>CM046966.1:17981814-27981814 GCA_025698475.1 Gossypium anomalum
AAGAATGAAGAACAGAACTTAGAAGTTTTTAGAAGGCAAGAAAATATGGAGCATATGGAAGAAATTTTGATATTTTTCATTCAAAAGAAACGTTGGCAGAAAGTCATTACATATACCAGTCATTTGGCTTGTCAAAATAAATCAATCACATCACCTAATGCATACCTAATACCACTAATTACATTGGAACTTACAAAACTAAACTTGTACACTTAAACAAAGTTGATTTATCAATCTATCAGCACCTAACTACATCAATCATGTTACCAACTTAGTTCAAATCAAACTAAGCAACAAAACATTAGCTAAAAGTAACAAAATGAAACTTGAAGAAACAGTAGCATAAACATCTTCAGTTGCATGTACTTTACCCGGGTAACTTATGTGTATTTGTTCTTACACATACTTTACCCGGATAACTTATGTGCTTGAATTTGCATGGGCTGCATGTTGGCACTTTGGTTTCTTCACATGCTGCATGCAGGCCAATTTCCAATAAAAACTCATTGGCGAGTAGTAAAACGGGTGCTAATGTATCTTATTGGGACTGTTGATCATGGTTTATATTTCTCTAAAGGACAAGTTGAGGTTGTTTGTTACTCGAATACTGACTGGGCCTCGTCTATTGAAGATCGACGTTCCACCACAGGGTATGTTGTGTACCTAAGACCAAACCTGTTGCGTGGTGTTCTAAGAAATAAAATGTTGTGTCCAGATCTTTCTCTGAAGTAAAGTATCGAAGTCTCACCAACTGTGTGTCAGAGTTTTTGTGGGTTAAACAAATGATAGATGAAATTAGTCTGTCAAACTGTCTGCCACTTATGATCTGGTGCGACAATACTTCTACAGTGTCCATAGCTGTAAATCCCACGCACCATGCCCGAATAAAACATGTAGAGATAGATTACCATTTTGTTCGGGAAAAGGTTCTCCATGGAACTCTACAAGTGAACTTTGTCCCATCATCAGAACAAGTCACTGATGTCATTACCAAGCCCATTACGCCTAAGCAGTTTGAATCATTTCAACAAGCTCTTCGAGTTCTCACACAAAATGATGCTCTCAAATGTTAAAACAACAAAGAAGCCAGGAGAATGTTGGAATAATAGTTGACCTAGTGATTGGCTTCTATTATTATTTTGTTAAGTCTGTTGTTAGTTGATATCGGTTACTGATAACTGTTAGTAGTTATTGTTAGTTGTTATTAGTAGTTATTGACTGCATGCTTTACTATATAAGCATGCACTACTCCCACTCAAGAAAAGAAGAGAAACTTCAATGTATTCTTTTGAAGTAATACAAGTTTTATTCATCATCTTCTTATAAACTTAACAGTGACTATTGAAAAGTGAAAGGGCATAAACGAGAGTCTTGCTACAAGCTACTTGGCTTTCCTCCAAACTTTAAGTTTATCAAGTGTAAGTCAACTGGTTCCATTGCTAATCAAGTTGGGTCAAATGACTTGCCTTCTGGTTTTTCTTCCACATCTATATCTGCTTCTCTTCATTCGGCACCAGTATTCACTTCAGAGCAATATCAACAGATATTGAATTTGTTAAACAATGATCCTAAGGCAATAGTTTCGGGTGAAGGAGCTGCACATATGGCAGATATGGTTACTAAACTATCTTCCTTCCAGTGGATTTTAGATACTAGGGTTACAAATCATATGATATCTGATGGCCAATGCCTGGAGTTTATTGCTTTATGTGCTTCAACTTCACCTTTTGTGCAATTACCTACTGGAAAATCTGTTCCAATTACTCATACTGGTTCATACACTCTATTTCTTTTTGCTAAACTTACCAATGTTTTTCATGTACCAAATTTTAATTTTAATTTGTTTTATATTTCCAAATTAACACGTGATTTACATTGCTTTGTTTCTTTTTACCCTCAATTTTGTTTACTCTAGGACCTGTGCAGTGGATAGGTGAAGGTGATTGGTAAGAACAACATGGTCTCTACATCCTTGTGTCACCATCCTCTCCTCATCAATCAACTTGTTTTACTCCACCATTTATTGCTTCTCTAGCTACACAAGATTCGTAATTCCTTTGGCATGCTCGTCTTAGGCATGTTTCTCTTTTTAAACTCAATAAATTAGATTGTTTACCATGTAAAAATTTGAATACTACTATTTCTCATTGTCATGTATGTCCTTTGGCTAAACAAACAAAACTTCTGTTTTCTGCTAGTCATTGAAGAGCTAATGCACCCTTCGATTTAATACATCTTGATTTATGGGGTCTATATAAAATTCCAACACATTCAGGGCATTATTTTTTTTTCACCGTTGTAGATGATTTTTCAAGAATGACATGGTTTTTCTACTCAAATTAAGAAGTGATACTGTTGTTTTTTAAAACAATTCATTGCTTTTGTGCGTACTAAATTTTCTTTGTCTTTTAAAATTTTTTGCAGTGATAATGAAATCAAAATTTTTAATTCCGAGGGTATTTCTTTGTTTAATTCCTTGGGAATCATTCATCAAAGCTCTTGTATTCAAACACCACAACAAAATGGTGTTGTTGAACACAAGCATAGACATTTGTTGGAAATAGCTCGAGCCATTAAATTTCAATCTAATATTCCGACTCGATTTTGGGAAAAATGTATTTTGACAACATGCTACCTAGTAAATTTGTTGCCTACTTATGTGTTAAATTGGAAAACAGAAATAATATATCATAAATCTCCTTCTTTGTCTCATTTAAGGGTTTTTTGTTGTCTTGCCTATGCTAAAAATCTCACATCTTCATATAAGTTTTCTCCATGTTTTTTGCCTTTGATTTTAATGAGATATCAACTGTCCAAAAGGGTTATATTTTATACAATATTGCCACTAAAGGATGTATCCTTTTGTGAAACCATTTTTCCTTTAAATTTTACAAATCCAATTTTTATTCACGTTTTCTTAGTTTGGAATCTTCTGACAATCAACTTTTTTCACATACACCATCACCTACATCAGCTAATGGTCAGCCTAATTTCAGCTTTAATTAGCCCATTGTCCCATCCACATCTACCTCTAGTTCACATATTTTTGACCTTTTGACCAACCATGTATCTACTCCTTTACCTGACACTTCTTTTTTACCCACCGTATCACCACATGATTTTACACATTTATCTTCTACCAGTTCCTCACCTTTATCTTCTGTTACTATTTTTGAACCAGTCTGCCGTACTACACGCCGTTCCAAGCCTCCCACATGGATGCAAGATTATGTTTGTTGCTCTCAATCATCTTCATGTCAGAACGGTCAGTACACTCTTTCATCTTCTCTTATTTATCATCATTTTCCTTCTCATACTCAATTTTTTGTTACCTCTATTACTCATATAACTGAACCTAAAAATTATATTGATGCCCTTTGAGATGAGAGATGGGTTGAGGCTATGAAGCAAGAGATTCAGGCATTGGAATCAAATGTCACTTGAGATGTAGTTCCTTTACCCTTTGGTAAAACGCCTATTGGTTGAAAATGTGTTTTCAAGGTAAAATATAATTTTGATGACACAGTGGAGCGCTTTAAAGCTCGTCTTATTGTTTAAAGGTTTACTAACAAGAGGGTGTTGATTTTCATGAAACTTTTTCTCTGGTTGCCAAACAAGTCACGGTGCGTACTGTTATTCCACTTTTTGCGCAACATGACCGGCCATTGTTTTAAATGGACGTTTACAATGCATTTTTGCAAGGGGATTTGCATGAAGAAGTCTACATGTTGCTTCCTCCTGGTTTTCACACTCAGGGGGAGACTTAGGTTTGTCGACTGCGAAAATCAATAGAACATGAAGCTCGCTGAAGCCCTTCTACTCAATGGTTATTCACAAAGCAAACATGATTATTCTCTGTTTACTGAGAAGGCTGAAGATCGGGTTGTCATGATGCTTATATATGTGGATGATTTGTTAATAACTGGGAATGATGAAGATCTTATTCGTGAGCTGAAAGAAGTGTTGCATCAAAATTTCAAAACGAAGGATTTAGGGGATCTTAAATATTTTCTGGGCATTGAGGTTTTCAAATCCAAGGCAGGGATTGTTTTGACTCAGCGAAAGTATGCTCTTGAATTAAGATATGGGGCTCACTGGAGGAAAAGTGGTTTTTACTCCTTTGGAACAGAATCTAAAGTTGACATCGGTAAATTATGATAAAGCAATGCAAGTCAATCAAGATTATGAAATTTTAACAGATATATAGTTGTATCAACGGCTCATTGAAAGGTTATTGTATTTGACTCATATGAGACCAGATATAGCTTTTGCAGTACAACATCTGAGTCAGTTCATGCAACGACCAAAAAGATTGCATTATGAGGCGGCACTTCGAATTGTACGATATGTAAAGAAGGATCAAGGTCGAGGTTTGTTTTTTCCAACGAAAGGGTCTTTACGGTTAGTAGCATATTGTGATTCAGATTGGGCCAGTCGGTAACAGGATTTTGTGTGAAAATGGGAGACTCGTTGATCTCATTAAAAAAAAAAAAAAAAAAACAGAATACCATATCAAGATCGTCAGCTGAGGCAAGAGTATAGAAGTATGACCTTGACGGTTTCAGAAATTGTTTGGTTAAGTGGATTGCTAGATGAAACTGGTTTTAAAAGCAAGGAATCAGCCATATTGTTTTGTGATAACAAGGCAGAAATTCAAATAGCAAACAATCATTTATTTCATGAGAGATTGATTGCCATTTTTGAGGGAAAAGATACAAAAGGGATTGCTTCAAACTGAGTATGTATCAACAAAAGAGCAACTTGCAGATGTTTTAACAAAAGGACTTACTATTCAACAACATTAGCATTTGGTAGACAAGTTGGGGATGAGAGACTTGTTTCATCCACCAACTTGAGGGGAGTGCAGAATTCGTTTAGTTGTTGTAAATATGGTTAGTTGGTTAGAAAGTTTAGTTTAGTAAACTTTGTATATAAACAGCTTTGTAAATTTATTCAGTATGGCATGAGAAATGAATCATTTCAGTTCTCATTTCTTGATTGTTTTCATATCAATTTCCTTTGTGCATCTTTCGACTGCCATTGATATACTTCCGGTCACCATCAATAAAATGATTTGAGCAAATGAGGAGGAATAACCAAGGCTATCCAAAGTGGTTTAATGGAGCTGCAAGATCTTAGAATGTGAGTAAGATCATTGGAACCAGAATCACAAAAATAGGCCGCTTCTCTAGGCATAAAATGGGTTTTTAAGTCTCTTAAAAATTGTTAAAAGAAATTTTGGGCCATTGCCCTTATTGGTAATTTTTTTTAATTTTAAATGATAAAAAAAAAAATTTGGACCCTTAAAAATTAAAACACAATATTTTAGACCGTTTCAGCTTTGAATCTTGGGCGGCTGAATGTTCAGACAACCCCAAGGTCGAGCCTGCACAAAAAGGAGAAGCATCGACAATGTCCATCCCTCTTTTGTTGAGAAAGGTGGTACTCGAAAGAATGCAGTGAAAAAGCTCCCAAATGAAGAACTTCAACTTGGGCAGTAATTGCAATTTGCGAACCCAGTTCCAATTTAAGATACCTATTGGTAAAGGCTCATTTACAATGTTACAGGCTATATTGTACACATAACTAAGAGAGAAAGAACAGGAGGGGGTACCATTCCAGCTAAGAGTATCCAGTAAGTCAGGAAATAAAGAAAGTGGGGTGGCTTTTAACATACAACCTATCGAAACAAGTAGTTTGAAGGAAATGGAACTCGATCGGGTCCAGGAGAAAAGATCTGACATCTAATTTTTCTTCATTAGAATTAATAGGTCCCTCAATGAGTGACCTTAAATGACCGAGACCCGTCCAATTGTTCGACCAACAAATGGTATTTAAACCGGAAGAAATCAACCAACGAAAACATTTCGGTAAAAGGCTTTGAATGTCATTGAGATATGCCAAGTGGGAGAAGAGCGAGAAGAATTATCACGAGTAAGATATTTAGCATGAAGAACGGAAGCTCAAATTGAACTTGAATGGTGAATAAGCCGCCAACAGAGTTTAAGGAGGTAAGCTTGATTAAGAGCCTTAGTTTGACGCAAATCAAGTCCACCATTATATTTTGGACGAGTGACTTTGCACTAATTAAGACGAGGAAGGTGAGAGTATCAAATATATCTAGTAACTTTTATTTACTTTTTAACTTTTCTTTACTCCGATGTACCAAATATATTTCTCCCCCATAAGTAGATTTACCATTTTTGATATAATTTAATACAATTAGTGATGTTAAGGATGTTGGGATGCTTTGAAATCTTGATCCCGATGTTTTAAGGGTATTTTTAACATATTAAAATCCATATAAATGATTATTAATTGTTGAACTTGATATATTATATGGAAATAAATTACTAATTAATTTTAACAACTATCTCAAGATTTTTGGTAAATAAAATCTTTATTTTTTAAAAAGGAAATCATCTTTCAATAATTGGTTTTAGGTACTAAACGAAGTCGATCCAAACCTAGCTACCAACCTACTAATTATGTAGAGTTTTGTTAATTAATTAAAAATGGTTGGTAAAGGTTCAAGGAAGAAATTATTTGTGAAAGCGACGCCGCTTACATAAAATAATGTATTGATTTTAACACTATACCAACCTACCAATTATATAACATAGAATTGTTGAAGTTCAAATGGCATTAATTTTTTTCCTTTTAAATTGTTATTTATTTTAATCGTATTAGTCTGTATTATTTTTTTTATAAGTCTATTAATTTTAATTTTTAAAATAATTAAATATAATGAAACTATTATAAAAGATAAAAATAAAAAATAAAAAATAATTTTTATAAAGAAAACTGATTATATACCAAATGGAAACAAAACAAACATTAAGAATATATTATGAAATGTATAAAATATATATTATGAAAATAAATATAGATAATTAGAAAAAAATAACTTAATTTTCTTGAGTTAAATTTAATTATAAAATATATAAATATTGATAGAAATAATTTTTAACATTTTAAGATATTTAAAATAGTAATGACATGGGAAACCCATCATTGCTATAAATCAACTAAATGTTAAGAGCGAAGTTAGATATACAGCTTCTTTCTCAAAACCATCACATTCCATCAATTAAAAGGGAAAAAAAGGAAAAATAATCACGTAAAAATTTTATATATAAATAAAACAGCATGAACAAGAAAATGAGAAGAAAACAATAGAAAAGAAATGCCTGGCTTTCCCATGTACGCCGCTGAATTTTTTTTTTCTAGCAAGCAAACCTTATATGTCGACGACGTCGTCGGAAGTGCCCCACACGCCGTGACGGAGAACTTTCAAGGCTGCCGGGATATACTTGATATATGCTTCAATCCCTTGCGAGCAACCGATAACATCATACAATAATTTCTTCCTCTTCTTCATTGCTATCTGGGGCTTCTTCAGCTGATATCCTTTATTCCTTCAGAAACCCTATTAATGTTCAAAAGGAGAGAAACAAAAAAAGGTGAAAAAGAAAGAGAGTTTGCTAAGAACATGGAAGAGGGTTGTTCCGAAGAAGATGACGAGCAATTCCCTTTAATGTTGTTTTCAAAGGTGAAATCGAAGGGTTTTTGTTTTTATTTGTCTTTTGGAGTTCGAAGGCCTTTTTGTTTCGCACGTTGGGGTGGTTACATTTTGTCAAATATGCATAATTTTTAATAACTTTAAATAATACTATGTGGTGTCAAAAAAAATCGTATATGCTTTACGTTTATAATTTTTTTTTAAATTACATTTTGAATTTTGAATATCTCTAATAATTTTTTTTATTATAAGAATTTTGATTTGAAATTTACTTATTTGAATTGCTGTTTTTTTATATGGGATATCAAAATCAGTCATATTTTTTATTATATTAAAAATTTTGTCATATGCGTATGCGTGTGTAAACCACATATTTAGAATGTAGATATGTGTTTAAATTAAAAAAAATTAAAATATTTTCAAATAATATAACTTATTTTAAACATGGAATAATATTTTTGTAATTTTCCTAATCAAATTGGTGTCCTGTTGACTTGTAACACCAATTCAGTTAGGGATTTTATTAATAGTATAGATATACAAATAATAGAGGTAATAAAGTGTGCATAATAAAATTAAAACGTAAAATAAATTAAAATAATTCTTGGTTGGGTGGCAAATTAAGATTTTCTAAATATAATTAACATGGATTCAAATCCCACCATATGCATAATTTTTGTTGTTTTTAATTAAAAAGACTAAAGTGCCCTTGAATAATATAATTTATTTTAAATATGGAAAGATATTTTTATAAGATCTCTAACCAAGTTGTTGTCCAGTCGACTTGTGACATTAACTCAATTAAAAATTTTATTAATAGTATAGATACTAGATTATGGCACACTGAAGATGTAGTAAACGAAATTATGTAACAAATTTATAAAAAAAAAAATTGGTATAAAAATTAAACGTGACTTTGGTTGAAATAGTAAAGATTAATATGTCTTGGGTTCAAATCCCATGATTCTCATCATGTGTATGTATTTTCATTTTAGATTTATCAATTCATTAATTTATTAAAAATAATTTTCAATACCAACTCAATCAAACACATTATATATAATAAGTATAGATTATAAACATGACTAGTCATTGGTGTAGTCACATTGTAACTACAAGAAAAATATAAATTACTAATGTTAAAAGTCGTTATAAAACGATAAACAACAATTTATAGTGATTTGGCTTCAATTGTCTACTTTCACTACTTTTAGTATCACTTATTAAAAATTTTCCCCAATTCTTGATATATTTCAATGAGAATGTAAACCTTTACAAATTTAATTTCTTTTGAAGGCAAAAGTATAATTTTTAAAATTTTCTTAAAATTTTCTACCTACAAATTTTAAGTAATCTCGTAAATAAGTTAAATGAAATAGAAAACAATAAATGACTTCTCAAAAGTATTGGTTTGTAATATTAAACACTCTTAGGCTCCATTTGTTTACTTGTAAAAGTTTTTCCGTAAAAGCTTTGTAGCCTTTTCTGATGTTTGGTTAGCAGAAAAAATTTTCCACGGTAAAATAATTTACAAGACACGGGAAAATGAGGTGTTTTGGGGGAAAATGTCTTACCGTTTTTGTTTCTGTAAGACATTTTCCAAAGTTTTTCCTCTTCACATCCAACTTGCTAAATGCTTTCTCCGTCTCCTTCTCCTTCTCCTTCCCTTCATTGCGTCCCCGACCCAGGATTCCTCTCTGAATAAAAAACAACCAGCAGTAGCTTCGTTGACTAAAAGAAAAAAGCCATATCCATTGTCTTTTGAGAAATGAAACTCTCGTCTAAAAAGCCCCTGCCCTGATGTATTCCCAATTCTTCCTGAAAGCTGGGCATTTTCAAGCAGCAGAGTCAATAGCAATTGTCATCCTTACAAAGAAAGATGCTCACGAAAGACCAGCAGCAGCCTAGCCTTTTTCTTGCGAAGAGGGGATTATGCTCGGCGAATCGACATCATATCACACACAGAGGTAAGGAATATAGGAAGGTGCGTAGCCCTGCTAAAGGAATACCTCAGGGCATAGCAAAAAGGTAGGACTAGTTCTTCTTCAATTGCGCTGTCACGATTCAAAAACAAGAACGACTTCTTCTTCTTGCACAATACTACCAAATGAAAGCAAAACATTTGGTGATTTTTTCTCTTCAATTTTTTCGTCTATTTCTATTCAATGATTTTCTTTTATGGGATTAGCTGGGATCCTGATGAGGTTCAATTTGTGATAGAGTTAATGATTTTGTGTTTGAATTGGGCCTTTTGATGCCTTTGGTTTTATGGGTATTTAATTTTGAACCACTTCTCTTTATTAGATTGTCTGTTTTATACTACAATGCTGGAATGGAATGGATGTTAATAAAGATGGGTGATTTGTGGTCACCTTTAATTTTGTAAAATGGATGAAATGGCTAATTCTTTGTTTGGTAGTAGTACTTATTTTTATCCTCTACTTTGCGTTTCTTGATTCATGATTAATAGTGTTGTGTGCATTGTCTGATTGTATTTTGTTAATCTCCCATGTATAAGAAATAGACATGGAGAAGTTAATTCTTTATGTGCTCCTCCATGCACAAAAAATAAGAAAAGGGAAACACTTATGGAATGCTTTTAAATCTGTTAGGACAAATGAAAATTCAAGTAGGTTAAAAGGTTAAGATTCTGGTTTGATTTTATAAGACAGATACTGATTTCACTTGGAGTTTGAGGTCTCCAACTTTATCAGATTCCAACTCTAATATTTGGTCTTCAGCCAGCAGAATCAGGAAATGCTTAAAAGGTTAGTCCTGTTGTTTGCTTTTAGAATGATCGAGTGTATGGAAAGAAGGACATGAATGGGATTTTTGGTCTCTTTTGTTATTGCCTAGGCATGGAGTGTATTGATGTGAAAAGAATATCATAATGTAGTGCATAGATGGATTGAAGCATTTATTTGCTTCAGTGCTGCAATGACGTGATAATGATTTGTACAAGCAATCAAGAGTTCTTGTTGATCCTAAACTTCTTGCAAGAGAGATTGTAATACCCCGAAAACTTTTACAGTAAGATATTATCCTTGATATAGTAAAATAAGGAAATAAAGTGACAAAAACGGAAATTTTGAGTTATGTCAAAATTGAGAAGTATATTATGATATATTAATTCAAGAAAGGACTAAATTGTAAAAGTGAGATAAGTTTTGTTGCACAAGAGTAAATACTCAAAATTTGAGGGGTTAAAGTGTAAATATGAAAATTTTGAAGGACCAATAGTGTAAATATTTTAAGAGTGGAATGACCTAGAAACTAAGAAAAATGGATGAATTAGGACCAAATTGAATAGGTGAAGAACTATGAGGGACTAAATTGCAATTTTACCAAATTAAATGATTACTCAAGGATGGAATTTTAAAAGATAATAAAGGGCAAAATGGTCAATTGGAAGAGAGAGAAATCTAGAAAGCAATGATGATGTTGGAGATATTTTAGATTAAATAAATAAATAATAGTTTATTAATATTTTAATTTAATTTTTTTAAATGATATTTTATTATTTTATTATTATTTTATTTAGTATATATATAAGGAAAGAAAGATGAAGAATCTTCATCTTTCCCATGCACCCAACGTATGAAGAGAATAGGAAGAAAAAAAAAAACTTTCTTTTCTTTACAATTTGGTCCTTCTACCAAAAATTCACCATTTTCACCCAAAAATCAAATGAATTTCCATAGCTACCAAGAGAGAAAAATGTTAAGGAGAGCATGGGGAGTTAGAATATCAAGTTGGATTCAAGAAATAGAAGCTGGAGGAGAGAGAAAATCAAGTTAAAGATTGGTATCAAGAGAACAAGGTAAGTACATCAAGATTTCAATATGTTTTTAAGTTTGTTATTGTTGATAAAGCATGGAAATAATGTTATAGTAGAGTTTTCTTATATAAGGTCCTATGTTCTTGATATGTTAGTGAAGAGAAAATAAGAGAAAGTGATGAGAAATGGTGTAGAAAAAGAAAATAAGGGTGTTATAACATGGTAATTAATATCTTGCACTAAAACAGTTATGGACAGCAGCAGTAGTCTAAATTTGAAAAATCACCATAAATTGTAGAAATCGAATTATAAGATTAAAAAAATATGGAATTAAATATTATTGAGTCTAGTTTCTCATAGAAGAAACAGTGTAAGCAATGGATTTGTAAATTTTGAGATATAATGAATTTTGTGAGACAAGGTCAGAATGAATTTAGGTTCCCCTGTTCAGATTTTTGAAAAATCATAAAAAAATGAATAAAAATAATTAGGGGATTAAATTTATATGTATAGAATCCTGAATGAGTCTAGTTTTATTAGAAACAAATTAGAACATCATTTGAATTCTGTACAAGGAGATAATTAATTTTTAGTGAAGAAGGGTCGGAACTGTCAGACAGCAAAACAGGGGTGACTTTAATGAATAAACTGTACTAATTGGCTAAACAAAAAATCCTGAAAATTTTATGGTAAGGATATATGTGAGTCTAGTTTCAGATAAAATTTACAGATCTTAATTTGGAGTTTTGTAACTCAAGAAATAAATAATTTAGTGACTATGACTCAAATGGATAGCTTTGAATATACATATAAGTAAATAGTGAAATTATTGATAATGTTACTTATAAGCATATTATATAAATTTAAGGATGTGGAATGGAGAGGAGGAGGAGGAAAAATATATATGAATATTCAGCAAGCATGACTAATTTGCATGTTTTAAGCTTAAGGACTAAATTGAATAAAGGTAAAACTTTATGGGCAATTTTGTAAAAATGTCGAAATGACTAAATTGCATGAAATAGATTATTTTATTATTTAAATTACAAAATTTAACTAAATTATCAATTTAATTCAAGATCGGGGAAAACATGTTTTAGGGATTAAATTGAAAAGTGTTGAAATTGTGAAAAATTTTGATATTTATAGAATTCATGGATTGTTATCGATATGTATGATAATAATAGCTGGAAATAAGGATTAAATTGCAATAATTTTATTTTCTTGACCCTAAGGATGAAATCGTCATTAATTAAAAGTTTAGAGGCAAAATGGTAATTTTGCCTAGAGTATTAATTAAATGCATTAGAGTATAAAATGAATAAAAATGATGATCAAATTTATTTATAAAGATCCTGGACGACACAAATACGAGACTTGATCATGGAAAAGAAAAGATATTAGAATAATGAAATCATAAACACGAACAATCAATGAGGTAAGTTCATGTAACTTGAATTATATTCTTAAATACTTGAAATGTATGTTATTGATGTGAATATGATTTGAATATTCATTATATGAAAATTGATGAAACATTAACATATTTGATAAAAGGAAAGAAATCCGGTTGAATGGAAGGAAAATTCGATGGATCTCGAAAAGGAATTGACGGTAAAAGGATCTAGCCCTGACGGGTGATCCTAACTCAGCATAGCCCTCCCGAAGAATATGTGGAAAATGGATTTAGCCCGGACGGGTAATCCGAATTAGGTCTGCAATTTAGCTGGGGTGATAATTGGATCCAAGCTCATTAGAGTAATTGTCGCTGCGTGGATTTAGCTTTGACTGGTAATCCCGACAATACTCTATGAGTTTATATTACGAGGATTTAGCTTTGGACCGTAATCCCACTTTGTAAGGATGAGGTTCGCGGAGTGTGCTCTCTGATATGAAATGTGTAAGACCATGGTTGAAAGACACCATAGCAACTTGATATGAAATGTGTAAGACCATGGTTGAAAGACACCATGGCAACTTTGATATGAAATGTGTAAGACCATGGTTGAAAGATACCATGGCAACTTTGATATGAAATGTGTAAGACCATGGTTGAAAGACACCATGGCAACCTGATATTAAATGTTTAATATCATGGTTGAAAGATACCATGGCAACATGACGAGAAAATGAGTAAGACCATAGTTGAAAGACACTATGGCATCATGTCAAAGATAAATAAGACCGTGGATGGGAGACGCTATGACATCCGTTGAACAATTGATATTCGTGTAATATGTATCGATGACGAATGGTTATATGAAATAATTATGAAGATAGATAAACGAAATAAGTATAAGTACATGGAATATAATTTATGTTAAGTTTGATATAAGCTATTACCGGAATAAATATACATAAAATATATGGAAATGATGGAGTATGAAATACTGATATAATGAAATGAATGATATATGCTTATGAAGAAACGGTAAAAGAATGATATGTTTCATGACATGTATATATATGATTATCTTTGATATGTTGATACAAGGAAATTATGTAAGTAAAGACAATTATTAAACTCAAGTGTGACATGTCGAGAAAATAAGTATATCAATTTTGAATTTATATGAAATAAATGCAAGTATACTAACAATGATGTGGCTTGACATTAGACAAAGGACAAGCTATTGATTGAATGGTAATATGTTTAATTACAAGAAACTTTGAAATGGTAAGTACTTAGATGAAAATAAAATTTAAGATTTTGCAAATTTTTTTTATAATCTCGATTTAATTCCATTTGGTTTCTAGTGTATGTTGGGGCTTCGAGGGCCCAATAGAGAGACAGTATGATTATTTTCAAAATTTGAATAATAAATGACTTAGAATTATCTGAAAATGTTCAGTAAACTCCGGTAATGCCTCGTACCCTATTCTGGCAATGGATACGGCTAGAGGGTGTTACAGAGACCGTTTATATGTTATCATTTTTTCTTTTCTTTTTAAATATTCTTCTATATTACTTATGTGATAAATTCAATGTTTTTGCTTGATTTAACATTTGTTCAGTCTTTGCCTATATTATTTTAGTTCTTGAGTCATTCTACTGAAATTTGTTTTTTGCTCATCTTCATGCATCTAGTGTAAGTGAAATAGAAGCACTTTATGAGCTTTTCAAGAAGATAAGCAATGCTATTATAGATGATGGGCTGATTAACAAGGTCTTTGTTTTTTCATAGTTCTCATTTTGTTATATAATTGATATCTTTTTTTATGTTTGTCAAGTTTTTTTGGCTTGATGATCACTCATTGTCTTGAGTTGGTTCTTTCCCTCTCATCTTTGTAGCATTTAAGTTTTATTTATATTACTATTTGACAGGAGGAGTTCCAATTGGCGTATTCGAAACAAATAAAAAAATAGAGTTTATTTGCTGATCAGGAATTTTTATCTAACGTTAATTAATAATGTCTCCATACTTGAAAGAATAATTCTTATTAGCATAATATTGCTTGAGTTGTTGTCAATATATTTCTGATTTCACTGCAGATATTTGACTTGTTTGATACAAAGCATAATGGAATTCTAGGTTTCGAAGAGTTTGCTCGTGCTTTTTCTATCTTCCATCGTAGTGTAACAGAGCAAATGTATGAATATGGAAAGAATCTTGGCCTATCATTCCAAGTTTTTGATGACATATTAGATTTTACACAATCAGCAAAGAAGCTGGGGAAACCAGTTGGTAATGATCTAGCAAAAGGCAACCTCACAGCACCTATAATTTTTGCGCTCGAAAAGGAGCCAAAACTTAGATATATCATTGAATCTGAGTTCTGCGAGACCGGTCCCCTTGACGAAGCAATTGAACTAGTAAAGCAATGCGGGGGAATCGAAAAGGCACAAGAGTTGGAAAAAGAAAAAGCTGATATTGCAATCAAGAGTCTCCAATGTCTTCCTCAAAACGATTTCCGGTTAGGGCTTGAAGATATGGTGATGTTTAATCTAGAAAGGATTGATTAGTTTAACTAATCCAAAATAAGCAGCATGATGCATGACAGATAAACATGGCATGAAGTTAAAGCCTGTACCAATATAGAATAGCTTTCTTAGGATATTAATTGGTTCATTGTCACTGGTTGTATACTCATACAAGGCTTTGAGCTTTGACTTGAGCTCCTAGTTTCAATGTCTTCAAATTATACATTTTACTGGCAAACAAACGGAGCCTTAATTACAAATGAACACTTGAACAAATAATAAGAACTCAACCTAACAAGTGTTTATAAATAAAATATGAATATAAGAAGAGTAAAAGGATAAAATCTTGAATATTTGCTCTTCGATCTTTATGAGCTTGTTTCTTTTCTTTATTAGAGTGTTGCAAGAACCTATTTATACACTAATTAATTTGTAGTTGTTTATGTTGCTAAATGGAGTTTCTAGCCATTGGAATTTGAAAGCATTAAATTTGAGCATTTAAGACATACTACAAGTAATGGTATCAATACCTCAAGTAAAATTCGCCGTTAGAAATGTTTAGGTATTGTACTTCAAGGGTTTGTATTGGTATCAATACTTTAAGTATGGGTATCGATACCTTGCATTTCTAGTTTGTATTGTGGCTTCTGACTTCCCTATATATCAATACCTTAAGGTTGAGTATTGATATTTAAGGTTAAATGTTGATACCTCAAAATTGGGTATCGATACTTTACTATTTAGAAAATGTTTTTAGATCTTGTTTGAGGGAGGTTTTGATAGTCAAGCCATAGGCATCAATACCAAGCCTTAAAATTGCTTGGAAAATACTTTTGAAACATTTTGAAGGGTCTTGGAATTACTAAATATGCTCGTAATAATTCAAGGTATTTGTAAACTTGTCTTTGAATATTTGTAACAATTGAAAATATTTTAGAAATTATTAAATTGATTTTCACTTATTTAATTAAGGGATTAAAAAAATCTAATTTATTTATATCAAAATATTTTGGAAATCAAAATTGAATTTTATCACTTTTAAATGTAATGATTTTTTTGACAATGACTTAATTTATATGCAAAATAGTTACCATAAAATTGGTTACGATATCTTAAACACAACCATAATATTTTGATTCCAAAAATTTTCACATAATAACAATATATTGGTTGCAAAATAAAATTTATTGTCGTGTAAATTTAGATGCTAAATCTTTTAAGAACATTATTATAATGGTTGTCAAATATTATTTTGTAGTGACATTTTAATTGGTTGTTACATTATGCAACGACTATTTGTCATTGAAAAAAAAAAATCTTAAGAGTCATAAAATTTGGTCGTCAAATTGTTTACGTAGCAATAATAGTATTAGTTACCAAATATTAGTTTGCAACAATATTTTAATAGATTGTGTATTATGTGCACTGAATATATCTCATTACCAAAAATTTGTTTTAACAATATGGTTATTAAATATTGTTGTTAAATTTTTTACATAACAATATTGATATAAATGTGAAATATTAAATTACAACAAGAATAATATTTGATTGTCTTATGTTGCACAATGACTAAATGTCATCGTGTAAAGTGAATTTTAACAAACATAATATTTGATTAATTTTTTTAACATAATGATAATATTATGGTTATTGAATTTATTTTGTACCAAAGTTTTATATGTTTGTAATAAAAATAGGTGACGAGTAATTTATTTAAAAAATTAATTAATTAAAATAAAATTAAAATAAAATTTTAAAAAAATTAATAAGATAAATGTAATAAGGATTAATATTTGATGGAGTATAAATTTCATGCACCATCAGTTAATAATAAAATGACACGACATTATTGCTATAAAATAAAAAATTATTGAAGGACTTGAAAATAAATACTATTAACTTTATTAAACATAAATAAATAATAATTATAATTATAATTATTTTATTTTTCTTCTTTTAAGTTTTAGGTTTCAAGTTTCAGGTTTTAGTTATTGGGTTTTGGATTACAGATTTGGAATTTTGAATTTTGAGTTTCAGATGTTATGTTTATGTATTTATTTATGTTTAAAAATTATAATTAATATTTAATTTAATATAAAGTTATTTATATTTATTTTTAAACCCTTAATTATCTTTTGTCTTACACAAACGATGATGTGTCATCTTATACATGAGGCCTATGCACTGGTAGGGTATCAAATATTCTCCTATAAATAATCTAATAAAAATAATTTCACAACTAAAATTAAATAACTCATAAAATTTAAAGTCTGAAATTTGATGCATTATTTTCTACTATAAATTATTTTTTCCTATAAATTATTTTTATATATTTTATAAATAATCTAACTTACCCTACCTTGATTAAAAAAATAGATGCATTATTTTATATATTTAATATTTTTTTGGATATATATATATTTATATTTATATTATCCACATAAGACATAACAAATATAAGTTATTTTTGAATAAATTATCATATAAGTTAAATGGGGTCAATAATTTTGAAGGGTTAGGTTTGATTTTTGTTTTTTCCTCTACAGACTTCAATACTGGCCTTTATTCGGGGGAACAATGTTAAGACATCCAAGGTTCTGACAAAAGCATTTTCTAAATATACGCATATTAAAAAATCATTGTTATTGAATAAGTGTTTTCCCTACCTAATTTAATTCTAATCTAATAATTTTATAATCGAATTGCTTCAAGGTTAAATGCATTGTTAATTGGATTTAATATTTTAATGTCTTCTGTCTTTTCTTAAACAATAATTTATGCACTAAATTAAAACATCATTTAATAATAAAGTTACGTGCATAATTACTATTAATTTAAGCATGCATAGTGTATATAACCCTAACCCACCCCCAAAAAAACATAGATAAGTTTCATAAGACTTTAAAATCTTAACAAAGTATAAAAATAATTATTTAATAATATATAGGAGTGAGTGAAGTTTAAGTTGTTTATTGCTTTTTGTTATATCACCCCACAAGTCACCTACCTCATTTCATATGTATGTTTTTGATAGGTAGATTTCATATTAGGCGGATCTTAGATATCGAGCAACCCTGTGATAATGCCACCTCTATTGAAAACACATAGGATTGCTTGATATGATGAGACGCCCATCTATTAAGGACACACATACGGAACAAGGTTTGCTTGATAGGTGACTCCATATTCCCCCAACATTCGAGTTCCCCAATATGCTTTATGATGGGAGTTGAGATCCTCAAGATCATTTAGCCTATTATACCAATCATATGAATATTTTAGTAAAGTGCAAGGCATTTTCGATGACCTTGAAAGACTCATCACAAGCTTGGTATCTAGCACTTCCGCAACACTATGTTTCTAATTTTGAACAATTAGCGGACTCAAACTTTTTTACAATCACCAGCATACTTGATGTCAATTAAACAACAAGAAGATGAATCCTTGAGAAATTTTGCAAAGAGATTCAACGTTGTAACAATGATCACCACAATTGTGCCGGAAGGTTTTGCAACTTAGGCCTTCATTTCAAGTATTAATCATTAGTTATTGAAATATAATTTAGTCAAAAAAACCACCTGCAAAGTTGTCTTCCCTTTATGAGATGGCTCATAGGTTCGCCAAAAGCAACAAAATTCAGAGAGTAAACACTCATGTTTAACGGAATCCTCGGTGAACCTCGAGGAACTTTAGCAATCCCAGTCAAGCCAGGCTACCGCTGAGAGTTAGGCCCAAAAGAGACCTCTTGAACTAGCCATACTTAGGGGGTAACAAACTTACAGCCCTAATAACTCACCTAGATATCAGAGAATTGTTAGGGATCATAAGCCCCACCAACACCAATAGAGGCAACAACATAGAGCTCCATTTAATAAGTTTCAGTCTTATCATGATTTGACAACTTCTGCAACCTATATTGTAGTCAAATTGAAAATTAAGGGATACTTGAACCTCCGCTCCCTTTAAAACTCAGTGTTTATAGAGAGGACTCAAATGAAAGGTGTCAATTTCACCATGCACCTGATCATAGAACTGAAGATTGCATTAATTTAAAGGATTTGATTGAGTCTGCAATGTAACAACCTACTTTCAATGAAGTCGGAACAGTGGTTTGTAACCACAAATCCGACCCGAAAATATAAATTATTTTAATATTATTATATGATTAGTAATATGTTAAAAAGGTCACATGAAAATTTTGACTGGAAAATTTTACCGATTAAGTGTCTAATTACGAGAAGGACCAAATTGAATAAAATGTGAAAGTTTAATTCTAGTAGCTATAAGGATTAAATAGCTATGGAATTCAAATCTTGAGGTCCTTAAAGGGTAATTAGACCATAAAAGAAAATAATCTAGATATTTTTGGTGAATCATCCATTAAAATTAGAAAAAGTTTAAGGACTAAATTGGAATAGGAAAAAATTAAAAAGATGACAATTAATTAAATTGATATCATCTTTATTTTATATCATATTAAACCCCCAAAACTTCATGGAAACCCTAGGAGAGAGAAAACAAGCTTTCCAAGCATAAATTGGTAGGTTTTTATGTCCCGTTTTTAGTAATTTTGATATTTTGGAAATCGGGAAAGCTTAATCTATCTATTTGGGGGGTTAATTTGAAAAGTTATCAAAGTATAGAAAATTTTCATGGATGAATATGCTTAATTTATGAAATTTATGGTAGAAAATGAAAGACTATTAGTGAATAAACAACTTTTACAAAGCAATTTTTGATAGAAACTTGAATTAGGGATTAAATTGAAAAGTGATGAAATTCACGAAAAAATTCTAAAATTTTTGAAACATATGTGCTGTAAATGTGAGATGTAAAAATCAAATAGGCTTGGAACAAGGATTAATTTGCATGAATATTAATTTCCGAGCCTAGGGACAAAAATGGAATTTATGAAAAGTTTAGGGGCAAAATAGTAATTTTTCCTAGAACATGAATTGATTTCAAATGAGTATGAAATATGTTGAATTGATGTTAAATTCATTTATATAGACCCGGAAAGATTGAAAAAGGAAAGTGATCGTGGAAAAGAAAAGATATCGGATTAGAAGAATTTCGATTACAAGTTGCTATCGAGGTAAGTTCGTATAACTTGAATGAGTATGTAAATATGTTAATTTAAATGTTGTATTGTATTGTATATGATATATGAAATTGAATATATGAATTATATAGATGTGAAATGAAAGAAATGATACATGTTCGGAAATTAATAAATGGGTGAAATTCCGTTTGAATATTGGCGATCGATGGATAAATGGAAATTTCTCGAAATAAATGAGGTTCTGCATGTGTTGCAAAAATGGATTGAGCTCGGATGGAAAATCTGACAAAAGCCTTCTCGAGAATTAAAAGTGAATAGGATTTATTCCAGATTCACTAAAAGAAATTAAAGTGAATAGGATTTATTATTGATTCACTATAAATATATAAAGTGGATAGGATTTGTTCATGATTCACTAAGGTAACTTAAGGTGGATAGGATTTTCTCTAAAATGGTAATCCTGATTCACTACAGTTCCACGACATGTAACTCGAGAGAGTGCTTGATGATTTAACATCCTAAGGGCTAAATCCTGAATATGAATTGACGAAATATGGAAATGTACACTTTGAGTGTACTACTGGAAAATCCATTGATAATTTCAATGATTCAAACGGACAAAATAGTAAAACGAGACATAAGAAATATCAGATGAAATGGCAAAATAGCATGATGAGCTCATCTATGCATATTGGTACATTTGTTGCTAACATGTTTGATTGAAATGTTTGTGTATAAGCAAATAGCCAAAGTGAATGGAAATTATGCTTTTATATAATTTAAATGTTAAAATGATTGGTAAGTTTAATTCATGTTATATGAACTTACTAAGCATAAATATGCTTATTAGTCTTATTTTCCCTATTTTATAGTGCTTGAAAGCTCCGAAGAAGTGGAGACAGGTTGGAGACTTCATCACACTATCATCCTGTCAATTTTGGTATAAATGGTTTACTTATTTTAAAAATGGCATGTATAAGCTAAATTAGTGAAATGATAAATGTTATGAAATGTTTGGAAGTTAGCCATTAGTATGGCTAGCAATGATATATATATATATATATATATATATAAACATATGTGTTCATAAATTTATAAACGATTTTCATACATATATGGATGAAATAGTATAAGTATGATATAGAAAACATGCATATTGAGGTGCCATATAGCATATTGGTTGTATGGATATATGATATTGTGAATGTGGTCTCTTTGGTAAGTTTAGGTAATTGGTCTTTGTAATGTTAAAGTAGAGTTTTCTTGTATAAGGTACTATGTTCTTGATGTGTTAGAGATGGGAAAAATTGTAGAGAAAGGAAATGAAGGTGTTATAAACTTAGTAACTAATATTTTGCACTAAAACAGTTTTAGGTAGCAGTAGTAGTCTGACTTTAAAAATTCACCAAAAATTGTATAAATTGAATTAGAGGTTAATTAGAGTATTAAATTAAATCCTATTGAGTCTAGTTTTACATAGAAGAAATGGTGTAAACAAAAAAATTCCATATTATGAGATATTTGAATTTTTGTGAGACAAGGTCAGATTGATTTTAGGTTCCCCTGTTTTGACTTTGGAAAATCATTAAAAATTGTATAAAACTACTTAGGGTTTTAAATTTGTGTTTAAATTATTAATGAGTCTAATTTCAATATAAACAAACAAAAACATCATCAAAATCTCGTACTAAGAGATAATTATTTTTTAGTGAAGGAAGGTCGAAACTGTCAAACAACATAACAGGGATAAGTTTGAAGAATTAACTATACTTATTGGCTAAATTATAAATTCTGAAATTTTTATGGTAAAAAGATATTTGAGTCTAGTTTCTAAAACATCAAGCGGATCTTAATTTGGAATTTTGTAGCTCGACATATATA
This sequence comes from Gossypium anomalum, assembly GCA_025698475.1. NCBI lineage: Eukaryota > Viridiplantae > Streptophyta > Magnoliopsida > Malvales > Malvaceae > Gossypium > Gossypium anomalum. Next base: position 18,003,983 of record CM046966.1, read on the forward strand.
TAATTTAGTGACTATGACTCAAGTGGACAGTTTTGCTATGAACAGTAAATATCATGAATTATCTGAAAATGTTTTGAAATTTTTGGTAATGCTCTGTAACCATGTTTTGGTGATGGATATAGGTTAGTGGTGTTACATGCAGTATGCAAGGGCTAGCTGAAGCAATTTGTAGCTCGTCCCAAGCAGTTCGCAAGATATAGAGCTTTTGATGGGAATGCATGTTCCTTAAAAACTTGTAGGGATGACAAAGGCAAGGGTGAACAAGTAGTTAGGGGAGTTATTAATGTTATTGTATGATCTAATGAGGAATGGAACAAGCCCAATACTAAGAGAAAGGCATATCTTTGCGGTGTCTACTCCATCAAAGAAACCTCACTTCTCAATAGTGTGAAGACTAGGTTTTTTTTAGCGTGATGAGGCGTAGTTGTTGATGTTGAGGGAAACGATCCCTTGGTTGTTTCATCCACGATCGCAAGTTTTCAAGTTAAAATGATTTTGATCGACACATGTAGTGAAGTTGAGGTATTAAGTTGGCAGGATTTCAAACAGTTTGGTTTGAAAGATTCAACACTGAGACAAGCTAGTTTCATTTATGGTTTTAGCAATCAGCCAATAGAAGTAAGGGGATTTATGGTATTGCCCTTAGTGTTAGGGGATGATGAACATACAATGATGAAGATGGTAGAATTCTCAGTGGTAAATAATACAACCACATCTAACATCATCTTTGGTTGGCCATTGATGAAAATGGTAAAGATGGTTGTGGCAACATTCTGTTTGAAGGTTAAATTCCCAACTTCAACAAGAGAAGGATTTATGAAACCTAACCAACAGTTGGCATGATAATGTCATGTACTTCACCTGCAGTTAACATCGAAAGAAAATGGTCACTCTCACACATTTACGAGATTAGGTCCTTCTAGCGAAACCCGAGGTGAACCTCATCAAGAAGTCAGTGATGAATTTATAGAACTTGAATGTAAGGTCTGAAGATAGACTCAATAAAGTTGAACCTACGGAACAAATTGAGTCTATTAAGTTTTTTCATAATGACCCGGAGAGGGCTACTAAGGTGGCTTCTACATTGTTGAAATCTTAAAAGCAAATAAAGATTAATTTGTTGAGAGATAATGTAGACGTGTTTTCCTATACGACAGTGGACATTTCAGGCATCCATCGTTCAATTGTTCAACATTCCTTGAACATAAATCTAGTGGCCAAGCCATTTAAGCAAAAGAAAAAGAGGTTCGCTCAGGTTACAGTTGAAGTAAATAGACAAGAGACAGAAAAAATCATTAGTAGTGGACTTCATCAGTGAAGTGTCATATCCGAAGTGGGTATCTAATGTGGTCATGGTTAGGAAACCTAATGGAAAATGGAGAATGATTTTGGGTTTCACACACCAGAACAAGACATGTTTGAAATATGGTTAATTCGTCAGTTGGGCACAAGTATATGAGCTTTATAAATTCTTTTTTGGGTTACAACTAGATTATGATGGCCAAACAAGATCAAGAGAAGACATCTTTTATAACCAATGATGCCCTTGTCATACCTGATTTCCTTTAAATAAAAAAATTAAGAACAATTGAGGTTAAATTGAAAGAAATTATAAGTTGGCGGCCACTACTAAAAAATAGGAAAATTTAGAGACTGAATTAGATATGGTCGAGATCCAATTCTGGTTTGGTTGGGTTGGAACTAACCGATTCCTTAGTGGGAGAAAAAATGATTGCCAATGGATGGTTTCTATACAATTGAATACTGTGCGTAAAGAACTATAAATAGTTGAGAAGTGACTTCTAAGGGAGATTTCTTTTCAATCCTATTTCATTTTTTTCTCTTCTACATCTTCTTCCTTGATTGTTCAAAAAAGAGATAGTTATGGAAAGCGTTACATGGAGCAGTGATCCTAAGGTTTGAGTCATGAAAGTAGATAATCCAATAAGCTCGTAAGGTTCTTAGCCCTTTGGTATATATAAAGTTAAGAAAATGAAGTTAAGAATTTTCAAAACCTTTTTAAGGGTTCTGCGTGTTTCTGGAAAACTAAGTTTTTAGCTAAAAATTTGAACTCATGAGTTTGGTTATATTGCTTAGCTACCAGGAAGATAGAAACACTGGAATTTGGAAAAGCTAAGATAGTGAGGAAAAGAAGTATCAAGTGAGTTTTTGTACTCCATCCCTAGAATGTTGTGTGACTGGCATGTTTTCTAAGGATGTAGGAACTCTGTTGATTGTGAATGCTAAGCATGCATAAGGTTGAGTAGGTTTATGAGTATCCACCAGTGTGTCGGTATGAATGAAATGGTTATTATTTTATGCTTGAAAAGTAGCATACCCCATGAAAATATGTTAGGCATACATGTATTGCTTGTTTTTTACAGTGGAGTACAGAGGGGAAATTTTAATGGCTTAGACGAAGTTAGGACTGGTAAATGGTGTTTCTATATACCGTCATACGGTGCTACTGGGTACAAACCGTGATTTGCGAAGCTTCAAGCCTTGCGAAGGGGATATTGCGGTGTTCAAGCATCAAGGTATAGAAATGGCAAAATGTATGAATGGGCGGATGAATAGGGAAATTAGAGTTCTGTTAAGATTCTTCCATACGGTGTTGCTAAGTGTAAATCGTGTGTCACATCCAAAAAAAGAGCTAGAAGAAATAGGGATAAAATTTAGATTTTATTTTTTTAAGCAAAGGGTAAGAGAATTTAGTATGCCTTAAAATTTATTTTTATTAAAAATTGTAATGAATGAGCCTGCTGGTTTAGTGTTAAGGCATTAGCTTACCTATAGGTCCCAAGTTCTAAAACCCTTGTGTGCATTTAGCTAAAATATTTTATTTTTACCCCATGAAAGTGTCAAATTTGCAAAACAGACTAGCCAAAAATGTTTTTTTCAATGTAGTCTTTATTTTAAAATAGTCCTAATTCTACATGAATTCCCGAAAACCTAATTAAATCGGGGAAAATAGTTTATAAATAGCCAACCCTTTTCAAACCCTAGAATTGATATCTAGAGAATTTTTCAAGAAAATTCCCAAAGTTCCTTCTTTAACAAATCAATTTTCAACCAAGAAATTTAAAGTTTTCCAAAATTGTCCCTCTCCTTCCGAGTAGATCATCAATCTCATCATTCGATTAAGGTTTTTGTGCTTCCAAATCAAGTGTGGGATCTAAACTTAAAATCATTATGTATAGTTAATTGATGTACTAGAAAGTAAGAAATCAGTATAGGTGAACCCCATAAGAATTGTTATACGAACCTATAGGAAATAACATGCAAACCCTATAGGAATTGTAATACGAACCCCATGCTAGGCAAACACCCATGAGATGCGACCCCCAGGTAGTGCGAACCCCCTATAGTATGCAAACCCCTATCGCGAAACCATATGACAAACCTTATAGGAATCAATATGCGACCCCTTAGTATACTACATGCAAACTTTAAGAAATATGCAAACACTAGGAGAAATTTATTGTAACAGCCTAATTTCAGTGGTGTCGGAACAATGATTCGAGATCACTAAATCCGACAAATGAGTAGGAAATATTATTAATTTAGTGAGTATAAGTTAAATGTTAAGTTAGGAAAAATTTTGAAATAATGAATAGTGTGCAAAAATATATATATATATTAAAATAATTAGAACCGAAAACGAGGTATCGAGACCTCGAAAATTTTAAATCGAGCCATAAATATTTTTATAAATATTTATGGAGTGTTAATAAGTTAGTATTAAAGTTTCATCAAGAAATTTTAAAGTATTGATAGCTAATTAAATAAAAAGGACTAAATTGAAAAAGGTGTAAAAGTTGCTAAAATAATTAAATAGCTTAATTGTCAAATGAGGAAGGACCTAAAGTGAAAATAAGCCCAAAGGAGATATTTTGGGCGGCAATAGCTGAGAAAAATCAGAAAATGGGTGAAATAAGGGCAAAATTGGAAAATTGCCAAAATTAACTAAATAAAAATGGGACTAAATTGGAATATCTAGAATTCTCTTCATTTCTCTTCATATTCATCAGCTGAAAAACAGTCATGGATGAGGGTTCAAGCTGGTTTTAATACTCTAGCTTCATGTAAGTTGAATTCTTGCTTTCTCCTTGAAATTTTTATGTTTTTGGACTTTTACAATTGGGTCCAACTTACTATTTCATTAGTTTTTGATTCCATGGCTAATTTTTGAAGTTTTTATGGATGAGTACTGGAAGAATATGATGAATAAACATAGAATTGAAGTTTTAATTTTGACATATGGTGATTTTATCAAGTAAAATTGATGAAAATTGGTTTAGGACCTAATTGTGAAAGAGTTTGGACTTAAGGTCTAGTGTTAAAGTTCTGGTTTTCAAGGGTTATGAAGTAGTTTAAAATGATGGAATAAAGTATTAAATGAGAAAAATTATCTCAATTGAGGAGTTAATTGAACAAGGATTGAATTGTATGAACTATGAAATTTGGGGCTAAATGGAAATCAATATTTTTCACTAAAACTATTTTGGGCAGCAGCAGTAGCCTAAATTTGAAAAATCACCAAAAATTGTAGAAATCGAATTATAGGATGAATAAAATATGAAATTAAAGCTTATTGAGTCTAGTTTCTTATAAAAGAAATTATGTAAGCAATGGAATTGTAAATCATGAGCTACAATAACTTTTGTGAGACAAGGTCAGAATGATTTTGGGTTCCCCTGTTCTGAATTTGCAAAATCATAAAAAATTGGATAAAAATAATTATGGGCTTAAATTTATATGTTTAGAATCCTTAATGAGTCTATTTTCAATAGAAATAAGCGGAAACATCATCCAAATCTCGTACGATGAGATAATTAATTCTTAGTGAAGAAGAGTCGGAACTGTCAGACAGCAGAACAGGGGTAACTTTAAAGAATAAACTGTACTTATTGGCTAAACCAAAAATTGTGAAAATTTTATGGTAATAAGATATGTAAGTCTAGTTTCAGGGAAAATTAGCGGATCTTAATTTCGAGTTCTGTACCTTAATATATAAATAATTTAGTAACTATGACGCAAATGGACAGTTTTGAATATACATATAAGTAAATAGTGAAATTATTGATAATGTTACTTGTTGCATGTTATATAAACAAAGGATGTGGAATGGAGAGGAGAAGGAGGAAAATATGTATGAATATTCAGCTAGCATGGCTAATTTGCATGTTTTAGGCTCATGGACTAAATTGAATAAAAGTAAAAATTTATGGGTAATTTTGTAAAAATGTCAGAAATGACCAAATTGAATGAAATGAATTATTTTATTATTTAAAATTACAAAATTGAATGAAATTATTAATTTAGCTCAAGATCAGGGAAAAACATGTTTTAAGGATTAAATTGAAAAGTGTTGAAATTATGGAAAATTCTGATATTTTATAGAATTCATGAGTCGTTATCAATTTGTTTGAGAATAACGGCTGGAAATAAGGATTAAATTGCAATAATTTTATTTTATTTTAACCTAAGGATGAAATCGTCATTAATTAAAAGTTTAGAAATTAAAATGGTAATTTTGTTTAGAGTATTAGTTGAATGTATTACAACATGAAATAAATGAAAACGACAATCAAATTTCTTTATAAAGATCCGGATAACTCGAATACGAGACTTGAACCTGGAAAAGAAAAGATATCGGATTAATGAAATTATAAACATGTACAAGTAACGAGGTAAGTTAGTATAACTTGAATTGTATTTTTAAATGCATGAAATATCGATATAATGAATTCCCTGATTTTATGTTTATGAAGAAATGGCAAGAGAATGATATTTATCATGACATGTAAATAGGTGATTATTTTTGATACGTTGATACAAGGAAATTAATTAAATTGAGACGAGTAATAAATTCAAGTAAAACATATCGAGAAAAATAAGTACGTTAAGGGACAATATGTTTAATTTTAATTGGTTCCAAATATGAACGTTAGATAAATGAAATATCTGATAAATAAATCGGTAACTCCGGTAATGCTCCATAACTCTATTTCGGTGACGGATTCGGGTTAGGGGCGTTACATTTATGTTAACCCTATGCATTTAAAAGTCTAACATTTGTACGAACCCTCATGAAAGTTATTGTATGACAACTACATGTGCGAACCCTTGTAAGTAAACCTTGTATATGCGAACTCATCTGTGTAAACTCTAGGTGCGAACCCATCCGTGTGAACCCCTTGGTGTGTGAACCCTAGGTGTGAGAACCCTAATATGCGAACCCCTTAGGTGTGATCCATAATGAGTAAACCCCTAGGTGTGACCCTTAAAATGTGAACCCACATGTACGAACCCCTGTGAGTGAACCTTGTATCTGTGAATTCATCTGTATGAACCCCAGGTGCGAACCCATCCATGTGAACCCCTAGGTGTGAGAACCCTAATGTGCGAACACCCAGGTGCGATCCCTAATGAGCGAACCTTTATGTGTGCGAACCCATATGTACAACCTTATATGTATGACCCTTGTATGTGCGAACCTGACTTATGCATGTGTTAACCAAACCAAGAGCGTTAGACCACACGAAAACATTGTATATGTGGAACTATTTTAATTCTAAAGTTAATTTTATAAATGAAACTGCTGAGAATGGATGCATGTTTACATGTCATTAAATGTGAGTATGAAATACTGAATGCAAGCATCAAAAGATGGAAAATAACATGATATGCTAGGAATATGTGCATGATTATATGAAAAACGAGTATGGAGGATAGAAGAGTTCCATAGAAGATAGTGGCAATTTAAATCCACACCAAAAGTCAGTACTACACGAAGTAGGCGGCAATTTCATCAAAACTAGATAAGCCAGTATGGTAGTTTAAAAATCCATCAAAACCGAGTAGACTAGAATGATAATTTATTGTAGTAAAAAGCCATCAAAATCGAGCAACCAGAATGGTAAGTTATTGTAGTAAAAGTCATTATCACAAATAACAAGTGAACGATTATCTTCACCGGAAAATCCGGGATGTTTAGTTTTTTATACGTGTTTTAGTGTGTCGAGTGATGCTCGAGGGCGATTAAGATGGACAGGTGGGAAATTTGCAAGTGCATTGCATCATACATAAATTGTATATACATTGATTTACTATTTGTTCCATATGTTATGCTTAACTCTCTATTAGGCTATTAATTCTATGCTTTTCTGTTTGTGCAATTATATAATGATTTATAAGTTAGTCTCACACAGAGCCGTTGTAAGCTTATTCCCCATTTTCCTTTACCTCTCAGGTAATACAGAAAATTAAGACTCGGTATGGCATTTAAAGACTCTCGGATTAGTAGCTTGTTTTATTATTTAAAAAGTTTCCATTTATCATTTATTTCCGGGATTGTAATTATTAATTTCTTGCTTTTATATCTTAAAGTTTGGGATTGATTAGTTATCTATTTTAAAGCATGACACTTAGTTAATACTTTGATATATGTATGCTATTTGGTTTAGAAAGTTTATGTTAAATGTTTTTCGCTGCTTTACAAAATACTTAAATTTTTTATAAGTAATTTCTTTAAAACCTTATCTGTTTTTAAAATGCCACGACAATAATATCATAATTAAATTTATGAGAAAAGTCAGTTTAATGAATGAATGTTTTACTAAAAACAAAAGAGCACTTTCTATTCAAAATCAAGTGCACTTAAAAAAGTAGCTTTACATGATCACTTCAGTGATCGAATGTAATGTATTAGACTTAGCCAAAACTCTTAGGCCGGGTCGGGGGTGTTACACCGTGATGTGCAAATCTTCGGGCCTTACGAAGGGGACACTTTGGTGTTCAAGCATCAAGGTGAAATGTGAAAAGGAATGACATCGATTGGTTTTTTGAGGCGACATCACGACGATGGTATTTAGGTTCCATAGAGTAACATTGCAATGGTGGTCAGCAGGCTCTATGAGGCGATATCGCGATAATGGTAAAGTCATTCAGGGTGACACCTCTAAGAGGTTTAGGGTGTAAAACCATAGCTCAGCTATGGCAACTAATGGAGTACGTCAGGACATTAAACATGTGATATATTGTGTAAGACCATAGCTCAACTATAGTAGTATAGAAAATCCGTCGGGACAGCAAACATGAAACCTGATGAGTAAGACCATAGCTCGGCTATGGCAGCATATGGAGTCCGTTAGGACACTAAACACGAATTAGTCCGTCGAGACATTAAAAATAGGGTAGTCCGCTAGGACGTTAAATATGGGATCATGTTGCGTGAAACCATAGCTCGATCGTGGCAGTATAATGTAGTCCTTCGGGGACAATAAACACCGGTGGATAACCAGGATAAAAATCACTGGAAATCCCGCAAATAAGGAAAAGGGTTAGAAGGAAATAAAAGTGTGGATAGACAATAGTTAGCCAATGGGTCAGAGGAATCCACCGATGAATGAAAGATGTAATAGAAATTGGAAAAGACTGCTAAAATAATAGCCATGAAAGCTGAAAGGGCATATGGATAGTAACCTAGCAAGATTTAGACAAAGGGAATAACGTGCTAAAAATGACTAAGGTAAAGACAAACAAGAGAAGATGTACCCAAGGATCACAGATGAGGAATCCGCCATTAAAGACCGCTAGAAGGCGTTCAATAAAATTTGGTATGCGGGAAAAAGTTACCAATAAGGGGTACTAAGTGATAGATATGTCTGTTAAGACTATTCCTCTTAGAAGAGGATCTATCACGAGTATAATCGTCATAGAGATAGTTCCATAAGGAAATGCTCACATAAGAGAAATTGTAAGCTCAAATATTCATTGAGATAACTATCTGAGGGAAGCTGTCAGGTAGAACGATTCTCTGCAAACGAATATGTCTCACCTTAAAAGTAAAGTATAGCGAGTAGGGTGGATTACTAAGGAGTAATCCAAACAACATTACAATCCGAGTGTAGGGTGGAAGTAGAAAGGATGAAACAAGGTTAAGATCGTCAATGCGGCGTTTCCCTTTTCTAAAAGGCCTTATGAATAGATGGGCATTATGGGTAGCATATCCGTATATCCGTCGGAGCTATGACATTGGCGAGCTAGAATAAAACTAAAAAGGATGTTCTTGATAGGAAGTGTGTAAGGAAAAGTGAGAATTCGCAAGTATGACGAAACATTTAGGAAATCGTTATAACATGATGGCTGATCATAAGCTTGACCAAGTAATGATTGTAAGCGACCGAACCGTCAATAAGGAAACCCAGAAGTCATCTCGGAGTCCGCCACTTCGGGTAAAAAGCTAACGCCTAAGTAGAACAGGTAGTTGGCATATTTTAATTTAATTTATTTTTAAGTTAATACCTCCAAAGGGATGGGTTAGACATTTTCGTGTATATATAAGTAGTATCAAGGAAACTTACTAAGTTCTTGTGAACTTACAAAAGTTGGCTTACGTATACAGGACTCGTTGGAGGTGTAAGGTGTAATACCCCCTACCCGTACTCATTGCCGGAATAGGGTACGAGGCATTACCTGAGTTTACGAATTTTTTTTTTTAAAAAACTCAGTATAATCCCTTTTACAAATATCTAACCTTCCCTGCAATATTAAATCGAGACCAATCCATATCAACCAATCCAATTTAACATATTTTCAAGATAGGTTCATGTATTTTTATAAGATAACCTCATCACATACCAAAACCAAGATTTGTTAGCCATACCATTGGCTAACCTTACATTCATTTCACGGAATCATTTACTATATCAGCTTATACATGCCATTGGTTCCCAAAATAAAGTTTCTTTATATACTGAAATCCTGAGGTTGATAGTTTGATGTGTCTCCGACCAAATCTGACCTTCGAGCTCTTAACACTACAAAATAGGGGAAAATGAAATAGGGTAAGCACTTTGTGCTTAGTAAGCTCATGTAACAAGAATTATACTTACCTAATATTTTCAGTACAATACAATAAACATTACATATATCCATTCAATGCATTATTACCCTAACATGCACAAACTCAACATTCAAGTTAGTACAATAATTTCCATGTATCAATAATATATATCATGATTGATGAGCTCATTAATACCATAGTTTTCATTTCCTTATTATTTTTCCATATTTATCCCGTTGAATTTCTTGGAATTTTCGATAGATTTTCAGAGGTACACTTTTAATGTACATGTCTGGGTCCGTCAATTCATATTCATGTGCGCACATTTCCATTTCAGAGAGCACACTCCCGCGAACCTCATCCTTACAGTGGGATTACCAGTCCAGGCTAAATCCCCTGTAATATAAACTCATAGAGTATTGTCGGGATTACCAGTCTAGGCTAAATCCCCTGCAACGACAATTACTCTAATGAGCTTGGATCTGAATTACCAGTCCAGGCTAAATTCAGACCCTAATTTGGATTACCCGTCCAGGTTAAATCCATTTTCCACATATTCTTCGGGAGGGCTATATCAGGATAAGATCACCCGTCCGGGCTAGATCCTTTTTACCGTAAATTCCTTTTCAGATATCCATCGAATTTTCCTTTCATTCAACCGGGATTTCTTTCCCTTTTTATCAAATATGTCAATGTTTCATCAATTTTCATATAATGAACATTCAAATCATATTCATATCAAAAACATACATTTCAAGCATTTAAGAATATAATTCAAGTTACACGAACTTACCTTGATACTCGTTTGTATATAAAAATCTACTAATCCTGAACTTTTTCCTTTTCTCGATCTAGCTTCGTATTTTAATCTTCTGGATCTAAATAAATAAATTTAATTATCAATTTAATACATTTCATGTTCATATGCAACAATTTCTATAATTTCATTATTATTTATAGCTTATTCAAAGCTGTCTATTTGAGTCATAGTCACTAAATTATTTATAAATCGAGCTAAAGAACTCCAAATTAGGATCCGATAATTTTCCTTGAAACTAGACTCACATATCTTCTTACCATAAAATTTTCAGAATTTTTGGTTTAGCCAATCAGTACAGTTTATTCTTTAAATTCACCCTTGTTCTTCTGTCTAACAGTTCTGATCCTTCTTCACTAAATATTAATTATCTCTTCATGAAGGATTCAAATAATGCTCTCGTTTGTTTCTATTAAAAATAGACTCATTCAGAATTCTATACATATAAATTTAAGCCCCTAACTATTTTTCTTAAATTTTTTATGATTTTTCAAAGTCAGAACAGGGGAACCCGAATTCATTCTCACCTTGTCTCACAAAATTCATTATATCTCAAAATTTATAAATCCATTGCTTGCAATATTTCTTCTATGAGAAACTAGAGTCAATAAGATTTAATTCCATATTTTTTTCATCTTCTAATTTGATTCCTACAATTTATGGTGATTTTTCAAAGTTAGTCTACTGCTGCTGTCCAAACTGTTTTAGTGCAAGCTGTTTATTACCATTTTTCCCCTAAATTTTTAATAAATGATAATTTCGTCCCTACTCAATTAGCCACTCAATTGAGCTTATTTTTCTCAATTAACACTTTATTGTACCACCTTAAACTAGTTTACAACTTATAGGCATCAGAATTTCAGCAATAGACTTTAATTCCAAACATTTTCATAATTAGGTCCTAAAAATCAATTTCTATTGAAATGACCTAACAAAATCATCTCATAAACAAATTAAAGCTTCAATTTCATTCTATTTTATCATAGACTTACAGAACTCAACCATGGTGACTTTCAATTTCATCCATGAAATCAAAAACTAATGAATTTAATAGTAGGACCTAGTTGTAAAAGTCTTAGAAACACAAAAATTACAAGAAAAAGGCAAGGATTAACTCACTTGGTGCAAAAATTATGGAATACCAGCTTAGAGAACCCTCCTATGGTGTTTTTAGCTCCTGGAATTGAAGAGAAATGAAGAGAAATCTAGATATTTCCTATTTAGTCCTAGCTTTATTTAGTTAATTTTGTAATATTCCAATTTTGCCCTTAATTCATCAATTTTTCTGCTGTTTTCATGCCCTTGCCGTCCAGCCCAAATAAATTTTGGGTCTATTTGCCTTTTAACTCCTCTCTCATTAAACACTTAAGCTATTTAATCATCCTACCCACTTTTACACCTTTTACAATTTAGTTCTTTTCATTTAATTAACTATCCAAACATTAAAATTTCCTAACGAAATTTTAATACCACATTACTACCATTTCATAAATATTTATAAAATTATTTTTGACTCGGTTTTACGAGATAGAAGTCTCGATATCTTATTTTTACCTAATTTCTTCAATAATTTCTTTTTCTAACTAGCAACTAAATCGATAAAATTTTTCTATCAATATTTTCATACAAATTTCCTATCATATCAATTTTCATGCAAAAATATTGAAATAAATTTCTCTTTAAATCAGATTTGTGGTTACGAAACCACTATTCCGATAACCTTGAATTAGGCCATTACATAAGGATCTTGGGGAGGGACCTAACCAGACCCAGACAGATCAAGGATCACCATCAATAGTGTCATGCACATAGGAATAGGGTACCTTTAGAGATTTCGTCTGGGGGTCAAAATTTATAGTAACTAAATAGTTCCTTAGAGTCTGAAAATTTAAGGTAGTAAACTTTTATTTTAAATTTTAAGGTTCGATAGTAAGAATGTTTATTAATAAGTAATAAAGTTTTTCTGTAAAAATAATCCAAATTAAAACTATGGATAGGACCAATTCAATTCAGTTGTGACACTCCATACTCGGATTGGGCGATCGAGTCAGGTGAGGGTATTACAACCTTCTTCTATTATAAAGTGATGCCCTTTGGTCTTAAGAATACAAGGGCAACATACCAGAGATTGGTTAATAGCATTTTTAGGAACATTGAGATATATATAGATGATATGTTGACCAAAATTCCCTCGATGGAACATGTGGTGGATCTCTAGGAGGCTTTTAATATTCTACGAAAATATGGTATGAAATTGAACCTAGTCAAATGTGTCTTCAATACCGGTGCAAGTAAGTTTTTGGGGTTGATGATCTTCTAAAAAGGAATAGAAACAATTCAAAAAAAAATTTAAGGCCATTTTGGATCTTAATCCACCCAAAAATACGAAGGAGATTCAGAGGTTGAATGGCAAAATTATGGCATTGAACAAGTTCGTCTCTAGAATGGCTGATAAATGCCTACCATTTTTTAAGGCGTTGAAGGGCCCTTTTAGATAAACATAGGAATTCTAAGAATCTTTTGAGTAGTTCAAAATGTATTTGGCTTGCCCCCTATTGTTAGCTTCACCTTCACCAGGGGATTCATTATGTATGTATCTCGCAGCTTCTGACGAAACTATAACAGTAGTACTAATCAAAGAAGACATGGCTCGTCAGAATCTAGTGTACTACATCAACAAGGTTCTCCGAGGTGGCAATTTTGTTATTCATATAAAATATTGTTATATAAATAGATATGCTAAAAAATTATAAAAAATATTAAAATTAATAATAATAAACTTAAAAATCAAAAAAATTGTAATTTTTTTGGCATTATGAATTTTACAACTTTTTAAGAATTTTTTACAAAGTTATGTTTCCAATGGGACATTGAGTATTTGGTTAGAAAATTACGTTTTCATTAGGGATTTGAATAAATAGTTGATGGTTTTGATAGTTGTTATAGAGTAGTGGTATTTAGGGAGATATTTTGGTATGCATTATATAAATAGAATTTTTTTCAAAGAATTTTTACAAAGTTGAGTTTTCAATAGGATTTTGAGTATTTTACTAGAAAATTGTGTTTTTCATTAAGAATTTGAGTAAATAGTTTTTGGTTTTGATAATTGATAGAAATTTATGAGAATAACAGATTAAAAGTTGTCTTTTACGAAAGTTGACCAAGAATTTTCGATTAATTACAAGAAAATAACCAAGAGTAAATTTTATGTTGTACCATCTAAACGGCTTATGATTCAAACATAGTTTCCAGTTTTCATGGCCCCTTCCATCCTTTCTTCAGCTTCAAGCCCACTTTAATTTGTACATTATACAACAATTCATCAAAAAGTAGTCCGCAAACACCACCATCTCTTCTTTCTTTTTCTTTTTTCAATTAAGATAATAATTTTGGATTCCATAGTCGGATAATAACAGAGAGTCTACTTTCCAATAGACCATGAAATTCATTCCAATAAATTAAAAATAATAACAATGAAGTTATAGCATCTTAATAATTATTAGTAAAGTTGAACTTAAATCTAGATGAAACTTAAATACAGTAAATCAAATTCAAATTCAAATGGATAATCCATATATATATATATATATATATATATATAAACTCAAAATTTCTAAAACTTTTAAAGTTGAATTTTAGCATTAAATTAAGATCCAAACATAGCAAATGATGAAGATAGATGGATCCTCAAAGTTACTTTAATCGAACCCGCACAAGCACGAAAATGATGAAAGATGGATGGCTCCACTTTACCACCACAATGCATGAGAAAAGCTTGATCATCAAATGACTTTTTTTTTTTCCCCTAATTCACACATTTGGAATGGTGAAAGCACATGAGAAAACCTTCTATTATTTCTCGCTATTATTAAATAAATTAAATAAATTTTTGTGTTTTTAAAAAAATCAAATAAGACCAAATTGAATCCATAGTTTAAAAGATTATATGAAAATTGTTTTATTTATTTACAGTTTAACTTCAAACAAAATATTTTATTTGTATAATCATAAAAAGCTTTCAAACATAACACAATTTAATTGTAAATGACATTTTATTTTAACCGTAAATATTAACTCTATTAAAACTTGGTTCTTTTTTAATGATGCATGGACTCAATTAATTCATTTAACTCTAAAGAGATTAATTTAACCCAATCCCATGTCCAAGTACATTCACCTCTTTGGAATGATTTTGAAGTTGTCTGAAACCTTTAGAAATTCTTGGAATGAGAAATCAATCCAATCCAAATTCGACCAATTCCAAACAATAATATTTTTAATTCCAACCAATTCAAATATTTATAATTAACAATCAAAAGAGTCAAATTACCCAAAATAGTACAATGCATTTTAATTATCAATGGTTTGCACCTACAGATTCCATTCACCAACATCTCTAGCTTACTTAAGCTAATTGACTTGTTTTTTAAGGTTGTTTTTTTCTATAAAAAAAAAAAAAAAGAACAGCCGAATTTCGAAATGAAAAAGTGAAAAGTAGGAGCAGTAACCAGAAAGCAACAGACGTAACCCCAATAGCAAGCAAACTTTTTTAAACCAATCTGATGCAAGACATGTGCAAAAAAGTGATTGAAAATACATAATTAAATAAAAGAACTATGCAGTCCTTCAAATGCCAATCTTTTCTATCTAATCTTCACTTTTATCAGTTTCTATTATTTTCTGAATTTAAAGCACTAATTTCCAGCTCTAAAGCTCTGAAGACCCATCAGATTTTTCCTTTTCTTTTTTAATCTTCAATTACAGCTAACATATGGATTATTGTAATACAAAAGAGTGGATTAGCTGTTTATTTGCTAACATTATTGTAGTAGTATTATCCACTGAAGCCTGGCCTCTTCAGAATTTAACTGACTGAAGAATGTCACAAAGCATTTTCTTTCAGCTTTATTTTTCTTTTTTCTCTCAAAACCAATAATGACTCATGGAATCTCTAGTGGTTGTCAATATAATTGCAGACAACCCATTTGAGAATTTCACTCATTGAATTGCTCAGTTTAGAAATTGAGAGATGGGTATCACTGGAGAACTGGTTAGAAGTGTCTTCTCTAGGAACAGGTCTTTTGGGACTCCCAGAGACACCAGCTTAGTAAGTTTATATATCGTATATATATGCCTTGTAATCAGTGAATTCCCATAGCAGTATTTGCTTAAATTGAGATATGGCTATCTTGTCTTGATCCTATTAGGCAAGAAGTAATGTGACCGACAAGAAAAGATGGAGTTCAGTCAGATCATACCTTTGTGGCGATGAATTTAATTCAGTTGTTGCAGAGGAAGATTCATGTTCAGTTAAGAGCTCTGAAGCCACTGTTACTCAGCCTATACCACAAGGTTTAAGGGATCATCCAGAAAACCAGAGTGATGATGAGACCAAGCCAAACATGCCAGAGGAAACACACGACTCAATTTCTAAACTATTCCATGCAGAAGATGCAGCTATTTTTATTCAGTCAGCATTTAGACAATTTCTGGTTTGATTCTTCTGCAAATTCATCAATTCACATCTTTTCTATTTTAATGACAGTATATGTAGTTTCATGCAGAAGTTCAGGATCCTGGCATGCTTGAGTAGCATTATGTTAATGAATTTGGAAGTCTGAATTCTTTGGTATTTTGGTTCTTGAATTTTAGGCCCGGCGTCGACATACAGAGATCAAAAGAAAGGATGATAAACAGGAGACACTCACAGGGACCGAAAGTCCGAGCAGGGACACTATCGGTACTTCGATTGAAGTTCAAACTGGAAACTCTGTGGAAGTTTTCTTAGTTCAAGATGAAAGCAAAGGAGTACATCACCGGGTTCAACAAAAACCAAAAGCTCAGGTTCTGAGGATAAAGGTAACACAAGCAATAATCCAATAGTTGGCGTTCCAAATTCCACTAATTCATGAAAACGATAAGAACCCAGTGTCAGTGATGATCTTGATATTCTCAAATACACAGCTCAGTTGTGTTCTAATCTCGATATGCGGATTTTGCTTACCATTTTTTCGACAAAAAAAAAACAGCATCCTGCAGACTCCGGGATTCAAACCCCACATTCGCTGGATGCTCTTAGAGTAACTGCATGCACTAACGGGGCTATGTCCCAGGTTTAGATTTTGCTTAATTATTTTCTACTTTGATACCTGAAATAACAGGAAGACTGGGATGATAGCACGGTGAGTAGTAATATATCAAAAATGAGGATTCAGAACAAACTAGAAGCGATGACTAGGCGTGAGAGAGCACTGGCCTATGCTTTTTCACAACAGGTAAAGATACAAATTTGCCTACAGAACAAAAGAGAAATGCAAGTTTAAGCTTTGAAGTGGTCTAACTTTATCCAAACTCCTTTGGTAGCTTCGAATCTGCTCCAAGAGAAAACAAGGAAAACCTGATGGCATGGAACAGAACATGAGCTTAAGCTGGAGCTGGCTAGAACGATGGATGGCAACCCGTGTTCCAGAGAGCTCACTGGGTGAAAACAATAACAAACAATTTGAACCTGTAGACCACAATCAAAGATTTGTTATCAGGAAAGGAATTATAGACGGAGCAGGTGAAGAGAAAGAAAGTTGTGGATCTAATGAAGTATCTATCCAGCTAGAAACCTCACCAGCACCGACTTGTAAGGAAAAACATCGATACAGTCCATCAAAGAACAGGCTTAAAGCTACAAGAACTATATCGAGGAGGAAAACCGTACCAAGCTATCAACCATCCAAGGAATCCAACAAGGTTAGATGCTAATAGTTGTATGTGTAGTTTCTGGCTTCTATTAGTGCTTTAATACTCCAATGTAACCAGATCATTTAATACTGCTGCAGGTGAGCAAGAAAGATGGTTCAGGGGAGTGTGTAAAATATAAGAAGGCACAAGAGCAAGCAATCAAGAGGCCAGAAAGAAATTAACGCAACAGTGCTAACCATCAACTCTCACCAGATCTTTTAACCGCTTGATCTTCGGATTTTTATAATGTTAGGAGAGAAATAAGTTGCTACAAGGGCTAAGGCTTACTCTGTTTAATATGTGGCTTCAACAAAATGGTAGGTTTCTCTGTAAATGCTGTCACTAAACCATTGTTCATTCTGTAAATTCCTCGAGTGTTGGTTGTTAAGTATTAAATAATAAAGGCTACTTAAGTAGCCAAACTTGCAACCCCAAAGATTCCATGTTCATGGTGCAAATGATTGAAACCTACATCTGATCACGCTCTCAAACAGGCCAGGAGCAAATGCATACTGTATATAACTATGCATCCTACTTCTCAGTCTCACAAGGCTGCATTTAACCTACAGCCCCTACTGAAGCATTAGTCACCTAGATCAAAACTTATGTTACTTGAACGCAGATGTGAGTGAGGGTTGAATATGGGTCTTTTTCGGACTTTTTATTCCTCCACTAGATCATGAATACAGTTTTATTTCCATGTAATTGGAAGATCCTAGGAAAGTCATATCCCCATATCTATGCTAGATGTGTAGACACAGATGTTGAACATGAGTAAATCAAGAAGCATGATTACTGCAAGAACAATTAAGAATCGGAGAAACATAGAATCAAACACCGAGGAAAATGCTCAAAATAAGCTTAACTTTCATTAGTAAATTTGAGATATGGAACACAGATTGAGCAAAATTAACATTACATCTAAGAATGAACATTCACCTCTTACAAATGCAAACTTATGCATTCTGGGATAAATCCCAGGTATTTGCAGGCTTCTTAGCAGCATCCATCAACATCAACAATATCCCTTTTCTAACATTTAAACACATTATTCAAACATAACCAATTCCAAAACCCTAGATCTTGTCTATATCTTCATCTTCGAACTCAACATAATCATCTGCACCTCCTTCATCCTCCTCATCGACAATGCCTTCATTGAGACGCGTATTCTCTGGGAGCTCACCATAGGCTTTTAAGAGCCTCGCTTCATCAGGCATGTACTTGAGGATAACATCAGCCTTATCATCCTGATAGTCACGAAGCCCAACAAGGATTATATCACCAGCAGCAATCCAAACCTTCTTATGCATCTTCCCACGGATGTGGCAAAGGCGCTTAGTACCATCAATGCACATGGCTTCACACCGGCCATTGCCTAGCATTCGAA
The DNA here is from genome assembly GCA_025698475.1 of Gossypium anomalum. Classification (NCBI taxonomy): domain Eukaryota; kingdom Viridiplantae; phylum Streptophyta; class Magnoliopsida; order Malvales; family Malvaceae; genus Gossypium; species Gossypium anomalum. Next base: position 18,022,772 of record CM046966.1, read on the forward strand.
GCACTTGGGCATACTCTTGGCCGTCTTCCTTGAACACGAGTTCGCGCTTTTCATCATCAGCTTCATTCTTCCCTCTCTTTCTGTTCTTTCCTCCCTTCCCCTTGTTCTTTGGCATGGTCACTTCTTATAGCCTTGTGCCTAAGAAAAAACCAAATACTTCACATAAGCCAAAATATCAAGAAGCTCGAAAATATGAAATTATTTCATTATAAATCAATTTAATTTAATCAAATTGGAACATAAACAAGTGTAAACAAAATATAGACATAAAATCAATATGTAATTTCTATCCAAACCTTGAATTCCAATAATTCACAAATATCAGGATCAAAATTTCTGATGCTATTAAAATTAAGCAATTTATTGATTAAAATTGTAACAAAAAGTTTATGTTTTTGATTCCATGACCAAAAGTACAATCACAGTCAAACTAAAAATACATAAAAATAATAATTTCAATAAATAGAAAACAAAAAAAGAAGGGAAAAAGTCAGGCTTTAATTAGTTAAAGCAATCAGAATTACATGATCAAGAAATTAAAACTACAAAAAAAAAAAAAACAGAATCTCAATCATTATAACATAACCCTATAAGTTAAATTTTTTTGAAAAAGCAAAAAAAAAAAGTAATTTAACCAAGAACAAATTACGGTATTCTTTCACAGAGAATGATAAACATTTAATTATCGGCAAGTTGAAGTAAAAATAAGCGTCAAAATAAAGACATTTAAAAAAAAAAAGGGTAAAACACGAACAGAGAAAATAAAAGAAAACCTTTTTGACTTCTGCTTCTGCTGCGTAGAGTAAAACACTTGAGAGTCAAGAGTTGAAGATAAGAGAAGCTTATAGAACCAATCTGATTCTTCGTCACCAAAGGCCAAACCCTAGCTTCGAAACGAAGAGTCTACAAAAGTTTTAAAGTAATTTTGCCCTGCCCGAATTTTATTAGATCCGACTGGACTTTTCTTTTAGCGGATATGATTGGAATATTAAGGTTTTTGTTTACATTATTTTTCAAAGTCACTTTTATTAAAGTTAAATAATTTTTGAAGTAAAATAATTTTTTGGTTTTAAAAAATATTTTTAGAATCAAATAACGTTTTGATCCTTTACTTATAATCTAATATATTTTGTATAATATTTGTATGAATATATAATTATTTTTTAAAATTTGTTTCAAATATATAATATTATATATTTTAATTGAATTTATAATGTCTATATTTTAATATTTAAATTATAATTTATACAATTAAATTAAATTTTATAAATAATTAATATTTATTTTTTAAAATATTTATATATAAATATTAAAAACGACTTATAATATTTTTATATATTTATTGGAACACCATAATGTTAATAAATTTTAACATCATTTAAATATATATATTTTTTTACATTTCAACATTTTATTTAAAATGGTAATTTTTTTAAAATATAATATTAAACAGTTAAATTATAAATCGAAAATTTCAAAACCACTTCTTAGAGAAAATTCCAATTATAAAATTTAAGTCTATTAATTTATATATGAGATTATATTTAGTAAGCATGTTATTGAATTTTGATTTACTCATCCCTTTCATCAACATGTATATTACTTAAATCCTAAAACAGCACATGATTAGTAGTTTTTTTAGTTAAAAAATTTTGCTTTATTTTAACTTTATATAATAGAGATATCGGATCAATTTAAAATTTTACATGTATGATAAGTATAAATATATTAATAAATTCAACAATTTTCCATTCAAAAATATATATTAATAAATTCAACAATTGAATTGTTAAAATATTAATTGTATAAAAAAATATTTAATGGTATAAAACCACTTTTGGTTTATACGATTAATATTTCAACAATCCAACCGTCATACTTCATACTCTATTCATGTAGATCATACATGTCAAGTTTGACATAAATTAAAATTTTTTAACTATTTATTTTATGTAAAAAACTTTCAACTATTAAATATATATTAATATAGACAATATTTTTAATTGATATAATAGAAATATTGGATTGATTCAAAAATTTACATGCATGACAAGTACATATATATTGGTTTGGTGCAATTATACACATAAAACTTTGATTGTGGCTCAAATGTATACATAAAACTTTAATTTTTATTCAATCATATACATTTAAAGAAATAAGTACAACAATTTATTTTCCATATTGGATAAATATAATTATTTGTGTATGCAATAAATAAACGTAAAATGATCGTTATATTAATAATTGTGTTACTCATTTGTAAGAATTGGATCAATCAAATTTTCATATATAAAATTTACAAAATCAAACTAAAATTCATGAATAGTTTTAAGATTTATCCCAATAAAAAATCACAAACTTTCGAATTAAATTGTTAAAAAATAATTGCTTTGTTTTCGACATTTTTAATGGATTTTTTTTGCTACCTTATAAGTTAAAAAAACTAATGGTGATTTATTTATATAAACATTTATTTCTTTAGTTTAAATTAAACAATTTGATCAATAATAAATGGCCATATTCGTGACTGGAATTCAAATCGTTGTTTCCTCAGATGTGTAGAAAGAAGGAATAAGGCATAAATTTATCAATCTACAAGTTTATTTTTTTATCATTATACTTTGGATTTCAGAATAATTCTTTTTCTTCCAACATCACCTTTGGGTTCATTTTCTGATTGCAAAATAGCTTCAAAAATAATACTTTACGGAATAAAGATGGGACAGCAAATTCACTATAGTGATAAGATTGTAGTAAATATACTATATCTTTGATATCACAAAATAAACCCAGTTATTATTCACTTAAAAATAGAATAGACTAACGAATATCTTTAAAGGAATATCTGACAATAAACGATATGTTATGGTCCTGCCAACATGAAAATAAATATCCATCCATGAAGAATAAAGAACCTATATTGAAATTGCTTGATCTGAAGTTATCAGGTTATCAAAATACCAACATCATTTCTGCTTATTTTGTACATCTAATGAAAATAATAAGACATTTTAATCGCCCATCCAATGTCGAAAAAAACCAGAATGGAATGCCCGGTCAAACCATTGTAGGCTACTATAGAATACAATAACCCCAACATTCACTCTCACCCTCTAACAATATAGAAATACACAGATTATAGCATGGAAGTAAATTCCAAGAACAATGCTCAATTGCTCATGCATCATGCGCAAATAAATGGGGAAAAGTCTATTCACAAAACTGATCGTATAAGAAACTGGAAAATCATGTATCAGACCCTATGATATCCCTGGCCCAGGAAATTCCAACTGGATATGATCTGTGTACCTTTGTTTTCATGGTAGGGACTTTTTTGACAGGGGAATCTACATCGGTTTTGGTGAGGTCTACTGTTGGTTTCTGACTTGGGGCCGACTCATTGGTTTCGGTAAGGAATTGTAGTCCCTGAAATTGTAGCCTTGGACAATTTAGTTGGAGAGAGGATGTATATTAGTGATAAAGAAAACAAGGCTTGACTTCACGTACCTTCACCGATTTCTCCTCAAATTTCACAGCTGAATCGATTGCAAGCTTCGCACCAACTTTCTGCCAACAAGCACAAACAACTAATTAATAACGAGTAGATAACAAAGTCACTGAACATATAGTTGGCTGCTCAGAGCAAGAATGTTGAATCTGAAGAATACTATTGTCTTATACAAGATGACAAATGAGAACCGGATATGTTTGCAAGGCAATACAATTAGAACAAAATCAGTAACTCTTGAAAATATAAAAGTATGACACGCTCAGAATTTTAGCCTAAAGCTAATGACAAAAAACACGATGACAATAAACTCTTAAAACCACATTTTTAGTTATAAATTACAAATTAATTTTTCTGCAACTAGACTAAGCAATCTAAGTAACAAATCAAACAATCAAAGGAACAAAATATAAAACCAAAGCTCCCTCTAGCATACACATTTATCTCCAAATGTGACCAAAACAATCTTTTATGTTATTTGCTCCACATTTTTGGAATGCTGAGTGTATATATATTTTAACATGGATATAAGTACTATAATCATATGGAAATGAAAGTTTAGCATCTGGTTTTCTAGAATAAAATGCACAATAATCGTGATATACATGCTAACCTCAGAAAAGGTTTAGTTTTTATGTATCCATTCTGTATTTGGGCACAGTAAGCACATCTGTTCCCAATATGCATATATATGATACCAATATGGGAGTGGGTTCCCAGCATCATTATTTCATGGAACATAACGCATAATAAAAACAATATAAAGAGGTTATTTAACCTGAAAAAGTTTAGTATTCACTCCATCTTTAACTCCTTCAGCAAATTGGCATAGATACCAAAGACCTGAATTAGCTACATCCTGCATGGCAGAGAATAATACTTACCACTTCTGCACAATTTCGTAATTTAGAGAGTAATATTTAATAACAGTATCAGAATTAACCTGTTTGCTTTCAAGAAGCTCAATTTTTCCTTCCTGCAGTGTTCAGTAACAAATGAAGCATCAGATAAGTTGCAAATAAGTACAATACCGGCACACCTGAAGATCGAACATGAGAAAAGAAATGCATCTTACCAATCCAGCTACCATTTTATTAATCATTTCCACATTAAAACCAATTTCGGAAAGGTTTGATTTCATGTCGTCAACCTGCATGCAAATAATGCTTCGTGTCATTATGAGCAGATCAACGGTTTCTCCCTTTTCTCATAAACAAAATAAGCAAACCAAAGGTCAGCTGGAAGAATGGATGTTGATTTGAAGATCTATAAGGCTGCACCAGCCATAAACTTATATGCTAGAATTTCATTCTATTTGAAAAAGTTATCGACATAATAAAACAATGCACCCTCATAAACTCTCAAAATGATTCTCCTTAATGCCAACTATGGGCTCTTACTTACACAATGTCAAGAGTAAGAAAGACTGACAAAGAGACTCTGATTTCAAACTCAGGTAAAAGTACCTAAAATCAGAAATCGCAAATCAAAAAAGAAAATATTCATTATAGCTGGGAAACCTCAAAAACTTTAAATCAATAACTGAGATAAAAAAAAAGCACCTAAAATTCTTTGGCAAGTCATTCTCTATTAGTAAAGATTTGCAATAAGCTTCTAAAAGCAACAGAACTCAATCTTTGGAAAGTTCTATATCACTGCTCCAGAAAGAGAATCATCAGTAAAAGCAAAGGGAAAGAGGGAATGGAATACAACTCAAACTAAAATACAAGAAAAACATTTTAAAGGTTGGAGGGGAAAAGGCCAAGGCTTAAATATTTCCTCAAATGCAGCTGGAAAAATATCAAAAGATTCATGGAAAAATGATATTTGATCTTCTACTGGTATCCAATATCTACTGCCCCTATGAATAACTGATAGTTCAAAATAAAAGTAGTCTTTGAATACATTTTTTGCGATGAGAAGGGATGTTTCCTTCTGCTCCTCTACTTTCCAGTCCAAGCCTTCCAATCTCCTGGATAGATGTCTTTTTGTTGTCTGCATGAACGAAGTAAGAACAAAATCAAACACTGAAAACCATGTCAAACAAAGAATTTGTTTCCAAGGATTAGTACAATTACATAAAAGAAACACCAATATTACTCACATTTAATGTTTCAGATACATTATCTAATTGTTTTGACACAGCTGCTACAGCATCCATCATATTTTGCTTTGTGACAAACATCACGTCAGAAATTGACAAGCCCTACATGATAAGGGATAAGAACAATACATCAGAAATTTAGGAATGTTAATACAATATTTAAAGCACTTTGGACAAAAATGATATTTCATTTTTTGATTCATCAATAAAATCGTTTTACCTTCCACCACATATAACAATATCCTAATGCTCCAAGCGCTGCAGCTGGCACAAGATAAGAAGCAATGCCCCCTGTGTGCATCAGGAAAAAAAAAGGAGTGGGCAAGCACCCTACAGCTATATTACTGTTTTAATAATAAGCCACAAAGTTCAACTTCTAATTCTTCACAGTGCAGCATATTTGCAACTCATACTTTCTAAAATATAGGCACAGATCCACATAAGCTATCCCCCATATAACCAAAGTACTCTAGAACATGAGACCAAGAAATTAATAAATTTAATAGACCAAGTAAACCATTCAAATAAATTAGAACAGGCCAAATCTAAATGAACAGATGCAAAACAGGAAGTAGATATATATAATTTAAATTATATAGACATATTTCAAAAGACATAGATGCACATACCGCCGGAGCCTGAGTTCCCATTGAGAATGGTTACCGGATTGGACGTTGTCAAATCCTTGAGCTCTTGCGCCAATTGTCTAATCTAAAAGTACATAAACCCAAAAGCATACACACATAGTTAAATACAGTCTTACAGAGGAAACTGATTAACACAGATAAAGAGAACTCCAACCTCATCCCCCCACCTAGAGAAAGAAACAAAGCTGCAAAATTTCATTGACATTTACCCAAATCTGGTCTAACAAGTTCTATACTCTTAACCCGGCAAAAAAGGATATGTGTCCAAAACAAGTATGTTCGATTTTTCTAAGTTTTTCCTTGAAGAACCACACCGATACCCATGTTCAAATATTTGTTTGTACCGGGCATGGGTACTTCAGGAAAAATGGAAGTCCAAATAACATAGATTCTATATACATATTCAGCACTTGAAAAATAATATAAAACGCCGAAAACTTGTGCACTTAAAGTAAATTAAAAGGCTAGATTTTGACTGGAAAGGATTGAGAGTACCTGAGCAGCAAGAAGGGTGTGATCATACTTATAAGGCGAGAATTGGACATCATCAACGCCTTTCAGTAATTCCTGAAGCTGGGAAATTAGTTCAGATAAACGCCCACTCCTCAAAACAATTGAACCAGTTAAACCTAAACCCAAAATTTTAAAAACCCGAATTTCAAAACTATGGGAAAAAAGGTAAGGAAAACCAGACCAAAAAAGAAGAAGAGACATTAGATAATAGGGAAAGTAAAACAACCAGCGCCCATCAGAATTAGAACTTTGGAGGTCTGAACCCCTGCCTGCATCGCCATCGTTCTTTCTTCTTTTGGGCTTCCTGTTTGAATCGAACAGAAGGAGGCGCAGACTTCAATTGAAATCCACCTTTTGTTTTTTGTGTTCTGGTACGATACTATTTAATCTCACTGTTAATTGTTAAAGTTTGGGTAAAACTAAACAATTCAATAAAGCTTAATTCTCGATTTTCCCCTTTAAGAATACTAATTTTTTCATTTTAGTACCTAATTTATTTTCCCAATTTAATACATAAAGTATAATTAATTAAGGTTTTTACTCTATTTTTTAATTGACATTAAAAAAAAACTTCAATGAGTAAAAATATGACACATGACACTCCATAAAAATATGACACATGGCACTCCATCACCATTTTGACCAAAATAATATATATTAGTTGAAAACTCACTACTCCTTGTTTTCTTTCATATCCTTCATCATTCAACATCAAAATCTTAGACTTTTTTCTTCTCCTTCCACCCATCAAACTCCTCTCCCTCCATAATTTATTATTTTTCCATTCTTTCATGTTCTTTATTGTGTATTCAAGGGCAAGGTAGATAATCACAATCCACATTGGCAAGCTTGCTCAACTTCTGATAAAGAAAGAAACTGTTGATGGAGAAAAGTTTATGAGCCTCTTCATTAATGGCAAAGTTGAGCCTAAGTTATATATTTCTTAGTTCAAGATTGTTGATTACACATATTTGACTTAAGTCTCCATTAAGCTTTTGTTCTCATTCAAGAATCAATTCAATTCTTATACTTTTTCTTCTGTAATTAACAAAAATCACAAGGCTGGTTGCAAGAATAACACACAACAGTTGGTGTCACTATATTGTGGCATTTTATTTATTATGGAATTTAAGGATCAATAAGAAATGCAAAAACTTGAAAAAAAAAACAACAATGCTAGGACAAAAGAAGTTCATATTAATAACAATGACCATGAATCAAAATGGAATGATTGCACCATTATGTTCTTGTATTTTTCATTAAGATACAATAAAAGAAAAGAAAGATGTGATGAGTGATGACAAAGACAAATAGGAAGGCTAGTGCGAAAACAATTCCCTCTCCGAGGAAAGATAACATTATGTGGGGTGTGATTCTTATTTATCGGACAGTTTGCAGACACTTAACGAAAATAGAGGTGAAATAGGCACGACATCGAGGACATCGACATCATGACGAGAGGTGACGTCATGATGAGGGACATCGTGATAACACAATGATTTCTCAAATTGAAGAAGAGGGTGGCATCGTGACGAGCATGCATAGGACGTCATTACGAAGCGACATATTTCTTAAGTAGTATAGCTGCATTTTGACAGCCAAACATGACTTTTTCTCCCAATCGAACTTTGACTACTTTAAGGATATTTTAGTTGTTTTAGCCCTTTAAACTTAGCCTATTTAAAGGGGTTTTGTAGCCCTATTTCGATGAGGCAATTAAAGATATAAAGATATAGTACTATAAGACTTTTCTTTTAAGGGCGATAAGATGTAGTTGTAGATGAGTTTTGGTGAGAGTTTTCATGGTAACTATGGAGAGAATTTTGTAGTCCTTTGGAGAGAATTTTGTACTCCTTTTGAGAGAATTATATGAGAGTTAGGGTTCTGTTTTCGGGTTTACTCTATAAGAGTACGGGCCGATCCCCAACAAACTGGTATCAGAGTAATTTACATTTCCTCAATTAATCCGTTCAGGGATGGTGATAACAAATTTTGATATCAAGATAAAGCAGAGTGTTTAAAGTAAGTTTAGTCATAAAGGGTGACAACCAAGTGGAGGGAGTTGATTTCCTCGATGTTTTATCTTCTATTGTGAAACACATATCCGTTCATGTATCACTGGCCTTGGTTGCATTATACAACCTTAATTTGAAGACTAGGAGTATTTCAGTTTCCAAGTTCAAGAACAGTTTGGGCTTGGTTAACACTCTACAAATATCGAGTTCGACCCATGACATGGCCTGGAAAATTAGGTATAATAAATACGAAAGTAAAGATTTGTAGGGTGTGCCTCGCATTTATCAGACATTTTGTAGGCACTTAACAAAAACAGTGGTGATATAGGAATGAAGTCACGACATGGAGGATACAGACATTTCGACAATGGACATTGTAACGATGTGATAAGTTCTCCAATTGACGGAGAGGGAAATGTTGTGACGAGCATGCATGAGACATCACGGCGACGCGACATATTCCTTAAATAAAACAATCATGTTTTGACAGCCAAGTAGAACTTCTTCTCCCAGTTGAATTCTGATTACTTCAGGGATATTTTAGTCATTTTAGCCCTTTAAACTTAGCATATTTAAAGGGGAATTGTATCCCTGTTTTGATAAAGCAATTAAAGATGTATTACTGGTCTTTTTCTTTTGGAGGGGACAAGATATAGTCGTAGATAAGTCTTGGTGAAAGTTTTCGTGGTAACTATGGAGAGAATTTTGTACCCCTTTTGAGAGAAATCTATAAGAGTTAGGGCTTATTTCCAGGTTTGCTCTATGAGGGTTATGGCTTTGTTTTCGAGTTTAAGGTTTGTACGTTTAGTACATTTAGGCTTATTTTCTCCATATTGCACTCTCGTTTGTTCACTCATTTAGTGAAAATCGAAGCCTCCTTTGCTCGTGGTTTTTATGCTCTTTAGAGGAGTTTTCCACGTAAAATTTGTGTTCTTAATATTCTCTATTTTTTTCTTTCGTTGTTTATAAGGGTTGATCCTCAACATATTAGATACTTTGAAAAAAAAACATAATTCCAACTTTCTACTATACATGAACCTCACATGTTTGGTTACAACAACCACCACAATAGTGGTTTTAAAATCTTTTCTCTTCAAGAGAAATAACACACAGTAATAGTATGAAATCTTTATGACAGAACACTTTCTTGCCTCCAACATATCTCTCACTTGTTTAGTCCACTCTTGAAGAATAGTTTAAACCAGTCCATATCAAATGGGATTTAGAACAACATTATTAGAGAGTTTTAACGTAAGAAAAAGAGAAATATGTCGTGGTTGAAGGATGTTGTCGGTAGAGACATTGGGTGCTGCTATGGTGATCCTTGGTGGTGGAGGAGCTGGAACATGCTTGGGGAGTGCCTTGGTTCAAGCGTTAGGATGGTGCGATGGTGTTGTAAGACAGAGCTACTGAGAGTTGTTTAGAGAGGGTTTGTTGAGTAGTTAATAGCCAAGGTGGAGAAGGGAAGTGAAGAAAATAAAAGTAGGGAAAATAATAATAAATTGTGGAGGGTGAAGAGTTTGATTGGTGGAAAGAGATAATGAAAAGATTTTGATTGGTTGAAAGAGATGAAAGAAAATATGGAGAGGAATGAGTTTTCAATCTGATATTTTTTTTATTTCAGTCAAAATGGTCAGGGAGTGCCACGTGTCTTGAAGTTTTTTTAACTCAATTAAGAAAAAGACTAAAGACTTTAATGGAATCATACTTTAAGTATCAAATTGGGACCAAAAAAATAGGTATTTAAGTGAGAAAATAAGTATAAAGGACCAAATCGTGAATTAAGCCTAAAAAGAATAGTAGTGTAGAGAAGTATGAACACATGTTATCAAACATACCCTTCATAGCATCTGATGAAAGGAAAACGATTGAAGTTCCGTATATTATAGTAACTAGACCAAATTAATCCCTCTATTATTAAATGGATCGATTTAGTCCTATATTATTGAAAATGATTAAATAAGTCCAAATTGTAACATAATTAACATTTTTGTATAAAAAATGACTTGAAAATTATTTGTTTCAATCGTAGTTAAATTCTAAACAAAAGATTCTATTTATAGAACCATAAAAACTTTAAAATGTTAACTCTATTGCAATTTGACATTTATTGATTCTTTTTAATAATACAAGTCTTTTTGATAAACTATCGAAAAATTAAATCAACTTAAAATTAATATTTTTTAGCAACTTAATTTTTAAACACGTTTGATAACTCATGATGAAAAATACTAGATAGAATTTTTTTTTTCTACAAAAAAAGTGTAGAAAATGATAAGTAGATAGGGAGCTACTTACAGAAAATAAATTCAATGATTTTTATTTTATTTTATTTAAGATTATATTATTGTTTATTGTAGGGTGTGCCTCTGACCCGTATGCGCTTTTGCAAAAAAAAAAAAACCAAATTAATTTATAAAACAATTTAAAAGAGCGAGTTTTTAACCGCAATCGTACAGTGTCAATTGTAATATTCATAGTTCTAATAGAACACGAAGTGTTCCAGGGGGTCGAACCCAAAGGATTGCCAAGTGGGTAAATGTGTTTATCAAGTTAATTACAAGTTAAGCAATTACTAATCTAATCGAGTCAGAAATTATTAGTGCAAGTCCAAATAAAATTGCTTATAAACTAAAATTAAACTATTAATTAAACTAATTAAGCTAAACTTTCTTTCTAATGTTTTAGATAATGTAAATGATTAAACGATAGTCTATTGATTAGTTGAGTGTTAATTAAACTAATAAACCTACATTGATTATATTAGTTACCACTCTTAGTTAAGAATCTCCTCTCGGTCTCATTTTAGACTAAAAGATACAACCTAAGATTACCCCTAGGTCTCACTACTTGGCACAATTATATTAAAATATCTAAGGATAAATTTTCTTCTTGGTCTCGTTTATCTAGCTTTTCCGTTAAAGACGTCAATTCTAACGTATTAACTATTTCAATATAATTGAACAACCAATCAATCAAGAATAGATATTAACTTGAGCTAACAAACAACCAATCAACTAACCATCCAATAATTTAGCACATAATAAATCTTAACATCCAAACAAACATTTCATCAAACAATTAATAAGCACAATAAAGAGATAAAGATAAAAAAATGCTCATTTAAATGTGGAACCAATAGCACCCAAAGGCTTCATTCATCTTCATTTACAAAGTCATTTACAATAAAGAATAAAGAAAACTACAAGAATAAAATCTACTATAAAAAGAAAAGATAAAACCTAAACTAAAAATGAAAAGAAAAAAAAATGAAATGAAATGAAAAAGAGATAGAAAACCTAACCTAAAAACTATAAACCCTAAAGAAACTATTCAACCACTAAAAGTCTAAAATGAAATGTTTATAAAGTTGTATTTATAATCTACTAATGTTTAACCTAACATTGACCATTTTGCCTTTAAATAAAAGAAGATATAAGCTTGTTTGGACACAAAATTGCCTCTATGATTTTTTCACTCATCAGACATGGGTATTGCGATACCCACAACAGTATTGAGATTGAGAGTCTTAGGGGGTCTCGATATCGCGATACCCATGGTATAGTATCGCGATACCACTGTAGATGGCCTCTATTCTCCTCATTTCAGCATTATTAGGAGTATCACCACTTCTATGTTTCGATAGTGCGATACCCCTTTCTAGGTGATGTTTCTTCACATTTGGGCCACAGTCGACTCTCTACAACACTCAATCAACTTGTTAGGTTTTCTATGGCATGATTAGCCAATTTGGGTTTAAAAAATGGCTTAAAACTAATAAAAGCAATTTATTAATGACAAAACTAAAATCGACGAAAACTTATAAAAGCCACATAAATTGCTTGAGAATATGCTCATTAAGTGTAATGGTGAGCCTAATTTAATGTATCAAATTATGGCAGATCAGCCTTGCATTTATTGGACACGTTGCAAGCACCTTAGACGAGAATCAATAAGCAACTAAAGAAGGGCCAAAACAGGCCCAATGTCGAGACAATGAGCGTCAGTTCATCGGGATGACACGATGGACAACGTCATGATGAGGTGAATGGGACATTGCGACGTCACGACATGTTCTCCTATTTGGAAATCGCATTTTAGACTTTATCCCAATTAGACTTTGATTATTTTAGGGATATTTTAGTATAATTAGAACTCTAATCTAAGCCTATTTAAAGTAGCCACTGTATCCCTGTTTTGTTAAGCCAATCAATATGTAGTCGTAGGTTTTTTCTTTGAGGGTGACAAGATGCAGTCACATATGAGTTTTGTGTAGAGTTTCATATTAATTATGGAGAGCATTTTATACTCCTTTTATAAATGCCTTATGAGATCTAGGGTATTGTTTATTGGTTTGCTCTTTGAGATTTTGAGCTTTGTATTTGGGGTTTTAGGTTATTTTCTCCACATTGTACTCTTGTTTATTTACTTATTTAGAAAAAAGTCGAAGCCTTCTTTGCCCATGGTTTTTCCTTCTTTGAGGGCTTTTCACGTAAAATATTTATGTTCGTTCTTCTCCACTTTTACTATCTCGTTGTTTATACGGGTCAATTGCCAACATTTATAAAATAATCTAATTATATTCAATATTTAATTTTAAATAAAATACCAAACATATTTTATAACTTAAACTCAACACTTAATTTTTAGTAATTATTTTTTCAACACTTAATTTTTTAGTTTATCAAACATAGCCGAAATAAATTTAATCTCTTCAAGGGATCAATTTGATCAGGTCCCTATCATAGTGAGACCTTTCAGGTGCATTCACCAGAGAAAAAAGTGAAAGAAGTAGAGAACAAACTTTATAATTGATGATTGAAGTGGTAAAATTTGTAAATATAAAGGATTAAATTTATTGAATTATTTAAGATAAAATTAATAGAATGTATAAGTATTGAGAACTAAATATATTCTTATACAGTTAAAAAAATATCACATCATTACTTTCATTAATCAGAATGAGTGGCCAAAGCAGAAACAATTTAAAATATTAGCATGAAATTAAAAATTTTATAGTTTAATGACAAAAAAATGCTAATATTTAAGTGACAAATTCTACAAATTACCCTTATAAAAAAGTCTAGTTGTAGGTAAATCAGACATTTGAGCAGAAACAAAATATTATTTTGCGTGACGTGGCAGCCAAATCTACCTCAAGCAAACAAAAATGGCACAACCTTCCACGGCACCGTTTGCATTTCCAATCATGGCCAATAAATGACAGTATTTATGGAGTAAAAACGTCAACCGAACCCCTTTCCCTCTCCCCCCATGGCATCCCTAGCTTTCTTTTTCGTCTTAATCTCCTCGACCTTCCTATCATCACAAGCTAACAATCTCCATCTTCAACAATTGAGAACCCAAGATGAATCCTTTACCTCTATCCTCGTGTCTCAGAACGGCCTTGATTTCGTCAAGGACTTGCTCGTTAACGAAGCCATCTCTTCCATCATCCCTTTGCAGTTGCCTGCCACCATCGAAAGATCTGCCCGAATCCCATTTCTGGGAAATGTTCATATGGTTATCTCCAATGTTACTATTTATAAAATCGATGTTTTGGCGTCTTATGTTAAGCTTGGGAATTCTGGGATCGCGATTGTTGCTTCGGGGACTACTTGTAACTTGACCATGAAGTGGCATTATTCTTATAGTTCCTGGCTTGTTCCTATTGAGATTTCTGATGGAGGAAGGGCTTCTGTTGAGGTATTATTCCCCCCCCCCCCCCTCTTTTTTTGAAAAACTGTTCATAATTTTTTGTAAAAAATAGACCAAAGGTACGAATTTCAATTTAAAATTGCTTAATATTTGCGACAGTTTCATTGTAGCTCTAGGCCAAACAAGCTCTAGAAATGGGTTTTCTTTCAATTTTGTCTTTGCTCTTGGTTGGTTTGTCCGCTTTGGATTTTGGGTAAAATATATGTTAGTCTTTGGCTTTTTTGTTCTCATGCTAGTGGGTTTCATTTCTTATGCTGGAACTGAGTTTTGTGTTATATAATCGTTTACTAGTTCATTAAATTTACACTGCTGACTAAGGACATGGGTTAAAGTTATTATATTTGCAGTTAAGCTTCATTTACTTCATAAAATTCAAGTATGAACTTTATGGTTCCTGCAGTGCATTTACTGTTGGGTTGTTATAGAATGTTATGTTTGTATCTGGATTTTCTACATATGGTTGTTGTGTAACATGTTTCGTTCATTATCGTTTCTTATCAACAAGCGGGTTGCTTGTTGATAGCAGCCATGCATGAAGTTCATGCACCAATGATTCTTTTGGCTGTTCTGAATTTGTGCTTATTTGCTCATTTGTAATATGCTTGTAACAAAGGGAATCTGATGAGTAATGCCTCTGCAATCTGCATAAGGTTGAAGGAATGGAGGTTGGGCTTACATTAGGCTTGGAGAATCATGAAGGAACTTTGAAGTTGTCCCTCTTGGAGAGCGGTTGTTATGTGAAAGAAATCACCATAAAATTGGATGGAGGAGCTTCTTGGCTTTATCAAGGGTATGATAATTTATATCAATTGACTAATTTTGTCTTAGTTGTATCCAAGGTTCGTTTTCTGGTGACCTAAATCATTTTGCATTGTCGGAAGCGTTTAAAAGAACTGTTCTGTATGATTATATCATCATTGGGCTGCTTTTCCTTTCACTAACAGAAAAGGATTCTGGTGTTGATTTATGTCTTCAACTTTCTTCAGTGAGAAAATAATGGCCTTACCTATGCACATTTTGTTCCTTTTCTTTGCAAAGCTGGATCTATGTTTTATTTTATGGTGATTCATTGCTACTGTTTCATTTTTCAGGATGATTAATGCCTTTGAGGAGCAAATAGGATCTGCAGTGGAAAGTGCTATTACCAATAAACTTAAAGATGGAATCTTAAAGCTTGATTCATTTCTGCAATCCCTTCCGAAGGAAATTCCTGTGGATGATAATGCTTCTTTGAATGTATCTTTCGTGGAAAATCCTCAATTGAGCAGTTCTTCCATTGAATTTGACATCAATGGGTTATTCACAGATGGTAAAAAGGTTCAACCAGTTTCTAACCATTACCGGCAGGCGTCGCAACCTTCAGTTTTCTGCATTGATCAGTCTAAAATGCTAGGGATTTCATTAGATGAAGCCGTATTCAACTCTGCTTCTGCTTTATACTATGATGTGAGTTTGCGAAACTATGTAGAACTGTTGAATTATGTCTGCTTTAGCTTCACGATAATTTGTAGCTAATGTAGAAATCAAGTTATTCAGGTTAAGGAATATAGATTATACCAATATGAAGATAGTTTTACTCAATGAGAATCAAAGTTGTTGACTTCTTAGTTCTGATTGCTTTGAGGTGCCTTAGTGTGGCATCTCCTGTATTATATATTGTTAAATTAATGGTTTCTATATGTGTTAGGCTGAATTTATGGAGTGGATTGTGGATAAAGTACCAGATCAAGCTCTCTTAAATACCGCCGGATGGAGATTTATCATCCCTCAACTGTACAAGAAATACCCAAATGATGATATGAATTTGAACATTTCTCTGTCTTCTTCACCTGTCATAAGGATTTCTGAGCATAATATTGGTGCCACTGTTTATGCAGACGTGATAATTGATGTGGTTGAAGGTAGTCAAGTAATACCGGTTGCCTGCATTTCATTGGTAAGTTTGTTGATTAGAACATAATGGTCAGAAATTTCGTAATAATCCCATTGCATCTTCATTTGTTTATTGAAAAACACCTCTCACTTCCCACCTCTGCCTGCTTGCAAAGAAGAAAATGAAAGGAATACAAAAGAAAAACCATGGCTCCTTGGTCTGTTAATTTTCCCCTTTGGCTTGGCCCTCTTGAGAGTCTTTATGATTTGTGCTTGATTTCATTAACCAAGTTCATCATTCTGCATCCCCCAAAATGGTTCATCAATCATGTCAACTGTGGCTGGTATATCTTGCAGTGTAGAGATGGTTTTCTCTTATGCTGGTATGAGAATCACCAATACTTAAGGGAGCAGGTTAAGGCTCTTTGTTGGCACCCCAAAGATTAGGGTTCAAACTCTATCTTTATCATCCTCGTCCCCAATTTTTAGATTGTAAGACGTACTGAAAAAAGGCAGCAGCAAATTTTAAGCATGTTAACGTGTGGTAGTATAGTTCACTACTGAATTATTCATTTATATCTACTAGCATTCAGCATTTTATGTAATAAACATAAAAGCTTTCATCCATTATAATAGATGAGAACACCAAAATCAAGTTTCCTGGAGGGCAGCCCAATGATATGTATCTCTAGTATGGATTCTTTATATGTTCTCCCTCTTCTGACTTGAGTAATTATTTGTTTTGTGTTTATATTGATGTACAATAGCATTTCTGAGGGTTGCATTTTGGATAGGAAACTGCTGAAGTTTTACCGGACAGAGATAGGCAACTTGTTTCTTATTTGGTTAAGTTTATGACTTTTGAAGATGCTAGGTCTTAGAATTCCATTTCTGTGTTTCCCTTATCCTTCTTCATAGGGTTTATCGCATTATGCATGGTTTCTTCTCCAGTTTTTCTTATTCCAAAGGTTATGGATTAGAAAAAAAGAACTGTTTTTGAAGCTTCATAATGAAATATTATGTCCCCTTTCTGTGACCAATATAGTTGCCTTTGTCATGACAGGTGATCCGTGGCACAGGTTCAGTTAAAATCATGGGGAATAACCTCGGTGGTAGTGTGAAGCTAGATGACTTGGCAATGTCATTGAAGTGGAGCAAAATAGGGAATCTTCGAATGTATTTGATACAGGTTGGTATGATCTTAGTATTCAATCAGATTGATGTTTATAATGCATGGTTACCAATAAAAGGTCTAATGTGTATTTTACTCGTTGCAGCCTGTGATGTGGACGCTCGTCCAGACTGTTGGCATACCATATGCCAATTCCTACCTTGGAAAAGGTTTCCCATTGCCCATCATTCATGGCTTCACTCTTCAGAATGCTGAAATTATTTTCTCTAGTTCAAAAGTCACCGTGTGCAGCAATGTGTCGTATTCAGAATCTGACAATCTTAATCAGGTTCCAATCCACATCAAGTAAGATCACTGTTCATATAATGCAACCTTGAGATGTCCTCAAAATGGGCTTACAGGGAAGAGAATGAAAGCAAATTGTCAACTTCCCACTTCCCATTGTACAGTTTTTACTTTAAGATTCCAACTCTTTGGTCAACAAAATGCAGCAATGTGATAAAAGTTTGTTGAATGCACAAATATATGACCAAAGGCACAGTTCAATTTGTATCACTTTCTTTGATGTTTCCCTAATCATAAATGTCTCACAAATCATGGTGCGAAGAGAACCATCATTACATTGTCCTAGGCTCTATGGCAGCTATTGCTGACTGTTGATCTTAAAGAATCTGAAGCTCAAAATTTTCCGCAGTCACATAATGAAGTTGTTTCTCTGCAGTTAACTGTTGCCTACAAAATAAGAGAACAAGAAAATAAACAAGAGTCTGCCACAATGACCTATTTGATCGGCTTTATATCTTTGATTGTGGTTCTCAAAGTGCAGATGCAATCAAACCAAAGAAATGGCATCGAATACCCACCAATACCAAAAAGTTTGGCCAATCAATTTGTTCTAGGAGGGGGATGCAAAAAGTAAGGACGCATTTGTTCCGCCAAAGCCAAAAGAATTAGACAACGCAGCTCTAATTGGCATTTCCTTGGAAGCAGTCAAAGGCATGAAAGCATCATTAAATATGGGATCAGGTTTTGTGAGATTTAGTGTCAAAGGTGCAAGCCCCTGCAATATGACACCACCACAACGATCTTTACTACAGTTTCAAACTTTCTCAAGTATACTAAACAGAATCTTTTGTAACGTTAATTAAGCACGGGCAAAAAAATGGGTAGATAGGGATCACAAATTGGTTCATACAAGTGGGAATTCCTATTGAACCATTTCAAAAGCTTTTTGAAAAGCTATGTCCCACCAAAAAGAAGAAAGGTGCTTTCATTTGAATCATTAAGCAGCATGTAAACTGAAATACTTACATGGTGTACGGTTAAAATGGTAAAAATTGCTTCAACAGCTCCGGCTGCACCAAGAAGATGACCGACAGCACCCTGTGTATGAAGGTGATTGTAGCAGGTTAAATGGAAGGAAATGGTTGGTAAGTAGATGAAAGCTATTAACAGTAAAAGAAAACTTCATGAAATTACAGCAAAGTAGAATGGTCCAACACTGGAAAAGTTAACATTGCTTCTTCTTTTTCTCGCTAATTCGCTCCCCCTCCTTTTCCCGCACATCTTTTCATAATAGTAAGAAAATTTATAGGAGAAATTTGAATGCACATCTCTTTAGATAGAGATGTGAACAGCTTTATAGAGAAGGCTCTCTCTCTTGGGCAAAGAAAAAGCAAGTTGAGGTTAGCAGTAATCACCTAAGATACTATATCTTGGACAGAGTTTTATCCCTTTTGAAGTTTTCCTATTGTTTTTGTCTCCATTGCACTTTAGTCCTCTCTAGATTGTGCATATCGGTTGAAGAAGTAAAAATGATATCAAACTCCAACCAGACTAAATTCAAATCATCTAGTCAGTTCTGAAGATTGATGCATAAGTAACCGAGTGTGATTTTGCCTAGAAAATTTTAATTATCGTTGTCCTACATATGGCCTGAAATACAGAATTTTACCTTTGTCGAGGAGAAGGCCAAAGAACCTGATGTTGCATGGTCAGTGAACATGGCTTTGATTGCATTTGCTTCAATTGCATCACCTAAACAAGGGGTTCCAGAGACATGAATCAGACAAAAACCAGATTTAACAGAACTTAGAACATCAAATAACAGAAACTTACCCAAAGGTGTAGAAGTAGCATGAGCATTCACATAGTCCACTTGGTTAGGATGCAGACCAGCCTGAAACAGCACACTAAGTAAGTACATAATAAACTGAATCTTCTGATTATGTATTAGAGAAAAGATTAACAATATTTAGCAGGCAACTTGTCAGGGTACCCACAGGTCAAGTGACAATGGAACCAATGAACCAACTACAAGAATCCAGAAATGCACATTTAATTGTGAAATAAACTATTATGCAGCTCTTTATGTCACGAATCACTAAAGTTCAGTGATAATTTTTTCTACATTTTCAAGTGACATATTCTCAAGCACAATTGTTTTATATGCAGCCACATATAACTTGCACGGCTGCCTCACACGCTGCCAAGACCAAAAGATAAGAATATCAACATAAGAATATGACAATCCTGTATTTTACTCGGATATGACCCGTGGGAGCACAAAAAGGAATCCCCTTGATGTTGTTATAGATGCTAAACATAACTGTTAACAAATCAAGTGTCAAAAGTACTGAGTGAATATTACTTGTTTCAAAGCACGTGCCATGGCCAAAATCGCACCTCTTCCATCAGTATGTGGTTGAGTAATGTGATAAGCATCACCTAGAAGTCATAATTGGTGTTCAGAAAATAAATATTATTGAACATTACTACCAAAGTTAATGTAGAAAATTTTCAGATCTTTGACAACAACCTGACATCCCATATCCACGGACCTCTGCATAAATTTTTGCTCCTCTACTTTTTGCATGCTCTAGTTCCTTAATACAGATGGGGTATAAATCATAATGATAAAATAAATAGCATCATAGACAACAACAGTCGGAAGGGGTTTGTGATTGAAATATAGAAGAAACACCATAACTCAATTTACCTCTAATATCAAGACACCAGAACCTTCACCTATCCTGGCAATATATGATAAGTTAGGAAGTAGCATAAACAAAATAATTGCAAGCAATGAGCTTGACACAATTAAACAGTCAAACTTTACTCACACAAACCCATCCCGGCCACAGTCAAAAGGTCGTGAAGCTTCTGAAGGGGAAGAATTATACTTGGTAGTTAAAGCTCTAGCTCTGGAGTCGAAAAGAAAAATGTTATCAGCTAAGTAGAATATAGAAGGAGTAAAACAAAGTAATAAAGCATTCAAAAGGATTTTTTGGGGGGGGGGGGGTTTCATTTATCAGCATAATGAGCTAACCACCCTAATTTTTTACTTCATGGTCTGCCTTAATGAAAGAAAGCTAAAGAGAGTCAAGCATTAACTTTTGAAAACTTAATAACAATCAAAACATTAAATGTCTCCTACAGCCATTCCTGCTGAAGCAATTCTATCAAAATTTCATTTTAAATAAGAGCCGCTTTAGTTAAATGAATGAGAGAAATGTCCCTAAGGGTCCACTAACAAGGAGAAATGACATGGAATCAAAAGTTTTGTGAATCATATCTAAACATAATACTATTTTCATATTGGCCTTCAATAACCTTTCATCACTTTCCTGAACTTTTATCAATATTTTAACTAGCCAAAATGGATATTGTGGCAAAAAAAAAAAAAAAAAGTAAGTTTTTATCATTACTTGCAAAATCCAGCTATTGACAAAGCATCAATGCTAGACTCTGTGCCACCGGCAACCATAACATCAGCATCTCCAAATTGAACCATCCTCATAGCATCACCAATAGAATGAGCCCCAGTTGCACAAGCAGTCACTGCAGCATGGTTTGGTCCCTATATTCAAAAGGGCAATTAAACTACACAACAATAACTTTTACTTTAGGAGTATGTTTATTTTCTGTAATTGCTAACATTCTGCAATATTAATATTAATTTTAAATTTGAGAACTAAAAATGACCTTACACATGGAACTAGAATCACTATGGTGATGAAGCACCATTTCTAATCACAGCAGTAACTGGCCTTAAATAGAAATTATTGCTTGACTAGGTTTAGGTCATCATAAGGTGACAAGCATGCCATATATGAAAAATATAATATATACACACCTGGAATCCATATTTCATGCTCACGTGACCAGATGCCATGTTGATGAGTATCCTTGGTATGAAAAATGGACTTAGTCGACGAATACGCTGCATTAAAAGAGCAGAGATTTCACTTGTCTTATTAATGTTCTCCATATTCAAGTAGTTCATTTTCCAGCCCATAGCTGACACGAGGAAAGGAATGATGATGACACTATGAGCTAGTGATGACAATAGAAATACTTACAATCATAATGAAAAAATTCGTGGCTGCAAGAAACCAACCTTCTCACAGATCATTTGCGCTGCATCTAAAATATCACTAATACTTCCGGTCCCACCACCTATAGAGACTCCCTGGTTACCCAAAAATTAATAAAGAATAAGATAATGAAAAGAAACTAGAGAAGATCTCACATAGTATCAGCTATTCAAAAGTGCTTACCGTTCTTTCCTTCTGTTCCTGATCAGTGGGTGCCCATTTTGCATCTTTTAAAGCTTCATCAGCAGCACATAATGCATAGCTTATAAATCTTGCAATTGATCGATGATCCTGATCAACAAGAATCATTAATAGTAGTAAGCAAAGAATAAGAAAAAAAATCCATTGCACATTGATTAGTCTTACAGAAAGAGAACCTAACCTAATTTTCATTGGCATAAATAAGTAATATAGCATCGGATTAGACACTGCACACCGCCTTAAAATGATAAAACAACTTGGGATTCTGAGATGTAAAAATCTAGAACTCACATCAAGGCATAATGAGAGACCATTTTCCAAGCAGACAGAGCTCCTTTGATTGAGAATACAGTTCATATTCAAACCCTGGACAGCTTGCAAAATAAAACATCCTTCGCAGTTGCGAGGAATCAATGTATTTTGTTCCATCTTCACATCTTTTAATTGCCCAAGTTTCTAGCTAAGAATGAAAATTCACTAAGAACTCGGAAAGTAGCATTCAATATAATGTCACTATCCCTCAGTATTTACTCGAGACCATGTTCCAGAATCCATAGAGTTCTAGAAACTAAATAGTTGACCTCAAAAGCATCCAGCTTTACATTCTTAACCAAAATTTATCTATGTACAACTTCAACCACAAAACAAAAACATTGACCCAGCTCAAAATACCACATGCCAAAGTAACACACAGAGCACAATACAATTAATGGGTCATCAACCAAAATCACAAGGGGGTTACCTTAGCATTAAACCAAAGGTCCTCATTGAATTCACCAGGGGCAGTCCCACAAGGCACAATTGCAGCAACTTTAGAAGTTAACTGATCGAAGGTAAGCGTCAGTGTCTCTTTATCAAAAGCATTCATCTTCAAATCCTCTGTGGTTACTGCCCTTATTCCACACTTGCCTTCTATCAAATGCTTCCAAGTTGTTCCTACTCCGCACCCGAGTGGAGTCACCAGCCCAAGCCCTGAAACCCAAAAACAAGTAACCAACCAGTCTAAGAAAGTTTTCTTTCTGATCTAATAAGACCCTCCCGTACCAGTATAGAAAAGCTCTCCCGACACTTGTCTTTTTTCCATTCTTAATACTGAAAATCGAGAAGTAGTCAAAGCATCATAAGCGAATAAATGAGACTGGAGAAAGGTATAGTACCGGTGACGACCACCCTCCGGGGAGAGGAAAGAGGAGGTGGCGTTGAAGAAGAAAGGTGACGAGACAGTTGGAAACGACATGTCGTTTTCAGTTTATGCCAACAGCGCCTTGCCATGTCCACCGCGTTGGTTTGTCCGTACAGGCGAAGGGTTCAACTTCGAAGTTGAGCGACTGCGATTGCGAAGTACCAAACTGATCTTCATAAAAAGTGCAACTCACACGGTTAAACTTGGGTTCCAAACACTTAACTGCTACTTTTTACTAATTTACTGCGTATTTTTCCTCCAAATTTGAGGTGAATATATATATATATATATATAATATTACTATTTGAAAAAAAAATATTTTACCTATTTAGAAAACTCAAAAGTAAAAACTAAAAAAAAAAAAAAGTACTTGTGTCTTTACTTTTTAAATTAAAAGAAAATAAATTTCAATTAAAAGACTACATATACTTTTTTAACCATTTCTGGCCACCAATCACTTCTTTTATTTAAATTATTCTTAATAATTTCTTTTTTGGAAATAAAAGATTTTATATTCTTGATGTGACACTAATTATGTTTCCCATCAGAATGTGAATTTATTTATTTTCCTAACATATGAACAAATTTCTACAAGAATTTAACATTTTTATAACATATGAATTTTTTCTACAATAATTTTTTTATTAAATTATATATTAGTCATTGTACAAATATAAAAATTTATAAATTTAATTCATATCTAGTGATTTCAATTTTAAAGTTCGATAAGAAAATGTTGAGATAATATTATTATATTAAATATAATATATATTATTTGTAATATAAAAGATTTCTTATAATGAAAATGATATGGTAATTTTTATTATGAAAATATGTAGAATTTTGTGGATAATAATATCCAAAATTTAAATATATTGTAAATATCTCTGAACTAATATTGAATTAAAATGTTATAAAATAAAAACACATCCACCATAAAATAATAATTATTATTATGTATAAATTCAATTTCTTTAAATTATGTTAAATATTTAATTCAAATTTATGTCTAAAATTTAGACAAATAATAGAAAAAAGGAAGAGGATAAATCCTCTCCCGTTTGGATTCTAAATTCAGTAAATTAAGACACAATATTAAGAAAAAAACTCAATTGAATGAGCGTATAAATCAACTTTCTCCCTATTAAAGAAAAAAACTCTTTCACTCTCTCCTTCTCTCGATCAAGCAAAATCTGGATTCAACAAGGACTTCCCTTCAACTAAAACCCTTTTGATTCGAGAACAAAACTCCGGGTCTTTTTTTTTTCTTTGCGTTCTTGACCAGTGTTTAATCGAAAATTTGTAGCTTTTTTTGGGGGGTGTTTGGGGGGGGGGTGGTGAGTGGGGATGAGGAAGAGGGAGAGGGAGAATCCGTGTGGGGTATGTGGGCACTATCACAAGTACGAGGAAGGGGAAGTTTGTGGGATATGTGGGCACCGACCTCCCATTTCTTCCGATAGAACACCGCTTCAACTCAGTGCTTTTCCATCGGTGATCTTGCCTGACTTTCTCTATTTGGGTAGCTATGATAACGCCTCTCGCTCTGAGCTTCTCAAGACTCAAGGAATTACTCGCGTCCTTAATGTAACCCCCTTCTTGTTCCTCACGTTTCCTTCTTCATTGTTAGTTATTTATGTTTCTTTATAGTATTAGTATCAACTTACTGTTTTTACTTTTGATGGTTTATGGATATTTGGGAAAAAGTTTATTTTTGATTGTTTACTAGAGATTTTTGTGTTGTATTTGTTAAGCTTTCTATTACGCTGTTTGAACTTTGATGGGATTTCTGCATTTTAATTATTTTAACCAATTCCTTAAATAAGAAACATCTTTTAACTTTATTGATCTAGAAAATTCCCATGTCAGTTTCCCAATAGAAGTTTTATTTTATCGGTGGGGTTAGAGATGTGATGGAAAGATTAAACCCAACTTTTGGAATGGAGTATGAGAACTCTCCTAATCTGAGTGTATTTTACATTAGACTCTACTTGAGGCCTTTACCTTTCGGCTAAACTCATGGATGAGCTCAAAACATGGGGAAGAAGTTAAAATCAAATGCGCAATTTTGGCAGGAGGCAAGATCAGAATGGGATGTTGAGTAAAGTTAGAACTAGGAACAATAGGAAGATATGATCGGCAGACAGTCCACAGAGTGATACGTTTGTTTTCTTTGTCATTTGTTATAAAAATGAAGTTGTAAGATCTTCATAGTGTTTACTTGAGAATTTCTAATTAGGATCATTGTTATTGCCATTTGCGTAGGTATATAGGCATAGAATAGTGGACAGTTTGAAGATAAAGGGTAAACCTTGCACTTTGTATCAAATTATCATAACTGGAGAGCGGTTGTGATGGGATTTCCTTTTGATAGTAAATTAAGATTCTATGAGAGCCATTAGACATTTAGAATTAACCAGCATGTGCAAAACACTGCAGCCAACATTATGGAAGTTTATATAATCCGTTTGCCTTTTCTAAGGGCACAAAACTGTTTGAATGGGTCAAAGATTTAAAAAATTTTATCAAAAAATGGTGAGATAATTATGTTTTAAACCTAATTTAATTGATACTAAGCAAACAAATAGTTGCTATCGTCCAATTGCTATCAGTGATGAGATTGAAAGATACATCTTAGAAAGTGGTAAGACTGATGGTGTCAAGATCCACTCTTTTTCATTCTTTATCATGCAGTTTGCTTTGTTCCTCTTTGTTGGATGTTGTGACTGCTAAAATGCATACCGATGGCCGTCAAGTGTCAAAAATTGTAGATTGCTTATATGGCATATCCTTACGTAATTTACATTCTCTCTTGCAGACCGTACCTGCATGTCAAAACCTATACAGGAATTCATTTATCTATCACTGCCTGCAAGATGACAAAATTTTACAATTTGATGATGCAATACAATTTTTAGGTGCGTTGACCTTTGTCTTGCAATTGAGTCTATTGTCAAAAGCCTGAGTTTGATATCTGTTCTTATGTGCATGACTTTGGTATTTCCTCTTTCATGCATTGGATTCTTTTTACCTGTGCAAAATTCATCAAGTTGGCCTAAGCAGAAGTGAATAACATTCACACAGTTTTTTTTAATGTCCTGAGTAGCATTTATATGTATGTTTTCTCTTTTTATTTTGCATAATGAGATGCTTCTTAATTTTATTGATTCACATGGCCAACTATGAGCATTCTGCTGTCAAATGCATGTGCTTCCCTTGGGCTCTACACATCACAATGTAGAAAAATTGCTAAGATATTGAGCTTACAGCTCAGACAAATTTTCTCAACTTGACATTTTTCTTATGGTTTGCTTTGCTTAAACCATGATGCCTTTGTTACCCTTGTGAAAAATGGCTTTTGGGAAGTTTGCTTAATTAATGTTTGTCAGTTGCACTGCAATATCTCAGAGACTGCCACTTGACATGTTGCATTTGTTTTATTTTCTCATTGGCATATTATGACCTGTAGTTCTTTTCTGAATTCTGCAGAGCAATGTGAGAAGGATAAGGCTCGAGTTCTTGTGCATTGCATGTCAGGAAAAAATAGGTTGATTTTATTGTTTCTTCATTCTTTTTTATCCTAGAAATACACAGTAAGACAAACATGAGTATATTAAAGTGGTTTTTTTCCTTCCTTTTTTTAAATCTTATTTTATACCTAAAAGTTTTTGAATGCTGAAAATAAGATTCTCAATATTGTAAGAACCTGGTTGGACCTTACCCGAGAATCTTTCCCATAAGATGCCCTTCGGAAAGGCTTTGCAAAACCTTGTTATTTTGCACACAGGAGATAAACTGCTTTGTATGTGTGTGTACACCTTTTTCTTTTTCCTTTATTTGAGGAAGTTGGATATTTCATTCCTTGAGATGGGATATACACTCCCCTATCATTGAGCCAAATGCTCAGGCAGGCATGAGTTTACCCACTTAAACTTACAAAATTGTTTGCGAGGATGATTATATTCTTTCGGACAGGTCACCAGCTATCGTAATAGCTTACTTGATGAGGTCTAAAGGATGGAGGCTTCTGCAGAGCTATCAATGGGTGAAAGAACGTAGATCATCTGTTGAGTTGAGTCAAGGTAGTGTTGTTTATGATGCTTAATTGTAAAGAATATAGGAAAGCCGCGTTATAGTTTTTGGAATAGGAAAAATGAATGTCAGCCAAATTGTCTTTTTTCCTGCCATCCAAGAGAGACTTCAGACTAGAGATGCTTCATTCATGAGTAACTATTGTGTGATGTGCTTCTTTAAAGTAAATCTTTCTTTAAATGTGATTCCTTTGGTGTGATTGAAATCAAGTTTAGAGATTGTAGACTTGCAGTTGTAATGTTTATTCAAGTACGACCTTGTCAATGTTATTAGTTTTCATATTGTACTTATAATTGCTATTTCTGACTTTCATTCACTGCATGTGATTTGTAGCTGTCTATCAGCAGTTGCAAGAATATGAGCAGAAGCTCTTCGGATCATCTGAAAGTATCAATCCTTCTTTGCCTGCATTCCCACCACCTGCTGGAGCTGCATTCAACTTTGGTTTCTCAAAGGTAAACGATGCAGTTCCTGCTCCTGTTCCTATACCTGCCTTCAATAATCT
This sequence comes from Gossypium anomalum, assembly GCA_025698475.1. Taxonomy (NCBI): domain Eukaryota; kingdom Viridiplantae; phylum Streptophyta; class Magnoliopsida; order Malvales; family Malvaceae; genus Gossypium; species Gossypium anomalum. The sequence goes on from CM046966.1 coordinate 18,050,638, forward strand.
TGGTGCTACTTCTATTTTTGCCCGTCCGCCCTTAGAAGTTCCTCCGCATGGGTTCACATTTGGTGCCGGTCAGACTCAGAGGAGTATGTCCGAAAGCCTAGGGAACCCTAATGCCAGTGATATTCCAATGGATAGCACTTAAATTCCCAAAGTTTGTTTTGCAAAACCAACTGTTTCACCAGAAAATCGAACGGAGACTGACTTTTATGAGGTTCTATATGATATGTGGGTGTAAATTGGGAGTAAATCTTAAAAAAGTTTTCTGGTCTGTAAGATCCGCTGAGTTGATACATTCATTATGTTAATTAAGCGCACGCTATCTGGGCTGTTCCAGATTTCATATACAAAGATAATTTCAAGTAGGATGTTCTTTTTTGTTTTTCATAATAAAAACAGTGTATTTTGGAACAGTAGATGCAGTTTCCGGTCCGAGGGGGAGTTTGTGCTGAAGGTTAATTTGCTTTGCAAAGATCATACAAACTTGATTCTTTTCGTTACAAATATTTTATCAAATCATTGCACCATTGAGTATAACTATGATTTTATCTTTGACTAGTTCACGTATCCTTAATATTTGAAGGGAGGGCTTGGCAAACATAAGGCAGCTACAACTTAATTTTTGTATATCTCGTGTATTTTCTAGATTGAAGTTTTGTTTAAATTATTTTATTATTTATATATGTTTTTTTGCTTAACTTAATAATTTGTATTATAAAATCTTTTTTTATACAAAAATAGGGGTGTGAATGGGTAACACTGTAAACCTCATTTTTATATAATCATATTATTATAGTCAATATTTCCATGAATATTTACAAGTTTTTTTTACTTATAAGTATTGTTTGAGCTGATCAAATATTTCGAGTCCAACCACAGTCTATGATTGCTTAGATAACTAAATATACTTCTGAGTTTTAACGCTTACATTAATATATTTATATCTATATTTATCAATATATATTTATATCTATACTTATTTATCAATAAAACCAACTCAGTAATCCAATTATCCATAATTAAATTTTAAGATAATACATTATAAAAAAAATGAACATTTTATTTACTCTTGAAAAGAAATTACCTACCAATTTATTTTTGTAAACATTACCATTAAGAATATTATGTGATTCTTTCTTTTGTGTTTTAATATCATACATATTTCATGTATTATTATAATTAAATTAATTTTAAATTAAATGTTTCATCATTTATTAATGTCATTTTTAAAACATACATTTGTGTTCTACATCCATTCCCATTTCTGTGGAGGTATCTAACCCGACAATGGATGAGAACATGCAGAAAGTGCAAGAGGAGAACGTGGCCAAGGATTCGTGTAAGGCAAAGTTGATGGGTGATTCATCGATTCCACATGGGAATGTTTGTATGAAAGAAGATTTTGAGTGATAAAATGTGGTTGTGACGAGGGAGACAGTGAATGAAATTCCTTCCATCACGTTTTCGGATCGTGTTCATAGGTTTATTGAAAAGAAAATAGCTTTATCAATTGTGATCAAATTACTGGGGAGGAAGATAGCTTTCAACACATTACTCAACAACGTTTCGATTAATGGATTTGAAAAATGACTTTTTCCTGTCCGGTTTCAAGATAAAAGATGATTTTGACAAGATGTTAAATCTAATTGGTCGATTTCCCAACAATCAATAATGAGGTAGACACTCAGATAGTATCATTATATAACTTTTTAGATTATCGATGAATTAAATGATTATATAATCTAAAGATGATGATGTATATAGTTACACCTAAATGGTATATTAACAACCATAATATTTAAAAAGAAAAAACAAAGTGAGAAATGAGAAATGCAGTTTTATAAAAAAGCATGCAACAACCAAAACAAATGCTAAACCCTTCCAAATCCAAACACGAGAAAAACAAAAAAAGAAAGAAAGAAACTGCAACAACTGGTAAATTGAAAGATGCCAAGCTGAAAGATCTCAGAAAGCATGGAAGACACAGATAGAGCTTCGCAACCACCCATTTTTATTGAGTGAAGAACCAAAGAAATGGAGTCCGGGCGGCGCCCAACTAGATCCTTATCTTGATGTTGTTGACGAGCTTAAAAGTGTCATCGAAGTCGTCTTCATCTTCGGGGGTATCTTCGCAACGTTGGCTATCGCCAGGCTGAGCACCGCCATGGTTGCACCCATGATCGTTTTGACCGGCGTTGCTGGCTTTAACTAACAAAGAACACACCACCAGCGTGATGAAGCAGAAAACGATCATTCGTCTGGATACGGCCATTGTTGTTTGTCTTCGAGATGTATGCCCAAAGCACAGTGATTGATGGCCCTTTTTATCAGGTGAAAGGGGGGAAGTATGGGTTAATGGAGGAGTGTGATGTTTCCTTTCTCTGCTGATTGCATTTTGTTGTGGGGGATTTAAAGATTGATTAGTTTTACTATTTGGGGAGTTCCATCGGGAGCTGAGGAATGCTGTTAGGAGTAGTGTGCATCTTTGAGCTGGTCTTTAGGCAACAACCTTACCTTACTAACACTTGGATTACTTCAATACACTAATACCCTAACATAATTGATTAACATTAATTTGTAATTTGTAAAATACGCTTTACTCTACTATCAACTTCACTATTCATCAACTAAATTTCGTTACTATCTTTTTTTAATACCATTACTCCTATATAAAAATGAAATTTAGCTACCAACTCTATTATTATTATCAAACCCTTAAGATCAGTGTCAGTTCCATGCCTGTGGTATACAGTATGGTATATTTTTTGCGAAGAAGTAACATTAAGTTTTAAAACAATAAATGAATATTAAAAGCTTATTTTATATTTCTAACAAAAATCTTGGTTGTTCCATCTTATTATTAATAAAAAATTGACGCATGAACTATGCTAAAAAGGCCCACCAACAGGTTCATGCCAATTGCCCTGGCACAATCTTGCAAGCGTTAAACATTTCGATGAAGAATGGGCGGAGCGAAGATGGAACATTGCCTCCTAGGCATACAAAGACATGAAGAATGTTGGCCCTTCACCCTCACCACCCATAACAGTTGCACTCAACAAATTCTCTCCATGGAGAAAGGAAAACTCAAACTCGTAATTATCTAGTAGAAACTTGTGACACTCTAAAAAGGTCTGCATCTCCTCCTCCATTGTTGTACATTCAAACGACCCGCTGCTGATGAACATATCCACCGATCTCTTTCTTACCCCAATCCATCTTCTTCCCTGCAGCAACCTTACCTTTACTACCATCAACCCTTTTACCACCAATCGTGGAACTACTCGAATTGTAAAAGCAATATTCAAATCAAAAAGAGAAAGGAAAAAGTGCTTACCTAATTCACTGAAAAGAAACCCAAAGAACCCCAATAACGTCAGACCACGAAAAACCATGGTAGAAGAAAACGAATAAAATTTGCAGAAAATATAGATGGAAAGAAAGCGGAGAATTTGCAGAGGAGGAAAGATAAGAATTTTAAGAGCAAAAGCAAGAGAATTTAATAAATTTATTTAGCGTAGGAGAAGGAAACAAAGTCCCCTCTTTACAGAGAAAACTGAGCCCTCCTACAACATCCAAACCTGTGACATATGCACCCTTAATGCATGTTTCCCAAAAAAAAAAAAAAATTAGCAACAATAACCACTGAAAAGTGCCACATACCCCATAACTTATTATGACACTTGTAATGCTGACAACCTAAATAACGGCTAGCACACATCTTTATAAATCATGTCTGGTCATCAAATTAATAATTAAGTCATCGATTACAAAATTTAATATTTCAAAAAGAACCCTTATTTGTATATTACACACCTAACTCTTAAAGGAAACTTTATTGAGCGCCTTATCTTAAAGGAGATCACTTTATAACCCCTCCTTCGATGAGAGAGAGGGGAGCCAAGGACACTATGCCTGGCCAATCATGACAACTTGCCAAGGGTACAACTATGCCATATTCAACCACACTAACAAGACCACAGTTACACATCATCAGCATACCCTACCACTCCATGTTAAATCCAATAATCCACCTAAAGGGCAACCTGCACCGAATGAGTGGCCTACGAATCCAAGGAAGACATATGGCCAATACATGGCCCTCCCTCTTATATAATCTTCCATACCTCATAACAAAGAAGATACTTAATCTATCAACCATCACTTCTCTCTTTCAACTAGTCTCTCTCCAAGCTCTGTACAATCTTCCCTCCCTCATTTTATTCACTTGTAGTTCTCAACCCACTAAGTGTATCACTTTTGACCTTCTTATTACATTCTTGTATTAACAACTTTCAACACAAAAAAATCAAATAAGTTAAATATATTAGTAAGTATGTGATATATATTTAACAAAATAATATATTATTTTATCTGTTAAATATATACAACGTGTACGAGATATATGTAATATGTAATTATAAATTGTTTGAATTTCAGTTAGAAAATCAAATTATTTTGATTAATTTTAGCTATTGAATAAACTAGAGCTTAATCATAAAATTTTTTTTATTTTTATTTTATGATTCTCATTTAATATTGAAAAAAAATGTAATTCAAACTCAAGTTTAAACATAGGATATAAATTACATAGTTGATCACTTAATTTTCATATATTTTTATTTTGGTCATTAGAAAAATATAAAAATTGCAAATAGGGCACTGCCATTACAAAACATTTTCATTTTAGCTTCCCGTTATTAATTCAATATTATTGTTCACTTATTTTAGTCACGTGACTTTAATAAAATTTCATTTTGGTTACTCTATCTTCTTTTTTTTTTTTTTTTCAAAAAATGGGTTTTTGCACAGAAATGAGCTATTCATTAGCGAAGATGAAACCAAAATTTTCCCTGTAACTTAATCCCCTGTAAAAATTTAAGAATTTTCCAATAAAAACCTTTTTCTTCAAAAAATAAAATTAGTTCTAAAAAATAAAAATAAAATGGTTTTTCTCTGTAGAAACCCAAATTGCTCTATAAAAATCCAAGCAATTCACTTTAAAACTTCAAGTTTTTTTTTATTGGGACAAAATTAAAATTAATTCTAAAAATAAAAAATAAAAACAATTAAAAAGATAAAGCCGCATAAATAAAAGTTTTTCATAAACTCAAGTAATCTCCTGTAATACCCCATGTTTTTCCCTTTTTACTAAGCGAAAAATTAAAATTAATTTTAAAAAGTTGAAAAGAAAATTTTCTTGTAAAAAATAAATAAACAATAAAACAAGTGATTAAAATGAAAATTTACTAAAATAAAGTCACTAACTGAAAAATAATTAAAATAAAAACGTTTTGTAACCACAGTATTCTATTTACAAATTTTTATTTTTGATGACAAAAATAAAACTTAAAAAAATTAGCCAACCAATTTACCCGTAAAGCATCACATTTAAAGTGGAAGTAAAAGAAATTCAACGTTTTATATATAAGCAATAATAACTTGGTGTCATGACATGGTATAAAATGATGATAAGAATGTTTCAGTATTACAAAAATCTTGAATGACACAACATTTCTAGTTTTGCATAGCTTTCATTCCTGTCTTCTCGTAGTCCCCCTTATTAACTGCGCCGCTATTTTGAGGTATACGTCTTGTCTTCTTTATTTTGAATTTAAGACTTCCATTTATACTTGATTATCTTCATGTTAGGTTAATGTAAAACTTTGTATTCGTTTTCTAGATTTGATTCAAAAATAAATTTAAAATTTTATTTAAATTTAACCCGTATAAAAATATTAAATTTGAGTCTGTCCTACTTATATTAACTTTTTTACATAAATATAAATTTAAAAAATATAATACATCAATTACATTAAAGATATTAGAATAAATGTTTTTCAATAAACTATAAATACATTAAAAAAATTATTATACTTAAATAACACTAAGTTAGTTCAAACTTAACAAACAAATAACTTCAAAATAGTAGGAAAATTAAAAATAAAAGAAGATTTATACAATACCCAAATAATAACAATAAAAAAATAGCAGAAACAAAATTAGGTAGATCCGAGCCAGACCTGGGTCAAAAAATCTTACCCGAGGCCCAACTCATTTAGAAAACGGACATTATTTTTTGTCCAAACCTATGTTTCAGGCCTATATTTTTACCCAAATTCTTCCATTTTTCAGGTAAGTATTCAGGCTTAGGCGAGTAGCTCAGCCCATAATCAGGTCTACTTGGATGTTACAATTGTTATTTTGGTTAATATGTAATTGCCCTGAACTTGTCCAAAAGTATATAATTGGTATTTAAATTTTTTTATTTAATTGGTATTTGAACTTGTATTTTGTTGTCTAAGTTGGTATTTTTGTACTAACACCATTAGTTTGTGTTGATGTGACTCTGATGACTAATCCAATGGTGACACGTGGTAGTCTCTTGGTATGACATGTCGAGGACATAAATTAAAAAATTACAAATATTTTAAAAGTATAAATTAATTTTAATAAGTGTAATTTTTTGGACAAGTTCAAGTTCAACTAGGTATTCTTGGATAAATTCAAGGGGCAAACTACATATTAACTCTAATTGTTATTTTTGTTAATTTTTAGGATAACTATATGATACATACGTGATTGGAAGTTTTAATTCCATTAGTGGGTTAAGATTTTTTTTTTTTTTGACAGAATAGTGGGTTAAGATTTTATTGTTATCACAAGTATTCTTTATTTATTTTCATTTCCTTTAAAAATAAACTTAAGGGCATGTGATAAAATCTAAACCTCACTTGCAAAATTAAAAATTTTCACAACTATTGTACTAGGTAATTGTCTTAATATTTAATGAAATAATAGTGAAAATTTTAAATTCTACAAATAGAGTTAGGAGGTTGATAAGTATTCAAGGCACATAACAATATTCTAAAGCTGCTTGTGAATTTTTTTTAAAAAAAAAAGTACACTTTCAATATATCAAATATTAACTCATATTTAATACATAAATAGTGTATAATTCTATAAATTGTTATTATTTGGTTAAAATCTATCACAAATTGATCCAACATCAATTCAATTAAATAATAATAATTTTTTACATAATAATAATTATTATTATTAGAAATTATTGTATTTCTATATTTTTATATAAGGTTTATAAAAACAATTTAGGCCTAAAATAAATTTAGAAAACACTTACTTATCATGAAACTTAAACCTAAGACATTATGATGTCTAAAGTCCAAGCATCAGCATCCTAATTTGCTTGTACATCAACTTGTTATAAATGTATCTTTTTAACATATTTTTTTCACCTATATCTAAATGTGTCCTAATATAGTATTGTTCAAATAATTTTAAAATAAATTCATTTAATTTCATTTTGAATAATATTTCATCATTTAATTTACTAATAATTGTAATCATTAGCTAATGAAATCTTGGCATTGTTTGTAAAGCTTGAAATTTTGAGTTATTAAGTAATCAAGTTTGAGTCTTATTATACGGAATTACCATACGTGGGTTAAGATTTTTAAGTGGGCAATTTTTTAGATTATTGGGTAGAGTTTTTGGAAAGTAAATATTTTTAGAAAAAAAGCATAATAAAAATTTGAAATGACATTGTACCGTTTAACTTTTTTTTTTTTTTTTATTAATTTTTTTGTTTTTTTTTAACATCTATCAATTGAATTTGTGTAACTTCAATTATGGGCGTCGAAACCACCAAATATAATTTCCTACGTTCTAACTTAATTAAACAATAGTAAAGAGAAGTAGGATCAATCCCACAGGGACTGTGACTCCTAATTTTCCTATTTACGTAACCAAATTCTTGAGTCTAGGCAGCTGTCGTGCCCACAACCTGTACGTTCAGAGCTGAAAAATAAATAAAGGGGGAATTTAGTTGATAAAGAAAAAAACAAGTATAAAATAAAATGAAATAATAACATAATAAAGGTTGCAAAATAAAATCGAATAATTTAAATTAAATTTGTACATCAAATATGTGAATGCTTAGCCTTAGCTTCGGTACACTCCGAACTTGAATTGATTCTTGAAAATGGATTCCTTCTTCTTAACGATAAGTTGGTTATAGCGACTGATAAACATATTAATTTACATAATTCTTGTGTTTAATTTGGTTTAGTTCTGAATTAATCCCTGCTTAATTGGTTTTTTTATGATTTAATCTTGTCAGAGATGCAATTGGTCAAAAACGAGCAAAACTGGGCCAAATTGAAAGACAAATAGTTGAGTTGGGGCCAAATCATAAAGATGGGAAAGCCAAGGATTTAACATAAATTTTGACTTTGTAAAAATCTAAACATAGAAGATATTATTTTGTTTTATTATTTATTATTTATTTATTTTATTTTATTAATTTAGGATTAGGCTATTTTTAGTAAACCCCATGTATATAAATAGGGGCTTTTAGTTCTTAGAAAAATCATCCATTGTCTTTACATTCCTACTTCCATTTGGAATTGGATTACTTTCTCTCTTGTATTTCCTTCTTCAATTTGGAATTGGAATATCATTTGTTTTCTCTCCAATTTGAAGTTACTTGCCTCCCATTTTTGTTTCTTTGCCACAATTGGGCCAATTCCTCTCCAAGTCCTTTCCATTCATTTCTTCACCATAATCATCAATCTTCTTTCCAAGCTCACAAAGCATGAACGATTTCATGCTTAACTAAATTCTATCTTAGCTTTAGGACGGTGTTCTTTCCGGTCAAGAATCGTGAGATTCGTACTCGCGCTTAAAATCCTTCCAATCAGTATTCACCTTTTTCCTAAGTATCGGGATTGACAACTCATCCCTTAAGGATAATTCGATTTCAAGTCAAAAAGAGCTCGTTGGGTTGGAGTCGTATTTTCTGACAGTTGGAGAAACGAATCGGTCATGTTGTATTTGGATCTCCGAGAACAAATCGAGGAAGAGGTGATCAGGTTTAAACGACCCACGCGGTTGAGGCCGTTAATTCAAGTTGGGTTCTTCAGAACGCAAGGCTACTGAAATCTTAAATCGAGAACACGTGTATCTCGGTTAGACTATCGGTAAGGGTTGGTTTGCAGGACGTACTGGGACCAGCTACGAGAGGAAGAATTGGTGGTTAGGACGTTCTTAATCACTATAACTAGCTTATCGTTTGAGGGAGAAGATCAATTTTCGAGGATCGATTCTCAACACGGAATTTACCGAGTCTAAGGCTAAGGCTTATTACATTTGATTGCAAATCCCAATTTAATTTCTGATTTATTTAATTATTTATCTTAGCAGTTTTAATTATTTAGTTTCTAATCAATTTCAAAATCTCCTGCTTTACTTATTTATTTGTTTATTTTTTTCGGCTGGTACGTTTTGAGTCGTGGGCACGACTTTAGCCACGACCCTTGACACGACATTCTGTTCATAAGTCAAACACGAAAGTTGATTAGAGTACCAATCCTTGTGGACTCGACCCTACTGCCACTCTTACTGCTATTTAGAGTATTTAGTAGGAATTATTTTTGGTGGATTCGATGCCCATCAGCGACCAAGGACGCCTCAACCGTCAACTCTTTCTTGTGTAATTGGTTCCGGTACAACCTGCAAACCAACCTTACCGATTATCTAATCATGTAATATGCGTTCGCAATTTAAGATCTCAGTAGCCTTGCGATCTAAAAAAGCCGAACTCGAATTAACGGCCTCAACTGCGTGGGTTGTTTAAATCCGATCACTATCTCTCTTGACGGAACTCAACTAACTTTTTCCAATTGAACACACTAATTTGTTTGTGGGAACTCGAATATAGCGGACGACCAACTCGTTTTCCCAATTATACGCCAAAATAACTCCCTCCCAACGTGCACTTTGAGTTGAAATTAGATTAACTTCAAGGGAAAAATGTGACTATCCCATATACAGGAAAGATAATGGATACCATGTTGTAAGGTTTTAGTGCAGGTTCATATCTCACGATTTTTTATTGGAACTACAATCGGCCTAAAGCTAAATGGGGTTTGGTTGAATATGAAATTAATCATACTCGATTGGGATTTAAAAGTGGATTTGAATGTAATGGTGATAAGTGAAAAAGGAGAAATGACTTAAAAAACAATTGAACCAAAAAATAAGGAAATGAAAAAAAAGGGCAGTAAACTTCAATAAGTACTACGTGTGAAAGAGAAAATATAAGAATTGTTTCTAGTGTGTCTTTTCCAAGCCACCATTATAAGGTATTTATACACTTTTCATATGCCAAATTTAGCATGATTGCTCCTAGGATTATGCCTAACAAGCAACTAAAATCAGTTTTTTTTTTTTTATTCATAGAGTTTGACAAAATCACAATCTGAATTTTATTCAACCACAAATTTTGCAACTTTTTAATTTGGCCCCTTTTATTGTTTTTTGTTCCAATTTAACTCAATTTGCTTGTTTATTTGAACTTTGGTATTCTAATTGCGTTCTGAAAAATTAAAACAAGAAATCCCAAACTTAGTAGCATTCTATTCAAAATTTAACCAGAAATAAGTACATTAAACGCACAAAATTAACTTGTTATCATCCAAATACATTATAATAGTTTAGATGTTTACTATAGTATCCATCCTTAATGGTGAAAAAAAGATAAAAGAAGGTAATTATATAATGAACACAATGATATAGAAATTAATAATCCCTATCAACAATATTGCTAGTTTAATGAAAAAAGAATTTAGTTGATGTAAATGTTGTTAAAATGAAATCGGATTAATCGATAAAATTAATATATTAATCTAAACAAAAGATTTGAATAACCCTCTAAACAAACCACTCAAAACTAACCAAAAAAAAAAAACAAAATGAAGACAAAACAAACAATTAAATCCATTTATAATTTTTTTCATAGTTAAACCAATTAATCTCACAACTGATATAAACTCTACATTAAATTCAATATCCAAATTTCGACAAAGGACCCAATGGTAGAGTAAGAATCTTGTAATTGAATTGATTGTCGCAAAGGGATATATCAATTAATGTGGTTGAGGACCAAAAAGAAAATCATAGAAAAATATAATAAATGAGGGGTTAGTTGCAGGTAAAGCACCACCTTTCTAGTTGGGAAAGCCCTTCCAATTCAAGGCCTTGACCTACACACCAACGACTTGCATGTGTTTCTACTAATAACACCACCAATAATATCTCTCTCCACACTTTTTTTTTCCTTTTAGATAATCTGAATTATTTCCCACATTTTAATTTAAGTAGTCCCTATGCATTACGTGTTTAATTGATTGCTTTTGCTATTAATTTTAATGATGCCTTTATTAAATTAATTTCAAACTTTATCGATTAAAAAATGTAATACTTCTACTCCAAATATATTAATTCGGTTTGAATCATAAAGTCATCAAAATAAATTTTGTTATATTTAAAATTATTATTGTCGATGGAGTTTAATTTCACAAAAGTTAAACCATTATGTATCTTATTTTTTAAAATATAAATTAAGGACGCTAACCGTTTTTTAATTAAATTAAAAAATTTTATTGTACATAAATTTAAGGGGTATATCTCATAATTAGACATGAATTTTGGTCTAATGTATAATTTTATACATGTAACTTTAATTTTTTGTATTTTTATACATAAAATTTTGGTTTGATCCATTTCTCACAAATTGTTAACACTATTATTGATATAGGTAAATTACCTAAAATCAACAGTAAAAGTTGATGGCGTCATTCAACCAAAGAGAATGGCGCCACCAACATGCCACGTCAGCCACCGGAATAAAAAAATATTTTTTGGCGGTGCTAAGAAGAAATAACAATATTTCTCTAGTATTTATACAGTTGCGCAATTCTCCTTGGCACCACCAAAAAATTAATTTTTTTTATTCCAGTAGCTGACATGGCATGTTAGTAGCACCATTCTCTTTGGCTCCACCAAGTTTTACTGTTAATTTCAGGTCATTTACATATATAATAAAAAAAGTAGGTCATTTTTATAATTAATCAAAATTTTAGAATCATTTATATAAAAAAATCTAAATTACACATTATCAAAATTAATGTATTATTAATTTATCTTTAAATTTAATAGCTTGTATTTATGAAAGACATTAAAAAGCTTTAATTATAATATAGGACTTAGCTAAAGCCTGAAGCAATAAGAACCATTGTCTCAAATGTTTGGACGTCTTTAGCCAACCCGGCCGCTATTATATCACCCAAGAACAACTTACTCCTGATTCAAGTAGCTATTAAATCTTTCATATTCCATCTTAATTATTATATATATTTTTTATTTTTTGGAATAAATATTACCATATCATAGTTACATACAATTATAGTGTTTTGTATTTATATAAAATTTAATAAATTAATTATGCATATCATATAAAATTTTAACATTTTATTTATTATTATCATTTTCTGTGTCAGCTTGTCAGGTCGCATCATACTAATATTTATGCATATAAAAGCCCTCCTCCAACCATTTGATCATCCGAAAGTTAGAAAATAAGAAATAAGAAAGTTAGCTCGATCCCTCCCCTCCCCACCCCTACCACATTTGTACATATATATATATATATATATATATATATATATATAGTCTGTTTGAAAATCTATGGAATTGAAGCAAATGGCGCCATCGATACACATCTTATGGCTCCTTTCAATTCAATTTTTGGTGTTGGTTAATGGGGGCAAAATTCCAGCAATCATAGTGTTCGGGGACTCTTCAGTTGATTCTGGGAATAACAACTACATCCCCACCGTAGCTAGGAGCAATTTTCAACCTTATGGTCGAGACTTCAACGGTGGGCGTCCAACGGGAAGATTTTCCAATGGCAAAATCACAACCGACTTCATCTCCGAGACTTTCGGCCTCAAACCGGCAATTCCTGCTTACCTCGATCCTTCCTATAGTATATCCGATTTTGCCACCGGAGTTACCTTTGCTTCTGCCGCAACCGGCTACGACAATTCCACTTCCAATGTCCTCGTAAGTTCCCGCACTTCATCATCTTCTTCTTCTTCTTTTTTCTAATAAAACGATGCATATTCAAAACTTAATTTTCAGTCAGTGATACCACTATGGAAACAACTGGAGTACTACAAGAACTATCAAAAGAAACTGAGAGCCTATCTGGGAGATAGGAAAGCCAACGGCGTAATCAGCGGGGCTTTATACCTGATAAGCGTGGGAACGAACGATTTCCTGGAGAACTATTACGCAATCCCAGGCCGTTCATCGGAATACACCATCGAAGAATACGAAAGCTTCCTGGTTGGGATCGCCGCAAGTTTCACAGAGAAGCTGTATGAACTTGGAGCCCGGAAGATATCGTTAGGAGGGCTGCCTCCGATGGGGTGTATGCCGTTGGAGAGAACCGGGAACCTTATGGGTGGAAGCGAGTGTGTGGATAGTTTCAACAATTTGGCAGCCGATTTCAATGGGAAACTGAATGCTTTGGTGATTAAACAGAATAAAAAGTTTCATGGAATGCAGATGGTGTTTTCAGATCCCTATGGTATTTTGATGAAAATCATTCAAAAGCCTACAGTTTATGGTATGGTTTTTGCCTTAATATTGTTAAATTGTGTTTTAAGTAAACTGATATCAGATTTAATGTTATTTATATAAATAATTGGATGGGCAGGGTTCGACGTAACGGCGGTGGCATGTTGTGCAACAGGGATGTTCGAAATGGGATACGCATGCAGCCGGAGAAATCCTTTTACATGTTCCAATGCCGACAAGTTTGTGTTTTGGGATTCTTTTCACCCCACTCAGAAAACCTGTTCTATCATAGCCACTTACATTGTCCAAAATGCTTTGGCCAAGTTCCTTTCACATTAATTGTATGCACCACTATATGATACAAGCAAAAAAAAAAAAAAAAAAAAAAAACTGTATAACTCTAGATTTTTTATTATCATTTTTATATTTAATCTATTTGTTATTTATGTCATCTTCAATAATAATAATTTAGATGAGAATCTTAAGTTGTAATTTATTTACCTTCCAAAAAATAATTTTTATTTGAATTTATTTTTCTACTTGTTACTTATATTCAAAATCTTTAGAATTATGTACAAATACAACTTATTTATATATGACCAGTGGCGGAACCAAGGAGTTAGTCCCTTGGCCCCCTTAAAATGAAATTTTTTTATTTATAATTTATAAAATTTTAAATTAGTAATGGTAAAATTGTACTTTGACCTCAAAAATGATAAAAAATTGATTTAATCCTTTAAAAATTACAAAGATATACACTATTAAAATAGTAAAATTACATTTTTACTATCGCAAAAATATACAATTTAATTTCAGCCCCCCAAAATAATTTTCTAGCTCCGCCATTATGTATAACATTGCTGATATTGATTAATAAATTTGCTTATGTTAGAGTTATGTGACCCAAATTCTAAGATATTGTTTGCGAGTAAAGTTAAACAAAATATATTTTCTTTCTAGAAAATTTAGTATTTGTTAGTATAATATATTTAGCATTTATTAGCATAATATATTTGACATTGATTAAAATTAGTTTTTTTTAACTTATAAATGTAGTCGAAACTCCTCTTATATCATTTGAATTCAACATTAGTGAATTTTCTTCTCTACCTGTGGTTTTTTCCCAAAAGATATTCCACGTAAAATTTGTGTGTTCTATTTTTTCTTTCTTTTTCTTTGTGATCTTTTTATATTGCCAGTATTGACGTTCAAATTTTTAATAAATTAGTATCAGAACTTTTTCGGGTTACTTGTTTCAATCACAGTAATTGAGACAATAAAGTATTATATTCCGCTATTGGATCACAACACTAGATTCTCGCTGTGGCAGATAAAGATGCAGATAGTTCTTGCGCAGATGGATTTGGAGGATGCCTTGTAGGGGTAGATAGATGCCTTCGACATTGACGGAGAAAGATAAGAAGCTTAAAGATTGAAAGGCTTTAACACAATTACATCTGCATCTGCCGAATGAAATTCTACAGGACATGATGAAGGAGAAGACTACCACTGCATTATGGGCAAAACTATTGCAACTATGCATGTCGAAAACCTTAACTAGCAAGTTGCATATAAAGCAATGCCTTTATGCTCATCGTTTGGAAGAAGGTACGTCTATGCACAAACATTTAACTATGTTTAAAGAAATTCTCTTAGACCTAGAGGGCATGGAGTTTTAGTACGATAAAGAAGATTTAGGATTAATTCTGCTTTGTTTGCTGCCCCTGTCTTATTAACATTTAGAGATACGGTTTTGTATAGTTGTAAATCTCTCACAATCGATGAAGTCTATACTTCCTTAACATCGTATGAAAAGATGAAGCATCTTGTGTCTAAATCCGATTCTCAGAGAGAGGGTCTCATTGTTCATAGGAGGCAAAAACGAAATACTGATGATAATCATGGGAGGACACAAAAATGAAATGCTCGCAATAAATCTATGGGTAGATCGAGATCTTCAAATAGAGGTAAAACCTGTAACTTCTACAAGAAGAAATGACACATTAAGTCTGATTGTTATAAGTTGCAGAATAAAATTAAAGGGGAGACAGCGAATCAAAAGGGAAAACAATAAGAACGATCTAGTGAAGCTGATGTTGTAGAAGATTACAACGATGGTGAAATCCTAATTGCACCGTCAGTTTACCATTACACTGTTAACGACTTAGTGACTAAAATGTTACAACGTGATAACATAAATGACTAAAATGTAACATTTCAAACATAATTGACTAAAATGTAACTTGAGGTAAATAAAAGTGACTATTTTGGGCCTTTTTATTAAAATAACCCTTTAATTTTAATTAAGTACCAAAATGACCCACTTTTTTAATTATACACCAAAATGACCTAAAATCTACAGTAAAAGTTGGTGAAGCCAAATTATATGGCGCCACCAACTTGCCACGTCAATAAGGAGCATAAAAAATTAATTTTTTGGTGGAGCCATGTAGAATGGCGTCACATGTATAAATACCAGAGAAATACTAAAATTTTTGAAAACATGGGAGGACTTCAAAAAAATTAACCATTTTTCTGGTGGAGCCAACTTAAATGGCGCCACCAGATTCTGCCATGTCAGACCTTTTTTTTTTTTTACTTTTTGACTTTTTGACTTTTTTTTGTCTTTTTTTCTTTATTTATTTTATTTTATTTATTTATTATTAACTTTAAAAATTTTGAAATATATATTTGAAATATTTTATTAATATATATTTTTAAAATTTTAAATATATATTTTTAAATTACTTTTTTAAATTTTAAATATTATTTTTTAAATATTTAAATATTTTAAACTTTCAAATTTGTTATTAGTTTTATAATAATTTAAATATTATTTAATTTATTTTATAATATTTTAAATTATGATTTTTAAATTACTTTTAAAGATATTCAAACCATTTTTTAAATTCTATTTAAAAGTAAAAAATAATATTTTATTTTAAAAAGTGAAATTTAAATTAATAAAAAAATTAATAAATATTTTTCATTTTCTAGAAATACTGTAAATTTTAAGAAAATGGGGGACTTAAAAATAATTTTTCATTTTCTGGTGGAGCCAACTTAAATGTCGCCACAACTTCATCACACCATCTTTCACTTTTTTTTTTACTTATTTATTATTTTTTTAGTTTTTTATTATCTTTTGTCTTTTTCTTTAAATTTTTTTCTTTTTTTAAGTTTTATATTTTTTCTTATTTTATTTTGTTTATTTTTTTTGTTACTAATTTTAAAAAAAATTAAAATGTATATTTGAAATGTTTTATAATATATATATATTTAAAATTTTAAATATTATTTTAAATTATTTTTAAAATTTTGAATATTTATTTTAAATTATTTTTTAAATTTTGAATTTTTTTTAACTTTTAAATGTAATTTAAAAAATGGTTTGAATATCTTGGTTTTTTTTATAAAAATAACACAAAAATTTAATTCATTATCAAAATAATTGATTTTTTAATTAAACACGAAAGTGACCTGAAATCTACAGTAAAAGTTGGTAGAGCCAAATAAAAAAAATGGGCCATTTTAATAATTAATTAAATTTTTTGGGTTATTTTTATTAAAAAGGCAAATATCCTTAAAAAAAATTTTAAATAAAAATTTAAAATATTATAAAACAAATTAAATAATATTAAAAATATTAAAAAACTAATAATAAATTTGAAAGGTCATATCTTTAAAATATTTAAATATTTTATATTATTAAAAATATATATTTAATGTTTAAAAAAATAATATTCAAAATTTTAAAAATAATTTAAAATAATATTTAAAATTTAAAAATATATATATATTATAAAACATTTCAAATATACATTTTAAATTTTTTAAAATTAATAACAAAAAATAAATAAATTAATAAACAAAATAAAATAAGAAAAAAATTTAAAACTTAAAAAAAGAAAAAAAATTTAAAAAAAAAGACAAAAGATAATAAAAAACTAAAAATAATAATAAATAAGTAAAAAAAAAAAAGTGAAAGACGGTGCGGTGAAGTGTGGCACCATTTAAGTTGGCTCCACCAGAAAATGAAAAATTATTTTTAAGTCCCTCATTTTTCTAAAATTTACAATATTTCTAGAAAATGAAAAATATTTTTTAATTTTTTTATTAATTCAAATTTCACTTTTTCAAATAAAATATTATTTTTAACTTTTAAATAGAATTTAAAAAATGGTTTGAATATCTTTAAAAGTAATTTAAAAATCATAATTTAAAATATTATAAAATAAATTAAATAATATTTAAATTATTATAAAACTAATAACAAATTTGAAAGTTTAAAATATTTAAATATTTAAAAAATAACATTTAAAATTAAAAAAATAATTTCAAAATATATATTTAAAATTTAAAAAATATATATTAATAAAATATTTCAAATATATATTTCAAATTTAAAAAATATATATTAATAAAATATTTCAAATATATATTTCAAAAATTTTAAAGTTAATAATAATAAATAAAATAAATAAATAAATAAAATAAAGAAAGAAAAAAAGACAAAAGAAAAGTCAAAAAGTAAAAAAGTAAAAAAAAAAAAGGGTCTGACATGGCAGAATTTGGTGGCGCCATTTAAGTTGGCTCCACCAGAAAAATGGTTAATTTTTTTGAAGTCCTCTTATGTTTTTAAAAATTTCAGTATTTCCCTGGTATTTAATGTCTCCACCAAAAAATTAATTTTTTATGCTCCCTGCTGACGTGGCAAGTTGGTGGCGCCATATAATTTGGTTCTACCAACTTTTACTGTAGATTTCAGGTCATTTTAGTGTTTAATTAAAAAAGTGGGTCATTTTGGTACTTAATTAAAATTAAGGGGTTATTTTAATAAAAAGGTCGACTATTTTGATAGCTTACCCTTTATTTTAATATTATATTATCCTATAAAAACTTTGTGTTTAAAATTTGATTTTTTATTTTGAATAAGGTAAAATATTTAAAAATTAAGGATAAAATGTATAATTGTTTATAATTTATATTTATCAAATAATCTAATTATATTTCATAATTAATTTTAAGTAATATATTAAATAAATTTTATAATTTAAACTCAGTACTTAAAATTTTAATACTTATTCTTTCAACATTTAATTTTTTAATTTATCAAACAAAACCTAAATTTAGTGTTATAAGTTAATCTTTATAATACGAGTTAATCTTTATTATTATAAAAAGTCTTACTGAATTTACCAGAAAACATTCTTCTTTCTACAAAAATTCAATCACATAATAGTGCACATAAGGATAATTGTGTAATTTAAAATTTTATATTGTGAAAACGATTTTTCTGACCACCAAACGAATTTTGAAAAACAGAACATGGAACTCACCTTCTTTTTTTAATTAGTGTCATTAGTGACTTATAAAATCATTTTTGTAAAAAAAGAAAAAAGTAAAAATAGTTTAAAAAGACAATTTAGTGTACATTGAAATCCAAACGGAAAATATTTGAGTTCAAAAGACGGTTACTTGGAATGAAGGTTAAAGCAACTTATGACATTAAAAAATTGATAACTTATTAAATAATTGTTGTTTAAAGTTTAAAAAATGATAGATTCAAATTCTGGTATTTAATTATGATATTATTATATCCCTACTTGATTCGGACACGTGACATCACGAGAACTTGACTAAATAAATCTATGGATGGCCCTCTGTCTCATACCACTCAACTAGTCAGTTGGTGATTAGCCGCCCGCAACATGCTTCACATCGCTTGTGGGAAGATCACCCATCCTTGGCTACTCACTAATAGCGGACGTCCTATTAAACTACCCACTATTAGTGGGTACGCACTCATTAAAAGGAGACTACTATGAGATCATTAAGGACTAACAACCTTGTATTACCTCAGCAAAAGGAATGTCAAAGTCGTACTAAACTTGAAGAAAATTGCGTATAACAGTCTTGCAACCTGGCTGACCACACGTTTGCCATACTTTGAGATTGTCGATGACGTGCCGTAATTGAATAGGAGACTCGCCTATAAATATCCCAAGGCACAATGAATGAGGGATCTTCTTCCCTTTTCAGCAACCCTAACAATATAACTTAGCACATAGCCCCCTCCTCCTCTCTTTGTCTCCCTTCCATTTCCTTCCTTACTTTGACTCTCCGCTTGTCGTAAGTAAAATGATCTTTTTCTAATCACCACAATCTCCTCCTTATTTTACCATTGTCGATATCCTATATTAACAAATATAATTTAAAAATTAATTAAAAATTAGAGGTTGGCTAAGGATCCATAGACAGTTTTATCTCGTTCATATAATCTTATTCCTAAAACTTCAAAATTGATTTTATTAACAATAAGGCTCAAATAAACAAACACTCCAGCAGTAGGAAGAAGATGAGTCGTTATACACATACAAGTGCAATAAAAGCATCACATAAGCATATAATAAAAATTATTAATAATATATACTTTCGAAACTAAAAACAATTGTGGGAATAATTTAGTCGGTAGAGCATGAGGTCACATGTTTGATCCATGTTCACACATTTTTCTGACATTTTTCCTTTTATTTTGGGTTGAAAGTCTAACCCATTTTTAAAGCGCACAACATCTACTTTTTTCTCATTTAGATTGGACCCATTTTTTTAATTTACAAATTACTTACCTTTTTATCAAGTTAGCCTTAGTCCATTGTTATTTACTTAAGCTTTGGATTCACAAATTATATAAATGATAAAAGTACAAGAATAGCCTCTTACTTAATTTTTTCAATTTAATCATTAAATTTTTTAAAATTAAACATTTTAGTCACTCTTATTATTAATTTAGCAACGAGAGTCTAACGTAAGCTTTTTTATTAGCCTAATAACAAATTTAGCCATTCAATATTTACACATTCTATTAATTTGATTCTAAATCTAACAAATTCAACAAATTTAGCTATCAATATTTATTTCTAATTCTAAAAATTCTAGAATATTTTTATATTTACTTTTTTATAACCAACTATGCTCATTTTCTCATCAACCAAAATGAAAGCAATTTTTTTGTTCAATCTCTTTTGATTTAGTCTTTTTTTTTTCTTTTGCTACATTGTTTGTCTCAAGTGTTTAATTAACAAACTTAAAAAAATAGTTGGGTTGACGACACCAACTCTAATGGCCTTACTATTTGCTATAGAGATAGTACTAGTTTCAGGCTCCAATATCCTCGTGTCTTTATCATTTCTAGTTCTAGCATTTGATAGATATTGTAGGTCAAGGCCAAGGAATTTGATATTTCCAACTTCGTCTAACAAAAGTGGAAGATTATATTGAAAGTTATTTTGGGTACAAAAATTTTTAAAATATTTTTATATTTACTTTTTAATTATTTTATAATTTATAATTAACTTTTTAATTTTTTTAAAAAAATAGGACTAAAACGAAAAATCTTATAAATATTGAAGGCTAAATTTATTAAATTTTATATATCTAGGATCAATTTGATAGAATGTATAAATATCAAAGGGATAAATTTATTGCAATAAAACAAAGCTCACGCTTAGACTTCCATAAGGTAATTAAAATATTTAATTTTAAAATATTGAGTGACTAAAATAAAAATTAAAATTAATCGTTGAATGACCAAAATAAAACGAACTGAATAATTATTATTCTTCTATAAATTATATATTATATATGAGTTATATTATATCCAATTCTTTAATTTTTTGTTGAATTAATAATTAATTCTTTTAATTAGCCTAATATATAACAGCAACTACGAATATTTCGGCCCCCATTGCCTTTATAGTAGGTTTTTTTTTCTTTTGTTTGTATATAATACCAATTAGAATTGAGTTAAAATTATATGATTTTATCATATATTCGAAAAAATAAAATTTCTTATACACTTTTTGGTATCCGGCTAAAATTAAAATTGTGCACGATTATTTTGAAAATTTAAATAAAATAAATTGAATCCATGGCTAAGGAAAAGATTCCGCATTTTTATTTGGTATTTGGTCATTTTTATTTGTTGAGTAATTTTTTATTTGTAATATTCGGGTATTTATACATGTTATCATTATTCATTATTTGACTTCATTATTAATAGGATTGATATTCTGAGCAAACCTTAAGCATGTTGGGCATGTGTACCGTTCCAGCTCGCATGCTAGATCTCGCAGTCTCCTACATATGAACTCCTTGAGTATATGCGAGCTAGTTCCCCTCGACTCCTGCGAATTGATACTGCGAGCTGATATCACGAACTTCCTTGACTGTCCTCTCATTGTACACATCACGCGCGTCCATCTAATGGGGTCTGACTAGGTCACAGTTAGACAACTCGTATCTTATCTGGACTTCGGATTGGTGACTATTGGTGTATAACAGTATTTATTAAATTTACCAAGTATAGGAGCCTTTTATTAATTTTTATTGAGCAAGCATTTTTTTTAATTTATAAAATAACATGGTTTTTAATTATATGCTGTTATTAAATAATTATTGCTACTAATTAGAATACCAATTAATTTGACTCTCTTAGAAGAAGTTTAACCGTTCAAAATTATGCACATTATTAATTCAAATAATAGACCGTTTTTATTAATTTAAAAACTTTATAGTTGATTTTTGAAAATATTTTTATAAAATCTTATCAACCAACATTAATTTTTCGTTTTCACCCATCAATTTTGTAATAAAACACCATTTCAAATAAAAAGTAGACAATATTTGTTGAGAAATGAATTATTTTATATAATTAGAAAGATGATTATAAAAATATTTTTATAGAGGAAGAATTTGTTTATGTAAAAACATTAACTTGTAATTGTAAAACAATTAACTCTTAAAAAAATGAAATATGATCAAATAATTATATGTTCTGTAATTATAATAGGAAACGTAGTATATAACCACTTTTTCTTTTTCTTGAATGCGTTTCAAAAATATATTTTTAAAACTAAAAATATTATCCGCAACTATATTCATGGGTCTTGAATAGATCTCAAAGTCCCACCGTGTGCTATTATTATGTGTAAGTTTAGTCCAGCTTGTTGACTTTAATCTGGATTGACCAGTTCTTAGTACGATCGTGCTCTAATAGTCTGATTTTACTTTGTGATTTCTTGAACAGTTTGTATTGTAATAATTTGATACTTGCGTTTGTTCATGCATGTATCTATATTTATACCTTAATTGTATTTGTAACACTTTCAAAAAATATTTTATCTCCACTTATTTTACTTTATATTTTTTAAAACTTTTTCGCTTACTCAACATGCTAAAATTAAATAAATTTTCATCACTATACAAAACATAAAAAAAAAAAAAAAAAACTAGAGAATTATATCACACGCAAAATATAGTTCATTTTTATAATTTAAATTGAAATAAGAGTGCCGTATTCATATTTTAAAATTAATTGAACAGTTGCAGGCACTATCAATTAAATGTCTAAACAATAAATTATATAATTTAAAAAATTAAAACAGAGAGCGTCAGACTGAAGATGTATCTGTAATCTGAAGGTCGCGTATTCGACACCGCATCTCATTTTCTGGGCTGGGACAGTTTAGTTCCTTTTTTGCTCTTTCAAAACTCAAGCGGGGATAGCTCAGTTGGGAGAGCGTCAGACTGAAGATATATCTGTAATCTGAAGGTCGCGTGTTCGATCCACGCTCACCGCAATTTTTAATTTTTTCCTTCATATTTTGGGCTGACACAGATTAACTCTTTGTTTTACTCTTTTAAAACACAGGCGGGGATAGCTCAGTTGGGAGAGCGTCAGACTGAAGTTATATCTGTAATCTGAAGGTCGCGCGTTCGATCCACGCTCACCGCATTATTTTATTTTTTTTCTTCAGGGCTGGAACAGGTTAGGTGCTTTTTCTGCTCTTTTAAAACACAAGCGGGGATAGCTCAGTTGGGAGAGCGTCAGACTGAAGGTATATCTGTAATCTGAAGGTCGCGTGTTCGATCTACGCTCACCGCATCATTTTATTTTTCCAGGTTAGCCCGCTTTTTTGGCTCTTACTTTGTAAAGTGCCAAGTCCTGCCCATTTCTAAAGCCCACGACCTCAACTTTTTCTTCCTATTTTTAATTCACAGAATATCATACAATTTCCTAAATTTAGCCCACAGTAAATTCTATTTATTTATCTTTACCTATATTATAATTAAATCTGTTCCAATTCAACGTCACATTTACTCAATTATTAAATATTTAAAAAATTAAAAACTAATTTTTTTTTTAAAATAACAACTTTTATTATAATAATATTTATTCTATCTATTTACCTATACTTATATTATAATTAAATATCTAATTAAAATAGTTTTACAAGTCAACGAAACATTTACCCAATTATAAATATTGAAAAAATTAAAAATGATTAACATATAAAAAATTTAATTATAAAAAAATATTTATGATTCTCAATAATTTTATAAATTTTGTTTTAAATTAAATAACTTAAATTACCATCTATTAAGAAAAATCTTGAAATTAATGAATGGTTGTGATTTAAGACTATTTTGGACGTGAGTTTGATTATTGGTATTTGTGTTTGATTTTTTTTATATAATATTTTTCCTTCACCCACAATTTGGATGTTGCATAATTTAATAATTACAATATTATATCATATTTACTACGTAGATGAAAGTTCTTTTATCTAAAAATATATTTATAAGAAATTTATATAAATATAAACTAAGATTTTACGAAATTGTTCTTCTTGTGTTCGATTCCTAAATAATGTTTTTCAATTGTTTTATTTAAAGATTATATAAAAGTATGAAAAGATGAAAATACTTCTATAATAATATCAATTACCCCTTAAAGTAAGGGTATTCTAGTAATTTCACAATTGAGTTGATGTCAAGTTAATTCGTGACACCAACTCAGTCAGACACTTTTTATATGACAAGTATTGTAACGATCCGGTTTAGACCCTAGTCGGAATAGTAGTTTCGAAACCACAAATTTGAGATCGTAAAATTATTTTAATATTATTTTTTGGTGTTTACAGCATGTTAATTGCTATGTGTGAAAGTTTCATAAAATAATTTTAGCGTTTGAATGTGTAATTACGAAAAAGGGCTTAATTGCGTAAAATTTAAAAGTGCTTGCTATTTGTTAATGGTGTTAATTGACCTTGGCTTTTAAAGTAGAGGTCCTTGCATGTCAAATTGACCATTGGTAGTGGGAATGGACTTAAATAGGCATGTGTTAGTAAATTCACAATGAATTTACTAAGGTTAATATAGTAATTATACAAATAAATGATGATAAAATAAAACAAAATATGAAATGACCATGCATATTCTTAGCTCAGCCGAATGTTGAAGAGAAAAGAACCCTTTTGAAGCTTTTTAAATTCGGCACTTTGAAGCTCAAATTGAGGTATTATTTGAGTTCGGTTTTTGATGATTTTTACGTTTTTAAAATTGTTGCTTAGTAACCTAATTAGCCCATGCTTAAATTTTTGAAGGTGTTGATGTATATGAAAGTTACCATTGATAAATTATGAGCTTTGTGATGTTAAATGATAGATTATAAAGATTTAATGATAGGTATACAAGTTTTGTTAAGTGAATTTTAGTAAAAATACCTATTATTGACTAAATTGTGAAATGTTGAAAATGTGTGGTTGAAATAT
Organism: Gossypium anomalum; assembly: GCA_025698475.1. NCBI lineage: Eukaryota > Viridiplantae > Streptophyta > Magnoliopsida > Malvales > Malvaceae > Gossypium > Gossypium anomalum. The sequence continues at coordinate 18,075,693 of CM046966.1, forward strand.
GAAATAAATGTGATTAATGGGCTGCTAGGGAGCTAAGGAAAAATTCGGCTAGCATTAAATTGGAAAGAAATTGTGTAATTTGTATTTTTAATGAAATAAGGACTAAATTGTAAGAAATGTGAAACTTTAGGGGCTAAAGTGGAAAATGACCATTTATGTGTTTTTGAGTGAATTTGAATGAATAATTGATTAAATAAGTTAACTTGATTGTAATTAGATCAAGAACCAAAGAAAACGAAATTAGATCGGGGGAAATCGAAAATAGTTGAATAGCCGTTCGTTTCTGTTCATTCAGTATGAGATAAGTTCATATACAAATAAATATTGTTACATTGAAATATTTATAATATATTACCATAGAATTGCTATGAATGTCAAATGATCTAGTACGAGTAAGGATCGACAAAGTTGCGACATCCGAAAGCCCGTACGAACCTTAGGAATAGTATAGGATACTAATGTCATGACATTAAAATTTTGAAATGTAATTACATGTAAGACCCTGTGTGAGACAGTGTCATTGTATTACGATTACGTGTAAGACCATGTGTGGGACATCAGCATCGTTAATCGATTTCGTGTAAGACTCAGTATGAGACAGTGGCATCGATAAGTGATAACATGTAAGACCATATTAAAGATATGGCATTGTACGAGCTATAAGTGATTACCGAGTATCCTTCACGATTTCGAATGGTTCAACGAGCAAATTTAAGGAAAGAAAGAAAGTGTAAGTGAATTAAGTGACATAGGTACGTGTGAAACTCATACGAGTATTGAAAGAAAAGTAATTGATGAATTCAATTACACTATTGAAAATGTGTATTATGAGATGGGTTTGAGAAATTGAATGTACATTATATACACTTATTCATATTGGTAGTAATGATATTGATGTATGAGATAATTTACTTGTATATGACTTACTAAGCTTTTAAAGCTTATTGTGTTTATTTTCCACTGTTTTATAGATCATCGAAGCTAACTCGAATTCGAGGATCGTCTGGAAGCGTCATCACACTATCAATCAAATATTTTGGTACTTCTGAAGTTATGTATATATGGTATATGGCATGTATAGGCTAGTGTCATATGGTATATTTTGGCTTGTAAATGAAGTGTGTTTTGTGGCCATTTTAATCGGCTTAAATTTTGTGAGTTTGGCTTATATTATGTGGTGTATATATAATGCCTTGTGATGGCACCTTTTGGTAGGAGATTTAGTTGTTGAATTGGTATATCATGAAGCATGCTTTTGGTGATGTTAAAATTGATATAGTTAGTGTTAAATGAGGTTGTTTGATAGTCTTTTGAATGCTTTGAATTGTGCCATGTTAATGACTAGTGGTTGTGTGCTTGTGTGTATGAATTGAGGGCCTTGAGCGTGTGATCCAGCCGTGTGTCCCCTGCATCTTGTATTTTAGGTTCGAATTGGCCACACGAACTAAGACACGACCGTGTGTCTTGGCTGTATTTGAGACACGGCTCAGGGACATGGTCGTGTGCCTTGGCCATGTGAAGTCTGCACAGTAATTTTGGAATTTAATTGGCCACACGGGCTGAGGACACGGGCGTGTGCCTTGGCCGTGTGACCCTAAATTGATTGCTGACGTCATAAACAGAATGTAAGCTGGTTTTGGCACGACCAAGCACACAGCCTGGACACGGGCGTATAGTCCGGCTGTGTGATGCAAGTCAGTATGTATGCCCTGTGCCCACACGGCCTAAGACACGAGCGTGTCTCTTGGCCGTGTGAGCGACACGGCCGGGGCACACGGGCGTGTGACCCCTGCTGTGATAAAAATTTTCAAATTTTTCGTGATAATTCCTGAGTTATCGGTTTAGTCCCAAACCTCTTCTAAGCACGCTTTAAGGTCTCTTAGAGCCTTATAAGGGATATTGTGATTGAATATTAAAAGTTTTAAATTGTATGCAAGTTTACGAATTGAAATGTGTTTAAATGTTATGATGTAAGTCCGGCAATGCCTCAAACCCTATTCTAGCTTCGGATGCGGGTAAGGGGTATTACAAGTATAGATACAAAAATTTGGTGAGAGGAAACATTTTAAGTTAAAAGTTATTTTTTTTAATTTTACTTATGAATTGTTATTGGTGTAGTGATAAAAAATTTGTTTATAAATTCATTAGGCATAGGTTCAATTCTTAGACATGTTAATTTTAGTTATTTTATTTTAAAATTATATAATAGTATGAAAAGACGAAAAAACCATCAAAATAAATATAGTAGTCATTTAATAAAAGGATACATTAGCCAATTCCTAATCGAGTTGGTACCCAGTTAACTTGTGGCACCAATTTAGTCAAAGAGTTTATTAATAATACTAGAAATCCTATCATACGCATATGCGTGTGAAAACAACAAATATAGAATAATTTATAGAAATAATAAAGTGTGCATAATTAAAATTAGGCATAACGCCAATAATAGCCCCTAACGTTATTTGGTCACTTTGGCCTTTTATCAATTTTTTGGAGCACTTTAACCCTTAACGTATTATTTTTTTGTCAAATTGGTCTATTTTTAATGGACATGTTGACGTGGTCGTTAAATGTAACGGCGTTGATGTGGATTTTTTTATTCCACCTAGGTGCCAACACATTTCACACGTAATTAAAATAAAAAGAAATTCAAAAAAACTTTTTCATTAAAAAACAATTAAAAACAAAAAAAAAACGTAAAACATGCAGACACTAAATCATTTCAGAAATGAGAAAGTTGATCCTAAAAAAACAAACACTTGAATCAGATAATCTAAAAAAAAGGAGCAGAAATTAAATCCTAAGTCAAGAAAGTAAAAAAATTGTGCGAAAGAAGATTACCCAAAGCTTGTTATAGAATCACATTTTGATTTTCGATGATATTTATATAGGGTTTCTATTTTGGGGTATGTTTTTAAAAGTGTTCACATTGAAAACGCTATATATGTTATTTCAATTTTGGTTTAGGGTTTAGAGTTTGGAAATTTTGGTTTAGAGTTTTTATTTAGGGTTTCTAATTTTGGAGATTTTAGTTTAGGGTTTTTAATTTGGGAGATGTTGGTTTAGGATTTTTTATTTGGCTACTATTAGAAGAGGAGTTTTTGGTATTTTAGTTTTTTTGTTTTGGGTTTTCGATTTGGTTACTAAAAAGAAGAGGACTTTTTGGTTTTTAGGTTTCTTGGCATAGGATTTTCAATTTTGCTAGTGATAGCGGTCGACTCCAAAATTTGACAAATTTGCATGTTCCATTATATTTTTTGGTTCAATGCATGATTCTTATCTAGGGATTATAATGTTGGTTGGTGGGGGCACTAGTTCTAGGTAGAGTTTAGTAGGTGAACGTATTGAAGTGGTCCATCCATCTTTTATTGTTGTTCTGTTATTATATATAATTTTTTTTATAAGATTTGATTATATAATTATTAAATTATCTAACTTTATATGCATTTTGTACTGTTTATATTATTTAATATTTTGTTTGTCTACTTATTTTTTTGCTGTGCTTTGTTTGTCTGTTAGTATGAAATCTTACTGTTCTCTAATTTTTGTAACATATTTTTTTATTGTTTAAACTGCAGATGTTTGTAGAGGAGGAATACTACATAAACTTGTATGTTGGGGGTATATTTGTACGTGATCCCCATGTTGGGTATTCAGGTGGTGAGATGCTGAGGATTAAAGATGATCGAGATCCGATATCATATTTTGAGCTGTGTAAAATACTTAAAAAAGGGTTAGGGTTCAATACAATACAACTAATTTATTTTCATGTGCCTAGTAGTGGGACTTTGCATGATAACCTTAGGTTTGTGTGGAATGATAGTGGCACTATTGACACGTTGAACTAATGGGTTAAGCATATGAAGATAGACCTGTATGTAAAGCATGAGATTGACACTAATGTTTTTGTTGTTGATGATTAGTGTTAACTGATGTCACATCTCAAAGGTTAGGTAAGTAGAATTGGGATTGTGCATTTGGTAAAAAAATGAGTTAGCGGTCTGATGATTAAGTGTTAGTGAAATTGTCATTTAAACACAAATTTGAATCTCTTCCCTCACACCATCTTTATTATTTTACAAAATTTGTTTTAAACCTTAGTCTATGCCACGCTTTGTTTATAGTTGCACCAAAAGGTATTTTTGAAAATATTTTTATAAAATCTTATCAACAAATATTAATATATTAATATTACAAATATTAATTTTGTAATAAAACACCATTTGAAATAAAAAGTAGACAATAACTATTGAGAAAATAATTATTTTATATAATTAGGAAGTGATTAGTTGATTATAAAAGGACTTTTATCGAGGAAGGTTTTTTATAAATGGCTTGATTTTATTTTGTGATTCCTCAAACAGTTTATGTTGTAATAGTTTAATATTTACGTTTGTTTATATAAGTATTTATATTTATACCTTAATTGTATTTGTAACACTTTTAAAACATATATTTTCATCTCAACATACTTGCTAAAAAACTTAAATTTTCATCTCTATAAAAAATATAGTTCATTTTTATAATTTAATTTGAAATAAGAGTGCCGTATTCATCCTTTAAAATGAATTGAACACCTGCAGGCGCTATCAATTAAATATATATAAAAATTAGTATAATATGTAATTTCCAAAGTAAAAGCGCAAGCGGGGATAGCTCAGTTGGGAGAGCGTCAGACTGAAGAAGTATTTGTAATCTGAAGGTAGCGTGTTCGATCCACGCTCACCGCATTTTTTAATATTTTCCTTCGTATTCTGGGCTGGCACAGGTTAGCCGCATTTTTTGTTCTTACTTTGTAAAGTGCCAAGTCTAGCCCATTTTTCAAGCCCACAACCTCAACTTTTTCTTCCTATTTTTAAATCACAAATTATCATACAATTTCCTCAATTTAGCCCACAGTAAATTCTATCAATTTATCTATACCTATATTATAATTAAATCTGTTCCAATTCAACGTCACATTTACTCAATTATTAAATATTTAAAAAATTAAAAATGATTAAAAACTAAAATTTTTAAAAACAACAAATTTTATTATAATAATATTTATTCTATCTATTTATTCTATACCTATATTATAATTAAATATCTAATTAAAATAGTGTTACAAGTCAATGAAACATTTACTCAATTATAAAATATTTAAAAAAATGCCAAAAATTAAAAATGATTAAAAAAACTAAAATTTTTAAAAGTAACAAAATTTATTATAAAAATATTTATGATTTTCAATACTTTTATCCATTAAGAAAAATATTAAAGTTAATGAATGGTTAAGTGATTTAAGACTATTTTGGACGTGAGTTTGATTATTGGTATTTGTGTTGATTTCTTTCTATATAATATTTTTCCTACACCTGCAATTTGGATGTTGCATTTTCTATATTATATAATATTTTTCCTACACCCACAATTTGGATGTTGCATTTACTATATTATATAAAACTTACCATGTAGATGGAAATTCTTTTATCTAAAAATATATTTATAAGAAATTTATATAAATATAAACTAAGACTTTATGAAATTATTCGTGTTTCATTCCTAAATGATATTTTTAAGTTGTTTTATTTAAAGATTATATAAAAATATGAAAATATAAAAATATTCTTATAAAAATATTAATTATCCTTAAAAGTAAGGGTATTTTGATAATTTCACAATTGAGCTAGTGTCAAGTTAACTCGTGACACCAACTCAATCAGACACTTTATATATAATAAGTATAGATACACGAATTTAGTGAGAGAAAATATTTTAGGTTAAAATTTATTTTTTAAAATTGTACTTCTATATGAATTATTATTGATGTAGTGGTAAAGAAATTTTTTTTATAAATTCATTAGTTACGGGTTCAATTCTTAGATATGTTAATTTTAGTTCTTTTTGTTTTAAAACTATATAAAAGTAATGTTCAAAAAGTTTTATATAAAAGTATGACAACAAAAAAAGCTATCAGAATAAAAATAGTAGTCATTTAATAAAAGGATACATTAGTTATTTCCTAATCGAGTTTGTACCCGGTTAACCCGTGGCACCAATTTAGTCAAAGAGTTTATTAATAATACTAGAAATCTTATCACATGCATTCACGTGTGAAAACTACAAATATAGAACAATTGATGAAAGTAATAAAGTGTGTATAATTAAAATTAAAATGTATAAGTATATCAAAATAGAGCTTTAGTTGAGTGGTAAATTGAAGGTTTACTAATGCAATTGGTTTGGGTTTATATCCCAACATTTGCATGTTTTTATTAGTTTTTAATGAAAAAGCCTAAAGTATCATCGAATAATATAACTTAGTTTAATTATAGAAGGGCATTTTCATAATTTAACAACTAAGTTGGTGACCTGGATAATATAAAACACTTAAATAATACTAGAAATCCTATCACACGTATGCTTTGTGGAAACCACGGATTTAGAACACAAATGTGTGTTAAGATAACATACAATAAATAATAAAATGTATGGTTTGAAACTAATTTATCATAATAACACATGAGATATGTGCGACATTAAAATAAAAAAAATAGATTAAATTATGAGTAAAACAAAATTTAAACATATAAATGCATCAAATAAATAATACTAAATACACTACAGTTATTTTTCATGATTTTGTCGTTAGTAGTGAGTTTGTGTTAAGTTAACTTGTGACACCAACTCAATTAACAATACTAATCTAATTAGTGAGAGTTCAAATTCCATCATACACATATTTTTCTTGGTTTTTGTTAAAATTAAAAAACTAAAATACCCTTGAACAATATGACTTTAATTATTAAAGGACATTTTTGTAAATTCCTAACTGAGTTGGCACCCGGTTAACCTGTGAGACCAACTTAATCAGATGTTTTATTAATAGTATAAAAGTAGAGATATACAATTGATGGAAGTAATAAAGTGTGCATAATTAAAACTAAAATGTATAAACGTATTAAAATAGAGCTTTAGTTGAGTGGTAAATTAAAGATTTTATTAATGCAATTATTTGGATCCAAAATCTCACCATATGCATTTTTTTTATTTTTTAATGAAAAAAATAAAGGTAAAGTATCATCAAATAATATAAATTAGTTTAATTACGAAATGTCATTTTCATAACTTAACTGCTAAGTTGATGACCCAGTTGAGTGTGACACCAACTCAGTAAAACACTTAAATAATAGTATAGGAGTATAGATATATAATTGATGATAGTCATAAAGTATGCATAATTAAAATTAATATGTGTAAACATATTAAAATAGAGCTCTAACTTAGTGGTAAATTAAATGATTTACAAATGTAAATGGATTGAGTTCAAGTCCCATTATATGTATATTTTTATTAGTTTTTTTTTAATGAAAAGGAGTAAAACACCCTCGAATAATATAACACAGTTTAATTACGAAAGGGCATTTTCATTTATATAGTAGGATTAATTTGTTAATTAACCTTATTTTAATTAAACAAAGCTTAATTTAATTAAGCTAATGACTATATAATCATACCGTCCATTAACACACACTTTAACATGGTCTAATTGTTATTTTAAATATTTGAAAATAGCAATTTAAGTCTCCATGTTATTTTCTAATTAAAAATCTACAGCGATTGAACTTTACAATTTAGTCCCTAAGCTTTAATTAACTAGAATTTTGACCAATTTGGCCATCCAAAATTTAATTTACCTAAATAATAACTCCTTAAATATTCTTATTTAATATTTACTGACTTAGTTTATATGAACAAGGTCCTGAAACTATAAGTTCTGATACCATTAGAAATCAGGTCGTTGCAAATAATATTGCACGTAGGAGGCACTCCCTCTAGCTACACGTTTGGGTATGCTTCTGAGAATACTAATGATGAGGACATTGGACTTGATGTTGGAGATGTCGTAGAGTCTTGATTTATTTATATTAGTATGTACCTTTTTTATCTGCCATGATCTAGGTTGTTATTTACATCCCTTTTTCACTAACTTTAGGCTGTTTAAGAAGCTAAATTAGGTCATTTTAGTAGTTATTTTTGTTTTTACCTTTGATTAAGTAATTTATGTTTTTTTTTACAATTTTTATTACAGTTTTGATACTTAAATAAAGTTACATGGTCATATAGGTTGAACCGAGAGCTAAAGGTGCACATTTGGGTTGAAACTGCTACCAATGTCGTGATAACGAAGTACGAAAGTTGTGACATCAAGATAGACTCGAAAATAGTTTCAAGGGGGAAACTGGTGTGGATGTCGCGACACTGAAGCCAGATATAAGGAAGGGCTAAAGCAGGGACGACGTCGCGACGTGGAGTCCCCTGACGTCACGGCGACGTGACAATTTCCTAACTTAAAGCAATCGCGTTTTGACAATCAAACAAGGTTCCTTTTCCCCATCGAACTCTAAATACTTCAAGGACATTATAGGCAATTTAATATTCAAATTTAGCCTATATAAAAGGGCCATTGTAACCAGAATTACACAGATTTAGTGGAGACAAAAGTTATTACTTAAGGATTTTGTTCAGTTTTTACTTAGTTTTACTTTATCTTTCCTTAATCGGAAGATCCTATTCCGAAGTAAGACTATCGCGAGCAAAGATTGTTCCAGAATTGCGCTTTGGCATAGATTAATTTATGAGTATTCTCAATCTATTATTTTATTCTATTATTTATATCTCTTTCTTTAACCCTGCTAATTGAATGTTTGTGTGAATAGTATAATAAATTTATGCTTTACACATATCTCTTTTGTTCAATTGCTTTGACCTAATTAATTAACTAAAGAAAATAGTTTAATATGGATTGATTGATTAATACGTAAACTTTAGGATTGATGACCCTTAGAATTAACACAGGTAAGATGAGGTTGGGAGAGAAGTCTGCCAAGAATCCTTTAATCTAGCTTGGTATAATATGTGAGGTCGGGAGATAAGTAGATTATGCTAACTAGTTAATTTAGTTAGAAGTTGAGAGGTAACAACTAAGTTAATTACTAGCCAATTATTTGAAACCATAAACTAAAAGTTAATTAATGATCAGGTAACGTAATTGGATCTAGGCTAAAGTAGCTCGTATAGTTGAAACTAGGAATAAGAAAATCGATAGTATTAACTTAGGGTTAGTTCTAGTTTTAGTTTAATTTAATTAGTTTATCATTATTATCTTGCTTTGGAATTCACATTACTAATTCGTGACTCGAGTAAATTAGTACTTATTTCCAATAATTGGTTTAATATTAGTTTTCTCCAAATAGTAATCCCTTGAGTACGATTCTCGAAATACTTTTCAAATATTTTGTTGTAAACAAATTATATTACAACTTGACCTATTCGCTTACAGAAACCGCATTCAACTCTTATATTTTTATTTTTGTAATATTTACACGGTTGGTGTTCGCACCTTAATTTTCTATTTTTCATTTTTTTATCTAGGAAAGAGAATTTCATTTTTTTTTTTAAATTTTCCACCCTTCAATTTTTTTATATTTTAATTTTTTTTTCACTCTACTAATCATATCTTAATTTTAATTTTTTATTAGAAGAGTTGGATAAAGAAAATTGAAGGAAATTTTTAATTTTTTTTCTAAAAATAAAATTATTATAAAAACATATATTTCTACCACACGTTTAAAAAGATAAAAACGAAAACAAAAGACGATATTTAATTTATTATTTTTTCTATCACTTGTCTCCTAATATATTGTGATTAAAATCATGTGAACACTGACCAAACAAATCTTATTTTTTTACAACACATCTTTGAAAAGAAATTATTTATCTCTAATTTTCTTAAATAATAATTTTTAATTCAAACATTTTCGCACATTTTTCATTCATTTTTGTGCTTATATATTATTAGTCAACCTTTTCACTACCATTGACCCAAAAAACCCTTTTCACCATGCTCCTAAGTCCTAAATGCGCGTGAATCATTGCTATCCTTTTTTGGGTTAAAATACTTTTCAGAAATTTCAAATTTAATCCCTATTAAAATTTTTTTAAACTTTTTAGATTTTAAAATTCAAACTTAATTATTAACATTATTATTTTTATGTAACATTTTGAAATAATAAAAAATTAATTGGTAGTTTTGAAATTAAAAAATAATATTATAAGTAATTTGAATTTAATAAAAAAATTAATAGTGTTAATAGTTTAACCTAAATTTTAATATCTGAAAATTAAAGGGATTAAAGTCTAGAAAATAAAAGTCCAGGGACTAAGTTTCCAATTTTGGGAATTATGGCCTGTTTTAACCTTTTCTTTTCCATAGAAACATCCAGATTTGGAACGACAAAACATGAAATGAAACTTCGGAGTTCATAATACAAATCCGATGTTCAAACAAAGCACACAAGTTAATCACCAACAACAAACACAAAAAAACCAGACCAGACCTGACCATAGGATCCATCCACCAAACAAAATATTCCCAACAACCATGAAAAAGCTTTACAATAAAGAGAAAGTGCACCCTTCTCCGCCATCACCAACCGTCCGCGATCACTTGTCTTTGCTCCCAGCCACGCTTCTCAGCCTGGTCACCGCCCTTTCTTTCCAAGACAAAGAAGTTCTAGCCTATCTCATCTCATGTTGCAACACCAACAGCAGCAGCGGCTTCTCCACCGTAACCATGGTTTATGATAATAAGAAAGAGCATGATCCTAGGTTTGAGTGCAAATGTTTGAGGTGTTACATGTGTTTCTGGGGACGTTGGGACAAATCTCCAAACCGTGAACTGATACATGAGGTTATCGAGGCGTACGAGGAAGTGTTGTTGAAGAAACAAGCTAAGAAGAAGAAGAAGAAGAAAAAAGGGAGGAGAAAGAGAGTTGCAATAGCTGAGAAAGGATCGGCTAAGGTGAATAAATATGTGAAAAAGAATTGCCAAAGTGGTGATGATGAAATAATTAGGGAAGTAGAATCCGAAAAGGGTGCCATTAGGAAGATGGCTCGCTTCATTGGAGACAGTATTTGGGGAGTTTTGAGTTTGTAGAAACTAATGTGAGTTTTTGCATCATCAAGATGTAATCTACCTTTTTCCCTTTGTCTCTTTTCTGTTTGATTTTTATTTTTGTTTTTCCAGGTGCTGAATCTGTTATAATCCATGAAACCTCTCTCTATTTTGTATCATACCTCTGCTTTTTCTTTAGTTCTTCTGTTTTTTTTTTTTTCCTCTGGCTGTACGAATAATTTTCACTTCATAAAAGAAAGAAAAGAATGTGAAGATTTATTTTGTCCCAGAACTTTCAAATTTTGATTTCTGGTGAAGATTCTTTTGAAATTTGAGAAAATTCAAGTAAAGATATTATGTTAAAAAATTAATTTGAGTAAAAAGTTGTATTCGTTTATATTATAAGTCGGGATTAAATTTGAACATTTATAGGTGTCGGTATTCTAATATTCTAATATATTATATTATTATTATTATTATTATTTATATATTATATTATTTTATAACATAAAATATCTAAATCTTTAATAATATATGTAAACACTAAAAAAAATTAAGTTAGATATATATAAAATTTTAATTAATGAGATATATATATAATTTATTAAATTTTAAATTAAAAATAATATAAATATATTTTAAAAAAATAAAATAATATGGACAGAGATAAAATAGATTTGAGTTAGTTTTTTATAAACATAGCTGAATTTATATAAAATTTTAAGTTCATATTTTGAGTTGAATTGAGTTTAAACAGGCACAGTATGTATAAATAATACTATGCTTAAACTAACCTGAAATTAATCTGATCATTAAACATCTCATTAAGAATCGATTAAATTTGAATTTGAAACAAATCATACTCTTAAACTAAATATAAAACTCTTCTAACACCGATCTGCTCCATTTAAAAGGCTCATACTTGATACCTTCTTAGAAAGATCAAACTTATTATTATTTGATAAAACTTGTTATTATTCAATCAAGCAAAAATTAGTAAAAAGTTCTTTTATATTAATATTTATATAAAAATAATTAAAATTAAATAAAAAATTACTCATTGGTTAAGTATTGATTCACGTCTGGCGAAAACAGTATGATGACAGAACCATTGAATTAGTTGAATAAGATTTTATACAAAAAAGTAATAGTAGTCCAAAAACCTTAAGCAAATTAGTATGTATTGGGACAAATAATAGTGTTTGTAATTTTGTAGCCAATGTCGGCCTAAGATTCAAAACTTTGCATTTGTGAAGCTGGAGTTAAGTTTGGTATAGCAATTTTGACTTTGTCTAGTTTGAAAGTTTCAAAGTCAATATTCTTTGGGCGTTGATCAACCAACATAAACTGGAACTTGCATTTTGGGACTGAAATTCTTCCTAGCATGTATGTATTTCTTTGTTTGATTGCCAACCCTATTTCTCTTCCTTGTTGAAACTTAAGTCATTAAGTCGGGTGAAGTGAATTCAAGATTAATAATTACATTGTCAATCAAGTCTTAATTCGATTGGTATGAGCTTTGTTGCTAATACATGAGAACGTGTGTTCGAATGCGTTAAAGTGTGTTATTTCCTATTTATGAGTTAAAGAGGGGTTATGAATAATTATAGACACTATGTCAAAAAAGAACAGATGTAATCAAAATTTATAATGAGATTTTATATAAATTCATAAAAAAAAAACATAAAATTGGTTATATAAACAACACAACACATTCTTTAAGATTGTCTTTAGATGATGTGTATGTCAGTCGCCTTCTTTGCCCATTCCCTAGCTTCTTTTGTTCGGAGCCTATTTTCTTGTGTTGATTTTATCATTACGAAGTCTTCGACTAAGATTTTGATTCGTTGAAAACAAGGGCGATTTTCTAATCCGTTCTTGATTTCGCTTCTTCAATATCACTCTATTTCTTCTCTCTATTAATTAATCTAAATTTGTTGCTTCCTTATTCTCACATGAGAAGTAGGATAAGGCGTACAAGAATGATTCTAGCCTGAAATTGGGATTCAGCTTGCAATTTTTCACACGCACTATCAAATTATTATTCTTGTCTCTGACAACAATTCCACCGAACCAATTCATTTCTCTAGCCTTGATAAGTGCTATGGGGAGGTTCCAAATAACACCCATATTTTTTGTAACTTTTGTTTCTGTTGAATTAGGGTTGTTTACTAGAAAGATTCATGGAGAGGAAGCATTGCAAACAAGTGAACAAAATATATCGAAAGAAGATGAAGAGGAAGACTAAAGCAGATCTGATAACACTAGGTGCAATGGCAGGTGGTGATTGGTAATGTGAAGAAAGGGAAATGTGGCTAACGATAAGGCTAAGCAAAAAAGAAGAAGAAAAGTTCAGAGAATTTAAGAGCGAGCTTTGAGAGTCCGAATTTCGTAGACCAAAAGTTTTTTTACTAATTGTGAAAGACTCCTATTGTCGAAACCATTTTTTTTGAAAAGGGTCAACTTTGGTTTTGAAACGAAAAATGGGAGTCGCTACCAATCCTTTTTGTTTAGGTGTGATCGGATCACCTCGTAATTTGATTATTTTAATAAAATGTTTTAATTTACTAAAACAACGATTTTGGTCTATGAAATTCAAGAAAACAGGCCCAGGAGTCGGTTACGTGCAAGGAAGGATTTGCACCCTCGTCACACCCAAAATTGGTACCTAACTGACTATTTAATATCCTAATGTCGAAAATTAAAATTTTGAAAAGATTTTAAAAAAATATATGATCCTTTGTTAAAATATAATTTAATTGAAATTTTTTCGAGAAAAGGGCATATTTCACGTTAATCGAGAAAAAGAATTACGTTTCGTAAGTTAGGACACAATGTCTTAAATCCTCAAAATGAGAATAAACCCCGAAAATTTTATTTATTTTGAAAGAAATTTGACTATCTAGGTTTTAGAAAGAAATCATATTCCACAAGTTAGAACACGATCTTTCCCTAATTCTCGAGAATATTAAAAATTTTAAAATGTTCGTTTGGTTCAGATTTATCGAGAAAATCGAAACCCCATAAGTTAGGAAAGGACTTTTCGAATCTCGAAATACGAAAAATTGCTTATTTAAAAAAAACAAACAGTACGTTTGGTTCACTGTAATGGAATAGAGCTGTAATTGAATAGAGTTGTAATTGAATAGAACTGTAATGGAATAGAGCTATACTAAGTAATTCAACTGTTTGGTTGAATGGAATGGAATAGAATTGTAATAGTATTCTTGTGTTTGGTTGAATGGAATGATGTTGTAATAGCATAAGGAAAGAAACTAAAATGACCAGAATACCCTTAGCATAATTTTTGTTAATATAGATGATTATTGTTATTGTTATTAAATTTTAATAAGATTATTATTGAAAATAATTTAATAAAAATAATAAATAGTTTAACCATATTTTAACATAATTATTATTAAATATAATTTAATAAAAAATAATTTAATAACATTCATTATATAATTATTATTATATGAATTAAAAAATCAAAATATATAATACTATAAAAAAAATATAATCTACTTTATTATTTTTAAACTGCAATACATATTTAGGCTCCGTTTGTTTGCCAGTAAAATATTTTCCGAAAAATAATTTATAAAAGCTGTTTTAAATTAAACAAATATATATTTAAGAATTTATTATCTTTTCATTGTTTATTTGAGTTTATTATATATATATATATATATTAAATTGTTTTTACATATATTGCAATGTTTTATTTATGGGTAAACTATAAAAATAGTCACTTTTGTTTACCTCGAGTTACATTTTAGTCACTTATATTTGAAATGTTACGTTTTAGTCATTTATGTTATTATTATCTCTCTAATGGTAATCCTACGTGGCAGTCCAACTATATTTTAAGTGCCAACTAAATTTTAAGTATATCTGTTAATACATACTTCATCCGGCTAAATTATACAGTTTTCTATTAATACATACTTCATCCGGCTAAATTATACAATTTTCACTCAAATGCATAATTTAGCCAGATGAAGTATGTATTAACAATTTTCACTCAAATTCATAAGTTTGATACTCATTACCAGGCGACATTAGTCAATCAAGAATCAAACAAAAAAAAAAAAAAAAGCAGGTGCCTTCAGTTTCATAAGCCAAGGAAACAAAGAAATATATCAGAGACCCATAACAAATTTTGACAATCAAAGATGACCATGATAAGAGTTATGAAGTTTCATACAAGAAGAGTTATGAAATTATGAGGAAGGAGAAATAGAAAACATGAGATGAAATAAAAAAAGAAAACTTACCGGAGATGAAGATGAAGGGCGAACGTGCTGTTGATTTGGGGAAAAATGTTGGAAGAAATCTGGAGCAAGGGAGAAGAAAACAGGCTATTTTGGGGAGAAATTTTACACGTGTGGTGTTGAATAGCAATTCAGAGCCCCCACCCCGGAATACCTATTACAACATTTGAGGGAATATGACTGTAATAGCAAAGCTGTGGAATAAGTAAACGGTGAACCAAACGGTGTAATAGCAAAAAAATACTGTAGCACGTGGAATTGGGCAGGAATGGAATAGCTATTCCATCCAACCAAACGTGCTGAAAATTTTCAATGAATAATGTAATGCGATTTTGTGGTAAAATGTGAAGATGAATTGCGGTGCCAATATGTGTAATAAAATAATAATAACGAAGATGATAATATAAATACAATAATAATAACGAATAACATAAGCTTGCAGGTATATAAAGACATAAATAAATAAATAAATAAATAATAAGATAATAATAATGAGAACAAAAACAAACTAAAAATGAAATAAATAAATAAAATAATAAAGGAATAATAAATGAAATAACAAAAAAATTCTAGAGAAAATTTAATTTAAATTGAGAATAAGCAAATCAACGTATGAATAAAGAAAAATTGAATGAAATGGTTTTTAAAAATAAAAATGATAATAAAAATAATAGTAATAATCATATACTATAATGATAATAATAACAATAATAATAATAATAGAAATCGTAATAGTAATAACAATAACAACAACAATAATAATAATAGCAAAATAATAACAATAATAATGATAGTAGTAATAATTATAATAATAGAAAATAATAGTAATAGTAAAAAAATAATAATAGTAGTAATAATAATAATGGTAATAGTAATAGTAATAAAAAAATAATAATAATAATAATAATGAATGAATGAATGATATGAATTTTTGAAAGTATATATATGAAAAATGAAATAACAATAATAGGCAAAAATAAAGAAAATAAAGCAAGCCGATTAAAAAAAGGTAACAATAATAAATAAATAAACCAATGAGAACTGATAAAAATTTAATAAAAAAATGAAATTTAGCAAATAAACAAATAAATAAAGCGATATTAAATAAAATAGTTTAAATAAATAATAATGATATTAATAATTATATAATAAAAAAATAAATGAAAAAGGGAAAAAAATAAATATATAAAGAATAAAATAAAATAATAGAATCTAATAGTAAACTAATAAATAAATAAATAAATAATATGTAAAATAGTTTTAAGAATAATAATTATAACAATAATGATAATACTAATACTAATACTAATACTAATAATAATGATAACAATAATAAGAAATAATAATATTAATTAATTAATTTTAATAATAAAATAGCAAAAATAACTAAAAAAGACTAAATTGAACTTTAAATAGAAGTTCGGGGCAAATCTGAATTAAATAAAAGGAAAAAAGGACCACATTGAACGCGCGAATAACGAGGAGGGACCAAAAGGGCAATAATCCCTACCCACCAAAACGGCGTCGTTTAAATATGGACCAAAATGCAACCGAAATAAATCATAGGGTCAAATCAGATATAAAGAAAATTTTAATTGCAAAGCTATAAAAAAGCGGAAGGGCTAAATGCGTAATTAGCCCTTCCGATTAAAAACACGCGGATTCTAGACTGGAGCGGGTCGGGTCAGAGGGATCAAGGGCAAAACGATACCATTTTGGGGTTTAAAGACCCAGGCCAAAACAACGTCATTTTGGCCATCTATTTAAGCAAATTTTTTAACCAAAATTTCATTTCAGCACTTGTTTTTAAAAAAAAAACTTTAGAAATCCTCTCAACTCTCTCATCCAGCCCCAAGCCTTCGGCCCAGGTTCGGTCGCCGGACCACCGTGGCGGCTGCCAGAGAAAAAATTTTAGCCCTTTTTTATTCCCTTTTTAACCCTAAACCTTGTTTTAGGGGTAAAAACCCTGAAAAATGAAGAAAATATCCGACCACGCCCCTCGTAGGTCTACCTTGAAACCCGAACGAAACTCCAAAGAGTTTTTGGGGTTTTCATGATGGAGGAGTACTCCGATGGTGGCCGAGAGGAACAGGTGAGTCTCTTTTTGCGATTCTCTTTATGAAAAATATATAAAACGAAGAAACAAAACAGAGAAAATGAATCACCTTTTTTTGACTTGTAAATTTCTCTTTTTCTATTGATTCGTATGCCTTTGTATTTAATGATCGTAAAAAACAAGAAGGGAAAAAATACATTATATATATGTTCGTTCCTATTTTCGCTACACTTTCCGTTGCTGCTTCCGTTTTTCTCACAGGTACAGAGACATGGAGGTGTGGAGGCCACACGAGGGCAGCGCATGGGCGTACGGAGGCACGAACAGTGCAACAACTGCTAGGTTTGCTGGGCATGTTAGGTTTTAGGTCTTTTGGGCCTGGGTATTGGGCTGAAATGGACTGTTAAGTTGGACTTTTATTATTAAATTATTTGTTTATTTTTGGTTGTTGGGCCTCGGGCAAATTGGGCTTTCTATAGCTATTTATAGTGTTTCAAGTATAGGAGTCATAAAGTTATAATTAATGATAGTAATAATAGATATTTTTCAGTTAAAACTGTATTAACGATTAAGAAGGGATAATAAAATTTTTTGTTGGTGATGGTGAATAGTGAAGAAGAAATCACTATACTTTTTAAAGGATGGAAAATCACTCAACTTTACAGGAAAATGTTAGAAGGAAAACTCTTAACTGCCTTTATATATTAATTCACCAAGCCAAGATCTCCAGAACATCCCAAAAGTGAAGATAACTCAAGAACTGTACCATATTCTGGGGTTACTTTCATTTCTTCTACTTTGGTGAAGTGGTACCATGTGAAATATCTTTCATAGAACATCTTTTGAAATGCAAGATGATAGATCTTGTATGAGAGTTGTTCTTGAACAATGATTTTGACTTGTTCCAAATGTGAATTGTTCTCAACAGAGTTGTTCTCAATGTATAGGTTGTTCTGAATAAGAATTGTTCAGTGGTGATACTTTTATTGACAAAGCTTGTTCTGAATAATGGCTCTTTCAAAAAAACACAATTGTTCTAAATACAAGCTGTTCCAAACAATGGTTGTTCTAAACATAACTATTCTTGAAATGTTATTATTCTAAACAAGAATTATTTTGAACTTTAGTTGTTCTCAATAGGAGTTGTTCTCAAATAACAACTACACTAGATGACAATTGTTCTAACTACAACTTTATCAGGAACATAGCTATTTTCGAACAACAGTTGTTCTGAACAACAACTATCCTAAACAAGAATTATTGCTCTGGAGTAAATACGCTTGATAGCACAATTTCCTGAAATATAATATCATTTTATCTCTTAGTAGCCAAAATTAAATATCTACATTTATTATCTGTTCTCTACTTTTGAATATCAATCTTGCTTGTCCCTTATTTCCTTAAGGGAGCTATAAAGGCTTCTTCTCAATCCAAGTGTTTTATATGGATTGAGACTAATATATTCCTCATTTTTTGTCTTCCAAATTCTCTACAAAGTAAAGAGAGAATAGAAACTTCTTACCTTTCTGCTTTTTAGATTCTTTCTTTACGACCTTAAAAGATTAAGTTAAGAATTGGCTACAGATTAAATGATTAAGTTTTTATAGATAAAGATTCCTCAAATCATATGACTCTTACAAAATCACATTTTCCGAAAAGACTTTCATGAACTCAAACTCCTTCCCACTAAAAGGACACATTATTGTCACATTGATAGATCTCTTTTGTCAATTCCTCCTTGGATACTTTAGTGGCACACTGTCCACAAAAATACAATTAGTTTAAATGAGAGTTTTAGCTTTCAAAAGTTCATTTCAACAAATCATTGAATTATTTTTATTTTAGTTAAGATTCTAAAAAAAAAAGTAATCAAACTTGAATGAGAAATATACCATTAGTGTCAAATTTCCAAGTAGTTTTATCCTTGCATCCCAACAGAGAAAAGGATCAACTTCTAGACTCATCCCCAAATTTGAGCCAACTTCACTTTTGTTCGTCCCCAAATTTGTGTCTTTTTCCAGCAGACATATCACTCCCAGTTAGCATACCTTTCCAGATCCATGAATTTGTGGGCTTTTTCACAACATATTGAAAATAATTGTTTTTATGGCATTTGGCCTTAAACACTGATGCAGTAATTGCCCCTTTTATCAATTAATCTTCATGCTTGTTTTGCTAGAAATGCTTCATTCATCACTGCTATTCTTTTAATGCTATAAATGATATGATATCATTTAAAACTCCTTTCAAACCACAACTTTCAAAATAGTCTTATAAATCACATTACAAAATCTAAAGCTAATTGGTCGACTGCCTTAGTTTGCATAGCTCCTTTTGGTATGAGGGCAAAATTTTTCTTGTTGAGCTTCTTTAACAAGTGTTCCAACTCTAGAAATGTCATTGTGGCTTCAGTAGTTACAGGCTCACAATGTCCCAGAAAGCTTGGTAAAATACAATAAGTTTTCAATCAATATCTTGTGCATTTTTGACTGCTTATATATAACTTTGCCTGTCTCGCCTCGTCTGCCGAAAAGGTTTTATTTTGCATCTCCAAATGTTGTTTTGAGAATCTTGGGAGACAAAAATAATTTGATTTTTTGCTTTGATATCTTCTGCATTGTTAGAACCCCTTTTGCAATAAATATCTAGGAAATGGTTCAAGAAAATTTGTTTGAATTGAAATATTAACATTTTTGTAGAATTTTACATAAATACTTTACTACGTAGATTTATTCATTGGTTCGGTAATCCTCTTGACTTGAAAATACTTTTTAAGTAATAAAGAACCATTTCAATTTTATTATTATTATAATTACAGTTATAAACATTTTTGTTTCTTTATTATTATTTTGAAAAGTTAATAAACTTTTGAGCTAGTTCGACCCATACTTTACTTAGATATATATTTTTTATATTTTTCATGATTATGACCGTTTTATGGTTCATGTTCGGGGTTCGTGATTGTCCCTCTCAATAATGCCACGTCTAATATTTGAACTTGCATTCTCCCATGGGAATGCAATGTTATGCATAATAAGGTAAAATCTAATCAATGACAATGATTAGCCATTACCATACCATGAACAGATATTGAAGAATACCAATATGTTTGTATTAGCTTATACATAGAATGCTAACAGAAGGAAAAAGAATTTACCAATAATAATAATAATAATAAATTGAGAAGCCATTCATCATAAATTATCAAGCAGAGACGATTAAGTTAGAAACGCAATCTAGGTTACTTATCTGCGAGGTTAAAGTTTTTAAGTTGCTGTAAACCTCCGCAGTCTCCGGCTGCATTGGCATATTGGACTGGAAACAATGTAACTGATGTCTAACTTCAATCCAGCTGCACCCTGGTTGCTTCTCCGCTTCAGTGTTTTTCATTGATAGCCTTGTGTTTTCGACCTCATCCCAACTACCAGCCTCAGCTTGCATGTTTGCCAACAACACAAAGTTCGATGTTTTACGAGGTTCAAATTCTGAAAGCTGCTCTGCAGCAATCTTACCAAGCTTCAAATTCCCACGAGTCTTGCAAGCAGCCAACAATGCACCCCATATTCCGGCATTTGCCCTGATCTTCAATCCCCTCACCACTTTAAAGGCTTCAGATAACATCCCAGCACGGCCTAACATATCAACAATGCAAGCATAATGTTCAACCAAAGGTTCTATAGAGTAAATTTTCATCATGTGTTTAAACAATTTTAAGCCCTGGTCAACAAGGCCAATGTGACTACAACCAGATAAAACCCCAATGAAGGTGACATGATCGGGTTGCACACCTTTTGACACCATTTGTTCGAAGAGTTGAACAGCTTGTTTTCCATAGCCATTTAACGCATACCCAGTAATCAGAGAATTCCAAGAAATAACATCAACTTCATCAAGATCATCGAATATGAGTTGAGCACACAAGATGCGTCCACATTTAGCATACATGGTGATCAACGCATTCCCTACAAACAGATCATTTAAATGACCACTCTTCAAAACCTTATTGTGCATCTGCTTTCCAACTTGCAAAGCTGCGAGATTGGCACATGCACTTAGACTACATGCAAAAGTTGAATGATCAGGTGTTATTCCTTCATGATCCATCAGTTTGAAACTAGTCAATGCATCCGTTGATAAGCCATTCTGCAAGAAACCTGTTATCAATGAATTCCAAGAGACTACATTCTTTATCTTCATTCCATTGAATATCTTAACCGCTTCTTCCATTTCTCCGAATTGAGCATAACCAATGATCATGGTGTTCCAAGTGACTAAATCTTTATCTTTCATCTCCTTGAATAGATTGAGAGCCTTATCCATTCTTCCCATCTGTGAATACCCTGCAATCATTGTGTTCCAACAAACAATGTCTCTAGCAGCTATCTCATTAAAAACCTGACAAGCTTCATCCATTCTTTTATTCTTAATGTATCCAGAAAGCATTGCAGTTTGCGCCGTAATATCCTTGTAAGGCATTTGATTCAGTAATTCCCTTGCCTTATCAAGCTGGCCAACATGAACATAACCATCAATCATTGTGGTCCATGAAAATGAATCCCTGTTTGGCATGTCACTGAACAACCTGGCAGCCTCCTCAATTTGGTAATCCTTCACATAAGCACTAATCATAGCATTCCAAGAAACAACATTCTTATTCTGCATCTGATCAAACAATCTCCTTGCCTCCAATATCTTACCACTTCGTGCAAGCCCACATAACATTGTAACCCAAGAAACAACATTCGGATGTGGAGTCTTCTCAAAATACTCCCAAGCAGAATCCAAATCACCAACCTCAATAAACCCATCGACCATCAAATTCCATGAAACAACATCCCTTAGCGCCATTCCTTCAAAAAACTCCCTCCCCAAACGCATTTCGCCATTCCGGGTATAACAGGATAACATCAAATTCCACGAAACAACAACCCTAAGCGGCATTTCGTCGAACAATCTCCTAGCTTGAACAATCCTTCCTTTCTCACCATACCCTCGAATCATAACGTTCCAGAAAGCCACATCACGCTTGTGAGGAAATAAGTCAAACAGTTCTCTAGCCTTTTCAAGCTCCCCTTTACGTGTAAAATAAGATATCATCAGAGTCCAAGAGAATCTGTCTCTTTTAGGCATTTTAACGAACAGTCGATAAGCTTCATCAATTCTATCGGAGTGTACATACCCTGCAATCATTG
Source organism: Gossypium anomalum (assembly GCA_025698475.1). Taxonomy (NCBI): domain Eukaryota; kingdom Viridiplantae; phylum Streptophyta; class Magnoliopsida; order Malvales; family Malvaceae; genus Gossypium; species Gossypium anomalum. The sequence continues at coordinate 18,098,154 of CM046966.1, forward strand.
TGTTCCAAGAAACTAGGTTCCTACGGGGCATGTTGTCGAACAGGTGACGTGCATCGTTGATTTTGCCGTTTTTATTTAAGGCAGAAATCATGGAGTTGTATGTTACAGTGTTCTTACGGGTCATTTCGGAGAAAAGTTTGACGGCTTCATGGATTTGACCAGATTTTCCCAACTGGGTAATCTGGGTGTTTTGCTTGAAGATATGATTGGTGTGTTCACCGATTACTTTCAAGTTTTGTTTCATCTTTTCATTGCTAAAATTCACTTCTGGGTTAGCTTCATTTGAGAGGCTTTCGTAGTACCTTCAATTTGTTCATATTGGATTTTAATATTCTTCAAAACAAAGTATTGCATAAAAAAATATCAATAATACAATAATTTTAACTTGATTTCTTTTTCCAAAACAAAACAAACCTTTAATTATTTGGTGAAATTTTTAGACCCACAATTAAAGTTAGGAGTAGGCAAACATAGAGGTATGCATGGGCCGGGCTACCCGGCCCGGCCCGAAGGTTCTCCCGAAAAATGAGAGGGTTCGGGTAAAAATATAGGCCCGAAATATGGGTTTAGGCAAAAAAAGAGGCCCGTTTAAAAATGGGCAGGCTCAAACTAAAACTTTTTGCCTGTGCCCAGCCCAATTATATACTAAATATATATTTTTTTATTTTTAATCATATTTACATTTTATTTTTAATTTTAATATAATCACTTTTTACTATATTTTCAATTTTTGTATTGTTTTAAGAATTGTTTTAATATCATTTTTTATTTGTTTCTTGTTTTAATATTTGTTTTAAATGTATTTGATGATTTATTATATTTTAAAATTTTTATTTAATGAAATAAGTTAAAAAAATTTAATATGGGCCGGGCCGGGCCAGGCTCGGGCTTAATAATTTTATTTCAGACTGGGCTTGGACAAATTTTTAGGCCCATGTTTCGGGTCGGGCCGAGTCTAGAAAACGGGCCTAAAATTTTATCTAGGCCCAGCCCGGCCCATGCACACCTCTAGGCAAACACATGTAAATTTTTTTATTTTACTTTTGGAATAAAAAAATTATACTCAATTCTGGCCTTTTCATTTAAATGATCCTAAAATTTTAATAAATTATGAAAATGATTCATTTATGTAAATGACCTTAAATGAATAGTAAAAGTTGATAGAACTAAAGAGAATGACGCCATCAACATGCCACGTCAACAATTAGGATTAAAAAAATTAATTTTTTGGTAGAGCCATAAAGAACGACACCACTTATATAAATACCAAGAAAATATTGATATTTCTAAATAATTAGGGGGCCAAAAAATAAATAATAGTGATGGAGTTATAGAGAATGGTGCCACCACTTTATCGTGTCAGGGTTATTTATTTATTTAGTTTTTTTAAATTAAAAAAATGTTATTTATTTGGTGAAGTAATATAGAATGGCGTCACTAGTGTCAAATTTTTTTTATAATTTTAAAAAATATTTTTATAATTGATGAAGCCATATAGAATAGCGCCACCAGTGTAATCTCTCTCTTTTTTTTTTTAAATTTAAAATTTAAAATAATATTTTATTTGGTGGAGCTATATAGAATGGTGTTACTAATGTCAGGAATTTTTTTTATAGTCTTTTTAGTGAAATTATTATTTTATTTTGATGGAGCCATTCTTTTTGGCATGACCACCTTAGTGGTGCTACATATATCTTGTTAACATTCTTGTAATAGTTGAACTAGAAGAGAAGAAAAGAAAAAAATTATTGTGTTTAGTAGGAGAGCTCAGAAATTGTGGTGAAGATGAATAACTCAGTGTTTTACGTTCTTTTTTATGGTGAAATTGTAGAAGGTGAGGTTAGTTGTGTAATTCAAGGTCGACAGAAAGTTGGATTACGATTCAATAAAACTGTGAAGTTGAAAGAAATAAAAAGAAAGATCTATGCGAAAATAGCTATCCGTTGTGGAAGGATGATGTCCAGATTATTTTACAAGTTTACAATCTCTACAGATCTGTTGAAATTTTGTGAGATACAATTATTAGATTATAATGACTTGGACACTATGATAAAAATATGGTGGTTGGCCGAGAATGAGAACCTCCAACCAGTTGAGTTATTTTCTAAGTTAGTCGACTTAGAACCCATTGAGAATGTCATTCCAATAAGTCAACATTGTGGGTTTGACTTTGACCTTAATGTTAGATTGCGGAGGGACATTGATAGCAAGAAAAATTCGTATTTTTAATATATTTATTTTTTACTAATAATCAAATAAAATGCTATTAAATTTGGATTTTTCTTATCAAGAATGAAGTTGGTGTGTTGAATTCAAACTCTTATATAAATGAGCTAAATTGGAACAAAAACTAAAGAGGAGGGCTTGATTGAAAGATTGAAGATTCAAAAATGATTGGATAAAAATTGAAGGGTTGAAATTTTTTTTTTAAAAAAAGTAGCTGGATAAAGATTGAAAGATTTTTGATATTGTTACAATTCTGTAATTAGTTTAAATTCTAGTTTAAATTTAATTTTAAAATTTTGAATTATTTAGTGATAATATTTAAGAAAAATCTAGCTAAATTTTAGCACTAAAAGTGTATATAAATACCTAGTGGCTATAGCCAATTGAACACACATTTGGCCTTTGGCATTTAATAAATTCTTTATTTTTTTCATTACCTGCGTCAGTGCTATATTTTACCATTTCAATTTTTTTTTTTTACTTTCAACCTTTTGGTTTAATTGCCTTCCAAGGTCCTCCCCCTTTCCATCACCCATAATTCTACAAATCTATTTTCAAAGTATGATTTTTTCCATGATTAACTAAACCTTTTTTAGCTTTAGCCCGAAAATTGCTCCAATAAAACAATCATGAGATATGAGCCCACTAAAAAAACCTCTCAATGCACTATTTTCCATCTCTCCGGAATATGGGATAGTACAAATTCGTCTTTTAAAGTTGATCCAGCTTCGATTCAAAAAGTGCACATTGGGTTGGAGTTGTTTGGCGTACAGTTGGGAAAACGAGTCCGTCGTGTTGTGTTCAAATTCTCGCGAATAAATTGGCGTGTCTAGGTGGGAAAAGCCAGTTGGAATTCATAAAAGGGAGATAGAGATTGGTTGAGGCCGTTGATTCGAGTTGGGCTTTTCAGATAGAAAGGCTGTCGAAATGTTAAATTGTGAACACGTGTATCGTTGTTAGAAATTTGGCAAGAATCAGTTTGTAGGTCATACCAGGATTAACTACATAAGGAAAAGTTGGCGATCGGGACGTTCTTGGTCTTTATAACCAGCTTATTTCTTGGAAAGAAAAATCTATTTCAAGGATTGATTCAAGATTGGAGTACACCGAGACTAAGACTAAGCTTAAAAAAAATTTATTTATCCATTTATTTTGTTTTCTTAAATTTATTTATTTTTTGCATTTTTGAATCTGTTTTATTTTATTTTTCGTATTTTCTTCTTTATTTATCTTAACCAATTTAAACCCCCCATTTTTATTTTTATCTTTAGCATTTCTACACATAGGTTGTGGGCATGACTGTGACCGCGACATCGATTCTAGTCACGAAAAAAGGCGAAATTAGATAGCCAGTCCCTGTGGATTCGACCTTACTGCTTTATACTACTAATTACTGTTATTTTATCGTAGAAATTTTTATTTGGTGGTTTTGACGCCCAACAAATTTTGGCTCCATTGTCGGGGATTGGTGAAAATTTCTAATTTTTGTTTTTTTTTATGACCAGGTCGGAATCGGGGACTCTAGCATTTGAACCGGAAATAGAAAAGTTGGCTTGAACACTTCGAAGAGAAGCTATTCGGTGCAGCAAACAACCATAACACAACTTTGAAGAAGGATCTTACATCGAAGATATTTACTCATCCGAAGATTCAGACGAAATGGCAGATCAAATTATACGCCAACTTGCAGTTACACCAGATAAACAACAACCCTATGCATAATTTATTTGGCGAGCGAAACACAGTTCGAGTTAAAGTCGAGATTGATACATTTATTGCCTACTTTTCACGGTTTAAAAAATGAGAACCCTTATACTCACCTGAAAGAGTTCCATATGTTTTGTCTAAGCATGAAACCAAAAAGAGTAACTGAGGATCAAATAAAACTAGGAGCTTTTCCTTTTTCATTAGCCGACTCTGCTAGAGAATGGCTATTTTATTTACCTCCAGGAGTATGGTTGTTTTATTTGCCTCCGGGATCTGTTAATACTTAGACTGATATGTCTCGATTATTTCTTGACAGGTTTTTCATAGCAGCTCGAGCGGTCGAATTAAGGAGGAGTATAGTCGAAATATAGTAAAAAGAAGCAGAATCACTCCACGAATATTATGAGCGGTACAAGAAGTTGTGCGCAAATTGGCTACAACCTGGCTTGTCTGAACAGTCGCTCTTACAGTATTTCTACGAAGGGTTACTCCCAATTAAAATGAAGATGATCGACGCCGTTAGTAGAGGGGCTCTTGTGAACATGACTCCCCAAAGAGCTAGGGAATTAATTTCGACTATGGCTGCAAATTCTCAACAGTATCGACCACTTATGGAACTTACGAGAAGGGTTCATGAGCTAAGTACTCCTTCCATAGTAAATAAGATTGATGAAATTACTAATGCGGTTGAAAATATGATTGCAAGACAGACGGACCTAGCTCAGTTGTGTGGGATTTGTGCTAAGCCTAATTATCCTACCGACTCATGCCCGATTTTACTTGAAGACACAATTACATAACTAAACGCCATTGGGAACTTTCCAGGGCCACCTCAAAGGCGTTATGATCCATATTCAAGTGTCACGGGTCAGAGTTCAAAGCTCGTGACCATCGCACCAAATGCATTCGATGGAGGTCTATTGCTCACGAGAACTGGCCCGATTCAAGGAACTATTAGAGAAGCCTGTTAAATTGAATCCTGGTTGGTCCGATAGCAAAGATATGACAACTTAGGCAATTATGGTAACTAGTCTTAAAAGATAGAAGAAATCATATCTTGTAAAGATTAGATAGGATTTGATATGGCATATCTTGTAAATCTCTTAAATCATAGGATATGGTTAATCTCGCTCTTCGATGTAAATGTATCTTGACCGTTAGTTTTTGGGGAGCTCAACTATAAATAGAGAGCCTCCTCCTCATTTGTACTCACTCCATTACATTGTTTCATTATTTTTTGTGAATAATAGAATAAAGAGCATTTACTCAAACACTTTGCGAGCACTCTTTCTGTTGTTCTTTTGGTTGCTTCTTTTGGCATAAGTTTGCTTCCACTTTTCAATTTGATACCTTAGAGGAGTTCTTAAGGAACCCTCACTCGAGTAAAAGCTGACTTAGGAGAGTTTGAATGAGCGAATCACCTAAGCCCGCACGGATTGTGAGATGTAAGGTCTAGCCCTGTGACAAGTGGTATCCGAGCTATTGGTTTGAAGGCGCTGTTGGGATGTCTAAAGAGGAGTTCGAACAAAGGTAGGCGAGAAAGCCTTTGAGGGAGATGCTGTCGGTAGTAGAGGTACGCGTGGGTAAACTTTAGGAGTCCATGGAGGACGCAAGAGAGTTAAACAATGTGCTTGGGGAAAGCATTGGAGACTTGAGGGAGTAGTCCAGGGACTTTGTGACCATGTGTCTCACTTCCCAAATGGATAGCGTGTAAGAGCTGCTAGATTCCCAAAGGAAAAAGCTGACGGAAAGGAATGATGCTCTCGAAGCCATGGTGAAGGCTTTGAAGGAGGAAACAATGGCCGCGACACTGGCTTTGAGCACAAGAATAGTGGAGCTCGAGGGAGAGCTAGCCTTGTGTCGAGCAACAGTGGGGGAAGGAGTGTCAAGTGCAGCACTCAGTAACGAGTATATCCCAAAGCTGAAAGAGTTTGTGGGGGCAAGGCCTGCATGCGATGTGGATAATTTCTTGTGGAGGATTAAAAACTACTTCTGTGCCAAAGGCATCTAGATGATGCGGGTAAAGTAAATACTGCTTCATAATTTCTTACTGATATTGCGCTTTTATAGTAGCGAGGTAGGACTACAGATAAAAGGTAAGGTGAGATTGGAACGCGGCAAGAGTTCTAATATGAGTTGAATGGACAGTTTTACCCAGAGTTTACTGAGGAAGAAGCTTGGGCAAAGTTGCAAGGGATAACGTAACGGGGTACAGTGGGGGAGTATATTCGAGAGTTCAAGGAACTCATGCTCTAAATTTCAGATGTGACCGCAAAAGAAGCATTGCTTACTTTTAAAAGGGGATTGAAGTCGTGGGTCAGATAGGAGGTGGAACAAAGAGGTGTCCAAAAGCTGTCGGTAGCAGAATCCATGGTTAAGCTTAGTCTAGAGAAAGACAAGCTTGGGTCTTCCAAGTCCGAGGAAAGGGGCGTATATGAAGGGAATCATAAGGAAGATAATAATGATGGCAATGGCAACGACTACAGTTGTGGTAATGGGAAACCACGAGTTGAGAAGAAGAAATCCAAGAGGAAAAGGGACAAGCTAAAATGCTTTCTCTGTGACGGTCCACACATGTTGAAGAAATGTCCGAAGAAATCCGCGCTTAAAAAGAAGCTGGTTGATAAGGCATTGGGACTTGGTTCGAGCGCAAGGGGTGTCGAAGCTAAGGAAGCCGAAAGTGAGAAGAAGCCAGTGGAGTGTTTCTTGTGTCATGGTCCGCATAGGTTGCAAAAATGTCTGAGGAAGTCTATCATCAACGGGAATGATGGAATAGACAAGGAGTCTAATAAGCTTGGTTCGAGCAATAAAAATACCGAAGGTAATACGGCAAAGAGGAACAAGTCTATCATTGAAGGGAACAATGAAGCAGACAAGGAGCCCAAGAAGCTTAGTTCGAGCAAGGAAAAAGCAAAAGCCAATAGGGAAAAGAGGAGCAAAAAGAAACGAGTAAAGTACTTATTGTGCCGTGGTTCGCATGAGTTGCGGAACTATCTAAAGCAAGCCATAGTCAAAGGAAAGGCAACGTCCGAGCATGGTGAGTCGTCGAAGGGGCTTCCACCCAAGGAAGAGGTGAGTTTGTCATTGAACTTAGAGGAAGAAGTTGTGATGAAAATAGTGAAGCTGGGACCAATGAGGCTTAAGTCGATAGAAGTGTCGGAGTTGGCCAGTCATCGACAAGGCTTCCACCTATGGGAGAGGTGGGTGGTGCATCAGACTTCAAGGAAAAAGAAGTGATGCATGTGAGACAGTTGACTCGAGTAAATACAAAGGTACATTCCTATCACTTTGGTAGTGTGTTACATTCTAACTGTTGACTTGACAAGAGCGTAGGGGCCCTTTCGCAGTTCTTGAGTAAAGAGGCCGAGAGACTATGGGCAAAGCAAAGCCAAGTGCTGTGAATCACGAGGATTTTGTTCGAGGGGAGTTAGAATGTGGGCAAGGGAGTGACATAACTCTTTGTCGTCGAGATATATAAACGAGTAGGATGGCACGAGTTAAGAAGCGACAAAAGCCGAGGTAAAAGTCTCGAAAGAAGGGAAAAGCTAAGGCATCAAGACGAGATCGAAGCGAATCAACTCAGTGCCATTCGAAAGTTGTAACGAGGACGTTGTGAGAATAGGTGGAGGAGAATGTCACGGGGCAGAGTTCAAAGCCCGTGACCATCGCACCAAATGCATCCAATAGAGGTCTATACCTTAGATGAGGATCATTTGGCCCGCGAGAACTGGCCCAATTCAAGGAACTATTGAAGAAGCCTGTCAAATTGAAGCCTGGTTGGCCCGATAGCGAAGATATGACAACTTAGGCAATTATGGTAACTAATCTTAAAAGATAGAGGGAATCATATCTTGTAAAGATTAGATAGGATTTGATATGGCATATCTTGTAAATCCTTTAAATCATGGTGTACAGCCCAATTTTGGGCCCCAAAATAAATACCCCTAAACCCATTACCTACTAACCCATACCCACTAACCTAACCAATCACTATCCAAATACATTTCATATTAAACCCTAAAACAACCCAATACCCATTACAAAAAACCACCTTCAGCCCAATTAACCTACCCAATTAACCTACCCATTAAACACTTAACCCAAAACCCAGAAGCCCAAAATCTCTAATGGCCCACTAAACCTAAACCCTAATCAGCCCCCACTTGCCTCCCCACGTCAACCGAACCTACCCTCCCTCTCTGCCATCAGTCCCATCCAAACCCCACTTGCGCCCATACTTCTGCCACCACTTGCTCCACCGCCCCACTGGCCACCACACCCTGCACAACCAATCAGACACGCAAGCAGTAGGCTAAGATATTGTAAAAGGCTATAAAAGGCCAAGTTAAAACAAATGTAAGCTCTCTGGGCAGTTTTATAAAAAAGGGGAACAAAAATTAACAACTCAGTCGATATTGAACGCAAGAATAGCATCGAATCAAAAGGCAATATCAGATATCGAAGAATCAAAAGGTGTAAAAAAACCTTAAGGTGATTTTGTTTCTATTTTTTTAGTTACTGTTTTAGGCTTATTCTCATACACACATATATTAAAAAATACACTAAATACATAACAATATAATACGAAATTTTTAAAATAAAAATAAAAAAAAATAAAAAGCGCGGCGCCAAGCTGGCTCCTCATGTCCCGTGTGGCGACAGGCGGGGCCTGAGAGCCTTCCCCTCTCCTTCCTTCATTCTCTCCTCTCTCTCCCTCCTTTTTTTTCTCTCGGCTGCACAAGTGAGGAAAAAAACAAAAAATTTTGATTTATATAGGGGTCCAAAACGCACCGTTTTGGACCCCTCCCCTGTTTAAACTAAACGACGCCGTTTAGGGCTTTGGGTCGGGTCGACCCGACCCGTCCGGCCAGGGTCCGCGTGTTTTGAAGCGGAAGGGCTAATTGTGCGATTAGCCCTTCCGCATTTTTACTATTACACAATCAGGTTTTTTCGCTATTTTCAATTTGGCTCCATAAGTTTTCGCGCTTTCCGATTTAGTCCCCGCTAATGCGCTGCGTTTTAATTGGAAGGATTAATTGCGCTTTTGATCCTCCTTGATATGGCCCGTGTTCTAATAAGTCCTTTTCTATGTTTTTATTTTTAAAATAGCCCCAAAACTTTGTTCCCGCTTTAAATTTAGTCCTTTCTTCAGATTTAAGTGTATTTTCATACTTTTTATCATTATTTATTACCAATATATTATTATTATAATCATTATTATACATATTATTACGTTTTATAACATATTTATGAAATATAATTACTAAATTCTTTTAAACATTAATGATATTTATATATTATGTAAATATTCTAATACTATAATGTATATACACCTGTATTTTTCATATTAAACCATATATATTCATGTACTTTTTAATATTATATTATTATGTATATATTCTAATGTTATTAGCTATCTATCTTTAAGTAATATTTTATGTACATATCAAATATTAACATATATTATAACGTCATTATTATTTATATATATATGTATGCATCTATGTAGTATACGTATATTTCTTTTTATATATATATATCATTTTCAATATACATATATATATATCATATAGGTTTATATACATATCATACATGTTTCATTATTCTTATTTCTTGTTAGTTATGCATTATTGTTATTTTAAGTACATATTTTTGTCTTAATTACTATAGTTAACCCTAATACGAGTTTTATATATTCATGTATGTATTTATGTGATACTAATGGTTTTCTTTTTCATAATATTATTTCTAATGTATATATATTTATATATTTATATATTATACATATATATATATTTTTTAATGTTATTTATTGTATACTTCTTTACTATTCATATTTTTTTTTTCCTCACGTACGTTATGTACATACTTTTAATATCATTTTATATATACGTATATTTATTATTTTCTCGTATTTTATACTATTGTTACATTTAATCTTGCATGTGTTATTATTGTTTTCTTATATTATTGTCATGCTCGTTAGTCGTTACAATATGTTTTTAGTTCCTTTACTTATCTTTATCTCACAATCAATTTGCTTAGCATTATTTCGAAAATCTTATTCTTGTGTTTTTGAAATAAGTGAGGCAATGTATCGATGTAACATTAGGCCGTAAGTTCCATCGCTATGTTGGGTGGAATTTTTAGGCTTGTGTCAAATCGGTATATCCTTCTCGAGAAAAAAAATCAGAAAAAAATTGAAAATTTCTTCCTTTAATCAGATCACGACTAAATTTTATATTAAACTCGTATTTTTGAAAATTAAGACATCACATGTTTATAAGATACCAATTTTGGGCGTCGCGAGGGTGCTAATACCTTCCTCGCGCGTAAATGACTCCCGAACCCTAATTTTTCTCTGGATTTTAACGTAAACCTAAACCTAGCCTTTATTTGTTTTTTTAAGAAAAATCTATAGGTGTCCGATCACACCTAGAAAAAGATCGGTGGCGACTCCCGGTTTATTTTTAAAACCAAATTCCAAATTCCAATTTTCTAATAAATCGCCACAATTTAGCGACCCGAAACCAAAATTTTTACGTCGCTACACATGGGATATGGTTAATCTCGTCCGTCGATATAAATGTATCTTGACCGTCGATTTTGGGGAGCTCAACTATCAATAGTGAGCCTCCCCCTTATTTGTACTTACTCCATTACATTGTTTTATTATTCTTTGTGAATAAGAGAATAAAGAGCATTTACTCAAATACTTTGCAAGCGCTCTTTCTGTTTGTTCTTTTGGTTGCTTCTTTTGGCATAAGTTTGCTTCTGCTTTTTAATTTGGTACCTTGGAAGAGTTCCTAAGGAACCCTCACTCGAGTAAAGGCTAAGTTAGGCGAGTTTAAACAAGTGAATCGCCTAAGGCTGCACCGATTACGAGACAAAAGGTCTAGTCTCGTGACACAAGCACGTATAATATAGGGTAGAGGAACCACCCAAACCTGAGCTATGGGTCGAACCCTTAATACAATCAACCATATCAACTAAAACCATCTCCGCCTTAACAGTATCAACCTCCAAAGTCATCCTTTGAAGCCATAGTAGAGAGTGTTAGCACTGAAAAGTTCCAACAAAAGACTGAATCACATTTCCAAGAGCTAGATCAGTAAATACATAAGCTACCAATTACGATTAGTCGTTTGGAGAACTAAGGAAGATTTCCATCTCAAACCAAAAAAAATTGCCATATCAAACCGAGCCAAACCCACGTCAAAATAAAAGTGCTGTGACCATAAAAGATGGAACAGAGTCAGAACTAGTGCCTGACACGAGTCGTGACCATGAGGTTGAATAGGAAGCCGAACCAGCAGCTCCCGCTGAGCCGGCACCTCATAAACCATTTGTTGTACCTCTCCTATACCTTAGAAGGCTCGCCTAAGTTAAAAAGGAATGAGAGGAAAAAGAAATCCTTGAGACATTTTGAAAGGTAGAAATTAATATTCCTTTACTTGATACATAAACAGGTTCCACGTTATGCAAAATTTTTGAAAGAACTATATACCGGAAAAAAAAGCTCCAAGGAAACGAATGGGTGAATGTAGGAGAAAATATGTCTACAGTGCTACAAAAGAAAACCCGCCTAAGTGTAAGGACCAATGTATGTTTTCTATATCTTGCAAAATAGGTAAGATTAGCATAAAGAAAGCATGTGTGATTTGGGAGCATCTATTAATGTAATGCATTTATCTATTTTTAATTTACTAAACAAAGGTCCTTTGAAAGAAACATGGATGATTATTTAATTGGTGGATAGGTCATGCATATATCTAGAAGGGGTGCTGAAAGATGTCCTCGTAAAGGTAAATGAACTAATTTTTCTGCAGACTTTTACATCATCAATATGGAGAATGACTACTCAAAGAATGCTTCTAATAATTTACTCAGGAGACCATTCCTAAGTACAGTAGATACAAAGATTGATGTTCAAAGTAGAACCCTCACTATGGAATTTGACGGTGAGGTGGTAAAATTTAATGTTTATGAGGCGATGGGCCAACCTAGTACAATGTCAAATATTTCTAATGTTGATGTTATTGAACCACTAGCGAAATTTCATTTTGAGTATGATAAAAAGGATGGGTTACAAATTATGCTTTGTAAGAATTTAGACCTCAATACAATGGATAAACTGAAGGAACTAATGACATTCAAAGAACCAATTCGTGAAACTATCATTTTCATGGAGACACCACAGTTTCCCAATAGTTAATGTAAAGAATTTGAATTGTCTCATTTTCAAACTAAACTTTTTCCTTCTATTTCGAAGGCTCCAGAATTGGAACTTGAACCATTATCGGAACATTTAAAGATTCAGATAGAGGAAAAGGAAAACCCAAATGGAGAAGCTCGAATACGTTTCAATCCACCGATGATGAATGAATCCGAAAAATGTTTCAACGTCAAAGAGCAAAGGTTGAAATCTTTCTATGAGAACTTTCAAGTACGCGTAATGGAAGAATTAATTCTCGAGGAACCAAATGAATAATACTCAGGTCGTTGAACTAACAACGTTAAACAAAACTGCTTTATGGGAGACAACCCATATTTATCTTTATTTATTTTATTTGATTTTGAATTCTAGTTTAATTTGAGAATTAAATAAAATATTGGTTAATACATTTTCTCTCATTATTTTTTAGGTACACGAACCGCTTGAAGCAATAAAGTCTTTTGATGAAGACATGATCCGACTACTAGAGAACAAGAGGAGCAACCACCTTCTACTTTAGATGAACGACTTCATCGCATTGAAGCTTGCCTCAAAACAATGGAAGCCAACATCTTAAAGCATCCTCAACAGGCTACAAAGTGATCCCTCCCACCGTCTTCCGACCCATTGAATATATACGGGGAGTACACTTGACCTTTCTATTCATTATTATTTTAAAATTGCATATTTAGGGTAATGTGGGCTAAGTAAGGGGAGATTTTGGATCATGCCATACTTTCTTTTTGCATGTGTTTTGCTAAGAATAATTTTTTTAATTCATTTCGGAAATAAACCTCTAATTCTTATGTTTAGTTTACTTAAATAAGTGGGTAAATCATGAGTAACTATTGCTTGCTTAATCAATAAATATTTTGCAGCATTGAAAATGTGATGCCTTAGTCAATATTTCATGAAAATTGTTGGTTTTGTTAAACTTGCCTAATGAAAGTACCCATTTAAATAAACAAATAAGTTTGCTAATAGCTTGGTTAAGAGTGACGATTCAGAAATGTGACCAAGTTGAGTAATCGAGATAAGGTGTTTGGGTTGTCATCTCATTTCGCGTCAAAAGGCTTGGTGACGAGCCGAAGCTTGCAACACTCAGCTAACCAGGCTGCCTTAAGAAAGGAGAAATAAATCGATTAGGGACATGTGAAATTGAGTAACTGAGAAGAAATGTTTGGGTTGTCATCTCGTTTTGCGTCAAAAGGTTTAATTATGTCTCGAATTCGTTAAAAATAAAAATTAAATAAAGAGAACGTGTCGGATTAAGTAATCAGGGTGAGGTGCTTAGGTTGTCATCACACTTCGCGTCAAAAGACTTGACTACGTTTGAAAATAAATAAATAAATAATATATATAAATGAAAGTATATATTGGGTATGATCGTTTCGCATGTTTGATTTAGCCTTAAATCTAGTGAAATAGTTGAATTTGACATACCATTCGAGATTTTATAAAATGCTAATTGATTGAATTTAACAATTGTTTATTTTTTATTCACTTAATTGTTTGTAGTATGCTTGACTAGGAAAGTGGGTTTTGGTTTTGAAAATGATTGATGAATTATTTTTAGTAGATATCATGCTTGAGGACAAGCATCGACTAAGTAAGGGGGAATTTGATGGTAAGATAAATTCTATTTTTAATATATTTATTTTTTGCTAATTATTAAATAAAATGCTATTAAATTTAGAATTTTCTTATCAGGAATGAAGTTGGTGTGCCAAATTCAAACTCTTAGAACAAAAAACAAAGAGAATGGCTTGATTAAAAGATTGAAAATTTAAAGATGACTGGATAAAAATTGAAGGGTTGAAGTTAAAAAAAAAAAAATAAAGTGGCTGGATAAAGATTGAATGATTTTTGATATTGTTACAATTCTGTAATTAGTTTAAATTCTAGTTTAAATTTAATTTTTAAATTTTGAATTATTTAGTAATAATATTTAGGATTATTTAGTGATAATATTTAGGAAAAATCTAGCTAAATTTTAGAACTAAAAGCGCGTATAAATACCTAGTGGCTACCGCCAATTGAACACACACTTGGCCTTTCGCATTTAATAAATTCTTTAGTTTATTCATTACTTGCGTTAGTGCTATATTCTACCATTTCAATTTTTTTCTTTTACTTTCAACCTTTTGGTTTAATTGCTTTCCAAGGCCTTTCAAAGTATGATTTTTTTCATGAGTAGCTAAACCCTTTTTAGCTTTAGCCCAAAAATTGCTCCAATAAAACAATCATGAGATACAAGCCCGCTAAAAAAACCTTTCAACGCAGTATTTTCTATCTCTCCGGTATATGGGATAGTACAAATTCGTCTTTTAAAGTTGATTCAACTTCGATTTAAAAAGTGCATGTTGGGTTGGAGTTGTTTGGCGTACAATTGGGAAGACGAATCGGCCATGTTGTGTTCGAATTCCCGTGAATAAATCAGTGTGTCTAGGTGAGAAAAGCCAGTTGGATTCCGTCAAGGGAGATAGAGATAAGATTTAAACAACCGACGCGATTGATGCCGTTGATCCGAGTTGGGCTTTTCAGATAGCAAGGTTGTCGAAATCTTAAATTACGAACACATGTACCGTAGTTAGAAATTTGGCAAGAGTCAGTTTGCAGGTCGTACCGGGATTGACTACATAAGGAAAAGTTAGCGATTAGGACGTTCTTGGTCGCTATAACCAGCTTATTGCTTGGAAGGGAAAATCTACTTCAAGGATCGATTCAAGATTGGAGTACATCGAGGCTAAGGCTAAGCTTAAAAAAATTTATTTATCCATTTATTTTATTTTCTTAAATTTATTTATTTTTTGCATTTTTGAATCTGTTTTATTTTATTTTTCATATTTTCTTCTTTATTTATATTAACCAATTTAAACCCCCATTTTTATTTTTATCTTCAGCATTTCTACACATAGGTCGTGGGCACGATTGTGATCGCAACATCGATTTTGGTCACGAAAAAGGTGAAATTAGATAGCCAGTCTCTATGGATTTGACCCTACTGCTTTATATTGCTAATTACTATTATTTTGTCGTAAGAATTAATATTTGGTGATTTTGACGCCCATCAGACATCGTAGATGCCCGAAAATCCAAATTATGGTGGGAGTTTGTATAGCAACCATGTCTCGGGTCCCCGTCTACAAATACATCCAAAGGGGATAGGCATCGATGCAAACATCGAAGAAGGGTCCAATAATGGTGAAGATTCTGATCATGACGTTGAAGATTATAGTGACCCCTATCTTGATAAGGTTCCGGAGGATATTGACGATGAAGGCCCGGAGGAGGTTGAAGATGTTCACGCCCCTTCTTTTAGTAACCCAAGTCGTGGAATTATTTTATGGAATGACCCTGTAGGTGACATGTTAAGTGTAGATCTAGATGCAGCTCATGCACTTGAGTTCCCGGGTGCGCCGATATAGTCTCTGCTTATAGATTGACATCAAATTCACAATTGAAGGAGTTGTTCGTTGGCAATAGTTCAAAAACAAGGCGGATTGTGTGTTTGTCATCAAACAGTATAACATGAAGGTGCTGATTGATTACAAGGTCGCAAAGTCTACACTGACATTATATGTTGAGGAATGTTTGAGAGTTGAAGAAGGGTGTTGCTAGCGGGTTCAAACTATATTTATGCAAAGGACTCAAAAGTGGCAAATATGAAAATTAGAAGGGCGCCATACATGCACTGTCACATGTATGACTCTAGACCACTTAAAACTGGATATCAAAAGTATCTACAACTGCATCATGCCACTAGTGAAAGATAGCGCAACCATTCCTGTGTTGACATTGATTGCAGACATGCAAGCCCGATTCTAGTACAGAGTGTCGTACAATAAATCATGGTGGGTGAAACAAATGACCATGGAACAGTTGTACAATGACTGGGATGAGTCATACAATAAACTTCAAGGGTGGATTTCAGCGATGGTAAAGTACGTGCTAGGAACTATTGTGGACTTGCAAACGTTGCCTTATAGAGGCCCGAATGGACAACTTGAAATGGGGAGAAGAGTTTTTTGTCGATTGTTTTGGACATTCAATCCATGTGTTAGGACCTTCCCTCATTGCAAACCGCTTGTGTAGATTGATGGAACGTGGCTTTATGAAAAATACAACACATTAATAAGAAACAAAATGAGCCCCAACTTTGCCATACTTCTGGCTCCAAATATTTCTATTCCTCCAATATATGATATTATAATATAAGAATTTAAAAGTCACTGCCATAAATTAATTTTGGAATAAATTTTAATTTTTTTAGCAAAAGTTACACAAACTAAATAAATTAATTTTAGAATTTTTTATTTTGTATAAATAAATATCATATATAAGGTGTTGAATAAATAAATTATGATTTAACAATTTTACTGTTTTGTTAACACTCGATGAAGTATGATTCGTGTTTATTTGAGAAGGCATTCTGATATCTGCATAATTAAAAAAAGTACACAAAATAAATTTAATTAATTAGTAAATTACTATAATTACTTTAATATAATACATGCATATCAAAATATATTTACATACTTTAATCGTATTTATTAACTTCGAAACAAAGACAACTCTTTTTTTTTTTTCCTCTTCTCTTCTCTTTTCTTTTTCTATTGCACTAAAAAATTTGAGGGGACCAAAAATAGCCCCACCCTCTATTTTAAAAGAAAACCAATTGGCCTCCTTTTAAAATTTTTTTTTTCTAAAGAATTAAAAGGCCTAAAAAGTGACCTTAATCAATCACATCGCTGATGCTGCTGTCGCAATGTGATCGGTCAATATATTTAATTTTGGGCCCTTTAGTTTTTTTTATTTCTTGTAAAAATGCCCCAATTTATTTTTTATACAAATCAACATTTTCTCATTTTTTTTTAAAGTCAATTCTCTCTCCCACTTTCGTATTTTTTTTCTTTCTCATTTTTTCTCAAACTTTCTTTATTTTTTGGTCTTCTTAATTTCTATTAAAAATGCCCCCTATCAAATGATTAATTCACATTACATAAATGATTTATATGAAAATTATTTTACATTGCCAACATTTCAAATAATTATCAATTTATATAATTTAAAAATTTTATTTTACAAAATATAATTTTAGGTTTGCAACATTCCAAAATAATTTCATTTAACTTGTAATATATAATTTTACAACACGAGCAACTTTCTCTATTCTAAAAAAATTAAACGATTTTGTTGAAGACCGACAACATTGTGTATTATAAATAAAACATAATTAAACGATTTTGTTCAAGACCAAAAACATTGTGTCTTACAAATTGAAAATTACAATGTTTAACCACAACACGAGCAAGTTTCTCGGTGCTATTATCTTGCACCTCGGATGCTACTGATATTGATGATCTCACCTGTGCGGTTCGATTTGGGATTCCATGAAACCTTCAAACATCCTGTTGACCCAGAGAATCCCAAATAATCCACCCGTTGGTTGCATAACCAATTTGAACCCGTTAACGTCCTACCATAGCCAAATGAAAGTTTTACATAACCAATTTGTACCCGTTATCGTCTCACCATAGCCGATGGAAAGATTTACATAACCAATTTGAACCCATTACCGAATAAATAATTGGCAACCAAAAATAACCATTAAACAATAAAGCATAAAAAAAAACACTCCTTATCTCTCTCCCATTCATCCTCTAACATTATATAATTAAAAAAAATTCTTTAACTAAGACTGATCTGCCATTGGGGTTATATATAATTATTTGATTATGCCAAAGAGAATGGCTCCCCCAAATAAAATATTATTTTTAATTTTAAATTAAAAAATTAAAAAAAAAAAGTGATTGATTACACTAGTGGCGCCATTCTATATGGCTCCACTAGATAAAATAATATTTTTTTAAATTAAAAAAAAACTAAAAAAAAAACCCTTACATAAAGTGATGACACCATTCTATATAGCATTACCAAATAAAATAACATTTTTTTAAATTAAAGAAAAACTAAAAAATAATAATAACACTACATAAAGTGGTGGCGCCATTCTCTATAGCTCCACTACCATTATTTATTTTTTGGCCCTTCAATTATTGAGAAATACTAGTATTTCCCTGTTATTTATACAAGTGGCGCTATTCACTATGGCTCCACCAAAAAAATAATTTTTTAATCCCATGGTTGATGTGGCATGTTGGTGGTGCCAATCTCTTTGGCTCCACCAACTTTCACTATTCATTTCAGGTTATTTACGTACATAATCAAGAAAATGAGTCATTTTCGTAATTTATTAAAATTTTAAGGCCATTTTAATAAAAAAACCTCAAATTCTCACATTTTTTTAACACTTAAAACAAAGGGCAAACTACACTATCAGTAAGTTTATGATTTGGTCATTCAACTTTAAAAAATTACAAAATGGTTATCTAAATATTTTAAAGTTTTCATTTATATTAATGAACTATTTGAAAATTTTTATTTAAATAATTGAATTGTTAAGAATTTTTTTTTATAAATTTATCTAACGAACTCCAAGCAACGATTTGATTCGCAATTCGGTACACTACCTAAAGTTAAAAATGTGGAATAGTCTTAAATATTTCAATCTTTTTTAAGAAGTGGTTGGGTGCGGTAACGAGAATACCAAAAAAGAGTTTCAATTATTTTTTTGAAGTTGTAACTTTCAAATGCGTTCGTATAAATCATGTCAGCTGATGATGATGATAATAATAAAGTATTAATATGTATTGGTGTACTATTTTTTGACTTCTTATTATTTTTAAAAGGTATTTAATAAATGTATATAAAAATATTTATAATTATTAAATAATAAAATTAAATAAATTTTAAATATAAAATATTAACAAGTTTTACAAATACAATTCATCATTAAACAAATTCAAAACAAACAACAAATATGATGAATTCATCTCGCAAGTGATAATCCTTAATTCAACAAATTCAAAAATAATAAATTTAAAATATTTTTAAATTTTTTATAGTACCGACCAATACACTATATTCCAAATCAATCAGTACACATTGATATGGCCGGTACGACCAAAATTTACATTTGAATGGAACCTACATTTTATTGTTTCAATTTACTATCAAAACAAAACGTTTCGGTCGATATTAGCAATATCGAAATGGAAGCCATGATTACAATACCAATAATTCAAAAAGATAAATGATGTAGTGGTATGGTGTATCGCATTCCAAAGGGGAGACGAAAATTCAAACTTTGAAAATAATATTGTTGGGATGGATAATACAAACCCCAAATATAAATGACAAAATGTACATAGAATACAATTTGTATTTCAAGTTGGGTTGATTACACTTTGTACATTTGAAACTTAGCTCATCTACTTGTATTTTTAAGAATTTAATCTCTTTACTTTTTTAGATTTAAAAATTTAGGTATAATAATTACCACCATTAAAATTCTTCTATTAAATTCTTTGATATGACATTTTAAAATTAAACATATAATTCTAGTTGAGTAATAATAAAAATACAATTGAAACAAGCTCATCAAAATAAAATATAATTTTTTTTTAAAATAACATTGATGTAAGCATTAACTATGGGAAGCAATAATGTCTCCATTTCTAAAATTAGACATTTAAACTACATATAATTATATAGTATTTTAATAAAAATTAACGATAATAATTATTTAAACTAATTAATAATATCATAAAATATATAAACTAAATTACCTTAAAAATTAAAATATAAAAAATAAATATCAAAACTGAAATTTAACCATACATCCTATTAAATCTTTTGTGGAGGGATTTGATTTTCAAAAATTTAAAATTTTATCAATCAGTAAAGATGGTTTAAGCATGTACCTTTTTTTTCTGTTGGCTTCTTATCAATGACATTATTTTGATAATGTATTATTTTTCAAAACCATTTTTAATAGTAAATCTAACAAAACAAGTTATTAAACATTGTTGGTAGATGAAATAAGACTCCTTAAATATTTGGATCATCTCTAGTAATCTGTTTCACTTGGGATATAATTGTTTCAATCAGTAAAAACCAAAATAAACGACACGACCAAACATCAAAACCCTTCTTTGTACCCTAAACTAATTCCAATTTTATTACAACTCATCTTTACTTGCTGTAAAATCTCCCATGAGTTCTTCCAGTGAGATCTCATCCTCTTCCATGATTTCTCCATCTTTACCGTCCCATGCTTCTGTCTTTGCGATCTCGGGTGTGCCCTCCAATGGTAAATTTCCCTTGCCTCCGCGCCCTGCTTCCTTCACAAACTCACTGCCATGGACAAAATTTTTGCATGTTCTAAGTTTCCTTTTTGTTCATTCGTAAAAGAGCGGCATTCAGTGCATAAGTCGGAAAAGAAATACTTACATGATATGCTCGAGCTCAAATGCACTTATGAGTGGAGCATATGCTCCTTTCTTGACGTTCAAGGCTACAAGAGCTGGATAACCATATCCGCCAACACCTAGACGGTTTTCGAGATCCGGTTGCTTACCGGCAGCAGCCCAAACATAGCTATAGGAGATAAAATTGTCGTTAGAACAACACACACACACACATACAAATTGAGATCTCAAGAGAAAATTAGCTTGCATGTACTTGCCTGTAAGGACTCCTTTTAAATTTCTCTGCAACTGACAATAACATGTCCAAGTACTTGTTCCTTCCTTCAGCCTTCGAGTCTAGAATGTCAGGCAAGAAAGCAACGAAGCATATGGCAGCTGAACTACATTTCTCCTCCATCACATCCTATTTTGAATAGATTATACTTTTCAGTAAACAACAATATAGTTTAGAAAAGACTGCAACTATTCTTGAAGCACGAGTGTGAGACTTACTGGGCCAGTCAGCTCTGTCACTTCAGCCGGTCCGACATTTGTTTCTAGTTGCTCTAGAGCAAATGATTCAATAGCAGAGGCGGTTCTAGCACCCTCATAAGGAACTGGGCTGTCTTTGTCAGCACCAAATACTAAGATGGTAGGGAACCCTTGCACGTTGAACCTGCTCATAAGAGACTGCAAACCACACATCCCATTATTAAACCAACAATATAAAACAAATACATCCAAAAGTTCCAATATAAATATATATGAAAAAGAAGGAAAACTCGCTTCTCTAATTTGAAAATATTTATTAAGAGTGGAAAAGTGATGTCCAAAATAGAAAAGCATCTTATTCCGTTCTAATAAGATTTCATAGAGTGATTTCTAGGTATGGAAATATTCTCAGAAGGCAGATGCCTCGCAATATCAAGTTTGACAACACAAGCAAATTACCTTCTCAGAATCGCAGTCAACATGACCAAGCTTCACCTTCCCCTTCAAGTTATTAGCAGCCCTCTTCCACTCAGGAGCAAGTCTTTTACAGTGTCCACACCTTTACAGAAGTATTTACAAGGTATTAATCATCAAAATCAGAAGATAAGAACTAGAAACTTACTATGTTAGCAAGCATTAGGTTATGTGCAAAATTTTATGTAACATAGATGACTGCATTGAGATCGATTTAGTCTCATATATGATATCCTCCGCAGAAGCATGTTTTCTATATCAAATTTTACTTCTTTAGAGATATATACAGATTTCATGTAGGACAAAGCATATTGATTGCTTTCATCAGTTGGAGCACTGGTCTTTAGTAAGTTCAGTATCATATGTTCTAAAGAACATTTAAAAAGTTACACACACACACAATTAATATCTTCCAAAATGGTCACTGTATCATATTCTTGAATTAACTTAAAATATAAGGCTATTTTGAACATATTCTTTAACTTCTTCAGTAACAATATAGCTGCACAAAAATATCATGAAGCTTTGAAGATTTGATTTATTCTTATTCGTTAAAAGTTCCTAAATGCCTGTATACCTAAAAATCATCCATTATCAGTTCAATTCTCATAAGAAACACAAAATTAAAATATGTCATCATAAGAAACATAAACAGCATTTAACAGTTTCATGTACATGAATCTACAGTGATACTGGTGAAGCACCATTTCTTGATGAGTGTTACTAAAATTAAGCAAGCTTACCAAGGAGCGAAAAACTCCACAATCCAAAGTTCTTTACTTTTGAGCACCAATTCATCAAAGTTGTGGGAATTCAATTCTACAGATGCACTAGGCTCAGATTTCTCACTTGATTCTCCAGATGCTTTCCCAGCGAGACGGTCTTTCAAAAGTGCCTTTACCTGTACAATTCACAAAAGTTTACAATAATTCAGCTCAAGTCTTAGAAAGAATGTTTTAGTATAAAATTGATACACTTTAATTTCAATTTCAAATTTTAAAAAGGACTTATCAAATTCATAAATAATGAGAAATCCTAACTGATAGAGAAATACGACCATGAGAGACTATTTTTGACAGTTATCAGGTCCATGTCCATGTTTGGCATCTACTTCAGTTACATAGAGACAACTTTTCCAATGTAGTATGGTCTCATATTGCTTGGGATCAGATTCTGTAGGAATTGGAATGTGCCGGAGAAGTGAAAAGGATTTGTTCAATTTTCCTAATGTTAGAATCTACAATATCACTACATGTCCATTGCAAATACACGTCCCAAAAAAAAGGGCATTTGTAGCAGTTGCATAGCACATGACATGCAAATCATCTTCCCTATTCACAACATATTATCAGATGTCAGTAAGTCTTGTCTTAAGGTGAATCTATGAACTAATGCATATTAATTAACACTACAAGATCCCTCCTATCTTACTCGATATACAATGGCCTAAAAAGTAAGAAATGAATCATCTTAACATGGAATCAGATTCGGTACTCGATAACAACATCATGATCTAATAAAATCTTGATACTTCAATCAATCAACATACTGTAACAAACCTGCTGGAGAGCAAATTCGACAATAGGTTTGACATCTCTAGCTCCCACATAATCTACAGGTGGCTTTCCAGGGGCGAACACTTTTATTGTAGGAAATCCTCTAATCCCGTATTCCTGTGTAGCAATCACAAGGCTTTATAAGCACATAAAATTAACAGTGAACAACAGAATTTCCAGTCAGCTGCAAGACATTGTGCGTAAATGACAATCCTGTACATAATGGGATAAAGCCTATAAATTTATACAGCACAAAGATACGTATGGAAACTATTCCTGCTAGTTGAACAACAATCAGCACACCAACAAAATAGAACCTAGATTACATCTCAGATTTTTGAAAATGTGTGGCTGATAGATTTGAATTCTCCAAACCTGGGCAAGAGACTTATGAGCATCAGCATCGAGGGCTGCCACTGTAGCGACACCTTTCAAGACATTGGAGGCTTTCTCCCATGTAGGTGTTAAAGTTTGGCAATGGCCACACCAAGGCGCGAAGAACTCAACCAAAACAACTCCGTTAGAATTTAAAACCTGCCACAATTAAAAAAGACTCAATAAGCTACTCTTCTTGATATGCTTGTCTCTTACCCTTCTTGAATTACTAAAATAATAAGCGAAAGTCAGATCAATGAAGAGATGATTCATCATGCAATGAAAATGCTATGGTCCATTTGTATCCCCGATATGGAATTTAATCAAGAGTATTGAATAACGTAAACTGAAATCATTGCTTAAACTCAAACAAAATTGTAAGGTGTGGAAAACCTGAATGTTTAATGCAATTAAAATACATTAAACCGTTCATCTAAGCTTGATAAATGACCTATTTCTAAATTAACTAGTAAACCTAACACTTCAAAATCAAAACAAAATAAAGGCCTTTTATAATAAAATATAGTTAAAGTGACAAAATTCCAAAGAACTAACTCATTTCTAATCGTATTTAATTTCTTCAATTGTGATCCAACAGAAAGATGCATTTCATATAACTTAACAGAAATTTAGATCCTCCTTATTCTTTTCGATTCTGTTCTTCGACATATCTTTTTTCTAATCAACGGCAAATGATGAAAAGTTTACCTTGGACTTGAAATTAGATGGAGTGAGCTGAACCACTGGCGACGACGGCCCGTAAAGAGCGTTAGAGATGGTGAAGGATGTGAAGAGAAATGATAAAGCTATTAGCAATGGAGATCGCGATCTATGCATTGTATTTATTTTCCGTCACTTTCTCAGGAATTCGTGATTTTCCTCTATCGCTCAGATTGATTAAATCTCTCTGTTGGAGAAGAAACCTCTGGAGTGGAGAGACAGTATAGAGCAGACTACAAAAACCTCTCGTCTCAGAGGAAGCTACGTGTGCTAGCCAATGAGCTTTCAGCACGTCAGCTCGCCACGTTGTAAATAGCCAGAAGAAAGTTCTTATTTGTTGGAGGATGTGGAAAATGGAATTACAATGCTTTCAACGCCCATTGGTGACACGTGTACACTTATCAACTTTCATTTTTATTATTCTTCTTTCTTATGGATTCCATTATACTCCGAGATTTCAGTGTAGGTAGTTAAATTTTTTTGATTGGATTGATTTATTAAGTTTAATTAAATAAATTATTTAAAATTATAAAAAAATAGAAAAAAAATTAAAATATAAAAAAATTATTTTAATTGATTTTGAATTAGATTTGTATTAATTCGCAAGTTAATTAACCTAAACCTTTATTTCGAACAAACATCTCAATCAGTTTTATTATGAAAACACTGTTTTTATTTTTGCTAATTATAGAAAACTACTCTAACTTAATCAAAGTATATATTTGATGACTTTCTCACATCACAGTAATTTTTTGGTAAAAATCGAAAGAAGAAAGACAAGCAGATTATGGCCAAGTGAAGGAGATATTGAAAGAAGAGGTGTAGATTTATT
The DNA here is from genome assembly GCA_025698475.1 of Gossypium anomalum. NCBI lineage: Eukaryota > Viridiplantae > Streptophyta > Magnoliopsida > Malvales > Malvaceae > Gossypium > Gossypium anomalum. The sequence goes on from CM046966.1 coordinate 18,123,063, forward strand.
TATTTATTTATTTTTGCCTCCTTTTTGAGATGTCAATGATCGCGGTAATCTTGGACTAGCTTAATCATGTTGAGAAGGGATTGTGACTCTTGTAGTGTCGATGTTAACTTACTTTTGGATGTTGGTTAACTTACAAGATGTGATACTTAGGTCTATTTTAACAGGATCAAAGAGAGTAAAAGTACGAGAATTTTGGCAGGTAAAAAGATTTCTTCAATCTTTTTCTGGTTTTTTTAAAAAAATTAGAGTAATTTAATTCCTGTCACTTTTAAAAATGAGCAACTAAGAATTTTTAATCACATCGTTAATGTTTTTCATCAATTTTACATAAATTTGATTGTTATAATAATAAATTTAGCTCTCATAATCTACACATCTATTCATTTTGTCATAATTTAATAAATTTAGCCTATAATATTTTTGTAAAGGAGGCTAAATTTGTTGATTTTTTTTTTAGAATCAAGACCAAATCAACAAAATTTGTAAACATCGAGAGATAAATTTATTATTATACCAATCACAATTATGCACAATTGTTTAAAAACATTTAACGTCATGGTTAATTGTCCTTAATTGTTCACTTTCAAAATTGGCAAGGGTTAAATTGCTCTAAATTTTTTAAAGGGACTAGTTTGCTCAAATTAAAATTTGAGGGAGATTGGAGAGATCTTTTTGTTGGTATTCTTGTTTTTTCATATATGAAAACTATGTCTCCGACAAGTATTGCCATGTCCCATATCAGTGTGCGAGGGGGGAGTCACAATGTAGAAAGTATTGTAGTTAAAGCACTAAAATGGTTTGTATTATTGTCAAATGAATGCAAGATTGAATTGCAGAGCTCATTAAGCCTTTTTACCTCTCGTATTGGGTTGAGGGATTGTTGAAGATAAAATCATTTCTTTGATTTCCAGATTGGTTAGAGTGCAAGTGAAAATTGTGTAAAAATTTCTTGCTTTTTTGTTATTGATATCTTCAATGAGTAATATGTCATATGATTACATGCAAGTGTATACAGTCGTACAAGTAATAAGTAGTAAGTAAAGAGTTATTGTCTCCATAGGGACTGTTGTATAAATTAATTGTAAAGTTAATTATAAAACAATTTGGTAGAAAATAAGTAAAGAAAAATCTTGCTAATAAGAGGCAAAAATAATGTTAAGGATGTAGTTAGATTTCAAATACCTACAAAATAAAACAACATACATTGCAGAAAAATAATCACAACAAAAAGATTAAATACAAGATTTAATAAAACATAACATGAATAGACTAGAACAAGTATTTCACTTAATAAGAGTTCATTGAAAATCATAAAAGGAATATCACAAAGGGTCGTGGCAATATGAAAATTCATTAAACCAAATTTTAATTAAGGAGTTATTCCATATATGTCTATGTCAAAACTAACCTAGAAATCATCATTTTTGGCATTTATATTGTTTATGCATACAACAATTGTAATGCCCTAAACCCGTATCTGTCGCCAGAATAGGGTTACGGAGCATTACCGAACTTATAACCCAATCAACCAAACATCTCATGCACAAATTTCATTCAATCACAAACCATTCACCAATATTTATAGGTCCAAAATAATCGTTAAAATTAGTTCGGGGCTAAATCGGCTACCCGAGAAATTTTTCGAAAAACAAAGAAAATTTTCTAGGATGTAGGGGACACACGCCCATGTGGCTAAGAGACACGCCCGTGTCCCAGGCGTGTGGACATTTGATGTGAGGCACATGGCCGTGTCCCAGCCCGTGTCCACACCCGTGTAACTTTCTAACTTGAGACACATGGCCAACCACACACCAGTATGGCCAGGCCGTGTAGACATTGTAAAATTTACAAATTAGGTGCAGGGGTTACACGGGCAAGTCACACGCCTGTGTACTAGGCCGTGTGTCACACACGGCTGAGACACACGTCCGTGTCTCTGCCTGTGTGAAGTTACCTGAGCATTCTGTTTCTATATTTTAAGACACAGGGGACACACGGCCAAATCACACGGCCGTGTGCATGGTCGTTTGTCATACACGGCTGAGACGCACGCCCATGTCTCTACCCTGTGGACAAAAATAGGCTATTTTATAAGCCTTATTTCCCTCCCAAATTAATACCAACCTAAGTCCAACCATATGCATATGACTATAATATAGTAGGCATTCAATTCAACTCAGAATTGGACTTAAAGACGTGTATCATTATCACATACAACATTGAATTTGTTAAATGCATATTCTTCATCTATCATTCATATTCAACTCATTTAAGAAAACATCATTTTTAACATAATATAAAAATGTCAACAAGTATTTACCATCATATACACTTACAACAACTAGTATTCTAGTGTTCATTAAACAAAAAGACACTATCATCCTAGGTACATTTCAAAATACAAAAAGAAAAAATGTCACCGACTTTGAGGACGAGATTCTCACTGGATGTCGAGTCCAATTCTACTATATATATATATATATATATATCTGACTTGTAACATGTAAAACAATTTATCAGTAATAAGTTTCATTATTTAGCTAAACACAATCCAATCTCTATTTATATAAATTTCTAACTTAGCCAAATAAGAATTCTAATCTCTCGATAATTCATTTAACTTTATCATAATATCAGTTAACGATGTGGCACCTAGTGCCTAGCGAAAATCTGCAGAAGAGGTTGTGCCCAACGCTAGTCAGATTAACCGACAGTAATGAATGTAAGCCCAGCTCTAGTTGGATAAACCAACAATATTTACACCCAGTGCTAGTCGGGTTAATCGACAATAATAATTGTGAGCCCAGCTCTAGTTGGATATACTAATGGTGAATTACGCCCAGCGCTAGTCGAATTAACCGACGGTTGTGTGCCCAGCACTAGTCAGACAAGTTGACAAAGATTGCGCCCAACGCTAGTCGATTATATCAATAATTGTACGATTATTTACTTCCATAACTTCTTCATTTATTTTCTTATCATTAATTCCATAATGTGCATACATTTTATATCAAGAGTTAATTTAGCAATAATTAATTTAAATAATAATTAGAAGTAAAATTAAGTTCGAGTCCACGAACTTACCTTAACAAAATAGTCTTATTAGTGAGGCTGATAGCTACTTCATTACCTTCATTTTTCCTCGGTTCACGTCTGATTGATTCGTTCCTTAACAAAAGTTCATAATTTCATTCAATCAATACTATTCCATCAATTTAATAATTACATTTATACCAAAATATTATTCTACTATTATTATAAAAATTGTCCCAACATTTAATCACTTGTTTAATTTGATCTCTAATACCGAACATAGGATTTAGCTACATTCGATCATCTACATTTACTTTTAACTTAAAAGCATTCCAACTAAGTATAACCCATCCAAATCAATGCACTATTTTTACCAAAAATTTAGCTATGTCTCTTTGAGTTTACTATATTCAAATCTCTAAAAATTATTACTAATAAAATCATTCACAACATGACCAACTTAGTCTACAAAATTTACACTCAAATCTTCATATCATAAATATTTGGTATTCCACAAAATAACTTCAAACCTTCACATTTCTCATCCATGGCAACTCTTAAAATCTCCATTCACTCTCAATATTTCAACATGGGTAAACTAACTCATAACATTATACCTTCAAAAACATAACTTCATGCAAAAATAACCAAAACTTACTTACAATTTATATAAATATCAAACCCCTATGGCTGAACATATTTCTTGCTTTTCTTCTTCAAATTTTCGGCAGCAAGAGGGAATGAAAACTTTTACTCTACTTTTCTACCTTCTTTTTCACCTACTCTCTCTTTTATCTCCTATTATTATTATTATTATTATTATTATTATTATTATTATTATTATTATTATTATTTATTCATCACTTTTTTTCCTTTTCTTTTATTTATTCACTTCTCTTTCATATATAATAGTTATCCTATTATAATCATTAATGATATCACCTATATTTCTATATATATTAGTCTCATACTCATCCACTAACTCTATTTGACTAACATAAGAAATGGACTATTTATTCAAATAGTCCTAGCAACTATTTCTCTTTTCATATATAATATAGTCCTCAAAAATTAAAATTTATCAAATTAGCATTCAATTTACTTCTAAAGTAATTTCCCAAAATATAATATCCATGTATTTAAACTCGACACACAAAGCGGGGTCCCGAGAGTATGTTTTCCAATGACCCCAACTTTCGGGTCGTTACAACAATCATCTTTTGATACCGACATGAGATGCACCATTTAGACCTTTTTTCTATTAACTATTATCTCTTCTCAGATTAAACAATTAATCCATTAACCTACAAATGTTGGCCATACATTTATAAGTATTAACATGAATTAAACCTAAATGAATGAAATAATTATTTGCACAAAATATTCACAATACAAAAATCAATTAACTCAAATCATGATGCATACTTATTCTAAATAAACAAAATTAAGTAATATTAAATTGAAAACATAAAGATGAGATGCAAACTTGTCTTTCAACACAAAAAAATCAATTAACAATAAAGGGAAAGGGAAGAAGAGTAGCCGAGGGGGTTATCCAAGGCCAATTCATAATAAGAAGAGAAAACAATTAAATTGGAAAGATTTATCCGTGACTGCTCATTGCGGATTCCCATGATGGCTCTCCTTCTTTTCCTTACGTTAAATCATCAAAATGCTCTCAAGTTTCTCCCTCTAACACTGCTCTCATTTTCTACAAGTAAATTACCTTATTTTGTGGCAAACAAGTGTTTAACAAGTCATGAGAAATACAAGAACACTCAAGAGATTTTTTGTAACAGCTCGATTTTGGGTCTAATCGAAACAGTGGTTTCGGGACCACGAATCTGACATAGAAAGATTTGTTTTTATTATATTTTTATGGTCTACAGCTTCATGAAATAATTTCGTGAAAATTTTGTTTGAAAATTTTATCGATTGGGTACTTAATTTAGCTAAAAGGACTAAATTGCAATAAGTGCAAAATGTGTATTCTAGAAGCTAAAAGTGTCTAATTGTTATGAAATTTTAAATTAAAGGTCCTTAAATGGTAATTAGACCATTTTACTTTAAGTTGGACAAAAATAGACATGGTTAGATAAAATTTCAAAGTTTTAAGTGAAGGGCATTTTAGTCATTTGGTAAATAAAGACAAAAATAACAAATAAAAAGATGCCATCTTCTCCAATTTAGTCCCCTTGTGCCAAATTTGAAGAGTCACCATAGATAGGGTTTTGTCCAAAGCTTCCAAGCTCGATTTTAAGTCCGTTCTAGCCCTGTTTTTAATGATTTTCATGTTTTTGTGATCCTTGTAACCTAATCTAGCTATTTCAAGGACTAATTTGAAAGAAAATAAAAGTTTAAAATTTTACCCATGTTAGATATTTGTGTATTTTGATGCCTAATGGTAGAAAATGTATGTTTGATGTTAGATAAACAACATTTACTAGGTGATTTCTAATGAAAATGTCCAAAAAGGACTTATTTTTAAAAGTTATAAAATGAGTAGTAAAAGTGTGATTAAATGGAAAATGTGGGCTGGTATAAGTATGAAAATGGTTTGTTTAGGCTTGGGTTTTGAAGAAATTGAATACATTTCAATTTACGAGCCTAGGGACTAAATAGTAAAAAAATGTGAAATATTAGAGGCAAAATTATAATTTTTCCATAATATGATTTTTGGACCAAATTGAATAATGTGAGTACTAAATGAGTTAAATTTGTTATTATAGATCAAGAAAAACGAGGTTTGGACCTAGATCGGGGGAAAAACAAATTGTTTGACAATTAGGTATAATTCTACTATTTTTGTACCGAGGTAAGTTCGTATGTAAATAATGCATTTTTATATTTATGTTTTAAATGCTTTAATATTTTATGAATGGTGATTGACTCTTTGGATGTATTTGACAAAGTTTTGACAAGCGAGAAATCCTGGTTGAACCTTAGCAATAGAACAGGATACGAGTGACATGTCACTAGGAACCCATGTGTATATGCGATTATGTAATCTGGGTGCTAGTCTCGTACGTTCTACCAGTGGCTGGGTAGTCTGGCATGGCATGTGTTGCTGATACCTAACAGCTTTTGTGAGCAGCACTGTATAGCTACGTCCTAACTGATAGCTTGTGTGAGCAAGCCCGCAAATAGCTTGAAAACGAGCCCATATGTATTATGAGATATGAGGTAGCTTCAGCTACATATATGGCACTTATGTGCAAGATTTTTGAGTATCCGTTAATATTCTGAGTGTTCAACGGGAATGTCAAAGTTGTGAAAGGATATGGTTATGTGACATAATTGATTTGCCAAATGTGTTGGCTTATATTGGTTGAAAGTTCATTTTGTATAAGGCCATTTGAAATTGGCTAAAATTGGTATAAGTATATTCATATAATGATGTCTTTCATGAATGATGTGTTGATGTCTTGGTTGTGGATGTTTGTTATATGTATATGCTTAGATTGGTGCTATGTTATGTTGTGTAGGTGTGTGCATTAAAGGGTGGCAAAGTGGCTTGGTAAATAGCCTTATTTTTGTCCACATGGGTAGACAAGCGGATGTGCGTCTAGGCTGTGTGCGACACACGGCTTACCCTACGGGTATGTGTTTTGGCCGTGTTTCCCCTGCACCTTAATTTTAAGAAACAGAATGCTCAAAATTGAGTATACGGGCAGAGACACAGGCGTTTGAAAATTAGTTTTCCACACGGCCTAGCACACGGGCGTGTAACTCGGGCATGTCAGGACACGGGCGTATGTGACCACGCGGCCTGCCCACACGGGCGTGTCCCATATCCATACGAGCGTGTGACCCCTATTTAGTGGAAAATTTTCTAAGTCTTGTAAAATTTTCTAAAGTTCTCGGTTTAGTCCTGAACCAGTTCCAAAGCATGTTTTGCGCCTCGTAGGCTCGTATTAGGGACTTTATGATTAAATGCAAAAAAAATTAATTTAGAAGAAAATTTATGGCTCGAAAATATATGTTTGCTTATGTTTAAGTTCGGTAATGTCTCGTACCCTGTTCCGGCGCCGAATACGGGTAAGGAGTGTTAAATTTTTCTTTGAAAATTGGTACATTTCTCAATGAAGTGAAAGCCTCCTTTTATAACCTTTAAGCCCCAACATCCCTTGCTATTTTTAGCAAGGGAATTCTTGATTTTCTCTCCCATATGTGTCGTCCCTGGATATGTGAATGGATGGGTGGTGTTTTGCTAATTTTAGCAAAATGATTTGCTTATTTTTCTCCTTGTATGGTCGGCCATTGAATGGTAAAAAGGGGTGTGGTTTCGACTGTTTTTTTAGTAAAAGAATGGAAGGTTTGAGGCTTGAATCAATGGGAATGGTTGCTGATTTTTATTTGGTGGAGATTGGGGTCAAATATGTTATTTTTGGGAGATGAGTGGTCAGTTATGGACTACTAATTTTAGCAATGGATGTTGCCATTTTTATTTTACGAAAAAGTAGATAAGTGGAACAGTTTTGGGCTTCCAATTAAACAATCCTAGGCCTCCATGTAATTGAATTTGAAATGAAGTCATTTTGAAGCCCACGTGACCGCACCTTAGATCTTCCAACTTGTACCTGTTTGAGACCCCAAATACAACCAAAATTCTGTTATTCTTTCCCTTAGCCCAATTATTCCCAAAAAATAACAAAATAACATCTGTTTAACATAAATTTTACAAACTTAACACATTCCCGTGAAGATTATAAAATATCATAAAACTAAGTGAAAAACTACAAAAAATATTATTTATTTACTTGGAATTAGCATAAAATGTACATAAAAGAGTGTTGAAATATATATTAGAGTTTACAAGAAACTAATAGTCATATTAGATAAATACATTCATGCATGACTATTAGATTTCCTAGATACATTCATTCTAAACACATTAATTAGAAGCACGCATTCATGACATCACATTATCCAACATACTCCCCCTTAATGTGATGTTCTTTGACCCCCAATAGTTCTCTGAGTTGCTAAAATCTTGCTCTAGGAAGTGCTTTGGTCAAAATGTTTGGTAGTTGCTCTTGTGAAGGACAAAATTCTAGTTGGATCTCTCTTGCTTCAATAACTTCTCGAATGAAATGATGTTTGATGTTAATGTGTCTAGTTTGGCTGTGATAAATCGGATTCTTTGACATAACAATGGCTAATTTGTTGTCACAATGAAGTTGAACACCTTCCTTTTGCTTCTGTCTAATGTCTTTAATAAATCTTCTCAACCAATTTGCTTTTTGTGTCACTAATCTAGTAGTTAGATAATCTGCTTCTACAGATGATTGAGTCCCAATTTCTTGATTCTTTAAACACCAAGAAATCACACTGGTTCCAAGAGAAAACATATAACTTAAAGTTCTTCATATCATCAATACTCACTACCCAATCACTATCATAATAGCCTTCTAATTTTATTGTTGAATGTTTTTCAGACATGATCCTATACTCAATGGTACCCATGACATACCTTAACACTCTTTTTTTTTATGAATCTTGAAAGTAAACTAGCCACAAACATCAAATCAACCATTGTAGCCATTAAATGAAATAATCTTCCAATCAAGCTTCTATACACGCTTGCATTTACCATTCTTCCACCATCTTCTTTTCTTAGTTTTTCATTCACCACCAAATAAGTATCAACAGGTTTGTATCCAAGCATATCAAACTTCTTTAGAACATTTTCAGCATATTTCTTTTGACAAATAAAAACTCCATGATCATCTTGATAAATTTCAATACCAAGAAAATGATGTAATAATCCAAGATTAGTCATCTCATATTTTCCCATTATGTCCATTTTAAAAACTTTAGTCATCCTTTCATTATTACTGGTATAAACTAGGTTATCAACATAAAGTGCAACAAGAAGGATATTGGTCCTACCTTGGAACTTGACATACAAATTAGGCTTTATTTTACTTCTTTGGAATCATTGTTGAATGAAGTAGTTGTCAATCTCGCTACACCATGCTCTAGGAGCTTGCTTCAGCTCGTATAAAACTTTCTCCAATCTGTACACCTTATCTTTTTGGCCTTTAATCATAGAGCCTTATGGTTGTTGCACGAACATTTCTTCTTTCAATTCTCCATTAATGCTATTTTCACTTCAAGTTTATAGAGATCCAACCTTTCAATGTTGCGAATGCAATGATTGCTTTAATTGTGTCCAGACGAGCAACTAGAGCAAATGTTTTATGATAGTTAATACTAGGTTATTGTGCATAGCCTTTCACCATTGATCTGGCTTTGTTTCTTTTGGACCAAACCATCTAGATTATGCTGTACACCTATTTCACACCAATAGATTTTTTGTCATTTGGCTTTTCAAATAACTCTCATGTCTTGTTCTTTTCAATTGCATCAATTTTATCTTGCATAACTTTCTTCAAAGCTTTCTGGTTCAACTACACAATAATTGCATCTAGCATAAACAACGCTTAAACTCCTTATTTTTCTTGGAGTGGAGCTAGGTGATGAAGAGCTCGAACTTGGAGAATTTGATGAAAATGGAGAATTCGATATAGGATGGGCTAGTTGCTCATCAACATTTAGTAGATGCATAATTATAGCAAGAACAATTTTCTCAAACTTTTCTTCTTGCTAGTTCCATGTAGTCTTTTCATTAAACACAACATCATAGCTAATGATCACCTTCTTTGTCTTCAACTTGTAAAGTCTATAGCCCTTTGGCATATAACTATAGCCAATAAAAAACACACTTCTCACTTATTTCATCAAACTTTTTCTTTTTTTTTTCTTTAGGGATTTGAGCATAGCAAACACACCCAAAAACTTTATGGTGGTTCACTGATGGTTTTCTTCTACTCCATGCTTCAAATGGAGTCATATTACACATGAATTTGGTTGGACGTAAATTAAGCAAATACACAGTTGTATTAACCGTTTCAGGCCAAAACTCTTTAAGCATCCTTTTCTCAAACAACTGGCCATCTCCACCACTGTTTGATTCTTCTTTTCCGGTATGTCATTTTCTTGTGGTGAATACTCAACAATCAATTGACAAACTATGCCTCCATCTTCATAGAACTTATGAAACTCATTAGAAATGTATTTCTTTCCTCTATCAATTCTGAAAACTTTTATCCATTTACCAAATTGTTTCTCAACAAGCACTTTAAACTTTTTAAATACTGAAAATACTTTAGATATTTGTCTAATAAAATACACCCATGTCATATGAGTTAAATCATCAACGAATAAAATAAAATACCTATTTTGAGCATAAGATGGAGTTTTCGTAGGACCATACACATTGATGTGAACCAACTCTAACACTTCTTTGGCTTTCCATGCTCCGCCCTTTAAAAATGGTTGATAGTGTTGTTTACTAAGCATGCAACCTTTACATACACATACACCATTTTCTTCAATTTTTGGAAACTCCTACACCTTATTTTTTTGAGCAAGCAACTTGTGAACTTTGTAGCTGAAGTTTCGAAGTCTCTTGTCCCACAAACAAGAGTCATTTTTTTCTTTGGCCATAAAGCTGATACTTTTTTGGTATTGAAAAAATAGTAGATAGCTTCTATTATTGGTCATTTTGATTATTGCAACAATTTTCCCTTTCAAAATCAAGGATTTTTCACTCTTGATTTTCAAAGGTTAAAGAATAATCATGCTTCAAAAGTTTTCTAATGCTCAAAAAATTTTCATCTAATGCTGGCACATAAAGTGTATCATGGATGACCTTACTTCTTTGTCTTGTTTTGACTCCAATATTGCATTTTCCTTGAACTTCAACATATTCAACATTATTTAAATTCACCTTTAAGCGAAATGTGGAGTCCATGTTGAGAAAAGATTTTTTATCTCCTATCATGTGGTTGCTATAACTATTATCCAAATACCACACATTCTTTTGCTCTTCAGACACCTTATTGCAAGCAAAGAACCAATTCCCATCATTCTTTTCTTATTCAGTAAATGTTGCTTGTTATTGATTATTGAGACGATAGTCTTTTTGTACATGTTTGAACTTCTTGAAATTGTAGAATTGTGGCTTGCCTCTATTTCAACAATCCTTCTCTTCATGACTATTCTTTTTACAAATTCCTTACCATTTATTGGATCTACCATCATTGCCTTGTGTACCATTGTTGTTGCTTCTACCTCATCCATGTGAATTTCTTTCTCTGGCTCGACCTCTTCCAAATTTGTCACCTCTAGAAGGCTCGCCTTTGTTTTGTATTAAAGATCTCCCATCTGTAACACCCCTTGTTCGGTCCAATCGTCAGACCCAAGTAATAGAATGCTACAAACAAATATCAAACAGTTGCATGCAATTTATTTATCAAAATCTCAAATAAATATCAATTCATCACATACAAGAAAGTTTATCGCGCTATTCAATTTATTTACATATCTTAAGATAAACTATCATAGTTGCAGCGTATACATTTTTCCCTATCTCAATCGAATTGATTAAATCGTACAATATCAAATCCCTAATTTCGAGCTTATAAACAGATATCCACTATCCACTCTTGTTTCAATTTCATTATACTCAATTTCTCAGTTCTATAATATAATTTCATCAATCAATCATTAAATCACATATGTGACAGCATAATTCATCACTAATTGAATTCAATTGCACATTTATAATAATATATCATATTTTTAAATCTATTCAATTTAGTCCTTATCACAAACAATTAATTCGAATCGGTTCAATTTATCTCATCCTACTATTTTCAACTTACATCATGTTATTACCATGTAGAGCAATTCATGAATGCAGCAATTGAAAAGGTTCATGTTATAGAAATACAAATTGTAAACTCCAAGCTATTCGTTGACAACCTTGTCTTTTCTTTTCTTTCTCGAGGATTCCGGGTCGATGTTTGCTATGGATTAAAAAATAATAATAAATTAACACTAAACAGCCTAATTCACATTCAATTACTAAATTATACAACTTTTGCATATTATTCAATTTAACCCCTGAAACCGAGACTAACATAACTTTCACAATTAACCCCCCAAACTTTATGTCAAATTTCTTAGAGTCCCTATAGGACTTATTTCTCAATTACACCCCAAAATTTAAAATTTTCACAATTTAATCCTTATTGTACAAAATTATCAATTGACTTTACAAATTAGTTCTATTTCACTTATAACTTTAAAATATATCAAAATAACACATCAAACCTCAATTATTTAACAATGGCAACATCTTCAATCCTGAATAATACCGAAAAATACAATATGGGTTAGCTAGCTCGTATTACTGGGGTTTCAAGAACATAAAAAATATAAGAAAATGAACTAAATTGACTAACCAATTAACTAAACCTTGAAACTTTTGAAACCCTGAGTGTTGTGCATCTTTCTCTATAACACCTCTAACCCGTATCCGTAGCTGGAATAGTGTTACGAGGCATTACCGATCAATCACAACATAAATCATACATTTTTCACATAAACATTGATCAATATAATCACAATGTCCCTTATAAGGCTCTGTGGGACCTTAAAACATGCTTGGGAGAGGTTCGGGACTAAACCGATAACATTTGCAAACTTTAGGAAACACATAAAATTTTCAAACATTCAAGTGTCACACGCCCGTGTAGACAGGCCGTGTGCCTTACACAGCTAACAGACACACCCGTGTCTTAGACCGCATGGAAACAGGCAATACATACTGACTTGCACCACACGGCCGGAGACACTCCCGTGTGTCATGGCCGTGGGAGATCTGGAGGGGTTATTGACTTAGGTCACACGACCAGCCACATGTCCATGTGCCACACACGACCAATAGACACGCTCGTGTGTCTAGGCCATACCAAACCTATAAGGTATATTGACTTAATTCGAAGGGCTACCCTAGGGGACACACAGTCGTGTAACATGACCGTATGTCAGACACGGCTGAGACACACGCCCGTGTGGACAAAAATAGGCTACTTGCAAAGCCAATTTGCCACCCTTTTCTCATGCACACCTAGCAATCAAAATGATATCATTTCAATATATTTCTAGGCAGCCAAAACATGCCAATTCATATACAATTCATGCCATTTAGAAACCATCCTCTTAACTACTCAAATCTATGGCCAAAACATACCAAATTAATAGACCAAAATCATCAAATTTACATAACTTCTAAATGCATTTATTCATCATTTTAATTACTATTTCTTGTCACAAAACATACCATATCATCATCTCAAAATCAAGCCATTACATGCTATCTTCCAAACATTAATACACCAATTGTCAACTAGCTACACAAGCGAACATATAACCATCACAAAATATGCCAAAACATAAGGCCATATATATATATACATCACATATATCACTTATCAAGCAAATAATTCAAGCCAACTTAAATGGCCATACACATCACCATTTACAAGCCAAATCTTATGGCTAATATCATAACTCAAAACATACCCAGATAATACTAGCCTATACATGCCATATACCATATATACAAAGCTTTAAAAGTACCAACAAGATGATCGATAGTGTGATGATGGTTCCTGATGATCCCTAAGTACGAGCTAGCTCCAATAATCTATAAAATAGGGAAAGAACACACAAAGTAAGCTTTAAAAGCTTAGTAAGCCATATACAAATAAAGTCATCATAAGAATATTTGCATACCAATTCAATTATGCTAAGCATAGCTAAACACATACAAATTCACAAACCTTTCTCATTATACACATATTCAATATCATAATTAAATCCATCAAATACTTCTCTTTTCAATACTCGTATGTATCTTGTACGTACCTGAGTCACTTAACTCATTCACACATTCTTTCTCGACTTGAATTTGCCCGTTAAACCATTCGAAAACGTTAAGGATACTCAAAAATCACATAAAGCTCGTACAATGCCATATCTCAGATATAGTCTTACATGTTATCACATATCGATGCCACTGTCCCAGATAGGGTCTTACACGAAAACATATAACGATGTCAATGTCCCAGATATGGTCTTACACGTAATCACAATACAACGCCAATGTCCCAGACATGGTCTTACATGTAATCACATCTTGATAACCTAATGTCATGACATTCGTATCCTATACTATTCCTAAGGTTCATACGAGACTTTCGAATATCGTAACTTCGTCAATTTTTGCTCGTATTTGCTTGTTCAACATTCGTAGAAATTCAATAATAATAAAACATGTATAATTCAATTTAAAGATATTTATTTGCATATGAACTTACCTTGTATTTGAAATAAACGGACTTGATAGACTATTCAACAACTTTAGATTTTCCCGATCTAAATCCGATTTCTTTCGTTCTTGATCTATATACATTAAAAATTAATCCATTTAATCACCAACTCATTCAATTTAGTCCAAAAATATCTATTTGGGCATTTTTACACTTTATACCCTCAAGTTTCACATTTATTCAATTTAGCCCTTGTTTCACAATTACGTAAAATTCATGCAATTCAATTTAACCCATGCTTAGCCGATTTATATTTGAGTCCCTAGCAGCCCAAAAATTTCATTTATTCACACTTTTAACCCACATTTTCATCTTTTCACAATTTAATCCCTATTTGATATTTTTGTCAAAAATCACTTTACAAAACATTAAAATCTATCTACAATTAATCATTTTCCATCATCAACATTCAAAAAAATCAAGATATCATCAATGGAAACTCACAAATTCATCAACCAATTCAGAATTAGGGTACGGGCTAGATAAAATACGAAGCAATGGTCAGAAAAACATAAAAATCCTCAAAAACTGAGCTCGAAACATACCTCAATCAAGCTATGTAAGTGCCGAATGCATGAAAGCTTCAAAACCTTGTTTTCTTTTCTAATTTCGGTCGAGGATTAAAGAAGATGACCACCATTTTAATTTTTGTTTTGTTTTATTACACATAATTCATAAATTACTAAATTAGCCTTGGGTAATAAACATTTAAATCATTAAATATAAGGCCATTAATGTCCATTAACCTTATCAATGGTATAGTAACAACTTAAGGGCCTTTCATTTAATAAGCCATGGCAAATAGACACTCTTAACTTATAGCATAGAACTTTTACATTTTACGCGATTTAGTCCTTTTCTCAAATTAAGCATCCAAACGATAAAATTATTTCACGAAATTTTCACACATATATAATCACATGCTGTAAACATAAAAAATAATATTAAAATAAATTTTTTGACCTCGAATTTGTGGTTCCAAAACTACTGTTTCGATTTAACTAAAACCAGGCTGTTACATTCTCCATTTTCTTTTTGCTTCGAATGGTTTGGATGAAAAGAGAATAATGTTTCTTTTTCAATCCACTATACCATTTGTTATTTATTTTATTTTTATTTTATAACTTTATGTTTTGTTTTAATTATTAATTTTATTACATTTTTTTTATAAAATCATTCATTATCATCCACTTTCATTAAACCATTGGTTTAACCTTATGAGTCACTTAGTTATGTTTTACTTTATGATTTAATTATAATTCAACTTTTGACTCTTATATGATTTAACCCCTGTACTTAAATTAAGCACTAATTCAATGAAATTATCTAATTGAAATTCAAATTGCTTCTAATATAACTCTGTAAATATTTAATAAAAACATTTACAGGTCCAGTTTACGAAAATGAGGTCCTGATACCTCAATTTTCAAAATCACTAACTTTAGAACTGATGCACTTGTACCTTGTCTAACTTTTCAAATAACCGAAATTATTAGACTAAGCTTCAGTTTAATACTGTAATACCCTTGTAAATATTAATAAACTATATTTATTGACTTTATCATCGAAAAACAGAATTCTGAATCCACCATTTCCAACACCACTGACTTTCAGGTCGTTACACAATCATTCTTAAGATCAACGGTAAGCTTGGATTGAAACATGCTCTCAATGGATTTTTCTAAGTGACATAACAATCTTTTCTCATAAGATCTTAGTAAACCCATTAATCGTTGTACAATCATGGTTTATAGATCTTTATTTTCTTCAATAACGACTACCATAGGATCAAATTTTTTTATCTAGCTTATTAGAATTTTATCAACAAGTCTACGATCATCAATTGTGTCTCAATGTGCCTTCATTTGATTCACCAATGCGGACAATCTATTATGATATTCATTTATGCTTTCATGTTCTTTCATTTTTTTTCATTCTCAAAATCTCTTTTGAGGGATTGAAGTTTAACAACTTTCACTTTTGTCTTATTTAAATTCTTGTTGTAGAATATTCATGCTTCTTTTGATTTTTTTTTGCTCTTTATCATTCTAGGAAATATGGACTGAGACTTCTCTTTGAATCATCCCAAAAACTTCGGCCTCCGTGATCTTATTATTCTTTAATTCTTCAAGTTATTCTTTTGTAGCATCTTCTGGATCTTCATAGCCCTCCTTGACAAACCCTAAGATATTCTAGGAAGTAAATAATGTCTCCAATTTAACTGCTCAAAAATCATAATTTTTGCTATCGAATACATGAACTTGAACATTGTTGTAGATTGTGCTTTTGGAAGTCATGATTAATTTTATTTTCACACACACTCTCTCACTTTGTAAAGATATCTAGCTTTTGATACCATTTTGTTGGAGTGAATTCTACAGATGATGAAGGGAAGAGACACTTAACATAGAATGAATACTTTTCTCATATCATATTCTTTTTATCTCTTACTTTCTTACAATGGCTTCATCACTTACAACCTTTATGTAGTTGTTATATGTGACTATTAGTTTCAATACACGCATCTAATAATAAATATGTATCTAGTACATACATGCATCTTAGATAAATACATTCATGCATGACTATTGGATTCTTTAGATTCATCCATTCTAAACAAATTGATTACAAGAACACATTCATGGCACCATATTATCCAACACTAGCAATGTTACAGTGGACAAAGAAATGCTCCAAAGTCTCGACTTCTTCTTGACAAATGGGGCAACTACTGTCATGTGTAACATTCCTCCTGTATGTAATTTCTTTGACTTGCAAGAAATTGTTGTAAATTTTCAAATAAACATAATCAGTTTGAAGTGGAGACGAAGCTTCAAGAAAGTTTTTCAGTAACACGTGTTTGTTTCACATGAAAAAGTTTAGGATTGTTAATTCTTAACATTTTAAACAAAAAATGGAAAAATATTAACATGAAAAATTCTAACTTGACTTTGATTTGATACATAGAGATATAGTATTTAATCAACTGAACGATGTCAATGTCATTGTAATATAAAGCTATTCATAAGACTGACTTGATTTCAAAGAAATTCTAGATTAATTTTTTGTGGGCTCGATTCATTTTATTGTTTAAAATATTAATAAAAATTAAAAAACATTTTTATAAATATATTTAAATTTAAAATATAATTTTTATTATTTAAATCAAATTCAAACAGGATAAAACCAAGTAATGTAACAATGTGGCACCAAACATAGTAATAATGGAGGGTGAGACTCGAACTTGAGTGTTTAAAGATCCAAGGTCTCTGCTTTAACCAATAATAACAATGCCTCATTGGCAATAGGTGACTAGTTTTATACAACGACTAACTTTTATCCATTCTTTTATCCTTAAATCAAAGGAAAAAGGTGTTTAAGTAAACTTGAACTCATGTTTTCTTAATTGTTGCATATAGCATAATTTTATCTCCATAAAATTAAAAAACCAAACCAAAGATTTTAAGTAACAAATGCTTAAAAAATGTATAGAGTTAATCTACAAATTAATCCCCCCAAAAAAAAAAAAGTTTATATTGCACAAGAGAACTTAAGCTTAAATTTTGTTTTGGCACAGAATCTTCATATACAAATTCTGTTAAATGTGAAGTTGAAGTTCAAGATGAATGGATGTCGAAGAAGGAAATCATAGGATCATAGACGACTTGATTAGCATTCACACCAAGAACAAAATCTGCATGAGCATATTCCTCGCTGTATACTTCAACCAGCTCTCCATTGTCGTGATCTTTGAGGTCATTTAGCAAGGCCTTAACATCGTTAGCATCAGCAAGCATGTCTTGACCGCCATAGCCAAGGAAAAGAGGGAGCTCTTTCGGGATGTTTTTCATGTTGTATGCTGGGGGATCCGATTGCCCGTAGTGTTCCTTGTTCTCATCTTCACTACCGTAATCGTACATGGCTATGGTCCCTGTTCTTATCACTGTTCGACAACAAACCAAAAGAGCCACAGTAATTAAAAAAGACAAATGGATCAAAGATTATGGACGTTAAAGGCACTTACTTTGAGACAAGTGGATTATGTTCTTAGTTGCAGTTGGCTGGGGTTCATGTTTAAGTAACTCGCCTGCCCTTGAAGAATTTATACAGCAGTTTGGGCCTGCGATCGGCCATCATTCTTTCACCATTAAGAATAAAAAAAAGAAGAAGAAGAAGAAGCAAACATTGATGTCAAGGATTTATAACGAGCAAGCTGGGAAAGGGACCTGTTAAAGCCGTCATTAACTCCGAGCAATTAGTACCTGGTTGATTGCATATCTTTTCCAGAATTGGGCCTAGGACGTCCCTGTTACACCATCAACCAAGAACCATTGAGATTTTACGTTCTTTATGCAGGTTGGGAATTAGCATTCTAATCTCTTTTCTTGGACTGCTTAAAAATTAAGAACCAATGCTTCATTAATTCTCACCATCCTGGAGGAAATTGACGGTAACCCAAGCTGTAAAATTCCTGTTTGTCAAACCATAGGAAACTGTTAAATTGATGGAGTTGCCTATATATGACCCTCTCTAAGAACCACTAAATACATAAAAGTACTTTTAAAAGAAATTTAAATAGATCCGTATCGGATACATACAAGTATCGGATACGAATCCAAATAAAATAAGTTAAAATTCACACTTGAAAAGGATATACTAAGAGATCTTACTTCCGCTATATGCAGCTGAGCAGCTTCTTTTGTTAATTGCGACGGAATCTGATTGAGGTGAGCAATTGGACTAAGCAAAGCAGCTGATTTGAACATGTTTATCAGCTTTCCTTGCTCGGAAAAGGCAGCTAAAGCGATCAAAGTTCCCTAAAATAGTATATTGAAGGTTTTTTTCCTTAGCATCAGCCATTATATTCCATAATAGATGGTTTGGAACAAAAAGAAAGTTTACAGTGACTTTACCAAGGAATGCCCAACATAATGCAACTTCTGCCCAGTTTTGTACTGAACATATTGGACAAGAGCTGAAAGATCATACTGGACTAATTCATCCCACGACCATTCCCAGTAAGCCTGCACGCAAAAAATTATATGTAATGAACTCCATAGCAAAATATTCTAATCATATGGAGTACGATACATATAAAAGTTCGAACCGAATCATTCGAACTCAAAGACGTATGTCCACGACTATATTTAGTTCCGCGTGTGTTCGCAAGCCACACATCGAAGCCGTTATCCGCTAAAATGAAACCTAAAGATTCATCTGGAGTGTTCAACAACCATGCTGCGGCATCCTGTCACCATATGACATGCTACGTTATTGACAATTATCATGTCATACAAGCATGGAGATTAATGTTTTACAGTGACTAACCACTAAGAGCCCATGTTGTAGCAGCACCGGCGGTTTGCTCGCTGTCTTACCAGACCGCCCTACTGGAATCCGCTGCACGCTAAGGATGTAACCATCTTTCGTAGTAACCTGGAAGAACAATTAGAAGGGTTTCCGACAGCAGTCATTGGATGTTACAAAGTTGAAGGACATAATTCTAAGCTGAAATCAATATGTCATTACTTTATGTTCTTCACAGGCGTAACCTTGAGTCTGCACCAGTGATTTGCAGATAGTATCATCGTCATCACTGGTTGAGGATTTTATTATGATATCAACATCCTTAGCATTGCCTGGAAACACCTTATCAATGGCCGAAGCATTTGGTGACACAAAGAATAATACTAACAATGTCAAAATACTTGAAAAGTTAAGCATCCTAAAGTTTTCTTGTGCTCCACTACACCACCAGCCAATTTTTGTTTTTCTAGTTTTTATAGTGGCCAAATTACAAATGAACCAAAATAGTAGTCTTTGCTATAATCGCAGGCCTTGTTGTCCTATGTTGCTAAAAAATGGTTGGAATGGATATACTTTTATGATAGGTATTTGCATGAAAATTGAAGAGCAATATTCTAGGAACAGATTTGTTTGTTGTACCAGGATGGAAGCAAGGAATGGGAACAAATTAAAGGTAATAATTAATAACTTACTAAATGTGGGAATTATGTGGCAGTAGTAAAAATCAAAGAAGTAGGTGGCGCGGAAAGAGCTAGATCGAAGAGACCATTTTTGAGGTCAAACAATGAAAGTGAATTGCGTTGATGATAAACTGGATTGATAGGGACTTGCGTTGACATGTTGATGTCCATTAGATATGACCTTATTTACATGGATTCATTTGGGTTATGTATCAGTATCCGACATCGGTACTGTTCGGCCTCAGATTAAGATAATCATGAAATCATCTCTCGTCTAAAGACTGGTTCCGGTACTTTGCTTGGAGGAGGACATACCCATCGCCAAATAAAGCGGACGTTCATTACCTAACGAACAGAGGTCTAATCATGGGATTATGCTAACTAACAAAGCATTGCATACCCAAATATAATAGATGAATATTTGCCCATCTACGTTTTGAACTAAAAAAAAAAAAGAATAGTTTTACCGCATTGGGGTGCCAACCTCTAAAAATATATATGATCCAAATTCTATGACCATCTACTCCGGATATTTTTCATAAAAATACTCTCTTGGAAAACCTTTAAAAGTCTCAAATACTTATTCTAACACTCTTTAACCACTTAAAAAGGATTTTTACACTATTGTGTGATTGTTCGTCCTTCCCTTACACCTGAACTTTTTATTAACATGTATGCATTTTCATGATTTTTTTTTGTCACAACATTTACGTGTTTTAATCTACTCATGACATTGATGGTCACAAGTGTCCACATTATAAAGTCACTTGTATCCATTTACGAATAAATGTGAACATATCTTATTTTCTATCTTCATCTTCTCTCTCGCTGCTCTAACCCTCTTCCTCCATCATCATAGCCACCAACCTCGAATGACAGCTTCCCATTCAGATTCTGATGACAAAACACTTCCTCTTTCTCTCCCATTTCTTTCTCTTTACAAGTGTCCACATTATAAAGTCACTTGTATCCATTTACGAATAAATGTTGGAACATATCTTATTTTAATTTTCTATCTTCATCTTCTCTCTCGCTGCTCTAACCCTCTTCCTCCATCATCATAGCCACCAACCTCGAATGACAGCTTCCCATTCAGATTCTGATGACAAAACACTTCCTCTTTCTCTCCCATTTCTTTCTCTTTACTTTGGCTTTTAGCTTAAAATTTCCCCAAAACGATGCTCACCACTCACTACTCAAATTCTCTCTTGCCCACTAAAACCCTTTCCCTCAACGCTCTATCATCTTTTTCTTTTACCCTTTGTTTTCTTTCATCGAATTCCAAGGGGTTTCACTTGCTTTAAAGCTATCTTAGATGCAAATATACATATACGTACATATTGATGGAGTAGGATAGTAATTTCGATCTGAGAGACAACGATGACCCACTTTCTTTCCTTGTCCAAAACTTGCTGCAAATGGCTCTTTGTGGATTTGTCATCACCGATACCATCGAAGCCAACCACCCCATCGTTTATGTCAACACCTTGAATTTTTTTACGACACCACTCGAGATGTAGGCTAGGTTGAAGACAAAGATTTTTGGCATTGAAAGCTATAGAGATGAAAGCTGTGTTGCAAATGCAAGATTTCTTTTACCAATTGATATTTTATTTGTTTAGAAAAAAAAGGTTGATTTCTAAACTTTATGCTGAAAATAAAAAAAAAAAAAAAACCAAAAATTAAGATGTTAAAAAAAAGTAGAAATTGTTGTTGAGATGAATAACAATATGAAATTTGAGAATATTTTTTTTAAAGTTTTATTTTATTTTGGGTAAACAACAAAAATAGTCACTTTTGTTTACCTTGTGTTACATTTTAGTTATTTATATTTGAAATGTTTCGTTTTAGTCACTTACGTTATTGTGCTGTAACATTTTAGTTACTGAACCATTAATTGCTGTTAGCGGTGTAACGGTAAGCTGATGTGGCACGTTAAATTATCATTTCAAATGAAAATTTTAGGTTAAATTCTACAACTGGTCCCTATATTTTTTCATTTTGAGCAATTTAATTTTTTTCTTTTATGTTCTTTTAACTTTTTTTTCTTTATTTTCCAATTATATTCTGCTTCTCGCTTTGTTTTCCTCCATTCTTCATTTCTTTTAACGTAGTTTTTCTATGTTTTTCATTTATTAAAACTAGTCCATAAGCTTGCCTCACTCAAAAAAATTAAATTGTTCAAAAAAATAAAAGTATAGGGACTAGTTTTAACAAATGGAAAATATAGAAAAACAACGTTAAAAGAAATAAGGAAGGGAGGAAAACAAAGGGAGAAGCAAAATAGAATGGAAAACAAAGAAAAAAAAAAGGAAAGTTAAAAAAAATAAAAGAATAAAATTAAATTGCTCAAAATGAAAAAAATATGGAGACCAATTGTATAAATTAACCTAAATTTTTTGTTTGAAATGATGATTTAACGTGCCACGTCAGCTTACTGTTACACTATTAACGGAAATTAATGACTCTATGACTAAAATGTTACAACGCGATAACGCAAGTAACTAAAACATAACATTTCAAACATAAGTGACTAAAATGTAACCTGAGGTAAACAAAAGTGACTGTTTTGGCAGTTTACCTTTTAATTTTTTGGGTTAAAAATAAATTTGGGATATTTAATTTTGAGGTCCCTAGCATATTTTAGAATAAAAAATTCTGATAAAAGTGACATGTGACATGTTAAAATTGGGCCACATGTAAAAAACTGATAAAATTTAACACCTTTAGCTAGAAGTACCAAAAAGTTAGACGAAAGAAAAGTTGAGGTACCAAATCAAATAAATTAAAAGTAGAGGTATCGCATCAAAAGATTTGTTAAAATACAAGGGATTTTTTTTGCCATTATCCCTTTTTCTTAACCAAACTTTTTGGTTGGTTTTGTGAAGGCCAAGTTGTTTGACATAATTATACCCTTTGAAGGATTTTTATATCTCCTAATGAAATTTTGTTGATGCAAAATTGTTGATGTTATTGTTGTGAGAGCATTTTGTGGATTGGCATAAGGCTTGTATTTGCTGTGAGACGTTGTTGAGCAAGTTGCAAGAAACTACAAAAGGCATATATACACTTAAAAGTAACATGAAAGAAATTGTAGAAAGTTGTAGAAACCAATATAACATGTATGCTCCTCTAAAAGAATATGTATGAAGCTATAAAAAGTTATGGAAGGCATATGTTGTAAGGTAGAGCTACATAAGTTGCAAAGTAAATAATATGTACATGAAAAAGAGCTATTGTTGCATGAAGCTACAAAAAGATAGTAGAGTTGAAGTTGTGGGGAGTTGAAATAAATTGAACTTGATAAAAAAAGTTACATCATTTAGGGTTATAAAATTTGGGTTGCAGAGTCGTGGCTATAGAATTGTGGTGTCACAAAATTATTATCATAGAATTCTCACCATAGAATTTGTGGTGCAAAATCATCGTCACATAATATAAGTTCTATAATTTTGAGTATAACAAGATTCTGTGTAGTAGAAAACTACAAGAAACATGGTGAAAAACCAAAGTTATTAAAAGATAAGATGAGTTGGAGGAAACCAACATAATTTGTGTAGAAAGTTGCAAAATATAAAGGCTACAAGAAGTTGTAAAGAACTATAAAGAGCTAGAAGATACCAACATAAGATACTTACATGTAAAGTTTCAAATAGTGTTAAGTAACGATAAGTGCCAAAATGCCATGATGAAAAAAAAAATAAGCATAATGATTTCGCAAGGTTGAGCTATAGAGATTGTGTAGCAAAACTTACGGAGCTAGAATAAACTGAAATAACATATCTATAGAATAAAGTTGTGTAGGTTATAAACCAGAGTTACAGAAGTTAATGAGTGGGGTTTGAAGAACTAAACTACAGAGGTTGTAAGGTAGAATCTGCAAAGCAAAGCTATAAAGGCTAGCAAGGTTGTAATGTGTGTATGAAGCTACAGGAACATAGAAGATATATGCACTAAAAAGTATAACATATCATAATCAAGTTGTAAGAAGTTATAATAAGTTGCAATAAAGTGGGAGGAACCAACATAAAAGCCAAGCTTAAATTTGAGCTACTAGAAGCTGAAAGCTACGTGAGCCTCGAGATGGTACAAGAAGCAACATAAAATCAATACAACATAGGTGCATCCACAAACAATAAAGGAAAGACTATAAGATCTTACAAGAAGCATGTATACCTAAAACTAAAATGAAATAGATACAAAAAGCCTATTTATACCCAAAAACAAAAGAAAATTGTAAAAAGAATGAAAAAAACCAACATACCATATTTTCATCCAAAAATAACATAAATAAAATTGAATTATAGTAATATTCTGATATGGTTTAGTCGGTTCTCGGATAGAACGTAGTATATATGAAGTCTAGAAATACATGCCATTATATAACTTCTGATAAGATGATATCTTCCGACTCTGATGAGATCTGTATTACTATAATTCAACTTTATTTATTATTAATTGTTATATTTTAATTAAAATGCATGGCAAGTAAAATTAGGTAAGCAATTGAAATGATGATATTGATTTGAATGAAATTGATTCAAAAATGTTTATGGCTCTTGAAATTGAATTGAACAGATTGGAAATTAAAAGTTATTTAAATTACGTAATTGAATTATGAATTATGTAATATTTGAAGGTATATTGATTGGAAGCTAAAAGTGATTTGAATTGAATCAAATTGAATTAAATAAAGAAAATATGTGAATATTTGAAATGTATATTGATTGAAAAGTAATTAGTGATTTTAAATTTGATTGGACAATAAATTAAAAATATGAATTGAATAAAAATAAATTAAATTATGAATATGTGTAAATATGTGAATTGTGTATTGATTGAAAAGTGGTTGGAATTGAATCGAAGTATGATTATATGTGAATATCTGAAATATGTATTGGTATTGAATTGTATACTGATTAGAAAGTGGAAATTTGAATTTGAATTTGAATTGAATTGAATTGAATGGAATGGAATTAAATTATGATTAATTGAAATGTGTATTGGTTGGATATTGAAATATGAGAAATTGTGATTAAATTGAAAGCGAATTTGAAATAAAAAAATGATTTGAATATCCTATTAACTAGTCGAACTGAGTCGGATATAATTGGCATGTCATAGGATTGGAAGAGTACGGGATTTATTAGCTTTACCGATTAGGCACTTTATGTGCCGTATTTTAGGCACTTATGTGCTGGTTACTGTTACCGCTACTGTTACCGATTCGGCACTTTGTGTGTCGAATATTGTTATTTATTATCGCATCGATTCAAAGACCTTGTGTGTCGAATATTGTTATCATTACCAAGCATCGATTTAGCACTTTGTGTATCGAATATTGTTACTGTTACCGTTACCGATTCGGCACTTTGTGTGTCGAATATTGTTACTGTTACCGTTACCGATTCAACACTTTGTGTGTTGAATACTGTTACCGTTACTATTATTGTTACCGCATCGCTTATCGACATCGCTTTTGGCACTATGTGCGCTTTAGGCACAATGTGCCGCTTCGTGTGTTTGGGTTGAATCCGTATATCCGTCAAAGTCCGGATTGTTAATAGGGTGAATAACTGAAATGAGAAAATTAAATAAATTTGACTGATCGTACTATTAAAAAAATGTGAGAAAGAAATTATGAGTTGAATTCTCAATTGAATTGAAATGTGAGATTTGGAGCTTGAACTTAAGGTTCATGAATTTGCTAAATTATCAAATTATTGATATTGAAATCAGTTGAATAAAAGAAATGAGAAAATAGAATGAATTTGATCGATTGAACTATTGAAAGTATAAAAAAAAAAAAAAAAGAAGAAGAAGTGGAATTAAGAATTGAAATGTGAATTGAAATTGAGATATGAGATTGAAAGCTTGAACCAAAGGTTCATGAATTGATTAAAGATAATATAGATGATATATGATGCCATTTGATGAAAGACTATTCTTGAGATATGAAATTAAAGCATAATTAACACATATGACTTATATTGTTACATGTTTGATATCTATTATTTATTATAGTTTTTATAATTTGAATTATGGTAATACCACTGAGTATAAACATACTCAATGTACGGTTGTATTACTATAATTCAAATTATTTATTATTATTAAGTGTTAAATTTAAATTATGTGTATAGCAAGTGAAGTATGAGGTAAGTGTTATTGTTGAATTAAATGGAAATTGGATTGAGTGATGGATAAATATTAGTATTGAATTGTATATTGATGAGAAAATGAAATAAAATTGAGTTGTGAATAAATTGAAAGTGAAATCGGAATTGAAAAATTATTGGTAAATTACGAATGACTAGTGAATTTTGAAATATATTACATATATTAAAGATAGAGAATATAAATATACGGATTATTGGTACAAGGATTAAATTGTAAAGTATTTAAATGTATGAAATTTAGTTCTAATGCTCAAGTAGATGGAATTTAGAACTACTAGGATATTTTGGCATGCCATTAAGGAACTCTAGCACACTCTCTGATTATTAGCACATTAGTACTTTCCATTTAGCACATTTGTGCTCTCTGTATAGCACTTTAGTGCTCTCTGTTTAATAGTACATAATAATACACCTCTGTATCTGTTCTGTATATCCTAAGTGTTCTGTCTAGTCTACTGGGCCTCTTTAAAAAGGTAAACAATTTTCGTCACAATGTAAGGGATTATCTCTGATTATGTTTGAAAATATTGAATTAAAAATAAATTGTGAAATGAAGGTATAGAGAATGGATATAAATGATAAATTAGATAAATATATAAAGAAAGGAACTATAGAATTATAGAGATAATGAAGTCCATGATCAAAAGAAAACAAGGAAATTTCGAGGACGAAATTTCTTTTAAGGGGGGAGAGAAATGTAACATTCCGAAAATTTCTACAGTAAGATATTATCCTTGATATAGTAAAATATGGAAATAAAGTGACAAGAAGAGGAAATTTGAGTTATGTCATTGGGAAGTATATTATGACATATTAATTCAAGAAATTACTAAATTATAAAATTGAGAAAAGTTTTGTCGCCCAAGAATAAATACTCAAAATTTAAGGGGTTGAAGTGTAAATATGAAAATTTTGAAAGACCAATAGTGCAAATATTTTATGAGTGGAATGATTTAGAAACTAAGAAAAATGGATGAATTAGGACCAAATTGAATAGGTAAAGAATTATGAGGGACTAAATAGCAATTTTACCAAATTAAGTGATAACTCAAGGATAGAATTTTAAAAGATCACAAAAGGCAAAATGGTCAATTGGAAGAGAGAGAAATCTAGAAAGTAATGATGATGTTGATGATATTTTATAATTATTTAATTAGAAAAATATTATTTTATTAATAAAATAATATAATGGCTAAAACATCAACCAAAACACCTATATATACCATTATAACCAAGACTTAGAGACACCAAAATCTACCAATTTAGTCGATGGATAGTATGATAGGACTCCGACAAGCTTCCAACCCGAACGAGCTTCTGATTCACTATAAAACATAAAAAATAACACCGAGTAAGCATAAATACTTAGTAAGTTCGTATAATATAAAACTTAACTTACCGTTTTAATACATAACATTTATTAAATTAACCTGGCATGATTCAACCAAAGCTTGGCCAAAGCCTAAGCATCCACATCAAACATGTTAGCATACAAGATATAAATCATAGGCACTTTAACATGAATAGCCATTTAGTTACAACATATATCACATGAGTTTATTACTCATCTCAACTTACAATATTACCATGTATCACCATATCAAGGATTTTCATATCATGCTCTTACCATTTCCTTTCCGAATAATGCCCGTTGAACCATTTAGAATACCGTTGCATACCCGGGATAGCTCACACAAAGTGTGCTAACTCATATAACTATAATCTATCAATTACTGTACATATATGCTCACACGAGCTTTGAATAAGTATGCTCACATGAGCTGTGAAAATAGGCCTACTCACACGAGCTGTGGGTCGAAGCATAGCTAAGTGATACAGCTCACACGAGCTGCAGAGTATCCGTAACACATGTCGGACCTCAGCCATCGGTAGGACGTTCAAGACCAGTACCAGAATCATGTAAACCTTAATAAAATGTCATTTGTATCCTACGAATTCTTAAGGTTTAAACGGGGCTCAGTAGTTGACGTAACATCATTGGATATAGGACAGATTTGTAGATAACAGTCCATGATACATAGATATTTCAAAACGAGACATATAAATGAAATATAATTGTACGAACTTATCTCGACGATTAAACGTAAATACGGAGGCGATTAATTCAAAACTTTATCTTTGCCTCGATCTATAGCCGTACGAGTTTTGTCTTGATCTACATGAATAAATTCAACTCCATTCAATAATTATTCTATTCAATTCAATCAAAACTCATATTTTAATAAAATTACATTTTTGCCCCTATAATTTTAATTTCCTTTCAATTTAGTCCCTAGATCATAAAATGAAAATTCATGAAATTTTCCATTAACCCACCATAGCCAAATTTCACATAGGTCCCTAGAAATCCCTAAATTTCATTTATTTCACAATTTCACCATGAATATTTTTTACTTTTTAATTTAATCCCTATTTGACAATTTCATCAAAAAATCACTTAACAAAAGTTATTTATCTGACAACAACTAACTATTTTCTTCCATAAAACATTAAAAACATCCTATATTCATTCATGGAAAAACCCCAATATTTTAAAAGTTTTACAAATTAGTCATCGGGCTAGCTAGATTAAGCTACAACGATCCCGAAAATATAGAAATCATTAAAAACGAGACAAAAACTACTCACGTGCAAGCAAGAGAAGTACGGCCGAATGTTCAAGCTTCCATGGTGGTTTCCTTCTTCAAAATTTCGGTGGTTTTAATCCCTTAAGGAAGATGAAACCTTTTTTTTCTTTTGTTTTTAACTAAATTATTAACTTATTTACTAATTTAACCTTACTTATAACCTTTAAAAATTTCATAACTAATGTCCATTTTTGTCCATTCAATATATAAATGGTATAATTACCACATAAACCCTTTAAATAATTAATTTCACAGTCATTTGATACCTTTGACTAATAGAGCTCAAGTTTTGCACTTTATGCGATTTAGTCCTTTTTATCAAATTAAGCATGCAAACGGTAAAATTTCTTAATGAAATTTTTATACGATAATACAAACATGCTATAGATATTAAAATAATAATAAAATAAATATTCTTATATCAGATTTGTGATCTCAAAATTACTATTTCGATTTTTCTAAAAACGGGTTATTACAATTGGAGGCTAGGACGACGTCACACTAAAGCACGAAAGAAGGCGATAGAGATGAAGACGAAGACGAAGCTGATGGTGGAGATAAATATGAAGATGAAGAAGATAGTGGAGACGAAGATGAGCATGAGGGTAGAGGTGATGATGAAAAAGATGAAGACGATGGTGACGATCAAATGGATGAGTCCGCAGTACTAGTTGTGCATAGAAATCTTGCTCGCACTCATCAGTCACCGTCCTGTGGCACACATTCGGCCTGACGACTTTGATGATGTATTTTTTATTTACTTATTGCAATGTAAATATGATTGAAATTAATAAAAAAACAATAATTTTTTTTAGAATATTTCTATTGCAACTCATATTTGTCTTTGTTAAAATCTAATGTAAATTATATGTAAATTTCCATATATTTAATATATGAAACGAAATATGTAACTTTGGATAGGTATTTTCATAGAACTGGTAGACCATGGCAAATACAGTTGAAATGCAAGTTAAAAAGAAAGAACAAGTTTTTGGGTACAACAAATGAATGCTAGTGACGTTGAAGCTCTAATGTACCCCTCAATATAGAATATGTTACCTTCATATGCCCTGGGTTTCTATGGTACTTGTGCAACCTCTGTTGGTTGTCCCTCTCCCGAATATACATATTGGTGCATATCCGAGTGGAATTTGAGCTATCTTTCGGGATGCGACGCGGGTTTATGTTCGGCGTCAACTCGTATGGCGCACTAGACACTGGTGACCACATACTTTCATCTGGGATAGGTGGGAATTTAGGACTTCATACACTGTGCATGTATTCTAATCTGTACACGTCGTTGATATAAGGCGTGTACTCATTTCGTAGGTTCACATATGTAGTAATTACATGTGCGTATGAGAACCGAAGTGCTTAGAACCTCCCACAATCACAAGCTCCTCTTGTTAGGTACATACGATATGATGCCCTTGACATGTCCCCTAGCATGCTCCGTGATTCAAAATTCCAAGTTTCGACACGAGTGGCACACTACATACATAGTACTCATTCTCGTTGTATTTCGTCTAATTTCTTTCGTGACATCCTTGCACCAAACATAGCTACTTACTATCTGTCTAGCATACGTCGCTGCCCGCTTTGGAAATAAGGAAACCAGACGAAAGTATGTTTCTTTAACAATTGAGATTATCGATAAATGACACGTCCCCTTCAATACGGAATTGACACATTCGACTAAGTTCCCCGTTATGTGCCCATACCGTAGACTCCCGTCATATGATTGCGTCCACTATTCGAAAGGTATGTTTGCTAGGTATACCATACCATGGTTTTTTATGATATGCAAGTTGTCTAACATTTCATGGAAACAATGTTAGATGAGCTCGTACCTTCTCGAGAAAAGCATACCCATGAATGCAAAGAACGAACAAAATATGGTATAACATAATTGTATGATATTTAGATTCAACATGTCATATGTATTACCTTTTATGGGTGTGATCCCAAAGGCTACATTGTCGCTCAATAGTGAATAAGATTCTGGTTTCCCTGTCCGATATGACACATATGTCGAGTTGCAGGCAAACACAGCGACACAATCAGCTTAGAAAGAAATACCAATCATTTGTCTTTTCTCCGGGGGTTATTGCAAACACAATCGATAGAATCCTCCGATTACCATCCTGGGCAATGACAATCAACAACCGATACTAATACCTTCCGTATAGCCAGGTGCCATCAACTTGGTCCAAAGGCTTGCAGTACCAAAAAGCTTTACTGCATTGCCCAAAGGTCTAAAAGAATATGTGGAATACTCTTTTTCTAGGGACCGGACAATCATCGAAGTATGTTGGTGTGTTTCCAAACTGGTCACGAAACCTGGTACGTATCGATCCAATACTTGAAACCATTGTCATAGATAGTTGTACAAACTGTCCCAACTGTGATACAACTTATCCATAGCCTTTTATTTTGTAATTCACGCTTTATAGTACGATAACGTGTAACCATGCTAACTACGAATGTTGGCAATTAACAATGGGACGGGAATTCTAGGACTCCCCTTCACTATCTGTAGAATAATGTTAAAAATCATGTCTGAGTCTAACCTGAGATGATCTTGACTTGCACCTGTAAATTTCAGGTTAAAGTTATGTAATAAAAAAAAGACCCTAGACATGTCACATTATGTTAGAAAATCTAATGATCGTACAATCACCTACCGCAACACAAGTATGTGGACTGGAATGCTTTTTTATCATCCACAATCCAGCTTTCTTTCGCAAAGATGCCATGATTTTCCATTTTCACCTCCTGTCGCACATTGTACAGTTCCCCTCAAATTTCTCCGAATGAGACTTCATAGCATGATAGTTTACGTTGTTCTTGAAGTTGTACCATTTTAGTATAGCAAAGAAAATATCTTTTTTGGGTATTCTATTCCAACCTCTAGTACCAGTACATCTAACCATGAGCTTGCATGACCAGATGTTCTGTGCGGTAACTGTTGAAACTCTAAACCACTCTCGACTAATAGGTCGATGTTGGTTATGTGGGACAAAGGTTTATATACCTTAAATTACAGATCTGGATCTAGATTATTATTCGAGGTGTCATCATCAAAACCGGCTCTATTTCGAAAAAAGTGTCACTTCTGAACTATCTAGACCGTATTGCCAGATGGGGTTAAGGTCTAACTCTGATCCGTCAACTGCATCTGCTACTCCTTCTTCCTCACCTGCATCTTTTTCCTCAATCGCATCTTCTTCCTCATATGCACTTTCAATCAAGGGGTTCGATGTACCCTTGTCGAACCCGATCGAAAGGAGTAAGTTATCGATTCTTCTATAACCCATGTGTTCACCAAAATTTGAATTAGATTGGTGGTCACTATACATTGATGCCCTTCCAATATAAATGCTTCCGTCCTAGGACATAGATCCACCAAAGTTGAAATCGAATGCACTGATTAAATGTCGAGCCCAAGTGTTAAGATTCATGTTATTGTTATACCCCAACTGGTAGTGGCCACTGAAGTTTAAATCCGTGTTGAAAACTAATAAACGTCTACCCATAGATGTTTTGAGTACATCATAGTAGGAGCTTTATAACAATCTAATTAACCCACCACATAACCGTGTAGTAGGACTTTCTGCTTCAGCTTCGATTTTAACATTAGCCGCAATGGTGGATGAAGATGGGCCATGTAGCATCCCTAACCCGTCTCCGTTGCCGAATTAAGGTTACAAAGCATTACTAAACAAAACAAAACCTTTAACTTTAACTTTAAAACAGAACAATAATACAATTTAATACTTATTAACAATAACTCAATGCAAACATAGCAACTATATACATTTGGGCCTTAAATTGAGCCTTCTAAGCCTCAAAAAACAATTTAGGAATAATTAAGGGTCAATTCGAAACAAATCAGAAAATTTAGGAAAAGTTTGAAAAATTAGGAAATAGGGATCACACGGCCATGTGGCCAGGCCGCGTGACATAGCCCTAACCTTGTTGACATTCGAAGTTAGGACACACGGTCGTGTCTCAACTCGTGTGTCTGCCTATGTGGGTATTCGAAATAGGGGCACACGGCTGTGTCACAAGTCATGTGCCTGACTGTGTGTATATTCGAAGTTGGGTCACACAACTGTGTCGCTAGCTGTGTAACTCTCTGAATCCGTGTGGTTTATTTTGCACCTAAAATTTAAATGACACACGACTGTGTGGGGTGATCGTGTGTGGCACACGGCCATGTGATAGCCTACGTCTCAAGTCGTGTGCTCCCTTAACCACCTTTAAAATAAGCCATTTCTTACCATTAAGCCATACCATCTATAACTACTTTCACATGCATAAATCACATTCAAAGTCACCTAAAACATGTAAAAAATCATTCAATATAAATCTAACCAATGTGCCTTCATTAGACACCATAATTTATTCACCTAAAACACATTAATTTCAACACCATAAGTTCATGACCAAAACATATATCACATACACATCAGTTAGTTAATTCATTCTCAAATCATGCCTCTTAGCCATAATTTTTCAAAGACATACTTAAGTGACCAAATTCACCTATTAACTTAAGCATATACCAACTAATGTAAAGACATATACATATGCAAATAAGTTAAGCATAAGCTCAAAACATATCACATGGTCAAGTTAGCAACACACTCGTATTACTTTCAAAACATACCAATTCAACCATCCAAAAACATATCAATCAACCATTTCTTTCCTAATTTCAAAAGACCATGCACAACTATTAACAAAAGGTATTAGGGCATACCGAAGCTTAACGCAATCCAAAACATACCAATTTAACATGCAACCTTATACATGCCATTTATAACCATAAGTAAAAATGTCCAAAAGCTACCAAAATAGATCGATGGATAGTGTAATCGTGCTCCAACATTGATTCCAATCATTTGAGCTTTCCAATGATCTACAAAACATAGAAATACAACTACAAAAGCAAATAACGCTTGGTAAGCTCATATAAATGAACTTAAACTTACCAAACATATTAAGTTAAACAATTATAAATGAACTTAAACTTACCAAACATATTAAATTAAACAATCAAACATACTTTCAATATGACATATGCCAAATTTCCTTCCCTATACACACAACCTCACAAGGTTAGTAAGGGTACAATTCATATGTAATTCAAATCAAAGCATGACATGTGGCATATCAGTATTTCAATTCCATGATTCATTGCTCATACATATATAATTAATCATCTTTTACTTACCGTTTCACATACCTTTACAATCCATATCATTACCCTAAATCATGGTTCGTTTTATATATCTCCATACTTATTAAAACTTTACTTACCCGTTCATATCATGAAAAGAATTTTACTATATAAATCATTCATCCACAGAATTCAAATGTTACATTTTCAATCCAAATACTTACATTCCATTTTCCATTTTGTATTTTCAATCTAAATACGTACCTTTTCATTTTAACCCTTAATTGCATGTTGAACCAAATAGAATAACATCAGATACTCGGGAACCATGCTCACACAAAGTGTGTCTGTATATGTAACTGAAACCTTTTCTATAATGCTCACACAAGTTGTGAAATGGACCTGCTCACTCGAGCTATGAGTCAAAATGTTACCTACACGATGCTGCTCACAGAAGCTGTGGAGAATCCACAACAAATGCATGACCTCAGCTATCGGTAGGACATCCAGGACTGTACAAACCCAATTTTGCCAACCCAAACCCAATATTTTAAAACCCAAATCCATTTGCATTTTTTTACAAACCCAATACCAACTTAAAACCCACACCAATTTACAACCAAACCCTAAGCCCAAATCAAAAAAAAAAAAAAAAAAAAAACCTAGCCCACAACTTAAACTTTTCTCAACTAGCCACACCTTTTCCACCACCAACTCCACTAGCCACTCCTTTTCCACCACCAACTCCACTAGCCACACCTTCTCCACCACCAAATCCACTAGTCACACTTGCTCCATTACCTACTCCACTAACCACACTTGCTCTACCACCACTTGTACCTACAAATGAAGACATAAACAATAAAAAAAAATATTTTGTAAATGGCTATATAAGCCTTCCCATATTTTGTATATGGGGATTTTTTTTTTTTTGAGAGTTTTGGGGAGAGAAGGTTATTGTAAAAGATTTTTGGAGAGGTTTCTTTTAAAGTAATCAAAGAGAAGAGTTATTGTGAAGGCTAGTTTTTGGAGAAGCTAGTTTTTTGGAGATTAATCAAAGATCAAAGCAAAAGAGGTTTCTTTGTCTATTCTCATTTTAAGTTCTTTGTTTACTTATTGTTTTCCTTTCAATCTTATTTTGTTTCTTTTATACGAAAGTAAAAATAAAAGGAGGAAGCTTACCCATTTTTATCGAAAAAGTTTTTTTTGAGGTCCACGCCATGTACTGGTGTGCCGTGGCATGGCCGGACAGGAGGACGGACGATGAATTCGACCTTGTGGTAGAAAAATCACCCACCCTCTCCTCTCTTTTTTTTTTTTTTATTATTATTATATTTTCTTAATATTATATTATATATATTCTTTTAATACATTAGGTATATTTTAAATTCTATATTACGTATATATATATTTTATACTATTTTATTTATATATCTTTAATATTATATTATTTATATTTTTTTTTCTACATGTTATCTTATGTATATATCTTAACTATATTATGTATGTATTTTTAACACTATATTATGTACATATTTTTAATATTATCACGTATTTATTTTTATATATGTACATATTGATGTAGTATTATTAATAGTATTTTTTTGTTAAAACATCATTATTATTTCTAATATATATATATATATATATTATGTACATCTTTTTTATTTCTATTTTATTTTTTTATTTGTCAACATTAATTATTATTATTCTAATATTTTGATATTTTAATATTTTAATATTTTATATTTTATATATTTTATATTTTATATATTTTATTATTCACATCATTATTCGCATTTTTTTGACAATAATATTCTTGGATTTTTTTTTACTATCATTTTAAAAACTTTTTACATTTTAATTTTAAGAATAAGGCAATGTACCGATTTTAACATTAAGTCATCGATTTCATCGCTATGTTGGGTGAAATTAATCGGCTCGTGTTAAAAAAACGGGGCGCCCTTCTAAAAACAAAAACTTGCAACTTCTCATTTCCTTTAATCGGATCACGACTAAATTTTATATTGAACTCGTATTTTTGAAAATTAAGACATCACGTGTTTATAAGATACCAATTTTGGGCGCCGCGAGGTGCTAATACCTTCCTCGCACGTAACCGACTCCCAACCCTAATTTTTCTCTGGATTTTAACGTAAACCTAGCCTTTTATTTGTTTTTAAAGAAAGATCTAATAGGTGTCCGATCACACCTAGAAAAAAAGATCGGTGGCGACTCCCGATTTATTTTTAAAACCAAATTTCAATTTTCAATTTTTTAATAAATCGCCACAATTTAGCGACCCGAAAGTAAATTTTTACGTCGCTACAGCTGGCGACTCCACTGGGGACATAGCCTTGCGAGTCGAGTCGAATTAAACATGTTTTGTCAAAATTTTCAAACTTCCTTGTTCAAAATAAATATTTGGTCGTGATCCAAAAATCTCGTTTTCAAAAATTCATGCATTTGTATCGTGTTGTAAATATTTCTTCTAACTTGTTATGTGTTTGTTTTTCAGTTTTTATGATTTTAATTCTAGTTTAGTTTCTTCAAATAAAACGTAAAGGTTTGTGATTTTCCCCACACACACTGCACTTGCATTTTGCATAACATGAGCTCTAAACCCGGCTCATCCCGCTTTAAGTGAAAGTAAACGCTACGCCTTCGTGAGTTAACTCGTCCCTCCGCACAAAGCTAGTGAATACTTTCGGGTTACATATGACTTATGCTTTCGTGAGTTAACTTGTCTCTCCGCATAGGCATAAGTAAATGTAATCCCTCGAATTGTACTCGTGAGCTTGTGATAGGCTATGATCGAGGCTTCGTACTAATCTTAGCAGATGATAGTACGGGCAATTCGAGTACCTATCTAGAACCAAAACCGCATGTAATGAACCATATGAGCCATCCGACTAGAGCCATGCCCACCTTTGTCCATTTACTAGTCACCAAATAAGTACACGGAAAAACACATCTTACCTTACTTTCTTTTACATTTGCGCTTTCTATGCAAGGGAATCGAGTCCATTGGACCAAGTAGCTTAATTTGTTAGATTTTTCACAGTTTTCTCTCTGTTCATATGTGCTGTGTTAACCAAGGTTGTTTGTCTATATTTATATTTTTCATCATGCATCATAGGCATCTTGTTAGGAAGGTGTTGATTAGAGATTGGTTGCCAAAAATGGGTTTCTGATGGATGAGTCAATTACACGAGTATCCGAAACGTTGTGTAATAGACTCATTTGATTAAAGAAATGCCTAAATAGGGGCTATCTTGAAATTAACACCAAATTTTTCATATTCATTCATGACTGTCATTCATTTGACATTCATTCATTCATCCATTCATTGCATGTACATGTCCCTTAATCATTCATCGAGCACAAACCGTATGATCTACAGTTGTGACGCTACGAGTTTGGAATCACGTCATTTGTATAAGACGCGGCTAAGAGCTAGAACTATGGAGGCCGAATTCAATGAGAGAATTGAAAGAATAGAAAGGGCCCAAAGAGAATTGCAAGAACAGTTGGCTAAATCACAAAGAGGAAAGCGAGATCTGATGGTAAGATCTCAGGAGGAATCACTCGAGCAAAGGAATCAGATGGCCAAAATGATAGAGATGATGTCAGCCTTAGTTAAAGGGAAGGGACTTATGCAGAGTTCTGACGTTATAGAACCTCATTCGAGAGTTAATCATGGTCAGGATCCGTTTTATCCTCCAAGATTCGCCCCATCTCACGTTCATGTAACACAAAAAGGATGTCCTCAAAGGGAACTCAAGGCACAGAGCAACGACTGCACCACATACTCATCCAGGCAAGGTATATTTGTATCAAACCCCTGAGTTAATCCTGTTGATCCCAATATTCCGATTTGATTGACCCTATAGAGATAGCCAAGTTGAAATTAGACGATCATGATGTTTGGGACAAGTATAGGAGTTTGGAAGAAAGGCTCAAGGCAATCGAAGGCACTAAAGTCTTCTCAGTATTAAGTGCCAAGGAGCTCGGGCCTAGTGCCCGATCTGGTTCTACCTCCAAAGTTTAAAGCACCGATTTTGAAAAATACGACGGAACGAGATGTCCGAGAATGCATCTTGTCATGTTTTGTCGAAAAATGACGAGTCACGTGAATAAAGATAAGTTGCTAATACATCTGCTTTCCAAGACACTTTTGGTCGGATCGCTTCTTCGATGGTATAATCAACTTAGTAGAGAAAAGATCCAATCATGGAAAGACTTAGCATCAGCGTTTTGTGAACAAGATACAAGCATGTATCGACATGGTGCCCGATCGGTTGACCACTGCGGATGATGGAAAAAAGAAGCCGATTTAAAACTTTTAGCGATGACGCGCAGAGATGGAGGGACATCTCAGTACAAGTAGAACCCCCTTTGACCAAAACTGAAATAGCGGTTCTTTTCATCAACACTTTGAAAGCTCCATTTTACGATAAGTTGGTAGGAAGTGCTACGAAAGACTTTGCGAACATTGTAATATCTGGGGAACTTATAGAGAATGCCATAAAAAATGGAAGGATGGAAGGCCCCGAGAGCTCAAAAGGTTAGCACCCATGAAGAAAAAGGAGCCAGAAACCCGTGTGATGGGAATAGGAAGCCACTATACTTCTAATTCGTACTCAACTCAATCATGACCTCGATATCACCTACCTCTGAATTTTGCATACTTGGGAGTGTTTCGAGCAATGGGACAGTAGAAGAGATCCGTGTACTTTTAAAGCTAATCTAGAGTAATATTCAAAACATACTTATTGCCTTAAGACCTAGAGGTGATAAGTCTTCTTTTGAGAAATAGGTTTCAGTCCAAGATTTTTATTTCAATGAAATGCATCTTTTTGAGTAAATTTTCTTCTATCTATAGATTCTTTTATTATTTGGATTTTTATTCTTTTATTTTACATTCATGATCATCCTATACAAATAATCATCCTTAGAATCATTTATTCTCTGAATTTGCCTTCGCACCCACAAAGAGTCCCCAAATATCAATGTCATGAAGCGACACCACATGATTCCCTTTAGAGCAAGATATGTGTCTAGAGGATCTCTGGACTTCAAGATGACAGAGATTGTGTCTATCTTACTATTCGTGAAGGATGACAGAATGAGATGAAAGACAGACCCTAACTTACAAAGGGTCAGCTGATATTGTGAGCTTAGGACATAGATAAAGACCGAAACCTAGCCCACCGCAGAAATAAGGCAAGACTATCGAGTTATTTCCATGAATTCAAGGATGTTTTTGCACGATCATATTAAGACACACTTAGGAACATCTTGAAAGAGGTCCATAAGGGTGTCTAAGGAAAACATGACAGTGGTTCTGTAATAGCCAGGCGCATCAATGAGGATCAAATACTGTTGGCCCACCATGGGAAGGGAATGGCATCAGTTATGTCGTCAAGACTCACGTGCTTCTTTCATCTCTTCACAAACTTTTCAATACGTGGGGCATAGATGTTCTAGAGATGATCACGTCAAAAGCTTCTAGTTGACATCATCGTCGTGGCCGTCAATTGCTTCACTAAGAAGGTGAATATAGCTTCATATGCCAACATTATAAAGTCGACAGTCATGAAAAGAAAAAACAAAAAATAAAAAATAAAAAAAAACAAAAAGAGAGATCAAATGCCAGAAAGAATCATGTTTTAATGCATAATTGTACAATGTCATATCACAATGCAATAAAGGCTGCCAAAAGAAAAATACAAAAATCGAGAAAAGTTATAGAAGGTGACCGAGACTTGTAAATATTGGCATAAGAAGCTACCTTTTACTCTTTGTGCTTATTAAAGTTGACCAAGACCTTCAACTGGGACATTAGAGCTTGTTCTATCCATGGACATTAAGATTCCTTTTCTCTAAGCTTTGATTGAATCAAGATCTGGATGAAGTAAAATGTCTTCAATAAACTTGATCAGAGAAAAGGGTTTGAAAGACAAACGTGTATGATGCTGAGTTATGACAGAAATGGTTCACCCAAAGGAATTTCATAGTAGGAACTTGGTATTGCAGAAGATTCTTTCCATACGAAAGGATTTCAAAGGAGAATGGATGCTTAAGAACTTTATGAGGTAAAGGAGGCTTTCCTAAGAACACCGATCCAATTTAAATTCGGATTCAAATCCGTAAATACTTGAAAAAGAGAGGCCAAGGTAAAAAACCCGCCAAGGCGCTTTGTGACCTTCATTCATTCATTCATTCAAAAAAAAAAAAACAAAAAGAAAGAAAAAGAAAAGAAAATAGAGAGGTCAAGGTGAAAACCCGTAAAGGGCATCTTGAGACCAAAGGGGTTTTGAGTTGAAAACCTGAAAAAGGCAGCTCAAATCTTGTTCAAAGGTGGGGCATATGGTAGTCTTGCTATACTTGAATTGACGGTGAAGAGGTATGCTACGTCTTGGGGCATCAACAAAGTATTCTGAATCCCCTAAACACATGTTGAACTCAAAATGGTCTCAAAAGAGTTTGTACAGAGAAGCTCAGGCTGCGATGTTTGGGGCACTTAGCTTTCGATTTTACCCATTTCTGAATTTGTCTTTGATTATTCTTTTCAAAATACGCTTCCAATAAACTCACATTTGCTCTCATTGTTTAACTTGGTTGTTTCGAGTTATGCTCTTAGACAATTTTCTTTTTGTCCATAGTATAATCTTTTTCAAGCATTCGCATTGAAATAATTATTAATGGACTAATCATACTTTCACAAAAGGAGTTTCGCGTATTACTCTGAAAGCTTCTAAATAGTACAGAACTCAGAAGCTACCAATTGTTTAAGAGCTCACCAAGTGCAAGGGTTGGAAATATTTGAGCTCAAATTGAGTTTATTTCCTTGGATTTTCTATCAAGAAATATCGATCGAGGAACAAGTTACAGATCATACGTTCTTGAGTTACTGATGAGATACTGAGATCCTATAACCGAGAATTGCGGTGGAATGGTTTAAAGATAGTGCCAACCTTGTGTCCCCAAATTACAATGGAGCAAGTCGTGAAAGTAGAATGCGATTATTTCCTCGAGTTTTGGGTCGAGATACTAGCCGAGCAATAGGGTAGCGCATTATGTCGATGATAGGTCCCCGAGAGGCAATGAGTGATGACGCCTTGAGTTTTTCCAAAAAAAAAAAAAAAAAAAAAATCGGGATAAAGATTCGAAAAGGCGTCCTAATGAAGCGATTTGAACCAAAGGAGTAAAAGATTCAAGTAGTGAGTCAAACAATGAGACTACATATTTGAAGCATTTTCGATGATGCCGAGACTTTCTACGCAAAAGCTATGCTCGAAAAGATTCTTGATTAACAAATGTGGAGGAGTTCATGCGTTGAACATCTAGAGCATTTTGAAATGACATGCTCTAAACCAAACAAATGTTGAGTATTACCCGATGAGAATTTGATAAGTACAAGAGCCTCAAAGAAAGGACAAAGTTTAACCAGGGGCAAAAGAGTGATATCTGAGAGGCATCGATTACTTGTAAAGCTTGAAGACGAGTACAAAGCCTGAAGAGAAAGAAACACGAGTCATCAAAAATCATGACGAAAGAGGACACGCGACAAACATGCTTAAGGAGCACTGCATAAACATGTAGGCATAAAGGCATTTAAGACAAACATGCTTAAGGAGCACTGCATAAACATGTAGGCATAAAGGCATTTAAGAACAAACATGTGCATATCATGATGACATCATGCATAGCATATACAGGTACTCTAGTAGAGCAAGAGGACGTGATGATAGCTGTACTAAATCAAAGGAAAAGACTCCTGAGTTCCGCCAGATAACAGATTTTGGTATTTTAATGTTTTCACTTCTGTTTTCAAAAAAAAAAAAAAAATCAACTCATATTACGAGAGATGAGTTGAGCCTCGAGGCACGCGAGGTATCTTCAATTTCACTGCTTTTCAAATTCTACTTTTCAAAAAAATCAACTCATATTGCGAGAAATGAGTTGAGCCTCAAGTCACACGCTGGGGTATTCTTAATTTCTATTGTTTCAAAAATCAACTCATATTGCGAGAGGTGAGTTGAGCCTCGGCTCACATGCTGAGGTATTTTCAATTTTCGTTTTTAATTTCTGTTTTTCAAAAGTCAACTCATATTGCGAGAAGTGAGATGAGCCTCGGGGCATGCTGAGGTATTTTTAGTTTATGTTTCAAAAATTGACTCATATTGCGAGAAGTGAGTCAAGCCTCAGGTCACGTTGAGGTATTCTTAATTTCTGAAAATCAACTCATATTGCGAGAAGTGAGTTGAGCCTCGGGGCACATGCTGAGGTATTTCTAATTTATGTGTTTTAATCAACTCATATTGCGAGAGGTGAGTTGAGTCTCGTGTCACACGAGAGATATTTTCAATTCTGTCTTCAATTTCAGTGTTTGAAAATCAACTCATATTATGAGAGGTGAGTTGAGCCTTGGGACACGCTAAGGTATTTTCAAATTCTATTTTCAAAAAAATTCAACTCATATTGCGAGAGGTGAGTTGAGCCTTTTAATTCTGCTTTTTGAGAGATCGACTCATATTATGAGAAATGAGTTGAGCCTTTTAATTTTCGTTTTTCAAAAATCGACTCATATATTGCGAGAGGTGAGTTGAGCCTTTTAATTTCTGTGTTTCAAAAATCGACTCATATTGCAAGAGATGAGTTGAGCCTCTTAATTTCTGTTTTTTCAAAGATCGACTCATATTGCGAGAAATGAGTTGAGCCTTTTAATTTCGATTTTTCAAAAATCAACTCGTATTACGAGAAATGAGTTGAGCCTCGGGGCGCTCTGAGGTACTTTCAATTTCTGTTTTCAGTTTATGTTTTTTCGAAGAATCAATTCATATTGCGAGAAATGAGTTGAGCCTTGGTTCACATACTGAGGTATTTCCAATTTCTGTTTTCAGTTTATATTTTTCAAAAAAAAAAAATCAACTCATATTGCGAGAAGTGAGTTGAACCTCGGGTCACATGTCGAGGTATTTTCAAAATCTGCTTTTCAAATTTATGTTTTTCAAAAAAGTCAACTCATGTTGCGAGAAGTGAGTTGAACTTTGGCTCACGTGCTGAGCTATTTTCAATTTCTGTTTTTAATGTCTGTTTTTTAAAGAGTCAATTTATATTGCGAGAAATGAGTTGAGCTCAGGATCACAAGCCGAGTAGAGAACAAAGATTAAAGCTGATTGAAGATGTCGATCTGCTCTCCTGAAGTTGCAGTGGAGCCGATCGAGGATATCAAATCTTGCCTTTCTAAAGAGCGAGAAGAAAAGACTACAAACTTTGTCTCACCGGGCTTATTGAAGAACATGATTGAAATTGTAGACTGATCTTTATGAAGCTACATGGAAGCGGATCGAAGCCACAAATCTCATATCCTTAAAGTTACATTAGAGAAGATTGAAGCTACAAGGCGTATATCGAAAGATGCGATGCATTGAACCAAAGCCACAAGATGTGGTAGATCAAGGAAGACTGGCTGAACAAGAAGAGCACCAATGAAGTCAAGACTCAAAGAAGATCGGACAAAATTGGCCTTTCTTTATGTTTTTGCTCTATTCCCGTTACACTGATGAATGAGCAAAGAGGGGCAAAATGTACAAACCCAATTTTGCCAACCCAAACCCAATATTTTAAAACCCAAATCCATTTGCATTTTTTACAAACCCAATACCAACTTAAAACCCACACCAATTTACAACCAAACCCTAAGCCCAAATCAAAAAAAAAAAAAAAAAAAACCTAGCCCACAACTTAAACTTTTCTCAACTAGCCACACCTTTTCCACCACCAACTCCACTAGCCACTCCTTTTCCACCACCAACTCCACTAGCCACACCTTCTCCACCACCAAATCCACTAGCCACACTTGCTCCATTACCTACTCCACTAACCACACTTGCTCCACCACCACTTGTACCTACAAATGAAGACATAAACAATAAAAAAATATTTTGTAAATGGCTATATAAGCCTTCCCATATTTTGTATATGGGGATTTTTTTTTGGAGAGTTTTGGGGGAGAGAAGGTTATTGTAAAAGATTTTTGGAGAGGTTTCTTTTAAAGTAATCAAAGAGAAGAGTTATTGTGAAGGCTAGTTTTTGGAGAAGCTAGTTTTTTTGGAGATTAATCAAAGATCAAAGCAAA
The DNA here is from genome assembly GCA_025698475.1 of Gossypium anomalum. Classification (NCBI taxonomy): domain Eukaryota; kingdom Viridiplantae; phylum Streptophyta; class Magnoliopsida; order Malvales; family Malvaceae; genus Gossypium; species Gossypium anomalum. The sequence goes on from CM046966.1 coordinate 18,167,488, forward strand.
AGAGGTTTCTTTGTCTATTCTCATTTTAAGTTCTTTGTTTACTTATTGTTTTCCTTTCAATCTTATTTTGTTTCTTTTATACAAAAGTAAAAATAAAAGGAGGAAGCTTACCCATTTTATCGAAAAGTTTTTTTGAGGTCCACACATGTACCATGTCTGTGGCGTGGCAAGTCCCACGATGATGGCGATGTTTCGCCTTGTGGGCGAAAAATCACCCACCCTCTCCTCTCTTTTTTTGTTATTATTATTATATTTTCTTAATATTATATTATATATATTCTTTTAATACATTAGGTATATTTTAAATTCTATATTACGTATATATATATTTTATACTATTTTATTTATATATCTTTAATATTATATTATTTATATATTTTTTTTCTACATGTTATCTTATGTATATATCTTAACTATATTATGTATGTATTTTTAACACTATATTATGTACATATTTTTAATATTATCACGTATTTATTTTTTATATATGTACATATTGATGTAGTATTATTAATAGTATTTTTTTTTAAAACATCATTATTATTTCTAATATATATATATATTATGTACATCTTTTTTTATTTCTATTTTATTTTTTTATTTGTCAACATTAATTATTATTATTCTAATATTTTGATATTTTAATATTTTATATTTTATATATTTTATATTTTATATATTTTATTATTCACATCATTATTCGCATTTTTTTGACAATAATATTCTTGGATTTTTTTTTTTTTACTATCATTTTAAAAACTTTTTACATTTTAATTTTAAGAATAAGGCAATGTACCGATTTTAACATTAAGTCATCGATTTCATCGCTATGTTGGGTGAAATTAATCGGCTCGTGTTAAAAAAGCGGGACGCCCTTCTTCTAAAAAACAAAAACTTGCAACTTCTCATTTCCTTTAATCGGATCACGACTAAATTTTATATTGAACTCGTATTTTTGAAAATTAAGACATCACGTGTTTATAAGATACCAATTTTGGGCGTCGCGAGGGTGCTAATACCTTCCTCGCACGTAACCGACTCCCGAACCCTAATTTTTCTCTGGATTTTAACGTAAACCTAGCCTTTTATTTGTTTTTAAAGAAAGATCTAATAGGTGTCCGATCACACCTAGAAAAAAGGATCGGTGGCGACTCCCGATTTATTTTTAAAACCAAATTTCAATTTTCAATTTTTTAATAAATCGCCACAATTTAGCGACCCGAAAGTAAATTTTTACGTCGCTACAAGGACCAGCACTCGAAACCATATAATCCCTAATGACATGTCATTTGTATCTTAAGTATTCACAAGGTTCAAATGTGACATTTCCTTCTTCATATCCTTTGATTTCAGTCTAACATACCATTACATTATACATATATGAAATGCATATTTTCAAATATATCATTTAATTTTATTAATTTCTCTAGTTGATCCATAATAACAATTTATCACACTTTTATCAATTTAATTTAAATATAGCATAAATATTTATTTGCATCCATCCAAAATATAAAATAATGATTTTAATCCTTATACAAACTTACCTCGACAAATACAGTTGTAAAAACAAAGCCGATGACTAATCCGACACTTAACTTTTCCTCGATTTTGATCTGTTTGGCTCGTTTCTTGATCTAAATAATAATTTTTATTCAATTAAACCATTCAAATAACTTAATATAATTCATTCAAATTATAACCCTTATCAATGGAAAATTTAAAAAATTACCCCCAATATTTTACCTTTTATGCGATTTAGGCCCTAAACCCAAAACTTGCAAATTAACCATTTTTAGCTAAAATTCAGGTTAGCTGATTTTTATAGGATATCTAAATAGTCTATACTCATCAAAATTTCACATTAAATCCCATGAATTTTACTCTTTTATCAAATTAATCCTTTAACATTAAAATTACTAAAAATTACTTCAAGCTTAATAATCTATCAATTAAATCCAAAAACGCACTTAAAGCATTCATGGAAATCCCTAAACTTTAAACATTTTTACAAATTGACCCCTGAGCTAGCTAGATTAAGCTAATACTAGATCAAAACATAAAAATAACTAAAAACTAACCTCAAAAACACCAACATGCATGGAATATGTTTGGTCAAATCTTCCAAGTTCTCCCATGGAGTTTTCGATTCTTCATATCTCAAGAAAGAAGATGATCACTTTGCTTTACTATTAGTTTATGTTATTAATTTACCAAGTTACCAATTTGTCCTTTAAAAATTATCCAAATTTCATTCATGTAATCACCCAAAATTTTCCATTATAAAATCAAATGGTATATTTACCATTTAAGTCCATTAGTTAAGAATTTCATATGTAATAGCCCGTTTTCAATGAAATCGGAAGAGCGGTTTCGGGACCACAAATCTGAGTCCGTAAGAAAAATTATTTTAAAATTATTTTATGGTCTACCGTATGATAGGAATATTGTATAAAAATTTCGTTAAGAAAATTTTACCGATTACATGTTTAATTGATAAAAGGACCAAATTATGAAATACAAAAGTTGAGTTCTAGTAGCTATAAGTATCAAATAGCTATGGAATTCAAAATTGGAGGTCCTTATATGGAAAATAGACCATTAAGAAGAGTTAGTAGATAAGTATGATTAGTCATCAATGGAAAATTAGAAAAAGAAAAGGACTAAGTTAGAAAATGGAATAATAAAAGATGATAAATAATTAAATAACAAAATATCATCTTTTTCATCATCTTTCCCAAATTATTTTACATAGAAACCCTAGCTAAGAGAGAAGAATTCAAGCAAGCTTATTTGGCTTAATTAGGTAAGTAATATTGTTCTGTTTTTAGTAATTTTTATATTTTCAAGATCGTAATAGCTTAATTTAGCTATCTCGGGGATTAATTTGCAAATTTATCAAAGTATTAAAGTTTTTCCATGGATGAATATGCATGAATTATGAAATTTATGGTAGAAAAAAAGGTTGTTGATAGATAAACAACTTTTGTAAAAGAAATTTTGATGAAATTGTGATTTAGGGACTAAATTGAAAAGTTGTAAAATTCATGGAAAAATTCTAAATTTATGAAATACATGGGCTGAAAATGTTACATGTAAAAATTGACTAGGCTTAGAATAAGGATTAAATTGCATGAATTTCATTTTCCGAGCCTAGGGATGAAATCAAAATTAAATAAAAGTGTAGGGGCAAAATGGTATTTCTGCCTAAAATGTGAATTGGATTGAATAGAGTATGAATTGTATTAAATTGAGCTAAATTTACTTGTATAGATCCAGATAAACCAAATACAGAACTAGATCGAGGTAAAGAAAAAGTATCAGATTAGTAGATTACAAATACACGAATACTTGTCGAGGTAAGTTCGTGTAACTAAATTGTATATTTATATGTTTGAAATGAATTGTATGTAAGTGATTGTAAATGCTATGTATATGAAATTGATTACATATTTGACAATGCCCGACAAATGTTAAGTCTCGTTTGAATAAATGAAATTCGATGGATATAGGATTCCCGTATTGGTTGTGGTCCTGCATATGTTGCGGACACACCACAGCTTGCAAGAGCGCCCCGTTATTAGCCCTCTCGAGCTTCCTGTTATATGGTTCTTGCAAGCTTCTCGTTAATAGCTCTTCGGAGCATCCCGATCGCTTGTGATCCTGCATGTGTTGTAGGTACACCACAGCTCTTATGAGCGTCTCGATTAAAGGCTCTTTGTGAGATTCCAGAATAATGGCTCTCCGGAGCTTCTTGATTAATAGCTCTCCGGAGCTACCCGTTATTGACTCGCATGAACTTTCAGATTATGGCTCTTATGAGCTTCCTATTATACAGCCCGAATAAGCTTCCCGTTACACGACTCACATGAGCTTTCTATTATATGGTTCGAGAGAGGGCTTCCTGATTATGTGCTCTAATGAGTACCCCCGAATATGAATTGACAGATTTCAGATTCGTACACTTCATTTATACTACCCTTGTATCCATCGAGATTTTATATGGTTCAACAGGAAAAGTTCTGAATTGAGATAATATGGATTCGGAATGGATTATTACCCGAATGCATCTGAAATACGTGGAAATGGTTTGTATATGTTATATGATAATTCTGTTGTTATGAGCTCATATATGTTACTTGATACCTCTATGAAATATAGGACTAACATGTTTGATGAGGGTATGTATTTAGGCTATTGGCCAAATTGCTTTGGATATATTGTGTGTACTTACCTTAATGAAATTGAATGGTAAGTTGACTTCCCGTTGTACGAACTTACTAAGCATTAAATGCTTACTCTGTTTCATTTCCTCTGTATTATATTAATTCGGAAGCTCGTTGGATTGGAAGCTTGGTGGAGATATCTCACACTATCTATCAGCTTGTTTCGATATATATATATATATATATATATATATATATATATATATAATAAACTACATTTTGGTTATAATGGCATGTATAGACTAAATTTGGTCAATGATGGCATGTAAATATTGAGTTGAATCTAGCCATTGGCATGGCTTGTGGTTGATATAGTTTGATATATATATATATAAGGTCTTAATATATTTGATGTGGATTGAAATGGATGAATGATAGAAATTCACATGGGCATATTAAGGAGTGATTTGAGATAACATGACTGATGAAAAATGCATATATGTTTATATGAACAATTAGGTAAGATTGAGTACTTGGACATATGGGGTGTTATGACATGTATTAAACTTAAGTTTGGCTTGATATGAGTGTTTGGTATTGGTTTGTAAATGTGTTAAAGTGTTAATGCAGGTGGAAAACAAGTCTGGGTGAGAAATATGGCTTGGAAATAGTCCTATTTCATCCACACGGGCAGAGACACGAGTGTGTGACTCAGTCGTGTGTAACACATAGCCTAGCCCACAGGCGTGTGAATTGGCCGTGTGTCCCTTACATTTTTAAATTTTCAAAACAGAATGCTCGGAATTGATCACATGACTTGCTACACGGGCGTGTAACCTAAGTTAGAGAGTTACACGGGTACATATACGGGCTAGGCTTACCGGCCTAACCACACGGGCATGTGTTCCCTGTACCTTGGAAAAATTTTGAGATTTTGTGAAAAATTCTCTAAGTATCTGGTTTAGTCCCGATTTGATTCTAATGTGTGTTTTGGGCCTCGAGGGCTTATATAAGGGATGATGTGACTGAATTCTGATATGATTGATAAATTATATGAAATGTCTGTTATACATTTTATAATTTTTGGTAATACTCCGTAACCCTATTCCGATGACGGATACGGGTAAGGAGTGTTACATCATAGCCATTTTATCCTTTTATCACATAGAATTCAACTTTTTCATCTTTTACAATTTAGTCTTTTTCAATTAATTTACTGTCTAAATATTAAAATTTCTTAACTAATTTTTAATATGACTGTAATAACATTATTGTAAATATTAATTTATAGAAATAAGGTCCCAATATCTCATTTTCTAAAACCACTTGACTTCCAGAACCAACCATTTATACTTTACGATTTGCCCAATTAGCAAATTTTATCCTTTTCAATTAGCAAATTTGGACCATTCGAGGTATTCTTGTATCATCAGTGATGCGATATCACTCCGAGACGTACACATTTCATATATCTTGCCGAGATGGGACCATTACCTCCAAACTTATCCTGGGGAAGTTGGGCTCCGAGGTGATTTTACTTTATACAGTCACAGGTGGAAGTTTACGTAGAACTCTCAATTGATGATCGTTAAGCGGTCATGGATCGAGGTATAACGGGGGAACTAGTTGACGGTCATTATGTGACCACGAACTCAAACTTTTCAGATACCTAGAAATGTTACCTTATAAATAACATACAGAAGTTGGAAGGCATAATCATACAGAGAAACTATGGGGCTTCCTACTATAATCAACGTAATTTTTTTCCCCATTTCCAGACAGTCGGTATCTTTAACATTCCTTCTTATTCAAAGGTCGACACTGCCATTTACATATAAGGACTCTCAGGCAAGGAGTAGCTATTGCGGTGCAGTAAAGGTGATGCTCCTTTCGGGGTAATAATGATTGCCATTATTAAACAACCCATTAATAACTACTACCTCTGCCGCGCTGACCCGAGTTTGACTTCTACTATGCCGGAACATCCGCTCTCCACCTAAGAGCTCTCTTGTGTCCACTTTGGTGTCAGCGTTCGGATAAGAATGAAAGGTTAAAGATACTAACCGCTTGAAAATGGAGAAAAAAATTACGTTGATTACACCAAATTCGTTTTTCCTATGATTATGGCATCAATCTTATGTATGGTATATATATAAGGCATCATTTGTGGGTATCCAAAAGCTTGAACTCATGACCGCATAACGACCGTCAATAGGCTCCCGATTATACTCGAGCCCATGACTGCATCATAGTCGCTGACTAAGACCTCCACCTAGGCTTCGATTTGTGATTGTATCAAGCATTGTCACCCCAAAATCTAACTTTCCCAAGATAGGTTTTTAAGGTAATGGTCCTATTCTGCCATGAAATATGAAATGTATGTACTCTGAAGCGCGTTATCACATCATCGACCCCTCAAATCTACCTATAAACTTTCGTGGGTTCAACCCTAAACCCTTAAAAAAACTTAACCCTAACAAAAACCCTAAAGCTAACATAATTAAAAAATCTTGGACATGCTTTCTTTTTTTCTCTCCAAAAACGACATATTTCCCTAAATTTAAAAAAATAGACTAAAAGGCTAAAAAAAATCGACATATAGTTTAACCTGTTATGAAATATTTATGTGGATGTCATTATCAACCCCATAAGTTATAAAACTCTTCCTATACCCTATAAGTTATGAGACTTTTTCTATACCCCATTAATATGGGAGATAAAAGGTCATGACCCTTTACATGCCCTATAATAATTAGAGAATTACTTTTAACCCCTATATATATGGGGCTTATGTACTCATGAAAAATATATGATACACTCTCTCTTTTAGATTCTCTCTATACACTTTCTTCTATCACATTTTAGTTTATTCTTTCTTTATTATTTCACAACACGTTATCAGTACGAGTCTCTAATACAAGAAATCAAGGCCAACAAATTTTTCCTTAAAGATTGCCGAAGGACATTTAGGTGAAGTAAGGGTAACAAGTTGATCTATTTCATTTGCATATGTGTTATTTCATTTGCATATTAACATGCTTTATTTTACATTATTGACTTGTATATTTTGTCTTATAGTTTTATAATGTCAAATCTTACAAAACTCGAATTTGTGGCTCTGGACATCACTGGAAATAACTATTTATCATGGGTACTAGATGCTGAAATTCACTTAGATGCAAAGGGTCTTAGTGAGACTATTAAGGAGGGAAATGAAGAAAGTACACAAGATAAGGCCAAGGCCATGATTTTCCTTCGCCATCACCTCCATCAAGGTCTAAAGATCGAATATTTGACTGTTAAGGACCCTCAAATTCTTTGGGCCAATTTAAAGGAAATATATGACCACCAGAAAACTGTGATTTTACCTAAAGCTCGTTATGAGTAGCTGAATTTAAGATTGCAAGACTTTAAGTCTGTTAGTGATTATAACTCGACCATGTTCAGAATCACTTCACAATTAAATTTATGTGGAGAGAAGATTACTGATGCAGAAATGTTAGAAAAAACATACTCAACTTTCCATGCAAATAATGTTTTCCTGCAGACACAATATCGTGAAAAAAACTTCCAGAAATATTCTGAATTAATTTTTTGTCTCCTAGTGGCGGAGCAAAACAACGAGCTGCTAATGAAAAACCATGAATTACGCCCAATTGGCTCTACTCCATTCCCTAAAGCGAATGTGAGTTTACATAATGGGCAAGAATTAAAAGAAACACACCATGTAAATAGTAGCGTGCGTGGCCATGGTCGTGGCTGAGGGCGTGGCCGCGGACATAGATATGGATATGGTCGAGGTGGTCGTTTTAAAAATTCACATTCCTACCAGAAGTGGGATCGAAAAAATGGTAACAGGGAAGAGAAAGAAAAAGGTAAAAATGTGACTAATGTATGCTATCGTCGTGGAGGAAAAGGACATTAGTCTCGTGTGTGTCGCACACAAAAGCATCTAGTTGATCTTTTCAAAGAATTCCATAAAATGTAAGGAAAGAAAGTAGAAACCAATTTTGTGTATAAAGATGGCGAAGGTGATTTTGATGATGGCAATGCAACCCACTTAGAAGTGGTTGATTTTCTTTCTACCCCTGAAGGAAATTATTAAGGCCAAAAATTTCGATAAATAATAAAATAAACCTCTACTACTCTATGTTTCATTTAGCATCTTTAATAATGATATTATGACCTTTACTAGTGCTATGTTTTATGTGATAATTTTGTTTTATAGACCTTTTAGTAATTTGAACTTTGAATACCTGTTTTCACCATTATGTGTAACATTTTATGGTTATTTTGTTTCTTTGAAGAACATTATCTCGCAAAGGGATTCAGTTATGAATGGTGAAAATATATGTCTAGCAAACAGTGCAACTACTTACACCATATTGAAAGACAAGAGATATTTTTCTCATTTAATAATGAAAGAAGAAAGTGTGAGCACTATATCTGGTAGTACAACTATTATAGTAGGCTCCGGAAGAGCAATTATTTTATTACCAAGGAGAACAAAAATTGAAATTATTAATGCATTATACTCCCCTAAGTCTTAAAGAAATTTATTAAGTTTTAAAGATATTCGCCAAAATGGATATCATATTGAGACTTTAAACGAAGGAAATTGTGAATTTCTTCAAATTACGAGTATTGCTCAAGGCAATAAACAAATTGTTGAGAAATTGCCTACATTCTTTACTGGTTTGTAGTACACAAAGATCAGTTCTATAGAAACACATGCTATAGTAAACCAGAAGTTTACTAATGATTTTGTTCTTTGGCATGACCAGTTAGGCCATCCCGGTTCAATAATGATGCAAAAAATAATTGAAAATTCATGTGGACATTCATTAAAGAGCTAGCAGATTCTTTAAAACATTACATGTGCTGCATGTTCACTTGGTAAATTAATAATTCGACCATCACCGGCTAAGATAAATAACGAACCACTTACTTTTCTTGAGCGAATTCAAGGGGATATATGTGGGCCTATACATCCCCCATGTGGACCATTTAGGTACTTTATGGTTTTAATCGATGCATCGAGTAGATGGTTTCATGTATCTTTGTTATCAACTCGCAACCTGGCGTTTGCAAGATTGCTTGCTCAATTGATTCAATTACGAGCCCATTTCCCAGATTTTCCTATTAAGACCATCTGTCTTGATAATACTGGTAAATTTACTTCTCAGTCTTTTAATAACTATTGCATGTCCATTGGAATAAGTGTTGAACATCCTGTAGCTCATGTTTACACACAAAATGGTCTAGCAGAATCTTTAATAAAACGACTTCAATTGATAGCAAGGCCATTACTTATGAAGTCAAAACTCCCAATCACTGCTTAGGGGCATGCAATTTTACATGTAGATGCATTAATTCGCATCAGGCCAACAAGTTATCATAAAGTCTCCCCCTTACAAATAGTTCATGGTCAGGAACCAAATATTTCCCATCTAAGAACATTTGGATGTGTCGCATATGTTCCAATTGCTCCACCACATATAACTAAGATGGGACCTCAAAGAAGGTTGGGTATATATGTTGGATTTGAATCCCTATCCATAATTAAATATCTAGAACCATCTACAGGGAATCTATTTACGACTCGTTTTACAGATTGTCATTTTGACGAGTCAATTTTTCCAACATTAGGGGGAGAAATCAAATAGTTGGATCAGAAAATTAGTTGGAAAGAGTTGTTATTAGCTCATCTTGATCCTCGAACTAAGCAATGTGATTTAGAAGTTCAAAAGATTATTCATTTACAAAGTTTAGCTAATGAATTGCCAGACGCATTTTCTAACCCAAAGAAAATGACTAAGTCACATATACCAGCTGTGAATGCTCCAATAAAACTTGATGTCCCAGAAGGACAAAATCTAGTTGCTACTGAGTCTAATACACGTCTGAAGCGTGGTAGACCAATTAGTTCCAAAGATAAGAATCCTCGAAAAAAGAAAGGAGCAAAGATTAATGATGGCGAAATCAAAGAAAAAATGATTATACCGGGATCTCTGAAGAGACTATAGACATGACTGGAAGAATAGTTTCGAAGAAAAATCAGTGCACGACAATGAAGAGATCTCTATTAATTATGTCATGTCCGTATAAATGGAACCGAAATCAAATCGACGTCGATGATATTTTTGCACGCAATGTAGCACTAGATGTTATAAATAATAAAGAGGATTATGAACCAAAATCGATTGAGGAATGTAAACAAAGAGATGATTGGCCAAAATGGAAAGAAGCAATTGAAAATGAATTCAAATCGCTAGTGAAAAGAGAAGTGTTTAGACCTGTAGTCCGTATATCTACAGGTGTGAAACCAGTGGGATACAAATGAGTTTTTGTGCGTAAAAGAAATGAAAAGAGTGAAATTGTAAGGTATAAAGCACGTTTAGTTGCACAAGGATTCTCACAAAGACTGAATTGATTATGAGGAGACATATTCTCCGTGGTGGTGGATGCAAATACATTTAGATTTTTGATAAGTCTGGCTATAAGAGAAGGGCTTAATTTACGCTTAATGGATGTAGTAACAGCTTATTTGTATGGCCCACTGGATACTAACATTTATATGAAACTCCCTGAAGGATTTAAACTGCCTGAAGCAGTGAGTTCAGGTTCTAGAGAACATTATTCGATCAAATTGCACAAATCCCTTTATGGATTGAAACAATCCGGATACATGTGGTATAATCGCCTAAGCGAGTATTTGTTGAAAGAAGGATACAAGAATGATCCAATTTGCCCATGCATTTTTATTAAGAAGTTTGGATCTGGATATGTAACTATTGCAGTATACGTTGGTGATTTGAATATCATTGGAACTCCTGAAAAGATTCAAAAGACTGTTGAATGTTTGAAGAAAGAATTTGAAATGAAAGACCTTGGAAGAACGAAATTTTGTTTAGGGTTACAAATTGAGCACCTAAAAGAAGGAATCCTTGTGCATCAATCAACGTATATTGAAAAGGTGCTAAAGAGATTTTATATGGATAAGGCACATCCAATAACTACCCCGATGGTTGTAAGATCACTTGATCCGAGTAAAGACCCTTTCCGTCCTCAGTGCAATTGGGGCATTAATGTATCTTGCTAGTCATACTCGACCTGATATATCTTTTTCTGTAAATTTGCTAGCAAGATTTAGCTCATGCCCAACTCGGAGACATTGGACTGGAGTAAAACAGATATTTCATTATCTCCAAGGCACAAAGAATATGGGTCTATTTTTCCTAATAAATCCAAGACAGAGTTGATTGGTTTTGCAGATGCAGGATTTATGTCAGACCCTTATAATGAAAAATCACAAACTGGATATGTTTTTACATATGGAGGTACTGCAATCTCTTGGTGCTCAATGAAGCAAACAATTGCAGCAACCTCGTCTAATCATGCAGAAATCTTAGCAATCCATGAAGCAAGTCGTGAATGTGTATGGCTAAGATCTATGATCCAGCATATAATGAATAATTGTGGTTTATCATCTGGAAAGGAAGCTACAACTGTCTTGTTTGAAGACAATACAGCATGTATTGATCAGCTCGATTGTGGATACATCAAAGGTGACAGAACAAAACACATTGCACCAAAATTCTTCTTCACCCATGACCTCCAGAAGATTAAGGAGATAAAAGTTAAGCAGATCAGTTCAAGTGAGAATTTAGCAGATTTATTTACTAAGGCGCTTCCTACATCAGTGTTTCAGAAGCTTGTTTACTACATTGGAATACGTCATCTTCGAGATCTCAAGTGATGTAGCCATTAGGGGGAGTTAATACGCGCTGTACTCTTTTTCCCTTAACCTTAGTTTTATCCCACTGGGTTTTCCAGGTAAGGTTTTTAATGAGGCAGCATATCAAGCGTATAATTATGTACTATTTTTCCTTCACTAAGTTTTTGTCCCACTGGGTTTTTCTTAGTAAGGTTTTAACGAGGCATAATTAGATAATGAACGTCCAAAAGGGAGTGTTATGAAATATTTATGTGGATGTCATTATCAACCTCATAAGTTATAAAACTCTTCCTATACCCCATAAGTTATGAGACTTTTCCTATACCCCATTAATATGGGAGATAAAAGGTCATGACCCTTTACATGCACTATAATAATTAGAGAGTTACTTTTAACCCCTATATATGTAGGGCTCATGTACTCATGAAAAATATATGATACACTCTCTCTTTTACATTCTCTCTATACTCTTTCTTCTATCACATTTTAGTTTATTCTTTTTTTATTATTTCACAACATAACCTATAATTTTATAACAAAAATAAAAGTCAAGGGATTCAAAAATTAGTTCTCTCCGTGTATAGGTAGCCCTATCCAATTACAAGAAAAAAAAACCAAAAGGTCTAAAAGCCCACTTCCACTGATGGCGTGGTCTGTTTTTTCCCTCAGAAAAGAAAACCGCTCATTTGGCTCTCTCTCTCTATCCCTCTCCAAATTTTATTTTATTCTGATCAGAAATTTTATTTATTTATCGCTACACACATCAAATCCAAAAATGTAATACCAAGAAAACGGTAACTAAAAACATGGAAGAATTCTCAACTGGCACCGACCCTCGTGTGCCGGCGGTCAAGCCGGACTCTAAGCCATCTTCCTTCGAGGGAGTTCCACTCGAAGCTGCCTCCGCTGCTGTTTCAGAAGATGCCGAGGTGGATAAGGACTTGCTGTGTCCGATTTGTATGCAGATAATTAAGGACGCCTTCCTCACGTCTTGCGGTCACAGCTTTTGCTACATGTGTATAATTACCCATCTTCGAAACAAGAGCGATTGCCCTTGTTGCTCTCAATTTCTCACTAATAATCAGCTTTTCCCCAATATTTTGCTCGATAAGGTTGGTTCTATTTGCTCTTTATTAGCTCCAATTTGGATTTAATTATGTTTCGAACACATATGATTGAATCAATTTTAAATATCATGGTTATTTAAGGTTCTGCTTTTTTTTTTTTTTTTCTTTGAAAATAAGGCTTGACTTGGATATGATTGGAATCTTCTTGTTACTAGAACACACCAACCCTTTTAGATGTCTTGTATTCAGCGACGATTTACTTGTATGATTCAAGTTTAGCTTCTATGTGGATTGAAAGTGAATATTAATCGCCTCACTGATAACTGGCACAGCTATTATCTTGGTTGTCTCTCTTTTATCTTACAATTATTTTCCCTATGCTTTCACGGTGTACTTGGTAGAGTCTTAGTGGGTTAGAATTTTTATACCTAGTAGTCAGCACTGAAAACAGTTCAACAGAGGGTCCCAGGAGTTTATTTCTTGGTGATTCCCACTCTCTATTTCCTGGAATATCATATTTCAAGATATTCATTGTCTTAGATCAAAATGCTTCAGATAATGATCCAATATCAAACTTGAACATTTAAAATTTAGAATACCAAATTTAATGGGGTAACCTTGTCTTGGTTTTATTAGATCATCTTAGTTGTCTTGTTATGACTGACTACATGATTTCCTAAATAGTGTAGTTAGACTGTTTTATGGTCATGTAATTATATCTTGAAATGGGGTACTTCTACTCCAGAGTTGAGCTTATCATTATATAATTTCTCTGTACCACATTTGTAGCTTTTGAAGAAGACTTCAGCTCGTCAAATATCAAAAACTGCATCCCCTGTGGAACAGTTTCGTCAGGCATTACAGCAGGTTAGTTGTTTTTTTGGAAGAAATCTAAAATTTTCATTTGTTATATCAAGGAATTTATGCATTGGTGTTTCTAATTCAAGTTCCCCCAGGGGTGATTTGCTAATTATGTCGCTCCCTCTATCTTTCACACACACAGACTGAGACTAACAACAAAATACATCTTGAGTGCTGCTTTTCTTAATATATTTTTGGAATGACATGAACAAAGAAGGCATACTAAATTAAGTGCATCGGTTTATTCATTGACCTGATCTTTCATTACAGTCAATATGGTGTTTTACTTGCGGCATATTTAAGGTACTTGGATTGTGATTGCTAGGTATAGTGGTGCAGATGCATGAATGTCTTAGAGGTGCTAGAATGGTCAAAAGTGGAAATCGGGATTACTTTTTATCCCAAAGCTGGGAGCAGGTCCAGCTTTGTTATCTATAGATGTATGTGTAGTTACTCTATAGATGGCATAATATCCTTGATTACCAAGAATTGTTGCTATTACTTTTCTCATTTTAGGGCACGGAATGCCCCCTTCCATAGTATTTAAGTTGCCTGATAATGATAGTATACAATTGGTTTTAAGCTTCCAGCTGTGAGCTTACAAGAGTTTATAGTGAATTTTCATGAATAGTAGTTTTAATATATTATTTATTTCCTCCCACCGCTGTCAACCAAGAATCGCATTTGATGTCTCTTTAAATTGAACAGTAGTGATGAGCCCGTAATTTCTATTACTTAGCAGTTTTTCCAACTAAATTTGATTCTTTACAGGGTTATGAGGTTACAATCAAGGAGCTGGACAACCTTTTGTCCCTCCTTGCAGACAAGAAGAGAAAAATGGAACAGGAAGAAGCTGAGAGAAATATGCAAATACTGCTGGATTTCTTACACTGCTTAAGGAAGCAAAAAGTTGATGAACTAAATGAGGTCCATTGCATTTACTTTATGCCACTTTTTTTTTTTTTTTTTACTGTTCACTATTTTTGAACCATCATTATGTTCTATCCAATTCATTCTTCAGTTTGACTGATCAGTTCTGGGTGTGTTGTTTTTTCCCTGCTCATATATATTTCATTAATTGTGATATTTGTTCTTCATTAGCTCTAGTATATTCCCTCTTACTTTAATTTAACCGTTATGTGCACATATTTGTACAAATAGCTGCATTAATTGATAATTACTTTGATCTGATTTTTTTTTTTGCTGAAAATATTCACTTT
Source organism: Gossypium anomalum (assembly GCA_025698475.1). Lineage (NCBI taxonomy): Eukaryota > Viridiplantae > Streptophyta > Magnoliopsida > Malvales > Malvaceae > Gossypium > Gossypium anomalum. Next base: position 18,182,540 of record CM046966.1, read on the forward strand.
TCTTTTTCGGTAGGTCGCTGACAAGATTTGTTTCCTTTCTGTAGGTACAAACTGATCTTCAGTTTATTAAAGAGGACATAAATTCTGTGGAGAGACATAGAATGGATTTGTATCGTGCAAGAGATAGATACTCTGTGAAATTGCGGATACTTGGAGATGACTCTATCACAAGAAAGCCATGGTCTTCATCCATGGACAAGAACAATAGTGGAATTGTCTCTAGTTCTCTAAATATCAGAGGAGGGATGCTTGCAGGGAATCTTCAAAACAAGAAAATAGATGGAAAGACACAGTTGAGTGGCCATGGTAGTCAGAGAAAAGATGCCTTAAGTGGAGCGGACTCACAAGGGTTCAATCAATCTGGTCTCTCTGTTGCAAGAAAAAAGCGGATTCATGCCCAGGTTTGTGATTTTAGAAGGTTTCAGTAGCAAATTTTTGTTTGGTATATGCTTTAATCTTACATAGTTGTAATTGGCAATAATGCAAAATAACTTTAAGACCTGAATTTCATTTGGTTGCTGAAAAAAAAAAAAAAAGGTGGCCAAAAACCTATTAAGGATTAACATTATCACTTCTGCTTGGTTTGATTAAACTTAGTATGAACTAGTTGGAGTTTGCTACAAGTACTTATCTCTTGCTTCATAGAGCTCTGTGAATCACATAAAAGACTGATTTGGTCTTTACGTTAGTGGTTTCTGATAGAATGTTATAATATCATAGATAGATGCCTTGCCATTTATAGTTAGATGCTCCAGCTAATGATCTTACAGGTTATATTTGAAGAACAATTTGCCATTGATTGATTTTATTGTTAATAGTTGAGCCTGGCAATTGGCAGACGTAACTTCAAATTTTCATCATTTTATATGAGAGGTCAATCATCATGAAAACGTGTTCTAATTGGTTTATTGTGCAATTGTTTTTTGTCTGGAGATGTTATTTATAGTTGACTCAACTTAAAACATTAAACCTTTATTGATTCATTATTCTTTTCAGGCCTAAATTCACTTTAATTTTTCACCCTTGGCCACAGTTTAATGACCTACAAGAGTGTTACCTGCAAAAGCGACGTCAGTTGGCAAACCAACTGCATATTAAGCAAGAAAGTGATAAAAATGTCATTCATAGAGAGGGTTATAATGCGGGTCTTGCAGATTTTCAGTCTGTGCTGAGTACTTTTACTCAATACAGGTATGGATGCCACTTTTCAATTATGTAGTGGACATAAGTTGACATTAACACCTTCCATCCCCTTCCTCTCCCTTTTCCTTTCCCTGTTGTACTTCAGTTTATCACTAGATTTTCCTTTTGATTCCTCTCTACCAGTCGACTAAGAGTCATTGCTGAAGTGAGGCTTGGAGATCTCTTTCATTCAGCCAATATAGTATCAAGGTGAGATTCTTGCATCTAAATGTTGTTTTAATATTGTAGAAAAATGTATTATTTTGTTGATTTAAAATTGTTTAAAAATGTATTATTCTGTTATGTTACACAGTACTGCTAAAAATGGAATTGAATATCATAGTTGGATGTGTTAATGTTTTTGTTCAATACTAGTAAAAGTTAAAAATCAATCTGATTTCAATCAGCTTTACAGCAATTGGAACTTCATTTTTATGAAACTGCACACTAACATGTGGACCCCACTGATTGATGGTTTGATTCACCATTTTCCAAACAAGTTTTATATGCTTGTACCTTTTACAAGTTATTCTATAATCTAGATGATTTTGGCATTTAAGTAAAACCATATGGTCTGGACTCCATAAGTCATCATCAAGATGAAACTGTGTGGTTTTAATTCCTTCCTTATCTTCTATGGGCCCACAGCACTCTTTTTCCTTCTTCAAACAGATAGGTACTCTTAAGAGTGGATGATATGTACTCTCAAGTGCAATTTCTGTCCACAAGGATCCCACCAAAGTACCCTCTACTTCTAAGTTCTATTAGGCTGTGAACTCGATTCATATAATATTCAATAAATAAGAAGTTATTCTTTTCCAAGAGTGTTGTGATTTATTGGGCAGAAAAACTAAAACGTAAAGATGCATCATTAATATATTCATTCTCATTCCAAGTTCAAGCTATGATTTGTATGTATAAGAATCCTTTTGTTACATGTTATCTTCTTCAAACAAATGGAAATAGGATCACAATTACATAGTATTATGTTTTGTACAGCAGTCCTTTCTGATTGAAAATGATCCTAAGATCCTGAAGTTGATCTTGGGTATGGATCAGAGATCCATGGTTTGTCTACAAAGAGCAGATTTTAATTGTATTAGCATCTACAAAGACCAGAGTCCAAACTACATTTATAAAGTAAAAAAGAGCTGGCAGAAATGAATATTATTCACGAAGGAAAGTAGCTTCAAAATACAGGCATTACACCCAAAGAAAACAGAGGCTGGTGACCATTGTTAGGGAGTAGCCAGGATGTTCTGAATTCCTTTCTTTCTTCTCTCAGGAATGCCTGATTTCACTTTCACTGAAATATAGTGTGTCTAAGACAAAGCAGTGGGTTTTTTTCATTCTGGATTAGGAAGCTTAGTCTGTGAATCTTGGTATTTTTCTTGCAAATAAATCAACTCCAGAATCTGTTTAGTGCTCATTCTGTGTATATATCCAAGACTGCTGAATTTGTTTTGAATGGATCATGGTAATTGCAGCATAGAATTTGACCGTGATGATGAGTTGTTCGCTACAGCTGGAGTGTCTCGGCGCATTAAAGTTTTTGATCTCTCAATGGTAAGATCCTGAATTTCTGAAACCTTTCACAATTGGCTCTGTTTACCATTATTGTTGGTCACAATTGACAAGGGAAATGTACTACAGTATAGTACTGTTCTCCGCCCCCATTTTATAGAGAAGCAGGAAAACAGTAAATGTTGTTTTAGAGCATTTTCTATGGATGGCTTTTCTGTTCATTTAACAACCATTTATATTCGGGGTTTAGTCTTGCACCCACTGTTGTTTTCTCTGGTATTGGTTTGTAACAACCTTGAGAAGGAGGCTGGTATTTTGTTTAAGTTATTGATGTCATATTAATGGATCTGCATACTGACAAGGAAAGTTCACAGTTAATAATTTGCTACTTTTCCTTCCAATCTTTAGCTATACCGACTCTTATTGACTACGCAGTTGTTTTCTAGGTCCTAAATGAACCAGCGGATGTACACTGTCCTGTTGTGGAGATGTCCACACGTTCTAAACTAAGTTGCTTGAGTTGGAACAAGCATTGGAAGAATCATATAGCTAGTAGTGATTATGAGGGGATAGTAACCGTGTGGGATGTAACAACACGTCAGGTAATGAGGAATTGTTATGGTTTACTAATTGACCTGACAATATAGTCCATTTCTTAGACTTGTTATAATTTTCATTTCAAACTAGATTTTCCAACCTTATTATTCTATGTTTCATACTGTTTTAATCGCTTTCACAGAGTCTAATGGAATATGAAGAACATGAAAAACGAGCATGGAGTGTTGATTTCTCACGGACAGACCCCTCAATGCTTGTATCTGGTAGTGATGATTGCAAGGTACGCTGACATATTCCATATCCTATACCGAGTAATACTGCTTTACTTAATCAATTTACAATATCTTATCATTGCATCTTGGAAGGAGAGATTCAGGAGATAATTATTCATTATCTCCACATGGGGCTGTAACATTGTCAATTATATTTTAGCTAGTCTTATATCTTATCATGTGAAGACAAGGGTGTAACAGATGAATGGGTTGACATTTGCAAGATATGGTTAAGTAATCTAGTCAAGGTTCTTGACATGAATACTAGATGTTTATTTACGAGTTACATGAAGCATTTATCTTTAACCATATCATGGTTTTATTTGCTTTAAGCTTTCATCATCAGCAAGGGAAAGTTCATTGTTGACTAATCATAACGTGGATGTGTTTTTGTTAATTGACCAGGTGAAAGTTTGGTGCACAAAGCAGGAGGCCAGTGTTATTAATATTGACATGAAAGCAAATATATGTTGTGTCAAGTATAATCCTGGATCTAGCGATTTCATTGCGGTATGGACTTATTTGTTTCAGTTTCATAATGGTTGAAAGATTGTGTGTTGCAAAAAAAAAAAATGCATTTTCTTTTCTATTTTCTTTGAAGCTGGAATATTTTTCCTAAATTAAATTACTCTTAATGTTTGTAACTACGCCAAGAAATTCTGTCATAGATAATTTATTTAAGTTCGTCAGTATTTTAAGAAAACTATTTCACAGTCACAAGGCCAATTTTGAAGGAGTTAAACTTTGAAATTGCTTTATATGCATGTTTTCTGTTTTTACAGACTGCATTTACTAGTCTTGCTAACTTAGGCATGCTAAATAAGAACTACTTTTCTTTAATGGAAAGAAAAACTGAAAAGCTATGAAACTTTATGGCTTATGCAGGTTGGTTCAGCAGATCATCACATCCACTATTATGATTTAAGAAACATCAGTAGTCCACTTCATGTATTCAGTGGGCACAAGAAAGCGGTCTCATATGTGAAATTCTTGTCTGAAAATGAACTTGCTTCTGCATCTACAGATAGCACACTAAGGTTATGGGATGTGAAGGAGAATTTGCCGGTGAGTAATATGTTTATATTGGTTCATTGTTTCATAATTATGCCTTATCCCAGATAATTTTTTTCATTTTGCTCTTATTGATTTAAGTTAAAATTTTCTAGTCTCTAAATTGATGCTTTCAATGCTATGGCTTCTCGAAAAGCAGTGAAACTTGACCTACTCTACATTTTGAGAAGCCGGTTTAGAAATGTATAATGTAACATGTTAAGGATACTTTGCTTTATATGCTCTAAATGTTGACTAGAGTCTTCCAAATAAAATGATCTGTTTAGCATTGGAGGATTTAAGAAAAGGTCTCCATTAATTTACACCTAGAGTTAGGGCCCATTTAGCATTGCATTTGACTGTCTAAAAGCACTTTTTGACGGCAAAAGCAACGCTGGACAACTAGGTTTCACCTTTGGCTTTGAAATCCAAACAAAAAACTGGATTTAAGTGCCTTTAGCTTTTGAGAATAGCTAGCTTTGATGAGAAATTATAAAATTACCCACATTTATATTGGTTATAGCATATACAATTATATTAGATATAAAATTCACTTTAAATTTTAATATTTAATATATGTTTTTCTGTAATTATTATATTGGGTATGCAATTATTTGTCTTTTTGAAATTTATATCGAATACACAACATTTTATATTTAAATTTATAAGGGTTATGGTTGTATGTGATTTTAATATCTATAATATGTTTATTTATTTATAATTTTACAAAAAAAAAATTGTATTAATTGCTTAAAATGTATTTAGAACATATATTTCATATATTGTAATATTAATTAATCTGATTGTTATTTAGATTGATTTGTTTTATAATTTCAAATGTCATATCTAAAATGGATATTTTAATTTTTCACAATATATATATTTTTTACTGTAATGTTAAACACTTAAAACTAAGAAACTATATTTTTTCATAGCATTGTTTCCTCAACACTTCTCAAAAGCATATATTCTAAACTAAGCTTTTATAATTGCAAAAATAATGCTAAATTAGCTCTTAGTACTGTGCATTTTGAGCAGTTAGTCCATTTCCATGTTTTCCTTTCAGTTTTTTGTTTGTTCATTTCATATTGTAATTTTCTTATTTTGCTCATTTATTTCCTTGGCGGGTAAAAATGCGGTGAGTAGTGGTAGGAAAGCCTCTGTGGTGTTGTTCTGGAGATGTAAACCAAAGCCATTTTTATTTATGTAATGAGTTCTGGAATAGGAGCTAGAAAGTATACTGGCAAACATTGATTTAAAAGGCTATTTGTCTTGTACTTGTGGAATCTTTTTCATTGATATCAATGTGGTTTACTTGCAGCTTCGAACTTTTAAAGGACATACAAATGAGAAGAATTTCGTAGGCCTCACTGTAAACAGTGAATATATTGCATGTGGCAGCGAAACAAATGAAGTGTACGTGTACCACAAGGTAAGGAAAACCATCAAATTGCAATCTTCATGGGTTATACTGATTTATTGAGATTTGTGGTTGTGGAGGCTTAATTGTTGGTTAGTTCTATTGTTGGGGGTTTTGAAGTTTCATAATCTTTGGGTAATAATTGCAGGAAATATCGAAACCGGTAACATGGCATAGATTTGGTTCACAAGAGATGGAGGATGCCGATGAAGATGGGGGTGGATCGCACTTCATAAGTGCGGTGTGTTGGAAGAGCGATAGCCCTACCATGCTAACTGCTAACAGTCAGGGAACCATAAAAGTGCTAGTCCTTGCGGCTTGACAAAATTGAAGTTCAAAGAGAATATTGTTTTACGGTTCAACTGTATATAGGTTGTAACTTGTAAGGATAAAATATGATTAGTGAATTTACCTCTGTTGTTTTCCCTCAAAATTATGATTGTTATACTATTATTCAACCAGCTTTAACGAAAGCCGATGTTGCACTCTTTTTATTATTAGTTATTTTTAATTTAATTTTTGTAAAATTATTTGTCAAAAGTCGATTTTAGTTGGATTGATGAAACGTCATTGCTTCAGCAGAGGTCCAGTAGTCAAAAAGTGTGGACTGTGCTTGTTCTTAGTTTGAGCGTAGGTTAAAAATAATTTCTCACCAAGACTGAAAACTAGCAAATCGCGCTCAATCTTGTTTTTGTTTTAAAAGAAAATGCTAAAACATTAACTCTTATTCGATACAATTATTGATTTTTTGTTGCTAAAATCAAATAATATCTCATTTTTTTGACCAAGTATATTCTTCTCCTTCAAAATTTCTCTTCCCCCTCTCCCTAGTTTAATTGGAAGCAATCAAATCGTGAAATATATGAGGCTAAAAGATGGCTTGTTTCGTAACTTTATCTGCCTTACATTATTGTGGTTCAAAGGGGAGATGCATTGAACCTGTTCTCATTTCTTAACTTGTAGCAGACTTTTTTACATAAAATCTGAGCATGCAACTTCCACCGCATTTGCCTTTATCCTACTTTTTCATTTCTTTTAAACGTTTTACTTAATACTAATCTATAATTCATGTTCCATGTACGACCATTTATGTAAAAAACAAAACAAAAGAATTTTAATACCAAACAAGAGACAATATTTAGATTTTGAAAAATCCTCGAAATATAATACATCATATTTAACTCGCTTGTTGATATGATTGGACTGTCATCTTTCAAAAACCCTGGATCTTTGAGGGATTCCATTGTCATTATAGCAGAGCTCCACTACTTGAATCCACTTCAATCCATATCAAACATCTTAAAGAAAAGGATTTCATCTTTGATGATAATGATGTCGATTTCCAACATTTCATCATACCACCCCCCGCAAAGGAAAAGAAATTCATTTTCATTCGGAAAAAGAATTAAAAGCAAAACAATATATTGTGGAACTTCCATATATAGTAGACATTAATCATTCTTTAATTGGTGTTTGTTGACGAATATTGGAGGTGCATGAGCCTCTTCATCTTCATCTGCCTTCTTTTCCAAATTTTCCTTTTTTTCTTTGTTTCATAAAACAAGATCTAATGGGCTCTCCATTTATCTCCATTCATTATAAATAATTTGAAAAATATAGCATATTATTTTATTAATCTCCGTTGGAATAAGTTTTTTAAGCGTCATTCACCGTATAGTTGATCGATCTCATAACAATCAAAGGTATTGTCTCCATGTCGAGACTTTGTCTCTGAACTCCGCGAAGAGTCGTGTACAATTCACGAAAAGACACCTTGATTGGTAGAGATATAACTTGTAAAACTCGGGAGAGATGTTAGTACATAATGTGTGAATAGTAGTTGAGCTACCTGAGGCTTATATTAGTACATGACATGTGAATAGTAATTCTTAGAATATATATATATATATATATATTCAAAATTTTAATTCTTGACTTAGACCTAAGAAATATTTATATATTAACATATTTTATTTCAACTATCAATAAAACAATTAAAGAAATTATAATAATAATAAAAAACATAACTTACATTAAAATTTAAACTTTTATGTTATCAAAAGAAAAAAAATTTTAAACTTGACATAGCATCAAATTTAGCCTTCAATATGTACATTTTTTTATCAACTTAACCCTTATTTTTTTAGTTAAATTTGACCATTAACTTTTCAAACAAGAGTCAAATTGCTTTTTAATAGAAGTGCTAACTAAAATATAATTTTTTTTAACAATATTAGTGTGGCAAACTCGTATGACAATTTACATGTACTTTCATGCTGACATGACACTTTTGTCTTATAAATCATGTCAACAAATAATTCTAAAAAATATAAAAATTAAAATTAAAAAAATAAAGAGTTCATAAAAATTCAAAAAGATTTAGCTTGAAGTATATGCAGATTGTCATTCGAGCTAATATGTTTAAAAATTAACGTTTTAGTTAATGCTTCTGTAAAAAATAAATTTTACCTTTGTTGGTATAATCTCTTCAATTTATTTCATGAATATTATATATGTAAGTAATATATTTAATGCTTAATAATATATTTAAGATTGTACTTGACAAATTAAACGTAAAATTAAACAAATTCACAATTAGCATTAAAATTATTTTATTAATAAGATTATAAAAAAATCAAACCTAATAATATTAACAATTAACTTTCATTAAATCAATCCTAAAATCCAAATCAACCCTTCGAATATCAAAATATAAATATTTTGTCAAATACAAATATCGAATTGGGCAAAAGAATAACACATGTATTGAACTTATATTTAACTTGACTGGATGCTTAAGGGTGATTTAAAAGTAATTAATGTTTATTATTTAAATATAATTTTATAAAAAATATAAATAAAATACGTATTCCTTTCATTTCATTTGTTTCTTTATTTGTTAGTAAGGTTTTTTTGTTGGGTAAGAAATGATAAAATAAATAGGGTAAAGGAAGATATGATTATTATTTTTAAATAATTTAATGTTATATTAGTAATTTCGACGAAATGAATATATGGTGTAATGTGATGTTACTGTTTTGGTATAATGCATTTACTGAGGTTGTGATCGTAATGTAGTCGGCAACTAAAAACATGAAGGACAAAAGAAGAAGATAGTATGAATATAAGATAAATACTGATGTTGCTGTTTACAAGACAAAATCTACTTCATATCAAACTTCCCTTTTTATTTGTCAGCTTTATTTTTTAACCAACTACTAAAACTTGAAAACTAGATACGTCCTTCATCGTTATTTCTGTTTCCAACTCCAGTATATTAAGCAGTTGCAGTGGCTTTCATGGCTTCAAACCTTGGTTCTTTGGCCTGGAATTTCATTCCAGCATATAGCTTCATATAATCTTCGAACACAAATTTGGGGTACCATTCCTTCTTCTCTTCTGCTTCATTCTCCACCAGAGCTGATGCTGGGTAGATAACGGCGTCACTACCTGGGTTGTAAAACGAAGCTATCGACATGCGAGACCCTTGGGTTTGGGTCACCACACGGTGCTCCACACTCCTGTATCTGCCATTGCTGATCACCTGCAAATTCAACATTTCAGTTTTTCAAGTTTCTAATACAATAAAATGCATTGGGCTAGCTAGAGACGGTCGGTGAGAAATTGAGATGCAGACCTCGAGCTGATCCCCGAGGTTGATGACAAAGGAGTGACGCATAGGGGGAACATCCACCCATTCCCCGTTTTTAAGAATCTGGAGGCCGCCCACTATGGGGTCTTGGAAGAGTAAGATTATGCCACCAGCATCTGTATGAGCGCGGAGTCCCTTGATTTTGTCTGGTGTGGGGCATGGTGGATAGTTGCTAACTTTGGTGCCAAAGGTTGGACCCTTTGAACCATTGAAGACCTTTTTCAGGTATCCCTTCTGTAGTCCAAGATTCTCGCACAACAAGTCTAGCAGTTCCTCGGCTAGGTTCTCCAATTTCACTGCAAATTCTTTCATCACGTTCCTGCAATTTATTAATTGGACTAAAGTGTCAGCTAAAGCCAATGATAATATAATAATCATGCATATATATATTGACCTGTATTCATCGGTGAGATCTGGGATTTCAGCCACGTTGGATTGAGGGACATGGCATATGTAAAATGTGCTCTCCCAGTCCATATCAGTGACCTCAGCTTGGAGACCCTCAAGGGCCTTGCTTGCTACCAGTTCCTTGAACCTCTGCTCCATGCACTTCTTGTAATGCTCTTTTGTCAACCTTTCCACAGTGTCCAGAAAATCATGGGGTATTCCATGGTTCAGCACCTGAAATCCAATCGACATATTAATACCCCCCACATTACCAGTATCTCCGGGCAAAAGAAAAAAAAAGTAGAATGCTTTTGATACATATACCTGAAAGAAGCCCCAGTTTTCACAGGCATCATTGATTTTGTCCATGGTTGTTGATCGCTCAGCACCATTGAGCTTCTCCAAGTTGATCACTGGGAAAGTTGCCATCTCTCTTTCCTTAAAATTCTCTCGAAACTCTCACTGATCTTTTAGTTTCGAATGATGTTAAAACTTAGCTCAAGACTTTCTTTAATGCAGAATGGAAGGAAGGTATAGGGGGGTATTTATAGAAGTTTCACAAGTGAGGTTTTGAGGGACTAATAATCCAACTGGAAAAATAATAGCAAAAAGTAACGAAACAAAATTCAAAGGTCAAATTTTGTTACTGGACCTTGTGTTTAATTTTATTTTGAATTTTCAAAAAATTAAAAAAAATAAAGATTTATTTTCAATAATCAAAACCTAAAAACATATTTGGTACCAATTATAAAACATCTATGTTTGAAAAAAAATGAATTTTAAGTGTTTAGTTTTAATATATAAGTAGGTTGAAATTATAAAATATTGATTTCACACTATAAACTTTAATTCCTTTCACATTAAACAAGTCTTAACCCTAAGCGGCTTCACAGCCTTGGAGTAGCGGACCGTCAAATAACCTAAAATCTTAGCTGTCGCTTCCATAGCATTTGATAATTAAAAAACCATGGTTCATATGCTTCGTTATTTATCCTTTTATGACATAAATACTAGACACATAGTCCGTAATTATTATGGGGTTTTATTTTAACATGTTTAAAACGGATTTATTCAAGAAAATAAAATAGAAACAGATGGTTTCATCACCAAACCGATAAGTATGAAAAATACATGTATTTTACACAATGAATTCTATTAGCATTCCATGGACACAGTTGAAGAACCAATTTTGGAATAAGGAAGCCATCTTCACTCATCTTCATATTATCACTTAACCCAACATGATTTTAGTTTTAAATTTTTTTATTATATTTTTTTTTTAAAATTATAAATATTGCTATAAATGTATTATATGTTAATGGCTAATTGAGTTGGTGTTACTCATCAATCGTTTCCCTAATCAATTAGAAAATTACTAGAAGTTTTTTTTTTAAAACAATAAATATTATTTCAAGAGTATTTATGTCTTTTTTTATATTTTGTTAAATTTAGATCAAATATATATATACTTAGAAATTGATTTTGTTAGGAAGAATAACCACAAAGTCCAAACATAGATCGTAAATCGTAAAACAGACACGAAGAATATTAAAAAAAATCTAAATATATATATACATTTAACTAAAATTATGGGCTAAATTAGGCATTTTATGCCCAAAAAAAATTATTTTGGCTTTTAGGCCGTTTATTTTTAAATTTAGGGAAATAGGTCGATTTTGGAGAGAGAAAGGGAAAACGCGTCCAATTGTGCGCATTTTCCGCCAACGGTCAATTCCAACGGTTTTTTGAACGTTGGTAGGCAATGGTAAAAAAAATTAAAGGGCCCAACGACCATTTTTATCTATAAATACCATGCCATTTTCATTTTTTTTTCACTCAAATTCAACTCTCTCAATTCTTTTTAAACTCTCTTAATTCTCTCAATTTCTCAAGTTTTGTTCTAAATTTTTTGATACACTAGTTTAAAAATATTATTTTATTAACTATTTCGTATTTTATTCGTTTCAATTAAATTTTCACAAATGGCAATCTCTCTAATTCGTTTCGACGACAAACACATTTCCGCCACTCAAGCGATAATGGTAAGACAATTTTAAATTTCTCTATTTTCAATTAAGTTAAATTTAAAATTATTTATTTTTAAAATATTTTAAATTAATTTATTTTGTTGGTATAAATAGATGAATGATTGTGTTTTAGAGGGGTTCAAACATAACTCGTCGAAGAGCCCAAATATCAAAATTCATGGTTACTTGCAAGACGTGAGATTCTTGCAGCGTCTCGCATGCTCAGGGGTTGCAAACTCAATCCTATACTTATCAGCACGTTGGTGGAAAGATGGAGGTCTAAGACACACACTTTTCATCTTCCATGCAGAGAGTGTACAGTCACACTCGAGGACGTAGCTTTACAACTGGGTTTACTGGTGGATGGGCCAGTCGTCACGAGGTCAGCGATCATTCTCGGTAAAGAGGATCTTTGTGAGGCATTTTTTGGGAAAGGAGTCAAATAGTTTTTACGGTGGTTGATACATATTAATTGGTTGGAAAGGAATTTCAAAGATCTTCTTAAGGACGCGCCTAATGTCGTCAAAGAACAATACGCCTGAGCATTCATCCTCAGGCTAATCATAGGCATTCTAAAGCCCGATAAATCTCAAATGCTGGTACACGTAAGGTGGATACTACACCTAGTCGACTTCAAAGAAAGCAAACAAATGAGTTGGGGATCAGCCGTGTTGGCCATGTTGTACCGAGAGTTGTGTCGAGCGACGGAATTGAATAAGATATCAATCGGTTGTTGCCTGCTTCTGCTGCGGTCACGGGCCTGGTGGCGGCTACCATTTCTTTGTCCCCAAGTGAACGAACCATATACATTCTCATTGGTGACAAGGTAAAAATCATTTTAAAATAAATATGGAGTTTGTATAATAATTGTTTTCATTTATTTATTATATGTTTAAATTAACATATCGCCTGAATATGGGGAACCATGAATTGAGTTACGTGGGACCACTGGAGTAGGTCGAAGATATTCAACTGCTATTAGATCAACTGTCAGAACCCAAGGTTAGTCATTGATTTTTTTTCAAACATATAATAAATACACAATTAATTTTAATTTAAAATTCCGTACATAATAAAATTTACAATTGTGTGCTACAATTTGAATGGTTGTTATACGTCAATCCAGACATCATAGAGTGTGTCCCGCTAGAGATTTTGGCCATTTGGAGTATGTGGGACGTGAAGGTGGAGTTTCACGAATCGGATCGCATGATAAGACAATGACTCACAGTGAGCTTCTTAAGCTCACTCCTTAGTTTACTGTCTTTTCAAATAATCAGCGAGGTTAGTATTCGGATTCAACAATCGGAGGAGTATCCCAGATAATTTTTAATAAACGTATTATTTTTAAACTTAATGTTTATACTTTTTGTTATTTGGGACTATAATGTTTTAATTGGATTGTGGCATGGGACTTTAATTTGGGATTATTTTGGCATGCATGACATTTAAGTTCTAAACTGTCTAAACTTGAAAATTGATTTAATTATGCACGCAACTTGGTTTTTAATTAAAAATATGTCAAATATCACTTTTTTTCCACCACAATATGAAAAATGAGTTTTGAAAAGTAAATAAGTTGGAAATCAACTAAGTTTTCACAAATCATCAACCTTTGCAAAGTATATATTATATTTAAATCAATTGTTTTATGCTTGAAACTCTTTTTTTTTTTTTGCAAAACTAAGAGATTCACAAGACTTTATATAGAAAGATAAGCAAATGGTTTTAAAAACATGTCATTTTGGTGGTCAATGTAATTTTTAGAATCTAGTCATAACATCTAAGCCAGAGTTGGGAGGTTACACTACAAACATGATCAGAGGATTAACAAGTATCATATAGGAGTATAGTAAAGTATTAAAAAAAGAAACACATGACAATATTTTAAGTATGCTTGTGGAATAAAAAAAGTACACTACCAATATACCAAATACTAACCCTATTTACTAAATTAAAAGTTAATATAACATCAAAATTAAAACTTGAAATTAAAAAAATTAATCCAAAATTAAAACCAAAATTATCTTAAATTTTAAAATAAAATAAATAGATTTAAAATTAAAATAAAACATATAAAATCACTTTTTTTATTAGACATATAAAAAACATACAAAATGACTTAAATGTATATATGTAAATAAAAGAATATAACTATGTGAAAAAAAAACTAAAATGAAATTATTTAAATGAAATAAGAACTTCAACATAACCGTGTAGGATTTTTTTTTCCTTTTTTTTTTCTTCATAAATTTTTAAAAAAACATTCTTTTTCTTTGTAAGTCTTCCTCTTTTTTGATGAGATCGTCTACTATCATTTATCATCATTTTTTAGGCTATTTTACCAATCTAGTCTAAAAAAAATTTGATATTTACAAAAATGACCCTGGTTCAAAAACATTCACTAATGAACAATAAAATTGGGTTATGGAAAATAAATAGCCGGAACCACTTTTTTTCTATTAAAAAAATAATTTTTAGGATTTTTGACACTAGATGGCCAGCACCATGTATTTTTTTCAAAAAAAAATTTTGGGTGTTGGCACACTAATGGCCGACACCTCTTTATCTAATTAAAAAAATATTTTTTTGGGGATAGCAGTGTCGGCTAACAAAGAGCCAAAATCACCCACAAAAAAAATTAGAAATATTGCAACATAACCCCTCCTTATTTTCTCATCTTTTTTATTTCCCAAGTTTATTTACATATTTTATATTTTAAAACAATATTGAACTACTTATCATGTTTTTTAAATTATGTAGTTCAATATTTTAAAACAATATTGTTCAATATGTAGTTCAATATTATTAAATTTAAAAATTAATTTAAAATATATTGAACTACATAATTTAAAAAATATGATAAGTAGTTAAATATTGTTTTAAAATATAAAATATGTAATTAAACTTGAGAAATAAAAAATATGGGAAAGCAATGAGGATTTATGTTGCAATATTCTCATTTTTTTGTTGGATGATTTTGGCCCTTTGTTGGCCGGCACAACTATCCCCCAAAAAAATATTTTTTTAATAAGATAAAGGGGTGCCGTGCCGGCCATCAGTGTGTCAGTACCAAAATTTTTTTTTGAGAAAAATACATGGTGCCGGTCATCTAGTGTCCAAAACCACAAAAATTATTTTTTTAATAAAAAAGTGGTGCCGGCGATCTATTTTTCATAACCTAATTTTACTGTTTATTTCAAATTATTTTGATAAATATTTTTAAACTAAAGTCATTTTTATAAATATTAAAAAATTTTAAGTTGGATCGGTAAAATAGTCCATTTTTAACCTTTCATACTCTGAAAAATCCTACTCTCACGATGACATCATCTCTTGATCTGAATCAGACTCCCTCCTCGACGTCTACCATGATATGATTAAGAGAAGCATTTTATCCGCTCCATCTTCCTTAAATTAATTTATTAAATACTGGAACATATTTGTATTAAGAGAGCACATGGAATTTCCTGAAAATGGAAAAAAGGAAAGCACATGGAATATGATATTAGCGTGAGATAAATGGCAGTAATATGCCGCCATGCATGTTGTGGTCGTCGGGCCAAAACGTGGAATTCCTAAGCAAATATAAAATAAAATTGGCAACTCTATCTACTTTAATATGTACACGCTTGTATTGTACCTAAAACGTCATGCTTATTTCATCATCCATTAATTGAACTTCCCATTTTCTATCTGATTGTAAGGCTATTTTATCAATCTAACATATTTATAAAAATCATCTTAATTCAAAAACATTCATCAACACAATTTGAAATGAACAATAAAAGTGGTACCGACTATCTATTTCTCATAGCCTAATTTTACTGTTTATTTCAAGTTATTTTGGTGAATGTTTTTGAACTATAGTTATTTTTATAAATATTAAATTTTTTTAGGTTAAATTAGTAAAATAGCCTGTTTGTGATGTATATTTATTTTATTTTATTTTATAATTTGAAATATATTATATAACTTTAAACAAAATAGAAGATGTCACTGCTAGAGAATGGTAATTTTTTTTAACATTAATTTTATTATATATTTTTTTATCATATCTATGCTTTTTGATATAATGTCTAAAATTATTTATAATCCATTCTCAACCTTTAAATAGGAGGATAATGCGTTTCAGCGCACTTAAACCAACATTCTTCTGCATTGGCAATATTATTGATGCCAATCGAACTAAAAATTCAATCGAATATTACATAATCAAAATTATACATAAATTTTAATTTGGTATAATTATATACGTAAAACTCTAATTATGATTTAAATGTATATTTAAAACTTTAATTTTGATTTAATCCTACAAATTCAAAAAAAAATACATTAATCTATTTTTATATTAGATAAATATAATTATTTACTTAGCAATATATAAATATAAAATGACGTTATGTCAATAATTGTGTTAACAATTTACAAGAATTAGATCAAATCATAATTTTATGTACAAAACTGTACAAAATTAAAATTTATACATATAATTATACATTAAACTATAATTTATGTATAATTTTAAGATTTATGCCGACGCAATAAATGTAGAAACTCGATAAGTATGAAGCAAACACAACGATAATGTCTGTATTTGATGAAATTAAAAGAAAGCATTCTTTGAATGGTCTTTTGTTTTTAAGTGGGAATGGGAAGTTTCATAATTTCTCACGTTTTCTTAAACTTCAAAGAACAAATTCTTAGTTAAGCAAGTACAAAACGCCACGTATTGCCTTGATAAGTTATAATATAAGCTCCAAATTGCTACATCAGATTAATACCGATAGGCTATAAAGTGTTTATCTCTTTGTTCTTTCACATGGCCTCGTGGTTGGTACGACTTTTTTTTGGTGAATTACAATAATAAGGTAAAATTCGAATAATAAATGTAACAAACGTAATTTGAATCTAAACCACACTTAGAACGGTGAACATTTTTAATCTTTAAAACATCATATAAAGTTCGTGGCAGCTACGATTTTAAATCTCTTTTTATTTTTTTAAGGTTTATATTTATCATGGAATTTCTTTTAAAATAATGATAGAGGTAATGGTTATTCATCAATTTAACTTGAGACTCTTATTAATTAAAATTTTCAACATAAATATCGCATCAATTTCCACCCACTTGTTTGTTTTCTTCTTTGATATTAGGTGAGAGTTGTAAAATATATTGTAAGCAGGTCAATTTACCTGGGCCCGTGTAAACACAAAAACAGTAAAAACTGACCCAAATACAATAGGCCCAATGCCCAAAAGCCAAAACCAAATTTCAGAAACCCTAGCCTCTGCTTAATACCGCAGCCCCCAGGCGCCGTACCACCCCCAGCTTCACGCCGTTCCCCCACGTGCTGCGTCGGCGAGATCAACGCCCGAGGTTCGACTCCCATTTGTCCCGTTGCACCAAAACGGAGGCCTCCCCTCGTTGACCTTCCCCCTAGCCTGCAAACAGACCTAAAAAAGGAACAAAGAGTGCCACGCGCTAAAGCAGACAAAAAATAAACAGAAATCGAGGATAGATTATTTCGGCTATATAGCCAAAAGCAAAAAATGTAACGATTACAGACTATCAAGAAATCAAAGAGCAAAAAAGAACAGAAAAGGTTAATCTATTTTCTTTTTTTTTCGGTTCTGTTTCTTTTACTTTCATATTACAAATTTTTTTCAAATAACAAATAATAAAAAAAAGAAGAACTCACTCGGAGCCTCCGCTGTCGCGAGGTTGGTGAATCCCCACCGTCGTTAGAATCGTGCCTAGAAGGAGTCGAGAACCTCCTCCTTCTGTGTATCCATGTCTCGGTGGTATGGCCTTCAAGGATGTCCGAGACAGGCTAAAAATGCCCTTTTGAACGCGACGGCCACCACGGTCGCGGTGGTGGTGCGATGACGGCGAGGATGGGTTTCCTGGAAACCCTAGCAGAGCACCAACAAGCAAAAAGGGGGTGTTTTCTCAGATCTTCTAAAAAGAATGAAACAAAAACTAAAAAATGAAATTTCTAGGTTTATATACAAACATAAAACAGTGCCGTTTAGCACCTAGATCACCCAGCGTCAAAACGACGCCGTATTAGGCGATCCGCGTGCAATCCGACTCGCTCCAGGGGGAACCCGCGCGTTTTCACTATTTGGGCTATTTTTGCTCTTAGTCCCTCTGTTTTCTTTATCCATTTAATTCAACCCTTTTGTTATTTTTCTTTTGTTTTAAATTTGACCACATAGGCATGCCCGGTTTTCATCTTGGTCTTGAATACATGGGCACACTGGATGGCAGACACGTGTCCAAAAACTGGAAATTTTGCCCAATGGTCCTCAAACGTTGCGCATATTTTCATTTTTGACGCCGTAGTTTATTCTGTTTTAATTTTTTATCTCTAGTTTCATTTTTATTCTAATTTAGCCCCTAATCAATTTGATTTTAATCCTTCTTTTTTGTTATTTATTTATTCAGGTTTTGTGTGTATTATTTGTTTCATATTTCATTTGTTGAATATTCTTTTTATACTGTTCTATTGTTATCTCTTTTAATCATTTTGTTATTATTATTATTATTATCATATTCAACATATTATGCATGGAAACTATTGATTATTGTAAATTATATATATTATTTGTTCTAAACTATTATACACATTATTCATTTTGATTTTGTATAGAATCATATATATTTCCTGTTTCAAAATTAATGTTTTCTATTTTTAAAACTCTTCATAAGTTATTAGGTCACATCATTGTATGTGTTAATAGTTCTAAGTCCCTTTGTTTATCATTTATGTCGAATTTTCTACATATTAGTTGTTTAAAAATGTTTCTTATATACCCTTTATTCTAAACTATTTTATACTTTATCTATTCAAAATTTTCATATAGTCTTTGATTTAAACATTTTTACACTCTATTTACTTTAAAATTTTTATATTATTTTGAGCCTTTTATCATTTATTTTGGAGTTTTTATACATTATTCTTTTGAAACCATTTTGTCATATTATTTATTTATAGTTGTTTCATTTATTATTTATATTAAACCATTTCGTTGTTGATTAGTTAACCTTTTATGTATTTTAAATTACTATAGATTTGAAATATTTTTACATATATTATTTTAACTACTATACATATTACTTATTTTTGAAATATTTTACACGATATTTATTTTAAACTATCATATACGTCATCTATTCTAAGTTTCTTCTCATATGTTATTTAGCTACACTTTTTTTATGAAAACTATCTTAAATTCCTTTATTATTGTAACCCTTTTATTTACCTTAAGATTTCATACATTATTTAGGTTAAACCCTTTATATGTATATATTGTTTTTTATATGTATTGTTTATTCTCATTCCTCATGCATTATTCATTTTAGACTTTTACGTGAATTATTATATATATCATTTACTTTAAGATTACATTATTTTATTGTATTTAGATTGTATCATATCATTCACTTTAAATTTATATTTTATATAATATCTATTTTAAAACCATTTTTTATGTATTACTCATTTTAAATTGTTTCTCTTGTGATTATTATTGTTGATATTTAAGTGACATGCTATGCGGTTATTGCCATTGTGTGCTTTAATTCATTCATTTTGTATTCTTGTATTATTAGTCACCCGTATAATATTGAATTCACGTTGTATTATTCCGCGCTCCATATTATATTTTTTATCTAGCTTAAGTCATATCGAACATTGATCCGATAACATGTTTATTAAACTCGAATCGCTCGCTTTTTATTCCAAACAAAATAATACACGCCGTTTAAACATCGCATTTACTGCTATTCAAAAACGAAAATTTCAAAATAAGGTAATGTTTCATGTTTTAGAACCTCGAGAAATTGTGCCCTAACTTACGGGGTTTCGATTTTCTCGATGGTTCTAAGTATCAAAATACCCTTTTAAATTTTTATATACACGACTTTCTAATTTAAATTAAAGACAACCTCGTGCTCGGGAATTCATGGCATTGTATCCTAACCTACGGGATGTGATACTCCGATATCTCGAGATAAGGAAATCTTCAACAATCATTTTGAGCTAAGTCAAGAATTTTAAAATTGATGTTAATAAAAAGGATCGTACTTCAAATTCATTCTCGATTTTCAACTTTCGACATTAGGACACTAAGTAATCAATTCGGTACCAAATTTGGGCATGACGAGGGTGCTAATCCTTCCTCGCATGTAACCAACTCCCGAACCCGTTTTCTCAAGTTTCGTGGACCAAAAATGTCGCTTTAGTAAACTAAAATGTTTTATGAGAACAAAGGCGATCCGATCACACCTAATAACGGTCGGTGGCGACTCCCGTTTTAATTATCATTTTCAAACCAAAGTCGATTCCCGTTTTCAAAAAAATGGTTTCGACATATATAATATATACATGCAAAATATATCTCAATTATATTCATATAAATATATTTATATGCAAATATAAGTTTTAAAATTATTAATTAGGTTCAATAATTTAATTTAATAACTACTAATTTTAAATGAAATTATAGAAGAAAAGAATTTAAAAATTGGTTTAAAATATCAAATTTTGGTCCCAACTAATATGGGCTAGTACACACCGATACAAGCCAATGTTGATTGAAATAAGTCGAAACACATTGAAGTAGTCAAAAAGCACCGTAATTTTAACTAAAATGGAACATAGATCAGTTGATATCAATTTAAGACCAGAACAATACGTACTTACCGATATGAACAATACTAATACAGTATTGACTACCATTGCTTCAAAACTTCATGGGCATGAAATGTCTTGAATTATAGTAATATTAAGGTAAACTATAGAATTAGCCAACCAACTATTAGCGTGTTTCTATTTTGGTCACTCAACTACGAAAATTTTCAATTTAATCACTAACGTTTTAGATCATTTCTATTTTGGTTACTGACATTTTTTACTGTTTCTATTTTGGCTACTCTCCGTTAAATGATTAGCACAAATGATGATATGATCTTTTTCTAACTGGTATCATAACACATTTAGTCCTCGATACTTACACATTCTATCAATTTGAACCTCAAACACATATGCTTAAATATAAATTATATATTATGAAAAAGTACAAAAATATAATATTATTTATATATATTCTAAGTGTTTATATTTAATTATAATTATAATGCTCAAATATGCATTTACTCTCTCCCAACTTAATACCTTCTTCCAAGTTGGTATTTATAATTTTTTTGTCCCAAGTTGGTACCCAAATTTTCATTCTGTCATGAGTTTTAGTACTTTTTTTTATAACAATGTTAAATATAGGACACATGGCACTATCAAGTTATGACACATGGCATTGATGATGTCATAATATATTTTTATAGAAATATGTATCTAAATTTTAAAGAAAAAATCTAAAATTCAAGTTAGAAAAATCAAAAACCTAGAAAATTTACATCTTTTTAAAAATAAATTGCAAACAAATTAGATGAAGATAAATTTTACCAAAAAAATTTATGCTTAGAGATGGGTTTCGATTATTACACGGTTCTTCAAGTTGATAAGAATGCAAAAGATGATGATTTGAAAAAGGTTTATAAGAAGCTTTTTCGTATTTCTTTTTTTTCTTTTTATTTGTTAGGTTTTATAGGAAAATTTGAGTTTCTCTTTTGAGAATGCTATTAGCACAATCATGAATAAAGTTCATAAAAAAAAAAACACAAATTTATTGAGTTTTGGAGGGTTCTAAGTTTTTAGGTTTATCAAAATCACAAATTTACATATAAGTTTATCAAGATCTAATTATATGTGTTTAAATATAGTTATATTTATATTTAATTATATGTGTTTGGGGATCAAATTAATAGGATTTGTAAATGTATAAGGTTAAATTTATTGAATTGTTTGTAAAATTTATAAGTATTGATAACTAAATGTGTTATTATACCAATTAGAAAAAAGCTACATTATTACTTCTGTTAACTATTTAACAGAGGGTGACTAACATAGAAACGAATTAAAACGTGAGTGGCCAAAATAAAAATGATCTAAAAACATTAGTGACTAAATTGAAAATTTTCTTTATTGGGTGACCAAAACAGAAACACACAAATAATTGGGTGACTAATTTTATAATTTACCCTAATATTTATATGAAAATTACATATTTAGAATATTAACGAGTGTTTAAAAATAACATACAATAAATAATAAAATTATGGTTTAAAATTAATTAAGAATAATAACACATGAAATATGTACGATATTAAAATTAAAAAAATTATATTAAATTGTGAGTAAAACAAAATTTAAACACGTAAATACATGAAAATAAGAATACTAAATAAAATTATTTATTATGGTGTTGTTATCAATTTTAAATTAATGTTGAATTAACTTATGATACTAATTTAATCAATAATATTATGATAAGAAAGAAAAATGTCATCAACTCATCAGTTCCTCGAGGAATTTGGGCTCGTAAAGATACCCAAAGTTAGCTGTTGGGTTTGTCCAAAGTGCAGAATATTTTACATGCCAATTGAAGATGATTTTTCATGCAAAAGATGTACATAAAGATTGGGATGTGGGCATATGTAGTGAATGGAATGAAGAATTGATGATGCAAATGAAGATATTATTGTGGTAGAGTGCATGTAAAATTCAAAAGAATATTTTCAGACCCCATCTCAATTAATCTAGAAAATATCAAGAATATCCAGGATGGAACGGTTGCAAACAGGGCAGGATCCACGGTTAAGGCACACTTCCCTGGAACATACCCTGCAAAAGGCGTGCCCACATGGAATAAAAGCCGCTCCTTTCTTCCTCTCCATGCACACGCAGCACATCCAATCACAGCTTCCTCCTCCTCCACCTTCATTTTCAACAGCCTCTTTCCTCTGCTTCTTATTCAGTTGCTCTTCTTGTTGTGTCCAACAATCTTCACCCTCCGTTTCTTCAATCAATCTCATCAATGTCTTTACCTGCACCGGTCTGGGACCCACGTTGTTGGTGTTGTCGTTGTTTCCCCGCAAATTACGCTCCGCGGCCAGCGCCATTGCTAAGTTCATCCCCGAGGCGGATGTCGGCGGGGTGGGTACCACTTGCTGTTGTTGGTGGTGGTGGTGGGCCAGCAACAGGGGGACGGTGGCGCTGTTTACGACATTGAATCGGGTGGTGGTCCTGGTAATGACTTGTTGTGATTGAGGTGTTTCTTCATCTTCGTCGAGGATTGAAATGGTGGAAATTCTGGGTCTGGGATTCCATGTGGCTCCACAGCAACCCATCCCCATTGCCTTCAAACCTAACCTTTGTTTCAGATTCTTCCACTTGGTTATTCTGCTCTCCATTTCTTCCACTCGGTGCTTCTACATGCACAAATGTTTAATATGATGATCATTCACTGCAAATTTAAAAAAATATATATATTCAAATACCAGGAAAATCAAATGTATGGATGAGCATATGCTAATTCATTTCAAATAAAAAAAAAAAAAAACGGAAAGTAGAAGCAAAACCTGAGAGTGGCGATGGAGTGAAGAGTGGAGAGATGGGAATGTAATTTAAGGAGTGATACTGAGACATAAGAAAAGAGTGGGTCCATTCTCCCCAAGCTTTCCAGAAAGAAATTGAAAAAGGAAACATTGCACCCATTGACATGGCTAAGCCTCTCTCTCTCTCTCACCCTTTTTAGTTACTGTGCTCTCAAATTATTGCTTAACTTAAGCTCTCCTGCATCTTCAGATTCATTTACAGTATTGCAAATATTAATAAAAACATATAAAAATAATTTAATTCTATAATAATGGAAGTAATCTTCCTTGATTATATTAATTTTTGTTCAATGGATAGTGAATCACATGGTGAGTTAAACTACATAGATAGCAGCCAAGCATATGATGGATTGTAGGGGCCTGGGTAAGAGGACTTACAAATTAATCAAATGTTCAATTATATACGAATGTTTTACATTTGTTAATTAGATACAATCAATTAGTCACTACTAACTTTACGATGGATGCTTCTTGGAGCCAACAAAGTAGTAATACTTTTTATTATCAAACAATTTTTTTTATATGCACAAGAACTTTCAAACATTAAAATATAATTACAATTATATTAATAAATTTAATAATTAAATTATTAAAGTATTATCATATGTAAAATTAATAGTTTTACACTTACACAAGTAAATCTTTCATATATATATATATATATATATATATATATATATATTCTTGAAAAGGAGATAAATGGGACATCCTTTTAATTTTTGCTTCTCAAAGTCAAAAAAGCCATGAAATCCGGGCATTATGAGTTAGGTACTCCAACACCTAAATTAATCATGGAAAACGAGGGCTCAAATCTTTATCAAGTATACAATCTCTTAAGCACGATTATGGAAAAAAAGAAGAAGAAGAGAGTATATGATATCAGTTAATACATTTATAGTCAAAATTAAGGTATGATGTTCAATGATTATATTTTTTTGTTATTTTTATTTTTATTCTTTTTTTATTTAAGTTTAATTATTAGTCTTTAGAAAAAAGAGTTAAATTGTTAGTTTTTCAAATGGAAATATTAACTAAAATATTAATTCTTTATCAATGTTGGCATAGTAATTCGGGTGACAATCCACATATACTTAAGACTAGCATGTCACTATTCATCTTATATGTCAAGGTAACAAATGATTTAAAGATTATAAAATGTTCAAATTTTTTTTATAAAAATTCAAAATAAAAGCATCAAATACATGTGAATTGCCATACAAGCTAATTATGTTTTAAAATTTAATATTTTAGCCAGTATTTCTTTTGAAGAACAATAAAAATCTAAATCTTTTTAAAAGGCTGATGGTCAATTTAGATTATTTCTAAAAGTTTAAGAGCTAAATTTAGCTTAAAAAAAGAATAAGAGTTAAATTGATAAAAGATGTAAATATTGAGTACTAAATTTCACATAATGCCAAAATTTAATGTAAGTTAGCGTAGTATTAGACCCATTTTTCTGGATTCTAAAATTAAGGCGATGAACTTCGAATTCTTGCTTTTGGTTTAAAAAGGAATGTAAATGATTACGAGCAACATGCAATGATGATTAGTAAGTTCAGACTTTGGATCTTCCAGGGCCCTTCCCAAGTCTGCCTTTTTACAATTTCCCCCTAATATTTTCATCATGCATTTATTATAGCTATTTGTTGTGGTGTTTTAATTCGATTGGTTTTGTTATTATTATAATAATTTGAAAGACGTAGATTTAAATGCATTTAACTCTATAATATTTTCCGCTTTAAAAATTGAAATGTTGTTATGCATGAACAAAGATCAACTACACTTGCCACTGCATTTCTTTATCCAACAAAAGAAATCAATAAACTACAAACACCCTTCCGCTACCTATTATATATAAACAAAAGAAAACTACACACTTGGTTCAAGTTACATAATCTATCTATATGACCCATGATTTAACACTGGATATATATCCTGCTTATGACATAAACAAAAGGTCATACACCATTCATATAGAATAAAAAAAAGGATGACCAGTTTACATGTATCTGCTTGACAGTCCAATTGCCCACTTAAAACAATGCTGTGGAAGAAAATAAGTTTAAAATTACCCAAATCGGCATTGAAACATGCATGATGGGCAAAAACTCACATGTTCAAAATTTATGATTTTTAAATTATTATAATAATAAATTCGTTTGATGAAAAAGATGAGTGTTTTGTTAAATAAAATTTAAGTTTTAAAATGATGGATTAAATATAAATATTACTCCATTAGGGTGTTTGGTTATTTAAAATTTATATATATATATATATATATATATATTTATCATATATTAACATTGACTTAAAACATAAGTGTTATTTGTTAATGTACCATCTTATCTTTAATATATTTATTTTTTATATAATTTAAAATGAAATATAATAGAATATTAAAATAACAAAATATTAAAATATTTAATTTTATATTAATATTAAAAAATAAAATAAAATTATTATTTTTTAGAAATAATATATTAATATTATTACTTTTTAAATAATAATAAAATATATAATTTTAAATTAATATTAATATTAACATTAAATTAATATTGAAATTTAGACTTTTAACATTAATATAAGAAACCCAAATATGGACAGTAAAACGAACACAAATAATACCAATAAAATAAACTAAGTATATAATTTTATAGCTTTATATATTTTACAATTTTATATTAAATATATAAAATAACCAAATATTACTAAAATAATAAAATATATAACTTTATATTAATATTTATATGTTTATATAATTAAATTTAATATTTTTAAAAACCATTTAATTTTAAAATTGGACCGAGTCAAGACAAACTAGTCTGACCTAATCAGACGGGCCACTGGACTCATGAACGGTTGTACTTATAATATGTGGTTGTTGGGTGATAATTAGATGTGTCCATGAGTCAGACTGAACTCAACCAATATTTTAGGCCTGACCTAATCCAAAAAATGAGCCTAAAATTTTGCCAAAGCTTTACCCAAATAAAAATGATAAAACCCGGCCCGTCTGTATTATTTTTTTATATTATTTTTTATAAAATATAATACATTAAAATTACTAAAAATATTAAAATAAATGTTTCCCAAAAATTGAAAATAAATTAAAAAATAATATGTATATTTAAATAACACTAACATAGGTACAACTTAACAAGTAAATGCCTCTAAAATAGTAATAAAATTAATAATAAAATAAAATTTATACAATATTCAAATAGTAACAACAAAATAGTAGCAATATAATTGTGAAATGGTAACAAAAATAGTGAAAAAATAGAGTAAAAAAAAAAGAAAATAGTAAAAAAATCTTTCTTTCTTTTTTTGCATATTTGGGCTAGGCTCAGGCCAAAAAGTCTTACCAAAGGTCTGAAACGTTTTCTAAACGGGTCTTATTAATTTGTCCAAGCTTATTTTTCTTACCCAAATCTTCTAACATTTCGAGAAGGCCTTCAGGCCGGACTGAGTGACTCGACCCTTGAATAGATTTAATGAGGATAAAATTAAAACAAAATTAATTGAAATTGAGTAAAAATAATGATATTTAAAACATACTTTTAACGTAGATTGTTAATATTTATCGAGACTACTAAATATCTTATTATTTAAAACTCATAAAATAATTACGTGATAAAGGAGCTTTCGCACTAATTTCAAGCAAACCAAATACAGCCTAACTTTACTAATTTTAGCCGACACTAATAACGTCAATGTTAATAATTTCTAATACGATAATGCCACAAATATCCACTTTATTAACATTTACGTAGCGGTAGTCAATCGGCCAAATTGAGCCTTTTGAGGCTAACGTTTACCTATTACTTCCCATATTTTTATTAATTATCAAAGGTCTTGTTTTAAAGTATTTTAAATTATCTTTTAGATTACATTAATTGATTAAATTAATTGAATTGAAATTTAACTATCTAACTAATATCTTAAAATTAGAGAATGAGTGAATCAATGTCAAATTAATTGAACTGATAAAAAAGATCGAATTTGAGAAAAAGCGTTTAAAAAAATCTAAACTAATTTAATTATTTGATTTTTTTTATAATTTATAAAATTAATTTTCATTTTTTTATTATTATTTAATTTATAATAATTGAATAAAAAATAATAATTTAATCGATTAGACCATTAGTTTGATTATTACAACATTATTCCTAATATAGAACGATAGGAAAATAAAAAGAAAAGAGAAAGCCCAATACTTCTCAACCCAATTTGAGCCCAAAATGAGGAGTAAACCCCTTCTGTGTTTTATTTTAATTAATTTTTTAAAATTTTAAAATTTTATTGACTAAATTACATTACTATTAGTAGTCACCAATTTTTTTTCTCAAATTTGAAAAGTTATAAAATAATTGTAGACTTAATTTTTAACCCGGGCCCATACCCATAAAAAACAAAAAAACAAAAATAGGCCCAAAACAAAAATGGGTCCAATTGCACAAGCTCAATAGCCTAAACCAGAAACATGGAAAACCTTAGGCTACTTTCAGCCGCCACATCCCCCACAGCCTCCACGCCCGTTCCACGTTCGCACCCAACTCGCGTGTTGCACTCCTACATTCGGCTCTTCTCCACGTCCTCGCGACCTGCAGTTTGAGCAAGAGAAACAACAAAAAACCACTTGTATTTTGGCTATAAAGCCTTCAATTTTTTTAATTTAGGGGGGTTCTTTCTTTTTTCAGAGAAATTGTATACAAAATACATACAAAGATCAATAAAAAGCAATCAAAAATATACTTCAAAGGTGATTTTCCGTAATTTGTTATGTTTTTTCATTTTTATTCGGGTTTACAATACCAATACAAAATACAAGGGAGAAAGGGGGAAGCTTACCGGAGTTGCACCGGGCACGCATCGTCGGCGGGCCTTCGCTGGTCAGGAACGGAAGGCCTGGGCACTAGCCTTTCGGTTGAAGAGTAAAGGGAGAGTGAGGGAGATGAGAAAACATAAAGCATTTAGGTTTTTTTTTTTATTTTTAAAAAGGTCAAAATGTTTCTTTTTTTAAAGAAAAATTTTTAAAACAAGTTTTAATAAAATGAAACAGCATTTTGGGTTTCGTGCCAATGTTCATTTCGACGATTAATTTTGCATTGTTCTCATTATTTTTTTTATTCGTTGCATTTTGCGATTTATTTGTTTAAAATTTTCTTTCATATATTTTTATATTTAAAGATCTATAGATGTTCAACTCAATACTATTATACACATATATACGTAACTTATACTAAATTATTTTTACTCTAAGTATACATTGTTGATTTCCTATTATTTTATGTGCACATTTCCTCTTTTTTTTATGTATATATATATATATATATATATATATATATATATATATATTATTGATTTTATACTATTTTATGTATATATATTTTCTTCTAAGGACCCTATTTTAAATGGAATATTTTATTTATTTTAAATACTTTCATATATTAGTATCTTTGTTCTTATATATAAAATTTTCATTTCATGTATATTATTTATTTAGATTGAAAAGTACTATGTTATTTATTACTTACTTTTTTTATATATACATTACGTATTTTGAAATTTCATTTATATGTTATTATTTCATATATGGTTTTTATTTTTATTATTTTTGATCTATTTCGAACTTTCATGCATGTTATGGTTGTTTGTTTGCATATTGATGATTCCAAATTGCATTTCCTCTATATCATTTATTTGTTTATTAGTTTTAAAATTTGTCACATGTTATCTGTGTTAATTTGCTTGGAACTTCTTTAAATTTGCTTTTAATTCATTAGCCTTCAAATGTAAATATTGGTATTTTTATAATATATGGTATGTCGCTTTTGCATGTATCCTAACTCGTTCCTTTGTATTTTCTCATTATTTATCCATGTCATATTACTACTTTTACTCTAAAGTGAACCAAATGAATATACTTTGAGCCGGTTTTGCAATTGTTTATTTAAAAAACTTCCAAAACAAAGGAAATGTTTGGCGTTTGGAAATTTTGGGAATCGTGCCCTAACGTGCTGGGTTTCGATTTTCTGCTTGCCCAAAATAGTCAAATATTCCTTTAAAATTTCATTCATGTTTTCTAAATTTTAAAACAAGGCAATGTTCTATGTTTGGAAATTCAAGAAATCGTGCCCTAACATGCTGGGTTTCATTTTTTTGTTGGACCAAATAATTGAATACCCTTTTCGTTGCATTTTGGAAATCATGAGGTGATCTCAGTTTTTTGAGGCTTAAAATATCGTGTCCTAACGTGCTGGATGTGGTATTTTATTCCTTTGGAATGAGTGAATCTTAAGATCCAATTCAAGTTGTTCGCACATTTTTAAAGGAATCGTATTTTAGCATTTTTCCTTCAAATTTTCAACAATAGGACATTAAATAATCAATTGGTACCAATTTTGGGCGTTACGAGGGTGCTAACCCTTCCTCGTGCGTAACCGACTTCCGAACCCTTTTTCTCGATTTTCACAGACCTAAAATTATTGTTTTAATAAATCAAATGTTTTATTAAAATGATCAATCTCAAGGTGATCCGATTACACCTCGAAAAAGATCAGTGGCGACTCCACAATTCTTTTTAAAGTCGACTCCCATTTTCTTAAAAAAATAAAAAAATAATTTCGATAGCTTGAGGACTCCACTGGGGACCAATAAGAGAGTCAGACCGTAAAATTGATTATTTTCTGTCCTTTTGTCAAAAATTTAAAATTTGGATTTTTAACATACGATCCTTTCATTGCATGTCATGGGTTTTATGGTCATCATTTTATTCAGGTTTTGTATTTTGAGTTGTTTATGTCCCCTTGCATCATTTTGCATGACCGTTGTGGTTGCACCTTCTAAGTGGGAGTGAGAAACTATGCCTTCGTGAGGTTTTCACCTTCGCATGGGCTAGTGGACTGCTTCTGGGATACATCCATACATATGTCTTCGTGAGGTTTTCACCTCCGCATGGCCATAGGGAAATGTATTCCCCTGAACTGAACTTGATCTACATGAGCCTATAATGAGTGAGGGTTGAAGAATCTGTTGGTTCAGGTAACTTTTCTTAGAACTGAGCCATATATAGTGAACCCTAAGAGCCTGCCCTAGGTAAAGCTATATTGAACCCTAGTGATTATCCCATATAGGTGTTTACTTATTTTCTATTTGCTTTGATTTTTATTTTTCGATACTAACCTGTTGTGTTTTATTGTGGTTTTGTTTGCATGTTATTTCATATTAAAGAGGTGTCGATCTCTGTTCGGTTACTAAATTAGAAAGCTGGTTATGGAGAGTTAATTCCTTGATAAAGTGGAGGATAATGCGGCTGTCCGTAAGTGGTCAGAGAAGATGCAACTTGAGAAAGGGGATAGCCTAGCTGAGGGGTATGCATCGGCGTTGGGGGGCTTCACTCGCATCAATGTGACCCAAAACGAGTTCCAGGAATTGAGGGATATATGGGCCCGTTAGGATGATGAGACTAAGCAACTGTTCTATCAAAGTTATGGCGACTTACCCTACCTGCTCGATATCAAGGTGGACAGGTATTTCTTTCGGGCTATGGCTCAGTTTTGGAACCCGGCGTATAGTTGTTTCACCTTCGGGAAGGTGGACTTGGTGCCTACTGTGGAGGAGTATACAACTTTGCTTCGTTGTCCAAAGGTTCAAGTTGATAAAATTTATTCCAAGGCTGCTAATGCCCCAGCTTTTGTAAAGAAGTTAATGAGTATCACCGGGATAAGTGAAAAATGGGTTACAGCCTGAATTCAGCAAAAGGGTGATAGTAAGTGCATTCATTGGGTGAGTTTGAGGGACCTAATCGTAGCACATCCAGATACAAAGAGGAAAGTTAAAGTCTTCGCCTTGAGCATCTATGGCTTGGTAATTTTCTCAAAAGCTTTAAGGTATGTAGATGAAGCAGTTGCTGATTTTTTTTATCGACTTGACAAACGGGTCACACCGGTACCGGCAATTCTGGCTGAGACATTCAGGTCCTTGAGTGCATGTTAGATGGCAGGTGAAGGTAGATTTATAGGGTGTACGCAGTTATTGCTGGCTTGGTTCCACAATCATTTCTGGAAGGTGGATAAGGTTTCATATCGGGTTTTCTCCGGTAGTTACTCCTAAGGGTGTTCATTCGATTAACCGACCGAAATATCATTAACAGAATTAACCGACCCTTCAAAATTTTTAACCCTTAACCGAACCAAATTTTTTTCAAAAAATTAATCGATCCTAAATTTTGTCGGTTAATTCGGTCGGTTAACTGAATTAGCCGAAAATTATATTTTTTTAATTTTTGGTTAAATAAGTATAAAATTAACCGAATTAACCGAATTATTTGTATAAAATTATATTTTTTTATTTTTATTTTTAGTTTTAGTTTTAGATTTTTATTTTTATTTATTAAATTATTTGTAATTTTTATGATTGAGTTGAGTAATTGGTTGGGTTGGGTTGGGTTGGGTATTTGGATTAATATATATTAAATTGAGTATTTGGGTTTATGTTGGATTGGGTTTGAGTGAATACTGGGCTATTTATATATTATAATTTTATTTATTAATTTTTTCAGTTAACCAAAAAAATTTGGTTAACCGACTGGTTTCGAACCGAATTAACCGTTAACCGAAAACTCAAAAAATTATTAATCCACTTTCGATCAATTAATTCGGCTAACTGATCGATTAATCGAATTCGGTCGGTTAACCGAATTTTTTCGATTTTACCCGAATTTTGCACACCCCTAGTTACTCCCCGTTAAAGGAGATAACAGCCACGTCCAAGAGAGATTACGTACCAGAAGAAAATTGGATTGCACTCCTCTGAAATCTTCAAGAAGAGGACGTTGAGTGGAAAGCTCATTGGTTTGTTCCTGATGAGATCCTCTATCGGTGTGGGAGTTTTGATTGGGTACCAATGCCTAGAATTTGGGGAGCTGTTGGATATACCCCTTTGCTTGTTTTAAGACAGTACAGATCGAGACAGTTTATACCGATGACAAATGGATTAGCCCAGAGTGAGTTCTTGTATGGGGAGAAAAATTATAAGAAGAAGGTTCGAGAAATTTTTGATGCTTAGAAACTGACGCGCCGGATGAAGAGATTGGCCGTTGGATCAATGATGACCCCTGAATACAATGGGTGGCTGAGTAAAAGGGTTAATGATAATATCCCTAGGCCAAGTTTAGAAGGTGTTCGTTCGATAGAAGAGTACTTATAGGTAATCCCTTTCGAGCTTGAAATCGTAAAACGAGACTTTAAAGAGAAAAATGCAGAGTTAGGGAAAAAGATAGAACCGTTGGAGGAAGAAAAGATGCATTTGAGATTAGATATTGATGTGCAGAAACTTAAGGTTGAAAAGTTGAGGAAAGGGAAA
The DNA here is from genome assembly GCA_025698475.1 of Gossypium anomalum. NCBI lineage: Eukaryota > Viridiplantae > Streptophyta > Magnoliopsida > Malvales > Malvaceae > Gossypium > Gossypium anomalum. The sequence goes on from CM046966.1 coordinate 18,215,499, forward strand.
AGAAAGGTTGAAGAAGACCTGGACAGTTTGAAGACTGACTACAAGAAGCTGTGTATGTCGATTAGAACTACTGGATTGGGAAAGACGTTAGAGTGGTGGCGATAGGAAATTCAAGAGGAAAAGGCTAAAGCTTATCAGTGGAAGAAGAGGTTCCATGATGCTCGAGCACGCGAAAATGCCTTAAAAAAGAGCTTGGTTGAGGGCCAAGATGAGAAGAAGATGTTGATAGCTCGGGTAACGCAGTTAAAGAAGGCACTGCATCAGCATCATGATCGTAACTCTGACATTGAATTAAGAGCTAGCCTGAGCAGGATTGAGGATTTGAAAGGAAAAATGGAAGAACTCGAGACTATGCTATAGAATTGTGAGCTTCGAATTGAATTCCTCGAGTCAAACTATGAGCAGTGGAAGGAACAACTCCGTCGTTCGCAAGATCAAGTCAGGGAAAGAGATTATATCATGAGCGAAGCCGTGGTTCAGATTCGAGAAGTGGCTGATTATTTACAGACCTTAGCAATTCAGGCTGATGTGCTAAGTGTAAAGTATGAGTTAGAGTCAGACCGGGGTCATGAGCTAGCTTACCTTCTTAAGAAAGTTAAAACTTTGAGCATTAGGGCTAAGCCGTATATATGATCTGTTTTATGTAAAAGATTTTACTTTTTAATAAAGTTTTTTAAATGGAATTGAATCAGAATCGACGTCTCTTTAGTTTTGTATTCATCTCATGCATTTGCATTTTATTGCATCATGTGCATTAAATTTCACAAAAGAACCTTAATTAATTGAAAATTGTATTATAGTTACCCTGGAACATCAATACTACACACGGAAAAAGACCAAATCTATGGATCAAAGGTTGGAAAAATTAGAGCAAATGCAGAAGAAAATGCAAGAACAGATACAAGCGCAAATGCAAGAGCAGCTAGCTAAGATCCAGCAAGATATGAAAGATCAAATGATGAAATCTCAGAAGAATATGATGAGCCAATTGACCCAGTTACTGGTTGGAAGGCAGGAAAAAGGGAATAATCCCGTGGTCAATACTGAGGACGATAGTAAGATTCTTACTTACCCTCTAGGTTTTACCCCGATAAATACCTCAGTACCACCGCAAAGTGTGTCTGTTAGCATCAAACCCCAATATCAGGCGGATACTTCGGTACCGATAAATTTTTCGACAGGCTCGTGTTCTAACGCCGAAGACAATCAGGCAAATCTTACAGTCTCTGACTTCGATGAGGTAACGGAAGTAGGGAAGACAAAAGCGAAATTTCCAAAACAACTAGAAGACCGATATAAATGGTTAGAGGAGAAATTCAAAGTGTTAGAAAGCGCTGACTATCATTGCGGAATGGATGCTATGGAATTGAGCCTGGTCCCGGATTTGGTACTCCCTCCGAAGTTTAAAATGCCAAAATTTGAAAAATACATTGAAACTAGTTGCCCTGAGACTAACATCACAATGTTTTGTAGGAGGATGACTGGTCATGTCAATAATGATCAGTTATTGATTCACTGTTTCTAGGATAGTTTGGCTGGGGCTGCAGCCAAATGGTACAATCAGTTGAGTCGTACCCAAGTTAAATCATGGAAGGATTTAGCACAGTTCTTCATGAAGCAATATGGCTATGTGACCGACATAGCGCCTGATAGGATCACGTTACAAAACATGGAGAAGAAGTCAAATGAAAGTTTCAGGCAATATGCTCAGGGATGGAGGGAAGTTGCTACACAGGTCCAACCACCATTGCTGGAAAAAAAAACCATGCCCTTCATTAATACCTTGAAAGCCCCTTTCATTAACCACATGCTGGAAAGCGCAACTAAGAGTTTTGCGGACATAGTTATGTCCAGTGAAATGATAGAGAATGCAATAATGAGCGGAAAGATAGAGGCTGGGGAAAGCACCAGGAGGTCAGTCTCAAAAAAGAGAAAAAATAAAGTCAGCAATATGAGCATAGGTTATGCGAAACCAATCACGGTAAATCAACCGAAAGCGGTAACCACTGGCCAACAAGTGTCGACAAGGTAAAAGCCCAATACAAAGCAGAACACGGAGAAGCCCCAGCTTACTCCCATTCCAATAACGTATCGGGAGCTGTACAAAAGTTTATTTGATGCACAAGTTGTATCCCCGTTCTACTTAAAACCGTTGCAACCCCCATACCCCAAGTGGTATGATGCAAGTGCCCAATGTGAATATCATGCGAGAATCGTGGGACACTCGATAGAGAATTGCACCTCCTTCAAAAGGATAGTCAAAAGGCTCATCAACATGGGTGTTGTGAAATTCGATGATGCACCTGGTATAGGAAATCTGTTACCCAATCATACTGATAATGGAGTAAACGTAATAGTCGAGAATATAAGGAGAAGAATTAAGTTGGATGTGGCAGAAGTGAAAACCTCGATGAGGGAGGTTTTGAAGAAGATAGTGGAGAGAGATTTAATCATGCGAGACTTTGGGAGCAAATCCCGAGAAGCAGGGAACTATTACGAGTTACACGGAGAGGAGGACCATGAGATTGAAACATACGATGAATTCAAAACCCTAGTACAGGGTCTAGTGGACAACAAAGAGCTAGAGTTCTTTGAGTTTGCTGAGGAGAAAGATGTATGCACCTCGGAGGAGGGGCTAATAGAGAGGGTCTGTGAGGTCAATCACCCAGTGGTGATCATTTCACGACTGAAAATAAATGAAGTTGGAGCAAGAATGACGCCAAGAGTTGTGATTCAAAAACCTGTGGCTTTTCCTTACAAGGACAACAAAAGGGTGCCTTGGAATTATAACTGTAATGTGACATCATCAGGAGAAGGGAGTCTGGTCAGCACGCCAGATACGAAAGCTGAACCTGTAAAAGGGAAATCTTTGATGTTTGAACAGGAGGAAGAGAGGACAAAACCACTGGTTAAAGAATCGGTAACTAAGGATGAAGCTAAAGAATTTTTGAAGTTCCTAAAACATAGTGAGTATAGTGTTGTGAAATAGTTGCATAAGCAGCCAGCACGTACATCAGTACTAGCTCTGCTCCAAAATTCAGAGGTACACTGTAATGCATTGATGAAGGTGTTGAATGAAACCTTGTCGCTGAAGATATTTCAGTAAACAAGCTAGACCATCTTGTCAGCAACATAAGCGCCGATAACTTTATCTCCTTCTGTGATGATGAAATACCACCAAGGGGCCTAGGATCCACCAAGGCTCTACACATCACCACTCGCTGCAAGTTTACATTACCAGGGGTATTAGTTGATAATGGATCGACATTAAATGTTTTGCCCCTATCCACGTTAAATAGGTTGCCAATAGACAGTTCTCACATGAAGACACGCCAGAACATAGTGAGGGCATTTGATGGCACCGAAAGGAAGATAATGGGAAGGATTGAGGTACCTCTTCAGATCAGACCGAATACATATGAGGTAGATTTTCTGGTGATGGATACCAAGCCTTCTTATAATTGCCTATTGGGGAGGCCATGGATTCACTCGGCGGGAGCAGTACCGTCATCATTGCACCAAAGGCTAAAGTTAGTGACAGAGGGCCGATTGATAACGATAAATACGGAGGAGGACATTATTGCATCCGTTACCAGTAGTGCACCGTATATAGAAAATGATGATGAAGCAATTGAATGTTCCTTTCGATCATTGAAATTTGTAAATGCAACTTTCATCATTGAAGAGAGAAGGGTCCCAATGCCAAAAATATCTGAAGCTACGAGGATGAGCTTGCAATTAATAGTGAGAAATGGGGCATTGCCTAGAAGAGAACTTGGAAAGTATCTTCATGGATTAGTTGAGGTGCTGGTTTTGGCTGATAAACAAGATCTCTTTGGCTTAGGGTATATGCCAGATGTAAAGCAGAAAATGAAGGAGAGGGAAAGGAGGCAGAAGAGACGAAGAGCACGACTGAATGGGACAGAGGTCGAGTGGGAATCAATGACTTTTCCCCATATATCCTATACATTTATGTCAAGTGAAATTATTTATCCTGAATTGAAGATGACAAGAGAGGGAGGCTGAAGACACGATAGAAATTTTGAGTATCAATGTCATATCTAAAGAGAAAGTGATGAGACGTGACTTAGCAAGCATTCGCCTTTATGAGCCTGGAAGTGTTCTGAACAACTGGACTGCGGAGGAAATTCCTATAGTTTTTAGTGCTAATACAGAGTAATGTTCGAAACACACTTGTTGTTTTAAAGCCTAGAAGCAATAAGAATCTTTTATGAAATAGGCTCATGTTCAAAACGTTTATTTTAATATAAATACACTTTCATGTCTTATTCTGAGCAAATATTCTTTTATCTTGAGCAAATTTTCTATTCTTGCATTTCATTTATAATCATATCATACAAATAAATCTATACTTAGGTTTATTTGTTTGTTGGATATTTTTTCGTACCTACAATAGGTTTCTAGATATTAATGACATGAGTGACGCCGTTACAAACCCAGAGTTCTCTTTTGAGCGAGACATGTGTCTGGAGGGATCTCAGGATTTTGAAGATGATGAAGACTGTAGCTTACCTTCGGATTTGTTAAGGATGGTAAAGCATGAGGAGAAACAGATTTTACCCTATAAAGAGACAATCGAGAGTGTGATCTTGGAAGAAGGGAATGAGGTGAATATTGGAACTTGCATAGCCGAGGAAACAAGACGGGACCTCATGGAATTACTGCAAGAGTTTAAGGATATCTTCGCGTAGTCGTATCAAGACATGTCTGGGTTAAGTTCTTATATTGCGGTGCATCGCGTCCCTATAAAAGAAAAGTGCAAGCCTGTTCAACAGAAGCTTCGAAGGATTAGGCCCGATGTTGCAGTAAATATAAGGGAAGAGGTTAGGAAACAATTTGATGCTGGGTTCTTGCAGGTAGTTAATTACTCAGAATGGGTAGCCAACGTTGTCCCCGTTCCTAAGAAAGATGAAAAAGTGCAGATGTGTGTAGACTACAGAGATTTAAACAAGGCTAGCCCAAAGACAACTCCCCACTGCCTCATACTGACACCTTGGTGGATAACACGGCAGGTTACTCATTGTTCTCATTCATGGATAGTTTCTCTAGATACAATTAGATAAAGATACATCCTGAAGACAGGGAAAAGACCACATTCATAACCTTATGGGGGACTTTTTGTTATAAAGTGATGCCATTCAGGTTGAAGAATGCAGGAGCAACGTATCAAATAGCCATGGTAACCTTGTTTCACAACATGATGCACAAGAAAATTGAGGTTTACGTCGATGATATGATTGCAAAATCCCAAATAGAAAAAGAGCACATACATGTTTTGAGGAAATTATTCTTGAGGCTGAGAAGGCTTCAGCTAAAACTCAATCCAACAAAGGGTACTTTCGGGGCTAGGTCAGGGAAGCTGCTCGGTTTCATAATCAGTGAGAAGGGAATTGAGGTCGACCCTGATAAAGTCAAGGCTATACAAAAATTATCTCCACCGCGACTCAGAAGGAAGTTCGAGAGTTTTTGGGAAGACTAAATTACATTACCCGGTTCATCTCGCAACTGACGGAGAAATGTGATCCCATATTTTGCCTTCTCAAGAAACATAACCTAGGTGTGTGGGATGATGAATGCCAGAAAACCTTTGATAATGTTAAACAATATTTGACTAATCCCCCAGTGCTAACGCCACCTAGCCTTGGTAAGCCATTAATATTGTATTTGACAGTATTTGACAATTCAATAGGATGTGTGCTCGGTCAATATGATGAGACAAGAAAGAAAGAAAAGGCGATATACTACCTCAGTAAAAAATTCACTGAATGTGAAATGAGATACTCGCCAATTGAAAAACTATGTTGTGCTTTGGTTTGGACTACTAGGAGATTGAGGCAGTACATGTTGTAGCATACGACTTGGTTAATCTCGAAATTGGACCCTTTAAAGTACATAATGGAGTCAGCTGCTTTGAGTGGAAGGATGGCCCGATGGCAAATTCTGCTTTCCGAATTCGATATAGTTTATGTGAATCAGAAAGCTGTGAAAGGGAGTGCAATAGCAGATTTTCTAGCCAGCAGAGCTTTAGAAGATTATGAGCCTCTGAAATTTGATTTCCCTAATGAAGATCTAATGTATGTGGCAATTACCGAAGAGGATACTTCAAAAGATCATCTGTAGAAACTGAAATTTGACGGAGCATCAAATGCCATTGGTAATGAAATTGGGGCAGTCTTGATATCCCTAAATGGAGATCATTATCCATTCACTTGCAAATTAGATTTTGATTGCACAAATAATTTGGCAGAGTACGAAACATGTATCATGGGAATCCGTACAGCCATCGAAAGTAAAATCAAGGTGTTAGAGGTGTATGGGGATTCTGCACTGGTAATCTATCAGCTCAAAGATAAATGGGAAACAAGAGACCCAAAGTTGATCAACTATCGAGAGCTAGTTCGGGATTTAATTAAGGTGTTTGATGGTATCACTTTCTATTATCTCCCGCGAGACGAGAACCAATGGTAGATGCCTTGGCTACATTAGCTTCTATGACCAGAGTGAATGGACGAGAGAATATGAAGCCGATCCAGATGAGTATTTATGAGGCTCCAGCTTATTATTGCAATATAGACGACGAAGAGGAGAGAGATGATTATCCTTGGTATCATGATATTTTACGATATGTAAAAAATCGTGAATACTCTGATGAGGCAACGAAAAATTATAAAAGAACATTGAGAAGGCTAGCCAGTGACTATGTCTTAGATGGAGAAATCATGTATACAAGGAGGAAAGATCAAGTGCTGTTAAGATGTGTTGATGTTGTTGAAGCTAATAAAATCCTAGAAGAAGTCCATGAGGGTGTCTGTGGGACGCATGCCAATGGGTCCACAATGGCAAGGTAAATCATGATATTTGGGTACTACTGGTCCATGGTGGAAGGAGATTGCATCAGCTATGCCAAGAAATGCCATAAGTGCCAAATTTATGGAGACAAGATCCACGTTCCTCTTTCACCCCTTCATGTCATGACCTCTCCGTGGCTTTTCTCAATGTGGGGCATGGATGTCATTGGGTCGATTTCACCGAAGGCTTCTAATGGACATCAATTTATCTTTGTATTCATCGATTACTTCACCAAGTGGGTAGATGCTGCTTCATATGCCAACGTCGCAAAGTCGGCAGTCAGTAAGTTCTTAAAGAAAGAGATCATATGTCGATATGGCATGCCAGAAAGGATCATATCTAATAACGCGTTGAATTTGAATAACAGCGTGATAGTTGAGGTTTGCAGGCAGTTTAAAATTAAGCATCACAACCCGTCACCATATCGCCCAAAAATGAATGGTGCGGTTGAGGCAGCCAATAAGAATATCAAGAAGATTGTGGGGAAAATGACTGAGACCTACAAGGATTGGCATGAAAAGTTACCATTTACTCTTTTGGCCTATCGAACATCTGTCAGAACTTCTACCGGGGCAACACCCTATTCATTGGTTTATGGGATGGAGGCAGTTTTGCCCATTGAAGTTGAAATTTCTTCTCTCCGAGTTTTATCAGAGTTGAAACTTGACGAAGTAGAATGGATCCAGTCCCGGTATGATCAGCTGAACTTGATTGAAGAAAAGAGGTTAAAGGCTATCCGTCATGGTCAAATGTACCAGAAGCGAATGATGCGAGCGTACAACAAAGGGGTTCGCCCCAAAGTATTCCATGAGGGAGACTTGGTGTTAAAAAATATCCTTCCTTTGTAGAAAGATTTCAGAGGGAAATAGATGCCAAACTGGGAAGGACCTTATGTGGTAAAGAAGGCTTTTTCTAGAAGAGCGTTGATACTAACTGAGATGAATGGTAGAAGCCTGCCCAACCCAGTAAATTCAGATTCAGTCAAGAAGTACTTCGCTTAAGAGGTGAAAACCCGCAAAGGGCGCCTTGAGACCAAAGGGGTTTTGAATTGAAAACCCAAAAAGGGCAATTCAAATTTCAACTAAAGATGGGGCAAGTGGTAGTCTTGCTATGCTAGAACTAATAAAGAGGGAGTATGCATGTCTTGGGGCATCGACAGAATATGCTAGATGTAACATCCCGAAATAGGGCCTAAACGGAACAGTGGTTGCGAAACTACAAATTCGAGGTAAAAAAATTTATTTTATTATTATTTTGAGGTCTATGATATGTTTGCATGATTGTGTGAAAAGTTCGTGAAGAAATTCTATGCATAAAGTACTTAATTTGAAATTAGGGACTAAATTGAATAAATTACAAAACTTGTGTTCTAGAAGTATTTTGCATAAAATTGAATTAGATTATTAATTAGAGGTCCTTAAAGAGTAATTTTACCAATTTCTAAGTCTATGGACAAAAATTAGGACATGGAAGGAATTTTTGAAAGTTTAGTAGTAAGGGCATTTTGGTCATTTAGTTATTAAAATGAATTAAAAACAAAATTAAAAGCCAATTTTTGTCCATCTTCTTCATTAGGACGAAATTTCAAGGGTTCTCCATAGCTAGGGTTTGTTTCAAGCTTTCAAGCTCCATGGTAAGTGATTCCAAGCCCCGCTTTTAATGTTCTTTACGCTTTTGAGTCCCGGTAGCTCGATAAAGCTTATGCTAGCAATAATTTAAGTTAGGGTTCATATTTGGAAAAATACCCATAGGTGAAATTTGTGTATTTTGGTGTTTTATGATAGAATATGAGGTTTTAAATTATGTTAGACAACTTGTACTACTCGGTTTTAAGCAAAAACGAGTAAAAGGACTTAATCTGGTGAAAATACCTAATAGTCATAAGTGCTTGTTAGAGTATGAATTTGATGCTGCCATAGAAGGGAAAAATGACCAGCATGTCATGAAACATAAGAAAATAGGCTGAAGTTTAATTTACGAGCTTTGGGGCAAAAGTGTAAATATGCAAAAGTTTAGGGGCAAAATTGTAATTTTGCCAAAATATGATTTTGGGTCAATTTGAATAATTTGAGTCCTAATTAGACTATATTTTAAATGATAGAGCAAGGAAAACTGAAATTCAAGCTAAAATGGAGAAAATACCAAGTTGTGGACGAAATGGTAAAAGTAGCTATTTTTGCATACGAGGTAAGTTTACAGTAAATAAATGCAATATTATTTTATTTTACATTATTATTGTCAATTTCCAGCATTTATATACTTATTTCATGAGAATATTTAAAGTCGAATTAAAGGCGAAGTGACAGAGAAAAAGCATTAGGAAGCCCCGTTTGAACCTTAGGAATGTTAGGATATTGGGGTTGACAGGACAGGACAGAACAGGAATGAGCCATGTAAGCCCATATTAGACATATATATGGCATTGGAGACAGGAATAATTCATGTAAGTCCATGTCGAAGACATGGCATTGGCAGGATATTGATCGACAGGAACGACCCCAGTATCCTTAGTATTCCGAGTGGTTCAATGGGTCATTGTACACTTTAAATTACAGTGAATTATCAGCAAAAGGGAAGGTAGATTATATTTATGAATAGTGAAAGGTCATGTAAGAAAGAAAGTAAGTGAGTAAAGAAGAAGGTAGAAAATGAGAAGTAAAGAAAGTTTATGAGGCTAGGTGACATTATGTATAATTATTCATTATGTTGAATGTTGTAATTTATTTGCTTGTAAGCTTACTAAGCCTAGTGCTTACTCTCTTTATTTTCTTTTTCTTATAGTTTTTATCTAGCCACTCGGAGATCGAAGGAAACATCGGAGACCCGATCACACTATCGAAGGAATCACATTGGTATAGTTAGACGTTTAGTTTTGTGTATGGCATGTATAGGAACTTGGTTTCTTTTGATATGATATGATCAATGAATGATGTGTAAATACTTGCTAGTGATTAGTTAATAGAATGGCTGATGATATACATGTTTAATTGTATGTATGAATAAGTAGTAACTATCACATGAAAACTAAGAAAAATGTGAAAGTAACTTAAAAATAGATTCAAGTATTAGAAATAATGTGACTTTGAAAAATCACTAAAAATCGTAGAGACATGGTTTGATGGTGACTAATATATGAAATTAAAGCTTATTATGTCTATTTTCTTATGGAATAAGCAAAACAGGTAAAGGTATTATATTTTATGAGATATCTGAGTTTTAGTGAAACAGGGTCAGAGAAAATTCTAGATCCCCTATTTCAAATTTGGAAATTCACCATAAATTGTACAAAAATAATTAGGTGGTTTAATTTATATGGTTAGAATCCTTATTGAATCTAGTTTTAATAGAAACAAACGGTATAGTTATATTAATTTTGTATATGGAGAAAAGTGGTTCGTAGTAAGTAGAGGTCAGTGCAGTCAGAATTCTCAAACAGGTAACTTTAACTAATAAACTGTACTAATTGGCTAAGTCAAAAATTCTAGAAAAAAATTAGTAGATAGATATATGAGTCTAGTTTCAGGAAAAATTTATGGATCTTAATTTTGAGTCGAGAAATGAATTTTTAAGCAGCTATGACGCAGAAAAATAGTTTATTCCGAAAATTAAAATAAGTGGTTTAGAGTTGTTTAAAAGGTAAGATAAGTTTAGTAACACCTCAAGCTTGACTCCGCTGATGGTTTCGGGCGTGGGGGCGTTACACTAGATCTCGTAGGCACATGATAAGTTCAAAATAGTCCTCGTGGAGTTCATACGGAGGAGCTTAGGCTGCGATGTCTAGGGCACTTATTTTTGTTCCCCGTTACCTATTTTTGTACTCTGGCAATATTTGCTTCCTTTGATTAATCATTCTTCTTGAATCTTGTTCCTAATAAATTTCAATTTTGTCTATCTTTATCGGTATGTTCTGTAACGCCTACACGCCCGAGACCGTCGCCAGAGTCGAGCTTGAGGTGTTACTAAACTTAATTTATTACTTGTTCAAACGCTTGTATTGAAATAACAATTAATGGAGTAATAATACTTTCACAAAAAGGTTTTGCATATTACTCTGGAAGCTTCTAAATAATACAAGAACCTGAAACGGGACTATTGTTTAGAATTTACCCAACTTAAGGGTTGGAAATACTTGTGTTCAAATTGAGATTATCTCTTCGGATTTTCAATCAAAGATATCGATTAAATAAGAAAACAGGATATCGTGTTAATAACGAAAATGAACGATGTCAACTAAAACATAAGAGGGGATCATGGTATTCCTCATTAATGCAAGTATCGGGTGTGCACATCTAGTCATGATGCACGAGGAGTAGTGAAATAGACTGAATTGTTGAAGGTTTCAGGCTCTATACTTCTAAGTGACAGGAGGGGGTTTGAGGATGGTACAAACCTTAGGTTCTAGAAGTACAGTGAAATAGACCCTAAAATTGTAATGAGGTAAACTAGTTGAGCAAAATGGGTTGTTTTTACAGGTTTTTGTTGGAAACTGCTAGCAGAGCAAGAAGGCAGCATAATACGACAATGACAAAACTCTAGTGAATAATGAGTAATGACACCTTAAGCATTTAAAAAAGAATTATTCTCATGACATTTTTGTATTCATATTATTCATAACACATTTGGTTAGGAGCATTGATTCATTTTGTTCATAGCATCCTAATCATTTGGCATAAACATAAGCATATGAAACCGAGTCTACAAGACATGTTCCCCAGAGGACAGTGTAGCGACATCAGTGAATTCACAGGTCTTATCTTCCTGAAGTTGCAGGAAGCAAACTGAAAATTACAGATCTTATCTCCATGTTTCGGCTATGGAGCAGATTGAAAATAGCGAGTTTTATCTCCATGTATCGGCTATGGAGCAGATTTTAGCCACTGGCCTTACCTCTCTGAGGTAGCAAGAGAGCAGATTGAAGATACAGGTCTTATCTTCCTGAAGCTGTAGGAAGCAGACTGAAAATTACAGATCTTATCTCCATGTATTGGGTATGAAGCAGATCAAAAATGGCAAGTCTTATCTCCATGTATCGGCTATGGAGCAGATTTTAGCCACCAGTCTTATCTCTCTGAGGTAGCAAGAGAGCAGGTTGAAGATACATGTCTTATCTTCCTAAAGTTACAAGAAGCAGACTAAAAATTATAGATCTTATCTCCATGTATCGGCTATGGAGCAGATCAAAAATGGCGAGTCTTATCTCCATGTATCGGCTATGGAGCAGATTTTAGCAACCAGCCTTATCTCTCTGAGGTAGCAAGAGAGCAGGTTGAAGATACAGGTCTTATCTTCTTGAAGTTACAGGAAACAGACTGAAAATTATAGAGCTTATCTCCATGTATTGGCTATGGAGTAGATCGAAAATGGCGAGTCTTATCTCCATGTATCGGTTATGGAGCAGATTTTAAGCCACCAACCTTATCTCTCTGAGGTAGCAAGAGAGCAAGTTGAAGATACGGGTCTTATCTTCCTAAGGTAGTACTGAAAATTACAGATCTTATCTCCATGTATCGGCTATGGAAAAGATCGAAAATGACGAGTCTTATCTCGATGTATCGGCTATGGAGCAGATTTTAGCCACCAACCTTATCTCTCTGAGGTAGCAAGAGAGTAGGTTGAAGATACAGGTCTTATCTTCCTGAGGTAGCAAGGAAGCAGATTGAAAATTACAGATCTTGTCTTCATGTATCGGCAACAGGAGTAGATTTGGGCCATCAACCTTATCTCCCTGAAGTTGCAGTGGAGCAGGTTGAAGTCACAAACATTATCTTCCTGAAGTTGTTGTAAGACTACTTGAAGAAGGGGAGTACCAAAGAGGTCGAAGATTTGGCAATATCAGGCAAAATTGGTCCTTTTAGGGTCTTTACTCCATTCTTGTTACACAACAACAGGCAAAGAGGGGCAGCTGTAGACCTAATTTTTAGCCCGGGCACATACCCATACAAAAAAACAAAAATTAAACAGTTATTAAAATACACCAGGCCCAAAACAAAAATGGGTCCAATTGCACAAGCTCAATAGCCTAAATCAGAAACATGGAAAACCCTAGGCTACTTTCAGCTGCCGCATCCCCCACGGCCTCCGCGCCCGTTCCACGTTCGCACTCAACTCGCTGTTGCACTCCCACGTCCAGCTCTCTTTCACGTCCTCACGACCTGCAGTTTGAGCAAGAGAAACAACAGAAAACTGCTTGTATTTTGGCTATAAAGCCTTCAATTTTTTTAATTTAGGGGGGTTTTTTCTTTTTCAGAGAAACTGTATACAAAATACATATAAAGATCAATAAAAAGCAATAAAAAATATACTTCAAAGGTGATTTTCCGCAATTTGTTATGTTTTTTTGTTTTTATTCGGGTTTACAATACCAATACAAAATATAAGGGAGAAAGGGGGAAGCTCACCAAAGTCGCACCGGGCAAGCACCGTCGACGGGCCTTCGCTGGTCGGGAATGGAAGGCCTGGGCACTAGCCTTTCGGCTGAAGAGTAAAGGGAGAGTGAGGGAGATGAGAAAACATAAAGCATTTAGGTTTTTTTTTTTTTAAAAAAAAGGTCAAAATGTTTCTTTTTTTAAAGCAAAATTTTTAAAATAGGTTTTAATAAAATGAAACAGCATTTTGGGGGGGGGGGGGAGGGGGAAGTTTGTCTCACAGTGTTTTGGCTATGAGTGGGGGATTTGCGCATTTAGTCCCCCACTTTCGTGCCAATGTTCATTTCGATCATTAATTTTGCATTGTTCTCATTATTTTTTTATTCGTTGCATTTTTCGATTTATTTGTTTAAAATTTTCTTTCATATATTCCTATATTTAAAGATCTATAGATGTTCAACTCAATACTATTATACACGTATATACGTAACTTATACTAAATTATTTTTACTCTAAGTATACATTGTTGATTTCCTATTATTTTATGTACATATTTCCTTTTATTTTTTTATGTATATATATATTATTGATTTTATACTATTTTATGTATATATATTTTCTTCTAAGGACCCTATTTTAAATGGTATATTTTATTTATTTTAAATACTTTCATATATTAGTATCTTTGTTCTTATATATAAAATTTTCATTTCATGTATATTATTTATTTAGATTGACAAATACTATGTTATTTATTACTTACTTTTTTTATATATACATTACGTATTTTGAAATTTCATTTATATGATATTATTTCATATATGATTTTTATTTTTATTATTTTTGATCTATTTCGAACTTTCATGTATGTTACTTTAAGATTTTTATATATGTTTGTTTGTTTGCAGATTGATGATTCCAAATTGCATTTCCTCTATATCATTTATTTGTTTATTAGTTTTAAAATTTGCCACATGTTATCTGTGTTGATTTGCTTGGAACTTCTTTAAATTTGCTTTTAATTCATTAGCCTTCAAATGTAAATATTGGTATTTTTATAATATATGGTATGTCGCTTTTGCATGTATCCTAACTCGTTCCTTTGTATTTTCTCATTATTTATCCATGTCATATTACTGCTTTTACTCTAAAGTGAACCAAATGAATATACTTTGAGCCGGTTTTGCAATTGTTTATTTAAAAAACTTCCAAAACAAAGGTAATATTTGGCGTTTGGAAATTTGGGAAATTGTGCCCTAACGTGCTGAGTTTCGATTTTCTGCTTGCCCAAAATAGTCAAATATTCCTTTAAAATTTCATTCATGTTTTCTAAATTTTAAAACAAGGCAATGTTCTATGTTTGGAAATTCAAGAAATCGTGCCCTAACATGCTAGATTTCGTTTTTTCGTTGGACCAAATAATTGAATACCCTTTTCGTTGCATTTTGGAAATCATGAGGTGATCTCAGTTTTTTGAGGCTTAAAATATCGTGTCCTAACATGCTGGATGTGGTATTTTATTCCTTTGGAATGAGTGAATCTTAAGATCCAATTCAAGTTGTTCACACATTTTTAAAGGAATCGTATTTTAGCATTTTTCCTTCAAATTTTCAACAATAGGACATTAAATAATCAATTGGTACCAATTTTGGGCGTTACGAGGGTGCTAACCCTTCCTCGTGCGTAACCGACTTCCGAACCATTTTTCTCGATTTTCACAAACCTAAAATTATTGTTTTAATAAATCAAATGTTTTATTAAAATGATCAATCTCAAGGTGATCCGATTACACCTCGAAAAAGATCGGTGGCGACTCCACAATTCGTTTTAAAGTCGACTCCAATTTTCTTAAAAAAATAAAAAAATAATTTCGACAATAATCATTCTATTTAATTTTTTTTTACTTTATTATCTTAAATTTTTTAATATTTTTATTTTTACATTAGTCAGTGACGAAAAGCATCACTTTTAAATCGCATTTAATATAAATATTTTATAGTGGCACTTTATCCCATTTCGTGGCCAACTCATTTGCTTTATTTAAATCATCCATGAACTGCCAAAAGTGTTGGTTCTGCAAAATTCAAACAAGAGTAGCATCGACATATTTTTATTGTACTTCTACTTATATCATGTTTGATAAGAACTGGAACGAAAATATAGGTTTGTCTATGAGTCTCAGATATGATTAAGTGTCCGACACGATTATGTTCATTCACTCTAAGCTTACGGGATTTAAAAGTACCTTCTCATATGATTTGTTTCTTCAAACCCTGCAACTGCGCATAAGGTTTTTGTCGGATGTCATCCGCAGCTTTGAACCGGAACTGCAATTTGTTTAACTTTTTGGTTTCGTCATGGTATTTGGTCTTAGCAGCCTCAACCTTTTTTCAATTGGTTCGTTTCTTTAAAGACTGTACAAACAGAAGAACCGAATAAGCGACCGAAAGCAGTATTAACCGAGTAAGGACATGCTAACTTCAGACGCTCTTTCCTGTCCAAACCTTGTTGAATTTCGTCCAGTTCACTCATGGTTGATTACTGCTTTTCATGAGTTTGCTTTAATTGCTTGATATCACGAATGAATTGCTTTTCATCCTTAAGTGGCAGAGATCCATGTATCGTATCTGCTTCCATAACAGAGGTGCTGCCAATGCTCATAAATCCAGCGAGCCAGTTGCCATTATGATCTCGCATGATATCTTCAATAGTAATTTTTACCTCACTATCAGCGCCATAAAAATTTTTTTAGCAAATAGATGCATTTCTACCGTATAGGGGTTGAAGCCGGCACCTCCTCTGGGAATCGACTTCACTTCACCAATCTTTCTTTCTTTTCAATTCATATATTTGGCAATAGGTGATTGGCTTCTTCCAAGTACTTGTCAAGTCTGGCTTGTTATACAATTCTTAATCTGTTGTTTACTTTCAATGTATACGTGGGTGGTCAATGGAAGCTGAGTTGGAGCCCAAAAGCACCACAAAGTTTTATCCCTCTTAACATAATGTTGAATAACCAAGAATACACCATTGAATGAATGGAAAGAACCAAGAACTAAGGAAAATATGATCTATTTGTTTTATTAATAAAAGGTCTTATATCTCAATAGAGACGAGCTTGATTTATATACAGAGAGAATTAGATCAGTTATAGAGTATGGTTAGTTCTAACAGTAAACCTAGACTAAACCTGTTCTGCAACTGTATCTAACAGAAAACAACTAACTGTAAAACTAAGACAAGCTTGCCAGGTTCCAGCCAAACCATACATGTCAAAGTGCATATGTATGTATGAGAGTGAGTGTGTGTGTGTGTGTGTGTGTGTTTGTTTTAACATGATGGAGTGTTACTATATAAAACTCTTACGAGGAAGCGGAGGCAAATGACACAGAACAAAAGCCAAGTTCCTGTTGTGATTATTACCATCATAGGTAAATATGGTGTTAACTAAGCAAGCATTTTACTCTGAAAATGTGGGCCGAAAGATGATTGAGAATGAAAGTAACTGGGAGTTTCAGAAGCAGTTTACTCTGAAAATTTTCATTGGCCAAGCTTCATGACATCAACTAACGCAGTGCCTATTTCTACAGCTCAGGTACATATTTACAGATAATTAGTTTGTATTTTTCATTCAAGGGTAACACGTTCCACTTAACATTTAAAATAATTTTCTTGCATAGCTTCTTTTTCTAAGGGAGAGGAATGAAAGAAATAGAATGAGGCCCCTGCATACATCGAGTGTAGCTCAAAAACACAGCAGGTGAACTATTTTCAACGTCGTCTTCATAATCTTTGAACTGAAAATTTGTGTTGAATTCTAATTAATGGAATCGTGTGCAACTGCTTTACATGCAGATCAGGTGAAGGCAGTCTTTGATGCGGCCATTAAGGTACTCCCAATAGAAATAAGCAGCAAAATGTCAGGTGGTTGCTCCACATTATATGATGATATGAAGATTAAAGTCTGAAAAATATGGATCCATCTCCCAGCTTCTAGCTGCTCCTATCTCTATCACATTAATTGACAATCACGTCTAATTTGATAAATAATTTCTGTATTCTGGGAAAAAAACCTCAAAAATATTATTATTATTTATTCCTTGTTTCTCTTATTTTAAATTATCTGTTTCAGTTGACATAGAAAATATTTTCTCCCTACATATAACAATAAAAAAACTCTAAAATTTGAAGTCTTATTTTCCTCTTATAAAAGATGTCTTCTTTTTTTGTTAAAAAGAATTGGATTGAAAATAGAACTCCTAATGATATGCACGTCCCGCCTGCAATTTTAGAGGCCCACGGCATTCATCTAAAATGATTTATGCAAATATCCAATTCTAGTGCGGCCAAAACGAATTCATCTTCATCCCTCATCTAATCATAAAGCATCTCATTCAATATGTAGGGAGAAAACATAATAAATTATTACATACTTTTTGTCAAATTACTTAATTAATTTATCACCTTGGAAATTGTGAATATACAATATCCAATTTACAAGTCAACCCCTCTCTCTCTCTCTCTCTTTTTCAGAAAAGTCGTCGTTTGTATAAAAAAAAGTATTATCTAATTTGACGTGGCAAAAAGTGTTGAGGAAAGATATTTAGTCAACGTTCCGTAGTTGACCGACTGTTTTAGCTCAAAGCAGGGCCCAGTAAGCAAGGAAGCGAAGCCAGGTCTCCCTCGCCTCTAACGCTTCACTCACACTGAGAAAACCCCTTTTCCTCTCCTTGGGTTTATGTCCTAGCAAACGCTTTTCTTTCCCTTCCCACCTTAACCCTAACACTTGTATGGAGGGTAATGGTTATGTTGTTAATATTTAGCGATGCTTCATATGATGGATGTAATGGTGGGGGTGGACCCCCTTCATTGTCACACTTTGTTGCAATCTTTAACGTTGGGCTTACAAAAAAAAAAAAAAAAGCAAACTAGCTTTCATGTACGTATTATTTAATCTAAATCACATAATTACGGGCCTCTCTCCTCAAAATTTACACATCAAATAAGTTTAAAAACAAGACAAAGATTCATAATTTAAATGGAATATTATCTATACTTATGAGTCAAAAAATACACGAACTAATTAATTACTCTTATGGTATACAATATAAGAGGACTGTAAAGAGGGGGAATGATACTCAGAATCTGAAAAAGGAAAAACGAAATGGGAAGAGGAGCCCTGCATTCAGCAAGCACAGCCAAGTGCGGAGTGAGTGAGGCTCGGCGCAGTTATAGGAAACAAAGTCTAAATTTGATACAGTAAAAAGAGGCTAAAAAAGCGGGTCCCAAGAAGCAAGAGTACAGCGACATCACATTCATATAGGAAAAAGAAACATTATAAAAATATACTACTTGACTACTCCCAACACTAGATTTACCCACCCCCAAAGATTGAGTGGTCCATTTTTCTTTCATCCCCCCTCCCCAACACCTTCACATGCTAATGCTTTTGCTTCATGCTCCTTTCCTCCCTTTTCTTTAATCTTTGATGTACAGTTCAATTAGTGGTCGTTATTTCCAATATATACAGTGAAAAACTGAAAATTACCCTACCAATGCCTGCAGTCACTATGTACCAATATGCCTGCTAAGTGTTAAATGCTAAATGCTAAGCAAACTGTTCCACTTTTCTTTTTTTATTTATTGTTTAATAGTGTTGGTAAAAGGTGATAAATAATGAGCCCCTTATACCCTTTTATTTAAAGCTGCTGTGTGAACAAGCTGTAAAGCTTCATTCTGCCTCCTCTATTGCTTCTATCATTACCTTTCACAATTGTGTTCAGCCTTTTCCCTCTCTCTTCTCTCGCGCCAAATACAACCAACATTACTAATTTACTGTTAATGTTATTGGTATTTCTATTTTTTTCGAATCCAATGTTATTTGCCCCGTGAACTCAGTCCAGTACTGGACTTGTTTTTTCATTATTGGAACTCTCTTTCTCTCCATTTCCTTGGCTTCCCTTTTCCGTCCAACCAAAGTGCCTTTTTTTTTTTTTCCCAAGTCTTTTCATGTTTTTCCCTTCTCACTTATTAACACCTTAATACCTGTAGTTCCGGTCCCTAATCCGGGCTTCAACCGCAAATGCATTCACCCCAACAACCGCGGCCGCTGTCTGAGCAACCAGAAACTCAACCACCGCAGACGCTTCTCGACTTAATCACCGGCGTTCTCTCTCTCCTCCTCCTTTCTTCTCTCACCGTCCGGTCTTTCGTCGGACGGTGGCAAGTCCTCCGATCGAAGCTCTGTTCCCTCCAATCGTCTCTCTCCTCTATCTCCGAATCTCCTCACTGGAACGACAACTCTTTGCTTCATAATCTTTTCCCTTCCCTTCTCTCTACCCTTCAGCGTTTGAAAGCTCTCTCCGATCAATGTATCCTCTCTTCATTCACCGGCGGCAAACTCCTCATGCAAAGCGACCTCGACATGGCTTCGTCTTCTCTCTCCAACCATCTCCATGATCTCGATCTGCTTCTTAGGTCTGGCGTTCTTCACCAGTCCAACGCCATCGTTTTGTCTCACCCGGGACCTGGATCTGATAAAGACGATTTGGGATTTTTCATCAGGGATCTTTTTACCCGACTTCAGATCGGAGGCATCGAGTTCAAAAAGAAAGCTTTAGAATCACTTCTTCAGCTTCTCAACGACAACGAGAAATCTACTCCGCTGGTTGCTAAAGAGGGAAATGTTGGCTATTTGATAAGTCTTCTCGAAGTTAACAGCCAACCTTTAATTCGAGAACAAGCCGTTTTGGCAGTATCGGTACTGGCTTCTTCAAGCGAAGATTTGAGAAAAATTGTTTTCGAGGAAGGAGGATTAGGGCCTTTACTGAGAATCCTTGAAACAGGTTCCATTGCTTTAAAAGAAAAGGCCGCGATTGCTGTTGAAGCAATCACAGCCGATCCCGAAAACACCTGGGCAATTTCAGCATACGGCGGAGTTTCGGTATTAATAGAAGCCTGCCGATCTGGCTCCCAACCGACACAAACCCACGCGGTTGGCGCTCTTCAAAACGTGGCTTCCGTGGAAGATATTAGAATGGCTTTGGGTGAAGAAGGTGCGGTTCCTGTTTTATTCCAGCTGTTAATCTCGGGTACCAGCGCCGCCCAAGAAAAAGCAGCCAATTGCATTTCGATACTCGCTTCTTCGGGCGAATATTTTCGTGCATTGATTATACAAGAAAAGGGATTGCCAAGATTAATGCATCTACTTCAAGATTTATCAAGTTCAGATACAGTTGAGCATCTTCTCCGCACGATCAGTTCGCTTTCGGTTTTAGATTCCGTTTCACGGATTTTATCATCATCGACGGCCTTCATTATCCAATTGGGGGAGTTTATTAAGCACGGGAACTTGATTTTGCAACAGATTTCAGCTTGTTTGTTATCAAAGTTATCGATTAGTGATGGAAACAAGCGTGCCATTTCTAGTTGCATTAGTTCTTTGGTAAAATTAATGGAATCACCAAAGCCAGTAGGGTTACAGGAGGCGGCAGCCCACGCGCTTGTTTCGCTACTGACGGTCCGGTCAAATAGGAAGGAGTTGGTTAGGGATGAGAAGAGCGTGATGAGATTGGTGCAGATGTTGGACCCCAAAAATGAGGCTGTGTCAAAGAAGTTTCCACTGATGGTGGTGACTGCAGTGTTGGGTGGAGGAAGCGGTGGTTGTAGGAAGAGACTGACGGCTGCCGGTGCCAATAAGCACCTGCAGAGTCTGGCGGAAATTGAAGTCGCCGGAGCAAAGAAAGCACTTCAGAGACTAGCCGGAAATAGGCTAAAAAGCATTTTCAGCAGGACTTGGAGGGAATAACCAGTAAAGCTACTCACCTCCCCGCCAACTAAGGTATGTGCCTTTTACGAGGATATAATTGGTAATGCAGGATTCTGTTAAGGTTTCAATCAAGGCTGGTTGTTGGCGCGTGGAATAACTGTCCTCTATTTTAGCACCACTCTTGACCGGTTAAAGTACGATATTACCCCTGCTTTTTCCCCCCTCACTACTGGTACTCAGTTTTGTCACCTAAATCCGGGGGAAAATGATGGATAAACTAAAACTTAAAACAGCGAAGCCATAGACAGATGTTTATGTTCACAATGATAAATTCGTTGGACCCTTCTTTATTATTATTATTATTATTCGTAATAATATGCTGACGTGGTAATGAAGGAAGATAAAGTAGATAACACCATGCGGTGCATAGCATAGTAGAGTAGCGTCTAAATTAACGTGGTAGATTTGTAGATACGTCGTATGGCAAGTGAATTATTTTTCTGTGAATTCATTTTTTTTTTTTTTAATCTGTAATGCAGGAGGAGGTTTGGAATTTTCTAACTGTCAGAACTGCTGTGGTTGAAAACGCGGCAAACACACTTCGTATACTCCAAAACTTTACCTCAAAAGCAAAATATTAATTATTATTATATATTTTAAACACTATGTTAATTTAAATGATGATAACTAAAGGCATGGATGCGGTTTTTAGGGAGTATCCTCGTTTTTTTTTATTATTAGTAATATTTGATTCACTGATGAAAGCTGAGCTGTAAGAGGGAGGGTATGATGATTGTTATGTTTCCTTCCCTCTTTTTCTTTTTTTTTTTCCTAATTATAATGTTTGTACTTTGTTCTATAATGTAAATTATTAAAGGTTTGTTTGTTTGTTTAATCTTTATGTGTAATGTAATTCGGTATTGAATTTTAATTTGGTAGGTATTGTTGTGATGTTTGTTTGGATATTGATATTATGGGGTGGGACTTTAGTGATCAAATTCGGGGGGTGATGATGTTAACTCATGGCATGAGAATATATGGCTGACAGTTACTTGTGGAAAGCTATAGGGTTTTCCAAATAGGTAGGTAAATGGGAGGGAAGCAATCCAAATCGACGGTAATGATTATGTAGGTGGTACAGGTGGTGGATCCCCTCATTTCCTCACTTTGTTTGCAATCTTCAATGTTGGGACTAGGGGGGAAAAGAGGAGACATCATGTATTCTTGGGACGGATTTTACAAAGTAAATAACATCAAATAAGTTTAAAAGTAAGACAAAGGTAAATACATTTATTTATCCGTCATAGTTTAAATAAAATGTTTTATAATTAATTCATTAATTGCTCTTATTGTTGTATTAAATAATAAATATAACAAGAGGAGAAGTGGTTTTTGAGTGTAAAACAAAAGGACGGGGGAGGGGGGGGGGACAGTGGAGCATGAGCATGAATGATGGTGAGAATGTGAAAAGGAGGATTGGGAAGATGAGGCCAGCATAGATTCAGCAAGCACAGCAGCCAGGAAATGAAAAATAAGGGGGAATGGTGCGGAGTGAGTGAGAGGGTCGGCGCAGATATAGGAAACAGAGGCTAAAAGTTGCATACATTATGAATAGACAGGGACATAGAAAAGAAGGCAGAAAATGCGGGTCCCCAGAAGAGTGCAAGATTACAGCGACATCGCATTCACTTGGGGAAAACAAACATTATAAAATATATATACAACTACCTGATTACACCAACACTAGATATACCCAAAGATTGAGTGGTCCATTATTTTAGCTTTCTTCCTTCCCCACACCTTCACATGCCAATGCTCTGCTTGATTCTCGTTTCCTCACTCTTCTTTTTTTAAATCTTTGATTGTTTTATTAATGGACATTACTACCAATATAATATATATAATGAAATTACCCTATCATGCACACTCCTGGCAGCACTATATGCCTGCTAAATGCTAATGCTAAGCAAACTGTTGGAAAAGGGACATATAAATTACTTGGTCATGCCCTTTTAAAGCTTTATGCTCCGCCGCCCCCAAACTCTGTCTCTCTAATGCTTCTATCAATTTACCATTGGCAATTGTGTTCAACCTTTTCCATCTTCCTTTACTCTCTCCCGCCAAACAAAACAAACAATATTATTTACTGTTATAGGGTTCTCTCTTTTTTTCAGAAGTCCAATGCTTTTGTTCAGTTGTTTTGTTATAACATTGATTTTCAATGTATTTGAATCTCATTATTTGTAAATTCCCTGTGAACTCAGTCACCGCGAACTGGAGGCGGTTGAATTTAGAAGGTTAGCAGCTGTTGTTTGCTACGGCAGAACATTGGTGGTATTACATTTAAAAAAACCAAAGAAAGTGGATTTCGTTAACATATCTTTACAAAGTTGGACATCAATACTTCCTAATACTCTTTAAAAAAAAATTAAATTATTTGAAGAAACTTAAATTTAAGGATTAATGCAGAAAAAAAACTTGAATATTTCATCTCTTTACAAATACAAAGTTTTAGATAATGATTTAGTCGTGAAAAACATCGAGTACTTTGGTTAAGTCTTTAAGTCAGTTTAGTATTTCCATGAAAAAAAGTTTTGCTTTTTTTGATTTTTGATTTTAGGGCGAAGTCAAAAAATTAATGTGAAAACTAAAAATGAGTCAAAATACAAATTTTCTATTATATTAACTAATATTTTCCTAAAAATTAAAGGAGTTAATAAAGAATCTATCATTTCGGGGCCAAGACTATTTATCTACCTCTCCCTCCACCCTGACCAGAATAAAATGATCTTGCAGACGCTTTGTGAAAAAAAAAAATTATTATCTAGACCTTCATCAATTAAATTAATCCATGTCTCTTTTCTTTTTCTACGTCATACTCTAAGTTTAGTATAAATTTTAATTAGGCTTTTTGAAGGTAAGAGTACAACAAAACTTCCTGTATTATATTTTGGATTGTATTTTAATTAATTAATCAAAAAAAATGAGAAAATTAGTCCATGTATGTTATACGAGTAGGCAAAATAGCCCCTTTGTTAAATGTTTGTTTTGGTGTTCATATATAAGATACAATAACAAACTTAGCCCTTAACATTTACACATTTATTCAATTTGACCCTTACTCTTTTATTAGAAGTAAATTAGAATTTTTTAAGACTAATAAGCCTAAAGGATTAAATTTAACCCTTATCCTCTAGGCCCCATGCTTTTTAATGTGAACACTTTCGAAATGTGAACGCTCTTTTAGGAAATATTGGGCTCCACTTGAGCATAATAACCTTGTAATGCCTAAATAACAAAATAGGTCTCACCATGTATGTCTCCCATGCATTCCATGATGATAACCCATTGGTAATACCCTACTACATTACCACTACCAGTCAAGAGGATCTCCCCTTTAAATACCTCTCTAACGAAGACAAAGGAGTCTTCTCCCCATTAGCAACCCTAAATACTTACTCTCTACACTCAATCTCCTTTACCTTCATAGCGATCCTCCTCCTCCTCTTAACCTTCTTTGACCCTCTACCTATTTTGATGAACCGGTCTCCTTTATTCCACTGCTTCCTCCTCCTTTATTGATACCCTTCATCAACAATTCTAGTTATTATTTATATTTTGTACAATTAAATTATAGTTATAAACTTTAAAAAATGATTACCTTATATGAGGTATAAAAAAATATCTATTTTATTCAAATCTTATTGTTAAATTTTTTTAAAATCAACTATTTATTATAAGAAATAATTAATATTCATTACATGTTACTATTACATATAATAGTTAATAGTTAATTTATTGTAAAACATGAGATTCAATCTTTTCTCATAAGATTATTTATCACTAATGCATTTCATCCGATCCTTTCTCCTCAACATTCCACAACTCAATTTAATTTAATTTTTTGTTCCTGATCGTTTGCTTGGAATTTGGAATGATTATGACACCAAAAATCCCTTTTAGCTTATAATTTTTATGAACACCTCTAAAAGTAGGTGGAATTTTAAATGGAAACTTGTTCTTACTGTTTTTTTATTTCAAAATAGATGCAAGCAGTTTATTGGTTGTTGCTTCTATGTTGCAACTTCACGAAGAATTAATTAGGAAAGTCATTTTTGCAGTGAAATTTTTGTTGGTCAATATTTTTGAAGTGAAATTTGGTCATATGAACACTTGAATAAATATTTGCAATCCATTTCTCTTATCTTTTCAAGTGAGTTTGTTTTACAAAGGTATTTACAAATTGAATTGTATACATTTTCATTCAACAAATATATCAAACTATAAAGCCTTGCAACGATCGTTTTTCACTGCAACCACAACTGTCGTTGAAATAATACATTTTGTTGATCCACTGACACATTGTTGTTAGCTTTCATAGTTGGCCATGGAGCGACAGGCTCGCCAGTTTCACCACCTTGAAACCCTGTTGTTGTCCCATTAGGATGCTGGGAAACCGAACCTGGCATCGCATGAAACGTCGGTGTCGGTATTTCATTACAGCTTTGAGCGTAAAAAGTAGGTGTTGCATGAAATGTTGGTTCCATTGGGAAGAACCTTTCATGGAAACCATCAACATTGTCATTGGCAGTGGTGGCAATGGCTGCTGATATATTTGTTTCATCTTCGAGAAATGGATTGTATTGGCGTTGAGGCACTATGTGTCTGTGATCAAATAAATGATTCGCCATTGAAGGTTGGATTCTGTCGGTTAAATGTTGAGAAGCTTGTGAAAGTGGCGTTGTGCCTTCTACCAACACAAGCTCCCAGCTTTCGTTACCGCCATTGTTGCTCCAATTCGAAGCTGATTTCCGTTCTTCTTGGTCTCTTTGGTTTGCTTGAAACCAATCATCTAAATAAGAGCGGCCATTGGATACGACAATTTGATTAGAGGCATACTCTGGACTTTTATCTTCTTTTAACCAGTCATCGAAATATGTATGGCCATTGGCTACATCATTGGAAGCTTGCCATTGTTGTTGATGGTGTTGTTGCAGTAGCCAGTCATCGATATATGAATGAAACATGACTCCATTTTGAGACGCTTGCTGATTTCTAAGATCTTCTTGGAGCCAGCTGTTGGTAAAACAGACACCATTGGCTCCATTTTGAGAAGCTTGTCGGTCATTTCTTTGATCTTCTTGAAGCCAATTGTTGGTAAAAGAGACACCAGTGGCTCCATTTTGAGAAGCTTGCTGATGATTTCTAAGATCTTCTTGAAACCAATTGTTTGTAAAAGAGGCACCATGGGCTCCTTTTTGAGAAGCTTGGTGATCATTTTGATGATCTTCTTGAAACCAACTGTTGGTAAAAGAGGCACCATTGGCTCCATTTCGAGAAGCTTGCTGATCATTTCTATGATCTTCTTGAAACCAATTGTAGGGAAAAGAGGCACCATTAGCTCCATTTTGAGAAGCTTGGTCTTGCTGAAACCAGTTGTCGAAGAAAGAGTTATTATTAGCCAAGTTTTGGGAAGCCTGTGGCACAGGTTGTGGCGACGGCGTGGGCTCTATTAAAGCAAGTTCCCAACACTCCTTGTCACCATTAGCTGAAGATGATGATGGCTCTGAACTTTGTTGTCCTTGGGCTTTATTAGCATCTACTGCTGGCCACTCATTGAAGGATATAAAATCTAAACTCGTATTTTGATCTTGATCAATGGGTAAGGAATGGTTGGAGCCAGTTTCAGCGGCATTATACGAATCTTCTTGCTCGCGATATTGTTTTTCAGACAACTCCCAGAAAGTCCCCGTCGAGAAAGATGACCTCATTATTACAACAGGTTCTTCATCTTGATTCATCAATTCTTCCAACGATGTACAAACAATCGAGCTCGAACCGGCCTGAGATTCTATATCCAAAACTGAGAGATCCTTGGCGGCTGACGTTAGGAGACGAAGCAAACGAGGTGGTTTCGTAGGTGGTGATATCCCAGCTGATGGGAACGAAGCTTGGTCTTTTAAGAACACTCTCAATGTCTCAATAAGCTCCTCTGATATCCTCTGCACACTCGGATAATCCGAGGTTCTCCCAATTGGCAAGCTCTTACAATACTCGTATAAACTCGAAAGCTCTTCGAATTGTTTGCTGGCTTTGACGCAATAATTGATGGCATTAACGCATGATTGATGCTGCAAATGAAAGAAACCATCTAAGACAAGCCCAAGCCCGTTAGATATGTCCCTGTAAAGATCGAAGCTTTCTCGTACGATGGCATGGAAGGAAACCAGGATCAAGCGGTTCGTCTTGGCTGAACCTATGGGCTTTGTGGCAATAGCTTTAGCAAGCAACCGTTGCCAATAGGAAATCCGATCGAGTAACATGGGGGGCTTCATGTGTCGAACAGTTTGTTGGTTAACTCGACGTGCCCTGGGATGGCTAAGTTGTTTCTCTTTGAACGTGAATCGCCTTTGAAGCTTCCCCGTGAGGAAGCATTCCAAGCGTTCTTCGAGATAGAAGGCGAAGGACTTGACGAAAGTGGTGTAATCGCAAGGACTGGAACAGCATTCATCTCTGAAAGTGGGGAGATTCAGGATATTGGTTCGATGGTTCATTGCATGGAGGACTTCTTTAGGGAAATAAGGGTCGCCATCTTGGAAAATGCGAAGGACAAGCATCAAGCATTTGAGGGCGACGACCCAATTCTTTGTTTTGCCTAATCTTTTGGCGATGACACGGGCGGCGATCCCGGCGAAGAGCTTGTTGGAGGAGACGGTTCGTAGGATTTCATCGACGTAACGCTCGTCGAAGGGGGCTTTGTCGTGGGTGGTGGCCTTGAGGACTGCCACTTCGAGGCTGGCGGAATTGGTGTTGACGACCTTGGCAAGGCTAATGCTGGTTTGGTCTTTCACTGCACCAATTGCCTTCTTTAACTTGCTAGGCATTATTGATTTTTGTAAAGCTTTAATTTTTTTTCTTTATCTTCATTAATACCTAGAATGATTTTTTCTTTTTTCTTTAGGGAATTGTTTTCCTAGAAAATATTATGATCCTAAAAGAAAAAAGAAATTATTAGGAGGATGATTTAATTTTGGGTGGTGGTAAGGAGACTTCAACTAAAACCCTTGAGACTCTCCCTGCCGTGTAAACGTGATAAATGCTTCTACCTTAAATTGACCCTTTCCTATATATTAGTTAACCTCATATTTAGTCCCATTTTGAATTTAGCAAAAACGGGATTTCGTTTTATTTACTTCTTTCAAAATAATAATAAAATAAATTAACTTACACTTACTAAGTAACATTAAGTCATTAAGTGTCACGGACGGCCACGGATTAAAGCCCGTGACGAATGTGCAAAGTGTGTCCCATAAAGGTCAATCGATTAAATGACGCTCATTTAAATCATTTGCACTGGCCTGATTTGTGAAATACATTGAGAAACTCATTTATTTGAAGCCTTAGTAACCCAGTGGAGCACTTTAGTAAAACTAGAGTTACCGGGATAATTATTATAATATATATAGGTTAAAACCTTAGAAGTCTCATATTGCACATAGATATTAATTTTAATCGTCGATGTAATTTGATCTGTACCATTGGATTTGTTAGAGCTCAACTATAAATAGAGGCATTATCCTCGTTCGTAATCACTCAATTATAAACCTTAAAGTAATAGAATACTTTTGAGAGCATTACTCAAACACTTGAAATGCGCTATTTTTTTATGGCTTTTCTGTTTATTCATGGCTTTTTACTTCGATATCTTAAAGAATTTCTACGAAAATTCTCATTTTTTGAGAGTAAAGCTGACTTAGGTAATTTGAACCTAAGAACGCCTAAGGTCGTGCAGTTTACTAAATTAAAGTTCTAGTCCTGTGACATTAAAATTCTAGCCTCATGACATAAGCAAGTGTCAACAAACAAAATATCTTATGCTTATACATATAAACATCTCTGTTGGTTGTAAATAATATCTTGAGTTGAAATTTTTCATGATTTTGATTTAAGTTTCACTTTGACAAATTATCTTTTTTTTTAAGATGTAACTTTTTTTAAATAAATGTTTTATTTTAAAAAAAATATAAACAAAATACTAAAAGGTATACAAATTCTTATAATAATATTTATTAATTTTTTTTAAAAATTATCTTTTTTTTATTTCAATCAATTAACATCAAATCCTTCAAAGCTTTTTATTTATTTTGAAAGCTTTTGTTTTTTTTTTTTTTTTTTTTTTGAAAGAAATGTTCAAAGCTTTCATAAATTATGGGTTTAGGGTACTATTTAGTATTTACATGCCTTTTGAATGTTGGCATAAACTGGTATTACAAAACGATGTAGTTTTGCGACTGGCCAGCTGAGTACTAAAGTTTGAATAATCTGAACCAGGGTTATCACTTATAATTACATGAAAAGCCTGATTTGGTTGAGCCTTGAAAATCTTTAACTATTCCATCAAATCAATTCCAACTTGATTTTTTTTTTTTAATTCTAAAGAGAAATATCTCCAAACACAAATGAGTTAACTATGATTTCTTACACATTGGATGATAAACGAAAACCTTATACCTACCAACAAGATTTAAGAGACTTGACAAAATATTAGAACAAGAATGAATAGGTAAGGGGATAAGGGGTCCCCTACCTTATTCAAAGCCACTAAAGATAGCACAAATTCAATTTCTACAAACATCGTGAAAACCCAAAACTTTCAAACATCTAAAAAAATGAATTTATAGTGAAGGGAGTCAAAATATTTCCAAAAGTTCACTTTTAAAGCATATTTTGGGGACATACTATACCCATGTACCAATTCTTGTGCTAACAGAAGAGTATCAGCCTAGTTTCTACTACCCAAAAAAGCCTTCTGATTACTAGAAATTAAAACAAGTAAGCTTTGTTTAATTCTATTAGTAAAGATTTACTGACACATTTGTATACAATTTAACATCAAGAGATAGATAAAAAAAATCATAAACCTATATAGGTTGGGGACGTTTTACACTAAAGTGAAAATGGTAGAGAAGAAATACTTCACAGCCTCTATAACATCTTGCCCCATAGGCCATAATACTACAACATGCTTGAAAATTTTGGCAAAATAGCATCCAGCCCAAGGGCTTTATTACCATTCATTCCAAACATTACAAACTTAATTTCTTCAGAAGGAACAGGAGCAATAAACACACTCTTCATGTCACTAATCAAAATAGGAGGAAGTATTTCTCTAAGCAATTCATCAGAAATGCATTGTTTGGGATTTGTTTTAAAATATAATAAATTATCTCATACCCTAGGTAAAAAAAAAAATTATGTAAAAATATATTAATAAAAAATTATGTAATATATATAAATAAGTTGTAAAATTTATTCTCGAAAAAAGTAAGTGGTAAAATTTTAAAAATAAATGGTTGTTTTTTAAAAGAGGGTAATCTTTTTATAGAATATTTTATTTTAAGTAGTGGTTCAAATTGATTGGTCTCACTAGAACTTCCTTTGTTAGTGGGGGTGGCTTTAATGAAATTACGACCTCCTTGGCGAAGTCTAATTTCAAATCTTTGAACCGCAATGGTTGCCACAATAATAAGAAGTGCTACAGGATTTTCAGTTGCTTGATTTAGACTTTGTTGGTTCGAAATATACTTGGGTCAGTTCTCGTAACAGTTGGTACTCTACTCAAGAAAGACTTGACAAGGTTTATTGTAGTGTTGACTAGAAGCTACTCTTCCCAAATATGGTTGTCTTTCATCTATCTCAAGTTAAATCGAATCATTGCAACTCCTAGTTAGTTTCAAGGTTTCTCCCCTCTGCCCACATCAAAACGTCATTTTTGTTTTTAGGAGTTTGGCTTTTGCATAATGAGTTCAATGACTTTTTTAAGGCTAGTAAGAATTTGGGTTCCAAATTACAGGTGGCTATAAACTTGAAAGAATGAAATGCTTCTCGCTTTGGTAATATTTTACAAAGACGTAAATAATCGGAAGGACTCCATAAGATGGTTACCGACAAGGAAATTAAAAATGTTATGTTCAATATGGGTGCTTATAAAGCGCTTAGACCAAATTGGTTTCAAGTTGTTGTTTTTCAGCGTAACTGTAAGATTGTAAGGGAGGATGCGAGGAGGGGTGTTAAGGTGGCGTTTATGAAAGGTAAAGTACCAATCGGTATTAACAATAACTTTATTATATTAATCTCGATGGTTTCAGTACCTGAATGCATAGATCAATTGAGACTTATAAGTCTTTGCAATGTGGTGTGTAAGTATATCTCGAAGATTATTGTCAACAAATTTAAGGTGGTTTTATTGAAGTTGATTGCCCCTAATAAAAGTAGTTTCATCTCGAGTTTGTTAAGATTTAGTCTTAAGTATAGTTTATTCGTCATTTGTAATTGCAATTTTTTAAATAAATTGGTTTAATAATTCCATTATACTCATTAATATTGTTTGCATTTGTTCTCAACAATTTTTACATACAAAGCAAAATGTAAGCAAATATTGACTCACTAATTACCTAATGTTTAACTAATACTAAGTTGCATTACGAGGTCAAATTGTAAAGTGAGAAGACAACTTGTATTAGTAAGTAATCTAAAAGGTTCATAGTTTGATGAAACGAAATTGAGCAATTTGAGTAAAGGATTATTATATTATCTATCAATTCTAATTGGGAAGATACCTTATTTTGGGTATTGGAGTAAGGGACTCATTGTAATCGTCTAGATTGACAATACATCAGACAAAACCTAAGTTGAATTAATCTTAGATCCGTTTATGAATTAATTCACTTGTAATGTTCATAACGTGACTTACATCAATCCTGAGTATGTGACTGACTATGTGTGCGTAACTCGTATATTTTGATGTATTAAAAGCTTGAGTTCAAATAACTAAATAGTCGAAAGTTGAGACGCTGGGTATACAACTTCTGCATGACATAGTTTCATTTACAAGAGTGGAATTTATAGCCCAATAAAAGGTAAATGATATCCTCTTATTGACATTAAATGATAGATAGAAATTAACGTGGTCATGGGTCATTTATTTAGGACAAATGATTTAATTACTATCTGTTAGTAATTAACTTTTACTGAAGGAAGATATGATGATTCCATGAGATAAAATAAGATTATATTGAATGAACAGAATTAACCCAAAGATATTAATGATATCCTATGAAGGTAACAAAAGACTTATGACAATGTTATTATTGGACAGAGCATCAATTAATTTATTTTCGTAATGGTATATAATAGGGAGAGTTCAATCATGATACTTCTATTGGATTGACTTCATGATTAAATAATATTGTAATTAATTAATAGATGAAGAGTTGAAACATAATTACAAATCATTTGAGCTCCAATTTTATATCTCCAACTGCCCCCCCCACTAGCTCAGTACAGCCCTTGATAGTTTGCATTTTGAATCAATATGATGAATAAATAAAAACGACATATTAGAAAAATAGATCGCATGTACCACTATCTACAGTGAATGCATTTTCTAGCTATGAGTAAGAAATGACTTAGAGATTAAATTAATTTCTTCGAATTATTATTTAATTGATTATAATTAAATTATTGAATTTTGAAGTGAAAGTTAAATTAATTAGTTATCATAATTTTGTTGAACGAAACAATTAAACTTATTCACAAGGATTCTAGTATGATAAAGTTGGTTTAAAAATAAAAAATAAATTGTTGGTTGGTTAGATTATATGGGTTGGTTTAAAAGACCATAGAGAAATATATAATTATACATAATACATGGAAAAAGCCCAATAGACTCACAACACATGAGATGGACGGCACATAGGGTTTTAAGATGGAATGGGCGACCCACCTCTATTAATCCTAGTAAGACTATGTTTTCTATTAAAATATGATTATTTTGTTTTCTTCTTGTTCAATTAAGGCTTTGTGATTTTCTCTATCAATAGAGATTATGGGTTAGGTCAAATAAACAACTTGCTACTTGTTGTTACTCTATCAAATTTTAGTAAGATTTATTTCACAAATAAATTCTATTCATGAGAGAGTTTTCTTTCGATTTCTAGTCCATAGAGAGAAATTGATCTTCCCTACTGGAATATCTAATGGAATATCAATGAAGTTTTCATTCTGTTTATTGGTTCAAGAATTTAGAACTCACACTCTAAGCAAGTTGAGGTTCGAGAATAATAGAGAAGATTGTGTTGGTAGAAAGCTAGGAAATAACCTAAACCACTTATTCCAAAACAAGTATGAATTTAGTAAAGAATTTATTACTATAAATATTACAACGGCTCAATGTAAAAAAAAATTAATTTTTCCGTCAAATTTTCTAATAGATTAGAATTTTTATCTAGCTTGCTTGGTGTGATCGGTTAATGACCAATACAAATCGAAAGACAAGAAACTTAACAAAGTCTGAGTGATGTAAGGTTTATGGACGTGTAAGAGAAGACACTCTCCATATTCTCCGTGATTGTTGGGTACTCAGGGAAGTTTGGAGGAGTTTTCCATCTTTCTTCTTTGAGTGGTGCGAATTGGTGGATTAATAATTTGGTTAATTCCAAGGAAAGGATGGTGGGCGATTGGAGTTGATCCATAGTTTTTTCAATTTTGTGCTAGAGGTTATGGAAATGGCAGAATGTTTTTACTTTAGCCAGTAAAATCTGGCCTCTTAATATGAAGGTGCATAAGGTTCGCTCAAGATTAATTGAGGCTAATTCCTTTTCTTTTAATAGTCGTTTGAACTGCAGAATGAAACACACCATTTTTTTATAAAGTTGAAAAATGAATTAAAAAACACATTTTATTTTATTTTCTCGTAATAGTATTATATTTTTTTTTGCACACACCTTTATTACATTCTTCAACATGAATGTACGTGAATGATGTCTAAGATAATTTGACAATCATCAAAGCATCATCATCCTTATTCTACAAAATTACGTATATATTATATAAATTTTAAAAAGGCAGTGTATTTCAATTATTTATAGTGCGTGTGTAAACTTGTCAATCCAACAAATGCCAGAACAAAATCGAAAATTTTATCAGTACTCGTAAAATTATAGTTAACTTTGTTGGTGTTATGAACAAATCAACAAGTTCAGCTGAGACTTGAGCAACAAGGCTCGAGACTTGCAGAAGAAGCAAACAGAATTCAAGAATAGAAATTAAAACAAAAGCAAATAGAATAGAGAGTATATTGAAGAAAATTTGATGAATTTCATTCATAATTGAATAATGACATAATGTCAATACATAAACCAAGCATTCAGCTTGTCAAAATTAGTATATGGTCACCTAATCAATACCTACTACCATTAATACATAAAAACTTGGTAAACCAAGCTTGTACACATAAAGAAAGCTGAGTTAACAGCTCAATCACTGTCAAATTACATCAAACATTAACCTAACATAGTTCAAAATGAACTAAGTTACATTTCATCAAACTAAAGTAACAAAATGAACAAAACTCAGCAGCTGCACTTGCTTCAGCAGCTTCTGCATGGTTTGGCCTGCATGGCCAACTTCTTGACTACTCTTGGTGCTACATGCTGACCAAATTTCAACACTTCTCCTTGGTTAGCATGTTGCAAACTCCCATTTCAGCTCTTAAGTGTAAGAACCTTGACACACTAACGGCTTTTGTTAAAATGTCAGCTAGCTACTCTTTAGAACTGTAATGAACCAGTTTCACTTCTTGTGCTTGTTCCATTTCCCTAAAAACATGAAGTTTAATGTTGAAGTGTTTTGTCCTTCCATGAAAAACCGGATTCTTTGCAATTGCAACTATAGATTAATTGTCACACATTATCTCTGTTGCTTCCCTTTGGTGAAGATTCAGATCAGCCAAGACTTTCCTTAGCCAAATGGCTTGGTTGACAGCTCCTGCAGCTGCCAGATATTCTGCCTCAGCAATTGACTGAGTAACAACATTTTGCTTCTTCGAGCTCCAACAAAAAATGGCTGAACCAAGGGTGAAAACATACCCTGAAGTGCTCTTCATGTCATCCATCGAGCAAGCCCAGTCATTATTTGTACAACCAATCAATTTCATGCTTTCAGCCTTGCTAAACAGCATTCCATAATTCAGGGTCCCTTTGATGTACCTGAGCACCCTTTTTGCTGCTTGAAAATACTTCTCATTGCAGCAATACATGAATCTTGAGAGTAAACTTATAACAAACATAATATCTAGCCTAGTGGCAGTCAAGTATAGCAAACAACCAATCAAGCTCCGGTAGACTGATACAGTAACCTGTTCAAAGTCACCTTAGCTTGATAGTTTCTCTCCAATAGCAACTGAAGTGCTTATTGCCTTGTAGTTTTGCATAGAGAATTTGGTCAGGATTTTGGAAGCAAAAGCCTTCTAACTTAGGAAGATTCCATGTTGAGTTTATGACACCTCCAGGCCAAGAAAATAAGTCATCCTTCCAAGATCAGACATCTCAAACATCTGTTGCATTTTGGCTTTGAAATCAGTCAGCATTGCTTAGTCTCCTCCTGTCACTAGTAAGTCATCAACATACAAGGACACAATGAGCTGAGTTTGCACTCCTTCCTTCTTAACATATAATGTGGGCTTACTAATGCTTTTTTTAAACCCAAAACTGATCAAATAACTATCAATCCTGCTATACCAGGCCCTTGGTGTTTGTTTCAAGCCATACAAGGCCTTTTTTAGCCTGTATCATGTGTTCCTTACCAATCACTTCAAAACCCTGAGGCTGGTCAACATAAATTTCCTCTTCGAGAAAACTATTGAGGAAGGCTAATTTAACATCAAGCTGGTGAATGTTCCATGTTTCTGTGCAGCCAAGGCAACTAGTAGCTTGATGGTGTCTAGCCTGACCACTGGTGCAAATGTCTCTAGATAGTCCACACCATATTTCTGGTTGAATCCTTTTACAACTAGCCTAACTTTAAGCTTGTTTAAGCTTCCATCAGCATTGTGCTTGGCTCGATAGACCCATTTCACCCTAATAATCTTTTTATTGACAGGTCTTTCAACTAGTTCCCATATCTGGTTCTCTCAATCATGTTGATTTCATCTGCCATGGCTTGTTTCCAGCCTTGCTGAGTTTCAGACTCCTCAAAACAACTTGGTTCTACCTCAGCCACTTGAGCCCTTTCATAAATCTCAGCCAAAGGTCTAGTGCCCTGACTGGTTCATCATCTATGTCCATTTCAGGACCATTCTGATCAGGCTCAGTCTGATCTGCCATAAGCTCTTCAAAAACTATCTTTGGCTCATTTTTCTCCCAGTTCCAGCATGATTTCTCATTGAACACCACATCTTTACTCACAAGCACCTTATTTGTTGAAAGATCCAATACCCTATAACCATTCTTGACTGTGCTGTAGCCTACCAGAATACCAGGTTGAGCCTTTTTGGCCAACTTATCCCTTTTCACTGCTGGAACATGTGCATAGCATATGCAGCCAAAGACCCTCAGATGAGCTAGTGAAGGCTTGAACCCGAACCAGGCCTCAAATGGAGTCTTCTGAGCTAAAGCTTTGGTTGGAAGTTAATTTTGAATTTACACAGTAGTGTTAACTGCATCAACCCACAACGTTTTAGGCAAATTCTTCTCAAAGATCATGCATCTGGCCATATCCATCAAGCTTCTATTTTTTCTTTCACTAACACCATTCTGTTGAGGGGTATAGGTGTTGATGAGCTAGTGTTTGATGCCTGCTTCATCACAAAAAGCTTGAAACTGAGCTGAGGTGTACTCAGTTCCATTATCAGACCTTAAGATCTTGAGCTTACAGCTTGTTTCAGTCTCTGCAGCAGCCTTGAACTTCCAAAACACTGAGGCCACCTCTAATTTGTGCTTCAAGAAGTGAATCCAACAAAATCTCGAGTGATCATCAGTAAACAGAATGAAATACCTGTTGCCATTCAATTACTAAGTCTTCATGGGGCCACACACATTAGTGTGCACAAGTTGTAGCCTTTCTAAGGCTCTCCAGGCCTTGTTTGAAGGAAATGGTAGCCTGGCCTATTTTTCTAACTGACATACCTCACAAACCTCTTCCTTTTCGACTGAATTGATGAAGTTCTCAACCAGATCTTCTTTGGTTAGTTGGTCCATCGATCTATAGTTGGCATGATCAAACCTTTGGTGCCAAAGCTTAGATTCATCTAATGAGGCTATGTAAGCTGAGTCTGAGTCATTTGTCTAGTCAACAACAAAGCTTTTATCAGTGATAGTGACTGACATGAGCCTAGATCCACTTGTATCAGTAATTTCGCACTCCTTGCCCTTGAACACAATAGAATAGCCTTTCTCAAGCAATTGAGCTATACTAAAAAGATTTCTGTCAATCTCAAGCACTAGCAACACATTTGAAATGAGTTTGTTACCTGTAGGAGTGCATATCAACACATCTCATTTACCTTCTGCCTTGATGAAGTGGCAATTACCAAACTTTACTTTGGCTTGACAGCTTCTGTCTAATGACTTGAAGATGGCAGCATCTGGTGTCATATGGTTGGTGCAACCACTATCTAAGAGCCATCTATTTGTGACCTTCTCATGAGCAGCTGAGCATGACACAGTAAAAACTTGCTCCTCATGGTCACTATCTTCTTTTGCTACTCGAGCCTCAACCTTTGGCTGCTAGGGTTGGTTCTGTCTTGGTTTGCCCTTATTTTTGCAAACCCTTCCAACATGCCCTATCTTTTTGTAGTACTGGCACTGTACATTTGGCCTAAACCAGCAACTGGTTTCAGGATGACCAGGCCTTTTACAATGTCTATAAGGTTGATCCTTTCTTCTTGGAGCATCTCAATTAGGCTTGTCTCTCCAAGTCTTTTTACTTTGTAGGCAGAAGTGCTCGAGCTAGGCTTGGTTTTAGCTTGGAAGGCACCTTCTTGGTGCTCCTCCAGTCTGCTGGCTCTTTTTTGCTCTTATGCATAAAGAGCATTAATCAGGTCTGTCAAAAAGATGTTTGTAACACCCTAAACCCGGCCCAGACGTTACGGCCGAATTCAGCATGCCACATGGGAAAAAAGTTGTTACTCGTTTCATCAAAAACCTCTTACTTAGGGTTTAAAAACGTTAATGTTATAAGTTTAAGTGAATGGAAGCTGTGCACCAGGTAGGAAGCCAGAAAAGAGGAGGTGAGTCCGTTGGACCGCTTAAGTACCAAGCTCTTCCCGGATCCAATCCTAGGCATGCACACATCCATTGCCACACTTAAAGCATGTTGTGTGTTTACGAAGAATAAATCATGTTTAAGTCAGGTTTAGGTTATTAGTTTCTTTGAAAACGGTTGTCTTGCGGAAGCTTTACACGTTACCGAGATATTTTGAAAACATTTAGTTTCTTAAAAAAAATGCGTCCTAGTGCTAACCAGTTCAATAATCCATAGTTGAAATAATTTAATGAGCGGCCTTATTACAACCTTAATATAAAAATAATTAAAAATAAAAGAAGTGCGATCTAACTTAAAATCCAGAATTGTTCTTCATGGCCACTCAATCCCGCTTGACTCCAAGTCCACCAATTAGGGCTCACCCGCAAGGATGGAAAGAAAAAAGGTGGGTTTGGGGAAACTCGGTGTATCTGAAAACCCATCCAAAGCCCAAATCAACTCGAGCCCATTGGGCCTAAGCTCTATTCGGATAACAATTACACAAAGGACCAAGCCCTTTTCGAATCACAAGATAACAAGGCTTTAGCCCTTTTTCAGAATCAGCAGTGGCCCATCGGCCAATTCATAATACATACATGTAACAAGATAACAATGAATGCAATCCCGCTTGGGGAGACTACTCAACCCACCAACCGCTACACTTCCCCGCACCACCCTACACTCCATGTGGGGAATATCTCAACCCATCCAACAACCGCACACTCCACGATTGCGGCATTGCCGCTCGCTTATCGATGAGGTGAGGCAAAGCCTCCATCGATGGGTGACACAAAGCCTCCAAAGACGTGGATAAACCACTTTAAGCACTTCCTCCATCAATATCCCAATCCCATGCAACAGATATTAATGAAAGCATATCATGCAGAATATAGTATTTATCAATCATGCATATTAGACAATTTAAACCCTAGGGGTATATCGGTAATTTTCTCTTTAGGGGTAAATTCGTAAACTTACACATCTACACAGATTATTTCAGTAACTTTTAACATTTATAAGCAATTTGAGTCCACCGACTAACTAACAGGCCAATTTGCCCATCTCTTACCCATGTTGGTCCGTAAGCCTATTGGGCCCAGTTTTGGCCCATCGAGGCCCACTTACCGACGTTCACGAATTATCGTATGAGAACAACTTACCACTTTGCGATGCCAAATCTAATCATTAGTCTATGACTTGAGAGCGTTCGCATACTCACAAGCCCATGAAATATCGGATTTCGGCTTTTCGGCTTTTACCGATTTGAACAGAGAAAGGGTGTTCGGTACACACCTGTTTTGCGACGACTGCCACCGAGATCCCTTACGATGTCCTACAATCATTCATCACTATTTTTAGCGTACAAGTTATGCTTAACAAACTCAAAATCCACCTTACCTTATTCGGCCAAAGAACCCTTATTGACCTTAAGTTGCTTACCCTCACAGGGTCCAATAATAAGATTCAAGCTTATCCAAGTCGATACTCCAAGCCTCGCTGCTCCTCCAAAGTTGTCTATATCACACAGTCCAAGTCAGTCACTTGCCCACAAGGGCAAAACAGTCATTTAACACCTAGGGGCAAAATGGTAATTCTACCCTACAGGGGCATTTCGGTAATTCTACCCTACAAGGGTATTTCACTAATTTTACAAACCAAGGGCATTTTGGTAATTTTGCAAACCAGGGATATTTTGGTAATTTTGCAAACCAGGGGTATTTTGGTAATTTTACAAACTAGGGGTATTTTGGTAATTTGGTAAACTAAGTATTCTAAAGAAGAATGACAATACGAATAGGCCTAAAGCCCTTTCTCGGCCCAAATGGGCCCACACGCTCGTGTGGCCCTTTTAGCCCAATTCTAGCCACAGATATGAGATTCACCTAGCCTAGTCCAATATTTACTACATAATCAAACAACTTATCTAATTAGGCCCAGTAGGCCCATTGAGCCCACATGGCCCCTTTCACCCATCATCGCGCCCGAGTAGCCATCCTACAACCAAAGAAGTGAGAAATACACACTGATAGGAGATCTGGAGTTAATCCGGTGCTCAGAGCACTTCTAGCCGATGCCCAACCCAAACGAGCACGCCATAACGCGAAAGGGATCAGCCAAGAAAGGTACATTTGCTTTCCTCATGGTTCTCTCTATTTAAAGCCAACTTCGCATCCACTCTTATGTTAGCTTACCGATGTGGGATCCCTCCGTCATCAGAGTTTAAATTCAACACCAACTCTTGTCATCCCAACATAGCAAAATAATCAACCTTTGCATGCCAAGGGATTCGAACCAAAGTCCTTCTATATGCCAACTCACGCCATCACCACCAGGCCACCAACTCATTTGTGTCATAAATCCAACACATTAAACTTTAAAGTGCACCTACTTGCTTCCAGATTTATTGAAAAGAAAAACCAAAATATATTGCAAGAGCCAAGACTTGAACCTTGGACCCCTTGCTTCCTCTATGGCGTCACCTTGCCACTACACCACACTCCTTTTTGTGTCATCTTTTCTCCAACAATATTCTTAAGGCCTACCTACTACACCCAGGGTTTGATCTACCTTAAATTTTTACTAGAATCCAAGTTTGAACCCAAGACTTCTCCAACACTTCTTGGCACACTTAACCACTAAAACAAGCTTTCATTAAAGAAATTTACATGCACAACAAAATATTAAAAGCTGCCTTCAACCGCTCCCATGCTCAAGGCCCAAAACTTCTAGGCCCAAATTCAGGGTGTTACAATGTTGGTCAGGTCCCTTGAGTCTTCGAGAAAAGATATTTTTGCCTCATACCTCTCAAGTAAGGTTGAGATCGCTTTCTTTACTATTCTAGTTTCACTGAACTGCTCTCCAATGAGCATTTTGCTATTTACCACAGCCATAATCCTATCTAAATACTGCTTGACAGTTTCTTACTCATTCATCTTCAAGTTCTCGAAATCAATTCTCAAATTCAATAGCTGTCGCTGCCTTGTTCATTCAGTTCCTTGGAACTCCTCTTTTAATCTATCTCAGGCCTACTTTGGTGTCTCACAGGCCATGATCCTTGTGAATATCACATTTGAAACACAATTTTGGATGCAAAACATGGCTTTATGCCTCTTTGTCCTTTCATCAGCATGCTGCCTGATCTGAGCCACTGTTGGATTGGCTCTAAGAGGTGCTGGCTCAACATTTGAGTTGACCACCTCCCATAGGTCAAATGCCTGCAGGTAGGTCTTCATTTTGACCACCCATATGTGATAGCCCTCTCCATTGAAAACTGGTGGTGCAGCTGGTGGTGAGAAGCCTGATGAAGCCATCGATTTTAAAGTTGAAGTATAACAGGTCCACTGAGACAACAGCTCTAGATACCAATTGTTGGTGTTATGAACAAAATCAAGCAAGTTCAGTTGAGACTTGAGCAACAAGGCTCGAGACTTGCAGAAGAAACAAACAGAATTCAAGAATAGAAATTAAAACAAAAGTAAAAAGAATAGAGAGTATATTGAAGAAAATCTAATGAATTTCATTTATAATTGAATAATGACTTAATGTCAATACATAAACCAAGCATTCAGCTTGTCAAAATCAGTATATGGTCACCTAATCAATACCTACTACCACTAATACATAGAAACTTGGTAAACCAAGCTTGTACACATGATCAAAGCTGAGTTAACAGCTCAATCACTATCAAATTACATCAAACATTAACCTAACATAGTTCAAAATGAACTAAGTTACATTTCATCAAACTAAAGTAACAAAATGAACAAAACTCAACAGCTGCACTTGCTTCAGCAGCTTCTGCATGGTTCGGCCTGCATGGCCAGCTTTTTGACTGCTCGTGGTGCTACATGCTAACCAAACTTCAACAAACTTGTTGACAAATATACAAGTAAAGTTTTACATAATATTTTACAAACCAGAAGCTAACTATCAAAAAAGAAAGCTGACAATTTGGATACTATGGGTAAAGAAGAAAGAAGAATAAGCTCAATTAATGAACATAAAGAAAAGGAAAATAGGCAACTCCAAGACACAAAACAATAAAAGAATGATATTAGTTCCTCTAACTTATAATTTCTATGTTTTCTCCTCTTAGGATCCTAAAGATATTAACTCTGTATCGAACTGCTCGAGTTCGCTTCGATTATGCAAGTTATAAAATCATTGCATCTTTTAAACTCAATACTCACAGTGTGGTAACACTCGAATTACTTCAGCCTCGTGCTCAGTTCTGACTACAAAATTTTAGAATTAAAAGAAATCAGCTTAAGGAGTTGCACACCATGACCTAGTAAATTTTTAGTGTGCATCAATCTCTACTAAAACAATCATGTCTGCCATATGAATGCAAAATATCACGTACACATGAGAGCTCTGGACTAAATGGATCAAGCATAAGCTTGCTTACTGGATATCGATTTCCATCTGTTGATTTGTTATGTCTAGGATTTGAGGGTTGTGATCTTCGGGCTCTATGAATTCGTCCTTGAATAAAACCCTGTGCATGATTATAAATGGTGTACACCATTGCACCAAAAACATCATGCAAGATATAAGCTTAGTAAAAAAAAACACAACAAAGTGTAAACTTGAAGAATCTGACATTCAAGGGTCAAAAGTAGGTCCTTCTGCAGGGTATTTTTAAGGATTGTAAACGTCCACTGGTAAAACAGTTTAATCCTTGTACTATAGAACTAAATAATTTGATTCTTGTAAGTTCTATATTGGTGCAAATAAGTAAAAACTAATAGATGTTATGACTAAATACTGATGTGGACTTCATTATTAAGAAAGCCATTATTAAGTAAAATAAATTGTGACTTGTTTCTACTCATGTCTTGGAGTAATTCAACTCCATCCTTCTTATTTGATAAAACCATTCCCCCATAGGCAAGTATCAACAATCATATACATCCTGAGCTAAACAGGATGGGTACAAAGTGTAATGACCCGAATTTTACCGATACCGAAAAAGTGTATTTTCGGGTCTCCATTTCTGAAAAATGGATTCGTAAATATTTATTATAAATATTTACGAAGTAAAATGAGTGGTCAATTAGAGTTTAATCAAGTGAATTTAATTTAATTAAGAGTAATTAAGTAAAAGGACCAAATTAAATGAAGTGTGAAAGTTTAATTATAGATTAAAAAAAATAAAAAGGACCAAATAGGCAATTATGACTAATATATGAATTTAGGCGGCAAAAGATGGAAGAATCTAGGATTTTATTATTATTATTATGATTTAATTGATATTAGATTATTTTATTATTTTATTAGGAAGTAAAGAAAAGAAAGACAAGTGTATGGTAATAATATGATACAAGTGTATGGCAAAAATAAAATACATGTGTAAAAATTATTGTAAATACATTTGTAATACATGTGTGTATTTACTTATTATTTAAATAAATATTAATGTATTTATTAGTATTAAATTGATATTATACAATGAATAAATTAAAATGTGACAAGTGTATGGAAATGATTGGTACAAGTGTATAAATAAAAATATATACATTTGTAATACATGTATTTGATTATAAAATATATTTATTAATTAAATAATTATATTATAAGATTTTTATATATAATAAATATATTAAATTATGACAAGTATGTGGATATAAATGGATACAAATGTAAAATAAATATTTGATATTATTATTATTATTATTATTATTATATAAACAAAGTAAAAGAAAAAAAAAGAATAGAAAGGAACAGAGATGAAACGAAACAGAGAGCAAGGGAGAAAAATAAGGAAAGAAAAGAAAGAAAGGGAAAATTAAAGGTTTGAAGCTTTAAACTTTAATAGGTAAGACAATCAAGCCCCTTTTTACTTAATTTTGATGTTTTAAAAGTCTTGAAACAAGGTTTTGATGAAATTAAGTTGATATTTTGAAAGTTATTAGATTTCTAGATAATGTTCATGTTGAGTAAAATGATGAAATGAGGGTTAAATTGATAGGAATTTAAGTTAGAAATGAAATAAGGATTGAATTGTAAAGTAATTCATAAGTTTTATGTTGTAGGGACTAAATTGATGAAATTTCAAAATTAGGAAAATATGCTGGAAATTGAATAGTTAAGTATGAGTTTGGACAAAATTTGAATAGAAATGAAGTATGAATTGAGATAGAAAAAGTAAGTGAATTTAGTTAAGATTAAATCGAAATTAAAGTAGAAATTGAATAGAAATTGTATTAATTAGAGATAAATTAGTAGTGAATTAAAGAATATGAATTGTTTTAATTCCCATAGCTAACGTTGTCTCGAGAAATCTCGGCTAAGCAAAGAAAAATGGCAAAGACAACGGGAGTTAGCTCGAGAAAATACAGTTTGTATTTCTATAATCCGAACTTAGTTATTAATTGTTATTTTTATTTAAAGTATATGGCAAATGTTAAGGTAAAAATTATTGTGTTTTATGATTGAAATGGATTAATTGGTATATGTTGAATTTATTGAACTTATATGAATATATGTGATTGATGTGGTATTGAATATGAATGTATGTTATATTGAAAAATATATTGATTTGGGAAATAATGAAATTGATAGAAAAATGTAATTATTGTGAAATTGAATAGTTATTAGTGAAAAGTGAATGGAATTATATTGAATTGAAAATATATAGTTAATTAATTAAAATATGAATTAATTGAAAACTGAAAAGTGAATTAAATACCTTATTAACTAGTCGGGCTAGTCGGATATAGTTGGCATGCCATAGGATATGGAAGAGTACGGGTTTTGCCGGCTTACTGATCAGGCACTTATGTGCCG
This sequence comes from Gossypium anomalum, assembly GCA_025698475.1. Taxonomy (NCBI): domain Eukaryota; kingdom Viridiplantae; phylum Streptophyta; class Magnoliopsida; order Malvales; family Malvaceae; genus Gossypium; species Gossypium anomalum. The sequence continues at coordinate 18,260,373 of CM046966.1, forward strand.
ACTCATCATTCTTCATATATCGCATTCGTTATTATTAATTCGGCACTTTGTGTGTCAGATATTGTTATTATTCATCGCTATTACTTATCGCTTTTGATTCGTTCGATGAGGTAATTTGTGTCTTGATCATTATCAAGCATTCTTTATCGCTTTTTGATTTGTTCCGATAAGGTACTCTGTAATCGTGTCGCCATCTTTATCTTTATTCTTGTTACTATCGCTATTGTTGTTTGATTTTTAGCCGATGAGGCACTATGCGTCGTACTGGTGTGTTGGTTGGATCCGTGTATCCGTCTAGGTCCGAGTCATGTTAATAGGGGTAAATAAAGGAACTAGAAAGATCGACTGTTACTGAATAATTTAATTGTTACTGAATATTTGATTTTTACTGAATAATTGACTGATACTGGATAACCGATCAATTGATTGATACTGAATAACTGATTATTATAGAATAATTGATTGTTACCGAATAACTGACTGTTACTGAATAAATAATTGTGATGATTGACTGATTATTAATGAATATTACTGATTGATTAGTTGCTATTGAAAAATAATAAATGATTTTAAATTTAAAGTAGACCAAAACATTGGTTGGAAAGTGAATGTTTGAATACTCAGTGAGTTTGAATAGTTCAATATATATGAATTCATATGTTTAATAATTGTTTAAGTGTTCAGATTATAGAAATACCACTGAGTGTATACTCGTGTCACGGTTTGTTTCGTGCGCGCAGTTAAGTTAAGGCTAGACCGTTGAATCAGCATCCCAGGCCGATCCCGAATTCGATGAGGTAAAGTATGTTGAGTATTGGTAATGGCATATACCTAGGATGTCTTATGTGAGTCATTTAGGTTATGAAAGTATTGATAAAATAAGTAAATTATGATTGGCAATGGTATATAGTATGAATTTGAAATTTGAAAGAAAAATTCGCAGTAATTCTAAATTAGTCCCGAATTGATTTTACTGTTTATATTGGACCGCAAGGGCCCATTAAAAGGACGACATCTTAAAATTATGATGAGTCAGAACGTTTATATTTAATTAATGTCTGTATTGTACTGTACTGACTGGTAATGTCTCGTAACCCTATTCCGGCGACGGTATGGGGTTAGGGGACGTTACACAAAAATAAAAACCCAACTTCACGAAACTTTGCGTAATGACTACTAAATTTTAGTCGCAAACATAATCGGGGGAAATAATGCCAATGCTTGCATTTTAATGTGCATTATTGTATGTAACCGCATGTGTCTGTCTCTGTAGTTAAATCTATAAGATGGAATGCACCAAGACCAAAATTAATTATATGACAAAAAATTATTGGGTAAGTTAAAATGTGACACCTTAGGCGATGTCTGTTGCAGGCTGTGAAGAAGGCAATAAAACCATGTAATATACTTCTGAGAGCATGGAATATCTGAAAAGAACACGGAAAAAAAAAGAGAAATAATTAAATGAAACATAAAGAAATACATATTTATCAAGTTGCAATAATATCTTCCAACCTGGGAAAAAAGGTCATTCCAGAGTGTGTGCCACATTGAAACTTCATTAGCACTGCTCACTGTGGCTTCAGAAGCTGAAGCAAGCCGAATTATGCCACTTAAAGACAGCCATATAATTCCAACATCATAGATGAAGCCACACACATAAACCAGAAAACTAGCTCATGCAAGGACCAGGCGTATTGGGGCACACAAAATTTCTCAAGGAATCCAAAACATGGGATACAGGACAGAAGTTGCTGCGGTAGCATGAAAAAGGAAGAGTGAATATAATTAACATATTGAATCAATGGAACTTCAATCATCAAATGACCTACTAATGTTGTAGAGAACTAAGCCAATAAAACATATAGGCATCAATACAACCTCCAAGAGATCCCCAACAAGAGATGTAATAAAACCAATCCCAATGCATATGACCGAAGAGAAGCTTTCAATTGCTTCACTGAACATATTCCAAACTGGAAACAGGAAGTCCAAAAATCCCATAAATGGTCCTGCCAATGGTAGATTAAGGAAAGAGAAAAATGGTCGAATAGCTCGCAAAACTGTCCACAAACACTGCACAGCCTTCTCAAAGTTGTGCAGAAATAGCATAGTTCCCAAGTACTTGATCCTCGATAGCATCTCCTAAGTTTCTATCCGATCAAAAAGTGGCCCACATAAACGAGAAGCAATTGCCTTAAGAACAGGGACATTTTTGTATAGGTCATAAAATCCTATTAGAACAGTAATGACAGAAATCAAAAGATATAGAGCTCTGGCCATAGGGCACATCCATGGGCAATAGATATTGCAAAAGCCAGGATATGATTGAAGAAAAAGGGCCCAAGATGAAAGACCAGCCTCTAATAAACGAAGTAACCTCAGATCAGGTGTTATTATTTGCTTTAGTTTAAATGGGAGATCACTATCATCAAACCTAAACAGAATAAGAATGTCCATATGCTTTGTCGCTTTGACTACATTTTCATTAGAGTTTTCTAATGAATTTTCAGCTTTCCTTTGGGTTTCCTCACAATAGACATCAACTTCAGCTCTAGGAGTAATTGCTGAAGTGACTCTCTTTCTCTTATAAGGCCCAATAGGAGTAGTGTGTGGCTCAAAAGTTTCAGAGTCCACAGTTGTAGAGTACACCGAGGCATTACAGGTTTGACTAAATTAGCTGTTAAATGAAACAGCACAATAACACATGTACTTAAGGATGACTTGTTTGGGTGTCGACAAAACTTTCTAGCACATTGTTATAGGAAAACTAGTTACAAAGGCAATCTAGAGCCACATGCTTAAGTGCCTACTAAGTTTCAAAGACTACAGGCTCTTCAAAGCTTTCAGAAAAAGTAGAGCTTCGGCAAACCTTAGACCAACAAACATCAAGAACCAATTTTTAGAAAAAAAACAACTGGAATGAAAATTAAACTCCAGCAGTCACAATTCTAACTCACCATAGAACTTTTGTATAGCATAATAATAGAAGACAGTTGTCAATACTGATCCCCTAATAAAGGATTCAAACATAGACAATGTAACAGTTGTAAATAGTGTTATTCGGAGAATATACATGTTAGATTTTTTGAAGTAAATAAAATGTGAACTATCAATGTCTGGGAGTTTTTGAAGTAATTAAGTTGTGAAAAGCATTAGAGTCAAAGTGCGAAATTAAAAGTATAAAATGATTAAACTGAATTAGAGGGAAAAAGAGGAAGGACTAGAAGTGTTTTCCCTTGAAATGTAGCATTCCTTGCTCGGGTCTAAATTCGGGCTCGAGTAAGTGGTGTTACTGACAAACCCTAGAACACATATTTAAGGAGAAAACAGAAGCTAAAACCACAGCTACTGATGCTAAAAGGCTAAAGAGTAACACAATGCTTGACTTAGGACACGGTTTGGTTTCTCACCAAACTCCTGAACAACGTAACCAAGTTATCCTTCTCAAAATTACTTTCAAGTGAAATATTACACTCATTTGTACAGTGGTTCCAAGGACGTTACTCTAGTTTGGTGACGACAGAGGAAGTACTAGGTCCTGTTCTCCAGTAACTCAAAACCTCCAGAAGTCTCTATTGTTAAGAAGTAACAACACATTGAGTTCAAAGGGAACAAAGTACAGAGTAAATGAGAGGAAGCTTATGAGAATGTCTAAGAGTAAACAACTTACATTTACCTTGTTAATAAATAAAGAGAAAAGTGGTGAAGTTATGAGCTTATATTACTAAATTTCACTTAATACACCTTCTACTGGTTTTGTCTACTAATTTTGAAATGGGATCATTACTGTAGACTTCTAAAGATTAATTTGACCCTCCATCAATTGTAATAAACCTAGAGAGACATAAAATAGCCAAACATACTCTACTCTTAACAAAACTAAGAGGTTCTAGCAAACATGCATCTCCAGTTAGCATTTTTATATTTATAATTTAAGTCCTAAATGATATAAACGCTACAGAAAGGTAATCCAGATTCAGTCTAGAATAATAAAGATAACTTTTATCCTAGTGTCTTTAAATATGAAGGCAAAAATATACCAATTGTTGACTTCAAGTGCTCTCTGAAACAATGCTACTCTGAGAATGTTCCGGAGAACCAAGAAGACATTCAGTTCACTACTTGATCAACGCTGTCAAACTCCCATCTTTGCATGAATTTTGTTTCTATGGCCAAAGCGGTATCAGTCTGCAAATAAGAAGAAACATGCTAAAAGGCAAATAAAAAGTATCTAGATGATGAACCACCAAAAAAGAAAGTAAATACCTGAAGCTCATTGTGGTAGTTAAGATCGCAAACATTGGACTATGTGACTTCAAATACAATGAAGCCATACAATGTACTATTCAGCTCACTGCTAAGAAGCAAAGAGGTATTTAGTTTATTAATAGGTGGCAACACCTCCTTTCTAGACAATGTTTTAGCATCAAGAAAAGGCAACCATCTCTCAAAATTATTGGAGCCTTCAGCATTTGATTTAGAAGAAGCTTCCTTTCCCTCATTTTTCTCCCTACGGCCTTTGGTGATAGCGAAAGGAGACAATCTGGACTGTAAATAAATATAAATAACTCAAATTCAATTATAATCTTCTTTCCTTTAAAAAGAATATATACTTTATTTTCTTTCAAAAAATAGAAAGGTATTTTCAACAACCTTGGTAACCATCAATTGCCACAAGAGAGCTAACCGTGAACCTAAGTCACTGAGCCATGATTGGTTGTCCACCAAAATGTAGAATTTCTTACTTTCAAGGTCCAAGAAAAGGCTAAGATCAGACTGCCAATCTCTTAATCAAACATTAAACGACAAAAGTTCAATAGACAAAAGAAAAGCAGATTACCTTGAAGATTTATTAATGAAATAACCATATCATATTACCCTATAGAAGTCGGGTAAACTCAGTAAGATCACATATATTCAGTAGATACATAAACACACTGATTTAAACATATATTTTTCATCACCGTTTCGGCCTTCCCTATAATTTGCAAATTATAGAAATTCATCTAGAAGCTAATAATAACCAAAACCAAAGCCTCCGATAAACAAATCCAAAATTATCTGTGGATTCTATTAGGAAGATTTCCATTGAAATAGTTCTACAAAACCAAATAAAAGTCCATTTTTATTCTTCTATTATTCCTATAAAGCAAGTCCTCGGAAACGTAAAGCATTGCCAAATTTAAAAAAAAAAAAAGCATATAATCTCATCAGAAAAATGTAATCAGCAATTTGAGAAAATGACAATGTACGAAGAACGTTATTCATAGGATTAAATTATAAAGTAATAACCGAAGCCAAAGATTTTTAAACTAATGAAATTCAACATAGATACCTGATTTGGAGACTGGTTAAAGGAAAAACAGAGCGTCCATCCTCGTATTTTCCCATCAAAATTATGCTTTAAGCTCTGTTCAGCAAATCACTCACGTGAGAGGAAACAAAACAATGCTCATTAAGATCCAAAAAAAGGTATAGTAATATTTAAATATATATATATATATAAAGAGAGAGGGAGGGTAAATTGACCTTGAGTTAATAGTGAAAATATATTTGGTCATGCTATAAGGAATTTGATCATACGCATTTAAAAATAAATACATCAAATTATTTTTATATCAATAACTATGTTAATAATTTGAAATGATCAGATCAAATCAAATCAAAATTTTATATATAAAAATATAAATTAAACTAAAGATTCATATATAATTTTAGGATTTACTCTTAAAATTTAAATAGAATCCATTATAACTTGCTATTCTTGTCAATCATTTCTTGCAACCCAAACACCATGCTCAGGGCATCACATAACTCTCTTGGGAAACACCTCGCAAAGCAATCTCTTAACCCAACAAAGAATCTCTGTTCACATCCATCCAGGAATAACCTTGTCCAATCCAAGGGAACTTGTGTGAAGACCGTAGCTGTGAATACGATATGCTTGCTCAACTAAAGACCATAGTCCGACATGAAGGAGCCCACATATATATGCTGAGCCCTACGAGAAAAGTCTTGCCAAAAGCTAAGTTACCTCCAACTCTGTTCAAACCACTCACCTATATTACCTTCAACCACCGTATAGCTCTCCGCACATCCTTACGATTCAACCATCTTGAGACATCACAACCTCCTTTATGCATCAATAGAATCTATAACAAATTTAACCAAAATGAAAATCTCAGAATTTTCAAATTCTCAACCTTTATAATCCCAATGTTAAAAGAATTTACAGTTAAAATACGTAAATATTGAGTTTGTTAATTGTAGTTAACCATGAATAAGAAAATTTTTCTATAACTTCAATTTTGAGTGTGGAGAAAGAGAAGTTGGATTTGAATTAACTGATTTTCTTTATTATTATTGCCAACCATCTACAAAGTTAACCAACAAGACAACTAAAAGCTCTACAACCTTACCTAGGACCCCTCTTACATCGGCCCACAAAAAAAATATATATTGGAACCACAGTCAAAATAAAAGGAAAATTAGGCTACTCTACTACCAATATGCTTATCTCATATGATGAACATGATCCTTCTTTTCAACCTAATAAGAAAAACAAAACTAAAGAATCCTTCATGTTAATCAAATCGGATTGGATCAAATTGTCAAATGGAAATTAGCTTCTGATCTTTTTTGGCTTGATGTTCAACTCCACTAGGTTGGTGGAAAGAACCTGTTGAGATTGAATGGTAATGTGTAAAACTCTTCATTTCTATTATCTCCTCTGAACGTTCTGAACTTAACCCACCACGGCATTCCACGATCTTTCTTCGATTTTTCCACTTCCAACGTATTATCCAAAAACACCGCTACAATCAGACCAACAGTTGCCGGAGACAAGAATACGGTATTCAAAAATGCGTTGAACTGCAGTACCAACACTGCCTGTCATTAGGGTTTTACATACCTTACCTACAATGTCAAAGTGATTCTATTTGGTTTCGGAACAAGGCTTACCCATCCGGCATTTGTGTGAACGAGACCTCGGTGCTTGAGATTCCAATATTCATTAAAGAATTGAGGGATGGAAATTCCAAGGAAAAGTGATAACCCTGTGATAATGAGGTTTCTCATACAATTCATGTTTGTGAATTGGAGAAATGATAATCCAACTGAAGCTGCAACCAGGCAGGAAATTGTGATTTAAAGTTCTAAATACCATGAAAATAATAGTATAGGAACTTGGATAATACTACAAATATAAAACATAAATACATACATACCTACAAGACCAAAGAGTACACAGTATAGTGCCGCAAAGATTGGGAAAGGTATGGATGCAAACACAGCTCCAAATTTTCCTGTAAAAAACTCATGTCAAAATACCATAAAAGGGGAAGAGCATGTCAAGATTTGTAGATTCAGAAATGCAACACCGATAAGTACGTATACTTCTCATAGCAGATGTGAAATTAACTTTGGTTATCAGCATATCGAAGTTTGTAAGTACCTAAGATAGAGAAAAATATCATGAAGGCAGCAGATAACTGAACAACTCTGCGACTCCCAACTCGGCTTAGTCCAAGGAGTCCAACATTTTCCCTGAAACATAAGCAAGACGCTTATCAATACAAGGGAAGTACAACACTAGCAACATGTAGCAAAAGCTGACCTAAAACTATATCTTACACAGAAACAGTAGAACCAGTGCCTGTTCCAAAAAGGCCATCGAGCAAGATACCAATACCCTGTAAAATGATCGTGAAAACCATCCAACTTAACAATTTAATAGAGAAGACAAGAAAAAGTACTTGAATGAAATGTCAAAGTACTATAGTAACTGAAAAAGGTGAAATAGTTTAAACAAATTGTGGATGGTTGATAGTGTGTGCAAAGCTAAAGAGATGATGCCCATGGCTGAGGGTGAAAACCAAAGCATAATTTGAAGTAATCATGGAAAGACTAATGTTCTACACCACATGCAAGCATCTTTAATTGAAAGGTGAAGCCTCTTAAACAATATGGCCCTAAGTTCAAGTTTGAGAAATTCGGATATTGGATTTTATTCAACTACACGTCGGTTTGTTGGTCATCAGTTAGTTTTATCTCAACATGGCTTGTTTGGTTTATCACAAATGTATTTCTTATTATACATGTACTTGTTTGGTTGATTAAAGAAAAAAGGACTAAAAGAAATAGAAATAGAACAATAGTAATGTTAAAAGTTAAAAAACCACCCACCTGCCAGCCAATGCCGCGGCTTAATACGTAAGCTGGAGGTGGGGTTGCAATAGCCAATCGAGATGCTGCCTTGTAAGCTCCAGTCGACTATACCATGATAGGTAACATTGCGAAGCAATTTCGTCAATTAAAAAATTATTCATAGTAGACTTTTCTGTTTGAAATGTATCATCAATGAGATGTACCTCAACCATAGACACTAGAACAGCAGACATCATAGCAAACGAATGGCCAGCTGAAAATGTAGGGGGTCCCCACTGAAGAGGGTATGGGAACATGAACCTGGATCATAGAACATTTATGTAGGAGCCAGCAAAAATAGAATGTGAGTCAAGAAAGTGAAGATTTATATATAAAATGTATGTACCATGGAGCAGTAGATATGAGATTTGCTCGGTCAGTACGGCAACTAAGTTGAGTAGCATTAGGTTTGTCACGGTAAGCCCCACTGGCAGTCAGTATAAGGGAATAGATCCAAATGATTGCAACACATATCAATACAGGAAACCTTTCAAAAATAGGGACATCTCTTATGGGTCGCACATGCTTTAGATACTGCAATTCCCATAAAGCCAAAACATGTGAAACTTCAGCAAGATAAAATAAAATAAAGAGAGAAAAATAACTAAGATAACGACAGCATCTATACGAAACACTTACTTGTGACAATCCAATAACCAACAAAAGCATTGGCAGTCCGATTTCTACACAATTTCCCAGCTAAAACAAATATTGCCAAAAATGATTTAGAGTTAGAAGTGTGTGGTACTCACGTAGTAACAGGGAATACGTTATTCAGCTTAACTCAGTAAGTTTTGTTATAGTGGTTAAGTACTCTATTAAATTAGATCATATCATTAATATCAAACAGCCACTTAGTGCAAAAAATGACGACACTTGGACAGAACTATAATATGTTACTTAACATCAACTAGACTTATGCATCCATTACTTACATATGTATTTCTCAATAGAATCTTAATTTCATATATGTTGACATTTTAAGAGACTCGGCTAATCATCCAAGACAATGAGGATGGTTTAGTAACTTTTCATGACACTCATAAAATGAATTTTGAGAACACACTTAGATAACTATCATGGTCAATGAGCTAGAATCAAAATTGTAAAATTCAGATGTGATTGCAAGAGGTGCTAAACATATTGAACAGGCCTACCAAAGGAAATCCTCTCTGAAACAATCCCAAGCCTACTAATGCAACCACCGGTGCCATACCAAGAGGGCTGAAAAACCTGCACGAAAAACTCAAGCGGTGAAGAACAATATAATCCAACATTGCTGGACTAACAACTTCACATTTTAGTATGCTACCAATATACCGTGAAAAGAGACCCCAAACTTGACTGTATCCCAGGATAATTTGCATGCTTGAGGCTACAATAAGAGCTCCTTGAATAGCTCGCATCGTTTGTATAAATCTCTGCAAACCAATCACATGGGAAGATCTCTTTCAAATTACCCCTAGCAAATGAGAAAGTTCAATTTTTGAGAAGGAAATCAAATCGACAAACTAGCCGGATATAATCTTGGCATTGATGGCATACCGTAGTAACAGTAGCACAGTGTTTGGTGAGTAAAAAGAATGTTAGATTTATCTACTTAAAAGCATAATTCTGCAGAGTTAAAAGCATCTTATTCTTTTCCCTAGTCCATTTTTTGAACCAGAGGTGATAAGTAAGTGTAACAAGCAATTCAATACTGCGCATTTTAGCATCAGAAGTTGATGACAATAATGTCCATGATGAATGATTTTACAAGCTAATCTTGTTAGGACAATGATGTGTGCTCCCCGGAATCGACATATTGCTTTGAAAGGTTAGATTTCTGTGTCAATAATAAGTCCTGAATATTAGGGTGGTGATAAAACAAATCTCATTTCAGTTAAATCGAGATGGCCAAATAAATATAACAAAGATGTCTCCACATATTGCTAATTGGTTTTAGGCTGGATGTTCATTCTAAACTTTAGCATCGCATTAAACCAACCATAATGGTTTTAAGTTGGATTTCCATCTAAATTTTCACACTCACAATTGTCTTTCTCCAATAAAATATCGAGGACAATAAAAGTTGCTCTTTCTCTAAGACTCACCGAAGCTCCTGCTTCTAGGTTAGGTGGCAGAATTTGACTACAATGTTTGCTAGCATGACTATGTTCACACAATTCTAGTATACAACTGCTAAAATTGGATTTTTTTTTTTAAAAAGGTAATCAACAAGGTACAAGAAACTTACCTCATGTCGATTACTAATCTGTTGCAATGAGGAATCATTTATTATATAAGCTATTGGGATGATGTAAGCAAAAGAACCACCAACGATTGCTGGCAACCTTGCTCCGAAAAGTGCTTGGAGAAGTGTGTTAATGCCTGCTACAAAGAGTAAAGTCTGTATTACCCGTGCTTTGTCCCCCTGGTTATGAACCAAAACATAGATAAAGAAACAGAATAGGTGTTACATAAAAGAAAGAAATTTTGGCTAAAGGATAATTGTATGACCTATCATAGTATATATTGCCTCCAAGATCCTCTAGACCAAAATCGAACCACATATGATTACCAGTTCCCAATATACTGTGAAGTTGAGAAGGCAAAGAGAAGACAGGACAAGATCTAATTTCATCTCCTCAATCAATGGCATATTAACCTCAAAATGTTATACTAGTTGGGAACCAATGTATTGGTTCAAAGTTACCAGCATAGTTGCATTGACCTGGCAGCAACTTACGATATAAAATGGACAGAAAAGCAACAGAGGGTAGCCGGACCCTGAATTAAGATGATAACAAATTAATACAGTGAAGTTGTAACACCCTTAACCCGTATCCGTCGCCGGAATAGGGTTTCAAAGCATTACTCAGATTTACATATCATTTAGCAAAAATTTTCGTTAAATACGTACAGATTAAATGCATCATATAAATAAATATATTATCATTCAATCAATAGCTTGGCACTTGTCTTAGCATCAATCAATATTTTATATAAATTCAACATTGATATACTTATTTTCTCAACACGTCACACTTGAGTTTAATAATTGTCTCCACCTACATAATTTCCTTATATCAAAAAATCAAAGATAATCATATATGTGCATGTCATGAAATATATCATTCTCTTACCGTTTAAAATAATTCATTTCATTATATTAAAATTTCATTTACCATAATTTCCATATATTTCACGTATATTTATTCCGATAATAATTCATATCAAACTTAACATAAATCAAATTCTATATGCACATACTTTCCACACCATGTGTCCATATAACATGTACAAATCATTATAAGCATATATGGTAATAATTCATTTCATATTCATATTGTTTCATATCATACGAATGTACTAATATTTCACATTCAATCCAATATAACATAAAATTTAACATATTTTCATGCTCAATTATGTTACACAAATTTACCTGACAAAATTGCAAAAATACCCAGATTTAGGGGCATTTTGGTAATTTTTTATTTCCCCCGATTTTCATCTGATTTTAATCTAAATTGATAATTCCATTCAATATATTAATTTAGACAATAAGTCAATTCATTTCCTTCAAATTGGTTATTTTTGATATCCTTACAAAATTGCCCCTAAAATTTTACTTTTATTAAATTTAGTCTCTGAGCCTAAAACATACAAATTAGCCATGCTAACTGAATATTCATACATATTCTCCTCCTCTTCCTCTTCACTCCTTATCCTTAATTTATATAACATGCTACAAGTAACATTATCAATACTTTCACTATTCACTTATATGCATATTCAAAACTGTCCATTTGTGTCATAGTCACTAAATTATTTATATCTTAAGCTACAGACCTCAAAATTAAGATCCGCTAATTTTCCTTGAAACTAGACTTACATATCTTCTTACCATAAAATTTTCAAAATTTTTGGCTTAGCAAATAAGTATAGTTTATTCTTTAAAGTCATTTCTATTCTGCTGTCTGACAGTTCTGACCATTCTTTACAAAAAATTAATTATCTCCTCGTACGAGATTCAAATGATGTTCCCGTTTATTTCTCTTGAAAATAGACTTATTTAGGATTCTAAATATATAAATTTAAGCCCCTAATAATTTTTCTCCAATTTTTTATTATTTTCCAAATTCAGAACAGGGGAACCCGAAATAATTCTGACCTTGTCTCACAAAATTTATCATATTTCATGATTTACAATTCCATTGCTTACACCGTTTCTTCTATAAGAAACTAGACTCAATAAGATTTAAGTTTTGTTCAATCTCTAATTCAACTTCCACAATTTTTGTTGATTTTTCAAAGTTAGCCTACTGCTGCTGTCCAAAACTGTTTTAGTGCAAGATATTATTTACAATGTTTATAACACCCTTATTCTCTTTCTCTACAATATTTCTCATCACTTTCTCCTATTTCCCTTCACTAACTCATTTAGATCATAGAACCTTATATAAGAAGACTCTACTATAACATTATTTCCATATTTTCTCAATAATAACAAACTTAAAAATATATTGAAATATTGATATAGTTACCTTGTTTTATTGATTCCAATCTTTAATTTGATTTTCTCTCTCTTCCAGCTTCTATTCCTTGAATCCAATTTAGTATTCTAACTCCCCATAGTCTCCTTAACATTTTTCTCCCTTGGTAGCTATGGAAATTCTTTTGATTTCTGAGTGAAAATAGTAAATTTTTGGTAGAATGACTAAATTGTAAAGAATGAAAAGTTTCTTTCTTCTTTTCTCTTCTCCTAACGTGAATGCATAGAAAATGGATGAGAATTTTCTCATCTTTCTTTCTTTATATATACTAATAAAATAATAATAAAATATCATATAAAAAAATCAAATTAAAATATTAATAACTAATATTTATTTAATTAATTAATCTAAAATATCTCCAACATTATCATTACTTTTTAGATTTCTCTCTCTTCCAATTGACCATGTGATTTTTTAAATTTCATTCTTGAGTCATCACTTAATTTTGGTAAAATTACAATTTAGTCCCTCATAATTCTTCACCTATTTAATTTGGTCCTAATTCATCAATTTTTCCTTAGTTTCTAGATCCTTCCACCGTCAAAATATTTGCACTATTAGTCCTTCAAATTTCATATTTACACTTTAATCCCTCAAATTTTGAATATTTACTCTTGAGCCACAAAACTTTTCTTACTTTTACAATTTAATCATCTCTTGAATCAATATGCCATAATATACTTCCCAGTGACATAACTCAATTTTCCTTTTCTTGTCACTTTATTTCCTTATTTTACTATATTAAGAGTAATATCTTACTGTAAAAATTTTCAGGGTGTTACAAAAGTATAGCTAGCTTACATCACTTCCACCCATTGCTGGGACGAGCACTGACGGGATCATTACACTGGTACCCAACATTAGGATGTAGTTCTGAAATGCTAGTAGGATAGTTTCAGCTGCAAGAAAAAAGATGTTTTATAAGCATTGGCAAGATATTCAGGAACAAAATCGACACCTAGACACGTGAACTCGACAGAGTCAAAAAGAAGACTAGTTTTTAGTTTGATGAATAATTTACAATAACAAGGCATAGAGTGACAAAGCAATATGTGTACATTACAAAAAATAGAAGTGCATACATACAGTAGAAATAAAATTGCAATGCAGCTAGAGGTATGAATAAAATACTACAATCCCTTATCTCCTAAAATTTACTCAGCATTTAGAATCCCTTAATACTTGCTGTTGATCCACATTGATTAATAATGCAAAAAATTTGTTACTACGCCCTTATTTTGGGGGCACAAATGAGATATACATCAGTGAAACCGTTTATAAGACATTCTTTGTATACCAAGAGCATAATATTTCATTCATTGGCCAAAAATGGGAAAACTCATTAGATTCCAACAAATTTTTCCTCATCTGCTAGACCTAAATCGCAACCGCCATCATAAAAACTTTAACATCCATCAAAAGCGTCTTATCTTAGACGCATCTATTATGGGATGCAATCTTTAAGAAAACTTATTCCCTAAATGGACCACAAATGTGTTTTTCCTTTTGCAAATATTGAATGTTAACCACTAATTTCAACGCCCTAGTTATTCATCTAATTCTCAACTTTGTCTCTATGTCAATGTCATGCTCCTAATTTTCAAATAAGGGACTAGAAGAAATACCCTTAACGAAACTGGACTAATTACTTGAATCTTCACTTCTTGAAGCTGCATATTACTTATAGCTTGTGTATAAAAGCCATATGAAATTTGCATAGAGATTATAAGAGCCAACAAAAGCACCTAACCTTAACCTTAACCTTAACCTATCTTTTACTACTAGGACATTTAGCTCACATTATATACTGCTATCCACATACATCGAGTTTCATATTGTATTGAAGTAGTAAATAGGCAGAACAGTTGCCGGTGGAGACCAGTGAGACCATCAGCAGTCTGATTCACTAGCAGAGACAGTTGTGTGATATGTGGGAAGCTCGTTCTCAAGGAATGTGGCAACGATGCCCAAATAAAAAGAACAAAATAAGGATCAAATAGGTCATAAACCATCACGCAATCACCAAATAGTTCACAAATTTGGAGCCTGGATACAAATCAACAAGCCCAAAGAAACAGCATATGCTAGTACAGATGATAAAAGCAAATGCACTGTTTTGCCTGATATCTTCCCAACATGGAATTGGATCATATGCGGGAATATTTAGCAATGTGTCAGCGTTAAAGATAGTTATTTTGTCAGTGCAGTCATATTGAAGAGCTAAAACTTGCATGAGTTTACTACATTCCCAAGTTGACTATTACCACAATAAACAAATGATACCCAGTATTTGCATTCATCAAGCATGATCACTTCTATAGACTGGTTAGTATTATGGGAAATTACGGAAATGCCCTTAAGTCCCAATTCCCACACCGTCAATACAGAATATCGAGGAATTCTGTTTGGAACCCGAGAAAATACAGAAAGAAAACTCTTATATATAACCATTGCAAAAAAAAAAAAAATTGTTTTCTTGATCATTTTTAACTATCTAAAGAAATCATGAAAAAAGGATCAAGGTTTGCACCAGAACGTTACACTGATTTAACATTACAAACAACACCATAAACGAAACTCAAGAATCCCAATTTTTTTTTAAAAAAAAAAGTTCAAAAAGTAGCGCTAAGGAGACAAAAACATTTATTTTCCATCTGTTGGGGCCAAGTCAAGTTCATAATAATGCCACAAACACAAAGTATAGCTTTACAGTCTATAACTATGACCCACAGTTTCATTCTTTTTCCCTTCATATTTTTTTCTTGTTTTTGGTTGCAGAATCCCAGTGTCACAACTCACATAGCCCATAAAGCATAAAGCCATTATACCCATCCCAAAGACAGAAAAAGAAAATGGAAGACCAGAAAAAAAAAACACTTGAAAAGAAACTTTAAGACCAGAAGTCGAGACCCACCATCCCATTTTTCTCGTTTACCGTCATTGTTTCTTTAAGTAATTAAAAGATGATAAAGAAAAACAACACCATACAAAAGAAGACGTACCCCAAGGAGGGTTAGAGTCTATGCAGTACTCAAGGTCTTGAAGCTGGTCCATAGGAGGATGGATTATTTCTGCCATTTCCAAGCTTTGGAAAAAGAAAAAGAAATATGAAGAAGAAGCAGGAAGAAGTAGCAGAAAAACAAGAAGAGGAAAGAAGAAGGGAAACTGAGAAGAAAGTAGTGAAGTACAGATATAAAGTGAAGAAGAAAAGAGGCTTCCCAAGGAAAATTAATAAAAAGTTATAAAAGGAGAATAATATGCCGCCAATGAACTAAAGCAATGCCAGCAATAGGCTCTAACACTCAAAGCCCCCCTTCACCTCTCACTCTCTCTCTCTCTCTCTCTCTTCATTTCCCTTTTCTTCCCTGGTTCGATAAGCTTCAACTTTTGATTAAGTTGTTAATTTTTTTAAAATAAAATTTAACAGTTTAACCTTGATATCTTTATTCATTTACCAAACAGCCATCAATTTGGCCCCCCGTATCTTTTTTCCTTTAGCAGCAATCAATGAAACAAAAAAACACACACAAACACAACAATCAACAATGACAACATACAACAGTGTACCATCTAAAACTCGTCTTTAAAGCTATCCCGTTTGACAAAACAGAGCAGCAAGTCGTCCCCTAGGCCGGGTAACTTGAGACCCATCTTTAAAGCTAAACTTTTCAGTAATAAAAGGGTAAAAGGGAGGTGGGGGGTCCACTCCAATTGTATTGGGAATCAGAATTTTGAGAATGATATCATCATGTGGACCCTTACATTTCTGTTTTCTTTTATATGCATGTCTACATGTATATACACAAAATAATTTTTTTAAAAAGAACCCAGAAAGAAAAAAAGTTTGCACAGAACAGGCATAGGCACTAGGCAGGGCAATTAGCAGAAGAAGCAAAGGGTTGGTGGAGGGTAGGTATACAAAATGAAGGATGAAATTAAATGGTCTGACTCACTCATCATGCTATTGTGAAGTGTGTGTGTGTGTGTTTTTTTTTTTTTGGTAATATAAGCATTAAATGTTAAATCAATAGTTGTTTAAATTTATTTCCCTCTTATTTATTTATTTGTATGGATTTGCTTAATTATTTTATGTTACTACTTTAATTGGTTTCTTGATTAACAAATTTCAAATTATGTAGGTAAAGGAAAATAAAGGAAAGAATATGTGCTGATCGGGCAACAATAGAATGTGACATATCAGCTTTAAAAATGTTAATAAAGAAGAAAAAGGAAGGAGGGGAGGTGGCAGCAATTTAATCTTAAAATATTTATTTATTCATGATATTGGTAAATTTTATCATTTCACAATTATATTTAAAAACATCATGTATAAATTATCAAACTTTAAAAATAAAAGGGTAAATTAACTTTCATAAGTCTCATTTTGAGCATTCAAAATAAAAAAAAATTACAAAAAGAGCATTGTCATTACAGATTGTTTTCATTTTGGTCACTCACTATTATTTGAGGTTAGGAAATATTATTGTGTACTCATTTAGTCACTCATTTTATCTTTTTAATAATTTGTTATTTTAATCATTTATCTTTTTATTTTTTTACTTTTAGAATTAATTTTAATTTTTAATAAAAGGGAAAAACCGTGATTTTAGAGGGAAAATCATTGTTTTACAATGAAAATTTGGGATTTTTACAAGAAAAATCTGGATTTTTATGTAGAAAAATAATTTTTTCTTTGTTTTTTTTTTCTTTTTTAGAGTTAAATTTTTTTTTCTAGTAAAAGGGTTTTACATGGAAATTAACTGAGCTTTTATTTTTAAAAAATTGGGTTTTTACAGGTAAAAATCTATTTATTTCTATATTTTATCTTTTAGAAAAACTTTAAATTTTTCAGTAAAAAAAAAAAAGGAAATCTAGATTTTTATAGGAAAAAAATGGTTTTTACTTGGAAAAAATTTAAGTTTCATATCTGAATAATTCAATTTTTTTATTTTTTGGAAAATAAAATTAATTATAAAAAATGAGTGACCAAATAAAAATATACTAAAATTGAGTGATTAAATGATATTGGTTAATCCTAAATTAATGGCCGGTGACCAAAAGTAAAAACAGATTTTAACGGCGATGCTTTTCTACAAAATTTTATTTTTTGCCCCTAAAATGAAAACTTGGATTACCCAAAATAAAATTTAAAGCAAAAAGGAAAATCTTTCGGCTGATAAGGGCCAAAAGAGGAGATAGCGAGTCCCTTTTTCCACCCCAAAATTCGATTCCCATTGGATTTTAATTTTAAAACGTAACCAGGTAGATGCATCCCAACCCCAAAATAACAAATATCTGTTTCAAAAATATCTTTTTTTTTTAATTTTAAATCTTAGTTTTTTATATTTTAATTTTAAGATATTAAAATCTCTATAATTTTTTCTATATAGAAAATTTAAATTTTTTGTACTATTTTATACTTATAAAAATTAACTTTTTATAATTTTAACCAATTTAGTCCTTACTCTTTAAAACACAAAATAATAATAATAATAATAAAAGAGGAAACACCATACTCTGTTTCTTTAGGAAAGCAAAATTACAATATTTAATTGATTTAGAATATCTTGAATTGCCTTCCAAATTTCAAACAATGGTTGTTGTTTTTTTTTTCGGAAGGATTCACCGTGTGACAACCTACAATCTCTTCCTCTTTCTATATATATCATTGTTAATGTGTGGGTCAGCAAAAAGGAGAAAGGAGAGAACACAAAAAAGAAGTGGCATTTATATCTCAAATAGTTTAATTGAATCCATTATACTTATCTCTCTATTCCTTCAGTCTTCTATTTTGTTTTGTTTTTTATTTATTATTTCTATCTTTTTTTCAAATTTCTTTTTTTTGTGTTTTCTTTTTTTATTTTTAAATTTGTTTATTTCTTCTATATAGGTTAGATCTGAATCCTTCTTTCTCAAGTTGTACAACTTGAATCGATCCTTCTCCTCTCTCTCATTTATCATTTGGTATTAGATTTAGGCGTTTTTAGTTCTTTCCTTGTACTATATAAAGTCTTTTGTCGATTTTACTTACACAACCTCTAAAAAAATTAAAACTTTTTTGGGTTGAATTCCGTGCCCAACATTTTTAGATTTGATATTTATCGTATAAATAGGCTTTGATTTAATTTTCGTGTTTTTAGCACATCAAAAACACCTTGAACAAAATATTTAAGTTGTTGCCCATTATTTCAACTTTTCAGTTGATAAATTATTTTCTTTTATTCTAACATTAGTTTTTATTTTGTTTTAGCTTGTTTTATTCCATTACAAATTCTAACACATTCCCACTTTAATAGGTATAAAAAAAGTTGTCTCTCCTTTCTCTACACAACTTACTTCATTTGAAGTCGAAATTTTCTTTGGTTTATTAGATCCTTAAGACAACTTTATTAAATAATAATCTCACATCTTTTTTAATATTATTGATAAACACATTAATTTACATAATTCTTGTGTCTAATTTGGTTTATTTCTGAATTAATCCCTGCTTAATTGGTTTTTTTATGATTTAATCTTGTCAGGGATGCAATTGGTCAAAGACGAGCACAAAGGGGCCAAATTGAAAGGCAAATCGTTGAATTGGGGCCAAATCATAAAGATGGGAAGGCTAAGGATCTAACATCAATTTTGACTTTGTAAAAAGCTAAAAATAGAAGATATTATTTTGTTTTATTTAGTTTTATTATTTATTATTATTTTTTTATTTTATTAATTTAGGATTAGGCTATTTTTAGTAATCCCATGTATATAAATAGGGACTTTTAGTTCTTAGAAAATCATCCTTTAATTTGTATTCCTACTTCTACTTGGAATAGAATTACTCTCTCTCTTGTATTTCCTTTTTCAATTTGGAGTTGGAATATCATTTCTTTTCTCTTCAATTTAACGTTGCATTTTGTAGCTTTATCTCCAATTTTTGTTTCTTTTCCACAATTGGGTCAATTGCTCTCCAAGTCCCCTTTCCTTTCCAAAATTCCATCATCCTTCACACCAAGCCAAAACACAATCCACAACCTTCAAGCATGATTAAATTCATGTCACACTAAACCCCTTTCAACTTTAAGCTGGTGTTAACCCCGTCAAAAACCCGTGAGTTACGAACCCGAGCTGTTTAACTCCCAATTTTCGATATTTATTATTTCTCCGGATTAAGAGTATGACTTCGTCAACTTACAAAGTCAAGTCAATACTAAGTCAAAAAGGACGCCGTTTGAGTTAGTGTGGCTAGACATACAGTTGGAATTCCGAAAGGATCGATTGTCTAATTGGTTTTCCATGAACACATGGGCGTGCCAAGTGGGGATTGCTGTTTGGTTCCGTCAAGGGAAGTAGTAACCGGATTTAAATGTCCCGAACGTTTGAGGACATTGGTTCAAGCTAGGCTCTTCTAGAACGCAAAGCTGCCGGAGTTCTAAAACCACGAACGTTTCGTAGGTTGTTCGATTGGTAAGGGTTAGTTATAGGACGTTCCATAACTAATTTACACAAGGAAGAGTTGGTGTCCGAGGCGTCCTTGGTAGCTATAACTAGCTTATTGGAAAAAAGGAGTTCACCTAATTTTGAGGATCGGGTCAAAGACGGAAATACCCGTGCTTAAGGCTGAGCTAAGTTTAATTGATTTTTCTTCAGATTACTTCGTTTTTTTTTTTTTTTTCATCTTTTACTTTCTACTTTTTTTTGTGTTTATTTCAGGTTTCATATTTTATTTCCCCCAAACATCGCGGGCACGACAACTGCCTAGACATAAATCTGGTCAAGAGATAAATAATTTTCAGTAAACCTAGTCTCTGTGGGATCGACCCTACTCCCTATACTGCTTTAATTTGCAAATTAGGTGTAGGCTTATATTGGTGGAATCGACAGCCATCAATTATTAAGTTTTATTACTCTTTAAAAGTTACTAGCAAGAAAATCTTAACTTATTTTATGTACTTCTTAGAGTTGTTTATTTTTTATTGCGATTTAAATTTCTTTGACCAACTTTTCTTGTTTGAGTGTTTTTATATTTCAACCTCTAATAATGGTACGCAAATATAGTATGTAAGAGGAGAATAATAAACCTTAAGCAAAGCATAGATGTTATATTTGTAAAAAATCCACACGGATATGTTGTTTCTAATGTCGTTCAACCTTATATTGTTTATGGACTTGTTAAAAAAAGATATTGGTACAAAACACATAGTATCTTCTGCGAGCTTAAACAACTTATGGCAGAACAAAGAGAACGAGCTAGCAAGTGTATATGGTGTAATGCAAAGGATCACAAGGACTCTGAATGCCCAACAAACTCAGTAGTCATTGTATTTAATTCAGTCATACGAGCCTTGCAAGTCTAATTACATAAGTATAACATAAAGCCTATTGAGGAGTCTTCTTCTACTGCTATCATTGACAATGATTATACGAATGAATAAGAAACTTTAAGTGACACCATTTGTGAAGACAGTAAGTGTGATTTTGTACCTACTGTTGAGTTTAGATCTAGCATTGTACATTGTTTCAAAGTTGATAAAATAATGCAAACTATTATGATAGTGATAGTGAACTTTGTGAACTAAAAAAAGTTGATAATGAAAATTATTTTTAGAGTCTATGAATTTAGACGAGTTAGACATTTATTTCCTCTTAAAGAGTTATATTCTGATGAATTCAACGCTCAAAATTTTTGTGAAGGGTTAACGGGAAGTGAGGATGATTCGTGTAAAAAAACTAAGAGGCAAGAGACCTTGAGCTTTTTATTCTACCGTTTATCTATTTATTTCTCGTTTTGAATATTTATTATTTATTCTTAAATTTATTATTTTAGTTATTTTCCTAAATCTGTTTTTTTTTTTTTCCAAATCATATCCAAATCTTTATTTTTTGAATATGATCCTTCTTTCGCCTTTTCCTCCATTTTCTTATCAGCATGTGAATATAGCATGATGGAAGGTTGTTGAAGACAAGTTGGCAAAGTATATGCAGGAGAGTTAATCCCTTCTTCATTGTTTGGAGGATTGTTTATAAGTGAGATATTGTGTTTGGTGGTGTTAACGTGGTAGATTTGCCATCAAACCATCATTATGGGACGCGTGAGGGTGCTTGTGATGAGATATAACCTGACATTCCTTCTGATTCATGATATGGAATGGTTAAACACACGTGGGATTTGATGGCCAGAAGGATCATGTTCTCCATAAAAAATTGAGCTCTTGGAAAACTCAAGTGGTGGCATCCTTCAAAGGAAATCGGTGGTCAATCTTACCTAACGAAGTAGCTTAATCAAGGGGTCAAACTTCTAGAAACTACCTGGCTCACAGCAAGTGAGAGGCATTTCTCCGATGACTTGTCATGGTGCCACATGTTCTACGCTGGTGGGGTATAAACTTAAATTAAGTTTATACACACAACAGATGTAAACCTAATTTAAGTTTATATGTGCTTATGTAATTTTATATCCAATTAATTTTTTATTAATGCAACCATGACTTTTTATATTCATTATTACATGTTATAAATATCAAATTTAGAGTTTGGTTAATAAACTAAAAATTTAAGTGTGAAAAAATTAAGTGCTAAATTTTTACTGTTAAATTTTGTAAGTATTGAATTTATATTAGAAAAATGTTTGGTAAATTAGTAAATATACCGTGATATAATTAGATTATTTAATTTTAATTTTAATATTATTAATACAATATTTTGTATTATTTTAGATAGTTTTGAATGAAAGATGAATATGGTAATTTGAATATCTCATTCTTAAAAATAATATTTTATTTATTTATAAAATAATTTAATTTAATATTTTCTTACCTTATTCAACACTTTTAGATAAATTTATAAAATTGTAACTATTTATTTAATATAAAAAACTTTTAATTATTAAATATATATTAGAAACAATATTATTATTTATATAATAAAAATATTCGATCAATTTGAAACTTTATATTATTAAATCAACTTAATTGTGGATACTCTTCCATGTATTAGTATGGGATAATAACATATTTGCCCCCTGTACTTTAACGAAACGAGTCACTTAAAGTTTTTAAATGTCCAATGTGTCCCTTATACCCTGCTTCCGTCTTCCAAAAAGGCACACACCGTTAAAATGCAACGTGACACTACACATGAACCACTATAGTACTGCCATGTGGCACTTTTCTGCCGAAATAATCAGCCAAGGACTTCAGAGCAGATACACCCTTTCATACTTTAAAAGGTCAAATAAAAAATGTTAATAAAATTTATAACCTTAAAAAATCATTATCCTAAACCATTAATTAACCTTTTTTCCTTTCCTTAGTATGCTGCAGGCGAGTTGAAATCTCAAATTTTTTCCTTTTAATTTCTGGGGGCATTGTATCTATCCCTCCTCTCAGTAGCTGAACTTTTTCTCTATAAAAGTGCTACGTGAGCAATACTATGGTGGTCCTCCTGTATAAGTGTTTTAATTTTTTAGAGTAAATTACATTATTTACCACCTATCTCATTTTTTTTTTGGTCACTAAAATTTTAAAATTTCTATTTTAGTTATTAACGTTTCCTCGATGTAAAATTTAAGTCACTCACCCATTAAAGCTCAATGGAAAAGTGACGTGATTTTTTTCTAATTGGTATAATAACACATTTTTATCAATTTATATATTACGAAAAAGTGCAAAATACAATATTATTTATATAAATGTGTTTATATTTAATTATAATTATAAAGCTCAAATATTCATTTAGTCCCTCGAACTTAACACTTTCTCTCAAGTTGGTATCCAAATTTTCATTTGGTCAAGGGTTTTGGTACTTTTTGTTGTAATGGTGTTAACTATGGGACACATGACACTCTTATGTTGTGACACAGGGTATTGACAGTGTCATACTCTATTTTTTATTAAAAAAATTAAAAATTTAAAAGAAAAATATATAAAAATTATAATATAAAAGAAATTATAAATTATAAAAAAAATAACTGTAAAAAATTTAAAATATTAGAAAAAAAATCTAAATTCAAGTTAGAAAAGTTGAAAACTCAAAAAATGTACATATTTTAAAAATAAATTGCAAACAAATTAAATAAAAATAAAATTTATGTATAGAGATGAATGCAATTAAATTTGAATTCAGGGCTTCCAATTGCTTGAAGTTGCTGAAATAAATTATGCAGCTAACCACCCTCAAAACATAGGTTCAACATTATATTTGTTTTTTCCTGTGAAAAATTCAATAGTTAAGACGATTAGAACACACAGACGGACAAAAATGGGTGCTACCGTTTCTCATTGGATCCATTTTCCGGGTCCAAAACACACTGCACAAGAGATTATGATTAAGATGGCGTCCAGCATCTCGACCCAATAAATGTGCCCATTCCCCATGGCCCATATAACATCTAATAGGCTGTTATTTGATCAATTTAGAATTTATATTATAGAATTATTTTTTATTTAATAAAAAAATAGTAGTCTTTTAATAATAAATCTTTAATTTTGAATATTAATTTTATTAATATAATGTTCTATACTATTTAGATATAAAATAAATATAATAATTGAAATATTTAATTTTTAAAAATGGAAGTAAAAAGATAATTTATTATGAATTTAGTTTAAGAAATAAAAATATTAAAAAGCTTATACTCTTTCGGGTGATTGGAATTATATAAGATATTGAGGATAAAAGTAAAAGGATGGTTGAAAGAGGAGGAATTTGAAATTCAAATTACAACAACATAAGTTGATCAAATTTGAAGATGGAACTACATTTGTGTGGCTATATATATACATATAGCAAACACCAGGAGAAGGAATTTTTGAATTTTTGAATTAAAGATTGATTGAGAGGTTGAAAATATTCTGGGTTTGTTTGAGGCAGATGGGTAATAGTAAAAAGTTAGCAGAATGTCGGCCAGGGAACAACGATGGTCCACTTCAAGTAAAGCAACTCGGTGCTCCTTTCTTATAAACATGCATTTTTTCATAGCATTTCTAAAATATTATGAATTTTTTATATCCTTTTCGTGTAAATTAAATAATTATTTTTAATTCACGAAATTCAATGTGTTTTTTATAAGCTGACCTGATTGAGTCCCAAATCGAATCTGAGTTTTGACCAGCTGTTTACCGCTTTCTTTGTACACGTGGAGGCTGGCGAGACTTCCACCGACAGAATTTGGTTCTCAAGTAGTTCTGAGTGCAAAAACCTTGGACCTTTTTTCCCTCCCTTCAATCACCATTCACCGTGTTTCGGGTATGCATGCCAACTGCCAAGTGCCAACCATGTTAATTTTTACAAGTTTTCATTAATTTAAAATATAAAACTTTTTACATGAAAATTCAAAGCAAAAACTAAGATTGTTAATTATTATTAAATGATGTTTAAAAGATACTGTTATTTTGGTAGGATTACAAATATTGCTTTTATTAGTTGGAGGGTCATGATTATGCTCATAATCAAGAATATATAAAGAATGTTGAAGAGTTTATTTTTTTTTAATTAATTGCATGCTCATGATGGGTATAATAAGATCCAAAAGATTATGATTATTTGTTCAATCATAGACAACTGATGGTGTATGATTTCTTTTCTTTTCCTTTTTAAAAGAAAAGAACAGGTGATGCATAGACATCTCCCTCTATGATTAAAACTTTGGCAGCCAAAAGGAAATATAAAATGTTATTGCATTAATTGAACATAAAAATGATTACTTTAAGTAATAGTAACAAAATGCACTACTTACTACACTCTTTTAAGGCTAGTTAACGTACTCGTGATTATACTAATAATATTATTGTTTATGATTATTAATAAATCCACAGTATTTTATTTACTATTAAACAATGCCTTTTAATATATATTTCAATCTAAATCTTTAATCCTTACATTAAATATTCTTGAAAAAGGACGAAAAGATAATAATAATCAAAGGAAACAAAAGGGGAAGTGCATGGAAAACATGCTCAACTTTCCCAGTCAGTGCAGATACTATTTGCTATTATGCAATGGGATTGTCTCTTTCATGCCCACAAATTTAAAAAATAAAACAAAGAAGATTTCATATTCGGCAGTGGAACTTTCAGCTCCACGCATTAAAAACTACCACTTCCTTTCTTTGCACTTATACGGAGATAAAAGTCATAAATTTTTTTTAGAAAGATGAAATTAAATTGTAATTTTTATGATAATAAAAATATATTTAAATTAAAATTTTATTATTTTTAAATTGGTTAAAATAGAAAATTTTCTATTTTACCGGGGATCGGGGTTCTTGTTAACCTCCCTAGATTCGTCCCTGGTCATACATACATACATATTAGACATTGTAGGTCAAATTTTGCAATTAGACCTTGTACTTTGCGTAAATTGTGGATTTAATACTTATACTTTAATTTGATCATTTTCAATCCCTGCATTTTATTTTTAGAATTTTAAAATTTTGGTCCTAACTAAATGATAACTTAAAAATTAAAGTGTCAAACATATTATCACATGTGTAATGTTATATTTGTTTGATATTTTCATATATTACTTAAAAAATAATAATTAATAGATTTAACAATTTTTGTTTGCATTAAGACTTAAGTTTAGAAAGTTAAAAAATATAGTTGTTACGAAATATCCAATTGATGAATGTAGATTAAATCCATAACTTTGAGCATAATACAAGACTAAGAACAAAATTTAACTAAATAGATTTACCTGTTACCAATAGATCAGGATTAAATTTTAAAAAATTGAAAAGTGAAGAGACTAAAACCGATTAAATTAAAGTACAAGAATTTGACCTATATATTATATATCAAATTGTGGCAGCAGGCCACTTATTATGAGCCTTGTCCTCCATGATCTCATGGGAATTAGGAGCTATTGCTTAAGATGTAAAATAGACAAATAAATAAACATTATTTTAATTAGATTATGAATTTTCCAATTTACTTGGTGCACATGATCATAAAGAATGCTTGAACCCATCATATTATTAAAATTTGTTTAATGGACCTGGAAATTTTTATTTTGTTTAATAGAATTTGATACATTCGATATGCTAGTGTTTTTTTTTTTTTTTAATAATGTTCTGAATTTATTGATTTTTTTGAATAATTGTATTTTGATACTTTAACTTTTAAAGCCTTACAAAATTTTGGATTTAAATTAAAAACATGGTTTAATATTTTCAATTTAAGAACAACATAATTTTTTAAAGTGAAGGGAACGTATCAAAATTTTGATAAATTTTAAGATGAAACTAATAATTTTTTAAATAAAAATTTGAAATTGCTGGACTAAATTGAAAAATTAATGATTTTATAGTAATCATTAATGACATTATTCTATTCTTTAAGCGACGTTTATTGCAATTTTTTTTAAAAAAATGTGATTTGTATATTCTTATGCGTTTATGGGTATATTATAATTATGTTTAAACTATTTTATCTTCATATAAAATTTTTGATGGATATATAATTTTTAATTTGTTAGTGATTTTTATTATATAGATTTTGGCTAAAATTAAATATTAAAAAGCATAAATTAAACGTAATCTACATAGATTAAAATAATTTTAAATAAGACTCACATATGATAAGATCTAAACAAAAATAAATCTACATAGCACCGCACATGATTTATATATGACGAGATACTAAATTTAGAATATATATTGAAAAGAATTTAAATCTCAGAATTAAAAAAGTTATTAATTTAATATCTTTTTTGTGGCTTGAAATCACTTCCAGTCTCTTATTAATTAATGCTCAAAAAAGAGGGATATGGCACATTTGCTTAAATCACGCTTTCTACGTTAAAGGGGAAAAAAGGGACAAAAAGCCGTCTATTCACATTCTAATGCAAAAACCGAAATCAGTAGAACTAGTAATTTTAGTTTTTACTAATTTAAATTTCCATAATAAAAAAAAACCCCCAAAATTTCTTAAATTATGAAGTTTGAACTAATTTTTGTAGATACACATTACCTCCTACGTAACGTAATGCCAAATTAAGCCCTCCAAATAAAGAGAGAAAGATAATGCTTTTTCTGTTCACTTCACTCCTAAAAGTAAACACACTAAATAAGTAGCCAAATAAAATGGTTGGTTTAGGAGGGAAGGAGGGGACAATGGAGAAGAAGATGATGGTGAAGAAGCAGCTAAACAACAATCATCAAAATACCCCCAGATTTGCCTCCCATTCGACCCTTTTTCTCTTCTCCGCTGCTGTTTTCGCCATTCTCACAACAACAGCAGCAGCTCAACCATTTGATTATGCCGATGCATTAACCAAGAGCCTCCTTTACTTTGAATCCCAACGATCCGGTCGTTTACCCTACAACCAACGAGTCACTTGGCGCGACAATTCTGGCCTCACCGACGGATTGGAACAAGGAGTATGTCCCCATTCATTGAATGCCTAGAAACTGGGTTTTTAGTTTTTCTTTTTTTGGATTTTGTTTTTTTTGAAATATTGTTCTAAGTTGAATTGTTATCTGTTATTGTAGGTGGACTTAGTGGGGGGATATTACGATGCTGGGGATCACGTCAAGTTTGGACTCCCAATGGCTTTTACCGTCACAATGTTGGCTTGGGGTATCATCGAATTCCACGACGAAATCGCCATTGCCGGGGAATTGGAGCATGCTTTAGAGGCTATTAAATGGGGGACGGATTACTTCATCAAGGCACACACCAGCCCCAATGTACTCTGGGCAGAGGTGGGTGATGGGGACACTGACCATTACTGTTGGCAACGCCCCGAGGATATGACCACCTCGCGCCAAGCTTACAAGATCGACCAGAGCAATCCTGGATCGGATCTGGCCGGAGAGACGGCTGCGGCAATGGCGGCCGCCTCGATTGTGTTCAAGAAAACAAACCCACATTACTCTCACTTACTCTTGCACCATGCCCAAGAGGTACCTAAGCCCTTGTTTTAACTTAAATATTACATCTTCCGTGATTATGAAAAATTAGATTTGGGTTTTGAAATTTGGTTCCTTTCTTCGGTGGGTGTTAGTTGTTTGAGTTCGGGGATAAGTACAGGGGGAAATATGACGGAAGCGTTGCGGTGGTGAAAAACTACTATGCGTCGGTGAGCGGATACATGGATGAGTTGCTGTGGGCAGCTTTGTGGCTTTACGAGGCCACCGACAAGGAGGAGTATTTGAAATACGTTGTAAACAATGCTGATGCTTTTGGTGGGATTGGTTGGGCCATTACGGAGTTCAGTTGGGATGTTAAGTACGCTGGAGTTCAAATTATGGCCTCAAAGGTAAATCCCTCTCATCAGTCATCACTGCCAAGTTGCTTATATTATTAGAATGTTTAATTAGGGGTCATTTCATATTTAACAAGAAAAAGTAAGATTTGAACAATTTTGAAGAAAAAACAACAAATTTAATGATGCCAAATCGATGTCCATGTTTAACCAATGTTTCGGTGCTTTTAAAAATATTAACAGGAGCAAAACAAATTACGCTAATGTTTCTCCATATACAAAGATATTTGAATATTTTAAATTTATTAATCCGAATTAAGAGGGGATGACTCCCCAAAATCTTCATGAGATTTGCTTTTTTCTAGATTTAGAGATGTAATAATGAACATGCACTTCCACCTTTTCTTTTTATTATAAAAAAAACATAGCAAAGTACACTGATAGAGTCATCCCTAATCAAGGAACCATCTTTTGATTTTATTTACTTACAAGCATAAGTGCACCGATCCATGTGCAATTGATGCCTAGATCAGTGCCACTGAGCTTAAATCTAGTGGAAAAGCAACAGTAATTTCTCATGCTTCGCTACTACATTGTTGCCGCTCCAAAACCATAGGAGGTGTAAACTAACCCGGTAAACAAATATATAATAATATCGTCAGCATTTTGAGGTAGGGTCTTTTGGTAGATGTCTTTGCCCCACTGCCAATCAAAGTGAATGGTTACAGGCTGCTCTTTCATTTATGGATGTTGGGCATACCTTCACCTTCACAAGCTTGTTTATTTTTGAAGACCCACGTATTTTCGACCTTTTATTTTTGCAGTAAATCTCTGCAAAAATCCTTGAATATTTGTTATTACGACTCATCAAACACAACTCAAAACGGTTGCATTCAATTTAAATTAAATTGGTCTGCTCCATTTTTGAATAAATCTAGCGTGGACCTATCATAGTTTGGTCAATTTAAATGTAGTTGAATTTTGGATTTTTTCTATGGAACATTCATGTTTTCTATCAAGACAATGATAATTTTTTAACTCAATTGTTTCTTCTTTCATTTTCGCTTTTAATTAATTCTAATATTCTATTTTAATCGGTTTAGTTTTTATTATATATTAAACAAAAATGGTATTAAAATGAATTCTGTTTTTTTCCTTGGTAGTTGCTGGAGAAGGAAAAGCACAAGCAGCACGCTCACATTCTGAAGCAATACCGATCAAAAGCCGAGTACTACCTATGCTCATGTCTCAAGAAAAACAACGACACCACCACCAACATTGACCGAACCCCAGGAGGCCTTTTATACATCCGGCAATGGAACAACATGCAATACGTGACGACGGCAGCATTCCTTCTCACCATCTACTCAGAATTCCTCCAAGATTCGAACCAAAACCTCCGTTGTCCAGCCGGAGCAGTGGATCATGAAGAGATCCTCAGTTTTGCCAAATCTCAAGTTGATTACGTACTAGGTTCAAATCCCATGA
This sequence comes from Gossypium anomalum, assembly GCA_025698475.1. NCBI lineage: Eukaryota > Viridiplantae > Streptophyta > Magnoliopsida > Malvales > Malvaceae > Gossypium > Gossypium anomalum. The sequence continues at coordinate 18,290,795 of CM046966.1, forward strand.
ACATGAGTTATTTAGTGGGTTATGGATCAAAATACCCCACCAAGGTGCACCATAGAGGGGCCTCGGTCGTGTCATACAGGGAGAATAAAGGGTTCATTGGGTGCACTCAAGGTTATGACCATTGGTATAATCGAGCCGAAGTGAATCCTAATGTGTTGGTTGGGGCGGTGGTCGGGGGACCTGATTCCGAAGATAATTTTTGGGACCAAAGAGATAATTACATGCAAACCGAGGCTTGCACGTATAATACAGCTCCATTAGTTGGAGTTTTGGCCAAATTGTTACAGTTAGAGGAAAACCATGAACTAGAATTGTTTGCCTCTTATTAGAAGCAAATATAAATATCAAGTGAGAGCAAAAAAAGAAAAGAAAAAGAAGAAATTAGTGTTGATGAGAACTTTAAAGCACCTTTTTTTTAGTGTGGCTGAACAAAGGCGTTCAAGCCCCATTTTTATTGTATCTTCATTTTTGTTGCAATGTTAATAATAGTAAAATATATATATATATATATTATATATAAACTATCAAATTCAATATATAATATTGGGCTAATGCCATTCCTATGGAGCTCTCTGGTATAATCCTGTTGTTTTGACACTTTGATTGAAAAAAAAAATCAATATATATGTTTTAATTTTAATCTGCTATATATTATTTTCTTCTCGGATGACAAAATGCTTGGAGAGAACAGTTTATATTAAGATAGAATTGTACTTCCTAAAGTGAAGGTATTGCACAGTGGGATAAAAATGTTGATATTACTTAAAAAAAAGCTTTAGTTATAGTTTCATGAATTAAAAAAAAAGGTTTAAGAGAATTTTGTTTTTTGACTCAACATTTTGATATTTTTAATTATTAAATAATAATCTGACTTAAATGTTATTCTCAGGCATGTTTAAAGAACTCTTCTACCTCAAATAGCAGCTTTAGCCTTCAGCCAGAATAAAAACCCATTCTTATTACTATTATTTTAAGTGTTTTAATTAAAAACAAGATCATTGTAAATGTTGATTTGTTTGAATTCGGTCCCATCTCACCATTAAAATATCTAATGTCACAATTAATTTTACTAATATTAGTGTTTTTAATGTAACTGGATCCAATAATAATCATATCCAAATGGAGCCTATTCAAGGATAAAATGTAGATTGAAATTCTTATATGTATTGTAAGTACCTAAATTTGCCCGGGCCTATAATAATAAAACCAAATAACAGTCCATTATTACAAGGTCCAAATTTAAAACCAAATAATACAAAGCCCAACACCTAAAATCTAACCCAAACCCGAAGCTCGAATACTCTATGGCCCAAAACTAACAAAACCCTAACCACCCCTAACTCTCCTGAAGAGCTGCTGCCGCCGCTTCTCTGCCCACGTGCGCCGTACACCAGCACGACGTCGTTTTGGGGCCAAACCCGAAATCTGACCCGACCCAAAAGGGGATCCGCGTGTTTTCACTCCAAATGGGTTATTTACGGTCCGATCCCTCCACTTTCGTGGTCTGTTGCAATTCGACCCTGTTCCCTTTTTCTTTTCTTTTAATTTTTTCCCGTGATTTTCGTAATGTTCAATTTCAATCCTTATTGAGGTTATGCATTTTGGGAGACGGGGATATTGTCCCATTTGGTCCCCCATCTCATTCGTGTATCACAATTTGGGCCAAATATTTTATTTTATTCCATTTTGCTCCTTTTAATTATGTTTTGGTTTCAATTTAATCTTGGCTTAATTGATTTCATCATTTGTAAATTTTTATTTATCTGTTTCCTTTTTTTTGGACATTAAAATTTAAATAATATTCATATGTAATATCTACCTATCCATGCACTTATTATTCGTTTTCATGTTTAGACTATATTTGTCAATTTATTTATTATTTACAAGTTTTATCTTTAAATGTCTATTTAATTTCAGCCCAATCCTAGTCCGTTGATTTATTTATTTATTCGTTTACTCATTTTTTTTAGGAATCATTTTATTATTATTATTATCTTAAGTTTGTTTTCTTATATTATTCATTTTAAAACCATTTTCTTATTATGTATTTTAAGTCTTTATATTTTAAAAAAAATTATTATTCATATTTTAAACTCTACATATATTGTTTGTTCTAAACTATTATATATATTACTTATTTTGAAATTTTTTTTCTTACATCTTTTTATTTTAAACTTTCCTATGCGTATATTGTTTATTTTAAAATTTCTCATATGTTGCTTTGTTATACCATTTTAGATATAAACTTTTTTAAATTCTTTTATTATTCGTTGTAAACCTATTATTGTTATTTATTTTAAGATCTCATGTATTACTTATATTAAACTGTTTTTTTATATTGTTTTTATATATATTATATATTTTAAATTCGTTTTTCATGTATTATTTATTTTAGACTTTCTATGTGTTCTTTTGAATTGTTATATATATTATTTATTTTAATATTGCATTATTTTATTTACTCATTTTTTAAATTACTTTACGTATTAATTATTTTAGATTGTATTATACTATTCGATTTAAATTGTTTTTTTTATATAATATCTATTTCAAACTCATTTCTATGTATTGCTTATTTAAATTTTTTTCATTATTCATTCTAAATGGTTTTATGTTATATTTTTCATTCCTTTGATTATTTATTGGTATTTAAACAACGTATGCCATGTGATTATTGCCATTGTGTGTTTTATGATTCGTTCATCCTTATTTTTATATCATTGTTATTTACTTGTGATATTGTATCCATGCATTATTATTCCATGCACATTACTGTATTCTTATTTCATGTCATCGTATCGTGTATTAAGCTTCAACATACTTGTCCAATGTGGATTATTTTATTTTACTCTAAACAAAATACACATCGTTTTAAATTTCATCTTTGCTATTAATACATAAAAATAAAATTTTCAAAATAAGGCAATATTCTATTTTTTTGGGGATTCGAGAGATTGTGTCCTAACGTACTGGGTTTCGATTTTTTTCGTTTGACTTAAATAACTGAATAACCTTTTAAAATTTCAATGCATGAGTCTTAGAAATGATGAGATGATTTTGGTAACGAAGGTTTGAAATGTCGTGTCCTACGTGCTGGATGTGATATTTTATTTTTTCGAAACAAGAGAATCTTAATATCCATTTCAAGTTATCCTAACATTCATGAAAATGGATCGTATTTCAAAATTTATTTTAAAGTCTTTTCAACTTTCGACATTAAGACGTTAATTAATCGATTAGGTACTAATTTTGGGCGTGAAGAGGGTGCTAACCCTTCCTCGCACGTAACCGACTCCCGAACCCGTTCTCTCAAGTTTCGTAGACCAAAAATGTCGTTTTAGTAAACTAAAATATTTTATTAAAACAAAGGTGATTCGATCACACCTAAACAAAAAGATTGGTGGTGACTCTCAATTTTCGTTTATCATTTTCAAAACCAAAGTCGACCCCGTTTTTCAAAAAAAATGGTTTCGACATGTATAGTGAAATAGGAATCAGTATTATTAGAATTTTTTTGCCATTGATAAAGAAAATTCGATTTTTGACAAGTATTGTGATCATTTAGTAAGAATAGTTTCAATTTTTTTTCAAATAAATTATTTAGAGACCTACTAATTCTAACAACTGATTGTAAAAGACGGTCATATTGAAGGACTAAAAGGTGGATTTAACCAAGGCCTTGAATAGCAAATTGACCAAAACTAGAAAGCCTAGCCTATCCTAGCCGTTGCTTAGGCCAAATTAATGCTCACCCTTAGATGAGAGTTAAGATAGTGTGTAGGCGTTTCTAAAGCATAGTGAGTGGGAAGAAAGATGAAAGAAGATGATGTTGAGTGGAGGAAAGAAATTTGGGCACATCCTCTTCAAACCCTCTTAGTGTATAGATGTTATTTTGATTTTAAATGTAAGAGACCAAATTGAAGTTAGAATATTGTCAAACCCTATGGTTCCTCATCGCTTTCTATACAAATTGAGAACCCATGTCTAGATTGCGATCTTATGAAGATAAGAAACTGAAATTTATATTTAATCTTGTCTCCTCCAATCGGTGGAGAGGTATGGAGTTCTATTTTTTGCTATTTAATTTGAGGTTTAATGCTAAACTCTTCCTTATTTTCATTACCCATATATATAGGTGGATCAAAATAGGAGAGCAGAAGTAGAGTTTTGGGTGGATTTTTAAGGCATTCGAATTAGTTAAAGATGAGGAATGAGTTTAAAGTAAGAGGTGTTTATTTATGTATAAATATGAAATTAATATATTTTATGTTTGTCTAAATTTAGCTCGGCTTGAAATTTGAGCTTAAAATTTTGTCTAAATTCGTCTATATTTGTAAAAAACTAACCTAAACTCATTTTAGGCTCGACCATATTATTTTTTTATTTTTTTTAAAATATTTGTATTATATTATTTTAATATTTAATAATTTTATGTATTTTTTATTTATTGAAAATTTTTATATAATCATCTTAACATTATTTTAATGTTTATATTAGAGTAGTATTATATATTTAGTATAGGTTAATTTTTTAATGTGTTCTAAATTACATAATATATATAAAGTATTATAAGCTTAAAACGGGTTGGGTCAAGCCCTTGAGTATTCAAGCTCGAGCTTGACCTATATTTTAAATGAGCCTAATTTTTTACCCAAGCCCATTTTTCAGGCCTAATATTTTTTCCAAAACCCTTTCAAATTTCAAGTGAGTCTTTGGGTCTGGGCGGGTAGCTCGGTGTAACAACCTGATTTTTAGTGGTATCGAAAATAATTGTTTCGAGACCACAAAATCAATGAGTAAATTTGTATAATTAGTATTTAAATTATACAAGTCAATAATAATTTTTATATTGAATTTTGATTTAGGAATTTTAATTAATTAAATTAATAGTTAATATAAGTGGTTTAGTCCAAAAGTCAAGTGGTTGTTGAAAATGAGATATTGGGGCCTCGTTTTCGTAATTTAAGGCTGTAAATATTTTTATTTAATATTTACAGAGTTATATTATATGTGAATTGAAGTTTGGTCCTAAAATTTTGATGATTTATTGCTTAATTAAGGTAAAAGGATTAAATTGTAAAAGGGATAAAAGTTAATTGCTATAGATTTAAAATAGTAAAGGGACCAAAATGGTGATTAAACCATGGTCAAAAAGTCCAAGCGGTGGTGGATGTCAATCATTCCACTAACTTTTGGGTTTTTATTCATTTAATCCTAATTAGTTTAAGGCTAAATTGTAAATAAGCTTGTTTAATTGGAATTTAATATAATTGAAGGGCTAATCGTGTAATTGGCCTAATAATAGAAATGATGTGGAATTCTTTAGATTGTGGTAAATTACAATTAAATCCTAATTAAATAAGGATTTACCAATTAGTCCGTTTTCTAATATGATCGAAAATGTTAAAATGTCATGAATTAATTAATGGTAAAATAGTAATTAAGTAAATAAATAAAATTTAAATGAAATAAAAGCCAAATTGGCTGTAAAATTTCATTTTTGTCTTCTTCCAAAGGCCGAAACACCATTGTTAAGGGGAGAGCAAACTTCGGCTAGTTAAGGTTCTCTATTGGGTATGTGTTTGATGTCCGTTTTTAGTAATTTTTATGTTTTTGAGCTCGTATTAGCTTAATCTAGCTAACCTTGGGACTAATTTATAAAACTGTCAAATGTTATGGACTGTGCCATTAATGAATTTGAGTTTTTCTTGAAGTCTTATGGTAAAATATTAAGCTGGGTTGCTAAATAGGACTATTTTGTAAAGTAGTTTTTGTTAATTTTAATGTTCAAGGACTAAAATATGAAAATAATAAAAGTACAAGGACTTGGTGTGAAATAAAAGCAAGTAGGGGCTGTAGAAAGGTATTGAATAATTTGGCTGAAATTAATTGTGGTTAAAAATGGTTAAATTGCAAGTTTTGAGCTTAAGGACTAAATTGCATAAAAGTAAAATATTGAGAGAAATTTCATAAAAATGGCAAAAAGGACTTAAATTGCATAAAGTGAGTTAATTTTGTTGTTGGAATTAGTGAATTGAATGAAATTATTATTTTAGACTAATAATGAGTGGAAAACTAAGGAAAAGAGAAATTACCAAATAATCCTTGTACCTTTGTCATTGCTACAATTTAGTCAGGTAAGTTCGTTTGGTTTAATTTTAATACAATTTAAGTGTATGTTATATGAATTTAATTGTTGAATGTTGAATAATATATTGATGCATGTAATTGAAAATGAAAATAATAAATTAATATGGTATTGATCATTGATTGAGATATTCTGAGCCGATGAATGTTTGATTTTTGAACTAATGCTTGCATATGAAATATGAGATAGTGAGATATTCATGTATTGTTCTGTGATGGAATTCTCTAAACCGATGAACGTAGGATAGAGTACGATTGGCATGCTAATAGGTTATATTGTGCGCGGTACGAGGTTGAGTTGAGCAATGGAGATGATTTTGTATATTTTCTGTTCATTGGATATGTCGAGGTCTTGCATTTGTTGCGAAATTTCATGATATATTACAGTGTTATTTGGTGTGATGGATGGATTTACTCATACGAGCATTTGGTGTGCTGGTTGGTTAACCATGTACTCGTATCCACTTATTATTCATCGGGCTATGTTTATCGATCTCTAAAAGTTATTGAAATATGGAAATTGATTTGTTCTATTGTACTGTGCAATACTCACATGTTGTGAGCTGCGATTAACAGGAACTCTGATAATAACCTTGTGGCAAGAACTCTGTTATTTAATCTTGTTATTTGATTTGTTAAGTTTTAATTCGGTAAGATTCACTGTTCAATCAACGAACTTATTAAGCTTTACGAAAGCTTACTCGTGTTATTTTTCTTATTTCTTGTAGAGGTGCTTTGTGGATTAGGAGATCAGATGAGCTCAAAGAAATCACGCTATCCGAGGATCATTTGATAACTTTTGAATACATCTTGGCTTATATGGAACGTAATAGGAACATCTGGTTATGTTTTGAAATGGTTCATAGTATTTGAAATGCATGTGCGTTGTGCATTTGATGTTGTGACAGAAGTAATTAAGTGAAGCATGCATGTTTCATCCTGAGTCCAATTAAGAAATGATAAGTTTGAATGAATATGGCATGATAAATTTTGTTTGAGTTAATTATGATATTATGGGACCCATAGTAAGTCAATTGAAACATGTTGTGGCTTAAAAATGTAATAGGCTAATAGTGAATTTTGGTGAAAGTTTTAAACACATATGTTGTAGTTTGATGTTCTTGAATCGTTGTTGTGCTAAGTAGCTATTTGAGACTTTTATGCTTAATTCTAGTTGAGGTATGAGTAGATGATACTAATCAAGCATGAATTGATAAGTTTTGTTATTAGTGATGGTATGCATTTATGGTTTGAAAGTTTAGCTTGATAATGGATTTGTATGTAACTGAAATTTGGTGTCAATAATGGCACATTGGTTAGGCACATAGGTTGGTTGTTTAACTTGACTTGGAGTAGTTTAAAATGTACTCTTGTGTAAGTGTATAATTAAGTACTTTAGCATTTGTATATGAAATGACCATGTTTTGGGATATTTGTGCATACACACGGTCTGGGACACGGGTTGTTACACGACCGTGTGTCACACACGGGTGTGTGCCCTGAATGTGTTAGGTGAAAGTTTCAAACGGTTTAGCACACATCCTGCAATACGGTCGTGTGAGGGCATTTCAAATGGTACATGGTCTAACACATGGTTGGACATACGACCATGTCTGGAACTACACGGTTTGGGCTCTGTCACACGGCCTTGTGACCTATGTTTGAAATTTTTCATAATTACCCTAAATCTTCTGATTGGTTTCGAATTGGTCCCTAATTGTTCATAAACTAATTTTAACGCCTTGTAAGCTCGATTTAAGGCCCATAAATGTATGTATTACTCTCATATGAATTATTATGAAATTCTGTTAATTAAATTGACAACTTGATGCTATTTGCTATTGATTGTTCTGGATCGTATAGTAATACGTTGTAATCCTAGTTTGGCGGGGGTACAAGTTATAGGTGTTACATGTGGCTCATGAACATGTTTAATTTAAAGTTGGTGTATTTACAATTTGGTTGTTGAATCTCAAATTTCCATTCCCACATATCAATACATACCCCTGTCACATTCATAAAAATATTTATTTAATTTCACCTATGTTCCAAAAATGGTTAATATGCACCCTAGTCCTTCAACTTTTAAACATTTACAATTTAATCATTACTAAATTTTATTATTCATACTTTCTCTTCAAATACTTAATTCATCTTTAAAATACTTTTCTTTTCTCAAAGACTAAAATTTTGAGAATGACAATTTTCTTATTTAGTTTTATATTTTGTCATATTCAATCATTCATACATCATATTTATATTGATTTTATTTTAGTCATGGTTAAATTGTTATTATTTATTTAAATAGTAATTTTAAATTTTATATGCAAAAGTATTCGCATCGTGTAAATGTATTTTTATACACTAAAATTAATTGTTCTTGTCTCATGTACAAAATTAGAGGGGATGTTAAAATTTGCTCCAGAAAAATTAGAGATGATTCATAAATTTTCGAGAAGGTCAAAATCTAATTTTATAAGTTTTAAAAATGCTTTAAAATGTATTTATTATTTTTGAGACAAAACCCTATCTACCCTTATTTACCACCAAAATATCATACTATACTCTAGTTAATATAAATTAAAAGCTTTATTACATAATTATATATATATATATTATATTGTTCTATGGTTCTCGGTGCTCCATGTGTGGGCACATAATCAATCTCATTTTTTGGTGTGACATGAAAGTAAAATTGGACCACGCCCTCTTCAATGACACGATTTTACACATAGAAAATTGAAAGTTGTTTTCGACAAATGGCAGACCACCATTTATGATCATTTCTTCACATACTACACATTAAAGCTTGCATTAATAGATAGACCTGCATTTTCCCCCCTAGGAGGGCATCCATGATGGCTCAATTTAATGTACGGAACATAATGCCTAGGATCAAATTTATTTTATTTTATTTATATAATTATTTATAATTTATAGTTTTACCAACAATTATACCCACACATAATTTATGCATGTTAAACTCGAATTTAATATCTTAAAAATTTTCAATGATTTTATTCAATCTGGTGCTTATCTACTTGGTGGTAGCCATCAAAATTTCAAAAATTGTTTAACTTTGCCCTTAGGGAAAGGCAATGCAACACAAAGAAAAGACAACCACCCAAAACTTGGGAGAGAAAAAAAACAAATGAAATGGGAAATGGTTGAGTTTACAAGCCTTTTATTTTTGTATTTTTTAATAATCTATAATCTCTTTTTTTTTTTATATATATATGAGTTTAGAAAAAACTTTTAAATATATATAAAAAAATATTTTTTATTTTTCATCGTATTAAATTTACATTTACAAATAATTATAATATTTAATTTTGAATTATTAGTTAAAAAAGTTGAAATAAAATAAAAGGTGTGATAATTATACATTTAAAAATAATTATAATTTAATAGAAATATTGATTATTACACAATTAAAAATAATTAGAATTCAAACTACAATTATTAGTTAAAAAGATTGTGTTAACTTTAAAATAGAGTTATTATTTAAATAGAACTCTAAAAATAAAATATATGAAAAAAGTTGTGATAATTATAATTACAATTATTAGTTAAAAAAATTTACTTGGAAAGTTGTGGTGATTTTATTATTGTAAAATAGATTTATTACTTTAATAGAACTCTAACACTACATTTGGTTTATTGTAAAAGAATAGAGCTGTAATCAGTAATTCAACTATTTCGTTGAATGGAATGATGTTGTAATAGTATAAGGAAAAAAACTGAAATGACCACAGTACTCGTAGCAAATTCTTTTAGGTAGATAATTATTGTTATTGTTATTAAATTTTAATTTAATAATTATTAAAGTAATTTAATAATAAATAATAAATAATTTAATCATATTATTATTAAATATAATTTGATAAAAATAAAAATATATAATTTAATAATATTTTAAATATAATTATTTTTATATTAAATTATATCTAAAATATTTCAAATATTTTATTTTATATTTTCTAAGTCTAAGTTTTAAAGGACTAATCTGAAAATTATATTTTTATTGTTATTTAATGTTGCATGGAATAGCCTTCTTCGGTGATACCAAAGAATAACTATTACGGGAAGACAAGTAATACGGAGGTAAATGTCATTGCATTGAATGAGTATTACATTCAACCAAACAAATGAATGGTTTACTATTCAATGAATAAGGAAGGAATGCTATTCCGTTCTCCCAACCAAACATGGTGTAAGTAATTTAATCAGGGGCGAAACGTTATAAGGGTCTAGGGTAGATTGTTAGCCTCCCAAAATTTTGGGAAATTTTAAATTTTCCCTTGAAATTTAATTTTTTTAATTAAGTCCCCTCAAATTTTTTAAAAATCTCATTAATCTCACAAAATTTTTAATTGGATCGTCATTTAAGAAAACTATTAAACTTTCAAAAATTTTAAAAATTTTACTAAGTCTTCCCAAAATTTAGTCCCAAGATTCACCAATGATTTTAATTATCACTTTATTAATGCTAGAGTTAATTATGTTAATTAGTTATTATTTTTGAATAATGTTATTTTGCATTAATTACATAAAGTAAAATTATATTGTATATTGAATATGTTAAAAAAGTTTTAATTATTATTTGAAAAATTTTATTTATAATATGTGAATGGACAAATTAATATATTTTAATTATATTTAATAATTCGAGTCATAAATATTATTTTAAGTCAATTCCTGTAATTAAAGATATAATACTTAAAAAAGTAATTAAATATTAAACGGGTAAAATCACATGCAATGCATATGACATTAGCAGCTTGAATTATATATAAAAAAATGAGTTTGAAGAAAATTTTGAACTAATTAATATATTATTTATTATATAATTTATTTTTAATTTGAAATATATATTTTATAATTTATAAAACATTTATCACTTTTATAAATAAAAAATTAAATTTATTTAAATAAATAATTAACTAAAATAATTTGATAAAAAATGATCATTTTTATAAATATTAAAAAATATTTGTTAAATAAATTTATATAATTGCACATAAAAAGATTAAATTTTATATTGAATTCTTTTATAGATGTATTTTTTTCTTTAACTAGAAAAAGTAAAAAAAGAAAGAAGAAGAAAGAAAGTGTTAATTTAGTTTTAACTATCAAATTTTAATTATTTACGTTTAAATATATATATATATATAAAGAAAGCATTTCTATAGCATAGCATAATATAATATTAATACGTTATCTTTAAATTATTATGATGGATTTATTTGATTATTCAAAAAAGAAGAAATAAAAATTGAAGATGGGAGTATTAATTTATAATATATTAAAACTTTTGTAAGATACAAATCCTTTAGTGATAATTAGTAATTATCATATTCTTATAATATTTGATTTATCAAAATAATTTATACATTTTAATTATTTTTATTCGTTATTATTTTGATTAATGTTAGCTCTAATTACATAAAGGTAAAACTATGTTGCTTAATAAATTATAAAACTTAAAAATATAAAATCAAGTATGATGTATGTGGCAATAAAAACTAATATATATATATATATATATATATATATATATATATATAAAAGTACAAGTTTTTTGAATTGATAAAAATATTTTTTATTTTCCATCATATTATTAAATTCAGATCTAAAAAAAAAGTTGAAGTAAAATAGAAGTTGTTATAATTATACATTTAAAAACAATTATAATTTAGTTTACAAATATTAGTTAAACATGTTATTGCTTGAATAGAAATCTAAGCATAAAATATAGAAGAAGACCTAAATATAATTATTATAGATACAATTGTTAGTTAAAAGAATTTGAGGTAAAAAAGTTATGCTAATTTTATTTATGTAAAACAGAGTTATTACTTAATAAAGTTTTAAGCATCTTAATTATCATTTAATTAATATTAGAAATAAATCCCGCGATGCGGGGTTAAACTTATGCTTTATTATTGTAAAAGCTTTACAATACCAAGGAAAATATGTATTGTATAATATGTAAAGTTTATAATAATAACAATAATAATAAGTAATGAAAACAACATTAAAACATAATTAGTTAAATTAAAGTGTTTAGTATAAAAAAAAATCTTTGCACATCACAAATTTTAGGGGAGGGGATTGTTGTTCCTAGGGATTGGATCTTGACCTTTGTGGTACCTACAAAAAAAGCTTTACATACTTCATTGAGTTATTGGTAATTTATAAAAAAATGTATAAAAAACATAAATATTAACTTCCGAAAAAATAAAATACAATTAAAGCAATTCAATAGAAAATAGAAACAATATTTAAAATGTAAGTAAGAAAAAAATATTATAAGTTTGATTGATGGTAGACAATATGAAAAAAATATTATAAGTAAGAAAAATATATGGTAATAATAGAAATTTAAATCAAAGGCAATCTTCGATATATGCTATCTAAATAATAATGTAGTATTTAAATTAATAAAAGAACATTATCTATAATAATTTTAAAATCATTTTAAATAAAATGCGACTCAAATTTATAAAAGAAAGTTGTTAAATTTTGAAGGGTTAAATATAAAATTGGTATCTATATTTGTCTACTTCTCCTAAATTGGTACTTATGGTTTTTTGTCCGAGATTGGTACTTATGGTTTTTTGTCTCAGATTGACACCTGAACTTTTTTCTTGTCCACTATATTGGTACCCGAGCCTAACTTTGTTATTTTTTTACTGACGTGGTAGTGCTGGCCATTCACACACCGTCATGTGTCGTCCTATTTGGCAGTAGAAACTCTCCAGTTTCTATCTCTCACATTTCTTTCCCTTGTTCTTTGGTCTCTTTCTTCTCTCTCTCTCTCTCTCTCATTTTCTTTTTTGTTTCTCCTTTCTTCTCTTTTCTGTTTCATGAATATTTTTCCTTTCACCAGATTTCTAAAATTTTCATTATTTTCTACCTCTTTCATTTTCTACCTTTTTCATCGGTTCATCCTTTTTATTAACATGGTTTTAGGAATTCTCTTAGCTCTTTTGATGAAAGACAACATTGCAAATCTTCAAAGCCCAACAAATACTTTTAAACAAATCCAACCAGATGTAAAAGCGTACAAATATAAAAATAATTTTTTATGATGATTTAAAATAATACATAAAACCCAAAAAAGAAATTGTGCCCAGAAAATAAATCGATCAACTTTCTTACTTCTGTTTATTTATTGGTAACTTAATTACCAATACAAAAGTAATATTTTCTGGAAAAAATAATGGAAAGGAACCCATAATCGAGATGGGGAAACAAAAGATTAGAAAGAAAGTTGAAGAAAAGTGATTATTTTTTTACATACAATAATGGAGAAACAAAAAAACCCAGAAACACCACCACCATAGCTTGCTCCCAAGCTCTACCACTTCCCATGATCTCTATCACACCATTATTACTCAACCATCACCCTAAAAACACCAACACCATCTACTCAGTTTCACCATTCTCACCACACTAACCCAATGATTCAAATGCCCCTATTACTATAAATTAAATCCAAATACCAAATCCACCAAACAAAATAAGAATCAAACAACAACCAATATTAAAAAAAAGAGAGAATAGAGAAGCAAAGAAGATGAAAAAATGTGAAAGAGACCATCTTTTTCACCTTCATTTAAAAATGCAAAACCTCGAAATCTTTATCTTCTTTATCTGAACAATCTTACTCCACTTCCATAACCAACAATTCAATCTTTTATTTGAAGATTCAAATATAATAAATATCGATTTTTGGGTTGTTCGGTGTTGGGTTTTCAAACACAGTTGCATCAGACTTCGATCGACGTCAGAATAAGATGGAACAGGTGGCGATGGAAGGCGAATGAGAATCTAACAGTGGTTCGGCAATGACGAAGATGAGAGGAGAACTAGACTTCTACCTGCGTTGGAGTGTAGTGGAACAAGCGACAATGAAAGATGAATCAATACCATTAAAAATTTCTTACAGATTACCAAACATTTCTTAACAAACTTGTAACAACCCAGTTTTTTAGTGGTGTCAGAAATTACGATTTTGAAATGCCATTTTCATAAACCGTGTTTGTAAATATTAATATTTACGAGGCTAGTATAGAAATATATTAAAATTTGGTTTAGTAATTTGTTTAATTGATAGTTAATTACAAGTGTAATAATCCTAAAGTCAGTAGTTTTGGAAAATGAGATATCAATACCTCGTTTTCGAAAACCAAGCCCGTGAATATTTTTATTAAATATTTATAGGATTATTGTATAAGTGAATTATATTTTGGATAAACTATTTTTCTGATTTGATGATTAATTAAGGTATAATGACTAAATCATAAAAGTTGATTTCAATTGATTTTATTTGATAATAAAGTTAAATAACATTTAACCCAGGCCTAAAATGAAAAATTACTATATCCTTATGTTAGTGTATGGTAGAAACATGGAATTAGGTGCAAATAAAGTTAAAATTTTATATAATTATAATAAAAAAATGAATAAAAAATGATGTCATCTTCCACTTTCTTTATTTTGTCTCCACCGTTTGGAAAGAAATCGGGGAATAGAGTTTTATTTTTTCTTCTTTATTTGTTCGACTGGAAAACTGATTGGAAGTAGGCTTGTGTGTTGTAATACCCCTAACCCGTATCCGACGCCAGAACAGGGTTAAGAAGCACTACCAGACTCATAACTTAAACAATCATACATTTAATAATTAATTACCATTCAAATAAAAAACCATTCAAATACATTCACACAGTCTCTAATACGAACCCACGAGGCCCCAGATAGACATTAAAAGTGGTTCGAGACTAAACCGAGTATTCAATGAATATTTTTAGAAAAAAATGGAAAATTTTCAAAGTGCAGGGAACATACGCCCGTGTGGCTAGGCCGTGTGTCTTATACGGCTAAGAGACACGCCCGTGTCTCAGGCCGTGTGTCTCATACGGTTAAGAGACATGCCCGTGTCTCAGGCTGTATGGGCATTCGAAATGGGGTCACACGACCGTGTCCCAACCCGTGTTCAACTCCGTGTAACTTACTGACTTGGGTCAAACGGCCAACCACACGACCGTGTGCCAGGCCGTGTGCTAGGCTGTGCGAAAACTGGAGGTTATACTGACTTGTGCCACACGGCCAAGCTACACGCCCGTGTGCTAGGCCGTGTGAAGCTACTAACTTGGTTTTTATAGAAGTATCCGGGGACATACGCCCGTGCGGCTAGGCCGTGTGTCACACACGACTGAGACACACGCCTATGTCTCTGCCCGTGTGGACAAAAATAGGCCATTTTCCAGGCCATATTCCTCACCCACATTGGTATCAACCTATACACATCCATTTGCACATAACCAAGGCATAAATAGGCATTCAAAACCACCAATATCAAGTTTATAACATGTAATATCATATATACTACATGATAACTATAAACACATTTACTTGACCACTTTAACACATATCAAACATACTTCCAAAGTCTACCTAGATGGTCAATTACATATATGAGACATTGTGCCTAAAACCTAGCATGCATAAACCTAGCATGCATACCCATCTCAATTCCAACCATTTAGTACCAAACACATTTGCACAAGCAAGGCATTCATATAGCAATTACACATCACATATCATAAGACCATTTATACATATATACATACCAAAATACATGACCAATTTACAAGCCAAATCAAATGGCCAAAACTCAACAAGACATATAGGCTATATTAGCCAAAATACCTATACATGCCATTTAACCCAAAATATAAAGTCTAAAGTACCAAAGTGATCGTTTGATAGTGTGACGTAATCTTCGACGACTTCTGAACTGAGCGAGCTTCTGAAATACTATAAATCATGAAAAATAAATAGAGTAAGCAATTAAGCTTAGTAAGTTCGTTTAACTAAAATATAACTTACCATTCATCCATAATTTAGATAAGCATGATTGAAGCATAGGTAAATTCCGATTGGCCCTAAGCCAAACATACAATCACAATCATGTTAGCCATATATGAATATAAAAATTTAACTGTATTACACATGAATACCTGTAATAGTTCGTATTGAACTTGTATTGTAACAACTAGTTTTTAGGTAAAATCGGAACAGTAGTTTTGGGATCATAAATCCGAAGCCAAAATACATATTTTATTATTTTAATAAGGTTTACAGTGTGATATAATTATTATATGAAAGTTTCGTAAAGAAATTTTACTGTTTAAATGGTTAATTCGGTAAAAAGGACTAAATCGCGTAACGAGAAAAAGTTGAGTTCTATTGTTTAAAAGTATTAAATAGCTATGGTTTATTAATATGAGAGTCCTTGCATGTCAATTAGACCTTAAATGAAAAAGTGAAAGTTGTTGGATTGGTATTTTTGAAATTATTAAATGTTTTTAAGGTTAAAATGGTAAATAGATAATTAATGTTAAAAAAATAAATAAAACAAAAACTTAGTTTGGTATCATCTTCTTCTTGGAACCAATTGAAAAAGAGAAAATAGGGTTTGGGAAAGCTTGAGAATATTCATCCATTGTAGGATCAAATTGTAAGTCCATTCTGACTCGGTTTTTAATAATTTTTACGTTTTTGAGCTCGTTGCAGCTTAATCTAGCTAGCCCGTACCTTCGTTTTCGAAAATGTTATAGATTTTGAGATATGCCATTATTTAATAATTGAGAATTTTGAAGTTTCTTGTTAGATTATTAATGGTTGTTAATAGTTATACAAGTTTTATAAAGTAATTTTTGACAAAAAAGAGAATTAGGGATTAAATTGTGAAAGATAGAAATATTGTGGTTAGAAATGTGAATAAAATGAAAATATGAGCTAATATGAGATTATATGAAATTTGGCTACCCTGGGTTAGGGCTTAATTGTGCAATTTTGCATTTTTATGTATAAAGGACTAAATTTTAAAGTAGTCAAAAGTCTAGGGGTAAACTTGTAATTTAGCCAAAATAAATGTTTTAGGCTAAGAAAATTTAAATGAGTTAATTTGATATCATATAGATCAAGATAAGCAAATATCAAAATTAGATCGGGGGAAACAAAAGGTAGACGAGTAGACGGTTATACGAGCAAATACGAGGTAAGTTCATATAATTAGAATCGAACTTTTCTATACTTGTAATTGTTGAATTGAATGTATCTAATTGAAATATTTGAAATATGAATGCCTTGACGATATATTGTATTCGTTACCGAGTCCTGTTTGAACTATGTGAATTCATTGGATACGAGTGACGTGTTACTGGAATTACCGAAATGGTCGAGCTCCTGTATTTGTTGCGGACTCACCATAACTCGTAAGTGCTTACTGTTTCAGCTCATTGGAGCTTACTGATTCAGCTCGAAAGAGCTTACTATTCAGCTCAATAGAGTTTACCGTTTTTAGCTCAATAGAGCTTACTGTTTATCAGCTTAGTAAAAGCTTACCAACCATGACTCGAAAGAGCATGTATGATGATAAATTGACAGATTATTGACATTGTTCACTCGATTATCCTTTGAAGTTCTAATAGGTTCAACGGGCCTAAATAATGTTATATGGACAAGTTATGGTTTATGTATTAGTTAAATGACTAACATGTGATGATTATGTGTGATTAGGTGATGGTTAAATTGAATTGTTGAAATTTTATTAATGCTTTGATTACTTTAAATGGTAAGTTTAATTCTGAATTATACGGGCTTACTAAGCTTAGAAGCTTACTCTGTTTCTGTTTCTATGTCTTATAGAGGTTCGTTAGCCCACTCTTTCTGGATAAGTCGGAGTTGCACGTCACACTATCCAATTTCTGTTTGGTATTTTGAACTTATGAACTTATGTAAATATGACATGTATAGGCTAGTTTGATAGTAATAATTATGTTTTGGTATCATGGCTTGAGAATGAATTTGTATATAAGTTAAGCCATATGATTTGGCTTATTTTGGCATCACATTTGGTTTGCATATATGTGCTTAATGATGGTATGTTTTGGTATGGTAATGTTTGAATGAAATTATGCAAAATAAGTCTTAATATGTGGGTGTTAGATGAATGAATTGTATATGTAGTTATATAGGTATATGGACATGTAAACGGTAAGTTTGGATATGGCTTAAAATGTATATTGAATAGGTTCATTTGGTTTCCAATTGAGTTGCTTAAATGTGGTCAAATATGAATGTAAATGCTCATGTTTAAGGGTGGCAAATTTGGCTTTTCAAATGGCCTAGTTTTGTCCACATGGGTAGAGACACGGGCGTGTGTCTCAGCTATGTGCAACACACGGTCACGCTACACGGCCGTGTGTCCCTTGGGGTACCCTACGAATTAAAGTCAGTATACCCTCCAGTTTTGACACGGCCTAGACACACGGGCGTGTCTATTGGTCGTGTGTGGCACACAGGCTGGCACACGGGCGTGTGGTCGGCAGTGTGACCCAAGCCAGTAGCCTCCCTAATTTTTACACGACCTGGCACACGGACGTGTCTTGTGGCCATGTGGACAAGTTAGTATGTATGCCCTGTTTTGCCAAGACTTAGACACACGGGCGTGTCTAGAGCCGTGTGAGGCACATGGTCTGTTCACACAGGCGTGTGACACTTTAAAAGTTGAAAATTTTAAGTTTCTAAAAAATTTATATGTTATCAATTTAGTCTCAAATGCATGATTAAGGCTTTGTATGATTGAATTAAGTACATTTTGAATATGAATGAAAGTTGGTTACTGAAGTGAGAGATAATTTGTTAAGTGATTGTTTTGAATTCAGTTACAGGTCTGGTAATGCCTCTTAACCTATTTCGTCGATGGTTACGGGTTAGGGGTGTTACATGTATAACCTCGTATTACCACTATATCCGTTGAACCAATTGAAATACTATCGGATACTCGGGTATCTAGCACACTAAGTGCCAATATGTGGTCAAAGCTACCTCTATCTCATATCTCATATAGAGATGCTCACTCTCGAGCCATCAATGGGTCTGCTCACACAAGCTGTAAGTCAAGACGTAGTTACACGATACTGCTCACACAAGCTGTAAAGTATCTATAACACATGCCAGAAACTCAGCCACCGGTAGGATGTACTAGACCAGCACCTAGAGACACGATAACCCCTAATGACATGTCATTTGTATCCTACTATTCCTAAGGTTCAACCAGGATCCATACATTGTCGATACCTCATCAAGAACTTTTGTGGTGTCGTATCATCATAGTTATACTAATTAAGCATTTAAAACACATATAATTTAATGCTTATTAAACACACAAACTTACCTCGAATTAGTACAAAAACAATCGACCGATTAATCCACTACTTTGTCTTTCCCTCGATCTAAATCTGAATGTGGCTTTTCTTGATCTATATATAATCAAATTTAACTAATTTAATACTTATTCTAATTAATTCAATCCAATTTCATGTTATGAAAAAATTATCGTTTTGCCCCTAAACATTTGACTTCCTTACAAATTAGTCCCTAGACTCGTAAAAAATGAAATTCATGAAAATTTATCTACACCCAAGCCTAGTCGAATTTTATAGGTGCTCATAGCAGCCCATATAATTCCCAATTTCACATATTTAACTCACAATTTACACTTTTCTCAATTTATCGTTTAATTGACAAATTCAACAAAATTCACTTAACAAAAGTTGTTTATTTAACAACTAAGATTCATTTTATTCCATTAAACTTCAAGAAAAATTAAAATCTCTCACAGAAAAATCTCTCACAGAAAAATCCTATACTTTCAACCAAATTGCAAATTAATCCTCCATTTAGCTAGATTAAGCTACAACGGTCCTGGAAACATAAAAGTCAACAAAAACAGGTCAAAGAATCACTTACATGCAAGGGAACTAAGTGGCTGAAATTTTAAGCTTCAAAAACCCCTATTTTGCTGAAAATTTTGATGGAGAAGATGAAGCATATGGGTTGGTAAATTTTGTTTTTATTATTTTATCTTTTAATTACCTAATACCAACCTAACATTACAAATTTCATGATTACACTCCATGTACATCCACTAAATCGATTAGTGGTTTAATTACTCAATAAGGACCTTTAATTTAAAGTTTTATAGCTATTTAACACCTTTAGCTAGTAGACCACAACTTTCGCACTTTATGCGATTTAGTCCTATTTCATAAATTGAGCATACAAACGGTAAAATTTCTTAACGAAATTTTATAACATAACTATAACATGCTGTTGGTATTAAAATAAATTTTAAAACATTAATTTTTATGACCTCGAATTTGTGGTCCCGAAACCACTGTTCCAATTTCACTGAAAACGGGCTGTTACATGTGTAACCTTTCTAACCCGGCCTACACGTTATAATCAAAATGATTAAGTTAACTTACATTACTTTTGAAGATCTTAAATAAAATCATTTTAGAGAAAAACTATAGTTATACTTTGAGTTAGTTTAAAAAATTCATTTATTACGTCATCTGTACTTAAGATTCATTTTATTATTGACAATGTTGTTTTAGAAAATAATTTGTTTGTCGCTTTACTTTGTAAAAACTTGGTGCTAATTAATGTAGCGAAAAAACCATTATTCATGTCATTTTGGAAATCTGGTTGCCTTATCGATTTGTTTTTTAAAAATAATTTCTTTAAAATGTAGCAGAATTTAGGGAACAATGTCAAATTTTACTTAAACCAGATATCATGTTTTTTTCGGTTATTATGCTTAAGTAATCCATACATGCAAAAATCCTCATATGAAAAGTTACCAAGCCGTAGGCCAGAAATAATTAAAAATTACAAGCCAAAACAAATAGAGACTTATTAATAATACTTATTAAAAATATTTTGAGGCCCAAGGTGATTCTCTGTATGCCGGGGCCGGTCCTAGTTTCGAGGTTTACTTGAAATGTTAAACATTATGGGGGTGAGCTTATGAAAGCTTAGTGTGAGTCAAACAGTCGTTTAAATGGACTTAAATATCAAATACAGTGAAACATATTAACATTAACAGAAGAACACAAAACTATCATTGGAATTTCATATCAATAAATAGCCATTATCAAATCCATGTCAAACAGCGTATAAGCATGGGTTATCATTCATTCGAGTAACAATCATTAATTTTGATACTACTCATTACAACACAATACAATACGTAACATAAATCAATAACATTTGAGTATGTCGTGAGCATGATGCAATGCAAAAAGGTTCTTACCCAAACCATCTGCTACACACCACAAGTTCCCCAAAACCCGTCTGCCAAACTCCAACGAATGCGAGCAAAGCTCGATGTGGTAAAATCCACCATATATCATAAATGTATAAAATTTGTCGAATAACATAAAATGCGATAAAATCACCAATCCCCTTGATGCTCCAGGTGCAATGCACTGACTACGTATAAATGCAGACTTAATATGCCACCAGTACTCCCCGAAATTCCTTCGTTAACCACAATAATACCCACCCCAATGCACATGCAATATGTCACACAATCTCATACATAACCATAATTCTATACTTTCACATTTAATTGGCATGTTCAACACACCCTTAATTATCAAATACTTTCAGAGTATGGAATCAATAATCCAAATTTTATATTACCATTAAGATGGTATCATTCACAAATCACAATTTCATATACATTCACAACTTTTTTGTATGTATGTATAGCGGTCTTATGAACATTTCATAGTATTTCACTTTGTATGAATATATCATGCATAAGCCTTATTTTCATTCAACAACATGCTATACATACAATCAATCATAAATCAAATTAACCAAACATTCATGACAATGCCAATTATTCAATCATTCAGTCAAACTAGCAACATTGCTACCATGCCAAATAGTTAGGTCTCGAAACATACTTGATTCGACCACTTACAAATTTAATTACTTAGCTATTAAGACAAGCCCAATAAGCAATCTAAATAACCAATAAAATCATAATAACTATCATTACCAATCAAGTTATTGAGTTTAGGACCAACGCCTAATTTTATGCTATTTTGCAATACACTTGTAAATCTTACGGTTTCTCTAATAAGCTTTAAAATTAACCTAAACTAAAAATCAGTATTAAAATCAATCAATATGCCTCTTAAACTTCCCCAAACACCCATCTATGGGGTTAATCCAACTTTTACAATTATAACAAAATTTCAAATCCAAACTAGTTAAGTTTCTTACACTGATCGAATCGAACGCGTGAATCTTTTTCGGCTTTATTGTTGATTTGGGACATTTAAGTCGACACCTAACACATTTAATTATTGAAAAATTGGTATCTAATCTAAAAAATACACCCTTTTTGGTCTACAAATTGAGTACCTCGCAAGATAGCGGAAATCTTTTAGAGAATAGTGAGACTTGCTCTACAAACTACTTCAACAGCTACAACTAAATGAACCCTAATAAAATAACTACAAAAGTAAGATGCCACAAAGTTTATGGGAGAAAAATAGGTCGATCCTTTGGCAGTAGAAATATGGCTAGAGCCAACAAACTGAATACTTCGACAATTAGAATGCACGGCCCGTGAATGTGTTATGTATAACATTTCTCTTTTGCAAGGAGAAACATATACTTGGTGGCAAACTATTATTCGACATGTGCCCACTAATCAGATTGATTGAGATTTCTTTTGCAAGGAGAAGCATATACTTGGTGGCTATAACACCTCTCACCCGTATTCAACACTAGAATAGGATTACGGAGTATTACCAAACTTATAAAACATTAAACATTCAATTCACATAGAATTTCACATTTCATCCAAACATTATTCAAAGTCAAGCATAATGTCCCTATAACGAGCCTACGAGGCCTTAAACATGCTTTGGGAGTGGTTTAGGACTAAACTGATAGCTCAAGAAATTTTTACGAAACTTAAATTTTTTTCTCAAAATAGGGGACACAAGCCAGTGTGGCCCGACCGTGTCTCTCACACGGCCAACAGACACGCCCGTGTCACAAGCCGTGTAAACATTCGAAATTGAAGCACATGGCCGTGTCCCAGCCTGTGTCCGACCCCGTGTAACTCTTTGACTTGGGTCACACGGCCAACACACGCGCTCGTGTGGCTAGCCCAATTGCCCTAACCCGTGTGCCCTAAAAATGGCCATACACGCCTGTGTGTCAGGCCGTATGCTAGGCCGCGCCAAATTTGTAGGGTATACTGACTTATGCCACACGGCCAAGTCACACGCCCGTGTGTGAGGTCGTGTGGAGCATACTGACTTGGTTCAAATTCAACACTAGGGGACACACAACTGTGTAACATGACTGTGTGTCGCACACGGCTGAGACACACGCCCGTGTCTCTGCTCGTATGGACAAAAATAAGCTATTTACCAAGCCATTTTGCCACCCAATTTGGTACACACCTATATGAAATCAATTGGCACCAAAACAAGGCATAAATAAGCATTATATTAACATTTTTCAAGCATAATTCATACCATATCAACACCAACCAATACAAACACATCAATACTACAATATACAATTCAATTTCATACCAAAACTCCTTTGCACAACACATCTACATGTACTATTTCATCTAAACATTCCTTTGCCTAGAACCATAAGCATACCAATCTCAAATCCAACCATTAGCAACTCAAACTAATAATCCACAATCAACCCTTTACCAAGCAATAAAAACCACATCACAAAATGGCATTAACACACATATATATATCACCAACTAAGCCAAATAGATCAACTTACATGGCCATATACAACATTATTACATAACATTTATAAGCCAACAAAAATGGCCAAATTCATAATAACACATATTCCAAAATGCCCAAAGTCCCTATACATGCCATATACTTAACATACAAAAGTTCATAGGTACCGAGTGATAGGTGGATAGTGTGAAGCGATCTCCGACGATTCCCAAATCTGAGCTGGCTAAGTTATAAAGTTTAGTAAGCTCATATGAAATAAACTCGATATAATTATATCCACATAATTCAACAATTGATTATAGATACATGAATTCATCTTAACTAACAAACCTTTCAATTACTCATTCACAATACTATATACTTTCTTCACCATTTCTTCGATTCAAAGCTAATATGATTTATGCACATACCTATACCATCTCATACCAATCTCTTTCTCAGGCATATCATTCATTTACCCCGTTGAACCATTCAGAATAGAAGTCAGATACTCAGGAGTCTTGCACACTAAGTACCTATACCATGGCCCGAAGCCAAATCAAGGTAACTTATATTCGAAGTGCTGATATCATGGCTTGAAGCCAAATCAGTATAACTCGCACCCGAAGTGCTAATATCATGGCCCGAAGCCAGCTTAATGTATTCCTTAATGACATGTCACTAGCGTCCTAAACTATTCCTAAGGTTCAACCGGGATTTTGAATGCCGAATTACCATTGTTGTCGAACTTATCTGAAGTCTCATATTCAAAACTTATACAATATCACTTATAATGAAATTTATCACATACGAACTTACCTCGGATGTGAAAATGACGAAATAAGTCGATTAGTTGATAACTTTAGTTTTCCCCCGGTCTAGATCTGAATTCTAATTTTCTTGGTCTAAATATATTCAAAATTAACTTATTTAATAATCTCTCTATTCCATTTAATCCAAAACACACATTTAAGCACATTTACAATTTTACTCCTAAAATTTCACAACTTCTACAATTTAATCCTTATTACACAAAATCACAAATTAATGAAATTCAAAATAAACCCATGTTAGCTGAATTACTATTATGCCCCTAGCAACCCATATTTTTCATTTATTCCACATTTTAACCATAAAGTTTCAACATTTCTCAATTTAATCCATATTTTGCATTTTCACTAAAAATCACTTAACAAAATTTGCATATTTCACAACAAACATTAATAATCTATCATCAAACATCAAAACACTCATGTATTCATCAATGGCGTCATTCAAAATCTTTAACAGTTTTACAAAATAGTCCTTAGGCTAGCTAGACTAAGCTGCAACAATCTAAAAAACATAAAAATAATTAAAAACAGGACAAAAACGAACTTACATGCTCAAGGAGAAGTGAACAAATGTTCAAAGCCCTAAAATGGTGTCTTTGTTCTTTAAATTTTGGCAATAGCAAAAAGATGAACAAAAATTTTGGTTTGTTTTATTTAATTAGCTTATATTTACTAATTACCAATTTAACCTTTATAATAAACCATTAATACACTTGTTAATATGTCCATAATTGTCCACTCAAATAAGTAATGGTCTAGGTACCATATAAGGATCTTAAATTTAAGGTTCTATAGCTATTAGATACTTTTAACTAATAGAACTCCACTTTTATACTTTATGCAATTTAGTCCTTTTTCATCAAATTGACTAATCAAACGATAAAATTTCTAAATGAAACTTTCACACAATCATTCAATCATGCTAAAATCATTAAAATAATAATGAAATAAATATTTTGACTTTAGATTTGTGGTCCCAAAACCATTGTTCCGACTTGACTAAAAACGGACTGTTATAGTGGCAGACTGAATTCCATAATTTTTATTACTTGTAGTTCATCTACAATTACTAGTGGTTCATCCACAAAATAGAGTGTTATCGAATGAATGAGTTATAGGGAACTTTTACTGTGGAGTGTAGCAAAGTATGGGTAGTAAATTTTCTGTTATACATGAATTGTATTGACATTCATAAACATGCACAAAAAAACTATCGAATTCTGCTATGCTATACGATTGTGATTGTTTTTAGAATTGTTATTTTTCATGATTTTTCTAATATTTTGCATTGATTTTTTTTTTTTTGTGTAGAGACTCACACTAAGCTTGTAAAGCTCACCTCCCCTTAATTTCCATATTTCCAAGTAACCCACTAGGTTAAGAAGCAAACTCAACATTCGAAAGGTCTCAGCTTGGATTAATATTTTTATTAAAAGTATTTTAGATTTAATATTATAATTTCTATTATTTGGAACTGTATTGTTTTATTTGAGCTGTGGCATGGGACTTATGTTTTGGGTTTAGTTGGCATACACGACATCTAATTTGATTTTAGGATTGTTGAAACATAGAACTTGATTTAATGTTGCATGAAATCTTGTTTTCATTTAAAATATGTTCAATATCACTTTTCTACTGCATTACTATGTGAATAATTTTTGAAAATATATACATAAAATTGGAATTCAAATTTTGCAAAGGCAATCATAAAAAAATCAACCGATTTTTGAAAGAAATTGTACGTTTTGGAAACATACTACATTTTCTACTAAAGTTAGCAAATATTTTTAAAAGACTATTTAATAAACTTTGATCATTTACTAGGCTATTTCGGTGGCCAATGTAATCTTCCGAATTCGGTCTTCACGTTTAGGCTAGGTTGGTGAGGTTACAAGTAGCCTCAGATAGACAAAAGTCTTATGCCGATCTCAAAAGGAAAGATATTGAATACAATGTTGGTGATAAAGTATTTTTAAAGAAATCACCATGTAAGAAGATTCTTCGATTCGTGAAGAAAGGAAAACTAAGTCCTAGGTTTATCGGGCCATATTAAATTTTAGAGCGGGTTGGT
The DNA here is from genome assembly GCA_025698475.1 of Gossypium anomalum. Taxonomy (NCBI): domain Eukaryota; kingdom Viridiplantae; phylum Streptophyta; class Magnoliopsida; order Malvales; family Malvaceae; genus Gossypium; species Gossypium anomalum. The sequence goes on from CM046966.1 coordinate 18,317,491, forward strand.
CCAGTTGCCTATCAGTTAGCTTTACCCCAAGAGTTGGATAGGATCCACACTGCTTTCCATGTGTTAATGCTATAGATGTATCGATTTGATTCGTCTTACGTGATTACTCCAGAAGTGATAGAGGTTCAACCATATTGGACATAGAAAGAAGAACCAGTGAAGATACTCGCTTGAGAGGTAAAAGAATTGAGGAATAAACGTGTTCTGTTGGTAAAATTTTTGTGGAGGCATCATAATATGGAGGAGGCAACATGGGAAAGAGAGGAATCAATGAGATAGCAGTATTCGCAGTTGTTTACATCAGGCAAATTTTGAGGACGAAATTTTTATTTAAGAGGGGGAGAAATGTAACATCCGTGTTATGCCTTAGAGTCGGGTACAAAAAGAAACTGAGTCAGGGTTTAGTGGAGAAATTTTGAAATAGACTAAATAGGAATTTTGAGTATTAAATTAGAAAGTAATAAGTGCCGATAGGAAATTAGAAAATATTCTTTAGATAAGAAATATTTAAATAAAAGCATTGACTAAATTGTAGGAGTATAGAAATCATTGTGGCAAAAGTAGGAAATTAAGAAGTTATGAGAATATATGGAAAAGATGGCAAAACAAGGAATGATTCATAGCAAATTTACTTTGTAAAAATGTGAGTCGCCAATGGGATTATTAAAGATGATGAGGGATAAAATAGTAACTAGTTAAGAAGATATTATTAGACATAATGATTAAGGGTTGAAGTGCAAAGATGTAAGGCAAAGGGACTAGTTAGCAATTTGACAATTTTTAGGTAAAAATCATGAGATTTTTTTTATGGAATTGTGTAGAAAAGTGAAGAAAAAGATGAAAAGTTATCATCTTTGCACCTTGTCAAACCGTCACCCACCCCCAAACCTCCATCAAACTTTTATGTTATTCCCAGATAAGTCTTTCCACCATTGTTGATCAAACCAAGCTCAAAACCTTGTATTTCTTTGATGTTTCCATAGTAAAAACTCTAGAGAAATCTAGTACGCGCCTTAGTTTCATGAGAAGAGCTCCCATAGAAGTGTAGAAGGAGAGAGAAAATAAGGGTTAAATTGTTAAATCAAACGTTAAGGTAAGAGATGGTGAAATCTTCATGTCATACATGTTTATTTTCATTATCTAGCAAAGTAAAGCTATATGATTGTTGTTTTGATTTGTAAATGTTATATGATTATTATAGAATTGAAGAAAAATAAAATAGGGGAGAGGACCCAATTGAAGGAAAAGGAAAAGAGAAGGTCCAAGAGTGAAGGAAGAAGAAAACTCACCATCTCAAATTTTTGTTGTAAGTACTACAAGGATTTTCAATTTATTTTCTTTAGATTTTCCTATTGTAGTATATTAGTTACCTAGAGTAGTTATGTAAATATTATAATATTAAATAAAAGGACTAAATTGTGAAATTATGAAATATGTTAAGAAAAATATAGGTGAAGGATATAAAACGATATACTTGGTTGAATGTCAAATATTTATGTTGAGAAAAATAAAAGTGTATGGAAAGAGTATTGCACTTGTGTTTTTTGAAATGGGGACTAAATTGTGGAAGATGGAAAAATGTGTAATCTTTTCCAACATATTTATAAAATGTATATTAAAGTATGAAATTTTGTTTAAAGCCCAAGTAGACAAAATTAGAACTATTAGGATATTAATGGCATGTCATTAAGGATCCTTAGCGTGTTTTCTGTTTTCTAGCACGTCTGTGCTCTTTGTTTAGCACGCTTTCATGTGCTCTCTGTTTAGCATGCTTTCATGTGCTCTCTATTTTGCACGCTTTCGTTTACTTGTGCATATAGTTGCATCTCTGTCCTTGATCCGTATATCCTAAATTGTTCTAAATAGTCTATTGTGAGCAAATGTATGAAATGCAAGTAGAGGTGATCATGGGCCGGGCCGGGCCGGGTTCGGGCCGGGCTCAAACAAAAATTTTAGGCCTGTCTACTAGGCGGGCCCTGCCCACCGTCCAAAATATGGGCCTAAAATTTTGCCCAAGCCCGGCCAAATAAAATTACTAAGCCCGAGCCAGCCATATTAAATTTTTTTCTTATTTCATTAAATAAAAAAATTTAAAAATATAATAAATCAAATATATTTAAAAACATAAAAATAAATATTAAAACAAATAAAAATAATACTAAAACAATTCTTAAAACAATACACAAATTAACAATATAATAAAAAATAATTACATTAAAAATTTAAAATAATTAAAAATAAAATAAAAATATATATTAATATATAATTGGTAGTAGGGCAGGGCAAAAACTCTTACCCGAGCCCGGCCCATTTTCTAAACGGGCCTCGTTTTTTTGCCCAAGTCCATTTTTCGGGCCTATATTTTTACCCAAACCCTCCCATTTTTCGGGCGGGCCTTCGGGCCGGGCCGGGCCGCCCAGCCCATGATCAGCTCTAAATGCAAGTAATACAAGTATTTAAAGTGTCAAGGTAAGTAAATTTGTTGAAATAAATCTCTAGTTATAATGATATTCACGTATGGAAGTATGATATAGATTTGTAACGTATTAAATATATGTTATGTTCACTTATTCTTGTAGTGCTTACTAAGCCTTCACCAGCTTAAAGCGTTTATTTCAATGTGTAGGTACAATTAGATTTGATAGGCTAGAGTCAAGGCCGTTAGCTGCTCATCTCATCACATCGTCAAGTTTGAGAAGAGTATGTACTAAATTTTGGTATAAAATGGCATGTACATAAGTGATGTGGTATGGAACTTGGTAAAATGGGATTGAAATGCAAACCTTTGAAACTTAACTTATTTTGGTATTTAAATGAAGTACTTTAGCAATATTGGAAATGAATTATTAAGAGTTTAAAAGTATGAATTGCACCATGGTTGTCTTAGAATTGCTTGAAATAGATTTTAAGTGTTGAATTGGTTCAATCTTAAAAGAATGTAAAAGTCTAACTATCTCTAACAAATCTATTTGCAGGGATTTTTTAACAAAATTTCCAAATTTTTTTGAGCAAAATTGACCTAAAGTATTGATACCAGGGGGTTAGGTATCGATACCTAGGCCCTGAAATAAAAAATTTTCAAAACATAAAGGAATTTTTGTATCGATATTAAAGGCAGGATATTGATACCTTCATTAAAAATTTGAAAATTTTGAGTTCCAGAATGCTATTTTGGTATTAATACTTATCAAGGGTATAGATACCTTGTTATAGGTATCGATACTGTGAAAAAAAATAAAATAAAATAAAAAATAAAGAACACAAAATTTTACGTGGAAACCCTTTCGGAAAAAACCACGAGGCGAGAGGAGAAGAAAATTCACTATGTCGAAAATTTGAATCAAATACAAGAGGAATAGACTATGTCTATTTATAGGCTTGCAAAGCCATATTCTAGTAGGATTGAAACACCTTATCCTAATCAATATAAAATAGATGGAGTTTAATAAGGTTTAAAAAACCTTATTCTAAAATAAAATAAAAGAAGTCTAGTTCTATATGGATTTTACTTTTATTTTATTTTCCATCGTATTTTATTTAAATAAGAATTAGGGTCACTTAATTCTAACAATCTCCATCTTGACACAAATTCTCAATGAACAAGTTCTTAATCGCGAACAAGTTCTCCACCTCTTCCATAAAACCCCTTAAGGGTTTAACTTCAACAATGAACACCAACCAAGTCTAAGCAATGCTCAAACTTGGTTATAGGAAGTGACTTGGTCATCATATCTCTGCAGGATTTTCATGAGTACTAATTTTGCTCACAACAATATCACCACGAGCAATAATATCACGAACAAAATGATACCAACATCAATGTGTTTTGTTCTCTCATGAAACATTTGATCTTTTGTAAGAAAGATGGCACTCTGATTGTCACAAAATATCATGTGCTGATTTTGAAGGTCTTCATTTAGTTCACTAAAGAGTCCCTTCAACCAAATAGCTTCTTTACAAGCCTCGATGAATCGCCATGTACTCGAACGATGGTAGACAAAGCGATGTAGTTTGCAAAGTGGCTTTCCAACTTATTGCACAACCTCCGATTGTAAAGACGTAACTTTGAGAGATCTTCTTCTATCAAGGTCTCCAAAGAAAATCAACATCAACATATCCAATAACTCCATCTTCGCTTCTTCCAAACTGTAAGCAAACATCGATAGTACCTCGTAAGTATCTTAAAATCCATCAATCGCTTTCCGGTGTTCTCTTTACCGGGATTCGCCATATATCCGCTAATCGCACCGATCGCATATGATAAATCTGGGCGTGAACAAACCATAGCATACATGAGAGATCCCATTTGCACTAGAGTATGGAACATGTGACATGTACTTAATCTCATCATCGATTGTGGAGACAAAGCCGATGAAAGTCTAAAATGGTCTGCTAAAGGAGTACTAACAAAGCTTAGCACTCCGCATATTGAACTCCTGCAAAGAAGTTTCTCAATGTACCCTTTCCGACTTAGGTACAATTTACTTGTTTTTCTATCTCTAAGAATCTCCATACCAAGTATCTTCTTTGTTTGGTCCCAAATCTTTCATCTCAAATTCTTCACTTAGTTGGGCTTTGACCTTTCTTATCTCTCCTTTGTCTTTTCTTTGCTATCAACATGTCATCAACGTAAAGAAGTAGATACACAAAAAGAACCATCATTGTTTTTCTTAAAGTAAACACAATCACAAAAACTACTTCTTTTGAAATCGTGAGAAGTCATAAAGGAATCAAACCTCTTGTACCACTTTGCCTTGGTGATTGTTTCAAACCGTAAAGGGACTTTTTCAAATAAGCAAACATAATCCTCTTTTTCTCAAATCAGAAACCCTCTGGTTGTTGCATGTAAATATCTTCCTCAAGTTCTCCATGCAAAAATGCGCTTTTTACATCTAAGCTGCTCAAGCTCTAAATCATGCATGGCCACAATACCAAGCAAAGCTCGAATCGAACTATGCTTCACAACCGGGAGAACACATCTGTGAAGTCCACTCCTGGAACTTGATCAGTAACCCTTTGCAACAAGCCTTGCTTTATATTTAGGTTCTTCAACTCTGAGTCCCTTCTTTCTTTTTAAACACCCATTTACAACGAATGTCTTCTTACCTTTAGGAAGTTTCACAAGATCCCATATTTTGTTTTTGTGGAGTGATTCCATCTCCTCTTGCATAGCAAACATCCATTTTTCTCGAGTCTTCACAATAATCGCCTCGAGAATAATTTGATGGCTCTTGATTCGCATCTATATCTTCACCACATTTAAAGCATAAGCAACTAGATCACCTCAAACATACTTCTTTGGAGGTTTAATTTCTCTTTTAGTTCTGTTTTTGGCGATAGAGTATTGAGGCGAAGAAGCAACTCTATTCTCAATTTTTGTACCGACTTGAGGAGTCGACTCTGTATTAACTGATGCTCCACCGCTTTTGATTTTCTTTATTGGAGCAGTCTTTAAGAGAGATAAGTTAGGAAGCATAGCGAGTTTCATCAAAAACAACATCTCTGCTAATCACAACTTTCCTATTTTCAGGACACCATAACTTATACCCTTTTACACCACTTTATAACCAAGAAAAACACATTTAATGGATCTCGGTTCTAATTTTCCATTATTAACATGAGCATACGCGAGACACCCAAAGATCTTTAAATCGGAATAATTAGCGGATTACGGACCATGCCTCTTGTGGAGTCTTTTTCTCAATGGCAGCGGATGGAGATCGGTTGATCAAAAACATGCAATGAGGTCGTCGCCAAAACGACTTCTCGTAAGTTGGCATTTGACAACATACATCGAACCTTCTCCATGATCGCTCGTTTCATTCGCTCGCAACGCCGCTTTGTCGTGGAGTATGACGAATCGTCAAGTGTCTCACGATCCTTCGACTTGCACAATCTATTAAACTCATCGAGCGTAACTCTAAGCCATTGTGCATGCGGAGGTATTTTATCTGCTTTCCGTCTGCTTTTTCAATCATAATTTTCCAAGACTTAAATGCGGAAAACACATCGCTTTTCTCGCTTGCGGAAGAACGCCCAAACTTTTCTCGAAAAATCATCAATAAAGGTTAGCATATAATTAGCTCCACCTCTCGAAGGCACTCTGGATGGTCCCCATAGATCGAATGAATATACTCCAACGTTTCCTTCGTGTTATGGATTCCTCTAGTGAATCGAACTCTCTTTTGCTTCCCAAAAACACAAAGGCTCACAGAAATTCGGTTTGCAAATTCCTTGCCCATCAAGAAGTCCTCTTTGCTCAATTCTACCATGCCATTCTCACTCATATGCCCTAGGCGCATATGCCAAAGTTTAGTAATATCATCATCCGACAAGGAAGAGGAAGCGACAATTGCATCACCATAATAATAGAACCACTCAAAACATATAACTTGGCGCTTTTTCTTTGCCCTTTCATCACAACAAGGGAACCTTTGAAATCTTTAAAACCCCACTTTCAAATTGTGTATCTGCACTTTTTGAATCAAGAGTACTCAACGAAATTAAATTTCTTTTCAATTCGGAACATACCGTGCACGTCACTAAGTGTTACGACAACTCCATCAAACATCTTAACTTTAATTGTTCCAACACCGCGATCTTACACGAAGCATTATTTCCCATCAAAACAACACCTTCGATTAATCGCTTTACGTAAGTTGTAAACCAATCCCGATTGGGACTCATATGGAAGGTGCAACTGAATCAAGTATCCACTCCTCACTTACTTTAGAATCATTGTGAAGCGACTAGAAGTTCACCATCGCCGTAGTCTTCTACAACATCGCCTTCACCGAATTTTCTCGGTTGTTTTCCCTTTGATTCGCACCTCCCTTTAATCTTATTTTGTAGCTTATAGCACTTTCAGATTTAATGTGCCCTTTCTTCTTACTGAAGTTACAAGTTTTACCTCTATTTGAAGACTTGATCTACCCTTAGATTTACCACGATGATTTCTTTCTGTGTCCTACCCACGATCATCATCGTATTCCGATCTTGTCTCCCACGAACAATGAGACCCTCTCCCGAGAGTCGAGTTTAACCACAAGATGTTTCATCTTATCATACGAGGTTAAAGAATCATAAACCTCATCAACCGTGAGAGACTCATGGCTATATAAAATCGTGTCTCTAAAGGTTGAATAAGACGGAGGCAACGAACAAAGTAGAATCAACCCTAGATCTTCCTTATCATACCCCCGAACCTCCATGGCCTCCAAGTTTGAGAGAATTTCTTTAAACACTTGTTAAGTGTTCGTGGTACAGACGCACCTTCCTCCAAACGATGAGCATAAAGACGCCGCTTCATATGCAACTTGCTTGTTAGAGTTTTCGACATACATATTTGTTCTAGCCTCTTCCATAATGCAATGGCGATCTTCTCTTTCATCACATCCTCGCAAAATTTCATTGGACAAATGCGGATGCAATTGTGTTAATGCCTTTCGATCCTTACGCTTCTTCTCTTCATCCATTAATGTCGAAGGCATCTTATCTATCCCTAGCGGGGCATCCTCTAGATCCATCTGCATGCAAGAACCGCTTGCATCTTAATCGCCACAACGCAAATCGGTGTTGCGATCCAACAACGGAATTTCATATTTCAAAGACGCCATTACCGTGATCGAGATGAACAACCCGGAAGCTCGGATACCAATTGTGAAAAAAAATAAAATAAAATAAAAAAATAAAGAACACAAAATTTTACGTGGAAACCCTTTCGGAAAAAAACCACGGGCGCAGAGAGAAGAAAATTCACTATGTCGAAAATTTGAATCAAATACAAGAGGAATAGACTATGTCTATTTATAGGCTTACAAAGCCATATTCTAGTAGGATTGAAACACCTTATCCTAATCAATATAAAATAGATGGAGTTTAATAAGGTTTAAAAAACCTTATTCTAAAATAAAATAAAAGAAGTCTAGTTCTATATGGATTTTACTTTTATTTTATTTTCCATCGTATTTTATTTAAATAAGAATTAGGGTCACTTAATTCTAACAGATACCCTATGTTTTAGTATTGATACTTGCCCCTGTTTTGCTTAAAAATCATTTTTAAATCACTTTCAAATGTAAACCATAAATCAATAATGTCCCTAAACATTTAAGATAATAATTAATAAGTTAAATAAGTTATAATGCTATAGTTAATGTTCAAAATTACTTAGTGTTTAGTTAAGATCACTTTGGCACCAGTTGTAATATTCTTATATCGGTTTTCGAGGGTCGGATCAAGTATAGGAATGTTACAATTATCTTACCAAATTGAAATCAAAATAATATTTTATTTTTAATATTAAAATTTAAATATCAAGAAAATATTTTATTAAATTTAAAATTACACCTTATATTCATATTAAGTTACACTTCCAACCTCCAATATTTAAGTAATTTTATTCAATTAGTAGCTAAAAAATTACAATTTTTGTTTCAAAATTTATTATTATTTTCATTAATATTTTAATTATGGTCTGAATTTTTTATCGTTGTAATATTTAATTATAAGAATAATTAATATATTTTAATGATGTTAAATAATTTGAATAATATTAATTTAAATTAATTGCTTGAAATAAAAAAAATTTAATAAATTAAAAAATGAACACATAAAATTACTTGTAACACATGTGATATTCAAAACTTAAATTTTAAATTTGATCCTCTATCATTTTAGTTTTGTTGTTTTAGCCTCTCTATTCTAATTTTTGTTAATGTAATCTTTTATTTTTATTAAAAGTAGGTTTAAGTATAGCTGATAATAGTATTAAGATTTTATCTTTTAACGTAAATGAGACAGAATTTTAGTTATAAAAAAAATAATTAACCAGGGAAAGCTAAAATTTTTTTAGGAGGGCTGAAATTAAATTGTATATTTTGAAAAATAATAAAAATAGAGTTTCATCATTTTAATATCTATATTTTTATAATTTTTAAACAATTAAATTAATTTTTTTATCATTTTTAAGGAGTGTCAAAGTACAATTTTACTTTTCTAAATTAAATTTTTATAAATTTTAAAGGAGTTTAAATAGAAAATTTTCCATTTTAGAGAGCTGGGTCACCTAGTACATTAATTTCATTAAACCTTATAATAGGTAAAGTAGAGAAGAAAACATTCTAAATTTGTGAAAGATAAGGATAGGAAAAAAAATGATGAAGAATTATCATGTAAACAAAAATGGAGAAATCCATGATGAGATTGTTATGAGATTCCAAGCAAAAAAATATCAAGGCAAATTCTATAAACTAAGTGTTAATCCCACATTAAATAAGGAAGTGAAGGCCCTTGGACTTACATACAATGATTGTACATTTAACAAGCATGCTTATTTTTGAAAGAGAGTAATGATCTTATAACACTTCCATACATTAATAAAAAATTATATCTGTTTTAATTAAATATTAACTAATAAACTCAAATAAAAATTTTAGTATGCTTGGTTATAAAAAAAATTGTTTGTACACTCAATTTTATAATTGTGAAAGTTTAGCAGCTTAAAGACAAAGAATGTACAACTTGATATGATCAGTATTGGCTGGTAAAGACCAATAACAAAATTGAAACGGTGTGATACAAATACCATCAATTTGGCTGTTCAGGATAGTCAACATCGACCGACCTATTATCATATTATCATATCATATCGTATCACCATGTAACATTTCTGAACTTGGATTGTCATTTCTTACTTGATAGCACCATGACCACAGGGTCATAATAACACCAAATTGACCATCATCTTCCAATTTTAAAACCTCATGCTATCTTAACTCTAACACACTACATGCAGTGGTATCCAGGTCTTTATTTATTCTACTTTGTATTTGGAGCTAAACAACACCTTTTTCCTATACCCTCTGAAGGACATTTCAATCATGGTATAGTTTCCTCCTGAAGGAAATTTTCACTAGCATGCTTAGATAAATTTCTCATTTTATGAATACCTTGTTTCTTTTGCTTTGGATGCCAACAGGTTTTGGTTGGAAGCCATGGTGAGAAAGATGGGTTAAATGATGATGCGGTGCTTGATTACCGGGGGAACCCGGTGGACAAGTCGAAAACCGGTGGATGGCTTGCTGCTGGGCTCATCTTAGGTGCTTAAGATGAATTTCAATAGTTAGTGTGGTTTACCTATATATTATGTCCCCTTTGCAAATATGAATGGAAACTTTGGTGCAGGATGTGAGCTCTCAGAGAGGATATGTGTGATGGGCATATCCATGAACTTAGTGCCATACTTGGTTGGAGATTTGCATATTTCAGCAGCAAAATCTGCAACCATGGTGACCAACTTCATGGGAACTCTCAACCTGCTTGGTCTCCTTGGAGGTTTCTTAGCTGATGCCAAGCTTAGTCGATACGTAACAGTTGCAATCTCTGCAGCAATAACTTCACTGGTGAGTTTTTCTCATACATAAACACAGTTGTATCTTTATATTACATGATTGCAAATCAAGAACCATCACTAGACATATGTGTATATATATATTTTCAAGACTTTTCCTTCCATGAGCTATAACTGCAAGCTGAGATCATATATCATCTTGCACCAGGGAGTGATTTTACTAACAGTCGCTACAACAATTCCAAGCATGAGACCTCCTCCCTGCGATGACTATAGAAGACAGCATCATGAGTGCATCGAGGCAAACGGCCGGCAACTGGCTTTGCTGTATGTGGCACTATACACAGTAGCACTTGGTTGTGGAGGAATAAAGTCTAATGTCTCTAGTTTCGGATCTGATCAGTTCGACGTGACGGATCCCAAGGAGGAGAATGCTATGATTTTCTTCATAAGTAGGTTCTACTTTGGCATCAGCATTGGATCTTTATTTGGCGTGATTGTGCTGGTATATATACAAGACAATATAGGAAGAGGATTGGGATATGGAATTTCAGCAGCAACAATGGTGATTGCACTAGCAGTTTTGCTTTGTGGAACACCCTGGTACAGGTTTAAAAGGCCTCAGGGAAGCCCTTTAACTATCTTATGGAGGGTTCTGTTTTTGGCACTGAAGAAGAGGAATCAGTCTTATCCTTCTCACCCCAGCCTTTTGAACGATTATGAAAACAGAAAGGTTCCCCACACAAAAAGATTCAAGTAAGTATGATTTCAAATAGTTTCACCCGTTTCCCCAGATTCTGAGCTTTTCCTTGAAGATTAACACAACTTCATTTCTCTGTGCATCTGTTGATTAGGTGCCTTGACAAAGCTGCAGTCTTGGATGACGATTGTGCTGCCAGCACCAACAAAAATAAACCATGCGTAGTATCAACCGTGACCCAAGTTGAGGAGGTGAAAATGGTTCTAAAACTACTCCCCATTTGGTCCACATGCAACCTCTTCTGGACAATCTACTCCCAAATGACTACCTTTACAATCCATCAAGCCACCGCAATGCACCGAACAGTAGGTTCCTTCGTGATCCCTGCAGGTTCTTTCTCTGCCTTTCTGGTTATCACCATCCTCCTCTTCACTTCCCTAAATGAGAAAGTGTTTGTTCCCTTGGCTCGAAAACTTACCCATACTGTCCAAGGAATCACATGCCTCCAAAGGATAGGGATAGGACTCATTTTGTCTATAGCTGCCATGGTGGGTGCTGCTATTGTTGAGAAAGAAAGGAGGGAAAGGGCTATTCAGAAAGAAATCAAACTAAGTGCCTTTTGGCTATTCATTCAATTCTTCCTCGTAGGTTGCGGGGAAGCTTTTGCTTATGTTGGACAACTTGAGTTCTTTATTAGAGAGGCACCAGATCGAATGAAATCCATGAGCACAGGGCTTTTCCTGAGCACCATTTCAATGGGGTTCTTTGTGAGCAGTTTATTAGTGTATATTGTGGACCATGCGACCAAAAAGAGCTGGCTAAGGACCAATCTGAATAAAGGGAAGTTAAATAACTTTTACTGGTTACTTGCAGCATTGGGATTTATAAATTTATTAGTTTTTCTTATCCTTGCGTCAAGACATCAGTACAGGACGCATCTGCCGATTAAACCCGAGTCAAGAGAGGAGGAGCATAAGAGCTTGAACAATGAAATGATAGAAGACGTGGAGAAGAAGGCAAGCATACAATCACTGAAAAATATAAAGCCATAGAATTGGTTAGAAGATTGCATTAAATGTTCCATCATGTTTGTGTCATGGACAATTATATGGTGGCATTCAATTATTCTTTCTTCTGCTCCGTATGAGGTTGTCCAATTACGGAGATTTTATTTGTATTTCTTGTTAATTACTCCAACTCTAGATGTTGGACGTGATTTCCATTTCTTCTCATATAATTATTGGAGATGAATTCTGACCCCCATAGAAGTAAGCAATCTATGTATATCAAAGATAGAGAAATTTACAATGTATACCACGATGATGTGAGTAAAAAATAAAATTATATAATAAATTAATATAATTAATAAAGAAAATTTTGATTGAATTGTAAATTTTAAATATTACAAAATAATAGAGGTTATGTTATTTTTATTCCTATTCTTCTATATAAAATATACGAAATGGTAAAAAATATCCTTAAAATATACTTTACTTTGTGAATGATATTTTCATTATTACTCAATTGAATTGATGTTTGAAACTCAATAAAAAAAATTAATATTAGTAGAGATATATATGTGTGTCACATAATCTAGTATACATGATAGTAATGTTTCTTTCTTACCTTTTATTTTTGGTACTCAAGCTTATAATACATCCTAATATTAGAAACTGTGTTTAAAAATAATTTATGGAAAAAATTGTGAGCTTGATTTGAGGAAATAGCTTAATGATTTACTTGTTAACTAAAAATAAATAATGATAAATTATTTGTGGAGTTTTTTACATTCTACAAGTAGGTTGAAGGTGGGATAATTGTCACATTTATATATATATATATATATATATATATATATATATATTTTATTACACCATATAATTCACTTATCAAGCACTTATCCCGCTTGTAGAATATAAAAAACTCCACACATAATGTATCTAATAATTTTCCGGAAAGAAAATTTTTATTTTTTTGAAAAATGACTATCTTTTTTAAAAGAGTAAGTTAATTTTTGAAAGAAAAAACCTTATAACTAACATGATTTTTATGTTAAAACTATATTGAATTGACACCATAATAAATTTTTATTTTTAAGTTTGAAATCTTTAAAACATTATCCAAGACATTATAACTTTTAATATTATTAAACATTTGTATTTATGGAAAATTATTTAATACACTGCTTATGGAGTTTTTTAGACTTCACAAGCGAATTGAGGGTTTAACAAGTGTATTATAAGGTATAGTAACGAAATAAAAATAATTAATCATATAAATAAATATGACACTCGTCACACTATAACCTACTTGTAGAGTCTAAAAAACTTCATTGGCGGTGTATCAAATAAAAACCGTTTATTATATTTAAAAATATATAATCAATTATAATTTAATATTTAAATAAAATTGTTTAATATTACAATTTTATTTTAACCTTAAGATTAATTTTAAAATTCAAATGATAATATTATTTTATAGAAAATAATTTTTTTAATATTATAATTATAATTATATAATTTATTTCATATCTCTGAAATTGGGTTAGAAGAAAATTGGGTTAGTGAACCTAGAGTTGTCACACTATATTTTTTATTTATTTAAAAGTTCGTAAAATTATTTTAAGATTGAGTTGTTAGTTTAATGGTGAAGGGAAAATAATGAGAGGGTGTAATTGGTTTAGAGACTTGAGTTCAATTTCCTTCCCTTGCATAACTTTTATTTTTGGTATTTTTCCTAAAAAACTTTAGGTACCGTCTAAGCTTGTAGACCTAGGTATAAAACAAAATTTTTTTAATTTTTGTTCATCCTATTTTCTCTTTTTCCTCCATTTTGCCGCTCCTTCATCTTTGTGACACCTTATACTCGACCCACTTATTGGATTCGAATATAAATTGCCATATTCTGTTGCCAAAGCAACTTACTTTTCTATCTATTTTTTTTTTGAAAAGGAAACATAGTGGTAAATTTATTTTATAAAAATTTCGGCAGCATTTCTGCCTATTTTACATAAAAACCTCTGCATTATTTAGATTTCACAAAATATCCACATTCAAATCGACCCCATGTTTTCTTACTTCGTTAATCAAAAACCCTCTCTGTCTAGAGGGAAGTGCAGGCTGAGGTGCAATACTAGCAACTCTCTATAACAAATCAGCAACAATATGCAGTAATGGATCATCACCTTGAGCCGACTCTCTCTGTTCGGAAGTTCTTAGGGATTGATGAACACTAGTTCCCTCTTCACCAGGTGCATTATGTTTATTTTCGTCTTCAATTTCTCGTTTCATACTATATCTCGATTCCTCAGACCTTTTAGTATACAAAATTTCAAACAAATCAATTTCAACATTTGATTTCAGCTCAAACTCAACATTTAATAATGACATGTACATTAGACTTCACTATACATAATACATCACATTTTTACTCGTCCGGTATTAAATTCGAATAGCTCTGATACCACTAAAATGTGAATCCTTATACCTGACCTAGTTGTTAAATTCAAATATAAAATGCCATATTCCGTTGCCGAAGCAACTTACTTTTCTATCTATTTTTTTAAAAAGGAAACGTAGTGGTAAAATTATTTTATAAAAATTTTGGTAGCATTTCTGCCTATTTTACATAAAACCCCCCGCAAAATTTAGATTTCACAAAATATCTACATTCAAATCATCTCCTAAATCAATTCCCAGTACTTCGATTTCTCAAAACATATCAATAAACTAGATTTCTACGCTATACTATTTCATCAAAACATTAGTTATAAAGCAGTAGCAAAGAAAACATAACGAAAATATTTAAATTTAGTTTATGATATAATATTATATATATACAAGCCTAGATACATGCCATTTACATCAACTATAAAGTAAATTTTTCACCGATATTGTTTGAGCTGAATTTCGGTTCTTTGGATGCTGTTAGAATGATCTAACGAATCAAACTACTTGCACATGAAAAAATAGACAAATTATACGCTGAGCAATTTTTATGCTCAATGGTGCTAATATCATATAAATCATTACATAAGTGTTGACTATAAATTAATTGATAGAAATAAATTAAAACATGATTATAAATAATAACATCCAAATAAAAGAAAATCCTAATATTAATAAACTTTAATATTTTGATATTGACAAATCGAATAAAGAAAATAAACTTTTTAATCAAATTCAAAATCGCGTAATTAATTTAATTCACACAATATGAAAATTCAAATAATTTCAAAATTTGTTTTTGTTTTTTTCTTTTCAATTTAGACCCCGTACTAAAGTTTAGACTCATAACTAGATATACAAATCTGCCACCCTGAGTTGTTCGACAATGATGGCTATCAGAGTAGTCCACGACCCTCTGGGAATTGGGACTGCCCACGACTCTTTAGGAATTGGGGCTAATAATAATAAAAACTGACCAATTTGGCCTTTCCTCCTTCGACCCTCTGGGAATTGGGGAGTTCTAGATCCTCTAATATAAAGACTCTATGGCATGCCAACTATACCTGATTTAGTCTAACATATTGTAACAGGGTAAAAAAAATCAAATTTAATGATCCTTTTCAATTCCATTTTCATATAATTCACATTTCAATTTCATTTTGTGAAAAAAAAAAATAAAATAAAAAATAAAGAACACAAAATTTTACGTGGAAACCCTTTCGGGAAAAAAACCACGGGCAGAGGAGAAGAAAATTCACTATGTCGAAAATTTGAATCTATACAAAAGGAATAGACTATGTCTATTTATAGGCTTGTAAAGCCATATTCTAGTAGGATTGAAACACCTTATCCTAGTAAATATAAAATTGATGGAGTTTAATAAGGTTTAAAAAACCTTATTCTAAAATAAAATAAAAGAAGTCTAGTTCTATATGGATTTTACTTTTATTTTATTTTCCATCGTATTTTATTTAAATAAGAATTAGGGTCACTCAATTCTAACAATCTCCACCTTGACACAAATTCTCAATGAACAAGTTCTTTATCGCGAACAAGTTCTTCACCTCTTCCATAAAACCCCTTAAGGGTTTAACTTCAACAATGAACACCAACCAAGTCTAAGCAATGCTCAAACTTGGTTATAGGAAGTGACTTGGTCATCATATCTCAGGATTTTCATGAGTACCGATTTTGCTAACAACAATATCACCACGAGCAATAATATCACGAACAAAATGATACCGAACATCAATGTGTTTTGTTCTCTCATGAAACATTTGATCTTTTGTAAGAAAGATGGCACTGATCATCACAAAATATCATGGCTGATTTGAAGGTCTTCATTTAGTTCATTAAAGAGTCCCTTCAACCAAATAGCTTCTTTACAAGCCTCGATGAATCGCCATGTACTCGACTTTCATGGTAGACAAAGCGATCGTAGTTTGCAAAGTGGCTTTCTAACTTATTGCACAACCTCCGATTGTAAAGACATAACCTCGTGAGAGATCTTCTTCTATCAAGGTCTCCAAAGAAAATCAGCATCAACATACCCAATAACTCCATCTTCGATTCTTCCAAACTGTAAGCAAACATCGATAGTACCTCGTAAGTATCTTAAAATCCACCAACTACTTTCCAGTGTTCTTTACCGGATTCGCCATATATATCCGCTAATCGCACTGATCGCATATGATAAATCTGGGCGTGAACAAACCATAGCATACATGAGAGATCCCATCGCACTAGAGTATGGAACATGTGACATGTACTCAATCTCATCATCCGATTGTGGAGACAAAGTCGATGAAAGTCTAAAATGGGCTGCTAAAGGAGTACTAACAGCTTAGCACTCCGCATATTGAACTCAAAAAGAAGTTTCTCAATGTACCCCTTCCGACTTAGGTACAATTTACTTGTTTTTCTATCTCTAAGAATCTCCATACCAAGTATCTTCTTTCTTTGGTCCCAAATCTTTCATCTCAAATTCTTCACTTAGTTGGGCTTTGACCTTTCTTATCTCTCCTTTGTCTTTTCTTTCTATCAACATGTCATCAACGTAAAGAAGTAGATACACAAAAAGAACCATCATTGTTTTTCTTAAAGTAAACACAATCACAAAACTACTTCTTTTGAAATCGTGAGAAGTCATAAAGGAATCAAACCTCTTGTACCATCGCTTTTGGTGGTATCAAGCTTTCAAACCGTAAAGGGACTTTTTCAAAAAGCAAACATAATCCTCTTTTTCGAGATCAGAAAACCCTCTGTTTGTTGCATGTAAATATCTTCCTCAAGTTCTCCATGCAAAAATGCGCTTTTACATCTAATCGCTCAAGCTCTAAATCATGCATGGCCACAATACCAAGCAAAGCTCGAATCGAACTATGCTTCACAACCTGGGAGAACACATCTGTGTAGTCCACTCCTGAACTTGATCAGTAACCCTTTGCAACAAGCCTTGCTTTATATTTAGGTTCTTCAACTCCTAGAGTCCCTTCTTTCTTTTAAACACCCATTTACAACGAATGCAGTCTTCTTACCTTTAGGAAGTTTCACAAGATCCCATGTTTTGTTTTTGTGGAGTGATTCCATCTCCTCTTGCATAGCAAACATCCATTTTTCTCGAGTCTTCACAACTAATCGCCTCGAGAATAATTTGATGGCTCTTGATTTGCATCTATATCTTCACCACATTTAAAGCATAAGCAACTAGATCAACCTCAAATACTTCTTTGGAGGTTTAATTTCTCTTTTAGTTCTGTTTTTGGCGATAGAGTATTGAGGCGAAGAAGCAACTCTATTCTCAATTTTTGTACTTGACTTGAGGAGTCGACTCAGTATTAACTCGATGCTCCACCGCTTTTGATTTTCTTTATTGGAAGAGTCTTTAAGAGATAATTTAGGAAGCATAGCGGTTTCATCAAAAACAACATCTCTGCTAATCACAACTTTCCTATTTTCAGGACACCATAACTTATACCCTTTTACACCACTTTATAACCAAGAAAAACACATTTAATGGATCTCGGTTCCAATTTTCCATTATTAACATGAGCATACGCAGACACCCAAAGATCTTTAAATCGAATAATAATTAGCGAGGATTACTGACCATACCTCTTGTGGAGTCTTTTTCTCAATGGCAACGGATGGAGATCGGTTGATCAAAAACATGCGATGAGAGGTCGTCGCCAAAATGACTTCGGTAAGTTGGCATTTGACAAAGATACATCGAACCTTCTCCATGATCGTTCTGCTCATTCGCTCTTACAATGCCGCTTTCTTTGTGGAGTATGACGAATCGTCAAGTGTCTCACGATCCCTTCCGACTTGCACAATCTATTAAACTCATCGAACGTAACTCTAAGCCATTGTGCATGCGCGAGGTATTTTATCTGCTTTCCCGTCTGTTTTTCAATCATAATTTTCCAAGAATTAAATGCGAAAACACATCGCTTTTTCGCTTCAGAAGAACGCCCAAACTTTTCTAGAAAAATCATCAATAAAGGTTAGCATATAATTAGCTCCACCTCTCGAAGGCACTCTGGATGGTCCCCACAGATCGTAATGAATATACTCCAACGTTTCCTTCGTGTTATGGATTCCTCTAGTGAATCGAACTCTCTTTTGCTTCCCAAAAACACAAAGTGCTCACGAAATTCAGTTTGCAAATTCCTTGCCCATCAAGAAGTCCTCTTTGCTCAATTCTACCATGCCATTCTCACTCATATGCCCTAGGCGCATATGCCAAAGTTTAGTAATATCATCATCCGACAAGGAAGAGGAAGCGACAAATTGCATCATCACCATAGAATGAGAACCCTGCAAAAATATAAACTTGGCGCTTTTTCTTTGCCTTTCATCACAACAAGGGACCCTTTGGAAATCTTTAAAACCCCACTTTCACTGTATATCATGCACTTTTGAATCAAGAGTACTCAACGAAATTAAATTTCTTTTCAATTCGGAACATACCGTACATCACTAAGTGTTCGACAACTCCATCAAACATCTTAACTTTAATTGTTCCAACACCGCGATCTTACACGAAGCATTATTTCCCATTAAAACAACACCTTCGATAATCGCTTTCGTAAGTTGTAAACCAATCCCGATTGGGACTCATATGGAAGGTGCAAACTGAATCAAGTATCCACTCCTCACTTACTTTAGAATCATTGTGAAGCGACTAGAAGTTCACCATCGCCGTAGTCTTCTACAACATCACTTCACCGAAATTTTACGGTTGTTTTCCCTTTGATTCGCACCTCCCTTTTAATCTTATTTTGTAGCTTATAGCACTTCAGATTTAATGTGCCCTTTCTTCTTACGTGTTACAAGTTTTACCTCTATTTGAAGACTTGATCTACCCTTAGATTTACCACGATGATTTCTTTCCTGTGTCCTACCACGATCATCATCAAGATTCCGATCTTGTCTCCCACGAACAATGAGACCCTCTCCCCGAGAGTCGAGTTTAACCACAAAATGTTTCATCTTATCATACGAGGTTAAAGAATCATAAACCTCATCAACCGTGAGAGACTCGCGCTATATAAAATCGTGTCTCTAAAGGTTGAATAAGACGGAGGCAACGAACAAAGTAGAATCAACCCTAGATCTTCCTTATCATCACCAACCTCCATGGCCTCCAAGTTTGAGAGAATTTCTTTAAACACTTTGTTAAGTGTTCGTGTACGACGCACCTTCCTCCAAACGATGATCATAAAGACGCCGCTTCATATGCAACTTGCTTGTTAGAGTTTTCGACATACATATTTGTTCTAGCCTCTTCCATAATGCAAATGACGGTCTTCTCTTTCATCACATCCTGCAAAATTTCATTGGACAAATGCGGATGCAATTGTGTTAATGCCTTCGATCCTTACGCTTCTTCTCTTCATCTGTTAATGTCGAAGGCATCTTATCTATCCCTAGCAGGGGCATCCTCCGATCCATCTGCGCAAGAACCGCTTGCATCTTAATCGCCACAACGCAAAATGCGTTGTTGCGATCCAACAACGGAATTTCATATTTCAAAGACGCCATTACCGTGATCGAGATGAACAACCCTAAGCTCGATACCAATTGTGAAAAAAATAAAAATAAAATAAAAATAAAGAACACAAAATTTTACGTGAAACCCTTTCGGAAAAAAACCACGGGCGAGAGAGAAGAGAAAATTCACTATGTCGAAAATTTGAATCTATACAAAAGGAATAGACTATGTCTATTTATAGGCTTGTAAAGCCATATTCTAGTAGGATTGAAACACCTTATCCTAGTAAATATAAAATTGATGGAGTTTAATAAGGTTTAAAAAACCTTATTCTAAAATAAAATAAAAGAAGTCTAGTTCTATATGGATTTTACTTTTATTTTATTTTCCATCGTATTTTATTTAAATAAGAATTAGGGTCACTTAATTCTAACACATTTCATATTCAAATCACATATCGCCTAATGTAAAATTAATCTTCCAATTCGAAACATATTAAACATTTTCTTGCTCAATCATCTAAAATCATAGTACTGAAATCCAAATCATAACCATGAAATTACTAATTTAATCATATAAAAAACATAGTCTTCATCTTGAAACATAATTTTAAATTATTAGCTAAATCATTCAAACTCATAAAAAAAATTCAATATACCTAGTCATAGTAAACTAAATATTCTAAAGCTTTATGTAATGAAAATAAGATATTAGCACAAACCGAAGTCTTAATAGCTTTACTCCTTCTCTTTGCCTTTCTCCTTCAAGATGTTCGCTTCGTTTTTAGCTACAATAGGAGCAATTCAATATGAAACAATGCCATTTATCTATTCTAATACTAAAACTAATAAAAACAAACTTAAATATGCATGTTTAATGACAACTTAAGTTTCCCAGTCTAAAATTCACATATCTTTTGACTCAATTATCCTTTTTCAATTCCGTCTTCACCAGAGTACTCTGCTTCACAAGCTATCATTTAGCACCAATATTACACAAAGTGGCCAATGTTCTCTACTTCCCCTTAACCGTAGCCAAATGTATAAAGTAAATTTTTCATCCACTTTTATTTCTTTTTCACATTTCTAACAAGTTAGAACTCATCTTCTAATAAATTCCTATCCAAAAATAGACTTATTTCACTTAATTTTGAAGAAATCTATGTAAAACAAGCTTCAAAGATTCAAAATATATGAAAAATTTGAAGAAAAACCATACCTTATACTTGAATTTGAAGGAAAATAATGCAAGCAATTTTTTTTCTTTCCCTTTTTGTTTACATAAAAAGAAGAAAGATGAGAAAGATTTCATCAAAATAAAAATGGATTACTTGCAGTTTAGTTCCTATACTTTCCCAACTTATTCAATTTAATCATTAAACTCAGTAGCAAGTTTTTAACTTAAGCACATGCTCCTACTAATAACTCTCAATGTTTTTATGTCTGACAGTTTCCTCTAGAAACGACCATAATTTCTTATATTACTATTTATTTATATATCACTTATTCAAGGACTTCTACCATAAATATTCTTCTTCTCTCTCTGTTTTTTAAAGTGGGGATGTTACAATCTTCCTCCCTCTCTTCTCTTCATTTTTTTCCCTTTTCACCATTGCAGTATCATTCTTTGCTTCATAGTCCTTCTCGTTTTGCACCTTTCTTTTACTGCTCATCCTTCTCTATATCTCTTGTTTATTTGCTGCCATTTTTGAGTTTTTAAATTGCCTCATTGTTAGCAATACTTTCAACACCTTTTGATTTGTTGGGAAATGTGTCCATATTATAGTAAACATGTAACTTTTTTCTATTTATTTGAACTATGAATAAATAAATAAAGTTAATTTCACATTTCACTATTATGTCTTTTGTATTTTTTGTCTTTCATATTTTGCATGCATAGCGAAATTGTGACAAACAAATATTAGCTTGTCGATTGTCTAAAGTTCAAACTGAAGATAAATGACATTGTAAGAATGTTTACATTGCGAGAAAGGCAACTTACTTCAGTAGATAATCTAAATGGGTCCATAGTTCTGTAAAAGAATCAAAACGGGCATTTGATTCAAATATTGAGAATGATTATTATGTCATCTACAATTCCAATTAGAGAGATGACTAGTCTTGGCTATCGGAGCAGTTGACTCCATGGGTAGAGACATAGATGTATTCATTGGTAGAATGATACATTGGATTGGACCCAAGATGAATTAATTCTAAATCCGTTTGTGAATTAATTCACTAGTGACATTCACTGTGTGATTTACTTAAATCTTGAGTTAGTCACTGACCATGCGTATGCAAATCATGTGCTTTGATATAAGTGGATGTAACAGCCCGTTTTCGGTAAAAATTAGAACATTGGTTTCGGGGCCACAAATTCGATTCCGAAAGGAAAATTTATTTTAGTATTATTTTATGATCTATAGTATGATAATAATGTCGTATGAAAATTTTGTAAAGAAATTATACCGATTACATGATTAATTTGATAAAGGATTAAATTGCACAAAGTGTAAAAGTTGAGTTCTAATACTAAAATAGCTATGAAATTCAAAATTTGAGGTCTTTATATGAAAAATAGACCATTAGAAATGCTTAGTGGTTAAGGATGATGATTCATCTATGGAAAACAAAATAAAGAAAACGATGAAATTGGAAAGTGAAAAGAAGAAGATAATTAATTAAATAACGAAAATATCATATTTTTCATCATCTTTCCCAAATTATTTCCATGGAAACCCTAGCTAAGAGAAAGTAGCTCAAGCAAGCTTACTTTGATCAATGAGGTATGTTTTCTTATCCTATTTTTAATGATTTTTATATTTCCGAGATCGTAATAGCTTAATCTAGCTATCTCGGGGACTAATTTGTAAAGTTATCAGAGAACTAGGGTTTTGCCATGGATGAACATAGTTGAATTATAAATTTTTATTATAGGAAATGAAAGGTTATTGATAGATAAATTACTTTTGTAAAATGAATTTTGATGAAAATGTGATTTAGGGACTAAATTGAAAAGATGTAAAATTCATGAAAAAAATTCTAAATTTTATGAAATACATGGGATGTAAATTTTACATGTAAAAATTGACTAGGCTTGGAATAAGGATTAAATTGTATGAATTTCATTTTCCGAGCCTAGGGACGAAATCGTCATTAATTAAAAGTTTAGGGGCAGAATGGTATTTTTTTCAAAAATATTAATTGAATTAATATGAACATGAATTGATGTTAAATTTACTCGTATAGATCCGGATAGACCAAATTCAAAGTTAGAACGAGAAAAAGAGAAAATATCAGATTAGTAGATATTATGTACACGAACATTTGTCAATGTAAGTTCGTGTAACTAAATTGTGAATTTATATGTTTTAAATTGAATGATATGTATGTAAATTGTATAATTTTCATGAATATGAAATTAATCTTATATCCGACAAAGCCCGATGCATGATAAGGCCCGTTTGAATAAATGGAATTCGATGGATACAGGATTTTCCGATTGGTTGTGGTCCTTCATGTGTTGCGGACACACCACAACTCCTAGAAGCATCCTGTTATAAGCCCTCTCGAGCTTCTCGTTATATGGTTCTTATGAGCATCCTAATCGATAGTGATCTTGCATGTGTTGCGGACTACCGCAACTCTTTGTGAATGTCCTGTTATTTGATCAGTTGTGATCCTGCATATATTGCAGATACAACGCAGCTCTTTGTGAGCATTCTAATATGGCTCGCTTGAACTTCCCGATATATGGCTATTCGGAGCTCTTGATTAAAAGCTCTTTGTGAGCTTCCTGATTAAAAGTTCTTTGTGAACTTCCTGATTATGGCTTTTATGAGCTCCCTGTTATATAGCCCGGATAAGCTTCCTGATAGGTTCTTTGTGAGCTTCCTATTATATGACTTGAGAGAGGATTTCTCGATTATGTACTTTTAAGAGCATTCTTGAATGTGAATTAACAGATTTCTGATTTGTAACAGATTTCTGATTTGTACACTTCGAGTGTATTACCTAGGTATCCATCGATATTTCAAACAAAATTCAACGGGAAAAATTCTGACATGAGAAGATATGAACACGAAATGAATTATTACACGTATCTGTCTGAAATACATGAAAACGATAATACATGATATATGGAAATATGAGATAATGCTATATGAATATGGAATTTTTTTATGAATATGTTCATCTATGATTATATATTTGTACACCTCGATCGTACTACTCACGTAACCATCGACATTTCGATTGATTTAATGGGTAAAGTTTTGACATGAAATAGTTTGAACTCGAGACGAATTATTTTGAAAATGTACTTGAAATACATGAATATGATTTGTATATGTTATATGAATACATGATGTGGAAAGCATATTTATATAGAAATCTGATTACTGTTGAGCCCATACATATTTCT
The DNA here is from genome assembly GCA_025698475.1 of Gossypium anomalum. Lineage (NCBI taxonomy): Eukaryota > Viridiplantae > Streptophyta > Magnoliopsida > Malvales > Malvaceae > Gossypium > Gossypium anomalum. The sequence continues at coordinate 18,341,907 of CM046966.1, forward strand.
TAATATTTGAATGAAATATATGACTAACAATGAAATATATTTGAATGAAATACAAGATTTCCTAGGGCTTGTGATCAAATTGGTTGAATTTTTCTTACATGTTTATCTTGAACATGAATGAATGGTAAGTTAATTACCATGTTATACGAACTTAGTAAGCATTACATGCTTACTCCATTTTATTTTCCCCTGTTCTATAGTAATTCAGAAGCTCATTAGATTGGAAGCTTGGCAGCGATCACTCACACTATCCATTGGCCTATTTCGGTATATATGGTAAATTAATTATGGTTATAATGGCATATATTGGTTATTTAGCCAATAATAGCATGTAAATGTTTTGAATGAAACTAGCCATTGGAATGACTTGTGTTTGACATATTTTTGATATGTTTATAAGTGGATCTATCATGTTTGAAGAATGAATGTGATCATGCATATATGCATTTAGTAAATAGATAAGTATGAATGATAGATTAACATGATAATAAATTGTCATCTGAGGTACCTAAGGATACATTGGTTGTATATGATATTATGTAATGTTTAAGACAGGATTTGGACTTGTTTTAAATGCTTTGATATGGCTTGTGAATGTGTTTAAGTGTTGGTGAAGGTGGAAGACAAGTTGGGTGAGAAATGTGGCTTGAAAAATAGCCTATTTTCGTTAACACGAGTAAAGACACGGGTCTCAGTCGTGTGTGACATACGGCCTAGCACATGGGCGTGTGGCCTTGCCGTGTGTCCCCTGCATCTTTAAAATGTCAAAACAGAATGCCCAAAATTGATCACATGGCCTGGTACACGGGCGTGTGACTTGGTCGTGTGACCCTTGCACCTATACACGGCCTAGCACATTGGCGTGTGACTTAGCCAAGTGACCTAAGTTAGAGAGTTACATGGCCTGACCACACGGGCGTGTGACCCCTGCACCTAGGAAAAATTTTGAGATTTTGCAAAAAAAATTCTCTAAATACCTGGTTTAGTCCTGACTCGTTTCAAATGCATGTTTTGGACCTCAAGGTTCATATAAGGGACTTAATGATTGATTTCTAATATGAATGCTGTATGATGTGGAATATCTGTTATTTGATCTGTAAATTCTGGTAATGCTCCGTAACCCTGTTTCGGCGACGAATTCGGGTTAGGGGTGTTACAGTGGAGGCTTATGCTCTAAAGATGATCGAGTATATAGCGTATATGCTAGGTACATGACTTGTGTATGGCATGACTTTACTAGCAATAGTGGAATTCATAGCTCAATTAAAGAGTTAATGATATCATTTCATTGGCATTGTGTGGATTGATAAATATGGAATGTGGTCACTAGTTGTTTGTTTTCGAACGAGCAATTTATCATATTAATAATTAAGAAGACACAATGGTGACAATGAGATAAAATAGGATTGTATTGGGGGAACGAATTTAACTCAAATGAATCAATGATATCATATAAGGGTAACACACACATGACGATGTCATTGGACAAAACAGTTGGATGAACTGTTTTCGTAAATAGTATACAATAAGGAGTTTTCAATCATGTTACTTCTTGTGGACTGGCTCTATGGTTAAGTAATTGCGAATTATCGGAACGATGCTTCTGGATATAATTGCTATTATTAGAGCCTAATTGTTTATATTTCACTGGTCTTTCCACTAGCTCAACAAAAGCTCGATCGGGCTGTATTTGAATCAAAAGAAAATTTATACGACTTTAAAAGTAATTTAATTGAGTTGATTTATTCAATGTGAAATTAATTTAGGTGGTCGTGAGAATTGTTCAACTAGAGAATTTAGTTAAAGAATTTTCTTAAAAATAATTTGGAAAATCTAAGTGATTTTTGGAAAAAATAATTTTGATCAAGTAAAATTAAATTAATCAAATTAATATGATATTTTTAGAAATTAATTTTCAAGCCAGACAATTGGCCTAATGGGTAATTGAACTTGAAAATTGGACCTGAGATCGTTAATTAAGCTCGGGAGCCCAAAATTGAGACCAAGATCCAAAAACTGATTGGATCGAGCCTGATATGTGAAATCGGCCAGATAGTCCAATCGGTGGCTAGATTGGACCAGTCGAGTCGCCACTGGCCCGGGCCGAACCTGCTCGGTGTGTCGTAAGGGTGTCGCACCTGCATCACTGGAACGGCAATGTGGATAGCTGCAACAGTAGTGTAGGCGACATCCCTGTGGCCAGCGGCGGTTGGTCTTCGGATCCCCATTGTTGTCCCCTTTACTCCTTCTTAAGTGTTGTCGATTTATTTCTTATTTTTTCTTTTTCCTTTTCTTTTTATTTTTGATTTGTACTGCTGGTTTCAGCCTTTATCCTTATTAGTTTTAAGCTTTAAAATTTTCCCTTAACACCCTAAAAACCTTCTTTGGTACTGCCCTAATCAACCACTTTTGTGGCCATGAGTAGTGGTGATTCCACCCCTTGGAAAACCATTTTTTGGATGTTGTATTTTCTGTTTTGCCACCCCTTTATAGCGGAGTTTTAGTTGATATTTTTATGTTTTAATCAACTTTTAACCTCATCAATTAAGGGTGTAACTGATCCCACACATTCGACAACTCAGATCTAGATAATGAGAAGTGTAAGTACGAAATTAAGTGAGGTTTTGAATCAGTTAAGTGCGAAATTAAGTGAGGTTTTGAATCAGTTTAGTTCCATTTAAATTTGTTGTTATGGTCGATTGTTCTAGGGCTTTAGGTTGATTTTTGGTTACTAATTTTTCATAATAATTTGGTCTTAAGTACTAATTTTAATGCCTCGGGTCCACAGTGAAGTGTGATTTAATCCGCACTCTGCATCAAAGCAATGTAAGTTCGCTAGATGTTTTGGATCTGAAAAAATCGTGGTTGTATAATTGTTGTGGTTGAATCCTTAGGGGTGTTTCAAGGATGGTCATAATCAAATTATTAACGTTTTAAGTGTTGGTTTTTGACCAATGATCATTTAAGGCTTAAGTATAGAAGTGTGAAATTTTACGGATTAACGGTACAGAATTTGTGAAATAAGGTGTGGGTCATAACTTTATGTAATTGATTGTCAATTGTTAAAATATTTGTTAAATTGATAATATATACTTGCTGTTCGAGTATGGTCAAGTGGCCAAATAAGCGAATTAAAATGGTGCCAAATAAGGTACGTAACTTGATGGTTCTTCTTCTATTAGTCAAATTTGACATCTATTAAATTCAGCTACATTCATATGATTGAAATGCAGACTCTAGCTATGTTGACTTTCTGTGTTTACTATACCCCTACTAGGATCCTTATATATATAATACGAGTTAAACATTGAAAAGCATGATTCGTGTATAGTTACGTACATGTTAATGTACTTGGAATCGTGTAAATGGTTAGTCGTGTTTTGTTTGCAATAGATTATCTATATTAAGGAATGTAAGGCCATTAAGATCATTTGAACTTGTTTGATATCTGCAGTTTAATGGTCTGCATTTTCATGTAATGCAAAGATAATGCTTTTTGTATTTTATTATCGAAGGCCAACATTGAAGTAATTTTGCCAGTGGTACTTGCTCATTGTATCATGGTTTCTATGGCAGTTGCTTAGCTCAATATTGAGTATTGACCATGCTTTGAAATATGTTAGTAATAACCTATTTTTTGTCATTTCTTTTTTCCAGTATACGAGGAATACAAGTTAGTGACCTGGAAGTTTTGAAAGAAAAACTTGAACAAGAGGTAACCTTTCAGGGATTTATGTTTTTGTAATATTATTGGAATTTATAGTTTACTATTTAAGCATATGTATCAGTCTTTTGTAATTTGGTTTTGTAATTCTACAGATGAATTTTGTAAGTGATTCAGTTCAAATATTTGAGTTTTTTTTTAAAAAAAATTTGATTTCTAGAGGTTTTTTTGTTGGTTCTGCAATTTTGGAGATGAGTTTTGCAACTGATTTAGTTTTAGTATTTTGAGTTTTGTTTTCTTCTTAAATGTTTGAATTATTAGAGTTTCCATTTGACTCTGTAATTTTGCAGATGGTTTTGTTACTGATTCTTTAGTATACTCGTTTAGCAGCGACGATTTTGCTGCATTAATTAACTGTTGGTTTCTTAATTTGAAATTGAAAAAGGTGTGAAATAGAGTAACATCCTATGCTCTATGCTTTGAAGATAATTCATAATTGCAGTTCCATTTAGGATCTCTTCATATGCACACTTCTGTTGGTTAATTTCATTTCCCATCAATCAGCAAACAATGTTTATTGTAGGCGATATTGGTCATTTTATGAGTTTACCTTAACAAATAACTAAATGTTTGAGCATACAAGCATGGTACTTTTGTCGTGTTAAATTATACAGATTCTGATAAGTTAATATTTGAGTGTTCTTAATAGTGTTTTATAAATTTTATTTTTGTCATTCAACTTTGCATTTATTTTAATATTATAAATGTATTTTAATCTATTATATAATTTTTTTTCTTGCAAAATTTCCACCAAACCAACATCTATTGAGGGTAGTATTACACCTCCTACTTCGATAGATTCTGAAAATTCGGTAGGCGAAGCTTCAAGCCAAACAAAGGGGACTATTGGGAAAAGAAAAGCCACTCCTTAAAAGTTTGGTCTCACTTCACTAAGATTATTAATAGTGATGGTGCAAGTAAGGCTAAACGTAATTATTGCAAAAAGAAATTTTGTTGTGATATGAAAAAAATGGTACGGGGTCATTGAAATATCATATTAGATAATGTAAGAAAAATCTTAGTAATATTGTTGACACTAGCAAAGGGTAACTAGTTTTACCTAGAGAGGGAGTTGAAGGGGGGAAGGGCAGATTTCAACTTGGAGATTTGAACAAGAAGTATGTAGGAAAGGATTAGCACAAATGATTGTGATTGATAAATCACCTTTCAAGTTTGTTGAAAAGGAAGGCTTTAGGAATTTTATGTTCGTGGCATGTCTTAGGTTTCATATTACTTCACAAACTACTATGACTAGGGATGTTTATCAATTGTATTTAGATGAAAGGGTCAAGATAAAATAACTTTTGAGAAGTTCTTGTTCTAGAGTTTGCTTAACTATTGACACATGGACTTCTTTGCAAAGAGTTAATTATTTGTATATCATTGCTTACTTATTGATAACAATTGGAAATCGAATAAAAACATTTTAAACTTTTTTCTAATTTCTAGTCATAAGGGTGAGTCCAATTGGTGGTGATTGAGAAATGCTTGTTGAATTGAGGGATTGATAAGTTGTTTATTGTTACTGTTGATAATGCAAGTTCAAATGATGTTATTGGTTACTTGAGAAAGAAATTTAACCTTTAAGGGGGTTTGGTTCAAAACAGTAAATATCTTCATATGATATGCATGGCACACATTGTGAATCTAATTGTTGTTTAAGGCTTAAAGGAAATGAATAAATTTGTTGAACGTGTTAGGGGGGTTGATAGTTATGTAAGACAATCTCCAGCTAGATTAAAAAAGTTTAAGGTGTATGTTGTGGTGGAAAAGATTAAGTGCAAGAAGATGTTGTGTCTTGAAGTTTATACTAGGTGGAACTCGACCTACTTAATATTCGACACTGCTCAGAACTTTGAGAGAGCTTTAGGGTTGAATTGAAAGGGGAGAGGGTTGGCCTAGTGCGGATGATTGAGTTAGTATTAGAAACTCGAGGGATTTCTTAGAATACTTTTATGAAGTCACTTTGAGTATATTTGACACTTTATATGTCACGTTAGATTGACAAGCTTTTTGAAATTGATATTCATTTACGAGATGCTTAGTCAAATATTGCTGATTGTTTTATGATTCACTAAACTAGACTACGGTTACGACTAAGGAAAGCGCACCTATCGAATGGTAGCATGGCTATAGTGAGTCCAAAATATCGTATCTACAAAGACCAAAAGTACTAGTATTAACTATCTTTCTATTATTTAGCCTAAAATAAAATGGATTTGTTTTAATCTAAAATTAACTAAACTAATTAACTAATGAAGAGAGCAAATTGGGAAAAATACTTGAAGAAAACTTATAAGGAGGACAATACCCAGGAAAGAATCCATCTAGACTTCACTCATTATTCTGACTTTGAATCAAACAATTTAGTCACTTGTCTTGATTCGTAGAAATCTCTAAATTATGTCAATATCTCTTTCGAGACTAAGAACAACTAGCTCTAGGTTGATTAATTGAAATATCTTTCTAATTAAAACTCCTATTGTCACATTAACTCGATCTATGGATTCCCCTATTAGATTTGACTCTAATCCGATAGATTTATGTCGTCCTATTTCTAGGATTACATGCAACTCCGCTTAATTATGCTAGATCTACTCTTAAACAGGGACTTTTGCTCTACTGAATAAGCACATCAAACTTGGAATAATATCCTGAAAATATTAAAATAAGAATTAAGAACACATAATTAAGAACAAGAACAAGTATTTATCGTGCAATTCAGATAATTAAATAATAAGATCCATCGTAGGTTCCATCCTCCCTAGGTATTTAGGGAGTTTAGTTCATAATGTAAAAGGAAGACATCTCAAATTTAGAAAGACAACAAGACATAAAAAACCCAAATAAACTTCGAGAGAAATTTGAATGGAGACCTTCAATCTTGAAGTAGATTTGCTTCTGAGATTATTCCAATGGCTTCTTTCGAGCAATTTCTACTTTCTACTCTGTGTGTCCCCTTAAGTCCTCTTTTAGTATGTATTTATAAACTTTAGAATGCTCAAAAACCCTAAAAATTAGCTTTTTTCGTGTGTTTAGGAAACAAGGAGTAATATCGACACGGGCTGCCACATGGGCGTGTGGCTAGCCCATGTGGATCACACAGGCGTGTGCTCAGCCCGTGTGGAATCACTCTTGGCCGTGTGGATCTTTAAATCAACCTGTTTCGTCCGTTTTTGACTCGTTTTCTGCTCCTTTTGTTCCCCTATACTCTCCTAAGTATAAAACATGAAATTAAAGGATTAGGAGCATCTAATTCACTAAATTATATGATAAATCATCCAAAAGCATGCTAAGCATGGGATCAAAATGTGTTATTTTTATGGTTTATCAAATATCCCCACACTTAAGCGTTTGCTTGTCCTCAAGCAAAATCCTCAACTCACAATTAAAATTAACTTTCTCAATTCATAATTCTCATCAATAATGTTTTATCATAATTCACAAATAATCACATATTAATAATTCAACTAAAAGAGCACTAAATGCACAAGCAATTCAAGTCTATCATTTTTAAAGCATGAAAACATAGGTATTTCCCTTTATCTAAATAATTACCTTTAATTCAAAAATCAACAATAATTGACATCCTCACTAAAGATTTACTCAAATTACTCAAAGTGTTTAAGGTTCAAAAATTTAGCACTCAAGAGTCAAACATGAAAAATTATTACCATAAGTTTGCATTAAAATCAAATCTCCACCACTATAAATGAGATGATACACAAATCAAAAGGTCTTTAAAGGGTTGTAACGGGGCTTGGGTTAAAGGTATGGATAAAGGCTAAAAAAGAATGTTAGAATCGAGATTGAATTGATAAATTACCTAACTAGAAACATAAACTAATAGTGAATAATTACATTAATAGAAATTATTAAAGAATAACACGAGCTTTTCTCAGAAAATGAAATTAACTACTTAAGCTCAAAACAAATGAATACTAATCAACATATATGTTTTTTTTCATCACTTTTTTTGAATAAATGAATAATAAGAGAAAATTATACAACTAAAATAAAAGAACATAGTTAGCCAAATTTCGACAAAAAGGGAGTCAATAGAATAGAAAAAAATCAGTGAATCAAAAAGTATAATGTATGGGTTAAAATTAAGGGTAAATAAAAACGGTTTGTTAGGCTCAAAGGGGTTCACTAAGGGTTAATTGTGAAGGTAGGCTTTTTATGGGGTAAGTGGGTTAAAACCTAGGTGCCTCTATCATCTCAGTATATCAAATCAAAGGTGTGGTCTTAACATGTATAATTGAAGCAAGTTCTAGAATAACAAATCAATATTGGCACACTCATAACCAATAATAAAGTGAGCAAGAAAAAAATGTATGCTCTAAAGGCTCAAAATCTCACCAAAATTATAGCTTTTGATGTCAATCTTGCAAATTTCAAACTTCAAAGTAATACTTCAATTTAGGGAAACAACCTAGAAATATTTAATTATGAAAATAGATTTATCATTCTTGATTCTCTAGTGTCTTAAAGTTTAAATAATCAATCACTATTACCTATGAATTTAATCTAAAACACATCAATGAAAATCACAAATCAATAAGAGTTCATTCTAAAAGTAATATGAGAAAATTACTTAAACACAAGGCATAATTCAAGGATTTTCAAACAATCATATAAATAACCTCTTCAGACTTAATATGTACATTGTCCTCAATGTACGAAAATAGATTACCACAGTAAAAACATAAATATCATAAGAGAGGAAGAGAAATGAAACTGCTATGAATTTTTGGATGAAATTCCCAAAATAGTGAAAAGCGGAATTGTAGATAAATGTAGGGGTAGTGCAAAATTCTGAGTAACTGATAAGAAGATAAACACAAAATTGAAGACGATTAAGAGGGTTACTCGATTAGGAACAACCATAATAATTAAAATAGAGTTCAAAATAAAAATAAAAATAAAAATAAAAATAAAAATAAAAATAAAAATAAAAATAAAAATAAAAATAAAGATAATCTGACTCAATGGTCCTCATCATCAGACTAATCAGTGTCACGAGCCAATGGTGCTTGAAGAGAAACATGAAAATGCTAAAAAATCTACTGCAGTGTGGCATCAATACTGTCGAACCTCTCAGAACAGTACTGACAGAAAGTGGTGAATTCCTCGTAGGATACTCCTCGAAAGCTAGCAGCAGAGGAAACATGTCGATGACTCGATGGTGGAGGCTATGGTGGGTCCTTGTGATAGGGAGGAACATCATCAGTGAAGTCTTCTAGGTCATGCTGAATGTTAGACTGGCTAGTTTGTACTGAAGGGGGTCCATTCCACGTCGCCGCTCGATCATCCTCATGTAGATCATGCTCGAGATGCCCTGATGGGACATCTGGCCAATGAGTGTAACTGCCGAGGAATGCTCCGGTGTATCGAGAAGACTGAAGTGTCGAGCAAGGCGAGTCATGTAATGGCCTAGACAGATGGGGCCCCTCTTATGGCGATTTGTCTGATGGTGAAAGGCGAGAGCGATGAAATAAGCTAAGTCGAATATGTGGTCGGTTGCCATGCTTCAGAGATAGTACGCGTCAGTAGTGCTCACAACTCCTGTGCTTTCTCTCCTACTAGTCAAAGTGTGAGCTAAAACGGAGTGGAGGTATCGCAGAGCTAAAGAAAGAGATGTTGCCTTCGAGCGACTCACGTCATAAGGGACCTGACTAGCTGTGAGGTTGATCCAACAGCACGAAGGTGAGTAATGGATGTGACGGTGAAGATGAGGGAAGTTATCGGCACCTATAAACTCATCGGTGTAGATGCCCAAAGTTGTACCAAACTCAAGGACGCTCATATGTCGCATCAAGCCACCAAGTCAGAATGTAATGGTACCATGCTCGTCATGCGATGACATCACACGCTGAAGGTGAAACGTCGAGCAAAACTCCAAAGTAAGCTCCATATATGTGGGCTCGACGATATTAAAGAAACGGTCTCATGGTGCTATAGTTATGAAAGTGCGAACCTTATCAGCTATTTGTACCTGCTCCAACGCGGCCCAATCAATGCATCGGCCCAAACCTAGTGGTCGCACGCACAGAAGCTGAAATAAGTCCTCAGGTGGGTCTGCAGAGAATCTGAGGTAAAAATGACGAACCCCGACAGAGGTGCTCGAGGAGGCTAGGACCCTTTCGCTTTTTCGAAGCAGGGACGGCTACCTTATATTTGCCTCGTTTGTTTTTCATAATAAATCTACCATAAAATGATGAAATAAATCAAATGGACAAACCAATAATAATGTAGACATGCTAAAAAATAAAACTTTGAGTGGAGCTCAACAATTTTGACTACGAATGATACTACTAATTAAAATACCACCTTCAAAAATGAATAAATAATACTACTAATGATCAACAAAAAGTGAAAAAAAATAGAAAGAAAACATAAAATCAACTAGGACAAACCATAGGCATAATACTGTTGAAAGAAAACTAAAGCAACCAGCATCAAGAATCAACTAAATCAGTCCAATAACTAAAGCAAGAATCAGTCCAAAATCAGTGATTAAATAAACAGGAGGAAAATTTAGCAAGAAGCATAGGATTAGCTGTAAAAAAAATTTTGAACCAACCAAGGATGAACAAATTAAGAAAGTAATGATAATAAACAATAATCCAATAATAAAGCTAATAAAAATAAAAAAAAGTAAAATAAAACAATAAGAAAGAGTTAATAAAGAAATAATAAGAGTAAAAATAAATGAATAAAAGAAAAAGGAAAAAATAAAAACTGATGGGGGTGACTAGAATGGACACGGACGGTGGTGGATCTGGTGGGCTTGGGTGAGGGGGCTGTGCGCGGTATGTGTGAGCGTGGGAAGGTTCTACTGCTGGGGACGAGGGAGAGGGGAAGGAGTGCGTATGAGGTGCTAAGGGGGTCGTAGTTTGGCTGTGCAGCGACGGTCGTGCGTGGACGAGAGAAGGAGAAAGGGAGGCGAAGTTTGGGCTGAGGCACCCCCAAGGGGAGGTCGTACGAGGCTAGTGTGGTCCTGGGTGAGGGGTCGTGCGACGAGGTGGCGCGGTGAGGGAGAGGCTTAAGGCCGTTGACCGGTGGCTGGAGAAATTGAACAGCTGTTAGGGTTTCTTGGGGGTCTGGGGGAAAGAGGACAAAATAGAAAAAATGAAAAGGGATTAGGGTCTAAATGGGTGACACGGTCCTGTGTAGCCATTTTTTAACCCGTGTTCATCGAGGAAAATAATAGCCCACTCATCACACGGTAGTATTGCACAGCCGTGTGCAACGTTGTTTGCTTTTCCTATACCCGTGTGGTCTCCCACATACTTGTGTGTCTGAATACACGGTCGTGTGCCTCATCTGTGTAGCTCCCTGACTTGTTTAAAAATTGAAAATTTAGCTTTAGTTTTCACACGGCCTAGGACACGTCCGTGTGTCCAGGCCATGTGGTCCACACGGCCTTGTTGTACGTCCGTGTGGCCTTTTTTAGCCCGTGTCTCTGTCGATTTTTGAGGATTTTAAGCTTAAGAGCTCATATGGCCGAGGACACGCCCGTGTGTCTAGGCCGTGTGGGTCAAAAACCTGCATTTTAATGTTTAGTTAATTTTGAAAGAAATAATATGAAATAAAATGAGGAAATTAGCAATGTTAGTACTCGGTTGCCTCCCGAGAAGTGCTTATTTAAAGTCTAAGCTCAACTTACCTCAATTTCACATGGTCACGATGGTTTGAGGAGTTGAAACTCCTCCCCTCTACTATCAATTCTATCAAAACAAGGTTTGAGTCGAGTACTATTTACCTTGAAAGTTTCGAATTCAGTATGTGTCACTTTCACTGTACCGTATGGGAAGACATTCACTACCATAAAGGGAGTTACTCTGTCTGCATTAGACTTTGAAGTGACAACTCGAAGGTCCGTTTTATCCAACAGTACCTGATCCCCAACTTTAAATTGATTCGTCCCATTCTTAAGTTCATCAGTATGTTGCTTTGGTTCTGCAACGTGTATTTTTGGCTTCTCTTTGCTATAGGTCTGCCATTCGTCCAGTTCATCGATCTGCAGCATTCTTTCTTCATGAACTGTTCTAATGTTGTCACATGAACTAGAACATGGCTCATTTGTGCTTCTCAAAAGTGTTTCTTACAAAAAGGGTTGAACCACAGGATTAGTCTTATTAACTAGATTTACAAAGTCATCTTCATTACTTGATATCTTAATCGAGTCGCGAGCCTGAAGAGTAATCGTTTCATCACCTGCACGAAGTGTGAGTTCACCTGTACCAACATTAATAATAGTCTTGGCAGTCGCTAAAAAAGGTCGTCCTAAGATTAAAGGAATGTCACCGTCCTCTTCCATGTTTAAAACAATAAAATCTACTGGGAATATGAATTTATCAATTTTTACTAGTACATCTTCAATGAGACCCCTAGAAAATCTAATAGTTTTATCTGCTAGTTGAATACTCATCCTAGTTTGTTTGGGTTTTCCCAGACCTAGTTGCTTAAACATTTTATAAGGCATGACGTTTATACTCGCCCCTAAATTAACCAAAGAATTATCAATATTTAAACTACCAATTAAACAAGGAATAGTAAAACTCCCTGGATCTTTTAATTTACTGGGTAGTTTATTCTACAAAATGGCCGAACAAACTGCATTCAGCTCCATGTGCGACGAATCATCTAGCCTCCGTTTGTTTGCCAGAAGCTCCTTTAAAAATTTAACTGAGTTGGCCATCTGCGGAAGAGCTTCAATAAACGGTAAGTTAATATGTAATTTTTTTAAAAGGTTAAGAAATTTACCGAAGTTTTCATCTGTGCGATCTTTTTTTGTCGCGTTGGGGTATGGCACACGAGGTGTATATTCTATACTCACCAGTTTTTGTTTACTTTGGTTTTCATCCACCTTATCTTTACTTACCAAGCTTTCTAGCCTTGGGTCTGGTTTGGACTCAACTAATTTTTCTTCATATCGAACAGTAATAGCATGGAGTTGCTCTCTTGGGCTAGTCTCAGAATTGCTAGGCAAGCTAGCTTGTGGTCTTTCTAAGATCAACTTAGCAAGCTGACCTATTTGATTGTCGAGCCCTTGAATCAACGCTTGTTGATTTTTAAAAGCTGTTTTGGTGTTTTGAAAATGTGTTTCAGACACCGAGATTAATTTCGTCAACATCTCCTCAAGATTCAACTTATTTTCATGCTGATCAGGTGGTTGAAAGCCTGGAGAGGGTTGTGGTCTTTGATTGCCTTGACCACCCCAAGAGAAGTTGGGATGGTTCCACCAACCTGCATTGTAAGTATTACTATAAGGGTTATTCTGAGATCTAGAATTGTTACCCATATAGTTGACTTGTTCGTTCGTAGTGCTAGAGTCGTAGGCTAGGCATTCTGGATTATTCATTCATCTTCCACTTGTATCACACTGCATCATCAGATGTACCTGCGTAGAGACACATAAACCATCAATCTTTTTATTTAAGAGCTCTACTTGGTTTGATAACATGGTGACCATGTCGAGGTTGAAAACACCAGCAATTTTTGTCGGCTTTGTCCTCATGAGTTGCCACTGATAATTATTCAGTGACATCTCTTCAATGAACTCATAAGCCTCCTTAGGTATTTTATTATTTAGGGCACCGCCGGCTGTTGCATCGATCAGTTGTCTAGTTGAGGGGTTCAGACCATTGTAGAAAGTTTGAACCTAAAACCATAAGGGTAACTCATGGTGAGGGCACCTTCTTAACAAATCCTTATACCTCTCCCATGCATCATATAGGGTCTTTAAGTTCATTTGCACAAAGGAAGAGATATCATTCCTCAACTTTGTCGTCTTAGCCAGCGGAAAGTATTTCAACAGAAACTTTTCGGTCATTTGCTCCCATGTAGTGATAGACACTCGTGGTAGAGAGTTCAACCACTGTTTAGTTTTATTCCTCAATAAGAAGGGAAATAACCGAAGGCGAATGACATCATCAGAAACGCCATTAATTTTGAAAGTATCACAATACTCCAGAAAGTTAGCCAAATGAGTATTTGGATCCTCATCTTGCAAACCATCGAACTGAATAAATTGTTGGATCATCTGAATGATGTTCAGCTTTAGTTCGAAGTTATTTGCAGCAATAGCAAGTCTCACAATACTCGATTTAGCCTCCGCTAAATTAAGCTTGGCATAGTCGTACATAGTACGAGGAGCAGGATCTAATTTACAGGATTTGCGGCAGCCACAGGAGGTAGCGGATTATTCTAATTTTCAGCCATCTGCTCGGTATTATTGGTATCGTCCTCGTGCTCTTCCTCTATATATTGTAGACTCTGCCTTATTTCTCTACGATTTCTGTGAGCTGTGCTTTCAATTTCACTGTCAAAAAGTAGATATCCTGACAGGTTTCTTTTAGTCATAAACTATAAGAACCTGCTACAAGCAAACAAAAGAAAAGTTAGTAATTAAAAATAACACTAAAACAAGAATAAAATGAAATAAAATAAAAATGTCTAAATTAATAAAAATCAAGCATTTCTAATATCTTAGTCCCCAGAAATAGTGCCAAAAAACTTGATGATCGTTTTATGATTCACTAAACTAGACTAAGGCAAGCGCACCTATCGAATGGTAGTATAGCTATGGTGAGTCCAGAATATTGTATCCACAAAAACCAAAAGTGCTAGTATTAACTATCTTTCTATTATTTAGCCTAAAATAAAAGAGATTTGTTTTAATCTAAAATTAACTAAACTAATTAACTAATAAACGTAACAGAGAGGAAATCGGGAAAAATACTTGAAGAAAACTTATAAGGAGGACAATACCCAGGAAAGAATCCATCTAGACTTCACTCATTATTCTGACTCTGAATCAAACGATTTATTCACTTGTCTTGATTCGTAGAAATCCCTAAATTATGTTAATATCTCTTTCGAGACTAAGAACAACTGACTCTAGGTTGATTAATTGAAATCTCTTCCTAATTAAAACCCCTATCGTCGCATTAACTCGATCTATGGATTCCCTTATTAGATTTGACTCTAATCCGGTAGATTTATGTCGTCCTATTTCTAGGATTGCATGCAACTCCGCTTACTTATGCTAGATCTACTCTTAAATAGGGACTTTTGCTCCACTGAATAAGTACATCAAACTTGGAATAATATCCTGAAAATATTAAAACAAGAATTAAGAACACATAATTAAGAACAAGAACAAGTATTTATCGTGTAATTCAGATAATTAAATAATAAGATCCATCGTAGGTTTCATCTTCCCTGGGTATTTAGGGAGTTTAGTTCATAATGTAAAAGGAAGACATCTCAAATTTAGAAAAACAACAAGACATAA
Organism: Gossypium anomalum; assembly: GCA_025698475.1. Lineage (NCBI taxonomy): Eukaryota > Viridiplantae > Streptophyta > Magnoliopsida > Malvales > Malvaceae > Gossypium > Gossypium anomalum. The sequence continues at coordinate 18,356,936 of CM046966.1, forward strand.
AAAACCTAAATAAACTTGGAGAGAAATTTGAATGGAGATCTTCAATCTTGAAGTGGATCTACTTCTGAGATGATTCCAACTGCTTCCTTCGAGTAATTTCTGCTTTCTACTTGTGTGTCCTCTTAGGTCCTCTTCTAGTATGTATTTATAGACTTTAGAATGCTTAAAAACCTTAAAAATTTACTTTTTCCTCGTGTTTGGGAAACAGGGAGCGATGTCAACACTGGCTACCACATGGGCATGTGGCTAGCTTGTGTGGATCACACAGGCGTGTACTCAGCCCGTGTGGAATCAGTCTTGGCCGTGTGGATCTTTAAATCAGCCCATTTCGTCTGTTTTTTGCCCGTTTTCTTCTCCTTTTTTCCCCTATGCTCTCCTAACTATAAAACATGAAATTAAAGGATTAGAAACATCTAATTCACTAAATTATATGATAAATCATCCAAAAGCATGCTAAGCATAGGATCAAAATGTGTTATTTTTATGGTTTATGAAATATTAATGTTGATTTCAGTGTTATGGCCATCAAGATGAAAGACAAGTATTAGGGTGATATTGATAAGATGAATTTGTTTATGTTTGTTGCTTGTGTTTTAGATCCTAGACAAAAATTAAAGTATCTTGCATTTGCAGTTAGTGAAAATGTCTAATTCTGAAAATGCTTGTGAAATGATGCAAAAATTGAAGGGAGCTTTGTATGAATTGTTTGGTGAGTATAAGCCTTCACTTCATAGTACTTGTAGCCAATCGAGTGTGCCAGCATATGTTTCTCTTGGTGAATCACAACAAAAAATAAAAAGGCGTATGCAAGCTTTTTATAAAAAACATGAGTTGGAAAATGGTGGAAAGGATAAAACATTTGAATTGGATAAATATCTAGCTGAGGCTAATGAGAATTTTGTTGAAAATTTTGATATTTTATTGTGGTGGAAAGTGAATAGCACTAGATTTCCTACTCTTTCTAAGATGGCCAGAGATGTGTTAGCTATATCGGTATTTATGGTTGCTTCAGAATCTGCATTTAGCACGGGGGGCGTGTGCTTGATCAATATAGGAGTTTTTTAACTCCTAAATTTGTACAAGCTCTTGTGTGTACTCAAGATTGGATTCGAAAATCATCATCACAAGAAGACATCAAAAAGATTGAAGAACAAATCCAAGAGCTTGACAAGATTGAAAATGATATATTTATTGTTTTATTTTAATAGTTTCAATTTTTTTACCATATCACTCCTACATTAACTTATTTAATCAATTCAATATTTAGAATTTTTTTGGAATGCATCAGAACCTACTTTAAATTCATGAGCTTTCGTGAGTTGAAAGGTATGCTTATTATCTTATTCTTGTTAACTTACAATCTATTCATTTGTTTATATTATTTGATTTTTTTAAATGCATATATTTCTATTATATGCTCATTTTTTGCATATATTTTTTGTAGGTATAATGCAAATGGAGATCTTTTGGAGAGAAGAAATGGATACAAATGGAGAATATTAAAGACTTACATTTTAATTATATGTTAATTTCAAAACTTATGTATTGTTTTTAATTATGTAATGATTCAATACTTTAATTCGATTAATACTTTAATTCAGGTAATTCGGGTAATTCAGGTAACTTGGTTAATTAAGTTAATTCGGTTAATTTTTTTTACTTGTTTTAACCAACAATAAAAAAAATATATAAATTTGGTTAATTCGTTAACTGACCGAATTAACCGAAAAAGTTCAGTTCGTTAATTTTTTTTGAAAAAATTTTGGTTCGGTTAATGGTTAAGGGTTTAAAAGGGCCAATTAATTCAGTTAATGGTAGTTCGGGTCGGTTAACCGAATGAACACCCCTAACGTAACTTACAATTGACCGAGTGATAAGCCCTTACTGAATTTGCTTGAATGCAAAATTTGACATGTATGACTATTTGTTTGATGCCCTTATTGATGATCATTGCATGCTTGATATTGGCGTACACTGTATTGTATGATGTGAATTGTTATCGTTCATTGTATGCTTATACTGCATGCGACTCACTAAGTCACTGTTGGATTTGCATATACAGTATGCCTGACTGTAATGCTCATTGTATGTATGTTACATACCATTGATGTCATTGTTATAGATTAGCTGAAAGTATGCCATTCATGTATTGAAAAGGACCGTAAGCGTGTTAAGCATGATATTGTACCGAAATTGATTTGAAAGCATGATTTGCTCAATTATTGTATGACATACTACATATGCATGGGGTGGGTTATTTGAGGATGACGGAGGAGTTCTGTAGAGTCCTGGCGACATTTAATGTCCACAATATTGTTGTTAGTGTTTTGTACCGAGAGTACCGAGGAGATTGGGCGATTTTTATAGCATTACTCGTGACTTATCCACACTACTGGTAGTTTATCTGCATTACCATTACTGGTGGTTTGTCCACAATATTGGTAGCTTGTTTGCATATATTGGCAGCTATCTGCATTACTGTACTGGTGGTTTATCTACATCGAGTTTTAGCTTGCATAGTTTGGAGTTCTGTAGATGGGTTCTAGGGAACACGTGGTGTGTAGCGGATGGTTGGGTAGGAACCTTTGCATTGCAACATTTGCATCATACCATGCTCATACAACGATCTGCTAATTTCTATGTTTTGCTATGAACTTGTATTGATGGCACCGATTGACGAATTGCTCTGTTTATTCTGGTCATTGAGTTGATGTTTCTACGTCTCACTGTATTTAATATTATGTCTATCTAAAACAACTATTCGAATCACATTGAGCTTTCATAAGCTCACTTCCCCGGTGTTGTACTTCTCAGGTAACCCTTAATAATAGGTCCGGACCCAGCATTCGGAGCAACACCTCAAATGTCGACATCAGACTATTTTAGATAAATTATTCTTAATAAGTCTCTATTGGTTTTGGTTTATTATTTTTAATTATTTCTAATTTGTAGCTTGGTAATTTTTTATTTGGGGATTTTTACATTCATGAATTACTTAAAGCATAATAACCGAAAATGCATGATATCTGACTTAAATAAAATTTGACATTAATCTCCAATTTATGTTGCATTGCAAAGAAACCGTTTTTGAAAAACAAATCGATAAGGCAACTATGTTTCCAAAATGACATGAATAATAGTTCTTCTGTTGCATTAGTTAACATCGAGTTTTTACAAAGCAGAGCAACAAATAAACTGCTTTTCTAAAACAACACTGTCAACAATAAAATGAATCTTAAGTATAGATGATCTGATAAATGAATGTTTTTAAACTAACTCAAAGAAAAACCACGATTTTCTCTCAAATGAGTCGATTTAAAGTCTCCATAAGTATCGTAAGTTAACTTAATCATTTAGACGACTAATGTAGCCTTTTCAATCTAGTCATAACATCTAGACCAAGTTAAAAAAATTACAATTTATAAATATCTAATAATGAATATTTTAATAATTAAAGTTTGAATATTCATTTAAATATTATTTTGCTTCATTATCACTCCAGCCAACAAAGTTCCCAACACATTCATAATCATAAATGTCAACTTCCACTCACAGATTTTAACCTATATTATATATAGCAATATATAAAGTTGTTTATTGAATTAATGTTATGAGTATTAATTTAATAATGTAATGATTAAAATATTATTATTTTATAAAATAAATTATATTATTTTGAGAGTGTTATATTTTTTAAATAAAAATATAAAAATAATAAGATTTAAATTTAAAACACTGTATTTTGATGATTTGTACTTTATCATTTCAATTAGATTCTTATTTTATAAAATAAATTATATTATTTTGAGAGTGTTATATTTTTTAAACAAAAAATACAAAAATAATAAGATTTAAATTTAAAAAAACCTGTACTTTACCATTTCAACTGAATTCTTACTTATTTTTATATCATTTTCTATAAAATATATTTATTATATAATTTTTTTCCAACCAATTAATGTGCCTAAAATTTTTTTTGTTAAATTACATTAGTAGTTATCCAATTATTAATATATATTTTTTTGTTATCCAACTATAAAAAGTTATAAAATGGTTATCCAATAATTCGATTTTTTAGTTAGTTATTGGACGTTAATCTAACGATAATATGATGTGTCAACTTTTAAAATTGGTATAATGAGAATTTTAAGCCTCAATATTTACATTGTCTTAATTTAATCTTAATTTTAGAAATTTAGTAGGTTGATTGAATAGTGGTGAGGCTCTTTGTGTTCGTCAGATATGGTAACAATAACGATGCCAGTAACAAAAGTAGCTCAGTTGAACTAAGGTCGAACAATTGAAGCATGGATCTTATGAGATTGATAAATAGTGAATCGGTAAAGATTGAGCCATTCTAGACTTTAGTGTTTCAATCCAACGGTGAAAAATCAAAATATCAAGAGAAAAGAATAAGAAAATGTGAAAATTATGATCTTGGATATTTGAAAATTTTAATCAAATTTAGCTGAAATAATTTTTTAACTTTTTAGGTGAGAGTGTCACGAAAAGAAAAACAAAATTACAAAAATATCAAATTTTAAAAGTTAATTTTTTTAAAAAAATAAATATTAAATTGAGACCATGTATTAATATTAGAGTGTTAGGAAGTTGACACGACTTTTTTAAGTTGGTTAAATCCGTTGATTATTTAACCGTCGATCACTAAAAAAATTTCCATCGCGATGTAGTTTATAAAACCGATTCCATTCAAATTGGAGTTCTTCAGATAGAGCAGAGAACTGAGTCTTTGACAAGATTTTTTTTTTTTTTTTTTTTTAAATTCCTTTTACAGTTTGATTATATGGACTTACTCAAATCCCAACTAACAATGTCAGCTATTCCTAAGTTGAAGGAAGTAGCAAATGTTCATTTTGCCCTTTTCTTCCACGAACTCTCCGTCCCTCTCATATACGTACATATAAGCATCATATCCACAACTCCATTCCTCTTCACCCTTTTCTAGCTTTATGCATTATTCCAGGACTTTTCAGTTAGACGTTGATCCATGTCACCCGCTATCGCCGCCACCAATGGCTTGCCTGTCCCCCGAAACGAGGAAGGCCCCAGCCGCTTCCTCCTCCCCTCCGACTACGGTGACTTCCAAACGAACCGATTGAACCACACCTCTCCCCTCCCTTCTATCCTTAAAAACCCCTTCCAAGTCGTCGATGGCCCCCCTACTACGGCTGCCGGAAACCCAAGTACGTCAACTAATTAGCTTCATATACATATATGTTCTCTTTAGGCTTTTTTTTTTTTTTTTCCTTGATAGCTCGATTATATGCTTTATTACATTGTATTTTCTACAAATTATGATCAGTTTTTAGTTCCCTTAAGAGGACTGTTTTTAATATAAATGTGGCTTATATGTTATATTCTGGGTTTCCATTTTCTTAACGAAGTAGTTGCATGCATGGATGGATTTGCAGATGAGATAGCCAACTTGTTTCCGAATCTTTATGGGCAACCATCGGTTTCGTTGGTTCCAGGACAGTCAGAAGCGAAGGGTCAGAGTTTGAAGGTTGGAGTCGTTTTTTCTGGAGGACAAGCTCCTGGTGGACACAATGTCATAACCGGGATTTTCGGTAACTGCCTTGCTCTAATGTTACTAGTTACTACCAGGTCAATTTTAATGATTTCAGTCTCTGATCGTTGTGAATATTTTGTCTTAAGATTACTTGCAAGAACGGGCAAGAGGAAGCACTCTTTATGGCTTTAAGGGCGGTCCTGCAGGCATCATGAGCTGCAAATATGTTAAACTCACTGCAGACTTAATCTATCCTTACAGAAACCAGGTGAGAACTTCTGGGTTGTATAACATATTGTTCATTAATAAATATATATATATATATATATATATAGATGTGCACTTCAGATGGTCAGAATGTACTGGTAAGGTCCATCAAGCTTTCATTCAGCACATTAAAACATGAATATGTGCTTATTTTATATTGTATATGTTTATTGCCTCTGCTCTTATGATAGCCTGTATTTGACTCGAGTTGGATAAATTTATAGGGTGGGTTCCATATGATTTGCAGTAGTAGAGACAAGATTGAAACTCCAGAACAGGTTAGTTTCCACATCACTTTGGTTGGTTCTGCATTTAATCGAGTTTTGTACATTAAAGGATCTGCTGCAAAGTTAAATTCTTTAAACCGTAATTTATACGAATTAATGCTAGCAGATAATTGTGTAGAGTTTGTTATTAAGTCTAGTATAGCGAAATTCAGTTAGGCTATCCCCTCAAGTTTTCGATCTTATGTAACTGATTAGCATTGCCAATTCCTTTCAGCTTAAGCAAGCTGAAGAAACAGTGAAGAAGATTGATTTGGATGGGCTTGTTATCATTGGTGGGGATGACTCGAATACAAATGCTTGCCTTCTTGCTGAGTACTTTAGGTACAACAATATCTGTGCAAAAAAATAGGCCAATTCCACAGCCATTTGCTCAATTATATAATGGCATCTTGTTCCTGTTTGATGCTGTATGGTTCATTTCACTAAAATGATGCAGGAGTAAAAATATGAAGACACAAGTTATTGGATGCCCAAAGACCATTGATGGTGATTTGAAATGCAAAGATGTGCCTATAAGCTTTGGATTCGACACTGCATGCAAGGTATTTGATATTTTACTTGGTGGAATCTTAGGGAACCCACCTAAGTCGTAGCTCAAGCGAGTCATCATAGGGAAATATCCTGATCTCTATGCGGATAATGCTAGTCTTATTTTCATTTGTATGATCGACACTTACTCGGAATATGCAGATATATTCTGAAATGATTGGAAACGTCATGGTAGATGCCCGTTCAACTGGAAAATACTACCACTGTAAGTGCTTTTGATAAGAAACATATCGAATTGGATGAGAAATGATCAGCATGATAAAAAAAAAAAAAATCTTCATTTTCATTTTTATGCAAGCCTTTCATCTGCTATCTTTCGATGTTTATCAGGTTTTCAGGTGTCTCTCTAGACCGATTATGGTCATGTTTTCATTATGAGTTCCTAACATTGTCAGTGATTGGTTGCAAGGATCCTAATTATCTGTTTTGTCAGTCATAAGGCTAATGGGACGTGCAGCTTCTCACATTACATTGGAGTGTGCTTTGCAGACTCACCCGAACATTGCTATTATAGGAGAAGAGGTATTTTAATCTGATGTTCTCCATTGTTTCAGTTTCAAAACTAAGAATAGTCTCTATGCAGTTACATAGAACACTTTTCTGCATCATACTAGTATTAACATTATAGAAACTGCTAGTATAATTTTACTATAGGTCTCTCAATTCCAATCATTTCTTTCTAGAATGCTTGCTCCCTATTCATATTTTTGACAAACGTTTTAACCATTGATGCAGGTTGCTGCCAAGAAGTTGACAATGAAGAATGTTACAAATTATATTGCAGATATAATCTGCAAACGCATGGAACTAGGATTTAATTATGGTGTAATAATTTTACCAGAAGGCCTTATTGATTTCATTCCGGAGGTAAAAACTTTTGAAACCAGTAGTTGTTCCTTACGTTTCATTGCTGCTATTTTCCCCACCGTTTCCACTAGCAGTGAGGTGAATGATCGTCACCTTTGAGTCAATCCGAAATATCTTGAACCATGGACTTGAAACGGTGAGATGAGTTTACTTGCAGGTAAAACAACTTATTGCAGAGCTCAATGAAATTTTAGCCCATGATGTTGTTGATGAAGCTGGGATGTGGAAAAGGAAACTTAGAAGCCACTCTCATGACCTTTTTGAGTTTTTGCCTCAATCAATTCAGGAGCGGCTGCTACTTGAAAGAGATCCCCATGGGAATGTGCAGGTAGTTTTATTTTTTGTTGTTCTTTTAATATTTTTCTGCAGCATGTATACGAGTCCGATTGTTAAAGGTGGCAACAAACAGCAGTATGTATGTTACCCGGATAAAATACAGCAACTACAAATGTATGTATTATACCCGGGTAAAGTACGTTTTGGTGTAATAGATACCTGTATATGATTTGACAGAAACTTTTTGACTGGATAAAGTTGGTCAATTACTTTCCAGTTTTAGACAGGTCCTAGGATATCATTAGAAAATTTAATGTTTGTTCACTTCAACAAGTTAAAATGTTTGTTGTAAGCTTTTTATGTATATCACATATTTGATGAATCAATGTAATCATCTGATCATCTTCTTGTTCTCTCAATTTCCCATTTCTTTTGCTTCTGTTTTGTTGCTTTCCTGGCATCTATCTTTTTCTTTGAATCATAGAAAAACTTTCTACATACTTTATCCGGGTATATTGCCTTGTTGCTTTAATTCCTAAAAGAGCTTCATATTTTACCCGGGTAAAATAGATCTGTTTTTCTTCTGTGTGAAAAACTCAACACCGATTAACGGGCGACAGTTAAGGATGCCATATGTTTAGGTTGCCAAGATAGAAACAGAAAAAATGCTCGTTCAAATGGTGGAAGCTGAATTGGATCAAAGGAAGCAAAAAGGTGAATATAAGGGACAATTTCAAGGAAAACCCCATTTTTTCGGGTAACTGATGACATACTTTTCTCTCTGGATAATCATGATCAAGCACTTGATGGAACTTCTCCATAAATGACGAGTCTTTCTGTTCATGGTGTATTGTAAACATGATATTTGACTTTCACTTCGTAGCTACGAGGGTAGATGCGGATTTCCAACGAACTTCGATGCAAACTACTGTAATGCATTGGGTTATGCTACTGGAATCCTCCTTCATTCTGGGAAAACCGGACTGATTTCATCGGTTCGTGTGATTCTTGCCTTTTTATTTCTTTACATACTATAAATAATATTTTCTTGGAGAAGGATGAGATCCAACATCCTGTTTTCAAGTGACATTAAAGACATTAGCATCTTATGTTCAGGTGGGTAATTTGACTGCACCAGTAGATGAATGGACTGTCGGAGGAACAGCATTAACATCATTAATGGATGTTGAGCGCCGACATGGTATATCACTGTAATAATTTGTTCACATAACTAAAAAGGACAACTGATATTCCAAAGGGCACTTGATTTTGCTTGTAATAAGTGCAAACTTAGCTAATATATATGTACTTATATTTCTCATCATGCAAAAGCATCAATGAGATTTTCTTTTTTCTCACTCTGCCAGGGAAGTTCAAGCCTGTGATTAAGAAGGCATTGGTGGACCTTGAAGGTAAACAAATGAAATATGCATATCATTTCAGTTTATCAGTGTTAAATTTCCTTTGCTGCAGGGTAACAATGGATTTGACAACTTAATTTTTTTGGGCATAATAATGTTTTAGTTATGATCATTATAAGCTTGTATTAGATAGGTTTTAACATAAATATAATTTAAGGTTGATTTTATTTGAATATTGAAACTTCAGGTGCACCAATGTTAAAATTTGCATCCTTGCGAGATGATTGGGCGCTTAAGAATCGGTATTTAAGCTCAGGTAATTTCTAGCAATGTATAAAAATATCATAGAGTCTGTTTTTTTTTTTTTGTTTTTTTTTTACATTTTATATTACCTTCGAAAGTAAATTATTGTCAACACATGCACACGCCCCATCACAAATAGATAATTCTTGCTATTCGAATTTATCATATAAATTATAGAATGAACACTAATCAATGGACCAACAACAGATGTTCAAAGTAGAGTCTATTAAGTCAAAATAATTATAAACCTTGTCATTTGTGTCTCATATAAATTTATATATTTTTATTTCACCAAAATAAACATCTGACATTTAATTACACTCACTAGCTCTCGATTAACAATCAAGTGACATGGATTCAAACCTTGTAGTCCCTTTTTTTTCCCCTCTTAATATTAACATTTCATTACACTTAAAGTAGTCTTTAGCCTTCGTTTTATACCTAAGTAACAATTCACCTACAACAAATAAAAGTTTATTTAGAACCTCGTGTGAGGCTTGATGATTAGGGTGTTCACTGCCTCAAGTGTGGCTTGGGTTCAAGTTGCACTAGATATGTTGCAATTAGAGTTTTGCCCTCCTCTTGTAATTCATCCAAAAAAAATTATAAGAGTAATGTTTATTTGAATGAAAAAAATATTAAAAGTTAGTGAAAAAAATTGAAATTCTTCAAGGACTTTTGCAATTAATAAATATAAATTCTGACCTATTCATTTTGTTTTTAAAGAAAAGAAACATTTCACTTAAATTTTGTTTGTTAGCAGGTGAACACTAACATTATTTGATGTTAATTTTATATGTTGATGCAGGACCCATTCAATTCGTTGGTCCTTATGCAAATGACATCAACTACACTCTAATGCTGGAGCTGGGGGCACAATTTCATTTTTAATCTTAATGTCCAATTATGTTATTTCTTTCCCTAATAAAATAAAATAATAAAGTTGTAATTAGATTAAGTATATTTTCTTTTTTCTTTTTGGTAAATATGAAAAATTAGTCAAGGTTAACTACACTAAAATTTTGATATTCATGAATATATAATTAAGTTGTGACACTAATAAATTAATTGCTAGTTTTCATGTTCACATATAAATGGAAAATTTGAATCGGTGAAACTGGAATTAAAAAAAAAAAATTAATAATTTAATTGAAACAGTAAAAAAAATTTGATGATACTAAAAAGAATCCCATGAGCCAACAAAATGATCTTTCTTGAAACCTTTGAAAGCACTCTATATCCCAATAACAGTTTTTCATTCTATGCCATCCAAGTTTAGGTTCTAAACAAAACAAAAGGGCAGCATAGAAACATACAACAATCTGTTTACAAAGATAAATGGGTAGCTCTTCCTTTTCCATCCATAGAGCCATCGAAATGAAAGCTGGTTGAACGTGGCTGCCTTAGGAGTTTGACTTTCATAAAATTTGATTTCTAGAAATACAGTCAACATAGTTTGATTTGTTTGTTTTGATTTTACTTGTTATGGAAACGTTGTTATAAAAAGATAATCAACAGTATGTTGTTATAAAGAGATAATCATTATAAGTTTATTATAAAAAAGAGAGAAAGAGAATTATGTTTAAAAAATAAAAATAAAAAAAAACAAAAGAAAGCTAAAAGTCAGGTGTATTATTATTGATTTTCTGCATCTTCTATTTTACATTTTTTCACATGATGAATTATAAAGTTTATAATAAATCTAACAAGTTCAATTAATCAATGAATTATCAAATTAAATTAATTAATTTATCACTAATTACTAAATTCAACTAATCAATTTATAAGTTTATGATGTTCCAATTTCATAGTAGAATATTTAAATAAGGAATTTAATAGTTTATCGAATTGATATATTTAATTTCATTCATTGAAGAGAACTAATTTAGACCATATACTATTATAGAGAACTACTACTTAATAGCTTATATGGAATAGCTATAACTTTATTCAAAATTTAGATTATATGTTGTTATAGAGAATTAATTTAATAAATGATGTAATTTATAACTATGGATGTTGTTATAGAGGTTGAAAATAAAACATAAAAAATGAATTTTTTTAGAAATTTGATTGTTATAACAAAATGTTGTTATAACGGGTGGTTATAAAGAGGGTCGATTGTTCCAACTTTATTGTGTGTATTGTAAAATTTGATACATTTCTTAAATAATTTCAAAACATCATAAAATGCATCTATATTCAGTATAAAAAAAACCTAAATCTTATGATATTTTATAAATAGATAAGAAAATTCTAACGAGTTTTTTTGATTGGTTAATATTTTTAGTATAATAAATTTAAAATTCACATGAGTTGTAATTAATATTATCAAGAGCCAAAAAAAATGTAACTATTATTATCAATGAAAAACACACTAAAATGTGGACCTTGATTTTTTAGTGATTTTATTAGAAGAGATAGCCGAAAGAAAAATATGGAAAAAAAAAAAAAAACCACAAAAATTTAGCAAGAAAATAAAAATAATACAACTGCCTCTTCAAAGAAGAATTACTAAAGCAAAACATAGTTTGAAATTGAACCGAAACGACCATACTTGAATCACATCAACTTGCAAGCCACGCTTTTGTACTAGTGATTGCCACCCACGGATCAAGAAGTAGAGTGGGGAATTTTTCCCCTTCACCTTCTGCTTCCGCATCTCCCATCTCTTTAAAACCATATTACTCGCATCCAAATCTGTCTCAATCACCAATGCTTCTATACCATCCTTCCCGCCTTCTTTCAGCACCTCCTCTTCGTCCGTAAGAAACTCCGCTCGGACTTGATTCATGGGTATGGAGAGACGACCATGGTGCTCCGTCAAATCGAATTTTTACAATGATTTTTGTATGACCAATTGATCATCGCTTCTCCCAAGCCTTTGGCCATCTCTTTCACCCTTTCAGGCAAGCAAGGTTGAAGGGCCGAACAACTACTCCTACCACCACCACCACTACCCTTGTTGTGCTGCTTTGTATTGTCGGGCTTATTTGCCCTACTAGTTTCATCTGGTGACTTAGAGCTACGTTATTTCTTCTTCCCCATTCTAGTGTTCCCAATGTCGTCTCCGCCAAGCGATGTAAGTCAGACCAAATTTCCTCTTTTTCCTTGCCCTTTAAATCATTTGAATTCATCTTCTTTTCTTGCTTCTTTTAAGAAATTTGAAGGTTTTCTTTTGATAAGTTATATTATTAAATAGTGAAAGGAACCAAGTTACATCATATGAGTGAGTTGTCATGAACGTAGGAATTCCTGTTTTTTTTTTGGAAGTTGGTAATTAAGTTTTCCTATGCCTATACTGTTTTGGAGATTAATTTTGAAGTTAATTAAGAAATTTGAAGCAGTATCATTTCATCCAAGTAGGACAAAATTTTATAAATATATTTTGTACATATATAGTAGTATCATATTATGGTCCAATGGATGATCTGGAAACACCAAAATGAAAGGATTTTTCTCAAACACATATTTTTAAAAAATAAAAAAGCTTTTGAGTCTGAAATTTGAATAAAAAAATTAAAATTTGTGTGAATTGAATGGCGTGGCCCATGAGTCCTGTCCAAAAGGACCAAAACCCTCCATTTCCTCTTCTCTTTTTCTTTCACAGAGACGAAGGATTTTATTTTATTTATTTGGTATCACTAGATGTTATTTACTTATTTTATTCTCACAATCGAACTGGGTTTATTTAATCAGGGACTGTTTTTAGGGGCTTTAACCCATTCCTTCCTTTCAGTAAGCTTTCACCTTCATTTTAATTTATGAAGAGAAACGCATTCCATTCTGAATATTGTTTTTGTTTTCTTTAAATGCAATTCTTCAGTTCTCATTGCTTGAATCCAAAATTATGTGTAAAAGCAATTTGTATACTATGTGGTCTTTCAAGTTGGAATCTTTCGTAACTGTGGATTAGGGCTAGGGCTATTTAGGGTTTTTCTTTCTGTAGATATGATGAAGCAGATATTCGGAAAGCTACCGCGAAAACCATCGAAATCATCCCAACATGAACCCAACGGTGATGCACTCAATGGTAATTCCTTTTTTAACTCTTCTCTTGGACCCAATTCTTTAAACAGCTCTAAACCTGGTTCCGCTTTTAAATTCTCAAATTCAGGCTCACGTTTGAACGGTGGGACTGTTAATTCTCATTCATCCAGTTCGGCCAACTCGAATCAAGGGAAGAAAACTGACCCTCTTGCAAGCCAAGCAGGTCTTATGTTAGTTTCAGGGATTTATGAGGCTTTGCCTGGTTTCCGGGATGTTCCCAGCACGGAAAAGCAGAGTCTTTTCCTTAAGAAGTTGAATATGTGTTGTGTGGTTTTTGATCTTAGTGATCCAACTAAGAACCTTAGGGAGAAGGACATAAAGAAGCAGACTCTGTTGGAGCTTGTTGATTATATTTCCTCAGTTACATCCAAGTTCAATGAGTTGGCGGTGCAGGAGATGACTAGAATGGTTGCTGCTAATCTCTTTAGAACATTTCCATCTCCGAATCACGATAACAAACTTCTAGAAATGTATGATTTGGAAGATGAGGAACCGGCCATGGATCCTGCTTGGCCTCATCTTCAGATTGTGTATGAACTTTTACTTAGATTTGTGGTCTCACCAGAGACTGATGCCAAGCTTGCTAAGAGATACATGGATCATTCATTTGTGTTGAAATTGCTGGATTTGTTTGATTCGGATGACCATAGAGAGAGGGATTATCTGAAGACAATTCTACATCGAATTTATGGGAAGTTCATGGTGCATCGACCATTTATTAGGAAAGCCATCAACAATATCTTCTACAGGTTTATTTTTGAGACAGAGAAGCACAATGGTATAGCTGAGTTGCTTGAAATCTTGGGAAGTATAATAAATGGGTTTGCCTTGCCTTTGAAGGAAGAGCACAAGCTCTTCTTGGTACGAGCCCTGATTCCTCTTCACAAGCCCAAGTGTGCGTCCATGTACCATCAGCAGCTTTCTTATTGCATTACTCAGTTTGTTGAGAAAGACTACAAGCTGGCTGATACTATCATCCGAGGCCTACTAAAGTACTGGCCTGTCATTAATAGTTCAAAGGAGGTAATGTTTGTAGGAGAGTTGGAAGAAGTTCTAGAAGCTACTCAGGCAGCAGAATTCCAACGCTGCCAGGTTCCTCTTTTCCGTCAGATTGGCCGCTGCCTCAATAGCTCTCATTTTCAGGTACTGTCTAGATTATCATTGTTACTCCCTCTATTGACTTTTTCTGTAAGCTTCTTGCCTTCTTTTGTTGACTTCTGTATGCCTGTATCACATAATACTTCATCACTACACATTCTTTTACAACGATTGGAGTCTCTTACTGTTTTTTTATTCCCCATTGTTGCTGTTAGAGATTTTCCACGCCTTTCCATCCTGAACAATTCCTATTGATCAATGTCCATCTTTAATATATATGTTTGTTAAACCCTAAGCCCCTGTACTATTTTAAGAATCTGGTCGGGGAAAAGAGTTAGAATTGTAGAACAAGCTACAAGAAATTTTCGGCATAAATAGTAGAACTTAGGATATTTTGGTGAGATAAGGATGTATTATTTTTTAGATTGATCTAAGCTGATCTTATTTTCTTGGTTAAGGGAAGGATTTATTGAATCTGGCAGTGACTGGGAAGCCACTCATACCTCACTAGACTAGTTAACTGATGATTTTCCTTGAATAGTTTGTAAGCAACTGCTCTTTTGTTCACCTTTATTTCTGCTCAATGCTTGCACCCACCCAGCAGCATCTTCATGGGGAAATATTATTTTGATGGCATTTATGGATTGAAGCATGTTGGGGAGTGTGTTGTTGTATGGTGTGGACATTATCATAGCTTTACATTTGAGGCATAAGTTATCTATATTATTTTGGCTAGCATGCTTAATTTCTTGGGAGTTTTGATCCTTGAAGACAGCATTGTCGTGTGGACTATGAGTATCATGGTCATGAAAAATGCGTATCTGCTCAGCTTCAACGTTACTGTTTATCCTTGAGAAAAGAATTCAATATATCTTTTCTACCAGTAGTTGATGATGTTTATGGTCAAGAGAATTGTAATGGTCTTGCTGGGGAAGGAGATGGCAATTTAATCCTGGTAGTGAGTTGCATTTTCATCGTTCCATCAGGTTGATCCTGTTCTAATAGCCCTAAATGAAATAAAAATACATTCAAGTGGCCTCTCATTCCACAGCAATCAAAAAGCACTTTTGAACTGTCAAGAATAGGGCATTCTTAGTTGAGAATAATGCTGCTATGCTGGTGGATTTGAGTTCATAACCCTAGTTTCGTTCTTGCAATACCTAGAAAAGAAGATGATTCAATTTGATCACTACAGGACAGGTTAACCCTACACTTTTTCGGTAATGGCCACACCTATTGTTTTAAGTGGTTCATTTTATGTTGGCTTCAAAGGGAAAACAAAAGGAGAATAGTTATTCACTGTGGAAATTACATGATTTTAGTCATTAGTCGCCTGGTATCTAGTTTGAGACAAGTAGAGCTTTGTGCTCTCAACTTTTCTCCGTTGTAAGAGTATGATTTGGAAAATGTTCTTTTTGTTTATGGCAGGTAGCGGAACGGGCTTTATTTTTGTGGAACAATGATTACATAAGAAATCTGATCATCCAGAACCGCTCAGTAATACTCCCTATAATCTTCCCTGCACTGGAGAGAAACACCAGTGGTCATTGGAACCAGGCAGTCCAGGGCTTTACACTAAATGTCAGGAAGATATTCACGGATGTTGATCATGTGCTTTTTGACGAGTGTTTGTCCAGATTCCGAGAAGATGAATTGAAGGAAAAAGAGATGCAGGAAAGGCGGGAACTAACCTGGAAGCATTTGGAAGATGTGGCTTCATCTACTACCGCAGCAAGCAATGAGGCTGTACTGGTTTCTAGATTTGTCTCTTCCATTGCCATTGCCACTGCTACTGCCACCAGCCCAACCCCAAAGGCAATGGTGGGCAGTTGAGAGATACAATGAAAGCAACTGTTAAGAAATCAGATCATATCCACCATAGTGAAATGATCCATGGTGTAACCTGAATGGTGCACCATGGGAATCCTGCAATTTTTAACAGCGAGTCTCTACTTACTGAATCATCTGTGGATATTAAGGTCGTTGCTTTTACTTTAATTCTGAATCATTCTTTTCTTTATCTTCTATACCTTCTTCCTTATCCTTGTCCTAGGAACATGTGTATCATATCATAAGGGATTTAGTTTTTATTGACAGTTCGCTGTATTTACAATCAGATACTATTTATACTGTACTATTCTTTGTAATGATGCAAGGATATATATATTTTGACACAAATGTATTATATGACATGTATAATAGCGAAAAAAATATAAATATACTTATCCAGTGTAGAAAGGAAAAGCACTTTCATTCACTGGTGCTTTTCGTTTTAACTATTGCAAGGTCCACGAGTAGATGCCTATCCCTCCAAGATAAAAGGAGCGGCATGGATCTAGGTTTAGATTACATGCTTTGAATAGTGCGTTTGACAGGGATGGAGGCATGTGGACTAATGGAGTCTCAACTTTGTGCTCTAGGAACTATCAGCTTTCCAGCTCAACTAATTCATCTTAAAACATCATATGATTAAACCATATGATGTATTCACTCCCAAGTTTCGCTAGAAATGGGTTTCAATGCCCCCCAAGGTAAAGCCCCTTTTTTTGCATGTTTATAATGAAAAGCCACCAAACAACCATCATTCTTTCATTTAGCAATCTGACCATATATTAGACACCGATATTTCATGAGCTTCAGCAAATGAAACAAAAAATCATTTAGGATGCGATTTGCACATTAATAGAGGAAAAGTTGCAGAAAAATGTTTCCGGGCTTTTTATTTTATTCGATGCACCTGTAGATGCCAACTTTTCGTTCACTTACAAAGTCAATTGTTGGTTTTTGCTCCTAAAGTTTTAGAAAGCTCCTTTATGATGGGTTTATCTTTAATAGCTTCCTCCCTTTCCAGGTGCCATTTCTTTGATGAGTTTTCGGCCTGAAAAATGAGAAAGTCCGAGTTTAGTGCAATCATAGTTGAGACTTGTAAAATACAGGAAGCAACATAGTGTTGAATTTTTTATCAACATACCCAAGTTCTTAGAGGAACAAGCTGCTCACTAATCATTTCAAATTTAGGCTGAACCAGGTCTTTTCCTTTTGTTCTGACATCATCACTCTGCCAAAAGCAAAAGATAAAAATAAAAAGAAATAAGGAAAAAAAAAAAACATTTCTCTGTATCAGTGCATTGCCTAACTAAATACACATGGGAAAAGACTAGCATACTCAAATGGAACATGTGATGGAGAATATGGATACTCAAGAGCATGAAATAACATTGAATTACAGTTCCATCATTGTGTTAAATTAGCCCATGATTTGGTTTGGAAGCAACTTATTTATGCTGAAATGTTACTTTGACAAGCATGTCATCAGACTAACACATAACGGCATCACACTGATGAGGGACAATGCATTAGTGCTGAAGACGTGTCAATTAGCATGCAGATTTCAATAACGACTAAAGAGTAATCCAACCCTATTGCAGAATTTGTTAACATTGATAAGACTAAGTTCCTAAAAAACCACCAGGTGGAGAATGACAAATCTGTATAAGTATGACAAGAACGGCAATAAAAAAGAAACTGGAAAAATGGTGATAAAACACTCTACAACCATAGATATCCAATAGTTTTGAGCCATAAAAACAGAAATTGACGATGTATTTCATTGCGCTTTTATGCCAAAAATACATAGAGCTGAGAAAGTTATCAATAAGGGTGCAATATGTAATGCTCACACTGTGCAACTCCAACTTGGAGGCTGCAATCCCAAACATCAAGGCGGCTCCACCGAATACCATTGTAGTTGCAACTATAAAAGCCATTCCAACTATAACACAAAAACCAAGTATTATAAGCCTTACCGAAGTTCTGTTGATACAAAATGGCAATTAAAATTCATAATTAAAATGTTCCCTAATTCAAATTAGAAGACATTAGAACTAATAAAGACTAAATTGCCGGAGTTCATATATATTAGATATGAAATGAAACTAAACAAAAAGCATTAAAAGAGAAATTGAAATGAACAAACTTCGCTTAAGTCCTTCAGCAGCAGCTTTCAACTTCTCCGGATTGAGAGGCGTATATTTGTCCTTCCGCAATTCATTAGCCGTCGATGCCATGGTTGAATGTTCCGTTGTTGGCAACTCCCACCTGCAAATTCTCCACCGACATACAATAGAAAACCCAATAAACAAGAAAGGAAAAAGAAAACCCAAAATTCGACGGAGAAGAATGGGGCAAAGCTGACCTTTTGGGGCCAAAAGTAACCTGGGGTAGAGAAACATAAGCCCTGAGAGGGTTCAAGGCATCAGGGGAAGAACTGGAGGCATTGGTTGGATGAGTATGGAGGGCCCACTTGGAGGACCTCGATAGAGACGAAGCATCGGAGGGTTGCCTGAAGATCTTAGAAGGCAAAGAATGCTTGAGGACCTCAGGAAGGACGTCAGCTTGAGTTTGTTGCTCAAGCAGCGGTGGGTTTGATGGGAGGTTTTTGGGGGTTTTCTCGACCAAACGGTTGACGGCTTGTTTGGATTCCTGGAAAAAGAAGGCGCCTTCTTTTCCTGCTAGTCTACCGGCGAGAAAACTCATGATGTTTCGATAGCAGAATTTAGAGAAATGGTGTCGGAAAATTATTTGGGTTTTGGATCTTCTTTTGGGGGTCAGAGGCTTTGGATTGATCACCAAGTATCGACATATTTTGTAGCGTCAGCCTGTTTGAATTTAAAGAATATTTGAACACTATCTTTTAAATTTACATCAGCCACAATCAATTACCTTTCTTATTCGTATTTTATCCTCTTATTGTAGTTTACCAAAAACATTAATTACAATAATTTGAAAAACACACATATATTCATACAAGATTTAAACTTAAAATTTCAAAATTTTATTCAACAAAAAAAAAAGTTAAAACTTTTAATATCTCAATATTATAACTTATAATTAGAGTTTAAATTTTTTTTTTTTTTAAATCAAGTCTAGTCCAACCCAATTTATACACATCTCTACCTAACCACTAGAATATCAACAAGAGTTTTTGTTATATCGATTTAATATAAAACTTATATTTAAAATTTAATTTAATTTTTTAAAATTAATTAGCATTTAAGGCACAAGATTTTTATTAGTTATAAAAAATTTAATCTAAATTCTTAACTATGTATTTAAAAGTATACAATTATTTTTACCAAAAAAGATTATACAATTATTAAAACTATTGAAGTCTATATCTCTAAGGTCCTGGAGGTATACATATGCTCGTTTCTCTCTCTCTTTTCTTTTACATTTTATAAAAAGGTTAAAGTTGAGTTTTGACCCTTCCAATATCCATAATTCAACTTTTAACATATTTTGGTCGTACTTTTATAATGTTATTAGTTAAATAGTCTATATCTTTAATTTTTCAATTAAAACATCACATGAGTATATATAATTTGAATATTCCAAGAATTTTAGAGATATGTCACTTTCCATTTCCTTTTAATTTTGTGTCTCTCTTTTTGACATTATAAGACAATTGTCAGATTTTAGTTTTGGCCTTTAGATTATATTAAAACTTGAGATTTAATCTATATATTTTTAACTTTTTTTTACTTAATTCAGTCTATCTACTTTTATAATAATTAACATTGTCAACTATTTCAATTAAAACGCTTACACCAATTTTTCTTAAGAACAATCTTACATTGGGAAAAATATATTTTATCATGATGATTTTGAATAAGTATTTTTAAGAAAAAAAATACTAATAAATATTTTCAACGATAGTTTTACTGTTACATAACTATTAAGTGAATGTTTGTTTTTAATTTTAAAATGTCACGCCAATATATTTAATAGAAGTAACAACCAGACCTAAGATTTTTATTTTTTAAAAGAAGAGGACTATATTCTTAAAAGTAAAAGTAAAGAACTAAATTTCAAATATATAAAATATATAGGGACTAAAATAAATTTTGACTTTAAATTTTCACTCTCTTATTTAATACAAAGGACTGAAATCTATATTAATTGTTGCAAATACATAAGATCGGATGTATAAGGTAAATCCATCTACTTGAGTTCAGTTCATTTTCCTGTTCTACTCAGGGTTTTTAATGAGTAGTTTGGATATTTCCTTAAAAAAATAGAGTTACAAACAAATATTTAAATAAAAAATAAAGAATCATGAACTAACAGATAAATAAGTTATTACAAGCTTCTTTTATACAAAATTTAAATAATTCATAAATCTGAATTAGAAAATAATACATACATTAGTAGCTTTGAGTGAATAAAAAATAGTTTTTTTTTGATATAATTAGAAAATACTTTATATTTATTTTACGATGATAAAAAATCAATTTTTTTCGAATTTTTCAATGACTTTTGGAGATTTATTGTTTCCTGTTCAAACCTTTGTAATAATTAACTAAAATGAATCGTAAGTCATTATTGTTTCAACCTTAGTAATAATGAGCTAAAATGAATTCAAATATATATTACATTGATTTCAAGCGCACACGCATAAATAAGGGGCGGGTGCGATGTGGGTTCTCCTGCATTTGCACTTTGACACTGTGGACCATACCCACCTTCCTCGTCTACACTTTTTTTCTTTTTTTTTTATGGGGTGAAATTTCCAAAGAATAAGCTAGCTTCAGGGCAAGCTGTTAAAAGAGGGTGGGATGTGAGTGCATGGCCCAATGGTTCGCAAGATATTCCACTTTAATTTGCACAGATGATATCCAACCTTAATTGCATGGTTGGTGTATGAAATAATGGGCAATTGAGCTGCCATTAAAACCAGGTGAGTGGAGGCTAGCTAAACCAGTCCATTTATAGATCATTCATCATAACTTTCAGAGCACCGCAGAAACAAATTACAAGTAGTGGGTCATTTTAAAATGGTCGTTTATGATGATTTTTTTCTTTCTTTTTTTACAATCAGAATTGCATTCAGTGCCAAGCAAAGATGATGATGAATTGGTGATGGTTCACTGAACTGCAATATATTGCTCCCTTTTGGTGCTGTTTAATTTCCTACCTCCCCCAATGAAACCACAAATTTGGTTTCATACAAGTGAACCATCCTAAAATAAAGTAAGATTCTTACCAAAGATATGCTGAGCTGAGAAAAAGAAATATGTAATTTATATAAAAACCTAGGTAATTCAAAGCTTACAAACTATGGTTATTGCCTCGCATACAAAGCCTATATGGAGGCAAATAGATATGAAATAATTCCTTTAAATTAATCTAAAAACGTGCAGGAGTTGATTCCAAAAAAAGTTCATCTCTATACTTGTCACAATATCTCTAGTCTATACACAACTAAGTAGGTCTATAATCTATGATATTGTCTAAGAAATCATCCAAAAAAAAGAAAAACAATATGCTTATACGCTACACAAGAGAAAAAAGAAAGATGCTGCAATTGCAAAAAAAGCAATATACTATATATTATCTGAAGTTTGAGTTCTTTTGTAGCTAGTTTCTTGAGCTATCATCGCTTGTTGTGCAAGGGGTTGGAGCCTGTTGGGACTCTTCGCTTCTCCTCGAATTGCCTGGCTTGGCCTGTAAAAGGTGGACCAGTTGACACCGGATGAAACACCTGTTGCCCAGGTTGTCTGGTTCCTTTGACTGAAGAGTCTGAGGATACAAGGATGTTCCTTCGGATCGCTTGAATCCTGGGAGTTAAGAGGAGGAGAATAAGAACAAGGGAGCAAAGCTGAAAACGATCCATCGTTTTGTTTGAGAGAGATGGAGAGATATTGGAAAGGCAGTCATAGGCTAAGGCAGCTTCTTATTTTATATATGGGGGAGGCGTTGGTCCATTTTTGAAGTATAGATACGTGTATTCAGATTCTTAAAGTTGTAGCTTCGGTTTTGACCCATTTGCCATAGGCTTTCCCACCGTTGGATCTATAGAAAATTGTGAAAGTAGACCCACTATTATTCACATTTATTATTCAATCAAATAATAACAAAAACAATTTATATAAATTTATAATCATGTGATCACTGACCTTATAATGACGGTTGGGGTAAAGTCAACATTTAAGAGGGAGAATGACACCAGAAATACACGCAAAGTAAGTAATATGTGAAAACTTGGAAGGGAAGGGAAGGGAAGCGCTCGCCGTGACTTTTAAAATATTATTCGGAAAGACCCAAATGCCTTTGCATTTTCCATACCCAATTTGGAAAACTTTATCAATGGCCCTTGCATGGAAAGGGGCATTTTCGTCATAATGGAGTCAACATTGATACACCGACGGGAGTCCATTATATATTAGAAAACCATAGACTTGACCATTCATTAATTTGAGCCGCGGGATTGGATTAACAGATTAATCAAATTTAGATCAAAAACCTGTACAGACACCTATGAGAAAGGTCGGCTACAGATATTGGAAATTTCATTCTTTCTCAAATTCAAGTAAGCCACGTGGAAATATACAATTATTTATGATAAAAACAAGCATAAGAAACTTCGTTTCTTAATATAAAAAAAAGCACAAGGAATGGCATTCCTTTGATGTTCAAAATTCAAATACAATAATAGTAAAATTTTAGAATTTAGATTTGATTATTATCTTGGAATTTGAATTTATTATTTATATTTTAGTTTCATGAATTATTTTAAATTTTATTTTAGGTCTAAATAGGTAGCTTTTATTTTTTAACAATAACTTAAATTAGAAATTTAATCTTTATATCAATAGAGCCGGTTCAACACCAGTTCCAGTTGTATTAACTAGTGCATATTGCTTCAGTAATAAACCGGTGCAATAAACTCCCTTTTTTGTATCGGTCGCACCAATTTATTCCATGTAATTCTAGTCACACCAGCGGGTACATGAATAATATTTTTAAAAAATAATTTTTTTAACTTTTTACTATTATAGTTATAAATAATAAAAGCTTTTACCTAAATATTGTGGATTGTTGTTGAATGAATATTTTATATCATTTAATATTATTCATTTTATTTTTTAAATGTTTTTATGTACATATATTAAATATTTTTCAAAAATATTAATAAATCTAAAATAATACATTGAAACAGACTTGTAGTAATACACATCGGTTCTAGTAGAAAAGTAGTGCATCCACTAGTGCAGTACTAACTACCTTGCTTTATACTTCATTATTTGACATAATTTGGTACCTTAACTTTTATAATATCATTAACTAATCTAAATATTTTATTCTCATTAAATGTTAATGTGACGTTTTAAGAATTGCTAACACCATTAAAATTTTCTATTAAATTCAAGTCCATCACAATATTATTTTTTGTTACATGACTACCAAATAATTTTTTTTTTAAATTCTAATGTCACACTAACGAATTTAATAGAAAAATTTTAAATTTAAAAATTAACGAGACTAATTTCTTAAAAATAAAAGTATGGGGATTAAATTCCAAATCTACAAAAAGTATAGGGACTTGAAGTATATCTGTTTTTAATTTGGTCAATTTTAATCCCATAACTTTCAAAATTTTGAAATTTCAATTATGTTCCAAATTGTAGCAATTAAATTTGGTATGTCTAATTTGCTATTAGTCTTATTTTGTGCATAAGTTGTAGATTTAGTACTTATCTTCAATTTGATAATTTTAAGTCGTTATACTTTTTGAATTTTGAAATTTCAATCCTACCTCAAGAGGTAAGAATTAAACCATTAATTAAAATAATGACTTTTTTAATATTATGTGTAAATAAAAGGTTGGTATAGTATTGCACAAGAGATAACATGTTTGTCTCATAAAATTTTAAAAATAACATTATTTAATCACTATCGTTTGACCAAAATTAAAATTTTAAATTTTGAAAATGATGAAATTAAAATAGAAGAAGAAAATATACAAGATACAAGAAATAACAACATTAATTTACCTAAATTTGATGTATGAATTATAAAAGTTATGACGGGAAAAGATGGCCAAACCCATTAAAAACCCCTTATTTTTGAACAAAAGCCAAACTATATATACTTTATATTTGGAGTTGAAAAGTGGGGGTTTCTTTTTATAATTTTATTTATTGCAAAGTTAAGGAAATTTATTCATGTACTAAATGATGCAATGTTGAATATTGTAACAAAATTCTTCTGAAAATGTAGGGGGGAAAGGGGTTAGGGTTGGACCCTTTTGGTGCACGGGTAGCAAAAGTTTCACTTTTTTGCTTTATATATTTCATGACTATGATGTATGATATTCATGCATTATTTTATATATACCACTCCCTATCCCATTCACATTCCCATTTTCAACAATGAATTCAACTTGCCAAACTGTTTCACAAGAGAACCTTATGGAATTAGTCAACTATGATGATCAAAATATGAGGCTATTTCAATCTAACTCATCAAATGACATTTAAAAATTAATAGCATATTAGAAATTATATAATCTTATATTAATATTTATATAATTTTAATTAATATTTGAATAAAAATTGTTATACCCCTTTACATTAAGACACGTGACAAGCTAAAAAGGCACTTGAGCAGTAAGCCAGCCACCTACAAGTTGGGAGGGCACTTGCATACTCACCCTTCCGAGGTGAATCACCCGGACAACAGGTGGCCTACTCTTCATTAGGAACATGAAGTCGTTGGTCTTCAAATATCATGTGGGCTCAAATGCTTTATTTCATCAAGTCAAAATGAATGACAGAATCTATTCTATCACAGACATCCTTGTCTCATCGAAGACATCCCTCCTATGCGCTCAATACTGATGGCTAGATGGCAAGTCTAACATGTTAGCACCATATTACATCAAATCCCTTCCTATAAATACCTTAAGGAATGATGAAGAATAGATTGACCCTTCAAAAATACTAAGCCTATACACTGTCAACACTCTTTTAGCCCTCAATATTTATGTTCTTTTTTTCAACCACTATCCATGACCTCTAGCTCTCCAATTTGACTGCGTAAATTGACCTCCATAACAATCATTCTTCTCTCTTCCATACTTCTCCCTTGTTGTACACTATAGAAAAAAATTATTTTTAAAATTATTTAATTTGAATTAGGGTTTGGCCAACTTAAAGTTTAACACATTTTCTATAATTTTTTATAGTTATTGATAATTTAACAAATAAACCACTAGGTATAGTAATACAATTTCAGTCATTATGCATGTAAAGTATGAATTGATCTAATATACTTATTTCATGTTTATCCGGAACATTGTCTTTTTATATGATTCAATGGTTAATAAATAAAATTAATTTATATTGAACAAAAATTTAATTTTTTTTCCTTTGCTTGAAATTTAACACCCATAATAAATGAAAAAGTATATAGAAATGCATCAGTTGGATTATTTTTTTTTAGAAAAGGAAATATTACGAAAACAACTTAAATTGATTTTAAATCTATACAAATAAAACTCTTAAACATAATTAACTGTGTTAAATAAAGAGAGGGAAAAAAGGTTGAAATTTATGGTTTTCTAAAAGATGCAAATAGTAAAGGTTATGATAAAAGCTCCAATTAATGTAAAATTTGTATTTTTATTATTATTAATCATTACATTGAACGTGCGAATGGGAAACCTAAAGAGTAGAAGAATGCAGAAGAGTAACAAAAGTGAAGGGGTGCCACTTTGGAAGCTTGTACGGCAAGAACTTTGAGCTAATTAGGTTTTGTAATAATCTGACCAAATTAAACCATTCATACAACATTTGAATAAGTTTTGAGTGCTGCCTTCATCACTATAAATATTTGTTGGATGAATTCATAATAACCGCTCCTCTTGATTAAATAATTACTTGCAATTTAAATATATAAGTCGATTGAGTCTTAACTCAATTAGTACGAGTATTATCGTCAATGCAAGAAGATATAAGTTTGAGTATGCTGAAGTGCATTATCTTCCTATTTATAGATTGTGGAGAAATTATGAATAATTTCTAGGCATTGTATCAAAATAAATAAATATGATTAAAAATTATAATGAAATTATTAAAATATATAAGTAAAACATAAATATAATCTTTTTGAATTACTGACGTGACAAAAGAAGTTAATAATAAATATTAAATTGATATTTCAACGCATTCCCTTATTTAAAAATAATTATTGATTAATAAGAAAAACTGTTGTAAAATGGTAAGACTTTTCAGACAACATCTTTTATAATACACTTTTTTTCATGAACCAATTCATTTTGTCGTTCACTTGGTTGATCATATAGGTTTGGTGTTGTTGTAGCTGTCTTGTCGACTATTTTATTCAAAATTCCAAGTCCAAAAATGGCTTCAAATGTTATCTTTGAAATGTATCAAGTAATCTTTCCTTTTCGCCCAAAATGTATCCAATTATCTTACTTAACATCAAACCAATCCTTGAATTTCTTCGGGGTTTCTTTTATATTATTACAACTTTATGGTTGCCTCTAATATTGATTGAATCAATAAAGTTATCTCCATTCAATTGGCGGTTTAATTTATTTAAATCAGTCATTAAAAAAGTATTAAAAAATAAAAACATTAAAAAAATAATTTAATCATTTGATTTTTTTTTTCTAATTTAACTGGTTTGTATCAATTCTCGAATCAATTAATCCAATACATTTCTTCGGATTAGTACCTTAGTCGGTTCCTAATCCGATCGAGTGATTCGATCTGATTCAAACAACTATGGCCATCAAATTGTTATTATTAGAGATTAAATAACATTTAATTTCTAAATTTGATTCCATTGAACTTAGATTTCTTTGTAATTTTTAATTTTATATAATTTTTTTTTAAAATA
Source organism: Gossypium anomalum (assembly GCA_025698475.1). Lineage (NCBI taxonomy): Eukaryota > Viridiplantae > Streptophyta > Magnoliopsida > Malvales > Malvaceae > Gossypium > Gossypium anomalum. The sequence continues at coordinate 18,384,229 of CM046966.1, forward strand.
TCAAGTTATGATGTGACATAATTTTAGAGCACCACATTATCACACTTTAGTAGAATTTAAATTTAAGGATTAATAAATTTTAAAAATAAATAGGGTGTATTATCCCTAATTATGATTGTTGATTTCATTTGCATATATAATATTGATAATGATTTAATTTTCTTTTTGCCTTGAATGATAATAGTAATCATTCTTGACCGAAAATCTTTTGATATAATTACCTATAGAATTATTGTCCCACAGACTGAAAATATTGATAACAACATCGAAAAAGATAAAGTTAACTTAATTAACGTCCACAAAACATTAATTAATAATAACTAAAAATTGGAGGACCACGGAACCATTAAAGTAACTAATTTTCTTAAGCAAATACAATTTTCAATAGTTTTTTTCTTTGTAAATCGAATTTTAGTTTAGTTATACCATTGCTATGGTAGTAATTAAAAAGATGTAGGGTTAAGAATATTCAAACCTATTTTCTCTCTTATTTAAGGTTGAACAAAAGTTATACACAAAATACTTAAAATCATTGATTGAGTTGATGTCATGAATCAAACAAGAATCAACTCAATTGAGAAATAATTAAAATGTCATTATCTACAAAATAAATTATATTATTATAAGGGTGTTTTTGACCTTTTCATATTATCTACCATTTGCCTTTTTATTTTTTAATAAATCTATTTTTTATATATTTTCACTTATACTGTGAGTGTGCCATAGTCTGGTAAAACTAAAATTAATTAATTTTTATCTATTAAAAAATTAAAAAATATAATGAGGCCTTACTAAAAAATGAAAATAATAATAATAATAAATTGATCCCTTAAAAAGAATCGCACCCTTTTAAGTCCTTAATGGTTAAAAAAAAAAAAAAACTAGGCTCTTAACAGTGCTAGCTAGCTGATGACAACCACCATGAGATGAGATGTGGCATGTCATATAAAAGGATGCTAACATGGCATGCCATATCAGCAAAAATTAAAAAAATTAAAAAGAGAAAAAAATAATTAATAAAATATACATCTAGAATGAACTTGGACAAATTGTTGTCCATACTCATTTGAATGTAGACAACCATTGTCTAAATTTATTCTATATGAGTGTAAAATCATAAAAAATATTAATAATTATTTAAAATTATAAAAAAATCCACATAAGAAAAGAATTAAAAAATAATAAATTATTGACTTAAAAAATCAAATAAGAAAAAATTAAAAATATAAAACATTTTCAAATAGTTTCAATTTCAAATGTTATAATTTTTTTAGAATTTTTTTAAATTTCAAATATGTATAATTAACTTTTACAGTTTATCACAATTCACCTATCAAATAAATATCTATAAATTACACACACGGTAGGTGAGAAATAAAGCTAAATTGAAGCCTTGCATTGCATGTATTTGAGGATGATCTTTCAGGTACCAAAATTACCCAAACCATAGCTAGCTAGTTAGGACGGTAATTGGTACATCATTGCTGTCCTAAACTAGAACCCAAACCCACTTACCTAACGTTCCATTCGCTTCTTTCCAACACATTTCTCTCAATGGCCTCAGTTTGATTCTTTTCTCTCTTTTTTTTCTTCTTTTAAATTTGAACCAATGTGTCTGACCTGTATCAATATTCAATTCCATTTTATCCTATGAATTCATTACATTATATAAACAAAAAAGGGTAAATTAATTTTACCCATTTGTATTGCATTAGTTAGTCAAGAATTTTAAAAAATTATTTGGTCTCATGTTAAATAATTAGAGCTAGGCCGGGTTGAGTTGAGTTTGGGTGAAACCTCAATACAAATTTAGGTTCATTTTTAAGTTCAAGTTCAGTCCAAAAAACGGGCCTAAAATTTTATCCAAATTCGACTTGAATTATAGAAGCCAAACCCAAACTCGGCCTGCCCATATTAATTTTTTTAGATTTTTTTATCATATATGTTGGGCCCAATTTTAGCCCCGAGCCCAAACCAATACTAAATTAAAACAAAACACCCTCAGACCCAATTCAATCAAGCCCAATACAAACTCAATCCTAAAACACCTAAACCCTAGTCCAAATTTTTAGCCCAAAACCAAAAAAACATTTTCGGCAGAACCTTAGAAGCCAACCTTCAGCCGCTGCAACCGAAGTAGCCCCCAAGCACCGCACGTCGCGCGCCCCTCCGCATTGTACGCTCCTCCACCACGCCACATCAGAGACGTGCTCGATTGTAACTGCAAACATGTAAAACACGTTGTAAAAAAAGGGCTATAAAAGCCTTCGTAAACATTTGTAAAAGGGATCTTTTTTTCCCCGATTTTGACATATACAAAAGCAGAATACACAAAAGCAAACCAGATCAATAAAAATCAGATTGAGGTTGTTTTTTATTCTTTCCCCTTTCGCATTCTTGATTTTTTTCTTTCTTTTGTTTTTTTTTTTTACAAATTGATTTTTAATAAAATGCGAGAAGAGGACTTACCTAGACAGAGGGTTTCCTCGAATCCTCGACAGAGATGGAGGTGCATGAGGCACTGATGACCATCAAGGGAGGCTTCTAGGCCGAAACCCTAGTAGAGGGGGGGAGAAGCTTTTTTTTTTTTTTAAATCGGAGACACAAATTTTTTTTGGAAAAAATATGGGTTTTATACTGCACAGGAAACGGCACCGTTTCAGGCCTGGGGGATAAGCTTCAAAATGATGTTGTTTCAGCCCCCAGGATCCGCACGCTGACCCAACCCGGGGAGGATCCGCGCGTTTTCTATTAGTGGGGTATTTGCGATATTAGTCCTTCCCTTCTGCGATGCTATTCGATTAGGTCTTTTTACCTCTTTTAATTTTGCCCAGAAATTTTGTGAAAGTTTCATTTTGACCTGTGCTTAAACGCTGCGTTCAGGAACTTGGAATAATTGCGTTTTCGATCCCCTCACATTTGCACGCATTGCGCTTTAGTCCCTATTTCAATTTCAATGTTTTTGTTTGTTAATTGTCTCCCTTAATTCGCTTTTATTTCAATTAAGTTTTTTTTTTCATTTTAATATGTATAATTTCTTATTTCTTAAATTTATTTAACACTCAACTTTTAAAGATTATTTTTAACATACATTTTGAGTTACTTTAATACTTTTACTTTGTTTTTTATTTGTTTAAATTGCAAAAGTATTATTTTAAAGTTCTATTTTATGTAGTGTTATTTTAAATTCTTGTATAATATTTAATTAAAATACTTTTATATATTATTATTGTACATATATAATTATGATAAAATTAGTTTTATTTTATATACATTATGAGTTCTATGATATTTTGTTTATATAATCTCTTTTAAATCTATTTAATATATGTTTTCCTTTCAAATCTATTATGTATATAGTTTGTTCTTTCAAAACATAATTTATTATATTTTTTATTACAAATTCTTTTATGTACTATTGCATCATTATATATTATTTACATTTTTTTTATATGTATATTATCCATTTTAAATAGCCATGTCTTATTCTTTTCAAAATATTTTGCACATTTACTTCCAACTTTTTCTTTTATAATGTTTTAGTTGTCATTTATATATTATATTCTTATTTCTTAATATGTAAACTATCTCAAGCCCTAGCATGTGTTGTCCAGTTATAAATTTTTATATATTTAATAGTCTTTAAATCGTTTATATCGCATTAGTTTTCATACTGTTTTGCATATCATATGTCGATATCGGTATTCATGTTTCATGCATGTAATGATGTTTTATTTCTTGTTATTGCATCATGGTTATGGTTCTCATATTCTCTAAATGTCGATTGTCTTTTATCTCCAAACAAACCAAACAAGTATATCTTGACTCGGTTTTCATAATTGTTAACTTGAACCCTCAACATAAGGAAATATTTCGTGTTTGGGAGTTTGAGGAATCGTGCACTATCGTGCAGGGTTTTGATTTTTCATTCAACTAAAATGCGGAATATCCTTATGAAATTTCATCCATGTTTTTTAAATTAAAATGAGGCAATATTTCATGTTTGGAAACTCGAGAGATCGTGCCCAATCGTGCTGGGTTTCGGTTCACCGTTTTACCAAAGAGCCAAATATCCTTTTAATTTTTCAAATGCATGAGTTTTGGGAAACATGAGATAATCTTGCATCGAGGGTTTGAGATATTGTGTCCTATCGTGCTGGATATGATATTTTATTCCTTCTGAATGAGAGAATCTCAATATCCAATTCAAGATATCTAAACGTTTTAAAGGAATTGTATTTTAAAATCTTCTTCAAATTTTCAACATCAGGACATTAATTGATCAATACGTTACCAATTTTGGGCGTTACGAGGGTGCTAATCCTTCCTCGCGTGTAACCGACTCCCGAATCCGTTTTTTAGTCTTTCATAGACCAAAATGTTGTTTTAATAAACCAAAATGCTTTATTAAAATGATCGATCATGAGGTGACTCGATCCCACCTAAATAAAAAGGATGGGTGGCGACTCAATTTTCATTTTAAAGTCGACCTCTGTTTTTCAAAAGAAAAAGGTTTTGACAGCTTGACGATTCCACTAGGGACTAATAAGAGAGTCAAGCCGTATAATTGATTATTTTCTGTCCTTTTGTCGAAAATTTAAAATTTGGTTTTTAACATACGATCCTTTCATTGCGTCTCATGGGTTTTATGGTTTTCATCGTTATTCGGGTTTTGTTTTATATATCTCCTCGCATCATTTTGCATGACCAGCGTGGTCGTACCTTGTAAGTGAGAGTGAGAAACTATGCATTCGTGAGGTTTTCACCTCCGCATGGCCATAGGGAAATGTGTCCCCCTGAACTGAACTCGATCCGTATGAGCCTATAATGGGTGAAGATTGAGGAATCTGCTTGTTCAGGAGTCCGCTTTAAAATTGTTCGCCCTGCACCCACCCCCGAGTATATGCTTCAACAGGAATCATGCACACAAGGGTAGATTGATACAATATAAACCTCTGGTAAAATGCCCCCCATAACCCAGCGGATAAAGTACATTACATAGTCCATTTTAGAGATTGGCGACTTATCCATTCCATGACTTTGGCACAAGACGTTCTAAAAATGGGTACTATCGGGTCGGGTATACCCTTTCCTTTAGAACCGTGCCACATATAGTGAACCCTAGGAGTTCACCTTAGATAGAGCTATGTTGAACCTTAGCGGTTACCCAGATAAGTGTTTGACTATTTTCTGTTTGCTAACTCTTTGTGTTTTGATATGACCATAATTGCATATCATTCCATATTTAGGGAGGTGTCGATTCTTATTCAGTTACTAAATTAGAGAGCTTGCTATGGAGAACAAATTCCTTGATAAAGTAGAAGATAATGCGTTGTCCGTATACAATCAGAGAAGATGCAACTTGAGAAAGGGGATAGCTTGGCTGAGGGATATATGTCAGAGTTGTGGGACTTCACCCGTATCTGCGTGACACAGAATGAGTTCTAAGAATTGAGGGATATATGGGTCAGATGGGGCGATGAGACTAAGCAACTGTTCTATCAAAATTTTGGCAACCTACCCTACCTGCTCGACATTAAGGTATATAAGAACTTGTTCCGGGCTATAACTCAGTTTTGGAATCCCGCGTATAGTTGTTTCACTTTCGGGAAGGTGGACTTGGTGCCTACTATGGAGGAGTATACAGCTTTGCTTCATTGTCTAAAGGTTCAAGTCGATAGAGCTTATTCTAAGGCTGCTAATGCCCAAACTTTTGTAAAGAAATTAATGAGTATCACCGGGATGAGTAATCAGTGGGTTATAGCTCGAATTCAGCAAAAGGGTGATGGTAAATGTATTTCTTGGGTGAGTCTAAGGGATTTAATCGTAGCAAATCCAGATATGAAGAAGAAAGTTGACGTCTTCGCCTTAAATATCTATGGTTTGGTGATTTTCCCCAAAGCTTTAAGGTATATAGATGAAGCAGTTGCCGATTTATTTGATCAACTTGACAAAGGAGCCACACCAGTGCCGGCAATTCTAGCGGAGACATTCAGATCCTTGAGTGCATGTCGGAAGGCAGAAGAAGGCAAATTTATAGGGTGCGCGCAGTTATTGTTAGCTTGGTTCCATAGCCATTTCTGGAAGGTGGATAACGTTTTTTATCGGGTTTTCTCTGAGGATTACTCCCCTTTAAAAGAGATAGTGGCTACGCCCAGGAGAGATGACATATCAGAGGAGAATTGGATCGCACTCCTTCGAAATCTTCAAGAGGAGGATGTTGAGTGGAAAGCTCCTTGGTTGGTTCCCGATGAGATCCTCTATCGGTGTAGGAGTTTTGATTGGGTACCTCTGCCTGGAATTTGGGGAGCCGTTGGATATACTCATTTGCTTGCGTTGAGGGAATACAGATCGAGACAGTTTATATTGGTAACGCATGGGTTAGCTCAGAGTGAGTTCTCATACAGGGGGGACCATTATAAGAAGAAAGTTCGAAAGATTTCTGATGCCTGGAGACAGGCACGCCAGATGAAGAGATTGGTTGTAGGTTCAATGACGACCCAAGAGTACAAGGAGTGGTTGCACAAAAGAATCAATGATAATGTTCTTGAGCCGAGTTTAGGGGGCATTCGATCGATGGAAGAATACCTACAAGTAATCTCCTTCGACCTAGAAATCCTCAAGCAGGACTTCGAGAAGAGAAATTCGGAGTTAGGGAAAAGATAGAATATTTGGAGAAAAAAAGATGCATTTGAGGTTAGATGTTGATGTTCAGAAACTTAAGGCCGAGAAGCTAAGAAAGGGAAAGAGGAAAGTCGAAGAAGAATTGGACATTTTGAAAACCAATTACAAGAAGTTGCACATGTCGATGAGAATAGTTGGATTGGGGAAGACTTCGGAGCAATGGCGATAAGAAATTCAAGAGGAAAAAGCTAGAGTTGATAAGTGGAGAAAAGGTTCCATGATGCTCGAGCACGCGAAAATACCTTAAAAAAGAGTTTGGATGAAGGCCAAGATGAGAAGCAGATGTTAGTAGCTCGGGTAGCAGAGTTAGAAAAGGTATTGCATTAGCGTCGTGTTCATGACTTCGACATTGAATTAAGAGTCAGTTTGAGTAGGATCGAAGATTTGAAGGGGAAGGTAGAAGAACTTGAGACTACGCTACAGAACTATGAACTTCGAATTGAATTCCTTGAGTCGAGTAATGAGCAGTAGAAGGAACAGCTTCATTGAGCACAGGACCAGGTTAGGGATAGAGATCATATCATGAACGAAGTCGTGGCACAGATTCGATCAGTGGCTGATCATTTACAGACGTTAGCAGTTCAGGCTGATGTGCTAAGTGTGAAGTATGAATTAGAGTCAGACCAGGGTCGTGAGTTGGCTTGCCTTATTAAGAAAGTTAAAACTTTGAGTATTAAGGCAAAGTCGTATATATGATCTGTTTTATATAAAGGATTTTATTTTCTAAAAAAGTTTCTAAATAGAATTGGATCAAAATCAACATCCTTTTAGTTTTGCATTCATCTCATGCATTTGCATTCCATCGCATCATGTGCATTAAATTTCACTAAAAAACCTTAATTAATTGAAAATTGTATTATAGTTACCCTGGAACATCAATACTACACGCGAAAAAAAAACCAAAGCTATGGATCAAAGGCTGGAGAAATTAGAGCAAATGCAGAAGGAGATGCAGGAACAGATGCAAGCGCAGATGCGAGAATAATTTGCCAAGATTTAGCAAGATATGAAGGATCAAATGCTAGAATCTCAAAATAATATGATGAGCCAATTAACCCAGTTATTAGTTGGAAGGCCGGAAAAAGGGAAGAGTCCCATGATCAATGCTGAGGGCGATAGTGAGATCCTTGCTTACCCTCCAGGTTTCACCCTAGAAAATACCCCAGTACCACCGCAAAAGGTGTCTGTCAGTATCAAACCCCAATATTAGACTAGTATTTCGGCATCGGTGAATGTCCCGACAGGTTCGTGTTCTAAACCCAAAGGCAATATGGTAAATCCTGCAGTCCTCGACTTTGATGAGATAGTAGAGGTAGAAAAGGTAAAAGGAGAACTCCCAAAGCAGCTGGAAGACTGATACAAATGGCTGAAGGAGAAGTTTAAGGCGCTGGAAAGCGCTAATTATCAGTGTGGAATGGACGCTAAGGAGCTAAGTTTGGTTTCGGATCTAGTGCTCCCTTCGAAGTTTAAAATACTGGATTTGAAAAATACAATGGTACCAGCTGCCCTGAGGCCCATATCACGATGTTTTGCCGGAGGATGACTGGTCATGTCAATAATGATCAGTTGTTAGTTCACTTTGCTTTCGGATGCTTTGATCAGGGCTACGCCAAATGGTACAATCAGCTGAACCGCACCCAAGACAAATCATGGAGGGACTTAGCACAGGGCTTCATGAAACAGTATGGCCATGTGATGGATATAGCACTTGATAGGATCACGTTACAGAATATGGAGAAAAGTTCGAGTGAAAGTTTCAGGTAATATGCCCAGAGATGGAGGGAAGTTGCTACACAAGTCCAACCGCCACTGCTAGAAAAATAAATGACCATGCTCTTCAGTAATACCTTAAAGTCGCTCTTCATTAATCACATGTTGGGCAGCGTAACTAAGAGCTTCACGGACATAGTGATGTCTGATGAGATGATAGAGAATGCGATAAGGTACGGAAAGATAGAGGCTGGGGAAAGTACCAGGAGGTTGGCCCCGAAAAAAAGAGAAAATGAAGTCAGCAATGTGAGCCTAGGTTATGCAAAACCAATCACAGTAAACCAACCGAAAGTAGTGGTCACGGGCCAGCAAGCTTCACCAAGACAGGAGCCTAATGTAAAAAAAATCACGGAGAAGCTCCGGTTTACTACTATTCCAATAACATACCGGGAGCTATACAAAAGTTTATTTGATGCGCACGTTGTATCCCCTGTCTACTTAAAGTCGTTGCAACCCCCATATCCCAAATGGTATAACACAAGTACTCAATGTGAATACCATACAGGAATATGATAAACCGTAATTTATACATATTATTATCTCATGCTTAACATATTTATGAATGATTTCTCCTTAGATTTGGCGAATTTGATGCTCCTAATCTTTTAATTTCATGTTTTATACCTAGAAGAGCACAAAAGAATAAAAAGAATAAGAAACGGGCCGAAAATGGAGAAAATGGGCCGACGTGGGAAAACAACAGGGCCTGGACTTCCTCACACTGGTAGCACACAAGCCCGTGCCATTCTAACAGGCTTGAACACAGCCTAAAACAACCTCAACATGGGCGTGTCTATTTCTCAGTCTTGACCACGGCCTGAAGTAATCGCACATGGGCGTGTCCCTGTCGAGCCCAAGTTGAGTTCTATTTGGAAAAGGGCAAGTTTGAGGGCTTTTAGGCATTCTAAAGCCTATTTAAACACCCTAGAGGAGGATTAAAAGAGGACACGTAGAGTAGGAAGTAAGGAATTACTCGAAGGAAGCCAATTGATCCATCTCAAAAGCCAGATTATTCATCAAGACTGAAGATCTCCCCTCAATTTCCCTTCAGGAGTTTTGGGTTTTCTTTATGTTTTGCATTCATTATTCTTCTGAGATGTTTTTCTTTTTAGTTATGGACTAAACCCCCTAAATACCTAAGGGGAATGAAACCTAAGACGAATCTTGTTATTATTATTGTATGATAAATATTTAACTTGTTCTTAATTATGTGTTTTTAATTCTTGCTTTGGTATTTCAGGATATTGATTTATGTTAATGCGCTTATTCAGAGGATAAATAGTCCCTGTCTAAGAGTAAATTTGTCATAATTAAGCGAAGTTGATTGCACGCTTAGAGATAGGGTGACAAGATTTTGCCGGATTAGGGTGAAACGTAATAAGGGGATTCATGGATCGAGTTAATGCAACCCTAGGGTGTTAATTGGAAAGAGATTTCAATTATTCAATCTAGGGTTAGACTTATTAGTCTTGAATAGGGATAATAACATAAACTAGGGATTTCTACGGAATAAGTTGAATGAATAAATCATCCGATTCAGAGTCAAATAACAAGTGGAGTCTAGGTGGATTTTTTCTTGAGTATTGTATTAATCAATTGAATTTTCTAAAAAGTATTTTTCCCTAAACCTATTTTCTATGCATTCTTAGATTAGTTAATTAGTTCATTAAAACCCCCATTATTCTTAGGCTAGATAATAAAAAGAAAGTTAATACTAGTACTTTTAGTTCCTTTGGGTTCGACATCTAGTCTTACTAAAACTATACTACTGTTTGATAGGTGTGCTTGCCTTTGTCGTGATAATAGCTAGTTTAAGTACGATCATTTATAAATTTTAAAACTTATCGCGAGTGACAATCAAGTTTTTGGCGCCGTTGCCGGGGAACTAAGATATTAGGAATACTCGATTTTTATTACTTTAGCCATTTACTTTTATTGCAATTTAAATTTTGTTTTCATTTTCGTTGCTAAATTTTCTTTTCTTTCTTCTGGCAGGTTCCTATAGTTTATGACTAGAAGAAACCCGTCAGGACCATTACTTTTTGACGTAGAAATCGATCGCACAGCTAGCAAAAACCAAAGAGAAATAACGCGAAACCTAAGATACACAGAAGAAGAGTAAGAGGACGATATTCTAATTACAACCGAGGAGATGACTGAAAATCAAGAAAATCCGATACCTCTTGCGATTGCTGCTGACCCAGTAAATCAGAATCCTGCTCCTCGTACTATGCATGATTATGCTAAACCTATTTTAACAGGAACTGAATCGAGTATAGTTAGGCTCACTATTGCTGCAATTAATTTTGAACTGAAACTTAACATAATTCAAATGATACAACAGTTTATTCAGTTTGATGGTTTGCAGGATAAAAACCCAAATACTCTTTTAGCAAATTTTCTAGAGTTTTGCGATACATTTAAAATTAATGATGTTTCTGATGATGCCATTAGCCTTTGGTTATTCTCTTTTTCATTGAGGAACAAGGCTAAACAGTGGTTGAACTCGTTACCACGAGGGTCAATCACTACTTGGGAACAAATGACCGAAATTTTTTTATTAAAGTATTTTCCGCCAGCTAAAATAGCTAAATTACGTAATGATATTTCTTCTTTTGTGCAGATGGATTTAGAAACACTTTACGATGAATGGGAGAGATACAAGGACCTACTACGAAGGTGCTCTCACCATGGGTTACCTCTATGGCTGCAAGTTCAAACATTTTATAATGGTGTGAACCCCTCGACAAGATAGATGATTGATGCAGCAGCTGGTGGAACCATCAACAACAAAACATCTGAAGCAGCTTACGAATTTATTGAGGAGATGTCACTGAATAACTATCAGTGGCAAGTCATGAGGACTAAGCCAACCAAAATAGCAGGCGTTTATAACGTCGATGCGGTTAATATGTTATCAAATCAGGTGGAGCTTCTAAATAAAAAGATTGATGGTTTACTTGGTTTTACGCCGGTACATCCAGTGATGAGGTGTGATTCAAGTAGAGGAGGTGTACATAGAGAATACCAACCCTTCAATCCTACAACCGAAGAGGAACAAGTCCACTATATGGGTAACAATAACTTTAAACCTCAAAATAACCTATACAGTAATACTTATAATACAGGTTGGAGAAACAACCTAAATTTCTCATGGGGTGGTCAAGGGAATCAAAGGCCACAAAATCCTCTGAGTTTTCAACAACCACCTTATCAATAGGAAAAGAAATTGATCCTTGAGGAGATGCTAACAAAATTCATCTCGGTGTTAGAAACTCGTTTCCAGAATACCGAGACAGCACTTAAAAATCAACAAGCGTTGATCTAAGGGCTCGAAACTCAGATAGGTCAGCTGTCCAAATTAATTTCCTAGCGACCACAAGGTAGCTTGCCAAGTAATACTGAACCTAACCCAAGGGAATAACTCAATGCGATTAACATTAGAAATGAAGAAGGGTTAGTTGCATCTAAACCAAAACCAAAGCAAGAAACGGTAGAAAGCAAATGTAAAGGTAAAGTCGGCCACAATGAATAGAAACCAGTAAGTGTAGAATATAAACCTTGTATGACATACCCCAATGCGACAAGGAAAGACTGCTCAGACGAACAATTTGGTAAAGTCTTTAAACTTTTAAAGAAATTACATATTAACTTACCGTTTATTGAAGCTCTCTCGCAGATGCCGAACGCAATAAAGTTTTTAAAGGAGCTTTTAGCAAATAAGCAGAAGTTGGATGAGGCATCACATGTGGAATTGAACGCAGTTTGCTCAACCATTCTACAGAATAAGCTACCCAACAAGTTGAAAAACCTAGGGAGTTTCACGATTCCTTGTTTAATTGGTAGTTTAAATGTTAAAAATTCTTTGGCTGATTTGGGGGTTAGTATTAATGTCATGCCCTATAAAATATTTAAACAACTAGGTCTCGGGAAACCCAAACAAATTAGGATGAGCATTCAATTGGCAGATAAAACCATTAGATTCCCTAGAGGTATCATTGAAGATGTACTAGTAAAAATCGATAAATTCATATTCCTAGTTGATTTTGTTGTTCTAGATATAGAAGAGGACAGTGATGTGCCTTTAATTTTAGGAAGGCTCTTTTTAGCGACTACTAGAACCATTATTGATATTGGTATAGGTGAACTCACACTTCGTGTGGGTGATGAAATAATCACTCTTTAAGCTCGTAATTCGAGTAATGAGGGTGGTAGTATAAATCATGTTATTAATACTGATCATGTGGTGCAACCTTCTTCACAGGAAACACGCTCGAAGGACATTAATGAGCCATGTTCATGCAACAACAAATGACCTATCCATGAAGAACGAAGGCTACAAATCGAGGAGCTAGATGAATGGCAGGCATATAAACCGAAAACACGCCATGATGAGCTAAATTTTTCCCCAAATCAACTTAAGGTTGGAGACAAAGTACTATTAGATGTTGTAGATCCTCGTATTACCACTTCTGAACCGAATAGAGCAAGCTCTCTTACGGTACTTAACATCTTCCCATACGGTACAGTCGAGGTAAATCATTCCAAATTCGGCACGTTTAAGGTAAATACTACTCGTTTAAAACCTTATTTTGATAAAACCGATAGCAGGAATGAGGAGTGCAAACTCCTCGAACCACTATAACCGCATGAAACCTAGGTAAGTTGAGCTTAGACTATAAATAAGCGTTTCTCAGGAAGCAACCAGAGCACTAACGGTATTAATTTCTTTAAATTCTTGTATTTAACACCTAACTTACTAACTGAGCTCTTGAATATAGGTTTTCCACACTCACACGGCCAGATACACGGGTATGCTGTAAACTGTGTAAAAACAGGGCAAAGATTTTTCCCCAACACAGGCTGCAACAAATTGCCACGACCGTCTGATATGGCCGTGGGGATCCTGCCAAAACAACACGGGCGTATGGCATGCCCGTGTCTTAGAACCGTGGTTGAACCTAAGAAAATAGCACGGGCATGCGACACGCCCGTGCCTAGCACCCGTGGTCGAACCTGTCAAATTAACAAGGGCGTGGACCTACACACACGGGCATAGGAGAAGCGAATGAAGTAGAACACGGTCATGCGACACGGCCGTGTTCACTAACACGTCCAAGGTACACTGGGGTGGGGTGAATGTCAGACGTGTCGAAATTCAAAACACCGCGAAACACATGGGCTAAAATTAGGGCACACAGGCGTGTCCCATTGCCATGTGCCCCAAAATCTATAAAAACCCCTCACTATTCATCATCTTCTTCCCCAAAAGTCCCTAGCCCTAGCCGCTGCAACTTCACACGCCCACTCTGCCATGCCCGTGCTCCACCTTCAACTTTATTTTCGAAGCCCAAGCTCCTCCCTCTTGCTTTTGTTTACTCTTTTCTCTTCTATTTTACTTACTCTTGATGTTTATTAGCATAATAATATTCATTTTTCTCATATTATTTCCATTTTGCTATCATTTAAATTTCATTTTTAGAGTAGTTATCATCTATTTCATGTTGATTTTTTTTTTACTTATTGCATGATTTCTCTGCTCCATTTGACTATTTTAAAGTGAATATTCATAGTTAGGATAATATGAATACTCATGTCTTTTGTTTTGACATTTTTCAATACATTATGCTACATTAATTCATTTTTTTCTTGTTTCCATGGATTTCATGCTACCAAACCCACATGCATCACTCACTAGATATTTCCATTAACATTATTCTCGAAGTCCTATTCATAATAATGGCTTGATATATTTTCTTTGGTTGTTTTAGCATGTTCGTCAAATTAATCTGTGAACCCCATAAGGTTTTATCGTTTAATTTTAACATATTTGGGGCGTATTGGTTTAACTACAGATATACCATGTCATCTTCACGTGAGAAGAAGACCGCCGTCCCCACCTCGAAGAAAAAGAAAGGAGTAGCGTCATCCTCGTGTCCTACCGCGGAGATTCGTCACCCCTTCCTTCAGTTTCCTGTTGGACCACAGGAAGACCTCTTCCAGATACTCTGGGCCTAACCTTTAGTTGCGGGCCGCTGCATTGACTGGGCTGCACTCGAATAAGTCCAACTGGTTGACACGGTCAGAGCTCTTCTGACAACCGATCCATGGGAACTTTTCTTCGCGATTATCGAGCCAACGTACCTTGAGCTTACGCTTGAACTTTGCTCGACCTTCCACCTTCAAGATGTTATGACCAACTATGATGATCCTGGCATAGTTCAATTTCACCTCGGCGGTTTAGTCCGCCAGTTGAGCGTCCCAGAGTTCGGTACTACATTGGGCCTTTACACAGAGGAGTTCAAGGAGGAGAACGACCTTCACGCTCTCAACCACCACGTCTGTCGTTCTCATTCGCGGTACTGGGACGTGTTAGTACCACGCTCGGCCACCTACGACCCTAGTCACTCCAAGGCATCAGCTCTCCCTCCATCCTTAAGGTACTTACATTCTATCTTAGCTCACACTTTGACAGGACGATGAAAGACCATTGGCGTCGTCAACACTCATGACGTCTACTTCTTATGGTGTATGTCGCATGGGCACATCTTCGACCTCGCCTACTTCATCGCCCTCGCTATTTTCCATCAAATGGAGCGGTATCAGAAGGGGGTAATCTCCATTAGCCCCTATGTGACTAGATTGGCTTGAGACTTCGGGCTCCTCAACACAGCGGCACAAGCATCCTCCCTTACCCTCATTGGCCAGATGTCTCCACAAGGCATCTCGAGCATGCTAATTATGAAGATGATCGAAAAGTGCCGTGGAACCTACCCTCTTCAATATCGTCTCTCCCAATCAACCGAGGAGGAGGCCCCTGAAGACATTACTAATGATGTCCCTCCATGACACGAGGACCCACCATCTCAGCCACCACCCACCCATCGTCCAGTTCATACGGCAGCTTCATATTCTGACATCTCTGAGCGCCTCACTCGATTTGAGCAGTAATGTTTTCAGCGATTTGATAACATTGATGCTACTCTACAGCAAATTTGTTAGCATCTCCACATCTCATCGCCACCACCACCTCGCGAACCATCCGACGATGATGATGTTTAAAGATTTTATTTTATTTTATCTTTATTTCTATTTCTATTTATCATTTTTTTCTTATTATTTTCACTTTTAACTTTTCATTTTATTTCTTTTTGCTACTATTTTATTTTTAGGTTTTATAAACAAATTTTAATCCAAACTATTTCTTTATGAGTAATTCTTCTTCTTTATATTCCCTAAAGAGTTTCTGATTTCATCACAGTTATAAAAAGCTCCAAAGCTAACTATCACTTAGGAACTTCAAACTCCGCTGGAAAAGGTCCTGCACGACTGCCATGCCCTGCTCGACCACGAGAATAATATTCTTTTGGAACATCACTTGTGGAATCTAACCTCTACCACCAACGGAGTATCCTCCTCCACTATACATAACTCCAAACTAGGGAGTTCATTCATATAACATTTAGGAAGTTTTACTTCTCTCCCTATCTTATGATCTTATATCTATGATTGCCACTAATTATATCTTTATACATTGAGGACAATGTACAACTTAAGTGTGGGGGGGTAAATTATATTACTATCAGAAAAATCCCTGAATTTTGTCTTGTTCTCTTGTAAATCTCTCATATCATTTTTAGGATGAATTTTGATTAATTTATGATTTTTATTGATATATCTTGAATTAAAACATAGGCATTCATATATCTTGAATTAAAACATAGGCATTCATGCATTGACTAATTAAACTTTAAGACATTAGAGAATCAAGCATGATAAGTTGATTTTTGAGAATTTAAAAATTTAGGTTGTTTTCCCAAGTTTAGGTATTATGTTGAATTGAAATTCACAGGTTTTAACATCAAAAAGCCATAATTTTTGTGAGATTTTGAGCCTTTAAGAGCATCTATTATTTCTTTCATGCTCACTTTTATTGTTGCTTGAGTGTGTCAATATCGTATTGTTATTCTAGAACTTGCTTGATTATACATGTTAAGACCACACCATTTGATTTGATATGTCAAGATGATAGAGGCACTTAGGTTTAACCCACTCATTCCATGAAAAGTCTACCTTCACAACTAACCCTTAGTAAACCCCTTTGAGCCTAATAAGCCATTGTTTAATTTATCCCCAATATTAACCCTTAACTCATTATTGTTGAAATGCCCTTAATTAATTTGATCCCTATTTTTGTCGAGATTTTGATTTGAATAAACTGCTTAGCTATGTCTTGTTCTTAATAGTTACTCTATGATATTTAGCTTGTTCTTAAAAAAAATATACATATATACATATTAGTAGTAATCTTTCGTTTTTGAGCTTAAGTATTTAATTCCAGATTCTGAGATGAAGCTCATTTTTATTCAAGTGTAATTAGTATTTTTCTAGTTAAGTAATTCTTTAATTCAATCTCTATTCTAACCTTCTCTTTCAGCTTGTGACACACCCCCTAACCAAAGCCCCGTTACAACCCTCTAAAAACCTTTTGATTGATATATCATCTTAATTTATAGTGGTGGAGATTTGATTTTCATGCGAGCCTATGGTAATAACTTTTCATATTGACTATTGAGTGCAAATTTCATTATCATTAAACACCTCGAGTGATTTGAGTGAATCTTTAGTGATAATGTTTAAACTCTGTGAGATTTTAAATCAATGGTGATTACTTAGATAAGGGGAGATGCCTATATTTTTCATGATTAAATGCTCAACTTGGAATGTTTGAAACTTTAATATTCTTCTAGTTGAATTCTCAATGTATGATAACTTATGGATTAGTTTGGGATATTATTGATAGGAATTATAAGTTGAGAAAAATAAATTCTTAATTGTGAATTGAGGACTTTACTTGAAGACAAGCAAACGCTTAAGTATGAGAGTATTTGATAAACCGTAATTTATACATATTATTATCCCATGCTTAACACATTTATGAATAATTTCTCCTTAGATTTGGTGAATTTGATGCTCTTAATCCTTTAATTTCATGTTTTATACCTAGGAGAGCACAGGAGAACAAAAAAAACAAGAAACGGGCTGAAAATAGAGAAAATAGGCCGACGTGGGAAAACAACACGGCTTGGACTTCTTCACATGGGTATCACACACACCCGTGCCATTCTAACAGGCTCGAACACGGCCTAAAACAACCTCAACACGGGCGTGTCTATTTCTCAGTCTTGAGCACGACCTGAAGTAATCGCACACAGGCGTGTCCCTGTCGAGCTCAAGTTGAGTTCTATTTGGAAAAGGGCAAGTTTGAGGGCTTTTAGGCATTCTAAAGCCTATTTAAATACCCTATAGGAGGATTAAAAGAGGACACGCAGAGTAGGAAGCAAGAAATTACTCGAAGGAAGCCGATTGATCCATCTCAGAAGCTGGATTATTCATCAAGGCTGAAGATCTCCCCTCAATTTCCCTTCAGGAGTTTTGAGTTTTCTTTATGTTTTGCATTCATTATTCTTCTGAGATGTTTTTCTTTTTAGTTATGAACTAAACCCCTTAAATATCTAAGGAGAATGAAACCTAAGACGAATCTTGTTATTATCTGGATTGTATGATAAATATTTAACTTGTTCTTAATTATGTGTTCTTAATTCTTGCTTTGGTATTTTGGGATATTAATTTATGTTAATGTGCTTACTCAGAAGATGAATAGTCCCTGTCTAAGAGTAAATTTATCATAATTAAACGGAGTTGATTGCATGCCTAGAGATAGGGTGACAAGATTTTGCCGCATTAGGGTAAAACCTAATAAGAGGATCCATAGATCGAGTTAATGCAACCCTAGAGTGTTAATTAGAAAGAGATTTCAATTATTCAATCTAGGGTTAGACGTTACTAGTCTTGAATAGAGATAATAACATAAACTAGGGATTTCTATGGAACAAGTTAAATGAATAAATCATCCAATTCAGAGTCAGATAACAAGTGAAGTCTAGGTGGATTTTTCCTTGAGAATTGTCTTAATCAATTGAATTTTCTAAAAAGTATTTTCGCCAAACCTATTTTCTGTGCATTCTTAGATTAGTTAATTAGTTAATTAAAACCCACATTATTCTTAGGCTAGATAATAAAAAGAAAGTTAATATTAGTACTTTTAGTTCCTTTGGGTTCGACATCTGGTCTTGCTAAAACTATACTACTGTTCGATAGGTGTGCTTGCCTTCGTCGTGATAATAGTTAGTTTAAGTACGATCATTTATAAATTTTAAAACTTATCACGAGTGACAATCAGAACAGTGGGACACTCGATAGAGAATTTTCTTTCTTTCAAAAGGCTAGTTGAAAGGCTCATTGACTCGGGCGTTGTGAAGTTCAACAATGCATCTGGAGTAGGAAATCCGCTACCCAGTCATACTGATAATAGGGTAAATGCAATAACTGATAATGCGGGGAAAAGAATTAAGTTAGATGTGGCAGAAGTGAAGACCACGATGAGGGAGGTTTTGAAGAAGATGATAGAGAGAAGTTTAATCATGTGAGACTTTGGGAGTAAATCCCGAGAAGGAGGGAACTATTGTGAGTTCCACAGAAAGGAGGACCATGAGATTGAAACATGTAATGAATTCAGCGCCCTGCTACAGGGTCTAATAGACAAAAAAGAGCTGGAGTTCTTTGAGTTTGCTGAGGAGGAAGATGTATGCACCTCAGAGGAGGGGCTGATGGAGAGGGTCTGTGAGGTCAATCACCTAGTGGTGATTATCTCACGACTGAGAATCAATGAAGCTAGGGCAAGAATGGCGCCAAGAGTTGTGATTCAGAAACTCGTGGCTTTTCCTTACAAGGATAGCAAAAGGGTACCTTGGAATTATAACTGTAATGTGACATCATCAGAAGAGGGGAGTCTGGTCAGCACGTCAGATACGAAAGCCGAGCCTGTAAAAGGGAAATCTTTGATTTTTGAACGGGGGGAAGAGAGAACAAAACCACTGGTTAATGAACCGGTAATTGAGGATGAAGCTAAAGAATTTTTGAAGTTCCTAAAACACAGTGAGTATAGTATTATGGAACAGTTGCACAAGCAGCCAGCACGCACATCGGTACTAGCTTTGCTCCACAATTTAGAGGTGCATCATAACACGCTGATGAAGATGTTGAATGAAACCTATGTCGTTGAAGACATTACGGTGAACAAGCTAGACCGTCTTGTCAGCAATATAAGTGTCGATAACTTTATTTCTTTCAGTGATGATGAGATACCGCCAGGTGGCATGGGGTCCACTAAGGCTCTGCACATCACTACCCGGTGCAAAGGGTATACACTACCGGGGGTATTAATTAACAATGGGTCGGCACTGAATGTCTTGCCCCTGTCCACATTGAACAGGTTTCCTATAGATAGCTCTCATATGAAGACATGCTAGAACATAGTGAGAGCGTTTGATGGCACTGAGAGGAAAGTAATGGGTAGGATTGAGATCCCCCTTCTTACCGGACCCAACACGTACGAGGTAGACTTTCTCGTGATGGACATCAGGCCCTCTTATAATTGTTTACTGGGGAGGCATTGGATTCACTCAGCGGGAGCAGTACCATCAGCATTGCACCATAAGCTGAAATTGGTAACAGAGGGTCGGCTGATAACCATAAATACAGAGGAGGATGTTATCTCATCTGTTACTAGTGATGCGTCGTACATCGAGAATGATGATGAAGCAATTGAGTGTTCCTTTCGGTCATTAGAATTTGTCAATACGACTTTCATTATCGAAGGAGGCAAGATCCCAATGCCAAAAATATTCGAAGCTACGAGGATGAGCTTATGATTGATGGTAGGAAAAGGAGCATTGCCTGTAAGGGGACTCGGCAAATACCTCCACAGACGGGTCGAAGTGCCGGGTTTAGCTGGCAAGCGGGATCATTTTGGTTTAGGGTATAGGCCTGACGCCAGACAAAAGAAAGAAGAGTTAGAGAGGAAACAGGGTAGACGAAGGGCACGATTGAGAGAGGCAGAGGACAAGTGGGAGTTGATGGCCTTTCCCCACATATCCAATACATTTGTGTCAGGAGGAATTATTCATCTTGAATCAAAGATGATAAGAGAAGGGACAACTGAAGATTTGAGGGGCAATTTGAGCATCAACGCCCTATCTGATGAGGGAGTGATGGAAGGAGACTTATAAGACATTTGCCCTTATGATTCTGGCAGTATTCTAAACAATTGGACTGTGGAAGAAATTCCTGTAGTTCTTAGAGCTAATATAGAGTAATATTCAGAACACACTTATTTTTTTAAGCCTAGAAACAATAAGAATCTTTTATGAAATAGGCTCATGTTCAAACACCTTTATTTTTCAATAAGAAATGCATTTTTGTGTCTCATTTTGGGCAAATATTCTTTCATATTCTCATTACATTCATAATCATGCCATACAAATAAGCCACCCTTAGATTCATTCTTTGGATATTTCTTTCGTGTTATAATAGTGATAAACCGTAATTTATACATATTTTTATCCCTCGCTTAACATGTTTATGAATGATTTCTCCTTAGATTTGGTGAATTTGATCCTCCTAATCCTTTAATTTCATGTTTTATACTTAGGTGAGTATAAGAGAGCGAAAAGAACAAGAAACGGGCCTAAAACGGGGAAAATAGACCGACTGGGAAAAACAACACGACCTGGACTTCCTCACACGGGTAGAACACACGCCCGTGCCATTCTAATAGGCTCGACCACGGCTTAAAACAATCTAAGCACGGGCGTGTTGATCTCTTAGCCTCGACTACGGCCTAAAGTAATCACACACGGGTGTGTCACACGGGTGTGTCCCTGCCGAGCCCTAGCTAAGTTCTATTCGGAAAAGGCCAAGTTTGAGGGTGTTTAGGCATTCTAAAGCCTATTTAAACGTCCTAGAGGAAGACTAAAAGGGAGACGGGGAGTAGGGAGCAAGGAATTACTCCAAGAAAGCCGATTGATCCATCTCAGAAGCCAGATTCACCATT
Organism: Gossypium anomalum; assembly: GCA_025698475.1. Lineage (NCBI taxonomy): Eukaryota > Viridiplantae > Streptophyta > Magnoliopsida > Malvales > Malvaceae > Gossypium > Gossypium anomalum. Next base: position 18,405,638 of record CM046966.1, read on the forward strand.
AAGACTAAATATTTCTCCTTAATTTCCCTTCAGGAGTTTTGGGTTTTCTTTATGTTTTGTATTCTTTATTCTTCTGAGATGTTTTCCTATTTAGTTATGAACTAAAACCCCTAAATACCTAAGAGGGATGAAACCTAAGACGAATCTTGTTATTATTTTCTGAATTGTATGATAAATATTTGACTTGTTCTTAATTATGTGTTCTTAATTCTTGTTTTGGTATTTCAAGATATTGATTCAAGTTAATACTCTTAGTTGGAGGATTAATAGTCCCTGCCTAAGAGTGACTTTGTCATAATTAAGTGGAGTTGATTGCGTGCCTAGAGATAGGGTGACAAGATTTTACCGGATTAGGGTGAAACCTATAAGGGGATCCATAGATCGAGTTAATGCAACTCTAGAGTGTTAATTAGAGAAAAGTCTCAATTATTCAATCTAGGGATTAGACGTTATTAGTCTTGAATAGGGATAATAACATAACTTATGAATTTCTATGGAACAAGTTAAATGAATAAATCGTCTGATTCGGAGCCAAAATAACAAGTGAAGTCTAGGTGAATTTTTTCTTAGGCATTGTCCTAAATCAGTTGTTTTTCCGAAAGTAATTTCCCAATCCTATTTTCTGCAAATTCTTAGTTTAATTAATTAGTTAATTAAAACAAACCCCTTTATTCTTAGGCTAGATAATAAAAAGACAGTCATTAATAGTACTTTTAGTTCTTTTGGGTTCGACAATCCGGTCTTGCTAAAGCTATACTACTGTTCGATAGGTACACTTGCCTACATTGTGATAATAGTTAGTTTTAAGAACGATTAATTATAAATTTATAAAACTTATCACGAAAAATAACGATCAAATAGGTCTCCAGATATCAACGTCACGAGCGAGCGAGATATATGTTTAGAGGGATCTCAAGATTTTGAAGATGATGAAGATTGTGGGTTAACTTTGAATTTGTTAAGGATAGTAGAACGAGAAGAGAAACGGATTTTACCCCATAAAGAGACAACTGAGAATGTGAGTTTGGAAGAAGGGGAAGAAGTAAAAATTGAAACTTGCATAACCGAGGAAACAAGGCGAGACCTCGTTAAACTACTACGAGAGTTCAAAGATGTCTTCGCGTGGTTGTATCAAGACATGCCTGGGTTAAGCGCTGACATTGTGGTACATCGAGTCCCCATAAAAGAAGAGTGCAAGCCTGTTCAATAGACGCTTCAAAGGATGAAACCCGATGTTGCAGTAAAAATGAGGGAAGAGGTCAGGAAACAATTTGACGCTGGGTTCTTACAAGGGGTGAATTACTCGGAATGGGTAGCCAATGCCGTCCCCGTCCCTAAGAAAGATGGAAAAGTGCGGATGTGTGTGGATTACAGAGACCTAAACAAGGCCAGCCCAAAGGACAACTTCCCGCTGCCCCATACCGACACGCTGGTGGATAACATGGCAGGTTACTCATTGTTCTCTTTCATGAATGGTTTCTCTGGATACAATCAGCTAAAGATGCATCCTGCAGACATGGAGAAAACCACATTCATAACCTTATAGGAACATTTTTCTATAGGGTGATGCCATTCGGGTTAAAAAATACGGGAGCAACGTATCAAAGGGCCATGGTAACCTTGTTTCACGACATGATAGGCAAAGAGGTTGAGGTTTACGTTGACGATATGATCACAAAATCCTGAACAGAAAAAGAGCACATACAGGTCTTGAGGAAATTGATCTTAAGGTTGAGAAAGTTCTAACTAAAGCTCAATCCAACAAAATGTACTTTTGGGGCTAGATCAGGAAAGCTGCTCGATTTCGTCGTCAGTGAAAAAGGAATTGAGGTCGACCCCGACAAAGTCAAGGCTATACAGTGATTGCCCCAATCACGCACTCAGAAGGAAGTTTGAGGTTTTCTGGGAAGACTAAATTACATCGCCCGATTTATTTCGCAACTAACTGAGAAGTGCGACCCCATATTTCGTCTTCTTAAGAAACACAACCCAAGTGTGTGGGATAAAGAGTGCCACAAAACTTTTGACAGGGTTAAACAATATTTGTCCAATCCCTAAGTGTTAGCGCCACCTAGCTCGAGTAGACCATTGATATTGTATTTGACAGTATTTGACCATTCAATGGGATGTGTGCTTGGTCAACACGATGAGACGGGTAAGAAAGAAAAGGCAATATACTGTCTCAGTAAGAAATTCACTGAGTGTGAGATGAGATATTCGCCAATTGAGAAGCTATGTTGTGCTTTGGTTTGGATAACTCGGAGATTGAGGCAGTACATGTTGTACTATATGACTTGGTTAATCTCGAAATTAGATCCTCTTAAGTACATGATGGAGTCAGTCGCTCTGAATGGAAGAATGGCCCGATGGTAAATTCTACTTTCCGAATTCGACATAGTTTATGTGAACCAGAAGGCTGTAAAAGGGAGTGCAATAGCAGATTTTCTAGCCAGTAGAGCTTTAGAAGATTATGAGCCTTTGAATTTTAATTTTCCCAATGAAGATTTAATGTATGTGGCAACCACCCAAGAAGATACCCCAGAAGATCGTCCTTCGAAACTGAATTTCGACGGAGCATCAAACGCCGTTGGTAATGGAATTGGGGCAGTCCTGATATCCCCAAATGGAGATCATTATCCATTCACTTGCAAATTAGATTTTGATTGCACAAATAATATGACAGAATATGAAGCATGTATCATGGGTATCCATGCGGCCATAGAGCGTAAAATCAAGGTGTTAAAGGTGTATGAGGATTCTGCACTGGTGATCTATCAGCTCAAAGGTGAATGGGAAACAAAAGACCCAAAGTTGATCAACTATCGAGAGCTGGTTCTAGATTTAATCAAAGTGTTTGATGATATCACTTTTCATTACCTCCTGCAGGATGAAAATTAGATGGTTGATGCCCTGGCTACGTTAGCTTCCATGATTAGAGCAAATAAATAAGAGGATATAAAGCCAATCCAGATGAGTATCTGTGATGCTCCAGCTCATTGCTGCAATATCGATGAAGAGGAAGTGAGGGATGATCACCATTGGTATCATGATATTCCACGATATGTGAAAAATCGTGTATATCCTGATCAGGCAACTAAAAATGATAACTGAACATTGAGGAGGCTGGCCGGTGACTATGTCCTAGACGGGGAAATCCTGTATAAAAGAAGGAAAGACTAAGTGCTGTTAAGATGTGTTAACGCTGTTGAAGTAAAGAAAATCTCGAAAGAAGTCCATGAAGGTGTCTGCGGGACGCATGCCAATGGGTTCACAATGGCCAGACAAATCATGAGATTCGGGTATTACTGGTCTACAATGGAAGGAGATTGCATCAGCTATGCCAAGAAATGCCATAAGTGCCAAATTTATGGTGGCAAGATCCACGTACCTTCTTCACCTCTTTATGTATGACTTCCCCATGGCCTTTCTCAATGTGGGGCATGGATGTCATTGAGCCAATTTCGCTGAAGGCTTCTAATGGACATCATTTCATCTTTATGGTCATCGATTATTTCACCAAGTGGGCGGAGGTTGCTTCATACGCCAACGTCACGAAGTCGACGGTCAGTAAGTTTTTGAAAAAGGAAATCATATGTCGATATGGCATGCCAGAGAGGATCATATTTGACAACGCATTAAATCTAAATAACAGCGTGATAGTGGAGGTCTGTAGTCAATTCAAAATTAAGCACCACAACTCGTCACCATATCGCCCGAAAATGAATGGGGCAGTTGAGGCGGCTAATAAAAATATAAAGAGGATCGTGGGGAAAATGGTTGAGACCTACAAGGATTGGCATAAAAAGTTACCATTTGCTCTCTATGCCTATCGAACGTCGGTCAGAACTTCTACCGGGGCAACACCTTTCTCGTTGGTTTATGGGATGGAAGCAGTTTTGCCTATTGAAGTCGAGATTCCTTCTCTCCAGGTTTTATCAGAATTAAAGCTGGACAAAGCAGAATGGGTCCAATCCCGGTACGATCAGCTAAACTTGATTAAAGAAAAGAGGCTGAAGGCTATCCGTCATGGTCAAATGTACCAGAAGCGAATGATGCAAACTTACAACAAAAAAGTTCGCCTAAAAGTATTCCAGGAAGGGGACTTGGTATTGAAAAAGATTCTCCCTATGCAAAAAGATTTCAGAGGGAAATGAATGCCAAACTAGGAAGGACCTTATGTAGTGAAGAAGGTTTTTTTTGGAGGGGCACTGATATTAGCAGAAATGGATGGTAAAAGCCTTCCCAACTCGGTAAATTCAGATTCGGTCAAGAAGTACTTCACCTGAAAAAGGAGAGGCCAAGGCGAAAACCCGCAAAGGGTGCTTTGAGACCAAAGGGGTTTTGAGTTGAAAACCCGAAAAAAGGGCAGCTCAAATTGTGATCAAAGATGGGACATGTTGCGGCCTTGTTCTACCAGAATTAACAAGAAGGAGGAACATTACATCTTGGGGCATCAATGAAATACTTCAGACCTCCTAAACACATATCTGGCTCCTAATGGTTTTCGGACAGCCCGAATAGAGAAGCTCACGCTGCGATATCTAGGGCACTTATTTTCCATCTTATACATTTTTTGTACCTTAGCAAAATCTGTTATCTTGATTAATTTTCTACTTAGAGCGTCGCTCTCAATAAAGTTTCATCTTGTCCATTTTGATAATATTTTTCAAGCATTTCCTATTGAAATATTGATTAATGGACTAATAACACTTTCATAAAAGGAGTTTTGCATACTACTCTAGAAGCTTTTAAGTAGTGCAAGAACCCGAAACAGGTCAATTATTCAGAACTCACCAAGCTTAAGGGATAGAGTTACTTGAGAAGTAAAAAGTTTAAGTTAAGACTATTGCTTCAGATGTCTATTAAAGATATCAGTGGAACGAGAAGAAATATGTCAACGATAAACAGTGAGCAATAACAGCCTAAACGTTAAAAAGGGCATTCTCATGACATTCTGCATTCATACAAATGTCATTCATAATACATCTAGTTAGGAGCATTTGATTCATTTTGATCATAGCATCCTAGTCATTTGGCATAAACATAGGCATATGAAACCAAGTCTACAGGACATATTCCCAGAGGACAGTGTAGTGACATTAGTGAAAATACAGATCTTATCCCTAAATAGTAGTGGAGCAGATCGAAGACAGTAAGCCTTAACCCCCTAAACAGTAGGGTAAGAAGTTAGAAAATACAGATCTTATCCCTAAACAGTAGTGGAGCAGATCGAAGATAGCAAGCCTTAACCCTCTAAGTAGTAGGGTAACAGGCTGAAGAATACAGATCTTATCCCTAAATAGTAGTGGAGCAGATCGAAGACAGCAAGCCTTAACTCCCTAAGCAGTAGGGTAACAGGCTGGAGAATACAGATCTTATCCCTAAACGATAGTAGAGCAGATCGAAGACAGCAAGCCTTAACCCCCTAAACAGTAGGGTAACAGGCTGGAGAAAGATCTTATCCCTAAACGGTAGTGGAGCAGATCGAAGACAACAAGCCTTAACCCCCTAAGCAGTAGGGTAACAAGCTAGAAAATATAGATCTTATCCCTAAACGGTAGTGGAGCAAATCGAAGACAGCAAGCCTTAACCCCCTAAGCAGTAGGGTAAGAGGCTAGAAAATACAAATCTTATCCCTAAACGGTAGTGGAGCAGATTGAAGGCAGCAAGCCTTAACCCCCTAAGCAGTAGGGTAACAAGCTGGAAAATACAGATCTTATCTCTAAACGGTAGTCGAGCAGATCAAAGACAGCACTAAGCAGTAGGGTAACAGGCTAGAGAATACAGATCTTGTCCCTAAACAGTAGTGAAGCAGATCGAAGACGGTGAGCCTTAACCCCCTAAGCAGTAGGGTAACAGGCTAAAATTACAGATCTTATCTCCCTAAGCAATAGTGGAGTAGATCAAAGACAGTGAGCCTTAACCCCCTAAGCAGTAGGGTAACAGGCTAAAAATTACAGATCTTATCTCCCTAAACAGTAGTGGAGCAGATCGAAGACGAGTTCCTATACCCTTGATGATGCAGTGGGACGAAATGAGATTACTTGAAGAAAGAGAGCATCACGAAGTCAAACCTTGGCAAAACCGGGCAAAATTGACCCATTCAAAGCCTTTGCTCTATCCTCGTTACACGACAATGAGCAAAGAAGGGCCGCTGTTGGGCCCAATTTTAGCCTGAGGCCTAAACCAATACTAAATTAAAACAAAACACCCTCAAACCCAATTCAATCAAGCCCAATACAAACGCAATCCTAAAACACCTAAACCCTAGCCTAAATTTTTAGCCCAAAACCAAAAAAGCATTTTCTGTAAAACCCTAGCAGCCAACCTTCAGCCGTCGCAACCAAAGCAGTCCCCAAGCACCGCACATCGTGCGCCCCTCCTTGTCATGCGCTCCTCCACCACACCATATCAGAGACATGCTCGATCGTACCTGCAAACACGTAAAACACGTTGTAAAAAAAGGGCTATAAAAGCCTTCGTAAACATTTGTAAAAGGGATCTTTTTTCCCAATTTTGACATATACAGAAGCAGAATACACAAAAGCAAACCAGATCAATAAAAATTAGATTGATGTTGTTTTTTATTCTTTCCCCTTTCGCATTCTTTATTTTTTTCTTTCTTTTGTTTTTTTTACAAATTGATTTTTAATAAAACACGAGAAGAGGACTTACCTGGACGGAGGGTTTCCTTGAATCCTCGGTAGAGATAGAGGTGCATGAGGCACCGATGACCATCAAAGGAGGCTTCTAGGCCGAAAACTTAGCAGAGGGGGAGAGAAACTTGTTTTTTTTTTTTTAAATCGGAGACACTAATGTTTTTTTTTGAAAAAAATATGGGTTTTATACTGCACAGGAAACGGCACCGTTTTAGGCCTGGGGGATAAGCGTCAAAACGATATCATTTCAACCCCCAGGATCCATGCGCTGACCCGACCGGGGAGGATCCGCGCGTTTTCTATTAGTGGGGTATTTGCGATATTAGTCCTTCCCTTCTGCGATGCTATTCGATTAGGTCTTTTTACCTCTTTTAATTTTGCCCAGAAATTTTGTGAAAGTTTCATTTTGACTCGTGCTTAAACGCTGCATTCAGGAACTTGGAATAATCGTGTTTTCGATCCCCTCACATTTGCGCGCATTGCGCTTTAGTCCCTATTTCAATTTCAATTTTTTTTTTGTTAATTGTCTCCCTTAATTCGCTTTTATTTCAATTAAGTTTTTTTTCCATTTTAATATGTATAATTCCTTATTTCTTAAATTTATTTAGCACTCAACTTTTAAAGATTGTTTTTAACATACATTTTGAGTTACTTTAATACTTTTACTTTGTTTTTTATTTGTTTAAATTACAAAAGTATTATTTTAAAGTTCTATTTTATGTAGTGTTATTTTAAATTCTTGTATAATATTTAATTAAAATACTTTTATATATTATTATTGTATATATATAATTATGATAAAAGTAGTTTTATTTTATATACATTATCAGTTCTATGATATTTTATTTATATAATCTCTTTTAAATCTATTTAATATATGTTTTCCTTTCAAATCTATTATGTATATAGTTTGTTCTTTTAAAACATAATTTATTATATTTTTTATTACAAATTCTTTTATGTACTATTGCCTCATTATATATTATTTACATTTTTTTATATGTATATTATCCATTTTAAATAGCCATGTCTTATTCTTTTCAAAATATTTTGCACATTTACTTCCAACTTTTTCTTTTATAATGTTTTAGTTGTCATTTATATATTATATTCTTATTTCTTAATATGTAAACTATCTCAAGCCCTAGCATGTGTTGTCTAGTTATAAATTTTTATATATTTAATAGTCTTTAAATCGTTTATATCGCATTAGTTCATACTATTTTGCATATCATGTGTCGCTATCGGTATTCATATTTCATGCATGTAATGATGTTTTATTTCTTGTTATTGCATCATGGTTATGATTCCCATATTCTCTAAATGTCGATTGTCTTTTATCTCCAAACAAACCAAACAAGTATATATTGACTCGGTTTTCATAATTTTTAACTTGAACCCTCAACATAAGGAAATATTTCGTGTTTGGGAGTTCAAGGAATCGTGCCCTATCGTGCAGGGTTTCAATTTTTCATTCAACTAAAATGCGGAATATCCTTATGAAATTTCATCCATGTTTTTTAAATTAAAATGAGGCAATATTTCATGTTTGGAAACTCGAGAGATCGTGCCCAATCGTGTTGGGTTTCGGTTCACCGTTTTACCAAAGAGCCAAATATCCTTTTAATTTTTCAAATGCATGAGTTTTGGGAAACATGAGATAATCTTGCATCGAGGGTTTGAGATATTGTGTCCTATCGTGCTGGATATGATATTTTATTCCTTCTGAACGAGAGAATCTCAATACCCAATTCAAGATATCTAAACATTTTAAAGGAATTGTATTTTAAAATCTTCTTCAAATTTTCAACATCAGGACATTAATTGATCAATACGGTACTAATTTTGGGCTTTGCGAGGGTGCTAATCCTTCCTCGTGTGTAACCGACTCCCGGATCCGTTTTCTAGTCTTTTGTAGATCAAAATGTTGTTTTAATAAACCAAAATGCTTTATTAAAATGATCGATCATGAGGTGACTCGATCCCACCTAAATATAAAGGATGGGTGGCGACTCCATTTTCGTTTTAAAGTCGACCTCCGTTTTTTAAAATAAAAAAGGTTTCGACAATATAAAACAAATTTATATATATATATATATATAATATCTAATACACTGGAAACCATTAAAACAACAAACAAATTGAAAATACATTAAAAATTCTTTATACTAAAATAATTGCAATTAAAATAGTAACAAAATTAACAATAAAACGTAAGTTCTACAATATCCAAATAATATTAAAAATGACAAGCAAAACAACATTAAAAACGATAGTGAAACATTATAAAAATACACAAAAAAAAAAAAGCAACAACAAAAATAGCAAAAACAACAACAAAATCAGTAGCAAAAACAACACTAAAATACCAGGAACAACAAAAAAAAATAGCAAGATAATTTTTATTAAAAAATAATTAATTTATTCGAGCCAAAAAATTATACCCGAGGCCCAGCCTATTTAGAAAACATGCCTATTTTTTTTATCGAAGCCCTTTTTTGGACTTATATTTTTATCCAAACCCTCCTATTTTTGAGTCGGGTTGTCCAGTTATATATATCATAAATCAAAATTCATTTAAAATCATTCCAATTGACAATATTTTTAAAAAAAAAAAAAGCAACAACATTGTTGATAATTATAAGTAGTAAAAAAAATTATTTATAAAATGTTATATATCAAATATCAAATATCAAATCACTTATTATATAAATAATTGAAATTTTCTATTTAAAACAAATGTCATATAATTTTTCTTTTTTACTTTTTTGGTTATTGAAAATAATTTTTTTTGTTTTGATATAATAAAGTAATTTTTCTAAATATAAAGTGATTTAATATAAAATTTATCATTTATTTATTATTATACAAAATTATTTAATAAGATAAATTTTTTTATTTATAAGCATGATGAAATTTCTTATCAAGGAAATTTATTTAACCAAATATTTTATTAAAATTAAAAATTTATTTATAAATGTCATAAATCTTAAAAATAATAAAAATGATTCAAAATGATAAATTCAATAATATAATAAATAACAAAAGCTATATTAATCAATTCAAAAATTTCTCTAAACTCGTGTTTATATATAAATACATATTAGATGAATAGAATCAGAGATTTAAGGGTAAACTATAAAAATAGTCATTTTTATTTGCTTCAGATTATATTTTAGTTACTTATGTTTGAAATGTTATGTTGTAGTCACTTACGTTATTGTTTTGTTACGAAGTGATCACTCTACCGTTAAACTCTGTCACTTCCTTAACGACAATCCTACATGGCAGTCCAAATGGATTTTAAATGCCAACTTGGATGTCCTATGTAGCAGTCCAAATTAAATTTATTTAATTAAAAACCTATTTTCATCCTAGCAACTGGACATCCAAGTTGGCATTTAAAACCTATTTGGACTGCCACGTAGGACTGTTGTTAGGGAGGTAACAGAGTTTAATGGTAGAGTGACCACTTCGTAACAAAACGATAACGTAAGTGACTAAATATAACATTTCAAATATAAGTGATTAAAATCTAATTTGAAGCAAACTATTTTTATAGTTTACCCAAAATTTAATAGTTTATATATTACTTTAATTTGGTATATATAAATCAAGTCATAGGTTTTTAAAGGTTATGAAATATGAAACACAAATGGATTGATAATTAGTAAATATTTAAACCTAAACTAAATAAATTTGGACTTAAACCAAAATAAATTTACATTGAAAATTTATATATAATTTACACAAGGTGAATTTCAAACTTGAGATCTTAAAATTATTGAAGTCTTAACTTCTAACAATTGGAAATAGAAGACATTAATTTAATAAATTTAACTGTTAATTTTTAGTTAAGATTGAAATTTTAAAATTTAAAAAAGTAAGGAGACTAAAAATTAACAAATCAATATATAGGTCTAAATCTTCAACTTACCAAAAAAAAGAGACTAATAACAGAATATGATGTTTGATAAATTGATAAAAATAATGGTTGTTAGAATACATATAGCAAGACAATTCATGTACAGTAGAAAACCAAACCAATACAAAGGACAATAGATGAGTAGTAGAAAAAATCAAATAAAACCCATACATAATATGTGAAAGTGATTTATTAGAAAAATGTTAAAATACGCAATGAGTCTCTATACTCTTCATAGATTTGGAATTTAATCCTTGTACTTTTATTTTGTAGGAATTTAGTTCATTTATTTTTTCGAATTTTAAAATTCAGGTTCAGTTAGTAACATTGTTAAATAATATTGCTTGAATTTATTAATGTGATATTTTGAAATGAAAAGTTTATTCAATTTATAATAATGTAACTAAAAAGATGTTTTAAAATTTAAAAATGAAAAGATTAAAGCCTAAATTTATAAAAGAATAGAAAGAGTTATGAATGAAATTTGGGAGATTGGAGTGGAACAGAACAAGAAAAGTTTGGGCATCAAAATCAGCAGATAAAAATGTAAAAATGTAATGTGATTATTATAACTTTGACTTGGTTTCATTTTTGTAACCCACCACGCCAACATATTTTCTTCTCAAAATATTCCTCCATATGTGAGACCTATGGGACAATATTTTACTTCTCAATTGTTTCTTTGTCAAATCTTCTTCTCGTTTGGATTCTTTTAAACCTGCGTTTCGGTTTGCAGGAAATCATTTGGATAAGGTTAATATATGGGATAAGTTGTTATTATTATTATTTTAAAAAATTTTAAAATACAGATTTAAATATTAGTAATATTAAAATTATTTTATTAAATTAAAGTTCATCTTTCAGTTATATTGCTATTAGTTTTTTTAAAAATGTTACAGCAATAAATTTAACTAAAAAATTTAATAATATTAACAATTGAATCTGAATTTTGAATTTTGAAATATAGAAAGTTAAATTTCTAAAAATAAAATATAGGGACTAAATTCCATATATGAGAAGAGTATTTTAATCTTTAGATAAATTAGGCAGGAGAGTTTCATTGTACAACATATAATTTTTTTCTTTATTTGTGATTTTTTTAGAGAGACAAATAATTCGAAATGTGAGATTTAAATATGTAATTATATAAAGGGAAAATATTTGGTGTACTATAGATTTCATAGGCAGAGTCAAGGGATTGACAAGTGCCATATAGAGGTATGGTAAGATATTAAAAAATAAATATTTTAAAAAAGAGAAACATATATCAATTTTTTAAAACTAATGAAAAAAAAGAGTATATTGTGTGTGTATTAAAAACTAACCTTATTTAAACATTTGATTGAGTTGATGTCATTCATCAGTTATATCCCATCTCAAACATATTTCTTAAAAGTAAGTTATTTTATTACAAAGATATTTATATCTTTTTACATCTTCATATTAAATCAAGAAAACTCTTGCATATAATAAGGATTAAAATGTATAAACTTTCAATTTCACCACTCAAATCAAAGTTTCAATTTGTGTTTTTATTAATTTTTAATAAATATATTTTATTTTAATATTTTTCACTCAAATAATGGGTGTGCTTTAATCTAGTATATATTAATCTAATATCCTTAATGATAAGGGTTTTTTTTTTTTTTACTTCATCTCATTGCCACGGTTACGTTTGCATCCAAACAAACATCTCACCTCAAATATAAATCACCACTATAATAACTAATCTTCTACCACCATTATTTTTTAATCTCACTATAGATAAAACTTTAAATAAGATAATATTTCACTTGAATTTAAAAAAATAGTATGACCAACACATCAATTAGTTTTATTGTTATAATAATAAAGTAACAAATTAATCAATAAATTTTGTATTTATATTTTTATAATTAAATTAAAAGTAAAATATTTTTACTATTTAATTTAAATTCAAATAGGGTCATGAATATGCCTGAACACGATTAGATTTGTCCAAAAATCAATTATTTTATTCGACACCAGAGTTTGGATCTTTTAAGTAATAATTTTCTTCAATTTTTGCACTTCCTACATACTAGTATTACTTTTTCTATAATTATCTATATAAATTAAAACTAGAATTATTTATAAATTTTATAATATTAACAAAGTGCTACATGTCCTATGTTTTAAAATATAAAAAAAAAAAAAACTTAAATTAAGTTAATATATGAGACACACATATTTTGCAGAACTTCAAATTATTTTTTTTAAAATAATAATCTTATTAATCACAATACCAAAGTTGATTTTAAAGGGAAATTCTATGGAATGCTTTCATAAAAAATAAAACTTACAACTGGTTACTCCGGTTAAAAATAAAATGTGAATATGTTTTCGGTAAATTACTTTCAAAAGTTCTTTATCATCGGTTTCCTCATAAATTTTGGTATTCTTTCAGAATTTTTGGTATCACTTTATATAAATTCTTAATATAAAAAAATTAATATTCCAAAGTTTAATTTCTCAAACCAAAACCAATGTTATATAAGAGAATACCAAAAAAATTGATGGAATACAAAGAAAAATTATGAAAAAAAAAAAAAAAACTGAGGGAGTAATAATTCCGAGGGATACTAGAAATTTGAGGAAATATCAACCATTTTAGGGGAATACCAGAAACTTTGAGAGAATTACGTACAAGTACCAAAAATCCTGAGGGAATAACAAATGTTGGTTCCTTCCAAATTTTTTTTTTTTTTTAATTTTCAACATTTTTAAATTTATTCACATGAATAACATAATTCCTTATATTTTTTTATGTCTTCATAATAATCACTTTTGCTTGAGAAATCAAATTTTGGTATATTAATATTTTTCATAAAAAGTTGTTATAGAATACCAAAAATTTTGAGGGTATTACTAAATAATGGCTCATCTTAACAAGTTTTATTTATTTTTTTAATTTTAAATATTTGTAAATTTATTCGTATAAATAACATTAATCCTTAATATGTAAAAAAAAAATGGTATAGTGATCTATCATAATTTGATACGTCAAATTAGGTTTTCTAATATACTTTAGGAGTTTATTCTCAAGCAATTTAAGTGGCTTTTACATGTTTTTGTTGATTTTGAGTTTTATCATTAATAAATTGTTTTTATTAGCTGTTGTAGCGACGTAAAATTTTGCTTTCGGGTCGCTAAATTGTGGCGATTTATTGAAAATTCGAAAACCAGAAGTTTGATTTAAAAGTGAAGATGGAGTCGCCACCGATCCTTTTTCCTAGGTGTGATCGGACACCTATTAGATTTTTTTTAAAACGAGAAAAAGGCCGAGTTAAGGTCTACGTAAAAAACCCGAGAAAAATTAGGGTTCGGGAGTCGGTTACGCGCGAGGAAGGTATTAGCACCCTCGCGACGCCCAAAATTGGTATCTCATAAACACATGTTGTCTTGATTTTCAAAAGTACGAGTTTAATGTAAAATTTAGTCGTGATCCGGTTAAAAAGACGAGAAATTTTAGTTTATTCCGGTTTTTGAGAAGGGTATATCGCTTTAACACGAGTCAATTGACATTCACCCAACATAGCGATGAACTCGATGACTTAATGTTAAATCGGTACATTGCCTTGATTATTGAAATTAATTTGAAAACAAGAATATGATTTTTTCGACGTAATGTAAAACAAAATTAAGATGAAATAAATAAAGAGAAAAAAACTAGAAATATATTGGAGCAAATAATAAATGTGACAATAATATAAGAAAACAATAATAATACATGCAAGATTAAATGTAACAATAGTATAAAATACGAGAAAACAATAAATATACGTATATATAAAATGATATTAAAAGTATGTACATAACGTATGTGAGAAAAATATATATACATAATATACTTAATATGAACATATACGATATACATATATAATAATATACATGAAATAGTAAAAAACATAACTAATAATATTAAAATGTATAAAAAAAATACATATAAAACATAATATTTAAAATTCATATACATAATATATATAAAAATACACATAATATAATATTTAAAACATTTGTATAATATACACATTAGGAATAAATAACAATCAATAATGTTAATAATAATATTAGAAATAATAATAATGAAGTATATAAAAAGAAACAAATATAATATAATATTAATATTAAAATAAAGTAATTACAACAGTACTATATATATAAATGTATATATACATACATATAACAAGACATATACTAATGTTAAATATGATAGTAATACTAGAAATAGTTATAATTAATAATAATACTATATTACAAATAATTAGCAACCAGAATATTAATAATGTCAATGATAATAAAGATAATAATAATATAAGAATATTAGGAATAATAACAATATTTAAAAATAAAATAAATAAATAAATAAAATAAAAAGGGATGAAAATTGAATTAAAATCAAAGTTTTGGGCGAATTTTAAAAGAAAGTAAAAGGAAAAGGGCCTATTGGAACACGGGTAAAACCATGGGGTATTAAAAGTGCAATATTTCAAACTTTTCAAAACGCTGCGCATACACGAAGGATTAAATTGCAAATCAATTTAAATTTTAGGGCCAATTTAGAATAATAAAAACTTAATCGTAAGACGTTGAGAAAGCGGAGGGGCTAACTGCGCAAATAGCCCCTCCCTTAAAAAAAACACGCGGATCCTAGCCCCAACGGGTCGGGTCTTCGGGTCGTATTCCAAAACGACGCCGTTTTAGGGTTAAATGGCAGCCCCCAAAACGACGTCGTTTTGGGGTGCTATAAAAGGCCCAAATCCTTAAAAAATTTCATTTGTGCAGATAGGAAGAAAAAAAAAAAAAAGGAGAGAGAGGGAGGGAGCGATTTCGCGAGGAGGAGCACCTACCGATCATCGGCCGGCGACGCCGGCTGCATGCGCGTGCGCCACCGCACGCGTGGTGGCTAAAAGGTAAAAAATTTTCTTTTTTTTTTATTTTATTATTTTTACGGTGTTTAATATGTATAGTAGATTAAAATAGGTTTTTATTTAAAAATGAAATAGAAATAATAAAAAAAATCACCTTTTGATTTTTTAACTTCTGATTCTTTGACCTGGGATGTTCTTGTTTGCTTGAAGGCTATTTCTATATTTGAATGCTTGATTGATTCACTATATTGACTCTGGAATTGGATATTTCATTTCTTGTTTTTCCTGCTCTCTTCACGTCGAATTGAAAAGTAGTAAAAAAAAAAGGCCCTTTTTACATTTTTCTGGTCTTTTTATAGCCTATTCTCACCGCTCTCATTCCTCTACCACTTGATGTTTGAGTGTTTGATTGCTTGTGCAGTCGGTTGATGGCCCGGTGGAGGTGATCACAAGGCGGTGGCGCTAGGGGATGGGGCTGCAGTGATGGCAGAGCCAAGTGGGGCTGATTAGGGTTTTGGTGGGTTTGGTTTATGTGGGCTTGGTTGGCTTAGGTTAGTGGGTATGGGTTAGTGGGTAATTGGGCTGAGGGTTTGGGTTTTGTAATTTGGGTTAGTTTGGGATTCTGTTGTAAAAGGGTTAGGAGTATTAGTTGTACATGGGTCAAGGGATTTAGGTGTAAATGGGCCATTCGGGTTTGGCTAATTTGCCAATGTAATTGGGCCAAAATTGGCCTATAACAGCTGCCCCTCTTTGCTCATTGTCGTGTAATGGGAATAGAGCAAAGACACAATGAAAGGCCAATTTTGCCTAGTCATACTGAGTCTTGACTTGCTTTGGTGCTCTTCTTGCTCAGGTAGTCTTTTTCGGTCCACCGCATCTTGTAGCTTTGGTTCAATCCACTGCATCTTCTGATATATGCCTTGTAGCTTCAATCTATTCCAATATGATTTTGAGGATATGAAGTTTGTGGTTTCGACCTGCTTCACTGTAGCTCCAGAAAGATAAGATTTACAGCTTCGATCCACTTTTCTATCGCTTCAGTGAGATGAGGTTTATGGTCTTCTCTTCTGTAACTCTAAAAGGCGAACTTTGATATCTTCGATCAGTTCCACTGCAACTTCAGGGAACAAGACTTGCAACTTTGACCTGCTCCACGGCAACTTCAGCGGAACAAGATCTGGTGTCTTCCATCCGCTCCAATCTTTATTCTTTACTTGATATGTGATCTTGAGTTCAACTCATTTCTTGCAATATGAATTGACCCTTTAAAAACAGACATTAAAAACAAAAATTGAAAATACCTCAGCATGTGAACTGAGGCTCAACTCATTTCTCGCAATATGGGTTGATTTTTTGAATCATAGAAATTAAAAGCAGAAATTAAAAGGCTCAACTCACCTCTCGCAATATGAGTTGATAATTTGAAAAGTAGATTTCGAAAAACAGAAATTAAAGGCTCAACTCACCTCTCGCAATATGAGTTGATCCTTGAAAAACATAAATTAAAAACAGAAATTTAAAATACCTCAGCTTGCCCTAAAGCTCAACTCACCTCTAGCAATATGAGTTGATTCTTTGAAAAACATAAACTGAAATTACCTCAACGTGTCTTGAGGCTCAACTCACCTCTCGTAATATGAGTTGATTTTTGAAAGACAGAAATTGAAATTACCTCAACGTGTCTTGAGGCTCAACTCACCTCTCGCAATATGAGTTGATTTTTGAAAAACATAAATTGAAAACAAGAATTGAAAAGCGAGAAATTGAAAATACCTCAACGTGCCTCTGAGGCTCAACTCACCTCTCATAATATGAGTTGATTTAAAACACAAAAATTAAAAATACCTCAGCGTGCCCCGAGGTTTGACTCACCTCTAGCAATATGAGTCAACTTTTGAAACATAAACTAAAATACCTCAGTGTGTGGCCTAAGACTCAACTCACCTCTCGCAATATGAGTTGATTTTTGAAACATAAATTGGAATTACCTCAACGTGTCTTGAGGCTCAACTCACCCCTCGCAATATGAGTTGATTTTCCTTGAAAAGCATGAATTAAAAGCGTAAAAATACCAAGACCTGTCCTTTGGTAGAACTCAGGTGTCTTTTTACTTGATTCAATGCGACTCTCATTCCAGATTTCTTGTTCTGCTGGAGTACTTGTATATGCCATGCATGAGGTTATCATGATATGCACATGTTTGTCTTAAATGCCTTTATGTCTACATGATTATGCAGTGCTCTTTAAGCATGTTTGTCGCTTGTCCTTTTTGGTCACGAATTTTCATGATCTGCATCCGTTGCTTTGGCTCTTGACTTCTTTTTAAGCCATGTACCCGTCTTCAAGCTTTGCAAGTAATCAACGCTTCTCAGATATCACTCTTTTGCCTCTGGTTGAACTCCGTTCTTGCCTTGAAGCTCTTGTGCTTATCAAATTTCATCAAAGTAATGCTTAACATTTCTTTTGTTTAGAGCATGTCATTTCACCATTTATCATGTAAATAAACACATAATGAGATGCATGAAAAAGGTCAAGTAGGGACAAAAATGATATCTCATATTCATTTATTTCAAGTGTGGCAAACAAAAGAAGTTAACCAATGAGAGTAAAAAATGTCAAAAAGAAAGAAAGGACCGTATTCAACGGATACAAATGCTCTAGATATTCAACACATGAACTCTTCCACGTTCCTCAATCAAGAATCTTTTCGAGTCTGGCTCCTTACGTAGAAGATTTTGAGCTTTCAGAGATGATTCAAATACTGTAGTCTCACTGTTTGTCGTACGGTTTAAAACATCTTGCCTTGTAAGCCAAATGTTTGCTTCATTAGGATGCCCTCTTGGGTTTTCATCCTAATCTTTTGTTTAATCAAAGCGCCCTTTTCGGGTTTTCGCTCTGATCCCCTTTTTTTTTTTTTGAGATGCCCTTTTCGGGTTTTCATCTTGACTTTCTTTTTTTCAAGCATAGTACTTCTTCACCGCATCTGAGTTCACTGGATTCGGTAGCTCCTTGCCATCCATCTCGGTAAGGATCAAAGCTCCTCCTGAGAATGCCTTCTTTACGACGTATGGTCCTTCCCAATTTGGTGCCCATTTTCCTTGCAGGTCTTTTTGTATTGGGAGAATCTTTCTTAACACGAGTTCTCCTTCATGGAATTCTCTTGGTCGTACTTTCTTGTCATGGGCTGCGATCATTCTCTTTTGGTACATCTGCCCGTGACAAATTGCTCTTAGACGTTTTTCTTCGATGAGGTTCAACTGATCATATCGAGCTCGAACCCATTTTGCTTCTTCTAACTTTGATTCCATTAAGACTCACAGAGAGGGGATCTCAACCTCGATAGGTAGCACAGCTTCCATTCCATAGACTAGAGAGAAAGGGGTTGCTCCCGTAGATGTTCGCACAGATGTACGATATGCGAACAAAGCAAATGGAAGTTTCTCGTGCCAATCTTTATATGTCTCAGTCATTTTCCCAATGATCCTTTTAATGTTCTTGTTAGTCGCTTTCTTCATGACCCGTTCATCTTTGGGCGATAGGGCGAGGAGTTATGATGCTTCATTTGGAATTGCTCGCACACTTCTTTCATCATCTTATTGTTCAGATTCGTGGCATTATCTGAAATGATTCTTTCGGGCAAACTATATCGGCAAATGATTTCCTTTTTCAAAAACCTGCAAACTGCAGTCCTCGTCACATTGGCAAACGAAGCGGCTTCTATCCATTTTGTGAAGTAATCGATAACCACAAAAATGAATCGATGTCCATTTGATGCTTTTGGAGAAATTGGCCCTATAACATCCATGCCCCACATAGAAAAAGGCCAAGGAGAAGTCATGACATGGAGGGGCGAAGGGGCTACATGAATTTTATCGCCGTAGATTTGACATTTGTGGCATTTTCTGGCAAAATTGACGCAGTCACTTTCCATTGTCAGCCAATAATAACCGAGTCTCATGATCTTTCTGGCCATATTGAAACCATTGGCATGTGTTCCGCAGATTCCCTCATGGACCTCTTCAAGTATTTTTCTAGCTTCAACATCATCCACACATCTCAAGAGCATTTGATCTTTTCCTCTCTTGTACAAGATATCCCCATCAAGAACAAATCCCGCTGCCATTCTTCTGATTGTTCTTTTGTCGTTCTCATTCGCTTATTCAGGATAGCTTTGATTCTTGATATATTCTAGGATATCATGGAACCATGGACGCCCGTCTGCTTCTTTTTCAATGCTACAATAGTGTGCAGGGACCTCGTATATGCTCATTTTGAGGGGCATTATTTCTGCTTCTTTACTTGCTTTGAACATTGAAGCCAAAGTGGCCAGGGCATCAGCCAGTTGGTTTTCTTCTCGTGGGAAATAGTGAAAAGTTACTTCTTTGAATTCCTTGATCAATTCAGCCACTAAATCGCTGTACTTAATCAATTTTGGATCTCTCACTTCCCATTCTCCACGGATTTGGTAAATCATTAGAGCTGAGTCTCCGTACACCTCTAGGATTTTGATGTCTCGATCAATAGCTGCACGAAGCCCCATGATACAAGCCTCATATTCTGCGATATTATTGGTACAAAAGAAGTTCAGTCTTGCAGTGAACGGATAATGATTCCCCTCTGGTGATACCAGGATGGCTCCGATTCCATGCCCCAAAGCATTCGACGCACCATCAAAGCACATCTTCCATGGCTTCTCGTTTGATGACTCTGGTTCTATTTCCGTGATGCACATTAAGTCTTCGTCTGGGAAATCAAATCTTAAAGGCTTATATTCTTCTGTTGTTCGAGTTGCTAGAAAGTCGGCTATTGCGCTTCCTTTTATTGACTTTTGACTTACATAGGCAATGTCATATTCCGAAAGGAGGATCTGCCATCGGGCCATTCTTCCTGATAGTGCCGGTGATTCCATCATGTATTTTATCGGATCCAGCTTTGAAATCAACCATGTCGTATGGTACAACATGTATTGTCTGAGTCTCCGAGCTACCTAAACCAGAGCGCAACAAAATTTTTCAATGGACGCATACTTTGCCTCATATTCAGTGAACTTTTTACTGAGGTAGTAGATCGCCTTTTCTTTCTTTCCCGTCTCGTCGTGTTGCCCCAGTACGCAACCCATTGAATTTTCGAACACAGTCAAATACCAAATTAACGGTCTTCCCGGAGTTGGCGGTACTAGCACTGGAGGACTAGACAAATATTGCTTTATCTTATCAAAGGCCATCTGACATTCTTCATTCCATTCTCCAGGGTTATGTTTTCGAAGAAGTCGAAAGATCGGGTCGTATTGGTTGGTAAGTTGAGCGATAAATCAGGCGATGTAGTTTAATCTCCCCAAAAATCCTCTAACTTCCTTTTGCGTGCGCGGGGGTGGTAACTCTTGAATGACCTTTATTTTATCTAGATCAACCTTGATACCTCTTTCACTGACAATGAAGCCTAGCAGCTTCCCTGAGGTAACCCCAAACGTACATTTGGCTGGATTGAGCTTTAACTGGAACTTTCTCAGCCTATCAAACAACTTCTTCAAGTTCACTACATGCTCTTTTTCCCCTCGGGATTTAGCAATCATATCGTCGACGTAGACCTCTATTTCTTTATGCATCATGTCATGGAATAATGTCACCATAGCCCTCTGATATGTTGCCACAGCATTCTTTAACCCGAATGGCATCACCTTGTAATGCAACGACGCGTTCCCACATTGTTATGAAGGTAGTTTTCTCCATATCTTCAGGGGCCATCTTGATCTGATTATACCCCGAGAATCCATCCATAAAAGCAAACAATGAATGTTTTGCTGTGTTGTCCACCAACGTGTCAATATGTGGTAAGGGAAAATTATCTTTTGGGCTTGCTCGATTCAGGTCACGATAATCCACACACATTCGTACTTTGCCATCTTTCTTTGGTACCGGGACTATGTTAGCCACCCACTCTGGATATTTGGAGGCTTGTAGAAATCCAGCATCAAATTGCTTCTTGACTTCCTCTTTTATTTTCAACAGCATTTCGGTCTCATCCGTCTTAATTTTTCTTTGGATAGGCTTGCATTCGCTTTAATGGGAGCTTGTGGACCACTAAATCTTCATCTAGCCCTGGCATGTCCTGGTATGACCATGCGAAAACATCTTTGTATTCGCGGAGTAGAGCGATCAAATTATGCCTGGTGCTCTCTGAAATAGAAGTCCCAATCTTTACTTCTTGTTTCCTTTCTTCAGTGCCCAAATTTATTGTTTCTATAGATTCTTCATGAGGTAAAATCTGTTTATCCTCTTGTTCCACCATTCTTAACAATTCAGGAGACAAGACATAGTCTTCAGCATTTTCTTCGGCTTCAAATTCCCCTAAGCAAACAGCCTTCTCAAAATCAATTTCAAGACTCATAACGGGTTTGTTCATGTCATCCATATCTGAGCACCTGAAAGTTGAATGGAAAAGGAAGCTATAGAGGGGTATCCGAGTATTGGAAACAACAAACAAAAATGTTATGGCATGGAATGTGGCAAATGTGAGTATTGGCTACGAAATGAGAAAATGATTATGAAATTAGTGATAATGCGAAAAATCGTGACAAAATGCATCTTCATTAACATTCATTTAAATGATAAAGAGCGAATGCACGCTCTTACAAAAGAATTCTATTATATCTAAGGACACAATAGAAGGTTAATGTTTGGCATTACTTTGAAGACTTATAAACTACAAGAAGCTCCTCGGCATTCCAATTGTTCAACATGAAACCAGGAGGGCAAGGGCGTATCCTCGAGACATCTTTACTTGTACCAGCCCCTTTGTCAATGACATTTATACTGACATTCTGAAAACCCCTTTCAATTATCCTCAGTATGTTTCGTGGATCGTCTTGTCCAGGGTATATCATTCCCGCAGATGTAAATGTTTTTGACAAAGGAGGGTATTCTATGGGCTCCCATTCTGGTTCTCGGCCCAAAGTTCTTGCGATCCTTCTTTCTTGATTTTTCTTCCACTGTCTTCTTCTTTGACGCATGTCAGGCTGGAATCCCAAACCGTATCGAGCCTTGTGGTGCACTGGCTTTAAAGCCCTGACTATTCCTTGCAGATGTCTGCCTAAACCTCTTCTTGCTCGAGCTCCTCTTCCCACGGTCAATTTGATACCCATTCTGGTATTTCTCGACAGTTTTGGCACTGGAATTTTGTTTCCCTCAGCAACGAAAGTGGCATTGACAAATTCGAGGGATCGGAAGGAACATTCCACTGCGTCTTTGCTTACTTCAAGATATGGCGCATCTGCAGAGATAGATGCGACGATGTCTTCTTCTCCCTCAACTGTGACCAGACAGCCATCCATGATAAATTTCATTTTTTGGTGGAGGGATGATGGGACCGCTCCAGCAGAATGGATCCAGGGTCTTCCCAAAAGGCAGTTATAAGAGGGTGTAATGTCCATGACTTAGAACTCGACATCATAAATGTAAGGGCCTACTTCTAGAGGGATCTCAATCTTTCCCATAACTTCACGCCTCGTCCCGTCGAATGCCCTTACTGTGGAATGACAGGGCCTTAAGTAGGACAAATCCATCGGTATTCTGGAAAGTGTGGCCAATGGCATGACGTTGAGTGCTGACCCATTGTCGATGAGTACGTTAGGTATTATGTAGCCCTTGCAGCGAGTCGTGATATGCAGTGCTTTCACCGAACCTCTACCGTTTGGCGGTATCTCATCATCACTAAAAGAGATGAAATTGTCCGCATTGAAATTGTTTACCCACCTATCAAGCTTTTCAACGGATATGTTGTTGGCCACATAAGCTTGATTTAACACCTTCAATAAAGCATTCCGTGTGGCTCTGAATTTAACAAAGAGTGATAGAACTAAGATTTGTCTTTGTTCGCTTACTCAATTGTTCCACCACACTATACTTCATCGTGCTTGATAAACTTCAAGAATTCTTGAGCTTCTTCCTCATTCACGGTTTTTTAGTTTCTTGTGCAGTGGAATTTCTTGCTCGACTTCGACTTCTGCATCATCAGCGCTTTCCTTTTTGCTTCAAGTCGCTACTTTTCTTTGCCTGGTTCAACTTCTTTAGAATAGCACCGTCCACTTCGGTAAAATGACCTACCTCCCAAACATCTTCAATTATGGCTTTGGACTTTCCAACTTCCGGTGTAACGATATTGACATCATATCTCCACGATCTTCGTTTTGTTGTCCCTATAAGGGAAAGGAGATGGTACTTCGATTATCATTTTTGGTTTCATCGGCTCCTTCTTTGCGTCATAATAAATTACCAATGGTCGATCAAAGACTATAAGGGGACTGATGGTTGATTGTCGAGGCACATATTTCTCCACTATCGGCCTCTTCGCTTTTACAAAAATCCCGATCTCCTTGTTATCCATCATACTTTGTAATAATCCTCTGAATTCATCACGGGATCAATGTCGTGCCCTTCGATGCCATGGAACTCGCAAAAACGTGACTCTTTGCATCCTTTCCTTCGAATACTCAGTTAAAACGATAAAGCAACCCTTTTTCAACTAGTACCTCCTGCATTCTCTGCAGAGGTGTTCTCACTTCGAAACCCATCTTCTACTTTGTCGTTTATCCTCCTCTCCTCATCGCTCACATTACCTTCGGTGTGGTTTGGGAATGGATTCCAACGTGCATGCGCTAGTACCATCAAATCGCAAAATACCCGCATCGATGAGCCCTTGAACTCTCCTTTTGAAAGCCAGACATTTCTCGGTAGAATGCCCCTGGTTCCCCGCATGGTATGCACAACTAGCGTTTGGATCGTACCATTTTGGGTATGGAGGTTTAAGGGGTGCCATGTAGTGGGGACAGATCAGTTGTTTTTCCAAGAGCTTTGGGTACAATTCCCCATATGACACAGTGATGGGAGTAAATTGCGGTCTCTCGGGATTAGGTCTTGTTGGTCTTGGTTCATTTCTGAGTTGGTTTTGAACGGGTGCAGTGTTTTGTGAAAAAGTGGTGACGGGTCTTTGGTTGTTTGTGGCATAAACGGGGTAAGAAGGAGGTGGTGTTTGGTAGTAAGGGGTTTGAGGAGGATAATAGAAATTTGGAGGTGGAAAATTTCAGGGTCGGGGTTGGTTAGGATATGAATTGGGAATATAACGACTTCCAGTTCCCACCATGTGGGCTTCTGGCTCTTTCCTCCTTACGGGTGCTACTTTTCTTGAGCCTTCTGACCCTTCCATTCTACCGCTCTTGACAGCATCCTCTATAAGTTCACCGGAAATTACAATATCTGCGAAATCCTTCGTGGCACTTCCCACTAATTTGTCATAAAATGGTGCCTTTAAGGTGTTGATAAAGAGAACGGTTATCTTCGTTTTTGTTAGTGGGGGTTCCACTTGGGCTGAGACGTCTCTCCATCTCTGCGCATACTGTCTAAAGGTCTCTGAAGGCTTTTTCTCCATCATTTGTAAGGTCATCCGGTCTGGCACCATGTCTGATACATGCTTGTATTGCTCGCAGAATGCAGACGCCAAGTCTTTCCAGGATCTAATCTTTTCCCTGCTAAGTTGGTTGTACCAACGGAGGGCTGACCCTGTTAGACTATCTTGGAAGCAATGTATAAGTAACTTATCCTCGTTCACGTAACCAGTCATTTTTCGACAGAACATGATAAGATGTGCTTTTGGGCACCTAGTACCATCATACTTCTCGAAATCAGGCACCTTGAACTTCGGAGGCAAAATTAGATCAGGTACCAGACTGAGTTCCTTGGTACCTAGCGCGGATAAGACCTCAGTGCCTTCTATTGCTTTGAGTCTTTCCTTCAGACTCCTATATTTTGCGTCATGGTTATCCAATTTCAATTTGGCTACTTCATGGGTCGCCCGTCATCCGGAACTAGTGGATCCGCAGGACTAGCCCCTAGGTTCAGCGCGAATGTTCCTTGCCCCAAATTAGTGGGTGGAGCAGGTGGCATAGGTCGATGTTCCAAGCCTGTGGGTTCTTCTTGAGTATACCCTCTCTGTGTTGTATATGCGGGTGGTGGAGTGAATCCCGGAGGATAGAGTGGATCCTGATCGTGGTGAATTCTTGATTGAGGTTCCATAACATCGGGGTTCTGCATGGGTCCTTTTCCTTTGACCAAAGTTGTCATCATCTCCATCATTTTGGCCATCTGATCTCTTTGCTCGAGTGATTCCTCTCGAGATCTTACCATTAGGTCTCTCGTTTCCTGCTGTGATTTAGCCAGTTGCTCTTGTAATTCCTTTTGAGCCCTTTCTATCCTTTCGATTCTCTCATTGAACTCAGCTTCCATTGCCCTAGTTTGTCGACGCGTTCTATATAAATGTCGTGATTCCAGTCTTGAAGTCTTGCAACTGTGGATTATATGGTTCTTTTAGTTTCGGTGGATGATTATGGTGATATGTACACGCGATGAATGAATGAATGAGCATATGAATGGATGAATGTCCAAAGAAATAAATGATGCATAAATGTTAGTTATGAGTAAATATGCAAGAATTTGGTGTTGATTTCAAGATAGCCCCATATGTAGGCATTTCATTTATCAGAAGAGTACGTTACAAAAAGTTTTTATTTTTCTAACAGTTACACAAATTTCCTAGCCACATTGCCTTGTTTCTTCACTTGCTCTAAAAACTCTGATATACTCGATCTTTGGCTCGGAGGGAATTGGCAACTGAGAACTTCGGCTTCATCTGATAATTGAACAACTTGCATAGCCGCTTTGCGAATTTTATTGATCAAGAAGTCGAGTTGCATTTCTTTTTCTTGGAGAGTTCCTTCATACGCGTGAATGCCCCTATCGTACTGATCATTCTTTTCTTCTAGAGCCTTCAGGAGGTTATCTAATTATTGTTGACGAGATTGTAGCATATTTTCTAAATCTCGTACTCTCTTTTTTAATTCTTGATGTTCAGACTGACTATTCGCAAATTCTGCAGTCACCATTTCATACTCGGCATTCTTCCTTCTTAACTCTATTGCAAATACATGCATGCCTTTTCCTCTTCTTTTTCTTTGCTTTTCCTTCCAAAATTCCATTCCTCCTTTGATGTTGCTAATTTCTTCTTTCCACTCTACTGTGACTTGCCCAATCCACTATTCTTTATAGTGTTTCTTAATTTCTTGTTTTCCAAGTGAAGGTCCCTTAAGTCGTTTCTCACGATCTCGGCCTCCCTTTGTACTTTTTTCAGTTCTCGACCTTTCAACTCGAACTTCAATCTTCAATCGATAGTTTTCTTCTTGAAGGGTACCGAGGTCCCTAGACATCTTAGCTTTTTCTTGCTCGAATTCTTGTCTAGCTATTTCCAATTCGGATGGCATTTCCTCCAAAAAGGGATTCTGGGCAGTGTAATTTGTTGATAAGATTTACTGACTACTTACCCGTTGCTTTCTCCATATGTCATAGTCTTGGGTAAGGGTATCAAAGATACAAGGCTAATTCCATGAAATGAATTTCCTTCCAAGACTTTGCAATGTCTCGGACTCTCTTCATATATCCTCACCGCTAAAAGCGAACTCGAATTGTGCTAATCCTCCGATTGCATGGGTATAAATTGTCACGAAGAAAATCGCTTTGGACTAATAGCGGAGCGTATTCAACTCCTCCCCATAACCCGAGTAAAGGTACCCAATCTTGGCCTCTACATTTGTATAGCAGGACTGAAGGACGGATCCAGGGTGCTCTCCACGTTATATCCTCAGCCCGAAGATTCTGAAAAACTGATACCCAATGTTGCTCGGTGACTTCTTTCGGCCATTCTTTCTTGAGGTAAGCTTCTAGCGGGGCGAATGTTTTTGAAAGCATGTGGAATGGAGTGCGCTCTACTTTCCAAAAATGACTTAAAATCCAAACATTAAGAAGCTGTGCGCATCCGATAAATCGTCCTTTTCCAACCCTTCGACAAGTATTCAGGGACCTGAATGTCTCGGCTAAGATAGTCGGGACAGGGTTGACTCCTTATTTTATCCTTTCGAAGAAATCAAATACTGCGACTTCAAGATGTCCGAGAACTCTCGGGAAAATGACCAAACCGTAAATGGCCAAGGCGAATAGATTGACTCTCTTCAATATGTCAGGATGACTCAGAACCGATTCTCGTAGGCTAGACCATGGAATGCAAATGGTCTCATTCTTCTTCTTTATTTGTTTTTCGGCCTATGCATCAGTCATGTCTGTCAGTCTTACTAATTTTTTCTTAAAGGTCATTGGCTTAGGCTCCGTCACGTATATCTTGCCGAATTGCACATTGTCGATGCGGAGTAAAGCAAAGATACTCTTCTATGGTGGGAGTCATGTCCTCTTGATTGAAGGTAAAGCACCGATAAGTCGGGTCCCAGAATCGAACCATGGCTTGAATCAACTGTTCGTCTACAGGAGTGGTGATCAAGTGAGCTATATCTCCATACCTCTCAGTGAAAATGCCCCTAGTGTCTGAATCCCATTGATTCCAAATTCGCACCAAATCCTCAAGGTTATTTTGGCGAACATTCACAGTTGTATGTTCGGGCAAATTGGCAACACACCCTTCCACTAGGCTGTCCCCATTTTCTCTCTGAGTTTTTAGAGACCAGTCTCGAACCACGGCATTCTTCTCTATTTGTGTAATTGACCCTCCATCGTAAACCCGTTCTTTGGCAACTATCCTTTAATCAACACCTTCCTAACGTGATGCCTATGATGCATGATGAAAAATAAAAATAAAAACAAACGAACTTGGTTAGTAAACACAACACAAATATAATTTGAGAAACAAATTAAACTACTCAACCCAATTTTTTTACATAAACAGTGTAAATGAAAGGCAAAAGGCATTTCCCTGTGTACTTATTTTAGTGGCTATAAGCGGATAGAGGTTCGGTATGGCTCTAATTGGATGGCTCGTATGGTTCGTTATATGCGGGTTTGGTTCTAGATAGGTACTCGAATTGTTCGCACTGGCCGTCTACTAAGACTAGTACGAAGCCTCGGTCGTAGCTCATCACAAGCTCACGAGTTCAATTCGAGGGGTTACATTTACTTATGCCTATGCGGAGGGACAAGTTAACTCACGAAAGCATAAGTCATATGTAACCCGAAAGTATTCACTAGCCTTTGTGCGGAGGGACGAGTTAACTCACGAAGGCGTAGCGCGACTTTCACTTAAACGGACGGAGCCCGGCATGAGCTCATGTTATGCAAAATGCAAGTGCACGGTGTGTGGGGAGAAACTCATAAACATTTTTATTTAAAAACTAAACCAAAAATAACCATAAAATTTTAAAGTCAAAAAACAAAAGGGCAAAAAGAGTTAGAAAAATATTTACAACACGATGCAAATGCATGAATTTCAAAATAAGATTTTCGGATCACGCGACCAAATATTTACTTTGAACAAGGAAATTTGAAAACTTTGACAAAACATGTTTAATTCAACTCGACTCACTTTTGACCGAAGTCCCAAAGTGGAGCCGCTTAGTGTAGCGACGTAAAATTTTGCTTTCGAATTCGCTAAATTGTGGCGATTTATTGAAAATTCAAAACCGTGGTTTGATTTAAAAGTGAAGATGGAGTCGCCACCGATCCTTTTTCCTAGGTGTGATTGGACACCTATTAGATTTTTTTTAAAACGAGAAAAAGGCCGAGTTAAGGTCTACGTAAAAAACCCAAGAAAAATTAGGGTTCGGGAGTCGGTTACGCGCGAGGAAGGTATTAGCACCCTCGCGACGCCCAAAATTGGTATATCATAAACACATGTTGTCTTGATTTTCAAAAGTACGAGTTTAATGTAAAATTTAGTCGTGATCCGGTTAAAAAGACGAGAAATTTTGGTTTATTCCTGTTTTTGAGAAGGGTATATCGCTTTAACACGAGTCAATTGACATTCACCCAACATAGCGATGAACTCGATGACTTAATGTTAAATCGGTACATTGCCTTGATTATTGAAATTAATTTGAAAACAAGAATATGATTTTTTCGACGTAATGTAAAACAAAATTAAGATGAAATAAATAAAGAGAAAAAAACTAGAAATATATTGGAGCAAGTAATAAATGTGACAATAATATAAGAAAACAATAATAATACATGCAAGATTAAATGTAACAATAGTATAAAATACGAGAAAACAATAAATATACGTATATATAAAATGATATTAAAAGTATGTACATAACGTATGTGAGAAAAATATATATACATACTATACTTAATATGAACATATACGATATACATATATAATAATATACATGAAATAGTAAAAAAACATAACTAATAATATTAAAATGTTAAAAAAAATACATATAAAACATAATATTTAAAATTCATATACATAATATATATAAAAATACACATAATATAATATTTAAAACATTTGTATAATATACACATTAGGAATAAATAACAATCAATAATGTTAATAATAATATTAGAAATAATAATAATGAAGTATATAAAAAGAAACAAATATAATATAATATTAATATTAAAATAAAGTAATTACAACAGTACTATATATATAAATGTATATATACATACATATAACAAGACATATACTAATGTTAAATATGATAGTAATACTAGAAATAGTTATAATTAATAGTAATACTATATTACAAATAATTAGCAACCAGAATATTAATAATGTCAATGATAATAAAGATAATAATAATATAAGAATATTAGGAATAATAACAATATTTAAAAATAAAATAAATAAATAAATAAAATAAAAAGGGATGAAAATTGAATTAAAATCAAAGTTTTGGGCGAATTTTAAAAGAAAGTAAAAGGAAAAGGGCCTATTGGAACACGGGTAAAACCATGGGGTATTAAAAGTGCAATATTTCAAACTTTTCAAAACGCTGCGCATACACGAAGGATTAAATTGCAAATCAATTTAAATTTTAGGGCCAATTTAGAATAATAAAAACTTAATCGTAAGACGTTGAGAAAGCGGAGGGGCTAACTGCGCAAATAGCCCCTCCCTTAAAAAAAACACGCGGATCCTAGCCCCAACGGGTCGGGTCTTCGGGTCGTATTCCAAAATGACGCCGTTTTGGGGTTAAATGGCAGCCCCCAAAACGACGCTGTTTTGGGTGTGCTATAAAGGCCCAAATCCTTAAAAATTTCATTTGTGCGGATAGGAAGAAAAAAAAAAAAAAGGGAGAGAGAGGGAGGAGCGATTTCCGGCGAGGGAGGGGAGCACCGGCCGATCATCGGCCCGACGCCACGCAGTTGGCCTGCCACATGACACGCGGTGGCACGAAAAGGTAAAAATTTTCTTTTTTTTTTTTATTATTTTACGGTGTTTAATATGTATAGTAGATTAAAATAGGTTTTTATTTAAAAATGAAATAGAAATAATAAAAAAAATCACCTTTTGATTTTTTAACTTCTGATTCTTTGACCTGGGATGTTCTTGTTTGCTTGAAGGCTATTTCTATATTTGAATGCTTGATTGATTCACTATATTGACTCTGGAATTGGATATTTCATTTCTTGTTTTTCTGTTTCTCTTACTGTCGAATTGAAAAGAGTAAAAAAAAAGGCCCCTTTTTTACATTTTTTCGGGGTCTTTATAGCCTATTCTCACTGTCTCATTCCTCTACCACTTGATGTTTGCGTGTTTGATTGCTTGTGCAGGTCGGTTGATGGCCGGTGGAGGTGACTGCGGGGCAGGTGGCGCTAGGGGATGGGGCTGCAGTGATGGCAGAGGCAAGTGGGGCTGATTAGGGTTTTGGTGGGTTTGGTTTATGTGGGCTTGGTTGGCTTAGGTTAGTGGGTATGGGTTAGTGGGTAATTGGGCTGAGGGTTTGGGTTTTGTAATTTGGGTTAGTTTGGGATTCTGTTGTAAAAGGGTTAGGAGTATTAGTTGTACATGGGTCAAGGGATTTAGGTGTAAATGGGCCATTCGGGTTTGGGTAATTTGCCAATGTAATTGGGCCAAAATTGGCCTATAACAGCTGTAA
The DNA here is from genome assembly GCA_025698475.1 of Gossypium anomalum. Taxonomy (NCBI): domain Eukaryota; kingdom Viridiplantae; phylum Streptophyta; class Magnoliopsida; order Malvales; family Malvaceae; genus Gossypium; species Gossypium anomalum. The sequence goes on from CM046966.1 coordinate 18,437,048, forward strand.
GCTATTTTTGAGACTCAAATTGGCCAATCGTATTATAGAAACCTAACAAGTTGATTGAGTGTTGTATGGAGTTAGCAATGGTTCGAACGTGAAGAAAACATCACCTAGAAGGGGGGTATCATGATATCGAAGCGTGGAAGTCGTGATATCCCAGACAATGCTAAAATGAAGAGAATCGAGGCCAGTTACAATGATATCGCGATACTGAGTAATGGGTATTGTGATACCAAGACATCCCATGACCACCCGTTTCAAGACTATTGTGGGTATCGGAATACCCAAGCCTGACAGGTGAAAAAACTACAGGGGCAATTTTATGTCCAACAAGCTTTAGTCTATTTTTCACTTAAGGGCACAATGGTTATTATTAGGTTAAATGTTAGTAGGCTATAAATATAACTTTATAAGCCTTCATTTCAAATTTTTGTTGGCTGATAGTTTCCTTTAGTTTTCAACAGTTTTAGGGTTAGGTTTTCTTTTCCTTTCATTTTTAGATTAGGTTATTTCTTTTCTTTTTAAGTTAGATGTTAATTTTGTTGTTTACTTTCTTCCTTATTGTAGAAGATTTTGTAAACAAGGATGGACAAGCTCTTGGGTTTCAATGGAACTTCATCAATTGAATGAACATTTTTTTAAACCCTTTGCTTTCATTTTATGCTTACATTATGTTTGATAAAATGCTCGTTTAGAATTTGAGTTTGAGTATGTTCTAAATTGTTGGGTGGTTGGTTGATTGGTTTTTTGTTAGCTTAAGTTAATGTCTATTATTGATTGATTGGTTGTTCAATTATATCTAATACGTTAGAATTAACGCCTCTAGTAGAAAACCTAGATAAACAAGACCGAGAGGAGAGTCTATCCTTGGATAATTCTTTATAATTGTGCTGAGTAGTAAGATCGAGAGGTAATCTATATGCCTAGGTGAGACCAAGAGGTAATCTTAGGTGGTATCTTTTAGTCTAGGATGCGAACAAGAGGAGGTTCCTAACTAAAAGTGGTAACCAATATAATCAGTATAGGTTTATTAGTTTAATTAGCACTCAACTAATCAACCATCGTTTAATCATTTACATTATCTAAAACATTAGGAAGAAAGTTTAGCTTAGTTAGTTTAATTAATAGTTTAATTTTAGTTTATAAATAATTTTATTTGGACTTGCATTAATAATTTCTGACTCGATTAGATTAGTAATTGCTTAACTTGTAATTAACTTGATAAACACATTTACTCACTTGACAATCCTTTGGGTTCGATCCTTGGAATACTCAAGTGTCCTATTGACATCACAGATATTAAATTGGATGAAATTGTAATCCTAGGCTTTTATATATTGATTGATTATTGCAATTTAATCTATTTTGCTAATTTTTATTTATAAGATTTAGTTTGAAAATTTTATACTATTGATTTATTTAGATAGGTTATAGAGTAATAGTCAGTGATTAGCGTCATAATTAGTAATAGCTCTTTATGGGAACAATATTTTTATACTATTTGTCATGATACATATACCTGTGTGTGTGATATTTGTCAAACACCTAATCTGACCTGGGCTAAACCCAATTTCAAAATAAAATCCGACCCTAAGGGATTAGGTCGAGTTAGAACCCATCGATTTTAGGTTTCTTCACCATCCTTACCTACGCCTATAAGGTATTACCTAGTGAGTAATCCAATATCAATTTGCAATACAAGATGTTTAACTTCATCTCAATCACCAAGTTGCAACCTTATTCTTATACATTAACTCGATCACCTCCCCACTAAGACTTTCTCCTTGAAATCTTTGTTGCAAATTGAGCATAGAGAACAATTTGTTTACAACAATTTTGAACTAAAATAAGTTCCTTACATTGAAAAACATAAGTGCTCTTAATCTCTCATCAATTATAATAACAAGCCTTCTCTTAAATAGGTGTAATTGGATTGCGAAAACTTCAACCTCCTTAAATTACGGTCAAGTAGGTCTTGAATAAGGAATATGAATATTAGAGATCTTTTAGGAATAAAGCTTTTTTTAGAAAAAAAATCTTTTTATTTAAGGAAATTCGATCACACCAAAAGATCTTTATAGAATCCTTGTTTGACCAACAGTCAATGTGATCTAATCCAATAAATTGCTATTTAAAATCCTTAAAGTAATGTAGAAATAAGTCCAAGGTTGTTTGGTCAAAAGATGTCAACAAATATGGCAAGTCACACAACAACCCAATTTTAAAGTGAACTACAATTGACATTGCATCTTGGACATGCAACTGGCATTAGCATTTTAGTTTCTAAGTTGGATATTTTTGGTATAGGTTGCCATATGGGTCACTATAAAAGGTTATAAAGATGCATGTTTGGTTGAGTTTGGTTGGTTTGGTCATTTTGAAAGCTTTAGGTAGAGGGATAGTTGGAGGTATCTTGATTTTGGGGATACCTTTATTTGGATAAGCCATGTCATCCACACTCATTACACCAAATTTTTGATACAAAGTAGAGAATATAGGAGGAAACGACGATTCAGACGAAGGCAAAAGGAAGTGCGAAGAGTTAATCTAGCTATGAATGGTAGGGAAGAGTTTTGGTATGTTAGAAAAGTCTTGCCCTTGATGGAGAAGAAATGAGTATTTATAGTAGATGTTTGGATACCATCCATCTCCCACGTGCCAAAGGGGTCTTGTCTAGGTAGGCAAATTAAAAAGCAAGGTATGCCTTTAGCTAAGTGACAATTGGATTGATATGTTTGGTAACTAGATGGAAAGTGGGCTAGAGTGGACTTAATGGAGTTCCATGTGATATCCATGCATAAAAGAGACATGACCACTTGACTTGGTAAGGTCAAATGGTGAGACTCCATTTGTTGAGTACACCATAAGCCGATGAGTTCTTGGTTGTTGAAACTAAACTAACTGATCGGATTGAGAACCAACCAATATTCTAGTTCGGAGTAGGGGGAAATTTTGGTTGACTCGCAAATTGATATAAATCACAATCAAACCGCAAACAGGATAAACCAATTATACTATTTTTAGGCCGGAATTTTAAACAAATAGTTTTCTTATCATTCCAATTCCCTTGAAGAAGTTGTCTCTACTAACCTAAAATTTGCACATCTCTTTTTTTGTTTGTCCTTTTTTGCTAAAAACCCCAAATTATTCTTGGAGTATAGGGTAGTTAGATTTGAAGCAATAACAACCATAAATCAAAAGTACAAAGGAGATAGAGATAAACTAAATCATTAGAATCTTTTAAATTGTGAAGAAGTGGTCTTTTTCAAAGCTTAAATGAAAAAGAAAAAAAAATGTGTGAAGAAAAAAGAGAAAGATGAAAGATTAAGGGAAAGAAGAGAGAAAAAAATGATGAAAGAAGAAAAACGAGAAGCATGAATGGAAATTTGGAGAGTGATAAAATAATAATTTTGTTAATGTTTTTTTTTTTTTGTTTTTTTAATTATGGGCCTATCAATAGTTGGACTTATTAGTTTCTTTAAGTTTGTTTTTTTTTAAGTGTTATTTTAATAATTATTATTTTATATTATTAAATCGGTTGAATCGAAAATTGGTAATTTGATGGATTTAACTATCGATTTGGTTTTAAAAACATTGTTAGGTTCATAATCCTAATGGAATATCAAATATAAGGCGAGCTAAAGCTAGGTACCATGAAATTGAAAAAATAAGTGTTGAAAAATTAAATATTAAAAAATTAAATATTAAATTTAAGTTATAAAATTATTTGATTTATTACTTAAAATTAATTACGAAATATAATTAGATTGTTAGATAAATATAGATTTTAATTTTTAAAAAAAAAATACATTCTACATTTTATCCTTAATTTTAAAATATTTCACCTTATTCTAAACAAAAAAAAAAATTAAACCTAAATTTTTATAGAATAATATAATATTAAAATAAATAAATTAAATTAAAAATAAATTAAAAATATTTTCATAAATAACTCTTATCTACTTATTACTTTTTAATTTTTATAAAAAATTAATCATTCAAACATATAATTTCTAATTAATTTAATTTTCTCAATAATTTATCAAACCGTGCCTAAGAAAGAAAATTTGTATTCCAAAACCGACAGAATTTGTATTGTATTTTGAATATGCAAAGCAAAAACATAACAACATTAAAAAGACTTGGAAGACGGTTGATAAGACGTTGGGAAGAAAAAGTATTGAATTATGTATAATAATATAACTTATTGGCTTTAAGATTAGGTGTTGTGGCATCAACTCCATTAGATTTGAAAGGCATCTTTTACTTTATATAGTGCCTCAAATATCACTTGAGTGAGTGGTTGAATAAATTTAGTATTTGTCCCTTCTATGAAATATAAAATTATTAATGACACTTTAGGGTTCTCATCAATAATTTAATGTACCCATAATTTATACTGGATTCTATAAAATGAGTGAGAGGAAAAGTTGTCAATAAGACTGGATGTAATGATAAGGCACATTATATTTTTAAGGAAAAGACGTTTGTTCGATCCTTCGAGACAACATTATTGAGAAGAACAATCATAAACTCCAAACATAGACCACAAAACAAGTAATATTATTATGAGGACACTGTTGACTTTTATATCTTAAATAAAACCAATAAAAAAGTTGCATGAAGTGAATTTAAACTTATACTACAAACATTTTTAAAACTTTGTTTTACCACTTCAACCAAAACTTTATTTTAACTTTTTTGTACATTTTAAAACTAGTACACAAATTTTTTTCCCATATCCTTTATAACTATACTTATATTAAGCCACATGACTAATTTAGTATTATGAGTTAACTAAGCACCAACACCAATTCAGTTGAAAAATTACTAGAATATCCTCTTATATACTAAGTAATAAACACTAATATAAGAGTATTTTTGTCTTTTCATGAACATATTTTATAATGAGATTTGAATGGGTTTTAAGCTTTTAAATTTAACCTTCACAACCAATGCCCCTTAATTTTAATATCATATTTTTTATAAACATATTTTTTACATAAGGTTTTTCTACCCACGTAGAAAGTGTCTTATAATATATTATAAAAATATCCCATAATCGTATATATTTAAAATTTTTAGAGTCGACACGAATATACTTTGGGCACAATTATTATTTGGTCCTCTAACTTTACCAAAAACAAAAGTCTTTTTAACCATCCATTTATTTTTTCACCTCTTTTAGCTCTTGAATTTGCATTGTTTGTCAAATCACCCCAAAATTGATGGAAAAATTAACGTATGTTATCTTTACTATTGTAACATCCTCAAAACCCTATTGGTCGTAAATATATGAGATAAAATCTTAGCGAAATAAGGTATAAGATCAAAGAAAATGAAAGTTACAAGATATCAAAAGAGAGTTAAATCAAGAAGCATGACATGATGTATTAAATTAAGGAAGAGATTAAATTGTAAATATGCAAAAAGTTCTATGGCACAAGTATAAATGTAACATCCCTAAAATTGATATATAATAAAAGTAGTAATAAATTGAATAATGTATAACTGATTTTTTGGTAAAATGAGAAAATGATATAAAGATGATAAAAGAGAATATTGAGGAGTATTAAAAAAATAATAATAATTAAGAAGTAGGTTTTAGTATATTTATTTAAAGTAAGGACTAAATTGTAAATATGCAAAAAAATTTTGGCTCAAGTGTAAATATTCAAAATTTAGCTATCAAAGTGTAAAAATGAGAAAGTTGAAGGACAAAAAGTGAAAATAACCCAATTTACTATGATATGAAACTGGTATGCAGGGACCAAATTGAATAGGTAAAGAATTGTGACGGACTAAATACAATTTTACCAATTTAAGTGATGATTCAAGGATGAAATTTTGAAAGATCATAGAGGGCAAAATGACCAATTAGCAAGAGGGAGAATTCTAGAATGTAATGACGATGTTGATGATATTTTAGTGATATTTTTAATTAATTAATTAGTTAAATATTATTTTATTTAGATATTTATTATTATTATTTTAATTAGAAAATGGTACTATAAAAAGAAATGAAGGATAAAGAAAATTTATCATCCTTCCAACATGAGTGAAAAGGTAAGAAAGATTACAATTTAGTCCTTTGCCATGAAAACCTACCTCTTACCCAAAATTTTTGAAAATTTCCTTAGATATTAAAAAGAGAAGATGAAGTAAATATTCTAGAGAATATGTTCATCAATTTAGAAGTAAGAAAATAGTAGATGAAAGTGAAGAAAATGAGAAGAAAAAGGAAGAAAAGTGGTGAAAATGAGAAATGCATGGAAATGAAGAAGAAATGAAGAAATTCTTGACAAAGGAGGTAAGTTTCATACTAAACCTACTTGTATTTCAATAGATTGAGTTAAAGACGTTTTGAGTGAGATGTATGAAACATGCATTTAATTTAAATACTAGAAATAGAAAGTATTTAATGAAGAGTAGAGACTTAAAACACTAAATTGATAAAAGAGAATGTGATTTGTGTGGTGAAAAGTGCTAAGATTAAGAAATGAACATGTTATCTACACATAAACATAAGTGATTAAATTGTATAGTTATCAAAAGTATTGTAACGCCCCAAAATTTATATTTCTGATTCTGTTAGAATATGAAGCACAAGTGTGTATCTGCTTGAGTGGTTAAGTGTTCTGGGTGTATGTGAGAGGTCCCAAGTTCAAGCCTTGCATTTGGCAAATTTTGATGTTTTTCTGAATAAAGCCTTAATCTGGTTCAATAGGCTTATGTTTAATTATTGTAAAACCATATCAAAATGGGCCTGCTGGTCTGGTGGTTAGGTTGAGTGTTGGTGTGTTAGAGGTCTAGGGTTTGAATCCCAGCGTGAACATGTGAGTTCTTTTTGCTCGTTTGATCGAGGGAGAGTTTTGGTCAAATAGAAATCCTGAGGAGTTGGCTGTTAGTGGGTTAGTGGAGAGATAATTAAAGGATTAGGGAAATATCAGTTTTGGATTATTTCAAAATTTTGTTGCCGTTTTTTTTCCCATTGTTTCTCTGTAGCCGAATTTTCCCCATCTCTGTTCTTTTCTGTAACACCTCACACTCGTGTCCTACGTCGGGACAAAATACGAGGCATTACTAAACTTAAACACATGCATTCCAACGTTTTCAAATCATCAAGACTTGATCAAATTTAAAACTTTTTTTAAACTTTTTCTAAACTCATTAACATGGGCCTACGAGGCCTCAAACGTCCATTGGAAACGATTCGGAACCAACTCGGGTCCTTAACCAACTTTAGAAAAAAAAGACCTTTGAAACAGGGCACACGCCCGTGTGGAAGGGCAACATGCCCGTGTGGCCATTATAACATGGCCGTGTTGATGGCCCGTGTAGTTCACACAGCCTAGGCACAAGGGGACACACCCGTGCCCATACTCGTGTGAATTAAATTCTAAATTCGAACCTACAAGGGTTTTCACATGGCCATGACACGCCCGTGTCTTAGCCCGTGTCTAAAAACCTTGACATTCTATTTCTGATGTCAGCAACCCTTAAGGGTCACACGGCCAAGGCACACGCCCGTGCACTAGGCCGTGCCCTTCACACGGCTGAGACATACGGCCGTGTCTCTGCCCGTGTGTTTACTACCATGCATACTGACTTGTAAAAATTTACGTGCAGGGGGCACACGACCATGTAACACACCGATAGGGCTGACCGTGTGACACACGGCCTAGACGCACGCCCATGTGTCTACCCGTGTGGACAATATAAGGCTATTTACCAAGCCCTATGCCACCCTGAAACAAAATTTAATACCATCCAACATATCGAAGTTTAACTTAATATGATTTCTCAACCAACAATCATAGCTAAGGCCTATATACATTTCATATATTCAACCATGCCAACAATTTCACATTCATGAAAGACTATCTTGCATTCATATAATGACTTTCAATATTAGCCATTTTCACGGCCTTATACAAAATGAGTCAAATAATAAAACAAGCCAACACATTTGGCCCCAAAACAATGTGACACCAAAATAAAATCAAAAGTTCCTATATATGCCATAATCAAAATGATAAAACTAACTATATCAAGTGCTTCAATGATAGTGTGGCTGGCTTCCTCGACGTAGGCAATGATCCTCGAGCTACTTTGGCGGCACTATAAGAAAATAGAGAGGAAAGAGGGTAAGCATGGGAGCTTAGTAAGTACATATATGCAAATAAGTGTAATTAAAAACACATTCATCAAACAATGGCTTATCATACTTAAATGATATATCATTTTAACCTCACTATCTTACTCTTCACTTCCTTTATGCATACTTATTACATCTCATCACATACTAAGGTCTTGTTCATGGGTTTAGTATACATACCTGTAATCATCCGTAAAAATATCTCAAGTTCATTCTCTCTAATAACATACCTCATTGAAATTTTCTCCAACTTGTTCTTCAAGCTACCCGTTGAAAACTCGAAATACTACTGGACACACAGAAAGTTTACACCTAAGTGCCATATAAGTAGTTAGAGCTACCTCGTACTTTGTAATACTCGTATTTTGAGTTACTCACGGGCCTTTTTGCCATGTCAATACCCAGACCCCATCACTCTATCATGTAATGCCTGCTCATTGAGCTACTCACGGGTCTGCACACAATGTCTGTACCCGGACCCACATTACATATAACATTTATCTCATAAAATCAAACATAACTCATGAGTTCAGACCATATAGTTCTTCATGACATGCCTTTTGTATCCTATACTATTTCTGAGGTTCAATGAAATTTCGTATCTAACCTGATGTTGTCGCACTTATTCATCATGTAGATTACTCTTATATCACAATATTTATGCTTCTATGGTAACAAGTAAGATTATGATACATGATAACAATAAAATGTTTAAAAGTAAGCTACAATGACACATTATTTACATATGTACTTACCTCGTACAAAATGATGGGAACGAGCCTAATCCTCGTAAACTTTGTTCTTCCCTCGATCAAGACCCGAATCACGTTTCTCTTAATTTGCAAGGATGAGAAGTTGCTGAAATTTTGAGCTTCTAAAACCCATAGAATGGCTAAAATTTTTGGTCGAGAGGTGAGGAAGATGATAGCCCCTTTTTCTTTTGTTTTATTTTATTCAATTAAGTCACCAAATGTCACCTAACTTTGACATTTTGACCAATCTTGTCCCTTATGGCCGGCCACCTCTATTTAAAAGGTTCTAATTGCCCTTTAAAGGCCTTAAATTTTTTGTTCTCTAGCTATTTAACACATTTGGGTAGTAAAACAAAACTTTTTCCATTTTTGCGATTTAGTCCTTTTTCACAATTAAGCATGAAATTGCTAAAATTATCTCACCAAAATTTTCATGCATTCATATAATCATGTCATAACACATAGAATAATAATAAAAATAATTTCTCTAGCTTCAAAATAGTGGTTTTCGAAACCACTATTTCGACTAGCCCCAAAAGCGGGCTATTACATTTTCCAGTTGTACTTCCCTTTTTACTAAAATCGTACCTTCTCCCTCTTTCATTTTGTGTTGTTTCATCTTTACTTTTGTAGCGTAAGCCACACGTGAGGTAATGAAATAACGTTGGAATCATTCTTAGTTGTTGTCATCTTTTTCGTTGGAATAATTCTTGGGTTTTGACAGCAGCAAATCGTGAGGTTTAAGGCTCTATTTGTACTGTTCCGTAGCGAGTTGATTCGAAGTGTTTCGGTAAGTGTTCATCACTTTATAGATTAATATGTTAGTTTTTAGATTTTGATTAGCTGCAAGTAAGACTAATATTAGAGTTGGATTGGTCAACTGTTAGGTGCTGTTCGTCTCGGGTGTGATTTTAGATTCAAACGAAACTAAGTGTGTACCCGAAAACATAGAAAACGAGAATCATCGAAAGCCAAAAAATGAATCTGTTGACGCCACATAGGCGTGTGATCGATGAGCCAGGCCGTGCACAGGTGACACGGTTGTGTGATAGCTGGGCCAGGCCGTGTGATCCACACGGTAAAGGCCAATGTGAGCTGTGTGGGCCACACGGGCATATGGGCCTACACGGGTGAACCACATAGGCGTGTGGAATTCTAGGCCAAGTCATGTGATCCACACGGCCAAGGCCAATTTGGGCCGAGTGGGCCACACGGGCGTGTGGGCCCACACGAGCAGGCCACATAGGCATGTGTGCCAATTTTTCTGAAGTATTTTGTAAGGTTGCACAAGTCGCCCAAGTTGACTGTGGACCTACTGTAGGGTCGGTAAGCTTACTTAGACCCCTATATGAGTGATCTGTATGACTGATTTCTGTATTAAGCATATATAATGATTTGAATATATGTACTGTTAATTGCATAAATAGCATGTCATTTATCGTATGTTGCATTGCATGGGGGTGGGTTGAAGATATTTGGAGGCAGTGTCTGAAAGGCTTCTAAGCTTGATATCTGGTAGCTCTGCTACAAATTTCTGTTTATGTGCCACAACTCTGTACCACATGGTGTGTAGGGATGGGTGGGTTGATTTAATCCCCACGTGGTGTGTAGGGCTAGATGGAGATGGTGTGTAGAGGCTGGTGGATAGGATTCTAATTATTGTATCTGCACTCTGTATATGATACGGGACAAGGCCTAGTGTAATTTCTGAGATTATATCTGAATGGGCTAAGGCCTAAACTGATTCTATAATGGGCTCAAGCCCGGACTGTAAAAGATTATATTCTGTTGTATATCTGTATGCATGATTTCTATGGGGATTACACACTGAGTTTACGAAAACTCACCCTTTTCTGTTTAACCTGTTCAGGTAATCCCCAGACTTGACGGATTGGTGCAGCGAAGGACTCGACGGTGGCCACGCATACTTAGACAGTTTTAATTTTAGTTTTGGTATTTAATTCATAATTATTTCTGGGTTAAATTTTATGTAATTGGACTTTATAAACTATTGATTTTATTTGGGGTTTTTAAGTAGTTTAAGGTTTTAGATTGCGGGACTCAACGAAACTCGATTTTTAATCAAAACGACAGATTTCTTAAATACAAATGGTTTTCCTAAGATAGACGTTTTCAAAGCTTCCGCTAAAAGATATGATTTTGACATAACATGCGTTTTACTTCGAATTAAGACAAAGACTAATTAACGGGAACAGTTTTAACTCGATAACTTCATCTTCGAATTCCATTTCATGTGACATCACTAAGTTCGGCCATAATGTCCAGGCTGGGTTTGGGGTGTTACAAGTATGATGATATGTGTGATTGAATGAAAGATATTGCAAAGAACCATGGAAAAGAAAATATTTTCATTAAAATTGTTTGGACAACAACAGTTACTCAACTTTTAAAATTCACCAAAAATTAGACAAATTTAGTTAGAGATTTAATTAAATACGGAATTAAAGCTTATTGAGTTTAGTTTCATATGGAAGAAATGGTAAGAGAAACATAATTTTATATTTTGAGATATATTAGTTTTTGTGAAACAAGTTCAGAGTGGATTAGGGTTCCCCTGTTCTGAATTTGGAAAATCATAAAAAATTGTAAAAGAAATTATTAGGGGTTTAAATTTATATTTTTAAATTCTTAATGAGTCTTTTTCAAGAGAAACAAACGGAAACATCATCCAAACCCTGTACAAAGAGATAATTAATTTTTAGTAAAAAAATGTCGAAACTGTCAAACAACATAACAAAGACAAATTTGAAGAATTTGCTGTACTTCTTGGCTAAATTATAGATTCTAAATTTTTTATGGTAAAAAGATATTTGAGTCTAGTTTCAAAAACAGCAAGCAGATCTTAATTTCGAATTTTGTAGCTCAAGATATAAATAATTTAGTGATTATGACTCAAGTGGACAGCTTTGATATAAACACATAAGTAAGTAGTGGAATTATAGATAATGTTACATATAAGCATGGTATATACTAAAAGCTAAAGATTCTCATACATATATATACATAAAGGATGTGGAATGGAGAGGAAGAGGAGGAGGAAAAATATATAAATACATATATAGTAGATGAATTTGAAATGTTTCGAAATGGTTGTAAGTGATGGAATGATTAATACATGTGAGTATGTTTAAATGAATTGATAAAATAATAAGTGAATAATTGTTAATTGATGTGATATTGAAATCTCTTTTAAAATTTTATGAAGAATTGAATTGATTGGCATAATTTAGAAATAAATATGAAATATACATAAAGCGGGTAAACTAATTTTGAAAATGCAAGTCTTCCAATGGTCTTATTTGTAAAACTTTAATATTTGCGTTAATTTTATAAACTTTGTTATCTTTGATTGAATATCATGTTTTTATGAGGACTTGAGATTAGAAATAGATATAAGTGGATGATATGTAAAATGAAGTGGCAGTTATGGTATCTGAATATGGTTTAGGTAATGATATAAGAAAATAAATAAAAATAAAGTACGGAACTTGTAGGTAAATGGAGACGACGTCACGATGACAAGTTGGCCATGTCACAACGTGAAAACCCCAACGTCGTGACGACAGTTCAAAAATTTTTATGAACTTTACAAATTTGGCCTTTGATCAATGGTGGATGTTTTAATGAGTTCCTTTAACTCATAATTAGTTCTGTCGTAAATCCAATTATTACTAAAATGAGTTAATGATCTACATTAATTAAATAATATGGTAAATTGATTTGAAATTTTTAGTAGTTGCTCCTGCAATGAAAGTGACATCCTGGTGCCTTGATTCGGCGATCGGGTCGGGTATAGGGTGTTACAACTATTGTGGCATCCACATGTATTACACGTTAGCAATTAATTCAATTTTTTAAAAATTAAAATATTAAAAAAATATATATTTTTTAATTTTCATGCTTTTTAATATATTTTACAATTTTCATATTTAAAAAAATATTAATTGTTGGCGTGGCATCCACGTGTATGCTATGTCACATCCATTTCAGAGTGATTTAACCAACAAGACTAGTTTAAGGACTAAAAAAGACGAAAAGTTAAATGGAAAGCTAAAATGATTTTTTTAAAAATAAAATTGACATGCCAAATAAGTCATTACGCCTATACTTTATTATTCCAAATTTCCCCATGTGACTGCTATTAGTAACACTTTTTCATTTCATTACAAAAATGGCATAATGATTTTGTAACAGCCCGTTTTCAGTGGTACCGAAAATAGTTATTTCAGAACCCCGTTCTTCAATGATTGATTTTGTAGATATTAGTATTTAATAATCAGGTTTAATATAGTGTTATACGAAATTTTAGTTCAGAAAATTTAATTGATTACAGAATTTATCATAGTACAAGGATGAAATCGTAAAGGTGGTACAAGATGACTATTATGGCTTTCTATTTGCTAATGATAATACATTAATTGATTAGGGCCTAAAATGACAATTTGACCATTTTTTTAGATAGTGTCCTGATAAGTGTTGGTGTTATCTACAATAATGTTAATTTTAATTAATAATTAGATTAGATATATATACCGTAACATAGTGGATGGAAAGAGGGAGTTCATTTTCTTTCTTTCATCTTCTCCATCACCACATTTCTTCTTTGTTGAGCTAGGAAAGTTTGGCCAAGTTTTTGCTCTTACATGGTAAGCTAATTCGAGCTCGTTTTGCATGAATTTTGTGTTTTTGAGATTGTTGTGCTTCAATCTAGCTAATAGTGGTTTTCGTTTCTAAAAGTGTTAAAGATTTCATGAGATTGCCATTGTTGAATGCTTAAAATTGTGCTGTTAAATGATTAGTTTAAAAGAGAGGTTATGAAAGAGAATCACTCGGTAAAATGAAAATTTGTTAGTTTCAAATATCAAGACTAAAGTGTAGACATTTCGAAACCAATTTAAGATTTCAATAAAATTTGTTATAAAAAAAGGCTCGACTGTATAATGTGTTAGGTTCAAGGGAATTTTGAGTGATAGAATTGAACTAACTTATATGCTTCATAAGCTGATGAATGATATTGGTTGATAAAAATTGAATTAAATTATGTTATAGATCAAGATTTGAATCGTCGATAGAATATTATGAGAAAGGGAAAGTTGTTAAGTAGACTCTATTGTAAAGTGTTATCATTCCGCTAGGTAAGCTCATATATTATAAACATTGTTTGACTTTCTTTTCTTTTGTTCTTTAATTGTATAATTGAAAATTTGGTAAGTCAAATTTGGTTTGGTGAGTATAGAAGGAAGATGTTGAATTATGATAAATAGAAATGAGAATGAGTTTATAAGATGAAAGCGTCCCAATGAACTTGGTAAAAGACTCATACACATGGTTACATGTTATTTCTTAATGATTCCGAGACCGAACATTTGTTGCGAACTCAAAAACACATGTCGCATCCCAAAAACTGAGTTAGTAGAATTAGGTATTAGGTTGTGGGCTTGAGAGAAAAATTGGGTTTAATATCATAGAAATTAAGATAGGATAAAATAATTAATTAAATAATAATGGTAATAATAAAATAATTGGATTATTCGTATAGGTTAGCAGGGACTAAATAGAAATAACGGTTAAAGTAGAGGTTAAATGTGTAAATTAAGACTAGTAGTTAAAAAAGGGAGCTATTAGAATAAGGGAAAAATAGGAGAGGACTTAGAGGGTAGATAGCCCAACCTTTTAAAGAAGTTGGTTGGCTATAAAAAGCCACCTATTGTTTTTTTTTTTTTTTTTGTTTCCCTCCAAGCTTTCTTCATTTTAAAAATTTGTTAGATCTAGATTAGAAATTTTCTCTCAAAAATTTGTATTTCTGCTTCTCTTATCTTTTCTTGGCATCCAAACACCCTTTACTTCAATTTTGCCAGAAAATCACTTTCTTCAATTTCTCACTAAACTTTGCTCGTTTTTGCTCAATTGGTGAAAATTTGTGGAGGTTTTCGAACTAAAGGTAAATATATTGTTTTCTCATGTATTAAATTTTTAGTAGGTGTTTTAATTCAGAATTTTCATAGATCTAAGTAAGAAAATAGAAGATTCATGGTTTTAAAGCTTTAAGTTGCATAAAAATGGAGGAACAAGTATTAAAGAGCTAAGTGTGAATATGCAAATAGTTTTCAATAGTTAATAGGATTAAGAGGTTTGTAAATTCAATTTAATGAAATCTTTAAACAAATTCATGAATTAAACTAGGATTTAGTATAAGAATTAAGTAGAGTAAAATTGTGCCTAAGTAATCTGTCAAAAATGTAATCTGTCAAAAACAAGGGTGAGTGGTGCATTAAAAATGTCGCGCGTGTGTGTGAGCATATTAGCAATTGTGAGCTGTTGCACTAAATGAGTACACACATATATTTGTGAGATGTTGTACTAAATAGGTAAGTATATATAATACATATATGTATGGGTTTGTTATATACATAATACATATACGTTTATGGGTCTTATTATATATAATATATATGCGTTTATAATTATATATATGCATTTATAGGTATTTTTTATATAGTATATATAAGTATATTAGACTTGAAATGTTGTTGAAATTTGACGTGACAAAGGTTACTAAATAGGTATGTATATATATAAAATATTTATATTCTTATACAGTTTAGATCTGTAATTAGATGATATTTAGGATGTACAAAGTTGAAATCCAAGCTTAAAAATGAGATTTGAGTGGTTAAATACTTATTTCAGCAAAGCTAGTTAAGTTTTTCGTATAGAGGTTAAAACCTTTGATCTGTTATTTTAGAATGATTTAATGGTGTTTGTTACTGATAGTAATGCCTTTGCAATGTATTTGATGTGTGTGTGAAGTTTCAAGTCATTTGAGAGCCTCTACAAGCACGACAAAGGCAAATAAAGGCATACTTGAGCATTGTAGATGAAGCAAAAGCTTAGGTGAGTGGTATGATATACTACATTTAAACTCCAGTATGCAGGCTAAGGTAACATATGCGAACCCCTGCTTAATTAATATGCGAACCTACTATGTGTATTGGTATGCGAACATTACCTGTGCACGAACCTTACTTATGTGCGAATAATGCCATGTAATTTTGTGTACTGTGTTATATTGTAAACCGTGTTAACTTAGCAAATTATATTATTATGGCAAACTATGTTAATTTGGTGATCTGTATTAATATGGCGAACTGTATTAATTTGCCAAACTGTGCATTGTGAGGTTTTGAGTTGTATCATATGTAAGCTAAGCTATTATGAGCCTTATGCTAAATAAAATATGTGAATTATGATTTATGTGAGCTATGACATGAATGATATGTGAATTGTGATTATGTGTGCAATATATACTGCATGATGTTATATTATTTACGAACCATGCTCTATTGCGAATTGTGAATTACGAACTGTGTTATATTGTGAGAGCTCTGCTTAATTGTGAGCCCTATTATACTGAATATTGTGAATGTGTTAAAGAGATATGTTGGCATTCTGACCTTATGGAACCATTGGATATAGTTGGCATGCAATAGGATTGTGAGTACTCACTCTTTTTATTGCGATGGGCATTGTGGCCTGAAGATACATTGGAGAGATAAGGGAATGTAGAGCATAGCTCTATTCACCAGAGATAGCGCAGGACTCTATAAGTAGCGCAGGGTTCTATGAGTCAACAGTGTTGGAGAGTGCGAGCATTCATACTACACTTATATTGGAGACTATAACAACCCTAACCCGTATCTGACGTCGGAACGGGGTTATGGAGCATTACCAAAATTTACAGAACATGTAACAGGCATTTCATATCATGTAGCATTCAAATCAAAAATCAATCATAATGTCCCTTATATGAGCCATCGAGCCCCAAAATATGCATTAGAAACAAGTTAGGATTAAACCGGGTACTTAGAGAATTTTTCACAAAATTTTTAAATTTTTCCAAAGTGCAGGTGACACACGCCCGTGTTGTCAGGCTGTGTGTCTCAGGTCATGTGGGCATTCGAAATAGGGACACACGATCGTGTCCAGCCTATGTCTGTACCCATGTAACTATCTAACTTGGGTCACACGGCCAACCCACACGCCTGTGTGCTAAGCCGTGTGAACATAATGACTTGTATTAAATAGGTGCAGGGGTCACACAGCCAAGCCACATGCCCATGTGCCAGATCGTGTGAAATTACTTGAGCATTCTATTTTCAATTTTAAAGATGCAGGGGACACATGGCCAAATCACACGACCATGACACACGGCTGAGACACACGCTCATGTCTCTACCCGTGTGGACAAAATGAGGCTATTTCCTAGCCAAATTTCTCACACAATTTGTCTTCCACCTACATTAACACTTTAACACATTCACAAGACAATACAAATCATTCTAATCAAGCCAAAACTAAGTCTTATGCATGACTTAACAATACATATGTTCAACTATCCAACTTACCAAAATAACCATACATACATATAGGCATATTTTACCAATTATACTAACTCAAACTAATCATCAATATACCAATATGATTTCTATCAATCAACCACTTCAAACATACATCAAACACATTATAACCTCTTACATATATACATCAAAACATGTCTATCACAAGTCATTCAATGGCTAGTTACAATCAAAACATTTACATGCCAACATTGGCTACTTAACCTATACATGCCAGTATAACCAAAATGAGTTTTATATTTGTACCGAAATGGGCCGATGGATAGGGTGATGTGGCTCTGACCAGCTTTCAATCTTTATGAACTTCCAAATACTATAAGCCAGGGGAAAATAAACAGAGTAAACATTTAATACTTAGTAAGTTCGTATAACATAGAATTTAACTTACCATTATTTTACATATAAGGTAAGCATACAAAACATGCTCGAATCAAATTAGCCAAATGCCTAAACACATATCCTCATCGTTTTAGCCATGCAAATACATATAATAACTCATAAACATGGTTGAACATAGTCACCAAGCAAGTTTCATACATGTATCATCCATCTCATATTTCATAACATGATATCATTTCTATGTAATTTCATGTACTTTCAGGTAACAATTCGTATCGGATTCACATTTTCTTATAAAAGAACATTGCCTATTGAATCATTCAAAATATCTATGGATACACGGGTAATATACATGAATTGTACAAATTTGTAATCTGTCAATTCATATTTGAGAATGCTCATACGAGCACATAAACGAGAAACTTTCTCTCGAGCCATATAACGGGAAACTCATGTGAGCCATGTAACGGGAAGCTCATTCGAGCTATATAGTGGGAAGTTCAAGCGAGCCAATATTGGGAAACTCCGGAGAGCCATTAATCGGGAAGCTCATGAACAAGCCTTTAATCGGGAAGTTCATGAAAGAGCCTTTAATCGGGAAGCTTTGAAGAGCCATATATCGAGGTGCTCATAAGAGTTGCGATGTGTCCACAACATATGTAGGATCACAACCAATCAGGATGCTCCAAAGAGCTATTAACGGGAAGCTCGCAAGAACCATATAACGAGAAGCTCGTGAGAGCCAAATATTAGGATGCTCATGAAAGCTAATAACGAGACGCTCTTTTGAGCTATGGTGTGTCCGCAACACATGCAAGATCACAACCAATTCGGGAATCCCTGTATCCATCGAATTTTATTTATTCAAATGGGACTTAATATTTATCGAGCATTGTCGGATATGTGATCAGTCTCATATATATGACATTTATATAATTCATATATACAACATTCAATTTAAACATATAAATATACAATTTAGTTACATGAACTTACTTCGATAAGTGTTCGTGTACGCAAAATCTACTAATCCAATACTTTTTCTTTTCCTCATTCCAATTTTGTATTTGGTCTATCTGAATTTATATGAATGAATTTAGCTCAATTTAATACAAATTCACATTCAATTTAGTCCAATACATGTCTTTAGAAAAATTACCATTTTGCCCCTATACTTTTAATTAATTACAATTTCATCCCTAGGCTCGAAAAATGAAATTCATGCAATTTAATCCTTATTCCAAGCCTATCTGAATTTCATATGTCACAATAACAGCCCATGTATTTCATAAAATTCAAAATTTTTCCATAAATTTTACATCTTTTCAATTTAATTCCTAAATCACAATTTCATCAAAATTCACTTCACAAAAGTTGTTTATCTATCAACAACCTTCAAATTTCTACCATAAAACTTCAAAATTCATGCATACTCATCCATGGCAAAACCCTAGTACTTTGATAAATTTACAAATTAATCCCTGAGATAGCTAGATTAAGCTATTACAATCTCAAAAACATAAAATTCATTAAAAATGAGACTTGAATACTCACCTAATTGAGCCAAAATAACTATCTTGAACTCAAGTCTCCATAACTAGGGTTTCCATATTTTTAATTTAGGAAAGATGATATCTTTTATTTTATTATTTATCATCTTTTTATTTGTTCTCTTTTCAATTTTATCCTTTTCTTTATCTAATTTTCCATTGATGACTAATCATACTTATCTACTAACTCCTCTAATTGGTCTATTTTTCATATAAGGACCTCAAAGTTTGAATTCCATAGCTATTTGATCCTTTTCGCTACTAGAATTTAACTTTTGCACTTTATGCAATTTGGTCCTTTTATCAAATTAAACATATAATCTATAAGAATTTATTTACAAAATTTTCATATAACACTTCTATCATAATGCAGACCATGAAATAATATTAAAATAAATTTTCCTTCTAGAATCGAATTTGTGGTCCCGAAACCACTGTTCTGATTTCACTGAAAACGGGATGTTACAGAGACAGCGTAAGGTTCTTTGAGTCCAAAAGCGAGACATTATAAAGAAATTCATTTATCCAGTGTGTGGTGATAAAATCCACTTATAGGTGGTGATAGATTCCCCTACATGTTTCATAATCACAAAAATGTCAATTTATCATTATTTGAAATATATGAGTTATGATGTGATATGAACTGTTATGTAGTATGAATTGCTATTTGATATGAATTGTTATCTCATATGAATTGATGTTTGATGTGAATTGATATATTATGTGATCTGCATATTTTATGTGAATTGCTTATTATATGTGCACTACTTATTTTATGAGTTCTGTTATGTCGCATGAGTTACTATTTTGTGCAAGCTATAATAATTTATGAATCGTTATTGTATGTCTACCTTCTAACCTGACTGATGTGTTTATCTGTAGTATTTTTGAGCACTCATTAAGCTTCAACAAGCTCACACTCCTATTTAAAACATTGCAGTGATATAGCTTGTGGAGAGGTGTGGAAGTAAGTCATCTAAGTGATCTATAACGAGGCTATACCTAGGTATGTTGATGCGTTCCCAAATCAAATGAGGAAGGCAATGAAGGACCAAATTTCAGGATTTAGAATTAGACTTTATTATATTTTTTGGGTTGTAATTGGACATTATGGATTCTTTAATTGTGTGGAACTTTTATTTCTGTTTTAGTTATATGAATTAATGGTGGATTGTAACTGCCTGTTTAATGGTTTGATTAATTGTTCGACTTACTTGTAAGTGCAGGTGAAGAGCCACTGATCATAGAGGTAAGTTTTAGATGTTGTATGTGTGTTTTGGAGATAATCTCATGCCACATTACATAAGTTTTAAAATGGGACAAGATATGTAAACTATTAACTATCTGAGAACTTGTAACGCCCCTAACCCGAATCCGTCACCGGAATAGAGTTACGGAGCATTACCGGAGTTACCAATTTATTTATCAGATATTTCACTTCATCTAACGATCATATTTAGAACCAATTAAAATCAAACATATTGTCCCTTAACGTACTTATTTTTCTCGATATGTTTTACTTGAATTTATTACTCGTCTCAATTTAATTAATTTCCTTGTGTCAACGTATCAAAGATAATCACCTATTTACATGTCATGATAAATATCATTCTCTTGTCATTTCTTCATAAACATAAATCAGGTAATTCATTATATCGATATTTCATGCATTTAAAAATACAATTCAAGTTACACTAACTTACCTCGTTGCTTGTTCATGTTTATAATTTCATTAATCCGATATCTTTTCTTTTCCACGTTCAAGTCTCGTATTCGAGTCATCCGGATCTTTATAAAGAAATTTGATCATCTTTTTTGTTTATTTCATGTTGTAATACATTCAATTAATGCTCTAAACAAAATTACCATTTTACCCCTAAACTTTTAATTAATGACGATTTCATCCTTAGGCTAAAAAAATAAAATAAAATAAAATTCTTGCAATTTAATCCTTATTTCCAGCTGTTATTCTCATACAAATTGATAACAACCCATGAATTCTGTAAAATATCATAATTTTCCATAATTTCAACATTTTTCAATTTAATCCTTAAAACATGTTTTTCCCTGATCTTGAGCTAAATTAATAATTTCATTCAATTTTGTAATTTTAAATAATAAAATAATCCATTTCATACAAATTGGTCATTTCTAATATTTTTACAAAATTGCCCGTAAAATTTTACTTTTATTCAATTTAGTCCCTGAGCCTAAAACATGCAAATTAGCCATGCTAGCTGAATATTCATACGTATTTTTCCTCCTCCTCCTCTCCATTCCACATCCTTAATTTATATAACATGCTACAAGTAACATTATCAATAATTTCACTATTTACTTATATGTATATTTAAAACTGTCCATTTGCATCATAGTCATTAAATTATTTAAATCTTGAGCTACAGAACTCGAAATTAATATCCGCTAATTTTCCATGAAACTAGAATTACGTATCTTCTTACCATAAAATTTTTAGAATTTTTGGTTTATCCAATAAATACAGTTTATTCTTTAAAGTCACCCTTATTCTTCTATCTAACAGTTTCGACCCTTCTTTACTAAAAATTAATCATCTCATTGTACAGGATTTGGATGATGTTTTAGTTTGTTTCTATTAAAAATAGACTCATTAATGATTTTAAACATATAACTTTAAGAACCTAATTATTTTTCTCCAATTTTTGATGATTTTCCAAAGTCAGAACAGGGGAACCCAAAATCATTCTGACCTTATCTCACAAAATTTATTATATCTCATGATTCAGAATTCCACTGCCTACATTGTTTCTTCTATAAGAAACTAGACTCAATAATATTTAATTCCATATTTTTTTCATACTCTAATTCAATTTTCAAAAGTTATGGTGATTTTTCAAAGTTAGCCTACTGCTGCTGTCTAAAGCTGTTTTAGTGCAAGATGTTTATTTACCATGTTTATAACACCCTTATTTTCTTTCTCTACACTATTACTCATTACTTTCTCTTATTTTCTCTTCACTAACATATCAAGAATATAAGACCATATATAAGTAAGCTCTACATTAACATTAATCTCATACTTTTTCAATAATATCAAACTTAAAAATATATTAAAATCTTGATGTACTTACCTTGTTCTATTGATTCCCATCTTTAATTTGATTTTCTCTCTCCTCCAGCTTCTATTCCTTGAATCCAATTTGATATTCTAACTCCCCATAGTCTCCTTAACATTTTTCTCTCTTGGTAGCTATGGAAATTCTTTTGATTTTTGGGTGAAAATGGTGAATTTTTTGTAGAAGGACCAAATTGTAAAGAAAGCAAACTTTCTTTCTTTCTCTCTTCCTCTCCCGTTAGTGCATGGAAAAGATGGATGATGGTGTGTATATTTTTTTTTCCACACACACACACATATATATAGGCTAAATAAAATATCTTATTAAAATATTAAATAAATAATAATTAAATAATTAAATAATTAAATAATTATAAAATATCACCAACATAATCATTACTTTCTAGATTTCTCTCTCTTTCAATTGACCATTTTGCCCTTGTGATATTTTAAAATTCAATTCTTGAGTCATCACTTAATTTGGTAAAACTGCAATTTAGTCCCTCATAATTCTTAACCTATTCAATTTAGTCCTAATTCATCAATTTTCCTTGGTTTCTAGATTATTCCACCCTTAAAATATTTTCACTATCATTCCTTCAACTTTTTCATATTTACACTTTAATCCCTCAAATTTTGAGTATTTACTCTTGGGCAACAAAACTTTTCTCACTTTTACAATTTAGTCCTTTCTTGAATTAATATGTCATAATATACTTCCCAATGACATAACTCAATTTTCCTCTTCTTGTCACTTCATTTCCTTATTTTACTATATCAAGGATAATATCTTACTGTAGAAATTTTCGGGGTGTTACAGAACTAATTAAAAGACAATTTTATGAAGTCTTGTGTGACGTTTTAATCGATCTTCCAAAATAAGACTTATACGTTAAATCCTACAATACTATTGTTAAACTTTGTGAAATGGAGTTTTTCCTAACATATTACTATATATTACATTTTAAATCTAATTATATGTTTTTAAACAAAATGGTTTTCCAAGTCCCTACAAATATAGCCTTTTTAAAAATACACTACTACATGCATGTGCGTTTAGCTGAAGTTTTCAAGGTAATTGTCTATTAAATATTAAATTTTGAATTAGTATTGTTGTTTTTCGTTGATCAGAGTAGCGCAACGAAATTTGATATTAGGCTTTAGTAAATATTCCATGATTAATTGTGTGGTGTGATTGGTCGGTTAATGCGTTTTGTGGTGGTTTAAATGGAAAGTCACTTCGGTGGCTAATGTGACGCTCAAAATTCGGGTTAGATCGTCCCAATCGGGTTTGGGGCACCACAATACATGTGACATAGATTTAGCATGAACTAGTAATCTAAAGTCATTTCAAAGATTTAACCTGGATTAGTAACCTTACATGTATATATAGCCCTGACTAGGCTTTTATTATGTCAATAAAGGTTTAGCCCGGATGGGTAACCTGTCACCTCTATATATGGTTAGCTTGGACGAGCCTCTGATATGAAGTGTACCTATGTTTTGAGTGCTTTTACGATTTTTCATCAGGTATCATAAAACATGCAAGATGTGAAATTGGCGAATTGTCAAATAAGAGGGAATGAAATATTTGATTGTTAAATTTTTAGTTTGCGGCACGGTCTGGGCAAGGATGTTACAAATACTAAATGATATTATATGGTCGGATCATAATACGAAAAGACAACTTATACTAGTTGACGAACCTAAACATGTCCTTAGCCTAATCGAAAATGAGAAAACCGATTGAAAGAATAATATGTCGTCTATCAAGTCCAATTCAGGAGTGCTTTGTCTTGGGCATCGAAGTAGATAACTCCTGTAGAAGCCCATTTTTGCCCGGGCCCACTAAACAACAAACAAACCAAATAAAAAAATTTAATTAAACAGTCCAATTACAAGTCCATTTACAAGGCCCGAATACTTTATATCCCAAAAAAATTAACCCAAACCCTAGCCCATAACTTAAACAGCTTTTCAGAAACCCTAGGGTTTTCACCTAGCCTCTAGGGCCACTTCCCCCTATGTGCGCCGTACCCCTGCCTCGAAGCTCCCCTCCGTCAACGTCTGCAAACAAGAAATAGAGCAGAGGACAACAAAAGCAGAAAAGATGAAAAAGAAAAAGAAAAAGAAAAAAACGAATATTTTGTAATATGTTTTGGCTATAAGAGCCAGAAACGATTTTGTAACTCTACACACGAAAAAAAATAGAAGTTTGAAACAGATTCAAAAAATCAAATCTGCCTTTTTTATTTATTTTTATTTTATTTGAAATAAATAAATAGATAAAAAAATACCACCGATTCGTCTTTCGTCCCCGTTGAGAAAGCTTTCAGCAGCTTGAACGTCACAAAACCTATTTGGGTTTTGACGGAGGTTTGAAACGCAGCGAAGGCGAAGGCGTTCCCTCGCGATTTGCTTCTTTTCTTTTTCTTTTTAGTTTTTTTTAAAATAAACCCTATATCTAAGTCTTATTTAATAAAAAAAAAGGGGTCTTCTTTTCTTTCATTGTCGCTAAGGATCAAGCAACCACGCATGATGGCCGATGGCTAGAACTTTGGGGGTTGAGAGAAAAAGGGAGAGAGTTTTTTTGGTTTCAAGGTATGAAATGATTTTTTTTTTGTAAAAATTTTAACTTTTATAGGCGCATTAAAACGGCGACGTTTTGGGCCAATACCCCTTGATGCTAAAAGACATCATTTTGACGCAAAATGGACTGACTCGACCCGCAGGTGGAGGATCCGCGTGTTTTTACAAAATGGGTTATTTGCGCGTTGGCCCCTTCGCTTTTGTGGCCTGTTGCGATTTACTCCCATTTCTCTTTTTTTCTCTTTTTTAATTTCCCCCTGTGATTTTATCTTTATTTCATTTAAGTCCTTACAGAATGGCGTGTTTTGAGGACCTGGGATAATTTCCCAGTTGGTCCCGTTCTTTTGCGCGTATCCCATTTAGGTCCCTTTTCGCCTTTTATTTCAATTTATTACGATTTATGCCCTTAATTTTGTTTTGATTTCAATTTAATCCTGATTTGTTTAATTTCATTATTTATTTATTATTGTTTTTTTACATACTTAAATTTAATAATAATATTTATTTATTTATTTGCTCATTCCTCGTTTACTTTTAAAATATTAAGATTCAACATTATTCATATTTGATTTATCAATTTATCATTCTTTTACTTTAAAATATTTAAATTTAATATTATTTTAACTATTTGTTCATTATCTTTACTTTTAAATTTAATATTATATGTATATCTATTTATCTTCAAATTTTGTATTATTTAAGTTGTTCAATTTATTTATTTGTATAATTTCAATCTTTAATCAATTTTTATTAATGATTCTTTTTTATTAACTTTCGTTCTCATCATTTCCTTTATTTTCGTTTCTTAGTATTTCAAATTGGATTGTTTTTTTATGGTGTATTCTCTTTTATATATTTTTATATACATACTTTTTATTATTTCGTTTTATCTATTTTTTATTCATTTCCTTGTTTATTATTATAATAATAATTATTATTATATATATTCTTTTAAAATATAATTGCTTATAATCTCTTATTTATGCAAAATTTTACTATTATCATCATTATATTATTTTAATCCTTCTTTGTTACTTATGTATTCTTTTTTGATACTTTCATGTTTATTTTTATGCATATTCCACTTTCTTTCATTATAATTTTATTTATATCATTGTTTAATTAACATTAGATTTAATTGATTATTGCCATTGCTTATTTGTTACATCAATATTATAGGCATATCGTCAGTTCGCTTATTCGCGTTATCATTCTATTGTTATTCCAATCATGTTGCGAGTCGTGTGTAAACATCCATTCTTTATACTATAATCCAAATAAAATAAATACGCATAGTTTTAAACATTACATGTGTATTCATTCGAAAATTTTTGAAAATAAAGGCAATATTCTGTGTTTGGAGTTTCGAGAAGCCGTGCCCTAACGTACTGGGTTTCGATTTTTCTCGTTTGATCCAAATGATCGAATATCCTTTTAAAATTAAGATGCATGAATTTTGAAAATCAAAAGGCAAGCTTATTCTCGAGGTTTTAAAATGTCCTGTCCTAATGTACTAGATGTAACATTTTATTACTTCGGGATAAGAAAGTCTTTAGCATCTGCTTCGATTTATCCAAGCATTTTTCGTTTAATTAACATTAATAAAAAGAGGGATCGTATTTTAAATTCCTTTCGAGTTTTCAACTTTCAACATCAAGACATTAATTAATCAATTAGGTGCCAATTTTTAGCGTTACGAGGGTGCTAATCCTTCCTCGCACGTAACCGACTCCCAAACCTGTTTTCTCGAATTTTGTAGACCAAAATCGTTGTTTTAGTAAATCAAAACATTTTATTAAAACGATGACATTACGAGGTGATCCGATCACACCTCAATAAAAAAGATCGATGGCAACTCCATTTTTGTTAAATCAAAGTCGACCTCGTTTTTTCAAAAAAATAGTTTCGACAGCTTGGCGACTCCGTTGGGGAATTAAAAAAGAGAGTCAAGCCATGAGTTGATTATTTTTTGTCCCTTTGTCGAAAACTGATAATTTGATTTAAATCTACAATCTTTTTTGTTGCATTTCATTTTTGTGGTTCATTTTGATATGTTTGCTTTATTGGTTCAAGCCTTTTGGTACATTTTTGCATATTGCATTGCATGACCGCTTGGTTATACCTTTTAAGTGGGAGTGAGAAACTACACCTTCATGAGGTTTTCACCTCCGCATGGGATAGTGGATCGCTTTCGGGATACATCCGTACCTATGTCTTCGTGAGATTTTCATCTTCATGCAGCCATAGGGAAATGTATTTCCTTGAATTGAACTTGGTCTATATGAGCCTATAATGGATGAGGATTGAGGAATCTGCCAGTTTGGGTACCTTTAATTTAGAACCAAACCGCATATAGCGAGCCTTAAGAGCCCACCCTAGGTAGAACCACTCCAAACCCTAGTGGTCACCCGAATAGGTGTTCTATTTTTGCTTGCTTTTACTTTGTACTAACCTATTTTGTTTTGTTTTGGTTATGATTGCATTGTATTTTTCATCATAAAAAAGAGGTTGATTCACGTTTGATTACTAAATAGAGAGCTTGCCATGGAAAACGAATCTCTTGATAAAGTGGAAGATAGTGCTGCTGCTCGAATACGGTTCAAGAAAAACACGACTAGAGAAAGGTGATAGTCTGATAGAGAGGTACTCATTAGAATTGTGGGACTTCACTTGTATCTATGTGACCCGGTACAATCACCAAGAATTAAAAGAGATATGAGTCAAATGGAATGATGAAATCAAGTAGCTAGTTTACCGTAATTATGGTGAGTTGCCCTATTGATTCGACATCAAAGTGGACAAGCATTCATTTAGAGCTCTGGCTCAATTTTGGAATCCAGCCTACAGTTGCTTCACTTTTGGAAAAGTGGATTTGGCACCTACGGTGGAAGAGTATACCACTTTATTTCGATGCCTGAGGATTCAAGCTAACAAGGCCTACTCTAGAGCCGCCAGTATCCTGATGTTTCTAAAGAAACTGATGAGCATCACAGGGATGAGTGAGCAATGGATCATGGCCCAAATCAAGAAAAAAAATAGAAAGCAAATATATCCCTTGAGAAGGTTTGCGAGACCTGATTTTGGCGCATTCAGACGCAAAGAAAAGGTCGATATCTTTGCCTTAAGCATCTACAGATTAGTAATCTTTCCTAAAGCACTGGGGCATGTAGATGGGGCAGTTTCAAGCTTGTTTGACCGATTTGATAAAAGGGTCACACCCGTCCTGGCAATTTTGGCCGAAACTTTTAGATCTTTGAATACATATCAAAGGAGATGTGAAGGTAGGTTCATCGAGTGTGCGCAACTTTTAGTTTCATAGCCACTTTTGGAGGGTAGAGAAGGTTTCTTATTGAGTATTCTCTAAGAAATACTTTCCATTGGAAGAATTAGTGGCTCAAATACGAGAGGTGGCCAATCATTTGCAAACCATAGCAGTTCAAGCAGACATGCTAATCAGAACCGGATCAAGATTAGGAGTTAGCTTGGCTTCTTAAGGAGATTAAGACTTTGAGTATTAAGGAAAAGTCGTATATGTAATCCGTTTTATGTAAAGAAATTTGTTTTCTAAAAAAATTATTTTAATAGGATTGAATTAGAGTTAATGCCTCTTTTTGCATTCATGCATCTGCATCACATTGCATTGCAATACATTGCATCACATACATCACATTAATTAAAAAAGTTCAAATTCTTTGAAGATGTCAAAGACACGGTAGGAATGATAGGAAATCTGAACATCAACGCCATATATGAAGAAGGAATTGGGGAAGAGAATAAATTGGGCATTTGCCCTTACGTACCAGGAAGTGTTTTGAACAATTGGATTGTGGAGGAGATCCCTGTAATATTTAGAATTAATTCAAAGTAATGTTCAAAACACGCTTAATGCTCTAAGCCTAAGAGTAATAAGAATCCTTTTGTGAAATAGGCTTATGTCCAACATCTTTATTTTTAATGAAAAATGCATTTTTGTGTCGCACTTTGAGCAAATATTCTTTTATTCCTTCAATTCATTCATACTCATTAATAACTATTCTTAGATTCATTTATTCTTTAGAATATTCCTTCGTACCTACAACAGGTCTTCAGATATCAACGATATGAGTGACGCTGCTATTGACCCAGAATCTCCTTTTGAGAGAGATACGTGTCTAGAGGGATCTCAGGACTTTGAAAATGACAGAGATTGTAACCTATCTCCTGATTTGTTAAGGATGGTAGAACAATATGAAAACAGATCCCACTTTACAAAGAGTTAGTGGACATTGTGGGCCTAGAGGTGAAGATTGGAGCCTGTATCACCACAGAGGCAAAGCGAGACGTCATTGAGTTATTCTAAGAATTCAAAGATGTTTTCGCATGATCGTATCAAGATATGTCTAAGCTACTAAGATGTGTGGATGCTATTGAGACTAAGAAAATCTTGGAAGAGGTCCATAAAGGTGTCTGAAGAACACATCCTAATGGTTTTACAATGGTTAAGCAAATCATGAGATTTAGGTACTGTTAGTCCACTATGGAAGGGGATTGCAACAGTTATACCATGAAATGCCGTAAGTGCCAAATTTATGGAGATAAAATTCATGTGCCTCCTTTATCTTTTCATGACTTCTCCATAGACTTTCTCTATGTGGGGCATGGACGTTATTGGGCTGACCTCATCAAAAGCTTCTAGTAGACATCGATTTATCTTTATGGTCATCGATTACTTCACTAAGTGGTTGAAGGCTGCTTCATATGCCAATGTCAAAAAGTTGACAGTCGTTAAATTCCTAAAAAAGAGAAGAGAGATCATGTGCCGATAGGGAATACCAGAAAGGATCGTATCCAATGATATCAAAAGTTTGCAGTCTGTTTAAGATCAAACGTGATATCACCCCAAAATGAATGGTGCAGCAGAGGTAGCCAAAAAAAATATCGTGGGACTTGTAAATATTGGCATAAGAAGTCACCATTTACCCTCTATACTTATTGAACG
The DNA here is from genome assembly GCA_025698475.1 of Gossypium anomalum. Taxonomy (NCBI): domain Eukaryota; kingdom Viridiplantae; phylum Streptophyta; class Magnoliopsida; order Malvales; family Malvaceae; genus Gossypium; species Gossypium anomalum. Next base: position 18,466,940 of record CM046966.1, read on the forward strand.
TCGGCTAAGACCTTCACCGGGGAATACCTTTCTCATTGGTTTATAGAATGGAAGCGATTTTGCCATTGATTGAGTCAAGAATTGGATGAAGCAGAATGGGCCCAGTTTCAATATGATCAACTGAACCTCATTGAAGAAAAGAGGTTGAAAGTTATCTGTCATGGTCAAATGTACCAAAAATGAATGATGCGAGCTTACAACAAAAAGGTTCGCCCCAGAGTATTTCATGAGAGGGACTTGGTATTAAAGAAGATTATTCCCATACAAAAGGACTTCAGCGAAAAATGGATGCCAAACTGGGAAGGACCTTATGTGGTAAAGAAGGCCTATTCTGGAGGAGTATTGATATTGATTGAGATGGATGGCAAGGACCTGCCTAATCCGATGAAGTCGGATTCAGTCAAGAAATACTTCACTAAAAAAAAAGAAAGAAAGAAAAAAAAGAAATGTGAAAAAAAAAACAAAAAAAAGGGAGAGGCCAGGGCGAAAACCCATAGAAGGCGCCTTGAGACCAAAGAGGTTTTGAGTTGAAAACCCAAAAAAAGGTAGCTCAAATTTTGACCGAAGATAGGGCATGTGATAGTCTTGTCCTCTCAGAATTAACAAGGAGGAGGAACTTTGCATCTTGGGGCATCAACAAAGTACTCTAGGTATCCTAGACACATCTCAATCTGAAAATAGTCTTCAAGAAGTTTGTGCAGAGAAGCTCATACTGCGATATTTGGGGTACCTAGTTTTCATCTTACCCATATTGAATTTTCTATCCTTGATTACTGTATTTGTTTTGAGCTACGCTCCCAATCAATTTCCTTCTCATTACATTTGCTATCTTTGATTAACTTATTCATTTCGAGTTAATTTCCTTTTTATTGTATTTGTTATCTTTGATTAACTTATTTGTTTTGAGCTATGCTCCTGATTAGTTTTCTTCTTGTCCATTGTTATGATCTTTTCAAGCATTTTGCATTGAAACAACGATTAATGGACTAATAACACTTTCACAAAAGAAATTTTGCATATTACTCTGGAAGCTTCTAAATAGTACAAGAACCTAAAACATGATTATTGTTTGGAACTCACTAAACCTAAGGGTTGGAAATGTTTAAGAAAGAAGAGCCCAAATTGTGATTATTTTTTCGGGTTTCCTATCAAAGATACCAGCTAAGCAAGAAGACAACGTAATACATTAGTGACAGAACCTTGATGAACAACAAGCAATGTCAACCTAAGCATTAAAGGGGGATCATTCTAGAAAAATATGATATTCTACATTCATGCAAATATCATGAAGATATATCTGGTCATGATACCCAGAGAATGGTGTAACAGATCAAATTGATTAAAGAAGCCACAAATCCTATACCCTTGTATTATAGTGGGATGGATTAAAGAAGATACAAAACCTATACCCCTGAGCTGTAGTGGGATGGATCAAAGATGGTACAGATCCTATGCCCCTGAGTTGCAGTGGGATGGATGGAAGAAACCACAAATTTTATCTCCCTAAAGTTGCAATGGAGCAAACCAGCTAAGCAAAAGGTGATTCTTTCTTCGAATTTTTTATCAAAGATACCAGCTGAGCAAAGAAGGCAGGATAACACATCAATGACAGAACCTTGATGAACAACGAGCAATGACAACCCAAATATTAAAAATGGATCATTCTCATGACATTCTGCATTCATGTAAATATCATTCATACACATCTGGTTAGGAGCATTCGATTCATTCTGATCATAGCATCCTAATCATTTGGTATAAGCATAGGCCCATGAAATTGATTCTACAGGTCATGTCCCCCAGAAGACTGTGTAGCAAGATCGGTCAATCCACAAATCTCATCTCCCTGAAGTAGCAGTGGAGTAAATTAAAGTTGTAGATTTTATCTCTTTAAAGTTGTAGTGGAGTAGATCAATTATGGCGGATCTTATCTTCCTGAAGTTGCAGTGGAGCATATTGAAGCCACCAACCTTATCTCCCTGAAGTTGCAGTAGAGCAGACTGAAGACAACGAATCTTATTTCCCTAACATTGTAGTGGAACAGGTTAAAGCTGCAAATTATGGCGAATCTTATTTTCCTGAAGTTGCAGTGAAGCAGATTGAAGCCACCAGCCTTATCTCTCTAAAGTTTCAGTAGAGCAGATTGAAGATAGCAAATCTTATTTCCCTGAAGTTGAAGTGGAGCAGATTGAAACTACAAGTTGCGAGTCTTATCTCCCTGAAGTTGCAGAAGAGCAGACTGAAGATAGCGAATCTTATTTCCCTGAAGTTGCAGTGGAACAGATTGAAGCTACAAGTTGCGAGTCTTATCTCTCTGAAGTTACAGAGAAACAGATTGAAGATAGTGAAACTTATTTCCCTGAAGTCGCAGTGGAACAGATTGAAGCTACAAGTTACAAGTCTTATCTCCCTGAAGTTGCAGAGGAGCAGACTGAAGATAGCGAATCTTATTTCCCCGAAGTCACAGTGAAATAGATTAAAGCTACAAGTTACAAGTCTTATCTCCCTGAAGTTGCAGTGGAGCAGACTGAAGATAGTGGATCTTATTTTCCTGAAGTTACAGTGGAACAGATCAAAGCTACAAGTTACAAGTCCTATACCTCTGAAGTTGTAGTAGGTCAGATTAAATTTACCATGTTGCAGCGAAGCAGATGGAAACTACAAATCTTATCTCATTGAAGTTGCAGTGGGTTAGAATGAGGCTACTTGAAGAAGATGAGCACCAAGAAGTCAAGATTCGGCAAGACCGGGCAAAATTGGTCTTTTTTAAAAGTCTTTGCTCTATTCTCGTTACACGATAACAAGCAAAGAGGGGTAGCTGTAGAAGCTCATTTTTGCCCGGGCCAGCTAAACAACAAACAAACCAAATAAAAAAAATCTAATCAAACAGTCCAATTACAAGTCCATTTACAAGGCCCGAATACTCTATGGCCCAAAAATATTAACCCAAACTCTAGCCCATAACTTAAACAACTTTTTAGAAACCCTAGGGTTTCTACCTAGCCACCAGTGCCGTTTCCCCCCATGTGCGCCGTACCCCTACTGGGTCAGCGCGCTTGTCTCTCGAAGCTCCCCTCCGTCAACGCCTGCAAACAAGAAATAGAGCAGAAGACAGTAGAAGTAGAAAATATGAAAAAGAATAAGAAAAAAATGAATATTTTGTAATATGTTTCGGCTATAAGAGCCAGAAACGATTTTGTAACTCTACACACAAAAAATAAAAAGAAGAAGAAGTTTGAAACAGATTCAAAAAAATCAAAGGTGCCTTTTTTTATTTATTTTTATTTTATTTAAAATAAATAAATAGATAAATAATAAAAAAATACCACCGATTCGTCTTTCGTCGCCGTTGAGAAAGCTTTCAGCAGCCTGAACATCACAGAACCCATTTGGGTTTTGACGGAGGTTTGAAACACAGCGAATACGAAGGCGTTCCCTCGCGATTTGCTTCTTTTCTTTTTTTCTTTTTGTTATTTTTTTTAAATAAACCCTAGATCTAAGTTTTATTTAATAAAAAAATGGGGTCTTTTTTTTGTCACATGATTGCGCGCTGTCGTCATAGTGATCAAGCGCCGACGCATGTGGCCGATGGTCGGACCTTTGAGGGTTGAGAGAAAAAGGGAGAGAGCTTTTTTTGTTGTTTTTGGTTTCAAAGGATGAATTGATTTTTTTTGTAAAAATTTTAACTTTTATAGGTGATCGTGATTATTCGTGATAAGTTTTATAAATTTATAATTAATCATTCTTGAAACTAGCTATTATCACGATCAAGGCAAGTGTACCTATCGAACAGTAGTATAGCTTTAGCAAGACCGGATTGTCGAACCCAAAGGAACTAAAAGTACTAATATTAACTGTCTTTTATTATCTAGCCTAAAAATAAAAGGGTTTGTTTATCTAAACTAATTAACTAGACTAAGAAATCACAGAAAGGAAATTGGGGAAAATACTTTTTAGAAAATTCGATTGATTAAGACAATACCCAAGGAAAAATCCACCTAGACTTCACTTGTTATTTGACTTTGAATCGGATGATTTATTCATTCAACTTGTTCCGTAGAAATCCCTAAGTTATGTTATTATCCCTATTCAAGACTAATAATGTCTAACCCTAGATTGAATAATTGAAATCTCTTTCTAATTAACACTCTAGGGTTGTATTAACTCGATCTATGGATCCCCTTATTAGGTTTCACCCTAATCCGGTAAAATCTTGTCACCCTATCTCTAGGCGCATAATCAACTCCGCTTAATTATGACAAAGTTACTCTAAAATAGGGACTATTCATCCTCCGAATGAGAGCATTAACTTGAATCAATATCCTAAAATACCGAAACAAGAATTAAGAACACATAATTAAGAATAAGTTAAATATTTATCATACAATTCAGATAATAATAACAAGATCCATCTTAGGTTTCATTCCCCTTAGGTATTTAGGGGATTCAGTTCATAAATAAAAAGGAAAACATCTCAGAAGAATAATGAATACAAAACATAAAGAAAACCCAAAACTCCTAAAGGGAAATTGAGGAGAGATCTTCAGTCTTGATGAGTAATCCGGCTTCTAAGATGGATCAACCGGCTTTCTTCGAGTAATTCCTTGCTTCCTACTCTGCGTGTCCTCTTTAATCCTCCCCTAGGGTGTTTAAATAGGCTTACAATGCCTAAAATCCCCCCAAATCACCCTTTTTCGAATTGAACTTAACTAGGGCTCGGCAGGGACACGCCCGTGTGACACGCCCGTGTGCGATTACTTCATGCCGTGGTCAAGGCTGAGAGATCAACACGCCTATGTTGAGGTTGTTTTAGGCCGTGTTCGAGCCTGTTAGAATGGCACGGGCGTGTGTTCTACCCGTGTGATGTAGTTTAGGCCGTGTTGTTTTCCCACGTTGGCCCATTTTCTCCGTTTTTAGCCCGTTTCTTGTTCTTTTTGCTCTCCTATGCTCACCTAAGTATAAAGCATGGAATTAAAGGATTAGGAGCATCAAATTCACCAAATCTAAGGAGAAATCATTCATAAATATGTTAAGTATGGGATAATAACATGTATAAATTATGATTTATCAAATACCCCCACACTTAAGCGTTTACTTGTCCTCAAGCAAAATCCTCAATTCATAGTTAAGAATTCCTTTTTCTCAACTTATAATTCTTATCAATAATATCTCAAACTAATCCATAAGTAATCATACATTGAGAATTCAACTAGAAGAACATTAAAGTTTCAAACATTTCAAGTTGAGTATTTAATCATGAAAAATATAGGCATCTCCCCTTATCTAAGTAATCATCATTGATTCAAAATCTCACAGAGTTTAACATCCTTACTAAAGATTCACTCAAATCACTCGAAGTGTTTAAGTATAATGAATGTAGCACTCAACAGTCAATATGAAAAGTTATTACCATAGGCTTGCATGAAAATCAAATCTCCACCACTATAAATTGAGATGATACATCAATCAAAAGGTCTTTAGAGGGTTGTAACGAGGCTTGGTTAGGGGGTGTGGTCACAAGCTAAAAGAAAAGGTTAGAATCGAGATTGAATTGAAAAATTACTTAACTAGAAAAATATTTAATCATCACTTGCATACAACAGAGCTTCTTCTCAGAATATGGAATTTAAATACTTAAGCTCAAAAACAAAAGATCACTACTAATATGTAAATATGTATGTTTTTTTTAAGAACAAGTTAAATAACATAGACTAACTATTAAGAACAAGACATAGCTAAGCAATTTATTCAAACCAAATCTCGACAAAAATAGGGATCGAATTAATTGAGGGGATTTCAACAATAATGAGTTAAGGGTTAATATTGGGGATAAATCAACGAATGGCTTATTATGCTCAAAGGGGTTTACTAAGGGTTAATCGTGGAGGTAGGCTTTTCATGGCATGTGTAACGACCCAAATTTTAAGATTAACAGAAAAGTGTATTTTTGAGTCTCCGTTACTGAAAAACGGATCCGTAAATATTTATCAAAAATATTTTAAAAAATTTAATTGAGTGGTTAATTAAAGTTTAATCAAGTGAATTCAGCTTAATTAAGGATAAATGGATAAAATGATTAAATTGAATGATGTGTGAAAGTTTAATTATAGAATAAAGAAAATTAAGGGGATTAAATAAGTAAATATGCCAAAGTGAGTGTCAAGTGTGTGATAAAAATAAAATACATGTGTAATAAATAATGTACATACATTTGTAATACATGTATGTATTTACTTATTATTTAAGTAAGTATTAATGTATTTATTATTATTAAATTGATATTATATGATAAATAAATAAAAGTAAGACAAATGTATGGTAATGATTGGATTCAAATGTACTAATAAAAATACATACACTTGTAATACTTGTATTTAAGTATTAATAGATATTTATTATTTATAAAAGATATTTATTAATTAAATAATTATGTTATAAGATATTTATATGATAAATAAATTAAATAAAGACAAGTGTATAGAAATAAATTGATAAAAATGTATTAATATATATGTATACAAATGTAAAAGAAATAATTGATTATTAAATAGATATTTATTAATGTTATTATATTATATTTTATATATATATATAAACAAAACAAATGAAATAAAGAGAAAGAAACAGAATAGGCAAACGTGAAATAGGGGAGAAAGAAGGAGGAAAAGAAAGAAAAGGGAAGGTTTGAAGCTTTAAAGTTTAATTGGTAAGTCAATATAGCCCTTTTCACTTAATTTTGATGTTTTAAAAGCTTTAGAACAAAGTTTTGATGAAATTAAATTAATATTTTGAAAGTTATTAGATTTCTAAATATTGTTCATGTTGAATAAAAAGATGAGTTAGGGGTTAGATTGATAGGAATTCAAGTTAGAAATGAAATAAGGATTGAATTGTAAAGTAATTCATAAGTTTTATATTGTAGGGACTAAATTGATGAAATTTTGAAATTAGGAAAATATGCTGGAAATTTAATAGTTAAGTATGAGTTTGGACAAAATTTGAATAGAAATGAAGTATGAATTGAGATAGAAAAAGTAAGTGAATTTAGTTAAGATTAAATTGAAATTAAAGTAGAAATTGAATAGAAATTGTATTAATTAGATATAAATTAGTAGTGAATTAACGAATATGAATTGTTTTAATTCCCATAGCTAACGTTGTCTCGGGAAATATCAGCTAAGCAAGGAAAAAATGGCAAGGACAACGGGAGTTAGCTCGAGAAAATACGGTTTGTATTTTTATAATCCGAATTTAATACTTAAATTGTTGGATTTATTATTTAATATATATATGTAGTAGGTGTTTTGAGATGATTATTTGAATTAGATTGAATATTGATTATATTGAATTGATTTATGAATATATGTGAATGTTTGAATTGAAATGAATATTGTTGTGGAAATTGAATAATAAATATTTGTTATAGTGGAAAATATATGTAGTTGGAAGTGTGATGAAATTGATAGAAAAATGTGACTATTGTGAAATTGAATATTTATTAGTTAAAAATGAATGGAATTATATTGAATTGAAAATATATAGTTAATTAATTAAAATATGGATTAATTGAAAATTTAAAAGTGAATTAAATACCCTATTAACTAGTCGGGCCAGTCGGATACAGTTGGCATGCCATAGGATATGGAAGAGTACGGGTTTTTCAGGCTTACTGATCAGGCACTTATGTGCCAACTACAGTTACTGTTACCGTTATTGTTACCGATTCGACACTTTGTGTGTCAGATATTGTTATTATTCAGTATCAAGCATCAAGCATCGCTTTTGCATTTGTTCCGATGAGGTACTCGTGTACCATATCATATCAAGCATCGCTTTCGCATTTGTTCCGATGAGGTACTCCATGTACCGCATCGCTCATCATTCTTATTCTTCGCTCGCTTTGGCCGATGAGGCAATATGTGCCGTACTCTTGTGTTGGTTGGATCCGTGTATCCGTCTAGGTCCGAGTCATGTTAATAGGGGTAAATAAAGGAACTGTAAAGATCGACTATTATCAATAATTTAATTGTTATCAGATATCTCGATTTTTACCGAATAATTGATCATTCTCGGATAATCGATCAATTGATTGATACTTGAATAACTCGATTATTATTGAATAATTGATTGTTACCGATCATATCTCGAATAAATAATTATTCTGATTGACTGATTGTTAATGAATATTACTGACAGATTAATTGCTATTGAAAAATAATAAATGATTTTGAATTTAAAGTAGACCAAAACATTGGTTGGAAAGTGAATGTTTGAATACTCATTGAGTTTGAATAGTTCAATATATATAAACTAATATGTTTTATAATTGTTTAAGTGATCGGATTATAGAAATACCACTGAGTGTATACTCAGCGTACGGATTGTTTCCGTGCGCAGGTTAAGGCTAGACCGTTGAATCAGCATCCCAAGCCGATCCCGAATTCAATGAGGTAAAGTATGTTGAGTATTGGTAATGGCATGTACCTAGGATGTCTTATGAGAGTCATTTAGGTTGTGAAAGTATTAATAAAATAAGTAAATTATGGTTGGCAATGGTATATAGTATGAATTTGAAATTTGAATGAAAAAATCATAGTAATTCTAAATTAGTCCCGAATTGATTTTACTGTTCATATTGGACCGTGAGGGCCCATTAAAGGGACGACATCTTAAAATTATGATGAGCCTGAACATTTATATTTAATTAATATCTGTATTGTACTGTACTGACTGGTAATGTCTCGTAACCCTGTTCTGGTGACAGTATGGGGTTAAGGACGTTACAGCATAAGTGGGTTAATCCTAAGTGCCTCAATCATCTTGACATATCAAATCAAATGGTGTGGTCTTGACATGCATAATTAAGCAAGTTCTAGAATAACAATTCGATATTGACGCACTCAAAGCAACAATAAAAGTGACCATGAAAGAAATAATAGATGCTCTTAAAGGCTCAAAATCTCACAAAAATTATGGCTTTTTGATGTTTAAACCTATGGATTTCAATTCAAGATAATACCTAAACTTGGGGAAAACAACCTAAAATTTTAAATTCTCAAAAATCAACTTATCATGCTTAATTCTCTAATGTCTTAAAGTTTAAATACTCAATGCATGAATGCCTATGTTTTAATTTAAGATATATCAATAAAAATCATAAATTAATTAAAAGTCATCCTAAAAATGATATGAGAGATTTACAAGAGAACAAGACAAAATTCAGGGATTTTTCTGATAGTAATATAATTTACCCCCCCCACACTTAAGATGTACATTGCCCTCAATGTACAAAGATAAAGTTAGTGGCAATTATATATATAAGATCATAAGATAGGGAGAGAAGTGAAACTTCCTGAATGTTAAATGAATGAACTCCTGATCGTCGATTTTCCTGTGATAAGTTTTATAAATTTATAATGAATCGTTCTTGAAACTAACTATTATCACGACGTAGGCAAGTGTACCTATCGAATAGTAGTATAGTTTTAGCAAGATCGGATTGTCGAACCCAAAGGACTAGGAGTACTAGTAATGACTGTCTTCTTATTATCTAGCCGAAGAAAAGAGATTTGTTTTAACTGAATAACTAATTAAACTAAGAACTTGCAGAAAATAGAATTTGGGAAATTACTTTTGGGGAAAGCGATTGATGGAGACAATACCTAAAGAAAAATCCACCTAGACTTTTACTTGTTATTCTGGCTCTAAACCGAACGATTTATTCATTTAACTTGTTCCGTAGAAATCCCTAATGTATATTATTATCCCTCTCGAGACTAACAACGTCTAATCCCTATTTTGAATAACCGAGAGTTATCTCTAATTAACACCCTAAGGTTGCATTAACTCAATCTATGGATTCCCTTATTAGGTTTCACCTTAATCTGGCAAAATCTTGTCACCGTATCTCTAGGCTCGCAATCAACTCCGCTTAACTATGACAAAGTTACTCTTAGCCAGGTCTATTCCTCCTCCAACTAAAAGTAGTATCTTGAAGTGATATCCTGGAATATCAAAACAAGAATTAAGAACACATAATTAAGAACAAGTCAAATATTTATCATACGACTCAGAAATAATAACAAGTTTTCGTCGTAGGTTTTGTCCCCCTTAGGAATTTAGGGGTTTAGTTCATAACTAAACAAGAAAAAATCTCAGAATAATAATAGATACAAAACATAAAGAAAACCCAAAACTCCTGAAGGGGAAATTAAGGAGAGATCTTCAATCTTGATAGTGGCTCCGGCTTTTGAGATGGATCAATCGGCTTCCTTGGAGTAATTCTTTACTCTCTATTCTTCGTCTCCCTTTTCTTCCTCCTCTAGGGTGTATTTATAGGCTTTGGAATGCCTTAGAACCCTCAAAAGTGTCCTTTTCCGAATTGGACTTACCTTGGGCTCTACAGGGACACGCCCGTGTGACACACCTGTATGTGATAACTTCAGGCCGTGTTCGAGGTACACGGCCGTGTGTTATACCCGTGTGAATCGTGCTTCAATTCTGTGAAATTGACACGACCATGTGATCTGCCCATGTGAAGAGGTCGAGGCCGAGTTGATTTTGTGCTTTGGCCCATTTTCTCCATTTTTGGCTCATTTCTCGTTGCTTTCGTTCTCCTATGCTTACTTGAGAATAAAACATGAAATTAAGGCATTAGGAGCATCGAATTCACCAAATCTAAGGAGAAATCATTCATAAAAGGTGTTAAGCATGGGTTATAAATATGTATAAATTACGGTTTATCAAATACCCCCACACTTAAGCGTTTGCTTGTCCTCAAGCAAAATCCTCGGATCACAGTTAAAATTTCCTTTTTCTCAACTTATAATTCCAATCAATATTATCTCAAATCATCTCATAAGTAATCATAAATTGAGAATTCAACTAAAAGAACATTAGAGCTTCAAACATTCTAAATTGAGTATTTTAATCATGAAAAACTTAGGTATCTCCCCTCCCCTAGGTAGTTATCATTGATTTGAAACCTCACAGAGTTTAACATCCTCACTAAAGATTCACTCAAATCACTCAAAGTGTTTAAGGACAATGAATTTAGCACTCATCAATCAATATGAAAAGTTATTACCATAGGCTTGTATAAAAATCAAATCTCCACCACTATAAATCGAGATGATACATCAATCCAAAGGTCTTTAAAGGGGGTGTGGTCACAAGCTGAAAGAAAGGGTTAGAATCGAGATTGACTTGAAAAATTACTTAACTAGAAAAAATATTAATTCATCACTTGCTTACAACAAAGCTTTCTTCTTTGACTATGGAATGAGACTTACAAGCAACAGATAACTACTGATTTATATACATGGTTTTTTTTTTTTAAGAACAAGTCAAATATCATAGATTACTATTAAGAACAAGACATAGTTAAGCAATTTATTCAAATCAATTCTCGACAAAAATTAGGGATCAAATTAATTTAAGGGGATTTCAATAATAATGGGTTAATGGTTAATATCGAGGGTGGTACAAGGAATGGCTTGTTAGGTTCAAAGGGGTTTACTAAGGGTTAATCGTGAAGGTAGGCTTTTCATGGCATGAGTGGGTTAATCCTAAGTGCCTCTATCATCTTGATATATCAAATCAAATAGTGTGGTTTTGACATGCATAATCAGGCAAGTTCTAGAACAACAATTCAATATTGGCACACTCAAAGCAATAATAAAAGTGAGCATGAAAGAATTAATAGATGCTCAAAAGGCTCAAAAATCTCACAAAAATTATGGCTTTTTGATGTTTCGATCTGTAGGATTCAATTTAAGATAATACCTAAATTTGGGGAAACAACCTAAATTTTTAAATTCTTAAAAATCAACTTATCATGTTTGATTTTCTAGTGTCTTAAAGTTTAGCAATCAATGCATGAATGCCTATGTTTTAATTCAAAATATATCAATCAAAATTATCCATCAATCAAAATTCAACTTAAACATGATATGAGAGATTCACAAGAGAACAAAGCACTATTCAGGGATTTTCAGATAATAAAATGATTACCCCCCCACACTTAAGATGTACATTGCCCTCAATGTACAAAGTTAGATATATAAGAAAATATAAGATCATAAGATAGGGAAAGAATTGAAACTTCCTGAGTACTGAATGAATGTCCTAGTTTGGAGTTATGGAGGTGGAGGAGGATACTCCGGTGGTAGTAGAGGTTGGATACCATAGGTGCTGTGCCAAAAGAATATTATATCTCCTTATTGAGCAGGGCATGGTAACCATGGTGAACCTTTTCCATTGGAGTTTGAAGTTCCTAAATGATTGTGAGCTTTGGAGCTCTGTGATAACTGTGATAAAAGCAGGAACTGTTTAGGGAATATTAGGAAGAATGATTTACTCGTAAAAGATTAGCCGAGAGTAAAGATTGTTAGATAAATATTATAAATCCTAATAAAAATAAAATGAAAGAAAAATAAAAAGTTGTTTTAAATGAAAATGAAAATATAAATATAAATATAAAATAAGAAAAATAAAAATTTCTAAACATCTTCATCGCTGGATAGTTCGCGAGGTGGGACTAGCGATGAAATGTGGAGGTGCTGACAAATCTGCTATAGAGTAGCATCAATGTTGTCAAATCTTTGAAAACATTGCTGCTCGAACCTGTTAAGGCGCTCAGTGATGTCAGTGTATAGAGCCACCGCATGAACTGGCTGAGAAGGTGGTGGTGGTGGGTGGTGAAGTGGGTCCTCATGTTGGGTAGGGACATCATTAGTAATATCCTCCAGAACCTCCTCCTCGGTGGATTGAGCGAGACGATATTGGGGAGGGTAGGTTCCTCGGTGCCTCTCGATCATCTTCATGCTCATCATACTTGAGATGCCTTGTGGAGACATCTGGCCAATAAGGGTCAAGGATGATGCTTGGGCTGCGGTGTTGAGAAGTTCGAAGTATCGCGCCAGTCGAGTCACATATGGGCCAATGGAGATGACCCCTCTCTGATGTCGCTCCGTCTGGTGGCGTATGGCAGGGGCGATGAAGTAGGCGAGGTCGATGACGTACCCGTTGGACATACACCATAAATAATAGACGTCATGGGTAGTGACGACGCTGGTGCTCTCCCTCTGTCCTGTCAAAGTGTGAGATAAAAGAGAATGAAGGTACCTTAGGGACGGAGGGAGGAATGATGCCTTTGTGAGACTGGGGTCGTAGGTGGCCGAACGTGGGACAAGGGCGTCCCAATGCCGTGAGGGAGAATGATGGATGTGGCGGTCAAGAGCGTGTAAGTTATTCTCCTCTCTAAAATCCTCGGTATAGAGACCCAATGTAGTACCGAACTCGGGAACGCTTAGTTGGCGGACTAATCCGCCTAAGCGAAACTAGATTATGGGATCATCGTAGTTGGTCATGACGGTTTGAAGATGGAATTTCGAACACAGATCCATTGTGAGCTTGAGGTACGTTGGCTCGATAATTCCAAAGAATTGCTTCCAAGGGTCGGTGGTAAGAAGAGCTCGGATCGCGTCAGCCAACTGGACTTGTTCGATAGCAACCCAGTCTATGCAGTGGCCCGCTGCTAAGGGTCGAGCCCGTAGTATCTGATATAGTTCCTCTTGAGGTCCGTTGGGAAACTAGAGGAATGCGTGATGGATTTCCCTAGTAGGGCCTGCGGAAGATGATGCTCCCTTTCTTTTCTTCGACGCGAGGACGGCGGCTTTCTTGCCTCGTGAGGACGACATTGTGAACCTATATAAATGAAGAAAAAAAATAACAATAGGTATATAAATTGAAAAGCCATAACTTTGAACAAATAATTTCAGCCAAAATACGAACCAAGCATAACCAACCCAATTTCTTTTAACAACATAATTTCTTGACATTTATCAAAGTGAGGACAAGTGTATGAGCATATGAATGGCATGTAAATGACAAAAGAATAAAGCTTTCCTAACAACTCTCATGAACATAAAATGCATGAAAAATTTTAACTATTCTTGATCATGAAAGTTTTATTTCTAACTAAATGAATAAAATAAAGAATGCATGCAAGAACTTAAACTAAATGATGGGTGTGATATTTAAATGATGAAAAATATAAAGTCAAAAACTTGCATATTATCATGATAACTAGGCCTAAAAATCAATAAGATAGAAAAGGAAGAAGTAAACAAACACTAGGAAAAGGAGAAAATGCGTCAAAAACCAAGTTGAAGGTGGCGTACAGGCTTGGCGTGGAGGCCGTGTGGACTTGCAGCGGCTAGGATTAGGGTTTTTGAGTGGGGAAGACAATGAATAGTGCAGGGCATTTATAGATTTTGGGGCACACGGCCAGGGGACACGCCCGTATGTCCCAATTTCAGGCCGTGTGTTTGGCTTTTTTCCATTTTTGGCGCGTCTAAAATTCGACACACGCCCATGTTCCTCGGGCGTGTTGGTTAACACGGCCTTGTCACACAACCGTTTTTTGCCTTGTTCGCTTCTCCCATGCCGATGTATGCAATCCCCACGCCCGTGTTAATTTGATAGGTTCGCCCACGGGTGGTCGACACGGGCGTGTCGCACGCCCGTGCTGTTTTGGCAGGTTCACCCACGACCATGTCGCACGGCCGTGGCGGTTTATCTTTGCCTGTGTTTTGGGAAAATCTTACCCTATTTCCATACGATTTTACACACGCCCGTGTGCTTGACCGTGTCCCTGTGGTAAACCTGTTTTCAAGAGCTCTGTTGGTCATGGCAAGTGTTAGACACTAAAACTTAAAGAAGTTAATGCAATTAATGCTCGGGTTACCTCCCGAGGAGCGCTTATTTATAGTCTAAGCTTGACTTTCCTCTCTGTTGAATGGTTGAGGTGGTTTAAGGAGTTCGTACTCCTCATTCCCGATATCATTCTTATCAAAATAAAGCTTTAGCTGGGAATTGTTTACCTTAAAAGTGTCGAACTTGGGATGACTTACCTTCACTGTACCGAATGGGAAAATACTAAGTACCGTAAGAGGGGCTTCTTCATTCGAGTTGGGAGTGACAATGTGAGGGTCTGCGGCATCCAACTTTAAGTTGATTTGGAGAGGTATCGAGCTTGTTTTGGCGTAGTTTCAGTTTATCGGGTGTTCTTGGTTTATGTGCTCGCCATTCTTCTAGCTCCTCTATCTGTAGCCTTCATTCTTCATGAATGGATCCTTCATTGTTGTTACTGGAACATGGCTTGTGAACTTCTTTCAAACTTAATTTCTGCACAGTGGATTTTGTCATATTATCAGTTTTAATAGGATGGTGTGGAACATTACCTTCCATGTTCGATGTGATGCTAGAATTACGAGCTTGAAGGGTGATCGTTTCGTCTCCCACGCAAAGTGTAAGTTCACCTGTGCCAACATCAATAATTGTTTTAGCAGTTGCTAAAAAGGGCCTCCCTAAAATCAAAGGGGTGCTGGTATCCTCCTCTATGTCTAAAACAGCAAAATCAACGGGAAATATAAATTTATCCACTTTCACTAGTACATCTTCAATAATACCCCTAGGAAATCATATGGTTTTATCTGCCAATTGAATGCTTATCCTAGTTTGTTTGGGTTTCCCAAGACCTAGTTGTTTAAACATTTTGTAAGGCATGACATTGATACTTGCCCCTAAATCAGCTAATGCATTATTCACATCTAAACTACCAATTAAGTAAGGAATTGTAAAACTCCCTGGATCTTTCAATTTGTTGGGTAGCTTATTTTGTAGAATAGCTGAGCAAACTGCGTTTAGCTCTATATGCGATTCTTTCTCCAACTTCCGCTTATTTGCTAAAAGCTCTCTTAAAAATTTCATTGCATTTGGCATCTATGAAAGAGCTTCAATAAACGGTAAGTTGATATGTAATTTTTTTAAAAGTTTAAGAAATTTACCAAATTGTTCATCTGAGCGGTCTTTTTTTATTGCGTTAGGGTATGGCACACGAGGTTTGTATTCTATGTTCACCGTTTTAATATGACTTACCTCATCATCACCACCTTTTCTTGCCTTTGTTCTAGTTCAGGCTCAACGCATCCTTCTTGAGCATCAATTGCATTGAGATGTTCCCTTGGGTTCGGTTCAGTATTACTTGGCAAGCTACCTTGTGGTCATTTAGAAATTAATTTGGATAGATGACCTATCTGAGTTTTGAGTCCTTGAATTGATGCTTGTTGATTTTTGAGTGCTGCCTCAGTATTCTGGAAACGAGTTTCTGACACTGAGATGAATTTGGATAGCATCTCCTCAAGGTTCAGCTTCTTTTCCTGTTGATAAGGTCGCTATTGAAAACCCTGAGGATTCTGTGGCCTTTGATTTCCTTGACCGTCCCAAGAGAAATTTGGGTGATTCTTCCAACCTGCATTATAAGTATTACTATATGGGTTATTTTGAGACCTAAAATTATTGTTACCCATATAGTTAACTTGTTCCTCTTCGGTTATAGGATTGAATGGTAGGTATTCTAAAAGCACACCTCCTCCACTTGAATCACACCTCATCACTGGATGTACCTGCGTAGAACCAAGTAAACCATTAATTTTTTTATTTAGAAGTTCTACCTGATTTGACAACATAGTAACCGAATCAACGTTATAAGTGCCTGCTATTTTTGTTGGCTTAGTCCTCACGACTTGCCACTGATAGTTATTCAGTGACATCTCTTCAATAAATTTAGAAGCCTCTTTAGGTGTTTTGTTATTGATGGTCCCACCAGCAGCTACATCGATCATTTATCTTGTCGAAGGGTTCACATCGTTGTAGAATGTTTGAACTTGCAGCCATAGAGGTAATCCATGGTGTGGGCACCTTCGCAAAAGGTCCTTGTATATCTCCCATGCATCGTAAAGAGTTTCTAAATCCATCTGCACAAAAGAAGAGATATCATTACGCAACTTAGCTGTTTTTGCCGGTGGAAAATATTTTAATAAAAATTTTTCGGTCATTTGTTCCCAAGTGGTAATGGACCCTCGTGGTAGTTAGTTCAACCACTGTTTAGCTTTGTTTCTCAGTGAAAAGGGGAATAACCGAAGGCGAATGGCATAATCAGAAACGCCATTAATTTTGAAATTGTCGCACAGTTCTAGGAAATTTGCCAAGTGAGTGTTGGGGTTCTCATCCTGCAAACCATCAAACTGAACAAATTACTGTATCATCTGAATCGTGTAAGGTTTCAGTTCAAAATTATTTGCAGCAATAGCAGGCCTAACTATACTTGACTCAATTCCTGTAAAATTAGGTTTAGCATAATCATACATAGTACGAGGAGCAGGATTCTGATTTGCTAATTCAGCAGATATGGCTGGAGGTAGCAAATTGTCTTGATTTTCAGCCATTTCCTCGATTGTAGTTGAGATATCGTCCTATTGCTCTTCCTCTGTGTATCTTAAGCTGCGCTTGATTTCTCGTCGATTTTTACGAGCTCTACGATCTATTTCCTCGTCAAAAAGCAATAGTCCTGACGGGTTTCTTCTAGTCATAAACTACAAGAACCTGCTAGGAGAAAAAGAAAGAAAATTAGTAAAATAAAAATTAAAGTTAAATTGCAAGAAAATAAATGGCTAAAGTAATAAAAATTGAGCGTTCCTAATATCTTAGTCCCCGGCAACGGCGCCAAGAACTTGATCGTCGATTTTCCTGTGATAAGTTTTATAAATTTATAATGAATCGTTCTTGAAACTAACTATTATCACGACGTAGGCAAGTGTACCTATTGAATAGTAGTATAGTTTTAGCAAGACCAGATTGTCGAACCCAAAGGACTAGGAGTACTAGTAATGACTATTTTCTTATTATCTAGCCGAAGAAAAGAGATTTGTTTTAACTAACTAATTAATTAAACTAAGAACTTGCAAAAAATAAAATTTGGGAAATTACTTTTGGGGAAAGCGATTGATGGAGAAATACCTAAGGAAAAATCCACCTAGACTTTTACTTGTTATTCTGGCTCCGAACCGAACGATTTATTCATTTAACTTGTTCCGTAGAAATCCCTAATGTATATTATTATCCCTCTTAAGACTAACAACGTCTAATCCCTAGGTTGAATAATTGAGAGTTATTTCTAATTAACACCCTAAGGTTGCATTAACTCGATCTATGGATTCCCTTATTAGGTTTCACCCTAATCCGGTAAAATCTTGTTACCCTATCTCTAGGCGCGCAATCAACTCTGCTTAATTACAACAAAGTTACTCTTAGCCAAGGTCTATTCCTCTTCCAACTAAGAGTAGTATCTTGAAGTGATATCCTGGAATACCAAAACAAGAATTAAGAACACGTAATTAAGAACAAGTCAAATATTTATCATACGATTCAGAAATAATAACAAGTTTTCGTCGTAGGTTTCATCCCTCTTAGGTATTTAGGGGTTTAATTCATAACTAAACAAGAAAACATCTCAGAATAATAATATATACGAAACATAAAGAAAACCCAAAACTCCTGAAGGTGAAATTGAGGAGAGATCTTCAGCCTTGATAGTGGCTCCGGCTTCTGAGATGGATCAATTGGCTTCCTTGGAGTAATTCCTTACTTCCTATTCTTCGTCTCTCTTTTCTTCCTCCTCTAGGGTGTATTTATAGGCTTTGGAATGCCTTAGAACCCTCAAAAGTGGCCTTTTCCGAATTGGACTTAACTTGGGCTCGGCAGGGACACGCCCGTGTGCAATAACTTCAGGTCGTGTTCGAGGTACACGGCCGTGTGTTATACTCGTGTGAATCGTGCTTCAATTCTGCCAAATTGACACGACCGTGTGATCTGCCCGTGTGAAGAGGTCGAGGCCGTGTTGATTTCGTACTTTGCCCCATTTTTTCCATTTTTGGCTCGTTTCTCGTTCCTTTCGTTCTCCTATGCTTACCTGAGAATAAACCATGAAATTAAGGCATTAGGAGCATCGAATTCCCCAAATCTAAGGAGAAATCATTCATAAAAGGCGTTAAGCATGTGTTATAAATATGTATAAATTACGATTTATCAACTCCCTAGTTTGGAGTTATGTAGAGTGGAGGAGGATACTCCGGTGGTGGTAGAGGTTGGGTTCCACAAGTGCTGTGGGAAAGAATATTATATCTCATAATCGAGTAGGGCATGGCAGTCGTAGAGAACCTTTCCCAATGGAGTTTGAAGTTCCTAAGTAATTTTGAGCTTTGTAGCTTTTTTATAACTGTGATAAAATCAGGAACTTTTTAGAGGATAAAGTAGAAGAATTACTCATAAAGAATTAGCTGAGATTAAAAATTGTTCATAAAAACTAAAAATAAAATAGTATCAAAAGGAAATAAAATGAAAAATTAACAGTGAAAATAATACGAAAAAATGATAAATAAAAATAGAAATAAAGATAAGATAAAATAAAATATTTAAACATCATTATCGCTGGATGGTTTGCGAGGTGGTGGTGGAGATAAAATGTGGAGGTGCTGACAAATCTGCTGTAGAGTAGCATCAATGTTATCAAATCGCTAAAAATACTGCTGCTCAAATCGAGTGAGACGCTCAGAGATGTCAGAATATGAAGTCGCCGCATGAACTGGACGATTGGTGGGTGGTGGCTGAGACTATGGGTCCTCGTGTTGTGGAGGGACATCATCAGTAATGTCCTCATGAGCTTCCTCCTCAGTTGATTGGGCGAGACGATATTGAAGAGGGTAGGTTCCACGGTGCTTTTCAACCATCCTTATGCTTAGCATGCTCGAGACGCCTTATGGAGACATCTAGCCAATGAGGGTAAGAGAGGATTCTTCTGCCGCGGTGTTGAGGAGCCTGAAGTGCCAAGCCAGTTGAGTCACGTAAGGGCCAATAGAGATGATCCCCTTTTGATGCCGCTACGTCTGATAGCGAATGGCTAGGCTGATAAAATAGGCAAGGTCGAAGATGTGCCCGTGCGACATACACCATAAGAAGTAGACGTTGTGAGTGTTGACGACACCGGTGCTCTCTCTCCACCCTGTCAAAGTGTGAGCTAAAATAGAATGTAGGTACCTCAAGGATAGAGGGAGAGCCAATGCCTTTGAGTGACTACGGTCGTAGGTGACCGAACGTGGTACTAGCGTATCCCAGCACCATGAAGGAGAACGATGAATGTGGCGGTTGAGAGCGTGAAGGTCGTTCTCCTCCTTGAACTCCTCCGTATAGAGGCCCAATGCGGTGCCGAACTCTGGAACGCTTAGCTGGCGGACTAACCCGTTGAGGAAAAATTGAACCATGCCGGGATCATCGTAGTTGGTCATTAGGTCTAAAGATGGAACGTTGAGTAAAGTTCCAGCGTGAGCTCAAGATACGTCGGCTCGATGATCCCAAAGAAAAGGTCCCATGGGTCGATGGTGAGGAGGGCTCAAATTGCATCAGCCAGTTGGACTTATTCTAGCCCGGTCCAGTCTATGCAGCGGCCTACACCTAAGGGTTAGGCTCAAAGTATTTGATAGAGTTCTTCTTGGGGTCCAATGGGAAACTACAAGAAGGGGTGGTGAATTTCAGCGGTAGGACTCGAGGAAGATGACGCTCCCTTCCTTTTCTTCGAAGCGGGAACGTCGGCTTTCTTTCCACGTGAAGATGACATGGTATACCTGCAAAGAAAACCATTATTCCGTCTTGATGAATGGATAAGGTAAAATGTAAACAAATTCAAAAAGGAAAAAGTCATGAATTAGAACTAATAATTTTAGCCACAACTATTAACACTAACAAACCTAACCAAAACAATCAATTTTATGGCCTAATTTCATGGCATGAGCATGGTTATAGTATGAATATAAAAATGGAAAAGAATTCTATGGAAACGTAAAAAGCATGAATGTGTCACAATGCATGGATTATAATGGCAAAGAATAATAAGCAAGTGAGAACTATGAATATTAACTTAGAATAGGTAAATGGAGCTTAAGAAATCATGAAATAAGTAAAAAAAAATTTAACATGAAATAGATGATAACTACTATAAAAATAAAATTTGAATGATAGAAAAATGGAAATAGTACGAGATATTATTATGATAAATAGCATTAGAAATAAGTAAAATAAAAGAGAAAACAGTAAACAAACGCTAAAAAGAGAAATTTAGGCGTCAAAGATGAAGCTGAAGGCGGCGCACGAGCGTGGCAGAGAGGCCGTGTGGAGTTGCAGCGGCTAGGGTTAGGGATTTCGGGTGATGAATATGATGAATAGTGAGGGGTTTTTATAGATTTTGGGGCACACGGCCAGGGTACATGCCCATGTGCCCTAATTTTAGCCCTTATGTTTCGCATTTTTTTGAATTTCGATGCCTCTGACATACAGCCCACGCCCGTGTTCCTTGGGCGTGTTGATGCACACGGCTGTGTCGCACGGCCATGTCTGGCTTCGTTTGCTTCTCCCATGCCCATGTATGTGGGCCCATGCTAGTTTTCATTTGACAGGTTCGACCACGGGTGCTAGACACGGGTGTGTCGCACACCAGTGCTATTTTTTCAGGTTCAACCACGATTCTAAGACACGGGCGTGTTGCACGCCCGTGTTGTTTTGGCAGGATCGCCCACGGCCATGTCACACGATCGTGCCAACTTGTCGCAACCCGTGTTGGGGATAAATCTTTGCCCTGTTTTCACACGATCTACAACACGCCCGTGTGCCTGGCCTTATGGGTGTGGAAGACCTGTATTCAAGAGCTCAGTTAGTAGGTTAGGTGTTGAATACTAAAATTTAAAGAAGTTAATACCGTTAGTGCTCGGGTTGCCTCCCGAGAAGTGCTTATTTATAGTCTAAGCTCGACTTACCTCTCCATTGAATGGTCATAGTGGTTCGAGGAGTTTACACTCCTCATTCCTGCTATCAATCTCATCAAAATAAGGTTTTAGATGAGTAATATTTACCTTAAATTAGCCGAATTAGGAATCATTTACCTCGATTGTACCATATGGGAAGATGTTAAGTATCGTAAAAGGATTTTCTTGATTTGGTTCAGCAGTGGTAATGCGAGGATCCGCGGTATCCAATAATACCTTATCTCCAATCTTAAGTTGATTTGGTGAGGTATTGAACTCGTCTTGGTGTAGTTTTGGTTTATCGTGTGTTCTTGATTTATGTGTCCGCCATTCATCTAGCTCCTCAATTTGTAGCCTTCGTTCTTCATGGATAGGTCCTTTATTGTTACTTGAATATGGCTCATGTATGTTCCTCGAGCTTATTTCCTGCAAAGTAGGTTACACCATATGGTCAGTTTTAGTAGAATGGTTTATACAATCACCTTCAATTTTCGATGTGTTGCTAGAGTTGTGAGCTTGAAGGGTGATTGTTTTGTCCCCCACACGAAGTGTGAGTTCACCTGTGCAACATTAATAATTGTTCTAACAGTTCCTAAAAAGGGCCTTCCTGAAATCAAAAGAGTGTTACTATCCTCCTCTATGTCTAGAACAACGAAATCAATTGGGAATATATATTTGTCAATTTTAACAAATACATCATCAATAATACCCCTAGGAAATCTGATAGTTTTATCTGCTAATTGAATGCTCATCCTAGTTTGTTTGGGTTTCCCAAGACCTAGTTGCTTAAGCATTTTGTAAGGCATGACGTTGATGCTAGCCCCTAAATCAGCCAATGCATTATTAACATCTAAGCTACCAATTAAGCAAGGAAGTGTAAAACTCCCTGGATCTTTTAATTTGTTGGGTAGCTTATTCTATAGAATAGCTGAGCAAACTGCGTTTATCTCCATATGCGACGCCTCGTCCAACTTCCGCTTATTTGCTAAAAGCTCCTTTAAAAACTTCATTGCGTTCGGTATCTGCGAAAGAGTTTCAATAAACGGTAAGTTGATATGTAATTTCTTTAAAAGTTTAAGGAATTTACCAAATTGTTCATCTGAACGGTATTTCCTTGTCGCATTAGGGTATGGCACACGAGGTTTATATTCTACACTTACCAGTTTCTGTTCTACTTTACATTTACCTTTGTTTTCCACATCTTCTTGATTTGTTTCTGGTTCAGATGCAACTAACCTTTCCTCATTGCTAATGTCAATCGCATTGAGCTATTCCCTTAGGTTAGGTTCAGTATTGCTTGGCAAGCTACCTTGTGGTCGTTCGGAAATTAATTTGGACAGCTGGCCTATCTGAGTTTTGAGCCCTTGGATCGATGCTTGTTGATTTTTAAGTGCTGTCTCGGTATTCTGGAAACGAGTTTCTGACACCGAGATGAATTTGGATAGCATCTTCTTAAGGTTTGGTTTCTTTTCCTGTTTATAAGGTGGTTGTTGAAAACCTGGAGGATTTTTTAGCCTTTGATTTCCTTGACCACCCCATGAAAAATTTGGGTGGTTCCTCCAACCTGCATTATAAGTATTACTATATTGGTTATTTTGAGGTCTAGAGCTATTATTACCCATATAGTGGACTTGTTCCTCTTCGGTTTTAGGATTGAAGGGTTGATACTCGGTATGTATGCCTCCTCCACTCGAATCACACCTCATCACTGGATGTACCTGTGTAGAACCAAGTAAACCATCAATCTTTTTGTTTAGAAGTTCTACCTGATTTGACAGCATAGTAACTGAGCCGACATTATAAATGCCTGTTGTTTTGGTTGGCTTAGTCCTCATGACTTGCCACTGATAGTTATTCAGTGAAATCCCCTTAATAAATTCGTAAGCCTCTTCAGGCGTTTTGTTATTGATGGTTCCACCAGCTGCTGCATCAATCATCTATCTTGTTGAGGGGTTCACACCATTATAAAATGTTTGAACTTGCAGCCATAGAGGTAACCCATGGTGAGGGCACCTTCGCAGTAGGTCCTTATATCTCTCTCATGCATCGTAGAGTGTTTCTAAATCCATCTGCACAAAGGAAGAAATATCATTACGTAATTTAGTCATTTTAGCTAGCAGAAAATACTTTAATAAAAAATTTTCGATCATTTGTTCCCAAGTAGTGATTGACCTTCGTGGTAACGAGTTCAACCATTGTTTAGCTTTGTTCCTCAGTTAAAAATGGAATAACTGAAGGCAAATGGCATCATCAGAAACACCATTAATTTTAAATGTATCGCAAAATTCCAAAAAGTTTGCCAAATGAGTATTGGGGTCCTCATCCTGCAAACCATCAAACTGAACAAATTGCTGAATCATTTGAATCGTGTTAGGTTTTAGTTCAAAATTATTTGCAGCAATAGCAGGCCTAACTATACTTGACTCAGTTCCTATTAAATTTGGCTTAGCATAATCATACATATTGCGTGGAGCTTGATTCTGATTTACTTGATTGGTGGCAATCGCAGGAGGTAGCGGATTTTCCTGATTTTCAGCAATCTCCTCAGTTGTGGTTGAGATATCGTCCTCTTGCTCTCCCTTTGTATATCTTAGGCTTCGCCTTATTTCTCTTCGGTTTCTGCGAGCTGTGCGATCGATTTTTTCATCAAAAAGTAATGGTCCTGATGGGTTTCTTCTAGTCATAAATTATAAAAACCTGCCAAAAGAAAGAAAAAGAGAATTTAGCAAACAAAATTAAATTGCAATAAAAGTAAATGGCTAAAGTAATAAAAATTGAGTGCTCCTAATATCTTAGTTCCCCGACAACGGCGCCAAAAACTTGATCGTGATTATTCGTGATAAGTTTTATAAATTTATAATTAATTGTTCTTGAAACTAACTATTATCACGATCAAGGCAAGTGTACATATCGAACAGTAGTATAGCTTTAGCAAGACCGGATTGTTGAACCTAAAGGAACTAAAAGTACTAGTATTAACTGTCTTGTATTATCTAGCCCAAAAATAAAAGGGTTTGTTTATCTAGACTAAGAAATCACAGAAAGGTTGGGGAAAATACTTTTTAGAAAATTCGATTGATTAAGACAATACTCAAGGAAAAATCCACCTAGACTTCACTTGTTATTTGACTCTGAATTGGACGATTTATTCATTCAACTTGTTCCGTAGAAATCCCTAAGTTATGTTATTATCCCTATTCAAGACTAATAACGTCTAACCCTAGATTGAATAATTAAAATCTCTTTCTAATTAACACTCTAAGGTTGCATTAACTCGATCTATGGATCCCCTTATTAGGTTTCACCCTAATCCGGTAAAATCTTGTCACCCTATCTCTAGGCGCGCAATCAACTCCGCTTAATTATGACAAAGTTACTCTTAAATAGGGACTATTCATCCTCCGAATGAGAGCATTAACTTGAATCAATATCCTAAAATACCGAAACAAGAATTAAGAACACATAATTAAGAACAAGTTAAATATTTATCATACAATTCAGATAATAATAACAAGATCAGTCTTAGGTTTCATTCCCCTTAGGTATTTAAGGGATTTAGTTCATAACTAAAAAAGAAAACATCTTAGAAGAATAATGAATACAAAACATAAAGAAAACCCAAAACTCTTGAAGGGAAATTGAGGAGAGATCTTCAGTCTTGATGAGTAATCCAGCTTCTGAGATGGATCAATCAGCTTTCTTGGAGTAATTCCTTGCTTCCTACTCTGCGTGTCCTCTGTAATCCTCCTCTAGGGTGTTTAAATAGGCTTTAAAATGCCTAAAAGCCCCCTAAATCGCCCTTTTTCGAATAGAACTTAACTAGGGCTCAGTAGGGACACGCCCGTGTGCGATTACTTCATGCCGGGGTCAAGGCTGAGAGATCAACACACCCTTGTTGAGGTTGTTTTAGGCCGTTTTCGAGCCTGTTAGAATGGCACGGGCGTGTGTTCTACCCGTGTAATGAAGTCTAGGCCGTGTTGTTTTCCCACGTCGGCCCATTTTCTCCGTTTTTGGCCCGTTTCTTGTTCTTTTTGCTCTGCTATGCTCACCTAAGTATAAAACATGAAATTAAAGGATTAAGAGCATCAAATTCACCAAATCTAAGGAGAAATCATTCATAAATGTATTAAGTATGGGATAATAATATGTATAAATTACGGTTTATCAATAGGCGCATTAAAACTGCACCGTTTTGGGCTAATACCCCCAGACACTAAACGACGTCGTTTTGACGCGAAACAGACTGACCCGACCCGCAGGCGAAGGATCCGCGTGTTTTTAAAAAATGGGTTATTTGCGCGCTGGCCCCTTCCGCTTTTATGGCCTGTTGCGATTTAGTCCCGTTTCTATTTTTTTCTCTTTTTTAATTTCCCCCTGTGATTTTATCTTTATTTCATTTAAGTCACTATAGAATTGCATGTTTTGAGGGCCTGGGATAATTTCCCAGTTGCTCCCTTTCTTTTGCGCATATCCCATTTGGGTCCCTTTTCGCCTTTTATTTCAACTTATTACGATTTATGCCCTTAATTTTGTTTTGATTTCAATTTAATCATGATTTGTTTAATTTCATTATTTATTTATTATTGTTTTTTTACATACTTAAATTTAATAATAATAATAATAATAATTATTTATTTACTTGCTCATTCCTCGTTTACTTTTAAAATATTAAGATTCAACGTTATTCATATTTGATTTATCAATTTATCATTCTTTAACTTTAAAATATTTAAATTTAATATTATTTTAACTATTTGTTCATTATCTTTACTTTTAAATTCAATATTATATGTATATCTATTTATCTTCAAATTTTGTATTATTTCAAGTTGTTCAATTTATTTACTTGTATAATTTCAATCTTTAATCAATTTTTTATTAATGATTCTTTTTTATTTTCGCATCATTTCCTTTATTTTCGTTTCTTAGTATTTCAAATTGGATTGTTTTTTTATGGTTTATTCTCTTTTATATATTTTTATATACATACTTTTTATTATTTCGTTTTATCTATTTTTTATTCATTTATTTGTTTATTATTATATATATTCTTTTAAAATATAATTGCTTATAATCTCTTATTTACGCAAAATTTTACTATTATCATCATTATATTATTTTAATCCTTCGTTGTTACTTATTTATTCTTTTTTGATACTTTCATGTTTATTTTTATGCATATTCCACTTTCTTTCATTATTATTTTTATGTATATCATTGTTTAATTAATATTAGATTTAATTGATTATTGCCATTGCTTATTTGTTGCCTCATTATTATAGGCGTATCGTCAGTTCGCTTATTCGCGTTATCATTCTATTGTTATTCCAATCATGTTGCGAGCCGTGTTTAAACATCCATTCTTTATACTATAATCCAAATAAAATAAATACGCATAGTTTTAAACATTACATGTGTATTCATTCGAAAATTTTTGAAAATAAAGGCAATATTCTGTGTTTGAATTTTTAAGAAGTCGTGCCCTAACGTATTGGGTTTCAATTTTTCTCGCTTGATCCAAATGATTGAATATCCTTTTAAAATTAAAATGCATGAATTTTGAAAATCAAAAGACAAGCTTATTCTCGAGGTTTTAAAATGTCGTGTCCTAATATACTGGATGTAACATTTTATTACGTCGGGACAAGAAGGTCTTTAGCATCCGCTTCGATTTATCCAAGCATTTTTCGTTTAATTAACATTAATAAAAAGAGGGATCGTATTTTAAATTCCTTTCGAGTTTTCAACTTTCGACATCAAGACATTAATTAATCAATTAAGTACCAATTTTGGGCGTTACGAGGGTGCTAATCCTTCCTCGCACGTAACCGACTCCCGAACCCGTTTTCTCAAATTTCGTAGACCAAAATTGTTGTTTTAGTAAATCAAAACATTTTATTAAAACAATCACATTACGAGGTGATCCGATCACATCTCAATAAAAAAGATTGGTGGTGAATCCATTTTCGTTAAATCAAAGTCTACCTCGTTTTTCAAAAAAATGGTTTCGACAACTCCTAAAAGATAAAGACATACATGTGACTGACTAGACTAATAGTACATCGAACTGGACCCAAGCAGTATAGATCCTGAATTCATTTATGGATTTATTCACTTGTGACGTTCATAGTGTGGCGTACTTTAATCCTGAGTGGATGATGGACTATGTATGTGTGACTCGTATACTTTGATGTAAGTAAAAGCTTGAGTTCGAATAGATAAGAAACCAAAAGTTGGTGCATTGGGTATACAATTTCTGAAGTATGTAGCATCATTCACAATAGTGAAATTCATAACCCCAGATATGGGTAAATGATATTCTCACATTAGCATGACATGATAGATGAAAAGTAAATGTGACCATTGTTCGTTCGTCTTTATGATGCATGTTTTAATTACTATTTGATAGTAATTGATTTCTCATGAAGGAAAATTTAATGGTTACCATGATATAAAATAGGATCATATTGGGAGAGTGGATTATCCCAAAGAGATTAAGGATATCCTATGAGGGTAACACACTTATGACAATGTCATTGAACGAGTATTGATCGAGTTTTTTTGGTAATGGTATGTCGTTATGGAGAGCTCAGTCATAATACTATAATGGAATGACTTCGAGACTAAATAAGTTTATAATTAATAGGCAAAAAGCTAGAACTTAATTATAAATCATTTGAGCCTTAATCGCATATGTCCAATAAGTCCCTTTGTTAGCTCATTGAAATTGAAAATGAATTACATGTTAAATCAAATGAACAGAAATGAATAGAAATGATAAAGTTAGAGAAATGGAAAACATTCAAAATGAATTTGATTTTATCACAAAGTATGGAAATAACCTGAGAATTAATTTATTATTTTTCAAGTAATAATTAATTAATTAATTGAACTTCAAAATTGAAATTAAATTAATTGGTCATTGTGAATCCGTTGAATGTAGAAAAATTAAATATATTTTCTTATAGATTCTTTTATGATAAAATTACCATTATTTTAACGGAATCAAAATTGACTTGAGAAATTTATTTAATGGGGAAATTAATATTATGATATTTATTTTGAGAAATAGAAAAACATGTACTAGGTTGGATTAAATTATAAAGTGTTGGATTAAAAGTTCAGGAAACACATATAATTAGACCCAATACAGGAGATGCCCGAATACCCATCATAATATATATGAGGGAAAACAGACCCTATTAGCCCTTCTCTCTCCTAGTTCAACTAAGAAGTTATTTTTCTATTAAAATAGACTTCTACTAATTTAACAAGGGTTTCACTTCTTCTCCCTATAAATAGATGGCACCAGTAAGAATAAAAAAAAAAGTTTTACACAACTTTTAGATATTGTTATTCTGTTCGAAAATAGTGAGAATTTATTTCTAAGTATAAATTCTATTTTCCGTAATAACAATTTTATCAGTTTCTATTAAAGAGAGATTTTGCTTTCCCACTAAAAGTAAAGTAAACAATTTATGGTTCTGTGCTTGATTCAAATTAGTTCGAGTCCATACTCAAAGTAGTTCGTGGTATAAGAATTGTAGAGAAGATCACTCGGTTGAAAGTCGGGAATGACAATGATTTGTTTAGCCAAAAGCACAAGTGTGATTTCGAGAATAGTTTATTGCTATAAATATCAAAAATTGATTCAATTTTTAAATTTTTTTGTGAAAGAAAACTGTTTTTTAACTGTATTTTTTCCAACAAGACGTCGTCGTGATGTGACTCACTATTTCTCAAAGGTTCACATTGCTACCATCAAGCACTACCTAGAAATCAACATTCATCTCAAATGTATATCGTTTCAGCCAATTACACTATCCTCAATTCCATATTTCTAACATAATCTAATCATTCATTTAAGGCCATTTTTAACCAGTACAACATTGTCAAGTTCTTTCACATAAAGATCATTAATATGGCAATGTTTTTAAGCAATTCTACTAAATTTCAATCCCTATTGCAAAATCAATCCATTTGGCATTCTCAAGTTTCCATTTCTAACATTATATATATCCATAAGTTCACATATTATACCAAAACTGACTCCACCTAGGTACATGTCGTATAGTGAACAAAAAAAGAGTTTACAAACATTGATGAGTTTAAGATCTCTGACTAGATGCTGGAGTCACTACTTGGGACCTCAAGATGTACCTAAACCTGTGCACGAGAAATAAACTGTAACACCCCTTACCTGTAATACCCTGAAAATTTTTACAGTAAAATATTATTCGTGATATAGTAAAATAAGGAAATTAAGTGACAAAAAGGGAAAATTGAGTTATATCACTGGGAAGTATATTATGACATACTAATTCAAGAAAGGACTAAATTGTAAAAGTGAGAAAAGTTTTATGGCCCAAGAGTAAATATTTAAAATTTGAGGGATTACAATGTAAATATGAAAAAGTTGAAGGACTAATAGTGCAAATATCTTAAGGGTGGAATAATCTAGAAACCAAGGAAAATTGATGAATTAGGACCAAATTGAATAGGTGAAGAATTATGAGGGACTAAATTGTAATTTTACCAAATTAAGTGATGACTCAAGAATGAAATTTTAAAATATCACAAAGGGCAAAATGGTCAATTGGAAGAGAGAGAAATCTAAAAAGTAATGATGATGTTGGTGATATTTTATAATTATTTAATTAGATAATTATTATTTATTTAATATTTTAATAAGATATTTTATTATTTTATTATTTTATTTAGCCTATATATATGTGTATGTGTGGAGAAAAAAAAAATACACACCATCATCCATCTTTTCCATGCACTAACGTGAGAGGAAGAGAGAGAGAAAGAAAGTTTACTTTCTTTACAATTTGGTCCTACCAAAAATTCGCCATTTTCACCCAAAAATCAAAAGAATTTCCATAGCTACCAAGAGAGAAAAATGTTAAGGAGACTATGGGAAGTTGGAATATCAAGTTGGATTCAAGAAATGGAAGCTGAAGGAGAGAGAAAATCAAGATGAAGATTAAAATCAACAGAACAAGGTAAGAACATCATGATTTCAATATATTTTTAAGTTTGATATTATTGAAAAAGTATGGGATTAATGTTAATGTAGAGTTTCCTTACATATGGTCCTATGTTCTTGATATGTTAATGAAGAGAATACAAGAGAAAGTGATGAGAAATAGTGTAGAGAAAGAAAATAAGGGTGTTATAAACATGGTAAATAATATCCTGCACTAAAATAGTTTTAGACAGCCGCAGTAGTCTAACTTTGAAAAATCACCAAAAATTGAAGAAATTGAATTATAGGATAATAAAATATGAAATTAAAGGTTATTGAGTCTAGTTTCTTATAGAATAAATTATGTCAGAAATTTAATTTTAAATCATGAGATATAATAAATTTTTTGAGACAAGGTCAGAATGATTTCTGGTTCCCCTGTTCTGAATTTGGAAAATCATCAAAAATTGGATAAAAATAATTAAGGGCTTAAATTTATATTTTTAGAATATTTAATGAGCCTATTTTCAATATAAATAAATAGTAACAACATTATAATTCTGTACAAGGAGATAATTAATTTTTAGTAAAGAAGGGTCAGAACTGTCAGACCGCAGAATAGGGGTAACTTTAAAGAATAAACTGTACTTATTGGCTAAACCAAAAATTATGAAAATTTTATGGTAAGAAGATATATGAGTCTAGCTTCATAGAAAATTAGAATATCTTAATTTGGAGTTCTATACCTCCAGATATAAATAATTTAGTGACTATGACACAGATGGATAGCTTGAATATTCATAAAGGTAAATAATAAAAATTACAGATAATGTTACTTACAAGTGTATTATATACATTAAGGATGTGGAATGGAGAGAAGGAGAAGAAAAATATATATGAATATTTAGCTAGCATGGTTAATTTGCATGTTTTAAGCTTAAGGACTTAATTGAATAAAAGTAAAACTTTAGGGGTAATTTTGTAAAAGTGTCAAGAATGACCAAATTGAAGGGAATGAATTGTTTTATTATATAAATTAATAAATTGAATGAAATTGTCAATTTAAGATCGGGTGAAAATTGGGAAAATGGTAAATTATCAAAATGCCCCTAAATCATGGTATTTTTATAATTTAGTCAGGTAAGTTCGTGTAACAGAATTATGCATATTTATAAGCTTGAATTAAATATCATACTTGTGAATTGTATTTTTGTCATGCATATGCAATTGATATGGATATATTTGATAATGCCCGATAAAATGATACATCCCGTTGAACAAAGGAAAATCGATGGATGTAAGTTTCCCGAATTAGTTGTAGTTCTGCATATGTTGCAGACACACCATAGCTCAAAAGAGCGTCTTGATATTAGCCCTCTCAAGCTCCCCGTTATATGGTTCTTGCGAGCTTCCCGTTATAGCTCTTCAGAGTGTCCTGATAGGTTATGATCCGCATGTGTTGTGGACACACCGTAGCTCTTAAGAGCGTTTAGAAATATAGCTTTTCGTGAGCTTCCCGATAGTGCTTGCTTGAACTTCCCGATATATGGCTATTCAGAGCTTCTCGATAGGCTCTTCATGAGCTTCACGATATGGTTCTTTATGTACTACTTGATTTCGGCTCTATTGAGCTTCCCGTTATAGCCCAGATTAGCTTCCTGATATGGCTCTTTATGAGCTCTCCGTTAAATAGCTCGAGACGGTAAAAAGGATCTAGCCCGGACAGGTGATCCTATTCTGATATAGTCCTCCTGAAGAATACGTGTAAAATGGATTTAGCTCGGACGGGTAATCCGAATAAGGGTCTGAATTTAGCCTGGACTGGTAATTCAAATCCAAGCTCATTAGAGTAATTGTCGTTGCAAGGGATTTAGCCTGGATTGGTAATCCCGACAATACTCTATGAGTTTATATTACAGGGGATTTAGCCTGGACTGGTAATCCCACTATAAGGATGAGGTTCGCGGGAGTGTGCTCTCTGATATGAAATGTGTAAGACCATGGTTGAAAGACACCATAGCAACATGACAGAAAATGAGTAAGACCATAGTTGAAAGACATTATGGCATCATGTCAAAGATAAATAAGACCGTGTATGGGAGACGCTATGACATTTATTGAACAATTGATATTCAGGTAATATGTATTAAATGACGAATGGTTATATGAAATGGTTGTGTGAAATGTGTACAAGAACTGGTCATATGGAAATATATGTACAAAATAGTTGTATGAAATAATTATGAAGATAGATAAACAAAATAAGTATAAGTACATGGAATATAATTTATGTTAAGTTTAATACGAACTATTACGGGAATAAATATACATAAAATATATGAAAATGATGGAGCATGAAATATTTATATAATGAAATGAATGATATATACTTATGAAAAATCAGTAAGAGAATGATATGTTTCATGACATGTACATATATGATTATCTTTGATATGTTGATACAAGGAAATTATGTAAGTAAGGACAATTATTAAACTCAAGTGTAACATATTGAGAAAATAAGTATATCAATGTTGAATTTATATGAAATATGTGCAAGTATATTAACAATTTTGTTGTTTGACGCTTAGACAAGTGCCTAGCTATTGATTGAATGGTAACATGTTTAATTGTAAGAAGCATTGAAACGGTAAAGTACTTAGATGAAAATATAATTTAAGATTTTACGAATTTTTTTTATGATCCCGATTTAATTCTGGTTGGTTTCTAATGTATGTTTTGGGTTTCAATGGCCCAATAGAGAGGCGTTATGATTATTTTCAAAATATGAATAATAAATGACTCAGAATTGTCTGAAAATGTTCAGTAAACTCCGGTAATGCCTCGTACCCTATTCCGGCAAAGGATACGGGTAGGGGGTATTATATTTATTGGTATCAGAGCTACGGTTTAGTCGATTCTTGGACCGAATGTAGCATATGAGAAAGTTTAGAAATATATGTTATTATAGAACCTGTAATGGTATGAAATTTTTCGATTCTGGTGACATTTGTTTTACTTATAGACAGAGATGCTTGTCAGCCAAATTAATAATGCTGAAAATGATGAATCAGAACTCATAAATGTATGAATAAATGTTTTATAAAGCATGTCGACGATGAATATTATGTTATATAAAGCAAATTATATTGCTACACAAAATATTGTGCTGATGACTAAATTACAAAATATATAAAAGTAATATATGAAGTGCATGATAAATATATTACATGTATTGAAGATACAGAAGATATAAGTATATGAATTATTGGTACAATGATTAAATTGTAAAGCATGTAAAAGTATTATGCGAAAGGTGTAAAAGTGATATGCGTGCATGAAATAATTTGCCCAAGTAGACAAACTAGGATATTAAGGACCTCAGCATGCTCTTTGATTACTAGCACGTTAGTGCTCTCTGATTGTTAGCACATTCAGCAAATTCGTACTCTCTATATAGCACTTCAATGTTCTCTGTTTAATAATGCATAATAATGCACCTCTGTATAAGTCTCGTATATCCGAAGTGTTCTATCTAGTCTGTTGGACCTTTGTTAAGTAAAAAGTAAACAATTTTCGTTACGAGGTAAAGGATTATCTCTAAGTAAAAATGTTAGTTATGATGAAGCAGAACTCGTAAAAGTATGGATAAATGTTTTATAGTACTTGAGAATGATAAATGTTATATGAGTAAATATATGAAAATTAAATTATGAGACTTTACGATCTATACCCCTTCACTAGTACAGTTATATACAATAGAATTTATGAGATTTATATTGATTAAGTTCAGAAGTGGAAAGTGAAAAGTTCAATGGTTGAACAATTGATAATACAGTAGGAATTGAGAATGAGTTAATAGGTAAAGATGGGTTCTGAATAGAGACATCAATTTTTTTCTGAAAACTAGCTGGGATATACAATACCACTGTTAAATAAAAAAGTTATTTATAGGAAAATCGATTTGTTCAAATATGGTATTTACAGAATGGTTAACTGAAAATTCCTTCCGAATTAATTTCTTGAGTGAACTGAATGATGTGAAATCATTGATGACTATACTAGTCAATGGATTGGAAAATAAATTGCAAAAATATTTGAATATAGCTATTATAAATAGGTATATTAAAGTAAAATTTATTTTGGGAATTTTATACGGGTAGTTTATATGTACTGATATTTTCAGAGGTATATGCAACTATTCATGTTTGGATGCTATAATCAATATATGGAAAGGTTGGATAAATATGCTAATAGACAGAAATTATCGCAAGTCTGATTGATTCACAAGTGGTACTACTCTATCTTTCTTTGGTTTTCCAAGCCAATATATGTGATAGAACATTTGATAACAAGATTCATATGATATTATCTTCTATTTCTGTTGGTAAAAGCTCTGACAGGCAAATGTGAAATATTGAATTGAAAATAAAATGTGAAATGAAAGGATAGAGAATAGATATAAATGATAAACTAGGTAAATATGTGCAGAAAGAAACTATAGAATTATAGAAATAATGAAATTCATGATCAAAAGAAAATAAGGAAATTTCGAGGACGAAATTTATTTTAAGGGGGAGAGAAATGTAATACCCTGAAAATTTTTACAGTAAAATATTATCCATGATATAGTAAAATAAGGAAATTAAGTGACAAAAAGGGAAAATTGAGTTATGTCACTGGGAAGTATATTATGACATATTGATTCAAGAAAAGACTAAATTGTAAAAGTGAGAAAAGTTTTGTGGCCCAAGAGTAAAAACTCAAAATTTGAGGATTAAAGTGTAAATATGAAAAAGTTGAAGGACTAATAGTGAAAATATTTTAAGGGTGGAATAATCTAGAAACCAAGGAAAATTAATGAATTAAGACCAAATTGAATAGGTGAAGAATTATGATAGACTAAATTGCAATTTTACCAAATTAAGTGATGACTCAAGAATGGAGTTTTAAAATATCACAAAGGACAAAATGGTCAATTGAAAGAGAGAGAAATCTAGAAAGTGATGATGATGTTGGTGATATTTTATAATTATTTAATTATTTAATTAGATAATTATTATTTATTTAATATTTTAATAAGATATTTTATTATTTTATTTAGCCTATATATATGTGTGTGACACCACCATCCATCTTTTCCATGCACTAACGTGAGAGGAAGAGAGAGAGAAAGAAAGTTTACTTTTTTTACAATTTGGTCCTTCTACCAAAAATTTACCATTTTCACCCAAAAATCAAAAGAATTTCCATAGCTACCAAGAGAGAAAAATGTTAAAGAGACTATGGGAAGTTAGAATATCAAGTTGGATTCAAGAAATGGAAGCTGAAGGAGAGAGAAAATCAAGATGAAGATTGAAATCAATAGAATAAGGTAAGAACATCGTGATTTCAATATATTTTTAAGTTTGATATTATTGAAAAAGTATGGGATTAATGTTAATGTAGAGTTTCCTTACATATGATCCCATGTTCTTGATATGTTAGTGAAGAGAAAACAAGAGAAAGTGATGAGAAATAGTGTAGAGAAAGAAAATAAGGGTGTTATAAACATGGTAAATAACATCTTGCACTAAAACAGTTTTAGACAGCAGCAGCAGTCTAACTTTGAAAACTCACCAAATATTTCAAAAATAAAATTATAGGATGAATAAAATATGAAATTAAAGCTTATTTAGTCTAGTTTCTTATAGAAGAAATTATGTAAGAAATGGAATTGTAAATCATGAGATATAATAAATTTTGTGAGACAAGGTTAGAATGATTTTGGGTTCCCCTATTCTGACTTTGGAAAATCATCCAAAATAGGATAAAAATAATTAGGGGCTTAAATTTATATGTTTAGAATTCTGAATGAGCATATTTTCAAGAGAAATAAATAGAAACATCATTCAAATTCTGTACAAGGAGATAATTAATTTTTAGTGAAAAAGGGTTAGAACTATCAGACAGCAGAATAGGGGTAACTTTAAAGAATAAACTATACTTATTGGCTAAACCAAAAATTATAAAAATTTTATGGTAAAAATATATATGAGTATAGTTTTATATAAAATTATAGGATCTTAATTTGGAGTTCTATAGCTCCAGATATAAATAATTTAGTGACTATGACACAGATGGACAGCTTGATTATTCATAAAAGTAAATAATAAAAATTACAGATAATGTTATTTACAAGTGTGTTATATACATTAAGGATGTGGAATGAAGAGGAGGAGGAGGAAAATACATATGAATATTCAGCTAGCATGGCTAATTTTCATGTTTTAAGCTTAAGGACTAAATTGAATAAAAGTAAAACTTTAGGGGTAATTTTGTAAAAATGTCAAGAATGACCAAATTGAAAGGAATGAATTGTTTTATTATCTAAATTAATAAATTGAATGAAATTGTCAATTTAAGATTGGGTGAAAATTGAGAAAATGGTAAATTATCAAAATGCCCCTAAATCATGGTATTTTTTGTAATTTAGTCAGGTAAGTTCGTGTAACAGAATTATGCATATTTATAAGCTTGAATTAAATATCATACTTGTGAATTGTACTTTTGTCATGCATATGAAATTGATATGGATATATTTGATAATGCCCGATAAAATGATACATCCCGTTGAACAAAGGAAAATCGATGGATGTAAGAGCTCAAAAGTGCGTCCCGATATTAGCCCTCTCGAGCTCCCCGTTATATGGTTCTTGCGAGCTTCTCGTTATAGCTCTTTGATAAACGCCAAATTATACATTTTGTTACCCCAAATACTTAGCATATTTATGGATATTTACTATTAGATTTGTGGATTTTTGTGCTCTTAATCCGGTTATTTCATGTTTTGTACTCAGGAGAGCACCAAGAGTTAAAAGAAGCCAAAAACGAGATTAAAAGAGACAAAAAGGACCAAATTAAGAAGATCACACGGCCTAAGCCTTGCCACACAGGCTGTTCACACACCCGTATCTATCGAGGGTGTCGTCCAAGGATTTCACGATTCACACGGCCTGGCCATTGACCCACACGGCCGTGTGAAATTTAGCGGAATGAACACGGCCCGTCACACGGCCGTGGCACACGGGCGTGTCCCTTTTTCAAGGAGTTGTATTTTACACGGAAAAAGGATACTTAGGGAAGAAGAAAGCTAATCCAAAGCCTATAAAAACACCCTAAGTATGACCTACTATGGGGGACTTTTCCGACGCTTCTAGAACTTTTCTGGAACATAGAACCATACATCGGGAATTACTTAAAGAAAGCCAGAGGAGTCATCCCAAAAAGCCGGAGTTACTCCAAGACTGAAGATCTCTCTCAGAATTCCTTCAGGGGTTTTAGAGTTTTCTTTATGTTTTGTTATTTTCATACTTTTGAGATGTACTCTTATTTCATTATGAACTAAACCCCTTAGATACCTAAGGGGGATGAAACCTATGATGGATCTTGTTATTATTATCTGAACTATATGATAAATACTTGATTTGTTCTTAATTATGTGTTTCTAATGCTTGAGTTAATATTCCGGGTATTGACTCTTGATTTAATGTACTTATGCAGAGGAGGAATAGACCCTGCCTAAGAGTAGATTTGGCATAATTAAGCGGAGTTGATCGAACGCCTAGAGATAGGGTTACGAGATTTTTCCAAATTAGGGTGAAACCTAATATGGGAGTCCATAGATCGATTTACTACTTCCCTAGGGGTTTTAATTAGAAAGAGATTTCAATTAATTCAACTGAGGGTTAGCCGTTATTAGTCTCGAAAGAGATAATAATATAGGTTAAGGAGTCTCACGGATCAAATCAAGTGAATAAATCATCTGGTTCAGAGTTAGATAACAAGTGAAATCTAGGTGGATTCCTCCTTGGGTGTCGTCTTTATCAATTACTTTTCTTCAAGTCTTTTCCAAATCTTCTCTTCACTTTAATTAAATTAGTTAATTAGTTTAGATAATTAGTTTAATAAACAAACTCTTTTTATTCCTAGGCTAGATAATAAAAAGATAGTTATTACTAGTACTTTTGGTTCCCTTGGATACGATATCTCGGTCTTGCCATTACTATACTATTGTTCGATAGGTGCACTTGCCTTTTCATCGTGATAATAGTTAGTCTAGGTTTGATCTTCATTATAAATATTTATTACTTGTTACAAATCACGCGATCAAGACATGGACGTGTCCCAAAGCACACGGGCGTGTGCATTACCTCTACACAGGCGTGTGAGGCTTAGACTTAGGAATTTTCCTAAAATTTTCCTAAGCCCTCGGTTTAGTCCAAGATCATTCTCAATACATGTTTTGGGCCTCGTAGACTCATAATAGGGACACTATGAATATGTTTTATTGGTTTTAATTTGGAATAAAATTTTATAACCCGAAATTTTTCGGAAATGTCGTGTTCGTGTACAGTAATGCTCCGCGTCTTGTCCCGATCTCAGGTACGGGTAAGGAGTGTTACATTTAGTGGTATCAAAGCTACGGTTTAGTCGATTATAGGACTAATGTAGCATATATAAAGTATAGCTATACATGCCATTATACAAACTATGATAGTGTGACATCTCCTAACCCTTTTAATTGTATTTGAATATGGTAAATATCTTCTAATCAAGCCCAAGATGAGTCTGAGGGAGCCGAGAGCCATGCTCCAGCTTCTGTTCAGTGAGCTACTGCTAGTAGTAGTAAAAGGCCTATGTTTGAAGGTCAGGAAGAGGCAAGAGCTACCTTCTTCGAGATGATGGATGAATGGTTTGGGGATTATTTGAGAAACCGCCCCAATATACCACAACCTCCTCCACCCCTTGCTCGACCTGAAGAAGAAGTGCCATAAGGTGTTTTTAATTTAATTTAAAGTTATTTTGTTAGTAACTACTATAAATTAAATGTTAGTTACTGATGACACTAGAGGAAAATATATAAATACTAAAATTAAAAAAAAATTGTCATAGATATCGTAAGAAATGACAATAAATATGATATTTTCTGATGAGATAACAACTTCAGCACAAAGGGAGAAAGTTGATAGGATGATGAAAAAAGTGCAAAGATTTACAGTAAATTTTTTATTAAAGTAACTTTTTTGCTATTCGAAATTGTAGTG
The DNA here is from genome assembly GCA_025698475.1 of Gossypium anomalum. Lineage (NCBI taxonomy): Eukaryota > Viridiplantae > Streptophyta > Magnoliopsida > Malvales > Malvaceae > Gossypium > Gossypium anomalum. Next base: position 18,506,692 of record CM046966.1, read on the forward strand.
AGAATTTTTATTTCTTTTTTAACAGATTTAGTATTGAAGATGGATAATTAGTTTTTCGTATACGTTTATTTCGATGAAGTAATTTTGATAACAACAATTGGATGTATATTTGAATGTCGCCAACAAATAGCAATGAGATTTAATAGAAATGTCTCGTTTGATGATATGAAGGAAATGATTACTGCAAAAATTGTTAGACATTGTGGGAGAAGGATCTCGAAACTTTTCTACAAGTTTCCAATTTTGACAAATCCCATGAAATTCACCGAGATGGAACTTGTAGACGATGATGACGTGGAGACAATGGTCACTCTTTATTGTGGGAATTGGAGCAACCAAAATGCATGAATTCAATTATTTGCTGAGTTAGCTAATGTGGAATCAACTGAAAATCCCACTCCATTAGGTGAAGAACATGGAGCTCAAAAGCTGTGTATGGTGGTTCTGATATCATACATTAATAGTCAATTGACTGCATGTGGGATCGATATCAATCTTAATATTGCACCCAAGACTGATGCAGTTGATGATGATGGATACATAGTAGTGATCCTTCTGATCACAAGGTCGATAGTGTTAGTGATCCCAATGTGGATAAGGTCTCGGATGATATTGACGATGAATGTGCAAATGATGATAAAAATGCTAACGTGTTTTCAATCAGGAACTACATTCGACGTATTGGGATACACAATAATCTTGGGGTACACATGTCATTCTTAGACCCTGATGCGACGCATGCAACTAATTTTTTGGAGTACCTTAATATATTACCTGTTCACCGGCTGGCCGTAGATTTTGATCATAAGAAGTTGTTTGTGGGCCAAAAATTTGAAAGCAAGGAATAGTGCGTATTTACCATTAAATGGTATAACATGAATGTGTCAGTGGACTACAAAGTTGTGTTAAAGGTCAACAAAGAGCTGCAATTTACGGGTACGAGTAGGGGTGAGTATTCGATCGAGTCGAGTCGAATCGAGTCAAAAAATTTCAAGCTAGTCGAGTTGATGAATCATATTTTAGCAACCGAACTCAATTTGAATTTTTTTAACCGGATCGAATCGAATCAAAAAATTTCGAGTCAAGTCGAGTCGAGTTAACAAATCCTATTATTTATACTCAATGTTGCATTTACATGAACCAATTATTTAACTAGTAAAAGAAGTATAAAATTATTTAACTATATAAACAGTATAATGGTTTTGCCTTTTAACTTAATGAGTAAACATTTATCAAAACAACATAGTTTTGTCTTTTAACTTAATGGTTTTGACTTTTAACTTTAAAAAAGGTAAATATTTATCAAAATGGCGTAATTTTGCCTTTTCTTATTTAGATTTTCGGATAACTCGAATTGTGTAATTTATATTCGAGTTAAACCAAAAAACTTAATTTTTTATTTGATTTGATCCAAATAACTTGATTAACTCAAATAACTCAAACTATTTAATTCAAAATTTAAAAATTTTATCGAGTTTTTTGAATAGAATTGGATTTTGCTCACCCCTAAGTATGAGCCACATTTATCTAGAACTCACAGATGCGGGAGATACGAAAATTCGTTAGGCCTCACACATGCTCTTCAACATGTATGACAAAAGATCACCGAAAATTTGATTCCAAAATTATTTGTACATGGATCATGTTAATGGTGAAGGACATGCCGACCATTAAAGTTTTGGTACTGATTTCCAAAATGCAAGCACGATTCTAGTATCGACTATCATATCGGAAAGCATGGATAGCTAAACAGATGGAAATGGAGCAATTGTACAAAAATTTTAATGTGTTGTACAATGAGCTACAGAGGTGGGTAGTCGCTATGCGAAAGTACGTACCAGGGACTATCATTGAGTTGTAGACATGACCTTATTATGGCTCGAATGACCAACTACAACCGGGAACAGAATTTTCCAATGGATGTTCTAGACGTTTGATCCATGCATGCGCGCATTTCCCTATTGTAATTTATTTGTGTAAGAAGATGAGACTTAACAATACGAAAAATATATGCAGATCCTGCTTATTGTGGTTGCTCAAGATAGGAACAAGAACGTACTCTAGATAACGTTTACCATTGTGGATAAGGAGAACATGGAATCATGAGAATTCTTTTTTACGAACATGCGGAGGTATGTTGTTAGTGACAATAATATCTGCATCATCTCTGATAGAGGGAAGAGAACAATTGCCGCCATTAAACATTTCGGTGTACCATGGAGACTCATTTACTGCATCCGACACATTGCAGTAAACTTCCACCGAGAGTATAAGAATGTAAACTGGCGGAGACAAGTTATGAAAATTGGTAAAGGATGACCTTATCTTTTCAATATATCTTTTAATGTTTTAATTCGAGACTATAACTTATCTTTTTTTAATACATCCACAGTATACGAGTTAGAGCCTCACCTTTTCCTGCAAAGGATGACTTGACTTGAGAGTGACATGAAAGGTGAAACAAGCACATATTTTCAACAGTGGTTGGGTATCATGTAGCTGTGGCAATGGGCTCAAAGTTTCGATGAGAGGTTTTGCTATGGTCATATAACCACCAAATTTGGTAGAGGGGGTTAACTCCATGTTGAGGAAAACCCGACATCTTCTGATTTCATCTATGTTCTTGGCTATGTTCTATAGGTTGGCTACCTTGATGACAAGAATAAGGCAGTAGCAAGTCAACCAAAAGGAGGCGAAACACATGTTTGTCAAAGATGTTAGGGATGCAATGGTTGCAAACTGTCGAAGGGTGAAGTCAATGAATGTAGAAATTTATTCAAGATATTTTAAATTGTTTCAAGTTACGAAGACCATTGGTCATCGACTTGGTATACCACTTAGGTTATCCAAACACTTAATTATCTCCGTGCGCACGTCGTGGCAACCTATATGTGCATGTCGCTTAATGTTGAATAGTTTATCGATGAGGTGTACACTCCCAAGTGCACGTTATGTGTTTGGGAGATCGAGTTCCCCATCCTGCCTGACTTGTCTACATGGGATGTGCCTCCGACTACTTTTGAGCTTGTCCAAGACAAAGGGTTGCATAGGAATCTGAAAAGTTATCCGTAATTAACCAGAATCCATAATGAAATTGACATTAGGGAGAAAATCGATGGGAAACTTTGTGTATGCAGATTAGCTAGCCATAATCGGAGTAAATGCTTATAACGAAGCTACCATATTGGACAATTGTCGCGATCGGGTAGAAATTGAGCTAATATACTCTAATGTATCTAATTTATAACAAAGTTTGTTCCAAGTTTGTTACAGTGAATCTAATTTAAATTACAACATTTGTTCCAATGAATCTCAGTTAAATAAATACAAAGTTTGTTCCAAGTTTATTCTAACATATGTCATTTAAAATTACAAAGTTTGTATTTTTGCATTTATATTTTACTACAATTAAAAAAATAAAACTTGACTATTTAAATTGCAAAAACCTCTAAAATTGATGGTTTGATGGTGTGGTCCTAAGGGTATATTTTTTTGGTGGTCGGTGCTCATGTTGCTAGTGATCGCAGCGATCAACATTCTCTTCACCTGAACCTAAAGGGTGTGCTAAACATAGAAGAAAAAAATCATATGCCCCAAACATTATTGATGAACTTGGGTCGAGAGGAGTGGAGTACTGCGGTCATAATGGGCCAAGAGGAGTCGAGTACTGTTGTGTTAGTGGGCTGAAAATATCAAACTCTAAATGATATCCGTGTCCTGATAAGCCCAGGAAATAGTCATCGACCTCTAAGTCCGGATGATAAGAACTATCCCTATAATGTGGCTCTGGCTTTAACTCGAGCATGGGCGATGACTCTGGCTTGGGTACAAAAGACGAATGTGGAAGGGGATGGGGCAGTTGCCCAAGTCGTGTTACGAACGAGGGGATTATCACCAGCTGCCCACTAAAGAAATATAGTTTCCCGATCTTAGATTACCACTGTATGTACTTTAACGAGGGCTATAGATTGAAACAACGATCTATCTGAGGTATCTGCCCCATCATGTTGTTCCACACTACAATATATTGTTGATGTACTACCACCATATTATTTCCATGTTTCCCTCTTTTTTTAATCTCGTGGATGTCTCCCAATTGTACTGGCGGGGTTGGGATACTGTATGCAACCAAACTGTCGGAGTAGTCGATCCCCGTGATACCACTTTACCATCTAGAAATTTATAATGGGTGTGTTAATGCACCATAGGCCTGAGTGGATGTGGGTAGACGAGGGAATAACAGTTGCAATTTCCGGGAGAGAATAGGGCATCCAGATGAATTGTACAATTAATAACATGGTTATATTAACGCGGGTTGAATAAGATAACATAATAAAATATCATGAATATTGGAATAACTTACCCCATTTTTGACATGATTCTCAATCATTAGACGATATATTGGAACATTGTATGACCTCCTAAAACCCGAATTAGTACTCTATCTATGAAAAAAAAAACTTGTTAGAATAATAAAATTATGCAAAAATGTCAAATAATTGTTATAATGAGTAAAATTTTATCACCTATTCACGAGTGGAAATACATATGCTTAGTGACTAACCGATGCTAAGAATGACATCCGGTAAAGCGTCTAAGACTGTAGCAATATGAGGCATCTGCCTATGTCTACGATTGAAGGATTTGTCATCCAACAAAGTTAGCGATACAACATAGCTAACACTGCGGACCCCTAACTATACGAACGAATGTTATGCAAATCAAATAATAGGGGCAAATACACCAAGTGGACCTTGTTGTTATTTGCATCCGACATGAGTACACCCCCTATGATGTGCATAATGTATGCTCAAACGGCGTGCATCATCTTCCGTTCAATGGCAGTACTCTCGGTAAATGCTCAAAATTTGCCTTCAGTCATGAAAACCTGAAACCTGTAAATTTGCCCTCATTAGGTAAGCGTCCAAGTAAGTTATAGCAAAGGGCGGCCGACTCAGAGGTTGAACTTAAGCTTGTGACTGCACTCCCATTGATGGAGAGCTCGAGTTGCAGTGCAAAATCTTACAGAATGATGGTGCACTCCCCACACGAAAAATGAAATGTGTGGGTTTCCGGGCGCCATCACTCGACTAAAGCGGATATTAAGTTGTATCGTAAATCAAATGTCCGGATCAATGCTGCTAATCTAAATCCGACTAACTCCAAGTATGGCATGAGACGTTCATCCGACAGATAGTCTACACTATTCACACGACCCTTTAATGCGCGGTATGGGCCCTGACACTATTAAATTACCGAAATAGTTAATATAAACTAATTTAATTTCGTAAATTACGTGAGTAACAAAAAACAATTTTATTACCATCTCATTAACAGTTTTTGATATGTGATCATATCAAAAAACCCATTTAGTAATTTGCAATTTAAAAAAAAAATGAATTCAATTAGTTTGTTGCAGAAAACACAGTATGATAGGTAAATAATTTGGATTTGAGCCTTTTTTATCTAAATAATAGGAGAATAACAATTTTCGAAAATTAACACATTAATATTATAAAGTAAATAATACAATAAATATAGTACAATAATAATAAAATTACAATAAAAAATATCATAAATTCTCATATTTTATCTACATAAAAAAATTTATGTTAGTTTACAGTAATAATATAATTAAAATAAACCAAAATTATTTAAACAAATAAAACATACAAATCCAAAAATAAAACAGAAACATATGTTTAGTTTCTTTCAAACAAACTATAAAAATATATAACAACAAAATTAATCAACCTCTCAATAAATAAATAAAAAATTGTCAAATAAATCAAAAACAAAAAAAAATTACATTCATAACAAATCACAATAAACATTAAACTAAACAAATAATTAACCTAATCATAAATTACTAATAAAATAAATTTTAAAAATATATAAAAATTTACTTTCATAACCTAACAAATCACAATAAACATTAAAATAAATAAACAATTTATAATAGTTACTAACAAAATAACTTTAAAATAAATTAAAAACAACATAAAAATCACAATAAGAAAACTAATGTTGTGTTTGTTTACCTGTAAAATATTTTACAGAAAACATTTTCATTCTTTTCCACTGTTTGTTTGGTGGAAAATGATTTCCTACTATAAAATCATTTCAAAAACACGGGAAAAGAAGCCTTTATTTTAGGAAAACGTTTTACCATTTTCATTTGGTAAGACATTTTCCAAAAATTTTCTCTTCACCTGCAAACGAAACCTCTTCCCCTTCCCTCTTCCTTCCCACCCCGATTTAATGCTTGCCGCCAGCCAACAATAGTTCTCAGCACCAGTTGCCGGCGTGGATCTTTGATTTACCCCTTTTCACCTTTCGTTGTCGAAATTTGCACTGCACCAGTTGGCGACGACGTTCATCTTCCTCTCTCGAAGATAAAAAAGACTGAAACTTTCATGAATAGTTTAGTGGGAAAAAAATGAAAAAAGAAAAAAAAACCAACTTAGAAAGCAGAAGAGGCCGTCCCAAAAATGAAGCCCCTTGGGAAACTGGCTCTGCTAATATTTTGTGAAGACCCAGCCTAGATTCCCAAAGCTAGTAACAATGTAATAATTGGCAAGGCAATGGCCTTTAGCACCAGGTATTTAATTGGACTATTACAGAAAATTGATATGAGAAAGAGTGAGAGAGAGAGATATGGAGAAAGATTTGGGTTTGGGTTAATGATTATTTATAAAGGAAATGTGCAGAAAATAAAGAAAAAGGTTGTTAAGAAAAAAAGAGAATTTAATCGTTGATTTTAGCATAAGTTTACGTTTGTTTGTTGGTCTGTAGATGAAATTTGATTCAATTGAATGATAGTATTTAATTTTGTGTCCTAGATAATCACTGCCCTTTTTCATATGTTTTCGGATTAAATTTCATACCAAACATGTCAGCTTGTTTTTCATGGCCTAATCTGCAAATTCAAACAGAGAAGTTATGGAAAAAGTTAATGAAAAAAGGAGGGTTTTTTGTCATTCCACTTCAATCAAATGTTACTGGTTCTAGATATTCATATGCATGGATGAGTTTAATTCAAGAAAATGGATGGCATATATTGCTTGATGCAACTACATTAGGTGCTAAAGAAATGGAGACTTTAAGGCTTTCATTGTTTGACCTTGATTTCCATATTTGTTCATTTTTTAGAGTTTTTTTATGAAAACCCACTAGGGTTTTGATGCTTATTTATCAGGAAATCCATTGGCTTATCTATTTTGAAAGGTTCAACCACTAATGTTGGGATCGTGAGCCTTGTTCCACCATCGAAGCTTGAAGCACCCAAAGGAAAGGCACCATTGCATGAAATTGAGGAAATAATAGATTCAAGAACTAGCAACACCCTACAATGTAAGGCCTTGGACCATGCAGATTCATTAGGTCTTGTACTCATAAGTAGTAGAATAAGGAGCTTGATTAACTAGTTGGTCAATGCATTGATAAGTCTCCAACATCCACATTCAGAAACTGCAATCCATGCTTTCAAAATCTATGGTCCAAAAGTAATGTTTGATCGAGGTTCAACAGTGGCTTTCAATGTATTTGATTAGAAAAAGGGGAAAGGATTGGTCCTGCATTAGTGCAAAAACTGACTAATAGGAACAATATTTCATTGTGCATTGAGTGTTTACAACGCATTTGGTTCAGTGTTAAACATAAAGAAATGAAGGAAAAAGATGAGTTTTAGCCTGGGATAGATGTTACAGCTGCAATTGGGTTCCTCACTAGTTTTGAAGACATTTATAGGCTTTGAGTATTTGTTTCAAGGTTCTTAGATGCTAATTTTTTAGAGAAAGAGAAATGGAGATATAAAGCTATTAATCAAAAAACAATTGAAATTTAGTCCAAGAACTTGTTAATTCTTTCATTCTTTGTATATTATTGTCTGGTATGAACTTTATTTGTATATTATTGTCTGGTATGAACTTTAGTCCAAAAATTATGATCTAGTATCAAAATTTGTAATATTAATTGTGGTTTGGAAGTTAATTTTTTTATTATTCAATCTTTGTTTTTTATAACACAATTAGGAATCATCTATTTGCTTTGGTTGTTTTCAATTTATGGTTGTTAATATATTTAATTTAATGTATTTATTTATAAATAAATCATTGCAATATATGTAAAAACAATGTAAAATATAAATTTTAAAACAATTTTTATAAAATATTTTCAGAAAATTTGCCAAACACCATAAATTTTTCACAGAGATCTATCCAAACACTAAAAAATATTAACTTTTCCAGAAAAGTAAGTCATTTTCTAAAAATTATTTTCCGAAAACTATTTTCAGTCAAACAAACGGACCCTAAATAATACTAACAAAATAATTTATAACAATTCCTCATCATAATCACTTCTATTTAAAAAAAAAACCCTTATCCTTCTGTTTTTTCTTCCCCTTCTCTTCTTATCCGTTGTTGCTATTTTTTTTTTTACCGTTTTTCTTCTTCTCTACAAGGGGGACCATGGTTATAAGGTCCCCCAAATCTCTCTCCCTCTTTCTTCTCTTTCTTCTCATGGCCTGAGGATGGGACTAGATAGCGCTGAAGGACTACGCTGACGGTCGGGACTGAAGCCTGGCACCAGTGCCACCTACCTGCCTGGCATCACCCCCTGCTGACCTATACCTGTATTTTATAACCAGGTTTAGTATAAACCTCGTATATTTTGAGTGTCGTCAATCATAATGGCGTGACCTATTAAAATATATATATTTTTTACATAAAACTATTTTCTGTTGAAAAAAATAAGGTGGTGCCGCCTATGAAGCACCCTCTACCCCTCAAACGTCCTATTTTCGTATATAATTGCACATACATACCATTTTCGAATTTATTTTTTATTTTATAATATTGGTGTAAAAAAAGCTGCATATATATGTAAATTAGCCAAAATCTAGTATTGTATTTGCATAGTATTTATTTGAGAAATAGTATTTATATTTTCTTAAAATTCTTTTTATCATGTCTATAATATATCTAGTGATTATATCGTTATGTGAACCGCTTGGTACGACACAACCGTACGCAATACGACAATCAATACAATGAAAAGGAAAAGAGTCAAAATGATTCCCAATAATGATTTGCCACGTCATCATCACTTTTGTTCTACTACTGTTCCTTTTCCAACGACTAAGCTCAACGGTCTCAGCTCTGAAATATCATCCAACCTCTTCCTTGACTTGGATTATTAAAACCCCCAAAATCCGAACGTACGGATTTCACAATCCAAAATGTTACTTAAATTATTCCCAATTCCGTTTATTTTTATCTCAACTTTCTCCATTTCAGTAGAATCAATATGCACCAGAGGCTGCACGGCCTTAGCATCCTACTACGTTCCGCCAGACTCAAACTTGACCTTCATATCCGAGCTTTTTAATTCGACCCTTGCTCCTTCCTCCACGTTAAATTTCGACTCAATCCTTAGTTACAACAAACAAGTTGCCAACAAAGACAACGTCGAACGTGGTACTAGGCTCAATGTTCCTTTCCCTTGCGATTGCATCAACGGCTCATTACCCGCCCACGAGTTCAGCTACAGAGTTAGGTCACACGACACTTACGACAAGATCGCCACAGAATACTACTCGAATTTGACGACGGTCAATTGGTTGCTGCCGTTCAATACCTATCCACCGACGAATATACCGGATACTGGGACGGTTACTGTGGTGGTTAATTGTTCGTGCGGTGACGCTACTATTTCGAAGGATTACGGGCTGTTTGTTACATATCCGCTCCGACCGGGGGAGAACTTGAGTTATGTCTTGACTCAGGCGAATCTGTCATTGGATTTGTCGGGGTTGGTGCAGAGATACAACCCCGGGGTGAATTTCAGCTCAGGGGCTGGTCTGGTATTTATCCCGGGAAGAGGTAATTTCTTTTAACATTTTTTGTTTAATTTATAGGTAAGTGAGAATGGAATAATTTTGTTGTAGGATTTTATTGTCCATACGGAGCAGATTTGCTCTCATTAGCATTTTTGTTTGATTTTGTGTTTATAGGCAACCAAATTTTTATTTAGGAAATAAAAAGGCTTTTTGTTGTTTTTTTTTTTTTTTTTTTTTGGGTAGGATTCACTCTATGCTGAAAGCCATGATTGTTGTGCTACTGTCTAAAGTGATGGGGCGTTCATTGCGTTTTCTAAAAGATGAGTTGTTTTCACTGTCATCAACAATTACAAGCATCTTCATTTTGCTCAGCATGCTCCGTGTCCAATAATCATTCAGGTCGATTTTTGGGAACATTTATGCCTGAGAATATTGCAAACTACATGCAATTATTTCATTTCTAGTTTGTTCTTTCAGATTACCCACGGGCACTGGAGTTTTACAATATAGTTAACTTGTTGATTTTAAACACCTAGGGCAAGGCATTATGCTTTCTTACGCCGACTGTCATGAATGAATGTAAATTCGCCTCACTGAAGGAATTTCTTTTTCTTGTACAGATGCGAATGGCAATTTTCCACCCATCCAATCAAGGTAGCTAACGCAGCTTTAAACTTTAAAAATAGTTTGTTGTATTATTATCATTTGTTTCGACTTTGAATCCTTACATTTTCTGAATCAGTTTATTCGTTCTTTCTGTTTTGCAGCACAGGTGATTTGGCCTTCCGTGCGCGTTGTTTTTGTGATGATTATGATATTGGGATTCTGATTGACCGGAAACCTTTTTATACTTTGAGCTTGTATGTTGTTTTTACATAATCAGGAATTTCGGGTGGAGTTATTGCTGGGATATCTATAGCAGCCATAGTGGTATTGCTGTTGCTGGGAATTGGTGTATATATTGGATTTTTCCGAAAGAAGGTAAAGGGAGAAACATTATCCTCGACAGACTCCCAAGATTTATTAGCTCAAGTTGGAAATGGTAACCCTGCTGCTTCTCTTTCCCCTTTTCCTTTTAAATGTAACTGTGAGATTTTGGCCAACTAAAGATTATTTCACAAATTTATTGTTTTTACAAGTGTTTTATACTGTGCTGCCAGTTGAATCCCTAAAAACATAGGTGATTAATTAGCAAACCCGCAAGATGTACGGCCCTTTATTCCAGAATGTAGAGCAAAAGAACATGCTTGGTCTTATTTCTAATCCCCTAAAGTTCTCTATTCAAGAATTTGCACCTTAAATTCTTGCTGAGAGATTGGGATTATCTATTTGTTAGTTACAAAAACAAAATCACACTGTACCTTGCTAGTAAATCTTGATTACGTTAGTCTCAATTGCTGATTGGCCCCTGCTTTTTTTTCTTCTCTATCTTTCTTTTGTTGTTGGGAATTGTTTAGCTTTTGGAAGTAAAACAGCGGAATCAACTCCGGCTGTTGCTGCTTCTCCAGGCCTTACAGGCATTTCCGTTGACAAATCAGTTGAGTTCTCTTATGAAGAACTTGCCCTGGCGACTGATAATTTCAGTATGGCTAAAAAGATTGGTGAAGGTGGCTTTGGGGCTGTTTACTATGCAAATCTGAGAGGCGAGGTTTGTAGTTGTGTACTCTTTTGTTTTTATTATTAAATTATAGAAAAAAAATATCTGTTGGGTGCTTCTGTTAACGTTAAGTAAGTAATCGTTAGCTGTCTTGTACTTACTGAATATTTAAAATAACTAGGTTGCCCACCAGAACTGTCATATATAGAGAAAAATTGTAGATTGGAGAAGAGATCACTTGGGTTTCTTGCTAATATTATTGAGGGAAAGAAAAACCTTTTTATAGCCACGTATTAGAGTTTAAGAGGATGAAAATCCAGAATACCACAGTTTGGTGGATGTTCATTTGCATCTGTAATTTGCTTGCATTTCTGTCCAAGATTTTGTAATGTACTTTATGTGGATAGTTGGATATAGAGCTCAAGCCTGATTGCTAGAGTTGAGCATCTAAACTAACGAGGAATGCATATGAAAGATGCATGAATGTGATGTGTACTATATATTAGGAGTATTTTTTTTTTTTTTTGGTGTGGAGATAAAATAAACTTATGAGAAATTAATGAAGGTTTTAAGGTGTATATCGATGTCACTTTCTTTAAAGAGTTACTGGCAAATGAACTTCGAGGATACAATGAAACCCAATGACTGTCTACGTTTTGCACTGACGGAAACATTCCACTGAGCACTGAGCGAAGCGTAACAGGGATATCAATTTCTATCTATAAAGAATTTCTGCCGTAATTTTTAATAGAATAATCTAAGAATATAAAAGATGGTGGGAGAATAGAAAAAAACTTTTGATTGTTTTTCAGATGTGTAAGGTAAATGAAATTTGGCTCCTATTTCTAAAAGTTCTCATATCTTTTTATAGGAATACAACTATCTAAATGGGTAGTCATATCTTTTAACAATAAATAGAATTATTTAATAAATATCTACCTGAATAATTAATTATGACTATTTGTTAATAATCAAGCGGCATAACTTTTGAATTTAAGACACATAACTAATCACTATAAATAGTGACAACTTTTGGTTAATAATCAAGACACATCACTTTTGATTATTTATTACTTTTCATTTACAATTCTTGGAACACTATATATATTGAAAATGTTAGAACATTTTGCCATCTTCCATATGTCACATCTCTTTATTAATTATTGTGCAGGAAGCTGCAATCAAGAAGATGGATATGCAGGCAACCAAAGAATTTCTAGCTGAATTGAAGGTTTTGACACATGTTCATCACCTGAACCTGGTAATTTACTTTCTTTTTCTCATGCTTCGAAGGCAGATATCTTTGAATAATTGTTTTTCATTAACTAGAAAACATTTCTTAAATGTTATTTTTATCTGAGTCTAGAAAACATTTTCTTAATATTCTAGGTGCGGCCCATAGGCCATAAGCCGAAGGCCAGATTTTTGTTCTCTGTAGTTCAATGAGTCAAGAGGAGTTGTCTATATCCACATATGGCACAGTTTTTCATGCATTATTTGCCCTAACTTTTATTTTCCTTAATGTTAAGAAACTTAATACAGATAATTGGATGGAGTTTATGGTATCATGCAGAATTATATTCTCACTGAGTCTACTATACATTTCTTTGCAGTCGGTGACAATGCACAAGTAATTAAGTTGTTTAACTTTTCAATCATTATAGTGGAATTCATTGGCCTTCCCTTTTTTCATTTATAAGTTTTTCTTCCTTTATAAACATCCTCTTTCATCTGTGACCTTCTAAAATTCCTATTTTGGTTATTTATCTTCAAAGTGAATATTAATGTGTTTGTCCAATACAGGTGCGTTTAATTGGATACTGTGTTGAAGGCTCTCTTTTCGTAGTGTACGAATACATTGAGAATGGCAATCTAAGTCAGCATTTGCGAGGCTCAGGTGAGGTTTCTTACGCAGAAACTATCCCAAATGCAATTGATTCAGAGCAGCACTAATGGGATTCTGCTGTTTATTTCCAGGCAGGGAGCCACTTCCTTGGTCTACTCGAGTGCAAATTGCCCTCGACTCAGCCAGAGGTCTTGAATATATTCATGAGCATACTGTCCCTGTTTACATTCATCGGGACATTAAATCAGCTAATATATTGATAGACAAAAAGTTCCGTGCAAAGGTTATTCCTTCCTGATCTCTCATCAGGTTGACTGTTTGAAAGCTTCTTGTTATAATTGAACTTTAATCAATTTTTAACATCAATGCAGGTTGCAGATTTTGGATTAACAAAACTGACAGAAGTTGGAAATTCATCCCTACCCACACGGCTTGTTGGGACGTTTGGATACATGCCACCAGAGTAAGATAAATTTTGTTCTTATTAATTCCAAGTAATTTGTAACTCGTTAGCTGCTGTTGTTTAGGACCAGCCTTAAGTCCAACAACTGGCTAGACTAATTGTCTCCTCCTAAGTAGGTTTATAGGCCAATGATCCTTTATACAAATTATTAGCTGATTTGGTGTGTCTACGTTGGTATCTTCGTTTTCCACAAATTTGTTCTAATTAATTTGAAGTAATTTGTAAGTTACTAGCTATTGTTGTTAAGGACAGGCCATAAGTTCAACGACTGGCTGGACTCTCCCATCCAGTAGGTTTATGACCATAGAGGCCAATGATCCCTTATACAAATTACTAAGCTGCATGATATGCCTACCTTCGTATCTAGTTTAATGTTAGCAACTTAGCAGCTACTGCCGTTAGAGACCATATATTTTGTAAATTGCCTCTAGTCAATGAATTTTCGACTGGAGGAGCTTCAGATAGTTTGCATAATATTTGGCTTGGATATTGTAATTCATAATCTTCTAAATTAAATCAAACAGAAGTAGGCATAGGAACCAAAACCTATAGAATTACTTCGGCTAGGTTTGATTTTCTAAGTTTGTTTGAAAAACAAAGCACAAAAAACTTATGCTATGACTCGTATTTCAGTTCTGTTTGTAAAAGGGGTCTTTTTTTTATAAAAATAATATTAAAAAATTAATTAATTACGAAAATAGGTGTTTACTATTGTAGTTTTGAGTGTTGCTTGATATATTGACAGTACTGTAAAGTTTTTTTAAAAAATTTAACAGGAAAATAAAAAAAATGAAAAAGTGAAAAAAAATTGTGGTGCCGCTCGATATATTGACGGCACCGGTAAATTTAAAAAAAAAATTTCTGATAGCAAAAGAAAAAATGAAAAAGTGAAAAAAGAAAACTAGTTTGTGGCCCCAGCACTAGACAATAGCTTTTTTCTAGCATTTAATGTCTTAATGGTTTTTTCATGCATTTAATGCCTTAATTTCTTTTCTCTACGTTTAATGCATTTTCCTTGCATTTAATCCATAAAACAACAATTTTTTTTCCGATTGAGTCGTAACTTGATTGATATAAATATTATTGTCAATTTAGGAGAATATAAGTTTGATTGTGCTAAAGCGCATTAACCTCTTATCTATAGGTTGATTTGGGGTTAGGCATTTGTCAAAAAAGAGTAGATATTATCAAAACATATAATGAGATTGTTAAAAAAGTTAAAACAATATTTTTGTTCACTTTTTCTTATTTTTTTTCCTGTCAAAATTTTTTTAAATTCATTGATGTCGCTAATATGTCAAGCGGCATCCAAAATTATTGTAACAAACATTCCATTTTTCTGTAATTAATTTGTTGCTCACTTTATTTTTATAATTAATTAATTTTTTAATATTATTTTTATAAAAAACCGTAAAAGGGAATCCAAAAATGGTTGAAATGATTGTGAATCAACTTAGAAGACACAAACACCCACTTGGCCGAAAAAAAAAAAACAGACACCCATTAACAATTGGTATTGAGGTTGTACAACAAAAAAGGGGGAGGATGTAGAACATAGTTCTGCAGCATTATAGACATGAATTAACATTCAAATTATCATGCTTATGTTTCTAAAGCCAGATGCTATTGACAGAAAACACTAATTCTCTTCTTTGTTATGGAAATGAACCAATTACTATTTAACCCTTAGGTTGTCCAGTTCATATTTATTCCATATGGGATAAAATCTAAAAATTTTGGTAGTAACGAAGCTCTAGAAAAAACAAGAAAAAAAATTTGTTAATTAAAACTTTGTTTGCTTCCTAGGAAGCGGGTATGCCACCAAGGAGTTTGCCATCTTTCTTTAAGGTTGGTGATTTAAAAAATGGACTAACTTTATCCATTTTGTCTGCAGATACGCTCAATATGGTGATGTTTCTCCTAAAATAGATGTATTTGCCTTTGGGGTTGTGCTGTATGAGCTGATTTCTGCTAAAGAAGCTATTGTCAAAGCAAACAGCTCCCTCGCTGAATCGAAGGGTCTGGTTGCTCTGGTTAGTATCGTTTAAATCCCTTTATTCCAATTAATGAATAGTGGTGACAGATGAGCTAAATTCCAAAGGTACTTTTTTTTTTGTTACAATTGGAATATGATTTGAGCAAAAAACATTAAACATTAAACATTAAGATGCTATACGCATATCTTGAGTAATTCTTTTAGCAAATCAATTTTAATGAATGGAGACACTGGTTAATATTTTCTCCTTGCCTCCTTGTGCAGTTCGAGGATGGTCTTGTTGAGCCTGATCCTAAAGCAGGGCTGTGCAAACTTATTGATCCGACGCTTGGAGATAATTACCCACTTGACTCTGTATTCAAGGTGAGAGCAGTTCCTGGGGAAATGATATGCATGTGGATTTTCTTTCACGATTTTGATATGACAAAACACAGGTGGCTGTTTTTATATTGCAGATGGCTCAGCTTGCCAAAGCTTGCACACAAGAAAACCCTCAACTACGACCAAGTATGAGGTCAATAGTGGTTGCCCTAATGACTCTTTCATCCACGACAGAGGATTGGGATGTTGGTACTTTCTACGAAAATCAAGCTGTTGTCAACCTTATGTCCGGACGATAGATCAGCGAACAGGAATGAATGGTAAGACCTTTGTTGCTGTGAATTACAGCTCTTTTCCTAATGGAAACACCGAGATTTACTTCTCATATATTTTTATTTGTACTTTTTTGTCATCTTAAAAAAATTACTTATTTAAAGTGATTTTCAAGATGCATTCCATATGTTGGGTATAAAGTGGATTAGAATAACAGTTTTTTAAGGGGAGGAGAATCGGGTTGTTCATTTTGAGCTCTTTATTTACTGTTAATTAAGATTTCAAATTTCGGGAATTCTTTTACCAATACTTGATTAAATCTTCCATAAAATATATAACTATCATTGCAACGTTTGGGTTTTTATCAATTATAATTCAGCATTCTCACTTCCAAGGATTTTATACTTATTTCTTCTTCTTTTTTAATTTGGACCAAATCAATTTGATATTTAAACAATAAATAAATAAAACCGATATCACCCTAATTATTAATTTGTAACATTATTTTTTTGAAGACGGCATTATTGAGAATAATAGTTCTAAGCTTTGAACATAAATAGTAAAAACTTGAAAATTTTATATTTGTATTAGGGATTATAATTAAGTTAAAATTTTTATATTAATATAAGTTTTATGGTTAATTCCATCCAAAGTCTCTAAACCAGAAATCAAGATTATATTTATATTCAAATTTCAAAATATTTTAATTCAATCTTTAAATTATAAATAACATTTCAAATAATTTTTGTTCAATCACTCTAATAAATTTTCAATTAGATGTCAATTATGTGCCAACATCTTACTAAAACATCCTTTTATCTTTCATACTTCCCCTTTTTTTTTTTTCCTTTTGCCTTTTTTTACTGCTCCTTTATACGTTTTTTTCATAAAGAAATATAAATAGAAATAAATAATTTTTTATCTTTTGTTTTGCTCAGCAATGGTGCTAGCCTCCGGGCTGGCTATCACCTGCCTTTTTCCTCTCTCATCAACCCTTTTTTTCTTTCTTCTTCTCATTCACTATATATGTTTTTTTTTCAATTTGCAGATATATTTTGTGAGTATCTTTGTTGTTTTCGCAAATTGTGATGGACAAATGACGATGTCTGTCGTCTGCTAAAACTCCACTGGCCACTAGTAGTTTTTTCTGGAAAGTGAGTAACTTTTCGTCAACCTTTTAACATGTTTCTGTTTTGAAAGTATTTAGAATAAAAAATAATTTCATGTGTCGATTTGGATCTGTGTTGTCTTAAGTTTTATATATTTTTTGTTTGTGTTTTCATTGTTTAATAAATCTTCAGTTTTAGAAGTTCTTGTTTGCTCTTATAGCACTGATTTTAAGGATGATTTTGTTGTTATCCTCTCTAGTTTAGTGAATGCTCGATTTTTTTGTCGATTTTTTGCCTGCCGCTTTGGACCATCCGAGGCTGATTTCCTTATCGTATTAAGCGCTTGCAATCACTCCAAATATGTAGTGCTTGAGTTGTGGTAAAGCTAATTGTCAACGTGTCATAATATTCTATTGATACTTAGGCTAAAACTTTTGTCGTGTTGGTGGAGTTTGTTCTTCACTATCTACAACGTGTGTTTGATATTTTTTTCTCTGAATTGTATGATTCCATTTATTGAATAAATCAATGAATTTACCTTTCAAAAAAACTTGTTTATGTTAGGTTAAATTATGCTATTATAAAAGTTGTTTATTTAATTTCTATACTTTAATTTGGTTATTTTTAGTTTTTGTACTTTTTAAATTTTAAAACTTCAGTTATCACTAAACAATAATGGTTAAATTCATTAAATTAAGTTATGTTATTTCGAATTTTGCTGCTGTCTCCAAACTTTTACTTTTAAATATATTACATGATATAGATAGATTAGTTCTATTATTGAGTGAAATAAAAATTCTATTTCTTGATATTATTTTAATAAAAGTTTGAAGTTTACCTAAAATATAATAATAATAATAATATTTTATTAAATAAAAATAATATTTAATAAATGGAATTATATTAGTAAATTTTATTAAAAATAAGTTTTAAATCTTACTAAATATTATTTATATTTCATAATTTTTAATTTAAAATTTTAAAAAATTAAATACCATCTAAATCTCAAAAGTTTGTTACAACCACCTTCCTGTAACATCCAAAACTTTTGGTAGACAAATGGGATCGTTGTAATGAGAATTGATTGTATATTATTTTTATCTGAAACATAAAATTATGGTACTCCTATAAAGACATAATTTAACATTATATTTCAACTAAGAGTACATATTCAACTTCTAAGTGTCACTATAAAAATTAAATTTAAATAATAATTGATAATGTATTTTTAAAATTCTCATAAAAACATTTTAAAATTTGGAAAATCATTATTTACTAAATAATCACATTGATTTTAACGCCATTTAATTTTTTTTATATTCGTTAAAACATTATTATCCTTTTAAATAAAATTATTTTCTAATTTTTTAAGATTTTATATAAAATATAAAAAATATTAATATTTGTTACTTTATAAAAAATAAATTTTTGATATTTTTTAAAACTGATTTAAGACTCTATTTATTATAGACATTAACTCAATTATCCATTTAAATAATCTTTAGTCATTTATTGAGTTGATGTGAGTCAATTAAACATTAACTTGATTATAAAAATATTAAAATATCATTTTATATAAAATCAAATTATATTTTTATGAGAGTATTTTGACCCTTTTTATATAATAAGTTAATAAAAATTGATTATAATAAAATTTGAACTCGAAACACATACATATATAATAAACCATTAATTTTATCATTATAACTAAAGTAAACTACTCAAATAGTCACTCAAGTTTTACCGTATTCCTATTTTGATCACCGATTTTTTTTGTTAATTTAGTCACACTCTCGTCAAAAGCAATTTTTTTTTTTATTTTTATCACTCCAACCTTAAAATGTGTTTAGTCATCAGATGGAATGCTGACGAGCTTGGTATAATAACAAGTTAGCCCTCAATGTTTACTCATTTTGTTAATTTAGTCTCGACTTTGAAAATTTCAACAAATTTAACCCTTAACATTTACATATCTGTCAATTTAATCTAATTCTAAAAATAAAAAATATATAAAAATGTAAACAATATTAAAAAAATTATAAAAAGAGGTATTTAAGATTTTAAATATATTCAAATTATGTGGGTAACACCCAAAATCAATTATCTAAAAGCATCAAGCATATAAATTCAGCAAATTTGTTAACCCTAAAAACAGACAAGGCTATTGCATCGGTTCAAACCGTCCGGTACGGCTCTGGCGATGGTGTTGCTCGAGAGATCGAGGTGTTGAATTAAGACTTGTTAAAGCTGAGAAATTATGGAACATTTCCCCGGAAATGTTGTTTCAAGACAGGTTTATACCGATGGCTCTTTGTTGTTCAATAGCGGACGATGAAGAACAACAGATTCCATTCCCTGACTTGCTGAAATGGATTCATCAAGGTTCCATTCTAATTATTTTCATCGGTTTACTCGGTTGTATTCTTCCAGGAATGTATTCAGGTTCAGCAGAGCTTCCTTGTTTGTTTCTAGGAAATCTCCATTGACAACATTAGCTGTAAATTATATTCAGACACAGAAATCAATGTCTCAAACATGTTGTATAAAAGAAAGATTTCCACGCATGCATGTGAAAATTCAGTATCAAAAGCAAATTTTCAAGCATCTCAACTGATCAAAGAATCTCCAGTGGAGAATCGTAAACTGATAAAAAGAATATTAAAATTACATACCTGAAATCATAAGGGAGAATATATGAACAAAGTGAAACGCCATGAAATAGCTTGATCTCCTGATATGATGATCTTCTTCTTCATGTTTTAA
This sequence comes from Gossypium anomalum, assembly GCA_025698475.1. Taxonomy (NCBI): domain Eukaryota; kingdom Viridiplantae; phylum Streptophyta; class Magnoliopsida; order Malvales; family Malvaceae; genus Gossypium; species Gossypium anomalum. The sequence goes on from CM046966.1 coordinate 18,526,901, forward strand.
TTTTCAGTTATTTTTTTCGAATAATGAGCTACTTAATTAAGCACCCCATCAAATTAAAATATTTGAACAAATTTGCTGAATTTATATGCTTCATGCTTTTAGATAATAGATTCTGGGTATTACCAAATAATTTGAATATATTTAAAACTTTTAAATATATATTTTATAATTTTTATAATTTTTTATATATACTTTATATATATTTTATTATTTTTTATTTTAATTTGCATTTTTAATTTTAGAATCAAGACCAAAATGACACAATGTGTAAATATTAATGGGGTTAAATTTGTTGAATTTTTCAAAATCAAGATAAAATTAACAAAATGAGTAAACATTAATCGCTAAATTTGTTATTATAGCAGGCCATGCCAGTATTTTGTTTGGTGACCAAACACATTTTAATGGTAAAGTGACTAAAATGAGAAATTGACTAACTAAATTAACAAAAAAAAAAAAAAAAAGAAGAAGCAATGATCAAAACAAAAACATGCAAAAAACTTAGGTGATTATCGGAAAAGTTTGCCCAAATAACTAAAGCATCAATTGATTATAATATTAATTCTTAATGAATATATTTGTGACCTATTTTTTCATATAGATTTTTAATAAATATATTTATTTTATATATTTTCACTAATATGTTGGTTGTACCCTAAGTACAGCATGTATTTCAATTTTTAAAGGGTCAACAATTCAAACCCTAAAAACCTTTCAAAGCATTTTACTCTCCTCGATCAAGCTTTTACCCCCCACCCGACAGACCTTTACATCGTCATCCCTCATCCACTGCAAACATGAGATATTTTTATTAAGGTAAGAAAGTATGGTTCTGCTAGTTGAAGGGTTGAACAAGTGCTTCTGTGGCTAGTTAGGCAGTTAGGAAATTTTGTTAGTAGTTAGGCATTGTAGTTGAGATAGGTGTGAGTTAAGTCAGTTAAAGTCAGTTTGTTTCAATGTAATCAGTTCATTTTTAATTAATGTATCAACTGAGAATCAATTAGGTTGTTTGTTAGACTGAGTTTCTTAGCTGGTTCATTAGCAATTATTGTATAAATATGATGCTCGATCTTTTTGGATTATTAGAGGTTATGAAATAAAATAAGTAGACCCGTTTCTTAGTTTTCTGTTTTCTTATTCTATGATTGAATCAAACATGGTATCAGAGCCAATTATTGTTTTGGTTGTGTGAAGAGTTTTTTGCTGTTACTTAGTTGTCAAGGTAGATTATTGTTGAGTGTTCTTGTGTTGATCTTTATGGATCTAGAAGTGATCTCTAGAAATGGTGGTAGTCAACATCAATCTTTTTCAAATGCTGCTGAGCAGGTACATTCTCACAGCTTAGACCCAATGTCAGCCTCACATGGAGTGGTCAGAAGAGTTCAATAGTTTCCAAAACATAAGACTATTAAACTCAGTGAGAACAACTTCTTTCTTTAAAAACATCAGATCATGCTCATTCTTAAAAGATATGGTTTGCAATATTATGTATTAGGTTATATTAATGTTACTTAGTTTATAGTTGATGCAAATGGAAAGTTGATTGATAGTCCAGAGTTTTTGTTGCATAAACAACAAGATAAGTTGTTGGAATCTTGATTGTTATCTACTATGTGTGTTGATGCTTTACCGTATCTGACTAGTGTTTCTACTAGTTTTGATGTATGAGTGACAATTGAGAAACAACTTGCTACTTAGTTTAGTATTAAGATCTCAAGTTTAAGGCATATGCTTTATTCTCAAGAAAAAAGGGTCAATTAACTATAAAAGAGTACTTGTCCAAGGTCAAAAGTATGTGTGATGTTTTGTCTACACCTAGAAGTGTTGTTTATGATAAAAAAAAAACAAGTAAGCATCATTCTTGCAAGGCTTCCAATTGAGTATGAGTTAGTTAGAGTAGTGGCTTTAGCAACTAGTGTCTCTCTTAAACTTCTTACTGAAATGTTAACTGATTGTGAATCAAGGCAACTTGAGTTTGTAGCTAATCTTCCTATGGAAGCTAATATCGTTCAACAATAGAAGTGTAATTAAGTGGATTAGACCAAGAATACTTAGATCAATAGTGTTTCGAGTAGAAGCTACACTCAAGGACACAAGCCGTAGTTTAAAGGTGGTAGAAGGTACTATCGTGGCAGAGGATGTGGGAGTCATTTTTCTCACAATTGACTCAATGTCAAATTTGTGTTCGGATTGGACATGTAGTGGAAAAATGCTACTATAGATTTAATGAAACATTCTCTAATATATCTGATTTGGATCAATGGGGTATATGCAAGTGAATTATCACCAGCTTGTGGATCAAGGCCAAGGCCAATTTTTTCATAATTGCGGTGCTTTCCACGGCACTAATGTTGTGGTCATACAATGCATGGTAATGTGCTCTATCTTCCTAACCAGACGAATGTCCCTGGTGCTTCTCATTAGAGTTGGTAGCCTCTTTTAGTCAATACAAAGTTTTAGGTAAGTAGCTTTTCTCAATCAGGGCCTTCTAAGTCAAAATGTCATTTGGTTTCTGCCCATATTGGTGAACAAGTCAGGTATCTAGACTCAGGGGCTACTAATCATGTGATCAATGGTCTCTCCACTTTCAATGGAGCTACTGAATACACAGGTACTAGTAAATAGTTTTAAACTAAACTTTCTTATATTTCATTGTTAATTTTTTTGTTTTTTTTTTTGGCAGAACGACTGTATTTAGCTATTCCCAAACTTTGGTTGTATGTGGTAATTGGCAAACAATTTCTATGCCCTATTGATGGTAAAGCTGAACTCACTGAATGATGCTCTTTTAGGAAAAAGGTAGACTAAATTTGATGGCTATCATTTTTTATGTTTTAAAATACTTTAATTTTAGTAGAACTGTTAAGGATTTAGAAAGATTTTTTCATTTGGATTTAGGAAGTGAATGCTTGGGTTTTCATTTGATTAGTATTGGTCGTTGATCTTGATATAAATATGATCATATTTTTTGAGTTTGGTTAAAATTTGGTGCAACTTATTCCAACTACATGCTTATTGTATGACTCTTAGATAATGTGGTATGTAGGTTGGTTTTAGAGAGTAAATTTTAAAAGTTATTAATTGCATATATTATAAATTACAACGTCATTTAAGTTTCGATTCACAAGCCATTCAAACGTAATTTTGGAATTTGTTTGGCCATAATGATCTCTCGAAAACTCTTTGAACCATGTTTGTTAAGTTGATTGTGTATCTATTATAAGGATATTACATTTTAAAAACCTTTCAAATACATTTAAAAAAATACATTGGATACGAAGTCAGATAGGTTATGAGCTTTTGCAAGCATTGGTGTTACATTTGATATTTTTTATAATTGGATTATATCTATGCATTTGACTTACGATAACTTCATGGATGCCCTGGTTGTAGGGTTACTATGATTTAAAGGCAATAGACTTATGTTTCATTTGAATGGTAGGTGGGAAATCCCTTTCATTGCACTGTACTATATTTATGGTATTTATGGTTTTGTCTCTAAACCATTACATGTGTGCTTTATTAGGTTATAGAGATGAATTCTATTCCTTCAATCGTAGATCTTAAATTTGAGATTTTAAAGTTAAAGAAATTAAAATTTTAAACCCATGACCTTAAATTCAATAGTCATTAATATTTATTCATAATAGTTACGATTAATGTTTAAATAAAATTATTAGTATTTATTTACAAGTTCTTAATATTTTTTTGTTTAATTTAATGATGATGTGTCATGATTCACTGATAGTGCATGAGACTTATGCACTGGTGCATCAAATATTATTCCTAATTTTAATATTATTAATATTTTATTTTAATGTTTTAATAATACATATAGATTATAATTTATAATATTTTAGTAAGGTTAATAGCACCAGACATTCTCAAATTATGATTTACATTTTAAATTAGCATCCAAACTTCAAAACATTCTAATTGAATGTTTGTATTGATTATTTCTTTTCTATTGGCCTAACCATTAGCTGGACTTGAGCATTAGATATGAGCTCAAATCTAACATGGAGCATATGGATCAAATTGTTCCTACTATTTATTTTCTTGACAAGTCAAATCCAAGTTGTTAATGCAATTAAATCTAGAATGACGTTTAGAATTTTGATGATAGTTTAGAAATGTTCGGTGGAATTAGTCTCATCTAGTAAAGAATGTCTTCCACCATAAAAATATGAATATTTTATGGGAAAATATTCAGTACACTGCCAGTGGAATTTTTAAACTCCACAAATAGGGTTAGAGAGAGACAAGTATCCTATAGGGATATAGTAAAATATTAAAAAGTTAAATGTTTAAAAAAAGAGACAAGTCAATTTTTTAAGGTTACTTGTGGAATAAAAAAGTACATTTTCAGTGTAAATACTCACTTATATTTTAATATTATAAATAGTAATACAAATAATATTTAATAATTATTATAATATTTTAAGATTTTTTATAGTATAATTTTTTTAATTATTATTAAATTAGATTATAAATTTTATTGTATTCTAATATATTTATATGTTAAACATAATGTCTTGTTTAAGGAATATGTGTAAGATTTTTCTTGAAATTACACATATAGTCACAATTGCAATTACAAATAATACATTTAAAAATCTATAATTAGAATTAATCATTATAAAGTATGTTTAGACTGCTAATCAAAATATTTCCAAACCTGCACCAAAATAAATCTATATAGAGTCTATATATAATGGGATATTGTAACAACCCTCTCCTGACCTGATCATCATGTCCAAGCTACAGAATGCTACATTCATTGCCGGAGCAACTGCAATCAATTACGCAACATTTATTCATTCACACATGTAATTACGTACCAATCAGATTCAAATTATGTTAGACAATCATTTCTGCGTCTTATACAAGCTTATGAAAGCTATTTTGATAACTCAAGCATGAAATAGGACCAAATTGTAAAGTTTAAAAATTTTTGGGTCGACGTTGTGACTTCACAATTTTCACGTCGTGACTTCACCAACACAGTAAGTCATGTCGCAACTTTAGGCATATCGATGTCGCGACATCACTTACTATCAGTCGATGTTGAGCGTGGGAAGTTGGTTGTCGAGATGTGGCCCCTGTTTTAGTCAAAATCCCATTTGATACCTATTTCAAGCCTCCAACTAAACATTTAAACGATTCAACCAACCTTTTCCAAGTATAAAACTATTGCATCATGTTAAACTAAACCATTTCAAGCATATAAACATAATAACTAACCATCTAAAATTCAAGCATTCATCATTTTAACACATCTAATTCCTCTTTTGATTATCCAATTTCAAAACACTTTATTTCACTTTGAATTTTGAAAACCATTTTAACCAATGAACTTGATATAATCCAACCCAAAATATACACTAGTCCAACTTAACATACTTAAAATTCACATTTAGCATTTGTAAATCATGCACCTAATAGATTATACACCATGTTAAACATTCACTTTCAGTAATCACCTCATTTATCAAATAACCAACAACTCAAAATAACCATTTGCACAAGCGTTGTCCTATATACATGCCAAAAAGTTTGGACTCAAAATAAATGTATCTACTGTCTTTTGATAGTGTAAGCTTTACACAAATCTGAATCGACAAGTTCTGTAAGGTGATGATCTACAAATGAAGCAAAACAACGAGGGTAAGCATTTCAAGTGCTTAGTAAGTTCTAATGGAAAATACTTTGCTTACGTTGAAGGTATCTAAGTAGTTAGCAACAATAATGTTGGCATAACTTGGCTAGGTCATGGCACTTTCATTTGTAGCAAGGTAGCTTATATGTTCATACCCAAGCATCAAAACAAAACACAAAACATGTCAAATTTTACCACATCCATATAATTCATATTAATTTCATATTCTTTATCAATTTGTAAATTCATACCAATCATACATTACTCGTTTCCATGTCATATTCCATTAACAAACTATAGAATTGCATTATTTACATAACATTCATTTCAATTCCATAGCCAATTGATTCATCAAATCATTTCATTTCATTTTTTAAGTTTCAATTTATGAGTATCTTGTTTCACCAGATGGAACCCTAGTAAAACAAACTCGGATACGTGGGTAAACTACACCACACCAAGTTGCTCGTCAGAGCTGAGACTACACCATACCAAAACATCAAAGTGTAAAGCCTGTAGGCAATCATATGCATAAATATACACTAATACATCTTTCCACCACACCAGGGTCTCCGTAGAGACATACAATACACGATGATCCGTAACAAATGTTGTAATACCCTAAACCTGACCTAGATGTTATGGCCAAATCTGGAGGAGTTACATCGACTCGTTTGAAAAACTAAAAAAAATCTAGCTTAAAAATCGTGTGATCTGGAATCTTAATTTAGCTAAGCTCATACGAGTTTTAGGAAATCTCAAGTTTGAAAACTTTTGTTTTTAGTGTGTGCTTTGTAATATAAGTGTGACAAAAACTCTTACATATTTTAGTTAAATCTTATGTTCAAAACATTTATCTTATAGTAAAATCACTTAATGACTTATTTAGTTTCGTAGCGAAAATTTCAGAGTTTTAATTTTTTAAAAACTGGATTCTAATTTGATAAATCGTATAATTTGCAGTTTCATGTGAAAATACCAAAACCCGGCAATCAAAATAAATATCCCAAAACAAAACCAAAACTGAAAACTTAGTCCAAAAATCAAAAGTCTAAAAACTTAATTAATTAAAAATAATCAAACCAACTTAAGCGAGAAACCAATCCAAGCTCTCGTACGCTATCTGATCCTCAACTCAATGATTACCTGAAAAGTCAGATTTAAAACAAACGGGTGAGCTATAAAGCTCACTGTATAACACATCCCAAGTAACATATCAAACAAAAAAAACAAAAAAATACGTTTTCAGATATAAATTAAAACATATTCTCGTATATAGAATCAGATGTATTTTCATAATTAGATACAGATGTATATTTGGATTCAGATACAAATGCAAACACAGGTCCTACCCCCATCAGCTACACACCAACTTCGTCCAACCAATCACACCAGATAGGACTATAAGAGTCCATCCATCCAATTACATCAGGTCGTGGTGGTATGCCACTTATAAAGGTGTAGCTGAGCTATCAGACAGATATTACGGTTTAACCGCCAAAGTTACAGTAATACTGCTAGAATACACTTCTTCCATCACGTATCAAATCCCACCTCAATGCACATGCATTAACATCTAACATATAATCGTAACGAATCAGAAATATGACATGCTTATGTAAATGAAGTTAACATAGATTATATCATATAACCTACACATAATTTATTAATCTAAGTCATGCGTATCATACGTAACCTTGCTTTTAGAATTATCAGAACACGAAACGTAAATGTATCTTTCGCATACCTTACCCATAGCACATATAGACACATATCAACATATGTCACATTTCAAGTCTTATTTACCAAATGGAGCCCACAGAAGGTCTAATTACGACCAGAGTCAAATGAGCCTAGGTGAAAATTTTTAGAAAATGGGCCCACACGGCCCAACTAGCCCAGCCCGTATGACCCACACGGCCTAGACATGCCTGTGTGGCCTACATGGCGCAACAACCTAGACCATGTGGCTCACGTGGTCTGCCACATGGTTGTGTGACGTCGGCAGTGAGTTTTTTGACTTTCTGTCAATCGTCGCTTTTACGAGTTTGAGTTACACACCTTACTATAATGTGATGCCGACACAACAACAAAAATTCCAGTTCTCCAAAAAAAACAGCAGTTAAACAACAACTAGACTGCTAGCAGGCTACGTATCTCATTATTTTCACCAAAGTTTTGAAGCACACACGACTAATGATAAAAACATAGAATTGCCAACGTCACTATGAGGAATCAAGGTCTGGACGACACAAAAGAAAATAAACAATGGAAGGTAATAAGAGATTACCCACGTGATATTATGGAAAACTGTCAGGAGGAGGAAAAGAAAAGAGGATCTGAATAAACATTTTTTTATAAAACCGATCAAAAATTTCCATATTGTCATGAATATTTTATTAAATTGATGTCCATCAGGATCAAGATAAATTTTGATGTACTTTAAATTCTTATAGTTTTATATTTCTTATGCCTATAAATAGAGACTTTTGAGAAGCTTTGTAAATATTCTGACTGATCAATAAAATATGCTCTCTCTTTTGCTCTCTCATTTTCTTTATTCTTTACTCTCTATCTATTTATTTTATAATACATATAAAGTTTAAAAATTAAATACTGCAAATGTTAAATTTTTAAAAAGGAGACCAATTAAACTTAAAAGAAAATCATCATAACAGGAGGCTTAATGATAGGCATAGAATGCTCACAAAATATCACGAGGGCAAAATCAAAATATATATATTTATAGAAGACTTCGAAGTTGGCAAGTTATTCTTTAACATGCATAAGAAATATTTGCTGCAAAAACTGTGCTATCAACATAGGGATTGTTAACTATGCCCTTACATGAACAACACTTCACAGTCTAAAGAATCTTGGAAGCTTATGCCAAATGCAAGTAATTGACCAAGCCTAAGAAGAACCATAATAATGAAATGCAACGTAATAATTTTCAACGTATTGATTTTAGAACACAAATTAATAAATCACTTCTCCCACAAATCCACAAATATCCATCAACAGAAAAGTCAACTCAAAGTTTTTTTTTTTCCAAATTTTAAAGCAAATAATAGTTGGCTTTTTGAATCCATAAAAGTTTATGGATGTAACAGTCTAATTTTCAGTGGTGTCGGAAACAATGATTTGAGATCACTAAATCTGACAAGTGAGTTTTAAAATTCAATAAATTAATATTTATAAGTTAAGTGAGATTTTAGAAGTATTTTTTAAATAGTGAATTTTGTGAATTAAAAGAATTTATTAGGAAAAATTAGTCTAAAACGAGGTACCGAGATCTCTATTTCAGGTACCGAGATCTCAATTTTATAAACCGAGCCATAAATATTTTTATAAATATTTACGGAGTGTTAGTGAGTTAGAATTAAAATTTTGTTAGAAAATTTTAACATTTTGATAGTTAATTAATTAAAAAGGACTAGATTGAAAAATATGCAAAACTTGTTAAAATGATTAAATAGCTTAAGTTTTAAAGGCAAATTAGCATAAAGTGAATGGTTGAAACGGTTAAGGCAGAAAAAAACAAAGAAATTGGGTGAAATAAGGGCAAAATTGGAAATTTTGCAAATTGAACAAATAAAATAAAGACTAAGTTGAAAATCTAGACATTTCTTCACTTTTCTTCAGCCAAAAACACCATTAAAGAGTCTCTCTAAGCTTTTTTTTCATATTCTTGCTACAAGTAAGTTCAATTCTTGGTCATTTCTTATAATTTTTGTGATTTTGAGACCTTTACAACTAGGTCCAAATATTGAATTCATTAGTTTTTTATTTCATGGGTGATTTTGAAAGTTACCATGAATGTTTTCTGGAATTTTATGATGAATTATCATGGATTTGAAGCTTTAATTTCATTGTACGATGATTTTATTAAGTGATATCAATAGAAATTGATTTTTAGGACCTAATTATGAAAATGTTAAGAATTAGGGTTTTGTACTAAAATTATAAATACCAAAGGTTGTGTAGTATTTTATAATTATGGAATAAAGTTTTGATTGAGAAAAATTAGTTCAATTTATGGGTTAATTAATTAGGGACTAAATTGTAAAAATTGTAAAATTTAGGGTAAAACTGTAATTTCAAAAATTGAAAGGCATAAATTGTGAAGTGAATTAGAATTGAATTAGATACTAATGAATAGAAAAATCTATATTTTAGATCAAGAATTCGAAGATAAACGTGGAAAAGAGAAAGTAACAGATTAGTCCCTAAATTTCTATAAATTTTACACATTGGCCCAGGTAAGTTCATATGGTTAAATTTTATGATTGATTGTTAAAATTAGATATTATATAATGTAGCGATGTGAAAATTTGGCTTTAACTTGGTCGCTAATTGTGGCGATTTAGTGAAAACTTGAAAACTGAAGTTTGGTATAAAAGGGGGAGTCACCACCGATCCTTTTTCTAGGTGTGATCGGACACCTAATAAATTTATTTTTTAAACAAAAAGAAGGCTGAGTTTAGGTCTACGTCAAAAGTCAGAGAAAAATTAGGGTTCGGGAGTCAGTTACGCGCGAGGAAGGTATTAGCACCCTCGCGACGCCCAAAATTGGTATCTTTTAAAACATGTGTTGTCTTGATTTTCAAAAATACGAGTTCAATGTGACATTTAGTCATGATCCGGTTAAAACACAAGAATTTTCAATTTTTTTTTCTATTTTTGAGAAGGACACACCGTTTAAACACGAGTCGATTGATGTTCACCCAACATAGCGATGAAATCGATGACTTAATGTTAAATCGGTACGTTGCCTTGATTATTGAAATTAATTAGAAAACAAGAATAAGATTTTCAAAGTAATGCCAAGCAAAATTGATATGAAATAAAAGTAAACAAATGGAAGGGCTACAAATATGTTGAAGCAAATGATAAAGGTGACGAAAATATTAAAACAATGGCCATATATGCGATATTAAACATGTTAACAATAGTATTAAACGCGAAATAAGGATGAATATATACAAACATATAATAATAGTTAGCAAAGTGATAGAGACATATATTAAAACTATTAATGATGCTATATATATGTATATAATACGGTGTTAAAATACATACATCATATAAATATTAGAAACATATACATGAGATAGTAAAAAACATTAAAATGTATATATACATGACATGTATAAAGATACAATATTAGAAAGATACATATACGTAATATATATAAAAACATGTATATATTATAATATTAAAATATTTACATAGTATTTAAGAATATATACATAAGATGATATAAAATACATACATGGAATAGTATAAAAAATATATATAACTAATAATATAAAATATATATATATATATGAAATAACATAAAAATATATGAATAGTATGATATTTACAAATATATTCATGATATTATTATAAAAAAAATGCATAATATGATAAAATATACGAATAATATGATATATATATATATATAAAATACATAATATATGAAAAATATAATATTTTAAAAAATATACGTAATATAAGAGTATTTGAAATAAAAATAAGGAAGAAATGAGTAAAAATAATATACATAATAATATAATAAGAAAATAGTATATTTATAATAAGTACTTTGAAAATATCTATACGCACATATGTATAATAATGACAAAAAATAAAAATAATAGTGAAAGTAAATAATATAATAATAAATACATATGAATATAATAGTAAAAAAATGAGACATTTAAAATAAATATACATATATATATAACACTAAATATAATAATAATAATATAATAATAATATTAGAATAAAGTAATTAAAATAATGTTGTATATAAAAATGTATATACATACATATATAATAAAACATACACTAAGATTAATAATAATAACAATACTAGCAATAATAATAATTAGTAATAATCATACATTAAAAAAATAAAAATAAAAGTAACAGTATTAGACAAATTGAGGCGAAAAAGGACTAAATCGAAACTAAAATAGAAGTTTGGGGGCAATTTAAAAATAAATAAAGCAAAAAGGACCAAAATGAACACGCGTGCAACCTGGAAGGACCAAAACAGAAATTATTCCTTCCCCCCAAAACGCAGTGCCGCACCGGGGACCAAATTGCAGAGAAAAATAAATTATAGGGCTAAATTATAAATAATGAAACGATCTAATTTCAAAGTGATAAAAAGCGGAGGGGCTAAAAGCGCAATTATCCCCTCCTTTGAAAACACACGGATCCCCTGAGGCGGGTCGGGTCGATGCGCGGGTCGTCTCAAAATGACGTCGTTTTGTGGCTAAAGGGCAGCCCCCAAAACGACGTCATTTTGGAGGGCTATATAAGGCCCTATTTTGACAAAAAATTCATTTGGTGAAGAGAAAGAAAAAAAAAAAATGAGAGAGAAAAGAGAAAAGGGGCGAGGGAGAGTGAGCTCCGGCCAGGGGGAAGGGTCCACACCGATCATCATCGTCACTCGCGGCAGCGCTGGCGGCAGAATCAGATACCTGTGGCTTAAAAAGGTAAATTTTTTCTTTTTTTTCTTTTTTTAAAATATTTGTTTTATATTTTTATATGTTTTAGTATATATGTGTGGAAAATAGACCTAAAAAACCGAAACTAAAATAGAAAAAAAAAGATCACCTTAAATTTCTAGCTTTTGATTTTTGATATCTTTGATTCTCTGATCTTGGTGGTGCTTGAAATATTGTTTATATTATTATTTCTGTATATTTTGAACTGTCGAGAGAGGAACCTTTTACATCTATTTTTTGATGGCTTTTATAGCCTTTACATGCCCTAAATCTTTATTGTTTGCTTGTATACTCCATTTTGTAGGTCTGTTAATGGCCGGTGGATGTGACAGAGGCATGGGGCGCAGAGCGGGCGGTGGCCGTAGGTCGCAGGTTGGTGGCGCAAGTGGGAGGTAGGTGGTTGTGGCGCTGGGGTAGGTTAGGTTTAGCTTTAGGGTTTCTTTTTCTTTTTTCTTTTTCTGATTTGGGCTTTGGGCTAGGGGTTAGTTGGGTTTAGTTGTAATGTATTTTGGTTATGGGTTGTGGGTATTTGGGTTTATTGTAAATGGGCTTATGTAATGGGTTGGTGGCAAATTTGGGCTTCTACAGCTGCCCCTCTTTGCTTATTGTCGTGCAATGAGAATAGAGCAAAGACTTTCAAGGAAGACCAAATTTGTCCAGTCTTACCGAGCTTTGACTTGCTTTAATGCTCTTCTTGCTCAGGTAGTCTCTTTCCAGTCCATCGCATCTTGTAGCTTTGGTTCAATCCATTGCATCTTCTGATATATGCCTTGTAGTTTCGATCTTCTCCAATGTAACTTTAAGGATATGTGGTTTGTGGCTTCGATCTGCTTTACTGTAGCTTCAGAAAGACAAGATCTACAGCTTCAATCTTCTCTTCTATTGCTTCAGTGAGATAAAGTTTGTGGTCTTTTCTTCTGCGACTTCCGAAAGGCAAGATCTGATATCCTCGATCAGTTCCACTGTAACTTCAGGGAGACAAAATCTAGTGTCTTCAATCAGCTCTAATCTTTGTTCTCTACCAGGCTTGTGATCCTGAGCTCAACTCATTTCTCGCAACAGAAATTAAAAGGCTCAACTTACCTCTCGCAATATGAGTTGATTTTTTGAAAAATAGGAATTAAAAGGCTCAACTCACCTCTCACAACATGAGTTGATTTTTCAAAAAACAGAAATTAAAAGGCTCAACACACTTCTCGCAATATGGGTTGATTTTTGAAGAACAGAAATTAAAAATACCTCAGCGTGTGACCTGAGACTCAACTCACCTCTCGCAATATGAGTTGATTTTTGAAACATAAATTAAAACACAAAAATTGAAAATACCTCAACGTGCCCTGAGGCTCAACTCACCTCTCGCAATATGAGTTGATTTTTTTGAAAAACAGAATTTGAAAAGCAGAAATTGAAGATACCTCAGCGCGCTCTGAGGCTCAACTCATCTCTTGCAATATGAGTTGATTTTTGAAACATAAATTGAAATTACCTCAACGTGTCTTGAGGCTCAACTCACCTCTCGCAATATGAGTTGATTTTCTTGAAAAGCATGAATTGAAAACTAGAAATTAAAAATACCTCGGCGTGCCCCGAGGCTCAACTCACTTCCCGCAATATGAGTTGATTTTTGAAACATAAATTGAAATTACCTCAACGTGTCTTGAGGCTTAACTCACTTCTCGCAATATGAGTTGATTTTCTTGAAAAGCATGAATTGAAAAGTAGAAATTAAAAATACCTCGGCGTGCCCCGAGGCTCAACTCACTTCTCGCAATATGAGTTGATTTTTGAAACATAAATTGAATATATGAGTTGATTTTTGAAACATAAATTGAAATTACCTCAATGTGTCTTGAGGCTCAACTCACTTCTCGCAATATGAGTTGATTTTCTTGAAAAGCATGAATTGAAAAGCAAAACTTAAAAATACCTCAGCGTGCCCCGAGGTTCAACTCACCTCTCGCAATATGAGTTGATTTTTGAAACATAAATTAAAATTACCTCAACATGTCTTGAGGCTCAACTCACTTTTTGCAATGTGAGTTGATTTTCTTGAAAAGCATGAATTGAAAAACAGAAATTAAAAATACCTCAGCGTGCCCCGAGGCTCAACTCACCTCTCACAATATGAGTTGATTTTTGAAAAACAGAAATTAAAAACAGAAATTGAAAATACCTCAGCGCGTGCTGAAGCTCAACTCACCTCTCGCAATATGAGTTGATTTTAGAACTTAATTTGAAAAGTAGGTTTTGAAAACAGATATTAAAAGGCTCAACTCACCTCTCGCAATATGAGTTGACTTTTTGACAAATAAAAATTGAAAATACCTCGGCGTGCCCCGAGGCTCAACTCACTTCTCGCAATATGAGTTAATTTTTGAAAACATGAATTAAAAACATCAAAATACCAAAACCTGTCATTTGGTAGAACTCAGGTGTCTTTTCCTTTGATTCAGTACAACTATCATTCAAGATTTCTTGCTCTGCTGGAGTACCTGTATATGCCATGCATGATGTTATCATGATATGCACATGTTTGTCTTAAATGCCTTTATGCCTACATGCTCATGTAATGCGCCTTAGGCATGTTTGTCATATGTCCTTTTTCGTCACGAGTTTTCATGATCTGCGTTCATTGCTTTGACTCTTGACTTTCTCTTCGGGCTTTGTACCCGTCTCCAAGTTTCATGAGTAATCAACGTTTCTCAGATATCACTCTTTTGCCCCTAGTTAAACTTTGTTCTTGCTTTGAGGCTCTTGTGCTTATCAAATTTTCATCCAGGTAATGCTTAGCATTTCTTTTGTTTAGAGTATGTCATTTCACTATTTATCATGTAAATAAACACATAATGAGATGCGTGAAAAAGGTCAGGTAGGGACAAAAATGATATCTCATATTCATCTATTTCAAATGTGGCAAACAAAGAAAGTTAGCCAATGATAGAAAAAATGTCAAAAAGAAAGAAGGGATCGTATTCAACGGATACAAATGCTCTAGATATTCAACACATGAACTCTTCCACGTTCCTCAATCAAGAATCTTTTCGAGTATGGCTTCTTGCGTAGAAGATTTCGAGCTTTCAGAACTGCTTCAAATACTGTAGTCTCACTGTTTGACCCATCGTTCGACCGCCTTGTTCTTTAAGCCCAAGTACTTCATTAGGACGCCCTCTCAGGTTTTCATCCTAATCTTTTGTGTTTAATCAAGACGCCCATTTCGGGTTTTCGCCTTGATCCCTTTTTTTTTTAGATGCCCTTTTTCGGGTTTTCATCTTGATTTTCTTTTTTTCAAGCATAATATTTCTTCACAGCATCTGAGTTCACTAGATTCGGTAATTCTTTCCCATCCATCTCGGTAAGGATCAAAGCTCCACCTGAGAATGCCTTTTTTACAACGTATGGTCCTTCCCAATTTGGTGCCCATTTCCCTCGCAGATCTTTTTGTATTGGGAGAATTTTTCTCAGCACGAGTTCTCCTTCATGGAATTCTCTTGGCCGTACCTTCTTGTCATGAGCCACGATCATTCTCTTCTGGTACATCTGCTCGTGACAAATTGCCCTTAGACGTTTTTCTTCGATTAGATTCAACTGATCATATCGAGCTCGAACCCATTCTGCTTCTTCTAACTTTGATTCCATTAAGACTCGTAGAGAGGGGATCTCAACTTCGATAGGTAACACAGCTTCCATTCCATAAACCAGAGAGAAAGAAGTTGCTCCCGTAGATGTCCGCACAGATGTGCGATATGCATACAAAGCAAATGGTAGCTTCTCATGCCAATCTTTATAGGTCTCAGTCATTTTCCCAATAATCTTCTTAATATTCTTGTTAGCTGCTTCAACAGCTCCGTTCATCTTTGGGCGATAGGGCGAGGAGTTATGATGCTTTATTCGAAATTGCTCACACACTTCTTTTATCATCTTGTTGTTCAGATTCATGGCGTTATCTAAAATGATTCTTTCAGGCAAACCATATCGACAAATGATTTTCTTCTTCAAAAACCTGCAAACTGCAGTCTTGGTCACATTGGAAAACGAAGCGGCTTCTATCCATTTTGTGAAGTAATCAATGACCACAAAAATGAACCGATGTCCATTAGAAGCTTTTGGGGAAATTGGCCCCATAACATCCATGCCCCACATAAAAAAAGGCCACGGAGAAGTCATGATATGAAGAGGAGAAGGGGCTACATGAATTTTGTCGCCATAGATTTGACATTTGTGGCATTTTCGTGCAAAATTGATGCAGTCACTTTCCATCATCAGCCAATAATAACCGAGTCTCATGATCTTTCTGGCCATATTGAAACCATTGGCATGTGTTCCACAGATTCCCTCATGGACATCTTTAAGTATTTTCCTAGCTTCAACATCATCCACGCATCTCAAAAATACTTGATCTTTTCCTCTTTTGTACAGGATGTCCCTATCAAGAATAAATCCCGCTGCCATTCTTCTGATTGTTCTTTTGTCGTTCTCATTTGCTTGTTCAGGATAGCTTTAATTCTTGATATATTCTAAGATATCATGAAACCATGGACGTCTGTCTGCTTCTTTCTCAATACTACAACAGTGTGCAGGGACCTCGTATATGCTCATTTTGAGGGGCATTATTTCTGCTTCTTTACTTGCTTTGAACATTGAAGCCAAAGTGGCCAGGGCATCAGCCAATTGGTTTTCTTCTCGTGGGAAGTAATGAAAAGTTATTTCTTTGAACTCCTTGATCAATTCAAATTTACTAAATCATCAGACTTAATCAATTTTGGGTCCTCACTTCCCAATCTCCACGAATCTGTAAACCACTAGGGTGAGTCCCCAGTACCTCTAAGATTTTGATGTTTAGCTCAATAGCTGCACGAAGTCCCATGATACAGGCCTCATATTCCGCTATGTTATTGGTACAGAAGAAGTTCAGTCTTGCCGTGAACGGATAATGATTCTCGTCTGGTGATACTAGTATTACTCTAATTCCATGCCCCAAGGCGTTTGATGCACCATCAAAGCTCATCCTCCATGGCTTCTCTTTTGATGACTCGGATTCCTTTTCTGTGATGCACATTAAGTCTTCATCTGGGAAATCAAACCCCAATGGCTCGTATTCCTCCGTTGTTCGAGTTGCTAAGAAGTCCGCTATTACGCTTCCTTTTATCGACTTTTGGCTCACGTAGACAATGTTGTACTCTGATAGTAGAATCTGCCATCGTGCCATTCTTCCAGAAAGTGCAGGTGACTCCATCATGTACTTTATTGGGTCCAGCTTTGAAATCAACCATGTCGTATGGTACAACATATATTGTCTGAGTCTCTGAGCTACCCAAACCAGAGCGCAACAAAATTTTTCAATAGACGAATACTTTACCTCATATTCAGTAAACTTTTTGCTGAGGTAGTAGATCTCCTTTTCTTTCTTTCCTGACTCGTCGTGTTGCCCTAGTACGCAACCTATTGAATTTTCAAACACAGTCAAATACAATATCAATGGTCTTCCCGGGGTTGGCGGTACTAGCACTGAAAGACTAGACAAATATTATTTTATCTTATCAAAGGCCACCTGGCATTCCTCATTCCATTCTCCCGAGTTATGTTTTCGAAGAAGCCGAAAGATTGGGTCGCATTGGTTGGTAAGTTGAGCGATGAATCGGGCGATGTAGTTTAACCTCCATAAAAATCCTCTGATTTCCTTTTGCGTGCGCGGAGGTGGTAACTCTTGGATGGCTTTTATTTTATCTAGATCAACCTCAATACCTCTTTCACTGACAATGAAGCCTAGCAACTTTCCTGAGACAGCCCCAAACGTACATTTGGCTGGATTAAGCTTTAGCTGAAACTTTCTCAGCCTTTCGAACAACTTCTTGAGGTTTACTACATGCTCTTCTTCTCCTTGGGATTTAGCAATCATGTTGTTGACGTAGACCTCTATTTCTTTATGCATCATGCCATAGGATAAAGTTACCATAGCCCTCTGATATGTTGCCCCAGCATTCTTTAACTCAAATGGCATCACCTTATAGCAGAATGTTCCCCACATTGTTACGAAGGTAGTTTTCTCCATATCCTCAAGAACCATCTTGATCTGATTATACCCCGAGAATCTATCCATGAAAAAAAACAATAAATTTTTTGCTGTGTTGTCCACCAACGTATCAATATGTGGTAAGGGAAAATTATCTTTTGGGCTTGCTCGGTTCAGGTCACGGTAATCCATGCACATTCGTACTTTGCCATCTTTCTTTGGTATCGGGACTATGTTAGCCACCCATTCTGGATATTTGGAGGCTTGTAGGAAGCCGGCATCAAATTGCTTCTTGGCTTCCTCTTTTATTTTCAACAACATTTTGGGTTTCATCCGTCTTAACTTTTGCTGGATGGGTTTGCATTCTAGCTTTAATGGGAGCTTATGGACCACTAAATCTTCATCTAATCCTGGCATGTCCTGATATGACCATGCGAATACATCTTTGTACTCACGGAGCAAAGCGATCAAATTATGCCTGGTGCTCTCTAAAATAGAAGTCCCAATCTTCACTTCTTGCTTCCTTTCTTCAGTGCCTAAATTTATTGTTTCCACAGATTCTTCATGAGGCAAAATCTGTTTATCCTCTTATTCCACCATTCTTAACAAGTCAGGAGACGAGACGTAATCTTCAGCATTTTCTTCGACTTCAAATTCTCCCAAACAAACAGCTTTCTCAAAATCAATTTCAAGACTCGTAATGGGTTTGTTCATGTCGTCGATATCTGAGCACCTGAAAGTTGGATGGAAAAGGAAACTATAGAGAGGCATCCGAGTATTGGAACCAACAAACGAAATGTTATGTCATGGCATGAGGCAAATGTAAGGATAGGCTATGAAATGAGAAAATGGTTATGAAATTAGTGATAATGCGAAAAATCGTGACAAAATGCATCTTCGTTGATATGATAAAGAGCGAATGCAAGCTCTTACAAAATAATTCTATTATATCTAAGGACACAATAGAGGGTTAATGTTTGAGCATTACTCTGAAGACTTATAAACTACAAGAAGGTCCTCGGCAGTCCAATTGTTCAACATGAAACCTAGGGGACAAGGGCATATCCTTGAGACGTCTTTACTTGCACCAGCCCCTTTGTCAATGACATTTATACTGACATTCTGAAAACCCTTCTCGATTAATACTAGCGTGCTCCGTGAATTATCATGCCCCGGGTATATCACTCCTGCAGATGTAAATATTCTTGACAAAGGAGGGTACTCTATGGGTTCCCATTCTGGTTCTCGTCCTAAAGTTCTCGCAATCCTTCTTTCCTGATCTTTTTTCCACTGTCTTCTTCTTTGACGTACGTCTGGATGGAAACCTAAGCCGTATCGAGCCTTATGATGCACTGGCCTCAGAGCCCTGATCATTTCTTGCTGAAATTTTCCCAATCCTTTCCTCGCTCGGGCTCCTTTCCCTACAGTCAGCTTGATACCCATCCTGGTATTTCTTGACAGTTTTGGTACGGGAATTCTATTTCCCTCAGCGAAAAATATGGCATTGATGAATTCAAAGGATCGAAAGGAACATTCTATAGCATCTTTACTTACTTCAATGTATGGTGCGTCGGTAGAAATAGATGCTACAATGTCTTCTTCTCCTCGACAAAGGACCAAACAAATTGGTCCATGATAAATTTCACCTTTTGATGGAGGGATGATGGGACCGCTCCAGCGGAATGGATCCAAGGTCTTCCCAAGAGACAATTGTATGATGGTGTAATATCCATGACTTGAAATTCAACATCGTATATATAAGAGCCCACTTCCAGAGGGATCTCAATCTTTCCCATAACTTCACGCCTTGTTCTGTCGAATGCCCTTACCGTGGAATGACAGGGCCTTAAATAGGATAGATCCATCGAAATTCTGGAAAGCGTGGCCAATGACATAACATTTAGCGAAGAGACCCATTATCGATGATCACGTTTGGTATTATGTAGCCCTTGCAGTGAGTCATAACATACAGCGCTTTCACCGAGCCTCTACCGTTTGGCGGTATCTCATCATCACTAAAAGAAATGAAATTGTCCGCATTCAGATTGTTTACCCACCTATCAAGCTTCTTAACAGATATGTTGTTGGCTACATAAGCTTGATTTAACACCTTCAATAAAGCATTCCGGTGTGGCTCTGAATCTAACAAAGAGAGATAAAATCGAGATTCGTGTCTTTGTTGCTTACTCAATTGTTCCAAAGACATTGTATTCACTGTGTTTGATAAATTTCAAGAACTCCTGTGCTTCTTCCTCATCCACAGGCTTTTTAATTTCTTGCACGGATGGAGTCTCTTGCTTGACTTCGGCCTCATACATCACTGCTTTTCCTTTTTGTTTCAAGTCACTATTCTTCTTTACCGGCTCAAAGAATAACAACGCCCACTGCGGGTAAAATGGCCTACTTCCCCAATATCTCCAATTGTGGCTTCGGGCTTTTCACCTTCAGGTGTGATGATGTTGACATCGCACTTACTCTGCATCTTTTTTTATTGTCCTTATAAGGGAAAGGAGATGGTACTTCGATTATCACTTTTGGTTTCATCGGCTCCTTCTTCGTGTCATAATAAATTATTAACGGTCGGTCGGTGCTATACGGGAAACCTGATAATTGATTGTCAGAGGCACATATTTCTCCACTATCGGCCTCTTCGGCTTTACAAAAAATCCCAACCTCCTTATTATCTATCATATTTTGCAGTAAACTTTTGAACTCCTCGCAGGACTAAATGTCGTGCCCCCCAATACCATGGAGCTCGCAAAAACTGTGACCTTTTGCATCTTTTCCTTTGAATACTCCGTTAAGACGACAGAGCAACCCTTTTTCAACTAGTACATCCCAGATTCTCTGCAGAGGTGTTCTTACTTCAGAAACCCATCTTCTACTTTGTCGTTTGTCCTCCTCTTCTACTGCGCTCACATTCCCTTCGGTGTGGTTTGGAAATGGATTCCCGGTCGTACCGCTAGTACCATCAAATCGAAAAATGCCCGCATCGATGAGTCTTTGAACTCTCCTTTTGAAGGCAAGACAGTTCTTCGTAGAATGCCCCTGGTTCCCGGCATAGTATGCACAACTAGCGTTTGGATTGTACTATTTCGGGTATGGAGGCTTAAGGGGTGCCATGTAATAGGGAGATATTAATTGCTTTTCTAAGAGTTTTGGGTATAATTCCCTATACGACACAAGAATAGGAGTAAATTGTGGTTTCTCGGGATTGGGCCTTGTTGGTCTTGGTTCGTTTCTGGGTTGGCTTTGAACGGGTACAGTAGTTTGTAGGAATGTGGCAACGGGTCTTTGATTGTTCGTGGCGTATACGGGGTAGGAAGGAGGTGGTGTTTGGTAGTAAGGGGTTTGAGGAGGATAATAAAAATTTGAAGGTGGATAATTTCGAGGTCGGGGTTGATTTGGATATGGATTAGGGGTATAACGGCTTCCCATTCCTACCATGTGGGCTTCTGGCTCTTTTTTCCTTACGAGTGCTGCCTTTCTTGAACTATCAGAACCTTCTATCCTTCCACTCTTGATGGCACTTTCAATAAGTTCTCTGGATATTACGATATCCAAAAAATCCTTCGTAGCACTTCCCACCAGCTTGTCATAGAATGGTGCTCTCAGAGTATTGATGAAAAGAACCGTTATCTCAGTCTTCGTTAGTGGAGGCTCCACTTGGGCCGAGATATCTCTCCATCTTTGAGCATACTGTCTGAAGGTCTCCGTTGGTTTCTTCTCCATCATTTGCAGAGTAATTCGGTCAGGCACCATATCTGACACATGCTTGTACTGCTCACAGAATGCTGACACCAAGTCCTTCTAGGATCAGATCTTTTCCCTACTAAGTTGGTTGTACCAACGAAGAGCTAATCCTGCTAGACTATCCTGAAAACAATGTATGAGTAGCTTATCTTCGTTCACATAACCGGTCATCTTCCGGCAAAACATGATGAGATGCGCTTTTGGACATCTTGTCCCATCGTACTTTTCAAAATCTGGTACTTTAAACTTGGGAGGCAAAACTAAATCGGGTACCAAACTGAGCTCTTTAGCGCCCAATGTAGAGAAGGCTTCAGTACCTTCTATCGCTTTAAGTCTTTCTTCCAAAATCCTATACTTACCTGAACATCATGATCATCCATTTTTAACCTGGCTATCTCTGCTGGATCGTCCAAATCTGGAATGAGTGGATCAGCAGGACTAGCCCTTGGGTTTGATACGAACACTCCTTGCCCCAAATTAGCAGGTGGTGCAGGTTGTTGTTCCAGGCCTGTGGGTTCCTATTAAGGGTACCCTCTTTGTGTTGCGTGGGCGTGCAGTGGAGTAAATCTTAGAGGATGGGGCGGATCTTAATTGATGTTAACCCTTGACTGTGGTTCCACAACGTCAGGGTTCACAGGCCCCTTTCCTTTTACTAGAGCTGACATCATTTCCATTATTTTGGCCATTTGGTCTCTTTGTTCGAGCGATTCTTCTCGAGATCTCACCATTAAGTCTCTTGTCTCTTGTTGCGACTTGGCCAACTGCTCTTGTAATTCCCTTTGAACTCTTTCCATCCTTTCAATTCTTTGATTGAATTCAGCCTCCATTGCCCTAACTTGTCGACGCGTTTTATACGAATGACGTGATTCCAGTCTTGAAGTGTCGCAACTGTGAATTATACGATTTTAGCCTTAGTGGATGATTATGGTGACATGTATATGCAATGAATGAATGAATGAATGAATGACAAATGAATGATAAATAAATGTTAATCGTGAATAAATATGTAAGAATTTTAGTGTTGATTTCAAGATAGCCCCATACTTAGGCATTTCATTTATCAAAAGAGTCTATTACAAAAAGTTTTGCCATTTTTCTTGATTCAACAGTTATACAAATTTCCTAGCCACATCACCATATTTCTTGACTCGTGTGAAGAATTCTGATATGTTTGATCTTCGACTTGGAGGGAATTGGCAAATGAGAATTTCAGCTTCTTCCGATAGTTGTACCACGTGCATGGCTACCCCACGAATTTCATTGATCAAAAAATCGAGTTGCATTTCTTTTTCTTGGAGACCCTCTTTGCAAGCATGAATGTCTCTATTATACTGACTATTCTTTTCTTCCAGAGCCTCCAAGAGAGTATCTAACTGTTGTTGACCATCTTGCAGCATGTCTTCTAAATTCCGTATCCTCTCTTTTAGTTCTTGACGTTTAGCTTGACTAGTCATTACCTCGGCAGATATAACTTCATATTTGGCATTCTTCTTCCTTAACTCCATCATCGCACGCGCAGCTTTTTCTTCCTCTTTCTTGGCTTTCCCTTTCTAGAATTCCATCTCTCTTTTGATATTGCTAATTTCTTCCTTCCATTCTGCTGACGACTTGCCCAACCCACTGTTCTTTATTGTGCCTTTTAACTTTTTATTCTCCAGATGGAGGTCCTTTAAGTCATTTCTTACGACTTCAGCTTCTTTTTGCACTTTCTCGGTTCTGGATCTTTCAATCTGAACGTCAATCTTCAGTTAGTAGTTTTCCTCTTGAAGAGCACTAAGGTCCCGAGACATCTTGGCCTTTTCTCGTTCAAATTCTTGTCTTGCCATTTCTAGCTCAGATGGTGCTTCTTCCGAGAAAAGATTTCGGACGGTGTAATTTATCGACGAGACGTGCTAACTATTCACTCGTTTCTTTCTCCATATGACATAATCTTGGGTGAGGGTATCAACATATAGAGCCAATTCCATCAAATGAATTTTCTTCCAAGACTTTGCAGTGTCTCAAACCCTTCTCATATAACCTTCACCCGCGAAAGCAAACTCGGACTGTGCTAATCCTCCGGTGACGGGTATAAATTGTCGTGAAGAAAATTGCCTTTGGACCATTAACAGGGCATATCCAAATCCTCCCTATAATCCAAGCAGTGGCACCCAATCTTGGTTTCCCACTTTGTATAACAGAACCGAAGGGCGTATCCACGGTGCTCTCCAGGTTACATCTTCAGCACGAAGATTCTGAAAAACTGAAACCCAATACTGTTCGGTGACTTCCTTTGGCCATTCTTTCTCGAGATAAGCTTTTAACGGGGAGAATATTTTAGAAAACATATGGAACGGTGTGCGCTCTACTTTCCAGAAGTGGCTCAGGATCCAAACGTTAAGTAGCTGCGCGCATCCGATGAAATGACCTTCCCCTTTTCTCTTACAGATGCTTAGTGATCTGAAGGTTTCGGCTAAGATAGTTGGGATAGGGTTGATTCCTTGTTTTAACCTTTCAAAGAAATCCACTACTGCAACTTCTATGTGTCCAAACACTTTAGGGAAAACGATCAAACCGTAAATGGCCAAATCGAATAGATTTACCCTCTTCAACATGTCGGGGTGGTTCAGAACCAAGTCTCGCAGGGAAAACCATGGAATACAGCTGGTTTCATTCTTCTTCTTGATCTGTTTTTCAGCCCATGTGTCAGCCATGTCTGTCAATCTCATTAACTTTTTCTTGAAGGTCATCGGCTTAGGCTCTTTCACATATATTTTGTAAAATTGCACATTATCGATACGAAGCAAAGCAGCGTATTCTTCTATAGTCAGGGCCATGTCTTCTTGATTGAAGGTGAAACACTGGTAAGCTGGATCCCAGAATTTGACCATAGCTTGAATCAATTGTTCGTCAACGTTGATGGCAATCAGGTTGGCTATATCCCCGCATCTTTCAGCGAAGATTCCCTTAGTGTCCGAGTTTCACTAATTCCAGATTCAAACCAAGTCTTCCAGATTATTCTGATGAATATTTACGATTACATGCTCAGGCAGATTAGAAACACATCCTTCCATTAAACTATCCCCTTTTTCTTTCTGGGTTTTCAAAGACCAATCCCGGACAACAGCATTTTTCTCGGTTGTTTGTATAATCAACTCTTCCATCAGAAACCCGTTTTTTGGCAACCAATCTCTAATCAACACCTTCCTAATCAGGATGCCTATAATGCATAATGGAAAATGAAGATAAAGATAAACAAACTTGATTAGTAAGCAGAAAAATCATGAAAAATTTATCAAATTACGCTACCCGATCTAGTTTATTAAACCAACCCAATCCCCTTGCATACAAAGTGAAAGTGCAAAAAGTAAGAGGCGTTTCTCCCATGTACTTATTTTGGTGACTACTAAACGAACGGAGGTTCGGCATGGCTCTAGTTAGGGGGCTCGTACGGTTCACTATATGCGGTTTTGGTTCTAGATGGGTACTCGAACTGTTCGTACTATCATCTACTAAGACTAGTACGAAGCCTCGGTCGTAGCCCATCACAGGCTCACGAGATCAATTCGAGGGGTTACATTTACTTATGCCTATGTGGAGAGACGAGTTACTCATGAAAGCATAAGTCATACGTAACCCGAAAGTATTCACTAGCCTGTACGGAGGGACGAGTTAACTCATGAAGGCGTAGAGTTTACTTTCACTTAAACTGACGGAACCCGGGTATAGAGCTCATGTTATGCAAAGATGCATGTGCACGGTGTGTGGGGAGAAACTCACAAACCTTTACGTTTTATTTTAAAAATTAAACTAAAAACTAAAACCATAAAACTTAAAGCTGAAAGACAAAGAGACAAAACGAGTTAGAAAAACATTTACAATATAATGCGAATGTATGACTTTTAAAAACAAAAATTTGAGGATCCCGACTAAATATTAATTTGAACAAGGAAATTTTGAAAATTTTGACAACACGAGTTTAATTCCAGACACGACTCTTAAAAACTGGTCCTCAGCGGAGTCGCCAGCTATAGCGACGTGAAAATTTGGCTTTAACTTGGTCGCTAATTGTGGCGATTTAGTGAAAACTTGAAAACTGAAGTTTGGTATAAAAGGGGGAGTCGCCACCGATCCTTTTTCTAGGTGTGATCGGACACCTAATAAATTTATTTTTTAAACAAAAAGAAGGCTGAGTTTAGGTCTACGTCAAAAGTCAGAGAAAAATTAGGGTTCGGGAGTCAGTTACGCGCGAGGAAGGTATTAGCACCCTCGCGATGCCCAAAATTGGTATATTTTAAAACACGTGTTGTCTTGATTTTCAAAAATACGAGTTCAATGTGACATTTAGTCGTGATCCGGTTAAAACACAAGAATTTTCAATTTTTTTTTTCTATTTTTGAGAAGGACACACCGTTTAAACACGATTAGATTGAGGTTCACCCAACATAGCGATAAAATCGATGACTTAATGTTAAATCGGTACGTTGCCTTGATTATTGAAATTAATTAGAAAACAAGAATAAGATTTTCAAAGTAATGCCAAGCAAAATTGATATGAAATAAAAGTAAACAAATAGAAGGGCTACAAATATGTTGAAGCAAATGATAAAGGTGACGAAAATATTAAAACAATGGCCATATATGCGATATTAAACATGTTAACAATAGTATTAAACGCGAAATAAGGATGAATATATACAAACATATAATAATAGTTAGCAAAGTGATAGAGACATGATATTAAAACTATTAATGATGCTATATATATATGTATATAATACGGTGTTAAAATACATACATCATATAAATATTAGAAACATATACATGAGATAGTAAAAAACATTAAAACGTATATATACATGACATGTATAAAGATACAATATTAGAAAGATACATATACGTAATATATATAAAAACATGTATATATATTATAATATTAAAATATTTACATAGTATTTAAGAATATATACATAAGATGATATAAAATACATACATGGAATAGTATAAAAAATATATATAACTAATAATATAAAAAATATATATATGAAATAACATAAAAATATATGAATAGTATGATATTTACAAATATATTCATGATATTATTATAAAAAAATGTATAATATGATAAAATATACGAATAATATGATATATATAAAAAAAACATAATATATGAAAAATATAATATTTTAAAAAATATACGGAATATAAGAGTATTTGAAATAAAAAATAAGGAAGAAATGAGTAAAAATAATATACATAATAATATAATAAGAAAATAGTATATTTATAATAAGTACTTTGAAAATATCTATACGCACATATGTATAATAATGACAAAAAATAAAAATAATAGTGAAAGTAAATAATATAATAATAAATATAATAATAAATACATATGAATATAATAGTAAAAAAATGAGACATTTAAAATAAATATACATATATATATAACACTAAATATAATATAATAATAATAATAATAATAATAATAATAATATTATTAGAATAAAGTAATTAAAATAATGCTGTATATAAAAATGTATATACATACATATATAATAAAACATACACTAAGATTAATAATAATAACAATACTAGCAATAATAATAATTAGTAATAATCATACATTAAAAAAAATAAAAATAAAAGTAACAGTATTAGACAAATTGAGGCGAAAAAGGACTAAATCGAAACTAAAATAGAAGTTTGGGGGCAATTTAAAAATAAATAAAGCGAAAAGGACCAAAATGAACACGCGTGCAACCTGGAAGGACCAAAACAGAAATTATTCCTTCCCCCCAAAACACAATGCCGCACCGGGGACCAAATTACAGAGAAAAATAAATTATAGGGCTAAATTATAAATAATGAAACGATCTAATTTCAAAGTGATAAAAAGCGGAGGGGCTAAAAGCACAATTAGCCCCTCCTTTGAAAACACGCGGATCCCTTGAGGCAGGTCGGGTCGATGCGCGGGTCGTCTCAAAACGACGTCGTTTTGGGGCTAAAGGGCAGCCCCAAAAACGACGTCGTTTTGGAGGGCTATATAAGGCCCTATTTTGACAAAAAATTCATTTGGTGAAGAGAAAAGAAAAAAAAATGAGAGAGAAAAGAGAGAAGGGGCAAGGGAGAGTGAGCTCCGGCCAGGGGGAAGGGGCCGGTCACCGGTCGATCACCGGTTACGGTGGCCGAAAAAAGGAAAATTTTTATTTTTTTCTTTTTTTTAAAAATATTTGTTTTATATTTTTATATGTTTTAGTATATATGTGTGGAAAATAGACCTAAAAAACCGAAACTAAAATAGAAAAAAAAAAGATCACCTTAAGTTTCTAGCTTTTGATTTTTGATATCTTTGATTCTCTGATCTTGGTGGTGTTTGAAATATTGTTTATATTATTATTTCTGCATATTTTGAACTGTCGAGAGAGGAACCTTTTACATCTGTTTTTTGATGGCTTTTATAGCCTTTACATGCCCTAAATCTTTATTGTTTGCGTGTACACTCCATTTTGCAGGTCTGTTGATGGCCGGTGGATGTGACAGAGGCATGGGCGCAGAGGGCAGGTGGCCGGTGCTGCAGGGTTGGTGGCGCAAGTGGGAGGTAGGTGGTTGCGGCGCTGGGGTAGGTTAGGTTTAGCTTTAGGGTTTCTTTTTCTTTTTTCTTTTTCTGATTTGGGCTTTGGGCTAGGGGTTTGTTGGGTTTAGTTGTAAGGTATTTGGGTTATGGATTGTGGGTATTTGGGTTTATTGTAAATGGGCTTATGTAATGGGTTGGTGGCAAATTTGGGCTTCTACATATAATATATTATTTCATATCTTTATTGTGGAACTATGATTATTGTGATATAATGAAAATCAAAACAAAAGTTCACATTGAGTTGAACGCAGGATTGAGTACAATCGTTCTGTGGTCAGTGACAAATGGACGGATAAGACCATGGTTGGACCATGAAAAAGTGTGGAATGTAAGACCATAGCTGGGCTATGGCATTTCAGTGAAAAAACTATAATTGGATTATGGCATTATGAACGTAAGACCATGGTTGGACCATGGCAGTATATGTGTGTACGTGTAAGACCATAGTAGGGCTATGACATCATAATAAAGTGAAAGACCATAGCAAGGCTATGGCATTGTGATATGTGCAAGACCATGGCAAGGTCATAGTAATATATGTGTAAGACCATAGTTGGACTATGACTTTAAGCAAACGATGTACTCAAATTCGTAAGACTTTCCCTAATTTGACAATAAAAGGTAAGTGTTATATGAATTAAAGTGATAGAATTCAATCAGTTCTGATATTGAGCTCAATTAAGTGAATTCATCATTTGAGATTGTGATTGGCAAGGAATATTAACGAAATGCTCTGTTTAATGTTTTGTTATTATTTGTTCGGTAAGATTTATTTTTGAGCCTATGAACTTACTAAGCTTTCATAAGCTTACTTTTGTGTGTTAAATGTTCTGTAACACCCCAAACCCGACCCAGACGTTATGGCCGGATCCGACGTGCCACATCGAAGCGTTCAAAACATTTTATATTGTTGATCTAGAAAACCTTACTTAGTGTTTTAAAAGATAATTTCGTTATAGGTTAAAGTGAATGGAAGCTGCGCACCAGGTAGGATTCAAGAAAAGAGGAGGTGAGTCAATTAGACTGCTTAAGTACCTAGCTCTTCCATGATCCAATCCTAGACATGCACACATCCATTGCCACACTTTAAGCTTATTACTTGTCCACGAACAACAAATTAAGTTTAAGTCTATTTAAAATATTTATTTCCTTTGAAAACATTTACGTTATGGAAGCTTTACTCGATTATCGTGATATTTTAAAAAATAAGTAACTTTTATAAACGCGCGCCTAGAGCTAACCTATTTAATGACCCAAAATATTAAGAATAATAAAAAGAGCGACCTTATTACAACTTTAACCTTGAATAAAAATAATCAAAATAATAAATACTGAAACTTATTTTAAAGAAAACAAAACTTAATCTTCGTGGCCACTCTGAATCCCGCCCACTCCAAGTCCATCGATCTAAGGCTCACCGCAAAGATGGGAAAAAGGGGGAGTTTGGAAAACTCGAGTGTGTAAAAGTATCCCAACCAGAGCCCAAATCAGTTCAAGCTTTACTGGGCCTAAGCCCTATTCAGAAATCAAAGTTAACTGGGCCTTAGCCCATATCAATATTAATCTGGGCCATAGCCCCTTACAGTAACAGAGTATACTGGGCCTAGCCCATATCAAGATATCAATCGGGCGCACCCCTATTACAAGTCGAGATATATTGGGCCTTGCCCATATCAACACAGTTGGGCCCATTTCAATACAGTTGGCCCATAACAAAACAGTCTCATATGATTAATGCATGATAACCCCATCCAACCCTGCACTTGCCTCCTTCCATCCCTACACTTCCTGTGGGGAATAAATCACCCACGCCATCCCTACACTTACATGGTGCTTAGCAAATTCGACACAAGCACTAACTATAATCTGCGGCAAAGAAAGTCTTATATTAGAATATGTGGCACAGCCACCAGAACGGGTTCTTCCTCCATAACAAAACCCAACCCCATGCAGTATGACATGTATGCAGAATATATATAATTAACAAGGCATGCTTTAGAAAGACAGTCAGATTATAGCTTAATAACAGTTATTTACCCTCGAGGGGCGTAATAGTAAACTTACCCCTTCAGGGGTATTACGATAATTCTACCTTATAGAGTAATTTTATCAGTCTTTTTAGGGTTTACGTACATATTCTAACCATTAACACATTAATGTAAGCACTTACGAGCATTTTTACGGAATGGGCCCGTTGGCCCACTAACCCGCTTTCCCCACTAAGCCCAAATATACCGGCGTACGAAATTGCGCACTCGCAATCATACCGCTTGCGATTATCAAAATTAACAACCAAACCACTCACAAGCGCTGCGCGCCGCAAGTTCATAAATCACCGCCAAACTTTTCGGCTTTTTTTGATCTAGTCTATGAGTGGGTGTCGTTTACACACGATTTATAATGGTACGTTGGCGAGATCCACAAACGAATCGCCTACAATTGGATTACTAACACGTTAATCTAAATATCGAAATCAAACTACGTATTTAACCCTTTACCATATTCGCCAACACACGACCTTAAATCCCGAGTTATTTACCTTTTGCGAAATATAGGTTAAATCCAAAGATCCAACCGAAATATTCTTCAAGCCCTTTAGTAGACGCCCCTTTGTCCACGCTAATGCTTATACAATGAAAAGAAAAAGACACCAACACCCTTAGTCCAAACGTTAGCCACCCTTAAAGGGTTTCGCTTTTTATCTTAAACCATGAATAACTAACGAAAGTGATTCGAATACTTACCAATCGTTGTTCGTCCAAGAGAGTGTTCTTATCTATGATTCTAATCCCGATCTACATGTAGTCGGAAGAGACGAGTTCAAGTAGCCAATGATTCGGCTCCTACACCCCAGATATAAAAGTTTTTGGCTTTTGAAAGAAAAAGGAAAAGGATAGAAATTCGGCTATAGCAAGATTCGGCTTTTGAGAAATAATAAAGAAAGGAAAATAAGGAAAAGATAAAAAGAAAGGAGTATGGTTTCAACCAAAGGAGTAATCAAAGAACCAATATTTGAGAAGAAAAAGTTGTTTTAGAGAGAATTTGGCTTGAGGAAAGAAAATAGAAAAGGAGAGAATTGTTCACTTTTGGAAAAATAGAAAAGAATAAGAGCAAAAGAAATAAGATTAGATTAGAAAAAAATAAGGTCCTTTTCCAATTTTAATTCCTTCCTTATCTCCTTAATTCAAGGCTAAATTCTAAGTTTGAATTTAATTCAAACTCTCCATCATTGAAAGCAAAGATCCACCGCTCACCCGACTCAATCCAATGCTAGGAGAGTTTCGGTCAAACTCGACTCTTCCCCACGTGAGCAAAAAAATTCCAAACCTTGCGTGCGCGCTGAATTGCAGCTCGAACCCCGGACCTCCGTCACTTTGCACCTTCGCCCAAAGCTGTTGGCCACTGCACCACGCTTTCTCTTTTACTTGTATATGGTTACATTTACTTATAAACCTTACCTGCCGAAGCTTTGGTCCGCTTAAAAACAAACCAAAATAACGCCAAAGACTGGATTCGAACTCGTGCCCTCTCCGTCCCTTTCACGCTGCTGCTACCATCGCACTACAGCGCGCTCCTTGTGCTGGATTATACTCACTTGAACTTCTTAACCTTTATCTTAACCGTAACCTAAATAAAAACAACAAGTTGAGCACGCTGGGAATCGAACCCACCTTCCTTCCCTCCTTTGCCTGCGCCTAGCCATCTGGGCAGGTGCACTTCATTTGTGCTAAAACTCACCCAATTTATCTTTAAGGCCTTATGCCTAGATTTCCTTATTTTTGCTAGAGTCTTGGTTCGAATTTTTCCCACACTTTAAATACTTTTAAATTTATTTAAAAACTAAATTTAAGCACCACATTAATAATAATATCTTCTTATATTTTTAAACACTAATAATATTTAAAACTTTTCAATATTCAGGATTTTCTTCTATCCGAACCCAGGCTCAAAGCCCAATTCTTCTAGACCCAAATTCAGGATGTTACAACTCTACCCTCCTTAAAAAAATTTCGTCCTCGAAATTTCAAACTATCAACTAACCGTATTACTCAAGTCAAACCACTATGCTTTCACTGCGCACTCTGATTAAAAATAATTCTTAGTACGACCCAGAACATCTAATTACCAAAGTAAAGAAACGTTTACCAAGCACGAATACAACTCGTAACACACACTTAAATAGAATATGCTTGGCAATCCTGAGCTCGATGCTCCTTGGACCCACATCTAAAGCATGCTCCGGTTTTCCTATGGCATTCACCGGATGACGCCCGCTGCGCTTCTTGCAGTCAAAAAAGTCCAGTCGTGTCTTAACATGTTTCACGAGCGAGGCTTGGTTTTCTGAGAACTAGAATCCTTCCTCCTCCTACACTCCAAGCATCCTGCTTGAAGCGTTTCCCTAATTTCCTTAACCTTGGTCTCCAGTACTTCTTCTACCACTTTCCTTACTAACTCGGCCAGTGCCTCAGTTCTAAGCTCCGAGAGTTACTGGTTACCAAGTTGGCAGACTTTGCTTACCCTCAGAATTCATATCAATTCTCTACATTACCAGTACACATATCAAATAACTATAAAGATCTTAAAAAAAATTTACTATTTATTCATATGTCTTATGCAGAGATAGTATTTTAGAGTTTCTATTTTCACAGAATCATAGTCTAGCTACAGTCTCGGTATTCTAGAGTTTTACAGCTCTACCCTATCTAGAGTATCGTAGTAGGGTCTCAGTTCTATTCATAGCATCATATCAATATCACATAATGTAAAGAGAATGTACTTACAGTCTTGGTGCCGGGGATTCAGTGTGCCACCTTATAAATTTTCAGACAAGTTAAAAAATTTAGGCCTTTTTAAAACTCATTTCTCAAACATTTGATTTAAAGGAACTAAGTTCGGAGATTATCTCCTTTAAATAGAAAATTTGTTTTTAAAAATCGAATTTTTCCAAAAATACCCTCTTTGAACTCAAAGTTTGAAAACCGTTTTGGACCCGATCCACAGCCGAGTTATTGTAACCGGGCTCTGATACTACTAAATGTAACACCCCAAACCCGGCCCAGACGTTATGGCCAGATCCGACGTGCCACATTGAAGCGTTCAAAACATTTTATATTGTTAATCTAGAAAAACTTACTTAGTGTTTTAAAAGATAATTTCGTTATAGGTTAAAGTGAATGGAAGTCATGCACTGTAGGATTCAAGAAAAGAGGAGGTGAGTCAATTAGATCGCTTAAGTACCTAGCTCTTCCATGATCCAATCCTAGACATGCACACATCCATTGCCACACTTTAAGCTTATTACTTGTCCACGAACAACAAATTAAGTTTAAGTCTATTTAAAATATTTAT
Source organism: Gossypium anomalum (assembly GCA_025698475.1). Classification (NCBI taxonomy): domain Eukaryota; kingdom Viridiplantae; phylum Streptophyta; class Magnoliopsida; order Malvales; family Malvaceae; genus Gossypium; species Gossypium anomalum. The sequence goes on from CM046966.1 coordinate 18,560,791, forward strand.
TTCCTTTGAAAACATTTACGTTGCGAAAGCTTTACTCGGTTATCGTGATATTTTAAAAAATAAGTAACTTTTATAAAACGCGCCCTAGAGCTAACCTATTTAATGACCCAAAATATTAAGAATAATAAAAAGAGCGGCCTTATTACAACTTTAACTAGAATAAAAATAATCAAAATACTAAATGCGAAACTTATTTTAAAGAAAACAAAACTTAATCTTCGTACCACTCAAATCCCGCCACTCCAAGTCCATCGATCTAAGGCTCACCGCAAAGATGGGAAAAAGGAGGGTGAGTTTGGAAAACTCAGTGTGTAAAGTATCCCAACCAGAGCCCAAATCAGTTCAAGCTTTACTGGGCCTAAGCCCTATTCAGAAATCAAAGTTAACTGGGCCTTAGCCCATATCAATATTAATCTGGGCCCATAGCCCTTACGATGAACAGAGTATACCGGGCTAGCCCATATCAAGATCAATCTGGGCCGCACCTCTATTACAAGTCGAGATATATTGGGCCTTGCCCATATCAACACAAGATTGGGCCTATTTCAATACAGATTGGCCCATAACAAAACAAATTTCTCATATGATTAATGCATGATAACCCCATCCAACCCCGCACTTGCCTCCTTCCATCCCTACACTTCCCGTGGGAATAAATCACCCACGCCATCCCTACACTTACGATGTTGCTTAGCAGCACTGACACTAAATTATAATCTGCAGCAAAGCTGCTTATATTAGAATATGTGGCACAGCCACCAGAACGGGTTCTTCCTCCATAACAAAACCCAACCCCATGCAGTATGACATGTATGCAGAATATATATAATTAACAAGGCATGCTTTAGAAAGACAGTCAGATTATAGCTTAATAACAGTTATTTACCCTCGAGGGGCGTAATAGTAAACTTACCCCTTCAGGGGTATTACGATAATTCTACCTTATAGAGTAATTTTATCAGTCTTTTTAGGGTTTACGTACATATTCTAACCATTAACACATTAACAGAAGCACTTACAGAGCATTTTTACCGAATGGGCCCGTTAGCCCACTAACCCGCTTTATTTCCACTAAGCCCAAATATACCGGCGCACGAAATTGTGCACTCTGCAATCATACTTGCTGCGATTATCAAAATTAACAACCAAACCACTCACAAGCGCTCGCACGCCGCAAGTTCATAAATACCGGCTTTTTTGACTTTTTCGGCTTTGCCGATCTAGTCTATGAGTGGGTGTCGTTTACACACCGATTTATAATGGTACGTTGGCGAGATCCACAAACGAATCGCCTACAATTGGATTACTAACACGTTAATCTAAATATCGAAATCAAACTACGTATTTAACCCCTTACCATATTCGCCAACACATTTTTAGATCCCGTAGTTATTTACCTTTTTGCGAAAATATAGGTTAAATCCAAAGATCCAACCGAAATAGTCTTCGTGCCCTTTTAGTCAGACGCCTCCTTTGTGCACGCTAATGCTTATACAATGAAAAGAAAAAAAGACACCAACACCCTTAGTCCAAACGTTAGCCACCCTTAAAGGGTTTCGGCTTTTATCTTAAACCATGAATAACTAACGAAAGTGATTCGAATACTTATCAATCGTTGTTCTGTCCAAGAGAGTGTTCTTATCTATGATTCTAATCCCGATCTACCGTAGTCAGAAGAGACAGGTTCAAGTAGCCAATGATTCGGCTTCCTACACCCCAGAGATATGAAAGTTTTGGCTTTTGAAAGAAAAAGGAAAAGGATAGAAATTCATATAGCAAGATTCGGCTTTTGAGAAATAATGAAGAAAGGAAAATAAGGAAAAAGATAAAAAGAAAGGAGTATGGTTTCAACCAAAGGAGTAATCGGCAACCAATATTTGAGAAGAAAAAGTTGTTTTAGATAGAATTTGGCTTCGAAGAAAGAAAATAGAAAAGGAGAGAATTGTTCAGCTTTTGGGAAAAATAGAAAAGAATAAGAGCAAAAGAAATAAGATTAGATTAGAAAAAAATAAGGTCCTTTTCCAATTTTAATTCCTTCCTTATCTCCTTAATTCAAGGCTAAATTCTAAGTTTAAATTTAATTCAAACTCTCCACTCACTGAGCAAAGATCCACCGCTCACCCGACTCAATCCAATGCTAGGAGAGTTTCGGTCAAACTCGACTCTTCCCACGTGAGCAAAGAAATTCCAAACCTTGCGTGCGCGAATCGCACTCGAACCCCGCACCTTCGTCCGCTTTGGACCTTCGCCCAAGCCGTTGGCCACTGCACCACGCTTTCTTTTTACTTGTATATGGTTACATTTACTTATAAACCTTACTCGCCGAAGCTTTGGTCCGCTTAAAAACAAAACAAAATAACGCCAAGACTGGATTCAAACTCGTGCCCTCTCCGTCCCTTTAACGCTACGCTGCTAGCACTTTGCTGCACACAGCGCTCCTTGTGCTTGGATTATACTCACTTGACTTCTTAACCCTTATCTTAACCGTAACCTAAATAAAAACAACAAGTTGAGCACGCTGGGAATCGAACCCGACCTTTCATTCCTCTTTGCCTAGCGCCCTACCCCAGCCACTGGGCGGGCACTTCATTTGTGCTAAAACTCATTGAATTTATCTTTAAGGCCTTATGCCTAGATTTCCTTATTTTTGCTAGAGTCTTGGTTCGAATTTTTCCCACACTTTAAATACTTTTAAATTTATTTAAAAACTAAATTTAAGCACCACATTAATAATAATATCTTCTTATATTTTTAAACACTAATAATATTTAAAACTTCTCAATATTCAGGATTTTCTTCTATCCGAACCCAGGCTCAAAGCCCAATTCTTCTAGACCCAAATTCAGGATGTTACATGTTCATTGTACATTAAAAGAGTTCGGAGGATTGAATCAACACATCGGGCCACACTATCCAGATTTCACCGGTAGATTTTGTAAAAACAACTTATGGTTTATATGGCATGTATAGGATAGAATGAAAAGAAAGTAAACTTGTAATATGGTTATGAATGGCTCATATACATATATGTTGGTTTACGTGCATGTTTTTAATAGTATCTAATAGTAGTCAATGAATGGAATTACATGGTAAGTTATGCAAATGAGTAGTGTGATGATACATTAGGTTTAAAACTTGATATTTGACTTGAATTGGTTGCTTGGTTGAGTTATATTGGTGTAAGGAAATGTGTATGCAGGTTGGTTTTGGAAAGGGTGAGAAAAGTGGCCTTAAAATGGCCTATTTTTATCCACACGGACGTGTGTCTTGACCGTGTGTGACACACGGCCTGACACATGGGTGTGTGGTCCGGCTGTGTTTCCCTGCAACTTAAATTTGAGAAACAAAATGCTCAGAATTAAGCACACGAGTAGAGACACGGACGTGTGTCTTAGCTGTGTGGCAACACGGGCATGTGTCTTAGCCATGTGAAAATTGCACATTAATGTTTTGCAAGTCAGAGAGTTACACGGGTTGGAGACACGGCCGTGTGATCTGTGTCATTTGGCCGTGTGAACCATACAGCCTACCCACACGGGCGTGTGACCCCTGTACATGAGAAAAATTTTGAAATTTAGTGAAAAATTTCTTAAGTTCTCAGATTAGTCCCGACTTACTTCTAATATATAATTTGGCCTCGAGGGTCCATTTGAGGGATAATTTGATTGATTATGTATGATTTCAAATATGAATAGTAAATGTTATGAATTAACTGTAAATGTTCTAAAAAAACTCCGGTAATGCTCCGTAACCCTGTTCTGGCGACGGATACGGGTTAGGGGTGTTACAATGGAACTCACCATGAAATAGATGATAATAAGATATCGATAAAATCTTCAGATCCAAGTAGGTAAGGGATTGATTGAAGATTGTTTACCTTTTAAAAGATATCAAGAACAATGTTATAAATCTAAACTATGAATAAAAATTAAAGAGTTGCTATAAAAAATTTAAGACTCACTGGCTAAGATTCCTTCCTGCACAGACTTGAACCCCAAAAAGATGAAAATGGTAAAAATAGAAAGTGGGGGAGTGGCATGCCAAGAAATGGATAGCAATACAGGGAATAATTTTGTATTATTTTTTAAAAAATAAACTAAAAACAAAAACATTAACTAAATTAATTCTGATTTTTTGATAACCTATAAGATTGTTAGGAGTTTAAATTTAATGACTTACTGATACTATGGGCCGCATAGCAGAAAGAAACAAAAATTAATTTCATTTTGACACAACGGGTTTCAAACTTGAGACTTGAGGATAAGCTAAAACATTACCACTAAACCAACAAGCTCATTCTTGTTAGCAATTAAACAAAAATAAAAGATAAACCTTATGAACCAAGTCAGATATAGTTTCAAAATTAATGGAAAAATTCCAGAAGGAAAAGAAATCAACACAAGTCCTCAAACATGCAACTAGAACACCTAACCACTAAACAAGACCAAATTACTTTACACAATTCCTACAACCTTAATTCAAAAACAACAAGACGTGACTACTCTTGGTTTCACTAACCCAATTCCTACTAACCTAGTTTTCAAGATGTGACAAATGTTGGATCTCGATATAATCTGAGGCCATCCTGTACATGCACATATCCTATATAAGAGCGCAAAAAACCCTATTGGCATGTCAATTATATCCTAATCTTTTCCTAAATTCACTTAGGCATCAATTTTATGTATATACATTTTCCATTCTTGTAAAAATCAATTCTCATGTATAACTCTGTAATAGTTCATGTTCTCATATAACATATTTCAATTCTATATTCTATAATCATTCCATTTTCACATTTGCACGCTGCAACATTTCATTTCAGTCAATTATCACATTACATTTCAAGTCAATCACTTTTTAGCCATATATTCCAATTTCACTAGTATTTCTATTAAGTATGACTCATATTTCAGTTAAATTCAAGAAATAATCTTCTAGTTAAACTCTGTTTATTTGTTTCAATCAAACTCTGATTAGTTTAGATTATTTTATCATTATTTGACCTATGAATTTAGCCTATAAATAGGCTCTTTTACAACCTTAGAAAACACACCTATTAGAGATTAGAACTCATAACACTTTTGGAGAATTTTGTGTTTATGTTTCGAGGGTTTTTTGTTTTTTGGGTTTTGGGGTTTAGTTTTTTATCTCTATCTTTATACTCTTCGTTCTTTTTCCATTATAGTAAAATTATATTTGCTCGTAGTTTTTTTATCCTCTTTGGATGGGTTTTTCTACGTTAATTTTGTGTGTTCAATTTCTCAATTTCTTCCACTATTTTTTATAAATTAAGAAGTTCAATGGTGAGACAAATTTCAAACTGTAGCAAGTTTGGATGATAGTAATTCTAGTTCAATCCAACTTGAAAGAGGTTGTTACCGGGAAAAGGCTTGAGAATCTAAATAAAATAGAATGGGAAGAGCTTGATGAAAAGGCTTTGTCTGCAATCTAGTTGTGCCTCATGAATATGATAATGCAAGAGGTATTGATGGAGAAAACCTCATTCGCCTTGTGGAAAAGGTTAGAAACTCTTTATGCAACTAAGTCTCTGGCTAACCGTTTAGTGTTGAAACAACGTCTATCTACGTTTCGAATGAACGAAGGTAAGCTTATTAAAGATCACATTAGTCAATTTATTACTCTTTTAAATGATTTAAAGAACGTTGAGGTTCAGATTGACAATGAATATCAGGCTATGCTATTATTGTGCTCTTTACCCCCTTTATACAAGTCTTTCAAGGAGACCCTGATTTATGGCAGAGACAAACTATCGTTCGAATATGTCAAGGGTCATTTATTGAGTAAAGACAACCTCGAAAATGAGTTTGGTTCGGATAGCAAGGCAAATCGGCAAGCTTCCGTTTTGGTAGCATTAAAGAAGCGAGACAAAAAGTGTTGCTATTGTAAGAAGTTAGGTCACGTCAAAGCAGATTGTTATAAATTGAAAAATAAAAGGATTGTTGAGAGTAACGAGGAAGATTAGCTAATGCTAATTTGGCCAACGAAAGCGGTGATGATTTCTTATTAGTGTCAATGAGTGAAAACTTCGAGCTTACGTCCGAGTGGATCCTAGATTCGGGATGTTCTTTCCACATGTGTCCCAATAAAGAATGGTTCTCCATATATAGTTCAGTTGAAGGTGGTGTTGTGTACATGGGAAATGATTCATCCAGTAAGGTAATTGGTATTGGTATTGTTAAAATTAGGATGCACGATGGAACGATTAGGACACTTTCAGATGTCAAGTTTGTACCTGATTTATAAAAGAATCTCATCTCCTTGAGTATTTTAGACTCAAAAGGATGCAAAATCAACATCGAGTCGAGCGGCATTAAGGTATCTCGTTAAGCTCTCATTTTGTTAAAAGGTAAAAAGACCAGCATTATTTATATTATAGAAGGTTCTATAGTGACCGATGAAATCGGACGTCCCTCGTCCGTTACAGAGTCGAAGTCATCTCGTTTGTTGCGGAGGCAACTTGGTCATAGGAAGGAAAAAGGTATGACCGTTTTGTTGAAGAGAGGTTCTCTTTTGGATGCAGGTTTTGAAAAGTCAGGGCACTGTGTTCGTGAAAATCAAACCCAGGTTAGTTTTTATTTAGCAGTGTACAAGTCGAAGGCTAGAAGTCTTCCAGTTTCTAAGCACAAATTCGACTCAATTAATTCCCTGCATAGTTCATGATAGGCTCGTGGCGGGCTTTGGGAAAGATGGCGTTGTGGAAATATGAGTCAGGTGGAGATTTGTTAAATATGACTCATATTTCAGTTAAATTCGAGAAATAATCTTCTAGTTAAACTTTGTTTATTTGTTTCAATCAAACTTTGATTAGTTTAAATTATTTTATTATTATTTGACCTATGAATTTAGCCTATAAATAGGCTCTTTTACAACCTTAAAAAACACACTCATTAGAAATTAGAACTCATAACACTTTTGGAGAATTTTGTGTTTACGTTTTGAGGGTTCTTTGTTTTTCGGGTTTCGGGGTTTAATTTTTTATCTCCATCTTTGTACTCTTCGTTCTTTTGCCATTATAGTAAAATTATCTTTACCCGTGATTTTTTTATCCTCTTTGGATGGGTTTTTTTCACGTTAAATTTGTGTGTTCAATTTCTCAATTTCTTCCGCTATTTTTTCTTATTCGTTGCTTAATCGGGTCGATCCCCAACAATTTCAATTATTACTTAAACACACACATACATCTAAAATATCATAAGCATACACACAACACACAAGACAAAAATAATAAGTTCCATGAGAACTTTCCTTTTCAAAATACAAAATGAATGGATCCTCCAGGAACTAATCCGCAATTTTAGTTTTTCTCCTATTTACTTGACTTGGATCCAATTCTTGATCTAAAGGTTGGCCAAATATCAAGCTTGGTTTCTTAGTTTTTTACCCTTCAATGGACGACAAAGAGATGAATGGTTGAAGATGATAACCTTTCATCCACTATTTTGACTTATATAGTTTAATTAAGGTGTAAATAAACTAGTTTAATTATCATTGACATGGTTTAATTAATATAATCTAACGTTATATAATCTTAGTGGATTTTAATATCACCATCCACTAACATCATCTTTTAAGTGATTTAATTACCATTTTGAACATTTTGCTAATTGCTATTTTAATCCCTAAGTCATTTATCAATTAAAAATCTATAACGATTGAACATTTACAATTTAGTCCCTAAGCCTTAACTAACTATTAATTCATTAAAATTATCGGGCAAACTTTAATATATTTTTATATTATTTCCGTAAATATTTATTTTTAATATTTACGAACTCAGTTCACAGAAATAGGGTTTTAAAACTACATATTTCGATACCATTGAAAAATCGGGTCGTTACAGATATAAACCAAAAAAAATATAGACTTAGAACTCACACATGCTTTGCATAGAATCAGTTTGACATAGAGTGAGACTCAAATCTAAGATCTAAGAGTTGACAGACCTCTCAACAAGTTAGTATTGTCCCTCCCTAGTGAGAACTTTGTCCCCTAACTATAATAAAAGCTGCATTCCCTAAACAACCAACAAGTTTACAAAAATGGGAGCACCTTGTTACGTGCTTGATAAGGTGGACCATGTGAATGCGCCACATATGAGTAATTACACTACCCCTTAGGCTAGCAATGATAAGTATATTTTATTTCTTGTTTAATAACTTTTTATTCAAATACATGTTAAATAATTAATTGTAATATTAACTTTGAGATGATTTTTATACTTTTATATTTTAATCAAAATTTTCACTAGAAGTTTCTTAATAACAACTTACTAATTTTACATAAAATAATTTAATGAATTTATCATGTAATTAGTATATAATTGAGTTAAATATAAATTTAAAATATTTAATTTTAATTGAAGATAAATATAATTTTTTATAAAAAAACCCGAATATATTTAATATTTTTGATAATATCAAAGCTTACATTACAATTTAAGGGGAAGGAGATGCAAACACTAGTACTCGAGCTTTCAAGTATATCTAATTTTATAACAGTTCAATATGCAATTAGATTTTCATTGTTTTGTAAGTAAAAATAGAGAAATGATTATGTATAAATAAATAGTAAAAAAGGTATAGTTTTTTTATTTAAAATTTATTTAGTAAAAAAATGGCATAAATATAAATTTAGCCTCTAACATTTACTTATTTTGTCATTTTGACCCTTATTCTTTTCGGGGAGTCATTTTGGCCCTCAACCTTTAAATTTTAATCAAATTACTTGCTTTTTGAGTGAAAAACTAATTGAACTGTTAAAATTTTGATGGCATTGTCATGGCATTTTATGTATACTTTACTATTAACATGGATAAATTTTATAAAAGTTTTTATGAACTCTTTTTGAAAATTTAATTATTTTTTAAATTTTTATGAATTATATGTGGACTACCACACTGGTGGATCAATGCCATTAAAATTTTAACAATTCAATCAATTTTTCTTTCAAAAAGCAAGTAATGTGACTAGATTTTAAAAGTTAATGATCAAAATGACCCATAAAAAGAATAAAGACCAAAATGACAAAAAAAAAAAAATAGAAACGAATTTTATCTTTATGCCTAAATAAATCTCTAAGGGATTTACGAAGTTTTCTTCAAACTTGAAAGAATAAGTGTACATTCTTAAAACCATTGAAAGTCCGTAAAGGGATAAATGTCTTTTATTTAGCATATTCTATTTTATTTTAATGAAAACAACTATAGCATATTCTGGTTAATTAAAGGAAATTTATTTGGACGGTTGTTTCTTGGCATTCACTTCTTGTCAAGGCATGGTTGTTCAACTATCCCAACCAACATGTAGATAACTAAAATAAGGCACCTTGTTCAAACTAAATATGTATACTTAACAAGCAATTGTATTCACATCATATAGATTGAATATGTGTTTTTGAATAAAATTAACTACACAGACCATAATTTATTCTTTAACTACATTGATTTATAAGTAAACTGTTTATTTCATCACCCAATTTTTTTTTTGTGTTTTTATTTTAACCACTTTAATAAAAATACTTACAATTTGATCACCATCGTTATGAAAATTTTTCATTTTAATCATCTAAATGTTAAATATATGATGGTGGCTAATTGTGTATGTCACATCATCATTTTTTAATTTTTTTTTACCTCATTATTGTTCATCATCTTCCTCTCTGCACCACCCCTGCTTTTACCATTTTTCTTCTACCTTTGCTCACTGCTTCAACCGATCCAAAGTGAACTAGACCTTGTTACAACAGGTCCTGTTGGTGTTCAAAGATGCAACCCTAGATTAGAAGATTGGGAAATTATGTTATTTGAGTCAACTTTGTCACCGAGCCAAGACTAAAATTGAATCCTCCGTTGGATCACTAGTGATGTTGATGACCATTTTTAATAAAGGGGAAGCAGAAGAAAATTATATTTAAGTTGTTTGATTTGAGAAAGAAATATTTGGATTTGACTTAAAAAGACGAAACCAAATAGATTTCGGATAACAAGAAAAACAGTAAAAAAATAACTAAAATAAAAAATTTAAGAACAAAGGATAAATATTTAAAATAATTAATAAATAAATAAAAATTAAAAATGGAAGATAATCGAATAAACCAATGGATATGATAGATGGATGAATAAGTGTCCAATTGAACCCTTTCAGATATAAACCCCAAGAAATAATGAATGAATTCCCACAACTTATTGAATAAAATTGAGAAGAAAACTACTTCTAAAAATCACAAGAAAACAATCTTACACAAAGAAACTAACTCCTAGAGTTAAAATTTTATTAATGAAAAATAATTGTATTTCTAATGAACAATGAAAAAGCTTTTATATAAGCTAACTAATTAATCCAAATAAAACTCTCAATTCTACTGAAACACTAATTAATTTAAATAAGAAGTAGTTTTAAACTAAACTTTCTTGTTAACTAAAAAACATAAAACTCTTAAACAACTTAAAATGCTTAAAAATATATATCCAAAATTTGAAATAATTAAATAATAAAATAATAAAGTTTTAAACTAAACTTTCTTGTTAACTAAAAAACATAAAACTCTTAAACAACTTAAAATGCTTAAAAATATATATCCAAAATTTGAAATAATTAAATAATAAAATAATAAAACCTAATAAATACAATATTTTACTTATATATAATAAAATTAATCATAAAAACTGAACTCAATATGATTTAAACTCAAATTAAAATCTCAAAATTCGTAATTTCTTGTAATAATCTCATCCAGAAATCTACTTGCGTAATCTTCACTAAAACAATAAAGTTGTCGCAAATTGATTGATTTATCAAAATTGAAAATTGACAACTTTGATGAATAAAATTTAATGAATTTAATCGCACCCGTGCATGTATCAATTTTTTTGTCCTCAAACAACTGCTTTAGACTGGTCCGGTCCTAAGTTTGATCTGAGTGATAACTTAAATCAGTCCGGATCCTGGGAATTTGGGTTCTTTTTCCCAAAATAGTTTTCAAAACCCAATCTTTATTTCACTTGAAAGTACCGGTCTGCATGTTTCTTTGCCTATACTTTATCAACAACAACAAAGCGAATACCTTGAAACACAGGAAATTAAACCACAGATTCTAAATTCGAGCCTTTTGTTTCCATTTCCTCAAGAACAACCATTACCAAAGAGGCTTAATCATGGTAACTCAGAACTTGATTCTCGGATCCCAAAGCTACCATTTTTTTACCATGATTTGTTTATGACAAAGCAACAACTTGTTGGGTTTCCACAGTAGAAGCCATTGATAGCTAAAGGTCAATTTTTTCTTTTTTTTCACGTCAGTTTTTTTAATTGTCCTTTTACTTTTTTCTTTCTTTTTAAGTTTTTATTTATTTCCTTTTTTTAAGTTTTTTTATTTGTCTTTATTTATTTTATTTATTTGTTTATTATTGATTTTAAAACACTTAAAATATATATTTGAAACGTTTTATAATATAATTTTTAAAATTTTAAAAATATATTGTAATAGCCCATTTTTGCTCGGTCCATTTCAGTATTTAAAATAATAAACCCCAAAAAAATAAAAATAAAACAAAGTCCAAGTCCAGTACAAAATTACAAAAATATAATTTGGCCCGATCGGAATGACCCATTACTTGAAAAGATTTAAGGTCCATCTACAAGCTTGACTCATATGGAAATATAATCTTCAATGATATGCAATCTTAGATGTGATATGCAATCTTAGATATGATACAATCTTAGATATGATTGCAATCTTAGATATGATACAATCTTAGATATGATTACAATTTTAGATATGATATACAATCTTAGAAGATATGATTTTGTAATCTTGAAGATTTAATTTGTAGATATCCTTTAATCTTAACCGCTAATGTAATTGATCTGTACCGTTGGATTTTGGGAGGCTCAACTATAAATAGAGGCCTCTCCCTTCATTGTAAATAGACTTGAGTTTTGGGAAGCAATAAGAATTCTTGAGAGCATTCACTCAAATTTCTCTCCCTCTTGCGTTCTTACTCTCTCGTGGTTTGTTCTTATTTTATTTTTCGCTCATCTTAGTTTTTCAACCTTTTTTATTTTAATTTCTTCATTTTTCAAATATGTATATTTATTCCTATCTTTTATACATTTGATTATGTATTTTATATATTATAATATTTAACCTTTTTATATAGTTTATTTTCAAATATATATTTTCTATGCATGTATATATATTATATTATCATTTTATGTATTTTGAACTATTGCATTATATTTTTATAATTTGTAAATGTTCTATTTATTCATTTTTTTAGTGTATGTCATTTATCTTATTTGTGCATAGTTTCATTTTTTTTATATGCTATGTTTAATTATTTCTTTTATGTGCTATTTTATGATATATACTGTTGTATAATTTTTGCATGTATTATGTTTTTCTTTTAGTTTACTCATGTTTTTTATTTGTTTATTATCTTATATTTACCCTAGTATGATTTTTTTTTATTAAACGTATGTTCATGTTATTTAGTTTTGTCTTAATGATATTATTTATGTTTGTATGGAAATGTTAGAATATTTTGTACATCTATGCTTCATGATGCATTAATATGTCATCCTAAAACGTCATTTAAAATAATATTCTAAGGTTTTTTTTTTAAAAATAAAATAAAAGGCAATGCTTGATGTTTGGAAACTTCGAGAAAGGTAGTGCCCTAACTTACTAGGTTGCGACTTTTCTCGTTGAATTCGAATAGTCAAGCACCCTTCTAAATGATTTTGAGTTTTCAAAACTTAAACGATTATTTCGAGATTTTAAAACATAGTGTCCTAACTTACTGGATATGGCGTTTTGTTGTTTCGAGATAGAAATTTTTGAAAGACGAGCCTAGTTTCTAAGGTTTTAAAATGTTGCATCCTAACTTACTAGATGTGATGTTTTGACTCGTTTGAAATAAGTGAGCCTTAATTTTCAAAATCGAGACATTCTAATTAAAAGAGGTTTGCATCTTAAAACTTTCAAATTTCCGATATTAAAGACACTTGATAATCAATTAGGTACCAATTTTTGGGCGTTACGAGGGTGCTAACCCTTCCTCGTACGTAACCGACTCCCGAATCCGTTTTCTCGACTTTCGAAGACCAAAATTAATGTTTTAAAACAAAACATTTTATAAGGTATCCAATCACACCTAAAAAGATTGGTGGCGACTCCCGTTTTCATTTTTCTTAAAGTCGATTTCCATTTTCCAAAACTCGATTTAAAAATAGTTTCGACATATATATTTTAAATTATTTTTTAAAATTTTAAATATTATTTCTTAAATTTTAAATATATATTTTTATAATATAAAACATTTAAATATTTTAAAGATATGACCTTTTAAATTTATTATTAGTTTTATAATATTTTAAATATATTTTTTTAATTTTACATATAATTGTTTAAATTATGAATTTTTAATTATTTTGAAAGATATTCAAACTTTTTTTAAAATTCTATTTAAAATTTTAAAAATTAATATTTTATTTAAAAAAGTGAGTTTTGAATTAATTAGAAAAAAATAAAAATAATAATTGTTAAAAAAAGGATTTATTTGTTAAAAAAATATGACTTTATTTTAAAAAATATATATTAAAAAAGTAAAAATTTAAATTAAAAATTAAAAAAATATATTATAACTGGTCACATCATGTCATTGACATCAGCAATGTGACCAATCATTAACTTAATTATTAATTTTAAAAAATAAATGTTATATAAGGTGGGGTTTGGTCCCCCTTCAGAAGGAAAGAAGAAAAGAGAAAAAAAAAGTAAGTTATTTATAATTTTTATTTTATAATTTTATATTTTATAATTATTGTAATATAATAATTAATGGTATTGTATTTTTTTATACATTATGCAGATATCAAAATGTCTTCTGAAGCAAATATGGATCGCACTTCATCGAAAATTAACGAAACAGTAAAATTAATTATAAATTAAATAAAAAAATCGTTTTAGTTTCTCATTTTTTCTTACTAAGCACTACTTTACTCAACGTGTCTTTAATTGCATGAAACTGATCTCTATTTGATTGTTATTATTGTAACGTCCCAAATTTCTGTAATTTCAGCTTTTATGATTGTTGAGCATGGACATATCGGGACTTTTGTTTTGAATCATTTTGGCATAAAATATATGTGATTTAAGAGTTTTGTGCTCTGGGGTGTGTTTGAGAGGTCGCAAGTTCGAGCCTTAACTTGGGCTAAGGTTTGGTTTTGTTTAAATAAAGCCTGACTTTTGGTTAATGGGCTTATAAGAAATTATTGGTAAAAACTTAACAGAATGGGCCTATTGGTCTAATGGTTAAGTGGCAAGGGTGTATGCTAAAGGTCCTGTGTTCGAATCCTGGCTTGGGCATTATTATTTTTGCCATTAAGGCCGTGATAGAATTGGAGGTGAACTAAAACACTGAAGTAGTAGGGTTTATCAGATTTTTCTGAGTGGTTTCCCCAAAAGAACTTTCTCTGCCAAAATTCTCTTCTATTTTTGCCCTCTCCACATTTTTTTCTTTTCTTTTTGTCGAAATTTCCCTTGCCTTCCCCTCATTCGTCTTGATTTCGTATTAACGGGCTTCTGCGATTCATTGACGTTCTCATCGTTGGTAAGTTTCTGCTTGTCATTCATGAACAGCATTTTGATTAAGAGATTAAGGGAGAATTTTTCTTTGGGTGTTTAGGTACTGATCAAGGGGCTGTTCTTCGTTCCTAAACAGCAAATTAAGCACGTAGTATTCGCTGGTTTTCGCTCGAGGTAAGAAAGTTAATGATTTCGGGGCGAAATACCTCGGTTAATTTCAATTGAAAATTATTTAAGTGACTGAAATGGGTGTCGAATATAGGTTCTGGAGTGTTCGGGATTGCGTTAGGCTTCAATCGAAATCAGGTGTGTACTCCAATCGATCTAAAATCGCATTTCGACGAAAGCCGAAAACGCTACTGTTAACGCCACACGGACGTGTGGACTGCCTGTATGGAGGTCGTGTGGCGAGACACGACCGTATGATCGATGAGCTAGGCCGTGCGCGTGCCACACGGGCACGACGGATACAGGCGTACGATGGCTGGCTAGGTTGTGTGCGAGGCACGGGCTTAACCAATTAAGCCGTGTGGGCCACACTGGCTTATAGGCCACACGGGCATGTGGAATTCTGGGCCAAGCCGTGTGATCCACACGGTCAAGGCCAATTTGGGCTGTGTGGGCCACACGGACGTATGGGCCCACACGGATAGGGCACATGGGCGTGTGAGCCCAATTTGTTTGAAATGTTCTGTAAGGTTGCATTAGTCATCCAAGTCATCTATGACCAATTGTAGGGTCGGTAAGTGTTACTTAGACCCCCATACGATGATGTGATATTGATGTATGTTTGACATGTAATATCTAGCATGTATATATGTTCTGTTCTGGAAATATATGTATGATTTGTTTATCTACATAATAGCATGCCACGATTGTATGATGCATTGCATTAGGGTGAGCTGATTGATGAAGTGAAGGAAGTCTCTGAAAGGCTTTTAGTCTGTTATCTGGCAGCTCAGCTGCATATTTCTGTTATGTGTCGTTTCGCAGTATCATGTGGTGTGTAGGGTTGGATGGGTTGATTTTATCCCCATACTTGGTGTGTAGGGCTGGGTGGGTCGATTGTATCCCCACATGGTGCGTTGGTTTGGACGGAGATGGTGTGCTGGGTTGATGGGCATGTTTCTCTAATAATCTGATCTGTTATGCATGCGATATCTGTATGGGCTAAGGCCCGGTTGTTCTGATTCTGTATCTGAGTGGGCTAAGGTCCACACCGGTACTAAAAAGGGCTCAGGCTCGAATTATCTATACTCTATTATCTGTTTGTATGCATGCTGCCTGTGAGGATGTACACACTGAGTTTGCAAAAACTCACCCCTTTATTGTTTTATCTGTCAAGTAATCCCCAGCAGTAGATGGATTGGTGCGGCGGAGGGCTCAACGATGACCAACTCTACATATACTTGGTCTTTATGGTTTTAATGCGTTTATTATTTTAACTGCTATGATTGGGGGTATTTATGTAATTTCTGGACTTAGACTGTTGGTTTTAAATTTGGAATTTTGAACTACTATTTATGGACTTTGAAACTGCAACATATCACGATAACTTTATATGTTTTTAGCTTCCAAGTATAAAGAAATAATTTCAAGCAAAACAACAAAACACGTTTTTTTTTAGCTAAGTGAAAGATAATAACTAGAACGGTTTAGGGTAAATTCGATTTTAAATACACTCCCATGTGGCATCGCCAGATTCGGCCATAACATCTAGACCGGGTTTAGGGTGTTACAATTATTCATTTTTAACTCTTTTCTTGCATAAAATTAATCTCTACGTGTTAGTTATATTTTTTTAATTTGTACACATTCATAAATTTATATATTAATTTTTTTAATATGATGACATCTCTGCTTAATTTTACTATTTACTGTGTATGGTTCTATTTTTGGGGTACAAAAAAGTTATATTTGTCTTTAACGAGGGAAATTTTTTTTTTATAAAAGTTCTGTATGTAAGATAAATTTTTGAGTTTGACTATGCCTAGTTTTTATTATATGTAAAACTCTATGTATTATTATAGATATCAATTCAATAAAAATAATTTTATTTTTATTTTTATATTTACCCATACCACCTATAGTTTTTTAGGACATTATTATTTTTTTAATGTATTTTTTGTAGTTATATAGTTGCCTTTAGTTTTAATACTTAACTATGATTAGGACATAATAATCACATTTGATTTCTACGTGTTATTATTAATATTTTATGACAAATCTTCATTCTATTATTAATATTTTATTACTTATTTAATTTAACTTAAATAAAAAAATACTTAGAATGGCTACGTTGGTATAGTATATGTGTGATGTTTTTGTTTTCTCAACCTTTCAATTTTACTCTTCAATATATAATTTTATTTTTAAATTATATAGATAATTGATTTATCATATTTTTATTTAAAAAAACTTACCATACAGGATGGGTATCGGGTTTTGAGGTAGCGGTTTCATTTTCCCAAGTACGATCCAGATGAGTGAATCATGCCATAATTACAGTTGGCAGGATTTGGGACATCACATTGATCCGGAGGTTTGACCTGAGGGCGAACTTAATATCCGCATTGGTTGAGCGGTGGTGTACGAAGACCCACACCTTCATTATGTCATGCAGGGAATGCACTATCACATTGGAAGACGTTGCTATGCAACTTGGGTTACGAGTTGACGGTGCTGTGGTCACGGGTCGAAAGCAAAGTGTTGGAACCTTCAGTACTATACCACAGATTTCTTGGAGGGTCCCCTACTGATGGAGAACAGAATTTCACATGCTTGACATTGGCATGGTTGAGAGAAAGTTTTAAGGAGTTATCAAGCACTGCCACTAAGCATAAGGTGATGTATGTTGCTCGAGCCTATATTATGTAGCTGATCGGGGGGTACTTATGCTGAATAACACGTCTAATAGGGTCCACTTAAAGTACTTGCCTCTATTGGAGGATTTCTCTCATACTGGTAGTTACAACTGGGGATCGGTAGTGTTGGTCGTATTGTACTATGAGATTTTCCGAGCAACAAAACATGGGGTTAACAACATGACTGGTTGCCTGGGTCTATTGCAGTCTCGGGCTTTATACAGGATGCCATTTCTAACGGCTGTTAGGCACTAACCATATTCGTGGCCACTTATACATAGGTAAAAACAAAATTATACTTAACATTTAACGACTCATAAGTGTGGATAATATTTTCCAAAGTTTAACTGCTAACATGTTTGTTTCGATTTCAGATGGGCCACGTCTCCTGGAATTGGTGCGAGCTAAACATTAATCATTTACCGCCAAATGATAGAGGCGTACATTGGAAAGAAAGTAATATATATTAATATGGTTTAAGTAATGTTGATTTAACTTATCCACTTGTAGTATGTGATGTCACTTGACTCATTATGTTATATTGTGTAGTTCTTGTGGATGTCATATTCTGCATTGAACATTGCAACCCTTATTCCTCAGTTGGTTCACGCCGAAGCACATATGTGGTGCATTAACATACCAGTGCTCAACTTCTCAACCTTTGAGTGGTACAACAATTTGTTGGTGTCCACGGTAAGACCATGAGGGGGAAAAATACAACAGATTGGAGCGTGGAACATCAATGTTATGTAACACTATGGAATGGTCGGTACGACAGGCGGCCTGAGATGCAGTCTTTGTAACAGCCCATTTTTAGTGAAATCAAAATAGTGGTTTCGGAACCACAAATCCGAGCCAAAAAAAATTATTTTAATACTATTGCATGGTCTGTATTATGATAGGAACGCTATATGAAAATTTTGATAAAAAAAATTTACCGATTATGTGCTTAATTACGGAAAGGACCAAATTGCAAAAAATGCAAAAGTTAGATTTTAGAAGCTAGAAAGATCAAATAGCTATGAAATTCAAAACTTGAGGTCCTTATATGTTAATTATACCATTAAAGAAAAGTTGGTAGATATTTTTGGTGATTCATCCATGGAAAAATTAGAAAAGGTTAAGGACTAAATTGGAAACTAAAATAATTAAAAGATGATATTAGAAATATCATCTTCCCTAAAATTTGCACGAAAACCATAAGAGAGAGAGAGGAAACTAATCAAGCTTGATTGGGTAAGTATTTTTGTCTCGTTTTTAGTAATTTTTATATTTTTGAAACTGGGATGGTCTAATCTATCTATTTAGGGGATTAATTTGAAAAGTTATCAAAGTATAAAGAATTTTCCATGGATGATTATGCTGAAAGTTTGAAATTTATGGTAGAAAATGAAAGGTTGTTGATAGATAAACAACTTTTACAAAGTGAGTTTTGATGAAATTGTGATTTAGGGACTAAATTGTAAAGTTTTAAAAATTGAAGCAAAATTCTAAATTTTTTAGAGTACATGTGCTGTAAATTTTATAATGAAATTTTGGTTAGGCTTGGAATAAGGAGTAAATTGCATGAATTTCATTTTCCGATCTTAGGGACGAAATATGAATTTATGGAAAGTTTAAGGGTAAAATAGTAATTTTACCTAGGATATAAATTGAGTTCAATAGAATATGAAATGTGAGAAATTAATGATTAAATCCATTTATATAGATCCAAATAACACAAATTCAAAGCTAGATCGAGGAAAAGAGAAAGTTTTGGATTAGTGGATTTTCTTGTACGAATTATTATTGAGGTAAGTTCGTGTAACGTATTAATGTATATTAACATGTTTGAATTGAATGTTATATTTAATTTGAATGAAGTAAGTGTTTATGTGACTATATGAATGTTATAAACATATGAATGATCACATTATAGAAAATGTCATTAAAATGTTAAGTTCCGTTTGAATAATGAAAATCGATGGATACATGTGATTTCCAGTATATGAATGTGATTCTACATATGTTGCAGAAGGGATTTAGCTCAGACGAGTAATCCCCATAAAGCCTCTCGAGCATTCTGTTATATTGTTCCTTCGAGCATCCTAATCAGTAGTGATTTAGTATGTGTTGTGCACTACTATAGCTCTTTGTGAGAGTCCTAAAATACGATCGGTTGTGATCCTGCATATAATGCGGACACAAACGCAATTCTTCGTGAGTGTCCTGTTAAGCTCACTTGAACTCTCTATTACATTACCCGAAGCTCCATGATATTATCTCTTTGGAGATATCCGAAAGGCTCTATGAGCCTCTTAAGTAAAAACTCTTATGAGTTTCCTGATTAGCTCGGATAAGTGTTCTGTTATATGATTACATGGCTCATTTGAGCATCCTAATATGTGGGTCGAGAGTATGCTCCCTGAATAAGAATTGACGACTTATAGATATGTACATCTTGGGTGTAGTATTTAAGTATACATCGATATTTCAATAATTCAACGGATAAAACTCTTGACATGAGAAAATGATGAAATAAATAGAAATATGTCCTGAATATTTTTGAATTATTTGATAGAGGATTATATGATGAGCCCATCTATGTTTATTTGATGTATAAATGTATTATATAGCCAACTTGTTTGATTGAGTATATTTGTTTAGGTAAACTTGTCAAAATGATGAAAGCATGTTAGTTGTATGCTTAATATAATTAAATATGAATGGTAAGTTTTAATTCTTGTTATACAGACTTACTAAGCATATAATGCTTACTAGGTTTTATTTTCTCTATTTTATAGTGCTCGGAAGCTCGTGAAGGTTGGAGATCGGTTGGAGCATCATCACACTATCCACTAACTTGTTTTGGTATAAATAGTAAATTTATTTTGGTATAATGGCATGTATAGGTAACTTGGCCTTTGATGGCATATGAATGTGGTTTGTAAGCTAGCTATTGGAATGACTAGTAATGGTTTGTTTTGGTAAAATTATAAGGTTATATTAAGACAAATACTTATGTGTTAAGTTTATTAAATATGGTTGATCAAGTTATGCTTAACATATAAGTTAAAAAAAAGTAAGATTAAAATCATGATTGCATATGATAAAATATCATATTAGATGTTAGTATTGGCTTGGTTATAATGTTTGGATTGGCTAGTATATACATGTAAGTGTTGGTGTAGGTTATTGGCAAATTTGGGTGAGAAATAAAGCTAGGAAATGGCTTTATTTTGTCCACACGAGTATACACACAGGCGTGTATCTTGACCATGTGTGACACACAGCCCGGCACACGGGCGTGTGGTTTGGCCGTGTGTCCACTGCATCTTAAAATTGAGAAACAAAATGCTCAGAATTGAGGACACGGGAAAAGGCACGAATGTGTGTCACAGCCATGTATGTTACACGACCTAGAACACGAGCGTGTATCTTGACTATGTGAACCCTGGACTTAATTTTTGAAAATTAAATTGATCACACGGCCTACTTACACGGGCGTGTGGCTGGCCGTGTGGCACAAGTAAGAGAGTTATACGGGATTAAGCACAGCCTGCAGCACGGGCATGTCTTAGGGTCACACGGGCGTGTCCCTGGACCACACGGGCATGTGTGCCTTGCATCTAGCAAAATTTTTAAAATTTTGCAAAAAATTCTCTGAGTTTCTGATTTGGTCCTGACTCGATTCTAATACTCATATCGGGCCTTGAGGGTCCATTTAAGGGACATTATTAATAATATCAGAAAATGAATAGTAATTGTTAGGAATTATCTATAAATCTTATGAAAAATCTAGTAATGCTCCGTAACCCTACTCCAGTGACAGACACGGGTTAGGAGTGTTACATTTATTGGTATCAGAGCTACGATTTAGTCGATTCTCGGATTAGACTTAGTAAGAATGAGTTTAGCTATACATGTCATTAAATAATTTGTGATAATATCTCTTAACCAATTTAAATATGTTTTTCATATAGTAATGTCATCCAACCAAGCTAGAGCTGAATCCAAGGAAGCTGACAGCAATATTTCAGCTCCAGTTCAAAGAGCTGCATCTAGTAGTGAAAGGCCCATATCTGAGGGCCGAAATGAGGAGGCAAAACAAGTCTTCTTTCAAATGATGAATGAATGGTTCACTCAGTATATAAGAACAAATCCTGCTATACAACAACCTCCCCCACCTACTTCTCAACCGGTTCCTGAGATGCCACAAAGTGTTGAACCTATTAGAACTGGTAAGCCTCCGGTAGATAAAATCCGTAAGTATGGGGCATAGGAATTTAGAGCTATTGCAGATGATGATCCAGAAAGGGCTGAATTTTGGTTGGAAAATACCATCTGGGTTTTAGATGAATTATCTTGTACACCAGTTGAATGTTTGAAACGTGTAGTATCTTTACTTAAAGACACGTCTTATCATTGGTGGAATATTATAACTTCTGTGGTACCGAGAGAAAACATTACATGGGAATTCTTCCAGATTGAATTCAGAAAGAAGTATGTTAGTCAAAGATTTCTGGATCAGGAAAAGAAAGAATTTTTAGAACTCAAACAGGGAAACAAGACTGTATTTAAGTATGAGCGAGAATTTGTTCAGTTGAGCAAGTATGCTAGAGAGTTGGTTCCAACTGAGGCTGATATGTGGAAACGTTTTGAAGAGGGCTTAAATAAAGACATTAAGCTATTGATTGGTACTCTTAAATTGAGGAAATTTATGGTATTATCTGATCGAGCACACAAAGCTGAAGAATTAAGTAAAGAAAAGAAACAAACTAAAAAAGAAGCTCGGGTTTCTGGTAAAAGAATTATGAGCAAGTCACAATCATCTGCTTCAAAGAAATCAAAGAAGTATTATGATCGTTTTACAACATCAGTGGGATATTCTGGAAAAGAGCGAGGCTCTCAACGCTCTAATCCGAGATCCTCGTCTCCATCTATAACTAGTGTTGGTAGTGTCAGTAATCTTAAATCGAAATGTAAAACTTGTAACAAATTTCATTTTGGGGAATGTCATTTAAGAAGTGGAGCCTGTTACCGATGTGGTTCTCTTGATCATTTTCTCAAGGATTGTTCAGAAAGAATTGAAAAAGATATTTATCAAACTTCAAAGCCGAGTAATCCCACTTCAACAGGCAGACCACCCCGTAATCCCGGTAATATCAATGGTAGCCGAGGTACTACAAGGGATACAATAGTTAAATCTGAGGCACAAGCACCGGTAAAGACATATGCTATTCGTGTTAGAGAAGATGCCTCTGCACTAGATGTCATTACTGGTAAATTTTCTCTACTTGATACTGATATTACTACTTTGATTGATCATTGTTCCACACATTCATACATATGCACAAATTTAGTGTCTGTTAAAATTTTATCTATTGAATTCACTAAATTTGTGGTTAAAGTTTCAAACCCTCTTGGCCAATATGTTATGATGGATATAGTCTGTAAAAACTATCCGTTGATGGTAAAGGGTTATTGCTTTTTGGCTGTGTAACACCCCAAACCCGGCCTAGATGTTACAGACAAATCTGGTGTGTCACATCAATAAAGGTTTAGTCACGTTCCTTAGTTACTTCGATTAAGGTGTGGTTTGTGAAAACGTTATTTTAGTTGATTAGAAAATTTTCGGTTAATTTGTGAGCATCCTATTTACTAGATCATGTTTGTCATTTTGTTACCCATTTGTTACGAGTGTTTCGTTTAAAAATGTTGTTTAGTTTTACAAAAACCCGCGCAGCCTAATTCTATCGGTTTCAAACGAGTATTAATAAAGAAATTTAATAAAACTTAGGAGCGGCCTTATTACAAATTAAAAACCCAAAAACATAAAGGAAATAATCTAAAATAATAGTGAAGGTATAAATGCTTATTTTAAATAGTCTACATGGCCACTCTGAATCCCTCCAGCTCCAAGTCCACCAATCTAAGGCTCACCTGCAAAGATGGGAAAAAGGGGGTGAGTTTGGAAAACTCAGTGTGTAAGATAAACCCAACTAGAGCCTATATCGGTTCAAGCTTTACTGGGCCTAACTCCTATTCATAAATTAGAGTTAACTGGGCCTTATCCCATATCAATATTAATCTGGGCCATAGCCCCTTACAGTATCAGAGTACACTGGGCCTAGCCCATATCAATATCAATCTGGGTCGTAGCCCTATTACAAGTCAAGATATATTGGGCCTTGCCCATATCAACACAGTTGGGCCCATTTCAAAACAGTCTCATATGATTAAAGCAAGATAACCCCATCCAACCCTGCACTTGCCTCCGTCCATCCCTACACTACCTGTGGGGAATAAATCACCAACGCCATCCCTATACTTACAGTGTTAGCACCGGTTGTGGCACTAACTATAATCCGCAGTAAAGCTGCTTATATCAGAATATGTGGCACAGCCACCAGAACGGGTTCTTCCTCGATAACAAAACCTAACCCCATGCAGTATGACATGTATGTAGAATATATATAATTAACAAGGCATGCTTCAGAAAGGCAGTCAGATTATAGCGTAAGAACAGTTATTTACCCTCGAGGGCGTAATCGTAACTTACCCCTTTAAGGGTATTACAGTAATTCTATCTTACAGAGGTATTTCAGTAATTTTATCAATCTTTTAGGGTTTCATGCTCATTACAGTTATTAACGTGTCTTCAGAATACTTACCGGATATTTTTATCGAAATGGGCCCGTTAGCCCATTACCCAATTTCGGCCCATCGAAGCTCAAATTCACCGAGGTGCACGAATTACGCACTTTGCAATCTTACCATTGAAGTTACCAAAATTATCAATACAAACAATCCCACGAGTGCTCGCACGCTCGTAAGTTCTCGAAATACCGACTTTTTAATATTTCGGCTTTTTGACTTTTGCCGATCTAGTCTACTAGTGGGTGTCATTTGCACACCTGTTTGCGACGACCGCTTGCCAAAATTTACCATGTACCTATCCTAAAATTGATTACTTAAAAATTTAGATCCAAAACCATACGATTACAAATGATATCTTTCTTACCAAAATCGACCAACGCCCTTAATGGCTTTAGATTGCTTACCTTTGTCGCAAATAATGACTAAGTCTAGATCCAATCGTTTCGATGCTCTCGCTTCCTACTGCTCTTTGATCGACAGCCTTTATTCCACCTTACTCATAATAGAATGATAAATAAACCCAATAAACCCTTTAATCTAAAATGATAGCCTCCCTAAGCGATTAGGGATTACTCGACTTTTTTTCCAGAACCACAAGATACGAATTGAAAGAGGGTTATGAATACTTACCATGAGATCTATTCGATGAAGAATGTTTCCAATACTTTTGTACCCCTAACACGAGAAAAAGATGAGTCCAAGAGTTCTAAAGGTGTTCGGCTTCCAACCTCTTAAAGTATGGTGACCTCGACTTTTTAACAAACAATGGAGGAAGAAAAATAGAAGCTCGATGATGAGAGATATGGATGAAAAGGAGAGGAAGAGAAAAGAAAATAGAAGAGAGGAGATAACAGTAGAGATTCGACTTTGAAGGAAATCAAAGAAGGAAGAGATGAGAAAAAGAAAGAGAAAAAAGAAGAAGAAAGAATTCGGCAAACGGCAAAATAAAAGAACGAAAGCAACCAACAAAATTCAGCCCTTAAAGAACCTACACCTATTCAGCCACTAAACAATCGGTACAATTCCTTCCTGACTTAAATTCCATGTTTTGCTCATTGATTTCAGCCACCACCAATTTAAATCCCATCCAAATTCCTTGCACCATCAGCAGTAGTCCACCGCTTGACCGACTCAAGCCATTGCTAGGAGAGTTTCAGTCAAACTCTAACTCTCCCCCACATAAGCAGCAAAATTGGTCCTTCGTGAGCACAACAGCTTAAACTCCAAACCTTCTCCTGTCCTTGTATTTCACATCCTGCTGCTGGCCACTGCACCAAGCTTTCCTCTACACCATAATAGGGTCACAATTAATCTTAATCTATTCCTGCTAAAGCCTCGGTTACCTGCGAAATAAAAAGGAAACTTCGCCTGCTATACATCTCGAACCTGCGACCTCCTAAACACACACATACGCTGCTTGCTACTGCACCGAAGTTCCTTTCATGACATAATCTTCTCACAATTAATTTTAAGGCTTAACTGCTGCAGTCATAGCTACTTAAAAAGAAATCAAAATTTTGCCTTCCCCCGGAATCGAACCCCAGCCTTCCTTCCTCGTCCCAACCAACCTAACCACCGAGCAGCGCCCTTTATGCCCAGTTTCTGCCCAACTTATTTTTAAGGCCTTATGCCCAGATTTCCTTAAGAGGCAAAATTTAAGAATTTCGCTAAAGCTACGGGCCGAGCCCTGAACTTTTTCCCACACCATAAACCATTCGTAATTTATTTAATTACTAATAAACATACTAAATAATAATAATAAAAATTAAATCATCCCATTTATTCGGGCCGTCTTCTACCCGAACTCGGACTCCAAACCTAATATTTCTAGGCCCAATTTTTGGGGCGTTATAGGCTGATTTGATGTTATTACAATTTGATGAATTTGATGTGATTTTGGGAATGGACTGGTTAACCCAACATGATGCAGTGATGAATTGTAAATAAAAATACATTGTTTTGAAATGTCAGAGTAGTGAGTTACTCCATGTTGAATCTGATAAATTAGATGGGTTATCTAATGTGATTTCAGCAATATCAGCACAGAAATATGTCAGAAAGGGTTATTATGCTTATCTTGTATATGTGTTGGACACTAAAGTATCAGAGTCGAAGATTCAGTCAGTGCCGGTTGTATGTGAATTTCCTTATGTATTTTTGGAAGAATTACCTAATTTACCACCGGTTAGAGAAGTGGAATTTTCTATAGATCTTATTCTGGGGACAACACCCATATCTATAGCACCTTACAGAATGGCTCCTACCGAATCAAAAGAGTTGAAAGCACAGCTACAAGAACTGAATAATAGAGGCTTTGCTTGACTCAATTTCTCACCATAGGGTGCACCAGTTCTGTTTGTAAAGAAGAAAGATAGGTCGCTGAGGCTGTGCATTGGTTACAGACAGCTTAACAAATTTACAATAAAGAACAAGTATCCACTACCTCGAATTGATGATTTATTTGACCAGTTGAAAGGTAAAAGATTGATCTTCGTTCTGGTCACTATCAATTACAGGTAAAAGATTCAGATGTCCCAAATATAGCTTTTAGAACCAGGTATGGACACTATGAGTTTCTTGTGATGCCATTTGGTTTGACAAATGAACCTGTAGTGTTTATGGATTTGATGAGCAGAATTTTCAGACCATATTTAGACAGGTTTGTGATGGTATTTACAGATGATATTTTGGATTACTCCCGAGATGAAAATGAACATGCAGATCACCTATAGTGTTAATGCTCTTATTTGGAGGATGAATAGTCCCTGTCTACGAGTAATTTTGTCATAATTAAGCGGAGTTGATTGCGCGCCTAGAGGCAGGGTGACAAGATTTTGCCAAATTAGGGTGAAACCTAATAAGGGGATCCCTAGATCGAGTTAATGCAACCTTAGGGTGTTAATTAGAAAGAGATTTAAATTATTCAACCTAGGGTTAGACGTTATTAGTCTTGAATAGGGATATAACATAACTCAGGGATTTCTACGGAACAAGTTAAATGAATAAATCGTCCGATTCGGAGTCAAAATAACAAGTGAAGTCCAGGTGGATTTTTCCTTGGGTATTGTCTTAAATCAATCATTTTTCCAAAAGTAATTCCCCACTTCTATTTTCTGTGATTTCTTAGTTTAGTTAATTAGTTAATTAAGACAAACCCTTTTATTTTTAGGCTAGATAATAAAAAGACAGTTAATACTAGTACTGTTAGTTCCTTTGGGTTCGACAATCCGGTCTTGCTAAAGCTATACTGCTGTTCGATAGGTACACTTGCCTACGTTGTGATAATAGTTAGTTTCAAGAACGATTAATTATAAATTTATAAAACTTATCACGAAAAATCACGATCAAGTTTTTGGTGCCTTTACCGGGGAAATAAGATATTAGGAACACTCGATTTTTATTACTTTAGCCATTTACTTTTATTGCAATTTAAATTTTTTGTTTAGTTTTCGTCACTAAATTTTTTTTTCTTTCTTCTGGCAGGTTCTTATAGTTTATGACTAGAAGAAACCCGTCGGGACCATTACTTTTTGATGAAGAAATCGATCGCACAGCTCGCAGAAACTGAAGAGAAATAAGGCGAAGCCTAAGATACACAGAGAGAGAGTAAGAGGACGATATTCCAAATACAACCGAGGAGATGGCAGAAAATCAGGAAAATCCAATGGATTTAGAGACACTCTACGATGCATGAGAGAGATACAAAGACCTTTTAAGAAGATGCCCTCAACATGGGTTAACACTCTGGCTACAGGTTCAAACATTTCACAATGGCTTGAATCCCTCGACTAGACAAATGGTTAACGCAGCCGCTGGTGGGACTATCAAAAATAAAACACCTAAAGATGCTTATGAATTTATAGAAGAGATGTCACTGAATAATTATCGGTAGCAAGTCATGAGAACTAAGCCAACCAAATAACGTCGATTCGGTTACTATGCTGTCAAATTAGGTAGAACTTCTAAATAAAAAGATTGATGGTTTACTTGGTTCTACGCAGGTACATCTAGTGATGAGGTGTGATTCAAGTGGGGGAAGCGTACATATAGAATATCAACCCTTCAATCCTACAACTGAAGAGGAACAAGTCCATTATATGGGTAACAATAACTCTAGATCTCAAAATAACCCATACAGTAATACCTATAATGCAGGTTGGAGGAACCACCCAAATTTCTTATAGGGTGGTCAAGGGAATCAGAGACCACCACCACCCTCAGGCTTCCAACAACCACCTTACCAATAAGAGAAAAAACCAAACCTTGAAGAGATGCTATCCAAATTCATCTCGTTGTTAGAAACTCATTTCCAGAATACTGAGACAGCACTTAAAAATCAACAAGCATCGATCCAAGGGCTTGAAACTCAGATAGGCCAGTTATCCAAATTAATTTCTGAATGACCACAAGGTAGCTTGCTAAGTAATACAGAACCTAACCCAAGAGAACAGCCCAATGCAATCAACATTAGAAATGAGGAAGGGTTAGTTACATCTGAACCAGAACCAAGGCAAGAAAATGTGGTAAGCAAGGGTAAAGGTGAGGTAAGTCACACCAAATAGAAACCGGTAAGTGTAGAATATAAACCTCGTGTGCCATATCCTAATGCGATAAGGAAAGACGGCTCATATGAACAATTTGGTAAATCCTTAAACTTTTAAAGAAATTACATATCAACTCACCGTTTATTGAAGCTCTCTCACAGATGCCGAACACAATGAAGTTTTTAAAGGAGCTCCTAGCAAATAAGCGGAAGTTCGACGAGGCTTCGCATGTGGAGCTAAGCGCAGTTTGCTCAGCTATTCTACAGAATAAGTGATAAATGCCAAATTATACATATTGTTACCCCAAATACTTAGCATATTTATGGATATTTACTATTAAATTTGTGTGACAGCCCTATTTTAACCCTAGTCGAAAAGTGGTTTTGGGACCACAAAATCGAGTCGTGGAAATAATTGAATGTTATATTCTATGTTTATTATATGTGAAATTTCATGTGTGAAAATATCGTGTTTTGATTTTTGTCATTTGGATGTGGAATTAGTTAAAAAGGACTTGTTTAAGAAATCTTGAAAATGTGATAGGCAAATCTGCAGTGGCCAAATATTATATGTTTTAGTATTATGGGGGACTTGCATGTGAAATAGACCATCTTGAATGTAAACGGCCGGTCAACGCATGCATGTAATCATGTGTTTTCTTGTCTTTATTTTAGTTGGTGGAAATTATATAAATTAAATAAAGAAATAAGCATTAGATTAAAATGGTTTTATATTGTGAAATAATGAATTTATAATAGAAAAGGGTGATAAAAACAAAGTTCCACCATCCTTTCTTCTATTTTGCCGAAACCATAAAGAAAAGAAAAGAAAATGAAGCTAAGGCATTCGGCTATGGTGAATGTATAGATTAAGGTATGATTTCATGTGATTCTTTTGGATTTTTTTTGTGAAGTTGAGTTGGTTTTGATGCTCTTAGCATGACCCATGTGCTAATTTTTGAATTTGTGATACATGAAGCATTCGGTTAAGTTCCAATATGTTTAAATTTGTTGAGTTGTTGAACTGCTATAGGCTGAAATATGGAGAAATTATTGAAGGTTAAAGGCCAATTTTGGCCACTGTTCGAATTCTAGATTGCAGTATTTAATTTCCATGTTTAAAAACTTGTAAACTTGCTGGAAATTTAGAGTGGTAGATGTTGTATTTTATGTTGCCGAGTGCTGAAATTTGAGGCATTTAAATGCTGCAAATTATGAGGTTTGGAAGTTGGAAATTGAGGTAATTAGATGCTGCAATTTACCATGTCGAAAAGCTGAAATTTGAGGTGCTAATTATATGCTATAACTATTAATGCCTTAGGCTGAAATTAAAAAAAAAGGTAGTAGCTATAATTGAGATGTTAGGCTATTGCATCTAGATTAAAATGTAAGTAAAAATTTCTATAAATGGTTAATATGGATAAAAATCTCAATCGGCTATTATGGAGTAAGGTGAAATTATGTTTTATTTTTATTTTTATTTTTTAAAATTAATAACTTAATTGTTAGTATGTGTTTTATGGATGCCGAATGTGGACTTGAATTGGGAGGTTAATAATTTGTTGTTTATTGAGTTATATATATATATATATGTATGTATGTATATACATTCGGTCATGGAGGATTTGAGATGACTTTAATTATTTTTTTAGTTAAATAATAAGATAGACATGGACAAACTCAATTAGGTAAATTTTAAGCTCTTGGATTAAATTGGGAAAATTGAGATACTCTAGGGAGTATTCAGTTAAGGTATGGGAGATATAATGTTGAGGTAAGTCGATTTGTGTCATTGCCGAATGCACTTGATATTAAGACATGGTCTAGTTAAATGTATTTGACATGAAAGAAATTGAGTTGCCGTGTATGTGATAGTGGGAAGAGAAATTAAATTTGTTTGATTATAATTAAATGAACGTCAAATTTACGTTTGGTATGATGTTAATATGAAAATGTTATGACAAGCTAGTCGAATTTAAGAACTATGTGCAGTCAGTCATGTTATGTGTATAATTTCATCAATGATGAAAGTGCCGTATGATATATGTGTTTGAAATAAATAGAATTTGGGTTATGATGAATTAATAATATGATTGAAATAGTTTATTTGTTTGATTAAGCTCAAGATCAAAGAGAACCAAGTTCAAATAAGGAGAAAGCGAAGGTTGTTGAATAGCCGATCGGAGCTGTTTGTTCGACAATAAGGTAAGTTCTAAGCAATTAAGACTTAGATTGCTATGTATGCCTAGAGTACACATAGCTTATGAAATGTGAATTTTATATGTGAAGAAATGTCGAATAGATAATGAATTATTGAGCCGATGGCATGGAATTAATGTACTATATATTTTTTTATTTTTATTTTTATTTTGTTGTACTATGTGTATGTACATGCATGAATGAAAAAGGCACTATGTGTGTGAATGGGGTAGCACTATATGTGCGTATGGAAAAGCTAGCACTATGTGTGTGAATGAATATATGCACTATGTGTGCGAATTTATTAACCGAGCACTATGTGTGCGAGATCGGTGTAGGGCACTATGTGTGCGAAATGATTAAGGGAATATTATCGTAGCAGGGTATGAAATAGAATATTGATTTCCATCATAGGTAATTAAGAAGAGGAAATGTGTATGGAATTTATATGTATGTGTCTATTTTTAAAGGTTATTGTATAATGTCTTGGGAGAAGAAATAAGAGTATGTGGTTATACTGTATCATGAATGAATAAGGTAGACAAATTAGATTTAAAGGGAGTTCTGTTGTGATTTATTTATTAAATTGCTTATGACTTACTGAGTATTATCTCATTTGAAATTTTTGTTCATCTTTATTTAGATTTTGGATCCGTTGTGAGCTCGGGACTATCACTGAAGTCATCACACTTATCGTCATCATTTTGGTATCTTTAAAGAAGCTTTAAGTTTAAAAATGTGGCATGTATAGGATAGACAAAGATGAGATTTGTGTTTTTGAATGATGTAATTATCATTTTGATGAGCCATACGAAAATGGCACACGATCTAGTTTTGTGATCTTATAATGTTAAAAATCTTGTTAACTAGCATGCATATTTATGATATGGATGATATGTTATAATTATATAAGCAAAGTACCTTTGTATGTTTAGTAAATCATATTAGAAATTGAAAGTGCATCCTTGAGTTAAGTATAATGGTTTGAATGTTGGTTTATAAGTTTAAATTGTGAAATGTTCTAAAGTTGAGTTGTTTTCGTAAAAAGCTTGTGTCCCTACTCTGGCGACGGTTACGGGCATAGGGGTGTTACAGTGTGAATCCCTCGACAAGACAAATGATTGACGCAGCTGCTGGCAGAACCATCAACAATAAAACACCGGAACATGCCTATGAATTTATGGAGGAGATGTCACTGAATAACTATCAGTGGCAAGTTATGAGGACAAAGCCAACAAAAACAGCCGGCGTTTGTAACATCTATTCGGTCACCATGCTCTCTAATCAGGTAGAACTTCTAAATAAGAAAATTGATGGTTTACTTGGTTCTACGTAGGTACATCCAGTAATAAGGTGCGACTCAAATGGCGGAGGCGTGCCTACAGAATACCCACCATTCAATCCTACAACCGAAGAGGAAAAAATCAACTATATGGGTAACAATAATTTTAGATCTCAAAATAGCCCATATAGTAATACTTATAATGCAGGTTGAAAGAACCACCCAAATTTCTCTTGGGGTGGTCAACAGAATCAGAGGCCATAAATCCTCAGAATTTTCAACAGCCACTGTATCAACAGGAAAAGAAGCTGAACCTTGAGGAGATGTTATCCAGATTCATCTCGGTGTCAGAAACTCGTTTCCAGAATACCGAGACAGCACTAACAAATCAACAAGCATCAATTCAAGGACTCGAAACTCAAATAGGCCAGCTATCCAAACTAATCTCCGAACGACCACAAGGTAGCTTACCAAGTAATACTGAACCAAACCTAAGGGAACAACTCAATGCAATTGATATTCAAGAAGGATGTGATGAGACTGAGCCAGAACCAAGGCAAGAAAATGTGGAAAGTAAAAGTGATGGTGAGATAAGTCATAATAAAACGGTAAGTACGAATTATAAATCTCATGTGCCATATCCTAAAGCGATGACGAAAGACAGAACAGAAGAACAATTCGATAAGTTCGTCAAACTCTTAAAGAAATTACATATTAACTTACCTTTTATTTAAGTTCTTTCGCAGATACCCAACTCAGCGAAATTCTTAAAGGAACTTCTGACCAATAAAAGAAAATTAGACGCTACATCACACGTGGAACTCAATGCAATCTGCTCAGCTATTCTAAGGAATAAGCTACCTAACAAATTGAAAGATCCAGGGAGTTTTACAATTCCTTGCTTAATTGGTAGTTTATCTGTGAATAATGCTTTAGCTGATTTAGGGGCAAGTATAAATGTTATGCCTTATAAAATGTTTAAACGACTAGGTTTCAGTAAACCCAAACAGGCTAGGATGATCATACAATTTGGCTGACAAAACAGTTAGATTTCCTAAGGGTATTATTGAAGATGTTCTCGTTAAAATTGATAAGTTTATTTACCCAGTAGACTTTTTCGTCCTAGATATGGATGAGGATAACGAGGTACCTTTAATTTTAGGACGACCCTTTTTAGCAACTGCCAGAACAATTATTAATATCGGCACAGGAGAGCTAACATTTCGTGTAGGTGACGACGCAGTAACACTTCAAGCACGCGACACAGTCAAAACCTCTAAGACTCAGGAAGATGCTATAAAACCTGTCGATGACAAAACTAATATTCAGTCATTTTTGTAGGAACCTCCTCGAACCAAGACAATAGAGACAGTGCGCTACTATCATGAAGAAAACAAAGACGTCCATGAAGAACGAAGGCTACGGATAGAAGAGCTAGACGAATGGCGAGAACACAAACTGACAACACATGATAAACTAAAACTTCGCCAAAACAAGCCCGATACCTCTCCTAATCAACTTAAGGTAAGCAATAAAGTCTTACTAGATGCCACAGATCCCTATATTGTCACTACCACACCAAATGAGTAGATCCCTCTTACGGTACTCAGTATTTTCCCATTCGGTACGGTTGAGGTGAGTCATACCAAGTTCGGCACTTTTAAGGTAAACAACACCCGATTAAAACCTTATTTTAAGATTAACAGCAGGAACGAGGAGTATGAACTCCTCAAACCACCATGATAAATCAACAGAGAGGAAAGTCGAGCTTAAACTATAAATAAGCGCTTCTTGGGAGGCAACCCAAGTACTAAAATATTTTGATTTATTACTTCTAACACTTTAAATAATTAAATTTTTGGAATTGCACAATATTTCAGAACACACGGCTACCCACACGGGCATGCCTAAAGCAGTGGCAAAATAGGGGAAGCGACACGGCCTGCGCGATACGGCTGTGTGGAAACAAGGCAAAGATTTACCCAAAACACGAGATGCGATAAATCCCCACGGCCATACGACATGGCTGTGGGTGAGGTTAATAGATGAACACGGGTGTGGGAAAGGAAAAACACGAACGTGCCAGGGGCAAGGCTCGATCTTGTTCTTTAACACAGGCGTGCGACACGGGCGTGTCCCTGCCGAGCTCTAGTTCAGTTCTATTTGGAAAAGGGAAAGTTTGAGGGCTTTTAAGCATTCTAAAGCCTATTTAAACACTCTAGAGGATGACTAAAAGGGAGACAGAGAGTAGGGAGTAAGGAATTACTCCAAGAAAGCCGATTGATCCATCTCTGAAGCCGGATTCATCATCAAGACTGAAGATTTCTCCTCAATTTCCCTTCAGGAGTTTTGGGTTTTCTTTATGTTTTGTATTCATTATTCTTCTGAGATATTTTCCTATTTAGTTATGAACTAAACCCTCCAAATACCTAAGGGGAATGAAACCTAAGACGAATCTTGTTATTATTTTCTAAATTGTATGATAAATATTTAACTTGTTCTTAATTATGTGCTCTTAATTCTTGTTTCGGTATTTAAGGATATTGATTCAAGTTAATGCTCTTATTTAGAGGATGAATAGTCCCTGTCTAAGAGTAATTTTGTCATAATTAAGCGGAGTTGATTGCGCGCCTAGAGATAGGGTGACAAGATTTTGCCGGATTATGGTGAAACCTAATAAAGGGATCCATAGATCGAGTTAATGCAACCTTAGGGTGTTAATTAGAAAGAGATTTAAATTATTCAATCTAGGGTTAGACGTTATTAGTCTTGAATAGGGATAATAGCATAACTCAGGGATTTCTACGGAACAAGTTAAATGAATAAATCGTCCGATTCTGAGTTAAAATAACAAGTGAAGTCTAGGTGGATTTTTCCTTGGGTATTGTCTTAAATCAATCGTTTTCCCAAAAGTAATTTCCCACTTCTATTTTCTGTGATTTCTTAGTTTAGTTGATTAATTAATTAAAACAAACCCTTTTATTTTTAGGTTAGATAATAAAAAGACAGTTAATACTAGTACTGTTAATTCTTTTGGGTTCGACAATCCGGTCTTGCTAAAGCTATACTACTTTTCGATAGGTACACTTGCCTACGTCGTGATAATAGTTAGTTTCAAGAACGGTTAATTATAAATTTATAAAACTTATCACGGAATATCACGATCATATACAGTTACATTTCAGTATTGCATTCTATCCCCAAACAGATGGTCAATCTAAACGTGTGATACAGATTTTGGAAGATATGCTACGGTATTGTATTCTGGAATTTGAAGGTAACTGGGAAAAATATCTACCTTTAGTTGAATTTGCTTACAATAATAGTTAAGTTTAGTATCAAGATGGAACTGTACGAAGCTTTGTATGGCCGAAAATGTAGAATACCATTTTATTGGAAAGAGCTTAGTGAGAAAAAGATACACGGAGTTGACTTAGTCTGTGAAACTGAAAAGAAGGTGAAAGTAATTCAGGACAGTTTGAAAGCAGCCTCTAATCGTCAAATGTCCTATGCTAACCTTAAACGAAAAGAAATAGAATTTCAAGTTGGTGACAAGGTATTCTTGAAAGTATCACCTTAGAAGAAAGTTCTCCGATTTGGCCGTAAAGGAAAATTGAGTCCACGGTTTATTGGGCTATATGAAATCACAAAAAGAATTAGACCTGTTGCATATCAGTTAGCTTTACCACCAAAACTTGATCGGATTCATAATGTTTTTCATGTGTCTATGTTGCGACAGTATTGATCGGATCCTTCACATGTTATTTCTCCTTCAGAAGTAGAGATTCAGCCTGATATGACATATAGTGAAGAACAGATCAAAATCTTAGCCCGTGAAACAAAGGAATTAAGAAACAAAAAGGTGGCTTTAGTAAAAGTTCTTTGGCAACGAATTAGTATAGAAAAATCTACCTGGGAACCGGAGGATACCATGAGAAAGCAATATCCAAATCTCTTTACTGGTAAGATTTTCGAGGACGAAAATTCTTAAAGGGGGAGAGTTGTAACAGCCAATTTTCAGTGTAATCGGAATAGTGGTGTCGGGACCACAAATCCAAGCCGAAAAGAAAATTTATTTTAATACTATTGCATGGTCCGTATTATGATAGGAATGTTATATGAAAATTCTGATAAGAAAATTTTACCGATTATGTGCTTAATTAAGAAAAGGACCAAAATTGCATAAAATGAAAAAGTTGGATTTTAGAAGCTAGAAGGATCAAATAGCTATGAAATTCAAATCTTGAGGTCCTTATATAATAATTAGACCATTAAGGAAAAGTTAGATATTTTTGTTGATTAATCCATGGAAAAATTAGAAAATGTTAAGTACTAAATTGGAAACTAAAATAATTAAAAGATGATATTAGAAATATCATCTTATTTTATATCATCTTCCCCAAAATTTGCATGGAAACCCTAAGAGAGAGAGAGGAAACTAATCAAGTTTGATTGGGTAAGTATTCTTGTCCCGTTTTTAGTAATTTTTATATTTTTGAAACCGGGATAGTCTAATCTATCTATTTAGGGGATTAATTTGAAAAGTTATCAATGTATAGAATTTTTTCCATGGATGAATACGCTGAAAATTTGAAATTTATGGTAGAAAATGAAATGTTGTTGATAGATAAACAACTTTTACAAAGTGAATTTTGATGAAATTGTGATTTAGGGACTAAATTGTAAAGTTTTAGAAATTGAAGAAAAATTCTAAATTTTATAGAGTACATGTGCTGTAAATTTTTTATTGAAATTTCTGTTAGGCTTGGAATAAGAAGTAAATTGCATGAATTTCATTTTCTGAGCCTAGGGATATTTATGGAAAGTTTAGAGGCAAAATAGTAATTTTGCCTAGGATGTAAATTAAGTTCAATAGAATATGAAATGTGAGAAATTAATGATTAAATTCATTTATATAGATCCGGATAACACAAATTCAAAGCTAGATCGAGAAAAAGAGAAAGTTTTGGATTAATAGATTTTCTTGTACAAATTATTATCGAGGTTCGTGTAATTTATTAATGTATATTAACATGTTTGAATTGAATGTTGTATTTAATTTGAATGAAGTAAATGTTTATGTGACTATATGAATGATCACATGATAGAAAAGGTCATTAAAATGTTAAGTTCCGTTTAAATAATGAAAATCAATGGATACATGTGATTTTCCGTATATGAATGTGATTCTACATATGTTGTAGAAGGGATTTAGCTTAGACGAGTAATCCCGATATAGCCTCTCGAGCATTCTGTTATATAGTTCCTACGAGCATCCTGATCGGTAGTGAATTAGCATGTGTTGCACACTACTGCAGCTCTTTGTGAGCGTCCTAAAATACGATCGGTTGTGATCCTGTATATAATGCGGACACAAACGCAGCTCTTCATGAGCATCCTGTTAAGCTCGCTTGAACTCTCTGTTACCTTATCCGAAACTCCCTGATATTATCTCTTTGAAGATATCTGAAAGGCTCTATGAGCTTCTTAAGTAAAAACTCTTATGAGTTTCCTGATTAGCTCGAATAAGTGTCCTGCTATATGATTACATGGCTCGTTTGAGTATCTTAATATGTGGCTCGAGAGTATGCTCCCTGAATAAGAATTGATGACTTATAGATATGTACACATTGAGTGTAGTATTAAGTATCAATTGATATTTCAATAATTCAACGGATAAAACTCTTGACATGAGAAAATGATGAAATAAATAGAAATATGTCCTAAATATTTTTGAATTATTTGATAGAGGATTATATGATGAGTTCATCTATGTTGATTTGATTTATAAATGTATTATATGGCTAACTTGTTTGATTGAGTATATGTGTTTAGGTAAACTTGTTAAAATGATGAAAGCATGCTAGTTGTATGCTTAATATAATTAAATATGAATGGTAAGTTTTAATTCCTATTATACGAACTTACTAAGCATATAATGCTTACTAGGCTTTATTTTCTCTGTTTTATAGTGCTCAGAAGCTCGTAAAGGTTAGAGATCGGTTAGAGCATCATCACACTATCCGCTAACTTGTTTTGGTATAAATAATAAATTTATTTTGGTATAATAGCATGTATAGGTAACTTGACATTTGATGGCATATGAATGTGGTTTGTAAACTAGCTATTCGAATGGCTAGTAATGGTTTGTTTTGGTAAAATTATAAGGTTATATTAAGACAAATACCTATGTGTTAAGTTTATTAAATATGGTTGATCAAGTTATGCTTAACATATAAGTTAAACAAAGGTAAGATTATAATCATGATTGCATATGATAAAATATCATATTAGATGTTAGAATTGGCTTGGTTATAATGTTTGGATTGGTTGGTATATACATGTAAGTGTTGGTGTAGGTTATTGGCAAATTTGGGTGAGAAATAAAGCTAGGAAATGGCTTTATTTTGTCCACATGGGCAGACACACGAGTGTGTGTCTTGACCATGTGTGACACACGGCCTGGCACATGGGCGTGTGGTTTGGCTATGTGTCCCCTGCATCTTAAAATTAAGAAATAGAATGCTCAGAATTGAACACACAGGCAGAGGCATGCGCGTGTGTCACAGTCGTGTGTGCTATACGGCCTAGAACACGGACGTATATCTTGGCCGTGTGAACCCTGTACCTAATTTTTGAAAATGAAATTGATCACACGACCTACTCACATAGGCGTGTAACTAGCCGTGTGGCACAAGTCAGAGAGTTGCACGAGGTTGAACACGGCCTTCAGCACGAGTATGTCTTAAGGTCACACAGACGTGTCCCTGAACCATACAGGCCTGTGTGCCCTGCATCTAGCAAAATTTTTGAAATTTTATCAAAAATTCTCTGAGTCCTGATTTAGTCCTAACTTGATTCTAATACTCATATCGGGCCTTAAGGGTCCATTTAAGGGACGTTATGAATAATCTCGAAAAATAAATAGTAATTGTCATGAATTATTTGTAAATGTTATGAAAAATCCAGTAATGCTCTGTAACCCTGTTCCTACGACAGAAACGGGTTAGGGGTGTTACACTCTTGCATGTTTGACTTCAGTCCCTCGACTGAATACATGCAGTGGTACATGACTCGATGAAACGTTTATTTATATGGTGAACTACTTATGATAGTACCGGGTCACGGCTACAGACGTGGAATTCAACCTATGGGGGAGCTAGAGTATTAACATAAGACGGAGCCTGACTAGAGGACCAACCTTTAAACACATCGGGCCAATGGGTTGACGCTTTTTGTGATGAGTCGCAGAGCAGTTCATATCACCCGAACATGGACGTTCAAGTTCATATCACCCGGAAATGGGCGGTTCTAGTTCATATCACCTGGACATAGGCGGTTTGAGTTCATTTCACCCAAAGTAATCACCAATATCGTTTGATATGTTTGGTAATAACATGTACTCCACCCCGCCTCAGGCCACGTTCGATCCAACTGTCGATCCTCCTGATGTGTACAGTACACCCCAACGTCCACCCCGTCAATGAAGGCCCATAAATCGTTATACCCTAAATGACAATACCGCTCCCGGTTCTTTCCAATTTTGAGTTATATAAATTTCAAGTGTTATATAATATTTGTTGTATTGGTTTAGGGTTCCACAACTTATATATTAGTCTTTTTTGGTATAATTTATAATATCTTTTAAAGTATTAAAAGTTGCAACTGTTAATTTTAAATAAAAGCTTAACACTAAATAATACAAATTTTATTTCTAAAAGATCATAAAATACAAACATCAGGTACAACATTTAATTTCTTTCAAACCGTGAAAATTGACCAGTACAGAGGTTTTCATGGGGACATTTGCTCCGATTGTGGCCAACTATTCTACATATGGTGCAACGCTTTGGATTGACTTGTTCTCTTATATCCATGTCATTCCGAATCCTTATTGTTGTCGGTTGACCTTTGACTCTCCTACGTAGTAACCAATCTGGCAACATCTCGAAGTGGTTGCACTTCCCATGTCGATACATCCCTTAATACGGGGAACTTGTTACCCCAAATACATAACGTACATTCAAGTGTGTACACATCGTCGATGTATTGTTTGACATTCAAACTGTAGGTAGTACATGCTACAACCACACCACCTATTTCAGAGATCAACTCCATAGGACCGTGGCGAGATACCCGACCAACGAACGATGTACTCGATCACTCGAAAAGTTTCTCAATTTCGGGAATATAGTTCTGCATTCATTGACCTAGCCCTTTAAGCATTATCTTTCATGGCATTCCTAATTTTTTCGAAGTGCACGTGTCCTGCCTCTAACTGTTTTGCTTGTTTCAACCTCATTTTTGGCATTAAGGTTGCTAGCCTGTAAATGGTGGCTGAAAAAACCACTGAAATTGGCAAGTGACGCGTACGCCTCAAGACGGAGTTAACAGCCTCAACGAGATTAGTTGTCATATGACCATACTAGTATCCCTCGTCAAAACATTGAGCCCATTGCCACGGCTCCATGCTACCCAACCACTGTCTGAGAGAAGGTTTGGACCCCACTATACCAGTCTTTAACCTCACCAATTTATGTCTGAATCGGTGTGCTCTCAGCTCGTATCCTACGTATGTATTCTGATAAAATGCGTTACCATCCCAATTAGGAAATAGACTCAAAATATTTACAAATATGAATTTAAATACGATATTTTTACCCATGTTCACAATTCGTTTGCTCTAGTCTTTATTCTTGTAATTATTGTGGAAGTTGACAGCAATGTGACGAATACAATAGACGGACCTCCACAGAACCTTGGATTGTCGAATCGCAACAACAAGACCCTTCGATCTGTCGAAGATAATGAAAATGTTGTCTTCCCTGACAACATGTCTCCACAAGTTTCGAATGAAATATGCCCACGATTCAGAGTTCTCCGATGGCAAAAGCGATTGGTAGTACCTTTCCGTTATCATCTTGTGCAACCGTAATCAGAAGCATCTGCATGTATTTTCCATAAAGTCATGTTCTATCAACTTGCACTAGCAGTTTGTAGTGGGAGAAAGCCCTAACACATGGATCAAAAGTCCAGAACAGTCAACGAAAAACTCTTCTCCCCAGTTCCAATTGTCCATTCGGGCCTCTATAAGGCAACATTTGCAAGTCCACGACAATTCCTGGGGTATACTCCACCATCACTAAAACCTAACCCTGAAGTTCATTGTATGACTCATCCCAGTCGTCGTACAATTGTTGCATGGCCATTTATTTCGCCCACCACGCTTTCCTGTATGACACTCTGTACTAAAATCGAGCTTGCATTTCCTCAATCAATGTTGACACATGAATGATTGGCCTATCTTTCACTAGCTACACGATGCAGTTGCAAATACTTTTGGCATCTAATTTCTGATGGTCTTGAGACATACATGTGACAGTACGTGTATGAAGCCCTTCTAATTTTTGTATTTGCCACTGTTGAGTCCTCTGTATAAATGCAGCCTGAACTCACCAACCACACCCATAGCCGGCTCTCTAACATTCCCCAACATATAATGTCGGTGTAGATTTGGCAACCTTGTAATCAATCGACAACTTCATGCTGTATCGTTTGATGGCAAATACACAATCCACCTTGTTCTCGAACTTTTGCCCAACGAATAACTCCTCGAACTGCGAATTTGACACCAATTTATGAGCATGTACTATACCAACGTACTCAAGGAACTCGGATGCATGCACTGCATCTGGATCTACGTTCAACATGTCGCCCCCAGGTTCATTTTGTAAAATAATGCCACGACTCGGGTTACTGAATGAAGGGTCGTTAACATCTTCAACCTCCTCCGGGCCTTCATCATCGATATCATCCGGAACCTCATCAACATCTATGTCACTAAAATCTTCAACGTCTTGATCGGAATCTTCACCATTATTAGTCATTTCTCTGACATTTGCCTTTGTACTTATTATCACCTCCAGATGTATTTGTAGAAGGGACTAAGGGTAGGGTTGTTATATGAACTCCCACCATAATTAGGATTTTTGGGTATCTACGACGTCCCTTCGCATTCTAATTGGTCTGTCCATTCGACATTAAGATCAAAGTCAAATTCGCGATGTTGACTTATTGGACTAACATTCTCAACTGGCTCTAAGTCTGCTAACTCAGCAAATAACTCAACTGGTTGGGGGTTCTCACTCCCAATCAACCACCATATTTTCATCATAGTGCCCAAGTCATCATCATCTAACAACTGCATCTCACAAAATTTAAACGGATCTGTAGAGATTGAAAACTTGTAAAATAATCTGGACATCGCCCTTCCACAACGGATAGTTATTTTCGCACTAATCTTCCTTTTCATTTCTGCTAGCTTTACATTTTTTTTTTTGAATCGCAAACCTACTATTTTGCCGACCTTGAAATACACAACCAACATCACCTTTTACAATTTCACCATAAAAAAGAACATACACCAAAAACAACTCATTATTCATCTTCAATATATTTTTTGAACTCTCCTACTGAACACAACAATTTCACCATTCTATATATGTTAGAGAGCCAAGAGGTGAAGCCATTATAAAATATTAAATATTAAATTTTTATATTAAAAAAATATAAAAAAAGTACACTATAAAGTGATTGAGCCATTCTAAATGGCTCAACCAAATAAAATATTAATTTTTAAAATTTTAAATTTAATTTAAAAAAGTTTTAATATCTTTAAAATTAATTTAAAAATTAATAATTTATAAAAACTATATTTAAAATTAAAAATATTATAAAACTAATAATAAATTTGAAAGGTCATATCTTTAAAATATTTAAATGTTTTATATTATTAAAAAATATATTTAAATTTTAAAAAATAATATTTAAAATTTTAAAAAATATATTGTAAAACATTTCAAAAATGCATTTCAAGTTTTTTAAAATCAATAATAAACAAATAAATAAATAAAATAAATAAGGACAAATAAAAAAAACCTTAAAAAATGTAAATAAATAAAAACTTAAAAGAAAGAAAAAAAGTAAAAGGACAATTCAAAAAAACTAATGTGAAGGAAAAAAAAAATTGGCCTTTAGTTGTTTTAATAGGAAAATAGGGTGTCAGGAAGTAATTTCTTGAAATTTGGTAGTACCAATTTATTTGGCTCCATTAGAAAAAGGTAAAATTGCTAAAGTCTCCCTTATACTTTTAAAAATCATAATATTTCTCTAGTATTTATACAAGTGGCTCTATTTTATATGGCTCTACAAAAAAATTAATTCTTTAATGTAGATTACTGACGTGACATGTTGGTGGCGCCAAACACTTTGGCTCCACCAACTTTTACTGTAGATTTTGAGTTATTTTCGTATTTTATAAAAAAAAGTTATTTAAGTAATTAATTGATTTTTTAAGGTTATTTTTATAAAAAAAATCTATTTTTTGACAGGTGACATGTAGCAATTGTTTATACAACTAATTTTTAATCTCACAACATTCAAAGAACTTACCCTATAAATAAATGCAAATTTATCACTATTTTCATAAACTTTTTAGAGTTTTTTTTTTTAAGAAATTCATGAAAAATAATATATAGTTTAAAAATATATATTTTTTGGAAAAAAAAATATTCCTATTGGTTCTAAAATAACTTAAAATTATCATTTATTTTATTTTTTTAATCTAAAAAGTTTTGATAAATATTCTCAATATAATTTAAATAAGTGATTATTTTTATTAAAAAGTTAATTTTCATCTCACATTGATTAGAAATACTCTCGTAGCACACTTCTCCATTATTTTATTTCCACATTGATTAAAAAATACCCTCATAGCTCACTTTTTCTCTATTTTTATTAAAAATTAATTTTAATCCCTTAAAAATTTAATTTTAATCTCACATTGTTTAGAGAATATTCCCATGCTCACATTTATCCTAAAGGAAGTGTCAATTTCTTCATTATTTTTATTAAAAAGTTAATTTTAATCACACAT
Organism: Gossypium anomalum; assembly: GCA_025698475.1. Taxonomy (NCBI): domain Eukaryota; kingdom Viridiplantae; phylum Streptophyta; class Magnoliopsida; order Malvales; family Malvaceae; genus Gossypium; species Gossypium anomalum. The sequence continues at coordinate 18,604,863 of CM046966.1, forward strand.
TGACTAGAAAACACTCTTATATCTCACATTTACATTATAAATATTTTTTCCCTATTTTCATAAAAAAATTAATTTTAATCCCACATTAACTAGAGAATACTCACATAGCTCACTTTTTCACTATTTTTACTGAAAATTTTATTTTAATTTCTCATTGACTAGAGAATACTTTTATAGTTCGCTTCTTCACTAATTTCATTAAAAATTAGTTTTAACTAGAGAATATTCTCATGCTCACATTTACCCTATAAAATAAGTGTCAATTATTTCATTATTTTCATTAAAAAAAAGTTAATCTTAATCTTACATTGATTAGAGAAACTCTCATATCTCACATTTACATTTACCTTATCTTTGGGGATCAACTCAATTAAGCAACGAATAAGTAAAAGTAGCGGAAGAAATTGAGAAATTGAACACATAAATTTAACATAGAAAAATTCCTCTAAAGAGGATAAAAAAACTACAAGAAAATATAATTTTACTATAATGGTAAAAGAACGAAGATTATAAAATATGGAGATAAAAACTAAACCTCAAAACTCGAAAACAAAGAACCATCAAAATGTAAACACAAAATTCTCTAAAAGTGTTATGAGTTCTAATATTTAATGGATGAGCTTTCTAAGGTTGTAAAAGAGTCTAATATTTAATGGATGAGCTTTCTAAGGTTGTAAAAGAGTCTATGTATAGGCTAAATTTGTAGGTCAAATAATAATAAAAATAATCTAGACTAATTAGAATTTGACTGAAACAAATAAATAGAGTTTAACTGGGAGATTATTTCTCAAATTTGACTGAAATATGAGTCATACTTAACAAACCTCTACTTTGACTTGTATTTCCACAACGCCATCTTTGCCAAAGCCTGCCACGGGCCTATCTTGAACTATGTAGGGAATTAACTGAGTCAAATTTGTGCTTAGAAGCCGGAAGACTTTTACCCTTCGACTTGTGCACTATCAAATAAAAAACTAACTCAGGTTTGCTTTTCACAAACACAGTGTCCTAACTTTTCAAAACTTGCATCCAAAAGTGAACCTCTCTTTATCAAAATGATCATACATTTTCCCTCCTATGACCAAGTTTCCTCCGCTCCAAACGAGTTGAATTCAACTCTATAACGGACGAGGGACATCCGATTCACTGGTCACTGTAGAACCTTCCAGAATATAAAGAATGTCGGTCATTTTAGCTTTTAACAAAACGAGAGCCCCACGAGACATATTAATGCCACTCAACTCGATGTTGATTCTGTAGCCTTTCGAGTCTAAAATATTGAAGGAGATAAGATTCTTTCGTAAATAAGGTACATACCTATCATCTGAGAGTGTCCTAATTGTCCTATTGTGCATCCAAATTTTAGCAGTACCAATACCGATTACCTTACTGGATGAGTCATTTCCTATGTACACAACTCCACCTCCAACCAAACTGTATGTGGAGAACCATTCTCTATTAGGACATATATGGAAAGAACATCCAGAATCTAGGATTCACTCGAGCGTAAGCTTGGAGGTATCGCTCGTTGATACTAACAAGAAATCATCACCACTTTCGACAGCCAAATTAGCATCAGCTACATCTTCCTTGTTACTCTCAGCAACCCTTTTATTTCTCAATTTATAACAATCTACTTTGGTCTGACCTAACTTCTTACAATAGCAACACCTTTTGGCTCGCTTCTTTGTTGCTACCAAAATAGAAGCTTGCCTATCTGTCTTACTATCCGAACCAAACTCATTGTCGAGTATGTCTTTACTTAACAAATGTTCCTTCACATCCTCGAACGAGAGTTTGTCTCTGTCATAAATCAGAATCTCCCTGAAAAACTTGTATGAATGGGGTAAATAGCACAATAATATCATAGTCTGATCTTTATCGTAAATCTGAACCTCAGTGTTCTTTAAATCATTCAAAAGAGTAAATTGACTAATGTGATCTCTAAAAAGCTCACATTCATTCATGCGAAACGTAAATAGACGTTGTTTCAACACTAAACGGTTAGCCAGAGACTTAGTCGCATAAAGAGTTTCTAATATTTTCCACAAGGTAGATAAGGTTTTCTCCATCAATACCTCCTATAATACCCTATTCGCAAGGCACAACTGGATTACAGACAAGGCCTTTTCATCAATCTCTTCCTATTCTGTTTGATCTAGATTCTTAGACTTTTTCTTGATAACGACCTTCTTAAGGTTGGTCTAAACTAGAATTGTCATCATCCAAACTTGCCACATATTGAAATTTGTGACACCATCAAACTTCTCAATGTCAGACCTTATTGTTTCCATCTCTAAATGGGATGATCTACGAACATTGAGCTAGCTCTGATATCACTTGTTGGGGATCGACCTAATTAATTAACTAATAAGTAAAAATAGCGGAAGAAATTAAGAAATTGAACCCTCCAAAGAAGATAAAAAACCACGGGAAAATATAATTTTACTATAATGGTAAGAGAATGAAAAGTACAAAAGATGGAGATAAAAACTAAACCCCAAAACCCAATAACAAAGAACGCTCAAAATGTAAATACAAAATTCTCCAAAAGTGTTATGAGTTCTAATTTTAATAAGTGTGTTTTCTAGGGTTGTGAAAAAGCCTATTTATAGGTTAAATTTGTAGGTCAAATAATAATAAAATAATCTAGACTAATCAGAGTTCGACTAAAACACATAAATAGAGTTTAACTGGGAGATTATCTCTCAAATTTGACTGAGTCATACTCATCGCCTTATAAATAAGTGATAATTTCTTCACTATTTTCCTTAAAAAAGTTAATTTTAATCCCATATTGACTAGAGAATACTCTTATAACTCACTTCACTATTTTCATTAAAAAATTAATTTTAATTCCACACTGATTAGAGAATACTCGATAACTCACTTCTTCACTATTTTCATTAAAAATTAATTTTAATCCCTTATTGGCTAGAAAATACTTCCAGGCTCCAACTTACCTTATAAAAGGCTCTCATATCTTACATTTACCTTATAAATAAGCAACACTTTCTTCATTATTTTCATTAAAAAGTTAATTTTAATCCCACATTGACTAGAGAATACTCCCACAGCTCACTTCTTCACTATTTTTATTAAAAGTTAATTTTAATCTCACATTGGCTAGAGAATACTTTCAAGATCAGACTTATCCTATAAATAAGTGTCAATTTCTTTACTATTTTCATTAAAAAGTTAATTTTAATCCCACATAATTAAAACATAAAATATTAAAAATCTATCATCTTTTAAAAACTTAAGTATTTTTTTTAAATACTGTTTCATCAATAATTTTTAACTAATATATTATTTAAATAATAACAATTTTATAAAACACATGAGTAATCCGTACATCGAGATAGAAAACTTAAATACTATATAATATAAACATAGGTTTTAAAAAATAATTATATTATATAACTAGTTTTTTTACCTTGCATTTATTGTATGTATTACTGAAAATATAATTAATAATTTTGTATAATTTATTTCAACATGTATATTATTATTAAAGACCGTACTTTAATAAAATTATAATGAAGTTTTTAACTTTTTAACTAATATATTTATTTTTAAACAAAAGAGTTATAAAATTTTTTAATATTTAATTTTATAAAAAAAAATCCATTAACAAATTCTAACATTTGGAAGGATAATAATTACTAGAATGTTTGCAAATAATAGTATTATATTTCAAAATGGTTTAGAAATTCAAAGTAAAATTTCATGTTACTCGCAAATGAATTTGACAAATATGTATTTTAGACAAGCAATTTTAAAAGTAGTTTGCATAAAAACTTTGTTCCAATTGCTTTATTTTGAGATCATAAACTATTCTGAAAACAAATTTTTACAAATGCAATTAATTTTTTATTGTTTTAAGTGATGTTAATTTTAAATTAAAAATATGGTGTTTAAAACTGGTCTTTTTACTGCTCAGTTTCCAAGCTTATTTTTAAATCATTATTTTCAAAATAACAAAACTTTATTTAATTAATTCTTTATGGAAGAAAATGACATTTTTTTTAATTATGTTTAAAGTATGTGAATTTTTATGTTCGATTTTTTTATTTTTTTCCTTTAAAATAGTATTTCAAATATTCCAGAAAATTGTATTTGAAATAATATTTGATTAAAATTTAAATATATAAATAAATGTCTTTAAAATACTTAAATTGGTTTAATCTTTCTCTTTTAAATCGCTGATGTGTCAACAATATGTAAAGCCAAATCAGGCTTTTATTAAAATAACAAAGCTAAAGATTTAAATTAGGAACAATATTTTAGAAATTGCTTACATAATGGTCAAATCTTTTAAAATGATTATATAATGACCTAACATTTATAAAAGTGTTTAAATAAAGGGTTTTTCACGCACTAAAATTCAATTTATAGTAAAAATTAAGCGAATGTTGACGTGTTTAAAATAAAACATAGAACAACTGAATCAAATTTTACTTGAAAAGAAAAGAAAGTAATAAAAACCTAATTTAAAATATGATATACAATATTTGAGATTTCCTTGTTTGAATACTTTTGAAAAGATTTAACCATTATTTAAGTAATTTCAAAAAGGCTGGGGCATTGTTTGACTATTTTGAAAAATCTGACTTTCATGTGAGCAATTTAATAAATGTTAGGCCATTGTATGACCATTTTAAAAAGCTTTGTCATTATTTGGGCAATCTCGAAAAGATTGAGCCTCACTTTAAGCATTTAGCTAACAAAGTTGTGGCTTTGAGACTATGGAATCCCATGTTCTAATTTTATTATGTGCGTATTTTTTATATTTATCTTGGATAGATTTTTATAAATTTTATTTATATAAAAAATATAAAAAGGGGAAAAAAGAGTAAATTTTATAAAATTTATATAAAAATCTAAAAAAAAAATCCTTATTTGTTACTTTATAAAAAAATATTTTGAAAAAAAAAAGAATAAGTATTATTAGATATAGATATAGATAGATGTTATAAATTTTTAATACGATAATTTAATAAATATATAATTTTAATAAAGAATAGTTTTAATTTATTTTACTAATAAATTTTAATATAAGATATAAATTTAGTATTTATTTAATATTATATAATTTATTTTTATTATCTATACAGCCATTTTAATATATTACCTTCTATTATCATTTTCTACTTTGTTTCCACTGTCACCACTCTAATTTCCAGACATATATCTCATTGCTATAGTAACGAGCCTTAACATTGAGCTCTAAATCAAGCGATATCAGGTTTGTATAAAAAGTTATAAGTACGTTAAAAAAATCTTTCCTGAATATTTTATTATACTTTTATAAAATATTCTTGTGAAGTTTAAAATTCTACAGATAGTGTATTAAATAATTTTCTTAAACAAAATAGTTGTTCAGTTATTATCTTTTTAAGTAGTGGTTTTAACTTTAAATTATTTTATTTAAAATACTATGTAAAAATTAAAAAGAGACAGATATATTTAAAATATTTTTGAGTCAATTTGATTAAAATCACTTAATTCAATGACATATAAAATTAATTTAAATATAAAATTATTTTTTTTTCCTTTCTCTTTTTTGCTGGGGTCTATTTGGAAACGGTGAAAGTGAAAAAATAGTCGGATGATACATCATTAGATGATTATAGAAGGAAGGCGATAGATTATCGGAAAGAAAGGGTGGAAATATATATATATATATATATATAAATACAGGAAATGAATTCTTTTGATTAGACCAGACATCACTTTTTGTATTTGATGTGGATAAAAGATCTTCATATGTTATACTATTCAATTCTTGACGGTGAATCGATTTGATAGCCTAGATATTGTTATTCGTGATATCGATCTGATTCAATGTCATTGAAATGTAAGTCATTGCATTGAATTTACAAGCGACAAATTTATCATCTCTATGGGATTAAATCCCGAGTTAGTGCGAAGTAAAAAAAAAGAAATTATGGAAGTAAATATTCTCGCATTTATTGCTATAGTGCTGTTCATTCTAGTTCCTACTGTTTTTTTACTTATAATATATGTAAAAACTGTTAGTCAAAGTGATTAATTTGAATGAAACTTGACTTTTTATCAATGAGTTGAATAAAAAAGGATTCAAATCTCACGTCTTAAATAAAATGAATGGACTAGAATCAATAGTATCCTATAAAACTGGATAGTATGGTAGAAAAAAAAAACATGAATCTTTCTATCGTACAATATGTATCTTCATATATGTCGATATCAATTAAATATATGAACTATATATAGTATCTCAATTTTATTTCTTCGCTTGATCTATTTTATTTATGATGATTTCAATTAATCTGAAATAATTGAAAGGTAAGTCTTACAATTTTATAATTTTTTCATTTCATGGATTTAATTTTTTTGGTGGATACCGAGTTCCTTACTAAAATAATTAGAAATGAAGGAAAAATGGAATGGAATAGGCATATATTAATTAAATTAATAAAAAAAAAAAACCAAGTAATTTTTTTGAACATTACAAAGAAGTAATTCGTTGGCAGGGTTTAACGTATATTTTCTTAGGAAACACGAAACCATTAAGTTTGGGTCAATGTATCTACCGAGTTAGTTCCCTTTTTAACAACTGTGATATATCCATACCATATATGAAAAAACAAATTTGCAGGTTCCAGTTGGTTCTTATAATCAAAATTTCCCTTTTATACTAAAGTTTTCCATATAATCCAATGTCCAAATAAATAAATACAATCTGTCAAGACCTATAATCCAAAGTCTTTAATATAAATAAATACCATCTCTCTCATTATTATCCATCCACATCTTTCTTTCCTTGGGTGTATTTTTACGATGACCGCCATCACCATAGAAACTCTCAAAGAGCAGCAGCAGATTATCCAACAACAAAGCGAGTCAGCCGGGGAATCAACTCAGTCGTTGCCCAGTCTGGATGAAGTGGAGCAAATTCTGGGCTATGAGTTTAACAACAAACGGTTATTAGAAGAAGCTTTCACGCATGCTTCTTTAGGACTGGGTTTCTCCAACGAGCGGTTAGAGTACGTGGGAGACTCTGTCCTTAATTTACTCTTCACCAAACAGCAGTTTTTTGAATACCCTGATTTGCCGCCGGGGGCTTTGACTAGGCTACGAGCCGCCAATGTCGATACCGAAAAGTTGGCTCGTGCCACCGTCAAACATGGTTTGCATCGCTATTTGCGCCATAAAAAACCTCTTCTCAAAGAACAAGTAAGCAATCGAAACTTTTTTTTGAATAAAATTATTTTTAGATAGAAAAGGAATTTGTTTGATGAACCCAAATTTCACAATTTTTCACTTTTATGTATATTTGTTATATAAATATTTTTATTCATTTAAAAAAATTGGTTTGAATATAAATACTCGAAGTCAATATTTGTAGAGTGTTGAATTTTGCAGTCATAATAATCGTAGTGCTTTTTTATGAATAAAAGTAGAATTTTATCTTTTATTAATTTAAGGGCTCGCTACATACAGAAAAAAAAATTAATTATTAGTCATTTCTCCCTAATTTTTAAGCAAAGAGACGTAATCTCTTGGTTATGTAATTGTCATTACACGTTCATTGTGGAATATTATAATAACCAGTTGATACATAGTAGCCGACTACTATGACTATGTTTGACGTAGACTATGATATATATCATCCATTTTTGTCTTAATTATGTTGTAAACTAAGGTTTGTAGCTTAGTTAATTCCTTCAAAGGCATATTCAGTGTTCAACCGTTGATTTGTAGCATAAAAATTAGCAAATAATAACTCTCCCAACATAATCAGATTCGACAATTTTCCGAAGAAATACAACGATATCCACTACATTCTAATGGACTAGTTGACGTGCCAAAAGCGTTGGCTGATCTCGTGGAATCCACTATCGGTGCGGTTTTCATTGACACCAATTGCTCCATTGATGTTGTTTGGAAGGTACCTATTTCTTTCACTTATTTTTACTTAGGTAGGACCTTTTTTGTAGTTAGAATATGGTATGTGGTCATATATATAATTTTGTTTTTGAATACTGTAATAGGTGTTTAAGGATTTGTTGGAACCCATAATTAGACGGGAGACTTTAAAGATACACCCGGTGACACAATTATATGAAGTGTGTCAAAAGAGAAATTTAAAAGTTAAGTTCGTAGATTTATGGAAGGAAAGCACAGGTTTTGATGTTTTTGTCGACGATCAACTTGTGGGAAGAGGCAAATGTAGTCTCAAGAAGGAAATTGCACACAACAGAGCTGCCAAAGATGCACTGGACAATATTTTGAGAATTTTAGATGAAAAAGATACTAACATTAATATTGTTGAAGAAAGAAATGTATAACTTTACTTGATGAATTGATCATGTAAAAGTTAAAATAAAGTATACACTAAACGCTTTGAAAACAGAATTGAGGTTACTAATTTTATTTTTACAATTATTTTTAAAGAATCAATAACTATTAAGTTTGGAACTCATATTCGAGAACTTTAGTACAAACCAGCTTCATACATCATTCACTGTTATTACTATTATATGTGTCACTAGAACTAGAGTAGGGTGTCATACAACTCCAATGAACAATGTCGTTGCATCCCTGCTCCAAATACTCAATCCATACCATGAGGGTAGAGATAGATCTTCTTGACAAAAGTGAGAGGATATGAATAACTGTTGTATGTATATTTATTTTCGATTTTGATAAATGAATTTTTTCCGCAATAATACAACAATTGCTGTGGATTTTTTTTCCACAAATGTCATAATAGTGTCGTAGTGGATAGTGATTCTTATCTTTGGTAAGCAAGTGTGAAAGAATGTTTATTACACTTATGTGAGAGCAGTGCGTGGGAATGGAAGACATCCCATATGCAAAGTAAATGTGCAATCCTTGCATGTGTATGCATACTCAAACGATCTTACATACAAGAAGCACCGCATAAAGTGGGCTGTCAGGGGTTAAAAAATGTAAATCCAAGCTCATTTGCTTGATACGGAAGACTGCGATACTGAAGCACATCAAAGGCCCAAGGAAGCATCATCGACAACAATTTTGTAGGAGAAACCACTACACATATGTTGAAAGAGAGAACATCTGAAAGGTTTTGCAGCCGACACATCTTCAGAAATTCAGCACGCAATGTGAAGAATAGTAGATTGAGGATAGGACTGACCCAGTGCAATTGCAATATTTATCATCCTTAATAGTAAAACCATGGTGGGATCGTAAACATATTGAAACTTCTCCCAACAATCACATTGAAACTTGACAGTATAATATTTGTTTTTGTTCATCATAACAAAAAAACAATTACATTTTCCCTTAAAAATTTGAATTTTATTTAATGTTATGATAAAATTAAAATTGAATCAATATCAATATCAATTTTGACACCACCATACCTTTTGTCGTTTTAAAAAAATTTGTAACAAAATGCAATGCTTTTGCAATTCAAAATTATATTATAAATATTTGTATTTTAACCACTTTTGTGGGTTCCGGAATTAACAGGAATGTCGCCCTCCCACCTGCCTCAAATCTTGATCAACACGATCTTATATATTTTGGTTATTTGGCTATTTTAAAAATGTCTCGTTTTTTAATTGAATTTATAAGTAATTCTTTTAAGATAGTTATTATGCCAGACCAGCCATTGTTTTCTTATTGTCATTGTTAGGCTTTTAGATGGATACTAATTTCTTGAGGAATTAATTAATTAATTCTGTAGCTTCATTGAGACAATCTTATGTCCCTTTGCACCAAGCATTTGATATTGTATGTGTGTGTATGGAGGGATGGATGGAAGTTTTTTTTTTATTGGTAAAATATATGAAAGAGTGAAATACCATTACTCTTTCCTAGAGAACTAGCCATTAATCATAGGTAATCTTCATCCAGTTCCTCAACTTCCCCTTTCCAGAGATCCTAACCCAGGACCCCTAGTTTGAAAGCTTTAAGTTTTAATTGTTGGACATACCATTAATTAACTGCTTGATTGGGTATTTGTTCTGACATGGATTAAGTATGTATAAGGTCTGCTACAATGATTACATGATGATAGAGTAGAGGTGTTCATGGGCCGGGCCGGGTCGGGTTTGGGTCGGGCTCAACTAAAAAATTATGCCCATTTATTGGGCTCAGGCTTGGCCGGGCCCAATAAATGGGCCTAAAATTTTGCCCAAACCCGACCCGGATAAAAATACTAAAATCCCGGCCTGCCTGTATTAATTTTTTATATTATTTTTAAATATATATAATACATTAAAAATACTAAAAATATAAAAATAAATATTTTCCAACAAATTGAAAATAAATTTTATGTAGACTTAAATAACACTAAGATAGATGCAATTTAACAAGCAAATGCCTCTAAAATAATAAAAAAAATTAACAAATGCATTTAAAATAATAACAAAATTAACAATAAAATAAGTTTTATACAATATCCAAGCAATAACAACAAAATAGTAGTAAGATAATAGTAAAATTGTAGCAAAATAGGGAGAAAATAACAAGAAATAACATTCAAAAATAAAAAAAAAAGTGCAGATTTTTTTTGTCCTTTAGTGAATTCGAGCTGGGCCAAGTTGGGCCTGGGCTAAAAATACCTTACCCGAGGCTCGGCCCATTTTTAAAACGAGTCTTATTTTTTGTCCAAGCCCATTTTTCGGGCCTATATTTTTGCCCAAACCCTCCCACATTTCGGGCGGGCCTTCGGGCCGGCCCGAGTAGTCCAGCCTATGAACACCTCTATGATAGAGTTCGCATTAGATGAGGTGGAATCCACATTATGCATGTGTGGACTGGAGAGGACTAGTGTTTGCATAGTTCATGAACCAGTTGAATCTTTTGCATTATGACATGTTTGGTATGTTTAGTAATGGAGATTTCTAATCTTTTTCTTCCTTTGTTATGCTTAGTCTGAACAGCAAATGGAAGAAAGTTTATTTGTCGGAAGAGGAATAGCATTTTATAAAATCTTAAAAGTTGTGCCTTTTCAAGGTAGCGGAGATAAAATCAAGTTGCCACTATCCTGTTTCACAGAATTGTCTGATCAAAGTGCATTTGACAAGGGACCAATGTACTTTCAATTGTTGGTGGTTCATCAAGAGTCTTCTTCAGTCACTAAGGATGGTGAAAAGGAAAACAATAGGACCACTCATTCAGGTGTTTTGGAATTCACTACAGATGAAGGGTTGGTCGGAATTCCTCCCCATATATGGAATAACTTGTTCCTTGTGGACACTTCAAAGGCTCCGTTTGTTGAGGTTCCTTATGTGCGAGTTGCGAAAGGAACATATGCTAAACTTAAACCCAATGGAATTGGCTTTTCTGCCTTACCCAGTCACAAGACTATTCTTGAAACGAGCCTTCGTCAGCATGGTACCTGTAATAGGCCAATTTTGGCCTAGACTAAAAAACCAAAAATAGAGACTAACTAAAAAGTCCATCAGTCCAAATATTACAAAACAACCCATTTACAACGGGGCCCAATGGCCCAAAACCTAAACCTAGGTTTAGCCAAACAGCAAATCTTAGCAGCAATGAGCGCCGCAGCCCTAGCCTCCAGCGTAGTACGACCTCCAGCACACCTCCGTACGCCAGCGCACAGCCTCCGTACGCCTAGTGCCATGCTCTTCAGTGCCTGCAGAAAAAAACAAACAACAACAGCAAGCAAAATGAAAGCAAAAAAACAAAAGTGGAAATTTTGTAACAGAGATTGGCTATAAAAGCCCCACAAAAACGAATGTATTTTGGTTACAAAAAAAATCAATACAAAAAAGAAAAATAGATTCACAAAACAGAGAAATCAAATACTCTCAAAGGTGCCTCTTTTATTCATTTTTTGTTTTGATTCGAAATAAAAAGCATTAAAAGTAATAAAAACCTCACCTTCGGTTCATCCTCCGTCGCGATTAAGAGCCTCTAGTAACCCAAACGTCACAAAACCCATTCGGGTTTCGACGAGGGTTAGGGGAGTGCGACGAACAAGAAGGTCGTTTTACTTGCGATTTGCCTCTTTCTTTTGCTCTTTTTTTGAAACAAAACCTTTTTTGGAAGCTTTTAACCAAAAAGGGATCTTTTTAAAACTTTTTCGCTTCTCCAAGACGCAGGCGAGCCATGGCGAGTTACTGGTGGAGCCACCACAAGCTCACTCGTGCCCCAGTCGGAGGAAAGGAGGATGAGAGAGGGCCTAAAAGGAGCTCTCAGTTTTTTTGAAGAAAAGAAAGGGGAAAATGAAGTTTTTTGCAAAAATTTGGCCTTTTATAACACTACTAAAACGACGCTGTTTCATTTAGCTGCAAAACACCCCAAAACGACGCCGTTTAGGCAATAGACCCATGCAACCCGACCCGCGAGCATCAGGATCCACGTGTTTCTGCTAATCGGGATAATTACGCGTGTGGTCCTTCAGCATTTTATTATGTTTTAATCTAGTTTATTTTTATTCTTAATTTATGCCTTTGAATTTTATTTCAGTTTCAATATGGTCCATTTGAAACTGGGCGTTTTGGAGGGCGGGGTTATTCCCTACTTTAGTCCCTCCTTATTATTCGCGTGTTTCGAATCAGTCCCTTGTTTCATTTTTATACTCGAATTCCCCTTTAAATTTTATTTGGATTTTGATTTAGTCCTTTTTTATATACTTGTGTTTATCTTTTTCGAATTTGGACCTTAAAATTTCATTTTATTTTCAATCAAGCCCTTATTCATGTAAATTTGAACTTTTTTATTTATTTAAAACCATTTTAGTTATTTTAAACTTTGTATTGAACTGTTTTATGTCACTTATTTTGAATAGTTTTATATACATTATTTGTTTTAAATATTTATATATATATATATATATTAAATTTTTTTATTTTTTGTTGTGAGTTTTTTGTATATTATTATTTTAAACTTTTACGTATATATTTATATTATCTATTTTAAATATTTTTATATATATAATATTTATATGTAAACCTTTTTTATATATACATTGTTTTATTTCAGATTTCCTTTTATATATTATATATTTTAAACTATTTATATTTTATTTTAAATTGTTTTATATATATTTTTAAACTCTATTTATTTATTTTAAAATATTTTATTTATTATCCATTTTAAGATTTTTCTTTCATATTATTTATCTTATACTTATATATATATATATATATATATATATATATATACATTATTTGTTTGTTTTTTTTTAAATCTTTGTTTTGTATATTATGGATTTTAAATTTTTTTTTTACATTATTTATTTTAAAACTCATTATTATCATTTCAAAATAGTTTTACATTTATTTATTTTGATTTGCTTCATATTATTATTTTTTTAAAATTATTTAATTCATTGGACTCTATTTATTGATGTTAGTATTTAAATGTTGAATGTTGTGTAATTGATATCATTGCCTGTATTATGATTCATTTATTTGTATTTATGTATTATTTTCATTCATAACATTTGTACATTATTGCCTTGTGTTCCGTGTAGTTTTTTTAGTCATTTCATTCAATCCATGCCGTGAATTAAGCTCCAACGTATTTATCCACTATGGATTATTGCACTTTATTCTAATAAATAAATGCATATCGTGTCGGTTTTATAATCGCTCTTGTTTGAAATTTTTTAAAATGAGACAATATTTCGTATTTAGAAATTTGAAAAATCGTGCTCTAACGTGTTGGGTTTCGATTTTCCGTTGACCAAATAACCAAGTATCCTTTTAAAATTGCAATGTATGAGTTTTGGAAATCATGAGATGATCTTGTTATCGAGGGTTTGAAATGTTGTATCCTAAAGTGCTAGATATGATATTTTATCCCTTCGAAACAAAAGAATCTCAATATCCAATTCGAGTAATCCAAACATTTTTTAAAAGAATTGTATTTTTAAAATCTATTCAAATTTTCAACATTACATATTAATTAATCAACAAAGTACCAATTTTGGGCGCTATGAGGGTGTTAATCCTTCCTCGTGCGTAACCGACTCATTTTCTAGAATTTCCTAGACCAATTTATTAAAACAATCGATCACAAGGTGACCCGATCACACCTAAACAAAAAGGATTGGTGGCGACTCCATTTTCGTTTTTAAAGTCGATCCCCAATTTTTTTTCAAAATATAAAAAAGGGGATTCGACAGTACCCTTTCTCAAGATGAGGTACTCACCATTAAATATGGGGAGTTGACATATAGGTTACATGTTCTTGAGCTAAAACCTTCTGCAAGCATATCTGTCCTGGAAACAGGTATTGAGTTGGATATAGTCAACCTAGGTGCTGAAGCAGAAAGGACTGATCAGTGTGTCTTAAAACCACTTGTGTTTGGTACATCAGAGTTTGGATTGGTTCAGGAAGGAAATTACATGTACTATAAATTCTCAATTGGTGAAAATACCTGGGAAAAAATTGCCTGTGATGATGTCAATCTAGAGGTAAAGATAGATGCCGAGACAAATGGTGGAGATACCGATCTTTATATATCGAAGCATCCCCTTATATTCCCAAACCAGCACTAACACGAATGGTCTTCCCATGATTTTTGTTCAAAGACTTTGATCCTCAGTTCCAAAGATAGGAACTTAGGTGCTGGTACTTACAGCCTTGCTGTCTATGGCTTCAAAGGAACAACCAAGTACCAGGTTTCAGTGCATGTTCAGGAGAACAGCAAGCGTAAGGTGGGCCAACAAGCCATGTCTTTGATGGAGCTGGATACTGTGGAGTGTCGGAATTGCAAGCATTTTATACCAAGTAGGAGTATAGCGCTCCATGAAGCTACTGTAGTAGACATAATGTTGTTTGTCCATATGTTGATTGTGGAATTGTACTTAGGATTGAGGATGCCAAAAATCATGTGCATTGAGACAAATTTGGGCAACCTTTTCAACTGGGAGAGATAGAGAAGCACATGAAAGTGTTTCATGACCCATTTAGGTGTCCTTGTGGAGTAGCCCTTGAGAAGAAAGACATGGCAGGCCACACTCTTTTCTGCAGAAAATTTATTTTAACTTTGTTTTTTAATTAACTAGCGCAATATTACTTCCACTTCTTTAAAATTTCTTTCAGAAGTGGAACAGAAGCTAATTCATGAATCCGGTAACTGTTGTTCCAGTTCTTTGAGAATGTTGCATAATGCGTTACTTTTATTAGTGCGTGTCATTCTGTGCCAGTAACAGGATGAGATGCCAGCCCACTAGCTCCCCTCTAAGCTGGCTGATGATGATTAGTACCAAGCGTGAATACTTATTGTAAATTAAGTTTTAGGTGTTTTGTTACGTTGCTAATACAAAGTACATTATTAAACATTAGGAGATGCTAGTGCCGTCGACATGTTCTAGATTTGTCTAGCAAAATGAAAGGTTTGAAATAGTTGGAAGTGTTCATAAAAGACAAACTTTGATGACTGACACCCCATTGTAAAATGTATAGAAACTCACTTAAACATTTTGGTTTGTCCTTTTCAAAGCACGAGGTTCTGGATATTGTATATTTAAGGGGATCCATCAGCTAAACAAGTTGATCCCTTTTTTAATTCCTGGAGTAACCAAAATGATTAGTCAATTAAATCTAAATAATAAATGTTGATATATATTTTCTTCAGTGGAAAATTTTTAACTTGCATCAAGATGAGAAAATTGAGAACTGGGTGGCTGGAAATTGGAAAGACTGATTGCAGATTTCATTTCTTGTTGATCTAGAAAACTTTTCTTACTTTCTCTTTACATGGACAGATGCAACACCAAGCCTCAGATTGCTCACTGCGCTTAAATACATGTCAATTTTGTGGAGACATGGTTCAAGCTGGAAGCTCCGCTATGGATGCTCGTGACAGATTAAGAGGACTTTCAGAGCACGAAAGCATTTGTAGCTCAAGGACTGCTCCGTGCAATTCTTGTGGACGTTCTATAATGTTGAAAGGCATGGACATCCACCTGATTGCCGTTCACCAGAACGAATGTCAGGCCAACATCGCCATCCAAAGTAAGCTCTTATTTTGCAGGTAAAAAGGAAAAATCATTACGTAGCTGTCGACATATATATGCATGAATGAAAGAAAACAGATATGTGATTATTTGTGTATAGTGCAAGAATTATGCAATATACAAGATATGTATCATGTGAATGGTATTGTTTTTTTATGTAGTTTCACATGCTAATGTGGGTTGAGAAACTTCATCAGTCAGCATTTCTACAAATGGTATGTAATTGTCCATGATGAGAAGTCGGAGTACAGAACAATCTCAACCGCAACTTGCAAGAGATGGTGGCCCTGGGAAAGGCGGATTTGTAGCATAGTTGCTTTTCGGTTGGGGAGTAAAGTCCCTTAAAGCTTGGTCGGACTTTAATGGTGAGATATCAGCTTAGGAACTTGTCATTTTGTTTGTTTTGTCATTTCTTGTTTGTCTGGCTGTTAATAGCTAGGGATTGTTGATGTGATGCTTGATCCCAGTGATAGTGTAAATTTAGATAAGACCTGATTAAATAATATGAGAAAAATGAGTGAAATATAGCATAAAATATGAAAATGCAAAAAAAAAAAAAAAAAAGTATAATGTGAATTATTGATATGTTTATGCAAATATAAAAAAATTTTAAAATAGTATATGACCCAAAAATGTATGCTTTCTGTCACAGCAATTATAAACGTTAAGAGCAAGAAATTTTCTTTGGGTTTTGAGTTTTTGAGTCAATAGTTGATGAATGTAATTAAAATATCTTGTTCTCTAATTATTTTCACCTTTACTATTTCCTTTGGTCAAGGTGTTTTCAATTAAAAAATAATATTGCAGTAATGGATATTAAGACATGAGCTAATAAATATCAGTCGTCTTTTAACAGCTTTAATTTGTGCAAGAAAAACTGAAGAAAATGCAAAGAAAATAATTTAATTTCAATTTTAAGGGAGAAACCCTTAAGCCCCCAAGCCCCCAACAGATGTCGATTGTTGCAGTTTTGCATTGATAAGGTGGAGGGTAAAATTGTAAATACCTTGAGACAAAGCGGGATGGGTTTATCCTAATTCACATCCCACACTAATTTTAAAATGAATCCAGTCCCACTTAAACTAGGGGTAAGCATTCGATCGAATCGAATCAAAAATTTTCGAGTTAATCAAGTTTTCGAATCTTACTTTATCATCCTAACTTTATTTGAAATTTTCTCGAATCGAGTCGAGTGAGATAGAATTCGAATCGAATTGAATCGAATCAAATATATTTGATCGAGTTAAATTTTATAAAATAATTTTGGGTCCTTGTAACTACTGTCACCCATCGTAATAAAATTTTTTCATCTTAATCAAAATTTTTATTAACTTTCATCACCTCATAATTTATTTATTAATCTTTTATATACGGGTTAGCTTCTTTGTTTGCTTAGTTGTTTCAATTATCTTCAGATTCTTGTCACTATGTATTTTGGAATTAACAAATATATTAAATGTAAAAATGTGATTTTTTAATAAAAATTATTTTAAAGATAAAATGTGAAATTGATACCAATATAAAATTTTAACATGAATATTTAATGGCATAATTAATAATTCAATTTTAATATAAATATTCAATACGACTAAACAATTCAATGATATAAATAATATAAAATGTGAAATTTAATTTAATAATATAAATAATAGATATAAATAAAATTATTACTATTTATGTTTAGTGATTTTTTTTGGATAATTTTGATTTTTTATTTGAGAGTGAAAGGTGAGAAGTAAAAGTTTAGGGAGAAAATAAAAAGTTTTGGGGAATAAAAGTTTGAGGGAGAGTAAATAGGGGGAGTAAAATTTTAGAGGGAAAATATTAAAAAAAAATTGGGGGGGTGGATTTGGGGTAGATGGGAGGTGGGATGGGAAGGAAGTAAAAATTTTAGGGGGAAAGTGGGAGAGAGTAAAAAGTTTAGGGGAAAATAAAAAGTTTTGAGGGTTTTTGGGAGTAAAATTTTAAAAAAAAAAAAGTAAATGGGAGAGTAAAATTTTGGTGGGAAATGGATTTTGGGTAGATTGGGGGGTTGGGATGGAAGGAGAATAAAAGTTTTGGGGAAAGTGGGTAGGAGTAAAAGTTTTGAGGGAAAAGTAAAAAGGTTTGGGAGTTTGGGGTAAAAATGTAAAATATTATAGTTTGATATTCGAATTATTCGAGTTATTCGAATTTGAAAACTCAATTCGATTCGAACTCGAAATTCGAAAAAAAATTCGAGTTGACTCGAATAACTCGATTAACTCGAATAACTCGATTCGTTTAACTCGAAATTCGAATTTTTTTTCAATTTTTTCGAGTCGAATCGAGTTTTGCTCACCCCTAACTTAAACTCTATTTTCAGTATATATCCTATCGAATCAGATGGAATTGAAATTCATTGGTTTCGCTTCTTTCTCATTCCCATTAAAAAATAATTGCAAATGTTAATCAGTTTCATTAGAGAGTAAAACTGATATTTAACAATATATATATATATATATATATTAGTAATTTTCTGATTCAATAAAAACGATTTTATTTTATTTCCTACTTAATTTTTCTTTGAAAATGAAAATTTATTTTAAAATAAGGCTTATTTGATATATTAAAAAAAATTATACCTCATTTAGCATCTTATTTTATTCTATTAAATTTAGATAAATAAAAAAATTAATATTTTTAAAGTTTTTATAATTAAAAAAGGGATTGATTATTTGGATTCAACCCAAACTTTCATAAATCAATATAAATATATATATATATATATATATATATATATATAAAATTTTATACAGCTCAAATTGTCTACTTTTTTTGGGTTCATAATTGGTAAGCAAAATTTTTTTACCGTACTTATAATTTAAATATAATTATGCTGTTTCTTCATAATATAGTTTTGATATAAAAACAACAAGAATACCTTAATAATTAATACGCTTTAGATAATCGCCTAAAAATGTGAATTAATATATAATTTATAATATAGTTTTAATATACGCTTCATTATTTATATTACAAATTATATATATTAATTTAAGCCTATATTAAAACTATATATATATCAGTTAATAGTAGCAATAGCATATATTAAAGGAAGAATTTTATTATGTAAGAAAATAATATTTTTTGAGTTGATTAAAAATGGTTTGATTTAATTTTTAATATTTTCATAATGAATTTGAAATAATATTAAATATAAAAGTGATACGATGAATAAAGAAGATAATTATGTGAAATAAAATTATAAGTATTAATTAGAATTATTTTTCAATTAAAAAAATCAAAAACCAAAAAATTTCATTTTGGTTTATTTGATTTTCTAAATAGATTTGATTTATTCTATTTAAGTGATTAAATTCGATTTATTTGATTTTCAGTATTAAAAAACCAAACACACCCCTGGCCGTGCGACTTTGACCCGACAAACAACCGTTATGTCTTCTTCGTTACCACCAATCAATGTACAATGTAATATAATATTTAATAAAAAAAGAAAGAAAAGGAAAAACTGCTCCACTGCATCAGTTGATGTTAAAAATAAATAAATAAATAAATAAATTCTTCCCACCTTGACCTGATATCTCTGTTTCCTTTTATACTCTGATCCTTTGCCTTTACAGAAAACAGACAAAGATGGAATGTGCAAATCCCACCACCATATCTTAACCTTCCATTGGATTTCGTTTTCACACACCTTTGATTTTCTCTCCTTTTTATTTACCTTTTTTTTTTCCCCTCAGTTTCCAGGAAAGTGGTGTTTGTTGATCGTTGAAGAAAATAAAACATGGCTACTCTAAACGATATCGGGGTTGCAGCAGCTATCAATATTCTCACAGCATTCGCTTTCTTTTTAGCATTTGCAATGCTTCGGATTCAACCAGTGAATGACAGGGTTTACTTCCCCAAATGGTATATCAAAGGCTTAAGAAGCAGTCCTTCGGTGAATGGAAGTGCGTTTGCAAGCAAGTTCGTGAACTTGGACCTGAGGTCATACACCAGGTTTCTGAACTGGATGCCTGCCGCACTCCAAATGCCGGAGCCTGAGCTGATCGACCATGCCGGATTGGATTCAGCTGTTTACTTGAGGATTTACTTGTTGGGGTATGCATTTGTATTGAAACACTAGTAATAAATCAGAAATTGGTTTTGATCATGATGGGGCTAGTGGGATGTTGGTTTGGTGGCAGGCTTAAAATATTTGGTCCCATAGCATTGATAGCATTTACGGTGATGATTCCAGTTAATTGGAGCAATAATACATTGGAGCATTCGGGTTTAACATACAGCGATATAGATAAGCTCTCTATATCAAATATTCCGATTGGATCGCATAAGTATGCTTTCTCACTACACTTTAATAGTTGAATTAGTTTTCTGAATAATCATATGACAAAATAAATTGATGCTTCGTTCTTCTTCTTCTTTTAATTATTAACTGTAGGTTTTGGACGCATTTAGTACTGGCATATGGCTTTACGTTTTGGACATGCTACGTTTTGAAAAGAGAGTACGAGATAGTGGCAGCTATGAGATTGCATTTCCTTGCGTCGGACCAACGACGCCCTGACCAATTTACAGTAACCTCTATTTCTGTTACTTCTTTCATAAGAGAATCAAGTCTAGATTTGATAAATAAGGTGAATTTTTATTAAGTCTACTTTTGAACCCACTCACATTGAAGCAGATAAGTAATTATGTGGGGTTTAAGAGAATCCTAGTGCTATGAAGATTTAAATTATGATAAAGAATGAAGTCCAGTTCTTGTTCTGTGACATCATTTTGTTGGTATAAAGGTACTGGTCAGAAACGTCCCACCTGATCCCGATGAATCAGTTACTGAGCTTGTCCAACATTTCTTCCTTGTCAACCATCCACATCACTATCTCAGTCACCAGGTTTGGTCTCTTACATCAACATTAAAAATCATATCATCCTCCATAACCTTTTCTTTGTTGCAGCTTGTTTACAACGCTAACAAGCTCTCAGAATTGGTCAATGAGAAGAAGAAAATTCAGAATTGGCTAGACTTCTATCAAAATAAATACAAAAGGAATCCCTCAAATAGACCTTCATTGAAGGTACTCATTTTTTTTTTTTTGGTAAAATATTTAGTTTAATATTCAACTCAAAACAAAGTTCATTTGATGAGTTTCTCTCCATCAAGCAGACTGGTTTCCTTGGCCTTTGGGGAAACAGAGTAGATGCAATCGATTTTTATACATCCATTGTTGAGAGATTATCTAGAGATGTAAGTAGCATTTGGTTAGATTATAGCAACAGTGGTAATAATATGGAAGTATGGGCTTAAGTATATGTTCCTTTAATGACTGTTGTCAGATATGTGGTGAGAGAGAGAAGGTTAGTAGCAACACAAAATCAATCATGCCAGCAGCATTCGTTTCCTTCAAAACTCGATGGGGAGCTGCTGTGTGTGCACAAACCCAACAATCTAGGAACCCAACTACGTGGCTGACCGAGTGGGCTCCTGAACCACGAGATGTTTTCTGGGAAAACCTAGCCATTCCATTTGTTTTTCTCACAATTCGAAGGCTTATTGCTGCCATTGCATTTTTCTTTCTTACATTCTTTTTCATGATCCCTATAGCTATTGTACAATCGCTTGCTAACATTGAGAGCATTGAGAAAGCGCTTCCCTTCCTCAAACCCATAATTGAAGTGTGAGTTCCTTTTTCTTCTTCATCTTCTTTCTGCTCATACCTAGCATAAATTAACAACATCCATGTTTCATGCAGGAAAATCATAAAGTCATTCATCCAAGGTTTTCTTCCTGGGATTGCTCTGAAGATATTTCTCTTGTTCCTGCCTACTATATTGATGGTGATGTCAAAGTTCGAAGGATTTATTAGCCTATCTGCTCTGGAAAGGAGATCTGCAAGTAGATATTATTTCTTCCAATTTATTAATGTTTTTCTTGGGAGCATAATAACCGGAACTGCGTTTCAGCAACTTAATCATTTTATCCACCAATCTAGTAGTCAGTACGTTCTCATATATATGCCTTCTAATTTATAATACAATTGCTGGATTAGCTTATGACCATCCTCTCTGTTTGCCATTGCCTTACATGTCTCCTTGTAGGATACCAAAGACAATTGGGGTCTCAATTCCAATGAAGGCAACATTCTTCATTACTTATATAATGGTTGATGGTTGGGCCGGAGTTGCTGGGGAGATACTGAGGTTGAAGCCTCTGATAATCTACCACTTAAAGAATTCCTTCTTGGTTAAGACCGAAAAGGACCGGGAAGAAGCAATGGATCCCGGGACCGTTAGCTTTAATACCGGCGAACCTCAAATACAACTTTACTTCCTACTCGGTCTTGTTTATGCTGTGGTGACTCCGATGCTGCTTCCCTTCATAATAGTATTCTTTGCCTTGGCTTATGTCGTATACCGTCATCAGGTAATAACAAGACTAATATGCTTATGCCAACCGTTTGTTTCATTTTCTCCTGGAAATTCTTGCTCTAATACATACCGAAATGAACTTGCAGATCATAAATGTTTACCATCAGGAATATGAAAGTGCTGCAGCATTCTGGCCTGATGTTCATGTCCGTGTCGTTGCTGCATTAATCGTCTCACAGCTGCTACTAATGGGATTATTGAGCACTAAAGAAGCTTCTCAGTCGACTCCATTGCTTATCACCCTTCCCGTATTGACCATTTGCTTCCACAGATTCTGCAAAGGGCGTTATGAACCAGCTTTCGCTAGATATCCTTTACAGGTTAGTTTTACTGATCTAAATTAGAAGCAAGATTTTGGTATTTCTTTGGTGCATCTATTTTTCCGTTGCAAATGCCAATATTTGAACTTCATACGTGGGGGATGATAATCAATTAGGCTAAAGTTTTGCATTACTTATAAAAGGGAAACGAAGTAAAAGGTTTTTCTTTTTTCTTTTTTTCTTTATGTACACATTATATTACAACTGGAATTCATAGCAACTCTTCTGGGTTTATTCCAGGAAGCAATGATGAAAGATACATTGGAGCGAGCAAAGGAAGCAACCTTGAACTTGAAAGGGTTCCTTCAAAATGCGTATATCCACCCGGTTTTCAAATCTGCGGATGACAGTGATAGTGAGAGTGAGAGTGAGTGGGAGCGTTCCCCGGCACTGGTTGCAACAAAACGCACGTCGAAAAGGTTTACTCCAATGCCTAGTAAAGATGGTGGATCATTGCTCTCCCTAGACCAAGTTAACGATGAATGTCTAAAACCTTAAGACTTAGAAGGTCCACTGTTAGATATTAGTTCACTCTCGCACTGTACATGTGTGAGGTCTTTAGGAGGTTTTAAGTGGTTGAATTCTCCTCACCCTCGGCCCCATTCTGATACCATTGTAAATGATAATTAAAGAAAGCAATGAAGAGAAATTTCTTTCTTAGTTTTGATTTCGGGGGTTAAATTTTAAAATCTTCAGATTTTACTCTTCCAACCAAATTTTAAAAATTTGACAGCCAAAGGTATCTTTACAAAGCTTCCAACCAAGAACCATCACCAGTGTCGGCGTCTTTCCCTCTTCGACGGTGAGAACTCAGATGACTTGTGTCTTCTCCTTTTATCTTTTCTTTAATAAATTTGCTCTGAATTTTAGAAAATTTTCTTTGGAACCCCCCCCCCCCCAAAAAAAAAAATCATATACAATTTTTTCAACTTTCCATAATTGAGCTTGATTGGTTTGCAACAGCAAAATTCATTCCGAATCTGAGTTTTTCATCTTTCACTTCTGAAATCAGGCATATTTTTCATAGATTTGAGTCCTTTTCTTCTTATTTTTGTAATATGAATTTCGTCTCTACTTCTCGGTATGAAACTGTCAAATTTGTTTAATTTTCTCTGTTTCTTCTTGTTTCACTACTGTTCTCTTCAATGATCTACTACTTCCTTGTATCCGTGAATTGAAAAGAAGCTACTGTAGTTAGCTTGTGCCATGTGTTTTTGGGAAGCCAATTTTTTGGTTGTATCGATCAACGATTCTGGGAACATAAGCTGGATATGTTTTATAGTTGAATGGCATCTTCATGGCTCTAAGCTGGTAAGGTAGGATTAGAACCCCATAAGCCTTCGATCAAGAAAGTCTTCCACAAAAGTTCTCAATTGAAATATATACAAATATAAAAGATGAGTTGAGTCGGGTCGGGTCGGGTCGGGTCGGGTCCCATGTGGGTCTTTTTGAATTCGACTTAACATTTTATACATCTTTTTTCTTGCTTATACCACTGCATATGGATTACAAATTATAATATACCACAAATTATGTAAATTTAACATCTTATATAAATTTATAATTTAATGATTTATAAGAGGGTAAAAATGTAATTTAATTTTGATATGTGAATTTGTTCACTTATCTTAAATTAATACTTAGGTTTTGTTTGTCTCAAGTTGATATTCAAATTTTTATTTCATCCGCTATATTAACACTTTTTTTGTAACGGTGTTAAGTTTATGTCATGTATCATCCGAAAATTTATTAAAAATATTTTTCTAAAAATAAATTATAAATTATAATTAATAATTAAAAATTTATGAGCTAGCAAAATTACCAAAAAAAAATTTAAATCAAAACTTTTTTTTTCTTACTTCGTTAGCTTTATCTTTCTTTTCATTTTTTTTTTCTTTTCCTTCTTCATTTTCTCCATTCTTTTCTTTTTTTGGTACTCTAATCGTTACCATAACAGTGCCGTCCATGGCTTTCTCCAGCTGATCCTACCACCAAAACACTTCCCTCTTCCTCCTTTTCTCAAATCTTGTCTTGTGTTTCCTAGAGAATCTCTTCAAAGGCTAAAAATAAAAAATTGATTTTTGGGTTTTCAAAACTTCGATCTCCACCACAGGCTAGGGAGGTTGCTTGTGAGGCTGAGAGTGGGCTGAGGGACCAAAGGATGCATGTCACAGAAACAATATACTCTCTCGGTTTTGTGCTTGCAATTTTCTAGGTATCCCATATGCTGAGCTATATCAAAGTCGAATTTTAATTCCCAGTGTCGTAACCATTTTTTGAAAAACGGGAATCGGCTTGGATTTTGAAAATAAAGATGAAAATGGGAGTCGCCACCAATCTTTTTTGATGAGGTGCGATTGGATCATCTTAAATTAATCATTTTAATAAAAATTTTACTAAAACGATGATTTTTTTTTTTTTGGTCTACGAAAATCAGAAAATGAGTTCGGGAGCCAGTTACGCACGAGGAAGGGTTAGCACCCTCGATACGCCCAAAATTGGTGCCTAGTTGATTAATTAGTGTCTTAGTGTCGAAAATTTAAAAATTGGAAGAATTTAAAGTACGATCCATTTTTTTATAAAACCGTTCAATCATAAAGACATTCTCGCCTCAAAATATAAAATGTCACATCCAAAGGAGTCGACACGACATCTTGAATTTTTGAGAGCTAGCTTGCCTTTTGTATAAAACTTACGTCTTTTAATTTGTTAGAAGGGTATTCGATTATTTAGAGTAAACGGAAAAAATCAAACCCAAAGAGAGTTAGGTACGTTTTTCGAGTTCTCAAACACCTAACATTGCCTTTGTTTTTAAAACAAATTCATATTTCTAGGTGACGAAATGTCATACCCAAGTAAGTTAGGGCACGACGCCTTCATATCTCCGAGAATGAGCATTTTCAAAATTCAGATAGCAATTTAAAAGAGTATTCCGTTATTTAAATTAAATGAGAAAAATCGAAACCCAGTAAGTTAGGGCACGATTATCTCGAATTACCAAATACGGAATATCACTTTTATGAAGAAATTATTTTGAGGTATTGAGTAAAATATGATGTAAAATATAAAAGCAAATTTAACACGTATAATAACATGATGATAGGTGTTATAATATTAAACGTAATAGTATGAGTAAAAGGATGAAACAAGAGCAAGGCCAAAAAAACAAACACGTGGGAAAAATGAAATAAACAAATACATAAATGAATAAATGAGCAATTATAAAACACGACAAGATAAAAGCGACAACAATAATGAAAATGATAATAATAGCAAAACATAAATAATAATAGTATAAAACGATACATAGATAGATGTATTAAAATATATACGGAGTATTAAAGTATATACATAACAAAAAATGCAATATTTAAAGATATATATATATATAAAATGCATGTGTAATATAATATTAAAATGTTTACGCAGTATATATAAGAAATAATAACAACTATTAGTAATATTATAGAAGTATGCCTATATTCGTTCAAGACATATATACATATATTTAAAAATGAATACAGTATAATATTAAAAGTATGTGCATATATACATATTGAAAAATTATATAATGATGTTAAAAGTGTGTACAAGTATAATATAAAGTGGAAAATGATGATAATAATATATGAATAAAAAAAAAATTTGTATATACATACATACATATACTAAGAACATATTCATAATAATGGTATTGAGTATTAAAAATATATATAATATAGACAAAAATATATGCATCATGTAATATTGAAAGTATTTATGTGGAACAATATAAAACTATACGAATAATGTGATATTTAAAAATATATACATAAAATGTAATAAAGAATACATATATAATATACATATGTATATATAATATGCAAAATATAGTATTAAGAATATATATAATACATACACATTAGAAATAATCACAATATTAAAAAAAAACAACTATTAATAACTACATAACTAGGTATATAGTAATAGTATATACATGCTATAGTTTAGAAAAACATAAACATAAGATAATACGAGAAATAAAAGTACATAAATGATATAGTATTGAGGTATATGTATAACAATAAAATACAATATTAAAAGATACATACATATATATATATATAATGTATACATGATATAATGTTAAAATATTTACGTAGTAGATGCATAATAATAATAATAACAATTATACAGATAATATTAGGATTAAAATAAAAATAATGGGAAAAAGTGAAAGAAGGACGAAAATCAAAACTGAAATGAATTTTGGGGCGAATTTTAAAACAAATAAAGGAAAAGAGGGATTGATTTGAACACGCTAGCAACCAGGGGGTCCTAATGGAGTAAATAGTCCATTCCTTCTAAACGGCGCCGTTCGTTGGTTCGTCAGTCATGGGGTTCGAGGGTGAAATTGCAATAGAATAAACAAATCGGGGCTAAATTAAAGAAGCAAAAAGGGACTGCATTGGGGTAGTCTCAAAGAGCGAAAGGACCAAGGGTGCAAATAGACCCTTGGTCAAAAAACACGCGGATCCCAGGCCATCTCGGGTCGGGCTTGTCGGTCCTCCCCAAACGACGCGTGCGTTTGCGTCCGTGCAGGAGGGTTCCCCAAAACGCTGCCGTTTCAAAGGCTTATAAAAGCCAAAAATTTTTAAAAACTTCATTCTTCATGCGTTTGAGAAAAAAAGGGAGAGAAATGAGGATTTTCTCTCTGGAGAAACTTGGCACCGGCCAGAAGGTCCGGCCACCGCCCCACCGTAGCTCCGCCGTGCCGGCCGTCGCCGGCCACCGCATGGCTGTGGCTAAAGTCTTGAAAAAGGTATTTTTTTTTATTATTTTCTTCATCCTTAATATATGTTTGTATATGAGTAGTCAAAAGAAGAAAAATTAATAGATATAGATGTAAGGTAGTTTCAAAAAAGAAAGAAAATAAGAGAAAAAAAATCGACCTTAAGGCGTTTCGACCCCTTTTTTTATTTCGTCTTATGCTTTTCTTTTTGTATTTGAACAGAAAAATCCGAACCAAAATAATGGTTTTGGATTCGGCTTTAAATAGCCATTTACATGCCTTTGTTTTGCTTTTTTGTCTTGTCTATTCTTGTTTAATGCATTGCAGGCACCAGTGGAAGGCGGTGGAGGCAGACTAGGGCGGCGGCACAGTGGTGGTGGTGCTGGATGGGACAAGGGCAGATGAGTCAGAGATAGGGGCGGCGGCTAGGGTTCTTAGTGTAGGGTTTCTTCTTTTTTTCTTTTTGTATTTGGGTTTGTTTAATTGGGCTTCATTGTTTTTTTGTTTAGTGGGTTTAGGTTTAATGGGTTAGGTTTAGTGGGTTAGGGGTTATTTGTTTTAAGTTGGGGTTTTGGGTCTGGGTCAAATGGGTTAGGGGTTTCCGGGCCCAAAATTGGGCTTGCACAGCTGCCCCTCTTTGCTTGTTGTCGTGTAACGAGAACAAAGCAAAGACTTAAGAAAGACCAATTTTGCCCGGCCTCACCGCGTTTAGACTTGTTTAGCGCTCCTTTTCCCAGATAGCTTCATTCCAAACTTGTTGCTTCACTTCGCTTCACTGTTCTGCTGCAGCTCTGTGTGACTTCAATCTACTCCACTGTAATTTCAAGGAGATCTGCTGTGGCTTCAAACCGCTCTAATGCCATTTCAAGGAGAAGATATTTGATTTCCAGCCTGTTACCCTACTGCTTAGGGGTCAAGGCTCCTTGTCTTTGATCTGCTCCGCTCATCGCTTAGGAGATAAGATCTCAGAATTTGGTCTGTTACCCTACTTGCTTAGGGGTTAAGACTCATCATCTTCGACTGTTTCCCTACTGCTTAGGGGGTTAAGATCTGTAAATTCAACCTGATACCCTACTGCTTAGGGGCTTAAGTTTTCCGTCTTTGATCATCTCTACTAATGTTTAGGGAGATAAGATCTGGAATTTTAGTCTGTTACCCTACTGCTTAGGGGTTTAAGACACTTCGTCTTTGATCTATTTCCCCACTGCTTAGGGGTTTAAGGTTCTTCATCTTTGATCTGCTCCACTTCAGGAAGGCGAGATCTGTGATCTTCAACCTATTACCCTACTGCTTAGGGGTTTAAGGTCCGTAAATTCAGCTTGTTACCCTACTGCTTAGGGGGTTAAAGCCCATCGCCTTTGATCTGTTTCCCTACTGCTTAGGGGGTTAAGATCTGTAATTCGATCTGTTACCCTACTACTTAGGGATTTAAGACCCTTCGTTTTTGATCTGCTCCACTGCAACTTCAGGAAGGCAAGATCTGCGATTTTCGACCTATTACCCTACTGCTTAGGGGTTTAAGGCTTGTAAATTTAGCCTATTACCCTACTGTTTAGGGAGTTAAGGCTCGATGCACTCACTGATTCTAGGGATATGACCTGTAGAATCAATTCCATGTATCTATGCTCATGCCAAAGAATTAGGATGTTATGATCGAAATGAATCAAATGTTCCTAATTGGATGCACTATGAATACATGGGTGTAGCATGTTGTGAGCATGAATCCCTTTTTTAATGTTCTTTTACTGAAACGGTACTCTGTCATCTTGTTCAGCTTAGATCCTTGAACCGAAAATCCGAAGAGATAGTCCCCATTTGAACTCTTTCTTCTTATATGCTTCCAATCTTTGAGTTTGGTTAGTTCTAAATAATAGTCCTGTTTTAGGTTCCTATACTATTTAGAAACTTTCAGAGTAATATACAAAACTCTTTTTGTGAAAATGGCTTTAGTCCATTAGTCATCATTTCGATGCAAAATGCTTAAAGAAGATCATAACACTGATAAAATTGAAATTTGTTAAAACAAGATTTTAAGGGGATAGATCATTCGCAGTCAATGAACATTGCTGGAATACAAAATGAATAAAAGGGAAAATAGATGCCCCAGATATTGCAGCGTGAGCTTCTTTGTATGAACTTTTTGAAGACTCCCTTTTTGCCTAACATGTGTTTAGGGGATCTGGAGTACTCTAATAGATGCCCCAAGATGTATCATCTCTCTTCATTGTTAATTTAGGTGTCGTAAGACTGTCGTATGCCCCACATTTGATCAAAATTTGAATCGCCCTTTACGAGTTTTCAATCCAAAATCCCTTTTGTCTCAAGGTGCTCTTTGCGAGTTTTCACCCTGATCTCTCCCTTCTTTTTTTTTTTTTTAGGCGAAGTATTTCTTAACCGAATCCGAATTCACTGGATTAGGTAAAGTCTTGCCATCCATTTCGGCCAATATCAATGCTCCTCCAGAAAAGGCCTTTTTTACCACATAAGGTCCTTCCCAATTCGGCATCCATTTTCCTCTGAAGTCCTTTTGTATGGGCGGGATCTTTTCAATACTAGGTCTCCTCGTGGAATTCTCTAGGACGGACCTTTTGTTGTAAGCTCGCATCATTCGTTTTGGTACATCCGACCATGACGGATGGCCCTTAACCTCTTTTCTTCAATCAAATTCACCGATCATATCGGGGATGGATCCATTCTGCTTCATCCAGTTTTACCTCTGACAACACTCTGAGGGAAGGAATCTCGACCTCGATAGGTAAAACTGCCTCCATTCCATAGACCAATGAAAAAGGTGTTGCCCCGGTGGAAGTCCTGACAGACGTCCGATAAGCATAGAGGGCGAATGGTAGCTTTTCATGCCAGTCTTTATAGGTCTCGGTCATTTTCCCTACAATCTTCTTAATGTTTTTATTAGCTGCCTCCACTGCACCGTTCATTTTCGGACGGTATGGTGATGAGTTGTGATGTCTGATCTTGAATTGATTGCAGACGTCTGCTATCGTACTGTTGTTCAAATTTAATGCGTTGTCAGATATGATCCTTTCTGGCATTCCATATCGACAAATAATTTCCTTTTTTAGGAATTTGCTAACAGCTGATTTAGTGACATTGGCATACGAGGCGGCTTCCACCCACTTGGTGAAATAGTCGATGACCACAAAGATGAATCGATGCCCATTTGAAGCTTTTGACGAAATTGGCCCAATCACATCCATACCCTACATCGAGAAAGGCCATGGTGAAGTCAGAACATGCAGAGGTAAAGGAGGCACGTTGATCTTGTCTCCATAGATTTGGCACTTATGACATCTTTTGGCGTAGTTAATGCAGTCTCCTTCCATAGTGGACCAATAATAACCGAACCTCATAATTTGCCTGGCCATTGTAAAGCCATTAGCGTGTGTCTCACGAGCGCCTCATGGACTTCTTCCAAGATTTTCTTAGCCTCAATAAGCGTCCACGCATCTTAACAATGCCAGATCCTTCCTTCTTTTATATAGGATCTCCCATCCAAGACATAGTCATTGGCGATCTTCTCAACGCTTTCTTGTCGTTTTTGTTGAGCTTGGTCGATACTCACGATTCTTCACATACCGCAGGATATCATGGTACCAAGGATGGTCGTCATTTTCAGCTCCTTCTTCGACGTTGCAACAATGAGCTGGAGCCTCGTAAATGCTCATTTGGATCGGCTTCACATCCTCTTGTCTGTTTACCTTGATCATGGAAGCTAAAGTTGCCAGGGCGTCTGCCATCTGATTTTCTTCCCGAGGGAGGTAGCAGAAAACGATATCGTCGAATTCTTCGATTAATTCGAGGACCAGATTTCGATAATGGATCAGCTTGGGATCTCTCGTCTCCCATTCTCCTTTAAGTTGATAAATCACTAACGCAGAATCTCCATATACTTCTAGCGCTTTAATTTTGCGTTCAATAGCTGCGCGGATGCCCATGATGCATGCTTCGTATTCCGCCATATTGTTTGTACAGTCGAAATCCAATTTGCTAGTAAAGGGGTAATGATCCCCGTCTAGAGATACCAAGACTGCCCCAATTCTATTTCCCACGGCATTTGATGCTCCGTCGAAGTTTAGCTTCCAAGGATGCCCTTCTTGAGGGTTTTCTTCGATAGTTGCCACGTACATCAAATCTTCATTTGGGAAATCAAAGTTCAGAGGCTCATAGTTTTCTAAGGCTCTGCTAGCTAGGAAGTCTGCTATTGCACTCCCTTTTACAGCTTTCTGGTTTACATAGACAATGTCAAATTCGGAGAGTAGAATTCGGAGAGTAGAATTTGCCATCGGGCCATTCTTCCGTTTAAAGCAGTTGACTCCATCAAGTACTTCAAAGGATCCAGTTTAGAAATCAGCCAGGTCGTGTGGTACAACATGTATTGTCTCAGTCTTCGGGTTGTCCAGATTAGGGCACAACACAACTTTTCAATTGGCGAGTACCTCGTTTCACACTCAGTGAACTTCTTACTGAGGTAATATATTGCTCTTTCTTTCCTTCCTGACTCATCGTGTTGGCCAAGCACACATCCCATAGAATTTTCAAACACCGTTAAATACACAGATATCAATGGCTTTGTCCGGACTAGGTGGTGTCAACACCGGGGGCATTAGACAAATCGCTTAACCTTGTCGAAAGTCTTCGGCATTCTTCGTCCCAAACACTGAGTTGTGTTTCTTAAGAAGACGAAATATGGGGTCACATTTCTCTACTTACTTGTGAAATGAACCGAGCGATGTAATTTAGTCTTCCTAAGAATCCCCGAACTTCTTTTTGGGTACGCGGTGGTGGTAGCTCTTGTATGGCTTTAACTTTGTCTGGGTCGATCTCAATCCCTTTTTCACTGACTATGAATCCTAGCGCTTTTCCCCGACCCCCCCAAGGTGCATTTATTTGGGTTGAGTTTCAATGAAATTTTCTCAACCTCGAAAATAATTTCCTCAAGACTGCACATGCTCTTCTTCTGTTCGAGATTTGGCGATCATGTCGTCGACATAGACTTCAATTTCTTTATGCATCATATCATGGAACAGGGTTACCATGGCTCTCTGATATGTTGCACCCGCATTTTTTAGTCCAAATGGCATCACTTTATAGCGTAAGGTTCCCACATGGTCACAAACGTGGTTTTATTCATGTCTTCAGGATGCATCTTGATCTGATTGTACCCTGAGAAACCATCCATGAAGGAGAAGAGTGAGTGACCTGCCGTGTTGTCCACTAAAGTGTCAATATGAGGCAACGGGAAATTATCTTTTAATGGGCCTTGTTCAAGTCTCTGTAGTCTACACACATCCGAACTTTTCCATCTTTTTTAGGGACGGGGACGATGTTGGCTACCCATTCCGAATACTTGACTACTTGTAAGAAACCAGCGTCAAATTGCTTCTTAACCTCCTCTTTTATTTTCAACAAAACATCTGGCCTCATTCTTCGAAGCTTCTGTTGAACCGGCTTATAATCCTCTTTAATGGGGAGTCTGTGTACCACAATATCGGTATTCAGCCCGGGCATATCTTGATACGACCATGCAAAAACATCCTTGAACTCTTGGAGTAACTCAATAAGGTCCTGCTTTGTTTCTGCGGTTATGCAGGCTCCGATCTTCACTTCTTTCTTTTCTAGTTCATCTCCCAAGTTCACAACTTCTACTGACTCTTTGTGAGGTAAAATCTGCTTCTCCTCTTGCTCTACCATCCTTAACAAATCAGGGGATAAGTTACAGTCCTTGTCATCTTCAAAGTCTTGAGATCCCTCTAGACACATATCCCGCTCGAAAGGAGACTCTGAGCTAGTAGCAATGTCGCTCACATCGTTGATATCTAGAGACCTGTTATAGGCGTGAAAGAAGATACAAAGAATAAAAAAATCTAAGAACAATGGTATGTATGGTATGGTTATGAATGAAAGAATAAAAGAATACTTGCACGGAATAGGACAAAAAAAATGCATTTCATTGAAATAACAATTTTAGGACATAAGCCTATTTCACAAAAAGACATCTATTACTCCTAGGCCTAGAGTAATAAATGTGTTTTGAGCATTACTCTATATTAGTTCTAAAGACTACAGGAATCTCTTCCGCAGTCCAGTTATCTAGAACACTTTCCGGCTCATAAGGGCGAATGCCCGATAGATCTTCAACTCCAGTTCCTTCTTCGTATGTGGCGTTGATGTCTAAATTTTCCATCATTCCTTCTACAATTTCTTTTCCCGATGCCCTCTGTTCGGGGTGAATGACTCCTCCAGACACAAAGGTCTTCGATATATGGGGAAAGACCATTGGTTCCCATTCGATTTCTCCCCCGCTTAATCGTGCTCTCCTTTTTTCTTGTTTCTTCTCTAGTTCCTTCTTTCTTTGCTTCGTGTCAGGCCTGAATCCCAACCCAAAACGATCCTGTTTTTCTTTCATCATTGGTGCATTAACCCTTCCCTGAAGATACCTCCCAAGTCCTCTTCCGGGTATGGCCCCTTTTCCAACAGTTAGTCGTAGTCCCATTCTTGTAGTTTCAGATAATTTAGGCGTTCGAATCCTATTTCCTTCGATGATGAACGTCGCGTTTACAAACTCTAAAGATCGAAAAGAACACTCGATTACTTCATCATCTATCCCCACATACGGTGCGTTGCTGGTAACGGAGGCAATGATATCCTCCTCAGCATTGATCGTTACTAACCGGCCCTCGGTTACCAATTTCAGCTTCTGGTGTAGCGATGAAGGGACTGCCCCTGCTGAGTGTATCCATGGCCTTCCCAATAGGCAATTATACGAAGGCTTAATGTCCATGACCAGAAAGTCTACCTTATACGTGCTCGGCCCGATTAGGAGGGGTATTTCAATTCTCCCCATTACTTTCCTTTCTATGCCATCAAATGCTCTCACTACCTTTTGGCACATTTTCATGTGGGAACTATCTACCGGTAACCTATTCAGCGCAGACAGGGGTAAGACATTCAGCGCAGAACCGTTGTCAATCAATACCCCTGGTAATGTATGCCCTTTGCAGCGAGTTGTGATGTGCAAAGCTTTAGTCGATCCTCTGCCTCCCGGAGGTACTTCATCGTCATTGAAGAATATAAAGTTGTCAGCACTTATGTTGTTGACTAGACGGTCCAGCTTCTTGACAGAAATGTCATTAGCAACGTAAGTTTCATTCAGCACCTTCATCAATGCACTGCGATGGGCTTCGGAGCTTAAGAGTAAGGCCAATACTGATATACGAGCTGGCTGCTTGTGTAACTGTTCTACGACACTATACTCGCTGTGCCTTAGAAATTTCAAGAATTCCTTTGCTTCTTTTTCAGTCA
This sequence comes from Gossypium anomalum, assembly GCA_025698475.1. NCBI lineage: Eukaryota > Viridiplantae > Streptophyta > Magnoliopsida > Malvales > Malvaceae > Gossypium > Gossypium anomalum. The sequence goes on from CM046966.1 coordinate 18,639,662, forward strand.
CTGATTCATTAACAATTGGTTCAGGTCCTGCCGGCTTTTCTTTCTTTTGCTCAATTGCCAATGATTTTCCTTTAACCTGCTCGACTTTTGTATTTGGGGTATAGCGCCTCCCGCTGCGCGTATAGAAACCCTCATCTTGGCCCTCCTCTGATGTGTTACTCGGGATTTCCTCCCTCGGGATCGTCACGTTGCAGCTATAGTTCCATGGTACCCTTTTGCTATCTTTATAAGGGAAAGCGACGGGCTTCTGGATCACGACTTTTGGCATAACTTGTACCCTGGCTTCGTTGATTCTCGGACGTGATATGATAACCACCGGGTGGCTGGCTTTGTAAACATCTTTTGTTGACCCTTCTTCCGAGGCGCACACTTCTATTTCTTCTGGGTTTTCAACATATTCGAAGAATTCTATCTCCTTATTATCCATCAATCCTTGTACCAAAGCCCTGAATTTGCTACATTTCTGAATCTCATGATCTTCTTGATTGTGAAACTCGCAATAAGTCATCCCTTCTCGAGGTCTGACCCTTGAATCCTGTGGTATCAACCTCATTTCCACCATCTTCCTCCATACTTCTTTTAGTGGAGTATTCACTTCTGCTATATTTGTCTTAATTTCTTTCCCCGAACTCTCGATTATCGCATTTATCCCCTTATCCCCATGGTTAGGTAGTGGGTTGTCTGCACTAGGTGTATCATCAAATTTCACAACGCCCATGTTGATGAGTCTCTCAACCAATTTCTTAAAAGTGGTACGCTTTTCTATCGAATGTCCCGTGGCCCCGCGATACTCGCATTGGGCATTCGCGTCATACCACTTGGGGTATGGAGGTCGCATTGGTTTTAAATAGAAGGAGATCGACATGTGCGTCGAACAAACTTTGGTATAACTCCTTGTATGTCATCTGGAATGGGCGTGAATTGAAGTTTCTCCTATTTGGCTTTGGGTTGGGCTCTTGTCCGCGGAAGGGCCTGGCGACCGATGAGTTGTCGCCCTTGGTTGGCTTACGGTGACCGATTTCGAATATGCACTCACATTGTTTACCTCGTGCTCTTTTTCTTTCTTGGTGCTTGACCTTTTGGTACTTTCTCCACCTCTATTTTCCCACACTTTATCGCGTTTTCAATCATTTCCCCGGACATTACTATGTCCGAGAAACTTTTGGTCGCGCTACCCAGCATGTGGTTAATGAAAGGTGCCTTGAGAGTATTAATGAAGAGCATAGTAGTTTCTTTTTCCAACAGAGGGGGTTGGACTTGTGTGGCCACCTCTCTCCATCGTTGGGCATATTGCTTGAAGCTTTCATTGTGTTTCTTCTCCATGTTCTGTAAAGTAATCCTATCAGGGACTATGTCCACCACATGACCATACTGCTTCATGAAAGCTTGTGCGAGATCTTTCCATGAACCAATTTGGGCGTGACTCAATTGGTTGTACCATCTAGAAGCGGCCCCTACCAGACTTTCTTGAAAGCAGTGAATCAAGAGTTGATCGTTATTAACATGGCTCGCCATTCTTCCGCGCGAACATAGTGATGTAAGCTTCGGGACAACTGGTCCCATTGTACTTTTCAAATTCTGGAGTTTTAAACTTGGGAGGGAGTACCAAATCTGGAACCAAGCTTAATTCCTTTGCATCGATTCCAGCACGATAGTCAGTGCTTTCCATTTCCTTAAATTTTTCTTCTAACCATCTATACTTCTCTTCAAATTCTTTCGGGAGTTCTACCTTTGTCTTTTCTGTTTCTATCACCTCATCGAGGTTGAGGACAACAGGGTTAGTCGGGTTATCCCCCGGATGGGAGCCCGAACCAGCTTGATAATTCATCGGTGCTGACACACCAGCCTGAGATGGCTGGGGCCTTATTGTGATCGATGACCTTCTTGGGTATATTTCAGGCTGTGTCTGAACGTCTGCAGGGGCAAATCCTGGAGGGTAGACAGGATCTTCGTTATCATCTTCCGTGTTGACTACGGGACTTTTTCCTTTTTCTAATCCACCAGCCAATAGACGCGTTATTTGATCCATCATACTTTTTTGGGACTCCAGCATCTGGTCCCTCATATCTTGCTGAACTTTGGCCAGCTGTTCTTGCATACGTGCTTGTAACTGATCTTGCATCTCTTTTTGCATTTGCTCTAATCTCTCTAACCTTTGGTCCATGGCTTTTGTTTTTCCTCGTGTACCGTAACGATGTTCCAGGGTAACTGTCACGATTTTAGGGTTTTTTGTGAGTTTTAGTGCACATGATGCAATGCTGATGCATGAATGCAATGAACGCAAATGAATGCAATCAAAAGGCGTTGATTCTAATTCAATTTCATTAAGATAACTTTCTAGAAAGCAAGTTTCTTTACATAAAATAGATTACATATAAGGCTTGGCCCTGATACTTAGGGCCTTGACCTGCCTAAGAAGCCATGCCAATTCTCGTCCTCTATCTGATTCTGATTCATACTTTAAACTCAGCACATCAGCCTGCACCGCTAACGTTTGTAAGTGATCTGCTACTTCTCGTACTTGGTTCAAAGCTTCACCCATGATGTAATCCCTGTTCCTGACTTGTTCTTGCGATTGATGAAGTTGTTCATTCAATCGATCGTTATTTATCTCAAGAAATTCAAGTTGGAGTTTACGATCTTGCAATGCCACCTTGAGTTCTTCTATCTTTCCTTTTAACTCTTCAATTTTGCTTTGACTAGCTTTCAACTCGATTACAGAGTTACGGGCACGTTGCTGGTACAAGGACTTTTCTAGTTCTGTCACCCGCATTTTTAATCTTTCTTTCTCGTTCTGGCTTTCTACCAAACTCTCCTTTAGAGTTTCCTCTCGAGCTTGAGCCTCTCGAAATTTTTCTTCCCATTGGCTAGCTTTACTTTTCTCTTCTTTAACTTCTTGCCGCCATTGCTCAGACGTCTTCCCTAGCCCAGCGGTTCTTATTGACCTTCGCAGCTTCTTATAGTTAGTTTTCAAACTGCCTAAATCTTCCTCAGCTTTGTTCTTTCCTTTTCTGAGCCTTTCAGCTTCTAATTTCTGGACATCGACATCCAATCCCAGCTGCATTTTCTCCTCTTCCAACTGCTCGATCCTCTTTTCTAGTTCCAGGCTCTTTCTCTCGAAATCATGTCTGACGATTTCTAGCTCAGACGGGATTGGTCTCAAGCATTCTTCCATTGATCTAGGTCCTTCTCGATCTGGCGTGGGGATGTTATCGTTGATCCTCTGAATCCTCCACTGGTCGTACTCAAGGGTGGCCATGGGATTGGCTGCAAACTTTTTCATTCTACGAGTTTGGTTCCAGGCATTCGATATTTCGCGGACTCTTCTTTTGTAGTTATTCCCCGTGAATACAAACTCGCACTGAGCTAACCCGTATGTTGGTGGTGTAAACTGTCTGGACCTATACTGTCTTAACACCAGCAAAGGAGCATACCCTACGGCTCCCCATACTCCTAACAAGGGAACCCAATCGAAGTCTCCACATCGGTATAATATTTCATCAGGCACCATCCACGGGGCTCTCCATTCGACATCCTCTTCTTGCAAATTCTGAAGGATCGCCATCCAATTTTCTTCTGTAATATCATCTCTTCTCGGTGTAGCCACTAACTCTTTCAATGGAGAGTAGTTTTCGGAGAAGACGCGATACGAGACCTTTTCCACTTTCCAAAAATGACTGTGGAACCACGAAAGTAGAAGCTGCGCGCATCCAATAAATTTTCCTTCACCCGCTCTTCGACAAGCATTCAATGATCTAAAGGTTTCAGCCAATATCGCAGGCACAGGTGTGGTCCCTTTACTAAGCCTATCAAAGAGATCGGAGACCGCCTCGTCTACGTGCCCCAAAGCTTTGGGAAAGATAACCAGTCCATAAATGCTTAAGGCGAAAACATCTACCCTCTTCTTCGTGTCAGGATGTGCTAGGATTAAATCTCTCAAATGCCTCCAAGGAATGCACCTACAATCTCCTTTTTGTTTGATACGGTCAGAACCCCATCGCCGCTCATTCCCGTGATGTTCATCAACTTTTTCGAGAATGCTGGGCCACTGGCAGCTTTGGAGTAAATTCTGTCAACCTGAACCTTCGGGCATTGGATCAAGGCTGTATATTCCTCTATCGTGGGTACCAAATCTACCTTCCCGAAAGTGAAGCAACTGTAAGCAGAATTCCAATATTGAACGAGGGCTCGGAATAGGCGTTCGTCTATCTTGACATCGAGTAGATAAGGTAAATCGCCATAATGACAGTGGAATAGCCGTTTGACCTCGTCATCCCATTGAGCCCAGATTTCTTTCATCTCTTGGAGATTGTTCTGAGTTACACTAACCCGAGTGAAATCCAACAACTCTGACACGTATCCTTCGGTTAGGCTATCACCTTTCTCTTGCAGTGTCGTCTCAGCCCATATCCGGACAGCAGCATTGTCCTCTACTTTATCAAAAAACCCGTTTTCCATGATAAGCTATCTTCTTAGCAACCGAATGTAAATCAACACCTTTTATGATGAAAATGTCATGCAAATACAATCAAAATAAAATAAAACAAGTCAGTATTTCATACAAAATTTATAGCAAACAAGGAATAATCAAATAGAACACTTGCTCGGGTAACCACTAGGGTTTCAGAGTGGCTCTACTTAGGGTAGGTTCCTTAAGGCTCACTATATGGGGTTCGGTTCTAGAGTAAAGGTACCTGAACCGGCAGATTCCTCGATCTTCACCCATTATAGGCTCATACAGACCGAAGTTCGATTCGGGGGGAATACGTTTCCTATGGCCGCACTGAGATGAAAATCTCACGAAGACATAGGTACGGACGTACTCCGAAAGTGATCCACTATCCTGCACGGAGGTGAAAACCTCACGAAGGAGTAGTTTCTCACTCCCACTTAGAGGGGTGTGACCAGAATGGTCATGCAATGCGACGTGCGAGTATATACATAAAAAATTCGAAAAGATTAGAAGAAATAGGAATAAAATGATGAAAATCGTAAAAAAAACGAGTGAAATGTAATGAAAGGATCGTGTATCAAAACCAAATTTTCAATTTTCGACAAAAAGACAAAAATTAATCAACTTGTGGCTTGACTCTCTTATTTGGGTCCCCAGTGGAGTCGCCAAGCTGTCGTAACCATTTTTTGAAAAACGGGAATCGGCTTGGATTTTGAAAATAAAGATGAAAATGGGAGTCGCCACCAATCTTTTTTGATGAGGTGCGATTGGATCACCTTAAATTAATCATTTAATAAAAATTTTACTAAAACGATGATTTTTTTTTTTTGGTCTACGAAAATCAGAAAATGAGTTCGGGAGCCGGTTACGCACGAGGAAGGGTTAGCACCCTCGATACGCCCAAAATTGGTACCTAGTTGATTAATTAGTGTCTTAGTGTCGAAAATTTAAAAATTGGAAGAATTTAAAGTACGATCCATTTTTTTATAAAACCGTTCAACTGTTAAAGACATTCTCGTCTCAAAATATGAAATGTCACATCCAGTGAGTCAGGACACGACATCTTGAATTTTTGAGAGCTAGCTTGCCTTTTGTATAAAACTTACGTCTTTTAATTTGTTAGAAGGGTATTCCATTATTTAGAGTAAACGGGAAAAATCGAAACCCAGTGAGTTAGGGTACGTTTTTCGAGTTCTCAAACACCGAACATTGCCTTTGTTTTTAAAACAAATTCATATTTCTAGATGACGAAATGTCATACCCAGTAAGTTAGGGCACAGCACTTCGTATCTCCAAGAATGAGCATTTTCAAAATTCGTATAGCAATTTAAAAGAGTATTCCATTATTTAAATTAAATGAGAAAAATCGAAACCCAGTAAGTTAGGCACGATTATCTCGAATTACCAAATACGGAATATCACTTTTATGAAGAAATTATTTTGAGGTATTGAGTAAAATATGATGTAAAATATAAAAGCAAATTTAACACGTATAATAACATGATGATAGGTGTTATAATATTAAACGTAATAGTATGAGTAAAAGGATGAAACAAGAGCAAGGCCAAAAAAACAAACACGTGGGAAAAATGAAATAAACAAATACATAAATGAATAAATGAGCAATTATAAAACACGACAAGATAAAAGCGACAACAATAATGAAAATGATAATAATAGCAAAACATAAATAATAATAGTATAAAACGATACATAGATAGATGTATTAAAATATATACGGAGTATTAAAGTATATACATAACAAAAAATGCAATATTTAAAGATATATATATATATATAAAATGCATGTGTAATATAATATTAAAATGTTTACGCAGTATATATATAAGAAATAATAACAACTATTAGTAATATTATAGAAGTATGCCTATATTCGTTCAAGACATATATACATATATTTAAAAATGAATACAGTATAATATTAAAAGTATGTGCATATATACATATTGAAAAACTATATAATGATGTTAAAAGTGTGTACAAGTATAATATAAAGTGGAAAATGATGATAATAATATATGAATAAAGAAAAATTTGTATATACATACATACATATACTAAGAACATATTCATAATAATGGTATTGAGTATTAAAAATATATATAATATAGAAAGTATTTATGTAATATTGAAAGTATTTATGTGGAACAATATAAAACTATACGAATAATGTGATATTTAAAAATATATACATAAAATGTAATAAAGAATACATATATAATATACATATGTATATATAATATGCAAAATATAGTATTAAGAATATATATAATACATACACATTAGAAATAATCACAATATTAAAAAAAAACAACTATTAATAACTACATAACTAGGTATATAGTAATAGTATATACATGCTATAGTTTAGAAAAACATAAACATAAGATAATACGAGAAATAAAAGTACATAAATGATATAGTATTGAGGTATATGTATAACAATAAAATACAATATTAAAAGATACATACATATATATATAATGTATACATGATATAATGTTAAAATATTTACGTAGTAGATGCATAATAATAATAATAACAATTATACAGATAATATTAGGATTAAAATAAAAATAATGGGAAAAAGTGAAAGAAGGACGAAAATCAAAATCAAATGAATTTTGGGGCGAATTTAAAACAAATAAAGGAAAAGAGGATCGATTTGAACACGCTTAGCAACCTGAGGGTCCTAATGGAGTAAATAGTCCATTCCTTCTAAACGGCGCCGTTCGTTGGGTCGTCAGTCATGGGGTTCGAGGGTGAAATTGCAATAGAATAAACAAATCGGGGCTAAATTAAAGAAGCAAAAAGGGACTGCATTGGGGTAGTCTCAAAGAGCGAAAGGACCAAGGGTGCAAATAGACCCTTGGTCAAAAAACACGCGGATCCCAGGCCATCTCGGGTCGGTTTGTCGGGTCCCCTCCCCAAAACGACGTCGTTTTGCGTCTGGGGAGGGTTCCCCAAAACGCTGCCGTTTCAAAGGCTTATAAAAGCCAAAAATTTTTAAAAACTTCATTCTTCATGCGTTTGAGAAAAAAAGGGAGAGAAATGAGGATTTTCTCTCTGGAGAAACTTGGCACCGGCCAGAAGGTCCGGCCACCGCCCCACCGTAGCTCCGCCGTGCCGGCCGTCGCCGGCCACCGCTTGAAAAGGTATTTTTTTTTATTATTTTCTTCGTCCTTAATATATGTTTGTATATGAGTAGTCAAAAGAAGAAAAATTAATAGATATAGATGTAAGGTAGTTTCGAAAAAGAAAGAAAATAAGAGAAAAAAAATCGACCTTAAGGCGTTTCGACCCTTTTTTTTATTTCGTCTTATGCTTTTCTTTTTGTATTTGAACAGAAAAATTCAAACCAAAATAATGGTTTTGGATTCGGCTTTAAATAGCCATTTACATGCCTTTGTTTTGCTTTTTTGTCTTGTCTATTCTTGTTTAATGCATTGCAGGCACCAGTGGAAGGCGATGGAGGCAGACTAGGGCGGCGGCACAGTGGTGGTGGTGCTGGATGGGACAAGGGCGGATGAGTCAGAGATAGGGGCGGCGGCTAGGGTTCTTAGTGTAGGGTTTCTTCTTTTTTTTCTTTTTTTGTATTTGGGCTGTTTAATTGGGCTTCTGTTGTTTTTTTGTTTAGTGGGTTTAGGTTTAATGGGTTAGGTTTAGTGGGTTAGGGGTTATTTGTTTTAAGTTGGGGTTTTGGGTCTGGGTCAAATGGGTTAGGGGTTTCCGGGCCCAAAATTGGGCTTGCACACCCAGTTTTGATTTTTTTGATGGTTCTATGGAAATTTTTATAAACATTATGTGTGGATTTTGCAAATTTGGCTGAGTGTTTTACAAAAGTTAAAAAGTGGGGTTCTAGATTATTTTGAGTTCTCTACGTCTGGCTTCCAATTTGCAAAGTTTTAAGTTAGTTCAAAATTGAAATGTCTTTTATTTTGGTTCTGAATTGTTTGGAGTGATAATGGTGATGAAAACAAATTTGAAGAAAGAAGACAATGGTGAAAGAAATGAAGTTTTGAAGATGATGAATATATTAAGAGATGAAGATGAGCAATAATTTTTGTAATTTTTTTTAATTTTGTAATAGACTTTTTATTTATTCATTTTTATTATTTATATATATTTAAATTTATTAATAATTTTGTATTTAACTTTTAGATAATGATGTATTTTGATGTTATTAATTGCACGTGTCGTTGTTTAATACATTCTAAATTTTGAAAGGTGTAAAAGAAACACCAAATTAGTTAATAGAAAAAAAAAATTCTAAGTGTTAATTTGAGGTTAAAAATGTAACTCCTCTTAACCCTAATTCGTTGTCGAAACAGGGTTACAGAGTATTACATGACATTTCAGAATAAATATGAATATTTATTTAATATTATATTATACACATCATAATTTAATCATAATGTCTCTTTATTGAGCCCTCGAGACCCAATTCACTTGTTAGAAACAAATCGAGACTCAATCGAAAATTCAGAGAATTTTTCATGAAATTTCATAATTTTCCTTAAGTGTAGGGCTCACATGCCCGTGTGGTTAAGGGACACGCCCGTGTGACCCTATAACATGCCCATGCTTCAGGCTGTGTCCTAACTTGTGTATGTAACACCCTTCGCCCGTATCCCTCGCCGGAACAGGGTTCGAGGTGTTACCCGACTTAAACTCAATCAATCACACAAAAATCATGCCGTAAAATTTCAACCAATTTAAAAACTTTTCTTTTCACATGCAATCTATCCCATATATGGGCTTACGAGGCCAAAACATACATCTGGGGTTTTTCGAAACCCAACCGAAACTCAATGAAAAACTTAGAAAATCTCTTGCATCAAAGCTTCACACGCCAGTGTAGGTATAGAGCACATGCCCGTGTGCTACTACCATGCATACAAACTTAAAAAAAAAACTTAGTTGCAGGAGACACACGGTTGGACAACACGCCCATGGGGGCAGACCGTATGCCACACACGGTCTAGACACACGCCGATGTGTCTACCCGTGTGGACAATTACAAGGCTATTTTCCAAGCCATTTGTCACCCTCGCAACATGTGCACATATACTTATCCAATAACATACAACATGGCATAAATGAGCTCTTAAACATCTACAAACGTTATGCTCAAGTCATTTTATTATGTAATAAATACCATAGAATTTGCTCACATCACAATAGATAGTATCATACATATATATGAATAAACATTTAGGTCCACAACATCATTAGTCAACATAGGCCAATTCACATGGCCAAAATACTTTATCAACACAAGCCAACACCTTTGGCTAAATTATAATATCACATACTCAACATTAAAACCCTATAATGCCATAGACTCGAAACACTAGGATTTACTTACACCAATAACGTGAACTCAACAGTGTGATAATATCTCTGATGGCCTCCAACCCGAGCAAACCTAGCAACCCTAGAGAACATGGAAAAGAAGGGGGGTAAGCTTTACGCTTAGTAAGTTCTTGAGAAAACAATTAGGAGCTCATTTACATGTTTTATCAATGTTTACAACATATAATCAAGTTCACGACAAGCTGTCTTCCTGAGCAATAGTCACTAAATTATTTATAACTGGAGCTACGAAACTCTAAATCAATTGTCGTTAATTTTTCCTAAAAATATACTCATATATCTTCTATCCATAAAATTTTCAGAATTTTTGGTTTGGTCAACCAATACCAGATGTTTCTTAAAGTTTCCCCTGTTTCACTGTTTGACTAATCTGACCACTCTTCACTACGAGTCCAATTTCGCATTGTAAAGAATTCAAAATATGTTCTCGTTGATTTAATTTGAAACTTGACTCATTAAGGAGTCCAAGCATATAAAATTTATCTTATAACCATTTTTGTACAAATTATAATGATTTTCTAAAAACAGAACAGGGGATCCCGAAGTCATTTGATGCTGTCCCACGCCACTTCAAATATCTCATTATCAGCAATTCTTTTGCTTACATGGTTTCTTTTATAAGAAACTAGACTCATTAAGCTTTAATTACATAATTTATTCAGCTTCTAACTCAACTCCCACAATTTATGGTGATTTTCCAAAATCACGTTATTGCTGCTGTCCCAAGCAGATTTATTACAAATTTACTCTTTCACACATTCTTTGCATTCATATTATTTAAACATGTATATCACCAATCAATTTCATCACATATCTATACTTTTACTTGAGCATAATCTCAATACAATACATCACGCTCAATGATTCGCACACAACCATTCAAATTAGCAATTATAAGGTGGTTCCGCACATAGCCCACCCTTATCGATAATTTACGATGGTTTTACCCTTACTCACATATATGACATAGGCATTTTTACCTATGCTTCTCAATTCACATTCGTGATTCAATTCCAATTGATCTAACATGCATAAGTACATATCGCATACCTGGCCAACTTAATGTATTGAACGAATTCAATTGTCGATTTAACACAAGGTCTCATAGTTGAACATAAACATGAAACCATTTCTCATATGTTCGATTCACATCAATCATCAAATTCATTTAATTCACATGTACATAATTAGGTTGTTCGTACCTGAATAATTTACTTTACGGAATGAATCCACATATCGTATTAGCCCATAGCCTTATAGCACCACACTTTTAATAGTTCACTGGCAATTTGCCTGTTAGGTAATAACCTGATTTCATCACCGACCATAAGCCTGCTAGACCTTTAAGTCTGAATTCATTCACCGGCATTTCGCCTGCTAGGCTTAAAGCCTGATATCATTTAACCGGCATTATAGCCTGCTAGGCCCGAGGCCCGATATTATCTCACCGGCATTATAGCCTGCTAGGCCCGAAGCCCGATATCATTTCACCGGCATTATAGCCTGCTAGGCTCGAAGCCCGTATATCACATTTCGATAAAAAAATTCACCTATTCTTTCACACTTTCATAACTTAGACTTCAATTACGTATAACTGAAACACATATCTATGAACAAAGATTTTCATCCTTTCAACCGCATAGGGTTTAATTTCCACATTAGAACACATAACTTAGTACATCGTTTAATAGTATCAAAGTCGACTAGATATGCTAGTCACATATGGCTCATAACTTTAATTTAATATTCATTCAACACAAAGAACATATGTATATATATATACATATATACAATCAAACATTTCTTAATTATGATTATTCAACTCTTAAGCATATAACATGATCAAACACAAACACTTAAGAACTTACCTTGGATTTTATCGAATAACTACGGATTGACTAATCGACTAGTTTCGCTTTCCTTTATCCAAAATTGGCTCCTTATGCTCTTGAGCTTGAATTAAACAAATTTAACTTATTGTTAATCAACTAATCAAGCATTGTATCATGAGTATATTTGGCTTTCACACATTTTAAACATAGTAATAATCATGCACATTAAAATCAAAGTGCAATTAATCCCATACGCAAAAATATACGACACTTCATTTCCATCTACTTATATACACGTATCACATAAGACCATTTCATACTTTCTATCACCTAAATAAACAACAAATTTTCCAATTAATTTCTTAAGTCCACATTTGGTATCTATATCCACAAAAACACATTAGCCGATTACTATAAATCATCTAAACATTTTTCACTTAAATCACACATACATATCATGCTAGCACAGAACACCATGATTTTGTCCTAATTTGGACAGCCAATAATTTACAGTATTACAGCAGCATATTAATTAGCTAAGCACCATAAATTTGTCCTAATTTGGACAGCCAATAATTTACAGCATTACAGCAGCAAATTAATTAGTAATAAACTATCTTAAGTTCAATTTTAACTCTCTCATGCAGTAACCGTACAGCATGCAAGTTAACTTCCAACATTCGGTCAAAGCATTTAAATAAAAGAATATGCATGCTAAATTTCCAGCATTTGGACAACATTTCAACTTGAAATTTTTCAGCTTTTCACCTTCAATATTTCGAATATTCAAAAGCAAAAAGAAGAGTACAACTAATCAATTAAAATTTTTGAACATAATTCAAGGTATATGTTCAACTGAACATTCATGTTAACTCATAATCAATAAGGTATTAAGTAGAAAATAAAAACATTATTAGCATGCATGCTATCTACATACAACAACCATTCAACTTCCATCTATTATCAACCCTTAATACACAAAACATCAAAAACAACATCAAAGAAATATAAACATCCATGACCGAATGTCATCTTCATCAATTAACAAAAAAAAATTTGCCATGAGCTAACTTCTATACTTGATGACCACTCCAAATATACAAATATTTTCAATGAAGGAGCATTAAACATACCTTAATCTATACATTCCCCATAGCCGAATGCCTTAGCTTCATTTTCTCTTCTTTTCTTTATGGTTTTCGGCAAAAATGGGAGAAAGAATGGGTGTAACTTTGTTTTTATCACCATTTTCTATTATAAAAATTCATATTTCATCCTATTAATCTATTAAACATTTAATTCTTTAATATAAAATACATGAAATGCTCATCATCCACTAACTATTATAATGCTAAAATAAAATGCATATATTATTTGCACCATACTTAAGTTATAATATAAAATGCACATATTGCTTATCATTCCCATCATGGCCGGCCACTACGACTAAAGTGGGAAGTTTGACATGCAAATCCTCCTATTTTGCACTACAATTTATTTGGCCACTACAAATTAACCTATCACATTTTCAAAAATTTTCTCATAAGTCCTATTTCATAATTTCACTCACAAATGACAAAATCAAAGCATGAAATTTTCACACATGCACTTTCACATATAATAAGCACAGAATATAACATCTAATTATTTTTGTGACTCAGTTTTGTGGTCCCGAAACCACTTTTCGACTAGGGCCAAATTAAGGCTGTCACAGTGTAACTCCCTAACTTACCTCACACGGCCAAACCACACGCCCATGTGCTAGGCCATGTGCTTCACACGGCTGAGACACATGCCCGTGTCTCTGCCCGTGTAGTAATACCTGAGCATTCTGTTTTAAATTTTTAAGATGCAGGGAACACACGGCCTAATCACACGCCCATATGTAAGCCGTGTGAGACACACGCTCTAGTCACACGCCCGTGTGCCAGGCCGTGTGGACTCAAAATGAGCATTTTTCATCAAGTTTTACCAACCCTGCAAACTTAAACCACAAGCAATTCAACAACCAATTATTTGACCAATCCAATACACAATCAAATACATCCAAATCATGCTAAATAATCAACCTAATTAAGCTAACCAATGTTTACTCATAAATACTTCACTTATATTATTCAAATCAATCTAATAGTATACTATTTAAACCAGTTCTATTTTTCACACTAATTCAAACCAAAACTTACCATTTGATAATATTAAAACATAACACATAAATTCATATGTATTCAAACAATTTCGTATTATAACATCATTTACAATCGTTTTCCAATATGACTTACACAAACAACTTAGGTACATGCCATATACCAAAAAGAAAAGTACTTCACCACAATAAGTTCGAGATCGGCCTTGGATGCTGATTCGACATTCGAACTTTAATCTAACCTACGTACAGAAACAAACCGTATGCTGAGTATAAACTCAGTGGTATTTCTATAATCCTAATACTTATTAAACAAGAAATTTTAATATTTATATATATATAAACACACATAACAAAAATCATTCAAAAAATAATCAATTTCATAACACATCATTCATAACACTTTTAATTCTCATCTCCTACTATTTCAATCTCATAATTGATGTTTAAATAACTTTTCTCAATAAGATATACATATAATTTCACTCATATCAATAATTATTTTATGAATCCATTAGTTCATACATTTCAATTTCATAACTCAATTCAATATCCCAATCCAATTCATGTTCAAAATCATACAATATCATTCATATTGTAAATTTACTTATTTACCCCTATTAATAGGACTCTAATTTTGGCGGATACACGGATCTAACCAAAACTCACCAATATGGCACCTAGTGCCTCATCGGATAATTCAAAGTAATAGATTGACGCCCAGTGTATCATCGGCCTTGCCGAAGTAAATTGGTACCCAGTACCTTATCGAATTTATCCGAAGTAATAGTTTGACACCCAATGTCTCATCGACTAGTGGTCGAAGTATCCCTAAACACTTCCAATCCTATGACATGCCAACTATATCTGACTCAGCCCGATATAGTTAACAGGGTTTCAAATCACTTTTCAATTTCCAATCAATATATATTCAATTCAAATAATCACAAATACTCATAATTCAATTCAATTCAATTAATTAATTTCATTACCATAAATACTACCTTAATTCCACTTACCATACACATTAAATAATAAATACAACAACAAAGAATTAAATTTGGATTATAAAAATACAAATTGTAATTTTCGAGCTAATCCTCGTTGACTTTGTCTTTTCCTTTCCTAGTCGAGGTATTCGACTCAACGTTAGCTACGGAAATCGAAACAATTAAAATTTATCAATACACACACAATTTCACATTGAATATTTCAATTTATACTCAACTTTTGCCTAAATTCCAATTTAATCCTTAACCAAAATTAATTTTATTTATTTATTTATTTTTACAATTTTTTATATATTTTCATTCAATTAACACTTAAAACTAAATTTAACTCTCTAACTTCACCATAATCCCTAATTTTGAAATCCTCTTAATTTAGTCCCTACTACTTAGAACTTATGATTTGTTTTACAATTTAATCATTTTCTCAATTTTAACTTGAAATTCGATCAATTTAACCCATAATTCTTCAATCTATTCAACATGAACAACATCTAAAAATTCACTAACTTTCAAATTTTCAACATAAATCAAATAGTATTTATCACTAGGATTCCAAAAACTCAAAAATTACAAGAAAAGAAGCTAAATTAATTTACCAAATTAAATTTAAACCTTAAAATCCCTAATTTCCCCTTTTTCTTTTTCTTTCTATTTCGTGCCTTCCTCTGTTCTTGTCCTTCTTTCTCTTTTATTTCTTTATTTATTCATTTCGTGTTTCATTTTAATTATAATAATATAATATAATAATATTTTATAACATTTACTTAAATAATAAGTAAATAGATCATTATTATTTAAATATATGTATTTTATTTTACCACATGTATTTTACTATTACCACATACTTGTCACTTATGGTTTAATTTTAATTTAGTCCCTTCAATTTTCTCCATTCTATAATCTAACTTTTACCCTATATTTAATCTAGCCCTTATATCTAATTACTCTTAATTCAAACTAATTCACCTGACTAAAACCTAATTAACCACACAACTAACTTCGTAAATATTTTTAATAAATATTTAAGAATCCGTTTTACAAAACAAAGACCCGAAAATATACTTTTCGTTAACCGTAAATTTTAGGTCATTACAAAAAAAAAAATCTTAAATACCAATTTGAGAAAAATAAGATGCATTTTGAGAAGTTGATAGGAAGATAATTCCTACATGATTTTGGCTATTAATATATCGTCACTTACAACTTATGATGATAAGAGTGAAACAAGAAATTGCAGGGACCACATTTTGGAGTTTTAGTAAACTACAATCTCAACTATTGCCTAAGTTGTCTGGACATGAAAATGAGTGTAGAAGATAAGCATAAATATATATATATATATATATATATGTTTTTAAAAACAAATAAGGAAGAGTGAGAATAATATAATTAATTACTATTTTGAGAGTTTAAAAGATGAAAAATGAATTATATCAGAAAACAGAGAAGAAGTTGAATGAAGAAAACAATGGAAGTTGATTTGGTTCATTGACAGAGATATTAGGGCTGTAGGACATGGAAACAAGACATTACGTCACAATGTCCTCATCGACCTTGGCTTTGTGCCCACTTCATTTTGTTCTTTTCCAATCAAGTAGCCAAATAATATTACAAGCATGGCACATGTTCCCTCCCTTTCAATGGCTATCTAATATCCTCATCGATTGATAAGTGGCTGATATCCCAAATTTAAGGATTGGTGGGTTCCATAAACCCATGTGTGCTGTACCAATCATATTTTTTTACGTTTAGGTAACAAGGAGCCAACTTTTATAATTTTTTTTTATTTTCATCATTGAAAAATACAAATTTCCAAATAGGGCATCACCTTTACAAAATATTTTCATTTTAGTCACCTGTTGTTAATCTAATGTTATTGTTCACTCATTTTAGTACATTTTCATTTTGGTTACTCATTTTATCTTTTTAATTTCCTTTGTTTTATTTTTTATTTTTTATTTTTTTGTAAAAGGAAAAAAAAACTTGAGTTTTTACATGAAAAAACCATTTTATCTTTTTAATTTTTTTTAGAATTAATTAAAAAAGAAATGAGTGATTAAAATAAAAACTTATTAAATTTGGGTGACTAAGATAAACATATAATAACAATGAATTAACGGAGGTGACTAAAATGAAAAAAAAATTGTAAAGTGTCCTATTTGCAATTTTTAATTTATTTTGATCAAAATGAAAAATAATAAAGGTTTGATGACTAACTGTGAAATTTACCCTAAGAAGAAATAAAAAAAATGAGGAAAAACGAGTTAAATGCCAACTAATGTTTTTATATGTTATGTCATGTCATGTCACATCACAAATTTGGGTAAAGAAAGTAACGTTTCCTGTGTTGTGTTTAGTTATTTTTTCCTCTTCTGTTAGATATTTTACATTTACCGAAGGGAGCAGTAGACGTTAACGAAAGTACTGTTCTAATATTGGACATTAATGGACATCTTCATCCAAGCTATTCACAGTCGAGTGGAATAGAGTAAAAAGATTTTAAGTTAGTCGAGATAATAAATTTTATTTTAACAACTAAACTCATTTTAAATTTTTTTCGAATCGAATAGAGTCAAAAAATTTCTAGTCGAGTCGAGTTAATGAATCCTATTAGTTATATTCAATGTTCCATTTACATGGACCGATTATTTAACTAGTAGACGAAGTATATAATTATTTAACTACATAAATAATATAATGGTAACTTAATGGTTTTAACTTTTAACTCTAGAAAAGGTAAACATTTATCAACACGACATAATTTTGTCTTTCTTATTCGGATTTTCAGATAACTCGAATTGTATAATTTATTTTCGAGTTAAATTCAAAAAATTAATTTTTTATTCGAGTTGATCTGAATAACTCAATTAACTCGAGCTATTTAATTCAAAAAAAATTATCAAATTTTTCGAATCGAATCAGATTTTGTTCACCCTTAATCACAAGCCCAACTCAAAAAGGTTTGAGTCGATTTCAATTATTGTTCAAAAATTATAATTATTTTTATTTAGTTATTTGATACATTATTATTCAAATTTCACAAGTAAATTTATGTGAAAATTAACTCCATTTAAAAAATTAAAAGCTCCATTACAGGTGTACAAAATATCAACCTATTTTAAATTATAAATTAAATTTGAATAATTTTTTTTATTAGTAAACAATAACTCGAATCAAATTAATAAAATTTTAAAATATATATATAACTTGATAAGAGTTTAGTATACGTTTTAAAGCTGATTTGTGAATTTCTCCCCTTTTCGAGTTATTTTTTTACTAAAAAATTATGTTATATAAATTTTAGTAAATTAATGTATTCATATTTCTATTTTATCTTTTGTTGATACAAGATACAATAAGGGAGGAGATAGTGATGGCTTTATGGAGGCTGGTTCACTTAAAGATGCAAAGAGCCAGAAAGGAACAACAGGACAAGCGAATTGAAGGAGAGAGGAAGTATTTGTTCAAAATAACTTTGAGGTTGAAAATTTTGATCTCTTCTTCATCGTTAGAAGGGTATTTATAAGAGAGGTTCTTTTGTCCAGTAGTGTGATGTGGCAAAATAAATACTCAGTCCCATCAAATACGTAAAGAGTATTCACGGACATGAAGGGCGTGCATTGTGGGACCCATTTTGTTAAGCATTCAATCAACATGAGGTTGTTACGCCTAAATGAACCCGTTATAGAATTGAGAGCATGTTCACACTTGAGGAGTGTTCACACCTAAAAATAGGTGCTCATCTCATTATTAAGAAGCAAAGGGAAGGCTCGCTAGGGGTGTTTGTCTAGCAGCTAGTCCTAATAACAAAAGGGTGTCGCTCCTCTAGTTTGGACAAGTGGCCAATTAAGACACTACCTTAAGTGAAGTCAAAGGGGAAGTCATCACTTTCAGTCTTGCAGGCACATGTCTAGGTAGCAAAGGGATTTAACATTTTTAAAGGATAAATATTAGGTATTTTGGTTTAAATATAGTGAAAAAATAATTATTAAAATAGACATATTTTAATGTAATTTCTTATAATGTATTTTTTTAGATATATCTCGACATTCAGAGGCGAAGTCAGAAATTCTTTTACGGGGACATAAGTAAGATTATAAAATTTTGGGAGGGGGTAAAGCTAAAAATCTTGAATTAAAAATGCTTAAATTAAATTATTAACTTTTCAAAAGGACTAAAATTACAATTTTTTTAAATTAATCAAAGGTTGAAAAAGACTTAAATGATTTTTTTTTTTAATTTTGGGAGGGGTTATAAAGTAAATTTCTCATTTAACCTAAGGAGCCAAGTGTAACACCTCGATACCCAACTTGATCGTCGGGTTTAAGTTACGAGATGTTAAATCCGTTACCGGAATGACTACGATAATTTATAATCAATTTAATTGCTAGAAAAAATCCAGTCTGAAAACGGTTTTCTAGCATAGTGATTTTTTTTTTGAAAACTGAGTCAGTTTGTGATATTTATCGCAATAAACTTTTTCGTGAAATCATACACATGTTTTAAACTAGATGGATCTTGGACATTCTCGGCTTTCAAACAAACAGTCTTCTCGGCTATTCTCATACCACAAGCTGCTTCGAGTGTGGGCTCAAACAAGTTCAAATCAAATACAAAATCAAAAATATTTTCTTTACATTCAGTGGGAAAGTATTTCTCTTTCTATAGAACCTGATATAATTGTTATTCTTAGATAATAGAATTTAAATCCATTTTCGAACTTCAATTATTTAATTAAACAATAATTCAAAAAACTTAAATTAATTCTTAGGTCATTTTTATACTAAGTGAGAAACCATATTCATTTCCGAATGTAACCCATTTCTCTAACTTTTTCATTTCTTTCCATTTTTGTTTATTTGATTTATCATTCAACGGATTTCATAATGACCAATTAATTTAATTCCATTTTCAAACTTCAATTATTAGATTAAATAATAATTCAAAAAACTTAAATTAATTCTCAGGTCATTTCTTTCCATTTTTGTTCATTTGATTCATTATGCAATTCATTTCTGATTTCAATGAGCTAGTGAAGGGATCGAATGGACGTATGTGATTAGGGCTCAAATGATTTATAATTGAGTTTCAGCTTTTCATTTATTAATTATAAACTTGTTTAGTCACGAAGTTATTCCACTAAAGTATTGTGACTGAGCTCTCCCCAATTACATACCATTACAAAAGCTACTCGATTAGTGCTCATCCAATGACCTTGTCATAAGTGTGTTACCCTCATAAGATATCCTTAATCTCTTTGGGATAAATCTATTCTCCCAATATGATCCTATTTTATCTCATGGTAACTATTACATCTTCCTTCATGAAAAGTCAATTACTATCATATAGTAATTAAGTCATTTATCACAAAAATAAACGATTCGTGGCTACGTTTACTTTTCATCAATCATGTAATGTCAACGAGAGGATATCATTTAACCATGCTTTAGGCTATGAATTCCACTATTGTGAATGATGCTACATACTGCAGAAGTCGTATACCCAACATGTAATGACCTAGTTTCTAGTAGTATCAGAAATTATGATTTAGGGACCCCGTTTTTGTAAACAGAGTCCATAAACATTAAATAAAGATATTTAATGAGTTATTATATAGATTAATTGAAATTTGGATAGTCAATTTTAGCCGAAATTGTGATTAATTAGGGCATAGGGACTAAATTATAAAATCCAATCACTATAGATTTTTAATTAGAAAATGCTTTAGGACTTAAATAAAAATTAACCAAATATTCAAAATGATAATTAAACCATAGATTTTATATAATTGGTGGATGATGCTGTGAGAATCCACTTAGATAGATTAACGTGAAGATTAATGTGATTTAAGCTTAGTTAAGTTAAATAAAAAAAGATTAATTATGCTTAATTAAAGTATATATGTTAAGAAAGCGGGAAAAGATGAATTTCATATTCTTCTTCTTCTTCATTAATCCACCGTAGGAAAAAGAAAGAAAAACCTATTTGAAGCTTAGAAACATTCAGCTATAATTGGTAAGTGCAATTAAGTCATTTTCTAGTAATTTTTATATATTTGAGGTCTTAAGAGTTTGATTTAGGTAGCTCATGTACCAATTTGTAAAACTATTAAAGTTTTAAAAAGTTTTTGTTATTGATTTATTGAAGAATTAGGTGTTAAATTGATAGAAATTAAGCTTACATTAGGAAAAGAACTAAATTGTAAAGTTTAATTGATTGTTAGTTTCGTACATTAGGGACTAAATTGAATAAAATTTAAAATTAACGTGAAATTTCAGTAGGATTAAGAAATAGGAGGTCCCTAATGAGTAATTGTGAAATTAAATTTTAATCTGAAGCTTTAAATTGAAAGTTATGTTTGTCTTGGGTTTAGGGACTAAATTGAATAAATTGTAAAATATCTTGATATTTTGATTGGTCCTGATTTGAATGGAAATTGATAATGTTAAATTTTTTATGATCTTATTTAACTAGCGTTGACACGAAACCATCGAGAAGGAAAGGAAAATCGAAAGTCGATGACGAATAACTCTAGATTTCGATTTGTGTTTCTATGATTCGACAACTATTTCATTTTGCATGTTCATGTCTTTTTTTCGTTATATGGAGTTTGAGGTGAGTCTTGATGATTATTTGAGCTGAATTGATGTGATTAAGATTAATTACCGAGACGAGGACTATATTGAATAGAATAAAAGTTTCATGATTTGATTGATATTTGATAATTGGCATGAAATTAAGTTGAAGCATGATGTGTTATATGATAAATCGATGATTTGATGATAAATTGAGAAGGAAAGAATGTGAATTGATCTATATGTAATAAATCAGAAATTGGTTACCCTATTAGCTATTTGGACTGAGTCAAATATAGTTGGCATGCAATACGATTAGATTATTAATTGAAAACCATCGTTGTTGGGCAACCCTGGGTGGTAGATTGTATACAGTGAGTCATCATTGTCGGGAAAATCGAGGTGGCACATTAATCAGATTGAGAAAGCTATTATTGTTGGGCAATTTGGGGTGGTATTATGTACATGTATAGCGTCATCATTGTTGAGCAACCTAGGGTGACATGTAACACCCCTAACCCGTTTCCATCGCCAGACTAGGGTTACGGAGTGTTACCGTACAAATCAAAACAGATAACTTCAAATCAAAATAATAATACTATTTAATATTAAATATTCAAATATCATACAAATCCAATAAACATACACATTTGGGCCTTAATTTCAACTTTTGAGGCCTTAAAAACAGTTTGGGATCAAAATGATACTAATTTGAAACAATTCGGGAAAATATGAGGAAAAGTTATAAATTTATAAAACAGGGGTCACACGGCCGTGTGGTCAGACTGTGTGACATAGCCTAGACTGTGTAGTGTTTGAACAATGAGACACACGGTCGTGTCCCAATCCATGTCTTAAACCGTGTTACTTACTGACTTAGATCACACGGCAGTGTTGTAGGCCATATGCCTAGGCCGTGTGCACCAAAATGTACCTTGAAAATCAAGTTTACCAAATATGCTTACTTGAGACACAAACCTACCATTTACCAACCAATTTACTTTCTTAAAACACACCTAAACAAGACCAAAACATGCCAAAATCACACATAAATCATACAATTCAAAAGCTTATCCAATGTATCCTCATTGGTACCAAAATTAAACATCTAAATAATTCAACCTCAATGTCATGCTTTCATATTCCAAACATACATCATATACCTACCATTCAACCGTTTTATTCACACTTCAACATACCAAAAAGTTACCTAATCACAAGACATTCACTAATAACCAAAAGACATATTTATATCATTATCTACCAATTATCATTATAGGATATTAAAACACAAAAAAAGTTGGGCACAATTTCAAAACATCCTAAGTTACCAAAATAATATATAACTCTATACATGCCATTTATAACCATTTCCATATATGTAAAAACTACCAAAATGGATAGATGGATAGTGTGATTGTGCTCTGACATTGATTCCAACCATTCGAGCTTTCTGATGATCTACAAAACATAGAAAAACAATTACGTAAGCAACTAGTGCTTAGTAAGCTTGAATAAAGAAACTTAACTTACCGAACATAAATGATTAAACCGTTAAAACATTGCTTATTTAAAATTAGGCTCACTTTTCCTTCCTAGTCACAATACACCACAAGGTTAATGGGTGTATTAATGAACATATCCAACCAATTAAACATGATATCAATATGAAGTTCAATACAAAATTACTCAATTTATTACTCAATTGGTTCCCTTTTCATTTCATATTCATATACCAACATTTTCCATTTCATGTTTCTATAACATAGTTCATTTTATATACACATCCATTCGTTAAAACTTTAATCACCCGTTGAATCAAATAAAATAACATTGAATACTAAAAAAAACCCCTCATATAACCACTTAGTTCCCTAAACACACCACAATATCATAATATAACCTATTTATAGACATATGAAACATATAATCACACCAAGACATTAATATTCACTATCAAATCATACTAATAAAAACATTCATCTCATATTCATACTTGTGATGCAAATCTTACCTGAAACATACTATCTAAATAGTAATGATTGAAGGAAGCCATAGCGTCTTTCAACCATGTTCTTATTCACTTTTCGATATGATGCCATAGTGTCTTTCAACCATGGTTTTATTCATTTTCTGATATGATGCCATAGTGTCTTTCAACCATGGTCTTATTCATTTTCCGATATAATACCATAGTGTCTTTCAACCATGGTTTTATTCATTTTTGATAGGATGCCATAGTGTCTTTCAACTATGCTCTTACTCATCTGAATCATGATGCCATAACGTCTTTCAGCTATGGTCTTACTCGTTTGAATAATGATGAACCCACTCATATGTATATTTCAGAGGATATACCATTCAGATCACACATACTTATTTACCATACTTCAAAAATCAATTCTTTATTTTCAATTTCATGTCTTACCTCAATTAATCATGTTAAACATAATATATATAAATAAAAACCTTTATAATTTAATTCGAATAATTATAAGCACAT
This sequence comes from Gossypium anomalum, assembly GCA_025698475.1. Classification (NCBI taxonomy): domain Eukaryota; kingdom Viridiplantae; phylum Streptophyta; class Magnoliopsida; order Malvales; family Malvaceae; genus Gossypium; species Gossypium anomalum. The sequence goes on from CM046966.1 coordinate 18,663,578, forward strand.
TATTTCAATACAAAAATTCATTTATGTAGTTTTTCATTTTCAAGCATAATCTTTAACTTAATTAACATTTCAACTAAATCTATTTCATTGCTTACAATTTATTAAGCAAATGAAATCACAACATACATATATGGATATTAAAACATAAAAACAGATTTACGAACTTACCTGTACCAAAACGATGCCCTAACGTGATCCAACGACCAATCCGCTATTTTTACTTTTTTCGCGATTAGTGTCCATTTGGGTCGTTTCTTGATCTAAATAAATATTTTTTATTCAATAAATACCATTCCAGTATTTAAAATAATCAATTTAGCTTGCAACCCTAATAATGAAAATTTACAAAATTACCCTCAAGCTTTACCTTTTATGCAATTTAGTCCCTAAACCCAAAACTTACAATTTCACCATTTTAACCATATATTATGCCAGCTGATTTTTTCCTAATCTTATAACAGCGCATATTTATAAAAAATTTACAATATTTTCCTTGAATTATACTATTTTAATAAATAAGTCCCTAAATCTTAAAATCATCAAAAAATTACTTAATAAAATATATCTATTTAACAATCAAACTTAACAATCTATCATAAAACTTCATAAATATATCAAATTCATTGATGGAATAATTTATAACATTTAAAAATTTTACAATTTGAACCCTGAGTTAACTAGATTAAGCTATTACGAGCTCAAAAACATAAAAATCATTAAAAATGATATCAAAATCACATACCATGCATCAAGAATCAGCTTCGCTGAATGCTTTTCCCACCTATCCATGGCCATTCGGTTATGAAAAGAAAGAATGAAGAAGATGATCACTTTTAATTAGGTCTATTTTAGTTTTAATTATTTAATTACTAATGTAACCTTTAAAATTCATGAAATTTATCATGCATCCTATCATGAATATCCACTAACTTTAAATATGGTATAATTACCATTCAAGTCCTTTAATTCACCTTTTCATAGCTATTTGATCCACTTAACTAATAGAATTCAACTTTTGTAGCTTTTACAATTTAGTCCTTTTTAATTAATTAACTATCTAAACATTAAAATTTCTTAACCAATTTTCAATATGACCCTAATAAAGCTTTGTACATATTTAATAAAATGTTTATGGGCTCGGTTTATAGAAATGAGGTCTCGTTACCTCATTTTCAAAACCACTTGAATTTAAAGATATACCACTTGAACCTAATTATTCGTTCAAATAACATAAATTATCAAATCAAAATTTATAATAATACTATAATTGACTCATAAATATTAAATAATAATATTTAAGAACTCACTCGTCAGATTTGTGACCCCAAAACTATTATTTCTGACACCATTGAAAAATGAGCTGTTACATGACAGATTTGCGTATCCATTCTGAGTCTGTGTCTGGTAATAGGGTTACAAATATAAAAATTGGTTATATGATTAATGAAATGAAAATGCGATCATTGAAATGAGCCCTAAGGGCCAATTGAGTATGAAAGAGCTAATAGACATGGAAGTGGTTGATATGAAACCGATTATATATATTTGTAAATGTTGATGTTGTTAAATGAATAAGTAAAGTACTATAGGTGACAAAATATGTTGAATTGGAAAAAAATTGTGAAATGATTGAAAAATTTTGCAATTTAGTATATAAATATGAAGTGAGCTATTGTAATTAAATTGATTTCATGTATGTCTTATGGTATTGGAAAATTGTTGGCTTAAGGTTTTTAGGTGAATTGACTATAATGTGAATTAGATTTGAATGTTTTCATATGCATTTAATTGTATTGTTTTAGCTTGAATCATACAATTACCACTAAGCATATTTGCTCAGTGTACGATTTGTTTTCTCCGTGCACAGGTATAGAAGAAATCCGATAGTTCGAAGCAATTGGTCCAACATCCAGCAACCGATCCCTGACTTAGCAAAATTTGTATATTTGTAACACCGCTAACCCGACTCGACCTTCAGATCTAAGTACAGAACGTTACAAATGGACCGAATTAACTTATCCTGAATTTTATCGGCTAACTGTTATAAAACAGACTATATTGAAACAATAATACTTCTTATAGAAAAAGCCTCAAGCTTATATAAAACTTTTGGTCTTACAAGGTTTTTGTCTATATATAGACTATATTTTTGCAAAATAATTCTTAAAATTTAGCTAAGGGCTAACTATCCTGAAAATCCAGATTCTAGGGATGTTATCTAACTTCATTGTTTTGGTCCTGAGGCGAAGCTCCCAATGGTACCCCTTTTTTATGTGCATAACTTTAACTGCCTGCGATCCTCGATCTCATTACTATCTAGATAGGTCCTTCATCTAAGGCCTCAACCAATATCGCAAATCCTATGAACATCGGACAAATTATTGTAAGTTCAAATGAACTTAGTGAGTTCTTTTACTGCACCATAAATTAACCCTATCGCACAAAAGTAACAAATGTAAATTAAACTAAAAATAAATTTACTCTCTGCTCACTCCAGGCAAGTGTTCTTTATCAAGGTGGCAGAATCCACCCAATCTTTTGAGCTACTCAACTCATTATAAGACCTTTATTTGGTTGAACTCTCCACCTAACTGTAATCTAGGCACCTCACCACATCAGTGAGTCATATACTTACTTTTCATCAACAAATGATTGTGATAATAAATTGCTTGTTCGAAAACAAGCAACCCATGGCCACATTTCATATTTATCAATACACACAATGTCAATAGGATCATTAACTCTTTAATTGAGCTAGGAATTCCACTACTACTAGTAAAGCCATGTTATATACAATTCATGTACCCAACATACCGGCCATGGGCTCGATCATCTCTAAAGCATAAGCCTCCACTTATATCAAAGCATATGAGTTGCATATGTGTTATCAGTGACTAACTCAGGATTTAGGTAATTCACACCATGAACGTCACAAGTGAATTAATTCACAAATGGATTCAGAATTAATTCATCTTGGGTCCAGTCCAATGTATCATTCTACTAATGAATACATTTATGTCTCTACTCGTGGAGTCAACTGCTCCGATAGCCAAGACTAGTCATCTCCCCAATTGGAATTGTAGATGACATAATAATCCTTCTCAATATTTGAATCAAATGCTCACTTTGATTCTTTTATAGGATTATAGACTCATTTAGATTATCTACTGAATTAAGTTGTCTTTCTCGCAATGTAAACGTTCTTTACAATACCACTTATCTTCAGTTTGAACTTTAGACAATCAGTGAACTAATATTTTCTTGTCACAATTTTGCTATACATGCAAAATCTAAAAGACAAAAAATACAAAAGACATAATAGTGAAATGTAAAATTAACTTTATTTATTTATTCATCGTTAAAATAAATAGAAAACAGTTACTTGTTTACTACAATATGGGAACATTTCCCAACAAATTGAATATTATATGAAATTGAGGTTAATAAATTAAAATAAACTATTTTATAGGTCAAGAACAAGTAGAAAATCGAGGAAAAGAGAAAGTTGTCAATTAGTCCCTGAACTTTCGTTGTCTCTGCAATTTTGCCTAGGTAAGTTCGTACGACTTAGTTACATATTAAATTAAATGTTATACTAACTATGAATTAAATATTTTCATATAATTGAATTGAAATAAGTTGATGTGAGTCGAGAAATTAAGTGACTTGAACATTTTTGCTTGATGTCATACTGAGCCTATGAACATAGGATAGGATACAATTGGCATGCCAATATGTTTTAATTTGTATTGTATGGGTTTGACTGTGTTGGGAGAATGATTATTGATTCGTTGTTGTTCACTAAATATACCAAAGTCCAACATTTGTTGCATACTTTTGAGTTATAATATAATGATTCAGGTGTGTTACCGAGGGTAAATGTAAAGCCTTCGAGCATGACACTTGGTGCCCAGGTGTGTTTCGGAGAGATGTTAGCCTATGGGCTAGGCACTTGGTGTCCAAGTGTGTTCTCGGTTGGTTAAGCTCACTTGAGCGTTTTGGTGTGTTTGGATGATTAATCGTGTATCTGAATCCGTTATATCGTTCATCGGGCAAATTTTAAATGGTTATATGATTTCTTGATAGATTAACTTGAGTTCAAATTGAATGATTTAGTATTATTAAATATATTATTCAATAAGAGTTTTGCTATTAAGACTCACCTGTTGAATGGTTGTGATTGATAGGATTGTAGTTTATAAAATGATAATGTGTGAATTTTATAAATTTATATAGTAAGTTTATCATTTTGACCATTGATCTTACTAAGCTTTAGTAAAGCTTACTTATATTATTTCTTTTGTTTTCTTGTAGATTACATTTTGTGAAAATTGGAGGTTGGATCAACTCGAAGAAATCACACCATCCAAAAATTATTTGGTAGTTTTTGAATGTTTACTTTTGGGTTATATGGCATGTAATATGTGTGTTTATATATGTTTAGATACTTACTCCATATGGTATACTTTAGCTTGATGTAAAGTTATTTTACTTTGCTTGTAAATGAGCTTTTGTATTTGGTACAAATAGGTTGCTTGTGAATTTGATTTTAGCTATTTAGTTTAACTTTCAAAGAAGTAATTGAAATATAGTATAATGGTTGTGAATAGTTTGGTTGGTAATGGTAGGTTTGGTATGTGATTTTTTTATAAATTTTTTAGTACTTTGAATGGAATCTAGATTAGTATGGAACGTGAGTTTGATTTGAATATTAAACTATGCTGTAAATGAGGGCACATGGGTTAGATTTTTAAATGTTTGAATAGGTAAAGATAATGCCTTTTGTGTGATAGGAAAATTTAACATGAAATGAGCTTGAAAAGATGAGATTTTTATCATTTTTAACCTAAGTATCGATACGTTGGCATTTGGTATCGATTCTTGACCATATGAATAGTTTTAAAACAAATAGAATACCAAAATGGTATCGACTTTTATTTGAGTATCAATATGTTTTCATAAAGTATCGATACCCTAAAATAATTATCGATACCCTTGTTTTGTAAAGAAAACAGTATTCAATTTTGGTACTGATTTTCAGAAAGGTATCATTTCGGTATCGATACCGACTACATATTTTCATTATTTTCTTTAAAAATTCTGAAATTTTGTAAATCAATCTTATTCTATGCTTGGACATTACAATTATGAACTTTTAGAGTTTAAAATTTGATATGTTTGATTATATAGAATATCAATTATCAATAAGTAAGTACTGTTTAGTAAAGTGGTTATCGATTGTTAAATGTTACTGTAACATCTCTTTATTTAGGTCCGTGACCAGGCCGGGTAAGGGGTGTTACAGTGGTTCCTCATACTTGTTGCACTGACAGTTTACGCCTCACTTGAGGTCTTGGTGGACTTTACGGATTTTTTTCCTGGTAGACTTTATGGGTTTTCGTAGCCAAGCTATAGTCTTGCACCCTTCTTAACTCGTTTCACTTGTCTTGGCAGATTTACGCCGTGTTTATTGTCCCAATGGACTCTATCTATGTTTACTATCCCAGCGACTGTCTGTTCTATGTTTACTATACCTATGCACGAAGATGGAATAACTTTACAAACATTATTGAGTCGAAGATTGCTTCTTGGATGATGGAATCACTTCTCGGGGCCTTGAAATGTACCTATACCTATGCATGGAAAAAACAAATCATATGCTGAACGATATTGCTTAGTGGTATTTCCATGATTCATGTTGAAGCAAAACAAGTTTATATCAATAGCATATTTCCAATTCAAATACCATTATCAACTAATTCATATATAAATCACGCTAACCCTCAATCCACAAAAACAACATGTATATGCCACAAGATATCTCAAATATGTTACATGAATCAACTATATATATATTACCCTAATTAGCAAGCTAGTTGAATATATCATACTAATATCATTAGTGTTCACAATTCTACCCAATTTAGTATATTTAATCAAATTCACATTTCATTTTTGAATCGAGTCAACTCAATCATTCTCTTTCCATATCGACCTTCAAGCTCATTTAATAGGTTCACATGGTCTTTCACATGCTATCAGTAATTATATATCACATTTAAGTACTCGTAGTTCAATTTCATAACATTAATCCATTTCAAGCATCATTTAACTAATTGAGCTATTTATATCCCCTATTAACATGACTCGAAATTGAACGGATACACGAATCCCAATCAACACACAAATTTGGCACCTAGTGCCTTATCAAAATGTCCGAAGCATATAAATTGCACCTAGTGCTCATTGGATAACTGAAGGAAAAGTTGTGCCCAACACTCATCGAAACATCCGAAGGAAAATGTGCCTAAGGCTCATCGAGATATATTCGAAGTAACCAGTACTCAATCTATTTTATGGCATGCTAATTATATTTAACTCTGCCCAAACAGTTAATAGGGTAACTAATTATACAATTCCATCATATAATTCAATTCACATTTCATCATTTTCAGTTCATCAATTAATTTATCATTTCATCATATAACATAACCTGTTTCAACGCAATTCAATACCAATATCATATATCCATCAAGTTAATCTATTTCTTTATTTTATTCAATTTAATCCTCTATCTCGATAATTAATCTCAAACATATCAATTCCATTCAAATGATCATTTTCAACTCGCCTCAATATCATATAATGCAAAATATCACAAATATGTAATAATTAAATTGATCTTGAATCATAAAAATACAAATCAAGTTTCTGAGTCAATTGTCCACAACTTTCATTTTTCCTTTCCCTCTCGCAAGATCTACGTTGATGTTAGCTACATACGGTCACAAAGCATATACATGATCAATTTCCTATCCAATTTACATTCAATTACAAAGGCAAACACATTTTTTTAATTTATTCAATTTAGTCCCTAGACAAAAGCTTTAGATTAAAATTCAATGTCACATATACTCATTAGGAACCTTCTACTTTCTATTCCTACTGAAATTTTATAACAAATTTTTATTTTATTCAATTTGGTCCCTAATGTACGAAACTTACAATTAATCTTTACAATTTAGTCATTTTCATAATCTAACCCTTATTCATATCAATTTCACACATAATTCATCCAATCCTCAATAATGACAACTTTCAAAAACTTTAACAATTCCATAAATTGGTATACATGCTAGCTAAATTAAGCTTCCATTACCTAAAATCTATAAAAATTACAAGAAAATGACTTGAATTTTATACCTAAATCAATGATTGAATGCTTGAAAGACTTTGAAGCTTTCTTAGGTTCTATATAAATGGTGGACGATAAAAGAAATGAGAAAAATGGTGCATTTTCCACTAACTTTCTTTTTTATATAATAATTAACCATTAATTAATCTTGATTAATTTAATTAAATATAGTTTAATTAACATAATTAACCTTTAATCATAATTAGTGGAAGATGTCATCATTATGCACTATATACTACTGGAAAATGGTTTATTTACCATTTTTAACCTTTGATTAATTGTTATTTAAGTCCCTAGGCCTTTTGTAAATTAAAACTCGATAACGATTTGACTTTTACAATTTAGTTCCTGGGTCTTAATTAACTATAATTTCGGCTAAATTACTGAACCAAATTTTAATTCATCAATATACTATCCTTGTAAATATTCCTATTTAATATTTATGAAAATCGGGTTCCGAAACAGCATTTTTTGACATCGTTGGAACCGAGTCATACACCAAAGTCCCTACTTGCCCCATTTGGCTACACCCCTATCAAAATCCATAGGTTTCAAGTTCTTTCATGGGAAATGCAACTGTCATTTTTTTAACCCAATATTTATCAGTACAAAAAATGCATCTAGTACAGATTCAATAACCTTGACTCTTATGGTGTTGAGTTGAAAGTAAAGCAAATCAATATATCTTATTTAATAATTATGGTTGTGTAACACCCTTTACCCGGTCTGGTCGCCGAACCCAAGTAATAGAATGCTACGAACAAATATCAAACAATTACATGCAATTTATTTATCAAAATATCAAATAAATATCAGTTTATCACATATGAGCAAGTATATCATGCTATTCAATCTATTTCATATTTATAACGAACATATGAAAGGTTAAAAACAATTCGATATCAAATAAGGATCAATCTAAAAATAGGGGTCATGCAACTATGTCCCCTGACTGTGTGAAATGGTCAAGGCCGTATGGGTCAAATGTGTGAATATTCAAAAATACGTCACACGACCGTGTCTCTGGGTTGTGTAACAAACTGTGGCTGTGTGCACCAAAAATCAACCAAAAGCTACAAACCACATGATCGTGTCTTAAGCAGTGTAGGGCACACTGCTGTGTGCCAAGTCGTGTGTACCTAAAAAATACCTTCCAATTCAATCCATTCAACCTACATTGACTTAAGCAACAAGCAACCATTAAATCACATCCAAACCAATTCAAAAGCATCAAATTCAAACAACATCATAATTTATAACAACCAACCTATGTGTCTAACCAATATGCCGCAATTGGCACCTCAATCAATATCCAAAATAAACTAAAACATTATGTGCATACCATTTCAATATGCCCTCCTAGGCACCTCAAACTATGATTCAACTAACACCAAACTAACCATTTGAAACAATCTCAAATTAACTCCTATTCAACTTCATTCCATATACACCAAAACTACCAAACCATTTCAAGCATAATATGGGCATAAGAGTCACTTTTTGCACATCTATTTTATAACACCTTACCTAGTTAGAAATTAAGCTATCAACTATACAATCCAAGTACTCAATCAAATACCATTAACATGATTATTGCCATCACTTATATACACACACACACACACACACATATATATGTATACATATAATTTCTCAAAATACCAATACAATCCATATAAACATAAGACATCCTAGGTACATGCCAATACTAAAATGAACACGTCACTAATGTCTGAGTTCGGGATTTGTCACTAGATGCTAAATCGACGTTCAAATCGTAAGGTACCTAACCTGTGCACGAAAATCAAAACCGAACATTGAGTATAACTTAGTGGTATTTCTATAATCGAACATTAAAACATAATATAAATTTTATAATGCATTTTAACATGTTAATCTACAAGTCTTATTACATCACTTAATTATTTAATCTATTTACAAATCTTAAATCGAGCTATCATAGTTGAAGCATATACATTTTTCTCTATCTCAATCAAATTGATTAAATCGTACAAAATCAAATCCATAATTCCGAGCTTATAAACTGATATCCACTATCCACACTTGTTTCAATTTCATTTATACTCAATTTCTTAGTTCTATAATATAATTTCATCAACCAATCACTAAATCACATATGTGACAGCATAATTCATCAGTAATTGAACTCAATTGCACAATTATAACAATATATCATATTTTCAAATCTATTCAATTTAGTCCTTATCACAAACAACTAATTCGAATATGTTCAATTCAGCTCATCCTATCATTTCCAACTTACCTTATGTTATTATCATGGAGTGCAGTTCGTGAATGCAACAATTGAAAAGATTCGGGTTATAAAAATACAAACTGTAAACTCCGAGCTATTCGTCAACGATTTTTTCTTTTCCTTTCTTTTTCAAGGAATCCTAGTCAACGTTAGCTACAGATTAGCATAAGCATATAAAATTATCAATACACAACCATTTTCACAATCAATTTCTATTTTATACAAGTTTTGCATTTTATTCAATTTGGTCCCTAAAATCAGGGCTAACATAACTTTGAAATTTAATTACCAATGTTTATACCGATTTCACTCTAGGCCTAATTTAACTTCCTATTTCTCATTTCTACCCAAAATTTTAAAATTTGTGCAATTTAGTCCCTATTGCACAAAATCATCAATTGACTTTACAATTTAGTCTTTTTTTTCAATACTAAACTTAAAATCTATCAAATTGGTCCCTGAAACTTTAAATATTCAACAATAGTAACATCCTTAAACTTTAACGGTATCATAAAATACGACATGGTTCAATTAGCTTGAGCTCCTAGGATTACGAAAACATAAAAATTACAAGAAAATGACTAAATTGACCCATATTTTGAATACTTTGTATTTTGGTGCAATTTTAGATTTGGAGTTAAAATTGTTAGAACCGAAGGAAAAACATGAAAAGAAATTAAAATACAAAATCAAAATGGGATTATGTTGGATGGTGAGGAAGAAGAAAAAAAATACAAATAATAAAAGAAAAAGGAAACCGGGGAAAAGAAGGGAAAAAATGGAAATATTTTTAAAAATATTTATTTATTTTTAAATTTTTAGATTATGACATTATCATGACTTTTTTTATATCATGTGTCACAATCTTATTCTGCCACCTGTCCTGAACTTAACGGCGCTAGGTTCACAAATCTAGTTGACAAAAAAAAAAAACCATAAATATCAATTTGAAAAAATAATAGACAAATTCAATCACCAATTTTATATTTAAACTTTTTTTTCTTTTCCTTTCTCTTTTCTTTTTCATTTTTCTCTCCTTCCCACATGTACATGGTTAGGCAAATCTAGGAGCCATACCCATTCTCCTTATCACGTTTCACAGTCAGATTTATTGATGTTGATATGCTATTATGACTACGTCCCTATCTATCTCCTACCCTTGTTCTTGGTTTACAACTTACAGACAGATTCTACATTGCGCTCTCTGGAATAATTCACCATTTTTTTTCTTTTTCCTTTTCTTTTTTAAGGAGACACATTTTTCTTGATTAAAATCAAAGTACCAAAAAGTACATATAATTTTTATATATTTGAAATCTAATCTTTTATTTTTAATTTTATGAATTAGCCTTTTTGCTTTTCAAATTTAAAAATATAAATTTAATTATTAACACTATTAAATTTTTTTTGTTAAATTTAAATTTATTATAATGCCATTTTTATATTACATAATTAACAATTGAATATTTTTTATATTAAAATATAGTGTCAATAAATTTAATAAAAGAATTTTATCGTGTTAGTAATTTGACTTAAATTTTTAAAATTAAAAAGAAAGAATAATAAATTGTTAGAAATAAAAATGTGAGGGACTTGCAACATAAAAGCATTCACTAGTAAAGTATGGGTGTAAAACGAATCTATGCAATTAATACAAGAGGTTGAATAGTATACATAAATCCAAGAAATCTCATTATAAACACAATGTCATTATAACCTCTGATATTTTTCTCCCTCTTTTTTCCCATTATCCAAACAAAACCTTCTTACTTAATTTTCCAAAATTTCCTAGTAGCTCATGATGTATCCCATCCAAATTTAGCCATTTCCCTACTTACAAGGTAAGCTAATCCTGTAAAGGCAGAATTGTGGAGAGTAAAAGAGACAGTGTAAACACTCTAGCTACTGCTCCATGGCCATGGCAACAGCAACCATGATGATGAGCAGAATGATGAATATGCCACCGTCATCGTCATCGTCATCGTCAACACCATCATCTTCTTCTTCGCCGTTGGCAACTCAGTCACTGTCAACACCATCATCACCATCTTCATCAAGGCAAGCAAGCAGCCTCCCCCTCCGTACAATACCAGGATCCTACGGGTGGCCTTTGATAGGACCGATATCCGACCGTCTAGACTACTTCTGGTTCCAAGGACCAGACACCTTCTTCCGGTCGAGAATGGAGAAGCACAAGAGCACGGTTTTCCGTACCAATGTTCCCCCAAGTTTCCCTTTCTTCCTGCGAGTGAACCCCAACGTCATCGCCATTGTTGACTGCAAATCATTCGCTCATCTTTTCGACATGGAAATCGTGGAGAAAAAAGATGTTCTGGTAGGGGATTTCATGCCTAGCGTCGGCTACACCGGAAATACTAGGGTTTGTGCTTATCTCGATACCTCTGAGCCTAAACATGCCCAGGTACGCTTGCTTTTCTCATTTTTTTTCCCTTCAATATTCACCGAAAAACTCTACCTGATTCAACAGTTTCTTCCATGATTCTGGGTTTTTTTTTTTGCCATTTTTTTATATAAAAGGAAAAAAAAATTCACAAGTAAGCAGAGAGTTTTTTAAATATTTGAAGATCAGGTTTTGACTCTGATAAATATATTTATTTAATAATAATTAAAGATAAGAGAAGGGATGATTCTTCTTAACTATGAATCATTTTCCCTTTGAAAGTGTTTTTTTCCGTACCGATTTTGTAAAAGAAGAAAAAATTACTTGCGATGAAAAAACAACAAAAAGCTTAGGCTGGTTTTAGGACGCCCCCACTGCGGGAGGACCAAAGGAGTGGTTGCTGTAAGGGGACCACATATTTATGGCTTGTCCAGTCCTTTACTTTCTTCTACGTACAAATTAAAACACTAGATCAAGATGGATTCTCTTTATCCTGTTTGGATCTTAGGAAAATTCAGAGAGAAATAAAGTTCAAAGAGAAATAGACAAGGCAGGAAAACTGAAATAATACTTCTAACAAAACACGTTGATTTAATTCATTAATAACATGAAAAGTATTATTAATTGATTGATTAAAATGTGCTCTTAATCTTTATACAGAATTTGAGATTTGTTGATTTTACTTTAAAAGTTAAAATTTTAATCTTCCTATTTTTTTAATTTAAAATTTTAGTCTAATCATTATTGTTTTCTTATAGGTTTTATTAAAATTTATTAATTTAACATGTTTATTTTCTGTCAATTATATGAGGACAACTTAATCAGAATTTTAAGTTGACAATTTTGATAGAAAATACTTACAATTTTAATAACTAGATTAAGATCTTTAAATAAAAAAACAAATTTAACTTTTTAAATATAAAAATTAGATCTCAAATATTGTCAAAATAGAGGGAGTAACAGCATATTTTAACCTTAATCAAATTTTTTTATTTTATTCCTTTGTAAAAAAAAAAGGAAAAAAAAGGTGCGGTTTGGAATACAGAGAAAGACCGGAACAGCAGCAAGCAATCATTGCTAGTATTGGGATAAAAATAATGAATTTAGCAAAAGATAAACAAATACTAAGAAAGGTAATATATGTTTTTTTTTTCTTTTAAAAAAATAAAACTAAGTTAAATTAGTTTTTTCAAGGGAGAGTCTTCAAATAATCTTAACCCGATTCTTCTGTCTCGTATCATCTTAACAAGATTGTCTGTAAAAATATTTTCTTTCCTAGGAATATGTTAAGGGCCAGTTCTGCATTACTTTTCAAAAGTACTTTTGGTTCTAAAAGCATTTCTAGAAGAAATGCTTTACAGAACAAGCTACATTTGACTGAAATTTTTAGCTTTTCAGAAGTACTTTTCAAACTTTTTCACCCCTCCAATAACATAGTACTTCCCCTTGTTTTTTTTGGTACTTAATTACAAATGTGTTAAAATCATTAATTAAAAATAAAAAAAATATTTTTTAAAATACTAATTACAAATATTTAATAGTTATATTTAAATATTTAAAATATAATTTATATGTTATAATTAAATTTTATAAATAATTAATATTTATTGCTTAAAAATATTTAAAATTTATATTTTATATATTAAAATATTAACAAGAAGTTATAATAATTTTTTTATATTCTTACTAAAATATAATAATATTAACTAATTTAAATATTATTTAAATGCATATTTGTTATTTGATAATAACATGTCTAAAATGGACACTTATTTCTTAAAAGCAATTTTTGATTGCAATGCTAAATACTCAAATTTTAAATGAAACTTTTCAAAAGCACTTCTCAAAAGCACTTTTCAAAAGCACTTTTCAAAAACATTGCCAAACTAGCCTTAAATCTTCCAATGTTTAAAATTTTCCCAAAAGCTGCTGAATTTTTCTGATCAAGGCAGAATTGGAATCTCCGATAGAGCCCTGCTGAATGGCATTAACAGCTTCAGGGCAATCTGTTTGAATTAAGATTTCTTTCAAACAACGATTAGAAATAAGCTTCAAACCATCCAATATACCCCATAGCTTACACTCTGAAACTGTGCAATTTCTTAAATATTTACCAAAATCGAACATCCATCCTTTGTTATGATCCCTTACTAAACCACCAGTCACAGAGAAACCTTCCTCGACTCGAACCGAACTATCCGTGTTCAAGCATACCCAGTTACAAGAAAGTTGAGAATTACCACTAAATGTGAACTTTTTGTGTGGAAGAAGCTTCGAAATTAAGGCATACTGTCTAGCCTAGCTAAAGGAAACTTTATGAGAATTTCATCAGTGCTCCAAGAGATGCCTTGAAACATAAACATGTTATGGTTCTTCCAAATGCGCCAAGAAATAATTCCAAATAGACACGGCCAAAAAACCCCACCTAAAATGGGATACTAATTATTTTGAAGATTACCTGACATCCATTTGAATAATGTTCCAGAGTAGGAGCTAGATAACCTTTCTCTTGGAATGAATTTGTTCCAAATTTCTCTAGACGCGGGACAATCACTCAGGACATGTAAAACCTCATCGAAATCCTGACCACAAAGACCACAGGTACTATCATCACCAACTCCTTTCTTTACCCTTTCTGCATTCGTAAGCAAGCGTTGTTTAAGGGCAAGCCAGATAAAGAATCTAGTATGTTAATGTCCTTGAAACTTTTATGGAAGTTGCCAAATCGAATCTTTTAAGTTCAAAACACCTTTTTGTAACTTACCATAGGCAGTTTTGAGAGAAAAAGAACCATTCGTAGTGCCTTGCCAGATAATTTTATTAGGTCTAGAAGATGGATGAGGCTGTAGGACACCTATGATCCTAATAATGACCTCTTCAGAAACCCAAAAATGGAATAGTTTCAAATTCCACGAACCATCTTCAGTAACCATGCCTCTAAGAAGGTAGTCCATATTAAGATTAGCAATGGAATGTACCTGTTTAAACAATGGTCCATAATTTGGGATCCAAGGATATTGTCAGCAGTTAATACAACTCCCATCTTCAATAGACCATATTAAATTTTCGCGTAAGAGGGGACAAACCTTAGAGAGAGATCTCCATAAAAAAGAACAATTTCCTCTTGATGAAGTCTCAGGTAAACCTTTTTGAACCCCATATTTCAATCGTAGGGCCCTAACCCAAAGAGCCTTAAAGTTTCAGACGATATTAAAGTCGATCTTTATCATAAAAGAAGAATTATGCTCTTTCAATTGTCACAACCCCAAACCTCATTTGATTTAGTTTGACACATCGAGTCCTAACTAACTAATGACATCTTCTTATCACCATTATAGGAGCCCCATATAAATTGTTAGACTATGTGTTCAATCTCATCACAAAGGCTTTTAGGAATTAGCATAGTTTGCATAAAGTAACTTGGGATTGAGAGCCAGATCGACTGAGCCAAGGTCACCCTTCTAGCTAAAAAGAGTTGTTTAACATCCT
The DNA here is from genome assembly GCA_025698475.1 of Gossypium anomalum. Lineage (NCBI taxonomy): Eukaryota > Viridiplantae > Streptophyta > Magnoliopsida > Malvales > Malvaceae > Gossypium > Gossypium anomalum. The sequence continues at coordinate 18,678,938 of CM046966.1, forward strand.
AGCTAGACAATTTATTACGAACCATTTTCACAACAAATCTCATAGTGTTGTTAGAGACCTTCTCATGAAGAAGAGGAACACCAAGATAAAAGCCCAAGTTACTCACTTCCTAGAATCTGAAGCTTCTACTTAGACGTTTCCTAAGGCTACTATCAACTCATTTGGAAAAAAAATTAGTTTTTTGCATGCTAATTCGATGACCCAGATAACCACAGAACTAATAAAAAAATATTCTTAATAACCCTAGCTTGAGACTTTTTTGCATGTCCAAAAATAATCAAATCATTTACAAAAAAGATATGGGACAAAGGTGGACCTGTACGAGCAAGGCAAATGGGAGTCCAACTACCAGGATCAATGGTTGAGCAAATATTATGACCTAACCTTTCCATAAATAGAATAAACAAGTAAGGAGACAACGAACACCCTTGGCAAACACCTCTATATGGCCGAAATTTCCGTGTTGGAATTCCATTCTATAAAACCTACATAGTAGAACTAGAAATAACAGACATAATAACATTTTGGAGAAAGTTAGGAATACATGTGGCCTGAAGGGAAGCATCAATGAATTCTCATCGCATACGATCATGGGCTTTCTCCAGATCAATTTTAATTGTCATCCATTTCTTATGCTTCTGATTGCTTCGCATAGAGTTAATAACCTCTTGGGAGATAGTGGTATTGTCGGTAATGTTCCTGCTTGCTACAAACCCAGTCTGTTAAGGAGCAATGATTTTTGGGAATACCATTTAGAACCGGTTTACAATAATCTTCATAACCAATTTGTAAAGAATAGAGCATAGACTGATTGGCTAGAACTTAGAGAAAGTTTCTGGATTATGAACCTTAGGGATGAGCATGATAAGTAAGTTATTCAAATCCAAATCAATACTCCCCCAGAGAAAACCTCTTTAATCCACTTACAGATAGAGGCACCTATTTGATCCTACTGGCTTTGATAGAATAGGGCAAGATAATCATTACTCACTGGGGCCTTTAACGGTGCAACGTCAAAAGGAGCAGATTTAATTTCCTTATATGAAATTTCTTTGTTAAAAACATCTAAATCTCTATCATTAAGGCTCGAGTATGTATTTGAGGCAAACCACTCATTAAACCTAATTTTTCCCCATACAACCTCGTATAAAAATTAACCGCCTCAATTTTCAATTGTTCTCTATCCAAAATCAACTCTCTCGACTCATTCTTCAGTGTAGAAATTATGTTTTGTTTCCTACTTCTCAAAGTACGCCTGTGAAAAGAATTAGTATTACGATCACCAAGTAACAACTAGTCATACCTAGCCTTTTGGTGTCAAATGATCTCATCATTATGTAAAACATTTTCAAGTTCATCTCTAACTTCAATTTCGACCTAGGTTGATTCATTTTTTCCAATACATCTTGAATATTATTTAGTTTCCTAGTCAACTACCTCTTATAAGAAATAATGTGCCCATACATCTTCTTGTTCCATTTTTTGACATGCTCTATAAATTCTGAGTACACCAAAATCATGTTTTCTAGGTCCTTCCATTTTCTTTAACAAAATTCGAGAAAGTTGAGTGCTCAATCCAACTTGCTGCAAGTCTAAAAGGACGTCCCCTTGAAATGTGACATTCAGGCCTCAAAGATAAACACAATGGCCTATGATCAGACTTAAGACGAGGTAAGTGCGTCACAATGGAGTTCGAAAAAGCAAAAATCCAATTATCATTACAGATAACCCATCCAATCTCTCATCAGCCCCACCTCTCTGCCAAGTAAATTATGGTCTATTGAAACCAAAATCATGCAATTTAGACAAATATATGAAATCCCCAAATAGTGGACATCTTTTCCCCATGCTTCGCCCCCTTCTTTTTTCGGAAGGAAACAAAATAGCGTTAAAATCCTTAATCATCAACCATGAAGACCCATCAAATGGAACAAGGACTTGCAAAGCTCCCCAAAGAAATCTTCGTTTCTGATTATTATGACTACCATAAATGAAGATGACATAAAATGGTCATCTGAACATGTTGCCAACAATCTTAACTAGAATGAACTGAGGATGACTTTTGAGAACCTCAACAGACACAGAGTTCCTCCACCCAATCTAAATACCACCTGAAAATTAGTTAGCCTTTACCTAATGCGAATACTGGAATCCAAGTTTTGCAATTATCGAGTTAGCTCTACTACCACTAACCCTTGTTTTTAAAAAGCCAATCAAATTCGGTTTGTGTTCCCTATTATATTCATGAAAAACAAGAAAAAAACTTCAAGCTTGCACAACCCTGACAATTCTAACAAAAAATCGTAAAATTCATAAAAAAAATATTAAAAGGGTAGAAGATAACCAACCATTAGGAAGCATCCAGTGAATCAGCACTGACATTAAGAACATTCGTATTTTTCTTTACCAACTCTATTTGAGTGCTGAAAATTTTTTCCATGGAATTCATAGCTTTAAAGACTTTTAATCGATATGTTAATGATTTTGCCAAGACAGCCTTTCACTCATTTACCACCAAAAACAACCTTTTTGGCATTAGCAATGAGATTTTTCACAAGACAATGCCCCATCTTTGACCTTATTCCTTAAGGAATTTAGATCAAAATTTTCTTTAAATGTAACTATTGAATGCTTATTAGGGTCTAGGAATTCTGCATTCAAGTCCACCACTATCTCTATAGGGCTTTCAAAAGTAGGATTAATGTGGATAGAGGAATTATCAAATGGAATAGTGGGAGAAACATTTTTAAGAATATTAATACCTGTTGGTTTCCTCTCGGTCGAATAACCCCAAGCCTATCCAGTATGCTTTTGAAAAGGGGCATCCAAACTATTTTGAATCTCCAGCTGCACTAGCCTACTCACAACCCTCACATGCCCAACCAATTTACCCAAGCCCTCACCAACATTTCCAGTCCCAAGCTCGTCTTTCTCAAATGGAAAATTGCCCCTTAGCTCGTTGATCCTCATTATAGATGATTGGCCCATATCTTTACTATCTTTCATTTCTCCATTCGATGACCCAATTCTCGACCTTTTTCCTTTTCCTTTTAAATTTTTTATAAAATCTCATTCATCTTTTCCTTTTTTAATAGAAATTATCTCTAGTGAATTCAAGGCTCCAAATCTAGACCGTTCCAATCTTGTAACCATAATTTTCGCCTTCTAAGATCGAGTGCCAACCTGATTCTGCCTATATTTTCATTCAACGATCATCCATGGTCCAAATAACTCCCCCATCGCCGTCGAATTGGATTCCTTGTCTAACGAATCGGAGACCTTTCCTTTATCAACTTTTATATTTCATCTATTAAGGTAAAAGGACAAAGGCCATTCAAATAACCATAACGACCACAGGTGAAGCAAACAGCTGGTAAAGCTTCAAACTTAACTCTTTGAATTTTCCCATTAACCAAAATTTGAGAGGTGAACAGTTTCTCTAAGACCACAAAAACTGCCATTCTAACGAATCTACCCCTCGCTCCATTGTCGATTTTTATGTCAAGTTTAGCTACTTTTCCAACCAAAATTTTGATTTCTTCTAAAACTCGCCACTTGTACAGGAACACCGGTAACCCAGGAAAACGGATCCAGGCCAGAACCATGCTTGGAAAGGGTTTTAAAGGATTAAAATCCATCGACAATGGTTGAACGGTAAGGTAATAACTGAACACAACCGATAGACCCTACGTCAAAACCATTTCATAGTCTTTTTTGTTTTGAAATCTTACCAGATAGTATCCATTATCTACATCCATGAGGTGGAAAGGTTGGGAATGTTTCCAGAGACTAGAAATCTGATTCAAAAGGACTCTGTACCTTATGTTGTGCCCCAGCAATTTAACCACAACCGTCGAGTCCATGTCCTTAAAGCTTTTGAATTCGTTCAGAGAAATCAATGGTCAGGATTCCATTGACAGTAGATCTTGAGATATCACTATCTTCAAAATCAAATTCCTCATCAATACAAACTTCCAAAGTCATAGGAGAAGCAGAAGAACCAATGGCTCTCCCTTCCAATAACTTGTCCTTCCAAGAGGTTCTGGACACTGGGACAAAATCAACCACCATATTTTCCCCAAGGTCATCACCTATTTCTTAGAATTTGACCTTCTTTGTGTTACGATTCTCATTGATGCCTTCTCCATCTCCCTCATGATCACCGGTTGAGATTACGATATTAGACATAATTCAGATAGCGTTTTTACAAACAATTTTACTTAACCTAAATTTTCTCTCCATATATGTTTTTTAATTCTGAAGGAAATTAATAATGATGTATTTATGCTAAATTTTAGGTAAATGTGTGGGGGTTTTGATAATTCTCTACATATATATAGGTATCCATATGTTAAATTAAATGAAAATGGCAGTCTAAAAATAAATTTTAGATTTTTATTTATAACTTAATCTTATTATACGTTATGGATTAAAAGAAAAAGAGCTAAAACTCTCTATCTGACTGTAAACGGTGCATGAAGGATACATTATTTTAAACTCCATTTGTTATGAATCAATTTTATTTTAGTAATCAATCATTATTTTAAACTCAATTATCGTACCACAGTTGAACTTTTCTAAAGTTTAAACACATATACATGCTACTTCTTTTTAATTGCCTAAATATGAACTCATTTATTTTGAAAAAAATAAATTGAAATTCACAAAAAAAAAAAATTGAAAGAAGGGAAACTTTAAAAATGAAATTATACAATTTTACGGAGACCGATTTAAAAAGAATTTGATTTTTAAATGTTAAACCATGAACATATTCCATGAAATTAACCTTTTTTTTAGATAATTTAGTACAATTGTCCCCCTCAAAATTAAATTTCAAATTTGTGACTTCAGATTTTATTTAAATTAGTTGAATCTAATTGATTATTTAGTTTAATATTTATAGTAATTAATTTTATTAAAATTTAAAAAAAATAATCACTTAAAATATAAATCCTAGGGAAAAAGGTAAATCATTATATAAAAAGGTTATTTATTTATGATGTGACCATTTGGAATAGAAAAAAATTGAAAAATGAGGTAGATTGAAGGTTATCACTTTTGTTTACCTCAGCTTACATTTTAATTATTTATATTTAAAATGTTATGTTTTAGTCATTTGTGTTATCGTGTTGTAACATTTGAATCACTAAGCCGTTAATTGTCATTAACAGTGTAACCATAAACTGACATGGCACGTTAAATAATCATTTTAAACAAAAATTTTAAGTTAAATTATACAATTAATCCTCACCAAATAAACCCACATTCAAATCAATTAAGAACCCAAGTAAACAACAATTAATAAGCCCCCAAAAATCACAGAGTCAAAGATTAGACTTGTAACAAAGAAAAAGAGTGTAAAAAGAGAGAGAGAAATGGAGAAAAAGAGGGGTTAAATTCAGGTCAAGGGGTTTGAGGTACTCCAGCAACTTTCTTGTCGATCCTAACAGTTAGGAATGAGATATTGGTGAGGAGGAGCACATACAAAAAAATAGAGCCAATCTAATGGCTGATGATGGAGATTTGATCTTGGATAGTCTAAAAATTGGGAATTTTTTGAGATGTTTTTGAAAAAAAGTCATGGTAATAGTGGATAAAATGAAGATGATGAGTGGTGGTGGAGGATTTTGATAATTAGCAGATGGTATAGGTTTATGAGTTTTGGTTATAGGCAATAATGGCTTTCAACTTCTTGTTTCTTTATTTACTAATAGAGGGAGAAGCAGAAGAGAGTGGGAAAAAAAGTTAAAAACATAAAAGAAAAAATTAAATTGCTCAAAACGAAAAAAATATGGAGACCAATTGTATAATTTAACCTAAATTTTTTGTTTGAAATGATGATTTAACATGTCATGTCAACTTACCGTTATACCCTTAACGGTAATTAACGCTCAATGAATAAAATGTTATAACACGATAACGTAATTTATTAAAACTTGACATTTCAAATATAAGTGATTAAAATGTAATATGATATAAAAAAAAATGACCATAGGTGTAGTTTACCCTATTATTAGTGGAGTTTTTAAGTTTTATAAATAAGATTCGGAATTGACAAGTATCTTATATGAATACAATAAAATATTAAAAATATATATCTAAAAAAAAGCACAAGAGAACTTTTCATATATCTAAAAATATATCAAATCGGCAAGGCAAGGTTAGACATTAGATCAACTTTGCATGTTACTGAGATTGCAATATCCGGTGTTTGAATTCAACAGCTGAAGAACTTTTCCCTAGACACCCTGAAGCGGAGCTCCAAGGTGTGGGTAGCCGAACTCCAAGCCAACCTCGACAAATTCTTCGACACCGTTGAATCCGAAATCTCCACCAACGGCACCTCATCCTTCTTCTCACACCTCCAAACCTTCCTCTTCTACTTCCTCAGCAAGTCCCTCCTCGGAGCTGACCCTGCCCTCGACCCCGCCGTTGCCAATTCTGGTCCCTTGACCATCAACTTATGGCTCGGCCTCCAACTCCTCCCCACCGTCCCTGTCCTAGCTTTTCAGCCCCTGGTTGAGATATTTCTTCACTCTTACACTTACCCTTCCGCCCTCGTAAGTGGGGGCTACCAAAAGCTCTATAGCTTCATTGAGCAGCACGGTAAAGAAGTAGTTCAGCGCGGTGAACAGGAGTTCGGTCTTTCCGCATCCGACACCATCAACAACTTGATATTCACTCTTGGGTTCAATGCCTTCGGTGGTTTCTCCCTCTTTTTACCCACATTGATCGGCATCATAGCCAGTGATAAAACTGGATTACAGGCTAGGTTAAGAGACGAAGTGAAACAAGTATGTGGGTCGTCCTCATCTGGTTTGAGTTTTGACTCGTTGAAAGACATGGAGCTGGTGAACTCAGTTGTTTATGAGACGTTGCGTATGAACCCACCGGTTCAACTTCAGTACGCACGAGCTAGGAAGGATTTTCAACTCGCTTCTCATGACTCGGCTTTCGACATAAAAAAAGGTGAGTTGCTTTGTGGGTATCAGCCTCTCGCCATGAGGGACAGTAATGTTTTTGATGAACCAGAGAGTTTTAAACCGGACCGGTTCGTGGGGAAAGGGAAAGAATTACTGAATTACTTGTTCTGGTCGAATGGGCCGCAGACCGGATCACCGACTGAGTCTAACAAGCAATGTGCAGGAAAGGATTTTGTGACAATGTCAGCTTCATTAATTGTAGCTCGTATGTTTCAAAGGTATAATTCAATCAGTGGGGATTCTGGTAAAATAACAGCCATTGAGAAGGTAAATTGATGATAAATTAGATAGCAGCAGAGAATATATACTATATTTTCTCTGAACAAATGTTCCTTTCTTCAAATATATTGGAATGAATAATGATTAATTTGCATCATCAACGCTAGTGAAAATCCATAAAAGAAAATGATAGTTAGAATGAAGCATGAGTTATTGATGAGAAATTACAATAAAGAGTAGTTTTAGAGTGAAATAGTTTATGTTAGAAATAAATCATATTTTACTAGATATGGTAATCAGTAAATCCCTTTTGACACATTTAGATGTTCATATCATGCTGTATTTTAATCGTTTTTCTTATATATTGTATCCAAAATTATCAAATATAATGTTTACTACAATGTTAAATTAGACTGCCTATAATATTAACTCTGAAATTCATGATGACTATAAAATTCGCTTTCAGCGATCCGTAATCGACAGAACATGTCACAGAGCACTGAACAATGGAAAAGGAAAGAAGGAAAGAAATACGTTTTCTACTAATTTTCTTCCTATCAGGCCATGGTGGATGGTTTAGACAAACTGGAGGTTACCTTGTGTCTGCGCATTAGATTTGGTGACCTTTTCTCTCCACCCTTTCTGACGAGCTCTTATTTCCCACATTGCTGTCAGTTTCATTTGAGCCGACAGTGCTTCTTCAGCTTTCTCCCTTGCTTCTTCGCACGTCTCCATACCCGAATTGCATTTGTCCGCTTCCTTTTGATACTGTGATGCTAACTTCTTAGCCTCGAGTAATGCCATGTCAGCACGTTGCTGACTTTCCAAAGCTTCAGCTTCTCTTAGCTTCAGTTCTTCTGTCAAAAGTTCTGCAAAGTGCTTTTCGGTATCCTCATTTACCACTGGATCATGCTTTGCACAATCTGCAAAATATTCACATTCAACTTTCAAGGAACCAGCCATATCAAAACATAAATAAAATCCAAAATCACCAATATCACCCTGAAATGAAATCATTTGCTAGATAAAGGCAGTGGTTTTTGTCAATGCAATACAGAGAGTTATTAAATTTAATGTACATTCACATCCAAATTACTCTCGGATAAAAAAAATACCACAACATTAATTATCAAGCAATCCCAACCAAAGCAGTTCATCCTGCATACTAAAGCCAGAGTTACTACTTTATCTTATGTAAGTGTTATTTCACAATATCAGTCATTTGCAATCAATCTTAAAAACATGGCTCGGTTATGCAATTGTTAGAAAGCAGCATGGTAAAAAAAAAAAAAACATTGTTACATTAGCAATCAATCATTATTGAAGAGAAAACAAAAGTGAAAATCATGTGATTAGCAATCAATCATTGTTACATCAGTAATCAATCATTATTGACGGGGGGTGGCTTAGGGAAATCATGTGATTAGAGAGTATAACGGCACAAAAACAGAAGGATAAGAAAAACTATGGAATATATTTGTCTCATATCGCATCATATAAGGCATAACATCTGTTAAAATAAAGTTAACACCTAAATGAAAGCGATAGCAGCAATGATGGTGAAAAAACCCAGCGGAGAGGGCTGCTGTCATACTAAAATTAGAGGTGATCTAAAAGGCATAGAAAACAAATGTAAAATTTATTTGTATTAAGTTACTTAGTTCTATATTCCAATAAATACATCCATCCATGACAAAGAAACAGGAAACTAACCTGTAAAGGAAGCATTGCTCAGTCCTGCATTAATTAAATATAGAACCATAAAATTAGCTTAATTTTGCTGCGCAAAATTTCCAAAGATCAGATAACTAACATTTCCAAATACCCGATTGCCATCTTTAATAAAAATGGAAACTTGGAACTTTGCAGGGCAAGTAGCATAGAGAATGCTAATACAAAGCAACAAACATAATAGAAAGAAAGGCTAACAACAGCTTGCCATGCATGTAAGCATACATAAAACAGGCATGAGTTTCAACTTTCAATAATTAGCTGCATAACTACCAAGCAAAACCTCATAGCCAAGGATATAGTGTTCTATTAATTGACAACAGCAACAACATTGATAAAAATGCTCAGTGAAAATATTATGCCTTTGGGGGAAAATTCGCACGAAGAATAAATGCTTCCTAGAATTAACAAAGGAGTAATGGGTTATCATAATATTGCAAAACTCATCTATTGTAAATTAAAATTAGGCAGTAACAAATTGAACATTTGATGAACAAAAAAAGAGGGGAAATCATAGGATCTCCATTCTCCAAGTGTAAATAAATTGGGCAGGAAGCGCATAAAGCACTCATTTCAGATTATAGTTTACTACTACAACATGATTTTGAGGTTTGTGAAACTGACCAAATCCAATATATATAAAACGGAAACAAGAAAGGAGGAGATGAGATCGAGCCAGATCTGGGAATACCTTCAGGGATTGTGAGAAGAGGCTGAGAAGAGCAATCGCAAAGGCAAGGTGGGCAAGTGTTGGAAGTGTGGCTGACGGCTACTAATCCTTCCATGAAATGCCAATACAGAGGTGGACCCACTATGTAGCCGAATAAACAGAGACCCAATAGACACAACCCCACCTTTAACGCCGCCGTCTGGTTCACTGCCATCTCTTCTATCTCAGAGTCTAACTGGAAACCAAATCAAGACTGAAGCAATTTGATGCAGTAGCCGGCAAAATGTCAAATCCTAACCATGCATTTTGTTTTTATTCAACGGTTCTTCGACAGTCAAAAATTTACGGGTGGATTCATCAATCTTTCATCGAAATGAGTATGTGGGAATGGGAACGCGAATGGGAACGAAGTAGCAAACTGTTATGGCAACAAAAACAACGCCAAGGAACAAAAAATCTATTGTCGACAATGTCAAACTTTGGGCCGCGTACCAACTTTAGCCAACCAAAATTTAAAACAATTACAATTAGTAAATTCTACTTTATAAAAACTATGAATTTAGTCTGTGTAGTTTAATTTCATCAATTTTAGTCTATCTAATTTTTGAACTTGTCAATTTTAATCCTTATATTTTCAAAATTTTGAATTTTAATCCTAAATCAAATGGTAATAGTTAATTCCATTTGGTTAAATTTAATTACTAGTCTTGTACTATGCGTACAGTTGCACATTTAATCTATATTCTCCAACTGGAATCATTCCAAGTCCTTATACTTTTTGAATTTTAGAATTCCAATGTTGACGCAAATGATAATAGTTAATTTATTAACTAGCTTTTTAGTGAGTAATATTTGAAAGTAACACATGCAGAATCACCTTTACACTAATACATAGAAATTTCCTTCATTCAACCGGGACTTATTCATTTTCTTAAGTCACGTCGAACATACAATAATATATTTGTATATATTAAATATTCAAAACACATATTTCAAGTATATATATTTATAACCTTTTTCATTTAATCGGAACTTAATACTTATAAATCATCATCGGATATGTAATTATTTTCATACGCATAACAAATTGACAATAATACAATCACATACACAACACTTAATTCAAACCTATATTTATAACATTTTTCATTTAAACGAGGTTTAACATTTATCAAGTATAGTTGGGCATGTGATCAATTTATACATAAGGCATTCATACAATTCACACATACAATATTTATTTCAAGCATAAGATATTCTCAATTTAGTTATACGAACTTACGTCGACAAATGTTCGTGTACATAATATCTACTAAACCGATATATTTCTCTTTTCCTTGTTCTAACTCCGAATTTGATCTTCCCATATCTATATTAAGAAATTCAACATCAGTTCATGTTTATTTCAATTCAATTTACATCTTTAGAAAAACTACCATTTCGCCCCTAACTTTTTAATAAATGACGATTTCGTCCCTAGGCTCGGAAAATTAAATCCATGCAATTTATTCCTTGTTCCAAGCCTAAATATTTTCATATAGATATCAATATAAGCCCTTTAATTCCATGAAATTTTAGAATTTTCCATAAATTCAACAAATTTACAATTTAATCCCTAAATCATGATTTCATTCAAAATTCTTTAATAAAATACCTTTACATATCCATTAACATCTCAATTTCATCATAAAATAACTAAAATCATATGAAATTATCAACGGTATCTTCCAAAACTTCCAAAAAAATCAAAAACTAATGAAATAACAAGTTGGACCTAATTGTAAAAGTCCAAAAACATAAAGTTTCAAGGAAAAAGCAAGAATTGAACTTACTTGAAGCTAAAATATGAAATACCAGCTCAAGCCCTCTTCAATGGCTGTTTTTGACAGAAAATTGATGAACAAAATGTCTAGAAACTATTGAAATAACATTTGTCTATATAAACTTTATTTTAATTTCAATTTTGTCCTTAATCACATAAATATCTTTGACTTTTTTTCACATTATACCGCCTCAGCCATTTAAGATGGTCCCTTTGCCCTTTTAGTCCTCCTTTATTTACTATTAGGCTATTTAATCACTTTAACATGTTTTGCACCTTTTTCAATTTAGTTCTTTTTAATTAATTGACTACCGAACATTAAAATTTTCTAACGAAACTTTAATATTACGATATTTACACTCCGTAAATATTTATAAAAATATTTATGGCTCGGTTTATAACACTGAGGTCTCTTTATCTTTTTTTCTCAATTAATTGACCTAATAAATTTTTATAAACACAAATTTACCGATTCAAAAATCTTTTAAAAACCACATTTAACTCGTAAATATTAAATAATAAAATTTACGAGCTCATTTTCCTGATTTAGTGGCCTCGAACCACAGTTTTCGACATCACTGAAATTCGGGCTATTGCAGAAAGATGTCTTTATGAAGAGATATGAAAATTCCTATAAATAGGAATGAGATTTCATTTGAAAATCACACCAGCAAGTTCTAAAAGTTATTTCTATCATTCCTCATTTTCTAATATTATTAGATTGTTCTATAAAGAGTTATTGTAGAAATTCTTTATAGAAATTGAGTTTCTTGTGATTCATTGTTCAGTGCTTAGTGAATTATTCTCGTCAGTGTAAAATGCAAATAGTCATTGGTTTCATTGTATCCTCGAGGTTAATTTGCTTGAAATTCTTTTGCACACCGAATATAGGTGGGGGCAAACATAACCTTAAAGATAGTGGCTTGATACACGTCTTAGAGACTTATCCTATTTCTTCATTTTCTATTCAAGTTCTGTTCGTGTGTTCAAGATTTTTCTCACTGAAGATTTGTACTAACATGTTTTACAATTTATGTTCAGATTTGTAACTACTTTTTCAATCTTTAAAAATGTAATTTGTCTTATAACTACACTCGACATTTGTTTGTTTGTATTATACCTTAAATATGAATATTTAAGCAACAATACCAAAGTGCAATAGCAACAATATTCGTCGTCCTCTGTTGCTCCACAAACAATGATACCAAAATGCATAATGTTAACAATTTAAGCAATATAATAAATAAAATCGTTGATAGTCAAATACGATTTCATACCATCATTTCTTTTACAACATACGCTTTATGATTTTAATAATCCAAAGTCTCAAGCCCATGAGGCTGTACCCAAACAAACTAAAACTAACGCCAAAGAAGTTGACTTGAATATGGTGGAGGAGGGAATCCCATATTTTCCTCTTCTAAACAACCCTTTCATGAATGGTCGAAAGCATAGCACCACCCATAGGCTACACAAAACCTCACCGAGCCCTGCCCCTGACCCTTGCCCATCTTTATGAACTAATGGTCGCAACCCTAAGCAAAGGGAAAGCAGTGCCGTGAGGTGCACCAGCAAAAGGGTCGTGCCCGGTACAAAAATCGGTGACTCATCGAATGTAAACTTTGCAGTACCGTTTATTTCGTCGTCATCTTCAACTTCGGAAGCTTCGTCATTTTTTTGCGTAACATCGAAAACTGTATCTGACAAACCTAAGAGTTTAAGAACGACAGCTAGAACTCCAAATAGATACGCCGAAGTCGCTGTAATTCTTGCCATTCTCATGTTATTCCACCATGCTCGGAAAGACAGGTCTACTTTCAAGTATTCCCTGAGCGTCAGCATGTTGTAAGTCGCAAAAATGGCCACTGGAATTAATATAGCCGGGTCCTGGACCTGCATTAATGGTCAATATCTTGTTAATGATGAATTGTTGGAAACACACAAACATAGTATCCAACAGATTTTATCCTCACCTTGGGCAAGAAATGTGAGTTAGCAATGATGCAATATGCAGGCAGAGCAGCGTAGCATAGCTCAGGAACAGAGGTAAGCCCCCAAGAAAGCAAATAGATGTAGAATAAGTACAACCTGAACTGGAGGTTTCCGGTCAAGGTGAAAACTATGGGGTTGCTTTTGCTAACAAGGATTTCAAGCAGGCCAGTTGCCCACCTTTTCTGTTGAGTCATCGCTGCTGGGCCACCGGTTGGCGCACATCCTAAAAAGGCCTGTGGGTCTAGGAAATGGAAGTTGGATTTCCACCCTTTCTTATGAATATTTAAGCCAGTTAAGACATCTTCTGTCATGGATCCATATATCCATCCAAACTGAAATGTAAAAAGTAATCAAATTAATACACAAAGTTGATGCTTAAATGTAAATATTTTCTTAGGGTTTTTTCGACTAACCTTTGTTCCCCAGCTGGAACCAAATTCATAGTCGCAAGCTGCAACTTGGAACGATGCCTCGAGATAATCTGAAATGCTTTTTCGAATCCCCTTTTCGCCTTTCAGTGCATGAGTTGCTGATTCCAGAAACTCTTCTGATTCCCCGAACCCTTTCATCGCTTCATAATCTGCTAATTTTTTTTGTGATAAAACAGAATAAGCCATTATGCATGTTCTTTATAATCTTAATTACCATTGGAGTTTTAAGGCTTTTTTAGTAATATATATATATATTGAAACTTCTCCAAGAGGAGATCGATAATGGTTCGGAACCTATTTCATTTCAGAGTATTCGTATATAGAAAATATATTGCTAATTAAAAAGATTTGTTGGTAGTTAGCGATTAGTTTTAAAGTTCCTCTCACGCAGTCGATCGAACCACCAACTGAAGGTATTATTCTCAAGTCGTGCACGAGTTTAATCTTTTACCTTCGTCGTGAGCTGTACAATTTACGGAAGAAAAGTACTTCGAGGGAACCTTTAACTTATGACATGTAGTCTCTACATGCTATAGGTCAAGGGTTCAAACTCCGCCAAGAGTAAGATGCTCATGTCCCCATAGTAGGTGGTTATGCACCCACGGATTGTCCATTACCTCGAGATGCTTCCCCTTCTGTGAACTATATATGATTTTCAATGTAGGCGAGGGACAAAATCCTAACATGACCTAAAGACAATTCCTTCGATTGTTGGAGGTCCAATTGACTACTCGACAAATGACACTTCGAAGACTTCTTACGAAAATGTTGTTCTCCCCTCGCTTTTTATTTTTGAAGGAGGCCAACTCCTTTAAAAGAAATCTTCAAAGTATTGTTCATCGCCAGTGAGTGCATGACCCATTGCCTTGAGGTGATCCCCTCCGTGCAACATACACGATTTTCAACAGAGGCTGGACCAAAATCCTAACATAACTTGAGAATAATACCTTTGATTGTTGAGAGCCAGACCAACTACCTAACAACAGTTTAAAAACTTCATCCCCAACAAATTCTCTTTCAACATGATTAAAACAAAAATATCTCTACAAATAAATGTTGGTCTACCGTTCTTTGTAAATAAATTTGGTCTATTTTATTAATTTTTAGTTAAAAATAACGAATTATTCCATAAATAATTATAATTTTGTTTTAAATTCAAAACTCAAACGTAATTAAATTAAATTATAAATAAGTAAGTTTAGAAAGGAAGAAGTACAATAGCAGATTTGCAAAATTAAAAATTAAAAATACTGTGAGACTATTTAGATCTTAATTAAAAAAAAAGTTTATTTATGATGTGAGTGAAAAGATTAGGTAAAAATATGTTTATAAAATATTATAGAAAAAAAAATCTTATGAAAAGCTTTGGTTGAAATAATAAAATTTTGAGAACTTATTTTATGTTCAAATATCAATATTATGTAGTTGTTCGAATATATAGTTGT
Organism: Gossypium anomalum; assembly: GCA_025698475.1. Taxonomy (NCBI): domain Eukaryota; kingdom Viridiplantae; phylum Streptophyta; class Magnoliopsida; order Malvales; family Malvaceae; genus Gossypium; species Gossypium anomalum. Next base: position 18,694,231 of record CM046966.1, read on the forward strand.
ATTTACATGTTATTTGTACTTGTAAAACTTTTTTCTTTAAAAAAAAAAAAAACTCTAATATTTATGTTTTTTAAATTATTTTAAATTTAAATTATATAATTTTTATTTTATATAAAAATAAAAAAATATTTGTTAATTTTTAAATAATTTATTAACTAAATTGATATTGAATTAATCAGTGACATAAAAAAAACAAAAGAAAATTTATTTACAATTTTATAAAATTTAAAAGAATTTCATAAATTTAAAATTTTAACATGAATAATGTATGTGAGCATAATATGAAATAAAATAGGATTGAATTAAAAAAGGACTATTACCGTTAATTGATGCAGCGTTATCAGGCCATACACCATAGATGACTTTTCGTCTATGGAAACATCCTGTTCCACAATATGGAGGTCCTTGGAGTCCTGCTAATCCACGCCCTATATACTAATACATATATGCAAAGTTCTCCATTAACGACAAAAACAAAGTATATATATGCCTGTAAATGTAATAGTAAAAGTAATGATGATGATGACTTACTTCCATCAAAACCACCATCTGGTTGCCATAGGGATCGTCCTTAGTGGCATTGTAGAAACATTGAGGATACTGGATAAATCCCATGTCCCTTTCGCTCTCACGCCCAACAAGCTGACACAATGCTTGACGAACCACTTGTGGATTGTTCACAAACATATCACAGTCTACGTTCAGCATGAACGGCGCATTCGTCATCAACCCTGACACTCTACTCTGTTTTTCACATTATTATCAATTCAATCCCATTAAAATAAGTAAGTTTTATATATATATATATATATTTAAACTTTTAATCCCATTTGACTTGTTTTTAGTCAAGGAAAATAAATTCTTTTATATAATAATTAAGATTAAGATTTTATGAGGTATAAAATAATCATTTACAAAGATTAACATTAAAACCAATCATTGAGAATATAGATATATGATAGTTTAGGAGACTTTACTTACACCGCCGTCTCTAAATAACATCATTAAAGATTCTTTTCACGTAATAATTTCAATTAGAGATAAATCTCAAAAAAAAATTAATGTATTATTTTATATATAAATTTTGATTTTGTATAATTTTATACATGAAATTTTAATTTGATCTAATTTTCATAAATTATCAACATAATTATTGGTATAACGTAATTTTATGTCTATATATTACACACATAAATAATTATATTAATCTAATATAAAATAAATCGAGGTATTTATTTATTTAAATGTGTATGACTAGAGCGAAATTAAAGTTTAGTTGTACATTTGAATCATAATCAAAGTTTCATATTAAAATTTATGTATTAAATTATACATTAAATCAAAATTAATATATAATTTTGAATTTGTTCATAATATTCCTAGATAATTTCAAGAAGAAATTAAATGAAATATTACTTTGAAATATGTCTAGAAATTTGGTATTTTATTTTTTAAATTTTTAAATTTAAGTTTAACAGTTATTTAATTTTAATAAAATAATTTTAAATTAAAATATTTCTAACATTTTATTTTTCTTATTTTTAAGAAATGGAATATTCTGGACGAAAGTATGAGTGAAGAATGGTCCGACCGAAAGTGTGTGTATTAAAAGAATTACCAGAACGTTCATGGCCCCAGCTTTGAAATGATGTGGATATTTTGGCCGTTTCTCTCTGGAAATATAAACCAAATGCGGCACGTCTTCCTCACAATTCTCGCCTATTATCTACAACAACACAATTCTTAACCATATCATATTTTGTTTCCATTTTAATCATAAAAATATACAACATTTGCCTCTGTTGAAACATAAATGAGTTACCTTGATTATGGTTGGATGGTTGCTGGTTTCAATGTTGGCGAAAACAGCAAAGTCGTGAGTTAGATTACATGGAGCTGATTTTCGGCTTGCTTCCTTTATTTTAAGGCAGAGGTGTTCATACTCAGCCTACACCAAATAAAATTGTTGATACAATTTATCAACAGAAATGGAGAGATGGGAAGAGAAATGTCAAGGTAGGACGAGGGTGAAGAAGCAGAGAGATTACGAGGACCCCCTAATGGTCTGAAGTCGTCTTTTTTTATCATACCAGGTCGGACTCGGGCCGAATCCCGGGTCTGATTATTATATAATAAAAATATAATAATCGTATAACAAAAATATATAAATCCCTCCCCCAATTTTGGAATTACGTACGTACCTTAATCTTTTCCCACTCCTCTTTGAATTCCAAATTCGGAGCGGATATGGATATAGGATCCTCCAAGAAGTATCTAACGGGAGCTCTAACTTGTACTTTGTACTTCTTACAAAACGGAACCCAAAGCTTAGCAAACTTGGAAGATTCCACCAGAGAATAAAAGGTGAGAGCGGAGCAACCGTCGTCGGATACATAGCAAGCTAGCTTGTCCGCTGGATAGTCGACAGCCAGCAAAGAGAGAACGGTGTTGACGGTCATAATAGGCGGTTCTCGCACCGGATCTGCGGTAGTAACGAACATGTCTACAGCGGGAAGCTCCGGAAACCTGACAACAAATTATATGAACTACGTCTATGAGCCACATATAAGCAATAATACATAATTAATCTTTGGCTGGTTTGTTTGCAATACCTTGGTTCAAGGTTCTGTGGGTAGGTTTTGATATCCACAGGACTCCATTTGGCGTTGACAATGAGAAACCAATAGAAAGTGAACCATGACTCGCATAAGAAGGCAAGAAGCCAGACAAATCCATGGTTTTTAAGAGAGAGGAGACGATAGAAGAGGAGGGAAATGAGAAGGAATAAGAGTGTGGTATCGAGTGCTCTTTGGATAGTGTTTTTACGAGCATTTTTGTGATACAAGGGGAAGGGGATTTCATTCGCCATTCATATACCTACAAGCACTTATGGGTGTTATCTGCTCGCTTCCTACCTTTCTTCTCCTGTTATAAACTGAGTGAGGCAGGCCAAGCTTGGATATGCTTTTCTTTTTTAAGTTGTTTTGTCCTTAATTTAATAATAGAAATCTGAGTTTATCTATAAAATATATAAAAACATTAATAAAAATTATTTCTCATTATTATTTATTTGTGTAAAATTAGAAGGTTAAAATATATTATAAGTTTCTATACACAGTGTACATTTCAAACTTAATCGTTCTACTTTTATATTTTAAAATTTTAGTCCCTCTAATTTTTTGATTTAAAAATTTAAGTCTAATTGTTACCACCTTTAAAATTATTCTAGTAAATTCTTTAGTGTCACATTTTAAAATTAAAAAAAAATACACTTGATAGTCATATAGTAATAAAAATAGGATTCAAAATATTAATTAAGATTTCTTTTTTCTTAAAAACACTCGTTCAATTTTGCCATGATAAAATATTTTTTTCTTGTTGAGTAACATTCTTAATAAAAGTTAACATAAACTTTTTAAATGAAATAGCTAACAATAGTAACTTTTGAGACTAACTAATGACATTAAAAAGTAAATGGATCAAATTATGTCAATAATAGATTAAATCTCAAATTTCAACATAGTTTAAGGGCCAATATTAAAATTTAGCTATTATCTTATAATGTTCTTTTTCTTAAAATAATATATATATATATATATATATATATATATATATATATATATATATAAAAACTTACAAGAAATGGGAAATCTTGTGTCAATCTCTAAAATCTTAGGTCATTCAAATGATATATAATCATATAATATTTTAATAAAAAAGTTAATAATATTAACTATTTAAACTAATTAATAGTATTATAAAAATATAACAACTAAATTATGTTAGAATTTAAAATATATAAATTAAATATCAAATTTAAACGCGTAATATAATCAAAATTGAAATTCAATTATTTATTCAAATATATATAATAAAAAGAGAGGGTAAAAGTGGACACCAGGTATACATATACAACATGGACACTATTTTTATATCGGTATATAAATAGGAGCAATATATATTTCTCAAAAAAGAAAAGAACTTATTTATAAACAAGAGGTAAACTCAAAATCTACTTGAAAAGATTGAAGAGAGGACTCAAAATTTAATTGAAAAGAGGTATTTAAATCAATCTAAACTCAAAATCTACTTAAAAAGATTGAAGACAAACCTATCAAACAGTTTAAATTTTCAAATTTAGAATATATGAATTGGAAGTGGTTGAAAATTAAAATGGATCTAACTTTAAACAATGCTCCAACTTAACAAAAAAATTCCAAACATTAAAAAACTCAAATCCAATATTAATCTAAACTTCAACCCTAAATTAATATTAAAAAAATTAATCAAATTTTAGTTAAATAATTTTATAAAAACTTTAATTATTTATTTTGTTTTGTTTTTCTCAGTATTAATTTTATTCTAATATTTTTAATAAAATAATTAAAAATTAATTTTTTATATATCTTATACAAAGGGAATAGTAGCTTTCGAGGAAGTGTGGTTATCATACAAAAGCTCTATGGTCTCGTTTCCTAAATTTTGAGTTCTTTCTCCTTTACTTTTTATCTTAGTATTTTATTTAGGGAAGACGAGATTCGAACCATTCAATGAATATCAAATCAATTTGCTAGGAAAGATTTTTTTTTAAGCGTATGTGGAGTGAAGCAGAGCAAAATTTGTTTAGAGAAGGTGAGATTATAGTAATTGATTATCTCGCCCTCCTTCACTCCACTAGATGAAAAATATTATTTTACTCTTATATATTTATAACTATTAAAATGGTAAAATTATAAAAATATGTTATTGAAAATTTTATATGTTTTACATTTATATATTTTAATGAATAGTTATGTTTAAATATTTATTTGCCTTTAAAAATAAAAATAATAAAAATAATTAGTAAAAATTAAATTGATCCAGGGTGGTGCAGAGCTAGAATGGATGTATCCAACAACCCATGGAAGTGGTAGCGATTTTCAAGATTACACACCCATAATGGAGTGAGACAGGTGATGTAGCAAAACATGCCAACTATGGAGTGGTAGTGATCTGGCAACATCCACCCTATCTTGCTTCATTGTCATCCCCAATTTTATTCAGATTATTTTTGCTTTTGTTTTTTGATTACTCTTATATTTAGAGTTATTTTAGTATAGGTTTTATAGTATTTTAGGAGGTAATTTTAGCATTTAGATTAGTTTTTATTTCATTCTATAGTTTTTTGAATTAATTATACTTTTTTTTGAATTTTGCTTGTTTTTATCATTTTTAGTGTTAGTTCGCTTGTTATTTCTTTTTCTCTATTGTAAATAGGGGTGAGCAAAACTCAATTCTATTCGGAAAAATTAAAAAAATTTAAATTCCGAGTTAATTGAATTGAGTTACTCAAATTATTTGAGTCAACTCGAATAAGTAATTCGAGTTTCAAGTTGGAATCAAGTTAAATTTTACAATTCGAATAATTTGAATAACAGATTGGTGTAAATACCCTTTTGGTTCATATCAAGTTTGAAAATGAGCAAATTGGTCTCTCTCAATAAAAATTACAAAAAAATTCAAAATAAATTTTAAAATTCAAAAAAATTATAAATATTCCAAAATTTATATTTTTAATAAATATATATATAAATGTAACATCTCAAAAACTGGGTTAGAAGAAATTGAGTTAACGAAACCAAGAGTGGTTATGTCTTGATTTTGGGTTAGGATTTTGAAAATTTTACAAAACAATTTGATTTGATTCAGTGGTTAAGTGTTTTGAATATGTGCCTGAGGTATTGTGTTCAAATCTCTTCTTTGGAATTTTTGTTAATTTTGTCTTAACCTCTATCCCTAATTGTCTGGCATAAGTAATATTTTCAACCAATTAATGTTAACAATGAGCCTAATGGTTTACTGGTTAAATTTTTGTGTACTCTTTACTCTCGTGTTTGAGTCTTTGCGAAAGCGATAAGAAAAATGTTTTTTTATGCTGCCGTGTGAAATTGTTCTATTTTATTTTAGTTGTTTTATTTTAAAATAATTAAACTCATTTTCAAAAACTTCTTTTTTCAAAAAGAGCTTGTTGTTGTCCTTCTTCTTCTTTTGGTTCTTTTTCTTTTTTCTTTCTGATAACTCCGCAATTGGCTTTATCTAAGAGATTGCATATCTCGTTGTTTTGACAGAAAGGTTAACAACATAAGTTTTTTTTCGAATTTCTGCTAATGTTCGCTCTCGTTCGTTATTTGTTAAAACTGAAATTGTTCTGCTTATTTTGTCCAATTTTGCTTTTAAGGGTTTAGTTGGTTCTCTTTCTTAGGTGAGGGGATTGCATATCAAGATTATCTACTGATTTAAGTAATTGTATTGACGGATATGAGCGAGGGTAAGCGTTTAAGTTTTGATTTGGGCTTTATGTCGAACTCTCTGACTTGCACTACACACCCGTGTGCCAGGCCGTATGCTAGGCCATGCAACTCACTGACTTGCATACAAAGGAACTTTTATATGACACACGGCTGTGTCACCAGGCTGTGTGCACCACACGGCTGAGTCACAAGTTCGTGTCTCAGGCCATGTGGACCCAAATTTGCCTAAAATCAATCCATTTCCTATACCATTTCATGCATGAATATTTAGGTCTTTTATGCACATTTTCAAGGCACCAAAACCCTATCAAAACATACATATATTGCCATTCCAAAAGTCCTAACTCAACTAACCAATATGCCATCCAAAGGCACCTCAAATGCAATCATCAACACTTACCTAAACATGTCAATTTTACCAAATTTCAAAGATCAAATTCTATTTCAATACTATCTAAAACATTCCATAACTTGACATAATCATACCAATTCAAAACATACTATATAAGTCATTCAAAACATGCATCATAAGATAACCAAAATGACACTATCTAGCAAGGCATCAAATGGTACCAACAAAGTTAACTTACACATGCCAATTCACCAACTAATCATTCAACAAAATGCCATTACAATTCAACCTATACATATCATTCAAAACATTCAAAAACTACTGATATTTATGCTGGATAGTGTGATAAATCTTCGTCAAGCTTCCAAACCGATCGAGCTTCTGATAATCTATAAAACATAGGAAATAAACTACGTAAGCAATTAATGCTTAGTAAGGTCATATAACTTAAACACAACTTACCATTTCATTTGCATAATGTAAATAGCATAAGTGTAATACCAACTAAAACCATAAGTTTGGCATAATGTGTAATGACCCGATAGTCACGGGTATCAGAAAGTGTATTTTTGGGTCTCCATTTTCGTAAAACAAATTCATAAATATTTATTAAAAATATTTACGAAGTTAGTATTGTGGTTAATTAAGTTTTGGTTTGTAACACCCCATACCCGTGTCCTAAACCGGGACAGAAAACAAGGCGTTACTACACTTAAACACATGCATTCAACCATTTCGAGTCACCAAGGCTTGCTCAAATTTAAAACTTTTTCGAACTATGTCTAAACTTCTTTAACATGGGCTTACGAGACCCCAAACATCCATTGGAAACACTCGGGACCACCTCGGGTCTTTTAACCAACTATATAAAATGACTTTTGAAACAGGGCATACACCTGTGTGGAAGGGCAACACGCCCGTGTGGCCATTATAACATGGCCGTGCTGATGGCCCATTTGGTTTATATGGCCTAAGCATTTAGAGACACACTCGTGTCCCATTACCCGTATGGATTTATTTTCAATTCAAACCTACAGAGGTTTTCACACGGCCTGGCACACGCTCGTGTCCATGGCCCATGTCCCTCACACGGCCTCGACACGCCCGTGTCTTGGCCCATGTCCAAAAACCTAGACATTTTGTTTCTAACGTCAGCAATCCTTAAGGGTCACACGGCTAAAGCATACACCCGTGTGCTAGGCCATGCCCTTCACACGGCTGAGACACACGGCCATGTCTTTGCCCTTGTATTTACTACCATGCATACTGACTTGTAAAATTAACGTGCAGGGGACACACGACTGGATAACACGCCCATGGAGCTGGCCGTGTGTCACATACGGCCTAGACATACGCTCGTGTGTCTACCCGTGTGGACAAAAATAAGGCTATATACCAAGCCTTTTTTCCACCCTTATTAGCATTAACTTATACCACATCAAAACAACCAGTTCAAGCAAAACCACGTAACTAAAACATTCAATTTACTCATTCCCAAAAGAAGATCATCATTTGCATTTATCAATAACCAATATTAGCCACCATCCATGGCATTATACAAAATGAATCAAATGCTAAAGTAAGCCAACACGTTGGGCCAATTAATAATGACACAAAACTCAAAAGTCAAGATCCTATACATGCCATAATCAAAATAAAAGATCTAACTATACTAAGTGCTTCCGATGATAGTGTGACTGGCTTCTCCGACGCAAGCGATGATCCTCGAGCTACTTGGACAGCATTATAAGAAAATGGAAAGGAAATAGGGTAAGCAATAAGCTTAGTAAGTTGCATGAAAATAAACATCAACTAATTATCATAAAACAATATGCTCATAACCTTTCATAGCATATTCATGAATATCATAAATAGACGTAAGTACAACTTACTCATCACCATCCAATACAACTCATATTGCGTATATTGAGCCCACATCCCATACATTTCAAATAGGTACCTATACCACTCATCATATGATCATAACTTTTCTCATTTCGATATAATTCATAAATCTTTAGTTGAACCATTTGGAATACTATCGGATACTTAATAGCCCTAACATGGGTTAAGATGCCGACGCCATGTCCCAGACATTGTCTTACACTGAATTTCATATAGCGAGGCTGATGCCATGTCCCAGACAGGTCTTACGCTGGCTCTCATCTATCGGTGTCGATGCCATATCCCAGACAGGTCTTACATTGACACACAACAAGCTGATGCCATGTCCCAGACAGGTCTTACACTAGTTTGTATATCGCGAGGTCGATGCATGTCCCAGACATGTCTTACACTAGCTCTCGTCTCAATGCTGATGCATGTCCCAGACATGTCTTAAACTAGCACACATATCACCCATTATCACGGTACAAATATCCAAGTCTATTCCAAATGTTCAACGGAAGTCTTTACTACGTTAATTTTTCAACATACATTCTCATATTCGCAATCAAAACAATTTATGCAATATCAATTCAATCACACCCCATAAAGATATAGTTGCATTATCAACATACAACTTACTTCGGATTACAAAATGTAACGACTAGTTGAGTTAATCTACTTGCTTGGCCTTCCCCTAATCTAGGTTCGGATTTTGTATTTCTTGATCTAAAATGGCAACATTAAGTCATTTAATCATCAATTATATATAAATGCTCAATAATTTATAATTTGGGCAAAACGACCATTTTGCCCTAGACTTTCACAAAATGACCATTTTACCCCTTGGCCCGAAAATTAATTTTTATCGAATTTCCTTCTTAACCAAGCCTAACTGTCCAATTAGTATTCTTATGATAACCCAAATTCCTATTATTTCTCAACATTACAACCTATTTCATAACTTTTACAAATTGGTCCTATTAGGGGTTTTCATGAAAAATCAATTTACAAGAATTGTTTATTTCACAACCATAACTCATATTATTCCATAAATTTTCAGTTAAAAACATATATGCTTTCATGGGAAAACCCTATACTTTCAACCATTTTGGCAAAATTGCCCCCTCAATAGGTAGATTAAGCTTTATGGGTTCCAAAAACACAAAAATCATCAAAAATAACCATCTAAATCACTTACTTGAGAGAGGAATATGTGCCTGAAAGTTTCAAGCTCCCATAGCTATTTATTGGAGGAAAAATTGGTGGAAGAAGGAAGAGTAGAAAAAAGATGACAACATTTTCTCTTTATTTTATTTATTAGTCAAATACATCACTTAATGCCAACAACCATTGATTTTTTTGACTTTCTTTGTCTCAATGGCCGACTATGCCTTAAAAATTGGCCTATTTGCACATTAAATACCCCTACTTTATAATCCATGGCCATTTAGCACTATTTACTAGCAAATCACAACTTTTTCCTTTATGCGATTTAGTCCTTTTTCAAAATTAAGCTCTCAAACGTTAAAATTAATTCTCCAAATTTTTCATGCACTAATATAATCATGCTATAACACCAAAATAATGATAAAATAATTTTTCTAACTTCAGATTTGTGGTCTCGAAACTACTTTTCTGACCAGGCCCAAAATCGGGCTGTTACATGGTTAGGTGAAATAGCTTGAATTATTGGTAATTAGGTATAAGGACTAGATTGTATATAGGGTAAAATTTAAAATAGAGAATAGAGAAAATTGAAGGGACTAAATAAGCAATTAAGTCAAAAGTTGACAAGTGGATGGTGATGATGAAGACATGTATAAAATTTATATATATATATATATATTTATTAAATGCTTACTTAATATTTAAGTATAGGTATTTATACATATGATATGATATGATATGATATGATATTAGTTTAACAATAATAAAACAAATAAAGAAAGAAAAGAAAGAAAAAGAAGGCCAAATTGAAACGAAAAACAGAGAAGAAAAAGAAGGAAAGAAAGAAAGAAAGAAAGAAGGAGAAACTAGGGTTTAAGGTTCAAAGTTTAATTGGTAAGCCAATTTAGTCATTTATTTTTGTAATTTTTATGTTTTTGAAATCCTAGTATTAAATACTACATAATTATGTCAAAATTCTTGAAATTATTGAGTTTCTAAATGTTGTTCATGTTGAATAATTTGAGTATTAGGGGTTAAAGTGATAGAATTTTAAGTTAGAAATAAAAAAGGGAATTGAATTGTAGAATAAATTATAAGTTTTGAGTATTAGGGACTAAATTGTCAAAATTTTGAAATTTAAGGATTCAAGTGAAATTAGAGAGTTGAATTTAGTCTAAAGTGGAAATTGAATGAAAATATGGAATTAGTTTTTAAGAAATAGAGTTAGTCTTGGTTTAGGGACTAAATTGGAATTTGGGCAAAAGTTGAATAAAAAATTGAAATATTCAATGTGAAATTGTGTTGTATTGATGATTTTTAATTGTTTAATTTCCATAGCTAACGTTGTGCCGGAAACTTCGGCTAAGAAAGGAAAGGAAAAAGTCGATGAAGAGTAGCCCGAAAATTCTGGTTTGTATTTCTATAATCCGAATTTAATTATTAATTGTTGTATTTTTATTTAAATGTTTATGGTAAGTAAATAAGGTAAGTGTTAGCATTTTTTATATTGAATTGGATGTATGTGAATTTGTGATTAATGTGATAATTGAATATTGAATAATTGTGGCATTTGAAAAGTGAATTGAAACCTATTAACTGTATCGTGCTGAGTTGGATATAGTTGGTATCCCATAGGATTAAAAAAGTTCAGGAATACTTTAACTTCAAGTTGATGAGAAACTGGGTGTCAAATTATTACTTCGGATAAATTCGATGAAGTACTAGGTACCAATTTACTTTGACATAGCCGATGAGACACTAGGTATCAACTTATTGCTTCGAATTACCTAATAAGACATTGGGTGCCAAACTGGTGTGTTTTGGTTGGATCCGTGTATCGTCCAAGTCTGAGTCATGTTAATAGGGATAATTGAATGAAATGATATTACGATTGTGTAGCGACGTAAAAATTTTGGCTCAGTCGCTAATTGTGGCGATTAAAAATTTGGAAATTGAAATTTTGATTTTTAAAATAAACAGGGAGTCGCCACCGATCCTTTTTCCTAGGTGTGATCGGACACCTATTAGATCTCTTATTAAAACAAAATAAAAGGCTGAGTTTGGGTCTACGTTAAAATCCAGAGAAAAATTAGGGTTCGGGAGTCGGTTACGTGCGAGGAAGGTATTAGCACCCTCGCGACGCCCAAAAATTGGTATCTCATAAACACGTTGTCTTGATTTTCAAAAATACGAGTTCAATATTAAAATTTAGTCGTGATCTGATTAAAAGAAGACGAGAAGTTTTAAATTTTTAATTTTTTTGACAAGGATATACCATCTTCACGCGAGTCGACTGATGTTCACCCAACATAGCGATGAAATCAACGACATGGTGTTAAATCGATATATTGCCTTACATATTGAAATTAATAAAAACACGAATAGATATTTTAAAATAATGAACAACGGGGAAATATACAAGAATGGACGGAAAACGAAAGATAATAGTTGGAAACACATCATGGCACATAATACATACAACAATGATATTTAAAAATAATGACAATGCACGCGATATTAAATGTAACAATAGTATCATATACGAGAATACAATGAGAATACAATGAATATACATACAAGGATAATTAAGAGTATATATGTAAAATATATGTATATATATAGTGTTGGAAATATATTACATATATGGTGTTTGAAGTATATACATGAGATAGTAATAATACATAACTAGCAACGATAAAATATAATATATACATATATGTAAAATTAAATGTTTATATATTGCGTATAAACATATAGATTAATATTATAAGATATATCATACAAAATTAAATGTTTATTAAACTTTTTATCTATATTTTTTATAAAAGAAACATTCAACATTATGATTATTTTATTTATAAAAAACATTATAATTATTTTTAATTGGTAAAATTTAATAAAATTAAAAATAAGCAATTAAAAAAATAAAATTGAATAATAATTAATTTCCTAAATAACTTCGCTATTTAGATTTTAAAGAAGCTTTGCCTGTTAAAAGAACAGAGGAATTATAGGCTGCATTTGTTGTGTTGGTTTTATTTTTATTCCCCTTTTCTATGATAAAAGAAACTAAAGAAATGAGATAAGCAGTGATGTTTTCAGCGATTGACGTTTCAGATAAAACACGACAAATACTAAAATAATAAAAATTGGCACAATATTAGATTAAGACGTGTGTCGAGATTACTTTAGCCAACTTGGGCCTACGCCGCATCTTTGTTCTACTTATTTTGGCAATTCCATTCTTACCAGTTTGAGTGTACTTAAATATTAAGATAGGTTTGAAATTAGTTGATTGTGGTTGTAGTGGATGGTTTACTCAATTGATTTTATTAATTGATTTGATTAATTAATTATTTAAAATTGTTAAGTAAAATTTAGCTGATAGTTAAAAGCTGATATGTGTAAAATAATAAATAAGGGCATGACACATTTTACTGTTAAATATTTATTTGTTTATAATACTTTAGTCTTTACTGAGTGAAATTATTAAAATAAAATATTATTTCCAAGGAATTAAAACATCCATTATGAAATTAATTAGTGAATACTTTTGAAATTTTAAATAAACAAATTTCTTAAGTTCCTTATTTGTAAATATTAACATTGTGGAAATTGATAAATATTAATTAGTATATCAATATAACTGTAAACTATATTCTTGATGATAATTATGTCATGTTCTTAGCATGTAAATTAGTGATAATTATGTTACACTCTGAATAAATTTTTCAAGTAGTATATTTCAATTAATGTAAAGTTGCGTAAGAAATCATTTTACACAAGTAAATTGAAAATAAATTAAGAGTACATAAATATTTAAGAAATAGGTAAATATTAGGTTTGAGAGCATGTGGCAAATTGAGTAATCTTTTAGCAAGCATGGTCAGATATGCCATTCCACATATCTCATTCACAATCAGATGTGAAAAAAATTGTACATCTCTGCCTTTTTTGTTTTGGAGGTTTTAGCTCAACAAGCTCTTACAAACCTCCATTCACCAAACACTACAATTAGAGGGCTTGACTACCCAATCCTTAATTTGTGCCCAAATCAGCTAAAAAAGACCCAAAACTCTGTTTACCAAACACTCCATAATATTTTAATATTAGACTACATTTAATGTCATTAAATTATAATAAAAATACATTTTGGTCACTTAACTTCAAAAAGTTACAAAATGATCATTGAACTATTCAAAAGTTTTCATTTAAGTAATTGGACTGTTAAAATCACCTACACTAATTGAACACAATCCTCTCCCTTCACTTCTACAATTTAAGTTTTTTTTTCCCCATAAAACAGTTTTGAACATCGTGAATTTGCAAATCAATATCCAAACAACTTTCTTTTCTGATCTTCGACATCAATTGTTAGACTAACTTAGATCCAAGATATGTTCTTCTATTCGTCAATGGACACTGATCCATCACACTAATCATCAAATTGTCGCTTTGAATTCACTAGTCAGACTTAAAAAAAAAAAAAACTTAACAGCCCAATGAATTAAATAACAACTTTTGAATAACTCGGTGACTTAAGTGAAAGCTTTTGAATGATTTAATGACTATTTTGTAACTTTTTGAAGTTAAATGACCAAAACATAAACTTACTATTAGTTTAGCAACCTTATGTATAGTTTATCCATTCTTTAATTTCATTAGTTAAAGTTTAAAAAATATTTTATTCTATAAATGGTACTTAAATTATATCATTTTTCAATTTTAGTATTTAAACATTTTTTTTACTAAAGTTGGTACCTTATTAGTTCAACTATTAAGTATATTTAAAAAAGATAACCAATTAAAATCGGGGTAGGAAAAGACAAAAAGGTATTATTTTTTCTTTATATATATATATATATATACACACACACATATATATATTCTTTTTCTTTTTCTTCCTTCTTCCTCTTATATTTTTGCTTCTTCTACAAGTTTAAGCATTTTGGCTTCATGGTTTTGATTAAGGTTTTTAGAACTCGACTGATGACTAAACTAGTATGGCCACCAATTTTTGGTTTGATTGATTCGTTTGGTTTGATCAAATAAATTATTAAAAAAATCATAAAAATATTTTAAAATAAATAAAATTTATTCAATTGATTTTTTTAGCTTGGTTCAATTGGTTTTTATCCGTTCACAGATCAATCAGTTCAACCTTCTATCTTAAACTCTGAGACTTCGATGCCAACTTCATTAAATACTATTAATATCACACTGTAGACAAACACTAGGATTGAATTGCACAAAATTTTAAGACTTTAGAAATTAAAATATATAGTGTTTATGTCTCTATGAAATTGTAAATAAGATCTAAAAACGTAAAATGAGATGGTATAATCAGTACCCACGAAACACGAGCTTGTGGAATGTGAGGTTGTAGGGGCGTCGTCGAGTGGTTCAGGCTGAGTCACCCTCTTTGGGAAACATGCCCAATCTTGAGACTAGTGAAACTACTGAAACGTCTGTCAGTAAGGGTAATAATCAGGGAATTGGGGATGATGTTGTATCTTAAGTGATGTTAAGGGTATTACAGAGGGTCACTAGGGCCCAAACTGGTACTGAGAATCGTGGGCCCACTATTGAAAGACTCCGATCTAATGGGGCTGAGTTGTTTAGGGGTGTTTCTAGAACAACCCCTACAGTGGCCTAATATTGGATGAAAACTACCGAGAGAATTTTAGAGGATATGGATTGCACTCCAAAACAGAAGCTTAAGGGTGTTGTGTCCTTACTAAGGGATGAAGCTTATCGTTGGTGGTAACCGTTAGTTAGGGGTTCCATGGCTGAGCACATTACTTGGACTTATTTCCAAGAGGCCTTTCAGAAGAAATATGTGGGTACCAAGTATATAGAAGCCCATCGGTTAGAGTTTATTAAACTCAAGTAAAGGGACATGTCTGTGTCCGAATATGAGGTAGAATTTTTGAGGTTGAACCGCTATGCTCTAGGTATAGTGGCAACTCAAAAGGACAAGAGTCTGTATTTTGAGGAGGGCCTTAGGTATGATATGAAAATTCAAATGGCCCCGCATCAAGAGAGAGTATTTAAGAACTTAGTTGAGAAGGCTAAAATCATTAAAGAGGTTAAGCGTGGAAAGAGGGATAAAGCAAAGGTTCAGAATAAGAGGGAGTATAGTTACACTGGCCCAAATTTGTAACCCATGAAGTAGGCTAGAGAAGTCAGGCCATAACAGAATGATGCAACAGTGGGTATTGGGGTTGATGGGATTCTGTTGTGTAGGTTCTGTGATAAGCGCCATTCGGGCGAGTATTGGAAGAGGGTGGGTGCATGTTCAGGTTGTGGTTCAATAGAGTACCGAGTTAAGGACTATTTTTGCCAGGTTAATCAGATGCAAGCTGTGGTACAGAATAAGGTACAAAAATTGAGGGTTGGGTCGATACCTCAGAGGGGCCGTGGTTCGAATAAGAATGGTAATGATTGGTAGGGCCAGTGAGCACCGGTTCAGGGTACAAACAGAAAAGAGGCTAGTCAGTCTGTTCTAGTTTATACTGTAAGGTAACGAGAGGACTGAGATACGACTGATGTCATGACAGGTACCTTCACTATCAATTCTCTACCTTACTTTGCTTTAGTTGACATTGGATCTATACACTCCTATATTGCATGTAATGCATCTGGAAAACTGGAATTAGGGTAGAAAATACTACTAGTATTGTTACTATAGTCATCCTTTTAGCACAATTTGTGATAGTAGATAAGATTTATAAGAGGTGCTCATTGGAAGTCCAAAAGGCGATTTTTTGGGCTGATTTGATGGAACTGCCATTTGACAAATTTGACTTGATATTGGGTATGAACTGGTTGGTTAAACATCAAGTCAGATCGGACTATGCTACTAAGAGGGTAACATTGAAGACTTCTAATGGTAAATAGATCGTCATGGTTGGGGAGCATCGGGATTATCTATCAAATGTGATCTTTGTTATGGTAGCAGAGAAATTGGTCTGAAAATAGTGTGAGGCATTTCTGGCCTATGTCCGAGATGGAAGTGTTACTGGTCTAGTTGTGGAGAATATATGAACTATTAAAAAGTTTTTAAACATTTTTCTCGAGGAACTTCCAAGGTTACCTCCAGTCGTGAGGTTCAGTTTGGAATTGAATTGTTGCTTGGAACAACATCAGTGTACATTGCTCCCTACCGTATGGAACAGGAAGAACTCAAAGAGTTAAAGATCTAACTTTGAGAGGTTTTGGATCGTGATTTCATAAGACCTAGTATTTCGCCATGGGACACTTCGATTATTTTTGTTAAGAAGAATGATGGTTCTTTGAGATTGTGCATCGATTATAGGCAGTTGAATAAGTTGACAGTGAAGAATAAGTATCCTCTGCCTAAGATTAATGATCTGTTTGATTAGTTTCGAGGGACAAAAATTTTCTCTAAGATAAACTTGAGATCTAGGTATTACCAGTTTAAATTGAAGGAATCAGATGTGCCTACCCACATAATTAACCCTTAGTAAACCCCTTTGAGCTGTAAACACCATTTCTTGATATTTTCCCATAAAATGTTAACCCACAACTTAACCTTTTTTGATTCATTAAGAATTTTTCCCTTTCTATTTACCCATTTTTATCAAGATTTGATTTGATTAGTTACCTAACTACGTTCGTTTATTTCAGTTGCTAAATTATTTTTTATCATGTACTTGTTCTTATTCTTAAAAAAAAAAACATATATTCATGCAACTACGTATCGCTATTCATTCATAATGAGCTTAGACAAGTTAAAAGTACTATTTTGAGAGAAAGCTCACTTCATTTGTCTTGGATAGTTTTAATTTTGGCATTTGTTTGTAATTTAGTAATTAGCTTATTCTTCTAAGTTTGGTAATTTATTAAATTAACCTTGATTCTAACCTTTTTTTTTAGCCTTTATCCACACCTTTAACCCAAGCCCCATTACAACCCTGTTAAAGACCTTTTGATTTGTGTATCATCTCATTTATAGTAGTGGAGATTTGATTTTCATGCACGCCTATGGAAATAACCTTTCATGTTCGACTATTGAGTGCTTAATTATTAAACCTTAAACACTTTTAGTGATTTGAGTGAATCTTTAGTGAGGATATCAACTCTTGCCGGTTTGGAATTAAAGGTAATTACTTAGATAAAGGGGGACACCTATGGTCTTATGATTAAAATGCTCAACTTGGATTGTTTGAAACTTAATGTTCTTTCAGTTGAATTCTCAGTGTATGATTATTTGTGGATTACTTCGAAACACTATTGATAAGAATTATAAGTTGAGAAGAATTTATTTTAATTGTGAGTTGAGGATTTTGCTTGAGGACAAGCAAATGCTTAAGTGTGGGGATATTATAAACCTCAAAAGTAACATATTTTAATCCCATGCTTAGCATATTTTTGGATAATTTATCATTAGATTTAGTGGATTTAATGCTCCTAATCCTTTAATTTCATGTTTTATATCCAGATGAGCATAGGAAAGCGAAAAGTGCAAGAAAAAGGCCAAAAATGGACAGAATGGGTTTATGTCAGTGCTTTACAGGTCTGGACACTTCCACACGGGTAATCCACACGCCCATGTGTGAAACACGGGCTGGTCACACGCCCGTGTGGCTTGGCCCTGTCGACATTAAACCACATCAAAATTGCACACGGCCTGAACACCTTCACACGGGCATGGCACACGGCCGTGTTCCTGTCGAGCCCAAGTCTAATTCTACTCGAAAAAAGCTAATTTTTAGAGTTTGAAAGCATTCCAAAGTCTATTTAAACACCCTAGAAGAGGATCAAATTGGGAGACGTAGAGTAGAAGGCAGAGAATACTCGAAGACAACCATTGGAATCAGCTCGGAAGCAAGATTTACTTTAAGACTGAATATCTCCATTCAATTTATACCGAAGTTTTTGGGTTTCTTTATGTTTTGTTGTTTTGCCCAATTTTGAGATCTTTTCCCCCATCATTATAAACTAAACCCCCTAAATACCTAAGAGAGATAAAACCTAAGACAGATCTTATTACTATTTGAATTATATGATAAATACTTGTTCTTATTCTTAATTATGTGTTCTCAATTTTGCTTTAATGTTTCAGGATATTAATTCAAGTCTGATGTGCTTATTCAGTGGAGCAAAAGTCTCTGTTTAAGAGTAGATCTAGCATAATTAAGCGGAGTTGAATGCAATCCTAGACATAGAATGACGTAAATCTGCCGGATTAGAGTCAAATATAATAAGGGAATCCATAGATCGAGTTAATCCGACAATAGGGGTTTTAAATAGAAAGAGATTTCAATTAATCAACCTAAAGTCAGTTGTTTTTAGTCTCGAGAGAGATATTAACATAAATCAGGGATTTATACGGATTAAGTCAGGTGAAAAAATCGTCTAATTCAGAAGTAATAAGTGAAGTCTAGGTGGATTCTTCCTTGGGTATTGTTTTCTCCATCGGTTTTCCAACATTATTTTTCAACTTTTACCTCTATCGTGTTCTTAGTTAATTAAATAGTTAAGCTTAGTTTAAAAAAACCCCTTTAATTCTTAGGCTAGATAATAAAAAGATAGTAATTACTAGTACTTTTAGTCCTTATGGATACGATATTTCCGGTCTCACCATAACTATACTACTATTCGATAGGTGCGCTTACCTTAGTCAAATTTTTAGTTAGTTTAGCGACCATCACTTACCGATTGTATCACATATTACATCTGTATAGGGTGGGTATTTGTGGTTGAAAGAGGTGTTCTATGGAGTACCAACAACATTTAAAGTCAACAATATTATTTTCAGTACACTACTCAAGAGTACAGAGGAGATTGGGTGATTTATTGCATTTTACTGGCAGTTTTATCTGCATACTGTTACTGGTAGTTTTAACCACATTGAGCTTCAGCGTTTACTGTTTTAGAGTTCGGATGACGGGTTCTGGGGAACTCATGGTGTGTAGAGGATGGTTGGGTAGGATTATTGTACTGTATTATTGAGCATGCCTTATTCATATGTTCATGATAAATTGTTTGAAATGTTATAATAATTGTGTGCCTATTTGACTGATTGAATGCTTATATTGCTTAGCTTACCCCATTAATTTACTCCTTACAAATAACCCTCAGGACTAGGGTTGGATTTGGCGTATGGAGGTTTCATCTCGTATTTTTACCTAATAAAGTATTCTGAATTTTACTTTATTTATTCTGGTATTATTATTTTGGGACTGTAATTTTTATCTAAGTATGGAATGTGGTATGATACATTTTTAACTTGGATTTTGCTTGTATGAGTTTTTTATGAAAACTGAACAAACTTTAAAACTGACTTAATATTACTTAAAAATATGGATTTTTCTACTAAAATCAAATGCAATACTTTTTCTGCCGTGTAATGGTAAAACAAAGGTTTTAAAAAGGTTTTCCAACGAAATCAACTAAGTTTTATTTCAAATGACACGGCCTTTTGATAAATTGAAGTTAACAATAGATGACCTAACAAACTAGTGTTTTTAGCAACCCTTATGGGACCAAGCTAAGTTTTCTGAAAAATCAAACAAAATAATGGTTTTTCAATTAGACGTTTTTACTTAGCCACTTCGATGGCTAATATAACCTTCGGGATTTGGTTATAACATTTAGGTCGGGTTTGGAAGGTTACACTAAGATTACTTAGAAGTACATTTTTCTTAATTTTCCTTGTTATTGATATTTTTTAATAGGTTTAATTTCTTTAATATTTTTTAGTCTTAATTTCTGTAATTTTTTTTATACAATTTTTACTTTTTATTACAATTTATATATTAATAAGTAAATGTATGATGTTTGTCGAGACCATTTTTAAATCGAGTTTTAGAAAATGGGAATCGACTTTAAGGAAACGAAAAAGGGAGTCGCCACCAATCTTTTTAGGTGTGATTGGATCACCTTATAAAATGTTTTGTTTTAAAACATTAATTTTGGTCTACGAAAGTCGAGAAAATGGATTCGGGAGTCGGTTACGTACGAGGAAGGGTTAGCACCCTCGTAACGCCCAAAAATTGGTACCTAATTGATTATCAAGTGTCTTTAATGTCGGAAATTTGAAAGTTTTAAGATGCAAACCTCTTTTAATTAGAATGTCTCAATTTTGAAAATTTAGGCTCACTTATTTCAAATGAGTCAAAACATCACATCCAGTAAGTTAGGATGCAACATTTTAAAACCTTCGAAACTAAGCTCGTCTTTCAAAAATTTATATCTCGAAACAACAAAACGCCATATCCAGTAAGTTAGGACACTATGTTTTGAAATCTCGAAATAATTGTTTAAGTTTTGAAAACTCAAAATCACTTAGAAGGGTGCTTGACTATTCGAATTCAACGAGAAAAGTCGCAACCCAGTAAGTTAGGGCACTACCTTTCTCGAAGTTTCCAAACATCAAGCATTGCCTTTTATTTAAAAAAAAAAACCTTGAAATATTATTTTAAATGACGTTTTAGGATGACATATTAATGCATCATGAAGCATAGATGTACAAAATATTCTAACATTTCCATACAAACCTAAATAATATTATTAAGACAAAACTAAATAACATGAACATACGTTTAATGAAAAAAATCATACTAGGGTAAATATAAGATAATAAACAAATAAAAACATAAGTAAACTGTGAAAAAAAAATAAAATAAAATAAAAAATAAAGAACACAAAATTTTACGTGGAAACCCTTTCGGGAAAAAACCACGGGCAGAGGAGAAGAAAATTTACTATGTCGAAAATTTGAATCAAATACAAGAGGAATAGACTATGTCTATTTATAGGCTTGCAAAGCCATATTCTAGTAGGATTGAAACACCTTATCCTAATCAATATAAAATAGATGGAGTTTAATAAGGTTTAAAAAACCTTATTCTAAAATAAAATAAAAGAAGTCTAGTTCTATATGGATTTTACTTTTATTTTATTTTCCATCGTATTTTATTTAAATAAGAATTTGGGTCACTTAATTCTAACAATCTCCACCTTGACACAAATTCTCAATGAACAAGTTCTTCATCGCGAACAAGTTCTCCACCTCTTCCATAAAACCCCTTAAGGGTTTAACTTCAACAATGAACACCAACCAAGTCTAGGCAATGCTTAAACTTGGTTATAGGAAGTGACTTAGTCATCATATCTGCGAGGATTTTCATGAGTACTAATTTTGCTCACAACAATATCACCACGAGCAATAATATCACGAACAAAATGATACCGAACATCAATGTGTTTTGTTCTCTCATGAAACATTTGATCTTTTGTAAGAAAGATGGCACTCTGACTGTCACAAAATACTGTGCTGATTTGAAGGTCTTCATTTAGTTCACTAAAGAGTCCCTTCAACCAAATAGCTTCTTTACAAGCCTCAGTAATCGCCATGTACTCAACTTGATGGTAGACAAAGCGATCGTAGTTTGCAAAGTGGCTTTCCAACTTATTGCACAACCTCCGATTGTAAAGACATAACTTGTGAGAGATCTTCTTCTATCAAGGTCTCCAAAGCAAAATCAGCATCAACATACCCAATAACTCCATCTTCGATTCTTCCAAACTGTAAGCAAACATCGATAGTACCTCGTAAGTATCTTAAAATCCACTCGAATCGCTTTCCGTGTTCTTTACAAGGATTCGCCATATATCTCGCTAAGCTGCATTGTTGCATATGATAAATCGGGCGTGAACAAACCATAGCATACATGAGAGATCCCACTGCACTAGAGTATGGAACATGTGACATGTACTCAATCTCATCATCTGATTGTGGAGACAAAGCCGATGAAAGTCTAAAATGGGCTGCTAAAGGAGTACTAACAGGCTTAGCACTCCGCATATTGAACCTGCAAAGAAGTTTCTCAATGTACCCCTTCTGACTTAGGTACAATTTACTTGTTTTTCTATCTCTAAGAATCTCCATACCAAGTATCTTCTTTGCTGGTCCCAAATCTTTCATCTCAAATTCTTCACTTAGTTGGGCTTTGACCTTTCTTATCTCTCCTTTGTCTTTTCTTTGCTATCAACATGTCATCAACGTAAAAGAAGTAGATACACAAAAGAACCATCATTGTTTTTCTTAAAGTAAACACAATATCAAAACTATTTCTTTTGAAATCGTGAGAAGTCATAAAGGAATCAAACCTCTTGTACCACTTGCCTTGGTGATTTGTTTCAAACCGTAAAGGGACTTTTTCAAAAAGCAAACATAATCCTCTTTTTCGAGAGATCAGAAAACCCTCTGTTGTTGCATGTAAATATCTTCCTCAAGTTCTCCATGCAAAAATGCGGTTTTGACATCTAAGCGCTCAAGCTCTAAATCATGCATGGCCACAATACCAAGCAAAGCTCGAATCGAACTATGCTTCACAACCGGGAGAACACATCTGTGAAGTCCACTCGGAACTTGATCAGTAACCCTTTGCAACAAGCCTTGCTTTATATTTAGGTTCTTCAACTCCTGGAATCCCTTCTTTCTTTTTAAACACCCATTTACAACGAGCAGTCTTCTTACCTTTAGGAAGTTTCACAAGATCCCATGTTTTGTTTTTTGTGGAGTGATTCCATCTCCTCTTGCATAGCAAACATCCATTTTTCGAGTCTTCACAACTAATCGCCTCGAGAATAATTTGATGGCTCTTGATTCGCATCTATATCTTCACCACATTTAAAGCATAAGCAACTAGATCACCTCGAGATACTTCTTTGGAGGTTTAATTTCTCTTTTAGTTCTGTTTTTGGCGATAGAGTATTGAGGCGAAGAAGCAACTCTATTCTCAATTTTTGTAATTGACTTGAGGAGTCGACTCAGTATTAATCTGATGCTCCACCGCTTTTGATTTTCTTTATTGGAAGAGTCTTTAAGAGATAAGTTAGGAAGCATAGCGGTTTCATCAAAAACAACATCTCTGCTAATCACAACTTTCCTATTTTCGGACACCATAACTTATACCCTTTTACACCACTTTATAACCAAGAAAAACACATTTAATGGATCTCGGTTCCAATTTTCCATTATTAACATGAGCATACGCAGACACCCAAAGATCTTTAAATCGTAATAATTAGCGGATTACGGACCATACCTCTTGTGGAGTCTTTTTCTCAATGGCAGCGGATGGAGATCGGTTGATTAAAAACATGCGATGAAATTCGCCACCCCAAACGACTTGTAAGTTGGCATTTGACAACATACATCGAACCTTCTCCATGATCGTTCGTTCATTCGTTACGCAACGCCGCTTTTCTTTGTGAGTATGACGAATCGTCAAGTGTCTCACGATCCCCGACTTGCACAATCTATTAAACTCATCAGAACAGAACTCTAAGCCATTGTCTGTGCGGAGGTATTTTATCTGTTTTCCCGTCTGTTTTTCAATCATAATTTTCCAAGACTTAAATGCGGAAAACACATCGCTTTTCTGCTTCAGGAAGAACGCCCAAACTTTTCTGGAAAAATCATCAATAAAGGTTAGCATATAATTAGCTCCACCTCTCGAAGGCATTCGGATGGTCCCCATAGATCAGAATGAATATACTCCAACGTTTCATTCGTGTTATGGATTCCTCTAGTGAATCGAACTCTCTTTTGCTTCCCAAAAACACAGTGCTCACAGAAATTCAGTTTGCAAATTCCTTGCCCATCAAGAAGTCCTCTTTTGCTCAATTCTACCATGCCATTCTCACTCATATGCCCTAGGCGCATATGCCAAAGTTTAGTAATATCATCATCTGACAAGGAAGAGGAAGCGGCAATTTGCATCACCAAAGATATGATGAGAACCTTGCAAAACATATAACTTGGCAGTTTTTCTTTGCCCTTTCATCACAACAAGGGACCCTTTGGAAATCTTTAAAACCCCACTTTCACCGTATCTCTATACTTTTGAATCAAGAGTACTCAACGATATTAAATTTCTTTTCAATTCGGAACATACCGTGCGTCACTAAGTGTTCGACAACTCCATCAAACATCTTAACTTTAATTGTTCCAACACTGCGATCTTACACGAAGCATTATTTCCCATCAAAACAACACCTTCGGATTAATGTTTCGTAAGTTGTAAACCAATCCCGATTGGGACTCATATGGAAGGTGCGGCTGAATCAAGTATCCACTCCTCACTTACTTTAGAATCATTGTGACGACTAGAAGTTCACCATCGCCGTAGTATTCTACAACATCGCCTTCACCGAATTTTCTCGGTTGTTTTCCTTTGATTCGCAGCCTCCTTTTAATCTTATTTTGTAGCTTATAGCACTCAGATTTAATGTGCCCTTTCTTCTTACAGAAGTTACAAGTTTTACCTCTATTTGAAGACTTCGATCTACCCTTAGATTTACCACGATGATTTCTTTCCTGTGTCCTACCACGATCATCATCAGTATTCTGATCTTGTCTCCCACGAACAATGAGACCCTCTCCTTGAGAGTCAGGTTTAACCACAAGATGTTTCATCTTATCATACGAGGTTAAAGAATCATAAACCTCATCAACTGCAGAGAGACTCGCGACTATATAAAATCGTGTCTCTAAAGGTTGAATAAGACGGAGGCAACGAACAAAGTAGAATCAACCCTAGATCTTCCTTATCATCATCAACCTCCATGGCCTCCAAGTTTGAGAGAATTTCTTTAAACACTGTTAAGTGTTCGTGTACTGACGACGCACCTTCCTCCAAACGATGAGCATAAAGACGCCGCTTCATATGCAACTTGCTTGTTAGAGTTTTACGACATACATATTTGTTCTAGCCTCTTCCATAATGCAATGCGATCTTCTCTTTCATCACATCCTGCAAAATTTCATTGGACAAATGCGGATGCAATTGTGTTAATGCCTTTCGATCCTTACGCTTCTTCTCTTCATCTGTTAATGTCGAAGGCATCTTATCTATCCCTAGCAGGGCATCCTCCGAGATCCATCTGCAAGCAAGAACCGCTTGCATCTTAATCACCATAACGCAAATCACGGTGTTGCGATCCAACAACAGAATTTCATATTTCAAAGACGCCATTACCGTGATCGAGATGAACAACCCTAAGCTCGGATACCAATTGTGAAAAAAATAAAATAAAATAAAAATAAAGAACACAAAATTTTACGTGAAACCCTTTCGGAAAAAACCACGGCGAGAGGAGAAGAAAATTTACTATGTCGAAAATTTGAATCAAATACAAGAGGAATAGACTATGTCTATTTATAAGCTTGCAAAGCCATATTCTAGTAGGATTGAAACACCTTATCCTAATCAATATAAAATAGATGGAGTTTAATAAGGTTTAAAAAACCTTATTCTAAAATAAAATAAAAGAAGTCTAGTTCTATATGGATTTTACTTTTATTTTATTTTCCATCGTATTTTATTTAAATAAGAATTTGGGTCACTTAATTCTAACATAAACTAAAAGAAAAAACATAATACATGCAAAAATTATACAACAATATATATCATAAAATAGCACATAAAAGAAATAATTAAACATAGCATATAAAAAAATGAAATTATGCACAAATAAGATAAATGACATACACTAAAAAAATGAATAAATAGAACATTTACAAATTATAAAAAATATAATGCAATAGTTCAAAATACATGAAATGATAATATAATATATATACATGCATAGAAAATATATATTTAAAAATAAACTATATAAAAAGGTTAAATATTACAATA
Source organism: Gossypium anomalum (assembly GCA_025698475.1). Taxonomy (NCBI): domain Eukaryota; kingdom Viridiplantae; phylum Streptophyta; class Magnoliopsida; order Malvales; family Malvaceae; genus Gossypium; species Gossypium anomalum. Next base: position 18,720,606 of record CM046966.1, read on the forward strand.
TATAAAATACATAATCAAAGGTATAAAAGATAGGAATAAATATACATATTTGAAAAATGAAGAAATTAAAATAAAAAAAGGTTGAAAAACTAAGATAGACGAAAGAATAAAATAAGAACAAACCACGAGAGTAAGAAGCATTGAGGAGAGAAATTTGAATGAATGCTCTCAAGAATTCTTATTGCTTCCCCAAAACTCAAGTTTTGAAATGAAGGAGAGGCCTCTATTTATAGTTGAGCCTCCCAAATCCAACAATCTGAGATCAATTACATCAACTAATAAGATCAAAGGATATCTACAAATTAAATCTCCAAGATTACAAGATCATATCTTCAAGATTGCATATCATATCTAAGATTGCATATCACATCTAAGATTGCATATCATTGAAGATTATATTCCATATGAGTCAAGCTTGTAGATGGACCTTAAATCTTTTCAAGTAATGGGCCATTCTGATCGGGCTAAATTATATTTGTAATTCTGGACTGAATTTGGACTTCGTTTTTTTTGGGTTTATTATTTTTGTTTTTGGACTTATTTCTGGGCCCGGGCAAAATTGAGTGTCTACAATGTTGAAATAAAATTATAAATCATAATTATAATAATTCATGAAAAGTAATTATAACATCAACCATAATTATAATTCTACCCATAATTAATATATTAATAAATAAATTATTAAATAAAATATGATAATTATAATGGTTTACTATTAAGAATAAATGTTTTTTTTTTTGTTTTTAATTAATCTTAAACTTTATTTAAGAAAAAAAGGTTAACTTGATTAAAATAATAAAAACAAAAAGTAAATTTGATCAAAATTTAAAATTACACTTGCAATTTAAAATAGCTTAAGAAATGAATAGTAATAAAATTACATTTTATATTAAAACATCTTGACACTATTTTATAATAATTAAAATTTAAATATCATAATCTCATTTCATCCGGGGAAGAAAAGCATCTCGATGTTATTTAAGTTGAATTCAATGTCTTTTTTAACCACACAAATAACAAAAGAAAAAGCCAAATAGTCAAACGGAGTGAGATAAGATGAGACGAGATAAGTCTTTTTGATAATTTGATTGGTGGACGTGATTTTTGTGGCCTATTTACACTTTCCAAAGCACTGAGGTTGATTTGTGACTTGTCTTTTTCATACCAATAGCATTTGAGTTTAAACAAAAAAATAATTATATAAATGAGCCAAGTTAAAAAAAATTACTTAAATAACTTGAAATAAATAGTAAATTTGGGTGGGAAGTTAAATGGCTGGCACTACATTGATTTTTATCTCAATCATTACTTGATAATTTGTCAGGTGTTAAAATAATATTTTTTGGGGCTAGAGGATCTAAATGGTCGACACCTTCTTATTTTTTTCACTCGTATCATACTAATATACTTTACACTGGTATTTGAAAAAAAATTGGGTTGGAGGACCTTGATGGCCAGCACCACTTTTACACATAAAAGAATAATTTTTTTTGGGTGTTGGCCAACTAATGGTCGGCACCCACTTTATTAGATAAAAAAATTTGGGTTGGGGGTACTATATGGTTGGCTTCAGCTTTTTCGGGGATCGAAAATTTTTTTGTGTATGTTGGGACACTAATGGCCGGCATCCTTGTACCAGATTTGAGAAAAAATTTTGGTACTAGGACACTGATGGCCGACACCCTTGTACCAAATTTGAAAAAAAAAATTGGGTACTGAGACACTGATGGCCGACACCCACTTAGTTGGGATGTGATATTGTAGTTGGTTAGAAAAAAATTTGTTAAGTGTACCACAAAATGAAAGTTTACTATAAAATGTGGATATTGATTTTGATAATTATCATCAAATGGGTGTGATGTACTGGGTTGCAGATGGACTGTTTCGGAGTGTACAACTGAATTTCGGGGTTGAATTATATATTGTCATTTTTCAATGGAGTTGAATTATATACTATCATGTGAACCACAAAGGTTATGTCGTTAAGGGTCGGATGACTTTTTACGCAATAAATGTAATGTAGACCTAATTCAAGCAGAATACGACTAACTGTGGAGAAACTACTATTTAAAATGTTTGTATTATTTTTGTTTTCGTAAATCAATTTTAACCTGTATTACTTGTTAGTTGAATTTTATATTTTCGTAAATAAATTATTCTAAAATGTTTATATTATTTTGGAGTGTTGTAAAAATTTTTTAATTCGTATTTGTTGGTCAAATTTTATATTTTCGTAGATTAATTTTATATTTTCTTAAATAAATTATTCTAAAATGTTTGAATTATTTTGGGGTGCTGTAAAAATATTTTAATCCGTATTTATTGGTCGAATTTTATATTTCGTATATAAATTTTATATTTTCGTAAATAAATTATTCTAAAATGTTTGAATTATTTTGGGGTGCTGTAAAAATATTTTAATCCGTATTTGTTGGTCAAATTTTATATTTTCGTATATAAATTATATATATTTTTTGTAAATTAGTTTTGTAGAATGTTCGTATTTTATTATATTATTATTTACGTAATATTATTTGTTTGAATTATATATTTTTGACTTAATATTTTGTACTATGCCAACTTGATAATTCCGATAAAAATTCCAAAATTTTCATGTTTGTAGAAAAATTACAGAATAAATATTTTTAAAAAATCAAAACTGTGTAGATCTCGGTGACATCTCCAGCGCCGGCGCATAACGTTCGAGGTGCCTCCATCGGCTAGGGCGTGCAGTTTGTTGAGGCGTTTGATAGTTGCTCAGGCTGATCTCCGATGTCATTTCCGGTGTATTGAAGAAAGATGTATAATTGTATACGCCATTAGCAGGGGCGCTGGGGTATTGCGATATTAAAGGTGTCGAGCCAAAAATATCCTCAATGTTAGGTGTAGGTGATTGCTGATGAAGCTCTTAGTGGTATGAGGACGATCCGGAGTGTGCCGAATGTTGAGGCTGGGGTTTTTGCCAAATATCTCCTTGAACGAAGGAGGATTCGAATGGGGGGTATGCGAGGTTTCCTCGGATGCTTCATAGTCGGGCTCGGGGTCGGTGTTGGAGACAAAATTTGTGTTCTCGAATGGTATAACTCGGTTACGAGGTGTTTGTGTTCTGGTCCTATGCCATCGAGTAAATTTCGATTGCGCGTGTTTCGAGACCAACATGTATTGACCTTGGTAAATGTAAGACAACCCATTTTTGAAGTACCATTTTGCGTACTCGCGTGAAGGAATGAACCTTGTGTTCGAGACAAACAAGGGGGTCACTCTTATTTTAGGCATTCCATAAAAAAGATATACAAAGCGTGTTGGTTCGCCCAATTTATGTAGTGCCTCCCTTTTTTGTCAATCCTGTGTATTTCTCCTAATATATGTGGAGGGTCCAGGATGGGTTGCATGCAACTGAACTGTCTTAAAACCTGATCCGCGACATGCCACTCAGCCATATGAAAATTAATCAATGGCACGTTTGTTATAAACAAAGTTTGTTAGTCGTGTACACATGATGGTATGAGTGGCATAAATTTTAGATCCAAATATGACATCTATAGAAATTGCACATTACAGAGCAAACGTTTTTAGCTAAGTTTAATTTATTTTGCAAAAAAAATGTATTTAAAGGAGAAGGTCAGAAACGTATTTTACCTAATCCCCAGAGTGAGTCTCTATCATTTGGCGGTATACAAGCACGATGTATGACCGTTTAATTCCCGGTACTGTCACCCATATGAAATATACATGAATATTTTCTCTTATTATTCTTTTCATGCAAAATTACTATACTATAAAATGAAGAAATAGAAGATATAGTTGAATGTTAAATCACATATTTACAAGTGGTCAGGAAAACGATTGGTGGCTCACATCTTCCAAAAATGGCATCCGGTATAAGGCCCACGACTGCAGTAGCAGGTAGCAACCGCCCATAGTCTTCGTAGATGGCTTTGTCGCTCTACAAAGCTCGCAATATAAACACGCCAGTACTGTGAAGCCCCAACTGTAGTTACCGCTTGGGCAGGTCTTCTAGTAGGGGGAGGTACATGATGTGGACTTCATTTTGATTTACGTTCGGCATTAATATCCCCCATATGAGTTGCAGAATGAACGCTCTAACATATTAGATAATGTCCATCTATGTTGGATTGTTCCAGAGATGCCTGAACTTAGCTCTTAACCAAACAAATTTCAGCTCGGTTAGTTTTCCTCCCTCATCATCAAGGGGCACTCTTCCTAATAATCGGCTGCAAGTACCCCACAGATCGAGCACTTTTCTAGGCTTGGTTACAACTTCTCCATTGATAGACAGCCCGAACTGGACTGCTACGTCTTCTAGTGTGATTGTTACCTCCCCACACGGGAGGTGGAACGTGTGTGTCTCGAGGCACCATCATTTAACCAGAGCTAATATTAAATCGGCCTGTAGGTCAGCAATTTGAACGTAAGTGGCTACCCCAAACCCTACAAAATCCAAATTCAACAGCACCCTTCGATTCGAAAAATATTCTAGATCATGAAGTCGAGGTCTGACAGCCCGATATTGTTCCTAGGGAAATAGTTAAAATAATAAGTTTTAATTATCGTTTAAACAACAAGATATTATCAATTAGTGAATATTTGTATAAATTAGTGAATATTTGACTGTGTTGTGAACAAATTTAGCAATATGGTTATCATGCTTCAAAAGAGAATTATCTGCCATTCCGGTATCCGCGACAAAATCGAAGAAATGATAAGGAACGGTATTAAAGCTAAAATAATAATTGAAAAACCTTTAATTTTGATGGAAATGTTTTAGTTACTTACATATTTAAAGTGCCAAAAAAAGTTGGGGAAAAGATCCGGTGACAGGTGGTGGTCGGCCATGGAACTTGCGGTGGTGGGAAGGTTAGGGTCCAAAAAGGGGTTTTATAGTGGAGGACCATTGGAGGGTGAGGGAAATAATTATGAAGAAAAAATGAAAAAAAAAAAAGACATGAGAGCACCGTGACCTGTGCCCGTAGGGTCACATTGATGCAGGCCTGATGTCGGCCACCAATGGATCACGGCCCTGGTGGCACATCAAGCTTGAAGCTGGCCATCTAATGGCCATTTTAGCTAGACCTGAAGCTGGCCATTACTTGGCCAATCTAGTTCGATTCTAGGCCTAAGGCCTGGGCCTTACACAGTAGGCCTACCAGGCCTGACACCGGCCATTCCCTTCCCATTTTTTTCCTTTTCTTTTTTCAATTAAATATTAAATTTATTTCTATTAATTAAAAATAAGAAATTCAATTAATTTTTAATTTAAACTATAATTATTAAGTTAAACTATAATTATTTAATTTTAAAATTGATTTTTTAAATTAAAATTAAGAATTTCATTTCATTTTTAGTTTATACTTTAATTATCAAGTTAAACTTTATGTAATTAATTTATTTACTTAATTGAAATGTATTAAATTATTTTTTTATTTAATCTTTAAAATGAATAATTTATTTACTTTACACTATATAATAATTTTTTTAATTTAAATGTATTAAATTATAATAATTGAATAACTTATTTATTTAATTTATTTACTTTACACTATATAATAACTTAGCAGTTTATTTATTTAAAAAATTTATTTTACACTGTATAATAATTGAATAATTTATTTAATTAATTATTTTACTTTACACTATATATTAATTTAATAATTTATTTATTTAAAACATTTATTTTACACTATATAATAACTTAATAATTTATTTATTTATTTAATTTATTTACTTTACACTACATAATAATTGAATAATTTATTTATTTAATAATTGGATAATTGAATAATTTATTTATTTATTTCACACTATTTTTTAATAATATTTTTTTACAATAATCATGAAATAATAAAAAAAAAGACTTGTCCTATTCGTTGTCTTCCAATCCGACATTATGGGAAGATTGATCGCGAACATAAACATGATGTGGGCACGTTGATCGGATGTAGTCGGATGTTCGGCAGACCGTGCACTATTTAGGTTCGTCTGTTTCCCTGATATCCATGTCATTTTGAATCCTTGTCGACTGTGGTCAACCTTTAGGATGTCTACGAAGACTACGGTTTAGCAGCATCTCGAAAGCAAGCGGCAGAACTTCCCAATTCGAGACATCTGGCATTACAGGAAATTCGTTCCCCCAAATACGCAATGTGCATTGCAGCATGTAGACCTCATCTATGAAATGTTTGACATCTAGCTTTTCATGCGCACATGCTGCATGGAGATGTGCACACAAATATTGAAGAGTTTGGAGCCTCCCGCACTCACAACGCTTGTTTCACAGATCAACAGCGTACGACCTGGGCGGAAGACCCAAGCGACTGCCTACGTACTCTTGAACCCTAAGTGTTTCCAATTCGCGCGAATATAGTTATACATTTATCCTCTGTACCCTATTCGTGTTTACTTTCATTGCATTTCGGACGCCCTCAACGTACACGTGCCTGAACTACATCTACTTTACTTGTCTCTGCCCCATCCTTCGCATCAACGTTGCCAATCTATAGAATGTTGCCAAAAAAATAGCCGAAATTGGTAGATGATGTGTACGCCTCAAGGCCGTGTGAATCGCTTCTACGAGGTTGGTCATCATGTGACCATATTGAAACCAATCATCAAAACTTTGACTCCATTACTAGTTCTTCATTCTACCCAACCACTACCGGAGACGACGATTTTTAGGTAACGAATTCATCTGAGCTTTAAGCCTCACAAACCTTTGCTTGAACTGTCGCGGTTCTAACTCGTACCCTGTGTTTAAAACAAATAATTTATAAAACAATTAAACAATTATAGATTTATAAAAAAGAAATTTAGAAATACAAACTTATAAATCTTGAAAATATACAAATTAATTTTGGAATAGTGTTTTTTACCCATTTTTACGAGTTCTCTACGCCATTCTTTATTTTTATGCTCTCTTTAGAAGTTTGATGCGATATGTCAGATGCAATAAATAGACCTCCACAAAACCCCCGAACACCTTACCACAGCAACTAATCCCTTCGATCTGTCCGATATGAGGCAAACATTATTTTGCCTAACAACGTGGCTCCGCAGATTTGACAAGAAAAATTCCCAATACTCAAAGTTCTTACTCTCCGTGATGGAAAAAGTGATAGGACCTACATTGCAGTTCTCGTCTTATGCAACCTCAATTAGGTGTATTACTTGTACAACTCGTACAACCATGTTCTATCCACCTGTATCATCGATTTGCAGTGAGGGAAGGCTCTAACACACGGATCAAATGTCCAAAACACTCGGTGGAAAACCCATTTGCCTGATTCTATCTCATTGACCGGGCCTTTATACTATAGTGTTTGCAAATCAGTTATCGTTTCCGGCATATACTTTCGCATCGTGGTTATACACCATTGAAGTTCATTGTATGACACATCCCAATCACCGTACAACTGATTCATCGCCATTTGTTTCGCCCGCCATGCCTTCTTGTATGAAACCTTGTATTTGAACCGAGCTTGTATGTTCGCAATAAGAGTCGATGTAGGGATGGTAGGACTATCTTTCACTAATGGGATGATATAGTTGCATATTGTTTTTGCATCGAATTTTCAATGGTCTTGCGACATATGAACAATTGTACAAGTGTGAGGACCTTCTATTTTCCTTATGGCCCATATTTGGGTTCGCTGTATTAATGCAACTTGAACATGTCAGTTACAGCCACTTGAGGCTTTCCAACATTTTCCAACTTATAAAGATGACCTTATAATCGACAGAGAGCTTTAAGTTGTACTTCTTTATTGCATGTAAGTAGTCTTTCTTGTTATCGAATTATTTTCATACGAACAACTTTTCAGCTTCTGATTCTTCATCTAGTAAGTGAGTCGGCACTATATCTGGATATTCAGAAAACTCACACGTAAGTGCCGCATCAGGATCTACATCAGTTATAAAGGCCCCTAGATTATTACGGATAATTATACCGAATCCCGTGTTCCTGACCGGGATGTCATCCAAATTGGGATCACTTGAATATTCAATATCATGCTCGGACTACTCTTCATGGTCAAACTGTTCTTCATTATCGGACCCTTCCTCACCATCTTCTATGGTGGCCGACACCTTCAGATGAATCTCTAGACGAGGACACAGTATTGGGACGTTATACGAACATCCACCGTAGTTTGAATTTTTGGGAGTTTTTAGTGGTCGTCCATAACTCGACTGATCATTCCAGTAGACATTAAGATAAAAATCAATTCCAGAACGCTGACTTACTGGAATTACAACTTGAACAGGATTTGGTTCAGCTATCTCTGCAAACAACTAAACTGGGCTAGGGTTTTCCATCTTCGGGGGGCAATAAATTACAATCATTGTCCCTAGATCATCATCTCCTTTTAAGTTCTATTTTCGTGAACTTAAGCAGATTTGTTGAAATCAAAAATTTGTAAAGTAATCTCAACATCTGTTTCCTGCATTGGGTAGCTATTTTGTAGCAATCTTATGCTTCAAATCTGCCAGCAAAACACGTTTTTTGAATCTCATTCCGATTTTTTTTTACTTTGAAAAATAAAACCTTCGTCAACTGTATTTATCATTTCTCCGTCGAAATGAACATAAACTAACAAAATTTGGGAACTCATTTTCAACAATTTTTGCTGCCTCCTCAACAAACAAAATATTAATATTGAATTTCAACTGAAAAATGAAAAAAAAAACTCAAATAGAAGAGAAAACAACTCTATATATTGAAGGGGTGTTGGCCATCAATGTCCCAGCACCCAAAAAAAAATATTTTTTAAATCTAGTACTGGGATGCTAGCCATCAGTGTGCCTGCACCCCAAAAATTTTTTTAAATGGGTATAGTGATGTCGACCATTTACTTCCTCTGACCCATTTTTTTTTAAATCTGGTACTAAGTGGGTGCTGGCCATCAATGTAACACCCCAAACCCGAAAAAGACGTTATGGTCGAATCTGGTGATGTCACATGATAGCGTGTTGAAAATAAGTTGTTATGATAAAACCGTTTTCATTTGTTTACTATTGTTGATTCTAAAATCGCTTACTTATTTAATCAATTGTTTAAAACACAATTCGTTGTAGAAGCTTTGGAAATAATTTAATTTATAAAAATCCGAATTAATTAGGTAAATCCGTCCATCTTAGAAAAACTTATTTGTTTTAGAAAAAACCGTTTGCTTATTGAGTTGGTGCAATTATTAAATCCACAAAAACAGTCTAAAATCTGAAATAAAAGCAAACAGTCTAAAAAGTCCAATTTACCAAAACAGAAATTAAAACGGTTTAATAATACGTGTGGCCACTGTCGAGTCCTCCGCTGCACCTATCCGTCAAGTCTGGGGATTACCTGTGCACATTAAACAGAGAGGAGAGAGTTTACGTAAACTCAGTGTGTAATTCCACAGAAAATAAACAACAGTAAACATAGTGCACAATCAAATACAGTTTTGGGCCTAAGCCCCTTTCGGTACCAGTAACGGTTTGGGCCTTAGCCCATTTCCGTACAGTATCAAATATGCAGTAGGGCTTTAGCCTATCACAGTATCAGTAGCAGTCATTCAGTATTCAGCAACAAGGTCTTACCCAACCAGCCTCTACACACCATCTCCGTCCAACCCTACACTCCATGTGGGGATTAAATCAACCCACCCATCCCTGCACACCCGTTAGTACAGAATGCGACACAGACAGTAGTTTGCAGCTGAGCTGCTAGTATATTATGCTTAAGAGCTTTTCAGTACACTTCCTCCAAATAATATTATCTCAACCCCATGCAATACAACATGCAATAGAATGTCATGCTGTCACATATCTATCAGATACGCATACAGTTTAGTATACATGCTTATATATATATAATTCACATAGCCAATTTCACACAGATAAGGGTCTAAGTAGTGCTTACCGACCCTACGGAAGGTTCACAGTTGACTTGGGTGACCCGTGCAACCTTAATAGTTTTTTTAATAAAAATGGGCTCACAAGCCCATGTGGCCTGCCCGTATGGGCCCACACACCCGTGTGCCCCACACAGCCCAAATCAGTCTAGCCCGTGTGTCGCACACGGTATGCCTGGCCATCATACGGCGGTGTCTTGTGCGCAAGGCCTGGCCTCGTCGATCACACGCCCGTGTCCCACCACAAGCCTACCACACGGGCGACCACACGCTCGTATGGCATTGACAGTGAGGTTTTTGACTTTCGTAAAAACCTTATTTTCTGTGCAATCGAGTACACGCCTGTATTGTTTTCGACGCGAAAGCACTTCTAAGCCTTCAGAACCTAAAATCGACCAAAATCCTACTCAATTAATCACTTATTTTGATTCTCAATCAACTAGAATCAGAAGGAACACTCCCTAGAGTCTAACGAAGCCCTTACCTTTGAGCAAGAACAGCGATTCCACATACTGAAGCACCGACTGGCTGACCACAGCCTCTTAACTCCCACCTAAGTACCAAAATAAGCCCCTATTAACAGAATATCCATTAACCAAAATGAAAACACACTTAATCAAAGTTACCGAATCTCACGGAAGCGACAGATGGAAACACCATAATTTGAAATGATGTAAAGAGAGTACTAATCGAAGAGAAAAAGAGTAGTAGAGAAGAGAAAAGAGCAGAAATGTAGGGGGCGTCAGAAACTTTTGGAGAAAATCAAAATTTTTGGGAAATGATGAGGTAAAAATGAAAAAGAAAATTAAAAGATGAGATAATCACCCCTTATTTTCCTCCTACAAATCCACTAAACTACAACCACTCCAACGTCCCCACTCTGCCGAAATTCTTGCCCATCACTGAGCAAAAATAAAACCCATGCTCTTGCAAGGATTTGAACTCCAGACCTCCAACATACCAACACACAGCTTAACCACCAGACCAGCAAGCCCATTCTGTTATCATACTACAAACAATTAAATATAAGCTTACCCACCCAGGGTCAGGCTTAATTCAGAAAAACAAAAATTGCCTAAAGCATAGCTTGAACTTGGGACCTTTCCCACATGCCCAGAACACTTAGCCACTGAAGCAGATACATATTTGTCAAAATTTACAAATACCGAAATTAAAAAAATTTGGGGCGTTACAATCAATGTCCCAGCACCCAAATTTTTATTTTCAAATCTGGTATAAGGGTGCCAACCATTAGTGTCCCAACACCTAATTTTTTTCTCAAATACGGTACAAGGATGTTGACCATTAGTGTCCCAACAGACAAAAAAAATTTTGGTCCCCGAAAAAGCTAAGCTGGCCATTTGGTACCCCCAACCCAATTTTTTTTATTTGATAAAGTGGGATCCAACCATCAGTTGGCCAGCACCCAAAAAATTTAGTTTTTTATGTGTAAAAGTGGTGTTGGCCATCAGGGTCCCCTAACCCTAATTTTTTTTTCAAATATTGGTGTAATATACTGGTGGAAAAAAACGAGGGTGCTGGCCATTTAGGTCCCTTAGCCCCAAAAAAATATTATTTTAACACATGACAAAATTATCAGGTAATGATTGAGACAAAAATTGAGGTAGTGCCGACCATTTAAGTCCCCTTCCCAAATTTACTGTTCATTTCAGATTGTCTGGGTGATTATTTTTTAACTTGGGTCATTTGTGTAATTATTTATTTTTTTGGGTCATTTTGGTCAAATAGTCTTTAAAGTTCCTAACAACTCAACAAGCAATTTCATTTGTTTCCTGACTAATATAAGATAATAAAAAAAAAAGTTAAGCTTGTATTTGGCTTCCAGGTTGTATGTATAAGAAAAGTATTATTTTAGCGATTTGTCAAGTGATTAAGGGTCTCTTTGGATGGACACTTATCTTTAGTATGGTGTGTTTAGGTTTTTTTTCTCACGTTACAGTATCGCTACAATATCTAATATTATTGACACTGTTGTTTTTACACTAACCGTGTTGAGAAATATACCCATATTGTAGTAAACATGTAATTATTTTTTCTATGTATTTAAATGAGGAATAAATAAATAAAGTTAATTGCATATTTTACTGTTATGTCATTTGTGTTTCTGTCTTTCATGTTTTGCATGCATATCGAAATTGTGACAAGAAAATATTAGATCATTGATTTTTTAAGTTCAAACTGATGATAAGTGGCACTATAAGAACATTTACATTGCAAAAAAGACAACTTACTTCGGTAGATAATTTAAACGAGACTATAATCTCGTAAAATAATCAAAGTGAGCATTTGATTATTTTACAAGATTATAGTCTCGTTTAAATTATCTACAGAAGTAAGTTGTCTTTCTTGCAATGTAAACGTTCTTACAGTGCCATTTATCAGAATTATTATGTCGTTTAAAATTCCAATTGGAGAGATGACTAGTTTGCCTATTTGAGTAGTTGACTTCACGGGTAGAGATATAGATGTATTCATTGAAAGAATGATATATTAGACTGGACCTAAGATGAGTTAATTTTGAATTTGTTTGTAAATTAATTCACTTGTGACGTTCATGGTGTGATTTACCTAAATCTTGAGTTAGTCACCGACCATGCGTATATAACTCTTGTGCTTTGATATAAGTGGAGGCTTATACTCTGAAGATGGTTGAATCCATAATCGGTATGCTGGGTACATGACTTGTGTATAACATGACTTTACTAACAACAATGGAATTCATAACTCAATTAAAGAGTTAACGATATCCTTTCATTAGTATTGTATGGATTGATAAATATGGAATGTAGTCACAGGTTGCTTGTTCTCGAAAAGAAAATTTATCACAGTCATTTGTTGACAGTAATCATATTAATCATTAAGAAGACACAGCGATGAAAATGAGATAAAATAGGATTATATTGAGTGAACGGATTTAACTCAAATGAATCAAGGATATCATATGAAGGTAACACACATATGACAATGTCATTGTACAAAGTAGTTGGATGAATTGTTTTCGTAAAGAGTATACACTGAGGACATTTCATTCATGGTACTTCTTGTGGACTGACTCCATGATTAAGTAAATTGCGAATTATCGAAACGATGCTTCTGGACAATTACAATTACTCGAGCCTAATTGTATATATTTGATTGGTTTCTATACCAGCTCAACAAAAACTCAATCGAACTGCATTTGAATCAGAAGAAAATTGTACGATTTTAGAAATAATTTAATTGAGTAGATTGATTCGACGTGGAATTAAATTAGGTGGTCATGAGAATTGTTCAACTAGAGAATTTGATTAAGGAATTTTCTTGAAAATTTAATTTGGAAAATCTAAATGATTTTTGGGAAAATTAATTTTGATCAAGTAAAATTAAATTAATCAAATTAATTAAAATTAATATGATATATTTGGAAATTAAATTTCAAGTAAGACAATTAGCCTAATGGATAATTAAACTTAAAAATTGGAATTGAGATCGAAAATTGGACACGAGAACTAAAAATCGAGATCGATACCCAAAACTGGTAGAAACGGGCCTGGTATGTTAAACAGGGTTGAGGTTCCAACCGGTGGCTAGATCAGGTTGATTGGGTCATCACTGGCCCGGACTGAACGAGCAAAAGTCGAATCAATTCGGGGTGCCATGAGGGTGCCGCACCTGCAATAGCATTGGGCACGATAGTGTCAACAACTACGATGGCGGCATTTCGATGGCCGACAGATGGCCGGAAATGGTGGTTCATTGGTGGTTGAGCAATTGAAGAATTACACTCCTGCTGAGACTCTACCAGTTAATTTGATTTCAGATAAACTATTCCAAAAATAATATTATTTTTAATAAATTTAATATTATATTTAATTTAATAATTTTCTTATACAAAATATTCTTTAATTTAATATATTTAATATTATATTTAATATAATATTTATCTAGATAAGTATTATGTTATTTTAATATTAAAGTAGTTAAGTTTAATTATAGTTGAACTCTTTAAACTTTCCCTCTATAAAGAGAGTTATGGGTCATTATTTTACAAACACTTGAATTCTAGAGAAAGTTCTAGAGAAAAAAAATTCTCTGAAGAAACTATTTCAAAATATTTCTAGAGATATTTTACTTATTTACAACTTGACCCCAAAGTTTAGAGAAATTGTAAAATTACCCCACTAGTAATTTTGTGGAAAATTTTCTGATTCGAAACGAGCTCACACTCGGCAGACGTGAGCTTGAGGATAGCAGAGAAGATTTGTAACCTCCCTAACCCGAACTGGACCTTATTGCCAGATTAAGAAGGCTACATTAGTGATTGGAATGGCTAAGAAGACCAACTAATCTACTCTTAAGAAAATTGTGATCATTACTTTGAGTCAGGTTAAAACCTTCATTTATTAGGTCGTTCATACTTTAGGATTCATTTTACTGTTAATAGTAATGTTTTAGTAAAACCATTGTGTAATCGCTTTATTTTGTAGAACTCGTTGTAAACTAATGCAGCGGAAAATTAGTAATGATGTAGAATTTTACTTTGGTCAAATAGCATGCAATTATTAGTTATTAAGTTTGAGCAACTTGGGTGAATAACGCATGCATAAAAGTCCCAAACCAAAAACTACCAAGCTACAATCCAAATAATAATTTTACAATCCAAAACCAGTGAAAAATTATAAAGAAAATAATTCGATATAAATAAAATAGTCTGATGTCCGAAAAGTCATCCGCATGCCAGGTCTGATCCTAGTCTCGAGCATTACCTGAGAAGTTTTAGACTAAAGGGGTGAGCTTATGAAGGCTCAGTGTGAGATTAATAAAAATAAACTGTAACACCTTACACCCAACTCGATCGTTGAGTTTGAGCTATAGGATGTCACATTCATCACCGGAGCAACTGTTATCAATTTTGTTCAACTTTAAACTATTGTAAGATTTAATTGAATAAAACGGACATTAATCACAATAACCAACCGTTCATGGGATTTATACGAGCTTACAAAAGCTCTAAGAACAAATCTGAAGTCAAATAAGGACCAGACATCCATCATATGATACCAAATTCAATAGGATTATTCACTTAAGAACAAACCAAACTAGACTCAACTAGGTACATGCCAACTTAGAATAAAAATGAAATATAAAAATATTGATGAGTTTGGGATTCTTGACTGGATGTTGAAGCCTTAGTTCAAATATCTTGAATTATACCCTACGCACGAAAAACAAATTGTATGTTGAGCAATGGAACTCAGTAGTATTTCTATGATTCAAATAACAAAATTGCAAGTTAAGAAAATTGTAACATCCAACTAGTATGTATCCATGTCAAGTGGAAAACTAATTCATTTAGCATTGCAATAGAACTGATCAAGTCCATTTACATGCCAACACCGATCGTAAAGTCTTTAAAATTCAATACCAATCATGAATCAAACATTTATTTTCTAAACATCATAACAATCAATTCCATGTCCATTCCACAACAATAAACCATTAAAGTCTTTTTCTAAAGTCGCTCGACTCATTCATAATCATTTCAGCCTCCATAGGGCTTGTTTTCAATTTATTCACACGAAAGTTCACGTATGTCCTTTATCATGATCCACACATATATGCACAATTGATGTCATAACATTATACTATATCATTTTGATATCTTTTATCAAGTTGCAAACTCATACTAATTTGACATAACTCATTTCATTACATTATTTTATTGTCAATCTATTTCATTTCATTTTCAAGTTTTCAATTTCAATTATAATATCACGCATGATGGAACCATTCATTTTTCACATATCATATCCTGTAATTATTTTCAATTATATATCATACACTTTTCTTATCGTATGACAATGATTTCATTACAATTCAATCTAATATATATTCACATTCAATTTCAGAATCACAATTCAATTCATCATCAACACACAATATCTCATGATAAATGTGTCTTATGAATCATTTTAAATATGAACAAATAGCTAATTAGGAATATATCATATTAACATGCTATTTCCCAAACTGAATTGTTGAATTTGTCACAATTTCGTACCAATCTTCCAGAGTTATAAATCCAATTTACAAATGTCTTTCACATTAACAATTCTTTTCATTATCATTATAAATTTTTACATATTAAATCCCTATTAACTTGACTCGGACACGAACGGATACACAAATTCAACCAACACCCCAATTTGGCACTCGGTGCCTCATCGGTATGACCAAAGTAAAATTTGTGCCCAGCACTCATCGACACAAGTCGAAGTAACCATTTGGCACTCAGTGTCTCATTGGAACGTCCGAAGTAATTAGTTTACACCCAGCATTCATTGGCATAACCGAATTAAATGTTGTGCCTAGCACTCATCGGAGTCTGAACTAAAATGCGCCCAATGCTCATCGATACATAGTCGAAATAACTCCGCTCGAGCAGTTAATAAGGTAATCATTTATCGAAATCCTTTATAAGTTTAATGCTCATTCTATCAATATCAATATCATTGATTCATCACTCATGATATCATTTCATAAATATCATAGCATGCTGTCTTAATTCCAAACCAATTTTACCATTTCATTTAGTTTCAATATTTTTACTTTTATTCAATTTAACCCTCTATCTCAATAAATCAATTAAATTCATACAAATATGATTTGATCTATCATAATCAACTATTAATTCATTTTATAATTCTTCTATTATTTTTTCTCCTCATCTCCATTCCACTTCATTTATTTACAAGTATTTGTACAAGAATCTTTAGCCTTAGTATGACATGCTTTTATGCAGCATGAATTATCATTTCACTATTTATACATAAACTTTAACAAAGCTGTCTTCTTGAGTAGTATTCATTAAATTATTTATATCTGGACCTAAAAAATTTGAAATTAATATCCACTTTTTATTTTTGAAACTAGACTCACTGGTAAAAATTTCATAATTTATTTCAAAGTAGATTAATACCATTTTTTTTTAAACCTCCCCTGTTCTGTTACTAGGTAGCTTCAAATCTTCTTCACTGAAAATTAAATATCTTTACTTACAAGTCTCATATTATATTTTCGTTTGTTTCCTTTGAAAATAGACTCAGTAATACTTTAGGCATATAAATTTAATCTCCTAAATTTTTTTGTACAATTTATAATGAATTTTCAAAGTTAGAACAAGGGAACCTGAAATCATTTCTTTCACTATTGCTTTTATACAAAACTAGCCTCAATAAGATTTAATTTCATATTTGATTCAACATCTAACTCGATTCCTACAATTTTTGATGAATTTTCAAAGTTGTACTACCATCGCTGTTCATAAAGTGTTTAGTGAAACAATTTTCTCTTCCATGATTTGATTATGTAAGTTTTTCTCATTTCATTATATAACATACTACTTCCAACCAAATTAGATGTCAAAACATATAATCAATAATTTACACAAATTAGTCTTCTAGTTCGATAATCTATCTCAAACATAGCATTTTAAGCTCAAATAATCATTTTCAATTTACCTCGGTATCATATTTGCAAAACAAAATAAATATGTAACGAATATAATGGTTCAATTTATAGAAATAAAATCAAAATATGAATTAACTTAGTAAGTTCCATATGAACATACCTGGAAAAACAACAACCAAATGAGCTTTTAAGAACTATTGACAATTTTTGCTTTTTTGCGACTAGCCTCGATTTGGTTTAATTCTTGATCTATAAAATAATTCAGTTTAATTTATCAATTCAAAACATCTCATATCATCCTATTATAAGCATGTATAAGTTTAATTTCATTTTTTGAATGTCCCCTAAACTTTTACATTTTATTTTAGTCCCTAAAACCGAAATAGTCATTATCTTTCAAATTTGAGCTTCATTTTACAATCCAATTTCAATCCCATCCTCTATAAACTCTCTACTATCTATTTTTATCAAAGTCTCATAACAACTTTACTAATAAATCACTTCAGTCCTTATATGGAACAACTAACAATTAAACTCTATAAACTAGTTCTTTTTCACATCTAAATTTAAAATCTATCAATTTAACACCAAAAAATTTAAGAAATCATCAATGAAAACTTTTTAAAACCTTAACAGTTTTGTAAATTAACATATGGGTCAGCTAGATTTAGCTTCTACGATCTCAAAAATATAAAAATTACAAGAAAAAGACTAAATTGCATTAACCAATTTGTCGATTAAAGCTTGGACACCCTAACGTTGATTTCCCTCCTGTTTCTTCTCTTCTAAATTGCATGTGGAAAGATGGAGAACATCATCTTTCCACTAAAATATGTTTTTTTATATTATAATAATTTTATTATTTATTTTATATTTCTTGCTTTTCTTTTTTTTAAGGTAACAGCTCACTTACCGTCGTCCACTAGATTATAGAAATGTCTAATTGCCATTTTAGGCCTTTGATTTAATTATAATTCTATAGGAATTAAACTTTAGAGATTTTTTTTATGATTTAGCCCTTGCACCAAAATTAACTATTAATTCGGCAAAATTACTAGACCAAACTTTAATATATTTTTATACTAGTCTTGTAAATATTAAATATTAATATTTACAGACTCAGTTTACGGAAATGGGATTCTAAAACTAGATTTTTGGGTACCACTGACTTCTTGATCGTTACATAAATAGTGTACTAAAGACTATAAAATCATTTATGAACAAAGAAATATCAGATACAACAATATCGCCAATCACCGTATTATCAGTGTGCACTATATCCCAGAATTTGTGCACATGTACATGAATTTCAATGCAGTTTTCTTACTCATCCATCCGCTACACACCATATCCAACCATACACACCATATCAAAAGGAGCCTTAGCTCATTGTGGTTAAACCACTGGTAACGGAAAATAATTACAATTACACTACTAGTCAGATTTTTTGGCTAAACCACCAGAACAGTGTTGTGGACGAACTGCCAGAACAATATGCGAACGAACTGCCCAAACTCTAAAAAAAACTCTAAAATTGTGGATTTACTGCCAAAACTCCAATAAATCGCAGATATACCGCCAGAACTCCACAGATCTCCTCTGTCTCCGATCAAACCCAACCGTAATGCAATGCATAATGACACTTTTACCAGAATAACAGAATCAAATACGATGCAATATAGAAGCAAGTCATATCATGCGGTCAATAATTCAGAACAGTTGCATGCTTTATATTCATGCAAACGAAAGATACAAAAAATAACAACATGCTTATCAAACATACAATGAGGCAGAACAGTGGGCATGTAAGTAAACACGACCAACATTTCAAAATCGACTACTTAGACAACCATCTTTACATTCTGCTAAGCCCCAAAATAGTCATCATGTTTTTGGCTACCATAAGCATCATGGTTAGAACATACACAAATAACATTATTGAAGTCACACATACAAAGTTTACAAATAATTAAGTCCCACACCTTAAAACCGCAAATCCGTAGCACTAATCCGTAAAAGATCGCACTTTCCCACTATAGATCTAGATTACCCTAGATCGGATATGCACTTAATCCAATTAAGCACAATCAAAATCAGCCTTGGAACATCCCTAGAGGGTTCGACCAAACAGTGATTCACAAGTGACATTTCAGATCCAACTTCGGTGAAAAATACTTACATTGATTTGTTACGAAACAAAGATGCAAACTAATTTCGTTGTCACTGCTAATCCAAGGTGTTTAGATTGATTTCGACGACACAATAACATCAAAAACCAGCAAAGGAAAAATCAGCTATGGTCTTAGAGACATTCGACCAAAACAAATAAATATCAAAGGAAAATACGACACTAGATCTTGACAAAAATTAGCACTTATGCTCTTCCAATTTCTAGATTCGAGATGGAAAACTAGACAAGATTGGATGCACACTTAAACGACAAGATTAGGGGCTAATTTTAACAAAAAAAAAAAATAAGGGTTGCAATAGGCCAAATTTGCCCGGCCCATAAGATAAACAAAAAAACCAAAAAATAATAAAAGTTCTTTTACAGTCCATTTACAAAACCCAAATTGCTAGCCTATTTACATAGCCCAATTGAAGCACTACTTATGGCCCATTTACAAATCACATCGGTAGCCCACATTTGAACCTCATTACACCTAAACTACCCAGCAGCCCATTACACCCTCAACCCAAAGATACACGGGGCCCAAAAGGCCCAAATTAGTTAGCAGGTTAGGAAACCCTAGGGTTTACAGAAGCTTCGTGCTGCAAGCACTCCAATCGTCACGCCCCTTCATCTCGCGCCGTTCCAGTGGCCCTTCATCAACGCCTCCATTGACGCCGTGACTCCAACTCCGTATTGCACCGTAATCGATGCACGAATCAACGCTAGCGCACTTACCGCCGTGATATCCTCACTGGTACCTGCAAAAAAGGAAAGAACCACAGTAGAAAATAGAAGCAAACAAGATTTCTTTCCCAAAATGTAAACAATTTACAGAAGGCTATAAAAGCCTCTTTTCTAAACTGTAAAAGGGAGGATTTATCAGATATAAAAACACAGAGAAACATATTATAGATTTTAGCTTTTCCAGAATACAGAGGTGATTCTTCTTGCTTTATTTTTTTTATTTTCCTCTTGAATACCCGCATTTCATACATACAAAGTACTATAAAAAAAAAAAAGAGGATTACCTCTCGAGTCGCTGAGGAAAATGAAGCTTTTCGAATCCCGACTGCCGTACGTGGCAGAGTCAACAGCGGCGCGTGGGCACGTGAGCGCGTGGGAGCCCGATGGAGCTCCGAGGGCTTGCTCTTAGTCCTCTTTCAGAGGTTTTTCTAGTTTTTTTTTTTTAACAAACCGGTTGAAAAATGAATTTCTGGGGCTAAAATCTGGCTTATATAGCCTTATGGGAACGACGTCGTTTTGCTTAAAACAATAGGCTTCAAGATGGCGTCGTTTCAAAGGCGGGGATTCGGGTGTTGACCCGTGACCCGGGAAGGATCTGCGTGTTTTTGTTTAAAGGGCTAATTGCCTAATTGATCCTTCTACATTTTTAAACTTTATAATTTCATTTTATTTTTATTTTAATTTGGCCCTAAGCTTTTATTTTGGTTTCAATTTAGTCCTGATGGCCATTATAAAACTTATTTTGGGAACGACGTCGTTTTGGGATTAGGGCTAATTGCCAGTGAGTCCCTTGGATTTTAGCGTGCGTTTCAATTAGGTCCAAAATTTTTAATTATTTTAAAATTAACCCTAGAGTTTTATTTTTATTTAGTTTTAATCCTTTTTAAATTTTTTATATATAATTTATTTATTTTAAATATTTCATATATTATTTATTTTTACTATAAACATTATTTAAATATGTAAAAAAATTATTATATATATTATTTTTATTTATGAATTATTATATTATTTATATTTTATTATATCATTTTATTATATATATTATTCATTATATTATTTTTATTTATTATTTATTATTTATTATTATGTATAATTTTAAAAATTTGTAAATTATTATTAAATAATACATATATCATTATTAAATATTTAATATATTATGTAATACTCTAAAATTTACTATAAAGTTTTGTTCCTATTTAATATAATATTATTTTTATAAAATATATATTAAATTATTATATCATATAGTATTTTTTTATATAATAACTAATTAACCATTTTTTAAAATTTTCCTTTATTATTTTTATATTGTTTTAAATATTTTTAATACCTCATTTATTTTTAACGGTATTTAGTTTTCATCTTTATTTTTTGACTTATTTTACATATATTCATAATGTGTTGATTCATTTTCATATATTTTTTTATTTAGTATTGTTTTAGTATGTTAATTTTATCTCATAAATTATTTGTATTTTTATGTTATTTATTGTTTTGATATATTTGCATGAAAATTGATTATTTATGCTGTTATTTTAAGTTATATTTGCATGAAATATTATTGTATATATATTATTTAATTTATATTATTATATTCATTGTTTTCTATGTTGTATTTGCATGAAATGTTAAAGTATGTACCATGTAGTTTATATTATTTAGTATTGATATCTTGTAATATGTTAAATGCATCACTGTTTTAAAAAAATTATATTTCATTTAATCCAAAAGAATTTTAAAAATGAGGCAATGTTCTTTTTGTATTTAGGAATTCGGAAAGTAGTGCCCTAACATGCTGGGTTGCGATTTCCCGTTTGTCTAAATGTCTAAAGTATCCTTCTAAATAGATTTTGTAAATCATGAGATGATTTCAGTTACGAAAGTTTAAGAATATCGTGTCTAATCATGCTGGATGTGATGTTTGTACTTGTAGACACTCAATTTTGCCCGGGCCCAGAAATAAGTCCAAAAACAAAAATAATAAACCCAAAAAAAATGAAGTCCAAGTTCAGTCCAGAATTACAAATATAATTTGGCCCGATCGGAATGGCCCATTACTTGAAAAGATTTAAGGTCCATCTACAAGTTTGACTCATATGGAATATAATCTTCAATGATATGCAATCTTAGATGTGATATGCAATCTTAGATATGATACAATCTTAGATATGATATGCAATCTTGAAAATATGATCTTATAATCTTGGAGATTTAATTTGTAGATATCCTTTAATCTTAACCGTTGATGTAATTGATCTGTACCGTTAGATTTGGGGAGGCTCAACTATAAATAGAGGCCTCTCCCTTCATTGTAAAGCACTGGAGTTTTGGGAAACAATAAAAATTTTTTGAGAGCTTTCACTCAAATTTCTCTCCCTCTTATGTTCTCATTTTCTACGGTTTGTTTTTATTTTATTCTTTGTTCATCTTCGTTTTTCAGCCCTTTTTATTTTGATTTAATCCATGTTTCCCAGATTTTTTTATATATATATATTTTAATTTTTTAATAATTTTAGTATCATATCAAACTATTTTATTTTTAATAATTTTTTTTAGTATTACTCTTAGTAAATTATTTTTTTTAAAAATTTTACTCAAATCATTATTTTAAAAAATATATTTCATTTAGTTGTCATATTTTATCCAAAAGTTTTTTTTTCTAAAATGAGGCAATGTTTTTCGTATTTAGGAATTCGGGAAATAGTACCCTAACATGCTGGGTTGCGATTTCCCGTTTGTCTAAATGCCTAAAGTATCCTTCTAAATACATTTTGTAAATCACGAGATGATTTCGGTTACGAGAGTTTAAGAATATCACGTCCTATCATGTTGGATGTGATGTCTGTATTCTTTAGGAGCTAAGGACTCTCGATTTTTCAACTTAAATAATTCCAGTTTTAAAAAAGGGATCTTATTTTTAAATCCTTTCAAATTTTTGACATTAAGACAGAAATCTATTCAATTTGGTACCAATTTTGGGCGTTGCGAGGTGCTAATCCTTCCTCGTATATAACCGACTCCCGAACCTGTTTTCTTAATTTTCGTAGACCAAAACGTTTTATAAGGTGATCCAATCACACCTAAAAAGGTTGGAGGCGACTCCCGTTTTCATTTTTCAAAAGTCGATCCCCGTTTTTCAAACATCCCTTTAAAAAATGGTTTCGACAGCTTGGCGACTCCACTGGGGAACAATAAGAGAGTCAAGCCGTAAACTTGATTGATTTCTGTCCTTTATCGAAATTTGAAAACTCGATTTGAAAACTATGATTTTTTTTTCATGTGTTTGCTGCATATGTTTGTTATTTTTCTCGCACACATTGCATTTGCATGACCGTTGTGGTCGCACCCTTAAGTGGGAGTGAGAAGCTAAGCTTTCGTGAGGTTTTCACCTCCGCATGAGTTAGTGGATTACTTTCGGGATATATCCGTACCTATGTTTTTTTGAGATTTTCATCTCCGCATAGTCATAAGGAAATGTATCCTCCTAAACCGAACTTGGTCCATATGAGCCTATAATGGGTGAGGATCGAGGAATCTGCTGGTTTAGGTACTGTAATACCTCAATTTTGCCCGGCCCATTGAAAGCCAAGGTATAGTCCGAATTAAAAAATAAATAATAATAAAAGTTTTTTAAAACAGTCCTTTTGCAAATGTAAAAACCAGTGACCCATTTAGCCTAAACCCAACAGACCCGTTACGCCCAGCAGACCCACTATTACTATCCAAAACCCCAAAGCAATCCCGCAGCCCAAATGTACAGACCCAAACCCTCGGAGGCCCAAGATTTAAAAGCATTTGGCTAGGGTTAGAAACCCTAGCCCTCTCTTCGCGCCGCAAGCACACGAGGAGTCATGCTTCTTCAAATCCCATCATTTTAGCTACCCTTCGTAGACGCCGAGGTTCTGGGCCCCGTGTTATGCCGTAATTGACACCTATCAATCCACCGGAGATTTCGCCACAGATCTGCAAAAGGGAAACAAGAGGGAACAGAATCAACAAAATATGGCAATGAAATAAAATAGGGATGTAAATTCACTGTAAATAGAGGCTATAAAGCCAAGATCTAAACATTGTAATAAGGGATGGGGATTCTTTCTTTTAAAAGGGGGAGAAGGCTAAAAATCAGGGGATCAGAAACAGAGTGTAAAACAAACACGAGTATTACACATATACAAGGAATAAAATTAGATCTAAGGTGATTTTCAGAGATTATTCTTCGCTTTCTCTTTTTTATATTTCGTAGATTTGAATCGATTTCGAGGACAAAATGCTTTTAAAATAGAAAGGAAAGGGATATTACCGTTCGATTAGGCTTCGGGAAGCTTTAAGGAGCGTAAAACTCGCTTTTGGTAGCTCCGACCACCGTGAACGATGGCGGAGACGGAGGAGGACAGCGAGGTCCGATGACCAGAGTTCGACCGGAGCTCAGAGGGCAAGCAGGCTTTTGAGAGCATTATTCTTGAGTTTTTTTTTTTAGGAGGAGGTGAAAATGAAAGTTTTTGAAAGAAAATTGGTTTTTAAAGCACCCCTATACGGCACCGTTTCGTAGTGTGCAGAAGGGCCCCAAAACGACGTCGTTTTGGGGCCAACCCGATTGCCCGATCCGGTACATTTAGAGATCCGCGTGTTTTTTTTGGCTACAGGGATATTTACCCTTTTAGTCCTTCCTCATTCTCAACTTTTAAAATTAAATTTATTTTATTTTTTAAATTAGCCTTTTAATTTTAGTTAAATTTAATCTTAGCCCTTTTCTTTATTACTTTAAATTTTGTTATTCTTTTATATATATAATTTATTTATTATAAAAAAACTATACAGATATTATTATTAAAAAATACCATTTATATATCTATATAAAATTTTTATTCATCATATATTATTCTCCTATATATATTTATATTATATTTTATTATGTAACATTCATTTTTTATTTTTATTATATTACTTATTATTTATTATAGTATATTTTTATCACATAATGTTTATATATCCTTATACTATTATATCATTTTACGTTGAAACAATATATTATTTCATATTATTATTTATTATATATTATTTTTCACAAATTATTATAATTATTTTACATTATGCCATTTTTATACCATTATATATATTTATCTATATATTATTATCATTAAAGATTTTAACTTGTATTATATGCGTACCTTTATTTATATGTTAATAATTACTTTACTCATATTTTATTATTACACATTTTGAAGATATTATAATATTATAATTTGTATAGTACATATATTTTATCGTTAATTACTTATTTCATGTTATTCAAAACTTATACTTATATATATATATATTATATAATTATTTTATTATAAATATAAATTCTTTTACACATTTGATATTTTATATACCAATATATTTTATATTTTTCATAATTATTATCTTTATAAATATTTTTTATTTTATATTATATTATTAAATATCACTTTTTTATATATGCTCATTCTATTTATCAATTGTTTATATTATACATATATTTTCTTTAAAGCTTACGTTTTATACAATATTTACTTTTACTTTAGAATTAATTGCTATGTTATGTATTTTTTTTATATCTTAGACTTTTATAATTTATTTTCAAATGTATATTTTTATGTATATAGATTGACATATTGTATTATATGCATCATTTCATTTATTAACACATTCATATGTACATGAAATTATATGATTGTATACTTCATATTTTATGTAGATTCTATTTATCCATTTTCCATGCATGACATTTTTTATTCATACATATTTTACACATTAATATTGACCATGTATTTTGTATATTATTTAATGTTTTATTTATAATATAATTAGTGAGTTTGTTATGTTTTATTTTGGGAATATTTTTATTTGCTTAGCATGATTATTTTCATTATTTTATTTCGTCCTCGACGGTGATTGCATTTGTATAAAGTGTTATAATACTTTGTAATATACGTTATTTGAATATTTATGTTTTGTACTACATAATTGTCACCCTAAAAATCATTTAAAACAATATTTCAAAGTTTTTTTGTAAAAATAAAAGCAACGCTTGCTTTAAAAAAGGTAGTGCCCTAACTTATTGGTTTGCCACTTTTCTCATTGAGTTCAAATAGTCAAGTACCTTTCTAATTTTTTTTTAAAGGATTTCAAAGTACGGGCAACTGTCTTGAAATTTCAAAATGTCGTGTCCAAACTTACTGGATATGATGTTTTGACATCTCAAGATAGGGATTTTTCAAAAATGGTTAGCTTAGTTTCAAATACCTTAAAATGGTGCATCCTAACTTATTGGATGTAATGCTTTAATTCATTTGATACAAGTGAATCTTAATTTTCAAAATCAAATTATTGTAAAGAGGATTACATCTTAAAATTTCTAATTTTCGACCTTAAAGACACTTGATAATCAATTAGGTACCAATTTTTGAGCGTTACGAGGGTGCTAATCCTTCCTTGTACGTAACTGACTCCCGAATCCGTTTTCTCAAATTTCGTAGACTGAAACTAATGACTTTAAAACAAAATGTTTTAAAGGTGATCCAATCACACCAAAAAAGATTGGTGGCGACTCCCATTCTTGTTTTTTAAAGTCGATTCCCATTTTCTAAAACCCGATTTAAAAATGGTCTCGACAGGTACCCTTGTTTTAGAATCAAACTCATATAGTGAACTTTAAAGAGCTTACCCTAGCGAAGATAGTGATAGCCTTTAGTAAGCTACCCTTGTAAGTTCTTGATTATCATTTTCTTTATATATGATACTGACTTTTTTTTTTATTTTGCTGTCATTGCATGTCATTTGGCATTTAAAGGTGTCGATTCACGGCTCAATTTCTAGATTAGAAAGTTTTGTAATGAGGAACGAATACCTTAATAAAGTGGAAGACAATGCTTCTGTTTGTACCTGGTTAGAGAAAACCCAGTTAGAGAAAGGAGATAGTGTCACCGAGGGGTATACGTCAGATTTTTGGGACTTCACTCATATCAGTTCAACACAGAATATTTTCAGGAGATGAAGGACATTTGGGCCCAATGGGATGACGAGGCTAGATAGCTTTTCTTTCAGACTTATGGAGATCTTTCTTATTTGCTAGACATTAAGGTAGATAAGCATCTGTTTCGAGCTATGGTACAGTTCTGAAACCCTGCTTATAGTTGTTTTACATTTGGAGAGGTAGATGTAGTGCCTACTTTGGAAGAGTATACAACCTTGCTTCGTTGTCCGAGAATTCAAGGTAACAAAGCTTATGTTAGGCCTACTAGTCTCTCAATTTCCGTGAGGAAACTGGTGATGATCACAGGGATGTGTGAGCAGTGGGCTGTAGCTCGAGTGCTGCAAAAGGGCGATAGTAAGTGCATTCCATGGGCCATTTTGAGGGATCTGATATTGACACACCCAGATGTGAAGAAGAAGGTCAACGTTTTGGTCTTAAGTATTTACGGCTTGGTGATTTTCCCGAAGGCGATAGGGCACATAGATGAGGCAGTCGCAGATTTGTTTGATCGTATTGGTAAACAGAACATACCGGTGCTAGCAATCCTAGTTGAGACGTTTAGATCCTTGAAGTACATGTCGGAGAGCCGGTGAAGTAGATTCATTGGATGCGCATAGTTGTTGTTAGTATGGTTCCATAATCACTTTTGGAAGCTTGAGAAGGTTTCTTGCTGAGTGTTTTTTGAGGGTTATTCCCCCTTAAAGGAAGTAGCAACTACACTAAGGAGAGACGATATTACAGAAGAAAGGTGGATGGATATTCTTTAGAATCTTTGAGAGGAGGAAGTTTTATGGAAAGCACCTTGGATGACTCCTAATGAAGTCATTTATTGCTGCGGTAGTTTTGATTGGGTACCTTTTCCTGGGATTTAGGGAGTCATTGGCTATGCACCGTTACTCGTCCTAAGGCAATATAAAGCGGGGCAGTTCAGATAGAGGTCGAGAGTTAGCTTTGTTATTAGATAGGGTTAAGACTCTGGGCCTACGAGTGAAAGCGTATTTGTAATCCATTTTATAAAAAGACTTTTGTTCCTTAAATAACGTTTTCTAAAATGAAATTGAATCGAGATCGATACCTTTTTGCATTCATGCATTTGCATTACATTACATCAAAGAAAATAAGGTGTTGATTCGAAATTTGATTCCTAAATAAAATATTTTGTCATAAGGAAACGAATTTCTTGATAAAGTGGATTATAGTACGGTCATCTGAATATAGTCTAAATAAATACGACGAGAGAAAGCTGATAGTCCACAGAGGAATACATGATGTAATTGCCAGAGATTCAAGCCAGCAAAGGTTATCCAAGAGCACGACGAGAGAAAGCCGGAAGTCCACGAAGGAATACACGACTTGATTTAATTGCCAACGAAGATTATCCAAGAGCCGGCACTTTTTGATGAATATCATGGAGATAAGCGAGTAAGAGATCGAGGCTCAGATTAAGCAGCAAGGAGCTAGCAAAGGCATCTTTTAGAGGATTTACAGGATTCGACCATGAAGAAAAGATCAGCATTTACTTGGACTATGAAGGGCAAGACCACATATGTAATCTATTTTCATGTAAAGAAATTTGTTTTCTAGAAAAGTTATTCTAATGGAATTGAATTCAAGATCAACATCTCCTTTTCTTTTGC
Organism: Gossypium anomalum; assembly: GCA_025698475.1. NCBI lineage: Eukaryota > Viridiplantae > Streptophyta > Magnoliopsida > Malvales > Malvaceae > Gossypium > Gossypium anomalum. The sequence goes on from CM046966.1 coordinate 18,749,535, forward strand.
ATTCATGCATTTGCATTGCATCACATTACATGTATTTAAATCCATAAAAAGACCCTAATTAAGGTTAAAAAGAGAAAGAAAGAGAGAAAGAGAGAATAGGGTCACGACTGAGTGAAAAGAAGACGCTCCCTTACATATCCTAGACTTTTGTGTCAGGAGGGATAGCTTTCCTGGGGATGGGGGTGTTTGGAAATGAAAATCATCCCATCAATGTCATACATGAGGAAGGGACTGAACAAAGAAACCTTGAGGGCATTTGCCTTTACGAACCAGGAAGTTCTTTAAACAATTGGGCTACAGAAGAACTTCCTGTAATCTTTAAGAATTTTACAGAGTAATATTCAGAACACTCTTGTTGCTCTAAAGCCTAGGAGTAATGAGATTTCTTTTGAGAAGTGGGCTCATGTTCAGACATTTTTATTTTCAATAAAACATACTTTTATTCTGATTCTTTTGATCTTTAACATTCTTTATAAATTTTCATTTCATGTAAATAGTCATTCTTGAATTCATTTATTCCTTGTATATTCTTTTGTGTGCCTATCATAGATCCCTAGATATTAATGACACGGGCAATGATATTACAGATTCAGAGTTCCTTTTGAGTGCGATATGTGTTTAGAGGAATCTCAGTACTTTGAAGGTGACAAAAATTGTGGCTTGTTTCTGAATTTGTTGAAAATGGTCCAAAGATGCATGTAGGAGGATTTACAATTTCCAGAATAAACATGAGCTTTTGGGGCACTGTTGGTCCACCATGGAAAGGGATCGCATCAGTTGTACAGTGAATGCCAAATTTAAAGGAGTCAAGACTTATGGGGCATGTATGTTATGGGCCCGAGCTTGTCAAAAGTTTCAAGCTGACAATGACTCATATTTGTGGACGTCAACTACTCTATTAAGAGGGGGAGATAGCTTCATATGCCAATATTACAAATTCAAAAGTCATCCATTTAAAAAAAAAAGAATTATATATAACTACACAATGCCAAAAGTTTGCAGACTTTTCAAAGATAATGCGCCATACCACAGTACAACAAAGGTTGCCAAAAGAAAAAAAAAGAGAAAAAAAAACAAATTACAGAAGATGACCGAGACTGGTAAAAATTGGCATAAGAAACTCCCGCCTACTCTCTATGCTTACGCTGGGGCAAACACCTTCAATTCCAGTTGTTTCAAAGGTTCCAACCATCATCCTTGGAATGGGTGCATTGTTTAGCTTTCTGAAAGCGATCGATGTACCGTCAATAGTCATGCGATGGTTAGCTCCAGCGGTGGCTATTGATTTCCGATTATGGGGCATCGGTAGCATACGCCTCTCTGAAGCTTAAAATGATAGATTCTCTCTTCAAAACTAGTTTCTGACAAAGTGGATGATGTTATCATGAAGGAAGCTCTCTTAGACTTCTATAGAAGTTCAGGGAAGAGGAAACCTGATCAAATTATTATTTTCAGGGATAGGGTTAGCAAGTCTCAATTCAATCAAGTTTTGACCAAGTTATTAAGGCTTGCAAGTTCCTTGAAGAGAAGTGGAACCCTAAAGATTGTGGTTATTATTGTACGAAAAACCATCATACCAAGTTTTTTTCAACAGGGATCTCCTGACAATGTGCTACATGGTACTGTCATTGGCAACAAAGTATGCCATCCAAAGAAAAATGATTTTTACCTTGGTACCTATGCTGGAATGATTGGAATCACGAGGCAGACCCACTATCATGTTCTCTTAGACCAGGCGGGGTTTTCGGCTGATGATCTATAAGAGTTTGTTCATTCTCTATCCTATATGTATCAAAGGAGTACCACAGCCATATTTGTTGTGACTCCTATTTACTACGCTCATTTGGCAGCTTCACAGTTGGGGGTAATTTATGAAGATTAGGGATGCTTCAGAAACATCATCGAGTCATGGTGGGATGTATGCTCCGGGAGTAATCTCTGTACCTCAGCTTTCTAGGTTAAAGGATAAAGTCAGCAACTTCATTCTTATCTGCTGAGAATCATTGAACCATCTTTTTGTAGGGTTTGACAAACAACGATCAGAGATCATGCACACAAGCAATCCCTTACTCATGGGTTTATGAATCAAGATTTTTCCTCCAAGCTTTGATAGAGTCAAGAATTGAATACCTCTAGTAAACTTAACTTGAAAGTATTCATCCTAAGTAAATGTACCAAGAATGGATGACACAGACTTATGACAAAGAAGGATCGTCCAAAAGAATTTCATAAAGGAAACCTTGTGCTGAAAGAGATCCTTCCCATGCAAAAGGATGCCGAATAGGGAAGGGCCATATGTTGCGATGAGGGCTTCCTCTAAAGGTGCACTGATTTTGACAAGAAATGGATAGGAAGAATTTATCTGATCTAGTGAATTCGGACTCGGTCAAGGAGTACTTTGACTGAAGGAGAAGGGAAGCCAAGGTGAAAACCCGCAAAGGGCACTTTGGGACTTATATTTAAAAAAAAAGGGAAAAAATAAAAAGAGAAGAAAAAAATATAAAAAGAAAAAATAAATATGGAGAGGCCAAGGTGAAAACCCGCAAAGGGCGCCTTGAGACCAAATGGATTTTGAGTTGAAAACCTGAAAGGGCAGCTCAAATTTGGAAAGTCATGCAGTAACCTTGCTATACCAGATTCGACGAGAAGTATGTTACATATCGAGGCATCAACGAATTACTTTGGATCTTTTAAACACATGTTGAACTCAAGAAAGTCTTCATAGAGCTGGTGTATAGACGCTCAAGCGGCGATATCTGGGGCATCTGATTTCTATCCTATTTACTATCTTTGGATTCTTTTTCTTCGTAAAGATATGTTCTCAGGTTAATCTTTTTGCTTTCCTTCCAATAATTTGTCCAAATCTAATTATCCTCAGGATCAATTTATTTGTCTCCCATTATTCATTAAGCATGTTGCATTGAAATAATAATAGATGAACTAAAATATCTTCACAAATGAAGTTTTACATATTACTCTGGAAATTTCTAGATAATATAAGAAACTGAAACAAGACAATTGTTTAAGGAATTCCCATATGTATGGGTTGGAGATACTCAAGCGATTTTCTTCTTCAGTCCAAAAGATGGTTGGATGTTTTAAGTAATATTGATATTAAGAAAGGATCATTTCATAAACATCTTCAGTAGGTCGTAACATTTGGGGAATGGTATGATAGACCAAATTAATGGAAAAGATTCGAGGCATGCGAGCATAGTATGATTGATATGTCGAGAAGAACGAGGTAGAAAGCTCGATAGATGAATAAGGGATGACGTCCGAAATAGGAGTCATTTTCATAAACATTTTGTATCATAATATGTCTAATTAGGAGTATTTGACTCATTTCGATCATGGCATCTTAATTATTTGGCATAAGCATAAATGCTAGGAAGTCAATTCTACAGGTGGATTCCCCAGTGGACAATGTAGCAAGATTGATTGAAAATTACAAAAGATGCGCCTTAACTCCCTAAATAGTAGGGTAACAGGTTAAAGTATAGCAGATCTGACCTTCATTGAAACAGATCCAAGATGATTTGGCATCTCTGTATTAGACGGGGAGTAGATCGAAGACACAGCAGATCTGACCTTCAAGTATTTACATTGAAGCAGATCCAAGATGATTTGGCATCTCTGTATTTGGCGGAGAGCAGATCGAAGACATAGTTGATTTGGCTTTCACGTGTTTACATTGAAGCAAGTCTAAGATGGTTTGGCATCTTTGTATCATCAGAGAATAGATCGAAGATAGCAGATTTGGTATCTCTGTATTTGGCGGAGAGTAGATCGAAGACATAGCTGATTTGGCTTTTACGTGTTTACTTTGAAGCAAGTCTAAGATGATTTGGCATCTCTGTATCGTCAGAGAGCAGATCGAAGATAGCAGATTTGGCATTTTTGTATTAACAGAGAGCAGATCGAAGATAGCAGATTTGGCATCTTTATATTCGGCAGAGAGCAGATCAAAGACATAGCTAATTTGGCTTTCACGTGTTTACGTTGAAGCAAGTCTAAGATGATTTGGCATCTCTGTATCGTCAGAGAGTAGATCGAAGATAGCAGATTTGGCATCTCTATATTGGCAGAGAGTAGATTGAAGATAGCAGATTTGGCATCTCTGTATTCGGCGGAGAGCAGATCGAATACATAGCTGATTTGACTTTTACGTGTTTACGTTGAAGCAAGTCTAAGATGATTTGGCATCTCTGTATTGTCAGAGAGCAAATCGAAGATGGCAGATTTGGCGTCTCTGTATTGTCAAGGAACAGATCGAAGATAGCAGATTTGGCATCTCTATATTGGCAGAGAGCAGATCGAAGATAGCAGATTTGGCATTTCTGTATTCGGCGGAGAGTAGATCGAAGACATAGCTGATTTGGCTTTCACGTGTGTACGTTGAAGCAAGTCTAAGATGATTTGGCATCTCTGTATCGTCAGAGCGCAGATCGAAGATAGTAGATTTGGCATCTCTGTATTGGTAGAGAGCAGATCAAAGATAGCAGATTTGGCATCTCTCTATTCAGCGAAGAGCAGATTGAAGACATAGCTGATTTGGCTTTCACGTGTTTACGTTGAAGCAAGTCTAAGATGATTTCGCATTTCTGTATCGTCAGAGAGCAGATCAAAGATAGCAGATTTGGCATCTCAGACATTGGCGAGAGCGGATCGAAGATAGCGATTTGGCATCTCTCAGTATTCAGCGGAGAGTAGATCGAAGACATAGCTGATTTGGCTTTCACGTGTTTACGTTGAAGCAAGTCTAAGATGATTTGGCATCTCTGTATTGTCAGAGAGCAGATCGAATATGGCAGATTTGGCGTCTCTGTATTGTCAGGGAGTAGATCGAAAATAGTAGATTTGGCGTCTCTGTATTGTCAGAGGGCAGATCGAAGATAGTAGATTTGGCATCTCTGTATTGTCAGAGAACAAATCGAAGACATAGCAGATTTGGTTTTCACGTGTTTACACTGAAGCGGATCTAAGATGATTTGGCATCTTTGTACTGTCAGAGAACAAATCGAAGAAACAGATTTGGCATCTCTATATTTGACGGAGAGCAGATCGAAGACATAGCAGATCTGACCTTCATTGAAGCAGATCCAAGATGATTTGGAATCTCTGTATTAGACGGGGAGCAGATCGAAGACACAACAGATTTGACCTTCATTGAAGCAGATCTAAGATGATTTGGCATCTCTGTATTAGACAGGGAGTAGATCGAAGATAGCAGATTTGGCGTCTCTGTATTGTCAGAGGGCAGATCAAAGATAGCAGATTTGGCATCTCTGTATTGTCAGGGAACAGATCGAAGATAATAGATTTGGCATCTTTGTATTGTCAGAGAGCAAATCGAAGACATAACAGATTTGGTTTTCACGTGTTTACACTGAAGCGGATCCAAGATGATTTAGCATCTCTATACTGTCAGAGAACAAATCGAATAAACAGATTTGGCATCTCCATATTCGACGGAGAGCAGATCGAAGACATAACAGATCTGACCTTCATTGAAGCAGATCCAAGATGATTTGGCATCTCTGTATTAGACAGGGATCAGATCAAAGACACAACAGATCTGACCTTCATTGAAGCAGATCCAAGATGATTTGGCATCTCTGTATTAGACAGGGAGCAGATCTAAGACATAGGATGATAGATTTGGCATCTTTGTATTAGACAGGGAGCAAATCAGAGATAACAGATTTGGTATCTCCGTATTAGACGGGGAGCAGATCGAAGATAACAGATTTGGCGTCTCTGTATTAACGGGGAGCAGATCAAAGATAGTAGATATCGCCTTCCTGAGTTGCAGTGAACCAGATTGAAGCCGTCAAGAGGCCATTTAAAGAAGATCAAGGATCAAGAACTCAAGACTCGGCGAACCCGGGCAAAATTGGTCCTTTTATAGTCTTTGCTCTATTCCTATTACATAGAAATGAGCAAAGAGGGGCAAACAGAGACACTCAATTTTGCCCGCCTGAAAATAAGTCCAAAAACAAAAACAATAAACCCAAAAAAAACGAAGTCCAAGTTCAGTCCAGAATTACAAATATAATTTGGCCTGATCAGAATGGCCCATTACTTGAAAAGATGTAAAGTCCATCTACAAGCTTGACTCATATGGAATATAATCTTCAATGATATGCAATCTTAGATGTGATATGCAATCTTAGATATGATATGCAATCTTGAAGATATGATCTTGTAGTCTTGGAGATTTAATTTGTAGATATCATTTAATCTTAACCGTTGATGTAATTGATCTGTACCGTTGAATTTGGGGAGGCTCAACTATAAATAGAGGCCTCTCCCTTCATTGTAAAGCACTGGAGTTTTGGGAAACAATAAAATTTTTTTGAGAGCTTTCATTCAAATTTCTCTCCCTCTTATGTTCTTATTTTCTACGGTTTGTTTTTATTTTATTCTTTGTTCATCTTCGTTTTTCAACCCTTTTTATTTTTATTTAATCCATGTTTCCCTGATTTTTTTTATATATATTTTATTTTTTTAATAATTTTAGTATCATATCAAACTATTTCATTTTTAATAATTTTTTTTAGTATTACTCTTAGTAAATTATTTTTTTTAAATTTTACTCAAATCATTATTTTAAAAAATATATTTCATTTAATTGTCATATTTTATCCAAAAGTTTTTTTTCTAAAATGAGGCAATGTTTTTCGTATTTAGGAATTCGGGAAATAGTGCCCTAACATGCTGGGTTGTGATTTCCCGTTTGTCTAAATGCTAAAATATCCTTCTAAATAGATTTTGTAAATCACGAGATAATTTCGGTTACGAGAGTTTAAGAATATCGCGTCCTATCATGTTGGATGTGATGTTTGTATTCTTTCGGAGCTAAGGAATCTCGATTTTTCAACTTTAATAATTCCAGTTTTAAAAAAGGGATCTTATTTTTAAATCCTTTCAAATTTTTGACATTAAGACAGAAATCTATTCGATTTGGTACCAATTTTGGGTGTTGCGAGGGTGCTAATCCTTCCTCGTACGTAACTGACTCCCGAACATGTTTTCTTAATTTTTGTAGACCAAAACGTTTTATAAGGTGATCCAATCACACCTAAAAAGGTTGGTGGCGACTCCCGTTTTCGTTTTTCAAAAGTCGATCCCCATTTTTCAAACATCCCTTTAAAAAATGGTTTCGACAGTAGTCTTTTGGAGTGAAAGAATCTCGATTTTCAACTCAAATTATTCCGATTTTAAAAAAGAGATCCTATTTTTAAATTCTTTCAAACTTTTGACAATTAAGATAGAAATTATTCAATTTCGTACCAATTTTGGGCGTTGCGAGGGTGCTAATCCTTCCTCGTACGCAACTGACTCCCAAATCTGTTTTCTCACATTTTTGTAGACCAAAATGTTTTATAAGGTGATCCAATCACACCTAAAAGGTTGGTGGCGATTCCCGTTTTGAAAATCTCCCTTTTAAAAAAAATGGTTTCGACAAGGGGAAAAATAGTAAAAACATTGCGGTAATGAAAAAAATTAATAGTAGTAAAAAAAGAAAAGAAAAGGCTACAAATGGGCGATAAAGAGAAGAAAATGGCAATAGCAAAAGGTTGGAAAATGGTAGCAAAGAGGTGGCTAAAATAGGGAAAAATAATGAAGAAAAGGGTGACAACAATGGTAAAAATGGAAGAGTAATGAGCGGCACAACAAAGAAGCCAAAAGAGTGAGCAGATAGATGTAGTGAGTGGTGGCAACAATGGTGAAAGAATGAAAAAAAATGGATAGAAAAAAGGTGAGGGGAAAAGTAAGAGACGACAATGAAAGTGTGAAAATGAATAAAAGAAGGTTGAAGCTTAATAAAACTTAGCAAATATACTAGGTTAAATAGGCTTGAATGGAAACTAGGTTCTAGGAAGCAAAAATAAGTTGAAAAACAATAAAGATGTAAGGAATTGAACTTAGGTCTCAAGGAAAATTTCACTAACTTTTTACCACTAGGCCAATTACTTAATCTTTGATATAAACATACAAACATAACTTAAAAGTCAAAGAGTGACAACTCTCAGTTCACTAACCCAATTTCTTCTAACTCGATGTGACAAGACTATTCGGTCGAAGCGTTCATCATAGACGAATCAAAAAAGTACAATTTTGATTAAGTATTTATTACTTTAGACATCACATCAAGTTCTTGTTTTTGGAAAAAAAAATTAAAACTCTAGTTTTTCCCTATACTTATTTTTCGCTACGTTTTCCAAACTTGATTTTCCAACAAATTGCAGGTAAACGCACTACCTATCCAAAAGGGCCCTAAGTTGGATAATTACATGGTTAGTCGTACAAGTGAAAATTTTGTACAAATGGAGGTTTTCCTTGATATGAATAAGTTGCTGATCTTTAATATCTTTATTGATGGTCGGGTCAAAAGGGTTGAGTACGAATCTTTACTTAATGTTTGTTTAAAACGTGATTGTTAGGGATGTGCAAGAAGTTTGTCCCAAAAATGATGGTTGTTGAGGTGCTCTCTTAGTCTCCCTACTTTAAGGAGCAATTCTCTCATATTTATAAGGAATGGTTCCCTAATGTAATGTGCTAAGGGCCAACTATGGTAGGCATATGACACATTCCTCCCTTTAGACTCGACACGTACCTTTAGACGTGTCTCTTTGTGATATCTAAAGTAATAAACACTTAATCAAAATTGTACCTTTTCGATTCATTTAGGATGAGTGCTTCGACTGAGTTGTCTTCTCCCCTATCCTCAAGCTCATGTCTGCCGAGTGTGTGCTACTAGTGGGGTAATTTTGCAATATGTCTCAACTTTCAGGTCAAGTTGTAAACCAGAAAAAATATCTCTAGAAATTTTCTAGAATAATCTCTTTAGAGAATTTTCTCTCTACAACTTTCTCTTGAATTCATGTGTGTGTAAATAATGACCCAAGTCTCTCTTTATATAGGGAGAGTTTAGAAAGTTCAACTATGATTAAACTTAATAACTTTAATATTAAATTTAATCTAATATTTATCAAGATAAATATTAGATTAAAATTAATATTAAATCTTATTAAAATAATAGAAACATTAAATTAAATTTAATATTAAAACTATCAATTTAATATTAAATTAATAAAATACTATTAAGATAAGTATTAAATTTAGTTTAATATTAAACTATTAAAATAATATTATTTCTGGAATAATTAATTTGAAATTAAATTCTCTGGTAGAGTCCCAGTAGGAGTGTAACTCTTCCATTCTTTAACACCGATGACCAATTGCCGCTAACCACCCGGACTGCCGTGTCTGATGATGCCGGTGTGACACCCTTATGGCACCCTAGCTGGTTCGGTCTGGGTTAATGACTACCCAACCAGTCAGGTCTAGCCACCGTTGGACTGTTGACCCAATTTCACATACCGGGCTTGATTTGACTAGTTTTTGGGTCTTGGTCTTGGTTTTTGAGCTCCCGGGCCCAATTTACGATCTCAGGTACAATTTTCAAGTTCAATCATCCACTGGGCCAATTGTTTGACTTGAGCATTAACTTCCAAGAATATCATATTAATTTTAATTGATTTAATTAATTTAATTTTACTTGATTAAAATTAATTTTTCCAAAAATCATCTAGATTTTCCAAATTAATTTTTCAAGAAATTCTTTAATCAAATTCTCTAGTTGAACAATTCTTACGACCACCTAATTTAATTTCATATCAAATAAATTGACTTAATTAAATTATTCCCAAAGTCGTAGAATTTTCTTCTGATACAAATGTAGTCCGATCAAGCTTTTTTGAGCTAGCGGAGGGGCCAATCGGACATTTACAATAAAGCTCTAATGAATGCAATTATGTCCAGAAGCATCGTTTTGATAATTCGCAATTTACTTAATCATGGAGTCAGTCCACAAAAAGTACCATGATTGAAAACTCCTTATTGTATACTCTTTACGAAAGCAATTTATCCAACTACTTTGTCCAATGACCTCGTCATGTGTGTGTTACCCTCATATGATATGCTTGATTCCTTTGAGTTAAGCCTGTTCACTCAATACAATCCTATTTTATCTCATTGTCACCATTGTGTCTTATTAATGATTAATATGATCACCATCAACAAATGACTATGATAAATTACTCGTTCAAGAACAAGCAACCTGTGGCCACGTTTCATATTTATCAATCCACACAATGCCAATGAGAGGATATCATTAACTCTTTAATTGAGCTATGAATTCCACTATTGCTAGTAAAGTCATGCCATGCACAAGTCATGGACCCAACATACCAGCTATGAATTCTATCATCTTTAGAGCATAAGCCTCTACTTATATCAAAGCATATGAGTTGCATACACATGGTCAGCGGCTGACTTAGGATTTAAGTAAATCACACCATGAACGTCACAAGTGAATTAATTCATAAACAGATTTAGAATTAATTCATCTTGGGTCTAGTCCAATGTATCATTCTACCAATGAATACATCTAGATCTCTACTTGTGGAGTCAACTGCTTCGATAGCTAAGACTAACTGTCTCCCTAATTAAAATTCTAGACGGCATAATAATCCTTCTTAGTATTTGAATCAAATGCTTACTTTGATTCTTTGAAGGGATTACAAACTGATTTAGATTATCTACTGAAGTAAGTTGTATTTCTCGCAATGTAGACGTTCTTTACAATGTCACTTATCTTCTGTTTGAACTTTAGACAATCATTAAGCTAATACTTGTTTGTCACAATTTCACTATGCATGCAAAATATAAAAGACATAAATACAAAAGAGATAATAGTGAAATGTGAAATTAACTTCATTTATTTATTCATCGTTCAAATAAATAGAAAATAGTTACATATTTACTACAATATGGGTCCATTTCCCAACAATCTCCTACTTGCCCTAGTGAAGCAAATGTGTCATGTTTCTCATTCCAATATTCTTTATGTGTTTGCTAAAACTCCTGGTTATAAGAGTCTTAGTAAACGGATCCGCAAGGTTATTTTCAGAAGCTACTTTTATCACTTCTACAATTCTTTCGACTACTGTCTCTCGTATCAAGTGATTCTTCTGATAAATGTGTTTCGTTCTCTTGTGACTTCTCATTTCATTGGTATTTACTATTGCAGCACTATTATCACAATACAGTGTTATAACTTTTTCAATTCCAAGAATAACTTCAAGTTTGGTTAAGAACTTTCGAAGTTATATTGCTTCTTTTGTTGCCTAAAAAGCAGCCGCATACTCGGCCTCCATAGTAGAGTTAAATGTGCAAGTTTGTTTTAAACTCTTTCATACTATGGCCCCACAGCCTAGAATGAATACATTTCCCGATGTCGATTTCCTTGAATCTTTACAGGTTTGGAAGTCTAATTTTGTGTATCCAACAGGCGTGAGGTCCTCCCTAGAATACACAATCATATAATCCTTGGTATTTTTAAGACACCTTAATATATGCTTTATAGCTTGCCAATGCCTGATACTTGGATTTGTCTGATATCGACTAACCATTTCTACTATGAAACAAATATCTAGACGTGTGCAGAGCATTGCATACATAAGGCTTCCAACTGCTGAAGCATAGGGAACCTTACTCGGATGCCTTTTTTCTTTCGCTGTCTTAGGATAGTTATCTAAAGAAATATGAAAACTTAATGCAGTAGACTGAACGCTTAGCATTGCATTGGTCATTGCAAAATGTTCCAGTACATATGAAGCTTGAGATAGTGCAATTGTTTTATTCTTTCGATCCCTAAGGATTTGAATTCTAAGAATATAACTAGCTTCACCCAAGTCCTTCATACTAAACTGTTGAGCTAACCACAGCTTAACCTATGACAATTCTCCTACATCGTTTTCGATAAGTAGAATATCATCGACATACAAAACAAGGAAGACTACCTTTTTATCCTTTTATATGCTTATAAACACAAGGTTCATCAATGTTTTACTCAAATCCAAAAGTCTTGATTGTTTGATCAAATCTTTTATTCCATAAGCGGTACATCTGCTTAAGTCCATAAATGGATCTTAGCAGTTTACAAACTTTTTGCTCTTTTCCTTTGACAACATAGTCAGTGGGTTGAGCCATATAAATGGTCTCATCAAGATAGTCATTCAAGAATGCTGTCTTAACATCCATTTGCAAGATCTCGTAACTGAGAGTAGTGGCAATGGATAAGAGTATTCGGATAGACTTGAGCATGGCTACCAGAGAGAAGGTCACATCGTAATTGATACCTTTTTTCTATGTATAGCCTTTCCCTACAAGTCTAGCATTGTATGTTTCCATTTTTCCTTCCGTATTTCTCTTTTTCTTGTAGATCCACTTACACCCGATACGTTCAATCCCAATCGGTAAGTCTACAAGTTCCCACACCATATTGGATTTCAGAGAATCCATCTCGGCATCCATGGCCTGTTTCCAGAGCTTGGAATATACGTCCTACATAGCCTCATCGTAAGTGAGTGGATCATCATTCTCATAATTAGCTTCTATATTATAAATATTACCATCATAGATGAAGAAATCTGGTTTCTTAGAAACTCTCCCACTATGACAGATTCCTCTATGTTGTTGATCGTTTATAGGTCTTTCTACAACTTTCTCAAGAATTGAACTTGGTGATTGTTCTACCACTCCCGAAAGTTCCTCGAGTACCACTTTACTTCGAAGCTTAAAGTTATTCATGTAGCTTTCCTAGAGAAAAGTAGCATGAGTAGAAACTTTAATCATATTATCTTTCATATTTTAGAATAATTTTCCGTTTGTTCCTTTTGGATATCCTATAAAAATGCATAATTCTTTCCGTGCATCGAACTTTTTTGCATCTTTATCTAGAACGTGTGTTGGACAACCCTATATTTTAAAGTGATTTAGAACGAGTTTCTTTCCATGCAATAGTTCATAAGGTGTCTTACAAGAAGACTTGGTCGGCACATCATTCAGAATATAGCAAGCTGTTTGTATCGTATATCCCCAGAAGGAAGTAAAAAGTTGTGAATAGCTTAACCATGAATGAACTATGTCAAGTAAGGTTCTATTTCTTCAATCAGCTACGCTAGTTTGCTGTGGAGTGCCCAGCACAGTCAATTGAGATAAAATCTCATTCTCTATGAGGTATCCTAAGAACTCATTAGACAAATATTCCCCATCTCAGTCAAACCAAGGATTCTTTAAGGATAAACCTAATTGTTTTTCCACTTTTGCACAAAACTCTTAAAATTTTTCAAAGGTTTCACTTTTGTGGTGCATTAGATACACATATCTATATCGAGAATAGTCGTTGACAAAAGTTACGTAATAATAGTAACTTCCTCCGGCACTGATGCTCATGGGACCATATATATTAGTGTGCACAAGTTCTAAAGGTTAGTTGGCCCTTGTACCTTTTGCATTAAACGACCTATTAGTCATTTTACCTTCCAAACAAGATTCACATTGTGGGAGACTAACTTTCTTAGGCATACTTAAGGAACCATCTTTCACGAGTCTAATAATTCTTCCTTAGTTAATATGACCAAGTCTTAAATGTCATAGGTACCCCTCATTAGATGAGAAGTTTTAAGCTTTTTATTTACTATTTTAGTTTGAAGCATTGAGTAGTTAGTGGTTCCTATCACGTAGACTTCTTGTTTTGTTGAACCCCTGAAAAGAAGCACATACATAGTTAGTAGCTCTAGAATTAATAACCCAGTTGTCAATTAATTCTTCCACTAAGCAAGATTCAACCACAAAGAGTTACATACATTTGCCCTTTTCGGCTAGGTAATCTAAATACTTGTTCCAGTTTGATTTGAAATGCCCTTTTCTGTTAGAGAAGAAACATTTGATCTTTTAGGATCTTTTAACTTCTTAGCCTTCTTCCTATCCAGACAAGGTGGAACTGAAGACATAGTCGGTTTCTTCTTTCCTTAAGCTTTCTATTTCCCCTTAGAGGGCGAGGGGCCCACAGCTAAGTTTGCCTCAGGTTTCTCCTGAATCGGCTTACCACCATCTAAAATCAACTTATAAGATTGTAATTCCTTCATAAGCTAAGTCAAGTTAAGCTCCTTATTCTCCAAGTTGTAAGCGGCCTTAAAACCAGCAAACCCTTTGATTAAAGATTTGAACATTATTTCAATTTGAGTGTTTACATCTAGTTCAGCCCCATTGTCCTTTACTTCTGACAAGAATCCCATGAACTTAAGCATATGTTCTTTGATCGAAGTGCCACTTTTCGTTGAGAATTCATCAAATTTGTAATAGCAGATGGTTGAGCCAATGCGACTTAGCCTCCGAATAAATCCTCTAAATTTGTCATATTTTTTTTACAGTATGAAAATTCTCATGTTACTTTTGCAACTACTCATGCTCGCTAACATATAACATCGAGTAATCGAGTCAGAATCTCTTCAGTGATTTCTCTCTTTGGGCTGAGCTTCAAGAGGGCACGTTTTGTTTGTGTTTCTCATAGCTGAGAACTATCATATGATATTCTTGATTCCTTTAAGTTAAATCTGTTCACTCAATACAATATTAGTTTATCTCATTGTCACCATTTTGTCTTCTTAATGATTAATATGATCACTGTCAACAAATGACTGTGATAAATTGCTCGTTCGAGAACAAGCAACTCGTGGCCACGTTCCATATTTATCAATCCACACAATGCCAATGAGAGGATATCATTAACTCTTTAATTGAGCTATGAATTCCACTGTTGCTAGTAAAGCCATGCCATATACAAGTCATGTACCAAACATACCGACTATGGGCTCGATCATCTTTAGAGCATAAGCCTCCACTTATATCAAAGGACATGAGTTGCATATGCATGGTCAGTGACTAACTCAGGCTTTAGGTAAATCACACCATGAACGTCACAAGTGAATTAATTTACAAATGGATTCAGAATTAATTCATCTTGGGTCCAGTCCAATGTATTATTCTACCAATGAATACATCTATGTCTCTACTCATGGAGTCAACTACTCTGATAGCCAAGACTAGCCATCTCCCCAATCAGAACTTTAGACGACATAATAATCCTTCTCAGTATTTTGAATCAAATTCTCACTTTGATACTTTTACGGGATTACGAATTCATTTAGATTATCTATTAAAGTAAGTTGTCTTTCTCGCAATGTAAACATTCTTTACAATACCACTTATCTTCAGTTTGAACTTTAGACAATCATTGAGCTAATATTTCCTTGTCACAATTACACTATACATGCAAAATATAAAAGACATAAATACAAAAGATATAATAGTGAAATGTGAAATTAACTTTATTTATTTATTCATCATTCACATAAATAAAAATTAGTTACATGGTTAATACAATATGCACACATTTCCCAACATAAGGTTCATTTATTCAAAAAAAAAAATTGTAATTTATATTTGTATAATTGATAATGATAACAATATAGAAGAGGAATTTACATTGAAAGAAAAGTACTTTGCTTTTCTTGCCAAAAAAAAAAAAAACAGACTACTTTTCTATTCTTTTTTTATCTACTTCTCAATTTGTCTTTAAAATTTGAAACTATAAACATTTTCCATTTATGGGTATTTGAGTTTCATGTAGAAAAAAAAGGCTTTTTTATAAAAATAACACAAAAAATTGATTAAATACGTAAATGGCCCACTTGTTTTATTAAACATGTAAATGACCTAAAATCTACAATGAAAGTTGGTGGAGCTAAAAAGTTTGGCGCCACCAACGTGCCACGTCAGCAACTGGGATAAAAAATTTATTTTTTGGTGAAATCATGTAGAATGGCACCACCTATATAACTATCAGGAAAATACTGCAATTTCTGAAAAATTGAGGGACTTTTAAAAAATATTTCTTTTTCTGGTGGAGTCAAATAATTTGGCTCCACCAGGTTTCTAATGCTACGTCAGTGTCATTATTAAACCTTTTTGCAATGTCCTTTTTTAATTTTTTTATTTTTTTTTAAATTTAAATCTATATTCTTTTTGGTGGAGCCATTCTAAATGGCGCCACCAGTACATTTCAAGGCTTTTCTTAATCTATTTTTTAATTTAATTTTTTTAAAATAATATTTTATTTAGTGGAGCCATTCTCTTTGGCATGACCAAATTGGTATATATAACCCTCAATGGTAGGTCAATATGAGTTGAAGGAAAAAAAATTTCTTATACTTTGTTAGAGTATGAATAGGAGAGATATGTGAAGCGTTTTTATGTATTTGTGTTTTTTTTTTAATTTAAAGGTATGTTTTGTTTAATGATAATCCAATGGATCCCGACACAGGTAAATTTAATGATTACTTTTGTATGCAAATTATTTATTTGGTAACGAGTTCAAATTAAATATGTAAGTGTTCTGTTGGTTGTGGTAGGATGATAATAGGTTCAAATTAGTTATGCAACCAACAGGTGGATTATTTGAGATTCCCTAGGCCAATGGAATGTTTGAAGGTTTTAAGGAATCCCAAATTGAACCGTATTGGTGAGGTCATCAATATCAATAGCATTCGGGTTACAATTTAATAACACCGAGAAAGTCGCTCTTGTTGTGGTTAAACAATTTATTTTTCAATTTGTAAGATAGAATGATGTCGATTTTGAACAAAATCATTTAATTATGTTTTGTTTGTAAGACACAATATTGTTGGTCTTAAACAAAATTGTTTAATTTTTTTTTTAAGTATTGAGAAAGTTGTTTGTGATTTTTTAGTAATGACCTAAGGCATTGTTTGGTGTAACGTAGAGCAAAAAAGAGAACATTATTCATCAATATTTAGTACCCATATTTGAGCTAGAAAACCCTTCTTGATGAACCTTCATACAAAACCCAAAACCAAAATGCAAATTGTACTTACCCTTTTCCTTTGGTCTCTAAATTGCATGAAATTAGACGTCGGGCCATACGTATTGAGGGATAGGTAGAGACATAATGGTGGTTTTGAAAAATCAGAGCGAAATAGGAAAAAAAAATAGTGTGATCTAGTGATATAGGTTAAGTTAAAAATGTGCAAACAAAAGAAAAATTCAGAAAAAGTGAAAATGAGTGGAAAAAGTACTAGAACAATGAAAAAGCGTTGTGAGTGAAAAAGTATTGAAAAAGTCAAAAGTGACCCAAAAAAAAGGTCGCAAAACTAGAAAACTCAATCATTAGTGCACAAAAACTCGTAAGCTAACCATAGTTACTAATATTACATTGTGACTTCCTACATGAAGAAATAAGGAATGTGAGAGATGGAGAGATAAGGCGGTGAGCGGGAAAGGGTTACTAAAGGGGGCGAATAGGGATAATACGATGTGCTAAACTAATTTTGGGCTTAAAACTATTTTGATTCTCATTGTTCTTAAATTCCATACCAACCTTAAGCCTCAAAATGTTACAAGTCGAAAAGTCCTATGTGACCTAAGTAAATCTATTTATGAACAAACATTGTATTGAGTGATTGCAATAATAATTGTTTGTATTATGCTAGGATAATCAAATTACTTGTATGATTTCTTGATGGATAAATATATTTAAGGACCTTGTTACTTATATAATTTGTAATATACTGAACTTAGGTGTTTGAAGTTGAGAGTGGTAAGTCGTTTACATATCATGCCAGAATTATGTGTAATTATGTACTTAAAATCACTCCAAAACTCATCTTTCTATCATACTTGCTCAAGGATCATCTTTCATATTTTCCATTTTTGTGTTTTCTTACTTGAAGACAAACAATAACTTAAGTGTGGGGGAGTTTGATCAGCCGCAATTCATTGTAGTAGATTAAACCATTTTTTGTACTTAAGGAGCTCGTATAAAAGTAATTTAGCTATGTTTTTATTTAGTTTTCATTATTAGCTCATAAATAATAAAAAATGTAATGTGAGCCATTTATATGACCTTAAGGGACAAAATAGACCTAAAAGTAGGCTAACGTATTTAGTGAGTGTGCCGGACACCATTTAAAGGCATAGGAACACGAGACTAGCTACGATGTTACAACACGGAGTATGGATGTCGCAACATAGTGAACAAAGCACTCAAAAGGAGCAAACTGCCTTCAGTGTTGTAACACAGCCCTGTAATCCAACCTTAGCTTGTAAACTACCATTAGTTTCGTGACATAGGCCAGAGGGTGTCACGTCACCGATGTGATAAGGAGAAATAATGAACCAAAGGTACTTTGGTCCGCACAACAAACTTTAATGCAAAAAGATCACCTAAATTAGGTCAATGGATGACGGTCAACCCTAAGCTTATAAATAGATAGGTAAAAACATGTCATAAATAGTTTTCATTCAAGTTTTAGTTTACGACTTTCATTTAGTTTTTATTTCCGGTTTCTCTTTAGTTTGCTTTGTACTTAAGCTTCTTTTCTTATTGTAATTTTACTTTCGTGGAACAATAAACTCTTTGTGGATTGTTGTTCGTGCTATTATCAATGTATCAGTATTCTTCTTAAACTCTTTGCTTGATCTATTATTTATGTTTTATCTTTTTAATCAAGTTTATGATGTTTATAAGATCCATGGGGAACTAATCCATTAATAGGAGATTAATGAGTGAACATAGGAGTAATTAACTTCTATGTAGGGTTTCTTAGCGGATCATCTGGTTGGGATAGAAAGAACTTAAAACCTTAGGCTTGACGACCCTAGGAAGTCATATAAGCAGGAATGAACCCAAAATTTGTATTGTCTGTCCGTGAAGTCCTTACCCCAATATAGTCTGGACTATGAGGTTGAGAGATAAGTAGTTCTTATCAACTTATTAATTTAGTGGAGGATCGAGAGATCCTACTAGGTTAACTAGTTGATTGGTTAGAACTCGAAATATGAGCTTGACGACCCTAGGAAGTCATATAAGCAGGAATGAACCCAAAATTGGTATTGTCTGTCCGTGAAGACCTTACCCCAATCTGGTCTAGACTATGAGGTTGAGAGATAAGTAGTTCTTGTCAACTTATTAATTTAGTAGAAGATTGAGAGATCCTGCTAGGTTAACTAGTTGATTGGTTAGAACCCGAAATATAAGTTAGTTATGACCATCGAAGCGAGTTAGTCTTCCATCATTAGAATTAATAAAATTTTTAAATTGTTTTCCCTTCTTTATTTTTATGCTTTTTAATTACTTTATAAAAAATGATTTTCTGTCACTTTAGGATTCGTCGTAATATAGTTTAATTAAATTACTAATTAGATTTATTAACGCAGAAATTAGAATTAGTTTTGTCTCTCCTCCCTTGGGTACGATCCTCGGAGTACTCTAATACTTTGTTGTATAAATCTATATTACAACCTTACCCGTATACTTGCAGAAACCACCTAACAATTATATTTGGTTGCAGGATTTATACTCTAGACGTTGGTACATCCGGAGGCGATCACCTCATCAATTACTCAAGCCCAATTTGTGTATCAACACTTATTTTCTTTATTAAATTATGAAAAAGTAAATTCTAATATTAATAACTATAATTATAAAAACATTTTAAAGTAAATAATTAAATTACTAATTAATTTAAATATTTTAAATTAGTTGTTTTTATTGGCTAATGAATCAAAATTTTGTAGGTTTTGAATACATAAAAATATGAAGAGAATATATTCCAGTCTTATTTTAAGGAGAAATATAGAATATTTATTTATTATATAATTATATAATAAATGATTATAATAAAAAATTTGAAATGAATATTTTTTAAGTACAATTAAACATCGATAATGGCAATATAGAACGATCACAAAGTAATAAGAAAGAAAAATAAAACACACAGATTTTACGTAGAAACCCTTTCGGGAAAAAACCATGGGCATAGGAGAAGAAATTTCACTAGTGTTGAAAATCGAATGATATAAGAGGAGTTACGATTACATCTATTTAAAGGTTGAAAAACATTATTCTAATCAAATTCAAATAGAAGCAGTGTAGTAAGGTTGAAATACCTTATTCTAATCAATATCAAATAGATCTCATATTTTAATTATCTTTTTGTCATAAGTATATAGGATTGTCCAATATCTTATGATTTAATTATAAAATAATTATTATTAAAAGCGCTAGAGATATGACCTAAATTCATGATAAAATAAAATACAAGTGATAAAATACAAGTGTGCAAGAGAAGCTCTAATAGAAGTATACTTCCTCGGTTTAATGTTTATTTGGATAAGTTGTTTGAACCTTAATGCATTACTTCTATTTTATTTTGATTTGAATAGGGTTTTACACACTTATAAGTATACATGGTCTACCCCTCTTGTAATCATTCGAATCTGACATAGTGAATTATCTTTTTCTCTGCTCGTGGTTTTTTCCAAAAATAGTTTCCACGTAAAAATCTGTGTGTTCCTTATTTTTTCTTTTTGATGCATTGTCATTATCGACATTCTAATTTTCACAAATTGGTATCAGAGCTTTTCGGTTTGTTTATCTTGGTCACACTAATGGGGTCGCTGAAGTATGAAATTTCGCTGTTAAATTGCAACACCAGATTCGCATTGTGGCAGATTAAGATGCAGGCAGTTCTTGCGTAGATGGATCTAGAGGATGCCCTGTTAGGGATAAATAAGATGCCTTTGACATTAACGAATGAAGAGAAGAAGCGTAAGGATTGAAAGGCTTTGGTCCAATTACATCTACATTTGTCTAACGAAATTTTGCAGGATGTAATGAAGGAGAAGACCACCGCTGCATTATGGAAGAGGATGGAGCAGCTATGTATGTCGAAAACTCTAACCAGCAACTGCATATAAAGCATCGTCTTTATGGTCAACATTTGGAGAAAGGTACGTCTATGCTCGAACACTTAACAGTGTTTAAAGAAATTCTCTCAGACTTTGAGGCCATAGAGGTTTAGTATGATAAAGAAGATCTAGGGTTGATTTTGCTTTGTTCGTTGCCCCTATCTTATTCAACCTTTAGAGACATGATTTTGTATAGCCACGAGTCTCTCATAGTTGATGAGGTTTATGAATCTTTGACCTCGTACAATAAGATGAAGCATCTTGTTGATGGTCGCTAAACTGACTAAAAATTCAACTAAGGCAAGCGCACTTATCGAACAGTAGTATAGTTATGGTGAGACTGGAAATATCGTATCCACAAGGACTAAAAATACTAGTAATTACTATCTTTTTATTATCTAGCCTAAGAATTAAAGAGATGTTTTTAAACTAAGATTAACTATCTAATTAACTAAGAACACGATAGAGAAAAAAGTTGGAAAATACTGTTAGAAAACCGATGGAGAAGACAATACCCAAGGAAGAATTCACCTAGACTTTACTTATTACTTCCGAATTAGACGATTTATTCACTTGACTTAATCCGTAGAAATCTCTGATTTATGTTAATATCTCTCTCGAGACTAAAAACAACTGACTCTAGGTTGATTAATTAAAATCTCTTTCTAATTAAAACCCCTATTGTCACATTAACTCGATCTATGGATTCCCTTATTAGATTTGACTCTAATCCGGCAGATTTACGTCATCCTATGTCTAAGACTGCATTCAACTCCGCTTAATTATGCTAGATCTACTCTTAAATAGGGACTTTTGCTCCACTGAATAAGCACATCAGACTTGAATTAATATCCTAAAATATTAAAGAAAGAATTAAGAACACATAATTAAGAATAAGAACAAGTATTTATCATATAATTCAAATAGTAATAAGATATGTCTTAGGTTTCATCTCCTTTAGGTATTTAGGGAGTTTAGTTCATAATGATGGGAGGAAAACATCTCAAAATTGGGAAAGCAACAAAACATAAAGAAACCCAAAGAACTTCTAAGGAAATTGAATGGAGATCTTCAGTCTTAAAGTAGATCCTACTTCTGAGCTGATTTCGATGGCTGTCTTCGAGTGTTCTCTGCCGTCTACTCTATATGCCTCCTTTTTTTATCCTCTTTTAGGGTGTTTATATAGACTTTAGAATGCTTTAAAACCCTAAAAATTAGCCTTTTCGAGTAGAATTAGACTTAGGCTAGACAGGGACACTGTCGTGTGGCACGCCCGTGTGATGATGCTCAGGCTATGTGTAATTCTGACATAGTTTTAAGTCGACACGGTTATGACACACGGGCGTGTGGACTACCTGTGTGTCTCACACGGACATGTGGATTACCCGTGTGAAAGTATCTAGGCCGTGTGAAGCACTGAAATAAACTTATTTTTTTCTGTTTTTGGCATTTTTCTTGCACTTTTCGCTTTGCTATGCTCATCTAGATATAAAAAATGAAATTAAAGGATTAGGAGTATCAAATCCACTAAATCTTATGATAAATCATCCAAAAATATGCCAAGTATGGGATTAAAATATGTTACTTTTAAGGTTTATCACTTGTAGTTAAGCCCGACTATCAGGGAGAGGGTTTCATTGTTCGTCGGAGACAAGACCGGAATGTTGATGATGATCGTGGAGGAACACAGGAAATGAATCCTCACTATAAATCTAAAGGAAGATTGAAGTCTTCAAACAGAGATAAAACTTGTAACTTCTGTAAGAAGAAGGGGCACATTAAATCTGAGTGTTTTAAGCTACAGAACAAGATAAAAAAAGAGGCTACAAATCAAAAGAGCAAACAATCAAAAAAACTCGGTGAAGCTAATGTTGTAGAAGACTACAACGACGGTGAATTTCTAGTCACTTCTGTCAACAATTCTAAAGTAAGTGAGGAATGGATCCTTGATTCGGGCTGCACCTTCCACATGAGTCTTAATTGGGATTGGTTTACAACTTACGAAACAGTTTCTGAAGGTGTTGTTTTGATAGGAAATAATGCTTCGTGTAAAATCACAGGTGTTGGAACGATTAAAGTTAAGATATTTGACGGAGTTGTCAGAACACTTAGGGCTAGTTTAGCATTGCTTTTTAGAAGTTCTATGGAAAAGTGATTTTGAGAAGTGATTTTGAAAAGTTTGGTTTAAGTTTTAAGTGTTTAGTATTGTTGTCAAAAAGTGTTTTTGATAAATAAAATGTCCATTTTAGACATTGTGTTATAAAGTAATAAATATACATTTAAATAATGTTCAAATTAGTTATTATTATGATATCCTAGTAAGAAGATAAAAAACAATTTATTATAATTTGTTTTTAATACTTTAATATATGAAATATAAATTTTAAATATTTTTTAAGCAATTAATATTAATTATTCATAGAATTTAATTCGAATATATAAACTATATTTTAAATAATAAAATATGACCAATAAAAATTTAAATATATAATATTATATATAATAAGTTTTAATAAGAAAATAATTACATACATCATATAAATATTATATAAAATACATTATAAGGGTTAAAATAGTCATTTATTCTTAAAAGCACTTTTGCCAAAAGCAAAAGCTAAAAAAACTGGTTTTACTTTTGGGTTGAAAAGCACTTTTCAAAAGCACTTTTGACTCAAAAATTAATGACGTGCGACATGTTCCACAATTGAAGATAAATTTGATTTCGTTGAGTACTTTTGATTCAAAAGGGTACAAATACACAGCTGAAAGTGGGGTTTTGAAGATTTCTAAAGGTTTCCTTGTTGTAATAAAAGGGCAGAGAAAGACTACCAAGTTATATGTTTTGCAAGGTTTTACGGTTATTAGTGATGCAGCTGTCGCTTCCTATTCCTTGTCAGATGATGATATTACTAGACTTTGGCATATGTTCCTAGGGCATATGACTGAGAATGGTATGGCAGTATTGAGCAAAAGAGGACTTCTTGATGGGTAAGGAATTTGCAAACTGAAGTTCTATAAGCACTGCGTTTTTGAGAAGCAAAAGAGAGTTCGATTCACTAAAAGAATCCATAACATGAAGGGAACATTGGAGTATATTCATTCTGATTTATGGAGGCCATCCAGAGTGCCTTAGAGAGGTGGAGCTAATTATATGCTAACACTTATTGATGATTTTTTTAGAAAAGTTTGGGCATTTTTCCTAAAGCAAAAAAGTGATGTGTTTTTCGCATTTAAGTCTTGGAAAAGTATGATTGAAAAATAGAAAGAAAAACAAATAAAACACCTCCGCACAGACAATAGTTTAGAGTTCTGTTCTCATGAGTTTAATGAACTGTCTAAGTCAGAAGGGATCGTGAAACACTTGATAGTTCATCACACTCCATAGCAAAACGATGTTGCAGAACGAAGAATAGAACGATCATGGAGAAGGTTCGATGCATGTTGCCGAATGTCAGCTTAACAAAGTCATTTTGGGTCGAAGCAGCCTTTACTGCATGTTTTTTGATCAACCGATCTCCATCCGTTGCCATTGAGAAAAAGACTCCACAAGAGGTATGGTCTGGTAATCCTACTGATTATTCTGATTTAAAGATCTTTAGGTATTCTACGTATGCTCATGTTGATAATGGAAAATTGGAACCAAGATCCATTAAATGTGTTTTATTTGGTTATATAGCTGGTGTAAAAGGGTATAAGTTGTGGTGTCTTGAAAATATAAAATTTGTGATTAGCAAAGATGTTGTTTTTTTATGAAACTGTTATGCTACCTAACTTATCTCTTAAAGAATCTTCCAATAAAGAACAGCAAAAGCAGGTGGAGCATCAGATTAATCCAAAATCCACAACAAAGTCGATGCCTCAAGCCAGTACAAATATTCAGAATAGAGTTGCTTATTCACTACAATACTCTATCACCAAAAGCAGAACTAGAAGAGAGATTAAACCTCCAAAGAGGTATGCCGAGGTTGATCTAGTTAATTATACTTTAAATGTGGCTAAAGATATAGATGTAAACCAAGAGCCATCTACTTATTCTAAGGCGGTTAGCTGTGAAGACTCAGAAAAGTGGATGTTTGCCATGTAAGAGGAGATGAAATCACTCCACAAAAATAGAACATGGGTTATCCCTAAATGGGTGTTTAAAAAGAAAGAAGGGACTTTATAGTTGAAGAACTCATATATAAAGCAAGGCTTGTTGCAAAGAGTTACAGTCAAATTCCAAGAGTGGACTTCATAGATGGGTTATCCCTAATTGTGAAGCATAGTTTGGTTCGAGCTTTGCTTGGTATTGTGACTATGCATGATTTGGAGCTTAAGCAGTTAGATGTAAAAACTGCATTTTTGCATAAAGAACTTGATGAGGATATTTACATGCAACAACCAAAGGGTTTTACAGTATCAGAAAAAGAGGACTATGTTTGCTTACTGAAAAAGTTCCTTTACGATTTGAAACAGTCACCAAGACAATGGTACGAGAGGTTTGATTCCTTTATGACTTCTCATGATTTTAAAAGAAGTAGCTTTGACAGTTGTGCTTACTTTAAGAAACACAGTGATAGTTCTTTTGTGTATCTACTCCTTTATGTTAATGACATGTTGATAGTAGCGAAAGATAAATGAGAGATAAGAAAGGTCAAAACACAGCTTAATGAAGAATTTAAGATGAAGGATTTGGGACCAACAAAGAAGATACTTTGTATGGAGATTCTCAGAGATAGAAAAGCAAGTAAATTGTACCTAAGTTAACAGGGGTACATTGAGAACATTCTTTACAGTTTCAATATGTAGAGTGTTAAGCCTATTAGTACTCATTTAGCAGCCCATTTCAGACTTTCATCGTTTTGTCTCCATAATCAAATAATGAGATTGAGTACATGTCACATGTTCCATATTCTAGTGCAGTGGGATCTCTCATGTATGCTATGGTTTGTTCACGTCCAGATTTATCATATGCAGTCAGTGCAGTTAGCAAATACATGGTGAATCCTGGTTAATAACTCTGGAAAACAGTTCAGTGGATTTTAAGATACTTACGAGGTACTATTGATGTTTGCTTACAGTTTAGAAGAACTAGAGATGGAGTCATTGGGTATGTTGATGCTGATTTTTCTGGAGACCTTGATAGAAGAAGATCTCTCATAGGTTATGTTTTTACAACCGGAAGTTGTGCAATCAGTTAGAAAGCCACTTTGCAAACTACAATTGCTTTGTCTGCCACTGAAGCTGAGTACATGGCGATTACTGAGGCTTGTAAATAAGTCATTTAGTTGAAGGGACTCTTTAATTAACTCAATGAAGACCTTCAAATGAGTATAGTATTTTGTGGCAGTCAAAGTGCCATC
Organism: Gossypium anomalum; assembly: GCA_025698475.1. NCBI lineage: Eukaryota > Viridiplantae > Streptophyta > Magnoliopsida > Malvales > Malvaceae > Gossypium > Gossypium anomalum. Next base: position 18,775,562 of record CM046966.1, read on the forward strand.
TTCCTTGCAAAAGATCAAATGTTTCAAGAGAGAACAAAGCACATTGATGTTCAGTATCATTTTGTTCGTGATATTATTGCTCGTGGTGATTTTGTTGTGAGCAAAATTAGTACTCATGAAAATCCTGCAGATATGATGACTAAGTCACTTCCCATAACCAAGTTTGAGCATTACTTAGACTTAGTTGGTGTTCATTGTTGAAGTTAAACCCTTAAGGGGTTTTATGGAAGAGGTAGAGTACTTGTTCATTGAGAGTTTGCGATAAAGAATTTGTTTGTTGAAGAATTCGTGTCAAGGTGGAGACTATTAGAGATGTGACCCAAATTCATGATAAAATAAAATACAAGTGGTAAAATACAAGTGTGCAAGAGAAGTTCGAAAAGAAGTATACTTCCTCTATTTATTGTTGATTTGAATAATGTGTTTTAACCTTACTGCATTACTTCTATTTTATTTTGATTAGCATATGGTTTTATATACATAGTCTACTCCTATTGTAATCATTCGAATTCAACATAGTGAATTATCTTTTTCTCTGCCCGTGGTTTTTTCCCATAAGGGTTTCCATGTAAAAAATTTTGTGTTATTTATTCTCTCTTTCTTTTTATTTGCGATACATTGACCTTATCGACGTTCTATTTTTCACAAAAAGAATTATAAAACTGAAACATTTAAGTTTGATATTGTTGGGGGGGACAATGTTGAACCCAAAAATGCACTATGAAATGAACATGAAAGAAAAATACAATCAGTACAGGAGAACAGACTTTTAGCGGCGTTTTTTTTGGTCTTTAGCGGCGTTTTTAAGCGCCGCTAAAACTATTAGCGGCGTTTTCACAAGCGCCGAAAAAAACGCCTCTATAGCAGGCGCCGCAAAAATTTGTGAAGTTTATTTAAAAAAACGCCACTAAAGACCATGACTTTTAGCGGCGTTTTTTTTACAAATGCCGCTAAAGACCATGACCTTTAGCGACGCTTTTTCAAAAAACGCCGCTAAAGACCATGACTTTTAGCGGCGCTTTTTTCACAAACGCCGCTAAAGGCCATGATCTTTAGCGGCTCTTTTTTTACAAACGCTGCTAAAGACCATGACTTTTAGCGGCGCTTTTTTTACAAACGCCGCTAAAGACCATGACCTTTAGCGGCGCTTTTCCAAAAAACGCCGCTAAAGACCATGACTTTTAGCGGCGCTTTTTTTACAATCGCCGCTAAAGACCATAACCTTTAGCGGCGCTTTTCCCGAAAACGCCGCTAAAAATCATGAACTTTAAAAAAATTATTTTATTTTAATTAAATAATATTTATTTCTATGTTAAATATTATATTATGTTTAATTTTTGAAATTTGAACTTTAAACAAATTTGAACTTTTAAGGATAAATAAAAAATATTAATTAAATTTAATTTTCCATTAAAATTTAAACTTCAAAACTAAATATAAAAATTAATGAAATTAAATTTAATACATAAACATTGATTCAATATGTAATTTAATACATAGAAAAAACACACACAGAGACACACAAAGTATTACAATTTCTAAAACAAAATTCATCCCGGTGAGAATATAATGCCAAATCATCATCACCTCTCATTGCAATGCTCTGCATATATAACTTAGTGAAGTACTTTGATCTTGATCTTGGTTAAGACTTGTTCCAAAGAAATAAAGAAAATTGTTAAACGGAATCTCGGTCACCGATCGAGCAAAACAAGGAAATTAGTTATACCATCTACTTTGTAATGAAAGTGAAATCGAGAAAAAGTAAACCCATAATAAAAAAACCCGATGCTAGGCTAATCGTAAATGCTATCTGTAGTGAAAGTGAAATACAAAAATTATACATAATTGCTACATGTTTTGATTCGAGACGAAATGCTATCCTCCTCCTATATGTATGTGCAGGACCAATTACCGAGCGGTGATGCTCAAATTATGCTAGATGCCGATTTGAAGCTTCAATACAAGAGAGACTATCTATTGTATGGATATTAAAATGTGGCGAGATAACTTATGTAGCAATCGAGGAAGAAAGCAAGGGTAAGATTGAAGCCAACGAAACATCAAACAACGGCAGGTGAAAGCATTGCCACCAAGTAGAATAGACCCGCACCACATTGAATAGACAATGGAACTTCAATCAAGGATTCAAAATGGTTACTAATATGCTATGAATGTACCATTTGATCCCTTTTATCACTTCTCTGAATAGGTGATGTTTACTTTATGTTAAAAAGTTAATTTGCATAAGGTTTGATCCATCAAAATAATTTTAGTTTCGAGTGTGGTTAAATAATTCACTAGACACGTGGAGTATATCATTAGGAAGCCACAAAGTCATTCCTTAGCTTCAATTTCTTTCGAGGAGGCTTATAGTATGCAGCTAAAGATTCTTAAAATATTATTAAATCGCATACCACTTAGCTTGGGTTGCAGCAACGTTGTAAATAGTATAATCAAAAGACAGAAGATGACATTCTTGCTCAATAAAATAAATCACCTTACTTACGTGTTTTAGCGGAAGAAAAAAACTGATATTACATATAGTGGAAGCAGAGGAATAAACAAGTAACCCAATCAACTTAAGAAAGAGAAGCAACTTCCTTCATTATGCCATGCAAATGCATGAACATTACTGATAACCATGACATGCCTAACAAGTTTCTTAAAAAATCAGAGAGATGGATACAAATGCAGACAAATCAATGATTGACTAACATGAAATTTTGGGTCATATCTTACCTTCACAATATTGTTTGCATATTTCATTACCATTGATACAACAATTCCACTGCAAATGAAACAAATATAAGCATATTTCAGAAAGCAAAATATGGAAATTAAAAGGTCTTTAAAATAGTACTTCACTAGGAAAACATTAACAAGCTTGCAAGCAGTCAACAAAGCATCTTGAACTCTAGCAATCTGGTAAGTGTTTGAAGTTAAATACATTAGCTTAAGCCATCAATATTTTTGAGGTATTGAGAAGGAAATAAAAGGAAAGCTTCCGATGGTGCAAACACTAACAATGAAAATGAAGGAGGCCATATAACAATGATTTTAGGAAGACTTAAAAAAAAACTTTCTTTTACAACTTTTCAAAGTAAATTTTTTTTTTTTTAATTTCAATCTTGTGGGAAAGCAAAAACTATATATGTCGTAATCCATAATATATGCATATACTTGAGAGAGTGCTTTTAGTTGGAGTGGGAAACCAATAATAACAAGTAATGAGATTTCTATCAATCAAATCATCCCCTTTGAAGGCATTGTAATAACAGAATCCGCAGTATATCATCACTAGGAATGATAAAAAAATGAAAAACCAAAACTCAAAAGACATAGCCTTAATCATAAGCTTGTGGAAGTTTAAAGTAGCTTATTCCAAACATAGCGAAAGAACTAGTCATTATCGACTTAAAAGGATATGCCAAAAAGCTGCAATTAGATACTAATATTTTACCCTTGAGTGTAGCGAACAAGAAAGAACTTGTACTTTCTATATATATCTAGAGCTTTTAGTAATCGATATTTGAACTATTACATACAAATGCAATCAATGTATTTGTTTTACATTGTGAAGTTTCTTAACGTAAGCTATAAGCCACAAATGTGAGCAAAGCTCCATATACAAAATTATTTGAAGTCAATATACATGTTCATGAAATAATCACTTTAGAAGTAAAAACATAAACCCAATAGGTAAACAAATAGATGGATCTGCTAAAAGTAGAAAATTGGGTTGATTAAAATTGTATTGATTAAGCTAAATCAAAATCGTTATTAAAATTTTGATACATGATGAGATCCATTTTGAAGCATCATAAAATGATTAAAAACGATTTTCGAAATAATTCAATATAAAATGATTAAACGATTTTCAATCATTTAGGTTGTTCCTTGACAACAAAGTTTAGAGAGTTAAGAGGAAATAATTGACTGAGGGTGGATGAAAAGATGGCATTAAGCTAACCTTGTTAGTGTTTGAGTGGTAAGAACATAAAGTGGAGGATCAACAACACTCTCATCAAGATCCCGCAAGAAGAGCAAATGAAATATAAATTAATGCATGTAACTCTCACCTTAATCATTATATATCCAAGCCCTTCAACCTTCCACATTGGACCAAACATCATCGTACTCGGTCCAGAGTCCACAAAGAAGTAACTCATCTGCATATCCGTGCCCCCAACCCCATTAATATTAGTATACCACTAAACTTATCCCGTTTTCTATGATAATCAAAACATATGAGATTTAGCCACGTTATGTGACAAATGTTGATAAGCGATGTGAACGTTGGATCGTTGATGTGGTCGTCGACCAAAGATTTGACCGTGTTGTCTAATCATCACGGGTTACAACTTACAACATTCTAACTAACGATGTTAAAATGAACATCAATAAATCAAAACATGTCATATGGAAAATATTGACACCGTGGTGGCCATTGACTAATAAAAAAAAACTATAAAAATATATTTAAAATTTATAAAGAAAATAAGAATATATATTAGAAACTGCTCAAGAATTACAAAAATTAAATCAAAATTAAAACTAAAAAATTTTGAACTAAAATTTCTTAAACTAAAACATTCAATATAATTAATTAATTCTAAATTCCATATATATATATATATATATATATATATATATATATATTGCCATTGATGATAGCTTACACTAACTTTCAACCACATCAACTACCTCCTCTTTCTCGATTTCAAAATACGGTGGTTGCCTATTCATAGTTTAACTCCGGTCTCAACATGCCGCTGTCTCTTCCAAGCCCTTCACCAGATCTAGCTTGACGATCTAACGGTGGGTTTTTTATTTTTCAATTTGTGGGTTTTAATGGATTTTAAACTTGGGATTGGGTTGTATGGATATTTCATCCATTGTATGAACAATCCAGCTTGTATGGATTTCATCCAATTTTGCAGGAGATGGTGAGGAAAGTGCTCAACTAAAAAAGATTTGGGTTTCATGGTATTCGTAATAGGATTGTGCTTCCTAATCAAGGAAGGGCTTTAGGAATTGGATTTTTATCGATTATTAGGTTAAATTTCAAGATTTTTTATGAATTTTTTTAGTTTAACAATTAAACTCCATAGTTTACTGTAAAAAGATTAAAATATGTATCCTAATACTAATTTAGGTATCAAAATGCATCCGGCTCAATATTACCGCCCCATCCTATGCACATTATACCTTTGAATGGGTGGGTTATTACTGTTTATACTCTAATTTAGTGATTTTTAATCATTTTTAAATTTTAGTTCTTATCATTTTAAAATATTATGGGATAAATATATTATCACATATGTAATATTATTTCAACTTATAATACTCAAAGAAAAGCCACTTCATTTTAATTAATGTTACCATTAGAGTCAAAGCTGAAATTTTATAATTTGAAAAAGTATTAAAAATAAAATTTTAATAGATATTAAATTCACAAATTACACTTAATATAAAACTAATAATAAAATCTAACTTAACAAATTCAAAGAAAATTAAAATATAAAAACTATATCTAGTATAAGTAATAGTTATTTTTTTACACTTAACCCATGGGGCGGTGTGGAGTTGGGGTGAGACATGGACTTGGACTTTGGAAAACAGGATATAAGGGGGTCATGATAAAGGCGAGAGGAAAAGGTTGAGAAACTTGGACAAATGTGCAAATCATGACAAGAAACAAACAAATATAGATTTAGGTTAGGAGAGAACAAAGGAAATTTGATTTGACCTTTGAATGCACGAAGTTAAAGGGTGCATGAACTCGGAAATACCGACAACCTATGTTGCTTTGTCTGTTGTGTTTGGATTTTGGAGGATTCCGTTTATACATTGCGTCTTGTGTTTGAAGTGGTTCAACAAAATCCACTTTGGAGCAAGTGGTTAACTAGAAGCAACCAATTTTAGAAAAGTGAAAGAGCCAAAGTATATCGAAGCCAACAAAGAACCTAGTGTTTGAGATTTGAATCTATCAATCACACACTCTAAAAGATAAAAAAGCCAGAACCTAACTCAATTCTTCATGTCGCAAGAAGAGCAACAGAAATAGACATTTAAAGAGTTTGAAAGTAAATCTAAGTTTCATGGTGTAAAAACGTAGTGTATCACAATTAGCAATCGAAAGAAACACAAAATTGGAATTTGGAATGATACCCTTCAAGGTCAATACTCAAAGCTTCTCAGCTGACATAAAATGGAAACAAAATAAGATAGAATATAAACTGTGAAGCCAAGATTACCTTAGATATTGCTAGGGTACATGAAGACTCTGACTCGATCTCCCTGCAATGGAAACAAAAACACAACTCCAAACCCTCATTCTAAAACCTAGAAATTCAATCACCCTTTATTACCCAAACACTGATTTTAGTTCGAAAATGAAGCACTACACAGCACCATAGTCAATAAAAAACCTACTTCAGCTCAATTTCATAACAAACAAACAATACAGTTAAAACTTCAACTTTATTTTCCATTAAACAGATTAAATCAGCTAAATTTAATCCTACATTTAACTAAATATTCAATTTCTGTAAAAAGGGTTTCCTCTAATTCCTAAAACTAAAACCCCAGCTTTAAACCAACAACAATAAAACAGTTCAATTTTTTTGGAAAAGTCTTACTACCTTTTGTAACCCAAGATGGTTCCTCTTACATAGAGTGCAAAAAAAAAAAAGTGAGTGAGTGAAATCCAAAAGCTATATTCCGTATGTCAAACTGGGAAAATTGATAGAAAAAGGAGGTAGGTTCAGAACGAAGAAAAAGTGAAGAGATCAAAGGTTACCTGACACGCTCTCCTTGGCGTCCCTTCACCATTTCCTCCCGATTTGGACGCTGAAGCTTATTCCTTTTGAATCCTGAAAAAGGTCTAAAACCCTAATAGGATTTCCGATTTGGGGGAAATTTATATAGAGCGGCTGTAAGTTTTTAGATATGAAGGAAATTATGAAATGAAGTTGGGCCAGTGTTCTTTTTAAAAAAAATCGAAGGGCTCAAAATCAAAGGTATCTGTTCATGGGCCAAGCCCTCTATTTTACATTTTTAGATTCCTAACTATTTACCGTGGAATAGATTTTGGTTACATTATAAAATCAATAACTGTGGCACTTCACACTCGACTCGGACGATGTATTTAAATGCAAGACGTTATATTAGGTTAATAAAGTAACTCAAACACTATTCAATTATTAAATGAGTTGAAAATTTAAGTTTTAAAATGGAATCGATGAATTAAAAAAATACAAAATGACACAGCAATACAAGCATTATTCTTTTAAGTATGGTCCGCATTAGTTGTTTAGATTTTTATATAACGGCATACTGGTTATTATATCAAATTTTATTAATTTTGTTACATCAAGTATATTAATTCAGTATATTAATTCAGTTGTGAAATTATTAATTTACCCTCTCACATATAAATTAAGTTATAAGAATTTATTTTTATATTTATATATATATATATAATAAAAATTCGAAAAACAATTAACTTTATGATTATAACCAAAATAACAATTAATTTTTATATAAACTTTTAATAAATATATGATCTTAAAAAAGAAAAAGTAATTCTCTTAACATACTTTAACAAATTGAATACTAAACCACTTAATCTGTAAAAGCTAAAATATGAGATAAGTATTTGTACTTTTCGTAAAATTAGAATTTAGTCATTATATTTCTATTCTTAAGAATTTAATTCCTCTATGTTTCAAATTTCTGAATTTAAGTTTAATTGTTAAAATTACTTTTTTATTATTATTAAATTCGTTAGGGACTTAGGATGTCGAATTTGGGAATGGGTGATAATACTTTAGGGATTTAGGATGAGGAAGAAGGGGAAATAGAACTGGGAAAAAGCAGGAAAAATGTTAAGTATCGTGTGGGTAAAAAAAGAAGACAGACTAAACGACGAAGTTTTGAACAAAATAATTTAACATTAGCAGCGTTTATAACCTAGTGCCACTAAAAATGCACCAATTGCGGCGTTTAGGGTTTTAGGGATTATAGTTTAGTGTTTAGGGCTTGTTATGGTTTAAGGGTTTACTATTTTAGGGGTTATAGATTAATGTTTTATGTTTTTTTGGGGGGGTTTAGGATTTTAGGAGTTATATGACTTTTAGTGGCGTTTTACTAAAAGCGCCGCTAATGCTCTGGTCTTTCGCGGCGTTTTACCAAAAGCGCCGCTAATGCTCTGGTCTTTAGAGGCGTTTTACCAAAAGCGCCTCTAATGCTCTGGTCTTTAGCGGCATTTTACCAAAAGCGCCGCTAATGCACTAGTCTTTAGCGGCGTTTTACCAAAAGCGCCGCTAATGCTCTGGTCTTTAGCGGCGTTTTACCAAAAGCGCCGCTAATGCTCTGTTTTTAGTGGCGTTTTAACAAAAAACGCCGCTATTGCTCAGTTTTTAGCGGCGTTTTTCTTAAAATGCCGCTATTGTTCTGTGTTTTACAATTTTTACGGCGTTTTATCAAAAAACGCCGCTAAAGCCCTATTTTCCTGTAGTGAATCTACCATTTAAATGCAAAGCTGGTAATGAAATTAGAACAGATTTATTGACTAGATTTTTTAATATAATACCCCTAAAAAAACCTTATTTATCAGCATGTTAAAATATGTCATAAGTCTCTGTACTCTTCACAAATTTGAAATTTAGTCGTTATACTTTTATTTCTATGAATTTAGTCTCTACTTTTCAGATTTCAATTGTATTAACTGTTGGACCTGAATTTTGAAATCTGAAAAATAAAGACTAAATTCATAAAAATAGAAGTATAGAGACTAAATTTTAAATTTGTGAAGAGTACAAAAACTTATAACATATTTTAACATGTTGATAAATAAGATTTTTTTTTAGGAGGTGTTATATTAAAAAATCAAGTCAATGTAATTGTAATAATTTCATGACCAGCTTTGCACTTAAGATTAAATGATAGATTGTATTTTTTTTTTCTTCATGTTCATTTTATGATCCATTTTTGGGATTTGTAATTGTTCCTCCTAACGATATCAACTTAAAGGTTAGAGTTGACAACTAAACCTAGATTTTGAAATTTGAAAAGTAGAGACTAGATTCATAAAAAAAGTATAGGGACTAAATTTTAAATTTGTGAATAGTACAAAAATTAATGACATATATTTACAGGTTGATAAATAAGGTTTTTATTTTTTTTTATTTTTTAAGGGGTGTTATTTTTAAAAAAAAAAAAACTGTTCTAATTTCATGAACAATTTTGCACTTAAGATTAGACTATAGATTGTATTTTTTTTTTTATTCTTCAACTTAAAGGTTAGAGTTAATAAATGGACCTAGATTTTAAAATTTGAAAAGTAGAAACTAAATTCATAAAAATAAAAGTATAGAGACTAAATTCTAAATCTACGAATATCCTAAACTAGAATTGTACTTTTTTAATGGGGTCACATGATTTCTTAAATATAATTTAATATAATTTTAATAGTAAAAAGGTTATTAATAGGTATAATAATTAAAAAAACAATTATATTAATTAAAAAAAATAAAAAAGCAATACTTCCTAATATCTTGGAAGTGATAAATAATATAACGATATAAACTAGATGTAGTTAGGCATTGTTACAGTAGTGGTGCTTTGGTGGCATAATACTAGTATTTGGTCGTCTTGTTAAGTGTGGAACTCCTTTTCTATTGCCGGGTCCGTTGCACCGTTCAAAGACTTCTCTCTCTCTTGATTTATGGCCAAACCCCAGTGGATTCTCCATTGATTTAGATCCCCTCCTTCACGATACATCTGTCCCCATTGCATTCCTGACTCAGTCTCAACTCACTACTAAACCCCACCACAACTGCGCCCTTTTTCTTGTTAATGCCATGGATGCTACAACTCCGCCTACCATTCAGTTCCCTGTTAACTTCAACTGTTGCCATGATCAAGACCCTTCCTTTTTACCATCTGATGATGATGTTGTTGTCGATAATGACGATGATAAACGGAAGGTCGTCGGTGAAATGGATTTTTTCGCTCAAAGGAGTAATAAGCTTGTTGATGATATCGATGATGAGGAGGTGGAGGAGGAGGAGGAGGACGATGATGGTAATCTCATCCACACCTCCGATTCCGACATCAAAGATTCTGCCGATCGGACTAAGCTTCAGCTTAACGTCAACGTCAGTCAACCCTTCCATTCCATTTCTTTGTTGCTAGCGCTGCAGCTTTGTTTTTATTGATGAAATGATGAATTACAACATTGGTTCTTGATTTTCAGACTGGTTTAAATCTGTTAACTACGAATACTAGTAGCGATATATCCAATGATGGTATACATTGTAACACGGAGGATAAACGAGCTAAAGACGAGGTAAGTCAAGTGATGATTTATTTTAAGGGAAGGGAAATTTTCTTGTGTTAAAAGAAACATTGGGGGTTTTGTTTAGGTAGCTGTTTTACGAGCTGAAGTGGAACGAATGAACACCGAGAACCAAAGGTTGCGCGAGATGTTGAGCCAGGTAACAAGCAATTACAACACGGTGCAGATGCATCTGGTCACCCTCATGCAACAGCCACCCGGTGCAAAAGCCGAAGAACAAGATCAAATGAAACAAATTAAGAAATCAACTGGAGGATTGATGGTGCCAAGCCCAAGACAGTTTATGGACCTTCGTCTACCCGCAGTCGATATCGACGAACCTTCGTTGTCTTCATCGGACCATTCGGGATCGGAGATAGCCTCCAAGAGATTTGGACTGAGAAAGCGTGACAGTAGCGAAGATAGCCCGGATCAAGGGTCCCAAGGCCAAGGTTGGGTTGCTAATAAGGTCCCCAGGTTTAATTCTTCCAAAAACGTTGATCAAACTGAGGCTACCATGAGAAAAGCAAGAGTTTCAGTTCGAGCTAGATCGGAGGCAACCATGGTACGTATGTGGCTCCAAATTCATGATTTTGGTTTTATATATATATATATATATGGTGTTAGAGATTGGGATTTTTATGTATTTATTGAAATCTACAAAAGATCACGGATGGATGTCAGTGGAGAAAGTATGGACAGAAAATGGCCAAAGGAAATCCATGTCCTCGCGCATATTACCGCTGTACCATGGCCGCTGGTTGTCCCGTTAGAAAACAGGTATAGTTTTGAAGATCAATGATGGCGATGGGGAATAGTATATAATTAATGAATGAATGTTGAATATTGTGGACAGGTTCAGAGATGCGCAGAAGATCGAACAATCCTTATTACAACATATGAAGGAAATCACAACCACCCTTTGCCTCCAGCTGCAATGGCGATGGCTTCCACGACTTCATCCGCGGCACGAATGCTGCTATCGGGTTCGATGTCGAGTGCCGATGGACTAATGAACTCCAATTTTCTTACAAGAACTATCCTGCCTTGTTCCTCTAGCATGGCTACTATATCAGCTTCAGCCCCATTCCCCACTGTTACCTTGGACCTAACCCAGACCCCAAACCCTTTACAGTTCCCCAGGCTGACCCCAGGCCAGTTCCAGGTCCCATTTCCCAATCCACCCCAAAATCTTGCCAATTCCCCTGCAGCTGCATTACTGCCACAAATTTTTGGTCAAGCACTTCACACCCAATCCAAGTTCTCCGGTCTGCAAATGTCTGGAGATGTGGGTCATCAACAACTGCAAATTTCACTTGCTGAAACTGTAAACGCTGCCACTGCAGCCATTGCGGCGGATCCTACCTTCACCGCTGCGTTAGCCGCAGCTATCACTTCTATTATTGGGAGTTCTCAACCCAACAACGCCGCCGTCCCTAATGACAATGCTGCCACTGCCAACCTCACGTCTGTCACTAACAGCAGTGCCAACAATGCCACTACTACCAGCAACAGCAACAATAAAATCACCAATAATTCCAGTTTCACTGCAAATTAGAAGAAACCAAGATGATCATCTTCCATTCTTTTATATATTTATATATGTTTATTTAGAAAGAAGGGCATGCCCTTTAGTTTTTTTTTTTTTTTTTCCTTTCGTTAAAGAACAAACTTCAAAAATCAAATTATACATATCTCTAGCCAGTTTGCTTTTTCCCTCGATTGCTATAAACATTAGAGTAAATTGCACCGGTACCCACCCAATTTTGTCCAATGTTTCGTTTTGGTTAGTTAACTAGGGTTATAATTTCATCGTTAACGTCATTAAGATTGTTTTTTAAGTGTGTGACACTAGTATAATAATAAATTGATTAATATATGTAACAAGTTGTTGTACTTTTTAAAAATTTGAAATTTAGTCATTATATTTTAATTTTTATTAATTTAGTTCATTTACTTTTCAGATTTTAAAATTTAAGTTTAACTACTAATATTGTTAAATTTGTTGGTATGATATTTTGAAATATAAAATACTCACTTAATAACTATGTAATTAAAAAAATAATTTAATGAACTTGAACTTAATAAAAAAAATTAATCATATTAACAATTGATCCTAAATGTTGAAATCTAAAAAATAAAAGAACTAAATTCTTAAAAATGAAAGTACAAAGACTAAATTTCAATCTCCAAGTATTTGGACAAAGTTCGAATCTTAGAATCATCATTATTGGGAAGATTTTACTTGAATATCATCCTAGTCTGAATAGGATTTGACTCAAACTATAAAACGGATGATGACACAAAAAAATATTTTAACTTAATATATTTAGTCCTTGAACTTTTATACTTTCTACCAATTTGGACGATGATTGTATATAAAAACTGATAAAAATCATAAATCTTTTAAAAGAAATTAAATTCTTAAAACTACATAGAAAATTATAAAAAAGATAAAAATCAAAATATACATGAGTTAATTTAATTGCTTAAAGAAACCCCATTTATCTCCAAACTTGAAAGTACCTCAGCTGTTGTGGCTGTTACATACAACTTGTGTCCAGCGAAGATCAAACTCAACTCCCACTCCCCTAGTGTTATTGCTGTAACTTGGGAGCTATTATAGGTTGGGTTGGGGTAAGGGATGGGAGGATTGGAGTTCGGGTAATGGGGATTGTGATGAGACAATGGTTTTGGTGAAGTCGAAATTGACGGGATTCGCTCATTGCCAACAACCTCCGCACCCACTGCCGCCTCTTCCTCTCCCCATTTCTCCATCTCCTCAACCGGTCATGCCTTCTGTGTGCGTGTGTGTGTCTTTTTTTAATGTTATTTATATTTATAAAACAAAAGAAATTATCTCATTTTATGAATTTATGTTTATATATTAATTTTTTGTGTATTTTAATTTCTTATGTATATTAGGAAAAAAATCCTACGTTTCTTATATTTTTTTAAAAATATATAATTTTCTATATCTTTTAGAATTTTTATTTTTTTAAAGAATTTTAATTTCTAATAATAATTATATAAAATAAGACTAAATTGAAAGAAAGTATAAAAATTGAAGACTATCTTTATTATTATTTCAATTAAAAAAAGTTTCACTTATACTTTCATTAGTGACTTAATGGTTAAAGTGACAAAAAAAATTTAAAAATGTTAAATGATTCAAACAAAATTTTATACATAATTGGGTGATTGTTGATATCGTTTACCTTAAACAAAAAAAAAATTTTAACATCAAAAAATTAAAATTTTCATAATTTTTTTATATGAAAAGATTGAAAAGGAAATTATTAATTCAAACTTTTTTTTTTCGATAAAGTGGCTTAAGAGAGGCTAGACTATAGGACCACTATCATTCACTATAAGATGGGATATCAAATTTTCTTTATCCAGCCTCAGCGATCTCCTTGTTTTCACCATAGAATCAACAACTCGATTATGTTGTTGATTTGCATGACAAAAAAGCTAGTTGCCATGAATGTGTAGCCAGCTCCCGAATGTGTCTACACCGTAGCTGGCCGCATGCTCACTGCAGACAACTTCGATCAGCAAAGCATTATAACTTTCAACTTCAACCATTCTAAAACCCTTCGCCCAAGCTACTTGAAGTCCTTCCAAAAGAGCCTTCGCTTCCGCTTCAAAAACTGAAGTAACATCGAGTTTCTTAGCATATCCTAGTATCCAATCATAGTTAGCATCCCTCAGCACCCCTCAAATGGCTGAGATACCAAAATTTATATTTGCTGCCCCCATCAGAGTCGAGTTTAACCCATCCCGCTCTAGGTTGCTACCACTGGCACGCTAAACCCGAGATAGCAACACCGTGATAATGGATGGCATTTGAAAGAGCCAAACACTTTAACTAGGACAAAGCTCGTCATAATCACTTCTTTACAACTGATGTTCGAATCTTAAAACACAAACGCATTGCAACATTTCCAAATGAACCAACATATAATGGGAAAGAGAGTGTACCGACCTTTCTAGTGTGGTGAGGGATTATTTTAATAATTTGTTCGACAGAGGTGTTGAAAACTATGTGCTGGTTAGTAGAAGCTAGGGTGACAAAAGCGCAAAATAATATTGTGATGGCCCCCTTTGTGACAGATGAACTTAGACAAGCCATATTTTTTATGCCTTCAATGGTCCAGATGGTCTGAATCCTACTTTTTTCCAGAAATTTTGAAATTTAATTGGTGACGATGTTGTAGCTGCTTGCAATCAAGTAAATTTCCTATGTCAGTAACAAACACTCTTGTGGTCCTTATTCCTAACGTAAGCAAGCTGAATTCTCTCAAATACCTTAGACCAATATCTCTCTACGACATGATGTATAAAATTGTGGCAAAGGTGTTGGCTAACTAGTGAAGGTCTTGCTATCTACTATTTTTTAGAATCAATTTATGTCAGTTCCAGGAAGATTTATAACTGTAGCACCCCTATCTTGCCCCAGTCACCGGATTAGGATTACAGAACATTATCGGACAAATCAAAACAATTAATTTCAAAACAAATCAATAATGTCATTTAATATTAATTACTAAAAACTCATTACAAACCTAGCAAACATACCCATTTGGGCCTTAAATCGAGCCTTCGAGGCCCTAGAAACAGTTCAAGAACAATTCGAGACTAATATAAAATAAATCAGAAAATTTAGGAAAAAGTTGAAAATTTTAGAAACTAGGGTCACAGAGTTGTGTGGCCAGGCCATGTGACATAGTCCAGACCGTGTTGACATTCGAAGTAGGGTCACATGGCCGTGTCCCAGCCTGTGTGTCCGCCCGTGTGTATACTCGAAATAGGGTCACACGGCCATATCGCAGCCCGTGTGTGTATCCGATGTTGGGTCACACGACCGTGTCGTTGGCCGTGTGCAAGACCGTGCTTGAAACTGTTTTGGGAGACGTGGCTATGTGGTAGACTGTGTCTTAGACCATGTATAACCTGCACCTAAAAACTTTAAAACACACGGTCGTGTGTGGCACACGGTTGTGTGACAGCTCGTGTGCTCCATAATTAACCCCTAAAACAAGGCATTACAAAGCCGAACCTTGCCCAACAAGCTACTTTATTTGTACATACAATCAATGGACCTAAACACCTTCAAACATTCATAAACATACCAATTCAATCAACCTAAATCTTCTTCAAACATTCATAAACATACCAATTAAATCAACCTAAATCTTCTAACCAATATGCCATGCAGAGGCACCTTATTTCATACCAAAACAAAATCAATTAAGAACAAAGTTATAATACCATTTCTTAATCACAAAACTTAGATAAAATAGCTACTTAATGTCAACCATTGTCAACTCATTTCACAGTTCAAAATAAGCATACCAAAATGACCGTTTTTATATAGATTTTAACATGTACCAACCAACCATACCATATATGCATATAACCATTTACAAAAGTAACCAAAATGTAACAAAAGTATAAATGACATTAAACCCTATACATACCATTTACAACCATAGTTCAAATTAACCAAAACTACCAAAGTGTTCACATGATAATGTGATAGGTCTCTGACTAAATTCCAACCGTTCAAGCTTCTGATGATCTATAAAATAAAGAAAAACAACTATATAAGCAATGAGTGCTCAGCAAGTTTGTATAAAATTAAACATAAACTTACATTTTTAAACTCAATTTATAAATTATGCATAACATCATTAACATACTAATAAGCTTAATAAACTCCTATTTACACCACCAAACTCACAAGTTAGTAAGTTCATACATAATTCATATAACTTCAACCATATCATGGAACATATCATGAATGAATTTCCATATACATGCTATTCATCACATATTTATTTAGTTCCCTTTTCAATCTATTTGCATTCACCAAATTTACCTTTTCATAAGACTATGAACAATCATCAATTTGCATACATGCCTTTCTATTAATCTTTACTTACCTGTTGAACCATCTAGGATTTCATCGGATACTCGGGAATGCTCACACATAGTGTGCCTTTTCACGTAATTGTAACCTTTCCTTTCCATTAATGCTCACACGAGCTATGAATTGGGCCTACTTACATGAGCTGTGGGTTGGAATGTTAGCTACACAAAAAGCTTTCTCTTACTTAATTTTGTCTAATATAAAAGAGTTTTACATTTCCGACCATACAAGGCTTCATACGGTGCCATTTTAATGCTCAACTAGTACTATTGTTATATGCAAATTCAACCAACGAAAGAAATTTTTCCCAGCTACATTTAAACTCTAAAATGCAACAGCAGAGCATACCCTCGAGTATTTGAATTACATATTCAGATTGACCATCTGTTTGTGGATGAAATACAGTACTAAAATGTAGTCGAGTACCCAAAGCTTCGTGAAATTTACTCTAAAATCTAAACCGTGGATCTCTATCAGAGATAATAGACTTTAGCACACCATGTAGTTTAAAAATTCTCATAAACATGTAATTCTGCCAACTTTTCAAGTGAGTAATCCGTACGTATTGGAATGAAATAAGCGGACTTGGTCAGACGATCAATAATAACCCATATAGCATCATTCTTTCCTGAAGATAATGGTAACCCTGATACGAAATCTATAGTAACTCGTTCTCATTTCCATTTTGGAATCATAACAGATTGTAGCATTCCAGAAGGTACTTGATGCTCGACTTTGACTTGCTGGCAAATCAAACATTAGACACAAATTCTAAAATATCATGTTTCATACCTGGCCACCAATACATTTGTTTCAAATTACCGTACATTTTGTTACTACAAAGGTGTATCGAGTAATTACTGCTGTGAACTTCTTGTAAAATCTTCTGTTTAATATCATAATTTCTCGGAACACAAATTTTGTTTCAGAAATATAAACTACCATCAGAACTAATATGAAATTCTGAATCAGATGTCTTTTCAATCTGTTCCCGTTTAACAATCAACTCGAGATCATTTTTTTGAGCTTTACAAATCTGCTATAAAAATATCGGTTTAGCTTTTGATTAGGCTAAAATAGAACCATCATCAATTAATGTCAATCGAGTATTCAAAGCTAGCAAAACAAATAAGGATTTTCTACTCAAAGCATCCGCAACAATATTAACTTTACCCGGGTGATAACCAATGATCAAATCAAAATCTTTAAGCAGTTCCACCCATCTACGTTGTTGCAAATTTAATTCTTTTTGGGACATCAGATACTTCAGGCTTTTGTGATATGTGAAATGTGATATTTTCCCCCATATAAACGATGTCACCAAATCTTTAAAACAAACACAATAGCTACAAGTTCTAAATCATGTGTAGAATAATTTTTCTCGTGCGATTTCAACTGATGAGAAGCATAAGCTACAATTTTACCTTCCTGCATCAAAACACAACTCAAACCATTAAGTGAAGTGTAACTGTAAATCACAAATTTTTTACCAGACTCTGGCTATACCTTTTGACTTAATAATTATATTAATATTGAGTAATTGTTAATAAATTAAGTGGATTTTATTTAAATGTTAATATTGAACATGAATTTATAAAGTATGCGAAATTTATTTTGTTACATGATTTTTGTGCATAAATTATATTATTTTCATGTTAATTATTAATATGTTAATTATTATTATGTAGTGGGTCCATGAAAGATGATATTATCATAATGTTGCTTGGACATGAACACATCCACCTTATTTGGATGGAAAAAGCATGCAAAATTGGGTCATAAGAATGTTAATTTTACCGGTGAAGTGTTGTTACAAAGTGCACATGTCTGGTTATTTATTGGATCATGAATGTAACGACCCGATAGTCAAGGGTGTCGAAAAGTGCATTTTCGGGACTTCATTTTCATAAATCAAAATATTTACGAAGTTAGTTGTGTAGTTAATTAGGTTTTGGTTAAGTGAATTTGCATGAATTAAGAGTAATTAGGTATAAGGACTAAATTGCATATAGGGTGAAAGTTGAATTATAGATTAAAGAATAATTAAAGGGACTAAATAAGCAATTATGCCATTGTTCTTTAATGAGGGGGCATTAGGTAAGATATTTGTAAATTTAATATATATTATAATATAAAATCTTAAATCTTAAGTATATATATTATATCATTATAATAAAACAAGTAATAAAAAAAAAGAAAGAAAGAAAACACACGAAACAGAAAGAAAGAAAGAAAGAAAAAGAAAAAGCGAAAGAAAGAAGAAACGCAAGGCTTAAGGGTTTTAAAGTTTCCAAGTTCAATTGGTTAGTCGATTTAGTCCTTTTTTTCTTGTAATTTTTATGTTTTTGGAATCCCGGTGTTAAGTACTACTCGACCTATGTCGAAATTTTAGCAATTAATGTTGAATAATTTTAGTATTAGGGATTAAATTGATAGATTTTTAAGTTAGAAATGAAAAAAGGATTAAATTGTAGAATGAATTGTAAATTTTGAGTAACAGGGACTAAATTGTAAAAAATTCAAAATTTAGGGATTTAAGTGAAAATAAGGATTTAAATTTAGTTTAAAGTGAAAATTGTATGAAAATATAGAATTAATTGTGAAGAACAAAAACTAATCTCAATTTAGGGACTAAATTAGAATTTAGGCAAATATTGAATAAAAATTGAAATATTCAATATGAAATTGAATTGTATAGTATTGATGAATTTTAATTGTTTTAATTCCATAGCTAACGTCGTACTGGAATCCTCAACTAAAAAGGGGAAAGATAAAGTTGACGTGGAATAGCTTCAAATTCCTGGTTTGTATTTCTATAATCTGAAACTAGTTATTAATTGTTGTATTTTTTATTTAATGCATATGGTAAGTGTTGAGGTGAGTATTTGGCACTTTGATATTGAACTGAATTAAAAGTTGATTAAATGAATTGAATTGATATATATATATATATATATATATATATATATATATATATATATATATATATATTATGAATATATTGATTATTTGAATTGAAATGAATATATATGTGCAAATATGATAATTGAATATTGGTTGTACTTGGAAAGTGAAATTAAAGCCTATTAACTGTATCGGGTTGAGTCGGATAAGAGTTTAAGGATTTCTTCGACTTCGGGTCAATGAGGCACTAGGTGCCAATTTACTTTAGTTTAACCGATGAGACACTGGATGTCAAATTTATATAGCGCTAGGCACAGTTATTACTTTGAATTTATTCGATGAGGCATTAGGTGCCAAACTGGTGTGTTGGTTGGATCTGTATATCCGTCTGAGCCCGAGTCATTTTAATAGGGGTAATTAAATAAAATAGCACTATGATTGATATTGGATGATATTGTATGTGAATGAAAATGGGATAGTGAATTGGAACATGAAAATGAGACACATGAATTACGTATTCATGAATTGGATATGGATTGAATAATATTATTGTTTAAATGATATTTATTAAAATTTAAAAAACTATTATATAGCAAGTGATGAGATTTGAGAATGGTATGAAATGATGTATTTATGAATTGAATATTGTACGAATAAATGTGGTCTTAAATATTCAAATGTGCTTATAATTAAAATATGCATATTATCTTATCTTATCTTTAAATATTCAGATTATAGAAATACCACTGATTTTTACTCAGCGTACGGTTTTGTTTTCCGTGCGCAGATCAGGTACTTCGGTTTTGATCGTCGATTCAGCATTCAACAATGCTCCCGAAATCAAACGTGGTGATGATTAATCTTTTGTGTCGGCATGTACCTAGGGCGTCTAAATAATAGTTATTTTGTGGATTGAATGTAAATGAGATTATAAGTTTAATACTGGTTGATTTTATACATATAAATATGTGTTTGTTTTTGAAACCATATTATGGCATGGTAAATTGAACTAAATCTAGATCGGTGCATGTGAATTTAATTCTATGTTTAAATGCTCATGAACTAGGCAAATTGATTTGGATTTGGTATGTTTATAATTTGGATTAAAATGATGCTTTGATGACTTGTTTTGATGATATGAAATGTTTGAGAATTCTGATTGTTTGATTGATAAACTTCGGTAATGCTTTGAAACCCTATTCTAGTGACGGATATGGGTTAGGGGTGATACAATGAAACTGTCCAACAAGGGGGAGTCAAGCCCAATTCGGCACAAGCACATGGCTACCCAAAAATCAACTTTGGGATATTTTATTAAAGGTCCCTAGAGTTGTAATACAATTAAAAAAGAGCATTGGAAGATTGTCTTTGAAATCGTCCACTCTATGCTTAATTATAACATGATTTTGTGCTCAAAATAAGCAACCAAATCACCTCCCTTTCCACATATTGTGGCCGGCCAAGCAATGGAGAAGATGGAAGGATTCTAATCCCTATTTTTAGTAAAATTCACCCTCAACTTCACCTATAAATACCACACTACTCTCACCTCTCAAAACATCCCTCACATCTCTCATCCTTCATTTTCACAAACATCATTCATTCTCTCATTCCCTCTCTTGCTCTCTTCTTCCTACGCATGGCCCTTCCATTTTAGCCAACAAGAGCCTTGAAAAGATCACCTCTTGGCCGGCCACCTTGAAGAACCATAAGCAAAAGAGCAACGGGCGGATCAGTGGAACACTTTCAATCCACATCCAAAAGGCTGCTGAATTGAAATAGAGTTTACTCTTTCCTTACTAGTTGTTTAATTTAATTATGTTTGTGATGTGTTTTATGATTTTTTTTCATCAACAATGATAGCTTAATTCTGTTTAGCTAGGATGATTGTGTTAATTCAACAATATTTGTTTGAATCATGTTTAAAGTGTTTGTGCCTCAGTCGATCATATTTTCAATTAAAATCAAGATGTATTTCATTCATACATGATTGAATGCATTCAAATTAGCTAAACGATCCTAACCAAACGACGGCTAGTAGACGTAATAATTGAAAAGTGCATTCTTAATTTAGATAATTAAACCTGACTAATTTGAAGGTTCATAATAACTTTAATTAGCTCTATTATCTTGCATAGTTTTTAGGTTTATGTGATTAAATTGTTTCAAACTTAATTTGTCACTGTTACCTCACATAAATACTAAGAAACCCTTAGTTTAATATGGTCAGTAAAATACATATTTCACTAAGTAAAAGATTCCGAAATGACTTAATTTGGTTTCCAAACTCATGAAAGATCAAGTTACCATAGAATGTTTTTCGAACACTGTTAAGAATGATGGAAATGAATTGATTTGATTAATGTAATTATCCTAGCCTATACATGTTATTGATTGTTGAAGTTGTGTTTCTATTGTTAAAATTCATTCATACATTTAGATAATTTTGCATACTTAGTTTAAAACTGCATTAAGGATCAATCTTACATTTAGTTAAATTAATCTAGTTTAATCATCATCACTCAAATTATTGTGTTTTTATCACCAAGTTGTTAACTTATAATTTTGCAAATAATTATCCTAGCCTATACATGTTATTGATTGTTGAAGTTGTGTTTCTATTGCTAAAACTCATTCATACTGTAACACCTCTAACCTGTGGCCGTCGCCGGAATAGGTTAAGAGGTGTTACCGGACTTGTTACTCAGTTCAAAATAATTACAATTGAAATATCATCTCATTACAGTAAATATCATTCACTCACATTCATTATGAACATAAAAGCAAGCATACGATACTTAAATAGGCATTTAGGATCAACTCGGTATCATATAAAAGTTTCGAAAACTTATAAAAAATTTTAACTTTTAAAAGGTCACACGCCCGTGTGAACAAGCTATGTGCCTCACACAGCCTTAGACAAGCCCGTGTGTCTAAGCCGTGTCAAAATAGGGCATACATACTGACTTATCCACATGGCCACAAGACACGCCCGTGTGCCAGGCCGTGTGAAAATTAAAGAGGCTACTGACTTGGCCACACCGCCGCCCACACGCCCGTGTGCCATATACGACCACTTGACACGCCTGTGTGTCTCGGCCGTGTGAAAACTGGAAGGTATACTAACTTTAATTCGTAAGGTACCCTAAGGGACACACGGTCATGTAACATGACCGTATGTCATACACGGCTGAGACACACGCCCGTGTCTCTGCCTGTGTGGACAAAAATAAGCCATTTGAATAGCCAATTTGCCACCCTGAAACACAAGCAAATACATTCAAATTTTACCCCATAAAAAAACAACTCAATTTGCAGCCAAATGAATCTATTCAATACACAATAAAACTATAACCAAACTTACCATTCACATGTTCATACACCTAAATAACATCATATACAATTCATTCATAACTCAAAACTATTTTTGCATTAAATCATTCAACCCTTATCATGCTAAAAATATACCATGATCAAACATTTATATATACAACCACAACATAGTACTAAATAAGCCAAATCACATGGCTTAACTTATATAATATTCTTACTCAAAGCATGATTCCAAAACATAACTTATACGATCAAGCTAGCCTATACATGCCATATTTACAAAGGTTTATAAGATTAAAATACCAAACGAACATTTTGGATAGTGTGAAGCGCAACTCCGACTTGTCCGAAACGAGCGAGATAACGAACCACTATAAGACATAGAAACATAAACACAGTAAGCTTCTAAGCTTAGTAAGCCCGTATAATTCAAAATTAAACTTACCATTTAAAGAGTTCAAAAGCAATAATAATAGGCCAACAATTCAATATAAATCCATCACCTAATTACACATAATCATCACATGTTAGTTATTCAATTAATACATAAACCATATCTTGTTCATAAAACAATATTTAAGCTCGTTGAATCTATTATAACTTCAAAGGATAACTGAGTGAACAATGTCCATAATCCGTCAATTCATCATCATACATGTTCTGTTGAGACATGGCCAATAAGCTCATTATGAGCTGAAAATGGGAAGCTCAATCAAGCTGAATGGGAAGCTCTTTCGAGCTAAACTGGAAGCTCTTTCGAGCTGAACGGATGCTCTTTCGAGCTGAACGGGAAGCTCTTTCGAGCTGAACTGGAAGCTCTTTCGAGCTATGGTAAGTTCGCAACAAATGCAGGAGCTCGACCATTTATGTAAGTACAGTAACACGTCACTTGTATCCAATGAATTCATATAGTTCAACTTAAGCTTGATAACACATTCGATATATCATCAAAATTATTCATATCTCAAATCATTAAATTATAATCATTCAATTCAACCAATGCAAGTATAATATAGTTCGATTCTAATTATACGAACTTACCTTGAGTTGCTCGGATCTCAACTAAAGGCTACTCGTTAATCTTTTCCTTTCCTCGATCTCTACCTGAACTCGGCTTATCTTGGTCTATGTATTATCAAATTCAACATATTCAGTATTCAAGCTTTTCAATTTAGTCCATAATTCATATTTTTAGAAATTTACACATTTACCCCTATACTTTTGACTACTTTGCAATTTAGTCCTTTATACATAAAATGGCAAATTAACACAATTCACCCTTAACCCATGCCTAGCCGAATTTACTATGTATTACTAGCAGCCCATATATTTCATTATTTCACACTTATAACTACCACATTTTACAATTTCACAATTTAATCCCTATTTGACTTTTTTTTTATCAAAAATCACTTTACAAAACTATTTTAATTAACAACAAGCTTCCATAATCTATCATTAAACATCAAAGAGCTCAAATACTCAACAATGGCATCTCAAAAAATCATGAAAAAATTCTAAAATTAAGGTACGGGTTAGCTAGAACACGAAGCAACGATTTCAAAAACGTAAAAATCATTAAAAACTGAGCTAAAATCGTACCTAGTTGAGCTCAAAGTGTGTCGAAACCATGGAAACATTCAAGCCCTATTTTCTTTCTCAAATTCGGCAGCAAGAAGAATGAATTGCATGGCAAATTTGATTTTATTATTATTATTATTAACTTTATTAATCAATTTACCTATTTAACCTTTAAAATAAGACAATTCACAAAAATGTCAAACCAACTCCTCCACTATACACAAAAAGGAATATTTGACATGCAAGGACTCCCATATTTCAAGTCATAGCCATATAATGCTTCTAAACAATAGAACTCTACTTTTACGTGTTATGCGATTTAGTCCTTTTTACTGAATTAAGCATTTAAACGGTAAAATTTCTTTACGAAACTTTCAAATAATAAATCTATCATGCTTTAAACCTTATTAATATAATAAAATTAATATTTTGACATCGGATTTGTAGTCCCGAAATCACTGTTTCGATTTGGGTCAGAAACGGGCTGTTACACATACATTTACATAATTTTGCATACTTAGTTTAAAATTGCATTAAGGATCAATCTTTCATTTAGTTAAATTAATCTAGTTTAATCATCACCACTCAAATTATTGTGTTTTTATCACCAAGTTGTTAACTTATAATTTTGCAAATAATTGATTAACGTACACAATCCTTGTGGAGACGATAACTCATTTTACTTACTTAATACTTGAATGACTGTGTACACTTGCACAAAAATCCTGTTACAAGTTTTTGGCACCGTTGTCGAGGACTATTGCCTTAATCATTCTTTGTGAAATTATTTTTTGCAGTTTGGTTTTTATTTAATTTCTAACATTATTAATTTATTCTTTATTCTTTATTCTTTATTTGTAATTTATTTATCAGGTGTTTATGAGCATAAATCGAATCATCGACCTATTACCTATAGACCCTGAAATTGAGCAGACATTTAGACAGAGAAGACATGAGAAAGTAGCTCAAAGACAAACAGAGATGGACCTTGTAAATCAAAATGATGGACAAGGTAATAGAGTCAATCATGTGCACAATCCAATCCTTATTGTTGATGATAGTGATCATGCCAGTAGACAATATGCTGTGCCACTCTTCAATGAGTTAAATCCGGGAATTAAGAGGCCGGATATCGAGGCGGCCTAATTTGAATTGAAACCAGTGATGTTTCAAATGCTCCAAACGGTGGGCCAGTTCAGTGGTATGCCCACAAAAGATCCACATATTCACCTTCGATTATTCATGATGGTGAGTGATTCGTTTAAGATAGTTGGTGTGATTGAAGATGCATTAAGGTTGAAACTGTTTCCATACTCGTTGCGGGATCGAGCACAAGTATGGCTGAATTCGTTGCCACCAATTTCAATTTCTACATGGCAAGAATTAGCAGAAAGGTTTTTTATAAAGTATTTTCCACCAAGCAAGAATGCGAAATTGCAAAATGAGATAACCACTTTCCAACAATTGGATGACGAGTATTTGTACAAGGCATGGGAAAGATTCAAAGAATTGATTCTCTCCATCGCTTCTTACCTCAACAGGGCAATAGGGAAATTTTTGCATACTTATGTGCTCAAGCCACGGGAACAGTGTTTGTGTGTCACCACCAGTAGACATAAATCTCATTGAACCTCTAGGAAGACCATGATCAACAATCAAACCAAGAGTATCTCCTATAAGTGGTCTTGGTGGAGGTAGAGATCCAGGAGGAGAACTAGGGGGAGAAGGAACCACAGCAATGATTGTAATAATATTGGCCATATTACCAGATGTTGCAGTGTGATCTTTCCTTTTCTTTCGACAAAGTTTCCTTACAAGGTTATCCTCATATTCGATGCTTAGAACAATTACATATATACTAAAAATGTAAATGTGTTTTTTTTTAAAAAAAACTTGTAAAATTTAGTTTATAGAATTTTTTAGGAACGTTTTCAAATTAATGTAATTAATTGTGATTAAAATATGGTAGTATTATTATTAAAAAAGTTCTATAAAGTATGCTAGACACGATACCTTTAAATAACATTCTTTTTGGTTCGTATATGAATTAAATTATTTAACATTTTACAATTACAAATGAGTGTAATAACTATAACTTTTTAACGTGAATATATATGTATCTGGTATATATTAGTATTAATTTATATAGAATTACATTTATAATCTGATGCTTAATTAAACTAATATCATACATATAAAAAATATGATATATGATTTTATAATAAACGAAGACTAAAAAATTAAGCATTCAAATTTACATAATTTTTATTTTTAATCATTTTATTAGTGAAAGTCGCGAATTTTAAAAATTATTTTTTAATTAATACATCATTCAAGATAAGAAACTAATTAAAGTATAAAGCAAATAAAAAGATAGTATAAAAACTTGAGTTTAACTGATAATCAAAAATAATATTCAAATATCGATTTTTTTGTTAATTTAATAAATTGGTTAATTTTATTAATGGAATAATTAAATTTGGTTGGATTAAAATGGAACAGCAAAGATCCGTAATTTGAATCGATGAACCTTCAACTTTAGAAAATGCTTAGATATTGAATATTTGGACATGCAAGGGTTTTTGGGATTTCTACATGGGGCCCAATGTATGGCATGTCAATATTAGCAACTAGGTGAGTCCCTTAAGAATTTGAATTTTACTTTATTAATCTTTTAAATTACTCATAATTGGATTTATTATTACATAAACTTACATTTTTAATTGTTAAAAAATATTTACAAATTTATTAGTTAATTTTTAATCATTTTGTTTAATTGCACAAGTCCAAATATTTAGGTTTTTTCTTCTTCTTTTCTCAAAACATACTACAAGAAATGTAAAATTTTTACATAAATTTTATCGAGTTTAATTTTTTTATCTAAACTCTTTTCTTAATTTAATGTTTTTACTTAAATTCTATAGGTCTTTGTGCATGAACAAGTAGTCCAGCCCATGAATATGTATAATTGTTGATTATAGATGATAGACGATAGATATAATTTATATTTTAAGGATAAATCTAAAAAGTATAAATGAACTTTGATCTAATGAACAATTGTATACATGAAGTTTGAACTTGTGTAACTTTATACATGAAATTTTGATTTGATCCAATTCTCATAAATTATTGATATAATATCATTTTATGTTTATATATTGTATATAAAAATAATTATTTTTATTTAATATAAAATAAATTGATATATTTATTTCTTTAAATATGTATAAATAAATCAAAATTAAAATTTGATGTATACATTTAAGACACCATTAAAGTTGTTAATGATAATTTTGATATTTATTCCTATATTTTACTATAATATTTAATTACTTAATAATAATAATTAAATCTCGCAAAACGAGATCATATTCCGACTTACAAATAAAACCTACTTTATATTATATTTTAGTTAAGTTTTTTTGGGCTATCTTATGGTAAGTTGCTAGGTCTGCTTCACGTTGATATTGCTTCGCTTGCGTCTGCAAAGGGGATTTTCATCCATTTCCGTATTATATATACACTTGGAAGGGATAAAATTACAGAGCTTTGCTTCGTTTAGACCGATCGAAAGGTAATGATTTCTCTGTAAGCTCTCTCTCTTTTTACATAATCTAATTATTTTCTTTCCTCCTTTCTTTCTTTCTTTTCTTTTAAATCATCTGTTATAATTAACCTGTAATTTGTTTCAATTCATGGAATAAAAAATTGGGTTTATACTTTTTTCATCCTTGATCTCTTGTCTAAGACATGTCTGACCTTTTCTTCTTGTACCCAACTGTGTCGGATACATTTCTTGGGGTTTCTATAATGTTTTGGGGATATTGGCCCTGTCCATGCTTCGTAGTGAACTAATTTCTAGAAATATTTAGGATGAAATGAAAATGGTAGCTTTTTTTGAGCTACTGCTGGTAGAAAATAGACATGTTTACGCTGTAGATGGAGACGTATGCAGCTTATTTATGCATAAGCGTTAAGTTGTCGTTCCTATTGCGAATGTTATGTTTAAAATTGGGAACCTGGGTGATCCTTATATTGCTTTAATAATGTGGATTTTGTATTGATGACGTTTTGTGCAAACAGGGTATTCAGTGATGGCCACTGAAATCATGAATAATGAAGTTCCTGTGGGAGAAAATGAGGAGTCGGAGGCTTCAAATGGCATTGAGAAATTAGAGATATCGAATGGCACTGATGAGGTCTCCGAAAACTCTTCATCTATGCAAAAAGATGAAGATGGGGTGACAGGTGATTATTGTTTGGTCAATAGTTCTTTAGATTGTCATATAATTTGCATGCTGCTGCTTGTCCTGTAATCTGCACTTCATAGTTTTGAGATCCCTAGAAGTTTGCAGCAAATGTTTAATAACCAAAGGTGCTTTCAATTTTAAGAAATTGAATCAAAGCAAAAGAATTTGAAGACAATTAAAGG
Source organism: Gossypium anomalum (assembly GCA_025698475.1). NCBI lineage: Eukaryota > Viridiplantae > Streptophyta > Magnoliopsida > Malvales > Malvaceae > Gossypium > Gossypium anomalum. Next base: position 18,804,092 of record CM046966.1, read on the forward strand.
TAGATAATGCCAAGAACCCCTAAACTGCATATATTTAAGTTCATCAACTATAAATACTTTTTGCTTGCTTATTGTATACTTGATTATTTACCTTAGCACATCATGTCGTTCAGCCGAGTGTCTTACACCTCAAGCATTTTTTTTTCCTTGTAGAGGTGGCAAAACTGTATTTGAATATTTGTATCTTACTTGAACCTAAATCCATTTGACTTGAAGCTATAGGACTAGGCAATGGCCCAGTTCTTATCCTAACTAGAAATAACCCAAACTTGAACATGATCATTATTCCCATACAATGTCAAATGTGGCAAACGTTGACCCGAACCTAGAAACCTGCACAAACCACACCAATGCCCACCCAAATTAACCTAAAATGAAACATGCGAACCAGGATCCAACCATGAGATGGAGCTGGAATGATTCAAACATGAAAATGACTCGAAAATTAGAAGTCTAAATCTCATCCAAAACTAAAAAACCCCAACCTGACTTGGATGCCAAATTGCCACCTCTAGGTTGAATGCTAAGTAGTTTTTAAGTTTCCTATTAGTGTTGGGGTGTTTATATTTATTGTAAGTTTTCTTTTACCTTTTGTCTTGGTGCTTTTGTAGTTATGTTTTTTTCCTTTTATAGTGCATTTTTGTTTACTCTCTTTCATAATCAGTGCCCAACTTTCTCCATCCTTTCTATCATGCATTTTTAACTTTGTGTGTGATATTAGTTTGCCAGTGGTTTTCCTAACCATGCTAAGAGCCTAAGGTTCTTTTTTGCGTTGTAAGTATGACACCTTGTTTTCTTTGTAATTATGGTGCTCTTGTATGTTCTTCCCTAACTTGTACTCATCCTGTTCTCATCTCGTAACAAGTCATTGGTATAGAACTTTTCTTAATCTAATATAGAATACTTCTGCAATGTACATTACCAATTGCGCAATCTGCACATGCATTGGACAAGGAGAGTGAGGGAAACTTCTGTCTAATTTTATTTTGCTTGTTAAGAGTGCAAGTTTGAAAGAGGATTGTTTCTAATATAGGTTTGTAGTCTAGGAACTTAGCTTTAATTACTCTTCTAAATGTTGTTTGTATTTGCCTCACCTAATAGACATATGTAAGTCTTTTTGTACATTGTAAGATTATCATGCGGCTGATAATGTTAGATGTCCACTTTGTGGTCGTTGCTTCTATCTCTCTCCAACTTTCAACTCCAAATCCATTTAGTTTTGCTTTGAGATACTGTTTTTCATTAAGATGATAGTGCTTATCTTGAAGGCTTCTTATTTCGATGGTCCTGATTGTGGTCTTGCTAATATATGCACTTTTCTGCATTTTTAAATTGTTTACTAGCAGAAGTTGCCAAAAAGAAAAAGAAGAAAAATAAAAGCAAGTGAGTATTTGTTTCTAGCTTGGTTAGTTTTTTTCTTATTGAAGATGTTTAGTTGAGAGTTTGATGATATCGTGTTCTTTAACCCACAGAAAAAAGAAGGAACCCTTGAAGCAGACTGATCCTCCATCTATTCCCGTTGTTGAGCTTTTTCAGTCCAGGGAGTTTCCTGAGGGTGAAATTCAACAGTACAAGGATGAGTGAGTCAGGCCATATTCTTGAAACTATGTTTAGATGCAAGTATATATTTCGTTATTTCCTAAAGCTTAAGAGATCTCTTAAGTGCATGTCCTTGTTCTTTTGAAATCAAAATAAAAATAGGAGTGGCTTGTAACAAGATATTCCTGGGAGGTCATTCATGTCTTCCATTGTCTTTGATGATTGCTTTTTGTTGTAGTTTCATTTATGTGTAAAAAATAGAAAATCTCTAAGTTTTCTTAAGTTGTGAAAGTAAAATATGTTGTGATGTATTTTAACTTGGAAGGTAACTATGTCTGGATATTATTGAGAAAGAAAATACTTTTTCTTGCTTTAGAATATAAATAGCACATGAATGTATATAATGTTTCCTTACTTTATGCTACATAGTTTGTCTACATTTTCATTTTATGATTGCCTGTAATAGATTTGTTCCAGTTTGAGGTACATATTCTTATATTTGTCCATGTAAAGCTTGAACCTTTATTGTTTTTATTGCTTTGTAGTAATTTGTGGAGGACTACCTCTGAGGAGAAGAGAGACTTGGAGCGATTTGAAAAGCCAAAATATAATGCAGTGCGACAAGCAGCTGAAGTCCATCGTCAGGTTTGTATTGTCTTGTATCCACATAAGTTGATGCTGTATGGCATAAATATGACTATTATTCAAAATGGTGAGTTTGGTTTTGGGGACTTTTGTTACTGGTTTTCTGTAATCTCTACTATTCATCCTCAGGTTCGGAAATACATCAGAAGTATCTTGAAACCTGGAATGTTAATGACTGATCTATGTGAGACCTTGGAGAACACAGTTCGAAAGCTCATTTCAGAGAATGGTTTGCAAGCAGGGATTGCATTTCCTACTGGATGCTCACTGAATTGGTTAGTTTTTTCTTTGACATTTGATGAATCTACATATCTGTAATTGATTGTATCCGTGCTCAACCTTTTCCCCTGTTAGGGTCGCTGCTCACTGGACTCCTAATTCTGGAGACAAGACTGTGCTCGAGTATGATGATGTGATGAAGTTAGATTTTGGAACTCATATTGATGGTAATATCATTGTTGCTCTATCTTGTACACTTTTTGGTCCACTCTATTTCTGTATAGATGTATAATTTCAACATGTGTTACGATATAACTAGCTTTTGAGCTGGAGATGTTTTCAAACGTGAGTTCTTGGCTTTGCAGGGAATATAGTTGATTGTGCCTTTACAGTGGCATTTAATCCTATGTATGATCCGCTTCTTGAAGCTTCTCGTGAAGCAACCAATACAGGCATCAAGGTAATGGATCCTATTAAATATGCATATTTGATGAGAGAACAGATTTCCCTTGTCTTTTTTACTTTCTTGCTATTACAGTCTTTATATAAATGTTCTTGTGTGTTTCTCTAGTCATAATGTCCAGATGTGGTTCTGTTAGGGGAGAATCAGTAATAAGGGGAAAGCCATGCTAGAACAATTTTGTGATTTTGTCTGATATAGTCGGGTAGGATTCTAAGAGGACTACAAGGACAAAATTGATGTTGGTGCACTTGAACCTTTCTCTCAAATATGTACATAAAAATATGCCAATTGAAAATGTAGATGCAAGGATCTTCTTGTTGTTTATGTCACTTGGACTTTAGGTACGGTGCCTGACAAAGGTATGTTCAATATTTTAATAAATCTTTTCTATATATAATATTTAGATTGTTGTTGGAGGGTTATATCCTCGTACTTCTCTCCAAACATGCACCGCATATTTGTGCTAGGCACAGGTACCTAAAGAAAAATGAAGTTGAAGCAACATACCTTGTTATACTTGGTGCTTTCTTTTCTTCTCTTTCTTGTAGTTAGTGGAAGACAGCCAACTGTAGTGTACCTTTTCCCTCAGACATCTTTCTTTCCTTGGAGTTCATCAATCTCAAAACAAAAGTGTCCTTGTTTGTTTTAGATTCCACATTTAAATTATTATCTACTTTTTGTTCTTGTTGAATTTGTTGGATGGGTATTTAATATGGTTGGAGTCTTGTTGCCTTTTGAGGTTCTTCTCTTTAAAATTAGATTCACTAATTTCACTAAAATCTTTATGATATCTTTGATGGTTATTTAATTGTTCAGGAAGCTGGTATTGATGTCCGTCTTTGTGATATTGGTGCTGCAATTCAAGAGGTGATGGAATCATATGAGGTTGAAATAAATGGGAAGGTGTTTCAAGGTAAGAAATTCAGGAGAACATATGTATTTTTAAATAAGAATTATTATGGGAAAAATGCTGCTACAGTGCTAATTGTATTTACTCTTGTGCTTCTGATAACTGACCAGTAAGGTAGTTTATTCTTATTGAAAGAATGTAGGTTTGTTTTATCACCTCTGCAAAAAATTAATTTTTGCGTTTTGGTTATTTGATATTTGTAACTGTCAATTTTAACAAGTGGGCTCCTATTTAGAGCAGTTGTCAAAGCAAATGTCTGCAAGACAAAATTTGCAATAACTGTAGTTTCCTTGATATGTAATCTTTTGAGTAAATTTAAAATAATATTTGATATTCTTCCTTTTTCATTAAGTTGACATCAAAAGACTTAATGATTATGTATGTGGTGGACATTAACTAGAATCGGTAGTTTCATTTGATTGGTATGATTTGATACAGTTTTCAACAAGCATTTCTTGTTCTGGACTCCCAATGGCAAGTAACAGCATTATTTTTAATCCTTCTCCTCTGAGAACTGCATATAGTTGAAATTGCGAAATTCTTTCAAACAGATATGGGTCTAATAGAGAAATGAAAATCGTTTACCCATACACTGTGCAGACAGAAGTCCATATCTAGTCAATAGTATGTCCTTATACGCGTCTTTATATGACCTTTTCTTAAGGGATTTGAATGTCTTTGGCAGTGAAAAGTATACGGAACTTGAATGGGCACAGCATTGGGCCCTATCAGATACATGCTGGAAAATCAGTTCCTATTGTGAAAGGAGGGGAACAAACAAAAATGGAAGAGGGTGAATTTTATGCCATTGAAACCTTTGCTTCTACTGGTAATATATCTTATCTTCAACATATAAGAAACTGAATCTTTTTACATATTAGATGGTAGATTGTGTGGATTGCCTACATTGATCTAACCAGCCTTTGTTTTTTTGGGTGCAGGGAAAGGGTATGTCAGAGAAGATCTAGAGTGCAGCCATTATATGAAAAACTTTGATGCGGGACACATTCCACTGAGGTTGCCTAGAGCCAAGCAACTACTAGCTACAATAAACAAGAATTTTTCAACATTGGCCTTCTGTAGACGGTATTTAGATCGTTTGGGAGAGACTAAATATCTAATGGCATTGAAGAATTTATGTGATGTTGGCATTGTTCAGGTATCTTCTTGCTATTGTTATCAACTGTGTGTTTTTTTTTTAAAATAAATTTTTGGTTTTGCACTCTTGTTTCAAGTCCTTACCGAAAACATCTTGATAGAGGCCATGCTAATATAGTAGGCCATTGTAGAACTTTCTGAATGTGATTCTGACCTTTTTGAGGCGTTGAATACCAGGTTGTCAGTTAAGCTAATAATAATAATAGTAATAGTAATTGAATTGGGGTGGACATCTGGTATAAATGGCATAACAAATCAGTCCAAACACATTCCTCTTATATTGGTATATACCCGAAATGTAAAACTTGTAATTTTCTATGAAGACTCAGCCGATATCTATAATCATCCTTTTCTGTTGTTGCAGCCGTATCCTCCTCTCTGCGACATCAAGGGCAGCTATGTTTCTCAGTTTGAACACACCATCCTACTGCGGCCAACCTGCAAAGAAGTTATATCGAGAGGTGATGACTATTAAGGTGGAAGACCAAAAAAGTTTAGTTGGTACTCATCTCCTCAAATATTTTGCAAATAATTTTAGTTGTGTACTTTTTGTGTTTTTTAACATAAGGAAGGTCCCTAAATAGCGGATGATACCCATGTTTGTCACTTGTCTGTACTCTTGCTTTGCCGTGTTTGATGATAGATGGTGTGATTGAGACTTGAATCAGGCAATACATGGTGATAGGAAGACTAGAATTTTCCATTGCAGTCAAAGTTATGTCTTACTACTACAAAACATGAATGATGTTTTACTTGTTTGGGTAAACATTTAAGTGTTAAAGGTGGATAAAGTTTTTTCTTTTTAAAAAAAAAAAAGTTTTCAAATAAGTATTAGAGTTGGATCGAAATCCTTCTCTAGACAAAGATTCAAACTTAACTAGGTTTGATGAAAATAATTTGGTCGGCATTTACCAAATATCTCAATTTAAATGGTTCAAGGTTCAATTGAAAAAGTTAAGACGTTTGGGTATATTTATGGTGTTGGGAGGAAAAAGGATAGCGAAAATTTGCTGAGGAATTCAGCATCCATAAATCTTGAAGTCGAAACTGGTCTATATGAGATTCAAGATATCCATATCAAGGTAATGCCGTATCATGTATGTATGATGATATGAATCTATTAATAGAGAAAAAAAGTTTAAGCTCTGCTGAGATTCATCTAAAAGTATTCATGTCCACCCCATCAAAACCATGTAATATTAAAATAGCACAGTTTAAGAATTTTATTTTGAAATATCCTTATTTTTTAAAGAAAAAAGCGATAATGGAATAAAAAAAAATTCATCTCATGTTTGGTTTGCAATAGAATTTTTTTTTTAATTCGAAATAAACAAATAATTCGTATTCAATTCTTGGATACATGTGTTATCACAAAATTCTATATTTCAAATTTGATGAAGTAATGTAGAGATAGATTTTATGAAATTTAATTCAATGCGAAATAGATTTTATGAATGTTGAGATAGAATTTATGAAATTCAATCTAATGTGAGAATTTGTGGAACCCATAAAATCCTTAAGGATTGAAAGAATAAAGTGATGGTTTTATCACAAACTTTATACATAAACAAGATAGTGTAATATTTTGTTATAGTGATTTAAAGAAAGGTACACAACCTTTTGTATTAGCTTCCATCTTTTTTTTAGAGAACTGTCCCAAGACAATGGAAGAAAGTGAGCATATGAGAAAGGTTTTCTATTTTTTGGCAGTAGGAAGTCTCATGTATGCAATGTTATGCATGCTTCCAAATATTTGTTTTGTAGTAGGATTGGTAAGTCTATATCAGGTAAACCCTGGTCTAAAACACTTGCAATTTGTTAAGCACATACTCAAATATTTATGGAGAATGAGGGATTATACGTTAGTATATTCTGGAGGGGACTTAACTCTCATTGGATATACAAGCTTTGACTTCCAAATGTATCTGAATTCGTGGAAATTGACGTCGTATTGTGTTTTTGTCGTAGACAATAAAGCCATGGTATGACGAAGTGTCGAGCAAAGTTGTATTGTTGGCTCCACTATTGAGGTCAAATATGTGGTTGCTTTTGAAGTAACAAAAGAAACAATTTGACTTCAGAAGTTCCTTACAGATCTCGAAGTCATTTTTGGTATGGAGAAAACTATTACATTGTATTGCGATGACAATGTGACAATAGCTAATACTAAGAAAATGAGAAATCATAAACGAACAAAACACATTGATTAGAAACAGAGATGGATCCAGGATTTTAGTCCAATGGGGGTGAAACTTCTAAATTCAAATGACCTTTTTTTTAACAAAAAAAGTCACTAACCTAATATGTATGGGTATGGGCTAAATCGATTAATTCTGTAATTCGGCTTTAAAGTCCATCTTAGGCCTCTAAGCTTAGTCTTTCAAGGTCCATCATACATTAATATTTTATTATTATTCAAGTTATATTATAACTTTATGGCTTAAGTAGGGGTGTTCAATCGATTAACCAACCTTAACTACCATTAACTGAATTAACCAACACTTTTAAACCCTTAACCATTAATCGAACCGAAATTTTTTCAAAAAAATTAACCGAATCGAACTATTTCAGTTAATTCAGTCAGTTAACCAAATTAATCGAAATTTATATTTTTTTGTTTTTTTGGTTAAAACATATAAAAAATTAACCAAATTAACTGAATTTAATATATGTAAAATGTATATAAAAAGTATAAATTTTCAGTTAATTAATCGATTTTGAACCAAATTAACCATTAACCGAACTTCTAAAAAATTATTAACTAAACCCAACCGGATTAATTTGGTTAACCAATCAATTAACCAAATTCGGTCAGTTAACTGATCGATTAACCGAATTCGGTCAGTTAACCAAATAAATTCAGTTTTACCCAAAATTTGCACACCCCTAGGCTTAAGGGGGTGAATTATATGCAATACAATTTGACCAAGACGGGCGAATGTTATACAATATGGAATTAATTGCTGAATTAATTACTTATTAAGGTATAAGGACTAAATTGTAAAAATCTTATCGCTATAAGTTTTTAATTAGCCAAAGACTTAGGGAATTAAAGTGAAATTAGTCAAAGGTACAAAATGGTAATTAAACCATTTTTTATTATGAATTAATGCTTGATGATGAAAGATTCCACTTATAATTGTTAATGATGGTTAAGTTAATTTAATTAGGTGATTGCGATTTTAATTAAAGTATATAAAAAAATTTATATGGAGATGTTCATCTTTTTCTTCTTCAACCATCCAACCTAAGAAAATAAAAAGGGATAAAAGGGTTTCAAAGCTTTAAACTTTTGGTCCTCAATTTTATGGTATTTCATGTATTTTTCTTGTAATTTGTATGTTTTTGAGGTCACGGGAGCTTGATTTAGCTAGCTCATGTACCAATTTGCAAAATTTTTAAAGTTTTAATTTTTTATTTCTTGAAGAAATTGGTGTTAAATTGATAGATTTTAAGCTTAGATTATGAAAAATAACTCGATTGTAACATTTACTTGATAGTTTTGTACATAAGGACTAAAGTGAGTAAAATCCAATTTTTTTGTGAAATTTTGGTATAAATAGATATTATAGGGTCTTTAAATGATGTAATTTAAGTCGATTTTTAAATCGAGACTCAAAATTAAAAGATATGGTTATTTTGATGTCAGGGACTAAATTGAATAAAATGTAAAATATTAAGGGTATCAAAAATAAGATTATATAGGTTCATACATGTCATTACATAATGCATAAATGTTTCGTATTGATAAATTGAATGGAATAATTGTGTAGATCAAGAATTGGATCAAATCGGAGATAATCGAGGAAAAGCTAAAATTGTTGATTAGTCCCTGAAGATTCAACTTGGTTGTTGTTTTGATCAGGTAAGTTCATATGATATTTTTTTATATAGGTTGTTGTATATTTTATTTGTAATTATATATGTGTTTGGTTGTGAATTGGTTCAAAAGACTAGAATTAGACTAAATTGAAAAGAAATGTTTACATGTGTTAAAGATGTCCATGTGAACTTAGTAAATGTTAGGATACAATTGGCATGCTAAAAGGGTCTTGTGCACGCTTATACGAGATTGATTACATATATTACTAAGATCCAACATTTGTTGCGAACTTATAAATACATGTGACATAGGTTTAGCTCAGACGAGTAACTTGATGTCGTTTTAAAAGTTTAGCCCGGATGGGTAACCTAACATGTATATATATTTAGATCAAATGAGTAACTGATGTGGTGTAGATACATGTGTATCTGAGCTCGTTTACTAGAGTTCATCGGGTGAAACAATTAAGGTGGAAATGAGAAATTGAAATGAAATGGAATGAACTTGTTAAAAAGATAAATGTTGAATTGATCATGAACAATGTAATTGAAATAATGTTTTAGACATGTATGTGATTATATTATCTCTTGATTGAATGAGCTTGAAATTGTTATCTAATGTGTCATGAATTGGCATATTGAACACTTGTGGTTTTATATGTGGATTCATTTTAAACTAATTTTCACATTGCTGATGTTGTGATTTGCCATGTCTAGCCAAACTATGCCAAAATTATGGTAGCTTATTGCATTTAATTGAAAGATAAGGTAAGTTTTGTTTAATGCCTATGAACTTACTAAGTATTTTATATGTTTACCTAGTTTGTTTTCCCTTTTCCTTATATATTGTCACATTGCAGAACATGTCAAGTCTGGTCATCTCAGAGCTCACATTATTACTGAGTCGGTAGCTATTTGGTCTTTTTGAGTCTAGGATTTTGGCATATATATATATATATATATATATATATATATATATCTTTATGTTACTCTAATGTATGCAAGTTATGGTGAATTAAAAGGTTTGGGATGATTATGGCAAATGTTGATTTTTGAATGTTAAGCAAAGTATATGAACTAGTATGCATACCTAAGCAATGTTTGATGTCTCTGGAAAGGAGGATCATGAATTTTTTGAACTTGGTATATTTAACATGGTGAAATAAGGTAAGTAGAATGGCTAAAATGATGCTTAGTTGAAAGGGTATGTTTGACTGATATGTTTGAGATATGTATTGTTGAATGGTTGATTTTGTTCGTGTTGATAAAATGAAAATAAATGTATGAAGATAAGGTGAAATGGTATTTTTCAAATTGGTATGGCATAGGTAAGGTTTGGAATTTGGATATCTTGGTTGATATGTATTCCATGACATTGAATTGTTAAGTTTAATTGATGAATAGGTGTGGAATGTTTGATATGAAGTTGAAATTATATGTTTGAACTCATTTGGTATTTTTTGATTCAAATGAAATTGGTATGTGGTATATATGTTGAATGGTTGTTGTTGGAAACTTGGATTAGGTACCAAATGGTTCATTTTTACTAAAAACAGGGTCCCCGTCTCGATGAGTATCTTTGCTCGTCGCAATGTCAACCAACAATATGTAACACCGCGACGTCAAGTGGCCTGAGGTTGCGACATGAAAAGTTGTTTGACGACATCATGATGTGAAAGGGATGACATCACAAAGTCGACCTTGAACTTTTAAAACTTTGTAATTTGGTCTTATTTCGAGTTCGGGTTGACAAAAGAGCTTTCGTAAGCTCAATTAAGACACAGAATTGATTGTTTATTATAAATTGATTGTGATTGATGTTTAACTGCATGTGTGAAATATGATTTACTGTGTTTTTTTACTCTAGTTGATTCGAAAACAAATTTAGCATTCCATAACTCGGACCCAACGATAGGGTCAAGCAAGGGGTGTTACAATATATTCATTTACTTCATTAGAGTAAGTGGGAGATTGTTGGGATCTAGTGCCTTTAGTTTAGTTTTTCTTCATATGCCCTTGTAATTTTTCAAACATATTAGTTTAATAAAATTCCAACATTTACATTATTATTGTTTGTATTTGTCCTTAATGGTTTTTACACAAAGAAAAATAAACAAGCAAATATTGACTCATTGATTACTTAACATTTAACTTATATTAAGTTGCATTATGTGGTCGGATCATAATGCGAGAAGACTACTTATATTAGTAGTTAATTTAAATAGTCCATAGTCTAAATAATCAAAATTGAGCACATTGATTCAAAGGCTATTATGTCGTCTGTTAAATCATATTAAGAAGATACATTGTTTTGGGTATCAAAATGGATGACTCTCAGAAGATAGAGACATAGATGTGATTCTTCGGAATGACAATACATTAGATAGGACACAAGTTGAATTAAGTCCTAGATTTTTATAGATTTATTCACTTGTGACATTCATAGTGTGGCTTACCCAAATCCTGAGCAAGTGATTGACTATGCGTACACGTACTTGACTCAAATACTTTGATGTACTGAAAGCCTGAGTTCAATTGATATTAGAGTTGGAAGTTGGTACGTTGGGTATATGACTTTTACATAGCATAGCTTCATTTACAATAGTGGAATTCATAGCACAATAAATGGTAAATGATATCGTGTAACAACCCAATTTTCAGTGGGACTGAAAAAGGCGATTTTGGAACCCTATTTCTGTGAACCAGATCCATAAAATTAAAAAGAAATATTTATAGAGTTAGCATAATAGTTTATTAAAGTTTGGTTCGGTAATTTGTTAAAATAATTACTTAATTAGGGTACAAGGACTAAATTGTAAAAATCTTATTGCTATAGATTTTTAATTAACCAAAAACTTAAGGATTTAAATTGCAATTAACCAAAGGTTCAAAATAGAAATTAAACCATTTTGAAATATATGTTAGTGCTGAAGATTCCACTTGTATTAAGTTAATGATGGTTTAAGTTAATTAAGTTTACTTAATTTTAATTAAACCAAATTAAGTAATTACTAATCCTAATATATAAGTTAAAATAATGAAAAGATGTCACCTTGAATATTTTCTTCGAATTTTCTACATTATTACTCACCGATGAGACACTTAGGTGATGAGTTTAATTTTTTTCTACCTCAATGAAGATCAAGATTAAGCTCAATATTTAGTTAAGTAATTAGTGCTATTGAATCCGCCTACCATCCAAGGTATCATCATATAGGTTTCTATATAATTTGTTTGTTTAATTTTATAATTTTTATTTCATTCAATATGATGTATCAAATATGAGAAAATATTGCTAAAAAATAAATTAAAATTATTTATTTACTTTTTTAATGAGAATTCAAAAGAAAGTTAATATAGCATTTAAATTACATTACATTTTATAAACAATAAATCGTAGCATCAACATCCTAACCAGTACACAAATCAACTGGCTAACACTTCCAATACCATCATTTAGATCAACCCTAAATATTTTTTTATTAAAATTTTTTTTATTTTAAAAAAATGCTTAAACACTTACAAAAGACAATGCTCACTGAAGGCAAGTTGAAATCTTCGGCTAACAAAGGATTCAAACTTGATTAGGTTTAAGGAAATAATTTGATCGGCATTTATTAAATGTTTGAATTTAAAATGTTTAAAATGGAGGTCAATCTTAAGTCCTATAAAGAAAAAGACATCCACATCCATTAGGCTGAAATCATGTTATGTTTGGAATCTTTCGAAAACAAATCTACACTCAATACCTAATGATGTGGGGGTTGAGGCAAAAGTATCCAAATCATAAGTATTGAGATTGGTTTAGGCTCCGTTTGTTTGCAGGTAAAATGTTTTCCGGAAAATGATTTCTGGAAAATAATTTCTTGGAAAATAATTTCTGGAAAATGATTTACTTTTCTGGTGTTTGGATGAATCTGTGTAAAATATTTTCTGTTGTTTGGCAGATTTCCTGAAAATATTTTCCTGAAAAGCTATTTTAATAAAAATTTATATATTTAAGAATTTATTATTTTTTCTTTGTTTGATTGAGTTTGAGAATGTTAAGTGAGCCTTGATCATTAATGGCCAAAATTAGATCAATGCCTATTTGTTGTTGTTCTTGTTCTGATGTTTTGTATCTTAAAGCTAATACTAAAGCTGCACTTTGCAATTTTAATTTTTAACTAATGAATAACAATGTCATCTTTTCAAGATTTATGTTGATAATGCAATGATAATTACCTTCCAAGGCTATTCATCCTTTTTTCTTTTTTCACATCAAGCAAAGTGATATTGAGAGCTAAAAATAACGCAGACATTTTTTTTTAACCTCTTAAGGATTGATTTTATATATTTTTTCCAATTAAAAAAAGTATTAAGTGAGGGAAAGCTACCTTTGCCTAAAGTCAATGCATATCATCAGCCTTATAGAGCATCAAAAGTAGTACTAACAAATCACTCACCCATTAAGTGAAACTATACTCCTGAGACTCGAACCTAATGCTTATAAGTGTATTAATAAGTACTCGATCAACTGAACTGGCATTTTTTTATAATTCTAAAAATTGCATCTCTAAACTCCTGCTGAGGATTTTGTTGAAGCAAATTATTGTGTGTTATAATCAAGCTACATCACATTTTCATCTAATGCCATGACTTGGCAATGGCTGAGTAGACACGAATTATGATTCATTAAATGAGGTGATTTACTTGCGTAGAAGGCCTCGGATCGTAAGACTACAATGAGTGCATTTACCAACTCTATAAGCATTTAAACATAGGACTTGAAATTATGAGATGCTTTGCTCGTGTCTTGTGGCACTTTTTAGAGGTACTTAACAGCACAGTACTACACCCAATAGGAAATATGAAAAAGGGGGACTTTCATTTTGCTTCTCATAACAAAAGTTTATTAGCAACTTCCCAAATTTCTACACTTAGCATTTAAGTTAAAAGATAATCAAATATGTTGCAAACCGTAATTAGCCAAATTTTCATCTAGGACTTGCGCTTAGAAGGGGAATTCAAATTGTATTTATAACAATTTGGTCATTCAAACAAATTTGTAGACAAAAACCAGCATGTGATACAATTTAACTTCCTCAACAATCGCGAGTACACCCAACTAACCGAAAATAATAACATGAACCCAAGGCCTCTTTAATATCAAGCAAAAAAAAAAAAAAAAAAAACACATTCACTTCCCCTCTCAACCAAATACCTTTCAAAGGAATGAAATTACATATAAGCTATTGCATTTACAAGATATCCATGTATTTGTCCTGATCTTGTGCATTACTGTGTAATTGAGCAACTTCAATATGACACGAGTTGCGTGGGTTTGCTCTATAGATATGCCAAGTCAAAGTGCATTGTCCATGAGATTATGATCGGTGAGTGAGCAACAACTCTTAGAAAATTCTTCTTCCAACCATTGTTTTGTCGCTTCCCTAGAAAGATTGACCATAATAAATTAATCTAGGATCTCCCCTCCTCCAATTCCTCAAAGAAAGAAAACTCTCTCGATTTGAAAGGTCTGTTTCTATCTTCTCGCTTCTCGTTGCTTAGCAAATTCACCTTCTAAATCAAGAAAGTCATCCGGATCAATTTCGCAATCAGTGTCCGAATACGCATCTATTAAGCTTTGATCAAAATCAAACTCCATGTCATCAAATAATCCAGAGTCCTTAGCCCGAGGCCGCAATGTACCCTGTTTCCCTCGCCTTGCTCTCGGCCGACAAAAGACAAAACTGAGTTACCACCGAATGCTTTCTCGGACTTGTTTTGAGAAGGGATTTGATGCATTGGACTTGACAAAGACATGCTTCATAAGATCAAAGACTCGAGGTTCTAAAGAGCTACCATTGTCTTCTATTTCCTCCTCCTTGAAGGTAACACCTTTTGGTATTTCATTATCGCACCGCTAGAATCTTTTCCTCTCGCCCGTGAGTGACGAGATGATTCTCCTTGATACCTTCAAAATCACAAAGTTGTTCGTAAGGAAGAAACACGTGAATCACAGGATACTCTAGAACAACCATATCACTAATAGTTTCCGTAATGGGGCCTTTATGTCTAACTCCTGAAAGACGATTTGGATCCCTACAATAACACAAGAAAATCATCTATAGGATGGATGAGAACATTTTCAGCAGACAAAGAACATGAAAAGGCAATCACTTTCAACAGATATGAGTTGCATATCAAACACAGGTATTTATAGTATGGCACCGGTCGAGTCATGAATTGTCGTGCATCCTTATGTCCCTGTATGTTTGTACATAACAGCTTTTTCAAATCCCATATAATGAAACCATTATTATAATGATATGCATCAAAAGTCTCTCTATTACTTCTCAAAGGGCTTTTAATAGTATACCAAACAAATCGATGAACAAAATGAAATGAAGGCAATATCATCTTCCTTGTAATATCGTTACCCTTAAACTGCATCACTCAAACTCTTCATTTTAATTGAGGAACCCATGTCCAACACATATTCCAATACAAGTCTGGAAAGATGACCCTTCAAATACATGAAAAACTTAGAAAAAGTTTAACATACTCATGTCACATACAAACCGAAAAATAATAATAAACGAAAAACACTTGTCTTGGCCCAACCAGACCTAATTAAGCTTTTGGTTTCAAACTGATGCATGGAATGATTAGATAAGTAGACAACACAACTCTATGTCATCATCTTCTTTGAGTTGTAAGGCTTCTGCCTTTATCACCCATTCCATGCTTCCTTCTCTTTTTTTTTTTTTTAAAAAAAAAGGTTGATTCATTATGAAACAGAATGTGGTGACTGACAACTTTCTTTATTTATGTAATTAACCAATATGAATGGTCATGAGGAATAAAAGGGTAGCCAAACGGCATTGCTATCATCTCTTTACATATTATGAGAAATAAAAATCCTTTGCAATGACTCTGTAAATAAAAATACTCTGCAAAAAAAGCAATGGGTATTATAAGAAATACTAATTAGCCAAAACAAGAGATAGATAGGTAGACAGTTGGGAAAAACTTTGTTGAAAACAGGCAAGGAACTATATCCATGTCAAAGAGTGATTGTATTGGAGGTAAAAAAATTAATAAAGTGAGTTTTTAGTATTTTAGGGTTCATGAAATGCATGCCTCTAAGGTCGTGAAGCCTTGCTTGACACCACGAGTGATATCAATCGACTGATATCGCCTCCTCGCACCAAAACCACAACCCCACATCACAAAACCCATCACCAAAACAAAATGAAAAAGCATAATTAAAGAAGAGATTTGAAGAACTAAGAAGAAGAAGATTACCTGATGAAGAAGGAGATGGAAAAGTTGAAGAATGGAAGAAAAGAAAGCTTAAAGTTGAAGAACGGAAGAAAAAAGGCTTACTTGGATGAAGAGGAAATGGAAAATGTCTTACGAAATGAAATCAAGTGAACATTTTTTCCCAAATTGAAGCCATTTTTCCCGTGTTTAGTAAAATATTTTCCTTTGGAAAATGTTTTCCAGCTTCCAAACATCAGAAAACCAGAAAAATATTTTCCGGAAAATATTTTCCTGGCTTCCAAACGGACCCTTAATATATAATACGTTCTTTTTCTTCTCATTTTCAAGTGATACCTAACCTATCTTTTTTCCCCAAGTTGCTACTTTGGTGACAAATTGTTTTCTCTTTAATTTTTTTTTTATTTTCCTTTTTTTCCCTTTATAATGTTTAGCAATACTAACAATACTCAAAATTTACCCTTCCGAGATCGTGACGCTAGCAATTAATTCTGCTGTTGAACTTAATTCCCTACTTGCTCTTCTTGATGGGATAGAAAAAGTTAATTCATTGATCAAAACTAATGTTTTCAAAACTAGACCTATTGAATCGGGAACCAATGGAGTATTAGTAAGAAGGTGAGGATTGAATCGATTGACTCGCGAACCGATACATACCGATTGAACCAAGTTAAAAAAAACAATTAAAGCAAATTTCTCTATTTTAAATATATATTTTTATTTTAAAATTATATAAGTATGAAAATGAGAAAAGAAAATATTTTAGGCACCAATTTATGGGTTAAGACCCTTTTAAAAACTTAACGGTTTGAATTAGAATATAATAATTTGACTAACTGGTGTATTAACTTAGAGAAAAAATAGTTTAAGTATCCGTTGTGATAAAAAAAATTAAGTACCCAAATAAAAAAAATTTTAAATACCAATTTATAGAAAAAAAACAATTGTGAGAATTAAATTTGAAAGACGAAAATGCAATAATAGAATAAAAATAAGTTATTAAACAAAAAAAAGGTTTAAAACATAATATAAAATAAATTATTAAGTAAGAAGTTTAGATGGTAATATAAAAAAGAGAGAGATGAGTCAAGCGTTGACAAAATTGGCGGAAAATGAAATCCAATGGATGGCTTGTTTGTTTGGGGAGGGTGGTGGGTTTTGACTAAATCAGTAGAGCAACTCTAAAATACCAATGGCGGAACCATTCGCACACTGTGGGCCGACTCCTACGCTTTTCCCTTTTCATATGATCTCTCTCTCGTTCTAACTCCAACTGATTTTTGTTCCCAATTCATCCTTAAGTGTTCTTTTTTAAGTTTCTGTTTGCGTTTTTGGCGTTTTCATCCTTTGCAATGCCGCCACCTCCCACAGCCGCTCTCTCTTCTTCTTCTTCCCTATGTCTCTTCCCACTTTCTTCTTACTCTTCTCCCAAGAAAACCCAATTAGGCTTCTGCCCATCCTTCCCCTTCACCAGGCTTACCAATTTCACTCCCACCCGCAGACTCATGACATGCTCCGCCGTTTCCATCGAGAAAGAAACTCTCATCTCCCACCGCCCCCACACTTTCCTCCGTGAAACCGACGGCCTAGATGACGGTTCCGTCAGGTCCCGCTTCCAGCGCATGATAATGGAGGTGCAGGACAGCGTCTGCGGCGCCCTCGAGGCTGTCGACGGAGCGGGGAAGTTCAAGGAGGACGCATGGACGAGGCCCGGAGGCGGTGGAGGAATCAGTCGAGTGTTGCAAGACGGTGACGTTTTCGAAAAGGCTGGTGTCAATATCTCTGTTGTTTACGGAGTTATGCCCCCTGAAGCTTATCGAGCTGCCAAGGCTAATGTCACTGATCAGAAGTCCGGTCCCGTTCCCTTTTTCGCTGCTGGGATCAGCTCGGTATTTAGTAACTTTTTGAATTTCCTTTCTTTGCCTCAATGTTTTGGTGCAATTCCATAGCAAAAAGAAATTGCTGATAATTATAACATTCTGGTTTTCTCCCCTTTTCAGGTTTTGCATCCCAAGAACCCCTTTGCACCTACGCTGCATTTTAACTACAGATATTTCGAAACAGATGCTCCCAAAGGTACTTATTTTATCCATAGTTATTGTTAAAGTTGTTGATTTGGGAATGCTAAAATGGTAGTTTAAATTTTGGAAACATGAAAATATCAAAATCTATATAATAAAAATTATTAGCTTGTCAAAAAGTGATATAAATCTAAACTTCTTTGAACATTATGACACTGAGAAAATCTACTAGCATGACACAAATATTTGAATTCTCAGCTGATATATTGTATCCTCATTTATCAACAAAGTGATAGGAGGATCTTTGTAATGAGTTCTCTGAGTTCATCAGAGTTTGGCCAGTTTATGTTGTAATCTGATTCCTGGAAATGGCTCCCAATAATCCCATTAGCTTAGACTTGAGTTACCATCGGCATATTAATCAAGAAAAAATTTTATTCTCTACTTGTTTTCTATTCGGCAGTGATGAATATTATGCTTTGTGGTTTGCTTTGGTACTTGTTTTCATAAACAAAAATGAGGTAGGTCCCCAATATCTCCCCAAAAAAAAAAAAAAAAAAAAAAACAAAGTTCCTTAATTAAAAAATTTTCAAATTGCTTGATTTTCTTTAGTTGCATTCCCGGTACTTTGTGATTATTCTCTACATTAGTCTCTTTCGTGCTTCAAAGATACGTGGTTTAAGTTAAGTCAGTGACTTGAAAATTTGCAGATGCTCCTGGAGCTCCAAGGCAATGGTGGTTTGGGGGTGGAACTGATTTGACTCCATCTTACATCTTTGAGGAGGATGTCAAGCACTTCCATTCAGTGAGTTGAATTTCAATTCTTTATTTCTTATGTCTTTTTCTTTTCAAAAGAACAAAAAAATTCATGAGTTTCTTGTTCTTGTGGCAAAAGTTTTCTCTATTTTACCAACCAGTAAAGCTTTAGACTTCTGCATTTGGCACTATTAAGATATGGAGTTGCTCAAGCAATTAAATTAGTTCTAATTCTAGTTGTCTCACTTTGAGAAAGTAAAGTATTGATTTTACCAAAGAAGGGATTTGAAAAGAACCTTCTTATTTCAAGATTTCTCTAAATTTGGTATATATGGATTTACCTTAAAGCACATATTTGATATATATATATATATGGGTTATAGATTGATAGGTAGACCGGAGAAAAATGTTTAAAACTGTCAATGCACTGCACATGTCGGTCTAAAGATAACTACAATGTTCTGTAATTACCAGTGTATTTGTGTGTTAAAATTAGTTCTATCCTTGCAAAATAGTATTTGAATAAATGAAATATTTTTCTGTTTGTTCTTTTGCTAACATTGGCCTTCTTTTTCAATTAAAAAAAAAAAATTGGCCTTCTTTTGTAGATACAAAAAAAGGCATGTGACAAATTTGATCCATCCTTTTATCCTCGATTCAAAAAATGGTGCGATGACTACTTTTACATTAAGGTATTATCTTGCCAGACCTTTTTGGTGTTATATGCATTTCTCATTTATTTTCTGAGTTTTATAATTATGTGTATAGAATTTGAATATATATGTATGTTTTTCTCTGTGATGATTTTACTTGATGTTTGGGTTGGCAGCAAAGTATTAAGAGTGTGATGAAGCAAATTCTGGAATAAAATTTCAAATTACATATTCAGGCTTATTATATGTAATAAATGGAATTTCCTTGTATATGTATTTAACTTTTTATAAACTAGACGTTTACTTCACTAGGGTGAGTGCTTCTTTTTTGCCTTATGCACTAGGCAATTTAAGGGTCTAGATTTCAGCTTGTCCTTTCAACAACATCGGTAGTATTTGGTCAGCCTTTAGTCGAAGGATGGATGTGTTCATGTTCTGTCCTAAAAGAGCTCCTTATGAATAGACCACAATAGTGATGGACAATTCTGGTTTATGGCACTCAGGGTACTCATCCATCCAAACCGTAATGTTATGTGCATTTTTTTTTTTACTTGAATTGCCTGTCAATCCAACTTACATAAACTCACCTTTGCCCTGCTTTTACTAACTTATTCATGGGCATAAGAAATATTGTTTTTTATTTTTTAACAAATTGTAGATAGCGTAAAGCCCACTTTGAAGTTTGAACTTATAAGTGCATGCATAATACCTACCCTAAGCTGTGCTTGCCACCTTTGAACTAGCAACTATATGTTTCACAGTATGTTCAAAATATTTACTAAAACATTTTGCCTTTATTCGTTCTTGATTTGGTTGGTGTTAATTTTATGTTTACTGAAACGATGTTCTTGAATTCCTCTTCTGTCCCACTAGAGATAATGTTTTCCTTCAATAGATATCTGACGATGAATATTGTTTGCCATGATCTAAGGGTTTTGATTTCTTTACTTTTATTTTAAGATTGATATTGTTGATCTTTTTTACTTTTTATTTAATGTAAAAGGACATGGGAGTCGGATATTATATCATATTTTAAAATTCAGTGCAAAAAGTGTATCAATTTGGATATATCTCTTGCTGAAAACAGTCATCTACAGTATGATAGACATTTAACTTTGAGTGATATCAGTAGCCTAGCCTGTGTGGTGATCATATATTTGTTCTGAAAGCTATTATATAGTCAGTTTTTTTCACATTGACTAATACCATATGTTTACAATTTTCTCCTCCTTATCATGGATGAAATTGTTAAATCTTTATGTCTGCTTTTGCTCTATGTAGCATCGAGATGAGAGACGAGGGCTTGGTGGAATATTTTTTGATGATCTAAATGACTATGATCAAGAGATGCTTCTTTCATTTGCCACTGGTATACCCAGGAAGGAGATTAATCATTGGGCGTTAGCCACATATAAATAGTGATTCCAATTGGCCTTCAATTTCTCTAATGCTATCTATTTGCAGAATGTGCGAATTCCGTGGTTCCTGCATACATACCGATTGTAGAGAAAAGGAAGAATACACCATTCACTGAGAGCCACAAGGCATGGCAACAATTGCGAAGGGGCCGCTACATTGAATTCAACTTGGTATCATATCCACCTATAACTAAACTGGAGAGATTTTGACTTTGTAGACATCTCTTAATCAACTTAATTTGATTTGTTAATAAAAGGTATATGATCGAGGTACAACGTTTGGACTGAAGACTGGAGGTCGAATTGAAAGTATTCTCGTCTCTCTCCCTTTAACAGCACGGTGGGAATACGATCATGTAAGCTTTCTTCCCTCATTTTCCTTTTTCCCCTCCCTCCAAGGAAAAAAAATTCCCATTATTTGCAAATAATGTTGACTGATTTATGTTAATGAGAAGCCATAACTGTAACTGCCAAGTATATAATTTGTGTTGGACGTACAGAAACCAGAAGAAGGAAGTGAAGAGTGGAAACTATTAGACGCGTGCATGAATCCCAATGAATGGATTTGAGACATAGTGGTTAAATATTTTTTATTTTTCTTTGAAGGTTGTATTTTCATATTGCATATGTTGTATAAGTTAGGCTTTCATTGTTTTCTGGTGTTAAGGTGATAGGGAACTCACTCGTGTTGTAAAATCATGTGAATGTGGGTGCTTACTCGTTCCTGTAATTTACACATTGTTCAGAGCCTAACGGTAGCTTATTATTAATAATAATATTGTGAATCTGTTAATATGTCTGTGTGTGCGTATCGTTTAGATGAGTCTACTCTTCCCGCATCGCATCTATGTTGAAGCTGTGTTATTCGTATGTACTTCGTAATTATATAATTACACGATACATAAGTAATTTACTTGATAAATAAATAAGATTATAATCTATATTTACTAATGTGTAATTATTTGATTATTGTGTAAAAATAAAATTAATTATTAAATTGCTTATTTAAAATATTCAATTTTATTTAGTTTAAAAGCGCTCAAATCGAAGGAAATTAGGGATAAATTTTAAAATTACATATGAATTATGGTTTAATGGGTAATTTTATACACGAACGTTTGATTTGATTCAATTCTTGTAAATTATCAACACAATTATATATATAATATCATTTTATGTGATAAATATAAAAATAAATTGATGTATTTATTTTTTAAAATGTGTATGATTAAATCAAAATTAAAGTTTCAAATATACATTTGAACCACAATTAAAGTTTCACATGTATAATTGCATCAAATTAAAGTTTATGTATACAATTACACATTAAATAAAAGTTCATATATAATTTTGAGATTTATCTTTAAAAATTATGAGGAAAGTAACTAACATGACCAAAATCTCCTTTCACTATTAAATATATTAATATAATCTTTATTCTATTAAAAAGAATTAAATAAATGGTTTTTTTCATTTATAGTTTAACATTAAATAAAATATTTAATCGATAAAAGCTTTTGAAATATAATTTTTAAATAATAGTGACATTTTTAAATTAATAAATGTTATTTGTATTGAAATTTGACATTAATTGAATTTTTTTAATAGATATTAAATTAATACATTTAATAAATAAAAGAATTAATTTCATGGAAAAAATTATCACGTAGATTCACTTGAAAATCGTAAAGTCTTCATATTGATAATCTAAGTTTTATATCAAAATTTAAAAACATCTGAAATAATTAAAAATTAAAGTATAATATAAAAAAGAGGAAAGTGGGATGTTAATGGAGTTGCTACTTCTAGTTTTACAGCAGCAAACGAGGCCTTAACCAAATTGTATTTGTATAGGCCCAAGCATTCATAAATTTGTTGAAACCCAACAATGGATTACCAAAATAATTTGAGGATTTCATATACCACATTTATAATTAAATTTAATATATTCAAATAATCATGGGTGAAGTCAGAAAATTTTTTTAGGTGGTCGAAATTAAATTATATTTTTTTCGATAGTAAAAATATAATTTTTAAAGGATTAAATTAAAATTTTATTATTTTTAAAATTTTAAAAAGCCAAAATGAAAAATTTTCAATTTCAGAAGTCCCAACTGTACCTGCCCCTGAATTTGCCCCTCCAAATAACTATAATTAATATTATTTCAAAATGGATTTTGGTTTCAAAATATTTACATGTTACGATTCACATTTGAATTTCTATCTTATATATAAATAATTAAAATATATTAAGCTAAGTTTATTTTAACATAATATTTAACATATTCAATATTATTAATTCACATTATAATATTCAAAAATAAATATATTGAGGTTTGAAAGTTGGGGAAAGGCAATCTCATCTTATTTAAGAGTGAGTATTCGATCGAATCAAGTGAAAAATCTTTAAGGTAATCGAGTTGGCAAGTCCTATTTTATCATTCTAACTTGATTTGAATTTTTTTTCGAATCAAGTCGAGCGAAATGAAAAATGAGTTGAATCAAATCAAGTGAAATTGTTTGATTTAAATTAAAAAATTAAACATGTTAAATTAAAATCTTGTTACAATATAACTAATTTCATATTGGAGTACATAAATTTGAAACCATTAATATTTGAAAAGTAATTCAAAGCAAAATAAAAAAAAAAGATCTTGAATCATTAATTAACGTATTTAGATCCTAAAATTTTTATTTTAATTTTCATAGAAATTTTAAAAAATATATAATTTTTTTAATTTTTAAAATTATTTTAAATTTTTTTGTAATTTTTGTTGAGAAAGATCAATTTGCTCATTTTCAAAATTGAAAGAGATCATTGATTGAGTATTAACTCGATTGCCATGGGCATTGTTGTCAATGTAGGAGGTTGTGGATTCGAGTGTGCTGGAACGTATTATCTTCCTATTTATGAGGTGGGGATACGCTATAGGTAGTTTTAGATATTGTCTTAAAAAGAGCAGATGTAATGAGATTGTTTTTTTAAAAAAATTTACAAGGACTAAATAGGTATTTACACTAATTTATTATTCAAATGAATTGAATTTTAAAATTTAACTCGACTCGAACTTGAATTATTTATTTAAATTAACTTAAATAACTCAATTCGATTAACTCAAATTTTAAATATTATTTTGAGTAGAATCTAATCCAATCACTTTTTATCCGGTTATTCTAAATTTATGGATTGGTTTCAAAGTTTTGACGGTTGGGCCGCTTGTCTCCCTCTCCTTCTCTTATGTCATTTTCCCCTTTTCTCACTAATTACTTTCTCTTCCTTTTTGAACTAAATTATTGTTGGTTTTGGTAAAAGCAGATCATTGGTTCCACACCCAATTTTTAATTATATAAAACCTATATTTCTCTTTTACAACTCATTTCTGTTGGTTGTTATTTCAAGTTTTTATTTTCTTTATTTATTTATCAAAGCTTTTAGTTACTCCTCAAGTCAAATGATATTAGCAATATATATATATATATATATATATATATATATAAAAAATTAAAAGGGAAATAAAAGTAAAGTATTTAGGTCTTTTTATTCTTTTAAATAATTAAAACTAACTTTTGTCACATTCAATGTCATATATATAAAATTTTAAAAAGAATTTTAATTTTTTTTGGCGAATTATAATAACAGGGTAAAGTCCGAACAACAAATGCCACTCGAACCTAAGCCACACATAGGGTGGTGAACACCCTTGATCATCAAACCATCATGTGGGTTTAAATTATAATTGAAAAAAAAGATAGATTAAAAATTTCATTTTTATGTTATAACTATAATTGAATTTGGTTACAAATTAGATTGCAAGTTGCAAGAGATGTTAAAAGAGTGGTGAATGATGTGGACAGTGCGCAGCACCCAGTCATTGGTTTCTAAAACTCCCTCAGACATCCCAAATAAGTGACCACCTACATAATCCTTGATGATTAATCATAATTAAATTTTCGTATGAAATCAATATCAAATTACAAAATAAATATTTTAAAAACTATGAATTATTAACAAGTCAAGTCAAAATTTATAATAATAAAAAAAAGTAACCCAAATAAAATACGATTACATTGAGGGGTGGGGAGGGATTAAGTATAAGAGAAGCAGGGCTGCTAATAAAACCTTTGTTTTTCACTGTTTATATAACTCATCCTTAAAACAAATTATCTAAATTTAAAAAGAAAAAGAAAAAACTATATGGTAGTAATATAAGTTACACACACTCTAATATTGCTTCTAGTAATGTGAAACGTATAACCATATCCACCTTATCCTGATGTTAGTTGGTGGAGCCACGATGGGTGAATACTGAACATTGCGATTCCGGCCTGGAGGGCTGGCTTCCGGCACTGGCCGGGCAGGCTGATATCCCAACGGGCGGCACCATGCAATTATAGGACAAGCACAAGGAGACGGTATCAGGCAGATTGGAACCTTGAGGTAATGGGAATCTGGATAGATAGTTATGCTGCAAATACAAAGTTTTGGTGGTGCCGTCGTAAACGCTTTTCACGTACTCCTCAGGTACAGACCCAGTGAGATGGTTATTATTCAAGAAGAGAGTCTCCACCCCAGCCAACAAGGGGGTTATATCCCCCGTGATGAAGTTATGGCTCAAGTCCACGATGGATCCCTGGCCGCCGTAGGATTGGAAGGTGGGGTCCATCTTGATTGATGATGGGAGGCCACCCGATAAATTATTCCGTTGCAAAAACAGTGAAGTGAGGGAGGGGTTTAAGAAGAGTGAAGACGGGATGGGCCCACTGAATTGGTTCATGCTAACGTCCAGGTACACTAACTCGGATAGGGATTCCAGGGCCTTGAGTGGGCCCCACATCCAGTTCTCCGACACTGACAAGTAACGGACAGTTGACGGTAACCTTGGCAACGGTCCGCTGATCTTGTTCTTCTTCAAATCCAAGTGTAATAACTGCGCCGACACTGTTCTGGGTAACTCCCCTATTAACTCGTTCCAGCTCAACACCATAACTTTTAAAGATGGAAGCTTCGTGAGGCCTGGCGGGATGAACCCGGTGAGCCGGTTTGAACTCAGATCCAGAGTGTGCAAGAAGGGGAGAGTAGAAAAGGAGGGTGGTATGGGTCCTGTTAAGCGGTTGTTGGTCAAGGAAATGACTCGAAGACTAGTGAGTTCACCCAGTTGAGGAGGGATGGGACCGGTGACGAGTCCAGGGAAGAGGATGAGTTGGGTTAGCTGGGTAAGGTTGGAAAGAGCAGGGGTGAGGGAGCCAGCAAGGCCAGGCGAGTCGGAAAGGCCAGTGCCGAGCGACAGAATGGTGACTCGGTCGTTGAAACTGCAGGTGACGCCGGTGAATGAGGAGCAAGGATCTGGTGCGGTGAAGTCCCAAGTGGAGAAGAATCTTGAGCCTGGAATGTCTGTCAGACTGTCTTTGATGGCTGACAGCGCCGCCAGATCAACGGCGCTGATCTTGGGTCGTTTCTCAAATGCTAGAACAGACGCATTGACAGAAAACAGCAGAAAAAGAAGAAGGAAAAAACATGGCTGGTACTGGTAAGCCATTGCTGAATCAAACACAAAAAAGAAAATACCCTGAAAAACAAGCTCATAAGTCTTTAAGAGAGAATGGAGGGAAGGAGGGACAGACGGTGGACGTACGTGAATTTATTAATTATGCATTTAGAAGAATTTATATTTTAAAGCTGAATGAATGAGATCCAAGAGAGGCCAATATATAATAGTTTAGCTCAACAAATGGAAATGGCGACAATAAATCGAAAAGACATTAAACCAGGACCATGTAATAATAATTAAAATAAGTGATAGTAGCGTAGAGAAGGAAAATGACAGGGGAGAAGAAGGAGAGGGAGGCAACGGAGGTCGGAAGAAGTCAGAATGGGGTCAACTTGTATGTGTTTTTTGTTCCAAAATTAGTGGTCGGAATTGGGAAGGGGACGTACGGACCAAAGTCTTTTGTTTTGCCTTAAAATTTAAATGTAACAAAATATTGTTTTAATTAACTGTAATGAATATTAATAATAAATATGGAAACAACAAAATTTCAAATAAATCTTAAAATTACATTAAATTCTGATTTGATGTAGAATGTGATTATTTTGGTGCAATTGTATAAATATAAATTTAATTTTGATTTTAGTTCAATTGTATAGATATACCTACAAAGCATCAACATAATAACATGATCAAAGATTGTAAAAAATAGAACGTCGGTAATGACAATATATCGCAAAGAAAAGAGAAATAAAAATAAAGAACACACAGATTTTACGTAGAAAATCTTTTGGGAAAAAAAACCACTACCATAGAAGAAGAAAATTCACTATGTCGAATTCGAATAGTTACAAGAGTAGTAGACTATGTCTATTTATAGGCTTGTAAAACCATATTCTAATAGAAGTGTAGTAAGATTGAAACACCTTATTCTAATCAATCAATATCAAATAGATGGAGTTTAATAAGGTTTAAAAAACCTTATTCTAAAATAAAATAAAAGAAGTGTAGTTCTGGATTTTACTTTTATTTTATTTTACCACTGTATTTTATTTAAATAAGGATTCGGGTCACTTAATTTTAACAATGATTTTGAAGATGAAGAATTTTTGCAAATTGCTCTAGACTATTTTCAAAATTTGTTCACCTCACAAGGATAGTCTAATTCTACATAAGTTCTAGATGGGGTATCAAGCAAAGCAATCGAAGAAATTGATAACTACTTGACTTCATCCTTCTAAAAAGAGGAGGCGGTGGTTGCCTTAAAAATATGCATCCCACCAAAACCTCTTGGACTTGACAGTATGCCTACTACGCTTTTTTAGAACTATTGACATTTAGTTGAAAGTGGGGCTATAAATTTTTGCTTGGAGGTGTTTAATGAAGGGAGGGATTTGCCTGATATTTTACTCTATAAATATTGTTCTTATTCCTAAGGTCAAGAATCCTGAGTTTATTAGCCAATTTCATCTTATAAGTCTTTATAATGTTTTATAAAAAATAATTTCAAAGGTTTTGGTTAATAGACTAAGGCATGTCATCTGTGATTGTATTATCCAGGCCTAAAGTGCTTTTATATCATGACAACTAATCTTTGATAATGTGCTAGTAGCTTTTGAAATGATGCATCCAATGAAAAACAAAAAAAAAGGGGGATGGTTTATTTGCGCTAACCTAGTAGAATGGGGATTTTTGGATGGTATAACATGCACAAAAAGGTTTTGCAAACAACTAGGTTAGATTCGCTATGAGATGTGTCACCTTAGTATCTTAACTGTGGTGGTTAATGGATATCATACCAATAGCTTTCAGTTAGGGAAAGGTATTCACCAAGGAGATCTGCTTTCATCGTTTATATTTTTATTTTGTAGTGAAGATTTTTTTTTTTGCATTATTAAAAAAAAACGATGGGGATAAAAAATTTAAGGTTTACAAGTAAGCAAGAATGGATTGTGCGACACATCTAGTTTTTTGCTAATGATAGTGTTATTTTCGAAGACATTACTGTAGTAATGGTAACAAGAATTAAAAGGATTATTTAGTCTTATGCAACTTGTTTAGATCAACAAGTTGATTTTGATAAATCTGAGGTCTTTTTTAGTTCTAATACAACAGTAGGGCTGAAGTTAATGTCAAAAGGAAACTAGAGGTTCAACAAACCAGTGCCCTTAGGAGATGCTTAGGTTTACCAACCATAGTAGAAAGGAACACAAGAAGAACTTTTCATATACTATTGTATAAGCTGAGAGCTAAAATCATAACTTGGAGCATTAGAAGCCTATCTAGTAGGGGTAAGGAAGTCTTTATTAAGGCAATTTCACAAGTCATCCCTACTTATTTCTATGGATTATTTTCAATTACTCAGGTCTTTTATAGTTGAGACTACTAAGATTATTAGTAGCTATTGGTGGAGACATAGCAAAATCAGAAGGGGCACTAGTTGGCTACAATGCTGAGAGGTGTGTACAGTTGAAGGAGCTAAGCAAACATGGGTGGAGGATTCTTACTCTACTTGCCTCGGACTTTCAAGAAACATATTTGGGTAAGAATCTTTTTTTTACTTGAAAGGGTGTTTGGGACACCAAAGTTGATTATAGATTGGGTGGGTTGGAAACTAGGTATTGGAAAATCTAGTAGAATATAAGAAGACTCACAATTACTTAATTTTTCTAGGGCAAACCACTACCACCACATATCCCTGGGCATAAATAAGGTTGGTAAGTGATCTCATGGCCCTATTAGTGCCAATTACATGGGCCAGATATAATTTTAGTTGCAACTTAGCTTGCATTTGGTAGACCAATGTAACTTTCTATGTAACACCCCTCATATGTATTCAACGCCGGAATAAGGTTACGAAGTATTACTGAACTAATTTGCAAACAACCATACATTTCACATATGTTTTCAAATTTCAAATAAACATCATTTAAAATCATTCCTATTGTCCCCAATATGAGCCTACGAGGCCCAAAACATGTATTTGGGGTAGTTTGAGACTAAATCGATAAATTATGAAATTTCTGGAAAACTTAGAAAATTTTACAAAATATAGGGGATACACGCTCGTGTGGCCCGGCCGTGTGGACATTCGAAATGGGATCACATGGCCATGTCCTAGCCCGTGTTCGACCCCGTGTAACTTTCTAACTTGGGTCACACGGCCAACCACACGCCCGTGTGACCAACCCATATGCCCTACGAAATGGCCACACATGCCCGTGTGCCAGGCCGTATGTGAGGTCGTGCCAAACCTGTAGGGTATACTGACTTATGCCACACGGCCAAGTCAGACACCCGTGTACTAGGTCAGATTACACGGTCAGATTACAAGTTGACGAGTATCCGCAACACATGTCGGATAACTCAGCCACTAGTAGGACGTACGGACCAGCACTTAAATCAGCTAATCCCTAACGACATGACATTCGTATCCTAATCTATTTTTAAAGTTCAACCGGGATTTCACATTTGTCAAATCTTCACCGAATATGTCCGCAAGGTCGTACTCACAATTTATACAATATTAAACACAAATACAACAATGCTTATTACATACGAACTTACCTCGACTACAAAAACGGTGAAGTAAGTCGATTAGTCTGATACTTTGTTTTTCCCCCGATCTAAATCTGAATTTCACTTTTCTTAATTTAAATGTAATCAAAATTAAATTATTTAATTATCATTCTATTCAATTTAGTCCAAAATACACATTAAGACAACTTTACACTTTTTCCCCTAGTATTTTAACATTTTTACAATTTAGTCATTATCTTATAAAAATACAAATTCATGCAATTCAACCTATACCCATGCTAGCCGGATTTCAATTAAGTCCCTATCAGCTCATAATTTTCATTTATTTCACAATTTAACCACAAAATTTTAACATTTCTTAATTTAATCCCTAAATGACAATTTTGTCAAAAATCACTTTACAAATATTGTTTATCTAACAACAAGCATGCATTTTCTATCATCAAACATCAAAATACACATAGATTCATCAATGGAAAAACCCTAAACCTTTAAAAATTTTGCAAAATAGTCCCTGGGCTAGCTAGATTAAGCTGCAACGATCTCAAAAATATAGAAATCATTAAAAACAGGACAAAAATCACTCACCAATTGCACAAATAAGCTTGGTCGAATGTTAAATGATCAAAAATGGATTTTTCCCTATTATTTTAGATTGGAGAAGAAACTAAAAGATGATAAAATATTTTGGTTTTATTTATTTTAACATAAATTACTTAATTACTATTACAACCTTTAAAAACATTTAAATTTTCACTTATACCAAGACATGTACACCCACTATCAACATAAATGGTCTAATTATCACATAATAACTTCCATTTTAAGGTTCCATAACTATTAGACACCTTTAGCTATTAGAACAAAAGTTTTACACTTTAAGCGATTTAGTCCTTTTTATTAAATTAAGCACTCAAACAATAAAATTTCTTAACGAAAATTTCACACAATCATATTATCATGTTATAAACATTAAAATAATAATAAAATAATTATTTCAACCTCAGATTTGTGGTCCCAAAACCACTGTCCCAATTTGACTAAAAACGGACTGTTACATTCCATGTTTGGTTGACATATTTTGATCGAAAAACCTTGAAAATTCATAAGCAACACCAACATTATCTGCTATCAAACAATTATGAACAAACAGACTATGGTTCTTGCTCATGCGAACAAGTAAAATAGTCTTCAAATGATTGGTCAAAACTTTGGAGATTATGTTATATATTTGTTGAGGGGGTTGAGTCCTTCGGGAGAATTTCTGAAGTGTCCTTCATTGGGTAGTCGACTAGGCCCTCAAAAATTGAAGGTATTGTCCCAGGCATGGTATAGTCCGAGTTTTCTCTCCCGAATCTACGAAAAACCCCAAAGGTTCATAGAGTGGAAGCACCCGTCTCCTTGAAAAGGCTATTTATTCCTTGGTTAGTGGTTATATTCAATATGCATGCATTCTTCACAATTAATTGTCTACACATCCTTCAGGTACGTACTCTCCCCACTAACCAAGGTACTCCCATTCTGTGAACCCTCGGGGCTCTCCGTGGAGTTAGGAGACAAAACTTAGACCATATTGGGCTTGAGACAATATATTCAATTGTTTAGAGCCTAATCGAATGCCCAATGGACAACACTTTGGAGACTTCTCCCAAAGGAGTCGATCCACCTCAACAATATTATATTGTATAAACTAATCAATCAAAACTAGGATATTTGTTTAGGAATAGGCTTTTAAGATATGGCTAATATAAGTGTAGTTGCAACTAGCCAAGGAATTTTCTTCCTGAAACCCCCCAAGCATAAATGAGATCACTTTTAATAATATGCCAATAATGTTGGTATATTAAACCATACATATCGCTTTAGTAATCTCTGTTGGATTTGGTACCCTGAGTGTAGTATATTCATTTGTAAACTTGTAACTTTTTCAAACAGATTGATTAATAAAACAATTTCATTGATTACATTAATATAGTTTGTATGATTATCCTCATGTGGTTTTTGCACACAAAGCAAAATAGAAGCAAATGTTGTTCACTGGTTGTCTAACGTTTAAACTAATATTAAGCAGTATTACGTTGTCGAATTGTAATACGAAAAGACAACTTATATTAGTAGACGAACCTAAACATGTTCTTAGTCTAATAAGAAATGAGAAAACCGATTTAAAGACTAATATGTCGTCTATTAAGTCCAATTGGGGAGATGTTTTGCCTTGGGCATCGAAGCAGCTGACTCCAAGAAGATAGAGACATAGATGTGACTGGCTGGACTGACAATACATCGAACTGAATCCAAGAAGAATAGATCCTGAATCCGTTTATTACTTTATTCACTTGTGACGTTCATAGTGTGGCATACCTAAATCCTAAGTGAATGACGGACTATGTATGGATGACTCGTATACTTTAATTCATGAACCGATGAACACTATGAAAACTTTCTATTGATATTCAGTGGGAATATCGATAAATCTCAGAGGCTAAAAATCTAAAAAAAAAAAAAACTCTTCTTAAAAATTAGAATTTATTTGGAAGAATATATTTTATTGAAATTTGACAGAGTGTTGATGCTTAGTATGGTGCTAGTTTGACCTAGCCAATGGTCTCTATTTATAGAGAAAACATATAGTCATACTAAGACTATTAGGGGTGAACAACACACACCCCTTTTGGGAATTTTGTGTGCCGTCTATCCTATGCATTCTGGGCTTATTGGGTCTTTTATTATATCATGTTCAATTATATGTGTTATCTAGTTTTTAAACCAATGTATATAATTTTGCCAACTCATAACTTGCTTTCTATTCCCAAAATATTATTTATTTAAAATAAATTAATTAATTCACTCAATTAAATTATTTTCTCAACCTAATTTAAATTCCATTAAAGTCATGACAATTTTATTGTACTAGAACCTGAGTAAATAAATGTAATTTTCTTGTTCAATAAAACTATGATGACTAATTAATTTAATTTTCACTTTGAATTTTAATTATTTAATTACAATTAATTAAATAATAATTTTAAAAAAAATCTAATCTCTAAGCCATCTCTTGCTCACAACGAGAAAATGCATTCATTGATAATAGTGGTATATGCAATATATTCTCTAATTTGTCATTTTCATTTTTTTTATCTCATCAATTTAAATGCAAGCCATCAAAGTTATACCGAGCTAGCGAAGAGCCTGACTGAACATATATAATTAGGGCTCAAATAATTTGTAATTAAGTTTCGACTTTTCGTCTAGTAATTACAAGATTATTTAGTCATGGAGTCATTCAACTAAAGTACCATGACTAAGCTCTCCCTATTATATACCATCACAAAAGCTACTTATCAAGTGCTCATCTAATGGCCTTGTCATTTATGTATTACCTTAGTAGGATATCCTTAATCTCTTTGGGTTAGATTTGTTCACCTAGTCTGATCCTATTTTATCTCATAGTAACCATTACAATTTCCTTCGTGGAAAAGTCAATTACTAATATATAGTAATTAAATCATTCATTCTAGACAAATGAATTATAACCATGTTAATTCTTCATTTGTCATGTAATGCTAATGAGATGATACCATTTACCCTTTACTTGGGCTATGAATTCCACTATCATAAGTGAAGTTATGTCATACGGAAATCGTATACCCAACATACCAGTTGTCGGCTCTATAACCAATTGAACTTAAGCTTTCAATACATCAAAGTATACGAGTTATGCACACATAGCCTGTCGCTTTCTCAGTATTGAGGTAAGTCACACTATGAATGTCACAAATGAATAAAATCATAAATGAATCTAGGATTTATTCTGCTTTGGTCCAGTTCGATGCATTGTTAGTCCAAACAATCATATCTATGTCTCTATCTTTTAGATATTATCTACTCCGATACCTAAGACAAGGTATCTCCCACTTGGACTTAATAGATGACATAATAGTATTTTAATCAATTTGCTCAATTGTTGTCTTCTTGCATTATGATCCGGCCACATAATGTAACTTAATATTAAGTAATCAATGAGCTAATATTTGCTTATTTATTCTGTTTTGTGTGCAAAAAATTGTTAAGGACAAATACAAAAGATATTAATGCGAATGATGGGATTTTATTCGAAAAATTAGTATTACATATGACGAAAAAGTTCACTAAAACACTAGATTCCAACGTCCATAACAAAGCATAAATCATACAACAAACCCTTTTGATTTGGTTCGTGTCAAACAAATTGACAAAAGCCCTAGTTGATGCAAAGCGATGACCTCCCACCTCCAAATTCGACTGAAGTTCATAAAAGACCATTAACTTTAAAAACCTGTAAACACCAAGCACAATCCATTTTGAGAAATGGAGAGAGCAATTCACACAAACCAAAACCCCTAAATCAAAATTTTCACAAAACCAAAATATGAAAGAGCTAAAACCAAATCAAGGAGTCTTGAGACCTAATAATTTGTGAAAATTTGAATTGAAATAAAAAAACTTAAAATTTAAGTTTTTTTTTATATGGAATCAAAATGATTATCATTTATCTCAATCCAAATCCTAAAATAACAATGATTACATAGCTTCATGTAGTGAAATCAAGATTAGAAGAGGCCAAAAAAAGTAAGGGATAAACTTATAATAAATGAAATTGTATAAAATTAGGATTGTTGGATCATTATCGTACAGATTGCGACACTTAGGATGTTAAAAGAATAAGCTGTCCTACCTACAGATTGACCCCATAGTTTTTATTTTATTTTGTTGTTGATTTTGATGTATGTATATTCTCCACTTTTAGCTTTGCCTTTCCCACGCTTCCCATCCTCAGATTCACCTTTTTCAGCCACAACATTTGCTGCACTCTGCAAAAGTATAGCTTCAAAATTACTTTTTGCTAACAGAAAATTGAGGAATTAAATAGTTTACCCATTTTTATATAAAATTTTCAGAAACATTCTACTTTTTACTCATACCATCAACATAATTGGATTGGATTGTTAAATGAATCTCTCCTTAATACTTTTGAATCATATTAATCTTCTTGTATCAAAATAAGTTGATAAGTGTTCCAAGTTTTCATCAAAATGCTTTTAGATCCCATGTTTGATGTGCGTCTAAACTAGAAAATTTCAGATTTTACTTTTCCTTTTAACCCTTTATTTATTCTTCTATAAATTAACCTTAAACCCTATACATAGGTAGCTACCCTAACCCATCAACTTTAATCTCTTTTAATTATAAGTCTTTTTAAAAGCCATTTTTTTACCATAGTCTCTCCTGTTGATGATTTTTTATTTTAAATCTCATTAATTTATAAATAATAGTTGTAATTGTCAAATTTAATTCTTATTGTTTATTTTTTATTAGTTTAATTTTTTTTGGTTAAATTTTACTCTCAATTTTTTAAAAAGATTCAAATTTAATTATCAACTTTTTGAAAAAGAGTGAAAATGATGTTTTCTTAACGAGAATACTAATTAAAATGTTAATTTTTTTCAATATGACAACTTACATGGTAATTCACATTAACTCTATGCTATTATTTCAAAAGTTTATATTTTTAATTTTTATAATTTTTGTATTATTTGTTAATGTGACATATACGATAAATGATATTAAGTTAGCATGATGTGCATGCCACATGAACAACATTAAAAATTAAAAATTTTAGTCAATATTTTTATTTAAAAAATTATTTTTTTTTTTTTTTAGAAAAAGAAAGCAATCTGTGGGTTCAATTTAAAATTTTGTAACTGGAATTCTTAGATAATATTGGGAGCAAATAAACTTAAAACTTAAACTATTGATTTGGATCTATTTTTTTATAGAACGCTTTGAAGGTATTATTAAATATTAAACACATTGAAGAAAGAGAGATGCACACATCCTCATGTTTGAATTAAGTGGGGAAAGCATTTGATTGGAAACAGATGATTCATTTTCTTACTGGGTTTGCCAAAAGCATGCATCTAAAAATCCCACTCCACTCCTACATTACATACATTACAATATAACACCTCACCATTTATCAATTAATTATGTACAACTTTCTTTTCTCGCATGTCTCTTTATTCATCAATGCCTGCGACTGCGGGTTGTGACCCACTCTTTTCATGGGTAACCAAACATTTCAAATCTTCATAAAATTGTTAGGTTTCTTTTTCTTTTTTTAACATTATCATTTTGTCGTAAGCATATGTGCATCCAAGGACCACCCTATATTATGTTTAATATTGCTTTCAAACTTGTTCATACAATGTCATAACCTCATTTTCTTTTAATCATGGTTGTTATTATACACATTGGTTGCACCGAAAATTAATTTATATTGATCCGAATAAACAGCGAAATAAAAAATTAGAGAAGATTGAATACATAAATATTTACGTGAAAAATTCCTCTGAAGAGGATAAAAAAACACGGATAAAGAAAAATTCCTCCGAAGAGTACAAGATGGAAAAAATAATACCAAAGAGAAATTTATTTATTAATTTAAAAAAAATTGAAACAATATGAAATAAAAATTACAAATGTGTTAAGAAGGGAAGTAGAACCCAGGACTTAAGAATGAAATTATTCTTATTCATCCATTTAACTAAATGAGCGGATATTCTAAAAGTATTAATTAAAAATAATAAAAAACTTAAAATAACACGAAATAAAAAATACAAAGATGAGTGGAAGAGGAATCGAATCTAGGACTGAAGGACAAAACCACTCACATTTAACCATCCAACCAAAGAAACTAAGTGTGGGCTTGGATAGGTGGTGCGTTTACCTGAGGTCAGTGTAAAAACAATGATGACGGTGAGATTAAAAACTGTAGCGATACTGTAGCATGAGACAAAAAAAATAAACGCACCGCACCGCATTGCCCATCCAAAGAGGTACTAATTATATTTAAAAAGTCAGAATATGCAACTTAAAGGGAAAACGTGTACAACTGGACATGCATTTCTGTCAACTATGCACAAAACGCTACCAACTAAATGTGCTTTCACACACTCTTTCTAAAATAAATCTATTTTTTAAAATTAAAAAGAAATCTATTTTACCAAATAATTTTTTTTCTACATATATATACCTAATTGGGACTTTACTGATTAGTACATCAGGACAGGAGAAAACTTCATAAGCAGCTAAGTGCAGAATTTTGCATTAACTACACCATACTATATGTTGAGCAAAGTTTGAGATCAGTTGTTAGGATTCATTATAATACTTCCAATGTTGGTTTAGCATAGAATTACACTCACATCTTTGTGTTTCGATTTTTTAATATATGTGGTTGCAAGTTTTTTAATTACATCAAATAAAATAATTGAATTGTGTATGAAGAAATGGTCCAAAAAGACAGGAAATGACAGTGGACAGCGCAAGAGAGGATGGAGAGAGAAGATCCATCCATGGCCATGGCCATCAGGGTATTATGAGGAGTAGTTTGCTTTGCGGTTCATCAATATTTATGATGTACATTTCGTCGCGCAACCGTTGCAAGATTCTCCCTCGTTTTTTTTATTTTTCATCTTTAATATTCCCATTCCCCCCTTTTTCTTTTCTAAATACAAATTATTTCTACAATAAGCCTAATAAATTAATACATTAATGTTTAATGTGTATGATGAAATGAAAATGGATGCAAAATTAACATTTATATACAATTATAATAAACTCAAACACATAATCCCAACATTTATATGAAAACGTTTCAACTATTTTTATTATTATTTTTTTTTGTTTAAGGAAAAAAACTTACAAATTAGTCCTTGTTAGTTTTTGGGCTCTATTTGTACCAATATACATTTCCTCGTTTCGGCATTGGAGGAAATGGGTTGGTTTATACCGACTGGCTTTACTCGGCCCGCAATCTGTTATAGACCAAAACATTTACATGTATATTTCAAGGGAAAAAGAGATCATAGTTTGAGAGTGGAAAAAAGATTGCAAATATAGATATTTAAAATTTAAGCTTATTTAACGTGGAGTTTAAATAAAAATGGGAACAAACTAATGGATTGCAAAACTAAAGCTGGCTGCCTGGGAAAATGCCCCTACCACTGTGGAATATTAACAAGCTAAGCTCAATCAACTGAATTACATTTTATCCAGCAAATATAGATGGGCGACCTGCAGCACCAAAGTACTCCTTATCTTTTAGTTCGCCCTCATTCTCATTTTGTTCTTCATTGTTTCGTTTGACTTTAGCGTATTTTTTTAATGTTTATTAATATTATATTTTAATAGTAATTAAATGAAATATTTTTTTGGATAAATATACAACATTTACCGGAACAAATCACTATCACTATCACTATTAGCAAGTGGTTCTTACAATTCAATCTCAGGAAGTGGATATGAAGTGAACATTTTTGGTGAATTAACTAAAAGTTGGGATTCAATTAAATGAAATTATCGAATTAAAATGGTTTTGACTGATTAGGTTTTAAGCGATGGATGAGTTCTACCTAGCTTGGTTGCTAATACCACTCTCAATTGTTAAGTTTCTATTATTCACGCTTTCTTTTTTTATTTGTCTTTTAAATATGAGAGAATTTTTTTTTTTTTTAATGTTCATAATTTGGGCTTTTGCTTGTTGTTTTATTTTTTAGAATACAACTCCAAATAAAAAATGGGTAAAATTTAAATTATTTATTGATTTATAAAAAATATAAAAGATTATCTTAAATTAATGATAATATTATTGGATATGATATAAATAAGTGAAGAGATTTGAATAAGGGATAGGATTA
Source organism: Gossypium anomalum (assembly GCA_025698475.1). Taxonomy (NCBI): domain Eukaryota; kingdom Viridiplantae; phylum Streptophyta; class Magnoliopsida; order Malvales; family Malvaceae; genus Gossypium; species Gossypium anomalum. The sequence goes on from CM046966.1 coordinate 18,842,726, forward strand.
ATCATATCCAAGTTAACATTTAATCCACATGTTTTAAACATGCTACATGTCAGATCCAAGTTGGCATTTAATGGTTAAGTAAACATTAGGTTGATGGAAGAACCCATTGACACAATATTGAAACTTTGAGGACTTAATCAAAGCATTTTAAAATTTAGGGACTACTTTAAAATTTTAACTATAATTTGAGTATGTTTAAAATAATTAATCCTAAGGATATATATAATGTACTCCTATTATATATTTATGTCTTATTAATATAATAGGTTATAATATCTTATTAAAATTTTAAAAAATAAGTTTTACTTTATACAATTATAAAAAAAAAAAGGTTATATAAATGCTAGTTACTATGTTTTGTTGTTGTTAACATCTTGGTTGAAGGCTTGTAGAAGTTTGGGGACTAGAAGATAAAGGATGAACAATGGTTGTCTTGGAACTTATGCTCTAGTGTCATGGGCCAAAGTTCAAAGCCTGTGACCATGGCACAAGATGCGCCTCATGGAGGTCGATCGATTGGATGGGGATCATTCAGCCCACGAGAACTGGCCCGATTCCAAGAATTGTTAGAGAAGCCTGTCAGATTAAAGCCTGGGTGGCCCGATAGCAAAGATATGGCAAACTAGGTTATTTTGGGTAACTAATCTTAAAAGATAGAGGGAATCATATCTTGTAAAGATTAGATTAGATTTGATAAGGCATATCTTGTAAATCCTTTAAATCATGAGATATCGTTAATCTTGTCCGTCGATATAAATGTATCTTGACCGTCAGTTTTGGGGGAGCTCAACTATAAATAGAAAGTCTCCCCCTCATTTGTAAATCATCCATTATATGTTGAATTCTTAAGAGTAATAGAATTCTTGGGCATTTACTCAAACACATTGTGCGCATTCTTTCTTTGGCTTTCTTTTGCTTATTTGTAGCTTCTTTTGGCACAAACACTTCCGCTATACAAATTGGTGCCTTGAAGGAGTTCTTGAGGAATCCTCATTGTGGGTAAAAAGGCTGACTTAGGCGAGTTTGGACGAACAAATCGCCTAAGGCCGCACGGATTGCTAGACGAAAGGTCTAGCCCCATGACACTATGAGGCTCTAATTCTTATCTCAAAATACTAGAAATAGTAGAGTAATCGCAATGTCTTTGGTGCTTTGATTGTTTTTAGATATGTGGGGATTAACACATGATTAGTCGGGACATTTGTCCTTGATCCGTCAAGATTGTGCCTTCAACCTCTTTGTTTAGTCTATTAACTGACTATCCTCAAGTGTCATTGCTAGGTTTTAACAACTTCTTGTTATCTATTCATATTTATTTGTGGGATTTGGGCCTTCTAACCTGTTCATTGTCTTGGGCTTTGAGCTTGAGCTCTCGATTGATATAACAATGTCAGGTAGGTTAAAAATTGACTTGGTGAGGACTTGCTGCAAATTATGAATTGACTTGTCTTGTTTGAACAAAATTCTTCTGCTCTTTTTAGTGTCCCTCCAATCATTTTCTGCCACGTGGATTATAACATTTTAGACTTTAACTAAAAAGATATAAAATATTCTTTTTTTAAAAAAAATACATCATGTTGAAACCATCCTTTTGGAATACGGGATCGACTTTAAAATATGGTATGGAGTCACCACCAATCCTTTTTGTTTAAGTGTGATCAGATCACCTAATAAAACATTTTGATTTATTAAAATATTGAGTTTACCCTACGAAAGTCAAGAAAATAGGTTCGAGAGTCGGTTGCGTACAAGGAAGGATTAGCACCCTCGCAACGCCCAAAATTGGTACCTAATTGATTTATTAATGTCCTAATGTCGAAAATTTGAAATGATTTTAAAAGTACAATCCCATTTAAAAATGCTTGAATATACTCGAATTGGATGTTAAGATTCTCTTGTTCCGAAGGAAAAAATCATCACATCCAGTACGCTAGGATACGACAATTCAAACCCTCGAAACCAAGATCATCTCATGATTTTCAAATTTCATGCATTGAGATTTTAAAAGGATATTCGGTTATTTGGTCAAACGGTAAATCGAAACCCAGCACGTTAGGGCACGATTTCTCAAATTTCTAAACACGAAACATTGCCTCATTTTTTAATTAAGAAAACACGGACGAAATTTTAAAAGGATATTTGGTTATTTTGGTCAAACAGAAAAATCGAAACTCAGCACGTTAGGCATGTTTTCTCGATTTTCCAAACACGAAATATTGTCTTGTTCTCGAAGAGTTCCTTTCGTCATAATTTAAAATATAAAAAATTGGCGATTAAAAGATAATTGATTGGACTAAAATGTTTAAATGACCACTCATAATAAAAGATTTCAACATGCATGTGAATAATGACATATCATTTTGTCAAAACACATTACCAAAGCATTAACGAATCATAGTGTTGGAAAGCATAAATAATTGAATATGATACAAATGAGCAATGTAAAAGCAATGAATTTAAAATGCGACATACAAAGTGAATAATCATTCATCATATATTATTCTAACTGTCGAAACCATTTTTATTTTAAAAAACGGGGATCGACTTTTAAACGAGGCCTAGAGTCGCCACCAATCCTTTTTGTTTAGGTGTGATCGGGTCACCCTGTGGTCGATCATTTTAATAAAGCATTTTGGTTTATTAAAACAACGTTTTTGGTCTATGAAAAACTATAAGACGGATTCGGGGAGTCGGTTACGTGCGAGGAAGGATTAGCACCCTCGCAACGCCCAAAATTGGTACCGTATTGATCGATTAACGTCCTAATGTTGAAAATTTGAAAAGATTTTAAAATACAATCTTTAAAAACGTTTGGAAATCTTGAATTGGATATTGAGATTCTCTCGTTTAGAAAAAATAAAATATTATATCCAACACGATAGGACATAACATTTCAAACCCTCAATACAAGATTATCTCATGCTTCCCAAAACTCATGCATTTGAAAAATTAAAAGGATATTTGGCTCTTTGGTAAAACGGTGAACCGAAACCTAGCACGATTGGGCACGATCCCTCGAGTTTCCAAACACGAAATATTGCCTCATTTTAATTTTTAAAAAAAAACATAGATGGAATTTCAAAAGGATATTCCGCATTTTAGTTGAACGAAAAATCGAAACCCAGCACGATAGGGTACGATTCCTCGAACTCCCAAACACAAAATATTTCCTTATGTTGAGAGGGTTCTTTGAAACGCGGGTGGTTATAAAAGCGATCTAAAGTATATAAAATATATTTTTTAAAAAAATTAGTATCCATTCAAGATAAAATAATATATAAAACTCTTTAAAAATAATATATAAACAATTCAAAATATATAATGTGTAAAAAAAAGTTTGAAATACATAATATATGAAAATATTAAAGTAAATAATGTATAAAAATTTGAAATGAGCGTTATATAAAAAGTTAAAATAGATAATAACAAAGAATGTAAAATAAATAAATAAATAAATAGAATGTTAATAACAAGAGTAAAAAACATATATAAGAAAAATAATAATGAAAATAATATTAGTATATAAATAAAAATAAAAATATAATAAATAGAAATATAATAATAGTAGAAATATAAATAGATAAATAATAATAGTATTAGAATAACAAAATAAATATAAATAGAAACATAATAATAATAGCAATAATATATTAAATTTGCTAATTTGATAATAGCGAAAATAAAAAAGGATTAAATCAAACCTTAAAGCAAAATTCTGGGGCAAATCAAAGATAGATAAAAGAAAATGGACCAATTTGAACTTGCGAATAATAAGGAGGGACCAAAAGGAAAATAATCCTCACCCTCCAAAACACACAGCTTCGAGGAAGACCAAAATGTAGTCAAAACAAATTTTAGGGCAAAATTAAGAATAATGAAAACTTAATTGCAAAACAAATAAAAAAACAGAAGGGCTAAAAACAATTGGAAGAACTTAGAAAAAACAAAGAAATTGAAATAAAATGGACAAAATTCCCACGTAATTGAAAGAGAAAAGAAAATAATTCAATTCTAATGAAAATGGGAAAAAAGAGAATAATTCAATTCCAAATTGAAGTAGGAATCCCAAAAGTAATCGATCATTTCAAAGAATAAAATACCCTTATTTATATACATGGGGTTTACTAAAAATAGTCTAACTAATTTAATAATCAAATCAAATCAAATCAATCAAATTAAATCAAATCAAAATAATATCTTCCTATTTTTAGCCTTTTACCAAGTCAACAAAATTTGATAACCCATTGGCTTTCTCTATCTTTTTTATTTGGCCACAATTTAATGATTGTCTTTCAATTTGGTCATTTTTGGCTTGTTTTCGAACGATTGCATCCTTTGGCTGCGATTATTATTTTTTCGGGCCCAAGCCAAAATTGGTCTATTACAACTGCCTATCTTTGCTCATTGTCGTGTAATGAGAATGGACCAAAGACTATAAAAGGGTCAATTTTGCCTAGACCTGCTGAGTCTCGACTTCTTGATGCTTCATTTCTTCAGGTAGCCTCGATTGCAACTTTAGGAAGGTGGGACCTATATCTTCGACTAAAGTTTCAAGGGGAAGAGACTTATAGCTTCGATATACTCCACTGGAACTTAAAGGGGATAAAATCTGGTAATCTTCAGTCTGCTCCACTACTGCGTAGGGAGATAAGATCTGTAATTTCCAGCCTGCTCCACTACTGCTCAGGGAGATAAGGCTCACCGTCTTCGATCCACTCCGCTACTGCTTAGGGAGATAAGATCTGTAATTTTGCTTGTTTCCCTACTGCTTAGGGAGATAAGATCTGTAATTTCAGCCTATTTCCCTACTGCTTAGGGGGATAAGGCTCACCGTCTTCGATCTACTCCACTACTGTTTAGGGATAAGATCTGTATTTTTTAGCCTATTACCCTACTGCTTAGGGGGTTAAGGCTTGCTGTCTTCGATCTGCTCCACTACTGTTTAGGGATAAGATCTGTATTCTCCAGCTTGTTACCCTACTGTTTAGGGGGTTAAGGCTTGCTGTATTCGATCTGCTCCACTACTGTTTAGGGATAAGATCTGTATTCTCCAACCTATTACCCTACTGCTTAGGGGGTTAAGGCTTGCTGTCTTCAATCTGCTCTCTTGCTACCTCAGAGAGATAAGGCTGGTGGCTAAAATCTACTCCATAGCCGATACATAGAGATAAGACTCGCCATTTTCGATCTGCTCCATAGCCGATACATGGAGATAAGATCTGTAAATTTTAGTCTGCTTCCTGGCTATCTCAGAAAGATAAGACTTGCATCTTCAACCTACTTTCTTGCTACCTCAGAGAGATAAGGCTGGTGGCTAAAATCTGCTCCATAGCCGATACATGGAGATAAGACTCGCCATTTTTGATCTGCTCTGTAGCCGATACATGGAGATAAGATCTTTAATTTTCAGTTTGTTTCCTTGCTACCTTAGGAAGATAAGACTTGTGTAACACTCTTAACCCCATCCCGTTACCGGAACAGGATTACAGAGTATTATCAGTTATTACAGTACATTTGCACATAAACAAGTATAAATGCAATATTATCCATCTAAATATAACTTTAATAGGTCCACAGTACTTTACAAGTGTAATTAAACAAACCGGGATTCGATCGGAAGCTTAGGAAATTTTTCGTGAAATTTTAAATTTTCTTCTTTTGAACAGTACCACACGCCCGTGTGGTTAGTTTAACATGCCCGTGCGACTTGGGACACGCCCGTGTCCTCAACCCGTGTGCAACACTAACTTCTAAACACGACCATGACACACATCCATGTGGCCTGCCCGTGTACTAAATTGACTTTAAGACACGGCCGTGGCAACCAAGGCACACGCTCGTGTGACAAACCATGTGGACTCAAAATGAACCTTATATTTTAAAATTTACCAATCCTCCAAATTGTAGACAACAAGCATTTCAAAATTTCTTCATTCAATTAGTTCAAATATGATTAAACACACTTAATACTTATTAAACCATCATATCATAATTTAACACGTATATTGTAATATCCTAGTTTTGGGCCTAGTCAGAATAGTGGTTTCGAGACCACAAATCTGAGATAGAAATAATTTTTTTATAATTATTCTGAGGTCTATGATATGATTGCATGATTGTGTGAAAATTTCGTGAAGAAATTCTATGCATAAAGTGTTTAATTTGAAATTAGGGACTAAATTGAATAAATTACAAAACTTGTGTTCTAGAAGCATTTTGCATAAAATTGAATTAGATTATTAATTAGAGGTCCTTAAAGAGTAATTTTACCAATTTCTAAAAAAAATTGGACAAAAATGGGCTTGGAAGGGTAAAAAGTTAAAGAATAGTAAAAAGGGCATTTTGGTCATTTAGGGGTAAAATGAATTAAAAGACAAATTTTAAAACCCAAATGTGTCCATCTTCAACCCCATGGCCGAATATAGCAAGGAGAAACCATGGCTAGGGTTTTTCAAGCTTCCAAGCTCGATTAGTAAGGAAAACTGAAATTCGGGCTAAAATGGGGAAAATACCAAGTTGTGGATGAAATGGTAAAAGTAGCCATTTTCGCATACGAGTTTTGCCAAGCCAGCTTGGAAATCGGGAACAGTCGGAGGCTCGCTCATACGATCCGTGTATCATCTTGGCATAATGGCTTGTATATTTCGAGCATGGCATGTATAGCATTATAATCATTTTATGTATATGGTCTTATGATATGGTTATTGAGTGGTATGGAAATGCTTGGTAATGATTAGCCATTGGAATGGCTAATCATGATCATAGTTGGTGTTATGTATGCTAATTTGCTAGCTAATCCATGGAAACCATGAAATAGGTAAAATTTACCATAAAATAAATTCAGACAGCAGCAGTGATGTGAGTTTGAAAAATCATTAAAAATAGTAGACAACAAAAAATTCTAGAAAAAAATTAGTAGATATATATATGAATCTAGTTTTAGGAAAAATTTACGGATCTTGATTTTGAGTTTTGAAACTCAAGATATGAATTTTTAAGCGACTATGACGCAGTTAGCCAGCTTGTCTGAAAATTTTAAAATAAGTTGTTTGAGCTGTTTAAGTAATAAATTAAGTTTAGTAACACCTCAAGCTCGACTCTGGCGATGGTCTCGGGCGTGAGGGCGTTATATTTTATGGTATCAGAGCAGGTTTAGTCAGTTCTCGGACTAATTTAACATGTGTAAAAGTTTAGCTATACATGCCACTGATCTGTGATAGTGTGATGTCTTCCGACGCGTATAAGTACCGTCTTATTTAGACAGGGTACTCTCCAACCGAGCTGCGCTGACCATGTTCAATGTTTTGTGAAGGTATTTGAGTAAAGTTATGATTATGATAAGTCTCGGTTCAGAAAAGTATGAATAAAAGTTTATGATACATATGTGATAATATGTGAGATGAAAGTTTATGTTGTGATAAATATCCATATTTGCTTAATGCTCATATGATGTAGTGTATGTGGCTTACTTGATAAGATGAACGGAATAAATAGAAAGTAGTAGAGGTATGAATAAAGGTCATAATATCACGATACGAATGAAAATGTCCTTGTCTCGATTTGACGTTGAATGTTGATGAATGTTAATGATATATAATTTTTATGAGATAAAGGATTATATGAAATGAACTTATCTATGTTAAATTGTTGGACTGAATTATATGATTGTAATGATATATACATGATGATGCACGAAATGAAAGTTGTGATTTTGATGCAAATATCTATGTTTGTTTGGCCTTATATGATGTCATGAGCATGAATTAATTTAATTAAATGAATGGATAAGTAAAGCTATCTAGAAAACATAGGATGTATGCATAAGTATATTGTCTAAATGGGACAATAGGAAAATTTGTGTAAGCCAACATGGATGTTGCATTGCCTAAATGAATGACATGATTTTGATGATGTTGCTATGATGATAGAAGTTGTGTCATATGTGTATGTATAAGAAAGTCAAGTCAGAAGTCCTACAACCCCTCCCCCTTACCGAAGTGGTACTTATAATGGAATTTCATGATATTTGTATTGAATAAGTTTCCGGTTGAGAACCCAAAGAGTTCAGTGATAGAATAATTATAAGTATGATCAGAGGTTGAAAATGAGCTGATAAGTAAAGTCAGAGCCAATAAAGTATAGGATTGATATAAAGATTATTGGAATTATGCACTATCCCAGTTAGAGAAGGAATTCTCTTTGGTAAATCGAATTACTCAGGTGCAAGGTCGAGAAAAGTGTAAATCGAAATTTATTCAGAACTAGCCTTCTTTAGTGAATGGTTTAATATAAAATTTGTGACGGCAGAACTAGTTAGGGAAATGATATTTGAAATGTGAACTATCTGAGTGTGATAGTTATGACTGGACAGATTTAGCAGTCTCTTTTGAGATGTTCTATGTGTTTACCCGTTCTCAAAAATATTTCTATGGCTATTGATCTTCTGAAGAAATTCTTGTTATATGAGAATGTCTTTTAATCCTGGTGTTGGATGAAAGCATTGGTAGTCTGACTGGTTTATAATTTATATTGCTCTATTTCATCTGGGTATTCTATTTCATTTCAATCGATAAGAATTGATGAGAGAATACGTATGATATTATGATTCTGTTTCTTCTACTTGATGCTTCATCTGATATATATATGTATGGGAAGATATATTGTTCTTGTTATATTTGATTCCAGTGGGATTAAATGATGTTTTCTTTTGGACTTTCTTTATTTGAAGAATTATCGGGGTATTTTGTATTTTCTCTATGAGTTTGGTTTTCGATTCTCCTAAGATAGTATCCTATCTTAGGTTTCTTTATCCGGATCTCTTTATTCTGGATTTTTTTATCTTTGGGGTTCTCTATCTTGGATTTCTTTATTCGGTTTTCTTGTTATCTTTGTTCCATAATTTGTCAATTCGACTCATGTTCAAGTCGTTCTTCACTTTCGTGATAATCATGTCAAGTATGACTATACTTCGATTTGATTTGGGTAATGTGGTGATTTCGATGTTAGATTTTTCAAATTTTTCGTGTAAGGTTTGACAATAGTAAAGGCATAAGTGATAAAAGTGCGAGTTTCAATCGGTATGGTGGATTACTTCTCTCAAGTCTCTTTGATTGTTGGATTTCTTGGAATTTCGGTCTCCATTAAATCAAGTTGAGATCCGGGTTTAATGTCATGATATCATGGGAAACTGAGAAGGGTTGAAAATTTAAGAATAGTTGAGAGTTGAGACTGTAAGCTTTCAGATCATATGAGAAATTAAAGAGATGTATTGGAGGTACAGCCTAAGTGAAAGTTCTTCGGCTCTGGATATGAGATTAAAAGTGAAGACCACTTTTTCGGTAAGATTTTCAGGGACGAAAATCCCTAAAGGGGGGGAGAGTTGTAATATCCTAGTTTTGGGCCTAGTCGGAATAGTGGTTTCGAGACCACAAATCTGAGATAGAAATAATTTTTTTTATAATTATTTGAGGTCTATGATATGATTGCATGATTGTGTGAAAATTTCGTGAAGAAATTCTATGCATAAAGTGTTTAATTTGAAATTAGGGACTAAATTGAATAAATTACAAAACTTGTGTTCTAGAAGCATTTTGCATAAAATTGAATTAGATTATTAATTAGAGGTCCTTAAAGAGTAATTTTACCAATTTCTAAAAAAATTTGGATAAAAATGGGCTTGGAAGGGTAAAAATTTAAAGAATAGTAAAAAGGGCATTTTGGTCATTTAGGGGTAAAATGAATTAAAAGACAAATTTTAAAAACTCAAATGTGTCCATCTTCAACCCCATGGCCGAATATAGCAAGGAGAAACCATGGCTAGGGTTTTTCAAGCTTCCAAGCTCGATTAGCAAGGAAAACTGAAATTCGGGCTAAAATGGGGAAAATACCAAGTTGTGGATGAAATGGTAAAAGTAGCCATTTTCGCATACGAGTTTTGACAAGCCAGCTTGGAAATCGGGAACGGTCGGAGGCTCGCTCACACTATCCATGTATCATCTTGGCATAATGGCTTGTATATTTCGAGCATGGCATGTATAGCATTATAATCATTTTATGTATATGGTCTTATGATATGGTTATTGAGTGGTATGGAAATGCTTGGTAATGATTAGCCATTGGAATGGCTAATCATGATCATTTTTGGTGTTATGTATGCTAAATTGCTAGCTAATCCATGGAAACCATGAAATAGGTAAAATTTACCATAAAATAAATTTAGACAGCAGCAGTGATGTGAGTTTGAAAAATCATTAAAAATAGTAGAGACATAATTAGATGATGAATAAAATATGGAATTGAAGAATTATGAGTCTATTTTCATATGGATGGAACAAAACAGGTATATGATTATATTTTATGAGATGTTTAAATTTTTGTGAAACAGGGCCAGAGCGATTTTTGGATCCCCTATTCTGACTTTGGAAATTCACCATAAATTTTACAAAGATAATTAGAAGTCATGCTTTATATGTACAGATTCCTTATTGAGTCTAGTTTTATTAGAAACAAACAACATAGTCATTGGAACTCTGTACAGGGAGATATCTGATTCGTAATTCACAGAGGTCAGAGCAGTCAAACCCTGAAATAGGGGTTACTTTAACTAATAAATTGTACTAATTGGTCTGACAAAAAATTCTAGAAAAACATTATTAGATAGATATATGAGTGTAGTTTCAGGAAAAATTTACGGATCTTGATTTAGAGTTTTGAAACTCAAGATATGAATTTTTAAGCGACTGTGATGCAGTTAACCAGCTTGTCTAGAAATTTTAAAATAAGTTGTTTGAGCTGTTTAAGTAATGAATTAAGTTTAGTAACACCTCAAGCTCGACTCTGGCGACGGTCTCGGGCGTGAGGGCGTTACATTTATTTAATAATGTCTTAAACTAAACCATTTCAAACACATTTTATCCAATACTTACTTTAAACACTTATCACGTATCATTATCAATTATCAATTTATTTTATTATTACAATCACAATCCAATATGACATATTTAAAACATCCTAGGTACATGCCATTATCGAAAATTGACATGCTTTACCTTATTAAGTTCGGGATCAGCCTGGGATGCTGATTCAACGGTCTAGCTTCATTTAACCTGTGCAGGGAAACAAACCATACGCTGATTATGAACTCAGTAGCATTTCTATAATCTGAACACTTAAAAATATGAAAATAAAACATTTACTTAAAAATTATATAACAATCATAATTATTTAACATGCCATTATCGACAATTGACATGCTTTACCTTATTGAGTTCAGGATCAGCCTGGGATGCTGATTCAACAGTCTAGCTTCATTTAACCTGCGCACGAAAACAAACCGTACGCTGATTATGAACTCAGTGGCATTTCTACAATCTGAACACTTAAAAATATGAAAATAAAACATTTACTTAAAAATTATATAACAATCATAATTATTTAACTGTTCAATTCATAAACAAATTCCTTATACTAATTCAATTCTTATCATCTATTAACTCAATAGCTTTTCACAATAAATTCACAAATCATTAGAACAATAATATTCTTCATTCATATCCAATTCAGAGATACTTAATTCACGTATCTTATTCATACTTCAGTTCACGGTTCAATTTCAATAAATATTATTCAACTATCACATTTCAATTAGTATTCTGTACTTATCCATTTCAGTCACAGTCAGTACTTTTCAATATCAATCAATTTATCATTATCATTTAGTAGCAATCAATTGATCTTATCGTTCAGTATCAGTCAGTTATCAGTAATAATTAATAGTTCAATAACAGTCAAATATTCCATAGCAGTCAACTATTCAGTACCTTTATTTATCCCTATTAATATGACTCGGACCTGGACGGATACACGGATCCAACCCATACACCAGGGATAGTATACAGTGTTTCATCAGCTGAAGCCGGAATACACCGTAACGATAACATAACGAATAAGATAAAGATGGCGGTACACGTAAATTCTCATCGAACAAATCTGGAACGATAAGAATATAATAGTAAGGTACGGAGTACCTCTTCGGAACGAATCTGGAACAGTCACAGTAAGGCGACACTTATAGTGTCTCATCGACACAAAGTCGGAATATCTCTGAACACTTCCAATCCTATGGCATGCCAACTATATCCGACTTAGCCCGATACTGTTAATAGGGTATTTAACCAATTTTTGGTTTTCAATCAATATGTATATATTTCAATTAATCACATAATTTAATAAATCAATACAATTCAATATAATTCAATTCACTTTTCATTAACATATAATCAAATTCTACAATAAACACGTATTCATAACTATTTCACCACATTTTCAAATCAATTCATTTGAATGGTAAACACAATACCAATAATTCACACTTTAATTATTTACCATAACATTCATTCAAAATATAACAATTAATAATAAAATTCACTCTTTAATTCCAATCAAAATACAGTAATTAACAATCAATTTCACCTTTCAATGCATTACCCTACACATTAAATAATAGATTCAACAATTAAATATTAAGTTCGGATTATAGAAACACAAACCATAATTTTTTAGCTAACTCTCGTTGTCTTGGTCTTTTTCCTTGCTTAGCCGAGATTTCCAGAGACAACATTAACTACGGAAATTAAAATAATTATACCATTAACTTTCAGCACTCATTATAACAATTAATTGAATTTCTATTCAATTTACACCTTATTTCCAATTACATCCTAACTAATTCATTCACTTTACTAAATTCATTCTCCATTTCTATTCAAATTCCATCCAAGCTCAAATTTAACTATTAAATTTTCAGCTTATCTCATTGATTTCGAAATTTCCTCAAATTAACCCCTACAACATAAAACTTATGAATTACTTCACAATTCAATCCTTATTTCATTTTGAACTTGAATTTCTATTAATTTAGCTCTTAATTCATCATTTTATTTAACATAAACAATATCTAGAAATCTAATAACTTTCAAAACCCAAGGCTTTTAAAACATCAAAATTAAGTAAAAAGGGCTAAATTGGCTTACCTATTAAACTTCCAAGCTTCAAAATCCCTATTTCCCCTTTTTTCTTTCTTTCCTTTCTTTTTCTCCTTCTTTCTCCCCTGTTTTGTTTCTTCTCTGTTTCTTTCTATTCTTTTTCTTTTTCTTTTACTTTGTTTTGTTTTATATATATATAATAATAATAATAATAATAACTTAATAATATACTTATATAATAAGTAAATATACATGTATTTTACAAATGTACATATACTAATATTACACGTCACTATACATACCATAAATTTGTCAACTTTTTATTTATTTTTCATATAATATCAATTTAATAATAATAAATACATTAATATTTACTTAAATAATAAGCAAATACATACATGTATTACAAATGTGTGTATTTTATTTATTACACTTGTATTTTATTTTTGCCATACGCTTGGTACTCTTTTTGGCTTATATACTTATTTAGTCCTTTCAATTTTCTTTATTCTATAATTAAACTTTCACACTTCATTCAATTTAATCCTTTTATCCAATTATCCTTAATTTAAGCTAATTCACTTAATTAAACTCTAATTAACCACTCGATTAACTTCGTAAATATTTACGAATCCATTTTTTAGAAACGGAGACCCGAAAATACACTTTTCAGTAATGGTAAAATTCAGGTCATTACAACTTGTATCTTCAAACTGCTCTCTTGTTACCTCAGAGAGATAAGGCTGGTGGCTAAAATCTGCTCCATAGCCGATACATGGAGATAAGACGCGCCATTTTTTATCTGCTCCATAGCCGATACATGGAGATAAAATCTGTAATTTTTAGTCTGCTTCTTTGCTATCTCAGGAAGATAAGACTTGTATCTTCAACCTGCTCTCTTGCTACCTCAAAGAGATAAGGCTGGTGGCTAAAATCTACTCCATACCTGATACATAGAGATAAAACTCGCCATTTTCGATCTGCTCTATAGCCGATACATGGAGATAAGATCTGTAATTTTCAGTCTGCTTCCTTGCTACCTCAGGAAGATAAAACCTGTAAATTCACCGATGTCACTGCACTGTCCTCTAGGGAACATGCCTTGTAAACTCGGTATCATATGCCTATGTTTATGCCAAATTAATTAGAATACTATGATCAAAATAAATTAGATGCTCCTAACCAAATGTGCTATGAATGCTATGAATGTAGAAATGTCATGAAAATGATTCCTTTTAAACGCTTAAAGTGACATCACTCATTAACAACCCACTTTGCTCAACTGGTTTGCCCCATTGTAATTTCAGGGTCCATTTCACTATACTTCTAGGACTCAAGGTTTGTATCATCTTTAAATCCCTCCCTGCAACTCAGGAGTATAGGACCTGATTCTTTCATCAATTCGGACTATTACACCATTCCTCGGGTGTAATGAACAGATGTATATGCCTGATATCTACATGAATACTGAATACCATTTTTCTTTTCTCGAGAATAATCCCATTGCTTGTTCTTTGCCGAAATTATAATACCAATGTAATTTTCTTTTTGCTCAACCAATATCTTTGACAGAAAATCCAATGAGATAATTTCAATTTGGGCTTAAATATTTCCAACCCTTAAGCTTGATGAGTTTTAAACAACAGTCCTGTTTCAGGTTCTTGTATTATTTAGAAGCTTCCAGAGTAATATGCGAAACTCCTTTTATGAAAGTATTATTAGTCCACTAATCATTATTTCAATGCAAAATGCTTGAAAAAGATCATAACAACGGACCAGAAACATAGCTCGAAGAAAGTACGTAAACCAAGGATAGCAAATGCAACTAAAAAGGAAATTTATTAGGATGTATCTTGAAAAGAATAAGATAATCAAAGATATCAAATCCAAAATGGGTACAATGGAACACTAGGTGCCCCAGATATCACAGCTTGAGCTTCTCTGTACCAACTTCTTGAGGACCACTTTGAGCTCAATTTGTGTTTAGGAGATCCGAAGTACTTTGACAACGCCCCCAGACGTAGCATACTTCTTCATTGTTAATTCAGGCATAGCAAGACTACTGTGGGCCTCATTTTTCCAAATTTGAGCCGCCCTTTTCGGGTTTTCAACTCAAATCCCTTTTGGTCTCAAAGCACCCTTTGCGGGTTTTCGCCTTGGCCTCTCCTTTTCTTCTTTTTTCTTTGATTGATTTTTTTGGTTTTTTCTTTTTTTGATTTTTTTTTAAGGTTTCAAGGCGCCCTTTGTGGGTTTTCACCTTGGCCTCTCCCCTCATTGACTGAATTTGCCATCCGTCTTGGTCAATATCAATACTCCTCCAGAATATGCCTTATTTACTACGTAAGGTCCCTCCTCATTTGACATATTTTTTCCTTTGGAGTCCTTTTGTATCAATATCAAGTTCCCCTCATAGAATTTTCTAAGATGAACCTTTTTATTGTAAGCTCATATCATTTATTTCTGGTGCATTAGACCATGCCAGAATCTCCTCTCTTCGAAATCAACTGATCATAACGAGCTTAGATCTATTATGCCCTATTTAGCTTCAGCTCTGACAAAACTCAGAGAAAAAGAATCTCGTCTTAAAAACTATTTTTATCCCATAAACAAATGAGCAATGTGTTGCCCCGACGAGTCCTGGTCAACGTTCAATAAGCACAGGGGGTAAATGGTAACTTCTTCATGCCAATCTTTACAAGTCTCAGTCGCCTTTCACTATGACCTTCGTTTTATTGTTTTTTTTTCTTTTTTGTTGTAACGCCCTAATTTTTGAGAATCTTGTAAAACCTGTAGAAAATTAAATTTTGTGTTCTGCTTGTTGTGTGTAGGATTTCTTATGATAGTGGGCCTCTAGAAGGCCCAAGCTTAGATAAAACCCGGTGGTTTAATTAATTTTTAACTCCATAGGAGAAAAGGGGTTCTGCAAAAATTAGGCTTATAGGAATTAATTGTGTAAATGGATCACAAGGAAGCATGTGGTAAAGTGGCTAAGTGACGCCATTAGGAAGGATGTAGGTGGCGTGTGAAGCTTAGGAGGACTCGTGTTCAAGCCACGATGTGACAAAAATAAGGGATTTATTTTTATGAACAGGAAAGGTAAGTAGTGGAGCTTAAGTGAAAGTCCATCGGTGGGAGTTTGAGTTGTTAAGGGGATAGAATAAGGATAAAGATAAGGAGGAAATCTAGGAGCTGATCAAGGAGCAAGAGGTGGCGGCCCAGGGACTCTAGCATGGGAAATTCGGCTAGGTATTGTAGTAGTGGGAATTTCGGCATTTGGGGTGTGTTGTGCCAAACTCGATCATCTTTTCTCTTTTCTTTATTTTCTTTTCTCCATCTACCTTCTCCCTTTTTTCTCCATAGCCAACCCTTCTACCTCTTTACTATACACCACTTCTATATTTTTATTATTAGTAGCCTTATAGCCAGAACATCATAAAAGCCAAAAAAACCCGAAGGTTCATCTTGTCTGCATGCGAATTCTCTTAGCAAAACCATTGATTTCTTTTTCGTCTTTCTTCAACCTTTGTGATCAACCCTTCTTTTTCTTCTTCTCAACCCAAACCTCTCGCGACAAGTCATTACAAGAAAACCTCATCTTTTCTTCACTGTTCTAAAAGCCGAAAAAACCCTATATTGGAGGGGCGTAGCAAAATTCTTAGATCATTAAGGGATCGATCGCTGCTAGGGACGTGAGGGGTTAGATCGGTATCGGAATCAAATAAGAGCATAAGTGAATCGTTGATCAAGAACTGGTGGTAAGGTTTCAAATCTATTCTTTATTTTTGGATTTAGAAAAGTTGAAATCCCTAAAGACTTAGGAGGTCATCGATTGGGGCTTTAAAGCTCTAAGGGTTGTGACAATTGGTTGTTATGATGTTAGTACTATTCGAGGCTGCTGACCGAGAGGCTTGGACAAGGGGAAACGATCGAATCTTAACGCAATCATTGGTTTCGCAAAGGTAGTAAGTTCGATAGGGCCATAGTGCTATGGGCCGAATATGGTAAGGGGTTAGTTATGATTCGTTTTTGGTAGTTAGATTAATGTGTTAGTAATCTAATTGTAGGAAGTTCGTGTGTGGATCTCATCAGCATATCGTCACAAATCAGGTGTGTAACTTACACCCTTCTATAGACTAGATCGGCAAAAGCCGAAAAGCCGAAATACTTTAAAAGTCGGTATTTTGGGAATGTACTAGTGTGCGAATGCTAAGAAAAGGCAAGGGGTTAATAATTCTGGTATTCTGTGATGGTAAGACTGCAAAGTGCACTAATTCGTGCGTTTTGACGATTTTGGGCTTAACTGGGCCAAAAGTCGGTTAATGGGCCAATGGGCCCAACTTGGTAAGAATGTACGGTAAGTAGTTCTGAATGTATGTAAATAGTAAAAATATGCATGAGAACCCTAAGAATAGATAAATTACTAGATCACCCTCATGAATGAAAAATTACTGTTATACCCCTAGGTATAAAATGACCAAAATACCCCTAGGGTTGATTATGTCTGAAAAGCATGTTGATGAAATTCTGTATGATGTATGACATGAATGTATATTTGTCACATGGGGACATGGGTTGTATTTTGGAGGAAGTGTCCTGGTGGCTATGCCACAAATTATCTGTACTGGTGGCTTCGCCACATATATCTCTGATACGTGGCTTTGCCACATATATCTCAGATCTGTGACTCTGTCATATTTTCAGATCCGCACCATGCTGCATATTTCTATGGCGTGTAGCGGTTGGGTGGGTCGAGTAATCTCCCCACATGGCGTAAGGTTGGATGGGGGTTTACATGGTTGGTTATGGGTTGGGTTTTGCATAAGCATGATACATCTATTCTGTTCTGTTCTGGGCCTATGGGCTATATTCTGAAATTTGTTCTGGGCTAAGGCCAACTCATTCTGTTTCTGTGGTTTAAACTGATTTAGACTATGGTTGGGTTAAGTTATACACTGAGTTTCCCCAAACTCACCCCTCCATTCTCATCTTTGCAGGTAATCCCCAACCATAGTGGGCTTGGAGCCGCGAGGAGTTCAGAGTGGCCACTTATTTCCGCAAACTAGTTTCTTCCTGTCGAACTAGACGTCTTTCATTACATTTATGTTTTCGGGTTTTAAAGTGTAATAAGGCCGCTCTATTGTTTTAAAGGTTTTGATTTATATTCTGTTAGGTTAGGAATGATTTATGATAATTGGCAAAATAGACTAGCTCTAGGGCGCGTTTTCAAAAGCTTAAAACGATTTCAAAACAACGTAATCATGAGTAAGACTTCCGCTAAACAAACATTTTTTTTTCAAAATTAATCATTTTCTTAAGATGGACTTAACCAAAATAGTTTTCTCAAACTCATACGAGATGTTAGAGTGTGGTAATGGCGGTGTGCATGTCTAGAATTGGATCCGAAGGAGCTTGGTACTTAAGTGGTCCGATGGACTCACCTCCTCTTCTTCAGTTTCCTACACCGTGCACACTTCCATTCACTTTAACCCGATTTTAAAGTATCTTTTACAACACCAACTAAGCTTTCCAAATTAAGTAACACGTAATGTTTTTAACGCTCGATATGGCATGTCGATCCGGTCCATAACATCTAGGCCGGGTTTGGGGTGTTACATTTAGTGGTATCAGAGCCAGGTTGCAATAACTCGGCTGTGGAATGGGTTTACAAAAACAACGATTTTTTTTCAAAAATAAGATTTACAAAATTCAGTTAGTAGGTGGCATTCCGAATCTCCTACCCAAGTCTGTAAGTAATTCAACTTTTACGAACATATATTTTGAATTATTCTCAGTAGTAGAACCCTACCAGATACTCTAGATAGGATGCTGCTCAAACGGGTAGGAAGACTTGATAAAGGACTAAAATGGTAGCTAGACATCGAATCTGCGAAAACAACTCTAAATTATCATCGAGTCATAAAACATCCGTAATAAACACCAAAATGCTAAAATTGATGCATAAAATTTGTAGTCAGATAATACGATATGAGTGCGCGAGTAGCTCGAGGTAGAGGTCGTGGGCGAGGCCGAGGAAGAGCCCAGTGGGATCTTCATCTTTGGGACATATGCCAATGATGACGAAACATCGGTACCATCAGCAACGGAGGTAGAATCACACGATCGAGGTGCCGGGGATGATGCCCTGTCGCAGGCAATGCTCCGAGTTTTGGAAAGGGTTGCCGGGGCAAGTTCGGGCAACGGAATTCGAGGATCGATTTATGAGAGACTCCGGGCTAACGGTGCGGAGATCTTTAGGGGCGTATCTGGTGTAGCTCCAAATGTGGCTGAATATTGGTTGGAGGCCACAGAACGAATCATGGATGACTTGGACGTATTACGTGGAGCGGCCCAGAAGGAGCCGTGCTCGTTCTTCTTGAGATGAGGCTTATCAGTGGTGGCTTACTGTGAGGATGGAACCCCAACGACAGAGGTCACATGGGAGCTGTTTAAAAACGGCCTTTAAAGGGAAGTATGTTGGGGCAAGCTATGTGGATGCTCGTAGGAAAGAATTCTGAATCTAGTCCAAGGAGGCAAAAGCGCTGGCTTGCTGATACGAGGTCGAGTTTCGAGGTGAGTAGGTATCTTGTGGGAATAGTTGCTACGAGTATGAACGTAGCGTTCGCTTTGAGGATGGACTCGAGAGATGACCTTAAGGTCTTGATTGCTCCATGAGAGGAGCGTGACTTCAGATTACGTAGAAAAAGCTAAGATAGCAGAGAGGAGGTAAAGCGTCTTGAGAGACGAACCGTGAGAAGGATCGAAACCGCTTTGGAGGATTCTGACCCTCGGGTGGAGCAAGTAAAAATGTCAAAAGGGCAAGAGTGGAAGAGCCATTAGAGTCATTCCGATGAATGTGGTTAGACCACCAATATGTAAAGACTGTGGTAAGGTGCACATGGGTGAATGTAGGAAACGTTACGTGCTTGTTTCCGATGTGGATTGATGGAGCATAGGGTTAAGGATCGTCCTCGTAAAATCGATCGAGTTCGAAGTTACGGACGGAGGGTTACTCAACCAGCGAGAGGTGGACCACAACCACCGAGAGGGCGTGGACAAGGTAGGGGCGAAAATGGAAATGGAAATGGTCGAGGTCGAGGGGGCTTTGGCGGGGAAGCCGAAATGCCGAGGCTCGGCGGCCCGGCGTTGGTATATGCAGCTCATCGTCGAGAGGAGGGCGACGCACCTTATGTCATAACTGGTACGTTTTTGGTTTCTAATTTGCCATTTACTGCCTTGGTAGATATTGGATCTACCCATTCTTATGTTACGTGTGCCATATCTGGGTCATTGAGAGTGCATTCTGAGAAGATGGTGAGTGGGGTATCTGTGCTAAGTCCTTTGGGTTACTCGGTTAGGGTAGACAAGTTGTATAAGGATGTACCCTTAGAAACTCAAGGAAGGGTCTTTTCTGGCGATCTAATCTAGTTGCCGTTTGGAGAGTTTGATCTCATTCTGGGAATGGACTGGCTTGTTAAGCATAAGGCGACTTTGGACTGTGCCGCTAAGCGAATGGTACTAAGGACCATAGAAGGTGATGAGGTTATGATGATAGGTGAGCGAAGGGACTATTTGTCTAATGTGATCTCGGCCTTGAGGGCTGAAAAGTGTATTCGAAAGAGATGTGAGGCTTATTTGGCATTTGTAAGTCAAGCGGATAAAAGAAGGGGCCGATGATGGATAAGGTTAGAAGCGTAAAAGAGTTCCAAGATGTTTTTCCGAGGAGCTTCCGGATTGCCTCCAAACCGAAGTCGAATTTGGAATCGACACATTGCACAGGACAAAGACACCGGTGTCCATTGCACCATATAGATGGCACCAAAGGAGTTGGTAGAGTTAAAGGCACAAATCCAAGAGTTGTTGGATAGGGGCTTTATTAGACCGAGTGTGTCTCCATGGGGAGCACCGTGCTATATTAAGAAGAAGAAGAAAGATGGGACGATGCGCATGTGCATTGACTATCGGCGATTGAACAAACTAACAATTAAGAATAAGTACCTCCGCCAAGGATTGACGATTTGTTCGACCCGGCAAAGGGGCTTCACGTATTTTCAAGATCGATCTTCGATCCGGATATCATCGATTAAGGGTCAAAGAGGCGGATATTCATAAGACAAGCGTTCGGGACTCGTTATGGACATTACGAGTTTACGTTATGCCATTTGGATTGACAAATGCTCCTGCAGCGTTTATGGACCTGATGAATCGAGTGTTTCAACCATTTCTGGATCGGTCCGTGGTCGTTTTTATTGACGATATTCTGGTATATTATGAGACTGAAGTAAAACATGATGAGCATTTGCGCACGGTGTTGCAAGTGTTAAGGGAGAAAAAACTTTATGCAAAGTTCAGCAAGTGTGAGTTTTGGTTGAGGGAAGTAACCTTTTTGGGGCATGTGGTCTCTGTAGAGGGGATTAAGGTGGATCCTCGAAAGATCGAAGCAATTTTGGAATGGAAGCCACCTAGGTCGGTGTCAGAAATTCGAAGTTTCCTTGGGTTGGCAGGTTATTACAGAAGGTTCGTGGAAGGTTTTTCTGTGATGGCAGCACCTCTGACGAAACTCATAAGGAAAGGAGTACCGTTTGTTTGGGTGAGAAACAACAGAAGCTTTTGAGAGGTTGAAGAAGGTTACATTGAAGCACTGTATTATTAATCACCAGAGTCCGGAAGGATTTCACTGTGTATAGCGATGCATCACACGTAGGTTTGGGTTGTGTGTTGATGCAAGAGGGTAAGGTGGTTGCTTATGCATCACGGCGACTTAAGCCTCACGAAGGGAATTATCCTACTCATGATTTGGAGTTGGCGCAGCAGTGATCTTTGCGCTTAAGATTTGGAGACACTACTTGTATGGGAAAGGTGTATCATATACACGGATCATAAGAGTCTTAAATACTTGTTGACTCAAAAGGAGCTGAACCTTAGGCAAAGAAGATGGATTGAATTGCTTAAGGATTATGACTGCTCGATCGAATACCACCTGAGCAAGGCTAATGTGGTAGCCGATGCTCTAAGTCGTAGAGTCAGATTCGATCGAGAGGCGATTTTTGCTCGTTTAAGTCTGTTTGATGACTAAGTCCGCTGGCTGAATTGCGAGTAAGGCCAACTTGGGTGGATCAGATTAAAGAAGCGCTTGAAGGATGAGTCTTTGGTCACTCGTTTTCAACAAGTTAAGGAAGGGGACTTCAATTTGGGTTAAATGATAAAGGGGTTCTGTGTGTTTTGAGGTAGAATTTGTGTTCAAGGACTCGACTTGAGGTAGTCAATTTTGAGGGAAGCACATGGGGGGACTGTGTGCTATGCATCCTGGGGGAATAAGTTGTATCACGACTTGCGAAGCTGTATTGGTGGCACTGACTTAAACGCGAAGTAACCGAATTTGTGGGAAAATGTCTGACATGCCAGCAAGTGAAAGCTGAGCATCAATTGCCTTCCGGATTATCGCAGACCAATGAAAATACCACTTTGGAAGTGGGAGAGGGTAACCATGGACTTTGTGAGTGGGCTACCCTTGACACCTTCAAGAAAGACTCGATATGGGTAATTGTTGATAGGTTGACTAAGTCGGCACATTTCATACACTGTCGCATCGACTTTTCACTGCAGAAGTTAGCCAAGTTGTATGTGGCGAAATTGTACGACTTCATGGAGTTTCGATTTTCGATCATCTCCGTCGAGATCCTAGATTCACATCTCGTTTTTGGCAAAAAATTACACGAGCGTTGGGAACGCAGCAGTTGAACTTTAGTACGGCTTTCCATCCCCAAACCGATGGTCACGGAAAGAGTTATTCGATTCTAGAGGATATGTTGAGGGGATGTGTGATTGATTTCCGAGGCAGTTGGGAGGATTACTTGCCTTTGGCAGAGTTTGCCTACAACAATAGCTATCAGTCGAGTATTCGAATGGCACCTTATGAAGCACTGTATGGGCGAAGGTGTCGAACACCTAGTTGTTGGACTGAATTGGGGGAGCGACAAGTTCTTGGACCTGAGTTAGTGGCAGATACTGAAGATAAGGTTAGGTTGATTAGAGATCGGTTAAAGAAAGCGTCTGATAGGCAAAAGTCCTATGCAGATTTGAAGCGTAAGGAGATTGAATACTCAGTAGGCGATATGGTCTTCTTGAAGGTTTCACCTTGGAAGAAGATACTAAGGTTTGGTAAGAAGGGCAAGTTGAGTCCGCGGTTCATTGGGCCTTATCGGGTTTTGAAGCGAGTAGGCCCAGTGGCGTATCAGTTGGAATTGCCTCCAGAGTTAGACAGGATTCACGATGTTTTTCACGTCTCCATGCTAAGACGTTATCATTCTGACCCTACTCATGTCGTGCCGGTTACAGAAATTGAGGTGCGAACTGATTTAACCTTTGAGGAGGAGCCTGTGCAAATATTGGATCGAGACGTTAAAGTACTGAGAAGGAAATCTGTCCCATTAGTGAAAGTACTTTGGCGTAATCATGGCAGAGAGGAAGCTACTTGGGAGCCAGAGGAGGCAATGCAGCAACAATACCCTCATCTATTCGGACCAGGTAAATTTCGAGGACGAAATTTCTTTAAGGAGGGTAGAGTTGTAACGCCCCAATTTTTGAGAATCTTGTAAAACTCAGTAGAAAATTAAATTTTGTGTTCTGCTTGTTGTGTGTGTAGATTTCTTATGATAGTGGGCCTCTAGAAGGCCCAAGCTTAGGATAAAACCCGGTGGTTTAATTAATTTTTAACTCCATAGGAGAAAAGGGGTTCTGCTAAATTAGGCTTATAGGAATTAATTGTGTAAATAGATCACAAGGAAGCATGTGGTAAAGTGGCTAAGTGACGCCACTAGGAAGGATGTAGGTGGCGTGTGAAGCTTAGGAGGACCCGGTGTTCAAGCCACGATGCTGACAAAATAAGGGATTTATTTTTATGAACAGGAAAGGTAAGTAGTGGAGCTTAAGTGAAAGTCCATCGGTGGGAGTTTGAGTTGTTAAGGGGATAGAATAAGGATAAAGATAAGGAGGAAATCTAGGAGGTGATCAAGGAGCAAGAGGTGGCCGCCAAGGGACTCTAGCATGGGAAATTCGGCTAGGTATTGTAGTAGTGGGAATTTCGGCATTTGGGGTGTGTTGTGCTTGAAACTCGATCATCTTTTCTCTTTTCTTTATTTTCTTTTCTCCATCTACCTTCTCCATTTCTTTCTCCATAGCCAAACCCTTCTACCTCTTTACTATACACCACTTCTATATTTTTATTATTAGTAGCCTTATAGCCGAACATCATAAAAGCCGAAAAAACCGAGGTTCATCTTGTCTGTGCGAATTCTCTTAGCAAAACCATTGATTTCTTTTTCGTCTTTCTTCAACCTTTGTGATCAACCCTTCTTTTTCTTCCAACCCAAACCTCTGTCGACAAGTCATTACAAGAAAACCTCATCTTTTCTTCACTTTGTTCTAAAAGCCAAAAAAACCCTATATTGGAGGGCGTAGCAAAATTCTTAGATCATTAAGGGATCGACTCACTCTGCTAGGGCGTGAGGGTTAGATCGGTATCGGAATCAAATAAGAGTATAAGTGAATCGTTGATCAAGAACGGTGGTAAGGTTTCAAATCTATTCTTTATTTTTGGATTTAGAAAGCCAAATCCCTAAAGACTTAGGAGGGTCATCGATTGGGGCTTTAAAGCTCTAAGGGTTGTGACAATTGGTTGTTATGATGTTAGTACGATTCGAGGCTGCTGACGGAGGCTTGGACAAGGGGAAACGATCGAATCTTAACGCAATCGCTGGTTTCGGCAAAGGTAAGTTCGATAGGGCCATAGTGCTATGGGCCTGGATGTGGTAAGGGGTTAGTTATGATTCGTTTTTGGTAGTTAGATTAACGTGTTAGTAATCTAATTGTATGAAGTTCGTGTGTGGATCTCGTCAACATATCGTCACAAATCAGGTGTGTAACTTACACCCTTCTATAGACTAGATCGGCAAAAGCCGAAGTCAAATACCAGAAAGCTCGGTATTTTGGGAATGTACTAGTGTGCGAATGCTAAGAAAAGGCAAGGGGTTAATAATTCTGGTATTCTGTGATGGTAAGACTGCAAAGTGCACCAATTCGTGCATTTTGACGATTCTGGGCTTAACTGGGCCAAAAGTCGGTTAATGGGCCAATGGGCCCAACTTGGTAAGAATGTGCGGTAAGTAGTTCTGAATGTATATAAATAGTAAAAATATGCATGAGAACCCTAAGAATAGATAAATTACTGGATCACCCTCATGAATGAAAAATTACTATTATACCCTAGGTATAAAATGACCAAAATACCCACAGGGTTGATTATGTCCAAAAGCATGTTGATGAAATTACGTATGATGTATGACATGAATGTATATTTGTTGCATGGGGACATGGGTTGTATTTTGGAGGAAGTGTCACGTGGCTATGCCACAAATTATTCTCTATCTTGGTGGCTTCGCCACATATATATGCTCCAGTGGCTTTGCCACATATATCTGTATATCCGTGACTCTGTCACATTTTTCGTATCTGCAAACTGCCGCATATTTCGTGGCGTGTAGCGGTTGGGTGGGTCGAGTAATCTCCCCACATGGCGTAAGGTTGGATGGGGGTTTACATGGTTGGTTATGGGTTGGGTTTGCATAAGCATGATACATCTATTCTGTTACTTGCGGGCCTATGGGCTATATTCAAATTTGTTCAGGCTAAGGCCAACTCATTCTGCTTCGTGGTTTAAACCGATTTAGACTATGGTTGGGTTAAGTTATACACTCGAGTTTCCCCAAACTCACCCCTCCATTCTCATCTTTGCAGGTAATCCCCAACCATAGTGGGCTTGGAGCCGCGAGGAGTTCGGAGTGGCCACTTATTTCCGCAAACCAGTTTCTTCCTGTCGAACTAGACGTCTTTCATTACATTTATGTTTTCGGGTTTTAAAGTGTAATAAAGCCGCTCTATTGTTTTAAAGGTTTTGATTTATATTCTGTTAGGTTAGGAATGATTTATGATAATTGGCAAAATGAACTAGCTCTAGGGCGCGTTTTCAAAAGCTTAAAACGATTTCAAAACAACGCAATCATGAGTAAGACTTCCGCTAAACAAACATTTTTTTTTCAAAATTAATCATTTTCTTAAGATGGACTTAACCAAAATAGTTTTCTCAAACTCATACGAGATGTTAGAGTGTGGTAATGGCGGTGTGCATGTCTAGGATTGGATCCGAAGGGAGCTTGGTACTTAAGCGGTCCGATGGACTCACCTCCTCTTCTTCTGGTTTCCTACCTGGTGCACAGCTTCCATTCACTTTAACCCAGTTTTAAAGTATCTTTTACAACACCAACTAAGCTTTCCAAATTAAGTAACACAGAATGTTTTTAACGCTTCGATATGGCACGTCAGATCCGGTCAAAACGTCTAGGCCGGGTTTAGGGTGTTACATTTGTACTTTTAGTTTTCTTTTTGGCTGCCTTTGCTGCACTATGATATGGTGCCTGATCTTTAGACAGACTGCAAGATTTTGACATTGTGCAGTTGTATGATCTTTTCTGATATTACTTGTCAGCACCATTTTTTTGAAATTTAATGACTATTGTCCTTGTAATATTGGCATATGAAGCAACCTTCACTCTCTTCGTAAAGTCATCGATGACTACCAAGATAAATTGATGTACATTAAACGAGAATGACCTGATAAAATTCATGCCCCCACATAGAGAAAACCTTATAAAGAAATGAATAAGGCATATGAATCTTGTCTCACTAAATAGCTGATACAATCCCCTTCAATGGCGAATCAATAGTGCCCAAACCTCATGATTGGTGTAGCTATCCTGAAACTATTAACATGTGTCCGTTTGACACCCCTATAGACACTTTTTAGCATTCACAAGTCTTAGTATCCCAGGTATATCTTGACATGGCTATATGCAAATGTCTTTGAATTCTTGGAATAACTCAATGACGATTCGCTTTGTCTTTGCGGTGACTTAGGCTCCGATCTTTGCCTCTTGCTCACAATGTCTACTGACCCTTTATAGAGTAGGATCTATTTTTCATCATGTTCTACCATCCTTAACAAATCAGGAGATAAATTACAATCTCTGCCATCTTCAAAGTCCTGAGATCCGCTTAAACACATATCTCACCCCAAAAAGGAGTCAATTACAGCGTTGCTCCTTTCGTTAATATCTAAGGACCTATTGTAGGTACAAAAGCATACTTTCAAAGAATAAATGATTCTAAAAATGATTATTTGTATGATATGATCATTAATGAAGAATAAAAGAATATTTAAAAGAAATTCCAAAGAACAAAAGAATATATAAAGAATGAAAGAATATTTGCTCAAAAAGAATGCATTTTATTAAAATAAAAATTTGGACACAAGCTATTTCACAAAAGGATTCTTATTGCTTCTAGGCTTAAAACAACAAGCTTGTTTTGAATATTACTCTAGATTAGCTCTAAAAATGCAGGGATCTCTTCCACAGTCTCATTGTTCAAAACACTCCCAATTATGCAAAGGTTTGGAAACTTTTATTCCCCGATTCCCTCTTCAGATATGTCATTCAGATTTCTCAATATTCCTTCTAGGCTTTTGCCTTGTTCAAGGCATCGCAACTCTTTTGTACCCACTTTCAAATATCGTCTTTACTTCATT
The DNA here is from genome assembly GCA_025698475.1 of Gossypium anomalum. NCBI lineage: Eukaryota > Viridiplantae > Streptophyta > Magnoliopsida > Malvales > Malvaceae > Gossypium > Gossypium anomalum. The sequence continues at coordinate 18,870,347 of CM046966.1, forward strand.
GTCAGCACGATTAGGTTCTAAGGAATCATCAAACTTTACAATTCCCATTTCAATGAACCTTTCGACCAACTTTTTAAAGGTAGTGCAATTTTCAATTGAGTGCCCCGTTTTTCCCGCGTGGTACTCGTATTGAGCATTCTCATTATACCATTTTGGGAATGAAAGTTGCACTGGTTCCGAGTAGAGCGGAGACACCACATGCATATCAAAAAAATTCTGATACAATTACTTATATAACATCGGGATAGGCGTAAAATTTGGCCTAAAGTTGAATTCCTGCCTTGGAGAGCCTTGATAACTAGTGGTTACAGCCCTTGGCTGGCTTACATTGACCAATTTGGAAGGCATACTCACGATATTTACTTCATTTTCCTTATTTCTCGGAGTTGACCTTTTGGCGCTTTCTTCTGTATCTATCTTCTCACTTTTTACCGTATTTTCAATCATCTCACCGGACATTACTATATCTAAAAAGCTCAAAGTAGCACTTCCCAACATATGGTTGATGAACGGGGCTTTCAGAGTATTGATGAAAAGCATCATAGTTTCCTTTTCTAGAAGAGGTGGTTGGACTTGTGTTGCTACCTCTCTCCTTTTCTAGAAGAGGTGGTTGGACTTGTGTTGCTATCTCTATCCGTCTTTGGGCATATTGCCTGAAGCTCTCATTTTGTTTCTTTTCCATATTCTGTAAAGTGATCTTATCAGGATTCATATCCATCACATGACTATACTGTTTCATGAAAGCTTGTGCTAGATCTTTCCATGAATTGATCTGGGTACGGCTCAATTGGTTGTACCATCTGGATGCTGCCCCGACTAGACTTACTTGGAAATAGTGAATCAATAATTGGTCATTATTGACATAGCATGCCATTCGTCTGCAGAACATGGTGATGTGAGCTTCGGGATAGCTAGTCCCATTGTACTTCTCAAACTCTGGAGTTTTGAATTTGGGAGGAAGCACTAAGTCTGGAACTAAACTCAAATCCTTAGCATCAATCTCACACTGATAATCAGCGCTTTCTAGCGCTTTGAACTTCTCCACCAGCCATTTGTATTAGTCTTCCAGCTGCTTTAGGAGTTCCCCTCTTGCCTTTTCTACCTCTGCCATTTCATCAAGATCAAGGACACCGGGGTTTGCCGAATTATCTTCGGTACCTGAGCCTGTCAAGAGGTGTGTTAGTGCCGAAACACTGGCCTGATGTTGAGGACTAATATTAACAGGCACCCTTGGTGGATATGCGTTGAGCTGCACTGGGGTATTTGTCGGGACAAAACCCGGTGGGTAGACAAAGTCCTCACTGTCCTCCCCAGGGTTGACCATAAGGCTCTTCCCTTTTCCTGGCCCTCCAAGCAGTAACTGAGTTAACTGATTCATCATGTCCTTCTGCGATTCTAGCATCTGATCTTTCATATCCTGCTAAATCTTGGCCAGTTGCTCTTACATCTGTGTTTGCAGCCGATCCTGCATTTCTTTCTGCATTTGTTCCAGTTTTTCTAACTTTTGATCCATAACTCTAGTTTTTCCCCGTGTGTAGTAGTGATGTTCCAAGGTAACTATAACACGATTACTAGCTAATTAGGGTTCTTTTGTGAAATTTAATACACATGATGCAATGATGCAATGCAATGCGAATGCATGGAATGAATGCAAAAGAAAGAAAGGCATTGATTCTAAATTCAATTCTATTGGAACAACTTTTCTAGAAAACAAATTCCTTTACATAAAACGGATTACATATGCGGCCTTGCCCTTATGTTCTAGACGATCCCTTTTTCTGTAAAAGTCAAACCACGTAAACTTCCAATAGATGCCTCCACTAGCTCCTTTGTGCTTAAACTAGGCCGTGACTTATTACTCACTTATCCTCGCGATGCTTGTTAGCTCCTTTAAGAAAATCGAGACGTGACAGCTCTCGAATAATCCTTATCGACTTGAATCCTTAGGTAAAGTCTTGTTTTTCTCCGTGAACTATCAACCTTCTTCCGTTGTGTTTACTTGGTTCACATTCAGACAACTGTATTATAATCCATTTTATCAAGAAATTTATTTTCTTATGACAAACTGTTCTATTTAGCAATCAAATATGAATCAACACCTCCTTTCTATGATGATGTAATGCAATGCAGTCATAAACAAAATAAAACACGTTAGCACAGGAATAAAAAAAAATATAGGACACCTACTTGGGTAACCGCTAGGTGTTTGGAGTGGCTCTACCTAGGGTTGGACTTTTAAGGCTCGCTATATGCGGTTTGGTTCTAAAGTAGAGGGTACCTGAACTAGCAGATTCCTCGATCCTCACCCATTATAGGCTCATATGGACCAAGTTCAGTTCAGGGGAATACATTTCCCTATGGCTGCACAGAGGTGAAAACCTCACGAAGACATAGGTACGGATGTATCCCGAAAGCGATCCACTATTCTGCACGAAGGTGAAAACCTCACGAAAGAAATATTTTTTGACTCCCACTTAAAAGGAGTAACCACAATAGTCGTGCAACATGATGCAGGAAAATTTTACAAGACTCAAATCATAACAAACATATGACACAAACACATACAATAAAAGAACCGTAATTTTTCAAATCGGGATTTTCAATTTTCAACAATAGGACAGAAAATAATCAACTTCACGACTAGACTCTCTTATATTGTCCCCAGCGGAGTCGCCAAGTTGTTGAAACCATTTTTATTTTGAAAAATGGGGATCGACTTTTAAACGAGGTATGGAGTCGCCACCAATCCTTTTTATTTAGGTGTGATTGGGTTACCCTGTGGTCGATCATTTTAATAAAGCATTTTAGTTTATTAAAACAACGTTTTTGGTCTACGAAAAACTAGAAAACATATTCGGGAGTCGGTTAAGCGCGAGGAAGGATTAGCACCCTCGCAACGCCCAAAATTGGTACCGTATTGATCGATTAACGTCCTAATGTTGAAATTTTGAAAAGATTTTAAAATACAATCTTTAAAAACGTTTGGAAATCTTGAATTGGATATTGAGATTCTCTCGTTCAGAAAGAATAAAATATCATATCCAACACGATAGGACACAATATTTTAAACCCTCAATACAAGATTATCTCATGCTTCCCAAAACTCATGCATTTGAAAAAATTAAAAGGATATTTGGCTCTTTGGTAAAACGGTGAACCGAAACCAGCACGATTGGGCACGATCCCTCGAGTTTCCAAACACAAAATATTGCCTCATTTTAATTTTTAAAAAAAACATGGATGAAATTTCAAAAGGATATTCCGCATTTTAGTTGAACGAAAAATTGAAACCCAACACGATAGGGCACGATTACTCGAACTCCCAAACACGAAATATTTCCTTATGTTGAGAAGGTTCTTTGAAACGCAGGTGGTTATAAAAGCGATCTAAAATATATAAAATAATTTTTTTAAAAAAAATTAGTATCCATTCAGGATAAAATAATATAAAAAACTCTTTAAAAATAATATATAAACAATTCAAAATATATAATGTGTAAAAAAAAGTTTGAAATACATAATATATGAAAATATTAAAATAAATAATGTATAAAAATTTGAAATGAGCATTATATAAAAAGTTAAAATAGATAATAACAAAGAATGTAAAAAAATAAATAAATAAATAGAATGTTAATAACAAGAGTAAAAAACGTATATAAGAAAAATAATAATGAAAATAATATTAGTATATAAATAGAAATAAAAATATAATAAATAGAAATATAATAACAGTAGAAATATAAATAGATAAATAATAATAGTATTAGAATAACAAAATAAATATAAATAGAAACATAATAATAATAGCAATAATATATTAAATTTGCTAGTTTGATAATAGCAAAAATAAAAAAAGATTAAATCGAACCTTAAAGCAAAATTCTGGGGCAAATCAAGGATAGATAAAAGAAAATGGACTAATTTGAACGTGCGAATAACAAGGAGGGACCAAAAGGGAAATAATCCCCACCCTCCAAAACACACAGCTTCGAGGAAGACCAAAATGTAGTTAAAACAAATTTTAGGCCCAAAATTAAGAATAATGAAAACTTAATTGCAAAACAAATAAAAAAACAGAAGGGCTAAAAACAATTGGACGAATTTAGAAAAAAACAAAGAAATTGAAATGAAATGGACAAAATTCCCAGGTAATTGAAAGAGAAAAGAAAATAATTCAATTCCAATGAAAATAGGAAAAGAAAGAATAATCCAATTCCAAATTGAAGTAGGAATACCAAAAGTAATCGATCCTTTCAAAGAACAAAATACCCTTATTTATATACATGGGGTTTACTAAAAATAGCCTAACTAATTTAATAATTAAACTAAATCAAATCAAATCAAATCAAAATAATATCTTCCTATTTTTAGCCTTTTACCAAGTCAACAAAATTTGATAACCCCTTGGCTTTCTCTATTTTTTTATTTGGCCACAATTTAATGATTGTCTTTCAATTTGGCCCTTTTTGGCTTGTTTTCGATCGGTTGCATCCTTTGGCTTCGATTATTATTTTTTCGGGCCTAGGCCAAAATTGGCCTATTACACTAACATTCGGGCTAACAAATTTTTAAGAGATATTAAACAATATGTATATAACCAATAATAGAAAATAAACATAAAACAAATTAAAAAAAATATAACTGATAATAAATAAGTTTAAAACAAATAATATAAAAAGTAGTTTTAAGAATAAATAATATACAACAATTTAAAACAGATGATATATAAAACATTTAATAATATATAAGTGTAAAAATAATATTGAAACACTTCAAAATAAATAAATAGAATCTATAATAATTTAATATAAAATAAATCATAAGTATAAGAACAACAATAAATCATATGTGAAATAATAATATATAAATTGATTTTTAAAATAAACATTATGCAAGCAAAGAATTAAAGTAAGTAACATACAAAACAATATATATATGTGTCTACAAGAGATAATATACATAAAATAAAAAATAATTAAATATAAATTATGTGTATATATATAGAATAATAATGTATAAAAATATTTAAAATAGCCATGATATAAAACTTTAAAATAAAGAATGTACATAAAAGAGAATTTTAAAATGTGTAAATTATATAAATAAAGCATTTTAAAAAATATATAAAAGAAAATAAATAAATAAATGAATAATATAAAAGTGAATAATAATTTAAAATAAATGATAAAAACAATTTTACAAACAAAAAAACTGAAATTAAAAGGAAAAGGACTCAATTGAAATAAAATAAAAATCAACAAGATAATCCATAAATAAATAAAGCGTTGGAGCCTAATTTGGGACTTAAATACAATGTGTGCAAACTCATGGGGATTGAAAATGATATTATCCCAAGCTCCAAAACGCAGTGCTTAAACACGGACCAAATTAACACTGTGCCTAAATCTCAGGGAAGAATTAAAGAATGAAGAAAATACAGACAGGATCTATTTAAATGACAGCACAAAAAGGGAGGACTAAACGCATAAATTCCCCTTTTTGAAAAAAAAAAAAAAAAAAAACCTCCCCCTCCTCCCCCCAAGTTATCTGTTACGAATCAAAAGAAAAAAAAAAAGGTTTTCTCCCTTTCTACTCGGCACAAATGGATCAGCCCCCTGCTGCTAATCCACCTCGATCACGAATAACGGTGGCCGGAGGAACCACATCGAGGTACCTTTGACCCTTTTCGCTTTCTTTATTTTTTTATTTTAAAAAACACTTCAAACACTATGTCCTATTTTAAAAAAAAACTCAAAATAAAACCCATGAAAAGAGAACATCAATAACAACAAAAGAAATCTAAAAAAAAAAAAATGAACGCAACCTTTGCTGTTTGATTTCTCTGAATTTTTTTTTGTATATTTTTTGAGTATTCTATTTTTCTGAAAAAAAAGTCCCTAAAACAATGAAAATTTGAGGGCTTTATAGTCCAATACAACTTGTTTCTTGCTATTTTTTACTCAAATCGCAGGTGCCGTGAAGACGTGGAGGAGGAGTGCACGGGCATGGGGCGTGCGACTCGCGAGCTGGGGTTCGTGCGTGGGGCGTGCAGCGCTGAAGTTGGCTTCTGTTTTGCTAATGGTTGTGGGCTAGGTCTAAGGTTAGGTTAGGGAAATTGAGTTTTCTGCTTTGGGTTGTTTTGATTAGGCCCGGACAGAAATTGGGGCCTACACATCAAACTTTTTATTAAATCAAATCATGAAAAATTTATTTTTAAGTCAAATTATGGTTATGGTCCTTTTGTTATATTTAAATTTAAAATTTAAAATTTATACTTTAATTTGATTCATGTATTTTATAATATTATTAGTTAATTAAAATAATTGACATCCTTAATTTTTCTAGTAAAGATGTTGAGGCCAAATTTCTCTTAAAAATACACATCCCAATTTATCATGCCAAAAATAGGTTTTTTGTGTGTAAGTGTGTTAGAAATGTGTTAAAAATTCATATCATTTTAACCAACATAATTAAAGACATTAACTATTTGGACTAACTAATATCATTGCAAATGTAAAAGATCATAATATGTTAAATTAAAATATAAGTTCTAAATCCCAAATGTGAACATAGTAAAAGGATAAAAAACTGAAATTTTACCATCATGAGTTGGGACGTGTGTAATTGAAAGAAGCCCTTCGGGCACTTACAGTAATGAGCCCTTAGGGCATTTACATATGAAATTTAATTTTAAACATGGGACTTTATAGAATGCCTATTTCTGGACACTTTATTGTATCATCGAAATAACATTGAAAGAAAAAACAGCACCACAAATCTAAGTGGTGATTAAATCAAATTAAAAACATAATAGAAAACTTGGAAGCACAAATCCTCCCTAGGAACTTGGAACACTACTTACTAAGAAATACATTAGCACATCTTGGCATGCCTCAATATATCTTTACGGGGAAACTCTGAAATTTTCGACAATTATAACTTCTTGTCATGAGATGAACATGATGTTATTGTCCAAAAAGGGGTACTATCCTTATGCTGGACACTGGAATCCTGGAGGTGGAGTCTTGCCACAGTCGATGAGGACCTGAAGGCCAATTGGTATTATGATATTGATGTTTAAAAGCTTGGCCTTGATTGTGGTACAAAGACAGATAGCAGCATCCAAGTCTAGCAACCCTTGAAGCACTGGGCAACATGTGTCCTTGGCGCTGCTGCCGATACCAATGTGCACTAAGCCACCTAACACATCAACACATGCGCCTAGCTTGAGAGTATCAATGGGGCATGTTTGCTGTGCCGGGGGTGGTGGATATAGCACAGGTGGTGGTGGTGGACAAGGGGTCTCCACTGGAGGTGGCTTCACAACTGGAGGACTTGGGTATACAGGAGGTGTTGGTATTGGCGGCTTCACAATGGGAGGACTTGGGTATACAGGAGGGGTTGGTGTTGGCGGCTTCACAATGGGAGGACTTGGGTATACAGGAGGCTTTGGAACTGGCGGCTTCACAATGGGAGGACTGGGGTAGACGGGAGGCTTTGGCGCTGGCGGCTTTACAATAGGAGGACTGGGGTAGACGGGAGGCTTTGGTGGTGGTGAAATGACTGGGGGTTTAGGATAGTGAGGTGGTGGGGGATTAACGACAGGAGGTTTGGGTACATGAGGAGGCTTTACGACGGGAGGCTTGGGAGGATGATGAGGCGGATGTTTTGGTGGTTTGGGGTGAAATGGGGGCTTCACAATGGGATGATGTTTGGGTGGGAAAGTTGGAGGACAGTTGGGTGGAGGAGTTGGACGGGGACATTCAGGACAAGCAAAAGAAGCAAGCAAAGCTCCCAAGTTCAGAAGCAGGACAATGAGATTGCGTAAACTATAGTTCCCCATCACTGAACTTGCTACTTTCCTCCCTGCTTAAAAGAGAGCTTAGTTCATTTTCCCAGCTTCATCCAAATGATTCATTTATAGATCCATCATGCAGTGTGCAGACAAAAGGAAGGCGAGGTGTATCCATCATGCAAATTAGCATATTTCCTGATAATTTATTAGAGCCTTGACTTTGATGAAGTGAGATTACTCACAACTTCCAACTTTGCAAAATCTAGACCCAACTTTTATGCTGATTTCATTACCAACAAGGGATAATATTCCGATTTATATATTGTATGGCACGAATTTTGAAGGAGAAGGGAATGGAGAAACCACATGCTTGATTGAGGACATTTTTTAACTCCTAGTACCCAGTTGGAGTGTCGGACCCGTGATTTGCTACTTGCATTTGATTTTTCTTTTCCTCAAAAGAAAAAAAAAATCTCTTGTTGCATATTACAAACAATCGATTTCACATTGGCAACCACATGTCCAGTCCTCAATGTCACCCCCAATATATTCCCTTTTTTTTTCATTCACATACCCTTAACTAATACGTACGAGAGCGGGAGCCCTTGCCTGATTAGGCCACTGTGCCATGTTCCCCTCCCCTGTCGCCCAAACAAGTACAAACAAACAGTCCAGTACACTACGTAAGGGATCTATAAATTAGACTGTTCTTTTTAAAATACCTATAACAAAAATATAATGATACATAAGCAACTTCAATAAACAGCATCAGATTAAAAACATTGTCAGTGTTGTAACTTAAATCCAACATCCATCAAGCATTTCCACCAGAGTAACTCTTTTTCATATCCTGGAGGGGACATATTTTATCATTGGCTATCCAAAACCAGAATGAAAAAGAAATATTCTCAATATTTCATTCATTAATTTTCCAGCTGCTGTTAATAAATATCAATGGAGAGCCAATAAGTGGAGTCGGTTTTAAGTATTTAAGTCAATATATTGATGATGAATTTTGGGGGTAAAATCAAGAATGGGGCACATGTAATGTAAGGGACCATCAGACTAAAGTCCAAAATCTGATGTTCATAATTTTGGCTCTATATCTCATTGTCAAAAATCAGCTGCAATGTATTGCTGACTGAATCTCAAATTTTCCTTTTATATAAATGACGTAGTCAAAGCGTATAATTTTGAAGCAGATCATATTATTATTATTTGTTAAGAGTTTAAAACGAGTCATTGTTAAATGTACCCAAAAAAGAAAGTAGTGCTTCAAACTTTTTTATTCGTAAATCATGAATTAAAGTTAAAATTTTGTTATTATCATTCTCTTTTTCCATTTATAAATTATAACATGTACTCAAAAAACCATATTATTTTATTAAAACTAAAATTATTTTTATTTATATTCTTATTAAGGTCGGTTGAAAATTAGGAATAACAACAGGTTGTATATCTGTCATTTTTGGATTAATTGAATTTGTAAATATATTTAAAAACTCGAATTAGCAAAGTATGCGAGTATTACTATCCAAATCCAAATTAAATATTATTATCTTTCAGATTTTCAAATCTACAAAAATTTGAATTAAAATCTGCAAAATAATATAAATTCAAACAAAAAAATTAATTTTAAATTAAATTTATTTATAAATAACATTATATAATTATAAATTAAAAAAATAATTAAATAAAAAGTCCAAGCAAATTAAACGCAATAATTTCACAACAATTTAAATATACCTAATAACTTAAACATAATTTATGAATTCTTCGATACAATGCTAGTATGTGAAATTATCTATATTTTTCTCTAGTTTTTACTCTATATTGGTATCACTAATTACATGTATAGTAAACTAGACCAAATATATTAATTAGTTGGCATGATCGGTTAAACCATCCTGATCAATGTTAGAATTAAGTGACCCGAATTCTTATTTAAATAAAATACGATGGAAAATAAAATAAAAGTAAAATCCATATAGAACTAGACTTCTTTTATTTTATTTTAGAAACCTTATTAAATTCCATATATTTGATATTGATTAGAATAAGGTGTTTCAGTCTTACTAGAATATGGCTTTACAAGCCTATAAATAGACATAGTCTATTCTTCTTGTAATCAATTCGAATTCGACATAGTGAATTTTCTTCTCCTCTGCCCGTGGTTTTTTCCCGAAAGGGTTTCCACGTAAAATCTGTGTGTTTTTTTTGTTTTATTTTATTTTTCATAAATTGGTATCAAAGCTTCCGGATTGTTCATCTCAATCACAGTAATGGCATCTTTGAAGTATGAAATTCTGCTATTGGATCGCAACACCGGATTTGCATTGTGGTAGATTAAAATGCAAGCAGTTCTTACGCAGATGGATCTAGAGGATGCCCTGCTAGGGATAGATAAGATGCCTTCGACATTAACAGATGAAGAGAAGAAGCGTAAGGATCGAAAGGCGTTAAAACAATTACATCTGCATTTGTCCAACGAAATTTTACAGGATGTGATGAAAGAGAAGACTGCCGCTACATTATGGAAGAGGCTAGAACAAATATGTATGTCGAAAACACTAACAAGCACGTTGCATATGAAGCAGTGTCTTTATGCTCATCGTTTGGAGGAAGGTACGTCTGTACACGAACACTTAACAGTGTTTAAAGAAATTCTCTCAAACTTGGAGGCCATGGAGGTTCAGTATGATAAGGAAGATCTAGGGTTGATTCTATTTTATTCGTTGCCCCCGTCTTATTCAACCTTTAGAGACACGATTTTATATAGCCGCGAGTCTCTCACAGTTGATGAGGTTTATGATTCTCTAACCTCGTATGATAAGATAAAACATCTTGTGGTTAAACTCGACTCTCAGAGAGAGGGTCTCATTGTTCGTGGGAGACAAGATCAGAATGCTGATGATGATCGTGGTAAGACACAGGAACGGAATCCTCGTGGTAAATATAAGGGTAGATCGAAGTCTTCAAATAGATGTAAAACTTGTAACTTCTGCAAGAAGAAAGGGCACATTAAATCTGAGTGTTATAAGCTACAAAATAAGATTAAAAGAGAGGCTGCGAATCAAAAGGGAAAACAACCAGGAAATTCTGGTGAAGCTGATGTTGTAGAAGACTACAGCGATGGTGAATTTCTAGTCGCTTCTGTCAATGATTTTAAAGTAAGTGAGGAGTGGATACTTGATTCAGGCTGCACCTTCCACATGAGTTCCAATCGGGATTGGTTTACAACTTACGAAATAGTGTCTGAAGGTGTTGTTTTGATGGGAAATAATGCTTCGTGTAAAATCACAGGTGTTGGAACAATTAAAGTTAAGATGTTTGATGGAGTTGTCAAAACACTTAGTGACGTATGGCATGTTCCAGAATTGAAAAGAAATTTAATTTCGTTGAGTACTCTTGATTCAAAAGGGTACAGATACATAGCTGAAAGTGGGGTTTTAAAGATTTCCAAAGGGTCCCTTGTTGTGATGAAAGGGCAGAGAAAAATTGCCAAGTTATATGTTTTGCGTGGTTCTCTTCATTCTTGTCGTAATGTAGCTGTCGCTTCCTCTTCCTTGTCAGATGATGATATTACTAAACTTTGGCATATACATCTAGGGCATATGAGTAAGAATGGCATGGCAGAATTGAGCAAAAGAGGACTTCTTGATGGGCAAGGAATTCGCAAACTGAATTTCTGTGAGCACTGTGTTTTTGGGAAGCAAAAGAGAGTTCGATTCACTAGAGGAATCCATAATATGAAGGGAATGTTGGAGTATATTCATTCTGATCTGTGGGGGCCATCCAAAGTGCCTTCAAGAGGTGGAGCTAATTATATGCTAACTTTTATTGATGATTTTTTCAGAAAATTTTGGGCGTTTTTCCTGAAGCAGAAAAGTGATGTGTTTTCCGTATTTAAGTCTTAGAAAATTATGATTGAAAAACAGACAGGAAAATAAATAAAATACCTCCGCACAGACAATAGCTTAGAGTTCTGTTCTGATGAGTTTAATAGATTGTGTAAGTTAGAAGGGATCGTGAGACACTTGACAGTTCGTCATACTCCACAGTAAAACGGCATTGCAGAATGAATGAACAGAACGATCATGAAGAAGGTTCGATGTATGTTGTCAAATGCCAACTTACCGAAGTCGTTTTGGGCGTATGACCTTCATCAGATGTTTTTGATCAACCGATCTCCATCCGTTGCCATTGAGAAAAAGACTCCACAAGAGGTATGGTCTAGTAATCCTGCTAATTATTCAGATTTAAAGATCTTTGGGTGTCCTGCGTATGCTCATGTTGATAATGGAGAATTGGAACCGAGATCCATTAAATATGTTTTTCTTAGTTATAAAGCCGGTGTAAAAGGGTATAAGTTTTGGTGTCCTGAAAATAGAAAAGTTGTGATTAGCAGAGATGTTTTTGATGAAACTACTATGCTACCTAACTTATCTCTTAAAGACTCTTCAAATAAAGAAAATCAAAAGCAGGTGGAGCATCAGATTAATACAGAGTCGACTCCTCAAGTCAGTACAAAAATTGAGAATAGAGTTACTTCTTCGCCGCAATACTCTATCGCCAAAAACAGAACTAGAAGAGAAATTAAACCTCTAAAGAAGTATGCTGAGGCTGATCTAGTTGCTTATGCTTTAAATGTGGCTGAAGATATAGATGTGAATCAAGAGCCATCTAATTATTCTGAGGCGATTAGTTGTGAAGACTCAGAAAAATGGATGTTTGCTATGCAAGAGGATATGGAATCACTCTACAAAAACAAAACATGGGATCTTGTGAAACTTCCTAAAGGTAAGAAGACGGTTCGTTGTAAATGGGTGTTTAAAAAGATAGAAGAGACTCAAGGAGTTGAAGAACCCAGATATAAAGCAAGGCTTGTTGCAAAGGGTTACAGTCAAGTTCTAGGAATGGATTTCATAGATGTGTTCTCCCCAGTTGTGAAGCATAGTTCGATTCGAGCTTTGCTTGGTATTGTGGCCATGCATGATTTGGAGCTTGAGTAGTTAGATGTAAAAATTGCATTTTTGCATGGAGACCTTGAGGAGGATATTTACATGCAACAACCAGAGGGTTTTACAGTCTCAGAAAAAGAGGATTATGTTTGCTAGCTGAAAAAGTCCCTTTTACGGTTTAAAACAGTCACCAAGGCAGTGGTACAAGAGGTTTGATTCCTTTATGACTTCTCATGATTTCAAAAGAAGTAGTTTTGACAGTTGTGTTTACTTTAAGAAAAACAGTGATGGTTCTTTTGTGTATCTACTTTTTTACGTTGATGACATGTTGATAGCAGCAAAAGATAAAAGAGAGATAAGAAAGGTCAAAGCCCAACTAAGTGAAGAATTTGAGATGAAAGATTTGGGACCAGCAAAGAAGATACTTGGTATGGAGATTCTCGGAGATAGAAAAACAAGTAAATTGTACCTAAGTCGGAAGGGGTACATTGAGAAAGTTCTTTGCAGGTTCAATATGCAGAGTGCTAAGCCTGTTAGTACTCCTTTAGCAGCCCATTTTAGACTTTCATCGGCATTGTCTCCACAATCATATGATGAGATTGAGTACATGTCACATGTTCCATACTCTAGTGCAGTGGGATCTCTCATGTATGCTATGGTTTGTTCACGTCCAGATTTATCATATGCGATCGGTGCGCTTAGCGTGATATATGGCGAATCCAGGTAAAGAACACTGGAAAGCAGTTCAATGGATTTTAAGATACTTACGAGGTACTATTGATGTTTGCTTACAGTTTGGAAGAACTGAAGATGGAGTCATTGGGTATGTTGATGCTGATTTTGCTGGAGGCCTTGATAGAAGAAGATCTCTCACAGGTTATGTCTTTACAATCGGAGGTTGTGCAATAAGTTGGAAAGCCACTTTGCAAACCACAGTTGCTTTGTCTACTACTGAAGCTGAGTACATGGCGATTACTGAGGCTTATAAAGAAGCTATTTGGTTGAAAGGACTATTTAGTGAACTCAATGAAGACATTCAAATCAATACAGTATTTTGTGACAGTCAGAGTGACATCTTCCTTACAAAAGATCAAATGTTTCATGAGAGAACAAAACATATTAATGTTCGGTATCATTTTGTTCGTGATATTATTGCTCGTGGTGATATTGTTGTGAGCAAAATTAGTACTCATGAAAATCCTGCAGATATGATGACTAAGTCACTTCCTATAACCAAGTTTGAGCATTGCTTAGACTTGGTTGGTGTTCATTGTTGAAGTTAAACCCTTAAGGGGTTTTATGGAAGAGGTGGAGAACTTGTTCATTGAGAATTTGTGTCAAGGTGGAGATTGTTAGAATTAAGTGACCCGAATTCTTATTTAAATAAAATACGATGGAAAATAAAATAAAAGTAAAATCCATATAGAACTAGACTTCTTTTATTTTATTTTAGAAACCTTATTAAATTCCATCTATTTGATATTGATTAGAATAAGGTGTTTCAGTCTTACTAGAATATGGCTTTACGAGCCTATAAATAGATATTGTCTATTCTTCTTGTAATCAATTCGAATTCAACATAGTGAGTTTTTTTCTCCTCTGCCCGTGATTTTTTCCTGAAAGGGTTTCCACGTAAAATCTGTGTGTTTTTTTTATTTTATTTTATTTTTCACAATCAATAATGATGCAACAAATGAAAATTTACATAGATATTTATTAAAGAAGCTAGAGATTCTTCATTTTAAAGATTTCTCAGGTGCTCTTTGTTCCCAAAAAAGATTATTATAGAATCTCACTAGCAAAAGTTGAGATTGAACTTTTTCCATTTTTTAAAGAAATATGGGTCCATTTATCCAACAAATGGATGTTATGATATGATTTTGGTAAATGCATCTACAAGATAATCACATGTGAGTTATTAAATCGCAATCTGTCATTTGCGAGATTAGTTTAAGAACAAAATTTTTAGATTATGCAATCAAGACAATTTTTGCTAATGTTTGTCAATTTATTACTTAGGCTTTCAATTATTATTGTATGCTAGATATTCGGTACAAGTAAGTATCGCAAAGTCTGATGTTTATGTGTATAAAATGGTTTAGTAGAATTAATAATTCAATACCTTCAGTTAGTAGCTAAACCATATCTTTTGAGAACAAAACTTTTTTGTATATATAAGGATATGATATTTTACATGAATCGGCATTTGTTCGCATCATGCCAATAAATAATGATAAATACTTCTCATTACAATTGACTTTTGGTCAGGAGCAAAATACAACCCATTTTAAAAGTTTTGAATGTGTGATGTATGTTCAACTTGTTCCACCACAATGCACAAAATGGGCATTCAAAGAAAGTTGGGAACATATTAATTATGAGTCTCCTTATGTTATTAGATGTTCTGATCGAATTGGAGATTCAATTATGACATGTTTGGTGATCATAACTTTAATTTTGATAGTTTTCCCAATATTAGGGGGAGAGAAATAATAGTTAGATAAAATGACTTTGAAATGAATTATCATTATCTAAGTCCTTGTAGAAAGTAATTTAAACTAATAGTTCAAAAGAATAATTCACTTTATTGCAAGTTAACTACTAAATGCATTTATTGCCCTGATGAAAATAATCAAGTGTTATATACCAACCAATGTTTTTATTTGAATCAAAGTCTCAGTTGGATAATCTGTTAAAATAGATTGAAAGTATTGCATGCCTGAAGCATGATAAATTGATTTGTTCCAAAGATAAAAATTCTCGTAAAAGAAAATAATAAATCAAAATGGTCATATAGTGGAAGTAAGTGCTCTAGAAGAGACGTTGACATGACTAATTATTAAAATTCTAGAAGTGATTCAAGTACCTGAAATTGAATGTAGAAATAATTGAAGTAAATAGATATCGATAAGTTATGTTAATATGAGAAAATATGGAATCGAAATAGAAAGTTGTTGAAAACGGTTTTGCATGGAATAGTATTATTGAGATAATAAAAGAAAAATAAGATCTTGAATAAATTTGTTGAGAAATGTAAACATGGAATAAATTAACTAAAATAGAAAGACGAATTCAAGTATAATTACATTCATGAAGTTTCTGGACCAATAGTCTAAATATTTAAAGGTAGAAAACTAGTGAGGGCACAAAATGAGTAGTTTTGCAAAAATATGAAATTTTTCACTAAGTTCTGACATTGTTTTTGAAAAGATGTTCTTTTGCGGTGGATGCAAAAACTTTTATATATCTCATTTGTTTGGCAATGCATGAAAATTTGACAAGCATCTAATGATAATCCTTGAAGGATTTAGAATGTTGAAAACATATAGAAATTCTTGAGAAATTATTTTATACGTTTGAGTAATTATTTATAAAAATTAAAATGATTTGAACATATGTGATAAATTTGACTCAGTGAATAATAGTTGAAAGAAGATTGTATAATGATCTAACATGTGCATGTATAAAAGGATCATGGTTAAAGTTTACTATGATTATTGTTGAAACTCCTAAAAAGATCAAAATATATTTACCCAAAATTATGTCTCACTCATAACTTTCAAAAAATGATAATATAAACATTTATCAAACTCATTCAAGTAGTAATTTGAAAAGCTAATATTGAATATTGAATACGTAGAATACAATATATTATGTAGTGTTGTCACTTTTTCCATTAGGTTTTGTCCCATTAGATTTTTCTAGTAAAGTTCATATTATGTGTATTATTTTTCATTCCTAAGATTTATTTTTCTCACGGAATTTTTATTTTAGTAAGGTCTTAACAACGCACATTATCTATTAATGAACATCCAAAGGGGAGTGTTATAAATATTTTATTATCATATAAGTGAATGTCCGTTAGGATAAAAAGAGTTTGACATCAATTAGAAGTCTAATGTTGAATGAGATAAAATTGTATTTAATATATACTTTTTGGAAAAATATAATAGAGTGTTGTCTTTGTTGTCGAATTTCTCTTATACTCTCCCTTATTTGTTTTAAAAAATTATGATTAATTTTAAAAAGAATTAGTGAGGGTGAGAAAAGTATATATATTGTGTTAAAAAGAGAGATAAATTTGTTAATAATTGGTACGTAAGCCGTATGGAGGACAGAGGTTGCAGCAGCCCATACCCCACCCACGGACAGATAGCATCTCATCTAGTCTTAGGGTTTGAACACTAAACAATGGGCTTTGTAATTGTTTTCGTAAATCCCAACCTTCTTACTTCTTTGTCCTATTAAGACCAAAATACAAAAAAAGGTAGTCGGTGATTCGTCAAAATAAAAATTAGAAAATCTTCTATTGTAATTATTTAACATTATTTCATATATTCTAGTTTAATATTTTACTCCCTCTTTTTACACAATCTTACCTGATTGTTATGTAATAGTTAAGTATAATAAAAGTTTAAAATAAAAAATTAAAAATATAAATTACGTTGAAGATTCAATCTAAAAGAACAAATAGAATGATCGAATTACTATCGATCCACATTTTGAACCCACCCTTTTAAGAAAATGTGAATTGATACCAACACATGCTAAAATCAACATGATTATAAGTTATATTAAAAGTAAATAAAAAAGCTATATTTTGACCAAATGGTGTCTTATAGTTTAACCACTATATTACAGGTGTATTAAATATAGATTTTTGTTGCTACCAAGTTGGGATTGCGGCGATGGTTTAATTAGTGAGTGGAGTTAAAGTTAGGGAAGAAGAAGAAAGACTTTCATAGGTGAGAAAGTTGGTGAGAATGAGAGGAAAAGATAAATATCTCGATTCTTAAAGTTAGTTAATCTATTGACGGCTTTTCCACCTAAATATAAATTATGTTGTTAGAACAATAGATAAATGGATGTAGGAATGATAAGTATTGTGTCATTGTTAGGAGTGTGGTTATTATAACATGTGTTACAATGTTTGCCTTACTATTAATCCAATTGACGAAATTTGGGTTGATAAGATCTTACTCTCGTAAGTAATTTAAGCTCACAAGGCATCTCATAGATCGTGAGGCGAGTATGCATATAACAATCAAATAAACGAACCTCTAAATTGAAAAGCTGCCGACCTGAGGTTGAGGTCTATTTCTCTTCATTTCTAGCTTCAGCACTTAGCAAAACCTGTCACATTTTAATTACAAAATTCTTTGTATGCAGTAGGCATTATGAAGTGGAACCAAATATGATTCGAAAAGTACAGATTTGTGAGTTACTAGAGCCGACAGTAACAAGCATAGCTCACGATTAGAGGTGTTTTTGGCGAGATTCAACTCAGAATTAAGCATGTTGTTAATAGATTTTATATTTGTTCAAATTCAGCTTGATTTGAAATATGCACTTAAAATTTTGTCTAAACTCATCTTCAGTCTATTTTATTTTATTTTTTAAAAATGTTATTTTATATTTAATCTAATATTTAGTATTTTATGTATTTTTCATTCATTAAATTTTTATGTATAGTCATTTTATTTTTTTTTAATGCTTACATTATAGTATTATATATTACTATAAATCTTATTGGTAAAATTTTGCTATCTGTCCTCTATTATGTATAAATTTACATACTTGTCCATTTTTGTGAACAACAGGAGTATTTGCTCATGTATTAAAGGATTGCTCGCAGCAGTGGTGGTCAACAGCTTGGCCTACGAACTTAACCACTCCATCGAATCATCTCAATTTTAAGGAATGGATGGCGTGGAACTTAGCTCCAAAAGCCTGGCATCATGTTCACAAAGTGCCATGGAAAGTCTTTTTCTCCTTTATTATTTGGCAAATCTTGCTTGCCTTAAAATGCAAGAATCTTCAAAAACCACAATGACCACAGTCGAGTGGTCCAGCCAACTCCGAGCAAGGCTGTGGAATTTTTGCCATGCCTGGACCCCCTCAGGTTATTATCAGGATTAAGTGGCAACAGTCACCCAAGGTAGTTAAAACCTAATATTGATGGCTCTGCCATCACTAATCCTGGCTAAGCCAGAGCTGGTATGAAAATTAGAGAGAGTGGTGGTGATTGGATTATTAAGGCTTATGGGCACAATCCCTATGCAACGTGCACAATCTGAACTTTGGGTGCTTTAGTATGACCTTAAACTTGCTAAGGAGGCTAATATCTCTAGCTTAATTATAGGGATCAATGCTACGGGTGTCATTAGTCTAAATCAAAATTGACGTGTCTCTAACCCATTATTTTATACCTGGGTTTATGACTGCAGGACTCTGCTTATTCAGCTTCAGCATTATCAGTTAAAACACACGTTTAAGGTGGATAATCATTGTACAGATACAGTGGCGACATTAGGAAGCAACTTTCCAAATCCCTCAAAATCATATTTTACATTTTATACTGGCTATTTTGTTATTTATCAGCAGCCTCCGGGCTGTTTAATCGCCGCGGGGGAGTGATATCTCGTGACATTTTTGTTATTTAATTCCGACTTAAGAATGACAGGAACGCATAATTTCAAATTGGTTAATGCAATCACCTTTCCGCATAACGGCAATAAAACAATAAACCAAATAGCCATAACCAAGTTATCAGAACAAAATTAAACAACTTGCCACCATTTTTAGTTTCATAACGCCGATACCATGTTAAGGAGTTAGAAGAAACTTCTCAATAAAAAAAATGGCTGAAAAACAGGATTTTGAACAAAATATGAAAAGATAACTAAAGCTGGCTTTAAACTCACCTGACAATCCGAAAACAAAAACTAATGCCTTTAACAAGTCAAATACCAAAACATAGTCCTCAAAGAAAGCAACCTTACTTCTTGTCTTCCTTCTCAGCCTCAGCAGCTTTCTTCAAGCGGGCACCAATGTGTCGTTCATTTGTACGTTCCACGCGGAGCTTGTTATAGGCCTTGAATGACTTCATCTCCTCTGTGACCTTCACAAGCTCCACGAAAGGCTTCTCGCGAGAAATAGGCATGTATGATCCCTGGACTTGGGTTGCAGTTGCAAGCTCCTCAGCAGTAGAATCACCAGCCTATACCATCACACAGAACAAACAACAATTAGAAGAAACAACAGCAAGGATTTAACAATTTCTCACAGCAAATAGGAAACTTAAAATTCACCTTAAACTTGCGAGCTCGTCTCGGGAAGACAACAAGTTTGGCCTTGTAAGTCTTAAGCCTCTGAACATTGGCTTGAAGACCTTCAAGGGATTTGTTCTTACGACGGTGATCGACTGCAATACCAATGGTAGGTGCAAGTTTCTTTGAAATACCAGCAGCCTGAATAGATACAAGACCATACAAAGTAAATCAACATTATCTGATGAAATCAACTATAAGAAAACATCTAGACATTTATAAAAGCCCCAAAAGAAACCTATGCCCTTTTTTTCTCATTTTGATTCTTAATTTTAAACTTGATTGTCGCTAACTAATATCCAAACTAGGTTATCAATCACAGGCAGAGTACCAAAGCATTCAATCGATATAACAATTAAAACCAAATTCATTAAGAGTCTAATCCACAAATCTATGCGTTTATATAAGAATAAAAATAGAAAACCTGAAACCCTGATAGATCAATTTTGGTACAAGAAAAAGACATCTAAAAAATAAGCCCCAAAAAGTGTATGAAAGAAATTGAGAAAATAGAACGTCATACCTTAAGCTCTTCAAGAGTGAAACCCTTGCCAGCTCTCAACTTCATGTTGTACTTCAAAGTTTGGCCATGGACGATTGGGCGAAGAGGTCCAGAAGTTGGTCTTGGAAAGATCCTTACCGCCTTCTTTTGCCTTGCTGGAAACGTCCCCAAAACTCTCAATTACACAAATTTAAGCCACTCACACAAACATCATCGCTCTTAAGAAAGGCAACCCAGGAAAGAAAACTCACCAATCCTTCTTCTAGCCTTTCTTGCTGGCTGATTGAACCAGGTTTTCACATAGTTCTGCCAGTGCTTTTTGAAGTGCCCATTTGGCACAACGTTGTTATGCTTAACCATGACTTACCTGTCATTTCAATGCAAAAAACAGAACAAAAATTATCAAATTATCATAAGAAACCTAAAAGACAGATGGGAAGAAGAAACGAAAATAGAAAAGGCGGAGGAGCACCTCCGGCTGAAGACGGGAAGGGGATGTTTTAAGAATTTAGACTGCCCGCTTTCTAGGGTTTTCTTAATCTTGGGCTATATATAAAACCCTAACTATTAGGCGTCCTTAGTCTAATCACTAAAAATTAATGGGGAAATTCACCTAATTAAAAAAATTACAATTATTAAACCTTTTGTAATTATTTGTTGGTGTGGCATTTTTTTAATTGGTATAATAATATTATTATTATTCTATAATTTTTATAATTTTTTGTCAATTTAACTCTAATTCTATATAAAAATTATAAAAAAATTTAAAATTATTTTTAAATAAAAAAATCTTGAAAAAAAATCTTGAAAATGTTGTTGAAAAACTAGTATGTATGAGAAATAAAGAAATTATCGTTCAATACAATCCAATAATAAATTAAAAATAGAACAAATCTTTTATAAAAAAGTTAAATCATTACATGCTTCATCAATATTTTTCGAAACCAAATTAATAATATCTTCAAGTTAAATTCCATGTCTCTAAAGAACGTCTAGAACAAATATTGCAGAGACTTAAAAATAATTCAATTATCATTACATGCTCTTGCAGTCTCAAAACTTAACAGTTAAATAACCTAATGTGCACATTTTAATGCTTTCAAACCATAGCGAAAACATCCCTAACTTAGGCTTAGTTTGGATGGTCGGTGTGTTTACCTCCGGTGAGGTTAAAAACAGTGGTGGCGGTGAGATTGGTTACTATAGCGGTGAGATTGGATACTGTAGCGGTGAGATTAGAAACAACGGTGGAGTGTGTGTTTGGATTCAAACGCAGCTGTAGCGGTGAGGTGAAAATAAAAAATAACTATTAAGGACATCAGATTAGAATTGATATATAATAGAAGTTTTTAAATTATTTTACTTATATAAAATTATTAAAATATGTAAATTTATAAATTCATTTAATAAAATATTAAAATTTATCTTCCAATATTTTATTATAAATATTTTAATGAATTATATAATCAATTTAAATTATTTATTAGATAAAATGATAATAATTTTTAATTTTTATAGTTAAATATTCTTTTATAACAATGATAAATATTATTTTCGCAAATAGTAACATTATACTTGGATCAAATTTTGAAGTATCTAAACGAATGATTTTTAATAAAAATATATATATATAGTAACATAAGACATAACAAGTTTCATTATTACTAGAAATTAGGTTATGATACAAAATTATTTTTACAAATATTGGTTCATTAAACTATTTGCAATGGTTTCCCTTAACATTGCAATTTCAAGGTCACTTTCACTGTTAGAAGAACTCGATTCATCTCTATCAAAATGGCCTGAAAAGATTGGCATTTCGGGTATATTCTCAAATTGTCAAAAATTCTCATCATTTGACCAAGCATGTCTTCGAATATAATTATGCAAAACCATTTTTGCAATAACTATTAAACTTACTTGTCGAATGAATAGCTTGGAATATCTCTTAATATTGGCCCTTTTTTTTCCACACTCCAAATGTTCGTTCAATCACAGAGCGTAACGAAGAATGGGCATGATTAAAAATTTCTTTTTTTTCTAGATGCTCAATGATTACCTCGATGAAAGTCAGGTAAATGATATCGTTCCCCCTATATGGACCTAGAAAACCTGCCATTTGTGGATATCCTGAATCCACAAGATAATATTTTCCTACAAAAAAGTAAAACATAATATCAAGTTTAAAAAAAATTAAAAATTTTAATATTGTTTTTTATGTAAAGATTAATTAAAAAAAATTAAAGTTCAACCTGGTGGAGGGTGTGGAAACTTTAACTCTTGTTTTCTAAGTGCTTTCAAAAAAATTCTACTGTCATGTGATGTTCCTTCCCAACCAAGAAATGCAAAAATAAAGCATATGTTGAAGTCACAAACTGCCATAATATTTTGAGTTGATTCACCTTTCCGTCCGATATAAGGTATTTGACAAGAAGGCGAAATGCATGCTTTTATGTGTGTTCCATCTATGGCCCCTATACAATCCTTTAAAATAAATACGAGTAATGAGATAAAAGTTAGAAATAATTTATATTTTAAAAATATAAAGATTGTGTAAATTTTACCTTAAAGTGAGGCCAATATCTTGTATCATGTCGAATATGGTTCGGTACTTCCTTGAATTGACCTTCAGTGAGTTTAATCGTGTCTATTCCCATTCGAGCAAATATATGTAACATATCAATAAAAATTCAACTAACAGTTTCCCCAGATCGTTGAAATCGCTCTGCTGCATTTGAATTTGATTCTCTATTTCCAAGAATATACAATGATAATGCTAACTTCTCCATCGCAGATACATTCCCATGCTTTAAGCCATAATTGGTTTGCAAATCATGCAACAAGCTGTGAAATATATTTTTTGGCATCCTAAAACTATTCATGCAACGATCATCATGCCCATTTAATATTTCGTCCACTCACATTTGACATGCATAATTTGAATCCATACACGGTTGCTTAGTGAAATAAGTTTCATGGTGTAGCGATACACTGCTTAACACTTGTTCTTCCTCTTCATGATAATTGTTCTGCTCAACTTGTGTAACAATTGTGGCTATTCTTCGTTGAGCTTCTTCACTTAATTCAGGGGTATCATAATTCATATAAAAACTATTATACATATTGTTAAATTCATCCATAAACTGAAAAAGTAATCAAATGAAAATAAATTAATAACTTGTGACATTCTATACAACATAAAAAATTGAATAAAAGCATAGCTAAAAATACCAAACATAAAAAATATCATACATTAGGTTTACCTATAAAAAAGTAGATCATACATTAGTTTTGCATATAAAAAAGTATATCATACATTAGGTTCACATATAAAATAGTAGATCATACATTAGTTTTGCATATGAAAAAGTAGATCATACATTAGTTTTACATATAAAAAAGTAGCATAGTTATATTACAATAATAATTCTAAGGAGCTTATGGTGGAGGTGATGGATGGTATGGTTGGAAGGGAAAGGAGGATGTTGCTACCAAGGATGAAAATGATGCAATTGGATTTTGTTCAGCATACTCACATCGAAGCCACCAAACCCTAACATCTGGATCTAAGTTCAAAAACACTTTTCGTTTCACCGGTATTTGGAACATTTTGATGGCAAAATAGTACAGTTCATCTTTTTTTGGGATTTCATCTCCCAAATCACGCAAAGCATCCATTGCATTTGAAATAGTATATTCAGAGTGAGGAAAAACAATTTTATTCACTGACTTCCTTGGACTAGCCATACTCTCACACAATTTCTCAATATGAGTAGCCAATGAATCTCTTGATGATTTTCTACTTGAACTTGATTTTTTTCCTTTACCGTGTACAACCCCAAGTGTTTCCTTTCTTCGATTAGGAGTTTCAAGAGGAGGGTTTGATGGTACCTCATTAGGAAGGATACTTTCATTCTCATTACTATTTTCATCTAAATCACCAAATCCCTAATTAGGTGTATCATCTCCCATAGGAACCCCACTTGGAAGAACACCAGACGAATGTGCCCATGCATTCTCTCCAGTGGCTACAATGCCACCAAACATTTGCCACATTAAATCATTCAATCGTGGTTCGATTCCTTTCTTCTTAAATCCTTTAAAATCAGGATTTTCCTACATAAAAGTTTAAATGTTATACTCAGATATTTATATTTGTAAATTATTAATTTCACTAAACTTTATGCATTAAAATAATGATAAAGTTAACACTAACCTGTATTTTTTCAGCCTACCATTCTTCGGTAGCATCGACCATCTTTTTAGATGGACACCATCCAATACCTGTAGATTCCTTAAGCAACTCCCTCCATAACCTCCATTCCTTTTTTAATGTATCCCACTTGTTTTTCAATTGAGGTTTTACATTATTTTTTTGTGTTTTTGCTTGAAAAAGAGCAACGAAATTTTCCCATCCTTTTGAGTTTAGATGAGTTGTTGGTCTATTACCAGCATTGACTTCATTCACGCAAAGCTCACAAAATATCAACGTCAGTTCATCATCCCAAACAGCTTTTGTTGCTAAGGTACTATCTCCCTCCACAAATTTTCGTGTCTTTACCATCTATTATTATTTTGATTTTAAATGTCAACCGACATAAAACCATAAATATATAATTAGATATAATAATATAGTTTCATAAAAAAATTAAGAATAACACATCACAAAAAGTTGAAAGCCATAAGATGAACAGTAAAGAAAAATTCTCAAAGATCTATGGTAAACAATTATGAGGATATAGAAAGGATAATTGATTATCATATGCTTCATAAAATTAAACAAAGACTAATTGTACTACATAACTTGTTTTGGAAATAAATTTTAGACTTAATATATCATTTGGTACCTAAATTTGACTTTTTTTTAATGTAGCAGTACTAACTTTTTAGTATGTAATTCAAGTTTTAGGGTTAATTTGATAAAAATTAATTGCAAATATTATTAGATTTAAATTTTCATATTTTTTAATAAAATCATAACATTTCATTTCATCTTCAGATATCATATAGTGACAGAACCTGCAATGCCCTTAGAGGTCAGAACTCAATAATTCTAAGAAATTACCAGAGGAGTACATCGTGTGCTTTTTAAAACACTTAACACTGACAGGTAACTCGTGTTTAAATTTTAAGGTTTGTGTGCTTAATTAATTAAAAAGGATATGATTGCAAATTATGAAAATATTGAGGGCAGTTTTAATAGGATCGGATTGTATGTGGTTTTATTAATTAAAGTGTTTGCATGGTTATTAAACCATTTAGTTGTAATGGACGGTAGAATAATAATTTAAATGGCATTGTCGAGACCATTTTTAAATCGGGTTTCGGAAAATGGGAATCGACTTTAAGAAAAACAAAAACGGGAGTCGCCACCAATCTTTTTAGGTGTGATTGGATCACCTTTAAAACATTTGTTTTAAAATCGTTGGTTTTGGTCTACGAAATCAGAAGAATGGTTTCGGGAGTCGGTTATGTACGAGGAAGGGTTAGCACCCTCGTAACGCCCAAAAATTGGTACCTAATTGATTATCGAAATGTCTTTAATGTCGGAAATTAAAAATTTTGAGATGTAATCCTCTTTAAAGTATTTGAAAATTTTGGGTTTACTTGTATTAAAGTATTGACTATAAGTTAGCCTTTTAGAAATCTCTATCTCAAAGCAGCAAAATGCTACATCCAGTAAGTTAGGACATATCACTTTGCAATTCCAAGACAGTCACTTATATTTTGAAATCCTTAAAAACCTTAGAAGGGTACTTGACTATTCGAACTTAACGAGAAAAGTTGCAACCCAATAAGTTAGGGCACTACTTTTTCGAAATTTTCAAACACCAAGCATTGCCTTTATATTTTTAAAAATTTTGGAACCTTGTTCTTTTTAAAGATGATGCGTGGAAAATTGTATTACATTATAAATCATAATAATATATTATTATACTAGGTGGATAAAAATGAATACTACGATAAAAAGAATAATACATATAAAGCAAAAATGCAAATAAAGATATATATACATAGCATGTATTGAAAATGAATAAACAAAGTATATAAACATACGAAATAATATTTAAATTATGCATGATATAAAAATATGACCAAATAATGCATGATATACAAATAGAAGAAATATAGTGTCAATTTGCATATAATTATAATAAAGATAAACTTAACGCATACATGATACATACAATATAAAATATATATAAGAACTAATAAAAAAGGAGTAATTGGTTGCTAACAAAATATACATACAATTAAAAACAAGACATTTCATAACCACTTTAAAATAATATTTAATAGACAATATAATATATAATAACAAGAATAAAAGAATAATAATTATATGGTAATAAATTGGTTTAAAAATATGTAAGAGAATTCATAATATAACAATATTAATTTTAAAATGAAATAATATATAATAGATAAATAAATAATTGATAAAAAAAAATATGTATATGGTGTGAGTTAAAATATAATTTAATAATAATAATTTACGTTTTTCAAAATAATATATATAATATAAACATAAATAATATAATCGGCGATACATGATATACATAACATATATATAATAAAAAAAACAATAATAAATATAATAAATATTATAAAATAAAATGTAATATAAATATATAAGAAATATAATATATATAATATGAAATAATATGTAAAACAATACATATATATAAATAATTAATATATATATGTGAAAAATATAATAATATATAAAAATAATAATAATTTGAGGAAAATAATTTATAATAGTAATACATATAAAAATAACACTTCTAATAATTTTGATGTATAAAAGTAAAATTAAAATAAATCAAATATTAATATGAAAATATTTAGAAATAAAAAATAGGACTAAATTTAAAGTTTTGTAAAATTACGGGGCAAATTTAAAAAGCTAAAACTGAATTAAGGCCCGATTTGAAATGCACGCAAAATCAAAGGGGGTCACTGGGTAAATAGCCCTATTCCCAAAACGTCACCGTTTCCCCTAATACGATTGTAAATCATTGGGAGGGTCGAATTGAAATAGAATTAAAATGTTAATGCCAAATTAAAAAATAAATAAAACGAAATTAAAAGTATAAAAATTGCGAGAGGACCAATCGGGTAATTAACCCAATCCTCAAAAATGCGCGGATCCTCCCCGGGTAATCGGGTCAACTCGCGGATCCTATAGTTGTAAAACGACACCGTTTTAAATAGACTATATAAGTCAAACTTCGCCCCTAAAAATCATTTTAACATCCGTTTTAAAAAAAAAATAAGCAAAATCCTCTAGAAGAGGATTCGGGGGCCGATCCCAGAGCTGTTGAGCCTCCGTCCAGAGGTCTCCTCACGCGCTCACGCGCCGTCCTCTACGGTGGTCTGAGGGTTAAAATCCTCGTCCTTCCACAGGTAATCTCTTTCCCTTTTTAAAAGATACTATTTTTGCTGAAATGATGTATATACATGCATATGTTCTAAAATAAAAACACACGGTTAAATCACCTTTTCTTTGAAACTGCTTATGTATTCTTTGAATCTGTAAGTATTTTTATTTCTGTATCTGTGTACAATATTTTCATATCCCCCTAAAAATCATATTTTTACATCTATTTATATTGTTTACAAATAAATCTAAAAATAAATCCTGATTCTAGTTCTCGATTTGCTTGTTTCTTTCCTTTTCTTGCAGGCAATCGTGCAAGGGAATCTCTAGCCTCTGATTAGTGCACCGATCACGGATCCTAGAATCACGGTGCTGATGGGGCCTTGAAGACGGTCATACTATCCGCGACGTGATTGGGGGCCAGGCCAAGAGACGACCGATGATCGGGGCTTTGATGGGCATTGAAGGCCCTTGGGACAGCTCATTAAATGGTGGCCTCGATTCGGGGGTTGGAAAACGCTCCCCGAAGCTTCCAGAAATGTTTGCGGCGCCACAGTGTTTGGGAAACCCTAGGGTTTCCTGTTTCTCTTAAGTCCGTTGGGCCTTTTGGGCTGTTTTGTTTTGGGTCTGGTTGTTAATGGGTCTATTCTTTGTAACCGGGTATGGTTTAGGTTGGGTGTATTCGGGTATATGGGTTTAGGTATTCGGGTTTGTATTTGGACTGGACTTTATTGTTTGTTAAATAAATAATTATTTATTTATTTATTTTTAAAAGCCCGGACGAATTTGGGCTCTTACAGCTGCCCCTCTTTGCTTATTGTTGTGTAACAGGAATCGAGCAAAGACTTATAGAAAGACCAAATTTGATCAGCCCTATCAAATCATGGTATTCCATTTTCTTTATGACTGCCATATTGATATCTTTGATCTGCTTACTGCCGAACATAGAGATGTCGAATTTGCTTCTTCGATCTGTAGGGGTGCCAAATCAACTTGAATCTTGTTTGAGAATGTTTGAGAGTCATATCTGCCACGTCCTCTATTTGTCCCTTGTAAGCACAAGGATGCCAAACCATCTTTGATCTATTTCAGAACTTTCTAAAGTCATATCTGCCATGTCCTCGATTTGTCCCTTGTAAGCATAAGGATGCCAAACTATCTCGAGTCTGTTTGAGAACTTTTGAGAGTCATATCTGCCATGTCCTCGATTTGTCCCTTGTAAGCACAAGGATGCCAAACCATCTTGAGTATGTTTGAGAACTTTTCAGAGTCATATCTACAATGTCCTCGATTTGTTTCTTATAAACACAAGAATACTAAATCATCTTGGATCTGCTTCAGTATAAACATCTGAAGATTAGATCCGCTATATTTGAGAACATATGAGAGTCCAATATGCTATGTCCTCGATTTGTTTCTTGTAAACACAAGAATACCAAGTCATCTTGGATCTGCTTCAGCATAAATGTCTGAAGTCTAGATCTGCTATACTGAGAACATCTGAGAGTCAAATCTACTATGTCCTCGATTTGTTTCTTGTAAACACAAGAATACCAAATCATCTTGGATCTGCTTTAGTATAAACATCTGAAGATTAGATCCGCTATATTTGAGAACATCTGAGAGTCCAATCTGCTATGTCCTCGATTTGTTTCTTGTAAACACAAGAATACCAAATCATCTTGGATCTGCTTCAGCATAAATGTCTGAAGATTAGATCCGCTATATTTGAGAACATCTGAGAGTCCAATCTGCTATGTCCTCGATTTGTTTCTTGTAAACACAAGAATACCAAATCATCTTGGATCTGCTTCAGCATAAATGTCTGAAGTCTAGATCTACTATACTGCGGCCTATTACCCTTCTGTTTAAGGGGCTAAAGCACGCCGTCTTTGATAACCTGTAGAATGATTATGCCTGATAATTAGGATGCTATGCTCGAAGTGAGTCGAATGTTCCTAATTAAATGTGTTATGATGCAAAATGTTATGAATATGACCCCTATTTCGGACGTCACCATTCATTCCTTCATTTGTCTTTCTTTTCTCAAAATTTCATTTTTACTCAGCTAGTAGGCCTTCCTCCAATGCTACGATCTACTGAGGGTGTCTGTAAGAACTGAATCATTGGTTTTGTCCGTTTCTTTTGGACTGGAAAGAAATTCCTCGAGTTCTTTCATCCCTCACTTACGTGAATTTCTCGAGCAATTGTCCCGTTTTAGTTTCTTGCATTATCTAGAAATTCCCAAAGTAATGTGCAAAACTTCGTTTGTGAAAATATTTTAGTTCATCTATCATTATTTCAATGCAACATACTTTAATAATATTGGAAGATGAATAAACCTTTAAGAATAATTGAATTTGAATGAATTGTTAACAATACAGAGGAAATAAATCTGATAGCATATCTTTAAGAAGAAATAGAATCTAAAGATAGCAAACAGGATAAAAATTAGATGCTCTAAATATCGCCGCTTGAGCGTCTATACATTAGTTCCATGAAACCTTTCTTGAGTTCGACATGTGTTTAAAGGATCCAAAGTACTTTGTTAATGCCCCAATGTACATCGTGCTTTACTCTCTGCCGAGTCAGATATAGCCAAATTGCTGTATGCCCTTCAAAATTTGAGCTGCCCCTTCGGGTTTTCAATTCAAAACTCCTTTGGTCACAAGGCGCCCTTTGCGGGTTTTCACATTGGCCTCTCTATTTTTTTTTTTGAAAATTCAAGGCGCCCTTTGCGGGTTTTCACCTTGGATTATTTTCTCCTTTAGACAAAGTACTTTTTGACTGAGTCTGAATTCACTGGATTGGGTAGGCTCTTTCCATCCATTTCTGTCAAAATCAATGCACCGCCAGAAAAAGCCTTCTTTATGACGTATGGCCCCTCCCAATTTGGC
Organism: Gossypium anomalum; assembly: GCA_025698475.1. Lineage (NCBI taxonomy): Eukaryota > Viridiplantae > Streptophyta > Magnoliopsida > Malvales > Malvaceae > Gossypium > Gossypium anomalum. The sequence continues at coordinate 18,900,998 of CM046966.1, forward strand.
ATCCATTTTCCTCTAAAGTCCTTCTGAATGGGAAGGATTTTCTTTAGCATAAGGTCCCCCTCATGGAATTCCCTTGGACGAACCTTTTTATCATAAGCTTGCATCATACGCTTCTGGTACATTTGACCATGTGGGATAGCTTTCAGCCTCTTTTCCTCAATCAAGTTTAGCTGGTCATATCGGGACTGAACCCATTCAGCTTAATCTAACCTTATCTCTGTTAGAATTCGGAGAGAAGGTATTTCTACTTTAATAGGTAACACTGCTTCCATCCCGTAAACTAACGGGAACGGAGTTGCCCCAGTAGAAGTTCTGACAGATGTTCGATAGGCCAAGAGTGCAAACGGTAGTTTTTCATGCCAATCCCTATAAGTCTCAGTCATCTTTCCCACTATTTTCTTAATATCCTTGTTAGCAGCCTCCACTGCCCCATTCATCTTTGGACGATAGGGTGAAGAGTTGTGATGCTTGATTTTGAACTGGTCGTAAACCTCTGCTATCGTTTTGTTGTTCAAATTTAATGCATTGTCGGATATGATCCTCTCAGGCATCCCATACCGACAAATGATCTCCTTCTTCAAAAATCAACTTACAGTTGACTTAGTAACATTTGCGCAAGAAGCAGCCTCTACCCATTTTGTAAAATAGTCAATCACCACGAAGATAAACCGATGTCCATTCGAAGCTTTCGGCGATATTGGTCCGATGACATCCATGCCCCACATGAAAAACGGCCATGGAGACGTCATGACATGTAAAGGTGAGGGTGGTACATGAATTTTGTCCCCGTAAATCTGACACTTATGGCATTTTTTGGCATAGTTGATGCAGTCTCCTTCCATAGTGGCTCGATGAATAGCCAAACCTCATGATTTGTCTTGCCATCGTGAACCCATTTGCATGCGTACCACATACACCTTCATGAACCTCTTCTAGAATCAGCTTGGCCTCCACAGCATCGACACATCTCAAAAGTACTTGGTCTTTCCTCTTCTTATACAGAACGTCCCCGTCCAAAACATAGTCGCAAGCTAACCTTCTCAAAGTTCGTTTGTCATTTTCGGTTGCCTGTTCTGGATATTTATGATTTCTCACATATCGCAATATATCCTGATGCCAATGATTATCATCCTTTTCTTCCTCTTCAAGGTTATAACAACTAGCCGGAGCTTCAAAGACACTCATTTGAATTGGTCTTATCTCCTCTTCTTTATTTACTTTAATCATTGAGGCCAAGGTTGCTAGAGCATCTGCCATCTGATTTTTGTCTCGCGGGAAATAATTAAAGGCGATATCATTAAACTCTTTAAGTAAACCCAAAACTACCTTTCGATAATTGATCAATTTAGGGTCTCTTGTCTCTCATCCACCTCTAAGCTAATAAATTACCAACGCCGAATCTCCATACACTTCTAGGATTCTTATACTTCGCTCTATGGCTACTTGAAGTCCTATAATGCATGCTTCATACTCAGCCATATTGTTCGTGCAATCAAAGTCCAACTTGCACGTGAATGGGTAGTGATCACCATTAGGGGATACCAAGACTGCCCCAATTCCATTTCCCACTGTATTAGAAGCCCCATCAAAATTAAGCTTCCATGGAGAAACTTCAATCATTGCTATACACATTAACTCCTCACTTGGAAAATCAAAATTTAATGGTTCATAATCCTCTAGAGCTCTACTAGCCAAGAAATCAGCTACCGCACTTCCTTTTATAGCCTTCTGACTTACGTAGACTATATCGAACTCCGAAAGTAAAATTTGCCACCTTGCCATCCTTCCATTTAGAGCAGTTGATTCCATCATGTATTTCAATGGATCCAACTTGGAGATAAGTCAAGTGGTATGATATAGCATGTACTGTCTTAATCTCCAGGTGGTCTATATTAGCGCACAACACAACTTTTCAATTGGCGAATATCTCATTTCACAGTCAGTAAATTTTTTACTGAGATAATAAATTACTTTCTCCCTTTTCCTCGACTCGTCATGTTGACCAAGCACACATCCCATAGAATTACTGAACACTGACAAGTATAGTATTAACGGTTTATCTGGACTAGGTGGAGATAACACTGGAGCATTCAACAAATACTGCTTGACTTTCTCAAAAGCATTCTGACATTCTTCATCCCAAGTACCTTGATTATGCTTTCTGAGAAGGCGAAATATAGGATCACATTTCTCGGTCAATTGTGAAATGAACCGAGCGATGTAATTCAACCTTCTTAAGAATCCTCGAACTTCTTTTTGAGTACGTGGCGGAGGCAACTCTCGTATGGCTCTGACCTTGTCTGAGTCAACTTCAATTCCCTTTTCACTAACTACGAAGCCTAATAACTTCCCCGATCTGGCTCCAAAGGTGCACTTTGCTGGATTGAGCTTCAACTGAAATTTTCTCAACCTTAAGAACAATCTTCTCAAGACCTCAATGTGTTCTTTTTCTGTTCGTGACTTGGCGGTCATATCATCAACGTATACCTCCATATCCTTATGCATCATGTCGTGAAACAAGTTTACCATGGCTCGTTGGTATGTTGCCCCTGCGTTCTTCAGCCCAAACGGCATTACTTTGTAACAAAAGGTGCCCCACAATGTTATGAAAGTAGTTTTATCCATATCCTCTGGATGCATCTTTATCTGATTGTATCCTGAGAAGCCATCCATGAAAGAGAACAATGAATATCCCGCTGTGTTGTCTACTAAAGTGTCAATATGTGGTAGAGGAAAATTATCCTTTGGGCTTGCTTTGTTTAAATCTCTGCAATCAACGCACATTCGTACCTTCTCGTCCTTCTTAGGAACAGGTACAATGTTAGCTACCCACTCGGAGTACTTCACTTCTTGCAAGAATCCTGCATCAAACTGCTTCTTGACTTCATCCTTTATTTTCAGAACAATATCCGGCCGCATTCTCCGCAACTTTTGTTGAACTGGTTTACAATTTTGTCTTATAGGAAGACGATGTACCACAATGTCAGTACTCAATCCGGGCATATCCTGATAAGACCATGCAAAAATATATTTGAATTCCTGAAGCAACTCAATCAAGCTACGCCTTGTGTCTTTGGTATTCAGTGTTCCAATTTTCACCTCATTCCCTTCCTCTAGGGCTATGCTCTCTATTGCCTCTTTCTCATGTGGCATGATTTGTTTCTCCTCTTGTTTTACCATTCTTAAGAGATCGAGAGATACGTCACAATCTTGAACATCTTTAAAATCCTGAGGTTCCTCTAAACACATGTCTTGCTCACAAGAGAAATCAGGAGCGGCAGTATTAGCGCTCATATCATTGATATCTAGAAACCTGTGAGGGGTATGAAAGAATATACAAAGAATGAATGAATTTAAGAATGATCGTTTATGTGCTATAAATAAAAGAATAAGAATTGCTAGAATTTAAAGGAATATTGGTTGAAAAAAATAAAGCAATACTCTTTTAAATTGATAAAAGTTATGTTTTATTTGAATAATAATAGATGAACATGAGCCTATTTTCACAAATGTAATCTTACTACTCCTAGGCTCTAGAGTAATAAATATGTTTCGAGAATTACTCTGAAAAATTTCTAAAGACTACAGGAAGATCCTCCGCAGTCCAATTGTTCAGAGAGCTCCCTGCCTTAAGTAGGCGAATACCCTCAAGGTTTTCTGTCCCAACCACTCACTATGTACAACATTGATTTGATGACTCTCTTCTACCAGCAACCCTCCTGACTTAAAGGTTTTGGATATAGGTGGGAATGTCATCGGTTCCCACTCTACCTCTCCTCCGTTCAAACGCGCATTCCTTCTTGCTTGACGCTTTTCCATCTCCTATCTCTTGTGTTTATGGTCTGGCTTGAAACCCAAACCAAAACGATCCTTCTTCTCCATCAGTTTTGGGATTTGAATCCCTCCTTGCAACTATTTTCCTAGTCCTTTTCCCGGTGATGCCCCCTTTCCCATCATCATTTGCAGGGCCATCCTTGTAGCTCCAGACATTTTGGGCACTGGCACCTCACTTCTTTCCGAAATGAAGGTTGCATTGATAATTTCTAGAGAGCGAAAAGAACATTCAACAGACTCTTCATTGGCCTCGACATAAGGGGCTTTGCCAGTGACTGTTGCTATGATATCATCCTCCGCATTGATAGTTATTAACAGTCCATCTGTTACTAACTTCAATTTCTGGTGTAATGAGGAGGGCACCGCTCCTGCCGTGTGTATCCATGGTCTCCTCAACAAGAAATTATAAGAGGGTTTGATATCCATCACCAAGAAATCGACTTCATACGTATTTGGCCCGATTTCTAAGGGAATGTCAATTCGCCCCATCACCTTCCTTTCGGTTCCGTCAAAGGCTCTTACCACATTATGACATGTCTTCATGTGCGAACTGTCAATGGGTAATCTATTCAATGTCGATAGTGGAAGGACGTTCAAAGCAGACCCATTATCAATGAGTACACTTGGAAGCGTGTATCCTTTGCAACGAGTAGTGATTTGCAAAGCCTTAGTTGACCCTATGCCCCCAGGTGGAATTTCATCATCATTGAAGTAGATGAAATTATCAGCACTGATGTTATTTATCAACCGGTCCAAATTATTGATAGATATATCATGAGTAACATATGTCTCGTTGAATACCTTCAACAATGCTTCTCGATGCACTTCAGAGCTTAGCAGTAAAGCTAAAACCGATATGCGTCTTTGGTTGCTTACATGAATCGCTCGACCACATCAGACTCACTATGCTTAAGGAACTTTAGAAATTCCTTAGCCTCCTCCTCCCTCACTGGCTCGTTGACCGGTACTTTGCTCTTTTTCTCTTTTTCAATCTCCACACTCTTGGATTTTGTGGGCTCTACTCTGACGTTCCCCGTATCATAACGCTTCCCACTCCGCGTATGGGAACCTTTAATTTGTACATCTTTAGATGCGCTGGCTATATTTCCTTCCTCCGGCACCGTCACGCTACAGTCATAACTCCATGGCACTTTTTTGCTATCTTTCTAAGGGAAAGGAGTAGGTGTATGGATAATGACCTTGGGCGCTGCTGGTGTCCCCACTTCATTATTCCCTGGCAGGGAGATAATGATCCTTCGTCTACTGGTTCTTTGCTGTTCATTTTCCAGCGCACATACTTGTTTTTCACTAGAGCTTCCTTCACAAATCTGTAGCTTTTTATTGTCTATAAAGCCTTGCACCAAGGCCTTGAAATCCTCGCAATCTTCATGGAATTCATCGCAGTCCCTCGTTCATTCTCTCGTATTTTTAGAGGTCAACATACCTCTCTTCATCATCTCCTCCCAGATCACCCTCATAGGCATCCTTATCTCCGTAACATTTTCCTTTCCCTTTCTTCCACCAGCTTCAACAATGGCATTTACTCCTTGATTGTCATGGTTCGGCAAAGGGCTCTCAGTATTTGAGGTACTCTCAAATTTTAAAACCCTATTCTTGATCAATCTCTCTACGGCTTTCTTGAATCCCGTACAGTTTTCAATTGAGTGCCCTGATATTCCAACATGATACTCACATCTGGCATTCGCGTCATACCATTTAGGATATGGAGGTTGTAATGGTTTCAAATGGAAAGGGGCTATAGCATGTGTATCATATAGGTTTTGATAGAGCTCCCTATACGTCACAGGTATAGGTGTAAATTGCCTCCTCTCATGCCTGGTATTGGATTCCTGTTTTTGAGAGCCCTGTTGCCCAACCGTGGCTACTTTGGGCTGGCTGACCGTGACTGCTTTTGAATGAAAACTACTTGTATTGTTCACCTCATTGTCTTTTCTTCTTGAGGCTGATCTTTTGGCCACTTCCCCCTCAATTCTTCCCCCTCTTATGGCATTTGCTATCATCTCTCCTGCCATAACTATATCTGCAAAACTTTTTAGTAGTGCTCCCAATCATATGAGTAATAAATGGGGCTTTCAAAGTATTAATGAATAACATAGTGGTCTCATTCTCTAGCAATGGTGGCTGAACCTGCATTGCTACCTCTCTCCACCTCTGTGCATATTGCCAAAAATTCTCATTAGGCTTCTTCTCCATGTTTTGCAGGGTAATCCTGTCAGGGGTCATGTCTGTGACATGATTGTATTGCTTCATGAAGGCTTGTGCAAGATCCCTCCATGAATTTATTCTAGCCCGGCTCAACTGATTGTACCATCTGACTGCCGCACCTATCAAGCTATCTTGAAAACAATGGATCAATAGCTGATCATTGTTTACATACCCCGTCATCCTTCTGCAGAACATTGTGATGTGGGCCTCTGGGCAAGTAGTGCCATTGTACTTTTCAAATTCTGGCATTTTGAATTTGTGAGGCAGCACTAGGTTTGGGATTAGATTTAAATCCTTGGCATCAACCCCATGATTATTGCCAGTGCCTTCTAAAGCTTTGAACTTTTTTTCTAACCATCTGCAGCGTTCATCCAATTGCCTTGCAGCTTCGGCTTTCAAATCTTCTTTTTCCATCATATCTAGATTGGAACAAGAGGATTAGTAGGATTGTCACCCATATTAAACCCTGAACCAGCCGAAAAATTCATATGGACACCAGCATCAATTGGCCCATGTTGAGGCCTTATAGTAGCAGATGGTCTTCTAGGGGGTGCCTCAGTTTGCAATGGTACATGAGGCGGAGTAAAACCTGGAGGAGGACCCTCATTTTCCTCTTCAGTGATGGCCATAGGAGCCTTTCCCTTATCAGTGGCCCTCAGTAACTGAGCCATTTCGGCTATCATATTCCTCTGAGCTTCCATCATTTGCTCATTTATCTCATTCTGCATTTTAGCCAATCGCTCTTGCAAATGGTCTTGCATATCCTTTTACAAATCAAGCAAACCTTTGATCCATGTTTTTAGTCTTAGTGCGAGTGCTGTAGGGATGTGTGATTTCAGTTTTCTTTTCTACCTTTATAAAGAAACTTTAACTAATTAGGGTCCTCCTACAATCTTGAATGCATATGATATGATGTAATGCAAATGCATGAATGCAACAAAGGCATCAATCTCGATTCAATCTCATTTAGAAAACTTTATTTAGAAAAAGAATATCTTTACATATAAATGGATTACAAGTACGCTTTCGCCCTAATGCCCAAAGTTTTAACTCTATCTAATAAAAGGGCTAACTCTCGTCCTATATCTGACGACGACCCACACATCAGACTCAATACATCGGCTCGTACTGCCAAGTCCTGCACATATTCAATAACCTCTCGAATCTAGGTTATGGCTTCTCCCATGATATGATCCCTTTCTTTGACCTGCCATCTAGACTGATGAAGCTCTCCCTTTAGATAATCTTCTTGCGTCTCGAGCTGCTCAATCCGAAGTTTACCTTTATGCAATGCTACTTCCAAATCTTCAACTTTACTTTTTAATTCCTTTAATTCGACCTTAGAATCACGACTACGATGCCAACGAAGGGATCCTCCAAGCTCAGTTACTTTGGACTTCAACCCTTTGTTTTTTTCCTCTAGCGCCAAATTTCGCGACTGCATCTCCTGGAACTTCTTCTCCCAGTACTCAGCTCTAGCCTTTCCTTCCTGGACCTCTTTCTGCAACTGATCTGAGGACCCTCCTACTCTTACTCTCCTCAAGGATACCTGTGCCTTTTCGTAGTGTTTCTTCAAATCATCTCTATCCTCTTCGATTTTTCTCTTTTCCTTTCTTTCTTTTTCGACCTCCATCTTCTGGACATCAATGTCTAAACTCAAGTACATATTTTCTTCTTCGAGCTTTGCTATCCTTTTCTCAAACTCCAAATTTTTCCTCTCAAATTCTTGCTTCATAATTTCCAACTCCGAGGGCATCAATTGCAAATATTCCTCCATCGGTCGAGCTCCTTCCACGTTTGGCTCAGGAATATTATCATTGATCCTTCTACCTCTCTATTCAACATATTCTGGAGTCGTTGCAGGGCCAATAGCTACTCCTTTCAACTGACAGGTCTTGTTTCAAGCACTAGAGATCTCACTGACCCTTTTCTTGTAATCGGCTCCTCTATACGCGAACTCACTTTGAGCCAGCCCCTGAGTTGCTGGCACAAACTGCCTTAAACCGAATTACCTCAACACGAGTAAGGGGGCATAACCAATAGCACCCCAAATTTCCAATAGAGGGACCCAATCGAAATTGCCGCACCGGTAAAGAATCTCACCAGGAATCATCCACGGAGCTCTCTATTCAACATCTTTCGATTGAAGATTCTGAAGTAGTGCTATCCAATTCTCCTCTAGAACATCAACTCTCCTAGTTGAAGTGACTATATCCTTCAACGGTGAATAATCCTCGAAAAAAACCCGACAAATGAACCTATCTATCAATCAAAAATGGCTATAGAACCAAGCTAGAAGTAATTGTGCACAACCAACAAACCTGCCTACACCAGCCTTCCTACATGTGCTTAAGGACCTGAATGTCTCCACACCAAAATCGTAGGGATGTATGACCTTATTCTTCTCGAGTCGGTGGAAAAGATCCGTGGTTGCTTCATCCACATATCTCAAAGCCCTGGGGAACACCATTAATCCATACAAACTTAAGACAAAAACATCTACCTTCTTTGTTTCATCAGGATGCGTCAAAATCAGACCCTTCAAAGCGTCCCATGAAATGCACTTGCACTCACCCTTCTCTTTAATTCTGGTCGTACTCCATTGCTCGCTCATCCCCGTAATAGTCATCAATTTCTTCCAAAAGGTAGGGACATTAGCAGCTCGAGAATAGATTCTATCAACCTGGAACCTAGGACGACGTAACAAGGCAGTGTACTCCTCTATGGTAGGCACCAAGTCTACCTCCCCAAAAGTGAAACAACTGTATGCTGGGTTCCAAAACTGAGCGAGGGCTCGAAACAAGTGCTCATCTACTTGAACATCGAGCAAGTAAGGTAAGTCTCCGTAATTACCGTAGAATAACTGTTTGGTCTCGTTGCCCCATTGATCCCAAATCTCCTTAAGCTCTTGGAGATTATTCTGCGTGACACTGATGCGAGTATATCCCAACAGCTCCGACATATATCCCGCAGCTATACTATCTCCCTTTTCTAATTGAGTTTGCTCAGACCATCTATGGACGTTGACGTTGCCCTCCACTCTATCAAGAAGTCCGTTCTCCATAACAAAACTCTCTAACTTAGAAACTGACCGTGAATCGATACCTTTGTAAATGCAAAATGTTATGCAAACAAAAGAAAAGAAATAGTCAGTATCACATGATATCAATAAATCTCAACAATAATTTATAAGGGTAATATCTAAAGTTTTACTCTAACTAAGTTGGGTTCTTACGGTTTTTTCTATATGAGGTTGGTTCTAAAGTTTGAGGTACCTGAACCAGCAGATTCCTCGATCCTCACCCATTATAGGCTCATTTGAATCGAGTTCATTCGAGGAATACATTTCCCTATGGCTACACTGAGATGAAAATCTCACGAAACCATAGGTACGGATGTATCCCAAAGTGATCCACCATCCCGCACAGAGAGGCGAAAACCTCAAAGGCGCGTAGCTTCTCACTCCCACTTAAGGGTGTGACCACAACGGTCATGCAAATGCAATGCGTATTAGAATATAGCAACACATGCAATAATACAAACACATATAATGCAAAGAGGATTAAATTTTAAAATTTTTAATTTCCGACATTAAGACAAGAGATAATCAATTACACGACTTGACTCTCTTATTAGTCCCCAGTGGAGTCGCCAAGCTGTCGAGACCATTTTTAAATCGGGTTTTGGAAAATGGGAATCGACTTTAAGACAAACAAAAACGGGAGTCGCCATCAATCTTTTTAGGTGTGATTGGATCACCTTTAAAACATTTGTTTTAAAATCGTTGGTTTTGGTCTACGAAATCAGAAGAATGGGTTCGGGAGTCGGTTATGTACGAGGAAGGGTTAGCACCCTCGTAACGCCCAAAAATTGGTACCTAATTGATTATCGAAATGTCTTTAATGTCGAAAATTAAAAATTTTGAGATGTAATCCTCTTTAAAGTATTTGAAAATTTTGGGTTTACTTGTATTAAAGTATTGACTATAAGTTAGCCTTTTAGAAATCTCTATCTCAAAGCAGCAAAATGCTACATCCAATAAGTTAGGACATATCACTTTGCAATTCCAAGACAGTCACTTATATTTTGAAATCCTTTAAAAACCTTAGAAGGGTACTTGACTATTCGAACTTAACGAGAAAAGTTGCAACCCAATAAGCTAGGGTAATACTTTTTCGAAATTTCCAAACACCAAGCATTGCCTTTATATTTTTGAAAATTTTGGAACCTTGTTCTTTTTAAAGATGATGCGTGGAAAATTGTATTACATTATAAATCATAATAATATATTATTGTACTAGGTAGATAAAAATGAATACTACGATAAAAAGAATAATACATATAAAGCAAAAATGCAAATAAAGATATATATACATAGCATGTATTGAAAATGAATAAACAAAGTATATAAACATACGAAATAATATTTAAATGATGCATGATATAAAAACATAACCAAATAATGTATGATATACAAATAGAAGAAATATAGTGTCAATTTGCATATAATTATAATAAAGATAAACTTTACACATACATGATACATACAATATAAAATATATATATAAGAACTAATAAAAAAGGAGTAATTGATTGCTAACAAAATATACATACAATTAAAAACAAGACATTTCATAACCACTTTAAAATAATATTTAATAGATAATATAATATATATAATAACAAGAATAAAAGAATAATAATTATATGGTAATATATTGGTTTAAAAATATGTAAGAGAATTCATAATATAACAATATTAATTTTAAAATGAAATAATATATAATAGATAAATACATAATTGATAAAAAAATATGTATATGGTGTGAGTTAAAATATAATTTACTAATAATAATTTACATTTTTAAAAATAATATATATAATATAAACATAAATAATATAATCGGCGATACATGATATACATAACATATATATAATAAAAAAACAATAAAAAATATAATAAATATTATAAAATAAAATGTAATATAAATATATAAGAAATATAATAGATATAATATGAAATAATATGTAAAACAATACATATATATATAATTAATAAATATATATATATATATGTGAAAAATATAATAATATATAAAAATAATAATAATTTGAGGAAAATAATTTATAATAGTAATACATATAAAAATAACACTTCTAATAATTTTGATGTGTAAAAGTAAAATTGAAATAAATCAAATATTAATATGAAAATATTTAGAAATAAAAAATAGGACTAAATTTAAAGTTTTGTAAAATTACGGGGCAAATTTAAAAAGCTAAAACTGAATTAAGGCCCGATTTGAAACGCCCGCAAAATCAAAGGGGGTCACTGGGCAAATAGCCCTATTCCCAAAACGTCACCGTTTCCCCTAATACGATTGTAAATCATTGGGAGGGTCGAATTGAAATAGAATTAAAATGTTAATGCCAAATTAAAAAATAAATAAAACAAAATTAAAAGTATAAAAATTGCGAGAGGACCAATCGGGTAATTAACTCAATCCTACAAAATGCGCAGATCCTCTCCGGGTAATCGGGTCAACGCGCGGATCCTATAGTTGTAAAACGACACCGTTTTAAATAGACTATATAAGTCAAACTTTGCCTCTAAAAATCATTTTAATATCCGTTTTAAAAAAATAATAAGCAAAATCCTCTGGTAGAGGATTCGGGGGCCGATCCCGGAGCTGCTGAGCCTCCGTCCAGAGGTCTCCTCACGCGCTCACGCACCGTCCTCTACGGTGGTCTAAGGGTTAAAATCCTCGTCCTTCCACAGGTAATCTCTTCCCCTTTTTAAAAGATACTATTTTTGCTGAAATGATGTATATACATGCATATGTTTTAAAATAAAAACACACGGTTAAATCACCTTTTCTTTGAAACTGCTTATGTATTCTTTGAATCTGTAAGTATTTTTATTTCTGTATCTGTGTACAATATTTTCGTATCCCCCTAAAAATCATATTTTTACATCTATTTATACTGTTTACAAATAAATCTAAAAATAAATCCTGATTCTGGTTCTTGATTTCCTTGTTTCTTTCCTTTTCTTGCAGGCAATCGCGCGAGGGAATCTCTGGCCTCTGATTAGTGCACCGATCACGGATCCTGGAATCACGGCGCTGATGGGGCCTTGACGACGGTCATACTATCCGCGACATGATTCGGGGCCAGGCCAAGAGACGACCGATGATCGGGGCTTTGATGGGCATTGAAGGCCCTTGGGACAGCTCATTAAACGGTGGCCTCGATTCAGGGGTTGGCAAACGCTCCCCGAAGCTTCCAGAAATGTTTGCGGTGCCACAGTGTTTGGGAAACCCTAGGGTTTCCTGTTTCTCTTAAGCCCGTTGGGCCTTTTGGGCGGTTTTGTTTTGGGTCTGGTTGTTAATGGGTCTATTCTTTGTAACCAGGTATGGTTTAGGTTGGGTGTATTTGGGTATATGGGTTTAGGTATTTGGGTTTGTATTTGGACTGGACTTTATGGTTTGTTAAATAAATAATTATTTATTTATTTTTTTTTAAAAGCCGGACGAATTTGGGCTCTTACAGGCATTATGCATGATTTTTTTTATATGTTATTTAAGGTTATTTTGGTAAGATAATTATTATTGTAAGTATTATAAAACATAAAAATTAGAAAGCCATGCATGCATTCATTTTAGTGCCGAATTGGATTGGTTTTATAAGTTTGAGTGCTTATGTTGTAAATTAACCTTAGACAAAAGCATAAACGGTAATTTGGAGATTGTTAAGATGAAATTATTAGTGAAGATTGATTTTAAGTACTTAATTGGTAACTAACCCTTTTAATTTGATGAATGCCGTATATGTCCATGCTATATGTGCCGATTTAAAATCAATTAGAAAGGCTAATATAGTAAATTAGTAATAACTCAAATATTGATAAAACAAAACACAAAAATGTTAGTGCTTGCATGTTCATCTTTTGGGGAGCCGAATGTTGGAGAAGAAAAGCTTTGAAATTTCGGCAATTTGAGATCAAAATTCAAGGTGAATTTCTAGTTAATTTTGTTACATTTTAGTAGTTTTGAACTCCTTGCTTAATTCTCTTCAAAACCCACTTGATGATTTTTGTTATAGTGACTAATTGATAATCGGCTATGGTTTAGAAAGCTATGGAATTTGAGTTTTTATGATAGAAATTCAGATATAAATAATAAGAACAAGAGTTTTTGATAAAATGAATTCTATAATTCTCAGCTTATTTGAAATTTTCTCAGGAAACAAACATAAAAGTACTGTAAACTAAACCAAAACACAATAAAGTTAAAAGAAAAAAAACTATCATTTATTTCTTTCTCTCTCAAGAAACTTGAGAAAGAATACCCAGATTTCCCAATAAAAAGAAGCTACTTTGTTATCAAATAATTTTTTAAGAACCCATGCCATTGGTAAAGTTTGACCTTCCACTCTCTTCTCTTTTTTCTTTTGGTTTTTTTTTTTTTATCTCTCTGTAATGAAAATCTTTGTTCCTTTTTAGTTTCAGATTTAAAATTTTAATAGTACTTGTTGAATATAATTTAAATTGATAAATTATTCTAGATGTGGTATATTTGGATTACTGATTGTAAATGTAAATTGAAAGTGCTGGAGTAATGACTTTTACTAGTGTTTCGGCTTATGAAAGTTAGCATGATCAGCTTAGAAAAGCATGAACTATGCATGTGAAATGACTTTTTATCGGAGTAATGACTTTCATTTGTCTGCATTTACATATGCATGAATCAAGAGTATTTTTGAAGCATGACAATATCAGATGTCTTTAATAATGGTGATACTACTTGATAGGATTGACTTTTGTTTTGTTCTACAGAAATGGCTTAAAATTGTTGATATGTTTTCATTTTCAGGAGGCTGATGCATAAAACAGAGTTTACTTCAGACTTCACAGGATTTAAGAAAGATGGGGCACAATGGTTGGTTGATAACACAGACATCAAACTTGTAGGTAAGATTTTATATTTTTCCTCGCAGTTACACGATTTTAAACAAGTTTCACTATTTCAAATACATACCTTGCCTGCTTCTACACTAAAAAATGAAGTAGGCACCTCAGAGCCTCCAACCTGCAAGACACAAATCATAAGGACAGAATATTGAATGTTGAACTAAGCTCACTTTTTTTTCTCACATTTCATAACAAACAAACAAAGAATTTATATAATTGTAAGGTTCATTTTCTTCTCACTTATCATAGCAAACAAACAAAGAATTTATCCCAATGCACTTCTAAAAACTCAATCCCATCAACACAACAAGGACTTGTTTTTTTTTTCAGTTCCCATATATTTTTTCAATTAACCAAATTCAACTAAGTTTAGTTTTGGTGTTCAGGACTTCAAATTTGAGTGCCAAAGAAAATCAAAATAGGCTCATATGAAGAAAACAGAAATGGGAAAAGTTCATCTTGCTTTTCCTCATATTTATTAGCAAACAAACAAAGAATTATTTGTATGTACTTCCAAAAACTCAACCCCATCAAGGCCAAAGTCTATTTTCTTTTCAATTCTCCAAATTCAACTAAGCTCATTTTTTGCTGTTTAGGGTTTTAAATTTGAGTGCAATAATAACAAAACAGAAATGGTAAAAGTTCTTTTTTAACCTCACATTTCTCAGTAAACAGACAAAGAATTAACCAAATGCACTTCTAAAACATTATATCATTAATCTACTGCTTTAACATCAATAGTCAAAAGGACTAACAACTGCGACAAAGAAGAGTAGAAGAAGCCAGAACTAGAGATAATAAGAAATTAATGAAAATACCTCAGCCATAACCAAGAACAAAGCAAAAAAGAGAGGAGAAATCAGTGTTAAAACACTGCTAAACCAAGAACAAAGCAAAAGAAAATGGTTGTTTCGTTCTCAAAAATAATAGTAATAATAATAACAACTGTGACAAAGAAGAGTAGAAGAAGCCAAAACTAGAGATAACAAGAAATTAATGAAAATACCTTCAAAAAGCAGCCACAACCAAGAACAAAGCAAAAAAGAGGGGAGAAATTAGTGTTTTACTTCTCAAATATGAAAAAGAAAATGGTTGTTTCGTTCCCAAATCTGAAAACAACTGTGGTTGGGGAAGAAATTAATTTAAGTTTCAAGGCTAAAATGGTAAAATAATAAATAAAAGTATGGGTATGTTTGTCTCAAAAAAATACCTACAATTGTATCGCCTTTCACTGCAATTGAATCCTCCACTGTTTTTGAAGATATCGCTCGATGTGGTGAAATAAGTTTTCACTGCACTGTGCTGTTGAACCAAATAGCATACCAGTGAGTTTACTATCCCTCACTGCACCACACTGGCCTTCACTGGTAAACCAAAGGAGGCCTTAATCAAACTTATACCACACACAATTACAGCAATATATCACATGATAGCCTATTCAATCATTACTCAAACATAGCATTTCATGCACTACAACATAACAAGGTAAATTGCATCATAAAACACCTATAATCATGCATCATTTTCCACTAACCAGGCATTAAAATGCATCACTTAAATACTATGAGTCATGTTACCAAAACCAACAAAATTAGTATTCAACCATAAAACTCTTTCTAGGTACATGTTATTTACTATATACATACAAAATACGTAAAACTTGGTCCGAGCTAAATCGCTAAGTCTTAGATGCTTTCAACTTAATCTACTAAGCTTTGTTGAAACATGAGCACATAAATAACAAACCGTGCATTGAGTAATGTATACTCAGTGGTGTTAACATAAATTGATAACAATGCATGATCAAATATAGCTTATAAACTAATTATAATTCATATATAAACATGCTTATAATAAGCATCTTTGTCCCAAATTCACCATGTAATGCTTGCCTATGGAATTTTGTGTTCGATTTAAACCACGCATACTGTCATCTCTATGTGCTTTTAAAGTCGTACACCACCATATTTAACATCGCACTAAAATGCAATAATCATCACGATTTCATTTCTATATTGCCTACAACATTTTATAATAACATTATTGATCAAATATATATCCATTTGTTTTCATAGCATCATCAGCCTCATGTTCATAATTCACAATTCCCATGACATCACTCATCACTTTAACATATGTATTCAATTTCAAAATACGGCGTAAATCAAATAACCAAATGAAAATTTTCATACTTGTGGCATTTATTAACTAATTTCTAGTCACGATTAGATACGAGGATCATTATATCAATATACACTCATGGACCCCTAAGGCTCTGAAGCTAGCGTTAGTTTCCATAGACACCCAATGCTCTAGAGCTAATTATACATTCTCACAAACACTTAGTGCTTTGAAGAACTATGAATACATTCCCACAAACACCCAATACTCTAGGAAAACTATTTAATGATTTATACCCAATGCTAAAGTGCTACGTTCTTAAAGGGAAACTATTTGATGATTTACACCCAACGTTAAAGTGCTACGTTCTCAGTGCTAATAACATTTATGCATATATCTTTCATTACATCTCCATTTCCAATTCATATCTCAAACATGCATATATGTACTTACCTTGTTTTAATAACATCTTCAAAGTCACTGGCATATAATAGTATAAATGAATTCCATTATCAATATCATTTAAATTCCAATTCAACACGGCATGACACACTTATGCTCACCTTGATTATAAACCATTCCATGAGCTTAGTTGTTACCATTCACTTGCTATTTAAACATGATAATATATGTACACACATTTACATACCTTTCATTATTAATCATTCATTAAATCTACTTACTTAATGAGATCAAATAATAGAATTAAATTAAGTTAGCACAACCTGAAAAATTTAATTGTTCGTCGTTTTCTCTTTTCTTTCGTCTTTGAGATTTTAGTGTCATCTTTAACTACGTATGATAAATCCAATCATAGAAACGACATTAATTTACAATCAACAAAAACATAGACATCAATTCAATTATGAATACATATTTTTCAATTTGATTCATTAGAATCTTAATATCTGAATTGCTCATATCTTACAATTTACCCGAACAATACTAAATCCGATTTTATAATTATAGTATGAGGTCTCAAGTTACGATTATTTAATATCAAACCTCAAAATTTAATCCTTAATAACACAAAAATTATCAAATAATTTAAACTTAACTCACTATCACCCACCACATTTTTAAAATGCTCTTCCTTAAATTTAACCAACTCCATTCATGCATGAACTTAATCTATTCACATCAAAGGTCTAAAAGCTTCCTAACAATGAAAACTCAACTTAAAACCTATTAATTCATGGATTCATTATATGGACTTTTTTTTATCTATCAATAATGCAACTAAAATTGAAAATACAACTCACCAATTTTTTCCAATTGAAGAAGGAAAATTGTTTCTTTCTTTTCTTGGTGGACGGTGAAAGAGAATGGAGAAAGACATAATCTTCTCTCTTCCGTTTACTTTACACACACATATTGAGAGGTAATTAGATAATTAATTAATTACTACTCAAATGGCTTAATAAGATTAACATTAATCAGTGGAGATGTCTCATAAATTATATATGGTTTAATCGTTAGTATGAACTTAGTTTAATTTCACATTTTAATCACTAACCAATTTAGTATTTTTATTATTTTTATTAACCCATTTAATTAAATAGCACTTAATAATTCAACGTCTCCATTTTGAACTCGACATATAAGTATTCTATTTTAATTTTCTATTCAACTCAATTCAATATATTTAGTCCAAAATTTAATTTTTCAACACTATTGAAAACCGAATTATTACATCTTTATTTTAGGAATGAAACCAACTTTGATGGTCAAGATAAGCTATCTCCCAATTGAACTTATAGACAACATAATTGTCCCCTAAAATTTGAATCATTTGCTCAATACGATTTTACGAACTACGGACAAATTAGATTACCTACTAATATGATTTATTTTCTCACATTATAATTCATCCTTATAATACATCTTATTATTGGTTAAACCTGAGATAATTAATTAGTTAATTTTTGCTTATACATTTTCTTCTAATACAAAAACCATCGAGGACATTCATATAAAAATTAATTAAATGAGCATGTGGTAGTTTTTTTATTCAATAATTTCGAATAAATTACAAGTATAGTTATAATAAAATCACTACACTAAGGGCACAAATTTTAACATTTAGGCTTCAATATTCAAATATTAAATTTAACCCGACCTATTTTTAATTTTATAATATGTTATTTTTTATTTTATATATATTTTATATCATACAAAAATTAAATATATTATATTATATTATTTATGTTTAGAAATATATAAAGAAAAACCACATAACTGTACTAAAAGATATATATTTACTAAAATTTAAAATTAAAATTCTTTAAAATTCTTTAAAAGAAAAAAAGAAAAAGAAAAACTTGAGTTGGACAAAAAGAAAGTATTAATCAGACAATAAAATTTGTGATTGGTTAAAAAAATAAGATGAACTGCTAAACCAAAGATACTTGTAGCGACGTAAAAATGTTGGTTCGGGGTCGCTAATTGTGGCGATTTATTGAAAACTTGAAAACCGAAATTTGATTTTTTTGAAACATAAATTGAAAAAACGGAAATAAAGAGGGGAGTCGCCACCGATCCTTTTTATAGGTGTGATCGGACACCTAATAAATTTATTTTAAAACAAAAGAAGGTCGAGTTTAGGTCTACGTTAAAATCAGAGTAAAGTAGGGTCCGGGAGTCAGTTACGCTCGAGGAAGGTATTAACACCCTCGCGACGCCCAAAATTGGTATCTTGTTAAACACGTGTTGTCTTGATTTTCAAAAATACGAATTCAATGTAACATTTAGTCGTGATCTAGTTGAAACACGAGAATTTTTAATTTTTGATTTTTGAGAAGGTCATACCGTTTTAATACAAGCCAATTGATGTTCACCCAACATAGCGATGAAATCGATGACTTAATGTTAAATCGGTACGTTGCATTGATTATTGAAAAAACAAGAATAAGATTTTCGAAATAATGCAAAGCGAATTGATGAAAATAGATGACAGAGCTAGAGGTATATTGAAGCGAATGTAAGTGTGACAAATATATTAAAAACAATAAAGATATATGCGATATTAAACGTAATACGAGAATTAAACATGAAATGGAAACAATGGGTGTATATGCATACGTATAATAATGGTATTTGAAACATGTACCCGACACATATGAAAATGTATAAATAACATAGTATTAAAAAGTATGTATATAATGATGTTGAAAGACACATACATAACATGGTAAAAAATCTATGTAATATAGTATTGAAAATACATACAATATGATATTGAAAGGATTGATATATAATATAGTATGAAAAGTATATGTACATAAAATATATATATATTTGTATATATATAAATAGTAATATTTGTTAGAAATATACTATATATAGTGTTTAAAGCATATACTTAAGATAATATATATATAACTTGTAATGTTAAAATATATATATAATATATACACATACATATATAAAATAAATATTGAAAATGTATGTACATAACATATATGAAAAATGTATACATAATAATATTAAAATAAAATAAAACAATAAATGATGAAAATAATAGGTATAATAAATAATATAATGATGTATGAGAAAAATACTAATATAAAAAGTGTATATATAAATATAGTAAAATATATGTACTGATATCAATAATAAATGTAATAGGGATAAAAATAATAATAATGTAATATATATAATACGGTATTAGAAATGTAGATATATATATAGTATGATATATAAAAAAATGTATATATAATATAAAAGCATATATGTGTATATAATATTTAGAAAAGAAGAAATATACATAATAATGCTAATGGACATATAGGTTTAACATGGGGTATACTTAAAGGTATATATATGTGACATACAAATACATTTAACAAAATCAATAATATTAAAAGCTATTAATTATACTATGTAATGCATGATACATGTATATAAAAACAGTAGTAAAAAGATACGTATATATATATAATACTAATAATGGAAATAGTAGTAAAAATGACACTAGGATAAAATAAACATAAGTCAATTATAATAATTAATATACATTAATAAGGACAATAATAGAAAACAAAATAGAAATAATACGCTATGTTAATGAGGACAATGACAACAACAATAATAGGATTAATAATAGGATTAATAATAATATTAAAAATTAATAGAAAATAATTCAAAAAAGATAATTTGGAAAAAAGATAGCAAAATACGGAAAATGGACTAAATCGAATTCTAAAGACAAAATTTTGGGGCAAATCTGGAATATATAAAAAAGAAGGGACAAAATTGAAACGCGCAACTAACGAAGAGGATTGAAGGAGAAAATATCCTCTCTCTCGAGTGCAATAAAGCACACTGACATAAATGAAATTAAGAAGAAACTTCGAGCAAATGTAGAATTATGAAAAAAATTTAATTGCGAAGATAAAAGAAATGGAGGGCCTCGCAGCGAAATTATTCCAAAAAATAAAAACACGCGGATCCCCTTTGTACTGGATCGGGTCGCTTGCGGGTCAGATGAAACGGCGTCGTTTTTGGGTCTGGACTTAGGCACTAAACGGTACCATTTTGATGGGCTACAAAAGCCTAAAAATTCCTAAAAAAAAAAAATCATTTCTTCCAGATTTTTAACAAAAACAGAAGAGGGTGCTCTCTTCTTCTCTCTGGGTCGATCCTGAGTTCCGCTGCGAGTCCATTGCACGGCATTATCATCACATGCATCACGACCACCCATCCACGGTGGCTGGGATTTTCAAAAAGGTAAGTTTTCTTCTCTCTTTTTTGGTTATTTATATATATGTCAAATATATAAAAATATTAATTCGAAAAATAGACAAAAAGTATAAAAAAGAAAGCTAAATCACCTTATGTTTTGATATCGGTATTTTGAATGTCCGATCGTTGTTATTCCTGTATTTTTCTATTATATTTTCCCTGATTCACTGCTTGTGTGTGTATTGAGATTGTTGCTGTTATATTCACTTATCTTCCCTGAATATTCGGAAAAACAAACAACAAAACCCCCCGTATTTTCTCTTTTTACATTCGGCTTTTATAGCCTTTACATTGTGTTTACTATCTTTCTGTCCCATCTTCTTTCTTTTGCAGGTGCAGAGGGCAGGTGATGAGGCGATGGTGGCGTGCTGCAGGCAATGGTGGCCGGTGCAAGATGTCAGAGGGGTGGTTGGGGCGGCTAACCTAGGGTTTCTAGGGTTTGTGATAATGTTGGGGGTATTGGGCTAAAGTTTGGGCTATAAAAGGGTTAAAAGGGTAATTGGGTTTTTGGGTTATTTGTATTCGGGCCCGGGTAATTTGGGGTGGTGGGCTAGGTAAATTTTGAATTGTGAATGGGTTTGGGTTTTGTGGGCAAATTTTGGGCTTCTACAATACTAACTCAAACCAATCAAAGAGCTCTCAACATAAATATTGAGGTAAGCCTATCCCCATTAATATATTTATTACGGGTGTTGAAACAATCGGTTTGGTTAATATTCGAATCAAATTATTCGAAATGTAAAAATTTTTAATTGTTAATTGAAACGAAATTATTTTTTCAAATACATTAATTGAACTGAAATATTTTGGTTAATTAAGTGAAAAATTTATATATATTTTTTCTTTTGATTAAAATAAATATAAAACATATAAAAAAATACATTACTAATGTTCATTTTCTTAAATAGTTCAAAAAACTTTAAATGAAGGTGAAAGCAACAAATAAGATATTAGAAGTGCTACATAAATCTTCTTTTTTTTTTTTGTAAGGTAAATTAATTCATTCAATGAACGGAACCATGCAATTCAGAGAAAAAAATAGTAAACACTTATCATAGATGGTGAAGGACAAGCTCCATCAACATAACAAAGACTTTAGTCTTAACATCAATAGAACATTATAAGACGTTGACAATTGGCTTTGTCACAACTGAAGTACGACATATCTAGAGTGATTGCAAGCACTTAATATGATAAGGAAATCAACCCTAGATGGTCCAAAGCGGTGAGAAAAAATCGACAAAAGAATCTAGCATTCACTGAACTAGAGAGGATGACAATAAAACCATCCCTAAAATCACTTGTAAAACTACTATTACATGCATAAGCATGTCTAAAAAACATGCTACAAGGACAGACAAAAACTTCTAAAACTAAAGACTTATTAAACATTAGAAAAACAAACAAAAAATATATAAAACTTAACAACACAAGTCTAAATCGACACGTGAAATAATTTATTATTCTAAAATACTCTCAAAACAAAAATAGATTAAGAAGTTGACAAAAAGTCATCGACTTTCCAAGAAAAACTACTAGTGGCCCGTGGAGTTTTAGCGAACGACAGACATCGCCATTTGTCCATCACAACTTGTGAAGACAACAAAAATATTCACAAAATAGATTACAAACTAAAACGAAAGAAGACATATGTAGTAAATAAGAAAAATAAAGAAAGAAATGGTTTATAGGAGAAGAAAAAGGCGGGCAATAACTAGCCCGAAAGCTAGTGTTGTCACTGAGCAAAACAAAATATAAGAAGCAAATGACTTAGAGAAAAAAATATTTAGGGTTTTTCTTAACTATTATTAACAGGAACACTACATAATCTTGAAAGTTAACAATTATTTATAATATATATTATTTATTTCAGTTAATTGGTTAATTTAATTAATTACTAGATTTTGAATTAAATTAATCGATAAAAAAATCTAAAAAATTATTAACTAAATTTCAACCAAACTAAATTCAATCACCATCAATTAATAAAATAAACCAATTAATTCAATTTTTATCAAATTATAAATACCCCTACACTAAACCCCTCCATTATTTCACTGAAATACCTCTTACCACTCGTCACCGAATATCTCAAAACACATACCTCTAATTTTGCAGGTCATAAATGTTTGTAGCCTGGACCAACCGCCACGTTAACATATATGTATATGTAAAAAGACTAGGCACACCTCCATCATTAATGGCTACCCTTTTTTTGCCCAAACCAATTTAAGTTCTCTCTATTATTATATGAAAATAATTATTATTTTATTGTAAGTCATCTCTATTATTCAATGTCCATATTTATCACGTATATTTTATAAGAGTGGTAAAACAAATTTAAGAAATCATCATTTTGTTCCTCTATTAAATTTTATATATTAAATGATGATATGGGAAGTTAATTATTATTTTGATCCCTACCTAAATTGTAATTAAAATATTATTTTAATTTTTTTAAAATTTTCTTAATAATAATTCTAAAAAGATAAATATTATTAAAAATATTAACAATTAGGTTAAAATATTTTTAAAATAAAAATTATAAATAATTTTTTTAAAAATTCAAAATATATATGTACAAAATGAAAAAATAAAAATAAAAAATCTTTTTTTCATCAAACTTTCAACTCGAAACTAAAAAACAATTATTTTTTTATAAGTCTTGTCAAAAAAATCAAAAAGATTTCACACGCCTTATTGAAACAATAAATAAATAAAAACTTGACTAAAGAAAAAAAAAATCAACTATAAATTTTGATTACTCACTTTCAAATTTCTAATGCTTTTGTTAATGTTCAGTTTCATTTTCATCACCTATGCTTTCAACTAAAAGGTACATAAAAAATTATTTAATGTTTACTTTCTACTACTTTAGTGAATACTCATTTTCACATCTTCTATACTTTTGTATCTCTTGATGGTGCATAATCATTGTTATAAGATTTTGATTACTCATTTTTGCATCCCCTTAGCTATTACAAACTTTTCCATTTTGAAGATTTTATTGTTTATTACCCTAAAAAGCTTTAATATTTAAGTTATTGGGTTTAACAATTTTTAAGTTTTGAATTTTTAATATGAATTTCTTGGTTATAAATAAGGACTTCACAGGTTTTAAAATTTTAGAAAATAATATTTTCAATTTATGAGAAGAAATAGAAGTAAAAAAATGGAATTTTCGTGAGCTCCTTGTTTTCATCTTCTTCGTCTCCAAAAAGAGATGCAAAATTAAAAGATTTTGGTTATTATAAATGTGTTGTTTATTTGGTTTGATTGTATTTCAATAGTAACAAAACTATGATTTTATTGGAATGGGTATATTTGAAATCTTTTAGAATTATTATTAAATTTTTTTTAAAAAAATTAAAATAATATTTTAACTATAATTTAGTGATAAAATTAGTAATTACGTTTCATGTAATCATTTATTAGATAAATTTTAATAGAGAAAATAATTTAAAATGTATAAGAATTAATTTTTCTTTTCAGTGAAAAAACCGAAATACAATATAAGGAAACCTCCATCCAAAAACTAAAAAGAAAACAACATCGAGGGTAGAACGGGAAAGAGAATAAAATGACAGGGATAATTGAGGCATACCGTTGTAAAAATAAGAGGGGGGCAATCGGACAAAAGTCCTTGCAACGGTTACTTTTTTGAGCTTTTTTTAATGTCTTGTTCCTGCTTCTTCTGCTTCATATGCTCTGAAGTACCAGAAAATAAAAACACGACATTCCTTTTAAAAAAGAAGTTGTAAATGCAAAATCCAACCATGAATGAGAAACAGGAGCAAGAGAGTTTGATCATGGCTTCAGCCAAAGTGGTGGAGTATTTGGAGCCGTTGATGTCAAGGGAGCTTCTTTGCAAGTTCCCAGACAACTCTGCTTTCGATTTCGACTACACCCAAAGCACGCTTTGGTCTCCTTTGGTCCCCCGCCCTTACAGCCCTGCAGATATGGAGTTTGGTCCCATCATCACACCTCGGAACCTCGCTTCCGATTATGAGTTCGGGTTCGGGTTTGGATTGAAAATGGAGAAAAGCAATTGCAGTAGTGCCAAGCAGCTCAGACCCAACCACATCAGGAAGAAGATAGCCAGCGCTGCTTTCAACATTAGTCTCAATCTTTTGAGAAACAAAAACAAGAAAAGGAAGAACATAGTTTCTGAGTTTTCTCCAACTCCTGTAAAGGGCAGCTGTGCCCCCATTTTTACCAGGGTAAACTGCTATTTGTTTTTTCATCCTTCATTGTTATAATGGAAATGACAGCGAAAAACAGAGTAAGATGCTGTTTTTTTTTCTTTGTTAGTTTGCTCTGATGATTTTGTGGTGTGTACCATATACAGGGGTGGAGCAAGATGCTGAAAGCTGCATCGAAGCATTTCAAGAGGAAGAAGAAAGAGTCGACGGTCCACATGAAGATCCCAAACTATTTGAGAGATTCACATATATGAATTATTGTTCATTGTTTTTAGAGTTTAAAAGATAAAGGCATGCACTATTCCTCCAGCATGTATGTATTCTTATTTGACACATTCATTTCATCTCTAATCAAATCTAGCATTTTGGTGACATGAGCATATCAACTGCAGCTTCCACTCTTTTCCTTAACCTTGCTTTCATTTCCACGGCATTTTGATTTCTTTTACTGAATTAAGTTGTTTTATTGTAATTTTTTCTAAAGGGTAAACTTTACCCTATGTAACCTTTTGTTAAATTTACGTTTTGATCACTCAACTTTAAGAAGTTACAAAATGATCACTAAATTATTCAAAAGTTTTTATTTAAGTCACTGATTTGTTAAATTAAAAAAAAAAAAGTTTAGCTAACAAGTTTTAAGCGACAAATCAATGATTGGTATGGTGGATCACCTATTGATAAGTAGAAAAACATACCTTAGATCCAAGTCGGTTTGATGGTCAATGTCAAAGATCGGAGAAAAAAACTGCTTGGATTTTGGTCCATAGATTCGTGACATTTAAAAATATTTTATAAAAAAAATTGAATTGTAAAAAAGAAGAGGAACGAGAAATTTCGATTGGTATAAGTGATGCTGATAGAGAGGGCCCTACAACCGTTCCTATTTTAATAGGAATGGGACTCCTACTTTTTCCGACGACAACAAAAAATCTTCGTAATATGTGGGCTTTTCCCAATATTTTATTGTTATGTATAGTTATGATTTTTTCGGTCCATCTGACTATTCAGCAAATCAATGGAAGTTCTATCTATCAATATGTATGGTCTTGGACCATCAATAATGATTTTTCTTTCGAATTTGGCTACTTTATAATGTTGTAAAAGTAAGATGAAATTATGTAGAATTAAAGTATATTAACTTACACATATATACATATGGATTAATTTGTTAAAATATAAGTTGTTTATGAAATAGGTTAATATGTAGTTTGTTTTTGAATTTGTCCAAAAATACATAATTGGTACTTGAACTTGTATTCCATTACTCGGGATGGTACTTTTGCCTTAACACCATTAGTTTGTGTTAACAAGGCATGATTGCTAATATTATAGTGAAAACCTAAAAAAAGGAAAAAATCTAAAAAGTGAAAACCTAACATGCACTTGACATTATTTAACAAACAATATGACCTTCCCTAATCAAATACATGGTTAAGGATTATCTTCATTTTAAATTTTGGTTTATTAACTTATAGTTTCTTTTAGAAAATATTACGTAATTAGATTATTATCTGAAGTTTTTGGAGTAAAAATACATATAAAGAAGTTGAGAAATATCACTTGAATTTTAACAATAACAGAAATAACAAAAAATCATAAATATGTAACTATAAATAATATTACCGCATGAGTCTTAATTCGGTTAGCTTTGATATTAATGCCAATGCAAAATGATGTAAACTTGAGCGTGTGGAAGTGTATTTATCCTTTTATTTAAAGGTTAGAGAAGAATTATGAATAATGCTACACATTGTATAGTAAAAATTATAAATAAATATTATTATTTAATACATATAGTGAAATAATAAATATTTAATTATATAATGGTTTTAAATTTATATAGATATTTAATTATAAAAAGGAAAAATAAAAGAACTGAAGTACATTTATTTTTTAGCAAGAAAAAATAGATAAAATTGGATTTTAATAAAAAAATAATAAAGACTTAAATACTCTTAAAATATATTTTTAATCTTTTAATTTATATAATATTTAATATATTTGTGTTTGCGTTTGTGTTTACTATATATTTATATAATAGTAATGAAACATTGTATTTATTAGTTGTAAATCTATACTAAAAAAAAAAAAAAAGAGGCATATATATTTAAATATAGAAAATATAAGTACGTATTAGTTCATATTTATTTCATGTGATTTAAAAATTTTAAGATTTAAAAGAAAATTCATATATATATATATATATATATATGTAATAAAAATCAAAGAAGCAATACTAGTTTTTCTTTGGGGGAAAAAAGACGCAGTAGCAATCCTTTTTTAAACTAGACACCAGGTTAAGCGAAAACCCCAAAAAAGGATGACCACCTTGGATATAACCTCAACAGCAACAGCCTAACATTAAAGAAATGTAAATGAAAAAGGATATGATTTCCATAAATGCATCAAAATGGGCAATAAATAATGGGCGAAGTTAGAGAAATCAATACACCCAGGCCTAATTCGTAGATCAAAACATAATCCCAAGTAATTTTATAACTAAAAACAAAATATTAATCCTTACTTTGGTTTTGTAATTTTAACACTCAATTCTTTTTCATGAATGAAAATATATACTTTCTCCTCCCACTCTTCAAATGTATGTGTGAATGGTTATATTTAAAACATGTACATTTATATGTTACTTGAAAGAAAAATGAAATATTAATTACTCTATTTAATTGTACTTAAAAATTATAATCATTTTAAAATTTATTAATTTATATTTTTTAGTATTACACAATTAACGCAAACTTATCTTAATAATCAATATTATTGAAATTATTCTTTTCATCAGTAAGGATAATCTTGTAAACTAATATCTCATTCTCAAATATTTGTTTAGTAAATCAATTGAAAAATTAAATATTAAAAATTTAAGTACTAAATTTACTTCATATATTACTTCAAATTAATTCTGAAATATAATTAGATTGTTTAATAAATATAGATTTCTAAATTATAAAAAATATATGTTTTACATTTTATCCTTAAAATTTTAAATATTTCACTTTATTCTAAACAAAAATCAAATTTTAAAATAATATAATATTAAAATAAATTAATTTAAAATATTCTCCATTTATTATTTTCTACACTTTTTTTTATAGAGAAAAAATCTATCAATTTGTTTTATTTTAAATTATCGAAAATATATAACAAAATTAAATAATTAAAAATATTAATTTTCTGATTTAAATTTTTTAAATTTATATCAATTTATGATATTTTAATCATATATATCAAATATTATAAAATAATTTTCATATAGTTAACATCCTTATCGCATCCCAATTACAATTATAATTTATAATACCAAAAAAACACACTCAAACAATGAATAATCAAGATTTTAATTAAAAACAAAACCCTTATAGTTTTTAACTTCATCAAAGAAACTCCAAATAATATATCTTTAACCAATATATATTATATTAGGGATATTATAATTTTTTTTCCTTTAAACTTGGTACTTAGGTCTAGAGGTGTGCATGGGCGGGGTTTGGTCGGGTTCGGCAGCCCATAAAAATTTTCGGCCCGTTTTCAAGGCCCGGCCCGGCCCGTAAATATATGGCCTGGAATTTTGTCCAAGCCCGGCTGAGAAAAAATGATAGGCCCGAGCCCGGCCCGACCATATTAAATTTTTTTTACTTTTTTTATTAAATAAAAAACTTTAAAATATAATAAATCAAATGCATTTAAAACATAAAAACAAATATTAAAAAAAATGAGACTAAAATAATTCTTAAAATAATATATAAATTAAAAATATAATAAAAATAATTATATTAAAATTAAAAATTTGAAACAAATTAGAACTAAATTAAGAACTAAATTATATTAATAACAAAAAATTTTACAATATTAAAATAACATTAAAAACAATAAAAAAACTAAAGTAAAAAAACTAAAGTTACTTAAAATTTAAAATAAAAATAATTTAATATTAAAATCGGGCCGGCCCGGGCAAAAAAATCTTGCTCGAGGCCCGCCCGCTTTCTAAACGGGCCTCTTTTTTTGCCCAAGCCCATTTTTCGGGCGGGCCTTCGGGCCGGGCCGGGCTGGGCCGCCCGGCCTATGCACACCTCTACTTAGGTCTATTTTGGTCCTTAAGATTATGTTAAGATTTGATTATGTGACCAATGTTCTTGAAATAGGAATGGATTGGTTAGTCGGACTAATTGGACCGAGAATCGATAGGTATATTAGTCCGAATAAAGGGGTTAAACCAATTGAATTAAAAACTACACAAAACTGGGACAAAAATCAATTGTTAAACAAGTTGAATCGGTTTAATAAAAAAATTTGTTTTTAATTATTTATTTAATTATATTTAGTCTAGTAGTTGAATCAATCAAATTGATCGAATCAGAAACCAGTGATCTGATCGGTTATCAAAATACTGTATGTGATACTTTAAGATTGTATCACGTCATCATTGCGGATTTTATATAATTTTTTAATTTTCAAGTGATGATGTGGCATAATCTTAGAGTGCCAAGTCATCAAACATTTATACTTTTCAAGTTTAGTGACAAAAATAGATCTAGTTACCAAGTTTAGATATGAAAGTGAAAAAAGAAAGAGTAAAGATACCAAAATGAATCTAATTACCAAGTTTAGGGTCCAAAAATTATGTTATCCCATTGTATTAAGTATGAACCAAACATAATTTATGGAAAAAGAATACTAATATATAATATTTATGAAGGCAAGTGTGTAAACTAGCGCAGACACGCCTTCTCCTTCTTTGCAGGCACATCATCGCGCACATATCGTTTGGTTCTCCAAGAAAAGCTCCACTACGCTTACTTGCTGAACGCTGTTTTCTTTACTCTTTGGCTAACCTTTTTCTATCAATTTTTGCCTCAATCATCTTGTCAACAGGTAGTTCTCCAATCTTTGATACTATGAACTCATTGCTTGTACTCTGTTTGTCTTTACAAAAATCCGAATCTGGGTTTTCTCCAAATCCTGCTCCACTGCTTCTCCCTCGACCCTGCTTTATTTACTACCGGCCCCATCCTTTCTTTCTAACTCCATCACTCTAGATCTGGAAACCAATAATTTTTTTACTTTAATTATGTGATGTTGCAGTTCTTCTTGTGGAAGCATATTATGTGATGCAAATTAGTTTGGAAAATTACGAGGAAGTTGTTTAACACCAATCACTTAACAATATGAGCATCGAGCCATTTAACAGGTTTGCCTTTTCTTTTACTTTAAATCAGGGCCATAGAGGGTTTCTCCAAACTGGGTTTTGTAAATTTTGCCTATGTAATTATTTATTGATATCGTAATTGGGAAATCAGGTTGGTTAAACTTGCTGCTCGGGCGTTTTATGATGACGTGACAACAAAAGGAGACAATCAACCAAAGACGGGTCGAGGGGATAATAGAGGGATTGCTGTTGTAGTTCTTGATGCTCTTACAAGGTACTGATTCTTTATC
Organism: Gossypium anomalum; assembly: GCA_025698475.1. Classification (NCBI taxonomy): domain Eukaryota; kingdom Viridiplantae; phylum Streptophyta; class Magnoliopsida; order Malvales; family Malvaceae; genus Gossypium; species Gossypium anomalum. The sequence continues at coordinate 18,931,547 of CM046966.1, forward strand.
CTTTATTCATGGAAGAATTAAAAATTGTTTTGCATTTGATAGCGTGTAAAAGAGAACTGGTTTTGTTTGCTGGAGAAACGGGAAGGTAGCATTGAATTTTAGTATTGGAGCTATTTTGTAGTTTGTATAATATGTTGAAACTGAGTTGACTACTTTGGCAAGTGGTTTTTTCCCACTTCAATAAGACGTCTTTCAATAGGATGGCAAATATGTTTATTTCCAAGAACTTATTATGCCTGCTTCCAAATGTGTTCTGGTTGCATGCAATAATCATGCTGGCTTCAGGCTTACAATTTCTGAGGCACATTCTCTTTGTTGCTTGCTTTCATTTCCAGGAGACAATGGGTTAGGGAAGAAGATTTGGCAAAGGAGTTGAAACTCCATTCAAAGCAACTTCGGAGGATTTTACGGCTATTTGAGGAAGAAAAATTAGTCACCCGTGATCATAGAAGAGAGGTCAGACTGCTATAGCTCCTTTTCTTTTCTCTTCCTTTGGAATAATGTTTTTTTAGTTGTCACTCTTTGTGGTTTTGTCAGTAAGTATTCCTTCTGTATCTGTTAGTTAATCATTGTTTTCCTATTCTCTATTAATTTAGAACAAATACTACAATCCTCTATTCTCTATTAATCTAGAACAATTACCGTGCATATCAAATGATTGAAGCTCTCTTTTCCTTTGTTTTCTGTCTTCAATTGTTTCTTATTTTCACATAGAATTGAGGCATAGTGATGGTGTTAGTGACCAAAAAGTCTGGTTTCCATTTGCATTTTATATGTTTCATGAATTCTTGGAACAGTTTTTGGTTGTGATTGTTGAACCTTTTTGTTTTTGCTTGCATACTTATGTTCAATTTGGTCACAGACGGCTAAAGGGGCAAAGATTTATAGTGCTGCAGTTGCTGCGACGGCTGATACTCAAATGGGTGGGAAAGAGGGAGAGGAGAAGATTAAACTGCACACTCACTCTTACTGTTGTCTAGATTATGCACAGGTTACTACTTTTATTTATTCCATTCTTTATTTCTCCAATTCTAATATGCATAGATTGATTTGTTAATAATGGACTAAATAGAAAAGGCACAAGCCCTAGAGCTATTCATATGGTACTTAACTGGTATCGGTGGTTTCGGTCAGTACTGACCTGATTTGGAAAAAGTTTGCTATTTTACCAACAATGTACTCTTTTAGTTTTTCGTACAAGTCTTTACTGCTCTGTATCAGTCTGTTCCAGCCGTATGACCCCATACTAGAAAATATGTTCATTCAGAAATAAAATATGTCCATTAAATCATGCTATTGAACTTGATTAGTAACGATTTACCTTCTTTTTATATTTATTTTATGTTTAGAATTTTTGCATACTAAATAGTTATGATTTTAAAATTTTATATTTGAATTTCTCTGCACAGAGGTATGAAGTGGAAGTGTATTTTCATGTTTAATTAGAGCATTAAATAATGAGCTATATATATGTGAAAAATATTTAAAAGTACAGATAAAAGGTAGCCAAAACACACTGGTATTGGTACGTACCAATACAAAACAAAAACTATATGCCTATGCCATAGGGTTATGACTGCCTTCATAAAATCTCTTTTGCCTTTTTTTCAATCCATTTTATTATGTCCAGAGCTGATTCTGACTAAGCAATGTGTCTTTTTAGATATATGATGTTGTTAGGTATAGAATGCATCGCATGAAGAAAAAAATAAAGGATGAACTTGAGGACAAGAATACTGTTCAGGAGTATGTCTGCCCTGGCTGTGGGAAAAGGTTTCTGCCATTGCTTCTCTCTTTTGTCCTCCTCCTCTTTTTTCTTTCCTTGGGTTGTTTGAAAAGTATATTTGTCTAGTGAATTAGTAGCAATGAAAAATTGAAGGTGTCCTGTTACCATGTTTTCAGATACAATGCTTTGGATGCATTGAGATTAGTTTCTTTGGAGGATGAATATTTTCACTGTGAAAGATGTAATGGAGAATTGGTGGCAGAGAGTGACAAGTTAGCCGCGCAAGATGTAGGAGATGGAGATGACAATGCACGACGACGGCGGCGTGAAAAGTTGAAGGACATGCTTCAGAAGATGGAGGTAATTTTTCTCTTTAAAGTTCCTATTTATTGCCTTATAAAGCGTATTCATTTGTGCTTGATCTAGAATGTGAATCTATTGAAATTAGAAAGTTAATCCCTTTTATCATAAATTAACAAAATAGTATAGTATGTTTTCAACATTTTTCAAGACATATTATAAAAAGGATGTAATTTAAGTAAGATCCTTTTTTACCAGCCCTAAATTCTTTGGATGTCATTGGGACTTGATTAGAGGTTGAAATATTAACATTGGGCAAATCAGTGAGGTCCATTCTAATTCGGCTTAGTACCTTGCCCTTGGCTTCTGATTATGAAGGGATGTGTTTTTCTTGAATTCTTCTTAAAAGGAAAAAAGAAACATAGTTATCAAAATAATAATTCTTCTCAATGAAGCCCATAAAGATGATAGGCTGTTATGTCTATATAGTGTAGGAAACATGTTATTTTATCAATTTGCTGGGGGATAGAGGAACAGTTTCTGTGTCTTGAAGTTTGCTTTGCCTATCATGATATGTTCTGTTCTAGTTTTTACTGGTTGATTCTGCCACATCAGATGGCAGTGATCATTTAGGCCCCCATTTTTTTAATGCATTTTTAAAGCTACTAAAGCTTTGAGCTAGTAAGTGAACATAAATCTAGAAGCGTTGCTTTTGTATTTCCTTGAAAGCTAGTTGCTCAAAGTGGTGGAACAAAGGCCGCAAGCATCAAGCTTTGCTTTGTATGCAAAGCAAATGATTCTAGTTTCTGCTAATTAATCTTTCCTATTAAAACTTTGTTGATTCTTTTTTTCATTGTGTTTATGCTATCTAAGTTTTGTATTTTATCACTTCCTTTACGCCCAATTGATTTGCATATGAGCATAATTCAATAGCAAATTGTCTGGTTGACCTGTGATTGTGGCTTTACATGGTTTGGACTTTGTCAACTGTAACTGAGATTTCTGTAATATTGAAATGCTTATTCCCTTTGTGCTAATGATTTAAACTTAATGTTTGTAGTCGGGTGCTCCACTATGTAGTCGGAAAACTTTATGTCTGCACTTCTTAATGATGTTTATGTAATATTCTTAACTTTATATTTGATATAAAGAACTAAAGAGCAGAACTTTGAAGTTTCCATATCTTCCACCTGAATAAATCAGTGAATTCACCTTTCTCTTCAATCCTCCCCCTACATTTTCCACTCCAAATATCTTCCAAACAAAAGCCTTTCCTCTGTGATAAACTTCAGAAGATGTTTCCTGCAAAAGCATCTTATCAAGTTTTAATTGCCAGCTTCTATGCTACCTAGCATTTGGAACAATGGTGACGTACTACTGCTCCTGCAATTCTCACTTTCTGGAAAACATACCTTCACTGTCTTACATCATTCTCATTCTCAGCTGATCGGGTGATATTTAAACTCATTGTTTGTACCTCATCAAATGATATTTTTCTCTAACTTCTTGTTTTCAAGTACTTCATTAACTTCTGACGGCATCACTCATTGTCCCCTAGATTGTTATTCCCTTCATGCAACAAGTTACTTTTTCAATCTCTTATTAATAGCATCTTGAGCCATACGAGTTGTACAGAGAAAAATCCTGAAGGAGGTTTGCAAATTGCCCTATCCTAGTCACTAGAACTAGAACTATCCTCAACACCTTTGTACTGATAGAAGTTCAAACACACCAGATAAAGCCCTATTGGAAAGATATGAATTAAGGAATGCAACCTTCTCCCCTTTCTAATGTTGCACACTTTTTTAGAGGTTAGACTGCTAGTCTATTGGGGGAGTTCATGACCTAGCGTTAGAAGTTCCAATGGGAGTTGGTAGACCTGAACGACATTACATTCAAAGCTGAATGATGAATGGAGTCGCAAATGTGATTTTCCTCTTGTTTCTGTTTGAAAGACGGCTAGAGTACTGGCAGCTATGCATTTTGAAGACGAGTGACTACCTAACCTGAAACTAAACATTGATGACTTCAGAAAAAAGTAGTTTGAAGATTACTGTGTTAAATGTCATTCCATAAGCCTCAGTTTAGTGCTAGCATGCAATTCATTTCTTTCTGTCAATGTTGATCTTACTATCAAACAGCTAGAGACGGTTAAGCTTAAACCGTGAAAAAAATTAAATATAGATAAAATCTTGACGTGGATATTGACTACCTCCTTGGGGGATGAGGGAGATGGGCTTGCACAACTGTCCTGTCCTTAGATTGTTGATCTCTTTCACTGTAGCAGAATTTACTTGCAAATAGCTGTGATGGCCAATTTTGATCATCATATCAGTCCTTCAAACTCCATTTCGTTTTGACTTATTTCCCTATATATTTGTTTTTTGGTATTTGTTTATAGAAATATCCAAGCCTTTTTTACTTCATTCTTTCCATTGTGTACATTTTGCATGCCATTTTTTGAAATTGACATTTGACACAATGAAATGACTGCAGGTACAGCTTAAACCATTAATGGAACAACTCAACAGAGTAAAAGATATGCCTATTCCAGAATTTGGAAGTCTCCAAGCATGGGAAGCTCGAGCAAGTGCTGCTGGGCGTGCTGTAAATGGTGATTCTGGTTCTAATGATCCCTCCAAAAATTCTCAGGGTTATGGTGGCACACCTATGCCATTTCTTGGGGAGACAAAGGTAAGAGTTTACTTAAACTATATTTCTCTTTGTTCTTTGTTCTAATGAGGTGGGTTTCAAGTAGCGATGGCATCATAGAATAGTGGTTGCTATTTTGTGGTGGCGGCACCATCTGCCACCGATAAAAGCTCAAATAGCGGTGTGAATATTTTCACAGCAAAAACAGCCAATCACGGCCGCGAAAAGCAGCCTAACGGAAAATTGCAGCTTTAACAGCCGTTATTCCCACTATCTTGTTACTTTTAGAAAGAACTCTTCTCTTGAACAATGAGATTGGGATGAGACGAGGTGAGAAAGGAAGAGCAGGCTAGTGACTATATCTGCACAACAAGGGAAAGGAAAAAAGTTTAAGAAAAGATAAAGGAACTGTGCAAATGAGACAGAACGTAACAAACCTCTGATTTTTCTCCTCTCTACATTTCCAACTTCCCTCTTGTTTAACAATAAGAGTCTTTGATCATCCTGGCTTGAAACTACATCTACTTTTCTTCTAATCTTATCTAGGTTTAGTCAAATAGCTTCGTTTCTTATTTTCTTGATTTGTTTGTGAATATTTTTAACATATAAATAAAATACTATAAAATGTTATAAGCACTTTAAAAATAATTAACAATAAAGTTTCATGCTTACAACTATTTTTATGTTTTATAAGAAATTGTGCAAATTTGAAAAAATTTCATGACTGCAATGATGGTAATGACCGCGATAATATCTATTACGTCCGCAATCATGATAACAGCAGCATGACCGAAAACACGATTTTGACATTGCCACTTAAGTCCGTGTTACTAATAGTCATGGAATATTGATGCTAGACTTGGGCATATATCTTCAGCCTGAATTATTGTAGTTTAATTTCCTGGATCTCTTTTCATTTGAATGGGTATTTGCAGTCATGCATCAACAATTCTTGGAGGTTCAAAATTTCCCAAAATCTTAGATGAAATATTCATGAATTTTCATGCACATTCTGACTTAACTATTGCACCTGGTGCCTTTATGAAAGCTAGTAAGCCCTTGCTGCTTATATAACCAACCATTTATGCTGAAACAGATTTCCACTTAGACCACCACTATACTGAATAGTCAGTTGAGTTTTATTACTGTCATAAATCATTGTTCTTAAACCAAACAATCCATTTACTTTTAATGCTCAGCGGTTAGTATTGTTTCTTGAAGTGTGGATTTTATATTCTTTTTACTTTTACTGGAGATTCTCCTTTACAGTGTTCGCCATGCATTTCTTAATTTCAAATGTTGAATATTTTAACATCAACGATTGTTTTTAAAGCTTTTTGGGCTTGCCTGGCAGGTTGAAGTTGCCTTTTCTGGTCTTGATGGCAAGGAAGATGTCAAGTCTGAAAGTGCTAGCACATCCCTGAAAGTTTTGCCACCTTGGATGATAAAGCAAGGTATGAACCTGACTAAGGAACAACGTGGAGAGGTCAAGCAAGAGTCAAAGCCAGATGGCAGCTCAGCACAACCAGAATTTTCAGATGACAAAAAGTCCACTGTTGAAAATGATGATAAGAAGAAGATACAGGTATGTGTAATAAGATGTATTATTATTCTTTCCTTCTTTCTGTCCATGCCATCCAGTTTAACTTACAAGAATTTCTTTCCTGTTGTATTACAGGACGAGTATCTTAAAGCTTATTATGCTGCTTTGTATCAGAAGCAACAAGAACTAGAAGAAGCTGCTAAGAAACAACAAGAATTATCGGACATTCCTCTAGCCACTGGTCTTTCTGACTCTTCCAATCGTCAAGTTGGTATGAAAGCTAAACGTGATGACAATGAGGGAGAAGATGATATTGATTGGGAAGAAGCTCCTGTTGCTGGTAAGTGCCACTTTTTCTTTTGTATTCGGAATATAACTTGGTTTCTCTTTGATGACTATGAAAACTGTTCAGAATTAATTGTTCAAATTACTTAAACTTGTAGTCATGCTTATCCGTTCTTATGAAACATTTAAAAGAATATTTAACATGCAAAAAGATATTAAAACCTTGCCAGAGAATTTACTGTGCCGAATATAGAATACATTCAGCCATTTCCAAAGTTTTACAAGCCATCAATATAATTTAATTCCCTTTTCCTGTGTTCCATTGTAATTCATATTTTCGTATACCTATTCTCATATTTTATATACAAATCAGAGTATCATATGCATAGAGTGGAAACCTAATCTACTATTTATTTAAACTTCAGTGCTTATTGTTCTCTAACATTTTTAATTAAATGCAATTCTTAAATATCAACAACATACATACCAACCTAATCTATAATAAATACTGTAGTACTTTTTGTTTCAAGTTGCATGTTCGCCTTTCTCCTGTGTTGCCTTTCATTGAAATACAATTTTGGGTGAGCCAGGATCCAGCTTTTGAGTTACTTTATGGTTAAAACTGGGTAAGCAATGAACAAAATACATAAAAGTGGACATCCGATAAGAATGAGGGAGTAGTACTTATTGTGGGTGCAAATTCCCAGTTTAATTGGTGGCATCATATTTTGATTGCACCAGAATTGCTGCTTGCTAATAATCATACTCATCAATATCTAAAACATAAAGGATTCGTATTGTGGGAATATCTGTCACATGCCAAGTGTAGAATGACACGATAACATCATTATTTTTCTAACTCTAAGAAAGTTTTGCATTCTTCTGGCCACAAAAGTCTCATATTTGTGCTATTAAGGTGTGCATAGTTACTTGGATAGTTATTTTCGTAGCTGGTTCACTGCCTATTATGGTGTTATCCCCAATCAGTTCTATATCCATAGATACATATTACAATAGGATTATGCATTATGCCTACTGGTGGGGGAAAGTTTGTCAGCCACCACCCTGTTGAAACATTTAATCCATCTCCATGTGCATTTTTTACGAGTTTTATTGCCATTCAAAGTGTGTCATGCAATGATAGAAATAACTTGCAATAGTTCAACTTGAATTTTCCTATTACCTTTCGATAGTAGTTATATATGCAAGTTGATACAAGTTCAATCCTAATGCTCCATGTATTATTTTTAATACAAAATGTGTCCAACTAGTTATATGTTCATCATGATGAAGGTGTTGGTGTGTTTCAGGCAATACAACTGAGAGTTATAAGGTCAATGATTTGAATGTGGAAGCAGAAGAATCTGGAGATGATGAGGATGATGTAGATTGGGAGGAAGGCTGAATTAATGGTTCAGCTTCCTGTAATGTATATGGCATTGACAAAGGGTAATGGGTGGTTTATATGTCGCACTCGTTCTCGTATAATCATGTGCTCTTTCAAAGATATGAAGCCCCTTCTAAGCGTTCGTTAGTAACAATCAGTTTCATCTATCATTTTTCTGACATTGTGCCAACAGTTGCTGAGGGAAGTCCAAGAGATGATTTTTATTTGGTCTTAATAAATGGATTTGGCGAAGTTGTTGTGAACTATGGACAAAGCAAGCGGTAGTGTTACAAAAGCGTTTTTATCATAACTTGCAAGCCTGTTTTTCAGTTGTACTTTCTAGTTTGTGGTGGTTTTTTTTTTTAACCAAAGGAACCTGAAGTGTTAATTTGAACACTCTATCTATGTAGAAAAAACAAACATCGGTAAGAAGACAATTATCTTCGTTGCCATGTCGTTTCTATGCTTTGCAACATATTGCAGAGATACAAATTCAAAACTCAAAACTTGTTGGATGCTCATCTTTTAAAACTGTGACCGTAAGAATACCTGAATTTAATTTTTAGTTCCATTGTTGTGAAATATCAATGTCGCGAATAAACTGTTGGGGTTAAGCAAAACTCAGAGATTGGAATTATTTTGTACTAAGATATAGAAAAACAAACCTTTTAATCTAAAAGTTTGATATCCATATTTATATTAAGGGTAAATTTCACTACTAAGTTAGTCACTCAATTTTAAAAAATTATAAAATAGTTATTTAACTATTTCAAAATTTTAATTTATTTACTAAACTATTAAGAAGTTTTTATTTAATTCACAGGGTTGTTAGGCCTTTTTCTTTTTAAAAGTTCAGTTCGCGAGCTTTAAGAATTGAACTTTAAGTAACAATTCGACGATCGATATAGTGTATTAGTACTAATCAATGAGTAGAAGAATATACTTTAGATTTAAAGTTGATTCGATAGGACAATAAAGTTGTTTGGATTTTTGTTTGCAGATTCATAACGTTTAACGATGCAAATAGAGAAGACTATCTAATAGCGATTTAACAGCTCAATGACTTACATTAAAACTTCCAAATAGTTTAGTAACTAAAATATAATCTTATTAATAGTTTAGTGACCTTACATGTAGAAGTTTACATTATATATATATTGTTTGAGTAGAAAATATATATTATTTAATGGCTGATACAAAATTGGAAGACAATGCAACCATCAACCATGTGAAGCATTGAATTTGCAAGCTTCCTCAAAAAGATGATATATTTTTGTTTCAAAGGTGATGAGAAGCTACCTTGTAGTTGCATTGCAATAACTTTTAAAATTTTCAAGCAATGACTTTTCTTTTATTTCATAGATCCTCAGAACTAAATCTCATCAATGCTCTTAAAGGGCTACAATTACAAGTCTCAAAAAGCACTACCCTTCGTCATGATTTATTTTCTAGTCTGTAGTTACATCAAATTGGATTGAAAATTAAGCAGTAGGCAAACTCTTCCAATATTAATTTTATATTCTCAATAATTTAAGAGAGATCGAATTTTGTGAGATTTCACAATTCAAAGTAACTATAAAATAGCTACAGCTTTAGTGCAATCCAGAAATTGAGATGTCCTGTGGCAATGGTCTCAAATTATTATTCATAAAATAATAGAATTCTTTTAAAAATATCTTTCAAAGAAGAAAAATGAAAAGTGGACTGGAAATGAATGGTTTAACAGTGACCTGTTTTCCCTTCCCGGACCAGAATGAATGTTTAATTCCGTCTGAAAACACACACAAAAGGGTTTGGTATTAGATTGAGGATTATTCTAAATGTTAGACACAAAACATGGGCTTAGCAAATTAGCATCCACCCTCATACAGCTCATCAAAGGTCAGTGCATTTTCACGTGCTCCTAGATATCTCTATTCTTTCTCAAGTTTATCACCCATGGAAACTCAATCCCGCATACACATACATGTAAACTAAACATATTTCTACTTTAAATTTAAATGCTTTTAAACTTTAATATATCATTTAACATTCTTTTTCTAATATCGTATTTGTATAATTTTTAAACTAAACATGCTTGCCACATGACATGCAGTTCTAAATTAAGGGTTATATATAAAAGAATACCTTGGGGATTCTGCTATTTGGTCAGCGCATAAGAAGCTAATATTGCCAAAGTACAAAAATATTAAAATACTAAAAATAGAAAAACTTGTGATAAATAGAGCTTAATTCCTTGCTTTCATATAGTCTAATCCTTTTATTGGAACTTCTTTTTCCTTGGAAACTTTTTTAAGCCCAAATAGCCGAGAGAGACATAAGACCAGCCCCAAGGAGAAGGGAAACACTGGCTCCAACTTGAAGTATTCCATTGTTTTGTAACTTTGGATTCATGAAATCAGCGGCTAGAAGATCCACCAACGCCATGTATATTAAGATCCCAGATGATGCCGCGTTCAATAATCCTTCCACAATCAGTGCAGTTGGGCTGTTCTCATCGTATGCATTTGTTATTGCCAGGGATTTAACGGCTGTTATATAGCGGTAGCGGCGCCGTCCGAAACCGCTATTGCTGAAAATAGCGGTGTGAAGCGAAGTCACACCGATAGTGGTGGATCGCGGCCGCAATTTAACGGGTAACGGCCAATTACGACAATAACGGGCCGCTATTCCCGTTATTTCCCGTTACAGTAAATAAATAAAAAATTCATCAACAAAAATCAACAGAAACAGAATAAAACAAAAGGGAATATATTCCCCTACCTGCAAAATGAAAGAGTTTTCAATCAAAAAAAGTAAAAAGAAGCCCAAATAAACAGAAAAAAGCAATCTATTTCTCATATTTCGGTTTAGAGTTTGGACCGTAAACTCCAAATCCAAAGACCAAATGGCAAACAAAATCACAGCACCGGATCGGAGGAATTTATCAAACAAAATCCAAGTAAGTACCTGAAAACCAAAATTTTGTCTTGATTCTTGCTTGCATGTCTTGAATCTGCATTCTGCAGTGCAAATGTCAAATATGTTTTTTAGAGAACTTTAGACTTTAGGGATTTAAGAACAGAGGGGTTTTGCTATTTAAATCCCTGGTTGGGGTTTAAAGCATGGCCACTCACCTTAGCCCAAAGAGCCATCTCCAGTTCTCCACAACATCTATACCAACAACTTTGGGGAGACGAGTCGACGACCAAATGCTTCTTTACAGACGTTTAAAATGCAGAATAAAATGCGGTTCGGGGTTCCTACAAAAATATTGAAGAAAGAACATAGAAAAATCAATAACTATAACATCCAGTTGTAAAAAGAAAATTAAGAAAAGAATATAAGAATTGAGTTTTTACAAAACCAAAAGGAAAGGAAGGACCATAAAAGGGGAAAAAGAGTTACCCATGGGTATTTGAATAAAAAATAGGGTTTGACGGTTTGTTTACAGGGGAGTTGTTTTGAGTTTTGAGTTTTGACCGTATCTTTATTTATTATTTCAAGTTTCCTCAAACTCTATTATTTGATTAATATATTGGTTGATGTCATGAATTTTTAGACTTTACATTACATTTTTTTTTCAAAGTTTTTATTTTCAGCCATATCCTTATTCATCCAGTTCAGTTCAACTATGTTATTTTTTAAATTTTATTTTATTTTTTATTGAAATTGAGTTTAATTATCCATGAATTGCAATGTTAATTTGTTATATATATATATAGGATTTTTTTTTCTTTTTCAAGAATATATTTAGGATTTTAATGATAAGACAATTGACCATTATACTTTAATTAGGAATCTAGGGATATTTTTAATTAATTAGGTGTATTAATTAATACATAGATGGTTGGGCTGATCGAGGTGTAGTTAACTTAATTCGAGAAGAAGAGAAAAAAAATGTGATAATCTATATATTCTGATTAATTTAATAATAATTTTTTTAATACATGTATGTTCCATATACGTATACTTAAATCATATCCAACGTGGCAAAGTTACATTTCAAATTAGATGAGAAGGAATATGAATAGCTTTTTTGAATAATTCTTTTTTATCATATTGTTATTGTTAAGAGAATATTTAGAACTATCTATAGTTCTTCTCGACTTTTAAATACGAGAATAATGCATTTCAGTATATTTAAACTTATATACTTTTGCACTGATAATAATATTCATACCAATTGAGCTTAAACTCAATCGACTTTATATGTTATTTTTTAATTAATATTGTAATTATAATTTATAATGATAATTATTTATTATTTATTATTATTATTTTAAAATTTCATAACTTTCATTACTCAGGGTTTGTTTAGGGTTACAGACAAAATTAATGAAAAATTATAACCTCTGTTGCTTGGGTTTGCTTAAGGTTATTATACACAAAATTAATGAAAAAATTATAGCCTCCATCACTTATGACTTGTATTATAAAAGGTAAAAAATCAAGAAAAATTAATTCATTGTGTTTTTCTTTATCAAATCCAATAGATGACTTCAATTCGACATTAGATAAATCTCTATTGATTTTAGTTTGCATAATATGAAAAACTTGAATTTTTAAATTTGATCCAATTTGAATTTAAATTTTATTAAGATGGAACAAAACAAACTATTTATACCAAAAACTTTGGAACCAAGTAATAATGGGTTATGGTGTATTGTTGTTTTTAAAAAAATAAAAAAATAAATTATGTATGGATTATGCAATAAATTTAAAAATTTCATGTTATGATGTTTACTTGTTTTGTATTATATTGTTGATAATATAAGTAATAGGTTGCTTATATTATTAAATATAATTTTATGTTTCTTATATATAAATAAAAATAAAGCATACGACCACGTGAAGAGTTCCCGACTAAAGGATTGGAGGATGCACCAAGTAATGATATAGGTTGGCACTTTGGAACTCCAGTGCCAAATGCGAAAGGAAATATTGTATGTAAACTTTGTGGTAAAGTTGTGAAAGGAGGAATAACATGATTTAAAGAGCACATTGCTCATAAAATCAGCAATGTTGCACCATGCCCTAATTTTACTGGTATGTGATACTTTATTATTATTTTTAAATGTTATTGTAAATTTATCAATAAAGATTATATATAATTGATAATAATATAAAGTGTGAATTATTTTTATTTTATTAATAGGTGTCATTAGAGAAAGCATGATGAATATACTGAAAGAAAGCAACACAAAGAAAATAGACAGAAAGAGGAGAAAAGATGAATTCTTATCTCAATTAAGAGAAGAGGAGGATGAACACGAGGAATTCATTGATGAGGTTTCCGCTATAAGGCAAGCAACTCGAGAAAGTATCCAATCACAACACGAGTGACACAAAAGGGAAGAATTCAGACGAAATACTAGTGGTTGGAATAACATGTATGAAGATGGGCGATCTTCTCATGGATCAGCTAGAGAATATCATAGAGAAAGAACAAGTAAATCCATCTCAAGCGAGTCTGAGTTTACCTTAAGGGGAGCAGTACCTGAATTGGTTAGAAGCAAAAGTTCAAAGCAACCAAAGGTCAATAACTATTTTTTAAAAGTTTTCGAAGGATGATAGGTGAAGCAGTATCTAAATTTTTAATATATTAAAGACTTCCTTTTCAATTAGGAAGCTCTCCATGGTTGTATAACTTAATTCAAGTGTCAACAGAAGTTGGACAAGGTGTAAAGCTCCCAACACCTTATGAGGTTTCAGATGTGTATTTGGAGTCAGAGTATCAATGAGTTCGTGATTGGGTAAATGGACTAAAGACTCATTGGAAAGAATTGGGTGCAACTCTAATGTGTAATGGTTGGACCAACAGTTTGAATCAAATGCACATCATTAATTTCCTTATTTATTGCAGTAAAGGAACCATTTTTTGGAAATCGGTAGATGTCTTAAGTGTTCGTAGTAGAGATGCTGAATTCTACTATAGTTTGTTAGATTCAGTTGTAGAAGAAATTGGAGAAAATTACATTGTCCAAATAGTGACAGATAATGAGGCAGCAATGAAAGCTGCTGGAAAAAAATTAATGTTGAAAAGAAAACATCTATATTGGACCTCATGTGCAGCTCACAGTTTAGATTTATGCCTTGAAGATATTGGGAAAAAGCCCACTGTAGCAAAAGTGTTAGATGAGGCAAAGAAAGTGACTTGCTTTATATACAATCACATTTGGACTGTTAATTTGATGAAGAAGTATACACAAGGGAAACAAATACTTCGACCTGCTCTTACTCAATCTGTAACTCATTTCATTCAACTTGAAGAAATGTTTAATTCAAAGGTTAGTATTTTATAATTAGTTAATATAATTACTTAAATATAGCAACCTTTAATGATTTTATTAGTTCCAAATAATTTAGATTATATTATTTTAAAATTTTTCTTATGAATATATAGGAATTTAAAGAATCAAAATGGGGACCACAAAAGTCAGGGCTTGCTTATGAAGCCAAAAAAATTATTTTGGGAAAAGATTTTTGGAAAAAAGCCAATGACCTCAAAAAAGTTTACGAGCCCCTAGTAAAAATATTGAGACTTGTGGATAGCGATGGAAAACCAACAATGGGCTTTATTTATGAGGCTGTTGATAGAGCTAAACGAGCAATTCAACAAAATTGTCGATATTTCACGGAGTACGAAAAGATTATTGACAATAGATGGAATTTTATGCATTCCGACTTGCATTCAGCTGGTAAAATAAAATGTTTCATATAATTAAGAAATATTTTTATATTTTACTATTTTAAGCTTTAGATTATTATTATTTGATTATATTCTTATAAATTATACTTAAGTTATTTTCTCAATCCTCAATTTCAATTTGGGGTGGAGTATTCCGATAATGTACTAATAGAAACATTAGAAGGTACACGATCAGTAATTGAAAGATTAGAACCTTATTTTGATACTCAAGTCAGAATGGTTAATTAGGTTAGATTCAAGTACTATTATTTGTAACTTAGTTACATAATTTGAAATAGAATTATTTCTTTTTATATTTTTACTCTATCTTTTATTTATGCAGTTGTTACTATTTAAAGATAAACATGAGACATTCGGTACTCCACAAGCACAAAGAGCTTGGAAGGAAATGAATCCGGGTAAACAGTTAATTAAATTATTTAATTTAATTTATATTATTTAATTATATTGTACATTTTGAAGTTATTTTGAAATTTAAATAATATTATACAGCTGAGTGGTGGATAATATACGACACATGTGTTCTCGAATTACAAAAATTAGCAATTAAAGTGCTTAGTCAAACAACTTCAGCATCAAATTGCGAACGAAATTGGAGCACATTTAGTTATATTCACACTAAGGCAAGAAATAGGTTAAAGTATAAAAAACTCAAGAAACTAGTGTTTACCTATTATAATATGAGGCTTCAGATAATGCATCAAAAAAGAATGAACACTAATGATATAAACGTTAGTTTTAATCCTATCAGCCTTGATTATATCTTTGAAGATGTTGATCCACTATCAGAATGGCTTCATGAGAAAGAGAATCCATTATTAGATGGTGAAAATGCTGGTGTGTTGCCTGTGGATACCTCTGATGATGAAATGGATGTTAATCAATCTCAACAACAATATTTGTCTCATTCAAGTTCTAGTTCAACGCCAAGTCAGAGTGGCGATGGACCCAATGGTGGTAGTTTAAGTCCAATTGATGAGGATGACGGATATAATGTTGATAGAGGTGAAATTAGGTCTTCTAGTTAGTATGGAAGAGAATATGGGGTTGGTACCACTAGTGGACATTTCCGTGATAGATCAGAGTTTGATGGAAATATGTTTCCTGAACCTAGGAGAGATAGCAGTGAACCTAGAGCTCCTCAAATGCATCCTCTACCACCAATGTATCACCCACCTCCACCTCTCATGTATCCTCCTCTTCAAATATATCCTCCACATCAATTATATGAAAATCAATGTGAAAATGTTACTTTTTTTTTGGATATATTTTTGGACAAAGGCCAAGAGAATCAAGTTAAGAACGCTCTCAAAGTGAAGGTGAATCATCTGATATTCCACTAATTGGTGAAAACTAAATCATACCACTACCATTATTTGTAAGGTATGTTTTTTTTTAAAGAAAGCTTTTGTTAATGTTCTTAATTTTGATGATATTAAAACATTTAAAATATATATTTAGATAAATGAATGGAGTATATTTTATGAAAAGATAATTAAGAATCGAAACATGTTAAACTATATATGAAAGTAGAATGAGAGTGAGAATAAGTGGTAGGAAATAGGAATAATTAATGAGAATCTATACATTTATCTATTCCTTTTTTTTCCTTTTGCAGCATGGAATGTTTATACCTTCACCATATTCAAAGCTATAAAGAAATATTGAAGATATCTCTCAGGTATGAATTTTTAATTATTTTATCTATAAAAACTTTCAAACTTATTAAATATGATAAATGTTTAATATTTCTTTTTTTTTTTACTTTGTTATTAGTTAATATAAATTCTTAGAAAATTTGTAAATAAATATAAGAATAATTATTGATTATAAAAGTTGTGTTCTCATATCATATTAATAAATGTTCATAAGTGTTAGAAAATACTCTAAAAATCATTAAAAGTGACTTGTTATAATTATAATTATAATTATAATTATTATGTTTTACAATAAGTTGTGCGAATTTAAAAAAAATTCACGACCGCAATACCTTCAATGACCGCAATAGCATCCGTTATATCCGCAACCACGATAAACGCAACGCGACCGAAAACACGGCCGCAACCGTAATTTAAATCCCTGGTTATCGCTATTCCTATAGCAATTCCTGCTGGTGTTGTCAGGAGTATGAACATGCAGATGATTTTCGGTTTGCTCTGTTTTCTCTTCATCACCCTCGTAGTTCTCTTGGGTTTTGTGAATGTGAGATTTGGTGTAATGAGATGTAGCAAACACATCAATCGTGCCAATGGCAGCCATCATAGCCATCAGCAGAGATTTAAATTGTGGTTGTGGTCGCGTTTTTGGTCGCGTTACGTTTATTGAGGTTGCGAACATAACGGATGTTATTGCGGTCACTGTGGATATCGTGGTCGTGAATTTTTTTTAAAATTCGCACGACTTATTGTAAAACATAATAATTATAATTATAACTATAAAAAGTCACTTTTAATGATTTTTAGGGTGTTTTCTAAAACTTATGAACTTTTATTATGAGAACAAAATTTTTACAATCATTGATTATTCTCATATTTATTTACGAATTTTCTAAGAATATTATATTAGCTAATAACAAAGTAAAAAAATAGGACATATTAAAAACATTTATCATATTTAATAAGTTTAAAGGTTTTTATAGATAAAATAATTAAAAATTCATACATGAGAGAGGTCTTCAATATTTCTTAACAACTTTGAAGATGGTGAATATATCAAAACATCTTATGCTACAAAAGGAAAAAAGGAATAGATAAATGTATAGATTCTCATTAATTATTCCTATGTCCTACCACTTATTCTCACTCTCATTCTACTTTCATATATAGTTTAACATGCTTCAATTTTTAATTATCTTTTTATAAAATATACTCCGTTCATTTATCTAAAGATATATTTTAAATGTTTTGATATCATTATAATTAAAAACATTAATAAAAGTTTTTTTTAAAAAAAATACCTTACAAATAGTGATAGTGGTACGATTTAGTTTTCACCAATTAGTGGAATGAGGAGGAGGATCAAATCCTTCACCTTTACTTTGAGAGCGTTCTTAACTTGATTCTCTTGGCCTTTGTCCAAAAATATATAATAAAAAAAAGTAACATTTTCACCTTGGTTATCATATAATTGATATGGAGGATATATTTGAGGAGGAGGATATATGAGAGGTGGAGGTGGGTGATATATTAGTGGAGGACGATGCATTTGAGGCTGATATGACACATCACAATTAGGAAATGGTGGATAATAACTATATGGTTGTGGATAACCATGTGAATGTTGAAAATATAAAGGTTGTTTTGGCAGATAAAAACCTTGCGTGCTAGTAGATGAATCACTATACCTAAGGTTAGTAGAACTCGATCTGCAACCAGATGAAGAGCCTACAGAAGTATGCTTATTGCCTTTTCCTTTTGATGGAGCTCTAGGTTCACTTTTATCTCTTCTAGGTTTAGATAACATATTTCCATCAAATTCTGATCTATTGCGGAAATATCCACTAGTGGTACCAATCCTATATTCTCCTCCATACCTAGTAGAAGACCTAATTTAACCTCTATCACCACTATGCTCATCATCGCCATCAATTGGACTTAAACCATTACCATCGGGTCCATCGCCACTCAGACTTGGCATTGCACTAGAACTTGAATGAGAGAAATTTTGTCGTTGAGATTGATCAAAATTCATTTCATCATCAGAGGTATCCACAAGCAACACACCGACATTTTCACCATCTAACAATGATTCTCTTTCTCTTGAAGCCATTCTGATAGTGGATCAACATCTTCAAAGATAAGATCAAGGCTGATAGGATTAAAACTAGCGTTTATATCATCAATGCTCATTCTTTTTTATGCCTTATCTGAAGCCTCATATTATAGTAGGTAAAGATTAGTTTCTCAAGTTTTTATACTTCAACCTATTTCTTGCCTTGGTGTGAATATAACTAAATGTGCTCCAATTTCGTTTCCAATTTGATGTAAAAGTTGTTTGACTAAGCACTTTAATTGCTAATTTTTGTAACTTAGGAACACATGTGCCATATATTATCCATCACTTAGCTGCATAATATTATTTAAATTTCAAAATAACTTCAAAATGTATAATATGATTAAATAATATAAATTAAATTAATAATTTAATTAACTATTTATCCGAATTCATTTGCTTCCGAGCTCTTTGTGCTTGTGGAGTACCGAATGTTTCATGTTTATCTCTAAATAGTAACAACTGCATAAATAAAAGATAGAGTAAAAATGAAAAAAAATAATTCCATTTCAAATTATGTAACTAAGTTACAAATACTAGTACTTGAATCTAACCTGATTAACCATTTTGACTTGAGTATCAAGAGAAGGTTCTAATCTTTCAATTACTGATCTTGTATCTTCTGATATTTCTATTAGTACATTCTCAGAATGTTCCATCCCAAATTGAAATTGAAGATTAAGAAAATAACCTAAGCATAATTTATAAGAATACCATCAAATAATAATCATCTAAAGCTTAAAATAATAAAATATAAAAATAGTTCTTAATTATATGAAACATTTTATCTTACTAATTAAATGCAAGTCGGAATGCATAAAATTCTTCTATTGTCAATAATCTTTTCATACTCGGTGAAATATTGACAATCTTGTTGAATTGCTTGTTTAGCTCTATCAACAGCCTCATAAATAAAGCTCATTGTTGGTTTTTCGTTACCATCCACAAGTCTCAATACTTGTACTAGGGGCTAGTAAAATTTTATAAGGTCATTGGCTTTTTTCAAAAAATATTTTCCCAAGACAACTATTTTGACTTCATAAGCAGGCCTTGACTTTTGCTGTCCCTATTTTGGTTCTTTAAATTCCTATATATTCATAAGAAAAATTTTAAAATAATATAATTTAAATCATTTGGAACTAATAAAATCATTAAAGGTTGCTATATTTAAGTAATTATATTAACTAATTATAAAATAATGACATTTGAATTAAACATTTCTCTCAGACCTTGCTTTTGCCTTATTATCTCTTCAAGTTGAATGAAATGAGTTGCAAATTGAGTAAGAACGGGTCGAAGTATTTGCTTTCCTTGTGTATAGTTCTTCATCAAATCAACAGTCCAAATGTGATTGTATATAAAGCAAGTCACTTTCTTTGCCTCATCTAACATTTTTGCTACACCGGGCTTTTTCCCAATATCTTCAATGCATAAATCTAAATAGTGAGCTGCACATGAAGTCCATATAGATGCTTTCTTTTCAATATTAATTTTTTTCCAGTGGCTTTCATTGCTGCCTCATTATTAGTCACTATTTGGACAATTTAACTTTCTCCAATTTCTTCTACATCTGAATCTAACAAATTGTAGTAGAATTCAACATCTCTACTACGAACACTCGAGACATCCACAGATTTCCAAAAAATGGTTCCTTTACTGAAATAAACAAGGAAATTAATGATTTGCATTTGATTCAAATTGTTGGTCCAACCATCACACATTAGAGTTGCATCCAATTCTTTCGAATGAGTTTTTAGTCAATTTACCCAATCACAAACTCGTTGATGCTCTGACTCCAAATACACATCTGAAACCTTATAAGGTTTTGAGAGCTCTACACATTCTCCAACTTCTATTGACACTTGAATTAAGTTATACAACCATGGAGAGCTTGCTAATTGAAAAAGAAGTCATTCATATATTAAAAATTTATATACCGCTTCACCTATCTCGCTGCGTAAAGTCTTTAAAAAAGAGTCACTGATCTTTGATTGCTTTTGCTTCTAGCCAATTCATGTATAGCTCCCCTTAAGGTAAACTCAGACTCACTTGGGATGAATTTACTTGTTCTTTCTCCATGATATTCTCTAGCTAATCCATGAGAAGATCGCCCATCTTCATAAATGTTACTCCGACCACTAGTACTTAGTTTGAATTCTTCCTTTCTATGCCACTCGTGTTGTAATTGGATACTTTCTCAAGTTGCTTGCCTTATAGCAGAAACCTTATCAATGAATTCCTCGTGGTCATCCTCCTCTACTCTTAATTGAGATAATAATTCATCTGTTATCCTCTTTTTGTCTATTTTCTTTGTGTTGTTTTCTTTCAATATATTCATCATACTTTCTCTAATGACACCTGTTAATATAATTCACACTTTATATTATTATCAATTATGTATAATATTTATTGATAAATTTACAATAACATTTAAAAATAATAATAAAGTATCACATACTAGTAACATTAGGGCATGGTGCAACATTACCAGTTTTATAAGCAATGTGCTCTTTAAATCGTGTTATTCCTCATTCCAAAACTTTGCCACAAAGTTTACATTCGACATTTCCTTTTGTATTTGACCCTAGAGTTCTAAAGTGCCAACCTGTATCATTACTTGGTGCACCCTCCAATCCTTTAGTCAGGAACTCTTCACGTGGTGACATGCTTTATTTTTATTTATATACAAGAAACATAAAATTATATTTAGAAATATAAACAATTCATTACTTATATTATCAACAATATAATACAAAAAAAAGGTAAACGTCACTAACATTGAAAAATTAAATTTATTGCATAATACATAAATTTTTTTAAAAAAATAACAACACACCATAACCCATTATTACTTGGTCACCCAAAATCCAAAAATTAAAAATAAAAATAAAAAGTTCCCCAAATCCCCAACCCTCTTCCTTTTTTTTCTTTAAATATAGCTGAAACTTTTTATTAGAGAAAAGAAACCTTAAAAACAATTACAAAGCAATACAATCTAGTCTAAGCTAACTTACCATCTAACAACTTAGCTCACCAACTAACTCTAACTAACTGCTCCATAGCAGACTAAGCTACTGTATAAACCGTAATATTTGTGATTGGGGAAAAAGAAATCGCTATGTGCATTTTATAGGTTTTTTTAAACGCAAAGCTTCAGTGTTAATATTCGTTATAATTTTTTTGCTAAAAATAGTTTAGGGTTAGATAAATTGCATTCTTTTGAATGAATATACTATATAGTGAGGAAAAATGTGCATACTGCCGTATTGTTATTGAAGTATGTATTTTAGTTGTAGGATGGTTTGAGGGGCTTTTAGAAGTTAGTTGTTGGATATAGAGAATAGGCGGCAGTGAGAATTCTAGAGGCCAACAAACAAAAATTAAAATAGACCCCAAACTCAACAAAAACCAAATAGGAATCCACAAGTCCAAAATGGGCTGTAAGGAAAAAAAATCCTATAATATGAAAAACAAATAGTAGAAAAAAGTCAAAAGCCTTAGCCCTCAGCAGTTATCAGTAAATGCATAACTTCCTAAACAGAAACAACAAAAACGTTGGTAACCTCAAAGATATTTTCAAAATTCATTCAAAGCATTAATCCAAATCCTTCCAAAACCTTTTCCCTTCTCCAAAACGATTTCTCATCCCTAACCTAAAGAACATCTCTGCAGATTCAAGACACTAATACCCTTCCTTTGCTCTTATCTCTATCAACTGCTTCTCGGGCATTCTCCATGTTACAACAATATTTGCATGTTACAACAAAAAGAAACAAGAATCAAGACAAAAAAATTCAGGTACTTACTTGAAAATTATGAATTTCTGAAAGTGCAAGTGAAATTTTATTTAGAGATTTTTGTGATTGTGTTATGATTTTGTTTGATTTGGAGTTTGGACAGTGAAATATGAGAATTTGATATTTTTCTATTGCTTTTGAATTGATTTTTTCTATTGATTTTGGATTGCTTTTCTTTTTTTGTTTGAAAATTATCTGATTTTGCAGGTGAAGAATATATTCTCTTTTGTCTCATTATATTTCTGTTGAATTTTTTTAAAGGAGTTGGATTTTTTTTTAATTTTACTATAACGGAACAACAATAGAAATAACGGCCCGTTATTACCGCAATTAGCCGTTATTGTTAAATTGCGGCCGCGATCCACCGTTATTGGTGTGATTCCGCTTCACACCGCTATTTTCAATAGTAGCTATTTTGGACGGTGCCACTACTGCTATATAATGATCGCTATTCCGCTACCCGACCGCTATTTAAATCCCAGGCCAACCGTCCGAAGAACGTAAGCTTTCCCTAAGGATTCTTATCGAGACAAGGAGATTTTAAGCTTTCATTGGCATCCGGAAGAACATGGATGAACCTGTGGACAACATCACACCGGCAACGAAAGATTTGATTAAGAAAAAAAAATTTGATCGGGACGTAAAGCCTCGATGACTTTCCCGAACAGAGGGAAGCAAACACCGATGGCTCCCGCAACGAGGATGGAGGTTATAACATCTATCTTATATTTAAGCGCTAGAGACTTATTGCGATATCTTCATTTTCTGGTTCACAGGTACATTCCCCTTGTACTAGGGAAGGAATCAGGATTAAAAAGCAGCAAAAAAAAGTCAAAACCTGAGGTTGTTCGAAGTTGATCATAGCTGCAACTGAAAATAGAGCCCAACCCAATTGAGAGACTCAGTGAAGAGTTTCAAAGTTTGAATATTGAAGATGGGAGAGGGAGTGAATATATATATATATATATATATATATGACAAGTGAAGATGATAGAGATTGTTTAGAGATGGAAGCCATAAAGATTTGATACAAGTAATGGGAAAGAAAACATGAAATCCGAAATCATTAACGGCACAGCATGTTTGGTTCATGTACACTTTTGGTTCATTGAAATGAAATAATTTAATATGATCATTATTAACTATAATTTAATAAAAAAATAATTTAATTATATTTTAATATAATTATTATTAAATATAATTTAATAACATTCTTAATATAATAAAATATTTTATATTGAGTTAATTTAATATTAAATTATATTCAAATATTTTATTTTTATATTTTCTGAATCCAAATTTTAAAAGATTAATCTGGAAATCAATTTTGTTTTATTATTTAAGGTTGGATATTAAAGAATAACTATTACGGGAAGTCAAGAAATAGAGAAGGAATGAACATTCCATTAAATGAGTATTACATTCAATTAAATAAAAGAATAATTTATCATTCAATGAATAAAAGGGAACATTTCACTCCAACCAATTTGATTTGGCTACATAAAAAGTCTGATTTGGAAAAGTCAACTAAAGAAATAAATATATATGCAATATTGCAACTAAAAACTAATATATATATATATATATATATATATATAAAAAGAAATGGTGCTATTTTATATATGTTTTTGTTATGGGGTTTCTGTAGTAAGGAAAGGAAGGTGATGAAAATGATATTAGGCCTTTTTTATGTTCTTGAACACAATCGTAACGTAATCCTTAACTATTCTAGTTTGATTTCCTACATCTCTTTTAATTTGAATGGGTATTTGTAATCATGCATCCAAAATTCCTGGATGTTCAAAATTTCATAATATCTATCAAAATATATACACTATTAATACCTGAAAATTTAGACATATTGGTTTGTTTGGAAGAAAATAGGTTTGCATGATTGTCACATTTGTAAGCTAAAATCCAAACCAAAATAACAAGAATATAGAATAGAAATAAAGAGATTATCTTGATATGAAGCTCTTCATTAAGAGGCTTATGAACGCTACAGCTGAGAACAAGGGGCATGCTAATAAACAATCAAATTCAGTACAAGAATTGCATCAACCAACTAAAACCAAACCTTATTTGCATTGCATTGCATTAATTAACTAATTTCAGACCTTTCAATTCACACAAGTGTTTCAAAATCCATTTTAAGAAATAAGTTTAATATATCTCCGCTTTGCAAAAAAAAGACTAGGTTATTTGCAAAAAATAGATAAGATAAAATCCAACCCAATTTTAAGAGACGATTTAGATTCCACTTACTAGTATCAATTTCTGCACGAATAATATATCCTAACAATTCCATACAAAGAACAAAGAGATAGGGCGATAGTGCATAACTATGTCTGATCCCTCTAACTGGCTTAAACTTCTGAATGGAAACACCATTTCATAGAATCTGCATAGAAGAAGAAGATATGACTACCATGATCATAGTTCTGAGGAACTCGGGAATCCCGACAGCTAGCAGAGACACACCAATGGTGGGAGAGTTTATGAGCCACCCCACCACCCTGTTGAAACATTTCCATGTGCATTTTTTTTTTAGTTTTCTTGCCACTCAAAGTGTGTTGAGCAATAATAGAAATAACTTGCAATAGTTCAACTTTGAATTTTCTTATTACCTTACGATATCTGTTACATGTGCAAGTTGAAATAATCCACTAGCTCCATGTACTATTTTTCATTAAAAAAAAAAAAAGTGAGCAACTAGTTATAAGTTGATCATGATGAAGATGGTGGTATGTCTAGAGTTATAAGTTGAATGACTTGAATGTGGAAGCAATAGTGTAACAAAAGCGTTTTGATCATAATTTGCAAGCCTGTCTTTCACTTGTACTTTCTAATTTGGACTCTCTATGTATGTAGAAAAAAGAAACATGGGTAAGAAAACACTTATCTTCAGTGCTGTCTTTTCTATGCTTTACAACATATAATTGCATGTGTTGAAATTCCAAACTCAAACTGGTTGGATACTCGTCTTTAAAAAAAAAAAAAACACAAGACACAGTTACGATTGAGGCCGATGATTAAGCGATTTCAACATCTCTTGCTAGCAATACAAAGCCAACAAGTGGAGTAGGAGCATATTTGGACTGTTACTAAAGCATCAATGATAAATATTACTTGCCACAAATAATAAAATCAACATGATATGAATGATATAATGATACCAATACGTTAATATTTTGGAGTTTATATAAATAAATGAGCACTATAAATATACTTATTAAATAAAAGTACATAGGTACATGAATTCTTAAATGAAATAAACTTTGATTTTATTTGAAATAAGATGAATTGTTTAAATATAAACTAAAATATTTTATATTTATCAAATAATCTAATTATATTTCGTAACTATCTTAAATTTTTATCATATTTCTCTCACAATTATTCTTTTTAATTTATCAAACAATATCTAACTTTTTTCAAATAATTTAATTTTACTCTTAAATGCCTCATGTTTAGGTGCATTTTCTTTCCGGAAAAAACTAAACAATTGGAACTATTTTTACACAAGAATAAAAATCAAATCGCAACTTTTAATTTACAAGTTTCACATTTATTTTTACGGAATAAATTATATTAGGATCATCCTAAAAATTATAACTTTTAGGCACCAATAAAATAATGTCATGTCATTAAATTTTAAAGATAACAAAATATTATTATACACTTATCTGTATCTAATGTCTTCTCCAACTTAATTTAACTTTAATTAAATTGCTTAAAATAATTAAAATTTTAAATTATAAAAAAAAAATTTCCTCTTTTACAAATTTTAATCATTTTATTTTTTTCTATAAGTTAATATATATTTTTTTTTTTGTGCAACCAATTTAAAATAATAATAATTTTTGTGCAATCTTTTTCATATCATTGACACATAATTTTACTAATTATTTTACCTTGAACCTTAAACATTGGATCTCGAGATTTAGGGTTTGGGTTTGAGATTTAAGGATTAAGGTTTAAGATTTAGGATTTAGGGTTTGTGGATTTGGAGTTTAAGGTTCAAGTTTATGGTTCAAGGGTTTAGGGTTGGAGTTTAAAGTTCAAGGTTTAAGGGCTTTGGGTTATGAGTTCGAGGTTTAGGTTTAGGGTTTTATATTTTTGATTCAGAGTTCAGGATTATCAAAATCATGTGTTAATGACATAAAAAAATTGTTTAAATTTAATTAAATAATTAGAAATAGACTATGAATAATGTGGTGGGAAAGGTCCATAAAATAATTTCTCTATGGATGGATGTATAATAATAATTTAATGTTTTTAAAATTTGATGATGTGAAAAAATTTTATTAGTGCTTAAAAACATTAGTTTTTAATATCATCCTTATGTAAGTTATTTCCTTATATTTATTATTTAGATAGGAAATATATGTTATTTAATGATTTATATACACATATCTGTATATATATTTATTTTTTCATATAATGCTTACTTTTACTCATAACCCTCAATTCCTAAATTGAAGGAATACACGTTTTAAGTATACTTAAATTCGCATCCTCTTTATCGTTATTGGTAAAGTTAAGATAGATAAAAATTTTACCCTTAGTTAAACAAGAACTTTTTTATTTAGCTCCTCTCAAAATATAAAAATAAAAAAAAGTAATAGTGTAATTTTAACATTTTAACACAAAAATTATAACTTTTAACCCTTCCAAAATTGTATAATTTTATCTGTCCTCTTAAATAAAATTTCTAAATTCATTTTTGCAATAATAAAAAAATATTAACAAAAATAATTGGAGAACAAGCCATCATTCATTTCAGGAATTTGCAGATAACTTTTAAAGACATTTGAGTCAATTTCTTCTCTGCATCTGTCTACTTTCTCAGGTTTTCAGACTTGTCTTTCTCTGCTCTCCTCCACCTTTCATTTCACTATAATTTATAACTTTTTACAATTATTTTCAGTGAAATTCCAATTTTTCTTTTTAAATAAATAATGAAATTGAATTTTTTTATAAAAGTAACCCTAAAAAATAAATTAATTATCAAAATAACTCACCTTTTTAATTAGGTACAAAAATAACCTATTTTCTACAGTAAAAAGTGGTGAAGCCATATGATATGGCGCCACCACTTTGTCACGTCAACCAAGGGTATTAAAAAATTATTTTTTGGTGGAGCCATGTTGAATGGCGCCACCAGTATAAAATACTAAGAAAATATTAAAAAATTTAGAAAAACGGGGGACTTAAAAAAAAAATTTCATTTTTGGGTGGAGCCATTCTAAATGGCGCCACCACTTTTCTGATTTGTCAGGTTCTTATTTTTTTTTTTACTTTTTTACTTTTTTCTTATATTTTGTCTCTTTCTTAGATTTTTTTCTTTTTTAAGTTTTATATTATTTTCTTAATTTATTTTGCTTATTTAATTTATATTATTAATTTTAAAAAAATTTGTAATATATATTTAAAATGTTTTATAATATTTTTTTAAATTTTTAATTATTATTTTTAAAAATATTTTTTAACTTTTTATATATATTTGTGAAATTAATTATTTATAAATTTTAAAAATGTATTTTTCAAATTAATTTTTTAAAATTTTAAAAAAATAATTATTTTTTCTTTTTTTTTAGTTTTTTGAAGTCTAATTTTTTTCTTATTTTATTTCGTTTATCTATTTTATTTATTTTTATTATACATTTCAAATTAAATTTTAGATTAATTTTTCATAGATTTTGTCTTTTTCTTTAATTTTTTTTCTTTTTTTAAGTTTTATATTATTTTCTTATTGTATTTTGTTTATTAGTTTTATAATATTTGAAATGTATGTTTAATATATTATTAATTTTACATAGAATTTTTAAATTAAGATTTTATAATTTTTTGTTATTTTATTTTAGTTAATTTAATTTATTTATTTCTTATTATTAATTTTTAAAAGTTTGTAATGTATATTTGAAATGTTCTATAATATATATTTGTTAAAATTTTAAATATCAGTTTTAGATTTTTTTTAAATTTTAAATGTATATTTCTCAAATTAATTTTTGAAAATTATAAATATTATTTTTTAAATGTTAACCATATTTTTAATAATATAAAATATTAAAATAATTTAAAGATATGATCTTTCAAATTTATTATTTGTTTTTATTTTTTAATAATATAAAACATTTAAATTTTTAAATAAAATTTGTATAAAAAATTTAAAAAATGTTAAATATTTTTAAAAATAAATAAAAATTATAAATTTCAAAATTCTATGTAAAATTTAAAAAATATTTAAAATCATTTAAAATATTAAAAAATATTTTAAATCATTTAAATCATTTTAAATGTTTTATAATATTAAAAATATATTTAATATTTTAAAAAATAATTTGAAAATACATTTTTAATATTTATAAAAAAATATATTATAAAACATTTTTAAAACATACATTTCAAGTTTTTCGAAATAAATAAAATAAATAAGGACTTAAAAAAGAAAAAAAGAAAGTCAAAACTTAAAAAAAAAAAAAAAGGCTGAAACAAATAAGTTGGCTGTCAGACTTGAAAACTGGTGGCGCCAAATTATTTGGCTCCTCTAGAAAATGGCATAATTGCTACGGGGCCCCCTATACTCTAAAAAATCACAGTATTTTGGTGGAGCCATTCTTTATGGCTCCACCTCTTTGTTCTCTTCTATATATAGAGTGGTGTAGTTGTGTTAAGTGGAAAAGTTCAAAAAATTTGTTAAAAATGAATAATGAGGTGTTTTTGGTGTACGTTGTTTTTTATGGTGAAATTATAGAAGGTGATATTGGCTGTGTATTTCAAGGCCGGCAAAGAGTAGGTTTGCAATTCAAAAAAAATGTGAAGCTAGCAGAAATGAAAAGGAAGATCAGTGCAAAAATAATTATCCGTTGTGTAAAGGCGATGTCTAAATTATTTTACAAGTTTCCAATCTCTACAGATCCGTTCAAATTTTGGGCGATGCAACTGTTAGATGATGATAACTTGGGCACTATGATGGAAATATGGTGGTCCACTGGGAGTGTGAACCCCCAACCAGTTGAATTATTTCTTTGAGTTAAGCGGACTTAGAGCTCATTGAGAATGTTAGCCCAATAAGTCAACATCGTGAATTTGATTTTGATCTTAATGTTGGATGGACAGGCCAATTAGAATGCGGTGGAATGTCGCAGATACCCAAAATTCCTAATTATGGTGGGAGTTCGTACAACAACCCAACCCTCGATCCCCGTCTACAAATACATCCGGAGGTGATAATAAGCACTGAGACAAATGTCAGAGAAATGACCAATAATGGTGAAGATTCTGATCAAGACGTTGAAGATTTTAGTGACCTCGATGTTGATGAGGTTCCGGATGATATCGATGATAAAGGCCCGGAAGAGGTTGAAGATGTTCACGACCCTTCATTCTGTAACCCGAGTCATGGTATTATTTTACGAAATAAACCTGGGGGCAACATGTTGAATGTAGATCCAGATCCAGCGCATGCATCCGAGTTCTCTGAGTACGCTGATATAGTACTTGCTCATAGATTGAAGTCAAATTCACAGTTCGACGAGTTGTTCGTTGGGAAACAGTTCGAGAACAAGGCGGATTGTGTGTTTGCCATCAAACAATACAGCATGAAGTTGTCAATTGATTACAAGGTTGCCAAATCTACACCGACATTATACATTGGGGAATGTTGGAGAGCCGACGATGAGTGTGGTTGGTGAGTTCGTGCTGTATTTATAAAGAGGACTCAACAGTGGCAAATATGAAAATTAGAAGGGCGTCGTACATGTACTATCGCATGCATTTCTCAAGACCACCGAAAATTGGATGCCAAAAGTATTTGCAACTACATCATGCCACTGGTGAAAGATAGCCCAATCGTTCCTGTGTCGACATTGATTGCAGACATGCAAGCTCGATTTCAGTACAGAGTGTCATACAGGAAAGCGTGGTGGGTGAAACAAATGGCTATGCAAAAATTGTACGGCAACTGGGATGAGTCATACAATAAACTTCAGAGTTGGATTTCAGCAATAGTAGAGTATAACCCAGGAACTGTCATGGACTTGCAAACGTTGCCTTATAGAGGCCCTAATGGAGAATTGGAACGGGGAAAAAGAGTGTTTCGTCGACTGTTCTGGACTTTCTATCCATGTGTTAGGGCCTTCTCCCACTGCAAACTGGTAGTGCAAGTTGATGGAACATGGCTTTATGGAAATACACGCAGATACTTCTGATTGCGGTTGCACAAGAAGGTAATGGAAATATATTACCAATCGCTTTTGCCATCGTAGAGTCGGAGAACTCTGAATCATGGGCATATTTCATTCGAAACTTACGGAGACATGTTGTCAGGCAAGACAACATTTGCATTATATCTAACAGATCGAAGGGTCTTCTTGCTGCAATTCGACAATTGGAGGTTCCGTGGAGGTCTGTCTATTGTATTCGTCACATCGCTGTGAACTTCTATAATGAGTATAAGAATAAAGACTGGCGCAAACGAATTGTCAACATGGGTAAAAATATCGTATTTAAATTCGTATTTGTAATTATTTCTAGTCCATTTCCTAATTTTAACGTATTTTATCAGAATATATACATAGGGTACGAGCTAGAACCACACCGATTTAGACATAAGTTGGTGAGGTTAGAGACTGATATAGCGGGCTGCAAACCTTCTCTTACACAGTGGTTGAGTAGCATGGAGCCGTGGCAATGGGCTCAATGTTTTGACGAGGGGTATCGTTATGGTCATATGACAACTAACCTTGTTGAGGCCGTTAACTCCGTCTTAAGGCGTACCCGTCACTTGCCAATTTTAGCTATTTTTTCATCCATATTTTACAGGTTAGCAACCTTAATACCAAAAATGGGGTTGAAACAAGCAAAACAGTTAGAGGCAGGACATGTGTACATCGAAAAAATCAGAGATGCCATGAAAGATAACACTCAAAGGGCTAGGTTGATGAATGTAGAACTATATTCTCGAAATTTAGAAACTTTTCGAGTGACAGAGTATATCAGTCGTCGGTCAGGGATCCCACCACGGTCCTATGGAGTTGATCTCTGAAACAGGCGGTGTGAGTGCGGGATGTTCCAAGCATTACGGTACCCGTGCGCGCATGTGGTTGCAGCTTGTGCTACCTATAGTTTGAATGTCGAACAATATATCGATGATGTATACACACTTGAACGTACGTTGCATATTTGGGGTAACGAGTTCCCTGTATTAAGGGATATATCGACATGGGAAGTGCAATCGCCTGTATTCGAGATGTTGCCTGATCGGTCACTACGTAGGAGAGTCAAAGGTAGACCGACAATAACGAGGATTCAAAATGACATGGATGTAAGAAAACAAGTCGATCCAAAGAGTTGC
Organism: Gossypium anomalum; assembly: GCA_025698475.1. Taxonomy (NCBI): domain Eukaryota; kingdom Viridiplantae; phylum Streptophyta; class Magnoliopsida; order Malvales; family Malvaceae; genus Gossypium; species Gossypium anomalum. The sequence goes on from CM046966.1 coordinate 18,963,060, forward strand.
ACCATATGTAGAACAGTTGGCCACAATCGGAGCAAATGTCCCCATGAAAACGTCTACACTGGCCAATCTTCACGGTCTGAAAGAAATTAAATGTTGTAACTGAGGTCTGTCTATATTATGATATTTTAGAAATAAAGTTTGTATTATTTAGTGTTATATTTAAAATTAATAGTTGCAACTTTTAATACTTTAAAAGATTTTATAATAAATTAAATAAAAAAAACACTAATATATAAGTTGTGAAACCTTAAACCAATACAACAAACATCACATAATACTTGAAATTTACATAACTTAAAATTGGAAAGAATTAGGAGTGGTATTATCGTTCGGGGTATAACGATTTACGGGCCTTCGTTGACGGGGTGGACGTTGAGGTGTATTGTACACATCTGAAGCATTGACAACTGGGTCGATCGTGGCCTGAGGCGAGGTGGAGTACACGTTATTACCAAACATATCAACTGATGTCGGTGGTTGCTCTAGGTCAAATGGACTCGAACCGCCTATATTTGGGTGATATGAACTCGAGCCACCCATGTCCGGGTGATATGAACTCGAACCACCTATGTCTGGGTTATATGAACTGCTCTGGGACTCATCACAAAAAGTGTCAACCCATTGCTCCGATGTGTTTAAAACTTGGTCCTCCGAGTCGGGCTCCACCATATGTTGATCCTCTACCTCCACCGTAGGTTGATTTCCACGTCTGTAGCTGTGACCTGGTACTATCATAAGTTGTCCACCATATAAATAAACTCGCCATCGATTCATGTAACACTGCATATATTCATCGAGGATCAAGTCAAACATGCAGAGTGCATCTCGAAGCCGCTCGTCATCGGTATATTCATAGTGCTACATAACATTGATGTTCCACGCTCCAATCTAATGTATGTCTCCCCTGCATGGTCTTACCGTGGACATCAGCAAACTATTGTGGCTCGACCGGCACAAATTGTTTACACCCAAATTGTCGCATAACTCGATCACCGTTGTACCACTCAACGGTTGAGAAGTTGAGCACCAGCGTGTTAATGCACCACATACGAGCTTCAGCGTGAACCCTCTGAGGAATAAGGGTTGCAATGTTTACTGCAGAATACGGTATCTACAAGAACTGCACAATATAACATAATGAGTTAATTCACATCACATACTGTAAGTGGATAAGTTAAATAAACGTTACTTAAACTATATTAATATATATTACTTTCTCTCCGGCGTACGCCTCTATCATTTGACGGTAAATGATTAATGTCTGGCTCGCACCAATTCCTGGAGACGTCGCCCATCTGAAATCGAAACAAACACGTTGGCAGTTAAACTTTGAAAAATATTATCCATACTTATGAGTCGTTAAATGTTAAGTATAATTTTGTTTTTACCTATTTATAAGTGGCCACGAATATTGTTGGTGCCTAATAGCCGCTAGAAACGACATCCTGTATAGAGCCCAAGACTGCAGTAGACCCAGACAACTAGCCATATTACTAACCCCATGTTTTGTTACACGACAGAGCTCATAGTATAATGCAGCCAACACTGCAGATCCCCAACTATAACTACCGGCACGAGAAAAATCCTCCAATAGAGGCAAGTACTTTAAGTGGACTCTATTAGACGTGTTGTTCGGCAGAAGTACCCCCCAATCAGCTGCATAATATAGGCTTGAGTAGCATATATCACCTCCTGCTCAGTGGCAGTGCTCGATAACTGCTTAAAATTTGCTCTCAACCATACTAATGTCAAGCATGTGAAATTCTGTTCCCCATCATGAGGGGACCGTCCAAGCAGTCTGTGGCATACTACGGAAGGTTCAAACACTTTGCTTTGACCCGTGACCACAGCACCGTTAACTCGTAACTCAAGTTGCATAGCGACGTCTTCTAATGTGATAGTGCACTCCCCGTATGGCATAATGAAGGTGTGGGTCTCCGTACACCACCGCTCAACCAAGGCGGATAGTAAGTTTGGCCTCAAGTCAAACCTCCGGATCAATGCGACGTCCCCAAATCTGGCCAACCGTAAGTATGGCATGATCCGCTCGTCCGGATCGTACTTGGGAAAATGACACCTCAACCTCAAAACCCGATAACCATCCTGTATGGTAAATTTTTTATAAAAATATGATAAATCAATTATCTATATAATTTAAACATAAAAAAATATATTCAAGAGTAAAATTGAAAGGTTGAGAAAACAAAAATATCACACTTATATTATACCAACGTAACCATTCTAAGTATTTTTTTTATTTAAGTTAAATTAAATAAGTAATAATATATTAATAATAGAATGAAAATTTGTCATAAAATATTAATGATAACACGTAGAAATCAAATGTGATTATTATATCCTAACCATAGTTAAGCATTAAATTAATTAAAATAAATATGTTAATAATAAAAGAATGGGAGAAATTACAGGAATATGAACTGGGGACTAGTAAAATTACAAGAAAAGAGAAATTCATTGAGCAGCAACTCAAACTCCACCAGTGTAAAAAATAAGTCCAAACCAGAAAGCAACCCAAGAGAAGATGATTGGTTCAAGCAAGTTCAATTTGACACCAATGGCTACAATATGTATATATTTCAAATTTTAAAATTTTATGATATCTTATTCAAATTTTAAAGTGAGTAATAGCGAAAAATTATTTTTCAAGGAATACTAATATTTTTTTATATGATAAAATTTAAAAACATAAAGTATTTTTTAAACAAATACTTATGTTTTCTAGTTATTTATAAATTAACTAGTAAATAATCAAATATATTCACTTTTATTATTATTGTTTTAATAATATATATATTAAAATTAAAAGAATTTTATTTCATAAATCGAGCTCGTCAAGTAATAGTTTTGCGTATTAATCCCTACACACCGTCTAATAAATTAAGTATGAAATTAGTAAAAATAGAGTAAAGTTTTAAGTAAGTCGATTTTAAGGGGTAGTTATTTAAAAAAAATGAAAATATCCTAATTTATTTTTATAATATATCTATTCTATTATAATTTGTGTGATTAAATTAGATGTTTGGAGGTGAGTGCTACTAACCTTTTTTTTTTTAAAGTATACAAATACAATTACAAATAATGTATATCTAAATCAATTATAACAAAAATAAAGTATTACAAAGTATAATCAAATTAATAATCCAAAATGTTCAACAGAAGCTAAATAACAACTAATTAGAGATAAGTATTTTAAAGCAGTCAAAACATGTTCAACAGAGTAGCGATTAGCAAAAAAAAATGGGGAAACTAAACCGAATTTTTTTTAATTTATAATAAATTTTACTGTTTCGTCGATCATCGATGAAGTGTGATCCGTATTTGCTCCAAAAGACATCTTCAAATCTGTATAATATAAAAAAACAAACATACAATACAATTATTTATTATATTACATTAACTATAAAATATAAAAAATAAAATAAAATTTTAACAAGCGTACCTTTTTTTTTTCCCTCACTCAACTTCTTCATCTATACAAGGGGACCAAGCCCCACCCATATATATAACAATTTTTTTTTTAAAAACAAAACAATAAAAAGAGTCAAAATAATAAAAAAATATATATTTAATATATATTTTTAAATTTATATTTATATTTAAATTTATTAATAGTCACATCACTGACATGATGTGACAAGTTATAATAAATATATATTTTTTAATTTAAACTTTAAAATTTAAATACATATATCTAATGTTAAAAAAAGAATTTAAAAATAATATTTAAAAAGTGTAAAAAATATATTATAAAACATTTTAAATATACATTACAAAATTTTTAAAATTAATAATAAAATAAATAAACAAAATAAAATAAAAAATAAAATTTCAAAAAAGTAAAAAAAAGGGAAAAAAGATAAAATTTTAAATAAAATATTTAAAATATTATGATTTCTTATATTATTAAAAAATTATAATTTTTAAATGTATTTAAAAATTATATTTAAAATTTTAAAAAATAATCTCAAAATACATATCTAAAATTTACAAATATATATATTAATAAAATATTTCAAATTTTTTAAAGTTAATAATAATAATTAAACATAAAAGAAAAAACAAAACAATAAAAAGAGTAAAAAAGAAAAATATATATTTAATATTTATAAAATAATATTTAATATATATTTTAAAATTTATATTTATATTTAAATTTATTAATAGTCACATCACTGACATGATGTGACTAGTTATAATAAATAAATAAATATATATATATATATATATATATATTTTAATTTAAACTTTAAAATTTAAATATATATACCTAATGATAAAAAAAAAGAATTTAAAAATAATATTTAAAATTGTATGTAAAATTAATAAAATATTAAACATACATTTCAAATATTATAAAACTAATAATTTCAAAACTAATTTGAAAAATTCATTTTTAAAATTTATAAAAAATTAATTTCACAAATATATATATATATAAAGTTAAAAAATATTTTTAAAAATAATAATTAAAATTTTAAAAAAATATTATAAAGCATTTTAAATATATATTACAAATTTTTTAAAATTAATAATATAAATTAAATAAGCAAAATAAATTAAGAAAATAATGTAAAACTTAAAAAAGAAAAAAATCTAAGAAAGAGACAAAATATAAGAAAAAAAGTAAAAAAGTAAAAAAAGTACAAAAAAAAAAATATAAGAACCTGACAAATCAGAAAAGTGGTGGTGCCATTTAGAATGGCTCCACCCAAAAATGGAAATTTTTTTTAAGTTCCCCGTTTTTCCAGATTTTTTAGTATTTCCCTAGTATTTTATACTGGTGGCGCCATTCAACATGGCTCCACCAAAAAATAATTTTTTAATACCCCTGGCTGACATGGCAAAGTGGTGGCGCCATATCATATGGCTCCACCACTTTTTACTATAGAAAATGGGTTATTTTTGTACAAAATTAAAAGGGTGGGTTATTTTGATAATTAATTTAGTTTTTAGGGTTACTTTTATAAAAAAGCCATGAAATTGCGCTGACAAATTCAGAGAGGCCACTTTTTGACTTTGTACACTGCACACTGCTCATGGATCCTCAGAAATAAGAGGAAAGTCATCAATGCTTTTAAAGGGTTACAGTTACAAGTTTATAACACTCGACAAGCACTGTCCATCTTCATGTTTTTTAACAGAGACCTATGCGAAAGAAAAGTGGATTGGAAATGAAAGGTTTGACAGTGACCTGTTTTCCCTTCCCAGACCAGAATGAATGTTAATTTTGTCTGAAAACACACATACAAAAAAGGGTTTGGCATTAGATTAGGGATCCCTTATCCGACCTTTTTACTTAAATAATATAAAAAATAAAATTAAAAACTAAAATAGTATACCCATTAGATTATTTGCTAAAATAGTATAGCTTTGCTGGTGCCGCATGTTAAATTTGTAACACTAGATTGAAATATAATGATTTAAAGTATTTAAGGATCTTATATGCAATTTCTTTCATTTTGAGTGGCTGCTGGAAAAAAAGTGAAAGGGTGCTGCTTGACAGTGTGGCAACACAAAACCTTAAATGTGGCTAATTACCTTGTAAGCCTTCCTTATCTATTATTTTCTTTTTATTTCCCTTTAACTGACTATATTGTGTTTAAACAAACCCTTAACCTATTTTTGGAGTTAAATAAGCCCTTAACTTATGATTTTTACTCATAAAATCCCTTTATTTTAATATTAAAGTAAATATATTTTACCTAAATTAAAGCTATTTAACAAAATATAAACTAATTCACATTTTATGTTGATGTGAATTTGATGAGAATAGTTTATTAAATAAAAAAAATTAAAATTTCTTAAGAGTTCTTATATCCACGATATTTTTAATTACTCTTTTGAAAATTTTGATTACTTTTTTAGAATTTATGTTGATGTTAAAGTGTATATAATTTTTATTGCATCAACAAAAAATTAAGATAAGAACTTGAAATTCAAAATTGTTATGAAATAATGAAAGGAAAGAACAAACTAAAGAGAAAATATCAATACAAAGAAGTAATACCATAGAAGATAAACAAGAGAACTTTTTATTTCATTTATTGTGCATCACTACAAGCCTTGTACTACTTCTATTTATAGTCCTTCTAACATAATACAATCCCTTAAATTACAAAGAATAAATAGAGGTTTAATTACTACATAAAACCTTCATAATTCCATTTGGGGTTGCTACAATAGAGGTTACAACTTTGAGAGTTATGAACATCCATAATAAAGTAATATTTATAACACTCCCCCTTAGATGTCCATTAGAGAAAATTGTAGGAAAAACCCTATGGGATAAAAACCAAATGAAGGAAAAAGAGTACACAATTTCCTATTACAAGTTGTCTCGTTAAAAACCTTTATCAAGAAAACCCAGTGGGACAAAACCTTGGATAAAGGAAAAGAGTATAACGTGTTTTTGACTCCCCCTAATGGCAACATCACATTATATCTTTGAGTCGACGCATTCCAATCTTGTTTCGTAGTCTTTCAAATGTTGAAGTTGGCAATGTCTTGGTAAAAAGATCTGTTAAATTATCACTAGAATGAATTTGTTGAACTTCTATGTCACCTTTTTTCTCAAGATCATGAGTGAAGAATAATTTTGGTGAAATACGTTTCGTTCTGTCACCTTTGATATAACCACCCTTTAATTGAGTTATACATGCTGCATTATCTTCGTATAAGATAGTTGGCATATTTTCCTATAAAGACAAATTACATATCTTCTGGATATGTTGGGTTAATAACCTTAGCCAAACACACTCTCGACTTGCCTCATGCATTATAATTATTTCAGCATGATTTGAAGAGGCAACAGCTAATGTTTGCTTTGTCGAACGTCATGATATGGCAGTACCTCCACATGTAAATAAATATCCCGTTTGAGATCGACCTTTATGTGGATCCGATAAATATCCAGCATTAGCATAACCAACTAGTAGGGATTTTGAATAATTTGAATAAAATAACCCTATATCAATGGTCCCTCTAAGATATCTAAATACATGTTTAATTCCATTCCAATGTCTACGTATTGGAGAAAAACTAAATCTTGCTAACAAGTTTACAGCAAAAGCTATATCAAGTCTTGTGTTATTTGCAAGATACATCAATGCTCCTATGGCACTTAGATATGGTACTTCAGGACCAAGAAACTCTTCATCATTCTCACAAGGACGAAATTGATCTTTATTCACATCTAACGATTGTACAACCATTGGGGTACTCAATAGATGTGCTTTATCCATATAAAATTTATTTAATATCTTTTTTATATAAGTTGACTGATGGACATGAATTCCATCTTTTAAATGCTCGATCTGCAGGCCAAGACAAAATTTTATTTTTTCGAGATCTTTCATCTCAAATTCTTTCTTTAAATAATTTACTGCATTTTGAAGCTCTTCAAGAGTTCCAATAATAGTTATATCATCAACATAAATAGCAATTATCACAAAGTTTGATTCAGACCTTTTTATAAAAACACATGGGCAGACTGGATCGTTTTTATAACCTTCTTTTAACAAATATTCACTAAGACGATTGTACCACATACGTCCAGATTGTTTTAATCCATATAAACTTTTCTTTAATCTGATTGAGTAATTTTCCCGGGAAACTCTATATCCTTCAGGGATTTTAAATCCTTCTGGGATTTTCATATAAATTTCACTATCAAGTGTACCATTCAAATAGGCTGTAACAACATCCATTGGACGCATGTCAAGTTTTTCACGTACTGCCAGACTAATAAGGTATCTAAACGTGATTGCGTCCACCACAAGAGAATATGTCTCTTCATAATCAATGCCGGGCCTTTTTTTCCGAAAATCCTTGTGCTACAAGTCGTGATTTATATGTTACGACTTCATTTTTCTCATTTCTTTTTCGCACAAATATCTATTTATATTCTACCGGCTTTACATATTTGGGTGTTTGGACTATAGGTCCAAAAACTTCACGTTTAGAAAGTGAATTTAATTCTGCTTGAATTGCATCTTTCCATTTTGGCCAATCTTTTCTATTTCTATAATCCTCAATAGATTTAGGCTCAGGGTCCTCATTTTCTTTTGCTATTTCAATAGCAACATTATAAGCAAAATTATTGTCGGCAACTATATTTTTTCGGTTCCATCTTTTTCCTGAAGTAATATAACTTATTGAAATTTTTTTGTTATCACCATTTTCAGGTACCTGAACCTCTTCTGGTGTTTTTTGATTAGTTATATCTTTGGCCTCTTCTAGGGCACTTGCCTCCACAATGTTACCATCTTGAATAATTGCTCCTTTCTTTTTACGAGGATTTTTATCTTTGGAACCTCTTGGCCTTCCACGCTTCAAGCGTGGATTACTTTCTTTTGCACTAACAATTTGCCTTATTGGGATATCAATTCGTATTGGAGCATTTTCAGCTAGTATGTGAGATTTTGTAATTCTCTTTAGGTCAGTAAATGAATCTGACAGTTGATTGGCAATGTTTTGCAAATGTATAATCCTTTAAACTTCTTGTTCATATTGACTTGGACGAGGATCTAATTGAGATAATGATGATCCATTCCATGTAATTTCTTTTACCTGTTGTATTTTCTCTTCCCCTAATGTTGGGAATGTTGTTTCATCAAAATAACAATCAATAAATTGTGTAGTAAATAAATCTCCAGTTAATGGTTCAACATATTTAATTATAGAAGGAGATTCATAACCAACATATATTCCCAACCTCCTTTGAGGACTCATCTTTGTGCGTTGTGGTGGAGCAATTTGTAACACCCCAAACCCAGCCCAGACGTTATGGCCGAATCCGACGTGTCACATTGAAGTTTTAAAAACTCATGCTTCGTTTTAGTGTTAAAAGATCGTCTTTTGTTAAGTTAACAAAGTGAATGGAAGTTGTGCACCAGGTAAGTACCCGAAACAGAGGAGGTGAGCCATGAAGGCTGCTTAAATACCAAGCTCTTGATTGGATCCAATCCTAGACATGCCCACAACCATTGCCACACTTTGGTAAACGAGTTGAATTTCATTTAAGTAGTCATCCTTGATATACCGATTATTTGTATCATTGTGTTATTTTGAAAATGAATAACATTTTGAAAACACGTCCTAAGTCTAGCCCATTTTTAATTATTATTAAAAAAATATAGAGTTATAGAAAATAAAAATAATCCCAAATAAATAGTTAAAATGGCCTTATTACAACCTAAAAATAAATAGTATCAATAGTGAGGATAAACTAAAAACAAAACCGGTTACTCATTGCATAGTCCAAAAATGATCACCATGGCCACACTAAATCCTCTCCGGCTCCAAGTCTCCACATCAAGGCTCACCTATAAGGATAAGAAAAAAGGGAGTGAGTTTGGAAACTCAGTGTGCAACAAGACCCTTTCGAAGCCCAAACTAAAATTCGCATACTGGGCTAAGCCCAAAATTCAATCTCAACATATACTGGGCCGAAGCCTTTCATTTAACGGTTAATGGGCCGAAGCCTTTTCATTACACATATCACATAAGCCTTTACTATAAACGGTATGGTCCATAGGCCCATTTCAATATCACATGTAATATTAATGCATGAATGCAAGCCCATTTGGAGAGACTACTCAACCCACCATCCGCTACTCTCCACCCGTACCAACCAAGCTCTCCATGTAGGGAATAACTCAACCCACCCAACCAAACTCTCCATCGGCAAAGATAGCCGCGCTTTATCATATAATCAAGGCCTAGCCTCTTTTTAATAATCGCAAAGCCCTTTTTGCACTTCCTCCATTCATATCAAAACCCAACCCATGCATATAATGAGTATATCATGTGCATATCATGTGCATGTCATAACATATCATGTGCATATCGTGCCATATCATGTATATCAATATCTCATGCATCATATTCATAATAAAACCCTAGGGGTATAATGGTCATTTTTACCTAGGGGCAAAACAGTCATTTTTCATGTTTTAGGGGTAGTTTCGTAAATTTACCAATTATCAAGAGTTTTCCACGTTCATTAACAATTATCCATATTCTCAAGTGCTTAAACAGTGTTTTTAACGCACTTTATCAAATTAGGGCTTTTGGGCCCAAAACCCCTAATGGGCCTTACAAATGCCGATTTAGCCCTTTAAGATCACTTAACCCAAATTTTACAACAGATCTAACCGTGTTATCATGCAATATATCCAAGTTCCATTTTTTATCAAATTTACCCAAATGGGCCCGGAAGCCTATTGGGCCCAATTTTAACCCATCGAGGCCCAACTTACCAACGTGCACAGAATTGCTTCCTTACTTGTTCCATCGATCCAAACCTTGATCGTATCGTTCTTATCGCATCTAAAACCTCATACAAAATTTCAAGTTCCCGAAATGCCGGAATTTGGCATTTCGGCTTTTCTGCGAATATTAACCTAAGCTACTACGAGGGTTGTTGCACACCTATTTTGTGATGTTCGCTAACAAAGTCTCCCACGAAAACCTACAATTAATCACCATCATTCTTAATTTACATTTCATGCTTAATCAAACCTAACATTCACCTTACCATATTCGGCCAAAGAACCCCTAATAGCCATAGATAACTTACCTTCGCAGGGTCCGATGATTCGATCCAAGTTTATCCAAACCGATACTCCAAGCCTTGCTGCTCCTCCAAAATTGTCTATATCACCAACATACATTCACAATCAAATCCGTCAACCACACAGTCCAAGTCAGTCACTTGCCCACAAGGGTAAAATAGTCATTTAACACCCTAGGGGCAAAATGGTAATTTTACCCCATAAGGGTATCTCGATAATTCTACCCTACAGAGGTATTTCGGTATTTCTACCCTACGAGGGTATTTCGGTAATTCTACCCTATAGAGGTATTTTGGTAATTCTACAAACTAGGGGTATTTTGGTAATTTTACAAATTAGGGGTATTTTGGTAATTTTACAAACCAGGGGTATTTTGGTAATTTTACTGATCAAGGGTATTTTGGTAATTTTGTAAACCAAGGGTATTTCAGTAATTTTGTAAATCGAGGGTAAAACGGTAATTCTGTAAATCGAGGGTACTTTGTTAATTTTACAAGTCAAGGGTATTTCAGCAACTTGGTAAACTAAAGTATTCTAAACAGGGATAACAATACGAATGGGCCTAAAGCCCTTTCTCGGCCCAAATTGGCCTACATGCTTGTGTGGCCCTTTTAGCCCAAATCTAGCCACAGATATGAGATTCACCTAGCCTAGTCCAATATTTACTACACAATCAAACAACTTATCCAATTGGGCCCGTAGGCCCATTGGCCCACATGGCACTTTTCGGCCCGAAGTAGCCATCCTACAGCTAGAGTAGTGAGAAATACACACCTGATAGGAGACTGGAGTTAATCTGCGCTCTGAGCACTCTTAGCCGACGCCCAAGCCAAACGAGCATGCCATAAAGCGAAAGGGATCAGCCAAGAAAGGTACATTTACTCTCCCCATAGTTCTCTCTATTTAAAGCTAGCTTCACATCCACTCTTATGTTAGCTTCCCGATGTGGGATCCCTCCATCATCAGAGTTTAAATTCAACACCAACTCTTGCCTCCCCCTGTTAGCAAAATAAATGCTCTTTGCTTGCCATGAGTTTCGAACCCTGGGCCTCCTTGCCAACTCCATGACGCCACCTCCCTGCCTCTTATGTGGCGCTACTTTGCCACTAGACCACAAGGCTTTTTGTGTCACAACTTCTCCAACAATATTCTTAAGGCCTACCTACTACACCTAGGGCTTGATTCAACTTAAACCAAAATTTTTGCTAGAGTCCAGGTTTGAACCCAAGACTTCTCCAACACTTCTCAGCACACTTAACCACTAAAACAAGCCTTCATTAATGAAATTTACATGCACAACAAAATATTATAAGCTACCTTCAACTGCTCCCATGCTTAAGGCCCAAAACTTCTAGGCCTAAATTCAGGGTGTTACACAATTGGAACATATACTGCACATCCAAAAATTCTAAGATGGGAAATATTTGGCTCCTGACCAAAAGCCAATTGTAATGTGGAGTACTTATTATAACTTGTTAGCCTTAAGCGCACAAGTGCTGCTGCATGCAAAATAGCATATCCCCAAGCTGTAATAGGGAGTTTTTTTTCTCATGAGTAATGGCCGAGCTATTAGATGGAGGCATTTGATAAACGATTCAGCTAAACTGTTTTGTGTATGAACATGAGCTACAGGATGTTCAACTTTTATCCCAATTGACATAAAATAATCATTAAAAGCTTGGGATGTAAACTCAACAGCATTATCAAGACGAATAGTTTTGATTGTGTAATCTGGAAATTGTGCTCTTAATAGAATTATTTGAGCAAATAGTCTCGTAAATGCTAGGTTGTGAGTTGATAATAAACACACATGTGACCATCTACTAGATGCATCTATTAATACCATAAAATATCTGAATGATCTGCATGGTGGATGAATGAGCCCACATATATCACCTTGAATACGTTCCAGAAATGCGGGAGATTTAATCCCAACTTTAGCTGGTGATGGTCTAATAATCAATTTTCCTTGAGAACAAGCGACACAAGATAAATCCTTAAATTCAAGAATCTTTTGGTTCTTTAATAGGTGTCCAATTGAATTTTAGATGATTCTTCGCATCATAATAGATCCGGGATGGCCTAATCGGTCATGCCAAATAGTAAAAGTATGTGGTTCTACAAACTTCTGGTTTGTAGTAACATGTGACTCAATTGCACTAATATGTGTATAATATAAACTTGATGAAAAAGGAGGTAGCCTCTCCAAAACATATTTCTTTCCACATTCAACATTTGTAATATATAGATATTAAACATTTATCTCATTCATAGTCTTAATATGATATCCATGAAGACGAATATCTTTAAAACTCAATAAATTTCTTTGAGACATCATGGAATATAAAGCATCATCAATGATAAAATTTGTACCTTTAGGTAATAATATAATAGCTCTTCCATAGCCTTCAAAAGTTTTGAACTACCCGATATTGTATTAACATGGGCATTACTCATTGTCAAATGAGAAAAATATTTTTTATCTTTGAGTATCGTATGTGTTGTAGCACTATCTGCAAGACACATGTCTACATTGATTTTGGGTCCATCGAAATTTTGTTGAATATTCATATTCTTTATAAAAACAAACAAAATATAATATGAGAAACATTGAAAATATTTATTAAATATATAAATTATTCTTTATGCAAGAAAATAAAATATACTTAAAACAACATAAAAATGTCAAAATAACATCAATTTTTCTAATGATTCTCAAAGAAATCTGCCACATTTAAATGAGTTATATTATTAAGGTCATTAAATTTATCACCCTCGTAGGCATGGTCAGTTTTAGTATTATAGTGACTATCTTCATCTTTTGCCTCCATTTCATCATTTTGGGATATAAAATTTGTCTCCATATGCTTTCCCTTCCTTTTAATGGATGCTTGATAAAGTTTCACTAAATGCTCAGGCGTACGACATGTACGTGACCAATGCCCTTTCATACCACATCGGTAGCATATATTCTCAACAATCTTTGAAGGATTATTTTGACCACTTCTTTCTTGTCTTTCATTGTTATTCTTTTTCTGGTGGTTAGAAGTATCATTGTTATGACCACCATGATAACAATTACTAATACGTCCTCGACCACGTCCCTCACTACGTCCACAACCACGGCCGCGACTTCTATATTTTCTATTTTCATAATTATTGTGTACTGCTACATTCACTTCAAGGAATGGTGCAGAACTAGTGGGACGAATTCCATGATTTTTCATCAATAGCTCATTATTTTGTTCAGCCACCAAAAGGCATGAAATCAATTCAGAATACCTTTTAAAACCTTTTTCACGGTATTGCTGCTACAGGAGCACATTAGTAGCGTGAAAGGTTGAAAATGTTTTCTCTAACAAGTCCTCATCAGTTATGTTTTCTCCGCATAATTTTAGTTTAGAACTAATTTTGAAAAGTTCTGAATTGTATTCACTTACAGTCTTAAAATCTTGCAACCATAAATCATCCAATCATAACGAGCTTTAGGGAGTATCACAGTTTTCTGATGGTCAAATCGTTCTTTCAAATTTTTCCACAACTCAATAGGGTCTTTCACAGTGAGATATTCCACTTTTAATCCTTCATGCAGATGATGACGGATGAAAATCATTGCTTTTGCCTTGTCTTGATTAGATGCTTCTTTATCTGCTAATATAGTATTTCCTAGACCTTTAGTATCTAGGTGAATTTCAGCATCAACACCCATGACAAATAATTCTTACCTGAGATGTCTAAGGCTGTAAATTCAAGTTTGGCAAGATTTGACATTATAATCACTTGAATCAAAATAAAAAAAATATTAGTAAAATAACAAGTATTCTCAATCATAAAATAATTCAATTGTATATACTAAATTTGCTAAACAATAATATGTATGTCAAATATTAGTATAAAGAGGAATAGTCATAATAATAACTTATAACACAAATTAAATTAATTGAAATTTCTTTTAATAAAAAAAATGTATATATAATTATCATTATTAGATTTTAGTTGTAAAAATAAATGTGCAAATGTTACTCAAAGCAAATATTTCATCTAGAAAATAAAATAAAAGAATTATGAAAATACGTATACCGTATATAGTTTAACGAGAGTTATACAGGTAAATTATATAAAGTCAAAATGACGTGAACTTTACTATGAACTTGTAGAAGCTCGTGCTGATAACTTGTTATGAAATAATGAAAGGAAAGAACAAACTAAAGAGAAAATATCAATACAAAGAAGTAATACAATAGAAGATAAACAAGAGAACTTTTTATTTCATTTATTGTGCATCACTACAAGCCTTGTACTACCTCTATTTATATACATTCTAACATAATACAATCCCTTAAGTTACAAAGAATAAATAGAGGTTTAATTACTATATAAAACCTTCATAATTCCATTGGGGGTTGCTACAATGGAGGTTACAACTTTGAGAGTTATGGACATCCATAATAAAGTAATATTTATAACAAAATATATTTACTTTAATATAAAATAAAGGGCTTTTATAAGTAAAAATCATAAGTTAAGGGTTGTTTAACTACAAAAAAAGGTTAAAGGCTCTCACCTTTTTTTTAGCAGCCACTCAAAATAGAAAATTTGCATATCAAGTCCCTAAATACTTTAGATCATTACATTTCAGTCCTATACCATCAATTTGACAAGCGACACCAGTAAAATCATATAATTTTAGTAAATAATCTAATAGAGATATTATTTCAGTTATTAATTTTATTTTTTGTATTATTTAAATAAAAAAGCCAGGTTATCCTAAATGTTAGACACAAAACGTGAGCTTAGCAAATTAGCATCCACTCTCGTACAACTTATCAAAGGTCCCTTGGACTTTCACATGCTCCCAAATATCTCTATTCTTTCTAAAGTTTATCACCCATCTTATCTATTTGGAAACTCAATCCCACAAACTCAAAATATTTTTACTTTAAATTTAAATGCTTTTAAGTTTAATATATCATTTACTACTTTTAAGTTTGACATCTTTTTCTAAAGTCGTATTTGTGTCATTTTTTTTAATATGGTATTTGTATTTGATAAATGTTATATATTTTGGTATCCAAAGGTATCCGTGTTAATGTTTTAGTGTTTAGTTCAGATTTTAAAGTTGATTTTGATGAAAATTAATTGCCAACATTATTAGGTTTAAATTTTCAACATTTTTATTAATAGAATAAATTTAGTGTTAATTGTAAATTCGTTTAATTTTACATTTAGTTTGTCAAATAATAGTCTGGTCAATGTGATTTAGGGCTAGTTTGGCAATACATATGAAAAGTGCTGTGAAAAAGTACTTTTGAGAAGTGCTTTTAAAAAGTTTAGTTTAAAATTTGAGTGTTTAGCGTTGCTGTCAAAAAGTGTTTTTGAGACATAAAATGTTCATTTTAGACATGTTATTATCAAGTAACAAATATGCATTTAAATAATATTTAAATTAGTTAATATTATGATATTTTAGTAAAAATAAAAAAAAAATTATTATAACTTGTTGTTAATATTTTAATATATGAAATATAAAGTTGAAATATTTTAAGCAATAAATATTAATTATTTATAAAATTTAATTGAAATATATAAACTATACTTTAAATATTTAATATAACCATTAATATTTGTAATTAGTATTTTAAAAAATATTTTTTTATTTTTAATTAATGATTTTAACACATTTGTAATTAAGCATAAAAAAAAGAGAGGAAAATACTATGTTATTAGAGAGGTAAAAAAGTAATTAAGCACTAAAAGTGCTTTTGGGAGAGAAAAAGTTCAAAATTTTAACTTCTCATTTTTAAAAGTACTTTTGAAAAGAACTTCTGAAAAGCTAAAAATTTCAGCCAAAAATAGCTTTTTAGTACAACTTTTCTTCTTAAAGTGCTTTTGGAACCAGAAGTGATTTTTTTAAACATTGCAGAACAGGCCTTTAATTCGGGTGTAGCGACGTAAAAAATTTGCTTTCGGTCGCTAATTGAGGCGATTTATTTGGGATTTGAAAACTGACTTTTGATTTTATTAAAAAAAGGGAGTCATCATCGATCCTTTTTCCTAGGTGTGATTGGACACCTAATAAATTCTCTTTTTTAAAAGAAAATTTGTCTTTTAATCAAAAAGAATGCCGGGTTTAGGTCTACGTCAAAAGCCAGAGAAAAAATAAGGTTCGGGAGTCGGTTACGCACGAGGAAGGTATTAGCACCCTCGCAACGCCCAAAATTGGTATATCGTTAAACGTGTGTTGTCTTAATTTTCAAAAATGCGAGTTCAATGTAACATTTAATCGTGATCCAATCAAAACAGGAGAATTTTTAAAATTTCAGTTTCTTTTGAGAAGGGCATTCCGTTTTTAACACGAACCGATGATATTCACCCAACATAGCGATAAAATCAACGACTTAATGTTAAATCGACACGTTACTTTATTTATTGAAATTAATTAAAAAATATGAGTAAAACATTTTTTAAAATAAAAATCCATAAATAAATAAACAGTGCAAACAATGATATAATGAGGTGATTAACAAAAAATATTACAATATAATATTAGGATATTAGAGTAATAGTAAATAATATTTACAATAAAAGAAAAAAAGTAAAAATGTATTAATACCATAATAAAATAATATATGTATAATAAAAAAATAACACTATGTACAAAAAGATGTATGCATACTAAATAATACATAATAATATTAAAATAAAATAATAAGTAACAATAGTGAAAATAATAAGTATAATAATAAATATAATGATATATGAAAATAATACTATATATAAAGAGTATATATATACCCATATAATAAAATATATGTACTAATATTAATAATAAATATAATAGGGATAAAAATAGATATAATAATGATATATACATAATATGGTATTAATATATATATATATATAACATAGTATTTAAGAATATGTACATAAGATGATATAAAAATATATACATAGAATAGTATAAGAAATATATAACTAATAACATTAAAAATATATACATAATATATATAAAATATATACAATATATACATATATTAGAAATGATAATAATATAAAAAAAACTATTCATACGCTACATAAATACGTACATATACATATAAATAATAATGGTGTTAGAAATATACAATATAGTATTAGAAATATACATACAATAGTATAAAAGATATATAACTAACAATATTAAAATATATACATAATAATATATAAAAAATATAATATTAAAAACAGATATACATAACATATATGAAAAATAAGTATATATAATATAGTATTAGAATATTTACATAATATATACATATTAGAAATAAAAAAACGACTAATAATAATACTACATAAATATATACATACATAATAAAACATATACTACTACTACTACTACTACTACTACTACTACTACTACTACTACTACTACTACTACTAATAATAATAATAATAATAATAATAATAATAATAATATAAATAATGGTAAATACAATAATAAATAATATTTAAAAAATGGCAAAAATAATATAAAAACCAAATTAAATCTGGAAAAAGGACTAAATTCGAAACGAAAATAAAGTTTTGGGGCGAATTCGAAATAAAAAGAAAGAGAAAGGGCTTATTTGAACACGCGTGAAACGTAGGGGGACCAAAATAGCAATATTTCCTTCCCCTCAAAACGCAACGCACCAACAGGGACTAAATTGAAAAGCGTAAAAAATTATGGGGCCAAATTGAAAATAAAAAATGACTTAATCGCAAAAGCTTGAAAAAGCGGAAGGGTCAAATGCGCAAATTGCCCTTCCATTCAAAAACACGCGGATCCTGGCCTAGAGCGGGTCGGTGCATGGGTAAAGGGCAAAACGACGTCGTTTTGGGGTTAAAGGGCAGCCCCCAAAACGACATCGTTTTGGAAAGCTATAAAAGGCCAAATTTTCTTTAAAAAAATCACTTTGCAGCTGGAAAGAAAAAAAAAGGAGAGGGAGGGAGAGAGTGAGGCTATTTTCGGCCTCAGGGCCGGTCGCCGTCTGGTCGCCGGACCACCGTGTGCCACCGCCGGCCACCACGCACGGTGGTTGGAACCCCAAAAGGTAATTTTTTATTTTTTTATTATTATTTTTTTATATTTATAATATATATTTATGCAAATCAATAGATTAGGAAGAAAAAAGAAAAAAAAAACAAAAAGAAAATAATAAAAGAAAACAAAATCACCTTATGTATTTGCTTTTCGATTTTTGTATCTTAAATCCCCTGATTCGGTGTTATACTTGTACTTTAGTATCACTGGAATTTGCTATTCTGGTTTTTTTGCTTTCAGAATCGAATGCTTGTTTTTTTATTTATCAAAAGTTGCCGAATCCCTTTACAACATTTTGCTTGGCTTTTTATAGCCATTTTTTACAACTTGCTTCTTAATCAATTGCTTTGTTTTTCTTGCAAGTAAACGGGCGGTGTTGGTGTCAGACAGTGGCGGTGGACGTGACAAGCGGTGATAGACCTGGCATGGGCGGTTAGGCTAGGGGGCAGCAGCTGATTTAGGGTTTTTTTGTTTCACCTTTGATTTGGGCTATTAGGGTTAATTTGGGCTTAGGGTTTAAGTTTTAGTTGGGTTTTATGTATGGGTTTAAAACTGGGCTTTGGGTATTGGGTTTTAATGGGTTTAGGGGTTTGTTATTTTATAGGCCAAAATTGGCTTACAACAGCTGCCCCTCTTTGCTCATTGTCGTGTAACGGGAATAGAGCAAAGACATAAAGAAAGGCCAATTTTGCCCAAGTTTGCCGAGTCTTGACTTTGGTGCTCTTCTTGCTCAGGTAGTCTCTTTCCAGTCCATCGCATCTTGTAGCTTTGGTTAAATCCACTGCAAATTCAGAGATATGCCTTGTAGCTTCAATCTACTCCAATGTAACTTAAAGGATATGAGATTTATGGCTTCGATCTTTTCTACAACTTTAGGAAGATAAGATCTACAACTTCAATCCGCTCTTCTACCGCTTCAGTGAGATAAGGTTTGTGGTCTTTTCTTCTGCGACTTCAGAAAGGTAAGATCTGATATCCTCGAACAACTCCACTGCAACTTTAGGGTAATAAGACTTGTAACTTCGCCCTGTTCTACTGCAACTTCAGGGAGGCAAAATCTGCATCTTCGATCAACTCCAATCTTTATCCTCGGCGTGTGACCCGAGGCTCAACTCACCTCTCGCAATATGAGTTGATTTTTGAAAAATAGAAATTGAAACTAGCTCAGTACGTGAGCCAAGGCTCAACTCACCTCTCGCAATATGAGTTGATTGTTGAAAATAGATTTTGAAAATAGATTTTGAAAATACCTCGGCATGTGACCTGAGGCTCAACTCACCTCTCGCAATATGAGTTGATTTTGACAAACAGAAATTGAAAAACAGAAATTGAAAATACCTCAGCATGTCCCAAGACTCAACTCACCTCTCGCAATATGAGTTGATTTTTGAAACATAAATTGAAAATACCTCAGCATGTGAGCCAAGGCTCAACTCACCTATCGCAATATGAGTTGATTGATTTGATTTTTTTTTTTTTTTGGAAAACATAAATTGAAAAACAGAATTTAAAAATATCTCGGCATGTCCGAGGTTCAACTCACCTCTCACAATATGAGTTGATTTTTTTGGAAAAAACATAAATTGTAAATACCTCAACGTGTCCTGAGGCTCAACACACCTCTCGCAATATAAGTTGAGTTTTTGATGAACAGAAATTAAAACTACCTCAGCATGTCCTGAGGCTCAACTCACCTCTCGCAATACGAGTTGATTTTTTTTGAAAGACAGAAATTGAAAATACCTCAATGTGTCTTGAGGCTCAACTCACCTCTCGCAATATGAGTTAATTTTTTTGGAAAAAACATAAATTGAAAATACCTCAGCGTGTCCTGAGGCTCAACTCACCTCTCGCAATATGAGTTGATTTTGATTTTTTTTTTTGAAAGACAAAAATTGAAAATACCTCAACGTGTCTTGAGGCTCAACTCACCTCTCGCAATATGAGTTGATTTTTGAAAACAAGAATACAAACATCAGAATACCAAAACATGTCATCTGGTGGAACTCAGGTGTCCTTTCCTTTGATTCAGTACGGCCATCATCACATTCTCTTGCTCTACTGGAGTACCTGTATATGT
The DNA here is from genome assembly GCA_025698475.1 of Gossypium anomalum. Lineage (NCBI taxonomy): Eukaryota > Viridiplantae > Streptophyta > Magnoliopsida > Malvales > Malvaceae > Gossypium > Gossypium anomalum. The sequence continues at coordinate 18,983,797 of CM046966.1, forward strand.
CATGCATGATGTTATCATGATATGCACATGTTGGCCTTAAATGCCTTTATGCCTACATGATTATGCTATGCGCCTTGGGCTTATTTGTCATATATCTCTTTTCGTCCCCATTATTATGATGATCTGCATTCATTGCTTCGATTCTTGACTTTCTCTTTAGGCTTTGTACCCGTTCTCCAGCTTTACGAATAATCTGTATTTCTTAGATACCACTTTTTTGCGCTTTGTTAAACTTTGTCCTTGCTTTGAGGCCCCGTACTTATCGAATTCTTATCCGGATAATGCTTAACATTTCTTTTGTTTAGAGTATGCCATTCTACTATTTATCATTCAAATAAACCATACAATGAGATGCATGAAAATGGTCAGGTAGGTACAAAAGAGATACTTCACATTTATTTATTTCGAAGGTAACAAACAAAAAAGCTAACCAAGGATAGTAAAAATGTCACAAATAGAAAGGGGATCGCATTCAACGGATACAAATGCTCTAGATGTTCAACCCATGAACTCTTCAACGTTTCTTAGTCAAGAATCCTTTTGAGTGTGGCTTCTTGTGTAGAAGATTTCGAGCTTTCAAAAATGCTTCAAATACTGTAGTCTCGCTGTTTGACCCACAGTTCAAAACGCCTTGTTTTTTTAAGCCCAGTGTTTGCTTCATTAGAACGCCCTTTCGGGTTTTCATCTTAATTCTTTTGTGTTAATCAAGATGCCCTTTTCGGGTTTTCATCCTGATCGTTTTTTTTAGGCATAATATTTCTTTACAGCATATGAGTTCACTGGGTTAGGTAATTCTTTCCCATCCATCTCAGTGAGAATCAAAGCTCCACCCGAAAATGCCTTCTTTACAACGTATAGTCCTTCCCAATTTGGTGCCCATTTTCCTCGCAGGTCTTTTTGTATTGGGAGAATCTTTCTCAGCACGAGTTCTTATTCGTGGAATTTTCTTGGTCGTACTTTCTTGTCATGGGCTGCGATCATTCTCTTTTGGTACATCTGTCTATGACAGATTGCCTTCAAACGTTTTTCTTCGATAAGGTTTAACTGGTCATATCGAGCTCGAACCCACTCTGCTTGCTCTAGTTTCGACTCCATTAAAACTCGTAGAGAGGGGATCGCAACTTCGATGGGTAACACAACTTCCATTCCATAGACCAGAGAGAAAGGAGTTGCTCCCGTAGATGTTCGCACGGATGTGCGATATGCATACAAAACAAATTGTAGCTTATCATGCCAGTCTTTATATGTCTCGGTCATTTTCCCAATAATCTTCTTAATATTCTTATTGGCCGCTTCAACAGCTCCGTTCATTTTCGGGTGATAGGGTGATGAGTTATGATGCTTTATTTGAAATTGCTCACACACTTCCTTCATCATCTTGTTGTTCAGATTCAAGGCGTTATCTGAAATTATTCTTTTAGGCAAACCATATCGACAAATGATTTTCTTTTTCAAAAACCTGTAAACTGCAGTCTTCGTCACATTGGCAAATGAGGCGTCTTCTATCCATTTTGTGAAGTAATCAATAATCACAAAAATGAACCGGTGTCCATTAGAAGCTTTCGGAGAAATTGGCCCTATAACATCCATTCCCCACATAGAAAAAGGCCACGGAAAAGTCATGACATGAAGGGGCGAAGGGGCTACATGAATTTTATCACCATAAATTTGACATTTATGGCATTTTCGTGCAAAACTAATGCAGTCACTTTCCATCATCAGCCAATAATAACCGAGTCTCATAATCTTCCTGGCCATAGTAAAACCATTGGCATATGTCCCACAAATTCCCTCATGGACATCTTCAAGTATTTTTCTGGCTTCAATAGTATCTACGCATCTCAAGAGCACTTGATCTTTTCCTCTTTTGTACAGAATGTCCCCATCAGGAACAAATCCCGTTGCCATTCTTCTGATTTTTTTTGTCGTTTTCATTTACTTATTCGGGATACCTTTGATTCTTGATATATTCTAAGATATCATGGAACCACGGCCGTCCGTCTGGCTCTTTTTCAATGCTGAAACAATGTGCAGGGACTTCATATATGCTCATTTGCAGAGGCATTATTTCTGTTTCTCTGTTCGCTTTGAACATTGAAGCCAAAGTGGCCAGGGCATCAGCCAATTGATTTTCTTCTCGTGGAAAGTAATTAAAAGTTATTTATTTGAATTCTTTGATTAGTTCCACCACTAGATCACTGTATTTAACCAATTTTGAATCTCTCACTTTTCAATCTCCACGGATTTGTTATATCACCAACGCTGAGTCCCCGTACACCTCTAAGGTTTCGAAGTTTCGTTCAATAGCTGCACAAAGTCCCATGATACAGGCCTCATATTCTGCTATGTTATTTGTACAGAAGAAATTCAGCCTGGCAGTGAAAGGATAATGGTTCCCTTCTGGTGATGCTAAGACTGCTCCAATCCCATGCCACAAGGCATTCGATGCGCCATGAAAGCTCATTTTCCGTGACTTTTCTTTTGATGACTCACACTTTTTTTCTGTAATTCACATTAAGTCTTCATCTGGAAAGTCAAATCTCAATGGCTCGTATTCCTCTGTTGTTCGAGTTGCTAAGAAATCAGCTATTGCACTCCCTTTTATCGAGTTTTGGCTCACATAGACGATGTCATATTCTGATAGTAGGATCTGCCATCGTGCCATTCTTCCTGAGAGTGCAGGTGATTCCATCATGTACTTTATTGGGTCCAGCTTTGAAATTAACCATGTTGTATGATACAACATATATTGCCTGAGCCTCCGAACTAACCAAACTAAAGCGCAACAGAATTTTGCAATTGAAGAGTACTTTGCCTCATACTCTGTGAATTTTTTGCTGAGATAGTAAATCGCCTTTTCTCTTTTTCCTGACTCATCATGTTGCCTCAGTACGCAACCCATTGAATTTTTGAACACAGTCAGATACAATATTAACGGTCTTCCTGGAGTTGGTGGTACTAGCACCGGGGGACTAGACAAATACCGTTTTATCTTGTCAAAAGCCATTTGGAACTCCTCATTCCATTATCCTGGATTATGTTTTCGAAGGAGTCGAAAAATTGGGTCACACTGGTTGGTAAGTTGAACAATGAACCAAGCGATATAGTTCAACCTCCCTAAAAATCCTCTGACTTCTTTTTGCGTGCGCGGAGGTAGTAGTTCTTGTATGGCTTTTATTTTATCTGGATCAACTTCAATACCTCTCTCGCTGACGATGAAGCCTAGCAATTTTCCCGAGGTAGCTCCAAATGTACACTTGGCTGGATTAAGCTTCAGCTGGAACTTTCTCAATCTTTCGAATAACTTCCTGAGGTTCCCCACATGCTCTCTTTCCCCCTTGGATTTGGCGATCATATCATCGATATAGACTTCTATTTCTTTGTGCATCATGTAATGAAACAATATCACCATAGCCCTCTGATATGTTGTCCCAGCGTTCTTTAATTCGAACGGCATCACCTTATAATAGAATGTTCCCCACATCGTTACGAAAGTAGTTTTCTCCATATCCTCAGGAGCCATCTTTATCTGATTATAACCCGAGAATCCATCCATGAATGAAAACAATGAATGTTTGGCTGTATTATCCACCAATGTATCGATGTGTGGCAAAGGAAAATTATCCTTAGGACTTGCTCGATTCAGGTTGCGATAATCCACACACATTCGTACTTTACTGTCTTTCTTCGGTACTGGGACTATGTTAGCCACCCATTCTGGATATTTGGAGACTTGTAGGAAGCCAGTATCAAATTGTTTTTTGACTTCTTCTTTTATCTTCAACAGCATTTTGGGTCTCATCTGTCTTAGTTTCTGTTGAATGGGTTTGCATTCTAGTTTCAGTGGGAGTCTATGGACCACTACATCCTCATCCAATCCTAGCATGTCCTGATACGACCATGCGAATACATCTTTGTACTCATGAAGCAAAGCGATCAAATTATGTTTGGTGTTATCTGAGATAGAGGTCCCAATCTTAACTTCTTGCCTCTTTTCTTCATTTTCCAAGTTTACTATCTCAACAGATTCTTGATGAGGTAAAATCTGTTTATCTTCTTATTCTACCATTCTTAGTAAGTCAGGAGACGAGACATAGTCTTCAACATTTTCCTCAGCTTCAAACTCTCCTAAACAAATAGCCTTCTCAAAATCGATTTCATGATTTGTAACGGGTTTGTTCATATCGTTGATATCTGAGCACCTGAAAGTTGAATGGAAAAGAAAACTATAGAGGAGCATCAAAGTATTGAGACCAACAAGCATAATGGCATGATGTGAGATATATGCAATGACAGGCTGTGAGAAGAGTAAAAATTATGAGAATGAAAAGACCATGACAAAATGCATCTCCATTGATGTTCATTTAAATGATAAAGAGCAAATCATAAGCTCTTACAAAAGAATCCCTACTATTACTTAGGGACACACAAAAAGAAGAGTGTTAACATTGAGCATTACTCTGGAAAAGACTTAAAAACTACATGGAGATCCACAGCAGTCCAATTATTCAAAACGAATCCAGGAGAACAAGGGCGTATCATTGAAACATCTTTAATTGCATCATTTCCTTTGTCAATGACATTTATACTGACATTCTGAAGAGCCCTTTCAATTAATAACAGCATGCTTCATGGATTATCTTATCTGGGGCATATCATTCCTGCAGATGTAAATGTTTTTGACAAAGGAGGGTGCGTTATAGGCTCCCATTCTAATTCTCAGCCTAAGGCTCTTGAAATCCTCATTTCTTGATCTTTCTGCCACTATTTTTTCTTTGTCGTATATCCGGCTGGAACCCTAAACCATATCGAGCCTTATGGGGCATTGGTTTTAGAGCTCTAACTATCCCTTGCTGATATCTTCCCAAACCTTTCCTCGCTCGGGCTCCCTTTCCCACAGTCAGCTTGATTCCCATCTTGGTATTCCTTGACAGCTTAGGCATGGGAATTCTATTTCCGTCAGCAACAAACGTAGCATTGATAAATTCGAGGGATCAAAAGGAACATTCTGTTGCATCTTTGCTTACTTCGAGTTATGGTGCATCAGCAGAGATAGATGCGACAATGTCTTCTTCACCCGTGACAATGACCAAACAGCCATCCATGATAAACTTTACTTTTTGATGGAGAGATAAAGGAACTACCCCAGCAGAATGGATCCAATGCCTTCCTAAAAGGCAATTATATGAGGGTGTAATATCCATGACTTGAAATTTGACATCATATATTTAAGGGCCTACTTCTATAGGGATATCGATCTTTCCCATGACTTCTCATCTTGTCCCATCGAATGCCCTTACTGTGGAGTGACAAGGCTTTAGATAAGACAGATCAATTGGAATTCTAGAAAGTGTGGCCAAAGGCATGACATTGAGTGCAGACCTATTATCAATGAGCACATTCGGTATTATGTAACCCTTACAATGGGTTGTGATGTGCAATGCTTTTACGGAGCCCCTACCATTTAGCGGTATTTCTTCATCACTAAAAGAAATAAAATTATCCGCATTCAGGTTATTCACCCACCTATCCAGCTTTTCAATAGATATATTGTTTGCCACATAAGCTTGATTTAACACTTTCAGCAAAGCGTTCCGGTGTGATTCTTAATTCAACAGCAGAGATAATACCGAGATTTGTGCTGGCTGTTTATTTAATTGTTTCTATAACATTATATTCACCATGCTTGATGAACTTCAAGAATTCCTGTGCTTCCTTCTTATTCACAGGCTTTTTAACTTCTCGTTTGGACGGAGTTTCAGGCTCGACTTCGACCTCATGCATCGGTGCCTTTCCTTTCTGGTTCGAGTCACTCGTCTTCTTTGTTAGTTCAATCATTTTAGAATAGTATCTCCCGCTGCGAGTAAAATGTCCTACTTTACCAACACTTCCAGTCATGGCTTTGGATTTTTCACCTTCAGGTATGATAATGTTGACATCATATTTCCATAGTACTGCCTTGTTGTCTTTGTAAGGGAAAGGAGATGGTACTTCAATTATCATCTTTGGTTTCACTTGCTCCTTTTTTGCACCGTAATAAATTACCAAAGGTCGATCAGCACTATAAGGAAAACCCGATAATTGATTTTCAGGCCTCTTTCATTTTGTTAAGGATCTCAACTTCCTTGTTGTCCATCATGTCTTGAAGTAGTTTTCTGAATCCTTCACAAGACTGGATATCATGCCCTTCGATCCCATGAAAATTACAAAAACACTAACTTTTCGTATTTCCTTCTTTGAAAATTCTGTTGGGGTGACAGAACAGCCCCTTTTCAACCATTACCTCCCAAATCTTTCGCAGCGGTGTCTTTATTTCAGAAACACAACTTTTGGCATGCCACCTGTCTTCTTTTGTCACCGCGCTCACATTCCCTTCAGTGTGGTTAGAGAGTGGATTCCTAGTCGTATTGCTAATACTATCAAATCGTAAAATGCCTGTATCTATAAGACCTTGAACCCTCCTTTTAAAGGTTAGACAATTTTCTATAGAATGCCCTTGGTTTCCGGTATGGTACATGCAACTGGCATTAGGATCGTACCATTTTGGGTATGGAGGCTTCAGGGGTGCCATATAATGTGGGGATATTAATTATTTTTCCAACAGTTTTGGGTACAGCTCTCCATATGACACGGGAATTGGGGTGAACTGTGGTTTTCCAGGATTGGATCTTGTCAGTTTTTGTTCATTTTTGGGTTGGCTTTGAGCTGGCATAGTATTTGGTGGGATTATGGTGACTGGTCTTTGGTTATTTGTGGCTTAAACGGGGTAAGAAGGGTAATGAGGTGGTGCTTGATAGTAAGGGCTTTGGGGAGGAAAATAGAAGTTTGGAGGTGGGTGACATCGAGGTCGTGGTTGGATTGGGTAAGGATTAGAAGTGTGGTAGCTCTCAGTTCCCACCATATGGGTTTCTGGCTCTTTTTTCTTCATGGGTGCCGCCCTTTTTGAGCTTTCGAGACCTTTTATCCTTCCACTCTTGATGGAATTCTCTATAAGTTCCCCGGGTATTACAATATCCGCAAAGTCTTTCGTGGTACTTCCTACCAGCTTATCATAAAATGGCGCTTTCAAAGTGTTGATGAAGAGGACCGTTATTTCAGTCTTAGTCAATGGAGGTTCTACTTGAGCCGAGATATCCCTCTACCTTTACGCGTATTGCCTAAAAGTTTCCGTCGGCTTTTTTTCCATCATCTGTAGAGTCAGCCGATCAGGTACCATGTCAGATACATGCTTGTATTGTTCACAAAATGCTGATGCCAAGTCTTTCCATGATAAGATCTTTTCTCTACTAAGTTGATTGTACCATCGAAGGCCCGATCTGACCAAGCCATCTTGGAAACAGTGTATGAGCAACTTTTCTTCATTCACGTAACCTGTCATTTTTCGACAAAACATGACAAGATGCGCTTTTAGACATCTCGTGCCATCGTATTTTTTAAAATCTGGTACTTTGAATTTTGGGGGCAGAACCAGATCGGGTACCAAACTAAGTTCTTTGGCACTTAGTGCAGAGAAGGTTTCGGCACCTTCTATCACCTTGAGTCTTTCTTCCAAACTCCTATACTTATCTTGAACATCATGATCATCCATTTTTAACCTGGCTATTTTTACCGGATCATCCAAATCTGGAACAATTGGATTGGCAGGATTAGCTCTGAAGTTCGATACAAATATACCTTGCCCTAGATGAGCAGGGGGTACGGGTCGTTGCTCCAAGCTTGTAGGTTCCCCTGGAGGATATCCTCTTTGCATTGCATGGGCGTGAGGTAGCGTGAATCCTAGGGGATAGAACGGATCCTGATCATGATTAGTTCTTGGTTAGGGCTCCATAGTGTCAGGGCTCTGCATAGGTCCTTTTCCTTTAACTAAAGCTGTCATCATCTCCATCATTTTGGCCATCTGATCTCTTTGCTTGAGCGATTCCTCTCGAGATCTTACCATTAGATCTCTCGTTTCCTACTGTGATTTGGCCAACTACTCTTGTAGTTCTCTTTAGGCTCTTTCCATCCTTTCAATTCTCTCATTGAATTCGGCTTCTATAGTTCCAGCTCTTAGTCGCGTTCTATTAGAATGGCGTGATTCCAGACTTGATGCGTCGCAACTGCGGATTATACGGTTTTAGCCTCAGTGAATGATTATGGTGATATGTACATGCAATGAATGAATGAATGAATGAATGGATGTTGAATAAATGACGAATGAATGTTTGTCATGAATAAATATGCAAGAATTTGGTGTTGATTTCAAGATAGCCCCATACTTAGGCATTTCATTTACCAAAAGAGTCTATTACAAAATGTTTAGTCATTTTTTTATTCAACAGTTACACAAATTTCCTAGCCACATCGCCTTGTTTCTTCACTCGTTCTAAAAATTCTGATATGCTTAATCTTTGGCTCAGAGGGAATTGGTAACTGAGAGCTTCGGCTTCATCTGATAACTTCACAACTTGCATAGCTGCCTTGCGAATTTTATTGATAAAAAAGCCAAGTTGCATTTATTTTTCTTGGAGAATTCTTTCATAAATATGAGTGTCTCTGTCGTATTGATCATTCTTTTCTTCTAGAGCTTTTAGAAGAGTATCTAACTGTTGGTGACGAGATTACAGCATATTTTCTAGATCTCGTATTTTCCTTCTTAGCTCTTGACGTTCAGACTGAGTAGTCACAAATTCTGCAGTCACAGTTTCATACTCAGCATTCTTCTTTCTTAACTCTATCATAGCACGCACAGCTTTTTCCTCTTCTTTCTTTGCTTTCTCTCTCTAGAATTCCATCCCACCTTTGACGTTGCTCAGCTCTTCTTTCCATTCTACCAACGATTTGCCCAACCCACTATTTTTTGTAGTGCTTCTTAATTTCTTATTTTCCAAATGAAGGTCTCTTAAGTCATTTATCACGATCTCAGCTTCTCTTTAGATTTTCACAGTTTGGGATTTTTCAATCTGAACATCGATCTTTAGCTGGTAATTTTCCTCTTGAAGAGAGATGATATCCCGTAACAACTTAGCCTTTACACGTTCAAATTTGTATCTTGTTACTTCCAGCTCGAATGTCATTTCTTCTAAAAACGGATTCTAGAAAGTGTAATTCGTCGATGAGACTTGTTGACTATTCACTCGTCGTTTTCTCCATATGTCATAATCTTGAGTGATAGTATCAGCATAAAGAGCTAACTCCATTAGGTGAATTTTTTTCCAAGCCTTTGCAGCATCCCAGACTCTTTTCATGTAACCTTCCTCTGTAAAGGCAAACTCTGACTGTGCCAACCCTCCGGTGGCAGTTATGAACTATCGTGAAGCAAACTACCTTTGAACTATTAATGGAGCATATCCAACCCCTCCCCATAATCCGAGTAAAGGCACCCAATCTTGGCTTCCGCATTTATATATCAGAACTGAAGGACGGATCCATGGTGCTCTCCAGGTTATATCTTCGGTACGAAGGTTCTAAAAAACTGAAACCCAATACTGTTCGGTGACATCCTTTGGCCATTCTTTCTCAAGGTAAGCTTTCAATGTGGCGAATGTTTTTGAAAACGTGTGGAAAGGTGTGCGCTCCACTTTCAAAAAATGGCTTAGAATCCAGACATTAAGTAACTGTGCGCATCCGATAAAACGTCCTTCCCCTTTTCTCCTACAACTACTCAGAGATCTAAAAGTCTCGGCCAAGATAGTTGGGACGGGGTTGATCCCTTGCCTCAACCTTTCGAAGAAATCCACTACCGCGACTTCTATATGCCCGAGAACTTTTGGGAAAACAAATAATCTGTAAATGGCCAAAGCAAACAAATCAATCCTCTTCACAATAACTGGAAGGTTTTGAACCAAATCTCGCAGAGAAAACCACGGAACACAACTGATTTCATTTTTCTTCTTTATCTGTTTTTCAGCCCATATATCGGTTTATTCCGGTCAACCTCACTAGCTTTTTCTTGAAGGTCATTGGCTTAGGCTCTTTCACGTATATCTTGTTGAATTGTACATTGTCAACACGAAGCAAAGCAGCATTTTCTTCTATGGTCGAAGTCATATCTTCATGATTGAAAGTGAAACATTGGTAAGCTGAATCCCAGAATCGAACCATGGCTTGAATCAGTTGTCCGTCTACGTTGATGGCGATCAAGTGAGCTATATCCCCATATTTTTCGGTGAAGATACCCCTAGTGTCTGAATCCCACTGTTTTCAAATCCGAGTCAAATCTTCGAGGTTGTTCTGACGAACATTTGTAGTTACTTGCTCAGGAAGATGGGAGATACATCCTTCCATTAAACTGTCCCCTTTTACTTTCTGAGTTTTTAAAGACCAGTCTCGAACCACGACATTTTTCTCGGTTACTTGTGTAATTGACTCCTCCATCAGAAACTCGTTTTTGGCAACCAATCTCTAATCAACACCTTCCTAATAAGATGCCTATGATGCGTAATGTAAAGATAAAAACAAAGACAAATACCTTGGTTAGTAATCACAATAAATATGAACAGAGAAAAAACTATGGAGAATCTAAAAAATAAATTTACCCGGTCCATAGACCCAATTCCTTTGCAAAAGTATAAATGTAAAAGAAATGAAAGGTAAGAGGCGTTTCTCCCGTGTACTTATTTTGGTGATTATTAACGGACAGAGGTTCGGCATGGCCCTAATTAGGTGGCTCGTACGGTTCACTATATGCAGTTTCGGTTCTAGACAGGTACTCGAATTGTTCGTACTATCGTCTACTAAGACTAGTACGAAGCCTCAGTCGCATCCCATCATAGGCTCACGAGTTCAATTCGAGGGATTACATTTACTTATGCCTATGCGGAGGGACAAGTTAACTCACGAAAGCATAAGTCATATGTAACCCGAAAGTATTCACTAGTCTGTGCAGAGGGACGAGTTAACTCACGAAGGCATAGCATTTACTTTCACTTAAACGAACGGAGCCCGGGTAGAGAGCTTATGTTATGCAAAATGCAAGTGCACGGTGTGTGGCGAGAAACTCACAAACCTTTCATTTTATTTTAAAACTACGAAACTAAAAACTATAAAAACTTAGAGCTGAAAAACAAAAGAAAAAACAAGTTAGAAAAATTTTTACAACATGACGCAAATGTATGATTTTTTTGAAAACAAAATTTGAGGATCACAACTAAATATTAATTTGAACAAGGAAATTCGAAAATTTTAACAACATGCGTTTAATTCGACTCGACTCTCAAAAATGGGTCCCCAGTGGAGTCGCCAACTGTAGCGACGTAAAAAAAATTACTTTCGGTCGCTAATTGAGGCGATTTATTGGGGATTTGAAAACTGGCTTTTTATTTTATTAAAAAAAAAGAAAGTCGTCACCGATCCTTTTTCCTAAGTGTGATCGAACACCTAATAAATTCTCTTTTTTTAAAAAAAAATTTGTCTTTTAATCAAAAAGAAGGCTGGGTTTAGGTCTACGTTAAAAGCCAGAGAAAAATAGGGTTCGGGAGTCAGTTACGCAAGAGGAAGGTATTAGCACCCTCGCAACGCCCAAAATTGGTATCTCGTTAAACGTGTGTTGTCTTAATTTTTAAAAATACAAGTTCAATGTAACATTTAATCATGATCCGATCAAAACACGAGAATTTTTAAAATTTCAGTTTCTTTTGAGAAGGGCGTTCCGTTTTTAACACGAGCCGATGATATTCACCCAACATAGCGATGAAATCACGACTTAATGTTAAATCGGCATGTTGCCTTATTTATTGAAATTAATTAAAAAATATGAGTAAAACATTTTTTAAAATAAAAATCCATAAATAAATAAACAGTGCAAACAACGATATAATGAGGTGATTAACAAAAAATATTACAATATAATATTAAGATATTAGAGTAATAGTAAATAATATTTACAATAAAAGAAAAAAAAGTAAAAATGTATTAATACCATAATAAAATAATATATGTATAATAAAAAAATAACACTATGTACAAAAAGATGTATGTATACCAAATAAGACATAATAATATTAAAATAAAATAGTAAGTAACAATAGTGAAAATAATAAATATAATGATATATGAAAATAATACTATATATAAAAAGTATATATATACACATATAATAAAATATATGTACTAATATTAATAATAAATATAATAGGGATAAAAATAGATATAATAATGATATATACATAATATGGTATTAAATATATATATATATAACATACTATTTAAGAATATGTACATAAGATGATATAAAAATATATACATGGAATAGTATAAGAAATATATAACTAATAACATTAAAAATATATACATAATATATATACAATATATACAATATATACATATATTAGAAATGATAATAATATAAAAAAACTATTCATACGCTACATAAATATGTACATATATATATATATATATAAATAATAATGGTGTTAGAAATATACAATATAGTATTAGAAATATACATACAATAGTATAAAAGATATATAACTAACAATATTAAAATATATACATAATAATATATAAAAATATAATATTAAAAACATATATACATAACATATATGAAAAATATGTATATATAATATAGTATTAGAATATTTACATAATATATACATATTAGAAGTAAAAAAACGACTAATAATAATACTACATAAATATATACATACATAATAAAACATATACTACTACTACTACTACTAATAATAATAATAATAATATAAATAATGGAAAATCAATAATAAATAATATTTAAAAAATGGCAAAAATAATATAAAAACCAAATTAAATCTGGAAAAAGGACTAAATTCGAAACGAAAATGAAGTTTTGGGGCGAATTCAAAATAAAAAGAAAGAGAAAGGGCTTATTTGAACACGCATGAAACGTAAGGGGACCGATAGCAATATTTCCTTCCCCTCAAAACGCAACGCATCAACAGGGACTAAATTGAAAAGCGCAAAAAATTATGGGGCCAAATTGAAAATAAAAAATGACTTAATTGCAAAAGCTTAAAAAAGCGAAAGGGCTAAATGCGTAAATTTCTCTTCCGCTAAAAAACAAGCGGATCCTGGCCTAGAGTGGGTTGGTGCATGGGTAAAGGGAAAAATGACGTCGTTTTGGAAGGCTATAAAAGGCCAAATTTTCTTTAAAAAAATCACTTTGCAGTAGGAAAGAAAAAAAAGGGAGAGGGAGGGAGAGAGTGAGGCGATTTCCGGCCACAGGGCCGGTCACCGTCCGGTCGCCGGACTGCTGTGCGCCGCCGCCGCTCCGTCGCCGCCGACACCATCGCCGGCCACCGCGCACGGTGACCGGAACCCCAAAAGGTATTTTTTTTATTTTTTATATTTATAATATATATTTATGCAAATCAATAGATTCGGAAGAAAAAAGAAAAAAAACAATAATAAAATAATAAAATAAAACAAAATCACTTTAGGTATTTGTTTTTCGATTTCTGTATCTTAAATCCCCTGATTCGGTGTTATACTTGTACTTTAGTATCACTGGAATTTGCTATTCTGGTTTTTTTTACTTTCAGAATCGAATGTTTGTTTTTTTATTTATCAAAAGTTGCCGAATCCCTTTACAACATTTTGCTTGGCTTTTTATAGCCATTTTTTACAACTTGCTTCTTAATCAATTGCTTTGTTTTTCTTGCAAGTAAACGGGCGGTGTTGGTGTCGAGACGATGGCGATGGGCGTGACAAAGTGTGATAGACTGGCATGGGCGATTAGGCTAGGGCAGCGCGGTGATTTAGGGTTTTTTTGTTTCACCTTTGATTTGGGTTATTAGGGTTAATTTGGGCTTAGGGTTTAAGTTTTAGTTGGGTTTTATGTATGGGTTTAAAACTGGGCTTTGGGTATTGGGTTTTAATGGGTTTAGGGGTTTGTTATTTTATAGGTCAAAATTGGCCTACAACATCAGGTTTTATGCTTGATTTGATAAAAGTTAATTGTTAATATTGTTAGCTAATAATGAATTTTTATCAAATTAACTCTAAAACTTAAATTAACTTGTAACGCCCTGAATTTTATTTTTCTACTTTTGGGAAAATGTGGCACAATGTGTATCTGCTTTAGTGGTTAGGTATTTTAGGTGTGTGTGTGAGGTCTTGGGTTCAAGGCTTACTATTGGCAAATTTTGTTATTTTTGGAATAAAGCCCTATCCTTATTCAGCGGGCTTATATTTAATTGCCTATAATTTCATATCAAAATGAGCCTGTTGGTTTGAGTGGCAAGGGTGTTGTGTGTTGGAGGTCTTGTGTTCGAGTCCCTACATTAGCGAGGGTGTTATTTTTGTTCTATTATCTGATAGAGTTCTGGTTGAGCTAAAATTCTAAGGGAGTTATTAGTAGTGGAGAGAATTAAAGGATTGTGGGGAATATTAGAATAACCGATATTAGTGAGTAATTAACGATTCTGTGAACGGCTGTGTAGGTGAAGGCGGTGAATCTATGGTTTTTGCATCAACTGCTTAACTTTTGTATAGTCGTATTGCGGCGGTAAGTATGGAACATTGCTCGGTTTAGTGGAAAATTTTGGTAATTCGTTTGCTAATAGGACTTTCTGGAATTTGTTTTTAGAGGCTGGTAGTCTCGGAAGCATTTTTACGTCAAAACAGTATCAGGTGTGTACCCGAAACGCATAAATCGAGGTTTCGACAGAAGCCAAAAAAGGCCACTGTTGACGCCACACGGGCGTGAGGTCACCCGTGTGGTAGGCCGTGTGTGAGGACACGGCCGTGTGATCGACGAAGACATTGTTGTGCCTAGTACACGGCTGTGTGGTGGCTCGAGTGTGGCGTGTAGGCCACACGGGCATGTCGATTATTAGGCCAGATCGTGTGGCCCACACGGGCATGTGGGCCCATTATACTGAGATTTTTTGTAGGGTCGCACGGGTCGTCCTAATCGACTGTGAGCCTACTGTAGGGTCGGCAAACACTATCTAACCCTAAAACCAAATGATTTGTTAGACTGAAATATGGTTATGAGCATGCCTATGTTTGTATATCTGTTATCTGTTATCTTTTTACAAAAGCATGTTAAGCATGATTTATCTGTTACTTCTGTATGTATGTTCTGTTACTGTTATTGGGGTGGGATGATTTATTTTGGAGGATGTAACACCCCTTACTGTATCCGACGCTGAAACAAGGTACGAGGTATTACCGGACTTGAGTACTTGTAATCATTTAAAACTGAGACACAAAATTTCATCAATTTTAAACTTTTCAAACATATTCAAGACTATCTACATTAAATGACTTTATACAATAGAGACCTTCAAATAACATAGGTCAAGATTTTAGCCAACTCCTAGCAACTTAATAACAATTAAACGAGTCCCCATACATGCCAAAGACTTAAAAATACTTTAAAACCTTTATATATGGATCAATAGTTTGATAGTGTGATTTAAACTCCGGCGACCTCCAACTCGAGCTAACATCTGTGACACTATAGGAAAAAGAAAAAGAAGGGAGTAAGCATTATAGCTTAGTAAGTAAATATGTAAATATTAATAAACAATACATTATCATACATTAAACAAAGTCACAATATGTTCCCGGAATATTACCATCACAAACACACATATTTTCACTATTACAATTATAAACAGGTTCAAAATAAGCTGTCTAGCAGAGTACTAGCAGCTAAATTATTTATTTCTGGAGCTACAGAACTCCAAATTACAAAATGTTAATTTTTGAAACTAGATTCACTTATATTTTTACCATAAAATTTTCAGAATTTTTTGTCTTGCCAATTAGTACAGTTTATTCATTGAATTTACCCCTGTTTCACTGCTCAACTGCCCTGACCACTCTTCACTAGAAATAAATTTTCTCTTCATACAGAACTCATATTATGCTATCATTTATTTTATTTGAAACTAGACTCATTAATGATTTCAAAAATATAAATTATACCCCATAATTATTTTTTTAAAATTTTTAATGATTTTTCAAAGTCAGAACAGGGGATCTCAAATTCATTCTAACACTATCTTGCAAAAATTCAAATATCACATAATATAGAACTCTTTTGCTTCCCCTGTTTCTTTTATATGAAAATAGACCCATTAAGATTTAATTCCATAATTTATTTGAGATTTAATTCAACTTCCATGATTTTTGGTGAATTTTCAAAATCACGCAACTGCTGCTGTCCAACACTATTTTACTACTAAAATTCACTCTTACATAATTTCACTTAATCTATTTTGTCTTATCGAAGTTCGCTCAAATATCGAGCACATTGCTCATAATTTTTTTTATAAACATATATCTGCACTTATTCATCACATAATCATGTTCACATGTATTTTTACTTAATCGATTTTCCCGTTGAACTCTTCGGAATAATAACTGATACTCGGTTGCTTGCACATATTTTCACACTTGTAGCCAAGGCTATCTTGTACGCATAGTAGCCTGCACATAGTACTACACATTCGACCAATTATCCGGTACACGTAGTAGCCTGCACTTAGTACTACACACGTGATCGAAGTTATCGGATATGCATAGTAGCCTGCACTTAGTACTACACATGCGACCAATTATCCGGTACACGTAGTAGCCTGCACTTAGTACTACGCATGCGACCAATTATCCGGTACACGTAGTAGCCTGCACTTAGTACTACACACGTGACCTCACAATATATCGTTCGTATCATTCCTATCCCGAAGGCTCAGCCGGGAAATTCCTCACTTTCCAATATGTTACAAATTTATTCATTGTCTTTTTTTTTTTCAATTTGTAATTTACAACAAATAATCATTCTATAGGCAGCCACATTCTATATGATAACAAAATATAATAAAGTAAAAAGAATCGATGAGTTATTTACGTACAAACTTACATACTTTCTCATTTCCATGTCGAATTAATATTGTACATTTAAATCATCATAATTATACTCACTTTCAACACCTCGGCAATCATAGTAAATATATAAATTTTACATTGAAACATGCATAAATTAATGCTTATTATACATATAAACTTACCTCGAGACTAAAACGGCCATTTTATCAACTTTCCTGATTTTCGATTTTTCTCTCATTCCAGGTTCAAATCTTAGTTTCTGGGATCTAAAACATCATATTTTACTTATTTAATTAATGTACTATTAAAAAAAGTCCTTAACTCAAACTTTGGCAAAATTACAATTTTGCCCCTAAACTTTTGCATATTTACACTTTTGCCCCTAGGCTCGGGAATTAAACTTCATCCCTTATTCTTATGTTTTATGACATGATGATCATTTTCCCCTTCTATGGCAACATCAAATTCTCACTCTAACACATAGTTATGAACAATAACAACTTTTACCGATTAAGCCGTTTTACTAATTTTTGCTTAAAACCGCTTAGCAAAAGTTGTTTAACATAATTTCAGCCTTCATATTCTACCATAAAATATCAAAATAAACACATTTCACCTATGGGTATTTTTCCAAATATGAACCCTAGCTTAAATTATTGCTAGAATAAGCTTAATCAAGTTACCGGAATTCCAAAAACGTAAAGAACTTGAAAAACGGGGCTAGAACGGACTTACTATTGAGCTTGGAAAGCTTGAAAAAACTAGTCATGGCTTTCCCCATGCTAATTTCGGCCTCCATGAGAAAGACGAGTCAATTTTGGCTTTATTTTCCCTTTTTATTTCTTGTAATTACCAAATGACTAAAATGCCCTTAAGGCCTTTCTTTAAAATTTTGTCCTATTTATGCCCATTTTTGTCCAAACAAAATATAATGGTCTAATTAAAATTTAATGACCTCCTCTTTAAAACCCCATTTCAATCAAGTACTTATAATTAGAACACATATTTTGCAACTTTTGCAATTTAGTCCTAAAAGTCCAATTAAGCACTTTATCAGTAAAATTTCTTAACGATATTTTTACACAATATTTTAATCAATAAATAAACCTTAAAACTTAACCGAAATAAATTTTTTGACTTCGAATTCGTGGTTCTAAAACCATCGTTCCGTTTAGGCCCTAAATCGGTCATTCTGACAAAGAACTTCTGCAAATAAGCCCTAATAGGCAAATTAAACATGCAATCTATAAAATTTCTTATCAATACTCTAACACATGTATCTAATCACTCGGTAAGTCATAAAAATTAATAAAAATAAACTTTCCTATCTCAGATTTGTGGTTTCACAACCACTATTCCATTTAGGCCCTATTTCGAGATGTTACAGAGGAAGTGTTCTGAAAGACAGTTTATGCCTATTATCTGGTAGCATGGCTGCATTATATCTGTTATGTGTTGCATCGGTACAACATGGTGTGTAGGGATAGTCGGGGATGGTTTGTAGAGGATGGGGGTAGGATATCTGATTTCTGATGATGATTTATATATCTGTATCTGCATCTGAGATAGGATTAGGCCTGAATATGCATCTGCGACTGTAATGGGCTTAGGCCCGAATCTGTATCTGCCTAATTCTAATTTTTTGGTTGTGTGCATGTTTACACACAGAGTTTCCGTAAACTCACCCCTTTTCTGTCCATTCTGCATAGGTAATCCATAGAGTTAGGCGAATCGGTGCAGTGGAGGACTCGACGGTGACCACTTGCCATAAACTGTTTTATTTAGTTTTATAGTTTTATATAAGTTTGACATTAAGATTTGACAGTTATATTTTCTGGGATTGTATGGAGTTTTTAACTGTTGGTTTTGGTTTTGTTGCTCGATTTATGCATGCTCTATCAAAAAGTATCTTTTAAAACAACGGGTTACTAAAACAAGGTTTTCTAAATCACGAACTGTTTTGCTAAAACACCATGATTTTTCGTAAGCTTCTGCTCTAAATGATTTTTAGGCAAATGGATTATAGTTTTGTTAATGAATACAAAAACTTAGGAGTGGAATAAACGTTTTTGAATTTGTTAAAAAAAATAAGAGCTGATAAGCTGAAATGGTTTCAACTTAACGACAAGAGTTTTCAGACTCATTTGACACTTCCGGATTCAGCCATAACGTCTAGGCCGGGTTTGAGGTGTTACAAAACTACTAAAAATTTAACATTGTTACTTTCAAATATCAAAATGTATAAATTTTATCAAATACAAACACCACTTTAAAAAAAAAAAAAAAGTAAGTTAAGTCACTTATAGGCACTAATCTTAAATTTAATTTCAAGTGAGAGTACATGTGGAATTGAATGTATAACCCAATTTATGGGGCAATGTGATTAAAGAGATTTTTAATAGGGATAAATTTTAAAATTATCCATAAACTTCTATTTAATGTGCAATTACATATATAAATTTTAATTTGGTGCAATTATAAATGTGAAATTCTAATTATGGTTTAAATATATACTTGAAACTTTAATTTTGGTTTAATTATATACATTTAAAAAAATAAATACATCAATTTATTTTTATATTAGATAAATATAGTTATTATCGTATACAATATATAAACATAAAATAATGTTATAACAATAATTATGTTAAAAAATTACCAGAATTGGATCAAATCAAAATTTTATGAAAAAATTACACAAAATCAAAATTCATATATACAATTACATATTAAACCATAATTCATATATAATTTTAAAATTTATTCCGACAAACTAATTACAAATATATATATATTTTAATATGAAAGGATACCTGAATTTCTTTATAAGGATTTAAAACCATAATTTTCCTCTCTTTTTTTTTTTTTTATGTATGAAACCGATGAAAGAATGTCAACATATACAAATTAAGAAACAGAGGTTGAAAGGTTTTCGTCTTCTCCACGCCCAGCTTAAATCGGAAATTCCTATTATTAATGATATATCGATGCTATTTCTTTTTATTTTACTATAAATTCAAATGTTGACTTTCATAATTTATTTTATGTAAATAATATTTATTATGACAACTCATATAATAAAGATTAAGGTCCCACCTGATGTGGCGTAGAACTAGGACGGGTCTAACAGTTATCTATTCTTTAGTAAATATATTATTATAAGGATATTTATTTTCTATAAAATTACCAAAAATTTATTATTTTTAAAGTAAAAAAATATTATTATAAGGGTGTTTATTTATTTTTATTTTATTATATAAAATCTAAAAAATTAGAGGTAAGATAGATTTAAACTTAAAACAATATGATTTAATATTTTAACTAAAGCCTCACTTTTTTTTATTCAATTATTTTATAAATATTTTTATTATATAATTTTTTTCACTCACATCGTTAATGTATAATAATTTAGTAATTAAAGGAAAATAATGTAATTTTTTTTGGTAAAATGAAAATTCGAACTTACATTAATCTTAAAGAAAGTGATCACCTGGCTAATAGATCACAACTTGAGTTTCATACAAAAAATATCTAACTTTAAACTTAACAAAAAGATATTCGTCATTCACCTACTAATTTGTTTATTAACAATAACATGTGGACTAAAGTGAAAAAAAAATTGTGTTGAAATCTTTTCAATTAATATTAATTACTCCCAAATCATTATTTTATAAAAAAAAAATTAAGCGTAATCGGATAACTTTTTAATGTTACAATATTATTATACAAAGAAGAATGAAGGTTGAGATAAATAAAAAGAAGAAACTAAAATTGGATTGGGTATTAACTTGATGGATGAATCTAAATATGATAATGGAAATGTACCAAGTTTCTATCTGTATAAGGCAGCGGAATTTTCTATTTGGATTATAGAAGTTGACGTTCTTATAAATTTCTTTGGGCGGAGACTTTTAGTTAATGAGGACATAGAAAATCACATCATGCCTCTTGGTATGCCCCAACACGCCCTAACAAACACGTTTCAAAATTCCTGGTATTTGGTTAGTGCATACGAAGCTAATATTGCAGTTAAAAATAGAAAAGCTTGTGATTCTATAAACATACATATAAACTTCTTGCTTTCATATACTCAAACTTTTTAATCAATACTATGTTTTTGTGTAAAAGCACCCCCCCCCCCCCCCCAAAAAAAAAAAACCCCGATTTTAAGCCCAAATAGCCAAGAGAGACATAAGACCAGCCCCGAGGAGAAGAGAAACACTGGCTCCAACTTGAAGTATTCCATTGTTTTGTAACTTTGGGTTCATGAAATCAGCGGCTAGAAGATCCACCAACGCCATGTATATTAAGATCCCAGATGATGCCGCGTTCAATAATCCTTCCACAATCAGTGCCGTTGGGCTGTTCTCATCGTATGCATTTGTTATTGCTATTCCTATAGCGATTCCTACTGGCGTTGTCAGCGAGAAAAACAGTGACATGATTGCAACCGATCGACCCTTGAATTTAGCCTTTAAAAAACCATTCAATGCTAATGAATACAACAAACTCCTGACAAAGAGTAGGTCTTAAGCGTGGGTTTGAATTTACCTGAGAAATGCATCCACCAAGTCCCATGCCTTCGAAGAACTGATGAAAGGTGAGTGCTGCCACCAAAGGTTTTATAGTCTTTGGACTTTCTGAAGCACCCAATGATATCCCTATGATCACAGAGTGCACCACTATGCCCAATTCCAATACCTTTGAACATCAATCAGACAAACAGTTACAGAAAATATAGAAAAAAAATAACAAAAACCAAAATCACGATTGATGAAATAAAATTTACCTGAGATACTACTCGATGCCGAAGGAGCTGAGCTGAATCTGCACGCTTAAGCATAGAAACAGAACCATGAGAATGGCCATGGGTGGCATGAGTATGAACATGCAGATGATTTTCGGTTTGCTCTGTTTTCTCTTCATCACCCTCGTGGTTCTGTTGGGTTTTGTGAAGGTGAGATTTGGTGTAATGAGATGTAGCAAACACATCAACCATCAATGTGCCAATGGCCGCCGTCATAGCCAACAGTCCGGCGAACGGAAACTTTCCCCAAGGATTCTCTTTGAGGCAAGGAGATGTTAAGCTTTCGGTGGCATCCGGAAGAACATGGATGAAGCCGGTGGACAAGATCACACCGGCGGCGAAAGCTTTGATTAAGAAAAAAAGATTTTTATCGGGACTTAAAGCCTCGATGACTTTCCCGAGCAAAGGGAAGCAAACACCGATGGCTCCCGCAACGAGGATGGAGGCTATGGCAGCTATCTTATATTTAAGCGCTAGAGACTTATTGCGATCTTCTTCTTCTGGTTCACAGGTACATTCCCCTTGTACTAGGGAAGGAATCAGGATTAAAAAGCAGCAAAAAAAGGTCATAAACTGAGATTGTTTGAAGTTGATCATGGCTGCAGCTGAAAACAGGGCCCAACTCAATTGAGAAGCTCAGTGAAAAGTTTCAAAGTTTGAATATTGAAGATGGGAGAGGGAGTGAATATATATATATGTATACATCTGATAATGGAGAGGATAGAGATTGTTTAGAGATGGAAGCCGAAACCTGTAAAGATTTGATACCTAGTTAAGGGAAAGAAAACATGAAATCTGAAATCATTAAGGCCCCATGATATGGACTTCCAAGCAGCAGGTTTTGGTTTGGCTACATAAAAGTCTGATTTGGAAAAGTCAACTAAAGAAATATATATGCAATATTACAACTAAAAACTCTTTTCTTTTTTTTTTCTTAAATAAACCCTAAAAGATAAATAGTAAAAAACAGAATAAAAGATTATTTTCTTAATTTGAAGAAACAATTAATTGCAAATTTGAAGGTATCAGTTGATGGTAGGATGAGAGCAGAAATGAATATTAAATTTATGATGGCAATGAAATCGTAAATCAAGGAGTTAATATTTCAATAATTAAAAAAAAAAAAGGGGTTTCCTAATAAAAAGGGTGAAATGAGAGATTACCGTGAAGACTTGGAGATGCTGAGAGATGTCGAAATAGTGTCGACATAGAAAGAGTTAAATAAGAAGATTGAAAGCATTCCCACTGTCCAAGTCATGCTTTAATCGAGTCAATTAAATTAGAATGTCGATATATATTACATGTGCGTGGCTTGTTCTCAAGAAAGGTATTATTGACATAAAGTTTAAGAACATAAAAGATGCCTAATATCATTTTCATCACCCCATAATATCTATCAAAATATATACACTATTAATACCTGAAAATTTAGACATATTGATTTGTTTGGAAGAAAGTAGGTTTGCATGAGAGTCACATTTGTAAGCTAAAATCCAAACCAAATTAACAAGAACATAGAATAGAAATAAAGAGATTGTCTTGATAGCTTTATATAAAGGTGATGAAGCTCTTCACTAAGAGGCTTATGAATGCTACAGCTGAGAACCGGGGGCATGCTAAGAAACAATCGAATTGCATGAACCAAACCTTAATTTCATGCGCCAACCAACTAAAACCAAACCAACCTTAATTCTGTATAAATTTCTAAAACTTCTTTTTTCAATTTTCAGAAATTACATATGTAAACTTATTCTCCATCATATATATATGTTTTGGTTTTATCCGAAAAAAAAAAAAGAGTATTGATTGTTTTAGTGGCTGTGAAGAAAAGGGAATCTGAGATGAGGTAGTTCAAATCATTAGTCAATTCTATTTTTTAATGTTCCAACCTGTTTACTTTGAAACACAAACCGAAAGTATTATATTCTAATATGTAAATTTTGGAACCCCAATACATTCTTACAAATTTTTATTTTCATTAAAATATATAACAGTGATTGTAAAGTAGAGAGGGCCAGTTCCCTTGGGGGAAAAAAACAAACAAACTAGAGAGGACCAAGCTTAGCTTTAGCCTAAACAATGCTATTTTGAGGACCTACTTGTTTCTTAAGGCCCTTTTTCTTTTTATATTTCATTTTTTTAGTATAACATTTTATTTAAATTTTCTATTAATGTGGACTTTTGTAAACCATAATTGTAGCTGATATTATCAGTTCACTATTATATAATTTTGTTTGTATATGATATGTTATCAAAGAGAAAAGAAATCAGATTTTTCCTTTTGATTTTTAACATTTTTAGTTGGATTTAAATCTGTTCAGGAAGAAAAATGTTGAAAATTAAGAGGAAAAATATGATTTGTCATTCGTTATAAAATTATTAATCAATTTAACAAAAGTATCCCAAGACTTTCAATTACAAATCATATAATTTCTTTAATTATTATCATGTAATTTTTATTCTTAATTAAAAATCAATAATTTATCTTAACTTTTTTATCCTTAATTAATAATTTAATATATTTTTTTAATCATATATATACTTTATATAATGTCTATCCTTATTTTTTATACTTTCTTAATACATCTTAATAAATATATCTAATTTTTATCTTTAATTAATAATTTAATATATATGTAATATAAAGTAACAAGCATGAGTATTTTAATAAATTTTGAGTTTTAGATTAGTTTTTTTAGTTTGAAAATACTTTTTTATGTTATGAATATTATAATTAAGATAAAGTTTTAATGTACTTTAAATTCTAATTAGATCTCTACTTCTTTTATACTTCTTATACCTATAAATAGAGACTCTGATGAAGTATTGTAATCATCCCTTTTGATCAATAAAGTACATTTTCTATTGCTTTCATATTTTCTTTATTCTTTATTTTCTCCACCTCTCTTTATTTTATAACACGTTATTAGCACAATCTTGCTCAAAGTGATAGTTCCTTTTATCGACGATCAAAATTATCCTCCATGATTTTCAATTTCTTTGACGGCAAGATGCAAAGTTTTTACAGGAAGTTTCTTTTATTTAATGTTTCATATCTGATTATTGTTTTTCATTCTTCTTTCATTATATGTTATCATTGTTTTGATTAACTTATTTTACTTTTTGTTCTTAAGGATGGTGAAAGATTTGATACTGTTATCTATATGAAATCAAGAATATTTTCGAACTATCTCATACCTTCTAGTGATGATGATGATGTTAAAGATGTTTTATTTATTGTTTATTATAATTGGAGACTAATCATGACAACATGCATAGATGGATTTTGATTTGAAATCTCACGCATGTTTGCGATGGTGATTATGAAATAAAGAATCTATTGGGATGTTTATAAGTCCGTCCTACTAGATTTGTTGCATTCTCCGAAATGAATGTAAACATAAAGAAAATAAAAGATATACTCATGGACCACTAAAAGTGGGAACATAGTAACAAAAAAGAGAACAATGAGAGTTCTCAAGATAACTTTTCAAAGGGGAAAGATAACTTATGTTATCAATGTGATATGAAGTATGCCCAAATATTTTGTTTCTGTTAATAAATTTCTTTGAGGAATGATTTGAAAATGTAGTAATGAATTCTATCATTATAGATAGAAAATTTTATCTTATTTGGTACTAAAACAAACAAATATTAATCCAATATTTGATAATACAAAATTAGTTGAAAGCTCCAGAAGAGCTAATATATCACTATCTAAAAAGCACAAAATTTGTGATGGTTAATGCATTACTTTTAAAAGTTATTTGTAGTGGATCTCATATTGAGATTGTGAATGAGGAAAATATTATATTTCATATGAATAAAAAAAAGGGATTGAGTTATTAATTTATGACCTTTATGATAGTCTTTTGTTATCATCCCTATTAAAGCGTTGAAAACAAAATATTTGACTGTGAAAGATCTACTTATGAGCAATAGAATATGATAATTCTATTTAAAATTTATTATGGCTGGATGTATCTAAAGTTGCAAGTATTTTTTAAAAACTGTGAGTATAACTCTACGGTATTCAGAATAAGTTCTCAATTAAAATTACGTGGTAAAATATTACTGATGAGAACTTACAAGAGAAAAA
The DNA here is from genome assembly GCA_025698475.1 of Gossypium anomalum. Classification (NCBI taxonomy): domain Eukaryota; kingdom Viridiplantae; phylum Streptophyta; class Magnoliopsida; order Malvales; family Malvaceae; genus Gossypium; species Gossypium anomalum. Next base: position 19,009,497 of record CM046966.1, read on the forward strand.
ACTTATGTATAAAAAGTCATTGGTTATATACCTGTTATACACGTGGAAAATAAGATCCACTTTCAAAGTTTGCTATTAATAGATTTTTGGGCATTTGAAGATTTGGACATATTTCCTGAAGCAAATACTGCATATAATTATTTGGAAACTATATTTATTGACTTGGTGGCATTATAGGCTTCACATTGATTTAGACATTTTCAGTAGTAAATGTCACAATAGTACTTATATATGGATACAAATTAAAAGGAATGATAATAAAATTATCAATTTGTTACAATTTAGTACAATTTAAACACATGTTAAAGTAAACCAGAAGTTTACTAATACAAATGCGTTTACTATTTGGCGTGACCAGTTGGACTATCCTGGATTGTATATGATGCGAAAATTAATTAAGAAATCATATGGATATCCATTAAAGAACTAGAAGATTCTTTAATTTAAAAAATTCTCATTTGTTGCTTGTTCTCAATAAAAAGTGGTTCTTAGAAACTCACTAGCTAAAGTTGAGATTTAATGTCTTGCATTTCTGAAATGAATATGGGCCCATTCATCCACCATATAGATGGTTTTGATATTATATGATAATGGTAGATGCATCTACAAAATAATCACATGCGTTATCAACTCGCAACCTGTCGTTTGCGAGATTGTTTGTTTAAACGATTAATTTCAGATTATAAAATTAAAATAATTCATCTTGCTAATGTTGGTGAGTTTACATCCCAAGTTTTTAATGATTATTGCATGTCAATTGGGATAAAAGTTGAACATCCTGTAACTCATGTTCACACACAAAATGATTTAGCTGAATTATTTATCAAATGCCTCCAACTAATAGCTAAACTATTACTTATGAGAACAGAACTTTCTATTTCAGCATAAGGTTCATGCTTGTATTGATTTACATGTTGTACGCATCAAGCTAATAAATTATAAATACTCTCCATTACAATTAATTTTTTGTTAAGAGCCAAATATTTTCCCATTTACATTTTTTGGATGTGCGGTATATGTTCCAATTGCTCCCACAACACATAGGTCATAGTAAGAGATTGGGAATGTATATTTATATGAGTCTCCTTATAATATTTTTGAGCAATTAATTTGAGATTTAATTGTGACATGAGTTGTCAGTTTTCCCAACATTAGGGGGAGAGAAACAATAACTTGTAATGAGTTAGGGGAAGAGTAATTGAACCAGAAGTTCAATAAGGATAACTTATTACAAGTTAACTGTTAAATGTATTTACAACCTTAATGAGAATAACCAAGTGTTATATACCATCTAATATTTTAATTTGAATCAAAGTCCTAGTAGGACAATCAGTTAGAATAATGGCACAATATGTTGCGTATTATCTGTTAGTGTCGTAATGGCACAATATAGTGTGTAGAGATGAGTGGGTGTTTTTAACCCCACATGGTGTGATGGGATGGTCGGAGATGGTGTGTAGAGGATGGGGGTAGGATTTTGCATATCTGTACTGTTTATCTATATCTGAAATGGACATGAGTCTGAATCTGTATTTGACTGTATTTGAGACTATATGTATGTATTGCATGCCTATTTCTGTTGGGTTACACATTGAGTTTACAAAAACTCACATCTGTTTGTCTGTTCTGTTTAGGTAATCCACAGGCTTAAGCGAATCGGTGCGATGGAGCCTCATGGTGACCACGAGTTTATAAATGGTTTATGATTATGATTTTATTTTGATTTTAAGGATTATTTCTGGAGTTTTATAATAATAAGACTCCCAGACTATTCAGTTTAATTTCAGAATTTGGATTTTTAGTTTAACATTTTAGTTGCAACGGATATCTAAAACCATGGTTTTTACGAAATCAAGGGTTTTCCAAAATTACGAATGGGATTTTCAAAAATAACGTTTTCTATAACTTCCGCTGTAAATCACATTTTGGCAAACTAATTAATTAAATAACGTTTTTGACAATTGATATAAGCGAATATGAGATATAAAGCTGAAATGATTTATCGTATCGACTTTGTTTTCAAAACTCATTCCTTGTGACGTCTCCGAATTTGGCCATAACGTATAGGCCAAGTTTGGGGTGTTACAATCAAGATAAGTTTACCAATTGACCACTAATCCCATGCCATGTCACCATCATTTCAGTCTTTTTTACTAATTATTTATTATTCAAAAATATTTTATTTTCTTTAATTAAACTCTTTATTATTTAATATTATCAATAATAATTTTAGTATTCAAACATTGGAAATTTTTAATAATTTAGCTTTCATTTTTTTAGTTAAATTTAATTCTCAATTTTTTTTTAAAAAAAGTAAATTTATTTTTTTAATAAAAAATGTTAACTAAAACAATAAATTGTTAATAATATGAGGGTGATAACCCGCTAATCTACACGTATTTTATATTGACATGATACCATTTAATATATATGTCATATCAATAAATAATTTAAAATTTATATTCATAAAATCAAAAAACTAAAATTCAAAAAATTATACAAATAGTTCATAAAAATTAAAAAAATTAATAACACGGATTACCATGCATATTACCATGTTTAAATTTTTCACATTTTAATTTGTTTTTCATTAAAATAAGAATGATTTGACTTTTTTTAAAAGGATAATAATTAAATTTCACTCTTTTTAAAAGATTAAGAATTAGATTTAATTAAAATAAATAAATAAAAGCCAAATTTATAAAGCAAATTAAACATTAAGAACTAAAATTTTCATTAAGACTTTAATATTTAACTCTTAATCTTCAAGCAAATACACTGAAATACACAGAAATATGAGGATTCCATAAATATTATGACTTTTTTGTTAGAACTATCCATAGTCCCTCCCCAACCTATAAATACGACGATAATGCGCTTCAGCGCATTTGAACCCATGTCATCCTACATTGACAACAATACTTATACCGGTTAAGCTAATACTCAATCGGTAAATTTAAATTTCTTAAAATAAAAGTAAAGTACTAAATTGCAAATGTACGAAGAATATAATCCTTAGAGCATATTTAGTTTATATATTTATCTCTATAATTATAAAAAGGAATATTCCCCAAGTATTTTGGGCATGTTCTTTGTACAGCCCAAATAAAAGAAAACTAAGAGACCCAACTACCCAATCAAAGCCCAATACAAACCCAAAACCTAGCCCAAAACCCCCTGACCCAAAATCCAATTACACAGCCCAAATTGTTGACCCACCTAGCCTAGATTTAGGGTTTCAGAATCTGAAACCCTAAACTACCTAACCCCCTAGCGCCGCCAAGACCAGCGCCGCCCGTAGCCTGCAAAGCTCCGCCACTGTGCCACCGCCTCTGTACCTGCAAACATTAATGAGAATAGACAGAAGGCAAGAATAGAGGCATGTAAATGGCTTTTTAAAGCCGAATCCAAAGGAGGGGAGGGGGATGGATTTTTTTTCTTTTTCTTCTTTCTCTGTAAACACAAAACAAGTAGTATTCCAGTGAGAAATAAAAGAAATAACTTTCGTTTTAAGCATAAGAACAAGAACAGGAGATTCAAAAGACCGAAACAAAAAACGAAGGTGACCTCCTTTGTTTTATTTTTCGTTTTCTTTCTTTTATTTTTTCCTTCTATTTTTTTTTTTAAAACCCTAACCTCACATATATACACACATCATAAACACTAAAAAATATGCAAAAAATCATACCTATTCGAAATTCAGCCACAGCGTGTGTGTTGGGTGGTGGTCTTCTGCGCTGTCCAGATGACTGAGACACAGGGTCAATCCGGAGGTCTTGAGAGAGGGGAGAGAGAGTTGAGAGCAGATTTTAGTTTTTTTTTTTGAATGAGGGCTAAAATGAAGGAAATAAAAATTTTGGGGCTTAAATAGGGGCTACTAAACGGCACCGTTTCACCAGGCCCCCCCAACGCCCGAAACGACGTCGTTTTGGGGCCGACCACGACCCGACCCGGCCTTTGGATCCGCGTGTTTTGCTGCCATCGTAATTTCACGCACGGTCCCTCCGCTTTACGGGATGTTTCAATCTGGTCATTCTTGCGTTTATAATTTAGCCACGGTTTTTTTTATTTATTTCAATTTAATCCTCAACGTCTCAATACTCAAACCACCGAACGACGTCATTCAGGAAGTTGGAATATTTATCCTCAGGGTCCTTGTCCCTTCGCGCGCATTACAGTTGGCCCCCCCGGATCTGCGTTTTATTTCGATTTGCTCCCCAAACTTTCATTTTCACTTCAATTTCGTCCTTTTCATTGCTTTGGTTACTATTATTATTTTGTTTTTATTATTTTGTTAATAATATTATTATAATTACACCATATTACATTTATTTATTTATTTCATTATTAATCCATTATGTTATTATTACTAATATATTTTTCTTATTATTAATGTATCATTATTTGTTGCTCTACTTTTTACTGCTATTATCGTTACTATATTTATTATTATTACTCTTATTACTATTATATTTTGATCTATATTCATTTTATCCAATTTTATTTATATATCTATGTTGCTAATATATTTTATGTATTATACCTATATCTATATTTATGTACGAATGTTACAATTTTTGTACTATTTTCATTTCACATCTTATTCCTTATCATTTTTGTATCTTTTTATTATTATTATTATTATTATCACCTTTAGTATTAGTTGAAGTTACATTACTATTATTAATTTATTTATTCTTACTATTATTATTATTACCACTATGATAATTTTTATTAACATATTATTGTTATTTTTTCCTATCTTTTATATATCATTATTGTTATTAACATATGTTATCATTAATTCCCTATTATTTTCACCTTTATTATTATCATTACTACATTATTATTGGTATTATTTTTTACTAGTATTAATTTTCTTATTATTACTATTATTAGTATCATAGGTATTATTTTATTATTATTATTATCCTTATTTTATATCATCCCTTTTATTACTGTTTTTATAATCAACATTATCAATATTATCGTTTTCATTATCATTGTCATCTTTTATCTTGCCATGTTTTATATTTATTTATTCATTTATTTATTTATTTGTTTAGTTATTTATGTATTTGCTCATTTCATTTTCCTTATGTGTTCGATTTATATTTTACTAGCCTTGTTTTTATCTCATCTTTTTATACTTGTTCATATTATTGTTATCAACATTGTTAAGATTCTTTCACAAAAGAAATATCCATTATTAGGTAATTCGAGATAATCGTGCCCTAACTTACTGGGTTTCGACTTTTCTCATTTAACCTAAACAACAGAATATTATTTTTTAAATCCCAATACAAGTCTTTAAAAATGCTTATTTTCGGGGATGCAAGATATGATGCCCTAACTTGCGGGGTATAACATTTTGACACCCCGAAATAAGAGTTTTGCAAATAAAGGCAATATTCGGAGTTTGAAAACTCGAGGAAACGTGCCCTAACTTACTGGGTTTCGATTTCCCTCGTTCACCCTAACTAACCGAATATCCTTTTAAAAAAAGAAGATACATTAATTTTAAATAAAAGGCAAGCTCAGTCTCGAAGTCGAGATGCAGTGTCCTAACTTACTGGGCCTGACATCATATGGCTTCGAGATGAGAGTGTCTTTAGCATTCGTTTTAATTTATTCGATCATTTTTAAATCAGCATTTTTATAAAGAAGGATCGTATTTTAAATTATTTCAAGTTCTAAATTTTCGACATTAAGACACTAATTAATCAACTAGGTACCAATTTTGGGCGTATCGAGGGTGCTAACCCTTCCTCGTATGTGTATCGACTCCTCCCGAACTCATTTTCGATTTTTCGTAGACCAAAAAAAAAAATCATCGTTTTAGTAAAATTTTTATTAAAATGATTAATTTAAGGTGATCCGATCACACCTCATCAAAAAAGGATTGGTGGCGACTCCAGTTTTTCGTTTTCATTTTCAAAATCTAAGTCGACTACCGTTTTACAAAAAAATGGTTACGACATTCTTCATATCAAATGTTTTGAGAAAATGCAAAGTGTCAAGCTTGGCATTGCTGCTTCAAAGAGAAAGCATTTATCAAAAGCTCATAATTTATCTAACAATTCGATCCTTTTTACAAAATCCCATTAATGCATTAAGGTTCCATCCAAAGAGAATAACAAAGACATTCTTTTCTTGCCCTAATTTTTTTGACCTTTTTAATAATACAATAATAACAATAATATATATTTCCACAAAATAAATACTATACATTAGATAGCTAACATCTATCAACACGATTATTTTACAATATAACAAATTCCTTGTAGCCTATTAACAAATTATAATAAGATTCGTGAACTTAATATCTATAATCTTTAATATTTTAATTTAAATATTTCAATCAAAACATTTTTTTACTGTCAATCATTTATGAATATATTTGTTACATAAATTAATTTTCCAATTTAAGTGTTGCCTTAGACATACTATTGGACAAAGCCAACTCTTATTTAAGTATTGCTTTAGGCATGCATATACCAACCCTTATATAAAGAGTTGGCCAAAGCATATGTTGACAAGTCTATCCCAACACTTAGAAAAGTGTTGGCATAGTATTGGACAAAGCCGACTCTTATTGAAGCGTTGCCTTAGGCATGCATATCCCAACCCTTATACAAAGAGTTGGCCAAAGCGTATGTTGATCAGTCTATCCCAATACTTAGGAAAGTGTCACCCCAAAAGTGTTGTCTTAAGACTGTTTTGTTGTAGTGGGAGAGAGTTGATTTTCATGATATTTTCTCTCCTGTAGTGAAACATACATCCATTCAGGTGCGTTTGGCCCTTTTTTGCATCAAATAATCTTGAATTAGAGCAGTTAAATGTAAAGACTGATTTCCTTCACTGTGACCTTGAAGAGGACATATACATGCAACAACCTGAAGGCTTCAAAATTGAAGGTAAAGAAGATCATGTTTGTCTCTTACAAAAGTCTTTGTACAGTTTAAAGCATTCTCCTCGGCAGTGGTATAAAAAGTTTGACACCTTCATGTTGAATATTGGTTTTTCTCGAAATAAGTGAAATAATTTATTATTATGAAATATATAATTTTTTAGATTATATAGTAAATATATATTTTTAATTATAAAAAAATTTATATGTTACATTTCACCCTTAATTTATAAATTTTCACTTTATTCTAACAAAAATTAAATTTAAACATAAGTTTGTATAGAATAATATAATATTAAAATAAAATTGAATTAATTAAAAATATTCTCTATTAAGTATAAGCAATTTTATCTATTTATCATTTTTCATAGTTTTTGTAAAAAAAAATTATGTAGGAATATTTTTATTTTGGATTACCAAACATGTGAAAAAAAATTAAATCATTCAAAATAGTAGTTTTTTATTGATTTAGTTTTTTAAGGATATTCTCTTTTTCCGTCATTTGCTTCTTTTCTTTTGTTTTGCCTAACGACGGTGCTAACCTTTGGGTTGGCTATCATTTGCCCCTTTTTTTTTCTCCCACCAACCTTTTTTTCTTTTTTTTTTTCTACTTATTCACTCTATGCTCTCTTTTTTCAATTTACAAATCTATTTTGTAAGTATCTTTATTGTCTTCACAAGTGATGGACAGATGACAGTGTCTGTTGTTGTTGAAAAACCAGCCACTAACAAATTCTCTTAGAAAGTGGGTGGCTCTTTGTTGGCTTCTTAATTTGTTTCTGTTTTAAGATTTTTTTTAAAAATAATAAATGATTTCATGAGTTGATTTGGACCCATATTGTATTAAGTTTTATTTGTTTGTTTTCCATTATTTAATAAGTCCTCACTTTTAGAAATTTTTGTCTACTCTTGTAACATGTTTTTTAGTTTTGCTTATGCATGAAGTCTTGTTTTTGCAAGTGATTTTAGAGATGGTCTTGTCACCGTCTTCTCTAGTTTGGTGGAAGCTCAATTCTTTTGCCCATTTTTTCCCCCACTTTGGACCATCCAAGACTGATTTTCTTATCATATTAAGTGCTTGTAATCACTTCAAATATGTCGTGCTTAAGTTGTGACAGAATCAATTGCCGACATATCATAATGTTCATTTGATGCTATAGATGAAGCTTTTGTTATGTTTATATGGAGCTCGTCCTTCGATACCTAAGATGGGTGTTTCTTGTTTTTTTTCCCCCAAATTGTCTTGTCGCTTTCACAAAATAAATTAATAAATTCCACTTTCAAATTTATTTTTCAAAGGTTTATCAAACAAAGCCTAAATTTGGCAATTTTTAAAATTTTATAATAAATTTTGAAAATAAATAAATTTTGTATTGTTAATGTTTTAATAAATATTTCAAATTTAATGAGATAAGAATTTCAAATTTCAAAATTAAAAATTAAAAATTAAAAATTTTAGATTTTAGATTTTTTATTTTTTATTTTTTATTTTTTATTTTTGAAAATTCAAATAAAAAAAGAGAGGTAACATTGCATATGTATATTTTAATGATTCAAAATTAATATATTGGATTTTTTTAACAATAAGAAGTATGTTTGAAACATTTGTACTAATTATAATTTACATATATTTTAAATTGTATAATCAACTCATACTTTTTTTTACAAAATAAAAAAAATAAAAATAAAAAGAAAAAAAGAGTTGAAATATCAATTAATAAAATACAATCTGAAATGAGTTAGTTAAAATAATAAAGAAAGGAGAATTTTACATATTTAGAAAAAAAATTAATTATTTGTATCAATTTTTAAAAAAAAAAATGAAATATGAAGAAAGTGAGAGAGTAAATATATTTAGTGCAATGCACAAATTTATTATATTTAATATCGAAAGTATATTATATTTAATAGGGTCATACTTTTTATATGGAATAGATTTATACCTTATATAAATTCGAAATAAAAAATAATAAATGAAAACTACTATTTAAAAAAATAAAGGATTTCATAAAAATAACATATTAAAAATTCTTTTTATTTGTATTCTACACAATTTAAATTTAATTGGAAATATATTTTTTTTTATGTTTTAAAGAATTTTTAATTTTTATAGTTTAAACTTTTATTTCAAACTTTTTTAAAGTTTGAAAACATTTTTAAAAATTTTATTATTAATTTTGATTGCAAAGAGTTTAATTTTTAAACATTATTATTAAAAAATAAAATATGTTAATAAATATTATAAAAAATATTTTAACATATATTTATTACATATATCTTACTTAATTAAATAATAGATTCATTTTATCAATTAATTCTTAACTCGGTTGACATCGATATTATTACTAGTATAAGAGGACACGAGATTGAGCATGTTGATGCGCATTTATCCTCTTATATAAAGGTTGATGAAAAGTTATAAGTAACTTTAAACATTATATTAAAATAATAATTTTGTTATTATTATTTAATTTTAGGTAATATGTGTAATTTAAACCAACAGGACCCACATAATTAATTTAGTCAAAATGCTTATGTGTAACTCAAAGAAATATACTATGTGCCATCATGTGAACTAGAATTTCCTAAATGTTTATGTACTTATATATATATAATATTAGATTCTAATAATTCATATTTTTTTTTTCAACATTAAAATTATTTTAACTGATAATATACTATTTAATAGAAATAGAAATTTCAATAATGTTATTATTTTAATGTTAGTTTGTTTATAATATTATTTTAGTTCAGTTTATAAAATACTATTTAAAACAGTATTTAATATAAATATTAATTTTAAAAAATAAATTTAATAATTTTTAATTATTATTAAAAGGCTTAATTCTCAATTTGGGCTTTGAATTATGTCTCTCTTTTTTTTTTCACTTCGGTACCTAAATTTTTTTGTCTCGGATTAATACTTAAATTATTATTTTATTATCTAATTTAATACTTTTATTTGTAACAATGTTAAAAGAACCGATTGCCACGTGGTGCCAATCAGAATATACCATGTGCCTCATTCAACCAATCAAAATGTGTCACACGGTAAATAGATTTATTTAAAATAAATATATTGACCAACTATTGAATGTCTATGTAACGCTATTAGAATGTACCACGTCACCTTTATTTTAAAATTTAATATTATAGATAATTTATTGATTAAAAAAGTGAAAAATATTATATAATATACAAATAATTCAAAAGTTTTAAAGAATTAAAACAACTAATAAAATTCTAAAATATATAAATATGAATTTTAAAAAATAAATATTATATAAAAATTGAAAAAATTTTAAAATTTTAAAAAGGTATTTAAATTTTAAAAAAATTGCAAAAAAAAGTTAAATTTTCAAAAATATATATTCTAAAAATTTGGTCATAAATTTTTTTTTTTTTCCAAAAACTCTAAATTCTAAAGATTCAAAACCATATATTTAAAATTCTAAAAATTCAAAACAAATTTTTTAAAGTTGCTTGTGGAATAAAAAAAGGTACACAGTGAGTGTACTAAATACTAACCCTATATCTGAATTTCCGAATTAGACAATGTTCAACAAAAAAATATAAAGCTTCAAACTTTTATAAATTTGGAGTTTTTGAAAAAATAAAATTTATGAAATTTTTTCTAGAATATTATTTTTTGAAGAAATAATTTTTTTGGTAATTTTTTAAAATTTAAATACATTTTTAAAATTTAAATTTTTATATAATATTTTGATTATTTGTCTAAATTTATATTTATATTTTTTTTACCCTTCTTCAAACTTTTTTGAATTATTTATATATTATATATGATTGTTTTACATTTTTAACCAATATAATATATAATATTAATTTTCTTTACCCGTGCAATGCACAGATTAACTATAAGTGTTAATTATATTATATTTATTTTTTAAAAATTTTATAATATTTCGTTAATAATATATGACTATGAAATTAAAACATAATTTGTAAAAGTAATGGTAAACTTAAAAAGACTTTTTTAGACAGCTTTAAAATTTACAATGATGTAAAATTGTAATAAAAAAATGTTTTTAAAAAGCTTATGGGAAAATTATGATTGAAAACATATTTATTTTTTAATCAATTTTATTTTATTTAAAATTTCTAATTTAGGTATTTTTATAATATAAAATAATTTAGATTATAAAAAAGTAAATACATTTTTAATTAATAATATAGAAAAATACTAGGAGAGTTAAATTACCTTATTAAATGGTTTTAGAAGTATAATAGATTAAGTCATATAATGTTAACATAATTAAGTAAAATACATTTTATTTTGAAAATAATCATTGTATTTTTAAAATTCTTATGTTAAAATGATGAATTAGTTAATACTATTGTGATTTAGCGATTAAGTGATAATGCTGTAGTAACCTACTAGGGTTTCAAAATGAAACCCAAATTATATTTAAAAATAACTTATTGTTAAAATATCACTTGGGAGCCTAAATTTGTGGAATATACCATCTACATGTGCTTATATCAATTCAATAACATGTTTTGGTCAATAAAAAATGTTACGTGATAATTAAGTTTATTTAAAATAAAAATATTAATTTTGAAAGTTTAAAAAAATATATTATAATAATAAATATCTAAATATTTAAAAATATTTTTTATTTTGACCGACTATGGACCGATATTGATTGACCCACCACGTAGCGCTACTAGAATACCGCATGTATCCTATAAGAATCTACAGAGTCAATCCTCTAGGAATTTTAACCCAAAAAGAAAAACTGTTTACATTTATTTTTAATATAAAATATATCTCATTTTTGAAGAGATAATGTAGTTTCAAATATTAAAAATAATGTGATTGCAAGAGACAATAATCAACCAAATAGAAAATGCTTTGTTTTGTATTGTTCCTATCTATCCTTTACGGCCATAGTTTGAGTGTAGTAATGTAGGCTTGGTCAAATAAGATGGCGCCCAGCCACAGCTAATTATGGGAGTGGACTTGACTTTGGTTATTGTGTCTGGTGTGTATTGGTATCAAATTCCAAGTCTTCTGCCCATCCCATGCCCCCCTCTGAACCACGCAGTGTTAGGAGTATGACCAAACAGACATTGTTGTCTCACTCTAATAAACTCCAATTTTCCACTAAGATACGACGACTAACATGCAATTGCGGTTTCAGTGGCTCCCACCCCCACCACTCTTTCATAGGATTACGTATACCACTACCTTTTTACCACCCCCTTCAACTATCCATTTTTAGGTTTTTTATGCCCTAACTTTGTTTAACTTTTACATGATTTACGTTTGTTTAATTTTATATTTTTATTTGTAATATGTATGAGTTTTAAATATTTTTAAAAACCATAATTACTTGTTCAAAATAAATTCATTAAATATATGTTTCCAAATTTCATTAATTAAATACAGAATGAAAAATATTATCCTATACAAAACTTTAAGTACATGAAAAATACAATTATATTATTTTTTTTATAAACATAAAATCCAATTATTGTCATGCATATTATCATCTTATACACTAATAGTAATTTGTTCTTAATTTCACAAGCTGCTGATTATGAAGCTACTATATATCTTATTTGTTTCTTATCTTTTAAATCTGTCAACTATAAACATGTGACAACATCTTCACTTTAAAATCCCCTTTATCAATGTATAACATATAATATGCATATTTTTAAAAGAAAGTGGGTTGGGGAAAGACTAAACCTAAACCTAGGAAAGTTAATTTTAAAATTTTAAATGAGATTAAATGATATGATTTTGGTGTGTACTGATAAAGTTATCCAAACATTTCATTAGTGGGATGCTGCATGCTTGGAACTCATTAATGATTTTACACAAAACTGAGATTGGGATGTTCTAAATGCAGTCAAAATCAAAGCTACAATACATAATCAATAAAAATCACATTAATAATTACTATTATACAGGATGAGAATGCAAACCTCATACTCAAGGTAGCCAATAACCCAAAAGTCCCAATTTATAAACACAAAATTACATGTAATATATAATTGCTAAAATTTATTAACAACACTAGACAATAATGGCTTTTTTTATTATAAAAATACCCAATATTTTTTTATTATTTATGAAAATGGTTCACCTAAAAATTATGTATGTAAATGATTCGTTTTGAACAACAAACTTCGATGTCATTATTGCCATTGGCGACACCACCCATCACAATCACCCAATGATTGGCCCGTGGAATTAAAAAATAATTTTTTTAGGTGTCATCGTTGACATAACAACACTAGTATGTGTATTTGTAAACCCACTTAAAAATATTGATATTCTAGGGAAAAAAGAAAAAAAAATATATTTTAATGGGTGTCATCGTTGCCATTGGCAGCGCTAGTGTTTTTATTTTGAAAAAAATGAATGTTGATTGGTGCCGCCGTTACCCTTGGTGACACCCGTCTGATATTTTTTTTTAAAAAAGGTGAGGCTGAAATGAAAAAAAAGAAGAAGATGGAATCGAAGCCTTGAGGAGATAGGCTTTGCAATGGATGCAACGACAACAAGGTGGATCATTGGTCGAGTGAAATAAAAAAAAGAGATCAGGAAGCAATGGGTCAGTTGAAAAATATGAAGGGATGTTTGCTTGCTTGCAAAATGAGATTTGGAGTTGGGCTATTAAATCTTTAAAGAAGAGAAATAGAGAAAAGAGGGGAAGAAAAGATGAAAGAAAACTATAGAAAAGAGAATGAAATCGGAAAAAAAAAATGAAGAGAAGAAAACAAATTAATGATGTGGGGATGAGAGAGGCATAATGATGACAGAGAATGGAGGAAGAAGATGAAAGGGTAGGGAGAAGAAAGAGGGGATGAATGCAACAGAGAAGGAAGATGAAAAGGTGAAGATAATATTAATTAATAAAAAAATGAAAGTCGGCTAACAATTGACAATTAATTAAGGCATTTACTTCTCTATTTTCTTTCCTTTCCGAGGTGCATCCATTTCCCTCCCCTTTGCTTTAACTTCTTTCTCCTTTACCTTTTCATCTTCCTCTTATTTATCTATTGCACTCATCCCCTCTTTCTTCTCCCTTGTTTCAATAGTTTTCCCTTTTTTTTTTTGGTTTCAAGTTTTTTTTTCATTGTTTCATGGAAGATCAAGCTAGTTCAAGTTCAAGAGAAGTTATAATATTTAGCGTGACTTTCACTCTTGGAATCTCCATTCTTCGTTCATTGTTTCTGCTTCCGTTCTACTCTTCTCTTCAGCTTTGCTCCTTTTCTTTGTAATTGAAGCAATATCAATTTTTTAAGGCTTTAAACAACCATAATAGTGTTGCCAAGAGCAATGACGACCCCAAAAATACTATTTAAAAAAAACACTAGTTTATTCAAAAAAAAAAACACTAGTCTCGTCGTTGTCATTGGCAGCACTTATTAAAATATATATATAATTTTTTTTGCAAGGAATACATGTATTTTAAATGAGTGGGCATGTGTATTGATAATAGTGCCACCAATGTCAACGACGACACCCAAAAAAATTATTTTTTAATTTTATGGGCCAATCATTGGGTGATTATGATGGGTGGTGTCGCCAATGGCAATGACGACAGCGAGGTTTACTGTTCAAAACGAGTCATTTACATACATGATTTTTAGGGTGGGTTATTTTCATAAATAATCAAAAGTTTTAGGTCATTTTTATAAAAACCCTAATAATTAAGAGGAAGAACCAATAAAGGTATTAGAGGGATAGTTCAGTCAAATCAAGGAAAAACATTCCAACCAACAACACATTGGCCCCTATGTATTCTCAAGAGCAACAATAATAGAGACAACACATTAGCCCCTATGCATTCTCAAGAGTAATAATAATAGAGACAACAATGGGCAAAAGGATAAAAAGAGAAAAGTTTCATAAAAGATAGTATCTTTATGATCGAGAAAACCCAAGATATTCTTCTAACTTTCATCACCATCCTTTTACTAACTTAAGAATCAAGAAGCATCAAGGAGCACAAGTTTTGACACTTCATAATTCTTCATTTGCTTTATAGGCCTAAAGCCTTTACCAACCTGAAAACCATCTCTTGCCATCATCCACTCAAAGACGTAAACATTTGGTGTCATCTATGATAATCGAACAGAAAGCCATAAATCCTACCATTGCAACTAGCTCCCTCTTACCTAATTTTGAATCTAGCTTTTATTAAATCCAATAATGTAAACCCAACGCATGTATGTTATCAATGCCTTTTATATTCTCTCTCAGCATCTACAAATACATTGTATGGAGACACCTATTCTAGATGATTGTATCATCATTGAGGAACACAACTTTTTTCGTTCATTCATAATCAACGTTGTAGGACCATATCGTCGAAGTCTCATAAGCTCGGATCAATATACAACTTCAGTTAATGTTGTTCCTAAAGAAGCCTTGACCTTATAGGATCTTAACCACTAAGAGCATGTTCAATCAAGAGATCAACCAACCAATGAAATGGAATTATTTAGACTTAACCAATATGACCTTGAATGTACTAAAAGCATAGTTGATGTCTCTATCCCTACTGCAATTAGTCTTGAGCAGCCATGATAATTGCTGCCATCTGAATTAAAAAGAGAAACCAAGAAGGTTTGGAACAAAGAAGATGGTATTGTGTCGCTTAGGGAATAAGTGAAGGTTTATTTGAGTGGTCTTAAAAGGCCTTCAAGGATACCATGATGTCTAATGCTGAGAAATGGCACCATAGATATTTTGTTTGATGAGGAGGATATAACTTTGAGTGAAAGAAATGTTAAGGTTTCTACAAAGGGTCCCTTATCCTAAGATTTGTTTCTCCAAATGAGTGCACAAGTTAATTGATAAGAACATAGAGTACAATAATTATAAGATTAGTTGGTCAAAAGATTAGATATAAAGCATTTCTTAGAAGAATTAAGTCATTGTGGAGTGCTATAAGTCACATCCAACTTGTGGATCTTAACAATAATTATTATTTGGTGAAATTCTCATCATCTCAAGACTATAACAAAGCTCTTACAGGTGGTCCATGGATAATTTATGGCCATTACCTTATAGTTCAACCATAGAGTAATGATTTTTCCACTAGGGATAGCCATTCATCCAATATGGTTATTTGGGTAAGATTGCTCAATTTTTCTTAAAATTACTACTCTAAGAGCTTGGTAAAGGCTATTGCAACGTTTCTAGGTAAAGTGGTTGAAATATATTACAAAATCAAAAAAGGGAAGAGAGGAAGGTTTGCGAGGATGTTGATTATTTTTTATCTAAATAAACACTTACTTTCTCTATTGGGATTGATGTCCATAGACAAGGTGTACAATATGAAGGGTTGCTGATTATTTGTTACAAATTTGGTAGTTGTGATCACATCAAAGAGGATTGTATGAAAGGAAATAAAAGCAAAAAAAATGTTCCTATTGAGCTTCAAGATCAGCCTTTGTATGGTCTTTGAATGCAAGTCATCGATCAAAAGAGATGACCACCGTCGAACTCAGGGAAAGTGAACTTTCATTAAATGTAGTAGCTAGTTCAGGTTAATTCCGCACTTAAGGAGCTTGTTTTCTAGCCAATTTAGTATTTAATATTGCATTTCAGTATTTAGGACTTAGGATTAAAATTTAACAAAAATAATTGTTTTTAACACATTTCTAAGTGTTAATGACCTACAGGCCGACACCCTAAACTACGGTAGGTTCCGCGAAATGTAAGACGCGAAACATAACAAAACAAAACTTCAATTTATTATCATACATCATAGAACTTAACGTAATTCCTTTCAAGGATTAACCAGATTATTTGCAAATAACCTAACATTCATATACTTGTCACTTAGACCAACTCAATTAAATCAGGAGTCTACCCCAACGTTTGGCGGATTGTGTGACCTTCTTGCTGATCCAATCAACAAGCTCTAAATGTTACAAAATCTACAAGATAAAATATTTAGAATACTTAGTAAGCCCACAAAAATTCAATAGTTACTTACCTGGCATAACAATATTATGATAATTTAATATGCAAATATTGTTTACCTACTCGCCAACACAATTTGCCAACAAGGTGAGTGCATATATTTCATTACAAATGATATCTTGAGTAAGCAATTTAATACAATGCCTTTCTTCATATCTAATCTAATCTCAACCCTATTGTTGATGCGGATTCCCATTATAGAAATTAATTCTTTGATATTCTCCTATTTCTTAAATTGTAAATTTCATATTTCACATGCTTTATATTACCCGATGAACACTATAAATGATGTCCTAAATAAGCAACTTAATACAATGCCCTTCTTCATATCTAATCTAATCTCAACCCTGTTGTTGATGCAGACTCTCATTATAGAAATTAATTCTTTCATATTCTCCAATTTCTTAACTTGTAAATTTCACATTTCACATGCTTTATATTACTCGATGAACACTGTAAAAGAACTGAAAACACAAGTATACTTCATGTGAGGCTCATTCGAGTTAATCACATACAGAGGTGTTAGGTTACCTGTTCAGGATAAACCTTTATCGACATAATAAAAGCCTGGCCAGGACTATATATACATGGAAGGTTACAAGTCTAGGCTAAACCTTTAAAATAACATCAGATTACCAGTCTAGACTAAATCTGTGTCACATGTATCTTCGAGTCTGCAAAAAATGCTAGAGTTCGGAATCATCAAGAAATAACATGTAACCATGTGTATGAGTCTTTTACCAGTTCATCGGGATGCTGTCATTCTATAATTTCATTCACATTCCTTCATACATAACTCGATATTTCTTCTATATTTATATTTTGCAACCAACTACTTTTCAAATTTCAATTATACAATTTAAGAACAAAATAAAAAGAAAGCTAAATAATGTTCGTATTGTATGAACTTACTGGGCAAAATTATCACACGCCACACCAAAGTTTACTCAACAACTTTTCCATTTTCACGATCTTCTCTTAGCAAATTCAAATTTTGATCTATAACGTAATTCCAATTCAATTTTTATTAACCAACATCATTCATCAGCTTATGAAACACATAAGTTAGTTTATTTCCATCGCTTTAGCTTCCTTTAAACCCACCACTTAAACAATCAAGACCTTTATAACAACGTTTTATAGAAATCTTAAGTTGATTTCAAAATGTCTCTATTTTAACTATTATTCAAAACTAACATATTTCTAATTCTTCCAAGTGGCCCTTTATCATAACTTTTCATATAGTTTAAACATTTAACATCACGAATGTCTAGCATTCAACAATGATAATCTTAATAAGTTTTTAATAGTTTTGAAAATAAACACCACTATTAGCTAAACTGAAGCATGATAAATTCAAAAACATCAAATTCAAGCAAAATAGACTTGAATTAGCTTACCATGTAAGAACACAAAGCTTGGACAAGTTTTTCTTAACCTAACAGGGAAAAAAACGTAAATGGAAAGGATGAAGAAGAGAATAATGAAGTACTTCTTTTCATTCACCAAGCTATAATATATATATATGTCTAATCTAATCTATTAATTAGGATTAGCATCGTTACAGGTAATGTAACAACCAACACTTGTCCAACCAGTAACTATGAAATTGGTTGAATTATCAATTTGGTCCCTAAATGATTATCATATTACCACTAGTAAAAGAAATTCATAGTGGTTAACTTTTACCACATTTATGATTTCATCCCTATACTAAAATAAGTTATCCAATTAATAAAATCAACAAACTAGAATTTCATATAACACTATAATAGACTAATAGATATTAAATATTAAAACTTATTGACTCCATCATCAGTAAATAGGGTTCTAAAACTACTACTTCTAGTACCACTAAAAACGGGTTGTTACGCTTTATAATGGAGTCAATAATATAACTCTGCTTAACACTTCTCCACACTATGGCTCCACTACTTAGGACAAAAAACATAACTTGATATCGATTTCCTCAAATCCCAAAATGTTTGGAAGTCAAAATTAATATATCTAATGAAAGTTAAATCCCCTCCAAAATATACTAGCATATAATCTCTTGTTCTCCGTAAATACTTGAGTATATGCTTAATTATTTTCTAGTGTCTTGGACCAAGATTCGTCTGATATAGGCTCACAAATCCTATTGCAAAACATATATCTAGATGCTTAATAACATCACACATGAGACTTCCTACTGCTAAAACATAAGGAACATTTCTCTTATGCTATTTTCTTTCGTTGTCTTTGGACAGTTCTTTTAAAAAAAAGATGAAAACTCGATACAGATGATTGTGTACCTTTCTTCAAATTAGCCATATCAAAATGTTCCTCGATGAGTAGTATGCCATTAACATATAAAACTAGAAAGATCACATTTCCATCCACAGTATGTTTATAAATAACAAGTTCATCAAACATTTTACTCAAATTAAAAAATTTTGGATCAAATCTTTAATTCCATAAGTCAGATACCTGCTTCAGTCCATATACAGACCTTAACAATTTGTAAACTTTTTGTTCATTTCCTTTAGCTATATATTTCGTAGGTTGCATTATATGGATGCTTTCTTTAAATGGTCATTCAAAAACATGTCTTGACATCCATTTGCCAAATCTTGTAATCAAGACCCGCTGTAATGGATAATATAATACATATGGATTTGAGCATCACTACTAGAAAGAAGGTTTCCTCGTAATCAATACCTTCTTTCTCTACGTATCTTTTTGGTAGAGATAAGTCCCTCATAAGAGTTAATCCCTTAAATATAGTTCCAAAATTTGCTCCCATTGAATCGATAGAGCTAAGTCCCTCAAAGGATCTAATCCCTTAGAGAATATAACATAGTCAAAATAACATAACTTCTCCAAAATTGCTCCACTTATTAATAGAGCTAAGTCCTTCAGAAGACCTAATCCCTTAAGGGATAGAACATAGTAGTCAAATAACTTGATTTCCTTTAAACTTATTTACATTAATGTGTAAAGTTTAGTCCCTTAGAGGACACGCCATTTCTTAGGGGCACAACACAATTAAATAATTCAACCCTTTTCCAACTCACTCCTCTCTTAACAAGCTTAAACCTTTAATTACCAAAATGAAACTAATAAATCTCTTTCTTTTCTCTATTAGATTTTTATCGAGTCACTTTCTAACATGTCTCAAACCTAAAAGGGACATATCCTTATACATGTTGAAAATGTAGACTCTAGGCTCAAATAACTAACTAAAAAAAAAAGGGCAACATGTAACTATCTAAACACAACAATGACAACTGATGATAATTAGGTAACAGAACCAACAAAGAAGCTAGAGGCATAGTCTTGTTAGATTAAGGGCTCACACTCTAACCAACCACACATAGGTCTATACATCCTCAAGAGCAATGATGATAGAGACAATAAGAGGCAAAATGATAAAAGGTGGAAGGTTTTCATAAAAAGAAAGGGCTAAAAAATCTAAGATACTCTTTTAAGCTCTGATCACCTTTTTTTTTATCGACTTAAGTATTGGTGAGTGTTGTATTACTTAAGCTTTTGCGCCCCTACAATTCTTTCTTTGTTTTGAG
Source organism: Gossypium anomalum (assembly GCA_025698475.1). Lineage (NCBI taxonomy): Eukaryota > Viridiplantae > Streptophyta > Magnoliopsida > Malvales > Malvaceae > Gossypium > Gossypium anomalum. The sequence goes on from CM046966.1 coordinate 19,029,940, forward strand.
GTCTGTAGCCTTTACAAAAAACCAACGCTTAGTCAATCCTACTCTCATGTACGTAACAATAATAAATTATTATTTTGGTCTTGGATATATGAAGAAGAAGTTAGTGACAACCCCTAATTCGTAATAGGCACATTTATGTAATCGACAAATGTAAAGTTAAAATAATAAAAATCAAATCGTTTCAATCCTCACTATAAATTCTACCCTTTCTATCTCTCCTAATATGAGAATCCAAATTTTAACCTCCAACTTCATATTATAAGAGTTCAAAGATTGTGAATTTCTTATCTCTTTTGATCCCTTATAATCATTTTTTTTTTTAAAAATGGGATTAATCATTCAATTGAGAACAAATACTTTGTTGAATTCAATAATATATTAAACTATTCTTTTAGGATTTGAATATTTATTTCTTTTTATTTATTTATTGATAGAATATTGATATAAGAGATTGAGGTAATGCAGTTTGAATCCATGTCAAATAAATGTCTAAGTTTTAACTACCGCTCTATATAAATCAAAATAATTTGTTACATTTAATGAATCATATATGTCCTACGTACTATTTATTTAGTATCAAAGTGATTTGTTTTATTATTTAATTTCTCTTCTGAACCAATTAATCTAACCAATTGGATTGGTTAACCTTAAATTGATATATAGGTGAAGTCAAGGATAATAAAAAATTATAAAATTTTATAAAAGTTAAAAATTTTAAAAAAAATTAACTAAATGTTATAAATAATGAGAGGGGCTAAAAAGAAAATTTTAGCGTTTAGGCAAGGGGCAATTCCCAATTCGCTGGCTATAGCCTATGATGATTTTAAAGATTAGTCAAACTAATTGCGTTTCCAAAAATGAGTTTTAGTTTTCTAATTCAAAAGAAGAAAAAGATAAGATATTGAAACATGTGTATGGTTTTTAGGTGATGGTTATCTTTATTTTTCTTTACTTTTTAATGCATAATAATTAGTTTATGGAATCATTAGATTTCAATGAAAGAATAATAATCATGGGCTTGAAATAGGCTCTTTCCAATGCTCATGACCCTTATCTAGTCTGTATGAGTTTTAATGCATAATATCTTTTCTTAAAGACCATTATAACTTGGCTAACACATTATTTAATTTTCTCCTTCAAAATTGGATTTGGGTAAATTAGATTGAACAAAAAATATATTAAACATTGGGATAAAATTACATTATGAAAAGAAGTAGGTGAAGGCATTACTAGAAAAAATAAAGATGGGATAATTTAAAATATGAAATATTATATAAGCCCTTCTCACCACATTGGATATAGGACTAATCAATAAAACTAAAACATGCCAATATTTGTCAGCTCCATCTCTCCCATTGCTTGTTCTTTTATGGACCAAAAAGGAAAAGCTTGCACAAAGTTGTTGGGAAGATTACACGACGAGTTTCGCTTCTACATTATATAAGTCCTGTAGAATATAAAAAAACAAAAATGTAAAATTTGACAACAAACTCATGTATCGGAGATCCTCTAATTCTTCCAATCCTTTATGTGTACATGTTTTACTTTTAAATGATCATTTCTTGTGTTGGAGGGACTTCCCCTAGTAGCTAACACAGTCCAATCACCTTTGACTGATTCAAGCCAAGGATTCAAGCACCATCAATTTAGCTTATAAACCACTTCAACAGCATATTAACAAATTAATCCTTTTTAAGTTTGGATATAAATCTACGTCTTAGTATATTTAATAAATTATATAATTTCATCTTTATGAATTAGTTCAGGCCGGGTGAAAACCTAATTTCAAAATCTTTTTAAGCTCATGCCCGTTTTCAAACCAATTTGGCCCTCCAAAAAACTCATTTTATTATTAAAATATATATTTTAAGCTTTTTTTTAAAGAGTCTTATTATAAGTTCGGATTGTATCAGCTCGTAACTCATAAATAGAAAAATAATACGTTTTAACGCATCCAAACTCACATCTTCCTATATTAGCAACAATACCCCATCAATCAAGCTAAGATCCAATCAACGTTATTTTTAATTAAAATTAATTTAAAAATATTTTTTATTTAAATTGAATTTGAAGTTAGACAAAAAATTATGTCGTAATTGAGACAGACTTATGAGACCGAGTTAAGGTATCCAATCGTTCAAACTCATCACAAAATAAAACATGGTGATAAAAGAAAAACTTTGCTATAAATCCAAAATTTAATCCAATTAATTCGTACCATCATTTAAAAGAAATTTTAAAGTCAGAATTTGAATATTTGCAACATCTTATATCTCCCCGAACTATAATTTTTCCTTCAAAATACTCCTACACAGTGATAAAAAGAAAGTTGTACAAGCCCTTGCATCTTACCAAGGCAAAAAAGAAGCATCAATGGGAACAACATTTTCAGGTATGACATGAATCAACAAAATTACAGGTTGAAGCTTTTCCACTCAAACCCTACAGTAGGTAAACTGGAGAAGCAATAGTTTGTTTGTTTTCTTTTTCTTTTTCTTCTTCCTTTTTTTCATTTTTTCTCGTCTTTCTCTTCATAATATTCATCGTCGTCATAGTATTCCTCATTATCATTATCACCGTCAGCTTCATCTTCATCTTCATCATAATAATATTCCTCATCTTCATCTTCATCACTAAGTTCCAGCAAAAATGCAGAATCCCTTGATTGTTGCCTCATCAAATGTTCTGCTATTCGTTCTCTGATTGCAGCGCCCTGAAAAAACTCCCTTTGTAATTTTTTTATATGTATGCAATTGTCATTACTACAAACATTGATTTCATTAGATTTGCTCACCATTTTGTGGAAACCTTCTTCGAACACCTCAAGAAATCCGGCAAGCCAGCGATCAGCATTTTCCACCAACTCATTACATCCGGCAACCCAGCGGTCGGCGTTTTCCACCCACTCGTTACGATGCATAGCAACAGTTTGTATCTGCAAGTATTTTCGGGTAAATATTAGTGAATTGCCTTAGCTTTATGAGAAGATTAAGAATAACTAAAAGGGAATGTTCAAGCTTAAACAAACAACCTAGAACCGAAAAACCATGGCAGGTCCAGGCAAATAGCACCTGGCAACAAACACGACTAGGTAGGATATACATATAGGCATTCAAGCTTATAAACATACACACACGCAATATATATATATATATATATATATATATAAAACAAACTGAAGCATTAGGTGACAACCTAAAATATGAATCTTCCTCAACTCGTAAAACTGCGGTATAATTTTGTTGCTAGAAAACCTTAAATATCATATTCCATAACTTCAATAATCTTTTATGGGAACATTGAACCAGGGATGTAAGGGATTTGCATTGTGGTCACATCAAGCTTTCTGCAGTTATAGACGTAATGAATGTTATAATGGTCATTTGTGGTGAATATCAGCAATGGTGAGAGCCAAAAATGCAAAATACTAGGATTTATAACTAAGCCAATATGATCGAGAAAAGGAAGGGAAGAAATTGGATATATAAACAATAGAACATAACCCTGCCTTTCATATGACTTACCATCATCTAAATTCTAAAAGCACTTGATCTCCATATATTTTGGATCTTAAGGCTATGTCTCCAACTAGACAATCTAGTCACCTAAATGGACACCCATATGCAACAGAAGTACAAATATCATGAAGATATGAATCATGAGGTAAATCTAACAATTGTACTAAGCCACCCAAGGCAAATGGATTTGAAAAACTGTTCTAAAGCTAGCTAGCTTCTACCTAGACCCAGTTTTTTAAGATGAATGGCTATTTTTCAGATGCTTGTTACCATGTATAAATGCTTGTTTTTTGATTCATGGATTACTTTCCTTAAAACAACTCCTTAATTTCACCGCAGAAACATAAACCGCAAATACACATGATAACAACGTGCATGATAATACCAATGACAAGTTGAGAACAGTAGGACCAAGCTATTTTTGCTACTCCTTGGTTTTTTTTCTCATGAAAAATTTTAATTATTACATAAATAGTATAATAATTTGTCATAAAATAAAAAATAATTAGTGCAAATTTAAACTTAAAATTAAAAAATAATAAAAATCTAATAAAAAACACTTCAAAATTAGTAGAAAATTATTTCCTTTTTTCTAAAAACAAATTAAATGAGTGATTAAAAACTATAAAAAAATGAAATTATTTTATTGCTAACTTCAAAAAATAATATTCCTACTAACGAGGCATAAAGATTGGGGTCCAGTCATAAATGATAAGACAACACTCCCAGTGTGCCTCCGATTGGGAACCAAATTAGGAATTATTTAAAACTTCACGTCAGCATGCTGTGTATGCACATGCTCCATAATCCAAGGAAAGCTTAAAAGAAAATATTGTGCTAAAAATGCTAAAAGTATCATGGGAAAACTGTCAAGAAAACTAAGACAAGAAGATTTTCAAGTACGTCCACCGCCCCATGAAGTTCTAAAATGTATGAATTTACCTTCCAATGAACTTGTAGATCTAAATCATTAAGCATTAGAGTGAAAAATAATTGAACAAGATAGTGATGGCATGAGGAGCCATACCTTTTCTCCTACCCTTTCTTGGTGTTCCTTTACTTTTTCACGTAGTTTCTTCAATCTCATGTTCACCCTCAATCTCTTTTCCTGTAGGAACATCAACAAAGAAACACTGATAATAAAAAGGGTGAACACTGTTGTGATTTGGACATTTCCCGCATGGCATCCATTTACTTTTTCTTTCTTCTTTTTCTAGATTGTACCTCAAGGTAAAGTTCCATTCTCACAAGGGATCATTCAATACCGTACCTTTACAAAGCTAACTCCAAGATCTTTCCTCGAATATCCACGGTCCAAGTTACGTATCACATACTGGTTATAATCTTTAATAATTCTCATTATAATATCTGACGTTGAAATCCCTTCGGTTCGTTGAGTTTCCTTGAACTTTCCGGCAGCTTTAACCTAGGAACAAGAGCCCACTTTAATATAACACAGTTTAAAAAAGCACCAATTGTTATAAGTACAAATAAGCGTCTCAATTAACTCACAAACTCATACACATCATTCGCAGCCCCACTGGCATCAGCATAGCTGTAAAAAGGATTTATGGCAAAGTATAAAGACTACATGAACAAATGAATGGCAAGTATTTATATGTTTTTCGGCAACTAAAAGTCTTAGATGTGCAATGTAAAACAAATATAGAGTAGTTTTGTTTCTATATCTTTCTTAACAATGCAGCATTCACCATGAATAAATTAGTGCCAAAGCAAGCATTGTCTATCCTTACGGAAGGGAATCATGAGCCACATAGTCAATATTGTATGCATCAAGAAATTCTTGATTGATCACCCACGGTGCATCAGGAATGACTTCATCAACCCACCTATGAGAAATGAATAACAAATAAGACAATATCACTTCCTTCAACTGCAGAAAGATAAATTGATTAAAATTGTGCTTCACATTCACTATTTCCTTTTGAATTCAAAAGATTTACAACTGAAATATTCTTCAAAACAAGCATCACGGGTGATTTCTGTTCTTTTTTAATGGTTTTCAATACAATAACTAGAACAAGTTGAGAGTTATAAAAATAGAAAGAAGTAAAACCTGCAATGGCGAAGGGATTCATAGCGCTCTGCTTCGGTCATAACAGTTTTACCTTTATACTTGTGGGTTGTTTCATCATTGCAACATCCAACCAATAAATATGTATTGGGAAACCTAAAAGTTTCAAAAAATATATATTATTTCTGCTGCAAATAAACAAATATCTTTCACAGGAAACAAAATGCCAAATAACTTCAAAAAAGGAAAAGAAAATCAGAAGAAAAGGCAGTGATGAAAATTTTTTATAGATACCCATTAATCAGTAGGAATTTCCACAGATGCCCAGAAAAAAATACAGATTAAACATTAAGTTAAGAAAGAGATGAGGGAGGCAAACAGACGATTTCTTGGCTTGTTCGAGGGAGCGAGCATGGCCGAAGTGGAAAAGATCGTAGATCCCATCAGCGTAGACGCGGACAGGGCGCTCGGAGTCGGGATTATGGGTGTTGTAATCGTTGTTCATAGTTGAGATGTTAGAAATTAGAAGAAAAAAAACGACAAATTTTATCAGATTAATTCTTAAGTCTGGTTTAGAAATTAGAAAAAGAAAGGACAAATTTTATCAGATTAATTCATAAGTGTGGTAAATATAATTGGGATTACTGGCTTGATGTGAAGGCAAAGAAAGGGGCTTCCATTTACGCCTCCGAATACGCGCTTCTTTCGCTTCTATTTTTGTAGTATAAAAAGTACAACACAACTCTTACTGTTTTTATATAATATTATTTTGTTCAATTCCTTTTCATGCTTCTTTCGTTACCCACTTCAAAATTCTCTTTAATTCAACTAAACTTGCTTTTAATTATGTTTTCTTGTTTCCTAAATTAGATACTTGTGAGTAAGCTTTATGAAATATTTATAAAATAATTAAAAATAAATAAATGAAGATTTGGTGGAAATAATAAATTTGTGATTTTGGGATCTTAATGTCTTGCCTTTGAATCTTTTTTATTTATGGATTTATTATGAGTTTAATTTTTCATAGATTTTATTATATAAAAAGATAAGAAAATCAAACATCACGTGGAGTTATGCTTCGTATTTTTTGGGCTTTTTTTTCTAGTTAAACTCTATTTTTAGTTTATCACTCTAAATTTGATTAGTGTAGGTTATATTTTCACTTTAAACTCTTATTAGTGTAGATTATTTTAATATTAATTTGATCTACAAATCTAACCTATAAATAGGTCCTTTTTTCACCATAAAAAAAACTCATTATACATTTAGGTATTAACTTTTACAAGCTTTCAGACAATTTTAGATTTATGTTTTAAAGGTTCTTATTTCGGGTTCTGGGGTTTTATTTTATCTCCATATTTTTTATTCTTTATTTTTGTATCCTCTTTAGAAGGATTTTTTCACATAAAATATTTTTGTTCGATCTTTTTAATTTCTTCATTATTTTACTTAACTGAGTTTATCCCTACAACTAGAAATAGTTTTTCAGTTATTGTTGAATTGAATTGAAAACACGTAATATTAACATCATCTCATGAATTAAAAGGTCCTAAAAATAGGCAAAAGCTTTGAAGACGCTCTTTCAAACAAAAATGATAAACCAACATTTGAAAACCTCCGGTCAAGGGAGGAAGATCCTTTAGATGGCAACGATGTAGTTATGAATCACACGAAAGGCCATTGAGTTTCATTTCGAGACATGTTGCTAAATAGTTGGAACAGTAGGTAGAATTCTAAGGATAAGAATGGTTTTAATTTGCTTGAAGATGATGTCATAAAAGGGTAAATTAACCTTCAATTAGGCTTTTAGAGAGAAATCATTTATGGAGAAAACAATTGTAACCAGAATACATAAAAAAAAAAAAAAAAATTGGTTTTAGTATATTGTTGAATCAACTTTATGCAAGTCTGTACATCCATTAATACACTCCAATCGGTCAAACTAGAGAATGTTTATTACATGGTGAAATTTAAAGCATGTGGAGGATTATACGAAGGTGTTGTTACAGGTGCCATAGGTTATTTTTGGACAATATCTGGTCGTCGGGTCTTGGACTTCTTCTTTTTTTTAATGTCTCAGCCTTATCTGTTCAATGTGGTGGTTTAAATATAATTATTTATTTTATTAGGAGAATTGTATACAAAGAGTTTATTATGCTCGGTTGACCATATAGTAGAAAAGGTGATCAAGATTGATAATAATAATGATAGTGGTGTAAAGGGGAGATTCATGCTTATGACAACTTGTATTGTTTTGAGGAAGCCACCAATTTCATAGATCAGGACTGAGAGTCATCTCCAAATAGTGGAATACGAATCACTCCCTAATATATGCTTTAAGTACGATTGATGTGGCCATGAAGAAATTTACCTATTGGTTCGCAGTGAGAGCTAATGCAGAAATAGTGGCAACAGAGGAGGTGAGACAACCGCTTATACAAAGAGCTATCGCTCTTGGATGGTGGTGGTGGAAGGGAGGGTATGAAAGCAAATCAGGAAAGGATCAAACATGGAAACCTCTAATCAAGGTGGGAAGAAATGGTTGTTCCAGATTTGAAGTGCTGAATAAGGTGCAATGGAATAATGTAGATTTAATTTCAGGTATAAGAAGTTTGACCACATAGCCAGTTTGTGAATTGGGTCAAAGAAAAGAATTGTTTAATAAAGGTCAATTTGAATAAGAAGTAGGGAAGTGGCCTAGAATGGAACCCAACATCAACTAATGGATAGTCCACCCCATGAAACGGCCTTAATCAAAGAATCTGAAGGCCTTTTATCTATTAATGAAAACTCCCCTAAGGCTTTCTTTACTGCAATTCAAAGTCCACGTGTGGAGACTAGCTTGAATCAAGAGAGACATATGGTGGTGTCAGTTGAAGAAACTTCCAACGCAAATATTATGGCAGTCGATAGCGACTTGGATTGTGAGGAAAAGATAAGGGTGCACCAGACGGGTCTGTATGGTCATTCCGCCATACATGAATAAAGATAAGCTGTGACAAATTCGAAAAGAGGTGAAAGGGAAAGGAGTCAAGGTAAGGCTCGACGTGAACCAGAATGTGTCACTTAGAGAAGTGATGGAGGCGATTGTAAAGGGGCTTCAAGTCCAAACTCTATAAGGCAATAGAATGGGCAGAGACTTGACAATGAAGGCAGCTTGGGCATTGCTCAATAAAGCTCGTTAATCCATCTTCTTGATTATTGATGAATTTTACTGCTATAGTTTTGAACACTTAAAGGTTGGAGACACCCTAGATCTAACAAAATAGTGAAGGAGTATTAAGGCAAAAGGATTTTCTAGGGGAATTTAGGTAGGTTGGAGAGATACAGTGCCGATTGATGTACTGGTAAATCATGAGCAGATTATCCATATGAGGATTGTATGTGCAACTTGTTCGTCTTTATTTCTCTTCATAGTGAAGGTTGCAATGGTGATAGGTTATATGATTAGGGGACAAATGACATATTTGTCCTCAAAACTGAATCAAATCGAGAACATATTTCATGAAAAATCACCCTACACATCATCCAACCTATTATAAGGTAATTCGAAAAATATGGAATTAATATTTATTAAAATGTATGATAAAAAAAATAAGAAAAAAATAGTTTCTATTGGTTTGTTGGTGAATCTGAACGTTGTACTGTTTTGGACCCTTTTACTCTTAATGGTGTTGTAGGCTTTTGGAACTAGTAATTGGGCCATGTTAGGTGGGTTTCTCTCATTTTGGCCCTCAATAAAAGTTATCTCATCTAGAATAATCACAAAAAATCTATAAACAAAATACGTTTTTTAAAATCCATTTAAATGAAAATTGTGTCAGGTTTTCAATTTTGTGTGTGAAGTTAGAAGCCATTGTTTTATCATAATTGAATATTTAATGCATCAATATTATTATTTAAGTTTTTTATTAAATTGATATAGAGAGTGAAACTGTACAAATTGTCAAATATATATATATATATATATATATATATATATATTCATTTTAAAAAGTAAATTATATTAGGGTCACTTGAACTTGTTTATTTCTTTTTAATTCGTCTTTAATTTTATTTTTGGACCCAGTTAATACCTGAACTTATATTTTATCAATTAGATTGGTACCTTTATACTAACATCATTAGTTTATGGTAATATGACACTTCTAGCCAATCCCGTGGTGCACGTGGCAATCTAACACACCACGTGGCAAACATAAATTAAAAAATTTTAAAAAAAAACTTTTGAAATATATAAATTAATAAAAAAATATTTTTTTTTGCACCAAGAATGAACGTGTCATTTGTCCAGGTTCATTCCAGTTCTTTTAATAATTTTTTATTTTTTATTTTTTTATAAATATTATGTTATCGATATTATTATTATGAAATTAAAAATATATAAAATTGTTAAATATATAAATTAATAAAAAAACTATAAAAAAATTTACATCAAGAGTGAATCTAGAGAAGTGGTGTTCTAAATTCAAATGTATTTGTCCAGAGTCATTTTAGATGTGCTTTTTAGTTCTTTAATATATTTATATAAGATTATAAGTTTTTTAAATATATATTATAATTTTTTATAAATTTATATTTTATTTATCAGTTTATTTATTTTTAAGATTTTTTATTTTTTTAATTTATGTTGCCACGTGGTATATTGAGAGGTTGTCATGTGATACTACCATATTGGTTCTTATATGGTACCAACCTGGTTGACAGAATACAAGTTCAAATACCAACTAGGTCTAAAAAAAAAAAATTAAAAACCAGCTAGGTGCAAATAAGTTTAGTAAGTTTTTAACCAACAACCTCTGAATTTAAAATCTTCAATTTTACCATTTAGTTCTCAATAAAATTTTAATAAATATATATTTGTTATGCAATATTTTTTTCACCCACAACATTATTTGATCAGTAAAATTATATGTTGATTTAAAGGCTAAATAACATATATAAATTAAATTGATTTAAAGGCTAAATAACATATATAAATTGAATCCAATACAGGAAAATGCCTAGTAGATCTTTTTGTTATAAGATAGGCGACACACAGGGATCCCAAAAAGGGTGTGTAGTCCATCCCTTATAGTCCTAGTTCGACTAAATATTTTCTATTAAAATATTATTATATTGCTTCTTATTCAAGTAAGACTCTTGTGATTTTCTCTATAGATAGAAATTATGGATTAAGTCAAAAATATGATACTAAGCGTGGTAAAAGTACCATAAAAGTCATTGTACTAAGAGTTAGATTGTATTTTGCCCCCTCTACTCAAAATATAGATAAATTAGTCCATGTACATCAGACTAAAGAGCAAAATGGTCCTCCTATTAAAAATTTCATCCATTTCTGCTGTTAAAAATTAACCTCTATATTTCACAATAAGGCATATGTGGCACGCTACGTGTAATTATTTGGTTATTCTATTAGCAATGCTAACTTTTTAACAGAAGAAATGAATGAAATTTTTAATAAAAAGAACTAGTTTTCTCTTTAATATAATATACAGGGACTATGTAATAACCTGTTTTTCAGTAGTTTCGAGACCATAATTTTGAACAACCAATATTATTAAATACACTTATTAATATTTTACTAAATAATATTTTTCTTCCTAACAAAAATTTAGCATGGTTGGCAAATTTTGTACTTTTGATTCATTAGTACTCAAATTAAAATTTCATCATACTCAATTGCGTTCACTTGAGTCTATCATCTTATCATGTGTAATTGTATATGTATGGATTTTAATTCAAATAATTTTTTATGTTTTTTCTATCTATGCATTGTAATAATCTAACTGGGTAAGTTTTATATATATGACGATTTAAAAAAAATATTTAGGAAAATAGGTTGATTTTTTTCATATTTAAAGAAATAAACCGATTTTGGAGAGAGAAACATAAAACGTATCTTGCAGGAAGTGTTTTCAGCTGAAAGCACGCCCTTGGGGCGTTGCTTTCTGAAAACGCTTTCTACAAAATGCGTTTTTTTTGTCACATCAGTTTCTTTGATCGAAGGGTTAAATGTTAGTAGTTTTGTTCTTTAGTCTCGGGTTTGATTTCTCTCCTACTCACTTTTGTATTTTTTTTATTTCATGTTGCTTTAAACATTTTCTTATTTTTAATTAATATTTTTAATGCATTAGCTCCTCTAGTTAGATGGTTAAATAATAGTAATTTCATCATTGAGTCCTAAGTTTGATTCCTTTTCTAAGCTCATTTGTATTTTTTGATTTCATATTGTTTCAAGTTTTTTTTTAATTAATAAATATATTATTTTCAAATTTTTTGTTTTTAATTAGTAACACTTTTATTTATAAAATCAAATAATAAATATGTAATTATATAATAAAAATAATTATTTTATATTTATCATTATGTTAAATATATTTTATTTAAAAAAATCAACTAATTTTTATATATTTTTATATATAATATTTATATGTCAAATATTTATTTTCTCCATTTATATTATGGGTATAGTGATTTTTAATATTATAAAATCAAAGAATTATGTTAAATATCATTATTATTTTTATATGTAAAATAATTATGTTTTTTTATTTACAATGTGTGTATGATATTTTAAATATTTTTATATGTAAAATATTTTAATTAATTATTTTAAAACATCGAAACATATTCTTCTAATTTAATTACTTGTCTTAAAATTAATATTTTTGTAATGAGACAGAGGTTTGGCCGAGCGGCGCCATTTATGTATTTGTATAAATATACGTGCTTGACAATTGACATGACATAGTTACTGTAGTAATGTTGAAATTAAGGTGCAGCTTAATCATGCTTCTTTTACCAGTTAAGCACTTAATTTGAATATAATGTGGAGAATCCCTCCGTTTTTATTTCTCATTATTTATTTTTCAAAATGTGTAAAGATTAGCCTAAATTTGACTTTGTCAATTCCAATTTCTGCTTTTGATGTCAATTGGGTCCCATTACACGCTTTGGTTCACCCCCTCTTCCCATCTCATGTCACTCTCACTTATGTCTTTTTCCTTCAATTTTGATTTCTTATGTACCTTTTTCCTTTATTCTTCTATACATTTGCTTCATCCACGTCTATAAATATTAGGTAAAATTACTTGTTATTGTAAGTTTATGTTTTAATTTTTCAACTTTAATAGTTATTAAACTATTTAAAATTTTTCATTTAAATTATTGAATCATTCGAAAGTTTTTATTTAAGTCATCAAATTATTAAGTTTCTTTTAAAACTCAAATTAGTGAACTTCAAGCGACGATCTGACAATTAGGGCAGTGAATCAATATCCATTGATGATTAGAGAAAAGAGCTGTTTAGGTTTTGGTTCATAAATTCTGAATGCTCAAAGTTGTTTCATAATAAAAATGAACTGTAGAAAAGGAGAATGAGAGGTTTCAATTAGTACAGGCAATGCAAGCAGAGAAGGCCATACAAAACGATTTTAACAGCCTAGCGACTTAAATGAAAACTTTTAAATAACTTAATGATCATTTTAAAATTTTTTAAAGTTGAGTGACCAAAACATAAACCTATTAATAGTTTAATGACATTAAATGTAATTTACTCTAAATATTAATTAGAATCATTTAAATAGTTTTTTTTCGTTTAGTGCATAATTTTATTGAATTTAAAAAATAATTTGTTGATTGAATTTTATACAAAATTTTTATATATTTTTTAATTTGATACGTATAAATATTGGTTAAGAACTACTTAGAATTTACATTTGCTATGTTTTCTTTTTAAACCTTACATTAGCTACATTATTTTTATGAGTTAATTATATTATATGTCGGCTCAAATTTTAAATTGCTTTTTAAATTTCAAACTATTTTGATAAGGTTATCAAGTCATCAATCTTATATTAATGAGGTTGTATTAAATATATATGATATCAACTAGGTTTGTTTTGTTAATGTAAGGCGTCGAAAACAAAAAAAAAAAAAAAAAAAAGTGATAAATGAAAATTTATTAAAGTTGAGGGATTAAAATAAGTATAAAATAATATTGTTTAACCACAAATTAACTATGCTAAAAATAAAATTTATGAAAGTTAGATGACTAACCATATAATTTACCTTTAGATATTTTACTGTACATATTCTTTTTTTTTTCCCTTTCTAACAAGTCATATCATTACGTAAATATGTTATAAATATTAGTTTTCATTATAGTTTTTTATTAATATCAAAATTTAATGTTAAAATAATTCCGAGTAATATATATATATACGCAATATATGAATAGTTTTGAATTTATTCTCATAATATAAAAAAAAAATGTGAATTGTACACCTTCACAATTTTGAGTTAACATGCAAGCTATTTTTCAAATGTATTCGTATAATAAGTTTGATCAAAAGACCTTATCGATTAATTCAAATGTTTGTCAATAATAAAGATTATTAAAAATATTTTTTTTAATAAAGGTAATTTTATAGGATATTTATTTGATTACTAATAGTGGAAAGTTTAAAACTTCACAAGCGAGGTTAATATTTTACCATATGTGCTTAAGTTGAAATTAAAAAAAGAAAAGTATTTAATACACTGATAATATATTTTTTATTTTATAAGCATATTTAAAAAATTTATGTGTCTCTTTTTCTTATCAAACCCTAATATTACTTGAGTAATTTAAAAATTTTACCATTACTATACCAAATAATGACACAAAGTGTGGAATATATTAAAAGTTTTAATGTAATTATTTGAAATTTTAATCATTAAATTGTCTGTCAAACTTTCTGGTAATAATATTTCCATCAATCAAATTGAAATGATAACATCGGAAACACCAAAAGCCATATGTATTTTTTAAATTAAATTAAAAATGATCCTATTTAAAATAAATGGACATTATAATATTCTAAAAGATTTCTTTTCATAAATAGTAATGATAATTTATAAATATATGTTGTATTTTTGTTTTGTTCGACAAAAGAAGTAATGTAAATCGTATTTTGCAACATCAGTTTGTATTATTCCTTTGAACATATGTATAATTTGTACTTAGCATCGTATTTAAAATAAAGGATTTTAAGAAATTGATCACGTTTTCTTTTGAGTCACATCCTATTTGAAATTGATATAATAATGTAATTAAACAACATGCATTCTCGCCGGAAAAGCTTACTTTCACACGTAGAACCACAGCAGATTTTTCATTTATTTTTCAAAGGAAGAAGAAAACATGAAAAACTAGATAGCTAATATTATAAAATTGCTGAAACTGGGTTTACCATAGTAGTAGGCCCCTGGTTTTTGAAAACAAGAATCCTTCACAGCCCCGTTAATTTAATCGCTATAAATTAAACCCCCTTCCAAACGTTTGGAATTGGATTGGCATAAAAAGAAAAGAAAGAAATAAAAAAAAGGGAAAATATTTACATTGGTCAATGTTTAATTTCTCCCTAAGACAAGTCAGTACCTAACATTCTGCTTTATGTCCCTCTCATTAATCTCAAAACATGAGCCTAGGGTTACTCCTATTGTCATTGGATGACGAAGTTGATGTTCTAGAGGGTGGAACCTGTGACGAAACATCCGACCCTTGCATGTTCACACCACCACCAACACCTAGTCTTTGAAAAAAAAGCTCCCCCGGCGCTGGGTTATTATCATTGCTGTTCAATGAAAACATCAACGGCTGGTTTTGCTGGTGAATTAATTGATTTTGATGCTGCTGCTGTTGTTGTTGATATTGCAAGTGAAAACCGGTGGGAGGAAGCATGAGAGGGTTATTAGGGTTACTATTATGGGGTTGATGACGGGTTCCGAACCCGAACCCGAAATTTGGCCCGCCATGGTGAGGAGCTCCCCCTGCGAAAGGAGCACTGGGACCGCCAGTGAATTGTTGAACCATGGCTCGAAAATTGGTGGTATCCGTGTTGAGCAAGGTAGTAGGGGTTCGCCTCGAAGCCCTTGATCGTCTTCGGACTGGCTTCCCGACGCGCCCTTCGGGACTCAAATGACCACCGCTTGAACCACCACCTCGTCCCGACCCTAACAAGCTCACGGGAGCGCTGCTGGAGGTGACAGTTGGAGAGGTGAGGACGGCGGTGTCGGAACCTTGGTCGCCGAACACAGATTCGGCCGTCAAAACACGAACGCGGTTCGGTATTTCCTGGTTAGAAAGAGCATGATCGTAAAACTGCGGCCAGTCAGTGGGAGTAGACATGGTCTCACTCATGTCCAGGGCGCAAAAAAACAGATAAAAATATAGGAGAAATAATTTTCTTTTCTCTTTTGTAAGAAGGGAAAGAAGAGAGCTTAAGTGGAAGGTATTTATGGTGGCCTGGAAGGTGGTCAATGGGAGAATATTGGGGAAATCAGGGCCGTTGATTTCGGTTAAAAGATTGTTTCAACAAGAAGGGCACGTGAGATGGGCACGTGGGGGAAATGGCGGAAGAAATGTTTGGCGGAAACAGAGGTTCTGGAAGTGGGGATAGTTTCGTCGAAGGCAGCAAAACAAATGGCTTATCACGATGACGTCATCCATTCAATGACCACGTCAGCTTATGACCTCTTAATTTATTTATTTTGTTTGGTGGAAAATGAAGACTTTGGGCTTGCTCGTCGGTCTTCAAACATGTAATCAAACCTTTCTACCATGTGGAAACGGGAAACATCCTAGGTTCCTTCTTCTTTTTCTTATTTTAAATCTTGTTTTTTAAAAAAAAAAAAGAAAAAAGAATTATCGGATTTGATTTATTTTTTCGATTAAAATATGATTACACTCATTTATATAATAATAATTTCAACTATTAAACCAAAATCAATCCAATATCATATCATGCAAATAAATTCTACATCTGATTACTTGTTGTCTTCCCATTTTGAGATTGAAAGATTCGTTAAGTGTGTTTAAGTATTCAATTAATATGAAAGAATTTTAAAAATTTTCATGAATAAATATACATATAACAAATTTGTTTATATTATCTACTAACAAGTATATATATTAAAAATATATTTTTGTTTAGATAAATATATCCGTACATTGTTTTTGAAAATAGTGAATATAAGATGTTTCAATTTGGATAGACCATACCCATTTCATTTTCACTCCATTGAAATTTCAAAGTTAGACCTTTCTTTTTCTTTTTAATTCCTAGAACCCGACAATGAAAATAGAAGACTTATGGAACGCCAAAGAGTGGAATAATTTCTTACATATCTATACCACTTTATATTTGTACCCCGGCCCCAAAAATCTATATATATATATATATATCACACCCATCCAATGTAAATTGTTTTTTTTTTTTTTTTATCACAAGTTAATGAACCCCTCTTACTTTTTTCAGATTATATAAAAAGATTTATATTTCAATTTTAATTCTTTGTTTGAATTTAAAATTTAATCTTTATATTTTAATTTTGTCATTATTTGGTACCTCAACTTTTATAATATCATTAGTTAGCCTAATTACTTTATTCTAATTAAAATATTGATGTGAATTTTTAAAAATTGTGAACACCATTAAATTTTTTTATTAAATTCATATACATTACAATGTCATTTTTTTTATATGGATGCCAAGTGAGGTTTTTTTTTTTTTTTGTTTCAAAATATTATACCAAAAAAATTAATAGATGAATTTTAACAGTGTTCACAAATAGACCTAAATTTTTAGATTTGAAAAGTAGAAAGACTAAATCTCTGAAAATAAAAATATAAAGATTAAATTTTAAATATACAACAAATACAAAAATTTTGAGCATATTGTAACTTCTAAATTTTTACTTTATAATTTAGTAAAAAATTAATTACCCCAATGTAAAAGCTTAGGTAATACTAGGGATATTAATTTGATTTATATTTTAATAAATTTACACTCATGTATGTCGAATTTAAATAAATTTATTTATTTGATATAAAAAAATTTTAAATATATTTTAAAATTAATATTTTTATTGATATAATAATTCAGAACTGTAGTTCTAAATCTAACAATTAATTTGTGCGCTTTCAAAAAAACAGTTAATTTGTTAAAATATCAATAGCACAAAAATTATACAAGTATGTAAAACTAATATATTCTCATACTACTTTAAGTATATATATACTAGCTAGTTTTCTTATACATGCGATGCACGGGTTGATTATATCTATTAATTAAATTACTTTTATTTGTTTCTTAATTTTTTTTTAACAAAAATTATTATGTTTCATTGATAATATGATTACGTAATTAAAACATAAAAACTTTAATTAATTTATTTTTTTTGATTAATTACAATGACAAGGCAAAGCTCGAACAACCAAAGTGACTAGCACGACTTGAAAAATAATAATATTTTGAAATATAACTTTTATAGTAGTAGATTTTCTTAGATAATTTCTAATTTAATTTTAATTATTAAATAAAAAAGGTATTTTAAAGTGATTAATAAATAATTTATTGTAACATTATTCTATTTCATTTAAATAATATATTTAATTTCTAAAAATAGTGATAAATTTAAACATATATATTTTTTAACGTGGCTATGGAAGTGAACACTCTTAACCGATGAATCTTCTCTCTTTATATTGATTAAATCACTTGTGTAAGGACGAAGGAATTGTCAAATTTTAGATAACCTCTACCATCCCATATATATCATCTCTTTGTCGGGAAGAAAAGTAAACAACAAAGAAAACTAGAGGAAAGTAAAAAATTCTACCCAACAATCTTTTCAATTTGAAAAATGATTTGGGGATGTATATATAATTTTTCTACTTTTAATTGCATTTGCTCCTAATTTAAATTTGAGGAGAAGCTGGTCCTAGGGAAAGTTGAATATTATTATATTTCTGTTTCACTATATCATATGAAAGATTAAAATATTCTTTGGGATGTATTTAATCATGGTAGTGTTTTCAGCAACTTCTCAATAGATTATAGTTTAGAAAAGAAATTATACAAAAATAGCAAGAAGTTTAACCAGTTAATTAACTAAGGATGTATGAACCTACGTAAGAAGTTTTATTATGAGAAAAAATGACAAGTTACTCGCATCATTCTATCTACCTACTTCACTACTGTTGATGGAAAATTACAAGTTTGGCGATTCATGTGGTCTTCTAAGATATAGAGGAGAGGAACTTTTCTATTTCCATGGCTTTCTTGTATTGAGAGAATGAAGGGAATATCCCAAGTCCTAAGGGATGACTTATATAGCCCTCAACTCTTATGGGATAACTATGGGGCATATAAGGTCATGTGTAGATAGCGTATAGCCCACATGTTTGTAGCCATGTAGCATTTTGGCAACGTCATCTTCAAGGCTAATCGAGCAAAGTATATATGCATAATGGTCGACCTGGTAATGCCTTTCAAGTGCAGTGGATATGTACAACAATAACACCCCTTTGTCGAATGGAAGTTTATAAAGTGACCTTGCCTAAGGCAAAATAGTGTCGAAGACATCTTTCTGTTATTGGTGAAATGTTTTCATAAGCTATTGCTCACATAAAGATATGCTTTTTAGCAAAAATTTATGTATAGCCTTACTTGCAAAATTAAGAAAAAAAAATATTATGAATCTTGAATGTAATTTAATTGCTCTTACATAACCTGAAAAGGTAAATTGAAAAGATGTAAAGCCTTGAAGGCTAAACAGCTTGGAAAGTAAGATAACTTGAGAGGTAAGATTGCTTGTGAGTAAATCCACCTTGTAAGCGAGAAAACTGGGAGTTTGGAGGCAACACTGCAGCCTTGTAGGCAAAGTTATTGCCTTATTGGCAAGCAAATTTGGGAATATATGATAGCTTAGAGGCAAACTCGCCGCCTTGTAGACTAGTAACCTCAGGAAATAATAAAAATATAATAGCCTTTAAGGCAAATTCGCTGCCTTATTGTAACTACTCGATTTTCGATGGTACCAGAAAGTACGGTTTTAGAACCTTATTTTCAAAAACCAAGTCCGTAAATATAAAATAGAAATATTTAAGGAGTTAATATAAATATATATTATATAATGATCAAGAAATTTCGTCGATTAAATAGTTAATTGAAGCTTAGGGACTAAATTGTAAAAATCCAATCGCTATTAGGTTTTAATTAACCAAGGGCTTGAGGACTTAAATAGAAATTAACCAAATGGAAAAAATGGTTATCAAACCATTCTTAAGTATAATTTAGTGGATGATGATTTGGGAATCCATTTAGATTGATTAGCATTAAAATTAGCATAATTTAAGCTTGATTAAGTTGAATTAAACAAGATTAGTTAAGTCTAGTTAAGGTGTGTATATATATAATAAAGTGGGAAAAGATGATTATGGATAACCATCTTTCTCCTTCATTTCTTCTTGTTGTTCATTGAAGGAAGAAAACATAAAATTTTAGCTTGAACATTTGACCATTAATAAGGTACGAAATTTAAACCCTTTTCTTGGTATTTTTATAGATTTGTGATCTTGGGAGCTTAGTTTAACTGACCCATGTGCCAATTTAATCAATTATTAAAGTTTTAGCAAGTTGTCATTGTTGATAATTTGATGAGTTAGGCTTGAAATGGTTAGATATTGAACTTAGATTATGAAAAGGGTTAAACCATAAAGTTAGTTAGGTTTGTTTGTTAACTTTGTGACACTAGAAACCAAATTGAATAAATGTAAAACCTATCATGAAATTATCTTAACAATAGAAAGTATAAGTTCCCTAATGAAAGTGTGTGAAATCAGGTTTTAATCCAAACCTAGGAATCGAAATATATGCTTATCTTAAATCCAAAGACTAAATTAAATAAAAAGTAAAATATATGGGAAAAAAAAAAGAGATTTATTTAGGATCATGCATCTAATGACATTGTGTGATAATGTAACACCCTCACCTAACCCGATCACCGAATTCGGGTGTCAAATGTCATAAATGGACCTGTAATAGGCCATTTTTTGCCCGGCCCACTAAACCAAAAAACAACGAACTAAAAATAAAAATAAAAATAATACTAAGTCCAGTCCAAGTTTTTTTACAAGCCCAAAAACAAAGAAAGCCCAAAATTACAAGGCCCGACAGGCCCAAGATACTTAAAAATTTTTAGAAAGCCAGAAATCCTAGGGTTTCTGGGGTTTGCCCTTCTCCCCTCTGTTGACCGAGCACAGGACCTGCAAAAGAAAACCAAAAAGCACAGAAACAAAGAAGAGAAACAGTAGCAGAAGAAATAAAAAGCAAACAGTAGCAAAAAATTTTTTGTAATCGGCTATAAAGCCACAAAAAACCAGATTGTATTTGGGAACACACAGATAAAAATACAAAAAGTTCAAGTTTTGAAAGGTAGTTCTTTTTTTTTCTGATTTTATTTCTAAAGAAAATAAATAACAAAAAAAAAACTAAAAAACAAAAAGAAACAAGTCACCTGAGTCACCGTAGTCGGAGTCTTCTCCAGTGTGGAGGGCGGTCGAGTCAGTGGGCTCGCCAAAAACCCTATCGTCAGCAAAGGGGAACTGAAAAGTCCTTTCGTTTTCTTCTTGTTTCTTCTTCACTTTTCAAAATTTCAATGGGTTTTTTGGGTATTTCGACTTTAAATTGAGGCTAAGGGCAAAAAAAAGTGACCAAAAAAGGTATTTTTTATTTCGCCGGCCACCGTGAGCTGCGGTGCCGTCACTGGCGATCGGCGGACGCCACGACGGACGGACTGTGGCCTGATGGCCGAAGAAAGGGAGAGGGTGAGAGAGATTTTTTTTTTGAGGGGTTGGAAGAGAATGAAATTTTTTTTTTAAAAAATAATTTCTATAGGTCCATCAAACAGCGTCGTTTTGGGCTGGCCATAATAGCCCTGAAAAGGCGTCGTTTCACCCCTGGATCCGCAGGCCGACCTGATCCGCTCCAAAGGATCCGCACGTTTTCTACTTTAGGTATATTTTCGCGAATGATCCTTCCGCTTTTTAAGCGGATTCTAATGTGGTCCTATTCCTTTTTTAAAATTTGACCATTTAAATTTATTTTGTTTTCACTTTGGTCCCCAAACCATTTTAAGGGAGGGATACCTAAAACGACGTCGTTTCAGGTGACCCGATGACCCGAATCTGACCCGACCCGATTTAAGGACCCACGTGTTTTGATAGGGATAGGGTCTATTTCTTTCTTTGGTCCCTCTACTTTTAATTGTTTTTAAAATCAAGTCCTATCTCTATTTCTATTTCTATTTCTTTTTAATTTTTACCATGCAATTTTATTTTTCTTTCATTTCGATCCCTTAATTTGCCAAGGGAAATGGCGCGTTTGGTAGGGTTTGGGGATATTTTCCCAATTAATCCCTCGTACTTTTTACGCATTTCAACTCGGTCCTTTGTATTGTTTTACTATTCAATTAATTTTATTATGCTTTATACTTGTAATTTTGTCTAAACATCAATTCAATCCCTTATTTATTTAAACTTAGTCTTTATGAAATTTCTTATCATTATTATTTACCTACTTATCCATTTATTATTGCAAATCCAGCATTTCATGCAAGTTTCTTTTTACTATTATCTACTTGTTCGTTATTGTCTTGTTTATTTTATCATTGTTGTGATATGCTTATTAATATTATTATGACTATTATAGTTACACTAGAATTATTATAACATCATTTATTTATTATATATTCTGCTCGTATAGCCATTTTATATTTTCTTATTTAAATAGACATATGATAAATATACATCGTTTTAAATATTACGTTTGATATTATTCAAAAAAAAGAAAGTTTTCAAAATAAGGCAATGTTCTGTATTTAGAAACTCGAGAAAGTCTTGCCCTAACTTACAGGGTTTCGATTTTTCTCGTTGGGTCTAAATAACCTAATATCCTTTTAAAATTAAAACACATAAGATTTCAAATAAAAGATAAAGACAAGTATATTCTCAAAGGTTCAAGGTGTCGTGTCCTAACTTACGGGATGTGACACTTTGTTATCTCGAGACGAGAGGGTCTTTAACGTTTGTTTTGATTTATTCAAGCAATTTTTAAGTAAAATTAACATTAGTACAAAGAGAGACCGTATTTTTAAACTATTTTCAAACTTTCAACTTTTGATAATAAGATATGAATTAATCAATTAGGTACCAATTTTGGGTATTACGAGGGTGCTAATCCTTCCTCGTACGTAATTGACTCCCAAACCTATTTTTGGATTTGTGTAGGCCGAAAAACATTATTTTAATAAATTAAACCTTTTATTAAAAAGATCAAGTTTCGAGGTGATCCGATCACACCTCATATAAAAAGGATTGGTGGCGACTCCCATTTTCATCTTCAAAATAAAAAAGTTGATTTCAAAAAATTGGTTTCGACAAGACCGATTTGGACTAAGTACCATACTCGAAACTTAATAATATATAGACAAACTTTATTGAAAAATAAATATCTCTTACATCAGAAACTTTATATTTTAATACAAAAATTTACTATCTCTAACATTGACTCTAAGGGAAACAATTTAAATACAATATATTCGACCCTGAGACGAAGCCTCTAAAGGTACCACATTCCTATGTGCATGACCCTTTTACTGACAATGATTCTTGATCTAACACAATCTGACTTAGTTCCTCCTCAAGGTCCTCGATCACTCTTTGAGTCCTATAGACACAAGCCAAATTTCTATAAGTTCAAAAGAAATCAGTAAGTTTCTTTACTACACAAGTTAGCCCCAAACTTGTCGGGGTAATAAAAATAGAAACTTGACACATTTTACTCCATGATTTTCTTAAGATAATTTCTTTTAATCCGGGTTGGCGGTCTTTGGTTTTCTCCCTTAACTCATTTATAAGCGGATAGGTAGCTAATGATCTTTCCTTGGTTGATTCTATAGCCATTCGACAAATCTTGATAGCTTTTCAAATGTCTCGCCATAACCGCAAACTTTGTCTTTTCCTTACGTACATTCCTGTCTTTATTTTTTTTTCTTCCCAGACATACTCCTACTCATAGTTTTCAGCCCTTATTCAGATTGTTAGGTAGTCAGCTACTAGTATAGATTCCCTTTTTTCCACCCTTGAACTTATAAGGTAGAAGTCCTGCCTACCACCCTAATAGCCCTTTTTGCTTTGCTTTCATTGGCGATCATAGCAATTTAATCCGTCCTTGGCGAACTCAATTTTTCTTACTTCAATCTTATAGGACTTACTAATACTTTACCAACGGATCTGGCTAAGGAAGACCCTCACCATTTTGGTGGGCTAGATTTCATTTTACCCTTCGTTCTGGTTGCAATGTTGTTTAGGTTACTCTCTTATGAACCACCTTATTCGTCTACTGTGGACCGCTTTGGTCTATAATATTCAACAGACTTCCATTCAATTGACCATTCGAGTTTTCTATTTTTCCCATGTGATGGTTCTTTACGAAACTAACTCTTTGGTTGGTACTTTCTCGATATTTTCCCCTTAAAGAGGAATAGTCTTGACAGATAAATCTGTGACTCGGTGTATCCTTTCTAGTACCTCTCTCTGTCAATAGTTCCTCTAAGGTTATTATGTTCTTTTAGGTTTGTTTGCCTACAAGTCGACGACTTTACCTTCAAGGCTATCATATATTCTCGAATTCACTTGCCTGGATGGTGGTGACTTTACCTCCAATACCATTATACCTTATAAGTTCACTTGCCTACAAGATGATGGTTTTACCTTCAAGGCTATCATACCTTCAGGTCACTTGCTTACAATGTGCATTATCTACAAGGCAATCTTACCTTTCAAGTTATCTTCCAAGTAGTTTAACCTTCGAGGCTCAACACCTTTTTAGGTTTTGCGAGAGTAGTCAAATTCTAGTCAAAATTAATATATGTTTTTCTTGATTTTGCAAGTAAGGCTATACATAAAATTTTGCTAAAAAGACTATCTTTATATTGGCAACATCTTATGAGAGCATTTTGCCAACAACATTGAAAAAGCCTTTGGTTTGCACTTCGTTCCAACTTAATGTTCAAAACAATTCCGTTCTATCTTCTATCGGAAGAGAAGTTGGGATACAATTAGAGAGTTTGCATAAAAAAGTACAAAACGTGAGTAAAAGAAATAAGTAATGAGAGAATCAACACATGATATTGGTTAATGCAATTCGGAGTCACCAATCTTACATCTGCGGAGCCTCACTTAGAGAATGATTTTATTCAACAATTCATATGGTACAACTATTAGCTAAAGCTCAATCTACCATTTTCCAATGGATAATTGCATCACAGAGTTGAACAATGAGTGTCTAAACACACCCCAAATGGTTCAATCTAACCAAAATTGTTACAAATCACTACCCTTAAATATTTTACATTACATTCAATATCTATCCATAAAAATCATTGAACAATGAATGTCTAAACACACCCCAAATGGCTAAATTAAGAAGTCAATTAACAACCTCTTTAGAGGCTTTTCTTCAATGTGTTCAACAAACAAATAGATAACGCGATCAACAACTAAAATATAAGTATTCATCACAATTTTAAACATTGATTTTTATCTAAATAATTATCTTAATAAATAATCCCATAAATTGTATCAATATAAAATTTCACAAAGTTGATTCAAATACTCTTTATCTCATTCTTTGAATGATGAAATTATCATTGATAAATATTGGAAAATTTATGACTAAGTTATAAACAAGTTTAAAACACATCAAATACCATCATCTTATTGGATAAAGATAAAACTCAAGTTGTTTAAGCATGTCTCCTCTTTTCCTAAGCCACACGAGATGTAGATTGGTTCTATGCCTTCAAGCCTTTGGATGTAGGTTTAAGACTATCATAAATACTAGTGCAACATTTAGACTCAAATATGTCAAAATGTCACCTTTGAGTTTTGACAAAACATAGTTGTTGTTGTTGTTCTAATATAAGTTTGACATAAATAGGAAGGATTAAGCATGGTTAAAACTCCAACAAACACAACGACATCCTCAACAGTATTTTCTCTCAACCAAGGTCACTTTATAACCTTCCTTTTGATAAGGAAGCTATTGTTGTATATCTTTACCTCATTTAAAAGGTCTCACCAAGTCAACCATCACGTACATCAGACCTCGTTGGATCAACCTCAAAGATGACCTTGCCAAAGTGTTGCATGACTATAGATATGTGGGCTATACGCTATTTATATGTGGCTTTATATGCCCCTTACTTTTTAAATAAGAGTTGAAAGCCCTATAAGCCACCTATTAGGACTTAAAGGGGACTCCTTTCATTCTCTCAACACAAGAAAGCCATGGAAATGGAAGAGCTCCTCTCCCTTATCCTCATCTCTTAATGGATCACTTATGACTCTCAACATTTGAATGAACTGCCATCAACTGCTAAACTTGTATTTTTGCATCAACAACTACATAAATTAATGAAGTCATAAGTTGTATTAGATAATAATGGCTGGGAGCTAAACCTTGCAAGTTCAAGAATTAAATGTTACCTTATCTTTACTAAAAAGTCTAGGTTAAAGTACGTTGGTAATTTCTTTAAAATTATCAAATTAATACGTTTATTTTCTTTTAATCATATTCTATGCCACATTAAGACAATCTAATCAACATGCCTAATTAACAAATTTTGATGAAAAATAATTACTATTTTAATGATTGGACTCGAATTCTTAAATAAAAAAATAGGAGGATTTAAATTTTAACTTTTTAAGTATAAGAACTAAATATCAAATTTTGTTGAAGTATAAAGACTAACGGCATATTTTAACAAAAATCTACCAAGAAAAAGCATAAACTACTCTTATAAATTGATCTCTATATATAAGTGTGTTATATTAGCCTCTGTATGTGTCACGGGTCACAAATCAAAGCCCATGACGATTGCACAAAGATGGTCTCATATAGGTCAATTGATGAAATAGGCTCATTTAACCCGATTGATTTGACCCAACTCGTGGAACATATGGAGAAGCTCATCTACTTGAAACCTTGGTGGCCCAATGACACACTCCAATAAACCTAAAGTTACTAGGGTAAATAGTATAAATCCTAAAGGGATAAAATTATATAGAGTTTAAATCCCTTAGAACTCTCAATTGTAGATAGGCTTTAATCTTGACTGTAGATATAACTCAAACTGTACCGTTAGTTTGGGGGGGATCTCAACTATAAATAGAGGTCTTCCCCCTCATTTTGTAATCATTTCATTCATAGTTGTGAATATATTTAAGAGCATTTACTTAAATACTTGGTGTGAGTTATTTTTCCTTTAGCTTTTCTATCCTTCGTTACTTTTTCGTTTCGAGTTTACTTTCGCTATATTTCGCTGCGTTAGAAAATTTCTGCGAGAATTCTTACTTTTGCAAGAGTTAGGCTAACTTAGGCAGATTTCGAACAAAGAAATCACCTAAGGCCACGTGATTTGCGAGACTAAAGTTCTAGCCCCATAATAGTTGGTATTAGAGCTAAGGTTTGAAGACGCCGATCGAGATAACAAAATAAGTAGAAGATAAGATTGAGCCTATGGAGTCCCATGAGAGGTCTAGAAAAACTAGCCGATTGAAAGACATGTTGTTAGCTTTGGAAGAATGAGTGGTCAATCTCGAGGTAGTTGAGGTATGCATTGTAGAGTTAGACTTGATGAAAGAGCAACTCAAGGAAGTTTTGTTGGAGTCTCTTGGTTCCAATGTGGAAGAGATGTGAGGGGTGTTCAATTCCACTACTGAAGAGCTCGAGAGAGAGCTTATTGTATGTTGAGCCACCTTCGGTAGAGGAATGTTGAGTGCAACACTAAAACACGAGATAGATGTCCCCAAACCGGAGAAGTTCAAGAGAGAAAGGTCCATAAAGGAAGTAGACAATTTCCTATGGGAGATAGAGTAATACTTTCGTGTCATGAGCATCAAGGATAATGATGCTAAGGTAAATATTATTTCTCGATATTTTACTAATTTTGCTCTTTTATGATGGAGATGTAAGTCCATAGATGAAAAGCATGGTCAAGCTGCAATTGAGACTTAGGAGGAGTTCCAGAATATGTTCAAGGAGCAATTTTACCCCCAATATGTCAAGAAGGATGCTCGGTCTAAATTACATCAGTTTTCGCAACAAGGCACAATTCGAAAGAATGTGAAGGAGTTCGGTGAACTAATACTCCAAATTACGGATTTGAGTAAGGAGGCATTCTTCTATTTCATGGATGGGTTGAAGCTATGAGTCAAATAAGAATTGGAATGCCAATGGGTCCAAGAACTTCTGAAAGCCATGATAGTGATAGAGTCTTTAATCAAGCTTATTCTGAGGAAAGACAAGTTTGAATCTTCCAAGCCCATGGATAAGGAAAATTGTGAGGAAGATGGAGAAAGACAAGTTGAGTATAGTAATGATAACGGTGGCAATCACAAACCAAAAAATGAGAAGGGAAGCCCAACAACCCGAAGGAAAAGAAAAGCGAGATAAAATGTTTCTTATGTGAAGGTTCGCATATGGTAAGGTATTTTCCGAAGCGATCCATGTTTTCTGTCATCAAAGAGGATGATGAGCCAAAAAAAAGTTTCATGAAGCTTGGTTAAATCGTGCATGGGATTTCAAAGACAAGAGTAGAAATAGAGAATGGTAAGAAGCAAGTGAAATGTTTCTTATGTTGTGGTCCGCTTAAGATGCGGGACTATCTAAAGCGATCTAAGTTGTCCGCAGTCATTAAAGAAGATGAAGCGGAGCCAGAGAGTGAGCCTTTGAAACTTGGGTCAATGATACTCAGTTTTGCTAAGGCAATGAGGGATCGCAAGTAAAAAGGGTTATTTTTTGTGGACATCAACATCACAAGCCAAAGGAGGAATGCTCTTGATGATACAGAAGCATCTGATCTGTTCATTTCATAAAAAGCAATGGGTAAACTTGGCCTCTTAGTTAGAAAATCGACTAAGAAGATCAATACGATAAATTCTGAAAAGACCCAACTGTGAAAATAATACGATGAGTGGAGCTACAAATCAGTGAGTGGAAAAGGTAAGGAAAACTTTAAGGTAATTCATCTAGATGATTATGATTTCGTTCTTGGCCTGAATTTCCTGGATTGATACTATGTTGGTTCTTTTTGTCAATTGCATATGTATCTTAGGTACTCGTCAATGACAATGCATGGTGCCAGTGAGAGGTGATGAGAAGGGCAGAACCATAGTATTGTCGGCAATCTAACTAGTCAAATATGTTTTGAGTGGTGGGAATATTGACTTAGTGGTTCAGTATGCTAAGGAGACCCCTTTAGAAATGCTAGAGGTATGACAAATTCATAGGAAGCCTGTTGAGTTATTAGTGAGGCTACCACCTATGAGAGAGGTGGGTTGTGCATCAGATTTTGGGAAAAAAGTAGTGATGTAAATTGGGCATTTGAGATGAGTAAATTTTATGAGTGAGGTACATCCTAAACACTTGTCTAATGTTTTTCATTTTGACTTACTGTTGGCTTAGCAATGACACGAAGAACCTTTCAGTGTTTTGAAGCAAGTAAGCTAAAGGGATTATAAACCAGAGTTGGCAGGAAAACTCAAGGTTAACCCAATATTCAATATGGACACGTTAAAGCCTATTTGTGTTAATCAATGGGATCTCGACCAAGACAAGTCACAATGTAGGCAAGTAAGAGCGATGGGCTTTTGCAAACAAATGTACCAAAAAAGAGCATAACAATTTGAGTTAGAAGATGATAGAAGCCGAGGCAAATGTTCCAAGAGGCAAGACCACCTGATAGAAAAGTTAGTAAAAAATCGACCGAGACATCGAGAAAGTTCTGAGGCGAGTCAAACAAGTGTCATTCTGATAATGCAACAAAGGAGTTACGACAATGGGTGAGGGAGAATGTCACGACCCGCAAATTAAAACCTATTAAGTAATGTGCAAAGAGTGTCCCATAGAGGTTAGTTGATGAAATAAAGCTCATTTAACCCAATTAAACTAACCCAACTCGTGGAACATATGAAAAAACCCATCTACTTGAAATCTTGGCGGCCCAATGAAACAATACTCTAGTAAACCTAGAGTTATCATGGTAAATATTGTAAATCATAAAGGAACAATATTATATAAAGTTTAAATCTCTTGAAGACTCAATTATAAATAAGCTCTAATCTTAACTATCGATGTTAACTCAATCTATACCGTTATTTTTGGAGAAACTCGATTATAAATAAAAATCTTCCCCCTTATTTATAATCTTTCTATTAATAGTTTTAAATATATTTAAAAGCATTTACTTAAATACTTAGTGTGCACTATTTTTCCTTTAACTTAGCTTTTTTGTTCTTCATCCCTTTTTTGTTTCGAGTTTACTTCCACTATATTTCTGTGCCTTAAAAAAATTTTACAAGAAATTTCACTTTTGCAAGAATTAAGCTACCTTAGACGAATTTAGAGCAAAAAAATCACCTAAAGACGCATGATTTGCGATACTAAAGTTTTAAGCCAATGACACATGCTCAACGGATCTAAGAAATGAAATGGAGAGTGAAAAAAGTACATACATGATATATAATAATTAGTTTTTTAAAAGATATCCTTGGTAATGAGCCCATCCACTGGCAATTAAGGTGTTAGTAAGAACGACAAATCTCACCTAGAAAAAGAACACACCCAAAACAACACTAATAATCATCATGGTGAAAATCTTAATGTAAGCTCTCAAGAGGAAGTTACATTAACATATTACATTTACCTGTTGTCAACTGTGACAGCAATTTGAGCTTTTCCTTTCCCCCCTCAAATATATCTCACGCAATAGGACCAGACATTTCAATAAAATGCTACATTCAAAGATCCCTTCCACAAATAAAGACCATAGGTTAAAACATTCTACTAAGGTCCACTAAAAAATACAATAGGACTTAAAAAAAGGGGGGGACAATAGGCTGGGGCAGGGCTAAGAAGTGCATACAACATTAAACATGAAACAGATTTTATAAGCATGAAGTCTCAGGAAAATTTTAGCAAATTCCACTGCATATAAAGGTGAGAAGTTAATATCTAAAAGCAAAATTGCTTATTTGGGATTTCCATTTGCGATAAAACCTTAGAAAGTTATAACTACGAAAGAGGTTTAGGAAAACAATCCAGCCTGCTCCAACTGCTCTCAAATCATTGTCATTGCTGTTAAAAGCGACAAGTAAAAATGCAAGTCGTGCTTTAGTTCTCCAGAACTTTTGGGCAGAAGCATATCAGAATTAGCAAAGACAAAAGCAACCCAAATTTCAGCCCACAATGTCCCATAGGAAACTGTCGGATGCCTTATATTTTAGTTTAGAGTTCGACGAAATTAGCAGAAGTGACTAACAGAGAATATACTGTATTGTGGATTCAATTTTCCTTTTACTATATACAGCCCCCCGACTCTAATGTCAAATTTCCCAAGAGACAAGTCCAGGTACCATTACGTTGTCTCTTCATCATGGATGTCTTGAGACACCACCATGCAATTGTGTTGACCTCAATTGGGACTCATCCTGCAATAATAGGGGACTAAAAATATTCAATAACAGATGCCAGCTCAACAATTTTATCTGACAAATGTTTTCCAAACAAACCTGCAAAGCATAAGTGAAACTAGCTGAAGGCCGATAATCCAACTGTCCCCACATGAGAAAGCACAATAAATAAACTTTTATTGTCATAACCATTTTAACATAACCAAAGTCATCAACAAAATGGCATTACAAAATTTCATACCAGACCATGCATGCTTTGTTGAGTGCCAAAAAAACTGTCATGGCCGGGTGCCATAGAGTTCAACTGTCCCTACAAATGCAACCCAAAAAGATTAGATCATCATGTTCTTTTTAGCCAATCCAGGCAATGCTGGATAGATTGTGGTGCCTGGATTCAGATTAGACCAAGTTCAGGATGTTAAACTTCTCAAATCTATTGGGGTAATTATTTCATTTGTGTTGGGAAGCTGTTTGGTTGGGTTTGCTATTGTCATTTTTCTCTAACTGATTATTATGGTTATAAGGCAAGCAAAACTTACAAGACCCTGCATGCTTTGCTGATTAACATAATAACCATCATGAGGTGGTTCCATCAAGTTTAACTGTACCTGCAATTACCCCAATTTAAAATCGTTGCTAAAACTACAACAGTTTTAGAAATCTCCATAGGTTTTCAAATTAGTAAAATATGAAATACCAGTCCTTGCACATTCTGTTGTGCACCATAGTAGCCATTAAGAGTTATCCCATCTGAGCTCAGATTCTCCTACGCAGATAAAGACAAAATAACACAAAGCCACATTAACTTATTATGAGAATCCACACCAAACTGCAGGAAGAATCAGATGCAGAATCATTTTCAATACTTCATTTTCCAGTAAAATTCAATAGTATAAAGTTTAACCCATTATGACTACCACTTAACATCACTGTCCATAATTTATAGTAAGTTCTTTATTAAAAGACAGTAGATAAAGTTAACACGACACAAAGAATACAGTTAATATAGTCATTTTCACAGCCCAATGCACCATAGTATAGAACATTTACATTACAACGCAACTAGAATGAAGCTATAAACTTCTTTTGTAAAATGAAAATAGATGAAGTGTACAACATGTAGTGAATAATGTTAATAAAATAATTTCACAGACCAATAACAATGCAACAAGAAAGAAACTATGACATCCATCATGTAAAAAGAGTTAAGCCAGGACAAACCATTGGCTGCAAGCTGTCCTGGGTATCAACAAACATGAGAGCTGGCTCTGATTGCCCCTGAAACATAAAACTCCTTTCTTGAATGATTGCATTTTTTGCTTGGGGACTAGTGGCAAGAGTAACAACATTAAAACATATACACATCAACAAACTTTCCAATTTCACAACTAACCTTCCGTTTCCTGTTTGTGCTCTTTTTTTTACTTGATTTTGAAGCAAGACTCCCTTGATTTTTTTCTTCTGCTTCACGAAGACCTTGAGCATGGCCAGTAGATTCTACCGCACTGATACAAGAGTTGTTAACATTGACACAATTTTTCAAAGCCTCTACCAATACACAAAAAGCAATGTTATAACTCTCTTCAGACAATGATCCTTCCTCACTTAGTTCAATTGCATGTTTGCACAAATCATTGTATCGTTGCACCCTTGTTTGTACTCGGTCTGTTCCTTCAGTTGTTGATTGCCCACTCTTAGCATCCTTAGTCCACCTCTTCAATATATAACGAGGAGGGATAATTGTGCGACCACACATTTGGAGAACAATCATCGCATGCCGACAAAGAAAACCTCTGTATTCAAACAGGCGACAGCTACAAGAAACCTCTGACTTTTCTTCATTCCATATTACCATAAAATTTTCATCCTTTTCACAGTCTTGAACTCTAAACGGTATAGTTCCTTGATTTTCATTTTCCCTTTTGGGATGGCAACCAACTACACCCAAGACTTCAACTTGGAATCTTTTGAATATTGCATGTGTATAAACAATTGACATCTGTTTTTCCCATGGTGATGGAGATCTTAGTGCTGGCTGTTTCTGCCAGGTATCAAAATCAGCAACAGCTTCCTCTTCATATCTATTTTGCAGAATAGCCCCATACTGTTTCACAAACTCTTTCAGAGTAATTTTCTTATGGATATATTTATCAAAGAAGGAGTTCATACTTTCAGAACGCTGACTTGTAGACATTCCAGCAAGAAAGACATTGTCCATGAAAGCAGGTACCCATCTTTTGCGGTCTTCATACAATGATTGAACCCACTCATCATCTTGGAGTTCAAATCGAGTTATCATTTTCCACCATCGCATATCAAACTCTTCATCAGTCCAAGATTTGAAAATGCATTTGTTGAATTTAGGCAAAAAGTTTTCATGTGGCCCAATTACATGTGCTAGAGATTTGGGAATCTTTTCTAGTATATGCCAAAGAGCAAAGCAATGGCGCGTGTTTGGGAAGACCTCTTCGACTGCAGCCTTCAATTCTTTGTCTTGGTCAGTAATTATAACTTTGGGAGCTTGTCCACCCATTGCTCTAAGCCATGTCTTCATTAGCCAAACAAATGTGGGCTTAGTTTCATCAGCAAGCAATGCACATCCAAGTAACATAGACTGGAAGTGATGGTTAACCCCAACAAATAGTGCAAATGGTAATTTCTCATTGAATTTCACATAAGTGGTATCAAAAGAAACCACGTCATTGAAACTTGGATAGTCGTTCCTGCTTTTGGCATCAACCCAAAACAAATTTCTCAACCGTTGCTCCTCGTTTAAATCTATTGCATAGAAGAAGTCAGGGTTCTCCTTCTTGATACGCTTAAAATATTCCAGCATAATTTGGGCATCTCCCTCATCCACAACCAAGTGCCTACCCTTATCAAACTGATTTTTTATGTCACTCTGAAGCATGTTTACATTTTGATATCCACCAGACTGTCTAGACATCTCAACATACATCTTTCTCGTCCGTTCACTAACAGCATTTAGAATGTCAATATTGTTCTTTTCAGCCAATTTTACATTCCGATAGATTCGAAAATGATAAGCAAGGGCTGGCAAAAGTTCATGATTATGCTCCTTGACAAATTCATGAATAATCCACTTCCCATCCGGCCTTCTTTTCACATGCATACTGGCTTTACAGTCTGTCTTTTTTACACTTGATCGTCTACTGCTACCCACGTCTGATTCTGGCGTGACTCCATATCTGGAACATGCAAATTTAGCATCAATAAATTCCTTAGATTTCTTTGAACGCCTACTGTTTTTAATTGAGGTAGTAAATCCCATGGACTTGGCATATTCCTGATAAAACGAATATGCTGCTTCATGTGACTCAAATTCGATGCCATTATGTGGCTCAAATTCTGCATCCCCTTCAAATCCGACAACAGCCCTCTTAGAGGTATCAGCTATCCCACTATCTCTACCACGTGCCGTTTCATCCACAATATCAACCATATTTTCATTCACTCCATCATTACAAGGCATGGCATCTCTGCAATCCACCATATTACTAATTGCATTTTGGTTTTCCCCAATCTTTATCATGATTACCAAATGGTAGCTACCTCCCTACTTTCATGAGAAAATCCACTTTCCAACAGATAATCCAGTGGTACCTGGTAAAGACCCAAAATAAGGACAACTTTTACAAACCTAATGTCAGTAACAAGGAGAATGCATTTGGTCATAACTAAGCTACACCGAATTATAAACCTATCACGCAATATTTAGGTTATTGGTTCGATTAGCATGCTTAAATTTGACCCGTACTTGGTGAAAGGAAAAAAATTGTATATCAAAAGCAAGTAAGTCAAACAAAGTAATCGAAAATAAACTTCGTTCTAAAGAAAAACAGCATTCAAAAGGGGAAAAAAAAGAAAAGAAAGAACAGAATACTAAGAAAACTAACAAGACCGATAACCCTAGAACTATATTGATTGAACTGTCACAAATTCAGACGTGGAAGCAAGAAATGTTAATGAACAGTATATTCACAATTCAAAAGAAAACTAAAATTAGGGTAAAAACATATTTTCAACAAACTGAAGAAAAAGAAAATTACATACACCAGAAGAAGCAAGGTGCTGGAGAATAAATAAATATATATATCGCTCGTTTAAGGTTGCAGTTTAAGTTTTGACTACGAAACAGAAGAAATAAAGAAAATGGAGGAGAATTGATGGCTAAAGGGGAGCAAACTCGGCGATGGTGTGGATTAAGCGAGAGATTGCAGAGTGAAATGAGCCAGAGAGTTTTAGGAATTTTTCAGGATTGTGGAATTTTACGTACTAAATAGAAAATTGGGAACTTTAATATTTAGGTCTAAACTTTAATGCAAAAATGAAAAGATTTTAATTTTTAATTTTTACTATTAATATTGTTAATGTTTTTTTTTTGGTTAACTCGGTTGTTGTGATATTTTTTTAAATAAAAAAATATTTACTTATTAGGCATGTAATTAGAAAAATAGCTTTGTAATTAATTTTAATTTTTGAAAAAAAAATTAACAAGGTTAAAAGTTGTACCTAAATTTTAAAATTTAAAAAGTAGATAAATTACATTCCACGGAATAAAAGCACAAAAATTAAAATCCTAATTTTCAAAAAATACAAAGACTTGTGATATATCTTAACATTTTATTTTTAATTACTTGATGTTAAATGGTAAGGAAGAAGATTAACGTGGCAACTTTTAAAACTGACATAATAATAAATTTAGCTTATAATATTTACATATTGTGTCAATTTAATCTTAATTTTTAAAAATTTAACTCTTAATATTTACACATTGTAAAATTATCTTATTTTTACATGAAAATATAATTTAATACATGATATGTAAATTAGAAATAAAAGCAAATATAAAAAAACCATTTTATAATTAAACTAGACAATCCTCAAATATATTACTTTTCTTATACTCCAAATGACTAAGAACTTGGTATGTTTCAATGATAATTATTATTTTTTTTTTGTTAGCTTAAGTTGACCGCCATTGATCAAGCAAATCAAAGTCCAAAAAATTATTGTTTTCTAGATGTTAGACTTACAATTTGATTGAATTAACGAAGTATGTTTTTTTTTTCAAACAATTAAATTGGCTAATGTTTCAATTTTTGGGTTATTCTGTTTCTTTTTGTTGTTCATTTTTTTCATTAAATCACAGAAAATGACAATATTGGTAATGTCATAAAGAATAGCAAAACTGTAAAATGGTTAGATCACACAATGTGTAAACATTGACAGTTTATTTTTTTAAATCAAGACTAAAATGGAACAATGTATAAATATTAAGAGTTAAAGTTGTTATTATACTAATTTTAAAAGCTCACGTCAACTTTCCATCATTTAACCACAAATGATAAAAAAAATCGAATAATTGGGTGACCATTTTGTACATTTTTATAATTAAATGACCAAAATAACTTACTAATAATTAGGTGACTTCTAATAACTTACTAATAATTAGGTGACTTCTAACATAATTTACCCTTATAAATTTATGATATGAATGAAAATATATATATATATATTTCTTATACTTGTATTTATAAAGAAATTATTTAAAGGATAAATAAGGTTTTGGTTTTGAAAGAAGGTGTCTTAAATGTTAAAAGATTGCAATGTTACTGTTAGAATTAAGTGACTCGAATCCTCATTTAAATAAAATACAATGGTAAAATAAAATAAAAGATGAATCCATATAGAATTACACTTCTTTTATTTTATTTTAGAATAAGGTTTTTTAAACCTTATTAAATTCTATCTATTAAATTGATTAGAATAAGGTGTTTCAGTCTTACTAGAATATGGCTTTATAAGCCTATAAATAAACATAGTCTATTTTTCTTGTAATGATTCGAATTCGACATAGTGAATTTTCTTTTCTTCTGCCCGTGGTTTTTTCCTGAAAGGGTTTCCACGTAAAATTTGTATGTTCTTTATTTTATTTTATTTTCACAATTGGTATCAGAGCATCCGGGTTATTCATCTCGATCACGGTAATGGCGTCTTTGAAATATGAAATTTCACTGTTGGATCGTAACACCAGATTTGCGTTGTGGCAGATTAAGATGCAAGCAGTTCTTGTGCAGATGGATTTGGATGATGCCCTGCTAGGGATAGATAAGATACCTTCGACATTAACAGATGAAGAGAAGAAGCGTAAGGATCGAAAAGCGTTAACACAATTACACCTACATTTGTCCAACGAAATTTTGCAGGATGTGATGAAAGAGAAGACTGCCGCTGCATTATGGAAGAGGCTAGAACAAATATGTATGTCGAAAACTCTAACAAGTAAGTTGCATATGAAGCAGCGTCTTTATGCTCATTGTTTGGAGGAAGATGCGTCTGTACACGAACACTTAACAGTGTTTAAAGAAATTCTCTCAGACTTGGAGGCCATGAAGGTTCAGTAAGGTTCAGTATGATAAGGAAGATCTAGGGTTGATTCTACTTTATTTGTTGCCCCCGTCTTATTCAACCTTTAGAGACACGATTTTATATAGCCGCGAGTCCCTCACAGTTGATGAGGTTTATGATTATTTGACCTCGTATGATAAGATGAAGCATCTTGTGGTTAAACCCGACTCTCAGGGAGAGAGTCTTATTGTTCATGGGAGACAAGATCGGAATGCTGATAATGATCGTGGAATGACATAGGAGCGGAATCCTCGCGGTAAATCTAAAGGTAGATCGAAGTTTTCAAACAGAGGTAAAACTTGTAACTTCTGCAAGAAAAAAGGGCACATTAAATCTGAGTGCTATAAGCTGCAGAACAATACTAAAAGGGAGGCTGCGAATCAAAAGGGAAAATAACCAGAAAATTCCGGTGAAGCTGATGTTGTAAAAGACTACAGCGATGGTGAACTTCTAGTCACTTCTGTCAATGATTCTAAAGTAAGCGAAGAGTGGATACTTGATTTAGGCTGCACCTTTCCACATGAGTCCCAGTCGGGATTGGTTTACAACTTACGAAACAGTGTCTGAAGGTGTTGTTTTGATGGGAAATAATACTTCGTGTAAAATCGAATGTGTTAGAACAATTGAAGTTAAGATGTTTGATGGAGTTGTCAGAACACTTAGTGATGTGTGACATGTTTCAGAATTGAAGAGAAATTTAATTTCGTTGAGTACTCTTGATTCAAAAGGGTACAGATACACAGCTGAAAGTGGGGTTTTAAAAATTTCTAAAGGTTCCCTTGTTGTGATGAGAGGGCAAAGAAAGACTGCCAAGTTATATGTTTTGCAGGGTTCTATCATATCGGGGGATGCAAATTTGTCGCTTCCTCTTCCTTGTCAGATGATGATATTACTAAACTTTGGCATATGTGCCTAGGGCATATGAGTGAGAATGGCATGGTAGAATTGAGCAAAAGATGACTTCTTGATCGGCAATGAATTTGCAAACTAAATTTCTGTGAGCACTGTGTTTATGGGAAGCAAAAGAGAGTTTGATTCACCAGAGGAATCGATAACACAAAGGAAACGTTGGAGTATATTCATTCTGATCTGTGGGGCCATCCAGAGTGCCTTTGAGAGGTGGAGCTAATTATATGCTAACCTTTATTTATGATTTTGCCAGAAAAGTTTAGGCGTTCTTCCTGAAGCAGAAAAGCGATGTGTTTTTCGCATTTAAGTTTTGAAAAATTATGATTGAAAAAAAGATAGGAAAACAAATAAAATACCTCCGCACAGACAATGGCTTAGAGTTCTGTTCTGATGAGTTTAATAGATTGTGCAAGTCAGAAAGGATCGTGAGACACTTGACAGTTCGTCATACTCCACAGTAAAACAGCGTTGTAGAACGAATGAACAGAACGATCATGGAGAAGGTTCGATGTATGTTGTCAAATACCGACTTACAGAAGTCGTTTTGGCCAGAAGTAACCTCTACTGCATGTTTTTTGATCAACCGATCTCTATCCGTTGCCATTGAGAAAAAGACTCTACAAGAGATATGGTCTGGTGATCCTGCTAATTATTCTGATTTAAAGATTTTTGGGTATCCTGCGTATGCTCATGTTGATAATGAAAAATTAGAATCGAGATCCATTAAATATGTTTTTCTTGGTTATAAAGCTGGCGTAAAAGGGTATAAGTTATGGTGTCCTGAAAATAGAAAAGTTGTAATTAGCAGAGATGTTGTTTTTGATGAAACTGCTATGCTATCTAACTTATCTCTTAAAGACTCTTCCAATAAAGAAAATCAAAAGCAGGTGGAGCATCATATTAATACAGAGTCGACTCCTCAAGCCAGTACAAAAATTGAGAATAGAGTTACTTCTTCACCGCAATACTCTATCGCAAAAAAAAGAACTAGAAGAGAAATTAAACCTCCAAAGAAGTATACCGTGGCTGATCTAGTTGCTTATGTTTTAAATGTGGCTAAAGATATAGATGCGAATCAAGAGCCATCTAATTATTCTGAGGCGATTAGCTGTGAAGACTCAGAAAAATAGATGTTTGCTATGCAAGAGGAGATAGAATCACTCCACAAAA
The DNA here is from genome assembly GCA_025698475.1 of Gossypium anomalum. Classification (NCBI taxonomy): domain Eukaryota; kingdom Viridiplantae; phylum Streptophyta; class Magnoliopsida; order Malvales; family Malvaceae; genus Gossypium; species Gossypium anomalum. The sequence continues at coordinate 19,069,367 of CM046966.1, forward strand.
ACAAAACATGGGATATTGTGAAACTTCCTAAAGGTAAGAAGACTGTTCGTTGTAAATAGGTGTTTAAAAAGAAAGAAAGGACTCCAGGAGTTGAAGAACTCAGATATAAAGCAAGGCTTGTTGCAAAGGGTTACAGTCAAATTCCAAGAGTGGACTTCACAGATGTGTTCTCCCCAGTTGTGAAGCATAGTTCGATTCGAGCTTTGCTTGGTATGGTGGCCATGTATGTTTTGGAGTTTGAGCAGTTAGATGTAAAAACTGCATTCTTGCATGAAGAACTTGAGGAGGATATTTACATGGAACAACTAGAAGGTTTTACAGTCTCAGAAAAAGAGGACTATGTTTGCTTGCTGAAAAAGTCCCTTTACGGTTTGAAACAGTCACCAAGGAAGTGGTACAAGAGGTTTGATTCCTTTATGACTTCTCATGATTTCAAAAGAAGTAGTTTTGACGGTTGTGTTTACTTTAAGAAAAACAGCGATGGTTCTTTTGTGTATTTACTTCTTTACATTGATGACATGTTGATAGCAGCAAAAGATAAAGAAGAGATAAGAAAGGTCAAAGCCCAACTAAGTGAAGAGTTTGAGATGAAAGATTTTGGACCAGCAAAGAAGATACTTGGTATGGAGATTCTTAGAGATAGAAAAGCAAGTAAATTGTACCTAAGTCAGAAGGGGTACATTGAGAAAGTTCTTTGCAGGTTCAATATGCAGAGTGCTAAGCCTGTTAGTACTCCTTTAGCAGCCCATTTTAGACTTTCATCGGCGTTGTCTCTATAATCAGATGATGAGATTGAGTACATGTCATATGTTCCATACGCTAGTACAGTGGGATCTCTCATGTATGCTATGGTTTGTTCACGCCCGATTTATCATATGCAATCAGTGTAGTTAGCGAGATATATGGCGAATCCGGTAAAGAACACCGAAAGCAGTTCAAAGGATTTTAAGATACTTACGAGGTACTATCGATGTTTGCTTACGCTTTGGAAGAACTCAAGATGGAGTCATTGGGTATGTTGATGCTGATTTTGCTGGAGACCTTGATAGAAGAAGATCTCTCACAGGTTATGTCTTTACAATCGGAGGTTATGCAATAAGTTGGAAAGCCACTTTACAAACTACAGTCGCTTTGTCTACCACTGAAGCTGAGTACATGGCGATTACTGAGGCTTGTAAAGAAGCTATTTGGTTGAATGGACTCTTTAGTGAACTCAATGAAGACCTTCAAATCAGCACAATATTTTGTGACAGTCAGAGTGCCATCTTTTTTACAAAAGATCAAATGTTTCGTGAGAGAACAAAACACATTGATGTTCGGTATCATTTTGTTCGTGATATTTTTGCTCGTGGTGATATTGTTGTGAGCAAAATTAGTACTCGTGAAAATCCTGCAGATATGATGATTAAGTCACTTCCTATAACCAAGTTTGAGTATTGCTTAGACTTGGTTGGTGTTCATTGTTGAAGTTAAACCCTTAAGGGGTTTTATGGAAGAGGTGGAGAATTTGTTCGTTGAGAGTTCGCGATGAAGAACTTATTTATTAAGAATTCGTGTCAAGGTGGAGATTATTAGAATTAAGTGACTCGATTCCTCATTTAAATAAAATACAGTGGTAAAATAAAATAAAAGAAGAATCCATATAGAATTACACTTCTTTTATTTTATTTTAGAATAAGGTTTTTTAAACCTTATTAAATTCTATCTATTTGATATTGATTAAAATAAGGTGTTTCAGTCTTACTAGAATATGGCTTTATAAGCCTATAAATAGACATAGTCTATTCCTCTTGTAATGATTCGAATTCGACATAGTGAATTTTATTTTCTTCTGCCCGTGGTTTTTTCCCGAAAGAGTTTCCACGTAAAATTTGTGTGTTCTTTATTTTATTTTATTTTATTTTCACAGTTACTAATCTCATATTATTAACATATATAAAGTATAAATAATTTAAATAGACAATTCTTTATAATTTACATGATCGAATTGTATGTATTGTTGTTTGTCACTTCAAAAGAAGTGCATTGAAATTTGAGCTTCAATTTACTCTTGCAAATAATTTTTTTTATTTTCAAAATAGTTATAATGATTATTATTTTCTTTGCAAATGAATAAATATATTCGAATAGACAACTTTCATAAAAGACTTACAATGAATAAAACATAATTTTTCTAAAAAATTATATGTTATAGAATAACGTAACTTATGTCACAAGTTATGTACTAAATAATATTTTGTTTGAGATAGAATGTGCCTATATATAAAACTCAATGATATCATTTTTATTATTATATTTTGTTGTTTTAAGATTTATTGTATCCTAGAAACAAAATAAAGGTCTTAAAAACAATCACGCTTTAAGTCTATATTTTATATTATTTTCTTGCACCACATTTTTTTCTAACATTAAATTTAAATTTTAAATATTTGTTTAAATTCATTTTTGGTTAAAATAGTGTAAAATGATTTAAAAAAACACTCTCATAATTATATTTATTGCTTTATAAGAAGAAAACCCGTATAGTCATTTCTCAATTGAGTTTTTGTGAGATCAACTATGTCAAGAGCTTAAATATTATTATTGTAAAGATGATCATATTAAAAAACAATAAAAATAAACTATATTTGTAATTATTCGCCTATTAATATCTTTTATCATCCAATCATGAAAAGATACAAAATAATCACATTGTGTCAGTTTAGAACTCATTTGAAAAAAATTAGTCCTAAACATTTATATATCATGTCAAAATGATCTTAATTATATAAAAAATTAAAATTAATTTATAAAAGTTTCAACAATTAATTTTAAAAATTCAAAAAAGAAATTATATCCATAAATTTAATTAAGGTTACTTTTGTTATAAACATTTTATTATTATAAAGTGAATGTCCATTAGTGTGAGATTTTGAGAAAAATATAGGTTAAAAAATGGGTTTCGACAAAAAAAATAAAACCCATTTAGAAACGGATCGAGTCTCGGGTAAGGTTTTTCTTTTACTCGGGTCCAGTCTGAATTTGTAAAAAAAACTGTTATTTTACTATTGTTTTGCTGCCATTTCACTATTATGTTACTACTATTTTATTGTTATCGTTTGAATATTGTATAACTTTTGTTTTATTATTAATTTTACTATTATTAGAGGCATTGCTTGTTAAGTCGCACTTATCTTAGTGTTATTCAAGTATAAAGACTTTTTTTAATTTATTTTTAATTTGTTGGGAAACATTTATTTTAATGTTTGTAATGTTTTTGATTTATTATGTTTTTCTAATTTTTATATAAAAAATTTTAATACGGACGAGCCGAACTGGACTCAAGTTTTAGTATTTTTATCAATGTCAAACTTAAATAAAAATTTAAGCATATTTTTCAAAACAATTCAAATTTAAATTTATCAAACGAGCCTAATATTTTATTAAAACCCAGCTCGAATCTAGACCAACCTATCAACACCCTGACTTGATTTACGTTTTTGTTTTCTGTCAAAAACATTATAAAAAACAATTGCGGCTAAAGCAGGGGAAAGAGCTACAATCACCGGAAGAAATATTTTAACTTGTGCTCTTTTTTATGTAATTGTCGTTTTTAATCTAAAACCTTGGTAAATTTATGAAAATAAAATTATAAATATATTTGTTTGCATCTAGAAAGATAATAAAGCTAAGATTTTAGAAAACAAAAAAGAGGAAGTATAATATACTTGATATGTTTTAAAGTTATTTTAATCATTTTTTAGATTATATTTAGTATGAATTATCACTGTTATGAATATTTCCCTGATTTGGTAAAGATAGAGAAATATTCAATTATTATGTCTAATATTTAGACTACGGAATTAATATTATTTTTTTCTTTTTATATTGGGTTGAAATTTTAATTTGATATGTCGAAGAAAATAGCATAAAGTTTATTATCCATATAACTTTATTTATTTTTAATAATTTATATTACTTGATCCTTTAAATTTTTTGTCATTTATATTTTTAACTTGTGAAATATGGTTGCTAATCTTTAGCCATATACAATTTTGTGGTATATTTGAATTTGATATATATTGAAATTCTATCGTATTGTCAATATTTTTAACTTTGCATACATGCATATTATAATGATAACTGAGATAAATTTTATATGAAAAATAGAATTGATTGTCTCTATTTTTGTCTCCGTAAAATATTTGACTAAGAAATATTCATTTGAATATGCAACAATTTAAAATAAATATATGATCACCAGAATATAATAATTCTATCTAAAACTTGTTATGATTGGATGCAAGTTGCAAGTAAGGGCGTAGCCAGGGGCTAGCAGGGGCTTCGATCTCCTCTAAAATGAAAAATTTTCATTTAGGCTCTTTGAAAATTTATAAAAAAAATTAAACTAGTAAAGGTAGAATTGCAATTTATCCCCTTAAAAATGATAATAAAAAATTGATTTAATCCTTTAAAAATATAAAGATATAGATATTAAAATGGTGAAATTACATTTGTACTATCGTAAAAATATGCAATTTAATTTTAGCCCCCTAAAAGAAAATTTTGGCTTCGCCCCTGGTTGCAAGATTTTAAAAGTGTGAGTAAGTATAACTTTGCAATATTTAGGATAAGTAATCAATTAAAATAATGTGGGAGCATATTACTAATTAGAACTTGTTAAACTTTTCATAATTCAAATGTGCTCTTGCAATAGCAATACTAAGAAAAATGTTTTAAGATACATACTATATTAATATCATGTTTACTTGTGGTCGAATAACTTATTTTAGTATTTCCCTTAACCGAGTTAGTGTTCAATTAACTTGTGATGCCAACTCAATCATAAGATATGAATTAAATTAATATCATGTCTACTTGTAGTTGAATAATTATTTTAGTACTTCTCTTAACTGAATTAGGGTCTGGTTGACTCGTGAAACTAACTCAATAAGAGTCTTAAATAATAGTATAGATGTGTTATATTTAATATTTATTTAATATTTAAATTACTTATTTAATTAAATAAATTGATTCAACTCATCCAACTAATGAAAAGACTTTTGAGTCTCAACTACCCAATTCCTAATCATCGAAAAAGAAATATAATGTATTGTTTTTTCCTATATCATATTTGTATTATTATTTCATTTAAAGTATTTTATAGGGTTTTTTTACTCAAATAATATAAAATAATAAAATATATACTGAAATAGGATAAGCCCCCCATTATTTACATATCTAGGCAAATTCAACAGTATACCACCAATGCCGCCTGAGCAACCGGCGGCACCAGTATCTCACACCAAAAAATTCTAGGTATTTTTATACATGTAAAACAGAAAAAAATATTATTTTATAAGACTGCTGATGTGTCAGGCAACACCCGAATATTTTTAAATGATTTTTTTAAAGTAAAAAAATAATTAATTAAACAAGTATTGGAACCCAAACCCGTGATTGACGGGTCACATTGGTGGTAGGTCGTCAGGCCGGTGCCGCCTGACAGCCCGACAGCATCAACCTGATGGCTTGCCACCAATGTGACCTATTTGTCACGGGTCCAAGTTCCAAGACTCGATTATTTTAAAAAATTGTACTTTTTGTTTAAAAAATTATTAAAAGTATAAAAAAATAATATTTCGATGATTATAAAAAGGGATTGGTTTAGTCCCCTAACCTCCCTCAAATCAAACATCGAAAGGAAAAAAAAAAAAAAAACAACAACACCACCACCACCCCTCCCCCCGGAAAATAAGAAGAAAAGGTTAGTGTTAAAAGTGTTAATGTTATTTTTTTAGTAGTATAATTAGTTATTTTTTTAGTAGTAATTTATTTGTGTTAAAAATGTATTTAATGTTAAGATTAATACTAATTGTGTATGCTTATTTTGTAGTGTTTGTTTATTAAGATAAGTTTGATTGTATTTTTGCAGTTTTGGAAAATGAATGGACAACCAATTTTTTGCAGCCATTCATTTCGATGGTATTATTTTAGGAACAACCATTGGTTGTATTTTTGAAACCGCCACAAAATCAGAATGAGGTTCCATAGAAATGTGTTCGTCATTTATATGAAAGAGAAGGTTAGTGCTAAAATTTCCCGACGTTGTGAAAGGAGGATGACGAAACTAGTCTACAAATTTCTAGTTTTGTCAAATCCTATCAAATTTACTGAGATGGAATTTTTAGACGACGATGACGCTGAGACAATGGTCACACGATATTGCCTACCAAGGAAGGTGAACATTGAACCGATTCAGTTGTTTGCTGAGTTAGTTGATGCGGAGCCCGTTGAAAATGTAACTCTATTAAGTCAACAGTATAGAGTTGAAAACCTGTGTACAGAGGTTCCCAGAGCATCCGTCGATAGGAGGTCATTTGTGTGCAATTTTGACATCGATTTTAACATTGTATGTTCATATCAGTACGGTGGTGGAGCCACATCGACATGAGCCTAAAATCCAAACAATGTTGCTTTACAAATACATCCAGTCATTATCGAAATCGATGCACATGGTCAAGATAGATCTGACAATAATGGTTGTTTTGATCATGAAGGTGATTAGATAATAAACGATGTCCCGAATGATATCGACGATGAAGGAGCAGATGATGGAAATGATCACGCCTCTTCGGTCAAAAACTCGAGTCATGGCATTGTCATACGCAATGATCCTGTAGACCATATGTCGATTGTCGATCTTAATGCAGCAAATGTTTCCAAGTTTCTCGAGTACTCAGACATAATACTTGCTCACCTGATGTTAGTAGATCCTGAATCAAAAGAGTTGTTCGTGGGTTAAAGATTCGCGAACAAAGACGAGTGTATTAATGCCATCAATTGCTATAGTACGAAGGTGTCTGTCGACTACAAAGTGGTTGACTTTAAACTGACGATCTACGTTGGTGAGTGTTAGAAGTTGATAGAAGGGTGCAAGTGGTGGGTACGAGATGCATTTATCTAGATGTCTCAATAGTAGAAGATGCGGAAATATGTTAGGATCCATACATGCACTTTTGCACGTATGACATAGGACCACCGCAAGCTTGATTCAAAAATCATTTGCAACTGCATCTTGTCAATGGTTAAAGACATGCCCACCATTCCTATATTGGTGTTGATTGTTGAAATGCAAAAATGGTTCCAGTACCTATTTTGTATTGGAATGTATAGGTGGCTAAACAAATGGCCATGGATCAGTTGTACGAAGATTGGGATACGTCGTACAATGAACTCCAATAGTGGATAGCCGTAATACGGGAGTACATTCTAGGATTATCGTTAAGTTGAAGGCATTGCCTTATTACAACAGGACGACCAACTACATCTGAGGAAAAAAACCATTCATAGAATGTTTTGGACATTCGATCCATGCATTAGGGTCTTTCCCCACTGTAAGGCACTTGTGTAGGTAGATGATACCTGATTGTACAGGAAATATATGTAGATACTCCTCATTATAGTTGCACAAAACGGGAACCGAAACTTGCTATCGATAACATTTGCCATTGTTGAGGAAGAGAACATGAAGTTGTGGGAATTTTTCCTGATGAACTTACTGATGGGCGTCGAATCCACCAAAAATAATTCCTACTAAATACTCTAAATAGTAGTAAGAGTGGTAGTAGGGTCGAGTCCACAGGGATTGTTACGCTAATCAACTTTCGCGTTTGACTTATGAACAGAATGTCGTGTCAGGGGTCGTAGCTAGAGTCGTGCCCACGACTCAAAACGTACCAGCTAAAAAATAAGCAAAAAAAAAAAGTAAAGTGGGGATTTTAAAATTGATTAGAAACTAAATAATTAAAACTGCTAAGATAAATAATTAAATAAATCAGAAATTAAATTGGGATTTGTAATCAAATGTAATAAGTCTTAGCCTTAGACTCGGTAAATTCTGTGTTGAGAATCGATCCTCGAAAATTAATCTTCTCCTCCAATCGATAAGCTGGTTATAGCAGTTAAGAACGTCCTAACCACCACTTCTTCCTCTAGTAATTAGTTTCGGTATGACCTGCAAACCAACCCTTATCGATTATCTAACCGAGATACACGTGTTCTCGATTCAAGATTTCGACAGCCTTGCATTCTGAAGAACCCAACTCGAATTAACGGCCTCAACCGCGTGGGTCATTTAAACCCGATCACCTCTTCCTCGATTTGTTCTCAGAAATCCGAATACAGCACGACCGACTCGAATCTCCAATTGTAAGCAAACGTGACTCCAACCCAACGTGCACTTTGACTTGAAATAGAATTTAACTTTAAGGGATGATTGGTCTATCCCGATACTTAGGAAAAAAATGAATACTGGTGGGACGAAATTTTAGCACAAATTCGTATCTCACGATTCCTGACTGAAAAAAACACTGGCCTAAAGTTAAGATGGAATTTAGTGAAGCATGGATTTATTCATGCTTGAAAGTTGTGGGAGATGATGGAATTTATATGAAATGTGATGGAAATTGGAAAGGAAAATCACTTGGAAGACAATTAGCCCAATTTGAGAAAAGAAACAAAAACCAAATGAAAAGTGGCAGAATGCTTAACGCCAATTTGAAAGGGAAAATGAGAGTATTTCTATTCCAAATAGAAGTAGGAATACAAAATAAAGGATGATTTTTCTAAGAACTAAAAGCGCCTATTTATATACATGGAGTTTACTAAAAATAGCCTAACCTAAATTAATAAAATAAAATAAATAATAAATAATAAAGCAAAATAATATCTTCCTATTTTTATCTTTTTACAAAGTCAAAATATATGATAAATCTTTAGCTTTCTCCATCCTTTTTATTTGGCCCCAATTCAACGATTTGTCTTTCAATTTGGCCCTTTTGTGCTCGTTTTTGACCAATTGCATCCCTGACAAGATTAAATCATAAAAACACCAATTACGCAGGGATTAATTTAGAAATAAGCCAAATTAAACACAAGAATCATGTAAATTAATATGTTTATCACTTACGCAAGTATGTTGTCACTCAGGACAATGTTAGTATCATTTTTGATAGATCAAAAAGGTTACTTGCCGTGATTAGGCGTTCAGGTGTTCCGTGGAGATCCGTCAACTACATCAGACACATTGCGATAAATTTTCACAAGGAATTCAAAAATACGGATTGGCACAAACAAGTTTTGTATATGGGTAATTATCTGTTTTATTTTTTAAAATATGTTTAGATTCTGTGAAACAGCACATAACATTTTTAACGGTCTAAGATACGAGCTGGAACCACATATGTTTAGACGGAAACTATTGACCTTTAGGCTGATATGCAAGGTCAAACCCAAACTATATTACAGGAGTGGTTTGAGAGCATGGAGCCTTGGTAACGGGTTTAAATTTTTATGATAGTTCGCGATATGGTCATATGACTACCAACTTGGTAGAGATCGTTAATGCGGTTTTGAGGCATACACGACATCTCTCAATTTCATTTATTTTCTCAGCTTCTTTCTACTGACTTGCAACATTGATATCGAGAATGAGGCTTGAACAAGTAAATCAGATGAATGCGGGGTATGTCTATATTGAGGCGGTTAGGAAGACAATAGATGTCAATGGCCGGAGAGCAATGACCATGAACTTTCAATTATATTCTCATCATTTTGAAACCTTTCGGGTGATAGAGACCGTCGGCTGTCGGTTGGGTATTACGCCTAGGTCATATGAAGTTGATCTCCTAAACAAGCGGTGAGACTATGAGAAATTCCAGAAACTTCATTACCTATGTGCGCATGTCATTGTAGCATGCGCTGATACCTCGATCGATGTCAAACAATATATCGATAAGGTGTACACACTGGAACGCACATTACGTATTTGGGGAAACGAGTTCCCAATAATGTGGGTTGTGTTAACGTGGGAAGCTCTTTCGCTGACTTTCGAGATAGTCCCAGATTGCAGTCTATGGAGGAAGTTTAGAGGTCGCCCATATGTCACTCGGATAAGAAATGACATGGACATTAGGGAGAAGGTCGACACTAAACATTGTGGCATATGTAGATCAATATGTCATAATCGAAACAAATGCCCGTATCAAAACTACCACCCGGGACAACCGTTTCAGTCGATTGGAATGTGAATTTATGTATCTCATTTTGTATTGAATTTCCATTCATGTATTAACTTCAATTATTTACATATATTTGCAGGAACTTGATTGTTATGTATCTTTGCATGAACTTCTGACATATTTGTATGAACTTGATTGTCACGTATATTTGCATGAACTTGATGGGCACGTATACTTAAAAATATATAAATCATTTCATTAACATTAGGCAAACTTTATAATGAAATAAATTAACTTTAAATAAATTGAACATTAAAATAATCTGAATTAAAACCATAAAAATTTATGGTTTGATGGAGTTGTCTGTGGGGTGTATCGTTATGGTGGCCTTTTTTCACGTTGTGGGTGCTCCCGACCATTAATGTCTATCTCACTCAAACTGACATTCCTATCACCCATAGGCAATCCCCGGGGTGTACTGAGTAAACTCGAGAAATCGTGTGTCACAAAAGTTTGCTCGGGAGGGATGTAGTACTGGGGTTGCGATGGGTTAAATATGTTAAACATCATTGGTGAGCTCAGTTTCTGATAGGAATAATTGCAACCATCTTCGGGTGTATTGCTAACCCGAGTACTCGAGCCAAAACTGTAACCTCTCCAAATTTGGATGATAGGAACTATCAGTCGAGTGTGTGTATGACAATGAAGGTGCTGACTTGGATGGTAGAGGGGGATACGGCTGACGAGGTCGTCTTTGTAGGGGACCTCATCGTTTCATATGTAGATGGACTACTATCAATCTGCCACCATATAAGTAGGGCAACCCATTCCGCATGTACCACTGCTGGTAGTCCCTTAAGGGAGTGAAATCAGGAAAACATAATTCCAAATGAGGTCTTCTCTCCAATCTGGTGTTCCACAACACAATATTTGGTTGATGCTGTAATTACCAATTCTTTGCATGTTTCCCCTTTTTGTCAATTCCGTGGACATCACCACCCAAATGTATAGGAACGTCCGAAATATGTTAACGGCACCCGAATTGATGAAGCTCCCGATCCCTAGCGTACCACTCTACCATTTGAAAATTGATCACGGGTGCGTAAACCACAGGAGTGCATGGACACTAGCCGATGGAGGAATGACGGAAGCAACGTCCGACGCAGTATAAGACATCCACTCGAATTGCACAATTAAACACGTGATTAAAATACTAATAACAACATAAATAAATAAATAAATAAATAAACTAATTACATGACATTAATATAATTTAATTTTATGAAAAAAATATTACCTCATCCCTGGTGTATCCCTCGATCATCTGTCAGTATACAATGGATGTTTCTGACTTCCCAATATTCGGACAAGTATACCATCTAAAAATATAAACCAACCTCGTAAAAACATATTTTTATAATAAAAAAATCTTGATCCTAGTTTAAATTTTTTTTACCTATTCACAAGTAGGAACACATGTACTTTGTGACCCACTGATGCTAGAAATGACATCCTATATAACACCCAAGATTGTAGCAGTATCAAATAGCTACCTATATCTTGTGTTTTGTGCTCTATCCTTTTGCAAAGCTCACGATACAACGTCGCTAGTACTGTTGAACCCTAGTTGTAGGAACGGGTACATTGCAAATCAATTAGTAAGAGCAGGTACATCAAGTGGACTATATTATAATTTGAATCCGGCATAAGTACCCCTTATAAGCTGCAGTAATAGGCCCGAACAACGGACATCTTCTCCCTCTCGGTCACATAATTCGATAATGTTTCAAAATTTACCTTCAGCCACGAAAATTTTAAACCCGTAAATTTAGTTGTACCATCATCGGAAGAGCATCCAAGCAAGTCATAGCAAAGTGCCGTAGGATCTACTATGTGGCGTAAATTAGTTACTGCATTATTGTCCACGGGGAGCCCTAATTGCATTGCGACATCCTCCAGTGTGATGGTGCATTCCCCACACGAGAAATGAAAGGTGTGCGTCTCTGGGCGCCATCGCTCAACCAATACCGATATTAAGTCGCCTCTTAACTCAAACACACAAATTAATGTTGCTGATCCAAATCCCACGGCATTTAGGTAGAACATAATTCGTTCGTCTAGTCGATAGCTCGGACCATGGCTACGCGAGCTCAACACGGGGTACACATCCTAATCATATTTCATTATAGAATTGGTTAATATCTCACAATTAAATAAAAAATTACGTGCAACTATTATGAAAATTACATGCAATATTAGAACATTTTTTTACCGGCAATTAGATCGTCCTTGCTATGTAATCTTCTGCAGTAATTAAAGAAGTCATATCGATATATGTACAAACAATTAAAATTTTAATCATCGACTTAACAAATAAACAATATAAAAATAACGACAAATATTTTTTTCGAAGCCCATTTTCATAATCAACAAAAATCTAATTAATCAAACAAACATATAATGTTCACTTTTATATCTTAAAATATACAAATTATTATTAAAAATACAATAGTCAAACCAATTTTAATATTACTTTCAACACAAATCTATCTTAATACAAAATTCTAACAATTCTAATAATTCTACTAAAATAAACATGCACTACCAAACCTATCTTAATAAACATACACTACAAAATTGGCATACACAATTCTAATTTTTTTTAAAATATAATATTACAAATATCTAAACTAACACAATTCTAATTATTTATATACAATTAGAAAAAAATACATACCTTTTTTTGGGGAACTTGGGCTGTGGGGAGGGAAGGAGGGACCATCCAAATGTTTGTAACAAAAAATAAATAATAAAAAATGGAAAATAATTAATACTAACCTTTTAACACAAATAACATGCCTTAATACTAACCTTATTAAATTACTACTAAAATATAACTTAAAAAAATACAAGATGCATTATACTTTAATTTTCGGGGGACTTTTCACACCAATCTTCAAAAAAAAAAAATTCCTTCCAACTGAACAATCCGTGGGGGTCAGGGGACAAACCAACCCCCTTTTATAATAAAGAAAATAATATAATAATATTGAAACAAAAAGTAAAAATAAAATTAAACGGTTATTGGAACTGGAGTCATGACTGATGAGTCACATTGGTGGCATGTCGTTAGGCCAGTACCGTTAAGCTGTTAGGCGGCATGGGCCTGATGTCATGCACCGGTCTGTCACAGGTTCGAGTTCGAATACTCGTTTAATTAGTTTTTTTACTTTTAAAAAATAAAATTTATTTTAAGATATTCGGGTGCCGCTTGACACATTGGTGGTACCAATAATTTTTTTTTTGTTGTTTTACATGTATAAAAATACCCAATTTTTTTGGTGTCAGATACTGGTGCTGCCAATTGCTTTCACCCAATTTTTTTTTAAAAATGTGATAATTGAAGCAATGATTGGTGGCAGAGGAAAGGGGTGCCGTCGATTGCTCAGGCGGCACCGATGGTACACTGTTGAATTTGGCTAGATATGTAAATAGTGAGGGCTTATCCTACTTCAGTATATATTTTATTATTTGGCTAAAAAACCCATTTTATAAATATTAGGGTTAATTGTACTATTAGTCACTAAATTATGAATAAGCTTTTATTTTGGTTACATAATTAAAAAGTTACAATTTGGTCACTAAAATTTTTAAAATTTTTTTTGTCACCCAACTATTAAGTGGCACTTTTTTAATTAGTATAATAATAAATTTTCTCCCTTTTTTTTATGCTTTCTATCGGCCCTTATTATATTTAAAATGATAAAAAATAAAATTCTTTTTGAAAAATTTAGAAAACTCTAAAAATAAAAATAAAAATAAAAGTAGATAAAAATTTCGAAAATAAAAAAAGTGAGAGAAAGTAAAAGAAAATTGTTTTTAAATTCTCAAATTCTCTCTCTTTATTATATGTATAGAGATATCCAAGATTCGTTCTTTAAAAACACATAAAAAAATATTAATTAAAATTATTAGTTCTCTATTTTTTAGCCCTTATGTTTCTTCACATAACTTTTTCATTATAAGAAAAGAAATAAAAAACAAATTATAATTTATTTTTACAATTTGAAAAATAATTTAAATGAATTAAAATTTTGAATTGTGTCTGAAAAAGAAACTTTTGTGGTAAATTTCTTTAATTTTTGGCTAAAAATTGACATTAGAATCGAACTGACAAACCTCTATGACATTAGTTTTGGATGTTCTTTAAGGGCATGTAATTTCACTTGAAGATATTACTAATTTGATTTCAAGAAATATTGAGGAAACATGTGAATGATCTCACATTTTTTGTTTTGTTTTTAATTTGTTATTTGATCATAAAATTTTTTATTTCTCATGCATATTAGTTATTCAACAACAATATTTTTGAGATTTTATTTTTCTAGAACTTTTCTATAGCATTTTCTATTTTTAAATAATTTTGAGTTTTTTTATAATTTTTATATAAAATTAAAATTAAATTGATAGAAAATATAAAAATCGATAACTAAATTTATTATTATATTAATTAAAAAATTGCTACATATAACAAAAATACAATTTCAAAAATTGTAATATTAAATTGTAAATTTTTTAGTTAAATGAGAAAACGAAAATTTACTAAATTAATAGTATAATTTACACTAACTTTTATTACTTTAAAAGTATTATCATTTATAAATTTTAAAAGATTCGTACTTTCATATGAAATAATTTTCGCTCCAATTTAATATTCCCATGGTGTAACTTATGGCATGAAAGGGGGGTAGGCGCGCGTTTATCACCCACAAACACTCAACTACTGCGAAATCAGGGAAGGTAGGTAGGAACGGAGAATCACTGCCGAAGTGTTATGATTTTTGAGTGAGATGACACACAAGTGTCCTTTGAATTTACCATTCTTGACATTACCAACCACCCTTTGCTCCTTTGCCTTTACTATTGCCATTACCAACTACTCTTTGCTCTCTCTCTCTCTCTCTCTCTCTCTCTCTCTCTCTATATATATATATATATATATATATCATATTCTTCCATTCCTTCTAAACTAATTTTTCTTTTGTATGTTCCTCTCTCTCCTTTCATTTTTGAACTTAATTGCTCTAACTAAACAATGTCTACAATTTCATTGTTTTCAAGCTTCAACTTCTCTCTTTTACTTATTTATTTGTTTCTGTGCAGTTTGTGGGTTTCGACTTTAACAATCAGTTCCGGCGAATCAAATGGCAAAAGAAGTTGTTAATCCCGATGAACTGGTAATCATCTCCTTTTAATGATTCAATGTTACAAGTACTTCCTTGGGTTTTTTTTTTGAAAACCTTAATTTAAGACTACTTCTTATGTTTTCCCCTATTTTACTCAATTTAAGGTTGTTGTTGGAGAGGAATTAGACCATGTAAGAATCATCACTTTGAACAGGCCTCGACATTTGAATGTCATCTCATCCAAAGTGGTATGTAATGTTTAAACTAACACTGCCTTGGCTTTCTTTTATGTTCTTCAAGTCAAATCTTCTGAAATCCTTGTTTCTTTTACTGCAATCAGGTCTCCCTGCTAGCTAAATACTTAGAACAATGGGAAAGAGATGAGCAAGCTCAGCTTATATTGATCAAGGTTGTTAAATTGGGTCATTTCTAATGGTTCCTAGTTCTGGATTTCTCTCTCAATTTTCATGATTTCTAAATTATATTGTTTGTAACTTTTTATTCAGGGAGCCGGGCGTGCATTTTCTGCTGGTGGAGATTTAAAAATGTTCTATGAGGGAAGGAAATCAAGTAAATGTTCTATCGGTCTTATCCTGATATTGGACTTTTGGTTCTATTCTATTATGTTTTAAACTATGTTGTTCAGATATGGGTATGGGATATGATCTTCTAAATACTTGGAAAACCTTAAAAATAATGAAGTTCTCATAACATAAGTTTTAAATTCTATTACTTCCTCCATGACACCTAATGACTGCTCATATATGTGCAATTGTGCACAACATTATGAATTTTAATTCGTAATGAATTATTCTTCTGACAGAGGATTCCTGCGTTGAAGTGGTCTATCGAATGTATTGGCTTTGCTATCACATTCATACCTATAAGAAAACTCAGGTTTTTTTATTTCCACACTGTATTCTCATACCATTACACAAGGAGTTCATTGAATGTGAGATCTGCTCACTGTGGAAATCTACCAGTCTAATTGATGTATTGTGTTTGATAGGTTGCTCTTGTTCAAGGAATTTCAATGGGAGGTGGTGCATCATTGATGGTCCCGATGAAGTTCTCAGTTGTAACAGAAAAAACTGTGTGTATATAGTCATTCTCTTGACATTTTGTGTACATAAATCAATACTTTCAAGTTTCAACCTTACCTTCTTTCCTTTATCTGTTACTGAATTGATGTGCTGAATCTTCCGTATGGTATGCTTTTGAATGCTTGTGCTTAGGTCTTTGCAACACCAGAAGCAAGTATTGGGTTTCATGTGGACTGTGGTTTCTCATACATGCTTTCCCATCTCCCTGGCCATTTGGGTAAGAATGACTTGCCAAAGTAGATATATATTTGTATTTGGTTTTGTTATGGTACTTTTTTTGGAAGCTTATTTAAGACTATTTGGTCATTCATTGCAGGGGAATATTTAGCTTTAACCGGGGCTAGGTTAAATGGTAAGGAATTGGTTGTAGCTGGACTAGCAACCCATTTTGTCCCTCTTGAGGTGAGTTCAGTTATCTATGTTGATTTGAATCTTTATTTTTCATGAAATACCAGTATTTGAACACATAGCCATCCTAGATATGGATATATAACTCTCAAAGGACTCTTCAAATGCATGGAAATTCTTGGAAATGCATGGAAAAACATGGAAAGAATTGAACATACTCGTATCTGATACATAACTATTTCTGACATTGTTTGAGTAGCATAGGCTATGGTTATGTAATAGCTGTGAGATTTATTGTGCACATAAGCAATTAGTATTAAGTGTTTCTTCTCCTGTCAAATTCACAAATAACAACCCAAACAAATCTGAGCTCTAGCTTGTTTCAAGGAATTTGATTTCATAATTTAATTTCCTACCTTGGATCATATTCCATCTATTCTAATCAGACATTAATCCAATTTTCTTTTGGGCTTCTGCTGCTGCAAGCGTTAAAGATTTACTTGACATTTCTCTTTATATCCTGTATTATTAGCATTCACTTTTGGAAAGAAGTTCTGTGAAGAAGTATATGACCAGGCACGAGTGCTGGGGTTCGCTTCAAACAAAAAAAAAAAAAAATCCATTTTTTCTTCTGGCTTCAAGAAGTATCATATATTTTACAATTTATAGGGAGAGACTTGGGTGGGAAGCTGATCCCAACTTTGCTCTAATGCAAATTTAAACAGTCTATAACTATATTACTTGAACTTGGGCATGAGTATGTGTTCTACACATACACATATGTTAAATTTAAATTTTTTTTTTTTTTTTTATGTATTTGATACAGGTACCAAATACAGATACTTCATTAAAAAATTGAGGAGTTGGAGATACGAAATCAGCTAACCATGCTGAAATTAGTAACACTTTGACTGTTGAGGATACATAAAAGGAACAATAATCTACTAACAAATTCGTTCTCAGACTTTTTTGATGAACTTCATTTTCTCTATCCATATTAAATTTTGAAAACACCTCATCAGTTTCAGTCTACAAAGAATTTGACTTAAAATTTGAGCTTTTCATCTTTTAAATTCGTTCCAGGACTTTCTTAATGAACCTCATTTTCTCTATCCATATTAAAATTTGAAAACACCTCATCAATTTGAGCCTTCAAAGAATGTGAATTAAAATTTGAGCTTTTCATTTTTAAATATTGTGTATATGTAGATTGAAATCAAAGAGGTGTTTTATGATCCTTTTAAATTGTCAATTTGTCTATGCTTTTTTTCCCTTAGATTGAGTAATATCATGATAACGTTTTATTTTCTATTGTAATTAGCAACTTCCTGAGCTTGAGAAGCGTCTGATTAGCTTGAACGTTGGTGATGAAAATGCTGTCAAGGCTACAATTGAGGAATTTTCTTTGCATGTGCAGCTTGATGAAGACAGTATTTTAAACAAGTAAGAAAACCTGCTGTGTCAACATATGTAGCTCTGACTCTTTATTTTGTTTGAAGGATCTTCGACAGACATGTTTGATACATATTTGAACATGGGCACGGGATAAAACCCTCCAAGGACTTTTTACACATGAAAAAGCTTAGAGCAAATTGGACATACATGTATCAAACACGTAGCTATATTTGATTCTTGGATGCAGAAGTGTCAACTAAAAGATGAATTGAGAAAGGTCATTGACCTCAGCATTAGTGAAAGCTGATAGTTTTTATTACTCCCCAGGAAGCAGATAATTGATGAATGTTTCTCAAAGGATTCTGTTGCAGACATTATAAAATCATTTGTAAGTTCTTTTTCTTTCTTCTTTAATCTCTCAACATAGAAAGGAACATTAACATAGTTTGAATTGGAAAAGTTCCTCATGATATTCACTTTCTTTGAATGTTCTCTGACAGGAAGTGGAGGCGAGCAAAGAGGGCAATGAATGGATTGGTCCTGTACTGAAAGGGCTGAAAAGATCATCGCCAACAGGATTGAAAATAACATTGAGATCGGTAATAGTTTTTTACATTATTCTACCATTTATTCATATGTTTAACTGTTTTGCAGAACTTTGGTTTATATTTATAGGCATTTGATAGTGATTTAAGTTAAACTTTTGTAAAGGATGAGGCTTCTGCTTCAAGTGCAACTAACTCGAAATAAATTCATTCCATCCTTCAAATCTGAATGAAGTTCATCTCATTTTCTACTGACAGTATGGTGTCTACATAAGAGCATCTATCTTTTTCATGTTTAAATTGATGCGTTGTCTTGATCTCGAACTTGAGATCAGTGACTCCATCAAAGTCTTTCTGATGTCTATACATGCGAGTGTTTGTTTCGACTTTTTCAAATTGTAGAACTATGGAACTGGTATCAACTTAACAAAGCACACCTGGTTGACTTGGTTTTACCCCAAAAGGTCGTTAACAAAACACAACCATTAATTGTTGGATTAATATTCTAGATTCGTGAAGGGAGGAAACAAACTCTGGCTGAAAGCCTGAAGAAAGAATTTCGACTAACAATGAATATATTACGGACCACAATCTCTGCAGATGTCTACGAGGTAATTAATTTGAGTTTAACCACTTACGAAAACTTCAAAACGAGCTTTATCTAACTCGTGAATGGATTTGCTTCTGTTTTTGTTGAAAGGGTATCAGAGCCCTCACCATTGACAAGGATAATGCTCCAAAGGTACCCTCTTTTACTAATGCATCCTTGTATGCTATGTTACTCCAACTCTTTACTTTTCTTGAATTACTTGTGTTTGACACATATGGATGACCCTCCAACTTCAAGAATCTTCCAAATACATGGAAAAACTTGGAAAATTAAATTACTTATCCAATTCAAAAACATATCCATATCCAAATTAAACTCAAACTCAGGTCAATTAGTGATATAGCTTTCATGTATCTTTTCATGTGTTAATCCATGCATGTCAGCCTAGAATCTTAGTGAAATAACTTATGATTTTTATTGGTTGCTTACTTGTTAAAAACTTTGAACTTGGGAAGAATTTGTAATCAATCATATTATTACCGGATGAACTTTTCAAATCCGATAAGTGGGTAACTTACTTTTTAAGGGGATTCCTTTTTCACATTAAGCATGTCATAACTTCTCATTTGTCAAATTACTACAGTGGGACCCACCAATTCTTGATCAAGTGGATGATGAGAAGATAGACCTAGTATTTCAGCCATTTACAGAGGATTTGGAGCTCAAAGTTCCAGCACAGGAAGACTGCAGGTAACTATGACCTATATTGCTTATGACATGTATATATAAATATGAGGATGGAGATATAACCCTCCTATTACCTAAAATGAAATTAAATATACTTTGTTTCCGGCACATACCTACATTGACGTATACCCACACTTTGGGACCCTGAGTCCTCTCATGTCATTTATTAGTATCAGGTTGGATCTAAAATAGCTGATCTTTCATTGTATTTTTTCTGTCTTCTGGTCTATCATCCGAACCAAATTATAGGTGGGATGGAAAATACGAGAACTCAGCATACGCAAAATGAAAGGACTGAGAGATGATACGGATGAAGCACAAGAAAAAGTTCATGGTTAGGAGCTTCTGCTTTCCAGGAAACACTATTTTCACCATGGAGGAAATCTCATATCTTTAGATAACAGCTTTTTGTATCCACTACCGGGTTCATTTTCTGTGTTTAACTATCGAATCTTTACTCTTTGAATAAAGGTATTAATTTACTTAAATCCTCACATGCATGTTAATATGTTGAGTGGTGTCCTAAATTCAGACTCTTCTATGTTTATAATATAATATGATTGGAGCCGGGATAAAGGCATATTAGCTAGATAGATCATGGCAAAATTGTTACAAACTGAAATTGCTTCGTAAGTTATGTTATCATTCTTTATTTTACTTGAACCATTCATGTACGGCGCTTTGTTTTCTGACATGAATATTAAAGACGTGGGATATGAAAAGAATTTAAATATTCTTATGAAACATATACTCATTTCCGACATTTATTCTAGTATTAATACCATAGTTGATAAGTGATAATAAAGGGCATGCTTGAATTTTAATGACTCATCCTTGGCTTTTTTTTTTCAACAAACCATTCATTCAACAGGAACCAGATTACAAGAGTGTTACTAGTTCCACAGGTGGAAGTTGAACCCAGTTTGAGGGACAAGAATTAATCCTAGTTTTTTTGCGATCTAGTCAACAACTCTATTATTGTTTCTTTTGACAAACTTAAACGATACATGTCTTAAGTTAGAAATTGTAGATAGAATATCTTAAACAATTGCAAAAATCTCCCAAGGCATTGGTTCTTTTTCGATAAGCATTGAATCAGTTGAAGATTGCTGGAGTCAAATTCCACGGACTCCCAGTTATTATCAGCCGCAAGTATGGAGCCCAACCTCATAGCTTCGGCATCAGCCGCTAATGCTATAGACACATGCATCAACGCGTTGGTTCCACCTACAATATCTCCATTGCTGTTCCTGTCAATTGTAGCCGCCCTTGCTTCTCGATTTTTCCCTTTTAGAGAAGCATCAAAATTAATTTTTACAACTGGGGGCATACTGCCAACGATGTTGCGACATCAGGAAGCGAAAGTCGCAACATTCCAACTAGTCCCGAACATTAAGTATTTTTCCATCGAAGTCGCGACATCGGTTCGACAAGGCCCATATATCTACAATGGGTGTTTTTGTTCATATTAGGAGTGTGCAAATTTCGGGTAAAACCGATTTATCAACCGAACCGAATTAATTCGATTAATCGGTTGGTTAACCGAATTAATTCGGTCGAGGGTCGGTTAATAATTTTTTGAAAGTTCAGTTAACGGTTAATTCGGTTTGAAATCGGTTAATTAACCGAAAATTTATATTTTTTATATACATTTTACATATATTAAATTCGGTTACTTTTTTTTATTATATGTTTTATACTTGTTTTAACTAAAAAACAAAAAAACATATAAATTTCGGTTAATTCGGTTAACCAGTCGAATTAATCGAAAAAATTCAGTTCGATTAATTTTTTTTGAAAAAATTTCAGTTTGGTTAACGGTTAAGGGTTTAAAAAGTTCGGTTAATTCAATTAATGTTAGTTCGGGTCAATTAACGGATTGAACACCCTTGGTTCATACAATCTTATTTAACTTGTTACATAGATTGTAATTGACCTAATTTGGTCATACAACATAAACACTATAAATATTAGCTTATAAGATCAGATTAGGAAGGTTTGATTTCTGTTTTTAAGTTCTTTCATAGGATTAATTAGGGTTTTAGGTAGATTTCAATATTCATTTCAATTATTAAAAAATTGGTTAATTTTAATATCAATTTCATTTATCTTTTCTTTTAATTACTTTTTTTTTGTTATTTTCTTCTTTGCCAAATCAAAGATCAACATCATTCATAGGTATTGGAAAAAATCTAGTTTGAAAATGATTTTCTTTCACAGCAGAAAATGAAAGAATTTAAAAATCGAGCCAGTTTGTGATATTTATAAAAATAAACACTTTACCGAAATCGCATCTATGTTTTCGGTTAGACGGATCTTTGTTGTTCCTGGCTTTCAACCAAACGACCTTCTCCGCTATTCTTGTACCGCGAATTGCTTTGAGTGTGCTCGAACGATTGAAATCAAACATAGAACCAGAAATAGTTTTTTTTATTTTAGTGTGAAAATGAAAATCTTTTTTCAATAGAAACCGATAAAATTGTTATTCCAGAAAAAAATTTAATATTTGAGAATAAACTCTCACTATTTTCGGGCAAAGTAACAATATTTTAAAGTTGTCTAAACAGCCCTATCAGTACCATCTATTTATAGGAAAAAGAAGTAAAACCCTTATTGCATTTTAGAAGTTTATTTCAACTAGAAAAACAAATTCCTAATTTAACTAGAATTATAGGGGGCAACAACCCTAGTTAATAATACTAGGGTTTGTCGTCCCTCTCTTTTAACGTGAGGGGCTTTTGAGCCTCTCCCATATTGGGTCCAATTACAAGTATTTTCAAGACTTTTAACTCAAGACTTTTAACCTAGTACTATACAATTCGATCCAACCCAACATTTGTTTTTCTATTTCCCAAAATAAATATCTCAATTAATTTCCAATTAAATAATCTTTTCAACCCAATTCTAATTTTGTTAAAACCATGATGACTTTATCGTAAAAGAATCTATGAGAAAATATATTTAATATTTCTACATTCAACGATTTATTATGACCAAATTATTTATTTCCATTTTTTAATTTCATTTTATTCAAAAATTATAAATTCATTTCCAAGTCATTTTCATTTTTCATTCTTCTTGGGTCTAGTCCGATGTATTATCAGTCCAGTAAATCACATATATATATATCTATATTCTGATATTCATCAGCTCCGATGTTCAAGGCAAAACATCTCCCCAATTGGACTTGATAGGCATTGTATTAGTCTTTCATTTGATTTGCTTATTTTCGATTAAACTAAGGACAAGTTTAGGTTTGTCTGCTAATAAAAGTTTTCTTTCCGTATTACAATTTGACCGCGTAATACCACTTAGTATTAGCTTAAATATTAGACAACTAGTGAGCCAACATTTACTTCTATTTTGCTTTGCATGCAAAAACCACATGAGGACAATTATACAAAGTATATTAATGAAATCAGTGAATTATTTTACCAATTTGTTTGAAAAAATTACAAGTGTATATAGACGAAAATACTACACTTAGGACACTAGATCCAACAATGGGTTCAACCATCCAAACTTCGATTCAAGAATTTTGGATTCTAATAATTCTTTTCCTTCTCTTTATTTTTACATTTATTTGAATGTTTGATAATCGGGTAGGAGAGATTACATCTAGAATGACCATGAACTAAAGCTCTAGGAAGGTTAACAAGTTGAAGTGGGAGTGATTAGCTTGGGTAAAAGGTTTCGATACTAGTTAATTCGATTAGGTTAAGTGAATTAAACCCTAAAATTGAAGACTTTAGGAAGTAATTTAGGTATATGAGGCCAAAAGGATATTTTGCATAGCACCAACTTAATTTAAATCAATTTAATTTATCAAGTCGAAAGATAAGTAAATTAAGCTGACCAATTAATCTAGTTATAGGCTAAAAGGTATTAATTAGGCTAATTTTTAGCTAATTAGTAAAATCCTAGATCTAAGTTAATCATGAACATGGAGGTGAGTCACCCTTCTCTCTACCTATATTGATTGTGATTTTGGTGTTTAGCTTTTATATATTATACTTTTATTTTGTGATTCATCTCTTTATTATTCTATCATAATATGATTAGTACGTGAGTAGCTATTTAGACCTAGTTAGTGTGTTATTCCTTGCTAATAATTTAGTTTAATCAAACCTCCATTGAGTATGATTTTCGGAATACTTTCTAGTATTTTGTTGTAAATTTACTATATTACAATTTGACATTTACACTTGCAAATATTGCACTTCTTCTAGATATTCAATTGCATTTTCTTAAGCTCCGACACATGCATGCTAGGGCACAATCAATGTGAAAAAAATGAAATTTGAAATAAGCCAACAAAATTAAAGGATTTTGTGTTTAACACTAAATTAAGCTATGAGTCATAAGAAATAAAATTAGAACAAACCCTTTTAATTTTTATGCCCATAACAAGGAAATTGAAAATAAAAAGTAAGGCTTTTACAAGGAACAAATGAACATGAGATGAATTTCTGTGTGAACATGTTAAGAACTAAGGCAAAAATGGGATACATTATTAATTTATAAGTTAAACCCTTATATTCAGTAGTGAGAAATGAATACTTTAAAATGAACCTTGGATAGTTCTTACTAAAGGGAACAACACTAACAATGGGATAGGATAGTAGGATTATCCTTGAGTATTTACTAAGTTATATGAGATTAACGTGTTAGTTGTTTAAACGTTGTAGTAACCATATTTTGTCCGAATCAAGCTCAAATTGAGTTCGAGTTTCATGGCTTTTAGTATATTATTATGTCATAGTTTTTATTATTTATTATAATTATACTTTAATATTTATTAATATAATAAAAATAATATAGAATTATAATATATATAGATATGCACCGTTGAATAGCTTTTAAGTTAACATATAAGTTGTTGGGAATCAACCCAAATAAACAACGAAAAGAAAGAGTAGAGAAGATCAAGCACACAAATTTACATGGAAAAACTTCTCTGATCGATATGACCAAGAGGATAAAAAACCACGGGCAAAGTAGGTTTTGGATTTTCACTAATGAGCAAAATAAAAGAGAGTAGAAGATGAAGAAGAAATTAACCTAGATGTACAAATCTCTAATCTCGAAAACAAAACCCTCCCTCAAATACAAAGTTCTATTTTTTTTTTCTTTTTCTCACTTCTATTAGGGTTATAATAGCCCTTTAAGTAGACTAAGATTAGAGGGCCAATATGAAAACAATATCCTTGGAGTAATCAAGGTTCGTCTGGGAGAAAGAGTCACATGCTTCCTCGTCGCGACGTTGCATCTGCTTTTCAAGAGGTTGTGTTTGTCTTCAGCATTGCGACATAGGCAGCTGTAAGTGCCTGCAAAGTGTCTGAAAAATGTGAGGCACACTCCAAAAATCTTCATCTTGACTCGTATTTAATATGCCTTCTTTTCTAGGCCTCGTCACGAGTATAACTTGATATTTGCAACATACTAACCAAGTCTAAATAGTGCTCGAACTTGGAAATTGGAAGACTTTTAGTTATCATATCAGCTAGATTATTCTCTGTGCTAATCTTGTGAATCTGAACATCCCCTTGAGAAACCACCTCTCGAACGAAATGATAACTGATGTTTATGTGCTTCGTCTTCTTGTGGTGCATCTGATCTTTATTGAGATGTATAGCACTCTAACTATCGCAATACACAACAATTGTTTATTCTTCCTTGACCAGCTCCCCGAATAGACCTCTCAACTAGATGGCTTCCTTCACAGCCTCTGTGATCGTCATATATTCTACTTCTGTAATTGATAACGCCACAGTGGCCTTTAGCGTGACCTTCCAACTAATAACACAGTTGCCAAAAGCTAACAGACAACCTATGAGAGATCTCATTTGGTCTAAATCTTTTTCATAATCTGAGTCTATATAGCAACTAAACCCTCTAAACTTCTCCCGAACTTCAAAAAAATATTAGATGTACCATTCAGATACTTGAGAATCCACATAATTGTCTACCAGTGTAACTTGTCGGGTCTACCCATTTATCTACTTACAACACTAACGACATGTGAATATTGGGGCGAGTGTAGAAAATTGCGTACATTAAACTAAAAATTGCACTGGAGTAAGGAACTCTGGACATGTACTTTTCTTCATCCTCGGTCTGTGCTGACTCTGAAGTCGAAAGTTTGAAGTGTACAGTTATGAGAGTATTAATTGACTTTGAGTTTTGCATCGCAAACCATTCCAAGATCTTTGAAGTGGCCTTTAGCGTGACCTTCCAACTAATAACACAGTTGTCAAAAGCTAACAGACAACCTATGAGAGATCTCATTTGGTCTAAATATTTTTGCATAATCTGAGTCCATATAGCCAACTAAACCCTCTAAACTCCTCCCGAACTTCAAAAAAATATTAGATGTACCATTCAAATACCTGAGAATCCACTTAATTGTCTACCAGTGTAACTTGTCGGGTCTACCCATTTATCTACTTACAACACTAACAACATGTGAATATTGGTGTACATCAAACTAACGATTGCACTGGAGTAAGGAACTCTGGACATGTACTTTTCTTCATCCTCGGTCTGTGCTGACTCTGAAGTCGAAAGTTTGAAGTGTACAGTTATGGGAGTATTAATTGACTTTGAGTTTTGCATCGCAAACCATTGTTTTGCATCGCAAACCATTCCAAGATCTTTTCCATGTACCTCTGCTGTGACAAAAATCAACTCCCAGAGTGTCTATCTTTGGAAATTTCCATCCCCAAAATTTTTTTAGTTGTACAAAGATCTTTCATTTCGAACTTAAAGTCAAGCAAGGTTTTTAATCGATCAATCTCAGATAAGTTCTTAGTAGCAATCAACATATCATCAACTTAAAGCAACAAATATATAAATGATCCATCATTTATACGATGCAGATATACATAGTTGTCATGCTTACTTTGAACAAAACTAATGCTTAACATGAAAGAATCCAATTTTTTATACCACTATGAAGGAGGTTATTTCAGGTCGTACAATGATTTT
This sequence comes from Gossypium anomalum, assembly GCA_025698475.1. Lineage (NCBI taxonomy): Eukaryota > Viridiplantae > Streptophyta > Magnoliopsida > Malvales > Malvaceae > Gossypium > Gossypium anomalum. Next base: position 19,096,229 of record CM046966.1, read on the forward strand.
CATAGAAGCCAGACATGATATTCCTTATCTTCAGTCCTGAAGCCTTTAGGCTGCTTCATATAAATATCCTCTTCCAGATCACCATTAAAGAATAGAGTTTTCACATCTAACTGTTCTAATTTAAGGTTGTATAATACAACAAGGGTCAATAATGCCCGAATGGACATATGTTTCACAACAAGAGAGAAAAAATTGTGGAAATCAACTCCCTTCACTTAGCTGTAACCTTTTGCGACCAACCTTGCCTTATACGTAGTGTCACCTGGATTTAATCTTTCCTTCTTCTTGAACACCCACTTACAGTCGATAATCCTCTTTCTGGGACTCCATCTCCTCTTTTATGGCCACAAGCCACTTGCTGAAATCAGGAGCCTAAATAACCTCAGAGTAATTTGAAGGATCAATTGAATCAATGCTCTCAGAGATGCTTAGAGTATATTCTATTAGATTTCATGGCAGAACCTCTGTGGTGGTTTGACCTCTCGTCTCTCCCTGTCGCGAGCTAGCTTATAATTTCGTAATTGAGATATAGTAGATGCCTATGAATCAAATGGAGTCTCTGACTGATTTGAAGTGGCTTTAGTAACCTCTTATTACTCCGGAGAACCTCCAACCTCACATAAGTGAGAAATTCATTGCGACGTGGTGAGATTCCTCGTTGCAGCATCGCCCTTGATTTGGCTTTAGCTCTACCTTGCTTAAAACACTCTACTTTTCTTGTTGACCAGAACTGTCAACTCTTTTTTCGAATGAAGTATCGCAATTTCATCAAAAGTAGCAACTCTACTAACCATGATTTTTTTAGTTTTAGGGAATCACAATTTAAAACCCTCTACACTAGTAGAAAAACTAAGAAATATACATTTCATAACCTTAGGTTCAAGCTTTCTCACTAACATGTGCATGAGCAGGACAACCAAATACTTTAAAGTTAGAGTAATTTAGAAGGTTACCTAACCATAACTATTCAAAAATCTTTCCATCCAATGCTCGATGTGGTGATCGATTTACCAAATAGCTAGTCAGGTTGATAAATTTTCCCCAAAACTCATTTCCTAAGCTTGCATTGAAAAACATGCACCAGGCTCTCTCAAGTAGAATTCTGTTCATCCTTTCTACAATGTTATTTTGCTGGGGGTACTGAAAACTGTGTAGTGTCAGTCAATTCATTCATATTTGCAATAGTTATTAAACTCAACTGCTCAAAACTCGAGTCTCTTATCTATACTCAATCGTTTCACTAGTTTCCTGGTTTACTTCTCCAATAAGGTCTTCCACTGTTAAAAAATCCCAAAAACTTCATTCTTGTATTTTAAAAAATAGACCTAAACCTTCCTGGAGTGGTAATTAATGAAGGTCAGAAGATATTTGATACCTAATTTAGGGGTGACTTGAGCTAGATCCCATAAATCAGAATGAATGTAGCAAAGGGTGTCTTTCATGCTATGTACTACAGAATCAAAGTTAACTTGTGTTTACTTCCCATAAACGTAGTGTTCATAAAAAATGTAGTTTTCCAACTCTTACACTCGAGAGAAGACCACTCTTACTTAATATGGTCAAACCTTTCTCGCTCATATGACCAAGTTGCATATGCCACAATCGAGTCAAGCCCGACTCCGTAATAGACGAGGAAATTATTGTTCTACCAGTCACTGCTGATCATTGTAGAATATATAGACTGTCGGTCTTCTGACCTCTTATCAAAATGAAAGCTCCATGATATATTTTAATGTCGTTTGAATCGATAATGATCCCACAACTATTCGAGTCTAAAATACCCAAATAGATGAGATTCTTCTTCAAATCAGGTACATGTCTGACATCTGACAGTGTCCTGATGCTTTTATTGTGCATTCTGATCTAAACGGTACCAATACCAGTTATCTTATAGGGTGAATTATTCCCAATAAGTACAACTCCACCTTCAACTAGACTATATGTTGAGAATTAGCCCTTGTTGGGACACATATGGTAAGAACACCTCGAATTTAGATCCACTCGGATATAAGTTTAGACCTTTTAGCTGTATACAATAGCAACAAATCATCACCCTTATTTTCGGCTACACTAGCATCAACTACCTTAGCCTTCTGCTTCTCTTTGTCGTTACACTCAGTAGCCTTCTTGTTTTTATTTTACATCTTATAACACTCTGCCTTAATGTGACCGAACCTTTTGAAGTAGCCACATGCTTTGTCTTTATTCCTCGACTTAGATCTCGACCTAGGCTTGCCCTGATATGAATCTTTAGATTGTTGTCTGCTTCTTACAATCAAACGAAGGTTTGTTGATCTGACTTCCTACCTGAACCCAAATCATTATCGAGTTTTTCTTTGCTCAAGAAATTACCTTTCACATCCTCGAATGAGAGCTTATCTCTATCGTAAATTAGGGTCTCCCTGGATGTCTTATATGAAGAGGGAAATAACACAATAATAGCATAGTCTAATCTTCATTATCTATATTAACCTCGACATTCTTCATGTCATTCAAGAGAGTAATAAATTCACTGATGTGAGCCCCAATGGATTCACATTTGACCATATAGAATATGTACAAACATTGTTTCAACACCAATCGATAAGTTAGAGGAGATTTTGCCATATACAGGGATTCTAACTTCCTCCATAAAGCAAATGTCTTTTTCTCTATAAGCACCTCCTACAACACATTATTCATGAGGCACAACTAAATTACAGACAGGGCCTTCTTATCAAGCTCATCCCATTCCGACTGATCTGAATTTTTAGGCTTTTGACCGTAACGACCTTTAAGTCGTTCTGCACTAGGATTGTAGTCATCTAAACTTGCCACAAATTGAAATTTTTGATTTCATCAAACTTCTTGATATCGGATTTCATTGTCATCATATTTGAACGAGTCAATTGCGGAACCCTAACCAAGCTTTGATATCAATTTATCGGGAATCAACCCGAATAAACAACAAAAAAAAGAATAGAGAAATTAAGTACACAAATTTATGTGGAAAAATTTCTCTAATCGATATGATCAAGGGGATAAAAAAACCGTAAGCAAAGTAGGCTTCGACTTTTTACTAATGAGCAAAACAAACGAGAGTACAAGATGGAGAATAAATGACCTACATGTACAAATCCCTAATCTTGAAAACAAAACCCTCTCTCAATTAAAAAGTTATCTTTTTCTCACTTCTATTAATGTTATAATGGCCCTTTAAATAGGCTAAGATTAGAGGGCTAATATGACTAAAATGTCCTTGGAGTAATTAGAGTTCGTCTAGGAGAAAGAGTCTTGCTTGACTGTCAAAACATGATTGCGTTATTTGAGAAATACGTCGCGTCATCATGGCGTCACATGCTTTCTCGTCGCGACGTCACCTTTGCTTTTTAAGAGGTTGTGTTTGTCTTCGATGTCGCGACACAGGCAGTAATAAGTACATGAAAAGTGTTGGAAAAATGCGAGACACATTCCACATGATTATAAAATATATCTATTCTCAATATATATATATATATACACGTGGGCCAAAGTTATAATATTTATGTACATATGTGGCCAATGGAAAAATCTTTTAGTTAACTTCTTGATGGGAGTTAAAAATAGGAGTTTTAAAGCATAAAAAAGGGATAATGGGCTGGAAAAAAAGGGGGTAATAAGGAGGATAGAAAAACAACTTTTTAAAAATATATTTTCAGTTTTTCACAGTAAAAAAAACTCTAAAAAAATAACACAAATAAAGGAGAAAAAGAAGAACGAACATAGAAAAAAGAACTCTCAAAATTATTCCGAAAAAGGGGATGATCAAGGCGTAGCTAGGGGGCTGGCAAGGGCTCCGCCCCCTAAAATAGAAAAAATTCTATTTAAGTCCTATAAATTTTTTAAAAATTTAAATTAGTAAAGGTAAAATTACACTTTGACCTCACTAAAATGATAAAAAATTAATTTAATTATTTAAAAAATATAAAAATATATACTATTAAGATGGTAAAATTACATTTTTATTATCATAAAATTACAATTTAATTTTTGCTGGACTAAAAATTCCCTAGTGACGACCAGAGAAGAACGGGGAGAGACCCGAAAAAAAAGGATGTGTAATTAGAGGAGCAAGGAATATAAAGTACGCAGGTAGTGAATTGAAAATACACAGCTTTGACTGCTATATATTCTATATATTTTGGAGCACAATGTGAGAAGCAGCACGTGTTTTAGGCGACAACATAATGATGTCTCCACCGCTTGTAATTACTCCTCAAGAGGTTGATGAAGCAAGTTTAAGGATGTTACCTCTATCTGCTGAATTAGGTATAGATTTTGAAGCATGTCATGTTCATCGTGATTGCTATAAATATTGGTGGTGTAGAGGGCCAAAACTACATAAAGGTGAATACCTGAAAACTTGGTACTCCTTTGTTTCTCTTAGTTGACATATGGAAATAGCAACTCTAGGTGTTTTTAAGCAGAGTTGTAATAATAAATAATAACCCTTTGACTCGTTACGCTCTGCAGTTAATAAGCATATACGGGAAAGCGTTGAAGGCTACGGAGGAGAGGGTGAAGGAACTCAAGTCTCGGCAGAAGAAACAATGAATAGTTTTGTATTGATGATGGTGAAAATTACATATGCTGCTTCATGTGAACTGAAAGCCATTCGGGGAGTTCATACTAAAGACATGTTTTGTGTAAGATATCTGGTGCCTTAATAAAGAATTGTTTTTCCTCATATTTCGTTTCTTGTTTTTCTCCTACTTTTTGTGTGTGCTGTTTTTTATGTTCTTCTCGATCTATTGCTGAACTCTCTTGTGAAAGATGTTTAGCTACAAATATTTTTGTTATTGCTTCAAATAAACTAAATACATGTATTAAGATAAAAACACTTCTTATTCGCACAACAGTAAAAGCACTTACGTACCAATGAGGTCCTATAGTATTAGTATTATATACAGCAAATCCATGATCGAACTAATACAACCTTTATAGAGAAACTTAGAATTTGTGATCCAAGTAAGATTAGCTTAGGATTTTGAGATTTATATTTATCAAAAAGGGTGAAATTTCCCCTTAGATATTATATTTATCTATATGAAGAAATGTGATACCTCATACCCGATTTGATTGTCGAGTTCGATATGAGATATCTCATTCATTGCTGAAGCAATTTGAATTAGTTTCTATTCAAGTTTTATTAAAAGTACCCAAAAAATAGTCAATTCATACAAGACGATCACATTAATCATAATCACTTAGGGTCATTTAAAACACTTTAAAAATATTTTTAAATGAGTTCTGGGTGTTCAGAGGTGATCAAGACCAAATTCAGGTCTTTGGGTTCAAAACAACTCAAAATAGGGAAGGAACACTTGTTTGACTCAGTTGTATTAATATAAGTGAGTACTTGTGTTAATACATCTGGCTAGCACTGTTCATTTTTTTTGCTACTAACTTACTTATACCGATATATCTGACTATTTATATCAAAACAAATTTATCAAGACCAAAAAATGACCCATAAAATCACCTAATTATTTTCAAACATTATGGGGCATATCGAAGCATCTTTAAACTCATTAAACTCATTGATAATAACATGATCACAACATTTTCAATTTCAATCATCAAATTCACTAACTTGACATGCAAACAACACTTGATAATTTATCTATAAAAAAAAAATAGAAAGAAAAAGAAGGTAAGAAGCTGTTTTGGACTTCCTTTTACACATATTACAAATATATGGATCTAAATGGAATTAAGTTAATTTAATTAATTTGTTAAAATATAACTCAAATTCAATTGAAAGTGAACCTAGACGGATTCACGGTAAGTTGAGATCTGGCGTGCCTTTGAACGTGTAAAAATAAAAAATAAAAACATTAACAAATTTGTGGCCATAGATTCCGCTTGGTCGTGTGCCGCTCAGCGGCAGCAGTAGCAGATAAGATATTTTTTTCTTTGCTTTATTTTTTCTTTCTCTTTCTTTTTTTTTATTTGAAGTAAAAAAAAAAAATACGTGTCAACATCTTAAACAGCAACACTGCTCCTTCTGTCTTTTTCTTTTTTGTGTGTCATGTCTTATTTTTTATTAATAGGTAATAATAGATTACAGATTTGGGCAGTGGGAAGTAGCTTTGGGGTGGGGACGTTAACAGTTAATGAATTTAATGAGTGAATCAATGATAGGTAGTACTACACTTTTAGGTTTAAAATAAATTAAATTATCATACTTAATGATTTAATTTTGATTTATACCATGTGAAAAAATAATTATAAAATTATAAAATGATTATGTTAAAACTTATACAAAATAAATATTATTATTTTATAGTAAACTACACAAATAATTATAAATTTTCATTTTAGACATTTAAAATAAAAAATTTACATTTTAAATATCAAAATTTAAATCTATTTTCATTTTGGTCATTATGAGTATAAGGAGTAACGGCAATCCAAGTTCGCATTCCAACTCTTTTTATTTTATTTTATTTCCACGTTATTAATAAATAAATCTTATAATTTTTCACCAGTTAGGCATTTGTTTTAAAATTGAATTTCCAAGTAGGCATTTGTTATAAACCCCAAATAAAATTAAAATTGGTAAATAGTTTGAACCGAACCCTAAACCATGAACTGAAACTAGTTGATTGTTTATTTGTTTGTTGCTTAGGTGAAAAGTCAGAGCCTCTCTCTTTTCTCAAATAATTTTCACTTGGTTGTTCATTAAACTTGTTTGTCGGTAAACAAGAGCAGCGCAATCCCATTTTTATCATTTTTGACCTACTCTAACCAAGGGTCTTGTATAACCTCAGTACATATACCCCTCTCCTCCTTGGCTTGAAGACATTGTGCTAAACCTAGTGTACTGGTCGAAGCCGTCGTTTCTTGGTAAAAGAAGAAAAAAAAAAAGAACTGGAAGTTCTCCTATTGGGTTTTGGGAGATGGAGTTTGGGTATCTGTATAGGCTCATGTTGCCTTTGCTTTCTTCAGATTCTACTTGTTATTGCTGCCTCGGCTGTTGTTTCTCTTGTTCACTTGTTGAACTACTGGTCTTGTTAGTTTCTTGTGGGTATTGGGGTTGATTCCTTGGCTTAGGAAGTTAGAACCACTGGTCTTCATTCATTCATCCCTTCCTTTTTTTTTTCCGCTTAAATAATAATAAATTTTTGTGGTCTTTATTTTTATAAATAAATTAAATGTTTTTGATTTAAAGATTAAAATCATTTTAATTCTCATGATATACTTCTCATCAATTATATGTTTTAATTTTTTATACTTATTTTGGAACATGAACTATATTTTAATTCAGAAAAAATGTGATAGGATAATTTAAATAATTAAAAAAAAAATCAACCAAATAAGGATTTGGAAGATATTTGAAAAATCTTAGATTGACAAGGAAGTTATTGGCAAGAGTAAATAAATAAATAAAACAAAACCTTCATTTTAATTTGACAGATAAACTATTAAAATAGTCACTTTTATTTATTTCAGATTATATTGTAGTCATTTATATTTAAAATGTTATGTTTTAGTCACTTTACGTTATCGTGCTGTAACATTTTAATCACTAAGTGTTAATTGTCGTTAACGGTGTAACAGTAAGCTGACGTAGCATCTTAAATCATCATTTTAAATAAATTTTAGGTTAAATTATACAATTGATCCCTATATTTTTTTTATTTTGAGCAATTTAATTTTTTTTTTATGTTCTTTGAACCTTTTTTTTTTCATTCTCTTCTCATTCTTCCTCTACTTTCCTCCCTTCTCCATTTCTTTTAATGTAGTTTTTTTTTTTCTATATTTTTCATTTGTTGAAACTAGTTCCTATACTACTATTTTTTTTTCTTTTTATTTCTTTACTTTCCTTTTCTTTTTCCCCTTTATTTTTCTCTTTTGTCATATTCTTCACTGTAGAAACATATTCTTTACCACCAAATAAATAAGTCATTATTTCTTTTACATGATTCCTAAATTGAATTTTACTGAAAATCGAATATCAATCATTCTTAATCAAATCTCGATTTGAATATAACCTAATTTTGAAACTAAAATTGGATCTAACTAATAAATATAAAAAATCATATCCTTAATCAGATCTAAACATAAATTGAATTCTTTATATTCAATTTTTTTTTTTGTTTCAGAATTTTTACAAAATTGTGTAAATTATTCATTTCCTCTCCTTTCCTTTTATTTTTTGACAAATAAAATTAAGTAAGAGATAAAATTGACCAACCTTATTGGATATTCTCAAGCAAGCTTAATTGGAAGTCGAGCATGGATGAACCAAAGAGAGAAAGGGAGCATAGATGAACCGAAGAGAGAAATGGAGCATGGAACCAAACTGGTTTGGGTAAAGTTGAAGGTAAGTTTCCTATGATGGTTGTTTTAGTCATTGAGAGTGTAGAGCTCGATTGAAGAATCCGTGAAACAACGTAGTTTCAAGAGGGCGAGAATGTTGTAGGTAAGATAGATAAGCTGGTCGCAGGGGTTGATTAGGAGGTTATGGGAATGAGTTCGGGAAACTTTGTTGACGGTGGACTGCCATAAGTCACGACTGATGAGGTCTTTGAGTAAGGCGAGCTTGTGGACTAGGTCATTAAGAGATACAACGTTAAAGCGATGATGGATGATGAGGGTTTGTAGTTGTGGGGTGAGAATATGCTCTGCATGTTTTATTTTGGTTTATACTTTCGCTTTTCTTTTTTCATAAACATAAAAAAGTTTTAACAAGTAGAAAATATAGAAAAACTACGTTGAAAGAGATGGAAAAAGGAGGAAAATAGAGGAAGAAGCAAAAGAGACTGAAAAATAAAGACAAAAAAAGAAAAGTTAAATGAACATAAAAAAATTAAATTGCTTAGAACGAAAAAATATGGGGACCAATTGTATAATTTAACCTAAAATTTTATTTGAAATGATGATTTAACGTACCATATCATCTTACCGTTACACCATTAAAGACAACTAACAGCTCAATGACTAAAATGTTACAATATATTAATATAAGTGACTAAAATATAACACGAGATAAAAAAAATGACTATTTTTACCTGACAGGTTGGTTGTCATTTGTGTTCGTTTATTTATGGATTCATATAATAAAAGTCAAACCTTAATTAGTGCTGAAGTGTTTCATTTCTCTCAGGGCACTCTATGCTTTTGGCCTTTTGCCTCTCTGCATGTTTTTGTCTTCACTTTAGATAATAAAGAAAAAGGTGCCCAACAGCCTCCTTCGATCAACTCCCAAAACCCAGGTTCTAACTTCTTCAATAATCTTCTACAGTTTTTTCTTTTTCTACTGTTTGATCGACCCTTTTCTTCAAAAAAAAAAAAAAAAATCCTACACTTCTTCAATGTCACTTTTACATTTCTTTCAAGTCTCTAAAAAAGCATTTGGCTTCGTTTCGCGACGAGGGAGCCAACCAAATTCCACACTTCCGGAGGAACTATGCATTCGTCAGTTTTCACTAGCAGAGATCAAAGCTGCTACTGCCAACTTCGATGAAGGTTTTATTATTGGTATAAGTAATTTTGGATCTGTATACAAAGGGGTTATAGATGATGGGACCTTTACAGTTGCTATCAGACGCATGAAATTTAGTCTTATTGCGTTCCGAACTGAAGTGGTATTCCTTAGCCAGCTGAACCACTTAAATGTTGAATCTCTCATTGGATTCTGCAATGAGAAGGGGGAAACAATCCTTGTTTATGAATACCTGAGCAATGGGTCGCTCTTTGATTGTCTCCATGGTAATGGTATCAGTTGCAATCCAATTGCCTGGGAAAAGAGGCTACAAATCTGCATTGGTGCAGCGCGTGGATTACATTACCTTCATACCGGAGTAAAGTATTTAGTACTGCACCGCAACGTGACCAGCAACACTATTCTTTTAGATCATGAATTGGTTCCTAAGCTTTCTGGGTTCTTTTTGTCCAGGTTAGGGCCTCATAGCATGTCAAAAGCTTCAATTAAAAAAGAGTCGCTAGATGTGATGGCTACTTTCGGATACCTTGATTCAGAAAATCTGTCAGGAAAAAATGATGTCTATGCGTTTGGTGTTGTCTTACTCGAAGTAATTTGTGGTAAAACACCAGTCTTTGAAGCAAATGGTCAGAAAAGATCTCTGGCTGACTGGGCAAATTGGTGTTTCAAGAGTGGGACCATTTATCACAATATTGATCCATATTTAAAGGGGAGGATAGCCCCAGAGTGCTTCAACAAGTATGTGGAGATTGCTATGTCTTGTATCTCTTATAGCGCAGATGAACGACCATCCATGGGTGAAGTAGAGTCGACTCTACAGGATGCACTGGAACTGCAGAAGAAAGCAGACTCTGAAATGAAATGTATAATTCCTCACAGCGAGGTCATGTATGAAGATGAACTATTTTGTGCACCTTAATAACAATGAAGAATGAAAAGCCATGAAGTGTGATAAAATTTTTGGCAATGATAGCACAGCAGTTGGGGATTTAATAGCCATTGAAGTATGAAGATACAAAACAGATGTGCTTTTAGTTGATGTCTATGGGAACTACAGTGTTCTGTTTGTTTATAGAAAGTTTCTTCTATTGCTATTGAAGATCTTAACTCATATATCTATCTATACATGCCATTTCTAAATTTGTTAACAGAATCAGTGCCCTTTCTCATTAGCATGTATACACCAATTTTTTTCTCAAATTACAGGACTTTTGTCTACTTGTTAAGGAACGGAACATGCGATTGTGTTCACGGATATGCTTGAGTCAGTTGATGTATAAAAATTGTTTGTTTGTTTTCATTTACCTGTTTCGACTGCCTGCTGGAAATCCAAGTAATCAGACCACCATTTGCTTCAACTTGCCCATATTCATTCTCCTTGTCTGCATTTCTTTCCTCGGTGGCAACAGATATAATCTCCTATTATTCACTTAAAGGTGAGACGCCCATTTTTTCAATCCCACTGAAGCTTTCTCCCCGTATATATATACACATATGGCCTAACTAATTCTTTAGCCCCTAAGAGTTCTACTTGAAACCCACATCACTAATGGCCTGGGGTTCACTGCATTAAGGAAGCATCTGACTTAAGTCTCTTCCAAGCAAAACCATCTCAATATTTCTTAAGCTCATAGCCGGTGCAATAAAAGGTAATGTATATAAACAAATGAGCATCCACATCTCTCCCTTCTTTAACCAGTGCTTTTCCCACTTGTAAAGCAAGGCCAGCCCCCAATTAATGACCTGCAATACCTACATTTCTGCTTCCATTCCTTTTCACTGACTGATTTTTAATGCCTCAATGCTCCTTTAGATCTTACAGAGCTTTCTGAAGACCTCCGTATCCCTTCTTATGATAGAGATAACACAGCATGGTGCTCCACTAGGTCTAATGAGCACAAAGTCAGGCAGGGCCGGTGACTGATCCCATCGTAGTACTGCTACGAATATATAAATCCATCCCTTTCATCAATCAAAGTCTTGGGTAGCTAGAAGGTCATCCACCGGTTTGGGGCAAAGAGCATTTTCCTCTGTTCTGCTGTCTTGTCTTGTAATCACACTGCCTCATTTGGGGACTACACATCAGCTGTAACTACTTTTAAGTTCTATACACATCAGCTGGTGTTCTATACACATTGCTTTTAGTATATGTATTCGTAATATGCATTTAAAAAAAAAAAAGGTAAGTTTTTGTTGTATCATTCATTTTAACGTGGATTTAATTTGAGTTATGGATATTGATACATGACTATATGCATATGTATATATTTAATGCGGTAAATTCAAAAAAAATTAAAATATTTTTTTATATATTTAGATGATTATATTATGTAACACACAAATATTAGACACATGCACTATAAGAATCCATTAAACATCAATTTAGTTAAACTGGGAACATGTTAAAACAAGTGAAACTATCATGCCCAATGGAACTGTGTAAATTCCAACCTTCATCGCTGATAATAACTTATATGAATAGAAACAACAGCAAAATACCCTCAATAAAAAGCCTGATAGAAATTTTGTTTACAAGTTTTATTTTGTTCTAAAGACCAATCCTTCCAAAGAAAAAATCCAAAATATAGAAGAGAAAAAATAACAAAATTGTTGCTAAGTAATATTGGGCCAAGCTCCCTTCCATTATTATTTTTATCCATTAGTATCCAATACAAATTTAATCACCATTCATGATCGAATCCTATACATATAAATGGTGATGATACATTTATTGAAAAACAATGAATTAGACATTAACATGTGATGATGACATATTTTTTAAACAAAACCTTTCTTAATAGTTGACTCCATGACCATATTCTCTTGTTTTGAAAGGATAGGATCTTATATAGATTCACATTGCACAAACAATGATTGTTTTTTGTGACTGTAAATACAACCATTTTTCTTAAAACAAATAAATGAAAACCATCAAACAAATCTCAGCAATCAAAATTATGGTCCAAGCTTTGTGCTTGCTGATGTCTTTTCATGCAATGCTCCTAATCCTGTGTAAATGTTGATTACACCTAAAATACACACTGCAGTTCCTAGTAACCAATGTGCAATAAACCATGCACTTCCTCCCTTGGATCCCCTAAACATAATGCGTTATATATGCTTCAATTTTACACTTTATATGCCAAAATGCAATATTACGTTGCTCATGTAGTGTGTGTTTGGTTGAGTGAGAAAGCGAAGAGATGAGAGTAAAGAGTGGAAAAGTGGAAAGAAATAAATTTTGAGTATACTTAGTTGAGATGAAAAGTGAGAGAAAGAAAATAGGAAGGATGATAATTTTTTATTCTAATAGATAAAAATTAATCCTTCTAAAGTGGAATGATAAAAGGAGAGAAAATGAGATATAAATGTATATTAATTCAAAATTATTTAAATTATTTATTTTTTAAATGTTTTATTTCAGTTCCTTTCTTTTTTCACTCTACCAAATGATGGATCAAAAGAAAATTATTTTTTTGGCTATTTTACCAATCTAACTTAAAAAAATTTTGATATTTATAAAAATAACCCTGGTTCAAAAACATTCACCAAAATGACTTGAAATGAACTGTAAAATTGGGTTATGAGAAATAGATGGCCGGCACCACTTTTTTTTTATTAAATTTTTTTTTGAGGTGTTGGCAGCCTGATGGCCAGCACCCTTTATTTGATTAAAAAAATAATTTTTGGAGGGGGAGTGGTACCGGACAATAAAGGGCCAAAATCACCCAACAAAAAAAAAAATTGAGAATATTGCAACATAACTCCCCCTTGTTTTCCCAAGTTTAATTACATATTTTATATTTTAAAACAATATTGAACTACTTATCATGTTTTTTAATTATTATTGCATCACTCACATTATTATTAAATTTAAAAATTAATTTAAAATATATTGAACCACATATTAATTTAAAATATATTGAATTATTTTATATTTTACTGTTCATTTCATGTTATTTTGGTAAATATTTTTGAATCAGGGTCATTTTTGTAAATATCAAAATTTTTTTGGGTAAATTAATAAAATAGCCTACTTTTTCTTTCTATTTTTCCATCATTCCATCAAATACACTTATAGAATTTTTTATCCCTTCAATTTTTCATCTTTCTAATTTTCTTTTCACTCTACTAAACAAAGTATTAAGGCTAAATTTATAAGGGCAAATCATATACGAAGGTTTACCTGCATGAACATAGAGCTGTAGTCAAAGCTTGCAACCATATGATACCATATAAAGCTCCCCCTAGTCTTTGGTGATGATTGTTGGAGGAGACATGATTGCTCCCATTGCAACCAGAAGTACAAAAAGTATTTTGCTCAATATAAATTTTACTGTCATCCTTAACATTTAACAATCATGTATTTGTAAATCTCAAAAATATAACAAATTTAATCTGTCATTATATCAATAATCGTTAAATACTTATGCATCTGATTTAAATCATAATATGAGGTTATATTAATTTTATGATTTCAGTTATTTCCTATATATTGTCGGTATTTACTATAATGCTACTAAATGACTACGATCCATGACGATTAAACACATAATAGAAACTTACGTGATAATAAAATAAAAATTTATAAATGTGTAGTTTATCCTAATATATTAAATCCTACGTAAATCTAAATAAACTAGTCATATTTTCTTAGGAACCCTGTTAAACCCTACACGTTTAAAATATTATTACTTTTCAAAGAGGATTATTTAATTTATGAAATAGTTTGCAAATGAAGAACACGTCAAGGATGCACTTTTATTTTGGAAGAGAAGTTCCAATGATGAGGCTCCCTATCTTCATTCATTCATCCCTTCCCCTTTTTTCCGCTTAAATAATAATAATTTTTTTTTGTGAAGATAACAATTTCGATTTGAAAACCTTCTCTATATTATTAATGGATAAGATATTAGTACCACGTAAGCGTGACATTGATTGTTAATATAAAATATAATAATTTAATAAATCATTCATTAACGAGATTGGAAGTAGATTGAGTCTTAGCTTAAATGGTATCGGCGTAATTGTTAGCGTAGATAAACGCTGAAACATAGTATCTTCTTATTTAAGAGTTGAGAAAGACTATGAACAATTTTAAACATTGTATCAATTTTGTTTTTAATTTTATAAGTTATTTTCATGTGATGTTGAGATTAAGTGGAGAAGAATCAAGTTTTGTATTTTATGTTATTTAATTATAACATAATAAGAATATTTATATAAATAGTAACGAGAATTCTTACGATAAAAATGGCTAGAATTAAATTATTTTTAACTTTTACATTAAAATGAATAAATTTAAATCTTATATTTAAAATTTAGATAACCTCTTAATCTTATATTTATAATTAAAGTAAATTTAACAACATAATAGAAAATAAAAGATTTAAGGTTCCTCAAAATTAAGCAATTTGAATATTTAATATTTATTATTTCTCTTTAAAAGAATTATATAGAAAAATATTTTTATCCTAAAATTCAAATTGCTTAATCTTGATAACCTAACACTTAAATTTTTTTTTATGTTGTTCTAAAGTAAGAAATTGTTTAAATATTCTTATCCTAAAATTTATCACACGGTAGAAAATAGGTGTTGTGGTGTTTATTTTTGTAAATAGATTAAACATTAAATCTAAAGTTTAAATTTATTCGTTTTAATTTAAAGGAGAAAATCATTTTAATTTTTATAACATACTTCTCATCAATTATATATTTTAATTTATACACATGTATAATTTAGAAAAAAATGTGATGGAAAACCAAATAAGGATTTGGAAGATATTTGAAAACTCTTAGATTGACAAAAGGAAGTTATTGGAAAGAGTAAAAAATAAATAAAAAAGAATCTTCATGTTAATTTGACAGGCTACTCGTGGTGGTGGCCTACTTGTCATTTGTCCTCGTTTATTTATGGATTCATATAAGAAAAATCTAACCTTAATTATTGCTCTAGTGTTTCATTTCTCTCTTAGAGCACTCTATCCTTTTGGCCTTTTGCTTCTCCGCATGTTTTTGTCTTGACTTTAGATAAAGAATGGTGCCCAACAGCCTCCTTCGATCAACTCTCAAAACCCAGGTTCTAAATTCTTCAATCATCTTCTACATTTTTTTTTTCTTTTTCTACTGTTTGATCGACCCTTTTCTTAAGAGGAAAAAACCCGGACTTCATGTTTTTCTCTTACATGTTCGGTTTCATGACAAGAGAACCCATTTTTTTCATTTCTTCTGGTTTTTGTTAAAAAACTTATAAATTCTCAATTTTTTGGCTGAGTTAGAAAGAAGAAGCTTTTATTAATTTATTTTTTTCCCTTACTTTATGTCGTTATCATTATTTGTCTGATTTGTCTGACTTTTATACGGTTTCCGGATTCTATGAATCACATGATGCTGTAGAGAGTTACTGAATATCATCTTTTAATACTTTCTGGGAATTTAAAATTACAATAATTTTCTTGTTTGTTGTTTTGGATCAACTTTTAATTATCTGTTAGCGATATGTGTTAAAAGGTTATATGATCAGATTTACTCAGGAAATTATGGAATGGAATATTCAATGTTGAGAAATGCTACTGAATCTACTACCTCTTTCCAGGACTCCAACTTCATTGACTATAATTTTAGGTTCTGTTTGGCTTATGAGAAACCACTGACCTGCATAAGTATTATTTATGGTTAACATAGCCATTTTGTACACTAATCCCGTATTTCTGGATCAGTTATTACCTTCATGTCTTTTTTGTGAATCTATTAATGTGAAACCTTTTCCTTTGAATGATCACAATACAGCATTGAATAAGAAAACTAGTTGTAATAGAAATAGAATTTAAGATGAATTGGATGATATCTGATCTTTCCATTTAGTTACTTATCCTTTATACTGAAAAGAAGATAAAAATAGGAATTGGGGGATTTGAACTTGGGATATCATTTTTGGAGCAGGAACTATTAACAGAGTGAGGGGTTGGGCCTGATTTGGGTCATTTAACATATAAACACATGCAAAAGCTAGAGGAGCAACATCCACTTGATTTTTCTTCTTCCTTTTGGTTTTTGTATTCATTTCTCAAACATCATATTGATTTTATTTCTCCCTTATTTACAGCTTGGTTCATATATAAAAAATGCTGCTGCGTACAGAAGTTTTATGGACCACCCACTTAAGGGTGCATTACTGGCAAGATTATATAGTACTGAGCCATCTTTGCAGAGAGATGATTCAGATTTAAAGGATGGCAATGGGTATGTGAATTTATGTATCTATAACTTGGTATTTAAACCTTTATTCATGTCTGTCCCACCTCATATAGGTTTGTCCCTCACTTGTTCATGCATTTGCTCTTATCATGGGTACCTTAGTTTGTGCTTGTAGAAAACAATATCTGAGACATAACTTGATGAATATTTTTTAAGATATATGTTAATGTCTTACGGTTTATATTTTAAGATGCTTGTTATATTGATGCATATGGGGTATATAAAAATGTATGTCCTTCATCTCAGGTTTAAGGGGCATGATATGCTGGCTCCATTCACAGCTGGGTGGCAGACCACTGACTTACATCCCCTTGTTATTGAAAAATCTGAGGTATGAGTCTAAGGTGTTTTTCTTTTACTTATTTAAAATTGTTGCTTAGGTGAATGAACTCACCTCAACTAATGTTGTTTCATCTTTTCTAAAGCTCCTTTTTACTCCTGCTGTGATAGGGAAGCTATGTTTATGATGCCAATGGGAAAAAGTATCTGGATTCTCTAGCTGGTCTATGGTGTACAGCATTAGGTATTGACGTCTTGTAATTTTAGAACCATCTCTTGGCTCATTCAATATTCTCAACCATTGCCCCTTTTTTATCTTTCTCATTTTGACTTGTATTGAAGATTGTGATTCACTAATGATAATAACTCGAATTTAATGGCTGCGAAAAACATCAATTATAGTGCTAGTAATGCAGTTGCACTTAGTCTTTACTATAATCTGGATGACCGTTTACGAATATAGTATATTATATATGCCTGCACAATAAATGCATGTCACTTTGCACCTTTTAGAACATTCTGTATCTGGATCAAGCATTCTTTATTATTCTTGCATGTCAAAACATTTGCAAATGTACCATAAAATTGAGTTTTTAACTTCTCAATGGTGTTCCCTTTCTAGGATAACTGTTAAATCAGTTCTATGCCTTTTCTAAATGTGCACTGCATCTTCATGTTTACCTTATGCATTTTTAAGCAACAGAAGGAAACGAACCTAATGCTATGATGTTAGGGCAGAAGAATTCTTATGTTTACTAAATTCTTGCAGGAGGAAATGAGCCTCGACTTGTGGAAGCTGCAACTGCTCAATTAAACAAGTTGCCATTTTACCATTCTTTTTGGAATCGTACGACGAAACCTTCACTGGTATTCATCGATGTTCTTCATCCCATGGTTTCATCCATCTAGTGCATTAGTTTCGAACCATTCTTTCTTATTAGGTTATGTTGTGTTCTGCATGATGCATTTTATTGTTCATATTGCCTTTGCGTTTGTTATTTCAAACATGTTTAAAGAGGGAAAATATTGATCTTACAGGATCTTGCAAAGGATCTTCTTGAAACTTTTACTGCAACCAAAATGGCAAAAGTCTTCTTTACAAACAGTGGATCTGAAGCTAATGATACTCAGGTTTATTATAGTCTAATAGTAATGTTTTAAATATCGTTTTTAAATGTTCATATTAGTAACGGGTATAATTTGATGATTGGTATAAACTAAAAAAGTGAAGTTGGTGCTTGCTGATGTTTAACTTTCTGAATTATATATATGTAGGTGAAGCTCGTTTGGTATTATAATAATGCACTTGGAAGACCAAATAAGAAGAAATTTATTGCACGAGCAAAATCGTAAAATCCAACTACTCAATCAAATACTATTCTTCTGTGCTTCCCTTTGTGCTATTTCTTGAATACTTACCATCCTTTCTCTTTCTCTAAATACCTCCAGATATCACGGTTCAACTTTGATATCAGCTAGTCTTTCTGGGTAAAATTTACTTCATATTTCAAAATGTTTATACTTAATCCTTGAAATCCTGGAGTTCTTAAACTATTAGATTGCCATTACAGACTTCCTGCTCTACATCAAAAGTTTGACCTGCCAGCTCCATTTGTGTTGCACACTGACTGCCCTCACTATTGGCGCTATCATCTAGAAGGTTCTCAAGTTTACCAATCTTTCTGAGATATACTTTTGAACATTCAAAATGATACTCATCTTTATTTATGTCTCAGGTGAGACGGAAGAGGAGTTCTCAACAAGATTAGCCAACAATTTAGAGAACCTTATTCTGAAAGAGGGTCCAGAGACGGTAATGTCAGCTAGTATGTTTTAACACGAAATGGGAATCTTTTTTTCAACTAGAAGGGGTTTGTTGTATAGCTGACCTAGCAAGTTTCTTCATCTTAGATTGCTGCATTTATCGCCGAGCCTGTTATGGGAGCAGGAGGTGTTATACCTCCACCTGCTACTTATTTTGAGAAGGTGAGCTTTTAATAGCTAATTATTGCTATACACTTGAAATAACTATTTCTTTTGCTTTTTGGTACCATAAACATTTCAACCTGTTTCTCCTTATTTAGTGGAATATTCAAATAGGCAATGCTAGTGCAAACTTAGTTTGATTCATACAAAAGCATTAATAATTTACTGCAATTTTTCATTTTTTTTCCTAGTGCGGTATCTTTCAAAAGTTCTCTGCAGTTTTTACTGATATAACACTTCAAATATCATGCAGATACAAGCTGTTGTGAAAAAGTATGACATACTTTTTATCGCCGATGAGGTACTCGACTATCTCTGTATCCATATTGATTTTGCTATCTTAGAAATCTTTCCAACCTTTGTTCTTAAGCATGCTTTTGCGCTTTGCTTTAGGTTATTTGTGCATTTGGAAGGCTTGGGACGATGTTTGGATGTGACAAGTACAATATTAAACCGGATCTTGTTTCACTAGCAAAGGTGAAGCTAGAAAGTATTCAAGTATTATATAGGCTTTAACCGTGAGTTAATTCTCATATTTCAGCATTTGCTGGTATTGTGTTTCGCAGGCTCTTTCTTCAGCATATATGCCCATTGGAGCAGTCATGGTGAGCCCTGAAGTTTCAGAAGTCATTTATTCTCAAAGCAACAAACTTGGTATGTTAATACTACTCATTGAAGGGCATGTGTATATTCATTTTTTTAGCCCCTCATCGAATTTCGCTCATTTCAGGTAGTTTCTCTCATGGATTCACCTACTCTGGGCACCCTGTATCCTGTGCTGTTGCAATTGAAGCACTCAAGCTCTACAAGTGTGTTTCCATCCTTCCACTAAATAGAAAATATTACATAATTTCAAAATGTCTAGATTGCAAATAGAAAAGCTTGTTTATAGCTGTTATTTCGTGGAATAGTTGAATTCAATGCAGGTATCTTGGGGTAAGTCTTCATGTTATCTTGAAGGCAAATGAGTGACCAAAATAATAACCAAAGAATACCATTATGAAAACATTACCAAGCTTATTTCTTCAAATCGTATATGGTTAAACTGTGTTTCTACATAAATCTGTTTCACGGTTCAATTTTCATCCATTCACTACTCAATCAATTAACCTGCAAAAAGTTGGACATTTTCTGACTCGAGTTAGTTCTCATAGTGCATGTGATACTTAGGGAAGTCTATTTCATATCCTTGCAGGGAGAGAAATATTGTTGAGAAAGTGAAGAGCATTTCACCGAGGTTTCAAGATGGTCTAAAATCCTTTTCTGACAGTCCTATTGTTGGAGAGGTGCGTTCGGCATTTGAGACATCCATTTTATGCGGTCAATATGTAGTAACAATGAGACATGAAATTGTTATCCTTGTCTGATTTTGCAGATCAGAGGTACCGGCTTGATTCTTGGTACTGAGTTTACAGACAACAAGTCGCCTAACGATCCGTTCCCTCCTGAATGGGGCAAGTTCTTCTCTCTACTTACTCTTTTTTTACTAAGGCTGCTGTCTACTTACTACTTCACTCGTTGAGAGGAAACTAATAATTTGTCTTACTGCATGATTACGGATTTGAGTTGCTGGTTTAATATAAAGGCAATTGAGTGTGATGATTTCATATTTCGTTATTCCCTCTATCAGCAAATAATTAATGATTTCCTCCATAGGGGTTGGTACATATTTTGGAGCACAATGTGAGAAGCATGGGTTGCTAGTACGTGTTGCAGGTGACAACATAATGATGTCTCCACCATTTATAATTACTCCTCAAGAGGTTGATGAAGTAAGTTTTAAGGATGTTACCCCTATCTGCTGAATTATCTATAGATATCATAGTATGTTCTAGAAACTTTCCTGAGGCAACTTTCTTGGTTTAATCAAAGCTGAAACTGCATAAAGATGAATAACTATGGTTGACATATGGAAATAGCAATTCTAGGTGTTGTTAAGCAGAGTTGTAATAACCCTGAACTCGTTACCCTCTGCAGTTAATAAGCAAATATGGGAAAGCGTTGAAGGCTACAGAGGAGAGGGTGAAGGAACTCAAGTCTCAGCAGAAGAAACAGTGAATAGGTTCTATTGATGATGGTGAAAATTATGTATGCTGCTTCGTGTGAACTGAAAGCTATTCGCAGAGTTCGTACTTGGGACATGTTTTCTGTAAGATATATCTGGTGCCTTAATAAAGAAACTGTTTTTAGTCTTACTTTGTTTCTTGTTTTTCTCTTACTTTATGTGTGTGTTTTGTTTCGATGTTCAGCTAAAAAGACTTTTGTTATTGCTTTCTACTTGTATTCCCAAAACGTGGATCTTGCTCTGATAGTCTCAAATAAATTAAACACGATAAAAGGGTTTCTTATTCCACAACAATGAAGGAATTGTTTCATACTAATGGACTCGGTTTGAGTGGATTCTAATGCACCAGGCCTCGTAATACTTTTCTATGAGGTCCTATCTATTAGTATCCTACACAAACTTAGATCTATATTTTATCAAATACGAAAGGTGATTGTACAAAATGTATTAAATAATTGCCCCTGAGATATTGCACCTGTACGAAGAAGTACTTCAAGTACTTCAAGCTTCAATCAAGCATAAAGAGATTGATGACACTTCCTTATTTTTTGAGTTGTTCTATCAGATCTGCTGCTTAAGACCTTTCGTCTAAGGATAAGCAATGGAGTGGAAGAAGCAAATGTCGTCAAATCTATTATTACTTCATAGTTGACATGTCTTACTCCCCTATAAATGTATAATATTAAAAAATACTACTACGAAATACTACTTTCATAGAGGATGTATTTATCCCTCATTCTACATTATCTCTAATATTTTAAATCTTTTTAGAGTAAATAAATATTTGAACATAATTTTTCAAAAAAAAAAACGTAGGCTTTTCTATAATATATTATTACAAGTTTATCCTTGTGATAGTTATATATAGACAAGAATAGATAGTAATTTCATATAGTGAAACAGGTCAAAACAAGCAAAGCAATTATCATAATTTCTATACCCATTGTCCAACAAAAAATTCACGCATTATGCGGTCCAAGTTTTGCTATCCCTATTTTCGTATATATCTATTTATCTTATTGTTCAGGTGCATTTATTGGATTTGATACTTTTGCTCAAAACCATTTCAAGACAACGCAAGATTTTTGGGACTTTGAATGGTGACACCGATCTGTAATCTAATCTTAAGGGGAAAAATAGTGCCTCAAGCAATAGCGAAAGAAACCACTCTCAAAACTCCATCACAGTTACGGGTATTCAGCTAGGGGGGAGGGCACTCTAAATCGGACACAGGGAATGATCCATGAAACATGTTGGGGAAAATTTGAATGCAATGCTAATGGATATGGCAACTAAACGGCGGCGTTTCAAACCATTGAGATCCTTGTCGCCATTTGATGTGCGGCAGTGCAATGACCCGTAGGCGCCTCTCTACATATCTGAACACGGATATGAAGAAATCGCTCTTACATGAAAATTTGTCAAACGAAAGAGCATTTCATCTTGTGTTTTGTGCTCAATAATGGGATTGAATGAACTGCAGTTTGCTAGCCAACAAGGGCCTTTGTTCTCTCATAAACTCTTTCTTCGTAATTTAAAAGTTTAGAACTAAATAACATCGAACCAAGTTACTGAAAATTTCACAAATTAAAGCGAGAGCATTTTTGGAATATTAATGGAACGGGTAAAGTAGTCAATTTTTGGCCTTCTTCTCTGCTTTTCTTATGGCACGCCTTTTCCTAGAGCTTACATAAGAATCGAATCCTCCTTTTTCATACTCTGAATCGTCTAAATCTCTAAATGATTTCTGTAAGAAAAAATTGCAGCAAAATGAAACGAGATAATGAAACAAGAAGCAAGCCAGATAAAGGAAGAAAAAGAAAACCTCTCTTAGCTCAGAAAAGCTGACGACATAAAAGGTAGCAGCAGCAGCTGCTACAATTCCCAGCACTGGAAGGGCTAATTGCGTCACCCCGTCCATTTTCTCACTTTGCTTCTGCACTTTTAAGCTATACTCCACTAGTCGACCACTGCCTGGGGATAATGTTTTTGTTTCTTTAATGTGTTTCATAGGTGGCATTTGGGCTATTAGCTTAATTTATACCATTGCCTTCATGGGCCGTGTCCAACCATGACTCTGTGTTTTTTAGTTACATAATCAAAATAATATTGGATTTCTTATATTAAGAAAAGAGATTTTTGTAAAACAAAATTTTGGAATTTCACCTCATAGCACAATCTGTAAAACAGGAAATATTAGTTTTTGGGAATTGTTTAACCAAATTGTTCTGAAACTAAAGAACGTTATTATAGCATCCAAGAAAGTGATTTTTTAAAAAAAAAAAAATTTGGCAGATTTTTGGTCCTTGTATTAGCAATGCAAATAAAAATAAAAATTCATGGTTTAAACAAAAATCAAGTCAATTCAATCGCGAATCAAAGGAATATTCAGCTCGATACGCTTGATAAAGCTGGGATATTATTAAAAGTTCTCTAAAGTAAAATCGAATTATATTTTAATTTTTTTATTTAAATTAATCTTTATACGTTGGATCAATGTCAAATTGATAATTCTATTAAAAATTTTATTTATATTTATTGTTAAGTGATTACGTATCTAACGGAACAAATAGACAACATTTGATGTGCCACATATACCACAGGCTAACATATTATTTTGTCATATCAACCAATACTTTAAAAATTAAAAAAATACTTCATAATAAATAAAAACTTTTAATAATTATTTGAAAAATTACGTCTAGAAACAACCTTTAAAAGTATCACACAACAAAAGTGATAAAAAATAATTTCAACCTCTATAATTATTGTAATAATATATAATAAATAATCATAATATACTTAAAATCTATAAATATAAGGTAAACTACATAAATAATCATTAAGTTTTTAATTGAATTACTTAACTTTAAAAGGTTACAAAATAATCACCCGAATTATCAAAAAGAAAATTTTGAATCTATTACTGTTAAATCAATAATAGAATAGTGATAGGGATGCTAAATCCACGACTTAAAATTTTAAAAATAAAATAAAATAACACATAACTTCCATGCAATTTAGGAGAAAAAATAAATACCAAAATCATTAATTTACAAAACTTATCATTTTTTGTAGGTGAATTACCCATAAATGCCTCTCTTTTTTTGAAAAATTGTCAGATTAGGTCAGTTTTTTTTTAAAATTTATTAAATTAGGTCAAAAATGAAGAGAGAAAATGAAAACGCATCTAGCTGGCTAGGGTCTTTTTAATTGTTTTAATTCTTTTAATTGTTTTAGGGTTAAGGTTTAAATTTTTTTAAAGGTTTAGGGTTGTGTTTTATAAAGTTTAGGATTTTAGGGTTTATGAAATAATGGTTTAGTTTTTATTTTTACTTTTTTATATATATTATTTAGAAACCTTTTATAATTTTTTGAGTTATAAAATAAATATTACTTTTAAAATTTTGAAATTATTTAGAGTCTAATTTTGTATCATTTTAAAAAATGACAGGTACCAAAAGGGTATTTACATCAATTGTATATTCAAAATATTTGAATTGTAAAATTTAATTCGATTCGATATCGAAACTCGAATTACTCAATTTGATTAACTTGTAGTTCGTGTTTTATTTTTATTTTTTCGAATCAAATTGAGTTTTGATCGCCTATAGTTTAAGACAAGTGGAGGTCAATCTAAAATTTTCAGAAAATGTTATCTCGAGAATCCTAGGATATCTGATGGGTGAGTGAGAAGTTTGTAGGAGTTGAAATTAGTAATGGAAAAACGCTCCACGTAGTGCATGTTTTAGTGCAATGTCAGAACAATGTACTGAAAGCACACCTAACTGGACAGGTTTTCGTGCCATGTCAATTAAAAATGCGTCCAATTGGGTGCGCTTTCAATGCATTTTTCTGACATTGCATAGAAAATGCATCTAGTTGGGTGCATTTTCAATGAACTTTTTTGACATGTCACAGAAGATACGCCTTACGTGGAGCGTTTTCCCTCTACCAAATTCAACGTTTGCAAACTTCCCACTCACTTGTGAGATATCCCATGTAACAGCCTAATTTTCAGTAGTAGGGAATAGAGATTTAAGATCACTAAGGGCCAGTTCTACATTGCTTTTCAAAAGCACTTCTGGCTCCAAAAGCACTTCGGAAGAAAAGGCATGCGAGCAATAATTTGCTTTTAATGAAATTTTTAGCTTTTTAGTGCTTTTAAAAAGCACTTCGAAAAAGAGAAATAAAATTTTTAGCTTTTCCTCTCCCAAAAGCACTTTTAGTGATTAATTACTTTTTCACCCCTCCAATAACATAGTACTTTCCGTTTTTTTCTTGATACTTAATTACAAATATGTTAAAATCATTAATTAAAAATAAAAAAATATTTTTTAAAATACTAATTACAAATATTTAATAGTTATATTTAAATATTTTAAATATAGTTTATATATTCTAATTAAATTTTATAAATAATTAATATTTATTGCTTAAAATATTTAAAATTTATATTTTATATATTAAAATATTAACAAGAAGTTATAATAAATTTTTTATATTCTTACTAAAATATAATAATATTAACTAATTTAAATATTATTTAAATGCATATTTGTTACTTGATAATAACATGTCTAAAATGGACATTTTATTTCTCAAAAGTACTTTTTGACAGCAATGCTAAACACTCAAATTTTAAATCAAACTTTTCAAAAGCACTTCTCAAAAGCACTTTTCCACAGCACTTCTCAAAAGCACTTTTCAAAAGTATTGCCAAACTAGCCCTAAATCCGACGGGTGAGTTAAAAATTTAATAAAATAATACCTATGAGTCAAATGTGAATATAAAAGTATTTTTGAATTAGTGAATTTGGTGATTAAAAGAATTAATTAGGTAAATTGGGACGAGAATGAGGTATCGAGACCTCGACTTTATAAATCGAGCCATAAATATTTCTAAAAATCTTTATGGAGTGTTGGTGAGGTAGTATTAAAATTTCGTCAGAAAACTTTGACGTTTGGGTGGTTAATTAAATAAAAAAGACTAAATTGAAAAAGGTGTAAAAGTTGCTAAAATGATTAAATAGCTCAATTGTCAAATGAGGAAGGACCTAAAGTGCAAATAAGCTCAAAGGAGATATTTTGGGCGGCAATAGCTGAGAAAAATCAGGAAATGGGTGAAATAAGGGCAAAATTGGAAAATTGCCAAAATGAGCTAAATAAAAATGAGACTAAATTGGAATATCTAGAATTCTCTTCATTTCTCTTCATATTCATCAGCTGAAAAACAGCCATGGAGGAGGGTTCAAGCTGGTTTTCATACTCTAGCTTCATGTAAGTTTAATTCTTGCTTTCTACTTGAAATTTTTATGTTTTTGGACTTTTACAATTGGGTCCAACTTACTATTTCATTAGTTTTTGATTCCATGGCTAATTTTTGAAGTTTTTATGGATGAGTATTGGAATCACATGATGAATAAACATATAATTGAAGCTTTAATTTTGATATATGGTGATTTTATCAAGTAAAATTGATGAAAATTGGTTTTAGGACCTAATTGTGAAAGAGTTTGGAATTAAGGTCTAGTGTTAAAGTTCTGGTTTTCAAGGGTTATTAAGTAGTTTAAAATGATAGAATAAAGTATTAAATGATAAAAATTAACATAATTGAGGGTTAATTGAGAAAGGATTGAATTGTATGAACTATGAAATTTGGGGCAAAATGGAAATCAATATTTTGCACTAAAACTGTTTTGGACAGCAACAATAGTCTAACTTTGAAAAATCACCAAAAATTGTAGAAATCGAATTATAGTATGAATAAAATATGAAATTAAATCTTATTGAGTCTAATTTCTTATAAAATAAATTATGTAAGCAATGGAATTGTAAATCATGAGATACAATAACTTTTGTGAGAAAAGGTCAGAATGATTTCGGGTTCCCCTGTTTTGACTTTGAAAAATCATAAAAAATTGAAGAAAAATAACTAGGGGTTTAAATTTATATGTCTAGAATTTTGAATGAGTCTATTTTCAAGAGAAACAAACGAGGACATCATTCTAATCCTGTAAAATAAGATAATTAATTTTTGGTGAAGAAAGGTCGGAACTGTCAGACAGCAGAACAGGGGAGACTTCAATGAATAAACTGTATTAATTGACCCAACCAAAAATTATGAAATTTTTATGGTAGGAATATATATGAGTCTAGTTTCTGGGAAAATTTATGGATCTTAATTTTGAGTTCTTTAGCTCAAGATAAAAATAATTTAGTAACTATGACACAGATGGACAGCTTGAATATTCACATAAGTAAATAGTGAAAATTATGGACAATGTTACTTACAAATGTGTTATTTATACTAAGGATGTGGATGGAGAGGAGGAGGAGGAAAATATACATATGTGTATGAATGACTTGTGTATAAATTGATCATGTGCCCGATTATAATCGATAAATGTTGAATTAGAAATGATATAATGTTTTATTTGGAATATTTATTATGAATTTATGATTATCGCTATAATACAAAAATCGAACTTGTGAGTTTATATAACTAAATTTTAGTGACCATTTGTTAATATTATTATATTTCAATATTATTTTATGAATGGTGATTAATATTTATGTATGTTAATTGTTGAAAATAAGTAAATTATGTACAAAAGTTATGAAGTTGAACTGAGTATTTTTGAGGAACGGAATGCAAGAAATGAGTACGATCGTTTGGTGAAAAAGATGAATTGACGGTAAATTACCCAAGTAAATCGAGATTCAGCATTTGTTGCGAATTCTCGTGTTTGCTTTCTGTTTAGCTCTTACGAGCTTCCGTTAACTCATATAAGTTTCAGTTAACCCTTTTGGGGTTTCAATTCAGCTCTGATGAGCTCCAGTTAGTCTTCGGGCTTCCGTTTAGCACTTGCGTGCTTCAGTTAGCCTTCGGGCTTCCGTTTAGCACTTGCGTGCTTCAGTTAGCCTTTGGGCTTCCGTTTAGCACTTATGTGTTTCAGCTAGACTTCGGGCTTCAGATCACGATGCACTCAAATCCGT
Organism: Gossypium anomalum; assembly: GCA_025698475.1. Lineage (NCBI taxonomy): Eukaryota > Viridiplantae > Streptophyta > Magnoliopsida > Malvales > Malvaceae > Gossypium > Gossypium anomalum. The sequence continues at coordinate 19,124,284 of CM046966.1, forward strand.
AAGCCGTCCTTGAATGGACAAGTTGGTAAGTCGTAAATGTAATGTGTGGAAAAAGAAATGTAAGTAATGTTATCATTGTCATTATTGAGCTCAATTATGTGATTTTGTCATTTGAAATTGTGATTAACAGGAAGAAGCAGTGAATTGCATGCTTATGAATGGTTACACATAATTATCTGAAAAACAAGAAAAATGACGGTTTTTGATATATGGAGACATGAGACATTGATATATGAATGTGGATTATGTTTGATAAATGTGTTCATTCATAATTATGGAATTATGTACCTCATGTGTGCTATTTGCATAAAGATGATATTTCAAATACTTTGGTGAATAAAGCTTAAATATGAAATAGTATGAAATTGAGACAAGTTGTTACGAAAATATATTTAAATTATCTGTAAGTGTTTCATACTACTCGGTAATGCTTCGTACTCTATTCCGTCAAAGGATACGGGTAGGGGGTGTTACATCCCAAGATTCTCGGGATAATATTTTTTGAGTCGTTTGCCACTCACCCTTGCTGTATAAATGGATGACTTTTAGCATTGAGTACCATAAGGCAATTTCGAGCAGACTAAATTGCACGAAGAATCGCAAGAAGAGGAAGTTTGCAAGACATTTCGTAAGACATAATTTAGAGCAAACACGTAATTGCATCAAGTAAGGTTCGGTTTTTGTTGTTCATGTATAATTACAACTCTATTCTTCTGCATAATGTTTTTGTTTCCAACATGTGAAACAGGTTATTTCGTTAAAATGAGTGGAAGAATTAATGTTATTGTTTATTACTACGGTGAAGTCGGTGACACCGACAATGAGGTTGTTTTTTAATCGGAGAACATAGCGTGGTTGGCTTGCAACTCGAATATAAAACTATCGGAGCTCCGTGTAAGAATTAGGCAAAAAATCGTTGAATCCAACCAGATGAGAGTATCAACATTAAAATATCAATTTTGTGCTTCGATGGACCCGGTCAAATATGATGCTTACGATATCAAAGGCGTAAGGGGAATGGAGGCGATGGTCCAGACACATATTACTAGTGGATCGCCAATACTCGAGTTATGTGCGGAGTTTGCAAACACAGATGAAAGCGATCGGAGGTCGACATATGTTCCAGCTTGAAAGGCCGAAACGAAAAAGCAAGCTGAGAGTCCAATGACATAGTTATGTTGTGGGTTCACTACTTTGTTAGAAAGTTCCCATTATGATATCCCAGAATCATCAATGGGAAAATACTCATCAGTTTCAGCCCTAAATTTCAACAGTGGCAGGCAGAATGTCTAGTAGTAGGCGTTTGGCGGTAACCCAGAATATTGGAAGTCGATGTTTTGTATTGAGAACACTTATAAGGGTATGGCATTAAGTTCCACCAGTAGGTAATCAATAGGTGATTTTAGTTGTTTCAACAACTATACAAGAAGGAACGATGTACTCCCTATGGCCTCCACTGGCGAGAGGACATCCAACCCTAGACATGTTAGGGGATTGAGAATGAAGAAGGCATTGAATCTGATGACGATCCAATCTGTGAATCTGGGGCAGATGGTTCAAAAATTGCATTATTTTCTGAACCAGAGTCGGTTCCTATTGGAAAAAAAATTGGTTTGAAAACGATTTTCTTGCACAATAGAAAATTAAAATTTTGATAACTGACTCGGTTTGTGATATTTATAGCAATAAACCATAACTGAATTCATATTTGTGTTTCTGGCTTAGCAGATATTCGTTATTCACAGCTTTCAACCAAATGATCTTTTTCACTATTCTCGTACGATGAACTGCTTTAAATGTAGGCTTGAACCAATTGAATCGAAACACAAAACTAGAAAAAGTTTTTTCACTTTTATTTGGGATGAAAACAGAAATTTTGTCTTCTTTAATAAAAATTGGTAGAATTGTTATTCTAGAAAAATATACTTGATGGTTGAGTATAAATTCTCTCTATTTTTCGGCAAAGTAACAACCTCTCAAAGTTGTGTTAATAGCTTTATCGATGTTATCTATTTATAGGGAGAGAAGGTAGAACCCTTATTGAATTGTAAATGTTTATTTCAAATAGAAAAACAACTTTCTAATCAAACTAGAAGAGAGAGAGAGGCGCTAATAGGGTGTGTTTCCCCTCATATGTATTATGATGGGGATGCGGGCCTCTCATCGTATTAGGTCAAATTATATGCGCTTTCTGGACTTTTAACCCAACACTTTATAATTTAATCTAGCCCAATATTGTTTTTCTATTTCCCAAAATAAATTTCAATATTTTATATTAAATAATTCTCATCTCAATTCTATCATCAGTAAAATTATGATGATTTTGCTCCTAGTAAAATTTTTAAGAAAATATGTTTAACATTTCACCACTCAACATGTTCACTATGACCAAATGGTTTATTTTCATTTTCGAGCTTCAAAACAGCTAAAAAACATAAACTCATTCTTCTGATCATTTTTAAGTAATCCATATAAAATTGCAAAAGAATAATTTCCATTTCCATTTTGGAAACCTACATTCATTTCCAAATGATTCCTTTTTTCCATTTCAGAAAAAACCATAATCATTTTTGTATGTTTCCCATTTCTCTTTTCTTATTCATTCCGTTCATTTCTATTCAAACACACAATTCATTTATGGTTTCAACGAGCTAGCGAAGAGACCGATTGGACATATGTTATTAAGGCTCAAATGATTTATAATTAAGTTCTGGCTTTTATTTTAGTGGTTATATTGTATTTTTGGTGTTTACTCTTGCCATTATAAACTATTTCTTTTAATATCTAGAGGAGATAAATCTTAAGATGAATTCTATTGTTTGATTTCTATTTTTTTGCAATAAACTTTTAGTCTCTTTGTTTTCAATCGTGAATGCTTTATTATTTTTGGGTTAACAATTTTAGAGTGTTAATTCATGTTTGATGTATATAAGTCTGAGGTTGAATAGATCCTTTTTGTGATTAGATATTGCATAATTGAATGGAGTTGCATGTAATTCTAAAAATAGGACAACATAAATCTACCAGATCAGATTCAAATCTAATAGGAGGATTCATAAAGCAAATTAATGCAAAAATAGAGGTTTTAATTAGAAAGAAATTTCAATTAATTAACCTAGAGTTAGCCACTCTAATGCTCGAAAGAGATATTAGCATAAATTAAGAATTTCTACGGATAAAAAAGCTAAGAAAATAAATTGCATAAATTAGATTTAGATTTATATATAAAATATATGTAGTTTCTTACCTAGGTATTGTTTTGTCACTTGGTTGATACTTGATTGTTTTTGTGTTTCATTCTTTGGTGCATTCATTATTTAATTTAGCTAGTTTGATTTAATTTTAATAAATCTTTTGAATTATTAAGTTAAATAATAAAAAGGTGATAATTACTAGTAATTGCAATCCTTGAGGGAATGATATCTATGCTCACTATAGTTATAATATTAATTTATAGGTGCATTTGTCTTGGTCAATTTATTAGTTAGTTTAGTGGACATCGTCGTGTTGCTCGAGCTCACTCTCGACGCAATTTGTTTGAAAGACAAGATTAACTCAAATCCGTCTTACACAAAGCACAAATACTTTTTAATAAAAATTTATTACTATAAATATCACAAATCGGCTCAGTTTTAATTAAACTCCTGCTATAACTGTAAATCATTTTTCTTAACTGGATTTTTCCGATATACTTTCCATAAAACAAGCTCCTCCTTGAGCTTGTCTACCTATTTCTTCAGAGCCTCCACCATGGTTTCAAGAGCATTATCCTTTTGGATCAGTGCATCTATAGTGGAGTTGAGAGCCCTCTGCATACTCTTACATGAGCGTTAAAGCCTTTTGCATATATTCCTTGAGCTCATCTCCCACAGATTCCAACTCTACAATGTAGTGCTCAATCACTTGGAGGCTTTCTTTTACATCACCCATGGATTCCTTGAGTTTGGCAACTATACTATCCATCGTTGACAGCATATCGCATGAACTGCTAGCTTTCTTGGACCTCTCATTGGTCTATAATATGTTATTTTGATCATCTTTATTGTTTGCCATCACAACTCAACACTTTAATGAACTTGGCTCTAATACCAGTTATCACGAACCTAAACTTTAGCATAGCAAACCGTGCGGCCTTAGGCGGTGAATTCCCTTCAAATTTTCCTAAGTTAGCTAGAACCCTCGAATTTGAGAGTCTCAAAGAGAATTCTCTAAGGCATCAATGTTAAACAACTAATTGAAACAAGAAAGAGAAAAAGAAAGGCTTAAGAAAGCTTTGAGTAAATGCAAAAAGAAAGGCTCAAGAAAGCTTTGAGTAAATGCTCTCACTTTGATTACCAAATTATCAATGATACAATATACAAAATGAGGTGAGGAAGACATTTATTTATAGTTGTGCTCTCTTACATCCAACGATATAGATTGAATTACATCAACGTCTCACATTCAAATCTATTATAGATAGTCTTAAGGAATTTAAACTCTCAATAATCTTATCTTTAAGATTACAAAATGACCCTAGTAAAATACAAGTTACTTGAGTGTTTACTAATTCACTAGGCTTCAAATAGATGAGTTGTCATAATGTTCCAAGAATTAAGCTAGACTTGATAGATTAAGTAAGCCCAATCAACTCAAATGATTGTGTTGAATTGTTTTGCGTGCCTTGATCATGATCCCTTGTACAACGGGTGTGACATTACCTCATGTCATTTTGATAGCCAGAGACTACAAAGAAAAAAGAAAATGGGTCTAAATGTTGTTGTATAAAAAAAAAAGTTTAATGACAAATTTGGCTACTAACTCTTACATGTTTAGTCAGAATGACTCTAATTGTATTTATAAGCCTTATTTAGCTATCAGCCTTTGTTCTTTTTTTCAAATTATTTTTTAACAGATTTGATGAAAATACTGTTAAAAAAGTTAACAGAATGATGTGAAATTTCATAAGTAGAATATTTTCAATGAGATGTAATTTATTACTTAAGTAACCAAATAAGATGATTATATGTGAAAAATAATAAAATAAATAAATCATACATGAAATTAAAAAAATAACTTAATTTAAATAAAATAAACGTAATTATCTAATTAATAAATTATATCTCATTAAAAATATTCTACATCATTCCATTAACTTTTTTAACTATACTTTCATTGAATCTATTAAAAAATAATTAAAAAAAATAAAGGTTAATCACCAAAAAAGCTCAAAAATTTAATTAGAACTATTTTGACAAAACATATAAATATTAGTAACTAAATTTATCATTAAAAAGAAAAGAAAATTGACGCCGGCGACAATGGAAAGGGAACTTTCTAGAGAGGAGAAATTGTCATTACGAGAGAATTTATTAGTTTTTGTGGAAATGAATATTGAAGTAAGGAATTTTTAAATTAATTCAAATTTAGTCCAATTAATTTCTTTTGGTACAAAAAAAAAAAAAAGTGTTGCTGCCCTTTGCTTTTTATATCAAAGATTCTCTTTTGTCTTTCATATTTTTATTTTCATCACCTCTCTTCCTCCTTTCTGAATTTTTCAGCAATTATTTTCCCTTAGCTTCTCAAAGTAAAAGAAAACACCATTAAACAAATAGTAAGGCAAGCCAAAGCAAAGCAAATCAATCCGACTTTTCTCATCAGGCAAGAATCTCTCTTATCTCTTTAGATGTTTCTGTTTTCATTTTTTTCCCCCCCTTGTTGCATGTTTATTTCAAATATATGATGGATCATCATGATCAGACATCGCTTAGATAATTTTTGGTGGATGATTTTTCCTTTTTCTAGAGAAAGTGAAAGAAAAAACAGCAATTCTTTCGCCAATTGTTTGGATTAGTGTCGAATTTGATCCTCTTCATAACACCAATTTCTTCTTCCTTTTCTTTTCTTTTTTTTTTGTCCTTTTTGTTATTTTTCCATTAGATAGTGTTTCAATTCCAAGGGGTTAAAACTTTGAAGTGTTTTAGATCTCAAAGGACTATGTAACGTATAGAATTCCTTTCTAATTTATTATTTTCTAGAAAATGAAATTGACTATCTGGAAACGATAGTTGGCTGATTGCACTCCACTTGGAACCCTTCTTGATTCCTTGAATTAATGACTTAAATGTTTGGGTTAAGTTAAAATTTACCTGTTTTCGATTTTTTTTTGTATTTAAATTATATTTTCCACCTATTTTACAAAAAAAATTTACTCACTTGACATTTTTACTGATAAATTTTAATTTTTGAGTAAGCTGATAAGAAAATGATAATTTAAATATTAAAGTGATTAAAAAAATTAAAAAAAATAGTATAGTTGAAGGATTAAAATATAAACATAAATTAAGAGTTGCAGTAGTAAAAGGGATGGTCATTAGAATTGAGTTAGACTAATCGATGGGATCGAGAATCAATTTACATAACAATTCAGATAAAGAGTTGAATTAGTTTTTGAGTCATCCTTTAAAGATTGAACTGAGCTTAAAAAATTTAATTGAACTTATTTTTTTTATTTTTTAATAACTTTTCTAATTAAAATCAAATTCATCAGTTGAATTAATCATCTATCTAATTTTAAAAAAATTTAATAAAAGGAAAACTAAAATAAAAGTAAAAAAAAAAAGTTGATTTGATAAAGCAATGGTCTTTAAGCATTTTTCATTTTTTTACTCAGTTTAAAATCTAACCTTAAATATTAAAGCGTTACATATTAAAATGTAATAAAAAATTATTCACAACATATCAATAATTTTATAAATCAAATGACAAGAACTAAAATTTTAAAATAAAAATACAACTAAAATTTAAATTTTCTAAAAATATAGTTTTTTTTTAAAGTCTCAACTAATTATATTATCAATCTTAATAGACATAAATTATTGTACTCAAATAAAATCAATTACTAATTAATGGAAACTCAAAACATAAAAAACCTCACAATCGAGCATACTTAAACCCTAAGATTGGAAATCCAACAAATGGAAAAGATGAAATAGAGGGAGAAGGATGGGGGATGGATGGGCTTCTTTATTGAACTAGTAAAATTAGCTGTCACGATGGCTTATTATATTATTTTTAGAAGAAGTAATTGATTCGGATATGCTTTGGTACATTGAACAAAAAATAAGCTAAAGTGATGGTGTGCCTATTTGATGTCACCCTTTTGGGCCCCACTAACTTAATTGACCTCACATGATTGACGATGACCACTATTTTCGATGTTCTAATTTGGAATAGTAGGAAAAGATTGAGTTTTTCTTTCTTTCCTTTTTGGTAACGGATCAGTCACAAAGAAAACAAAGAGTTGCACTCAGTTGGGTGGTAAAAGTACCGTTGTAGTAGAAGTAATATTTTATTTTCTCTATTCTAAAATTCAAATAGTAAATTTATTATTTTTGTTAAAATTTTTATCCATTTGTATTGTAAAGAATTGGTATGATTGACAAAATAATTACATAATGACATGTGGCGTGCCATATGTATCTTATGTTAAAATACAAAGATTAATTTTTAATAGCAACAATGGATGAAATGTTTAACAAAATGACCAATTTATTCTTTGATTTAATGTATATGGATTAATCTGTCAATTTTTTTAATTATAGACCGATAAAATACAATCTCACTCTTAATATAGAAACCTTCATAGTACTTTTACCTTAGTTGGGTTAATATATTGTTATTTCACTAATAAGAACTTGACACTATTGATAAAGTTGAAGCTCAGACTTTGAATGCTTGTTATTTGCAATTGTAATGTATGGTCTTCTTCTCACTATGTACATATGTCTTGTATGGATTTTGTCCAGTTCTTTTCAAATAATTCTAATTATTTCTATGTCCTTCCTTTAATTGCATTGGTTAAATTTCATGTTATAGTTGGTCGAATATATATTTTGTACATATCTTCTACTCAAAGTGAATTTGATCGAGGGCAGGCAATAACTTTTACCTTCCCAAAATGATAAATTACTTTCGAGTCCTAATAATTAACAAATTATAAGTTGATATAATGACAAAATTGTAGTTTTACCCCTTAAAATTTACCATTCAAAATTCGCTTCCCCTAAAATGATGTTCTAGCATTGCCCCTCTTACAATATTATTTTTGTACTAGTGAAACCGAAAAAATCAAAAAGTACTGCTATTTGAATTTAGTTTTTAGCGTGCAATCCGGTATTTAAAATTTTTAAGTACATATATATAAATATAAATTTCGTTACAAAATTGTTGATTGCATCAAATGGCATAATATTTTCATATGAATATTTAATACGTGAATAATATAATAATATGATGATTATGTAATTTCAAAAATTAAATATATACAATATTTTATAAATATATAAAATAATTAAAAAGTTCCATTTTTTCATAAGAAATTATAATATTTTACGCGGTCCAAAGAATATTTTCATAATTTTGATTTATTCTTTTATAAAAATTATTTCTTTTATTTTTATAAAGGAGTAAAAATAGTTTTAAAAAATAAAACAGTATAATTTTTTTAATTTTCATTTAATTATTGTTATTTTTAATTTTTAATATGTATATATATTGGTTTAAAATATATATTTGACCAACTATAGTGTAGAATTTATTCAATATAATGTAGAGCGGAAGAACCAGATAAAAATTAAATTAATATAAAAAGAATCAAATAAAACTTACACAAGATATACGAACAGAGTGAGAAGAAAACCTATACATAAAAATTGCAAATATTAGAACTCAAACTCGAACTTTTAAAGTTTGAGACCTAAACCTTTACATACAATAATGTCATAGTGACATTCAATTGGTTTTGTCAAAAATAATTAGAACTTATATAACAAAAACTATACTAAATATAGGTACTTAATAGGATAAAAAAGATATCAAATTGTGCATTAAATTTAAACTTATTTATCAAAAATAATGTTGATCTTGATTAATTTAGACTTTTTCGATTAATTACAATAATATTGAGATTAATAACGTTAGATATTTTTGGATAGAAAATAATGATAGGAATGAGATAAAAACATAAATAGAAGAAATTTAACAAATGACTAGATTAAATTAAAATTTGTAATAATCAATTTTTCTTTACCTGTTTGATAAGTTAAAAAATAATATAAAATTATTAAATTTTACATATAAAATGATACTATAGTTAAAAATATTTTTTTATATCAAAACAAGCATACAAATTTTAGAAGTAATTGAGAAAGGGTAGGTTTCGACCTAGAGTTTTAACCCTTTGATGCCAACAACTTTAGAACCTACCTAAATTATATTAAAAAAACTTGTTTACTTAATTATTTATAGTCATAATTTTTATTAATTAATTATGTATAAGTTAAAATTTATTAAATATTCTGATAATGTTAGATATTTTCAAAGAAACTACACTTCTAAAAATTATATAATAATATAATATTATATATACATATAAAACATAAAACAAAAGTAATCATGCAAAAAGTTTTAAAAAATAATAATAATAATAAAGAAGGAACTAAAAATAAATATACACTTTTTTGGCCCTTGAAAAATAAAAAAGGTTAAAACTAATAATGCTGAAAACTATAGCAAAAAAATGTGGTTAACCTTAAGAAGAGCCATTTCCTTATAGGGGAATGTGATGGAAACAATGCGAACCCTTAATTAAGTGGTATGGTTATTGTTGTTAGGTGGCAAATTGACAATGGCATCATCTTCCTTATACCAACTGCACATCATTCATTTCAAATTTACAACTATCTATATCCTTCAACACCATAATACCACTACTCTTTCTTTTCTATTTATTAGAAAATGAATAATAGTTCAAAATATTTAGAAGAAAAGATATTTTCCTTAAATATGCTTCGTAAAATAATTGACTAAAAAAATGCATGATTTACATGTTTTCTCTCCTTCTCTTTCCATTCTGAACTGTGAACTTCAATGATTTCAGGTGAACAAGTGATAAAACCAGAATTTATTTTATTCAAATATGGAAGGAGAGAACCTAGCAAGTACTGAAATCCCAGTGAAGGAAGCTCTTAAGGATACTGAAAACATTGCCCAGCCTGTTAATGTAAGACCGTATTTCTGTTTTCTGCAGGGTGTTTCTATTTCAGTAGTTTTTTATTTGCAATAATACTATGCTCACTCTTAAATCAAACTCATTTCCCCTTCATGCTAACTTTGAAATGGTAATTTTTGGTTCATTTATACATTATTTCCATAAATAGTTCGGTTAATTCTCGGTTGTGCATTCCTTTCTAATGGTTATGGCTTGAGGCATGATGGGCCTCAAATGGAGACTTGCCACAGGTCGGAAAGGAAGGAAACAAAGACGAAGAAGAAACTGCCTTGGATGGAGAATTCATTAAAGTAGAGAAGGAAGCACTAGATATGAAGGACGGTTCAAATGTCGCTAAGCCCTCACCCAACCAGGGCGATGAGTCAACTACCATCGAAAGAAGCTTAAGCAATTCAGGTAGAGAACTACTTGAAGCCCAAGAAAAGATGAAGGAACTCGAGCTTGAATTGGAAAGAGTGACCGGAGCATTAAAGGATTTTGAATCAGAAAACAGCAGACTGAAGGATGAAGCTTTGCTTGCAAAGGAGAAGTTGGATGAAGTGGGAAAGCAGTATGATGAACTTGATCTCAGTAATAAAAAATTGCAGGAGCAGATCATTGAGGCTGAACAGAGATACAGTTTAGAGTTAGCAAATTTGAAAGAGGCTTTCCAAGCTCAAGAGGCAAAACAAAAGGAACTCGCTGAAGTGAAGGAAGCATTTGATGGTCTCAACATCAAAATTGAAAACTCAAGAAAGAGGATGCAAGAGTTGGAGCAGGATTTGCGGAGTTCAGCGGAAGAAGCACGGAAATTTGAAGAATTGCATAAACAAAGTGGCTTGCATGCTGAGTCTGAGATGCAACGAGCTTTGGAGTTTGAGAGATTGCTTGAAACCGCGAAACTTGGTGCAAAAGAAATGGAAGATCAGATGGCCTCCCTAAAGGAAGAAATCGAGGGCCTGTATGAGAAGGTTGCTGAAAATCAGAAGGTTAATGCAGCACTTCAAAGCACAACAGCTGAACTTTCTGCTGCTCAAGAAGAATTGGCAATTTCTAAATCACTAGTGTTGGATTTGGAGCAAAGGCTTGCTTCGAAGGAAGCTCTTATCAGTGAATTGGCTAACGAGTTGGACTTGAAAAAAGCTTCGGAATCTAGAGTGAGGGAAAATATCTCAACGCTTGAGAATATTTTTGCTGCAACTAAAGAAGATCTTCAAGTAAAGGTCTCTGAGTTGGAAGATATTAAGTTAAAATTGGAGGAGGAAGTCAAAGCAAGGGAATTGGTCGAAAACAAGATGAAGGATCAAGAAATTCAGCTCTCCGTGGTGAAAGAAGAATTAAGTAAAGTGCTAAAAGAAAAAGAAGCTCTAGAAATAGACATGTCGGATCTCAGCAGCAATGCAGCACGGGTGAAGGAGTCGTGCAGTGAACTCGAAGAAAAATTGAAGCTTTCAAACGAGAGTTTCTGTAAAACTGATTCTCTATTGTCTCAGGCTCTATCTAATAATCAGGAGCTTGAACAGAAACTGAAATCTCTGGAGGAGCTTCATAGCGAATCGGGAGTTGCTGCAGCAACTGCCACTCAAACGAGTCTTGAGCTAGAGGATATAATTAAGGCATCCAATGAAACAGCAGAGGTTGCAAAATCAAAACTGAGGGAGCTTGAAGCACGTTTTATAGCGGCTGAGCAGAGAAATGTGGAGCTTGAACAACAGCTAAATTTGGTAGAACTAAAAGGCTTTGAAGCCGAGAAAGAGCTGAAGGAATTCTCAGGGAAAATATCTGAACTTACTACCAAATTGGGAGAGGTCGAGGAAGAAAAAGAACTATTAAACAAACAAATGCAGGAATATCAGGAGAAGGTAAATCTGCTAGAATCAGCTCTAAACCAGTCAACAATTAAGAATACAGAGCTCTTGAAGGAGTTGAAGGTTTCTGCCGAGAGAAGTGCTCAACATGAGGACCGAGCTAATATGAGTCATCAGCGCAGCCTTGAGCTAGAGGATCTGTTCCAGAATTCTCATTCCAAATTAGAGGGTGCCGACAAAAAGGTCAATGAGTTGGAGCTGTTACTTGAAGCTGAGAAATACCGGATTCAGGAACTCGAAGAACAGATAAGCAAATTAGAAAAGAAATGTGGAGACACAGAGGCCAAGTCTAGTAGATACTCTGATAAGGTATCTGAACTTACATGCGAACTCGAGGCATTCCAAGCTAGAGCATCAAGCCTTGAAATTGCAGTGCATATGGCCAACGAGAAGGAGAAGGAATTGACGGAGTGCTTGAATTTAGCAACAGATGAGAAGAAAAAGTTAGAAGAGGCGTCCCGAGGCTCCAGTGAAAAGCTTGCTGAAGCAGAAAATCTGGTGGAGATACTGAGGGATGATTTAAATATGACACAACAGAAATTGGAAAGCATTGAAAATGATCTTAAGGCTGCTGGTTTGAGAGAAAGTGAGGTAATGGAAAAGCTTAAAGCTGCTGAAGAGGAACTAGAGCAACATGTAAAAGTATTAGAGCAAGCTAGTGCGAGGAACTCGGAGCTCGAGTCATTACATGAATCTCTATCAAGGGATTCGGAGGTTAAGCTCCAAGAACTGATGGAAAGCTTCACGAACAAGGATTCGGAGGCAAAATCTCTGTTTGAGATACTTAAATCGTTTGAAGATCAGCTAAAAGTTTATGAAGAACAGGATGCTCAAGCATCTGGACAATCCTCAACTCTAAAAGAAGAATTGGATCAGAGTTTAAAGAAGCTGGCTTCGTTGGAAAGCACAAATGAGCAGCTCAGAAAAGTGATGTTGGAAGTAGAAAATAAAGCTCTTCAATCTACCTCGGAGAACGAACTTCTAGTTCAGACAAACATTCAGCTTAAGGGCCGAGTTGATGAGCTTCAGGAATTGCTTAATTCGGCAGTTTCGGAGAAGGAAGTAACTGCTCAAGAAATTGCTTCTCATGTATACACAATTAGAGAATTATCGGATCAGCATACAAAGGCTTTAGAACATCGAGATCAGGCCGAATCCCGAATTGTGGAAGCAGAAGCACGTTTACATGAAGCTATTGAGAAATACACCAAGAAAGAATCAGAAGCCAATGACCTGATTGAAAAGTTGAATGTGCTTGAAAACCAAATTAAAACTTATGAAGAACAAACTCACGAAGCTTCCGAAATTGCTGTATCTCAAGAAGTTGAGGCGGAAGAGACTCTTGTAAAACTAAAGCAGCTGGAAAGCCTTGTTGAGGAGCTGCAAACCAACTCATCTCACCTTGAAAAGGAGAGAGGAGGGCTGGCCGAGGCAAATTTGGAGCTGACTGGGGAACTCGCCACATACGAGTCAAAACTCAGTGATTTGGAGGGCAAACTGGCTGCTGCCCTGGCAGAGAAGGATGAAACTGCTGATCAACTTCACTCTTCAAAGAAGGCTATAGAAGATTTAACTCAGCAAATAGCTTCTGAAGGGCAGAGATTTCAGTCTCAGGTTCGGTCAGAAATTTTAGAGCATCTTAATAAACAGAAGTATGATTGTTTTCTATTTTTGTAATATAAAAGTACCTTTGTTTCTCTCTTTTTTTGATGTTACAGATTTCTTCACTAATGGAGGTGAATAACCTGCTCAATAAAACACATCAGGATACAAAGAAGGAACTTCAATCTGCAATATTACAGCTTCAAGAGCAATTGGAAAATGAAAAAGAAAAAGAACAATCTCTGATATCGGAGCTTAAAAATCTCAAGGATGAGATCGCAGAGAGTTCCGGGACGCAAACTCGTGCCAAAGAACTTGAAGAACAGTTGGTGAAACTTGAAACTCAATTAAAACAAGAGGTATAGTACTCTGTTAATAAATAAGGAAAATGACTTCAGTTCTTTTCCGAATTATTTGCAAATGATTAGTTCTTAACTAATTGGTTTGTCTCTTGTAGGTTCAAATAGCTGCCCAAAGACAGGCTGACCATGCACAAGATCTAGGCGATAGAGATGCTATCTATAAACAAGTGCGTCAATTTTAAAGAGATTAAGATTTCTCATCATTGTGATGTTTGAAATTATCAGTACTGAAGAACCGGAACTAACTGTCTGTTCTTTGTTGAATGTCAAACAATCAGAAAGAGGCGGAACGAGAAGCTGCTTTAAACTGCTGCCTTGAAGAGCTAGAAGCAAAAAATAAGAAAACATTACTACTTGAAAAGAAGTTCAGAGAGTTGGAAGATAAACTGCAAGTAGCTGTGAAGGTCAGTTCATATTTTAATCTCCTCTCTGCTCTTATAGTCCGGTTCTTTCATGCACACTTTGGCTGAAGCCGTGAAAGAAAAGCTATGAAAATTGGTGGCTAAATGTAAATTCTTCTGAGTAGAAGTATATAACACTATTCAAGATCATTTTGGCTACATTTTTCTTGTGAAAATCTGAAAGTAGTTGCTTACCCCTAAATCATGTGTTAAATCATGTGTTTGCAGGGTGGTGGAAGTTCAGCCGAACTGAAGGATGGAGTAGAGGTGAAGTCCAGAGATATTGATGGATTAACATTTTCAGCACCATCAAAACGGAAGAGCAAGAAAAAGTTGGAAGCAGCTTCAGTGCAAGCTGCATCCTCTTCAACTCCTACCCACCACGAGGTTGCTTCGCCCTTGATCACCTTAAAGTTCATTTTGGGTGTAGCTTTTGTGTCCGTAATCATTGGTGTTATTCTAGGAAAGCGTTATTAGTGTAAGTTTTTCGTGTTTATTGGTTTTTCTTTCAGCTTGTTGACCACCTTAAAGTTCATTTTGGGTGTAGCTTTTGTGTCCGTAATCATTGGTGTTATTCTAGGAAAGCGTTATTAGTGTAAGTTTTTCGTGATTATTGGTTTTCTTTGCAGCTTGCGTCTAAACATATAAGCTATGCAGAGCAGAATGAAAAGCTTAATTTTGTGTATGCTTTTCTTAGCTTAGTTAGATTTAGGAAGTTGACTAAAGAACTTGTTCCATTCCTTCCCTTACTTGTTTGTCATAAATGGTTGGTTATATACATATATATACAAGTCATCATTCAAAGTACATTCTGCAAATTGCGTTTTACATTCTGGTTTATCTCCTTTCTTACTTGAGGAGAAATGCCAACGAGACTTCTCTTGCATGTAACCTCATAATCCTTATCCAAAAGCTTTCACTTTCTCTGGGAGGAAGAGTAGAGCAGGAAATTAGTGTTTTAAATGTCATAAAATCTGATACAATAGTTAAATATCATATGATTAGACATCGATAGTTATTATATGGATTGACACATTTGTTAGAAATTAGTGCATTAATAGTTGATGCACTAAGTTCCATCCATTTTTATACAAAATGTATTATCCTTTGAACTATTTTTGAACTAACAAGTGTATCGAATAATTATCTTACATAAACATATTGTATCGCATGCGAGGTTGTGAATTGAACTTGTAGCAAAAGAACTTTCCACCTTGAACCAACGACACGCTTTTCAAAAAATAAAAAAAAAATTGGGTAAAAAACATGTTTGAAAAACTCAAAAGTATACTGTGTAGCAATACTTTCATCTCAGAAGTGTTTTTTGTCCCAATGCACAGGCCCTAAAACAATTGGTTACCGGTCAAAGAAAAACATCTTACGTTTGTTTTGAGTTTTCTAAAGTTCCTTCGAGTTTTCTCCGACTAAATGGCATAGTTGACTCGATTATCCATCCAATCACTGATCTTCACTAACTCTCAATCCTTAGAAGTAAGAAACAATGATAGGGATTCTTCCAACAAAGACGAGAATCTCCAGTCCTTGATCAACCAAAATGACACCAAAAAATCCAGCATTGAAACCCACCATCATCAATGCAAAAACAATACGAGCCAGAGCACCAAGATCTACGGTCGCTTAAGAAAGTTATGCACTGTCACTAGAATAGCAACACTCCCAAATCCAAAAACGAAACCAACCCTAAAATAGTCTTTTTAGCAATTTCACACAAATAGAACAAAACCATGAACAGTGTAAAACCATATCATTGTCATCGGATCACCAGTCAAATATCCTACAGAAAGAGAGAATTCTAAGTGCACCATAAAACTGCAAAGTGAATCCCACAAGTCCAATTCTTCATTTTTCCTATAGTATGCATCAAAATGCCTAACATATCAGACAAACTTGAAAACATAGAGTGAGCATGTCAGTCACATGTCCGCATTCAACACTCATTACCTAGTCCAGGTAGAACAAGAATCAAATGATTACTTTGAACCCCAAGGAACAAACAAGGATGAACAAATCCAAACCCCTGACTTCTAAACCATAACATAGAACAGCAGAGTATCTTTTTATGCTAAACAATTGGTAACGAATTTCCAAATTTCAAAAACAGGCTTGATAATTCTAATGGTTTATCGTTACAATTAATACCCTACAAGCTTAATTTCTAGACCAATGCGAATTTTAAGATCAATAATAAAAGCCAAACCAACAAACAAATAGACGAATAATCACCCATTAGATAATAAGTAAATGGTTGATGAAGAACTGAATTGAAATTAAGCTTTAAAATCCAAGAAATTTCAATCCAAAACTCCATCTTGAAGCTGAAGCATACCCATTTCTCAGGCAGGAGAAACAACTCCAATGCAGCAACCATAATACAAAAAAATAGAAAAACATTGGAACATTTTATAATTAGAAGATTCTATTTTTGAGAGATTAAAAATCATAAATGTCTAAGAGAAATGAGTAAGCAACATAGCATCATATAACAACAAAAGAGCACATAAAAATATCTCATCGGAACAGATTCAAAATCCGTCCTTAAAATTCAAAATGCTTGAAACACTAGATCCAAATTCAAACTTTTTTTTCTCAAAAAACGATACTATAATAAAGATAAATACCCTCAAAACCTAAGCTTAGTAAAGAACCACCTGTTCTTTCCAGTCTTGAACCTCTCTTCGAACCTCTCCTTAGTCGCCTTGCAAGCCGCCACTTTCTTGTCCTTGGTCTGAAGTGCATCGACGGTAACCACGTCTTTCAAGTCTACGTCGAGGGTGTAGCGGGTGGGCATCAGGTGCTGGTAGTTGACGAGCTTGACGAAGCACTTGACGCGCGATTTCTTTGCTGTTTTCTTGGCGGAATCCTTGCGGATGACCTTGCTCGGGTACTTCTTTATCCCTGCAACCAAACAGTGGCCATAGGGGCGGTCACGTGTTCCATCGTCGAAGGATCTAACGATCACCGCTTTGCGCCCAGCGTATCGGCCTTGGAGGACGATCACGGCCTTGTTGGATTTCAGAAACTTCACCATGGCGGCGGTGACGACACTAGCTCCGGTTCTCTCCACGCAAAAGCCCTTAAGAAAGGAGGGCAAATCAGAATGAGGTATATATAGTATAAGTGAAACCCTAGCATTTTTAGAATCTTGCTGGATTTCAGTGGGCTTGAACCTGGGTGAAGTAGAAACTGGACTCCAATTCAGAGACTTGGTGGGTTTCTGTATTGGTCGGACTGGGTTAGATCACCCTGGTTTTTTGTTTTTTATTTTTATTTTTTATTTTCAGGCTCATATTACTTGGTTGGATCAGTTTTACTGTTTAAATAATAATTAAATATTAAAATTTTATTTTAAATTAAAATATTTATATAAATTAAATTAAAATAAATATATTTTTATTATTTAATTTCAATTTGAATTCAATATATGAGTTCCAACTTGATTTTTAGGCTAAATAGGTATGCTGATTTTTTTAATTGACCAAATAGGCCGTTTTCTTTTAAATATTTAGGAAAATAAATCGATTTTGGAGAAAGTGTGTAAAAGCACACCTAGCTAGACGCACTTTCACACTCTCTCTATTTTGCCATTGATTTTTTTAGAGCTTTTTTTAGGCTTAGGGTTTTTTATTTAAGAATTAGGGTTTTTATTGGTTTAAAGTTTTGAAAATGAAATCGTGAAATTTATAGGTAGATTAAAGAGGACAGAGATGCGGTAACATGTCTCAGAACACATACATTTCATATGTCATGTCAGGATAGGATAATTACATCATAAACTCATCTTATGGAAGTTAGGTTTCAGGGTGATAGTGCTTGATACGGTCGCCGGTTAAAGTGTAAATGGAGGTCCTAGTCAGTTGTTGTTATGCAGTCCAGGTTCGAGTATAACTAGGGGCCAGTTAATAGTCTTTATGCAGTTACGAGTTCAACCTTTTTGGATAGCTATAAATAAAGCTTTATATATACCATACATAAGATTAAGATCATAATCATAGGGAAAAATGAAGATGCAGTTGAGGAAAAAGATGCAGGCGCGGACGAAGGGACAACGGAGGTTGTTCACGAATCTGAATCTGACCTCAATCCAATTCGACAGTCTAGGCCAGATGGTTCAGAAGTAGCAATTTTTTCTGAACCAGAGCAGGTTCCAACTGAGCCAAAACCTTATGGGTCTGACGATGACGGTTCGGGCAATGCTCCGGATCCAAATCCGTGATTCAAGGCATATAAACCTTCGACCCACAGGCATAACATCAACCTATCCACTGTGGGTGATTTAGAGTTCTTGCAGCTCTCACACAGAATAGCTGGCCATGCAAGTTCATCGTCAAATGTTCGGGTATTAGAAGTTGGAATGGAGTATCGCAACAAATATGTTTTTCTTACTTTATTGAAGCAGTACACCTTCAAGAATGGCATGAACTACTATGTCACAAAATCTCGTTCGAAGAAATTCGAGGGAAAGTGCACAATGCGCGATGGGAGGTGCCAATGGAAAATCATGGCATCTTTTTGGAAGAAGACAGACTTGTAGATAAAAAAAAGTATATCAGTCCACATGCTTGTGTTGCAGCAGGTGCGCGATGCGATCACCCAATACTTCTATGTGATTTGACAAGGGTTTTCATTTTTTCCAATAACGTAACTTTGGCTCATACTTTGCAGGTGTAAGTCAAGATCATCCGAACTAGACTCCAACATAATATCTGACATAATTTTATTAACAGTGAAAACGAGTCCCAAGATTCCCCTGCCGGTGATGATTGCCAACATCCGTAGTCAGTACAATTTTACGCCATCATATTATAATGCACGGGTCGCAAAACAAAAGGCTATGGATAAGTTGCATCACAGATGGGACAAGTCACATAACGATTTGTGGAAATGGTGTTAGGTATTGGATCGGTATGTACCAGGTTCCATAATTGATTTGGAAAAGCACTCAGTGTACTTCTACGGCTATCTTGTCCTTGAGAAAAGAGTTTTCCATTGATTGTTTTGGACCTTCGGTCAATGTAGAGAAGCTTTCTGGCACTGCAAGTCTTTGGTCCAAATTTACGGCATCTGGCTGTATGAGAGGTATGAGCATCGGTTGTTGATAGTCATTGCCAATGATGGCAATCGGAAGATTCTACCGATAACATTTGCAATAACTCCAGGAGAAAAGGCAAATGATTAGGATTTCTTCTTTAGTCGATTGTGTCGTCATGTTTGCCCCCTGCCTAACTTATGTGTCATCTCCGACAAGGGAATCGAAATCTTGGTCACTATTAAACGACATGGTAGCCTTTGGGATCGCATACACCATATGTAATATATATGGCATGTCGGCTCCAACTACCACTCAAAATGGTCTTCAAAAAATGAGCGAGAACAAGTCATTGACATGGGTATGCAGTTGCCACTATTTCCACAATCATGCTATACCATATTTCATTCATTGTTTGCATTCATAGGTATACTTTTCTCTACAGGGTATGAGCTTGTCCAACATTGTTTCCATGAAATGTTGGATAACTTGCGTGCCATCAATAGCTACGGTGTGGTGTACCTTGCTAACATACCATTCGAACAACGGACACAATCGTATGACGAGGGTCTACAATACGGGCACATGAAAACAAACCTAGCGGAATACATCAATTCCGTATTGAAGGGGACATGTCATTTGCGGATAACCTTAATTGTCAAAGAAACATACATTCACTTGGCAGGCTTATTTCCAAAGCGGATTAAGGCATATGTTGGACAGATAGCGGGCAGTAACAATTAGTGCTAGGATGTCATGAAAGAAATTAGACGTAATGAAGAAAGAACAAACACTATGTATCTAGTGTGTCAATCGCGTCCAAACCTAAGATTTCGGGTCATGGAGTACGCTAAACCCGACCAAGACATGTCAGAGGCAGCATACCATGTTAACCTACCAGAAAGGACCTACGATTATCTAAGATTCCAGACATTTCGATTCCTGTGCACACATGCAATTGTTGCATGTGTGAATGCGCAAATACAATACACACCTTATATTAACGATGTGTACAAACTAAAATGCATGTACAATGAATGGAGATCAGAATTCCCACCTGTCCTAGATAAGAGTATGTGGCTGCTAGTGTCCAACTCCCCGTTTGAGTTGGCACCGAGTATCAACTTGTGTTACATCCCAAAAGGTCGTTCGAATTCTACTCGGATACTCACCAATATGATTGTTCGAGAGAGGGACAATCAACAAAGGTTATGTAGCTATTGTAAGAACCCAGGGCATACGAAGACAGCATGTCAACATTTGAGGGATTCTGTAATACCCCTAACTCGTCTTCATCACCAAATTAGGGTTACAAAGCATTACCGATCAATTGGAAATCATTTAACATCATATCATTTAATAAATTAATCTGAATCAAAATCATATCAAATAAAGACATTTGGTCCTTAAATCGAGCCTTCGAGGCCCTAAAAATAACTTAGAAGCAATTCGGGACTAATTTGAAACAAAATAAAAGTTTTAAGAAAAAGATACAAAAATTGGAAAATAGCAGTCACACTGCCGTGTGACATAACACAGGCCATGTAACATTTGACAAGGGACACACAGTCGTGTCCTAGTCCATGTCCTCACCCGTGTAACTTACTAAGCAAGGTCACACAACCGTGTCGCAGGCCGTGTAACTCTTTGAGTTGCCACACACGGTCGTGTGCTAGGCCGTGCAACTCATTGACTTGAATCAATGGAATTCTACAAATGACAGACGATTGTGTGACAGCCCGTGTATCAAGCCGTGTGAACCCAAAAATTTATCTAAAATCAAGTCATTTCATGGTCAATTCATACCTAATCATTCATACCATTTGGGCACACATGCAAGGGATTTAAATATCATTCAAATACACATAAACATACCATTTCAAACATCCTAATTCATCTAACCAATATATCATTCAAAGGCACCACAATTGTATCAAAACATTTTGAACCAAACCAAACAATTTGACCATATCTCAAGCAAATAACCTAGTTCAAACACCTACCAAAACACATCACAATGACCATTTTCAAGTCATCACAAATATACCAAAAGGGTTATATATATACAAACATTTACAAGTGACCAAAGTGACATAACTTTGTAAAGTATTAAAGTTCATTAAACCAAACTAAACTCTAGAAGTTTAAACATACCAACAAACTCATTACACATCCATGAAATACCATTACAAAATACCTATACATGTCATTATTAACCTCGACTAAAATACTTAAAAACTACCGAAATGGTTGTTGGATAGTGTGATAGGTCTCCAACGAGCTTCCAACCGATCGAGCTTCTGATAATCTATAAAATAAAAGAAAGTAACTACATAAGCAACGAGTGCTTAGTAAGCTCGTAAAAACTTAAACATAACTTACCATGTCATTTATACAATTCATAGATTAAGCATAAATCATTAACAATTCCATAAGCTTAGTAAAAGCCTATACAACATCATCAAACTCACAAGTTAGTACACTTGTCCATGATACAAATGAAATCAACTATGAGATATGTAGTTTACCATATATAAACACATCATTTAACTCATTAATGTTATCATAAGATCATGAATCGTTCTATTTGCATACTTAACATTTCATTTCCTTTTCTTACACGTTGAACCATCTAGAATTACATTGGATACTCGGGAATGCTCACACATAGTGTTTCTTTCCATATAACTATAACTTTTCCTTTACATCAATGCTCACACGAGGTGTGAAATGGGCCTGCTCACAAGAGCTGTGGGTCGGAATGTAAGCTACATAATGCTACTCACATGAGCTGTAGAGAACCTGCAACAAATGTTAGACCTTAGCCTTAGGTAAGACATCCAAGACTAGCACCCGAAACATAAAATCTCAAATGACATGTCATTTGTATCCTAAGAATTCTTAAGGTTCAACTAGGACTCGTTATCTATCAATTAATTAAAGCATGGATACATTTATATCTAGATTCATTTATCTTAAAACAACATAGCAAATAGTCAATTTAACTAACATTAAAAAACGATCATAGTTCATACGAACTTACCTCGATAACTAGGGGTATAATAGTAGAGTCGAACTAATCCGAAGCTTTAATTTTTCCTCGATTTAAGTCCGATTGTAGTTTATCTTGATCTAAATAAATAATTTCATTCAGTTAAGTTCTTCTAGTATTCAATTTAATCCATAGTTCATATTTAGGAAAAATTACAAAATTACCCCTAATATTTTAACTTTTCACAATTTAGTCCTTAAACACATAACTTATATATAACTCATTTTAGCCTAAATCCAACTTAACAAATGTTACAAGGGAACTTGAAACAATCCATTATTACCAACATTTCACAATAAAACCTATATATTTACACTTTTAACAATTTAATCCCTAATTAAAATTTCACCAAAAATCAATTAACAAAACATGTTTATTTTACAACAAAGATTAATAATCTATCAACTAAAATCAAAACACATTCAAAAATATCCATGGAAAGTCCCTCAACCCTTAAAAATTTTGCAAATTAACCCCTGGGCTAGCTAAATTAAGCTAAAATGGATTTAAAAACATAAAAATCATTACAAACAAGACTTGAATTCACTTACATGCATCAAACTAAGCTTGACCGACTTCTTATCCAATGGCTATTTTAGGGTTTGAAACAAAAATAGAGAATATGCCATCTTTATTTTGTGTTTTATTACTTAGTTTTTCTTTTATTTACCAATTTACTACTTTAACCTTATCATTAACCAAAAACTTGAATAAAACCTATCCATAAACATCCACTAACTTTTTAATTGGTATATTTACCATTCAAGTTCATTAAATTTCATTTTCATAGCCATTTGACCCCTTTAACTAATAGAACTCAACTTTTTTACCTTTTATGATTTAGTACTTTTCACCTAGTTAAACATTTAAACATCAAAATTTCTTAACAAAATTTTAATACGACCTTAATATAATCTCGTAGACATTAAATAAATATTAAAATAATAATTCACTCGTCAAAATTATGGTCCCGGAACTACTGAAAATGGGTTGTTACAGATTCATTAAGGACTTAACATCGTTAACATATTTTTTTTGTACAGAAATTGATTACAATGCTAGATTTGTAAAATAAATCTAAAATAAAGCTTAATAAACCAGGATCTATCATGTCAAATCATCAAGAATAAATCAAGAATAAAACTAAATGCAGAAGCGCACCTGAATCCATGAATTCCTTGAAGTTTTCTCAAATTTTGGAGATTTGATCTTCCAAATTAGCACACAAGTTTTGGAGATTTGATCTTCCAAATTAGCATACAAGAAATTCAAAGAGTATCTTCTCTCTCTTCCCTAATGATGAGATATTAGAAAAGATATCTTGCGTATAATTTGGGGACCATAACCCTAATATTTATAGCCTTGGCATATTAGTTCTAATCAAATTCTAATTAGCCCATCATTAATTAGAATTTGATTAGAACTTAATTACTAGAGTATCTACACATATTTTATCTATACTTTATTTAATAATTAAAGCCCAATAAAATTTTAACCAAATTAGATCACTTTTAATTTGGGCTAACCTATCATGATAGTAAATTGTTACAAGCCCAATTTGCCCGACCCGTTTTATAACCCCTAAACCCAATTACAAACAAACCCAAACCCTAGCCCAAACCAATAATAATAAAAAAAAAGAAAGGAAAAACCCTAGCCGTACTTGTCCCATCGCCCATACTATCTGCCTCCACCAACCCTCTGTCACCGCCGTTGACCCCTAACCTGCAAACAGATTAAGAAAAAAGGAAAGAATGGAAACAATAACACGCAAAGGCAAATAGCAGAAGCAAAAGGAGGATAATATCATGTATTTGGCTATATATAGCCAAGGAGAAAATGTGACCGGGGTTTTTTTTTTTATGGAGACAGGCATACAAGAAATCGAAAAGAAATTATAAAATTTGAAAAAACCGAATTCAAGCTAAAAAAAGGTTGTTCCTTTATTCTGTTAACCGTTTTTTTCTTTACAAGTTTACTCAACACAGACACACACAACACAGATACATATATTCAAAAAGAAAGGAGGCATCTTTACCTTTCTGGAAGTCGGAGAAGTCGAAGTCGAATGGTTTCTATGGCTTGATCTGACCTCCTAAGGGGTTTCTGATGGTTTGGAACTCGGGGTCGGAATGAGGGAGACGGGAGGATCAATTTGGGGGACGTTTTTGCATCTCCGGCCGTCGTACACGGCGGACGCCGGCGACCAATGGGCACCAATCCGGCGACCAGTAATCGCCTAGGCCGGACTCCCTCACTTCTCTCTTTCTTTCTTTTTTTCTCTGCACCGATAAAATGACAATTTCTTCAAAAAATTTTGTTTTTATAGCCCCCCTGGTACGGCGTCATTTTGGGGCAAACATTTAATACCCAAAACGGCGTCGTTTAATCACCTGACCCGAACTCCAACCCAGAAACCTCCTAGGATCTGCGTGTTTTTGGACTGAGGGTCTATTTGCGCCCTCAGTCCATCCACTTTTGAGGCCGGTTTTGATGTGGTCCCTTTCCTTTTTTATATTTTTTTAATTTCACCCCTGAAATTTCATCATCGTTTCATCCGGGTCCCCGATCGAACGATGCGTTTCGGATGGATGGGTTTATTTCCCACTTGGTCCTCCCTGGTTACTCGCGCATTCGCTTGGGTCCCTATTTTTAGTCCCAATAGTTTATGTTATTTGTAAATTATCCTCCTTATTTTAATTTGATCTCAATTAGGTTATTTAAATTCGTTTTTACAGTTTTCTTTTTTATTCGGGTTTATTTATTGATATTGATTGTATTATTTGCATCATTTTGATTATTTATATGTTGTAGTCTGACTAATTGTAAATTCATCTTGTATACATTATTCTATGTTTTATGCATTATTATTCATATTATTACTAGTATTATTGTTATCCTTTAGTTTATTATTATTGTTTTACCATCATTTTCCATTGTCATCATTACTAATGTATTATAATCGTTTCTATCAATGTGTTCTTATCATACTTTATTTCATTATTACTATATCATTATTATAGCTATTATCATATTATTAAGTTAATTAATTTTATATTAATTCTGTCATGTTATATACATATATTTTTCTTTGTGTTACTCCCTTATTTGTATTTATTTACATTATTATCATTAATCTTAGTAATTATTTTTTGAACACATCATGTATTTTACATTATTATCAATTTAAAACATTTTTATTCATATTATTTTTTTATTAACCTTATTCTATGTGCATTATTAATTCTATATTGTTTCATACGTATTATTAATTATTTTTGTTTTACGTATTTTAATATATATTTGTTGATTAAAAATAAATCACATGTTTTATACCTTATTTAAATTATTATTAGCCGTACATGAAAATATTAGTACATATATATTGAATCTATAAAGTCATGTATTTTATACCTATAATTTTCTTTGTACATAGAAAAGTATGTTTCTAAGTCTTATATAACTTATGGTAAAATTAATTTAATCTTGTATGCGTATTCCTTTTATTCTAAATTTATTTACACACACACACACACACACACATATATATATATATATCCATAATTTGTAAAATTTAATATGTTCTTAAAATTATTATATATTTGTATTACCTTTGTATATTTTTTATTTATTTTCTTTTATTATACATAAGCTGTCAATTTTAAACTAATATTCTTTTACATTTCGTATAACATTCGATTTAAATATTCTTTCTATAATACATATTTTAATGCTCACATGTATACTTCTATTTCGTTTCTGTAAAAAGTTTCTAGTTTGACAATTCATATAATATATATATTATGTATTCATCCTTTTAAATTTGTCTTATACATATATACAAATTTTTCATTAACTTTTATTTTGTTTTGTATTTTTTTTTCGTATTTGAATTGTGTTATATTAGATTATATGTATTATTGTGATATATTATTTTCGCTTTGCATTGCCATCATATCGATTACTCTTCATCCATGATTAGGAAATTGATAATATTTTTAGATTGGTGGAATTTGATTGTTATCTCGTTAGTTGATTAAACGAATTATATTATCTCCTTTCATCCATCATAACATCTTATACATTATCCCGTGTTTTTATTTCCTTTTCAGCTTACAAATATCGCTTTGTAACTTCTAACTCTTTAAAACTAATTATTCCATTTTATTTCAAGTCAAATTAGTGTATTACAAGCTGCTTTTATAATTATTTGTTTAAAAATTCCTTAAAATGAGGGCGATGTTCGATGTTTGGCAATTCGAGGAAATCGTGCCCTACCGCGCTGGGTTGCAATTTCTCGTTTGCTCAAAATAATCGAATGTCTCTTTAGAATTTCATTCATGTTTTCTAAAAAGGTTTTTTAAAACAAAGGAAATGTTCAATGTTTAGCAATTCGGGGAATAGTGCCCTATTGTGCTGGGTTGCAATCTCCCGTTTGTTCAAAATAATCGAATATCCTTTTGGAATTTCACTCGTGTTTTCTAAGGCGAGGCAATGTTCAATGTTTGGAAGTTCGAGGAATCGTGCCCTACTGTGCTGGATTTTGATTTTTCGTTGGACTAAATATTCGAGCATCCTTTTGTAATTTCCAAATTATAAATTTTTGGAAGCCGAAATCTATCGTTTTTTCGAGGGTATAAAGGATCGTATGCTACCGTGCTGGATGTGATGCTATATTCCTCTGAAACAAGAAGATTTTAACGACCAACTCGGGTTATTCAAATGTAATCAAAAGGAACCTCATTTCAAAAACATTTTAAATCTTAGATACAAGGACAGTTATTTAATTGATTTAGTACCAATTTTGGGCGTAATGAGGGTGCTAATCCTTCCTCATACGTAATGGACTCCCGAACCTGTTTTCTCAAAATTTCATAGACCAAAATCATTGTTTTAGTAAACCAAAATGTTTTATTAAAACAACCAAATTTCTAGGTGATCCCATCACACCTAAACAAAAAAAAAAAAAAGATTAATGGCGACTTCATTTTTGCTTTCTAAAAAGTCGATCCACTGTTTTTAAATCAAAATAAAAAAATGGTTTCAACATAAATAATAACATGTATTTACCATTATTATATATGTGATGTCTATATTTTCCAACAATTTTCCACTTGGACCACATATATATACTAATTACTCTATAATTACATGTCATTATATAACCTTATGAGCTCAAAATTTTACTATCATATCCAAAAGGTATTTCGAACAATTTCGTCCATTAATTATGTTAACATAGAACCAATGCGACTTTCGTTACATATGTCGTAACTAAATCTATCCATGATCACGTATATTAACACAACCAAATGACATAGATCAAGTATGGATGTGTAGCATGGAAATTACATGCAATATGACCTAAACATGTCTATTTCCAACTGGTCCTCCTTAGTAAGACCAAACCTTACCAAAATCAGAGTGTGAATAAACCAAATAAACTTATTTCTGAAGATAATAAACTTAATATCTTTAAATTGAAAATGTGTCTATAACATAAAAGCATTTAAAAAATACAAACTCCCACTAAAACTAAATATCCTTTAAATGACATTTCACCCATATGAGCAGTGTGCTCTTATAAAACCTTAGGTATAGTTCCTTAGTAAGCGGATCCACAATCATGGAGTTTGTCCTAATATGCTTTATAAGCACCTAACCACTCTGAAATTTTACTTTAACAACCAGGAACTTAAAGTCTATGTGTTTTTACTTTGATGTGCTACTGTTGCTATTGGAATAAAAGATTGCAACTTGCTTTCACAGTTTGTACCTTAGTGACAAAATCTTGTATCCATATTCTATCAAAATCGGAGTCTATATACCTGATGATCTCTAACTGATTAGACCTCTAATATGTGAACATGTAATCTTTTGTTCTCTGAAAATACCTTATAACCCTCTTGGATGTTATCCAATAGTCCAAACCAGGGTTGCTTAAAATATCTGCCTGACATCCCAATAGTGTACACAATATTCCAATGTATACAAACCTGAACGTATATTAGACTTTCCACTGTTAAAATGTAAAAAATCTAATGCATTTTTGTAATCTCAAAATCATTCTTAGGGCATTGATTGAGGCTATACTTATTATTGACAAGCAGTATTTCATTAACATATAAAACTAAATATAGAACCTTACTCCCACTAAACCTATGGTATATACGATTATCAATAAAATTCATCTTTAAACAGAATGAGATAATCATTTGGTAAAATTTGTAATATTATTGACGATAAGTTTGCTTAAGCCCATAGATGAAGTTCTTTGCAAATCATTAATTTTGCATCATTAGACACAAAGCTTTCTAATTGCACCATAAAAATGTATGATCATTGTTACCATTGAGAAACCATTAACTTAATATTCATCTGATGCAGCTTAATGTCAAAATATTCCACTAAAGCTATTATAACCATTTCTCTAATGGACCTTTTTAATGACATTCATTCTTGAGGTTGTTGAGTTTGTTCTTTTGGAACAATTACCTCATCTTGAATAAGGAGTTGTTCAACATTGTCTTATTGATGTTCTAGATTCACTTCTTAATCAATGATAGGTATGAGAACCTAAACATCATCAAAAGTGATAGTAGGAAATGAGTTAGAATTCAATTCCTCATTAAAAGCAACGTCTCTCACCTTATTTCTCCCTCAAAACTCAACATCCTAAAAGAATGTTGCAATTATCATCTCAAAATATTCTTAATTGTGGGATCATAAATCTCATAGCCCTTAGATCGCTCAGTATTTCCTTGACCCTTATACTTTATAGACATCAAAAAAGTTAGAAATGATGTCATTTCAACCTTATCGTTTTTAGCAAAATGTTTCTCAATTTCGTTAAGAAAATCTTGGCCTGAGTAATCTTTTCAGATTCTATGCCCCTGAAGGCTTCTAAAATGTTGTGCTTCATGATCATTAGACTCATGCAATTTGAACGATCCCACCTCTCAGAATCCCTTTTAACATAAGGGGGGTTTTCTTCAGTGAGAGGTGCGGGTTGTTCTTCCCTTAGTGTAATGTCTATGTTCATACAACCAAACACTATAAGTAAGTGTCTTTTCCATTTATTGAAATTAGTCCCATTAAGCATGGGTATAGAATTTATATTAGCAGATATTGTGGCAGTAGAAGATGAATTAGCTGAATATAGAACAAAAAATAAATAAAAGTAAGCTCACATCAATATTTATAAGTAAACAATAAATTCAGGATAATGGCTAATCCCATCTCAAGATACCAAACACAACATTAATATCAAGTCTTTGGATAGTAATATTAACAGTAAACGGTACTCTTGTTGTAGCAATCAAACATTGACAATAAATTATGTCAAACAATGAATTAATCTTTGGACTAACATATTGCTCACATAAAGTACCTTATAATTGTCACACATTTATCACCACAGATGTCGTTAAAATTTAGCCAAATATTAACTTACCTTTGGGTCAATTAATAAACGCATGAATCACAAAAACATATAATTATCTTGATATTTTAAATAAACTAATCTACACAAAAGAGGTCACTTTGGTGGCATTTTGTTTCAACTAATCTATTTAAAATATTAGACATCCTTAATTAAAACCTAAAGCCAAAATCTGAATTTATTTGTGATATGAACTCGCCTCGGTGAAATGATTTGAGTAGTTTATATGCTCGATCGTTAAAATGAGAAGTTCCGTTCTTTTTGGAGTTTATATGAAATTTAGCTAAGTGATGGTTTAAACAAAGGGGTTTCAAAGAGTGTTTAAGATAGGTTAATGGTATATTGGCTAAACAAAAAAATTAAGGAAAAGTTAATATGGATAGTATGGATGGAAAATGAGATTAATGCCAAGGAAGAACCAATACTATAGAAAGTCCATGTTTGCTTGATGAGCTATGAACGAGCTAAATGAGCTTGTTTCAAGTTGCATGGAACACTTGAGCTGGACATCCGTGATTATTCGATTATTCCAGCAATGGTTTCCACCCTAATCTCAAACAATTAAAACCTGCACACAAGTTAACAAACTGAAATTAAATTTCATTTTGCACTTGGGCCCCTCGTGTTTAGGCCAATCTCGGTATTGTGTCGTAACATGATGCGGCTGGGATCGCATCAATTTGTTTCAAAATATTTCTCTTAATTTCATCTTTCAATCAAATTAAAAGATAATAGTATATATATGTATATATTTATCCTAAAATAACATACAATGATGTTCGCAAATATAATAATAGTTGAATAAATCATAAATAATAAGACTTCAAATTTAAACCAAAATAATTTCAATAAAGGTGTAACGCCCCAAATTTTTGTAATTTCGGCTTTTGTGATTGTTGAGCATGGACATATCGGGACTTTTGTTTGAATCATTTTGGCATAAAATATATGTGGTTTAAGAGGTTATATGCTCTGGAGTGTGTTTGGGAGGTCCCAAGTTTGAGCCTTAACTTGGGATAAGTTTTGGTTTTGTTTAAATAAAGCATAGCTTTTGGTTAATGGGCTTATAAGAAATTATTGGTAAAAAAACCATAATAGAATGGGCCTGCTGGGCTAGTGGTTAAGTGGCAAGGGTTTATGCTAGAGGTCCTGTGTTCGAATCCTAGCTTGGGAATTATTTTTTCCACTAGGGCCGTGATAGAATTGGAGGTGAACTAAAACACTAAAGTGGTAAGGTTTATCAGATTTTTCTGAGAAGTTTCCCCAGAAGAACTCTCGCTGCCGAACTTCTCTACTATTTTTCCCCTCTCCACGTTCTTTTTCTTTTCTTTTTTGTCGAAACTTCCCTTGCCTTCTTCCTATTCGTTTTGATTTCGTATTAACGGGCTTCTGTGATTCATTGACGTTCTCCTCATTGGTAAGTTTCTGCTTGTCGCTCGTAAACAACATTTTGATTAAGAGATTAAGGGGGAAATTTTTATTTGGGTGTTTAGGTACTGATCAAGGGGTTGTTCTTCCTTCCTGAATAACGAATTAAGCGCGTAGTATTCGCTGGTTTTCGCTCGAGGTAAGAAAGTTAACGATTTCGGGGCGAAATACCTCGATTAGTTTCAATCAAAAATTGTTTAAGTGACTAAAATAGGTTTTGCCAGTGTCGAATATAGGTTCTGAAGTGCTCGGGATTGCGCTAGGCTTAAATCGAAATCAGGTGTGTACTCTAATCGATCTGAAATCGCATTTCAGCGAAAGCCAAAAATGCTCAATGCCACACGGGCGTGTGGACTGCCCGTGTGGAGGCCGTGTGGCGAGACACAGCTGTCTCATCGATGAACTAGGCCATGCGCATGCCACACAGGCACGACGAACACGGGCGTGTGATGGTTGGCTAGGCCGTGTGCGAGGCACGGGCTTGACCAATTGGGCCGTGTGGGCCACACGGGCGAACCACACATGCGTGTGGAATTTTGGGCCAGGCCGTGTGATCGACACGTGTCGAAACTATTTTTTTTAAAACGGGGATCGACTTTGGTTTTGAAAACGAAAACGAACATGGGAGTCACCACTGATCTTTTATTAGGTGTGATCGGACCACCTCATAATTTAATTGTTTTAAAACGTTTTGTTTTACTAAAACAACGATTTTGGTCTACGAAAATCGAGAAAATGGGTTCGGGAGTCGGTTACGTACGATGAAGGATTAGCACCCTCGTAATGCTCAAAATTGGTACCAAATTGGTTAATTAATGTCTTAATGTCTAAGATTTTAAAATATTTTGAAATATGGTTCTTTTTTTTAAAACATTTGTGTGGCTCAAGTTGGTCGTCAAAATTCTCTTGTTTCGAAGGTATATAGCATCACATCCAGCACGATTGGACACGATTCTTCATACCTTTGAAAATACGATTGATTTTTGATCCCCGAAGGCTTGCACGTTGAAAATTACAAAAGGATGTCCCATGATTTAGTCTAACGAAGAATCGAAACCCAGCACGGTAGGGCACGATTTCTTCGAATTTCCAAAACATCGAACATTGCCTTATTTGGAAACATTTAAATAAACCATTATAAGCTAGCTCAAGACGCTTTAATTTTACTTGGAATAAAATGGAACGATTGCTTTTAAAAAGTTGAAAATTATAATACAACATTTGTAGACTAAAAGTAAAAATAAAAACATGGATAATGTGCACACATACAATACTTGGTGCCTGAATATAATATAACCTTATTTAGCCAACTAACAAAACAAACAATTAAATATAATTAATCTAAGGAAAAATGATATTAAATTTTTAAGCATGAATAGAGAACAATTGATATAACAGTACAAAAACGAATAAACAATATGCAACAATAATATATATGATATAATATGAAACAATCAATGCAAAATGTATAAGACAAAATAAAAATTAGAAGCCAATGTGATATAAGACAATTTTAAAATAATGATGAATCGAGGGACACATAATATACATAATACATGAATTGATGAGTTGATGAATTTGAAATAACTTATATGTATATAAAACTAATAGAATATGAATGATTATTAAAATATATATTATGTAAAAAAGAAATTCAAAATAATAATATATAGAATAATTTCAAATAAAATAAATTGATTTAACTAATGATATATATGAAATTGAAAACCTAATGTACAAATATGCTAGTTTATGAAAGTGTTTAATATAAATAAAATATACATAAATAAACAGATTAGATACGTAAATAAATTTAAAGGAAAATATATATATATGCACAAGTAAATGAATAAGTAATAAAATAACAATAATACGGGTGAAAGTAAAAATAAAAAAGAAATTAATAAGCAAGTGAACAAATAATAAAGAAATAATACAATAAAAACTAATAAAGTTTAAATAAAAACAAATAAACAAACGATTTAAATTAAACTAACTACAAATAATTAAAGTAGTATTAAAAGAATTAAAATTAATAATAATAATAATAATAATAATAATAATAATAATAATAATAATGACACAACAAGCCAAAGTAGAAAATAATAATATGTTAACAAGAGTAATAATCATATATATTAATAATAAAGTGATAGCATGTCAATAAGGATAATAATAATAATTAATAATTAATAATACTAAATTAATAATAAAGTAATAAGCAAATAAACACAAAAAAAGAAAATATATAATAATAATAACAATATGAAATTAATTAGTTTAATACTAAGATTATAATAATAGTAATAGAGAGTAACAATACATTAATAATAATATGTTAATAACAATAACAATAATAATTATAATAGTAATACAAATAAGTATTATGTAAAACGTATAAATAAATATGAAATTGAAGTAATATATGATAAACATAATAATAATAATAATAATAATAATAATAATAATAATAATAATAATAATAATAATAATAATAATAATAATAATAATAATAAAAATAGCAAAAATAACATAAAGGACTAAATTGAACCTAAAATAGGAGTTTGGGGCGAATTCAGAATAAAAATACAAAGAAAAGGACCAATTTGGGCACCCGGATAACAAGGGAGGACCAAAATGGGCAATATCCCACCTTCCCAAAACGCACAGCACCAAAAGGGACCAAATTGAAGGTCAAAATAAATTACAGGGTAAAATTAGAAATAATAAAAAATTTAATTTCAAAACAATAAAAAAGCGAAAGGGCTAAAAGTGCAATTAGCCCTTCCACTTAAAAACATGCGGATCCTGAGACGGGTAGGGTCGGATCCGGGTCGACCAAGGCAAAACGACGTCGTTTTGGGTGTTTAAGGCCAACCCTAAAACGACGTCGTTTTGGGGGCCTATATAAGTCAGATTTTTTTTTTAAATTTTCATTCTCTCATCTGTTTTAAAAAAACTATCTTTTCTTCTTTTTTTTCTCTGCAGGGGGTTTTGCTCCTGAGAGAGTCCGCCTGTTGCCACCACAGAGGAGTCGCCAAAGGGGGCAAAAATAAAAAAAAGGTATGATTTTTTGTTTTTATTTTTATTTTTATATATATCTATGTATATATACTGTTTTTTTAAAAAAGAAAAAATAAAGGAAATATGTATATATATTCGAAATAAAAAATAAAGGGAAAAGTAAACTAAAAAAATCATGACCTTTTTCACGATGAATTTGTTTTCGATCTCCTTGCTTGCTGTTTTTCTTTTGTATTTGGATATTATTTGCTTTGAATCACTGATTTTTTTTATTCAAAATGTCTCTAAAAAACCTACAAAGATTAAAAGGCTTTATATAGCCATTTACAAAGTATTTTTGTTTAACTACTTGTTATTTCTTTTTAATTCTTGCAGGTGCAACTTGAGCGGTGGCACAGTGGCGGTGAAGCAGGTGGTATGGGTGATGGGACAGAGGGCAGTTGGCCGAATGCCGCACCTAAGGTTTGAAAATTTTGATTCTTCCTTCTTTTTTTTTTTTTGTTTTCTGTTTGGGCTAGGGTTAATTTGGGTTTAAATTGGACTTAGTTTTTTTTATTGGGCCATTTGGGTTTGTTTTAGTTGGTTTAGGTCTACTTTGGGGTTATCTAATATGGGTTTGGGGATTTGGTTTGGTTTTGGGTGTAATGGGGATGTATTGGGTTTGGGTCTGATGTTGGTTTATTGGGCCCGGTCAAATTTGGGCATTTACAACACGATCAAGGCCAATTTGGGCTGTGTGGGCCCACACGGACAGGGCACACGGGTGTGTGAGCCTAATTTGTTTAAAATGTTCTGTAAGGTTGCACGGGTCGCCTAAGTCGACTGTGACCCATTGTATGTTTGATATGATACTGATGTATGTTTGACATGTAATATCTAGCATGTATATATGTTATGTTCTGGAAATATATGTACGATCTGTTTATCTACACAATAGCATGCCACGATTGTATAATGCGTTGCATTGGGGTGGGCTGATTGATGAAGTGAAGGAAGTATCTGAAAGGCTTTAAGCCTGTTATCTGGTAGCTCAACTGCATATTTCTGTTATGTGCTGTTTCACGGTATCATGTGGTGGATAGGGTTGGATGGGTTGATTTTATCCCCATACTTGGTGTGTAAGGCTGGGTGGGTCGATTGTATGCCTACATGGTGTGTTGGGTTAGACGGAGATGGTGTGCAGGATTGGTGGGCATGTTTCTCTGATAATCTGATCTATTATGCATGCGATGTTTGTATGGGCTAAAGCCCAATTCTTCTGATTCTGTATCTCAATGGGCTAAGGTCCCCACCAATTCTGAAAAGGGCTCAGGCTCGAATTATCTGTACTCTATTATTTGTCTGTATACATGCTGCCTGTGGGGATGTACACACTGAGTTTGCGAAAACTCACCCATTTATTGTTTTATCTGTCAGCTAATCCCCAACAGTAGTTGGATTGGTGCAGCGGAGGGCTCGAGGGTGACCACTGCTACATATACCTTGGTTTTTATGGTTTTAATGCTTATATTATTTTAACTGCTATGATTGAGAGTATTTATGGAAATTCTGGACTTAGACTGTTTGGTTTAAATTTGGGATTTTGAACTACTGTTTATGGACTTTAGAACTGCAACGTATCACGATAAATTTATTTGTTTTTAGCTTCCGCGTATAAAGAAATGTTTTTAAGCAAACCAAATGAAATAGATTTTTTTGAGCTAAGTGAAAGATAATAACTGGAACGGTTTAGGGTAAATGCGGTTTTAAATACACTCTCATGTGGCATCACCAGATTTGGCCATAACGTCTAAGCCGAGTTTGGGGTTTTACATTTAGTGGTATTAGAGTCAGGTTGCAAAACTCGATTGTGGATTTGGGTTTCAAAATTTGGTTTTAAGATGTGATTTGTAAAGCGATTTGAAATATTTTTGATAACGAGTATATGCTACACCGAGCTTTCAGCACTAATCCTGTAAGTTCTTTGAAATTCTGATATGTACTGTCTGAAAGCATGTTCATCCTGAAATGTTGTCTGAATCTGTCTGAAATACTGTGTGTGTTATGAGACTACTGTAGGTAGTACTTTACTGAAACACTATAGGTAATGTGGACTGAAACTGTAGTGAGATTGCTTCTCGCGATAACTGACTCTGAAATTCTATTACTATATTGCATAAAATATCTGCTAATGATTATCGAAACTGTAAATTGATGTGCATAAAATTCTAAATACAGATTAATTCGATAGTTAGGATGAGCACACGTGGTACTCGTGGACGGGGTACTAGAGGTCGAGGTAGAGGCCGTAGAGGGATTCGAGCTGAGTCTTTCGCATCTGATATGATCCCTAATATAGACACTAGCGAGACGTCGGTGTCACCTATTATCAAGACTGGTGCTGAGTCTCAGGACCTTGCAGCTAGGGATAACGCACTGTCCCAAGTCATGCTGTAAATTCTAGAGAGGGTCGCTGGGGCTAATACTGAGTCTGGAGGCGGTGGGTCGGTTACAGAACGACTCCGGTCAAATGGGGTTGAGATATTCAGGGGTATCGTAGGAGTTGCTCCGAGTGTGGTCAAGTATTGGATGGAGGCCACGGAGCGTATCATGGATGATCTAGACTTTTCTGATGAGCAGAAGCTCAAGGGGGCTGTGTCATTGCTGCGAGAAGAGGTGTATCAGTGATGGCTGACCGTTAAGGAGGGCACTCAGCCCGATCAACTAACTTGCGATCTGTTTAAGACCACTTATCAGAGTAAGTACGTGGGAGCCAGCTACACTGATGCGAGGCGACGTGAGTTCTTAAACCTCACTCATGGTGACCGCTCAGTGGCTGAGTACGAGTCTGAGTTCATTAGATTGAGCCGTTATGTGATGGGCATGGTGGCGACCGAGTATGAGCGTTGTGTCCAATTTGAGGATGGTCTCCGTGATAGTCTGCTGGTTCTGATAGCTCCACAGAGGGAGTGGGATTTCTCCACCTTGGTCGAGAAGGCCAAGATAGCCGAGGAGGTGAAGCGCTCTGAGCGCCAGAACCGTGAGAAGGGAAAGGCTAAGAGGGATTTTAAACCTTCGAATACTGGGATGAGGCCTAAGAAAAAGGCCAGGACTGATGGGCCCGTAAGAGCTGGGCCTACTACTGCTACACTTACTGGGGTGGCAATCTGTTAACTCAGTAATAGACGCCACCCAGGCGAGTTTTGAAGGGCTACTGGAGTTTGTTTGAGGTATGGTTCAACTGAGCACCGTGTTAAGGATAATCCACTGAGGGGTAAGCAGATGCAAGCTCCGGTGGTTGAGACTACGCAGCCGCAGAGAGGGGTATAACAGCCACCTAGGGGCTGAGGTAAGAGAGCACCAGGCAGAGGTGCTGGGCCGACTGAGGGGAGGCAGCCTGTACTTGTCAATACTGTACGTCGTCGTAAGGATGGAGCTACTCCGGACGTCATCACGAGTACGTTTTTAATTCTTGATGTACCTTATGTTGCACTGATAGACATAGGCTGTACACATTCCTATGTTACGTGTTCTATGTCCGAGATTTTGGGAATTCTGCATGAGAGCACTTCTAGTGAGATTT
This sequence comes from Gossypium anomalum, assembly GCA_025698475.1. Lineage (NCBI taxonomy): Eukaryota > Viridiplantae > Streptophyta > Magnoliopsida > Malvales > Malvaceae > Gossypium > Gossypium anomalum. The sequence continues at coordinate 19,162,101 of CM046966.1, forward strand.
CAGTGGTGAGTCCATTGGGGCAGTCCATTAGGTTTAATAAATTGTTTAGAGACATTCCGTCGAAAGTCCAAGGGACGATATTTTTGGCTATCTGATGGAACTTCCATTTTGGGAGTTCGACTTAATATTGGGCATGGACTGGTTGGTGAAATATCGTGTAAGTCTGGATTGTGCTGAAAAGAGGGTTGTTCTGAGGACCGAGGAGGATAATGAGATAGTCGTGATTGGGGAATGACGGGATTATTTGTCTAATGTGATATCTTCGTTAGTGGCAGAGAAGCTGGTGAGGAAAGGATTTGAGGCAGTTTTGGCCTACACCAGTGTTTCTGATTCTGTGGACTCTTCAGTTAAGGACATTCGTACTGTGAGGGACTTTCCAGATTTTTTTCCAGAGGAATTACCAGGATTGCCTTTGAGTCGCGAGGTAAAATTTGGTATCGAGTTGATTCCTGGTATAGCTCGGGTGTCTATCGCCCCATACCGAATGGCGCCGAAGAAGCTGGCAGAACTTAAGGATCAAATTTAGGAGCTGTTGGATCGTGGGTTTATTCGTCTCAGTGTATCTCCATGGGGAGCACCTGTTATGTTCGTAAAGAAGAAGGACGGTACAATGAGGATGTGTATCGATTACCGTCAGGTGAATAAGTTGACGATTAAGAATAAATACCCACTTACGAGGATAGACGATTTATTCGATCAGTTCAGAGAGGCTTCTGTGTTCTCTAAGATCGATCTGCGATCAGGTTATCATCAGTTAAGGGTTAAAGAGACTGATGCGCATAAGACGACATTTAGGACTCATTATGGACATTATGAGTTCTTGGTTATGCCCTTTGGGTTGACAAATGCACCAGCGACATTCATGGACATGATGAACCGTGTGTTTCAGCCCAACTTGGACCAGTTCATGGTGGTGTTTATCGACGACATCTTGATATACTCTAAGTCTGAAGATGAGTGATAAACCGTAATTTATACATATTTTTATCCCATGCTTAACACATTTATGAATGAATTATCCTTAGATTTGGTGAATTTGGTGCTCCTAATCCTTTAATTTCATGTTTTATACTTAGGTGAGCATAGGAGAGCGAAAAGAACAAGAAACGGTCCAAAAACAGAGAAAATGGGCTGACATGGGAAAACAACACGGCCTGAACTTCCTCACACGGGCAGAACACACGCCCGTGCCATTCTAACAGGCTCGACCAGGGCCTAAAACAACCTCAGCATGGGCGTGTTGATCTCTCAGCCTCGACCAAGGCCTAAAGTAATCGCACACGGGCGTATCACACGGGCTTGTCCCTGCCGAGCCTTAGTTAAGTTCTATTCGGAAAAGGGTGATTTTTATGGCTTTTAGGCATTCTAAAGCCTATGTAAACACCCTAAAGGAGGACTAAAAAGGAGGCAGAGAATAAAGAGCAAGGAATTACTCCAAGAAAGCCGATTGATCCATCTCAAAAGCCAGATTCATCATCAAGACTGAAGATTTCTCCTCAATTTCCCTTCAGGAGATTTGGGTTTTCTTTATGTTTTGTATTCTTTATTCTTCTGAGATGTTTTCCTATTTAGTTATGAACTAAATCCTTTAAATACCTAAGGGGGATGAAACTTAAGACGAATCTTGTTATTATTTTCTGAATTGTATGATAAATATTTGACTTGTTCTTAATTATGTGTTTTTAATTCTTGTTTTGGTATCCCAGGATACTAATTCAAGTTAATGCTCTTAGTTGGAGGATGAATAGTTCTTGGCTAGGAGTGGCTTTTCATAATTAAGTGGAGTTGATTACGCGCCTAGAGATAGGGTGACAAGATTTTACCGGATTAGGGTGAAACCTAATAAGGGGATCCATAAATCGAGTTAATACAACCCTAGGGTGTTAATTAGAAAGAAATTTCAATTATTCAATCTAGGGTTAGACGTTATTGGTATTGAATAGGGATAATAACATAACTTAGGGATTTCTACGGAACAAGTTAAATGAATAAATCGTCCGATTCGGAGCCAAAATAACAAGTGAAGTCTGGGTGGATTTTTCCTTAGGTATTGTCTTAAATCAATCGTTTTTTCCAAAAGTAATTTCCCAATTCTATTTTCTGTGATTTCTTAGTTTAGTAATTAGTTAATTAAAACAAACCTCATTTTTCTTAGGCTAGATAATAAAAAGACAGTCATTACTAGTACTTTTAGTTCCTTTAGGTTCGACAATCCGGTCTTGCTAAAGCTATACTACTGTTCGATAGGTACACTTGCCTACATCGTGATAATAGTTAGTTTCAAAATGATTATTTATAAGTTTATAAAACTTATCACGGAAAATCACGATCAAGTTTTTGGCGCCATTGCCGGGGAACTAAAATATTAGGAACATTCAATTTTTATTACTTTAGCCATTTATTTTTACTGCAATTTAATTTAATTTTTGTTTTTGTTTTTATTTACTAAATTTTATTTTCCTTTCTTCTAGCAGGTTCTTATAGTTTATGACTAGAAGAAATCCGTCGGGACTATTACAGTTTGACGAAGAAATCGATCGCACAGCTCGCAGAAATCGACGAGAAATAAGAAGAAGCCTAAGATACACAGAGGGAGAGAAAGAGGAAAATATCTCAACTACAACCGAGGAGATGGCTGAAAATCAGAAAAATCAACTACCTCCTGCGATACCCGCTAATCTAGCAAATCAGAATCCTGCTCCGCGTACTATGTATGATTATGCTAAACCTAATTTAACGGGAACTGAATCAAGTATAGTTAGGCCTGCTATTGCTGCAAATAGTTTTGAACTGAAACCTAACACGATTCAAATGATACAGTAATTTGTTCAGTTTGATGGTTTGCAGGATGAGGATCCCAACACTCACTTGGCAAATTTTCTGGAATTCTGCGACACATTTAAAATTAATGGCGTTTCTGATGATGCCATTCGTCTTCGGTTATTTCCTTTTTCTTTAAGGAACAAAGCTAAACAGTGGTTGAACTCATTACCACGAGGGTCAATCACTACTTGGGAACAAATGACCGAAAAGTTTTTATTAAAGTATTTTTTACCGGCTAAGACAGCCAAATTACGTAATGATATCTCTTCTTTTGTGCAGGTGGATTTAGAAACACTTTACGATGCATGGGAGAGATACAAGGACCTCATCATGAAGGTGCCTCACCATGGGTTACCTCTATGGTTGCAATTTCAAACGTTTTACAATGGTGTGAATCCTCGACAAGACAGATGATTGACGCGCAAATTACCGGTGGAACCATCAACAACAAAACACCTGAAGAGGCTTACAAATTTATTAAGGAGATGTCACTGATTAACTATCAGTGGCAAGTCATGAGGACTAAGCCAACTAAAACAAAGAAAGCGTTATAACGCCTATTCGGTTACTATCTTTGTCAAAAATCGTGTAGAACTTCTAAATAAAAAGATTGATGGTTTACTTGGTTCTACGCAGGTACATCCAATGATGATGTTTGATTTAAGTGGGGGAAGTGTACATACAGAAGATCAACCATTCAATCCTACAACCAAAGAGGAACAGGTCAACTATATGGGTAACAATAACTTTAGATCACAAAATAACCTTTACAGTAATACTTAAAATGCAGGTTGGAGGAACCACCCAAATTTCTCTTAGGGTGGTCAAGGGAATCAAAGGCCACAAAATCCTCTGGGTTTTCAACAACTGCCTTAACAACAGGAAAAGAAACCGAACCTTGAGGAGATGCTATCCAAATTTATCTCGGTGTCAGAAACTCATTTCCAGAATACTGAGACAGCACTTAAAAATCAACAAGCATCAATCCAAAGGCTCAAAACTCAGATAGGTCAGCTGTCCAAACTAATTTTCGAACGACTACAAGGTAGTTTGCCAAGCAATACTGAACCTAACCCGAGGGAACAGCTTAACGCGATTAATGTTCAAGGTGAAGAAGGATCAGTTGAGCCTGAGCCAGAACCGAAGGAAGGAATTGTGGTTAAGTAAATGTGAGGTAGGTCACAATGAAAACAAAACGGTGAGTGTAAAATATAAACCCTGTGTGCTATACCCTAATGCGACAAGGAAAGACCGCTCAGATGAATAATTTGGTAAATTCCTTAAACTCTTAAAAAAATTACATATCAACTTATCGTTTATTGAAGCTCTCTCGCAGATTCCAAACGCAGTGAAATTTTTAAAGGAGATTTTAGCAAATAAGAAGAAGTTAGACAAGGCGCCGCATGTAGAGCTAAACATAATTTGCTCAGCTATTCTACAGAATAAGCTACCCAACAAATTAAAAGATCCAGGGAGTTTTACAATTCCTTTCACAATTGGTAGTTTATATGTTAATAATGCATTAGCCGATTTAGGGGCTAGCATTAACGTCATGCCTTACAACATGTTTAATCAACTAGGTCTTGGGAAACCCAAACAGACTAGGATGAGCATTCAATTAGCAGATAAAACCATCAGATTTCCTAGGGGTATTATTGAGGATGTGCTAGTTAAAATCGATAAATTTATATTTCCCGTTGACTTCGTTGTTCTAGATATAGAGGAGGATAGCAACACTCTAATTTTAGGAAGGCCCTTTTTAGCAATTGCTAGAATGATTATTGATGTTGGCACAGGTGAACTCACACTTCGTGTGGGAGACGAAATAATCACCCTTCAAGCTCGCAATTCTGACAACACATCAAAAATTGAAGGTGATTGTATAAACCATTCTACTAAAACTGATAATATGGTGCAACCTACTTTGCAGGAAATGAGTTCGAAGGACGTACATGAGCCATGTTCAAGTAACAATAAATGACCTATTCACGAGGAACGAAGGCTACAAATCGAGAAGCTAGATGAATGGCGAACACATAAACCAAGAACATACAATAAACCAAAACTACACCAGAATGAGCTCAATACCTCACCAAATCAACTTAAGGTTGGAGATAAAATTTTATTAGATACCAAACCGAATGAAGAAATCTCTCAGACGGTACTTAGAATTTTCCCATTCGGTACAGTAGAGGTAAGTCACCCATCACAAGGAACTTTCATGGTAAACGATCATCGTCTCAAACTTTATAACAGTGAGAATTTTAAGGACGATGGAGAGGAGCTACGACTCCACGAACCTCCCTAAATACACCAACAAGGGAAAGTTGAGCTTAGACTATAAACAAGCGCTTCTCGGGAGGCAACTTGAGTACTAACAGTTTTTATTTACTTAAATTTTATTTAAATTTCAAAATTTTTAATATTTAGATCACTAACTGAATCTTTGAACACAGGTCCAAAAAATCCACACGGCCATGCACATAGGCGTGCCTTAGGCCATGCCCATAACACGAGAAGAAACACGGCCGTGCGATACGGCCGTGTGAAAATAGAGTAAAAGTTTTCCCAAAACACGGGGTGCGATAAATTACCACGACCGTGTGAAGGGGTCGTGGGAAAATCTGCAAAAATGACACGGGTATGCGACACGCCCGTGCCTAGCGCCCGTGGTCGATACTGCCAAAAGAATACGGGCGTGCGCATAGGTACATGGGAGTGGGAGCAGGGAACCACATAACACACGGTCGTGCATTACGATCATGCAGCCACACAGCCTAGACACATGGGCGTGTCTTTAGGCCGTGTGATGAACTCTCAATTCTTCAGGCCGTGTGATGAACTCTCAATTCGCGACAAACACAGGCTGGACACGAGCCCACAGGCGTGTGATACGACCGTGCCAATTACAAAATTAGATTATTCCTCTTATTTTATTTTTACTTTTATTTTTAGTTATTTTTATATTTACGTATTCTTAAAACGCAATTTATCTTTATGATTATTATCGAATTATTTCTTCCTCAGAATCATGCCTTACCTCCAGCTTTATTTTCAATTCTCGCTCTCGCTAATCTAGGGATCCCATCCATTCATAACTCAGGAAGTTTTACTTCTCTCCCTATCTTATGATCTTTTATTTTGATTTTTTAGTATATTTATCTTTGTACATTAAGGGCAATGTACATCTTAAGTGTGGGGGGTATTCATTTCATTATCAGAAAAATCCTTGAATATTGCATTGTTTTCTTGCAAATTTATCATATCATTTTTAGGATGAATTTTGATTAAATTATGATTTTTATTGATATATCTTGAATTAAAATATAGGCATTCATGTATTGATTATTTAAACTTTAAGACATTAGATAATTAAGCATGGTAAGTTGATTTTTAAGAATTTAAAATTTTAGGTTGTTTCCCCAAGTTTAGGTATTACCTTGAATTGAAATCTGCAGTTTTGAACATAAAAAAGCATAATTATTGTGAGATTTTGAGCCTTTAAAGAGCATCTATTATTTCCTTCATGATCACTTTTATTATTGCTTTGAGTGTGTCAATATCGAATTGTTATTCTAGAACTTGCTTGATTATGCATGTCAAGACTACACCATTTGATTTGATATTTCAAGATGATAGAGGCACTTAGGATTAACCCACTCATGCCATGAAAAGCCTACCTCCATGATTAACCCTTAGTAAACCCCTTTGAGCTTAACAAGCCATTCCTTGTATTACCCTTAATATTAACCCTTAACCTATTATTGTTGAATTCCCCTCAATTAATTTGATCCCTATTTTTGTCGAGATTCGATTTGAATAAATTGCTTAGCTATGTCTTGTTCTTAATAGTTAGTCGATGTTATTTAACTTGTTCTTAAAAAAAATGTATACTTATTAGCAGTAGCAATCTTTTGTTTTCGAGCTTAAATATTTAAATTCCATATTCAGAGAAGAAGCTCTGTTGTACGTAAATGATGATTAAATATTTTTCTAGTTAAGTAATTTTTCAATTCAATAACGATTCTAACCCTTTCTTTCAGCTTGTGACCACACCCCCTAACCAAGCCTCGTTACAACCCTCTAAAGACCTTTTGATTGATGTATCATCTCAATTTATAGTGGTGGAGATTTGATTTTCATGCAAGCCTATGGTAATAACTTTTCATGTTGACTAATGAGTGCTAATTTCATTATCCTTAAACATTTTGAGTGATTTGAGTGAATCTTTAGTGAGGATGTCAAACACTGTGAGATTTCGAATCGATGGTAACTACTTAAATGAGGGGAGATACCTATATTTTTCATGATTAAATACTCAACTTAGAATGTTTGAAACTTTAATGTTCTTTTAGTTGAATCTTCAATGAATGATTACTGTTGGATTAGTTTGAGATATTATTGATAGGAATTATAAGTTGAGAAAAATGAATTCTTAATTGTGAATTGAGGATTTTGCTTGAGGACAAGCAAACGCTTAAGTGTGGGGGTATTTGATAAACCGTAATTTATACATATTTTTATCCCATGCTTAACACATTTATGAATGAATTATCCTTAGATTTGGTGAATTTGGTGCTCCTAATCCTTTAATTTCATGTTTTATACTTAAGTGAGCATAAGAGAGCAAAAAGAATAAGAAACAGGCCAAAAACAGAGAAAATGGGCCGACATGGGAAAACAACACGGCCTGAACTTCCTCACACGGGTAGAACACACGCCCGAGCCATTCTAACAGGCTCGACCAGGGCCTAAAACAACCTCAGCACGGGCGTGTTGATCTCTCAGCCTTGACCACGGGCTGAAGTAATCGCACACGGGCGTGTCCCTGCCAAGCCCTAGTTAAGTTTTATTCGGAAAAGGGCAATTTTTAGGGATTTTAGGCATTCTAAAGCCTGTTTAAACACTCTAAAGGAAGACTAAAAAGGAGGCGGAGAATAGGGAGCAAGGAATTACTCCAAGAAAGTCGATTGATCTGCCTCAGAAGCCGGATTCATCATCAAAACTGAAGATTTCTCCTCAATTTCCCTTCAAGATTTTTGGGTTTTCTTTATGTTTTGTATTCTTTATTCTTCTGAGATGTTTTCCTATTTAGTTATGAACTAAATCCCTTAAATACCTAAGAGGGATGAAACCTAAGACGAATCTTGTTATTATTTTCTGAATTGTATGATAAATATTTGACTTGTTCTTAATTATGTGTTCTTAATTTTTGTTTCGGTATTCCAGGATACTAATTCAAGTTAATGCTCTTAGTTGAAGGATGAATAGTCCTTGGCTAAAAGTGGCTTTGTCATAATTAAGCGGAGTTGATTGCGTGCCTAGAGATAGGGGGACAAGATTTTACCGGATTAGGGTGAAACCTAATAAGGGGATCCATAGATCGAGTTAATGCAACCCTAGGGTGTTAATTAGAAAGAAATTTCAATTATTCAATCTAGGGTTAGACGTTATTGGTCTTGAATAGGGATAATAACATAACTTAGGGATTTCTATGGAACAAGTTAAATGAATAAATCGTCCGATTCGGAACCAAAATAACAAGTGAAGTCTAGATGGATTTTTCCTTAGGTATTGTCTTAAATCAATCGTTTTTTCCAAAAGTAATTTCCCAATTCTATTTTCTGTGATTTCTTAGTTTAGTAATTAGTTAATTAAAATAAACCTCATTATTCTTAGGCTAGATAATAAAAAGACAGTCATTACTAGTACTTTTAGTTCCTTTGGGTTCGACAATCCGGTCTTGCTAAAGCTATACTACTGTTCGATAGGTACACTTGCCTACATCGTGATAATAGTTAGTTTCAAGAATGATTATTTATAAGTTTATAAAACTTATCATGGAAAATCATGATCAATGAGCACGATAAGCATATCAGGGTAGTTCTGTAGATCATTCGTGAGAAACAACTCTATGTGAAGTTCTCTAAGTGTGAGTTCTGGCTTCAAGAAGTAACCTTTTTGGGACATGTGGTTTCTGCGGAAGGGATTCATGTTGATCCTCGTAAGGGAGTTACTACGTAAGGGTGTTCCCTTTGTTTGGACTGATGCACAGCAGGAGAGCTTTGAAAAGCTCAAAACCATGTTTACTAAGGCTCCAGTTCTGATACAGCCTGAGCTTGGTAAGGATTTCGTAGTGTATAGTGACGCGTCACATGTGGGTTTGGGTTACGTCTTGATCCAAGACTGTAAAGTAGTTGTCTATGCGTCTCGATAGCTTTAGACTCACGAGGATAATTACCCGACACATGATTTGGAGTTGGCTGCAGTTGTCTTTGCATTAAAGATTTAGAGGCACTATCTGTACGGTGAGAAGTGTACCATCTACACTGATCACAAAAGCCTCAGGTATCTCCTCACTCAGAAGGATTTAAATCTTAGGCAGCGTCAATGGGTTGAGCTGCTTAAGGATTACGACTGCAGTATTGAATATCACCCTGGTAAGGCCAATGTGGTGGCCGATGCATTAAGCCGTAGGGCTATGACCGATTTGAGAGCGATGTTCGCTCGACTGAGCCTTTATGACGATGGAAGTCTCCTGGCTGAGTTACAGGTTAGACCGATGTGGCTGGATCAGATTAAGGATAAGCAGTTAGGGGATAAGTCTCTTGAGTTACGATTTCGTCAGATTGAGGCTGGAACTACTACTGATTTCGGGATTGATAAAGATGTGGTACTGTGTTTTCGAGGTAGGATCTGTGTACCTAATAATGAGGATTTGAGATTGTCGATTTTGAGGGAAGCGCATAGTAGTCCTTACGCTATACATCTTGGTGGAAACAAGATGTATAAAGATCTTCGAGAGTTGTACTAGTGGCCAGGGTTGAAACGTGAGGTGACAGATTATGTTACTTGTTGTTTGACTTGTCAGCAGGTTAAGGCTGAGCATCAGTTACCTTTGGGTTTGCTACAGCCAGTAAAGATACCGATATGGAAATGGGAGCGAGTAACGATGGACTTCGTTAGTGGGTTGCCTCTAACACCCATTAAGAAGGATTCTGTTTGGGTCATCGTGGATCGATTGACCAAGTCTGCACACTTCATTCCTGTTAGGACAGACTTCTCTTTACAGAAGTTGGCTAAACTTTACATCTCAGAGATAGTAAGACTACAGGGGGTTCCAGTGTCGATTATCTCCGATAGGGGTTCTCGGTTTACTTCACGATTTTGATAGAAACTTCACGAGGCTTTGGGTTCTCGTCTAGATTTTATTACTGCTTTTCATCCTCAGACAGATGGTTAGTTGGAGAGGGTGATTCAGGTACTGGAGGATATGTTAAGGGGATATGTTATGGATTTCTGAGGTAGTTGAGAGGAGTACCTGCCTTTGGCAGAGTTTGCTTATAATAATAGCTATCAGTCTAGTATTCATATGGCACTGTATGAGGCACTTTATGGTCGTAAGTGCTGCACTCCTTTGTGCTAGACTGAGTTGGGTGAGCGACGTGTTCTGGGTCCGAAGTTGATTTCAGATACTGAGAATAAGGTCCGGTTGATTCGAGAGCGTCTGAAAGCGGCTTCTGATAGACAGAAGTCTTATGCTAATTTAAAGAGGAAGGACATTGAGTATTCTATGGGGGACTTGGTCTTTCTTAAGGTCTAGCCATGGAAGAAGGTTCTGAGGTTCAGACGCAAGGGTAAGCTGAGCCCTCGATTTATTGGGCCGTACCGGATTCTGAAGAGAGTTGGGCGAGTCGCGTATCAGTTATAACTGCCACCAGAGTTAGATCGCATACATGACGTATTTCATGTCTCGATGTTGATATGTTACTGCTCTGATCTCACGCACATTGTGCCTGTGGAGGAGATTGAGGTTAGACCAGATCTGACATTCGAGGAGGAGCCAGTTCAGATTGTAGACCGCGATGTTAAGGTTCTGCGTAGAAAGTCCATTCCTTTAGTGGAGGTGTTGTGGCGGAATCATAGCACTAAGGAGGCTACTTGGGAGCTAGAGGATTTGATGCGATAGTAGTATCCTCACCTTTTCTGACCAGGTAAAAATTTGAGGATGAATTTTCTTTAAGGGGATAGAGTTGTAATACCCCAGATTTCTGTAATTTCAGCTTTTGTGATTGTTAAGAATAGACATATCGAGACTTTTGTTTGAATCATTTTAGCATAAAATATATGTGGTTTAAGAGGTTATGTGCTCTGAGGTGTATTTGGGAGGTCCCAAGTTCGAGCCTTAACCTGGGCTAAGTTTTGGTTTTGTTTAAATAAAACCTGGCTTTTGGTTAATGGGCTTATAAGAAATTATTGGTAAAAAAACTTAACAGAATGGGCCTGCTGGGCTAGTGGTTAAGTGGCAAGGGTTAATGCTAGAGGTCCTGTGTTCGAATCCTAGCCTGGGCATTATTTTTGCCACTATGGCCGTGATAGAGTTGGAGGTGAACTAAAACACTGAAGTGGTAGGGTTTATCAGATTTTTCTGAGAAGTTTCCCCAAAAGAACTCTCTCTACCGAACTTCTCTACTTTTTCCCTTTCCACGTTCTTTTTCTTTTCTTTTTTGCCAAGACTTCCCTTGCCTTCCTCCCATTCGTTTTGGTTTCGTATTAACGGGCTTCTGCGATTCATTGACGTTCTCCTCATTGGTAAGTTTTTACTTGTCGTTCGTAAACAACGTTCTGATTAGGAGATTAAGGGGGAAATTTTTCTTTGGGTGTTTAGGTACTGATCAAGGGGCTGTTCTTCGTTCCTGAACAGCCAATTAAGCACATAGTATTCGCTGGTTTTCACTCGAGGTAAGAAAGTTAACAATTTTGGGGCAAAATACCTAGGTTAGTATCAATCAAAAATTGTTTAAGTGACTGAAATTAGGGGTGAGCAAAACTCGATTCGACTCGAAAAAATCGAAAAAAAATTTGAATTTCGAGTTAAACGAATCGAGTTATTCGAGTTAATCGAGTTATTCGAGTCAACTCGAAATTTTTTTTTCTAATTTCGAGTTCGAATCGAGTTGAGTTTTCAAATTCGAATAACTCGAATAATTCGAATAATTCGAATATTAAACTATAATATTTTACATTTTTACCCCAAACTCCCAAACCTTTTTACTTTTCCCTCAAAACTTTTACTCCTTCCCACTTCCCCCAAAACTTTTACTCCCTTCCATCCCAACCCCAATCTACCCAAAATCCATTTCCCACCAAAATTTTACTCTCCCATTTACTTTTTTCAAAATTTTACTCCCAAAACCCTCAAAACTTTTTATTTTCCCCTAATTTTACTCCTCCCACTTTCCCCTAAAATTTTTACTTCCTTCCCATCCCACCTCCCATCTACCCCAAATCCACCCCAATTTTTTTAATATTTTCCTCCAAAATTTTACTCCACCTATTTACTTCCCCTCAAACTTTTATTCCCAAAACTTTTTATTTTCTCTCTAAACTTTTACTTCTCACCTTTCACTCTCAAATAAAAATCAAAATTATCCAAAAAAAATCACTAAACATAAATAGTAATAATTTTATTTATATCTATTATTTATATTATTAAATTAAATTTCACATTTTATATTATTTATATGATTGAATTGTTTAGTCGTATTGAATATTTATATTAAAATTGAATTATTAATTATGCCATTAAATATTTATGTTAAAATTTTATATTAGTATCAATTTCACATTTTATCTTTAAAATAACTTTTATTAAAAAATCACATTTTTACATTTAATATATTTTTTAATTCCAAAATACATAGTGACAAGAATTTGAAGATAATTGAAACAACTAAGCAAACAAAGAAGCTAACCCGTATATAAAATATTAATAAATAAATTATGAGGTGATGAAAGTTAATAAAAATTTTGATTAAGGTGGAAAATTTTTATTACGATGGGTGACAGTGGTTACAAGGACCCAAAATTATTTTATAAAATTTAACTCGAACAAATATATTCGATTCGATTCGATTCGAATTCCATCTCACTCGACTCGATTCGAGAAAATTTCAAATAAAGTTAGGATGATAAAATAAGATTCGAAAACTCGATTAACTCGAAAATTTTTTATTCGATTCGATTCGATTCGATCGAATGCTCACCCCTAACTGAAATGGGTCTTGACAGTGTCAAATATAGGTTCTGGAGTGCTCGGGATTGCGTTAGGCTTCAATCAAAATCAGGTGTGTACTCCAATCGATCTGAAATCGCGTTTCAGCGAAAGCTAAAAATGCTACTGTCAACGCCACACGGGCGTGTGGACTGCCCGTTTGGAAGCTGTGTGGCGAGACACGGCCGTGTGATTGATGAACTAGGCCGTGCGCGTACCACACGGGCACGATGGACACAGGCGTGTGATGGTTGGCTAGGCCATGTGCGAGGTACGGGCTTGACCATTTGGGCAGTGTGGGCCACACGGGTGTGTGAAATTCTGGGCTATGTCGTGTGATCCACACGGTCAAGGCCAATTTGGGCCTGTGTGGGCCCACACGGACAGAGCACACAGGCGTGTGAGCCCAATTTATTTGAAATGTTCTATAAGGTTGCACGGGTCACCCAAGTCGACTGTGACCTATTGTAGGGTCAGTAAGTGCTACTTAGACCCCCATACGATGATATGATACTGATGTATATTTGACATGTAATATCTAGCATGTATATCTATTCTGTTCTGGAAATATATGTATGATCTGTTTATCTGTACAATAGCATGCCACGATTGTTGATGCATTGTATTGGGGTGGGCTGATTGATGAAGTGAAGGAAGCTTCTGAAAGGCTTTTAGCCTGTTATCTGGCAGCTCAGCTGTATATTTCTGTTATGTGCCGTTTCACAGTATCATGTGGTGTGTAGGGTTGGATAGATTGATTTTATCCCCATACTTGGTGTGTAGGGTTGGGTGGGTCGATTGTATCCCCACATGGTGTGTTGGGTTGGACGGAGATGGTATGCAGGGTTGGTGGGCATGTTTATCTGATAATCTGATCTGTTATGCATGCGATATCTATATGGGCTAAGGCCCAGTTGTTCTGATTCTGTATCTGAGTGGGCTAAGGTCCACACTGATTCTGAAAATGGCTCAGGCTCGAATTATCTGTACTCTATTATCTATCTGTATGCATGCTGCCTGTGGGGATGTACACACTGAGTTTGCGAAAACTCACCCCTTTATTGTTTATCTGTCAGGTAATCCCCAGCAGTAGATGGATTGGTGCAGCGGAGGGCTCGACGGTGACCACTGCTACATATACCTTGGTTTTTACGGTTTTTATGGTTTTATTATTTTAACTGCTATGGTTGGGAGTATTTATGCAATTTCTGGACTTAGACTGTTTGGTTTAAATTCGGGATTTTGAACTAATGTTTATGGACTTTGAAACTGCAACGTATCACGATAATTTTATTTGTTTTTAGCTTCCGCGTATAAAGAAATGTTTTTAAGCAAACCAAACAAAACATGTTTTTTTAGCTAAGTGAAAGATAATAACTGGAACGGTTTAGGGTAAATGCGATTTTAAATACATTCTTATGTGACATCGCCAGATTCGGCCATAACGTCTAGGCCGAGTTTGGGGTGTTACAAAAGGTAAACCACATCATATCAGAAACTACATTAATATTTCATCTTTAGACAAACTATTAACTTGTAAGTGATATATTAGTGTAATAATCAAACATTGACAATAATAACATGTTGAACCATAAATCTTCCCTTGAACCAATTTATTGCTTACATGTAAAACCGAATAATTGTCACATGTTTATTACCATAGTTGCACATGTAATATTATTAACCTTTATTTGGACCGGTCAATATTAACATAACTTAATTTACATGCACACAACCTTTTATATTTTAAAACAAAACAAATTATACCAAAAAAAATTACTTTGGTAACTTATTGCTTCAATTAAGTTATTTTAAAAAATATATAAACATACAATATTCAAATTTAAAATTTACCCAATAGTCAAATGTCAAAACTATTTTTTTAATTACTTTATAGACTCCAAAATAACCCAAAATAAGGTTGTCTTAATAATGTAATAAAAAACCGAAAACCTTAATTTTTGATTTTTTTTGTTCCAAAACCATATATATAAAAACCAAACAGAAATAATGTAGTGGTTCAAAGCCAAATAATTGACAAGCACATGTATTTATAATTTGGCACCAAAGTAATTCACGCATATACTTGTATTCATAATCAAATAGAAAAATTTACCCTGAATTTACCATGTAAATCCAAAGTTGTATTTATGATTAAACAGATATTCACTTGAATACTTAAAAAATATTTTCAAGCCAATAAATCTCAAAAAAAACAAAATCATAATAGTTATCATATCCCATTATTCATACAATAAACCATATCATCATAATTTAACCAAATAGTTGGAACCATAAGATGCTAAAACCTAAGAATATAAAACCAAACTTAAAACCAAATTATTTAAACACACATTATGATTAATATCAATTTGCATCAAAATCTAATTTCATCATAATTAAACCATAAAAAATATAACCTTGATCGACTTGCCTGGCATATCCCAAATAAATTCAAATCCAAAATATATGTTTAAACTGAATAGCATGAAAAGAATAAGCATATAAACTCAATAATAAATAATATATTCTATCAATTATATATTGAATTAAAGGATTAATAATTTTAAAAATTGAATTCAATTGTACAATTGTTGAATATGATTTGAATTAAAAACGATTATAATGAAACCTTAAAATTGAATCGATAAAAAAAATAAAACTAACAAATATTACCATCATCCTTAAGGATTCAACATATATAATGAATTCATTGATAAACAATCGGTATATAAGAGACACTTTACTTGAAGCAATTTCTTTTTCCAACCATATATCATCATGTAAACTATACATTGAATTTGTTCAACCATATAAAAAAGGGAAAAATTAAAATCTAAATATTACTGTCTTATCTGAAACTCGATTAAAAATGAATAAAATCTTGAACATAATTATTAAAGTGTCTCCAAAACAATATATATATATATAACCGTAAAATTGTAAAACAAGCGATTAGCAATTAACAATCCATCTATTGATATAATCAAATATATATCATAAACAGTTTCTAATGAAACCCAAACCTACATAGCTTTTTAAATATTTATTAAAAATGTATAAACAACATAAAATCTTCAGTTTTTTAATTCTCAATTGAAATTGTAAATCTTTCCAGTTATACGAAAATTAAAAGTGACCAAACCTAAATCTATGAACAATAGAATCATAAAAGAACATTAATTTCTTTCCTGAAAAATTAAAACCAGAGATCATCGAAAACTAAAATTAAGAAGAAAAGAAGGAAAAATAAAGAACTACATAAAAGAATTAAATATCTTAATAGATATTGACCTTCTTTGTATCTTTCAAATTCTTTTTTTCAATAAAAATAATTAAATTGAAAATTAAAACCCTACTCAACATAAAAATAATAAAGAATCAATTCGTTCTCAATGATTCAACATGACGAGGCTCGGATGCCACTTGTTAGAATTTGTAAAATAAATCTAAAATAAAACTTAATAAACCAGGATCTATCATGTCAAATCATCAAGAATAAACAATGAATTCCTTAAAGTTTTACCGGATTTTGGGGATTTGATCTTCCAAATTAGCACACAAGAATTCAGAGAATATCTTCTTTCTCTTTCCTAATGATGAGATATTAGAAAAGATATCTTGTGTATAATTTGGGGACCATAACCCTAATATTTATAACCTTGGCATGTTAGTTCTAATCAAATTACAATTAGCCCATCATTAATTAGAATTTGATTAGAACTTAATTACTAGAGTATCTACACATATTTGACCCATACTTTATTTAATAATTAAAGCTCAATAAAATTTTAACCAAATTAGATCACTTTTAATTAATTTGGGCTAACCCATCATGATAGTAAATAATAACATTTAATTACCCTTATTATATATGTGATATCCATATTTTCCGACATACAATGCTTTTTTTTTGTCAACATTCTAGTTGCCCAGCTGGACCCGCTTTCACACATTCTCTCCAAAATCGGCTTATTTCTTTAAATCTTTAAAAAAAGTCCTATTTGGCCAATTAAATAAAAATATCGGCACATTTCTCATATTTAGCTTGATATTTATTTATTTATTTTGTGGGCTTGTGTATTTTGGGAAGACAAAAAAATTATTAATGCATCACAATATACAATTGTATATGTGGGCAAGGGCGTAGATAGGCGGCTGGCAAGGGCAAAGGCTCTTTCTAAAATGAAAAAATTTTCATTTAGGCCTTTTAAATTTTTTAAAATTTTAAATTAGTAAAGGTAAAATTACACTTTGGCCTCCTTTAAAAATAATAACTTTTTTAATTTAACCTTTTAAAAATTATAAAGATATAGGCTATTAAAATAGTGAAATTGTATTTTTACTATAGTAAAAATTACAATTTAATTCTCCCCCAAAAAATTTATGGTTTCGCCTCTGTATTTGGGTCTTCAATTTAATCATGTGTTATCATCAAATGTGAGTTTTCATCTGGTAGGTTGGTTTTAGTCTTGTTTTGTAATAGCCCATTTTTCAGTGGTGTCGAAAACAGTGGTTTCGAGGCCACCAAATCTGACGAGTAAGTTTGTAAATATTATTATTTAATATTTATGGGACAAATGTGATTTTTAAAATGGTTTTTGATTTGATAATTTATGTTATATAAGTGATTTATTAAGTTCACGTAGTTTTAGAAGATGAGGTATCGAGACCTTATTTTTATAAATATTTACGGAGTGTTATTAAGGTAGTATTAAAGTTTCGTTAAGAAATTTTAATGTTTCGATAGTTAATTAATTAAAAAGGACCAAATTAAAAAAAAGTGCATTCTTGGGACTCCAGTTCCCATAAATCAGAAATATTTACGAAGCTAGTTGTGTAGTTAATTACGTTTCAGTTAAGTGAATTTGCTTGAATTAAAAGTAATTAGGTATAAGGACTAAATTACATATTGGGTAAAAGTTGAATTATAGATTAAAGAAAAACTAAAGGGACTAAAGAAGCAATTATGCCATTGCCTTTAGTTGAGGCGGCATAAGTTGTAATATAATATATATTGTATAAAATATATTTACTTAATATGTAAGTATATATATTATATTATAATAAAAAAAAAATAAGTAATAAAAGAAATAGAAAAAGAAAGAAAGCCAAAACGAAAAACAGAAAGAAGAAGAAAGAAAAGGGAGAAAGAATGAGACGAAAGGCTAAGGGCTTCAAAAGTTTCCAAGTTCAATTGGTTAGTCAATTTAGTCCATTTTTCTTGTAATTTTTATATTTTTAGAATCCCGATATTAAATACTATCCGGCCCATGCCAAAATTTTAGAAATTATTGAGTTTTTAAATGTTGTTTATGTTAAATAATTTGAGTATTAGGAATTAAATTGATAGATTTTCAAGTTAGAAATGAAAAAGGATTGAATTGTAGAATAAATTGTAAATTTTGAGTAATAGGGACTAAATTGTGAAAATTTCAAATTTTAGGGATTTATGTGAAAATAGGGAGTTGAATTTAGTCTAAAGTGGAATTTGCATGAAAATAAATAATTAAATTGTGAATAAATGAAATTAATCTCGATTTAGGGACTAAGTTGAAAATTAGGCAAATATTGAGTAAAAATTAAAATTTTTAATATGAAATTAAATTATGTTGTATTAATGAATTTTAATTGTTTTAATTCCGTAGCTAACGTCGTACCGGAATCCTCGACTAAAAAGGGGAAAGATAAAGTCGACGTGAAATAGCTCGGAATTCCTGGTTAGTATTTCTATAATCCGAAGCTAGTTATTAATTGTTATAATATTTATTTAATGTATATGGTAAGTGTTGAGGTGAGAATTATTGTGTTTTGCAATTTAAATAGATTGATTTAGTATGTGATGAATTTATTGAATTTATATTGATTGAATTGATATATATATATTGAATATATTGATTATTTGAATTGAAATGAATATTGGTTGTATTTGAAAAGTGAATTGGAACCCTATTAACTGTATTAGGCTGAGTCGGATATAAATGGCATGCCATAGGATTGGAAGAGTTCAGGGATTTCTTTGACTTCGAGTCGATGAGACACTGGGTGTCAATTTACTACTTCGGATTAATTCGATGATGCACTAGGTGCCAATTTACTTGGTTTAGCCAATGAGACATTGGGTGTCAAATTATTACTTCGAATTATCCGATGAGGCACTGGATGCCAAACTGGTGTGTTTTGGTTGGATCCGTGTATCCGTCTGAGTCCGAGTCGTGTTAATGGGGGTAAATGAATAATAAAGTTTTATAATTGATATTGAAATGGCATGGTATGAGAAATGGAAAAGAAATAGTGAATTGAAAATAAAATGTGATATGTTACAATTATATGGAATATATGAGTTATATACTCATGAAATGACTATGGAATGGATATTGCGGTTGTATAATGAAATGTGAAATAAATTGTGAAAAGCTATTTATATAGCAAGTATGAGAATTGAGATATTTGTGAAACAAATGAAATATGATATGGTTGTTGTAATAATTAAATATTAATATGTGTTTATATTTAAATTGTATATTTGTAATTTCTTATCTTTAAATATTCGGATTATAGAAATACCACTGAGTTTATACTCAGCGTACGATTTTGTTTTCCGTGCGCAGGTTAGGTACTTAACTTTTGATCGTCGATTCAGCATCCAACAACGATCCTAAACTCAAATGTGGTGATATTTATCCTTTGTGCCAGCATGTATCTAGGGTGTCTAAATAATAGTTATTTTGTGGTTTGATTGTGAATGTGGTTATAAGTCTAATATTGGTTGGTTTTATACATATAAATATGTGTTTGTTTTTAAAGCCATATTATGGCATGGTAAATTGAACTAAATCTAGATAGGAGCATGTGAATTTAATTCTATGTTTAAGTGCTCATGAACTAGGCAAAATCGATTTGGGTTTGATATGTTTATAATTTGGATTAAAATGATGCTTTGATAACTTGTTTTGATGATATGAAATGTTTGAAATTTCTGTCTGTTTGATCTGTAAACTCCGGTAATGCTCCGTAACCTAGTTCCGGCGAGGGATACGGGTTGAGAGTGTTATATGATTATTCTAGTTTTTAATCAATTTATTTTTTATATTGATTTTATTTTATTTTGTAGTTGCTTGAATTGCATATGTATCTTGGATCCTTGTCAACAATATGTTGTGATAATAAATCGATATGTAAATGTTGGACCAAGTCGCTATCTGCAATACAACTAGCCAAGGGTATTTCTAGTGGTGAAAACATCAACTTGGCAATTCATAACGATGATGAAACTCCCTTGCAATTGTTAGAAGTGCAATAATCCTTTACTAATATGAAGTCTATTGAGTTACTAGTGAGGCTACCACCTATGAGAGAGGTGGATTATGCATCAAACTTTAAGCAAAAAGAAGTGTTGATGCAACATGAATAATCAAAAGAAGTAAAGCCATTAAGGAAGATACAACTCAATCGATATTCTAGTGCTACACAATGTGATTTGCCTAGACCATTGAATGTAGTTTATACACAAACAAGCCTTGTAGCTTGTGGGCTTACTAAGGCTTGGTAGAGACACAAGAGTCCTTTCGGAATTTTAAAGCTAGTAGGCAAAGTGAGTTACAAATTAGAGATGTCTTTGATACTTAAGGTTCACTTAGTGTTCTATGTCAATAAGCTTAAGCCTTTTCATAAAGATAAAGGGCATCCTGATTGAGACAAGTCACAACGAGCACCAATAGAAGTGAAGGTCTCTTATGGTCGAGATTTGAAGTTTATGTTGGAAAATCAAATTGTTCGACAACACAATTATAGGTCAAGGCATGAGTACTCTATCCAATGGAAAGGGTTTCTTAATAATGAGGTTAGCTTGAAACTGACTTAGGCATTGTGACAGTATCAAGACAATATAGACTATTCCATACCAAGATACAACGAAAGTGTTACTAGAACAAGTGGGGAGAAATATCATAACCCACGCACAAAAGCCCATGTCTAAGAAGCACACCCTAAACTCAAGTTGTTCTTATGGATGATTTGAGCTTACTTTGGCTTACTTGGCCTAATACTTAAAAGATTTTAAAAGACTCATCTTCTTAAAGGTTAGTGAAACTGTAAATATTCTCATATTTTATATTTTATCAAGGTAAATTTATATATTAAAGATAAAATAATAAAAAGTTTAAAATCTATAGGATTAATGTGAGCTCTTGATATAAAGAGAAATCAACCATAAATAAAAGTCTTTTACACTTCATTTATGTCATTCAGCATTAAACTATTAATACAATTGAGAACATTTATTAAATTTAAGATTTTAAATGGCTATACCTAAAGTTACCTCCTATGATCCATTTGCCAAATTTATCGATAATTATCAACCAAATTATATATAATGCTTCATTACCGAACACATTGCCTTATTTACTAAATGAAGCCACACCCATTACAACTTTCTTTTAAGGTTTCCTAATGCAATAATACATTTATAGATATAATACAAATATAAATACACATTCAAACAATTACAATTTAGAATTAAATCTATAAAAAAACATAACTAGCCCACAAGAAAATCACACCCGCTACTTGAGTGGTAAAACAACCTTTATAGCTCTTATCACGTTTGCACTAGTTAATTATATTTTGGGCTAAATTATAAAGTAAATATTATACTATTATAATATTATAATATATTTCAAGTCTCTATACTCTTATGTTTCAATTTTAGTTTTTATATTTTTATTGGTATGTCTATTTTTCAAATTTAAAATTTTAGACTCAACTCCTAACATCATTAATTTTTTTTGTTAAATTCATTGATATAATATTTTGAAATTAAAAAAATACTCACTTAGTAACCATGTAACAAAAATGACATTGCAATAGACTTAAATTTAACAAATAATTTTAACAATGTTTTACAACTCTTAAAGTTACATAAGCATTTTAATCAAAATAAAATATTTGAACTAATAAATGACATTATAAAAGCTCGAGGTACCAAATTTTGTCAAAATTTTTAAGTATAAAGATTAATCTTAAATTTGGGTGTTGAACTAAGACAAAATTGAAATTTAACTTTTGTTATACAACCTTAAATTTGAGTATAAAGACCAAAATTAAAATTTTACCGTTTTAATGCAAAAGGAAAAGGAGAAAAAAAAAGTTACCCATATGTTTTATATAAGTATATTAAGATAGGGACCAAAACTGAAATATCACCATTTTCGTATAAAATGCACAAACAGAGGTAGTCCTTTGGACCTCCCTTCCATAGAAAGCAACTTCAATTTTTCACTAAGAAAATGGCAAAGAATTGTGAGGATAAGTTCTTAAAATTTTTGTTATATAAAAGATTAAAAGGTGTAACTACCCTTTATTTAGACTACATTATAACATAAAATATCTAGTTTTTCAATCAATTTATTAATTAAGATCATCGACTCAATTAGACATTTAGAAATCACAAATTTAAAAATATATCAAAAGAAGGTAACAATATGAGCAATAAAGTAGATTCTAGTTATACATGGGAAGGACCTTTTTAGTTTATTACAGGATGGATTGTGATGGCTCAGAGAAGGCGGCCCTTTGAATAACTAGTCAGTTTTCAACAAATAGAACCCCCCCCCCACCCCAAACAAAAGAAGTACAGCAACAGTGGGACATCATCGACTGTGAGACTACCTCAGAACTAATGTAACCAAACAGCACATAAAAAGAAAAAGAGGAGTTTCCAAAGGTTCTGTAAGAAGACCAGCAAGCTGTACATTGTTTCTAAGTTCTAAACTACTACGCTTCCACTTGAACTGGAGTCTCGCAACAGAGCACCAAAATAAAGCTCCCCACAACTCCCATCATTAACTTAATACACACTCATCCGCTACTTCTACAACTGCTACTACTGTAAGTTCCATCAACTTCCCAATCTTCGATTCCTTCGCTCCCAAGGCTTTTTCTTTTTTAAACACAGAAAAATAATAATAACACCATAAAATATAAAATAAAATAAAAAAAGTAAAGAGAGGAGGAAAGGGAGGGGAGAGCTGTGAGGGGCAAGCTACACAATTACAATTGGAAGTTGACAATGGACAAGAAGCAGAGTGTCCAATGCAATGAACTGCAGATAAGATAATGGTGGCCCCTTTAAACCAGACTCCTCAAGTAAAACACAGCCCTAGTTTCTGCTCTCCCATTCCACACTCCATCGAGTGCACATTTCTCACACTGACCTGCTCCATTTCTTAACCCCTCACTGATTCAGAGTTTATTTGGCTGGTACTCCCAGCATGGGAATTGGCTCCATTCATGGGTACAGAACGCTGGGAAAAGTCCATTAAAAGCTTCCTCTGAGCTTCATTTGTGTGAGGAAGACTAGAACGAAGAAGCTCACAAGGCATTTCTTGCCTCATTGCCTCTGAACCAATCACTTCCATTGTTGGAGACTGGTTCTGTATTGATTGCTTGATCGTCTCATATTTATTCACGCAATACTTGGTAAGAAGAGTGAAAAATTCATCAAATGACGCCCTCCAGAAAGCATAATTTGGCATGCTGCAATTTCCAGAAGGATAACTTAAAAGTTGAGTGGCCCTTTCAAGAACTGATTTTAGAATAACAGAAGCACCATCCCCAGCAGGGCTTCCCAGGGGCCTAAGTGGTGGCTGCTCTGAAGAACAAACAACTGCTACAAGGCAAGCGCTGAGAGCACGAAGATCCATACCATTAACACATGTAGAAACAGTCTTTGCAAGATTAGTAGTTGTCTCAGCTGCTTCCAGATCAGAAGAAAGACCACCAAACAAGAATCTCAAGTGACGGAAAATTGCCATGCACACTACTCGAACAAGCTCACTTCCAGGGATAAGAAGCTGAAGGAACCTGGTGACCAGCTTACGGCCCTTTGCAAGAGAGACTAATCTTAGGAACACAATGTCATCTTTGGCAACACATTTAACTGCATGCGCACCTTTGCTAAGTGGATCAACAAGCTGCAGTGATGCTGCCATACCTTCAAGCAGGATCTGCCGCCTCCGTCTGAGCTGGATCCCACCATCTTGGGGTTGACTAGATTGTATGAGCCGGTCAATATCATCTACATCAAGAAGAAGAGACAGACCATCTTCAATGGTGATTCTAGCTGCAAGCATAGGTTCCTCCTCTAAAGGCCTCTCAGTTTTCTGTTCAGAACCTCCATCACCTGAACCTAAGGGAGGATCGACTTCAAGCAGTGGACGAGGTCTTCGAATGGAAGAGAGGGGGGCCTTCCCAAGTGCATCAGCATGTAGATGCAAATGCTGCTCTCCGCTGTTACGGGATCGAGAATGTAAATCCTTCAGGTGAGATGGACAAAAATTATGTTTACCCCTGGATCCAAAAGATCTTTTGGCAAGACAAGCTTGGTGGTAATAATCATCTACATAAGGATCATTACTATGTGTGGCAGCATGCTGCATCTTAAGAATGCTCTCTATCTCTTCAGCAGACATATACTTGGATCTGAATTGCACCAACCCACTCTCACTTTTCTGGCTACCAGTATCAGAGTTTTGCTGGGAAATACGCGAGCTCTGTCTCTTTCTTTGTGATGATTTAGTTCGTTGATCCCTAAGATCGGCTAGTCCAAGCATCAATTTATGTGATGGAGGATGAGCATTATACAGCTGAGATTGCAAAGCTGCAAAATGAGCCAAAGATGGTTGAACCGAATGGTGCAGTCTCTGCTGTTGTGGTAACATTAACTGTGGGGA
Organism: Gossypium anomalum; assembly: GCA_025698475.1. NCBI lineage: Eukaryota > Viridiplantae > Streptophyta > Magnoliopsida > Malvales > Malvaceae > Gossypium > Gossypium anomalum. Next base: position 19,186,710 of record CM046966.1, read on the forward strand.
AATTAGACCATTTTGATGAGGTATTTGCTGTTGCAACATATTATGCAAAAGACCAGCATGATCTCCATGTAATAGACCGGAGTGGTTAACCCAGTGATTATGTGACCTGCTACTAAAAGATAGGCCAGGAGATGTTAACTGGGGCACGTTACCACCACAATGCAATCCATGGGATAAACCAGCCAGATGAAGACTGGAATTGGACAATGGAGAGAGGCTTACTGCAGAGAAGGGTGGCTGAGATCCACTGGAAACAGCAGAAATATTGAGGTGGGCAGGTGAAGACTGCTGGCATTTGCTACCAGGAGGTGGGAAAGATATGAAGTTCGATTTTGGCCCAAATATTGGTTCACTTGAGAAACGATGCAGCTGGGGTTGCTGCTCAGGATATGAAGAAGTTCTATACAAAGGCTTTGAGTCAGAAACACGAGCATATGGTTGTGGCTGCGAAGACCATCTCTTGCCGTCTTGAGCATCATCTGCATCAAAAAGATGCTGATCCATCCAGTTTACGTATTCTCCATCTTGAGCCCAGTCAGCAGCAGAGGAACCTGAAAAGATTTGTTCACAGCATGAAACATAAGCAATCTCAAACAGAAAAGTTTATCAACCACTTACCACCATTGAAATAAATAAAATTCAACAAATTCCTTACTCAAAAATGGGCACAGCTCTGAACCAATTAGGAATTTCTAATTAACAACTCATGCATCTTACATAAATAAGAAAGTATCCTGTTATCTTAATGACAAGAAGTTTAGGTAAAGAAAGGTGGTTGAGTAGAGTAACTGCAACTATCATATTCAACTTATCTTTCAGTTAGCCACCTTCATAGAAATAATAAAGATTTGTTTAAGAAAAAAGACATGATTCACCCTGAAATCATGTTAGGAGTTAGGACAAGAACAAACATATTCAAGCTTGCATACATATTGGAAAAATATAAAAGCAAAAAGCTCGAATGGCCTTGAAAAAGAAAATGCAGAAGGAAGTCAGATCAGCAATATATCAAGCATGTACATGTAAAAGAAACTGAGACCAAGTTATCTGAACAGAGGGCATCATTAAAGCATATCATCAATAGTATCAGAACTGCAGCAAGAGACCAAAATACAGTGTCCAAGAAACAACAAAAAACTTATAGAAAAATATGAAAACAATATACAGAAAAGGAAAAGAGGCAAATATAAGAGACACTAACCAGAAGTATTTAAAGAGAACATTAGGAAAAACAAATATGCGTTTCTAAATACTAAGAAGAGTCATCAACCAATCTAGAACCTAGCTCTACAGGAAACTATTTAAGAAGGTAAGAGCCTTGCTCTGGAGATTTTCAAGCACAGAAGTGAGATAAAAGTTTTATTGCTTTCAAGTATCGTTCATGAGTACAGATCATAACTACAATAACGATAGCATAAAAGATGACATAATTGTACTCACTTTCCCTTGAAAAAGATCCAGATCTATCACCAATAACTCCTGGATTTCTTGGCCCAGTAACAACTCTATTCAGCTGTGGGAAAAAAGAGAAATATATTAAAATCCAACAAACAAGAAAGGAAAAAAAAATCAGAACAATAACAAGAGGGTAAGTTAAGCAAGTGCACTTTAGGACAACATAACTTCATGCAGTTTTTCTTTCTTTCTTTTCTTGTCTTTTCTTTTTTTTGTTTTGTTTTTTTTTTTTTTGTTGGGGGAGGGCTTGCTCCAACTTGTTTCACCAAAGATGACAGGTTTTCTTTAGCCTGCCAGCCTTGACTTTGGGCCTCAAAAGCTCCAAAACAGAAGAATACTCAATCCCTCCCCCTTCCTTTTACATTTTCTTTCCTTTCCCTCTCTTTCCCTTCTCTCCACCCACTATTTAACTGCCTTTCATCAATCTCGATACGTATAAGTGTCTTGCTGTGATATTTTATTTATTGTCTTGCTCTACTTTGCTCAAATTCTAGGTCCTTCAACTCTTAATTTAACTTAACAACTAATAGTCTTTGGAACTATATCTTCATGAATCTCTCCCTCGCTATCTCTTTTTCTTTTATATTCCAGGTTGCTAGTGCTTGAACTCTAAACGTCTAATCACTGGAACTAAAAGTCAAGCAATCTATCGCAATCCACATTGTTGTTGGCAATTATCTCATATAACAAGCAACAGCAGTATATTTTTTCAATCAGTTTCACTTTCTTCTTTATTGCTAATGCAAGTTATGCTCTCCTTGTTTTCCATCACATGGTCAAAAGAGAAAAAGCTATAGTCGATGAACTAGGGCATGATGCAAGATCCATGCTTTTCAAAACAAATTTACCAAAATAGAAAATGCAATCACATTTTTCAGTCAATTTTGCTTTTAATTGAAAAAATTGCAAACTTAGTCCAAGAACAACACCTAAGTTAGGTTGGACTGAGGCCCAAAGTAAGAACATAATATATCCAAGAAGCCAATCTTACTCCATTTCTAAATTTTAATGTTTTATCCAACAAGTTAGATGAACTGTGCAGTAAACCCCAAAATCTCCCATAGCTCGAATGTTTCTCTACAACAATTCCAATAAGTGTAATTTTAGGTCCAACTCTCTCTTTCCCAATATTGAGGTCATATAGCATTACCAGCACATGCTGGAATACAAGGACAAGAAAATACGAAACCCCTTCTCAACATTGAGAACAACATGAGGATAAGGAAATAGCTTTGCAAGGCAAGCTTGATACTATACAGCCCAAGTATGAGTGCCAAATGTGAAGTGATAAAAAAATCCGGTTCATCTTCTTTACACATTTTTCTAACAAAAGTCATTACTATCTAAAAAGTAATTTTGTGACGTGAAACATTTGTAGACAGAAAAAACAGAAGCTTATTAAATAATTTCTTTCAAATACAATGAATATATCAGAAATAGTCCATTGATTATGAGATCATCCCAACTAAACCACATCAAAGAATATCCTTTTACATTTTTTTAATGCCTAAAACTTTGGATTATCATTAGCTTTGAATTATTAACATGTCAAAATCATTCCCATTAAAAGAAAACTACACACAAAATAATCTTCTTTTACATGTCTAAATCTTTGTGTCATGACTGGTAATAGTCCAGATCACAAGCTATATTTGATAAGATCTTAACTTATCTAGAGTTAGCTATTGGTCATTTCATAATGCAAAAACATCAAGACATGGATCCAAATTAGCCGTAATTGACATTGTCAACCAAAAGGTAAACCGTAACCTATAAGACAAACTTCAGTATAGAATACAAAATCAAGTCCGTGTTGCATGATAAACAACCTTCAAATATAACAAACATCAATGGAACATAAAAAACAAAAATCCCAGTTTTTCAGCACAAAGATCAATATAAAATAAAGATAACCAGAAATTCAAGAAACAAGTATACCAAATGAGTTAGTGAGAAACATCAACTACAGAAATCATCCCACCACAAACAATGATAAATACATAAATAACCAACCTTTGCAAAAGTAGTAGCTAGATCATCCACATCAGATAAAGAGCCTAAACCTACAACCTGCAAATGAATAACACAGAAATCAGAACAGAAATAGTCATGTTTCAAAGTCCAAAGTAGAGAAAGTTGAAACCAAGGTTTTGAGTTTAGCTAGTTATCTTTTACTGAATATAGATGAAGAGATGAACAGCAATACCAACAACTAAAAATTAGAAATAAGGCAAAAATAAGATCAATGTACAAGAGTGTGGATAACAATGACATAAAATCCTTACAAGATGAATGAAATGCAACCAAAAACTAATATAATAGCTGTTGCACTTCATGCATGACAATACAAATATAGGAATCACATGTTCTGTTAAAGCTTTCTTTTTTCTGAGTACATCTGTCTGCTTTCACATATCCATTGTCAACAATTAAGCAACTATTTTTTTATCCAATTCATAATTTAAAAATTCAACAAAACCATAGTGTGTTTACAAGCATATATTTGTAGTAATATGTTCCATGCATGTTAACGCCATTAAATGATCACATATCAGGAAGAGAGAGTTCGATTAGATAGATAAAGTAACTAGTTTACAAATGCAAAACTCCTTTCACCTGGGCAGCAAATTTTAAAATACATGCCAATGAGAAAACCTTTAAACGCAACTATTGTCTGACTACCTTAAATAAGTAGCAATTTCAAATTTTGAAATTGACAGATATAATCTGCTTATTAAAAATCTAATTCCCAAAATGACCACAGAATAGAACTTTTTATTGCTAACTGGCGGAGTGTGTAAAACTGAGATTAAAAGGTACAGAGCAAAATGGAAGTTCGAAACATATTAAGTTATGAAACAACTTTCGCTCAAATAAAGAACTCTAATGCAAATTATTGTTTAGGGTCATAATAAAGTAATAAGATATCATGGGAATGAAAAAGTAGCAGGAGCTGAAAAGCAATACAAATGAAACCAGAGTTGGCCGCTCAATGATAACCGAATGAACGAAATCTCACCTCTCCCTTATCAAACAAATGGTACTCATCATCTTCAGGGGAAGCAAACACAGGAGCATCCTGTTCATCGTCTTCTAGACCCCCCAACTCCACTTCTTCCATAGCATTTTGACCAAAAAATTCATACTGGGATGCATCAAAAAGCGCATTATCTGCAAAACCACTAACTAATTCAGCAATTAAACAGTAGCGTAGACACGATCAACCAGCATAATATAGCTTAATAACCATCAAATGCAAGAAACATAAATAAATAAATAAAAACCTTTGTTTTGTTTAAGATAAACACGTAATCAAGCAAATACAATAAAGTTAGTGGGGGTTAACAGTAAAGACCCGTTTGGTACCCAAGAAGGAAAAACATAAAGATCCGAACTTTCAAAGCAAAATTCATCATCTTTTCGCATCATAAAATCAAACTAATTAAGTAACGGGGGAAAATCGAAAAAGAAAAGAAGGAATTGAGGAAGGAAACCTGAGGAAGATAAGGAGGAGAAGTTGTTGTGAAGTTTGTCATCGGATCGATCCATATTTACAAAAACCGACGTAACAAAAAAAAAAAGAAAAAACCCTAGCTAGATATAGCAGATAAAAAAGAACGATAAGATGAAGAAGAAATTAAAACCCTAGAGATACAGAAGGAAACGAAGAAAAATCTCTCTGAGAGAGAGAGGGGGGGGGGTGAGAGATTAGGGGAAGGGAGGAGAAGGGGGGTTTTGATTTCGGGTCTGGGGTTTCGATTTAAACCAAAAAGAGGAAGGAGAAAAAGAAAAATGGAGGATTGGGTTGATTTAATTTGTGTGTATGTTTTTGAGTGCACGCCGAGATTGAAGAAAGACACATGTGCACGGTGAGAAAATGACGCTCATTCATCACAATTCACAAGCTTAGATCCATTTCCATTCACTAATATTTATTTATTAATATAGTAAAACTAAAGCATATTTCATATGTAAAGATTCTTCCCCACCCATATATTCTCTAACCCTTCTTCACCATATTTTCAGAAATTATTACTTTTATAAAGTAGCACTAGTTTATTTTTATATAAAAAATCTTACTAAAAAATAAAAAATTAAATTAAAATTTTCACCTTGAGTAAAAAATTAAATTAAATTAAAAATTTTAATTAAATCCCTCGTGAATTGTTATTATCAACTATTTTAACCATTAAATTATGTTGGTGTGATTAACAGAACCTTTAAAAAGATAACACATGGCATCTGAACATAAATTATCACTCAAAAATTTCATCATTTTCATTGACTTTCTTAAACCTTGAAACCATCCAAAATAACCCATTTCTTTTGCCAACCCATTACCAATGCCAGCCACAAAATGAGCAGTGCATTAGTCTCTCCTCCAGCAATGTAGGTCGATTTGGATATGGGTTTGAAGTTTTCATCGGGATCCTCTTGCTTACTACCACCACAATTGATTCCATAAGCTTTGTCGCCGTCAAGACTCGATGAGGAAACCATAAAAAGCTACCCAAAGTTGATGTACACACTCTTGAAGAAAGATCTTTTGGATACGTGTCGTGTCGTGTCGTGTGCTTAGCTAATTACAAAAGTAATGATAACCTTACACTTTTACCTAATTACAACCATTTCTTCCATCTCAAATGTGTGAACCACTAGTTGCAATTGCACTCCACATGTCTTATTTATTGGACATCTCCAATCCCACTGTTGTTTTCACTGTCTACCATATATTTGTAATTTTATATTTTTATGATTTTATATATTTAATTTTTTTATAATTTATTATCATTTTCCTACCTTTTTATTATATTTATAATTTTTTATATTGGCAAACATGTTGTCCTTGTAGGGATTTGTTAACCATTTTATCCTAATTCAATTATCAAATTAGTTCATGTCGATTTCTCTTCGCGGAAGACTTAATTGAAAGGTTTAATTGAATGCAAATTAAGTTGATGAATTTAATTCATTTTAAATTTTTCACTAAAAACTTTTTAGACTCATTAAATAAAAAAATAACATTTTTGTCTTTAAACTCTAAAAAATTTATTTTAGCCTTTTTAATTTTTTTTTTGTGCTTTATTTAGCTCTTAAACTATTACTTATTGTTAAATTATTCAAAATTGGATGGAAAAATTAATAGTGTCAAAGTAATATCACATAATAGTCCATATATATTATTTATTAATATAACATTATTTATTTTATATATCACATTAGCTGCAAAAAGATCGACTGTTAATATTGACCAAAAACGATATTGAAAAGGTGAATTATACCCACTGGTGGTAAGGACAATTTAATAAAGGTTAAAATATGTTGTTAATCCTTATACTTTGATAGAATTGGAATTTAATCCTTAAAATTTAAGTCTTTATACTTTTTTTAATTTAAAATTTTAAGTCTAGTCACTGAAATTGTAAATATTTTTCTGTCAAAATTTATCAACTTAAAATTTTGATTAGGTTATCTTCGTATAACGTGGCATATGATTGACATAAAATAAACATATTAAATGACAAATTTTGACAGAAACTATCAATGAGCTGGGACGTAGGCAAGGGGGCAGGCAAGGACCCCAGCCCCTCCCTAAAATAGAAAATTTTTCATTTAGGCCCCTTTAAAATTTATAAAAATTTAAATAAGTAAAGGTAAAATTACACTTTGGCCCCCCTAAAAATGATAAAAATTTGATTTAATCCTTTAAAAATTATAAATATATAGATATTAAAGTGGTAAAATTACAGTTTTACTATCGTAACAATATACAATTTAATTCCGATCCCTCGTAAAAGATTTTATAACTTCACCCTATGAACGAAGATAAAAAAACACAAATAAAAAGAAAAATATTAATACACATTGAAAAGAAAAAAATGGCTAAAACAACTACAATAAGATTTTTGTGAAGGCTTTGTTCTCCAAATTATTTACGAAAAGATGAGGTCAAGTGCATGTCTTACAACAAAAAATAACATCATTTTTAGACCTAAAAATGAAACAGTGATCACCCAAGCCATTTATCTTTCACAAATATGCTAGCTGTTAAAGCATTATTAATTAATATGTTAGCTGATTACTTCTTGCACCAACAATTAATAAGAATCAAATTTGGGATTAAGCATTCCAACATGAGATATTATCCTTTTTTGCCTTCATATTTTTTACTTTTTTTTTTTTATATAAGCATTAATCTTTTACGGATTCCAATTTTCTTTTAGATGGAGGATGAAATTGTTTCCAGTGAGGTTGAAAATAATTGTGATAATGAGATTAAATACGTACTATAATGGCAAGATTAAAATTTACAATGAAATGTATGTTTAAATTCAAATGCGATTGCAGTGGTAAAAATAGAAAATAACTATTAAATACATTAAATTATAAATAAAATATGATAGAAGCTTTTAAATTATTTTATTTTATGATATTATAAAAATATATAAATATTTTAATTAATTATATAATCATTTTACATTATTTGTTATACTAAATGATAAATATTTTAAAATATATTACCTATAAAAAGAATATTACATCCACGAGTCTTCTAAATAGAAATGAATAACGAAATAAAAAAAAAAAAGAAAAAAGAAAAGGATATATTTGTTAAAATGAGGGTCCAATGAATTAATTGAACCCTCCTACCTTTGGTGACAATTTGAGGCTCCAGTGGTAAACTAATCGCATTTCATCTAAACATGAGCTTTCACGATAATTGAGAAAAAAATATAAGGTTAAATGCACCACATTGATATCAATCGGGAATTCAAAGATGCCCTTGAGCAATGGAGATGAATCAAAGTACCAACCATGATGTTCCATAATTTACTCTTTAATCTTGCAAATCGGATCAAGTGCTTCAACAAAATTTGATAAATCTCTTTTATACCAACTAAAAAAAAATACTATCGAAGATAAACTTTCTTATTGTTTTTTAATGGTTTAATTCACGATTTGATATTTGAAATATACTTATTTTTCAATTTTAGTATTTGAACTTTTTATTTCAATTTGATATCTAAATTATCAGTCACTTTCTAATTTGGTACCTAAAGTATACATCTGTTACATTTTTTAGTTCATTCTTTTATAGACATTAAAAAAAATTGATAACCAATCACAAAGTACCATGTGGTGGTTTTATGTAAAAAAATATTTTTTAATTAAATGTATATGCACTTTAAAAATATAAACAATGAAAATATAGATATATAAAAATTCAAAAATATATATTATAAAAAATAAAATTTACAAAAAAAAATAATTGAAATAAATAATATTATTAAAAAAATATTAAAATATTAAAATAATTAAAAAGTTTAAAAGTAATATTGTATTTAAATTTCAAATTTTTTTACAATTACTTGAAATTTAAAAATTTTTAAAAATTTTTATAACCATTTTCAAACTTTATATATTAGTTTGACTTTTTAAAATTTATAATTAATTATTTTAGAATTTTTTAAAAAAGAATTAAATTTTTTAAAAATATATATATTATATATGATTTTTTTACATTTTTAATTAATATAATATAATTAAAAAAAAGAAGACATGTGAAGTATTCTAATAGCACCATGTGACAGGTCAATGTAGATCAATGATTAATCAAAGTTAACAATATTTTCTAATATTTAAATATTTAATCTTTTTTAATTTTATTTAAATTTAATCTTTTTATTTGAAATAAACATATTTGCCACTTGGTATTTTTCATTGGTCAAAAACAAGCCACATGGCACTTTTCCATTGGTCAAAGTGACCTTACAATTTTTTTTCAATCGCTGATTACAAAATAGATCAAAAATAAGGAAATTGATACTTTAAGTATTAAAGTGGGATAAAAAAAAACTTAAATTCCAAATTAAAAAAATAAATATACTTCAAAGCTAAATTTTAAATTAAAATTTATTTTTTTAATTAATCAACTTAAATCAAGATTCAAGATCTTATCCAAATAAGTCCCTTTCCCAGCTGCTAACTACTTCCCACCTACCAGCTGCCTTCTTCTTCGCTTTCGCCCGAAGCCAAATGCAAAATAACAAACAAAATAAAGTGAACCATTTGACTCCTTAAGTAAACCATCTATTCCGACACAGACATTTCCCATTCTATAAAACTATAATAATCATACTGAATTACACAAAATTTGACCCTTTATGTTTTTGTAATAATCCGAACGAGAATAAAAGAATGAATATTAGGTTTATGGATAATACAAATATGAATAAAAAATAATTAAAATAACTTGATATGATATGAAAATACTAATTACCTAATATATCAAAATTGTATACAACACGAACCCATGTGATGGCATGAAGATCAAGAGTGTTCAACGCCTCAAATGTAACTTGAATTCGAGTTGTTTAGTCACGTTTATTATTCGGGCTTTACCCTGTTATTATAATTCACCAAAAAATATATATATACAACACAAATTTGAACATATATAATATATCGGACATAAAGTATAAAAATATGGTACAAATACAAAATTAATGAAGAAGGTGTTCGCAATTTATAATGTGAATGATCTCTAATTTCTGTTGCTTAGAAAAGTTAAAAATAAAGATGCAAATTATGTTATGGATTAATTAGATTAGCTAAGTGATAAGCTTAATGGTTTGATTTCATATGGTCACCTTTTATATCATTTATTATTTATAATAATCTGTTTTGTTTAAAAGTTAAATTAAAATAATTATATGGAAAAAAAAGAGATAATACTTTTAAGCAGTATTTAGTGAAAAGAAATATTTTGTAAGAACACACACATATATATATATATATATAGGGTAGAAATGACTTTTTGTAGATATCACAACCGTCAACATCCAAGCCCTACCAATAACAATTTTCTCCCGTAAAATTTGCAATGTATAAAGAATTTTATTTTTATAATATACACTTTAATTTAATTAATTTTGTTTTAATTTTGTTTTTATTGCTTATTATTATAAACATTACATATTATATAATACATATATTCTTTTTTCTTTTTATTTCTCAATATATCTATTAGAGTGAGTCGAGTAATTAATCTTTTGCATTCTACAGGCCCCATTAAGGGGTAGATGCCAGTCATGAGTTTTAAAATTGTTCCATACCCAGAACAAGGATCAAACTCTCGATCACTGATTAAGATAGAAGAAACCATTACCATTTCATCTAGTATAAAAAAGCTTTTACATCTAATATAAGCTCATTTATCCCTAGTATATATACATAACAAGTTGTATACATTGCATTCAATTATGCTATTTTCACAATTCTATTTTCAGCGTTTTATGACTATTATATACAGGATATGTAATAGAACCATGAAGGAAGTGCTTTTCATGTTTTCTCCTACTTCAAATTGAATTTTATATTCTTTCTTCGATTATTTTTTAGTTAATGTATTTGGGAGGTCCCTGTATTACAGGGACTAAATTAAATTTTTTTTAAATAAATCTAAATTATAATAGAATTAGCATTTACTTTGTGGTGCAAGTGAACATGTTAGTCCAACAAGTGCTCGGAGCAAAACAGAAAGTAGTACAAAATCCTTGAGCAGGAACTTGTTAGGTTAAGGATGCATCAGCCAATCAAGAAAAGACTACACACTCTCATGCAAAGTGATAAACTATGTATAGTTTAGGGGATGAAGAATAATTCATTCTGCTACTTTTATCACCTTGCTATTTTTCCTTCGGTTTTCTTCTCCTCTCCTCCATTTTTACCAACTTTAAGGATTGGAGAATGTCTAGAACCACAAACTCCAATGCCTTCATAATTCACTCAAATTTAGTTTCTCTTAAGTTATATTTCAAAAAGATGAAAATGATATCAAAATTCGTACTGAATCGAATTTATATATAATTAAAGATTTTTATTTTCAATAATATAAATAGAAAAAATTGGTAAATGAATTGGAATAGGAAAAAAAAAATCTTAAATACTTATATTTAAAATTATAAAATAAATAAAAAAATCCAGCAATTGTAAGTTTCTGTTTCTAGTATCTTAAACGAGAAATGAGAGATTGACCGTCCATTGGGGGATTCCGAATCCATACCCCCACATGAACACCATTAAATAAAATTAATGTTATGAACTAAACTTAAAGTGATACCAAACTCCAATCTCCAACCTACACATTCCAAACCCAAACAAGAAGTGAGCTGGCGACACACCAATCAGCTTTAATATCTGCTTTCTTGACAAAGCTTTTTGTTATATAGATTTTCATATGCTTATATTATATATGGGTGTTGCAAAAGTTGTCATTACTGCTGTAGCCGTTGTAAACTACCTTTTAAACAGCAGATTGAAAAGCTACCGAGATAACGGACATTAGCACGTCATGACCGTTTGGTTGCTCTTTGGTATTCAGCGTTGACGTTGAAGTCGTTACATCATTTATCTCACTTTGTAATTCAGCCGTTATAAAAGAGGAGAAATTAGCTGGCTCATCACTGGATCCATCCAATTTATTAATTAAACCCCGAAATAAATATTTGACAGTGATAAAAAAACATTATATTTAAATTTAAAAATTTAATATTCATTTAACCAAAATTTTAAACCATGTTACATATTACCTTAGAATTGGTCAAACATTATACATAGATTTTGTTAGTACTTTATGCCAATGCCATTTGTATTATTCTCAGTATGCTTAAAATCCACTAATGCTAAAACGCATGTCACAAATTCTAAAATAACATATTATTTTATGACCATTTTCCAAATTATATGTACAATTCAAGTCTGATTTAACAATTAATTTTGTTTTAAAGGGACTGATCAATTCTTGTTTCTTGTTTTAAAGCAGTTTCTACTGCATTTTCATTTTAATCCTTAATATTTTTTATCTCGATCAATATTTTTAAAAATGATATTTTTGAGTGACTAAAATGAAAATTTGAACACGATGTGGCGTGTATAAATTAATTGTCATTGGAGATTTAACTGTAAAGTGATTAAAACGTCCAAAACATTAAGTGACGATATTGTAAAGTTTCATTTTGAGTGATCAAAATGAAAATACCCTAAAAATTAGGTGACTATCTAAATAGTTTACCCCCAATATTTTTTAATAATGTTGTGTTGTGAACCGTCCTCAAACCAGGAATAAAATTCGATAGCCCTACCCACCATTTCCCAGCCTGCCTGCCTTTGCCAGCAAACGCCTCTCCTTTCTTTCTTTTTTTTGAGCAAACCAAAGTGATCGAATCGGATCCCTTATCTGTCACCCCCACCCTCATATATATACACATTCATTAAGCACTAGTTTTTATCTCCAACGGTGTCAGAGAGAGAGATTGGTGGCTCTTGAATTTCTCCAATAATGGTGATGGGAATGAAGAATTGGTCAGTAAAGAAGAAGGAGAGGTTCTGGGGCAGCTGGAAACTCTCATCAGCATTCAAGTGGAAGAAACCCATTGATTTCCAGGTGAAGATAATCGACAATTTGGTATTCAGAGTTCTTTATGTTGTAGAAGCCGTAGTTCTTGTCTCCACTCTCTGCTTCTTCTATCTTTGCTGCGGCTGCAACATTTAATTTCTCTTCTTTCTTTCATTCTTCCCTTTTTCTTTCTTTTTATTTTACCTATCGCAATAGATGATTGTAAGGTAACCTTATAATTCTTCTTTTTTGTAATTTTTTAAAATTCTTTCTACTTTTGCTCTTCAATTTTTTTTCCAGGGAAATGTTTCCTCATCATAACTTTATATATATATATATATATATATATATAACTACAGTGTGTTAGAGTTTTATTTGGTTGAATTTGTTTTATTTACTTATTATCATTAAGGAAGGATGCATATGATTTTTGTTCTACTATGGAGGATTAATGAAGTTATTTGTATGTTATATATATATATCTATATTAGAAATTTATTTACTGCATTTCTTATTAATTGTTCGTATTGGCTGTCGAGAAAAAAAAAAAGGAATGTGCTAAATGATTCGAGATAAAAATAATAATCTATTGGAAATTTAGAACTAAATGTTTAATATCTCATTTTCAAACTATTTTAAATTGATACAGTGTCGTTTTTTAAAAATAATATTGAAAATTGATATTGTGTTTTTAATATTGATTTATAAATAAAAATTGAAAAAAGGAATGGAAACAAATTGTAAGGTCCGACAGGCGGACTCGTAAAGCTGGTGCAAGTCTGCATTTGTCCAAGTTAAAGCCGGCAAACTCCAGGCCGCTTGGGGGAGAGGCACAAGTTTATCCACGTCAAATAAATTCAATAAATAATATATAAACTTATTTCACACTTCAATTTTATTTAAAAAAAATATTTTAGTCATTTATTTAATTTTTTATATTTTTTAGTTTTTAAACTAATATTATTTATCAAATTACCTTAATATAGATAGAGAAGTTAACATCTATTAATTTTGTTGACATGACATCCAAGTGTATGCTAAATTAACAATTAATTAATTTTTAAAAATTTAAAAATATTTTTATATTTTTTAATAGTGTTAATTTTTTTAGATTTTTAAAAATTATTCAATTACTAACAATTCACGTGTATGACGTCAACAAGAGCTAAAAGAAACGAAAAATTAAATGAAGAGCTATTTTTTTTTATAAAGTTGGAATGTCAAATAAGTTATAATGCCTAAAATATATTATGATATAAGATAATTTTAAAATTGACACGCTTCGAATTGCGGGTTAAAATTTTTCAGGAATATATTTGTTAGTATTGAAATTATTTTATTTTGCTGCTTCAGTGAATATCTAGGCCACTGTTGGGGATTGGTCTGTTATAGACAACAGAAAAACCCTAAGCCCTAAACTCCCTTCCCACATTTTCCCTGTATCACCAACCCTAGGTATCTATACCTTGTTATGCTAGGCTGGCTACTATTTTTCTTTTTCCCTAATTTTTCTCCTTGTGTCGCCCTTCTTCCCCTTCTCTTCTTCTTTTCACTTTTTCTTCTAACTTTTTTCCTTTTCCTTTCTCTTTCTTTTTCCTGATTGTCGCACCATTATAGCCACCGTATTCATCCACCACCATTGATTGTTATTGCTCCTTATATTCCTTGAATCGCTGAATCCCTTTCCCTTATCAAATCATCTTCCTTTCGTTCAGATTTCGTTGGTGTTTAGATCTGTTAACGAAAACTATTGTTATCTTTTGTCGTAGAGTGGTAAGTGTGATCTATTTCAATGGTTAAATCTTGATTTTCGGTTGTACAATTGAGTTATGTTGTTCTTTTTATTTTGCTTAATCGATCTCTTTCGGGTTTCTGTTGAAAGCCTTAATACCGATTACTAACTTGTGTATCTAGTGCAAATATGTCGTTTGAAGGACTGGATCTAGGGGTATCAGATTAGATCTGAGTGTGTGGAGTGCCGAACAGACTTGTGGTGAAAGGTGTGTGTCCTAATCATGAAAATCAGTGGCAAACTGTGAGTGTATTTTAGGATCACACGGTCTACCACATAAGCATGTGTCCTACACGATAGGTCAATACTGCCATGAGCTACTGTAACTTTAGGGTATTTTCAATGTTACACGACCACAACTAGTTACACGGCCGAGTCAAATGATCGTGTGACTATCGTTGGGGATTTTGCTTACTAATCACGCGACCTCAATGAATTACATGACTTGGACACACGACCATATACCTCAACACCACACAGTTGTGTTGTAACGACCTGAAAGTTAGGGGATGTTAAAAACGTACTTCCAGGACCTCACCCTTATGTGTCGAATTTAAATATATTAATATTATACCTTGGGAAATTACATTAGAAGTTAATTGAATGTTAATTTGATAAATCTTAATTTTTAAGGACTATGTTAACTATGAAAAGAGAAAAGTTGCTAGGACTGTTTGAATAAATAGCCCATTTCTTATAGTGGAATAGTATGAGACTAATATATATAAATATATATAGGTGATATCATTAATAATTAAAATAGGATAACTATTATATATATATATATATATATATATGAAAGAGAAGTGAATTAATAAATGAAAAGGAAATAAAGTATTGAATAAATAATAATAATAAGGGATAAAAGAGAGAGTAGGTGAAAAAGAAGGTAGAGAGTAGGATAGTGAAATCTTTCTTTTCTCTTTACTGCCAAAAATAGAAGAAGAAAGGGGGGAAGAGATGTTCAACCATGGTGTTTAATGCATGCATAAAATTGGAAGTAAGGTTTAGTATCTTGGCATGAAACTTATGTTTTTTATGATATAATACTATGAGCTAGGTTACCCATGTTGAAATTTTAAAAATGAATAGAGATTATGAAAGTTACCATGAATTGGAAACTCAAGGTTTGGGATTATTTTTGTTAAATATAAAATGTTTTTGAGGTGATGATTTGAGTATAAAAATTTGTAGACTAAATTGGTAATATTGAGTGGTGATTTTATTGATAATAATTCTTAGGGACTAAGATGTTATTAAGTAAAAATAACAGCTTGAATTGTTAATTTTGTGAGATATAGGGACTGTTTTGGTGGACTATTAGTATGCTGGAAAAATTTGTATTTGTTTGCTAAGTCTATTAAATACATGAAATATGTTGTGATATGAAATTTACTAGCAATAACTAGAAATGAGTAAAATGTTATAATGTAAATTTGATTGATATTAGTAGAAACAAGAATGGTATTAATTGAGCTAAATTGTTAAAAAAAAAAAGATCAAGAGAAGAATAGAGCGAGTATCAATTGTGGAAAGGAAAAGATCACTGAGAATATATCCGTCGTATTTTGGTTAAATATATATAGTAGAATTGGACTTGGCATCCAATGAGAATCCCGTCCTCAAAGTTGGTGACATTTCTTCTTTTTGTGTTTTGGCATGTACCTAGGATGCAAATTTAATGGTAGTGTCATTTTGTTTAAAGAACGCTAGAGTACTAGTTTTGTAAGTGTATATGATTGTAAATATTTGTTGATATTTTATACTATGTTAAAAATGATGTTTGCCCAAATGAGTTAAATATGTATGATAACATGAAGAATGTGCATTTAACAAATTCAATGCTGGATGTGATGATGATACATGTTTTAAGTCTAATTTTGGGTTGGATTGAATGTCTATTATATCATGGTCATATGCATATGATTGAATGTAGGTTGGTATCAATTTGGGTGAGAAATAAGGCTTGGAAAATAGCCAATTTTGGCCCACACGGGCAGAGACACGGGCATGTGTCTCAGCCGTGTATGACACACGATCATGCGCACGGGCATGTGGTTTGGCCGTGTGTCATCTGCACCTTAATTATGAGAAACAGAATGCTCAGATTTGAACACACGGGTAGAGACACGGGCGTGTGTCTCAGCCGTGTGGACAACACAGCCTCGAACACGGGCGTGCGCCCTAGCTGTGTGAAGTCTGAACCTATTTTGTGAAAATTAATTTTCCACACGGCCTAGCACACGGGCGTGTGACCTGGCCATGTGATCTCAATTTATTCTCGAGATACAAGTCAGAGAGTTACATGGGGTCTGGACACGGACGTGTGTGACCACACGGCCTGCCCACTTGAGCGTGTCCCATATCCATAAGGGCGTGTGATCTCTATATAGTGGAAAATTTTCTAAGTGTTGTAAAAATTTCTAAAATTCTCAGTTTAGTCCCGAACCACTTCCAATGCATGTTTTGGGCCACGTAGGCTTGTATTAGGGACTTTATGATTAATTGCAAATGGTTTTAATTTGGATGCAAATTTATGACTTGGAATTGTATGATTGTTTGTATGGTAAGTCCGATAATGCCTCGTACTCTGTTCCGGCGTTGGATACAGGTAAGGGGTGTTATATGTGTGACCTCTATTTTACAATTTTACCTTAATCTTTCTGAAATGTTTCAGTTTAGTCCCTGTATAGTCCCCAACTTGTTTAAAGTTCTCGTAAGCTCAATTGAGACCCTTTTTCCATATTTGTTCTGTAATCTGTGATCTGTTTAGTTATGTGTTAAATCTGAAATTGCTATTGATGTATATTCACTGTTACTGTTAAAACTACAATTGCTATTGTTTGCATGATAATCACATGATCATATTATTATCATTATTGTTTATTGATCTATAAAAAGTATGTTGTACAATTGCATTGGGATTGGGTTATTGAAGGAGGAAGTGCTATTGGCGGTTTATCCGTGTATCTATTGTAGTTTATCCGCAGATCTACTGATGGTACATACACACGAGCTTATGCTAATATTGTTATGGTGTGTAAGGTTGGATGAGTTCTAGGGAATTCTTACCGTGGAGTGTAGCAGATAGATGGGTAGGAAAGTTTTACTATTAAACCTGCATATTGCATACAGATATCATCGTGAAATTGATAATATGATATGTATTGTATATTGGAAAATTGTATGTTATTATTTATTATTTAATTTGCTTACTGCTTATGTGTTAAAGACCACATTGAGTTTTATACCTCACCCCTTAGTTTTTCCTATCATTTCAGATAACTCTTGAGGTTAGGGCTCGGACTCAACATTTGGAGCAGTCGTCTATTTTCATCTAAAAACGTACTTTTAAACTGTTTTATTAATTCTTTTGGACTTTGCATTGTTTTAAACGGACTGTGACATGGAATTTAACATTCATATGGGGTGTTTAAATAGATGATTTGAAACCAAATGAAATTATTTTCTTGAGAAGGGTTCTCATCAATTTTATAAAACGATGGTTCCTTCTATGAATTTTGAAACTTTTTACTATCGAACACTTTTTATTAAACTTGAACGTTTTACTAGTCATTTCGATGGCTAATGTAACTTTTATGATTCAACCGTAACGTATGGGTCGGGTTAAGGAGGTTACAAAAATAATAATTTTAAAAATACAAAACCATTTTTACAATTTTTTTTTCAAATCCTGCTACTAGACCTCTTGATTTGCATAAGTTGTACTTTAATTTGATCAATTTTAGTCTCAATACTATTCAAATTGGTCAATTTTAGTCATTGTATTTTTTAAATTTAAAATTTTAGTCCTAACCAAATGATAGCAATTAAATATGTTTGGTTAAATTCTACTATTATGCATAAAGTTACAGATTTAGTCCATGTTCTTCAACCATAACATTTTTAGTTGTTATATTTTTTTAATTTTTGAAATTTCAATATTATTTTAAAGGCCAGTCGTTAAATCTATTAATTATTTTTGTTTGTGAGCAATATGTGAAAATAACATGCTAACATGACATTACATATACAATAATATATTTAACATATCAAATTTTGAAAATAAAAAAAATTAATTTAATTAATTTAATTCATAGAAATATATTTGCAAGCATTCCATATAAAGATCCAAAACTTTAGGCACAATTTTAATTTAAGAAAACAATTATTTATTTATTTTTATTTTTAAAACAAATTTTTTATTTTTTATTTTAAAAAAATAAAAATACATTTTTAAATAAAAAATTAAAATCTATTTTCGAAAATTAAAATATGAAAATAGTAATGTTGATTACTATTAGTAATTAAACTAAAGATAATTTTAAATAAAAATAATTTTACTAATATAATAAAATAAAAAATCAATATTTTTATATATAAATTTGAATTAAGATAAATTATATTTAAATTTGAAAATTAATGTTTTCAATTTTTCAAAACAATTTCTATGAAGATAATGAAAATGTTATAAAATAAATACATAGAGAGTAAAGAATAAAGAGAATGAGAAAGCAAAGAGAGAGCGTATTTTATTGATCAATGAGAATATTTAAAAAGCTTCTCCAAAGTATCTATTTATAGGTATAAGAAGTATAAATGAAGTAGATGTCTACTTCTAATTGTTATTAGAATTTAAAGTACATGAAAACTTATCCTGATCTTAATGAACATCCACTTAATAAGATATTCTTAACACTCCCCCTTAGATGTCCATTGGTAGTTAATGTGTCGTTAAAACTTTACTAAGATAAAAACCCTGTGGGAAAAAAATTCTCAGTGAAGGAAAAATAGTACACATATCTATAATACGTATAATATGCTGCCTCATTTAAAACCTTATCAGGGAAATCCAATGGGGTAAAACCCCGATTAAGGAAAAAAGAGTACAATGCGTATTTACTCCCCTTCATGAAAATATCACATACTTTTTCATATTCTATGTATTCAATCTTGAATACTAACATTTCAAATGACTATTTAAATGTATTTGCTAAGCATTTATATCGCCAATCTTTTGAAAGTCATGAGTGAGGGGATAATTTGGGGGAAATATATTTTGATCTCTTTAGGAGTTTCAACAATAATTATAGTAAACTTTAATCATGATTCTTTTATAAAAGTACAAATAAGTATTTTGGATCATTTTATAATCCTCCTTCAACTACTATTCACTATGTCAAATTTACCACATATGTTCAAATTATTTCAATTCATATAAATAAGCAATTTCTTGATAATTTCAATATGCTTCCGGCATTCTAAATCTTTCAAGGATTTTAATATAAACTTTACTATATAGTGATTCATAATAAGTTATAACAACAACCATTAAATGCAAGTTAAATCTTTTATAAACTGTCAGTTTAATAATATATCTAACGGTTATTGCATCCATAAAAAATATTATATCTTTTCATAATTAATGCCAAGATTTAGCGAAAAACTTTATATTTTTATTTTACTTTTGCAAAACTACTTCATTTGTACCATCACTGACTTTATACCTTTAGATATTTTGACTATTGGTCCAAAAACTCTACTAATTTAATTGTACTTGAGTTGTGTCTTTTTATTTTGACCAATCTATTCCATATCTATATTTCTCAATAAATTTATTCAAGATTCTCCTTTTATTTCATTATTTCAACAATAATATTGCATGCAAAACCATTGTCGACCGCTTTTATTATCGATTACACATTTTCTTGAATTGACATAGTGTAACGCCCGAAACCCGGTCTAGACGTTATGACCGAATTTGGCGATGTCACATAGAATGGGTTTTGTAAACTAAGTCGTTACAATAAAACCATTTCAGTTTATTAGCTCTTAATTGTTTTTAACAAATTCAAAAACGTTTATTCAACTCTTAAGTTTCTGTATTCATTATCAAACATTAATCCATTTGCCCAAAAATCATTTAGAGTGGAAGCTTACGAAAAATCATGATGTTTTAGCAATACAGTTCGTGATTTAGAAAACCTTATTTTAGTAAACCGTCGTTTTTAAAGAAATTTTTTTGATAAAGCAGGCATAAATCGAGCAACAAAACCAACGGTTAAAAAGCCTATACAGTTCCGGAAAATACAAACTCTCAAATCTTAATGCCAACTTAAATAAAACTATAAAACAAAATAAAACAGTTTATGGCGAGTGATCACCGTTGAGTCCTCTGCCGCACCGATCCACTTAACTCTGTGGATTACCTGTATAGAACGGATAGAAAAGGGGTGAGTTTATGTAAACTCAGTGTATAACACTACAGAATTAAGCATGCACACATACAAAAATACAGAATCAGACAGATACAGATTTGGGCCTAAGACCGTCACAGATTTAGACATAGATGTGCAAATCAGAATCAGAAATCAGAAATCAAAATCCTACCCCCATTCTCTACACACCATATCCGACCATCCCTACACAACATGTGGGGTTTAAAATACCCACCCAGCCCTACACACCATATTGTACCGATGCGTCACATAACAGATATAATGCAGCCATGCTGCTAGATATTAGGTGTAAATTGCCTTTCAGAATACTTCCTCCAATATACATCATCCCATCCCCGATATCAGATACAGAAATATGCAAATACAGATAAATAGTCTAACATGCTTACATGCTTACATATAAGCGTAAACAGATAACAGATATATAGATAATACTACAAGTAGACTTGCATCAGTATCCTAATCAGACCAATATGTCAAACAATCAGATCAACTAGTCTAGGGTTTATTTAGCCCTTACCGACCCTACAGTGGATCCACAGTCGTTTAGAACGACCGTGCAACCCTAGGAAAAAACTCAGATAAATGGGCCCACACGCTCAGATTGGCCTTGCCCGTGTGGATCACATGGCTTGGCCTAGAATCCACACGCCCGCGTGGCCTACAGGCCCAATTTGGTCTAGCCCGTGTGGCTCACACGGCCACACTCCGACCCTCACACGGTCGTGTTTTGCATACAGCCTGGTCCTCGTCGATCATACGGCCGTGTGGTGGCACATGGCCTACCACACGGCCGTGTGGTATCGACAGTGAGGTTTTTTTGGCTTTCGCTGATTCTCGTTTTTTTATATTTTGGGTACACACCGGGTACTGTTTCGCAGCGAAAATACTCCCAAGCCTTCTGAAACCTTAGAACTTTTAACAACGTTTTCGCATAACCAAAGCGCAGATTGGGAACCTTCAGCCCCTTGATCTTCTCCGATAACGCCCAAAAGGACTGATATAATGAGTCACAAAAACTTGATAGTAGGTAGGAAATCAAACACAAAATTGGCAGCAAGAAGGAGAAGAAAAAATCAGCAGAGAGTAGAAGGAAAAAGGGAAAACGACAAGGGAGAAGAAAGAGAACGTCAATTTTTTTGAAGAGAATTTTGGGGAAACAGATTTACTCAAATCCCACTACCTACACTATCATAACCACCCCCTATCAGAATTTTAACTTCACCAAAACTCTATCCCATAACTGAGCAAAATAAATACCCACGCTCATGCAGGGATTCGAACACAGGACCTCTACACAACACACGGACTCCCTTACCACTCGAACCAGTAGGCTCATTCTAATATGGTTTAACAAGTAATTTAATATAAGTACACTGAGCAAGTATAAGGTTTAAGTTAGAAAAATACCAAAATTTACCAAATGTAAGGCTTGAACTTGGGACCTCACAGACACACACAAACCACTCAACTACTGAAGCAAATACAGATTTTTATGACAAATTTTACAGAAGCAGAAATAAAAGATTGGGGCACTACACATAGCTTAGCGAGATCTATTATTTTCACTATTTTAACCTTCAGTTTCAAGTACCTAAATCTCTTCTAGAGTTTTAGTTATGTCTTGGGCCTCTTCTGGAGCACCCGCCTCTAATATATAACCATCTAGAAGAATTGTTTTCTTTTATGAGAATTTTCATATTTGAAACTTGTAATGAGTTATCCTTGTTGAACTTCTGGTTCAAATTACTCTCCCCTCTAACTCGTTACAAGTTATTATTTCTCTCCCCTAATATCGGGAAAATATCGAATCAAAATAGTAATCACAAATCATGTTATAATTGAATCTCCAAAATATTTAAAACATATAATAATACAAGGAGACCCGTAATTAATATATATTCCCAACTTTTTTTAGGATTCACTCATCTTTGTGCGTTGTGGTGGATCAATTGGAATATATACGCACATACAAAAGTTCAAATATGGGAAATATTTAGCTCTTTACCAAAAAACCAATCGTAATAGGGAGTATTTATAACTTATTGGCTTGATGCATACAACATAAATCAACATAATTTCATGTTGAAATAGGAAGTTTAGTTCTCATAGGTAATGATTTAGACATTAATCAGAGGCGTTCAATCAACAATTTCTCTAAACCATTATGCGCATAAATAATAAACTTTTACAAAAGTTTTTCAAACACAATCAATAAAAGACTGAGATATAAACTCATCAGTATTAGCAAGATAAATTATCTTAATTGCATATTTTGAAATTAATTACTTAAATAAGCAATCTTGCAAATGACAGGTTGCAAATTGGTAACACATATGTGATTATTTTGTAGATGTATCTACCAAAATCATATAATATCAAAACTATCCACATGGTGGATGAATGAGCCAATATTCATTTTAGAAATGCAGGACATTAGATCTCAACTTTAGCTAATGAGTTTTTAATAATCAAATTTCATTGAGAATAAATAATAAATGAGAATTCTTTAAATTAAAGAATCTTTTAGTTCTTTAATGAATGTCTATATGAATTCTCAATTAATTTTCACATCATATATAATTCATGATGGTAGTAAATGTATTTGTATCAGTAAACTTCCGATTTACTTTAACATGCGTCAATTGTATTAAATTGTAACAAATTGATAGTTTTACTATTATTCCTTTTACTTTGTATCTGTTGAAACCATTTTTAAGTTTTGAAAAACGTGGATCGACTTTAAAAAATATGGAGTCGCCACCAATCCTTTTTGAGGTGTGATTGGGCCACCCTAAAAATGATCGTTTTAACAAAATATTTGGGCCTATTAAAACAATGATTTTTTTTGGTCTGCTAAGTTTGGGAAAATGGGCTCGGGAGTCGGTTAAGTACGAGGAAGGATTAGCACCCTCGTAACGCCCAAAAATTGGTACCTATTTGATTAGTTAATGTCTTGGTGTCGAAATTTGAAAAGATTTTAGAGTACGATCCTTTTATTTAAAAGAAAGCCGGAATAAATTGAATAATATGTAAAGACCTACTCATCTCGAAGGAGGAAAATGCCATATCCAGTAAGTTAGGGTTTAACATTTTAGACCTTCGGGACTAAGTTGGTTTTCGATTTTTAAAATTCATGTATGAAGGTTCAAGAGAAGGATATTCGGTCCTCCGGGACTCATGAAAAATTAGAACTCAGTAAGTTAGAGCTCAATCTCTCAGAACTCCCCAATACCGAAGGTTGCCTTGATTTTGGAAATCACTATCCTCAATATAACGCGATGCCACACCCAGTAAGTTAGGGTGCAACGTTCCGAATTTCAAGCATAGGTTTTTATTTGAACCTCATACAATTAGATTTAAGAAAGGTACTCAATTATTTAGGTTCAACGAGGAAAATTGAAACCCAATAAGTTAGGGCACAATCCCCCCGAGGATCCTAAATATCAAATGTTGCCTTTATTTTGAAAACAATCGAGGATAAATCTTTGAATAAAAATGAATTTGGGCGGTTGAAACTTAACAAAAAAAAATGATAACATGTAATATGAAAATAGCAGTATAATAATAAACTTGACAGTGTATATATTAATACCTAGAATATAGTAAATATAAGGAAAATCAACAATAATTATAACAATAGTAATAAATATAATAACATAACAAACATAGCAATAAAGATATTAACGATACGAAAATGCATAATAGAAGTGAAAATAATATGTGGAATGATGATGTATATATATAGTGATAATAGTAAAGTTAAAATAACAATGCTAAATTAGTGAAAGTGAAAAATAATAAATAATAATAATTTAGTATAAAAAATATTCGATAAAAAAAACTATGGTATATAAAAATAATAAAAGTAATACAGTAGATCTATTAATAATTATATTGAAAAAAAATTTAGCGAAAAATATATACATATAAAAATTATAAATAATAATAGTAAAATAATAGTAGTAAACGGTAAAAAAATAAAATATGATAAATAAAATATAATAAGTATAATAAACTATATTTAAAATTATTAACTTTTAATAAAATATATATAAAAAATTAAAATAAATAGTACAGAAAAATGATTATTAGTAAAAACAAAAATAATATAACAAATAATGTAATAAATATACTGACAATTTATACATAAAATAATTAGTTTTACTTTAAAAATATATATTATATACTAAGCATATAACAAATATATAAATAAATAATATAATAATGTGAAACATAACTTAAATTGATTAAATTAAATGAAAATAAATAAAAAAATGAAAATGATATAATAAGTATAATAAATAATAGTATAAAAAAATAATATAATAACTAATAGGAAAATAACTAAAAAAATGATAGTAAAAAAAAAAATAATAGATTAATAATAATAATATAAAAAAATTAATTTTGTGATAAAAGTGTCTAAAATAAACAAAATAGGACTTAATTGGAATCAAAACGGGAGTTCTGGGGTAAAACATAAATAAAAGGGAAAGGGAGGACCACATTGGAGCGCTCGTGAAACAAGGGGATTTAAAAATGTAATTTACCCAAATTCCTGAACCCAACATTTAATATGGACCAAATTAAAAGCTGTACAAAATTGCTGGGCGAAATTCAAAAATAAAAGTGAAGCAGATTTGGGCAGCAAGAAAATGCACGGGGATTTAGTGTGCAAATTGACCCTTTAAGGGCAAAACGCGTGGGCCTCACCACTTTACAAGCAAAAAACCCCTTACCCCCCAAAGCAATCTGCTGCAATCAAAGGAAAACAAAAGGTCTCAGCCCCTCTCTTTCTGCTAAGGTGCAGTAAGCGCCTATCATCGCGACCCTCACTCCACGCGCACGCCGCAACAGCGGCCGAAGAACAGGTAAGGACCCCCCGATTTCCCCTTTGAGTCTTTGTTTTATTTTTTTAAAGTAAAAGATGAAAGAAAAAAGATTCGTAACAGTAAACTAAAAATAGAGAAAAAAAACTATCATCACCTTGTTTCTATTTGTTTGAACGAAAATTACACTCAAAGATTTGCTACTTTCCATATTTTTCTGATTTCCTAAAAAAAACCATCCTTTTACAGCTTTTCGTATGGCTTTTATAGCCTAAGGAAATAAACCGAAAAAGCAAGTCTCCTTTTGTTACTGTGCTTCTTGTTGTTTTCTGTTGTAGGTATAGTTGCGAAAATCTCGGAATCGCAAGGCGTGGCGGAGTGGGACGCTGGTGAGAGGCGTGCGGCGCGAGGGCTTAAGCAACAGCCTTGGGTTTCTGTTTGTTTGGGCCTTGTTTGGGTTTATTTTTGGGCCTATGTTTCTTGTATTGGGTCATGGCATAAATTAATTGGGCTGTGCAGTGTATTTGGGTTTGGGTTTGGGTTTGTGAGCTTTGTGCCCGGGCATAAATTTGGTCCTACAGTATCCATATATAAGAACTATTGTAACATTTATTACTAGAAATATCTAAATCACTGTGAAGTCTATAATGTCACTAAGTCAACAAAATAAATATAATTTTCAAACAATTATATACAATATTCGCTTCAGGGAATATATATATATATATATATATATATATATATATATATATATATATTTGCGTTGAGTCTTAACGATTTTATCAAGAAGTAAGTAAATTAAACTTCAGTAGTAGACTTTGAATCCAATCAAAATCTATTAATATCAAGCTTTGAGAGTGAATCTTATTTTCCAGGTGTACAACATGTATATAATTAATGACTTTTCATACATAAGTTTTCTCTCTTGTAAGTTCTCACTAGTAATATTTTTCTACGTAATTTTAATTGAGAACTTATTCTGAATATTGTAGAGTTATACTCACAGTTAAAAAAAACTTGCAACTTTAGGTGCATCTAACCATAACAAGGTTTAGATAGAATTATCATATTTTATTGCTCATAAGTAGATTTTTCACAGTTAAATATTTTGATTTCAATCCCTTAATGGGGATGATGACAAAAGAAGATCACAAAAATAATCACAGTTAATTCAATTTAATTATAAGAGTACTCAATAATTCAATCCTCTTTTGATTCATATGAAATATAATATTTTCCTCATTCATAATCTTAATATGAGATCCATTATGAATATCTTTTAAAACCAATGGATTAACCATCACAAGATATTAATATATAAGCTCTTCTGGAGCTTACGATTAATTTTGGACTACCAACTATTAAAATAATATTGTTTTTTTTTTTGTGTGCTTGCGTTCACTTTGGGTAAGGCAATAGATTTACTAGGACGAACTTATAATCGTCCCAATAGATTTTTTATTTCATAATCACCATCGCAAACATGCGTGAATTTTAAATCAAAATCTATTAATGCATGTTGTCATAATTAGTCTCCAATCATAATAAATATGATATAATAAATAAATCATAGTAAAATATACCTGAAGATCTTTAACATCATTGTCATCAATTTAAGAATTATATAAATTTCTTTGCATAAAAGGGCATAAAAATTAGAGATTTATGCGTACCAGAGAGGTAAAAGGCTCTAATGATTACCCATAATGTGCAGGCCTCAATTGAAATAGCAGTAGCTTTAGGAGGCAATCAATAACAATAAATTTTGGGATATTTTTGTACTTATGGAGAAAAACAATTAAAAGAGAATTGTGTTGATAACGTTTATAAAAGAAATAGATAGAGAGTAAAGAACAAAAACAACAAGAGAGCAAAGAGAGAACGTATTTTACTGATCAAATGAAATATTTACAAAGTTTCTCCAAAGTTTCTATTTATAGGCATAAGAAGTATAAATAAATTAGAGATCTACTTCTAATTACTATTAGAATTTAAAGTACATCAAAACTTATCTTAATCTTGATGGACATCCACTTAATAAGATATTCATAACAGAAAACAATTTTTCCTATTTTTATTTTCATTTTAAAAAACTTTTTATAAAAAAATTAACCACATTTTCTTTAATATGTTTTTATTTTTCCAAAACAATAAAAATTAAAATAACCTTTTATTTTTAGAAATTAAACGTACCTTAACTTTTACTTTTCTCACTTTCTCTATTTTTCATTCCAATTAGAAATGAATGAAAAAAAATGTATTTTACGTCTTCACTTTTTTTTTCCTTATTACTAAATACATTATTTTACTTCTATTTTTTATCTTACTTTTGTTTTTTTTCAAGACTTCACTTTTTTGCTAAATTAGCCTTCTATGCCAAAAAAAATTATTCAGCCTTTTAGACCGATTTCTTTAAAATTAGGGAAATAGGTCAATTTAGTTAAACACGCTTTCACACACTTTCTCCTAAGGTTAGGATTTTTTATTTTTGTTAGGGTTAAGGTTATATTTTTTTTAATTTTTGTTAGGGTTTAAACTGTGAAAGTTTATAGGTAAATTTGAGGGGCCGTGGATGCGATAACGTGCCTCAGAACACATGCATTTCATATGTTATGCTAGGATAGGACTATTACCTCAGAAACTCATCCTATGGAAGTCTAGTTTCAGGGTAATAGTGCTTGATACAATCATGGGTTGAAGACTAAGTGGAGGTTGCAGTCAGTGGCCATGATGCGATCACGGGTTCGAGTATAACCGGGGAATAGTTGACGGTCGTTATGCGGTCACGAGTTTAAGCTTTTTGAATACTCGCAAATGATGCCTTATATATTATACATAAGATTGAAGTCATAATCGTAGGAAAAAGTGAAGGGTTTCCGGTGTAATCAACATAATTTTTTTCTCTAATTTTAGGTAGCCGATATTTTTAATCTTTCATTTTTATCTGAAGGCTGACACGGAGGTAGACACAAGAAGGCTCTCAAGCAGAGAGCAGATGATCTGACACGGTAGAAGTCAAACTTGGGTTGGCACGACAACGGTTGTAGTTATTAATGGGCTATTTAATAATGACAATCATTGTCACCCTGGAAGGAGCATCACTTTTACTACACCGCAATAGTCGCTATTCAATTGAAAGTCCTCCTACGTCTATGGTGATGCTGGCTTTCGAATAAAAAGAAAGGTTAAAGATACCAGCTATGTGGAAATAGAAAAAAAAATTACGCCGATTGTAGTGAGAAGCCTCACAATTTTTCCCTATGATTGTGCCGTTAAACTTTTGTATGGTATTTGTAAGGAAATATTTCCTAGTATTTGAAAAGTTTGAGCTCGTGGTCGCGTAACAATCGTCAAATAGTGTAATACCCCTACCCGTATTCATTGCCGGAATAGGGTGCGAGGCATTACCGGAGTTTACGAATTAAATTTTTTTTTTATTCAATATAGCCCTTTTAGAAATATCTAAACTTCCCTGTAATATTAAATCGAGACCAATCCACATCAATCAAATCAATTTAACATATTTTCATGATAGATTCATACATTTATATAAGATAACGTCATCACATATCTATAACCAGGTTTGTTAACCATACTAATGGCTAACTTTACATTCATTTCACGTTAACATTTACTTTGTTAGCTTATACATGCCATTGATTCCCAAAATAAAGTTCCTTTATTTACCGAAATCCCGAGGTTGATAGTGTGATGTATCTCCGACCAAATCCGACCTCCGAGCTCTTAACACTACAAAACAGGAGAAAAGGAAACAGGGTAAGCACTTTGTGCTTAGTAAGCTCATGTAACAAGAATTACACTTACCTAATATTTTCAGTACAATACAATAAACATTACATATATCCATTCAATGCATTATTACCCTAACATGCACAAACTCAACATTCAAGTTAGTACAATAATTTCTAGATATCAATAATATATATCATGATTGATGAGCTCATCATTACTATGATTTCCATTCCCTTGTTATTTTTCCATATTTATCCCGTTGAATTTCTCAGAATTTTCGATGGATTTTTCAGAGGTACACTTTTAGTGTACAAATCCGGGTCCGTCAATTCATATTCATGTGCGCACATTTCCATTTCAGAGAGCACACTCCCGCGAACCTCAACCTTGCAGTGGGATTACGGTCGAGCTAAATCACGCAATATAAACTCATAGAGTATTGTCGGGATTACCACCCAGCAAATCCTGCAACGACAATTACTCTAATGAGCTTGGATCTGAATTACAGTCCAGCTAAATTGCACCCTAATTCGGATTACCCGTCCGGGCTAAATCCATTTTCCACATATTCTTCGGAGGGCTATATCAAGATAGGATCACCCGTCCCGGCTAGATCCTTTTACCGTCAATTCCTTTTCGAGATCCATCGAATTTTCCTTTCATTCAATCGATTTCTTCCCTTTATATCAAATATATCAATGTTTCATCAATTTTCATATAATGAACATTCAAATCATATTCACATCAATAACATACATTTCAAGTATTTAAGAATATAATTCAAGTTACATGAACTTACCTTGATACTTGTTTGTAAACAATAAAAATCTACTAATCCCGAACTTTTTCCTTTCCTCGATCTAGCTTCGTATTTGAATCTTCTGGATCTAAATAAATAAATTTAATTATCAATTTAATACATTTCATGTTCATATGCAACATTCTCTATAATTCAACTATTATTTATAGTTCATTCAAAGCTGTCTACTTGAGTCGTAGTCACTAAATTATTTATAACTTGAGCTACGGAACTTCAAATTAGGATCCGATAGTTTTCCTTGAAACTAGACTCACATATATTCTTACCATAAAATTTTCAGAATTTTTTGTTTATCCAATAAGTACAGTTTATTCTTTAAAGTCACCCCTGTTCTGCTGTCTGACAATTCTGACCCTTCTTCACTAAAAATTAATTATCTCTTCATACAAGATTCAAATGATGTTTTTGTTTGTTTCTATTAAAAATAGACTCATTCAGAATTCTATAAATATAAATTTAAGCCCATAATTATTTTTATTAAATTTTTTATGATTTTTCAAAGTCAGAACAGGGGAATCCGAATTCATTCTGACCTTGTCTCATAAAATTCATTATATCTCATTATTTACAGATCCATTGCTTACAATGTTTCTTCTATGAGAAACTAGACTCAATAAGCTTTAATTTCATATTTTTTTCATCTTCTAATTAAATTTATACAATTTATGGTGATTTTTCAAAGTTAGTCTACTGCTGCTGTCCAATATTGTTTTAGTGCAAGCTGCTTATTACCATTTTTCACTTAAGCTTTTAATAAATAACAATTTCGTCCCTACTCAATTAGCCTCTCAATTGAGCTGATTTTTCTCAATTAACACTTTATTCTATCACCTTAAACTATTTTAAAACTTTTAGGAATCAGAATTTCAGCAATAGACTTTAATTCCAAACATTTTCATAATTAGGTCGTAAAAATCAATTTCTATTGAAATGACCTAATAAAATCATCTCATAAACAAATTAAAGCTTCAATTTCATTCTATTTTATCATATACTTACATAAATCAACCATGGTGACTTTCAATTTCATCCATGAAATCAAAAACTAATGAATTTAATAGTAGGACCTAGTTGTAAAAGTCTTAGAAGCACAAAAATTACAAGAAAAAGGCAAGGATTAACTCACTTGGTGCAAAAATTATGAAATACCAGCTTAGAGAACCCTCCTATGGCGTTTTTAGCTGCTGGAATTGAAGAGAAATGAAGAGAAATCTAGATATTTCCTATTTAGTCCTAGTTTTATTTAGTTAATTTTGCAATATTCCAATTTTACCCTTAATTTATCAATTTTTCTGCTGATTTCATACCCTTGCCGGCCAGCCCAAATAACTTTTGGGTCTAATTGCCTTTTAAATCCTTTCTCATTAGACTCTTAAGCTATTTAATCACTCTAGCAACTTTTACACCTATTACAATTTAGTCCTTTTCATTTAATTGACTACCCAAACATTAAAATTTCCTAACGAAATTTTAATACCACATTAATAACATTTCATAAATATTTATAAAATTATTTTCGACCCGGTTTTTACGAGATAGAGGTCTCGATAACTTATTTTTACCTAATTTCTTCAATAATTTTTTTTTTAACTAGCCACTAAATCGATAAAATTTTTCTATCAATATTTTCATACGACTTTCCTATCATATAAATTTTCATGCAAAAATATTAAAATAAATTTCTCTTTAAATCGGATTTGTGGTTACGAAACCACTATTCCGATAACCTTGAATTTAGGCCATTACAAATAGCTCCCCTATTATACTCCAATCCGTGACCGTATAACGGCCATCGATTGATACCTACACGTAATTTTTTCTCTAATTAGGTAGTCAATATTTTTAACCTTTCATTCTTATCAGAAGGCTGACACCAAGGTGGACACAGGAGGGCTCTCAGGCGGAGAGCTGATGTTTCGATATAGCAAAGGTCAAACTCAAGTTCACACGGCAGCAGTTGTAGTTATTAATGGGTTATTTATTAACGATAATCGTTGTCACCCCAAAAGGAGCATCACCTTCATTACACCGTAATAATTACTATCCGCCTGAGAGTCCTTTTACGTCCACGACAATGTTGGCCTTCAAATAAGAAGAAAGGTTAAAGATATCGGTTGCGTAAAAATGGAGAAAAAAATTATGTCGATTATAGCGGGAAGCCCCACAATTTTTCCCTGTGATTATGCCCTTAAACTTTTGTTTGATATTTACAAGAAAACATTTCTTGGTATCTGAAAAGTTTGTGCCCGTGGTCGCGTAACAACCGTCAACTGGCTCCCCCATTATACTTCGATCCATAATAGCATAACGGTAATGGATCGAGACCTTTACATAGAATGCCACTCGTGATCGTACAAACTAAAATAATCTCGACTTCTACGGGATAGGTTTCGAAGATAATGGTCCCATCTCAGTAGGATATATGAAATGTGTACGTTGATGGAGCGATATCGCATCACTATGACTCAAGAATATCTCGAACTGAAAGTTATATTAGCGACAAAAATTTTTAACAATGAAGTAGGAAAAAAACGAAGAGAGAGAAATATTGTAAAAGGAAGTATGGAGATTATGTGTCTGGGATGATGGAGTATGAAGGGGGAGACCCCTTTTATAGGTGTAGAGGAAGGACCAGGTTGCAAAGGAAAAAATCTGGTGGTCGAAAACTTGTTGCAGGATTAGCGTTTTCATCGAATATCAGTTATACGTGTTGAAAATTTGCAAAAACATTGCTTGGATCAGGTACTTTTATTCAGGCTTTTTAAAAACGTTAGAGAAAACTTATCCAACTGGGCGAGCTTCTCTGCTGACATGGCAGAAAAGCGCTTTGAGCGTTAATCTAACAATAGTTAGATTATCTTCGAGCTAATCGGGTAGTCCCACGTAACTCAGTCCATGGTTTCACCTATATAATCGATATGTTAATTCAAACATATAATAAATAAATAATATTTATTATACAAATTACATATTTATTAAGAAATGATTTTTACCTTACCGCCAATGGAAACATACATGGGTCTTTCACTCAGTGATGTAGAAATGATAGTTGCCACTAAGCCCACGACTGCAGTAGGATCAGGCAACCATCGATTGACATCTTATTCGGTTTTGTCGCCCGATACAACTCATCGTACAATGTGGCTAACATGACTGATCCCCAACTCATTCATCCACTTTCTTTGAAGTCGATTAGGTGTAGTAGTCACGTTATGTGTACCAAAGTTTGAGATTTATCGGGCATTAGAATGCCCCCGATTAACCTTAGGATGAATGCTTGAGCGTATTGTTTTTTGACGACGTCGAGCGCGTTAGGAGGAAGCTCCTTGAAATTGGTTTCCAACCACTTCATATTTATGCGACTACCATAAAATTTATTTGACACCTTCCCTAAAAATGCCTCGCAAAGGTCCTCTTTACCAGAAACGATCACTGACCCCGTGACGATTGACCCATCCACCGGTAAATAGAGTTGTAAAGTTACGTCCTCGAGTGCCATTGTATACTCACAACATAGAAGATGAAAAGTGTGTCTCGAGCCTCTATCTTTCCACCAACACGTTGAAGAATGTAGGGTCGAGTTTGCTGCCCCCGAGCATATGAGACACTTGCAAGAATCCCGTGTCTTGCAAGTAACCACGAATTTTGGTGATTGGACCCTTTGACAAATTATATATGAACCCCTTCAAAACACGATTATCCACCTATTTATATTGACAAAAAATAATTTAAAATAATTTAAAAAATAAAAAAACTTTAAAATTAACTTAATTTAAAATAACGAAATTTAAAATTTTGTCTTACCATTATCGCTTGAGCGACGAAAATGTACTTGTCGTCAAAACGAAACAAATAGGTTGTCATTCGTGAAAACTTAATCTAAACGAATAATATACGAAATAATTAAATAAATCTACAATATTTTTAAACAAATATATTGAGAAATTTAGAACAAAACTTGAGAAAATTGAGAGAATTGAGAGAGTTGAGAATTTAAAAAGAATTGAGAGAGTTGAATTTGAGTAAAAAGAATGAAAAATGGCTTGATATTTATAGGAAAAATAAAATTACAGTCGAGGTCCTTCAAAAATTTTACTGTTGCCAACGTTAAAAAAATAATCGTTGATGAAAAGCGTGCCTAATTGAACGCGTTTTTAAACTCACTCAAAAAACGACCTATTTCCTTAAATTAAAAGAAAAAAAACCTAAAAAGTGACTTTAAAATATAATGCTAATTTAGCCTCACTTTTTCACTTAATTAATCATACCTAAAAGTGCACTTGTTTCATATTGGTGCAGGATAAGATTATAGATATAACATCATTGCTTTTGAAATAATGGGCTTTTCTCTTATTTTGATTGGTGGAAGATTTTGGTGTTGCTCACAACGAAAAGGATCATTTATAGGTTATCATAATAGAGATGGCATGTGAATCTTCATTACCATTTAATTATAGCTTATCATTTTGTAGGTGTTCTTTTTCTTTTAAGGCATGCTGTTATAGGTTACCCTTGGGCTAAATCATTAATGGTATATAAATCTTAATTACCCTTTAATCTTGTAGGTGTATCGATTCAATCTATATTTATTATATGATATGGATGATTTTTTTTTTTAAAGTTTACAAGAATAAATATATCCATAAATTATTACATACTTTAGTTTTTAGTTTGTGATTTTTTGTGATAAGTGATAAAAATAATATGTTTTAGTTTTATTCTTAATGCGTTTTTGGATGATTAGTTTATATAAAATGATGAATGTTATGCTCCTAACACTTTAAATCAATGTTTTTATACTTAGAAAAGTATTTGAGAGCAAAATGAGCGAAAATTAGAAAATCGGAGCAAGTTTCAAGAGCCACACGGGCTGGACTCTCCCATATGGAATGGGCACACGACCGTATGAGCCACACAGGCTTCCATACGGCCATATGCTAGACTGTGTGAAAATCACGAATTGCACTCCAAACACGCGAAAAAATGCATTTTTAGGTTTTTGGGGCATTCTAAGACATATATATGACAAAGATAAGAACATGGGAGAGGACCGTCATAGAATAATCAAGAAAACAACTCGAAAAACACCATTGAAGTTGACTCAGAATCAAATTTCCATCAAGATTGAATACCTACTTTTGATTTCTTTGAAGTTTATTATGAATTTCTTTGTTTCCTGTGATTATACTGTCTTCAAGATGTTTTTAATTGCTATCATAAACTAGTTTTTTAAATACTTAGTAAGATGAACCCTAGGATGAATTCTATTATTTGATTTCTATTTTTATGTAATAAATACTTGGATAGACTATTAATCCATATTTGATGTGCTAGAATCAGATGAGGAATAGACCCTATTTAAGAGTAGATCTAAGATAATTGAGTCGAGTTGCATGTAATCCCAGAAATATGACGACATAAATCCACCGAATTAGAGTCAAATCTAATAGAAGAATCCATAAATCGAGTTGATGCGATAATAGGGGTTTTAATTAGAAAGAAATTTCAATTAATCAACCTAGAATCAGTTGCTCTTAGTCTTGAAGAGGGATATTAGCATAATTTAGGGATTTATACGGATCAAAATATTAAGTGAAAAAAATTACGTAATTTAGATTGATAATGACAGATGAAATCTAGTTGAATTCTTTCCTGGGTATTGTCTCTCTTCTTAGTTGTTAATCATTTATTTTCTTGATTTGTTTTTTGCCGTGTTCTTTAGTTAATTAATTTAGCTAATTTTAATTTTAATCAATCATTTCAATTTGTAGGTTAAATAATAGAAAGATGGTAATTATTAGTACTTTTAGTTTTCATAAGAACGATATCTATAGTCACCGTAACTATATCATTAATTGATAAAAACACTTGTCTTCGTTGAATTTTTAGTTGATTTACGATTGCATTAGAGTTTTTTAAAATCTTGTTCTTTCATTAAACATGTGATGAAGTAAATAAAGTCGCTCACTATTTAGTAAAGAGAATCTTATTATGTGCTTATGAGGTTATTTATATTTCTCCTCTGTTATTTTTAATTGATTGTTTATAGTTTGATTTGATGTTATGATTTTGAAGGACCTTAAGATAAAGTGTATTGAGAAAGTTTATTGACCTCGATTTATCGCTTTTCTTTTGGATTTTAATTAATGGTAGATGGATTTGTTTTACAGCTATTTTTTCAGTCTCCAAATTTAAATGGGTTGGAACTTGGATGTTTTTGAGCAATACAATCTTTGCATCAAGAATCTCCAACAATTGATGAGCTAGTGGGGCTCACTACAGGAAAATAGGGCTTTAGTGGCGTTTTTAGCGGCGTTTTACCAAAAAACGCCGCAAAAATTTTAAAACACAGAGCATTAGCGGCGCTTTTGGTAAAACGCCGCTAAAACCAGAGAGCATTAGCGGCGCTTTTGGTAAAACGCCGCTAAAAACCAGAGCATTAGCGGCGCTTTTCGTAAAACGCCGCTAAAAACCAGAGCATTAGCGGCGCTTTTGGTAAAACGCCGCTAAAACCAGAGCATTAGCGGCGCTTTTCGTAAAACGCCGCTAAAAACCAGAGCATTAGCGGCGCTTTTCGTAAAACGCCGCTAAAAACAGAGCATTAGCGGCGCTTTTGGTAAAACGCCGCTAAAAACCAGAGCATTAGCGGCGCTTTTGGTAAAACGCCGCTAAAAACCAGAGCATTAGCGGCGCTTTTGGTAAAACGCCGCTAAAAACCAGAGCATTAGCGGCGCTTTTGGTAAAACGCCGCTAAAAGTCATGTAACCCCTAAACCTTAAAAAAATCATAACAATAATCTATAACCCCTAAAATAATAATTATTAAAATTTATGGTTATACAATATATTAAATATTTTCTTATATAATCGTAAAAGAGATAGTATTGAATTTAAAATATTGAATTAATTATCATTATAGTTTAATGTTTATGGTTTAAGATATATGGTTTAGGGTTTAAGGTTTAAAAGTTAACTATGGTTTAAGATATATGATTTAGGGCTTAAAGTTTAGGAGTTAACTAGTATTTGAAGGTTTATGATGAATTGTGGGTTTAGGGATTATGATTTAAGGGTTAAGGGTTAGGGTTAGAGTTTAAGGTATAAGGGTTTGGGGTTAATGGTTAAGGGTTAAGGGTTTAGGGTTTATGGGATAGGGGTTAAGAGGTTTAGGGTTTAGATTAACTAGTATTTTTTAATTTATATATTAAACAACTTCTTATATAATTGTAAAAAAGATAATATTAATTTGAATATATTAAACTTATGATTATAGTTTAAATTATTTAAGAGATAATAGATAAACTTTATATATATATTAAATGGTTTAAGATTTAATCTAAAAATATTTTTGATATATTAAAAATAATTCAATTCAAATTAATTCCTCTACACTTAATTTATTTAAGTGAAATTTAAACTTAAAATTTAGTCATTATATTTTAATTTGATTAGTTTTAGTCCCTGTATTTTTCAAATCGATCAATTTTATCTTTTATACTTTTCAAAATTTAAAATTTTAGTCATGATCACTCAAATGATAGCAATTATATATGTTTGGTTAAATTCTGCTATTAGTGTAGGTTGAGTTCATGTTATCCAATTATATATTATCATGTAATGTTTTAATCAAAAAGTTAATAATATTAACTATTTAGATTAATTAATAATATTATAAAAATATATAGAATAAATGATATTAAAAATTAAAGTATATGAAAAAAAATCAGAAATTTAAATATATTAGAGAGACCAAATTAAAATTTAACCATTTTAGTAAATAATAATAATAATAATAATAATAAAGAGAAAAAAAAAGAAAAAATTATTGGGCTGGATACTTAGTGGCGTTTTTAAAAATGCCGCAAAAAATAAGCCCCAAATTCCTTTTACTTTCCCCAATTCAGATTACCCCTGAACGTCTGTGTTCTCCAAACTTTGAATCTCCAAATCCCCTAAAATTTCCCCTAATTCGATATCTTCAAATCGGTTTCCCAAAATCCCCAAATTTTCAACCTTTTCACTTCCCAAATTTTAAATACTCAAATCATACTTCATTCCATACATTCCTTCTTTCTTTTTTGTTTTCATTATTCTCTCTTCTTCCCTTCTCGTGCCTAGCGGATTCTGTTTTGGTCTCTTTTCATTTTTTTCCTGTTATTCTTTTATAGCTTTGTGTACCCACAGACACTCTACTGTGGGAAGATAGTTTTCGTGAGAGGGAGAAACCCATAAGTTTTTCTCTGCCGGTTCTGTTTGTTGTGATGTTGAAATCGCCTGCTTCATGGGAGAGTCATTTCAGGTATGAATATTTACATTAACTGTGTATTTGCCTTTTCATGTATCTTTTTAATTTCAGATAGATACCTAAGTTTTCTCTTTCTGTATATGCATACTGCGTTGTAAACCAAGAACGAACGTTTCAATCAGATCGAGTTTCGGCTTTGGTGCGCGTCAAACGCGCCGTCGCTTCGGCTCCCAAAGTGTAGAAAATCGTCATCAATCGTGTAAGTATTACAAAACCTTTTCTTTTTTGCTTAGCAGAGTAATTTTTGTAATATCCGTTGAGCAGAATACTTTTCCTCTCTGTTTTTAGTTGATATATGCTTCTTTTCTTGTTTTTGCTTAGCAGAGTAATTTTGGGGTTTGGGTTTTTGGCCTGAATCATGCTTAGATTTTGGCTTTTCATTTATATTTTTGTCATTGTAGTTACTTTTCCAAATAACATGACACTAGTTCCATTGCTCCTAAGACTCAGAAAAATTATTCTGCTTAGCGGATATTACAATAATCTTAAATACATATATTTTCTTCTCTGTTTTTAGTTGATATATGCTTCTTTTCTTGTTTTTGCTTAGCAGAATAATTTTGGGGTTTGGTTTTTTTGGGCCTAAGTCACGCTTAGATTTCGGCTTTTCATTTATAATTTTGTCAGTATAGTTCCTTTTCATTTATAATGGGGCTGATCCAGAAATTAGTAAGCGAGAGAAGGACAGGCTCAAAGAAATGCAGAAACTAAAAAAGCAGAAGATTCAGGAAATACTGGATACTCAAAATGCTGCCAGTGACGCTGAGTATTCTGGGTAAAAGTTTTTATTCTGTTCATCTTAAGTGTAATTTATGGTTTGCTAATGTTTGGTTGAATGACAGAATAATAAGGGAAAGGAGCGGTTGAAGTATCTTTTGCAGCAGACAGAGTTGTTTGTTCATCTCTGTTTTTTGTTTAAATCTTTTATGTTCGATCTCATTTTCTTTTTACTGTTTTGGATGAAGCATTTGTTGTTACAGGATATGCTTTGTAGTAATCTTTGAAATACTTTGCCTTCAAATTATAATTTTTCAACTTAATTTATCTAGGCAT
The DNA here is from genome assembly GCA_025698475.1 of Gossypium anomalum. Classification (NCBI taxonomy): domain Eukaryota; kingdom Viridiplantae; phylum Streptophyta; class Magnoliopsida; order Malvales; family Malvaceae; genus Gossypium; species Gossypium anomalum. Next base: position 19,226,356 of record CM046966.1, read on the forward strand.
GAAAGTCTTCAAAATTATCATAGCTTTTCTTTTCTGTTGATTCAAACTGTTCATTTAAACTCTTTTTATATTTATTTTTTATATTATCATGTATTGTTAATATAGTGCTTACAGATCAGTTGTGCAGTCTTCAAGCTAAGAGGATACTCTGGTATGTTTTCACATGCCTTCATCCTGTCTTTTATCTCCAAGAATGTAGGAGTTCTTTTCTTTGTTTAAAGTACTTCATTTTTCCAGCTAGATTTTGCCTTATGGGAGCCTCCACACGGTCTTTATAGATCATTCAACTACCCATGGAGAAACTATGTCAAAGTAAGTGGTGCATTGAGACATTGTGCATTCATGGTCATGGCAATGCATGGATATTGTATACTTTCAGAAATTCAGGTGAGAACACTATCTTCTTTCATATCTTCAAAGAAATTATTTCTACCGAATGCATGATTATATCATCATATACATCTATAAATCAAAATCTATCTGATTCACTCCTCCTAGACTTCTCTTTTTCCAAAGCATGAAAATAGATGAGCATCTTAATAAAATCCATGTAATTTCTTTCCCCTTTTCATTTTCCCAAAATAAATTTTATTTTTCTTTTTACTGATTATTATTTATTTATTTTTATTATTTTTGATTCACAGTCCGACCAACCCGAACAATCTGTAGTTGAAGATGACGACGACGATGATGACGATGTCAAGGATGAAGATGATGCCGAAGGTGAATATTCGTTTTCATTTAATTTCTTATTCATTTGTTAATATTTTAGATTTAGGGTCAAATTGATTTCAGTAGTGCTATCTTTTTTGGTTAATTATATATGTTTCCTGAATCTTGAATTATGCCTGAGCTTCGAATCAAGCTTCTAGTGTTTTTTTCTTGAATCAGATCGATTTTGATCTTGTTTGGACTCTTTTCTAAGCTTTAAACATTTATTGGGTTAAGCAATAATATTGATTGTTTATACCATTGAAAAATGGAACATGGGTATTGAAAAAGCTTTGATCTTACTTTTATTTTTTATGGTTTTAATTTATTGGTGTTTAGATTTTGTTGTGAAAGAGACTTGGATTCAGTATGGTTTTTGGTTTGAGATTTTATGACTCTGATTATTTATATTGGGTTTGCAATTTTGAGCTTTTCATTAGTTTTAAAGAAATGGCTTTTATTCATTTTTATTCTGGCCATACTAATTGCTAATTTTTCATAAGCATTAGATATGTTGGGAAATTCAGATTGGAATCATGATGGATGGAATTTTATTTCATTGTAACATAGGAAGTGGCAGATATTTACTGGATTAGCTAAGGTTATATATATATATATATGTAAAACGTATTGGGATATGACCTATGACTAGTGTGAATGTGAAATTTTTTTTAATCATGAGGCTGCTTCTAGGATTCTATAGCAAATGTTTATTAGTTAGCAAGTGTCCTATACTTGCAGAAAGGAGAATGACCAATTTGGAACTTTTGGTGGGGAAGGAGATGGCATCAGTGCGTACTTTATACTTATCGCAGCTGTGTCAAAGCACTTCCTCAGGTATTTTAGCCTTAATTGATTTTAATTTATACATATTTTTAAGGTAAACAATGTTCTAATATAATCTACTAGTTTTAGTGTAAAGCAATGTTCTTTTTTATGTGGTGTAGGGGGTATGTTGGAATTCACAGTTCGGGATTCAGAAACTTTCTGCTGAAACCGAGCTGCTTCTTGATCTATTGTGGATTCTAGTTTTGAACATCCGTGAATTCCATGAATTAAGTCATTTTGTTTTTCTTGCTTTTAGTGACTTATAATGGTGGGCAGTATACAAGTTTGGTACTTTATTATTTTGTTTCTATATTTATATTTAATCTAATTTTTATTATTTATTTTAGTTTTGATTCTATATTTTAATTTTTTTATTTTAATTTGATAATGAATTTTAATAGAAAATTTTTATATTTAAATCATGGACATTATTCTTCTCAATATTTTGATAATGAATTTTAATTTTTTTATATTTTTCATGATCTTTTTAATAATTTTTTTTTTTTTAAATTTTATGGCCTTTAGCGGCGTTTGTGGGAAAAGCGCCGCTAAAGGCCCTGGTCTTTAGCGGCGTTTGTGGGAGAGTGTCGCTAAAGGTCATGATCTTTAGCGGCGTTTGTGAAAAAAGCGCCGCTAAAGGTCCTGGCCTTTAGCGGCGTTTTTGGGGAAAGCGCCGCTAAAGGTCCTGGCCTTTAGCGGCGTTTTTGGGGAAAGCGCCGCTAAAGGTCCTGATCTTTAGCGGCGTTTTTTCACAAAAAATGCCGCGAACTTTTGCGGCGCTGCATATAGCGACGTTTTTTGCAAGCGCCGCTAAAAGTATTAGCGGCGCTTAAAAACGCCGCTAAAAGTCTGTTTTCCTGTAGTGGCTATAGAAAAATCTTTCAACGAGGCTGTCAACAGAGAGTTTGATCAATGTGTTTTTAACGTTAGAATCTTGTATGATTGAAATTACGAAGGTTAATGGAGGAAATAACATATGGGTAAGCAAAGATTAGAAAAAAATGGAGAACTTTCAATCCAACTCCCTAATGAGTAGTGACCAAGAAATTGTGCAAGAAGCTTTCCAGCGTCTTTATGGGTAATGGTATTGATAGTCTGACATATTTTGTTCGATTTTGTAAAAAAAATATTTTAACCATCCATTTAATTTTTTTTATTTTTTTAGTCATTAAATTTAGATTTTATGTCAAATCATTCATAATAAATAAAAAAATTAACTTTTTTTATTTTACTGACATTGCATACACGTCATTGTTATATGATTGACACATAAGCATTTAAATAATTTTTTTAAAATTTTAAAAATGAAAAAAAATTATTTTTTAAAATTAAAAATCATTAAAAGTAATAAAAATTATAATTTTTTAGTATTTTTAAAAAATATTAAATGCTTACATGTCATTTACGTGGCAACTTACGTGTACGACACATCAGCAAAGTTAAAAAAAAAAAGAGTTAATTTTTTCATCTATTTTAGGATGATTTGACAAAAATACAAGTTCAAATATTAAAAGAGATGAAAAATTAAATGAAAGGTAAAATCACTTTTTCTATAAAGATCGAGGAAAAAAAAATTATGCCTATTTCAAATGCTAACAACTAACCTCCTGCCATTTTTTAAGTCATATAGTTACGATAATTCAGAGATCCAGAAAAGAAGAGCTAAAAGTGTTATGAATGAGCCAGTTCCAGCAGCAAGCAAGCTTTTCTGACTGAAATGTCCCAAATCTTGGTCTTCTTTTTTTGGTTTGATGTAGGCATGAGATGCTCAATGGGATCGAATGCCAACGATGAGGTAGGTCACGGATTACAAAGCATTTTTACGAGTGTTTAACATGAGCGGGCTTCCACATTTTTTTTTGATTTTTTATGTCTGTTTTATTGTCTATATTTAAGATTTTTAGTGGTTAAAGAGAGCAATGTTTATACTTATTGGCTTCACATTGTTACTGTACCTCTTGAACAACTTTATAGACCCCTCATGACATGTCTTTCTCAAAGAACAAAACTGCTTGACAGGCCTTCACCTTTAAAGCAAACAATAACTCAATTACAGACACAGTCCAACAACCCTTCATCAACACCTACCATCTCATTCATTGTAACAAAATTATAATGAAGCTGCCCAAATTTGTCTATCGAAAACTAACAGGAAGTGTTTTATTTTTCAAGAAACTAGAGTCTTAAATCTGGACGGTTTGATTACTTAATATATGCTCCAAAGGTGTCATTCATTGACTACGCTAAAATCAAAAGATTTCCCAAAGCTACCCTACTCAGGAGCCAATGTTAATGTGAGTTTGCATATTATCTACCTACCGTCTGATAAAGTACAAAAATAAAGAAGCAGCATAAGAACAAGAAGAACATAGATGAAACAGAGTAACTATATTATTGGTTTCCTTAAAATGATAATTGATGGAAATGTATGCGCACCTCATTAAGTTGTAAAATTCATACAGAGACTGGAAGACATACTGATCTATAAACAAGGAAGTTCAAATCATGGTTATAAATATAAGTGTACCTGAAAAAATTAGCACTACCTTAGCTGCACTTGCAAATGCATCTTTAGACGGCTTTCATTAGCAGCAACTAGTTAGAATTATTTAAATAGGCAAAAACTAAAGAAGAGGCACCTCCAACAACTAATCATAGAGATTGACTAGGTCTGTAACTTAAATAGATCATCATTAATGAACAACAAAATCACAGTAATCCCTTTCTCCTCATTGTGCCCTCAAAATCGATTTACAGAAAGCATTCGACTCCTTAAGATGGGAGTTTATTCTTGAAGTTCTTGTTGCATTGGAGATGCCTAAACAAACTTTAAATTGGATTAGAACCTGCATCACTATACCTAGGTTCTCCATTTCTTGAAATGGGGGACTAGTGGGATACTTTAAAGGTGCTAGAGGGTTAAGGCAAGGGGATCCACTATCCCCTTACTTTTTTGTGCTATCCATGAACATTCTTTCTAAGCTTCTTGATGCCGCAGCTACTCATGGACTTTTCAATATCATCCAGTGTCATAGGATAAAATTAACTCATCTGTGCTTTGCGGATGATTTGTTAATCTTTTCCAAGGTAGATTTTGATTCTTTTTTTGGGGATTTGGAGTGTATTTACAGGTTCTATGAATTCTCTGGTTTGCAGCTTAATCCAACAAAGAGTGAAATTTTTTCTTCAGGGATCTCAAAAGATGAGTTGGATGGAATTCAAGCAGTTACAGGTATAAAAATAGGCAAGCTACGTGTTAGATCCTTGGAGTTCCACTTGTCATAGAAGGCTTACTGTGAGAGATTGCACCCCGTTAATTGATAGGATTGCTGCAAGATTACATAGTTGGGAAGCTAAGCATTTATCTTATGCAGGGAAAGCACAAGTCATCCAATTTGTGATCTTTAGTTTACAGAATTTCTGGTGTAGACAGCTTATCTTGCTTAATGCTGTTATTCAAAGGATTAATCAATTATGTTCACGATTTTTCTCGAAAGGGAAGGATGAGCCTGTGGAGGGTGGTAGAGTTAGTTGGGACTCTATTTGCTTCCCAAAATCAGAGGGGGGTTTAGGCCTGAAGGATTTAATGTCTTGGAATCCAGCATATTAAAGCCATTTTAACAAAGCAGGGGTCTTCATGGATTGCGTGGCTTTATGCTTATGTTATAAAGGATTGTTTCTTTCGGCAGTTGCAAGGAACAAAGGGAGGAAGCTGGACATGGAGGAAAATATTGAAGATGAGAAGCGTTGCTATAACAGCATCAAAGTTACCAACTGATGCTTGGATTACTGTTTCTAGATATTGGAAAGAAATTAGAAAGGAGAAGGTGCTATGGGATAGATTGGTCTCGTGGATGGCCATATTGGATAGGCTGCTGACAAAGGAGAAATTGATTTCATATGGAATGAATATTGATGGATACTATATTCTCTATGGTAGGGAGAAAGAAAGCAGATATCACCTTTTCTTTGATTGTGATTTTTCAAAGGTGGTCTGGAAGGAGATTCTGAGGTTATGTCAGTTGCAAAGAAATGTTATGGAGTGGCCGCAAGAGCTTCATTGGGCACTTGAAAGATTAAAAGGAAAGTCTCTTATTACTCTCATTTTGAAACTTGCTTGGGATTTGGAAATAAAGAAACAAAAGATTATTTCAAGGGTTGCAAAAAATAGAGGATATTGTAAAGAGTATAAAAAAAAATTAGTGAAAATAAGATTACTAGGGAAAACAATAAGTAGAATTGGAGGAGTTAACAATAGGCTTTCTATAAATTGGGATATTAAAAGAAGGGTAAATTTCACCCATGGTCATTTTTGTTTACCTCATATTACATTTTACTCATTTATGTTTGAAATGTTACGTTTTAGTCATTTGTATTATCGAGTTGTAACATTTTAATCACTGAACTGTTAATTGCCATTAATGGTGTAACGGTAAGCTGACATGGCATGTTAAATTATCATTTCAAACAAAAATTTTAGGTTAAATTATATAATTGGTCCATATTTTTTTCATTTTGTACAATTTAATTTTTTTTTCCTTTTATGTTAATTTAACTTTTTTTTTCCATTCTCTTTCATCCACTAACACCTTCACTATTACCATAACCTCCTTTCGAAAACATCTCAAAAAATCCCCAACTTTTGGACAACCCAAGATTGAATCTCCAACATCGGTCATTAGATCGGCTTGATTTTCTGATATGTGCTCCTCCTCACCAATACATCCTTCCTGACTGTTAGGATCGACAAAAAAGTTGTCGGAGTACCTCAAACCCCTTGACTTGAATCTAATCCCTCTCTTTTTCTCCATTTCTCTGTCTCTCTCTCTTTTTTACACTTTTTTCTTTGTTGCAAGTCTAATCTTTGGCTCTCTGTGATTTTACGAGGCTTGTTAATTGTTGTTTACTTGGATTCTTGATTGATTTGATCATGGGTTTATTCGGTGAGGGGATGATATTGTTGGGCTAGTCGTGAATGAGGTCATGGTAGTGGTGAAGTTGTTAGTGGATGAAATGAAGATGATGGGTGGTGGTGGAAGCTTTTGATAGTTGGCAGATGATATGAGTTTATGAGTTTGGGTTATAAGCAACGGTAAGAAAACAAAGGGAGAATAGAAGAAAATGGAAAAAAAAAAAAAGGAGGAAAGTTAAAAAAATCATAAAAGAAAAAATTAAATTACTCAAAATGAAAAATATGATGACCAATTGTATAATTTAACTTAAAATTTTTATTTGAAATGAAGATTTAACGTGCCATGTCAACTTACGGTTACACCGTTAACGATAATTAGCAGCTCAGTGACTAAAATATTACAACACGATAATGTAAGTGACTAAAATGTAATATTTCAAATATAAATGACTAAAATGTAACTTGAGATAAACAAAAGTGACTATGAGTGCATTTACCCTTAAAAGAATGATTTAGATGATATAGAATTCCTTTGTAACTATATGTGGACTTATAACTTTGGTAGCAGACCACTGCTTTATTTGAGTAATTAATTTTTACGATTAAGTATACAATCTTATGTTTTTTTTATTTATAAAAAAAAAACCCTCACTGAAATATTCAAATTACACTTGGACGAGAAATTATTTTATGGACCATTCTCATCATATTATTTATGGATTTTTTTCAATTATATAATAATATTTTAGTAAACTCTTGTCATTGATATATAATTTTAGTAATATTTTTATCCCAAACCCTAAACCTCAAATCTCAAACTAGAACATTAAACCTCAAACCTTAAACCTCAAACCCCAAATTTGAACAATAAACCATGAATCTTAAACCTTGAACCTAAATCGTAAACCTTAAACTCAAAACTCAAACCCAAAACCTTAAACCCTAAACCTTAAACACCAAATCTCAAACCTTGAATCCTAAACCAAAACCTTAAACCTTAAAGCTTGATTTGAGTTTGGGGTTCAAGATTTAGAATTCAAAGTTTGGGGTTCAAGATTTGAAGTTCAAGGCTCAAGATTGTGGGTTCATGGTAAAAAAAATTACCAAAATTATGTATCAATGACATGAAAAAAAATAGTGAAAAAGACTGTGAATGATATGGTGAGAAGGGTCCATAAAATAATCCAATTCCTTTTCCTTTATCAATTTATTCATTAACCTTTTAAAAAAAATCAAATCAAATATAAACTTAGATAAAAATTACATATAATAAATCTTGAATCATAGATCAAATATTGGCTCTTTTATAAAAATAACTTAATAAATTAATTAATTACGTAATTGACCCACTTTTTTGATTAAACACATAAATAACCTAAAATTTACCGTAAAAGTTGGTGGAGTCAAAGAGTTTAGCACCAACAACGTGCTATGTTAGCAACCGTGATAAAAATATTATTTTTTTGGTGGAGCCACGTAGAATGACGTCACTTGTATAAATACCAAGAAAATACTGCAATTTCTGAAAAATTGGGGGTAGGCTTTTAAAAAATATTCCTTTTCCTGGTGGAGCCAAATAATTTGGCACCACCCGTTTCCAATACTGTCAGTGTCTTTTTTAAACTTTTTTGCAATGTCCTTTTTTTAAAATTTTTAATTATTTGTTTTTTAAAATTTTAAATCTATATTCTTTTTGGTGGAGCCATTCTAAATGGCGCCACCAGTACATTTCAAGGCTTTTTTTAAATATATTTTTTTTAAATTAATTTTTTTAAAAAATAATATTTTATTTGATGGAGCAATTCTTTTTAGCGTGACCAAATTAATATATATATAACTCTCAATGGCAGATCAATCTGAGTTGAAGGAAAAAATTACTTATACTTTGTTATTGGATGAATGAGAGAGATATGAGAAATATTTATGTATTTGTGTTTTTTTTTTAAATCTGATGATATGTTTTGTTTAACGATAACTTGGTGGAGCTCCGACACCAGTAAATTTAACAGTTATTTTTTGATGTCAATTATTTATTTGGTAACGGGTTCAAATTGGTTATATTATTGTTTCCATTGGTTGTGGTAGGACGATAATGGGTTCAAATTGGTTATGCAACCAATGGGTAGATTATTTTAGATTCCCTAGGTCAATGGGATGTTTGAAGATTTTAAATTGTTTAATTATGTTTTGTTTGTAAAACACAATATTGTCGGTCTTGAACAAAATCGTTTAAATTTTTTTTTTTTAGTATTGAGAAAGTTGTTCATATTGTAAAATTATATATTGTAAGTTAAGTGAAACTATTTAGAATGTTTGAAATGTAAAATTATATTTTGTAAAATATATTTTTTGAATTATGTAAATTGATAATTATTTTGTGAAATATAATTTTTATGTAAATCATTTATGTCATGTGAAATCAAGAAAATTAAATGGACATTTTTAAAGAAAGATTGATAAGAGACATTTTTAATAAAAATAAAAAAAACAATAGATCAAAAAATAAAGAAAGTTTAGAAAAAAATAAAGAAAATGGGGGTTGAATTGCTTGAAAAAAAGAGAGAAAATATTTATTTGTAAAAAAAATAAACTATGACATTTAAAAAAAAAAGTAAAAGGATTAAAAATAAATATACTAACCGGTCACATTGCATCAACGATGTCAGCCATATGACTAGCAAGGATTTAATAATTGTTACTTAAAAAAAAAATGAAAGGGAAAAAAAAGACGTTGGGTTATTTATAAAAAAGGAAGGTGGGGCTTTGGTCCCTTTCAAATTTTTTGTATAATTAGAGGAAGAATGGAATAAAATAGAAAAGCAAAAAAAAAAAGAAAAGAAAAGAAAAGTTTTATTTGTTTTAAAGTTGATAAATACAAGTAAGGTATGTATAGTTTTTTTATGCGCATATATCATATTAAAAGTAGTTATTATAATATAATAATTAATTATATTTAACTTATGTAATTTCTTTAAAATTATACAGATATCAGAATGTCTTCTTGAGTAAATACAGATCATACTTTATCGAGAATCAATGAAATAATAAAATTAATTATAAATTAAATGAAAAAAGATTTCGTTTTAGTTTCTCGTTTTTTCTTACTTAGCGCTATTTTACTCTACGTGTTTTGGTTGTATGAAACAGATCTCTTTTGATTGTTATTAGCCCTTTTTAGCTTTTTTTTTTTTTTGCATGAAATTGATCTCTACGTGTTTTGCATGTATTTATCTGTATTTATCTATTTGGATGCATGTATTGAATTTTTTTATACAAATAAAATTTAATATCTTATATCACATTTTAGGGCTGTTATTAGCCATTTTAGCCCCCTTTTAGCCTTTTTTTTTTCATTTTAATAATATTTTATTACTCATTTAATTTAATTTAAATAAAAAAATACTTATTTTAAAATTAATTTTATGTTAAAAATTAATAAAATATATAATTTCTTTAATTTTATGAGTGTTGAATGTGTGAGTATGTCCAACATGGTTATGTTAAATTATTTTCAAGTTTCTCGTGTATTTGAAAAGTCTTTCAGGGATCTAACTATAATGTGTTATTATTAATCTAGTCCACCATTCTTAAGCAAATGGTCTTCTCTTACAATTTAATTTAACATTGGTAACTTGTTTATATTTGCTAAGCCAAGTTTACTTTGATATGAATGTTTGCTATGTTGGTTTGATTAAAAAGATTTGCATTTTCAAAAATTTATTGGGATTAAGGTTAGACCATTATATATGATCATCTCTCAAAGTTTGCTTTGATATGGATTTTTATATATGTACTTTTCTTTTACATGTTATAATTATGTGTGAAATATGTAATATGTATATAACTTTTACTTTTATAATTTATATTAAAGAAATGGCTTATATGCAAATTTAACGCTCAAGCTTTAATTTTTACTCACTTAGGTAAGTTCTTGTTTTTGTTAAAAATAGTATTTAAACTATAATTTCATGTCCAGACTTTTTAATTTTATGTTTAAACATAAAATTAGCTTACAATGAGGATGAATCAAAGAGTATAATATAAGTTTTTGTTTTTGTTTTCTCAAGCTTTCAGTTATACTCTTCAATATATAATTTTATGTTTAAATTATATAGATAATTGATTTATCATATTTTTATAAAAATTTTTACCATATAGGATGGGTACTGGGTTTTAAGGTCACGGTTTCTTTTTCCCTAGTACGATCCAGACGAACGGGTCATGCCATTCTCACAGTTGGTGGGATTTGGGGATGTTGTATTGATCTGGAGGTTTGACTTGAGGGCGAACCTAATATCCGCCTTGGTTGAGTGATGGTGTCCGGAGACCCACACATTCATTATGTCATGCAAGGAATGCACTATCACACTGGAGGACATCGCAATGCAACTTGGGTTGCGAGTTGACGGTGATGTGGTCACGAGTCGAAGCAAAGTGTTGGAACCTTTAATAGTATGCCACATATTGCTTGGACGGTCCCTGGTGATGGGGAACGGAACTTCAAGTGCTTGACATTGGCATGGTTGAGAGCAAATTTCAAGGAGTTATTAAGCACCGCCACTAAGCATGAGGTGATGTGCGTTGCTCAAGCCTATATTATGCAGTTGACTGGGGGGTACTGATGCCAGACAACACGTCTAATAGGGTCCGCTTAAAGCACTTGCCTCTATTGGAGGATTTCCATCGTGCCGGTACTTACAGCTAGGGATCAGTAGTGTTGGCCATATTGTACCGTGAGCTTTATCGAGCAACAAAACACTGGGTAAGTAACATGGCCGATTGTGTGAGTTTGTTGTAATCTTGGGCTCTGTATAGGATGTCGTTTCTAGCAACTGTTAGACACCAACCATATTCGTGGCCATTTGTCAATAGGTAAAGACAAAATTATACTTAACATTTAACTACTTATAAGTGTGGATAATATTTTCTCAAGTTTAAGTGATAATGTGCTTGTTTCGGTTTCAGATGGGTAATGTCTCCGAGAATTTGTGCGAGCAAAACATTAATCATATACCGTCAGATGATAGAGGCGTCCGCTAGAGGGAGTAATATATATTGATTTAACTTAAGTAACATTAATTTAACTTATCCACTTGCAGTATGTGATGTGACTTGACTCATTCTGTTATATTGTGCAGTTCTTGTGGATGTCATATTCTGTATTGAACATTGCGACCTTTATTCCATAATGGGTTCATGCCGAAGCCCATGTGTGGTGCATTAACATGTCGGTGCTCGACTTCTCAACCATTGAGTGGTGCAACGCCGATTGGGTTATGCGACAGTTTGGGTGTAGACAATTTGTGTCAAACAATCCACAACAATTTGTTGATGTCTACAGTAAGATTATAAGGGGAAAAGATGGAGCAGATTGGAGCATAGAAATCAGCGTTATATAGCACTATGGAGCGTCCGATATGAGAGGCGGCCTGAGATGCACTCTTGTATGTTTGACTTTAGTCCTCGATTGAATACATGCAGTGGTACATAACTCAATGACACGTTTATTTATATGATAGACAACTTATGATAGTACCGGATTACAGCTATAAACGTGGAAGTCAACTTATGATAGAGCTCGACCAGGAGGATGAACATATGGCGGAGCTCGACCAGAAAAATCAACATATGGTGGAGCTCGACCCAGACACATGGGTTGACGCTTTTTATGAGGGGTCCCGGAGTAGTTCATATCACCCAGAGATGGGCGGGTTCTAGTTCAACTTACATACAATTGCAACCACTGATAACATTTGATATGTTTCGTAATACATGAATGGTTAGGCTATCTTTCACTAGTGGCATGATGCAGTTGCAGATACTTTTTACGTCCAATTTTTGGTGGTCTTGAGACATATGTACAATAGTGCAGTATGACGCCCTTCTAATTTTCGTATTTTCCATTGTTGAGTCCTCTGTATAAATGCAGCCCGAACTCGCAGCCACACCTATCGTCGGCTCTCCAACATTCCCCAACATATAATGTCGGTGTAGACTTGACAACCTTGTAATCAATTGACACCTTCATGTTGTATTGTTTGATGGCAAACACACAGTTTACCTTGTTCTCGAACCGTTTCCCAACGAACAACTCTTCCAATTGCAAATTTAACGCTAATCTATGAGCAGGTATTATATTGGCATACTCATAGAACTCAGATACATGCGTTGCATCTGATCTACGCTCAACATGTCGCCCCTAGGTTCATTTCATAAAATAATGCCACGACTTAGGTTATTGAATGAAGGGCCATGAACATCTTCAACCTCCTCCAGGTCTTCATTGTCGATATCATTAGGAACCTCATCAATATCGGGGTCACTAATATCTTCAACATCCTGATTAAAATCTTCACCATTATTGGTCATTTCTCTGACGTTTGCCTCGGTGCTTATTATAACCTTCGGATGTATTTGTAGACGAGGACCCAGGGTAGGGTTGTTATACGAACTCCCACCATAATTTGGATTTTCGGGTATCTGTGATGTCCTTTCGCATTTTAACTGATCTGTCCATCCGACATTAAGATTATAGTCAAATCCACGATGTTGACTTATTGGACTAAATTCTTAACAGGCTCTAAGTCCGCTAACTCAACAAATAACTTAACTAGTTAAGGGTTATCACTCCCAGTCGAACACCATATTTTCATTATAGTGCCCAAGTCATCATCATCTAACAGTTGTATCTCACAAAATTTCAACAAATCTGTAGAGATTGAAAATTTGTAAAATAATCTGAACGTCACCCTTCCACAACGAATAACTATTTTCGCACTGATCTTCCTTTTCATTTCTTCCAGCTTCACATTTTTATTGAATCGCAACCCTACTCTTTGCCAACCTTGAAATATACAACCAACATTATCTTCTACAATTTCACCATAAAAAAGAACGTATACCAAAAACAATGTGTTATTCATCATCAACATAATTTTTGAACTCTCCTACTAAACATAACAATTTCTCTCTTTTCTTCTCTTCTAGTTCAACTCTTACAAAACACCTCAATATATATATGTTGAAGAACTAAGTGATGGAGCCATTTACGGCTCCACCAAAATAAAATATAATTTTTAAAATTTTTAGATTAAAAAAACACATTTAAAAAAGAAGTTACACTGGTAATGAAAGTGGTGGCACATTTTAGAATGACTCCACCAAATAAAATATTATTTTTAAAAAAATTTAAATATAAATGAACATATTTAAAAAAAATCTTGAAATGAACTAATTTAGAATGGATTCACAAAAAAAAAAATACATTTAAAATTTTAAAAAAGAAATAATAAACAAAAGAAAGGACACAAATCAAATTAAAAGAAATGACAAATAATAAACAAAAGAATAAAAAGGACACCAATCAAATTTGAAAACATGATCGTGGCAAGCATTGGAAACTGGTGGTGCCAAATTATTTGGGTCCACCAGAAAAAGGAAAAATTTTTAAAGCTCCCCCATTTTTTAGAAATTACAGTTTTTCTTTAATATTTATACATGTGACATCATTTTACATGGCTCTACTAAAAAATTAATTTTTTTATCCAGTTGCTAATGTGGCATGTTGGTGGCGCCAAACTCTTTATCTCCACCAACTTTTATGATAGATTTTAAGTTATGTTTCATAAAAAAATGGATGATTTACATAATTAATTAATTTTTTAAGATTTTTTTTATGAAAAAAACCATCAGATATGATTATTATTATTATTATTTTGTGAAATAAACCTGGAACTTACTATATTCCTATAAAAAAATACAGTTATACAAATCACTGAAACTTCTTAAAAGCGGCTTAAATTAGTTAAACCATTCCATTTTACTTTCCAAGACAGCCACAGCCAAGTACCAAGATCTTGGATTTGACACGTAACCCAAAACTACAATAGCAATTATCGGGGTGAGAAACTCTATTCACCCCCAAATAATTCTACCTAATAAAAATTAAACAACAAAATATAAATTCGGATGACAATTGAATGAAAACTTTTAAGAATGTGTGTTTTAGACGAAATCTTTTTAATATTTTAGTGACTTTTTTAGGGTGTTTTAGTATTTTTAAGTGTATCATTTCAAAATATTAGTGTTTTGTTGGGATAAATAATATATTTTTATTTTTTAAAAATTAGGTTATTAAAAAAATTTAAGTTTAAAAAGTAACTATAAAATAATAATAATTTATTAAAATCAATAATATAAAAAATACAATAGGGATATTTTTGAAAAAAATATATAAATATTTTAAAAATACGAAACATAGAAAATATACATTAGAATTAAATAAAAAATTTACATTTTGAAATTTATGTTTTTTATTTTACCATAGGACCAAAAAAATTAAATGAAATAAAATTATTAAAATTTTTTTGAAAATAAAAATTCTATTATAAATTTTGAAGTTTTATATTGTTTTTACTAAAGAAATTTAAAAACTTGAATGGAAATGAAATATATATTTTTCAAATGTTTAAAATTTCATTTGAAAAACGCCAAAATAAATATAATTATAGTAATTAAAATTGGAGATGGAGTTTAATGAATGTTAAAGAAATGGAATGTGATGGAGGACAGCCACAGCCAAATTTCAAGATCTTGATTTGACGTAAAATGAGATGTGGACTTTGAAAATTACAATTGCAATCTTAGAATATATTTTAATGTTCTTTTTACGTATTTACGCAATGGATACCTACTTTTTTCATAACCTTAATCAACATTGATATATGTAGTGAGGACTATAAAGGCGGATAATACTCTTGCTCCTTCATAACCTAACTTAATACACTTCCACTTTTATAATTTAATTCCCCTCGTAATGATTTTTTTGGCTCTTCAATTTTATTTTAAGTCATTTTAATCTCCTATTTAATTTTTCATATTTTTTAACTTTTGTCAAATCACCCTAAAATAATAAAAAAAGTCAAGGTTTATTAACTTTGTTGAGTGGCATATATGTGTATTTTCACGTAAATGACATATTAGCATTTAATTTTTTTTAATTTAAAAAATATTTTAAAAAATAGATTTTAATTTTTTATACTTTTTAAATAATTTAAATGATTTTTTATTTTAAAAATGTTTGTTTCCTTGTTCTTGAATTTTAAAATTTTAATTAAATTTTGACATATTATTCATGCGTATACCACATCAGCAAAGTTAGAAAATGTTAACTTTCCATTCATTTTGGGGTGATTTAAAATAAAACATATGTTTAAGAACTAAATAAATTAAATGAAGAGTTAAAATGATTTTTTATCTAAAAAGTTGAAGACCCAAATAAATCATTATGCCAAATTTATACAATATTAAAGAAAGAAAATAATAAAATTTGAATTCCTGTGATTTAAATGTCGGGACAAATTATTTTGCACAATCAGAGGCAAATCCAGGGGGGCTAGTAGGAGCCCGACCCCCTAAAATGAAAAATTATTATTTTGGTTCTTTAAAATTTTTTAAAAATTTAAATTATTAAAGGTAAAATTACACTTGGGCCCCTTAAAATTATAAATATTTAATTTAATTCTTTAAAAATTATAAAGATATAGACTATTAAAAATTAAAATTTCATTTCAGCCCCTAAAATTCCTTTTTTTAGCTTCACGCTGTGACAATATTATATGTGATATGAAAATGTAAACATTTAGTGATAAATTCATTCATTCAGCCTATAATTACCGGTTTGATACATGAAAATTATTAATTAGGGAATAATTGGTGTTGATAAATGACATGGTTTGGGATGTGAATGGAAGAAAGAGGAAGCAGAAGAAGACGATGTTTGAATAGTAGACGGCGTGCCATCCATGCCCTCCTACCGTATATGCCTATACCATACACATCATGATTCATTCCCTATTCCTTAAGTAATTATTTTAATTAGAGATTTAAATTACCCACTAAAAACTCTTTGAATTGACCATCTATCTAATCGTATACGCCCATCGTGTGAATCCAAACCCTTGCACATTTCCTCTGTGAAAACGATAGAAAAAGAAAGAAAGATTTGTTTATTGAATATAGGTTTGGTGGGTGGGCAAGGATTCCTATTAACAAATTAGATTAACAGAATTAACATCATCATCACCCCCATCTCAATCTTTTATTTCACGAAACTTCATATATAAATTCACATATATATAGGGTCATGGGAAGCCCCGGAATCCAAAGTATATTATTATAGTTAAAAAGCTTTAAAATTATGGGGAAGAAGATAATAAGTCAAGTGAAAGCGAAAATATCTAAGACCAGCTGTAGCGACAAGAAGCCATTGATGAACAGTATGATAAAGGTGTTGCGACCCAAAGTTTACATCATCGACAGCTCCAGTTTCAAAAGCCTTGTTCAGGAGCTCACTGGCAATCCCACTGTTTCATCACCTTCTTCTTCTTCTTCTGAGAAAATGGTGCCTGTTATCGAGGTTGAAGATGATCATGGAAACCCTGAAAGTAGCATGGAATATTCAGCCTCCTTTGATGCGTCGGTTGAGTCATTCCGGGCCTGCAACGGTTTGACTTTGCCTTTGGATGATACGAATATTTCATCGGAATATATGTTGATGAATCAGCGGGAGAGTTCATTGGTGTATGGGGATCTTCAGGCATTTTTAGAACTTGATGCGGATGAGCAATGTTTTGGGGGTTTGGATAATGCGTATTCTGAAATTAGGCAAGAGGTGAGTATTTATGACTATGAGTTATCTGGATTGATATGAAAGCTGGTAGCCTACCTCTCACCTCCATTTCAATTTGCCTGTATATAGTTTTTGTCGTAAATACAGATATTTAGTTAATAGATTGTATACAATCAGAAGACTGTATTTTTTTTTCCCATTTCCATTGCACAGAGAAATGGTTTTTTCAGTATTCGTTTGTATTTTGGCTCCTTTGTAAATATAGTTGAACGGGTGATGTATATATGTACATATATACATATATACATATATTATATCTTTGTATTTTATTGGAAAATTTTATTACTGTTCAAATTTATTATCCAACTTCCATGTAGGATTGCAATTGAGTCAGAAATTAAGGACCGATTGAAGCTAAATACAAACTCTGGCTATGATTAAAAGAATCCGCATAATGTAAAAAAACTAAATAAAAATCTCAGACCTGAATATATCAAAATTTAGGAAATAATTTATACTAAAATGACTTTAAAAATTAAAATTTTTAAATTTTAATAAAATTTCATCACATCATCAAATTTTAAAGATATAAAATTATTACTATTATTATTATTAACACTTATTGATATTCAACTTATTCTCAAAACTCTAAATTTTTTATAAAGAATAATTAATTAAAATAGAAAAAATTAAATAATATAAGAACTTTAAAATTTGCACGTATAGCTACAATTGCATTTAACCTCACTAAAAGCATTTTCACAGATGATTCAAAGCTGCAAGGACAGTAGCATAGCATGTATTTCATATTAGAATTCCCATTCTTATTGTTTAGTCCTTTCCCTGAAAAAATCCGACAAACAAGCTGATATAGAAAAAAAAAAAAAAAAAGAACGTTAAATGAGTTAGGTATTAAATGGAAATAGCAAGAGATTCGAGAGAAACAATGGCAATGGCATTTCCCACTAGAGGCGTTCATGGGTTGGGCTATCCAGCCCGGCCCAAAGGTCCGCTCGAAATGTGGGAGGGTCTGGATAAAAATATAGGCTCGAAAAATAGGCTTGAACAAAAAAATAAGGCTTATTTAACAAATGGGCCGAGCCTCGGGTAAAATATTTTTAGCTTGGGCTCGGCCCTACCCGACCCGAATTCACTAAAGGACAAAAAAAATCTGCATTTTTTTAAATTTTTGAATGTTATTTTCTTGTTGTTTTCTCCCTATTTTGCTACCATTTTACTATTATGTTGCTACTATTTTGTTGTTATTGTTTGGATATTGTATAAAACTTATTTTATTATTAATTTCGTTATTATTTTAAAGGTATTTGTTAATTTTTTATTATCTTAAAGGCATTTGCTTGTTAAGTTGCATCTATCTTAGTGTTATTTAAGTCTAAATATTTTTTAAAATTTATTTTTAATTTGTTGGAAAATATTTATTTTGATATTTTTAGTATTTTTGATGTATTATATATATTTAAAAATAATATAAAAAATTAATACGAGCAGGCCGGGCCTGGCCCGGGTTTTAGTATTTTTATTCGGGTCGGGCTTGGACAAAATTTTAGTATCGTTTTTTGGGCCCAGCCCGGCCCGGCCCAATAAATGGGCATGATTTTTTAATTGAGTCCGGCCTGGCCCGACCCATGAACACCTCTATTTCCCATATAAAGAAAAGACAAATTATTTTATAAAATTTTGTTTAAATTATTTTCCAATTAAGTGAAGGTTAAATAAGTTAAATATGTTGATTTTTTTTAAATTGATTAAATAAATCATTTTTTTAAGATTTAGAGAAATAGACTAATTTTGAAGAGAGTATGTGAAAGCGCATTCAAATGGACGAGTTTTCTACTAACATGTTAAGAAAAGCGCGCCCAACTAGAAGCGTTTTTTGAAAATTCTGAAGAAAATGCATCCAGCTGGACAAACTTTCCTTGACATATCAATAGAAAGCGCGTCTAGCTAGACACGCTTTCGCACACTTTCTCTTCAAAATTGGCTTATTTCCCTAAATCTTGAAAAAAAAGAGTCTATTTGACCAATTAAAAAAAATCAGCATATATTACCTATTTAGCCTTAAGTGAGACTACAACACATGTTAAATGCTAATAATAAGGCGTAAGTTATAAAATTGTTAGACAAAACACGTTACTGAACAAAATAAATTAATTATAAATAAACACATATGAAATAAAATATAAATAAACACATTTGGGCCCAACCAGTCCAGACATTTCGTGTCGCCCACGTCATGCAGATGCGCCCCAACCCTATCGAGTTTGGACCTACGCCCCCTACGCGTAAGGTAAGGTTATGTTACAAGCTTAGTTATTCAATTACTTTTCAAGAGAGTTCACATATAAACATATCTCACACTTGGTATTTAATCAATGTGAGATCTAAGCTTTATTTTTCCTCAACAATATTCCAAGTAGCTTACTTTGAACATCAATTTGTCATTCATCACTCAACCGCTTTGAGCATATGATATACCGCTGTAAAGGTCTCATGGAGTAGACTATGAAACCATAATTTTATGATTCAACTCTCCACCTTTACCTATTGAGAATATGCCTCAAAGTTCCCATAAAGGTAATTTTTCCAACAAAAATATGATCCACTTTTATATACAATTAATTAATTTTTTTGGTAGAAGATAACAACAAACTACAATTACATCAAACAACACTTAAGCCTATGAAGGGTTGTTACAATTAGCTAACAACAACCCCTAAATAGATAATGACGGCTTATCAAACACACATAAATGACTCATAAATCTAAAATTCGCACACTTAGCTATATAATCTGCAACTTCATTATGCGTCTTTGGAATATGACGAACATTTACCTTCCAATCCCTGCCTAATAGACAGTGTAATAGACGTAGCTTAGCCATCGAACTGTTAACAAATCCACCTGCCAACAGAGATTCCACTAGAAGAGAATTGTCGCATTCCAACTCAACCTGTCTTAATCCATTTTCCCATGCTAAGTGGAGACCCTCTAAAACAACTCTAGCTTCAAATTTAAAAAGCGTCTCCTTACGCACCGCCATAGAAAAACCACATACCCAAGTAGCATCAGCATCTCTAATCACTTTTCCTATCGACATAGACATACCATTCCTCGACAGAGTCGCATCCAAGTTAAGTTTCATCCATCCTCTCTCTGGTGGCAACCAATGAGACCTCATAGCCGATGGATTCAGAGTAACCTATTTTGAACCATTCTGATTATAACTTATTGCCCCAGTAAACCCTGTATCCACTAAGTCTTGCATACAATTATTACTATTAGAAATTTAAAGAGATTACAATTTTTCCATAACAACTAACATAAAATGGAGAAAAAAGTTTGCCAAGTAAGATCATCTTTGCTGCACTTCCCTTCATCCTGCAGATTTGAAACCAACCATTCTTGAAGAAACATAGAGAAAAACATACCATGTGCATAATGCGGGACTACTTTTCGCCAAACAAATTTTGAGAAAAAACAATCCCGAATGGTAGGCAAACTCGATTCCAAAACATTGTCGAACCTAATTTATCATTAATCTGTTCTGTCATAGAAGCCATATACAGACCCATACCCTTTGAAGAGCTTTAGACTTCCAAATCAAGTTCTAAATTTTAGAAGACTTACCTCCCTAAAAATGATGAATATTCTTTTAAGTCTCAAAACTGGAAAAATTATCTTTTGTCGTCAATTTCCAAGCTAACTAATCTGGTCTGACCTCAACTGATAGTGGTAAGATAGACACAATATGTGCGAGGACATTGTTAGGCACCAGATAACTTAACCTATCCCAATCCCAACCACCACAAATCATCACCATGTCAAACACTCGTAGTGTATCATCTGGTTGTCCATCGTCCCTGAAAAAGTTACTAATAGGGCCAAGCTGTCGAATCCAAACATCATTCTAGAAGTTTACGAGTCTACCATCCCCTACAGACCAGTAAACATTTCCTATCACATCTGGCTATTCTTTCATCAATGACCGCCAAATGAAGGAACTCCTAGTCCTTGAAATCGAATTGGGTAACAAACCATGCATATTGTACTTATTCCTTAGCAATTGTACCCATAAGGCCTCTGTATTGGTAAGTAACTGAAACCCCAAGTTAAGTAGAAAGATTATGTTCTGCTCAGCTAGGCTTCTTAACCCTAAACCTCTCGCATCCAATGGCCTACAACAGTCCTCCTAAGATATCAATGTAGGTTTTTTTGAATCTGACTTAGACCCCCAAACAAATTATGTGCAATCTTTTTTATCTCATTGTAAATAATTATTGCAACATGAACTGAATTCATGAAATAGTTAGGACTAACTAGCAGGATAGACTTAGCCAATGTTATTTGGTCTACCAATGATAGCCTCCTCGCACCTCATCCATTCAATTTATGACAAACCTTATTAATCAAGAACTCAAATGTATTGGCCGTCACCCTTTTATGGAATAAAGGCATGCCAAGATAAACCCCAAGTTCCTCCACACGTTCAAACCCCACCTAGTTACAAATAATATTCTACAACCTCATTCGGTGTGTTACAAGAAAAGAATATCTGTGATTTACCCTCACTCAGCTTTTGGTTAGAGAAACGACAAAACAAACTAATAATCTCATTAATCTAAACTGTTTGGGACCGATCAGCTTCACTAAACAGAATGAGGTCATCGACAAAGGAAATGTGAGAATGAGTCGGGCCTTTTCTTGACAGAAACAAAGGTGACGAACTCCCCCTACTCACTACTTTCCCAATAAGATGCCATAACCGCTCCGTACACAATACAAATAAATAGGGGAAAAAGATCCCCTTGCCTTAGTCCACGTGTAGGTTTGAATTCTTCCATCATCTCACCATTCCATATAACTTGAAGTGAGATCGTGTAACACCCCCTACCCCGTATCTATCACCGGAATAGAGTACGAGGCATTACCAAGAAGTACGAAACACTTACAAATAATTTAAATATATTTTCATAACAATTAACATACATAAATATTAATCACCATTCATAAAATAATATTGAAATTTAATAATATTAAATTATGGTCACTAAAATTTAGTTATATAAATTCACAAGTTCGATTTTTTTTTTTGTATTATAGTGATAATCATAATTTCATAATAAACATTTCAAATAAAACATTATATCATTTCTAATTCAACGTTTATCTATTATAATCGGGCACGTGGTCAATTTATACACAAGTCATTCATACACATATGTATATTTTTCCTCCTCCTCTCCATCCACATCCTTAGTATAAATAACACACTTGTAAGTAACATTATCCATAATTTTCACTCTTTACTTATGTGAATATTCAAGCTATCCATCCGTGTCATAGTCACTAAATTATTTTTATCTTGAGCTACAGGACTCAAAATTAAGATCTGCTAATTTTCTCTGAAACTAGACTCACATATCTTCTTACCATAAAATTTTCAGAATTTTTGGTTAGGCCAATTAATACAGTTTATTCATTGAAGTCTCCCCTGTTCTGCTGTCTGACAGTTCCGACCCTTCTTCACTAAAAATTAATTATCTTCTCGTACAGGATTCTAATGATGTCTTCGTTTGTTTCTTGTAAAAATAGACTCATTCAAGATTCTAAAAATATAAATTTAAGCCCCTAATTATTTTTATTCAATTTTTTATGATTTTACAAACTCAGAATAGGAGAACCCAAAATCATTCTGACCTTGTCTCACAAAAGTTATTGTATCCCATGATTTACAATTTAATTGCTTACATAATTTCTTTTAGAAGAAACTAGATTCAATAATCTTTAATTTCACATTTTATTCATCCTCTAATTCGATTTCTACAATTTTTGGTGATTTTTCAAAGTTAGACTACTGCTGCTGCCCAAAACAGTTTTAGTGCAAAATATTGATTTCCATTTTGCCCCAAATTTCATAATTCATACAATTCAATCCTTGCTTAATTAACTCCTCAATTGAGTTAATTTTTCTGATTTAATACTTTATTATATCATTTTAAACTACTTCATAACCCTTGAAAACCAGAACTTTAACACTAGACCTTAATTCCAAACTCTTTCACAATTAGATCCTAAACCAATTTTCATCAATTTTACTTGATAAAATCACCATATATCAAAATTAAAGCTTCAATTCTATGTTTATTCATCATATTATTCCAGTAATCATCCATAAAAACTTCAAAAATTAGCCATGGAAATCAAAAACTAATGAAATAGTAAGTTGGACCCAATTGTAAAAGTCCAAAAACATAAAAATTTTAAGGAAAAAGCAAGAATTAAACTTACATGAAGCTAGAGTATGAAAACCAACTTGAACCCTCCTCCATGGCTGTTTTTCAGCTGATAAATATGAAGAGAAATGAAGAGAATTCTAGATATTCCAATTTAGTCCCATTTTTATTTAGTTAATTTTGGCAAATTTTCAATTTTACCCTTATTTCACCCATTTTCTGATTTTTCTCAGCTATTACCGCCCAAAATATCTCCTTTGGGCTTATTTGCACTTTAGGTCCTTCCTCATTTAAGAATTGAGCTATTTAATCATTTTAGCAACTTTTATACCTTTTTCAATTTAGTCCTTTTTATTTAATTAACTACCCAAACGTCAAAATTTTCTGACTAAATTTTAATACTACCTCACCAACACTCCATAAATATTTATAAAAATATTTATGGCTCGGTTTATGAAGTTGAGGTCTCGATACCTCATTCTTGACCCAATTTACCTAATTAATTCTTTTAAATCACCAAATTCACTGATTCAAAAATGCTTTTATATTCACATTTGACTCATAGATATTAATTTATTAAATTTTTAAATCACCCGTCGGATTTAGTGATCTCAAATCTCTATTCCCGATACCACTGAAAATTAGGCTGTTACAGATCGATGAAACACAATTTATAATAATGGCAATTAGCAATGATGGTAACCTAGCTTCCAATATAGTGTCCTCAAGAAAGTTCCATCTGACTCTATTATAAGCCTTTTCTAAGTCAATATTCAACACCATATCATACTTTCTACCCTCAAAACTTCTTATGGAATGTATTGCCTCCTGGGAAACCACAATGTTATCCACAATGTTCCTATCTGTTACAAAACTTACTTGATTCTATTTAACAAGCTTAACCAACATTAGTGAAAGCCTATTCACAATTGTCTTCGTTACGATTTTATACAACACATTACACAAATTGATAGGTCTAAATTGATTAATTCTTTTCGGTCTAACAATCTTAGGTAACAAGACAAGTAGAGTCCTATTCACCTTAGAATCCAACAGACACCCATTCAACACCCGTCTGACAAAAGAGCAGATCGAATTCCCTACTATACCCATTGCGCCTAATAAAATTTAGCGTGAAAACTATCAATACCCGGAGACTTCATTGGATTCATATTAAAAACATATCTACTAATTTCCTTATTCAGAATAACCAACAACAAACCCTCATTCTCTATCAATAAAAGTAAAAGAAACTTCCCATGACAAAGAAGAACCCCATTAACTGGTTCATCCACAGTATATAGCTCTTTAAAAAAAATTACAACATGTAGTTTTAGGATTACAATCCTGTTCCGTTTCATTTTTGTCATCATACAACTGTGGAAATATTTAGTATTCCGGTCCCTATTACAAAGCCACTTAGACCTAGATTTCTTGAACCATAACAGTACTTCATTCTTAAGAACCTCATCTATTTCTTGATGTAATTCCAACTCCAGCTTGCGTAGTTTCAAAGAGGGTCTTAAGTTTAAATTTTTTTCACACGAGGTAACTCAAAGATTAAATGTCGTTTGCGAACAAAAATATTTCTGTATACCCTATTGTTCTAGTCAATAACTATCTATCGAAATTTCTCCAAATTCATTCTCACCTCCACCTCATTATTCCAATTCTCATCAACAAGAGCTTTGAATTCAACATTAAGCAACCACCTCGAAATAAAATGAAAGGGTCTAATGCCACTTTGACGCTCTGGATTAAAGGACACCAATAATGGTCTATGGTCTGACTTAAGCCAGTGAAGAACAAGAACCAAACAATGAGGCGCGAATGAATCCTAAGCTGAATTGACAATTTCCCTATCAAATCTTTGAGATAAATGCCTCTACTCCAAGTAAATTTTAGGCTGCAAGCACCCAAATCACGTAACCCACCATTAAACAAAAAGGATTGAAACTATTTGCAACTATGACGCGTAGAAACTGCCCCCCCATTCCTCTTCAAACCATTCAAAATAGAGTTAAAGTAATTAGCCACAATCCATGGCTCAAAGATAAATATTGTAAGGGAATATAAAACATGTCAAAGTTCCCAACTCATTGCTGCTTGCGGGCTAGCACAAACAAACGAACACAAGAAACTTGCCGAGCCTTGCTCATTACTAACTTTGAAATGCATCAATTACAAATGACACTTCAAAATATCTACCAAAATCGAGACACTCCAAAGCACCTAAAACCCCTCCAGAAAAACCATTAGCCTTTATCGGAAACGAGTTAGGGACCCGAGCCTCAAAATAATTCCATCTGCTTTAAAGCCACTTACACGGGTTTTACAAAAACAAATAATATCAAGTCTGAATTCTTTCTAATACTCAACTACAATTTTATGAAACTAGGGATGTTCGGTTCCTTGACAATTCCACAAAAATAATTTCGTGACCGTAAGTAAATGAGAGAAAAACCAACAGTCCTCAACTTATGCATTGATTTAACAACTTACCATAGTATCATCATCAATTACAATGTTCATAGCCTCTTCTTCATCCAGGATATCATCCTCCATAAGAGCTATATCCGATTGTCCCCGATCCAACTCCCCGACAATACTTTGAACTGCCTCCACCAATTCGACCGACTAAGATAATTCTTCTATCAAGCCATCTAGAGATTTTTTCTTTCGAATAATTCCCTTTGAAATTCCTTGCAACCCTTTATCGACAATATTTTTGCTCCCTTCCCCAAAAAGAAAACCGCTATTCTCCTTACCTGAAACTTTCCTATTTTGCTCCTTATTGACAACTCATACTACAACATATTTGTCTTTATTTAATTCGGCTGAGATCATAATAGGTTGCACACCTACCTTGTTTCCTTCCACTACACCAAATTTACCACCCATTTTAGACCCATCTTCAAATTCATTAGACGCCATATTAGCTAATGGCCCAACATTTGAATAATAGGCCTTAAAATTTTCACATTATTTCTCGGCCTAGCTACAAACATGTTCTTCCCTTTAATTTTTTATACCAATTGCCTGCTAGTTTTATCATCATTTGCAGCCACCGTACCCAAATTTGCTCTTAATCCTCCAACTTGATTTTTGTCAATCATGACCCCTCTCTGAACCTTATCCAAACCCCTATTAATCATGGCAACAATGTCATCCTGAACCTTATCAAGAGCCGCAAGTCCTGAGCCCCCTGATTTTGCACCGTGATTTCCACTACTTGTTGGTCCCTTACTGTTTCTCCATCTCGCTGCCGGTACTCCACTAGTATCTAGGGGTCAAAATCCTCCTATTTTGCACGCTTTTGAACCACCAATTTATCCAACACTTCTCTGTCAACCACCGACTCACCCTCCAACGCTAGATCTTTCTTCCCCAAACAAAAGTCTTATTATGTTCATACTTGACACACTGAAAACAAATAGTAGGAAAATATTCATACTCTATCCTTTGTATCCTCCCATTTATTTTGATTTTTGACACTAGAGGCTTTTTCAAATCTATAAGCACTGCTATCCTTATAAATCCCCCTCTCAGCACATTGTTGGTGTGAGCATCCAATTGCACCACTAGTCAAAGCAGGTGGCTAATGGACCAGATAAGGAAATCCAAATAAAAGCCCTCAGGAAATCTAGGTAATCTCACCCAAACTAATTGAGTATCGACTTCTGATTGATTGGTTGAAAAATCTACCGACCATAGACGAATAGTCAGATGCTGTCCAAAAATCACTTGTAAACCAATTAGTACAACTTTATTGTAGTCATCTTGAGTATTGAACCTGACTAAGTAGTAATCATTCTCAAGATCCATGAGTTGAATGTGGCTTCTAGGACACTACAGAGAAGTAATCTTATTGAGCAAAGCATTAAACCCTATACTTTTCCCTAATAGTTTCACAATAATCGTTTTCGCCATCTTGCGTTCAATACACTTATGCACTCGATCAGAAAACGTAATTGTTGGAATACCACTAACCACTTCTGTAACTATATCACCATCCTTTAGTCCAAATTCCTCATCCGTGTTGACATATTGCATAGGACTCATATACGACCCCAATAAAGTAGACTTATAAAAAGCCTTCGTTATGCCCAGATTTAGAACTAGCTGACCATATCCATCTACCGTCAGATCCTCCAAATCTGGTGAAACGTCAAGCCAGCTTCGCACTTTTTTTGTCACACTAGCCACACCATTGTTGGATCCTGACAAATTCGCCCCCACCACAAACTCTACTGTAGGAAGAGAGTCGCTCATGTAAAAAAATTCCCTTTCTCTTCAAACTCTCAAATTAACAAAATGTTATATAATTAATTAATTGATTATTCTTGTTAAAAAATTACACATGTTAATACCCTTCCAAAAAAATAAAAAAAACCCACCTAATAAGATATGAATAGTATTTTAATTCTCAAGTAAAACAAATGTATTACATTTAAGTTAGAATAATAAATTCTATGATATTGATTTCATACATTATATATATCTTTTATATTTAGCGAAAAATAGAAATAAAACCTTTAACAACTATATAATATTTTAAGGTTGTTAGGATCGACCCGATTAAGCAACAAACAAGAAAAATAACGGAATAAATTGAGAAATTGAACACATAAATTTAACGTGGAAAAACCCCTCCAAAGAGGATAAAAAACCGCAGGCAAAGATAATTTTACTATAATGGCAAAAGAACGAAGAGTACAAAAGATGGAGATAAAGATTAAACTCCGAAAACCCGAAAATAAAGAACCCTCAAAACGTAAACACAAAATTCTCTAAATGTGTTATGAGTTCTAATCTCTAATGGGTGTATTTTTCTAAGGTTGTAAAAGAGCCTATTTATAGGCTAAATTCATAGGTCAAATAATAATAAAATAATCTAAACTAATTAGTGTTTGATTGAAACAAGTAAACAGAGTTTAACTGAAATATTATTTTTCAAATTTGACTGAAAATAGGAGTCATATTTAACAAATCTCCACCTTGACTCATATTTCCACAACACCATCTTTGCCAAAGCCCGCCACTAGCCTATCTTGAACTATGCAGGGAATTAATTGAGTCGAATTTGTGCTTAAAAACTGGAAGACTTCTAGCCTTCGACTTGTACACTGTCAAATCAAAACTAACTCGGGTCTGATTTTCATAAACACAGTGCCCTAACTTTTCAAAACCTGCATCCAAAAGAGAACATCTCTTCAATGAAACAGTCATACATTTTTCCCTCCTATGACCAAGTTGCCTCCGCTCCAAACGAGTTGACTTCGACTCTATAACGGACGAGGGATGTTCGATTTCACCGGTCACTGTAGAACCTTCCAGAATATAAAGACTCCCAGTTCTTTTACCTTTTAACAAAACGAGAGCTCCACGAGATATTTTAATGCCGCTTGACTCGATGTTGATTCTTCACCCTTTCAAGTCTAAAATACTCAAGGAGATGAGATTCTTTCGTAAATCAGGTACATGCCTGACATTTGAGAGTGTCCTAATCATCCCATCGTGTATCCTAATTTTAATAGTGAATAATTTCCTATGTGCACAACTCCACCTTCAACCGAACTGTATGTGGAGAACCATTATCTATTGGGACACGTGGAAAGAACATATCGAATCTAGGATCCACTCGGACGTGAGGTTGGAGTTATCGCTTATTGACACTAATAAGAAATCATCACCATTTTCATCGGCCAAATTAACACCAGATACATCTTCCTCGTTACTCTCAGCAGCTCTTTAATTTCGTAGTTTATAACAATTCGCTTTGATGTGACCTAACTTTTTACAATAGCGACACATTTTGTCTTATTTCTTTGATGCTACCAAAACGGAAGCTTGCCTATCTATCTTGCTATCTAAATGAAGCTCATTGTCGAGTTTGTCTCTACTCAACAAATGACCCTTCACATCTTCGAACGAGAGTTTGTCTCTGCCATAAATCAGGCTCTCCCTGAAAGACTTGTATGAAGGAGGTAAAGAGCACAATAATAGCATAACTTGATCTTCAGCGTCAATATGAACCTCAAGGTTCTTTAAATCATTTAAAAGAGTAATGAATTGAATGATGTGATCTCTAAAAAGCTCACTTTCATTAATGGGAAACGTAAATAGACGTTGTTTCAACACTAAACGATTAGCCAGAGACTTTGTCGCATAAAGAGTTTCTAACCTTTTCCACAAGACGGATGAGGTTTTCTCCATCAATACCTCCTGCAATACCGTATTCATGAGGCACAACTGGATTGCAGACAAGGCCTTTTCATCAAGCTTTTCCCATTCTGTTTGATTTAGATTCTCAGGTTTTTTCCCGGTAGTAACCTTTTTCAAGCCGGTTTGAACTAGAATTGCCATCATCCGAACTTGCCAGAGATTGAAATTTGCATCACCATTGAACTTCTCAATTTCAAACCTTGTTGCTGCCATCTCTGAATGAGCTGATCTATGAAAATTGAACTAGCTCTGATACCACTTGTTAGGATCGACCCGATTAAACAGCGAATAAGAAAAATAGCGGAATAAATTGAGAAATTGAACACACAAATTTAACGTGAAAAAACTCCTCCAAAGAGGATAAAAAACCATAGGCAAAGATAATTTTACTATAATGGCAAAAGAGCGAAGAGTACAAAAGATGGAGATAAAGACTAAACCCCGAAAATAAAGAATCCTCAAAACGTAAACACAAAATTCTCTAAATTTGTTATGAGTTCTAATCTCTAATGAGTGTATCTTTCTAAGGTTGTAAAAGAGCCTATTTATAGGCTAAATTCATAGGTCAAATAATAATAAAATAATTTAAACTAATCAGTGTTTGATTGAAACAAATAAACAGAGTTTAACTGAAAGATTATTTCTCAAATTTGACTGAAAATAATAGTCATATTTAACAAAGGTAATTTTTGATAAATTAATTATTTGTAGTACATGCACTTTATACACCAATATATTTATTCTTATTATATGTAATTACCTCCTCCCCTGTATATTTGGTCAAATCAATCATTTTGATCGTCTAAAAAAATGCTTCACACTTTAATTAGAGGTGTTCATGGGTCGCGTTCGAGAAAAGTACTTGATCAATTTTTTAAAATTGGATACAATCAGACTTGAAAATGGGCTTATTTTTTCGTCTAAGCCCAACCTAATTTAAGAAAAGTAAGCTCAATCTGGCCTGCCTATATTTGATTTTTTAAAATTATTTTTAAAAAAAATTATAATACACTAAATGCCCTAAAAAATGCTAAAATAAAAGTTTTTTAACACATTAAAATTATATTAAAAAGTATTTATATTAAAAAACACTATCATAAATATAAGGGAATAACTTATATTAGGATCACCCTAAAAATTAAAGTTTTTAGGCATCAATAAAATTTTACCACATCATCAAATTTTAAAGACATAAAATTATTATTATACACCCATCCATATTTAACCTATTTACGAACTCTATTTAAAAAAAAACTTAAGTAATTAAAATAAAAAAAATCAAAGAAACTTTGAAATTTAATCAATTAAGATTCAATGCAATATAAGTTTTATAATTAAAAAATGTATAATATAAAATAGAAAATAATTTAAAATAAATGAAAATTTTATTTTTATATATTTGGTTTCTTATTTTTATAAATTATTATTAATTTTTTATATATTTAATATTTGGACAGTGAATTTTTTCTTTTTTCCATTTTAAATTGTTTTCTATTTCGTATTATACATAAAATTTATAATTTACTACCATATATGAAAATGAACACCAAATCTATTATACATAAAATTAACAACTCTATCATAAATAACTTCTTCCGTACCTAAGAAATAATATTTATCCATTATTTTCTATTTCATATTTTGGTCAAAGTTTAAGTCATTATACATTGTGCTCACAAAGTAAAGCAACTCTATCATAAATAACTTCTTCCATAACTACAAAATAATTTTTATCCATTATTTTCTATTTCATATTTTGGTCAAAGTTTAAGTCATTATGCATTGTGCTCACGAAGTAAAGCAACTCTATCGTAAATAACTTATTCCATAACTAAGAAATTATGTTTACCCTGAAGATGTAGAAAAAGAACATATTTTTAAAATTCTTCAATGATCTGCCATTTCTATTAATTGTCTTTTCAATATCAATGAAAGCAATATCATATTTGGAAAAAGAAAATATTTTTAATTTTCCTCAATGATCTACCATTTCTATTCATTGTCTTTTCAATATCAATCAAAATGATATCATTTTTGGAAAAAAAACATATTTTTAAATTTCCTCAATGATTTACCATTTCTATTCATTGTCTTTTGAATATCAATCAAAACCATCATTCCCAAATCTATTCATTGTCTTTTGAATATCAATCAAAACCATCATTTCCAAAGTCAAGAAGCCTATATAAGCAATCCTTTAACGATGTAAAATATCTTCAAATAATAATCCGTAATTCTTAGACCACAATTTAGAAAAATTATCAATTTCATAAAACAAAATGATAATTTAAAAAAAAGTCATGTAATTAAGAATCCATTGTTTAGAAATTAAATATATAAAAAAATTATAAAAAAATTAGAAACTAAATATATAAAATAATCAAAATTTCATTTTTTAAATTATTTTTTATTTCATATTATACATTTTTTAAAAATAAAAATTATATTGCATTGAATCTTGTGTAATAATAATTTTGTAAATTTTAAAGTTTCTATGCTATTTGATTTTTTTTATTTTAATTATTATTCTTTTTAAAACTATAGTTGGAGAGTAAGTTGAATATGGATTGATATATAATAACTTCATTTTTTTGGTGAAAAAACAACTTCATATCTTTGAAATTTGATGATGTGACAAAATTTTATTGGTGTAAAAAAATTTTAGTTTTTAGGATCATCCTAAGTTATTCCCAAAATTTATATAATAAAAATTAATAAACCATTGCAATATAAAAGTTTTTGTATATGGATATAGTATTTATTATTATACTAAAATAAATGTTATTTTTTAGAATATTTTTGAGTGTTATCTCAACACTTATTGATAACTCTATACAACTACTAATGTGATTATTCCAACCATAATTAGCATCATAATCAGACAAGTTAAAATGATAGTGGGGCTCATTATTTTTCGATCCATTATTCATATAACTAGAATTATGATAACTATAAAAAAACCTTTCTAATTCACTCAAAAAAGAATGATCATTGTTAAGCTCAAAAATTTTATTTTTACTATCAAAATATATGGAATAACTGTCCTGATTATTATCCCTAATTAAAAAAGGTATCATCAAAAATGAAATTCTGAATGTCTTTGATGTCAACTAAATGATCAAACTTACAATAATAACTAGAGCTGTCGCTACAATCATGAATGTTTTTATCCATATCATTTTTAGTCAGGTCTTCGTTTACACTAATATTTTCAACAGGACCAAGGTTGCTAACCATTTATTTATTTAGCCCACATTTGTATTCTAATTCTCCCTTAGACAAGATCAAATAGAACCATGATTTTTCCACAGAGCTTTCTTGCCTCTATTTCCATGAATGAATAGTAGATGAATAGTCATTCAATGAAAAATCAATTGAATATTTTATTTGAGTAGGATTTTAGTTTATTTTATAAGTTAATTTTAGTAGATTTTAGGAATTTTTTTTATTTTTATTTTAGTTATTTATATATTATTAGTGTTAAATAAAATTCATTTTGAGTGTTCATATCTAATTTAGGTCCGACAAAATATGGGGAAAGCATAGTTTGACATAGGCAATTAAGGCAGATTTTAGCTCCAGTGAAAATGTTTTCGCCCCAGTGAATGCAAGTAGATGACTCTCCACTCTGGCGAAATATTTTTCCACCCCAACTAAAGCAGACAGACAACTTGCTGCTCTCCAGCAGAAAGATTATCTGCTGGAGCAAAACACATACATGAACAATTTTCAAGAGTTGTGATTTTTAGGGGTTACAACAGGGAAAAAGAGACCTAAATTGAAAAGAGAATAGGAGAAGCCGCCAAAGTCTTTACGCATCAAGAATTGATGTATTCTTCTTGTTTTCTTTTTCTATATCTAATTATTGTTGTTATTTTAAGATGCTTTTCAATTTCACCATAAAATTTCTTTTTTAGGATTGCAATAGATTCTATATTAGTTAATTAAATGTTTTATATTTCCATGTCTTTTTTTTATTTTTAATAGGGATTTGATTATTTATTCATTCTTGTTTTTCATTGATAATAGTTTGACCAACTATTAGTCTGACAAAACATATTGAAAGCAGAAAAGGACTTCGTTTTAGGTTTAGAATGAATAACTCTTAATGTAAATTAGACAAGTTAATCCGTGATTTGTAATTTGACTAGGAATATATTTGACTACCTTAGGTAGCCATAATTGAAGTTTGTTCTTACTAGATAGAAATTGCTCTCTCAACTGAATGTATAATTAACTTGGCAAAATAATAAATTTCTCATTAAAATTGTAGCTTTCAAAATTTTCTTCAAATCTAAACCTTTAATGACATAAGTGTATAAATTATATTGCCTATCTTTAGATATCCTTACGCTCACACACACATACAAAAATTAAACACTCAAATCCCTTTTTATGATTCATCACTTTGATTTGGTAATTGTAATATTACTTAAAAAAAGTTGAACTCTTCTTTTTATTTAAAAAAAATGCCTGCTCAAACTCAACCCACTGAAAAAATAGAATATTATTATTCAAAATCAAGATTCAAAATTCAAATTTAAAAGCAGAAAACAAAACCACCTTGTTGCCTATTTAAATGGACGGAATATAGGTTATGTTGGGTAGGGGTGAGCAAAACTCGATTCGACTCGAAAAAATCGAAAAAAAATTCGAATTTCGAGTTAAACGAATCGAGTTATTGGAGTTAATCGAGTTATTCGAGTCAACTCGAATTTTTTTTTCGAATTTCGAGTTCGAATCGAGTTGAGTTTTCAAATTTGAATAACTCGAATAACTCGAATAATTCGAATAATTCGAATATCAAACTATAATATTTTACATTTTTACCCAAAACTCCCAAACCTTTTTACTTTTCCCTCAAAACTTTTACTCCTTCCCACTTCCCCAAAACTTTTACTCCCTTCCATCCCAACCCCCAATCTACCCAAAATCCATTTCCCACCAAAATTTTACTCTCCCATTTACTTTTTTTCAAAATTTTACTCCCCAAAACCCTCAAAACTTTTTATTTTCCCCTAAAATTTTTACTCTCTCCCACTTTCTCCCTAAAATTTTTACTTCCTTCCCATCCCACCTCCCATCTACCCCAAATCCACCCCCCAATTTTTTTAATATTTTCCTCCAAAATTTTACTCCACCTATTTACTTCCCCTCAAACTTTTATTCCCAAAACTTTTATTTTCTCTCTAAACTTTTACTTCTCACCTTTCACTCTCAAATAAAAAATCAAAATTATCCAAAAAAAATCACTAAACATAAATAGTAATAATTTTATTTATATCTATTATTTATATTATTAAATTAAATTTCACATTTTATATTATTTATATGATTGAATTGTTTAGTCGTATTGAATATTTATATTAAAATTGAATTATTAATTATGCCATTAAATATTCATGTTAAAATTTTATATTAGTATCAATTTCACATTTTATCTTTAAAATAACTTTTTATTAAAAAATCACATTTTTACATTTAATATATTTTTTAATTCCAAAATACATAGTGACAAGAATTTGAAGATAATTGAAACAACTAAGCAAACAAAGAAGCTAACCCGTATATAAAAGATTAATAAATAAATTATGAGGTGATGAAAGTTAATAAAAATTTTGATTAAGGTGGAAAATTTTTATTACGATGGGTGACAGTGGTTACAAGGACCCAAAATTATTTTATAAAATTTAACTCGAACAAATATATTCGATTCGATTCGATTCGAATTCCATCTCACTCGACTCGATTCGAGAAAATTTCAAATAAAGTTAGGATGATAAAATAAGATTCGAAAACTCGATTAACTCAAAAATTTTTGATTCGATTCGATTTGATTCGATCGAATGCTCACCCCTAATGTTGGGCCAATCCTCTCCTATCTCCTTTTTATATCGCCTTTCTAAATGTAGGCATTCTTCAATCTTCAGCATTTTTAGTACCGTCAGGCTTTGTATCCCTTACGGCAATGACCTCAAATTATAGCATTTCCAAATATTTAATTCTAAAAGCAATGTGAGGTGTTATATCTCATTTGGGAGAGAAATTAATACCTCGCAACCATAAATATGTAGAGATCAAAGAGAAGAAAGTTGTTCAGATACTCTTTGACAATGAGCTTAACTTTGGACATCCATTGATCCACAAATCTCGGGATGAAGTTAGATATTGCACCCCTTAAATAAAGAGGTTAATTTCTCACAATTGATAATATATAGTGAAGATAGGGAAGATAAGTCTTGCAAACAATTTACTAGAAAGGATACAAGGCTATCACAATAATTTAAATTTGAAGTTTCTAAATAGCTAAGGTTTTGTAGTCCTCCAGGCAAGCTTCCAAGTTGGAAGAAAACTTGAAGATTCAAGTACGTAAGGGTGGATAGATTATCCGGAAGATTAGATAAAGACTTTAGGCTTTCTGAAACAATCGACAATCTATCTAGGTGCTTCTGATTTGGAAGTAGTCCAATCGGTAAATCCATTAACTCAGGGAAATCACCAATCTTGATAAATATAAGAACAGTAGAGGTCATCATTAATGATTTGAATAAACTAACATTACTTCCTCAGCATGTAGCTTTTTTACAGATTGAAGCATTGGCAATTTAACCAACTTAAGACAATGTAGGATAGTTACTGGACTTAAGAGAGGAAAATGTTCCCTACCATTCACTGCTGTCAATTCCTCCAAACATGGTGCCCGACATATTTCAAGAACCTCTAATGATAGGAAAAGACTTTCATATCTCCATAAAAAAAGTTATTGTCAATATGCTTTAGAGTATTCATTCCTCAAATAGTAGGGACCTTAAGGAAGCATAATTTCTGTTGGAATTTCGATACTAAGGAAGAAAGAATTGCAAAGAAGAAACGAGAAAAATTTAGCAACAAAATTATCTGCTAAGGTTTTTATTATTTTCACTCATCTATATTTAACAATATAACATGGGCATTTATAACAAGAAAAAATTGCTAATTATAGAAAGAAATAACTAAGATTTTATGCTAATAAATACTAAATATATTATACTAACAAATACTAAATCTTCTAAAAATAAAATATATTTTGTTTAACTTAACTTGCAAGCAATCTCTTTAAATTTAATTCATATTTTTAGTTCGTAAAAGTAATGACTCGCCACCTTCTGTGAGTTCGCATATTTGCGTTCAATGTTTGCCATTGCATGGATGGCCACTTTCCAACGCTCATCTTTGGCCTCCATGCTACGAATCCTACTATCATAATGTAGCTTTTTGAACTTCATCTTCTCAAGAGGTTTTGTAGGAGTATCAGCAAGTTTGCATCTTACCCTGCTTATAGTTCACACATTTGTCAACTCGCACTATTTTTGAGTTTACAACTTGCATTTTGGTGAGCTCGCAAGCTCACACTTCATCTTGCTACTGCATGAGTGGCCAATTTGCAACACTCTTTCTTGACCATCTTGTAGCCAACTCCAATGTTTTCTCGTACAACTTCTTCAAAAATTGTAGGCTCCAATACTGTTAAGTCACATCTGTGATAAGTTTCAACAATAGGCGTGATGCTTTTAATAGAAGATTATCAAAGCCTTTATCTTCATCTTTATCTTTAATTTTAGTCATCTTCTAAACCG
Source organism: Gossypium anomalum (assembly GCA_025698475.1). Taxonomy (NCBI): domain Eukaryota; kingdom Viridiplantae; phylum Streptophyta; class Magnoliopsida; order Malvales; family Malvaceae; genus Gossypium; species Gossypium anomalum. Next base: position 19,263,532 of record CM046966.1, read on the forward strand.
ATTTTGACTTGCACACTTGACTAAGGGAATTATAGTTCACATGTCCCTGTCTTTTATGCCAACTATATGATTCATCCACTGAACTGGTATAGGCTCTTGAAACCTCAAAGTTCCAATCTAGCACAAATCTTTTATTATTCATTGAGGTTGTCACCACTTCTTGTCCCAATAAATCTAATATAGTACAACATTTATTTTTGAAGACAACAGTGTATTTCTTCTCCATCAATTGACCAATTCTAAGGAGATTACAATTTATTTTAGGAACTAAAAGCACATCTGTAATTATTTTAGTACCTGTTGAAGTGTTGATTAGCACATCCCTTTTTTCCTTAGATTTTAAGAGTTCGCCATTACTATAATAGCCTGATTTTCAGTGTTGTCAAAAATAGTGGTTTCGAGACCATAATTCTGATGAAATACTACATAGATATTATTTAATTAGTATATTTATGAGGTTTATATAGTCATGTTAAATTTTGTTTGAGAAATTTTATTATTTTGATAGTTTAATAAGTAAAAAGGACTGAATTGTAAAAACTGTAAAGGTTGAGTAGTTAAATTAAAAGGACTAAATGGATAATTTAACCCATGAGAAATTAGTTAGTGGGATTTAATGAGGTTATGCTTAATTAAGTGGTTTAATTAGGCTTAATTAATGATTTATTAAAGCTCAATTAAGAAGGTTGAAGTATTTATAAAAATGTCGTAGTATGTATATATATATAATAAATTAAACCTAAATTAAAAAGAAATTTTTAATTTTCTTCTCATATTCTCCATAGAAAAAGAAAGGAAAATGCTAGGGTTTCAAGCTTTGATTTGGTAAGTGTATTGATACCCGTTTTTAGTAATTTCTAAGTTTTTGAGTTCGTATTAGTTTGTTCTAGCTAAATCGAGGACCAATTTGTGAGATTGCTAAATGTTATAAAATTTGTCATTGATGAATGAGCTGTTTCTTAAAGCTTATGATGAAACATGAAACTTTGTTAATAGATTAGATTATTTTGAAAAGTGATTTTTGATGATTTTGATGTTTAAGGACTAAATTGATTAAATGATAAATTATTTGTACTTGAGGTGAAATTATTACAAATAGGGACTGATATAAAGTTATAGAATATTTGGGTATCATGAGTGTTTAGGAAAATGAGTAAATTGCATGATTAGGGCCTAAGGACTAAATTGAATAAAATGAAAAGTTAAGGGGTAAATAAGTAATTTGCCAAAAAAGACTTAGTTGCATGAAAGGACCAAATTGTGTTGTTATTCTAATCGATGGAATGAAATTATTATTGTTAGATCAAGAACGTACTGATAATCGTGAAAAAGGGAAAACTGCGAAATAATCATTGTACTCTGGAATCTCTTACAAATCAGTTCAGAAAGTTCATATCTTTATTTATGCTCCTAAAATGCTTATATTCTTGTTAACATGCTCTTAATTAATGTTGTATTGTATACTAGAAGTACGCTCTATCAAACCAAATCATATCATTATACTGAATGAAGCTCAATCGAGCAAATCATACCGTTGTACCATATGAAGCACAACCGATCAATTCATACCATTGTAGTGAATGATGCTCAATTGAATAAATCTTACTGATGTGCTGATTCAAACTTGAATGAGGATAAATCTATGGACATACAGAAGAAAACTTAAATCGAGTAATGTCCACCGAGTATACTAAATTACTGTATTAGTTGTTAATTACTGTGATAAGCTGCATTCAATGAAATTCTCTATGTTTAATACTGATTAAATCTATGTTTGACTTGAAAGGATTATTACATTCTGAACAAACTTACTAAGCTTCATTAAAACTTACCTATATTTTGGCTAGAAGATCGAGTCAACGTTAGGAATCACACTATCCGGGAATCTTGGTAGACTTAATTTATCGATTTTGGTATATGGCATATACTAGGATCCTATGTATAGTTATGTCAAATACTTTGTTTTCAGTAACATGTTATGTTATGTTGTGTACTTGAATGATTTGTGATTTCCTACTTGTTACCTAAATGTTTTTTAAAGGTTATAATATGAAGTAATATGCTATGAATTAACTTAAGCTTGTAATGGTATGGATATTTGTTGTGGAAATAAAGATGTGTTTATGGTTGCAAATTTGGGAAGCAATGTTTGTGAATTTCATTGAGGTGTCGGTGATGATAAATGTATGATACATTGAATGAATATATGTGATCATGTTTGAGTGTGTTTTGAAGTTGAATTTCACCTTCTAAATGTGTCTTTGAAAGTGTATAGGTACCTATACAATAAGAAAGTGAAATTGAGCAAGGAATAGATCATTTTGGGTACATATGGCCTGAGACACGGGCGCGTGACTCAGCCATATGAGGCACACGGCCTTGCGACACGATCGTGTGTCATCTGAGAGTTCTTTTGTATGCAAGTCAGTGAGTTACAAGGCCTAACACACGGGCGTGTGACACGGCTGTATGACCCTAATCAGAAAGTTACATGGGTAAAGAGACAGGCTAGGACAAGGCTGTGTGTCCTTTGTTTGAAAGTTACATGGCCTAAGGAGGTTCCACACGGCCTAGCCACACGAGCGTGTATCCTCTGTTTTCAAATTTTGCTTCTTTTTCCTAAACTTCCTATTTTGTTTCAAATTAGTCTCGAATTGCTCCCAAGCTATTTTTAGAGCCTCGAGGGCTCAATTTAGGGATGAAATGTATGAGAATGAATGATTTATAATATTTTTGAATTTATTGAATGTTATAATGTTTAAAAATTTTAGTTGATTGGTAATACTCTGGAACCCTAATCCAGCAATGGATACAAGTTAGAAGTGTTACAATTACCTCACCTTAAGATTGCATCTTCTGTCAATTTTTCTAAAAATACTTTCATTTGAGGCCATGTGGTTGGTGCATCAATTATCGATCGACCAACCTTTTGTGACTTTGTTTTTTTATGCAGAACTTGTGGCTGTAAACACCTGCTCCTCCTGAATATGATCTCTCTCAGCTGCTTGAGCTTGCACATTCTGTTGAGGGGTTCGCCATTTTTTCTTGCATACCTTTTCCATGTGGCCAAATTGTTTATAGCTTCTACATTGACCATCTGGCTTGAACCAGTAATACTTTTCCAAGTGATTTGTCTTTTTGTAATGAAAGCATGATGGTTTTCTTCCTTGCCACCATCTCTCCATCTATCATCTTTTTTCTCTATCCAACCTTTCTTACCCTTATGTTTCCGGGGGTTCGCATCATCAATACTCAGGGCTCGTAGTGCTTCTTCTTCTATGCACTCTCAATACCTTGATGCTTTTCTTTGCTCTTAAGCATATAAGGCATTTATTAACTCTAAAAGAGAGAACGTCGAGAGATCCCTTAAGTTTTTGAGTGATGAAATCTTAGATTGATACCTCTTAAGAAGGGTTGTTATGACCTTCTCAACGACCTTGCTATTTGTGAACTCTTCCCTAAGTAACCTGATATTATTAACTACTGTCATAATCCTATATGCGTACTGCTTTACTGTTTCAACCTCATTCATCTTCAAATTCTCAAAATCTCTTCTGAGATTAATGAGTTATTATTGTTTGGTTTTATCAAAACCTTGAAACTCCTCATTTAGCTTATCTCAAGATTTTTTTTGGGTTTTATAGGCCATAATACGTGTGAATATGACATCTAAGATGCCATTCTTTATATAGGAGATTGCATTGTATCTTTTAGCTTGCTTGTCATTGTGGTGTTTAATTTGAACGATTGTAGCATTCTCCTTTAATGGTGCTAACTCAACATTAGTTTCACAACCTCCCATAAGTTATAAGCTTGTAGGTAGATTTTCAACTTAACAACCCATATATGATAATTTTCGCCCTTGAAAACAAATAGTAAAGGTGGTGAAAAACTCACGAAAGCTATTTATAACATAAAGAACAACAACGACCCTTAAGAAGATAGCTCTGATACCACTTTTTGGAATTTCAATAATAAGGAAGAAAGAATTGCAAAGAAGGAACGAGAAAAATTTTAGCAACAAAATTGTCTGCTAAGGTTTTTATTATTTTTCACTTATCTATATTGAACAATGTAACATGGGTATTTATAATAAGAAAAAAAAATGCTAAATATGGAAAGAAATAACTAAGGTATTAAGCTAATATATTATACTAATAAATACTAAATCTTTTAAAAATAAAATATATTTTGCTTAACTTGACTTGCAAACAATCTATTTAAATTCAATTCATATTTTTAGTTCACCAAAGTAATGAGTTCGCCACTTTCTGTGAGTTCACATCTTTGCGTTCAATGTTCGCCATTGCATGGATGGCCACTTTCCAACAATTTCCCTGCAGGTGGAAGTTGATCACATTTTCCACAGTCTAATAACAAGATTTCAACAAGGTTTGGTAGAAGCAGATTCATCATCCAATATGGAAACTGAACACATTGATAATCTTTTATGCATAACTTCTTCAAACTTAAATGAGGTTGGAGAACTCAAGAATCTTTTCAACATTTCCGTGTTGATGATAAGAGCTTTCCTTCCTCTTTAGTTGCCAAGATAAGGTTAATGAGCTTAAATTTACTTCTTTATCAAATTAGCTTCGATTGAACTCTTCACGTTTCATAGTCTTGTGATGCTTAGTTCCGCCTCTAGGGCCAACTTTTTCAACGCATCAATGTTACCACAACTATTACCCTTTCCCACAACAAACATGCTAAGCTTGTGTAAGCATGTTAATTATCCCAATCCAACACACATACAAGATAGTGATTTGCACTTTCTGAGGTCCAAAAACCTAATATTTTTCAAGTGGTTCATACCTTTTGGTAACATTCGAATATTGTAACAAGATTGGAGATTTAGTGTTTGCAAGTTATGAAGGGAGCTTGTTGATTGAGGTAGAGTTTACGATGATCATGAAGGTATAAATGCCTCAGCTATTTCAATTTTTCAAATGCAATATTGCTAAAACCGTAACCAAAATCCAACACCTTCAGATATTTTTGTTTACTAATGAAATGGGAAGGATTAGAATGGTTACCAATACCATGATAGGTGAACTTGTTTCCGAGGATGAAAGAATGCAACGATTGTAATTTTGATAAGTCCATAATGTTTCTTGATGAACTACTATTATGAATAAACAAGTGGCGAGTAGTTTTCAGTATTTTCGACTTTATGTTGGGTTCAATCATGTAGCATTCCTGTCCCATAATTGATTTTGCAACGTCATGGATTAAATCATGCATTTTACATGTAACAGTTCCATTAACATCCTCTTTGACCTTTTGGAAAAGGACCTTCGAGTGAATTCAAATAATATTTCACAACTTGTATCATGCAAATCCAACGGTCCTTCAGAAGGGATAAATCCATTTGCTTATAGTCTTATAAGCTTGCCCTTTTTTTATGAGATAATCTTTTGGATATATTATGCAAAATGAAAAACATTGCTTCATCTTTGGTGGAAAGTGCTCAAAACTCAAGTTCAACAAAGCTAAGATTCTTTTTGCATCGTCTTGCAAATCACAAATCTCGCTGTCTTTAACACGTAACCATTCACTTTCTTGAGTTTTGAAACACAGAATGCTTCCTATGGTCTTAATTTCCAATGGTACTCCTCCGCATCTCTGCACAATCTACCTCCCAATCATTTCCAGGTTTGACAAAGCTAAGATTCTTTTTGCATCATCTTGCAAATCACAAATCTCTCTATCTTTAACACGTAACCATTCACTTTCTTAAGTTTTGAAACACAGAATGCTTCATATGGTCTTAATTGCCAATGGTACTCCTCTGCATCTCTATACAATCTGCCTCATTCGTTCTCATTCCAAAGGCTTTTTACTCAAACAAGGACCAAGAATCATCATCTAACAAACACTCCAAGTGATGACAAGAAACTGTAGCCGTTTTAAGAGTAACTTTCTCTAATTGAGTAGTGACAACGACTACACTTCCTCTCCATCCACTCCGTAGTACTTGCTTTAGTTTATCCCACTTTTCATATTATTCATTCCATACATCATCTAATGCAAGTAAAAATCATTTTCCAACAAGCTTATCCACTAAGCGTGGTTGTAGAGGATCTAGCTCTTGCATATCACATGGGCTCCCTTGAATAGATTCCACAATGACTTTAGTCAATCTTTTTATATTAAAATCATCATATATGCACACCCAAGCTCTCAGATCAAAGGCCTTTTCCACATTTTTGTCATTGTAAACCAATTGAGCAATTGTGGTCTTTCCAAGACCTCCCATGCTGTATATTGCATGAACAGAAAGGCCATCGTGGTGACTCACATGGCCAAGTAATATACTATCTTTTCTTTCTCACTTGTTCTGCCTAATACTTCCAATTCTTCCACAATGGGGCTGGTTTGCCTGTCTTTATTTCGCTCAATTTTAGCTTTTTCCACGCCCTTCCTAAGGTGGAACTTACTTTTCTCTCCAGCAATGGCATCTAATTTCTCTCTTGCATTCTTAAAGTTATGTGCCATATTTGAGCAAAACACAAGTGGCTTCTTCTTTGAAATCATCAAGCACATCTTCCATATCATAAGTTGTTTGTTTGAGCTTTCCAAGCCAATTCTTGATAGCTTCACTCTTCCACTACTTCTCCTCAGCATCTTGAAAAACAACTTGGATGGTAGTAAGAGTACTCTCCAGACCCTCGAGTTCTATTTTTAGGCTCCTAGTAAGGCTGATCTCGTTCAAGAAGAAGGAGTCCAAGTTGGCCAAGATGCTACTCATAAGAGCTGAAACAAATGCGTCTGCCATTTCCCAACTCTCCTAAAATTTACATATACAGAAAAGGGGATATATACATATATTAGAGATAGAAGCAAAATGATGTTGCTATTTCAATCAAGTAATAGACAAGGCCAATCGTAGAAGGCAAACCATCAAAATCTGAAAACAAAACCCATCAATTCTAAGGACTTTCAGCCTTGTTCTTATAGCAACAAACACCTTAAGTTGAATCTGATTCAACCAAAAGACCCTTTGGGCACCTCTTTTGGTCCAAGTGTTGATTCAAACGCTGCAATTGGGATCAAAAGCCCAATTCATCAGATCTTGTTGGCAACAAAGCTAAAATTATACGTAAATAATATGAAAAATAATAAAAATATAAAATAAAAATTACATGTGATGTATGAAAAGCAACGTAAAAAATTGAAATAAATTCATAACAATTTAGATATGTAAAAAAACAATACCAACATATTTTTTCTTTAAATCGAATACTATAATAATTTATACAAAATATAAGTTAAAATAAAACACGACATGGAAACATAAATTTGAATTTTCTTTTCTTGGATGTCCGATACATAGAGATTGCTTTAACAGATAAATTTTAATTTACTTGTCATTATTCACCTTAGATTCTTGGATAAAAATGAAGAATCGGTTTCAATCTATAAGCATAAGTAAAGTTGTGAATTTCAGATCAATTTTACCTTTTGTTTTCTTAAATGTCAAATTTTTTATCTTTCTTTTACTATATTTATATTTGTTATTTTATTGTTCTTGACATGATTTATTTTCATTATTTTAATTTTATATGGTATGAATTCAATATATAATTTACCTATTTTTATTTGGTAAATTATATTAGTAGTCACCTAATCATTTGTATTTTTTTTGTCACTCATATAAGTTATAATATGATCACTCAACTATTCAATTCTATCTTTTTTGGCCAGGTGGCAACATTTTAAATTGGCATAATAGCAACTTTATCCTTCAACATTTTTAAATTATGTCAATTTATCCTTAATTCTAAAAAAATTTAACCCGCAACATTTACACATTAGGTATTTTGGTCTTTTTCTTTTCTTTTCTTTGTGACATAGAATGTTAATTTTAAAAGAACGAGAAAAGATGAAAATTATTATCTTCGATTTGGGTGTTTCCTTTTTTGTATATTTTCAATCAAATTTAGCTGATAAATTTATTTTTGAAGCTTTTTAAGTGAAATGGTCACAAAAAAAAAGTAAAACTACAAAAAAAAATTAAATTACACAGTGTAAACATTGAGGGTTAGATTTTTCTGAATCAAGATTAAATCGACATGATGTGTAAATTTTAAGGGTTAAATTTGCTATTATGTCAATTTTAAAAGTTACTATTATTAGTTAGTTGGTGACTAAAAAAGAGAAAATTGAATAGTTGGATTACCATTTATGTACTTTTTATAATTGAATGACCAAAATAAAAATTTATTAATAATTGAGTGAACATTTTGTAACTTTTCATAGTTAGGTGAAAAAAATTAATAATTTAGTGACTATTAATATATTTATTTTTATTTTTTTTGGTTGAATGTTGAAAGTGGTATCACTATTTTTCTTTTCTAAAAATAATACCAGTTGAATTTTACGAGAGAGAAGCTGGAAAGTTTGAAAAATAACTAAAGAAATGAAACGGAAAAAACTAAAGAAATTGAAAAAAATTAGGGTAAATTCCACCATTACTCACTAAACTATGAATAAGTTTGCGTTTTGATCACTTACTAAAAAAGTAACAATTTGATCACTGAACTATTCAATTTCATTTAAGTCACTGTGCTATTTAAATTGATGCTATATGACTTTCTCTGTTTGCATTATTTACACCAATCAAAAGCTCACTTTCCCATTCTATTCTTCAGTTTAGTTCTTTTTATGAAACAATTTTGAACGTTATGCGAACTAAAATTTTAAACAACTTTTTCCTTTGATCTCCAACATTGATCGTTAGACCAACTTGGATTTGAGGTATGTTCTTCTACTTGTCGATAGGGACTAATCTACCATATCAATTGCGGAATCATCGCTTGGAATTTGTTAGTAGAACTTTAAAAAAAAAAAAAAAAAAAAGCTTAATAGTCTAATGACTTAAATAAAAACTTTTGAATAGTTTAGTGGCTCAAATAAAAACTTTCAAATAATTCAATGACCAAACTGTAACTTTTCTTAGTTAAATAACCAAAACAAAAATTTACCCATAGTTTAGTGACTAGTTGTGAATTTACCCAAAATAAAGGAACTCTTTTTCTATCCTTAGATTACGCAAAGAAATCCAGCAAGGCTTCGTCTAAATTCACCGAAACTCCATGAATAGTTGTATATCGGAAGATTTATGATGAAAAAATAACATGCAATCCATTCTCCCCATGAAATCATCGTCTTTCGAAGGATTCCATAGTCGTTTTCGATTGCTAAGTGCTCAATCTGGAGGGTCTACTCCACGGCGGTCAACCTCAAGTGCGATAGCAAGTCTGGCGAAGCTTCCTCCATCTAGTAAGTATTCTCGTTTACCGTGAGTCCTTTCTTTGCTAGTAAATGAGGTACAGTGTCTCCAAATATTTGAATATATGACAACTTAAAGTATGAAATTGTCTTGAAATAATTTTCCCATCAATATGATATAAGCACTGATTAAGGATCTATTATTTTCTACAGCTTTCGACTTCTGTAGAATTGTCAAGCTCTCTCTCTCTCTCTCTCTCTCTCTCGTTCAGCGTGATTGAAACCCAAATCGGAAGCAAACTGGAGCACTTGAATTGCCGCTAAATCTGTTGCTGCAAAAGAACCCGATACGTTGCTATTTTTCAACGCACAAGCTACCATAACCAGTCCTTCATGATTTCTAGCTACAATCCTGATAAATTTGTTGCAAGCTGAAATCCAACATCAAAATTGTTTTTAACACAAGGGGCAACAAGGGGGGGTTCTAACTCACAGACCGAAGAGAGGGTAATCTGAAATTGGTCATTGCCTTGAGTTCCACTTCCATCAGATAAGATTTAATTAAGGTAACCATATCAGAACCCGATTGACTAACAACCATATCAGAACCCGATTGACTAACACCCTCATTTACAAACTTGTTGCGAGAATACGAAATTGCCCATGTTGATAACACAAATCTTAGTACATTTTGCATTATCAAGTTGACTAAAACCATGCTCTAACCACTTTGCCTCTATGTCTATATTATCTGATGAGGTCCGACAGTAGCCAGTTGATCCCAAACTGGTTTGATGGATGTGCAGCTACCGATGGCATGGTTTAATGTTGGTCAGTGCATTTTTGAAGGAATAACATAAAACCACTACAAGGAGCAGACGTTGTAAGGTAAAACCTAGCGACGACCTTGATTTTAACCAATTCTCTGCTAGCCTCGTGAATCGCCATCCTCAATTCTCATCTGCCATCATTGAAGTTTCTCAATGTCACTTTCACATTTCTATCAAGTCTCTAAAAAAGCATTTGGCTTCGTTTCGCGACGGGGGAGTCAACCAAATTCCACACTTCCGGAGGAACTATGCATTCGTCAGTTTTCACTAGCAGAGATCAAAGCTGCTACTGCCAACTTCGATGAAGGCTTTATTATTGGTATAAGTATTTTTGGATCTGTATACAAAGGGGTTATAGATGATGGGACCTTTACAGTTGCTATCAGACGCATGAAATTTAGTCTTAGTGCGTTCCGAACTGAAGTGGTATTCCTTAGCCAGCTGAACCACTTAAATGTTGAATCTCTCATTGGATTCTGCAATGAGAAGGGGGAAACAATCCTTGTTTATGAATACCTGAGCAATGGGTCGCTCTTTGATTGTCTCCATGGTAATGATATCGGCAATCAAGACAACAATGACACTCAGTCCAAGTTTCAACGTTAAAACCATGAACCAGTAGATCAAGATCAGACTTGCAAAGTCTTATAAATTTTTCACAAAAAAATAGCTGAAAGAAAGAAGTATTCATAAAGTTCCAACAATTCAAAACCAAAAAAGAAAGACTATTCCTTGTTTCGGAATAAAACAAATCATATTCCAAAACCAAATACTGCTCGTCACAGGACGTTTGGATACTTGAAACAAATAAAATGATTTATTGAAAATAAATTCATGAGTGTTTCATCTATGACAAAACTAATGCATAAATCATGTAGAAAGTTGGAAATCAAAGACTTCATGCATGCACCAGGTATCAAGAACAAGGAGCAGAGAATAAATAACTGACAGTTAAATAGCCTTCTTCTTTAAACTCCTGACAAACTCCTAACAAGAGCGAGTCCAGCTTTTGAAGAGTTCTTCCTAGCCAAACCTGCATTAATACTTAAAATGGTGAAAATGAAGCTTACTTCAAATTTTAATCCAAAATCAACTGTAAGAAAGTGATAAGAACGAAGAAATTTTCTATTCCAGAGCAAAAGATGCAGCATTGCAACTTAACATATAGCTTTTGTAAGTTCTTAATATAATTAACAATAGAAATTACTTGGAACTCACCTTGCAGAAATTACCTTCCTCGACCAGAGACTCAAGGGATACTTGCATGTCCCGTGCATGAAGAAGCTCAGCTAGTAACGGAAGCATAACAATTGTACATTCAATATCTAAAGTAATGAACAAAATCACCAGGAACTGGGAAAAAGCAGAAACAATAAGCTGACATTCTCCAGATGAGGTTCTTTAAAATATTATATTAATAACTTCCGGATCCTCGTCAGCATTTTCATCCGAAATGTACGGAATCTCGAGGTTACCTTCAGCTTTCAACAGCGTCTTCCCTTCCTCATCTTTGGCTTCGCCTTCCCAGGATACACTCAAACTGATTTCATATCCGGGTATGACTTTACCCTTGCGAATATTAACATAGGCTTCGTCGTCGACCTTTTCGACCTTCTTGGTCTTGATGCGAAGATTGCCTTGGCCGTCAAGGATGGCGAGATCCGAAAGCGATTTGGTGAAGAACGTTTTCGACCAGGGGAGGCAATCAGTTTCAGCCCAGTGCCAGTTGTGGACGTTAGCACCGTCGGGTCTTTCCTCCACGATCCAGCGCTTGTCGCCTTCGCCGTACTTGGCCATTGATGAAAAAATCAAGACGAGAATGTATTAGGGATTGAGAGAGATGTTAGGATAATCTGTGTTAGGGATTTGGGGAAAGGAATTTCGGGGAAGGGGATTTGGGGCAAATAAAATAGAGAAAAGAAATAGGGATTTCGGGTATTGGGGATTTAGGGGAGGGATTTTTGCACTTTAATCTGGATAAAACAAAGCGTTTTTTGGAAGCGCTGCTAATGTTTTATCTATAGCGCCGTTTTTCAAGCGTTGCCACTGATGTTTGATTTATAGTAGCGTTTTTCAAAAAGTGTCGCTAATACTCGATCTATAGCGACGTTTTTATCTAAACGCTATTAAAAACCTGTTTTGCTTTAGTGAACAACAAAAATACTAGCAGTATTAAGTATTGTGTTTTTTAGCTAGGGCCCTTCCTAAAGATGTGCAAAAGACGAGTTTGATGGAAGTCATTCAGCAAAGTCATGCAACCAGTCACAATAAGATGATGCAACAATTTTTTCAAATAAATGTCGTTGATGAAACTAATAACAGAGGTGGTATCCACTTCAATAAGGAGGTTAGAGATATTAAGTTGGTTAGCTAGAGAGACCATCACGAAGTGCCCATAATTCAACCATGTTTTATACTTATGAGTGAACTGATAAAACTTAAGAGGTGGTAGAAGAGTTGAAGAAAATGTTGACCAAAGCTCCAGTCTTGACTCAGCCTAAATCTGGAGTAGCGTATGTTGTTTATAGTGATGCGTCTCTTAATGGTTTGGTTTGTGTACTAATACAATCAAGAAAGGTAGTAGCCTATACTTCTCGACAATTTAAGTCGCATAATAATAATTATCCTACAATGATCTCGAGTTGGCCGCGATTATATTCGCTTTGAAGATTTGGAGACATTATTTATACAGCGAGAAATGTCATGTGTTTATAGATCACAAAAGTTTAAAGTATTTGATGACTCAAAAATAATTAAATTTGAGACAGAGGCGGTGGTTAGAATAACTGAAAGATTACGATATGGTTATTGATTACCATCCGGGAAAGGCTAATGTAGTTGCGGATGCACTTAGTCAAAAATCGTCATTGTTTGCACTTCGAGTGTTGAACGCTCATTTAGCTCTTAATGAAAATGGTTTTGTATTAGCGGAGTTAAAAACAAAACCCCAGTTCCTACAAAGAATTCGAGAATTGCAATATGACGATCCGAAGTTGGTGTTGAAATGACAGATGGTTCAGAATAATTTGAGTTCAGAGTACAGTGTTAATGATAGTGGTACATTGTGTTATCGCGATAGTATTTGTGTTCCAAGTAATTTAGATTTGAAAAATAATATTCTTTTTGAAGCTCACAGTAGTACGTACTCTATTCATCCGAGTAGCATGAAGATGTATTGTGATTTGAAACAAATGTATTGATGGCTCGGTATGAAACGGGAAATTTGTGAATTTCTAGCTAAATGTTTGATTTGTTAGTAGGTGAAAGCAGAACATCAAGTACCAACGAGTTTATTACAAACTGTTATGATTCCTGAATGGAAATAGGAGCGACTCATGATGGATTTCGTATCTGCCTTACCTGTAACTCCGAGAAAGAAAGATTTGATCTGGGTGATTGTTGACAGATTGACTAAATTAACAGATTTTATTCCAGTCAGAACAGACTTTACACTTGAGAAATTAGCGAAACTATATATATTTGAGATTGTGAGATTACACGGAGTTCCGACATATATTATTTCAGATCGAGATCCAAGATTTACGTACAGATTTTGGAGCAAACTTCATTAGGCTCTAGGCACTAAGCTTAATTTAAGTACAATATTTCATCCTCAGACCGACGGACAATCAGAACGAGTGATTCAGATTTTGTAAGATATATTGAGATGTTGTATACTTGAATTCGAAGGTAGCTAGGAAAAGCATCTACTGTTAGCTGAATTTGCATATAATAACAGTTATCAATCCAGTATAAAAATGACATCATTTGAAGCTTTTTACGGGAGAAAATGTAAAACATGTTGTATTGGTCTGAGCTGAGTGAATCCAAAATGGTAGGAGTTGATTTGACTCGAGAAATTAAGGATAAAGTTAAAATCATTCGGGATAGTTTAAAAGCTGCACCTGATCGTTAGAAATTGTATACGGATCTGAAAAGAAAAGATATAGAATTTTCTATTGGTGATCGGTTATGACTTGTTGATGTGCAATAGGTTGAATTTAAGTTTGTGACAAATTGGGTGAGAAATGTGGCTTGAAAATGACCTATTTTCGTCCATAGAGGCAGAGACACGGGCGTGTGTGACACGCGGTCAAGTGACACGGCCGTGCGTCCCCTGTATCTTTTTAAGAATGCAAGTCAGTATGCTCACACGGCCTAGCACACGAGCGTGTGACTTGGCCTTGTGACCCAAGTCAGAGAGTTACACGAGCTGAGACACGGCTGTGTGTCCCTATTTCGAATGCCCACACGGCCTCAGACACGAGCATGTCTCCTGACCGTGTGAGTCACACGGCCATTTGACCCCTAAAGTTTTGAAATTTTTCTATTTTTTTCAGAAAAATTCTCTGAGTTACAGATTTAGTCCCGACTTGTTTTTAGTGCATATTTCAGACTTTAAGGGCTCGTATAAGGGATAGTATATATGATTTTGATCTGTTTTATAATGAATATTGATATGTAATGAAATTCTTGAAATTTCTGTTTGATTGATCTGTAAACCCTGATAATGCTTTGTAACCCTATTCCGGCGACGGATACAGAGTTACATTTTGCATTGTCAAATTGACTAAAACCATGTTCTAACCACTTTGCCTCTATGTGTATATTATGTGATGAGGTCCAACAGTATCCAGTTGATCCCAAACTGGTTTGATGGATGTGCAGCCACCGATGGCATGGTTTAATGTTGGTCAGTGCACTTTTGAAGGAATAACATTAAACCACTACACACGGAGCAGATGTTGTAAGGAAAAACCTAGCGACGACATTGATTTTAACCAAATCTCTTCTAACCTCGTGAATCACCATCCTCAATTCTCAACTACTATCATTGAAGTTTCTTCAATGTCACTTTCACATTTCTTTCAAGTCCCTAAAAAAGCATTTGGCTTCGTTTCGTGACGAGGGAGTCAACCAAAATTTACACTTCCAGAGGAACTATGCATTCGTCAGTTTTCACTAGCAGAGATCAAATCTGCGACTGCCAACTTCGATGAAGGCTTGATTCTTGGTATAAGTAATTTTGGATCTGTATACAAAGGGGTTATATATAATGGGACCTTTACTGTTGCTATCAGACGCATGAAATTTAGTCTTAGTGCGTTCCGAACTGAAGTGGTATTCCTTAGCCAGCTGAACCTCTTAAATGTTGAATCTCTCATTGGATTCTGCAATGAGAAAGGAGAAACAATCCTTGTTTATGAATACCTGAGCAATGGGTCGCTCTTTGATTGTCTCAATGGTAATGGTATCAGTTGCAATCCAATTCCCTGGGAAAAAAGGCTACAAATCTGCATCGGTGCAGCGCGTGGATTACATTACCTTCATACCGGAGCAAAGTATACAGTACTGCACCGCAACGTGTCTAGCAACACTATTCTTTTAGATCAAGAATTGGTTCCTAAGCTTTCTGGGTTCTTTTTGTCCAGGTTAGGGTCTCATAGCATGTCAAAAGCTTCAATTAAAAAAGAGTCACTAGATGTGGTGGCTACTTTCGGATACCTTGATTTAGAAAATCTGTCAGGAAAAAATGATGTCTATGCATTTGGTGTTGTCTTACTCGAAGTAATTTGTGGTAAAATATCTCTGCCTGCCTGCGCAAATTGGTGTATCGAGAATGGGACCATTTATCACAATATTGATCCATATTTAAAGGGGAGGATAGCCCCAGAGTGCTTCAACAAGTATGTGGAGATTGCTATGTCTTGTATCTCTTATAGCGCAGATGAACGACCATCCATGGGTGAAGTAGAGGCGACTCTACTGGATGCACTGGAACTGGAGAAGAAAGCAGACTCTGAAATGAAAAGTATAATTCCTCACAGCGAGGTCATGTATGAAGATGAACTATTTTGTGCACCTTAATAACATTGAAGAATGAAAAGCCATGAAGTGTGATAAAATTTCTGGCAATGATAGCACAGCAGTTGGGGATTTAATAGCCATTGAAGTATGAAGATACAAAACATATGTGCTTTTAGTTGATGTCTATGGGAACTACGCAGTGTTCTGTTTGTTATAGAAAGTTTCTTCTTCTATTGCTATTGAAGATCTTAACTCGTATATCTATCTATGCAAGCCATTTCTAAATTTGTTAACAGAATTAGTACCCTTTCTCATTAGCATGTATACACCAATTTTTTTCTCAAATTACAGGACTTTTGTCTACTTGTTAAGGAACGGAACATGGGATTATGTTCACGGATATGCTTGAGTCAGTTGATGTATAAAAATTGTTTGTTTGTTTGTTTTCATTTACCTGTTTCGACTGCCTGCTGGAAATCCAAGTAATCAGACCACCATTTGCTTCAACTTGCCCATATTCATTCTCCTTGTCTGCATTTCTTTCCTCGGTGGCAACAGATATAATCTCCTATTATTCACTTAAAGGTGAGACGCCCATTTTTTCAATCCCACTGAAGCTTTCTCCCCGTATATATATACGCATATGGCCTAACTAATTCTTTAGCCCCTAAGAGTTCTACTTGAAACCCACATCACTAATGGCCTGGGGTTCACTGCTTTAAGGATGCATCTGACTTAAGTCTCTTCCAAGCCAAACCTCAATATTTCTTAATCACACTGCTCTCAAGTTTGCCTCATTTGGAGACCACACATCAGCTGATGTTCTTTTATACACATTGCTTTTAGTATATGTATTCGTAATATGCATCTTTTTAAAAAAAGATAAGCTTTTGTTTTCTCATTCATTTTTACGTGGATTTGATTTGAGTTATGGGTATTGATATATATATATTTAATGCAGTAAATTAAAAAAAAAATTAAAAGCATTTTCAGATTATATTATGTAACACAAATACTAGACACATGCACTATAAGAATCCGTTAGACATAAATTTAGTTAAACTGGTGACATGTTAAAACGAGTGAAAGTTAACCATCATGCCCAATGGAACCGTGTAAATTTCAACCTTCCTTGCTGATAATAACTTACATGAATAAAAACAACAGCAAAATACCTTCAATAAAAAGTTTGATAGAAATTTCTGTTTACAAGTCTTATTATGTTCTAATGACCAATCTTTCCAAACAAAAAAAATCCAAAATATAGAAGAGAAAAAATAACAAAATTGTTACTAAGTAATAACGGCCAAAGCTCCCTTCTATTATTGTTTTTATCCATTATTATCCACTACAAATTTAATCACCATTCATAAATTCAATTTACACCATTCATGAGCGAACCTTACACATATGAACGATGATGATCCATGTATTGAGAAATAATGAATTAGATATTAACCCGTGATGATTACGTATTTTTTAACCAAAACCTTTTTTAGTAGTTAATTCCACGATCATATTCTCTTGTTCTGAAAGGGTAAGGTCTTATAGGTTCACGGCGCACAAACGATGGTTGCTTTTGTGACTGTAAATACGACCATTTATCTTGAAACAGATAAATGAAAACAATCAAACAAATCTCAGCAGTCAAAATTATGGTCCAAAGCTTTGTGCTTGCTGATGTCTTTTCATGCAATGCTCCCAATCCTGTGTAAATGTTGATTACACCTAAAATACACACCGCAGTTCCTAGTAACCAATGTGCAATAAACCATGCACTTCTTCCCTTGGATCCCCTAAACATAATGCGTTATAAATGCTTCAATTTTGCACTCTATATGCGAAAATGCAAACTCATTTAAGGTGTGCTTGGTTGGATAAATAAAAAAGTAAAGGGATGAAAGGAGAGAGTGAAAAAGTAGAAAGAAAATAAATTTTGAGTGGGTTTAATTGGAATAAAAATGAGAATAAAGAAAATATGAGAGATGATCATTTTACATCCTAGTGTGTAAAAATTAATCCTTCCAAAATGAAATAGAAATGCATGTTAGTTTAAATTTATACATTTTTCAAAAGTTTTATTTTCTTTCTTTTTTCACTCTATCAAGCAATGTACTGAAAGAAAATATATTGAAAGAAAATATATTTTTTCTTTCTATTTTTCCATCTTTCCCATCAAGTACACATACGAAAAGAAAAAATATGTTTTCTATCCCTTCAATTTTCCATCTTTCCAATTTTTTTACCACTCTACCAAGCAAAACCTTAGGGTAAATTAATTACAAGTGCAATTCATATATAAAGGTTTACCTGCATGAACGTAGAGCCCCGGTTAAAGCTTGCAACCATATGATACCATATAAAGCTACCCCTAGTCTTTGGTGATGATTGTTGAAGGAGTTATTGAAATTTTTGATGGACATGATTGCTCCTACTGTAACTAGAAGTACAGAAAGTATCTGCTCAACATAAATTTTACTGTCATCCTTAATATTTAACAATCATGTATTTATAAATCTCAAAATTATAAAAAATTTGATTCATGATTATATCAATAATCATTAAATAATTATGCATCCGATTTAAATAACAATCACAAATCATAATAAGAAGTTATGTTAATTTTATGATTTTAATTTTTTCCTACCGTCGATATTTACCGTAATACTACCCAAATGACTATGATTCATAGCGGTTAAACACATGATATTAAACTAAATGTATATACTATATATATGGTAACTTGTGAATAATTTTATTTTATAAATAATACATCATAAATTATTTTTAAAAAATAATATAAAATTCATTTTTTTATGATTTCAATAACTGTGATAACACTAGCAAAAAAAACATGATTTAAAACATGTTGTATAAAAAATAACCATGTTCACAAGGGCGAAGTTAAAAAATTTGGAGTAGAATTAAATTGCATAATTTTACGATAGTAAAAAAATATATTTTCACCATTTTAATAATTTATTTATTTATAATTTTTAAAGGGCTAAACCATATTTTTATCATTTTTAGAAGGTCAAAGTATAATTTTATCACTACTAATTTAAAATTTTATAAATTATAAATAAGTCTAAATGAAAGATTTTTTATTTTAAGAAAGTAGGCCCTTGCTAGACCCTTGGCTCCACCCTGCATATTCACAACAACTATTTAAATTATCATATAAATATCTAATCTGCTTATAGATTTATGTTATATTCAAGTAATTAACTAAATTCGTCTTTGGATAGCAATTGAATTGAAAAATGACCAAAAGGCTCTACTATTTAAATTATAATTTTCAGTAGTTATTATTATTTGTTACTTTTTAGATTTTGTTATTTAAATAATACGGAAAAAATTATTTAGGAAACTAGGGTGAGGGGAAAATTATTTATGTAAATGAGTTCAAATGAACGGTAAAAAACGAGGTCACCAACCTGTCACCATTTATAAAAGTTAATATTTTAATAAAAATAATTAATATAATTTAAAAATAAATAAATAATATTATTTTAACTAAAGGGTATGCACTATGCATGAGTTTTAATTTTATATTTTCAAATAAATTTTATACATTTTTTAAAAGAGGGTGTCGTCTTCCTGCATAACGACAATCTTAAATTAAAATATTGTTATTTATTTTTATTAAAATATTATATTTTATAGGTGGTGTTATTTGAGAGGTTGGGAAGATTGCTTTTTAAAATTCATTTTAATCCATGCTTGTAAATAATTTTTTCCTCACCCCAATTTTATTGCCTCTCTCAAGTTAAAAGCAAATAATTAAAGTTTTCTTGGTTTTAATTGGATATGAAGAAACTATGAGGATAGACATATATCTTAATGCCACGAATCACGCTTCTTATACATAGAAATTCTCTTTTTGCTTTCTCTTTTGTTATCATTGAAAAAGCTAAAGGGTTATCCAAATTAAGCTTTGATACTATCATTTTCCAACTCAGCTCAAATACCATTAGTTGTAACACAAATTATCATATATATGAGTTAATATTTCATTCATTAATATTATATACTTTTATGCATAATTAATAAATTATATTGCAATATATACAAAATTATATGCCAATAATGCATCATATATAAATTATATACCTAAACGCAAAAGATGAACTTGCCTGTGACACTACATGAACATAGAATAGAACTTGATGTCTCGTCCCACATTCTTCTTGTTTGTTCGACATTCTAATAGCAAGTATCCCAACAGGCACCAGAAACCCCATTGATGCCCAAAGGATAATCCCATGCAATATAATCTCAAACATCAGTTTATGACTCACCTGTGTGAATTCTCAAGCTTCAGACTAGGTAGTGATTCCAAAGAGGATTAAACTCCATCAATTGAAAGCTTCTAAAGTTAACAACATGAATAGATTACCTTAGGAATGTTGTCTTTGTCGTTTGTATTGCTGCCATTAATGGATTCCACATGTTGTTGAGATGAGCTGACAAATGGTAGAACAAGTATGACTATAAGAGCTGTAGACATGGTGAAAAAAACCAGTTGCATTCTTGTTTTAACAAGTAAAAGATGAACGTATGTTGATGTTGAAGCTCTGAATTTGAAGTCTGTGATAGGACATTAAGTAGCAGTGAAATACAGTGTAGGGCAATGGTGAAAAAGTGTCGTCAATGTTGTGATGATAAGCTGACTACTTGAAAAAGAATGTGGGGGAATGGGAATAGATTGCAACTTCAAATTTCAACCATGTGGGGGGTTCACTTCTAGAATATTATTATCATAATCGATCCCTGATTGGGACTGGTTTACCACTTTACCCTGAATGCATAACATTACTATTACAACGACTGCAAGGAGAAACTATGAATCAACTTCAATTTGATATTAATTCGAGAAGATAACCATTCTGTCAAATCTCGTCGGTTAAGCTTACTCTTTGTTAATAATTTGTTATTACCATAAATTCAACCGAGCTGTTAGAAGATCATATCTGCATCATGAAATGTGGAAAACTGGTTTGGTTTCGATGATTGCTTACAAATTCCAAAAGCAAATAGTAAATGATGTAAATGTATAATAATGAATGTTGGTCCGAATGATAAGAAGATTGATTTTCGTTCAAATTAATGTTGAAAGAATTTGTTTTCATTTAAGAGTTTGACCTGATTCGATTTTAGATTTAGTTGGAATTCAATATGAACAAATAAAAATATATATAAATTTGTATTTGATGCACTTTCTATAGATAAATTTATCCGATACTAACATTTAAAAGAAAGAAAGAATGGAAAACTATGTGTGGGTTGTGTTACATTGTGGCCCTCTTCATCTCTCTTCATCCTATAGTTAATGCACTCAATTCCTTTAGGGCCCGTGATTATTATTTGGAACTTTTTCTTATTCAAAATAAACAACAGAAATACTAGCAGTATTACATTTGTCCATAGCAAGTATCGTGTTTTTTAGCTAGGGCCCTTCCTAAAGATGTGCAAAAGACGAGTTTGATGGAAGTCATTCAGCAAAGTCATGCAATCAGTCACAATAAGATGAAGCAACAATTTTTTCAGATAAATGTTGTTGATGAAACTAATAACAGAGGTGGTATCCACTTCAATAAGGAGACTAGAGATATTAAGTTGGTTAGTAAGAGAGACCATCACGAAGTTCTCATAATTCAACCGATAAGAGGTGGTAGAAGAGTTGCCTAATTATGGTGAAATAGTTATATTTCCAGAACTTCCATTTTATAGACAATATCTTCCGTGGAATACCTTTTCATTTTTATAATAGTAAACTGTAGTTCTTGAGTAAATTGAGATACTTTTATTCTCAATTATAGAGCTAATTTCATCTGCATCAACTAAGGGCTTCCCATTTTCAAGCGGAAACTGGGAGGTTTTGTTTTTAACTAACCCAAAGCATCCAAGACTAGTAGATATGTTAAAACTGCTGAATCATACATGCATTGGTCCCCCAGCACCCCTTTAATGTTCTATTAACTTGGAAAGTGCTTCTCTTCGGGCTAGTTAGCTTAGGAAATTGAAATATGATGGTTATACTTGATGGCATCGTGATGATGGTCTAACGATATGTTGAAGCGTGAGAAATATTTGAATATGGTATATGGGTATAAAAAATTTATTACTTATTTAATTAAATTTAAAACCAAGAAATTTATACAAGATTGACCTAAATAAGTTCTCTTCAAAATATTAATATGAAACTATTAAGTTTACAATGAAAGAATAGAATTCTTATTAACTTGTAATTAATTTTAGCATGTTTCTAAGTATGTTTAATTTTCATTTTAATCCTTTTACTATACTGAAATTTGAAATTAATACAACTATTTTAATTTGACATAAATTCATCTATAATTTTTATAACTTTTATAATCAATTAAATATTTTTATTTTTTCTCAAATCACATCATAAGTGACTTTAATGACGTAACTAAAGTATTATCAACTTACTTCTATTAATAATATTATAAAAATAAATTATCAAATTATATAAAATAAAAATAAAAAGATTAAACTACAAATTTTAGCATAAAAATGAATTAAAACCATAATTACATTATTAATCGTGGTGCCAATGATTTCCATTGTGATTGTAAGATGAGCATGTAACTTACAATTATTCAACCAAAATTCAAAATTACATTAGATTTATCGAATTATTGCTTAAAGTTCACTTATCTATATTATTTAAGTTGGTGCACCCACAATCTAATCATCAATTTGATTAAGAAATTATGAAATGCTCTCTCGAAATTAAAATAAGTTATAATATTTGGGGGCACTTTAGTCTTTTTATTTTAACAAAAACCAATTAAATTGTGCATCTATTAAGATTTGAACCTGCATCAATTAGATTAATAAAACATTAAATTTACCACTCAACTAAAACTTTATTTTAATTTGTTATATGCATTTTTATTTTAATACTGACAAATTATTATCGACATTAGCTGTATATCTATACTATTTATTAAGTGTTTTAATGAGTTGGTGTCACGAGTCAAATTGACACTAACTCACAATTGTTGACAAAACCATGATATATAATTGTAGTGCATTTATTGTTATTTATCTTATGTATTTATGTATTTAATTTTTGTTTTACACAATTTAATCTATTTTTTTTATTTTAACATTGTACATATTTAATGTGTTACTATGACCAATTGGTTCCAAACTATACGTTTAATTATTTATTGAATGTTATTTTTAAACACACATCTATGTTCTAAATCCATGGTTTCCACACACTAGTGTGATAAGATTTCTAATCTTATGTTATGAACTTCTATCTAATCTTTATTATTATTATTATTATTATTATTATTATTATATATATATATATATTTCTTTTTTGTATTTTTCATGTCTGTTTTACTGTCATGTTCGGGGTTAGAGGTTGCTCCTTCCAACAATGTTATCTTCAAGTTACAAATATGTGTAATTTCCTTGAAAGTACAATATACCTTACGATTGTATCCAACACTTGATGGTCATACTCGGTGGCGTTGTGATGATGATCTGATCAAGTATGAGAAATATGTAAATATGGGGTATATCAAATTTAATACTTATTTAATCAAATTTAATAATAATAAAAAACTTATACAAGTTTGACCTAAATAATTCTCATCTAAGTTCTCTTCACAATATTAATATGAAACTATTAAGTTCATGATGAAAGAATAGAATTGTTATGAACTTATAATTAATTTTAGCATGTTTCTAAGTAAGCTTAATTTTCATTTTAATCCCTTTATTGTATTGAAATTCGAGATTAATACATTTATTTTAATTTGACATAAATTGATCTTCAACTTTTATAATATATTTAAACATGTTTAATCAAGAATAAATTTACATGTTAGCTCGTTTAAATATATTATTTTCTAAAAATCACATCATGAATAACTTTAATGATGTAATTAAAGTATTATTAATTTAGATCTATTAATAACATTATAGAAATAAATTGTCAAATTATATAAGATTAAAATAAAAAATTAAATTACAAATTTTAGCATAATAAGTAGACTAAAACCATAATTACACCTTCTAATTATTACTCATAGTAACTATGACAAGTTATTGTATATCTATACTATTTATTAAGAGTTTTATTTAGTTGAGGGTGACACCAACTCATTAAAACACTTAATAAATAGTATAGATAATGTTGTTGATTGAGCTGGTGTCACAAGTCAACTCGACACTAACTCACAATTGATGACAAAACCATGATAAATAATTGTGGTGCACTTAGTATTATTTATCTGATGTATTTATATGTTTAAATTTTGTTTTACACAATTTAATATATTTTTTATTTAAATATTATACATATTTCATGTGTTATTATGATTAATTAGTTTTAAACCATACGTTTTATTATTTATTGCATGGTATTTTTAAGCACACATAAGTGTTCTAAATTCGTGGTTTCCACACGAATACCGTGTGATGGAATTTCTAGTCTTATGTTATGAATTTCTATGTAATCTTTTTTATTATATCTTTTATTGTATTTTTCATGTTTGTTTTATGATCTATGTTATTCCTTCCAACAATATTATCTTCAAGATATGAACATGCGTTCATTCTTTAAAAGTGCAATATACTTTATAACTGTACCTAACACTTGATGATTATTCTGAATAAAACACTTTTCGCCCTAACTAATATGAGTTGTTGTATGATGGGGGGACAAATAAAATTCAACATCATTCGCATTAACATTCCACTCAAGGGTTTATTTAATTTGGACTCACATATAACATGATTCAATCATAACTATTTTCTAACATTTGTTGGCATAGCTAGCATTGCCTTTCCAACCCATAATCATGAAGTTGAAAGAAAATGATACTGCACTTTTAATTGGGTAAGGAATTGAAATTCCAAAAGACAAATAAAGCTAAAACTTTAACTTAATTCTAAAACTTTCCATAGATATAAACATTGCAAGATGCATAAAATACGAGCATGGCATAAGAAAATGCAGAAATACATGAAATATATTCATAATCATACAATGATTACTTAATTCCTTTTGAGAAGTTATGATTATCGATTCTCTAGCTCCTTTGATTGGAACTGTCCAACTACTTGAATTCCTTTGTTGTAACAAGGAAGGTCCTAAATTCAGCAATGAATGATGATAGTTGATAAGAAAATTATTAGTATGGCGACAAATAAGTTGATAGATTGTGTTTTTGGATTCATTAATGAGTTGAATAAATCAGATCTAAGGTTGGGTTAATTTTACAAGTCAATAACCTAATGATGACTCTAAATAAAAAGTTATAAACACAAATTAAACAGGAGTAATATGGGCACTATAAATAGTTTTTTTTTTTAATTTATAAAATTAGAGTAATTACTTTTTTACTCTTACATTTCCTAATTCCCTTGAATCCCATCACGGATTGATTTTACATATTTCAATTAATTTCTTGAATTTTTTGTCAAATCTCATTGAATTTAGATGTTGATCTTGTGTACATATGTTGCCTAATTCTTTTTAGGCGTTTGCCAAAAATCTCACCGCCAGAAGCAAGCCCATGTATTTAGCATTCTCTTGCTTGGGCTTCTAAAACACCCTACCCAACGCCAAACACAACACTTCCATGAAGGAAATTTGTCTTTTAACAACCAAAAACTTATCAACTTTGCATTTTAGTTTTTCTATTGAAATAATTGGGTAAATTAACTCGTTAGATGACTGAATAAAATAGTTCCTCTATTAAAATTTGGCATTTACATATAAGGTATATAATAAATTTAGTCCTCAATCTTTACACATTTATTCAATTTGACCCTTACTCTTTTATTGGAAGTAAATTAAAAAAATTTTAATCTATTAAGGCTAAAGGGTCAAAAAGAAATTAGTAACAAATTTTAAAACAATCAATTAAGCCCTTTTAAATTTTTAAAATTATTAAAAAAATCATAAAAGTTATAAACAAAATTTATAAATAAAAAAAATTTATAAATTTTTTATGAAAAATTAACAATGTTGACCCACTAAAATCTAATGGTATACGATTTTAAAAGAAAATTTGACCCCTAATCTTTTATTGGATTGATATTGTTATTTTTAATAAAAAATTATAATTTTAAAATTTTGATTTTTTTTTATAAATTTTCTTTATAATTTTTATGATGTTTTAAATAATTTTTAAAATTTAAAAGGGTTTCATTGATTTTTTTTAAAATTATTACTAATTAATTTCAAAATTTTCTAATTTATTCCCAATAAAATAGTAGAGGTCAAATTAAATAAATTTGTACAGGTTGAAAGCTAATTTTGTTATTATACCCTATATATAAACAATAAAACAAACATTTAACAGTACAATTTTAATGAAGGAGCTATTTTGCTCACTCATCTAATGTATAGGGGATAATTTGCTTATTTTTTTTAGTAGAAAAGCTAAAATGCAATCTATGGTATAGTACATGGAGGTTTGCAGTATTTTTTACCTATAAGTAACATGTTTAAGAGGAAAAAGCTTTATAAGTGAGAAAAAAAAAAACCTTAGTATCAATTTTATTATTACAAAAGTGGATGTCCATTAGAATAAGAAGTTTCGTATACTTTAAAACTTCAATGTCAATTAGAAATAGAATTTTATATCATTTATACTTCTTATATCTATAAATATAAACTTTAGAGAAGCACTGTAAATATCACACCAATGAATAAAATTCATTTTGCTCTATTTGTTCTCATATTTCTCTTGTTCTTTACTTTCCTTCTTTATTTAAAACGGAACTTAAACTATTTTTCATAAAACTCATGTATTTATTTGGGTTAGTTTAATAGTTTACCAAATTCCAGTGTTTTTTCAGTGAGATTTTGACGACATTGATGATACCAAAATGATATGTGTGGCATCCATTTTGGTTAAGTAATTTAAGAGAATTTTTTTTTGGGGGTTTTGACAATTTCGAATAACCGACTTTGATGCACTAAAAATCCATCTTTAAGTGTTTATTTGTTTCAAAATTTTTTATTTTTTTATAGTGCAAAGTTTGTACTTTCGTTTGGTATTGTTATCTCAATTATATGAGTATTATATTAAAAGATATGAGACTCTAAAATAGGTTAGTCAAAAATGTTAACCCAGATAGAAAAATCTACACAAAATGCAATGATTTCTTATATCTTGACTTTTGAAACTTAGACTTTTGGTAACCAATTTTGTCAAAACAAATTTTTAAGTTTTAATATTTAAATTCATGTTTTTACATGGCCGAAAGATCAAGTAAATCATGAGTTTGAAGGGCTATAAGTCAAACAATAAGTTTCGATTTTTAATCATTTTAAAGTATATTTTCAATCTGGATATACATTATTTTGTTGAAACTCATATTAAACTAAGTTTTATTAATTATTGAATTTTCTTATACATATATATATTTAAATAAATTTGTTCTACTCAAATTTTGTGGTAAAAAGCTTATAAAACACAATTAATAACTTTATATAAAATAGTAATTTCGTAAATTAATAATCCTCATCTATTCTATTTTTATATTTTTAGTGTGTAATTTATTACTATATTTTTTTTCTTATTTTTGAAATATTACTATATATATATTTAAATATTTTCTTCTTTCTAAAAAAATATTGTACCATTGTCACACAATTGAAATGCCTTGGGAATATCACAGAAATTTGTACATTTTGAGCCTCTAATTTATTAATTGAATTCTGATTTCCATGTTTTATTATTAAATTTTAGGTTACTAGAGGATTTGTGAAAATCGTTGCTTAAGTATCAATTCCGTGGACCAAATAAGTGACTTGACACTCCTTTGGTGTTTAATTCTTTAAAAAAATTAAACTTCAATATTTTATGTCATAGCTGTGATCCATAATATTTTTATACATGTTTTGTGAAAATCGGGTTAAGCATGCTAGTATGATTATTTTTGGAGAAATAAGTAATATAGATTGTGCTTTTGGTATACTTATGTTACTCAAATTATGTTTTGGTGTATTTATAATATGTTTTGAGAAAGTATAATATTGAATTATTTTTTTGTATATGATGTTTTGTATAATTTGAAAATTTACGGGTAATCCAACTTTCATGATTTTGAATTTGCTTCTAATATGTTATGTTCCAGCCCAATCAATAGGGTTAAATGTTGGTTATGTCAACTTGTATTTTGTACTTGGAGATTGGATTCAACCGTGCCACCAGTTTAGAATAGTAGTTTTTGATCCATTGTCATTAGAGTGAATTGTGGTTTTTGTTCTGACCCACTGTTATTGGTGTTAATTGTGGTTTTTAATCCTTGTCACCAATGTTAAGAGTGATTTCTATCTATCGGTATTTTAAAAATTATTAAATTGTCTTTATTATAGTTTTAATATGAAATATGCTTTGAATTATTTGTTACAAATTACCCATAAATTTTGGAATTATATATTTTCAATAAAATATTGGCCTAAATGTTTTCCTACATGCTTAACCCTTAAATGACAATTACTGAGTAATTAAACTCACTTCCTCTTTTCATATGTTTTTTTTTTACAAGTTTTGACTTTGCTTGTGAACAAGTTTGGTAAGTGATGATTTAAGATATTATTGCATTTTTTAAAAACTTTTAAGATATTTCAAAGTTTAAGATTTTCAATATTATTAGACCATTAAAAGTTTAAGTGGTATTTTAAGGTTTCTTAATTTACTACGTATCTTGAAGTTTATTTTCAAAATAAGAATTTTATAATTATTTTGTACGATTACGACCTTCTGATTTTTATTTTAAATGTTTTGGTTTATTTGAATTTTAGATAATTAGTGATCGCCTTACATATTCGAAAGGGCACATTCATAATGGATTATATTTGATAAGGGTAATAGACCAAGATCGTATTCGAACTGTTCGACTTGAAAAAGATTCAGATCTAACCTAAAGAGAAAAAACTAAACAAATTTGGAAAATAAAAAAAACAAAAATAAACTAAAAGAATAAATTCGAGAACAAGAATAAAGATTCAAAATAGTAAATAAATAAAACAGAAATTAAAAAATGGAAGATGGATTGAATAAACCGATGGATATGATAGATAGATGGATAAATGGATAAATGTCCGATTGAACCTTTTGAAAATGATTTTCGACAAACTCAATCAATAGGTCTAACCAACCCCTTAGGGTCAAACCTTAATAAATTCGAGGGTAAAGAGTTCTCCCATGACTTCAAAGAGAAAACCAAGAAGAAAACTTACTTCTAAATAAACAAAAGAGAAATCTCACAAAGAGAAATAGCTTAGAGTTGAAGTTTTATTAATCAAGATGTATATGAATCAATAATGAAGAAACTTTTATATAAGTTAGCTAATTACATAACTTTCTTGTTAACTAAGAAAAATAAAATTCTAAGCAGCTTAAAATACTTAGAAAATCTTAAATTTTGAAATAAATAAACAATCAAAATATAAAATCTAATAGATACAATATTAGGCTAATATGTAGCCAAAATTAAACCTAAAAACCAAAACCAATATGATTTAAACTCGAATTAAAGCCTGAAACTCGTAATTTCTTGTAATAATCCAGTCCAGATATTCTACTTGTGCAGTTTTCATTAAAACAATAATAACTTGAGCTTGCGAACTCGAAATCAAGTGCCTCAAAGTGTGTTTCGAGTCTAAGATATATCTCTTCGAACTCTATAAAGACATATCAACCTAAAAATGTCTGGATCCCATCCAAAAAGTCACCACAAGTTGATTGATTTTTTGAACTTGAAAATTGATAGTTATGGTGAATTGAATTAAATAAATTTCACCCCATTCGTGCATGTATCATTCTCTCTTTATTTGAAAAGATTTGTACTCGAATCTTGTCTTTGATCGAACAAGAAAGAATCTTTATCATAAGTGGAAATGTTTAATTACGCTCCTCTCAAACGATCAACAAATTCCTAAAAGAATTAAACAAGTCCACTGAACAAATTTAAGTTAAGATTAGTGAAAACATAGTCATTCATCTCTTTTGAATAGGTTCTCTCTTTCTCTGCATTCTCCTTTTCAATATGAATTGTACTCTTTAATTTTACATCGTCTGAATTTTCACTCACCAAAGTTGAACCATGAAATTGACTTTTATTGCTGCAAATTTATTTTGTTTGGGTCTTTTTACATAAATCCTACCCACTTTCCTTTAAACTCTCACAAAAAATTTTAATTAATAATGCTAAGAAAAGACTTCTTGTATTAATACTAAGACTTGTTTCTGTTGAGATATTAGAATTTTCAATAAAATATGTAAGACATTTTTTGTTTCTTCTGTTATTCTCCTATTTGTCAATCTTTTCTTCATCCTTGGTAAGTGTCAAACATCCGCCTAACAGGTGAACCATCGTTAAAGTACATTTCACACTACAGGACTAATAAAAAGACATGTTAACACCTCAAATAGCAATCAAGTATAGAGTTACACCTCCCAACTCCTTTGTTGCTTATCTGCTTCCAACATAGGAGATCCTCTGTGTTTTCTTTCAATTTTTTCAGTATCTTTAAGAAAGAAACAGGTGATACAAATTGAATTAAGTGAGGGAGATGAGAAACTGGCTAGACTGGTTCTTCTTGAAGAAGTAGGCCACCGATTTTCTCTAGCTAAGATAAAATCTGCAAACCTACAATTTTGATCTAGATTTAATTATCAGCGTATGTGGTTTTGGATTTGTGTGTTGGAAATATCTACTACAAAATAAAATTGTTAGCGCCGATAGAAAATCAAACTGAGTGTAAACAAATAAAGAAATCATTGTACCGTGGAAGAACCACTGTTTTAGAAGTAAATGCGCCCTAGTTGACATAATCATGTAGTGAATGTCGCCTCCTAAGGTTAACACATTACTTCAATATTCGTACACCCGAATAAAGAAGGTAGAACACAATTAGTATTACTCTTCTTGAAAAGAATTGAAACTAAAAAAACAAAAGTAGTTGATCGAAATTTGATCGAAAAATAAAATGGAAGAAAACTGACAAAACCACACTAGGTTCAATTCCTATAAAAGATTGGAGGGGTCAGAAATGGTCTTGCTTAAAACCCAATCTCCTAGCCAGAATTTTCCTCTTGTGTAATTTCGCAGAACAACAAAATCTAAAGAACAAAAGGATGAGAGAAGTTGTTTTTCTCTTGTTGTGTTCTATTTTTATTTATGGTTGCCATTGTAGTAAGCATTGCTAGAATCATTGTTATTAAGAATTTTTGAAATTGATAAAGCTTTTTGCAATATTCAAAATGTAATATTTGATGACCCCAAGATGACAGATCAACTATTGGCACAAATCCATTTGAATGGAGATATGTATTCGAATGAATGGAGTTATTTTCCAATCAAACATGACCTTTTAAAAGTGAAGCTTCCTTAAGGAGCAAGAAAGGAAGCATGAAAAGAAGGATTTTAAGAAAAATTTAAGTTGAAAGTATTAAGTGAATATCCAACACGAAATATAGATTTTTGTGATCTAGTAAAAGGGGTGTAAATGTTCGAAAAACAAGTTATGGAAAATAGTTTTATTTGCATAGATAAATTTTAGAATTTTTCATAAAACTGGATCTTGATTGTGATATCTATAGTAATAAATTTCACCAAATTTAGTACTTGTATTTTCGAGTTAGGGGGATTTGTTTAATCTTGGATTTAAATTTAGTGTCTAAATCCTTTTAGCTTTCAAGCAAATGGTCTTCTACACTGTCGAAATCATTTTTTTTTGAAAAAGGCGTCGACTTTGTTTAAAAACAAAAATTAAAATTAGAGTCGCCACCGATTTTTTATGAGGTGTGATCGGATCACCTCGTAAAATTTGATCATTTTAATACAATGTTTTGGTTTACTAAAACGACGATTTTGGTCTACAAAATTTTGAGAAATCGGGTTCAAGAGTCGGTTACGTGCGAGGGAGGATTAGCACCCTAGTCACGTCCAAAATTGATACCTAATTGATTAATTTATATCTTAATGTCGAAAGTTGAAAATTTAAAAATATTTTAAAATACGATCCTTTTTATTAATGTCAATTTTAGAAAAACAATGCTTGAATTAAATTGAAACGAGCATCAAAGGGCCACTCGTCCCGTGGTAACAATATGCCAGATCCCGTAAATTAGGATGCGACATTTTAGCCATCAAGAGTAAGTTTGCCTTTAATTTTTATTGAAATTCCATGTATTTTGAAACTCAAAAGGATATTTGGCTATTTAGATTTAACGAGAAAATCGAAACCCCGTAAGTTAGGGTACGATTTCTTGAATTTCTTAAAACGAGAAATATTGTCTTATTTAGAAAAAAATTTCTTTTTTTGAATGATAGCAAGTGTAACACTTAAAGGGGTGCATTTTTTTAGTTGAATTAAGATAAAATGATCTATCGGATAAATATGTTAGAGTCTAATTCACAAGGCGACGGCATGAAATATACTAATGAACATGGGACAATAATACATGAATACAATATTATGCAAGTGAATGGCAATAATGTGAAAATACGAAATAATGAATTAAAACACATAGTGGCAATAATTACACAAAATATATCACTTAAATACCAATATTAATAATTAAAGACCAATGAATTAAATAATATATATAACAATCTTAAAAATAAAAAGTATAAAGTAAATTAAAATAAATAAAATGTAAAACGATTTTAAAAATGGTAATAAATGAGTTCAAATTAATGTAAAAAAAGATTTAAAATCAACGATGTATAAAACGATTTAAAAATAGATTATATATATAAGATTTTAAAATAGATAATATATAAATATAAAAATGTAAAATAAATACTATAAAGAATATTAAAGTAAATAATAATAAAACAATTTAAAAGAAAAGAAAAGAGTTTAAAATAAGGCATATGAAATAATTTAAAATAAGTAATATAAGTCAATTTAAAATTTATATATTAAAAGTTTAAAATAATATGTAAAAAGAAATTTAAAATAAATGGTATATAAAACAGTTTTAAAAAGAACGATATATATATATATATATATATATATATATATATATATAAATTTGAAAAGCAATATGTATATAATATGGGGAAAGAATCTAAAATAAATAATATATATAAAATAGTTTAGAAATAAAAATATATATAAGGCAATTTAAAATACATAATAAAACAATTTTGAATAAACAGTACACAAAACAAGTTAAAATAAATATATATAAAAATAATCCGATGTAAATTATATATAAAATATTTTAAAATAACATAATAAATAGTTTTTAAAAAGAAAATGAATAAAATAGGTTTCGGATACGATTGAAAACAGATTAGAGTTTCGGGTATAAATCCTAAGTAACGAAAATGAAATGATGGACCAATTCGCAACAAACCGAAAATAAAGGGGGCGAAACGAAAAATACCCTAGACCCCTCAATGAGCTGCGCTTCATCCTGGGCCAAAATGAAATGACGCGCAAATTTTTGGGTAAAATTAAAAAACAAAGAAAATGGAATGGACTTAATCGAATGGTGCAGGAAAGAAGGAGGGACCACTTACGCAAATCGCCCTTTTAAAACAAAAACCCGCAGACCTAACATGCGAGTCTGGTCAACACGCAGATCCCCAACCCCACCAAACGACGCCGTTTCAATGTTGAATAAAAGGCTCAAATTTTTTTAAAAAAACTCAATTTAACCCTAAACGCAAAAAACAAACAAACTAAAGAGCCTTTCCAACTCTCTCTCCCTCTCATCTTATTCTGACGATCGGGTTCTCTCGCCGCCTGCCATACCAACACTGTGTTCGGTGGCCGGCGACGCGCATAAACCTACATTCTAACCCTGTTTCGAAGCCTATTTGAAGGCCAAACCCTCGGCGTCCTATAAAAAACGAAGGAAGAGAACATTCAACCCCTTTTCGAACCCGATTGCATCGATGGAGAAGGCTCTCCAACGAAGTGTCCGTGGGGATTCAGGTCAGGTTTCTTTATTTCTTTTCTTTTATTTATTTTCGAATGCAAAATAAAAAAATAAAAACAACCAATGAAATAAAGATAAAACAGAAACTTAAGCAAAAAATCACCTAAAAATTGTTCTGTTTTTTGATATATTCTCGTAAAATGTTCGTAAGTGTTTGTAACCAATACAAAGAATAGGTTTCTGATTTTTAAAGCCAATCTACAAACTGTTCGTTTCATTATTTTTGTTCCTTTACTATTTACTTATCTGTCGCTTGCGTGCTCTTTTTGCTGTTGTATTTGATTTTGTTGCAGGTGTCGTGTGACGTGTGGAAGAGGTGGCGTGCATAGAGGCGGCGAGCGAGGGGTAAGCGGCGGTTGAAGAGGGGGGCTAGGGTTTGTTTGCTTGCTGATAATGTTGATAGCTAGTGGGCTAGGGTTAGCTTTTTAGGTTTTGGGCTGGTAGTTGGGTCTTGATTGTTCTATTGGGTTTTTTTTTTGCCTGGGTTTAATATGTAAATGGACATTTATTTTGGGCTATTTAATTATTTATTTGTTTGAGTTTATTTTTGTTTTATTGACCTGGGCCAAAATTGGCTATTACAGCTGCCCCTCTTTGCTCATTGTCGTGTAACGAGAATAGAGTAAAGACTTCAAAAGGGCCAATTTTGCCTAGTCTCGCCGAATCTTGACTTTTTTGGTACCTCTGTTCTTTGAATAACCTCATTCTATCCCACTGTATCTTCAAGGGTATAGGAATTGTTGCTTTGATCCACTCCACTGCAACTTCAGGGAGATAAGAATCGTAACTTCAACCTACCCTACTGCAACTTCAGGGGGATAAGGTTTGTGGTTTCAATCTGCTCCACTGCAACTTCAGGGAGATAAGACTTATAACTTCAACCTGCTCCACTGCAACTTCAGGGAGATAAGGTTTGTGCTACAATCTACTCCAATACAACTTCAGGGAGATAAGATTTACTATCTTCAGTCTACTCCACTGCAACTTTAGGAAGATAAAACTTGTAACTTCACTCTGCTCCACTACAACTTCATGGAGATAAGGTTTATGGCTTTAATCTGCTCCACTGTAACTTTAGGGAGATAAGGTTTGCTATCTTCAGTCTGCTCCACTGCAACTTCAGAAAGATAAGACTTATAACTTCAACCTGCTCCAATGTAACTTTAGGGAGATAAGGTTTGTGGCTTCAATCTACTCCACTGCAACTTCAGGGGGACAAGATTCGCCATAGTGATTTCAGTTCATCCCACTGCATCTTCACGGGTATAGGATTTTGGTTTCTCTGGTCTGTTACACTATTCTTTGGGGAATATGACCTTGAATCTATTTCATGGGTCCATTCATGCCAAATAATTAAGATGTCATGATCAGAATGAATCAAATGCTCCTACCTAGATGTATATGAATGATGTTTGCATAAATGCAAAAATGCCATTTTGAGGACGATCTTTTTTTAATGCTTATGTTGACATTGCTCGTTGTTAATCAAGGTTTTATCATTAACGTGATACTCTGTCTTTTCTTCAACTGATATCTCTGGCAGAAAAACCGAAGAATAATCACAATTTGGGCTATTCTTTCCCAAATGTTTCCAACTCTTGAATTTGGGTTATTTTTAACTAATTGGTCCCGTTTCAGGTCCATGTACTATTTAGAAACATTTTAGAGTAATATGCAAAAGTCCTTTTTCTTTGAGTATTATTACTCCACTAATCGTTATTTCAATGAAAAACGCTTGAAAAAGATTATCGCAATAGACAAAATAGAATTTTATTGAGAGCAAAGCTTAAAATGAATAAAGTAATCAAGATAGCAAATTTTTCTAAGATACAAAATGAATAAAACAAAAAATAGGTGCCCCAGATATCGTAGCATGAGCTTCTCTACACCAAACTTCTTGAGGACCCTTTGAACCTGATATGTGTTTAGAAGACCTAGAGTACTTTTTTAATGCCCCAAGATGTAGCATTCTTCCTTCTTGTTAATTCAGAGAAGACAAGACTATCGTATACCCTCACTCTTGATCAAAATTTGAATTGCCCATTCACGGGTTTTCAACTCGAAACTCATTTGGTCTCAAAGAGCCATTTTATGGGTTTTCGCTTTAGCCTATCCTTTTTTCTTTTCTTTTTTTTTTAGGTGAAGTACCTCTTGACTGAATCCGAATTCACAGGATTAGTCAAGTTTTTGCCATCCATCTCCATCAAAATCAGCGCTCCTCTAGAGAAAGCCTTATTCACCACGTAGGGTCCCTCCTAGTTTGGCATCCATTTTCCTCTAAAATCCTTTTGTATATGGAGGATCTTTTTCAAAACAAGGTCTCCTTTATGGAACTCTCTAGGGTGAACCTTCTTGTTATAAGACTGCATCATTCACTTTTGGTACATATGACCATGACGGATAGCTTTGAGCCTCTTTTCTTCAATCAAGTTCAGCTGATCATATCGAGACTGGATCCATTCTGTTTCATCCAACTTTAACTCTGATAAGACTCTGAGAGAAGGAATCTTAACCTCAATAGGCAGAACTGCCTCTATTCCATAAACCAAAGAGAAAGGCATTGTCCCGGTGGAAGTCCTGATAGACGTTCTATAAGCATAAAGGGCAAATGGTAACTTCTCATGCCAATCCTTATATGTCTTAGTCATTTTCCCCACTATCTTCTTGATGTTCTTATTTTTCGCTTCCACTGCACCATTTATTTTTGGGTAATATGGTGACGAGTTATGGCGTTTGATTTTGAATTGGCTACAGACCTCTGCTATCGTACTGTTGTTCAAGTTCAGTGCATTGTCTGATATAATCCTCTCGGGCATCTTATATCGATATATGATCTCTTTCTTTAAGAACTTGCTGACTGTCGATTTTGTGATGTTGGTATAAGAAGTAACCTTTACCCATTTGGTGAACTAATCGATGACCATAAAGATGAATCAATGCCCGTTAGATACTTTCGGCGAGATTAGCCCTATGACATCCATGCCCCACATGGAGAAAGGCCATGGAGAAGTCATGACATGAAGAAGTGAAGGAGGTACATTAATTTTATCTCCATAAATTTGGCATTTATGGCACTTCTTGGCATAGCTGGTGCAATCCTCTTCCATAGTGGACCAATAATATCCGAATCTCATGATTTGTCTGGCCATTGTGAAACCATTAGCCTGTGTTCCACAGATACTATCATGAACCTCTTCCAAGATTTGCTTCGCCTCAATAGTGTCCACACACCTTAGCAATACCTGATCCTTCCTTCTTTTATATAGGATCTCTCCATTCAAGACATAGTCATTGGCCAGCCTTCTCAATGTCCTTTTATCATTCTCAGTCGTTTGGTCTAGGTATTCACGATTCCTCACATATCGTAATATATCTTGATACCAAGGGTGATCATCTTTTTCTTTTTTTTTTGTCGATGTTGTAGCAATAAGTCAGAGCTTCATAAACACTCATTCGAATAGGCTTTACGTCATCTTTCTTGTTTACTCTTATCATAGAAGCTAAAGTAGCCAAGGTATCGGCCATCTGGTTCTCATATCGTGAGAGGTAACAGAAAGTGATGTCGTCAAACTCTTCAATTAACTCCAAAACTAGCTTTCGATAATTGATTAACTTGGGGTCTCTTGTCTCCCATTCACCTTTGCGTTGATAGATCAGTAATGCAGAATCCCCTTATACCTCTAATATCTTGATATTGCATTCTATGGTTGCACGGATGCCCATAATGCGTGTCTCGTATTCTGCCATGTTATTTGTGTAATCAAAATCCAATTTACTAGTAAAAGGGTAATGATCTCCATTTGGGGATACCAAAACTGCCCCAATTTCATTACCTACAGCATTTGAAGCTCTGTCAAAATTTAGTTTCCAAGGATTGCCTTCTTGAGAGTCATCTTCAGTGGTTGCAACATGCATTAGATCCTCATTCGAGAAATCAAAGCTCAAAGGCTCATAATCTTCTAGAGCTCTACTGGCCAGAAAATCTGCTATTGCACTCCCGTTTACAGCCTTTTGGTTCACATAGACTATATCAAACTCAGAAAGTAAAATTTGCCAACGAGCCATTCTTCTGCTCAAAGCATTTGACTCCATCATGTACTTCAGAGAGTCTAGTTTTGAGATGAGTCAAGTTGTGTGGTACAACATGTACTGTCTCAGTTTTCGGGTTGTCCAAATCAAAACACAACGTAACTTCTCGATCGACGAATATCTTGTCTCACATTCAGTGAATTTCTTACTGAGATAGTATATCGTTGGCCTAGCACGCATCCCATGAAGTTTTCGAATACTGCCAAGTATAGTATTAGTGGCTTATTTGGGCAATGTAGTATCAGCACTGGGCATTGGACAAGTAATGCTTAACCTTATCAAAAGTTTTCTGGCACTCCTCATCCCATACACCTGGGTTGTGTTTCCTAAAGAGACAAAATATCGGGTCACATTTCTCCATTAGTTGTGAAATGAACCGAGCCATGTAATTTAGTTTTCCTAAGAAACGCCAAACTTCTTTTTGAATGCGTGGCGGAGGTAATTCTTGTATGGCCTTGATTTTATCTGGGTCAATCTCAATCCCCTTTTCATTGACTACGAATCCCAATAGTTTTCTTGACCTAAACCCGAAGGTACATTTTGCGGGATTGAACTTTGGCTGGAACTTTTTTAACCTTAAGAACAGTCTCCTTAAGAATTGTACATGCTCATTTTCTATTCTGGATTTTGCAATCATATCGTCGACGTAAACTTCGATCTCTTTGTGCATCATATCATGGAACAGAGTTACCAAGGCTCTCTGATACGTCGCTCCTGCGTTTTTTAGTCCAAATGACATTACCTTATAACAAAATGTTCCCCACATGGTTACGAACGTGGTATTTTCCATGTCTTTTAGATGCATCTTTATCTGGTTATATCTCGAGAAGATGTCCATGAAGGAGAAAAGTGAGTAACCTGCCGTGTTATCTACTAAGGTATCAATGTGGGGTAACAGGAAATTGTCTTTTGGGCTAGCCTTGTTCAAATCCCTGTAGTCCACGCACAGTCGCACTTTCCCATCTTTCTTAGGAACGGAGACTATATTAGTTACCCATTCTGAGTACTTGACCACTTGTAAAAACCAGCATCGAATTGCTTATTGACCTCTTTTTTTATCTTCAATAAAACATTGGTTCTTATTCTTCGGAGTTTCTGTTGAACTGGCTTGTACTCTTCCTTTATGGGGAGTCAGTGTACCACGATATCAGTATTCAACCCGGGTATGTCTTGATATGACCATACGAAGACATCCTTGAATTCTTGTAGTAACTCAATGAGGTCTCGCTTTGTCTCTGCAGCGATACAAGCTCCAATCTTTACCTCTTTTCCTTTTCCTAAACTCACAATTTCCACTGACTCTTTATGAGGTAGGATTTGTTTCTAATCCTGTCCTACCATCCTTAACAAATCAGGAGATAGGTTACAGTTTCGGTCATCTTTAAAATCCTAAGAATCCTCCATACACATATCTTGCTCAAAAAGAGATTCTGAGTCAGTAGCAGCGTTACTCATCTCATTGATATCTGGAGACCTGTTATAGGGATGAAAAAATCCAAAGAATAAAAGAATTTAAGAATATTTATTTGCGTGGTATGATTATGAATGAAATGGAAAGAATAAAAGAATATTTGCTCAAGATGATACGCAAAAATACATTTTTATTGAAATAATGATATTGGACGAGAGCCTATTTCACAAAAGGATTCTTATTGCCCCTAGGCTTAGAGCAGTAAGCTTGTTTTGAACATTACTCTAAATTAATCTTAAAAGTTACAGGGATCTCTTATGCGGTCTAATTGTTCAAAACGCTCCCAGGCACGTATGGGCAAATGCCTGATAGATTTTCTTCTCTAATTTCTTCCTCGGATATGGCGCTGATGCTCAGATTTTCCAACATTTATTCGGCAGACTTCTTTCTTGTCATCTTCTATTCGGGGTAGATTGTTCCTCCTAACACAAACATTCGAGATATATAAGGAAAGGTCATTGGCTCTCATTTGACCTCTCTCCCACTTAAACGTGCTCTTCTCCTTTCGTGTTTCTTCTCTTGCTCCTTTTTCTGTTGCCTTACATCTGGCTTGAATCCTAAGCCAAAGCCGTTTCATTTATCCTTCAACATAGGCGTCTCGACCCTTTATTGAAGATATCTTCCGGGTCCTTTTCCTAGCAAAGCTCCCTTTCCAACAGTTAATCGTAGGCCCATCTTTGTAGTTTTGGATATTTTGAGTATTGGGATCTTGTTTCTTTCGACAATAAATGTTGCATTGACGAATTCCAACAATCGAAAAGAACATTCTATTGCCTCATCGTTCGTACCTATGTATGGTACGTCACTAGTAACGGATGTAATAATGTCTTCTTCATCGTTTATTATTACCAGTCTACCCTCAGTTACCAACTTTAACTTTTGATATAGTGACGACGGCACTGCTCCCTCTTAGTGAATCCACGGCCTCCCCAATAGGCAATTGTAAGAAGGTTTGATGTCCATCACCAAGAAGTCCACCTCATATCTGTTTGGCCCAATTAAAAGAGGTATCTCGATCTTTCCCATCACCTTCCTTTCAGTACCATCAAATGCTCTCACTATGTTTTGGCATGTTTTCATGTAAGAACTATCCATAAGTAACCTATTTAGCATGGATAAGGGCAAGACATTCAATGCCGATCCATTATCAATTAATACACCCGGTAATGTATATCCTTTGCAACGGGTGGTAATGTACAAAGCCTTCGTTGATCCCATACCCCCCGGAGGTATCTCATCATCGTTGAAGAAGATGAAGTTTTCGGCACTTATATTGTTGACTAGGCGGTCCAGTTTGTTTATAGAGATATCGTTAGTGACATAAATTTTATTTAGCACTTTCATCAGCGCGCTACGATGTGTCTTCGAACTTAAAAGTAAAGCTAGCACTGAGATGCTAGTCGGTTGCTTATGTAGCTGTTCTATAATGTTGTACTCACTATGCTTTAAAAATTTTAGGAATTCCTTTGCTTCACTCTCAGTTACTGGCTCGTTAACTGGCGATTCGAGCCTAACAGCCTTCTCCTTCTTTTGCTCGACTATTGGGGTCTTTCCTTTAACAGTTTCAGTTTTTGTACTCGCAGGATCATAACGCCTCCCATTGCGTGTATAGAAACTTATGTCTTGGCTCTTTTCTACAGCGTTAGCCGGGTTCTCCTCTCCCGGGATCGTCACGTTGCAGCCATAGTTCTGAGGAACCCTTTTGCTATCCTTGTAGGGAAAGGATACAGGTTTCTAGATTATGACTCTCAGTGCCACTTGTACTCCTGTTTCATTGTTCCTTGGTCGCGAAATGATCACCACAGAGTGATTAACTTTTTAGACCGTTTCTGTTGATCCCTCCTCTGAGGCGTAAACCTCTCCTTCTTCTGATCCTTTGATTTCTTCATAAAATTTCATCTCTTTATTGTCCATCAGATTTTACACTATGGACCTAAACTTAGTGCACTCTTGGATGTCGTGACCCTCATCGGCATGAAACTCACAGTATTTTCTCGCTTCTCTAGGCGTTTCCCCTGAATGTTGTGTGATTAAACCTCCATCGACCATTTGTTTCCAAACCTAACTCAGTGGGGCTTTCACTTCTGTCACGTCAGCTTTGATTCTTTTGCCTACACTCTCGACTATCACGTTTACCCCTTTATCAGCATGATCGGGCAACGGATTTCCTACTACGTTAGGTCCTGATAGGTCGTCAAACTTTACGATACCCATTTTGATAAATCTTTCTATCAACTTCTTAAACGCAGTGCAGTTCTCGATCGAGTGTCCTATTATCCCCGCATGGTATTCACATTGGGCGTTTGCATCATAACATTTTAGGAACGAGGGTTGCATAGGCTTCAAGTAGAAAGGGGACACCACATGAGCATCGAATAGGCTCTGATACAACTCTCTATATGACATCGGGATAGGCGTAAACTGGAGCCTCTCTGTATTTGGCCTTGGGATGGATTCTTGTCTCGGGGGGCCCTAATAGCTACTAGTAAACGTCCTCGACTGGCTTACAGTAATGGGTTTTGAATAACCCTTGTTGTATGTACTTACATTGTGCACCTCGTTTTCCTTCTTCCTCGGGGTCGATCTCTTGGCTCTTTCCCCCCGTCTATCTTTCCACACCTTATCGCATTTTCTATCATCTCTCCAGACATCACTATGTCTGAAAAACTCTTAGTAGCGCTTCTCAGTATGTGGTTGATGAATGGAGCCTTCAGAGTATTAATAAAAAGCATGGTCATTTCCTTCTCTAGAAGAGGTGGTTGGACTTACGTCGCCGCCTCTCTTCATCTTTGGCCATACTGCCTGAAGCTCTCATTTGGTTTCTTCTCCATGTTTTGTAACGTGATTCGGTCAGGTGCTATGCCTTTTACGTGGCCATATTGCTTCATGAAAGCTGGTGCCAAGTCCTTCCATGAATGAATTTGGGTACGGCTTACCTGGTTGTACCATTTGGACGCAGACCAGACCAGACTGTCCTGGAAACAGTGAATTAATAACTTATCGTTATTAACGTATTATGTTATCCTTCGACAGAACATTGTGATGTGAGCTTTGGGGCAGCTAGTCCAGTTGTACTTTTCGAGCTCCGGAGTTTTAAATTTTGGTGGGAGAATCAAATTTGGGACCAAGCTCAAATCTTTGGCGTCAACCCCGCAATGATAGTCAGCAGTCTCCATTGCTTTGAATTACTCTTCAAGCCATTTGCACCGGTACTCTAGTTGTTTTGGCAGATCTACTCTTGCCTTTTCTATTTCAGCCCTGTTATCAAGGTCAGGGACAACGGGATTAGCTGGATTATCTCCCGAATTGGAGCCCGAGCCTGTTGGAAAGTTCATCGATGCCGAGGCACTGGCCTGATATTGCTAGGGCCTGATAGTGACGGGTACCCCTCATGGGTACACCGCTGGTTGTGGTTAGGTGTTTGTCGAAGCAAAGCCTGGAGGATAAACAGGGTCTTCATTATCGTTCCCTGCAGTGCTCTTCTTTTTTTCACGTTCTCTAACCAGCAACTGCGCCAACTGGCTTATCATACTATCTTGGGATTCTTGCATTTGTTCCCTCATGTCTTGTTGGATTTTAGCTAATTGCTCTTGCATCTGTGCTTGTAATTTCTCTTGAATATCCCTTTGCATTTGTTCTAATCTTTCTAATATCTGATCTATTGTTTGGTTTTACGACGAATATTATAGCGGTATTCGATGAGTTGACTCTTGTTGGTTTCCAGATTAACTGGAATAATTTTGTTTAATTAGGGTCTTTTTATGAAACTTAATGTATATGATGAAATGTAATGCAAATGAATGAAATGAATGCAAAAAGAGGCGTTGATTCTGATTCAATTTCATTAGAACAACTTTGCTTAGAAAACAAATTTCTTTACATAAGATGGATTACATATACAAATTTACCCTAATACCCAAAGCCTTAACCTTCCTAAGAAGCCAAGTTAACTTTCGGTCTCATATTTTACACTTACTACATCAGCCTGAACCGTTAAGTTTTGCAGATGGCCAGCCACTTCTCTTACTTGAGCCACAGCTTTGCCCATGACATTATCTTTATTGCTGATCTGATCTTGAGAACAGTAAAGATGTTCTTTGCAATGTTCATTGCTTGCTTCAAGAAGTTCAACTCGAAGTTCACTATTTCGCAGTGCGGTCTCGAGCTCTTCTATTCTTTCTTTCAACTTCTTGATCTTATTTAGGTTGGCCCTTAATTCGACCACGGAATTGCGACTACGATGCTAGTGTAATAACTTTTCTAGCTCTGTCACCCTAGCTCTTAACCTCTCCTTTTCATTTTAGCTCTCTAACAAACTCTTTTTTAGAGTGTCCTCTCGTGTTTGAGCATCTTGAAACTTCTTCTTCCACTGATCAGCTTTAGTCTTTTCTTCCTTGATTTCTTGTCGCCATTGCTTCGATGTCTTACATAAACCCACAGTTCTTATTGACATACGTAGCTTCTTATAATCCGTCTTTAGGCTACCCAAGTCTTCTTCGGCCTTATTCTTTCCTTTCTTTAGCTTCTCGGCTTCTAGCTTATGGATGTCGACTTCTAATCCTAGCCACATCTTTTCCTCCTCTAATTGCTCTATCTTCTTGCCCAATTCTCGATTTTTTTCTC
Source organism: Gossypium anomalum (assembly GCA_025698475.1). Lineage (NCBI taxonomy): Eukaryota > Viridiplantae > Streptophyta > Magnoliopsida > Malvales > Malvaceae > Gossypium > Gossypium anomalum. The sequence continues at coordinate 19,307,556 of CM046966.1, forward strand.
AAAATCTTGCTTGATGATTTCTAATTTAGACGGGACTACTTGTAAGTGCTCATCTATCGGCCAAGCGTTTTCTTGACTTGGTATTAGGGTGTTGTCGTTGATTCTTTTACCCCACCACCAGTCATACTCGGGGGTCGTCATCGGACCTGCAGCGAATCTTTTCATCTTACGGGTTTGGTTCCAAGCATTCGATATCTCACGAACTCTCTTCTTATAATTATCGCCCTTTTATGAAAACTCGCACTGAGCTAACCCTTGTATCGTCGGTATGAACTATCTTGATCGATATTGCCTTAACACAAGTAGTAGAGCATATCCAACGGCTCCCCATATCCCAAGTAGAGAGACTCAGTCAAAGTCACCATACCGATATAAGATCTCATCAGGGATCATCCATAGAGCCCTCTATTCGACGTCTTCAACTTGTAGATTCTGGAAAATCACCATTTATTTTTCTTCGGAAAGGTCATCCCGCCTTGGTGTAGCCACTAATTCCTTCAATGGAGAGTAGTTCTCAAAAAAGACTCGATACAAAAATTTTTTTACCTTCCAAAAGTGGCTATGGAACCATGATAGCAAAAGCTGCGCACATCCTATGAACCTCCCCTCGCCTGCTGTCCGGCAAGCATTCAATGATCTGAAAGTTTCGGCTAAAATTGCAGGGATGAGTATGACCCCTTTATCAAGTCGATCGAATAGGTCTGAGACTGCTTCATCTACATATCCTAATGCCTTGGAAAAAATGACCAAACCGTAGATACTCAAAGCAAAAAACCCTCTTCTTCATATTCAGATGTGCTAGAATCAGATCTCTCAAGTTCTTCCAAGGAATACACTTACTGTCTCCCATTTGCTTAATCCGGGCTGCAACCCACTACTCGCTCATCCCCGTGATATTCATCAATTTCTTTACAAAGGTCGAGACATTAGCAGCTCTGGAATAGGCCTTGTTAACTTTAATTCTTGGGCAACAAAGTAAGGCTACATACTCTTCCACGGTAGGTACCAAATCAACCCTCCCAAAAGTGAAGCAACTGTAGGCCGAATTCCAGTACTGGGCGAGAGCTCGGAATAAGCACTTGTCTACTTTCACCTCGAGTAAATAAGGCAAGTCTCTATAATTATGGTAAAATAGCTGCTTGATCTCGTCGTTCCAATTGTTCCACATCTCCTTTAATTCTTACAGGTCATTCTGAGTCACACTGATGCGAGTGAAATCCCACAATTTCGATTCATACCCCTCAGTCAAACTATCACCTTTCTCTTGCTGCGTCTTTTCAGACCACACTTGGACGGCCGCATTATCCTCCACTCTATCAAGAAACCCCTTTTCCATGCTAAGCTTTTTTATCTAGTAACTGAACGTGAATCAACACTTTTTTATGATGAGATGCCATGCAATAACAACAAAACACAACAAGTCAGTATTATGTACAAAAAATATAACTCAAAGCAAATAGGAAATAATCAAGCACCTATTCGGGTAACCACTAGGGTTTGGCATGGTTCTACCTAGGGTAGGCTCTTAGGGCTCATTACATGCAGTTCGATTCTAAAGTAAAGGTACCTGAATCGGCAGATTCCTCAATCCTCACCCATTATAGGCTCATACAGACTGAGTTCAGTTTAGAGGAATACATTTCCCTACGAGTATATGGAGATGAAAACCTCACAAAGGCATAGGTACGAATGTATTCCGAAAGCGATCCACTATCCTATACGGAGGTGAAGACCTTATGACGGAATAGCTTCTCACTCTCACTTACAGGGTAAAATTGACCGACTTATGATACAATATGCATAGAGGCTAAAATACTTCAACCAAATAAGACAAACATATTACGCTGAGAACCACAAAATGACGTGTGAAATGCAATGAAGGGATTTGTAAATTTAAGTCGAATTTTTAAATTTCGATGAGAAGACAAAAATTAATCAATTTTTCGGCTCGACCCTTTCACGTCCCCAGTGGAGTCGCCAAGCTGTCGAAACCATTTTTTTTTAAAAAGGTGTCAACTTTGTTTAAAAACAAAAATTAAAATGGGAGTCGCCATCGATTTTTTTATGAGGTGTGATCGGATCACCTCGTAAAATTTGATCGTTTTAATACAATGTTTTGGTTTACTAAAACGACGATTTTGGTCTACAAAATTTTGAGAAATCGAGTTCGGGAGTCGGTTACGTGCGAGGGAGGATTAGCATCCTCGTCATGTCCAAAATTGGTACCTAATTGATTAATTTATATCTTAATGTCGAAAGTTGAAAATTTAAAAATATTTTAAAATACGATCTTTTTTATTAATGTCAATTTTAGAAAAACAATGCTTGAATTAAATTGAAACGAGCATCAAAGGGCCACTCGTCCCGTGATAACAATATGCCAGATCCGGTAAGTTAGGATGCGACATTTTAGCCATCAAGAATAAGTTTGCCTTTAATTTTTATTGAAATTCCATGTATTTTGAAACTCAAAAGGATATTTGGCTATTTAGGCTTAACGAGAAAATCGAAACCCCGTAAGTTAGGGTACAATTTCTCGAATTTCCTAAAACGCGAAATATTGCCTTATTTAGCAAAATTTTCTTTTTTGAATGATAGCGAGTGTAACACTTAAAGGCGTGCATTTATTTAGTTGAATTGAGATAAAATGATCTATCGGATAAATACGTTAGAGTCTAATTCACGAGGCGACGGCATGAAATATACTAATGAACATGGGACAATAATACATGAATACAATATTATGCAAGTGAATGGCAATAATGTGAAAATACGAAATAACGAATTAAAACACATAATGGCAATAATTACACAAGATACATTATTTAAATATCAACATTAATAATCAAAGACCAATGAATTAAATAATATATATAACAATCTTAAAAATAAAAAAGTATAAAGTAAATTAAAATGTAAAACGATTTTTAAATTGGTAATAAATGAGTTCAAAATAATGTAAAAAAAAAAGATTTAAAATCAACGATGTATAAAACGATTTAAAAATAGATTATATATATATATAAGATTTTAAAATAGATAATATATATAAATATAAAAGTGTAAAATAAATATTATAAAGAATATTAAAGTAAATAATAACAAAACAATTTAAAATAAATGAAAGGAGTTTAAAATAAGGCATATGAAATAATTTAAAATAAGTAATATAAGTTAATTTAAAATTTATATATTAGAATTTTAAAATAATATGTAAACAGAAATTTAAAATAAATGGTATACAAAACAGTTTAAAAAAGAACGATATATATATATATAAATTTGAAAAGCAATATGTATATAATATGGGGAAAGAATCTAAAATAAATAATATATATAAAATAGTTTAGAAATAAATATATATATATAAGGCAATTTAAAATACATAATAAAACAATTTTGAATAAACGGTACACAAAACATGTTAAAATAAATATATATAAAAATAATCCGATGTAAATTATATATAAAATATTTTAAAATAACATAATAAACAATTTTTAAAAAGAAAATGAATAAAATAAGTTTAGGATGCGATTGAAAACGGATTGGAGTTTCGGGTATAAATCCTAAGTAACAAAAATGAAATGATGGATCAATTCGCAACAAACCAAAAATAAAGGGGACAAAATGGAAAATAGCCCAGACCCCTTAATGCGCTGCGCTTCATCCTGGGCCAAAATGAAATGACAAGCAAATTTTTGGGTAAAATTAGAAGACAAAGAAAATGGAATGGGACTTAATCGAATGGTGCAGGAAAGAAGGAGGGACCATTTACGTAAATTGCCCTTTTAAAATGAAAACGTGCGGACCTGACATGCGACTCGGGTCAACGCACGGATCCCCACCCCCACCAAACGACGTCATTTCAATGTTGAATAAAAGGCCCAATTTTTTTTAAAAAATCTCAATTTAGCCCTAAACTCAAAAAAAAAAAAAAAACTAAAGAGCCTTTCCAACTCTCGCTTCCTCTCATCTTCTTCTGACGATCGGGTTCTCTCGCCGCCCGTCCCACCACCACTGTGTTTGGTGGCTGACTACATGCAAAAACGGGCATTCCAACCCCGTTTCGAACCCCCTTTGAAGGCCAAACCCTCGGCGTCCTATAAGAAACGAAGGAAGAGAACCCTTAGCCCCTATTCGAACCCGATTGCATCGACGGAGAAGGCTCTCCGACGACGTTTCCGTGGGGATTCAGGTGAGGTTTCTTTACTTCTTTTCTTTTATTTATTTTCGAATGCAACACAAAATAATAATAATAATAATAATAATAATAATAATAATAATAATAATAATAATAATAATAATAATAACCAATGAAACAAAGATAAAACATAAACTTAAGCAAAAAATCACCTAAAAAATCACCGATTACAAAAAATAGGTCTTTGCTTTTTAAAGCCAATCTACAAACGGTTCGTTTCATTATTTTTGTTCTTTTGCTATTTACTTCTCTGTCGCTCGCATGCTCTTTTTGCTGTTGTATTTGATTTTGTTACAGGTGTCGTGCGACGCGTGGGAGAGGTGGCGTGCATAAAAGCGGCTCGCGAGGGGTGAGCGGTGGCTGAAGAGGGGGGCTAGGGTTTGTTTGCTTATTGATAATGTTGATAGCTAGTGGGCTAGGGTTAGCTTTTTAGGTTTTGGCTGATAGTTGGGTCTTAATTGGGCTATTGGGTTTTTTTGGCCTAGGTTTAATATGTAAATGGACACTTATTTTGGGCTATTTAATTATTTATTTGTTTGGGTTTATTTTTGTTTTATTGAATTGGCTATTACACACTATTATTAAACTCTTAGATGTTTAGAGGATAGGCTCTATTTAAGAACCAAACACAAGATGAAAACCAAGACTTTCTAGTAAGGAAAGTCGACTTTCTCTAAAGGAATCCGAAAATGGAAAATTCATTTTCACAAATTTGAATTATAATTTTCAAAGCGCATGCAATAATGAACTCAAAATTTGTACTACAAGTACTCATGAAAAATAGAATTTATTGAACTTCAAGGAAATAACTCAAATAAAGTTTTCACTAAAATTCAACAGAGTATCCTCTTTTTTTTTTTTTTCAATTTCTTTGCATTACCAACATTGTGAACAAAGGTTTTTCAATAATGGGAACTTGATTACTGCTATCAAACGCTTGGATCCAGAGTCATCACAAGGATTTAATGAGTTCCTGTGAAAAATAAAATAAAATAAATGAAATGAAATGAAATAAAGAACACACAAATTTTACGTGGAAACCCTTTCGGGAAAAAATCACGGGCAGAGGAGAAGAAAAATTCACTATGTCGAAAATTTAAAACAATACAAGAGGAATAGACTATGTCTATTTATAGGCTTGTAAAGCCATATTCTAGTAGGATTAAAACACCTTATCCTAATAAATATAAAATAGATGGAGTTTAATAAGGTTTAAAAAATCTTATTCTAAAATAAAATAAAAGAAGTCTAGTTCTATATGGATTTTACTTTTATTTTATTTTCCATCGTATTTTATTTAAATAAGAATTCAGGTCACTTAATTCTAACAATCTTCACCTTGACACAAATTCTCAATGAACAAGTTCTTCATCACGAACAAGTTCTCCACCTCTTCCATAAAACCCCTTAAGGGTTTAACTTTAACAATGAACACCAACCAAGTCTAAGCAATGCTCAAACTTGGTTATAGGAAGTGACTTAGTCATCATATCTGCAGGATTTTCATGAGTACTAATTTTGCTCACAGCAATATCACCACGAGCAATAATATCACGAACAAACTGATACTGAACATCAATATGTTTTGTTCTCTCATGAAACATTTGATCTTTTGTAAGGAAGATGACACTCTGACTATCACAAAATACTGTACTGATTTGAAGGTTTTCATTGAGTTCACTAAATAGTCCCTTCAACCAAATAGCTTCTTTACAAGCCTCAGTAATGGCCATGTACTCAGCTTTAGTGGTAGATAAAGCGACTGTAGTTTGCAAAGTGGCTTTCTAACTAATTGCACAACCTCCGATTTTAAAGACGTAACCTGTGAGAGATCTTCTTCTATCAAGGTCTCCAGCAAAATCAGCATCAACATACCCTATGACTCCATCTTTAGTTCTTCCAAACTATAAGCAAACATCAGTAGTGCCTCGTAAGTATCTTAAAATCCACTCGAATCGCTTTCCAATGTTCTTTACCGTGATTTGCCATGTATCCGCTAATCAGCATGATCGCATATGATAAATCTGACGTGAGCAAAACCATAGCATACATGAGAGATCCCATCGCACTAGAGTATGGAACATGTGACATGTATTCAATCTCATCATCTGATTGTGGAGACAAAGCCGATGAAAGTCCAAATGGGCTCACACTAAAGGAGTACTAACAGCCTAGCACTCTGCATATTGAACCTACAAAGAACTTTCTCAATGTACCCCTTCTGATTTAAGTACAATTTACTTGCTTTTCTATCTCTGAGAATCTCCATACCAAGTATCTTCTTTGCTGGTCCTAAATCTTTCATCCCAAATTCTTCACTTAGTTGGGCTTTGACCTTTCTTATCTCTCCTTTATCTTTTGCTGCTATCAACATGTCATCAACATGAAGAAGTAGATACAGAAAAGAACCATTGTAATACCCCCTACCCGTACTCATTGCCAGAATAGGGTACGAGGCATTACCGGAGTTTACGAATATTTTTTTTTTTGAAAAATTCAATATAATCCCTTATACAGATATCTAACCTTCCCTGCAATATTAAATCGAAACCAATCCACATCAACCAAATCAATTCAACATATTTTCAAGATAAATTCATGCATATTTATAAGATAACGTCATCACATATCTAAAATCAGGTTTGTTAACCATACTAATGGCTAACTTTACATTCATTTCACGTTAACATTTACTTTGTTAGCTTATACATGCCATTGATTTCCAAAATAAAGTTTCTTTATATACCGAAATCCTGAGAATGATAGTGTGATGTGACTCTAACCAAATCCGACCTCCGAGCTCTTAACACTACAAAACAGGGGAAAAGGAAACAGGGTAAGCACTTTGTGCTTAGTAAGCTCATGTAACAAGAATTATACTTACCTAATATTTTCAGTACAATACAATAAACATTACATATATCCATTCAATGCATTATTACCCTAACATGCACAAACTCAACATTCAAGTTAGTATAATAATTTCCATGTATCAATAATATATATCATGATTGATGAGCTCATCAATACTATGATTTCCATTCCCTTGTTGTTTTCCCATATTTATCCCGTTGAATTACTCGGAATTTCGATGGATTTTTCAGAGGTACACTTTTAGTGTACAAATCTGGGTCCGTTAATTCATATTCATGTGCGCATTTTTCCATTCAGAGAGCACACTCATGAACCTCAACCTTGCAAATGGGATTACGAGTCGAGCTAAATCACGCAATATAAACTCATAGAGTATTGTCGGGATTACGATCCGAGCTAAATCCTCGCAACGACAATTACTCTAATGAGCTTGGATTTGAATTACCATCCAGCTAAATTGGACCTAATTCGGATTACCGTCCCAAGCTAAATCCATTTTCCACATATTCTTCGGAGGGCTATATCAGGATAGGATCACCCGTCCGGCTATATCCTTTTACCGTCAATTCCTTTTCGAGAGATCCATCGAATTTTCCTTTCATTCAATTGGGATTTCTTCCCCTTTATATCAAATATATCAATGTTTCATCAATTTTCATACAATGAACATTCAAATCATATTCACATCAATAACATACATTTCAAGTATTTAAGAATATAATTCAAGTTACATGAACTTACCTTGATACTTGTTTGTAAACAATAAAAATCTACTAATCCCGAACTTTCTCCTTTCCTCGATCTAGCTTCGTATTTGAATCTTCCGGATCTAAATAAATAAATTTAATTATCAATTTAATATATTTCATGTTCATATGCAACATTCTCTATAATTCAACTATTATTTATAGTTCATTCAAAGTTGTCTACATGAGTCATAGTCACTAAATTATTTATAACTTGAGCTACGGGAACTCCAACTTTAGATCTGTTAATTTTCCCTAAAACTAGACTCATATATCTTCTTAGCATAAAATTTTCAGAATTTTTGGTTTAGCCAATAAATAAATTTTATTCTTTAAAGTCACCCCTGTTCTGCTGTCTGATAGTTCTGACTCTTCTTCACTAAAAATTAATTATCTCCTTGTACAGAATTCAAATGATGTTATAGTTTTTTTCTGTTAAAACTAGACTCATCCAGGATTCTATACATATAAATTTAAACCCCTAATTATTTTTATTCATTTTTTTATGATTTTTCAAAGTCAGAACAGGGGAACCAGAATTCATTCTGACCTTATCTCACAAAATTCATTATATCTCAAAATTTACAAATCCATTGCTTGTACTATTTCTTCTATGAGAAACTAGACTCAATAAGCTTTAATTCCGTATTTTTTTAATCTTATAATTAGATTTCTACAATTTATGGTGATTTTTCAAATTTAGTCTACCGCTGCTGTCCAAACTGTTTTAGTGCAAGCTGTTTATTACTATTTTTCCCCTAAACTTTTAATAAATGATAATTTCGTCCCTACTCAATTAGCCTCTCAATTGAGCTTATTTTTCCCAATTAACACTTTATTATATCACCTTAAACTAGTTTACAACCTTTAGGAATCAAAATTTCAGAAATATACTTTAATTCCAAACATTTTCACAATTAGGTCCTAAAAATCAATTTCCATTGAAATTACCTAATAAAATCATCTCATAAACAATTTAAAGCTTTAATTTCATTCTATTTCATCATAAACTTACATAACTCAACCATAGTGACTTTCAATTTCATCCATGAAATCAAAAATCTAATGAATTTAATAGTAGGACCTAGTTGTAAAAGTCTTACAAATACAAAAAATTACAAGAAAAAGGCAAGGATTAACTCACTTGGTGCAAAAATTAAGGAATACCAGCTTAGAGAACCCTCCTATGGCGTTTTTAGCTGCTGGAATTGAAGAGAAATGAAGAGAAAACTAGATATTTCCTATTTAGTCCTAGCTTTATTTAGTTAATTTTGTAATATTCCAATTTTGCCCTTAATTCATCAATTTTTCTGCTGTTTTCATGCCCTTGCCGTCCAGCCCAAATAAATTTTGGGTCTATTTTCCTTTTAACTCCTCTCTCATTAGACACTTAAGCTATTTAATCATCCTACCCATTTTTACACCTTTTATAATTTAGTCCTTTTCATTTAATTAACTATCCAAACATTAAAATTTTCTAACGAAATTTTAATACCACATTACTAACATTTCATAAATATTTATAAAATTATTTTTGACTCGGTTTTACGAGATAGATGTCTCGATAACTTATTTTTACCGAATTTCTTCAATAATTTCTTTTTCTAACTAACCACTAAATCGATAAAATTTTTCTATCAATATTTTCATACGATTTTTCTATCATATAAATATTCATGCAAAAATATTGAAATAAATTTCTCTTTAGATCGGATTTGTGGTTACTGAAACCACTGTTCGATAACCTTGAATTTAGGCCATTACAACTCTCCCCTTTTTAGGATTTTCGTCCTCTAAAATCTTACCAAAGAAAGAGGTTTGGGTATTGTTTCCTCATTGTCTCCTCCGGTTCCCATGTCACTTCAATCAATCCGTGCTTTTGCCACAATACTTTCACCAAATTTATCTTTTTATTTCTAAGTTCTTTTGTCTCTCGTGCAATATCTTGAATGGTTCTTCACCGTAAGTCATATCCGTTGAATCTCTACTACATTCGGAGAAATAACATGTGAAGGATCTGATCGATATCGTCGTAACATAGATACATGGAAAACATTATGGATTCTATCAAGTTCCGTGGTAATGCCAATCGATAAGCGACCAGGTCCAAATCTTTCTATGATTTCATAAGGCCCGATAAATCTTGTAATCGAGTTTACCCTTTCGACCGAATCGGAGGACTTTCTTCCATGGAGACACTTTCAGGGAATACCTTGTCACCGACTTGAAATTCAATCTCTTTTCGTTTAAGGTCGGCATATGATTTTTGACGATCGGAAGTCGCTTTTAGACTATCCCGAATAACCTTTACTTTTTCTTCTCGCTTTCTGGATCAAATCAACCCCATGTGTCTTCCTTTCATCGAGCTCATTCCAATATAACGGTGTTCTACATTTTCTCCCATACAAAGCTTCATACGAGCCATTTTAATACTGGGTGATAAATCATTGTTGTAAGCAAATTCAATCAAAGGTAGATATCTCTCCCAATTACCTTCAAATTCTAGTATACAACATCTGAGCATATCTTCCAATACTTGAATTACACGCTCGATTGGCCATCATCTGAGGATGAAATGCAAGATCTTGAAATACAACCGAGTACTCAAGGCTTCTTGCAATTTGTCCCGTAAACGAGGCGTAAATCGGGATCTCTATCTCGATATAATGGAGACAGGCACTCCATGTAACTTGACAATCTCGGATATATATGATTCAAATAGTTTATCTAAAGAATAATCCATACGTACCGGAATAAAGTGCGCTGACTTTGTCAATCGGTCAATAATCACCCAAATAGCATCTTTTTTTCTCAGAGACAAAGGTAATCCCGATACAAAATCCATAGTAATTTTTTCCTATTTCCATTCCGGTATAGTAATTGGTTGAAGTAACCCTGAAGGTACCTGATGCTCAGCTTTAACTTGCTGACATATTAAACACCTTGATACAAACTCAGAGATATCAGTTTTATTCCCGACCACCAGTACATCTTTTTCAGATCATTATACATTTTATTACTCCCCGGATGTACAGACATAATGCCGCAGTGAGCCTCGCGTAGAATCTTCTGTATGAGCTCTGAATTCTAAGGTACACATACCCTACCTCTGAATAACAAACAACCATCAGAACCAACCTGAAATTTAGAATCATTACCTGACTCACACTGTGCCCGTTTAACTTGTAACTTCTCATCATTCTTCTGAGCTTCACATATTTGCTGTAAAAATGTCAGTTTAGCTCTCAATTCAGCTAGGATTGAACCATCATCAGTCAGTGATAACCGGGTATTCATAGCTCGTAAAGTAAATAGAGATTTTCGGCTTAAAGCATCAGCTACAACATTAGCTTTACCTAGATGGTAATCAATAATCAAATCATAATCCTTTATCAGTTCAAGCCACCTGCGCTGTCTCAAATTCAAATCTTTCTGTGTCATCAAATATTTCAAGCTTTTATGATCAGTATAAATATGACATTTCTCACCTACAAGTAATGCCGCCATATCTTCAAATAAGAAATACAATAGCAGCTAATTCAAGATCATGTACTGGATAATTTCTTTCATGTGGTTTAAGTTGTCTTGAAGCATAGGCTATTACTTCACCTTCTTGCACCAAGACACAACCTAAACCATTTAATGAGGCATCACTGTAAATAACAAATTCCTTACCCAGTTCAGGCTGCACTAATACAGGTGCTTTCGTTAATAGATCTTTCAATCAGTTGAAACTCTGCTGACATTCATCAGTCCATTCGAACTTTACATCTTTCTGCAATAATCGGGTCATTGGAGAAGCTATCATAGAGAATCCCTGTACAAACCTCCTGTAACAGCCTAATTTCAGTGGTGTCGGAACAATGATTCGAGATCACTAAATCCGACAAATGAGTAGGAAATATTATTAATTTAGTGAGTATAAGTTAAATGTTAAGTTAGGAAAAATTTTGAAATAATGAATAGTGTACAAAAATATATATATATATATATTAAAATAATTAAAATCGAAAATGAGGTATCGAGACCTCAAAAATTTTAAATCGAGCCATAAATATTTTTATAAATATTTATGGAGTGTTAATAAGTTAGTATTAAAGTTTCATCAAGAAATTTTAAAGTACTGATAGCTAATTAAATAAAAAGGACTAAATTAAAAAATGTGTAAAAGTTGCTAAAATGATTAAATAGCTTAATTGTCAAATGAGGAAGGACCTAAAGTGAAAATAAGCCCAAAGGAGATATTTTGGGCGGCAATAGCTGAGAAAAATCAGAAAATGGGTGAAATAAGGGCAAAATTGGAAAATTGCCAAAATTAACTAAATAAAAATGGGACTAAATTGGAATATCTAGAATTCTCTTCATTTCTCTTCATATTCATCAGTTGAAAAACAGTCATGGATGAGGGTTCAAGCTGGTTTTCATACTCTAGCTTCATGTAAGTTTAATTCTTGCTTTCTCCTTGAAATTTTTATGTTTTTGGACTTTTACAATTGGGTCCAACTTACTATTTCATTAGTTTTTGATTCCATGGCTAATTTTTGAAGTTTTTATGGATGAGTACTGGAAGAATATGATGAATAAATATAGAATTGAAGTTTTGATTTTGACATATGGTGATTTTATCAAGTAAAATTGATGAAAATTGGTTTAGGACCTAATTGTGAAAGAGTTTGGAATTAAGGTCTAGTGTTAAAGTTATGGTTTTCAAGGGTTATGAAGTAGTTTAAAATGATGGAATAAAGTATTAAATGAGAAAAATTATCTCAATTGAGGAGTTAATTGAACAAGGATTGAATTGTATGAACTATGAAATTTGGGGCTAAATGGAAATCAATATTTTTCACTAAAACTGTTTTGGGCAGCAGCAGTAGCCTAACTTTTAAAAATCACCAAAAATTGTAGAAATCGAATTATAGGATGAATAAAATATGAAATTAAAGCTTATTGAGTCTAGTTTCTTATAAAAGAAATTATGTAAGCAATGGAATTGTAAATCATGAGCTACAATAACTTTTGTGAGACAAGGTCAGAATGATTTCGTGTTCCCCTGTTCTGAATTTGGAAAATCATAAAAAATTGGATAAAAATAATTATGGGCTTAAATTTATATGTTTAGAATCCTTAATGAGTCTATTTTCAATAGAAATAAGCGGGAACATCATCCAAATCTCGTACGATGAGATAATTAATTCTTAGTGAAGAAGGGTCGGAACTGTCAGACAGCAGAACAGGGTAACTTTAAAGAATAAACTGTACTTATTGGCTAAACCAAAAATTGTGAAAATTTTATGGTAATAAGATATGTAAGTCTAGTTTCAGGGAAAATTAGCGGATCTTAATTTTGAGTTCTGTACCTTAAGATATAAATAATTTAGTAACTATGACGCAAATGGACAGTTTTGAATATACATATAAGTAAATAGTGAAATTATTGATAATGTTACTTGTTGCATGTTATATAAATAAAGGATGTGGAATGGAGAGGAGAAGGAGGAAAATATGTATGAATATTCAGCTAGCATGGCTAATTTGCATGTTTTAGGCTCATGGACTAAATTGAATAAAAGTAAAAATTTATGGGCAATTTTGTAAAAATGTTAGAAATGACCAAATTGCATGAAATGAATTATTTTATTATTTAAAATTACAAAATTGAATGAAATTATTAATTTAGCTCAAGATCGTGAAAAACATGTTTTAAGGATTAAATTGAAAAGTGTTGAAATTATCAAAAATTCTGATATTTTATAGAATTCATGGGTCGTTATCAATTTGTTTGAGAATAATGGCTGGAAATAAGGATTAAATTGCAATAATTTTATTTTATTTTAACCTAAGGATGAAATCGTCATTAATTAAAAGTTTAGGGGTAAAATGGTAATTTTGTTTAGAGTATTAGTTGAATGTATTACAACATGAAATAAATGAAAACGACGATCAAATTTCTTTATAAAGATCCGGATAACTCGAATACGAGACTTGAACGTGGAAAAGAAAAGATATCGGATTAATGAAATTATAAACATGTACAAGTAACGAGGTAAGTTAGTATAACTTGAATTGTATTTTTAAATGCATGAAATATCGATATAATGAATTCCGATTTTATGTTTACGAAGAAATGGAAAGAGAATGATATTTATCATGACATGTAAATAGGTGATTATTTTTGATACGTTGATACAAGGAAATTAATTAAATTGAGATTTAGTAATAAATTCAAGTAAAACATATCGAGAAAAATAAGTACGTTAAGGGACAATATGTTTGATTTTAATTGGATCCAAATATGAACGTTAGATAAAATGAAATATCTGATAAATAAATCGGTAACTCCAGTAATACTCCATAACTCTATTTCGGTAACGGATTCGGGTTAGGGGCGTTACACCTCCGATAATAACCAGTTAAACCCAAGAAACTTCTAACTTCAGATACATTCTTCGGTGGACTCCAATTGACAATAGCTGAGATTTTACTCGGATCTACCCTGATGCCTTCGGCAGATACAATATGTCCTAGAAAACCCACTTCTCGAAGCCAAAATTCACATTTACTGAATTTAGCATACAATTGCTTCTCTCGCAGAATTTGTAACACAGTTCTCAAATGTTCTGCATGTTCTTCTTCATCCCGAGAATAAACCAAAATATCATCAATGAATACTACCACAAATCTGTCTAAATACGGTCGGAATATCCGGTTCATCAAATCCAATGAATACTACAGGTACATTAGTTAGCCCAAACGGTATAACCAGAAACTCATAATGCCCGTACCTGGTTCTAAAAGCTGTTTTAGGCACATCTGACTCCTTTACTCGTAGCTGATAATAACCCGATCGAAGATCAATCTTTGAAAACATGGTAGAACCTTTCAACTGATCAAATAAATCATCGATCCGGGGTAACGGGTACTTATTCTTTATAGTTACTTCATTAAGTCATTTGTGAGTCGATACACAATCTCAAAGACCCATCTTTCTTTTTAACAAACAGAACCGGAGCATCCCAAGGTGAATGACTCGGTCGGATAAAACCCCTGTCAACAAGTTCTTGCAACTGTGTCTTTAACTCCTTTAATTCTGTAGTAGCCATACGATACACGAGCTATGGAGATCGGAGTAGTTCCCTAAATCAAATCTATAGAAAATTCTACTTCTCTTTACTCGTGGCAATCTCGTAATTCCTCCGAAACACATCGGAAAATTCACATACCACCGAATCGCTGCGTATTTTTTACTCGAGATACTTTGGTGTCAAGTACATAAGCCAAGTAAGCATCATACCCTTTTTAACATACCTGCGTGCGCCATTATCAAATCACATCGATAACCCTCTGTCGATCGATTTAACCCGAAGCAACTCACCATTCGACATTTTAACATAATATATTTATGTCTACAATTTACTATCGCATCATCATGTTTGGTTAGCCAATCCATACCCAATATCACGTCAAATTCATCAAATGGCAATAACATCAAATCACCAGAAACAATAACCTCTTGCCATCAATGGACAATTTTTACAAATTTTATCCACTAACACGGATCGCCCGGGGTTCGAGACTTTAACCACAAATTCGTGAGGTTCAACGAGATAAATTTTTAACAATTGCAAGTTTAACACATATATATGAATGCGTAGAACCAGGATCAATCAATGCACTAATATCAGTGTCAAGTAAAGAAAATGTACCAGTAATAACATCGGGTGCTGAGGTATCTTCTCTGGCACGAATGGCATATCTCCTAGCAG
The DNA here is from genome assembly GCA_025698475.1 of Gossypium anomalum. Lineage (NCBI taxonomy): Eukaryota > Viridiplantae > Streptophyta > Magnoliopsida > Malvales > Malvaceae > Gossypium > Gossypium anomalum. The sequence goes on from CM046966.1 coordinate 19,323,143, forward strand.
GCGCTCGTACCTCAGGCCTACCTGCAGTATCTTTTGTATCTCCTCGACTACCGCTGGTCGAGGTGGTCTGCCCCTCGAAACTAGATTACTCGGCTTCGATATCTATTCAACTTCTTTTTCAACCCTTTCTGGACAATCTCTGAAGAAATGGTCAAAATAACCACATCGGTAACAAGCCCCACTCTTAAATCGGCATTCACCAAAATGGGTTTTATTACAGTACTGACATCTCGGCTTAGGGGTACCAACACTGCCAACACTGGTAACTGATGGAGTGGAAGGTCTTGGATTAGTATGTTGAGAACCTCGCTCTCTACCGAATACCCAGTGGCTGAGGTAGAACGATCTTGGTATTTCTTCAATTTTTTTGAGGCAGAAAACTGGGATTTTCCCATCGATCTTTTACTAAAAATTCGAGCTTCCTCTCTGCTGCTTTCTTTTCTTTTTACTCAATTCTTCCGCTTTATAAGCTCTCTCTGCCAATGTAGCAAACTCTCGAATTTCATGAATTCCGATCAGTAGTTTAATGTCTTCATTCAACCCTTCTTCGAATCGTTTGCACATTTCATCTTCTGACTGTACCCATTCTCGAGCATATTAACTCAAGCGAACAAATTCTCTTTCATACTCGATACGGATCTGCATACTCTCGCTTACCAAGAAATTCTTTTCTCTTTTGATCGAGAAACCTCTGATCGATATATTTCTTTTTGAACTCGTGCAAAGAATTCCCATGTAATTTCTTCTTTCTGAGCAACCAAGCTTTAGTATTCCACCAATGGTAAGTCGTGTGTCTTTTAGCGAGTGAGATCACATATTTTTGCACATTCTTCTCGTGTACAAGATAATTCCTCCAAAACCCGAGTCGTATTCTCTATCCGCATTCACCCCGTCTCGAATCATCATCAACCGCTTCTCGAATTCTTCTACCCCATATTTTCGGATTTTATCTACAGGAGCTTTCCCTTTCTCGCGATGATTCGATTCACACTGCACTCTGTGGGATCTCTGAACCAGTGGAGGAGCGAGGGGAAAGCTTTAGCTTGCTCGCACTCTGAGGTTAGTTCTTAAATATTGACTAAACCATTCATTCATCACTTGAAAGAAGGCTCGTTTTGCCTCCTCCCTTGGCCTCGAATCTGGGCCTTGTACTACTAGTTACTTCACCTCCCTCTGTGCCCGCTCGAGCGGAGCATGACTCCCGGCTTCCTCAGATTGAGCTCGGTCGGTAGACATTTACTATAAAAAAAAAACACATTTAAATGGTCAGGAGATATCTCACTATCAATAATAATTTAAATGGCATGTATAGCTAATCCCGTGTTTGCTACATCGGTCCTAGAACCGACTAAACCGTAGCTCTGATACCAATAAATGTAATACCCCTACCCGTACTCATTGCCTAATAGGGTAATGCGAGGCATTACGAGTTTACGATTTTTTTTTTGAAAAATTCAATATAATCCCTTATACAGATATCTAACCTTCCCTGCAATATTAAATTGAAACCAATCCACATCAACCAAATCAATTCAACATATTTTCAAGATAAATTCATGCATATTTATAAGATAACGTCATCACATATCTAAAATCAGGTTTGTTAACCATACTAATGGCTAACTTTACATTCATTTCACGTTAACATTTACTTTGTTAGCTTATACATGCCATTGATTTCCAAAATAAAGTTTCTTTATATACCAAATCCACGAGAATGATAGTGTGATGTGTCTCTCCACCAAATCCGACCTCCGAGCTCTTAACACTACAAAACAGGGGAAAAGGAAACAGGGTAAGCACTTTGTGCTTAGTAAGCTCATGTAACAAGAATTATACTTACCTAATATTTTCAGTACAATACAATAAACGTTACATATATCCATTCAATGCATTATTACCCTAACATGCACAAACTCAACATTCAAGTTAGTATAATAATTTCCATGTATCAATAATATATATCATGATTGATGAGCTCATCAATACTATGATTTCCTTTCCCTTGTTGTTTTCCCATATTTATCCCGTTGAATTACTCGGAATTTCGATGGATTTTTCAGAGGTACATTTTTAGTGTACAAATCCGGGTCCGTTAATTCATATTCATGTGCGCACATTTCTATTTCAGAGAGCACACTCCAGCGAACCTCAACCTTGCAGCGGGGTTACCAGTCCAGGCTAAATCCCCTGCAACGACAATTACTCTAATGAGCTTGGATCTCGAATTACTACCAAAGCAAATTCGGACTTAACTCGGATTACCCGTCCGGGCTAAATCCATTTTCCACATATTCTTCTGGAGGGCTATATCAGATAGGATCACCCGTCCGGGCTAGATCCTTTTTACCGTCAATTCCTTTTCGTAGATCCATCGAATTTTCCTTTCATTCAATCGATTTCTTCCCTTTATATCAAATATATCAATGTTTCATCAATTTTCATACAATGAACATTCAAATCATATTCACATCAATAACATACATTTCAAGTATTTAACAATATAATTCAAGTTACATGAACTTACCTTGATACTTGTTTGTAAACAATAAAAATCTACTAATCCCGAACTTTTTCTTTTCCTCGATCTAGCTTCGTATTTGAATCTTCTGGATCTAAATAAATAAATTTAATTATAAATTTAATATATTTCATGTTCATATGCAACATTCTCTATAATTCAACTATTATTTATAGTTCATTCAAAGCTGTCTACTTAAGTCAATAGTCACTAAATTATTTATAACTTGAGCTACGGAACTCCAAATTTAGATCCGTTAATTTTCCCTAAAACTAGACTCATATATCTTCTTATCATAAAATTTTCAGAATTTTTGGTTTAGCCAATAAATACAGTTTATTCTTTAAATTCACCCCTGTTCTGCTGTCTGATAGTTCTGACTCTTCGTCACTAAAAATTAATTATCTCCTTGTACAGAATTCAAATGATGTTATAGTTTTTTTCTTTTAAAAATAGACTCATCCAGGATTCTATAAATATAAATTTAAGCCCCTAATTATTTTTATTCATTTTTTTATGATTTTTCAAAGTCAGAACAGGGGAACCCGAATTTATTCTGACCTTGTCTCACAAAATTCATTATATCTCAAAATTTACAAATCCATTGCTTGCACTATTTCTTCTATGAGAAACTAGACTCAATAAGCTTTAATTCCATATTTTTTTCATCTTCTAATTCGATTTATACAATTTATGGTGATTTTTCAAATTTAGTCTACTGCTGCTGTCCAAACTGTTTTAGTGCAAGCTGTTTATTACTATTTTTCCCCTAAACTTTTAATAAATGATAATTTCGTCCCTACTCAATTAGCCTCTCAATTGAGATTATTTTTCCCAATTAACACTTTATTATATCACCTTAAACTAGTTTACAACCTTTAGGAATCAGAATTTCAGAAATATACTTTAATTACAAACATTTTCACAATTAGGTCCTAAAAATCAATTTCCATTGAAATTACCTAATAAAATCATCTCATAAACAATTTAAAGCTTTAATTTCATTCTATTTCATCATAAACTTACATAACTCAACCATAGTGACTTTCAATTTCATCCATGAAATCAAAAACTAATGAATTTAATAGTAGGACCTAGTTGTAAAAGTCTTAGAAACAGAAAAAATCAGAAGAAAAAGGCAAGGGTTAACTCACTTGGTGCAAAAATTAAGGAATATCAGCTTAGAGAACCCTCCTATGGCATTTTTAGCTGCTGGAATTGAAGAGAAATGAAGAGAAATCTAGATATTTCCTATTTAGTCCTAGCTTTATTTAGTTAATTTTGCAATATTCCAATTTTGCCCTTAATTCATCAATTTTTCTGCTGTTTTCATGCCCTTGCCGTCCAGCCCAAATAAATTTTGGGTCTATTTGCCTTTTAACTCCTCTCTCATTGGACACTTAAGTTATTTAATCATCCTACCCATTTTTACACCTTTTACAATTTAGTCCTTTTCATTTAATTAACTATCCGAACATTAAAATTTTCTAACGAAATTTTAATACCACATTACTAACATTTCATAAATATTTATAAAATTATTTTTGACTTGGTTTTACGAGATAGATGTCTCGATAACCTATTTTTACCGAATTTCTTCAATAATTTCTTTTTCTAACTAACCACTAAATCGATAAAATTTTTCTATCAATATTTTCATACGATTTTTCTATCATATAAATATTCATGCAAAAATATTGAAATAAATTTCTCTTTAGATCGGATTTGTGGTTACGAAACCACTGTTCCGATAACCTTGAATTTAGGCCATTACAACTCTCTCCCCCATTTAGGATTTTCGTCCTCGAAAATCTTACCAGTAAAGAGGTTTGGGTATTGCTTCCTCATTGTCTCCTCCGGTTCCCATGTCGCTTTTTCAATCCCGTGCTTTTGCCATAATACTTTCACCAAATTTATCTTTTTATTTCTAAGTTCTTTTGTCTCTCGTGCCAATATCTTGAATGGTTCTTCACTGTAAGTCATATCCGGTTGAATCTCTACTTCTATCAGAGAAATAACATGTGAAGGATCTGATCGATATCGTCGTAACATAGATACATGGAAAACATTATGGATTCTATCAAGTTCCGGTGGTAATGGCAATCGATAAGCGACCGGTCCAATTCTTTCTATGATTTCATAAGGCCCGATAAATCTTGGACTGAGTTTACCCTTTCGACCGAATCGGAGGACTTTCTTCCATGGAGACACTTTCAGGAATACCTTGTCACCGACTTGAAATTCAATCTCTTTTCGTTTAAGGTCGGCATATGATTTTTGACGATCGGAAGCTGCTTTTAGACTATCCCGAATAACCTTTACTTTTTCTTCTGTTTCTCGGATCAAATCAACCCCATGTGTCTTCCTTTCACTGAACTCTGTCCAATATAACGGTGTTCTACATTTTCTCCCATACAAAGCTTTATACGGAGCCATTTTAATACTGGACTGATAACTGTTATTGTAAGCAAATTCAATCAAAGGTAGATATCTCTCCCAATTACCTTCAAATTCTAGTATACAACATCGGAGCATATCTTCCAATACTTGAATTACACGCTCAGATTGGCCATCTGTCTGAGGATGAAATGCAGTACTGAAATACAACTGAGTACCCAAGGCTTCTTGCAAATTGTCCCAGAAACGATACGTAAATCGGGGATCTCTATCTGATATAATGGAGACAGGCACTCCATGTAACTTGACAATCTCAGATATATACAGTTCAGCCAGTTTATCTAAAGAATAATCCATACGTACCGGAATAAAGTGCGCTGACTTTTTCAATCGATCAATAATCACCCAAATAGCATCTTTTTTTCTCAGAGACAAAGGTAATCCCGATACAAAATCCATAGTGATTTTTTCCCATTTCCATTCCTGTATAGTAATTGGTTGAAGTAACCTGAAGGTACTGATGCTCGGCTTTAACTTGCTGACATATTAAACAACTTGATACAAACTCGTAGATATCACGTTTCATTCCCAACCACCAATACATCTTTTTTAGATCATTATACATTTTATTACTCCCGGATGTACAGGACATAGTACCGCTTGTGAGCCTCAGTAGAATCTTCAGATGAGCTCACGAATTACGAGGTACACATACCCTACCTCTGAATAATAAACAACCATCGTAACCAACCTGAAATTTAGAATCATTACTCGACTCAAACTCAGTGCTGCTTAACTTGTAACTTCTCATCATTCTTCCGAGCTTCACATATTTCTTTGTAAAAATGTCGGTTTAGCTCTCAATTCAGCTAGATTGAACCATCATCGATCGATGATAATCGGGTATTCATAGCTCGTAAAGCAAATAGAGATTTTCAAATTAAAGCATCACTACAACATTAGCTTTACCTGGATGGTAATCAATAATCAAATCATAATCCTTTATCGCCTCAAGCCACTGCTACTGCCTCAAATTCAAATCTTTCGTGTCATCAAATATTTCAAGCTTTTATGATCGGTATAAATATGACATTTCTCACCGTACAAGTAATGCCGCCATATCTTCAAATATAAAATACAATAGCGACTAATTCAAGATCATGTCTTCGGATAATTTCTTTCATGTGGTTTAAGTTGTCTTGAAGCATAGGCTATTACTTTACCTTCTTGCATCAAGACACAACCTAAACCATTTAATGAGGCATCACCAGTAAATAACAAATTCCTTACCCGCTCAGTTTGCACTAATACAGTGCTTTCGTTAATAGATCTTTCAATCGATTGAAACTCTGCTGACATTCATTAGTCCATTCGAACTTTACATCTTTCTGCAATAATCGGGTCATTGGAGAAGCTATCATAGAGAATCCCTGTACAAACCTCCGATAATAACCCGATTAAACCTAAGAAACTTCTAACTTCGGATACATTCTTCTATGGACTCCAATTGGCAATAGCCGAGATTTTACTCGGATCTACTCCGATGCCTTCTGAGATACAATATGTCCTAGAAAACCGACTTCTCAAGCCAAAATTCACATTTACTGAATTTAGCATACAATTGCTTCTCTCGTAGAATTTGTAACACAGTTCCCAAATGTTCTGCATGTTCTTCTTCATCCCGAGAATAAACCAAAATATCATCAATGAATACTACCACAAATCTGTCTAAATACGGTCGGAATATTCGGTTCATCAAATCCATGAATACTGCAGGTACATTAGTTTGCCCAAACGGCATAACCAGAAACTCATAATGCCCGTACCTGGTTCTAAAAGCTGTTTTTGGCACATCTGACTCATTTACTCGTAGCTGATAATAACCCGATCGAAGATCAATCTTTGAAAACATGGTAGAACCTTTCAACTGATCAAATAAATCATCGATCCGGGGTAACGGGTACTTATTCTTTATAGTTACTTTATTAAGCTGTCGGTAGTCGATACACAATCTCAAAGACCCATCTTTCTTTTTCACAAACAGTAACCGAGCATCCCAAGGTGAATGACTCGGTCGATAAAAACCCCACAACAAGTTCTTGCAATCGTGTCTTTAACTCCTTTAATTCAGTAGTAGCCATACGATATGGAGCTATGGAGATCGGAGTAGTTCCCTGAATCAAATCTATAGAAAATTCTACTTCTCTTTCTGGTGGCAATCCTGGTAATTCCTCTGAAACACATCGGAAAATTCACATACCACTGAATCGCTCGTATTTTTGACTCGGATACTTTGGTGTCAAGTACATAAGCCAAGTAAGCATCATACCCTTTTTAACATACCTGCAATGCTTTGCATTAACAAATCACATCGATAACCCTTCACAATCGATCGATTTAACCCAAGCAACTCACCATTCGACATTTTAACATAATATATTTATGTCTACAATTTACTATCGCATCATCTTTGGGTTAGCCAATCCATACCCAATATCACGTCAAATTTATCAAATGGTAGTAACATCAAATCAGCCAGGAAACAATAACCTCTTGCCATCAATGGACAATTTTTACAAATTTTATCCACTAACACGGATGGCCCAGGGGTTCGAGACTTTAACCACAAATTCAATAGGTTCAACAGATAAATTTTTAACAATTGCAAGTTTAACACATATATATGAATGCGTAGAACCAGGATCAATCAATGCAGTAATATCAGTGTCAAGTAAAGAAAATGTACCAATAATAACATCGGTCTTTGAGGTATCTTCTCTGCACGCAATGGCATATGTCCTAGCAGTGTGCTCGTACCTCGTGCCTACCGCAGTATCTTTTGTAGCTCCTCGACTCATCGACATTACCGATGGTCGAGGTGGTCCGCCTCTCGAAACTAGATTACTCGGCCGATATCTATTCAACTTCTTTTTCAACCCTTTCTGGACAATCTCTGAGGAAATGGTCAAAAGAACCACATCGGTAACAAGCCCCACTCTTAAATCGGCATTCACCAAAATGGGTTTTATTACAGTACTGACATCTTGGCTTAGGGGTACCAACACTGCCAACACTAGTAACTGATGGAGTGGAAGGTCTTGGATTAGTATGTTGAGAACCTCGCTCTCTGCCCGAATACCCGATGGGCGATGTAGAAACGATCTTGGTATTTCTTCAATTTTTTTGAGGCGAAAACCGATTTTCCCATCGATCTTTTACTAAAAATTCGAGCTTCCTCTCTCTGCTGTTTCTTTTCTTTACTCAATTCTTCTGCTTTATAAGCTCTCTCGCCAATGTAGCAAACTCTCGAATTTCATGAATTCCGATCAGTAGTTTAATGTCTTCATTCAACTCTTCTTCGAATCATTTGCACATTTCAAACTTCATTTGTACCATTTCTCGAGCATATTTACTCAAGCGAATAAATTCTTTTTCATACTCGAATCTTGATCACATTGCCTGCTTGACTCAAAAATTTTTTTCTTTTTGATCGAGAAACCTCTGATGATATATTTCTTTTTAAACTCGATCCAAAGAATTCCCATGTAATTTCTTCTTTCGGAGCAACTGAAGCTTTAGTATTCCACCAATGGTAAGCTGTGTCTTTTAGCAGTGAGACGGCACATTTCAGACATTCTTCTGGTGTACAAGATAATTCCTCCAAAACCCGAGTCGTATTCTCTAACTAGAATTCAGCCCGTTCAGAATCATCATCAACTGCTTCTCGAAATTTTTCGGCCCCATATTTTCGGATTTTATCTACAGGAGCTTTCCTTTTCTCGATGATTCAGTGACTGCACTCTATGGGATCTCGGAACCGGTGGAGGAGCAGGGGGAAAGCTTTAGCTTGTTTGCACTACGGTTAGTTCTTAAATATTGACTAAACCATTCATTCATCACTTGAAAGAAGGCTCGTTTGCCTCCTCCCCTTGGGCCTCGAATCACGGGCCTTGTACTACTAGTTACTTCACCTCTCTCTGCGCTTCGCTTCCGAGCCGGAGCATGACTCCCGGCTTCCTCGAGTTGAGCTCGGTCGATAGACATTTACTATAAAAAAACACATTTAAATGGTCGAGATATCACACTATCAATAATAATTTAAATGGCATGTATAGCTAATGCCGTTTTACTACATCGGTCCTAGAACCGACTAAACCGTAGCTCGATACCAATAAATGTAATACCCCTACCCGTACTCATTGCCTAATAGGTACGAGGCATTACTGGAGTTTACGAATATTTTTTTGAAAAATTCAATATAATCCCTTATACGAGATATCTAACCTTCCTCGCAATATTAAATCGAAACCAATCCACATCAACCAAATCAATTCAACATATTTTCAAGATAAATTCATGCATATTTATAAGATAACGTCATCACATATCTAAAATCGGGTTTGTTAACCATACTAATGGCTAACTTTACATTCATTTCACGTTAACATTTACTTTGTTAGCTTATACATGCCATTGATTTCCAAAATAAAGTTTCTTTATATACCAAAATCCCGAGAATGATAGCGTGATGTGTCTCTCGACCAAATCCGACCTCCGAGCTCTTAACACTACAAAACAGGGAAAAGGAAATGTGTAAGCACTTTGTGCTTAGTAAGCTCATGTAACAAGAATTATACTTACCTAATATTTTCAAAGACAATACAATAAACATTAAATATATCCAATAAATGCATTATTACCCTAACATGCACAAACTCAACATTCAAGTTAGTACAATAATTTCCATGTATCAATAATATATATCATGATTGATGAGCTCATCAATACTATGATTTCCATTCCCTTGTTGTTTTTCCATATTTATCCAGTTGAATTACTCGGAATTTCAATGGATTTTTCAGAGGTACACTTTTAGTGTACAAATCCGGGTCCGTCAATTCATATTCATGTGTGCACATTTCCATTTCAGAGAGCACACTCCCGCGAACCTCAACCTTGAAGCGGGATTACCACCGAGCTAGATCCTCGCAATATAAACTCATAGAGTATTGCTCGGGATTACCACCATGCTAAATCCTCACTGCGACAATTACTCTAATGAGCTTAGATCCGAATTACCAGTCCAGGCTAAATTAAACCTAATTCGGATTACCCGTCCAAGCTAAATCCATTTTCCACATATTCTTCGGAGGGCTATATCAGATAGGATCACCCGTCCGGCTAGATCCTTTTACCATCAATTCCTTTTCGAGATCCATCGAATTTTCCTTTCATTCAACCGGATTTCTTCCCCTTTATATCAAATATATCAATGTTTCATCAATTTTCATACAATGAACATTCAAATCATATTCACATCAATAACATACATTTCAAGTATTTAAGAATATAATTCAAGTTACATGAACTTACCTTGATACTTGTTTGTAAACAATAAAAATCTACTAATCCCGAACTTTTTCCTTTCCTCGATCTAGCTTCGTATTTGAATCTTCCGGATCTAAATAAATAAATTTAATTATCAATTTAATACATTTCAGGTTCATATGCAACATTCTCTATAATTCAACTATTATTTATAGTTCATTCAAAGCTGTCTACTTGAGTCATAGTCACTAAATTATTTATAACTTGAGCTACGGAACTCCAAATTTAGATTCGTTAATTTTCCCTAAAACTAGACTCATATATCTTCTTATCATAAAATTTTTATTCATCCAGGATTCTATACATATAAATTTAAACCCCTAATTATTTTTATTCATTTTTTTATGATTTTTCAAAGTCAGAACAGGGGAACCCGAATTCATTCTGACCTTGTCTCACAAAATTCATTATATCTCAAAATTTATAAATCCATTGCTTGCACTATTTCTTTTATGAGAAACTAGACTCAATAAGCTTTAATTCCATATTTTTTTCATCTTCTAATTCGATTTTTACAATTTATGGTGATTTTTCAAATTTAGTCTACTGCTGCTGTCCAAACTGTTTTAGTGCAAGCTGTTTATTACTATTTTTCCCCTAAACTTTTAGTAAATGATAATTTCGTCCCTACTCAATTAGCCTCTCAATTGAGCTTATTTTTCCCAATTAACACTTTATTATATCACCTTAAACTAGTTTACAACCTTTAGGAATCAGAATTTCAGAAATATACTTTAATTCCAAACATTTTCACAATTAGGTCCTAAAAATCAATTTCCATTGAAATTACCTAATAAAATCATCTCATAAACAATTTAAAGCTTTAATTTCATTCTATTTCATCATAAACTTACATAACTCAACCATAGTGACTTTCAATTTCATCCATGAAATCAAAAACTAATGAATTTAATAGTAGGACCTAGTTGTAAAAGTCTTAGAAACACAAAAAATTACAAGAAAAAGGCAAGGGTTAACTCACTTGGTGAAAAAATTAAGGAATAACAGCTTAGAGAACCCTCCTATGGCGTTTTTAGCTGCTGGAATTGAAGAGAAATGAAGAGAAATCTGGATATTTCCTATTTAGTCCTAGCTTTATTTAGTTAATTTTGTAATATTCCAATTTTGCCCTTAATTCATCAATTTTTCTGCTGTTTTCATGCCCTTTCCGTCCAGCCTAAATAAATTTTGGGTCTATTTGCCTTTTAATTCCTCTCTCATTAGACACTTAAGCTATTTAATCATCCTACCCACTTTTACAGCTTTTACAATTTACTCCTTTTCATTTAATTAACTATCCAAACATTAAAATTTTCTAACGAAATTTTAATACCACATTACTAACATTTCATAAATATTTATAAAATTATTTTTGACTCGGTTTTAAGAGATAGATGTCTCGATAACTTATTTTTACCGAATTTCTTCAATAATTTCTTTTTCTAACTAACCACTAAATCGATAAAATTTTTCTATCAATATTTTCATACGATTTTTCTATCATATAAATATTCATGCAAAAATATTGAAATAAATTTCTCTTTAGATCGAATTTGTGGTTACGAAACCACTGTTCTGATAACCTAGAATTTAGGCCATTACAACCATCATTGTTTTTTTTAAAGTAAACATAACTGTCTAAACTACTTCTTTTGAAATCATGAGAAGTCATAAAGGAATCAAACCTCTTGTACCACTGTCTTGGTGACTGTTTCAAACCGTAAAGGGACTTTCTCAGTAAGCAAACATAATCCCCTTTTTCTGAGTCTATAAAACCCTCTGGTTGTTACATGTAAAAATCCTCCTCAAGTTCTCCATGCAAAAATGCAGTTTTTACATCTAACTTCTCCAGCTCCAAATCATGCATGGCCACAATACCAAGCAAAGCTCGAATCGAACTATGCTTAACAACTGGAGAGAACACATCTGTGAAGTCCACTCCTGGAATTTGACTATAACCCTTTATAACAAGCCTTGCTTTATATCTGGGTTCTTCAACTCCTGGAGTCCCTTCTTTCTTTTCAAACACCCATTTACAATGAACAACTGTTTTACCTGTAGAAAGTTTCACAAGGTCTCATGTTCTATTTTTGTGGAGTGATTCCATCTCTTCTTATATAGCAAACATCCACTTTTCTGAGTCTTCACAGCTAACCGCCTCAGAATAATTAGATGGCTCTTGATTCGCATCTATATCTTCAGCCACATCTAAAGCATAACAACTAAATAAGCTTCGGTATACTTCTTTGGAGGTTTAATTTCCCTTCTAGTTCTGTTTTTGGCGATAGAGTATTGTGGTGAAGAAGCAACTCTATTCTCAATTTTTGTTATGGCTTGAGGAGTTGACTCTGTATTAATCTGATGCTCCACCTGCTTTTGGTTTTCTTTATTGGAAGAGTCTTTAAGAGATAAGTTAGGTAGCATAGCAGTTTCATCAAAAACAACATCTCTGCTAATCACAACTTTTCTATTTTCAGGACACTATAACTTATAGCCTTTTACACCAGCTTTATAACCAAGAAAAACGCATTTAATGGATCTCGGTTCCAATTTTCCATTATCAACATGAGCATACGCAGGACACCCAAAAATCTTTAAATCAGAATAATTAGCAGGATTATCAGACCATACCTCTTGTGGAGTCTTTTTCTCAATGGCAACAGATGGAGATCGGTTGATCAAAAAACATGTAGTAGAGGCTGCTTCTGCCCAAAATAACTTCGGTAAATTGGCATTTGACAACATACATCGAACCTTCTACATGATCGTTTTGTTCATTCGTTCTGTAACGCCATTTTGCTATGGAGTATGACGAACTGTCAAGTGTCTCATGATCCCTTCTGACTTGCACAATCTATTAAACTCATCAAAACAGAACTCTAAGCCATTGTCTGTACGAAGGTATTTTATCTGTTTTCCCGTCTATTTTTCAATCATAATTTTCCAAGACTTAAATGCGGAAAACACATCGCTTTTCTGCTTCATTAAGAGCGCCCAAACTTTTCTGGAAAAATCATCAATAAAGGTTAGCATATAATTAGCTCCACCTCTCGAAGGTACTCTGGATGGCCCCCACAGATCAGAATGAATATACTCCAACGTTCCCTTCGTGTTATGGATTCCTCTAGTGAATCGAACGCTCTTTTGCTTCCCAAAAACACAGTGCTCACAGAAATTTAGTTTGCAAATTCCTTGCCCATCAAGAAGTCCTTTTTTGCTCAATTCTGCCATGCCATTCTCACTCATATGCCCTAGGCGCATATGCCAAAGTTTAGTAATATCATCATTTGACAAGGAAGAGGAAGCGACAGCTACATCACCAGTAACAGTAGAACCCTGCAAAACATATAACTTGGCAATTTTTCTCTGCCATTTCATCACAACAAGGGACCCTTTAGAAATCTTTAAAACCCCACTTTCAGCTGTGTATCTGTACCCTTTTGAATCAAGAGTACTTAATGAAATTAAACTTCTTTTCAATTCGAACATGCCGTGCGTCACTAAGTGTTCAAAACTCCATCAAACATCTTAAATTTAATTGTTCCAACACCGCGATTTTACACGAGTATTATTTCCCATCAAAACAACACCTTCGACCTTCGTTTCGTAAGTTGTAAACCAATCCCGATTGGGACTCATGTGGAAGGTGCAAATGAATCAAGTATCCACTCCTCACTTACTTTAGAATCATTGATGAGTTTACTAGAAGTTCACCATCGCTATAGTCTTCTACAACATCGCCTTCACCACGAATTTTCTCGGTTGTTTTCCCTTTGATTCGCAGCCTCCTTTTAATCTTATTTTGTAGCTTATAGCACTCAGATTTAATGTGCCCTTTCTTCTTACAGAAGTTACAAGTTTTACCTCTATTTGAATACTTCGATCTACCCTTAGATTTACCACGAGGATTCCGTTCCTGTGTCCTACCATGATCAACATCAGTATTCCGATCTTGTCTCCCACGAACAATGAGACCCTCTCTCTGAGAGTCGGGTTTAACCACAAGATGTTTCATCTTATCATACGAGGTTAAAGAATCATAAACCTCATCAACTGTGAGAGACTCGCGGCTATATAAAATCGTGTCTCTAAAGGTTGAAAAAGACGGGGGCAACGAACAAAGTAGAATCAACCCTAGATCTTCCTTATCATACTGAACCTCCATGGCCTCCAAGTTTGAGAGAATTTTTTTAAACACTGTTAAGTGTTCGTGTACAGACGCACCTTCCTCTAAACGATGAGCATAAAGATGCTGCTTCATATGCAACTTGCTTGTTAGAGTTTTCGACATACATATTTGTTCTAGCCTCTTCCATAATGCAGCGGCAGTCTTCTCTTTCATTACATCCTGCAAAATTTCATTGGACAAATGCAGATGTAATTGTGTTAACGCCTTTCGATCCTTACGCTTCTTCTCTTCATCTATTAATGTCGAAGGCATCTTATCTATCCCTAGCAGGGCATCTTCCAGATCCATCTGCTCAAAAACTGCTTGCATCTTAATCTGCCACAATGCAAATCTGGTGTTGCGATCCAACAACAGAATTTCATACTTCAAAGACGCCATTACTGTGATTGAGATGAATAACCCGGAAGCTCTGATACCAATTTGTGAAAAATAAAATAAAATAAATGAAATGAAATGAAATAAAGAACACACAAATTTTATGTGGAAACCCTTTCGGGAAAAAACCACGGGCAGAGGAGAAGAAAAATTCACTATGTCAAAAATTTAAACAATATAAGAGGAATAGACTATGTCTATTTATAGGCTTGTAAAGCCATATTCTAGTAGGATTGAAACACCTTATCCTAATAAATATAAAATAGATGGAGTTTAATAAGGTTTAAAAAACCTTATTCTAAAATAAAATAAAAGAAGTCTAGTTCTATATGGATTTTACTTTTATTTTATTTTTCATCGTATTTTATTTAAATAAGAATTTGGGTCACTTAATTCTAACAGTTCCAAACTGAACTGCTGCTGCTCTGCCATTTGCACCACCAACATATAGTACCTCTTATAGGGTTCTGCAATGATAAGGGCGAGATGATAGTTATGTATTAATACATGAGAAATGGGACACTACGTGATCATCTCTATGGTTCTGGGTATGATCCGCTTCCTTGGAAGCAGAGGCTAGAGATATGCATTGTTTTATTCGGAGTGCTTTGTGCTAGAAAGCCAATCGATCGCCAGCGTTTGAACGAGAATGAATGTCATCTAGCTTATTGGGCCCGTCAGTCAATTTTAGATGGAACACTTTGTAGTGTCATAGATCTATATTTGATAGGGCAGATGGCGACAGAGTACTTCTTTATCTTCATCGACATCGCGTATTCCTGTACTTGTTGAGAGGGAAATTCACGGCCTGAGACGGGTGAAGTGGAGTTGATGCTACAGCGTGCTTTGGAACTTCAAGAGAAAGCAGATTCTTATAAGGCGTCGTTGTTTGCCTTTGTTCCTCAACACAAATCTAGAGTAGGCAGTGACGGTGTAGAAGGTAACTCTGGAATATCTGCTATTGCACAAGACAGTTCTGATTAACCTATCCAATTATAGATAACAGTGATATTGAATCGATTGCAAGTTATGAATTGAAGGAATTAAACAGACTTCCTTACATTAAACTACTTGTTTATTCAGCAAAAGGAAAATGGAGTCCACTAGTCAGCTGTTTAACTTTGTTTTTAATTATGCACGCTTTGTGGTAGTTTTATGATGCTATTTCTTCATTTACAGTTAAAAATTTTGGTTATGGTTCTAAAGAATACAAGTTCATCGATTAGGAATAGAACTTTATTCAAGCATTCTTTTTATTTTTCTTCTTAATTTTATGTACATGTATACTTGACATGACCTTCTCTATTAATATAATTGATACTTGCAAACCAAGCAACCTGAGGGTTCATCAAATTGCCATAAGATGCAGCCACTATTGCCTACTATTTTTTTCTTTCTTCTAAAGAAAAGTGAACTAGAAGAAGACAGAATGCGCATGAATCCTGAAGAGAAGAAAAGAAACAAAGCTTTTTTTTTACGGGATTCATCGAGCTGCAATGAAAGTGAAGAACAAATTCAAGGTTCTTAAACTGCCTCTGTATTCATTTTGACCCAAATCCAAATGCTTATATATTCTATCTCGTTGAAAGTAGTTTCCCCCGCTAGCACCAGATAAAGCACTCATTCTTCAGCTTCTTTGATAGTTTGTGAGTCATGGTTTCAGAGTAGTTGCTTATTACTCGACTCAGGTTTCTGAGAAGAGATGGTAATGAGTGGGGCAGGGCGACCTTCTATTCTAAGAATTTACCCTGTGTCTCTGAAGGCAACTGCAAGCAGCATTAAAGCAGTTTTTGTATTGAATTGGGAAATAAAAAGGGGGGAGGTGCTGGGAGTGGATATTAGTTATGGGGTTTGTTTGAATTCATGAATAAACAAATACCAGTTTCACTTCCATTCTTCTACAAGGCTTGTTTGTAAATAGTATCATTTTCCCCTAATGAGATTGTAGGTTTAGTGTTATAGGATAATTGAGTTTCCTTCGTAAGAAGTATTGTTTGTTGTCCAGTGAGATCGCTTCAATTCTATATACCATTAGTACTTTTCATTGTTACAGAACTATCGCCATTGGTAGGTGTCTTGAAGTTCACCTCTTTAAGCAAATTTATTATTACCATAAATTGCTCTACAGTCAACATCTTGATCTGAAAGCCATTTTCAGGATCTCCTTTTTATAAATACTCGGTATCATTTGAGGTTAAAGTCTGATATCAAATGGGGTAAAAAAAATCATAGCTCAAGGTAAACCTGTTAACATTATATACAATTTATATATACATATATAGAAAGGAGAGCTAAGTTCCAAAGTTTCAGGTGGTTAAATAATAAGTTTATATCTTTGGCTTTTTTTTTAAATTTTTTTAAAAATTATATATATATTTGTTATAGAAAAATTCTATAGGATGAAATCTACGGGACTTGCGGAATGATGGAAGGAAATAAAATATGTCAACGTTGAAAGCTTGATTTGTTATTATTTAATCAAAATTATATACTATTGTTGGAAAATATTAATTGTCGTGATTAATTGTCTTTAGTTGCTCAGTTTACTCAATATCAAAATTCCAAGTGATTGGAGAGATGTTTTCACCATGAGGACTTTGCTTTATAGCCCTTTTTTCCTTGGTGAATGTACTTGAAAGGTCCCTCTATCATAAGGACCTGATCAAATTAGTCCCTCTACTATTAACTAGATTAAGTTAATCCATGTACTTATAAAAAGAATCTAACAAGACCAAATTGGAATAGATTTAACATTTATTATTTAACAAAGTTAATATTTTTAAAGTTTCTATGATTTTGTAAATGAAATTTTTTATTTGGAATCGAACTGCTATTAAAAAATAACTTTTAAGACATTTTTTGTACACTAATTGTTAACTTTGTTAAAATCTGGACTTATTTGATTCTTTTAAATAGTATAATAACTAAATTGTTTTATTTAATAATAGATGGACCATTTTTTATCCAGTCCCTATAATAGAAGGACCTTTCAGGTACTTTAACCCTTTTTTTCTTTTATTTTTCTTTTTTTAAAGTACATCCTACTCTCTTTTAAGTGTTATTTTTTAAGTAAAAAATTGCTATTATTCACTTAATTATGCGTAAATTATAGATTTAATCTCAATATTTTAATTGGTCAATTTTAGTTTATATACTTTATATTTTTTGAATTTTAAATTTTTGTCCTAATCCAAACAATAGAATTAAATTTGTGTGGTTAAATTTTGCTATTAATCATGTATTATGTGTTAAGTTGTACATTTAATCCATGTTATCCAATTTGATTATTTTTAATCTCTATGCTTCCAAATTTTAAATTTTAGTTTTAATGTAAACAACAGTGGTTGAATCCAATAACTAGCTTTTATGTGAGCAATATGTATAATAACAAGTTGACATGTCATTACATGTGTGATAATATATTTCTCACATAAAATTTTGGAAATAGCATAATTCAACCTAACGAATCTAACGGCTATCATTTGGTCAATAATGAATTTTGAAAGGCTCTGTTTGATTTTAAGAAATAAAAGTCATTTTTGTTTTCATTTTCTTAGAAATTTGAGAACACTTGAGAAAATGTGTTTAGTTGACTATTTTAAAAATAATTTATAGAAAATGAAAAAGTGTAAAAATTAGAAAACAATAAAAATTTATTTTCATTAAAAATATTTTGTAAAAATGAAAATAATAATAAAAACAAATGCTTTTAACTTTAAATCAATGATCCCATATTTAAACTCATATAAATGTAAAAATATATTTTTCAACAATTTTTCAAATTTTAAATTTGGTACCTAGTTGACATATAAATATATATTTTTATTTTATTTCATATATTTCTATTATAGAAAAATAGTTACCAAATGTGTTTTTATTGTTGAAAATAATTTTTTTTTATTTATCAAACTTGTTTTTCAATTTTTAAAAAATAAAAATAAAAATTATTTTCTAATAAGGAAAATAAAAATTAATTTTAGAAATCAAATGAAGCCTAAATCTATAACCTAGACATAATACAAAAATTATTAGGAGTGTTTAAAGTATACTTTTTAAAATTTTGAAACAATTTATAGTCCGCAAATAAAATATTTTTTTTCATAACCCAATAAATCTTTTTGCCTTTCTGTTGATAGTAAGGTAGTCAGTACTATAATGATGGATGTACTATTTTTCTATTAGTACTAATATGTATCTATCCAGTTTGTTTCGCTATACTATTTCGGATTTATTGCTATTTTTAAGAAAAAATTGATATGTATATATAAAAAAATATTTATAAATATCAAATAATAAGATTAAACAAATCCCTAATATAAAAATACTCATCAGTTACGTAAAATATTCTTTAATAAGCTTCACAAATACAATCCATCATTAAACAATATTCTTTAATACGTGGTCAATCTATGTGAGTTGACAAAAATCGCAAGTTTAAGGGTTAAAAAAGACGAAAAATTAAATAGAGGGCTAAAATATTTTTTTTTTTGTAAAGTTGGAGAGTCAAATAAGCTATTAAGCCTAAATTAAACAATAACAACATTGGTAAAAGTACTATGGAGACCCATGTACTAGGAATCAAATTGCATTTTGCCCCCTTTTATTCAAAAAATGAGCAAATTAGTTCTATACGTTAGATAAAAGAGGAAACTAATCAATTTTGTAAAAAAAAAAAACTTCACCTATTTTTATTATTAAAAATTGGCGTGGCTGTAACGATCCGAAATTTAATGGTGTCAAAAATGCAATTTCGAGACCTCGTTTTCATAAAATGAGTCTGTAAATATTAAATATGGATATTTATGGAGTTAGTATATTGATGAACTAAAATTTGATTAAGCAATTTAGCTGAAATTGTGAGTAATTAAGGCCCAGTGACTAAATTGTAAAAGTCCAATCGCTAAAATTTTGAATTAGGAAATGAATTGAGGACTTAGATAACAATTATCCCAAGCACTAAAATAGTTATTAAACCAATTTTTTCAATTACTTAGTGTACGGTAATGATGAATGGTTTAAGGTTAATTTATTAATCAAAATTAGTTTAATTAAATTAAGAAATTAATGTTAGTATATAAAGAAAATACTAGTGGGAAGCTGTCATCTTCCCCCTAAACCATCAAAAATATTAGAAAGAAAAACCTAAAGAAGAGCTTCAAAATAGTAAGCTTTTGACCATCAACTTGGTAAGTTCAATTAAGTTTTTTTTCTTGTATTTTTTGTAGATTTGAGGTCATGGGACCTTGATTTAGCTAGCTCATGTATCAATTTGTGAAATTGTTAAAGTTTTGGAAAGTTATCATTGTTTTCTTGAAGAATTAAGTGTGAATTTGATAGAAATTAAGCTCAATTTAAAAAATGATTAAATTGTAAAGTTTAATTGTTGATTTCGTACATTATGGATCAAATTTAAAAAAATTGCAAAAACTATTATGAAATTTCAGTAGGAATAGAAAATAAGAGGTCCCTAATGAGTAAAGGTTTATGGACTAAATTGAATAAATTGCAAAATATGTATGACTTTGAATTTGAATGTGATTTGATATGAAATTTGGTATTGTGTTATTATTGAATTATTATTCATAGCCAAAGACGACGCAGGACTATTGAGATCAATCTAATTATTGCATATTCATGACATTTTGCATTATATAATGTTGAGGTGAGTTTTTAATGGTTATTAAGTTGAAATGTTATGGTTGAAATTGAATATCGAGACAAAGACTAAATTGAATAGAATAGAAAGTCATATACCTTAACTGAGATGGGAAATTTGTATGAAATTGAGATGAATTATGTTATATTATATGATGAATTGATGTTGGATTGAGAATGATGAGATGTGAATTGAACTATGTGATGAAATTGAAAATTGGTTACTCTATTAACTGTACATATTTATACTTCGGTTTAGCAGATGATGTATTTACGTGCCAATATATTTGTTTCGGTTTATTTTATGATACACTTATGTACTAGTATAATTGCTTCGGTATATTCGATGATGCAAAAATTGTTAGGAAATGTGTCCATATTGTAGTAAACATGTAATTGTTTTCTATGTATTTAAATGATGAATAAATAGACAAAGTTAATTTTACATTTCACTATTATATCTTTTGTGTTTTTGTCTTTCATGTTTTGCATATATAGGGGAATTGTGACAAGCAAATATTAGCTCATTGATTGTCTAAGTTCAAATTGATGATAAGTGGCACTGTAAGAACGTCTACATTATAAGAAAAACAACTTACTTCAGTAAATAATCTAAACGAGTTTGTAATCTCGTAAAAGTATCAAAGTGAGCATTTGATTCAAATACTTAGAAGGATTATTATGTCATCTACAATTCCAAGGGATATGGCTAGTCTTGGCTATCGGAGTAGTTAACTCCATGGGTACAGACATAGATATACTCATTGGAAGAATGATACATTGGACTGAACCTAAGTTGAATTAATTCTGAATCGATTTGTGAACTGATTCACTTGTGACGTTCATGGTATGACTTACCTAAATCCTGAGTTAGTCACTAACTATGCGTATGTAACTCATGTAATTTGATAAAAGTGGAGGCTTATACTCTAAAGATGGTCGAGTCAATAACTAGTATGTTGGGTACATGACTTGTGTATGGCATGGCTTTACTAGCAACAATGGAAGTCATAGCTCGATTAAAGAGTTTATGATATCCTCTCATTAGCATTGTGTGGATTGATAAATATGGAACGTAGCTACCGTTACTTGTTCTCGAACAAGTAATTTATCACAGTCATTAGTTAACAATGATCATATTAATCATTAAGAAGACACAATGGTGACAATGAGATAAATTATGATTGTATTGAGTGAACGGATTCAACTCAAAAGAATCAAAGATATCGAATAAGGGTAACACACACATGACGAGGTCATTGGACAAAACAGTTGGATGAATTGTTTTCATAAATAGTATACAATAAGGAGTTTTCAATCATAGTACTTCTTCTTATGGACTGACTCAATGGTTAAGTAAATTGCGAATTATTGGAACGATGCTTCTAGACTTAATTGCAATTACTCGAGTCTAATTGTATATGTTTCACTGGTTCTTCCATTAGCTTAATAAAAACTTGATCGAGCTACATTTGAGTTAGAAGAAAATTCTATGACTTTGGAAATAATTTAATTAAGAATTTGTTCAACTAGAGAATTTGATTAAAGAATTTTATTGGAAAATTAATTTGGAAAATCTCAATGATTTTTGGGAAATTTAATTTTTATCAAGTAAAATTAAATTAATCAAATTAATTAAAATGAATATGATATTTTTAGAAATTAATTTTCAAGTCAGACAATTGGCCTAATGGGTATTTGAACTTGAAAATTGGACCCGAGAACCAAAAACCAAGATTGAGACCCAAAACTGATTGAATCGGGCCTGGTGTATGAAATTGGATTGGATCGAACCGACGTAGTTGAACAAGCCAGGCCCATTCGGGCAAAATAGTGATGGTTCGGGGTGCCGGGGGAGTCGCGCCTATGATTTTCCAACACTTACATGCCAGTATATTTACTTCAGAACATTTGATGATGCACTTACATGCAAGCATGATTGCTTCAATTTATCCGATGATGCACTATGCATGTCAATATAATTGTTTTGGTCCATCAGACGATGCACCTCGTGTGTTAGTATAATTTCTTCGACTTGCTCGATGATACACTATGTGTGTCGATAACTTTCCTTTAGTATATTCGATGATGCACTACGTTGCTAGATTGAGATGCAGGTTGTCTATTCTGTGTATTGTCTTGAAATTTGAGTTAGGTTAATAGGGGTCATTAATAATAAGTTTGGTAACTTATATTGAAATAAACTAATATGATGCTTGAGATTTTGAATATATTCATATATGAATTTGAAAAGAGAAGTATGCATCTTATTATGCAAAGTAAATGGAATCGAGCCTTAGGGGCTGAAACGAATGTGAACGAGTCGGTAAACTCCAGAAATGGATTGACCAGTAAGTATAAGGTAAGTAATGGAATAGATCATGACAAGTTGATTAAAGTAATGCCTTTGTTATGTATGAAATTGAAAGGTGGGCAGCAAAAGTATAGCTTTGATGATAACATTGAAATGTTAAGCAAATGGGCTTACCTAATAAGATATGCACACTTTCATGTATATATCTATATAAACTTATACAAGTTACAATTTGAGTTCACATACTTATTGCCATGCTTTTATACTAATTTATAATTTCTTGAATCATAAAGGTACCACTAGGCCCTATTGTTCAGCGTTCGGTTTGTTTTATCTGTGCACAAGTTCAGGTATTCCTCAAAACCCCAGAACTTGAAGTCAACATCCAGACTACCATTTTCGACTCAAAAAAGTTTGTAAAGTGTATTTCATTTTGGCCTTATAGCATGTACCTAGGGACATTTTGTTTAATATCACAAATGGTTAAGTTGTAAATGCATATGTGTTGATTTTGTGAATTGATGAGTGTTAATGTTTGAACCTTGTATTTTAGGCTTGCTTTAATGGTGAATGACTAAAATTGAAGTCCTAAGATTAGTGTATATTTTGTTGGTGAAGTTTTGGTATGATTCATTTAGGTACCAAATTGAAATTCTTGAATTGCAAGGGGTACACTGTAACCGCGACAAGAATCAATTCAAGGCTCACATTGCGACGATGTAGCCTCGAGGTCACGACGAACCCTATTCAGAGAGTTACGTCACAATGTGGAAACCCCCAAAGTTGAGACGTCAAATTTTGTATCCTTTACAATTTGATCCAATTCAACCCCAGGTTAATAAAAGAGCTTTCATAGGCTCGTATTAGGTCCGAAAATGATCATGCATTATTTAATTAGCGTGAATTACTTGTATTTAAATGTATATTGACATATATTGGATATTATCGATTGTAGTTGCTCCGGCAACGAATGTGACACCTTATAACTCGGACACGGCGATGAAGTCCAGTATTAAGGTGTTACAATGGTAAATGGAATAACCAAACAATTAAATATAGCATGTCATCTGTACCTCATGTTGACATATAGGGATTAGTTTTTAATAGTAGAAATGGATGGAACTTTTAACGGAAAGCCCATTTTACTCTTTGATCTAACGTACAGAGATTAATTTATCTTTTTTTTATTAGCAAATGAGGTTAAATGCAATCTTACTCCTAATATAAGGGCCCCTGAGTACCTTTTCCTAAGATTGTTCCAATCTATGCATATAGCAATCCATAATTCAACAACAACATAAATTATAAAAAATTAAATTTAATATATATTTTAAATTGATTTTTTTTGTACCGAGCAGTACACAATATTCCGACTTGTATGTATCGGTATAGCTAGTTCCAACCAGAATTTACATTGAAAAAACTTAAAATTTGTTGTCGATCCGAGCAATACCAGAATGGGATTAACTACCATGACTGATATCCCGCAAATAAAACGACAATTTAAAAGTTATGCTTTTGATATTTAGATATTTTAGGTTTTAGGTTTTAGGTATTTGAATGTGATAATTTATATTTAGTATTTTTTTTCTTGGACTTAATTGGTACCCAAATTTAGAAATTATAAGTCAACTTGATACTTCCTTTAGATACCTAACAAACATTATTAAAATATGCTGATGTAGCGCTAATGTGACGCTGACGATCAACAATATAATGACATGTAATAACC
Source organism: Gossypium anomalum (assembly GCA_025698475.1). NCBI lineage: Eukaryota > Viridiplantae > Streptophyta > Magnoliopsida > Malvales > Malvaceae > Gossypium > Gossypium anomalum. Next base: position 19,347,714 of record CM046966.1, read on the forward strand.
TTACATTTTGACACATGGCAAAAATGATAAGTTTTTATTTTTATTTTTTTACCACATGTCAAAATGTGAGACTATTATGTGTTACCATTCTATTAATCAACATATTTTAACGATGTTAGTGATGTACCTAAAAAAAATCAAATTGATTTATGATTTTCAAATTTAGATATCAATTAGATAAAAAAATAGTTACAAGGAGGTATAAGTTTCTGAAATGATTTAATACATTAACCTTTTTTTTCTTTTTAATTTTATGAGATAAACATCAAAATTATACATTAACTATGGTTTAATGTATAATTGTATACATAAATTTTAATTTTATGTAATTTTATACATGAAATTTTGGTTTATTCCAATTTTTATAAACTATTAACATAAATATTGATAAAATATTATTTTATATTTATATATTACATACATAAATAATTATATTTATGTAATGTAAAAATAAATTGATATATTTATTTTTTAAATTATATGATTAAATCAAAATTAAAATTTTAAATATATATTTAAATCACAATTAATATTTCAAGTGTATAATTAGGTGAAATTAAAATTTATATATACAATTCTTCGTTGAATCAAACATCATCTATAATTTTGAGAATTATCCAAATTTTATTTTCGAAGTTTAGGGTATTTAGCCTACCCAACCGCCGTTAAAATCCACCCAGCTCTGCTTCTTTGCTGGACATCCAAATATTCCATTAGGAAAACCCCCAAACCGAAATGCCGTGTAGGTGCGGAAGTCATTCGACCATTCGCGACGACCAGACGGGCAATCTCGTCTGCTCCAAATGCTACACCATCCTCGATTTCGACAACTACGAAGCCCAAATCGGCGGCATCACCGGTCCCACAGGCACCAATATCCACATCGGCTACGCAGGTACCGGTTCCATCTTCTCTTACAAAGACAGGAAAATCTACCAAGCCAAAACCTTAATCCACGAATACGCCTTGAGGCTTGACATAACTTATTCTGAAAGCGACATTACTTCTATGATCGATGAGATCACCGATGGGGAATTCGGTGAAGGCGATTGGTTTAATGTTCTAATCGGTGCTTGTTCTTATGTTGTTATGAGGAGAGATAAGAAGTTTTTTCCCGCCGCCGAGGTTGCCAAGGCTGTTGGTTGTGATATTTATGAATTAGGTAGGATGATTGCTCGTGTCGTTAAGTTTCTGAAATTGAGTTTGCCTGAAATTAGTATCGCCGGTTTGTTTGAAAGAGAATTCAATAATTATATGAATAGGAAAAATGTGGCTGAGGATAAGAAAGAGATGATGATGAAACAAGGGATTTTTTTGGTCAATTGTGCTGTCAAGTGGTCTTTGACCACAGGAAGGAGGCCTTTGCCGGTGGTGGCAGCAGTGATGGCGTTTGTTGCCGAGTTGAATGCGGTGGATGGTTTGAAGATCGAGGACGTGGCGGAGCATGTTCATGCCGTGGTGTCTACTTGTAAGTTGAGGTATAAGGAGCTCTTGGCCGCACTTGTCAGGGTTGCTCAAGTGTTGCCGTGGGGTAAAGATATTTCAGTGAAAAATGTGGTCAAGTATGCACCATTTGTTATTCAGTATATGGAGCTAAAGTCGATGGAAGTGCCTGGAGGAGGAGGTGAGAGGGTTGAGCCTTTTGATATGGAAGATGTGATTAGTGAGTGTTTGCTAAAAGTTGCTGCATATGGGAATGATGAGAACCTTTCTAATGGTGATTCTCAATATTTTGAAGTAAGGAATAGAAGTGATTTTCCTACATTATCTAATGATAATGATGGAAATAACCTTAAGCTTTCACATGAATGCTTGTCCTTGATTTATTCAACGTTTTCAAACGAGGTTGATGCTGAGAAGTTGAATGGACAAAGTGGACAGATTCATGTGCGAAAGAGAAGGGGGCTCGAGCCATATACATGTCAGGATTGGTGGAGTGGGAAATCAGAATTAAGTAAAAAGCTTCTTCTAAAGCAAATTTTGGAAAAAGAAGTAGGTTTTGATATGATGCCACCGTCTTTTATTGCCGGTTGCAAGGCAAATGAGAGGAGAAGGCAAAAGATTAAAGCTGCTAAGGTGCGAATCAATAAGATAGTGGATCCATCCTCTGCTGGTTCAGATGGTAGTGACAATCTTAACTCTTCAGAAGTTGCTTGTGGTGGGAAGAAGAGAAAGAGAAGACAAGCCAGTGAAATTGATTGGGAAGATTTTGTTATTGAAGCCCTCCTTTTGCATCGGGTTAAAGAAGAAGATATCGAGAAAGGGCATTATCGAGCTTTGCTAGGTTTGTATGTCTTTAACTCTGGGACGATATGAGAGCTTTTAGCCCAGAAGACATGTCTGAGAATCTTGCTTCTTCCTTGGACTAACTGGATTTTTGTATAGATTGTTTTGTCCACATCTGTATTTTTAGCTTTTTACAGCAACGGGAAACTTTTTGATGGAGGTACTATTGATAAAAATAGAAGGGAAATTTTGGGGCAGATCTTGAATTTTAACTCTTAACTGGGAAGAAATCCAGTCACTTATTTCCGTTTTTAGTGTACCTTTTACTTTGTTTACAGTATTTCTAATAGGGATTTTTGGTATTTAGATCTTTCAAAAATGATTTAAGAGGTAAAGTTTCAACTGTAAAATTAGAAGTCATTTTTTATGCTTGTAGGAAGTATTTTGTGATTGCAAAGTGATAACCAACAGAAACTTCACCAACTAGACAATGGTCCAATATTATTATAAATAGTAATTCACCATGGTAATCAAATTAAAAATAAACTTCTCAAACTACAAAATCTTCTAAGACATAAGGGACTACAAAAGTAAACATAAAGTGTTCAAAATCTGATGTATGCTATCCATCTAACAGGCCAAGTAATCAACCTAAAAGGCCTTTTACCCTACCATCACCAATTATGGACTACTACATAAACAAGTTGGGTTTGGAAGCCTTGTATGTTGTCTTAAGCTTCCTAGTAGGTGGTCTGACCTTCTTGAATACCAGTGGGAATTTGATCTTGGAGTTGTGAAATTGCTTGGTGCTGTCCCTCTTGCAAAGTTTTGCAGGGATAGTAGCTGTCTTGATGATTTGAATGCATGGAAACCTCACCCTGTGACGAGATGCCATCTCAGTGTACATCTGTTCAACTGCACCATTGAGAGTTGTGTCCCGGTATTCCTTGTACATGTTGTGATAACCAGTTCGACTTTGATATCGGAGCCAAATGCCGTAGTTCTTGATCTTGGTAGGGTTTTTCTCAAAAATCTACAATATAAAACATAGCATGAGAAAATATCAATATCTGTTAAATCACTAGATGTGATTCAAAATAACACTCAAGCATCTGGCTCAATGATCATAGCACAAATGTGATCCTGTTCCACCAAGAGGAAAACAAGATGAATGCTAACTTATGATCACCAATCAAGTTTATATATATTTAGACAAGCCACCTTCATAACAATGGAACACAACTGAGCCACCACCAATGCACAAATGTAATGTATAAAACATTATTTTCTTCCCTGTACTCAACTGTCAACGCAGGTATATATGCATGTATGTTGTCTCCTACACAGGTATATATCAGCACCGGTACTTGATTCTGTCCAATTAATGACCAAAGAGACAAAACTCAGCTGAATAACAAACTGCCACCTTCATTAGCAGAGTGCTTCCTTTAAATCTAAGAAAACAGATTGGTCCATACATTTTTTAGATAGAATGTTGGATTCCGAGTTCAAGCCCGAGCAGAAATTCGCATATTTCTTTAGAAGACTATCGCTTATGCAACATGTAAACGTCACACTAAATAAAGCAACCAACTTAACTCGAGCAGCTAAAAAATTCAAACTACATCCAACATACAAATGAAACACCATTTCACTTATAGGGTCTAAACTTTCAAAAGAGATGTAAAGGACAAGAAATGGTCAATACCTCATTGATTGCTAAAACTTGTCCATTGCTTTTCTTCACCTTCTTCAGCTTCCTCAGAAAATACCTAAATTTTAAAAAAATCAAATAAAGGGAAAAAAATAAACAAGAATAACAAATCTGATCAGCAAAATGTAATTTTACAGACCAAAACTTGGATTTGGCACGGACTTCATTGGTGGCCCAAAGCTTCATTCTGTAGATCTTAGGATGCTGATCTGCTTCTGTTGGGAGACCTCGCCCCACCACTTGGTACTGATGAAACTATGTTTTGTTTTTTCCAAATAAAAATCAAGACAAAAAATCCCATTACAGCTTTATAAAAAAAAACATAAAATAATGGAAATGGGTATTGATTGGTAACTTACCCTGAAAGCAACCATTTTTGTAATAAAGAAGAAGATAAGCTGCCGCTCACTGCTATGGCCCGTTCCCTGGTTTCTCCCTGTACTTTTCTTATGGCAGCGCAGTGGTAGGGATAAAAAACCCTACGTATTCTTTCTCTATTAGCTTTTTGTGGGCTTACGAGAGTGTTGAGTGACTTGGGGGTGGAGCTGAAATCCTTGGCCCATTTAAGCCCACAAAAAGTAGTATTTGAAGTCTTTGGTTTTTGAAGTTCAAATATTTTTCTCTTTATTTCGGAAAAATATAAAAAGCATTCGCATAATTATATTTACTATTTTTTAAATGATTTTTTAATTATTTTTAATTGAATTGGTGACTTATTCACCCGTAAATCAAAGAAGTTAATTCTATATGATTTGAAAAGTCTTGTTTTGGGATTTTAAATTCGTCCATATTGTTTATAAAATGCTCTCGTCCTCTTCGGTTTCTACTGCTGACAGTAATGGTGAAGATGATCCTCTTCCTGAAGACTCTATCACAAAGAAGGTCCGTTTCAAGGATTCAGTCTTCAATCCTGAAAGTGTGATGGTTGTGGAGAATTCCTTTCCTAAGGAAGTCTGTCTGGATAAGAATCCCGAAGTCGTGATGGTTGGGGATTCTTCTCCAACACCTTCTGTTTCCTGGAAAGACATGCTGGTTGGGAAGGAGAATCCTACGAGGAATATCTCTGATGATGGCTACTTCTTGGTTAATAATTTTTTACTCACCGATCAGGACATTAAGAAATCGGTGGTTGATGGTGTTCCTTCAAATGATTTCTCAGAGAGAGTTTTTAAGCTATTGGAAAAGGAGATTTCGACTGCTGTTGTTCTTAAGATGCTTGGTCGGAACCTTGGAATCACAACCCTGTACAATAGATTATATGGGATTTGGAAACCATCTAAGCCTTTTCAACTTATGGATATAGAGAATGATTACTTTCTTGCTAAATTCGAAAGCACTGTTGATCATAAAAAGGTGCTTTCCCAGGGTCCGTGGGTTATTTTTGGGCATTACCTAATCGTTCAACCATGGACGATTGATTTCAACCCAAATTTACCTTACCCTAATATGGTGCTTTCTTGGATTCAGTTTCCCGGACTACCTAGCCATTTATATCAAAAATAGATCCTTTTAGAAATTGGGAGAATGGTGGGCAAAGTAACTAAATTAGACCTTAACACTGATAGTAAAGCTTGGGGTCGCTAGGCTCACATGGCAGTCTTTGTTAATCTAGGGAAACCCTTAATCTCTAAAATTCTCATCAATGGTAGTCCTCAAAGAGTTGAGTATGAAAATCTCCTTATGGTTTGATTCAAGTACGGCTGCTATGGACACGTCAAGGAAAATTGTCCGGTAAATACTACTTCGTCAGAATTGAAAGAGAAAGATAAGATGAGGGAACAAACCTCTTCTTCATCTGTGGTGGCTGGCGTTGAGGAGTATTGTCCCTAGATGTTGGTAGGACGGAGAAGCAGACGCAGCATCATGGATGGGTCCAAAAAAGGAAACTATCCTAAAGGCGAGAATATCACGGGATCAAGATTTAATTCTTTAGCAGATTTGGAGGCATTTTCTTCGGGGGAGGATTTGCTCAAGGAGAATCAGAGGGATTTGAAGAAAAAAGGGAAAGCCCCTTCGTTGGATTCCCAAGAGCGGTCTGCAAAGGGTAATAAAACAGATCTTAATGGTTCAATAAAGGGGAATGTGGGCCTGATGATTGGAAAGTTGTTCAGTGGGCAGTTGCGTGGTCTAAAAAATAATACGTTGGCAAAGGATGTTAATCAAGCTGGGTCAAAATGGGGCTGGGTCTCCCTTTCCCCTTTGGCAGTTAATCATCAGGTCTCTTTAGATAAGCATCAGGCTTCCAACAGTGCTATTATTGGGCAGCAGCTTATCAAACAAAATTTGAAAGAGGCCCGTTATAAGCCTACGAACATCCACAAAGGCACGAATGGTCCAGACCTGAATGGTGGAGATAAACTTCAGTCTTTTAATCCAGGTGATGCTAACATTTTTTTAGTTTCGAATTTACAAACTGTGTGTGATACAGATCTTGCGAAGGCAGTTGTTCCTATTTCGAATCATAAGCAAGAGCAGCATGTAGTACATTTCAACCCGACTTTTGAAGAAAGTTCATTGGTTAACGTGGCGGTTAAAGAAGGAGTCTTGGAGGCTAAAAATCACTCTACAGTGGTGTTCAAGAATAGTAACTTCCAAGTGCCGATTAGTGAGGTGCCAGGGGGAAGTGTTTGCTCGTCTAAAATTTTATTACCTAGTGAGAACCCCAATGATCATAAATTAAATTCTAAAGTTTCTAATTCCAAAGGAGGGTGGAAACTTAACAAGACTTTAAAAGGTCCGAGTAATCGCTTCAAGAATTTTGAAAATACTCGGATTCATTTTGCTGATTCTATGAAGAAGGTGGCTGAGCTTATTGCGTCAAAATTTGTCAGAAAGTCTGCTGATGAAGTTTTATGGAAAGCTGGAGAGCTAGAGAAGCTTGACTCTACTGGTCCATGCTGAGATAAGTTTTTCTTTCCTGTTCTTTTTTATTTTATTATGATGAATATGTTTATTTTTTCTTGGAATGTGTAGGGATGTGCATCTGCTAATTTTTTGCGAGCCTTTCGTGAATATAATAATCAGTACAAACCTGATGTAGCAGTCTTCTAGAGCCTAGAGTCAGTGGGTTTAAAGCTGACTCTATTATTGCTAAGCTGGGCTTGGAAAAGTCGCATCGAGTGGAAGCAGTTGGGTTTTCTGGAGGAATATGGATTGGATGGAAGAATTTGATTGATTTGGAGGTGGTCAGTAATCATCCTCAATTCATTTTGGTTCGTCTCTCTTCCAATTTGCATCATCATCCGGTCTTTGTCGCCTTTGTTTATGGGAGTCCTGACAAACAGAAAATGAGATTTTTGTGGGATGCTTTAAGTCATACTGTGCCTCGGGAATATGTTCCTTGGATGGCCATTGGAGACTTTAATGCCATTCTATATTCAAATGATAAAAAAGGTAGACATGCTAAAGGCCGACGTTGCAAGTTCTTTGGCGACTTTATGGATAGTGCTTGTCTGTATGATCTGAGTTTCTAAGGACCCCCTTTACGTGGCATAGAGGTTTTCTTTCTGAAAGACTTGACAGGGTTGTGGGTAATGAAGCTTGGGTGGAAGCATTCCCTAACTGTCTCATTACTCACCTCCCTAGAATTAAATCAGATCATCGGTATTTACTCATGAACTTTTGCTCTACTGATACTCGTGTTCCTAATCGGCCTTTTCGGTTTCTTACTGGTTGGCTTCACCATCAGAATTTTCCTGAATTTGTTAAGAATAATTGAAATTTCAATGGTAACTTGGCAAATACTATGGAGAAGTTTATGAATAAGCTCAAAAATTGGAATAAAGGTGTTTATGGCCATATTACCCATCGTGAAAAATAGTTATTACATAAGCTTGCTAGGATTCAGCATACCTTGGATCTCTCGGGGTCTAATTCTCTTTTTCAGCAAGAAGTACTTGTTCGTGGTGAGCTTGAAAGTATTATGTATCATGAGGAGATTCTTTGGAAGCAAAAGTCTAGATGTGAGTGGCTAAACTTAGGAGATCGCAATACTAGCTACTTTCACAGACGTACGATTATACGAAGGAAATTTAACAAGATTACCACTCTACGTAATGCTAATGGGGATTGGATCTTTGATTCTGAGGTCTTTAAGACGAAAGCGGTCAACTTTTTCCAGAATCTTTATGGGGAGATTCTAGGCCCGATAAGGTCTTCACCTCCTAATGTTTTTCCAGGGCTCAGTCCTGATGATATCGATTCTCTGGGGAAAAGTGCCACTAATGAAGAAATCAAGACTGTACTTTTTGATATGGCGCCTTTGAAAGCCCTAGAAAGTGATGGGTTTCAAGCTGGTTTTCTTCAGAGTCAATGGGATACTTTAGGGGAAGCTATTTGTATGTGGGTTAAGAAGGTTTTTGAGGAGGGTATCATTGATCCAGAGTTTAATAACACCCTCATTGTGTTAATTCCTAAAGTAAAAACCCCTGAGGTTTTTCTCAGTTTCGTCCTATCAACCTCTGCTCTGTGCTTTATAAACTAGTTATGAAGATCATTGCAATAGATTTAAGAGTTTATTCCCGAAGATCATTGGTCAAGAACAAGAAGGCTTCATTGCAGGACGGAGCATTATTGATAATGTTATCATTGCCCAGGAAGTGCTAAACTCAATGAGAAACAGAAAGAAGGCCCAGTGGATGGCCATCAAGATCTATTTGGAGAAAGCTTATGATAGAGTCAGATGGGATTTTGTAGAAGCCTCTCTTAATGCAGCAGGTATTCTTTCTAATCTGGTTAAAGTTATTATGAATGCTATTTCGTCTTCCTCTGTGCAGGTCTTATGGAATGGTGCTCTTACTCAAAAGTTTATTCCTGTTAGAGGCATTCGGCAAGGATGTCATTTATCTCCTTATCTTTTTATTCTCTGTATGGAATAGCTGGGCTACAGTTTTCATGCGGGCATTTCTTCAGGGGTTTGGAGTCCCATTCGTCTTTCTCGCACAGGACCAAATCTTTCTCATTTGTTTTTTACGGACGATATGGTGATCTTTAGTCATGCTGATTTGAACCACAGTAAACTTCTCAAGAGTTTCTTAGACAATTTTTGTGATCTCTCAGGCCATAAGGTAAATGCTAGGAAAACTAATATTTTTTTCTCTTTGGGTATTACTGAGTCCTTAAAGAGTGAGATCTTAGCCGGTCTTGGCTTTCAAGAAGTTGATAATCTGGGGCACTACTTTGGGGTTCCACTTTTTCATAAAAGGGTTACTAATAGTATTTTTCACTTTTTGGTGGAAAGAGGACATAATCGACTTTCTAGTTGGGAAGCGAAACGGCTCTCCTTTGCTAGAAGAGTCACTTTAGCTCACTCTGTCATGTTGGCTATTCCAAGTTACATCATGTAGTCTAGTTTAGTTCCCAAAGAGATTTGTGATTCTATTAAAAAATTAGTTAGGCAGTTTATTTGGGGAGCTGTGGAAGGGGGGAAGAAGTTGGTCTTGGTTGAGTGGGATAACATTTGTCAATCTAAAATTCATGAAGACCTTGGATTAAGACGATTGGAGAATCAGAATAAAGCTTTCCTGATGAAAATTGGTTACAGTTTTATTACTAAGACCGACGCTCTATGGGTGCAGGTCCTTAGAGCTAAGTGTGGTTTTCATGAGGTATTGCCAGATTCTATAATGAAGAGCAGGTGTTTTTATATGTTGAAAGCAATCGCTAAAGCTTGGCCCTTGTTGCACAGAGATATGATCTGGTCTATCGGTAATGGGAGGTCTATTCGTTGTTGGGAGGACAATTGGGTACCAACTGTTGGCCCTCTTAGTCACTATGTACAGGGTCAAAGTTTTGTTTTCTCACAGCGTAAAGTTACTGAAATGGTTTTAGATAATGGAGATTGGAACATTGAACTCTTTAGATTGTGGTTTCCAGATGATGTGGTTAATCGTATCATTAGTATTCCTCCTCCTTCTGAGTCTGCTGGGCCTGATATTCTCTCTTGGTCCAGAACTACGTCTGGTGTTTTCTCAGTAAAGAGTGCTTATTTTATGCTTAAAGAGGAGTCTTGGAACCTGAAAGATGCGAATTGGAACATTGTTTGGAAAATTCCAGGACCACAACGTGTTAAACAATTTATCTGGTTGGTTCTCAAGCAGTGACTTTTAACTAATTCAGAAAGGGTTAGAAGGGGTGTTGCGCAGGACGCCTCGTGTCCACTCTGTGGTCATTCTATGGAGGATACTCTTCATACTCTCAGGGATTGTTCTTTTGCAAAGGAAGTCTGGAACCAAGTCATTCCTTCCAATCATTCTGGCAGATTCTTTGCTAGTGACACTTCAGAGTGGATGTTCTCGAATTTGCAGTCCTCTTCTTCACTTGACATAAGGGACTCATTTTGGACCTATTTTTTTGGGATTCTCCTTTGGCGAATTTGGAAGAATCAGAATACTTTCATTTTTCAAGGACATTCCATGAGTCCTAACGACATTATTAATATCTCTTACAGTTGGCTAATCATTTTTCCTCTACTTATCAAGCAGTGTTAGAGCACCACCCAATTCAGTCAACTACTCCTCAGAACTCAAGTATGTGTTTTTACCTTAATACCGATGGAGCTACTCACTCAGTCTCTGGTTTCTCTGCTGCAGGGGGAGTAATTCACGATGGTAAGGGACAATGGATCTTAGGATATAACCGACATCTGGGAAAATATACAGCAGCAGTTGTTGAGCTATGGGGAATTTTGGATGGGCTTTTGTTCCTTCAGAAGCAAGGATATGCTGAGGCCATTATTCAATCTGATAGCCTTGAAAATATTCTTTCTCTTCGTGACAGCAAGTCTGATGATTCAAAGAGTTCCCTAATAAGGAGGATTCACCAAATCCTAGCCTATAAAGAGAAGTGGTCCTTAAATTATATCCCAAGAGAGTCTAATCAAGTAGCAGATACTTTGGCTAAAATGGCCTTAAAGAAGAGCGAGACTTTACAAATTTTTGAAGAACCCCCGTTGGAAATACAAGTGCTTTTGAAGGATGAATCTTGTTTTGTTAATATGACTAGGAGTTATTTCTGTTAGTTCTTTGTTCTACTTACCAAAAAAAAAAGTCTTGTTTTGGTAATAAATTGAAATAACTAAATTTAATTTTTGTTCTAATTTAAATTTCAATATGTGTCAGTTGTATCGGTGCATTTTGATTTGTACCAGTACATACTAACTCATATTGATTGGTATAAGATTTTAATATTTTAAATTTTAAAAATATTTAAAAGTAATGATATATTTAAAATGGTACTACAAACATAATGATATATTCAAAATGGTACTACAAACATACTAGTATCCGTATGTACCAATATAAAAACAATGGTACATCCACTAGTACAATACTGATTATCTTACCTATAATATCAATTCAAGAGTTTAAATATATTATAAATATATATGATTAAAAATAGTTTAAATATAATATAAAATGTGACATAATATGATATTGCAGTATAAATGTGCTAAAATTTATATAAAATCATTTATTAAATTAATTCAGGGTTAAATTATCAAATTTTATATAGAATTAATACTACTTTAAAAATAATTATTACACATAATAAAAATCTCATTCATCATTGTTATAATAAAACCTACTAAATGACCAAAGCACATGTGCAATTATTAACATGATTGGTATGAATAAAAATATTAATAATTTTATAATAATATTTTAATAAAAAATATAAATAAATTTAAAATTAATGATATATTTGGAAATAATCTAGAAATGAGATGAAATTGTAGTTATTAGGGTTGTAATTCCATGTTTTTATGATTATAAGGATTTTTAATTTTCTATTATGTGTTTGGCTAATAAAATATATATTTTTTGATGTAAGTGAAATTTTTTTTGTCTATGCTACGGCCTATATTTATATTAACATCCACTTCAATTCAATATATATTCAACACGTCATAGTTTAATACCTATTAACCAAATCGAATATAATAACGGATATTCAGATCAATTTACCTTTACACCAAATACGCACTGAAGTGCTAATCGGGCATAAATACACCAATTCCACCTACCACACCTGAATACTCTTGTACTCTCAAGTTGTTTGAGCAGATGATATGTTTTCGACCCCTAGGGTATTAGGGAACTGTCTCTTATGTACACACATAGGGCTAAATCTCCCACCTATCAAAACAGACCCTATGGCATGCCAACTATATCTGTGACTCTATTCGACAACGTTAATAAGGAAAATATCATTGTTATTAATCATATTTCATCAACAAGCAAAAATACATGTATTCAACCAACCAAATGATCACTACTCACATAATCATGTATATACATACCTTTTGAGTATTTCACATTATTAATGTGAGATGTGCCTTGCATTTATCAAACACGTTGTAGGCACTTAAGATGAGAAATCGAAAAGGAGCAAAAAGCCACGCGACGCTCTTGGTAGCCAAGCAAGGTTGCGATGTCATGACGAGTAGGTAGGCCATGTCACGACAAGGCAATGTTTTCTGCTCAAATACAACCACGTTTTTTTACTCTCAACATGACTAATTCTCCTAGTCAAACTCTATTTTCTATAGGGATATTTTAGTCATATTGGACCCACGTCCCAAGACTATTTAAAGGATCTTTTGAACCCTGTTTAGTAGAATCAGATTTACATTATATATCTCTTGTGTGAGATTTATTAAAGAGTTTTTAGGGAGAGCTTTTGTATTTAGCATATTTTGTTTTCTTTTGGGATTTGCTATTTGTGTTTGGGTTGAATACTTTCCATCGTTATACTCTTTGTTTGTTGCTTAGTGAAAAGCTGAAGCCTCCTTTGCCTATGGTTTTTTTATCCCTTGGCGAGGGTTTTCTATGTAAATATTTGTGTTCATTCTTCCCTACTTTTACTATCTTATTGCTCATTCGGATCAATCCCTAACAAATTGGTATAAGAGCTTGGTTCAGCTTTTTCAAATTAACTCATTTAGGATGGCAGCAGTTAGATTTGATATTGAGAAGTTTGATAGGATCACAAACTATGGTAGGTTTAGATGACAACACTTCTAGTTCAGAATGGCCTAAAGGTCGTTATTGGTAAAAAGCTCGAAAGTATGAAAAAATCAAAATAGGAAGAGCTTGATGAAAAAACTCTATCTACGATTCAATTATGCCTTACGAATAATGTACTACAGGAAGTATTCATAAAAAAAACAACGGTTGCTTTATGGATGAATTTAGAAACCCTTTATATGAAAAAATTGCTGGCCAACCAATTGGTGTTGAAGCAATGCTTGTACACGTTTCATATGGACGAAAGAATGTCCATTAGGGCTCACATTAGTGAGTTTATTACACTTTTGAATGACCTAAAGAATGTTGAGGTTAACATAGACAACGAATATCAAGCTATGTTATTGTTGTGCTCTTTTCCCTCTAAGTATAAATCTTTCATGGAGACCCTAATTTATGGTAGAGGTAGACTGTCATTTGAGGATGTAAAGGGAAATTTGTTGAGTAAGGAAAAACTCGACAATGAATTAGGTTCAAGCAGCAAATCTGATGAAAAAGCCTTGATTTTAGTTAGCTGAGGCATGCAATAGTCTAAGTTAATGTCAAAATCGAGGAACGATGATAAAATATGCAAGTACTGTAAAAAGTTGGGTCACATAAAGGCATAATGTTATAGTTTGAGAAATAAAAATAGGAGGGCTACTGAGAGCGGCGAGGATGAATAGCAAAATGCTGAGGTAGCCAATGCTACTATGGCTGTAGAAAAATGTGATGATTTCTTATTGGTGTCAACGAGTGAAAGCTCCAAACTTACGTCCAAGTAGGTCCAAGATTAGGGTGTTCTTCTCACATATGTCCCAATAGGGAGTGGTTCTCCATATACAGTTTAGTTAAAGGTGGAGTTGTACATATGGGGAATGGCTCATCCTGTAAGGTTATTGGTATTGGTGTAATTTAGATTAGGATGCACAACAAGACAATCAGGACACTATTAGATGTCAAGCATGTTTCTAATTTAAAAAGAAATCTCATCTTATTGAGAAATTTGGACTTGAAGAGTTGTAGAATCAACATCGAGTCAAACGACATTAAAGTGTCTCGTGGTGCTCTCGTTTTGATGAGAGGTCAAAAGAATGACAATCTTTTTATTCTGCAAGGATCAATGATAAATGATAAAACTGCAAGTTCCTTGTTGGTTAAAAAGTTAGATTCGACTCAGTTGAGGCATAAAAGACTTGGTCATTCAAGCGAAAAAGGTATGACCGTTCTGGACAAGAGAGGTTCTCTTTCATGTGCAAGAGTTAGAAAAATAAAGCACTACATTCACGGGAAGAAAAAATAAGTCAGTTTCGATTTAGCAGTGCACAAGAAAAAGACTAGAAGTCTTCTAGTTTCAAAGTTCAAGTAGATCTTGAACTTGGTTAGAATCCTGCAAAGTTTGAGATAGGCCCATAGTTGGCTTTGGCAAATGAAGCACGATAAATACAAGTCAATGTGGAGATTTGTGGGATGTGCCTTACATTTATCGGATACGCTGTAGGCACTTAAGATGATAATTGACGAAGGAAAAAGCCACACGATGTTAGGACAACGCAACACCCTTGGTAGCCAAGCAAGGTTGCGACGTCGTGATGAGCAGGTAGGCCACGTCATGATGAGGCGATGTTTTCTGCTCAAATACACCCACATTTTTTTACTCTCAATAGGACTCCTTCTCCCTATCAAACTCTATTTCCTACAATGATATTTAGTTATATTGGATCCACGTCTTAAGCCCATTTAAAGGGCCTTTGGAACCTTGTTTAGTAGAATCAGATTTAGAGAATTAGATTGTGTTATATATCTCTTGTGTGAGAATTGTTAAAGAGTTTTTAGGGAGAGATTTTGAATTTGGGATATTTGGGTTTCTTTTGGGATTTGCTCTGTGTTCGGGTTGAATACTCTCCATTGTTATACTCTTTGTTTGATGCTTAACAAAAAGTTGAAGTTTCTTTTGCCTGTGATTTTTTATCCCTCAGTGAAGGTTTTCCATGTAAATACTTGTGTTCATTCTTCTCTACTTTTACTATCTTTTGTTCATATAGGTCAATCCCCAACAAGATTACCATTTCAGAACATTTAATGAATCAAACACACACACACACACACATATATATATATATATATATAATATTTTATCTAACGAACTCAAATTGTGAGAGTACAAACCAAAATATCTATTTGTAAACAGCTTTGGATTTTCCTTCGTTTTTCGACGTCTTGACATCGCCTTAGCTTATTAGATTAATGACCGAACGGAGAAGATGACTGTTGCTCATTGTTTACTTTTCCAATCCGTTTGCAGAGAAGAAAATATGAAAACAAATGTTTTTTCTCTCCCCCGACTTAACATGCGTATATATACACTTTAATTAACAATGTATTTTTGTTAATTAATCAACCTAATTAATTACTAATCAAATGATTTATAGGTATAATATTATTTAGTGGAAAGTGATGACATTGATAATTAATTTGATATCATAATTTACTAATGGTCAATTTGCTAATATAATCTTTGCTTAATTGCCATCTAAGGCACTTGTCAATTTAAAATCAATTTCTTTTCATTTTAACCACTAATCAATTTAGCCTTTGTATTATTTTATTAACTGATTTAATTCAATAACCCTTAATAATTCGACCTTCTCGATCCGTATTTGACTCGTAATTATTCTATTTTAATAATGTATTAACTCAACTCAATAAATCCAGTCCGAAATCAAATTTTATAATATCGCCACAAATCGGGTCGTTACAATTACTCATTTGACAAGTATAAATAATTAATAATAAAAATTATGTAATCAATTGAAAATTAATATAAATAATTTATATTAAAATCATATAATTTAGTTTAAATATTTAATAGGTGAAAATGTATATAAAATTATTTCTCATAAATAAAAAAGTTATAATATTTAAATGAGATTAATAGAATAATGTATAATTATATTTTAAAAAATAAACATAGGTATCAATACTAGAATAATATTATTATCGTATTAAGCTTAAAGCATATATGTGTATGCTTGGAAAGCCATAAAACAATTCAATTTGAGTATAATTGTTTATAGTTACCCACATAATTACCATAATTCCTATATATTCATATAATTGAGATGTTTATTTATACTTGATTCAAAGAAGTCAACTAATTACAATATTTATCTAAACATATCAAACACGAATAAAAGATATATGCGCTTGTTTTGAATCTCATGCAACTAACAACTTATCCATGTAAATAATAGTAACGAAGGATGATGCTTTTCTTTTTTCTTTAAACTTTTTAAATTAACCATTCAATTGAAGTTCAGATCAATAATTTTTTATTCATAAAAATGGTTCCAAGATTTTTTTTGGGAAGCAAAAAATAAATTTTTTATTTAGGTAACTTCCTTTGATTATGTCCTATGGTATATGTAAGTATTAAAATTTAAACTAATCACTCAATCGTTACATATTGTTTTGCATGATTTCACTTTTATTTTCTATTTTAGAGATAGAAATCTGGGTAGAGTGGTTCTTAAGTGATTGTCCATTTACCGTCTCAGCTTTCTGCTTCCAATCATCTCCTTCACCTTGATTGGCTCAAAGTTTATAGATGACTTCAAAATATTTCCTTTTTACTCTCACACAAGTACATCCCCATCTTAAACTACATGCTTAGGATGACCCAATTGCTTCATCAAAGGATATGGGCCTTTCCAGAAAATCAAACCAGCTCTGCTCGGGCTGAGTTTGCAGATATTGGAAAGTGGGTAGGGCGAGCCCACCTCTACTCTTTTCATTTTCTCTTTAGTGTCGACTAAAAGATGGTATAACGTTGGTTCCTTCATTGAATGAAGAAGAAAGGGAGGGATTTACTTGCAGCTTTCCGTCAAACCTTTCTCACCCTCCAAAACATGACTCCCCAGGCTGAAGCTGAGGCTGAGGCAGGCACCCACACTCTCTTTCTCACTTTACGATTCTAAATCAATCCATTTTATATATATATATATATATATATATGAATGAATGCTCTGATTTATTTATTTATTTATGTAGATACAGCTGAATGCAGCATCAGCGCGTTACAGTTACAACCCCATATTGCGATGGAACCCTCATGTCGAAGATTACTTCATCAAAGCATACGGGTCTCTCCATTTTGCTCAAATCTCTAAAGCCTTAACGTACGTTCTTTCTCATCAATAAATAACCTATAAGCTTAGCACCTCATTTACTCCTTGGCTTCCTTCATTTTTGCTTGTTAAACCAATACTCTTTTCTTTATATATATACTTCTATCTCGGTGGTGCTGTACCCAATACTCTGACGTTGCCTCTTACTGTATGCTTTTGCTTATTTTTTAGTGGGATTTCAAGGGCAAAAGGCATTTAGCAAAAGAAAGCTTTTAAATGGATGAAAACATAGTCCATTGATTTTTCATGTTGTCTTTCATTCTTTTTTTTTTTTTTTTTTTTTTTTTTTTTATGCCATTATTGGTTATTGATTAGGCGGCCATCTTGCTATTCTTGCATTCGGGTGAACACTCTCAATTCAACAAGTGATGCTGTCATTGAGAAACTTCAGGAAATCATGAGAAAATCGGGGCCTCAAAATGATGTTGTAGGCATAAATTTGAAAGAGAATAAAGCAAGTAATGATATTGACTTGGATATGGTTGAGAAGCAATCGAGCTTACAAAATGAGTCCATCACTAAGTGTCAGATACCAGGTTTAGAATATGTTGTATTTGTTAAGGGTTCTGGACCACATGAAATTGACTATGGTTATTTGCCCGACAAACCACCTAAGGAGGTGCTTGTTAGTAGGAAATGTGCTGAAGCAGTTCTTCGAGGTGCTCAGGTACAGCGTGTTCCCTCTAATGTGTAATTAAGAGCTAAAGTTTTATTCATTTTTATCTATCATTTAAATTTGGAATTAATGGGTTTCTTTGTATTTTGCATGAAAGCTCTGCATTTGGTTCTTTGTGTATTAGTTAAAAATTGAGGGTTTATCTTTTCTCTTTAAAAGTTATCAACAACTTATCTTAGGGATTCCAGAGGGATTTGTAGAATATTGTGTTGCTAGTACTCATCGTTGACTTAAAAATTCATCCTTTGTTTTCTCGTCTTTGTTTATCTGTAGGTATATGTTCCAGGTATAATGGCCTGCAGTTCTCATGTTGAGGAAGGGGATCTAGTTGCAGTTTCAGTTGCTGTGGAGCAGCCTTTTCCTGACGGTGGATGGGGACTTGGTATAACACGTGGGACTGTTCTGCAGGGACTGCCAACCGGTAAGTAGTATATATTTTGCTTTAATATCAATGCTTCATCATTTTGATCCATTGGTTTTCAGCAATTGGATGCTACATAGATTTAGGATTTATTTTAACAAATTAAGAATATTATTGTCTTATTATTATCTCTCTCCTTTTTAAAAAAAAAAATAGTTGATCTTGTTTTGTAAATATGTAGATTGGAAGGATTAATTTTAGGTGGCTTTTAGAACAGATGTGTATGATTGATCTTGTTAGATATTTAGTTAAACTACTCTGTTGTCTTTTCTTAATGCATCTCAAAAGATAGTCAAGATGTTGATGCTACAAATTTTAGGTGTTTTGGAAAAGGAAAGAGATATAAGGCTTTAAGACTGGATGCAAGGAATAATAATGACACTACCTGGTCGCAAGGAATGATGTATCTGCGTCAATCGCAATCCATTTCTCTAGACTAAAGTGTAATATAACCTAATCTGAAGTAAATATTAGGAAAAAAGGGTATTTGGGTATAAGAAGAGAAAGCAAGGTAAAGCCAAGCACAATTCGCTGCACTTTTGATGGGGGCTTCTCATATTTTGCAAATGAGAAATTAAATCCTGAATCATTTTATTTTTCTGATCATCATATTGAACCCAAAGACTATGTAATTAGTTTGATTAAACATGTGTGTTAACTTAAATAGCATTTCTTGTATATATGGTTTATATTTGACTGCATGTATCTTCTAGTGCTGTGAAATAGCTAAAGTTTCTTGAATTATATGCTATGATACACTGCAGATCCCTATCACTTTGAGCGAAATGGATTATACATTGGTCAAGGAACAACAATGTTGTCAAGAGCCGGGATCTTCCGTGCTTCTCAAGGAATTGCTGTTGATATGAATAATCGAGTATTTAAGTTGCCTTCATTTTATGGTATAATTCATCCCTTATTGAAAACATATGAAAATGCTTGAATGGACTTATGGAATTATGTTAAGTTCTGGATGATGTTTTCTGATATTTTGGATTGCTCTTGTTATTCTCTTTTGTTTTTCACAGATGTTCTTGAGGGGGAAATATTTCTTCAAAACCTGCCGAGCGTTATTGCTGCTCATGCTCTTGGTATCTACCTCCTAATCCTTCTCCTTTCTTTTTTTGGCTTATTTACAAGTTCACTTTCTTGTCTAGTATTCTTTGTTTTTAAGCTATGCCATGTTATATATCTCTATGCTAGTTTCTTCATTTTTCTCAATTCTCTTTTGCAATATCTTTGATAGAGAACTATTATGTAGTGCTTTGTAAATGTTTTCTGGTCCTGGAACTTAAATTAGGCACTGAAGAACATTATGGTGGATGTTAATCTGTTATTGTGATAATGAAGTGGGATTGAATGCAGTAAGTTGAGGTGTTCTTATTTTTGTTGCCAGTTCGAGTGCCAAGGTATTCTAGAGGTTTGAATCTCGGACCTTGTCCTGGAACCAAGGCTTTAACAAGTTATCGGGTACCAATTCTGGTAGGCTATATTTGATAATTTTTTTGCGGCCCATTGTCTGTTCCCAGCTACTGCGAGCTGATTCCTATGACTGGATAAAACATGCTTTAAGTGTCCTGAAATCTGACTTTTCTTCATTGGGTTTGAGGATTTCTATATATCTTTTTTTAATTTTATATCAAGTGTCCATTTTTAATTCTTGATTGAGGTTCTGGTATTGTTTACTTTTTAATAAGCCAAAACTACTGAAGTTTTCAAATCAGAAGAGCATGGTGATTATTCATCATAAAGGTTGAAGTTTCAAGATCATCACTAATGCTAAGCTAACATGCAATTAGAGTTAGTAGACCAATATTTTAAATTATTATTTTGAATGATGCTTACCAAAAAAGGTTCACAATCCTCCCAAAATGAAAATGGTTTCCTCTTATGACCGAAAGTTCAATATCCTCCATAAACACTACTGCTTTCCAATTATTATAGACCACCACAGGGGTGGAATTTTTCTGACTGGAAAAGAAAAAGTTTTATGCTTTTTGGATGGACAAGGAAGAACTATTAATAATAGAAACACTAAAGATGTCTCTGATTTATAGGTCCTAGATTTTCCAACTAGGAGTTCCTGAAGTCACCTTCTATGGTAGGTTTGAGTTTTGCTTGTCTGCACCAGCTTTTGTGACCTCAAGTATTCCGACAAAGGCAATACTGTAGATATTGAAGGGAGTCAAACCTCATTACTCCTTTTAGCTATTCAAAGGTGCAGTAGTATGAATGGTTGTTGGCAGCTGCTACCATGGCTTCTATTGTTTATATTAAGTGCTTGGTTGCCCTTTTTTTTTCTTTGGCTGAAATATATTTCTTAAAGGTGTGTAGATATAATCTTTGGAAAATGGAAAATCTGTCTCCTTTTGTTTCAATCTTTTCCCTCTAAAAAAGATTGACTGGTTTCTCTTTTGTCTTGAGTATTCTTTGCTTGAGGTATTCTTCACATATATGCTGAATTGTGAAATTTTTGCCAAACATGGTCATTGTGTGTGTGGTCTTTTTTTGTCTCAGATCCTCAGAAAGGTGAGCGGATACTAGACATGTGTGCAGCTCCAGGAGGGAAGACAACTGCAATTGCTATACTTATGAAGGATGAAGGGGAGGTGATTGCAGCAGATAGATCTCATAATAAGGTGAAAATCTTAATATAAATGAATTAGTTGATTATCATCTAGATTTTTACATGTGACTGTATAGTTTAATAGGTTTGCTTGATTGATTGGCTGTTGATGTTGTAAACAAATGACTTATGCTGTTTTCTTGCAAAAGAGGCTGCATAAATTGTATACTCTTTGTTGGGTTTCATCAGTGTAATCATAGTTGATTCTTCTCATACACTATAGTTTGCATACCAATGCTGTTAACATCATTTGCATAACTGATACTTATATAAGCATGTTACTTCGTGGTTACCTTTCTGAGACTTAAAGCAGTGTTTTAAAATCAAACTGGACCAACCAATTAAAGGTAAGAATTAATCATTCTCTTAGAAAGTCATTCTAGTTATACTGTTTCTTATGGCTTAGACTTTTTCTGCTAGATATTCTAGCTGTTAATTTTCAACATGCCTATTATTTTTGTTTTTTTCCCTTGGTAACTGAAACTCAATGTCACTTGAGTAGACTGTTTGTCTGGTGAGACCTCCTTCTATGATTAAATCAGTCGGTGGAACTGGGAGCTTATTTCTCAAGAAAGAAAGGAGTTTTGTGGAGAATGTTGTGCTTGGTGAAAAGAGAAGAAGGTGCTCTATTTATATTGAGGATGAGGGGTTGTCAAGGTGGTTGTGAGATACAAAGGAGGCTCAAAGGATGTGCCTTATTTCAGAAAGTACTGGCTCAAGTACATAACGACTGGTTTAATGTGCTTGTTTTCACTTGACCTCTGGTCTTTGGTCATAATATTTGTTGTCTTCTTAAGGAAAATATGATGTTCAACGCTTGGTTTCTGCTTCATCCTTTCTTCATGAGTGTTGCAAAACTTGAATTTGCCTCCTACTTAAATTGATTATGCTTGATTTCCACCATGCTTGAAGAAGATGACATGTGTTCTTACCAGAGATCAGGAAGACGTGTGGAATGAACCCATGATCTCTATGACTGTTTAATGAAGTTGTAGTAAGGACCTTGGGGGCAAAGCATAGAGCTTGTGACAAAAAGGAATTATCTTCAGACTGTCACATCATGCCAGGCTTTATGTGCTAGAGCTAGCACTTTCTGACATAGTGTGTCCCTACTCCCTCAAGCCTCCTTTGTGCCACATCTGTCTTGGAGCCCCCCTATCTTCGTGTATAGATAAGATATCTTTTCGCTTTTCACCAAACATTTATTTTGCAAAAAGTCATAACCTATCAATGAAAGGATCCCTAATGGTCAAAGACTAGCCAACCTCCTTGTATTTGTCTTGCAGGACTTGCCTTGTTAACTCATCTGGCATTTGATTTTCAATCCCCTTGAGAAAAAAAGCATGGTGGGGTCCTTGAATGGTCATATTAGTTAATTTTACTTAAGCATATGAAACAAATTGTTTCTCAGTTTCCATATTCCTAATGACTGACTGGTGGTCTTGTATGAGGATAATTGGCTTAAAAGTACAAATTATGCCACAAGAAACACATCCTTATTATTTTTTACTTGATTGCTAAGAAAAAAAAAATTCTACTTTAATCTACTGTTAGGATAATCTATTATATTTGAATCTAGAATCTATAATCTCTTTGTTTGAGGACTCCAATTTCTTTATTTATAGGTGATTGATATTCAGAAATTGGCAGCTGAGTTGGGTTTGACTTGTATAACAACATATAAACTAGATGCTCTCAAAGCTGTTCGTAAAAGAAATGGTTCAAGTGATATGACCACTCTGTGCTGTAACAAGGATAACAATGATGTTGTGAATCAAAGGTCTGACTCGGGGCCTCTTGGCAATGGAGTGTCATCAACTACCATTGTAGGATCAAATGCTGATACAACTTTCAAGGAGAATGGTATGTAAATTCTGTCAATTGTTCATGTGAAAAAATATATCTTTTCCCCTCTTTCTTGTTGTTTCTTTTTCTGTGGGGAGTATGGTGAAGGTTGGAAATGCGTATTTTCCAAACATTATCTTCAGAGATGATTGGATTTATACTAGATCTATCTTAAGGCAGACTGAACCTTGGTTTTGTGCATTAGAGCCTCTCCTTGAGTGAATGGCAACTGCTGAAATGGTGTTAGGCTTTTGAGTGACAGCTTTTTGATATCCTTCCTGACGGGATTGTCTCTTCTTTGCCTGTGCCACCGGAAAAAACTGAACCACCTTTTGGGTTATCTGACATGATTATTGATTTCTTTTCTGTTTGATTCTCAATAATTATGATTGTCTTTTTCAGTTTAGCATGTAAGTTTTTGCACCACTTTTATTGATATTCTGAGTTGCAGTAAATTCAATATTTTAGATCTACAAATGAAGTTTTTGGTGATAACTCCTTCAGTCTATTATCAGTGTTGTAAGATTTTCAGAACAATGGCTAATTTGCTTACATGCTTAAGTATGAATGACTGGTGTGAAGTTATAAGTTCAAATTTTCCACAATAAATAAATAGTCAATTACTCAAAGACGTTTTTTCATCTATATGAAATTCAGAAATTCTATCGCTATATTTGCTTTAAATGTGCATTTTATGCTTATATTTAGACTCTGATGGAATTGTTCGAAAAGATAATGAAATACATGCAAGTCATGTCCCTTGCTAAGAATTATAGACATGAGTTTTCTATATCATTTATAGCTTCTGAATTTCAATTCGTTGTTAAATAATGCTTTCTCTACCATTTTTGTTCTGCATGAGTAGAAGGCTTAGAGTTACATATTTGTTTCTGATTCTCAATGTTCTAGTTAGCAATGAAAAAGCAAATGAGAGAACTTACACCAGCAAAGCTGACATTAGGAAGAACACGCGAAGAATGAGGAATGGCCCAGGGAGAAATCAAAGCCTGGGTGGTAGAGTTGAGAATTCGAAAGGCTTCCTTCCTAACAGCTTTGATCGTGTCCTTCTTGACGCTCCTTGTTCTGCTCTTGGTTTGAGACCTCGGCTATTTGCTGGAGAGGTAGGATATTATGTTTATACTGGTTACAAACTGACACTTGTTCGTCTTCCTGGTTATTTTGCTGCACTCTAAAATCTGTCCATTCCCATGCATAAAATCAGTAGTGATGAAACCTATGTCCGTGGCATAACTGCATTTCTAAATTCTGTCCATTCACATGCTTAGCATCAATGGAGTGATGAAAATATATGTCCTTAACTCAAGAAATGATTTATACAGTCTTAGAAGATCTGGGCTATAGAGAAGACAGCTGTTACACATAAATAAAATAAAAAATAAAATCTACATTTTGTATATGTATACACTGTAGACTTGTTTCCTTTTAAGGGATTGATTTATGTGAACTATGCTGGTATTGGAGTGTTGTTACCTGTAAATTAGTATATGCTTAGCTGCAGGAACTTTCTTCCAAATGTCCTTCAGTAACGGAGCATATGATTTTACAATTTGCTTGTTTATCTTTCAACCTTTAAAGCAGATTGCTAAAATATTCCCTATGGTTGCTTAGTTTTTTTAATGCGAGAACCAAGATGGTTATAAAGTAGGTGAACTTTACTCCAATTGATCTTCCTTCAGAATATCATGAGCAAGCATTAGTTACTGCTGTTTCATAAATTAAGCCACTCATTTGGTGCTTCTACAAAGCTTTTGGCTTGTAATTTGTTGTTTCTACATGTTGCCTCTGTGTTTTCATTTAATTATTTGTTCTTTTTTTTTTTTTTTTTTTTTTTGGGGGCTATATTAATCAGGTGTGACAGTCTGGTCTACCGGACAAACTCATTTCTCAGTTTTAATCGTCTAAAAGTTAAATAATTTGTTTTACTTTTAGTTCTTCTATTTAATATTCTTTAAATTATTTTGATTAAACAGAAAGAAAAGAAAAACCTTTAACTGAATCAAATAAAATTGTTTTGGCTGTTTGCTGTTTTTCTTTGGCATACAGGAAACCATAGAGTCATTGAGAAATCATGGGAAGTATCAAAGGAGGATGTTTGATCAGGCTGTTCAGCTAGTTCGCCCTGGTGGAGTCCTTGTGTACTCAACGTTAGTTTGCTTTCTTTTGACACATTTATATTTCTTTATATAAATTATAAATCTACTGTTCTCTTAATAAATTATAAATGTATTATGTTGCTTTTAGACATTTCTGATAGGCTGAATTTATTCTAATATTGGAGGCTTTACTAAAATTGAGGTAGTTAGATGTTATTTACTGGTAAAACTGATGTTTGTTGTTTTTCCTCTCAATACTGAAATATTGTTAGATGTACAATCAATCCTGGTGAGAATGAAGCATTGGTCCGATATGCTTTGGACACATACAAGTTCCTGTCTTTAGCTCCACAGGTAATTTAACTTAACCTCTCCACAACACATTAAATTGTAAACTTATTGATTTTCATGGCTTTAGTATATTTAAGGTGGGAAAACTCCAGAGAGAGTTGACTAACATTTGGATGGTTTTTATAAGGTTTTACCATTGGCATTACAATGATGTTATAGATTCAATTTTATTTTAATTGTCTGATGATACACACTTTTCCAGCATCCAAGAATTGGAGGAGCTGGTCTTGTCGGTCGTTGTGAATTTTCAGACGGATATGTTGAGTAAGTATTTCTTGTTACTCGATCTTGGTTTTTTTAACCAACTGAAAAAGGTATTCGGTGAGGCTGATCTATACTATATACTATATAATATACTAATACTAATACTGATACTATACAGAGAATGGCTAAGACCAGGAGAGGAGGAATTGGTTCAGAGGTTTGATCCCTCATCTCAACTTGATACTATTGGATTTTTCATAGCCAAATTTGCTGTAGGCCCCAAAGACAACATATAAACTCACTCAAGTAGTAACCATTTAACAACTAGGTCTTTTGTTGTTGTAGTATTTATTATTCATTTATTCACTTTTAACTGTGAGATTTGAGTTTATGATTTTATTCTCTTTACTACTGCAATAATAATATGTATTTTATAGGCTTCATATGACTTCAAGACGCTAGTTTAATATACACAAAGCTTGGATGGTATCTGTGCATATGAAGAGAAATCATTACATTTATTCTGTTATGGAATTTGCTGAAAATTTTAAGCCTTAATTTGGTCACATCACTCAAAAACATCCCCCAACCTCTTCTTCCAATTCTTATAGTAAATAGGCGGTGGCGATGGCAATGGCAATGGCAGGATAAAATCAGGTCTGGTCTGGATGGTTGGTTTTACTATTAAAAGATAATAGAATGTTTTTTTAAAATATTTTTATAACTAAATTTAAATAAAAAGTGTTTTTATTGATTAATAATTCAACTCAGATCGGTTTGAATTTGAAAAAAATTAAAAAAAAGAAAAACTCGCTCTTTATTTAACCCGTAATAGTTACACTTCTCTGTAAATCAAAGTAATTTTATATATTTTTGTAATTTTTCTAAAAGTTAAAATTTAACAATCCGAAGCAACTGTGAGTGGGTGGGTTAAAATTAACTCTGATGATGCAATGAACCCCAACAATAGTGAGGCACAGGCTGTACTGGAAGGAGACAATGCCTTGGCCAATTCAGCTTGTTTTGAAGCATGCGGAAGGTTTGAGTTCTTCTGGTCTGGTGCATATGATGAGGGAGCGACGGTGCAAGGTATGTTTTTGTCATGTGCCTCGTGAAGCCAATAAGGCTGCAGATTCAACATATCGCCAGCAAGTGTTATGTCAGCTCTAAAGTTACGGTAAAAAGAAAAATGGAAAGATGAAAAGTTGATGGGGTGAAAAATTAAAACGATGGAAAATATAATTTTTTTTCATAAGTATACTTGATAGGAGAGACGAAAAAAATGAAAAGAAAATGTTTCTTTCATTACTTAGTAGAGTTGAAAAATAAAAGAAAAAGAATAAAACGTTTGAAAAATGTAGAATTTGAACTAACATATACATCTTTTTCATTTTCTCTCCTCTCATCATTCCAATTTGGAAATATTGATTTATGCATTAGGATGAAAAATGATCATTCTTCCTAATTTCTTTCCTCACTTTTCTTTCTAACCAAAAACACTCAAAATTTATTTTATTTTCACTTATCTATTCTCTCCTTCTATCGCTCCATTTTTCCATCCAACTAAGCACACCCTAAATGTTAAGGAACTAATATTGACCTGATGCTTATCTAGCTAAGGTTGACATACTTAGAGAAAAATAAAATAAAAATTTTAATAATTCAATCAATTATATTTCATGTTCTATTTATATAGACCAAAAATATCAATTTTTGAGTGAATAAAATTTTATATTTGATTTCTATAAAAAAATTCAATTGTTAAATATATTAATATAAATAGTATTTTTATTAATATAATATAATATCGAATTAATTTAAAAAATTATATGCATAACAAATATAATTATATTTATAAATTCAACATTTAAATTATTAAAATATTAATTATAAAAAAATACAAAACTATGAACAAATGAGGAGATATTACAGGAATCAAAAGATTTTCTAGCAAAATAATAAATATATATGTGTTGGACCATTTAGCGGTTTTTTTTTATCCCAATAACACAAAAGAATAAAAAAAATCAAACTAATATAACTTTTACAATACTTACCAAATTAGTACATGTTTTATTGGAGAGGGAAATCGGTTTGATCAAACATATTTTATTTTCTTTTACATATTTTTAACTTAATAAAATTATATTTATTGATGGATATGATATGTCATGGGACTAGAATTTAATCTGGCAAACTGTTGGAAAAAATTTAGTTCGAAAATAGTTTTTTGCACAGTAGAAAAATAAAAATTTTGAAAATCGAGCCACTTTGTAATATTATAGCAATAAATTTTTTTTCCTGAAATAATATCTGTGCTTTGAGCGAGACGGATTCTAGACGTTTTCAACTTTCAACCGGATGACTTTCTTTGCTATTCTCGTACCATGAACTATGAGCTCGAACAATTTCGAATCAAACATAAAACCGTGAATAATTTTCTTACTTTTAATAAGAAAGTAAATTTCTCTTTTTTATAGAAACCGGTAGAATTGTTATTATAACTCACGATATTGCAACTCTTGCTTCGCTCATGGCTTTAGCCCATGCATAAATGAGAAAAATGCCTCATTCTCACCCAAATCAGAAATTTGGAGCATCAGCTCATTGAACTCTTTCAAATACTCCATAACTATGCAGTGTAGCAAAAGCTGATGCAACTTAGCTCGAGCCTTATGCCGAGTAAATCTGCCCTTTGATTTCACCCTGAAACTCCTCCCAAGTCCCAATAGCGATACCACACCGTCTCTCATCTATGGGCCTACGATGCCACCATAATAAAGCGACATCAATAAAATACATGGCAACAGAATTTACCTTGGTAGCATCATCCGTGATGCCTTTGGCATAAAACTGTTGCTCCATTCCCCAAAAGAAGTTGTCCACATCCTTTAAGATCTCGTCCCATTAAACTCTTTCGACTTTGGGACATCTATCTTAGGCTTGAGTGCCGCAGCCAATACCCTATTACCCAAAGCAACTTTGCAGATATTGAGCTCCCCCTTGAGCTCCTTAATGTATTCCTTTAAGGTCGACACCATAGCCTCGAAAGCATAACTCTTCTCAGTCAACTCACCTACAACGATATTGAGGACCCCTTGCATTAAATCAACATTAGCACTGAAGGCCTCTACCACTTGTTCTTTAAGTTGAATTTGCCTCGATTCTAGCTCTGTCGTACGTCCACCAACTTCCTCAAGGGTCTCTGTGACATCACTCATAGAACCCTCTAGTTTGGCAACCCTAACATCCAAAGCTGATAGTATATCCCTCGAGCTGTTAGCTTTCTTGCCCTCCCACGGGTCTTCATAGTCTCAATCTGTTCGACTACTCCTTTCTACATCTCAAAAGCGTGTGACCTTAAGCGATTTCTTTACTTTGAATTTGCTCAGCCTAACACCCGAAAAGTGAGAATTTCTTTAGGAAATTCTCTAAAGCACCGAAAATAGAGCGAAAGCAACTCAAAAGCACAAAAGCAACTCAAAAGCAAAAGAGTAACGAAAAAGCTTGAAAAGCCACAAGAAAGCAATGCACACCAAGTGTTCGAGTGAATACTCTCAAATATATTCTCCAACTCAATAACAAAATACAATGGGGAAGGCCTCTATTTATAAATCCAATGAGATGATAGGCCTCTATTTATAAATCTATTTATAGATCTATTGAAATTAGTGCCTATTTACAAGATAAAAGTCCTAAGGGTTTTAAACTCTATACATTTTTATCCCTTAGAATTTATATTAATTACAGTTTTACTAGAGTATTTCATTGGACCACCAAAACTTCAAGTAAATGGGTTTTTTCATGAATTTCACAAATCGAGTTAATTCAAGTAGGTTAAATGAATCCTATTTAATTAGTTGACCTCCATGTGACATTCTGTGCACAATGTTTATGAACTTTGATCTGCAACTTGTGATAATAAAATGACTAATTATTGGATGTGCATAAAAGTTTTTTCTTTTCTCACCCAAAGTTTTTTACAATTTTTATAAAACTATCATTTTTAATATTATAATATTATCATTGAATAAATTATAATTTATAACACTATATATTTAAAAAATTTAAAATTAATTCAATAACATTATAAAATATTAAACATCTATATTTTTTTATGATATTTTTGTAAGATTCAGTTTTATAGAACTTAAAAAATAAAAGCTGTAAATGATGAGCTATTTATAAATAATATATAATCTTGGAAATAATAATTTGTTTTTATCAAATTTAATAAAGGTAAAATTGATTTCAAGTCAATTTCTCTTTTCCATCAAAACTTGTACTAGTTTATGGAATACGTAATTTTTTTTACTATTGAGATAAAATGACTTTAAAATTTTGATGGTAGATAATTGAAATTTGATAAGAGAGATGTCAAAATTCGAACGATTATAACTATATATATTTTATATAAAATTGCTTAAAATTGTCAATTGAGCCTTAATTTAATTGATATTATTATCAATGCAAAAAGACATAAATTTAAACACACTTTCACAGATTTATCTTTCTATTTAAAGACTAGAAATGAACTTTGAGTAATTCTACTTATTATATAAGAAAGTAATACATTCGAACTAATGTCCTTTGACACTTACAACAATGTTAATGCTAACCAAACTAAAACTCAATCAACATCATTTAATATTGATGATGTCATTCCAACCAATCGAATTTTAAGGACTCATGGATCATCCATTCAAATTCTACTTATGAATCCTCATATTTTATCTTTTAATTAAATTAAAATAACTTTTAATCTATCATTTTGAGAGAACAAAATTTTAATTCCCATATTAAAGTCGGTATAATTAATTTTTCATTTTACTCGGGTTACAACTTACAAGTTATTGATCATTTTATATTCAAACAAAATCACTGTCAAAGGCAAAGCAAATCTATGATCAACCTCGCCTAAAATCACTGAATTTTCACCAAACACAATAACCTAATCACGATATATAATAATCAGTTGTGTTAAATAAAAGACCATCCAATTTTCAGCAATCATATAATCAGCCTTATAATTAATTCATCAAAAAGGAATGGGCAAAACACCCGCTTACCCTACTTTAATTATGCTCCTCGGGGCTCAGGCGTTTAAGAGGGTATCGGATTGGATGGGATCTTCCACGTCATGAGGATGGTCAAGAGACATAACGTGATTCTTGAAAGAAGATGCAGCTTCTTCCCTCTGTTCTGGTTGCCCCAGCTTGTCAAATACAATGGCCATCAAGTAGAAAGCTTCGGCCATTAATTCATGATGCTGAGGACCAAAACAAGTTTCATCCCATCAAAAACAATGCCAATACTTGCTATGAAAGCAAAAGTAAGCAACGATGATGCGTTGCTGCTACTATATGTACCCACAATTGGATCATATGAATACTAACGACAAATGAAATGCATAGGTTCTTGTTTCATTTTTTTTCTTTTTTATGGAATTCTTACTTCTGTCAATGGCTAAACCTAAGAGCAGAAAATATACTGAAACTTGACTTGAAGACATAAATGCTAAGCATTCCAAAGGAGAAAGGAGAATGTAGACATTCCATATCAAAAGTCAACTAACCTCCAAAGCTTGCAACTCATCTGCAGCTTGCCTTAAGGGATCCAGCACAAGTTCTGGACTTTTGGAAACTGGTGAGGGAACTCAACAAGTTAGTGCAGTGTAAGTACATAACATTTACAATTCAAACAAGCTTAACAAAAAGGAGGATATGGAGGAAAAGGGAAAAACATTGGGCCAATTTCATATTATCCTAAAAGTTGGGATCTTTTACAAAAAGAACTCCAATTACAAGTCATTAAAAATGATAATTATGTCTTTGTTGAAATATTGAACTTTTAACCACTCTGATCAGATGAATTACTTTTAGAGCTTTGTAGCATCATTCGATAAGAAAAGTTGCTTTAGACTGTTCCGAAGCCTGTTCTTAAAGAACTTAAACTAAAACATTTCTAACTTGTTTGCAACTCAATCGAGAATGACCTAAGAACATACCACCCACTGACGAATACCACCTGACCAGAAGCAGTAGTCCAGTGCCTTCGACAAGAGTTTTCACTTTAGGCACTGTAAACCATACAAGGTAGTTGGAAAAATGACTTGTCCAATATGCTCTTTGTAAGCATATCCTCCATCAAGTTTAAGAAACATCCTCATTCTCACAGCCTTTACCTCATCCATTTCCATTGTTAAATCAGTCAAATCAATACCACTTAATTTCCTTTTCATAATTTCAAATTCTATTAAATAATCCTATTTTGTAACTGCACTTTTTATTTGCATCTTCCATATAATCAAACAACAATTATTCCACTC
Organism: Gossypium anomalum; assembly: GCA_025698475.1. Taxonomy (NCBI): domain Eukaryota; kingdom Viridiplantae; phylum Streptophyta; class Magnoliopsida; order Malvales; family Malvaceae; genus Gossypium; species Gossypium anomalum. The sequence continues at coordinate 19,379,411 of CM046966.1, forward strand.
ATCTTAAACTTGACCCCTTATTGAGGGACTAATGTCTTGCTCCCAGTCCTCAATAGTCCAATCTAGATTTGAATTCCAACATACCATGCTCTGCAAATATTCAACATACCCTTTGTAGCTAGCTCTCTATGTCCAAAAGAACTTCCTCAATCTTCATTTTTCATGTAAATCCAAACCTAGATAATGAGCATCGTAAATCTCAACTGCCTCTAGGCATAAATTAGAAGTTTAAGTAACTGTCTGGTTTTACATAGAAATATGTATCTTAATGCATAATTTCTCATTTTTCACCAAAGATAGAGGTCTATTCACTTCAATAAATCTAGAACACTCAATGCTAATCAATTTAATTGGTGAGAGGTAAGTTGATCAATACATGCACTGGAGAAAAGTAAACAAGCCAGATAGTTGTCAATCTAACAAGTCATGATATACCTTTCCTACATCCCCAATCCTGTGAGACCTTAAAATAAGAGGAAGGAGGGAAATAAAATATAGTACACCTGCTCTACTTACAAAATAAAATCAGGTATAAATGCCGTAAGAGGATGATAAAAATAATACCTGAGAAGCTTGGATCTGAGAGATAACATTTTGCTTCTGTAATATAGGCCCGAGCACAGAGTTCCAAACCTCCATGGCCAAGAATCATTGGAAAAGCACCATGTAAAAGTGTTAAAGCAGTCTTTGCATGATTGGATCCAAGTGAAAGCCATAATTCAGCCAGTGTAAGAGTTGCTGATGCTCTAAGAAGATCCAAGTTAAATGTCTGACAATACGAAAGGCTTGCTAATGCATAGGGAAGGCCTACGACAGCATTTCCTGATTTCTGGTGACATCAAATAAGGAAAATATCAAGATTTCAACACTTTGAGGTCTAGTCTATACAATAATCCATTTTTCTTCCCTAAAGTACACATCTTGGACACGTATAACAGAGACAAGGATTGTATAAAACAATCTGTTGGTCTATAGGGAAAGATGAGATTGTAAATAAATGCTTGTAGATAGAAGGTACAGATATTACAAGCACAAAATGCTTGTATAAGTTCCCCTTGACAAATATGTGACACAAAGACAATGCCTATGTTGGAAGAAAGGAAGACCAAATAATCAAAATGAAACTGACACAAAGAGGATGCCTTAAAGTATGGTGTTCAATTTCTCCTTATTTAATGGGCTTGGATGACAATGCGCAAGCCACTGAAACATCAGTGGTTTCAATTTACAAACCCACCCCCCCCAAAAAAAAAAAAAAAAAAGAAAGAAAAAGAAAAAACATATATGTACCTTATTTGGGAAGAATGGACATGTAGATGGTCTTTATATAAATATCATGTCTAAAACAGTTTCATGCAATACAGTTACAATTTATAATAGCACTATAGATAGTTCAATTTCAATTTAGCTATGTTCCATCTCAAATTGCATATATAGCTGTCAAATACATGATCATACCATGTGAATTTCACCAAGCAGAAGAAGAACAGTTGCACTTTCAACTTGAAGATTGAATTTGTAACACATGCAAAAGAGGGAGTGTGCCACAGCAGCTGCCTGCAAAAATCATCGATAATAAATGGGAAATCCAGGAACAGTAAAAATATATTGGTTAATAATAGAAATTAAGGACCCAATGGATGACTGTGAAACCTAACAACACAAAATCAGAAAAATCACATTTGTTCAAGAAACATAAAGATCAATCAGTTTTATTGGTCATAGTTAATTGCATTTGGTAGCCTCTAGCCTTGCTGACAAACTAGGCTGTCAAACTCTTGATGATACTCTATGAAATCTCAAATACTTGCGTTCGATAGTTTCCACACTCCAGTTTTATCAACTCAAAGGTGTCAAAAATGCTGCATGTTTTTGCATGAGCATAGTGATGAAAGTTTTTGAGGACTAATATGCATCAGAAAAACCTACGCCCTGGAATCAGCTTCAGATTGCCTTCCCTTTCAAATTTGTAGCAACTTTTAATCAAAATAGTAAATCCAAACTGCATTACAATTTGCCTCTAACTTGTATTTTTGGAAATAGAGTAACTTACCTCAACACAAGAATGTGGCATGCATATCAAGCACATACCTGGCTAAATTGCTTTGCTGCAAGCAATGTACGAGCATGGCGAAGGCTTGCCTCTGTCTTCAGCTCCATGTCCACAGCAGTGACAGATGATGCCAATACTCCAAGCTCATCACATACTTGTTGGGCAAGCTTGAGATGTCCTCTAGTATCATCAGAAAAATGAAAGCAATTGAAAACTTGCAATAAATATGGAAAGAATGCTGCATGTATAAATTTTACTACGTAACCTTACCGATGTAATGCACGCTCATGGAGCAGCTGTAGCTTCAGTATCAATATACGTGATTTGGATACACATAAAAACTTCTCTTCCGCAGTTTTAAGAGCAGCAAAAGCCTCTAAAAATGTATGGAAATAACAAATTACTAAAAGTCGATGATAAAGTAATTACAAAGATAACAACATACATGCATGTGTTTAGGTATAGGCTAGAATGTGCACATGGTTGTGATCAAGAAATTCTATTGAAGCAAGAGAATTTCAACCAAATTGAAATAATCAGATAGGTCAATTCACTTCATTCTCTCTAACTATTTCACATCCTTGGTTATGTCTCAGTGACCAGATGAACATGAGACAACAGAATCTGGATTCAAAATAAACATGATGTATTCTGCCTAAAGCTAATATTATCCAAAACCAGACATTAACTAATATTTCAACTTGCAAATATACGTAGGGAGGCAGTCTCAAATTTCAGTAAAAGTGGAACCAGGTATACACAATCATCAATTAAATAGAAATCAACCTGTTTCAAGCAAAAGGCAGAGTAGGAAAAACAAATGCAGGAATATAATGCCAGCAGCAACGCATTCGAACATTTTATCTGACCTTTGTAGCCTTTAAATACTGCCAGATGTTGAATAAGTTTCACATGCACTAATGCTGCATCAGATGAACTGGGATGTCCAATGTTTGGTAAACCTCAAGTTAAGAAAGACTTAGATACACAAATATAGTAAAAACGAAATACACAGAACCTAGCCAAATACTAGGTTGGTTTGCATGATTATTACCTTGAAGCATCAGCAAAGCAAGTGGCATAAGCCAAAGCATTCACCCGAGCAAGCGGACCACTGACAAGTATAGACAAGAAAAAGAAGAAAAATATCAAGCAATCAATTGTAACAAGCAATTAGATTTATTTGAGCTAGACCGAAACCTAAACACAACAAACATATAATTCAAATATGAATCTTCCTGCTTTAGCCAATTGTACCAACAAATGATAAGAGTGAGGCAACACCCAAGCTCAGAAAGCGCAAAAAGTGTGGGTGAAGGAACCATAAAAGATAATAAAACAAAAAAAATGGTAAACGAATAAAGAGCAGTGGAGGTAGTAAATGCAAAGACCAAAATTCCTAGTTCTACTTATCTTGCCACAAGATACAATGAAGAAAAGAAAGGCGACGAAAGGAAGTCATGAAACACCAAGACACCCAAAGGTCCATGCTAGCATCAAGAACTCTGATAGTATTACCAAGAGGACCAGTAGCTTACATCACCAGATCAACTCCTGCTTGTAGACCACGGGAGTGCTTGATAAACCATTGAAAATTTTCAATGCATTCAATGCATTCAATAAATCATCAGCATTTATGAAACCAATTAATGGAACATTTTTCAAAGGAAAAATGTTGAATGCTAAGCAGTTTTCAGGTACTTAATGCATTAACTGAATATTTAAGGAAAAAATATATGTAATTATACTAATCTTATATTCTTTACGTTCACTACTGATTTGTTTCCTCAACTTTTTACCAATTGGAAATGTTGACAAATTTGTATATAAAAAATCTAATAAAATTTTACATTTCAATAGTGTATCGAACAACTTATAACTGAATTCAGTACTTAAAATTCTCAGAGTTAAAAGAATAGTACTTGAATTTTCAGTATTGAATTTATTCATTTTATCAAACAATGCCTAAAGGTATCATTTTTAGAAAAGGAATCCCTTGATGTCAATTACTTGGAAAGAATGTCAGCAATAGAAGAATCACAGACCTGCCAATGCTGGACACAACACGATTGCAAGAGACAAATATGACAAGGGAAAAAATACGGTCTAATTAAGCTCCCAGTCCTTGTACTCTTCATGCTTTTGAAAGTTTGTCTCTTTACTTTTAGTCCCAGGAATTTAGTTCCTTGAATCTTTCAATTTAATAATTAAAAGTCCATTGATAACACTGTTAAAGGATTTCCAATAAATTGAACTATTTGACATTTTTAAAATAAAAAATTTGCTCACAAGGAAAATATTACATGCATGAAGGTCAAATGAGCAAATAAAAATGTTGAATCGACAGTGGTAAGGTTTCTAAATTTGGGGTTGTAAGTCAGCAATATTCAGGAGGAGTAAAATTCAATACCTTTTTTTTTTGCTCACATGACTTCCACACAGTTTTAAACTGGTCACATGAGCTTTTTTGTTTGTTTGTTTGTTTTAAATGACACATAATCCAATTTAAAGAAAATATTTTTACAATCATATCAATTGGACTTCAATTGTTAAACCAAAATAGTAGAGGGACTAAAGTCTTGGAATTAAAAGTAGAGTGACCAAATTTCAAATATGCAAAGTGTACAAGAACTGGGAGCATTAAAAGATAATCTAGACAAGATACTTAACACAACACGAGACAAAAAAGAAACACAAAGACAACAAATCTACACAAATATGACAATCCATATAACATAATAAGACGTGCTTGTTAAATTTCACCTTCCATATATCTCCCATGCGGTAGCACGATGTAGATACGAAGAACCTACTAACTGCATAACAGATCCAGGAATTGAACTTGGTTGTGTAAAGAATAGAAAAGGATTAGAATTGTTCCTAGAACCATTGTCTTGGGACAGCACTAATGAACCCATGGGCTTTTGCAAGTTCTTAAGCCATGCAGTACTAAAAGCACCATCTGCAGTCATAGTAGAGCCCTCACAACAAAATTCACTGATTAAGTGGTAACCAGATCGTAGTTCCTGCAAAGATAATACGTTATTATGAAATAGAATTCAACTGCAGAAGTCCTCATACATACAAGAAACAAGCATGCCATAAAGAACAGCACTTAACCTTACAAACAATAATTGGGCATGTCCGAAGCTTTGTGGAAGTCTTGGGACCAAATGACAGCAGAGGTCTCTGCACATGCTGCAGGTGATAATAAGAAGGTTAAATATTTTAAAACAATAGAAGAGATTAAAGGAATAACAGATTCAAAAATTAAAGGAACAAAAAATCAGAAAAAAAAAAAAAAGACCCCTATGTACGTCAGATTTCATTAACCTTACAAGAACCAAGTATATAAGTTCCCTGCCACATCTTCAAAGATATCTTCATTACTCCAATAGGAAACATGACACAAGGATAAGCAGAGAACCAAAGCTATAAAAAAATGGAAGACTGAGGTGATATCAAGGCTGAAAATTCTCTTTGCTGTATGAAATTTAGCTCTTTCTTGCATATTAAGAGTAAAAAACTTGGAGAAAAGGACAAATTTCCTAACTAGATTTAGGTTTATATGAACCCCATAAATAAAAACCTAGTAGCTAACAATTTAAAGACCGAAACTGACATGATATGCAAGTAAGCCTATAGCATATTCTGATATGGAGTTCTTCATGTGTTTTATATTTTAAGCATGCATATGTTTTGGACTTTAGGAACCTTTCTTCTACTGATACTTCCCTTTTATCTTTTGAAGTTCTTATAATGCGTACTTTTGGCATTTTTCAATGCTCACTACTTATGACGTATGAGAGAGAGAAAGAGAAAGAAAATATCTTCCAAATATTCTGTCAAACATTTTCACACCAAAATACAAGTTCATGAAGAAATCTTAGAATTGGTTCATAGTAACATTCATCAGGAATATTCCCCACAAAAATACAAACTAAAGCATGACAAACTTCAAGTCTATGATGTTACAAGGAAAGAACTCTCAAAAGTACCAATAAGAAAAGATTATTCTAATGCTGCTACATAGGTGATGCTGTGCTTATAAAAGGAGAAAAGAAAATGAAATAAATTTTGACCCATCATAAAAGCTATGAGCATCAGTCCCCTCTTCCATAAAGTTTATTAATCTGTCTATGCACGGGCTTGTTTGTGTGCATGAATATCTCATTCAAATCATTGTGTGAACAGAGGCTGTACAATATTTCCTTTCAATTTAGTATTCTAAAGTCTAATTATCAACATAACTAAAAATCAATTGTATCAAACCAATCAAATGAGATATTTATGCACATGCAGCTTATTTGAACCATAACTCAAGCTCACTTGCTCATAAGACCCAAAAAGTATTTCCATGCAAGTCCAGAATAAAGAAATGTGATTGTTTTGGATTCACACCATAAATTGGAAAAAATAAGATAGAAGAACTGAAAATAAATGAGACAAATCCAGAAATTCTGAAGTTCCAAATGCATTCTTTCCTAACTGTAGAAAGTATCCTATAATATATGGAGTTCCAACATACATAAACATTGCTATACTCCCAGATATTCTCTATCTCCTTATAGGAAGAAACACATGAGCATGGCTCCAAGTTTTATTAGAATATTCTCCATCATCAATTAGTCAAATCGCTATGATGTCATCCACATTCCGCGGGGAAGATTTTTAAGAGGCCTAGCTAGAGGCCTCTGAAAACAAAGTTTAGAAGATGGGTAATGCAAAAATACACTTTGAGATGCAGCCTTGAACAAATGATCTAGAACTTGCCCTAAAAAGCTTGTACTTTTGCAGATTTATGTGCAGTAACATTTCAGTTTGTAGACAGTTCTTTAATAAGAGAATTTGTTATGCACAAAAAATAGTGTACAAAAAGCTGTCCATTTTACAGACAAAAACATAGCTGCAGCAAAATTCGTTCCTAAGAAAATAGTTCTGTTTCAATCAAGGTAGTATGAATGACAAACATGCATAACCCATGTACAAGGGGGGTTGTGTAATTAAGTCGTAAAGGAAATTTTGCCAAGTAAAGGTACATATTCTTACCGTCAAATCAAATTTAGCCATTGCAAGATGATTGGCAGCTACCAGTTGCTTCAATTTCAAACTCTCTGCTCTCTTTAGAGATCCTTTCAGGAGAACAAACAATTGCTGCTGAACAGACAAAGAAGTGCCTACACTGATCATTGGAGAGAATGGCGATCCAAGTATTCCACTAGTGGTTGAGAAACCAATCTCAGACAACAAGTTGCAGATAGCAGCTAAAGTGTAGGCCAGACAAGTATCATTGCTGTGCTGCAAAAATTCAAAACCATTGGACCTAGTAGTATGAAAAGAAATTGAAATATATGACAGGTTAACATTCAAAACCATCAGACTGATAGAATGAAATTACCTGTTGGGAGACACGAACAGCTTCAGTTAGGACCTGAAATCAGCACAAAAATCACCATTTCAAAACAAATGTGGCAAGAAAGTCAGCTTCCAGTGAGCTTGTCAGTAAGGCTGTGCAGAGTTTGAGGTTGGGACAAGTTACAATGGTTTCCACAAATACGCTTGGGACATGAAATTCTTGCCAAAAAAAAAGGATCTCAATTCTCATCTTATACATCAACTGAGCTCAACAACCAAAAGCAATAACATCAGAAATCTGATTGGCCTAGGCATAGAGAGCCAAAGCAGCATATTGAGACAACCTAAGACTAGGCATTGTTGATTTAGGACAAATACCAAAAAAATAATAATAATAAATAAATAAATTAAACAAATGCATAGCCCAAAAGACCAGAACAGATGGGCAAGCCTTAGTCACCTCAGCCAATCAACCGTCCTACCAACCACTGTTTCATAATTACCAGGTTATGCGCAAATCAGGCATATTGTAGGGGATAAAGTCCTCTCATGTTACCTCCAAAGCCTTCTTAGGATGCCCAAAGTGAAAGTGCATCATCCCCAAACATAACAGAGCAATCTCATATCTTCCAAAACTATTGCAACCAGCAGGAGGAACAAAATCGAATCCCTCAGTTCCTGCACTATTTTGCCAAAATTTATCAGAATGGTTAATTTCAAGCAAGTAGCTTCTTCCATCCAAGATTATATTTGGAAGCCAAGAGAATAACAAAAAAGATAAGCCAGAAAAGAAACATATCCTCAGACATATATGAACCTGCAGACCATAATAATATTGGTGGACACATCTATAAAAACAAAAAGGTTTCCATATTTAAGGAGAATAGCCCATATGAACTCTTAAACATTTTAAAGCATCAGATAATGTGGCAAAATTCAATAAAAAATCAAATTTCAATGGAAAATTCAATCAAACAAAAATAAAGTGGCAAATTTCAATAATGAGTTATAGTAAGAAAATTTACTCTTAAACCCAAAAGTATGATTACAAGTATCAATCAAAGTAAATATAGAGCCAAATTTCAATATTCACCTATAGAATAGTGGCAAATTCACAATTTAACCAAAAAGAAAATAAGTTTCCAAGTCACCTGTAATCAAAATAACGATGAAGATTCTCCAATGCAGAAAAATAGTCATCATGGTAAAGATTATTCAAGTAACGCAAAAAATGGACCTGCACCACAATAAAACAGAGGCAAAAAAGTAATACAAGTCATATACCAACTCAAAGCAAGATGAAAGAAAGAGCACGTGCAACTTAAAAAAAATGTCAACCTACACGATGGAGCTCAGGGGCCAACTTCTGAAGCTGCCTTAGAGTCAGTTCAAAGGCATTCAAAGTGAAAGAACTGCCATGCCTGCCACAAGAAGACGCGCAGTTTAGTTCAATTTAATTAGCATTTCAAAAGTTGAATGCAAAAGATTTTAAGTCAATAAGTGGCTTACTTTTCAATTGCGTCAGCTTGCTCCATTAAGTAACCTTGTATTTGCCAATTGGTGCGCAAAAATACCCCACCATTCGGATCAACATCTCTCAATAATTCACCAGAAGCATATGAAGAAGATTCTCTGCCTTTGTCATTGTGCTCTGATTTAGGATCAGCAGAAACCTCAATATCTGCATGCATAGTTTCAAAACTGCTAAGCAATACCAGTAAAATGGTAAAGATTTGACACAAATTCACCAAAAATAACTTTAGAGTCATTCAATTTTGATAAATAAAGCATATTTCAAAACCAACAACACCAGTTCAAGGCACCTTGCTTAAAAGAAAAGTTTAGACAGCAGAACAAGAAACCTAATTATGTGCATATTAAGGTTATAAGGATGAGAAGAACTAAAAACAAAGTTGCATCAACCACAAGAACCGAGGCATCTTCAGCATAGGACATTTTGAATTACTTATGAGCTTGCCATGGTTAAACATTGCCCCACAAAAATCCCTTATATTTCACTTTAAGATTGAAGAAAGTAGATTTGGAGTGAACAACTAGATTCATTGGCTTCTGCTGTGCAATTTTTGTGATCTAGCATATATCATTAGCAATATGTCAAAGAAAAATTACACTACAACCATATCATCATGACAAGTATAACCATTAGTCTCCTGTTGAAACGGCATAAAGTAATTACAAACACAAACAAATGCTTTACAAGAAAAGAACTACCTTCCACCAATGTCGAAAGTTCCTTTGGAAGATGAAGATGAAAAGAAACTTGTTCAGTGGCTCTTTTCCTTGCTTCCATTTCTTCATTTATTTTTTTGAAAACAAGATTGAGATCCATATTCTCATACTCAGATAAAGATTCCAAGTCATTACCAGAGTCGTCTACCCTACGCAACTCGTAAGATGAACAACTCGAAATGGCTTCTTTACAATAGATCCCTATATTTGTCAAAAGATGGCAGATACCCTGCATTACATGACAAATGTCAGTGTCATAAACATAGCCTATGCTTAAACAAGAATCCATCATACTGTACATTCAACCTTCTATTTATACATAAAAAGAATAATGATCATGAAAATTAACTGAAAAAATAAAATTATAAATACTTAAAAGAAAAGCACAGAACAGGGCCTATAACATTTAAGTATAATATATACAAACTCAACAATAAAGAATGTAACTAAATTCCACTAGAACAGCAGTGAGTATATAGTTAATTATCAATACTTTCTTAAGCATATGCATCCAACCATCAATATCAGGATATAGATTGACAGATTTATACTTCAATGGCCACCACGAAGCCTATAAGGTGATACCAACAATATGCTTTAATCTCTATCTCTATACTGATTCTTGCATCACAATTCCATATATATCTTAGTCACAGAAAACAAATGATTATTCCAACAAAAGCATAAAATTGAATTCAAAATTTATGTACAACTTATGAGGCAGGATAGAAATACCTCAAAAGTTAAGAGGTTGAAAGCAAGTATGCAGCGGCGAAGAAACATACCCAGGTTACTGTTTGGGTCCAAAATAACCTGGTCATCTTCCATAACTCCTGAATCAGGTCCCCCAAGTGTTTCTACAAAAAAAAAAAAAAAAAAAAAAAAAAAAAAAAAAAAAAAGCAGTAATAATAGCAAAAAAAAAAGAAGAAGATAAAAGTGATGAAAACAATGAAGGAATAAAAAAAGAAGCTAACCTCGCAACTCGTTAAAGAAATTGAACAGATCATCAGGAGATGATAAAGAAGATAACCGACTAGTTACATGATCAGTTAACAAATGATCCAGTAAACCACCGATCTCCCTCAATTGGTTAATGAGCTGATCTAATTTTGGCTCCAAAATGTCATCACATGACTGCAACATCAAAATTTGACACCGCAAACATCAAGACCAGTAACTTAAGCTTCACTTGCCATTTGATTCCAAAAGCAAAATATAGATACAAAAGCGAAAGATATTTTTGGAAAGAAAAGGGGGAAAACGCTGGAAATACCTTGGTGAGAGCTAATAAATACAAGCCGAGGCGGTTGTGCTGAGAAACGGAGGAGAAAGGGAAAGGGACTGAGATTTGAGAAGGAGAAGCATAGATATTAACCAAAATGCAGACTGAAACTTTGTGTGGAGTTATGGCAAAGGCACCCGGCGCTTTCACTACCCCTGCCATGTCCACGATAATAGACTTGACAAATTTGATAACTGAGTTAGTGAGTTATAGTAAGCGAGTGTGAGAGGAGAGGTTTTTGTCTGGCTCTGGGGGGGTTTCGAACTCAAATCCTTAAGACTGGTATTTTTGGTGTTGGGGTTTCAAAAAAAGTGCCGCCTAAAGTTACCGCATCCTCATCCTCCCTTTCTATCTCATAACATTTACGGGTCGGGCAGCAGACAGAGTGACTCCTCTGACCCGATACTTCAACCCATCGGAAAATTAAAATCATGAGCTATTAAAAAAAATTAAAACCTCTTTTAAAAACACCTTCCAAGTAAATTATTTGAATTTAAATATAGGAATAAAAATTAATTATGTTCGAATTTAAATATTTAATTATTCAATTTTAATAATAAATATTAATATACAAGACATATTTAAAAATATTTATTAATATATAAATTAAGATAGGTTTTGAATCAAATTTAGATGTATTTGAAAAATATTATGCAAGGTTTTAAAATATAAATTATAAACCATCAATTTTTTTGAACAGTATTATTATAAACCATCAATTTAGACGATAGAATCGGAGATTTATATGGAAATAAATAGTAGACTTTGAGGCGCGAATGACGCTTTCTAAAGAGAACTATTTGTCCCCACACAAAGTTGTTAGAAGGTTAAGACAAAGGTTTTCCTAGGATACAACGAAATTTTGAATTTCCTTTAATTAACAAAATCGAAAAATTTCCTAACTCTTACTCTAGTTTCTAAAAGTAGGATTGATTGTGATTGTGTAATTTGTGAGCACCACAATGCCTCTATTTATATGCACTCAATGAATACAATTTTGAAGAGTCACAACCCTTCATATTGGACATACTTCTTGGGAGAAACATGTCTCATGGAAATGTATCCATTTGATGATAAATCGTCACTTTTAATTTGAATAGTGCTTATGAATAATTAAATTTGCAAGATGATAAATTATTAATTTTAATTTAAATAATGCTCATTAATAATTAGTTTGCAATCTATAATTTCCAACAATCCCCCACTAGATTGTTAATTTCAGAAAATAAGTACACAACGATTGTCAATAAAGAAGGGTGTCCACAGATTGAACCTTCCTTTAATGGAAACTCCTAGAGTATCAACAAAGTGAATAGTGGCTAGTCACTTGAACCATCACTATTAAAGTCAATACCAGAAAAATTTTACACATAATCGTAAAGTATTAGAGTAAGAGTTTAATTTGCTTTAGCACATTATGGTCATATGCTCATCCCGTTTCATGAACATGTACAAGAGAAAACCATAAAGAAAATCTCGTTGAAGTGGCACCACTTCATGTGCATATAGGTGGATTTCATGACAATTAATGTCCATCCATTAAGAGTAAAACTCATCCTCCTAAAATATAAACACTAAATCCTGATTCTTAGTGTACGTTGTCATTCAATAACTTGTTATTACCCTTTGAACCTTGAAACTAACTTTTGGCTAGAACAAAGTAGGGTTTCCATTATCAATAACATGATTAGAATGATTTTAATCCCATTTTAGTGGTGATACTCTTAACTAAATCCCTTGACAAATCTTTTGTCAATGGATCTGCTAAATTGTTAATTGACTTAACATAGGTAACAGTTATCACACTGTCTTTAATCAATTGTCTCACATACTCATGTCTCAAACTTATATGTCTAGACTTTCCATTGTACACGTTATTGTATGCTCGAGACATGGTAGATTCACTATCACAATATACGGAAATGGAACCTACATTGTGGCCACAACTTTATATCTAGCAAGAGATCTTTTAACCATTCCGCTTCCTTGCCAATAGTCGCTAAGGTTATAAATTCAGCCTCCATAATTAAATGTGATATGCAAGTTTGTTTATGCAAGTTTGTTTCTTGGAGGCCTAACTAATGGCTCCACCTCTAATTGTAAAAATCAATTCCGATGTGGACTTATTGTCACTTAGAATTGTAATCCAACTTGCATCCGAGTAACCTTCTAGTACTGCGGGATAATCACTATAGAATAATCCTAAATTTTTTATTTTCTTAAGATAGCCAAAAATCTTACAAATGTCTTTCCAATGATCGGTACTAGGACAATTTGTAAATCTCGCCAATTTGCACACAACAAATGCGATATCAGGTCTAATGCAATGCATTGCATACATTAGACTTTCGATTGCGCTAGCGTACTCAAGTTGCGTTATAGCCTTGCCATTATTCTCACATAACTTGAAGTTTGAATCGTATGGAGTGTTCGAATCCTTGATATTCAAGTGTTTAAACTTTTCTAATACTTTCTCAATGTGGTGAGTTTGACTTAGTGCAAAGTCCTTTTTCATGCTTTTTCACCTTTATACCTAGAATTGTATCTACATCGTTGAGATCCTTCATTTTAAATTTTAAGGCTACTTACTCTTTGGTCTCACAAACACCGTTTATGTTCGTACCAAAAATCAACAAATCATCTACATAGAGACAAATAATTACACCATACCTATCGGTGAATTTAATGTAAATACATTTATCTGCACCATTATGTAAAAAACCATATGACAAGATAACTGAGTCAGATTTCTCATGCCTCTGTTTAAGCGCTTATTTTAAACCATATAATGACTTGATCAACTTACCTACCTTATGTCCATTCCCAGGAAGCACAAAACCTTCTAGTTGCTCCATGTAGACTTCCACTTCAAGATCACCATTCAAAAAAGTTGTCTTAATATCCATTTGATGTACATGTAACATATGGATAGATGCAAGTGCTATAAGAATTCGAATAGATGTCATCCTAGCCACTGGTGCATAAGTGTCAAAATAATTTAGGCCTTCTATTTACCTAAATCCTTTAGCCACCAACCTAACATTAAAGGTTGGAGAACCCCCTTGTTGGAGTATTTTTCCTTTTAAACACCCATTTACACCCCGATAGGCTTCGATCCTTGAGAAAAATCAACTAGAATCCAAGTATTGTTGAATAATATTGAATTCATTTCATCATTGATTGCCTCTTTCCAAAATGCTACATCCTTAGAAGTCATAACTTCCTCATAGGATTGGGGATCACCATCCATATTTAACATTATGAGGATCTTCTTAATTACGGATTCTTTATTTCCCTCAACAAGGAATGCTAGAGATTGCGACGAAATGAATTCAGGACCAAAGTCCTTTACTTTTCTCACTCTTTGACTTTTCTTCGGCTATATATCCTTATTATCACAAAGACTTCTTTTGGTTTGATCACTTGAGATCATTGGTTGATATTTTTTTTTGAATCCGGTGAATTATTGAAAACCTTATTTTCAATTAATACAACATCTCTTGTTTCAATTTTCGTATTTGACACTAAGTCAATAACACAATAAACCTTAGAATGTTGGGCATATCCAACGAATGCACCATTGATGGCTCTAGGACCTAACTTTGTTCTCCGTTGGTCAGGAACTCAATAGTAAGCCAAACACCCCCGCACTTTGACATAATCTAAGTTTGGCATCCGACCCTCCCATAACTCATATAGAGATACTTTGAATTTTCTCGATGGTATTCTGTTAAGAATATAACATATGGTCAATAATACTTCACCCCATAGATTATATGGAAGTTTAGCATTTAACAATATCAAGTTAACCATATCTACTAAAGTACGATTCTTTCTTTTCGCCAAACCATTTTGTTGCTGAGTATAAGACGCGAAACATTCATGTACCACACATTGTTCCTCACAAAATATATTAAATTCATTTGAAAAATATTCACCATGTAATGACCTGAAATTCACGGGCACCGGAAAAATGAGTTATAGGGCCTCCGTCTTAGTGAAATAAGTACGAAAATAATTATTAAAAATATTATCAGCCTAGTAGTGTGTCTAATTAGGATTTAATTAGGTGAAATTAGCTTAATTTAGAATAATTAGCAAAAAGAACTAAATTAAAAAAGGGGTAAAAGTTTACTTCTAAAGTAATAGAAAATAAAAAGGATCAAAATGGCAATTAAGCCATTTACATAAATTGAGGCGGCATAAGATTTTATTTAGGTTTTATATATTAAATTATATATATATATATATTATAATGATTATTATTATAGTTTTATATTAAATTATTATGATTACTTAATTGATAATATATTATAAATAAATTAAATAGAAGACAATTGTATGGTAATAAAATATACATGTGTAAGAATTGTATTGGTACATTTGTAATTTAAATACTAAATTACTTATAATTTAAGTAAAAAGATATTTGTTAATTAAATAATTAAATTATTAAATTATGAGATTTTTTGTTTAAGAAACAAATTAAATAATGACAATTGTAATAAAATTATTGGTACAAATGTAAAATAAAATATGTATCCAATTGTAATATTAGTATTTGTTATTAAAATAGATATTTATTAAATTAATTAAATATAAAATATAACATAAAAGAATTAAAGAAACATAACAAAAGAAATAGAGAAGAAACGAAACAGGGGAGAAAGAAGGAGAAAAAGAAAGGAAATAGGGGAAATAGGAATTTTAAAGCTTGGAAGTTTAATAGGTAAGTCAATTTAGCCCTTTTTACTTAATTTTGATGTTTTAAAAGCTTTAGAACAAAGTTTTGATGAAATTAAGTTGATATTTTGAAAGTTATTAGATTTCTAAATATTGTTCATGTTGAATAAAAAGATGAATTAGGGGTTAAATTGATAGGAAATTCAAGTTAGAAATGAAATAAGGATTGAATTGCAAAGTAAGCCATAAGTTTTGTGTTTTTAGGGACTAAATTGAGGAAAATTCGGAATTAAGAAAATATGTTGAAAATTTAATAGTTAAATTTGAGTTTAAATGAAATTTGAATAGGAATAAGGTGTGAATTGGTGTTATAAATTTGGTTATTAACATTTTACATCAAAACAGTTTTGGGAAGTAGCAATGGTCTGAATTTGAAAATTCACTAAAAATTTTATAAATTGAACTAGAGGATGAACAAAATATGGAATTAAAGCTTATTGAGTCTAGTTTCTTATAGTAGAAACAGTGTAAGCAATTAATTGATGAATCAAGAGATATTTGAAATTTTGTAATACTGGTTCGGGGTGATTTCGAGATGCCCTGTTTTAACTTTGGAAAATCATTAAAAATTGTACAAAAATTATTATGGAGTGTAATTTATATATGTGAACTTCTTAATGAATCTAGTTTCAAAATAAATAAACAAGAACCTTATTCGAGTTCTGTACAATGAGATAATTTATTTTTAGTAGAGAGAGGTCAGAACTGTCAAATGAAATAACAGGGGAGTATTTAATGAATAAACTGTACTAAATGGCTAGACCAAAAATTCTGGAAATTTTATGTTAGAAGATATATGAGTCTAGTTTTAAGGAAAATTTACGGATATTAAATTGGAGTTTCGTAGCTCAAGATATAAATAATTTAGTAACAATAACTCAAGTAGACAGCTTAATGGTGAAATTATATATATACATTAAAAATGGTTAAATTTGCATGTTTAGGCTCATGAATTAAATTGAATCATGTTGTATTGATGATTATAAATTATTATTTTCGTAGCCAACAAAGAACCTGAAGCATCAGCATCGAAAGGAAAGGAGAAAGTCATCGAGGACTAAAACGGGAGAATTACGGTGTGTATTACTATAATTCAAATTTTTAATTATTATTGATTGCTGAAATTTTAATTGTTATGTATGGTAAATAAGACTTAAGGTAAGTATGTGAAATTGAAATTAGAAAAAGTAAAATAATACCCTATTAACTCGTCGGACTAGATTCGATACAAATGGCATGCCATTGGATTTGTGAAATAATGAAGAGATTGTAGTTCGGCCGAGAAGATGTTTCTGTTATTATATACTTCGGTTTATCCGAATAGGCATTTAATGTCTTATTGGTGTGTTGGGAGGATATATTATACCGGTGTGTTATGGAGGATTTACAATATTCCGGGTGTGTTTGGGTTGGATATTCTGGTGTGTTTGGGTGGAAATCCGTGTATCTGTCATAGTCCGAGCTTTGTTAATAGGGTAAATAATTGAAATGAAATTTTGAAAATGAGATTATTTGTTTTAGCACTATTGAAAAGTACGAGAAAGAATGTATGAACTAAATTATGAATTGAGTTAGTATGAGAAAAATAAATTATGAATTTAAGATTTATGAAGTAAAATAATTTTATATAAAAGTAGTTTAAATAATTATAAAATTATGGTTGATGTTTGTAATTTATTAATGTTAAATAGTCTTGGTTTATAGTAATACCACTTTGAGTATATCCATACTCAGTGACGGTTGTTTCCGTGCGCAGGTTAGTAGAAGTCAAGTGTCCCGACATCAGCATCCAGAACAATCCCGACTCCAACACAAACTTGGTGATGTATATTTTTCTTTTGAGTAAAGGTGGCATGTACATAGGTGTTATTTAGTCACTTGAATATGTATATTACTTTGGGTAGTGAAGGATGAATGATAAAATTTAGATGGTTAAATGAAATGATAAGGAAAGTACATGATATTTTGATGCATGAACATTAAGTTGTTAAATGAATGAAGTTTTTATTCAATTTGAATGATGCTATGATAGTTATTAAATTAAAATTTTATTAATAATATAAATATTAGTATATGAATGTGAAATATTGGTGTTGGTTGTTTTGGTTTGAAATTTGCAGGAGGTTTAGGTAAAAATAAGCGTAAATGTCACAAAAATTTTATAAAAAAAAATTGGAATACTCGAACAAGTCCCGTTCTACTTTTAATACATGTTTGAACTTCAAGAGTTCAAGATAGGGACTTAATTATTATATTATACTATGAAAGTTATATTAATTGTAAATTATTCATAAGTTGTCTAATACGTCCGGTAATGCCTCATAACCTCGTTCCTGTAACAGTTTGGGGTTAGGGGGTGTTACACACCACCTCTATCACTATGAAGCACTTTAATTTTTTTACTAAACAAATTCTCAACCTCATTTTTAAAACATTTAAACATATCAAAAGCATTGTCTTTACTTCTCATAAGATACACATAAGTAAATTTAGAGAAGTCATCTATAAAAGTGATAAAATATCGTTTTCCACCTCTTGTTAATGTTCCATTTAATTCACAAACATCTAAATGAATTAAATCTAACACTTGTGCATTCTTTTCACACTTATTAGGAAACAGCTTCTTGGTCATTTTTGATTGAATACAAATTTCACATTTATCCACAACTCATCATTACTTAGACTTATATAACCATTCTTTTGTATATATTGTAAAGTTTTAAAATTAAAATGTGCTAAACGTGTATGCCATAAAGGATAAGATTCAACAATATAAGCAGAAGAATTAATTTTATTCATATCAATGCTCAACTTGAACATACCCTCATTACAATATCTTTTTCCTACATATACATCACCCTTAAGCAAGACAAACTTATCGAATTCCAAGATAATCTTGAACCCCTTGTTACACAGCACACTCGCGAGCACTAAATTCTTTCTCACATCGGGAACATGCAACATATTGGTTAAAGTCAATTTCTTCCCAGATGTGAAGTTGAGTTCCATCGTCCCTTAACCGATTGATAGTTGCCCATAAGCACTTCACGATTTGCTACTAGTTCATAACTCTTGAATTATTGTCGGTCATTACACACATGGACAATAGCTCCGAAGTCGAGCCACCAATTACAGGACTTATCAGTCATGGCTATGTTGAGTTTAGTAATCATACCAATCTCCAAACTCTCAATCCCTTCCTTAACCATGGCGACTAAGTCTATATCCTCCACCATATTGGCTTTTGAAGTTGTGACATTTTGCTTCTTTTTGAAAAGTCTGCAATCTTTAATAAAATGTTATTTCTTATTACAATTATAACAATTGTGAGATTTTTTCTTCTTGTATTGCATGTCCTTAGTCTCGGATATGGCCTTTCGCTTAACATTTCGAGAGTTCTTGGACTCGTTCACATGGTTCACTTTAAAACTTTAGGGAAGATACACCGCATCACACTTTCGAGTTTCCTCTTCAATACGTAAATGCCTAAGTATTTTCCCTATAGTGAAGTCCTCTGCCATATGCAAAGTTTCTTCCGGTAATTATTCCAAGACAAGGGCAACTTCGAGATGATAACCCCGACTTGTAACAATTTTGGAATAACAACTTTCAAATCATGAAACCTACTTACAAGGACTTTTAATTCATAGACTTGATCTATGACCGGGATATTATCGAACATTTTGAATTTGAAATACTTCATCATTAACAATTTATCAGTACCTTGTCGCTCGGTGTTGCTTTTCTCTTCAAGAGCTTTTCATATTTCCACCGGGGATTGCATTGGCATGTAAAGATCATACAATCTATCAGACAAGGTGTTGAGGAAGTGTCCTAGACATGTGAAATTATCTTCTTCGCGCTTCTTATTGAGTTCAGCCACTTTGGCAATTTCCTCGGAGTTTGCATTGGGAGCAGGATCCTCCACGGGTTGTAAGTTTAGATCTAGAACGTACGCCACATTTAAGATAGTAAGAAGGAACAACATTTTGTCCTTCCAACGATTAAAGTTTGAACTATCAAATTGGTCAAGTTTCACAAACTCTTGGTTCGTCACTTTGAATGCGGTAGTAGCCTCTGTCGCCATCTCCAACATAGTTCTCTTTTATTGTTGGATATTTGAGTGGAGACGATAGAATGGAAGACTTATATGGAAATAAATAGTAGACTTCGAAGCACGGATGACGCTCTCCAAAAAGAACTATTTGCTCCCCCCACAAAGTTGCTAGAGGGTCAAGACAAAGGTCCTTTCGGGATACAACGAAGTTTTGAATTTCTTTTGATTAGCAAAATAGAGGAATTCCTTAACTCTTACTCTAGCTTCTGAAAATAGGATTGATTGTAATTGTGTAATTTGTGAGCACCATAATGTCTCTATTTATATGCACTCAATGAATACAATTTTGAAGAGTTACAACCCTTCACATTGGATATACTTCTTGGGAGAAACATGTCCCATGGAAATGTATCCATTGGATAATAAATCATTACTTTTAATTTGAATAGTGCTTATGAATAATTAAATTTGTAAGATGATAAATCATCACTTTTAATTTAAATAGTGCTCATGAATAATTAATTTGCAATCTATAATTTCCAACACCCTCCTCAATGTATAAATAGAAAGATAATGTGTTTCAACGCACTCAAACCCATGTCATCTTATATTGACAACAGTACTCATATCAATCGAGCTAAAACTCAATAGGCAACTATCAAAAAAATTTAAATACTAATTTAATATGCATATTAAATAAATGTGTGATTATTTGTTTATATATGTGAAAAATAAAAAAAAATAAAATAAAGAACACACAGATTTTACGTGGAAACCCTTTCGGGAAAAAACCACGGGCAGAGGAGAAGAAAATTCACTATGTCGAAAATTTGAATCTATTACAAGAGGAATAGACTATGTCTATTTATAGGCTTGTAAAGCCATATTCTATTAGGATTGAAACACCTTATCCTAATAAATATAAAATAGATGGAGTTTAATAAGGTTTAAAAAAACCTTATTCTAAAATAAAATAAGAGAAGTCTAGTTCTATATGGATTTTACTTTTATTTTATTTTCCATCGTATTTTATTTAAATAAGAATTCCGGTCACTTAATTCTAACAATCTCCACCTTGACACAAATTCTCAATGAACAAGTTCTTCATCGCGAACAAGTTCTCCACCTCTTCCATAAAACCCCTTAAGGGTTTAACTTCAACAATGAACACCAACCAAGTCTAAGCAATGCTCAAACTTGGTTATAGGAAGTGATTTAGTCATCATATTTGCAAGATTTTTATGAGTACTAATTTTGCTCACAATAATATCACCACGAGCAATAATATCACAAACAAAATGATACCGAACATCAATATGTTTTGTTCTCTCATGAAACATTTGATCTTTTGTAAGGAAGATGGCACTGATCATTGTCACAAAATCTTTGTCTTGATTTGAAGGTCTTCATTGAGTTCACTAAATAGTCCCTTCAACCAAATAGCTTCTTTACAAGCCTCGTGTCGCCATGTGTACTCAGCTTTCAGGTGGTAGACAAAGCGTGTAGTTTGTAAAGTAGCTTTCCAACTAATTGCACAACCTCCGATCGTAAAGACGTAACTTTGTGAGAGATCTTATTCTATCAAGGTCTCCAAAGAAAATCAGCATCAACATACCCTATGACTCCATCTTTAGTTCTTTCAAACTATAAGCAAACATCGTGTAGTGCCTCGTAAGTATATTAAAATCCACCGAATCGCTTTCCAATGTTCTTTCTTTGGGATTTGCCATGTATCTACTAAGCGCACCGATCATATATGATAAATCTGGACGTGAGCAAACCATAGCATACATGAGAGATCCCACTGCACTAGAGTATGAAACATGTGACATGTACTCAATCTCATCATCTGATTATGGAGACAAAGCCAATGGAAGTCTAAAATGGGCTGCTAAAGGAGTACTAACAGGCTTAGCACTCTGCATATTGAACCTACAAAGAACTTTCTCAATGTACCCCTTCTGACTTAGGTACAATTTTGTAACACCCCTAACCCGTATCTACCATCGAAATAGGGTTTCGGAGCATTATTAGAATTTTCAGATCACTTAAAAAAATTCAATTAAATACTTACCGATTCAGTGCATCATATAAATAAATATATTACCATTCAATCCACAGCTTGGCACTTGTCTAAGCATCAAGCAACAACATTGTTAGTATACTAGTACATATTTCATATAAATTCAACATTGATATACTTATTTTCTCGACATGTCACACTTGAGTTTAATAATTGTTTTTACTTACATAATTTCCTTGTATCAACATATCAAAGATAATCATATATGTACATATCATGAAACATATCATTCTCCTACCGTTTCTTCATAAGTATATATCATCCATTTCATTATATCAATATTTCATGCTCCATCATTTCCATATATTTTATGTATATTTATTCTGGTAATAGTTTATATCAAACTTAACATAAATTATATTCCATGTACTTATACTTATTTCATTTATCTATCTTCATAATTATTTCATACAACTATTTTGTACATATATATTCCATATGACCAGTTCTTGTAAACATTTCACACAACCATTTCATATAACCATTCGTCATCTGATACATATTACTTGAATATCAATTGTTCAACAGATGTCATAGCGTCTCCCATCCACGGTCTCATTTATCTTTGACATGATGCCATAGTGTCTTTCAACTATGGTTTTACTCATTTTCATATCATGTTGCCATGGTATCTTTCAACCATGGTCTTACACATTTCATTTGAGAGAGCACACTCCCGCGAACCTCATTCTTACAGCGGGATTACTAGTCCAGGCTAAATCCCCTGTAATATAAACTCATAGAGTATTGTCGGGATTACCAGTTAAATCCCCTGCAACGACAATTACTCTAATGAGTTTGGATCTGAATTACCAGTTCAGGCTAAATTCAGACCCTAATTCGGATTACCCATCCGGGCTAAATCCATTTTACACGTATTCTTCGGGAGGGCTATATCAGGATAAGATCACCCGTCTGGGCTAGATCCTTTTTACCGTCAATTCCTTTTCGTTCAACCGGGATTTCTTCCCCTTTTTACGAAATATATCAATGTTTCATCAATTTTCATACAATGGATATTTAAATCATATTCACATCAATAACATATATTTCAAATATTTAAGAATATAATTCAAGTTACACGAACTTACCTGGCGAAATTACAGAAATATCAAGATTTAGGGGCATTTTGGTAAATTTTCCATTTTCCCCAATTTTCACCCGATCTTAAATTGATAATTTCATTAAATTTATTAATTTAGATAATAAAACAATTCATTCCCTTCAATTTGGTCATTTTTGACATTTTTACAAAATTACCCCCTGAAGTTTTACTTTTATTCAATTTAGTCCCTTAGCCTAAAAAATGCAAATTGGTCATGCTAGCTGAATATTCATATATATTTTCCTCCTCCTCCTCTCCATTCCACATCCTTAATGTATATAACACACTTGTAAGTAACATTATCTATAATTTTTATTATTTACTTTTATGAATATTCAAGTTGTCCATCTGTATCATAGTCACTAAATTATTTATATCTGGAGTTATAGAACTCCAAATTAATATCAACTAATTTTTTCTGAAACTAGACTCATATATATTCTTACCATAAAATTTTTAGAATTTTTGGTTTAGCCAATAAGTACAGTTTATTCTTTAAAGTTACCCCTGTTCTGCTGTCTGATAGTTCTGACCCTTCTTCACTAAAAATTAATTATCTCATTGTACAGGATTCGAATGATGTTCTCGTTTATTTCTATTGAAAATATTCTCATTCAGAATTTCAAACATATAACTTTAAGAGCCTAATTATTTTTATCCAATTTTTTATGATTTTCCAAATTCAGAATAGGGGAACCCAAAATCATTCTGACCTTATTTCACAAAAATTATTATATCTCATGATTTACAATTCCATTGCATACACCTCTTCTTCTATAAGAAACTAGACTAAATAAGATTTAATTTAATATTTTATTTATCTTTTAATTAGATTTCTACAATTTTTGGTGATTTTTCAAAGTTAGACTAATGCTGCTGTCTAAAACTGTTTTAGTGAAAAAGGTTGTTTACCAAGTTTATAACACTCTTATTCCCCTTCTCTACAATATTTCCCATCACTTTCTCCTATTTTCTCTTCACTAACATATTAAGAACATAGGACCATGTGTAAGGAAACTCTACTATAACATTATTTCCATGCTTTCTCAATAATAACAAACTTAAAAATATATTAAAATCTTGATGTACTTACCTTGTTCTATTAATTCCAATCTTTAATTTGATTTTCTCTCTCCTCCAGCTTCTATTCCTTGAATCCAATTTGATATTCTAACTCCCCATAGTCTCCTTAACATTTTTCTCTCTTGGTAGCTATGGAAATTCTTTTGATTTCTAGGTGAAAATGGTGAATTTTTGGTGGAAGGACCAAATTGTAAAGAAAAGAAAACTTTCTTTCTTTTCTTCTCTTCTAACGTTTGCATGCATGGAAAGATGATGAAAATTCTTCATCTTTCCTTCCTTTTATACTAAATAAATAATAATAAAATATCTTATTAAAATATTAATAAAATAATATTTATCTAATTAAATAATTATAAAATATCAAAATATCTCTAGCATAGTTATTACTTTCTAGATTTCTCTCTCTTCCAATTGACCATTTTGCCCTTTATTATCTTTTAAAATTTCATCCTTGAGTCATCATTTAATTTGGTAAAATTGTAATTTAGCCCGTTATAGTTCTTCACCTATTCAATTTGGTCCTAATTCATCCATTTTCCTTAGTTTCTAGATCATTCCACCCTTAAAATATTTACACTATTGGTCCTTTAACTTTTTTATATTAACACTTTAACCCCTCAAATTTTGAGTATTTACTCTTGTGCAACTAAGCTTTTCTCACTTTTACAATTTAGTCCTTTCTTGAATTAATATATCATAATATACTTCCCAATATTGACATAACTCAAAATTTCCCTTTTTGTCACTTTATTTCCTTATTTTACTATATCACGGATAATATTTTACCGTCAAAATTTTCGGGGTATTACAAATTTACTTACTTTTTTATCTCTGAGAATCTCCATACCAAGTAACTTCTTTGCTGGTCCTAAATCTTTCATCTCAAATTCTTCACTTAGTTGGGCTTTGACCTTTCTTATCTCTCCTTTATCTTTTGCTGCTATCAACATGTCATCAACATAAAGAAGTAGATACACAAAAGAACCATCACTGTTTTTCTTAAAGTAAACACAAGTGTCTAAACTACTTCTTTTGGAATCATGAGAAGTCATAAAGGAATCAAACCTCTTGTACCACTGTCTTGGTGATCGTTTCAAACCGTAAAGGGACTTTCTCAGCAAGCAAACATAGTCCTCTTTTTCTGAGACTATAAAACCCTCTGGTTGTTGCATGTAAATATCTTTATCAAGTTCTCCATGCAGAAATAGAGTTTTTACATCTAACTGCTCAAGCTCCAAATCATGCATGGCCACAATACCAAGCAAAGCTCGAATCGAACTATGCTTAACCACTAGAGAGAACACATTTGTGAAGTCCACTCCTGGAATTTGACTATAACCCTTTGCAACAAGCCTTGCTTTATATCTGGGTTCTTCAACTCCTAGAGTCCCTTCTTTCTTTTTAAACACCCATTTACAACTAACAGTCTTTTTACCTTTAGGAAGTTTCACAAGGTCCCATGTTCTATTTTTGTGGAGTGATTCCATCTCTTCTTGCATAGCAAACATCCACTTTTCTGAGTCTTCACAGCTAACCGCCTTAGAATAATTAGATGGCTCTTGATTCGCATCTATATCTTCAGCCACATTTAAAGCATAAGCAACTAAATCAGCTTCGGCATACTTCTTTGGAGGTTTAATTTCTCTTCAAGTTCTGTTTTTGGCAATAGAGTATTGTGGTGAAGAAGCAACTCTATTCTCAATTTTTGTTATGGCTTGAGGAGTTGGCTCTGTATTAATCTGATGCTCCACCTGTTTTTGATTTTCTTTATTGGAAGAGTCTTTAAGAGATAAGTTAGGTAGCATGACAGTTTCATAAAAAATAACATCTCTGCTAATCACAACTTTTCTATTTTTAGGACACCATAACTTATACCCTTTTACACCAGCTTTATAACCAAGAAAAACACATTTAATGGATCTCGGTTCTAATTTTCCATTATCAACATGAGCATACGTAGGACACCCAAAAATCTTTAAATCAGAATAATTAGCAGGATTACCAGACCATACCTCTTCTGGAGTCTTTTTCTCAACGGCAACGGATGGAGATCGGTTGATCAAAAAACATGCAGTAGAGGCTGCTTCTACCCAAAATGACTTCGGTAAGTTGGCATTTGAAAACATACATCGAACCTTTTCCATGATCGTTCTGTTCATTCGTTCTGCAACGCCATTTTGCTGTGGAGTATGACGAACTGTCAAGTGTCTCATGATCCCTTCTGACTTGCACAATCTATTAAACTCATCAGAACAGAACTCTAAGCCATTGTCTGTACGAAGGTATTTTATCTGTTTTCCCACCTGTTTTTCAATCATAATTTTCCAAGACTTAAATGCGAAAAACATATCACTTTTTTGCTTCAGGAAGAACGCCTAAACTTTTCTGGAAAAATCATCAATAAAGGTTAGCATATAATTAGCTCCACCTCTCGAAGGCACTCTGGATGGCCCCCACAGATCAGAATGAATATACTCCAACGTTCCCTTCGTGTTATGGATTCCTCTAGTGAATCGAACTCTCTTTTACTTCCCAAAAACACAGTGCTCACAGAAATCAGTTTACAAATTCCTTACCCATCAAGAAGTCCTCTTTTGCTCAATTCTACCATGCCATTCTCACTCATATGTCCTAGGCGCATATGCCAAAGTTTAGTAATATCATCATCTGACAAGCAAGAGGAAGCGACAAATCGCATCACCAAAGAATGATGAGAACCCTGCAAAACATATAACTTGGCAATTTTTCTCTACCCTTTCATCACAACAAGGGACCCTTTGGAAATCTTTAAAACCCCACTTTCAGCTGTGTATCTGTACCCTTTTGAATCAAGAGTACTCAATGAAATTAAATTTCTTTTCAATTCTGGAACATGCCGTACGTCACTAAGTGTTCTGACAACTCCATCAAACATCTTAACTTTAATTGTTCCAACACCAGCGATTTTACACGAAGCATTATTTCTCATCAAAACAACATCTTCAGACACTGTTTCGTAAGTTATAAACCAATCCTGATTGGGACTCATGTGGAAGGTGCAGCCTGAATCAAGTATCCACTCCTCACTTACTTTAGAATCATTGACAGAAGTGACTAGAAGTTCACCATCGCTGTAGTCTTCTACAACATCAGCTTCACCGAAATTTTCTGGTTGTTTTCCTTTTTGATTCGTAGCCTTCCTTTTAATCTTATTTTGTAGCTTATAGCACTCAGATTTAATGTGCCCTTTCTTCTTACAGAAGCTACAAGTTTTACCTTTATCTGAAGACTTCGATCTACCCTTAGATTTACCACGAGGATTCCGTTCCTGTGTCCTACCACGATCATCATCAGCATTCCGATCTTGTCTCCTACGAACAATGAGACCCTCTCTCTAAGAGTCGGGTTTAACCATAAGATGTTTCATCTTATCATACGAGGTTAAAGAATCATAAACCTCATCAACTGTGAGAGACTCGCGGCTATATAAAATCGTGTCTCTAAAGGTTGAACAAAACGGGGGCAATGAACAAAGTAGAATCAACCCTAGATCTTCCTTATCATACTGAACCTTCATGGCCTCCAAGTTTGAGAGAATTTCTTTAAACACTGTTAAGTGTTCGTGTACGGACGCACATTCCTCCAAACGATGAGCATAAAGACGCTGCTTCATATGCAACTTGCTTGTTAGAGTTTTCGACATACATATTTATTCTAGCCTCTTCCATAATGCAGCGGCAGTCTTCTCTTTCATCACATCCTGCAAAATTTCGTTGGACAAATGCAGATGTAATTGTGTTAATGCCTTTCGATCCTTACGCTTCTTCTCTTCATCTGTTAATGTCGAAGGCATCTTATCTATCCCTAGCAGGGCATCCTCTAGATCCATCTGCGCAAGAACTGCTTGCTTCTTAATCTGCCACAATGCAAATCTGGTGTTGCGATCCAACAGCGGAATTTCATACTTCAAAGACGTCATTACTGTGATTGAGATGAACAACCCAGAAGCTCCGATACCAATTTGTGAAAAATAAAATAAAAAAATAAAATAAAGAACACACAGATTTTACGTGGAAACCCTTTCGAGAAAAAACCACGGGCAGAGGAGAAGAAAATTCACTATGTCGAAAATTTGAATCTATTACAAGAGGAATAGACTATGTCTATTTATAGGCTTGTAAAGCCATATTCTAGTAGGATTGAAACACCTTATCCTAATAAATATAAAATAGATGGAGTTTAATAAGGTTTAAAAAACCTTATTCTAAAATAAAATAAAAGAAGTCTAGTTATATATGGATTTTACTTTTATTTTATTTTCCATCGTATTTTATTTAAATAAGAATTTGGGTCACTTAATTCTAACAATATATATACTTATTTATAGTTTATATCCATTAAAAATAAAGAATTCCTCTTAAACAAAAAAATATATATAATATAATATTAGCTCAACCCTAATTGAATCAGATTGTAAAGCAAAAAAACTTGCAAGAAATTTAAGAAGTGTTAGAAGCAGTGTGAATTACCAATTGCTTTATAAATTGCTAAATTACAAAACATGAACATACGTATATGTTTATCCGGTTCGACATTCCATACAAGTACTACAATTTTTAATTTTCACCAAATCAATAACTTTTTAGAGAAATAAATCTCAAAATTATACATGAACAATATTTTAATGTGTAATTGATTTTGTGTAATTTTATACATTAAATTTTGATTTGGTCCAATTCTTATAAATTATTAACACAATTATTGATCTAACATCATTTTATTTTATATGTTGCATACATAAATAATTATATTTATCCAATATAAAAATAAATTGATGTATTTATTTCTTTAAATATGTATGATTAAATCAAAATTAAAACTTCAAGTATAGATTTGAACACAATTAGAGTTTCACGTGTATAATTATACGAAATTAAAATTTATTTATACAATTGCATATTAAATCAAAATTCCTGTATAATTTTAAAATTTATCCCCAATTTTGTAGTTAGAATCTCTCTTTTTTAAGTTTTCCCTTGAAACCTAGGCCGAAATCAAGTTACTCAGTAAGAAGGAATAAGTGTTAAATCTCTCTTTACAAAAGCTATACAAATCTAAATATTTAAATTACTTTTAATTTGCTATAACATACTAAATCAATTACAATCAATCTTCTCATAAATAAAGCAAATAAAGCATGATAATGAGTACGGAAATTATTTTCAATAAGTCTAACATAAGTTTTCAAATATTCAAGTTATCCAATCTCTTTAAAATAAAAATTCGATTTGTTTGATCAAAACCCAAATCAATCTTGAAGATAGGTTTGTCTTTGATGGGTACAAAATATCAATAAAGAGCATACCTAAAGATATTTGTTTACAAAAGTTACCAATTTACAAAACATGGCAAGTTATGGGAATGAGTTATGCCAGATAGTAGTGGGCATTGTTCATGGCACTGCTCTAAACACTCTATATTATTAAATTATTATAAATATTGTTATTAAGTTTAAAACTAAATTATTATTTATTTTCTAAAGTAAATTATTATTAAATTTTAATACATATCTTTCCATGCAAATTGAATGAATAATTACTATATCTAAGTTTTTATTATGTATCTTTACATGCAAATTGAATGAACATAATTAATAAGCTTCTACCTCATTCCTACGGTAAAAGAAAGTGATGTGTTTACGGAAATTAGATAAAGCTAAGCTCAATCAGCAGCAAATTCGCTAAAGAGGAAATAAATGGTAGGATCCTGACTCACGAAAATTAGATTTCCAATTTTTTTAAGCCACTTCACTTAGTTTGATATCATAGTAAATATAATTTACCTTTTTTACACTACTTATAATCATAAATTTTGTATAAATTATTAACAATAAATAAATACTATAGTTAACTTGAACCATGTGTTAGTTTGATGGATAAAGTGTTTATCGCCCTAAATGTAATTTAAGTTCAAATTATGTTAATCGCATTATTATTAAGCTCAACTTTTATTAATGCCAATGCCAACACTACCAAAACCTTTTGGACAATTATTTCGAAAATTTAAACCAACGAAAAGAAAATCAATTAAGTAATAAAACCATAGAAAATAAAAGAAAAAAATTGCCTTTGAAGCACATTCAATTGAGCGCTTGATTCTCTTTGATATCTCCATGATTTCTTCATCTTTATTCATAACATCAAACATATAGGCAAACACAACGATAACTGTAACCCCCCTACCCCTATCAACATTTTATTGAACTGTAATTAACATAGGATAACTAGTTGGCCTCTTAAAACAGACAGACCAGACCCCAAACCAAACCAAACTGCTAAACAACAAAGCAGACAGTATTGAAAAGATCCCATCCCCAGATTGCATCATTTTCATTTCTTAGAAAGGAGGAGCATAGAGCTGGAGGACCTTCTGCCAGGACGGTCTGCTGCTAATATCATCCCACCAAGCACTCACATGCTTCCTGCTGGTTATCATGTATTCCTTTCCCATTTGACCCACCAAGTACTGAGTAAATGGCAGGTGGCTCAGGTCAGCAAGGCTGAAGAAATCACCGGCTAAGTACTTGTTCTTTGACAGCCTCTCCTCATAAATATCCAGCACTTTGCCTAGCTTTTCCTCGCTTTCCTTGATCAAATTTTCATCAGGAGGGAACCCCATCTTGGAAGCAAACATCACATGTAGGGTCAAGGCGTAAATTGGTGGGTTGAAATTGTGTGCCTCAACTTCCAGCCAATTTTCCACTTGACCCCTTTCCTCTACTGTCTTTCCCAGTAGATCAGTCCCTTGTGATTTGTATTTTTCTGCATAGTACCTTATGATTGCACGGGATTCTGCAAAAACCCAAATTGTAAAAATCATCATTTGGTGCTGTCTAATTATTATGAATATTAAAGTAAGAAAGATTTGTTTTTAAGAAAGTGGTTTAGAATGCCATCTTCCTTTGCTAAAGAGTCAGCACTCACAAATTAAAGTCTTCCTAGGTACTTCTATCAATCGTATCCTCTATATTATAAAAATATGGAATTCTCCGGCACCACTGCTTTCTTTGTTTTCTAGGAAAAGGACTATCACTTGCATTATAATATGAAACACTGGAACCAATCAACCACTATGATAAAACGGCAAGTAAAATTGTATTTTACCATTTTTACTAAATAATAGATAAATTATTTTTTCTAATAAATTCATCATTTTATAAAAATTTCATTTATTTTTATTGTTAAAAATTGATCTTTACTTATAATATGAGGTGCATGCGACATCCACTTAATAGCTCCAATTTTTAATAATACAACTAAATATATTTAGTTTTTAATAGAGAAAAAATCAATCAATAAGAATAAATTTTTAGTGCCCTTTATTTTAATCTTATATATTCTCAAAGACCCTAAAAAATTCGGGGGAGAAGATAGCATCTGAATCTACATGTAAGAAAAACAGGAGATAAATTACCATATAAAACATAATCTCCATCTTGAGTGACAGGAACTGTTCCAAAAGGCTGCAAAGAAGAGATTGAGATGATTGATTGTTTAACATTAATTTTCACTGAGAACTGGAGTTTTTTAACAAAAAAAAAAAAAAGGGGGGGGTTGCTTAAGAAGGTTACCTGGAGCTTGAGAAATTCAGGGTCTTTGTGCTCTCCTTTAAGCAAATCAACAGGGACAGTCTCGAATTCAATCTCCTTTTCAATAAGACATGCAATCACTCGCTTTGGAGAAGCAAAGGCTGGGCCATACACCTTCACCACCATTGTTGTAGTCCTTGGCTGACTGGTGTATCCAAATTGTTCACTGCATTTAACAGTGTTTATGGCCTCTTTAATTTATAGAAAATTGGCTGCTGCAGTGTTTTCCCATTATTGTCCCCCATAGGTGGTAGGTGGGACTTTTCTGCTCTACTGATTAGGAAGGTTAAGTATTTTGATAAGGCTAGTATTGTCAAATGGAGATGGCCCAATTAGTTAAAAGATTAACACCACCATCTTGTTTTTCTATAATTGGAGGTGGGATATGAAATTATTTGAAATAGATACTAAATTTTTACTATTAAGTGGAGATTATTAGCAGCTTACCATTTTTGTTATTATCTGAATTTGAAGTAAAAACAAAAATTGAACAATTCTGAGTGTTTAAATTAGTAACGTCCAATTCTCAAAAAACAGAAAAAGTAACGTACAGCATCTCTTCCAAGGTTGAGACATACATCAACATGGCATTATTACAATGGAGAATCAGACAACGGTAGGTGGCTTGTTTTGTCCTATAATATAACAGTAGATTAAAATAAGAGAAAATCTTTTTCACCTAAATAATACAAAAAAATAAAATTAATAATTGAAATGCTATGCCCATAAAATTATTTATTAAAATAGTATAATTTTATCGGTGTCGCCTGCCATATTAGCAGCACCAGATTAAAATGTAATGATTTAAAGTATTTAGAGACTTGTTATGTAATTTTTCTATTTAGAGTGGCTGCTTAGAAAAAAAAGGGAAAGGTGCTGTCTAACAGTGTGGCGGCACTAAACTTTAAATATGGCTAATTGCTTTGTAAGCTTTATTTATTTATTATTATTTTTATTCCCCTTCAACTAACTGTATTATTTTTAAACAAGCCCTTAACCTATTTTTGTAGTTAAATAAGCCATTAACTTATGGTTTTTATTCATAAAAGCCCTTTATTTTAATATTAAAGTAAATATATTTTAAATTTCAAGCTCTTATCTTAATTTTTTGTTGATGCAATAAAAATTATATACACTTTAACATCAACATAAAATCTAAAAAAGTAATCAAAATTTGTAAAAGAGTAGTTAAGAATATCATGTATATAAGCACTCTCAAGAAATTTTAAAATTTTATTTTTTATTTAATAAACTATTCACATCAACATAAAATGTGAATTAGTTCATATATTTTTTAAATAACTTTACTTTGGGAAAAATATATTTACTTTAATATTAAAATAAATGGCTTCTATGAGTAAAAACCACAAGTTAATGGCTTATTTAACTACAAAAATAGGTTAATGGCTTGTTTAAAAATAATATAGTGAGTTGAAGGAGAATAAAAAGAAAATAATAAATAAGGATGGCTTACAAGGCAATTAGTCATATTTAAAGTTTGGTGCTGCCACACTGCGGCACCCTTTCCCTTTTTTTAGCAATCATTCTAAATGGAAAAATTTCATAATAGGTCCCTGAATGCTTTAGATCATTACATTTCAGTCTGGTGCTGCCAATTTGATAGGCGGCACCAGTAAAACTATACCATATTGGTAAATAATCTTATGGGCATACCATTTCAGTTATTAATTTTATTTTTTGTATTATTTAGGTAAAAAAGCCTAAAAGAAAACACCTTCACCACATTGCATGTCATCTATCCTTTCTATTTAATTACATTTCTCCCCACACAAAAAATAAAATGATAAAGGTTTTTGTATTAAGAGTTAAGTTGTAATTTATTTATTTTATTTGAAAAACAGATAAATTAGTTATTGTATATTAAATCAAAGAGCAAATTAGCTATTTTATTAAAAGTATCCTCTATTTCTATTGTTAAAAACATGTTCATGTACGTCATCATAATGCACACATGGCATCATGTGTAGCTCTTTAATTATTTCGTTAGTTTTTTCTATTAAATTTTTTATCTAACTTATAGGGTCTAGTTACCTTTTTTTTTAGTGAAAGAGGGTAAATTG
Source organism: Gossypium anomalum (assembly GCA_025698475.1). Lineage (NCBI taxonomy): Eukaryota > Viridiplantae > Streptophyta > Magnoliopsida > Malvales > Malvaceae > Gossypium > Gossypium anomalum. The sequence continues at coordinate 19,413,131 of CM046966.1, forward strand.
CAGTCTAACACTTAATACAAGGACCTTCATGGTATTTTTACCAATAAAAGACAAAGTATATTTGCATAAGTGATCAAAGTAGCCATACCCAAAAGCCAATGCAAGATTTATGTTTTAGGGTTAGTTTGATATTTGATAAGTGTCAAAAGTAACATATTTTGGCCTCGTGCATTTTTTGGTGATTATATGGTTGACCTACCACAACAAATTGTAGTGGCAATTTAAGTACTTTTTGCCATTAAATAAGTTTGTTTTCTAGCTATTTTAGTATATTTTATTGCATTTTCAATTTTCTTAGCTTAAAGTTAAATTATTGCAAAATAAGCATTTTTACGCCATATTTCGAGTTAGTTGACCTATTGGGCAAATGCCAACCTTAAGGTGATTTTAATGAGCTTCATTGAGTGTGCAACACACCTATTTTTAAACCCAAAAGCGTCAAGAATGACTGTCAAGTTGCAACACAAACTTTTGGGGTCGCAACACAACTGAACTAATTCCGGAATTAACATTCAAAGTTGTGTGTCGCAACACATGTCTAATGGAGGGGAAAATTAATTAAGGATGTTTCAGACCGCACAATCCATATTTAGTCTGATTAAGGCTTGTATTTGACCTAAATTGAACAACTTTGCCTATATATAGTTAAGCATAGGTTAAGCTCGAGAGCTTTTGGCCAAACCGTTTATTGGGGATTGACCCGTATAGACAAAGATATAGTAAAAATGGAGAAGAACAAACGCAAATGTTTTACGTGGAAACCTCTCAAAGAAGAATAAAAAACCATGGGCAAATGAGGCATGAACTTAACATTAAAGGAGTAAACAAAATGAGAGTATAATGAGAATACAAAAACCCAAGCCCCGAATACAAAGCTCACACCCAAAGCTCTCACAAAAAAGGTTTCACAAAATTCTCTCAAACTCTCACCAAAACTCCATATGTAACTATATCTTGTAGCCCCTAAAAGAAAAGCCCTGTAGTATACATTTTTAATTTCCTCTTAATTAGCTACAGAAAACAGGGATATAAAGCTCCTTTAAATAGGCTAAGGTTAGAGGTTTAATCATACTAAAATATCCCTAGAGTAATGAGAGTTTAATTGGGAAAAAATAGTAGAGTTTAACTAGGAGAAGAAACCCAATTTTTGTGGGGAACATGTTGCCATATCGCAATGTCCCCATTCGCATCGTCACGATGTCGTCCATCGTCACAATGTCGGGAAGCTTCTAATCGTAACGTCGCTATTTGTTCGGCTGAAAATACGAGGCACACCCTACACTGTTTTTAGGGTTTAGTCAGTAGATTTAAGATTTTAATTTAGGTTTTATTTCTTTTAAAAATATTTCACAACTTAACATGATCGATGATTTTTTTTTGGGGGCTTCAAAATAGTCTAAAAACATAAACTCATTCTTACAGTCATTTTTTAAGTAATTCGTATAGGATTGAAAATGAATCATTTCCATTTTCATTTTATTTCAATTTCCATATTTGGAAACCTATATTCATTTTCAAATGATTTCATTTCTCTATTTCAAAGAAAACCATAATCATTCTTGAATGTTTCTCATTTCTCTTTTCCTATTCATTCCATGCATTTTTATTCAAACACGTAACTCATTTTTATTCAAACACATAATTCATTTCTAGTTTCAACGAGCTAGCAGAGGGACTGATTGGACATATGTAGTTGAGGCTCAAATGATTTATAATTAAGTTCTGGCTTTTCGCCTATTAATTATAAACTCATTTAGGCACTAAGTCATTCCACTATAGTATCGTAATTGAACTCTCCCAAACGACATACCATTATGGAAACAACTACCCAATACTCGTCCAATGACCTTGTCATAAGTGTGTTACTCTCATAGGATATCCTTGATTTCTTTGGGATAATATTCGTTCTCCTAATATGATCATATTTTATCTCATGGTAACCATTACATCTTCTTTCATGAAAAGTCAATCATTATCAAGTAGTGATCAAGTCGTCCATCACAAATATGGACGACCTGCGGTCACGTTTGCATTTCATCAACCATGTAATGCCAATGAGAGGATATCATTTACCCATGTTTTGGACTATGAATTTCACTATGTGAATGACACTACATACTACAAAAGTCGTACACTTAATGCACCAGCTTTCAGTTCCTTATCTATTTGAACTCAGGCTTTTACTTAAATCAAAGTGTATGAGTCACACACACATAGTCCGCCATCCACTTAAGATTTAGGTACGCCACACTATGAACATCACGAGTCAATAAATCCATAAATGGATTAAGGATCTACTCTGCTTGTGTCCTGTCTGATGTACTGTCAGTCCAGTTAGTTACATCTATGTTTCTATCTTTTGGGAGTCATCCACTCCAATGCCCAAGATAAAGCATCTCCCCAATTGGACTTGATAGACAACATATTAGTCTTTCAATCGGTTTGCTAATTTCCAATTAGACTAATGACATATTTAGGTTCATCTACTAATATAAGTTGTCTTTCTGTATTACGATCCGACCACGTAATACCCTTAATATTAGTTAAACATTAGACAACTAGTGAGCAACATTTGCTTCCATTTTGCTTTGCGGGCAAAAATCATTTAAGGAAAATAATACAAAGTATTAATGTAATTCATGAATAATTTTATTAACCAATCTGTTTAAAAAATTACAAGTGTCCTTAGACGAAAATATTACACTTAGGCACCAGATCCAACATTAACGACTTCCCCATCGATTGGTAAATTGAGTTATAAACTAACATCCTCGAGTGCAATTGTACACTCACCACAGAGAAGATGGAATGTGTGTGTCTTCGGTCTCTATCTTTCGACCAAAGCATTGATAAGTGGGGGATCCAATCTAGTTCCTCGAGCATTCGAGTCACGTTTAAAAATCATGTGTCTTGCAAGTGTCTATAAATGACATTCGATGCACATTTGCTTAAATTGTTTATGTACGTCTCCAAAATTCGACATTCGGGTTGATATATAAACATAAAAAAAAATCTAAACATCATAATAATTAACTATTTAAAATAAAATAATTTAATAATATTTTCTTACCATTTGTAATTGAATGTCGGAGATATGTTTGTCATCTAAACAAATAAGTTGCTTTGCTATTTAAAAATTATAACGAATAAAATAAAATTGAAGAGAATAAAATTCAAAAAAAATTAAAAAAGTAATTAACAATTGAGAATTGAGGATTAAGAATTTAGGATGAGGAATGAGTATTGAGTATTTTTGGTTGAAAAAAAAAAGTTTAGAGGGGTTTGTATTGAAAAAATTATGGTTGTTGAAATCCTTTTAGCCATTGGAAAAGTTACAGTTGGAATAATTACCATAGGACGCGTTTTTATTCTTTCTCTTGCAAACGTGTCTTACAGGATGCATTTTCACTAATATGGCAATAAAAACTTTTTTCAGTAAATTGATAAAAAAAAAAACCCCTTTCTCAATTTGTTTTTCATCATATTCTTATTATTTTACCTATAAATATATCTTAATCATTTAAAAATTTATGTTTACATAAGGGTTTTTAAACCACTAAAAATACTATCGAAAATTTTAAAACATAATAATATTTTAAATAATTAATAACATTATCTAACATATACCATCCTAAAATTTAATCAATTGTAATCAACCTGTGGAAAAACTAATACTGTCTATTTATAAGTTTTAGAATTTGTTATGAGATTAGGCCAGGCTTAGTTACTTGTATTAAACAGGTTTATAAGTGGGCAGCTCAATTCCGTCTAAATTTTGGGTTTTCTTATATCTTGAGCTCCAACCCTAATTGCAAAAAGGTCGGGAGGTGGAGCTCTCTCATCTTTTGTGTACGCCGCTCCTTTTACAATAACAGCATATTTGATTTACCAGAATAGAATAGGGCTATAATAGGATGGTTATTCTATAAAAATAGAATAGGATTATAATTAAATTAAATAGACATAATAGTAATTTGTTGGGCAGAATTTAATGAGTAATTGTTTTAATTTTTATAAAAACATTAAAAAATCAAAAATATTAAATGTTGAAATGATAAATATACCCTTTAATTTTTTTTTATAAAAATGTAAAAATCATTAAAAAAAACAAAAATAAAACTTTAAATGTTGAAACGTGAAATACACCCGATCAATCACACTCTTGAAGCAAATTAATTTTTAAATTCTCAAAATATATCATGTTTTAACATAGCTCTCAAAATGTATAATTTAACTTTTGGTCTTTTAAATTTTACAATATTTTAATTTAGTAAAAGATAAAAGTGCACTTTATCTTTCAAAAATGATAAATTTTTTATTTATTCTTTTAAAAAGTATAAATATATAAGCTACTAAAATTGTGAAATTGCATTTCAACTCTCGTAAAAATATGCAACTTAATTCTGGGATCTCGAGAAAAGTTTTTGACTTCGTCCATGTGTTTTAACATTGCATTGCATATGTTATTAACTTCGACAGCATGTTTAGTTCACAAGAATTAAATAGTTATGCAGTGAGAATTAAATATATTTAAGAAATTTAACTTAAGAAATTATTTGCTAATAAAATTAAACGATCATTGTAGCAGGCCAATTTTGGGCCTTACCCTAACCCAGAGGCCCGTTTACACCCATACCCTCAGCCCATTACATTAACCTAAACCCCAAACACCCACTTAAAGCTAACCTGGTCGGCCCATTTACCCATTTTACACCCCTAACCCAATACAAAACCCTTAACCCAACCTAACTTAATTAACCCAAGCCCATTAAACCAAAAAACAGAAGTCAGAAAAATAAACCCTAGCCCCCTAGCTAGGGTTCGGCGCCGCAACCACCCCTGACCATCTGACCTGCGCCCCATCGTGTAGGTCTCCATCGTGTCCTTAATGGAAGGCTTCTATTTGGCAATTTCATAACTCATGTGGAGAATTCCATATTCTCTTTGCCACTCAAACTTCAATCAATTAAAGTGATAGATGTACAAGGCAAAGGGACCATTACCTTTAAAGAAAAGGCAATTATTCCACACTAAACACCTCGTTTTTGTTTTGGAATCAAATCAAAAAGCTGGATGGATGTATTTTTCAATATTTTTATTTTTAGATTGTAAGGGTTATGTTTCTATCTAACTTTATGTCAAAATTGATTGTATGCACGGGATTTTCATATTTAAATTAAATTTTACAAATAATTTATGTCAATTGCTTTAAAATATTTATTCATTCATAAATCAAAAGTTTGCAAATCAAAGAAAACCTAAATTATACCCCGACCAAAATCCATTTTAATTATTAATTAATAAATATAGATTGTTAATTAAATCTAAATAATTTATTATTTTAAATGTCTATTTCAATCTTAATAGTGTATTTAATTTAGTAATAACTTTAAAAATTATGATGGTTTATTATGTAAAATTGTAAGTTTAATTATTGAATATAAAAACTTTACATTATATTAAATGTGAAAATGATTTAAAAATAAAATTCGCTCAACACAAATTAAAAACATTAATAGATTAAAAGTGATATTTAAAAATATATAGTAAACGTAAAAAGAACAAATTTTGGATATTACGAAATCTTTAAAAGTTTAAATATAATATATAAATAATATTAGAAAAGTTTAGGTAAATAAATTTTATATAATAAAAATAAATACATATCATCACGAAAGGTATATCACGTGCCAATAAATTAAGTTTCCATGACATGATATAAATGATAGCTTTAAAAATGAAATTTAATAATTTACAAATTGGTAAAGATTTCAAAATAAATAAATAAATAAAATTAAGTGATTGACATTTAAGACCAAATATATTAAATGCTTTACTTGTCAATATTTTAAGATAATTTCCATAAATTGTATACATATAGGATTAGTTGTATTTACTATATTAAGAAAGGAATTTAATAATTTACAAATTGTACTTGAATTAAAATTTCAAAGTAAATAAATAAAAAATTCAAATTTAATCAAATATATTAAATGCTTTGAATACACACATGTTAATTAGAGAAAGGATCACTTGTCAATATTTTACGCAACCAACTAAGATAATTTCCATAATTTCTTCAATATCTTACCATACTAATTCTTTTCCCCTGCAATACTTGAGTTGCTGATGAATTTTTTAAAATTGTTATTATTTAAATAACAATTAAAATATTTAACAGTCACAATCGTACAAATTTATTTTTAACTATCTATTTTAAATTTGATAAAGATATTTATTTTGAGCTTTGAAATTTTTTAAAATTGATTTAAACTTTTAAAATGCATAAAAATTTTGATAAATTAATCTTTTTATAATATTTTTTTGAGCATAAATAGAAAATAATTTAAAAAACATCAAAATAGTTTTAAAATTTTTAAGAAGTTCCAAAAAATTTATATAAAAATTTTATTTCAAATATTTGTTAAAACAATTTAGTTTTAATATTATTGATAAAATGATTTTTCAATTTCAATTTTAATAATTATTTTTTCTACATTTTAGATTTAAAAAAAATTATAGGTTTGCAAAAGCATTTAAAATGTAACACATCAGGTCCGAACTACAATGTGTCACATTCGTTGCTAAAGCAACTAATGTTATAATAAATACAATTCAAACCATTTAACATTCAAACACAAACATCATAAGCAAACAATATGATAGGTAAACATTTCCGGGTCTTATACAAGTTTATGGAAGCTTTAAGGTTAACCTGAGATAGAATCAGGACAAAATTGCAAAATTTTCAAAATACAGGATTGACATCACAACGTGAGGGAGTTCCTCATCACAACGTGACAAACTGTTTGATTTTGTTCAGACGACAGGATTCCTTGTCTCGCCGTGACATTATAAGCATTTTCTCGTCACGACGTCACATACTGTTTCTATAATTTTATAATAATTGTCAACCTTTAATTTTCCAACCAAGTTTCTAAACGAATTCAAACTTTAACCAACCAATATTTGCAACTATATAGCCTCAATTCCTGCAACTCAATACCTTATACAATATTAGGCCAATACATTACCACCTACAAGCCATTTAGCTATTGCAAACCATTTAAATCATTTTACATACTTACCTATTTCACCAACTTCATATATATTTATTTACAACATTTCATACCAATTCAAACTACCTTTAATTCCATTACAAGCCATATACATTCAACCAAATTCGAACATTAACCATTAAACCATAAGTGCATATACACATAACTTTATATACAAAATTTGACTCAAGTACATGCCTTATAACCAACAAAAATGATTTATATAAACATTTTCGAGTCTGGGATCTTAACTAAATGCTAAAGTCGATATTTGGAAATCTCCTTTGGGACCTAACCTACGTACGGAAAATCAAATCGCATGCTATGCTTACGAAATGTGATCCGATCAATCTAGCCATTTCCTGCAGGTCTCATTTGTTTCACTAAAAGAAGGATCAAGAAACCTTATTATATTAAGCTTTTCATATTTTCATAGTTTTTTCATTATTTTAAAATTTTTTTTAAGAAATGGGATAAATTAATAGAATCTATTAATATTGGAGGACTAAATTTTCTATTATGCAAATATTCGATTAATGATTGAACGAAAAAAGAGAAAATTTTTGGAAAAGCATACAACACAGTACTGAATATTACTAGCTAAAACGTAAGATATCACCAAAACAAAGGTTCGTTCCTGTAATTGTCATAATTTGTAAACAAGAAATTCTTATGACACCATTTAGTTTTCGCATCAATGTGCATTTAATTTGGTCTCTTCCATGAACAATGATTGTGCTTGTAATTAGGAGTCATATTCACCACACTCGCTATATACTAATGCTTATTTCAGTATTTCCAATGCAAGAAAACTGACACTAACGTTAATTACATCTTTTTTCGGTACAATTGAATATAAATTTTGGAATGCATGAAAAAATTAAGTTTCTAAAATTATAATAAAGAGATTCAATTTTGGATTTGGATAAACAAAATCAATTCTATTTGGATAATTTATTACAAAATTTGCACTAACTTTCATTTAGTCGTAACTTTATTAATAAATTTTGTTAGCTATGTTAAGCAATTGTAATAGAAAAGCAAACTCAAATATGTAGCTTATGTTTAACTTGGTCCTACTTATCTGCGCACTGTATAAGAATTGGTTCCATATATATGAACTTCAAAGGCTGTGAATTTCTATGATTAGAGATTTTCGTCAAGTATGGGAGATGGTAGGAGAATCTTGGGAGGTTTCAATTTAGCAATCCTGATGGTGATGATGCTATTGAGCACCAACCGACACTGTGCGGCCGACGCGGTTAAGAAGAATAAGAGCATGAGCAGCCGCTGGTGCGATGATTCTTCAAATAAGGAGTGCCTGCAGCTTTTGGACGACATAGAAACGATGGAGTTGTTGATGGATTCAGAAGCAAGCAAAATGGTATTTGAAGCAAGTGCAGCAATCAACTTCGCCAACAGTAAAAATCCAACTACCAGAGCCCTTGACCCTTCTCCAGCCGCCTGCGACCGTAATACCGGCAAGTCTTGCGAACCTGATAGTAATCCAGGCACAAAGGTACCTCCAAAATGTGCACTATACAGCAGAGATTGCCACTGATTTACTACTTTTTCTTGCTATGCTGATATATTGTGTTTCAATTTCTCAAGATATATATATGAATAAGGATGATGGAGAAACATCTCTTTCAATATATGCATAAATATTTCTGGTTTCATTAATCTCTTTTCATAATTTGTAGTATATGTGACAAGCAGGAGTACTCTCATCAATTTCTAATGTATAGGCTCTTGGGAACAATGCACTGTATTTTACATGCTTATATATTCTCTTCCCATGCTATAAGTTTCACCTTTGTAGATTGTTTTGTAATTTACTTTACCTATTAAAAGGAGGCAACACATGGTTTGTCAGACCTACGAGGGTGAAAAATGACATTCTACAGCCTAAGATTGAAGTATAATGAGACAACCTCCAATAGCTTGAGTATTATTCTTGCTTACCCTACACATTTCCCAATGAAACAAAACCAGAACTGCAAATCCTAACTATACTATCTCACCATTTCACACTCTCTCAACAAACTCTATCATATAACACCATACTAATCACTTTGTTTAAATAGATAAATATTAAGATATCTTCAACTTTTAATTTTTAAATTTAAACTATTAAAATTTATTTATAATAGTTACAATGTTTAGACGAATTATTAGTATTTATTTACAAGTTTTTCATTTTTATTTAATTTAATGATGATATGTCATGTTATTATTCGCTTATAATCAATGACGAAGTGAAAAGGCTACCAGTGGCCCAGACTCCTTCAAAATGGAAAAATCTTCACTTAAATTCTTTTATAATTTATTAAATTTTAAATTAATAATGGTAAAATTATACTTTGATCCTAAAATGATAAAAAATTGTAATTAAATTTTAACTTTTCGCTTATTAATTACAACATTATTTAGTCACGAGTTCATTTCACTAAAGTATCGTGATTGAGCTTTCCCTTATTATATATCATTACAAAAGTACTCATTGAGTGCTCGTCCAATGTCCTTGTCATAAGTGTGTTATTCTTATAGGTTAGCCTTAATCTTTTTGGGATAAATTTGTTCTCCCAATATAATCTTAATTTATCTCATTATAATCATTGTATCTTCATTCTTGGAAAATTAGTTACTAATAAATAGTAATTAAATCATTTACCAACCACACAAATGATATGTGGTCATGTTACTTTTCATTTATTATGTAATGCTGATGAAAGGATATCATTTACCTTTTAATTAAGTTATGAATTCTGTTGTTGTGAATGATGCCACATATTGCAAAAGTCATATACCCAGCGCACTACCTTTCAATTCTTTATCTATTTGAATTTAATCTTTCATTTGCATCAAAGTATAAGAGTTACACATACATAATCCATCATCAACTCAATATTAAATATGTTACACTATGAAAGTCACAGGTGAATGGATCCATAAAGATCTAGGATCTATTCCACATGGGTTTTGTCCGATGTACTATCAGCCTAGTTCATCTCATCGATCTATGTCTCTATTTTCTGGAAGTTATTAGTTCCGATACCCAAGACAAGGTATCTCCCCAATTTGACTTGATAGACGACACATTAATCTTTCAATTGATTTGTTCAATTTTGATTAGACTAAATGCGTGTTTAGATTATTTACTAATATAAGTTGTATTTTTGTATTACAATCCGACCACATAATACCACTTAGTATTAGTTAAATGATAGATAATCAATGAATCAATATTTACTTGCATTTTACTTTGTGAGCAAAAAACAATTAAGGACATATACGAATATATTAATGAAATTGATAGATATTTTATTAAACCAATTTGTTCAAAAAATATAAATACATATAGACAAAAATACTACACTAAGGGCACTAGATCTCAACAGAGTTGCCACCGGAAGTATGTGAAAGATTAAGATCCACTCAATTATTTTTTAATTCATTAATATCCAATACAATGACCATCACCTTTTAAATGTGTAAGGCCCATTTATTAAATGTGAAAATCAACTTATGAACAGTGATTAAACATGCATTAGATATAAATGGATGAAAAAGTAATGAACTGGAGCCAAATTCATATGTGAAAGACGTGCACAATAAAACTCATTTTATTATGGCAGTACGAAGTTATCATGCTAAAGTGAAACCTAATAGCCTTTTAAAATATGTTCACACATGAGGAATATTCACTAATTACTCGTTAAAGATGTTTGCCAAGAATGTGAACTATGAAGTGAAATCCATGTCTTTCAAAAGAAAGTGAGCGATCCAACTCCCTTGCTGAGAGTGAGGACCGGATGGGTTGTGTTCCATGACATATGACATAATTTATTGTCATTTGCTATTATTTTATTTTTGTCTTGTGCTTTGCAATTGTTTAATTTTCGCATCAAGTGTGTTTAATTTTGTCTCTTCGACAGTATTAATAGAAAAATGTCTCTTCTATAATGTATTATTATGGTTGGAATTTGGAGTCATTTACCATACATTTTCAAAAGAATATATACCTTTTGCTAGCTGTGCCTATTAAAATTTCTTCTATTTTATTTGACTATCTATACTACTATATATATATATAAAAGGAACCTGTCTATTGTTTCTTTTTTACATGACAACATAATGAATTCCTCTACTTCTGTATATTATAAGAATGGTTAAATTTTAATTTCATCCTTATATTTTATTTAAATTTAAGATTTAATTTATATATTTTAATTTTGACATAATCTAGTAACTTTACTTTTATAATATCATTATTTATTAAATTTTTTATTAAATCTAGATTCGTTACAATATTATTTTTTGTTACATTGATATCAAGTGACTTTTTTTTTGTTTTAAAATGTTACACCAACAAATTTAACAAAAGAATTTTAATAATATTAACAAATGTATCTAAATTTTTAATTTTGAAAAGTAAAGAGACGAAATTACTGAAAATAAAAATATGGAGATTAACTTCAAAATATACGAAGAGTACATGAACTTTGAGCAAATTGTAACTTTTAAATTTTTACTTTATAATTTAGTCAAGAAATAAATAACTAACCCAATGCGAAGCTTAGGTGAAAACCATACTAGTATATAAATAGAAGGACCAAAAGGCTTCTACTCTTGACATGTGGCATTTAGTTCCCGGTTTTTTATATTTTAGAAAAATGGTCAAATCTAATTTTTTTTAATCCTTTTACTATAGAGCTGATCATGGGTTGGGCGGCCCGGCTCGGCCTGAAGGCCCGCCCGAAAAATGGGAGGGTTTGGGTAAAAATATAGGTCTAAAAAATGGGCTTGGGCAAAAAAAACGAGGCCTGTTTAGAAAAACGGGCCGGGCCTAGTGTAAGAGTTTTTTGGCTCGAGCCTGGCCCGGCCCGGCCCGAATTATATATTAATATATTTTTATTTTATTTTTAATCATTTTAAATTTTTAATATAACCATTTTTTATTATATTGTAAATTTGTGTATTGTTTTAAGAATTGTTTTAGTATCATTTTTATTTGTTTTAATATTTATTTTTATGTTTTTAAATATATTTGATTTATTATATTTAAAATTTTTTTTATTTAATGGAATAAGTGAAAAAAAAATTAATATGGGCCGGGCCGGGCCGGGCTCGAGCTTAGCAATTTTATTTTGGGCCAGACTTGGATAAATTTTTAGGCCCATATTTCAGGCCGGACCGGCCCTAAAATTTTATATGGGCCCGGCCCGAACCCAGTCCGACCCGGCCCATGATCACCTCTATTCTACTATGCTTAAATTAGAATTTAATCTCTATACTTTCATTTCTAACATAATTTGACCCTGTATTTTATAATATTATTAGTTATCCAAATAGTTAATATTGTATAAATAGTTGGATTAAATTGTTGACATGAATTTTTCTTAAGAAATATTATTCTAACAACTTTTTAGCATAATTAATTGGAATAAGTTTAAAAAAAACTTATGTCATCTACTCAAATAATTTAGGGTGCTAATTATTTGAACTAACAAATGACACAACTCCTTTCCCCCTTTTTAGTCATTATAAGATAATGATAAAATTGTAGTTTTGATCCCCTATTATGCTCACCTTTGGGATTTAATTTTTATATTTTAAATTGACAGAATTTGGTCCTCTACTTTTACTATGACATTCATTAGTCCAAATAGTTAACATTCTTGACTATTTCAGTTAAAATGATGATATAAATTTCTTTTAAAAATCTTTCTAACACAAAAGAAAAAGATGTTTCGGCAAGATAAATTAGGATGAGTATTTTTAAGAAAAAATTGACTTCAATATTTTAACCAAAATAATTAAGTGTGTCAATTATTTCCAAATGTTATGCAGAAGAATTTTATGTCAAATTAAAGTATAAATACTAATTCCTAAATTTAAAAATAGTAGAGGGATCATAGCCATAATTTGATCTAAAATAATATATATATATATATATATATATCTAATACAATTATTTGTCAATTAATTTATTAAAAAGTCTTTAAAATATTGTTTTTAATTAATTTAGGTTATGTTTGATAAACTAACAAATTAAGTACCAAAAAGTTAAGTGTTGAATTCAAGTTATAAAATATGTTTGGTGTATTACATAAAATTAAATATTGATTATAATTAGATTATTTGATAAATGATAATATAATCTTAATGAAATAGAATAAAATCAAAATAATTGAATTTATTCTCTATTAGGTGATAAGTAAATCCCTTATTAATTTCCATACTTTTTTGTGAAAAAATTACTATCCAATAAATTTGATCGTGTATTATCAAACATACTTAAAAAATTAAATTACTAAAAATATTAATTAAATTTTTTCAACAATTAAAAAAAATTATGTGAAAGAATAACAATTATAAAAATTAAAAATGAATTTGAAATTAGATCTCCAATAGTTGACGTTAGACATCGTCATGGAGAAAGTTATAATAGAAAATTGTATTATGTTTTATTTGTTATTTTAAAAAAATTATTGGGTAAATTTCACCGTTAGTCACTCTAAATAGGGATCATTGTTATTTTGGTCACTCCATTTTTTCTTTTTGTCAACTTAGTCACCCGAAATAAAAATTGATCAAATTAGTCATTCCACCGTTAAATGATAATTGATTATGTTATATAATTAAAATCACTTATTTTGTTTTTATTTTTAAATATAGTTTTCTCTCTTACTTCTTCCTATCTTTTCTAAAATAACAAAAGAATAGTACCAACATAATTAACGAAACAGTGCCTGAATAAATAATTATAAATAAAACTACTGCGAAATCCCTCTGTTATAGGCCAATTTGGCCCACTTACATTACATCAAAACTCAACAAAATCAAACCCAAATTTTTACCTAAGCCCAAGCCCAAATACCTATTAGTCAAACTAGGGTTTCAGAAAAGCTGAAACCCTAGCCACCCTCTCCCTAGCTTGCGGCGCCGAAACTCTCTGACACCGTCACTGTTGCGCCGGCCACCGTCCAAGGTCACCTCCATCAACTTGCACCTGCAACCAATTAAAGAGACAAGACAGAAACAATAGAAAATAGATGTAAAAGGGGTTATAAAAACCCAAATGAAAAATTGTAAGGGGGTTCGGTAACTAAAAAAATATATACAAAGAAAGCATTTGATTTTTTAGCAAAAAAGATAGCAATTCCATCAATATTCAAGAGAATATCACCAAATCAAACACAAAATCAGAGAAACAGGGAACAAAAATCGAAATCAAAGAACGAAGGTGATTTTTTTTTCTTTTTTATATATATTTTCGAATTGATTATTTTTTTCCTACTTATAACCATATACATATATATATATTATATCATTTAACTTAAAAAAAAAATTACCTTTTCCAGCCACCGTGCATGATGGCCGGCGCCGTCGCCGGCGACGGTAGTCCGGCGATCGGTCGGTGACCGACCTCCTGGCCAGAGTCTCTCCCTTCTCCCTCCTCTCTCTTTCCCTCTCTTCTTCTCTCTTTTTTTTTTCTTCTCCCTTCACAAATGATTTTTTTTTTCTGATTTTAAGCCTTATATAGCCCTCCAAAACGACGTCGTTTTGGGGGCTGCTCTTTAACCCCAAAACGACGTCGTTTAAGCCCTTTAGCCCGATTACCCGACCCGTTGGGGCTAGGATCCGCGTGTTTTTATGGAAGGGTCTAATTGCGCGAATGACCCTTCCGCTTTTAAAGCATTCTACAATTTAGTTTATATTTATTTATAAATTGACCCTAAAATTTGTAGCATTTCACAATTTAACCCTGTTCAATGCTGTGTGTTTTGAATGCCTGGGGAATTTTCTCTTTCACCCCCTGACATTTTCAGCGCGTGTGCAATTGGGCCCTTCTTCCTTTATTTCCTTTTAAATTTGCCCCAACACTTTGTTAGCAGTCCAATTTTAGTCCTTTCTTATTCATTTTTGTTTCTTTATTAAATATTGTTATTATTATTATTATTCTAATATTATTAATGTTATCAATATATTTGTTATTTTTAGTGTGTGTTTGCATTATACATGCATACGTATGTATATGGTATTATACTTAGTTACTTTAATTTCATATTATCATTGTTGGTATTATAATATTATATTCGTAATTAATACTAGTGTATATTTTATTATGTATGAATATATATTCTTTTTTATATAGTATTACCATTTCTATTATTATATCTATATTTATGTTTATTATTTTCACTATTTTTTTATACGTACATACATATAGATGTTTTTAGTACTTATTATAAGTAGAATAATTTCTTACTATGTTATTATATATATTTTTTATTTATTCATCTCTTTATTACTATTTTTATTTATTATATTTTTGTATTATGTATATTATTCTTTTTAAATATTATATTTTCTATATATTATGTATACACTTCAGTATCATTGTTATATATTTTTATACGACCTTATGTACGTACATTTCATTATTCTGGCATACATATTTTATATATAGTATTATTCTCATATATTATTATATTATTTATTATACCTATTATTTTCATTATTTTCATTTATTATTTTATATTAATATTATTATGTATATATATTTCGTATATGTTATGTACATACATTTTTCGATATTTATTTTATATATGTATATGTATATATTATGTATATATTTTCACATTACAAGTTATATTTTTATTATCTTAGGCATATATTTCAAACACTGTATATAGTATATTTCTAACATTATCACTATTCATATATATATATATTTTATGTACATGCTCTTAACATCATTATTGTGTATATATATCACATGTTTCCATTTCATATTTAATTCTAGTATTACGTTTAATATCGCGTATATCTTTATTGTTTTTTTTATATATTATTATCACACTTATATCTACATCAATATATTTCTAGCTCTGTCTTATATTAATTTTTATTTTACATCAATTTGCTTTGCATTATTTCGAAAATCTTGTTCTCGTTTTCTAATTAATTTCAAATAAATAAGGCAATGTACCGATTTAACATTAAGCCATAGATTTCATCGCTATGTTGAATGAAATTTGTCAGCTCGTGTTAAAGACGGAACAACCTTTCTAAAAATAGAAAAACTAAAATTTTTCGTCTTTTCAATCGGATCACGACTAAATATTACATTGAACTCGCATTTTTGAAAATCAAGACAACACGTGTTTATAAGATACCAATTTTGGGCGTCGCGAGGGTGCTAATACCTTCCTCGCGCGTAACCGACTCCCGAACCTTATTTTTCTCTGGACTTTTGACGTAGACCTAAACTCGGCCTTCCTTTGTTTTAAAAAATAAATCTAATAGGTATCCGATCACACCTAGGAAAAAGGATCGGTGGCGACTCCCCTTTTTTATAAAACCGAGATTCCATTTTTAAATTTTTAATAAATCGCCACAATTAGCGACCAAAGCTAAATTTTTACGTCGCTACACCCTCTATTATAATGATTGGATTAAATTAGTTCTTGTACTATTAAATATTTCAATTTAATCTCTGTACTATTAAAAATAATCAAATAAAATTTAACTAGAACAAAGTTAACATTTTTAAATAGTAAACGTTAACTTTATTAAAATTTAACCTTATTTAATAAGCATGAAATTTAATCTTATTTGATTTTTTAATAGCACATAAACTAAATTGATCTAATAAATACTAGAAGGACTAATTTAATTTCATCCCTACAATAAAAAAACCTGCGAAATACATTCACCAATAATTATATTATATGTTCAAGTAAAAAATGTGTGCTAGAATGTGGCCTGAATCTTGGTTGGTGTTAATAGTCGTTTTGAGTTAAAATTATAAAAATTAACTTCACTCTTTTCTTCTTTTTTTTTTTTAATTTGCCCTACTTCAGAATAATTAAGAAACAACTAGATAGGGAATAAAAATAGTAAAATACAGAAATTATCTACATCCGTGATCAATTATTGAATGCACCAGTAGACAATATTTCTTTTTCATTTATATATAAAATATTGTATATTATGGTCAGTGGGTTAGAATTGGTTCTACATATATTAAGATAAAGAGTGTCGTGGGAGATACATAGCAGGAGAATGATGGGAGGTATGAGTTTAGCAATGCGGGTGCTGATGATAATGGTAATGCTAGTGAGCACCAATCAATACTGTGCGGCGGACGCGGTTACGAAGAATAAGAGCATGAGCAGCCGCTGGTGCGATGACTCTTCAAATAAGGAATGCCTGCAGCTTTCGGACGACATAGAAACGATGGAGCTGTTGATGGATTCAGAAGCAAGCAAAATGGTATTTGAAGCAAGTGCAGCAACCAACTTCGCCAACAGTAAAAATCCAACTACCAGAGCCCTTGACCCTTCTCAAGCTGCCTGCGGCCGTAATACTGGCAAGTCTTGCCTTCCTGCTAGTAATACAGGCAGAAAGGTACCTCCAAATTGTTCACTATACAGCAAAGATTGCCACTGATTTACTACTTTTTCTTGCTATGCTGGTATATTGTGTTTCAATTTATCAATATATATATATATATATATATATATATATGAATAAGGATGATGGAGATACATCTCTTCCAATATATGCATAAATATTTCTGGTTTCATAACTTTCATTTATCTCTTTTCATAATTTGTAGTCTATGTGAAAAGCAGGAGTACTCTCATCAAATTCTAATGTATAGGCTCTTGGGAACGATGCCTTGTATATTTTCTGCCTATGCTATAAGTTTCACCTTTGTAGATTGTTTTGTAATTTACTTTACCTATTAACAAGAGGCAACACATGATTTGTCAGACATACGAGGGTGAAAAATGACATTCTACAGCCTAAGATTGAAGTATAATGAGACAACCTCCAATAGCTTGAGTATTATTCTTGCTTACTCTACACATTTCCCAATAAAACAAACCCAGAACTGCAAATCCTAACTATATTATCTCACCATTTAGTTTTTCATATTTTTTATTCAATTTAATGATAATATGTCATGTTATTATTCACTTGTAATTAATGACAGAGTGAAGAGGCTACCGGCCCTAACCCCTTAAAAAGGAAAAATTTTTATTTAAACCCCTTTATAATTTATTAAATTTTAAATTAATAATGATAAAATTACACTTTGATCTCCAAAATAATAAAAATTTGATTTAATTTTTTAAAAATTATAAAGATATAAGTCATTAAAATTGTAAAAATGTACAATTTAATTCCAACCCCTAAAAGAATTATTTGACTTCACCCCTTTTTATAATGCATGGAGCTTATGCATCAAATATTACTCATTTTTTATACAATATCAAAATCATACAACACACAAGAGTGAATGTTACCACATAAACAAAAAGACATTCTAGATCGATTTTTATTATTATTAGAAAAAAAAACCCTATTATGACGATGTATAAATATTGATGATTAATTTTTTAAGAATGTTATTGCATAAAAATTATCATCTTGGATTTATTTTGGTGGAAAAGCAAAGTTGAAAAATAAGATGAAATTAGATTAAATTGACACAATGAATAAATGTTAAGTATAAAGTTGATATTATGAAAATTTTAAAAGTTATCACGTCATATTTTTGTTAGCCATTTATCGGAAGGTGGCAATAATAATTGAAAAAAAGAGAGAGCCTAATTTGTAGCAAAAAGAAATCTGATGACACTAAATGAGTTTTGGCATCAATTTGAATTACAATGCATTTAATTTTTGTGTGTTGTATAAAGAATGATTGTACTTAGAATTAGGTGATCACACTTACTATATGCATTTTCTTTTGCTAGCTGTGCCTCTCAACTTTTGTTCCAACGAAATTAAAACCTTTGCTCTTTGCCCATGTGCACTTTGATAATGACAATCTCTATACTCAGATTTAACTAATTTATTATTTTTTTGAGAAACTAAATTTTCGTAACATATTGGTTTAAATTCTTGATTTATTAATTAAGTGTTTGGTTTGGAAAAAATTAATTAAGTTGGTGCAATAATAAGAAAGATTACATTTTTACTTAAAATTTTGTTACGCAATTCTAAAAGAAAGCAAAGTCAGAATGTGTAGATTATTTTTAACTTGGCCCTACTTAGCTGCTCAGTGGATCAGAATTGGTTGTATATATATATGAACTTCAAACGCTGAGAATTTTTATGATTAGAGATTTCTGGGAAATATGGGAGACTGTAGGAGAATTTTGGGAGGTTTCAATTTAGCAATCCTGATGGTGATGCTACTATTGAGCACCGACCGACACTGTGCGGCCGACGCGGTTAAGAAGAACAAGAACATCGGCAGCCGGTGGTGCGGTGGTTCTTTAAATAAGGAGGAGTGCCTGCAGCTTTCAAACGACATGGAGACGATGGAGTTGTTGATGGATTCAGAAGCGAGCAAAATGGTATTTGAAGCAAGTGCGGCAATCAACTTCGCGGGCAGTAAACGTCCAACTACCAGAGCCCTTGTCCGTTCTCAAGCTGCCTGCGACCGTAATACTGGCAAACGTTGCGTTCCTGATAGTAATTCAGGCAGAAAGAAACCTCCAAATTGTTCACTATACACCAGAGGTTGCAAATGATTTACTACTTTTTCTTGTTATGCTGGTATATTGTGTTCAATTATTATGAATAATGGAAAAGTATTTTGTTTGAATATATATATATATGCAAAAAGATTTATGATTGCATAAATCTGTGTTCATAATTTGTAGTATATGAGACAACAGACACTCACTCTTCAAACCTTTTCTTTATGCTCATAAAATCAAAGTTTGCCTTTAATAAGATGTCAATATTTAATAGCAGTAGGTGGTATGGTTAGCAGATATTAGTTTTGGTAGAAAAAATACAGTACGATATAAATTAATACGATATTCTTTTTGTTTTTGTTTTTTTATGTTTACTGGGTACTAATCAATAAATTGAAAAATAATACGCAAAGGTTAAACTTACACAATATATAGCCAATTAAAGAAAATATACGAGTAAAATACAGTGCATTCTTGCCGTTATCCATTGGTCAGGACGGGTAAAAAAATTAAGTTTGTTTTCTAGATTTGATCTTAAAAATTGGTTTAAAATTGTGCTCAAGCTCAATTCGGATAAAAATGTTAAAATCTGAATCCGACTCAACCCGCTTATGTTAAAATTATTTTTATTATTTTTATATAAAAATAAATTTAAAAATATAATACATCAAGTACACTAAAAATATTAAAATAAGTGTTTCCCAAAAAATAAATTTTTTTAAAAAATATACTTAAATAACACTAAGATAAGTGCAACTTAGCAATCAAATACCTCTAAAATAATAACAAAATTAATAATAAAATAATATTTATACAATATCTAAATAATGACAATAATATAATAGCAATATAATAGCGAAATGATAGTAAAATAATGAAAAATAGTGTCAAAACAGTAAAAAAGCAGTAACAATTTTTTTTATTTGTAAATTCGAGTCAAGCCCGGGCCAAAAAAAGCTTACTCAAGGCCCAACCCGTTAAGAAAACGGGTCTTATTTATTGTCCAAGCCCATTTTACAGCCCTATATTTTTGCCCAAACCTTCTCACTTTTTTGGTGGCTCGACCCATGAACAAATTCTTATAGAACATTTGCATGGTCACGGTTAAGGCAGGCCTTTTATCAAATTTTTATATTGGTGTAATGATTTTTTTGGCCCTCCAACTTTATAAAAAAAGTTATTTTAGCCTTCCATTTATTTTTAGAGAGCCTTTGTATTTGCATTTTTTTGCCAAATCAACCCAAAATAGGTGGAAAAGCTAATGTTTGATAACTTTGCTGACATGGCATACACGTGGATTGTCACATGAATGATATGTCAGCATTTAATTAAATTTTTTGAAATTTAAAAAAATATTAAAAATATTTTTATAATTTTATACCTTTTAAATAATTTTAAACTTTTAAAAACATTTTTATAATTTTTTAAATTTTAAAAAATAATTAAATGTTGACATGTAATTCATGTGGTAATTCATGTGTATGCCACGTTAGTAAAGTTAAAAAAATGCTAATTTTTCTTTCCATTTTGAGGTAATTTGACAAAAAATATAAATGTAAAAGCTAAATGAGGTCAAAAAGTAAATGAGGGCTAAAATAACTTTTTTTTTTTTGTTTATAAAGTTGGAGGTTAAAAAAAAAGTTATTATGCCTTTTATATTTAAAGAATTTAGTTAACCTTTACTTAAAGCTCATTTTGTACCAAAAAAAAAAGTTAACCCTTTCAAATTTATAATTTAAACTTTTATCAACTTAATTTAAAATTTCTAATTTTCCAATATCATAATATAATGATTATGTGTGTATATATTTTTGGATAATTTGAAAAGTATATTATAATTCGATTTATCATTTTGAGAATTATACATAGTTACAATCGATTGATTGAAGCAGCAGCTTGCCTTTCAGCTGCAATGTTATTGAAGAAGGCACACTTTCCAGTTTCCAA
The DNA here is from genome assembly GCA_025698475.1 of Gossypium anomalum. Lineage (NCBI taxonomy): Eukaryota > Viridiplantae > Streptophyta > Magnoliopsida > Malvales > Malvaceae > Gossypium > Gossypium anomalum. The sequence goes on from CM046966.1 coordinate 19,434,645, forward strand.
ATTTAAAGTTACTTGTGTAATTTTCTTTGCATTTTTTTCTATTTCAAGTATGACATTCCCTACTATTTTTTTAAAAAAATATTACTGACCACTTAAAAAAAATTATTTATCTAAAAACTAAAATTTTATACTGTTAAATTTTTATTTTATATATTCAAAATATTTTTAAAAATTTCACCTAATATCAATTACTTAAAAATATTTAACAACAATATTTTTATATCATAATATCAACTAATTTGAATATTTCCATTTTAATATTAATGTTAAACACTTAAAATTAAGAATTTAAATTTATTTATAATTTTTTTATTAAAATTTGACTTTTCAAAAACACCATTTAACGATAAAATCAACACTAAGCCAAGCTTGAACAATTTTGTTGAAGTTTTGGTTGTTGCTCGTTCTATGTCGTGGTAGAATGAAATTAAAATTCTACATGGGTCATGAAAAAGTTTTGTTCTTATTGATACTAGTTGTTTATGGCCTACAAAACAAGTAATATGATTCGGTTAGGGTATTCAACATCTTTAACTGATTCTTTGACGGGCATGAGGTTATCACCTTGTGACAAACTACAAATATATTATGTAAAAATAAAATTATATATGCAACAAATATATTTATAAAGAATGATATAAATGATAAATAAAACTTTTGTAGAATGGTAAAGTACAAATGTTGACAATTTTATAAAATTCGAGTTCAAATTTTATTATGTATATTTTTTTCTATTTTTTATGTAAGGGATAAAATGACAAAAGTACACTTAAAATAAGACAGCCAACCTTGTAAAGTAATGATGTTTTTATTATTATTCAATTGAGTTGATGTCTAGTTGACCCTAGTTGGTGTCTGGTTAACTCTTGACATCAAATCAATTTGGTCAAGAAAATTATTTTTTTGAGTAATTTTTTTATTAGATGAAAAATATTTGATAATTTAATGACTAAATTTATGCGCATCAACTTCTGATGCCAAACTCAGTTCAACCTTTAATAATAATATATATATAGATATAGATATTCAATGACTTATAATCTATCTATATTATATATAATGTAATTAATTGAGCTGGTATTATAAGGTAAAAAAAAAAATTCAAAAACTACTTTTAAGAAAATAATAAATAATATTATAATAATACTTTTATATTTCCATTATTTTTATATAAAATATTTAAATATTTTCATATAAAATAGTTAAATATAACAATTAAAAATAAACCAAATGTTTATTGATTCAACCCAAAATTGGTAAGTGCATAAATAAATACTCACCACTCCACTTAATAAATTAATAATTAAATTTTTATATATTAAATTTTTTTCTTCCATTTATAAATCAAATTGGTGTAAAAGGTCTTTATTGTTAGAGTAGATATATGTTTGTTTTGATATTTTTTATTTCTTAAATTTTAAATTAAGTGCATTTAAATATTATTTTAAGGTAACTCTCTAATTAACTCTTTAAATATTATTTGTTAGAGTAAATTACATCGTAAGTGACCTTAAAATAGCGTTGTTTTTTTTCTTTTTTTCTTTTGACCACTCTAATTTTTTTTGTTAATTTAATCGTTCTAAAAAAGATAATTATTCAAATTGGTAATTGTTGTTAAAAAATTAGTTAACCCACTAATAGATTGCTGACATGATACTTTTTTTACTTTTGACTAAAGCTAGGGACCTCTCTATAATTAGTTCAAAATATTTTTTTAAGGCTCCGTTTGCTTCACTAAAAATGATTTTCGGAAAATGATTTCTGGAAAATAATTTCTGGAAAATGATTTACTTTTCTAGAAAAGCTAATATTTTCTGGTGTTTGGATGAATCTGTGTAAAATATTTTCTGTTGTTTGGTAGATTTCTTAAAAATATTTTATAAAAGTTGTTTTCAATAAAACAAACATACATTTGAGATTTTCTTTTTTTTCATTGTTTAATTGAATTTATTTTTATCTATAATTTTATATTTTACATTATTTTTGCATATATTAAAAATATTATGTTAAATTCAGATTCACTGCAATGTCATTTTTTAATTACATGACTACTAAGTGAGTATTTTTTATTTAAAAATGTGACATCAACAAAATTGACAAAGAAAAACTAACGATATCAATAGTTGGACTTGATTTTCAAATTTGAAAAGTAGAGGGACTAAATTCTTGAAAATAAAAGTACAAAGACTAAATTACAAATCTATGAAGTGTACATAGACTTATGACATATTTTGACCTTTATACTACAAAACATTTATTATTAATATATTTATAATTGTAATAAATATTTATTATTTAAATATCAATATCTTCAATAACATGTGAATAATATTATTTAAAATTATTATTTTTAAAATTTATTATTAAAATAAAATTGAAATATTAAATAATTTATTAAAATAATAAAATATATTTATTATATTAATAATTTATTATATGACTAAATATAAATAATTAAATATGTAGGTTTGATAATATTGAAAAATATAATATTATAATTATTTTTAAAAATAAAAATAAAATTTATTATCAATATAATAATATTAAGCTTAATTTAAGTTAATTTTTATATAAAAAATAAAATTATCTATAGATGAGCTCTTTTTTGGAAAATGATTTATGCTTTTCAAAAGGGTAAGTCATTTTACATGAAACATGGCTTATTTTACTTTGACCTGTAAGTCATTTTCTGTTGACCTGTAAGTCAAATATTTATTTTCTCCATCTATATTGTGAGTATGGTGATTCCTAATCTTATAAAATCAAATAATTATTTCAAATACACATACAAAAATATATAATACTAAATTTTAGTACACTCATGATATGGATTGAAAAATAAATATTACACATATAAAAATTATATTTACTACAAATAATCATATTGCAATAATTATTTGATTTTATAAATAAAAGATTTATTAATTAACAAGATGAAATAAAAATAAAAAAACTTGAAAATAATATTAATTAAAAATAAAAAGCTTGAAACGATATGAAATAAAAAATACATATTAATTCTTATAAGAGAAATTGAATCTAGGACTAAAAAATGAAATCACAATTATCTATCCACCTAACCAAAAGAGTTAATATATTAGAAAAATTAATTTTAAAAAGTTTAAAACAACATAAAATAAAAAATACAAATGTAAGTAGAAGAGGAATCAAACCTGAGACTCAATGACAAAAACACTAAAATTAAACTATTTGAACAACGAATCTGAGTTATCAATTTTTAGTGAAAACGCATCTGGTAAGACATGTTTTCGGTCTTCTCTCTCCAAAAAACGGCCTATTCTCATAAATATAAAAGAATGGCCTAAAATCATAAATATTAAGAGAGGCATATATATATATATATAAATTACTTGGCATAAAGTAATTTTTTTTTTCTTTTTCCTTTTCTTTTAATTGAATTCTGATTATAGGATTTTGATTTTTCTGTTTGTTCTTAAGTAGCATGGAAAAGTAAAAACGATAAAATAATAACCTTCAGTCACTTAACCTACCATTAGCTAATTTACATTGTCTGGTAAGACTAAAACAAGTATCTAAATTTCATCTTTTCCTTCGTTTGTCGTCAACCAAACATAGAACAAAAAAAATGAAGAAACAAATCTCAATATTGAAAACAAATCACAAATGAATTTCAGACATTTCAAGGAGGCAGGTGATGTTATGCGGATAGGTGGGCTTATCTGAAAAGATAAGATCATGGTCACCGCTCACCAGCGTTAGATTCCTTCTTTTTTAAAAGGATTTAAATGATTTTCAATGTCAAAAAAAAAAAAAATGTTTTGGGTTAATTATAGAAGTTTTTAGCTTTAGTTAAAAGTTAAAAAAAAGTCATATCAATGATCAATTAGTGGATTAATAAAATTTTTAATGATAGTAGTTAGTTTAAATAATTATCTTAATTAAAGTAATTAGATTAAAAGAAAAATTAGAGCGACAAAAATATATAGTATAGTTTTCCCTATTTTTATATTTAAAATATACATATACATTATTAAATTTGAACTTGATACCTCATTGTATTTATAAATTCAATTTTAACTAAAATAATATTTAATTTTCATCTTAACTTTTTATAAAATTATCTTTTTCATATTCATCTTAAAAGTATCATAATTTAACAGTTATTATACACTTTTCTTTTGCTAGCTGTGCCTGTTGAGCGTTGACTTCCTGTAAAATTAAAACCTTTCTCTTTTGAAAAATAAGAGCCATGTGCAGTTTGATAAGGACAGTCTCAATCAAAATTTGGGATTTAATTAATTTATTATTATTTTGAGAAATTAAATTTCCTTTGTACATTGATTTAAAATTTGGATTCAACTTTTTCTCTTCATAATGTTAATTGGATGTTGGTTTGTTTGGATGAGCGTTTATTTTTAGTATGGTATATTTAATTCATTTTTATTTTACGCTACAGAATTATTATAATATTTAATTTTAACATCATCATTATTTTTATACTAATTATAAATAAATAAACTGGAGATCCAAAATAATAGTCAACAAAATGATGCTTACCAAAATGCTTTTAGCCGCCCTATAAATGATTTTTAATTTTTTTTTATTTCCAAACTTCATAGAATTTTCAAACTAAATCCAATTTTAAGTTAACTACATGACGACATCAAGAAGTCAATGTTTATCTCAAATTTTCACATGGAAGAAAAGTGACGTCATTTTTAATGGGATAATTTCTTTTAAGAAAATAATAGGATTAATAGGAGTTACAAATAATAATAATGAAGACATTATGGATAATGAAAATGATAATAAGACACTATAAATTAATTTACAAGTATCATATCAATAGAATAATCCAAAAAGAGAATAGAGATAAACTTACACGACTTCAAAAAAATTCAGAAGCAAACTAGAGATGCAACACTTTAATCAAGCTATTAAAAATTACATCATAATCTTGTCATCATTAGATCAACTTGACAATGAACTTTGATCAACTAAAAAAACACTGCCAAGAGACCCACCAGGCCACCACAATAGTGGCGCACAAAAGGTCAAATCTCATATGGCTTATCATTCTCATCATCACCATCTCGGATTCCAATTTTAAAAATATCATCACTATGTTCTATCTTAATAAAGTCTTTAGAGAATAGTTTCAAATAGATTTGACGACACCCTTACCTTGGCATATCTCATATAAATGCCACAACGTGACTAGAAACTAAAAACTAAATCACAACTGCTTTCAAAGAAAATAGAATAAAATGTATAAAATTATAAATAAATAATAAAATTACACTTTAACCCCTCAAATGATAAAATTTTAATTTAGTCCTTTAAAAAATAGAAATATATTAGCTAATACAACGGTGAAATTACATTTTAACTCTTATCAAAATTTATAACTTAATTTGGCCTCCAAAAAATTTTCTGACTTCATTCTTGAATTCGTTCTTGAACAGGATAGATAAAACAAAACTATGAAAATGTAAACAAAAATTAAGATAATGAAGTCTAAAATAAAAAATAAAAAAATAAGAGAATGTTTTATTACAATTACTTGACGGTTCTAATTTATTTATAATAAAATTTGATGAAATTAAAATATTTGTGATTTATATAAAAATTGGTGTTAACAAAAGTCTTAAGAAAAATATATATTTTCCCAAAATCAGTTCTTGTTCTCTTAACAATTAAGTAAATATTGATTCGCTGATTCGTCTATTATTGATATGATTCATAATTTTTTATTTTATATAATTAAAATTACTTCTATTATTTTTAAATTCTAGATCCGCTAGTTTTCTCTTTTTAGCTTCTTTCCATCTATACTGTAAAATAAAAAAGAAAAAAAAACAGTACCGATATAATTAGACCTGACTATAGGTCGAGTATAATTGGACCTGATCATGGGTCGGGTCGGGTGTCCACCCGAAAAATGGGAGAGTTCGGACAAAAATATAGGCCCGAAAAATAGGCTTGGACAAAAAATGAGGCCCGTTTAAAAAAGGGCCGGGCCTCAAGCAAGATTTTTTGGCCCGGCCCCGCCCCCGGCCCGAATTATATAATAAATATTTTATTTTATTTTTAATCATTTTAAATTTTGAATTTTACTTTTCTAATTTCACTTTCACTTTCAATTTGTATATTGTTTTAAGAATTGTTTTAGTATCATTTTTTATTTGTTTCTTATTTTAATATTTGTTTTTATCTTTTTAAATGTATTTGATTTATTATATTTTAATTTTTTATTTAATAAAATAAGTTAAAAAATTAATATGGGCCGGGCCGGACTCAGGCTTAGCAATTTTATTTTGGGTCGGACTTGGGCAATTTTTAGGCCCATATTTTGGGCTGGGCCCGGGCCTAGAAAACGGGCCTAAAATTTTGCTTCGGCCTGGCCCGACCTATGATCAGCTCTAGATCTAATTACCAAGCTGTGTTTAAACAAATAATTAATTATGTCTTAGCAGAATAAAATGTATGCTTTTTTAATGCTTAAATGTAGCAAAGAATAATTACTTAACTAAAATCAAGAAATAAACAAGTGGTGCCAAATCTTAAAGGCAGCTGCTGTTTGAATGGATTGGTTTAGTGATTTGTTAGTTGGATAATTCTGATAATACTTTAAGATAATCTATGGTTGTCATGATGTGTTGTTAGAAACAAATTATTTGAAAGTGTTGCACTATGTTAATGATACTCTGATGATATAATAGCTGGATTCGTATGTCATTCGTGCCATATGAGACCTGTTACATTGAGATTGAGATATTGGTATTAGGCATATGCATCGAGAATGTGATAGGTTGGCTATTGGTTTATCTTTTGTATTGAATGTGTTGTATGAAGATGTTATTGGTTTATCTTTTCCTAGATTGATTACTATTGTTAGAAGTATACAAAGAAATGAAAGAAATACAAGCTAGAATTGACTGAATATACTTGTTATTATCTTAAATGATTCTGTACAAAAATGGTACTTATATACATGAGTGGGTGATAATTGATACTAACCATTTGTATTAACTATATCCCAGATTGTAATTGTCTACTAACAACCTAGCTTATCTCATACTTTAACATTCACCCAACTTCTCAATGGGCAAAACCCGAAGCAAATGTCGAAACCGAGTAAACAAAGAAACGGATAAGGGCTTCGTGAAAATGTCAGCAACTTGGTTACAAGCTGGAACCTCTCCAACAGCAAGAGAACCTTGAGTGACCTTTTCACGGATAAAAAACAGATCAAGTTCAACATGTTTGAATTTAGAGTGTAAGACCGGATTTGCAGCAACTGCTACTGCACTAAAATTATCACACTAAATATTAGGCAAATCGACATATGATATTTGAAGCTCCGTCAATAGAGACACTAACCATGTAACATCACTAGTGCCTGCAGCAAGACTTCGATATTCAGCCTCAGCTGTTGACTAAGAAACAACCTGCTGCTTTTTCGAGCACCAAGAAACAGGCGTGTCTCCAAAATATACACAACAACCGGTCGTAGAGCGGCGATCATCAAAATACAATCCCTAGTTGGCATCAGCATAACCAATGAGAGATAGACGATGGGACGGACTAAAAATCAACCCATGGTCTATGGTCCCATGCAAATATCGTAAGATTCGTTTTAGAGCCACCAAGTGTATCGACGTGGGTGCATGTATGAGCTGACATACACGATTTAAAGCATACGCAATATCCGGTCAAGTTAGAACCACATACTGAAATGCACTAGCAAAACTTCGATATTCTGTAGGATCAGCAAGAAGGTCACCCTCATCTTTAGACAATGCAGATGAACTGACCATTGGCGTGTGAACATTTTTTGCATTAGCCAAATTACTTCTATCAAGTAGATCCCTGATGTACTTGCACTGGCATAAATAAAGACTTTCAGAAGAAGATCGAGTAACTTCAATACCTAAGAAGTAATGCAGATCCCTCATATCTTTAAGTGAAAACTCTTTATCTAACAACTGAACAAAGTTAGTTATACTTGTAGCCACACTCCCTGTAATAATAATATCATCCACTAGACCAGGACATAGAGAATAGACTCAATCATTACACGAATGAACAAAAATGCATCAGACTTAGATACGAGAAACCCAGTAGAAATAAGAAATTTCTTCAATTTATCAAACCAGGCGCGATGAGCTTGACGCAACCAGGATAGTGCCTTTGTTAGATGACACACAAATTGCTCACCATTTGGACCAAACTGAACATACCCTGGAGGTTGTTGCATGAATACCTCTTCGGTGAGATCTCCATTTAAGAGGGCATTGTTGATATCGACTTGACGTATTTGCCAACCATGAGAGATAGCAACTGAGAGAATGGTCCGAATAGTAGCAGGCTTCACCATTGGATTGAACGTTTCCTTGAAATCACATTCAGGAACTTGTGAACACCCTTTTGCAACCAATCGAGCCTTACACCGAGCAATAGTCCCATCAAGATTTTTTTTTACTTTGAAGCGCCACTTACATCCTATTACCTTGCATCCATGAGGCAGAGGAACAAGTTCCCAAGTGGAGTTGGCCATAAGAGCATCAAATTCAGCTTGAACAGCTGGTCTCCATGCTGAATCAGCAAAAGCTTCCTCAACCGTGCGTGGTTCATAATCAACAACTTCAATAGATAGGGACTTGGGTTTAAAAATTCTAGCCTTGGATCAGGTAATCATATTATGAGTATTCCTCAATGAAGCAGACAATGAAGGCAAGTTAACTAGGATTGGAGCAGACAGACTACTTTCAATAGTAAATAGTAGAGACCAGATATCTTTAAGAGCAGTTCCTAGCTCAGTCACCGAGTCTTATGGTATATGACTATATTGAGAAGTAACTTGAGAAGTAGGTAAAGGAACACTAGTGGAACTCTCGACTGTAGCAGAAGGATGAAACGCAGTAGAACTAACAAGAGGGACATATGTGGGAATACATGAGCTGGAGTTCACATGATCCATGGTAGATGATGAAAACAAGAAGCATCATTCATCAAATACAACATGAAGAGAAACAATTACTTTACCGTCTGGTATAAGACAATGATAACCTTTATGCTGAGAATTATACCCCAAGAACGTACAAGGCTGATACTGGAATCCCAACTTGTGACTTGCGAACGGTCGTAGATATGGGAAACAATAGCAACCAAACACCCGTAAATGATCATAAGTAGGTTCACGACCATAAAGCACTTGATAAGGAGACTGACCTTCCAGAACATGAATAGGTAGACGATTGATGAGATGCAGAGTAAGTCATGGGTAGATTGGCATGTGCTAGAAGAGTGAGACCAGTCTCAACAATGTGACGATGTGTTCACTCTGCAACTCTATTTTGGTCAGAAGTATGGGGACATGATAGACGATGTAGAATCCCAAGATTAGCTAGAACAGATGTGAATGTACAATATTCTCCTTCCCAATCACTTTGAAGGCTCTTAATGTCCTTCCCAAATTGAGTATTGACCATCTTTTGAAATTGAATAAAATAGTTGACTGCTTAAGACTTTCGCTGAATTAGATACACCCACGTAAATCGACTATGCATGCCAATAAATAAAACATAATATAGATTAGTACCACACGCAACCGAAGCCGGTCCCCACAAATCAGAGGCAACCAAATCAAAAATTTCCTTATATTCAATAAAAGAGATTGAAAAAAGTAGTTTATGAGATTTGCCCTTTTGACATACAATACAGACATTGTCAAGGCACAATTTATTAGAAACAACTTTGCACTTATCAAGAACATTTTTAACAGTTGAGACAGACGGATGACCGAGCTGTTGGTGTCATAAGGCAAAAACAGCATCACCATTATTATGAGTATGAAGACTAGCGTTATGAGCTGAGGGGGCAGCAACAGACTAATCAGGCGAGATCGGGGAAAAATAATAAAGACCGTCATGTGTGTGGCCCCGTAGCAAGATTTCTCAAGTCATGATGTCGTTGACAACACAATAATGTGGATGAAATTCAAAGAAGATGTTATTTTTACGTGCAAATTGAGAAACGTATAATAAATTCTTTCGTATATTTGGAACACACAAAACATTAGATAAGTGCATAATCTTACTCCTCGTAGGTAAAATAAAGTTCCCAACACATAAAATTTTTGCAGAAGTTCCATCGCCCATAAAAAGAGGAGAGTTATCTAAGTATGGCGCGGACTCGTACAAAGCAGTGGCTTCTCGGCATACATGATGTGTGGCCCCTGAATCAGAACACCAAGAGGAGGTCCCTACAGGCATAGGAATGTAAGAGTCTTCAGAATCGAAATTAGACCCATATTGATTTGTATTAACATTTGACCCGGAGGTGTTCAAATAATCGGAGGCATGAAAGTCTGGAATACGTGGTACCTCGACACATGGGGAGACATTAATATCATGAAGACGAGCCCTCAGTTTGGTCCACCACGGTACACCGGTCCTTGTATTTTGAACAGGAATATTTTTATTTGTCTCAAGCCCAACACAATAACTGTAGGCTCAATATTGGGGCTTACAATAGGGGCTGAAGGAGTTGGCATATTAATAAGCACGCCTATGAGTGACTGGCCAACTAGAATGAGTATGACCATGAGGACTAATATTAGGCCCAAATTGCTGGCTTAGAGCATGCGGCAATTCATACTGAAATTGAGCTCCTATTTCACGCAGCATGAGGGTGTCCAAGGAAGGAACATCATACGTAAGACGTAGGCCTAGGCTAGCATAACCCATTTGACCATTACCTGTTTTATTTAACGAAACAAAAAATTATGGAACCCTAGTAACAGTAAATTTATTCGAAACATAAGAGGGTTGACCTCTCCACGCAGCACCAGACGAGAAATCCATCAGAGCTGCCATAGTGTGTCCAAAAGGCTGCTTGGAGCCAGTGAAACCACCATGACTCGGCAAGCACCAGCCATCACCAAGTCTGCCGTTACGCGACCTTGAGCTTACAGGACCAGAAAACGCCAGAGCCGAAGTTGAGGAGCCACCATAGTCACAATCGAACCAGTAATAACACCGTTGTGTCGTATGTCCAAGCGACTGTATATCTTGCACTGTAGGCGAGTGCAAAAGCCACGCCCTCGCGCTGAAGACGAGAATAAATGACTGTAGCGTACAAAGTCAGACACCACAATTAACGGAATGGTCTCAAGAAGGTTTGCATGGATCAGTACTTCTGTTGTAGCTTACGATTTTCTGCTCTCAAACTCCAACAGAGTATTAACAAGCTTTTGAAGGGGAAGAGTCTTTGTCGAGAAGGACGCGAGTATTAAGATGGTATCAAACTCCGAAGAAAGACCGACCAATATGATTTCTACCTTCTCTGCTTCCGGAACTACAGAGCTAGATGCCTCAAGAAGGGCACAAGTATTTTGTATGCACACGAGATGTTCTTTAACTGACATTGCTAATTTCTTAATGGAATGAAGGTCATGATTGATCCGAGAAACCTTTGCAGTTGTCATCGTGAAAAGACGAGTCGTCGTGCTTCAAACAATGTAGATAGATTTGGCTTACGTAAAATAAGAAAGTAAAGAGGAACTAATAGTAAAAAGGAGCCATGAAACAAGAAGCTTATCTTACTAGACGAAGACTGATGCATCTGGATTTGAAGTGAGGACACCGTCGAAAAAAGAGACGAACTGATGCAGAATAAGTAACGTTCCTTCTAGGTAACCGAGAAGCTCATTACCTTCAATTGTTAGCTGAATATGCTGTTGCCATTGAACGAAATTCTCCTCATCCAATTTTACCGTATCATGTCTGGGAAAGGTTTAAACTGACCAAACACCAGAGAGAGCTAGATTGCCACGACTAGGGGCTGTGGAATCAGCAGAGTTTGCCATGAATGGTCCTCTAGAATCGTCAGGCGACTGATACCATGTTAGAAGTATACAAAGAAATGAAAGAAATACAAGCTAGAATTGATTGAATATACTTGTTATTATTTTGAATGAGTCTGTACAAAAATGGTACTTACATACATGAGTGGGTGATAACTGATACTAACCACTTGTACTAACTATATACAGATTGTAACTGACTACTAACAACCTAGATTATCTCATACTTTAACAACTATTAATAGCTTTTACCCTTCTTAATAAAAAAGATCGTTTGTCTTATTTTAAAATTTTCAATAAAATAATATGATTTAATTTAATAAAAAAAACTTATCTACTGTAAAGTAAAGAGAAATTTGAAAAAAAATTGAATATCAATTATTGGAGGAGAAAATGACTTTTTATAGTTGTACATCACAACTGAAAAGAGAAAGAAAAGGAGTCCATGACTCAATAACTTTGAATAAATCAAACAAATAAATATTACTGAAAAAACGTGATTTATTATCCAAACAACCTAAAACAGATTATCAAATTCTAACAGTTCCTCCCTTAAACTAAAAATGCTCTAAGCATTTAGTTTATGTCAACTTTTGCATCGACACCCAAGAATTTTCTCAGCTTACAAAACTGATCCAGCTTAAGAGGTTTGGTCATCACATCTACTGACTGATCCTGTGAATTACAATGCACCAGTTTAATACTGTCAGTCTTTGTCACGTTTCGAAAGAAATGAAAGCGTACATCAATATGTTTGCTACGACCATGCATTACTGGATTTTTAGAGAGCTTGATTGCTGAGCTATTACCACAAAAAAGAGTGATCAATTTCTCATGATTCTTGTCTAATTTCACCAACACCCTTTGTAACCATATTGCTTGACATGCGCATGATATTGCATCAATAAATTCAGCTTTTGTGGTGGACAAACTAACTACTACTTACTTTTTAGAAGATCATGAAATTGCTTCTGAGCTTAATAAAAACACATAACCAGAGGTACTCTTTCTATCTTCTATATCTCCAGCATAGTCGCTATTAGCATAAGCAACAAGTTCATCTTTTCCTCTCTTCTTATAGAAGATTGCAAACTTAGTGGTACCCTTTAAGTATCTTAAAGCTCATTTCACCACTTGCAAATGTAGCTCGGTAGGATTTTCCATGTATCTATTAGCAAGACTCACCACAAACATCATGCCTGGTTGTGTTGCAATAAGATACATAAGACTACTAACAACTTGCTTGTAGCAAGTCTTACCCACTTTGACTCCATCTTCATCCTTTAAAAGATTGAATCCAGGGACTAATGGAACCTAAATAGGATTACTTTCATCTATTTCGAAACTTTTTAGCACCTTTGATGCATACTTATTTTGACTAATAAATATGCCATCAAATTTTTGTAACACTTCAATATCAAGAAAATACCTTATCCTCCCAATATCTGTCATGTCAAATTCATTCTTCATAGAATTTCTAAACTCAATTATCATCTGCTCATCATTACCAAAAACAATGAGATCATTGACATACAAACTAACAATTACCATTTTCATGTCTTGCCTTTTTATGAACAAAGTATGTTTATAATTGCATTTCTCAAATCCTTCCTTTATGAAGTAAGCATCTATTCGACCATACCAAGCACATGGAGCTTGCTTAAGCCCATAAAGTGTTTTTTTTAGTTTATACACATTCCCCTCATTTCCCGGCTGAACATGACCACTTGGCTACTCCAAAAAAACATTTTCAGTTAATTCACCATGCAAAAACGTTGATTTCATATCTAGTTGGTAGATAGTCTAACCTCTTTGAGCTACAAATGCTATAACTATTCGAATTGTTTCCATACGAGCAACATGGGCAAATATTTCAATATAATCTACTCATACCGTTACGAATACCCCTTCACAACAAGTCTAGCCTTGTATTTATCCACATCTCCAATCTTATTAAATTTGGTTTTATAAACCCGCTTCACTCCTACTTTCTTTGCTCCCTTTGGTAGTTCTGTCAGTTCTCATGTATTAGTTTTCTCTATTAATTCCATTTCTGCATCCATTGCTCTCCTCCACTTTTCACCTTTAACAGCTTCTTCAAACTGAACAGGATCGTCAGCTGTAGACATCACCAAATAAGCTTCATTATCTTCTTTAGAAAGCCCTTCTCCAGTCTCATAATCTCTCATCCAAGCTAGTGATGCCCTATTTCTCTTTTCATCTGTATTAGAAGCATCATCTCCAGTTAAAACATTAGAGGAAGGATTCTATGTCTGCATCAACTTAGATTCACCTTCCTTTTCAGTTTCATTAATTCCAATCGCATCATTTTCCTTATCTCCCCATTCTAAGTCACACACAGCAGTGTTTTCATACTTTTCATCCCAATCTCATGCCTTATCTTCTTCGAACACATCCCTACTTATTATAATTTTTTTTTGAGTTTGGATTATAAAGTCTATAAGCCTTTGACTTATCAATAACCCCCAATAAAACAGACCTCATGTTTTATCATCTAATTTTGTTTTTTTAGAATCAGACATATGAACATGAGAAATGTAACCAAAAACACAAAAATACTCAACTAAGGGTTTGACTTCGCTCCATGCTTCTTCTAGTGCCTAATCTTTGACAGCAAGAGTTGGGCTTTGATTCAAAACATGTATTGTCTAATTGACTGCTTCAGTCCAGAAGGTTTTCAAAATCTTATTTGCGAAGAGCATATTGCGTACCATATTTATAACGGTTCTGTTCTTGCGTTCTGCTACTCCATTTTGCTACAACATATATGCAGTTATCAGTTGTCTTTGAATGCCATTGTCATCATAAAATTTAGTGAATTCATGTGATGTAAATTCTCCTCCACGATCAGTTCGCAAACATTTGATAACCGAATCTGATTCTTTCTTAACGCGAAATTTAAAATTTTGAAAAATAAAAAAGCCTCTGCTTTTTTTGTTAGAAAATAAACCCAAGATTTTCTACTGAAGTCATCAATAAAAGTAATTAGGTACATTTTTCCACTATTTGAAGCAGGTTTGATTGGTCCACAAATATCAGCATGAATTAATTGAAGAATTTGCGCCGCCCTTCAAGTGCTTTTCTTTGGAAATGGTGCTCTGTTCTGCTTTCCCACTATACATTCCTTGCAAAGCTCTGATGAAGACTTGAGTTCCAGTAAGCCATTGACCATCTTCTTCTGCTGAAGTGTTTTCAGACCTTTATAACTCAAGTGCCCATATCTGCAATGTCAAAGCTATTGAATATTTTCTTATGTAATTGTGCTAAAACAAGAAGGGAGTGCAGTAACAACATGTAGCTTAAACATTCGATTTGAAACCATATTTGTATCCATGATCAACTCTTTCTTAGAGTGATATACCTTACATCTATCATGTTGAAATAGAACAACCAGCCCCTTCTCTTACAACTACCCCACACTCAGCAAATTATTATTCAATTCTAGCACATAAAAAACTCTTGTGATGATCTGCACCATTCCATCCACTAGTAATTTTACATTGCCCTTTCCTGTTACAGCCAAGCTTGTGTTGTTGCCTAACTTCACCGTCTCCTGAGTTTCTGCATAGTTTGCCGCTTTGCTTGAGCATTCCCATTGAAAATGTCTTAATTTGTGACATTTTTAGCATTCCATAGTGGCTTTATCAAGACTCTGTCTGTCTCTTCCCCTTCCTCTTCCTCTGTAACCACCTCGGTCTCGACCTCTTGAACCAAACTATTCCCCAGAAGAAATCTTCAACGCCTGTGCTTCTTCAGCTAAAGAACTCATGTTGATGCGTTGCTCATGCACCAACAAGCTGCTTTGTAATTCATCAATAGTCAAGATGCTTGCGTCTTTAGATTTTTCAATGGAACACAAAACATAGTTAAACTTGGAAGTCACTGATCTCAGAATTTTTTAGATCACTTCAGCATCTGTCTTGTTCTCACAATTTATTTTCATCTTGTTGACTATTGTGAAAGTTCGAGCAAAATATTCATTGAAAGATTCACCAGTCTTCATTTCAAGAATCTCAAATTCCTTTCGCAGAGCCTGTAGGTGTGCATTTTTTATTCTTGTTGCACCTTGAAATTTTTGTTTCGTAGAATCCTATATAGTTTTGGATGTATCATTATTAAGGATTATCTTAAGGATTGAACAATCTAATGCTTGAAATAGATAGTCAATTTTTTTCCTTCAAATCTTTCAACTTTTGATCCTCGACCTATTTCTTCTCTGCCTCTGTCAGGGCTTTACCTTTTGATGCTGTAGGTACCCCATTTTCTACTATGATCCAATATTCCTTTGATTGCAGAAAGTTTTCTATGAGCATTGCCCAGTGGTCATAGTGTCCATCAAATTTTGGAACAACAGGCTGCACAAATGAACTTTCTGTTGCCATCTTCAATCACCTAAAATATCACATAGAGAGCTACTGCTTCTAAATCAATCAGGTCCCTTGAGGAAGAGCTGATACCAAATGTAAGGTAAAGAGAATTTTGAAAAGAATTGAATATCAATTATTGAAGGATGAAATGCCTTTTTATAGCCATACATCACAACTGAAAAGAGAAAGAAAAAGAGTCTATGACTCAAAGAAAATGAGTCTATGACTCAACGACTTTAAATAAATCGAACAAATAAATATCACTGACAAAACGGGATTTATAATCCAAACAACCTAAAATAGATTATCAAATCCTAACATCTACACCCGTGATCTATTAATTATTGTATGCATTGTATAAATATTTTTCTTCACATATATATACAATTTTTTATGAAACATATATATTATATTAAGGTCAATGGATAAGAATCGATTTTATATATGAAATTGAAATGTTGTGCCTTTGTATGATAAGATAGGTTTTGGGAGGCAGCAGGAGAATGATCGATGTTTGAGTTTAGCAATGCTGGTGCTAATGATAATGGTGATGCTATTGAGCACCAACCGACACTGTGCGGCCGACATGGTTAAGAAGAACAAGAGCATCGGCAGCCGGTGGTTCTTAAAATAAGGATTGCTAGCAGCTTTCAGACGATATAAAGACGGACTTGGTGATGGATTCCGAAGCAAGTGCAGCATCCAACTTTGGCAACAGTAAATATAAAACAACCAGATCCCTTGACCCTGCGACCGTAATACTGGCGAGTCTTGCCTTCCTGAGAGTAATTCAGGCAGAAAGGTACCACCAAATTGTACGCCACCGCTATTGATTTGCCACTCACTCGCATAAACATTTCTCATTTTCATGATCATCATCATTGTATGACTTCTACAGAAATCATGAATTTTTTTTTTTGTTCTATATTTATCTAAAGTAAATGTACATATTGATAAATGTAAATTGATATTAACTGACACAAATTGATCCTTAATGATTTCAATTACTAATCAATACCACCTACTGCTATTAAATGCCAACAACCTTATTTATTAAATACCAACAACTTGATGTCCACACTAACTTACTTTCTATGGGCATGAAGTGAATTGTATGATAGCAGAAAAGTTGCATGGTCATGGATAATATTTTCATAATTGATTGAGGGGTTTGAACTGAAACAGCAACTTGCCATTCAGATGCAATGTTTGGACTATTATTCAACAAGGCAGAACTTTCCAATTTATTGTCACACAAAATTTTTTTTTTGGGCACATCCCCTTCAATTACAGTTATTTATTCGTGTATTAATTTTTTTTTTTAAATGGGCTGGTTTCAGGTCGAAATTAATAAATTCTTTTAAAGGGCCAAAATTAATTAAATTATAAGTTTTACAATAAAAAAATATAATTTTATTATTTTAATAGTTTATATCTTTATAATTTTTAAAAGATTAAATCAAAATTTTATATTTTTAGAGAATTAAAATATTAATTTAAAAATTTAAAAATTTTAAGAAATCTAAATGGAAAATTTTTCAATTTAGGGGATAAGCCCTAATTGGTTTGCTAGTCATTTTCTGGACATCACCTTTTTTTTCTCTAAATATCTTATTATAAAATTATGTTTGTAATTTTAGAGATGTAGATTAATTACTTTTTAGCTTCACCTCTATATCTATATTGTATAAATTTTTTTTTGGAATTTGGTATTACAAATTAGCCAACAGTAAAATATTTAAAAAATATTTTTTAAATGTGTTTATCATTTAATTTTTAAATAAATTAACTTAAACCATTCCTTAAATAAATATTTTTTTCATCTATATCATGAGTATTACATAACCTAGTTATACCAAATCCTATCACACGCATATGCGTGTGGAAATCACAAATTTAGAACACAAATATGTGTTTAAAAATATCATATAATAAATAATGAAATGTATGTTTTAAAACTAATTAATAATAATAGCACATGAAATATGTACGATATTAAAATGAAAAATTAGATTAAATTGTTTATTACAATATTGTCATCAATCTTGAGTCAGTATTAAGTTAACTTGTGGTGCCAACTCAATCAAATACATTATTAATAAGAAATCTTATCACATGCATATGCATGTGAAAATCATTGATTTAAAAGGCAGATGTTTATTTAAAAATAACATACAATTATCAGCTAATGGAGGTAATAGAGTGTGCATAGTAAAATTAAAATGTATAAATAAATTAAAGTCTTGATTGAGTGGTAAATATAAAGGTTTTCTGTGACATAGGTTCAAATTCTATTATATGCATGCTTTTATTTTTATTTTAATTAAAAAAATTAAAATACTCTCAAATAGTATAACTTGTTTTAAATATGGAAGGTCATTCTTGTAATTTTCTAATTGAGTTAGTGCCCGCTTGACTCGTGACACCAACTCAATTAGGGATTTTACTAATAGTATAAGTAAAGATTCCAATACATAGTTAAACATGAATAAAATATGTAATTAATAATATATAATCTATAAGTCACACAGGGGTGAGCGTTTGATCGAATTGAGTTAAAAAATTTCGAGTTAATCAAGTAGACGAGTCCTATTTATCATCCTAACTCGATTCAAAAAATTTCAAATCGAGTTGAGTGAAATGAAATTCAGGTTGAATCGAATAGTGTGAAATTATTCGAGTTAAATTAAAAAAAATTTAAACATGTCAAATTAAAATCTTGTTACAGTATAACTAATTTCGTATTAGAGCACACAAATTTGAAACCATATATATTTGAAAATTTTTTCAAAGAAAAATAATAATAAATTTGAAACCATATATATTTGAAAACTTTTTCAAAGAAAAATAATAAAAAATAATAAAATATTTTAGTATGATAAACTTGAATATTTAATTAACTTATTTAGGTTTCAAAATTATTATTTTAGAAAAAATTTAAAATTTTAAGTTTCTTTATATATTCTTTAGAAATTTTTTTAAAATTTTATAATTTAAAAAAATATAAATTTTATAACTTTTATTAATATTTTGAATTTTTTTGTTAAGAGAGACCGGTTTGCTCATTTTTAAAATTAATAGGGACTAAAAGGATATTTACACAAATCTGTTATTCGAATATTATAAAATTCAACTCGATTCGAACTCAAAACTCGAATAACTTGATTCGGTTAACTCGAAATTTAAATTTTTTTAATTTTTTCGAATCGAATAGAGTTTTACTCACCTTTAAAAATCACGTAACCTAAACCCTGAAAATAAAAATAAAAAAAATAAAATTCCAAAATGTGAAATAGAAAGAATTTTTTGCAGCTCTAGATTTCTAGAAATGGATGTTTGAGTAGTATTTCCTTTGATATTAGGTAAAGATATTATTGCACTTACAAAACAACATAATAATATAAATCCAAACTCATCAGATTGCAGATAGCTGTCTTTATTTTTTTAATCAACCAAATGTGAGAAAATCAAGGAATATAATCCCTCACGCTAAAAAGCACCAGTAAAGTGGTGCCAAAAGCTAAAGTCCTTTTGACAAGTCTTCCGTGACTCTCATTTGCATTACAACATTATACCACTGATATTATATGATAGTTTGGCTCTCAATCATTTTCTTAATCTTTGCTCGTCGGTCAGTTTAATATTTGTATAAAAGAAAAAAGGAACCGTACCATTGTTGTAAATTGACCCCCGGGAAAGAAAACAGAGGAAGATGAAGGGAAAAGAGAGAATGTTGTCTGAAATTTCAAAGCAATACACTACTTAAAGACTTCATAATTTATTTCTAGCTTCCTTCATCTCTGATCCCTTTCTTCGTATCTGTCTTCTCTGTTTTCCCTCCATAGCAATGGAGTTTACTAGTTTCTGCCTTCAAAGCCTGTTATTTCTCATGTTTCCATGTTTCTTCTTCTTCTTCATTGGATACCTTTCTGTCCCTGTTGCCGCTTACACCCCCATCGAAAACATCACAATCGACTGTGGTTCTTCCACTGGCGGTCAATCTACCGATGGCCGTCCTTGGGACGGAGATGTCAACGGAAAATTCACCCCTTCAGAGCAACAAAGCAATAACAACAAATCATCCGTGCCTTCAACAGCAACTACACAGAACTCGGTTGAGCAGGTCCCGTACATCACAGCCCGTCTTTCTCGCTCTGAATTCACCTACTCCATTCCCTTAACCGCCGGTCAAAAGTTCATTCGCCTCTACTTCTACCCGACAACATATCCAGGCTTTGACGACTCTTATAATAAAGCTTTCTTCTCTGTCAAAGCAGGTCCCTATACCCTTCTCAAGAATTTCAGTGCTTTACTCCATGCGCAAGGCCAAGTTACTCTGATCAAAGAATTTTGTGTAAACGTTGATGGAAGTCAAAGGCTAAACTTAACCTTCACCCCAAGTCCTGATATCTCTGATTCTTTTGCTTTTATCAATGGAATTGAAGTTGTTTCCATGCCCACCAATCTATATTATACAGCAGGTAGTGAAGATGAGGTGCCTTTTCTAGGCCAGGCTGAGGGACGCTCCTACTTCCTAGAAAACAACACTGCCCTTGAGAGAGTGTACCGAGTCAACGTCGGTGGGAAGCAAATCTCTCCGGGAGGTGACACTGGAATGTTCCGGAGCTGGTCAAGTGACGACGACTATTTGACAATAGCGAATCCAAGCGCTCTTCCCGTTAATAACTCTATTAATCTCACCTTCAGCACTATACCATCGTTCTCGGCTCCAAGTGATGTTTATGTCACTGCCAGAAGCATGGGACTGAACAAGACTGAGAATGATAAGTACAATCTGACATGGGAGTTTCCTGTTGATTCTGGGTTCAATTACTATGTAAGGTTACATTTCTGCGAGTTCCAGATAGAGGTAACGAAACCAGGTGACAGAGTCTTTGAGATCTTCTTGGCTAATTTAACAGCAGAAACTCAAGCAGATGTTATAACCTGGAGTACCGGGAATGGGTTTCCAGTGTATAGGGATTATGTTGTGGCAATAGGAAGAAACGGAAATCAAAAGCAACAAAATCTCTCAGTTGCTTTGCATCCTGCCCCGTCATGGAGGACTCTTTACTCTGATGCCATCTTGAATGGGCTAGAAATCTTCAAATTGAGCAATGGTGTTGATCTTTCCGGACCTAATCCGGACCCCATCCTGTTAAGCCCTCCAGGGAATTCACCACCGGTACCAACCAAGTCCAACAACACCAGCAAAACAATAATTGGTATCGTGGTTGGTGTAATTGCGAGCTTGGTTGTTCTCTCCCTCATTTGTTTCTTGATTTTCCGGCGAAAGAGGAGAGTCAAAGATTCAGGTTCCAATGACGGAGCTTCATGGTGGAGCCAATTTTCCTTTACAACAAAAACCTCCAAATCAACAAAGTCA
Organism: Gossypium anomalum; assembly: GCA_025698475.1. NCBI lineage: Eukaryota > Viridiplantae > Streptophyta > Magnoliopsida > Malvales > Malvaceae > Gossypium > Gossypium anomalum. The sequence goes on from CM046966.1 coordinate 19,456,270, forward strand.
ACCAAGTCCCGTGGCTCATCTCTACCCTCCGATCTCTGTCGCTACTTTTCCCTGGCTGAGATCAAAGGGGCAACCAACAACTTCGACAGTGTTTTCATTATCGGGGTTGGCGGTTTCGGTAATGTATACAAAGGGTTCATCGATGGTGGGGCTACCCCTGTTGCAATCAAACGGTTGAATCCCGAGTCTCAACAAGGGGCTCACGAGTTCAAGACCGAGATCGAGATGCTCTCGCAGCTGCGCCACCTCCATTTGGTGTCGTTAATCGGATACTGCAACGACGAAGGCGAGATGATACTTGTGTACGATTACATGGCTCATGGTACACTTCGTGATCATCTTTACAACACTGAAAACGCTCCTCTCGCATGGAAACAACGTCTACAGATTTGTATTGGTGCCGCCCGTGGGTTGCATTATCTTCACTCGGGTGCAAAACACACCATCATTCATCGAGACGTAAAGACAACGAACATCTTGTTGGATGAGAAGTGGGTGGCTAAAGTCTCGGATTTTGGGTTGTCTAGAATAGGCCCTACCAACATGTCCAAGGCACATGTTAGCACAGTGGTGAAAGGTAGCTTTGGGTATTTAGACCCGGAGTATTATCGTCGTCAACAATTGACGGAAAAATCTGACGTATATTCATTTGGTGTGGTACTATGTGAAATACTATGTGCGAGGCCACCAATTAGTCGAACGGTCGAGAAGGCACAGATAAGCTTAGCAGCATGGGCTCAACAATGCCATCGAAGAGGAGCTCTTTACAAAATCATTGATCCATTTTTGAGGGGTAAGATTGCATCCGAGTGTTTGAAAAAAGTCGCTGAAGTGACAATGAGTTGTTTGCTGGACGAAGGAATCGAAAGGCCATCGATGGGCGATGTGGTGTGGGGACTTGAGTTCGCACTACAACTGCAAGAAAGTGGTGAGGCCAAGCTTAAATCTGTTAATGGTGGGGCTGCCACTGAAGCAGACATTGATGAGGAGGCCCCCTTTAAAAGCCAAAGCCTTGAATTGGAAGATGACAGTGGGGACGTTTTCAGTAGCCTCGGCGATCATGTCCTCAACTCCAAGAGCACTAGCACTTTCAGTTTGACGACAAGTGATGATCAAAGTTTTGCCAGCAAGGATTCCGACAGACTCTTGTCTAAGGCAGTATTTTCCGAGATTAGAAATCCGGAAGGACGATGATCAATCATGTGATCTGTTGATAGAGTAGTAGATTGTTAGTTTCAAGTTGCAAGTCAAAACCATGGCAACTTCAACTATGAAAAAAGAATACCCTTGAAGCTGGTAGTGATGACCCAAGTAAATGGTCGTATTTAAGTATTTGTATGGTAGCTTCCTTAAACATATTAGATTTTAAGTTAGGTATGATGTACCTCATATGAATTACTTAATGCCTTTGACCAGCTTTTATCATTTAATAACGGTGTTATTAAATGATTTTTTCTACAATTAATTAATAATTATCTCTGTTTTACAATTCCTAAAATAATTTAATATAGGGAAATTATTTGGTATACTTTCGTAAAATTTTTAGACTCTACAAACAAGGTTAGGGTTGACATTAACATTATATCGTGTCATCTAATCATTATAATTATGACTAAATGATGAAAACTTCAATGTTCTTAATTTTGGTATTTAAATTAATTATTCTAACAATTTAATTGTCAAATCAAACCCATGAATCATTGACTCTTTTTGTTATCAGTTATATTCTACTAATTTACCAATGATTTATTCCTACTATTAGTCATAATGCAATAGCATTTTACAAATATTAATCTTTGTAATTACGAAATTTACTATCAAGTTTTTCTATTATATTTTCTATTAATCGCAAATTATAAAAAAGATTGAAGTAATCATTTTATTATGAATATTTTGCAATTTAATGATCTAATATTTATAAGTTAGCTTGGAAAACTAATATAATTTTAAATCTAAATTGATGTAAAAAAATAATAGTAATATTTGTAAATGTATAAAAATTTTAATAGCTTATGTAAAATTTGGCATTTTTAATGATGAATTTACAATTATTATTGTATCCATCATAATTTGTTACTCTGTTATGAATTATTAATTACTATATCATCCATTATTTACTATGATTTTGTTAATAATTAAATTTAAAATTTTTAATTATTTTGTTAATATGTTAGTCATTTATTAAATATTTTCATTTAAAATTATTTAACACATTAACTGAGTCATGAAGTAATTTCAAAAGTTACAAATTCCCCAACAGTTGGTTTCTTCTATATAAAAAAATCAGGCCCATCCCCTCTCAACTGCTCCACTAGTTTGGGCCTAAGCTAGGGCCGTGGGATTGAAGGGTTCGTTAATACATCAACAGTTGGTTTGTTCTATATATAATCCTCAAATTGGTAATCAAAATTTTCATTCCCCTTTTTTTAATGTAGAAAAATGTGTAAGTTTTGAGCTAAATGCATATTTAAACCTTTTGTGTATATATAATATTTGGAAAGTGTTGATAAAACCAAAACAGTAACCCAAAATATATTTGTATCAACATGCAGAAATATCAAAATGAAAATGGTACACAGCTGCTTTGTTTTGAATCCCAACATCCATTTTTTTAATGTAGACTATAATAAAATTATGGTTAAATTTCGTAATTAATTTCTGTATTATGTGTAATTGTGAATTTAGTTCTTATACTTTAATTTGGTTAATTTTAGTTTTTATATATTTTATTTTTAAAATTTTAGTCTTAACCAAATGGTAAAAATCAAATTCTATTATTTCCAAAAGTTGATACTACAAATATCTTATCAGATGTGTAATGCCATGTTAACTTGTTATTTTCATATATTACTCACAAAAAAAGTCAGTTACTGGATTTAACGATTGTTGTTTGAGTTAAGATTGAAATTTCAAATTTTGAAAAGTATAAGACTAAGAATGATCCAATTGGAGAATATGAACTAAATTTACAACTTTACACATTCCAAAGGACTAATAACAGGATTTAATCAAATAAATGTAACTCTACATTTTGGACTAGGATTGAAATTTCAATATTTAATAAGTATAGGGGCTAAAATTGACTAATTCAAAAAGTACATAGACTAGAATTGATCAAATTGAAGTATAAGGATTAAATCCACAACTTACACAAAGTATAAAGGCAACTAATAGAATTTGACCTAAAACTATAATTTTACTTACTTTTATAATTTTTGTATAATTAATATTTTAATAATTTTATCATTATATTAGTATAAATAATCTTTTATGAATTTGAATAAATTAAAATTGTTTTACTATGTGCTCAATATAAAATATTATTCAATCGTTAAATATATTGATATATAGTGTTTTCAAATAATACAACAAAGATATTGAATTGAATTTATTTATTGATTAGCACAATTATATCATTAAATCTAAGCTTGAACTTGAGTTTTCTTTACGAGAATGTTATATATTTTACCATTACACCTAACATTGGTTAATTGATAAAATATTAATTATATTGCAAGTGAAACTTTTTTTGTAATTTTAAATTAATGTGTTGTATATTTATATTGTATTTAAGGGGTTTATTGAGTTGACGTCACCCTTCAATCGGATCCCAACTGTAACGCCCTGATTTATTTAACTTTGTTTTTATGAATTTTATTATAATTGAGTATTTGCTTTAGTGGTTAAGTGTTTTGATTGTGTGTTTGAGGTTTTTGGTTCAAGTTTCACTTTTAGAAATTTATGTTATTTTTTATCCTAGCCTTATCTTTAGTGGTTTGGCTTACATATCACTTTTGGTTAACTCATATGAGAATGAGCTAGTTGGTTCAAGTGGTAAGGTGTAAGTTTGCCCTAAGGTCTTGTGTTCAAACCTCTGTGTGAGTGAAGGATGTTAATTTTTGCTTCTGTGAGTGTGTGCCGGTTGTGCAATAGAACTTGGATGGAACTGGTACTCTGTAGTAGTTGGATGAGTTAGTGGGTCGGTTTTGGGTGAGTTGGTCGGTTAGTGGATAGTGAGTCGGTTTTGTTTATCTGTAGCTTTCGATTCTTTAAGGCTATTTGGAATTTTACCTTTTGAAATGGAGTAGTGGTGTGTAGTTAGGGGATTTAATTTTCTGTGAATGTGTTTTGTGTAAGAGAAGACGATGAAGTAGCGAATTTCGCTCCAACGGCCTAATTCGTGATATTGGTTGTTTTCGTCATTGGTAAGTTCGTATGCGTTGTTCAGGTTATTGTTGTCGAATTCATAAACCGTTTGCTAAGTAGTTATTCGGATACTATTTTTAGGTTTCGAAGGGCTCAGGATTGCATTTGCATTAGAATCGAACCAGGTGTGTAACAAAAATGCGAGAAAATGACGACCGACAAAAGCCATAAATCTGGCCTGTCGATACCAGACGGGCGTGTGCCTGCCAATGTAGTAGGCCATGTGTAACACACGACCATGTGACGAGTGTGTGCGTGGCCGTGTGGGCCACACGGGTAGGGCCAATTTGGGCGTGTAGACCCACACGAGCATGTGAGCCCACATTTCAAAATTTTTCCTTAGGGTTGTACACATCGTTCCAATTGACTGTGGGCATTCCGTGGGATCAGTGTGGGCTTAAATAAGCCTTAAAGCATGAGATTTGATAAACTGATTGTATGGTATCTAGCATAAGCAATACCTAAATGTATGTAACATAATGCTAAATGTGTGATCTACTATGTATATGCATGTCTGTTATCTGTTATACAAGTATGTTAGACATGATAATCCTAGTATCTAGAATTTGATTATTCGTTTTATCTTATATTCTGATGTATCTGATTGTGGGGCGGGATATGTGATATATGGAGGAAGTATTCTATGAGGCGTTGTATCGCCGATACACTGGCAGCATAGCTGCAATTACTCTGATAAGTATTGTACGGACACTATGTGGTGTATAGGGCTGGGTGGGTATTTTATAACCCAAATAGTGTGTTGGGATGGTCGGAGTTGGTGTGTAAAGGATGGGGGTAGGACTTTGTATATATGTATGATTCTGTTGATAATCTAATTCTGTTAAGGACTTATGTCTGTATCTGTTTTGTCATATGATAGAATCTGAATTTATGTTTCCGTTGAGTTATACACTGAGTTTCTTAAAACTCACTTTTTGTTTGTCTGTTCTGTTTAGGTAATCCTCAGGCTTAGGCGGGTCGGTACGACGAAGGCTTAGTTGTGACCACACATTCGTAAACTCTGTTTTCACAAAAAGATTATTTAAATTTCTGGTTTTTGGGAGTTTGCAATTTTTGGACTCTCTGGACTGTTAGGTTTTAATTTTTTAGATTTGGGTTTGTTTTGAATTTTCCTACGACATTCGACAAAATGTTTTACGAAAATAACTATTTATGCAATCAATTGTTTCGAGAGAAAATATGCGGTTTTAAAAAATAACGACTTTTAAGCTTCCGCTGCAAATTATTGCTTAATTTGAAAGAGTAAATAATCGATGGTTTTCACTAAGGAGTACAACAACATATTTTTAATAAAATGGTACGATGTTTTTAAAGAGAAAGACGAATTTCTAACATTTCTTTGTAACATCTCTACATTCAGCCATAACATCTAGGTCGGGTTTGGGGTATTGCACCAACTATGTTGAGCAATTATAAAAAATCCTTCCTTTTATAAAATAATAACTAAATCTCAACTCACTTGAGCAGTTATCAAAAACTCTTTCTTTTATAAAATAATAAGCATAACCGCCAGTATATTTTTATCATTTTAAATCATGTGAAATATTAGAAAAATGTGTTTGATAGAATTCGAATCCAAAATGTTATAACTTTTAATGTAATAACATGATAAAAACCTTATTTGTTACATATGTATTACAATAGTTCAACATAAAATAAGGAATAATTGGTACAAATTTAAACTTGAAATTAGAAATATGAGTAATAACTCTTGTAAAAATAAGACCTCTTTGAAATAAGCGAAAATTTTTCATTTTATTTGCTAAAAATAAGTCATGGGAGTGATTAAATATTACCAATTGAATTAGTTTATTGCTAACTCATACGCTAAAATGTGTGTAAAAAATAATACTCCTAGCAAAAATAGCATTAATGTATTTACCATTTCAACTAAAGCTTCATTTGATCAAGAAATATTTTTTTCTAAACTTATTTATTACATATTTTTCACCTATATTGTAGGTATACCATAATTTAGTATTTACAATTATCTTTAAAAGTTGTCTCCCGCCTTAAAATTGCTTGATTTAAATTTGAAAGGGTTTGTTTTAATGACACTTGAGCATGGGTATCAAATATAAATTGAAGGGTAAAAATGTTATTGTAACACCCCCAAATTCTTGTTTTTGAATCGTTAAAATTTGTTAAGTGAATTGATCTGGTCCAGTGCTTAAGTGTTGTGTTTGTTTGTGATAGGTTTTATGTTCAAATCCTTATTTTTGAATTTTTGTTATTTTTATTTCAACCATTGATTTAGAACATTTGACATATCTTTAAATTATGGGTAATTGTTAATAAGAATGAGCTTGTTGGTTTAATGGTAAGGTTTTAGCTTGCCTAGAGGTCCTATGTTCAATTTCTGTGGGGTTGAGGGTGATTTTTTTTATTTCACGTTCACAAGTAGGCATGCTAGATTATACATTTCATCTATCTGTATATACAGATAAATAGATTGACCTATAAGTTCACACACGATATTTTTTTATACAGAGTGATGCTCATATGACCATGTTCGATTCGATGGAATAAAAATAAAATAGAAATTAGCTTTCAGAGAGATGGCTGAATGGTTGATAGCTTCGATCTTGAAAACTGGTATAGTTTGAGGCAAATAACTATCGAGGGTTCGAATCCCTCTCTCTCATTTTGCTCGATGAATAGATTTATTTCTTTATTTCTTTTTCCTGGATTCTTAATTAAGAATCTTAATATTAATAAAAGGTAATGGCTCGGCTGGGTGGAATAACTGAGCCAAAAAAATATTATATAAAATGAGTTGAAACGAAAGAAAAACAAAATACATTTTAAATATCACTTAATTCTTTCAATATATATAGTGCAATGAAATCGATTCCTACCTTAAGCATTAGATCTCATGTCTCAGTTATCTTAGTTAAGAGGAGTCATGGAAAGAATAAGATTAAAATCACAACCAATTTCTTTTTCAAATCCCGCTGCGATTGCACGAGCTCTTCTCGTGTGCAATAAATGACTCACGAATAGGAAAAATCCTAGAAAAAATGAAAGGTAGCCAACCAACTTCTCGGAGAGACATAATTAACTGCATTGATCTCGGTAGCTATGCCATCTATAAAATTTAAAAACCCTAAAGGAGCATGCGTCATATATTCCGCAGAACGCCGTTCTTACCAAGGTTGTATGTCTTTTTTCAACCTATTCAAGTCCAAACCATTGGGACCTCTTAGAGGTTCTAACCACAGAGTACGTATATCCCAAAAATGCATAGTTTCTTCACTAAAAATGACTTCTTTGGTCGGGGAATGCATTAGATATTTACCTAACCTAGTAGGCCCTTGAGCGGATCCCATATTAGCCTCAAGACATTGGTCTCTAACTAGAAAAGTAAATGCTTGAGCTTGAGAAGCTTCTGGTCCAGTGAGCCCATAAAACTAACTAGGATAAGCAGTATTATTAAACCAAACAAAGCAACAAGAAGCACCTAAACTATAAGACAAGTACGCCTCTCCCAACCATACACATACTCAGTGTTTGAGTTAGATTTGAATTCAAAACAACCTAAATGATGATAGCAAGGTAGGATTTTGATGGAGTGAAGCGATAACCTCCTAATTTTTTTCCCCAAAACACTCCCTCACAATTTTCTCTCTTCCACTCCCCTCATTTTGCCATTTCTATTCTTTCTCCACTCCACCCGTACACATTCTTTTTTGTTTTGCTATACTGAGTGTTGGAAAAAAAAAACCTTTTTTTCATTTTTCTTTTTCTTTGTTACTTTTCTTTTACCTTTGATTACATTTTTGCTATTCTAAATGCTAATAATCCTAGTGTTCTTATTAGATGTCCCTTGCTCTTTTGACATTTTTTGCGGTTGTTTTATCATTTGGCTTCTACATCTTCCATATAGAAATTTTGTTTTAGCATTTTCTCCAAGGGTGATAGATGGTTTTGATTAATTGGTCAATTGGGTGGTCTAATTGTTTCGTGTTCTGTTAGGTGAAGATTGTAAGAAGCGCGATTGACCGTCAACGAATTAGTAGACTTGTAGGGCTACTGTTTTGATTGGGTAAGTGATCAAATGTTTGTGTTAATGGTTGATTAGTGTTGTTAAGGCCAAACATTAGCGATTGTGGCTGAATTAGTGACTTGGAATTAGGATATCACTGATAATTCTCTCGTTCTTAATGTCACTTTAGGTTCTGGAATCCTCGTTGTTGTGTTGGCATCGAAAAATGACCAGGTGTGTGACCTAAATCCTAAAAATTTGTGACACCCCAAACTCGACCAGGATGGACCGACCCGAATTCGAAGCGTTACATTAGCCACCTAAGTGACTCTGCAGCTAACGACCTCCCAAGACACACCCTGACCTTATAACACCTCAATCTTATCCATTTATTAATTATTTATTAACGCGGAAGCAATTTGTGAACTAATTTTAAACCTTTTATAAGTAATTTAACATAAGAACATTTTTTTCATTTCACCACATACGGTTAAACTAACCCAAATTTAGATCTATACATTTACCAACCCTCTTTTAGTCAATTTATGTAAGCCCTAAAAATTTCAACTTAATCCAAGTTTATTTTCTATGTCTAATTCAAGTTTTATCATTAATGACTAAATCGTAACAATTTCAAATTATGAGTACTATACCCGAATATTAAATTTAGTGAGTTTCTAATAAATTTTATGAATTACAAGTCTAATCCTAAAATTTTATCAAGTTTCCTTATCATTTAAGGCTCTAATTAAACTTATCAAGTTACCTGACTAATTTGTAATTTAAACAAACTAGAGAACCAATTTAAAAAGATCAGAATTCAAACCCCCAACAGTCCACTGCAATTTTTTTTTGCAAAAAATTTGATTTTAAACTCGATTTTTAGTATTTTAATGGCCAATTAAACCCCGATTTAGCTTCAATTAAATATCATACATATTCACTCACCTTCAATTGAATTTATTAACACCAATTAAGCCTCGATTAAATAGAATTAAACATTCAATTTCATGCATATCTCCCACCGGTTAATTCAAACAAGTGGCGTACCTTCGTTGCTAGTAAACCACTTTATGGAAGCTTCATTTAAGCAATGGTTAGTGTAAACTCTGTACCTCACACATCGTGTTATCAATCACCATGTTATCAAGAAGCAATACACCGTAAATTATTCAATAATCAAACTCAAACATGCATATATGATATTATAAAACCTTTCAAAATTAAAAATGTCCAATGTCCAAGTCCAATTACAACCAAAATTAAACTAAGTCCCAAAGTTCCATAATGCCCAATTAACATATCTAAAACGTGTAACTAAATCTCTACCGAGCCTTAATTTCTTGGAACTCTCTTGCTCAGCTCCTTAGCTCCTCAATCCCGTTGGTTAACTACACGAATGTGAGGGTGTGAGTTTAAAAAGCTCAGTGAATGTTAATAAAATGACGAGTAAATTAGCACCAAAATCATGCTTAAATTGAAACCAATCAAATACAAATTTTCAATCACAATATCAATCCATAATAGTTCAATGTCATATGCTCAACCATGTATCAAAAATTATAATTAATCATGGCATATAATCATCAATTTAGCATATAACATTTCATACATTTATATTGGCATATACAATCAGGGCTTAATCGGGTGATCATACATCGAATAAACGGATCTCCTTACTCCTAATCAGAATCAATCCTATATTGAGCAGGCCGAGGGCACACGCTCCCTTATATCGCCTCAAATCAGTCCCGTTGAGTGGAGACACAAGCTCAACACTCCCTTGTCTACTCAAAATCAGTCCACCTAGAGCCTCATTGCTCCCAAATAACATAACAATATGGTGAGTATTCATAAATCCTATGGCATGCCAACTATATCCAATGGATCCACCATGCTATAATGCCAATATAACTAATCAATTATAACATAATTTCAGTCAATAATGTGCTCAATTTAAAGTGCCAAAATGCATATGTGAATCATGTAATATAGTCATTTTAACATCAAATTAAATTTAGCATACCAATTACCTATTATCAATGTTCATTTATCAATTGAAATATCAACATATCATGAACCAAAAACTCCAGCATGCTTGCTTAGTTCACCATTATAATCAATCAAATCAAGCACATAAAATCACTAGATGCTCACTTACCAACACTTAACAAAAATTTCATCGCTTAAACATATATAAATAATCTTGCAAAATTAACCAACCAAAACTCAATTAAATATTTGCAATGAGTAATAATCATCCAATTAAGCATAAGCGAGGGTTAATTTACCAAATCACCTTTTAATAACATTCACCACACAACTAAGTCAACCACAACCAAGTGATCAACCAACCAAATCCAAGCTTCAATTTCAATTAGCTCGATCATCTTCAAGATTTGGAGTTTCAACAAAGATGAAATAGATATTACGACCTTTCAAAAGATATAATAAACACAAATTTTCATCGACTATGCTACACGAAATTCTCACTCAAAGTTACCTTACCGAATTTGTATCATCAAGTCGAAAACTCAATTCCTCATAAAATTGATCGCTCTAGCCCTTCTACTTACTTCCAAACATCAATACTAGACCCAACAAACATATACTAAGAATCAATTTCACAAAAATTTGAAAAATTGGTTTATGAAGATGATGAAATTCGAATTTCTTTAAATTACTTTACAAAACATGTTTAATATTGATAAAAAAGATCAAAAACCTTCTAATAGATCTATTTTGAGTTGGAAAATCCATTGATTTGTGGATTTCCTAACAAAATTCAAGATCCACCATTAAAGCACCCTAAGCTTTTGCAGAAGATGACATTGATAAAAAAATTCATGTAATTATCACTCAAATCTTCTAAATATGCTTCTAAACATCATAAAAATAAGTTTAAAAATAATAATTACCATCAGTTCATTCTAAATGTTTTGATTGAAAATCTTGGTTCAAGAATCTTGAGAAATTTCAAAATATTTTTGGCTACTTTTGTGAATAATTTCAGGTGAAAGAAAGTATTTTGATAAGGAAATTTCTTGAATCTATTCTCCGATGATAGATATTTAAAACCATGTAAAGAAAATGAATTTTATAGCTCTCTAATCTGATGCAAATGATGTGAAAAGTAGGTTAAATGCTTTGTGTTTAAAATTGAAACCAACCCACTAGAAATTAAAAAATTGGGAAATTTGCCCAATGGCCACTCTCACATTTCCCTTACTTTACCAATTGATCCTTTCCCTCCAAAATTCCGAATTTAAAGGTTTATTTGCCAAATAAGTACTCCAAAATTTTCCTTATTTTACAATTAAATCTAATTTAATTAATATTTAAAGTTAACTCAAATTAACCCTCAATAAAAATTATTTTAAATTTTTTTCGACCCAAATTAATTATGTTCACTAATAATTATTTAATTACTTTAAAATTAATTTTCCAAAAATATTTTTATTTTTTTGGATTATTGTTTAATCGGTTTTAGATAAAATTGACCTCCTAAATTAAATAAAAATTAATATTAACTTGATAAATTCTGAAATTCATGCTCGAAACCCAAAAAAAACCCGAAACTACTAGACCCGGTTTAGGGATATTACAAAAATAGTAATTGATGCAAAGCTAAAAAACCACACTATTGACACCACACAACCGTGTGCCAGACCATGTGGGTCACACGAGCGTGTGAGGGCCGTGTTTGATATACACTTCATGGTTAGCCACTTCTTAGGTTCTGTTGTGTGATATGTATGGCTATTATATGTGAAATCTGAAACTTTGCTTATGTATGTTCAAATTTTGAAAACCTGATAGCATGTTCTGATGTGTAAAACATGTATGATTTGTGTGCAATCTGGATATGTGGTTAGTGATTGCATGTGCATTAAGGTAGGATAATGATGTGATGGAGGAAGTGTTGACAATTTAATGATATGCCTTATCTGGTGGTTAAACCACATATTTGTTCTGGTGACTTGAGCACATTTATTTGATTCTAGCGATTTATCGTATTATTTCTGGCAGCTTGACTTGTAACGCCCCGAAATTTATGTTTTTAATTCTTCTTGAATATGACATAAATATGTATCTGCTTTAGTGGTTAAGTGCTCTGGGTGTGTGTGAGAGGTCTTAAGTTTAAGCTTTAGCTTGAGAAAAAATTTGGTTTTTATTTGAATAAAGCCTTGTCATTGGTGATTCGGCTTATAAGTATTTATTTGTAAAAGCTTATTAGAATGGGATTACTGGTCTGATGGTTAAGGTGTGTGTTGGAGTGTGGGAGGTCTGGAGTTCGAATCCCTGCGTGAGCAAGGGATTTATTTTGCTGTTAATGTCGTGTGAGTGTTTGAGATGGTTTGGAACACTGAGTAGTTGCAACAGATATGGTTTAGTGGGAGCAAAATAGGGGATTTGAGAGTTACCCAAACATTCTGCTCTCCCTCTCTGCTGAAATTCTCTAAAATCTTCCCCTTCTCCACATTTTTTTCTTTCTTTTTCTTTCCAAACCAGAAATCCCTTGTTGCTACCAATTTTACTCCTTTTTAATATTAGTTTTTGGGTATTTTCCATCATCGTTGCATACCTCTGCGTTTAGCGCAAATTCGATTAGTGTAGGGGTGCGTTTGTTTTGTTTTTATGATGGTAGGGTTATTAAGAGATTGTTTTCTGTTTAGGAGACAATCAAAATTTCGGGGACTGCTAAAACAGTGTTCTAATCAGTGAGAAACTACCGTTGTTCGTTAGAGGTAAGGTCGCTATTAACTTTCAGGATTTGCCTATCTTTAGTAACTCAATTTAAGTAACTAACTAAGTGACGTACTGCTCGATAATAGGTTCTGGAGTGCTGGTGGTTGCATTAGCTTCGAATCAATACTAGGTGTGTACTCTAAATGCACTAAAAACGGGATTCGATGAAAGCCGAAAATTGTTCTATCAATGCCACACGGGCATGTGGTCGCCTGTTTGGTAGGTTGTGTGGCAGCACACGGGCATGTGATTGACGAACCAGGCTGTGCGCATACAACACGGGCGCGACGAACACGGCCGTGTACGAGGCACGGGCTTAGGCGATTGAGCCATGTGGGCCCACATGGGTGAACCGACGTGTTGGAATCTGGGCCAGGCCGTGTGATCCACAAGGCCAAGGCCAATTTGGGCCGTGTGGGCCCATATGGGCAGGGCACACGAGCGTGTGAGCCCCTTTAATCTGAAATGTTCTGAAAGGTAGCGCGGGTCGCCCAAGTCGACTGTGACCTGTCGTAGGGTCGGTAAGCGTTACATAGACTCTTGATTCTATGATCTGATATTATGATGTATGTGGTAATGTATTACGTCTAGCAAGTATGACTATACCGTTCTTAATATAAATGTATGATATGGTTATCTGCATTATAGCATGCCATTCTTGTATGATACATTGCATTGGGGTCGGTTTAATAGAGTGAAGGAAGCTCTGAAAGGGTTCATAAGCCTGTTAGCTGGCAGCTAAGTTGAATATTTTAATATGTGTCTAGTTTTGGTACTTTATAGTGTATAGGGTTAGATGGGTTAATTTTATCCCCATACTTAGTGTGCAGGGATGGGTGGGTTGATTTTATCCCCAAATAGTGTGTTGGGTTAGACGGAGTTAGTGTGCAGGGTTGGTGGGCATGCTTCTGTACTCTGATCTGATATGCATGTGATACCTAAAATGGGCTGAGGCCCTAAAACTTTATGTGATTCTGTTTTTGAGTGGGCCAAGGGCTTCACTGATTCTGTAATGGCTCATGCCCGATTTATGATTGTATTTTGTTATCTGCTTGTATGCATGCTATACTGTGGGGATGTGCACACTGAGTTGCGAAAACTCACCCCTTTATTTATTTATCTATTCAGGTAAACCCAGTAATAGGCGGATCAGTGCAGTGAATCAGTGTAGCGGAGGACTCGACGGTGACCACATCTTCATGCATTTTGGTTATGACTTTTTACTTTGGTTTATTCATTATTGTTTTTAGGATTTTGGATGTAACTTTGGATTTGGGACTTCTAGTTTTTAATTTGGGTTTTTGAACTGAGAATATGAAATATAAACTACAACATCAACATCATGGTTTTCCTGAAATTAATTAAGAGTTTTCGTAAATAGAAACGAGTTTTTAAAATAATGATAATAAATGGGTCTTCCGCGATAAAGAAACGTTTTGAAAATAATTCAACTATTACACGTTTTTCGACTATGTAAAAGATAACAAATGGAATGGTTTATGAATCAATACGGTTTGATTAAAAACACTCTCATGTGGCATCGTCAAATTCTACCATAATGTCTAAGTCGGGTTTGTGGTGTTACATTTAGTGGTATCAGAGCTAGGTTTAAAACTCGACTGTAAATTTTGGGTTCCAAAATTGGTTTTAAAGTACTTTTAAATTTTTTTCAAATACTCTGATTAAGTATATGGTCCACCGAGTCTCCGGTGCCGATCTTGTAAGTTTCTAAAACTTTGTTTAGAATTGTCTGAAAGTATGCTTAAAATATACTGTTTGGGTCTATTTGAAATTCTGTTCTATGCTATGAAACGACTGTAGGTAGTAAACTCTACCAAAACACACCAGGTAGTGTAAACTAAAAACCGTAATAAAATTGCGACTTGCGATAACAGCCTCTGAATACTCTGATAAACTTTACTGCATCAAATATCTGTTAACAAATATCAAAATTGTAAACTGATTTGCATAAAAAAATTTAATACAAATTAATTCGAAACTATGATGAGCACACATGGTACTCGTGGACGGGGTACTAGAGGTCGAGATAGAGGACGTAGAGGGGCTCAAGCTATGTCATTTGCATTTGATACAATTCTGAATCTGAAAACTAGCGAGACGTCGGTTTCATCTGTTATCGATACTGGATCGAGGTTTAATGATTGTGCAGCTAGGGATGATGCATTGTCTCAAGCTATGTTGCAGATTTTGGAGAGGGTCGTTGGATCCAACACTAATTTTGGGGGCCGTGGGTCGGTTATGGAACGACTCTGGTCCAATGGGACTGAGGTATTTAATGAGTTGCTCCTAATGTGGCTGAGTACTGGATGGAGGCCACGGAGCATATTATGGATGATCTGGACTTTTCTACTGAGTAGAAGCTCAAGGGGCTGTTTCACTGCTTCTCGATGAAGCGTATCAGTGGTGGCTGATGGTTAAGGATAACACTCAGCCCGATCGATTGACATGGGATCTGCTTAAGATGGCTTTCTAAGGCAAGTATGTGAGAGCCAACTATATCGATATAGGAGGCGTGAGTTCCTGGATCTTACTCAGAAAGACCGTTCAGTGGCCGAGTATGAGGCCGAATTTCTGATACTGAATCGTTATGCGCGAGGCATGGTAGCGACTGAGTATGAGCGCTATGTCCATTTTCAAGACAGCCACAGGGATAACTTGATGGTCTTGATAGCTCCGCAAAGAGAGCGTGAGTTTGCTTTGTTGGTCGAGAAGGCTAAGATTGCTGAGGAGGTTAAACGCGCTGAGCGCAAGAATTGTAATTGAGAAAGGGCTAAAAGGGATGTAGAGCCTTCGAATTCTAGGATGAGGCCTAGAAAAAAGGCTAGGTATGATGGGCCCGTGAGAGTTGGGCCTACTGTTGCACCTATTGGGGTAGAGATTTGTCAACTCTATAATAGACGCTACCCGGGCGAGTGTTGGAGGTCTACTGGAGCCTGTCTTAGATGTGGGTCCACTGAGAATCGTGCTAAGGACTGTCCATTGAGGACTAATCAGATGCAAGCTTCAGTTACTTAGACTGCACAGCCGCTGAGGGTAGTTCAGCAGCCATCTAGGGGTCGAGGTCAAGCCAGGGGTGGTAACAGCATGGGTCAAGGACAGAGAGCATTGGGCAGAGGTACTGGACCGACTGAGGCAAGACAGCCTGCACTAGTTTATGCTACTCGTCGCCATAAGAATAGAGATGCTCCGGATGTCATCACGGGTACATTCTTAATTTATAATGTACCTTACTTTGCATTGATAGATATAGGCTCTACATATTCTTATGTAGCTAGTGCGATGTCTGAGACCTTGAGGTTACCGTTTGAGAGCACTTCTAGTATAACAGCGGTGAGTCCGTTGGGGCAATCTATTGGGGTTAACAAAATGTTTAGAGACGTACCGTTAGAGGTCCAATTATCTGACTAATGTGATATCTGTATTAGTGGAAGAAAAGTTAGTAAGGAAAGGGTGTGGGGCGTACTTGACGTATATCAGTGTCGCTGATTCTGAGGACTCTTCGGTTAAGGACATCCGAATGGTGAGAGACTTTCCAGATGTTTTCCCAGATGAGTTACCGGGATTACCTCCGAATCGTGAGGTAGAATTTGGGATTGAGTTGTTTTCGGGCACAGCTCTATTGTCTGTCGCCCCTTATCGAATGGCACCGAAAGAGCTGACGAAACTTAAGGCTCAGATTCAAGAGCTGTTGGATCGTGGGTTTATTCGTCCTAGTGTGTCTCTGTTGGGAGCACCTGTTCTGTTCATAAAGAAAAAAGATAGTACAATGAGGATGTGTATCGACTACAGTTAATTGAACAAGTTGACGATTAAAAATAAATACCCACTTCCGAGGATAGACGACTTATTCGATCAGTTCAGAGGGGCTTCAATGTTTTCTAAGATCGATCTGCGATCGGGTTATCATCAGTTGAGGGTTAAGGAGGCCGATGTGCATAGACGACATTTAGGACTCGTTATAGACATTACGAGTTCCTAGTTATGCCCTTTGGGTTGACTAATGCACCAGCGGCATTCATGGACTTGATGAACCGTGTGTTCCAACCCTAACTGGATCAATTTTTGGTGGTGTTCATTGATGACATTTTGGTGTATTCTAAGTCCGAGGACGAGCACGGTGAGCATTTAAGGATGGTTCTACAGATT
Organism: Gossypium anomalum; assembly: GCA_025698475.1. NCBI lineage: Eukaryota > Viridiplantae > Streptophyta > Magnoliopsida > Malvales > Malvaceae > Gossypium > Gossypium anomalum. The sequence continues at coordinate 19,473,398 of CM046966.1, forward strand.
CTTCATGAGAAATAGTTGTATACGAAGTTCAGCAAGTGTGAGCTTTGGCTTCGTGAAGTGACATTTTTGGGACACATAGTTTTTGCAGAGGGGATTTGAGTGGATCCTCATACGATTGAGGCTGTATTGTATTGGAAATAGCCAAAGAATGTATCAAAAATCTGTAATTTTCTGGGGCTGGCAGGATATTATCGTCGATTCTTAGAGGGGTGCTTTTTGGTTGTTGCTCCGATGGCTAAGTTACTGCGTAAGGGAGTTTCTTTCGTATGGACTGATGCACAGCAGGAGAACTTTGAGAAGCTCAAAATCATATTAACTCAGACACCTGTTCTGATTCAACATGAACTCGGTAAGGACTTCGTGGTTTACAGTGATGTGTCTCATGTAAGTCTGGGTTGTATGCTGATGTAAGATGATAAGGTTGTTGCGTATGCGTCACGTCAGCTCAAGACTCACGAGGCTAATTATCCGACGTATGATTTGGAACTAGCTGCTGTAGTCTTTACTTTTAATATCTGGAGGCACTATCTGTACGGCGAGAAGTGTATCATCTACACTGATCACAAAAGCCTCAAGTATCTCCTCACTCAGAAGGAGCTACACCTTATGCAGCGTTGATGGGTTGAACTGCTTAAAGATTATGACTGCAGTATTGAGTACCATCCTGGTAAGGTCAATGTAGTGGCCGATGCATTAAGCTGTAGGTTTATAACTGATCTGAGAGCGATGTTCACTCAACTGGGTCTTTTTTATGGGAGTCTATTGGCAGAACTTCAGGTTAGACCGACATAGATTGATCAAATCAGAGATAAGCAAAAGGGGGATAAATCTTTGGGGTTACGTTTCTGTCAGATTAAGGGTGAAGTTACAACTGATTTTGAAGTTAACAGTAATGGGGTATTGTGTACCAAATAATAAAGATTTGAGACTCTCGATTCTGAGAGAGGTGCATAATAGCCCATATGCTATGCATCTCGGTGGGAACAAGACGTACCGAGATCTCCAAGAGTTGTACTGGTGGCCAGGATTAAAACGTGAGGTTACTGACTTTGTTACTCGCTGTTTGACTTGTCAGCTGGTTAAGGCTGAGCATCAGTTACCTTTAGGCTTGCTGCAGCCGATTAAGATACCGATGTGGAAATGAGAGCGGGTAACGATGGACTTTGTTAGTGGGTTACCTCTAACACCCTCTAAAAAAGATTCTGTTTGGGTCATCATGGACCGATTGACCAAGAATGCACATTTCATTCCTGTTAGGACAGACTTCTCTCTACAGAAGTTGGCTAAATTGTACATTTCTGAGATAGTGAGACTACATAGGGTGCCTGTCTCGATTATTTCTAATAGGGATCCTCATTTTACGTCTCGGTTCTGGGGAAAACTTCATGAGGCTCTGGGTTCGAGGTTAGACTTCAGTGCTGCTTTTCATCCTCAGACAGATGGTCAGTCAGAGAGGGTGATCTAGATATTGGAGGACATGTTGAGAGGTTGTGTTATCGACTTTCGAGGCAGTTGGGAGGAGTACTTGCCTTAGTAGAGTTCGTTTACAACAACAACTATCAGTCTAGTATACAGATGGCACCTTACGAGGTACTGTATGGTCGTAAGTGTCTGAGTTGGGTGAGTGACGAGTTTTGGGTCCGGAGTTAGTATCAGAAATTGAGGATAAAGTCTGTTTAATTCAAGATCGTCTAAAAACAGCCTTTGACAAACATAAGTCCTATGATGATTTGAAGCGGAAGGACATCGAGTATTCTGTTGGAGACATAGTTTTATTTAAGGTCTCGCCATGAAAAAAAGTTCTGAGGTTCGGTCGCAAAGGCAAGCTGAGCCCTCAGTTTATTGGGTCGTACCGGATTTTGAAGCGAGTGGGGCCAGTCGCATATCAGTTGAAGCTACCTCCAGGGTTAGACCGTATACATGATGTGTTCCATGTTTCGATATTGAGACGCTACCGCTCTGATCGCACGCACATTGTTCTTGTGGAGGAGATTAAGGTTAGACCAGATCTAACATTCGAGGAGGAGCCGGTTCAGATCCTAGATCGCGACGTTAAGGTTCTGCGTAGGAAATCTATCCCTTTAGTGAAGGTGCTGTGGCAGAATCATAGCACTAAAGAGGCTACTTGAGAGCCGGAGGATTTGATGCGTCAACAGTATCCTCACCTCTTCTGATCAAGTAAAATTTTGAGAACGAAATTTTCTTTTAAAGGGTAGTGTTGTAACGCCCTGAAATTTATATTTTTGATTTTGCTTGAATATGACATAAATCTATATCTGCTTTAGTGGTTAAGTGTTTTGGGTGTGTGTGAGAGGTCTTAAGTTCAAGCCTTAGCTTGGGAAAAATTTTAGTTTTTATTTGAATAAAGCCTTGTCCTTGGTGATTAGGCTTATAAGTATTTATTTGTAAAAGCTTACCAAAATGGGCCTGCTAGTCTAATGGTTAAGGTGTGTGTTGGAGTGTGAGAGGTCCGGAGTTCGAATCCCTACGTGAGCAAGGGATTTATTTTGCTGCTAATGCCCTGAGAGTGTTTGAGATGGTTTGGGACACTGAGTAGTTGCAACGGATGTGGTTTAGTGGGAGTGAAATACAAGATTTGAGAGTTACCCAAATATTCTGCTCTTCCTCTCTGTCGAAATTCTTTGAAATCTTCCCCTTCTTCACATTCTTTTTGTTTCTTTTTCTTTCCCAATAGAAAATCCGTTGCTGCTGTCAATTTTACTCCTTTTTAATTTTAGTTTTTGGGTATTTTCCATCATCATTGCATATCTCTGCATTTGGCACAACTTCGGTTAATGTAGGGGTGCGTTTGTTTTGTTTTTACAATTGTAGGGTTATTAAGAGATTCTTTTCTGTTTAGGAGACAATCAAAATTCTGGGGACTGCTAAAACGGCGCTCTAATCAGCGAAGAACTACCGTTGTTCGTTAGAGGTAAGGTCGCTGTTAACTTTCAGGATTTGCCTGTCTTTAGTAACTTGGTTTAAGTGACTAACTAAGTGACGTACTGCTCGATAATAGGTTCTAGAGTGCTCGTGGTTGCGTTAGCTTCGAATTGATACTAGGAGTGTACTCCAAACACATTGAAAATGGGATTCGGCGAAAGCCAAAAAGCACATGGGCGTGTTAGCGCCCATATAGTAGGCCGTGTGGCAGCACATGGGCATGTGATCGATAAACCAGGCTGTACGCGCGTGACACAGACATGACGGACACGACCGTGTGATGGCTTGAAGGCCGTGTACGAGTCACGGGCTCAGGCAATTAAGCCGTATGGGCCACACGGGTGTGTGAGCCCACACAGGCTTGTGGAAATCTGGGCCAGGCCGTATGATCCACACGGCCAAGGCCAATTTGGGCCATGTGGGCCCACACGGGCAGGGCACACAGGCGTGTGAGCCCCTTTAATCTAAAATGTTTTGAAAGGTTGCACGGGTCGCCCAAGTCGACTATGACCTATCGTAGGTCGGTAAGCGTTACGTAGACTCTTGATTCTGTGATATGATATTATGATGTATGTGATAATGTATTACGTCTAGCATGTATGACTATATCGTTCTAAATATAAATGTATGATGTGGTTATCTGCATTATAGCATGTCATTCTTGTATGATGCATTGCATCGGGGTGGGTTTGATGGAGTGAAGGAAGCTCTGAAAGGCTTCATAAGCCTGTTATCTGGCAGCTAAGCTACATATTTTGATATGTGTCAAATTATGGTACTCTATGGTGTGTAGGGTTGGATAGGTTGATTTTATCCCCATACTTGGTGTACAAGGATAGGTGGGTTGATTTTATCCCCACATGGTGTGTTGGGTTGGACGGAGTTGGTGTGCAGGGTTGGTGGGCATGTTTCTGTACTCTGATCTGATATGCATGTTATACCTGAGATTGGTTGATGCCCTAAGACTGTATATGATTCTGTTTTTGAGTGGGCCAAGGGCCCCACCGATTCTGTAAGGGCTCGAGCCTGATTTATAATTGTATTCTGTTATCTGTTTGTATGCATGCTATACTGTAGGGATGTACACATTGAGTTACGAAAACTTACCCCTTTATTTTATCTGTTCAGGTAAACCCCAGCAGTAGGCGGATCAGTGCAATGGAGGACTCAACGGTGACCACGTCCGCATGCATTTTGGTTATGACTTTTTACTTTGGTTTATTCATTTTTGTTTTTGGGATTTTGTATGTAACTTTGGATTTGGGACTTCTGGTTTTTAATTTGGGTTTTTGAGCTGAGAATATGAAATATAAACTGCAACATCAACATCATGGTTTTCCCGAAATTAATTAAGAGTTTTCGTAAATAGAAATGAATTCTTAAAATAATGACAATGAATAGGTTCCAAAAGCTTTCGCTGTAAAGAAACGTTTTCAAAACAATTCGACTATTACACATTTTTCGACTAAGTAAAAGATAACAAATGGAATGGTTTATGAATCGATACGGTTTGATTAAAAACACTCTCATGTGGCATCATCAGATTCAGCCATAACGTCTAAGCCAAGTTTGGGGTGTTACATGACTACACTACTTTGAAAAGTGACATACACTCACTATTGTGGTGTGTGTGGTTGGATGGGTATGAATTAACCTAATTGGTGTGTATGGATGGACAAAGATGGTGTGTAGCGGATAAGAATAGGATCTATATATGTATTTGTATTTGAATTTGTGTCTGTATTTGTAACTGCATTTGTATTTATAACTGATCTGTCTGTCATACCACATTGCGAGATTTGTCATGCATTTGTAACTGTTCAAACTATAATTTTTGCATGATTTTTTTATGTGTTCTATTTGTATGGACTGAGTTACACACTGAGCTTGTAAGCACACCCAATTATTTCTATCTTCTCAGGTGATCAGTAAACTTAAGACCGGTCGGCGTGCGAGAACTTAGATTGAAATCCTGGTTAATAAATAAGACGATTTTTTATTTTTAAACTATTATATACTTTTTAGACTTTTTTTGGACTGTAAACTATTTTGGATTTTATTTCTCATTTTGGGTTGGTTCTGTCGGACTTTAATATATTTTTATCGTAACTGCAAAGCTATATGTTCTCACAAATTAAAGTGATGATTTTCAAACTTTTATACTTTGAAATTTCTATTACAAAACAAAATAATCAGTTAAACGATTTTTTGTAAAATGAATAACTTAAAACACGAATTTTCTAAAATTTGGAAAAAGGTTTGCAAAAACTAACTTTTTAAGGTTACTTGATTTTCAAAGGTTACTTTTGGAGCTTCAAAAGGAGTTTATGTAATTCCTCAAGATTTAGCCATAACGTCTAGGCCAGTGGAATGTTACATTTATAATATATTTTATTTTTTTAATAACTTTATAGGATAAAATAAATGAATAAATTGTTTTTAATATAAATGATTTTCACTCTTCCTTTTTTTAGAATAAAGATTCATGGGAAAATTATTTTCTCGTGGCAAACTATATATATTATATTATTTTTATGTGTTAATATTGGTACAATGATAGCGTATTATTTTTTTATTCCACAAGTAGCCTTAAAAGATTATCATGTCTTTTTTTTCAATTATTTTTTTAATATTTTACTATAACCCTATAGGACACTTAACAACCTGTTAACCCTACTTGTGGAGTCTAAAAATTCCACTAGAGTACCAAATATTTTCCTTATTTTTATATTTTTATAATTTTATATTTAAAGTATTATAAACATAAATAAATTTTTTATCCATTTATAATTTTTTATGGATAAAGTTTGTCATGATAATATATGCGAGTGCTTTACATATCTATAATATTATTTAAACTTTCGACTAGATTGGTGTTATGAGTCAACCAGATACCAACACGATTAGGAAATTACTAGAATTTCTCACAAGAATAGGGTAATCTCTTGAATTTTATTGATAGACCTCAAGAGTATATATATATCTATACAATAGTAGTTACACAGGAATCAATTTGCTAAAAAATAATATCCCAGAATAATATAATATAATATCCCATTAGGAATCAAATTGCTAAGAGATAATATCCCATAATAATATCCTATAATATCTCATTAGGAATTAAATTGCAAAAAGATAATATCTCATAACCTCAAGTTGAAGCATGTATATCATAAATGCCCAACTTGCTGAGAAGATATTCAAATTGCGATTTACCAAGTGCTTTTGTAAAAATGTCAGCCAACTGAACGGAGGTCGAAACATAAGAAGGTGCAATCAACCCATCTTGAATTGTATCCTTAACAAAGTGACAATCCACTTCAATATGTTTAGTACTCTTGTAAAATACGGGATTCTATACAATATGCAAGGCAAATTTTCTATAACAAAATAAAAGAATTGCTTTAGGATGATGAACATCTAAGCTTAATAATAAGGTCTTTGCCTCTTGAACTCACAAGTGACAAAAGTCATAGACCAATACTCAGCCTCAATAGAAGAACGAGAAATAGTATGTTCTTTCTTACTTTTCTAAGAAATAGGATATTGTTCTGAAAAGACAAGCCAACTAGTAAGCTAACGCTGAGTTAACGAACGCACAATCCAAATTAGACCACCCTTTCAAGGACAAATCGCTATCAGATCTCAAAAGAATCCCTTGGCTAAAAGAGCCTTTCAAGTACAAGACAACATGCAGAGTTGCGTCCCAATGCTCCTGCCTCGGCTCATGAAGAAATTGGGATAAGACATGAATCGAGTATGCCAAATCAGGTTTAGTCACTGACAAATAAATCAAACAACCTATTAACTATCTGTACAACTCAGGATCAAACAAAACTATCCCTTTAAAGTTTATGATTTTGCTCTATTGGCGATCCTGAGGGCTTTGCTCCCAAAAGACCCGTATCCAAAATAATATCAACTGCATATTACCTTTTACAAATAAATAACCCCAAATAGCTATGAGCTACCTCTATCCTCAAAAAATATTTCAAAACACCAAGATCCTTCATATGAAAGCAAGAATTGAGATACCCCTTAAAAGTTTTCAAAGCAGCGAAATTGTTCCCAGAAATAAGCAAATCATCAACATAATCAACACATTAATGCTTACAGATCCCTTAGTGTATGCAAAGAGAGAATAGTCAGAATATGATTGAAGAAATCCATACCCTTTTAGTGTAATAACAAGCTTCACAAACCAACACCGAAAAGCCTATTTCAACCTATACAAAGACTTGCGCAAACGACAAACCATTCCAGGCTTATCAAGAGTAAAACCCCGAGGAAGTTTCATGCAAACCTCTTCATCAAAATCACCATGTAGGAAAGCATTATGGACATCCATCTGATGTAACTCCTAATTTTTCGAAGCTGCAAAAGCTAAGAAAGCCCAAACAGTCACCATTTTCGCTACAGGTGTGAAAGTTTCATTATAGTCAATACCTTTTACCTAATGATTACCAAAAATAACAAGATGAGTTTTAAGTCTCTCAATACTTCCATCGAAGTTATTTTTAATCTTGTTCACCCACTTACTACCAGTGTTTTCTTTCCAAGAGGAAATGTTTCTGTAGGCCAAGTGCTATTATCCTTCTGAGAACAAATCTCCTTTTGCATAGCATCATACCATATTACATCCTTCATAGCCTCTTTAGAAAACTATGGCCCAACCTCTGCAGTAATAGCTGCAAGAAAATTTCGGTGATTCATAGTAAATTTGTCACAATTAACATAAAGCACTATAGAAAATAGAGTACTTGAAGAAGGCTCTGAAGCAGGTGAAATGGGAGATGGACTTTTCTTTATGATGATATGATTGGAAAAATCTCGAAACTTCAAAGAGTAAAATTTCTCCTTATGCCCTCCTCCAAATTCAAACGCATTATTACCCAAAGCCTTTGTACGATCGTGTCATTGGAGGAAGAAGAAAATACCATAGGTGTCGGAGAACTCGCAAGTGGTGAACTCACAGGCTATGGAGTAGCAAGAAGAGGAATTGTCGCAGGTTGTAACACCTCTGATTCACCAAAATATGTATAAAAAACTTCACCTGCACTCTCATATGGCAGAACAACATTGTCAAGCTCAATGGTTGCAGTATTCCAATCCAAATATAAAAAAATATCTTCAAAAAATTTCACATCATGGGTTCTTTATAGAATCCAAATTATATAAATACCAAACCTTTTTGCCAAAAGGATACCCAACAAAAACACAGTTTCGACTTCGGCTGGCAAACTTATCACCCTTAGAATTTTGATTATTAGCAAAACATAAACAACCAAACACACGAAGATCATCAAATAAAGGGGGGCTACCAAACAACATTTCATAGTGTAACGACCCAAATTTTAAGGTTATCAGAAAAGTGTATTTTCGGGTCTCCGTTCCTGAAAAATGGATTAGTAAATAATTATTAAAAATATTTACGAAGTTAAGTGAGTGGTTAATTAAAGTTTAATGAAGTGAATTTAGCTTAATTAAGGATAAATGGATAAAAGGATTAAATTGAATGAAGTGTGAAAGTTTAATTATAGAATAAAGAAAATTGAGGGGATTAAATAAGTAAATAAGCCAAAGTGACTGCCAAGTGTGTGATAAAAATAAAATACATGAGTGATAAATAATATACATACATTTGTAATACATGTATGTATTTACTTATTATTTAAGTAAGTATTAATATATTTATTATTATTAAATTGATATTATATGATAAATAAATAAAAGTAAGACAAATGTATGGTAATGATTGGATACAAATGTACTAATAATAATACATACACTTGTAATACTTGTATTTAAGTATTAATAGATATTTATTATTTATAAAAGATATTTATTAATTAAATAATTATGTTATAAGATATTTATATGATAAATAAATTAAATAAAGACAAGTGTATAGAAATAAATTGTTACAAGTGTATTAATATATATGTATACAAATGTAAAAGAAATAATTGATTATTAAATGGATATTTATTAATGTTAATATATATATATATAGATAGATAGATAGATAGATAGATATAAACAAAACAAATGAAAAAAAAGAGAGAAAGAAACAGAATGTGGAACGAAAAGCAGGGGAAGGAAAGAAAGAAAGAAGAAAAGAAAGGAAAAAAGAGAAATACCGATTTTAAAGCTTGGAAGTTTAATAGGTATGTCAATTTAGCCCTTTTTACTTAATTTTAATGTTTTAGAAGCTTTGGAACAAGAATTTGATGAAATTAAGTTGATATTTTGAAAGTTATTAGATTTCTAGATAATGTTGATGTTGAGTAAAATGATGAAATAAGGGTTAAATTGATAGAAATTCAAGTTAGAAATGAAATAAGGATTTAATTGTAAAGTAATTCATAAGTTTTATGTTGAAGGGCTAATTTGAGGAAATTTCGAAACTAGTGAAATAAGCTGAAAATTTAGTAGTTAAATTTGAGTTTGGATGGAACTTGAATAGAAATAGAGTACGAATTAAGTTAGTAAAGTGAATGAATTAGTTAGGACCTAATTGAAAATAAGGTGTAAATTGAATAGAAATTCAATTATTTGTTATAATGAGTGCTGAAAATTAATGGTATAATTATTTTAATTCCCGTAGCTAATGTTGTCTCGGGAAATCTCAACTAAGCAAGGAAAAAGACAAAGACAACGGGAGTTAGCTCAGAAATTACGGTTTGTATTTCTATAATCCGAACTTAGTTATTAATTGTTATATTTTATTTAAAGTATATGACAAATGTTAAGGTAAGAATTATTGTGTTTTATGATTGAAATGGATTAATGGGTATATGTTGAATTTATTGAACTTATATGAATATATGTGATTGATGTGGTATTGAATATGATGTATGTTATATTGAAAAATATATTGATTTTGGAAATAATGAAATTGATAGAAAAATGTAATTATTGTGAAATTGAATATTTATTAATGAAAAGTGAATGGAATTATATTGAATTGAAAATATATAGTTAATTAATTAAAATATGAATTAATTGAAAACTGAAAAGTGAATTAAATACCCTATTAACTAGTCGGGCTAGTTGGATATAGTTGACATGCCATAGGATATGGAAGAGTACGGGTTTTGCCGAAACTATCGATCGAGCACTTATGTGCCGACTCATCATATCATTATCGTTATCATTATCGATTCGGCACTTTGTGTGTCGGATATTTTTACTGTTACCGTTACTGTTACTGATACTATTTCAAATTTGTTCCGATGAGGTACTCTATGTATCGTCGCTCATTCTTTCGTTCGCCCGGCCAATGAGGCACTATGTGCCATACTGGTGTGATGGTTGGATCCGTGTATCCCTCTAGGTCCGAGTCATGTTAATAGGGGTAAGTAAAGGAACTGAAAAGATTGACTGTTACTGAATAATTTAATTATTACTGTATATCTGATATTTACTGAATAATTGACTATTACTGTAACGCCCCTAACCCGAATCCGTCACCGGAATAGAGTTACGGAGCATTACCGGAGTTACCGATTTATTTATCAGATATTTCATTTTATCTAACATTCATATTTGGAACCAATTAAAATCAAACATATTGTCCCTTAACGTACTTATTTTTCTCGATATGTTTTACTTGAATTTATTACTCGTCTCAATTTAATTAAATTTATTGTATCAACGTATCAAAAATAATCACCTGTTTACATGTCATGATAAATATCATTCTCTTGCCATTTCTTCATAAACATAAATCAGGTAATTCATTATATCGATATTTCATGCATTTAAAAATACAATTCAAGTTACACTAACTTACCTCGTTGCTTGTACATGTTTATAATTTCATTAATCCGATATCTTTTCTTTTCCACGTTCAAGTCTCGTATTCGAGTTATCCGGATCTTTATAAAGAAATTTGATCGTCATTTTCATTTATTTCATGTTGTAATACATTCAACTAATGCTCTAAACAAAATTACTATTTTACCCCTAAACTTTTAATTAATGACGATTTCATTCTTAGGTTAAAATAAAATAAAATTATTGCAATTTAATCCTTATTTCCAGCCGTTATTCTCAAACAAATTGATAACAACCCATTAATTCTATAAAATATAAGAATTTTCCATAATTTTAACACTTTTCAATTTAATCCTTAAAACATGATTTTCCCTGAACTTGAGCTAAATTAATAATTTCATTCAATTTTGTAATTTTAAATAATAAAATAATTCATTTCATGCAATTTGGTCATTTCTAACACTTTTTTTACAAAATTACCCATAAATTTTTACTTTTATTCAATTTAGTCCATGAGCCTAAAACATGCAAATTAGCCATGTTAGCTGAATATTCATACATATTTTCCTCCTCCTCCTCTACATTCCACATCCTTAATTTATATAACATGCAACAAGTAACATTATCAATAATTTCACTATTTACTTATATGTATATTCAAAACTGTCTATTTGCGTCATAGTAACTAAATTATTTATATCTTAAGCTACAGAACTCGAAATTAAGATCCAATAATTTTCCCTGAAACTATACTTACATATCTTATTACCATAAAATTTTCAAAAGTTTTAGTTTAGCCAATAAGTACAGTTTATTCTTTAAAGTTACCCTTGTTCTACTGTCTGACAGTTCTGACCCTTCTTTACTAAGAATTAATTATCTCATCGTACGAGATTCAGATGATGTTTCTGCTTATTTCTATTGAAAATAGACTCATTAAGGATTCTAAAAATATAAATTTAAGCCCCTAATGATTTTTATCCAATTTTTGATGATTTTCCAAAGTCAGAATAGGGGAACCCGAAATCATTCTGACCTTGTCTCACAGAAGTTATTGTATCTCATGATTTACAATTCCATTGCTTACATAATTTCTTTTATAAGAAACTAGACTCAATAAGATTTAATTTCATATTTTATTCATCCTCTAATTAGATTTATAAAATTTTTGGTGATTTTTCAAAGTTAGACTACTGCTGCTGCCCAAAACAGTTTTAGTGAAAAATATTGGTTTCCATTTAGCCCCAAATTTCATAGTTCATACAATTCAATCCTTGCTCAATTAACTCCTCAATTGAGATAATTTTTCTCATTTAATACTTTATTCCATCATTTTAAACTACTTCATAACCCTTGAAAGCCAGAACTTTAACACTAGACCTTAATTCCAAACTCTTTCACAATTAGGTCCTAAACTAATTTTCATCAATTTTACTTGATAAAATCACCATATATCAAAATTAAAGCTTCAATTCTATGTTTATTCATCATATTCTTCCAGTACTCATCCATAAAGACTTCAAAAATTAGCCATGGAATCAAAAACTAATGAAATAGTAAGTTGGACCCAATTGTAAAAGTCCAAAAACATAGAAATTTTAGGGAGAAAGCAAGAATTAGACTTACATGAAGCTAGAGTATGAAAACCAGCTTGAGCCCTCCTCCATGGCTGTTTTTCAGCTGATGAATATGAAGAGAAATGAAGAGAATTCTAGATATTCCAATTTAGTCCCATTTTTATTTAGTTAATTTTGGCAATTTTCCAATTTTGCCCTTATTTCACTCATTTTCTGATTTTTCCCAGCTATTGCCGCTCAAAATATCTCCTTTGGGCTTATTTGCACTTTAGGTCCTTCCTCATTTGACAATTGAGCTATTTAATCATTTTAGCAACTTTTACACCTTTTTCAATTTAGTCATTTTTATTTAATTAGCTATCAGTACTTTAAAATTTCTTGACGAAACTTTAATAATAACTTATTAACACTCCATAAATATTTATAAAAATATTTATGGCTCGATCTAAAATTCCCGAGGTCTCGATACCTCGTTTTCGATTCTAATTATTTTAATATATATATATATATATTTTGTACACTATTCACTATTTCAAAATTTTTCCTAACTTCACATTTAACTTATACTCACTAAATTAATAATATTTTCTACTCATTTTTCGGATTTAGTGATCTCGAATCACTGTTCCGACACCACTGAAATTAGGCTGGTACAATTACTGGATAACCGATCAATTGATTGTTACTGAATAACTGATTATTATTGAAAAATTGATTGTTACCGAATAACTGATTGGTATTGAATAAATAATTGTTTTGATTGACTGATTGTTAATGAATATTACTGATTGATTAATTGCTATTAAAAAATAATAAATGATTTTGAATTTAAAGTAGACCAAAACATGGGTTGGAAAGTGAATGTTTGAATACTCATTGAGTTTGAATAGTTCAATATATATAAATTAATATGTTTTAAAATTTTTTAAGTGTTCGGATTATAGAAATACCACTGAGTGTATACTCAACGTACGGTTTGTTTTCGTGCGCAGGTTAAGTTAAGGTTAGACCGTTGAATCAGCATCCTAGGCCGATCCTGAATTCGATGAGATAAAATATGTTGAGTATTGGTAATGGCATGTACCTAGGATGTCTTATGAGAGTTATTTAGGTTGTGAAAGTATTGATAAATAAGTAAATTATGGTTGGCAATGGTATATAGTATGAATTTGAAATTTGAAAGAAAAATTCGTAGTAATTCTAAATTAGTTTCGAATTGATTTTACTGTTCATATTGGACCATGAGGGCCCATTAAAGGGACGACATCTTAAAATTATGATGAGTCTGAATGTTTATATTTAATTAATGTCTGTATCGTACTGTATTGACTGGTAATGTCTCGTAACCCTGTTCCAACGACGGTATAGGGTTAGGGGACGTTACACATAGGGTGTTTTATTGTGAAGAAAAAGTGAAGGAGTTTGACTAATGAGATGAGAAGCAACCAACACACACTCCCTCCTAAAAAAAATATAGGCAGATTTCCGTAGAAACGCAAAGCATGAACTACATTTAAAATATGTTTATATTTCCTGTAACACCCCTAACCCGTATTCAACACCGTAATAGGGTTACAGAGTATTACCGGACTTATAACTCAATTGAACAAACATCTCATGTACATTTCACATTCAAATCAATAACTATTCAAATTCATTCATATAATCCTTAATACGAGCCCTCCATGCCCCCAAATAGACATTAAAAGTGGTTCGGGACTAAACCGAGTACTCAAGGGATTTTTAGAAAAACATTGAAAATTTTCAAAGTGCAGGGGACACACGGCCATGCCCTAGCCCGTATCCGACCCCGTGTAACTTATTGACTTGGGTCACATGGCCAACCCACACGCCTATGTGCCTGGCCGTGTACCCTTCGAAATGGCCTCACACGCCCGTGTGTCAAGTCGTGTGAAAACTGGAAGGTATACTAACTTGTGCCACACGGCCAAACCACATGCTCGTGTGCTAAGCCGAATAAAGCTACTGACTTGATTTTTATAAAAGTATCAGAGGATATACGGCCGTGTCACCTGGCCTTGTGTCACTCACGGCTGAGTCACACACCTATGTCTCTGCCCGTATGGACAAAAATAGGTCATTTTCCAAGCCACATTTCTCACCCAATTTGGTACCAACCTAAGCTCAACAATGTACATACAACCATGACATAAATAGGCATTCAAAACCAACCAATATCAAGTTCATAACATGTTATAATATCACACACAATCATGAATCTCATAGGTACCTCAAAAGTCCATTTATAACATGCCAAAATATGCTTACAAAATATACCTAAATGGTCAAACACATATATGAGACATTGTGCCTAAAACTTAGCATGCATACCAAATTTCAATTTCAACCATTTGGTACCCTAAATACCAATTCACAACAAGGCATTCACATAGTAACTATACATCACATATCATAAGGCCATTTACACCTATTTACATATCAAAACATATACCATTTTCAAGCCAAATCAAATGGCTAAATATACAACAAAACATATAGGCTATCATTAGCCAAAATGACCTATACATGCCATTTAACAAAAATATATAGTCAAAGTACCAAAATAAGTGTTTGATAATGTGATGCAATCTCCGACAACTTTCAATCCGAACAAGCTTCCAAATTACTATAAAGCATGGAAAATAAACTAGAGTAAGCAATTAAGCTTAGTAAGTTCGTATAACTAAAATACAACTTACCATACATCCAAAATTTAGATAAGAAAAAAATTAAAACATAGATTAACTCCATTTGGCCCAAAGCCTAACACATAATCCACAATCATGTTAGCCATGTATGAATATATCAAATATGAATTACTTTCCGTATTTCACATGAATACCTATACTAGTTCGTATCGAACTGTATAACTTCGTATCATCGCTGTACCCGTTGAACCATTTGGAATACTATCAGATACTCGGGTATCTCGCACACTAAGTGCCAATATGTGGTCAAAACCACCACTATCTCATATCTCATATCGAAGCTCGCTCTCGAGCCATAACTGGGTCTGCTCATTCAAGCTGTCAGTCAAGACGTAACTACACAATGTTGCTCACACAGGCTGTAAAGTAACCGCAACACATGCCGAAAGCTCAGCCATCAGTAGGACATATGAGACTAGCACCCAAAATACGGTAATCCCTAATGACATGTCATTTGTATCTTATTTATTCCTAAGGTTCAACCGGAATTCTTATGTCGTCGAATCTTCTTCGAGTATTTCCATGGAGTCGTATTATCACAATTTTAATAATAAAGCATTTAAAAAACATATGATTTAATGCTTATTAACATATGAACTTACCTTGAATTAGTTCAGAGAAAATTGATCGATTGGTCCACTACTCTGTCCTTTCCCTAATTTAACTCCGAATGTTGCTTTTCTTAATCTATATAATCAAATTTAACTAATTTAAGTATCATTCTATTCAATTCAATCCAAAATTCATGTTATGGCAAAATTACTAATTTACCCCTCTACCTTTAACTTCTTTACAATTTAGTCCCTAGGCTCGTTAAATGAAATTCATGCAATTTCGGTGGTAAAGAAGTCTTCATCAAGCCTATCTTCAATCCATTCCTACATATGCATTGTCGATCTTTTTGGCTACTAGAGAAGTGATTGATGACATTCAATCAAAGCTTAGCAAAGCATGGTGGATGGGTAAAGAGAAGGGTAGATTTTGGACGATGCTTCTGTGAAAAACTTTGTGTCACCCGAAAGGTATGGAAGGCATAGGCATAAGGGATATTAGACTATTCAATTTGGCTCTATCGGGGCGGCAAGTTTGGAGGCTCATAAATAACAAAGATACCCCGTGTTTTAAAGTGTTATCGGCCAAGTATTTCCCCGATGACAATATCTTTCACTCAAAGAAGGTTGTCAAAGCTTCCTATAAATGAACTAGCATTGCGGCTGTAGCGAACATCCTCAAAGATGGATTCGGATGGCAGGTAAGGAATGAAAATAGGATAAACATAAGGGAAGACAGTTGGGGGATGGAAGGCTTAAACGGGGGAACTCTCAATATGAGTTTGATCGACTCAAATGATAGTAGTTGCAAGACCTATAGATTAAGGAACAGAGAAGCTAGAATAGGGATAAAATTTACAAGATGTACAGGTTGGATTGCGAGGGTAAAATTTGCAATTTACCTATTGGAAGGGAAGACCATGATGACAGAATAATTTGGTTCCAAAACCCACATGGCTATTATACTTCCAAGTCTGCTTACTCCTGGTTATTATTAAAGGATATGGGGTGCGGTCCACACAGGTTTTTTTGGAAGGCAATCTGGAAACTTGATACTATGCCCAAGGTTAGGGTGTTTACTTGGCGAGTGGGACACGGGATTCTCCTTACAAATGTTAAAATTGCTTCGATTAGGCACGACTTTGAGTAGAAGTGCCCAAGATGTGGGGTAGACGATGAGACCCTAATCCATACGATAAAGGACTGTCCAACATCCCGGGCTGTTCTTTCCATTGAAAGGTGGAATGATGATACAATTACTAAGAAGTATAGTCGATACATATACTGGTTTGAAGATATGATGCGTGCCCTTGATAAAAAAGCCATGGCCAACCTTATGACAACTTTATGGAATTCATGGAAGAATAGAAATAACTTCTTATTTAGGGGGAAAGAAGAGAAAGCTTAGGTCATTTGGGAGCGGGCTAGCTCACTGAGCAAAGAGTTTCGCATCTGCAACTTGCTTAATGAACCGTTGCTTTCACCTAATAAAGCTGTTAAGAAATGGTAGAAACCTCCAAAGGGGTTTGTTAAAATTAATTTTGATGCTACTGTAGGGGATGACAGAATGGGGTATGGGGCAATTGTAAGAGACGACGACGGTTTTATTTTAAGAGGTGAGGGGACTTCATTAATGAAAGGGTTTCGGTGCAAGAAGCAGAGTGCATGGCTTTTGAAAAAAACATACAGCTGGCGTGTCAGCTGAAAATTAAAGGTGATGTAATTTTTGAAACGGATCACGTGGGCCTAGTCAACAAATTAAGAAATAGCGGTACGGATCTCACCATTATTGGAGCGCGCATTAAGGAGTGTACTGCAACATTCAAAAAATTTAAATCAGTTATTTTAGTTTGGACCGAACGGTCTTGTAATAACGTAGCCCGTTCAATTTGTAAAAAAATGTATAATGAGGCAAAAACTTTTTTTTTTATACAGATTATCCGTTGGAAATCCATAATGCTTTGTGATGTTACTTAAATAAAACGAGTTGACCCTTGTGGTCGTTTTTTGTTCAAAAAAAAAGAAATTCATGCAATTTCATCTACACCTAAGCTTAGCCAAATTATATATGTGCTTATAGCAGCTCATATATTTCAAAAATTCACACATTTACCACACTTTTTCATATTTCACAAAATTAACCCTTAATTGACGATTTCAACAAAACTCACTTAACAAAAGTTGTTTATTTAACAATAAAGATTCATTTTATTCTATTAAAATTCAAAACCCTAACTTATTCATCAATTGAGAAACTCAAACTATTCAATAGTTTTGCAAATTGGTCCCTTAGTTAGCTAGGTTAAGCTATAATGTTTCCAAAAACATAAAAATCAACAAAAACAAACACCAAATTCACTTACATGCAATGACTTATCTTAGCTGAATTTTTAAGCTTCAAAAACCTCTATTTTTGCTGAAAATTTTGGTAGGTTGAAGAAGGAAAGATGATGGCTTTTTATTTTTATTAAATTTTAACCTTTAATTATCTATTTACCAATTTACCCTTACCTAACTTGAAAAATTACATAATTATCCACTAACTCAATTAATGGTCTAATTACCATATAAGGACCTCCACTTTAAATTTCTATAGCTATTTAACACCTTTAGCTAATAGAACACAACTTTTGCCCTTTACGCAATTTAGTCCTTTTTCACAAATTGAGCATACAAACGATAAAATTTCTTAATGAAATTTTTATACTATAATACTAACATTCTGTAGATATTAAAATAATATTAAAATAAATTTTTTGACTTCATATCTGTGGTCCCGAAACCACTGTTCTGATTTCACTAAAAATGGGTTGTTACATTTCCTCTTCACTCTCCCATTTGTTGAGGAGTACCAACACAAGATGTTTGAAAAATAATGTAATTTGCAAGAAAATAATCTTAGAGATAATTAAATTTCGTCCCATTATCACTTCTAACACGCTTTATTTGTTGAGAAAATTGACGATTAACCATAGCAATGAATGACATGAAAACTTTGAAAACCTCCTTTTTATTAGCCAATAGATAGACCCAAACAACCCGAGAAAATCATCAAACAATATCAAAAAATAATGAGATCCACAAGATGGAGTGTCATAAAACCCCTATAAATCACAATGAACTAACTCAAAAATACGAGTGGCTAATTGGAAAGCTATTTCTAGTATGCTTAGCATGATGACAAATCTCACATGCTTTATTCAGATGATCTCTAGAGTTACTAACACAAGGAAGTAACTTTACTACTTTCTCAGAAGGGTGACCCAATCTTCTATGTCAAAGTTCTAAAGAGGATGAAGCTTCAATCAAAACTGCTTTAACCATCAAAACCTGCCGGAAGTAGTAAAGTCCATCCCATCTCTCAGTCGCACCAATCAGTTTCTTCGAATTAAGGTCCTAAATAGCACATATTTTAGTAGAAAATTGGACAAAACAGTTCATATAATCATTCAACAAGGAAATCGAAATTAAATTGCAGTTTAATTTGGGAACGTAAAGAACATATTTTAAGTGAATTTTGTCCGTCAATTTAACCATTCCTTCTTGGGTAGCCACCATAGTTTGGCCATCAAGGAGTCCTACAGAACATTCTACAACATCTCTCACATTCGTCAAACACATAAGATTAGTCATAACATGATTTGAATACCTCGTATCAATAATCCAATTATTTTTGGCAACCGAGTGGAAGTTGATTGTTTATTATCGAACACCGCTAGAAGACACTATCATTGCTCAGCGGTAAAAATCAGGAAGTGTCGCCCCTGGCGGTGGTGGAGGAGAAGACTCGTTGCCAGCCATTTAAAATAATGAAAGAAATTTTTTTTTTCAAAAACCTTGCTCAAATGCCATGACAAGAATAATGTAATCTCTTGAATTTTATTGATAGATCTCAAAGGTATATATATATCTATACAATAGTAGTTACGCATGAATCAAATTGCTAAAAGATAGTATCACATAATAATATCCTATAATATCTCATCAGGAATTAAATTGCTAAAAGATAATATCTCATAATAATATCTTAACAATTTCCTTCCGTAATTAAAATAAGTAAAATTATTTGAAAGTATCTTAGTTTTTTCACTTTAAAAAAATTACTAAAAATATGCACGTGGTGGGATTTAAACTCACACCAATTGTATTAGTAAAATCTTTAATTTACCACTCAACTAAAGTTTTATTTTAATAATTTTATACATTTTAATTTTATTATATACATTTTATTACCTCCATCAGTTGCATATATTAATAATGTATTTGATTGAGTTGATGTCATAAGTTAAGTTTACAGTAACTCAAAATTGATGACAACATTATGATATATAATTTGATCTAAGTTTTTCATTTTAATAACGTATATATTTCATGTGTTATTATTAACTAATTTCAAATAATAAATTTCATAAACACATTTATATTTTAAACTTGTGATTTATACATATACACATATATTAAAATTTAGAATAGTTTATTATCGCAGAAATAATGGTTCCTAGACATATTCAATTATCATATCGTGCAATTTTCTTGTTCTCAAGATACTTTTCATTATTCTAGTTGATGAAAGTTGTGGCTGTCCCATCCAAAGTAGATTCAACCAAAAACAGTATGGTAAAGGAAGTCATTTAGGCCCGTTTACAGCGCCCTTTTTCCTTTTTGTACATTCACCTGTTGTTCCAACCTAACCTTATAACTTTTTATATGCAAGCCAGCCCTTCTCTCTTTACACTCATCAATGCTAAATTCTTCGGTTTCATCTCAACGTTAATTTATCTGTCTGAGTAATGTTCCATGCAAACGCTTACAAAAATATATTGGTATGATGTATTGAAGACCAAAGAAAATTATAGATTATTGCTGGTGGGCATAGAGAGAGCTTACGCCAGCGCAACTATGTGTTTCTTTTTTTTGCTACCAGACTACAATTGTTGAAGTTTTTGACACGGTCAAAGACATGGCCCTTGATTTTTCATACACTTGTTTCGCAGAAAATGATATGGATGGCGACTTGTCTTTGGAAACTTACTTAAATGTCAACCGAACTGCAACTTCAGTGAACCTGCTTTCACGTTAATCTGTTAACTAGTACCCAAGAAAACAAATTGGTAATTTAATTTCTTTCTAGTTTAGGTTTAAATTAGTGTTTGATCAAGTCAATTAAAACAGAGTAATTAATATTTGTGACAAGCATCTACCTCTTAATAAATCTATAACATACTGAGAATTAATTACTGAACTCATTCTAATAAATACCTTAAGAAATAATAATAATAATAAACAGAGCAGTCGTTTTCTTTCTACAAAGGGAAGATGGAAGAGCAACATCCCTCTCCTACAACACCAACAACCAATCAGTGAAATCAAACCCTTTTCATTTCTTACAAAAAGGATTTGGTGTAATGATAAATTTACTCTCCAAACATTTACATTTTATTTGTCAATTTAGTTTTTATGTTTTTTAGTTAAATTTAATCCTTAATCTTTAAAAAAAATAATCAAATAGTTTTTTTCTCACGAAAGTGTAATTCTATCTCATAATGTGTCTGTTTCATTTCAAAATATGTTCTGTAATATTTTTAAAAAAAAATTAATTAATTGTGATATATTATATGTAATAATTGTTAATGATTTTCATAATTAATATTTTCTTTTGAAAAATAAACTAAGAATATGTGAAAGTAATTCAAATGCACAAAATAGAATAATAAGAAACTATTATACCAATTCAACCTCAATTCGTAAAGATAGAGTAGTTAAGAATCACTTTCTGTCATACATAAATTTAATAATAGATAATGCTTAATTAAAATTTAATTTAAATTACATGTATATTACATATATAAGAGTACATATTAATACAATAGAGTTATAAGGGATAAATGACGCTAAACATTATTTAAACAAATCCTCATATTCATATAATTAAAAATATTCATATTTTATACTAGGTTAAAATATGTCATAAGTCCTTGCCCTCTTCGTAAATTTAAAATTTAGTCATTGTACTTTTATTTTTGAGAACTTAGTCCTACTTTTTAGATATTAAAATTTAAGTTCAGTTGTTAGCACCATTAAAAATATTTTGTTAAATTCAAGTTCATTATAATGTTATTTTTTAGTTACATAACTATCAAATGAGTATTTTCTATTTAAAAGTGTGACATCAACAAAATTGAAAAAAAATTAACAATGTTAACAATTGGACTTGATTTTCAAATCTTAAAAGTAGAAGGACCACAAATTTGTGAAGAGTAAATATTTATTATTAAAATATTAATATTAAATTTTTTTCAATAATATATGAAGAATATTATTTAAAATTATTACTTTTAAAATTTATTATTAAAATAAAATTAAAATACTAAATAATTTATTAAAATAATAAATTATTAAATATGTATGTTTAATAATATAAATAATTTATTATATGATTAAATATAAATAATTAAATATGTATGTTTAATAATATTAAAAATTATAATATTTTATATTAATATTTTAATAACTTTAAATAAGTTAAAAATTAAAATTAAAAATTTATTATTAATATAATATTATTAAGCTTGATTTAAGTTAATTTTCGTATAAAAATAAAATTACCTATAAATAAGCTCTTTTCAGGAAAATGACTTATGTTTTTCAAAAGGGTAAGTCAATTTACAAGGAAAATGACTTATTTTTCGTTTACTATAACTCATTTTTCATTGACTAAACTATTTTCTATGAAAAAAAACAAAAAAAATGTAAAATAACATTTTTCATAAGTCATTTCCCATGAAACAAACACGCCCTAAAACTAAAATTAAGACCGCCTCTTCTTTTAATTCTAAAAGAAACACTTTATACAAGCTGGTTAGTGAAAAACTTTATACAAGTTTTTTAGGGTAATATCATGAGCTAAGATGAAAAGATTAAAATGCCCTTATTTAAAAAGGGTAAGAAAATGTAGTGCAAAAATCAAGGTCAAGTCGCGACGCCAAGAGGCGGTTTGCTTTTTGTCGTAACCATTTTTTTGTGAAACGGTAGTTGACTTAGATTTTGAAAATGAAAACGAAAAAAGGGGAGTCGCCACCAATCTTTTTTTGATGAGGTGTGATCGGATCACCTTTGATTAATCATTTTAATAAAATTTAAGATTTACTAAAACGATAATTTTTGGTCTACGAAAATCAGAAAATGAGTTCGGGAGTCGGTTACGCACGAGGAAGGGTTAGCACCCTCGGTACGCCCAAAATTGGTACCTAATTGATTAATTAGTATCTCAATGTCAAAAATTTTAAAACTTAAAATACTTTGAAATACGATCCTTCTCTTTGTGAAAGGTTCAAATATTAAAGACCTTCCCGTCTCGCAATAATGAAATATCACGTCCAGTAAGTTAGGACACGATATCTCGCACTTTGAGACTGGGCTAGCCCTTTATTTAAAATCAATATATTTTTAATTTCTTTTAAAAGGATATTCGGTTAGTTAGAGTGAACGAAAGAAATCGAAACCCAGTAAGTTAGGGCACGTTTCCTCGAGTTTTCAAACTCCGAATATTGCCTTTATTTGTAAAACTCTTATTTCGAGGTATCAAGATGTTATACCCGGTAAGTTAGGGCATCACACTTCGTATCCCCGAAAATAAGCATTTTTTTAAAGACTTGTATTGTGATTTAAGAGAGAATATTCCGTTGTTTAGGTCAAATGAGAAAAATCGAAGCCCAGTAAGTTAGGGCACGATTGTCTCGAATTACCAAAATACGGAACATCACTTTTATGAAAAAAAAATTGTTTTAAGGTATCGAAAAGAGCGTGATAGGATTTTATAGTGAAATGTGAGAGCCAAATTACGATATAAACACATGTAATAATAGTGATAGTATCAAAACAATAATATGTAGTTATAAGAGATTAAACAAATAACGAGGTTAGGTAAACACATGCATTGAAAATGAAATAATCAAATACGTAAGCAAATAAAGAAATAAATAAATAAATAAATAATAAAAAATATTTACGATAAACAATGATAATAACAAGTTAAAATAATTAGTATTGAAGTAACAAATAAATAAATATAAAAACTAAGGTGTATAATATAATATCTATATGAAATTAATTAGTTTAAGAATAAGATGAGGATAATAGGGATAATACTAAAACAAAGATAATAACTATTTGCTAAGTCATAATAATAATAGTATCAATATTTAAAATATATGTATATAAAAAAACAGTAGTAAAAGGATATATATATATATATATAATAATAATGATAATGGAAATAGTAAAAAATGGTATTAGAATAAAATAAATATAAGTGTAAATATAATGATAATAATAATAAATGAATAATAATAATAATAATATAAATACTAATATGCGTAAAGAATAATAACAATAGTAAGGAGAAAACAATAGTAATAATAATAATACATTAATATATATGAATATCAATAATATTAGTAGGTAAAAAGAATAATGATAGTATGGCTAAAATAATAATATGTTAATGAATATAATAGTAACAATAATAACAATAAGAATAATAATAATATATGTAATATTAAAATTAAAATAATGAGAAAAAGTAAAAAAGGGATGAAAATTAAATTGGAAACGAATTTTAGGGCAAATCTATAATAAATAAAAGAAAGGGGGATTAATTCGCACACGCTAGATAAATAGAGGGGCTGATCAGGAAATTAATCCACACCCTGAAAACGATGTCGCTGGAAAGAGGACCGAATTGAAAACGAAATAACTTTTAGGGTCGAATTCAAATTAAGTAAAACTTGATTACAAAACGTGAAAAAAGCGGAAGGGTCTTGAGCGCAATTAGACCCTTGAACGAAAACGCGCGGACCCTGGGACGGGTCGGAGCTGGTTCTCGGGTCAGGAAGCTAAACGACGCCGTTTTGGGTGCTGAATGCACGCCCCAAAACGATGTCGCACCAGGGTCCTTTAAAAGCCAAAATTTTTTTTAAAACACTTCATTTTTCAGTCTTCCCCAGCAAAAAAGGCTGAAAGAAAACTCTCTCCCTTTTCTTTCTCTGCTGCGAGCCCAGAAACCGGCGAGGGGTCGGCCAAATGCCGCCGCGTAGTCGTCACATGCACGCCGCCCACCGTGTCTGATCGCGGAAATCGCTCCCAGTATGATTTTTTTTGTATTTTTTTGGCTGTCTTTTAGTGCTTATGTATGCATATATTATTTTTTAATGTAAATTGAACAAAAACAAATACTTAGAATATAGATCCGAAAGAGAAAAGTTAAACCTTGTCTTGCGCTCTTTGAACTCCCTTCGATTTTCTTTGTAACTATCTGCCTATATTTCTTGATTTGTTTTTGTTTTTAGGTTTAATATCACTTGTTATTTCTTTCTGAAAAAAATGCCCGAATGTCCTTACAATTTTGGATTTGGCTTTTAAATAGCCATTACATTTTTTCTTTTTGCTTTCTGTCCTGTCTCGTTTAATACTTACAGGTGAAATGATGGTGCAAGTTGGAGGGTGGTGAGGCGGTGCTGCAGGCGTCGGTGGATGGGACAGAGGCGGCAGCAGCTGATGTAGCTTAGGGTTTTTTTTTTTTAGCATTTTCTTTTGTTTTGGGGTGGGCTGCTGTTATGCATAGGGCCCATTTGGTGTTTGGGTAGTTTTTGTTGGGTTTTAGGCTTGGTGGGTTTAGGGGTTTTGGGTATTTGTTTAGGTATTGGGCCGGGCATAATTGGGCCTGTACACTTTTCTTCCAGTTTTCCAACTTTTTTTCATTCCAATGCATCTAAATCTAATCTTCCTTCCTTGAAATTATTTCTTTGCCTATAAAACACATTGAAAAATTTCATTAAATAAAAAAAATTAAAAATCACTAAAAATATTTTTAAAATACTAAAAATGTGAAATATGTTATAAAATAAAGAGAGATGGGGAGAATAAAAAACAAAGAAAATATGAAAGTAACAGAGAATGTACTTTATTGATCAAAAGGGGTAATTACAATACTTCATCAGAGTCTCTATTTATAGACAAAAGAAGTATAAAAGAAGTAGAGATCTAATTTTAATAACTATTAGAATTTAAAGTACATTAAAACTTTATCTTGATCATGATGGACATCCACTTAATAAGATATTCATAACACTCCCCATTGGATGTCCATTAATAGATAATGTACCTCATTAAAACCTTATTAGGAAAAACCCTGTGAGATAAAAACCTAATGAGGGAAAAACAGTACACAGTCTATAATATGCATAATATGTTACCTCATTAAAAACTTTACCAGGAAAACCCAATGGGACAAAACCTCGGTTAAGGGAAAAAGAGTACAACGCGTATATACTCCCCCTCATGAAAACATCACATATTTTATCATATTCTACATATTCAATTTTGAATACTAGTTATTCAAATGACTATTTGAATGTATTTGCTAAGCATTTATAGTACCATTCTTTTAAAAGTCATGAGTGAGGGAAATTTGGGGAAGTATATTTTTATCTCTTCAGGAAATTCAACAATAATCATAACAAACTTTAATCATGATTCTTATATAAAAACACAAATAGGTATTTTGGATCATTTTATAATCCTCCTTCAACTACTCAAATTTACCACATATACTCAAATTATTTCAATTCATATAAATGAATAATTTTCCAAGAATTTCAATATGCTTCTAGCATTCTAAATCCTTCAAGGATTTTAATATAAACTTTACTATATAGTGATTTATAAAGGCTGTAACAACAACCATTAGATGCAAGTTAAATATTTTATGAATTGTCAATATAATAATATATCTAAAGGTTATTGCGTCCACCACAAAAGAATATTATATCTTTTCATAATCAATGCCAGGACTTAGCGGAAAGCTTCATATTTTTTATTCCGTTTTTACAAAACTACTTCAATTGCACCCTCACTGGCTTTATACCTTTAGATATTTGGACTACTAGTCCAAAAACTCCACAAATTTAATTGTACTTGAGTTGCATCTTTCTATTTTGATCAATTTATTCCATATCTATATTTCTCAATAGATTTATTCAAGATCCTCTTTTTATTTCATTATTTCAATAATAATATTGCATGCAAAATCATTATCAATCATTTTTATTATTCAGTTCCACATTTTCTCGAATTGACATAACTTATTGAGATATCTTATTTTCATTATTTTAAAATTCAGTTTCAGGTAATTGAATTTCTTCTGGAGTTTTACTTATTAGTTATGTCTTGGGTCTCTTCTAGAGCACCCGCTTCACTATATGACCATCTAAAAGAATTTTTCATCTTTGGATCCGATCAATCTATATAATAATCAGATATGAAACATTAAATAAAAGAAACTTCCTGTAAAAACTTTGCATCTTGCCGTCAAAGAAATTGAAAATCATGGAGGATAAATTTGATCGTTGATAAAAGGAACTATCACTTTGAGCAAGATCGTGTTGATAACGTGTTATAAAATAAAGGGAGATGGAGAGAATAAAAAACAAAGAAAATATGAAAGTAACAAAGAATGTACTTTATTGATCAAAAGGGGTAACTACAATACTTCATCAGAGTTTCTATTTATAGACATAAGAAGTATAAAAGAAGTAGAGATCTAATTCTAATAACTATTAGAATTTAAAGTACATTAAAACTTTATCTTGATCATGATGGACATCTACTTAATACGATATTCATAACAAAATACTTATTTTACAATAGCTTGTTATAAAATCAACTAAAAGAATTTAAACTAATTAAAAACTACTTAGAAACAATGCAAATTTGAACGAATATGGACTTAAAATATGTAACAAATATTTGTATAAGAGTTTCTATAATGACCTAATTTTTAGTGGTATTAGAAAATACAGTTTTAAGACCCTATTTTTATAAACTGAACACATAAATATTTACGGAGTTATTACATAAGTGAATTGAATTTTGGATAAGTAACTTAGCCGAAATTGTGTTTAATTAGGGTCTAAGGACTAAATTGTAAAAGTCTAATCATATAGATTTTTAATTAGGAAATGAATTGAGGAATTAAATTGCAATTAATCAATGTCTAAAATGGTAAATAATCCCTCTTGAATATGTTATAATAGATGGTAGGTGATGTTTGATATATTTTGTATTATTAAAATTTATAATAAAAATTAAATATATAAAATCTGAAATAAAACTAACATAATGGGAGGAAAGAGAAAACATTTTCCTTCCTTCTCCTTCGTCACAAAAAACCATAGCCAAGGTATTAAAGAAGAACTAGCAAAGTGCTTCAAGTTTTTGGCTACTAATTGGTTAGTTCAATTTAGTCATTTTTCTTGTAATTTTTATATTTTTGAGATCATGGGAGCTTGATTTAGCTAGCCCATGTATCAAATTGTAAAATTTTCAAAGTTTTAGTAAGTTTTCATTGTTGATTTCCTGAAGTTTTAAGTGTTAAATTGATAGATTTTAAGATTAAATGAGAAAAAGGACTAAATTGTAAAGCTTAATTGATAGTTTCGTGCTTTAGGGACTAAACTGAATAAATTTTAAAATTTGCTGTAGAAATAAGAAATAGGGGGTCCCTAATGGACAATAGTGAAATCATATTTTAAATTGGAGTTTTAAATTGGAAATTATGTTAGTCTTGGTTTTAAGGACTAAATTGAATAAAATATAAAATTTGTATTAAATGACAATTGATTGTGAATTTGGTGGAATATTGATGGTATTTTTTGTTTATATTAATCTGCAGCTAATGTCGACTTGAATTTATCGAGAGAGAAGGTAAAAGCTAAAGTCGTCGACGGATAGTTCAAAATTTCTAGTTTGTATTTCTATAGTTTGGGATCAACTTATTATTGCATATTCATTACATGTTGCATTACATGTTGCATTACATGGTGTTGAGGTGAGTTAGTAATGGCTATTTAACTTGATTTATTATGATTAAGGTTGAATATCGAAATAAAGATTAAATTGAATAAATAATAAAATTTCTAGTTTACTTGATATGTAATAAATTATATGAAATATGGTTGAAACATGTTATGTATGAAATTTCAATGGATTGTGAACATTGAGTTGTAAACTGAACTAGATGTAAAGAATCAGAATTTAGTTATTCTATTAAATGTTGGATTGTGTCGGATATAGTTGGAATTCCATAGGATCAAAGTATTGAGTAAAACCATCGTTACCAAGCAATCCTAGGTGGTAGACATTATGCTTTGAGTCATCATTTTGGGCAACCCAGAGTGATAGATTGATTGAGTTGAGAAACCCATTATTGTCGGACAATCCGGGGTGGTATTATATATTATATTAGAGTCATTGTTGCAGGGCAACCCG
This sequence comes from Gossypium anomalum, assembly GCA_025698475.1. Lineage (NCBI taxonomy): Eukaryota > Viridiplantae > Streptophyta > Magnoliopsida > Malvales > Malvaceae > Gossypium > Gossypium anomalum. Next base: position 19,502,303 of record CM046966.1, read on the forward strand.
CGGTGATAGATCTGTATATCCGTACCAAGTCCATGTCTAGTTAAAATGGTTAAGGAATGAAATTAGATGGAAATATGAAATATGATGTTATTTTGAATTGAATTGAAAACAAGCCTAGAGGGGTTATCGAATTAAGGAGCTAAAGAGCTCGAAATTTTTTCAAAAAAATGAAATGAGATTGAATAATTATGATAAAATTGATATTTTAAATGGTTGAGTACATGTATAATGGTGGCATCCAATTGAGTAAGTATATATGTGTAATGGCATGTTAATGTTAAGAAATGAAATGGTGGTACTTGGTATAAACTGTATGTGGATTGGATTTTGGATTGAACTTATATGGATGTGTGCATTTCCATAAACTTAATTATAATATCTTGAATTATAGATTTACCATTCAGTGATTTGCTCAACATACAATTTTGTTTCTCTGTGCGTAGGTAACTTAAATTCACAGTAGATCGTGAGGAGGTCTTCTAAGCATTCAGAATCTGAACCCAACTTGGTAATATTTATGCATCTTTTATGTTTAGAGCTGGCTTGTACCTAATAGGTTAAGTTTTATTAGGATAGAATTGTAACACCCCCTAACCCCATGCTGTTACCGGAATAGGGCTACGAGGTATTATTAGACTTATACACTAACATTTATACAAAATTGAGTCATAAACTTTACATTTCAAATCAATATTCGTCAAACTTCATCATAAAGTCCCTAATATGGGCCTACGGGGCCCAATATAAGTTTTAGAAGTGATTCAGGACTAAACTGGCAACTTTGGAAATTTTTCTTTGAAGATAGGGGCACACGCCCGTGTGGCCTGGGACATGGCTGTGTGGCCTGGGACATGGCCATGGGGCCAGGCCATGGGCAGATTTTGACTTATTCACACGGCCTGGGCACACGCCCATGTGACTTGGTCGTGTGAAAACATGATTTTTGACCATTTTTAAGCTATTTTCACATGCTAAACACATCTGTTTCATGCCCAAACATTTACTAATAGTTCTTAAATCAAATACCATTCATTATGCCATTCAAACCTAGCAAATATTCATTTATTCACTTCATTACCTCTTAAGAATTATATATCACAATTCATATCAAAATTATACAACATTATCATACTAGTCAAACTCATGTAAGTTTAACTTCCAAAATATGCATGTTTCATACCATGCTTCAACAACTTTCATGTTTATACTCTATCATAAACAAAATAACACCTTAACAACCTAGGTACATGCCATTTTACCAAAAGAAAAGTATTCACTACTTTGAGTCTGGGATTAGCTTGGATGCTAAGTCCTTAACTTTCTTTTGTACCTAACCTGCGCACGGAAACAAACTGTACGCTGCGTATGCACTCAGTGGTATTTCTATAAACTGAATATTTAAAAGTATAAGAAAAATAACATTTACTTAAGTCATATAACAATCATAGTAAACTTATAAGTCGTTAAAATAACAATAGTTTCATAATTCATACTTGCATTCGAGCTTTAAACTTGTAACTTCATGATCTTTATAATTCAATCACTCAATTTTATTTCATAAATTATGAATCTTACCATTTAATTTGGTCTATATTCATTGTCCATTGGTACCCTTCACTTCAACAGTCTACAGTCAATATAACATTCAGTAACAGTCAATATTCAATAAATCATAACTTAATAACAGTCATTCTTTAATAATTTTGGTTAGCTATATTAACATGACTCGGACCTGACGGATACACGGACCCAAATCCAACCCACACACCAGGGATATGATACAGTGTTTCATCGGCTGAAGCCGGAATACACCGTAAGGGTAACAGCCTCAGTCACGGTACACATAGTACCTTATTGAAACAAATCAAATAACGATCACGACCATAGTTAGATACAGAGTACCTCTTCTAACGAATCCGAACGATCCGCGATCCACACACACATAAAGTGTCTCATCGACACAGAGTCAGAGTATCCCTAACTCCACTGATCCTATGGCATGCCAACTATATCCGACTAGCCCGACATTGTTAATAGGGATTTTAGTCAACTTCCAATTTTCAATTTCCATTCTTAATTTAATTTTACTTCATTTCAATAATTTTCCATAATAATTCACATGTAATTCAATTTCAATACAATAGTAGTAACAGTTTCCATCATATTATTCATATACATTCTAACTATAAAAATAACAATTACATTGTATTAAAACATTCAGCATAGTTTATAAAAATACAAACTGAATTTCTCGAGTTTACTCGATATCCTCGTTCATTTTCTCCTTTCCCTTTTTCGATGATGTTTCTGGTGCTACGTTGGCTACATAAAATTTAACATTTAAAATTATCAATATATATTATTTAACAAAACACTCTTGTATTTCCATGTATCTTTTACTTAAATTCTAATTTAGTCCTTCTACCATAACCATTCTTTTTCTTCAAAATAAATCCTATATTTTCATTCAATTATCATTTTAAACTATTCCAACTCTTAAATTTAAGCATAAAACACTAATTATAACATCTTTTCAATTCAATCCCTATTATTGCAAAACCTATATTTTCTTTCACAATTTAATCCTTCTCTCACTTCTAACTTGAATTTCCATCAAATTAACACTTAATTCTTCAATTTATTCAACTTAATCAACATCTAAAAATTTAATAACTTTCTAAATTTCAACATAACTCAAGTAGTATTCTTTCCTAGGATTTCATAGACATCAAAATTACAAGAAAAGGGATCAAATTGACTTACCAATAAAGCTTGAACTCTAAAACCCTAAATTTTCCTTTTCTTTCTTTCTTTCCCTGCTCTGTTTCGTTTTCAATCTTTCTTTTATTTCTTTCTTTTCTTTTATTGTTTTATTTAATTACTTTATTATATTATAACTATTATATTATATTTTAAATTATAATTATTATTTCTTAAATATTAAGTAAATACATATATATTCATACATTTGTACCAATTAAAATAATACGCATGTATTTATACTTACCACACACTTGTCACATAAGGCTTATTTGCTAATTTAATCCCTTGACTTTTCTATAGTTTATAATTAAACCTTCACACTTTATTCAATCTAGTCCTTTCACTAAATTAGCCTTAATTCAAGCTAATTCACTTAACCAAAGTCTAATTAACTACACTAATAGCTTCGTAAATATTTCTAATAAATATTTACGAATTTATTTTGCTGAAATTATAACCTGAAAATTTAATTTTTCGATGACCTTAAAATTTGGGTCGTTACAAGAATGATTTTTATAACTAAATGTTGCATTTTTATGTTCTAAAAGTGATATATGTGGTTGATGTGTATACATATATATGTGTATGCAACGTAGAATTCTCATAGTTTGATTAAGGCATGAGATATGTGATGGTACCTTAAATGAAATGTATGTATGAACTTAGCAAATGGTTGATATGTTATATGTCATTATGTGCATATATGTGTAATTTGGATTCGCTATGGTAGGATTAGGAAATGATACATGAAATGACAGTTTAATTATAAAAGTAATGAATGAATATGTATAGGTTTGCATCTAGTATATTTTGAATATAAGGTAAGTTAGTGAGAATGATTGGATGATTGTAGTATTAGGCAGTTAGAACATCATACTTATATGAATTGAAAGTGTTATGACTTATTATGGAACCTATTTTTACTGTACATTTGGTCAAAAAGAAAAAAAAAAGGTTAAAGTGAATATGCATTGGTGTGTCTTAAAATTTCATGTTTTCTACGTTAGTATTGCAGAAATAGTAGATGATGTAACACCCCAAAACCTGGCTTAGAAGTTTAGACTGAATCTTGGAGGTTACATAGATCACCGAAGTGATCATAGTAAAATTTTAATTTAACCAGTTAGAGAACAAACGATATTAAAGTTACGTAAAAACTATTCGTTGTAAAATCCCTATATTACAAAAATTTTAGTCCAAAAGATGCTTACGTGAGTAAAACCCAAAATTCATACCACAATATTCAAAGTAAAACTTATAATTCAAACCGTTCATTTATAAATGTGGAATTTATGAAAATACTTTTACAGCTAATTCTAAAATGTGACTGTCCAAGACCTCCGACATGCTGAGTCCAGCAACAACATACGAAAATAATTGAAAAAGGAAAACTGATGGGGGTGAGCTACACGAGCTTAGTGTGAGAACGAAACGTCAGAAAAACGAAAAATTAAGTACCATAATAGAAGAAAATCTACGATGGCAATCCGATATCCAAATAATCATCACAACCAAAATAGACACATTGGTACTGAGTACGACGATCTATATACCATTAATCTCTCAATCAGACAGACAAACAAAATGCGAAACAAATGCATCAACATGAAACCCACCCATCCAGCCAAACCCCTGTTCGTCCCCCATTCACACCACAAGTGAGCTATAAGAAGCTCAACCAGCCTTGCACACCACATAGGACCTCGAAAGCCCATCCAACCCTACACACCATGCATGTGGAACAAAGCCACGTAAAGAACAATATGCAGTTGAGCTACCAAAAGTATCTTACTAAGCGGTAAACCGCTATATAGACGTATTATAGTTGAAACTACCAAATCAGATCAGACTTCATTCTCTTCATATCTCAAACCCGAAATCATAATGCAAATACAAGAATGCACACCAAACACTGTCAATTACACAGATGCAGAAGCTCCTAATCAGTCAATCAAGTATAGAATCAATGTACATAGTTTCCAGACAGTCACACACACACCCACATCACTTAACCATTGAAACAAATACTTATTTTTTAGGTAATATCACATTAACGAGTCACTTAACTAATGTAACGATTGCATATAACATATATGTCTGAGTCAAAATAGAATCTCGATTACCCTTACTAAAACTAGCCAAGGGTCGAAACACACAGAACCACAAACAGGTCATAAATCAACACAGTATAAAATTTGGCGAGGTAGGACTACATGGCTGTGTACCCCGGCCGTGTGAAAATGCCCAGGTCGTGTGGGGGTCTACACACCCATGTAGAGGCTACACACGCCCGTGTAGAGGGGGTACATGCCCGTGTGAGCAGCCCGTGTAGTTCATTGTCTAAAAATGCTAAAAATTAAGAACAGAGGAGATACATTCATGTAGAGATCTCACATGCTTGTGTGGGACACATGCCCGTGTGGCCAGGCCGTGTGGTACCAAAAATCATTGAAAACCTCAAATTCCAAATTGCACACGGCCGTGTAGACTGCCCATGTTTGGCACACGCCCGTGTGGCCACCCATGTGGTCACAAAACCACACTGAAATAGCCTAGAAAACACGATTTCGACATAAAAAAGATCCTTATCCTTTTATAATGCAAAAACACACCCTAACTAGTCAAATTTTACGCAATTTAACAGCAATACAATGTTATAATTACGCAATCATCGGAACACCTGAAAATACCAAATTTCACAAAATTAATTCAATAATTCACATAAATTAAAAGGTTACGAAACCCACACATGAATTCGCAATTCCAAACACCAAAGACGATCGGAACGCCTCTTCAACAAAATTCTGAAATCTCAATTACACAAACAAAAACCAATATCATCACCATATCAATCAAACACAAATGAATAACCTAAAATTGCTCTACCAAAAACTAAGAACACCATTTACCTCTACTCAAAACCTTGAACTACCCAAACACCATCAACGAAAATTGAAGAAGAGAATTTAATGGCAGAGAAACGAATAATTTTTAAATCCCCAAAAAAATAAAGAGAAGAGAAGCAAAATAAAAACTGACAAGAGAGAGTGGAGAGAGAAACAAGAGAACACAAAAGTGATTTTGGGAAGTTTTATCCAAAAAACATAATTCAAATTCAAATTAAAATAGGTATTTTGGACTTTAAAACAAACTAAATTAAAACTATTTTCCCAAACTACACACATGACGGCTCGAACTCAAAACCTAGAGGTACGCTAACACACAACAAATCACCAGACCAGTAGGCCCATTCTGACACTAAACGCGGACACAACTTCAAATACTCGATCTAGCCATTGACCCTACCTATAAATCACAAAACTTTCAACCCCAAATTTGGGGTGTTACAGGTGACGTCACGACGTCAAATGTATGTTGTCGTGATGAGAAATGACATGTAATGTCATGTTGAGATGAGGAACCTCGTCATCTCAACAAGGCCAAATAGTGAGTGACATTGCGACATCGAGTGGACTGACTTTATGATGTGACAAACTGTTTGATGATGTCACAACGTTAATATTGTGTTTTTAAAAATTTTAAAATTCAGTCTTGATTTAATCTCGGGTTAATCTAAAAGCTTTCATAGGCTTATTTTAGACCCAAAAATGATTCTATATTGTATTGTTCGTTTATAATTTTTATGAATAATAGCTTGATGATGTGAATTCGTATTTAATTTTATCGCAGCTGCTCAGCAACAAATATGGCACACTATAGCTCAGACCCGATGATCGGGTCAGTATAGGGTGTTACATTTTGTAACGCCCCTAACCCGAATCCGTCACCGAAATAGAGTTATGGAGCATTACTGGAGTTACCGATTTATTTATCAGATATTTCATTTTATCTAACGTTCATATTTGGAACCAATTAAAATCAAACATATTGTCCCTTAACGTACTTATTTTTCTCGATATGTTTTACTTGAATTTATTACTCGTCTTAATTTAATTAATTTCCTTGTATCAACGTATCAAAAATAATCACCTATTTACATGTCATGATAAATAGCATTCTCTTGCCATTTCTTCATAAACATAAAATCGTGAAATTCATTATATCGATATTTCATTCATTTAAAAATACAATTCAAGTTATACTAACTTACCTCGTTACTTGTACATGTTTATAATTTCATTAATCCGATATCTTTTCTTTTCCACGCTTCAAGTCTCGTATTCGAGTTATCCGGATCTTTATAAAGAAATTTGATCGTCGTTTTCATTTATTTCATGTTGTAATACATTCAACTAATACTCTAAACAAAATTACCATTTTACCCCTAAACTTTTAATTAATGACTATTTCATCATTAGGTTAAAATAAAATAAAATTATTGCAATTTAATCCTTATTTCCAGCCGTTATTCTCAAACAAATTGATAACGACCCATGAATTCTATAAAATATCGAATTTTCCATAATTTCAACACTTTTCAATTTAATCCTTAAAACATGTTTTTCCCTGATCTTGAGCTAAATTAATAATTTCATTCAATTTTGTAATTTTAAATAATAAAATAATTCATTTCATGCAATTTGGTCATTTCTGACATTTTTACAAAATTGCCCATAAATTTTTACTTTTATTCAATTTAGTCCATGAGCCTAAAACATGCAAATTAGCCATGCTAGCTGAATATTCATACATATTTTCCTCCTTCTCCTCTCCATTCCACATCCTTTATTTATATAACATGCAACAAGTAACATTATCAATAATTTCACTATTTACTTATATGTATATTTAAAACTGTCCATTTGCGTCATAGTTACTAAATTATTTATATCTTAAGGTAAAGAACTCGAAATTAAGATCCGCTAATTTTCCCTGAAACTAGACTTACATATCTTATTACCATAAAATTTTTACAATTTTTGGTTTAGCCAATAAGTACAGTTTATTCTTTAAAGTTACCCCTGTTCTGCTGTCTGACAGTTCCGACCCTTCTTTACTAAGAATTAATTATCTCATCGTACGAGATTTGGATGATGTTCCCGCTTATTTCTATTGAAAATAGACTCATTAAAGATTCTAAAAATATAAATTTAAGCCCATAATTATTTTTATCCAATTTTTGATGATTTTCCAAATTCAGAACAGGAGAACCCGAAATCATTCTGACCTTGTCTCACAAAATTTATCATATCTCATGATTTACAATTCCATTGCTTACATCATTTCTTCTATAAGAAACTAGACTGAATAAGCTTTAATTTCATATTTCATTCATCCTCTAATTCCATTTGTACAATTTTTGGTGATTTTTCAAAGTTAGGCTACTGCTGCTGCCCAAAATAGTTTTAGTGAAAAATATTGATTTCCATTTAGCCCCAAATTTCATAGTTCATACAATTCAATCCTTGTTCAATTAACTCCTCAATTGAGATAATTTTTCTCATTTAATACTTTATTCCATCATTTTAAACTACTTCATAACCCTTGAAAACAAGAACTTTAACACTAGATCTTAATTCCAAACTCTTTCACAATTAGGTCCTAAACCAATTTTCATCAATTTTACTTGATAAAATCACCATATGTCAAAATTAAAACTTCAATTCTATGTTTATTCATCATATTCTTCCAGTACTCATCCATAAAAGCTTCAAAAATTAGCCATGGAATCAAAAACTAATGAAATAGTAAGTTGGACCCAATTGTAAAAGTCCAAAACATAAAAATTTCAAGGAGAAAGCAAGAATTAAACTTACATGAAGCTAGAGTATGAAAACCAGCTTGAACCCTCATCCATGACTGTTTTTCAGCTGATGAATATGAAGAGAAATGAAGAGAATTCTAGATATTCCAATTTAGTCCCATTTTTATTTAGTTAATTTTGGCAATTTTCCAATTTTGCCCTTATTTCACCCATTTTCTGATTTTTCTCAGCTATTGCCGCCCAAAATATCTCCTTTGGGCTTATTTTCACTTTAGGTCCTTCCTCATTTGACAATTAAGCTATTTAATCATTTTAGCAACTTTTACACCTTTTCAAATTTAGTCCTTTTTATTTAATTAGCTATCAAGACTTTAAAAATTTCTTGACGAAACTTTAATACTAACTTATTAACACTCCATAAATATTTATAAAAATATTTATGGCTCGATTTAAAATTTTCTTTAGGTCTCGATACTCGTTTTCGATTCTAATTATTTTAATATATATATATTTTTGTACACTATTCACTATTTCAAAATTTTTCCTAACTTAACATTTAACTTATACTCACTAAATTAATAATATTTCCTACTCACTTGTCGGATTTAGTGATCTCGAATCATTGTTCCGACACCACTGAAATTAGGCTGTTACACATTTAGTGGTATCAAACTATAGGTTTAGCCGATTCTCGCACTAAATCAAACTCAAAATTGAGTCTAAAGGTACATGCCAAAGTTGAGTCGAGATTTGGATGTTGATTATAAAATGTCTTTGTTTTATAGTTGAAAATGTCTAGTGAATCGATAAATGATGTTGGGAATGATGTTTACAACAATGATCGCTCCGTTGGGAGTGAGAATGGAATCAGTCGGTACTCGACAACATAAAAATGATAGCCTTTGATAGTAATAAACAAATCTGCTTCGCTCCATAGCAGAGTCCCTTTAGCTAGTAACAGGAGCTGTTTTGCAGGTTGTTCCAGTTGTTGTAACTTGACAAGCTCCGATAAAGAAGTTGCGTAAATATGGTACGACTGAATTTAAAAGATTGAAAGGCGTCGACCCCTCGTCAACTGAATCATGGTTAGAATCGACGAATTGGATTCTACAACAACTTGAGTGCTTTTCGCGCGAATGTGTCACATGTGTAGTATCTCTCTTGAAAGATGAGGCATATCAATGATGGTTGACCGTTACCGACACGTACCAGCCGATAAGGTTGATTGGCCTTTTTTCAGCCAGAGTTCTAGAAGACGTATATCGACCAATTGTACCTAGAAGACTATAAGCAATAGTTCATGACTTTAAAACAAGGTGAGATGTTTATTATTTATTACGAGCATGAGTTTCTACGACTTAGTAAATATGTCTTGGAATTAGTTCTGACAGAGGAGGAAAGTTGTAAACGTTTCTTATGTGGTTTATGGGATGAACTCAAAGTCCAATTATTGTCGCACAGAATAAAAGAGTTTGTTGATTTGACCAAATGAACGAAAATGGTAGAGCAAGTGTAGAGCTTGGACAAGAAACCGGAGCCCTCCCAAGCCTTCAAAAAATGACTCTGGACTTCTAGCTCGCATTCATTACCTAAATAAGCTAGAGAGATTGGAAATCATTGGAGATCGGCTCTGAGATATGTCAAGTCTGAGAGAGGCCAAGATCGACAACTAACAGTATCAGTAGGCAGTATGAGAAGCCCTATTAGAGTAATGATCCAAAATTCACGGGCATTAAAAAAGTATATTATTGGGCCTCCATCTTAGCGAAATGGGTTTGTAAATAATTACTAGAAATATCTATGAGTCTAGTAATGTGTTTAATTAGGCTTTGATTAGGTGAATTTAGTCTAATTAAGAGTAATTAGTAAAAATGACTAAATTGAAAAAAATTAAAATTAGGGTTTTATGGTGAACATTAGATAGTTAAGTTGAATTTGGTACAAATTGATTAGAAATAAGGTATGAGTTGAGATAGAAAAGTAAGTGAATTTAGTTAGGATCAAATTGAAATTAAGGTAGAAGTTGAATAGAAATTCAATTATTTAATATAAATTAGTGTTGTATTAATAGTATAAATTATTTTAATTTTTGTAGCTAGTAAAGAACCAAAGGCATCGACACAGAAGGGAAAAGAGAAGATTATCGAATAGTAAACTCGAGAAAATCACGGTTTGTATTACTATAATTCAAATTATTTACTATTAAAGATTATACTTAAATTATGTAGTTCATAAGTAAATTATGAGGTAAGTGTATTATTGAATTGTATAAAATTGATTTATATGATTAATATGTATTAAAATTGAATTGCATGTGGATTGAAATGAAAAATATATTGAGTTGAATTGTATATTGAATTGAAAGTGAACTTGATATGAAAGTGAAATTGAATTGACAATTGGAATACCCTATTAACTAGTTGGGCTGAGTCGGATATAGTCGGCATGCCATAAGGTTGAAAGGATTTTGGAGATTTTTTAGCTTGGCCGAGGAGACACTGATGTTATTATATTTCTTCAGACTATCCGAAGAGGCACTTAGTGCCGTTCTGGTGTGTTTGGGTGGATCATTCTGATGTGTTTCATTGGATTATTCTGGTGCGTTTGGTTGGATCTGTGTATCTGCCAAGGTCCGATTCATGTTAATAGGGGTAATTAAATAAAATGGTACTATGATTGATATTGGATGATATTGTATGAGACTTGAAAATAGGATAGTGATTTGAAACATGAAAATGAGTTATATATATATATGTACTAACTTGTATGATTGATATTGGATGATATAGTATGAGACTTATGATTGATGTATATACTTATGTCTAGTATTATACAAATGAAACGGTAAGTTCATAATTGAAATGTGATATGATGAAAAAGGGATTGATTAGTTGATTAATGTACTTAGGTATTGTATGAATTATGTACTTAAGTCTTGAAACTTTGATTGTAAAATGATGTCTAATATGGGTTATAAGTATGAAATGAATTAGTATGGCATATTTGGAAAATGTGGCATGAAACTAAAATGGGAAATGAATGAAATCATTAGTTCAGTTAAAAAGTTATTTATGAGTGATCAAGTAGATAAATTGTTAAATTAATGTTGTAGGCATAATTAGGTATGTTTGAGTATGGAAATGTATGGTTTGTTATATTGGTTGCGAATTGGTTGCAGTTTGAAAATTGCAGTGAATGTTAGATGTTTATAAAAGGGTTATATTGAGTTCAAAAAAAAATTATGAAAAATTTTCGGAATACTCGAACTAGTCCCGTTCCACTTTAAATACGTGTTTTGGACCTCGAGGGTCTATTATAGGAACTTAATAATTAAATTACACTATGTATGTTATTGATTTGTGAATTATTAGTAAATTGTTTGATATGTTCGATAATACTTTGTAACCCTGTTTCGGCGACAGTTTAGGGTTAGGGGTGTTACAGTTAGAGATGTCGATATCCCGAGCTATGAATTGTGTGGGGAAAGACATAAGGGCGAGTGTTGGAAGAAGACCAAAATGTGTTTCCGATGTGGGTCTTTGGGCTATTTTCCCGTGATTGGTCGAGGAATAACATTGATTCACCTATTTCTACCTAGAGGTTCTCTCCTATTGTTAGGGTTGCAGAAATCCATGTGGTAGATCTGTATAGAGGTACTGTGAAGAAAGGGGTTGAGTATACATCATAGAGATATGAGGCTAGAGCCCTAGCACGAGCATACATAGTCTGTATCTGTGAAGAAGGCGATGCTACAGATGTAGTAGCATGTATTTTCCTTTTATATTCAGTACCTATATATGCCCTGATTGATCTTGGATCTTCCCAATCTTATGTGAATTCTGGTTTTATGAAATCAGGTAGTTTAATATAATAAATATTCTTTATTATTTTAATAAAATAGAATTTAAACTTACAATATTATCATCTAATAAAAATACTATTGTTAATATTTGTTGAAAAATGTTTTATATTACTATTTTAATAATAAATATATATGATAACTTATAAATATTTAATTATAAATTTTTCATAATATAAAATATTTGTATTTTAATAGCAAAAATATTTAAAAAAATGATTTTCAATAATTATTATAATATTTTAAGAGTTTTAAAATATGTATTGGTTAATGTAATATTAACAGTAAAATAATAATTTAAATAATATTATTTGAGTTTAACTTAAATTAGAATGATTCTAGAAAGTCACTTTTTAGTCTCTTAATAATATGTCATATCATATTTTTTAAATTTACGTGAATAATATAATACATCAAGAAATATCAAATTAACTCTTATTATTATTTTTAACTTTAAAATTAATAAAATTAATAAAATTAATTTATTTTTTTAAAATTTTAAAATCCTAAACTCGAAAATCATAGACCCTAAATCTTCATTTAACCCTTTGCCTAAAATCATAAAATTTAAAATTCTAAACTCAAACCTACCCTATCATACCTTGGGTTACCATTATTATTTGTTAATTTTATTTAAGTGTTTTACATTAATTTATTCCATTAATTGAAATTAATTAGGATTAAAATATTATTAAGGAGAATTAATCTAGTGTTAGAAAATGTATAATATTTATTAAAAATTCTTTTAAAAAAATTTAGAGTGACATGTTTTTATTGGATGTCTAAAAAGTGATTTTTTAAAATCATCCTAATACAATTTAAGCTAATATTATTATTGTTTTTTAATGTTAAAAATTATATTTTATATAATTACTGGTGTCTTCATTCATTCCATGGACTGAGCTTAGTCTTGTTCTGACTGAATATTTTAAATATTATTGTTAAGTTAAAACCATTTGAAATATTGAGATTGAAAAATCATTAATGATAATTTTTTAAATAATTAACATCTTAATATTTATCTCAATATTTATATACAAAATGTGATAAAATATTTTAATTGTAATTATATTGAGATAAATGATATATTCTAATTATTTTAATATTTTAATTGAATATTATTAATGTTTTAAAAAATTAATAATAGTAATTTATACATTTAATATTAAGATAATATTTTATTATTAAGATTTATCATTATAATATTAATTCTTAAAATATATAAAAAAATTATTAACTAACGTTTTAAAATTGTTTCAAATATTTATTTCAAAGTTGCTATTTAAAGGAAAAAGATTTGTAAGAAAATAGCCAAATAACATAAAGCCCTTTTTTTTTTTTTTTTTTTTTTTTACTGAATCCACCAAATATCAAGAAATCTCTTTTTTTTTTTTTCCGAAAATTATTTTCCAGAAAGAAGATTTGAAAGTGAATTGATTTTTCTTTTTTTCTTTTGAAAGCACATTTAATTTGAGACTTATGCCCTGAAGAAAGAGTCAAATTGGGTCCTAGCTTCAGGCATCCACAAATAAGATGTGGATGAATAGAATCACCACTGAAAACAGTTCTCAGTCTCATAAAGCTATCCTATATCTGCTGTTAAAAAAATCAATAAAATCTTACTAAAGATACGTGCCCAAACTATATGCTTTTCGCTTTCCAGAAAATTGTCGCGTTCCCATGGTTGAATCAGTCCTATGGCTTCTTTTCCAAATTAGGGGTCCCATCCCATCCATCCACCCATCCCCTGTTTTCGTTCGCAACTTTAAGCTATCCAATGGAAAAATAAAAACAGTCGGGTCTTCATCACCTTATCATTAAAAGCTGTGCATCACTAATAATATCAAGTTTACTTGACTTCGTTAAGGTCTTTAAAAAAACAACAACAAACAGTGAATATTGGTGAGATACCCTTAAAAGGCCACCTACCCGTTCTTTTCTCAGATTCCATCTTCATCGCGTGCTAATTAATAAGCATGAAAAATTTTCTCTAATCTGTAACGAAGTAAGATTTATAATTCAATTCGATGCTCCCTTTCTTTCTCTTCCTCCATCTCCTCTTCTCTTTTACTTCAGCCGTGAACTCAGCAGCTTATAGCCCAACCGATTATATTCTCCTAGACTGTGGTGCACCATCAAATCTGGTATCCGAAGATGGGCGGAAATGGGTAACTGATGAAAGGTCCAAATTCGCTACCTCTAATTCCGAGAGCGCTTCATCTAAGTCCACAGCCACCAGGCAAGATCATTCTGTTACTCAAGTTCCTTACATGACTGCTAGAGTTTTTCATGATAAATTCACTTACAGCTTTCCAGTATCAGCTGGTCTCAAATTTCTTCGTTTTTATTTCTACCCGGTTCAATACTCTGGCTTTGATGGAGCCACTTTTTTCTTCTCTGTTACCGCTAATAATCACCTTCTCCTGAAAAACTTCAGTGCCTATTTAGCTCTTTCTGCTGTGGATGATCAGCCAGCCTCGTTGATCAAAGAGTTTATGGTACCTTGTTTCGAAACCGAGAAGCTGATTGTCACCTTTTCGCCATCGCCCAACTCTTTTGCCTTTGTAAACGGTATTGAAGTTGTTTCCATGCCGAACGAAATGTATGTAAAGCACCAAGAAGACTCTGTATCTTTTGTAAATAGTAAAATTCCCTTTTCCATTCCTGATGCTACTGCTTTCGAAACTGTTTACCGTCTAAACGTTGGTGGAGCAACCGTGGCAAACGTGAATGACACCGGAATGTTTCGAACTTGGCGGGATGATTCGCCTTATATATTTGGAGCTGCATTGGGAACTGTTCCTAGTCGGTTCAACGTTACCATCAAGTACACCAACGACACTCCGGCTTATACAGCTCCGGCTACTATCTACACCACGTCAAGGACTATGGGGCCAGAGCCAAAAATCAATATGAATTTCAATCTCACGTGGAGCTTCTACGTTGACGGTGGCTTCAACTACCTCCTTAGGCTCCATTTCTGCGAGACTCAATCGGAAGTAACGAAGGCAGGTCAACGTGTCTTTGACATATTCATCAACAATCAAACTGCAGAGCATGATGCCGATGTCATATATTGGAGTGGTGGTAACAGCATCCCGGTGTATAAAGATTATGTTTTGTTCACTCAAAGTGACGGTCACAGCAAGCAAACACTATGGCTGGCTTTACACCCTACCAAACCTGCAAGGTATCAGGATGCAATCCTCAACGGTCTAGAGATCTTTAGAATCAACAAATCAGACGGTAGTCTTGCAGTGCCAAATCCTGAATCAAGTTCGAGTCCTTCACCACCGTCGCCCAGCGTCCGGAAAAATAAAAAGGGGTGTTCACTAGTTATGATCATTACCATAGCTGTCTTTAGTGGCGTATTTGCTCTTTCTCTCATCATATGCGTTTTCATTTACAAGCATAAAGTTAGGAGAGTAAAGGATTTAGCTGTCAGCGAACCAAAATCATCATGGGCGCAACTACCTTGCCCATCAAACTCCACATGTGCTACCAGCGTTTCCTTACTACCGTCCGATCTTTGTCGTCGGTTTTCGATCGTCGAAATTAAAGAAGCCACCTTGAATTTCGATGAGCAATTCATTATCGGGTCAGGAGGATTCGGTCACGTATATAAAGGTTGCATTGATGGCGGGTCGACTACGGTGGCCATCAAAAGGTTGGATTCATCATCAAGGCAAGGGATCCGGGAGTTCCAAACTGAACTCGAGCTACTCTCCAAGCTACGCCATGTCAATCTCGTGTCCTTGATTGGTTTTTGTGATGATCTGGGGGAGATGATACTCGTCTATGAGTACATGGCTCGGGGGACCCTTCGTGATCATCTTTACAAAACGAAGAACCCTCCTTTACCGTGGAAAAGGAGGCTGGAAATATGCATTGGAGCTGCCCGTGGATTGCAGTACCTTCACGCAGGTGTGAAGCAGGCAATCATCCACCGGGATATCAAATCAACCAACATACTATTGGACGAGAACTGGGTGGCCAAGGTTTCTGACTTTGGATTGTCTAGACTGGGTCCAACAGACATGTTTCAAAGCCATGTGAGCACTGTTGTAAAGGGAAGCGTTGGGTATGTGGATCCTGAATACTACCGAAAGCAACAGTTGACTGAGAAATCCGACGTTTACTCGTTCGGTGTGGTTTTATTCGAAGTATTATGTGCTCGACCGGCAATGATTCCAGGGCTTCCAAAGGACCAAATCAGCCTGGCTCGATGGGCCAAGATTTGCTTGAAAAGAGGAAGCCTTGAAAGCATTGTGGACCCCAACTTGATGGGTGATATTTCACCATTGTGCCTAAAGAAATTCGGGGAGCTTGCGGAGAGTTGTATCAAAGATGAAGGAGTAGAGCGGCCACTCATGAATGAAGTGGTTTGGGGGTTAGAATTTGCATTGCAAGTGCAAGAGAGTGGGAATATGAACATCGTCAACATGGAAGGTGGCGATGAGGTGATGAAGTCCTGCAGCAGCCAAACCAGTCCATTGAAGCCGGGAAGAGGAGGAGGAGGAGGTACTACCACGGATGATGATAACGAAGAGTTGTTTAGTGTTTCAGGTGGGAAAGTGTCGGAATCAGGGAGCACGATTAGCAGTGTAGGAAGGAGTGTTACACGAGGTGATCTTGATAGGACCAAATCTGAGAGTGTCTTCTCTGAGATTATGAATGCAAAGGGGAGGTAGAGTGTTAGAATGTAGCACTCAAATATTACATACTAGATGCGCATTATTTACACGAGTGTAAGTACAAAATATTTAGTGGACATTTTCTTTTTATTTGATAAATTCATTATAATTTTGAATACAAAAATTTAGTTCTCATAAAATCTAAATTGCACAAAATTAGGCAATGGTAATGAAATTATTGGAGAGATTGGTTAGCAAATTATTATTATGGTTTTTACACACTTTCATAATCTTTTGGAATAATGGCAAGTTTTACTCTTGTATTTTAATGAAATTGTCAATGTCCTCCCTATACTTTTAATTTATTCATTTTGGTACCTAATTTTCTTTCCATCTTCTATTTTGGTACTCCACCTTAACAGCGTTAAAATGTGTCAGAACTTGACATGTGGCCCATTGAATGAGCAACACGTGTCATGGTTGTTCAGAGGATAGGGACTTGGGAAAGAATTTTCCCTTTTTATATTTATAGGTTTAAAAGATGAAAAAAAAGAAGTTAATGCCTCCTGTCACCCCTCATTCATCACGACCAACAACACTTTTTTTCCCTGAACCAACCCCCTTCTTTAAACTGTAATAAGCCCTCCATGGACATTTTCTCTTTCACTTCCGCCTCTTTCTCCCTCTTTTTCGCCCTCAATTTGTCCTTTTTCACTCCTTCATCCATTGATTTGCACACCACGATTGCCCCATTCCTTTTCATGCCTCTTTGATGTATCTTCCATCCCATTCTCAGCCTTCGCCATCGATTTCGTTGACGAAAAGGAAAGGAAGATGAAGAGGAAAAGGAAGTAGAGAAGTGGGATTTCTCCAACAATGAAAACAAAGCAATAAGTGCCACTTGGTAGCGTTGGATGTAACAACTCGATTTTCAGTGGTGTCGAAAATAGTGGTTTGAAACCATAATTCCGACATAGTAATTCGTAAATATTATTTAATTAATATTTGCAAGGTCTCTAAAGTCATATTAAAATTTGGGTGAGAAATTTTAACGTTTAGATAGGTTAATAAGTAAAAAGGATTGAATTGTAAAAACTGTAAAAGTTGAGTAATTAAATAAAAGGGGCTAAATGAATAATTTAACCATGGAAATTTAGGTAATGGAATGAGATGGTGTAATGCATAGGTGGATGGTTAAATTAATATTAAACATTGATTAATTAAATTTAATTAAGAAAGTTGTAAAAATTATAAAATTACCATGGTATATATATTACTTCAAATCAAAATTAAAAGAAATTTGACAAATTCCTCTCATCTTCTCCACGACAAAGCTTAGCAGAGTTAGGGTTTTGCTCTTTTTGATTGAAACTTTGGTTGGTTAGCATTTTAATGCTCGTTTTTAGTAATTTTTATGTTTTTGAACTCGTATTAGCTTGATCTAGCTATTTCGAGTACTAATTTGCGAAACTGTTAAATGTTATAAATGTTACCATTGATGAGTTGAGTTATTTCTTGAAGTAATGATGGATTATGAAGTTTTATTGTTTGGGTGGACTATTTTGTGAAGTGATTTTTAGTGATTTTAATGTTTAATGACTAAATTGATAAAATGATAAAAGTGTTTGTATTTAGTGTGAAATAATAGTGGATAAGGACTGTTAGAAGACCATGGAATGCTAGTTTGAAATTGGGTTTAAATAAAAAATGGTTAATTTACATGATTAGGGCTTAAGGTCTAAATTGAATAAAAGTGAAAATTTGTAGGTAATTTTATTAATTGTCAAAAAGGGACGTAATTGCATTAAGTGATTTATTTTTACTGATGAATTAGTTAATTGAATGGAACTATTGTGTTAGATCGAGAATGTGTGGATGATCATGGAAAAGAGAAAATTAGGGAGTAGCCCCTGTACTTTGGAAATTCTACAAATCAGTCTAAGTTCGTATACTTACTAAAACTACTAATGAATTCATATTTTATGTAAATGAAATCCTACTAGGTGATATATCAAATGTTTAGATTATTTTGGAACGAAAATGGAATACCGAATATACTGAATTATTGCTCAATCGAGTAAAACTTACTGAATATACTAAAATGTTGCTCAAACGAGCAAAACTTACTGAACATACTAAATTGTTGCTCAATCGAGCAAAACTTACCGAATATATTGAATTGTTGCTTAATCGAGCAAAACTTATTGAATATACTAAATTGTTGCTCAATTGAGCAAAGCTTACTGAATATACTGAAATGTTGCTTAAGCAAGCAAAACTTATCGAATATATTGAATACTGCTCAATCGAGCAAAACCTATTGAAAATATATTGAATACTAATCAAGTGAGTAAAAGTTTACTAATTATACTGAGCTACTCAACGAGAGTTATACATTGATTCTACTGAATGGGATCATATGTATTGATGGTTGGAAATATTGCTACCAACAGTACCTATTCCGTAGAAGTAGTAATTGCTAAAGATTCAATTTAATGAATATTCGAACAAACTTACTAAGCTTTATTTAGGCTTATCTATTGTTGGTTCATTTTGTAGATTACATTTGTGGGCTTGGAAGCTCGGATCAATGTGGAAATCACACTATCCGGGAATCTTGGTAAAATTTAATTTTAGCTGGTTTATATGGCATGTAATAAGCCCTTTTGTATAGGTTATGACAATTATATAATTTTGATGTAATATACCTATGTTTGTGATGTGTTTTGAATGACCTGTGAAAAATCTACATGTTACTTAAAGCATGAGATGCTTTGGTAAATTGTCAACTTAAAGTTTGCAATGAAATGGATGTTTGTTATGTAACACCCCAAACCCGGCCTAGATGTTATGACCGAATCTGGTGATGTCACATGAAATGAGTTTTGAAAAAACAAAGTTGTCTTGCCAAATAGTTTCAGTATTCTAACTCTTATGCTTTATCCCCAATTAAGGAAACAATAATTAATTGGTTAATTTGACAAAATCTTTATGTACAGTTGAAGCTTTATTCGTTTAGTTCGAAATCTCAGTTGTATTTTTAGGAAAACCATTATTGGGTGAAAACCGTCGTTTTTAATAAAACATTTTTCACAAACTATTTTAAAAGTCACATCAAACCAAAGATAACCAATTAAAAACCAAACAGTCCAGAGAGTCCTCGAAATTATAATAACCCCAAATGGAATCCAAAATAAAAATAACCCTTATAGAAATTTTAAGACAGTTTTATAGAAGAGTGGTCACCGTCGAGTCCTCCGCTGCCCCGATCCGCCTAACTCTGTGGATTACTTGAACAGTATAAACAGAAAGGGGTGAATTTACGTAAACTCAGTGTGTAACCCCACAGAATTAAGCATGCACACCAACAGCAAATCAGATTTAATCAGATACAGAGTCGGGCGTGAGCCCATTACAGATACAGATACAGATACAGATATGCAGATCAGAATCAGAAATCAAATGTCTGACCCCCATCATCTACACACCATTTTCTACCATTTCTACACACCATGTGGTATTTAAAACACCCATCCAGCCCTACACACCATGTTGTATCGATGCGCACACATAAGATATAATGCAGCCATGCTGCCAGATAATAGGCATAATCTGCCTTTCAGAACACTTCCTCCAAAATATATGTATCATCCCACCCAATAACAGTAACATATCATACATCCAGAGTTAACAGATAATCATGCTTAACAGGTGTTTATAAACAAATAACAGATAGTCATACGGATCAGTAATTAGACATGCTTAGTGTAGAATATCAGTCAATAAGATCATACAGTTCAGGGTTTAGTTAGCCCTTACAACCCTACTGTAGGTCCACAGTCGTTTAGGACGACTCGTGCAACCCTAGCGAAAAATTCAGATAAATGGGCCCACATGCCTGTGTGGCTTACCTGTGTGGGCCCACACTCCTAGATTGGTCTTGCCCATGTGGATCACATGGCCTGGCCCAGAAACCCATACGCCAGTTGGACTATCCGTGTGGGCCCACACGCCTAATTTGACGTAGCCCGTGTAGCCCATACGGCCACATTCCGGCCATCACACGACCGTGTCTTGCGCACGGCCTAGCCTTCGTCAATTACACGGCCGTGTCATCATACACAGCCTACCACACGACCGTGTGGCGTCGACAAATAGTTTTTTTGGCTTTCGTCGAATCCTATTTTCTGTATTTCGGGTACACACATGGTACATTTTCACTGATATTGTGATCTAGAGATCACCAGAACCTATAATCGACATTACCAAAACCTGAATTTAGTAACACAAATGAAAACTAAACCGAGAATATTTTACAACGAAACCTTAGAACATTAAATAATAAACTTAGTCACTTACTAACAACGAACCAGAATCCCAAACGTTCAAATATCTGCAGAAGCACTAATTGCTGCTTGATCTTCACCTAATCCGGAAGAACCAAAAATAGCCCTCTTTCAGAAAACCAACTATGAAACGATAAGATAGAAACAAAACGGGTACTTACCGAATGAGCAAATTCAATCCTTGAACAAGAAGAAGGGAAAACGGAAACCAAAAGAGTAGAGGAATAAAATAAGGAAAATTCGGTAGAAGAGGGGAAAGACAGACATCAGAAAGATGGATAGATTTTGGGCAAAAAATGAAAAAAAAAAAAAACAACATAAAAATTCAACAACCATTATCCCCCAAATTACTCTCCACTAATCCATTACTTAACCTTCTTAGAATTCCTGTTTGACCGAAACTCTTTCAGTCAAACGAGCAAAAATAAACTCCCACTCTCGTGTAGGGATTCGAACACAATACCTTCAGCAAACTAACACTTAACTTAACCACTAGACCAGTAGGCCCATTCTAATATGATTCTACCAATAATTAAATATAAGTCCATTTAACAAGAATAATGCTTAATTCCAAAAATAACAAAATTTGCCCAAGGTATGGCTTGAACTTAGGACCTTTTACACACACCCAGAACACTTAACCACTGAAGTAGATACATACTTGTGTCACATTTTCACAAAACTAGAAATAAAAATTTTAGGGTGTTACAACTCTACCCCCTAAAAGAAATTTCGACCTCGAAATTTACCTGATCAAAACAGATGAGGATACTACTGACGCATCGAGTCCTCAGGTTCCCACGTGGCCTCCTAAGTGCTATGATTCCGCCACAGCACCTTTACTACTGGAATGAACTTCCTCCTTAGAATCTTAATGTCTTAATCTAGAATTTGAACCGGTTCCTCTTTAAAGGTCAAATCTGGTCTAACCTCAACCTCCTCAACAGAAACAACATGAGAAGGATCAGACCGATACCGCCTAAACATTGAAACATAAAAGACGTTGTGGATACTGTCTAACTCTAAAGGTAATTCCAACTGATAAGTAACCGGTCCCACTCGTTTTAGAATCTGATATAGCCTAATAAACCTAGGGCTCAACTTGCCATTGCTACTGAATCTCAGAACTTTCTTCCATGGAAAAACTTGAGAAAAATGAAATCTCCCACAGAATACTCAATATCACGCCTCTTTAGATCCTCATAAGACTTTTGTCTATCAGAAGCCGCCTTTAGACTATCCCTAATCAGTCAAATCTTATCCTCAGTCTCAGAAACCAATTCAGGGCCCAAAACTTGACGTTCGCCCAACTCAGTCCAGCACAAAGGAGTACGGTACTTACGACCATACAAAGCATCATAAGGTGCTATCTAGATACTAGACTGGAAACTGTTATTGTAGGTGAACTCAGCTAACGACAGATAATCCTCCTAACTACCTCGAAAATCAATCACACAGCTTCTAAGCATATCCTCTAGTATCTGAATCACCCTCTCAGATTGACCATCTATCTGAGGATAGAATGCAGTACTGAAGTCCAATCTCGAGCCCAAAGTTTCATGTAACTTCTTCCAGAACCGAGATGTAAAACGAGGATATCTGCCAGAAATAATCGACACTAGAACCTAAACAAAGGAAGGAAACAAGGAAAATTCAGCAGAAGAGGGGAAAGACAGACGTCAGAAAGATGGAGAGATTTTTGGGAAAAATGAAAAAAAAAACAAAATAAAAATTCAACAACCATTATCCCCCAAATTACTCTCCATAATCCACTACTCAACCTCCTCATAATTCCTGTTTGACCGAAACTCTCTCGATCAAACGAAGAAAAATAAACTCCCACGCTCGCGCAGGGATTTGAACATAAGACCTTCAGCAAACTAACACTCAACTTAACCACCAGACCAGTAGGCCCATTCTAATATGATTCTAACAATAATTAAATATAAGTCCAATGAATAAGGATAAGGCTTAATTTCAAAAATAATAAAATTTGCCCAATGTAGGGTTTGAACTTGGGACCTCTTACACATACCGATAACACTTAACCACTGAAGCAGATACACACTTGTGTCACATTTTCACAAAAGTAGAAATAAGAATTTTGGGGCGTCACATGTTATGTATAGATTTGATTGTGTTTACAAAATTGGAAGTGAAGTGTGATGAAATGCATTGAGGTGCAATGATGGCACATTGGTGGATATAGGTTGAATTTATTGTCACGTTTAAGTGTGTTTGGAGTTGGTTTTGGCCTATGAAATTGTGTATTTGAATGTGTTTAGGTACTTAAGCAAAAGGGTGAAGTTTGAGCTTAGAATTGGACATTTTTGAGCTCACATAGCCTAGGACACAAGCTATCACACAGCCGCGTGAAGTACACGGGCAACCCACACGAGCGTGTGCCAGAGCGTGTTTAAAAATAATATATATGCAGTTTTCACACGAGCTAGTAGACGGCCTGCGGGATGGCCGTGTGATCCAAATTAGAGAGTTACACGGTCCATGCACACGGGCGTGTGAGATCGCACATGGGCTGGGCTCTGCCATACGACCATGTGACCCCTAACTTGAAAATTTTCAATTTTTTCCTCAATGTTCTGATTTGTTCCAAATTGGTCCTTGAATGTTTGTAACTTATTTCTAGAACTTCGAAAGCTCGATTTAAGACTCGAAACTAAATGATCTCTTTCTTATTGAGTATTACTTGTAATTATGGAATTGAATTGATTATTGCATGTAATTCATTATTAACTATTCCAACTTGTTTGGTAACATCTTGTATCCTATTCCGGCAACGAAAACGGAATATGGGTGTTACATTGGAGATTGAGGTTAAGGAGCTGGACAAGTTGCCAAAGTAGTGACGAAGGTTAAAGCTCACTTGGCTTGGCAAAGAGTTACCGACTCATAAGGCGAGGACTTCGGTTAGGATTGTAAATATGCAATTTGATGTTAAAAGTTCATCTTTTAGGGTTTTGAGATTTATGCTAATGACAAAGAACAACTGGTTAGTTAGGGGTGACCGTTCGATTGAATCAAATGAAAAAATTTGAGTTAATCGACTTGATGAATCCTATTTTATCATCCTAACTCGATTTGAATTTTTCTAGAATCGAGTCGAGTGAGATGGAATTCGAATCGAATTGAATAGAATATATTTATTCGAGTTAAATTTAAAAAAATGACTTTGGATCCTTATAACCACTATCACCCACCGTAATCAAATTTGGCCACTGTAATCAAATTTGTTATTAAATTTCATCTCCTAATAATTTATTTATTAATCTTTTATATACGTGTTAGTTTCTTTATTTGCTTAGTTGCTTCAATTATCTGCTAATTTTTGTCAATATGTATTTTGAAATTAAAAAATATATTAAATATAAAAAATATGATTTTAATAAAAGTTATCTTAAAGATAAAATGTGAAATTGATACCAACATAAAATTTTAACACGAATATTTTATGGCATCATCAATAATTCAATTTTAACAAAAATTTATAAAGATTTAATATGATTAAACAATTCAATAATATAAATAGTACAAAATGTGAACTTTAATTTAATAATATAAATAGTAGATATAAATAAAATTATTTTTTTGACAGAATATATAAATAAAATTATTACTATTTAGGTTTAGGGATTTTTTGGATGATTTTTTATTTGGGGGTAAAGTGTTAAAAGTAAAAGTTTAGGGGAAAAAAAGTTTTGAGAGTTGGGGGAATAAAATTTTGGGGGAAAATATTCAAAAATAATTGGTGGAGGGGGGGAATAGGTTTGGGGTAGATGAGGGGTGGGATGAGAGGGGAGTAAAAGTTTTTTTTAGGGGGGAAGTGGGAGAGAGTAAAAGTATTGGGGGGAAAGTAAAAAGGTTTGGGGGTTTGGGGTAAAAATGTAAAATATTATTGTTTGGTATTCGGTTTAGTCAAATTATTCGAGTTTTTCAAATTTGAAAATTAAACTCAATTCAAACTTAAAATTCGAAAAAAAATTCGAGTTAATTCGAATAACTCGATTTATTTAACTAGAAATTTGAAAAAAATTTCGAGTCGTATTAAGTTTTACTCACTGCTATGTATTGCAAATGAATTTATGTTAGCCTTTTTGGAGAAAATGCAGTTTTACAATATCATTAACTTTTTTTTTCCATTTTTTAAACTAGAAAATATGAAAGGGAAATTTTTTCCTAAGTCCCTCCCCCCGATCGTTTGACTTTTCTTCTGAACATCCAATGGGCCACGTGTAAAATTTTGACACATTTTAATGCTGTGAAGGTGAAGTACCAAAATACTAAGTGGAAAGAAAGTTCATGTATCAGAATAAACAAATTAAAAGTATATGTACCACATTGACAATTTTGTTAGAGTATAAGGGTAAAACTTGCCATTATTGCTAATTTTTTTAATGATATTTTAATAATTTAATAATTCAATTTATCAATATAATTGTACTTGTCATGCATATAAAGTTTCGAATCAATCTGACATAAATATTATCTATATTAATATATTTAACTATTAAAGATTTTTAATAAAATGAATAGTTTCTTTACTACAAATTTGAGGTGCATGAGCTATATCCTTACATCAATTGTTAGTGGCAGTGGTTAGATGGTTACATCAAAAGATAATAATCTCTTTGATCAGTTCTCATCGATAAGTAGAAGCATGTATCTTAGATCTAAGTTGATCTAAGAAAAAAGCTGTTTGAATTTTAGTTCGTAGATTCATGATGTTCAAAGTTGTTTCATGAAAAAAAACCTTAAATTGTAGAAAAGAAGGAAAAAAGAATTTTCGATTGGTGCAAGTAGTGCAAACAGAAAAAATCATACAACATCGATTTTATCAGTTCAGTAACTTAAATGAAAATTTTTGAATAGTTCAATAACTAATTATACATTTTTTAGTTAAATGACCAAAACAAAAACTCACCTATAATTTAGTGATTAATAGTGTTGTTTACCCTTAAAAATTTAATTGAAAAAAAAAGTATTTGTTGATTAAATTAAAAATTTTGAATGCGATAAAATTGGAGTGTATAAATAATATAATACACCAAAAAACATCAAATTAAATCTTCTTCTTCTTATTATTATACATTTAAGGGACTTACCAAATTTTTGTGTGTATGTAAGATTTATGATTGAGATTTAGCAAAATTAATTATCTATTTCTTATAAACTTTTAAAACCCTAACCTTAAATTGTAAAATCATATATAGTAAAATCTTACGCCCTAAACATCAACTTCTAAATTTTATTCAACCTTAAACCTTAACCCAATCTTAAATCTTGATTTAATCTTTTTTTTTAATTATAGAGTTTTAAATTTTAAATTTTAAATTCTAAACCCATTATATCATAAACCATAAATCTAGTTGAATAAAAAATCATAAATATTACGTTATTATTATATTTGTTAATTTTATTTATTTAAGGTTAAAATATTGTAAAGGATAATTGATCTAGCCTTAAAAAATGCATGATATTAATTACACATTTTTTATTGAAAGCCTAAAAAATGTCTTTTTAGATCTTGCTAAATAACTTTTACCAAATTCAAGGGAAAAATATACATTATCGATATAATTTTTTTTATAAATATTATATATATATTTATATAATACCTAATTTTACCAATGATCTCTCCCAACACTTAAATCAAAGAAATAAATGCATGCTCAACCCCACATTTTCTTGACTATTGTAATAGTAAGGGTGTCAACTAAGCTAAAGTTCAATCGCTGCTATAAATATTATCTTTTAACCAATATCAAAACAAAGTATAATCTTAGTAGATGATACTTATGGACGTTTGGTTCATGGAATGTTGTATTCTCTTCGATAATAAAATTATAAGAATGCAAGGTTACTTATTATATTATTAAATATGTTACATTATTCTATATAATTTATTTGGTTGGAATGTAAGATTTTATTATTTAGTCGACAAAATGTAAAATTACCTAAAAGTATTTGTTATTGAACTGTTATTATTATAAAATTTGGTTTTTTTTTTTAACAATTGTAAGTAAATAATTAAAACAATTTTAGATATCATTAGCATGCAAATTAAACGTGCACGCTTAACATCACACCTTATTCCTTATGCTTACTAATTGAGAAATTATTTATTAGCAAGATGAAATAATTTTATTTGATGCAAATGATTTTTATTGATTGATAAATTTGAGAATTTTTTTTCATCACCTACCTGTTTGTTTTTCTTTTATCCCGAAAAAAATAAAGTTTGCTTGGTAGGGTTCGGAAATAAAAAATCGAAAAATAAAAAATTAACTTGAATTAAAGTGTTTGGACAGTTTATAAAATGCAAGTTAAAAATTGCACTTCTAAATTTTATTTTTATTTAATTTATAATTAGTTTTAATTTTTACTAATATAAAAATAGATATTTTATATTTAAAATAGTGAAAATAACTTAAAATTTCTCTCTCTCTCTCTCTCTCTCTATATATATTTAAAAATCATATAAAAGTTATTGGTTATATTTTATTTACTTGAAAAATTATTTTTTTTTTAGAAATGCTTATGAAAAAGACTTGAAGCTTGCCAAATAATATCCAAAAAGCCATAAATTAAAGCTCATTATGTCAAAATAAGTCTAAAAATCCAAAACCAATAATTAATATGAAAAAGCAAAGAATCAAACCAAACCAAATTATAATAGATGGTTTGAAAAATCCAAAAATTGGCCCGAATCGAATAGATATCATCCCTACTGTCTGATGCTTCGCTTGTTTGTCCGACATTTGAGAGTTTTCTTCGCCTTTCGCAGTTTTCAACATGGCTACCTTTCTTCTCTTCGGTAGCCTTATCCTTTGGTTGTTGTGCACAATATGGTCTCTTGAGGGAGGTATAACATGCCATTGAAAGGTAGTTTATCCACCTTTGCCTTCAACTTTCCAACCTATCCAAGTGGCCTATTTTGAAAACGACATTTATAATATTTAGTTGCTAAAATTTGTTCCTAAGGTTTGTTTGGTTTTATTGAGACCGGGTTTTGGCCTATTATAAGTTTTTGGGCTTTTGTATTTTATTTCTTTGACTTTTTGTTGACTTTTTTTTGATGTACTTGTTATATCCTTACCGCTCGAGACACGTGACAACATGAGAAGCTACCAAAAAGACACCTATGCACGAATCTCTACTCTCCATCGTTTTAGAGGTCATTAGATCATCTACGTCTCGGAGGAAGGCTTGCTTCTACCCAACCTCCCAATTCCTTTAGAAGGACCTTGGTCACTAATCCTTGCAAACGAGCTATTCACTCCTCTTAGAAAGGTCCTTTCCACCCGTCTTCGTAAACAAACCACCACTCCTTAAGGCATCCGCTTTTTTAGTATGAACTCGCTTGTTATGCCACCAAACACTACCTAAATGTAACAACCTCGTACCACGATTTAAAAGGAATGACAAAATCAGTCCCATTACATACATCCCTCATGCACTCTACAAACTATAATATCTGTAATACCTCAATTTTGCCCGGCCCATTGAAGCCAAGGCATAGTCCAAAATAATAATAAAAGTTTTTTTTTAACAGTCCCGTAGCCCAAATACACAGATCCAATAAACCCCAAACTAACCCATTACCCTAACCCGATTGCAGTAGCCCAAATATTAACCAAATTAAACCCAACCACCAACACTACCCAACCCGCTACAAAGACCCAATAAGCTGCATCTCGAAGGCCCAAATGCTTAACCCCAGGTCAGGAACCCTAGGGTTTCTGCACCTTTCAGCGCCGCAAGCAGACCTCCTGTCGAGCCGCTATCAGCTCCCTCACCGTCGCCATGATTCGCGCCGTTTACTTGCAAGAAGGGAAAGGAATGACAAACATGGCCAAGAATCAGGGAATAATTTGTTATGCCAAATTGTACACTAAAACAGAGGCTATAAAAGCCCTTTTGAATCTGTAAAAAAAAAAAAAAGGGAGATCAGACAATAAAAAATTACAGCATTTAAAGTCAAATCAGAGGTGATTTATTTTATCATTCAAACGTTCTTTATTTATTTTTCCTTTTCTTTTATACATACCAAAAACCTAGTAAAAAACAGATTCCAAAAATAAAAGAAAAGCAGTATACTTTTATAAGAATTTTATATGCAAAATAAAAGTAGAAGATTTTACCTGTGATTCGCTTGAGAAGGGGGGGAATTTTGAACCTCCGACCACCGCGTACGATGGTGCGTGAGGCGCGTGCAGCGGTGGCCGGCAATCGTCACCAGAGCTCAAGCCAGAGGACGGGGAGAGAGTTTCAGAATGTTTTTTTTTTGGTTTTTTTTTTTAAATAGGATGTTAGAAATGAAGTTTAAAATTAAAATGTAACTTATATAGGGCCCATGATCCGACCCGATCCGACCCGGAGGGTCCGCGTGTTTTGAGAAAATGGGGTATTTATCCTTTTAGTCCTTCCGCCTTTTCATTTTTTTAAAATTAAGTTTATTGCAATTTTTTTATTTTTGCCCATTATTTTTATTTTAGTTTCAATTTGATCCCCGATCCTTTTAAACATAGATTAAAACGTTGTCGTTTTAGAAATAGGGCATTTTGTCCAATGAGTCCCTTTCATTTTATGCATGTTTTTAATTAGGACCTTAACTCAGCTTTATTTTTTTTTAATTCACCCTGTAATTTTATTGAATTTCAAATCTAACCCTATATATATTTTTATTATTATATTTTTTTATATTGTTATTTATTTTATTTTAACCTTATTTGTATATTATATATTTTATAATTATTTTATTATATGTATTATTATTTATTATTTTTCTCAAATTATTATTTTATATCATTTTTTTATATATATTGTTATATTTTCACATATATTATATATTTATTATTATTTTTACATATTATTTTTACATATAAACTTTTGTTATTTTTTATTATATTTCTTATTTCCCACATATTTTATTATATAACGTTTATTATGTTTTATTTTTATATTACTTATTATTTTTTATATATATTATATATCACATATTACTAATTATATTATTTCTGTTTATATCATATATATATATTATTTAGAATTTGTAAATTATTATTATTAAATCATATTTTAAATTCATATTATATACACATTTCATTATTAATTAATTATTTATTCATTATATATTATTCCATTTTAAATTATGAATTCTCTTACATACTCTTAAACCGATATATTACCATATAATTATTATTCTTTTGTAAATATTCTTGTTATTATATATTATATATTATATATTACTATTTTAAAATTATTAAGAAATATCTTATCTTTAATTATATATATATAGTTAGCAATCAATCATTTTTTTATATTAGTTCTTTATATTTTTATATTGTATATATCATGTATGTGTTAAATGTTATTATTATTATTATTATATGTTATATTTTGTAAACATGCATATTGACACTATATTTCTTCTATTTGTATATCATACATTATTTGATTATTGCTTTTTATATCATGCATCATTTAATTATTATTTTGTATATTTAGTTTATTCATTCTTGATACATGCTATATATATCCTTATGTGCATATTGTTAATATTTGCTTTATATGTATTATGTTATATGTATATATCTAATGCACGATCTTTATATCATAATATTCATGCGCGTATTATTTTCCTATTACAATAATATATTACCATGTATGATTTATAATGCAATACAATTCCCCATGCATCATCCTTAAAAGGATAATGCTCCAAAATTTTCAAAAAAAATATAAAGGCAATGCTTGACGTTTGGAAATTTCGAAAAAGTAGTGCCCTAACTTTTTGGGTTGCAACTTTCTCGTTAAGTTCGAATAGTCAAGTACCCTTCTAAGTTGTTAAAGATCTTCAAAACGTAAGTGACTGTCTTGGAACTGCAAAATGATATGTCCTAACTCACTGGATGTAGCATTTTATCGTTTCGAGATAGGGATTTCTAAAAAGGCTAACTTAGTGTCAATACTTTGATACAAGCGAACCTAAATTTTCAAAAATCAAAATGTTTTAAAGAGGATTACGTCTTAAAATTTTTAAAATTTCTGGCATTTGAAGACACTTGACAATCAATTAGGTACCAATTTTTGGGCGTTACGAGGGTGCTAACCCTTCCTCGTACGTAACCGACTCCCGAATCCGTTTTCTCGAATTTCGTAAACCAAAATTAATGTTTTAAAACAAAACATTTTATAAGGTGATCCAATCACACCTAAAAAGATTGGTGGTGACTCCCATTTTCGTTTTTCCTAAAGTCGATTCCCATTTTCCAAAACTCGATTTAAAAATGGTTTCGACAGCTTCGCGACTCCACTGGGGACTAATAAGAGAGTCAAGCCGTGTAATTGATTATCTCTTGTCTTAATGTCAGAAATTAAAAAATTTTAAAATTTAATCCTCTTTGCATTACATGTGTTTGTATTATTGCATGTGTTGCTATATTCTAATACGCATTGCATTTGCATGACCGTTGTGGTCACACCCTTAAGTGGGAGTGAGAAGCTACGCCTTCGTGAGGTTTTCGCCTCCGTGCAGGGTAGTGGATCACTTTCGGGATACATCCGTACCTATGGTTTTGTGAGATTCTCATCTCCGTGTAGCCATAGGGAAATGTATTCCTCTGAACTGAACTCGATTCAAATGAGCCTATAATGGGTGAGGATCGAGGAATCTACTGGTTCAGGTACCTAAAACTTTAGAACCAACCTCATATAGAAAAAAAACCGTAAGAGCCCAACTTAGTTAGAGTTAAACTTTATATATTACCCTTATAAATTATTGTTGAGATTTATTGATATCATGTGATACTGACTATTTCTTTTCTTTTGTTTGCATGACATTTTGCATTTACAAAGGTATCAATTCACGGTCAGTTTCTAAGTTAAAGAGTTTTATTATGGAGAACGGACTTCTTGATAGAGTGGAGGGCAACTCTAACGTCCATATATGGTCAAGAGTAAACTCAGCTAGTAAAGGAAAATAGTCTAGCCATGGGATATGTGTCAAAGTTGTCAGACTACATTCGTATCAGCATCACACAGGATAATCAGCATGAGTTAAAGGAAATATGGGATCAATGGGGTATCAAAGCCAAGCAGTTGTTCTACAACAACCATGGGGACTCGCATGACTTGCCGAGTTGGGAATAGACGAGAATTTGTTTGAGCCATCACTCGATGATTGGAATCTTGTATACAGCTTGCTTTACGTTTGGAAAAGCCGTTATGGTATCCATGGTGGAGGAATATTCAGTTTTGTGGTGTTGTCCTATGATTCAAGTTTACTCAAAGGCTGACCGTATTCCAACTTATGAGGAAGTTGATGAACGTCATGGGGATAGGGAGTGAGCTAAAATGGAAAGAGCAGGAAGGAAAATGGGCAGTCTTGGAATTCCTGCCTCTTCCGCCACTAGTGCGTCTTAATATTGTTTCCAATCAAAACAGAATTGGATAAAAGGAAGATTGTTCGACACCTTATGGCAAGATGTGCTACAAGAACTAAAGGGCAGAAGGTAATGTACTCATCAATCATTTCAAGGTGAACAAGAAGAGTACTGATGGACATTTCCACCATTACAACATTTCTCTTTCATAGGAAGATGGTCAATGGTAAGAGTGTTGGAAGGAAAGTGATTGACAGAATGCATGGACCTACAAAGGTGAGTTGGGTGGGAAGAATTATTTCTATGATGGTAAAAGGCTTATTTATTATAGGACCAAACAATAAGCATAAGTTTACTATATTGCACTTATCAGAGATAAAAGCCCTGATGATCTGTCAAAATGGACGCAAAAGAATGAAGTCCATATCATTTAAAAGACCTTTAAAGTAGAGATTAACTATGCTGAGAAGATACCCATGTAAGCATTTCAAAATGCTTTACATGGACAGGAATCTGAAAGCACTCAAGAAACACTAAAGGTGCTGGATATCATTTTAAGGTAGCATGTTAAGCAGGAATGCTCACTTGTTTGCCAATCTTTTTGTCAAGATAATCAGAACAACTTCACAGGCATTGGAAGAGGTGTCCACAGATGTAGGGATTATCTCATGGGTAAAGCCATAGCTCAAATTCGGGATGGTAGTAGATCATTTATGAACCATGAAGGTACAAGCTGATACATTGAGCACGAAATACAAGCTACAGTCAGATCATTGTCAAGAGTTAGCTTTGTTGAGTTAAAACTTTGGGCCATAGGACGAAGGCGCATTTGTAATCCATTTATATGTAAAGATATTCTTTTTTTAAATAAAGTTTTCTAAATGAGATTGAATCGAGATCGATACCTTTTTGCATTCATGCATTTTGCATTACATTACATTGCATCATATGCATTTAAGTCCATAAAAAAACCCTAATTAGGCAAAAAAATTATTTCAGAGAGTTAATCGGGGATTTGGAACAAAGATTGGAGAGATTGGAGCAAAGGCAAATACAGATACAAGAGCAATTGACCAAAATTCAACAGGATATACGTGATCAAATGTCAGAGCTCCAAAGGAATATAATTGACCAGCTGGGACAATTACTAGTCGAAGGGCTTGAAAAGAGGAAAAGCTCAATGGTCAACACTGAAGATGATAATGAGGTCATCGTTTATTTCCCAAATTCTACTCCAATAGCGGTCCAAACTCAACTAGACGCGCATTCGCGAGAGAGACCAGTTATTATTAAACCCCAACAGTATCAGGCCGGTATATTGGCACCGGTATATCGGGGAGCAATTCAGCCGGTCTTGTCATCATTAGAGAAGCAAGGAAGGCTAGTGTGGAGTGTCCAAAACAGTGTGAAGTTCTTAAAAAGCAAGAGTGGAGCTCCCGATACAATACCTCAAGGGCAATGACAAGAAAAGAAAATAAGGAGAAGCTGTTGACTGTAAGAGAACCGAGAATGTCAACTACCAGCTATTAGGTTCCTCAAAAGCAAGGGTCCAATCTGAGACCGAATCCAGAAAAGCTTCCCTTTACGTCAATTCCAGTGTCATATAAGGAGCTATATCATAAATTATTTGACGCACATATAGTGTCCCCGTTTTACATAGAACCATTACAGCCCTCACACCCTAAATGGTATGATTTAAACGCTCAACGTGAATATCATGCGGGACGCACAGGGCACTCAATTGAGAATTGCATTGCTTTTAAAAGGATGATCGAAAAACTCATCAAAATAGGTGTTATAAGTTTTGATTATCCATCTGGGGCAGAGAATTTACTACTTAATCATTTAGATAGAGAGATGAATTCCATGATGGAAAGGGGCATAGGATCCAAGAATACGCCAAGTTTCAGGGCTTTTGAGCAGGACTTGATGTTGGGGAATCCGAATAACGTATCCGAAGAGGAAACCAAGGAATAAAACTTGTGAGCCCTTGCACATTTGGGAATGTTTTGAAAAATGAAATTGTGGAAGTGATCCTTGTATTTTAAAGTTAATTTAGAGTAATGTTCAGAATACACTTGTTGTTTTAAAGTCTAGAAACAACAAGATTTCATTTGTGAAATAGGCTCATATTTAGACATTGTTGTTTCAATAAAACATATCTTTCATGATTAATTTGAGCAATTGTTCCCTCATTTTTTTTTCTTTTTTTTCTTCATTCATAATGTAAATAGTTATTCTTGAATTCATTTATTCTTTGTATATTATTTGTGCCTATCGAAAATCCCTAGGTATCAATGACAGGGGCAACAATATTACAGATTAAGAGTTCCTTTTGAGCGCTACATGTGTTTAGAGGAATCTCAGTACTCTGAAGATGACAGAGATTGCGATTTGTTTCTAAATTTGTTGAAAATAGTAAAGCAAGATGAGAAATAAATTCTACCCCATGAAGAGAGGGTAAAAGATATAGCCTTAATAAGAAAGGAAAGGCTGTAAGATGAAACAAGGCTAGTTTTCCTGTACCTTATGTGGGTGCCTTGATGGACAATAGTATTGGATACTAGGAGCTTTGTAGTTCGTTCTCTATTTACTTCACGATAAGAAGGACTCTGATTTTTTATGGGCCATGGAAATATGTCTGAGTATGACATAGTGACTCAGTGTATGGCGCTTGCTAGGGTGAAGGATTAGTGTTTTACAAAATTGCTTCTAAAATCAATGCAAAGCTTGGAGGACTGAGTTCCATGTTAGAAATTGAACAAACACTTTCAATTTCAGTTGTTTCAAAGGTTCCAATTGTTATCTTTGGAATGGATGCATCATTTGGCTCTCTTGAGCATTCTGATATACTGTCAATAGCTGAGGTGATTGGTTGCATAAAATGGTCGTTGATTTCCGCCTGTACACAGTCTCTGAAGTTTGAAATGATAGATTCTCTCTTCAAACCAGATTCTGACAAAGTGGATAAGGATATTGTAAGGAAAGCTTTCTTAGACTTCTATACAAGTTTAGGGGAAAGGAAGTCTGATCAAATTATCATATTCAGGGATGGAGTCAGCAAGTCACAGTTCAATCAAACGTTGAACATTGAGCCGGATCAAGTAATTGAGGCTTGTAAATTTCTTGATGAGAGTTGAAACCCCAAGTTTGTGGTCATTGTGGCACCAAAAAAAAAAAAGAGTTTTTCAGTAGGGATCTCCTGACAATGTCTTGCCTGGAACCATTATAAACAACAAAATTGGTCAACGACTTCTATCTTTGTGCCCATACAGGAATAAATAGAACCACGAGACTTATTCATTATCACGTTCTCTTAGGTCAGATTGGGTTTTTGGCTGATGATCTGTAGGAGCTAGTTTATGCCATATCAAAGAAACGCCACAGACATATCTGTTGTGACCCCTATTCACTAGGTTCATTTAATAACTTCACAGTTAGAGCAGTTTATTGAGTTTAAAGATACTTGAGAAACATCATCAAGACATGGTGGAATGACAACTCCAGGAGCGTTTTCTGTACTTCAGCTTCCCAGAATGAAGGATAATGTCAGCGGCTCTATTGAACTTTTTTTTATCTAGAGCCTCTAGATTTTACCTACTATTCGCTTTCTTTGTTTGACAAGTGTCAGCCCAGATTTTTCTAGGGCAAAAGAATTTCATGAGGGAGAACTTGTGCTATAAGAGATTCTTCCCATGCAAAGGATTTCAAAGGGAAATGGATACCAAATGGAAAGACCACAGAAAAAAAAAATTTTCCCCTCTAGCGATGTGAAAGATTTACCCAATACAGTGGATTCAGACTCAATTAAGGAGTATTTTGTCTGAAAATAAAAGGAAGCCAAAGTGAAAACCCGCAAAGGGCACTTTGAGACTTCTATTTTTTTTTAAAAAAAAAGGGAAAAAAGAAAAAAAAAGAAAAAGAGGAAAAAGAAAAAAGAAAAATGG
The DNA here is from genome assembly GCA_025698475.1 of Gossypium anomalum. Taxonomy (NCBI): domain Eukaryota; kingdom Viridiplantae; phylum Streptophyta; class Magnoliopsida; order Malvales; family Malvaceae; genus Gossypium; species Gossypium anomalum. Next base: position 19,538,919 of record CM046966.1, read on the forward strand.
AGAGGCCAAGGTGAAAACCCGCAAAGGGCGCCTTGAGACCAAAGGGGTTTTGAGCTGAAAACCCGAAAGGGCAGCTCAAATTTTGATGAGCAACAATGACCTTGCTATACCAGAGTCAACAAATAGTGAAGTATGTTACATACCAGGGCATCAACAAAGTACTTTGGGTCTTCTAAACACATGTTAAACTCAAAATAGTCTTCATGGAATTTGTGTATAAAAGCCAAGCTGCGATATTTAAGGCATTTGACTTTTGTCTTGTTCACTATCTTTGAATTCTCTTTCTTCTCAATGATTAATCTTCTTTTGATAAATCATTCAAATTTTCCTCCAAGATCAATTTATTATTCATAAAGTATGTTGCATTGAAATAATGATTGATAAACTAAATATCTTTATAAACGAAGTTTTGCATATTACTCTGGAAATTTCTAGATAATACAAGAAACTGAAACAAGACAATTGTTTAAGGAATTCTCATATGTATAGGTTAGAGATACTCGAGAGATTTTCTTCTTCAGTCCAAAAGGTGGTTGGACGTTTTAAGCAATATTGATCTTAAGAAAGGATCATTTCATAAACATCTTCAGTAGGTCGTAACATTCGGGGAATGATACGGTAGACCAAATGGATGGAGAAGATTCGAGGCATAAGAGCAGAGTATGATCGATATGTCGAGAAGAATGGGGCGAAAAGCTCAATAGATGAATGAGTGATGACGTCCGAAATAGGGGTCATATTCATAACATTTTTAATTAGGAGAATTTGACTCACTTTGATCATAGCATCTTAATTATTAGGCATGAACTCATACGCATTCTAAAGGTTATGTCTTTTATGGGACTATATAGATCAAAGAAACAAGATTTGGCATCCCTGTGTTTATAGGGAATAGATCGAAGATAGCAGATCTGACATTCCTGTGCTTACAGCGAAGCAGGTCGAAGATTTCAGCATGGCATCCCTGTGTTTATATGGAACAGATCGGACATAGCAGATTTAACTCTCAGATGTTCTCAGATATAGCAGATCAAGCCTTCAGATGTTTATACTGAAGTAGATCTAAGATGATTTAGTATTCTTATATTTACAAGGAACAAATCGAGGACATAGCAGATTTGACTCTCAGATGTTCTCAGATATAGCAGATTAAGCCTTCAGATATTTATACTGAAGTTGATCCAAGATGATTTGGTATTCTTGTATTTACAAGAAACAAATCGAGGACATAGTAGATTTGACTCTCAGATGTTCTCAGATATAGCAGATCTAGACTTCAGACATTTATACTGAAGTAGATCCAAGATGATTTGGATTCTTGTGTTTATAAGAAACAAATCGAGGGCATAGTAGATTTGGCTCTCAGATGTTCTCAGATATAGCAGATCTAGACTTCAAACATTTATACTGAAGCAGATCCAAGATGATTTGGTATTCTTGTGTTTACAAGGAACAAATCGAGGATATAGCAGATTTGACTCTCAGATGTTCTCAGATATAGCAGATCAAGCCTTCAGATGTTTATACTGAAGTAGATCCAAGATGATTTGGTATTCTTGTATTTATAAGGAACAAATCGAGGACATAGCAGATTTGACTCTCAGATGTTCTCAGATATAGCAGATCAAGCCTTGGATGTTTATACTCAAAGTAGATCCAAGATGATTTGGTATTCTTGTATTTACAAGGAACAAATCGAGGAAATAGCAGATTTGACTCTCAGATGTTCTCAGATATAGCAGATCAAGCCTTCAGATGTTTATACTAAAGTAGATCCAAGATGATTTGGTATTCTTGTATTTACAAGGAATAAATCGAAGACATAGCAGATTTAACTCTCAAAATTTCTCAAATAGATCCAAGATGATTTGGTATTCTTGTACTTACAAGGAACAAATCGAGTACATAGCAGATTTGACTCTCAGATGTTCTCAAATAAATCTAAGATGATTCGGCATCCTTGTGCTCATAAAGAGAAGATTGAAGATATAGTTGATTTGGCTTTCGCATGCTTACGCTGAAGCAAAATTAAGAGAATGATTTGGCATCTCTATATTCAACGGGGAGCAGATCGAAGAATTCAAGACTCGGCGAGCCCGGGCAAAATTGGTTCTTTTATATCTTTGCTCTATTCCTGTTATACAGCAATGAGCAAAGAGGGGCAGCTGTAATACCTCGAATTTGCCCGGCCCATTGAAGCCAAGGCATAGTCCAAAATAATAATAAAAGTTTTTTTTTTAACAGTCCCGTAGCCCAAATATACAGATCCAATAAACCCCAAACTAACCCATTACCCTAACCCGATTGCAGTAGCCCAAATATTAACCAAATTAAACCCAAACACCAACACTACCCAACCCGCTACAAAGACCCAATAAGCTGCATTTCGAAGGCCCAAATGCTTAACCCCAGGTCAGGAACCCTAGGGTTTCTGCACCTTTCAGCGCCGCAAGCAGACCTCGTGTCGAGCCGCTATCAGCTCCCTCACCGTCGCCGTGATTCGCGCCGTTTACCTGCAAGAAGGGAAAGGAATGACAAACATGGCAAAGAATCAGGGAATAATTTATTATGCCAAACTTGTACACTAAAACAGAGGCTATAAAAGCCCTTTTGAATCTGTAAACAAAAAAAAGGAAGATCAGACAATAAAAAATACAGCATTTTAAGTCAAATCAGAGGTGATTTATTTTATCATTCAAACATTCTTTATTTATTTTTTCTTTTCTTTTATACATACCAAAACCTAGTAAAAAACAGATTCCAAAAATAAAAGAAAAACAGTATACTTTTATTAAGAATTTTATATGCAAAATAAAAGTAGAAGATTTTACCTGTGATTCGCTTGAGAAGGGGAGGAATTTTGAACCTCCGACCACCGCGTAAGGTGGTGCGTGAGGCGCGTGCAGCGGTGGCCAGCAATCGTCACCGGAGCTCAGGCCAGAGGACGGGGAGAGAGTTTCAGAGTGTTTTTTTGGTTTTTTTTTTTAAATAGGATGTTAGAAATGAAGTTTAAAATTAAATTTTAACTTATATAGGGCCCATGATCCGACCCGATCCGACCCGGAGGGTCCGTGTGTTTTGAGAAAATGGGATATTTATCCCTTTAGTCCTTCCGCCTTTTCATTTTTTTAAAATTAAGTTTATTGCAATTTTTTTCTTTTTGCCCATTATTTTTATTTTAGTTTCAATTTGATCCCCGATCCTTTTAAACATAGATTAAAACGTTGTCGTTTTAGAAATGGGCCATTTTGTCCAATGAGTCCCCTTCATTTTATGCATGTTTTTAATTAGGACCTTAACTCAGCTTTATTTTTTTTAATTCACCCTGTAATTTTATTGAATTTCAAATCTAACCCTATATATATTTTTATTATTATATTTTTTTATATTGTTATTTATTTTATTTTAACCTTATTTGTATATTATATATTTTATAATTATTTTATTATATGTATTATTATTATTTATTATTTTTCTCAAATTATTATTTTATATCATTTTTTATATATATTGTTATATTTTCACATATATTATATATTTATTATTATTTATACATATTATTTTTATATATAAACTTTCGTTATTTTTTATTATATTTCTTATATCCAACATATTTTATTATATAACGTTTATTATGTTTTATTTTTATATTACTTATTATTTTTTATATATATTATATATCACATATTACTAATTATATTATTTCTGTTTATATCATATATATATATTATTTAGAATTTGTAAATTATTATTAAATCATATTTTAAATTCATATTATATACACATTTCATTATTAATTATTTATTTATTCATTATATATTATTCCATTTTAAATTATGAATTCTCTTACATACTCTTAAACCAATATATTACCATATAATTATTATTCTTTTATAAATATTCTTGTTATTATATATTATATATTATATATTACTATTTTAAAATTATTAAGAAATATCTTATCTTTAATTATATATATATAGTTAGCAATCAATCATTTTTTTATATTAGTTCTTTATATTTTTATATTGTATATATCATGTATGTGTTAAATGTTATTTTTATTATTATTATTATATGTTATATTTTGTAAACATGCATATTGACACTATATTTCTTCTATTTGTATATCATACATTATTTGATTATTGCTTTTTATATCATGCATCATTTAATTATTATTTTGTATATTTAGTTTATTCATTCTTGATACATGCTATATATATCTTTATATGCATATTGTTAATATTTGCTTTATATGTATTATGTTATATGTATATATCTAATGCACGATCTTTATATCATAATATTCATGCGCATATTATTTGCCTATTACAATAATATATTACCATGTATGATTTATAATGCAATACAATTTCCCATGCATCATCCTTAAAAGGATAAGGCTCCAAAATTTTCAAAAAAAATATAAAGGCAATGCTTGACGTTTGGAAATTTCGAAAAAGTAGTGCCCTAACTTATTGGGTTGCAACTTTCTCGTTAAGTTCGAATAGTCAAGTACCCTTCTAAGTTTTTAAAGATCTTCAAAACGTAAGCGACTGTCTTGGAACTGCAAAATGATATGTCCTAACTTACTGGATGTAACATTTTATCGTTTCGAGATAGGGATTTCTAAAAAGGCTAACTTAGTGTCAATACTTTGATACAAGCAAACCCAAATTTTCAAAAATCAAAATGTTTTAAAGAGGATTACGTCTTAAAATTTTTAAAATTTCTGGCATTTAAAGACATTTGACAATCAATTAGGTACCAATTTTTGGGCGTTACGAGGGTGCTAACCCTTCCTTGTATGTAACCGACTCCCGAATCCGTTTTCTCGACTTTCGTAGATCAAGATGAATGTTTTAAAACAAAACATTTTATAAGGTGATCCAATCACACCTGAAAAGATTGGTGGCGACTCCCATTTTCGTTTTTTCTAAAGTCGATTCCCATTTTCCAGAACTCGATTTAAAAATGGTCTCGACAACATCTCCAAGTAAGGAACCTCCACTATATATATCTCCCAACTCGATGAAGAAGAGGTCGACCCATAATCATTCTAGCCACCCTATTGTCCTTAGCATTCTCCTTCACATCTTCAACTTCCTTGCTCACTTACCTCCTTTGGCTTTTCGCCCTATAGGGTGAATCGACCTTCTTTTACCACCACTACATCATCCTCCTTGTCTTCCCCCTATTGATGCATTCATCAATAATATTTGTTTCTATTTCTTTAGTAAAAACTAGATGTCTGAATAAAAAAAATTAGCATTATATAAAAAAATAAATATTTATTTTTCAAATATTGATATTATCATAATATTCCATACTAAAAGATTTATTTATTAACTTTTTTTTAAATCATTGAATATAAATAATAAAAATAATAAAATACTTTTACTTTATTTCAATATAAGAAAATTATAATTTAAACCCATTTCGTTTGAATTTTTTTAAACTTTATCATACTATTTTGTATGTAAAGAAAAGATAAAAAATATTATAAAATGAATATTACTTCCGAAATCTGACCTTACCTAACCTCCTTACCAAACTTAAGGAAGAAGCAGTACGGTGATTTCTACTTATATTATCAAAACTTAGCATTATTGAGGAGATAAAGATTATCGGCTTAAAAATAATCTTTAAAATTCAAACAAAGTAACATTATTCCGAAATCTTAAATATAAGACAGCTTGAACCAAAAACATGCTTATAATTATCTTAACAGGCTATCTACAGACATCGTCGGATATGTATCCTCCACCAGTAGTACCATTATCAGAATAGCTACAACTTTCTGATACGTTTTCAGCATGAAGGTTGTTACACATCATTTTAGAATCTGCTTTATTTGAGGCTCCCATGCATGCTCTAGCATAACCTCTACTTCACCCATTGCGAACACAACTGTAAGCAATCTGAATCTATCGTTTCTTTCAGATATGGATCGATGATATCATAAACGGTACCATTTTTATTACATTTAAAGATCACATAAATTCCTGAACTTCGAATTCGAACTTCCCTAAATTTGGATTGTTTTCTACCAAATGAGTAGACATCAGATTTTCATGTCACAGGCCGGCCATAAAATTCAGCGGGATCAGTGTAGATTCCAGCATTTGTATAATCAACGATCCCTTTCTCGATTTTATCAAATCATTCGACATGCTGAGCGGACCCATCATGGAACACCCGAACTCGGATAGCTTAGGAGCATATCCATGGTCCAAAAGGATGTTTGTGCTGTTAAGTGTAGGTGCAAGAGAATCATTTTATTTTGCTCATCACAAAATCCAATGCGGGTGATGAGATTTTGGGTGGCGCAGCTGGCAAAGGAACTGCACTTCAGTTCGAAACTGTCGATCACCTCCGCCCATTCATATAAACTCTTCAGGGCAGTAGTAGAAACATCAGACAGCTACAAGCAGGGTTCCATCATCGATGAGTCCTCTGTAAATTGGTTCCCCATAAGTTTCATGACCAATGATCATGTCTTGATGGAAGTTGGTGGTGGCGGCTTCGATCTGGATAGTGAAAATTGACGACATAGGTGTTCTGGAAGCGACGAATGCTGTTTCTGGGAGGATTTTATTTTGTTCCCAACAAATTCAGATTTGATCTTGGCTACTGTTTCATTTATTGTTTGCAAAATAATTTTGGGATAAAAAAAGTTTTATATAGCAGGCTGATATATCAGGAAAACAACTTAAATTATATCTTCAGTTACTACACAATATAATTCATGAAATTTGTGATCAAAGAAAACAGTTAGAGGGTACATGATAATGATACTTCCTCACACATAAACTCACCTTGTGGATTTGTACTCTCCATTTCGGACTCTGCTTGCTTCTGCAACTCTAATGCTAGCTCCAATGTCACCTCCACCTCACCCATGGTAGGCCTTTTGTTTTCTTCAAACTGGACACAACTATAAGCAATCTCCAAGAATTTCTTCAAACACTGTGGAGCTATCTTTCCCTTGAGATATGGATCGATTATACTGTAAATTGTTCCATTCTCGATGCATTTACATGCCCAACGATATAGAAATCTTTGATCCATCTCCAGTTCTGCATCAAATATGCGTCTACAACATAGAACTTCAAATAAAACTACCCCAAATGAAAAAACATCAGTTTTATGTGATACCCTGCCAGTGATTGCTACCTCCGGAGCAATGAATGCAGAAGTATAAGCTATATCTGATTCTATTTCAATGGAAATCGGATCCCTTGACATGCTATGGGGCCCTCTCTTGCAGAAACTGAAATTGCAAAGTTTTGAAGTCCATTGGTCGTCCAAAAGGATGTTCTTGCTACTGACATCCCGGTGGATTAGCACAAACTTTGCTCCCGTATGAAGGTAATGTAAAGCTCGAGCTACGCTGATGCATATCTCCAGCCTTCGCTTCCATGGGATTGGATCGTGATTTTCAGCATGGAGATTATCATAGAGGCTCCCATTGTTTGCGTATTCATACACATGGATCATCTCTGCTTTCTCGTCGCAGTAACCGAGGAGAGATATGACGTTGGGGTGGTGCAACTGGCTGAGAAACTTCACCCCATATCTCAATTCCAGGAGCGGTAAATGTGAATCAGAGGTTGGCCTCAAGCGTTTGATAGCATAGAATCCATCATTGATCTTCCCTCCAAATATAAATCCTGTATCACCTTCAGCTATAATCATGTTCTTATGGAAGTTGTTGGTAGCAGCTTTGATGTCGGCTAGTGAAAATCGACAACATAATTCCTCTGGAAGTGCTAAACGCCTTGTATTAAGAGCATTGGATTTTGTTGGTCTTAGTTTGGATTTGACCTCCTTCAAAACTTCAGAGAAAGATGGAAGAGTGTGTAAACAAAAACCCATTGGCTTGAATTTTGTTTGTTTAACTGGAAACTTTAGAAAAACAGGAGGGAAATGACAGGCTCTTCTCTGAATTTTCAGTATCCGTTGCAATGTTCGTTTTCAGGGACTGAGATCAACCCCAATTCCAGTTACTGTCGGTGAATGAATAAATAAGTCATAAAATGCAGCTCCCAACTACCATTTTTAATTTCTATGGACATTTGACTTTTCTGACTAATTTTTTATTTTAATTTATTTTTTTCTTGCCCACTAGCATTTTATTGAGAAAAGCAAAACGACGACTTTGACTTGCATCATGCTGTTGGATATCAATTATTGGTTTCTTAAGTCTCTTTTTCTTTTCTTATTATTCTTCTGCAAAACGATTATTCAGTTAAGCAGTCGTTTGTTTTCATTCAACTTCAGTTCAGCTTGACTGGACATAAGCTTTGCCTCTGTTTTAGTTGCAAAACCAAAGTAGCCATGGCTGAATCTGTGGTGTCTTTTCTTGTGGAAAGGCTCGGAGAGCTATTAATTGAGGAGGCTGCACAGTTATTGGGGGTTAACAAAAAAGTGAAGCAGTTGCAAATCGAACTAAAGCGGATGCAGTGCTTCCTCAAAGATGCAGACAAAAGACTAGATGAAAAAGAAAGTGTTAAAAACTGGGTTTCAGAGATAAGGGAGGCTGCTTATGATGTTGAAGATGTGATTGACAATTATATTGTTAAATTTGCATCCAAGAAAGGTGGGATAATCGGAAACTCGATTATCCACAGAAAGGAACTTCATAATCTTGCATCGGAGATTGATAAAATCAAATCTAGAATCACTGACCTGACCAGAAGTTTGCAGACCTATGGAATAACAGCAAGAAAAGAAGGCGAAGGGTCTAGAATTTTATCAGAGAGGCAAAGGCAGCTGAGATGGTCTTATTCCCATATTGTGGAAGAGCAAATTGTTGGGTTTGAAGAAAACATAAAGGAACTGATGGTGAAGTTAATTCATGAAGAAGAACGTTGCCGTGTTGTGTCTATCTGTGGGATGGGAGGTCTTGGGAAGACCACCCTAGCAAAGACCTTATACCACCATGCAGATATTAGGAGACACTTTGAAGCTTTTGCTTGGGCTTATATTTCTCAACAATGCAGACCAAGGGATGTTTGGGAAGGAATTCTGCTGAAATTGATCACCCCATCAAAGGAGGAGAAGGAAGAAATTTTGAGAATGAGGGATGAGGAATTAGCAAAGAAGCTTTACAAAGTTCAGCAAGAGAAGAAATGTTTGATTGTGATTGATGATATTTGGACCAGTGAGGCGTGGGAGACTTTATTCCCTGCTTTCCCAGATGAAACAACTGTTGGCAGCAAAATATTGCTCACAACCCGCAATAGGAAAGTAGCTTCGGATGCTGATCAGAATGGATTCCTTCATGAACCAGAGTGTTTAAATGAAGAACAGAGTTGGGAGCTATTCCAATTGAAAGCATTTCCAAGGAAAGACAAATCAGGTAGTTAATTATTCCATTATTCATACTCCTAGACATCTTGATTGCCAAAGTCTTTTGACTCCATTAGCCATAATTCTGCATGTTGCTATCTGCTTAGCCCTATATTACCTGACTTGGGGGCACGTGCGATACTATTGCATTGTTGAGGTTTTTTTATATATCTAGAGAGAATCTTATACTCATACCCATGTTGGAATGTGTTTCAGACAAAGTAGTTGGACAGGATTACTTCAGGAAAAAAAGAGTCCAACTAAGTTTAGCCTATATCTTACTCTTATTTAATCTAAAGCCAATGTTTGGAAAATAGAATTGTGCAGTATAGGATAATTGAATTTGGGTAAAGGGAAAAAATAGTACATGATTACTACTTATATTATTGTTTTCACAAATTTTGACTAAACTATTGCCAAAAGCAAGGCTTTCTGGACAGCTTAACTAAGGTTAGCATGGTTCACTTGGAGTTGCTCAAACAGATCATAACTGAAGCAAAGTACATTGACTAGGTTCATATTAAGCTATAGCCTTGTTATGATTCATATTCCAACTCAAGCATTTGGCAGGAGTAATGTCATTCATGCATGACTAAACTATATATGAAATAATCAAAATCAAGAGGCAAAATCAAAACTAACGTGATTAAAGTAACCACGTAGAAGAACTTGGTAATAGAAGTTGAAGGCACCTGGTGAAGTTGTTAACAACTTTTAAGAATAAAAAGTTATACCTTGCTACCTGCCCCAAATTTTAGGTACATCTTACCTTTAGCAGTACTATAATTGGTCATGCTTGATGTACATAAATTTTAATATCCTTTGAGCATTCGTTTCTATTCCAACATTTCTCTAATAATGCTTTTTTCTACATCTTCCTTTTTTGTCTCACTAATTTTCTTAGATATATAATTTGTTAAAATATATGAAGTAAGAGAGCATGCACATAAGCTTCCCTAATTGTTATTTCTTCACGAAGCATGATAACAAGTAGAATAGATAATCTTTTTTATTCTTTTGAAGAACAGAAGAGTAAGAAGAATTGGATTTAGGATATCCATCCTAATGATAAGTCCACCCTAAACAACCAGTCAAAGCCCAAAATGAGTGATTGATTATTAGGGAAGGCACCTGGTTATATATCTATGGTTCATTTAGGAAACATAGGATTTTCTAATTTTCATTTTGATTTGTGTTTTCCAGGCTTTGTAGTTGAAAAAGATATGGAGAATTTAGGGAGGGAAATGGTGGGAAGTTGTGCGGGTCTACCGCTGGCAATCATTGTGCTTGGTGGACTTTTGGCAACGAAAGAAACAGTGAATGAGTGGGATAAGGTGCACAGAAATATCAAGTTACACTTGGCAAGATCAAAAAAGAGTGGACGACAAGCTAAACTATCTGAGGTATTGGCTTTAAGTTACCATGAATTACCTTACCAACTGAAACCATGCTTCTTACATTTGAGCCAGTTTCCAGAAGATTTTGAAATACCAACCAAGAAATTAGTTCGGCAATGGGTTGCAGAAGGCTTTATATCCTCACAGGATGAAGTAGAAGTGGATGAAAGGCATGAAACCGTGGAGGAAGTTGCACAAGGCTACTTACATGACATGATAAATAGGTCGATGGTTCAAGTGGGAGTGAAGGGTTCAACAGGAACCATAAAAACTTGTCGCCTGCATGACCTTATGCGTGATTTATGCTTGTCAAAGGCCAAACAAGAAAATTTTATGCATATTATTGGTTCTCTCCCATCTTCTACGTATTCTAGACCAACACCTGTAAGCAAGATCCGTAGATGTGCTATCCATTTGGATCAAAACAACCAAGATCCTGGTTTGCCAGAATACCAGAAAAATCCTAACCTTAGGTCCTTATTCTTCTTCCGTCCAAAAAAACATAGAATACATAATGAGCGCCTTTTGAAATCTGTGTTTGACAAATTCAAATTGCTTAAAGTGTTGGATCTTGAAGGAATTAAAGGACTTGAGGAGAAATTACCTGAAGATATAGGATTTCTTGTTCAGATGAGATTTTTAAGTCTGAAGAAAACACGTATAAGAGAATTGCCGACATCTTTGGTCAATCTGGTTGGCTTGCAGACTCTGAACTTGCAAACAATTGATAAAGTGTCGTGGGAATCAACTGTACAAGTGCCTAATATTTTATGGAAGATGGCGCAGTTGAGACATCTATATCTTCCTAAGTGGTGCGGGGATGTTACAGATAATTTACAGTTGGCCTGTCTGAGCAACTTGCAGACTCTTGTAAATTTTCCTGCTAATAAATGTAATGTTAGGGATCTCCTCCTATTAACCAACCTCCGAAAACTTGTTCTAAATGACCCTAGACACTTTGAATCATTTGTCCAAATCTTTGAACCTCCAAATAAGATATTGCCATACCTGACATCCCTGTCCTTAAAAACTGACCTCCTTTCATTTCCGGATACAGTAGTTGATTTAAGGAAACTACTATTAGGCTGTCCACGTCTTTGCAAGCTGCATGTAGAAGGAAGAATAAAGAACTTACCCCGAGATAATGAATTCCCTTCATCTCTCACCAAGTTAACTTTATGGGGATCTAGACTTGTTGAAGATCCAATGGAAGCGCTTGGGAAGCTGCCTCACTTAAAGTACTTAAGTGGATGGGAATTATTCATGGGAAAGAAAATGACTTGCTCTAGGAACAGTTTCCCCCAACTGAAAACGTTACTTCTTCGTGGGTTGTCCAATTTTGAGGAGTGGAAGATTGAAGAAGGAGCTATGCCTACTCTTAGTCGTTTGGGTATTTCTGATTGCTACAAGCTGAAGATGGTTCCAGATGGACTGAGGTTTGTCACTACTCTCCGGGAAGTAGAGATTAGGTGGATGTCAAGAGCATTCAAAAGTAGTATTGAGGAAGATGGGGAAGATTTCTACAAAGTCCAACATGTGCCTTCCATTGTATTTTTGAACTGAGACAAAATTATGGTGAGTGACTCTATACTATTGATGTTAATTTGTTCAATTGTTATAATGTTGATTTAATTTGCATATTGGCTATTAATGTCATACTCAAGACCACCTCTAACTGCATTGTTCTAGCTTTATTCCAGGCTTGGTGGCATATTTTTACCAGTTGCCTTACAAATAAATTTTTTAAGTCAAACTCCAGACAATATAAAACTTCTAACAGTGAGTGCTTTGTCAATGAAACCCAACAACTGTTGCCTTTTCTAACAACAAGAGTTTCTTTGACAAGTTAGTCACATTATTGCCTTTGTGCTAGAGATCTATAAATAGCTAATTATTAGATATGAAACTTTTATAAGTGAGTGCTTTGTCAAAGAAACCAAACAAATTAATTATGGATCCACATAGAGTACCAATTATGTATTTCATCTGCAGCAAGCTTCTACCACTGTTACACATTGGCAAGCATCTCTGTGTTTGGCTGTTTAATCTTCAATTATATAATTTAAATGGTTCAAAATATAAAGTTTTCAGCTACTTCTTATTAGTGAAAAAATCTGCGGTCCATTGTTTACTCTAGGCTGAAAATTCTCTGTGTTCAAATGTTCAGGACTGCATGGAAGACTGTTACATAGACACTGATGCTTTGAAAAGTAAAAGGAGCAAGATGACTCAGAGTTCTATGGGTGTTTCTTTGCAAGATTTGTCATTTAAGATTATCTAGTTCTCTTGCTTATATTGTTAAGACTTCTCTTGATTTAAATGCTTGTTGGTGTTGCCTCAACTATTGGATAAGGTGCATATTTGTCATAGTTACTAGGTTGATACAGCAACTAAATATCATGTATTAAGCACATACTAATGCAATTCATCAGATTCCTAAGATATCTGGATAGAGAATTGAAAGCGTTTAATCCTGCATCACAATTAAGAGCTAACCTCATCAAAACAATATGCTTCTATCACCTGGAGTGGCCCCTTTGACAGCATGAGTCTCCTCATCCCCTCAGTAGGGAGTGGACTTTGAGCTGCTCAAGTTTTGGATTTTTCTGCTGACTGCAGCGGCCTAATAAAAACATCAAGTAAGTTTGCAATCTAAGATTTGAATTAAGCAAAGCAAGAACTGAAATGCAACCAAAAACTTTCACAACTCAACATACAACCAAACTCATCTAGGATGAATAGAACCCAGCGCTCCTTTTTTACTATAACGAGACAGCTCCAAAAGAATATCAATCCTATTCAAACAAATTATCGAACATCTACCCTGCAAGAGGATAAAATGGAAATTCTTATCAACCCTGAATATCACAACGTTCCCCTCATAACCAAGAAACCATCAAATGTTTAAGCAAACCCATTACATTTTTGCCACCTCAACGGTTATTAACCTAGCATGTCTACTATATCCATAGTTCCCAAATATTACCTACCGTTTCCTAACCTATGATAATACTGTAATAGACAAATCTATTGCTAATCTCAATCGATAACCATATATACGTTAACGGGTAAGATCTATAATTTTTAGGTAAACTACATCCAAAGTTACCTTACTATTAGCAAGTTTACGTTTTGGTCACTTACTTCAAAAAGTTATAAAATTACCACTTAATCAATTGAAAATTTTCATTTAAGTTACTAGGCTATTATATTTGTTGTTGTGTGACCTCTGTTCATACCACCTACACCATTTGTAAGCTTTGGTTCCTCTTTTCTTCTATAATTCAATTTTATTTTTTATGAAACAACTTTGAAAGTCGTAAATCTACAAACCAAAATTCAAACAGGTTTTTTCTCCGATCTCCGACACTAAACCATCATCTCGACTTAGATCTAAGATATATTCTTCTACTCGTCGATAGTATTGATCCATTGTACCAATTTTCAAATCGTTGTTTGGAGCTCACTAGTCACACTTTTTAAAAAAAGAACTTAACAATCCAGTGACTTAAATAAAAACTTTCGAATAGTTCAATGATCATTTTGTAATTTTTTGAAGTTGAATGACCAAGATGTAAACTTACTAATAGTCTAGTAACATTGAGTATAATTTACCCTAATTTTTAATATCATAATTAAAATGTAAATGCTTAGAGAAAAAACTTAATTCAAATAATTTTTTTAAATATCAAAATTTAGTAACTAAAAAATTTAAAAGTAAATTCAATAATAGATTCATATAATCTAAATGTGTTATCCCAAAAAGTAGTGTTGGAACTTTGATCGCTTTTCTTGTCCCACCTCACGTTCGAATAGTAGATAGAACAACTTTGGTGCATATTTCACTTCCTCCAGATTCAACTCAAAAGTTTAATGTGGGCCTATTAACTCGTCTAGTTTAAGTGATAATATTTTTTGTCTTCTCTATTGTCATGATTTTAATGGTAAACTTGGTAAAGCCTCAACACTTTGCATATCAATTTATCCTTGAAAAAACAATCACCAAGACAGAAAGCCTCATTAAAAATCTCACATAATTTTACATAAAACTCAAATTTAGTTTCATTTTCAAACTTTTTAAAATTTTCAAACTTAGTTGTTAAAATATGAAGTTTTGACATTATTTCCTTCACGTTGGTTTTGCAAGATTTTCTCTGTATCCTTAGCATATTCTCATGCAAAAATGATTTTAAGTTGGTCCAAATCAACTCAATTGAAAATAATATCTAGAGCTTATGAATTTCCATAAGAAGCCTTTCTTTTTGCAGAAGTGTATTTGGGTGTATGGTGTCATCAGCAGCAATTACAATGGGTTAAATCCACCCATCTTCAATAGCATCCCCAGGCTACTTCATTAACAAACATGATAAAATCTCTTATAAGAACCTTCCAATAAGTATAGTTTGTTAAACCAAGTAGCAATAAAGATCGAGTAATTAAACTACCTTCCTTCATGGATTCCATGATTGCAAATTGAACAAACGATCACTTTCAAACAACTCTTAAAGCTTGCTCTGATACCAATAGAAAACACTTTGGTTTGCACTTCTTTCGAACTATTGTTCACACAGATGTTGGAATAGGTAACTTGGTTGGATGCAAAACAATTTCGTTCTAACTTCTGTTAGAAGAGGAAATGAGACAAAACATATTTTTAGCAAGGTAGAACATGATGCAAAGTAACTCTCGGAGAATGATTTTATTCAACAATCCAACCGAATCACCTATTGGCTAAAGCCCAAACTACTTTTACCACAATGAATATTGGTG
Source organism: Gossypium anomalum (assembly GCA_025698475.1). Lineage (NCBI taxonomy): Eukaryota > Viridiplantae > Streptophyta > Magnoliopsida > Malvales > Malvaceae > Gossypium > Gossypium anomalum. The sequence goes on from CM046966.1 coordinate 19,554,443, forward strand.
CATGTATCACTTTACATTTAATAAAGCTCTCCAAACAATACCTAAAAGAGTATCATAAAATTACCCAATAAAATAGCAAAATACAAAAGCTAAAGACACTCAACCATACACCAATGTGCGGCAACTAATATAGTTGTAACTTAACAAGCAAATGTCTCTAAAATAGTAGTAAAATTAACAATTATACAATATTCAAATATTAACAACAAAATAATAGCAGTATAATAACGAAATGATAGCAAAACAACAGTGAAACAACTGATTCGAGCAGGCCCGAGCAAACAATTCTACCCGAGGCCCAGTCCATTTAGAAAACGAGTCTTATTTCTTGTCCAAGCCCATTTTAGAGCTTATATTTTTGCTCAAACTCTCCCACTTTTCGAGTAAACCTTCGGATCTAAATGGATATCTCAACCCATAATCAAGTCTACAAACAAGACTCAATAATATTAAATCATAATCCATTAAAAATCAAATATACCAACCTCAAAAACTTTGATTGCTCCGTACGTCTTATGACAAGGAAGTCAAAATTTCCAAACACATTTATATTAAACTCGAGATTTTGAGATTTGTAAGTAAAAATAAAAAAAAAAGTATTTTGAAAAGTAAATTTCCAAAACTTACCAATTCTAATAAATAATATATAAAACTATATTATGAAATTAAAAGAAAAACACAATCTTAAAATCACCTAAAATTTTCTCTCACGTGTATTTCAAACTTAGTATTGACTATTGAGTATTACTTTTCAACTTTTTGACAATTTCTTTGAGTGCCACTATGGATTTTATCATGTATTAAATTTGTGTATAGTGTGAAATGGACTTAGTTTTCTTCCAAAGGGCATAATGCAATTCGAAAAAGTCTACGATTTGGAGCTATAACTTCTTTCTTTTTTGGATTTCTTCAGCATTAATGAATAATTTATTTCATACATCAGTAAAGATATGGTGGGATGATTAAACAATGAATACTGTCCTCATCTCTCTACTGTTTATCCATCCATGATGAATTAATAGTGCAAATCTACATTTTTATTTATTAAATAGATTATCCAATTATCATTTTAAAAAAAACAACTATAAAATATTTTAATAAGTAAATCATTATATTAATTTATTTAAAAATCATATAAATTAAGTGATAATTATAGTAAGAATTTTTAAAACGAGAACTATGAAAATTAAAATGATTTTAGCCATTAGATCAAAATAAATGATTCGAAACCTTAGATTTTGTATTATCTTACCTCACCAATTTTTCTCTTCTTTTTTTTCTTTTCCCCGTGCAATTGAAGTCTTAGTGAAAAAAAAATGATAATCTCTACTTTCATATTTATTTTCTTTTGGAAAAAAAATTAGAATGGAAAATAAAAGAGATTAGAGCTATTATGATTAACCACTTTGAGTTTTAGGTATTTGTTTTTCTTCATCGAAAAAATTGGTCGATAATTTCAATCAAGAAGAACAAGTACCTAATACCTAAATTGATGAACCTTAATAATCATAATCTCTTATTTTTCATTTCAATTTTTTTGTTAAAAAAATAAATATGAAACCCTAATTATTCAATTACATTGCAAAAAGAAAAAAAATAATAGAAAGAATTAGATGTTATTAGTTTTATTTTAATAAGATAAGATAAAGATAAATTTTAAAGCTTATAACATTTATTTTTATCAATAGCTAAAATCATTTTGATTAACCTATAAATTAACTAATATTTACTTTCTAAAAGAAAATTTTTCAACTTTTATTTTTTTTAAAAATATCAAACAGTCGTTTTCACCTCATTTTCCCACAAAACTTTCAAAAGCTTTCTTTTCTAAAATCACTGTTGTTTTGAACTACAACAAGTCTACACCCATAGCACCGCCACATTTTGATTTAATTCAAGAATGTTGGACTCAGTAGATTCCACATGTGCAAAAACCCTGTAGTTTTGCTCCTTCCATAAAAAATAAATAAAAAATAAAAAATCAAAGCATTCAAAGCAATGTGTAAAATATTTGTGATCAAGGACTGTTTTCTTTTAAATAGCAGCCCATAGTGATTCTTCAACCCAAACAACAGCTCATCTTTGGATTTTACGTAAATCCAAGATATGCAGCAACTAAAGAAGATGTGGTCTCTAGTTTCCTACTCTTTCCTACAAAGCACATACTCATCTTCTTACCCCCGTGAGATCAATCTGTCCCTAGTGGCAATGGCCAACCAATAAACAAATGAATGTCTGTTTGGGAATATAAAACTTGAACCACACCAGTCTAAGCCATGGAACCTTCTCCCTTCTCTGGTCTTAATATACTCCAAACTGCTGCCATTGAATATTTAGTTCCTGGAATAGGCCAACAACCATCACTACTAACCACTTGACGAGCAACATGTCTAATCTGCAAGAGTTTCCGCCAACCCTAGCTACTACCTATGGCTGCAGGGATTGACCTCATATCGCTGCTTTTGTAGAACATACACATTAATTCATGCAATCCAAAAAGAGCCTGAATTTTTTTTTTAACACATAGACTTTCATTTTTTTTTTCCCGAACAGATACTGCTATGTGACAAAGCAGTTAACTATTATTGTTGCAATTATTGCTCTCAGAATCTGATGAGTCATAAGTAATTTCAGAAAAATTATGGCTATCAAGACCCAAAAATTTCCAAACAAAGCCAGAAAACAATGCTTCTTCATATATACATTCACCGTAAGGATAGATGCTCTCCATTTCGGAATCTGCTCTCTCTTGCAGCTCCAAGGCAAGCTCTAGTGTGACCTCCACCTCGCCCATTGCTGGTCTTAAATTTCCTTTATGGTTGACACAACTAGAAGCGATTTCCAAATACTTGTTCAAACATTCTGGAGCTATCCTTCCCTTGAGGTATGGGTCAATGGCATGATAAATGGTTCCTTGGCTTAGGGATTCCATGGCCCAATCAAGCAGATATTGTTTCTCCTCAGGTAGTGTGCTATCATATTGTGGTCTGCCATAAAGAACTTCGTACAAAACAATCCCAAATGAGAAGACGTCGGATTTTTCTTTCAGTAAACGCACGCGATGCTCTGGGGCCATATATCCACAAGTTCCCACCGCATGATCTGTGTCGATTCTTGTCAAGGCTTTTGACGTGCTAAGAGGAAGCAGTTTGGACAATCCAAAATCTGAAAGTTTAGAACACCATTCTTCATCTAAAAATATGTTTGAGCTCTTGATGTTATGGTGGATTACAGCACGCTTGGCTCCAGCGTGAAGGTAATGTAATCCACGTGCTGCACCGATACATATGTGTAGCCTATGTTTCCAAGCCAGTGGAACATGATCCTTCCCGTAGAGAGCATGAGCGAGTGATCCTCTGCTCATGTACTCTAACACAACGAACATCTCCTTTTCCGAAAGGCAGAACCCGATAAGAGAGACGAGATGCGGGTGGCGCAACTGGCAAAGCAACTTTACCTCATTTAATTGTAACTCACTTGCTCCTCCTCCTGAACTGCCTCCGCAGCGTCTCACAGCAACAATGGTTCCATCATCCATTGTCCCTTTATAAACAATACTCCCGAAGTAACTTGTACCAATAATGGAGTCTGGATGGAAGTTGTTGGTAGCGGCTTTGATCTGGGCTAGTGAAAATTGACGGCATAGATCCTCCGGAAGTTCTAATTGAGGAGATTTTTTCTTTGAAGCGAAGAAGCTTAGCAGAGAACAGAAACGATGCCTCATAGGGGATATTTTATTTATTTAAAATATCCCCTACGAAGATTTGAAGAGAACTCTATAAGCCTGAGAGAAGATATATGAAAACATATGGAAACACTTGTGCATTGTATTAAACTTTCTTTATATGTTCTGCAGTGTGAATAGGACCGAAGTTTGAGAATGAGTTGAAATTTCAAAGTCAATGATAATCCAATTCATAACATATGGTAGGACTCTTAATTTGGTGCAATGGCAGGATGCATAAGCCATCTTTGACTAATATAGTTTATTGTTTGTGTCGCCATCGTCTGGACCTTACGGCTTGCGAGAATTGAATTGGTATTAATCTACTAGAAATAAGGTTTGTTCTGTCGATGAAGGGGTGTCTCTTTGCATTCTTTGCTCACTGCACTGGATTTTGCTTTGATGAGCTCAAAATTCCTGATTTTTATGGTGGGATTTTTCCTTCTGGATTCGAGGGAGTGCTTCTTGGTCGGTCCCTTGTGATTCTTGGCATTTTAATGTTGATGGTTCTACGAAAGGGAAGACAGGGTGTGCTGGTTGCGGTGGTGTTTCTCCGGGATGACAAATTGATGTGTGGATTCTCCTTCTCCATGGTTTCTATAAGTTCCTCTTATTGTTGAATCCGACGCTTTCGTTGCCGTTTCAAGGGTCCGTATCACTGCTGCCAAACCATGGAAGCTATGGAAGAGCTTGAATATCATTGACGACCTTTTGCACCAGAGTAACAAGGTGCTAAGAGAGGCTAATGTGATTGCAGTTCACTTTACCAAAAAGGGAATCACCGGCTCTGATTTTTTTGCATGGTTTTGAGGTGTCTCATTCGGAGAGCTTTATTTGACTTTTTTATAAAAATAACTTAAAAAATTTAATTAATTATATGAATGACTTATTTTTTAATTAAACACGTAAATAACCTAAAATTTACGGTGAAAGTTGGTAGAGCCAAAGAATTTGGCGCCACCAACATGCCACATTAGTAATTTACACTAAAAAATTATTTTTTTGGTGAAGCTATGTAGAATGGCGCGACTTGTATAAATACTAGAGAAATATTATGATTTTTAAAAGTATAACCAAATCTGATGTAATAGACAAAATAATAGGAAAAAACTAAAAACAAGTAAATAAATAAATAAATAAAAACAAAGTAACAGGGTGTTAGTTTCGAAATCTGGTGGCACCAATTAATTTGGCTCAACCAGAAAAAAGGTAAAATTACTAAAGTCCCCTTTATACTTTCAAAAATCACAATATTTTTCTAGTATTTATACAAGTGGCGTCATTCTACATAGCTCCACAAAAAAATTAGTTTTTTAGTGTATATTGCTAACGTGGTATGTTGGTGGCGGGTTAGCAATTTTACCTTTTTCTGGTAGAGCCAAATTAATTGGCGCCACCAGATTTCGAAACTAACACCCTGTTACTTTGTTCTTTTTATTTATTTATTTACTTGTTTTAAGTTTTGTCCTATTACTCTGTCCTATTACATCAGATTTGGTTATACTTTCAAAAATCACAGTATTTCTCTAGTATTTATACAAGTGGTGCCATTCTACATGGCTCCACCAAAAAAATAATTTTTTAGTGTAAATTGTTGACGTAGTATGTTGGTGACGCCAAACTCTTTGGCTCCATCAACTTTCACTGTAGATTTTAGGTCATTTACATGTTTAATCAAAAAATAGGTCATTTATGTAATTAATTAAAATTTTTAAGTCATTTTTATAAAAAAACAGCTATATTTTCTTTCACCTTTTGTGGTATTTTCTAGTTTCGCTCCTCTGTTGTTGCACTCCCATGTTTTTAAACCCACTGAATAGTAGCATTTTTGTTGCTACCTTTAAATAAAACTGATTTTTGATGGGTAAATATACATTTTGGTACTTGAACTTGGTTTAAAGTTTTACTTTAGTGCTTAATCTTTTTTTTTCTCCAATAAGGTACTTGAACAAGGCTTTAAGGTTTAATTTGGCACTTCAAGTTTTTTTTTGGTCCAATTAGGTACTTGAACTTGCTTGCGTTTCACATTGGTACTTGAACTTGGCTTTTTTTGTCCAAATTAGTATTTATGGTAAATATCTTATTTGAACCAATTTGAACTATGAAGCCAAGTTCGAGCACCAATGTCAACCAAAATGCCAAGTTCAAGTACCTAATTGAATAAAAAAAAAGTTCAAGTACCTAATTGAACCTTGAGGTCAAATTTAGATACCTAATGGGACAAAGAAAAACTTTGGTACCAAATTAAAATTCACATACTAATATATATATATTTACTCATTTTTTATTGAGAATAAAAACATAAATTTTTTATATAATACGTTGAATTGATTCATATAGATACTTTTTAAAAAAAGATGATTGATAAAGGTGGACGGCTACATTTCATTTCGGTGATGAGCATGAAAATTATGGTTTTTTATTATTACCACCTATAATCACCTTGTCCAATGACTCTTCGCCTTGTACTAAAACAAGGTGAACTACAACACATCCTCACCCTCCTCTCCACCTTGTCTAGTTAAACCATCAACAAGTTATGATAGCAAATTTTTCTTAAATTTTGGAATAATTCGCTCAAGTCCAAAAGTAATTCCAAATGGCACCATTTAAAAGTTGAATGTTAAATTTAGAACTAAACCTACAAACAAGTAAGTAGATCAAAATTAAAATTTCCATTTCTTTTTTTTTTTTTTTGGTATACACATGTAGTGTTTTTTTTTTTTTTATAACGATTTGACACTAATTCTATTTATGTCAATGATATCAGGTAAATGTTTTCCAATAGTAATGACTCTAAGATTCAAACTTAGTCCAAATGATTGAGAAAAAAAGTTTATGGCCACTTCTTTCAACCACTTGTTGGTGATTTCTTTTTGTTTTAATCTATTAATGATCTACATTTTCAATTGTAACAACTATTGTGTTTAAACTTACATGCAGCATAAATCTACACTATTATAAAGTTTTTGTCTAAGTTAATATTATGAGTTAACCAAACAATTGGAAAAAGATAAAAAAAAATTAAAATTATTTGCTGATGCAAGTTGTGGAGTAGCATTCTAAGTGGCACTCGATAATGTTCACTACCATCATCCTTGTGACAAAGTAGTATCATCCCTACAACAGAGGAGTAAACTTGCCATATTTGGTGTTGGCAATTTATTGAAACAAAATCTTTGGGCTATTGCTTGTGTTGATATTTTGGAGATATGAAAGCCATACTTTGGAGTCACGTATGCATAGTCCATCATCCACTCAAGATTTAGGTCTGCCATACTATGAGCATCACAAGTGAATAAATCTAAAAACGGATTCAGAATCTATTTTTCTTGGGTTTAATTTGATGTATTGTCAATCCAGTTAGTTACATCTATGTCTCTATCTTTGGGAGTCATCCACTCCGATGCCCAAGACAAAATATATCCATAATTGGATTAGATAGACGTCATATTAGTCTTTCAATTGGTTTACTCATTTTCTATTAGACTAAGAACATGTTTAGGTTCATCTAGTAATATAAGCTGTCTTTTCGTATTACGATTCGACCACGTAATACCGCTTAATATCAGTTAAACATTAAACAACCAATGAACAACATTTGCTTCTATTTTTCTTTGCGTGCAAAACCCACAAGAGGACAATTATACAAAGTATATCAATGAATTTGTTTTATTAACCAATCTATTCGAAAAAATTACAAGTTTATATTGACGAAAATATTACACTTAAGGCACCGGATCCAACAGTTTTGTCCATGTCATCACACGTCGACCACTACCCATAGTGGCTTGCCATTCTTTGTTCTTTTTTTCGATTTGGGTTGGGTTATTAGTCTGCCACGGTTTTCTAAGTTTCGCTAAAAAAATTAGAATTATAAAAATTACCTAGACTATTTTCGGCTCACATAAATTTTTCTTATTTTACAAAAAATGAAATTAAAAATAATTCTTGTGTGGATATGATAGTTCATGATCTAGTAACATACCAAAAAAAAAATATGAAAAGCCTAAATATAACCTATCTAATGCTAGGAACCACAAATTTTTGGCAAAATTACTTTATAACAATTATAAAATAAATTCATACATTCGTTCATATATATAACAATCCAAACAACGTCACTTCTCATATTATTTAATCAAACAATGAAAGAGATAAATAAATTTGTTATCTGATTTTAATTATAAACATAATACAACCTAGCTTTAATACAAATGATTGGAAAAATCAATTTAGAAAACAGTGGCATATGCACAGTAGAAGTTTAATTTTTTTTCTTAAAATTGAGATTTGTGATATTTATAGTGATAAACTCTAGACCAAATTAGTACATGTGCTTCGAGCCAAACAATCTAGGTTGTTTTCTAGCTTTCTACCAAACGCTCTTCTTTGTTATCTTCGAACCCTGACTTGTTTAGAGTGTTAGCTTTAATTTTATGAACCAATTGCATAGAATAAAATCTTTGACTAATTTCCAATAGAAAAAGTTAATTTATCTCTATAGGAAACCAAAAACTTGAACTTTCAATAAAATAGAATTTATTCTCTAAAAAAATTGTCATTATTTCTTAACAGAGTAATGGCACTCAAAATATGAATACCTATTGTAATTTTGGCTCAAACCATAGTTCCTATTTATAGGAAAAAGGTATAAGAGTTTTAGTTGAATAGTTGGTAATTGAATAGTATTATTTTAATAGAAAAATACAATTTTCTACTTGAGAATACTAAGAAGTGACGACAACCCTTACTAAGTCTAGAGTTTGTCGCCCCTTACATGCTAGATGAGCCTATTGGGCTTGTCTTTGATATTGGGTGCAATTATATGTATTATATGGACCTTTAACTAACTCATATAATTTAACCATCCAAATAACCACTTTTTATATTTCTCGAAATAGTAATTATTAAAATCAATTCTAATTCCGTTAAGATCAAGATAACTTTACTGTCCATGAGGAAATATATGTAATTGTCTTGTTTATTAAAATTGCGATGACTAATTAATTTAATTTTCACTTTAAAATTCAATTATTTAATTACAATTAATTAAAAAATAATTCAAAGAAATTAATTTAATATTTAAGTCATCTTTTACATTTAGCAAGAAAATGCATTTACTGCGGATAGTGATGCATGTGATATATCTCTTCATCGTCATTTTCATACATTCCTTAATATCGGTTCTACATGCAATCCATTTTGAATTATGTCGAGCTAGCGAACAAATTGATTGGACATATATAATTAAAACTTAAATGATTTATAATTAAGTTTGAACTCTTGTTTAATAATTACAATATTATTTAATCATAGAATCATTTCACTAAAGTATCGTGATTGAACTCCCCCTTATTATATATCATTACGAAAGCAAATTTATAGATACTTATCTAATGACCTTATCATAAGTGTGTTACCCTCATAGGATATTATTTATCTCTTTGGGTTAAATCAATTCACCCAGTATGATCATATTTTATTTCATGGTAACTATTACATCTTCCTTTATGAAAAAGTCAATTACTAATAGATACTAATTAAATTATTCATCCAACAAATTACACATGGCCCCTTTAAATGAAGCTATAACATGTAGAAATTGTATACTCAACATATTGACTTTCGACTCTGGTGTTATTTGAACTCAAACTTTTAATACATTAAAGTATATAAGTCACATGCACATAGTTAGTCACTTACTCAAGATTGAGGTAAGTCACACTATGAACATCACAGGTGAATTAATCTAAATGGATCTAGGGTTAATTTAACTTGAGTCTTATCAATGTATTATCAATCTAGACAATCACATTGATGTCTCTATCTTTTGAGATTCAATCACTCTAATACCTAAGATAAAGTATCTCCCTAATTGAACTTTATAAACAACATAATAGTCATTTAATCGATTTGTTCAATTTCGATTCATCAGACTATAGACCTTTTAGATTACCTACTAATATAAGTTGCATTCTCACATTATTATCCGACCACATAATACAACTTAGTATTAGTTAAATGTTAGGTAATTAATGAGACAATATTCGCTTAAATTTTGCTTTGCATGTAAAAACTGTTGAGGATAAATACAAACAATAGTAATGTGAATAATGGAATTTTATTAAATCAATCTGATTGAAAATTACAATAGAAAGGAATAATAAACTACACTTAGAACACTAGATCCTGACACTACATTCCCATAAGTGAGGATCAAACCTCGACCATATGATTAAAGGATTAGGTGAGCAACCATCACACCTCAACTTAGCAATTTTTTTAGTCATATATTTAAACATCTTGTTAAAATTATTTAGAAAGAAACATTTGATTTTTGCAAGTTGATATTTGAGCAGTTATATGAGTAATTATCATTGGGGCAACTAACAATTGAAGAACAATAACACAAAAAGATTAGTTACGCAATTCAATTTCCATTTACATCTAAGGGGCTTTACCCAAAGAGATAATTTACAATTTTCAACCACGTACTAGTGATGATTTAAGTCATATTACTCACTATGGTTAATAGCCTTTAATATTTATATCATTCTCTGCTAAGTTTTTCATGAAACTCAATTGTAAAGCCAAATGACTCACTTATATTTTACTTACAAAATGCACTCACAGAAGAGTTCCTAATTCAACAAAATAAAGTGCTAACTTTGTTACCCACTAAGTCAAGCCTGGTTTAAGGCTTGCTGAAATACAAATTAGTTACCATACCAAATCCCAATAAAGTATCCTATAAAATAGGTTACAATTATCTAAATAATTTTCTTTTAATTTGAAAATTGAGTTTTAGAGTAGAGTCGGTAAATTTTTGTGTCAGGTCTAGGAAAATTTCACTCCCACCCCGCTCTAATATATTTAGAAAAATTCTTTTTTTTTTTAAATTTTATAAATAGTTTTTATATTTCAATTATAATTTCATAATTTTATAAGAATTTATAACCTATATTTAAATTTTGTAACTATTATTTCATATATTTTGTTATAATTCCATAATTTTATAATATATTTGGTTTAATTTTATAAAAATTAACATATTATAAAACATTATTTAAAATTTTAGAGCAAGATCAAGGTTGATCATATTAGTGACAAAATTTTTAAATAAAATCAAGTTCAAAACGAGATATATAAAAATTAGATCAGAACTAGGGTAGCCAAAAAATCGTCCTAACTCGTTCAATTGCGACCCCCTGACGAAACTAATTATTTCAAAAGTAATTTGCATTGTAATGATATTTCTTTGCCGGATTTGTCATTTAGGGTTATCCATTTCTCTTTCTTATATGTTAAAACTTCTCTTGATTTGAGTGGTTGCTGGTGTTGCATCAACTATTGGATAAGGTCCTTATTTGTCATAGGTGGTATGCTGATCATGTATTAAGCACATACTAAGGCAATATATCAGATTCCTATGATACTTGGATAGAGAACTGAAAACATTTAATCTTTCATGTCAACCTCATCAAAACAATATGCTTCTATTACCTGGAGTGGCCCTTTTGACGTATGGGTCTCCTCATCCTCACAATAGGGAGTGCACTTTGAGCTACTCAAATTTTGGGATTCTAAAATTTTCTGCTTTGCCTGCAGCGGCCTAATAAAGACAAGAAGTAAGTTTGCAATCTATGATTTCAATTAAGCAAAGCAAGAACTGCAAAATGCGACCAAGAGAAGGAATGGTTTTGAACAAATAACTTTGGCAACTCAACATACAACCAAACTCGGCTAAGATTGCTCTTTAGTTGACTATTACTAGACATCTACAAAAGAATATTAATCCCATTCAAACAACTTATCGAACATCTACCCTGCAAAAGGAAAAATCCGAATCCATTACCCACGATAGTATACCTGATTCAGAAATCTAAATCTAGTTATCTGCAAAAGGAAATTGAATTCTATAAATCTGAATCCATAAAAAAAAACAAATAAAATATCCACTTGTATTTGAATTTGCACGATTCATCGTCCATATCCCACAATTTAATGAACAGATTATAGCAAAGAAGCTAATTAATGTCAGTGTTTAGATTTATAGAGCAAGGAGACCTTATTTTCATTTAACTGGGAAAAGAAATATAGAATAAGAAAAAGGAGGGGGGAATGTCCTAAGAGTGCTAAGAGTAGTCCCATCTAAGAAAGGATTTACCAGGACATCACTTTAAACATATATAATTCTGAAAGTTGAACGCCATAGCTGCTTTGAAACCAATTTAGGCCCCAGGACAGCATATATAGTAATCACTAATTGCTTGTTTTCTGCCAAATTTCCCATGTAGGACCAGCCAGCTTCATTGCAATGATTAGGCGGAGCAGAATTCTGATTGTGGAATACATATCTTTATTGAAGGATGAACAAATGGCACCCACCTTTAATTGAACAAGTAAAGAATTAGAGTTTCAGTAATAGATTTCTCATTGTTTATCCCTGATTCAATATCGTTGCTAGTTGTATCACTTCAGAATCTAGAAACGAATCCGAAATCGTGCTATCTACATCAGAACAGCTATCAAATTCCTGTTCCACTACGTTTCCACCATAATCAGGAATATTGTTCCTGACAAATAGACAAGGTAGCAGTTCTTCATACTCGTATTCACCTTGATGATCGACGCTCTCCTTCTCCGAATCAGCTATTCTCTGAAGCTCCAATGCAGCCTCTAGTGCCATCTCTACTTCCCCCATCTCAGGTCGTCCCTTACCAGTCTGGCAAACACAACAATAGGCAATCTCCACAAATTTCTTGAAACATTGAGGGGCTATTTTCTTCTTCAAATAAGGATCAATGATGTCATAGATAGTCCCGTTTTCGATACATTTACAAGCCCAAGAAGTTATACTTTTTTTAATCCCTTCCAATGTTAGATCAATTGCCTTCCTTCCGCATAACACCTCAAACAAAACAATCCCAAAAGCGTAAACATCAGTTTTTCTGGTTATACGGCCAGTTATATAACACTCTGGATCCATATGAACGACGGTACCTGGTATTTTGACGTTCAAAGAGCCAGTAGGAGAACCAGCTTGGCTCATCTTTGACAGGCTAAGATCGGAAAGCTTAGGATTCCATTCGTCATCCAATAGAATGTTTCGGCTACTGATGTTACGATGGATTATCGAATGCTTTGCTCCTGAATGAAGGTAATGCAACCCACGGGCTGCACCACTGCATATCGTTAGCCTCTGCTTCCAGGAGAGTGGATCATTAGAACGATTACCATAAAGATGTTTATCAAGTGAACCATTCTTTATATATTCATAAACCAGAAGCTTTTCATCTTCTTCGTCGCAGAATCCGATGAAAGAGACAAGATTCGGGTGTCGTAGCTGACACAGTAACTGCACCTCGGTTCGGAATTCACGACTTCCTCGCAGTCCAAATGGCCCAAAGCGCTCAATAGTAACTGCCATAGTCCAATCATCAATGATTCCTTTGTATAGATCTCCAAAACCACCGCGACCAAGGAGAAAGTCTTCACAGAAGCTGTTGATAGCAGCTTTAATCTCCTCAAGTGAGAATTGTCGGCATAGTCCCTCTGGGAATGCTGAATATTGCTTCCCTGAAGAACTTCCTTTTCCCCTGCTTTTATCCGACTTTGCATTGTTAGGCGATTTATTAGTAATGTGGAAGAAAAGTAAAAGGGATTTTAAAGGGTTTTTCATTGCAAGAAATGAAGGAAGCAAGTTTGGATTTGATTGAATATTACAGTTTCTTCAGATTAGCTTACATTGTTCGTTTCAAATGTGAATTACATTTTGGGATTGAGCATTACTTTGCAACTTTCTGGAAGTGCCATTATTGGGTCCAAGGATTGAACTTCCTTGATAAAATTCTGCAGTGTGAAAAGAACTTATTTTTCAGTATGAGTTGAAATTTCAAAGTAAACGACAATTTAATTCAGAACGCGGAAATGTGTTGACCTTTATGTCTTCTGGTTTCATTAAGCCTCAAATGATGACTTGAACCTTATCTTGAGGCGGTGGCAAAATGCGTAAGCATAAACTTAAACATAACAAGAACACAGAGTTTATTTATACTGTTACATCACCAAATATTCAACTAACCCCACTAATCAGTATTGGGACTATTAAACATTGCTTGTACACATGAATAAATTGACTTATCAGCTCAATCATCATCTAAACCCATCAAAACATCAAGAACTAAGTTCATTTTCAACATTATTGCTATCTGAATCTTATAAGTCACTATCAAATTCAGAATAATTATGGCTATCAAGACCCACAAAATTCCTAACAAAGGCAGAAAACAATGCTTCTTCATACATACACTCACCAGAAGGATAGATGCTCTCCATTTCGGAATCTACTCTCTCTTGCAGCTCCAAGGCAAGTTCTAGTGTGACCTCCACCTCACCCATTGCTGGCCTTTCATTTCCCTTACGGTGGACACAACTAGAAGCGATTTCCAAATACTTGTTCAAACATTCTGGAGCTATCCTTCCCTTGAGGTACGGATCAATGGCATGATGAATGGTTCCTTCCCTTAGGGATTCCTTGGCCCAAGGAAGCAAACTTACTTGATTGTCTGGTAGTGTCCAATCCGAGTTTCTTCTGCCAAAAAGAACTTCGAACAAAACGACCCCAAATGAGTAGACGTCAGATTTTTCAGTCAGTTCCCCATTCATGGCATATTCTGGAGCCATATATCCATAAGTTCCCACCACCCTAAATGTATCCTTTCTTATCAAGGCTTTTGACATGCTAGGAGGACCCAGTTTGGACAAGCGAAAATCTGAAAGTTTGCAACACCATTCTTCATCTAAAAGTATGTTTGAGCTCTTGATTTTACGGTGTATTACAGCATGCTTGGCACCGGTGTGCAGGTAATGTAATCCACGTGCTGCACCGATACATATGTGTAACCTATGTTTCCAAGACAGTGGAACGTAATCCTTCCCAATCCCAAAGAGAAAATTAGCGAGTGACCCTCTGCTCGTGTATTCTAACACAACGACCATCTCCGATCCCTCAACGCAGAAGCCGATAAGGGAGACGAGATGTGGGTGGCGCAACTGGCAAAGCAGCTGTCCCTCATTTTTGAACTCTCCTACTTGATATGATAGCTTTCTCGAGCGCTTGACAGCAACTATGGTTCCATCATGTAGAGTCCCTTTGTAAACAGTCCCAAAACCACCTTCACCAATAATTGAGTGTGGGTGGAAGTTGTTGGTGGCGGCTTTGATCTGCGCTAGTGAAAAACGACGGCAAAAGCCGTCCGGTAGTTCTAATCGAGGGGATTTTTTCTCTAAACCTAATAAGCTTAGAAGAGAACCCAAAGGATTCTTCATAGGGGCACAATTAAGCAGTCGAATAAAGAAACAGTAGTACTACTTTACGAGAAACAAAAAGTGAAGTAAGTTAGAACTTTCTTGAGAGATTTATTTAGTCATTTAATCGATGTGGTTGAGAGGAAAATACAAAAGTAAGATTGTATGCATTTTATTGAAGTTTCTTTTATAATAATAGGGCTGATTTTTAAGTATCAGTTGAAACTTCAAAGTCGTCCAAAATCTAGCTCACAACGTTTCACTCTGCAGAAAGCTTAACATCATCTACTCCGGTGTTACCTCTCTAATTTTCTTCCCAAAAGAAAATAATGCAATTTAAAAAGTTTAATACATAATTTGTTACTTGACTTTAACATTCTTTTTTCTAATATAGTAAATGTGAGATTTATAATTACATTTTGGGACTTGAAAGAAACAATATTAATTTTTGATTTTTAATTTGGGATTTAAAGTTGATATAACAAAAATTCTTAGCTTTCATGAAATCAAACCTTAAAACCTGAATTAAATTATGTATATTATCATGTTGTATTTAATAAATTAAACATAATTAAATAAATTCACAATTAACACTAAATTTGTTCTATTAAAAAATCACGAAAAATTCAAACATAATAATATTAAAAATTAATTTTTATTAAATCAACCTTAAAACTCAAATTACACACTAAAAAGTTAATATTGTTGCTTGTAGATGCAAAAATATATAAAATTTGTCAAATACTAATTGTAGACTAGACCAAAAAAATAACAAGTATTACATTAGAAAAAAATGTTAAACTCAAGTATCAAATAATATATTAACCCTTTTAAATATTTTTTTAAAAAAATAGGTGCCAAAAGTTTATATCAATCATGATAGCGAATTTTGGATAAAATTGTCGTAAAGGCCCTTATACTAGGAGTCTTGATTGCATTTTGTTTCTTCTATTCAAAAAATTTGACAAATTAATCTTTTTACTAAACTGGTCATTTCATTAAAAATTCAAAACATTTCTACTATGAAGTTATCACGTGGTTGACGGAGCGACTAGACAACATTTGGCATGTCATGTTCACATCAACAAATATTTAAAAATAAAAACCCTAAAATAAATAAATTTTGTAATAATTATTTTTAAAATTATGTCCAAGTAATTTTTTAAATAAATATTAATATATATAATTATTTAAATTTAAAATAAACATTTGAATTGCAAATTAATTATTTTCATCAAGTTACAATTTATTTGAATATTTAATAATTATTATGATGAATTATATTTTATAAAAATATAAAATAAGTATTAATCTTATATTCTCGTAATCTTACTAATAATCGTACTCTAACATCCAACTAACGAAATGCACCTTTTGTGTAATGCTATCTGCTTATTAATATTAAATGAATTTTACCGTTTTTCTCAACAACAAAAAATTCCTTTCAAGATCACTTGATATCAACTAAGTTATATATATATATATACACGCTTTTTCATTCACCTATTTTTGAAGTTTTTAAAATTTGTATTTATTTTAATATTTAGACCAATCAAACGGATAATTTGACCGATTGAATTAAAAACGGAAAACACTTAAAAGAAAACAATTGTTTGATAATAAAAATTATCTAAACATTTGCTTCTTTTTTTTTTGATAAATTAGAGAACTAAAAAAATCAAAATTTTAAAGTGTCACACGAGAACAAAGTCGGAATTTTTTTGAGGGGCTAGAATTAATTTTTATATTATTACAATAGTAAATATATAATTTTACCATTTTAATAGTCTATATCTTTTTAATTTTTAAATGATTAAATCAAATTTTTATCATTTTTGAGGCTAAAGTATAATTTTACCATTATTAATTTAAAATTTTATAAATTATAAATTTAACTTAAATGAAAAATTTTCCATTTAATGAGGTCGAGATACCTGCCAAACTTCCTGACTTTTCCACTGGTGTCACATTAATATTATGGAACCTAATTAATAATAAATAATTAAAAATTAATTTCAATCAAATCAATGATAACATTGTAATTTTTAATAATTGAATGGTGGAAACAAAAACACACCAATAATTAAGTTAAAAGTATAATTTAATTTAAAATTTTTCATATTCGGTAGGGTTGAGAAAAAAATCAGAAATTGCTCCAACCATGATGTTTGGACAACTTTTTTATTCATGAATTAAAAAAAAAAGTGCGACTACTTGAACTAAATCTAATTTTATTTTTAATATAGTTTATTATTAATTTTTATGAAATTAAAATATTTAAAATGGTAAATATAATTTTAAAATATTATATAAATAATTATTATTCCAAAAAATAATATATAAGATATTAATATTTTATTTTATTTTTAGAAACATTTACGAAAAATACTTCAAAATTCTATCAAATAATGTCTAAATATTATAAAACAAAGTTTCTTTTTTCTAGATAAAGTTCAAAAAAAAAAAAAAAAACTCAAAATCTAAAATTAATATGAAAAAATCTATTAGGTGTTGGAAAGGTTATTCAGGGTCACCTTCTACACTTGATTACAAGATTTAAATTGCAGGTCGCATCATGTTTATCTTAGTTGCAGTTAGATGAATGCTAACTCGATCAATTGTGACAAATATCAATGATGAGCACCAACAACGGAGAGAGCCAAAGACGCAAAATAATAATAATAATACGAGTTGCCGAGTCTATTCACCGGAACAGTATTCAGGAACCAAGGCACAACATGATACTTCTTCAAACATATATACACCACAAGAAGCTAGACGCACCATATCGGAATCTGCTTTCTGTTGCAGTTCCAAAGCACGCTCTAGCATCACCTCCACTTCACCCATTTCAAGCCGTGAATTTCCCTCTGGACAAGTACAGGAACATGCGATGTCCACAAAGGTCTTGAAGCACTCTGCTGCTATCCTGCCCTTCAAATATGGATCAATGATATTATAAATGGTTCCTTCTCCAATTGACCGACGGGCCCAGTGAACTAAATATGCTTGATTCGCGTTCAAACTCAT
The DNA here is from genome assembly GCA_025698475.1 of Gossypium anomalum. Lineage (NCBI taxonomy): Eukaryota > Viridiplantae > Streptophyta > Magnoliopsida > Malvales > Malvaceae > Gossypium > Gossypium anomalum. Next base: position 19,572,510 of record CM046966.1, read on the forward strand.
ATCAAATGCCTTTCTACCACACAACACTTCAAATAAAACAACCCCAAATGAGTACACATCAGATTTTTCCGTTAGTCCAAATCCTGCGACGTACTCTGGATCAGCATAGCCACAAGTACCCTTCACCATTGAATCTATTCTTGTCAAAGTTTTTTGCTTGCAATTGCTTCGGGGACGAAGCTTCGCCAACCCGAAATCAGAAAGCTTGCAGACCAACTTATCATCCAAAAGAATATTGCTACTCTTAACGTCACGGTGAATTATTGCTTGCTTTGCTCCAGTGTGAAGGTAACGTATTCCGCGAGCGGTGCCTATGCATATCTCTAGTCTTTGCTTCCATGGGAGTGGATCACAACCAGAATCATAGAGAAGATCTCGTAGTGCTCCGTTTTCCATGTATTCATACACAAGGATCATCTCGGCTTTTTCATTGTAGAACCCTATAAGAGGTACCACATGTTGGTGGTGCAGCTGGCAGAGCAACAGCAGTTCAGCTTGGAACTCCTTGAACCCTTGTGCTGAATCTGGATACAAGCGTTTGACAGCGATAACCAAGTTCCAATCATTCAAAAACCCTTTGTATACATGTCCAAAACCACCACTACCAATAATCAAATCTTGATCGAAGTTGTTGGTAGCAGCTTTGATCAGGGCCAGTGAAAATTTATAGCTTATTTCCTCTGAAGAGCCGCTGGATTTCGTATCCTAGACCGCTTCTCATTTCCCTCACTATATTCCAACTTTTCATCCCCTGTTCCTTTTTGGAAGACTTTGTAGAAACTAGAAAGAAAACGTAAATGATCCTTCATGTTGGAAAGCAGATAAGCAAAGAAGCAGCACAGAGGAGTAACTTTGAACTTGATATTTTGGGGTGTTAAATGTTAATCTTATTGAGAAACCTTGCTTGACCCTAACCGTTGTTAACTATGTATTATCAGTGATGTATTCGGAAATGTATCATTTATATTGTTCAATTTTAAAAATTTAGTCTCTACACTGTCATATTTTAATTCTAAAATATGAAGTAAAATATTGGGAAGTCACAATCACGTGGTTTTCACTGAAATCAAAATATAGGGGAAGCCACAATCAACAATAAAAGTCAAGACTCTTCTAGATAAAACAGTCGCATATTTTTATGTAACGAAATTTCTTCATAATTATCTGCTATCCGTACGAAATATTATGATTGGAATTATTGCTATCTGAATCTTTGAAGTTAAAAGAATTATAGTAGCTAAACTCATAATCTAGAAAGCTATCAAGACCCGAGAAATTCCTAACAAAGCTAGAAAACAATTCTTCTTCATACATACAAGGATTGATGCTCTCCGTTTTGGAATCTGCTCTCTCTTGCAGCTCCAAGGCAAGCTCTAGTGTGACCTCCACCTCACCCATCGCTGGCCTTTCATTTCCTTTTCGGTGGACACAACTAGAAGCGATTTCCAAATACTTGTTCAAACATTCTGGAGCTATTCTCCCCTTGAGATATGGATCAATGTCATGATAAATGGTTCCTTTCCATAGGGAATCTGCGGCCCACTCGAGCATATGTTTCTTACTAATCCAAACACTTGTCCTATTGAAGGCTTTTTTACCAAAAACAACTTCAAACAAAACGACCCCAAACGAGAAGACGTCAGATTTTTCTGTCAGTTCTCCGTACAGGGCATACTCTGGATCCACATATCCAATCGTTCCCGCCGGACGTGTATCCATTCTTATCAAAGCTTTTGACATGCTACGAGGACCCAGTTTGGACAAGCCAAAATCTGAAAGTTTACAACACCATTTTTCATCTAAAAGTATGCTGGAGCTGTTGATGTGGCGGTGGATTACAGCATGCTTGGCACCGGTGTGAAGGTAATGTAATCCACGTGCAGCACCGATACATATGTGTAACCTATGTTTCCAAGACAGTGGAACGTAATCCTTCCCAATCCCAAAGAGAAAATCAGCGAGTGACCCTCTGCTCATGTATTCTAACACAACGACCATCTCCGATCCCTCAACGCAGAAGCCGATGAGGGAGACGAGATGTGGGTGGCGCAACTGGCAAAGCAACCGTACCTCATTTTGTAACTCTCTCACTGCTCCTAAACTGCTTCGGCAGCGCCTGACAGCAACAACGGTTCCATCATCGATAGTTCCTTTATAAAGACTCCCGTAACGACCTATACCAATAATGGAGTCTGGGTGGAAGTTGTTGGTAGCGGCTTCGATCTCGGCTAGTGAAAATTGACTGCATATATCCTCCGGAAGTTCTGAACCTTGTAATTGAGGGGCTTTTTTCTTCGAAACGAAGAAGGTTAGAAGAGACCACAAAGGATACTTCATAGGGGATTTTTTTTTTTTTTCACATTTAAGCAGTTGAATAAAGAAACACTAGTAGTACTTTACGAGAAAGAGAAAAAGAAAAAGACCTACACCGGATGGATGTAGCTTGAGCCTTGGAAGTAGATCAGTAGATCTGCCACAAGCTTTTCCTAATTTTTTACCCACTAACCCATTATTGGCTTGTTAGAATATACTAATACTCGCAATCATGTACAAGTATTTTTCAATTTCCTGGATGCTTCGTCGGAAGAGGTCAGAAACTATCCAAAGTTTTAGTTTTATTTATTTAATATTATGCTTGAAAGTCTTTCAGAAAAAAAATATGGTTGAAAGAGATATAAGGAAAATCATAGATCCAAAAGAACAGACCAGCATTATTAGGTTGGGTGTGGTGGTCTAAATTAAATAATAAGAAAAATGTGAAGGCACTTTATCGGAGCTAGTGGAAGACTAGAAAGGTCGGTTTTGTTGAAAATTGGCCAACCATGCTACTGTGATATTTTTGGATGAAGTGCATGCAGCTTGTAAACATGCTGCAGCATGTATGCTTACTGTAACAACAATTTTTTCTCTTTAGTTTTATTATAATCAAACTAGTTAAAAATGAACAAGTTAATGACAGCTTGATATGTTTAGGTGTTAAATGACTAGTTTAGGTGACTTGTGTATGTGTACAAGCAATGTTTATCAAGTTACTAGGCTACTTAGTGGTAGTAGGTAGTATTTGGTGATGTATTTGACTATAAAAGTATTGATTTTCTAGTTGAATGAATGAACAAAAATGAGCTAAAGGACATAAGTTCCCTTGCTGCACATTTGTGAGTAAGTAAAAATTATTTCATGTATCTTGCTGCCTTGTCTTGTGTACTGTATTTCTTCCTCTGCTCCCACAAAAACCCAACAGGTTTCAAGGATGAGGGCAAAAATTTATTCATGATCATATTCAAAGTTACAAATGATTCGGATACTGGTAAACGGGATTGGATGCAGCGCCGACCAGTAAGGAGGGTCACAACGTCGTGATGGACTCAGATTTGGCCTCCAAATGAGGAAATATACAATCGGCGGTAAGTGATGAAGGTGAGTTGGCTGGGCATTTACAATTTTTCAAGTATAAGCGTGTGGGGCCGAGTGATGAACAGGTTATGTTATTGAATAAGGTCAACACGCCTGTTGGAAACTTTGTTACCTAAAGCATAATGTAAAATTTATCCCTTATTATTTATATATTTTTGTCACATTGGTTTTTTTAAATTAAATTTAGGTTTCAATCTTAAAAAAAATGTCAAATTTAATCATTGGTTAGTTGAAAAATAGTCTAATTAATTTTTTTAATGAAAATACAGACTAAAATACTTTTAAACATAACAATCTACATGTACTTCATGCTATTTTTAAAAAACAAAATTAACCTTTTTTATAATTTTTATAATTCATTTTTGAATTTTTTTATAATTTTTAAATCATTTTTTGGCACGGCATACAAGACAAATAATATTATATAACATTAAGTGCATGTGAACTGACCCATGGGTTGCCACTCCAACATCATTAAAATTTTAATATTTTAGTCAGTATTTCTATTAAAGAAAAATAGTTTGACTTTTTTAAAAGGTTAATGGTCAAATTTAGAAGAATAATAGCAAATTTGACAAAAAATATAAATATTAATAGTTAAATTTATCATGTCAATCCTGAATCCTTTCTTTTCTTTGTCAAAAAATTGAGAGTAAACTCACTTTAAATAATAGTGATTCTTATAACATCAAATATATATTTTTTAAAAATTTGGTTAATGTTGTTAAGAAAAATTGATCACTATTCATCTCCCTCTCGGACTTTTTTCTTGACCCCTAGTCCTTCATCATCATCACTATATTTGACACAATCCTTAGCCATTCATCACTCTCTAGCATCACTATTTGTCACACAATATCACATTCATCATCCAACACTATCATCTTCACTATTACTGCCTCCATCTCTCTCACCATTGAACCTAGAAGCACCAACTACTTCAACCATCACACTAAAAGATTGAAACCCAAACCATAAACAATCATTCATACCAAAAATTTAACCAATAAATAAAACCAACATAATAAAAAAAGAATTGATCACTATTGTATCGAAGAATCTAAACCAAACCTACAAACAGAGAAGAGAAAAGACAACATTAAAAAAAAAGAAGGGAAATAAATTGAAAACAAAAAAAAGGAGACTTATCTCTATACGAGTTTAGGTTTGGAGCACCGAGATTCAATTCAACAACTTGAACAACGGTGAGGTGTATTCAGCCAAGGAGATCTACATATCTCATACGCAAGGCGATTGAACGACGAAAAAAGTAGATCAAGATAAGAGAATTTCAAAGGTGACTTGGTATTTTCAAGGTTTTTATGTGGGTTTTGAGACTATTTGAACAGTTAGTTTGAAAGTGAAAGGAAAAGAAAGGTGGATTGCTTAGTAGCTTTTTCAACTAGTGGCGTTGCTGGAGCACAACTATTAAGGAAGAGTAGTGCAAGGAAGAAGATGAGGTAAAGGATAAGAGAGAGGGAAAAAAAGAACAAGGGAAAAATAAAGAAAGGGGAAAATGAATAGTGTAAGCAGGCCAATTTGCCCGGGCCCGTGCTAAATCTTAACCCAAACAAAATAAACCCAAACCCAACTTAGCCCAAACCTAAAACTAAAACCCTAGCCCACAAAATATTTTCCAGCAATGAAGAGAGGGAGAACCCTAGGCGCCGTACCAGGTCACTTCAGCCCCTCACACGCGCCGTACTATCCATGTGCCTCCCTACTGCTACCAGCGTACACACCGCTCGAATCTGCAAACAGAGAAGAAAAGACAACAGGCAAGAAAAGAAAATAGGCAACAGTAGCGAAAACAATAGCAAAAAATAGGGTCTTGTAAATCAGTTTAAAAGGCCGAAAAGAAGCTAATGTAAAAGGGGGGAGGATTTTGGATATACAAGAAAGATTGTATTTCTTACGAACAAACAAAGAAATCAAAAAGGCAGACTAGAACCTAAAAGGTGTTTTGATCTTTCTTTTTATTTGTTTCTCTTCATTTTCTTGTTTGTTTTTATTTATTGTTTAAATACAAATCTACTTAAAAAAAAATCAAAAAGAAAAGGAAAACGAAGCCTTACCTTCGCATACGAGCCATCAGAGACCATCTCTTCTTCGTCGAAATCGAAGCTTGAGATAGGTTTTCGGGGCTAAAAATCTTACCTTTTGGGGCGAGGTTTAGAGCAGGAAAATAAAACGTCTCCATGGCGAGCTATCATCCATCGGTTTCAATGGTGGAAAGTAGCAGTCGAATGGTCAAAAAGGGGAGGGGAAAGCCTCAAAAATCTGCTGTTTTGAAACCCTAATAATTGGGTCTTCTGTTTGTGGCTGAAAGGGAGAGCAAGCTGCCATTCAATGGCTTTTAATTTTGGGGATTAAATGAAACAATGTCGTTTCAGTTATTAGGATGCGTGCCTCATGTTCAAAATGGGTTAATTGCGCGTCTGGTCCTCCCTTTCGCGTAATGGTTCAATTGGCTGCCATTTGTTTTATTTTATTTTTAATTCAGCCTTTATAATTTACGCGCATTTCGTTTTAGTCCGTAATGAAACGCAGTGTTTTGGGGCTTGGAATAATTCCAGTTTTAGTCCTTGTATATTTGTGCACATTACGCGCCGGTCCTTATTTTGTTACCCGCAGTTTATTATATTTATAAATCATCCTTTTATTTTAATGTGATTTCAGTTTAGGCCCTCTCCTATTTTTATTTTTTACGACTTATTCCCTTTAATTTCATTTCACTTTCGAATCAACCCTTATTTTATTATAGTTTATATTTGAAATTCCTTTTAATTCAGATTTAGTATTTTATATAATTTTAGTTTTTTTATTTTGTTATTCGTTTGTATTATCCTTTATTATATATATTTATTTCTTATTGTCTAATGTTTCATGTTAAAATTTATATTACTCATATCTAGACATTTTTGTTCTATCGTCATTATTACACATATATCTTAGTATGGGTTTATTTACTTATTTACCTTTTTATGTATACGTTATTTTTTATTATTGTTGCTGTTATCATTTTTAAATATTCACATGATTTGTTTACTTATTTTATTATTATATACTTTCCATTTTACTTTGTTTTTAGTTTACTTTATTTTACCAGTCATTTAATTATATCCTTTTTATAATTTTAAAATTTTAGATTTTATTATTATATTATTATTTTTCTTAATCTTTACATTTTTATCGTATTATTATTATTTTATTTATTAGTCTATTTATTTATTTTTTCATTTGCTTGTTATTATTATTATTATTTTTTTCAACCTTTTCTAATAACCAAAGTTCATTTATTTTCTTTTTATGTATTCTTATATTTTATTACTATCGTTATTATTTATTTACATATTTTATTACAAAATTTTTTGTACATATATATATATATTTTAAATTACTTTACGAACAATGTATTTAAATTTGTTTTTACTAATTGTACATTAAACTCACTTATTTTATCTATTTTATATATTGATCAATAACCTTTATATGTTATTTAACTTAGATATTATTATATGTATCATTTGTTATAAAACCTATTTTACATACTAGCTATTTTGAAAATTCTTTATTATTTTATATATTACTCATTTTAAGTTTTATAGTATTCATTTTAAACTGTTTTAACACATATTACCTTGAACTATTTTATATATTACTTTACCTTGTTTCATTTATTTATTTTAGTCTTTTTATAGATTGTTTTTGGAATTGCTTATGTTTTTATGGATCATTTATTTTCAAATTTTGATATATATCGTGTACCTTAAACTCTTTATACATATTTTATTGTTATTTATTTTAGACCTTTCATATGCTATTTTAGATTGTTATATGTTTATTTTAATTCGCTTATTTTACTTTAAATTATTTTGTATATTGATTATTTTAAATTGTTCTATACTACTCACTTAAAATCGCTTTTTATGACATCTTTTTTCAAACTTGTTTTTATGTATTATTTATTTGAAATTGTCTCATCATTTATTTTAAAGGGTTTCATGTTGTTTATTTCATTCTTTTGATTATTAACGTTGATAATTAAGTAACATATGTTATGTGGTTATTGTCATTGTGTATATTATAATTCGTTCGTTTGTATTTTCATATTATTATCACTCGTTTGTATAGTATTTTATCCATATATATTGTTTCATGTTTGTAATTTCGTCTTTCATTCGTGATTGTCGTATTGTAATTTTTAATTTATTGATCTAAAATTAATTATCCCACTTTATTTCAAGTCAAATTAAGATACTTTGAGTTGATTTTATAAAACAAAGGCGATATTTGATGTTCAGAAATTCGAGGAATTGTGCCCTAACGTGTTGGGTTTCGATCTTTCGTTTGTTTAAATAATTAAATGTCCATTTAAAATTTCGTCTGCGTTTTCTAAGGTAATGTTGATATTTGAAAATTTGGGAAATAGTGCCCTGTTGTGCTGGGTTTCTATTTTTCATTTGTTTAAAATCATCAAGTATTCCTTTAGAATTTCACTCGTATTTTTTAATTTCTAAACAAGACAATGTTCGATGCTTGGAAATTCGAGAAAACGTACCCTAACTTACGGGGCTTCGATTCTCTCGTTGATTCTAAATAGCTAAATATCCTTTTGAGTTTTAAATACACCGAATTCCAATTTAAATTAAAGACGACCTTGCGCTCAGGAATTCACGGTATCGTGTCCTAACTTATAGGATGTGATACTCTGATATCTCGAGATAAGAAAATCTTCAACAATCGTTTTGAGCTAATTCAAGAATTTTAAAATCGATATTAATAAAAAGGATCGTACTTCAAATTCATTTCCGATTTTTAATTTTCGACATTAAGACACTAACTAGTCAAATCGATACCAATTTTTGGGCGTGTCGGGGTGCTAATCCTTCTTCGCACGTAACCGACTCCCGAACTTGTTCTCTTGAGTTTTGTAGACCAAAATGCTGTTTTAGTAAACTAAAATTGTTTTATTAAAACAAAGGTGACCAGATCACACCTAATAAAGATCGGTGGCGACTCCCACATTCGTTTTTATTTTCAAACCAAAGTCGATACCCGTTTTCAAAAAAATGGTTTCGACAAATAGAAAATTAACTTAACATAGATTTAATGGTAGAGTGATGGTTTGGTCAATTTTTTTAACGGTAGCAATCAAATTAACAATAAAAAACTAAGAAGACCTAAATAGGAATAACCCCTACTTAAAGTGATTACAAGATACTTTACCCAAAATTTTATCGCTTCTTCCCGTGTTGTCATCAAAAAGTTTTCTTAAATGTGAAGTAGGATCCTAAAATCAGTATACTGTTTATTTCTCTAAACTTTATTGGAACTAATCTCTAGGGTGGAGACATTTCTAAGGATGCCTTTGGTGGAGTTTTAAGGCATGTCTGGTTGAGTGGAAAAGAAGAAGGATGAAAGGAAAATGGAAAAATGAATATATATATATATATATATATATGATAAAGAAGAGTGAGAGAAAAAAAATCATTTCCTATTTTAATGAATAAAAATAAATCATTTCAAATTAGAAAGATAAGAAGTGAAAAAAATGAGTGATGAATGTATATTAATTCAAAGTTATGTAATTTTCAAAAAAATTATTTTCTTTTTCTCATTTGTTTTTTCAACTCTACCAAGCAATAAATGAAAATAATTTTACTTTATCTTTCTCCTCTCAAGCACAAGTACAGAAACAAAAAATTATATTTTCTTTTCTTCTATTTTTCTACTCTTTCAATTTTCTTTCCATACTACCAATTAAAATCCGAGTATTTTTTTATTTTGTCAAAGTTGTTTCCTAATGTAGGTTACGATTTTAACTTTCAATTTTTGGGTTAAACATTTTCCCAACTCTCTCACCCTAACACCCAACGTTTCCCTTTGAAAGATTTAAATTTTTGTCAAAATTGAATATATTTTTTAAAATATTAAAATAGATTTACTTAAACTATTATACCTATGTTTATTTTGGGTTCTAACTATTAAAAATAGATTTACCCCTAGTTTCCCTTAAACTTGAGCATGTGGTTCGTTGATCAAGGGTGTTCAATCTATAACGACCCTGTTTCCAACAATGTCATAAAATTTGAATTTGGACTAAATTAATTGAGTGAGGTTGGTATATAATTTAAAATAGAATAATTACAAGTCAAGTAGGGATTGAGAAGGTCAAATAATTAAGTGTTATTGAATTAAACTGGTTAATAAAAACACATATTCATTCTTTCTTTACTTCTCCATAATCGATTGTGAAATAAGATTTTAGCAACACTTTAACTTCTTCATTTGGCTATCAAATTGACAAGGTAGGTGGGTTTATTTCTTCTTAAATTTCATAGATTTCTTTATTATAAGTTGTGTTCTAGTTAACCCACTCCTTAAAGTTTAGTATTATGAAAATTAATCTAAATTATCTTTATAGAGAAGGTTATGGAATCATGAAAAGCTAGTTATTAATTTTGTTGCAAGTAGGAAAAAGGTTAGTAAGATAATGGGTTAGGTAAGAGTAAGTCTAATTTTAGCTTAAAACTTTGAAAGTTATTATTGTTTTATTAAGGATTAAATTGTAAAGGATAAAAACTTTGATGTTTGAAAATAAATAATGGTAGTAGGAGGCCCTTGTTCTATATTTATTAAGCCAGATTTAAATTTGACCAGGTAAATTGTGAGAAATGGGTGTTTCAAATGTTAAGGACTAAATCAAATAAGATGCATTCATATTTAATTATTATATTTTTATGTCCAAACCATATATCCAATGGATTTTTCCTATCCAAATTTATTTTACATAGTTAAAGACAACACCAAGACGTCAAAAAGCAAATGGAAAGCAAAAGTCGTTGACGAATAAATATTTTGGTTTGTGCTATTATAATTCAAGTTTGTTAAGTAAATATATGTATATGTTTGATTCATTAAATGTCTGAAAATGGTAATCTAACAATGTGAGATATTTGAAAGGTATGTATATACTTAAGTATGTGATTTGTGATTATTTGGTTGGTTGTATACATAAATATATGCTTATCGATGACATATGATTAATAGTAATGATATTTGCCCTATTAACATTGTCAGATACAGTCACAGGTATAGTTGGCATGCTATAGGGTTCATTTTGATAGGTGGGATATCCAGTGCTATGTGTGTGCATATCGTGATAGTTCTATAATACCCTAAGGGTCGAGAACATATCACTATTTCAAATACCCTAGGGGTATGAGCATATTTTGGTGTAGTGGGTGGAATTGGTGCACTTGTGCCCGATTAGCACTTTGGTTCATATTTGGTGTGATGATGGACTGATCTGAGTATCTATTATTATATTTGATTTGGTTAATAGGGATCATAATGTAAAAATGATGTATTAAATATGTATTGAATTGAATTGATATATTAATGTCAACTTGAGATATGAATTTGATGTGTTAAACTAGATGCAAACTGTAACATCCCTTGCCTGACTGATCGCAAGATCCGAGTTACGAGATGCTACAGCCGTTGTTGGAGAAACTATCATCAAATTTTCAACGATTAAATCATTTAAACATTCAAATATATCACAAAACACATTCACATCGTGATATACAATCCTTTTCGATTCTTAATCATTTAAATGATTGAAAGATTATCGAATCAATAATGGGGTAGTGTGAGTCTCTCATTGATCCGCTAGATATGTTCTGCAAGTTAGCAATCTACAAGAAAAATGGAGGAAAACAAAGTAAGCATATTGAATGCTTAGTAAGTCCATATGAAATTTACTTACCTTACCTAGATATTACAACAATTAAAACACATTGGTTTATAACATGACATTCTTTGGCATCCTTATACTTTCATTTGTATTTCAATAATACAACTAATATGTTAGTTTATTCACCTATCAAAAACATATAACACAATTCATATGCATATAAAACAAATCTTTCTTATACCATATACTAACCAAATCATATTCAATTTGCAAGAATAGATAATTCAATTCGTGTTCATTAATTTTCACCATTTCATTTCCATTAGGCTATTATTTTCAAGCCTGAGAGAACCTTAGTAAACCAAATTCGGATACATGGGCCTATAGTGCTCCCACAAGTTGACAATGATCAAGGTTACTCACACAAGCTGACATTATGAATTTGCCCACACGAGCTGATCTTATGAATTTTCTCACACAAGCTAACATTGTATCGAGGTTATGAGTCCAGGCAAAACCAACGATACATATTAATTGAGAATCTGCAACAAATGTTAGGTCTCATATAATCATGTAAATCCCTAATCATTTTCATATTTGACCCTAATGGCACGCCTTATGTAAATTAATCTTTTACTAAGTTCACAAGGGCACTATTTTGTAATCGTATCATTTCAATCCCTATAAAAAAAAATAAACACTTCATGCCAATCTTATAAGCATTTCATAACCATTTCAGTACCTAGTACCTATTCATAATTGTCATATATTTCATACTCTGCAATTTAGTCCATTTGATGCCAAAATCACTAGTATCACATTGATATAAATTAATAAAAAAATAACACAATTCAATCACAACATAAAACAACATAATAAATGAACTTACCTGGAAAAACCGCAAACAAACAACTCTTTAAGGACTAAAAAATAATTTTACATTTTCCTCAATTATCTTTGATTTGGTTCAATTCTCAATCTATACAATAATTTAATTCAATTTATTAATTTTAAACATCTTATATCATCCTACTATATGAATGAATCAGTTCAATTTCATTTTTGAATGCCCGTAAATATTTATATTTTATTCAATTTAGTCCCTAAAATTGAATTTGTCATATATTTTAAATTTGAGCTTCAATTTCGAAATCGTTCTCAATTATATCCTTTTAAGGCCATATAATATCAATAATTATAAAAAATTCACATCAAATTTGAAATCTATACACTTTAGTCCTTATGTTAAAAAACTAGCAATTAGACTTTACAATCTAATCGCTTTTCACTTCTAAGCCCAAAATCTAACAATTTTATATCAATTTCTTCAAGAATTCATCAATGGAAACTTTTAGAACCTTAAAAAAAAATTAAATTTTTACATGGGCTAGCTAAATCAAGCTTTCATGACCTCAAAAACATAAAATTTACAATAAAATGACTAAATCAAACATACCAAATTGAAGGCCGAAAGTTTAAGCTTCAAAACCTTATTTTTCTCTTTTGTTTCAAAAGAGAATAAAATGAAAAAAAAATTAGTTTTCCTTTTATTTTATATTTTATACTTAGATTAATAATTAATCTTAATTAATCTAATTAAATATCAATTAATTAACCTTAAACAAGATTAGCAAAATTGGTGGATTAAAATTGTCATCCTCCATCCTTTTTCATATTAAAAAGTCCCAATTACTCATTTAGTCCTTTGGTTAATTAAAAATCTATAGCAATAAGCTTTTACAACTTTACAATTTAGTCCTTATACCTTAATTAACTATCAATCCGACAAAATTAAAGGACCAAAATTTAAATTTTTTTTTTGTAAAAACCTCGTAAATATTAAGTATTAATATTTATTGACTTGAATATCAAAAATGGTGTTTTGAAACTGCCGTTTCTAATATCACTTAAAAAATGGGTTGTTACACAAATACCTTAAAGGTGCATTGGGAATTATATTAGGAAATTGAGTAAAGCACTATTGCGAATAAGAAGAAACGATAAATAAACTATTGCTATATATGTATCTTTGATATTAATGTGAAATTATAAGTTAGTTAACTTGAATTATCATATTATTATGTTTATTTTATTTTGTTATGCATACATTTGAATTTGAATTATGTTAGCACCATCGAGTAACCATTACTCAGTGTTCAAATTTCTTTGTTTTTGTGCGCAGGTCTTAGATAAAGTTGAAGAAATTTTGCGGTCAAGCATCCAACTTTGAAGCTCAACTCGAAAGCCATTACGAACCTATTTTGTATGTATTTATATGTTTTAAGGTCGTATGGTATGTACACAGTTATTTTGGGCACTTTTGGTAAGTTACATATAATGGTATATTGGTTTATTACCTTTCAAAGGAAGTATTCATCAACTATGTATGTATTTGTTATCTATGGTAATTGTACGTTTATTTGAGGGTTAAGGTTATGCATGAAATGATACTTTGTTTTTATTGATCTTCAAAGAAATCTGGTATGGATATAAAAATGTTAGTGTTGGATGTTATGAGAAAATAATCGAAGACAGCAAGGGGAATTAGAGATGAATTCAAAATAAAGTATAGTAACTAGTTTATATGGAAGGGACAAAAGTTTAGGAAGTATTCGCCAAGAAGCAAAGTATATTTCCAACAAAAACTAGATCGTCATCATGAGGCATCAACTATATTGTATAAGTATCATTGAGGTAAATGAAGTTTTTCTCACTAAGTTCTTACGAAATTAATTGTGTATGTTTATGTTTTAGGTAAAGTGTTGAGAGATTACACTAGGAGGGACCCTATCAGGACTGTGCCAATCAAGTGGTGTGTCGGACTATTATGCATACAAAGCAAGCGCAACAGTGTTTTAAAAGTCAGAATAATTTCCTAGAAGATTAGACTTGTGATCATTGTACTAAGTTAGGATTTCCTTTTAAAAGCTTTATAATTAACTTTCTTTAATTACTGCTATTGAGTATGGATTTTGTTGATGTTTATGTATTTTAATAGATCTTGTACAACTATTTAATTGTAAATTTTTAATAGTAGTTTAAAGTCATGTCTGTTTTTGCGTGGTAACACCTAAGATCCGGATCTGGAGAATCGTATCGAATTGAGGGTGTTACAACATGAAAGTAAAAAGGAACTAACCAGAAACTCACTAGAAATTTTAGTACAAGTCTACACAGCAGGTCCTTTGCCCTTGTCGTTGGGATCCTCATTAGTTTCTTGAGCTAAAAGGAAGATAATTATTCTTATTAGATCATTAATCTATTGTGTATGCAAGAATCGATATCACCTAATCTAGAATCAGGAAGTTTCCTTCCTCACGAACAGTTCTAAAGTCTATGCATGCAACACTATAAACACATGAGTTTCTTCTATAATAACCTAAAGGTTACTAGAAATTACCAGTAAGCTGGTATAAACGTAGATGTTAGTTAAACACTACAAACCATCTTCGAAGAAGCTCTCAACACTAAGTTTTTTCATAAACTTTTAAGGAATTCCGCGAAGAAGATGTAAAGGTGACTTATGCTAGCCAACTATTGTAACAACCCATTTTCAGTGAAATTGGAACAGTGGTTTCAGGACCACAAATTCAAGTTAGAAAGAAAATTTATTTTAAAATTATTGCATAGTCTACATCATGATAGGAAAGATGTATGAAAATTTTGATAATAAAATTTTACCGATTTCATGTTTAATTATGAAAAGGATGAAATTGCATAAAATGCAAAAGATGAGTTCAGGTAGCTATAAGTATCAATTAGCTATGGAATTCAAAAATTAAGATCCTTATATGGTAATTAGACTATTAAGAAAAGTAAGTAGATATTTTTGATGAATTATCCATGGAAAATTAGAAAAAGAAAAGGACTAAATTGGAAAGTGAAAAAAATTAAAAGATGATAATTAAATTAAATAGAAAATATCAACTTATTTTCATCATCTTTCCAAAATTAAAACATGGAAACCCTAGGAAAGAGAAAAAATGTTCAAACAAACTTTCTTGGCTTGATTAAGTATGTTTTCTCGTCCCGTTTTTAGTCATTTTTATATTTCTGAGATCGAAATAGTTTAATTTATCTATTTTGAGAATTAATTTGTAAAGATATCAAAGTATAAAAAATTTTCCATGGATGTAAATGCTGAAATTTTAAAATTTATGGTAGAAAATGAAAGGTTGTTAATAGATACACAACTTTTACAAAGAGAATTTTGATGAAATTATGATTTAGGGACTAAATTGAAAAAATGATAAAACCCATGAAAAAATTCTAATTTTTGTGAAATTCATGGGCTGTTATTGTAACATGTAAAATTTGGTTAGGCTTGAAATAATGATTAGATTGCATAAATTTTAATTTCCGAGCCTAAGGACAAAATTGTTATTTATGAAAAGTATAGGGGCAAAATGGTATTTTAGCCTAGGAAGTGAATTGAGTTCAATTGAGTATAAAATGAATTAAATTGACGCTAAATTCATATATATAGATCCAAAAAATTCAAATACAAAGATAGATTGAGGAAAAGAAAAAAGTCAGATTAGTAGATTTCTGTATACGAACAAGTGTCAAGGTAAGTTCGTGTAACTAAATTGTGTTTATTTTTATGATTGAATTGAGTGTGGTATGTATTTATGTGAATTATATAAATGTTATAAATGTATAAAATAATCACATGTTCGATAATGTTCGGAAAATGTTAAGTTCTGTTTGAATAATGAAATTCGACGGATACATGATTTCCTATATTGAATGTGGTCCTGCATATGTTGCGGACAGAATATAGCTTGGACGAGCAATCCTGTTATAAGCCCTCTCGAGCATTCTATTATATAGTTCCCGTAAGTATCTTGATCGGTAGTGGTCCTGCATGTATTGTGCACTACCGTAGCTCTTTGTGAGCGTCCTGTTACACGATTCGATCTGTTGTGATCCAGCATTTATTGCGGATACATATGTAGCTCTTCGTGAGCGTCCTGATATCGGCTCTTATGAGCTTCTTGACATGGCTCGCTTGAACTCCCTGTTATGCTATCTGGAGCTCCCTATTAATAACTCTTCGGAGTTACCTGTTAACCTCAATGAGCTTCCTGTTCTAAACTCTTATGAGTTTCCTGTAGCTTCATGTTACATGGCTCATATGAGCATTCTGATATATTACTTGAGAGTGTGCTTCCTGATTATGTGCCCTTATGGGTTCCCCTGAACATGAGTTGACGGATCATTAATTTGTATACCTCGAGTATACTACCTGGGTATCCATCGACATTTTAATAATTCAACAGATAAAACTTCTGTTAAAAGAAAACATGAGATTAAGATGATTGATTATGGAAATGCACATGTTATATGGAAATATGATATGGAAAACACATGTTTGTGAAAAATATTACATGATGAGCTCATCTTTAATTTTTTATGTTTACATGATATACATGACTAACAAGTTTCTTGAGATCATATGTCTTTAGGCAAACGGCCATAATGATTTGGATGCATGTTTGTATACTTATTTTGAATGTACATGATTGGTAAGTTAAATTCTTATTATACGAACTTACTAAGCATTTGAAATGCTTACTCAATTTTCTTTTCTTTGTTTTATAGTACTCGGAAGCTCGTAAAGGTTGGAATTGGTCAGAGCATCATCACACTATCCTCCAACTCATTTTGGTATAAATAGGAAACTTACTTTGGTATAATGGCATGTATAGGCTAATGGTGTCAAGTGAGGGTATGTAAATGTTTTGGTTGAAATTAGCCATTGCAATGGCTAGATATAACATATTTAATATATTTATGCATGAAATTATATTATGTTTGGTATGCAACTATGCTTGGATTAATAATGTCGAAACCATTTTTAAAAGTTTGAAAAAAACGAGGACGACTTTAAAAACGAATTATGAAGTCGCCACCGATCTTTTTGAGGTGTAATCGGATCACCTTGAGATTGATCATTTTAATAAAACATTTGATTTATTAAAACAATAATTCTAGGTCTACGAAAATCGAGAGAAAGGGTTCGGGAGTCTGTTACGCACAAGGAAGGGTTAGCACCCTCGTAACGCCCAAAATTGGTACCAATTGATTATTTAATGTCTTATCATTGAAAACTTAAAGAAAAATTGTCAAAATAAGATTCCTTTAAAAATGTGTGATCAACTCAAATTGGATTTTAAGATTCACTCGTTCCAAAGAAATAAAATACCACATCCAACACGTTAGGACACGATATCTTAAGCCTCCAAGAACTGAGATCACCTCATGATTTCCAAAACGCAACGAAATCTTAAAAGGGTATTCCGTCATTTAGCCAAATGGAAAAAATCGAAACCCAGCACGTTAGGGCACGATTTCCCCAATTTTCAAACACGAAATATTGCCTTATTTTGAAGGGTTTCCAAATAAGCAATTATGAAACCGATTCAAAATATATTAATTTGGTTTACTTTAGGGTAAAAAAACAATCGATATTGGGTGAAAATTTGGGATTCAAAATCACGATGCAATAACAAGAAACAAGTAAAAGCATAATTGTAAGCATGAAAAAATAAAGTGTGAATACAATATGAAAACGCAAAAAAAAAAAAAAAAACACATAATACACAAAATAAGATGAAAACTAGGAATCAATATAGCATAAAACAATTTAAAAAACTATATAAACAATAGACAAAGAAATAACACATGTTAAAATCTAGAATAACCCATATGTATATAAAAACCTGATAATATAAACGATTATTAAAATATAATATGTAGGAAGAAATAATTTACAACATAATTTCAAACAAAACAAATTGATTTAACTATATATATATATATATATATATATATGAAAATAAAAAAAATGTAAATAATGTATATACAAAGATACCACCATATTTAAAATAAAGAAAATATACAATTTAAAATAGGATCCTTAAAAGAATGTCAAATTGTACATAAATAAATTTTAAAGAAAATATACATATAATAAATTGAAAAGAAAATATTTGCATAAAATAATTTGAAAACAATAATGTGTATAGAATAGAGCTAATTTTATCATAAATTATATATACATATAATAATAATATATAAAGGTACTTCAACTAAATATTATACAAGAATTTAAAACAACACTACATAAAATAGAATTTTACAATAATATTTTTATAATTTAAACAAAAAAAAAAACAGAGTAGAAAACTATTTAGGTAACCTAAAAAGTATATTAAAATTGATTTAAAAGTTGAGTGCCAAATAAATTTAAGAAATAATGAATTATACATGGAAAAAAAAACTCAATTGAAATAAACCAAACTTAAAGGGATAATTAATGAATAAAAATAAAATCAAATTAAAACTAAGGACCACAGTTCAATGCCCATGAATTCACAAGGACTGGAAGCACAAATGATCCAAATCTCCAAAACGTAGTACCTAGGCGCAGGCTAAATTGCAACAACACAGAAATTTCAAGGAAAATTAAAAAAAAACGAATAATATGCAAATAGGGCCAATTGAAAGCTGGTGCGAAAGTGGGGGACTAATTGTGTAAATCCCCCATTCAAGGCATAAGTGCACGGGCCCTGCTCCCCACCAAACAGTACCGTCTGGGCTTTGCTTTTTAAGCCAAATTTTACCCCAAAAAAAAACTTTTAACCCTAGTTTTAAAAAACCTTAAGTGCCCTCTCATTTTTCCCCTTTTCTACAGCCAAAAGGCCATTAACGGCTCACCCAACCACTGCCATGACTCCGGTAAGTCTCCCTCTAACGGTGCGAACACGATGTGATTCTTGTGAGTCTCTCTTTCTTATAAATTCTAGTATATATTTGTGGACTCAAAGGGAAATGAAAAAATAAAAACAGAACAAAATAGCGATAACCACCTTTAAAGTATTCTTTTGGCTTGCTTTCTATTGCTCTTCTGTGTATTTCGTATTGAAAAAATAAAATAAAAAAGAAAATACAAATTCATTGATGTCATTTGTTCTTCACTGTCAACTGCTGTGGGTTGTTAGTCCATTTTGCAGGTGTGTAGGCATAGAGAGAAACCGTTCATGGGTGTGCTGGCGTGGAGGAATAGTGGAGAACGTGGGTAGTGGAGGCTAAGGCGGCTAGGGTTAGCAAACCTTGTGTTTCTGTTTTAGGTTTAGTTGGGCTAGGTATTTGGGCTTGTTTAATTTTGGGATTGGTTTCTTTTTTTGGTTTTATAATTATTTTCGGGCTTGGTGTAATTGGACTTATTTAATGGACTATTTAATTTTTGTTTGATTTTGATTTCCATATGGCCCGGGCAAAATTCGGGTCTTACAGCTGCCTCTTTTTGCTTATTGTCATGTAACGAGAATGAAGTAAAGACCACAAAAAGGCCAATTTTGCCCGGTCTTGCCACATCTCAACTTCTTTATGCTTATCTTCTTCAAGTAGCCCCCATTCCAACCCACTACATCTTCAGGAGTATAGGAATTGTGCCTTCAATCCACTCAGTTTGCTCTATTGCGACTTCAGGGAGATAAAACTTGTAACTTCGAGCCTGCTCCACTGTAACTTCAAGGAGATAAGGCTAGTGGCTTAAACCTGCTCCATTGCCGATACATGAAGATAAGATTCGCCGTCCTTGATCTACTCCACTACTACTTAGGGAGATAAGATCTACAATTTTCAGTTTACTTCATTGCTACCTCAAGAAGATAAGACCTGTATCTTCAACCTACTCTCTTGCTACCTCAGAGAGATAAGGCTGGTGGCTACAATCTGCTCCATATCCGATACATGGAGATAAGACTCACCATTTTCGACCTGCTCCACAGTCGATACATGGAGATAAGATTTACAATTTTCAATCTGCTTCCTTGCTACCTTAGGAAGATAAATGATAAACCGTAATTTATACATATTTATAACCCATGCTTAACGCATTTTATGAATGATTTATCCTTAGATTTGGTGAATTCAATGCTCCTAATACCTTAATTTCATGTTTTATTCTCAGGTCAGCATAGGAGAGCGAAAGGAACGAGAAACGGCCAAAAACGGAGAAAATAGGCCAAAGCATGAAAACAACACGGCCTGGACCTCATCACACAGGTAGCTCACACGGCCGTGTCAATTTAGCAGAATTGAAGTACGATTCACACGGGCAGATCACACGCCCGTGCCAATCTAACAGGCTTGAACACGGCCTGAAATAGTCGCACACGGTCGTGCCACAAGGGCGTGTCCCTGCCAAACCCTAACTAAGTTTAATTCAGAAAAGGCCACTTTTTAGGGTTCTTAAGCATTCCAAAGCCTATAAATACACCCTAGAGGAGGAAGAAAAGAGAGACCGAGAATAGGGAGTAAGGAATTACTCCAAGAAAGCTGATTGATCCATCTCAGAAGCCGGATCTACTATCAAGACTGAAGATCTCTCCTCAATTTCCCCTTCAGGAGTTTTGAGTTTTCTTTATGTTTCGTAATTATTATTTTTCTGAGATGTTGTCTTGTTTAGTTATGAACTAAACCCCTAAATACCTAAGGGGGATGAAACCTATGACAAAACATTGTTATTATTTTTTAATCGTATGATAAATATTTAACTTGTTCTTAATTATGTGTTCTTAATTCTTGTTTTGGTATTTCAGGATATCACTTCAAGTTACTACTCTTAGTTGGAGGAGGAATAAACCCTCGCTAAGAGTAACTTTGTCATAATTAAGCGGAGTTGATTGCGCGCCTAGAGACAGGGTGGCAAGATTTTGCCAGATTAGGGTGAAACCTAACAAAAGAATCCATAGATCAAGTTAATGCAACCTTAGGGTGTTAATTAGAGATAACTCTCGGTTATTCAACCTAGGGATTAGACGTTGTTAGTCTTGAGAGGGATAATAATATACATTAAGGATTTCTACAGAATAAGATAAATGAATAAATCGTCCGGTTCAGAGCCAGAATAACAAGTAAAAGTCTAGGTAGATTTTTCCTTAGGTATTGTCTCAATCAATTGCTTTCCCTAAAAGTAATTTCCCAAATTCTATTTTCTGCAAATTCTTAGTTTAATTAATTAGTTAGTTAAAACAAATCTCTTTTCTTCGGCTAGATAATAAGAAGAGAGTCATTACTAGTACTCCTAGTCTCTTGGGTTCGACAATCCGGTCTTGCTAAAGTTATACTACTGTTCGATAGGTACACTTGCCTACGTCGTGATAATAGTTAGTTTCAAGAATGATTCATTATAAATTTATAAAACTTATCACAGAAAATCACGATCAATAAGACCTGTATCTTCAACCTGCTCTCTTGCTACCTCAAAGAGATAAGGTTAGTGGCTAAAATCTGCTCCATAGCTGATACATGGAGATAAGACTCGCCATTTTTGATCTACTGTATAGCCGATACATGGAGATAATATTTGTAATTTTCAGTCTGCTTCCTGCAACTTCAGGAATATAAGACTTGTATCTTCAACCTGCTCTCTTGCCACCTCAGAGAGATAAGGCTGGTGGCTAAAATCTGCTCCATAACCGATACATGGAGATAAGACTCGCCATTTTTGATCTGCTCCATAGCCGATACATGGAGATAAGATCTGTAATTTTCGATCTGCTTCACTGCAACTTTAGGAAGATAAGACTTGTATCTTCAACTTTGCTCTCTTGCTACCTCAGAGAGATAATGCTGGTGGCTAAAATCTGCTCCATAACCGATACATGGAGATAAGACTCGCCATTTTCGATCTGCTCCATAGCCGATACATGGAGATAAGATCTGTAATTTTCAGTCTGCTTCCTGCAACTTTAGGAAGATAAGACTTGTATCTTCAACCTGCTCTCTTGCTACCTCAGAGAGATAATGCTGGTGGCTAAAATCTGCTCCATAAACGATACATGGAGATAAGACTCGCCATTTTCGATCTGCTCCATAGCCGATACATGGAGATAAGATCTGTAATTTTCAGTCTGCTTCCTGCAACTTTAGGAAGATAAGACTTGTATCTTCAACCTGCTCTCTTGCTACCTCAGAGAGATAATGCTGGTGGCTAAAATCTGCTCCATAACCGATACATGGAGATAAGGCTCGCCATTTTCGATGTGCTCCATAGCCGATACATGGAGATAAGATCTGTAATTTTCAGTCTGCTTCCTGCAACTTTAAGAAGATAAGACTTGTATCTTCAACCTGCTCTCTTGCTACCTCAGAGAGATAATGCTGGTGGCTAAAATCTGCTCCATAGTCGATACATAGAAATAAGACTAGTAAATTCACCGATGTCGCTACACTGTCCTCCGAAAAACATGCCCTATAAACTCAATTTCAAATGCCTATGTTTATGCCCCAATGATTAGAATGCTATGATCAAAATGAATCAGATGCTTCTAACCAAATGTGCTATGAATGATATGAATGTAGAAATGTCATGAGAATGATTCTTTTTAAAAGCTTTAAGTGTCATCACTCGTTATTCATCAGAGTTTTATCACCATCGTATTTTGCTGCCTTCTTACTCGACTAGCATTTTTCAACAAAAACCCATAGAAACAACCTATTTTGCTCAACTGGCTTGCCTCACTGTAGTTTCAAAGTCTCTTCCACTGTACCTTCTGGGACATAAAGTTTGTATTTCCTACTGCAACTCCGGGGAATAATCATTTAATTTCTTCTACCCATCCTGCTGCAACTCAGAGGTATAGGATTTGTATTATCTTCAATCAATTTGATCTGCTACACCATTCCCTAGGTGTAATAAACAGATGTATATGCCTGATATCTGTATAAATACAGAATACCATTTTCTTTCTCTCGAGAATAATCCCATTGTTGTTCTTTGCCGGGATTGTAACACCAATGTAATTTTATTTTTGCTCAACCAATATCTTTGAGAGAAAACTCAATGAGATAATTGCAAATTGGGCTTAAATATTTCCAACGCCTAAGCTTGGTGAGTTTTAAACAATAGTCATGTTTCAGGCTCCTGTATTATTTAGAAACTTTTAGAGTAATATGCGAAACTCCTCTTATGAAAGTATTATTAGTCCACTAAACATTATTTCAATGCAAAAATGCTTAAAAAATATCATAACAATGAACCAGAAACATAGCTTGAAGCAAATAAGTTAACTAAGGATAGCAAATACAATTAAGAAGGAAGCTTATTGGGACGTAAAAAGAATAAGGTAATTAAAGATAAAAAATTCAAAAATGGGTAAAATAGAAAACTAGGTGCCCCAGATATTGCAGCCCGAGCTTCTCTGTCCAAACTTCTTGAGGACCACTTTGAGCTCAATCTGTATTTAGGGGATCCGGAGCACTTTGTCGATGCCCCAAGACATAGCATACTTCTTCATTATTAATTTTGGCATAGCAAGACTACTGTATGCCCCACTTTGATCCAAATTTGAGCCGCTTTTTTGGGGTTTTCAGCTCAAATCCCCTTTGGTCTCAAAGCGCCCTTTGCGGGTTTTCACCTTGGCCTCTCATGTTTCTTTTCCTTTTTTTTTTCTTTTTTTTGAAACTACTAACTGTGACTAAATCTAAATTTACCGGATTGGGCAAGTTCTTGCCATCCGTCTCGGTCAATATCAATGCTCCTCCAGGAAAGCCTTTCTTTACTATATAAGGTCCTTCCCAATTTGGGATCCGCTTTCTCCTGAGATATTTTTGTATAGAAATCTTCAATGCTAGGTCCCCCTCGTGGAATTCTCTAGGATGGACCCTTCTGCCGTAAGCTCACATCATTCATTTTTAGTATGTTTTGACCATGACGGGTAACTTTCAACCTCTTTTCTTCAATTAAGTTTATTGAATCCCTCTGCTTCATCCAATCCTTGACTCAATCGAAGCTTGGAGAGAAGGAATCTTGATTTTAATACCGTTTTTTATCCCATAAACCAATGAGCAATGTGTTACCCCAACGAGTCCTGGTCGACGTTTGATAAGCATAGAGGGTAAATTGTAACTTTTTTATGCCAATCTTTACAAGTCTCGGTCGCCTTTCACTATTATCTTTATTTTATTTTTTTTGGGGGTTTGATGATTTTGTAACATTGGCATATAAAGTGACCTTCACCCTCCTCATGAAGTAATCGACGACTGCTAAGATGAATTGATGTGTATTAGTCGAGAATAACCTGATAACATCCATGCCCCACATAGAGAAAGTTTGTGAAGAAATGAATGAGGCACATGAATTTTGTCTCCCTAAATACAGCCCAACTGATACAATCCCCTTCCATGGTGGATCAATAATGCTAAACCCCATGGTTAGTGTGGCTACCATGAAACCATTAACATACGACCTTCTAACATTTGTATAAACATTTTTCCATCCATAGGTCTTAGTATCTTAGGTATATCTTGACATGATTATGCGAAAACATCTTTGAATTCATGGAATATACCCAATAACGATTCGCTTTATTTTAGTGGTAATGCAGGTACCGATTTTTGCCTTTTTCTCTTTTCCTAGGCTCACTGCCCACTGACTCTTCGTAAAGTAGGATCTATTTTCATCTTGTTCTACCATCCTTAACAAATTAGAAGATAAGTTACAATCTCTATCATCTTTAAAGTCATGAGATCCGCTTAGACACATATCTCACCCCAAAAGGGAGTCCGTTATAGCATTGCTCATGTCGTTGATATCTGGGGACCTATTGTAGGTACAAAGGCATATTTCCAAAAAATAAATGATTCCAAGGATTATTATTGATATGGCATGATCATGAATAAAGAATAAAACATATTCAGAAGAGAGTCCAAAGAACAAAATAATATGTCACGAATGAAAGAACATTTACTCAAAAAGATGTATTTTGATTGAAATAAAGACTTTGAACACAAGCCTATTTCACAAAAGGGTTCTTAATGCCCCTAGGCTTAAAGCAATAAGCGTATTTTGAACATTACTATAGATTAGCTCTAAAAATACAGGGATCTCTTCCACAATCCCATTATTCAAAACACTCCCAAGTACATAAGGGTTTAGAAATTTCCATTTCCTAGTTCCCTCTTTAGATATATCATTCAGATTCGACGATATGTCATTCGGATAGATAGTTAGTGGTTACAACCCTCGGCTGGCCTACATTGACCAATTTGGAAGACATGCCCATGATGTTTACTTTGTTTTTATTTCTCTTTTAGGTTGACCTCTTGGCTCTTTCTCTCGCATCTATCTTCCCGCTCCTTATTTCGTTTTCAATCAATTCACCAGGTATTACTATATCTGAAAAGCTCAGAGTAGTGCTTTCCAACATATGGTTAATGAACGGGGCTTTAAGAATATTGATGAAAAGCATGGTAGTCTCTTTTTCTAGGAGAGGTGGCTGAACTTATATGGCAACTTCCCTCCACCCTTGGGCGTATTACCGGAAACTTTCATTCAGTTTCTTTTCCATACTCTGTAAAGTAATCCTATCAGGAGTCATATCCGTCATATGACTATATTGTTTCATGAAAGCTTGTGTTAGATCTTTCCATGAATTGATCTAGGTACGGCTCAATTGGTTGTACCATTTGGATGCTGCCCCAACTAGACTTTCTTAGAAACAGTGAATCAATAATTGCTCATTATTAATATACCCAGTCATTCGTCTGCAAAACACGGTAATGTGAGCTTCGAGACAGCTAGTCTCGTTATATTTTTCAAATTCAGGCGTCTTAAACTTGTAAGGAAATATTAAGTCTGGAACCAAGCTTAGGTCCCTAGCGTCAATTCTGCAATAATCATCATCATTTTTCATCGCCTTGAATTTTTCCTCCAACCACCTATACTGATCATCGAGTTGTTTTGGCAGTTCCATATTTGTTTTTTCTATTTCGTTCAAATCAAGAACTACATGGGTAGTTAGATTGCCCCAGGGATTGGAATCTGAGCCTATCAGATAATTCACTGGTGCTGAGGTACTGGCCTAATTTTGCTGAGTTCTGATAATTGGTACATCTTGCGGACATGCCTGTGCATTTGTCAGAGTGAAACCCGGAGGATAAAGAGGCTCCTCATTGTCCAACCCAGCATTGATCATGGAGCTTTCCCTCTTTTCTAGCCCCTTAGTCAGCAATTGAGACAACTGGTTCATCATATTCCTTTGAGACTCTAGCACTTGGTCTCTCATATCTTGCCGTATCCTCATCAGTTGCTCTTGCATTTGCATTTGTAACTGGTCATGCATCTCTCTTTGAAGTTGTTTAAGTCTTTCCAATCTTCGGTCCATATCTTTTGTCTTAGCAATGGTATCGTAGCGATGCTTGATTGGTAAGTTTTTATCAGTTTCCAAATTAACTGAAATGATTTCAATTAATTAGGGTCCTTTTGTAAAAATGTAATGCACATGATGCAATGATGCAATGTAATGCAAATGTATAGAATGAATGCAAAAGAAAAAAAGGCGTTGATTCTGAATTCAATTCTATTGGCACAACTTTTCTAGAAAATAAATTCCTTTACATAAAATGAATTACATACGCGGCCTTGCCCTCATGTTCCAGAAGAAGACACTGATTTCTTTTCTTTGTAATAGTCAAATCTCGTAAGCTTCCAATAGACGCCCCTACTAGCTCCTTTTTGCTTGGTTCGGGCCACGACCTAATACTCACTTATCCTCGCAATGTTCGTTAGATTCTTTAAGAAAGTCGGGATGCGGTGGCTCTCAAACAATCTTCATCAGCTTAAATCCTCGGTAAAGTCTTGTTTTCCTCCGTGAACTATCAGCCTTCCTTCATTGTGTTTACTTGGACCATATTTAGACGACCGTATTATAATCCACTTTATCAAGAAATCTATTTTCTCATGACAAACTGTTCTATTTAGGAATCAAATATGAATCAACACCTCCTTTCTATGATGATGTAATGCAATGCAGTCATGGACAAAACAAAAAAAAAAAAACTCGTTAGTACATAAGAAATAAATAACAGAGAAAGTAACTATACGGGTGACCACTAAATTTGGGCACGGTTCTACCTAAGTGGACCCTCAAGGTTCACTATATGTGGCTCAGTTCTAGAGAAAAGGTACCTGAACCAGCAAATTCCTCAATCCTCACCCATCTTAGGCTCATACAGATCGAGTTCGGTTTAGGGGAATACAATTTCCTATGGCCATGCAGAGGTGAAAACCTCACGAAGACATAGGTACGGATGTATCCCAGAAGCAGTCCACTAGCCCATGCGGAGGTGAAAACCTCACGGAGACATAGCTTCTTACTCTCACTTAAAAAGTGTGATCACAACGGTCATGCAATATGCAATGCGAGGGGATATAAAAACTTACAACTCAAAAATATCAATAACATAATGAAAACAATAAAACCCACGAGATGCAATAAAAGGATCGTACGTTAAAAACCAAAATTTAAATTTTCAACAAAAGGACAAAAAATGATCAATTTTATGGCTTGACTCTCTTATTGTCCCTAGTGGAGTCGCTAAGCTATCGAAACCATTTTTAAAAGTTTAAAAAAATGAGGATCGACTTTAAAAATGAATTATGGAGTCGCCACCGATCTTTTTAAGGTGTAATCGGATCATCTTGAGATTGATCATTTTAATAAAACATTTGATTTATTAAAACAATAATTTTAAGTCTACGAAAATCGAAAGAAAGTGTTCGGGAGTCTGTTACGCACAAGGAAGGGTTAGCACCCTCGTAACGCCCAAAATTAGTACCAATTGATTATTTAATGTCCTATCGTTGAAAACTTAAAGAAAAATTGTCAAAATACGATTCCTTTAAAAATGTGCTATCAACTCGAATTGGATTTTAAGATTCACTCGTTCCAAAGAAATAAAATACCACATCCAGCACGTTAGGACATGATATCTTAAGCCTCCAAGAACTAAGATCACCTCATGATCTCCAAAACGCTACGAAATCTTAACAGGGTATTCTGTTATTTAACCAAATGGAAAAAATTGAAACCCAGCACGTTAGGGCACGATTTCCCCAATTTTCAAACACGAAATATTGCCTTATTTTGAAGAGTTTCCAAATAAGCAATTATGAAACCGATTCAAAATATATTCACTTGGTTTACTTTAGGGTAAAAAGCAACTGATGTTGGGTGAAAATTTGGGATTCAAAATCACGATGCAATAACAAGAAACAAATAAAAGCATAATTGTAAGCATGAAAAAATAAAGTGTGAATACAATATGAAAACCAAAAAAAAATGACACATAATACACAAAATAATATGAAAACTAGGAATCAATATAGCATAAAACAATTTAAAAAACTATATGAACAATAGACAAAGGAATAACACATGTTAAAATCTAGAATAACCCATATGTATATAAAAAACTGATAATAGACAAAGAAATAATTTACAACATAATTTCAAACAAAACAATTTGATTTAACTAACGATATATATATGTATGAAAATAAAAAAAAGTAAATAATGTATATACAAAGATACCACCATATTTAAAATAAATAAAATATACAATTTAAAATAGGATCCTTAAAAGAATGCCAAATTGTACATAAATAAATTTTAAAGAAAATATACATATAATAAATTGAAAAGAAAATATTTGCATAAAATAATTTGAAAACAATAATGTGTATAGAATAGAGCTAATTTTATCATAAATTATATATACGTATAATAATAATAAATAAAAGTACTTCAACTAAATATTATACAAGAATTTAAAACAACACTACATAAAATAGAATTTTACAATAATATTTTTATAATTTAAACAAAAAAAAAAAACAGAGTATGAAAATTATTTAGGTAACCTAAAAAGTATATTAAAATAGATTTAAAAGTTGAGTGCCAAATAAATTTAAGAAATAATGAATTATACATGGAAAAAAAAACTCAATTGAAATAAACCAAACTTAAAGGGATAATTAATGAATAAATAGAACATCAAATTAAAACTAAGGACCACAATTCAATGCCCATGAATTCACAAGGACTGAAAACGTAAATGATCCAAATCTCCAGAACGCAGCACCTAGGCACAGGCTAAATTGCAACAACACATAAATTTCAAGGAAAATTAAAAAAAAAAAAAACAAATAATATGCAAATAGGGCCAATTGAAAGCTGGTGCGAAAGTGGGGGACTAATTGTGCAAATCCCCTATTCAAGGCATAAGTGCGCGGGCCCTGCTCCCCACCAAACAGCACCGTCTGGGCTTTGCTTTTTAAGCCAAATTTTACCCAAAAAAAAAAACTTTTAACCCTAGTTTTAAAAAACCTTAAGTCCCCTCTCATTTCTTTCCCTTTTTCTATAGCCAAAAGGCCATTAACGGCTGACCCAACTACCGCCATGACTCCGGTAAGTCTCCCTCTGACGGCGGAACACGATGCGATTCTGATAAGTCTCTCTCTTATAAATTCTAGGATATATTTGTGGACTCAAAGGGAAATGAAAAAATAAAAACAGAACAAAATAGCGATAACGACCTTTAAAGTATTCTTTTGGCTTGCTCTCTATTGCTTTCTGTGTATTTCGTATTGAAAAAAAAACCATCCCCCAATACATTTGATTCTATTCCCTTCTTATAGCTGAAAAAATAAAATAAAAAAGAAAATACAAATTCATTGATGTCATTTGTTCTTCTCTGTCAACTGCTGTGCGTTGTTAGTCCATTTTGCAAATGTGTATGGCGTGGAGAGAAACCATTCGTGGGTGTGCTGGCGTGGAGGAGTAGTGGGGAACGTGGGTAGTGGAGGCTAAGGAGGCTAGGGATAGCAAACCTTGTGTTTCTGTTTTGGGTTTAGTTGGGCTAGGTATTTGGGCTTGTTTAATTTTAGGATTGGTTTCTTTTTTTGGTTTTATAATTATTTTTGGGCCTGGTGTAATTGGACTTATTTAATGGACTATTTAATTTTTGTTTGATTTTAGTTTCCATATGGCTCGGGCAAAATTCGGGTCTTACAAATAACTTATATATAATCACATTTGGGTAAATATATGATTAGAAAATGGTAAGATGAATACTTGAAAGTATGAGTAAACATGTCATGCATAAAACTTGATCATTAGATTGATTTATATGCCTTGAATTGGTTGGAGAATATATTGAATTGTTTATGTAGGTGCAAGGTAAAATGGGTAAGAAAGAAGGCTTGGAAAATGGCCTAATTTTTCCCACACAAGGTCTAGACACACGCCCGGCCATATGCATGGGTGTGTGATTTGGTCGTGTGTCCATTGCATCTTCAAAATTAAGAAACAAAATACTCAGAATTGAGCACACATGTAATACCCCGAAAATCTTTACAGTAATATATTATCCTTGATATAATAAAATAAGGAAATAAAGTGATAAAAAAGGGAAGTTTTGAGTTATGGCAACATTGGGAAGTAAATTATGATATCTTGATTCAGGAAAGGACTAAATTGTAAAAGTTAGAAAAGTTTTGTTGCCTAAGAGTAAATACTCAAGACTTAAAGGGTTAAAGTGTAAATATGAAAAAGTTGAAGGACCAATAGTGTAAATATTTTAAGGGTAGAATGATCTAGAAACTAAGGAAAATGGATGAATTAGGACCAAATTGAATAAGTGAAGAACTATGAGGACTAAATTATAATTTTACCAAATTAAATGATGACTCAAGGATGGAATTCTAAAAGATCATGAAGGGCAAAATGGTCAATTAGTAAGAGAGAGAATTCTAGAATGTAATGATTATGTTAATGATATTTTAAATTAATTAATTAGATAAATATTATTTTATTAATATTTTATGAGATATTTAATATTATTTTATTATTATTTATTTAGTATATAAGGAAAGAAAGATGAAGAATTTTCATCATCTTTCCTTTCCATGCAAAATAACGTGAGAGAAAGAGAGGAAGAAAGAAAGTTTTACTTTCTTTACAATTTGGTCCTTTTACCAAAAATTCACCATTTTCACCCAAAAATCAAATGAATTTCCATAGCTACCAAGAGAGAAAAATGTTAAGGAGAGCATGGGGAGTTAGAATATCAAGTTGGACTCAAGAAATAGAAGCTGGAGGAGAGAAAAATCAAGTTAAAGATTGGTATCAAGAGAATAAGGTAAGTACATCAAGATTTCAATATGTTTTTAAGTTTGTTATTGTTGATAAATCATGGAAATAATGTTATAGTAGAGTTTTCTTACATAAGGTCCTATGTTCTTGATATGTTAGTGAAGAGAAAATAAGAGAAAGTGATGAGAAATGGTGTAGAAAAAGAAAATAAGGGTGTTATAACATGGTAATTAATATCTTGCACTAAAACAGTTATGGACAGCAGCAGTAGTATAACTTTGAAAAATCACCATAAATTGTATAAATTGAGTTAGAAGATGAAAAAAATATGTAATTAAATATTATTGAGTCTAGTTTCTCATAGAAGAAACAGTGTAAGCAATGGATTTGTAAATTTTGAGATATAATGAATTTTGTGAGACAAGGTCAGAATGAATTCGGGTTCCCCTGTTCAGACTTTTAAAAATCATAAAAAAATGAAGAAAAATAATTAGAGGCTTAAATTTATATGTATAGAATCCTGAATGAGTCTAGTTTTAATAGAAACAAACTAGAACATCATTTGAATTCTTTACAAGGAGATAATAAATTTTTAGTGAAGAAGGGTCAGAACTGTCAGACAGCAGAACAGGGGTGACTTTAATGAATAAACTGTACTAATTGGCTAAACCAAAAATTCTGAAAATTTTATGGTAAGAATAAATGTGAGTCTAGTTTCAGGAAAAATTAATGGATCTTAATTTCGAGTTCTGTAGCTTAAAATATAAATAATTTAGTGACTATGATGCAAATGGACAGTTTTGAATGTACATATAAGTAAATAGTGAAATTATTGATAATGTTACTCGTTGCATGTTATATAAATCAAGGATGTGGAATGGAGAGGAGGAGGAGGAAAATATGTATGAATATTCATCTAGCATGGCTAATTTGCATGTTTTAGGCTCAGAGACTAAATTGAATAAAAGTAAAACTTTATGGGCAATTTTGTAAAAATGTCGAAAAATGACTAAATTGCATGAAATAGATTATTTTATTATTTAAATTACAAAATTTAACTAAATTATCAATTTAGTTCAAGATCGGGAAAACATGTTTTAGGGATTAAATTGAAAAGTGTTGAAATTATGGAAAATTTTTGATATTTTATAGAATTCATGGACTGTTATCAATATATATGAGAATAATAGTTGGAAATAAGGATTAAATTGCAAGAATTTTATTTTCCTGACCCTAAGGATGAAATCGTCATTAATTAAAAGTTTAGGGGCAAAATGGTAATTTTGCTTAGAGCATTAATTAAATGTATTAGAATATGAAATGAATGAAAATGATGATCAAATTTATTTATAAAGATCCGGACGACACAAATACGAGACTTGATCATGGAAAAGAAAATATATCAGAATAATGAAATCATAAACACGAACAATCAATGAGGTAAGTTCATGTAACTTGAATTATATTTTTAAATACTTGAAATGTATGTTATTGATGTGAATATGATTTGAATGTTCATCATATGAAAATTGATGAAACATTGACATATTTGATATAAAGGGGGAAGAAATCCCGATTAAATGAAAGGAACATTCGATGGATCTCTGAAAAGGTATTGACGGTAAAAAGGATCTACCCCGGACGGGTGATCCTATCCTGATATAGCCCTCCCGAAGAATATGTGGAAAATGGATTTAGCCCTGAAGGGTAATCCGAATTAGGGTCTGAATTTAGCCTGGATCGTAATTCGGATCCAAGCTCATTAGAGTAATTGTCGTTCGCGAGGTGGGATTTAGCCTGGACTGGTAATCCCGACAATACTCTATGAGTTTATATTACAGGGGATTTAGCCTGGACTGGTAATCCCACTGTAAGGATGAGGTTCGCGGGAGTGTGCTCTCTGATATGAAACGTGTAAGACCATGGTTGAAAGATACCATGGCAACCTGATATGAAACGTGTAAGACCATGGTTGAAAGATACCATGGCAACTTTGAGATGAAATGTGTAAGACCATGGTTGAAAGATACCATGGCAACGTGACATGAAATGTGTAAGACCATGGTTGAAAGATACCATGGCAACATGACGGGAAACGAATAAGACCATGGTTGAAAGATACCATGGCAACATGACAGAAAATGAGTAAGACCATAGTTGAAAGACACTATGGCATCATGTCGAAGATAAATAAGATCGTGGAAGAGAAACGCCAAGATATCTGTTGAACAACTAATATTCAGGTAATATAACAAATGGTTAAATGAAATGGTTATACAAAATGGTAATGTGAAATGTTTACAGGAATTGGTCATACGGAAATAAATGTACAAAATAGTTGTATGAAATAATTTATAAGATAGATAAATGAAATAAGTATAGGTATATGGAATTTAAATTATGTTAAGTTTAATACGAACTATTACCGAAATAAATATACCTAAGATATAAGGAAATGATGTGTTATTAAAGAAACGGTAAGAGAATGATATGTATCATGACATGTACATATGAGATTATCTTTTATATGTTAACATAAGGAAAATATGTAAGTTAAGACGAGTATTAAATTCAAATATGACATATTGAGAAAATAAGAATTTATATGAAATATGTATAAGTACACTAACAAGTGTTATTGTTGATGCTTAGGCAAGTGCCAAGCCATTGATTGAATGGTAATATATTTATTGATGCATTAAATTGATAAGTATTTAAGTGAATTTTTTTTTAGTGATCTACAAATGGTAGAAATGCTCCGAAACCCTATTCTGGCAGCGTATACGGGTTAGGGGCGTTTCATTTAGTGGTATCAGAGCTATGGTTTAGTCGGTTCTCGGACCAAACGTAGTATATGTGAAGTCTAAAAACACATGTCATTAAAATATGTGATAGTGTGATATCTCTCGACTCTAATGAGATTTGTTTTACTTATAGAAAGAGATGTTTTTCAACTAAAAAAAAAAAAAAAAAAGCATGAATAAATGTTTTATAATACATGTCGATGTAGAAAGTTGATTATGATGAATCGGTACAAAAAAAAAAGCATGAATAAATGTTTTATAATACATGTCGATGATGAATATTATGTTATATGTATTATTTAAAGCAAATTATATTACTACATGAAATATTGTGCTGATGACTAAATTACAAAATATATAAATGTAATATATGAAGTACATGATAAGGATTATTAGAGAATTATGAATGAATTGTGAATATTGAAATGTATTACATGTATTGAAGATACAAAAGATATAAGTTTATAAATTATTGGTACAAGGATTAAATTATAAAGCGTAAAAAGTATTATACGAAAGGTGTAATAGTGATATACGTGTATAAAACAATTTGCCCAAGTAGACAAGATTAAAACTACTAGGATACTAAGGGACCTCAGCATGCTCTCTCGATTATTAGCACGCCAGTGTGCTCTCTCAGATAACTTCAAAGGTGCTCTTTGTTCATTAGTGCATAATAATGCACCTCTGTATAAGTCCCGTATATCAGAAGTGTTCTATCTAGTTTACTAGGCCTCTGCTAAGTAAAAAGTAAAGAAATATTTGTTACAAGATAAAGGATTATCTCTGAGTAAAAAAAAAAAAAGTTAGTTATGATAAGGCAGAACTCGTAAAAAATACGGATAAATGTTTTACAGTACTTAAGAATGAAAAATATTATATGAGTAAATATATGAAAATTAAATTATGAGACTTTATGATCTATACCCCTTTACTAGTACAGTTATATACAATGAAATTCATGAGATTTATATTCATTAAGTTCAAAAGTAGAAAATGAAAAGTTTAATAGTTGAGCAATTGATAATACAGTCGGAACTGAGAATGAGTTAATAAGTAAAGATGGGTTCTAAATAGAGATATCATGTTTTTTCTAAAAACTAGCAGAAATATATAGTTCCACTTTTAAAGAAAGAAGTTATTTATAGGAAAATCGATTTATTCAGATATGGTATTTACAAAATAGTTAACTAAAAATTTCTTTCGAATTAGTTTCTTGAGTGAACTGAATGATGTGAAATTATTAATGACTATATTAGTCAATGAATTAGTGAATGAAAAAAATAAATAAATAAAAATAAGACATTTGAACATAGCTGTTACAATTGGGTAATTGTTATAAACTGATAGATATACATCATGTTAAAGGGTGAATTAAGTAAGGGAGGATGATAAGTGAAATTTAAAGGAATAATGAAGAGTATATTCAAGTGAAAAGTTCCATATTTATGATAAGAGTTTGAAGAACGATATGAGAGTTATAGGTCATTAATGAATTAAAAATATATATACATAAGTATATGAAATCGAAGGGACGATTTTAAGATAATTAGATTATGCATTTTTTTGAATAAGTAAAATAAAAGAATAAAGTGATAATAAAGTTCATGGTCAATAAAACTAAAGAAATTTCGAGGACGAAATTTATTTTAAGGGGGAGAGAAATGTAATACCCCGAAAATCTTTACAGTAATATATTATCCTTGATATAATAAAATAAGGAAATAAAGTGATAAAAAAGGGAAGTTTTGAGTTATGGCAACATTGGGAAGTAAATTATGATATCTTGATTCAGGAAAGGACTAAATTGTAAAAGTTAGAAAAGTTTTGTTGCCTAAGAGTAAATACTCAAGACTTAAAGGGTTAAAGTGTAAATATGAAAAAGTTGAAGGACCAATAGTGTAAATATTTTAAGGGTAGAATGATCTAGAAACTAAGGAAAATGGATGAATTAGGACCAAATTGAATAAGTGAAGAACTATGAGGGACTAAATTATAATTTTACCAAATTAAATGATGACTCAAGGATGGAATTCTAAAAGATCATGAAGGGCAAAATGGTCAATTAGTAAGAGAGAGAATTCTAGAATGTAATGATTATGTTAATGATATTTTAAATTAATTAATTAGATAAATATTATTTTATTAATATTTTATGAGATATTTAATATTATTTTATTATTATTTATTTAGTATATAAGGAAAGAAAGATGAAGAATTTTCATCATCTTTCCTTTCCATGCAAAATAACGTGAGAGAAAGAGAGGAAGAAAGAAAGTTTTACTTTCTTTACAATTTAGTCCTTTTACCAAAAATTCACCATTTTCACCCAAAAATCAAATGAATTTCCATAGCTACCAAGAGAGAAAAATGTTAAGGAGAGCATGGGGAGTTAGAATATCAAGTTGGACTCAAGAAATAGAAGCTGGAGGAGAGAGAAAATCAAGTTAAAGATTGGTATCAAGAGAATAAGGTAAGTACATCAAGATTTCAATATGTTTTTAAGTTTGTTATTGTTGATAAATCATGGAAATAATGTTATAGTAGAGTTTTCTTACATAAGGTCCTATGTTCTTGATATGTTAGTGAAGAGAAAATAAGAGAAAGTGATGAGAAATGGTGTAGAAAAAGAAAATAAGGGTGTTATAACATGGTAATTAATATCTTGCACTAAAACAGTTATGGACAGCAGCAGTAGTATAACTTTGAAAAATCACCATAAATTGTATAAATTGAGTTAGAAGATGAAAAAAATATGTAATTAAATATTATTGAGTCTAGTTTCTCATAGAAGAAACAGTGTAAGCAATGGATTTGTAAATTTTGAGATATAATGAATTTTGTGAGACAAGGTCAGAATGAATTCGGGTTCCCCTGTTCAGACTTTTAAAAATCATAAAAAAATGAAGAAAAATAATTAGAGGCTTAAATTTATATGTATAGAATCCTGAATGAGTCTAGTTTTAATAGAAACAAACTAGCACATCATTTGAATTCTTTACAAGGAGATAATAAATTTTTAGTGAAGAAGGGTCAGAACTGTCAGACAGCAGAACAGGGGTGACTTTAATGAATAAACTGTACTAATTGGCTAAACCAAAATTTTGAAAAATTTTATGGTAAGAATAAATGTGAGTCTAGTTTCAGGAAAAATTAATGGATCTTAATTTCGAGTTCTGTAGCTTAAAATATAAATAATTTAGTGACTATGATGCAAATGGACAGTTTTGAATGTACATATAAGTAAATAGTGAAATTATTGATAATGTTACTCGTTGCATGTTATATAAATCAAGGATGTGGAATGGAGAGGAGGAGGAGGAAAATATGTATGAATATTCATCTAGCATGGCTAATTTGCATGTTTTAGGCTCAGAGACTAAATTGAATAAAAGTAAAACTTTATGGGCAATTTTGTAAAAATGTCAGAAATGACTAAATTGCATGAAATAGATTATTTTATTATTTAAATTACAAAATTTAACGAAATTATCAATTTAGTTCAAGATCGGGGGAAAACATGTTTTAGGGATTAAATTGAAAAGTGTTGAAATTATGGAAAATTTTTGATATTTTATAGAATTCATGGACTGTTATCAATATATATGAGAATAATAGTTGGAAATAAGGATTAAATTGCAAGAATTTTATTTTCCTGACCCTAAGGATGAAATCGTCATTAATTAAAAGTTTAGGGGCAAAATGGTAATTTTGCTTAGAGCATTAATTAAATGTATTAGAATATGAAATGAATGAAAATGATGATCAAATTTATTTATAAAGATCCTGGACGACACAAATACGAGACTTGATCATGGAAAAGAAAATATATCGAAATAATGAAATCATAAACACGAACAATCAATGAGGTAAGTTCATGTAACTTGAATTATATTTTTAAATACTTGAAATGTATGTTATTGATGTGAATATGATTTGAATGTTCATCATATGAAAATTGATGAAACATTGACATATTTGATATAAAGGGGGAAGAAATCCCGATTAAATGAAAGGAACATTCGATGGATCTCTGAAAAGGTATTGACGGTAAAAGGATCTACCGGACGGGTGATCCTATCCGATATATAGCCCTCCCGAAGAATATGTGGAAAATGGATTTAGCCCTAAGGGTAATCCGAATTAGGTCCAATTTTAGCTTTGGGTGTAATTGGATCCAAGCTCATTAGAGTAATTGTCGTTGCAGGGATTTAGCTCGGACTGGTAATCCCGACAATACTCTATGAGTTTATATTACAGGGATTTAGCTGGACTGTAATCCCACTTGTAAGGATGATGAGGTTCGCGGAGTGTGCTCTCTCGATATGAAGCGTGTAAGACCATGGTTGAAAGATACCATGGCAACTTTGATATGAAACGTGTAAGACCATGGTTGAAAGATACCATGGCAACTGAGATGAAATGTGTAAGACCATGGTTGAAAGATACCATGGCAACGTGACATGAAATGTGTAAGACCATGGTTGAAAGATACCATGGCAACATGACGGAAACGAATAAGACCATGGTTGAAAGATACCATGGCAACATGACAGAAAATGAGTAAGACCATAGTTGAAAGACACTATGGCATCATGTCGAAGATAAATAAGATCGTGGAAGAGAAACGCCAAGATATCACTGTTGAACAACTAATATTCGGGTAATATAACAAATGGTTAAATGAAATGGTTATACAAAATGGTAATGTGAAATGTTTACAGAATTGGTCATACGGAAATAAATGTACAAAATAGTTGTATGAAATAATTTATAAGATAGATAAATGAAATAAGTATAGGTATATGGAATTTAAATTATGTTAAGTTTAATACTTAACTATTACCAAATAAATATACCTAAGATATAAGGAAATGATGTGTTATTAAAGAAACGGTAAGAGAATGATATGTATCATGACATGTACATATGAGATTATCTTTTATATGTTAACATAAGGAAAATATGTAAGTTAAGACGAGTATTAAATTCAAATATGACATATTGAGAAAATAAGAATTTATATGAAATATGTATAAGTACACTAACAAGTGTTATTGTTGATGCTTAGGCAAGTGCCAAGCCATTGATTGAATGGTAATATATTTATTGATGCATTAAATTGATAAGTATTTAAGTGATTTTTTTTTTTAGTGATCTACAAATGGTAGAAATGCTCCGAAACCCTATTCTGGCAGCGTATACGGGTTAGGGGCGTTTCAACACAGGCAGAGACACGGGCGTGTGACTCAACCGTGTGAGACACACGCCCCAGCACATAGGCGTGTGTCTTGGCCGTGTGAAACCTGCACTTAATTTTTGAAAATTAATTAATCACACGACCCAACACACGAGTGTGCGGCTAGTAGTGCGACTTAAGTCAGAGAGTTATATGGGTATTGACGCGAGCTAGGACACGACCGTGTGCCTCACATCGACTGCCCACTCGACCTAGGACACGGGCATGTCATTTGGTTGTGTGAGCCACACGACCTATTCACACGAGCGTGTGTCTCTTACACATAAGAAAAATTTTAAGATTTCGCAAAAAAAATTTTATGATCCCGGTTTAGTCCCAACTCGATTCTAATATATATTTTGGGCCTCAATGACCCATATAAGGGACATTATGATTGATTTTTAGAAATAAATAGTTAATGAAATAAATTAATTGTAATTGAATTGTAAACTTCGGTAATGTTCCATAACCATGTTTTGGAGACGGATACGGGTTAGGGGTGTTACATTTATTGGTATCAGAGCTACGGTTTAGTCAATTCTTAGACTAACGTAGTAAGTATGAGTTTAGCTATACATGTCATTATATAATTTGTGATAGTGTGATATCTCCTGACCATTTTAAATGTGTTTTTCATATAATAATGTCGTCCAACCAAGCTAGAGCTGAATCGGAGGAAGCTGAAAGCACTGCTCAAGCTCCTATACAAAGAGCTGTATCTAGTAGTAGTAGAAGGCTCATATCTGAGGGCTGAGGTGAGGAGGCAAAAGAAGTCTTCTTTCAAATGATGAAAGAGTGGTTCACTGAATACTTGAGAACAAATCCTATTGTACAACAACCTCCCCCTCCTACTCCTCAACCGGTTCCTGACATGCCACAATGTGCTAAACCTGTTAGAACTGGTAAGCCTCCAGTAGATAAAATCTGTAAATATGGGGCAGAAGAATTTAGGGCTTGTGCCGAAGATAATCCGAAAAGGGCTGAATTTTGGTTAGAAAATACTATCAAGGTTTTAAATGAATTATCATGTACACCAACTGAGTGTCTGAAATGTGTCATATCATTGTTAAAAGATTTGGCTTATTAGTGGTGGAATACTCTGGTTTCTATTGTGCCAAGGAAAAATGTTACATGGGAGTTTTTCCAAACGGAATTTAAAAAAAATATATATTAGTTATAAATTTCTAGATCAGAAAAAGAAAGAATTTTTAGAGCTCAAACAGGGAAATATGACTGTATCTGAGTATGAATAAAAATTTGTTAGAGTGAGCAAGTATGCTA
Organism: Gossypium anomalum; assembly: GCA_025698475.1. Classification (NCBI taxonomy): domain Eukaryota; kingdom Viridiplantae; phylum Streptophyta; class Magnoliopsida; order Malvales; family Malvaceae; genus Gossypium; species Gossypium anomalum. Next base: position 19,612,899 of record CM046966.1, read on the forward strand.
GGGAATGTGTTCTGACTGAAGTTGCTATATGTAAATGTTTTGAAGAAGGATTAAATAAGGACATCAAGCTATTGATTGGAATTCTTGAATTAAGGGAATTTGTAGTACTAGCTGATCTGGCACAAAAAGGTGAGGAATTAAACAAAGAGAAGAGACAAACAGAGAGAGAAACCTAAATTTCTAGTAAGAGATTTATGGGGAAATCACAATAATCTGCTTCAAAGAAATCAAAGAAATACCATGATCGTTTTACTACATTTGTGGGATATTTCGAAAAAGAGCGGGGCTCTCAACGCTCTAACTTGAGATCTTCATCCATCTGTAACAAGTGTTAGAAGTGTTGGTAACCCCAAATCGAGGTGTAAACATTGTAATAAATTTTATTTTGGGGAGTGCCGTTTGAGAAGTGGAGCTTGCTATAGATGTGGTTTTTTTGACCATTTTCTCAAAGACTTTCCGAAAAGGATTGAAAAAGATACTGATCAGACTTCAAAGCCTCGAGAGGTAGACCACCCCGACACCCTGGAAATGTTTGTGGTAGTAGAAGTGCTACAAAAGATTCAACAATTAAATTGAAGCAAGAGCACTAGTAAGAATATATGTTATTCGTGCAAGAGAGGATGCCTCTACACCAAACGTCATTACTGATACATTTTCTCTTCTTGATACTGATATTACTGCTTTAACTGATCATGGTTCAACACATTCATACATTCATACATATGTATAAATTTAATGTTTGTTAAAAATTTACCTGTTGAGTTCATTGAATTTGTGGTTAAAATTTCAAACCCTCTGGGTCAGTGTGTTATGGTGAATAAAGTTTGTAACAACTGTCCGTTGATGGTAAATGATTATTATCTCTCGGTTGATTTAATGTTGTTGTCATTTGATGAATTTGACGTAATTCTGGGTATGGACTAGCTAACTCAGCATGATGTAGTGGTAAATTGTAAACAGAAATATATTGTGTTAAAATGTCAGAATGGTGAATTGCTTCATGTTGAATCTAATAAACTGGATGAGTTATCTAATGTAATATGACATGTTGTCGTTATGATGTCAAAAGTAAATATCCTTAATCTCGATACAATGATTGGAATAAGTAGAATAGGGAGAGTAAGGGTCGATTCCACAGGGACTAAGAGTTTGATGATTTTCTTGCTTTTAACTTTGCTTAGGCGTGATGAGTAAAGGGAAGAGTAGAAGGGGGGTTTGTTTGAAGTGAAGTAAATGATCGAAATTAAACAAGTAAATTAAAAAGATGGAGATTGAAATCAAGAGATAAAAATCAGCCTTGGGCTAAAGACCTTGCCTCGATCTAAATCGATCCTCGAATGGGATTTTACCTCTAGGCACATGCCGGTTCAGCCTATAGGGCCCAACCCCTATAACTTGTTTTTTCTCTCAAGTGAATCGAGAATCTAAAATTTTAGATCTTAATTCTTTATGAGCTAATATCGTCAATCGCTTATTAATTCAATACTTTGAAAATCTGGAAAAACCCGACTCGGATTCTGTCGTCTCAAATAAGAATCTAACCCGATTTCAGTTTCCCTTAGCGGACCGCCGCTAAGCGTGTTCACAGGAAGTCGAAGTGCCACAGGCCGATCCTTCCTCCCAACTATTAATCGAAATCGAATTTTATTCCAACGTGCACTTTTTGAAATCAAACCGACTTGATTCTAAAAGGACGGTCGATTACCAATCCTTGATTCTCGAAAACTGAAAATGTAACCCTCAAGGGTATGATGTGCTTTTTGATTCTCACGACTTAGAATCGAGTCATCGCTTTAGCCTTTGGCTATGGAAAACTTAGCTAAGCATGGTAGAGACCATACTTAGCATTTTAAGAAAATAAAGTAAAGACTAAATCAAAAAAAAGAAATTTATTAAAACTAGAAAGAAACAAAAAGTTTAATAAATGCAAAGTGAAGAATGCCTCCCCCCCTTGAGGCTTACCCCAATGGGGTATTTATAATCCTCAAAAATCTTAAAAAGTAGTATTCAAAATTAAGAGAAAAATTCTAAATAAACAAATAAATATAAATATAAATCTTAATCCTAATCCTAATTTGAATTTAAATGGGTGGTTAAGTCTCTTTCTCCATGCCAAGTGCCTTTTAGAAATTACTGACTTAGACATTCTAGAAATTGCTGACTGGACGCCACGTTAGCGACATCATGCCCCAAGTCACGCCCAGTAATTCGGCCATGTATCCAAAATTGCTCAATTTGTCGACTTAAGCCCAATTTCTGCAATTCAATGTCCTGAATCAAAAAGGAATGAAAAAATGCCAAGTTAGCAACTCAAAATAGCTAATAAAGGAGTAATCAACCATGAAATAATGTATAATTTAAACACTAATCAAATTCCCCCTCACTTATTCGATGCTTGCCCTCAAGCATTTCTCAATTATCATACAAAAACTCAAAATTGCCACCTCCAATTTCAGAAAATTTCCAAGGTTTCTAAGCAAACCCAACCAAGCAAATGTCGAAATTCAAGCTCAATCAAGCAAGATATAATCAATTAAGTGCAAATCAACCATGGCATTTCAATTAATCATCAATGCTCATAGACGCAACAGCTGGGCATGAGATGTTCTCATTCATGGATGAGTATAGCGGCTTTCCAAAGAATTTAAGACTTAGTTCCTCTCATGGGTTCACTCATTCCGCTCAAGTGTTTTGGGTGAAAGAATCGCTCAAGCCTGAACTAACCAATGCATTACCATAGGCTTGTAACTAAATCTCATATCCACTACTTAGTATGAAAATGATGCAACAATCAAGAGGACTTCAAACGAGTTGTAACGGGGCTAAGTTCGGGTAGGATAAAGGCTGAGAAAAAAAATGAGGTTTCAAAATTCTAAGACAATGAAAAAAAATTATTCCGAAAATTATTCAAAGAAAAATTGAAGGTAGGAGAAACAAGAAATTTAATCAGAGCACAATTCACTATCTTTTCTTCTTTTTCTTTCTTCCCTTTTTTCGAAACATTCTTTTTTCTTCTTTTCTGCTCGAACCAAACTGTTTTCCTGCTCATTCGAACCAAAACTGCACTGTTTGAAAGAACTTCTGTTCGAACATAGTTAATTCCTGGCTGGTCTTGTTCGAATCTGGACTGTTATTTCGACAGCTTCTTCCTGTTTTTTCTTTTCTGAAACAATCTCACATTGTCATTAAAAAGGGTAGCAAAAAGATGGTAAAAATAAAATAACCTTGGATTTTAAGTATGGTGAATCAAAGAAAAGGATAAGGCTCAAATTGGTTCACTAAGGGCTAAAACAAAGAGGGTAGGCTGTTTTATTTGGGAAAAGAAATGGGTTAAATCCTAATGCCTCTATCTCATCATAGCATCATAATCAACAATGTAATCTCAACAAGCATCGAGTCACAAGTTCTAGAATGGAATCAATTGGTTCGGCATACTCAATTAAAACAAAGAGCAAGAATAAAAGATATGCTCAATAGGTTCAAAAACTCACATGAAAGGTTTGTGAACTAAGCCATGCATCCAATTCGATCAATGAAAGTATGAAATTACCAAGAAAAATTTACTCAAATTAATCATGCCATGCTATCTTGAATCCTAAATTCAACAAGAACATGCTTGGATTCACAAAGAAACACAAATAAACTCAATAAATTAGAGATTGGCAACCAAGATAAGTCAACAGTCATAATTAAGAAATACTCAATTTCAAATCAACGAATAAACAAGAGTTAACTTGAGCCTAATCCCACCCCCCCCGCACTTAAGATCATATTGCCCCAATATGAACAATAAAAATTAAAATGCACAAGAGAGGGTGAAAGTACTCCCTGATTAATGTAGGGGTGTTGGCGGCAAGGGGACAAAAGGTGGGTTTGGGTTGTTCTATCTTGCGCCGGCCCTATTCTTGCTTCTAATGTGCGTCGAACGCTTCCCCTCACTTAATGTTATGGTGCGTCTAGAACATGGGGGACCCTGCTGCTTCCCTTTCACGATATTTGCTGGAAATTAGCCTTGAATTTGGTTAATTTATGCTCTAATTGAACCAATTCTTTGCTTCGGCTTTGTCTGAATTAAAATGCCCGGGTACCTACAAAATTCGATTCAAAGAATTAAAAATAATTAAGTGAAATTAAAAATAAAAACAAAAAAACTAAAGATTAAAAATAAGAAATGAAAACGAAATGGGTTGCTTACCATTAAGCGCAATTGTTTAACGTCGTTAGCTCAACGACCCGATTTCAAAGCTTGGGTTCTTCCAATTCAATCTCTTCAACCAATCCGACAGGGGCGTTTTCATAATATGGCTTCAATCTTTGCCTGTTAACCTTGAATCAAACTCCTGAGTCGTCTTCTATTTCCACGGCGCCATAAGGAAAAATTTGAGTTACCTTGAATGGTCCGAGCCACTTTGATCGAAGTTTTCCTGCAAAAAGCTTAATTTTAGAATTGAATAGCAAAACTTTTTGATTAACATTAAATGATTTAAAGGATATCCTTCGATCGTGGAGTTCTTTCGTCTTTTCTTTATAGATTTTGGCATTATCGTAAGCATTTCGTCAGATTTCTTCTAACTCTTGAATGTGTAATTTTCGTGCTTCTCCGATCGCTTCCATCTCCATGTTACATTGCGTCACCGCCCAATAAGCATGATGCTCAAGTTCAACCGGTAAGTGGCACGGTTTACCGAAAACTAGGCAGTATGGAGACATTCCGATCGGCCCTTTGTAAGCCGTTCTAAGCGCTCAAAGTGCTTCGAATAACTTTAAACTCTAATCCTTGCAATCCGGTTTGTCAATCTTTCCAAGAATCGCCTTTATTTCACGATTTGACACCTCCGCTTGTCCATTTGTTTGCGGATGGTAAGCCGTGGCAATTCTTTGTGTCACGCTAAATTTTTTCATGAGTGCTTCAATAATTCGATTGATGAAATGGGTTCCTCTATCGCTAATGATCGCCATTGGTGTGCCAAACCTGGAAAAAATAAAATTCTTTAGAAAATTAACAGTAGTTCTCGCATCATTATTATGGGTTGCTTTCGCTTCTACCCACTTTGAAACATAGTCGACTGCAAGAATTATATAAGTGTTACCGTAAGATGACACAAAAGGTCCCATATAATCAAGACCCCACACATCAAAAATTTCGCATACATGGATTGGATTCATAGGCATTTCATTCCTACGACTTAAATTACCTGCTCTTTGACACTTTTCGCATGATTTACAATAAAAATAAGCATCTTTAAATATATTTGGCCAAAAGAAACCGCATTCTAATATTTTATGAGCAGTTCGCTTCGGTCCAAAATGACCGCCACATGCATACGAATGACAGAAATTAAGGATCGAATTTACCTCTTCTTCGGCTACACATCACCGAATTACCTGATCGGAGCAGTGTTTCCAAAGATAAGGGTCATCCCAAATGTAATATCGAGACTCCCTCTTAATTTTATTAATTACCGCTCTTGGTAGGTGCATCGGAATTTTACCCGTAGCTAAGTAATTTACCATGTCAGCAAACCATGGTAAATTCCCTTGTTGCGTTAACATTAAGTGCTCTTCGGGAAACTCCTCTTTGATCGGCGGATCAGACGAAGTGATGGGAATTCGGCTCAAGTGATCGGCCACCAGATTTTCTCGTCCCTTCTTATCCTTTATTTCTAAATTAAATTCTTGGAGAAGTAGAATCCAACGAATTAGCCTCGGCTTTGCTTCCTTCTTGCTCATCAGGTACCGTAATGCTGCATGATAAGAAAAAACGATAATATTAGTACCTAATAAATACGAACGAAATTTTTCTAAAGCAAATACTATAGCAAGAAGCTCTTTTTCAGTAGTGGAATAATTTCTCTGAGCCGAGTCTAAAGTTCGAGACGCATAGGCAATGACGTGCGGCTCTTTGTCGATTTTTTTACCGAGAACTGCGCCAACGCTAGTGTCGGAGGCATCGCACATCAGCTCGAATGGATATTCCCAATTCGGTGGTTGTACAATTGGAGCCGTAATTAGCTTTTCCTTTAAGGTGTTCCACGACTTTTTGCATTCTGGATTGAAATCAAAGATTTGGTCCTTGTGAAGAAGACTGCATAACGGTTGTGCGATCTTTGAGAAGTCCTTGATAAATCGTCGGTAAAATCCTGCATGGCCAAGAAAAAAACGTAATTCCCTAACCGTAGTCGGGTAAGGGAGTGAGCGAATAACATCGGTCTTGGCTTCATCGACCGCAATACCGTTAGAAGAAACTATATGTCCTAGAATCAACCCTTTATCGACCATAAAATGGCATTTTTCATAATTTAAAACAAGGTTGTATTCTAGGCATCGCTTCAAAACATTTGATAAATTAAAGAGGCATTCGGTAAAGGTGTTACCAAAAACAGTAAAGTCGTCCATGAATACCTCTATACCCTTCTCGATAAAATCAGAAAAGATACTAAGCATGCAACGTTGAAATGTGGCTGGCGCATTGCATAGACCGAAGGGCATTCGTCTATAGGCGAACGTTCCAAAAGGGCATGTGAACGTCATTTTTTCTTGATCTTCAGGTGCCATCGGAATTTGAAAGAAACCTGAAAATCCATCAAGACAGCAGTAGTGAGTTTTACCAGCTAATCTTTCTATTAATTGATCAATAAAAGGTAACGGAAAATGATCTTTGCGGGTTAAAGAGTTCAACTTCCTGTAATTGACACAAACTCGCCATCCATTTTGCACTCTAGTCGGAATTAACTCACCTTCCGAGTTTTTGATTACCGTTACTCCAGTCTTCTTAGGCACAACATGTGTCGGACTTACCCAACTACTATCTGAGATGGGATAGATAACATCGGCATCAAGTAGCTTTTGAATTTCCTTTTTTACCACTTCCATCATAGGCGGATTTAGTTGACGTTGTCCTTCACGTGATGGTTTTGCTCCTTCCTCGATCTTTATCTTATGCATACACGTTGAGAGACTTAACCCTTTGATGTCGGCAATTGTCCACCCAATGGCTTCTTTGTGCGCACGTAGTATTTCAACAAGGTTATTTTCCTCGTCTTTACTTAGCTTGTTCGACACAATAACCGGCAGTGTATCATCGTTGCCCAAAAAAACGTACTTCAAGTGATCCGGTAATTCTTTTAGTTCAATCCGAGGAGCCTGCAAAACCGAAGCTAATAATTTAGTTTTTGAAGGTGTAGTGATTTCGTTAGATTTAATGGAATCAATAGAGAAAGTTTGTTTCAACTCCCTGAATTCACCATCGAAATCATCAAATTCCCTGCAAATTTTATTAACAAAATTAGTCTCAGCAAACTCATCAATTGCAGGCTCAATTATATCGACAAAATTAATACTTTGAACATCATCAGGATACCGCATTGCTTTGTAAACATTAAATTTAATGACCTCACCATCGAACTCCATTGTGAGGATTCCACTTCAGACATCGATTTTAGTGTTGGCGGTGCTAAGAAAAGGTCGCCCAAGGAGAATTTCGGATGAAGTGTTTGAGCGATCGTTTTCCATGTCAATTACATAGAAATCGGCTGGAAAGATTAATTCGTTTACCTTTACCAAGATATTCTCCAATACTCCCTCCGGGTAAATAATTGAACGATCCGCCAACTGAATAGTGACCTTCGTCTCCTTCAATGGGTCGGCTGAAAGAATATTGTACACGGATAGAGGCATCACGTTAATGGAGGCTCCCAAGTCGCACATCGCCCTCTTTATGCCCACTTTACCGATTTTGCAAGGAATGGCGAACATGCCTTGGTCTTTCAACTTCGGTGGAAGTCGTCGGGTCAAAACCGCAGAAACGTGCTCTCTGAGATTTATCTTTTCATGTCCGGTTAGTTTTCTTTTATTAGTACAAAGTTCTTTAAGGAAACGAGCGTACCTTGGCACCTTTCGAATTACCTCTAAAAGAGGAATATTGATCTCGACTTTTTGGAAAACGTCTAGGATTTCCTTCTCCTCAGCTTGCTTATCTTTCTTTATAAATCTTGATGGAAAATGAGGTTGTGTGGCATAAGGAGATGGTGCTAGTTCGGGTATTGGATTCATTATTTTTCTTCGAGTTGTGGCATCATTTTCCTCTCGAGGATTGGCGTCAATTGCTTCTTTGGTACTTGTAGATTTTTTGACAATTGCCTTATCATTTTTGCCTGTTTTGGCGTCATCTTTCTCTCGAATTGGCGTCATTTGCTGTTCAACAATTGTTCCACTCCTAAGAGTAATGGCACTCACGTTCTCCCGTGGGTTCGCTTCAGTTTGTGAGGGAAGCTTGCCTTGCGATTCTAAGCGGCCCGCAGTTTTCGCCACTTGATTATTTGTTTGTCAATTTCTTGCAAATGTGACTCTGTTCGGTCTTGAAATTTCTCTTGGGATTGCGCCAATCGCTCTACTAGAGACTCGAGTGAACTTTTTGGCGACTGATATGGTTGTGGTGGAGGCGGCCTTGGTTGGTAAGATTGGTTCGACCTCTGGTTCTGTGCGTAGCTAAAATTCGAGTGGTCTCGCCATCCCGGATTTTAGGTATTACTATGGGGGTTATAAGGTCTTTGAGGTGGCCCTGGAAAATTCCCCACGGTATTCACCTGTTCGCCTATCCCCTCTTGGAGTGTCGGGCAACAATCGGTTGGGTGGTCTGGCATCGTACAAATTTCGCATACTCTAGCTGATCCGTTCTTTCCTGCAATTAGAGAATTAACAACGTTAGTTAATTTATCGATTTTATTTTCAAGTGAAACGGTACTTACCTCGTGAACCCTTCGGTTAGGTTCATTCGTGGTGCCAAACTGTTGAGAGTTGGCTGCCATTGTCGAAATTAATTCCCTTGCTTGAGTGGGGGTCATGTTGACAAGCGCTCCTCCACTGGCGGCGTCAATCATTTTCATCTCCATCGGAAGCAAACCTTCATAGAAATATTGCAGAAGCGTTTGTTCGCTCAATCCGTGTTGCGGGCAGCTCGCACATAGCTTTTTGAATCGCTCCCAATATTCATAAAGTGACTCGTTATACTTTTGTTTAATTCCAAGGATGCTTCGCCTTAGTTCGCTTGCTTTTGCTGCTGGGAAAAACCTGTCAAGAAAAATACGATTCAAATCAGCCCAAGTAGTAATGGAATTTGGCGATAAATAAAACAACCATTCTTTTGCTATGCCGGATAAAGAAAAAGGAAATGCTCGTAATTTAATTTGGTCTTCGGATACTCCCTGAGGTTTCATGCTTGAACAAACCAAATGAAATTCGACTAAGTGTGTGTGTGGACTCTCGCTTGGAAGGCCATTGAAGGTAGGAAGGAGATGAATTAACCCCGTTTTTAGAGTAAAAGGGGTGGTGCCTTGAGGAAATGTAATGCAAAGGGGTTGTTGCTCTGCAGGAGCTGCGGCTAACTCGCGAATTGTTTGATCGCCCATCGCTTTTGTTTGTTGTGCGTCAGGTATTGGATCGGCAATGGGAGTGTTATCGACGTCGCTCGGATTGGTGGAATCCGTTGATTCTTCGTTGATAGTGCTAGTTGATTCTTCAGAATTTGTTTGTTTTTGTAGTTTCTTTTTATCCCGAAGTGTTTGACCGTGAATTCTTCTTGCTCGCGCTTCGATTTCTGGATCAAATTCTAAAAATGTGCCCGGATTTTGCCTGGTCATAAATCAGAAACAAGAAAATTAAATCAGTAACTTGCCGAAGTCCCCGGCAACGGCGCCAATTTTGACATGTTGTCGTTATGATGTCAAAAGTAAATATCCTTAATCTCGATACAATGATTGGAATAAGTAGAATAGGGAGAGTAAGGGTCGATTCCACAGGGACTAGGAGTTTGATGATTTTCTTGCTTTTAACTTTGCTTAGGCGTGATGAGTAAAGGGAAGAGTAGAAGGGGGGTTTGTTTGAAGTGAAGTAAATGATCGAAATTAAACAAGTAAATTAAAAAGATGGAGATTGAAATCAAGAGATAAAAATCAGCCTTGGGCTAAAGACCTTGCCTCGATCTAAATCGATCCTCGAATGGGATTTTACCTCTAGGCACATGCCGGTTCAGCCTATAGGGCCCAACCCCTATAACTTGTTTTTCTCTCAAGTGAATCAAGAATCTAAAATCAATTTTTAGATCTTAATTCTTTATGAGCTAATAGCGTCAATCGCTTATTAATTCAATACTTTGAAAATCTGGAAAAACCCGACTCGGATTCTGTCGTCTCAAATAAGAATCTAACCCGATTTCAGTTTCCCTTAGCGGACCGCCGCTAAGCGTGTTCACAGGAAGTCGAAGTGCCACAGGCCGATCCTTCCTCCCAACTATTAATCGAAATCGAATTTTATTCCAACGTGCACTTTTTGAAATCAAACCGACTTGATTCTAAAAGGACGGTCGATTACCGATCCTTAATTCCCAAAAACTGAAAATGTAACCCTCAAGGGTATGATGTGCTTTTCGATTCTCACGACTTAGAATCGAGTCATCGCTTTAGCCTTTGGCTATGGAAAACTTAGCTAAGCATGGTAGAGACCATACTTAGCATTTTAAGAAAATAAAGTAAAGACTAAATCAAAAAAAAGAAATTTATTAAAACTAGAAAGAAACAAAAAGTTTAATAAATGCAAAGTGAAGAATGCCTCCCCTCCCTTGAGGCTTACCCCAATGGAGTATTTATAGTCCTCAAAAATCCTAAAAAATAGTATTCAAAATTAAGAGAAAAATTCTAAATAAACAAATAAATATTAATATAAATCTTAATCCTAATTTGAATTTAAATAGGTGGTTAAGTCTCTTTCTCCATGCCAAGTGCCTTTTAGAAATTGCTGACTTAGACATTCTAGAAATTGCTGACTGGACGCCACGTTAGCGACATCATGCCCCAAGTCACGCCCAGTAATTCGGCCATGTATCCAAAATTGCTCAATTTTGTCGACTTAAGCTCAATTTCCGCAATTCAATGTCCTGAATCAAAAAGGAATGAAAAAATGCCAAGTTAGCAACTCAAAATAGCTAATAAAGGAGTAATCAACCATGAAATAATGTATAATTTAAACACTAATCATAATATCAGCTATATCAGCACAGAAATATGTTAGAAAAGGATATGATGCTTATCTTGCATATATGTTGGACACTAAAGTATCTGAATCGAAGATTAAGTCAGTGTCAGTTGTTTGTAAGTTTCCTGATGTATTTCCGAAAGAATAACCCAGATTACCGCCAGTCAGAGAGGTGAAATTTTTTATAGATCTTATTCTAGGAACAATTCCTATATCTATAGCACCTTATCGAATGGCCCCAACGGAGTTAAAAGAGTTGAAAGCATAGTTGCAAGAATTGACAAATAGGGGCTTTGCTCGGCCTAGTCATTCACCTTGGGGTACACCGGTTCTATTTGTAAAGAAGAAAGATAAATCGTTGAGGCTGTGTATTGATTACAAGTAGCTCAACAAGGCTATAACCATGAACAAGTATCCACTGCCTCGTATTGATAGCTTATTCAATAAGTTGAAAGGTGCCACTGTATTTTCAAAAATTGACCTTCGTTTTAGTTACTATCAGTTACAAGTAAAAGACTCAGATGTACCGAAGACAACTTTCAAAACCAGGTATGGACATTATGAGTTTCTTGTGATGTCGTTTGGTTTGACAAATGCACCAATGGTATTTATGAATTTGATGAACAAAATGTTCAAACCGTATTTAGACAGATTTTTGGTGGTGTTTATTAATGATACTCTGGTATACTCCCGAGATGAAAATGAACATGTTGATCATTTGAGAATTGTGTTGCAAACTCTGTGTGAGAAACAACTGAGTGCCAAATTCAGTAAGTGTGAATTTTGACTTCAGGAAGCCGATTTCCTTGGGCATATAGTGTCTGCAGAAGGTATCAAGGTAAATTTGAGTAAAATCTCAGCTATTATTAACTGAAAACCACCAAAAAATGTGTCTCTAGGATTAGCTGGTTATTATTGGAGGTTTGTTAAAGGGTTTTTAATGATAGCTTCTTCGATGACTCGATTGTTGTAAAAATATGTAAAATTTGAGTGGTCTGATAAATGTCAGTAGAGTTTTGATAGATTAAAAACTTTGTTAACTGAAGCACCTGTGTTAGTTCAACCTGAATCGGGTAAAGAATTTGTATTTTACAATGATGCATCGTTGAATGGTTTAGGTTGTGTTTTGATGCAATAAGGTAAAGTAAGGCTGTGTTCAACCTGAATCGGGTAAAGAATGTGCACGGGCGTGTGGTTTGGTCGTGCGTCACATGCATATTAAAAATTGAGAAATAGAATGCTCAGAATTGAGCACACAGGCAGAGACACGAGTGTGTGTCTCAACCGTGTGAGACACACGGCTCAGCACATGGGCATGTGTCTTGGCCGTGTGAAATCTGCACCTAATTTTTGAAAATTAAATTGATCACACGGCCTAGCACACGGGCTTGTGGTTGGTCGTATGACCTAAGTTAGAGAGTTACACGGATATTGACATAAGCTGGGACACGACTGTGTGCCTCACATCGAATGCCCACACAATCTAGGACACAGGCGTGTCATTTGGCAGTGTGAGCCAAACGGTCTACTCACACAGGCGTGTGTCTCCTGCAACTAAGAAAAATTTTGAGATTTCGTGAAAAATTTTCTGTGATACTAGTTTAGTCCCGACTCGATTCTAATATGTATTTCGGGCCTTGAAGACCCATATAAGGGACATATGATTGATTTTTGAAAATGAATAGGTAAATGACATAAATTAATTGTAATTGAATTGTAAACTCGGGTAATGCTTTGTAACCCTGTTCTGGCGATGAATACGGGTTAGGGATGTTACAACTATAACCTTATATACTCATGCAATGGAGACAAGGTTTAGTAGAAAAATCAGATAATCCTACTAACACCATTGATTCTCGTGATTAAATGCACTTAATAAGTTTTAAGTCTAATCAGTCTATAGTAATTTTAACGAAATCTCAACTAAATCCCAACATAACTAATTAAGTCTTCAAACATTAAATAAAACAAGGTATAATAACCGCGAACTTAACAAGTTCATCCAAAACATTTAGGGTGGGCAGATAGTTAACAGAAAAGTCCGCCAAACTCTAGTGTTCGCCAAAACTAAGAGTTCACCAAATGACAAATTGCACAGTATACTCTACTTAGCTAGAACAAAGACTTTACATACTCAATTCGACTATTAACTTTACCAACTGTACGCCAAATAGTAACAAGATACTAAGACTTCTTCGGGCGGGCTATAACAATTACTGTGTTTTTTTTTTTTTTGTTACGTAGATTCAAGTTTATTTTATTTTTTTTCAAATTGCCACGCCAACACAAGAATTCTAATAGATTTAAAAAATAGGCCTAAATTTTTAGATTCACAAAGTAAAAAAGACTAAATTTTTTAAAATAAAAGTATGAAGATTAAATTAAGAAATAAATAATTAACCCAACGCTTAACGTGGGTAGTAAATGGATCGATTGAGTCAATGCTTCCTACTTAGCACATTCTTTTTAGTGAAATACAAGAACAGGGCAAAACCAAAACAACAAACACTATTAGTGCAACTCAAACCTAAGCCACACCTGAGACGATGAACACGCTAACCAATAGGCCATCACATGGGGTTCTCCTACTTAGCATACTTTTAACCTATAAAAAAACTAAAATTTAATTAGCATTTAAAAAAAACCATAGTTTTAGGTTTTCTTCAAACTAAATTATTTGAAAAAAAAAACTTTTCAATTGCTAAAAATAAAAAAGTCAATCAATTTCTCAAACTGTATCTCATTCTTCACCACTGTTTCAACCCAAGTTTTCACATTCACTTTCTTTCTTTCTTCTTTTTTTGAACTTTTAAATACTCAATTGGTAAGACTGTCTTTAGTGGAGATCATTACTTGTTATGCTTAAAACCGAATTTCAAAGTTCTTTAAAAACAAGTTTGAAACCTATGGTCAATTCTGTAAACTTGGAGGATTAATAACATTATTTTCAATGGGTTGAAAAGAGTGCTGAAGAATGAGATTGAAGGCAATTGATTATGGTTTCATTCGTAGAATGTTCAATAATTAATTTACTTTGAAAATTAAACCCAAAAATATTTATTTAAAATGGCAAATAGGTATTAATTTGTGATATGTTAAAAATATGCAAAGTAGGGAGTGTGGATTCAATTTTTAAAATATTTTAATAGTGTTAATATAAGTGATTTAACTTGTTAATAATTAAAGTTGAATGTTAGATTAAATAAAAGGTTTATAATCTATTTGAAAGCTGAGGTTAAGTTGAATGATTTATAATGTAAATTACTTTAAAATTTTGTTAGGTAAGTTTGAAAGTCAATAATTTCTTAATGTAGTAGCAACAGTATTTATGTTATTGTATGTGAGCTTGGATTCATTTTCTTAAAAAAAAAGACACACGTCAAAAATAATAAATGAGATACAATAAGAGACATAACGAGGCTGAAGATTTTTGTTCGAAACACACTCCCTTTAGAATATAGTAAAATATTAAAAAAAGTTGAAGTGACATTAAATTTTAACTTTTTTTATATAGTGCTTTTCATAGGTTGGGTCGTGCCTTAGTTCCAGAATAGATTTTAAACCTAAAACCATTTTCGAGTTAGTTCGCCCGGATTGTCCTATCATTTAACTATTTAAATTAATAAAATATTTATTTATATATTTTAAGGAATTAATATTTATATATTTTTATAATAAGATATAAATTTATTTATTTTTATTATTTATATTAAATTAGAATTGAGTTAGTCGAACATGAAATTTTAAAATCCTCATGTAGAACCGATCGAAGTCAAGTCTGGTGGACCCATGTATTTGTCTACTTTTATATAGTTATATAGACTTTCTTTTTGGTATTAAATAATTTATGTAGACTATTAGACTATAATAGATGTAGATTATAAATTATAGATATTGACCATGCAACAATGAAACAGTCTTTGGAATCGACTTGGCAGACTAAATCGATATTACTGTCTGATCCTGATAGTCGTATGGAAACTATTGCTACCCGGGCCTTACGAGTTACTGCCATAATCGTCGTATGGAGAGCAAAATTCGGAAACAGAGGCAAAAGGTTTGCTAACAGAGGCAGAAAACAATTTTTCATACATAAATTCACCAGAAGGATTGATGGCCTCCATTTTGGAATCTGCTCTCTCTTGCAGCTCCAAGGCAAGCTCTAGGGTGACCACCACCTCACCCATTGCTGGCCTTTCATTTCCCTTATAATGGGCACAACTAGAAGCGATATCCGAATACTTGTCCAAACATTCTGGAGCTATCCTTCCCTTGAGGTATGGATCAATGGAATTATAAATGGCTCCTTCCCTTTGGGATTCCTTCAGCCAGTTAAGTATATGTTGTTTATGCTTTGGGAGCGTGCTATCATAGGCTGTTCTGCCTAAAAGAACTTCGTATAAGATGATCCCAAATGAGAAAACATCAGATTTTTCTGTCAGTTCCCCATACATGGCATACTCCGGAGCCATGTACCCAAAAGTACCCGTAATTCTTGACTCTTTTCGAACTCTCGAAGCTTTTGACATGCTAAAGGAACCCAATCTCGAGAACCTAAAGTCATGAAGCTTACAAGACAATTCTTCGTTTACAAGAATGCTTCGGCTCGTAATGTGACCGTGAAATAGAGCGTATTTTGCACCAGTGTGAAGGTAGTGCAGTCCTCGTGCTGCACTAATGCATATTTGTAGCCTTCGCTTCCAAGGGAGTGGTGCATAACCCTGACCGTAGAGATGATCAGCAAGTGTCCATCTGCTCAAGTACTCATACACGAGGATCATCTCATTTCGCTCTTCGCAAATCCCGATTAGAGAGACGAGAAGGGGGTGGCGCAACTGGCAAAGAAACCGTACCTCATTTTGGAGCTCTCTCACTGCGTCTTGACATGATCCACTTCGGCAGCGCTTGACAACAACTATGGTTCCATTATCAATAGTCCCTTTGTGGACACTCCAAAAACAACTTTCACCAATAACTAAGTTGGGGTGGAAGTTGTTGGTGGCGGCTTTGATCTCAGCTAGTGAAAAATGACGGCATAAACCCTCCGGTAGTTCTGAACCTCGATTTAGTTGAGGGGAAGTTTTGTTTAAAACAAACAAGCCTAGACAAGAACACAAAGGGTTCTTCATAGTTGCATCTAAAATACTAAAGATTCAATAGTAGTTAAATAAAGAAACAGTTTTTTAGGAGACGGAAAAAATGAGTACGAAATTTATAAGTTGGATTAGATTAGAAATACAAGTTTTTCGACATGTCTAGTCCTAACCTTGAAAAGTAAGATTTGATTTTGTAAATCTGTGACTGTCTGATTTCTATACAAATTTCAAAGCTCGTTGGAACTGGAAGAAAATATGAATATCTAACATCTATTTAGGTTTAGTTTGGTGGTGATGAGATTAATTATTGTAACGATCAGATTGAATATTGTAATGATGTGATTAAAAACAGGTGGGGTGTGCTTGGATTCAAACACAATTGTAGCGGCGAAGCGATAATAAAAAATACTAGAATATTAGATTAAAAATAATATATAATAAAAAAATTTTAAATTATTTTATTTTTACAAAATTATTAAAATTTATAAATTTATAAATTCATTTAATAAAGTATTAAAAGTATTTATTATGTTTATTAAAATGTTTATTTTTAATTCAAATATATTTATTAATACATTTTATTTAGTTACTATATAATTATAAAAAGTTATTACAGTAAATGAATAAATTTTTTGAAAATTTTAAAAAATGAAAAACTAAAATAAATTATATAAAAGCTGTTAAAGTTCAACATTCATGAAAATGAAAATCTCACCGATAATATATATTAATTTATATAAAATAAAATTTGTTATTATTTTAAATTTAAAAGTAAAAAAAAAAGGAGTAAAAGAAAAAATAATAAAAAGGACAAGAGTAAGGATATAAGTGGAAATAAGCAACCAATAAATATCCAAAATTTTCACTGGAGCACAAAGCTCCATTGTGTTTATTATAATTTCTAGTGTACTGGATCAGACAATCCAAAGAGATTGCTTCAGTGCAGTTGAGTTAAAAGAGCACTTTAAACGCATTACACTGGTTAATGCGCATACAAAGAGGTACATACATTACTAAAAGTAATCGAGACAACATAGTAGGCATCTACCCTTTTTAGTATTCAAACATTTTGCAAAAGCTTTTTGCTTAGAATTATTGTTTTTCTATGCAGTTCAATCCCTACATTTTCTACCCTACTATTACATCGGAAATTGACAACGTTAACAATTTTCAACCGCCACTGCACCTGAAAAACCCATTTTTTTTTGCCATTGAAACTATGATTAACAACTCTAGATTGTTATCATAAAGAAAATTATGAAAACCATTCAGCACATCTAAGAAGCTGAGGATGTGGGACGGTCTTTTGCTTGAATTTAAGCATATGGGGAAAAGAGGAACAAAAGAATCTTAAAGGCAATTCAAGAGTACTGTGAAACTATCCCTGACCCATCAGAATGGTCTCAAGACTACCCGTGGCATTGCAGTCAGATCAATCTTTCAAAATTAGAGATTTATGATGAAGAGGATAAGCATGAAATGGAAGACATGACAGACTACAGTGAAGATTTTATGGATAGTGCTCAATTCCCTCACTCAAATCAAAACCGTTGAAAGCACTTTTAATAAGAATTTTACTTTCTACTATATCATAAATAATTTAAAAATAAAATAAAAACCATAACATTTTCCCAAAAATCCTAATTAGATATCACTTACCTTTCAATCTAGGTTACAGAGTCTGCCCTAATTATATCAATCTTTGACTTGCCCTCATTTCTTTGAGATTTCTTTTGCAATCAAACTCTTTCACCGTTGCGAGTTTATTGAAGATTGGATATTGTTGAAGCTTTTTTGATAGTAAGAGTTTTAAGGATTTCACAATTTGAGAATTATAGTTTTAAGGAATTCACGATTTGGGATTAAAGGGATTTTATATAGGTTTTAATTTTAGGGTTAAAATTTTTTTTACAATTTTTTTTTCTTTTTAATATCATATTAAATTATTTTTTTGACACGTCATCTTCATCCTCGCATGCCACATAGGTAACTTCGTTGATCGGCACTTGACTAATGGTAATTGACACTTCCTGTTAAAATTAGGTTAATTTGTAAAAAAATCGTAAAATTGAGAGCGTCAATCTAAAAAAAAAAGTCAAAAGCACAAAACCAAAAATCCATAAACTTTCAGGGAATTTTTAACAATTACACCATTATATTATAATAAAACTTTCCTAGGTTTATCTATTTGTTGTCCAGAGCATGCTACTCAGAATTTTTATTATATTATAAGGTTTCATGTCCGATCCACTCTAAAACATGCTAAAAAGAATTTAGATTATATTATAGTCAAACGTCACTAATTAGCCTAGGTTCAGTCTCTTCTCCTGTTCTCAACATATAACAATTATTTGGAGTTATTTTAGAAAGTGATATATAAAAACAGCAATTACGATTAAAATTTATAACGAGATTATTAAAAAAAGTGATATATAAAATTATTTTAGAAACATGTTTTTCATAATATTTAGCGTCATTATTCATAAATATTTTTTATTAGATAAAATTTTTATTTTAGATATAATATTATAAAATCGAATATTTAATAAGGGAATAAAAATGTAATTTTATCACTTTTTCTAAAAATTAAAAATTTTAAATTAATTTAAAATCTCAATTTAAAATTAAAGTTTAGTTTGAAAAATCATTTGTTTACTAAAATTTTTTATTTAAAATCATGGTTAACCTCAATGATAAGCATACCAGAATAAAATTTCAATATATATTAATTAAAACCTGCCTTTTTTTATCATTTAAACTTAATTATAAATATATTAATATTTTTTTCAAAAAAATTGAAATAATATCTTAATTTTCCCATTCGTTTAAATTCAATTTCGGCAATTTATTTTTATAATTTTTTATTTGACTTTCCAACTTTATAAAAAAAAGGTAATTTTAGTTTATTTATTTTTCATTTTTTTTAGTTATTATACTTGGGTTTTTTTTCAAATTACCCAAAAATTGATGAAAGAATTAACATTTTTTAATTATATTGATGTGACGTACAAGTGGATTATCATGTAGATAACACACTAGCATTTAATTAATTTTAAATTTTTTAAAAATTTAAAAAAAGATAAAATTATTAAAAATTATTAAAATTATTAAAATTATTTAAAAAATTTATTTAATATTTTTTAATTTTTAAAAAATTAATTAAATGCTCATATGATATCCACTTGTATATAACCGCATCAGTCAAGTTAACAAAATTAATTTTTTCATTCATTTTGGATAATTTCACAAAAACTAAAAATTGAAAAGAAAAATTAAGTATTGCTTTTTGTTTTTTACTGAAGGATTCATTAATATGAGTAGAGTTGATTTCATTCGGAACATTGATATTTAAAATTTGAAGTGTCATTTTCTAATATCTCTCACAAACAACTGTGATGCATGGAGTCTCTGCTCTAAGCATCCATCTAACCAGTTCTTCTCTTCTCCAATTTTCTATTGACTAACCTAATAGGATATTCGTTGGATTTGATAGGATGGATTATCACAAGTCATTAAAATAATAAATTTAAAATGAACTATTAACATTGGCCGCCGATTTACCATTACACAGATTATTAAAAAAAAAGTTTTACAGTGTGCTTCAAAGTGTTCAAATACTTGAACAGAGTTCTTAAACTTGCTTCTCATGTCTTGCGGACAAAAAGGCTTACTCAGTTCCGCGTTTTCTCTCTTTTCCTGTCCATCACAGATCCTGAACCAAAGTCAAAACACTCCTAAAATCCCAAAGAGTGTTGTTTTCCCTGTTTTCAAACCAAGAAATGGCTAATCTTTTATTGTTCATTACTGGATCATTCTTCAAGCTGTGTTCTTTCAGCCTTTTGATTCTCTTCTTGATTTCTTGCTCAAGTTTCCCCTCAACAGGTTAGCTTAATCTTTATTTTTATTATGTTTGAAAAGTTTGAAAATACTTGATTGCTTTTTTGTATTAGAAAAAGTTGATTCTTTCTGTTTTGATGAAATGTGGTTTCTGTAATCGTGTAAAAGCTCTTTCTTTTATGGTTTTGTGGTGTTCTTGATGTCGATGTTAATGGGATTCTATTGGAGAAGTTGGTACAATACACCAGTTCCCATGCTAGTGAATGCCATTGGTCTGTCATGTATATGACATTATTGGTTTAGAGAATGTCAAAATATGAATTGAAACCTTGGACCTCTTACTATGTCTGACCAGTGCTAGTCTGATATAGATTTCCTCCATCATTTCTTAATCTAGGATTAGGCCTTGGAAATGTATTTATTTTATTTTTTGTTAACTCTTTTACTTCATGGTCAGAAGCCTATGATCCTCTGGACCCAAATGGGAATATCACAATCAAATGGGATATCATGAGCTGGACGTCTGATGGCTATGTTGTAAGTATTTTTTTTTCTTTGTATTACAAAATATTACAACTATGGTTTTGCTTAACATAGAAAAACGAAGAAACAATGGTTTAGAGAGCATGATATGCATTGGACGAAGATGGGATTAACTTCTTAATGAAATGAGCAGGCAGTGGTTACAATTTATAATTTCCAGCAATACCGTCATATACAAGCACCAGGGTGGAAACTAGGTTGGACATGGGCTAAGAAGGAGGTGATTTGGAGCATGATGGGAGGGGAAACAACTGAACAAGGGGATTGTTCAAGATTCAAAGGTAACATTCCACATTGCTGTAACAAGCACCCAACTGTTGTAGATTTATTGCCAGGAACTCCTTACAATCAGCAGATTGCAAATTGCTGTAAAGGGGGAGTGCTAAACTCATGGGCACAAGATCCAGCCACTGCAGCAAGCTCATTCCAGCTGAGTGTAGGTCAATCCGGTACCACAAATAAGACAGTAAGAGTTCCTGTGAACTTCACTTTGAAGGCACCAGGGCCTGGTTATACTTGTGGACCAGCAAAAATTGTGAAACCCAGTAGATTTGTTACTCCGGATGGAAGAAGAGAAACACAAGCTATGAGTAAGTTGCTTGATTAAGATGTAGAATGCCTACATGAATCAGTATAAATGGTTGTAATTGACTCTACTTCTTTATGACAGTGACATGGAATGTTACATGCACATATTCACAATTCCTAGCTCAGGAAGCACCTAGTTGTTGTGTCTCTTTCTCATCCTTCTACAATGACACCATAGTACCGTGCTCTAAATGTGCTTGCGGGTGCCAAAATACTTCTCAGCCAGGGAGCTGTGTGGAGTAAGTTGGCTCAGCCGAAAAAATACTTATATGTAGGAGTTTTTTTAGCTGGAGATGCTTTTCTATCTTATTTTGTTTATTGCTTCCTAAAGCCTTTTGTTGTTAATGTGCAGGTCAAAAGCTTCACATATAGCGCCGGTTGCTAACAGCTATACCCCTTTGGTCCGATGTACAAGCCATATGTGTCCGGTGAGAGTTCATTGGCATATTAAGCTTAACTACAAGGAGTACTGGCGGGTTAAGATCACCATTACTAATTTCAATTACAACATGAACTATACACAGTGGACCTTAGTTGTGCAACATCCCAACTTTGACAATCTGACTCAGAGTTTCAGCTTTAACTATAAGTCCATAACACCATATACAGCAATAAGTAAGTTGAATCCATCTTGGTCACTTTTGCATATGTTTCTTGCTCTTTGCAGCTTATGTTTGCTTATTTTATTCAACAGACGATACTGCCATGTTATGGGGTGTTAAATTCTACAATGATATGCTTTTGGAAGCTGGTCCACTTGGTAATGTGCAATCAGAGTTACTTTTCCGAAAGGATAAAGCAACTTTCACTTTTGAGGAAGGTTGTGCTTTTCCGAGAAGGATCTATTTCAATGGAGATAATTGTGTTATGCCACCTCCTAATGTGTATCCTGGGTTGCCTAATGCCTGTTCCCACCAGCTTACCTCCGCACTTGGTCTGTTGGTGACTCTCTTGGCAGCTATGGCGTTATTATTTGGACATGCATGAACATCAATCATTTTTATTCTATAACATCTAGTATATACTAGTTTTGACCGAATCAATTCAACTATAGAACATAGGATTGGCATTTCAAGGTGAAGGTGCTTTCTATTTGATGTATGGTTAGCTAATTCACTATGATTTGATCATTTGTGCTGTTGTCTGCATGTTCATTTCTGTACTTAGCCATCTTGATTGTAGAATTTCCTCCATATTTTACTACAGTGGTAACAAAATAAGTCATTAATCAAAATTTTAGCTGATTCATATAGTGATTATTTTGTTGTAAATCTTATTTTTACTTAAAAGAGTTGTAATATTTCTTTTTGGTAGAAAATAATTTTGCGTTTTTTTATTATTATAAATTTTATATATAATCAAAGTCAAATTGATAGAAAGTATAAATTTAAAGACTAAAATTATTATTAAACCAATTAAAAAAGTATCGCTTAAGGACAAGGTTATAATAAATAATTTCTGATTTACTTTATATTTCACTATTGATCTATAAAATTCATAAGTTGTCTTTTACTCTCCATTTTCTTTGTTTTTTATTTTCTATCTTTTTATTTTCATAACACTTTCAACAAATTTTAAATATTGTTTCAACTTATTATTATTATTTACAATTTTTTAGATTATTTATATAATTTAGTTTTTTTATTTTATATAATTAAAAAAAAAGTAGCCATCGACTCTAAGAAATACACGGAAATATTTGTTATGAAGGGGCGCATACAACTTTGCTGACATACCCAGATTCCATTGTGCTACAATTTTGTTTCAAAATCCCTTTTCCGATTCATTGAAACAATTTCGAAAATTGTAAAATTGTGTACTTTCTCGCTGTCATTTGTGCTCATACAACATGAGAAACGATCACCAAAAGGTTACAAATAAGAAAAACATTGCAGCAATGAATGTAAACCTGGTGAAGGATAGGTGTTGATGGGCAGAGTTTGGTAGAAATGGGTATGTATCAGGTGGAGGGAGCATGCATTCATCACCATTGAAATACACTTTCCTGGGAAATGCCCATCCTTGTTTGAAAGTAAAGGTATCCTTGTCCTTCCTCAGAAGCACCTCTGATTGAACATTTCCTAATGGCCCTGCTTCCATCAACAGGTCATTGTAGTACTTCATGCCATAGAACATCCCTGTGTCATCTGCACATGGACAAAATAGCTATGATTTTAAGTATCTGTTTATAATTAGACTGTGATGATAAATGCAAGCAAAAAGCTGTCAACGAACTTACTGATTGATTCATAAGGAACCAGCGGCTTGTAATCGAAGCTGAAAACTTGTGTTACGTTGTTAAGATTAGGGTGCTGGACAACAAGGCTCCATAGCGTGTAGTTCATCCGGTAGTTGAAGTTGGTAATCGATACCTTAACTCGCCAGTACTCCTTGTAGTTGAGCTTGACATGCCAGTGTACTCGCACAGGGCACATGTGGTGCGTGCATTGAAGCAGTGGAGCATTATCTTTCCTTGGTGTGTTCAATCCTACCATTTTAAGAAACTTGGAATCACTCCTGCAACATTGCATTCATTGTGAGATTTCGATGTTCATGATCTCTGTAAATAAATCGAGTTTAAGCATTCAGGAATGGAATGTCAGCTTACTTGACACAGTTGTTCTTGTTCTGGCATCCACATGCACAAGTTGGGCAAGGAGTGATGGTTTCATTGTAGAAAGACGAGAAAGAGACACAACAATTCGGGTTTTTCCGAGCTAGAAATTGCGAATAAGTGCAGGTAACATTCCATGTCACTGTAGCATAGAATATTGAAACAGATCAATCTAATTGCAACAATTAGGTAAAATCCAGATCGTGTGAGACAAAAAGGACTTACTTAGGGCCTGAGTTTTTCGGCGGCGATCTGGGGTGAGAAAAGTGGTCGATGGCACGACCTTTGCAGGACCACAAGTGTAACCCGGTCCCGGACCAAGTAAAGTGAAGTTCTTGGGAAGTTTGACAGTCTTGTTTGAAGTACCGGCTAATCCAACACTAATTTGGAAAGCAGAGACAGCAGATTGAGGATCTTGACCCCATGCTGCAAGCACTCCACCTTTGCAGCAATTGGTGAATTGTTGATTGTAGGGAACACCAGGGAGCAAGTCTACAACCGTGGGGGTTTTCTTGCAGCAGTGAGGTATATTTCCTTTGAACTTTGAGCAATCACCTTGCTCAGTAGTTTGAGCCCCTACCATGGACCATATTACTTCTTTCTTAGCCCATGTCCACCCCAAGGTCCAACCAGGACTCATGATGTGCCGATACATTTGAAAATTGTTCATTGTAACCACTGCCTGTAAGATAATCATTGGCACAAGAAGCTCAGATATATTATATATATAGCTATGATCGGTGCAACTTACATGATTCTGGATACATATTTAGCACTCACCACATAGCCATCAGGCGTCCAAGACACAATATCCCATTTGATTGTTACATTTCCATTTGGATCCAATGGATCATATGCAGCTGCAACAACAAAGCAAAGAAATTAAATGCAAGGCAATTGAATAAACATTATTAAAAAAAAAAAAAAACTGTAGGAACTGAATAAATGTTCACCTGCATAAGAAAAGAGGACAAAAAGAAACAAAACTGAGATGAAAAACTTCATCTCTATGGACTTGTAGCAATGGCGAGACTCAGGTTCTGATTTGAAGCAATTTTCCGACAATTGCTGAATGCAGACTACTCTTTATGAATTTTCTTCCGACACTGCAATGGCAGCTATCATTAGTAAGAAGAAAAGTTGGTAGTGTTGTTTTGAGTGCTAAGAAAGATAGAGAAAAATTTCCCACATTTCCAATATTGGAAGAGTTAGGAAGACGGCTTACCAACTGGTTGTTAAGTGCTTGTATTTCGAGTGTGTGTGTATATATATATATATTTTCTTTCGGGATTTTTCGCTTTCCATAACTTGAAGCAACTGCTAGGTTGCGCTAAAGCGGGGGGCTTAAGAGTTGTCTGAGCACAACATCTCAACGGCCCCCGTTGAGGGTGACTTTTTACAGGCTTTTAACCACACAAGACATTTCCAGAAGCCTGGCTTTGTTCTTTATTTTGGAAATCTGTGGAACATGTAAAATTGAAGACAAATATAGGGTATTTGAGTTTGGACTGGTCTGCTCAGTAAGTAATCATATTCAAGTGTAGGTGGTGTTGAATTTCACGCTATCTTTTGTCTGCTTAAAACTCATGTGTAGTTTGATTTTCAGTAAACACCTGCACAGGAAATCATTATGATTCAAAAGCTTTGATTTTTTGTTGCCAAGTTTTTCGTAGAATTCAGAAGGAAGAGTTTGAGTTAGAGGCAAGTAAACAGTGTAGGGACGAGTAGCCAGATAATACATCAAATCATACAATTTCCCCATGCTTCAATGCTATACTTTTTTCACATTTTTCTTTTATTCTGAGACCTTTTCTTCAAGAAGAAACTACCCCAACATGGTTTCCTAAAGGTTATTGGTGCAACTAGAAATTCTCAGAACTATTAACAAACCAATTAGCACAACTTTATTATGCTGTAGTTGAAAATTACTAACCTCCTTAAGCTTATTTATTAACTGAATTTTAAATAAAAATATAAATTTACTCTTTATTAATTATTATTATTATATTCATTTTTTATTTAATTAAAAGTAATAAACTTATAATCAGTTATAATTTTATTTTAATTATTATTAAATGATAAATTAGATCATATTCTAATTCTAATATATATATTGTAAACCTAACATTAATGATAATTATATTTTCTTTTTGTCCTTTTTACTTTTTTTTACTTTTTTTACTTTTTTTATCATTTTTTATGCAAATATATGTTAAATATTTTAAACTTAATTTTAATTCAATTATATATATTGGAATTTTTTTTCTTTATTTCTTTATTTTAACCAATTTTTTTCATTAACTTTTTTAAATAATAGTAACTAATTAATTTTAAATAAAAATAATTAATGTTAATATATAATTGGATTAAATATAGGTTAAAAATGCTTAATTTTACTTGAATTTAAAGATAATTTAATAATAATTTTATTTTACAGTACTTCAATATAATTTTTAAAGTATTTCTTTCTAAAAATTTTCAAGATGAACATCAAGATTTGAATTCTTGAATTCAAAAGTTTTCTAAGAGTTTAAAATTCACAATTTCTAAAATGGAAAATTTGACTTTTGGCCCCTTTATAATTTATAATATTTTAAATTAGTATATGAAAAATTACACTTTGAATCCTAAAAATGATAAAAAAAAAAGTGATTTAGTGTTTTGAAAATTATAAATATATAAGCTATTAAAATAATAAAATTACATTTTAATTATCATAAAAATATACAACTTAATTCTGCCTCCAAACAAAAATTGGCTTCACCCCTAAATATATTAGAATAATTTGTATAACGTTTGACAAGTTCGGGTACAAATTTAGGAAAAATAGTTAAGTATCAAATTCGACCTTCAAAAAGATGAAGTATCAACTTTTAAAAAAAAAAAAAGTATTAAGTTCAAATACCAAATTAGAAAAAAATTTCAAGTTCAAATACCAAATTATGAAAAAGTGTCAAATTCAAGTTCCAAATATTATATTAAACCTTAAATTAATTAGTAGGATAAGAGCATGTAATAAATTGTAAAGGAGACCTACTTTAAATATTTTATTTGGCGAATTTTAAGAGTTAATTTAATCATTTTCAGAGCTTCTTGCTAATTATGAAATCTTGAGAGTTTTGTAACAAGTTTAACCACCATTTCTACTAAAAGCCATGCCACAGGATCCAAACTTGCACTCCAAATGATTTATTTTATTATTTTATTTCTTAGGATCAACTAATTTAATTGCTTATGTACAATTAAATAAAAACTATGTAACTTTAACTTTTCCTTTTAATAAAATACTCTAAGGAAGTCTTTTTTTTTTTCTAATACAGCAAAACTTCGATAAATAAATATTTGATAAATTAATAATTTTGGTTAAATAATAATTTTGTTCGGTCCCGACTTAGGCCAAGTGAATAAAATAATAACATCGCTAAATGCATAAGATAATAATTTTTAGAAAAATTCTTAATGACCCAATGAAAATATAAAATAATTAATTCTTAAATATATTTAAAAAATTTATATACAATATATAAAACTAAAGTGCTTTATAGACAACTCTTTTTTTAGATTTTTAATACATGGTTAAAATTTTAAATCTATCCTATGAATATATACGTATTGGATTTTGAAACCATTAACTTTTTTTTTCTTTTTGGTTACATGAACCAATTACTGAACTCTTTTTTTTTACATGAATATATTTAACATTAATATATATGTATAAAGCGACGTCAATAATAAATCTTAACTCTTCTAATAATTCTAGCATCACATGGTTTGAATTTTTTATGTTGAATTTGGAGGAAAAAAAGAATAATTCATCGTTTCTCAACCCTTCAATAACCTTGGGATGGGTTGGGCAGTTGTTGACTATAAGCAACACCTTTCTACCAGTCATTCTAGCATCAAACCAGTGAACAAAATCTTGGAAAAAATAATCCAATCATCCATATTTTTCAATACATAAAACGTTAGAATTATTCTTTTTGCCTTCCAGTACATGTTAAAAATTTTAATCTATCTAATGAATATATATACATATTGAATTTTGAAATCATTCACTTTTTTTTGTCTTTTTGGTTACATGAACCAATTAACTTTGATTCATTGCACCTACATGCATATTGGGTTTTGATAATAATAAAAACTCATGCATAAAGTATGAAATATTCTCTAAATTAATATAAATTAATAAAATATTCATTTATCGATAAACTAATAACCTCAATAAAATAATAATTTTTTTCGAATCCTAAGAGTATTATTTTATAGAAGTTTTACTATTTTTATTTCTTGATAGCAATTTCAAGTCAATTCTTTAATGGTTGTTGCTAGAATTCTTCATAACTTCAATTTCACTAGTTATTAAAAGGTTGTTTGAAGTCCTTTGTTGGTGTTGAATCCAAGCATCAAAAGGTGATTATATCATATATCCAACTTCATCCATCTTTATTCATCCTAACTTCGTTAAATTCGATTTCATTTTTCCATAAATCCATCCAATTTTTACTTCTTGTTCAATACTATTAAAATCTAAAATTTATTTATCTTTGATTCTTACTTTTGTTCTTAATTTTCAAATTTCAGTTCCCTAGAAGGATCTACTTGCCACAAGCTTTCTTGCATCTCAAGAAAGATATTTCTTCCATGAGCTTGAGAATTTTTCTTCTAGCTTTCTAATTCTCATTCTTTAATTGATTTTCCATTGTATTATCAATATTTAATCTTCGTTCTCTGCTAGACTTTTCAACGATTAATTGAAGCTTGCATTTCAAGTCATTAGAAAGTGTCTAACATTAGGATCACTTTGAGTTCATTCTTCCATATTACGATTTGATCATGGATTCCACGTCATGACACATGGCTCAAGTGTTAGAATTTTAAATAATATCTAATATAAAATTAGAACTATAAGCCAGGATCTATCATGTCAAATCATCAAGAATAAATCAAGAACAAAACTAGATGCGAAGCATACCTAATTTCAATCCATGAATTTCTTGAAGTTTTACTCGGATCTTGGGGATTTGATCTTCCAAATTAGCTTTAAGAAATTTAGAGAATATCAGCCTCTCTTTCCTAATGATGGGATATTAGAAAAAGATATCTTGTGTATAATTTGGGGACCATAACCCTAATATTTATAACCTTGACATATTAGTTCTAATCAAATTCTAATTAGCCCATCATTAATTAGAATTTGATTAGAAGAGTATCTACACATATTTGACCCATACTTTATTTAATAATTAAAAGTCCAATAAAATTCTAACCAAATTAGAAATGGCTTAATTGCCATTTTGATCCTTTTTATTTTCTATTACTTTAGAATTAAACTTTTACCTTTTTCCAATTTAGTTCTTTTTGCTAATTATTCTAAATTAAGCTAATTTCACCCTAATTAAATCCTAATTAGACACACTTACTAGACTCATAAATATTTTTAATAATTATTTTGAACTTATTTCACTTTAAGACGGAGGCCTATATAACTCACACTTTCGGTGCAGTGAATTTGAGTCATTACATTTCTCCCCCTTAATAAATTTAAGTCCTCGAAATTTACAAAGAGATGAGGATATTGTACTCTCTTGGATTTCCTGCAAGTTCCCAAGTCGCTTCTTCAACATTATGATTTCTCCATGGGACTTTCACTAAAGGAACCTTTTTATTTCTTAATTCTTTCACTTCTCGTGCTAAAATTTGAAAAAGGCTCTTCTTCATATGATAGATCGAGATTCGAACTTCAATATCTTACGTAGGAATTATATGAGAAGGATACGATCCTATATTTAGTAGCATCTGAAACATGAAAAACATCATGAATCCTTTGTAATTCGGAAAAATTAAAGCCAATCGATACAAATGGTCCAATTCTTTCCACTATTTCATACATTGTAAAGCGTGGACTTAATTTACCTTTTCGACTAAATCTCAATACTTTCTTCCATGGAGAGACTTCAAGAAATACCTTGTCTCCAGATTGAATATTCAATGTCTACGACGTTTCTAAATCGACATAAGACTTTTGTCTGAAAGCGACCTTCAATGTCTTTGATCTTTTTAAGCTGTTTCCTCAGTTTCTTGAATCAATTCCGCCCAATTACTTTCCTTTCATTCAACTCCGTCCAACATCTTGGTGATCTACATTTCAGACCATATAATGCTTCATACGGGAGCCATCCGAATACTAGATTGGAAACTATTATTATAGACAAACTCGGCTATTAGCAAATATCGTTCCCAACACCTGCTCAATAATGTGTTTCAAGCATATCTTCTAGACTAATTTGATATTACGGGTTTGTCCATCGGTTTGGGGATGAAAAGTCTCTTGAAACTAAGTTCTAGTACCCAACGACTCATGTATGTATCTCAAATCTCGATGTGACCCGAGGATCTCGATCTGGAAATTGTTGATGTCGAATGCCATGTAGTCTAACAATTTCGAATATACCACGTGCGCAAAAACGCAGCGACCAATCGATCCTTTGCTATAAAATGTCTTTGACTTGGTAAGTCCCATCAACTATCACCCAAATAGAGCATTCTTTGCTTGCGAAACAGCGGTAATCGATGTAATAAAATCCATCGTGATGCGATCCCATTTCCATTCGAAGAATATTAATAGAAATTTGAAGCATTCGGTAGGAACTTTGATGTTACGCCTTTACCCGTTAACCAAAGTCAGACATTTACTTACAAATTCTACTATGTCTCTTTCATCCTCACATTGCAAATATAATTCTAAGTAAATCTAAATACATTTTAATGTATCGAATTTGCATAGCAAACGAACTATCATGAGCTTCAGTAGAATTAACTCTTTAAGCCTCAGTATTTGGAATACAAATCAGATTTTGAAACCTCAAGCATCCACAATCATCGATACTAAAATTTTCATTTAAATTGAAATGATCTAATGCTGATCCAAACATTACCGGATTTTACTCTTAATTCGACCAAAAGACTCACATCATCGGTGATACTAAGTCGTTGCAAACTTGTGCCCTTAATTCAATTCTGACTTTCTGCTAATTCGGCTACAACATTAGCTCTTCACGGATGATAGTCTATAACACAATCATAATCTTTGGAGAGGCTTCGATCCAACGCCTTTGTCTCAAAGTGTCTAACATTAGGATCACTTTGAGTTCATTCTTCCATATTACGATTTTGATCATGGATTCCACGTCATGACACATGGCTCAAGTGTTAGAATTTTAAATAATATCTAATATAAAATTAGAACTATAAGCCAGGATCTATCATGTCAAATCATCAAGAATAAATCAAGAACAAAACTAGATGCGGAAGCATACCTGAATCCATGAATTTCTTGAAGTTTTACCGGATCTTGGGGATTTGATCTTCCAAATTAGCACACAAGAAATTTAGAGAATATCAGCTCTCTCTTTCCTAATGATGGGATATTAGAAAAGATATCTTGTGTATAATTTGGGGACCATAACCCTAATATTTATAACCTTGACATATTAGTTCTAATCAAATTCTAATTAGCCCATCATTAATTAGAATTTGATTAGAAGAGTATCTACACATATTTGACCCATACTTTATTTAATAATTAAAAGTCCAATAAAATTCTAACCAAATTAGATCACTTTTAATTTGAGCTAACCTATCATGATAGTAAATAATAACATGTAATTATCCTTATTATATATGTGATGTCCAAATTTTCCAACAATCTCCCACTTGGACCACATATATATACTAATTACTTTATAATTACACGTCATTATATAACCTTATGAGCTCAAAATTTTTACTATCATATCCAAAAGGCATTCCATACAATCTCGTCCATTAATTATGTTAACATAGAACCAAGGCGACTTTCGTTACAAATATCGTAACTAAATCCATCCATGATCACGTATATTAACACAACCAAATGACATAGATCAAGTATGGATGTGTAGCATGGAAATTACATGCAATATGATCTAAACATGTCTATTTCCAACTGGTCCTCCTTAGTGAGATCAAATCTTACCAAAATCAGAGTGTGAATAAACCAAATAAATTTTATTTCTGCAGAAAATAAACTTATTATCTTTAAACCAAAATAGCTGAAAATGTGTCTATAACATAAAAGCATTTAAAAATACAAACTCCCACTAAAACCAAATATCCTTTAAATGACATTACACCCATATGAGCAATGTGCTCTTATAAAACCTTAGGTGTAGTTCCTTAGTAAGCGGATCCGCAATCATGGAGTTTGTCCTAATATGCTTTATAAGCACTTAAACCACTCTGAACTTTTACTTTAACAACCAGGAACTTAAAGTCTATGTGTTTTGACTTTAATGTGCTCCTGTTGCTATTCGAATAAAAAACTACAATTTGTTTTCACAATTTGCACCTTAGTGACAAAATCTTGTATCCATATTCCATCAAAATCGGAGTCTATATACCTGATGATCTCTAACTGATTAGACCTCCAATATGTGAGCATGTAATCTTTTGTTCTCTGAAAATACCTTATAACCCTCTTGGATGCTATCTAATGGTCCAAACCAGGGGTTGCTTAAAATATCTCGCCTAACATCCCAATAGTGTATACAAGATTCCAATGTATACAAACCTGAACATACATTAGACTTCCACTTTGCTAAAATGTAAAAATCTAATGCATTTTTGTAATCTCAATATCATTCTTAGGGCATTGATTGAGGCTATACTTATTATTGACAAGCAGTATGTCATTAACATATAAAACCAAATATAAAACTTTAACATATAAAACCAAATATAAAACTTTACTCCCACTAAACTTATGGTATAAATGATTATCAGCAAAATTTATCTCTAAACCGAATGAGATAATCATTTGGTAAATTTTGTAATATTATTGACGAGAAGTCTACTTAAGCCCATAGATGAAGTTCTTTAATTTGCAAATCATTACTTTTGTATCATCAGACACAAAGTTTTCTAATTGCACCATATAAATGTATGATCAATGTTACCATTGAGAAACCATTAACTTAATATTCATCTAATGTAGCTTAAGGTCAAAATATTCCACTAAAGCCATTATAACCCTTTCTCTAGTGGACCTTTTTAATGACATTCATTCTTGAGGTTGTTGAGTTTGTTCTTCTGGAACAATTACTTCATCTTGAATAGGGAGTTGTTTAACATTGTCTTATTAAGGTTCTAGATTCACGTCTTAATCAATGATAGGTATGAGAACCTAAAATCATCAAAAGTGATAGTAGGAACTGAGTTAAAATTCAATTCCTTCTTAAAAATAATGTATCTAACCTTATTTCTCCCTCCAAACTCAACATCCTAAAAGAATGTTGCAGTTCTCATCTCAAAAAAATATTCCTAATTGTGGAATTGTAAAATTCATAGCCCTTAGATCGCTCAGTATTTCCTTGACCCTTATACTTTATAGACATCAAAGAAGTTAGAAATGATGTCATTTCAACCTTATCGTTTTTAGCAAAATATTTCTCAATTTCGTCAAGGAAACCTTAGCCTGAGTAATCTTTTCAGATTCTATGCCCTTAAAGGCTTCTAAAATGTTGTGTTTCATGATCATTAGACTCATGCAATTTGAACGATTTCACCTCTCAAAATCCCTTTTAACATAAGAGGTGCTTTCCGCAGTGAGAGGTGCAGATTGTTCTTCCCTTAGTGCAAGGTTTATGTCCATACAACCAAGCACTATAAGTAAGTGCCTTTTCCATTCCTTAAAATTAGTCTCATTAAGCATGGGTATAAAATTTATATTAGCAGATATTGTGGCAGTAGAATATGAATTAGCTGAATATAGAACAAAAAATAAATAAAAAGCTCACATCAATATTCATAAGTAAACAATAAATCAGGATAATGGCTAATTTCATCTCAAGATACCAAACACAACATTAATATCAAGTCTTTGGGCAGTAATATTAACAGTAAGCGGTACTCTTGTTGTAGTAATCAAACATTGACAATAAACTATGTCAAAAAATAAATTAATCTTTGGACTAACTTATTGCTCACATAAAATACCTTATAATTGTCACACATTTATCACCACAGATGTCGTTGTAATTCTGCCAAATATTAACTTACCTTTGGGTCAATTAATAAACGCATGAATCACAAAAACATATAATCATCTTAATATTTTAAATAAACTAATCTACACAAAAGAGGTCACTTTGGCGGCATTTTGTTTCAACTAATTTATTTAAAATATTAGACATCCTTAATTAAAAGCTAAAATCTGAATTTATTTGTTTCAAAATATTTACTTTAATTTCGTCTTTCAATCAAATTAAAAGATAATAATAAATATTTATATATATATATATATATATATATATATATATGTATATATATATATTTATCCCAAAACAACATACAATGATGTTGGCAAATATAATAATAGTTGAATAAATCATAAACCATAAACAACTTCACATAAGACTTCGAATTTAAACCAAAATAATTTGAATAAAGGTAATCCTCATCTTAAGATATCAGACACTCCATGAATATTTCATCTTTGGACAAAATATTAACTTGTAAGTGATATCTTGGTGTAGTAATCAAACATTGACAATAAGAACATGTCGAATAATAAATCTTCCTTTGGGCCAATTTATTACTCACATATAAAACCGAATAACCGTCACATGTTTATCACCATAGTTGCACATGTAATATTATTAACCTTCATTTGGGTCATTCAATATTAACATAACTTAAGTTACATGCACACAAACTTTTATATTTTAAAACAAAATAATTTATACAAAAGAATCACTTTGGTGACTTTTTGCTTCAATTAAGTTATTTTAAAATATATATAAACATACCAATATTCAAATTTTAAATTTCCCCAATAGTCAAATGTCAAAACTATTTTTTTTATTGCTTTATAGACTCTGAAATAACTCAAAATAATGTTGTCTTAATAATGCAATAAAAAAATGAAAACCTTAATTTTTGACTTTTTTTTTTTGTTCCAAAACCATATATATCAAAACTAAACAGAAATAATGTAATGGTTCAAAGCTAAATAATTAAAAAGTACATGTATTCATAATTTTGGCATGGATAAAAATACCAAAGCAATTCACGCATATACATGTATTCATAATCAAATAGAAAAACTTACCTAAAATTTACCATGTAAATTCAAAGTTGTATTTATAATTAAATGAGATATTCATATAAATACTTGAAAAATATTTTCAAGCCAATAAATCTCAAAAAACAAAATCATAATAGTTGGCATATTCTACAATTCATACAATAAACCATATCATCATAATTTAACCCAATATTTGGAACCATAAGATGCCAAAACCTAAAATTATATAACCAAATTTAAAATCAAAATATTTAAATATGTATATAGTTGGCATAAATTTGCACCAAAGCACCCATAAAATTGAATATATAACCATAACTTCAATGATATCCATTAAAACTTAATTCACCAATTAAACTATAAAAGATATCTTATTGAATAATGGTTATAAACACCTGTTCACACAAACTATAATCATGCATTAATCCTCAAAATCATTGATATGCATATAATACATATACACACACAAATATAAAAATAATACTGGTTTGCCTTACATATTTCATGTAAACTCAAATTTATATCCATGACTAGAGACATTATCATAAAACTTTTTTTATACGCACAAATACTAAAAAAATCTATAACCACAAAATATAAAAAGAATCCCAAATTATATAAAAGTCTTTATATGCGCAACTACTTATGAAAATTCATAGCCACCATATTTAAAAAAATAATCCCAAATATTTTAATTTTAGTCAGATTCCATAAAGACTAAAACTTACATAAAATAATTATAAAAGAAACCAAAAGTAATCATTCGTATATATGAATTGAATTTAATGGTGAATATAATTCATCATAAATAAAGATAAAAGATAATGATTCCATATATATTCAACTACAAACACAAAATTTAAAACAAATAGTGCAAAAAAAAAAAATCTTACCAACATCCATTTATTCAATTATCAAGTGAATTAACTTTCAAAACCAATTATACAACCCAATTGGAATTCTTTAATTGCAAAAAAGTTGTAATTCTGTAATTTTAATTTAACAATAACTTTAATCAAAATTTATAAAATAATTGTGTGAAAAGAAGAGAAAGAAATATCACAAATCAATTTTTATCAATTGATTATAAATAAATAAATAAACCTTCATCTTTCGAATAGCATATGCAAATATTAAACTAGATTATATTTATAAAACCTTAAAACTTAATCAAACCCCAAAAATTTATCAAGAATCTCAAAGACTCAACATAATATATAATTAAAATATCAAATCCATAAAATTAAAAAAGAAAAACGAATCAATCCAAAATTAATAAAGAATCAATTCATTCTCAATGATTCAATATGACAAAGCTCGGATGTCACTTGTTAGAATTTTAAATAATATCTAATATAAAATTAGAACTATAAACCAGGATCTATCATGTCAAATCATTAAGAATAAATCAAGACCAAAACTAGATGCGGAAGCGTACCTGAATCCATGAATTTCTTGAAGTTTTACCGGATCTTGGGGATTTGATCTTCCAAATTAGCACACAAGAAATTCAGAGAATATCAGCTCTCTCTTTCCTAATGATGGGATATTAGAAAAGATATCTTCTGTATAATTTGGGGACCATAACCCTAATATTTATAACCTTGACATATTAGTTCTAATCAAATTCTAATTAGCCCATCATTAATTAGAATTTGATTAGAAGAGTATCTACACATATTTGACCCATACTTTATTTAATAATTAAAAGCTCAATAAAATTCTAACCAAATTAGATCACTTTTAATTTGAGCTAACCTATCATAATAGTAAATAATAACATGTAAGTATCCTTATTATATATGTGATGTCCAAATTTTCCAACATCAAGGGCTACACACTAACACACGTGTCAACAAAATCACATGAGGAACCTATTTGGTAGTATGTGTATATAGGCTCTTGCTCACCAAGAGTAAAGAAAACTCACTTCTTGTTCATTAAACTCTTGACACTTCGCTTTGTGAACCGTCCGTCATTGAATTCCATCTTCCCCTTTTCTTTGTCCTTCTCTTTCACACAATCAACATCGACAAATTAAAATCAAGTACCGTTATTGATTTCATGGTTTCTTACTTTACCGGGTTTCTTGAAAATTCAATGTTCATAGTCTTGGTGCATTGATGGTGTTTAAAAGGATGAGAGTAGTCACATTTGTGCTATGTTTTTGGGGACCTGTTCAGACAATAGATGTGAATGTGTGTGAATTGATGGGTATGAAAGTTGTGGTGGAGATGTTAATGGAAAATGAAGGCTAACATTTTTTATCTTAATGATAATTTGCTGCCTTGAAGCAGGTGATGTTCAGTTGGTTAATATCCTAGGGAGGCTAATGCTATGGAAAATATTGTCGCAAAAGAAGGATCTAAACCAGAAAATATGTTTGTTGGACGATAGTAACTTATAGTAGAGTGTTTTCTTCTTTAATCAACTTTGCGGGTTTTTTATGTTTCCTTTTTATGTTATGTTTTTGGTACTTCAACCAAATCCTCTTTTACTCAGAAAGAAAAACATATTGTATTCGTCAAGCACTACTATGAATGATTACATACTCCTTGTAATTACTCAGTAGTAGATTTCTTAAATTTGGTCTATAATAGATGTAGTTAGAATATGGCTTAAATGTAGACTAAGGCAATTCGAGCCATGCAAGTAGCAGCTGAAGCATATGTTGCTGTTTTGTTACTTTTCAGTTAATGTTTTTTTGCTTAGTTAGATTAGAACTAAGTTAGTGACATGCTTGATGTAATTTGGTGCTGATAGATTTGATAAATTAGCTTAACCAATACTGCAAGCAAAGTTTTTCTAAATTTCAATGTGTTAGTGGAATTTTCATTTTTGACAAGCTAATTGCTTGGTATATGTAATGTGATTTACTCTCAATGAAATGATGATGAATCTTTCTACAAATTCTTCTTCTTCTTTTGGTTTTCTGTCAAGCATTATGTTCTTATAACTTGAGCTTAATTCCATTGTTTGTTCATCAAGATATTGTAGCTTAAAGCTTAAGTTTCAGCTGAAATTTCTTATTCTGTTTTCTAAGATCCAACAATTGGTATCGAGATCTTAGAGGACCTTTCTCTTTTCTATTCTCAAAAGTAATGTCTTCATTAGGTTTTTCTCCAGCACTGCCACTAGTGTTCAATGGTGAAGGCTACCACATTTTGGTAGTGAAAATGAAGACCTACCTGTAAGCATTTGACTTGTGGGAGGTTGTCAATGTTGATGTTGAACCACCACCCTTGAGAGCTAACACCACAGTATCTCAGATCAGGCAACACTCTGATGATAGAGCTAAGAGGTACAAGGCAATGTCTTACATTCAAAACAGTGGTCAGACTTGATTTTCACAAGGATTATGGCCTATGAGACTCCAATATAGGCTTGGGACAGGCTCAAAGAAGAGTTTCAAGGAACTGAAAAAACAAGACAACAACAACTCTTAAATTTGATAAAGGACTTTAAAAATTTGAAGATAAAAGAATTAGAAATAGTTAAACAATATTCAGACAAAATCATGGCTGTTGTAAACAGCATTGACTACTTGGGGACCAATTCAGTGAAGCCAGAATAGTGGAAAAAGGTTATTTCAACCTTACTTGAGAGATATGAAGCCAAAATATCTTCCTTGAAAGATTCGAGAGATTTATCAAGTATCTTTTTGACTGAACTAATCAATGCTCTCTATGCTCAGGAACAAAGAAGAGCTAGCAGATAAGAGGAGCATTAAGAAGGTGCCTTTCAAGCCAAGAGTAGACCAACCTGGAGCACCTCTGGTTACGAAGGGAAAAAAATTTGGCTAGACAGATCAAGAAGAGATGGAGCAAGAAGAAGGTATCCACCTTGCTCACATTGTAAAAGAGTTAGCCATACTGAAGCTAACTACTGGTACAAACCTAATGTGCAGTGCAAGGTTTGTAAACAGATGGGCCATGTTGAGAAGGTTTACAGAAAGAAAAGGCAAGCAGAAACAAAACTAGCTTTAATAGCTTAGAACAAAAGCTCAAGTGGCAGAAGAGGGTTATGATCAGGAAGAACAAGTATTTGTTGTCTCCTGCTCGGCTGCCAAAAGAAAAACCACAAAAGGGTAGTTGATTGACAGTGGTTACACAAATCACATGACACCTGATGCTGCTATTTTCAAGAGCATTGATAGAAGTTTCAACACAAAAGTAAAAGTGGGCAATGGACACTACATTAAATCAGAAGGCAATGGAGATGTGCTGATTGACACTTCTTCAGGTATCAAACTCACTTCCAATGTTTTGTTAGTACCTGAAATAGATAGAAATCTGCTAAGTATTGCTCAACTTGTTGAAAAAGGATATTCAATTATTTTCAAAGGCAAAGAATACCTGATTAGTGATCTAAGTAGATCCAAACTCATGTCAATAACCATGACTAACAGAAGTTTTATTGTGGATTAGAACAAAAGTTCAGATAGTGCCTACACAACTGTCTTAAATGAGTCTAAACTGTGGCATAAAAGATTAGGCCATGTCAACTATAAGTCTCTACTTCATTTGTCCAAAAAAGACTTGGTTGAAAATTTCACAAAAATAATTGAAAAAGAGAATGTTTGTGAAGTATGTCAGCTAAGAAAGTAAGCTAGACTACCATTTCTTATAAACAAGGCCTGGAGAGCTTTTGAAAAGTTACAGTTAGTCCATACTAATGTGTATGGGCCTATGAAGACACAATCCTTGAATGGTAGCAGGTAATTCATTCTTTTCATTGATGATTATTCAAGGTTCTGCTAGATTTCCTTCCTAAAGCACAAGTCAGAAGTAGCCTCAGGGTTTTGGAAATTCAAAGCTGCAGCAAAAACTCAATCAGGTTACAAGCTCAGGACACTAAGGTCAGACAATGG
The DNA here is from genome assembly GCA_025698475.1 of Gossypium anomalum. Taxonomy (NCBI): domain Eukaryota; kingdom Viridiplantae; phylum Streptophyta; class Magnoliopsida; order Malvales; family Malvaceae; genus Gossypium; species Gossypium anomalum. Next base: position 19,652,597 of record CM046966.1, read on the forward strand.
CACAGAGTACACTTTAGCAATGTTTCAAAGTTTTTGTAAAGAATCAGGGATCAAACACCAGCTCATAAACACCTACACACCTCAACAAAATGGTGTCAGTGAGAGGAAGAATGGAACTTTGATGGATACGGTCAGATGCTTGATGTTTGAAAGGAATTTGCCAAAAAGTTTTTGGGTTGAGGTAGTAAACACTACAGTTTACCTTCAAAATAGGCTACCAACCAAGGCATTGTTTCAAAAAACACCATTTGAGACCTAGTTTGGGTTTAAACCATCAGTTGCTTATTTAAAGGTCTTTGGTTGTATATGTTATACACACATACCTGCAGTCAAGAGGGACAAATTGGCAAAGAAGGCTCAGCCTGGCATTCTAGTGGGCTATAATAGTGTCAAGAAGGGCTACAGAATTCTGGATCCTACAACTTACATAGTTTTTGTGAGTAGAGATGTTGTATTTGATGAGAGGTCAAGTTGGAATTGAGATAAAAGTGAACTAGAATGTATTGCTGAAGACTTAGTGACAGAGCAAACTGAAGTTGATCAAAATGATCCTAAGATGGACATTGATCATGAGCCAGTTAGGAGAACCAGACCATTAAATGAAATATATAAGAAAGCAGATGTGGCTACTGTTGAACCAACATGCTTTGAAGAAGCTTAAGCTCAAGAATGATGGATGCAAGCCATGCTTGATGAAATGAGCATGATTCATAAAAATCAGACCTGGGAGTTAGTTGCAAGACCAGCTCACAAAAAGGTCGTAGGAGTAAAATGGGTGTTTCGAGTTAAGCACAATGCTGATGGAACTTTGAACAAACTGAAGGCAAGGTTAGTAGTGAAGGGATTCAGTCAGAAGTATGGGATTGACTACTTTTAGACATTTGCACCAGTGGCTAGGCTTGATACAATTAGACTACTGGTTGCATTGGCTGCTCAAAACAGTGGAAAATACATCAACTTGATGTAAAATCTGCTTTCCTTAATGGCTTTCTTGATGAGGAGATATTTATTGAACAGCCAAAGGGTTTTAAGGTTGCTGGTGAAGAAGACAAAGTGTTCAAGCTAAGAAAAGCCTTGTATGGCTTAAAACAGGCACCAAGGGCTGGTATGACAAAATTGACACCTACCTAGTAAGAATAGGGTTCGAGAGAACCATTAGTGAGCCAACATTATATGTGAAGAAGGAAGATGAAGAAACACCGCTTATAGTCTCCCTGTATGTGGATGACTTGTTGGTAACAAGTGAAAACAATGATGTGCTATTAGATTTCAAAGGCAAAATGGAGAGCATGTTTGAAATGTCAGATTTGGGTGAAATGTCTTAGTTCCTTGACATGGAATTGTTTCAGACTCAGCAAGGAATTTTCTTAAGCCAGAAGACATTTGTTTTGAAAATTCTGAACAGATTCTCCATGCAAAATTGTAAAGCAACTAGTTGTAATAGCCTAGTTTTAGCTAAATCAGAACAGTGGTCTCGAGACCACAAATCCAAGGTCAAAAAATTATTTTAATATTATTTTTTGTGTTTATAGCATGTGAATATATATATGTGTGTGAAAATCCCGTGAGTTAATTTTATCATTTAATAGCTCAATTTGAGAAAAAAGACAAAATCGCGTAAAATACAAAAGTAGCATGTTATAAGTTAAAAGTGCTTAATTGCTATGGTTCATCAAACCAAAGGTCCTTATGATGTTATTATGCTATTGATAAGGTTAATGGACATTAATGACCTTATAGTTGATGAATAAATAGTTTATTAACCAAGGGTAAAATGGTAAACTATTATTAATGTTAATATTACATAAAACAAAAGCTAAAATCATTTTATTTCCTTCATCTTTCAACCGAATATCAAAGGAAAAGAAAGGGTTTTGAAGTTTTTGAATTTTTGGCACTTGCATAACTTGATTGAAGTATGAAATTTGTTCAGTTTTTTATGATTTCTACGTTTTTGTGATCGTTGCTTTGAGTACTAGCTAGCCCGTGTCTTAATTTTTGAAATTGTTTAAGATTTTGAGAGTTTCCATTGATGAGTTATTGTGTTCTTTGGTATTTGATGATAAAATATGAATTTTTGATGATAGATTATCATGTTTTGTAAAGTGATTTTTAGTGAAATTGCATAAAAGGAATTAATTTGTGAAAAGTATAAAATGTGGGGTTAAAAGTGTGAATAAATATTAAAAATGGGCTGCTAGGGACCTATAGAGAATCCAGTCAACCATGGGTTTTGTCAAATTTTGTGTAATTTGTGTTTTTATGAAATAAGGACTAAATTGAAAGAAATGTGAAAGTTTAGGGCCAAAGTGAAAATGGCTTAAATATGTGTTTGTGGACTAAATTGAATGTGTTGATGAATAAAAGAGTTAATTTTGAATGTATATAAATCAAGAACGAAAGAAATCAGATTTAGATCGAGGGAAATCGAAAGTTATCGAATAATCGATCCGGTTCCTCTATTCCGACTACGAGGTAAGTTCATATACAAATGAATACCTTTAAATTGAATTACATGTGTATACTTATCATTGAAATGTTATAAATGTTGAACGAACAATTACAAGCAAGAATCAACAGAGTTACGATATCCGAAAAGTCTCGTACGAACCTTAAGAATAGTATAAGATACGAATGTTATGACATTAGGTTATTGAGATGTGATTACACGTAAGACCATGTTTGGGACATTGGCATTGTATTGAGATTACGTATAAGACCATCGATTTTGCGCAAGACCCTGTCCGTGACAATGGCATCGATATATAATAACATGTAAGACCATATCTGGGATATGGCATTGTATGAGCTTATCTGATTTTTTGATTATCTTTAATGATTCCAAACGGTTCAAAAGGCAAAGACAAGTCGAGAAAGAATATGTGAATGAGCTAAGTGACCTAGGTAGGTACGAAATTCATACGAGTATTAAAAAGGGAAAGAATTTGATGTACTTGACTAAGACATTGAATATATGTTCAATGAGAAAGGTTTGTGAATTTGAATGTGGTTAGCTATGTTTAGCACAATTGAATTGATATGCAAATATCCATGTGTTGATTTTATTTGTATATTACTTACTAACTTTGAAGCTTACTTTGTTTGTTCTTTCCCTATTTTATAGATTATCGAAGCTAGCTCGGACTTAGGGATCGTAAGGAAATGTCATCACACTATCGATCATCTCGTTAGTACTTTTGGAAGCTTTGTATATATGGTATATAGCATGTATAGGCTAGTGTCATCTTAGTATGTTTTGAGATATGGTATAGCCATAAGATTTGGCTTACTTTTGTTGTAAATGTTGGTATGTATTTGGCCATATAAGTTGACTTGAATTATGTGTTTGATAAGTGGTATATGTGAATTATAAATTACCTTGTGTTTTGTCATGTTGTCATGGTTGTTAATATGGTTAAATGGTAGCTCATTTGACTAGTTATAAAATTGATGTATTAATGCTTGATGAATGGTATATTTTGATATGATTGATACATGATGAATTGATATGTTTGAGAAGCATGATTTAGTTAATGGAAAGGTGATAGAAATGCATTTAGAAGTTATGTAAGTTGTAATGATTTTGGCCTAATGATTTGGTATGTTTTAAATATGGAATTAAGTAGTTGAAATAGTTGATTATAGCTGACATGATATGTGTATGAATTTGCATGTTTTGGCTGCCTATATATGTGTTGAAATAGTACCAATTTGGTTACTTTGTGTGCATGAGAAAAGGGTGGCAAATTGGCTTTACAAATGGCCTATTTTTGTCCACACGGCGTGTGTCTCAGCCGTGTGCAACACAGGGTCATGCTGCACGGCAGTGTCCCCTGGGGTACCCTTTTAAATTAAGTCAGTATACCCTACAGGTTTGACACAGCCTAGACACACGGGTGTGTCTACTGGTCTTGTGTGGTATACGGGCGTGTGGCCAAGTCAGTAACCTCTGTAATTTACCCACGGACGTGCCCTTGGCCTTGTGGTATAAGTCATTATATATACCCTGTTTTCACATGGCCTATGAGACGAGCGTGTCTGATAGCCGTGTCAGGCACACGACCTGTTCACACGGGCTTGTGACCCTTAAATGTTTGAAAATTTTCTAAGTTTCCCAAAGTTTGCAAATGTTATCGGTTTAGTCCCGAACCACTTCTAAGCATGTTTTAAGGTCTCATAGAACCTTACAAGGGATATTATGAATATTTTGAATGGATTTTGAGTATGAATATATAAATGTATGTGAATGAGGTGTGTTATTCGGTAATGCCTCGTAACCCTCTTCTGGCTTCGAATACGGGTTAGGGGTGTTACACTAGTACTCCAGTTGCTATTGGAGAAAAGCTAACAAGCCAAGGTGATTTTGAGAAAGTTAATGAGTCAACCTATAGGAGCCTAGTTGGATGTCTGCTCTACTTAACAACTACAAGACCAGACATAATGTTTGCAATCAGTCTCCTATCTAGGTTCATGCACTACTGCAATGTGAACCATTTTCAAGCTGTTAAGAGAGTTCTCAGGTACATTAAAGGCATTCTGAGCTTTAGAACGATGTTTACCAAGGTTGACAGCATGAAGCTCCTTGGTTTTGCTGACAATGACTGGGCAGGATCAATAGATGACATGAAAAGCACCTCAGGGTATCTGTTTACCATTGGTTCAGCTATTTTTTGTTGGAGTTCAATGAAGCAAACTATTGTTGCTCAATCAATAGCTGAGGCAGAATATGCAGCAGTTGCAAGAGCTATTAACCAAGCAATTTGGTTAAGGAAGATCATGGCAAATATGAATTTGCACCAAAGAGAAGCAACAGAGATCAGATGTGATAACCAATCTGCTATTGCAATTGCAAAGAATCCAATGTTTTATAGGAAAACAAAGCATTTTAAGATCAAGTTCATTTTTTTAGGGAAATGGAACAATATCAAGAAATCAGACTGGTTCATTGCAGTTCTAAAGATCAGCTAGCAGATATATTGACAAAGCCTCTTTGTGTGTCAAGGTTCAAAAATTTGAGAGCCAAGTTGGGAGTTTGCAACATGCAAGCCAAGGAGGAGTGTTAGAAGATGGCTTACATGCAGACCAAGGCAGTTCGAGCCATGCAAGTAGCAATTGAAGCTTATGTTTTTGTTTTGTTACTTTTCAATTAATGTTTGTTGCTTAGGTAGATTAGAACTAAGTTAGTAACATGCTTGATGTAATTTGGTGTTGATAGATTTGATAAATCAGCTTAACCAAGAGTGCAAGCAAAGTTTTTCTAAGTTTCAACAATGTGTTAGTGGAGTTAGGTATGTTTAGGAAACATTTTCATTTTTGACGAGCTGATTGCTTGGTATATGTAATGCCATTTGCTCTCAATGAAATGATGAATCTTTCTGTAAATTCTTCTTCTTCTTTTGGTTTTCTGTCAAACATTCTGTTCTTATAGCTTAAGCTTAATTTTTTTGTGTGTTTATCAAGATATTGTAGCTTAAAGCTTAAGTTTCAGTTGAAATTTCTTATTCTGTTTTTTAAGATCCAACAGATGTACTACCGTTGAACCATTCCTCCCTATTTGAATGTAAAAAATAACATTAAAATTCTTATTAATAATGGTGTTGCCATTGCAATTCTTCCTTTGGAGTTTGGTGAATACTTGTAGTCTTCTTCTACTTTTCCCAACTTCTATATTCATGGTTTGGAATGTAAAGGAGGACATCTCACATGGTGTGATATACGTTCAATTAAGTTTTCCTTTAACTAGCTCTAACCTTATCCCACTTTCAGATGAACAACTATTCCTACTACTTTACACACAATTATTTAATTAGCAATTAGATGATGCTCCATTATTATCTTATGATTTCGATTCGATAAATGCTATAAACTCTATTAAAAATGCAATCTGAGCCTGGAAAAAATATATTTATTAAAAATGAAAAGATAACAGTGCTGGAATCTTCTTCAACCGAAATTCCAAAACATCTATCCCATTCCCCTTCAAACACTTCACTCACACTTCAAAGTTGAAACAACACACAGCCCGTCAATTACATGTTTTACTTTTATCATTCTTTCAAACACCCCCAAAATCCAATCCAAGGGGTAGATTGCAGCACAGACACGCAATTGCACTATAGACAAGGATTTCTTGGACTGTTTTGAAGTTTGACCTAAAACAGATTATAAGCAGAAATGATCTTTGAACTATGCAACGCATCCCATTCCAATAAAATCCCTTTCCTCCATTGAAATCATCGATTGGAGGTTGCACAATAGTATCTTCCGCGTCCCATGTGGAAGACATTTAGCCCGAATGTTGCATGTTAGAGTTAAAATATTGTTACAAACATTTGACTTGTTTCTTATTTAATTTTAATGAAAATCATTGTCTTTAAGTGGATTGCCAACCCTTCATTAATTCCCAGTTTTCTTGCTTTTCCTATATATTCTATGCCCTTGTTTCTCATGAATGTTTCCCTAGTTTTCTCAGCCAACAAGCTGAGGAAAAACCCAAAATTTAGTCCCCAATAAAGACCACTTCTTTTACGAGGATTGCACCTTGAAATCCTTTCAATCTCCAACAATGAGTCTTTATCAGAATTTGCTTCTTATTACAGCAATTTCTGCGTTTCTAAGTATTGCTTCAGCTTGCTCTGATGGACAGTGTAAGGTAGGGTCTTCAATGGAAGATGTACATATATCCTTTCTTTTTTCTTCAACTGCATATGATTATAGTTTTGATATATTCAGCTGCTCGACGAATGCTCTTCGGATGGAGATTGCGAGGCTGGACTGTATTGTTTCGCTTGCCAGCAAGGATTTTCAGGTTCAAGATGTGTAAGATCAACCGTTACAAACCAATTCAAGCTTCTGGTGAGTGATGAAATTGATAAGGCTTCTTTTGTTTGTGTAGCTCATTCAGGGACCTTTCACTTTCAGTTGAGCCCGCTAGAGCAAGACATTGATGTCAAGCTTTTAGGGAATTAGGCCAAACTTTATTCTCCTCCACAATTTCTAACCCTTTTATTAATGTTTACAAAAACAACGCGTGCTAACTGCCAAAGATTTTAATAGATATCATAATCGTTAAAAGATTTAAATTCTCATTCATGAATATATAATTCTATGCATTAACAGCGAAACACGTAATACAGATAAATAAATTTAGTTAATTTACAATTATGTATTATTAATACATCCAATATAAATTTTTCTGTAGATTTTTTTTGTTGGTAGAAAATAATAGCAAATTACGATTACATCAAAAATTTGTTTTTAGATATTTAAAATTATGTGATGATCATGGTCAAATGTATTCACTATCTCAGGTGTGGCCAAGATTTAAATAATGCTAGACGCGTTTATTGTTCGGACTTTGCTTAATTTATAAGTTATGTATACTTATATATATAGTCATAAAAATTAGAAGAAAAATATAATTTACAATTAAATATGATTTTAATGAAAACACGTCTGCAATTGCAATTTAAATCTCTCATTAGATATTAGCTATAACTGTGTATTGGCAGTTATATTCCTATAGTGTACATTTTAATTCCCGTGCGGTTACTTGTGGGGTGAACAGAATAACTCTCTTCCTTTCAACAAGTACGCATTCTTGACGACCCACAATGCATATGCCATCGATGGATATCCATTGCATACCCCAGTTCCTCGCGTTACCTTTACCAATCAAGAAGACATGATCACCGATCAGCTCAATGTATGTTTACTAGTTCACATTCTAGTCCTATCTATGATCTTTAATTTCTATTTGATTAACATAAGCCTATAGCTGAGTTGCAGAATGGAGCCAGGGCATTGATGCTTGACACTTATGATTTTGATGGAGATGTGTGGATGTGCCATTCATTTGGCGGACAATGTCATGACATTACTGCGTTTGTAAATTTAATTTTCCCTATTAGTTACCCATAAATATTGCCCTTTTCAGTTTCAACATCTTTTTTTTTCCCTTTGGATTGGCCTACCAGGGACCAGCTATAGATTATTTGAAGGAAATCGAAGCGTTCTTATCTGCAAATACAGAGGAAATTGTTACATTAATCTTGGAAGATTATGTTGGTCCAAATGGGTTGACAAAGGTGTTTACTGATGCTGGATTGATGAAATACTGGTTTCCAGTGTCAAACATGCCCAAAAATGGTGAAGACTGGCCTCTAGTCAGTGACATGGTGGCTAATAACCAAAGACTACTTGTCTTCACCTCAATTCAGTCCAAGGAAGCAAGCGAAGGAATTGCTTACCAGTGGAACTACATGGTCGAAAATCAATGTAAACCATATATATATATATATATATATATGTATATATATCCATTATTAATTAAGCTTTAGACATCGATATGGTTTAGGAAAAGCGGAAAGTCGAGATAACACATTGTGGTTGAATGCGAAATTGGCAGATGGGGACGGCGGAATGCAAGCAGGAAGTTGCCCGAACAGGGCAGAGTCGTCAGGTCTAGACGACAAGACTAAGTCGTTGGTATTGGTAAATTACTTTCATTCAATGTCAAGCAAAGAGAAGACATGCGAGGACAACTCTGGAGATCTTATTAACATGCTTCGTACTTGCTATGCGGCTGCTGGTAACCGTTGGGCTAACTTTGTTGCTGTTGATTATTACAAGGTTCCTTTGTTCACTCTTTAAGTTGCTAATTGTTTCTTGTTGATTCAGCTCATTTTCTTTGAAACCTGAAAATATTCTTGTTTTGGTTTGCACAGAGGAGTGAAGGAGGAGGATCATTCCAAGCTGTCGATACTTTGAATGGGAAGCTATTATGTGGATGTGATGATATTCATGCATGTGTGGTAAGTCAAAATTACATTTTGCAAATGAATGTAGTTCTTAGATTAATATAAACCATATTTTTATACTTATTTCGAGCTCAATTATTTGTGTCTAACCTCACTCTTAAATATCTGCAGACCTTCGAAATTAAATAGATGGTAAAAAAATGTGGTTTGTTTTGTGATTGCAGGCTGGATCAACTTCAGGCGCCTGCACACCATAAGGTGGATTCTAGGTAGAGAATGTGGCACAAGATTTCAGACTACATCAACATTTTAAGCACTGAATTCACTCTTATCGTAAAAGTACAAGTTGTAGACATATACATAAATATATGTATGTATTTTGAGTTCCATTAATTTAATAAAATTTACAAATGAAATTTCAATCTACTCTTTTAACATATTTTTTCTCTGATTGTCTGCTCTTATACCTCGATTGCTTTTTTATTAATTCTTGGTTTTAAAATATGGATGATAATATTACGGCACTCACCATTGATGATGGAGAGGAGGAGCCATGGCAGATTAATGCATTTGCCTATGAGTAAGAACATGACTTGATGGATAGTTTCTAGTGGTGTGCATTATTAGTTCATGCGCAACATGTTAGTAAATATTTGGCCTCCAATTAAGGGTATCACAATTTTATATTGGGGGAGAAGAGATTTGATTTTTATTTAGATCCCACTAAAAATTGATGCGGAAAGAGTAAGAAAGAAGATGATAGACGTTTAACAAATATCTGATGTTATTTCATCGATAAGTAAAGAGATGATGCAAGTCTTGATATACTTTGTTAATTTTTTGGTTACAAATTTACGCTTTACTAAGTGGATTAACATCCTAATGAATTAACTTACATCTAAATAAATCTATGTCAAGTAAACAATAATTGAACTTAAGTAAACAATAATTGAACTTAGTAAAAATGCTTGCAAATTCCTTTAAATTTATACCACAATAAAACTGAATATAAACCAACATTTTATTTGGCATAATAAAGTATTTAAATAAAAAAATAGAGGATAAAATAATTGAAGGGCTTTTTTAATTTTAGCCTTTAAAATTTTGATTTTCCAATTTGACATAGGCTCAAGGTTAGAGCCTAAAACACAGTCATTGAATAAGTCGTCATTACCTGCAAATATCTTACACGTCTCTCCACCCTCTTCCTTCACTCATGCCGACTCACTCGTTTCTCACATGCCTAACCTCACTCTCCCTCCATAAATATTCCCTTACAACCTCTCCCTGTCAATCAAATCCCCAACCTAATCTCTCTCAAAAACAAGAACAAAAACAAAACTCTCCCTTAATCTTTTGTTTCTTTTTCTTTAGCAGTGATAATGGTTGAGCCTGCAACAGCAACCCAAGCAGCAGCTCCGGTGATGCCTCAGCTCAAAGATGAGCTTGACATTGTGATACCAACTATAAGAAACTTGGACTTCCTTGAGATGTGGAGGCCATTTTTTCAGCCCTACCATCTCATCATTGTTCAAGATGGCGATCCTTCAAAAACCATCAAGGTCCCTCCTGGTTTTGACTATGAGCTTTATAACAGGAATGATATCAACAAGATTCTGGGTCCCAAGGCTTCTTGCATTTCGTTCAAGGACTCTGCTTGCCGTTGCTTTGGTTACATGGTGTCTAAGAAGAAATACATTTTTACCATTGATGATGACTGCTTTGTAAGTTCTTTTGATTTTCTTTTTTTCTTATGGATCTTTACATTGCTCTGTTTGGAAATTTAGATACTTTTGATTTTTCTTTGGGTGTCTCTCTTTAAGAATATAGGTAAATCACCATTCCTACTATACCAAACTATGGATCTTTGTTTATGATTAGGTTGCTAAGGACCCATCAGGCAAAGCAGTCAATGCACTTGAACAACACATCAAGAACCTGCTATGTCCATCAACTCCCTTCTTCTTCAACACCTTGTATGACCCCTTCAGAGAGGGTGCTGATTTCGTCCGTGGATATCCTTTCAGTCTCCGTGAGGGTGTCCCAACTGCTGTTTCTCATGGCCTGTGGCTAAACATCCCAGATTATGATGCACCAACCCAGCTTGTGAAGCCTCTTGAGAGGAACACTAGGTTTGTTGATGCGGTTCTCACCATCCCAAAGGGCACCTTGTTCCCCATGTGTGGTATGAATCTGGCTTTCGACCGTGACTTGATCGGCCCTGCCATGTACTTTGGACTCATGGGAGATGGCCAGCCAATTGGTCGCTACGATGATATGTGGGCTGGCTGGTGCATCAAGGTATGTTTCCCATTGGAGTTTAGTTATTCGCATTGCTTTATGTTTGTTGTGCTTGATGAATGTTTATGGTGTAGGTGATATGTGACCATTTGGGATTGGGGGTGAAAACGGGTCTACCATACATCTATCACAGCAAAGCCAGCAACCCCTTTGTGAATCTAAGGAAGGAATACAAGGGTATATTCTGGCAAGAAGAGATCATCCCATTCTTCCAACAAGCTGTGCTTCCAAAAGACTGCACCACTGTTCAAAAGTGCTATGTTGAACTGGCTAAGCAGGTGAAAGAAAAGCTTAGCAAAGTTGATCCCTACTTTGACAAGCTAGCTGATGCAATGGTTACTTGGATTAAAGCCTGGGATGAGCTCAACCCTCCTACTGCAGGATCTGTTCCAAATGGGAAAGCGGCTTAGACAAATTTCCATCACATCACATTTATTATATATATATTATTCTATTCAACACAAAGCTGCACCATTATTTCCCTACAGTTTAATTGAACTTTAATAATTTTTGTTTGTTTTTTTATTATTTATTTATCTTCTTCCTCACTAGATTTTGGCGGGATATATTATGTAATTTTATCAACTTTATGTTATGAAGTTGCAGACATGAATAACATGTGTTAGTTGAATTAGCAGTTCTTCCATTGAATTAGCAGTTCTTCCATTTAACTTTTACAATAATAAATTCTAAATTTATACTTAAAATAAAAAATTTTCATTTTTGCCTTTGATCCACTCTAAAATGATAAAAAAATTAATTTAATTTTTTAAAATCTATAAAGATATAGATTATTAAAATACTAAAATATAGTTAAAATATATAATTTAATTACAAATACTTTGCAATTTATTTTTGAAACTTGTGTGGTCACTTATTGCATGTTTTACCAGCTTAGAATCAGATTTATTTTTAGCTTGATTTTCAAGGGATAACCTGTTTCTATAAAAAAAGATAATAATAAAAATACAAGTAAAGAGCCCATATACAGATAGATGGATGACTACTCCGCATGTCAAAAGAATAAAAGCTTTGGATAAAAAACCTTATTGTAAAGCCCAAATGTTAATTTTATGGATTAAAGAACACAATGAATAGAACCAAGTGAAACTGAATATTATTATGCATTGCAGAGAATACATGTTTTCCTTGAACAGCCTTTAGTTATCCTGGTCATTAAATCCTACCCCTATAGCTTGGTCCTATTGTGAACAAAAACATCAATATTCTAATATCTGATTCTCAGAAACCACAAATCTGAAATAAATTGCTTCAAAATTTAAATTAGTTTTCGAACAGAATACATTTTGCAAAACTGATCATAGTCGCACAACCATAAATTTCAGCCTCTATCAAACTAAGATAAATTTTAGGCGATGACGAGGCACTAACAATCAGAATGATACCAATTTGGCTTGACTACCCTCCTAATCTATGATTCTGCAATCGCATCATTGGACTTTTCAATCTTTTGACGCTTGGCATCGCGCTCACTATCTTGATCGTTGAGACATCCATTTACTGCCTCTTCACCCAAAAGAGATATGTGCTTGCTGGTGATTTGGCGACCTGCCCTAAGCTTTGGCCCCCAGTGCCTTTCGGGATTCGGGAGGAAGCGAGCAACCTTCTTAGCTTGTGCCTTGCTAAGGGATGCAACAGCTCGAGCAAAATTTGCCTGCCAAACAGAAGTTGAGAGGTGTTGAAACAACATTTCCCACCTTCAATCTCAAGTTGTACATGTTTAGGATAGGGAATGCGTGTGTTCACATACAGGAACATGAAACAAGGACTGTGGATACATAGGGAAAGAAGCATGCAACTAAAGAAAGTGGCATCAAAAACATACTTGAAGAACTGGTTCTTTCGCAAGTATCACACTTCCAGGCTGATCAGCCAGTTGAGCTTTCACTGGATGATTTTTAACCTATAGAGGAAACAAAAACTTAAGAAACCATTTAATCACGTCTATTAACTGCACTAGTGCATGGAACATTGAGGAGTTCGAAAGTCCAACAATTTAATCAAAGTTTAGTCACTTGTACTTTCTTCAGCCTGCACACCTACACAAATGGTGGAAATAAAGAAAAAAACAGAAAGTAGCCATACCCAGCAGCGCATTATGTCCCAAATGACATCCATGGGAGCATCCGATTTTAGTCCCAATGGATTTACATGAGTACCAGAAATTTGATATCCTGCATTGATGACAGCAGAGCGGAAAATAACTGCAGATGGGGAAGTGCATTTTAGTGTAGCACAGAGGTTGTGCAGACTCAAAAAGAGAGGAACATCAGGCAACTCCTGCAAAGAAATTGCAAGTCAGGTAACAAACTTAAAAGTATCTCTGAAAAGAAAAAGATTTGTTGCTCAAATAGGTTTAGTCATATATACTGCATGAATTTTCGACATCTGATTGTTACAATTTACATAACCATCCTAACATCTAATGACATGTTTCTCTAAAAGATTGTAGCTAAACTTTCATGATTGAAATATTCAAGTCAATAGTCAATATAGAGCCTTACTTTTTATAGTTCAGCATAGAAAATGAGATGGCTCAGAGTTACACAGCTAAAACCTGAGAGGAACTAGTGTTCTAAGGTTGAGAAAGGGTCGCCCAAATGAAGTTACTAAGGAAAAAATTGAATACCTCCGAAATTGTAGTCAATACAGCAGAGATGCGTTCATAGGCAGGATAACAATTCTTCATTGATTTTACATCTGCTAGGATGCGAGCTACCCAATCCTGATCATGGATGGGAGCAGACCATATAGGTCCACCCATGTTAAATTTCTTCCCACAGTCACTACACTCTTGAGGGACAACAGGTGCAAAGCCTGGGAGATACCTCACACTGGTATTCTGGAAATTATAAGGTCAATGCAAGATAAAATTATTGTGCAATTCAAAATAAAGCCCAGTCAAAAATAATAGCCATTGATGTACAAAGCACAAATATGTTGCTATGGTCCCATCTTTGAAACATCATTACATACAGTAAATAACTTTGATACATCTCTTTTAATTATGTCTGAACATTGAAATTATACTCAAAAAAAAAATTAAAAGCAAGCTTCCATTAATTAAGATAGAAAGGAAACCAAATATCTTCATATAAAATAAGCTAACTAGAGGCATGAACATGTCACGAATAGCAACACTAAGCAATTAAATGCTCATACATCAGGATGTTATTTTAATGATTTCACATGTGCACATATACTATGACTCCGCTATGTAGAAGCCCAAATGATGTAAGCCATGTATATGTTAAAAACAACAAGGAGCACCAAATGCATGGTAAATCAGGAAGCACACCTTAGAAACAGTTCTCCCAATAGGCTGTAGATGAAAAGAATCACAACCAATGCATTGATAGACATATGAGAGCTTAAGGGGAGTATTCTTCATTGCACTTGCAGAACTGCATTGAATGAATTAGCCTTCTGTCAACATTAAGTGAGAGCAACATTACTTAATAAACTAAATTAAAAGAATAAGCCACCTACGTGTATACACGAACAAAAATACGGACATAAAAGTCCATCTGAACAGAGAGAACAGGAACAATATAACGCTTGTACCGGTTCGCATGACTCTGCATTCAAGAAAGAAGAAATACAAATTATGGAAAAGAAGAAGATTGTTGTTGGCATTTACTTCTAAAAGAATGTTTTTGGCTTATTGTTTAGGAGAACAGATTTCTATGACAAGGTGGTATAGTTACCGGTATCTTTTCTAATGTCCTTCATCAACTAAAAGTAGTTCAAGTGAAAGAAAAAAGAAGTCCTAGAAGCCACATTCCTTTTGCAACAGATCATTATTGTTTTCTATATCATGTGTTTCAAATTCTAAAAGAAAGGACATCAAACTACCTCAATGCAGGCTAGGAGGATCCTCAAAGCCATTTCGTGGCAATATTTCCCTCTCAATGGGTATGATCCATATCTGTTTCCACATGCAGTTACAGGATGAGCTTAAATATTCAAGGCCATAGTTCAAATGAAGGCAAAGCTACTACAATCTTACTTGGAATAGCAAACCTCCCCATTACCCCCACAAAGGACTGCCATATCAGTTGCAGTGCACATCAGCATGCCCCCATCCACAACAGATTGAACTGCTGAGTCCAGGAATACAGAAGGTGAACCATAAGGATCAAGATCAACCTGAAAAAACAGATTTAGCAATAAAGAGCATAAGCACAGCTCCCCTTGAATAGTGCGGCCAAGAAACAATACATATTTCCCATTAATTATGAAATGTGGATAACAAATAACAGAAACAACTGACAAATTCCCAATTAATTAACACGCTTCTCTTTTACCAATTATAAAATGGTATAGACAAAATGAATGCATAACAAGAACTATTTCTACAGAAAACAGAAATTTTCTACAAAATTTTATTTAAGCATACCATACCAAATACTTATGCAGCAGTTGAGCATACATGCAGATTAAGATGTGCATATAAAGTCGCTTTGTTATAAAATAACAGACCCCGTACCACATCAAATTCTTTTGGGTGAGTAAGCATGTAAACACGAGCATCAGCAAGATGTGATTCCACTTTTGAACATGCTACAGAACCATTAAATTTTATGTTTCGCTGGCAAGCTTCAACTGCCCCTGCAAGTAGACACATGGTATTGGGAAATCTAAGAAGCAAGTAAACCATATAGGAAAAATCTGTTTGTAAATAGTAATATAAAGCATGAAAATGCATAGGAATCAGAAAGGCAGGAAATGAAGGTCCTTCTAGGTCCAAAATAATCCTTCAAATAGCATATCATAACATCCAAAATACCTTTATCGTTATCTAAGGCAACAACTTGGCCAATCCCTTCTACCTCTCGAGCATATCTCAGAGCCCTTAACCCAGATGCTGACAAGGCCTATATAAACACCAGAAAAGGCATGCAGAAAATGAAACGACTAGCATTGGGGGTAAAAGCATATATATTTACATTGGAAAAACAAAAGATTGTGGAATAACCTCTAGAACTCTTGGTGGTTTGAGCTTCCCCCAAACTTTTCCCTCTGTCTTAACTGGTTCTTCAGATGCAGTACATGGGTCTTCATTAGGCTTCTCTTCAAGCCCTTGTTCATTGGATTTTTCGATATTAATATCGCAGTCATTAGGTTTATCTTCTACATCAGATGAAGAACCGTTCTTTTTGTTTCTTTTAGACAACAATGCCTCATGTTCCTGCTTCCGTTTTGATATAAATGTCCTCAGGACAGCAATGGACATGTCTCTGTTGTTAACCTAATTATTAATAGTGAATAATTAGGATCCCTAGTTCCCTACTAGAGAATAAGAACCAAGCAGTAAACAACTAACACTACAATTATACAGACGAGGAAACAATATCCTACTCAAAGCATCTAAAAACAGAGTATACACTAGTATTCAGTGAAAGCATTACTGAGAGAAAATTGTACAGTTCCTTTCTTTTCTCGCCCTTTCCTATTAGCCAATCACGGCGCCATTAGTTCACACTATTGAAAAGAGCTTACAAATTTCAGAAATAGATTAACTTAAACGACCCTGCCAGTAGTCTTTCCAACAATAAATCATCAATAATACAAAAGTTTTTAGTCAAACCAAAAGCTTCCGATTAACTAAAAGTAAAACATGAAAAAATCTAACCACAAAAACAATGAATTCAATCAATTTTTCACCGTCAATCAATTCATTCAATTAAGAAAAAAGTCATATTTCTCATGAGAACCCATAACTAGTTTCCCTTAAAACAACATATTCGTCGCAATAACGAGAAACTTTCAATAAAATAAAGGCTAAACTGTCGACTAAAACCCATTAACATTCTAATAAGGGATTCAATAAAATAAAATGAAGTGAAACCTGAGTTTTGTTGAAAAAGACTTCATTTTTAGCATGCATAAGAATCTCAGCTTCTCCTTCCTTGATGATAGTGTAATCATTGAGATCCATCGACATTGTTTCTCCTTTTACATGCAATAACAAAGTTATGGCTTCTTTTCCTTTTCCTTTTGTAGTTAATTATTTTCTTTGAATGGTTTTGAAGAACAAATTTGAGTAGCAAATCAAATTCTTATTTTTATTTTTATTTTGGCTTTAAAATTGATTTCGGCGTTTGAAAGTTTGTGAAAGCTGCAAATTCATGAAAAGGAGGAGGCTTGTTTTTGTTTATACGCGTGCTTTGAAGTTTGAACTCTGAATATAGGATACCAAGTCCCACCGGAAACCCTATTTTATTTTTCTTTTATTTTTATTTCATGTTTAATTTAATTTAATTTGTTGATCTTTCTTAAACCCTAGAGGCTTACATTCATAGTGTACGTTAGTATCTATTGGTAATTCTTTGCTAACATGAGCCCTGTACTCCTAAGAAATTATCCCATAATAATTCGATCATATCTATTTACCAAACAAAACTTAAATTCATATCTAGTGCATTAAAATTAAGATTTAGCTAATTTATGCTTGAAATATTTTATGATATTCCTAAACCTTTCATAAATTACATTTTATGGGTGGGCGTTTGATCGAATCAAGTAAAAGATTTCGAGTTAATCAAGTTAACGATTTATATTTTATTAATTTGAGTCGAGTAAAATTAAATTCGAGTTGAACCGAATCAAGTGAAATTGTTTGAGTTAAATTAAAAAATTAAACATGTCAAATTAAAATTTTATTACTCTATAACTAATTTCATGTTAGAGCATATAAATTTGAAACCATATATATTTGAAAAAAATTTCAAAGCATAATAAGAACAAAAAAAAATACTTTAGTATGATAAACTTGAATCATTAGTTAACTTATTTAGGTGTCAAAATTATTGTTTAGAAAAATTTTAAATTTTTAACTTTCTTTATATATTTTTTATAATTTTTTAAAAATATAAATTTTGAAATTTTTATAAATATTTTAAATTTTAAAAATAATTTTGAATTTTCTTTTACCAATTTACTTATTTTCAAAATTGACAGAACCAAAAGGGTATTTACACCATTTTTTTATTTGAATTATTCAAGTTATTCTAATTGTAGAATTCAACTCGACTCGAACTCGAAACTCAAATTATTTATTCAAATTAACTTAATTAACTCGAAATTTAAATTTTTTTGAACCCTAAATTACATTGCAGTACAATTATTATCCTCAATTTGTAGTTCAATTTTTACATATTTTTTTTATCAAGTTGGGAGTTTATTATTAAAAAATATAAAAAAAGTTAATTTTTATATCTTTAAAACTCAAAAAAGACTTATTATTAAATAATAATTGAGATCAAATTTTAGTATCAATTTTGTTTATTCTTGTTACATTGTCTAAATCCAACAAAACCAAAGCAAAGAAGTTTAAACTTGTATCGTAACTACTAAATGCTTCAAACTTTTTAGTGTAGTTTTATTATTTGTTACATTATAAAAATATTAAACCGAAAATCAATCTCTTTAAAGAGTTCCTTATAGAGCTTATGCTGCAGTACTAATGCAAAAGCAGGAGTTGAGCAGAGAAGTTCAAAATACAAAAATAAACAGAATGATTGTTAGGGGTGAATGTTCGTTTGTAAGCCTTCCAATTATCAAGCCATACAAACTTTCAAGTTCCACCAACTCATACTAAACAAGTCTGTTATTTGAGTTCATGTTTTAGTTTGAGTTTCTGCTATACTGTTCTAACCAATACAATGGATGGATTTTGAACTGATTCACAATTATCCTACAATTCTAAGGTTGGTAATGAAGGTCACAACACAAAATTCGTAGCGAGCAGTCAGCTCTTCATATTGCTGATGTCATCCTGATCGTCAAAACCACCACCATGAAGATGATGTTCCCTGTAAATCCAAAGAACAGACTGACATGTTAAACAACAAGATAAAGCAGAGAATGAGTATGAAAGTGGAAATTTTACACAAAGGAGAAATTAGGCAGAATGAAGCCCAAAAAGGAAAACAGTACGTCAGTCTCTCGCAAAGACGTGCTAAAGCATCTGCTCCAGTTCGAGAAGCAACATCCCCTATCCGTGCAGCATTTGATAAGGTCACACACTCTGCAAGCCTAAACTCGCAAAGTTCTTTCAAAGAACATGCATCAGTCAATACAGCGGAATGACCACCCCCAGCTGCTAGTTTTCGCACTTCACCAACACACCTACAATATAGAATTGTCATCTAAACAGAACACCATAAAAGTTGCAAAAGCCTATGACACAACAATTTGGCTATATTCCTACCAGTCAACTGGTGAAGGATACCACGCATAAATAGATTTCTGATTTGCTGCCTGACCATAACTATTGTAACCCCATCCATTAATTCTTCCATCTCTCAAACAAATAAGTGTGTGAGAATGTCCACAAGCAACAAGCTGGACACCGGTGGGAACAACCAAAGCAGGGATATTACGAAAGAATGAATCATTAGGGTTGCATGAAAAGAATCCTGTTTGAGGGCCAAGGCCTAGCTGTCCTACTTGACCACCACCCCACGCATAAAGTGCTCCCTTTGAAGTTAAAGCACATGTATGTACCCCACCACAAGCAACATCCTTAATGCATATACCATCCAGAGCAACTATTCTCCTTGGCAGGAGCTCTTTATCACCAGATTGAAGGGAACTGTGTCCAAGTTGACCCATGTTTCCTAGACCCCAAGTATAGCTGAAATAGAAAAGCAGATAATCATCAATGCTAAAATCTTTGTTGATGAGAAAGAATTCTCAACATAGGACTCTTAACACGAGATGAACAACATCTGTTTTGATGTAGGGTATGAATGCATGGCGATATACATTATGCATAGTGCTTGTAGATATGTTGCAGACTGGAACATGCAGGAATTTTAGATCCTAAAACACCATAAATAAACGCACCATGCAAGGAACTAATGTGGAGATAGCAAGCTCCACGAAAAGCCTAACATGAAACTCAAGTATCAGATATCTTCAAAATGTATAGACCACCATAATTGGAAAATACATGAAAACAAGCTCATACACTGAAAGTGTGAAGTCATTCTTTTACTTCCTTTAAAGTACTAGCATTCATTTCATGCTATAGCCTGAGGTAATAGACTTGCATATCACAATCCATCTCATTTCCATTGCATCCCATCTCCTCCTGGCTAATGTTTGAATTTCACATGATAAACTATATCCAAACACTCATATAAAGTAACTAAGTTGTGTAAGGATATACAAATTGTCAACCCCACCCCCCTCCTTTTTTTTTTCTTGGCAAATGGAAAAAAAAGTAAGAGATAGTAGATCTGCTAAGATGCAAAGCCAGTTAAACCTGGAAATATATAAACTAAAGAATTATGTCTCAAGGTGCTTTGATGGTAACCCTATCCCCTCAAAAGTTCTTCTACTTCTTTCTTTTCCTCCTCGAAAGCCAAAATTAAGGAATGGAATAAAATCAATCATGTTTCTTCCATCTGTACAAGCAGGTACACCCTTTCAACAACAATTCCCCTCCAACTGGAACCTAATAACCCAAGTGATGTGGATAACCACAATTCTTATACTTAAACACAGATCTTATCTCCATCTAGTAAGTCCTTGGGATAACTTACACCTCGCCTTTTTCAGAAACAGCTGCAGTGTGGTACTCCCCACATGACACGTGGGTAATCTTCACAAGCTCAGGAGCCTCATCCAGGAATTTTGCATATGCATTTATCACACGAGCCCCCTGTAATCCTTCAGAAGTAACGCCTCTGCCTAGCTGACCATACTCATTATAGCCTGGTTTATCAGAACAGTGATAAATATCGATTAATAGGTGGCATGAAACTAGCATGAGTTCTTAAGTTTCCTTCCTAAATCTAGGTTCTGTCAAGAATGAGGCCGATAGGCACATTAATCGCTTGCAATAAACCTCAAATATATTTGCAAACTCCAGTCAGTAAATAAATCATGATATTGTGAAGTAGTAAAGCTTACCCCAAGCTTGTAGTAGGCCTTCCTCTGATAAAGCAACTACATGGGCCGCTCCACAGGACACTTGACTGATGACCTGTAATAATCAAACGCATATTAATCTCGTATAATAAAGCAATCAGTAAACAGCTTCAGAGAACCTGATCCTTGGTTAGAAATCATGATTGAAATATACATGGAAAAAGACCGGTTAATCAGGAAAAAAATAGTGTTCGCAGATTCAATTAGACACAATAATGAAGAATGGTGGAAGATTAGGCTGCTTAAGATCAGACCAAATAAGCAGAAAGTTGAATGAGAAAGCTACAAGCTAAATTATATTTGTCTCAAACAGAAACAGAAAAAAACGTGCAAACTCCATGTTACAGAATTCAATTGAAGTCGATGGAGGGAGGAGTGATAAAGTTGGGTCCTTCTTCTCTCATACTTGTGCATGTGTGTCATCAAAGTGGAGATTCTCTAGTGTTGGTTAGGTAATAAACATATTCAAGGAACAACCTGCCAGCCTGAAAATCGACTGGAAAAGTCCGCTTATTTCTCTCCCAGGTCATGAGCTAGATAACATGTCAATATAGATAAAAGAACACAGATAATATTAGAAGCAAATGATACTGCAAAAGTATCCTAAAAGTTAGGTCATGACTTATTGAAGCAAAGCTATCTTCAGTTCACTCATTTATGAAGGAGATAGCAGGAACCTCACATTTGGTTCTGAATAAAAACTGGTCCCACAGAACCAAAATGTCTAAAAGTGATTAGCATGAAGTTTCCTTTTCCTAGTCCTTGACAGGAAACGTAAATTTTAAATAAATAAAAGCCTCAAACTTCATAAACAGGACCTTGAAGAATTAAAGGAAGGTTCAAAAACAAAGAGCAACAAAACAATAACAGCAACATCTCTTGGGTGAAGACATCAGGAATTCAAGACAATACCATGTTCTGAGTGAATGCACCCCAAAATAAACGAGGTAAATTTGATCCCTGTAATCATATATGGAAAAGTAAGTGGAAAGTGAGATCAATATCAATTAAAAATCTAAAAAGCAACAATGATTCATTAACTATAAATTTCACTACCTGATTTTGTCCCCAAATCCAGAGTCTCCTTTTTGAGATGGTCCCATCATTTTCACAAGGTTCTGCAATAGCGGCTGTGCAATGTGCCCCACAAGATACAAATTTCACAAACTCCGTCTGCAATTGCTTTACTTTCTTAGGGTTTTTCCTCCCCTTCTCAGTGCCATCTCCCAGTTGTCCAAACTCATTAGCACCTAGCAAAATGCATCAAAATATAATTCTTCTTTTCCTGATATGAACATACAAAAACAACAAGAACAGCCACATCTTTGGCAAAGACTACATTTATGTTTCCAATTTTAAGTAGCACAACACCTTCACATATTTAATTATCAAAACAATATATACCTATGTTGTTCCAACTGTTCTTTTTTTTTTTTCTTGAAGTACCGTGTCCAAGCATGTATGGAAATGCATATCAGACTATGACCCTCCAAGAACTCTCCAAATACATGAAAAGACTTGAAAAAAAATGAATATACCTGTATCGAGCACATATATGACCATGCACACTAAAAATAAATTCTCATTAACAAGGAGATAATCTACAATCAAATTAGCTATTACTAATATAAATCAAGCAATAAGAACAACCAAATCACCTCAAGGGAAACAACATAATACAAATGTTTGCCACTAGACCAGCAGAATTCCAGCCGTAGGCAAAAAAAAGTCGATAGCAAGATCGAAACAACCAGAGCAAAGGAGCAGACAAATACTAAAGGCAGGATAATGTACAAAACTTGATGATAACAAAGAAACTTAAAAGAGGGACTTCAGAAATGGAAAACAAGCTCCAGAGGAAAAATGCCCAAAACCAATAGAATCAAATCAACAGAACCAACCAATACAACAAAAACAGCATTCTCAATATCCTCAAGAATCCAAGACATCAACAATAGAATTTAAATGGCAAGATAAATAACAACACACATCGTTTTCAAAATGAAAAAACAACTAATCAAATTCATTTAAATAAACCAAACAAACCCCACGTGAATAATGACCCATCTGAGGCCACCGCCGCAGTATGCTCACGGCCGCAAGCAATATCCAGCCAGCGGGAATTTGCCCCCGCCGGACACCCAAAGAGATCGGGCGATAGCTGTTTAGGGATCCTCAAATGTTGTTCTTTCCCTCTCCTACCAGTCTGGCCGCTATGATTATATCCCCACACATAAATTGCACTCTTTGTTGGAATATTCTGAGAACGGGTCATCGTTTCACCCATAATTGTTTCAATATCCATCTATTTACAAACAAATATAGATGCAATAAATGAGAACAAGTTCACAACATTAAACATTCGTCTATTATACTAATTTCCATAAATTTAACAAAAAAAATGAAAATTAAAGGGGTTTTTTTTTTCAATCGAGGTTCATGACATTACCTTAGTTTGGTAGGTGGGAAAATGGAGGAAAGGAAAAGAAAAGTAAGAACCCCGCACGAAAAGCCAAGTGCTTTTAAGTTAATAAGGTAAAAAGGACAATGATGATGATATAATATGCGTTTGGTTTACGTGAAAATGCAGGAAAGGGAAGGAGACTTTAAAAAGAAAAGATTCTGACAATTTCTGGAGTCAATGATCGCGTTTATAATTCGATAGAACTTTCATTAAGTTCAAAAGAAACGAGGAAACGAATTCGAGAGAATTTGAAGAACGCACCTCAGTTTTGAGAATGGAAATTGGATTGAATTTTCTTGGATTAAATAGAAAAAATAAATTAGTAAATGGAGATTTTATTACAAGACAAAAAAAGGCAAAGACAGTAACTTTTCTGGATTTAAGAGTTCCCGGTGGTGTTCCAGGAAAATGGGAATCGGGTCGGATCTAGTCAGGTTGGGAAATTATGAAGGACCCGAATGTTCTAGGCCCGAGTATTCCGTTTTACAAAAAGAATCTTCTAGACACAAGATATTGTATAATGAAAATGAATACTAAATAAATATTCTTTTATTATATTATTCTATTTAAAAAAATTTATAAATTTATTATTCGATTTATTTTTTATTTTTTTTAAAGTTGAAAACCGTTAAATTGCCGCTGACGTGATTCTTAACTTAATGATTTGTTTTTTTAACATTTTTATTCTACATAATTTTCATGTCATATTATAATTTAAAAAAAGAATACTTTTTTTACCCGAAACTACGCCGTTTTGGGTATTTCCATCTCCAAAATCCGCTCTAACCACAATTTCGCTCGTTTTTCCAACGAACGACTTATTTAACTTCTTCGTTAACATCTCTTTCATCATCTCCTACATCCTCAATTCTTACGAGTTCCCCGACCACATCGTCGCCGCCTGCAACTTCTCCGACTACTACTCCTCCATAGATCCAACCTCTAACTGCAACTGCGCTTGTTTCTTCTAGCCCACCAGTTTCCTTCTGAGGGAACCGAAACAAAACCCTTTATTCTTTCAACTAGAAAACCATCTTCAAGATCAAATTCAAAGGATCTCTTTCTCAAACCAGATTCAAATCCCTTATTTCTGATCCCAAAATATCATATAAAGCAAACTCCTCTCCAAGTTCTTTATCCCTTCCATTCGCATCTAAAGATTCCCCACATTTTCCTACAACACCCAAATTTCAATCAAAAAATTTTCAATAAAAACAACTAACACGGTAAAAACCCATCATTCCATTACGATAAAAAAAAAACATAACCAAATAAAAAATCATTACAAAAAACAATGGCTTACAGATCCATCCAAGTTAAGGGAGTGAAGGAACAATCGGTATCCAGAAGTAGACTGGAATTTGATCGACAGAGGCGGCGTCTCGTGGTAGGGCGTTTGCTGTTGAAAATGCAAAGGATAGAATCACTACTTGAGGTAACAACTGCGAGAAGGAGGTTTTGTCGAAAAAACGGCTGGAGTTGTGGTTGGAGTGGATTTTGGAAGATGGAAAAGGTAAAATTTTTGGAGATGCAGATAACCAAAAACGAGTAGTTTTGGCTTTAAAAAAAAGTTTTTTTAATTATAATATGACATGAAAATTATGTTAAATAAAAATAAAGGTTAAAAAACAAGATAAAAAAAATAAAAGGATAAGCGGAGTAATTTTTTGTAATTTTTTAAAATTAAATAATTTAATAAGAAAATTTTTAATAGTCTGTTGCCCTTTATGTTGTTTATCTTTTTACTCCATAAATCAATGTCTCCTTTTGAAAATATCATACTCTAAGTTATTAAAATTTACTTTTTTAAAAGTTTTTTAGTCTTTAAAAATAAGTTTAGGTATGACAAGCGTTTTGCAGGGTAAAATATAAATAAATAAATATGATATTTGTCATTCTCTTAATTTATTTGTGAAATCTAAAAAACTTTACAAGTGATATATCAAATAATTATTCATGGAGTTATTTCAATAATAATTTTATCTTTTTTGTAAATTTAAGTATAGGGAGGAAAAAATTGAAGAAAGGAGTAAAAAGAGCTAATTTATTGATTACTAGAAACAAATATTAAAATAGGATTTTAGTTGAATGATAAATTAAAAGTTTTATTAATGCTATTGGTTCGGATTCAAATCTCATCATATGTATATTTTTATTAATTTTTTTAAATATAAAAATTAAAATATTCTCGAATAATATAACTTATTTTAATTACGAAATTATATTTCTATAATTTTCCTAACCGAGTTGTTAACTTAATTGAGGATGACACTAACTTAATCAGGAGCTTAAATAATATTATAGATAAAATAAACAACTCATAGTGTTGTACTATCTACTATGAATATGATAAAGATTTAGGCCTCGTTTACAATTGAGATTGAAAAGCATTTTTTAACCCAAGCATTGATTTCAAACAAAAAGAATTTTGGAAAGCAAGCAACTTTTCAAAGGGGATGTTAATCCAAGCCAAAATTTTTAACTTTTATGTTTTTTGGAATAGTGCTTTTCAATTAAGTTATTAAACCTTTTATTTTACATCATATTTAAAATTAACATTTTATCTTCTCAAAAATACTTTTTAATAAGGGTAAACTATTAAAATAATCACTTTTATTTACCTCAAGTTACATTTTAGTCACTTATGTTTGAAATATTACGTTTTAGTCACTTACATTATCGCGTTGTAATATTTTAGTCATCAACACACTGAGTGGTGGACGTGGCACTTTAAATCATTATTTCGAACAAAAATTTTAGGTTAATTTATACAATCGGTCTCCATATTTTTTCGTTTTGGGCAATTTAATTTTTTCTTTTATTATCTTTTAACTTTCTTTTATTTTCTTTATTTCCCATTCTCTTCTGCTTCTTCCTCTGTTTTCCTCCATTTTCCATTTCTTTTAACGTAGTTTTTCTATGTTTTCCATTTGTTAAAACTATGAAAAACATAAAAAAAACTACGAAAAATATAGAAAAACTACGTTAAAATAAATGAAGAAGAGAGGAAAACAGAGGGAGAAGCTAAAGAGAATGGGAAAAAAAAAAAAAAAAAGGAAAGTTCAAAGAACATAAAAGAAAAAAATTAAATTGCTTGAAATGAAAAAAATATAGGGACCAATTGTAGAATTTAACCTAAATTTTTTATTTGAAATGATTACTTAACATGCCACGTCAGCTTACTATTACACTGTTAACGGTAATTAACGGCTCAGTGACTAAAATGTAACATTTCAAACATAAATGACTAATATGTAACTTGAAATAAATAGAAGTGACTATTTTAACAGTTTATCCTTTTAATAATAACAGTAAACACTATCAATATTTTTAAAAACACTTTTTTTTTCACAGAACTTTACAATATTAATGGTAAACTAGCAGTTGAAGAGTAAAGTATTAAGAGCCCAAAAGGCCCAAAGCAAAATGTCCCCACATTGAAACGTTAGGCGTTAAGCTACAGCAGTATTGGGAATGGAGAAATACAGAGCTGGGCTACAAAAGTATGAAGGCCCAGGTTGGCTATAAATGAAAATATGACCGTCTTCTAAAACAGAATTTTTACCCATCAACTCTACGTCTCCTTCCATCGACTTAAATACCAGAATAACAATTACGAGCTTTATAATTCATTGTTTACATCCTTGCAGGGCTGAGTCTCCAGATAACCAATACCCCTCCCACTCCTAAAAGCTGTCATTCTCATTCATGCATTTTCTTAAAAAAGTTAATAGGAGAGTGATTTGGCGAAAGAGGTGAGCTTGTGAATGGTGTGGGAGAGTATGTAATGACCATACCACACTTTATTATTTGCACAAGCAAATCAAAGTTTTAAGCTTTACATCATAATAATGACATGAGGACTTTGGAATGGAAGAAACAAGACGGTGATTGCTAACCAAAAATCTATCATCTCCCATTTACGACACCATTTAATTTCTTTTTATAAAAACAATGATTTTGAGACATAATTGTTGACTTGAATGGAATGTCTCGCAACTCTTTTTTGGTTCCTACCAGTTTCTGGCAAAGCATGAGATCATAGTATCCATATAATTACAATATATTTATAGGATACTACTTCTAGAGCTTACCTTGTCTTGTAAGAAACAAGACAAGAGTGCATGTGTTTCTGTTTCTGATACCCGTGAAGGAAAAATGCAAGCTTTACTCAAATCCGCTGCTCTTAATCTTAAACTATTTCTTTCCGAACAATCTCAGTCTTGAATGTAAAATCTGAAAGGAATCAATTATTATGATGTCCTACAACTCACATGCACAGTTTGGCAAAATAACATTGAAAAACATCTGATCTAAGACTTTTGGCAAATGATTAATTTAGTTAATTTATTTTAAAAGTATTACAACTTTCATTTTCGAGTTTGACAACAATTTTTGTCATGGCATGAGATTACTGAGACTGAGGCCACGTGAAATAATCCTCTTGTGGCCGTTTTAAAGGTCTCGTGAACCAACAGGGACCCCTGTTCATCCCAAAATGAATAAAATATTTTGGTTTAACTTATCACATTTTTAATCTTAATATCCCAATTATGATCTCCTTTATTTTATTTTTAAATAAAGAAGAAAATAGAAGTAGAGGGGGAGTTGTTTATAAACACCATATCCTTGAAATAATTGTTATCGACAAACTTCCTAGAAAATAAAAAGAGACTTGAAAAATGTGTTGGTTTTTCCTTATAATAATATTGTCGAGTTCCATAGTTATAGATTTGTCAGAGGGTAGCCATGCCCATCATCATCATCATCGGAAGAAATCTGCAGTTGTTGTTGGAAGTGTGTACTGTGATACTACATGTTCCCAAGAGGAGTTCTCTAGGACCAGCCATTCCATTTCAGGTTTAATTCCATTGCCAAACTTGTATAAGGCTTCCATCTCCATCAGTTAGTCTGAATTGGGGTGGTTTTGTGTGCAGGTGCATCAGTTGCAGTGGAATGTAAAGAAGGGACTTCAAGGCCAGGTTTCGTGCAGGAAGTGAAAACCAATGAGCATGGTGAATTCGAACTTCGATTGCCTTTCTCAGTTAGCAGAAGGGTGAAGAAAATCAAAGGATGTTCAGTGAAATTGATTAAAAGCAGTGAACCAGATTGTAATGTGGTGGCCTCAATACCAGCTTCGTCTGCACTCCGTCTGGCGTCGGGGAAGCATGGAACTCGTGTGTTTTCAGCTGGGGCTTTCAGCTTCAAGCCTCTAAAACAACCAAACCTGTGTAGAACAAAACCAAAAGAAGCAAATGGAGAAAAGGCTGTCCTTGGCCACCCTGAATCATTCTTTTTCCCTCCTCCCCTGTTTCCTCCGAACCCCTTTCAGCCTCCTCCGTTGCTTCCTCCCATACTGCCACCACCAGCTCCACTTATTCCAAACCCATTTCAGCCTCCTCCAGCCCCACTTATTCCAAACCCCTTTCAGCCTCCTCCAGCACCACCGGCTCCACTTATTCCAAACCCTTTTCAGCCTCCTCCCGCACCACCGGCTCCACTTATTCCAAACCCTTTCCAGCCTCCTCCCGCACCTCCAGCTCCATTTATCCCAAACCCCTTCCAGCCTCCTCCGGCACCTCCAGCACCTCCAGCACCATGGTTTCATCTTCCACCGATTCCAGGACTAACTCCACCACCATCGCCACCACCTCCACCTCCACCAACCTTCCCGTTTCCTCTTCCCCCATTCCATTTCCCACCTGTACCGCCTTTCCCTGGTATCCCCCCTGCCTCTGCCTCTACTTCACCAAAGAAATCCTCTCCTTAATTGTGTACTATAAGTAATGATTCTCCACTAAAACCTATCACAATCTAGCCACTCTTCTGATGATTATCAATTACATATGTATATCTTTTTTGTTCATTACGATTATAAATTATATATACAGTTAAATAATCTACCTAAACAGTGTGGGTTTTCTCTTGGTTGTTTGTATAGTGATTGACTGTGCCATTGTCAATAAGAAGCACCCGTGAATGTGACACAATTATTGTACCATACAATAAATCCAATCCTGGGGTCATCTGATTCCAACAGGTTTATTCTCTTTAGTCTAAAGTTTTTCTAAATCAGAACTTTTTTTTCCATTTTACGACTCCAGCTTCTTTTTATTTTTTTTCTTTTTTTTTGGATTTGTTGAGCAATTACTATATTAGTGAAGCCTGAACTACGTAATAAATAAGCTAACAGCAACCACTAAACGAAAATGATAATCACGACATGTCATCACTAAAAACATGGAATTTTAATTAGTTAAATGAAAACAACAATGAGTCTTTGTCTTATTAACTTGAAAGATTGATAGAAAGAAGATACACGTTGCAGCATCCTACTCCAACTGGTCTAGGTTTATAAATAGAAAGCCTAGCTAATATATGATTAGCCATCTGGACACTGGTGTTGATTTCATTTACTAATGCAATCAAAAGAATATAGTTTTGTCTTGTACCTATATACATTTCCTCCATTCTCAGCCGATTGCTCAATATTCAGTAATGGAGACGACAATTAGGATGGTGCAGAGGGAGACAGATGACATAGAAGTAGAAATTTTGGTTTTTTTTCTTTCTTTTTGGCTGTTTTTGGCAGTTTGGTGACAAAAGAAATGCATCAGGAGCGGCTACTTCCGGTGCTTTGGATAAGATGATGGATAAGCTCTCTCTGTTGATAGCAGTAAACAAAGATGGAATTCTTTTTAACCGTTTTCCTATGCTTTTAGCATTTTAAATCTCCAATAACGAAGCATCATCAACATTAACCAACAACATACCACGAACCCGTCAATATAAATCATTAAAAGGTTCGTGCAAAATAACTACATCGGCATGCACATGCATTGGCCCAAACATTAAGCACAAAAAAGCTTACCCCTGGACTCAATTTTGTTGTCTCCTGGCTCATATATTTGCAACTTTTCCTGTAAATAACTGAATGTACTCTTTGACCTACACATCAAAATCTATTCATGAGAAACAAATAATAAGCATAGTGATCACTTTCATGCATGAATAGAACATATGCAATGTACAGCCTTGTCTCTCTTTTCATCATTTTGAGGTATAAGGTCTCTCAAAATCTGAAACCTGCCACATAAAAAATAATGGATTTCAAATGTGAGAGCAATCTAGTTTCTAGTATTAACAAAAACAAGAGGGATGGTATTGGTCATAAGTAGGAAAAGTTTACATGGTTGCTGAAACTTCAATATGACAGCAACTTAACGATAAATTGATCTTTTTGAGAGTTTTCTTTATTCAGATGCAATTATGTTTAGCCTATTAATAGTTCGCACATCTGTGGAATAATGTTTATATGTTGGGAAAAAAAAAGTCATACTAATGATCAATCATTAGCAGCTTAATCTACACATCAGATTTTATCATACTGCACAGCTTTATCCTTATTTTTTGATTTGGAGATGGAGAATTCGAAAGAGGCTTGTTGAACCAAAATGCTTTGCTATTGACATTTTAGTTATACTAGGTTTGGTGTTATGTGATAAAAATCCAATCAACAAAATACATACCAGAGTTAAATTTTAATATCAAATAAATTATACTTAAAGAATATTTTTTTTATTTAATAATTTTGAAAAGTAAAAGAAAATTTTGAGAAATGGTAAAACTTTGGGAGAAATTTGGTATAAAACTCATAGATGACAAAATTTAGGAGAAATTATTTAGAATCTTAAATTTAATCCTCTCAAATGTTAAGATTTATGTCTTTACAAGCAAACTTAATCTGTACATAAGAATGGTGCTAAATAAGATTTCATCACAAGTTCTGTTGCAAATGTTTTACTTTGTTAATAAAATATTTTTTGTTCAACCAAATTCAATATAAACAGAAAATATATAGTTCAACTCTTGTTACAAGCAACCATTACAGAACTCCTTAATATTGTTGAATAAAAACCTACTTGTTAACCTAGGGAAGTGGAGTCTCAGGCTTAGATTAGCCGAAAGATGGGTATCCACTACGTATATGGTACTTGTTTATGTAGTATACCTATTTTACAACAAAAGCCTCTTACTCTTAATTAGAAAATGGAATATAACTTCACTTACAGAGACGGGAGGAACCCCCCACTATTTAATGCTTGTTTGAAGAGATGCTATAAAAACTACCCAAACGTTACTTTTTGACTAAAATGTTTAGTTGCAGTAGCTATGGCAGCTTCAGGGCCACTTGGTTGTGCGGTTTTTGAGAATGAATTGGTGCATAAGGACAGCAGAAATCTTAAAAAGGATTCACACGAAAGCTCCTCCTTGTATTTGCTCATCTTGATCTTTGACAAAAACCCCCAATGGACAGAGAAGATTTAACTGGTGTTTTTGCTTGCTTGATTGATTTGAGACTAGATGGTTTACTATGTCATGTTTGGGGGTTCTTAAACCAAATATTTGCTTGAAGATCAAGCTAATATTACTGTGGAATTCCATTATTGAAGACAAAAGTCTTGCTCAAGGTTGACGAACTAGAAGCCACGTGGCCTTTTTGACTGCTTTCTTAGTGGTCGACTCAAGTTGATGCGAAACCATGCGTTTGACAAAACTGTTCAAAAATACACATACCATGCTTGGCTTTCAAGATCGCTGAAACTTCAATTCTCTTCTTGTTTGACCGAGAAAGTACAAGGAAACTTCACTATGACAGCGACTTATTGATAATTGTTCTGAGAATTTTCTTTATACAGATATAAGTTAGTCCGTTGCGGCATGATGAGCATGTGTAGAAAAAAATGCCATATTAGTGATCAATCATTAACAGCTTAATCTACATCGGATTTATAATCCACACCTTAATCTAGCTTGGGAGGATTCGAAACATGCTTTTTGAGCCAAAATGCTTTATTATGGACATTTTTACATTCTTGGAGAAGAAAATTTGGTTCCAAAAGGGTGCCTGTATTCATATTCTTATTTTTTCTAGGAAGGGAATTTTCGTAAGCCTGTTTAGAACAAAAACGCTCAAGCATACAAGGAATTATCAAATGAAATGAGAGCCAACATCCATCACAAATGGAATAAATTAGATAGATATATATTTAGTAATGGATTAAAGGAAAACACCTATCTCATTCTGTCCTTAATCATGTTATGTCATGCATGAAAAATGCCCATAATCATTTGGGAATGTCCCAAAATAGATCCACAAAAACTTATGTTTGTACATTAAGAACAAGGTAAGACTAGTCAAAATTGATTGCAGGCTTACTTGCAGAAAACACGATTGCCTTTCCCGACGAAGCTTCAATTATACGATACATCACCGTGTAAAAGAACTTAATATCGCTTCTGATGGATTCGATTAGAGGCCCGACTCACTGGAGTTTGAGAACTGGTGTAAGGCACCTTGCTTCTTCATCTTGAATTGGAATTCAAGACACTCTTGCTCACTCTAAAATATGTACACTAGCATTGCAATGCCAGTGCTGCATTTTTGGAACTTGAACAACATATATAAAGCTCCTGTTGTCAATCACCACCATCTTCTTCTTGATCCTCAAATTGAGATTCTTCTTTGAGGTTTATATCTTCGCCTCCAGCATCATGACTTCCAGTATGCTGAAGAAACAGTCTAGATGACGACGGATCATTTTCATCAATATCCTCTTCGTTGTCCTTTTCATTAGAGCTTAAATTCTTTTCACCGTCCATCCAAACAGGGCAACGATGTACCACACCAAGAGCAGCATGAACTTGCAACTGCACTGAAGGGGTTGAAGCATTAGACAATGTTTCACTGGGATTAGGCCTCAAGCAAGAACATTCAGGGACTGGATGTGAAAGAAAAGATGAAGATTTTGACTTAT
Organism: Gossypium anomalum; assembly: GCA_025698475.1. NCBI lineage: Eukaryota > Viridiplantae > Streptophyta > Magnoliopsida > Malvales > Malvaceae > Gossypium > Gossypium anomalum. Next base: position 19,685,902 of record CM046966.1, read on the forward strand.
TTGATGCTTCGATCAATCCATCAATTAAAGAGCTCCGCATATGTCTTCGTATTGATGTTAACCAGGAATGGTTTGCATGATATATGTGGCCGTGAATTTGATCCAAAAGCCTGACAACTTCTTTCCTGTGTTGAAAAAGCATACAATCAGTGCATGGTGAGAGCATGTAACCTTCCATGAGTTGATAGACGTTTAAAAAGAAATCTAAGACTCCACAACTGTCATTAACTTGCAACTGAATCATACATCCCTAAACTAATTGTGTATATTCAAGCAAACGTTTCTGGTCAGAGAGATGCTTACCTGTCTGGCCTGTATGTTTTAGATGCAGCAGATTGATACAATCTGTGTCCCATAACCAGACTGGCAAAATTTGGATGTCCCTTACCATCACGATCGAATCCAGGAATGAAAACATCAGCTTCAACAGCAACTGTATAGTCTATGGCTTCCCATAGTAACTTATGGGCATTAGTCCTCAACTCTACAACTGTACTTTCAGGCTCATTGTCACTCTCAGCAACCCAACCCCACCACCCTTCAATATTATAAGTCTTGGGTCTAGCAGGAGGAGGTGGGAGAGGACGAGGACGAGGACCAGAGTTTTTCCAAGCATCAAGCTTTGTTTCAACCTGAGCAGATGGAGAAGCCCTTGGATAACTTTCGTCGAGGTTAGCCTCACGACCATAAATTCTACTCAGCTCCCAGCTTGTGCTGAGGGAAGTCCTATCAACAACATTTTCAAACAATCCGTGAAGTGGGATCAATGTCCTCTGGCCTCCAAAAACTTCACCTCCAGACACATATATAATTGTATCCCATGAGTATCCATATGCCCGAAGAAGAATACCAACCTGTAGAAAGACAAGTGACTTCATTCAACATCTCAAGTTTTCTCAAATTGTTTCTCCTTATCCAATGGAATGACTACATAAATTAACTTTTTATGATGTGTTAACATATTTGGTTTCAAACAATAAGATGAGCATAGAACTAAAGCTTCATAAGTAAATGAAGTTCATCAATAAAAAATGACTACCTCTTCTGGCGTCAATGGGCATGAACCCTTGAGACGTTGCTTAGCAGAATTTACAGAAAGCTGCCCCTTTATTATCCCACGTTTTCTCATCCAAGCTCTTCTGTGCTGAATGAGCTCAGCATGCACATCCTTGGGTAAGCTCCAAAAGAGAATAAACATGTCAAATGATGGGCAATATTTGAAACAAAGGTTCAGTGAGTAAAAGCACCAATGGTGCCTTCTGAGTATAAAAGCAGGTACCTGGAAGAGTTCAGAACAACCGTGATAGGCTAAAGCATCTCTTGTCATACCGGGATCAAAAGCAATAAATGGTCTTCCAGGAGCCCTTAATCTTAATTGATAACAACATATTAGGGGAAGGAAAAAGAAAGGAAATAATATTACATAATACAATCATGGTTAGCTATTCACCTATGCAATATATTAGTTGCCAGGTCCTGAACATCCTGTCGGAACCTCAGGGCATGAAAAGCAACCCTACATCTAAGACTTTGATACTCTCCAAGATCCGGTGGAAGAATTGCCTAAATCAGATATGGAAAATATTAGCAACAATCACAAATTCATAAAGAAATTAAAATTTGTATATAATAAGGCATTTCAACTTAAATGCAGCAATATTCACATTAGTCTTAACTACTAATCTGAAGATATCAGTAGCACAAAATGTCAGTTAAGAGACCTTAAAAAGTCTGACGCACAAAAGGATGAACATTAAAATGGTTACCTAAATGCAGTTTAAGCAGAGCACTTGGTGTTTCAGGAATTTAACATGAAAAGCAAGATGTACCATGCTCTACATTACAAATCTGTGTAGCTGACTTGGTACAAGTCTTTTGAAATTGTTCGAGTCAATAGGAAGATGATTAAATCAAGTCTTCTGAATTGTTTCAACCATTAGAAAGAGAATTGTAGTCCTGATATAGACTTAGCACATGATATAAATGTAGGTCACGCATTGGTAAGAATGCAAGTGCCCAAGGGTCAAACACGACAAGACTAAACCAAGCCTATTAGAGAACCACCAAATGCTTAACAATTAGAATTGATAGATGAGAAACTAGCAAGGTGCTATTAACCTTCACCACAAGAATGCATGCCCTAAATATTTATCAATTTTAACAAAAGAACAACATGGATACAAATTGATCTAGAATACATGCAAATTAAGAAATCAAGAACAGATTTAGTGCCTAACAAAAATAAGCATCATTAGAAATAGGAAAAATGCGCTTAACAACTATAGTTGACGTAAAATTTGAAAAGGTGATATTCGAAGTTAAAAAGAAAATGTTTAAAGTTCAAATCAAAGGTCCACAGAAAATTGGCAACTGCAATCACCTGCAAGCATCCACCATCAGAAACAACTAGTTCAACTACAGAATGCTTGATCAAAATAGGGAGCACATTGTGCAAATAATAGTACGGTGAAGCTGCATACGGCACTCTAAACACTGGAATTTCCTTATTTCTCCTCGCTGATTTAAGGCTTTTAGGAAGGGTTTTCACGATATTAACATCTTTTGCTAAAGCCGCCATAAATGTTTCCTCATTATATAGGTAGGCAAAACTCTTGAACTGTGAGCTGCATCAAACATATTACAAATATAAGTTGATACAGGACAAATTACTGATACGTCAAATTATCATATGATCCAACTCCAAATAAGAATAGAAAGCAGTACTAACTATCAAAAGTCACCTGATTCCCTTCTTGCTAGTTGTTTGTTGGATCTCTGGAACTACTAAAGTAGCATTCAGAAACCGAGAAACCGCAACCACATCACATATCTAGGATTCAAACAAAAGCATTACAATTCCAACTACATATATAGGATAGCTTTATCCATAAATAAGAATTTTCACTATAGCACCCTTACCGAGCTCCTAATCTCATGGAAACCACCTTGTATTCTGACAAAAATGTACCCATTTGACTGAGCACTAGGATCTGTCGAAGGCACATGTATAATAATACAACCTTAGTAGGAAATAACAATTCTATGTTCTCAAAAAGTGGATTAAACTGCAACTTGCAATAGACACAAGGACATGATAAAAATCAGAATCTGTGTTTTCATAAAGACACATACACCAATAAATTCATCAACATGACTCTTAAAATAACATAAAGTTCGACACTCTCATTCTATAGGTTGCATGCATAAAGTAGTTTGCATGTGAGGATAAGAATTAAAAGACAAGGGGAAATTCTAGGTGATACGATGGAGCGAGCATGCCCACGGTTTTCATTTTAGTCTCTCCAGAAATCTTAGCAGTCAATCGTAAACAATCAATGCTACTATAAGCCATCAAAAACCACTCGGTACTGTTAAGGAACTACATAACATTTATCATTGGAATTGTATCAAGATGATGGTTAGCAGTCACAGTAATTTTTATAAGGACAATAACAGATCTTAAATCCTAATCATTCAATGCTAGAAAATTAACTTGAACATCTATTATCTAGAATTTGGGAATGAAAAACATGAAATGTCATTATTATTTTTTAAACAAATGACTAAAATTATTGTGAAACACATAACTGTCAAAAATCAGAATTGGATATGAGAGCTAACCTGCGTAGTATCCTTTAGGATTAGCATGTGGGTGCAAAGATTCCAACTGCCCAACAGGACCCCATAGTCTTCTATACAATGGGCTCTGCACCAAAACAATAGAAGAAGAAACCCTAAGAAGCCATATGTGTTAAATAAATTAACAAACAAAAACTTACCAAAACAGTTTAAAACCAAATCAAATCGGATCCAAAGTACAAATTTCAGCTCACCTTAATGAAAAGAAACAAATAGCACTAATCTGGGCATTTTCAGTTAACCAAAATGGATCCAAATAAAACTCCCAAAAACAATACTAAAACCCCCAAGTCCACATGTCAGAGAACAGAAAAGTGAAATCACCAAGAGCAAAATGTTTCAAAAAACAAACAAATAGACAAATACCCTCAATGTAAAAACACGTCAACAGAAAAGAATCAAATTTAGAAACAAGAAAATGCGAAACAGGAAAAGCATATAAAAGAATCGCATAGTACCGTTCTCGAGAGGTCTGTAGCTTCAAAAACAGGTCTCCAGGAGAAGATGGTTATGGAAGACTGGTACTCGGAGAAGCCGTCTTCAGTGAATCTGGCTAGCAAGAAGTGCACAAAGAGTGAAAAAACTGATAAAACTAAACCAACCAAACCGACCCATTTCATCTTAGACTTCAAAAAAGCTTTCCCTTCTTTCATTTTTAATAATATTCTTTTCTTTCTTTCCTAAAACTCAATGGGGTATTTGCTTTCTCTGTCTAGAAACGGAAGTAAGGTTAAAGAAAGAGGAAACTGAAGAGAACAAAAGGAGAGACACTGAGAAAAGTCAAAATACAAAGCAAGAGAGAGAGAGAGACTGTAAATACGTGTGAGAACATGTTTTGTAGTAAAAAAGAAACTGAAGTAGCAGGGGGTGTTTAATTGGGTTGTAACTTGTGAGAGATCCGACATGCTATTACAGGGAAAGATTCTGATTAATACTGCTGCTCCACTCTCTTCTCCTGCGCGTGCTATTTTTGGAATTAACTCAATGAATGATGAGATCGGGATGTAGGATTAGGATGCTTGTTTGATATTATGCTGCCACATTGGGTCTGATTTATGAATAATATGACGTGATTTTTTTGGTTCATTTTTTTATGCACTTTTTTTGGTTCATTAATGTGACGTGAAGTGGGTCTAAATTAAACTCGTGTGACAGTGGAAAATTTTGCTTTATTTGTAGGGGTACGTGTTAATCCATTCAGGGAATGACTTATCTATTTGATTTGATAAATTTGGCTTCACTTTGGGTAAGGTGGATTTTAACTTGGATTAATCTCATTTATTTTAATTATAAAATATAAATCTTCATTTAATTTTAAATAATAAAACAAATTATTTATACTCATTTTAAGAATAAAATTTGTTTTTACGTAAATCAATTCCAAATTCAAGTAAACAAAAATATAATGATTAGGGATCCTAAACCCTAAAATTATGAGTGATTATAATAAAAATATCCACTTATTGGGTAAATAAATTTATATTTATTTCATAAATATAAAAAATTTAACTTAACTTTTGCGAATAAAATTTAATAAATCTTTTTCGAGAACAATAAAAACTTAATAAATGAAAAATCTTCAGGTTCTTTAATAAATATCTATGTAAATTCTTATCTTATCGCATCGTTATTGATCAGGATGATCTAACCTATCATGCTAACTAATTAGTATATTTGGACTAGTAATCTTCTGATTTACTATGCACATGATTCAACAATACTGATGTGTACTTCTGATTTACCATCGCATGTGATTTATCATACAAACAAATATACTAGCATTATATCGAAAAAAAACACAAATTTAATAAGTTTAGAGGTAGTTATAGATGTCATCTTTAAAACATCCAAACATAAAACATTAGTCTCAATACAAGAAAATCAAAACTGAAGCTACATACATTTGTTGCAAATAAATTTTATCAATTTACAAATTGTGCACAAATAAATATTTCATTTGTATAGATATATGTGCAAAATTAAACAAAGTAAGCATACCATAAATGCACAACAATTAAAAGTTAGAACATAACATGAAACTATTAATTTGAATTCCAATGTAACAGTCCGTTTTCAGTGAAATTGGAATAGTAGTTTCGATACCACAAATCCGAGTCAAAAAGAAAATTTATTTTAATATTATTGCATGGTCTGCATTATGAAATTTATTTTAATATTACTACATGGTCTGCATTATGATAGGGATGACGTATAAAAATTTTGTTAAGAAAATTTTATCGATTACATGTTTAATTGTTAGAAATGACTAAATGTATAGAGTGCAAAAGTTGAATTCTAGTAGCTAGAGGGATAGCTATGGAATTCAAAATTTGAGGTCTTTATAAGGAAATAGACCATTAAGAGAAGTTAGTAGATATTTATGATGATTCGTCCATAAAAAATTAAGAAAAGAAAAGGACTAAATTGGAAAGTAAAAAAAATAAAAGATAATAACTAAATTAAAAGACAAAATATCATTTTATATCATCATCTTCCCCAAATTTTCTATGGAAACCCTAGCTAAGAGAAAGAAATTCAGGCAAGCTTTATTAGGTAAGTAATCTTGCCCTATTTTTAGTAATTTTTATATTTCTAAGATTGTAATAACCTAATCTAGCTATTTTGGGGACTAATTTGTAAATTTATCAAAGTATTAAAATTTTGTCATGGATGAGTGTGCATGAATTATGAAATTTATGGTAGAAAATGAAAGGTTGTTGATAGATAAATAACTTTTGTAAAGTGAATTTTCATGAAATTGTGATTTAGGGACTAAATTGAAAAGATGTAAAATTCATGAAAAATTTTTTATTTTTTTGAAATACATGGGCTATAAATGTTATATATAAAAATTGGTTAGGCTTGGAATAAAGATTAAATTGCATGAATTTCATTTTCAGAACCTAAGGACAAAATTGTCTTTAATTAAAAGTGTAGGAGCAAAATGGTAATTTTTCCTAGGATGTGAATTGAATTGAATTGATTATGAATTGTATTAAATTGAGTTAAATTTACTTGTATAGATTCGAATAACTCAAATACGAAGATAGATCATGGAAAAAAAAGTGTCGGATTAGTAGATTTCAAATACACGAACGTTTGTCAAGGTAAATTTTATATGTTTAAATTTAATGTTATGTATGTGAATGGTATAAATGTCATATATGTATGAAATTGATCTTATATCCGAAAAAGCACAGTAAATGTTAAGTCTCATTTGAATATATGAAATTCGATGGATATAGGATTTCCTGAATTGGTTATGGTCATGCATATGTTGTAGACACACCACAGCTCGAAAAAAGAGTGTCCCGTTACTAGCCCTCAAGAGCTTCCTGTTATATGGTTCTTGCGAGCTTCCCATTAATAGCTCTTCGGAACATCCCAATTGGTTGTGATTCTCCATGTGTTGTAGGCACACCGCAGCTCTTATGAGCATCCTATTATATGACTCTTCGTGAGCTTCCCGATTAAAGGCTCTTTGTGAGCTTCCTTATATTGGCTTGCTTGAACTTCCCAATATATGGCTATCTGAAGCTTCCTGATTAATGGCTCTTCAAAGCTACCCATAATTGGCTCACACGAGCTTCCCGATTATGGCTCTTATGAGATTCCCGTTATACAGCCCGGATAAACTTCCTGTTATATGGCTCGAGAGAGTACTTCCTAATTATGTGCTTTAATGAGCACTCCCGAATATGAATTGACGAATTATAGTTTGTACACTTCAAGTGTACTACCTATGTATCCATCGATATTTCTAATAAATTCAACAGGTAAAGTTCTGACATGGAATAATCTAAACTTGATATGAAATATTATGGAAAAGCACATGATATATGGATATAAGATGTGGAAAGCTTATGTTTATGAAAATTATTACATGATGAGCTTATCATTGATTTTTGATGTTTACATGAAATGCATGACTAACAAGTTTCTTGAGATTATATGTGATTAGGCTAATTACAAAGCTTCTTTGGATGAATTTTTGCATGCTTAATTTAATTATAAATAAATGGTAAGTTAATTTCTCGTTATAGGAACTTACTAAGTATCAAATGCTTACTCCGTTCTATTTCCTCTGTTTTATAGTACTCAGAAGCTTGTAAAGGTTGGAAGCTGGTCAGAGATACATCATGTAACACCCCTAACCCTTATCCGTTGCCGAAACAGAGTTATAGAGCATTACCAAACTTTACGGACTAATTATGAATATTTCATTACCTTTATTATACAAATCTAAAATCAATTATAAAATACTCACATTGTCCCGTAGATGGGCCCTCGAGGCCCAATATAAACTTTAGAAGTGAATCGGGACTAAACCGAACACTTAAGAAAAATTTCCCAAAATTTCAAAATTTTTCTTAAGAGTAGGGGACACACGCCCGTGTGGCTGGCCATGTGGCTCACACAACCAAGAGACACGCCCGTGTCTTAGACCGTGTAGGCATTCGATGTGAGACACACGACCGTGTCCCAGCCTGTGTTCTTACCCTTGTAACTCTCTGACTTATGCCACACAGCCAATCACACGCCTGTGTGCTAGGCCGTGTACAAAGTGCAGGGGTCACACGGCTAAGTCAGATGCCCGTGTGCTAGGCCGTGTACAAAAACCTGGGCATTCTGTTTTGAAATTTCAAGGTGTAGGGGACACATAGCCAGACCGCATGCCCATGTGCCAGACTGTGTGTCACACGGCTGAGACACACGCCCGTGTCTCTGCCCTTGTGGACGAAAATAGGTCATTTTAAGGCCAATTTTCTTACCCTTTTTAATATCAACCTGTACACAACATCGAAATACACTAATAAATCCCAACCAAGCAATCAATTCAAGCCAAAATCATGTATTATACATAATATGTCATCCCAAAACTCATTTACATAAACTTACCAAAATAACTCCATTCATTGATTTACTAATATCTACTGCTAAATACTTGCAAACAAACATATATATATATATATGCATAATTCATAATTCAAGTTTAACTCTTTTCTATTCAACCCTATATATGTTATATAAACCATAGGTTGTATTACAAACTCTACAGGAGAAATCTGGATAGTGTGGCCTGATGTGTTGATCCGATCCTCCAATATCACGTTAATTTACAAGAAACATTAAATAACACGAGTAAGCTTAATGAAGCTTAGTAAGTTCATTGGTTTTAAAGTTAAATCTTACCGAACATACTATAACAAATCATAAAACTTGCGATTTACTAACACTTCCTACCAATCACAATTTCAAATGGTGAATTCACTTGATTAAGCTCAATATCAATAACTACTTAAATTCTATCTCTTTAATTTCATATAACACTTACCAATCTTGGTCAAATTAGAGAACGTCTTACGGATTTGAGTATATCGTTTACTTGATGCCATAGTCCAACTGCGGTCTTACACGAATATTGCCATTGCCCTGCATGGTCTTACAATCGTAATGCCATAACCCAGTTATGGTCTTATCATCAGGATGGCATAGCCCAACTATGGTCTTACACTTATACATATACTGCCATGGTCCAACCATGGTTTTATGTTCATGGTGTCATAACCCAGTTATGGTCTTTTCACTAAAATGCCATAGCCCAATTATAGTCTTACATTTAAACATTGCCATGGTCTAACCATGGTCTTATCTATCAATTCGTCTTTTATCACAGAACGATCGTACTCAATCCTGCATTTCACTTAATTTGAACTTTCAATCCAATTTTCATATTTGTACAATAATCATAATTCAATAACAAACATATGAGATAATACATTATATCATTCCTAAATTAACAAATAATAATAAAAGTTCAATCATATGAACTTACCTGGGGTAGATTATAGAGGTTGTAGAAATTTAGAGACTAATCTGTTAATTTCTCTTTTCCACATTTATCTTCGGGTTCTTGATTTGTAGCAAAAATATGAAAAACCAGCTTAAGAGAACTCTTCAATAGAGTTTTTGGTTGAAAGTTTATGAAGAATTGTCTAGGTTTCTTTTAATTGCTATTTTATTTACTTAATTTTGCAAAATTTCCAATTTTACCCTTATTTCACCAAAATTTTCAAATTTTTTTCTTGCTAATGCCGCTTTAGTCATCCTATTTGGGGTATTTTGCCCTATAAGTCCTCATTTATTTGACACTTAAGCTATTTAATCACTTTAGCAAAATTTGCACCTTTTTTAATTTAGTCATTTTTAATTAATTAACCATCAAAACGTTAAAATTTTCTAATGAAACTTTCATACTAACTTAATGACACTCTGTAAATAATTATAAAAATATTTACGGCTCGGTTTATAAAATCAAGGTCTTGGCACCTCGTTTTTGACCCAATTTACCTAATAAATTCTTTTAAATCACAAAATTCACTAATTCAAAAATATTTCTAAAATCACACTTGACTCCTAAATATTAATATATTAAATCTTTGAACTTACACGTCGAATTTAGTGATCTCGAATCACTGTTTCCAACACCATTAAAAATTAGGTTGTTACACATCACACTATCCATTGGCTCATTTCGGTATAAATAGCAAAATTTTCTTTGGGCTTAATGTCATGTATAGGTTAATAGACTAATGTTGATAAATGAATGTTTTGGATGTAATTAGCCATTGGAATGGCTAGAGATGACATGTTCTGGTATATATATATATGTATGAGACTATATTATGTTTAGCATGTATGTGCTTGGATTGGTTGGATTGGTATATTAGGTATAAACATGCTTAAATGATTATACGGTCAATTTGGTAAGTTGGATACTTGAATAAATGTAATAATATATCATGAATAAGACTTAGTTTTGGCTTGACTTGAAGGTTATAAATTGGCTTGAGATTGTGTTTAAGTGTTAATGTAGGTGGAAAACAAGTTTGGGTGAGAACTAAAGCTTAGAAATGACCTTACTTTGTTCACGCGGGCAGAGACACTGGTGTGTGTCTCAGCTGTGTGTCCCTTGCATTTTAAAATTTTCAAAACAGAATGCTTAGAATTGATCACACGGCTTGGCACACTAGCGTGAGGCTTGGCTGTGTGACCCCTACTCTTACACACTGCCTAATACACGGGCGTGTGACTTGGCCATGTGACACAAGTCAGAGAGTTACATGGGTATGAACATAGACTGGGACACGGCCATGTGCCTCACATTGAATGCCCACACGGCCTGGGACACGGACGTGTCATTTGCTCACATGGTCTGGCCACATGGATGTGTGACTTCTGCACCTACGAAAAAAATTGTAATTTAGTGAAAAATTATTTGAGTTTCCGGTTTGGTCCCGACTTGTGTCTAGTACATATTTTGGGCCTTGTGGACCCATTTAAGGGATAATATGATTGATTATGTTTGATTTTGAACATGAATAGTAAATGAAATGAGATAACTGTATATGATCCGTAAACTCTGGTAATACTCTGTAACCTTGTTTCGGCGATGGATAAGAGTTAGGGGTGTTACATCCAACATCAATCTTATTATCGGTCTCTACATTATCTTCATTTTTCATTTTTGGTGGTGAGCAAAATTATTATACTACCCCTTTGACGAATATTATTAATGTCCACGAAATCAACTAAAAATTTCACTAAGGCAAGTACACCTATCAATTAATAAGTACACCTATCAATTAATAGTATAGCTACGGTGAGTACAGATATCGTTCTCACGAAGACTAAAAGTACTAGTAATTATTGTTTTTCTATTATATAGCTGATAAATTCGAATGATTGATTAGAAACTGAAATTAACTAAATTATTAACTAATGAACACAACATGTAACACCCTAAACCTGGCCTAGAAGTTTAGCCCGAATTCGGGATGCTACATTGATCATCGAAGTGATCGTGAGAATATGTTACAAATCAAGTCGTTCAAAATTTTATTTCCAAAAACATTTATCTCGAAGCAAATCTAAAATGTTTAATCATTTAAATTCTATTAGTAAGTTTAACAGTATAAAACGTACAAATGAAAACTTTTAACAAAAGTTGCACCACGGTATTATGAAACTTTATAGTTCAAACTCAACGAATAACAATTAAAACCTGATAATAAAAGCTAAAAACTTAATTCCACCAAGACTGTCCGAAACCTCCGCAGCATCGAGAGTCCAAAGATCCAGAATCGAGAATCAGCATGCAAAAGGAAAGCGAGAGAGGGGGTGAGCTACTTGAGCTCAGTGTGAGAACAAACCAATTAACTACAAAATCAGAAACGAAAAACCAGTAGTAGTTTAGAAACGAAATATACTTATAGAGTTGTACAGAACCAATCGATACATTCGTATTAGACGTATCGGCAAGTAGCAGTGTTTCGTGCGTATTAATATAACACTCAGAACACACAATCGCAAATACCATTCAGTCACAGTAACGATAATTCTCACACAGCCAGACAATTACAGTTCAGAGTCTACAAAATTCACATAAGTACAAGCACTTTGCAGTCGTAGTGTACAACCATACAATCACACTCACAAGATAGTCAATAAGATGCACATGAATGCAGTTGAGTTAAAGAAAACCCACCCATTCAACCAATACACCTATCCGTCCCCCATCACTCCTCAATAGAGCTATTAAGCTTATTCAACCAATCACTCTCTATAGGACCTCGAAAAACCCAACCAACCCTACACTCCATATGATGTCATCCTGGGTTGCCCGGCAACGATGGACATCCGTATTGTCCTCGACCCTTAAGGAATTGGGACTGCCCACGACCCTCTAAGTATTGAGGCTAACAGTGTGCAGATAAACTGTCAGTCATGTATATTACACAGCAAAGCTAGCGTATAAACTGTACTATACAATGCGGTAAACTGCGGTACAAACATGCAGTATAAACTGCCAGATCAGATAGTGGTACGTAGCGTAGCTAATATACATGCGATACAGTGCAATGCGGTAATCTGTTATACTGATAGGTTACAGTAAAATTGCCAGTTCAATCAATGGTACGTAACGTAGCTAATGTACATGTGGTACAGTGTAATGCGGTAATCCACTATACTGTTATCAGTAAAGTCCACGACCCTCTGAATTTTGGGATCGCCTTCGACCCTTTGGTATTAGGGGCTATCAGTAACTAGCAGATCAACTACTAGTCCGTCAATCTCCCTTCTCTTCAAAATCCCACCCAAAAACAGTATATGCATATGTATAGATGCAGTCAGATATACACGATTAGAATACCAGTTTCAGACAATTAATTAGAAGCAGTCACTCACATCAATCAATCAGTTATAGAATCAAACATGTGCACACTCATAACTTGAGTTTAGTATCAAGCTTATCACACAACCAATCACAAATAACACACACATCAAGCCCAGATCAAAGTCATAACTACTCTCAGTAAAGCTCAGTCGAGGGTTAGAACACACAGAGTTACGATTACACTTAAATTTGACCTAAAATTATTATTTGGCGAGATAGGGCCACACGCCCGTGTGCTCTGGCCGTGTGGGGGTCCAAACGCCCTTCTGAAGGGTAGAACACGGTCGTGTGATAGAGGCACACGCCCGTGTGAAGCAGGGACACGACTATGTAAATAGGCTGTGTAACTCACTGTCAATTTTTTTTGCTAAAATAAGGTGTAGGGCAGACACAGCCGTGTGTTCCGAAACACACGCCTGTATGGGATCTCTAAATCCCCAAATTAACCACACGACCATGTGGCCAGGTCATGTGACTCCAAATCTCAAATCCTTAATTCCCAAACTCACACGCCCGTGTGCCCAAAGGAACACAGCCGTGTGAATTTTGACAAAATCCCCAAATCGGCCATACGGTCGTGTGACACTCAATTTGACCCGGAACCCTAATTTCCAAATCCACACGGTCGTGTACCTCAGCACAAGCCCTTGTGCTCGTCGAGGAGGTCATGAAACCACCCCCAAAATAGCCCGAAATCACCATCTAAGCGACCAGAACCATGCCTAATCTTTGTCTTATCAACATATATTGAAAAGTAACTATTTCCCATCACTTCCATCGACTAAAAACCCAAACTAATGGGTTAGCATACAGTCAAATGAAAACCGAATAGAAAATTTACAGAAAATACATAAGGCAATGTAGTTACAGTTTGAAACCCACACCTGTTTACGGTCGGAGATGACAGTAGAGGCGTAAAATTCCCGAATCCACCAATCAACCGTTTTGAGAAATATTTAAAAAATAGAAGAAAGGGGAGAGAGGAAAACGTGAAAACAGAAAAGCCAAAAAATAAAAATAAAAATAAAAGCAGCTTTAGTCATAAAACTCATAATTTCATAATTACAAAATAATTATAAGTATTGACTAAAAAAAACAAAATAAAATAAAATACCTACCAAAACGTTCACACTAAGACTCGAACCTAGAACCATAAGGCACCCTAACACTCTCTCAACCACCAGACCAGCAGGCCCATTCTGACACTAAATTGCACTGCTAAACACATATGTGCAACCTCATTACTATCCTTATGCTCAAAAACCAAAACTTCTAGGCCCAGAATTCGGGGCGTTGCAGAACAAATAATAAATCATGAAATAAACGATTAATAACCAAGAAACAAACAATACCCAGGAAAGAATTCACCTAGATTTCATTTATCACTATTAATTTAAATTATGCAATTTCTTTACTTAATATCTTGATTCGTAGGAATCCCTAAATTATGCTAATATCTCTTTCGAGAGTAAAGGCAACTGACTCTAAGTTGATTAATTGAAATATCTTTCTAATTAAACCCCCTATTATCGCATTAACTCGATTTATGAATTTCCCTATTAGATTTGGCTTTAATCCGATAGATTTATGTTATCCTATTTCTAATATCACATGCAACTCCACTCAATCACGGAATATCTACTCTTAAATAGGGTCTATTCCTCCTCTGATTTAAGCACATCAAACATGGATCAATAATATAGAAATATTAAACCAAGAATTAAGCACACATAATTGAAAACAAGAAACTAAGTATTTATTGCATAAAATAAAACTCAAATGACAGAATTCATCATAGACTTCATCTTCCCTAGGTATTTAGAAAATTAGTTCATGCTTGCAAATAAAAACATAAAAAATACAGTATAACTACAAGAAACAAAGAAACTCATGATGTTTTTCGAGTTGTTTTTTTAAGTATACTATTACGGCTCTCACCTATCTTCTTTTTTTTTTGTCATATATGCATCTTTAAATGCCCGAAAAACCTAAAAATCACGTTTTTTCGCAATTTAAAATGTCAATTCATGAAATCAACACGGCTTGCCACATGGCTTTGTGGTAGTCCGTGTGGCTCACACGGCTATGTGGCCAAGCCGTGTGGAAGGGAGTTAGCTTATGTAGCTCTTGTACCTTGCTCTGATTTTTTGGATTTCACTTGTTTTTCGCTCCTTTTACTCCCAAATGCTCTTCTAAGTATAAAAATATGAATTTAAACGATTAGGAGTATAAAATTCACAATTAATATCGAATAATCACCTAAAAATGCATTAAGAATAAGATTAAAACATATTACTTTTAGCACTTAATAATTATAGTTTCACCTACCATGTCTACGATTACGTCTTTTGAATTTGTTATGTATTGCTATATTTACTTTAAGGAATGAAGCAGATCTAGTAAGACGAACTTTATGATTTCTTTTACTTATTTAATAACTCGTTATTTTATTCAATTATAAGTAAACAATATTTTTCACTGTATTGCTATAGCAGGAGCACATTTAAAACATGAAAAGTTGAAAAAGTTTTCTAACAAGTTCTTATCAGTAATGTTCTTCTCATATAATGTTAATTTGAGAACTTATCCTAAATACTCCAAAGTTACACTAACTCACAATTTTAAAATTCTACAACTTCAAGTGCATTAAATTATAATGAGCTTTAGAAAAAATTATCATATTCCAATAACCATATATTTCTCTTAAAATTATTTCACAATTTAAGTGGATCTTTTATAGTCAAATATTCAACTTTCAACCCTTCATGGAGATGGTGACAAAGGAAGATCACAACCAAATTTCAATTTAATAACAAAAGTGATAAATATAATTCAAGAACCCAAACATTCTCTATTGTTTTCAAAATAAAGATAGTATCCAAGTATCATGCGTAATATAATTCAAGATATGAATCTTTCAGTATCAAAAGAGGCAAATACTCATAGTAAGAGTAGCTCATATTAGGGGTGAGTAAGATCCGATTCAATTTGAAAAGCTTGATAAAAAATTTAAATCTTGAATTAAATAGTTCAAGTTATTCGAGTTATTTAGATAAACTCGAATAAAAAAAATCAAAATTTTCGGTTTAACTTGAATATAAATTATACAATTCGAATTATTTGAAAATTCGAATAAGAAAAGGTAAAAGTACGTCGTTTTGATAAATATTTACCTTTTCTAAAGTTAAAATTCAAAATTATTAAGTTAAAAGGCAAAACCATTATATTGTTTATGTAGTTAAATAATATTGTACTTCGTCAACTAGTTAAATAATTAGTCAATGTAAATGCAACATTGAGTATAAATAATATGATTTGTTAACTCGACTTGAAATTTTTTGATTTGATTCGATTTGATTTGAAAATTTTTCAAATTGAGTTCAGTTGCTAAAATAGAATTCGTCAACTCAACTAACTTGAAATTTTTTAACTCCATTCAACTCGGCTCAATCAAATGCTCGTCCCTAGCTCATACTCAATATAATCTTTTACTTATTCACAATCTCAATACAAGATCCATTATATTGAATATCTTTTAAAATTAATGCATTAATCATTACAAATTATGTTCTTTTAGATGTTGATATATTAGCTCTTCTAGAGCTTTAAACTAAATTTGTACACCCAAATATTGCATTAATATTGGTTTATTTCAGTATTGAGATTGATTAGAACATAATATATTAATTATCACAAATTTTATTCCTTAAAATATTGATATATTAGCTCATCTAAAGCTTTAAAATAATTTTTTTATCATCAAAGATTTGTTTGTTTTATTACCAAACAAGAACAATGTTTTATTACAACATGTATCTGACAAGTGATTTTTCATATTACATTAATAACATAAGTTATCTTTACTGAAGTGTTATTTTGAGAACTCTCATTGTTTTTTATTCTCTTATTTATTACTATATTTCCATTTCTAGTGATTTATTATTACGCCATTTATTATGTCCATGATTATATCATTATCTTTTTTATATTTACATTTAGTTTAAGGAAAAGATATAGTAAGATGAACTTCTAAACGTCCCAATATATTCTTTAATTGAAAAGTATCAATATCACAAATATTTATGACTTCTCAATACTTTATCGAGAGGTACCCACTTCAAACTATTTCTATTGACTAAAATCTTTATAATTCAATAACTCCATAAATTTAGCTAAGGATAGAAAACCAATATAGAGACAAAATACTGTCTCACGATACATACATATAAATGTTATTATGATAATATAATTTTTTTAGCATCAGAAAAATAAACCAATAAAATCAACTAAAGAATATCATAATTGTTTTATTCATTAGTAGAACACATAAAAAAAATCACTTAATAATTTCAATATTTACCATAATTGAAAAAAATGTTTGAAAAATAAAAAAATTCTTACCAAAATTGAAATTTACCTATACAAATCAAATATTAAGAATAAGAATTAACATCTATTCTAAAATCGAATCTTTTAATATCTTTAACATCATATAAATAAAACAAGTTAATTAAATAAATAATAAATAATCATAGATAAAATAATAATAATCTCAATATAAAATATTAAATAAAAAATTCTTGCAAATCCCTGCATATTATGTTTAGGCTCGAATGAATAAATATAAAAAATTGCAGGTTCAAATCCTTCTTCTGGTGGTTGTCTTCCTTTTCTTCTCTTCCACGTTAATTATATTATATATTTCTCTGTGCGTCTAGATAAGAATATATTGGGAGACCAGAATGGTTGAAGTTAGTACCTCTCTCATAGGAGGCATAGGTTTGAGGCTTTGAGCCAACCTGTTGGTGTTGGTTTTGTTTTCTTCAACCTAATGCCATAGAATTTATATTCTTCTTGCAGAAGATGTAAAAAGAAAAAAGAAAAATAGCTTTGTGGTTAAGGAAAGAGGGAGTAGATGTAGGAGATAGACTCAATTCCCATTTAGGTTGTTTTTATTATTGAAATACAACTAATTGGCTTTATTGATTTCTTTATGCACAGGATGTAAAAGGTTAGTGCACTTGAGCAGTTATGAGTGGGGTTTCGATGGGTAATTATTTTATCTAAATAAATTAAAAAAAATTAAATACTTAAATAAGTTGTTAGCTAGGTTATATATAAAAATGGTATGTTATTTTGGGTTACACCTATATAATAGGCGCAACAATTTTTTATATTAAAATATTTTATTTTTGTCTTTTTTATAATAAAACATTTTTTCTCGGGTCTCAGTATATAACCCGTGTAGAGATACGAAAATAGTATGGGTAGGTTGCTTGCTTGTATCCGATGTGCACGATTGGTTGAGCACATCGGATAGGCTGCTACTAGTGGGGCTCACAGGCCCGGCTAGTGCTTTATTTTTCTCCTATTTGGGTATTTAATTTTTTTAATTTATTTAGGTAAAAACCCCAAATTTTAATAAACCAATAAAATTGTCAAATAAATAAAAATTATATAAAAATTACATTAAAAAAATCACAAAACGCTAAACTAAAGACTAATAATTTATATAACCCAATCATAAATTACTAACAAAATTACTATAAAATTATTTTAAAAAAAACACATTACTAAAAAATCACAATACTCTATACTAAACACTAACAATTTGTAACATAATCCCATAAATTACTAACAAAATAAATAACTATTATATCCTAATCATAAACTACTAACAAAATAACTATAAAATTATTTTTTTAAATTTACATTACTAAAAACTCACAAAACATGACAACTTATAATAAATTACTAGCAAAATATTTAACAAAATAAATTTACATTATTAAAAACTCACAAAACACAACAATTTATAATAAACTACTAACAAAATATTTAACAAAATAATTTTACATTACTAAAAACTCACCAAATACTAAACTAAATACAACAATTTATAACATAATCCTAAATTACTAATAAATTAATTTTAAAATAATTACAAACACAACAATTTATAACATAATCCTAAATTACTACCCGTTGACCGTATTTTTACCTGTATATAAATTTAAATATTTTTAATAAAAATAAAATAATAATATTTTATTTAAAAAATATTTTAATATAAAAAAAGGTGTTGCGCCTGTCAGATAGGCGCGACTTAAAAAAAATACCATTTTCGTATATAATCCAGTTGACAACTTATTTGAGTATTTAATTTGTTTTTAATTTATTTGGATAAAAAACTCGTGATTGGACGTAGTGGAGTGCGTTTAGTTTACTTTTTATCTTATGATATTGTATATAATCTCATTGTTACTGTTATTTTTACACTAACCACAAGTAAACACACATCATCCAAACTAAGCCTTAGATAAAAAACAAAAGAAGAGAAATTTAAGAAAAATCTTCCTATGACAAAAATAAAAATTGACATAAGACAACCTATTTTATTTATTAATAGATATGTTTATAATTATTTTTTAAAGTTTATATTTATAGACATAAAATGTATAAATAAAATAAAATTTTACTTTTATTAATTATTAAGATGTTAAAATAAATTAGACTTTTCTTAATTTTGATAGACATTTGCTTAATAATAATTTATTTTATTTTATTTATAAGTTTACACCGCGTTTTAAACACTTTAAAATTTAATATTTAATTTAAAATAATGTGTGATGCTTATTAAACAATAAAAACAATGTGAAGTAAAAATGTTTCTTAAGTTAAATTTTAAATTTATCTAAAAAGAAATTCATATTTCATAACTTAAATATCATACTTAATTTTCCTATTCTTATTTTTAACCATTAAATCTTGGATTATGAAAGAATACTTAAATAAAAATATATTTAATTTTCAATAATTTGGTTGAAAAAATTAAAAAAGAAAAAAAGGGATTGTGTGAAGGCAGAGCAGGTAGGTGGGGACATAGGATAGGCGGAGGAGTTTGTGGAATCTGCCACTCTCAGCCTTAGCTTGATTGTATTGGCCAGTGGGAGGGGTAGAGTTGAGCTGTCTGTCTGTCTGTCACGTAAAAAAGGTAAATTATGTGCAGAGGAAACAGAGCACATTTATGGTTACTGGTACAAAATGTGATCTGTCTTTTCACTTTGAACACACTTTGCTCAAGGGATAATTAATAACTGGGCGGACTTAATTAATTTATTTAAGCTACTTTTTTATTTTTTGGAAATTAATTTTCTCCAAACTGAGAAGGATTCTAAATTTAAGTTGGTTTGTTTATGTGGAAAAAAATTTCCGGAAAATATTTTCTTGTATTTATTTAATAAAAAACAGTTTGGTAATATTATTATATTAGTAATAAATTTTATTTTTATTTTTAAAAATATTTAAAATATTATATTTTTTAATATTATTAAACATACATATTTAATTATTTATATTTGGTAATATAATAAATATAATTTATTGTTTTAATAAATTATTTAATATTTCAATTTTATTTTAATAATAAATTTTAAAAATAATAATTTTAAATAATATTATTCACATATTATTGAAAATATTTAATATTAATATATTAATAATAAATATTTATTACAATTATAAATATATTAATAATAAATGTTTGTAGTATAGAGGTTAAAATATATCATAATTCTATGTACACTTAATTGATTTGTAATTTAGTTTTTGTACTTTTATTTTCAAGAATTTAGTCCTTTTATTTTTTAAATTTAAAAATCAAATCCAGTTGTTGACATCATTAATTTTTTGTTGTCAATTTTATTAATGTCACATTTTAAAATAAAAATACCCACTTGGTAGTAATGTAATTAAAAAATAACTTTGTAATGAATCTGAATTTAACATAATATTTTTAATATATGCAAAAATAATGTAAAATATAAAATTATAGATAAAAATAAATTCAATTAAACAATGAAAAAAAAAATCTCAAATGTATGTTTGTTTAATTGAAAACAACTTTTATTAAATATTTTTAAGAAATCTACCAAACAACAAAAAATATTTTACATAGATTCATCCAAACATCAGAAAATATTAGCTTTTTCGGAAAAATAAATCATTTTCCGGAAGTCATTTTTAGTAAAACAAACAGAACCTTAATGTTGAGGTATAGTAGTATGATTATGGACCATGTTTATTCAATTTCTAATATTTGTTTATTCAGCTCGATGATTAAAGTATTCATTCCTTCGAATATGATTTAAGTTCAAATCATGTTAGTTACGTTACTAAAAACTTTATCCTTCTCTTATAATTCAAACAAAAAGAATAAGTGTTGAATTTCCTCCGACCTGGCAATTAACATTATTGGATTTTGCTTCTAGGCTTCTACCTATACTATTTTAAGGATATATTATATATAGAAAACCTAATAAATGATGAATTATTACCCTTTTTTGCATTTTAAAAGTAAAATATTACATTTGATGCAATATTATTATTATTAAGGGTGGGTTTAGATAGACGATTAGGTATGGTGCGGTGTGTTTAGTTTACTTTTTATCTCACGTTACAGTATCGCTACAATATTTAATCTCACCGTTACTATTATTTTTATATTAATCGCAAGTAAACATACCGTTCATCTAAACTTACCTTAAATGACGTGAACCAGTCGCTAGCTGAATTTAATTATACGTATATTTGTTTATATCTCATTCCATATTATACTGTTTGAATCTAAATATATTATTTTTCAAAAAAATAAAAATATTTAATAATTTAACTTTTTTTTGGTTAAATTAAAGTTAATTAAAAAAGTAACTTTCATTGAATGGAGAAGTATGTTTGTGGGAGGCATCAATTTTATGAATTCACAAACTCCCAAAAACATAATGAAGAAAAAGGTGAGATTCCAAGTTGCTATTTCGGTAATAATTCAAAGGAGGCAGCCAAAAAACATCACCTCCCACAAGAATGTGAAGTGTGAACCCCCCAGAATCTTTATTTCCTAGCTACCTTCAAACTTCCCTTTACAATCAACCTCTCTTTTTCTTTTTTCTTCTCAATATATTCCACATATATCTATTTCCCCCACTAATGCCATCATGCTTGCTTCAAAAATAAAAAATAAATCCATATCTATTTATATTATGCCTTAATGCATAATTTAATTCTTAAACCATACTATTCTTTTCACTTTAGTCTTTAAAGTTTTTTTGACCCACTTCAATCCCTAGCCTTATCAAACATTTTCGGGTTCAATCCACCGGCTGATGCCACATTTTATATGACAAATATAAATTTAGATCTATCAATTATAAATTCAAATGGATTGAATAATAAAATAATTATAATAGGTGATATCTGTTCAAGAGACAATGATCTCATATTCAAGTTATAATAAATGCAATTTATAAAATTTTAAAAATATTAAAATTTGTAATATATTTTAAAGGTTTTAGTAAATTCAATTAAGGTTTTTTTTTTCTATATTTTTTTGTAATTTTCTATTTTTAAATTTTTATTTTGTCTATTTATGTTGAAATTAAAAAAGTATATAAAAGGAAAGTGATATTACAATTTTACATGACATGATGACATAACTGTTAAGACCAGTATAAGAAGCCTAGCAGTTTTATTTATATACAGTCTCGGTAAATAGATTTCCACTCTGCAAATTTCAAGATGGTCTCAACATGAATTCAACTAGCAGTACCTGGGAGTTTAGGCTAAACTATGTTTTAATCTTATTCCATACCCATATAACTTATGCTTCATATATCAATAAGAAAGCAATACACAAATTCATAATATGGGAGGCAACAAAAATTTATAATCTTCCTAAAAGAAATAGATTTGAGTTTAACTATACTTTCTTAAGTATATTAAACATGTTGCATCGATAAGTTCATCAACACTGGGGATGTTTCAAGTGCCAGATGTGTGTGTGAGGTTGGACTTTAATTACTATAGGCAAAGCATCATCATCAACAGTGAATAATAAAGGCTCAACTTGCAATTCGACAACACTATACACTTGCTATGAAATTCAAGAAAGAGATTAGAGATAAGCAGACAAGGATTGAAGGCAAAAAAAAAAAAAGGGCTTCAGCAACTGGTTTATTGTTTATTGTTGATTTTAAATGATAGTATTTCATCCCTTCTTCAGCTTCCTCTATGGTGAAAGCAACCAAAAAGAGAACCTACCTACTGCTGTCCATGCCATGTTGATTTCATCGACTCTTGATTTGCTACTAAAACAAAATTCATTTCATTTGATTATGAGTTGTTTCTCTGCTATAATTGCATTTTTTATATACTAATTATCACCATCATCTTGACCCATCCATCTTTAGACTTTGTAATTTGTTTAAGCATAAATGGTAGGAAACCCTAGTCTTTCAGAAACCAACAAAACTTTGATATTTCTTATGTTGTCTCCATAAAACATTCATGCACCAGTTTTATTTTGTCTATTTATCTTGATGTGATCATTTACAAGTCCCCTAACATGTTATCTAAATCCATTGTCAAACCTGTTTGAATTAGATATTTGTTGATGTGATCCGGCACCCGAGGGTGGATATCATCTTATATATTACAGTACAAATCAAATATTGTTTTTATTGTCTTCTTTAAGTATCATTGAAAAAACATAGCCTCCTTCTGCTACACCCAGTTTCTACTTCCAACGAAAGATTCAATTCCGCTGACAAAAACTGTGAACTCTCAAACATAAAACGAAGCTGGAGCCATCAGAGATCAAAGACGAAGCACTTTTGCCATTCCATTAATTGTATTGATATTCTCATGAGTTGTTCGACTGGACTGAGTAGGATTTGGTGGGGTTGAATTCTGTAAAACAAAAGGTTAGTTGGAGATGTCCGACCTTGTGCTCCTAAATATTTTTTTCTACTTAAGTCACCGACGGGTGCAGTGGTATACAGGAGGAAGTAAAGAGCTTAAGATATAGTAAGTAAATAGTCGAGAGTGTTAAGATGTGTGTCTTAAGGTTTTTATGCCTGATTTTTGGGCTGTCTAGATCATGCTTATTAGTTAGCAGACTGCTCTTGATGTGCTGGTCCGTTTAGTGATTAGTTTGTGTACTCTGCAACTTCGGTTGATTAAGCTATATTATGATAGCGCTGCTAGGCAATGTCGATTGTCTATTGTGCCAATTGTTTTTTTCTCCAGTCGGTTAGGTTGGGTGTTTTAAGTTTTTTATTTTTTAAACAATAGAAGACTTGCATACAAGCAGAAGAGTGAAAGCTCAATACAATTGAATGGGAGCCTAAGCCCCAAACAAGCTCCATACAAGTAACGAGAGCTAAAGCTCTAATCAAACCAAAATAATTAAAGGCCCCCAAAAACTAGTAAACGTAAAGCCCATGTCGGGTAGCACAGGAGAACACAACACTTGAGTCAAGCCTCCCACCACCACTAAGGAAGGAGCAAAGGAGGACTCACATTGGTATTATATTGACAAGCAAAACATCAAAATGAGCATTCACTTTGATGTGAAGAGTCGCCCTTACTCCTATGTGGAAAGGTCTCGATGTGAGAAATTTCATCAAACATCAATAAAATACCAACAAAACAAACGAGCATAAAGATCATTTTGGCAAACTAGTAGAATAGGCTCTTCAGCTGTCACTCCACTGTATCGTTTGGCAATGCGTTGTCAAGATTATGTTACCAATACCATTGTTACTAAACTATTTTCCTTCTCTTATTTAGTAAGTTGTATTTTATTTGCTTTAGTATGTATGTAGCTAAGCCCTTCGCTTGTCATTGTCTGCCCCAAAAAAGGAACACCGCTGCTACTTTCGGTTGCTGGCAAGCAAAAACCTCTTCCCCAATTATATATATTTACGTTACTCGCAACACAATTCTCTCAAAGCAAAAAACCCTTGTATCTTTTTGAGCAGAAGAGCCAACATGAGCAGTATCTGCACATCTTTCAACATCATAACACACCAAGGATTTCCTCTGTTCCAGAACTGTATTCGATATTGTTTTAAAAGCTCTATTCATCACAAATATGATATCACATGTTTCAGTCTTTCATGCTTTGTTGGTAAAACCATCACATTATTGGAGCGGATTACATTTTATTTATTTTTATTTAAAAAATAAATTAGTTTCTATGTAAAAGATTAAAGAGTAAACTAAATTTTTTATTAAAAATAAAAATTGATGGAAATTTTAACAAAGGCTTCCATTTTACTTTTACGATGGTTTGTTTGCACTATATTTGTTCATATATTGTTATAATAAATGTCGATAATGGTAGTAGAATGATCGCAAAATAAGAACACACCGATTTTACCTGGAAACCCTTTAAGGAAAAAATTACGGACAGAGAAAAAGAAATTCACTAATGTTGAATAACGAATAATAATATAAGAGGAGTTTCAACTACATCTATTTAAATGTTGAAAAACATTATTTTAATCAATGTCAAATAGAAGAAGTGTAGTTCTATACGGATTCTACTTGTGCGGCATGGTTGAAAAATCTCGGCCTCTCACCCCCACAGATCCCTTTATTTTGCCACTATATTTATTTCTTCAACAAGTGACGGGATTTTAGTCACACAAACTCTAACATATATGTTGCATTAAATTGTTGATGCTATATTAATCCTCACCAGTTAACTCATTTTGCCCTATCAAAATAAATATACTTAAAAGGTTTTTTTTTAATTTATTTTGAAATTTATTTAGGTAAAAGGTTTAAAAAGCTTTTAATAAAAAAATTTTAAAAAATCAAAAGAACTCATAGAAAAAAAAATCCCTTCAGTAAGGGGTAGAGGTGATCATGGGCCGGGTTCGGGCCAGGCCCAGCCAAAATTTTAGGCCCGTCTACTATGCCCGAGCCAGGCCCGGCCCGAAATATAAGCCTAAAAATTTATCCAAGCCCTGCTCGAAATAAAATTGTTAAGCCTGAGCCCGGCCCGGCCCGACCCATATTAAATTTTTTTTACTTATTTCATTAAATAAAAAAATTTAAAAATATAATAAATCAAATATATTTAAAAACATAAAACCAAATATTAAAACAAATAAAAATGATACTAAAATAATTCTTAAAACAATACACAAATTTACAATATAATAAAAAATGGTTATATTAAAATTTTAAAATGATTAAAAATAAAATAAAAAATATATTAATATATAATTCGGGCCGAGCCCGGGCCAAAAACTCTTACCCAAGGCCCGGCCCGTTTTCTAAACGGGCCTCTTTTTTTTGCCCAAGCCTATTTTTCGGGCCTATATTTTTACCCAAACCCTCCCATTTTTCGGGCGGGCCTTGGTAGGCAAGCCGCCGCCAAATTTCATGATCAGTTCTAGTAAGGGGCGAATCCAAAAAATCTTTTAGAAATCAAAATGGTTAAAATACAATTTTATCATTTCATTATTTATTAAGAGACATAATTTTTTTTTTATTATTTTTAAAGGTCAAAGTGTAATTTAACTATATATTAATTTATAATTTAATCATTTATTAAGGGATTGCATAGCATTTTTATCCATTTTTGGGATCAAGACCCTTGCCTTGAGCCCTTAATGATAAAAAAAAAAATCAATGAACTCCTTTAGCTAATGGAAACTGTCAATCATCAATTTAATTGTTAACAGACCCCAATATGGCTAATGAAAGTAACGAATCCCTCGGCCTCCGCTTCTACTACTTTACTGATCATGGAAGTCTTAGAACGCTCTGGACAATCTCGCATCCTATGCGGACCACAACACAAAAATCACTTCATTGGCTTCTTCTTATTCGCATTTCCTCTCTTAGCTTCAACCCCACGCACAATCGAGCCAAGCCTCATCGGAGCTTTTTCTGCTTATCATCCTCTCTGATGGTAGGAAACACGAATCACTTCGGACAGTTCCTTACCATATGCGGACCTTTACAAAGAAGCATTTCAGTGACCCCTTCTTTTCCCACGGTTGTCGGGTTTCCTCTTTCCATTTTATGGTTTCCCATTACCATAATGGCCACCATTACCGCTGCTAAACTTAACCTGTCCACCTTCATCTTCCCCATCTCTTTGGGCTTAGAAGACTTGAACTTGTTTTTCCTCGGGACAAGCTTGATTAAAGACTCTGCCATGATCATGGCTTTCAGTAGTTCTTGGACCCCTCGACATTCCAATTCCTGCTTAACCTATGGCTTTAAACCATCCATGAAAAAGAAGAATGCCTCATTCTCACTCAAATCTGTGATTTGGAGCATCACTTCACTGAACTTCTTCACATACTCTCGAAATTGTGCCTCGTTGTGAAAATCGACGTAACTTAGCCCGAACCTCCTTCTCAGCATATTGAGGGTAAAACTGCTCCTTGAACTCATTCTAGGTGCCAATCACAGCCTGACCATATTTTTCATCTATGAACCTACACCTCCACTAAAGAAGAGGAAAATCAGTAAAATATAAAGTAGCAATATTTACCTTAGCATCATCATCCTTGATGCCCACGGCACAAAAGTATTGCTCCATCTCCTACAAGAAATTGTCTACTTCTCTCATGGACCTTACCCCTTTAAACTTCTCCAGTTTTGGGACATCAATCTCTTGGTTTAGTGTTGCATTCAACATCCCTTTAGCCATAAAAACTTTGCACGCAACAAGCTCTCCCTCAAGCTTTTCGATTTTTGTGTTCAAAGTTGTCACCGTGGCTTCATTTTCTCCTTTCATAGCTGTCATCCCTGTAATGGCCTAAATTCAAGGTTATCAGAACAGTGATTTCGTAACCACAAATCTGATTTAAAGAGAAATTTATTTTAATATTTTTGGATGAATATTGATATGATAGGAAAATCGTATGAAAATATCGATAGAAAAATTTTACCGATTTAGTGGTTAGTTAAAAAAAAGAAATTATTGAAGAAATTGGGTGAAAACAAGGTATCAAGACCTTGATCTTGTAAAACTGAGTCTAAAATATTTTTATAAATATTTATGAAATTTTAGTAATATGGTATTAAAATTTCATTAGAAAATTTTAATGTTTGGGTAGTCAATTAAATGAAAAGGACTAAATTGGAAAAGGTGTAAAAGTGGCTGGGATGATTAAATAGCTTAAGTGTTTAAAAGGAAATTAAACCCAAAATTTATTTGGGCTAGAGGGCAAGGGCGTGAAATCAGCAAGAAAATGGATGATTTAAGTGCAAAATTGAAATATTGCATAATTAACTAAATAAAATTAGGACTAATATGGAAATATCTAGATTTCTTGTGATTTCTCTTCATTCTCATCAGCCAAAACGCCATAGGAGGGGTTCTTTAAGCTGGTATTTCATAATATTTTCACCAAGTGAGTTAATTCTTTCCTTTTTCTTGTAATTTTTGTGTTTTTATGATTTTTACAACTAGGTTCTACTATTAAATTCATTAGTTTTTGATTTCATGGATGAAATTGAAAGTCACCATTGTTGATTCTGTAAGTTTATGATGAAATTATATGAAATTTAAGCTTTAATTTGTTTATGAGATGATTTTATTAGGTAATTTCAATAGAAATTGGTTTTTAGGACCTAATTGTGATAAAGTTTAGAATTAAAGTCTAGTACTGAAATTCTGATTCCCAAAGGTTATAAAGTAGTTTAAAGTGATATAATAAAGTGTTGATTGACAAAAATCAGCTCAATTGAGAGGTTAATTGAGTAGGGACGAAATTATCATTTATTAAAAGATTAAGGGAAAAATGGTAATAAACATCTTGCACTTAAACAGTTTTGGACAGCAGGAGTAGGCTAAATTTGAAAAATCACCATAAATTTTGGAAATCAAATTAGAGGATGAACAAAATATGGAATTAAAGCTTATTGAGTCTAGTTTCTCATAAATGGAATTGTAAATCATGAGATATATTAAATTTTGTGAGACAAGGTCAGAATGAATTCGGGTTCCCCTGTTCTGACTTTCGAAAATCATAAAAAATTGGAGAAAAATAATTAAGGGTTAAAATTTACATGTTTAAATTATTAATGAGTCTATTTTCAATAGAAATAAACGGAAACATCATCCAAATTTTTTACTAAGAGATAATTAATATTTAGCAAAGAAAGGTCGAAGCTGTCAGATAGCAGTATAGGGGTAAGTTTGAAGATTTTACTGTACTTATTGGCTGAATAAAAAATTTTACGGTATAAATTTATTTGAGTCTAGTTTCAGAAACATCAAGCAATTTTTAATTTGGAATTCTGTAGCTTGAGATATTAATAATTTAGTGACTATGACTCAAGTAGACAACTTTGAATGAACTATAAATAATAGTGGAATTATAGAGTATGTTACATATGAACATGAAATGTATTAAATTGATGATTAAATTTATTTATTTAGATCCAAAAAATTCAAATACGAAGCTAGATCGAGGAAAGAAAAAAGTTTGGGATTAGTAGATTTTTTGTATACGAACAAGTATCAAGGTAAGTTCGTGTAACTTGAATTATATTCTTAAATGCTTGAAATGTATGTTATTGATGTGAATATGATTTGAATGTTCACTTTATGAAAATTGATGAAACATTGGTATATTTGATAAAAAGGGGAAGAAATCCCGGTTGAATAAAAGGAAAATTCGATGGATCTCTAAAAAGGAAATGACGGTAAAAAGGATCTAGCCCGGACGGGTGATCCTATACTGATATAGCCCTCTCGAAGAATATGTGTAAAATGGATTTAGCTCGGTCGGGTAATCCGAATTAGGGTCTGA
The DNA here is from genome assembly GCA_025698475.1 of Gossypium anomalum. NCBI lineage: Eukaryota > Viridiplantae > Streptophyta > Magnoliopsida > Malvales > Malvaceae > Gossypium > Gossypium anomalum. The sequence continues at coordinate 19,715,401 of CM046966.1, forward strand.
ATTTACCCTGAACTGGTAATTCAGATCTAAGCTCATTAGAGTAATTGTCGTTGCAGGGGATTTAGCCCGGACTGGTAATCCCGACAATACTCTATGAGTTTATATTACAGGAGATTTAGCCTGGACTGATAATCCCGCTGTAAGGATGAGGTTCACGAGAGTGTACTCTCTAAAATGGAAATGTGTGCACATGAATATGAATTGACGGACCCAAAATTGTACACTAAAAGTGTACCTCTAAAAATCCATCGAAATTCTAAGAAATTCAACGTGATAAATATGGGAAATAATAAGGGTAATAGAAAACATGGAATTGATGAGCTCATCAATCATTAATCTTTATATTGAACTCATATGATGCTATTTGATTAATGTTTTGGTTGAGTTTGTGTGTGATAGGTAAATGGTAAATTGAATGGATGTATGAATATTTATTGTATTGTATTGAAAATATTAGGTAAGTATAATTCTTGTTACATGGGCTTACTAAGCACAACGTGCTTACCCTATTTCATTTTTCCCTGTTTTGTAGTACTAAGAGCTCGGAGGTCGGATTGGGTCGGAGACATATCACACTATCAACCTCAACATTTTGGTATATCAAGAAGCTTTATTTTGGAAATCAATGGCATGTATAAGTTAATAAAGTAAATTGTGTGACCTTAGGTAATTTCTTTGCTTCGAATTTGTTTAAGTCAACTTAACTCTCGTAAAAGTGAAAATTCTCGTAAAAATTCTCTAAGGCATTGAAAATATAGCGGAAGCACACTCGGAACGAAAGAACAACAAAAAATAAAAAAACCAAAGGAAAATAGCACGCCTAGTGTTTGAGTAAATGCTCTCAAATATATTCACCACTATGAATGGAATGAAGTGATTACAAATGAAGGGGGAGACCTCTATTTATAGTTGAGCTCTCTTGGAACCAATAGTACAGATTGAATTACATCGACAGTCGAGATTAGAACCTATCTACACTTGAGAGTCTTAAGGGATTTAAACTCTATACAATCTTTTCCATTTAGGATTTACACTATTTATCCTGGTAACTCTAGTTTCATTGGGCTACTAAAGCTTCAAGTAGATGTGATTCTCCACGAGTTCCATGAGTCGAGCCAGTTCAGTCGGGTTAAATGAGCCCTATTTCATCAATTGACTTCTATGGGGCGTTCTTGGCACAATCATCATGGGCTTTGACCCACGAGGCAGTTTAAGATGTCCATGCAATAAATATATATATTTACAAATTGATATATATGTTTTAAAAATGTTTCACATCAAATTATAACTAAGTTTTAACATATAAACTAACAATTAGGTCGATGAAAGAACTTAATTGATAAAATATTGATATTTTGAAGATTTAATTACAAGGTTTAGATGCTTATTGTTATTATTTTGAATAAAGTTTAGTTTTATTTTTGTTAGGGAGAGGATAACTTTTTTTTCCACGATTTCCACCATTGACAACTGTAATTAATTCTTTTGCCATGGGTGCTCTCCAAAGATGTAAATAATTAACTGCGAAAGGTGCTTCATTCCCATAAATCGAGATCAAACCTCCAACAATATGATTAAAGGACAAGATTGAACAACTACTATATCACACCTCATTATCTAAAAAACTAAAATGTTTAAGCAAGAGATGAGAAAGAATTCTCCGCATTTTGCAATCACATGATTAAAAAGACCCTTCCTAAGCATAGCTCTAAGCTTTTAACACAACACAATTATATAAACGCGGACGGGTTCTCCCTCCGTTCACTTACGGCCCACCCCACCACCGTCAAAACAATGCTAGGCCACACAAGTTTCTCCCACTGCCCTGTTACTCGATTTTGATTAATGATCTTTACCCCCAATAAATAAAATAAAACCAAAAAGCCTTCACGTACCAACAAGTCTTGATTAATTATCCCTCACATCACGTGCTTCATGTTCTCAAGTGTTGGGTCCTTGATTTGCGGGATTCTCCTGTTCTTTCATGTCCATCTATCTCCTCCTTTTTACTTTTTTCTTTCTTTCGATAATATCTGCTTCATCTTAAATCGTAAAAAATAAGGTTCTTTTTTTATTGCATTTCCTTCCACTGTTATTCAACTCGATTGATCTGAATTTGAAGTCAATAATCTAAATTCATTTAAATTAAAATACGTTAAATCCAAAATGATATTTTTATACAATTATAGTATCGTCTGAATCTAATCATGTACCGGTCGGAACTGCTTCACTTTGCTTTCAAAGCCCTGAAACCAATTCGACTAGTCATTGGATACGGCTTTTGTTTTACTTTTTAACTTGGCAGGAACTGGTTCACTTTACTTTCAAGCACTTAAAGATGGTGTGTGATTAGGTAGACGACTTTCTTTTGACAGTCAAGAACTGGATGTGGCCAGCGCAAGGGGCAAACACCCTTTTTTGTGCCAATTATTCACATACTGGATCTTTTCTCGATGTAGCTTATCTACTTTGTGCCATGCATTATTTACTTCTTTTTTACTTGAAAGTTCTTGAGCAAGGGCTTTCACACTTGAGGTTGATGACAAAGTGCTATAATAATAATAGTAATTAATAATAGTTTTGAAGGTGGTAGAAGCTAGCTAGTTGTCTCTTTCATCTTTAGCATTGGTCCGCATTGAGAGGTCTGTTTTATGCCACATTATCCCTTCCGCAGATTAAGTGGTAACCCCCTTGAAGATGGTTGCTGTCTGCTTAGTTGAGGACTACCGTCACTGTCCCCTTGTTGGAGTCTTTTGCCTAGGTTATTTTCTTATGCCTTCCATATCATCCCCTTTTATCCATTACTTAACAATTGAAGTTGCTACTTGGGCATTTTCATTTTAGCTAGCTACATCTTCACCTGCCCTTTGTAATTCTTTAGGTGTCTTTCCATGTAGGGAATTCATAATACTTTTAACTCGTGGGGTTTTAAGTTCCCGAGGGGTTAAAATTATTCGACTAAACTTTTCTAACAGGGCATGCAACAGGACGAAGTAACTATTTTTAAATCCGTCACCATTCTATTGTCTCTTGCCTTGTTTTGTGATATTAAACATTTGAAAGTTATTATTACTATATAAATGTTGAATACATCCACAATCATTTCACCATACTCCACCTATTTCAAATATATTAGTTATTTTTAATAATTTTAATGTGTATTTGACTTATAAATATGAAAATAAATAATTTATCAACAAGGGTTGCTATATTGTACTTTCAAAGAAATAATATACGTTTGAATATTAAAAATGACATTATTGGGAGAGTTACGAACTTCAAACATGTCATGTAAAACTGATATGAAAGATACCCAAATAATCTATAAATATCTCAAATATTTTGGATTTATTATATAACATATTATTGCCTTTTTATCATTTTAAAAGTTTAATATATAAGAGTAAAATAGTAATTTCAAAGATATTAAAGTTAGGCGACACAAGTAAATATCATAATTATTCCATACCCAATGACGTATCTAGGGGGTCTAAGATGAAAAGTTGTCTATTTAGGCTCTTTAAAATATTTAAAATTTGAAATTAGGAAAGGTCAAATTGCACTATAGCCCTCCCTAAAAATGATAAAAAATTTAATTTAATCATTTAAAAATTATAAATATACAGACTATTAAAAATTAAAATTTAATTCTGACCCTCTAAAAAAATTTTCTAACTTCACCCCTATCCATACCCATATTTAAAACTAGAAAAAAATCATCACATCCTACCTTTACTGTTTAAGGAAAAATCTCTTTCATCATTTAAATCAATTCAAAATTTATTAAACGATCTATATTTTGCCGTCGCTCGCATTCCCCTTGATTTCAAGTAAGAAGACAAAAATTATAGGGCCCAAAAAGAAAGAGATGGTGGGGTTAGTAAATTAGAAATGGAGGACATTGGACGGTTGGAGCAATGTGCAGATGTGGTTAGGGGTACTCTTTCAGTCCATTTTCATTGCTTAACATCAAGCCTCAATTGATCCCTATTGGCGAAGGAAGGACAACGAAAGAAAATGCAAATAGACAAAATTAGTGATGTGATATGCAGGGACGGGTGGAGAGGCCACCCCCTCTCTCTTCAACAAAAGCTTAAGACAAGTCACTCTGTTTCTCTTTTCTTAATTGACAATAGCACTCATGAATCATGATGGTCTTTGATGGGCATTTCGGTGAATTTAATGTTGATCTCAATATATTATATATTATTTTGCTTAAAATTATAAATATTATAACCACGTTTTTTATGTATTGACCATATAATATTGCCAATAATGCTTCATCTAAAACATTTTAAATGATATGGTATCCACTATACAAACAACTATACAGTGGCATAGCATCAAATATTAACTATATTTTTATCGAGTTATATAATAAAATTTTGATTGTGTTTGCAATGTTGAAATTCTAGGACAACTTAAGTCAAAAATCATATTATATAAATCAGATATCATATTTATTTCAATTTTATTGTTATAAAAATATTCTTTATTATAATTAAAGAAAGAAGAATTCCCATGGTTTGGTGATTAAGGAATCTTCACTATAGAATCTACTCGAGTTTAAATCAGTTCTCTTTAGACATAGTGTATTGTTTGGGTTTGTTTCTGCTATGCGTGCATGAATACTAACACTCTAATTGTATAGTACTAAAATAAAATTATAGAAAGAAGAATGTACAAAGCTCATCTAGTCCCCTCTAGTCGAGATCATGGTAGTTGGTACTGTAATGTTCTGGTCTTAAATTGGTACTAAGTAGTCTATGTATTGTTTCAATGAAAATTTTGGTGTGTTTCGGCCTGTTTCGATCAATGCCTGGGCATACAAAATTTTGATATATGAAATCAATTTTTAAATTTTTTATCTTAACCATTGTAACTTTTTTATAATCATATTTAAAATCAAAAGTTATTAAATTAAATTATTCAACCTAATTAATAAATTTAAAACTTATATTTATATATAAATATATTTATATGATGTACTTGAGATATATTTAAATGTATATATAATTTATCAAAAAATAAAAAATGAGACTATATATATATATATGTGAAAAATATTTAAAGACATCGATAAACTCAAAATAATATAATAAAACAAGTTGATACCGATATGTAGCAATACCAAAACAAAAACAATATACCCATCAATACGGAACTAACTACTTAATCGGGACTCACTCCTAGCTTCAATTTCCATATAAATATCCCTTTATAATTTATCAACTCTCTGTACTCGCAATGTATGAAGTACCAACAAAAACTGACTCATATATAATGTAAGATACGGATAAATTGTAAAAATCTACATATGAAGTACTTTATTTTTTTGTTTAAAATTTTATATATAGCTAAGGTAGGATATGAATAGATGTTAAAATAACAAATAGGTAGGGGGGATTAAATTGATGTCCCCTAACAACTTACAAGCTAGGTAATGCAGGAGTTGAGGTTGAACCTGATGATGTTGACTGTTATATGGGGAGTGGGCATGGAAAATGCAATTGCAATGCCCAAACCCATCCAACCAAGGATAGCCATGCTGCCGCATCACTTTCATCCACAAATCAACTTCTCTTTTCTACCCTCACTCATATTTATAACTAAACAATTTATGACGTCAAATACGAATATGAACAGTGAGTCGCAATCATGGTTTTAGGCTTCTCTCTCCTTCTCTGACTTTTCTTTATTTAGTTGAAATTTAAACACACTCCAGCTTACAAGTGTTTTTCTTTAAACTATCGTAAATTTATATTTTGATAATTTAATTTCAAAAGTTACGATTAAATTATCAAAATTATAATAAATTATTTAAAAAATTTTATTTTGATCAATTTTTTTTTGTTGTATGGTTTTATCTGTTTGTATCACATGCATTAATTGAAAGCTTTCATTCATTTTTTCTTTTACAAATTAATTTTTTTGTGAAATAACTTTAAACATTACAAATTTGTGAATCAAAATCTAAATAATTTTATTTTTGACCTTTGGCACTAGCCGTAAGATTGACTTGGATCTAAAGTATATTTTTTTTACTCATTAATGGGTACTGATTTACCATACTGTTCGTTGAATCGTTGCTTAGAGCTCGCTAATGGAACTTTAAAAAATAACTTAATAAACCAGTGACTTAAATAAAAACTTTCGAATAGTTCAATGATAATGTTGTAACTTTTGAAGTTGAGTGTCCAAAATATAAATTTATTAATAGTTTCTGACCTTGGGTGTATTTTTTTTTGGTATAAAGCTTAGAAGTGTTTCACGTTCTAGTTTGGTTTAAAATTTAAATATTTAGTTAGTGTTTGTAAATTTATTTAATTATTAAATTTGAGTGCAATTGTTTATAATTACATAGAAGTGATATGTTTGAATAACTATTGCAATGCAATTGGTGGATTCCACTAAATTGAATGTAATTAAAGCACTTCAATTACACTTTACAATTATTAGGAGAGGTTGAGAATTGAGGCAATTACGCTCGTAATTATAAGTAATTACCAATTACCTTATGAGTTTCCAAACATTACACATTATTTAATTTTATATAAGTTGTTTTTATACAATTATAAGAAAGTATTTTAATTTTAGAATATATTTTAATTTTTTAAAAATATAATTATATATTTATTATTAAATAACAAATATTTTGCTATTGAATACATCAACTCTAAATATTCCACGTAATTTTTTACTTGTAATTTTTTACTTGTTTAAAAAGACATTTGTAAACAAAGAAGATTTATGCTTATATGAAGCCTTGCCTTTGGAAGTTCGAGAATTCTTAGAAGTGGATATTACTAAGGGTGTCCTTTTCCTTGATTCTATTTTGTAATCTTTTGTTTTCTCTTTAGACTATTTGTTCACAAAAAAAAAAGAAAAAAAAATGACATATTATAGATTCTATATTATTCTTGCATCAACATGTAATTGAGTACCCTAATATAAGTGTTATAAAAGTTATTGAACACTCTATAAAACCATAAAGCTATATTATAAATTCTATGTTGTGTTTTACTTAATTAGCATGGAATAATAGTAACTGAAATATTATAAAAAAATGGTTACAAAGTTGGTTTGCTATTTGACACCCTAGCATAACTTTGGTGCAAATTAGGTAAAAGCTATTATAATCGAAGGATCACAAAATTAGTCTGCGCCTCAAATTCTAGAGTGCTAAGAAATGCGATTTGGGAGAGATCTGAAAATAGGTTAAAAATTGCATCTATTAATCGATAAAGTTAGTTATGCATATACAAGTTCTATTGCACCACATTGTGGGGTACACTGCTATTTGAGAGAATAGAGCTAGACACAACTACTAAAGACAACTCACAAACTATTTATTTAAGACATTCAAAGTTCTGAAATATGGTTAATAGGACATTTGTTGTTGTTTTATTTTTATTTTTATTTTTAAATTTTCATGTTAACACCACCACCTCAATATAATCTAAAGAAAGGTTGAATCATGCTAGCATGTTGCATACTTCATAATTTCATTCATAGTTGGAACTAGGATTATATTTACTTTAAACATTACATAGAAGATCCTGGTAACTTTGATGATATATATTCAGATTTCAATTTAGATGCTGAATAAATTAGTTAATGACCAACATATTAATGGGTATATGTTAAATGCTAAATATAAATAATACAACAAATATAGAACATTAGAACAATTAGATAAAATTGCATATGATATTCATTTTTATTTTTATTTTTATCTATAATCATATTGTCAGCTGCTTTCTTGAACTAACATATTACATATGATGATTTGATTTTAATTATGTTGCTTAATTTTTTCTCAAGTATTATTAATATTTTTTTATGGTAAATAATATTTTTATAAATTATATAAATGTGTGATTACAATTTTTACTATCAGACACGACATAAGAAATTACAATGTAATTACATTTTGCTATTAAACACATCAAAAAATTACAATTTATTGTAATTACGAGAGGGTTTAATTACTACCCTAGTAATTACACTTTCATCCAATTACTCAATGGTGCCTAAACACACATTTAGTATTGCTATCAAAAAGCGTTTTTAGGAAAATACAATATCTATTTTAGATATAAAATTTTAAAGTAGAAATATATATATTTAAATTATATTTAAATTTATTAGTATTATCTATTCATAGAAAAGGATTACAAGCAATTGGGGACCAAGTCCTATAAAAATGTACAACCAATACCACACAAACTGCGAAAAAATACGTTAAGTTTGAAACAAACCATACAAACATAATAAGACAAGAGCCAAATGGCTTGAAACCCAATTTCGAGAAATGAGCAAACTCTGCTTAAATCAAGTCATCATTGCCTATCAAGAAGAAGTAAGGACGAAAACCCTTGCCAGTATGTTGGAGTTCAACCATCATTGCAGAGAAGCCACCATGATGCGTAGAGCCTTGTTATATCATCCCCTTTATTGCAATGGACATGCCTCAGGCTAACTTGAAAAAATAGATGCAAAGAGCTTGAGCAAATTAGGCAATCTTGATATTCCCAAAAAATCCCAATCGAGAACCAAATCCTTCACCCAACGCTATCATCAAAATAATTATCGAGACAATGTTTGCATCAAGGAAGTCAACCTACAATGACAGTTGGAGGGGAGAGCCAAAGGCGCCGTTAACAGTTAACGTATTATTTTGCTGAAAAAGAGACACTCACTTCTATTTCTTCGGTGACCAAAGGTTGGAAGAATCCAACGAAACCAAAAAGTCGATAAGACAAAGGAAAAAAAAAAGCGAGAAAGGAGGAGAAAGGGAGGAGGAAGAGAGGGGGCAAAAATAGAATGGTCAACTGTTGGTGGAGGTTGCCACTAAAGAACCGCCGCCAACTTTTGTAACAATCTGTTTTTTAGTGGTATTAGAAACGGTGGTTTTGAAATCATGTTTTTTTAATGATCGAGTCCGTAAATATTATTAATTAATATTTACAAGTTTATTTTAGAATTACATTGAACTTTGGTCTGACGATTATGTTAATTGGATACTTAGTTAAGGTACAAGTATTTCGACTCTGAAATCAATGGTGATGGAGAATGAGGTATTGCGACCTCGTTTTCATAAACCAAACTCATAAATGTTTTTAATAAATATTTACGGAGTTATTTTATAGGTGAATTGAAATTTTGATAAGTAATTTTGTTGAATTAGTGACTAATTAAGGTACAAGGACTAAATAGTAAAAGTGGTAAAAATTAATCGTTATAGATTTTTAATTGCTAAAGGACTTAATAAGTAATTAAATCAAGGTTAAAATGGTAATTAGACCATTATGGACTGTTGATTGTGTTTTCTATTAATAATTGATATTAATATTATGATTAAATTATTAATATTATATGTTAAAACATAATAATAAAAATATGGCCATCTTCATTTCTCTCTTCTCTCTACCGTTTGCAAGAAAAAGAAACAAAATAAGCCATTTTTAAGCTTTTAGCGTTCAACCAAGCTTTGTTCTTCAAATTTGTAAGTAATTTCAAGTTTGTTTCTTATAATTTTTATGTTTTTGAAGTCTTAGGAGCTTGATCTAGCTAACCCGTGTGTTAATTTTTGAAACTTTTAAAGTTTATAAATGTTACCATTGTTGAATGTTTGATGCAATTGGTGTCATTTGGTTAGATTTGATGCTTAAATATGAAAAATGACTAGTTTATAAAGTGAAAATTGATAGTTTTGAACTTAGGAATTAATGTGTAAATATTTCAAAATTGGCATTAAAATTTTGTAATTATAGATAACAGAGGGTTATAGAAGGATGAAATTGAAATAGGATTGAAAACGAAGCTTAAATTTGAAAGATATAGCTATTTCAATTTTATGGACTAAATTGAATAAAATGTAATACTTTAAGAAACTTTTTATAATAGGATGATATAAGGTAATTAGAATTAATAAATTGTAATGAACTATTGTATATCAAAACTTGAATCAATTAGAAGATAATTGAAGAAAAAAGAAAAATTACAAATTAGTCCCTGATGAAGTGTCATTGTTGTTTTGTTAGGTAAGTTCATATAGAACTTACTATGTTCTCTTATATTATGCTTGAATTGTGTGAATGTACTTATTAATTTATATGTATGTGTAATTTTGGTAAATTTGGCATCTAAATGACTAAACTGTAAAGTATGAAATACACGACAACTATGAATAGATACATGATATTGAATGGATATGGAATTTTTATATGATTGGATAGTATATATATGGTGATGTTACAAGGTTTAAAATATATATAGAATGCTATTCGAAATGTGAAAAGTGAGTATATAGCTATAGGGTTTGAAATGGTACGAAAAAGAAAAATGGGTGTTTGATCAGGGATTAATACGTTAGCTTGAGATCCAAAATTTGTTGCGGATTCTCTGAAGCTAATGTTAGCAGCATCGTACCAAGCTAGTGTTAGCAACTCGAATATGTTAGCACATAAAGTAAATTAGTCATGTGTATCTAATTTCAATATACCAAGGTTCTCTGGGTGTTAAATAAAAACGAAAATGGTAATCAAAATGGAAATGGAATGGTTGAATTGTGTGAACATTAATTGAGTTGTTAATTTTTCAAATTAAGCATGGTTTGAATGATTGTATATGCGTATGATTTGAGTAACATGGTTTCCTATGCAATTAAACTAACTTATTGGTTGTATTGTTGACTTGTACATGAAAGTATAAAGTGCCAAAGGATGTCATAGATTATACCATTGAATTTCAATTGCTTAAATTTGTTGTAATGTTAAGGTAAGTTAAGTAAATTTCATATAGATTTACTAAGCATTTAAAATGCTTACTCGCTGTCTTCTTTCCTTGTAGATCGTCGGTTTATAGAATGCGTCAGTTGGATCACTACGAAGCTCACACTATCCTATCAGCAATTTGATAATCTTTTAATCGTTCTGGACTCAATTATATGGTATGTATATAGGTGTTGTTATGTATATATGTTTACCTTAAATAATGCTTGAATTTGAATGGTTATTAGCGGTAAATATAAGTGAATATGTTGGAAATGCGATAAGCTATGGTTGAAGTGTGTGAACAACTATGTTGGTAGTGAATTGGTTGAGTTAAATGCTGAAATTAAATAGTATCAAATGTTTGAATGAGTAGTGATTTCATAGGTTGATATGTTTTGGCCAAGTGCCCAATTGATGTTTTATGGCTTGAATGATCTTGTGGAAATGGTAAATAATGGAAGTTTGGTATATGTTTATCGCAGGTTTTAAGAGTGCATCGAAGCACTAATTGTGTTTGTTTTGAGTTAGGCATGAAAATGAACCAAAATGGAAGATTTTTTTACTTATTTGGCTTTAAGGTGCCAATACCTTAGATAAGGTATTAGTACATTACATTTTTCAACTAATTCTTTGCAAAACAGAATGCTAAAATAGTATCAATGCGGAAAGTATCAGTACTTCAACCCCAGTATCGATACTTCTTGATTTAATTTGATTTTTCTAAAACTTCGAAGCTCAAAATGGTATCTGTACCTAGCAAGGATATCTATATGTGTTCTGAAACTTGAAAATCTTACAATTTTGTCCTATTTCGTGCTTGGGTCCTTAAAAGAGCTTTCGTAAGCTCGACCAAGGTTCGAATTTTAATTGTATATCATAATATCTAAGTGCTAATAACATGATTAAATGCTTGAAGGATTTATCTATGATATATTTGATTTGTAATTTTGAATATGTTGTAAATTAGTCCTTGTTAAATTTCGAGTTGATTCAAGAGCGTAAATAGGCTCGTATAATACCCCAGAGAGGTTATAATTGGTGATTCTTGAACTAAATTGACTATGATTGTATGAATTATGTGTAAATTGAATATCAATTGCATGTTTTTACTCCGGTAATGATTGTAGCATCTCGTAACTCGGATCCAACAATCAAGTCGAGCTAGGGGTGTTACAACCTTACTGGCAACCGAAGAGAAGGAGAGGGACGAATCATGGAGAAAAGGCAAAGAAAAGAAAAAGGGAAGGGACAAAGTAGAGAAAGGGAAAAAAAAAGGAAGTGGAAGGAATGGGAAGGAAAAAAGGGTCGACAGTGGGTGACGATGATTGGCAACGAAAAGCCGATGAAAAAACTTCATCGGAATTACAAAATGATACAAAAAAATGCAGGGACTAGAAGGGAAAAGAAGAGAACTATTTAACATAAAGTGAGTTCATTTAATATTATGCATTTCAATTAATTAATTTTTTATAACTCAATATTAATATATAAAATATAAATTTTAAATACATTTTAAGCAATTAATATAAATTGTTTATGAAATTTAATTTGAATATATAATTTATATTTTATATTTTAAAATATAATCTTTACAAATTCAAATATATAACGTTATATATTTGAAATAAATTTTAATAGAAAAACAATTGTATATTAGTATAAATATTACATAAAATGCATTTAATAATAAATGATGGTTAAAAATATGATTTGATTTCAAAAGTATTTTTCAAACGTAAAAGGTGTGTTCGATTTTAAAGGAACTTTTGATTTTAAAAGTTATCTGTTTAGTATTTGCTTTAGCTTAATATATCATTTAATACTCAAGTTTGATTTTTTTTCTAATGTGGTATTTATATTTAACAAAAGCTATATGTTTTGGTACCTAAAGGTAATGATGTTACTTTTTTAGTATTTAATTCGGATTTTAGGATTGATTTGATAAAAGTTAATTGGTAATATTATTAGGTCTGAATTTTTCATAATTTTTTAATAGAATAAATTTAATGTTACTTGTGAATTTATTTAATTTTACGTTTAATTTGTTAAATATAGTCTAAGGGATGTTAATTAATTTGGGTTTTAGGGTTGATCTAATCAACATTAATTGCTAATATTATTAGTAAATTATGAATTTTGATCAAATCAACTCTAAAATTTGGATTAAACACTAAAAATTTAGCATTGTTATCTTGAAGCTAAAAATTAAAATAAATACCACAATTAATTTTTTTTTGATAAACATAGATATTAAATTGCACTTGTTTATGGCTACAAAATAGTTTCTTTTTATCCCGAAATGCTTTAGAAACACAAACGTGTCTACACCAACCTACTTTTAAAAATTTGATCATAGTTTAAATTCGTTTATATTTATTCATAATTTCAAAAAAAATCAATTTTTATTAATTCCATAAGTTTTTTATTCAAAATTTTAAATATATTAAAAATTATTTAAGTTCAATTCAAGTTTTGGGTTGTAAAATTTTTGGGTGTGTTTGGATAAAGGGTTCAAAATTCTAAAATGAATTTATCTTTTAAGTAAAAATATTGAAGAATTTCGAATATTGTAAAGAGCTTAATTTCCTTTTCCAAATTCCGTCTAAAAGAGGTGTTTTTCAAAATTCTTGACAATTTTGTTCCATTTAAATACATGGTCTCACTATAACATAAAAGATTTAAACATAAAATTATTTTTATTTAAATATAATATATAAATATAATATTTTATTAAAATATTTACCAATTTTTTATAAATCTAATGATATTCATATTAAATATTTTTATATTAATTAATTTTTTTAATTTATAAAATCTGATAACTTGATTTTTCATTAAACAATTATTTAAACCAATCAAGCAATTACAATTGTTATGATTTTGAATGAATAAATTCTTCAAAATGATAGTATTATGAAATTCTCCGAAATTTTAAAATTCTTTGTGACACTCATTAGCGTATAAGTTCTAGTAAGGTAAAAATTTGTGAGGGAGACTTTTCTTCCACACCACTTAGAATGGTCTCTTAGCTAGCTAGCCTCAAACCATAGCTTTTTGGTTGAAGACAAAAGATAAAGTTTGAAAAAAGAGGGGGGGGGGGGGGGGTTAAAATAACAGAATATTTCCTTTGCATCCACCCCTTTCTTTCTCTTTACTCTATGAGGTCTACTCCTGCATGCGTACGTGTGTATCAATGTATGTGTGTATGTATGCATTGATATATAGATGATATAAATGGTGTGTGTGTGTGTGTGTGTCTTATCATTCTAGTTGCTACTAAAGTACGAACAATCCACTTTAGAGTCTTTTCAAAATTCCCAATCTTTCAACTCCAACCATGACAGACCCTTACTCCAATCTTTTCAGTGGCTGCTTCAACTTCATGCCTCTCCATCCCCACTACGCTACTGCTCCCACTCCACCAAATCACCCAAACCCTTGTTCTCATCTTCACCCAAACAGTATACTCAACAGTGAAACTAGTGTTCATCCACTTGCCCCATCGCCTCCTGGCGAAGAAGCTCTTCCTCTCATCAATTATCTGAGTCCCACAAGGCAACAAGAGAATAATGAACCCACAAGCAGTTCCATGGAAGACGATAAGCACAGCACTGTTGACGATGAAGCTGCAACTGTAGCCCTACACATAGGCCTACCTAGTCCTAGTTCCGATTATGGCTTCTCCCCATCCGTAGATTTGACTGATAATTGTGGAGTGAATGCCAATGTTGCAGCTTCTGGGTATCCTTTAAGCTGCACCAGCAAGGGACAGTATTGGATTCCTACCCCTACTCAGATTCTCGTTGGTCCTACACAGTTTTCATGTCCTGTCTGTTGCAAGACCTTCAACAGATACAATAACCTACAGGTATGTATGCTTGCCTCGTTGCATGAGACATGATCCACCAAAATTTCCTCCTTAGTTAGTTCTATTTTCTCTGGTCTGCAATTTCCATCGATCATGGGCCTTTTCTTCTCCGGACTCTGAACCATAACTTTAGTTTTAGCTTACAGTCTTAATTAAGAGGCTAAGAGCCGAGAAGCCACTTCATGTTGATGTTTCAACAGTGATAAGGTTTACATTTACAATTAGCTATAACCTACATATATATCTTTCTCTCATGTATGTATATATGAAAGTGCAGATGCATATGTGGGGGCATGGATCTCAGTACAGAAAGGGACCCGATTCTCTAAGAGGAAGCCAGCCAACAGGGATGCTTAGGCTCCCATGTTATTGCTGCGCACCCGGTTGTAAGCACAACATCGATCACCCAAGAGCAAGAGCGCTCAAAGATTTCAGAACTCTCCAAACCCACTACAAAAGGAAACATGGAATCAAACCCTTCACCTGCAGAAAATGTGAGAAGGCTTTTGCGGTGAAAGGAGATTGGAGAACCCACGAGAAGAACTGTGGGAAGATTTGGTATTGCATTTGTGGGTCTGACTTCAAGCACAAGAGGTCTTTGAAAGATCATATCAAGGCTTTTGGCCTCGGTCATGGCTCAGTTGGCATTGCTTCTTTCGACGAGGACGATGAACCCGGTTCTGAATTTGAATCCTCAACGACAACGTGAAATTGGCAAGCAGTATATAGCATGTACTTGCCTTTTTGGTAAGGATTGGGAGTTGTTTAAAATAAATGACTATTTTTTTTTCCTTTTATCCTTTCTTCTTCATGCGTATAGCTTTCGGGTGCAAGTGTTTTATTCTCTTCTTTGGTATATCTCAGTTCTGTAAATCCTTCCCACTTGAAGTCAATATAAACGGTGCAAAGCTTATTGAAATTAAAAATGCTAATTACATTGTATTTGCTACCTATATAATTTAGAGTAACGGAGGAAGGGCTATGAATTTTATTCATGAGTATAGCAATATATATCACGTAGCCATTTGAAAAAAACAAACCCTTTACTGATCTTCTATTACTTTTTGATCACTGAAGATTCGGTCATATCAGTTCATCTTTACTCTTGTCATAGATCCTCCCTCAAAAAGGAGTGGGAATATAAATGAACACCCATCTTGTTACGTAACCTACTGAAAGATGCTTTGAGTAACGCGACTTGGAAGAAAGAAGCAACGCCTTGGGTAACCAAACGACCTCTACCTACCATCTTGTTTTTTGAACAAAACTGTAATCAAGCTCAATGTATTTGGATTGAGCATGAAAAACTGGATTGATACATATGTGAAGAGCACTAATGTTGTCACAGGATAATTGTGAAAGTTGATAAAGAGTGAAAGTAAGCTAAGTCATTTCCATAGTGATGAGTGGTGACATAAATTATTGGTTGCCTTGTACTGGTTATAGAAAGGATCTTGTTATATCAACATCTCATCAATTGGTTCTTGTTAGTCCCATATTTTCCGATTAGTATACTTGACTTAAGGGCTCATCTACATAAGGAATCACTCATATCTTGTTCAAGATTTATTGAAGACCCTTCTTATCACATGATGCGTGTCATAACAACTACCACTAGCTACTATCAAGTAGCTTTTTTTATCCAATCACATTGTGGTAGAAACGTCATGACCCTATCCCGCTTAACTTATGTGGTAGGGTCATTGTTCACTAAGACCTACGACTAACGCCGTTCCAAGCTCATCGGTTACATATTAACTTTTACTCTATTGAAAGAAAAGGATTTTCTCCCCATCTAGACCATTGGCAACCATCTTTAGAAAGACCCCCATAGCGGCTAATAGCACCATCACTGTTTGAACCGCTCTTGATCACCAACCCTCAAATTTTGTATAAATTATCAGTATCATCATTGATACCCAAGATTGGAAACCATGTCTCCACTAAAAAAAAAAGTCTTCACTCCTCAAGTAAAGGAAGCTTAAAAAACGTCAGATAACACTATTATGTTGCCACCTTTATTACACAGACTAACCAGAAAAGTCTTACATGCCGAGGCTACCAAGGCCAAATTTTTTAATGGTAGTTATGACCAAAATAGCTAAAACCACGACAGCTTATACCATCTCTTCTTTCCCTATCCCACATGCCAAAACCACATGCAAACCCACCTACGAGTTTTGGCCACCCATTGGAAACAACCATCGGAAACCTACCCCTAAAACCTTTTGCTAGAGAGTTTCATCCAACAATAATGAGAGCTTTAAGCCAAAAACGAGCACTTTTGAGCTCAACTCTTTAGACTGACTTGCCTTTACAATGAAGAATATTGGCTCGAAATAGCTCGTTACTAACAATAAAACCATGCTTTAGAAGGTCATCTAGGACCCAAAAGGAAGAGCCACATCTCATTAAAATAAATTAGCTTTAACTCGGAGGAGGGAGAATAATGCCAACACCTTCCCAAACATGGAGTAGTAAAGTTAAACTTGGGGAAGAAGCAAAAGGGACATGCCAAATTTCGTAGCCTCACCCCATTCAACACCTTGCACACACAAATCCTGAGTGAGGTAACAGACTATAAAATTTTGGGGCCACCACCACCTTTTACGAGGTTGAGTTGGCAAAAAGGCCATCATTAACGACAAAGTGCCAAGATTTGGCATGAGGCAAAAGATGGTCTTTAACTGAAAAACACCATTGAAGCGATGATCTGGAGGGATCTAGAGGGGGCACCCTGCCCAATTTATCAGACAACCGTCCATAGCCATAGAAAGAAAAATAAAAGTTCAAGCTTTCTTAGCTTCATTCAGCCATCAATTTTAATAAGGTAATTAAGTCATTTCTTTGAAATTACGATAGATTCTTGATCATGGAGGTTTAATTAAATTAACCCAAGTGTTAATTTCATCAATTGTTTACTTTTTAGGAAATTGGCATAGGTGAAAGTTGATGAGAGATAAAGCTTGAAATTGATAGATATCTAGTTGTTCAACTTAAATTTTATTAAAATTGTATTAGATGATAGTGAAATTAGTTTAGAATTTAAAGTTTAGTTAATTTTGATATTAAGGACTAAATTGAATAAATTGAAAAATGTTAAGAAATTATGCTATAGATTAAAAGTATAAGGTCTCTAATGAAAGGATATGAAATCAAATTTTTATTTGATATTAAATATAAAAAAATATGAGTGTTTCGGATATAAAGACTAAAATAAATAAAATGCAAAATATGTTTGATTATATGTTTTTCATGTGATTGAGTGAAAACCAATGCCATTTTTATAATTGAATTATCAAAGGTTGCTAAAGACGACATGGGGCCATCCTAAGAGAAAAGAAAGGCAAGAGCTGTAAACGAGCGGTTAATACGGTTTGTACTTTCATGATTTGAATTCAGTATATATATCCTTGTTACAAACAAGCTCGATTAAGGTAACAACCCTACTTGTCTCATGATTTGGTACGTATATGATGATATGAAATAGTATGTATCGAATTGAGCTCTATATAATACATTTGCATGAAACTATGATATGAAGAATCATGTATATATATGCTTGAAAACATTAGTTACCCTATTAATGGTCTCAAGCAAAGTTGGGTATACTTAGCATGCTATAGAACTAGTGTATGGGATTATACTTTGGTTTATACCGATGAGGCGTGGAGCACGTATTACACTTCAGATGTTCCAATGAGGTACGTAACACATATTACTTCGATTTATACTGATGAGGTGCGAAGCACAAATTATACTTCAGATGTTCTGATGAGGCATTAGGTGTCAAATATATTGGTGTGATGGTTGGATGATCCGTGTATCCGTCTTGAGTACGTGTCCAGTAATAGGGATAATAAAACATTGACCTTACTAAGTAACATTTGATATGAAATGCTATTTGTAAGTGATGTACCTTGTATATTAATGTTAAAGTATCAAAAGATAACATGTGAAAGATCATGTGAACCGATTAAAATGAGCCCTAACGGCTGATATGGACATAAAATGAGTCTATGGATTTGAGATAGAAATGAGAGATGAAAGAACTTGTCGTATGCTATGCTATATATGGCATTAAGATATGGTGTTAAAAGAAATTATGTGTTCATGAATAAAACGTCAAATGATTTGGTATTGGGCTTTGCACTTAAGACATAAAAATGCAAATTCATTTAGTTGATAGTTGAATCACATAATGATTGTATTGGCACCATGTTTCTATTGATTATTGATTTAAATCATGAAAGTATCACTAAGCCTTATCATTCAGCATATGGTTTGTTTATTTTCATGTGCAGGTACTGTAGATCTCAAAGTTTCAAATATATTGATAGCATCCAGTTTCAATTGTCAACTCAAAAAGTTCATGAGGGTCATTAGTAAGCTCGAAACTAGGTTTGGCTTCCCCACTTACTGGTCCTTCCCTCGTGAAGACAACTGCTTGCAAAGTTAGCCTATTGACTTAGGCGTTGCTTCGCAATAGTTCAAACGATTAAGGGTGTGGCATATTTTAGAATTGGGGGAAATCGTTACTGTTAGACATGTCTTCCATTATTGCCTGCAAGGACTAAGTCCGAATAGCCTCCAAGCTAATGACCTTCTATTATGGGTGGATTCTTGGAATAGCCTTTCTGTTGAAGCAACTCGGACCGACAACTCCAATGATGATCTAGCGTGTATTATAGTGGGGAAGATGAGGGAACATTATTTCTTTTTCTATGATCATTGATGGGCGTCGAAACTACAAAAGATAATTCTTACAAAATAACTCTAAATAGTAGTAAAGAGTGGTAGTAAGGTCGAGTCCACATGAATTGGTATTATAATCAACTATCGCATTTAACTTGTGATTAGAATTTCTGTTGTGTTGATAATCATGGCAATAGTCATGCCCATGACTCCAAACGTACTTGCTGAAAAATAAACAAATAAATCAGAGGACTTTTGAAATGTTTAGAAATTAAATAATTGAAACAACATAAATAAACAATTAAATAAATTGGAAATAAAATTAAATTGAGAAATAAATTCAGATTTTGTAAACAGAGATAATAAACCTTAGCCTTAAACTTGGGGGATTCCGGATTTTGAACTGACCCTCGAAAATTAATTTTCTCCTCCAAACAATAAGCTGGTTATAGCAGTTAAGCACATCTTAATTGCCAATTCTTCCTCTCGTAGTTGGTCCCGGTACGACATGCAAACCAACCCTTACTGATTATCTAACCAACATACACGCATTCCCAATTTAAGATTTCGGCAGCCTTGCGCTTTGAAGAACCCGACTCAGATTAACGGCCTCAACGGTGCAGGTTGTTTAAATCTGATCACTTCTCCCTCGATTTGTTCTCAGAGATTCAAATACAGAATGACCAACTCGTTTCTCCAACTGTCCAGAAATATGACTCCAACCCAACACGCTTTTTGATTTGAAATCGAGTCAACTTTAATGGATGAATTTGTCAATCTCGATACTTAGGAAAAATTGTGAATACCGATTGGAAGGATTTTTAGTACAGATAAATATCTCACGATTCCTGACCGAAAAGAATACCGACCTATAGCTAAGCTGGAATTTAGTGAAGCATGGATTTAATCATGCTTTGCTTGGATATTGAATGGATTTGAATAAAAATGGTAGAAGTTAGGAAGCGAAGGAACTTGGAAAGCAATTAAACAAATTTTACAAAAACAAGGAAATGGAAATGGGGTAGCAGTAAGTTATTGATGCATAGAATTCGGAAGGGAAATAAAATAATTCTTATTTAATTCCAAGTGAAATCAAGTGTATTTTTCAAGCTACCATAAATGTCTTATTTATATACATATGACTTACTAAATTTGGCCTAACTATCCACTACATAATTAAAATTAAATAAAAAATAAAATTAGATTTTCTTTTAATTTTAGCTTTTATAAAGTCAAAAGAAATCTAATGAGTCCTTGACTATTTACACATTTCTAATTTAGCCCCACTTTATTGAATGTGTTACAAATTGGCCATTTTCTGCTCATTTTTAACTCATAGCATCCCAATTGCATTCCTGATAGGATTAAAGCATAAAATCACTAATTTAGCAGTGATCAATTCAAGAATTAACCGATTTAAACACAAAAATATGCAAATTTAACATGTCATCAATCATTGTGGACTGCATCCACACCACTGGAATATCCTTTTTCATGGTACTTCTTCCAATCATTCTCCCAGTCAGGCTAATTCTCCTATTGATACTACAGGGTCTACTTCCGATTCTCATACTTCTACGCTCGCTCCAATAAACAACATGGACATATTAGCCTTATTAGATTTGGTGCGCGAGGATGAAGGTGCTATTGCTTCCCTATCAAGAATAGTGGTTGCAAAGAAAACTTTAAAGAGGCCAAGGGTTGAGGGAAGCACCCATGACACAAAGGTAATAAATGTCTACCACCGATTCGGCGCAAACTCAAGAAAGGGCCTGCCTCCAAAAGATTCATCACTCCTCCTGCTCCTACTTTTACTTCATGTTTCAGTTATGCCAATTGAGTTTATAAACTCAACAGGCTCTCCAGCCCATGCCATTGATCCTCCTATAGTTGAAATCTTACAAGAAGCAACACGCCCAAGTCAGCCAGGGACTCCTCCTGATTCGCTATGCATTGATGCTCCATCTGGCAAAACAAATAGACTTTTCCCATAGTAGAATCTAATAAGGCTAGGACAATATTCTTATATTCTCGAGGCTATCTAGCAGCGAAAAAGTAACATCTTGCCTCAACAAGTGAAAGAGGCCTTCCTTTTCTCTCTCTTATCTAATCCTTAATTACTCCCAGTCTCAATACTAGACAGGTTTTGTCAAGCATTAGCTGCTGAATAATATTAATCTGAGTTGTTCCCTTCGAGAGACTTGCAACCAGAATAATATTAATCTGGCAAGCTTTGAGGAATCTATACATTTTAGCGAACAATCTTTGGCTCAACTACGTCAAACTCATCAAGAAGCTGTGAGCCAAATTGAGGATATCAACTCCTGTCTCAGCTTTGAAAGCCAAGTTTAAGGATGTAGAAGTAGATTCGAGCAGGTGAAGGAAAATAATTTGTTGAAGGTTAGAGAGTCCTCTTAGGAGGAGAAACTCAAATCCCAAGAACAACGTCACTTATCAGAGTTGGAATGTCTAAGCCAATCCAACGAAGACACTCTGAGAAAGTACTAAGAGGACACAAAGAAAAATCTAACAGAGGCTTTGCCCAAACTAAGGTCCAATTTGGTCCTTCAAGCCTAAGTTGTTGTAGGCCTTCTTAACTTGAGTCAGGTGAACTTCAACTATTTATAGAAGGTAACTCCTAATTTCTTAAACTTCAACGTATACAATCCTGAGGGTAAAGATTACGAGAAGTTCTAGAGTGAATGAAAGTAATCCTTCGACTTCTTTGCTTCCACTAAGCCAAGAATAGAGGAAGATGAGGACTTGGACGATTCAATAGATCTGGAAGAAATCTCCCGAGAACACCCCAACTAGAAGCAGTCCCCATTAAACCAACTAACTAGCCAGTTGAGGCAGCAAACTGAAAATTTTCTTCATTTCTTTTAGCTTACTTTACTTGTTTTGTTTGTATCATATCCCCACATTTTAATGAAATTTATCTTTTTTTCCCTCTAACTGTCTCATTTACCTTAGTTTTAACAATTTATTAAACCATTCGCCATACGAAAGTTTTTAACTTACCTAAAAGACTAAGCTAAGTCTGGTGTATTATGTATACGGGGCTAACTCTAATTTAACTGCCAGGGCTCAACTGACTAAGCCAGGTCTGGTGTATTATACATACAGGGCTGACTCTAATTTAACTGTCAGAGATCTGCTAAATCAAAAGCTCTAATACCAATAAACTTGTAACACCATATACCTAACCCGATTCACAGGGTCCGAATGTAGGATGTATCCAGACTTAAAACACTTAACAAAAATTTTGAAATGGGCAAAGACTTTTTCGAACAAACTTTTCACCTATTTATTATTATTTTAAGACATAGATTTTGAAAATAAATGTTTATTTAATTACATTCTAACTCACCATTAGCCCAACAGGGTGGCTGATTATGCTACCACATCACGCCAATCAATTTACATACAGACTTTACTCATCTTTATGAATTCACTGATCTTTAGGGTTTGACATTTTAGGTGTTAAATTGATAGATTCTAAGCTTA
This sequence comes from Gossypium anomalum, assembly GCA_025698475.1. NCBI lineage: Eukaryota > Viridiplantae > Streptophyta > Magnoliopsida > Malvales > Malvaceae > Gossypium > Gossypium anomalum. The sequence continues at coordinate 19,738,249 of CM046966.1, forward strand.
AATGTGAAAAAAGACTAAGTTGTGAAGTTAATTAATAGTTTCATACATTAGGGATCAAATTAAATAAATTTTAAATTTGGTTGTAGAAATAAAGAATATGAGGTCCCTTATAGAGTATAGTGAAGTCGGATTACAATTTGGAGTTTTAAATTGAAAGTTATGTTAGTCCTAGTTTTAGAGACTAAATTGAATAAAATGAAAATTTGTATAAAATGATAAATGATTGTGAACTTGGTTGGATATTGATGGTATTGTACGTTTATGTTGATCTATAGCTAACGTTGACCCGAATTCCTTGAGAGGGAAAGGAAAAGCTAAAGCCGTCGGCTACTAGCTCAGAATTTTCAGTTTGTATTTCTACAATTCAAATTGATTAAATTGTTTCATAATTGCATTTTATAGCATGGTAAGATATTGAGGTAAGCTAAGATTGATTAGTTGAATTGAATTGGCATGAAAATGTTGATTTCTGAGATGGTGGACTAATTTGAATAAAATAAAAAATGGTGTAAATTGATAAAATTGTGAAATTGACCTCAGATTGGATTGATTCATGTTATTATACATATGAAATGACTATTTTATTGATGAATTGAATATGTTGAATCATAAAATTGAAATATATTCGAAATTGAATAGTTTTTATCTTATTAAATATTCGAGCAGAGTTGGATATAAATTGGCATGTCATAGGATAGATCAAGTACGGGTTACTTCAACTACGTGTCGACGAGTATTGGGCACAACTTTTACTTCAATTATACCAATAAGCATTGGGTGCAAACTATTTACTTCGGAATTGTCCAATGATGCATTAAGTGCCAAATTAGTATGTTGGTTGGATCCGTGTATTCGTTCGAGTCCGAGTTAGGTTAATAGAGACTTCAAATATAAAATCTGAAAATGGAATTTGAAATGAATACTATTAAGAAATACTACGTAAACTGGATAATAAATCCAGAAGAATAATATGAATTAGACAAATCAAATGATTTGATTCACAATATGATATGCCAATTTGATTGTTCCTAACTTAATCTTTTGAACATGTTATATTGAACTATATGGCATATTGGTGCATTTGGAAATATGTTTTGCATTTGGTATGATGACATGATTATTGAATTGTATACATTAACTTAATTTGCATTTGATGTTTGAATTGTGGAAATACCACTAAGTTTATTACTCAATGTACGATTTTGTTTCCCATGCCCAGGTTAGGTTCATACAAGATCCTAAGCATCGACTTCAACATCCAGACAAAACCTCAGACTCAACAAAGTTGGTGAATTTCCTTTGCTAGTTAAATGGCATGTACCTACTAGAGTCTTTCTTACATGTAGCTATGCTTGGAATGTAATTTTGGAAGTTGATGAATGTATATATATGGTAGATACAAGTTTGGTATGAAAGTGTAATATGAATGGTTATTGCGTATTGATAATGGCATGTTTTTGTAATGGTTTGTATAATGGCCTAAATTCAAGGTTATCGGAATATTGGTTTCGTAACCACAAATCCGATTTAAAGAGAAAATATTTTAAAAAATTATTGCATGAATATTAATATAATAGGAAAGTAGTATGAAAATATCGATAGAAAAAACTTTACCGATTTAGTGGTTAGTTAGAAAAAGAAATTATTGAAGAAATTTGGTAAAAACAAGGTATCGAGATCTCGATATCATAAAAATGAGTCAAAAATATTTTTATAAATATTTATGAAATGTTAGTGATGTGGTATTAAAATTTCGTTAGGAAATTTTAATGTTTGGGTAGTCAATTAAATCAAAAGGACTAAATTGAAAAAGGTGTAAAAGTTGCTAGAATGATTAAATAGCTTAAGTGTCTAATGAGAAAGGATTTAAAATGAAATTAGACCCAAAATTTATTTTGGATGGACGACAAGGGCATGAAATCGGCAGGAAAATTGATGATTTAAGGGCAAAATTGGAATATTGTATAATTAACTAAATAAAGATAGGACTAAATAGGAAATATCTAGATTTCTCTTCATTTGTGTTCATTCCCATCAGCCAAAACGCCATAGGAGGGGTTCTTTAAGTTGTTATTCCATAATTTTTTCACCAAGTGAGTTAATCATTGTCTATTTCTAGTAATTTTTATGTTTCTAAGACTTTTACAACTAGGTCCTTCTATTAAATTCATTAGTTTTTGATTTAATGGATGAAATTGAAAGTCACCATGGTTGAGTACTGTAAGTTTATGATGAAATAGCATGAAATTGAAGCTTTAATTTGTTTATGATATGATTTTATTAGGTAATTTCAATAGAAATTGATTTTTAGGACCTAATTGTGAAAGTGTTTGGAATTAAAGTCTACTGCTGAAATTCTGATTCCCAAAGGTTATAAAGTAGTTTAAAGTGATAGAATAAAGTGTTAATTGAGAAAAATCAGCTCAATTGAGAGGCTAACTGAGTAGGGACGGAATTATTATTTATTAAAAGCTTAGGGGAAAAATGGTAATAAACAGCTTGCACTAAAACAGTTTTGGACAGCAGCAGTAGACTAACTTTGAAAAACCATAAATTGTGGAAATAGAATTAGAAGATGAAAAAAATATGGAATTAAATCTTCTTTAGTCTAGTTTCTCATAGAAGAAACCGTAAGCAATGGATTTGTAAATCATAAGATATAATAAATTTTGTGAGACAAGGTCAGAATGAATCCGGGTTCCCCTGTTTTGACTTTGAAAAATCATAAAAAATTGAAGAAAAATAATTAGGGGTTTAAGTTTATATGTTTAGAATATTGAATGAGTCTATTTTCAATAGAAACAAATAGGAACATCATCCGAATCCTGTATGAAGAGGTAATTAATTTTTAGTGAAGAAAGGTTAGAACTGTCAAACAGCAGAACATGGGTGACTTTAAAGAATAAACTGTACTTATTGGCTAAACCAAAAATTCTGAAAATTTTATGGTAATAAGATTTGTGAGTCTAGTTTCAGGGAAAATTAGCAGATCCTAATTTGAAGTTCTGTAGCTCAAGATGAAAATAATTTAGTGACTATGACTCAAGCAGACAACTTTAAATGAACTATAAATAATAGTGGAATTATAGAGAATGTTGTATATGAACATGAAATATATTAAATTGATAATTAAATTTTATTTAGATCTAGAAAATTCAAATACGAAGCTAGATCGAGGAAAGAAAAAAGTTCGGAATTAGTAGATTTTTGTATACGAACAAGTATTGAGGTAAGTTCATGTAACTTGAATTATATTCTTAAATACTTGAAATGTATGTTATTGATGTGAATATGATTTGAATGTTCATTGTATGAAAATTGATAAAATATTGATATATTTGATTAAAAAGAGGAAGAAATCCCATTTGAATGGAAGGAAAATTCAATGGATTTCTGAAATAGAATTGAAGGTAAAAAGGATCTAGCCCGGAGGGGTGATCCTATCCTGATATAGCCCTCCCGGAGAATATGTGTAAAATGGATTTAGCCCGGACGGGTAATCCGAATTAGGATCTGAATTTAGCCTGGACTGGTAATTCAGGTCCAAGCTCATTAGAGTAATTGTCGTTGCAGGGGATTTAGCCTGGACTGGTAATCCCGATAATACTTTATGAGTGTATATTGCAGGGGATTTAGCTTGGACTTGTAATCCAGCTGCAAGGTTGAGGTTCACGGGAGTGTGCTCTCTGAAATGGAAATGTGCGCACATGAATATGAATTGACGGACCCGGAATTGTACACTAAAAGTGTACCTCTAAAAATCCATCGAAATTCCTAGAAATTCAACGAGATAAATATGGAAAAATAACAAGGGAATGGAAATCATGGTATTGATAAGCTCATCAATCACGATATATATTATTGATACATGGAAATTATTGTACTAACTTGAATGTTGAGTTTGTGCATGTTAGGGTAGTAATGCATTGAATGGATATATGAATGTTTATTGCATTGTATTGAAAATATTAGGTAAGTATAATTCTTGTTACATGAGCTTACTAAGCACAAAGTGCTTACCTTATTTCCTTTTCCCCTGTTTTGTAGTGTTAAGAGCTCGGAGGTCGGATTCGGTCAGAGACACATCACACTATTAACCTTAAGATTTCTGTATATAAAGAAACTTTATTTTGAAAATCAATGGCATGTATAAGCTAATAAAGTAAATGTTAATGTGAAATGAATGTAAGGTCAGCCATTGGTATGGCTAACAAATCTTAGTTTTGGTATGTGATGAGGCTATCTTATAAATATGTATGAATCTATCTTGAAAATATGTTGAATTGGATTGGTTGATGTGGATTGGTCTCGGTTTAAAATTGCAGGGAAGGTTAGATATCTATAAATGGTTTATATTGAGTTTAAAAGAAAAATTAAATTAATTCATAAACTCCGGTAATGCCTCGTACCCTATTCCGACAAGGAATACGGGTAGAGGGTGTTGCATTTGGAGTGCATATAAACATATGAAATGGTATTTGAAGTGTGAATTGGTATGAAACATGTTAGTAGGTAGTTAAGGTTTGATTGATGATCTTGGTAAGTGAAAATGATAAGTTAATGGATGATTGAATTGTTGAGATTTATAATGAAGATGTAAGTTATTATTTAAATATGATTTGAGCATGCTTTTGAGTATGTTTAGGTATGATTTGAACATATTTTTGGGAATGTTTTTGATATGGTTGATAATAGTTTGGAATAAAATAGGTGCCAAATGCAAAATTTGGAATTTTTTTATGAGGGGAGGCTATCAATACTTGGATGATTTTTCTTTAATTTTCAAAACATCGAACCTTAAAATTGTATCGATACTAGAGTAAAGTATCGATACATTGAAAAAGATATTGGTACTTTATGAAAGGTATCGATACTATTGCTTTTTATTCAAAGTTTCCAAACATCGAAGCTCAAATTGATATCAGTACCTGGCTTGGGTATCGATACTTGTTCTAAAATATTGAAAATATTGTAATTTGGTCCTTTTTAAGTCTCAGGTTAACTTTAGAGTGTATGTAAGCTCGTATAAATCATGGGAAATGTTGTATATCATGTTTTCGTTCTAAAATGCTTATGTTTGCATGAATTGTGTTTTGAATTAAATGTTTTCTATTCGTAATTACTTCAGCAACGAATGTAACATCTAGTAACTCGAACTTGACTGTCGGGGTGTTACATTTATAACCCGAATATGAGTACATAATGTGTTTTATTAAGTATCGAAACTTAGTTTCTTGTATAACTCGTCTGTTAAAGACTGAAATAAAATTGTAGTTGTTTCGACAACAAATGTGGCATCTAATATATTTGGTTTAACGATCGGATCGGGTATGAGATGTTAGACATTATGTCCTAATGTGTGTCATAACACCTTACCACTGGTTAGCTACCAAGCAGCCATTATGTAGGAACCTCATGACTAAATTGCGTAGCTTACGAGGCAAGGTCATCGATCACTAGGACTTATGGCCAACTCACTTTGAAGCTTATTGTTTATATAATACCTTTTACTCCCCTAAAAGAGAAGGATATTTTTCTGGAAAGACCCTTTATAACAAATTTCGTGATATGTGAAACAGCAGATTGCCATTTGGATATGTTGTTTTAAAATTCAACATTGTGTTCCACTACATACATGTTACAATACAAACAAAGGTTGAATCTTTCGTCCCCAACTTTCCACTCAGCAAATTAATAAATAATAATCCTTCCTTTTCCAACAAAATTTGTGAAGAATAAGTGGGCTTGAAATAATAGTGAAGGCCCAAGAGTCCATTTTTAATGATTTGGGCCTCCGGAGTTATTTTCTAATTATTCTATTCTCATAATATTCATGTTATATTTATTAAAAATAATTAAAAATCTGAATCTTCCCCGCCACTGCAACCACAGCCGCTGTGCAATTCAAGGGTGAGCCATCGGCTCAAATTCAAGCCCCCGCCACCTTCCCGGTGCATCTCCACTCCCAAGGCATTTTCAGTCTCTTTCATTTCTTCAACTTATTGTTTGTCCCATTTCTCCTTTTGCTTCCAACCAAAACGAAACTTAGTGACGGCATTTCTAACTTCTTCTTCTTCTAGATTTCTTAGATTTGGCTGAGATTTTCTTTAGATTGGTGAAGGCAGGCAATTCATTGCTTTCTTTATTTTTCTGATTGCTGGATTCAAGCACAAAGTAAGTCTTGTTATTTTGGTTTTAATTTTCCTAATTTCCTTTCACCTTTTTTTTTTTTTTTTTTTTTGAGTTTCAGTTTTCTTGCTAACTGTTTATATGTAATTCATGCAACAACGATGAATTTAAGCTGTTTCTGGTCTTCTTTTCCCGTTTGAGATTATTGTTATTTTTCTTTGTCCCGTTGCTAGTTTGTCTAGAAAGAGGCTCCAGCTTGTTTAAACCGTTTGAATTCATATCATTTTTCTTTAAGGTTCAATTGTTCAACAAACTCTGAAATTGAGTTCAAACGATAGGGTTCTTTTTTATTTCTAAAATGGATATCCCCTTTCCCAATAATACTTAGTTAAATTCATAATTCACCGACATATTTTGTATTGAAATGATGACTTGACTGTTCTTGCGATGTTAATTCCAGAAATGGAACAATCTCCAAAATTAGGGCTTTCAGTCGATGGCAATGATGTTAAGTATATCTCTGGGTTAAGCACCATACTAGTTGCTTCAATTCAGGAAGCAAAGGACAAAATTTCTCAGATCGAGTACATCTTTTGTAGCCAACTGTATCCAAATTTCCAGTCGAAATGTAAAGGCTTGGAGAAAATATATGCAGAGGCCAAGAAAGAGGCTGAAGATGCATGGAAGAAGAAAGAAAACGAGATCAATCTCCTATTGGAGGAGCTTGAACTTGAAAAGAAAAAGGTTGTTGAAGAGAATCATTCTTTCTTGCTTGAGAAGGAAAAGCTACAAAAGGAGCACGAAGAGAAAATGAGGCAACTTGTTGTTAAACTACAAAGTCAAGAAACAAAAATTGAGGAGCTAAAAGGGGAGCTTATGTTGAAGTGTAAGGAGGTTGATGAGGGAATGGAATTGCATAGTAAATTAGTGCAGCTAGTTCAAGCAAAAGCCTCCGTGATAGCTGATAAGGGTAAAGAATTAAAAGAGCATGAAGAGAAAACAGATGTACTTCTCAGTGACCTAAACAACCTGCGTAAGAAGGTTGAAGTACTCCAGCAGGAGCTCGGAGAAAAGACTCAGGAAGTTGCTGATGGGAAGAAATTGGCAGAAAATTTACTTAAAAAGGTTGAGTCGCAAGCCTTTGATGTTATGCATAATGAAGAGCAGATGATCAATTGTAACAGGGAGAAGAAGCTACTTGAGGCCAACTTCGAGAAATTGAAGGAGAACTACAAAGAACTCCATGTGGCACTTGGGAAGAAGACAGATGAAGTTGAGGAAGGAAGAAAATTGCAGGAACAGTTGCTTAGACAAATTGATTTAGAAGGGTCAGAAATTTTGAAGAATAAACAGCAGTTGGAGGAGAATGAGAAAATAAAAGAACAACTTCTGGCCAAAGTAAAAAGCTTGGAACTGAAGATCAATGAACTGCAGGTTGCCAAACTTAGTAGAAGTGGTAATGATGCACACCATGCAGGTGAAGAAAGGGATTTATACGAGAAGTTACTAAAACAGATTGAAGCGAAGGCCTCTGAGTTGGTGGCTGAGAAGAAGAAAAAAAGAGATCTCCTTGATGCTTACAAAAGGCTGAAATCTCAGTACAACTACCTCTGCAGAAAGAATGGCCTTACTACCGAGAACATGTCTTTTTCAAATAAACTGGAAGATGAAAGTGACTCAGCCAGGCATCATGACAAATCCAAACCTTCTCTTGGTAACTTTCCACAGCTTATATTTAGTTTATGTCTGTTGGCTTCTATTTTGATCAATGCTTATTGCTTAGTCATCCCAGTTAGTTTCCGCTAATTGCTACATTTGCTCTAGGATCTATCAAGTTATTGACTTCTCGTTTTGCTGAATTGATGATTTAAGTGAGACTGTTAAGAACACCCTATGGTTTGAGGCAACATGCTGAAAAAACATTGCTGCCACTGCTCTATATCTGCTTTTCTTTGTGATAGATTTTTAAGCTACATTTTGTTGTCTCATTACAGATGCTGAAAACAGGATTCTGAAGACTCCTATGGTTGTTTTTGGCACAAAAAGCATGAAGGATGTAGTTGGCATGAATGGTGACTTAGAGGACGAGAAAGGAGTCAAACCAATTGAAACCTCTACCTCTCACTCCAGTCGTAAATGCCCCTCAAGTGTGAAGTCTAATCCTATAGTTGGTGCAAAGCGACTGGCTTCTGGTTGGAGAGATACTAGGTCCCACCAAGGCCAAGCTAGACATGATCCCCATGATGATTTTCTTGACACTCCTCTGGAGAATATCAGAGGAAACCTGGAGAAAGCTATGAAGAAAGAAGCTGGTGATCCTCTGGTTCAAGATGACATGAATGTTGATAGCTCAGATGATGAGACACTTGATGTTAGCGTTGACAAGAAGCAACAAAAACAGGAGACACTGTTTCAAATGGTTGACAAGGGAAGTTTCAAGTATGTGGAACCAGTAAGAAAGAAAGCAGAGAGGGAAAAATTGAAAGGATATGAATGCAATCAATGTAAGAAATTCTATGATGCTGTTCTTAGCAAGGGAGCTGAAGGCAATGAAGATCACAACAAGAATTTCCGTTGTGAGCATCATGATGGTGTGTCGAGGCATCGATATAAGTATGTTCCTCCGATGACTCCTGAGGGATTTTGGAATATTGGGTTTGAATCGGAAATGTGATTTATCTAGTTCAAGATTGAATATGCATTTTTCATTTAAGTTTAATTATCATTCATACGCCAGCCTTTGGTCTGTAAATAAACCAAAAATGGAAAAAAAGTTTAAAATGAATGGCCAAATGGTATTGAGCTTCACCATCTACACTCAAATATCATAAATGGTATTCAAGTGTTGGAGGCTTTCAGCCCAAAGACAAAACTTCCTTACCAATCATCGTATTGCTTTTTTATAATAGGGTAAATTACAAAAACAGTCACTCGTTATCTTTTTATTATGAAGTGGTCATTCCATCGTTAAGTTCTTTTACTTATCTAACGGTAGTCTTACGTGACAATCCAAATGAGTTTTAAATAGTTAGGATGAAAATAGGTTTTTAATTAAATAAATTTAATTTAGACTGTCACTTAATACATCCAAGTTAGCATTCAAAACTTATTTGGACTGTCACTTAGGACCTCCATTATGGAGGTAACGAAGCTTAACGGTAGAATAATCACTTCGTAACAAAACGATAACGTAAGTGACCAAAACGTAACATTTCAAACATAAATGACTAAAATATAATCTGAGGTAAACAAAAGTGACAATTTTTGTAGTTTACTCTAAAATATATTAGTGGTTTTTTTAAGAATTAGATCTTTTTAATTAAAATCCATAAATTACCCTTTGGTTTATTTCATGTTGATATTTTTGTTATCGAATTCATACACTAAAAAGTTTACAAAATTCGAATAAAATATAACAATTTCAAAGTAATAATTAAATTCCATAACAAAAAAAATATATAACAATTCATGTCATACTCATGAAATTCTGTTTAGTGATAGAGAGTTACTTTACATTTCGGTTGTGTCATAATTTTGGCGTACCTATTGCTGAAGTCACTAAAAATCAATTTATCTCCTCAACCGAAAAAGGAAAAATAGGAAAGAAAAAACAAAATGGCTTAGCTTCGTATGATGAGATATAAATAGTCATGGTGATGTACTTTTATGATTTCGATTTTTTCATTTCTCAACAAAATCTCCATAGACCTTCGATATTCAACACTTACATAAAACCATTATCCTCATATTCTTCTTTAATTTCTCTTGCAAAGATGAGCAACAACAACTTCATCACGTCCAACATTTTCTTATTCAGTCTCCATCAATTCCTCTTGTTAGTCCACACTAAACCTCTGGTACCAGCTCTCTATGTATTCGGAGATTCATTATTTGACAGTGGCAATAACAATCTTCTGCCAACAATGGCCAGGGCAAACTTCCCACCTTACGGCCACAATTTCGTCCAGCACTTCACTGGAAGGTTCACTAATGGTAGAACTCTCCCAGATTTTATAGGTATTCTATGTCTTAAAACTCAAATTTCCTTCATTTAAATTATATCCATTTTTTTCTTAATATTTATGGTTATTTTGAAGCTGAGTTTCTTGAGCTGCCATATCCTCCACCATACTTGGGCATACACGACTCAGTACCCTTAACAGGTTTGAATTATGCGTCTTCAGCTTGTGGAATTCTCCCTCAAACTGGAACTATATTTGTAAGTCCTTCACCTTTACTCTTAATTAATTGGAAATTGACCCACCAATTAATTTTCACGGCACCTTTTTTTTTGGGGGCAGGGCAAATGCTTGAGTTTGGGTGAACAAATTGACTTGTTTAAATGGACAATTGAATCGAAGCTGCCTACCCACTTTAACAGCTTAGAGGAGCTTTCTAAACACTTGGCAGATTCTATTTTCATATTTACAACAGGCAGCAATGATTACATTCAAAACTATTTAGAACCAACCTTGTTTAGCACAAATCATGATTATGATCCTCAATCATTTGCTCAGCTTCTTATAGATGATCTCTCCAACCATTTCCAGGTTCTCTCCATAAATTCTCTTTTTTCCAGTCTCAACTTGTTCTTCATATACGTATTGATTCATGTTATTGGAATTGCAGAGCGTATATAAATTAGGAGCAAGGAAGATAATAATGCACGAAATAGCCCCACTTGGATGCATCCCACATTATACAAGAAAATATCAAGTAGTCGTAGGCAAATGTCATGAACAAACTAACCAAATTGTCTCATATTTCAATACCAAGCTTCATGAATTGCTCAAGTCTTTAACATCCACTCTTCAAGGCTCCATACTTGTTCTTGCTCGAATTAATTCATTAGGCTATGATGTCATTACTAATCCTTCAAAATATGGTAAGCTCTGAAGGCATATTTTCATAATTACTTATTTAAAAGATCATGTATCCGTTGTATTGAATGATAGTCCATATTATTGCAGGATACAGTGATGCAAGCAATCCATGTTGCACAACTTGGGGTAATGGGAGTGCTGCATGTATTCCATTGCTGGAACCATGCCCTAACCCAAATCAACATTTTTTCTGGGATGGTTATCATAATACAGAAACAGGGAATTCAGTGGCAGCCTCCCTTTGTTTCAACACTTCTGAATTTTGTACTCCTTTTAGCATTAAGGACCTCATACAAATTTAAATAAATTATGCTATCATATTAAATATTCATAACAGATTTGTAAGTCTTCACCATATGACTATATATATTTATATCACAACCAAAACAAAAGAAAAGAAAAAAACATGGTATAACAAAGTAAACCTAATGTACAAAAACTGTGTTCCTATAACTGAAAATACTTGTTTAAAAAAAAAAAAAAACCTACTGTTTCTTGTTCCTATGCAAGCCTATATGACCCAACTATAACCAAAAAGGACAAAAACACAACAAACTGATGTTTGCTACATAAAGGCTAAGGGACTTCACTTTCTTTCGTGATGAGGGCAAAGGCAAAGTCGATCAATGCCTTGGTACATGATTGTTGATTGGAGGCTTCCGACGAGGTCTGCCTCTGTAATCCTCCTGCATCAACTTTACAATCTCTTTAGTTGCTTCCAGAAGCTTTTCTGATTCGACATTGTTACCACCATTTCTGGGAGTTCCCAATCCGGCAAAATTACTTGTCTTTGCCTCCAACTTGTTCACACCACTCACCTGTTTTTCAAACATAAAATAATAATGTTCATAGGTTACTGTAAACAATACCTAGCAAATGAAACCAATTAAATTTAGTTAGCTTAACCGATGTATTAAGACAGTCTTTAAGGTTAATTAAATGTACAATTTACAAGAATATTTTTGGACTAATTGCAGCAGTGTAGAGTTAAAGGCGTGTGTGTTTTAGAGAGAGAGAGAGAGAGAAGGAAAGACCTGATTATTTGGTTGATGTTGAGATTTCCCAATGGACACGCTTTCAGCACCATTGTTCCCCCCTGCATTCAAAGGGCAATATCTAGGATGAATACACTACAAAGTTGAGATATAATCATGGCAAAACATATTGTATAACATTTGATTAAATTAGAAGCAAAATTATAAGCTAAAAGAAGAAAAATCCATTTTATAAACAACAAACCTTTTCCGTTACATACATACAAATTATGACATTCACACATCCTTGGCCTAACATCTAATAACCCTAGCGAATTTCACAAAAGAGATCTAGAAGGGTTGATTTTTTTCAGTTATGCTTTGGAGGGTGATGGTTAGGCCCTCGATAATCAGCACCAAAAGCTACAAAATCAGCTGTTTCAACACTCCTATTTTCATTCCCATATTTCACATTAAAACCTCCCTTTCCTTCAATTTCACATTTTCCATCACACAGGTTTGCACCTGAATTCTTTGAAGCCACCATTACTTCATGTCCTCCAATTTTCCTTCCATTAAATTCCTGCAAACGTATATATATATCCATCAGCTTTCCAAAAACTTCAAAATATATGAACAAATATACTGTTTTTAACTTACAAATTAATCCAAAACCAACCTTTCGAGTAACACTTCCTTCACCAGCTGTTTCCCTACCTGAAGAAAAAATTGAAACAACAGATAAATCAATCTCAGAGTATATGATTAGAAGGTTTTTTTAAGTAAATTAATGCCAAAAAAAAAGGAAAAAAAGAAGCTCACTATTGATTATACCTTGTTGAGCATGCACTGAGCAGCTGTTAAGGGCATGCAAAACAAAGAAAAGCAAAATTAATAAGCCTGCAGTAAACCTTATCATATGCACCATCTTTGTGATTCTTCCTTCAACTTAAAAGAGAGGAAATCTGAAAAAAACCAAGGAATAGGTTTTATAGAGAGTTCAACCCCAAGTCAAAGCTAGGGTTCCGACACCTTCCTAAATAAAATATTTGCTTCTGGGATAAATGCAGAGCTTAGGGAAACTCACCAATAAAAAAACTTAACTACAATCACAAATATCCAAATTTAAAATATTTTAAATAATAATAATAATAATTATTATTATTATTATTATTATTATTATTTGCATCAAAAGTTTGAATGTGGTACTGAGCATTGATTTATCAAAGTTAGGGACAAAGTGTGAGTGTAGCTTTGTCTTTGGATTGGAAATGTTCATTTTGTCCCCCATTGCCTTCATGCATGCAACGAGGGTCTTTGAGTTGTTAAATCCTAGTAGGGAGTTTTAGTTTATTATATAATGAGGTGGAGCTTGTTTGACATGAGTCTTACCAAGTATCCAATTTGCCCTAAAACTTTGACTTCTTATTAGTATTAAAGCTGGCTTTGTTTTTTCCATTTAAACGAATTCGAATCCCTGCAAATTGAAAGATGGTTAAAAAAAAAAAGTGTCAGAACTGGTCAAGGTCTCTGAGTTACAGATTCGGTCTTCTGCTGAATTGAATATTACATAGAGGAAGAATGTGATAAAAACAAATCTGTGTTCCCTAGGGTACCCTATGATAGCCATGGCTATGCACATTTCTCTTCTTTTTTAACAAATTATCTTTTTAAAGGCATGCTATACTTTCTTTTTATAGAATAAATTAATATAGATATAGATGATATTTGCTCTGAAATTAATGATACATTGAAGCCACCTTTTTCATCGGAGCCGTTGCATGAACCTATTCAATCAAACCCCTGTAAGATCACGATACAAGGAAGTAGGCATTGGCAATTACAAAGGCTTTGCTGTGTATGTATTTAAACTCTATAAAGGACTAGTTTCAGCTCAACCAAATGCATTTCTTAGTCCAAATTTCGTAGCATATGTATTAGGAAAATTAATTTTTAGATCTCATATTTCAGCTGTATTAGTTTTGTTTCATGCCTTGGGTTTTTTACATTAATAATATAAAAAAAATGTTATAAAAATGGGTGGAAAGTAGATTATTTACGAGAATAAATTATTTTAAATAATAAAAATTGATGTCGCTAATGTATCAGACAACACCACCTATAAAAAATAATATTTTTGTCTTTTTAAGTTCTTAAACTTACTTGTGACATATACGTGGATTTCTACGTGGTTGACATGAAAATTTTAGTTTTTTTAATTCTTAAAATTTTAAAAAATAATTAAATGTTGACATATCATTCATGTGGTAATTCACGTGTATGCCACATCATCAAAGTTTAAAAAATGTTACTTTTTCCTTCCATCTTGAAGTGATTTAACAAAAATGCATGTTTAAAGGCTAAAAAAGATAAAAAAATTAGATGGAAGGTTAAAATGATATTTTTATAAAATTGGAGGGGTAAATATATCATTATATCTTTAAAAAGTAGAAAAAAAAAAGTGACCAGTGAAAAAAGGGTGCCACCTCCTTGGTTGGCTACACTCCTTTTATAATTAAAATTTTATTATTTTATTTATTATTATAGGTGGTGTCGGTTGAAACATTGGCTACACTAATTTTTATTGTTCAAAATAACTTATTCTCATAAATAATTTACTTCCTATCCTATTTTCGTAATTAATTTTTTTCATTATTAATGTAAGCCCCTACCCCTATATAAATAAAAAATTTTAATTCTCCCAAATTCCTTCAAAGTACGGGTAATATTTAATGCACAATCATTAATTAATTAATTAAATTTTTCTATAAGTAAAGATATCAAATTTATTGATTCAGCAAAACTCAGTACCAAATCAAAACAAAACATAATCAAATACTTGGAAAAAAAAAGAAAAACCAGCGTTATGCCAAAATAAGAGTACACCTGGGACGCAAAAAGTCGAGGAAAGAAGTCAAAAAAATTAAGCAAAGTATCGCGCAATAAGTGGCAGTCTCTATTGGCCCCCTATTTTAGCGATATTATCAGCTTTCATATTAACAGTGCGGAATATGTGAAGAATAATCCTTCCTAGCGAAACTACAAACATAAGTACCAATGCACCACTTGATATCAAGATCACAGTTAGAATCAATAACTAGTTTATGTGAAATGTGCCACTTAGAAGCAAAGAAAATAACAAGCGCTTCCCAAATAGCTAGATTCTCATATAGAGGAGAAGTTTCTAGTTAGGTTTCTATTTATATTTAAGATTCGTAACTATATTTTTTAATAATGTTATTTTTAATTTTTAAATTTATGGTTTTAATGTAACAATGTTTTACTAGAAAAAGGTTTGTATATATTGTGGGTTTAGTTGGCATGAAGATATATATGAGAAATAAATAAATAAAAGAGGGAGGGGAGGGTCAAAATAGGGAGGGAGGGAGGTAGGGCAAAGCAATGAAGCATAGTTCCCAAAGAGGCATGAGCATGAAATTAAGAGCTAGAAGTAACATGGGCAAGTGATTAGTGCATAGAATTACTAAACCCTATCACGTTTAATTTTAAACCACGTATGCCTCTATTTGTGCATTATATCAATAAACTAATCCTGCCTTTTGTTAACACTTTAGAAGCCGAGGATCCTTTGTCCCCACCTCATCTTCACAAGGGTGTGCCACCCCACTCCATTTAATGCTTTAATTATTTCTCCCTTTTAAACAAAATTAACCGACACCAACCCTTTCATATCATTTTATCACCCATCTAATTTAATTCAAGTATATCAATATTCTTTTTAACCAATTAAAAATTTTCAACCATTTATTCTTAATTGTATTAAAGTAATTATAAAGAGAAATGAAAAAAATTCTTTTATAGATATATTATTTTTTAAGAATTATTTTATTTTTAACTAATATAATTAATCATAAAATAAATAATTAAATAAAAGAGATAATAAAATGTTTTATAAAAACTCTCTTATTGGTCATATAAAAAGATTTCCACTTTAAAATAATTTCATAAATTAAAAATTAGAATTCGATCTTATTCAACCAACATAAATGAGGTTAAACTCATTTTTAAAGATGGAGTTTAAAATACCCCTGAAACGAAATTATTCATCCAATATCAAGTCTCAAAGAAAATTAGATAAAATCTCACCCCAATCTAACAATATGGTTATGCTAATACAAAAGAGATAAAATTTATTTTTCAAGATTAAATCTTAATAATTATTTGAAGCAAATTTCATTGACCCAAACACAAGTTTCGACACCCGTTGAATCAATCTCAAGCAATAACTCTACAAAATCCTTTTCAAAATCAAGTCTTGATAACGTTTAAAGTAGACAGTATCCATACAAGATTAAATTTAAATCATTCTTAAATCGATGATGGAAACATTATACATTAATTATAACTCAAATTTCATAAATAAAATTCAGTCATAAAATTTTGTATCATCAAAATTGCAATGACTCCCAAAACCTAGTCATCTAAAATTGAAGTATTTTCCAACTAAAAAGAAAAGAAAAATTATGAACAATAAGAATTCGTGAATGGTGAACATCAAGTCAGAAAGTGGTAGTTATGAGTATCACTTCCTTTAAAGAATAAGTGGCTTCTCTTGCAAAAGTTATGAAATCAAGTTGTTTTATTGATGATATAGATTGAAAGCTTAAGTGATTCCTACAAATGGAACTCAACACCAAACTCTTATAACAAGTTGATAAAATTTCCACTAACACTATTCAAAAACTACTTCAAAACATGTTTTCATGTTAACTCAATAATTTCATCACGCATTAATTTAAAGATCAAGAAGCATGTTAAGCAGGACGATTAACTATTGGGAGCCACCTCCTCCCGAGTGGTTGAAATTCAATGTGGCTGGCGTTGTTTAGGAGGATGTAACAGGTTGTGGTGGGGTTTTGAGAGATAATAAAGTAGTGGCTTGTGCGTTATTCTTGGGGCGGATCAAAGCTAGGGGGTCGAAAATGACAGAATTAATGGCAATTAAAGCAGCAGTGGAGATGTATATTGGATTGAACTGGAAGGCACATGTTCCATTAATAATTGAATTAAGCTCGGTTGTTGTTGCGGAATGGCTGATAAATAGGAGGCATAGAACGTGGTCGTTACGAAATTTATTTGAGAATATCAACTATGGCACTAGGCAAATGGCTAGATTTCAAGTTGCGGTTACTCATCGACAAAGTAATGGTATGGCAGATGTTTTGGCGAAAGCAAGTATATCGAGATTTTTTTTAAAGCCTCGTGGTGAATTGGATAGATGCTTTATTACACTTATTGTGTAGTGATTTTTGTATCTGGATGTTAGTTGTAATATTGTTGTACTCCTCTTGTTTTTGAAAGAGTTGGTGCTTCCAACGTCTTTCTCGAAATATTTCTTCGATTGAGAAAAAAAAAAAAAAAGTAAGCATTTATGGACGAGGAAATTGCAACATAAATTCCTCCACCTTTTTATATAATTTTTAGTGGTGAATTTATTTATATTCAATCATCCAGCTTACAAATTTACATAATAAATTATTGTAAATTTTAAAACCGTTTAATTTTTTTAACTTTATAAATATTTTTACAAATTAAATACACTATTAAAATTGAAATAAATATTTAAAGATATAAATAACTTTATTTCAATCATAAGAGATAAATAAAAAATAATTTTTTTAGAACTCTTTTATAGAGATTCATATTTTTTTAAAAGTTACTTTATCTCTAATTAATTTAAATTAATCAGGAAATAAATAATAAAAATTACACTATCTTTAATTAATATAATTAATTATGAAATAAATAATAAATAAAAAGATTTAGTCTTTATAATTATTCATTTGAAGATATCATGTTCCATAAGACATCTCTGTTTAACATTATAAAAAGATGTCATCTCCAAACTTAAAAAAATCGGAAGCCCAAGAGTTTAGAAATTGAAGCTTAAAGAGAAGGTTTTGAATATTTGAAGCTCTCTTGCTCTCTAAAATCTCAAAAATATTGTAATTGTCAAAGACCTAAAGAAGTTATGAAGAACGCTACATCAATTTTGAAAAAAGGTGTTCATTGATCTTGCAACAAAAGGAAGGCTAAGCTCATTATTCATGACTAAACTCATTCTTTTGATTGCATAAATAGAGAATGTAAAACTTTATTTTTTTTTAGATTAAGTCTCGTTGACCCTTGAAATAAATATCATCAACCTGATATCAAGTATCGAAGATCATTGCATCAAATTTCAAGCAATCCCAAATAAAGAATTTTCTAAACTCATTTTCAAAATCAAGTATGAATAACATTTGAAGCGCACTACATCTATTTAATATCAAATTTAAACAAACTGTCTAAAGCTTCATTGAAAAAAAGGATAATCCCAGAAATTTTTAGAAGTAATTATGAAAACTATATATTGTTGATTTTGGTTTTCCATAATTCATGTTGTGTGTATCAATTTTTTTTTTTTTGAATTAAACAATTCAAAACATTTTACAATTTCAATAAAAGGAAAGGATAGTTACTTTGTTTTGTTGCCTCCAAAAAAGTCAAAACTGCAACTTCAACTATCAAAAAAAAGACTTCTAATATCTTTTTGCTATTAATAATTTCCTTTTAAAAATTTTAATACTATAATTGAAGATAATGGGTGATGAGAGTGGAATTTAGTATGTTCGATACCTCTGCAAGGGCACCCGTTTCAACGTCACCCTCAATGTTATACTTTAGTTTTACTACAAATTAGCATCAAATATTGAAAGTATGTAACCTCACTCCTAATCTCTTACTTTAAGGAAGATTAAGCCCAGATTTTGACACCTGTAAAAACAGTATGGCTCCATTTACCAATGTCATGTGTGTTTCATCTTTAGTTAGTGAGCATCGATTCTATTATTACTTGTACTAATCCACCAGATGATTTGTAATCCATGTGTCTGTGTATGTAGGGAATTTGGAGAATTCCGATTGTTTTAATGTGGGAGTTTTTCATGTTGGATTTTCAAGCAGGTAAAATAAGGTGCTTGCTTTCAAACGACAATGTCACATGTATAACACTAACATTAATTATATCAATTTGGGGTTGTCAAGAAATTATTTGGCAATCCAAGAAAATAAAAAGATTCCTTTTAGATTGCTTTTTTGTTTCTTCTTTAATACAATAAATTTTCTTTCCTTTACAACGAAATATCTTGGAGCTTTCCATCTTCCATTTACTATTTTATCACCCATCTTCCCTAATTTACACGGAATATCATTCCTATGATTCAACTGTAATGGAACCATTTCTTCCTATATTTTGCCCTACTACGGATATACAAAAACAAAAATACACCAACTTCAACAAAGGATAAAAGGAAGAGTTTTATATTGTTTTTCTCACTAAAAAATTGGCAAAAATATTACTTATATGGTGAATTTCATCTCATTTTACTTGAATTATCACTTTTGACCATAAAAAAAAATTTTGAACTACCTAAATGGAAAAAGTGATATGGTTTGAGAGGATGATGAATGGTACATGCAGTCCTTTCAAACTTCAACAATTTCTGCTCCATCATGTTGTTTTATTTGATAAGGTCAATTCAATGATGTTTCAGAATTCAGAATAAGGTAAGCCAAGTAAACCCACACTGCAACAAAGTCATCATTTAGCTCAACCACTTAACAAGAAGGTCAAACCAGATAGCCCAGAAGTAGTTCCAGTTGCAGTAATAACACTCTTCATCCTAGGGTAACCAGCAACAGCAACAGACTATGTCCATCAGTTCAATGAGAACCTGTCAGCTTCTTTTGATGATGCATCTATACTTCAATATTCAACATGGTTATAATCTTTCTATATGTGGTTCAAAACACAATCCTCGGCACGATGTTCCTCACTATTACTTATGCAACACATTCAATTCACTGCAGCAACAACGCGGATTTCCAGTTATCCACGGGCAAAGAAAATATTAATATGTTATACTATTACAACAGTTTAACCCAAATCAACAAATGTTTTCAAATTTAAAGCATTCTTAATATGCTACCTTACAGGAGCAGGATATAACAACTAGCATCTCCTGCAATTTATTTAGTTTGTAACCTATCACCGATTAATGTGACTTGATACAACCCCTTTAGCACCAGATCTGAAGTTTCGTTTTCACACGTAATCAAAGCCTGTTGCTGTTCATAGGAAGTAATGAAGAGGAACTTACCTTCCTCAGCAGCAACCATGCTGAAACCAGAATCAACACATTATTGTTCATTCAACTCAAACGGGCAATGCAGTTGAAATTTGTAAATGATACTGCCTCATCAATTGACATCAGATGCAATGCATGAGAGTCATCAGACTGCAAACTATGGAAAATTTTACATGGAATATCAACGTTTCTGTAGTTTCAATGTTTTCCTTGTTGGTGAAGCTGCCTAAGACTGCTATGTGCAGAATAATAAAAACTAGCCAAATTCTATTACTAGCTCTCAGCCTCACCAAAACCAAATCCTGACTCTGGAAAACGAATTAATTGCTCCTGTTGGCTTTATAAAGCAAATTCTTATTTTTAAGTCACTTTAAGAACATGTGGATCATCAATTAAGCAAGAATAAAGGGCGACCGTCCAGCAGCAAGCAAGGAGCATTACTGAACCTAACCATCAAGGTAAAATAGAAGCTAACAGGCTTGCTTAATGATTAAAAACAAATGCAGTACCAGTTAAAATATTTTCACGTGTGAGTGTCCAACAGATTTCAGGGGAACATGACCTTAACATTTCCAATTAGTTAAAAATAAACTCCTAAAAATTGCTAGGCTGAATAATCTAAAATGAGAATGCACAATGTTGATTCATCCAGTGCAGCAAAAGACAGCATACAATTTCTCTTGTGTCGGTTCATAGTAAGCACAAGATTGGATTAACTCTTCACAAACCATAATCAAATTCAAGTGTTACAATTTTTCTTTGTTTTTTTCATGAGAAACAATGACAGTATATAACCCAAGGATGCTCCAAATCAATTTTGAAGATCATGAAAAACACCAATTTATTATTTTATTTGTGTTAAATTTATATCATCTTACCTCTATAAAGAATTCAAACACCCGTAATAGATTTATTTAAGGAGAACAAAAGTAAAGAGGGTCCAGAAGAGCTTCTCAATCACTAAGAGGAGAGTTAAGAGAATTGAAAGTACAACGTGTACAAGCTGTGATGAAGTCAGCAGAATGACATACATCAGCCACTATGACATAAATCGACAGGCAACAAAAGTAAAATAACATTATTAGATGAAATTTCTTATGAGTTAAATTAGTAAGCAAAGGCCAGTGCAAAAATTCTTACAATTCTTTTAGTCCCATGATATACACCTTTAAGGAGTTCAGCCCTCATCTGGTTATTGAAGTACAACCCAGCCCGGTGTCAATGTGCCTCATTCAGTCCAGGTATGGAATGATATCACCAAGTGCCTAAAAATTGTTGGTGATATAAATAGCTTGAAAAGGATATGTTCACGATGCTGATGCAGTAGCAAAGATCACTTGGTGGCACAATCCGCCAACAGCAGAGAAGTAATTCCCGTCAAAATATGTGCAGGAAGCTGGAAAAAGGATGGTGTGAAAGAAGATATCATCTTTCTTGCAAAGAAATAGGAACTACTGGCCACAAGTTAACCTCTCAACAGGTCATCTCAAAGGAAATTTTCCAGCTCAGCGGACAGAGGCATCAAATCTTGGCTCATAGAAGCAAACCTGACTGTTGTATGACTGAAGAGCACAGCCGGCAATCCAAGACCAAACCTTCTTTTCCACATCATAAATTAGGCCCTTCCCTTGGTTCCAAGATGTGAAGCAGATAAGATTATCCTGTCCAAAGCACTCAAATCTCTCTGCTGATAGTCTCAACAAAGCTCGAAAATATTTAGGTGGCATTCTACTTATCTCCACCCACATAATCTTAGCATGATCCAATTCCCAAATTCTCATACTTTGTAGGGTACTATAAAGACCAATTCTTCCAACCAGATACAGGCGCTTCTGTGTCCCGGCAACCAAATAACCATCTAGCAAAGATCTAGGGAACTTTGCTGGAATATGCTCCCAATATCCAGAGTCAAGACGATACATCATCAAGCCAAGGGGTGAAAGGGTTTCCAAATATAACCTGGAGTCACAATATGCCATCTTTGAGGAGCACAGATTTACTGCAGGCATTATCTGGTGGACCGTCCACTTATCAATCTTTGAGTCATATACTTCAGTAGGCAATGACTTGTCACCATAAATATCACTAGTGGCAATAACTTTAAATGATTTGTCTGTTCGATCCACGACCATAATCAACTGTCTTTGCTGGTTATAATTCATGCTTGGCAGTGTTCTCCAACTTTGTGTAAGAGGATTACATACTAGAGCTCTGAAAATTAGACCATCAAGTCCAGAAAAGCAAACTAGACCACCTGAAGAGCCGACCAACCAGAAGGCCCACTGAGGCAAAAAATTGAATGGAATTCTATACCATGTTTTTAATGGCAAACTAAAAACTGAGCATTGCGGAGTGTGTGAGTTCTTCCAAAATGTAAGTAGACATGGCCCATGAGATGGCACTTCTGAGTGAAACTTGAGAAAACTATTATCTTGAAGTATTGAATTCCATCTTTTACAAACTGAACGAAGCCGGAATATCATAAATGGGGGAACCCTTGCCAAAATTTCATTAAATAAGTCCTCAGGCAACATTGCCCATATGTTATCTTCCATTTGAACATCAGGATGAACTGCCTTACCAAATGTAGCAACCGTCTCCTCATCTAAACCCCGTGGTTTAGTCTTTACCACCTTCTGCCTAGACGGACTAGTGTTCCTCGATCCTATCCGACCTGATGGGCTTGTATTCCTCGACCCACAACCCCTAACAGGTAATACTTCTTTAGGACAACTCTCATCGTTGTGAAAAGGCTTGTTTTTGTTCAACTGGGAACTGGATAATCTAGATTCAGATGATTCCGCAGCAGCATCCATAGTCATGAATCCTCAAACCTAAGCAAACCAATTTTGTTGCTTTTATTTAAAATAAATAACTAAATAGTTAAAAAGAAAAAAGCGATTAACAACTACACCAAAATCCTAACTTTCAAGCTTAAACAATGTATTCAAGTACCGAGCAGCCACTTGCTTAACAGTCAAGACCACCCATAACTATTCATTCACGAAAAGCAAAGCAACCCAATGTTGTTTCATATCTAAAAACCAAGCTCAATGCTCAAATTCAAGTCTTTATTCACCCAAAGATCCTAGCTTTCAAGCTAAAAACGATGAAATAAAATCAAGTAGAACACAGCAAATTACAAAAACCCAATCAATACAATAGATAACTGAACAACTCCAGCTCTTCAGTTGGGATAAAAAAAATAAAACTTTTAAATCAGATCCAGGCATGATAATCATGTAAACAGAAAACAATAATTCAAACAACTGGTGGAAGCATTGAGTTAAAATCAATGAACGATAGAAGCAAAGATAGAAAAAGTTTGAATCTTGGGAGAATATTTAGATGGGTTACCTTAGATTCAAAGGATTTATCTCTGTTCTTGGTGAGGAAGTCAGGAGAAGTAAATTTCTGGCATAGAAATGAGGGAACCTAACCTCAATGACTCTCTTACATTCGTTTTTCTGATTTATTTTGTCATTATTTGAAAAAATATTAAATAAAAATGGACTTTTTTTTAAGTTGAAAATTGGAGCCCAAATGCCAAACTCCAAACTGGTGCCAAGTAAGAGAGACCATGGGATATCCAACGAAGACATGACATAGCAGCAAACTTGGGATTGATTGGTCAATGACTTAAAACTAATGTCCCTACTAACACTCTCTAATCACGGACAAAGTCTATAATAGTACTTTCATCAATTATTTTTATCCGCTAAATATTTTTAAAAATTATTCTTTTTTACTCAAATAACACCATGCAAATACATTGTGTCGAATAAAAAGAAAACGTAATGCACACATATTATAATACCTAATCTTCGCTAAATTTAAATTGGACAAAATTGTATTGAATTTAAACTAATTATTATTTTTTGTTAAAATATGTTTCACAAATTTAAAATTTAGTTCTTATATTTTTATTTTCAGAGATTTAATCCTATTAATTTTTTTATTAAATTTATTAGTTTGATATTTTGAAATAAAAAAATATACTTACTTAATAGCTATCTAGCTAAAAAAATAATTTTAACACAGTTAATAATTGCCCCTAAATTTTGAAGCCTAAAACATAAAAAGTAATAAGACTAAATTTTTAAAAATAAAAATATAGAGATTAAATTCTAAAATATAATCGTGTAAAATTAATGAAAATGAATTTGTGAAGTAACTACTTTGAAATTAGGGTACAAAACTACTGGAGCAGAATGTATCATTAGTGAAACGAGTATATCGATTATTGTAATTTTAAAATTTAATTTATGAAAAATGAGATTCGAATAGTTTAACCATACAGTTCCTCAATACGTAGCGTAGTATGGGAGGAGCAGTCTGTATCATTGACCGAAACGATTGTGTTGTTTTCAGCTCCAATTTCTGCTGGCAAACAGGGGAGAAATTAAGACTAGCTGGTTTGTGTTGTGAACGGAACACTACATTGCAGAGTGGCTTAAATAGAAAATGGCACCTCTTCCACTGGCAGTACACACCAATGCTTGAGGACATACGCAGGCTAAGGAATGGAGTTTGTAGCCCCGGTGGGGATGCTGCCGGACCAACCCTTGTTAAAATGCTGCTGAAGCAAATAATTGCTTGTTATTACTTAGCAAAGTCTTTTAGCCATTGGTATTATGTTTTCTGTAAACCTTATTTGCTATTGCTTAATGATAGGATTGAATTTCAGAGAAATTTATAATCACATTTTAGTATATCCAAAAGTTTCCAAAATTTATTCTAAATTCCACTTTAATAATAAGGAGAAAGTTTTATATATGAATTCTATTTGAATTTTTAATTTTTATATATATTCTAGTTATTAGTTAAATTAGAAATGACAATGAATTAGCTGTTACCAAATCCACCGTTACTTCATGGTTAATATATGTTATCTCATCATCCATTCTGCCTGTTATGGATGTAATATTGAAAATTACTAAAACTTTCACGGTTGTATAAATTCATCACTGCCCTAATTTGATTTTTTTAAAAAATATATAATACACAGTTTCAATATACAACAAATATATTGTATAAAGGGTAAGATAATAATCTTACCTTTTAATAATTATAAACTTTTAAATGAATTCAAGATTTATTCTATGATGCAATTTTACATTTTTACCTTTTTAACATATACCAAAATGGGATGGGAGAAGCAAAATTATTAGAATTGTTCCACATCCACCACCTAAGAAATCTTATCCCGCTCCTCCATTAATCAAAAAAAAAAAAAGAAGCAATCCATTTAACGGTGCAAGACGGTTCGAATTTCAATGGACGATTCGGATTCTATGATCCTTTAAGTCAGATGGTGCACTGTAAAGTATTGAAGTATATACAAGTCTAAGCAGGTTGATCGACCTATTTAAATTAAAATATTTTTAAATATTACAACAAAATACATTTTCATGAATCAAAAAGAAGAAAACCGATAATCTTTCTTTGGGTTCAATTTGTGCCTGACATGTATGTATGGACTCTTTCCGATGTGCTCCCATAGACCCAAGGTTTGACTTTTCTTCCAAAAAAATAGTATTCAGAGTGGAAGGCTTGATTTAGATGCGGTGGTATTATTGGAAAACCAAAGAAGACGATGTACAGATACAACCTGTGACCAAAATGCAGAAAACCCAAGCACACATGAGATGCAAAGTTGAGTGGTGAGACTAAAGTGCATTGAGACGACCCCAACGCACAAAAGATGGAAAATTGACTGCTGGACCAAGGATGCATTGACAGCTTTACTCGAACGGGGAGCTGACCAATCCCTCACAAGTAAATGACAAGAATTGTTAAGGTTCACATGTGAGTAAGACATCAACAATCACTAAAAGGTGAAATGCAAAGGTGGCATATATACATGAATGATAATACAATCCAATACATTTTAGCTTCAAGTGACACCCAACATTTTTGTATAGGATCTTTTTGGTGCGCCCTTGCTGGCTCAAGGTTTGACTTTTCTACACAAGTACATTTATACAAGAAAAGAATGGTTGAGTCACTGGTTTTCCTAATACATATGTTTAACTGAGGACCTCCTCTATCAGTAATGACATGTTCATACTTCATTATACATTTCATTCTTTCAACCACTCTTAGTGACTCCATATTTTCCATGGTTGAATGGAGAAACACATGATGGATATAAACAAGATCTTGGCACCCCAAGTAATATCCCCAATACTAAACAAGATATGGAAGCCAAACATCATACCTTGAAGATCTGAAGTTGCTGGGGAAAGCAGTCTGAAGTAGGGGATGCCAGTTCTCTACCTTGATAGTATCACAACAGATATTATGTCAGTCAATAGGCATTCGATGTGAGAAAACAAGTTGTATTGGTCACAATATAGACCAAGTCCATAAGAAATATTTGCCGAGTACTTTCTGTTGATGACAAATAAAATAAAAGAAACATCGATGATTTGCAAGTTCTACGGTATCAAATCAGGCCATTCTTTTGCACTCCTATGAGTTCTTTAGTGCTGCTTAGGTATCCACTAATTAGCACACAGATAAAGCAAAAACCAGTCTCACGCAAGTGATGTAAATAAACACTTTGGGGAGGGCCAATGGAAGGTTTAGCTGGCTGGCATGAATTTAGTGTTCAAACTTCATTATGTAATCAGAAATCAACTAGAACCTAGGAAAAATGAGAACAAGTTAGTTAGCAACATAAGACCAACAAAACCAGAATATTTACACATTTTATGTTACATTCATTTAAAATAGAAAAATATAAATTAATGGATCAAGAGAAGTAACACCTCCTCAACACCAACCTTGGTCCTGTTCATTGGATGCTTAAATCCGAAATTCAGTCAGAAGAAATGAAAATGTTTCAATCTTTTTTGCTCTGGTTCATCCTCATCATTAAAGTTGAAACTTCTACATCTCCTGATAGTAGGTTTATCATGGCCATTGTTAAAATTGATATCTTCTCGGTCTATTGATCCACCAAAATCTAGACTGTTAAAACTGCTTTTCAATGAGAGCCGATTCGGATCAATTGGAGAGTTTGACTGGAACTGTATCATGTTAGGACTGCAACCGTTCTCATCATCCTGAGTGCATGGCAGATAAGCAGAAATTCCATAACTTGATTCCAAATGCTTAAGGGCTTGCTTCCCTTCCTCTTCATCAGAGCTGGAACTTTTTTTGGATTTGACATTGCCGTTAACAGAACACTTTGCATCAACATAGAATACATGTACACCACATTTCTCCACCTTCATATGATCTGCACACTTTCCATCCTCTCCAGCTGTGATGTAGAATTCAAATAAGGCCTCCTCATAATGCTCATCTTTTCGAAACATATTCTTATCAAACCAAATGATCATGTTATTGGACTCAAAGAATATGGGCTCATCATAATATAAAGGCAAAGTCCACCTACTTATGAAATTATGACAATCATGACATATGGTTTTTAACTGAATTTCACAGACAATTTTAACATCAATGTCTTTGGGATTGTTCTTGAAATTAACCACAACAGATGGAACAAAACACAAGAATCTATCAATCTTCCAATCAGGACATAGCTTGATTGTTATTGAAGAATCTCTGCACTGATACTCGAACCTTTCTGAAATTTCACTACAGGCAACAACTCTATCAAAAATATTATCAGTTATCATTTCATAAAATCCCAATGACCTTTCTTTCACCCATTCCTCTACAATGCATTGAGATCTAAGCTGTGCGTTAGCCACAATATTGTGAACTACATCTTGATCCAAATTGAAGCAATTACTGAATAGCATGTGGACTAGGCTAGAATTCTCCCAAAACTGTCTTCCACTCAACACAAGCTCTAATGATGTGCAGTCATGAGCATTTAGGTTTCGTAGACTTGGGGGAAGCTCTGGCAAAAATATAAGGCTCTTGCAACACTTCAAGTAAAGGGAAATTAGATTAGGAAGTTGTCGGATGCTCATTGGAATTTTCACTATATTTGAACCACTCAGATCTAGAGTTGACAACGTGTGAAATTTGAGAAAGCTACTGCTAAGGATGACACTGAGAACATTCAAGTTTCTTCTGTGATGTACACAAGTTATGTGCTCATTCAAGATGGGTGAAGCTTTTATACTTAATCTCTTGAAAAAAGCGAGCTGAGATAGACATTGCATGGTCTCCAGGATTTCTGGGAAAATCTCTAAATTTGAACAACCTTGGAGACAAAGTTGTCGAAGAAATTTCAACTGGAAAATACTGCTCGGGAGGCTTTTAATCCTACTACAGTCACTCATACTTAACTTCGAAAGGCCTCTAAGCAAAGCAATCGACAGGGGAATTTCTTCTATTGGAGTGTTGTCCAGTAATAAGATTTCTACAGTCTTGGATACATTTGGAAACTGGGTGATGTTCAGGCAATGACAAAGATGGATTGCTTTTAGTGAATCCAAATTGCCAATAGTGCTTGGAAGATTTCCAATCCTTGTGCCACTCATATCTAAAAGAGAAAGTTTACTGAGACACCCAATTGACAAGGGCACCTCTTCAATCTGAGTATATGCCAAATTTAAGTCTTCGATGTTCTCTGAAACATTTGGAAAATGAATGATGTTTGGACAGTGAGACAGGCAGATTATTTTAAGGGAATCCATCTTAACAACACTGTCAGGAAGATTGTGAATCCGTGTACGGCTCATACGTAAAGAAGCAAGTCGATTGAGACACTGGATTGATGAAGGCACTTCTTCTATTAGAGTCCCACTCAAGTTTAATGTTTTTAAGGTTCGTGGAATTTCGGGAAACTTTGTAACTGGACAGTCTTTAAGACACAGGTTTTCAAGAAATTTCAAATGAATCATACGCGGAAGATCAGTCAAGTTTATGCACCCACTGACCTCCAACTCTTCAATGTTCAAGGCTCTTGACAGATCTGGGATCCTAGTTAAATTCTTGCAATTCCTGAGATCAATCACTCTTAAATTCGCAACATTCTGTAGAATGAGAATAAGGAATAGCAAATTTAGTTTCAAGTCTGTAACTAAATTAGAGATTTACTAAACAAAGAAACTTTTTTTTTTGGGGGATTGAGCAAAATAGTACAGAATACATACCTGCTCTTGATCCCATAGTTGTTCGAAGTTACTGTCCGGTAATCTCAATTCCACAAGCTTCTCTGGAGTAAAATTTGGTGGCAAAGATCTCAATGGGCAATACTCCCAATGAAAATAACTAAGCTCACCTGGAAGAGACTTAAGATCCTGCCGTGAAAGCAGTGAGTTACCCTCCTTTCCAGAAAGCTGAGAATAATAAAATTTGATATACCGAAGATTATACATTTTGTGGAAAACATCTTGATGTAATTGTATTCCATCAATCCCATGCATGTCCAGGAATATCCCTTCAATAGATTTAGTCCCCTGTCATGAACAACAAACAATTAAGTACAAATAAGAAAATTATCTTACGCATGCATTCATCTTTTAGCAACTTAAAATTTATGAATGAGGAAAAGAACAAGATAATGTAATCAACTTTTACCGCGTCATGTTTTAAGACTCGAGCCACATCTTTGGGGATCCATAGCCTACTGCGTTCACCAGGATCCTTGGATTCTTGGCGGACAATGTTCCAACCCATTTCTTGTAGCAAATCATGCATCCAAAGAGTACTATCCAGTTCTGTAATGTTAATGAGACACTTATCAAACAGGCTGCTAATTCCAAAATGAGCGCCTTTATAACAACTATTTAATATTTTTGCAACAGCCTCTGCCTTTTCCCCTTTAAAGAAGCATGCAATATCAAGAAATATGCCCCTCTCTAGGTCATCCAATCCATCAAAACTCATCTTCAGCAGATTATGAATTTTTGGGTTGGGATGTTCCTTTAACTTATCCAATGCACTTTCCCATTGTTCTTCAGTCTTCTTATAAAGTGTAGAACCCAAAACTTTAAGAGCTATTGGAACCCCTTTAGCATATTCTAAAAATCGATTTGATAGATCCACAAAATCATCAAGAGGATGGCTTTTCTTGAAGGCATATAGAGAAAAAAGATGAAGTGAGTTCAGGTAGTTCAACCCCTCAACCTTGTATATTTTATCAACTGATCCATTCTTAAGTACTTGTTGATCTCTAGACGTTATTATAACTCTACTTCCAAAACCCAAGTGGCGTAGACCACCTACTAATATTTCTAACTGGTCCAAATCACTAACATCATCAAGGACAACAAGTACCCTTTTTCGATGGAGTCTATCATTGAGGAATTTGGATCCTGCTCTGGGAGTTCCTGTAGCAAGGGTTTCTTCTTCTAATATCACAGAAAAAAGCTTATCTCGGAGTGAAGTAATTCCATCACATCTTTCGGACTCCTCTGTAACATTTGCTAGGAAGCAGCAACTATCAAATTCACCACAGACTTCATCAAAAACAGCTTGAGCAAGAGTTGTCTTGCCTATACCACCCATACCCCAAATTCCTATTCCTATCATTGGGATGTCTTTCACATTAATGCATAACAATTCTTTAATCTGCTGTTTGTGATGATCTATTCCAACCAATCCTTTAATATCATTAGAAGACATAAGATCCAACTTCTTCATAATATCTTCAACAATTTTCATCATGTATTCAGGTTCTGATCTGAAAAATCATAAAATGAATAGACTAAATCTATATATATATATATATATATATATAAATAAGACAAACAGGAAACAAATAAACTTACTGAACCCATATCATGTCATATCATATCCGATGAATATTGAATTGTAAGTTTCAATCGGGAAAAAAAAGCCATAAAGTACAAAATTCTAAATAGAATATAGTTAATTCAAGAGGATGAGAAATTTGGTCACCTGTCAGACTTATCTCCCATTATGTGCCATCCTTTTATATACCCAGCTTCAGAAAAAGCATTTTTCCACCCTTGCAATTTGTGTGCCCAATTTTGCTGATGGTTAGCAAAAGCTTCTTCAAAACTCCCCGTACATTTTCGCACATCGGAGGGGTTAACATGATAGAAGATAGGCACTACTTCTAGTTTGTTGAGCCGCTTCAACTCCATGATCTTGAAAAGCTCTTGTAAGCACCATGAAGAAGAAGCATAATTTTTAGAGAAAATGATTACCGAGATCCTCGATTCTTCGATAGCTCTCAACAGTGATGAGGATAGATTCTGCCCTGTTTTCAGTTGGTTTTCATCCATGTAAGCTCCGATCCCTTTACGCTTCAAAGCTCGATATAAATAGCTGGTGAAGTTGTTGCGAGTATCTTCACCGCTGAAGCTGAGAAAAACGTCATGTTTTCTGTGACGAGAGGAGGAAGCCATGGAAGTTAGACGGTGGGGATTTTGAGATGGTTGTGAATATGAGTTGCAATTATTTCAACAGTAACAACCTAGATTACATTTCAAACTGCCTACTAATCTCTCTCACAATGAAACTGGCTGCTTACATATGGGAATACGAAAATGAATAATCGAAATTTTATAATGGTACAGACCATTAGGAGATACGAAAGTATAGTAAATATGAAAATGAGTGTTCACTTAAAGTACAAGAAAATAAACATTAAAATTTTTTTATGCACTCTTTAGTTGGAAGCATAGATATTGAAAATTAAATCCAACATTAATGAAAACATGAAAAATTTGAAAATGGATAATGAAAACTTTAGTTGATTTTATTTTTTTCTTCAGTCAAGTTTTTATTTATTTATGGCTTCAATCAAGTATGGAAATCATTTTTATTTTTCTGAGTTTTGTAAATTAGGTAAGAAAGTCTAATAAAAAGAATATGGTTTTTAGGTTTACACTCGAAAGTTTAAAAAAAACTAAAATTTTATTTGCAATTTTTTTCGATTCTTTTCCATATATATTTTGAATTTTTAGAAATTTTTTATTTATAATTTTTGTTTTTAAAAATATTTTAACATAATTTTTCATGTTTTTAATTATTTATATATTTTTTAAGATTTTTAAATTTTTTAGAATTACCATTGAGAAAAAAAATTTAGAAATCAAAATGATATTTCAGCTATAGTTTAAGAACCAAATTAGTAATTAACCATTTCAATTAACATTCCACGTCATCATTTAACAAAAAAAAATTAATGAATGGGCTAATTTATAAGTTCCAAAATGTATAAGGGCTAATTTACGCATTTTTCAGTAGAGGAGCCGAAATGCAATCCACTTGCAACAATCCGACTTTTAGTGGTATCGAAAAATACGATTCTGAAACCCCATTTCGATAAACCAAGTCCGTAAATATAAAATAGGAATTTTTACAGAGTTGATATAAATATATTAAAGTTCGATTAAGTAATTTAACCAAGAATATAGTTAATTAAAACTCAGAGACTAAATTGTAAAAGTTCAATAACTATTGGGTTTTAATTTAAGCTTGAAGAGCTAAATAACAATTATCTAAAAGACCAAAATGATTATTTAATTATTTATTAATATGAGATAGTTGATGATGATGGTAGATACCACTAAAATATGTAAAATATGTTTGACCTTGTATTTAAATGTGAATTGGATGAAATTTGAATTATTGAACGTAGCTAAAGATAACGTCAGACCATCGAGAGGGAAAGGAAATGCGAGAGTCGTAGACGAGTGATTATAATTTTTGTTTTTACTTTTATGATTTGAGTACAATATATATACGAATGATTATATATATATGCATGATTGTGGCATACTAGCCAATGAGGTAAGATGATTAAATATCTCATGACTTGATTTGTGATTGTTGATAATGAATATCAAAAATTGGATTGAAATGAATAAAATAGAAATAAGCATGATAATAAATTGATAAAATGTCTCATGACTTGATTCGTGATTGTTGATACTAAATATTGAGAATTGGATTGAAATGAATAAAATAGAAATAAGCATGATATAAATTGATAAGTGTTTTATATTATTAATTGATGATAGAAATGATATGGAATAATGTGTTGAGTATGTGATGGTATGAAATTGATAATAGTATGTTATATGGATTCATAATGAAATGAAATGAGACTATGATAAGTGAATTGAATATGATATGTAATTGGATCATCGGTATCCTATTAATTGTTTAGGCAAAGTCGGATATAGTTGGCATGCCATGGAATTAGTTTGTATGCGGATTTATGCACTTCGTGTGTCAGTATGCACTTTGTGTGCCAGGATGCACTTCGGTGCCAGATTGGTGTGTTGGTTGGATGATCCGTGTATCCATCCGAGTTCGAGTCAGGTTAATAGGGATTATGAAACATAATTTTGATAAATGATATTGAATTGAAACGATATCATGAAATGGAACCATATGTGCATATATGTAATTCATGATAGAGAAAATATATAAAAGATTATGAGAACCGATGAAAAATGAGCCTTAGGGGCCGAATCAAATATGAATGAGTCAATAAACTCCAAAAAGAGAATTGAACCATAAGTTGAATGATCAAATGACATTAACTGAAATTGAAGATTAGGTATCATATTGTTAAATGCATATGTGTTTGAAATTTAAATGGCTTATTTGTATACATACTAATATAAGACATGGTATTAAATGTTTGAAATGGTTATATAATGAAATGGTATATGAGATTGAAAGTTTTTTGAATGGTATGATATGGTAAATTTTATAGCAAATACTAAGTGAATTGGTATGCAAATTTATATATATATATATATATATATATATATATATATATATATCATATGATAATGGAAACTCTTGGCATGATGAAATGTGAATTGGTTAAATATTGAACTTGAACACATTGTGCTCATTTGCTAATGTAAAAATTACATTGACTTGAATCATTAAAGTACCATTGAGTTTTATCGCTCAGCGTATGATTTGTTTATTTTGTGCGCAAGTTATAATAGATTCCGAAGTGCCAAGCATAATTTAGCATTCAATCAGCAAACCTCAACTAAGAAATCCAAGCGTAACAAGCTTTAGAGAAAATTATCCTTACATGTAAAAAATATTTATCTTAATTCGCATCTAACTTAACAGTCAATCAAGTCTTTAAGCATAAGTATCATGCATTCAATAATCGAATCTTTCTCTATCATTTTCAAAATCAAAACATGTAGATATTCATAGCAAGAGTGGCTCATATCAAATATAATTTTCCCTTCATTCACAATCTCAATATAAGATCCATTACAGTGAATATCTTTAGAGGATTATGCATGAACCATAATTGATTTCAATCTTTTAAATATTGATATATTAACTCTTTTGGAGCTTTTAACTAATTTTGTACTACCAAATAATTAGCTCTTTTGGAGCTTTAAATTAAATTTGTAGTACCAAATATTGCATTAATACGGTTTATTTCAATACCAATTAAGATAAATATTTTCTATCTGTAAGGATAGTATTTATTGTGACATTGTCACCGAAACATAATTTTTTCCTCAAAAAAAATTAACAAATTTTGAACAAAACATTTGGACATATGACATGTATGTGACCAATGATATTTCGTATCACATTGATAACATAAGTTATCTCTATCTTTTGAAAGGTTGTTTTGAAAATTCTCATTGTTATTTATTACTAAGTTTCAATTTCTAGTGGTTATTATTATGCCACTTATATTATATCCTTTAATTTTTTTATGCTTGCATTCACTTCGAGGAATGCAACAAATTTATTAAGATAAATTTTTAAACAAAAAATATCTGATAAGGAAGAAAACATGTACTCAAATATAAAATATGGCATTAATATATTTCTGCCAAAAGCCTGAGCTTTTAAAATATTAGAAGAATATTACTATACGACCTATTTAAAAATATATTTTATAAGATATTAGAAAATCATTTGAAAATAATACACTAAAAATGTTTATTAATAAACCTTATGAAACCATCAATATTTAATAATTTGATTAAATTTATAACAAATAAAATAATAATAGTCATACCTCAAGAAATTACGTCCTTACCAATATAAATTTTACTTGATAAATCCAACATCAAAAATCAAAATCAATGTTGAGAAAAAATTTCACCATCTTCAGAAAAATATAAATAAAACAAATTAATCTAAACATATAATATTTTTAAAAAACCTTCATGCAAATCTCCGCATTTTACGTCTAAGACCTCGAAGAATAAATCTGATATTTGATCTTCAAATAAATTAAATTTGATGAGATATGAATAAACATGTTTTTATAAATTTCTTAACGCATGATAAATGCATGGAGTAGTTGAGTGGCTAGAGGAAATGACAAACATAGGTCACAAGTTCAAAATCTTTTACCTCTGTTTTATAAACTCAACATAAAAATCATAATGTAGTTGAGTGGTTGAGGAAGAAGTGTAATTGTTTTTGCAGCGTGAGTTCGAACTATTCGTCTACCCTTGAAGGTCCACTTAAAATTTACGAGAGTTTGAAAAAAAATAATAAGTTCGAAAAATAGGTTTGAACAAAAAAATTAAGTCCGTTTAAAATATGAGTCGGGCTCGAACTTGAACATTTAAGACCTAAACTGGCCCGACCTGTTTTAAGTTTATAATATTTTATATTATATTATTTTTATATATTATGTAATTTAGAACACATTAAAAAAATCTATACTTAATATATAATATTACTCTAATGTAAACATTAAAATTATGTTAAGATAACTATATAAACAATGTGAATAAATAAAAAATATATAGAATTATTAAATATTAAAATAATATAATATAAATACTTTTTTTAAAAATTAAAAAATAATAGGGACAGACTTAAAATGAGATTAAGTTAGTCTTTTATAAATATGGACAAGTTTGAACAAAATTTTAGGCCTATATTTCGAGCTAGGCCGAGCTTGAACAAATATAAAGTATGTTAATATCATGCTTAGGCCTGACCCGAACCCGGCCTACGAGCACCTCCAGTTCGACTCTAACCAGGTGCAATTTTTTTTCTTGCCAACAAACTAAAGGCGTAAAAACTGAGGTTTTCTATTATAAGAATTTGGGGCATGCTGTGGGCTAAATACAAGAGAAATAGGAGAGGAAAAAGAACTTATTGTTACAAACAAAAGTGAATGTCCATATTTTAACATCTTCATTTATGAGAAAAAATCCCTTCATTTATTATGAAAGTAAATATGCAAGTTATTTAATGTATGTGTTAATGAAGCACTTAAGTAAGCTTCATTTATTTGTGTTTCATTGAATGTCAATTATTTTAAAATAGAATCCTTACATGAGTGAAAATAAGATACGAGAAAATTCTCTGTTGATTTGATCTATTGTTTACTTTTTAGTGTTCTTTTATTTGATTATTTTACAACATGTTATCAGCACGAGCTTCTACAAGTTCATAGTGAAGTTCACGTCATTTCGACTTTATATAATTTGTTCGTATAACTCTCGTTAAACTATATACGGTATACGTATTTTATAATTCTTTTATTTTATTTTCTAGATGAAATATTTACTTTGGGTAACATTTGCCTATTTATTTTTACAACTCAAATGTTATAATGATAATTATATATTTTTTTTACTAAAAGAAATTTCAATTAATGTAATTTGTATTAAGTTATTATTATGACTACTCCTCTCTATGCCAATATTTGACATGCATATTATTATTTAGCAAATTTGGCATATATAATTGAATTATTTTACGATTGAGAATGCTTATTATTTTACTATTTTTTTTATATTTTGATTCAAGTGATTATAATGTCAAATCTTGCTAAACTTGAATTTCCGGCCTTAGACATCTCATACAAGAATTATTTGTCATGGGTGTTAGATGTTGAAATTCACCTAGATGCTAAAGGTTTAGGAAATACTATATTAGCAGATAAAGAAACATCTAATCAAAACAAGGCAAAAGCAATGATTTTCATCATTCATCATCTACATGAAGAATTAAAAGTGAAATATCTCATCCTGAAAGACCCTATTGAGTTGTGGAATAATTTGAAAGAATGATTTGACTAACAAAAAATAGTGATACTCCCTAAAACTCGTTATGATTAGATGCACTTACGGTTGCAAGATTTTAAGACTGTAAGTGAATACAATTCGGAACTTTTCAAAATTAGTTCTTAACTAAAATTATGTGGAGAAAACATAACTGATGAGGACTTGTTAGAGAAAATATTTTCAACCTTTCATGTTACTAATGTGCTCCTGCAGTAGCAATACCGTGAAAAAGGTTTTAAAAGGTATTTTGAATTGATTCCATGCTTTTTGATGGTTGAACAAAATAATGAGTTGTTGATAAAAAATCATGGAATTCGTCTCACTGGTTTTCCATCATTCCCTGAAGTGAATGTAGCAGTACACAATAATTATGAAAATGGAAAATATAGAGGTCACGGTCGCAGCCGTGGTCGTGGAAGTAGTGGAAGATGTGGTTGGAGATGTACTAATAATCGTTATCATAGTGGTTATAATAGTGATACTTCTAACCACTAGAATAAGATTAATAATGAAAAATAAGAAAATTGTGGTCAAAATATTTGAAGGTTATTGAAAATTCATATTACCATGTGGTATGAAAATGCATTGGTCCCATACCTGTCATACGTTTAAGCATTTTAGTAAAACTTTATCAAAGCATCCATTAAAAAGAAGAAGAGAAACAATATTGAGACAAATTTCATTATCCCAAAATGATGAAATGGAGGTTAGTTTTTCGACACAAAAAAAAAAAGAAGAAGAAAGTTTTTATCATGATGCTAATGCTAACCATGCATACAATGATGGTGATTTTAAAGGCCTCAATGATATAACTCATTTGTATGTTTCTAATTTTCCTTCATAAGAAATAATTTTATATATTTTCCGATGACTATTTGTAATATTTCTAAAACAATGTTTTCTTTTAAAGAAAAATATGAAAATTTCTGATTTTTTCGTTAAACCCAAGAATAAAGACATATTTCACGTAGATTTTGCTACAACATATTCTTTCTTTAATGGTAAAAGATTATTCTCATTTAATATCATATTAGGTAAATGCAAAAGTAATAAAAGGCTCCAGAAGAGCAATGATAGTATTATTTCAAGTGTAAAGTATATTATAGATGATGCATTGTTTTCTTTTAAGTCTCAAAGAAATTTAGCTTTATAGATATTCGCTGAAATTGATATCATATCAAGACTACAAATGAGAAAAATATTGAATATCTATATATTACAAATGTTAAATGTGGAAAGAAATATGTTTTGGAAAGACTATTTGCTTTTCACCATGTTATATCATGCATATATTAGTGCAATTGAGACACATGTTACTACAAACCAGAGGTTTATAGAAGCACATACTTTTACCATTTGTATTTTCTGAAATGAATATGGGCCCATTCATCCACCATATGGGTGATTTTGATATTATATAATTTTGGTAGATGCGTCTACAAAATAGTTATATATGTATTATCAACTCGCAACTTGTTGTTTGCGAGATTGCTTGTTTAAATGATTAATTTCAAATTATGCAATTAAAAAAATTCATCTTGCTAATGCTGGTGAGTTTACGTTCCAAGCTTTCAATAATTATTGTATGTCAAATGGGATAAAAATTGAACATCCTATAACTCATATTCACACATAAAATGATTTAGCTGAATCATTTATCAAACGCCTCCAACTAATAGCTAAATCATTACTTATAAGAACAAAGCTTCTTAGTTCAACATGAGATTGTGTTGATTTACATGTTGTACATATCAAGTTAATAAATTATAAATATTCTCCATTAAAATTTGCTTTTGGTCAAGAGCTAAATATTTCCCATCTTAGAATTTTTGGATATGTGATATATGTTTTAATTTCTCCACTATAACACAGAAAGATAAGTCCTCGAAGAAGGTTGAGAATATATATTGGTTATGAATCTCCTTCTATAATTAAGTATGTTGAACCATTAACTAGAGATTTATTTACTGCACGATTTGTTGATTTTCACTTTGATGAAACAACATTCTCAACATTAGGGGGAGAATAAAAAGTTGGATGAATAAAGTACTTGAAATGAATTATTATTGTCTAAGATCCTCGTACAAAGTCAATGTGAACAAAAAGTTTAAAGGATCATACATTTACAAAACATCGCCAATCAAACTACTAGATTCATTTACTGACCTAAAGAGAATTACAAAATCTCACATACCAGCTGAAAACACTCCAATACGAATTGATGTCTCAATAAGGCAAACTGTTAGTACAAAAGAAAGTAATCCACGCTTGAAGCATGGAAGACCAGTTGGTTCCAAAGATAAAAAAATCCTCGTAAAAGGAAATAAGCAAACATTCAAGATGCTCATATAGTTGAGTCGGGGTTCTTGAAGAAACCCATGACATAACTAATTATAGAACTCAAGAAGAGACTAAGGTACCTGAAAGTGAAAATGAAAATGGTAAAAATAAAAAGGTCTCAATAGGTTTTGTCAATGCAAGAAAAAAATGAAATCGGGAAAATATAGTTGTTGACAATAATTTTGCTTATAATGTTGCTATTGAGGATTCTAAGCCTAAATCTATTGAGGAATATAGAAATATAAAAGATTGACCAAAATGGAAATACGCAATTCAACCATAATTAAATTCATTTTCTAAATGTGAGGTTTTTGGACCTATAGTCCAAACACCTAAATATGTAAAGTCGGTAAGATATAAATGGATATTTGTGCGAAAACGAAATGAGAAAAATAAAGTCTTAACATATAAAGCACTACTTGTAGCACAAGGATTTTTGCAAAGGCCCGACATTGATTACGAAGAGACATATTCTCTTGTGATGGATGCAATCGCGTTTAGATACCTTATTAGTCTGGCAGAACATGAAAAACTTGACATGTGTCTAATGGATATTGTTACAGCCTATTTGTATGGTATACTTGATAGTGAAATTTATATGAAGATCCTTGAAGAAGGATTTAAAATCCCTTAAAGATATAGAGTTTCTCGGGAAAATTGCTCAATCAGATTAAAGAAAAGTTGATATGGATTAAAACAATCTGGATGTATG
This sequence comes from Gossypium anomalum, assembly GCA_025698475.1. NCBI lineage: Eukaryota > Viridiplantae > Streptophyta > Magnoliopsida > Malvales > Malvaceae > Gossypium > Gossypium anomalum. The sequence goes on from CM046966.1 coordinate 19,778,374, forward strand.
CGATACAATCGTCTTAGTGAATATTTGTTAAAAGAAGGTTATGAAAATGATCCAATTTGTCCATGTGTTTTTATAAAAAGATCTGAATCAGACTTTCTGATAATTGCTATTTATGTTGATGATCTAAATATTATTGAAACTCTTAAAGAGGTTCAAAATGCAGTAAATTATTTTAAAAAAAATTTGAGATGAAAGATCTTGAAAAAAAAGTTTTTTCTCCGCCTACGGATCGAGCATTTAAAAGATGGAATTCATGTCCATCAGTCAACTTATACAGAAAAAATCTTAAAGAAATTTTACATGGATAAAGTACATCCATTGAGTATCTCGATGGTTGTACGATCGTTAAATGTGAATAAAAATCAATTTCGTCCTTGTGAGAATGGTGAAGAGTTTTTTGGTCCTAAGGTACCATATCTAAGGGTCATAGGGGCATTGATGTATCTTACAAACAATACAATACTTGATATAGCTTTCGCTGTAAAGTTATTAGTAAGATTTAGTTCTTTTCCAACACGTAGACATTGAAATGGAATTAAACATGTATTTAGATATCTCAGAGGGACCATTGATATAGGGTTATTTTATTCAAATGATTCAAAATCCCTATTAGTCGGCTATGCTGATGCTAGATATTTATCGGATCCACATAAAGATCGATTTCAAACGTGATATTTATTACATATGGAGGTACTGTCATATCACGTCGTTCAACAAAGCAGACATTAGTTGTTGCCTCTTCAAATTGTGCTGAAATAATTGTAATGCATGAGGCAAGCTGAAAATGTTTTTGGCTAAGGTTATTAACCCAATATATCTAGAAATGAAATTTACCTTTACAGGAAAAGATGTCAACTATCTTATACGAAGATAATGCAACATGTATAGCTCAACTGAAGGGTGGTTACATCAAAGGTGACAGAACGAAACATATTTCACGAAAATTATTCTTCACTTATGATATTGAGAAAAAAGGTGACATAGAAGTTCAACAAATTCTTTCTAGTGATAATTTAGCAGATTTTTTACAAAGACATTGCCAACTTCAAAGTTTGAAAGACTACTACATAAGATTGGAATGCATCAACTGAAAGATGTAACGTGGTATTTTCATTAGGAGAGTAAAAAACACATTGCACTCTTTTCCTTTAACTAAAGTTTTGTCCCACCGAGTTTTTCTGGTAAAGATTTTTAATGAGGTAGCTTGTAACAGGAGATTGTGTACTCTTTTTCCTTCATTAGGTTTTTATCCCACATGATTTTTCCTAATAAAGGTTTCAATAAGCCACAATTTTCTCTAGTGGGCATCCAAAGGGGACTGTTACAAATAAACGTGGATGTTTATATTCTAACCTCTTCATTTATGAGATAAAATCCCCTCATTCATTATGAAAGTAAATATGCAAGTGGTTTAATATATGTGTTAATGAAGCACTTAAGTAAACTTTATTTATTTGTGTTGCATTGAATGTCAATTACTTATAAATAGAACCCTTACGTGAGTGAAAATAATATACGAGAAAATTCTCTGTTCATTTGATCTATTGTTTACTTTTTATTTTTTCTTTTCTTTTATTATTTTATAACATTTAAAAATTTTATTGATGAAGAAGGATTTTTTTTTTTTTTATAAATAAGAGAATGCATCACGTTGCCTTATACCAGTATATTCTTACATACAAATCACCAAATTTATCTTCTAAAAGAAATTTCCTAACATGAAATGTAAGAGCATCAAGAATACGTAAATTAACATCAATAAATGGACATGTTCTGGCTAGCCAATCAATAACCATGTTTCCTTCTCTTTTCACAAACTGGAATTTATCATATTCGAATTGTCGAGATACTTCATTTATTCTATTGATAAGAGTCATCGATGGCTTACTTCCCAAGCAATCATTAATTATTTCCACTGCCAACATACAATTAGTTTCAATAATTAGATGAAGAAGGATGTTTATAATACTCCTTTAAAGTTTATATTTATAGATATAATAAATATAAATAATATAAATAATATAAAGCTCTAGTTTAGTATACATAATATAAAACTATACTTTTAATAAATATTAAAGTTTTAAAGTAGATCATGTTTGTTTTATTTTTAGGTTTTGTAAATTTTGAGAATTATTAGTGCAATTAGAAGTAATAATAAGCTCTTTTTATTTTTTAATATATTTCATATCCGTTAATTGTTTATGTTCGGAATCTATCTCCAAAATAAAAATTTATTTTTTCTCCTTAAATGTACATAACTTACCACTTCTTGATTGCTCAAAATAAGAAAATTGATAGTCAGAACGTAATAGCCAGCTTGCATCCATGGCAATCCTTGGGTATAAATTTTGTGATCCAAACTCAACAATATTTAGACCCAAGAGTAGTTGGTGTTGGGTTTTCTTGATTCCTTCAGGCTTCAATGCAAAAACTTGGGCTTCTTTAATTTTCTCCATTTCTCGTTGCACACCAAGGACCCCCAGATTTCTTAAATTACAGTTCTCTACCCTTCGTTTCACTGCCACAGCCCACAGGGCAACCGAGAGCAAAAACTAAGCTACAAAACACAACATTACAATCATACAAGGTTTTAAGCAGGGTTTAAGGCGGCTACTGCTTCCCTTCCTCTATGAATTCATCCTCTTCTTCAAATATTCCTTTACCAAACTTTTTTTCCTTTGTCCTAAAACGTGCCCAATCCCAATCCCAATCCCAAAATCCCACTTCATTTTCAGTTTCACCGTTCATTCTCCAATAATTTGATGTCCATCCCCGAAACCCCATTAATTTCTTCTAATCTTTTATACAAATTCCATTACTCTAGTCTTTTTCATAATAATAAACCCACGACTCTTTACCAAAACCCTCCAAGGATTTCCAGAATTATGTGGAGAAACATAGCTAAACATGCCATTTCAAGAACCCGTTGTTCTCAATGGTTTCCTAGAACTTATAGCTTTCTGGGTGTTACTCGGGATTCAGTTTTTCCGGAGAAATTGAAGTTTGGGTCTTTTTGCTCCAGCTCAGGGTTTCTTGATATGGGTGGTAGAAAAATAGGTGAGGTTTTAGGTAATGAGGACTGTATGGGGAAGCCAAATTTTGGGCTTTTGAGGAATGAGATTGGGTGCAGACTTAGAGGATTGTGCCCAAATGGATATGCTAGTGTGGCAGAGGTGGCTTCGTCGACTGATGTTGAAGATGACGTATCTGCTGTTGAAGAAATTAAGGAGTTGTTGAATGAAATGAAGAAAGAACATAGGAGAGAGAATATAAATAGGCGTAAAATTCTTCAAATACAGGAGACAGGAATGGGGGGAAACAAGTACCGAATGTTGAAAAGCAGGCAAGTGAAGATTGAAACTGAAGCATGGGAACAGGCTGCAAATGAGTATAGGGAACTTTTGAAGGATATGTGTGAGCAAAAATTGGCACCCAATTTGCCATATATGAAGTCTTTGTTTCTTGGTTGGTTCGAGCCTTTTCGCGATGCTATTATTAAGGAACAAGAGTTGTATAGGTCAGGGAAACTTAGGGCGGGTTATGCAGCTTACTTGGACCAGTTGCCAGCTGATATGGCGGCAGTCATCACAATGCATAAGTTGATGGGGCTGCTGATGACTGGAGGGGAAGATGGATGTGCTCGGGTTGTGCAGGCTGCTTGCCTGATAGGTGATGCCATTGAGCAGGAGGTGGGTGAGATTGATTGCTACTTTTCTCTATATTTGTTTGAATGTGTCATTGTATTTGGTTTTATTTAAGAACTACATAGTTGACGGAAAGCCAATTGTTTCATATTTTAGATAATGCTTCACCAGATGTTCTGTTGCACAGATTCATGTCCTGTTGTTATAGTTATTTCAGGTTAGATCTTTGAAGTATTGGCATTAGAAAGTGAACTCATATAGACATAATAGACACTGAGAGGGAAAATAGAATCCGAACTTTTTCTCCTTTTTCCCAAATGAAGAATGAAGCATGAGTTGTTAGAATGACAAACCTAAAGCTGAAGAATGCTGACGACTTGAACAGTAGTTCAATTGAAGTTGCGAATGGACCTTAAATATTGTGGCATTGCAAGCAATTGATATTTAAGCTATTTTTTTCCCAAATGGGAGAAGGGTGCTTATATTTTGTTTGTTTAAACCTTTGGTTAAGATGAAGATATTTAAACCTGTATGTTTGGCATGGTTTTAGATGTTGGGTTATTTTGAATTTGAAGTCTACTGATTCTAAGAATGACCATTTTCTATCTAACAAATACACTATATGTGTTTTTATTTTTATTTTTATTGTCCATTATCTTGATAAGAATATTAGGCATGCCAAACTACGATCCTGCATTTTTTTCTTCAAAACTGGACATTCTGTGTTGTTACATCATTCCTTTGCACATGATGTTCAATTCATTGCACATTTTGTATTCCTTATCAGACATGATTCCATTTCCTCTCTCTCTTATTTTTTTGAAATATTTTTTAATGTCACTTAAATCCATATACATGCATCATTTCTTGGTCAATGCAAGTTATAGGTGACTTGGACTCCAATGCACCATTTTTCCATGGCACTTTCTTTCTTTTCTTTGTTTTATCTTCATTTGGGTGACACTTGATGATGCTGCATTCCTTGGACCTGCTTCTCTTAATCCTGACCAGCCCCATTTTTTCTTGAAATTTGGCATTAATTCGTAAGCATTTCTATCATTGTTAGGTTAGAATACGCAATTTCTTGGAGAATACAAGGAAAAAAAAGGTTGATAAAGAGGATGAAGATGAAGGAAGTGAATCCAATGCGGCAATTAAGGAACAAGAGAGGTTAAGGAAAAAGGTGACCAATTTGATAAAGAAACAAAAGCTACCGGCAGTGAGGCAGATAGTGAAGGGACAGGACAACACAAAACCCTGGGGCCAGGATGCTAAGGCTAAGGTTCATCTAATTTCATGTAATTGCTGATGAAACATTACTTTTTCGTTAATCCAGTGATTTTTAAAATTGTGATCTCTGTTCTTTTCCCCTAGGTTGGATGCCATCTTATCGAGTTATTGATGCGAACTGCTTATATACAACCTCCAGCTGATCAGTTAGCTGATACACCACCAGATATTCGTCCTGCATTTCTGCATTCTTTCAAAACTGTAGTAAAAGAAAACAAGTGAGGACTAATTTCTATATTTTGATTGGTTCTCTCTCGTGTCAACTTCAGATTGATGTAGTCACTTCAAATTGCTGTTGTTGGGCATTTCCTTCTGCAGGAAAACTGGCAGAAGATATGGTGTTATTGAATGTGACCCACTAGTCCGCAAAGGGCTCGAGAGAACTGTAAGTAATTGGGTTATAATCCTTTTTATGAATGATTTATTACATTTTATTATTCTTTTGCTATTTAAGTTGTTAGATCAATGTAAAATTCCTAGGCTGACTTGTAAACTAGCATCTAGAATATAAGACTTAATAACGATTAATAGTTTACCATCCTTCTTCCTTTTTTTTATCGTTGTCTGTGTTATGGACCAAGTAGAGCTGCTACCTTGATGCATTAGTTTGTTTTTCAAACATCTATTGGAAGGTGTAAAACTATTCTTTAATTCTTTCTTTCACCAGGCAAGGCACATGGTGATTCCTTATATGCCAATGTTGGTGCCCCCAGTCAAATGGACAGGGTATGTTGTTTTCTGTTTCATGTCAAGATTATAGTTTGATTTTTCTTGGTTTGAGGTTTTTGATAATTTTAATAAAAGCTAGCTGTCAAGTTCCAAGAAAATGCACTGAGAAATCTAAACTATGGATTGGTTATGATATATAAGATTGCTTCTCATTTTTCTGGTTATATAGAGCCTTATTAGTTTAGTCAATGCTTGGTGGTTGTGCAATTGGAACTCATATAACATTCAAAATTTGAGGTATTTAATGAGAGGTCAAGTAAGATTGATGCTGCCTTTTAAAAAACTGCAGTAACCACTAACCTGGACACAGGCTTAGGATGCTGATCTAGGACAACAGATGTGGCAATTCCTGCTGATGAGATTATCAGTTTAGGGTTTTTTTTCTCCATAGAGAATTTGGAAACATTTAGCAAATAAGAGTATAAATCATTTGCATTCCAGTTGAAGTAAAATGTATGAAGAATAACTTATGAGCACTTTTAAATGAGAAAGTTAACAATTTTTCTCTGACAGAATGATTCCACAACATGTTTCACTAGATTACTGGGTGCAAATTTTGAAGAACTAGCTATTTCCTTTTTTGTATTAATTAGTTTGCGAAAATTTCTTTTTGCTGGTAATATGATTGATAAGCAGTGATGACCTATCTTTTCTCTATTAATATTACCATGTGGGTAACAATTATGTTTCTTCTTCTTTCTTTCTTTTTTCCTTTTGTAGTTACGACAGAGGAGCATACTTGTTCTTACCTTCCTACATTATGCGCACACATGGAGCTAAACAACAACGAGAAGCTGTCAAGAGAACCCCTACGAACCAGCTAGAACAAGTCTTTGAGGTTGATTTTTAAAAAATTCTTAACCTGATGGTATTCTGCTATGGGATGCTAGTACCTAACTACTGGCTCAATTGGTGGTGCTTATATATTTCATTTCATTTGCTTTGTTTTTTTTTTTTTTTTTTTTTTTTTTTTTTTTTTGGCAAAGAACTTGATTTGTGTAATCAACATGGTAGGCTCTGGATACGCTTGGATATACCAAATGGAGGATAAATAAGCGGGTCCTTAATGTTGTAGATAGAATATGGACTAGTGGAGGCCGACTTGCTGATATGGTGGACCGCAATGATGTGAGCTACTGTATCTCTTTTCTCTATTTTTTGCCTTTTTTCTAACACTTGGCACTTTTTGGCTTCTGATTGTGCTGTATATTTTATGGTCAATGAGGATGATGTTAAATTCACTGTGGTTTTGTTTTCATTTATTTTGATTCCCTGACATTAAGAGGAAATTGTAATCCTCAAACCTTGCAGGTTCCCTTCCCAGAAAAGCCAGATACAGAGGATGAAGCATTGCTTAGGAAATGGAAGTGGAAAGTCAGATCTGTGAAAAAGGAAAACAGAGAGAGGCATTCACAGCGTTGTGATATAGAGCTTAAACTTGCTGTATGTTCTCTTCACCTTTCTATACTACTAGTATATTTGTGTATTACAAAATCAGACTTATTCAAACTCTTAAAAACTGTGAGCAGGTGGCACGGAGAATGAAAGATGAAGAAGGTTTCTACTACCCACACAATCTAGATTTTCGAGGACGTGCATATCCCATGCACCCATATTTGAATCATCTTGGCTCGGATCTTTGTCGGGGTGTTTTGGAGTTTGCAGAGGGTCGCCCTCTTGGAAGATCTGGCTTAAACTGGCTGAAAATACATCTTGCGAATTTGTTTGCTGGTGGGGTGGACAAACTGTCTCTTGAAGGTCGATTGGCTTTCACTGAGAATCATCTGGATGATATATTCGACTCTGCAGACAGACCACTTGAAGGAAAGCGCTGGTGGTTAAAAGCAGAAGATCCATTTCAGTGCTTAGCTGTGTGCATTGATCTCACTGAAGCTTTAAGAAGCTCCTCTCCTGAGACATTTGTTTCCCATATACCTGTGCATCAGGTTCCTTCTTTTGCCACCCTCCCCCCCTTCCCCATAGTTTGTCTGCATAATTATTTAGATGAGATCATTCAGTACGGGCACCACATGAATTGAATAGCTCACCTGTTGGTGGTCAGTATATATATTTATATTTATGCAATTTAGACAGACATACTTTGTTGATAGCCAATCAAATATTTGCACACAGAACTGAAAAAAAAGAACAGAACAAACTATAAAATTGAGCTACATGATGGAATATCAAACTGTTACATGCATTATAGAAGAGTGCCTGCGGTTTTCTTTAATTTTCAGGTTTCTACCGTCTAAACTGCATGCAACTATTGTCCGTTCTTTTATACTGGGCTGTTTAGTGACTAGCTAAAAATGTTCCCTTCAATCCATTAATATTATTCAAACAAATATTTAGAATGAGGAATATTTTGAGTTAATATTTTATTTTATGGATGATATATTGTACATCCTTTCTTATATACAGTGACACTTCTTTCAACTTTCAATAGCTGTTTGCTGTTTTGGCCTATAAGCTGATCCCTTGCCTGTTGTGTTTTTTATTGCCTTCGCGTAGGATGGTTCCTGCAATGGTTTACAACACTATGCTGCACTTGGAAGAGACAAGGTATCCTTTTTCTAGTCAGAAGTTAGGATTGAAGTTATACCTTTTGTTTTTGCTTATAATTTTGGTTTGAAAATTAACTTACAGTTGGGAGCAGCTGCAGTCAATCTGGTTGCAGGTGAAAAACCAGCAGATGTTTACTCAGGAATAGCTGGCAGGTAAGCCATTTTTCTCTTGGTTCAAGAAAAACCTTTTAATACTGATCCTCTAGTTTGAGTTGTCTAAGTGAGCTTTTTGATATATTCTCTTGTTGACTCAGTTCCACCCCAAAAAAAAAAAAAAAAAAAAAAAGAAAGAAACAACTGTAACAAGTGATTGAAAAATAACCTAGTTGGCCAGCTGTGTCCTTTTGGAGGAAATCAATTGAAATGATTGTTCATTCATGATTCTTTTGAAAACGGAAATAACTGTTATATTAAGTTTTGTTCAACTTTTCAGATTCTGTTACTTCATTTTAGCACTTAAAAAACGAAGAACTGATAACAAAAAAGTTTAGCTAATATTGAATGCATCTCTTAGGGTGATTATGCTAGAGTTTCCATTTTATGGCTTATGCATAACTTTGTTTAGTTTAATACATTTGGACAATCATAGCAAGCAGGGATCCTAGTTATTGTTTTTGAAGGTAGCAGTTGAAATGCCATTGCCTAAACCTATGCCTGGTAAAATTAGTAATAGCTTTCACACGTCACATTCTATATAATAGTCATCACTTTATCTGGTTTTTGATCTTGTCTAAGAGCTTCTTGACTTATGTTTTATGATTTATATATATTTCAGATGATAAAAATGTTTTCCATATAAGTTTTATATAATAATATAATAACAAAAGAACTCATATTCTGAATGTAGAGTGCTTGATATCATGCGGAATGATGCACAGAAGGATCCTTCGGTTTTTCCAGATGCATTGCTTGCAAAAATATTGGTTAACCAGGTATTCCATGGGTTCCTTGTATGATATTTGCAAAAGAAATTATAGTTTTCCGAAAAATGTGCATCTATTGTTTCTTTCTTGCACTATAATCATTCATAAGGCAGGTATGGCATTGGGAACTTGCTGAATTTATATGCATCTTGACTGGAAGCTAGTTTACATGGTAGTTGATTCTGTTGGCTGCAAATATTAACTAGGTGGATAGAAAACTGGTGAAGCAGACAGTAATGACCTCAGTCTATGGTGTAACTTATATTGGGGCACGAGATCAAATCAAGAGGAGGTTGAAGGAACGTGGCGTAATTACTGATGAAAGAGAACTCTTTGTTGCTTCTTGTTATGCTGCTAAGGTAGGGAAGGAACGCTGGACTTCTAGTACTTTAACCCCAATTAGAGTCAATAAATGAAATTGTACCCTCACCTGCTCTCTCAATTTTATGATAAAATCTTATTTATTTGTCAAACAGACAACGTTAACTGCCTTAGGTGAGATGTTTCAAGCTGCACGAGCTATAATGAGCTGGCTTGGTGAATGTGCAAAGGTGTGTCTCTCACCCTCTGTTACTTTCTCACTGCCTGTAGTTATCCATTGTTCTATTTTCTGTACACTTCAAATTTTATTGGATGCCTTTTAGCTTGAAATGTTGAACATGAACAGATTATTGCATCTGAAAATCAGCCAGTGAGCTGGACAACTCCACTTGGACTGCCTGTTGTACAACCATACCGAGCCTTAGGAAGGCATCTTGTGAGTATTCGAATTGAGTGTTTGATTTTTGTGGAAACTAAGAACCTGCTAATAGATTTATTTCCAAATAGAAATGAATCTGGTAATAACTATTGAATTTGAGAACTGATAGGGCAGTGGAAGAAGATCGTATTCAAGTTGTTCGACTCAAGAAAGATTCCGATCTGACCTAAAAGAAGAAACAAAATGAATTAGAAATAATGGAAATAAAGAGAAAAACAAAACATAAAATCAAGAAAATAATAAATATTGGGGTGAGATGAAAAACAATTTTGAATGGAAGAAAATGAAAATAAGATGGATGATGGAAAGATTGTCTAATAGGGTAGCAGAAGATCGTATTCAAGTTGTTTGACTCGTGAAAGATTTGGATTTGACCTGAAAGAAAAAACAAAACAGATTAGAAATAATAGAAATAAACAGAAAAACAAAACATAAAATCAAAAAATAAATATTGGGGGTGAGATGAAAATAAAAATATTGATTGGAGGAAAACGAAAAAAAGATGGATGATGGATCTTCGAACACTATTAAGACATCTCAACCCAGAAATGCTTGTATCCCATCCAAAAACTTGTCACAAGTCAACTAACTTTCCAAACTTGAAAATTTGCAGTTTCGGTGAATAGAATTTAATAAATTTCACTTCATCTGTGTACGTATCAAGAACACTAATACTATTTTGACTCATTTTAGCTTCTTTCCATGTAATTGGCAGATAAAAACTTCCCTTCAGGTTTTAACTCTGCAACGCGAAACTGAAAAGGTACATTAACCTTTTCTCAATTTTATGGTTTATACGTTTGTATATTTTAGATATTACCTTTGAAGACTGCATACCTAGCATTGATAAATAACTGACCACAGCATGTCAAGCAAAGATGGTTTGATGACTGAAAGGATTAATACCAGTCACTGGATTTTTAGTGCAAAAGTAGCAGAAGTTATGCTACTATGTTAGATATAGCTCACCGTTTTTCTGCTGGTTTTTTATCATATATGAACCAACGTTTCATATTGCAATGGGGCTAAATTTTATCAAGTTTTAATAATAGTGGCCACTGGCCAGAGAAATTTATGCTTAATAGGTAAACTGTTATGATAATGATTCTAAAATAGGGACTGGGTTTGCTGCTTGCTTATCCAATTATTTTCCTATAAAATTTAGATTTAGATTTGGATCTATTATAGTGTTGACTTTATAACTTCATAATTTTTGTATTAAGTTGGATCTAGAATTCAAATTGCACGCTAATAAATTTAACATTTAGATTGCGTTGTTTGAATTCCTTTAATCATGATTTCTGAAGTTGATTGGCCATGAGAATTGCTATGCCAATCTTCGGCTGTTTAAATTCCATAACACGATGCCCTTATTAGATTCACCCTAATTTGTTTAGCATTGTACATTCACGTAATGTTATTGAACATGAAGTTTGCCCAAATGTTAAAGCGGGTGATTTATTTCTTGTAATAGATTATGGTCAAACGACAGAGGACAGCTTTCCCTCCAAATTTTGTTCACTCCCTGGATGGCTCTCATATGATGATGACTGCAATTGCCTGTAAAAAAGCAGGCTTAACCTTCGCAGGTACTGTAGTTCATTTCATTTTATTTTGGTATTTCATATTCTTGTTCTTATGGTCAATTTCAAGTTATGCTACATGTATACTTACAGGAGTTCATGATTCATACTGGACACATGCAAGTGATGTGGATAAAATGAACAAGATACTAAGAGAAAAATTTGTTGAACTCTACGAAAAACCAATATTGGAGAATGTAAGTGTCCTCACTTTCTAGTTCCTGATTTGTCTTGTGTGCATGTTAATTTGGCTTAAATTTGTTCACTTTATATTTCACTGTACAAATTTCTTAAGACCATTCTTGGACTGTGAGCTTTAGGCTTTTTTTGGCATGAAAGGTGGAGAAGAGTGAGGATGGAGAATTTGCTAATCAAATGGTTAATATTCATAATCACTTTCCTACTTTAGAGCTTAACCAAGAGATTAACAAATTTTTCATCCTCACTGTTTTCGGTCCTTCATACCAAGCAGAGCCTTAGACTTGTATTTTAATGGTTGGCATGAATAATATTTTCTTAATGATTTTGAGAGAGAGATTGGTGGTGGCATTGGAAAGGGGATTGAGGGTATGTTTGTTTGTATGGTCACTGGTGTAGTGGGGTCAAACTCATCAAAGCTCCTTCCATTATTTATCTATTACCGTCCTATACTAGTTCAATTTGTAAGTGGGTTCTATACATATGAACAGTACTAAGTCATGTATTGGAAAGTAATGGGCAAAAATGTAATGGACAGGGTGTTTAACCTGGCGCAGTGAGGGTGCTCTTTTCTCCTCACTGCACTGCTCCCTCACTCCCCTTTTCACTCTACTGGTCTGCAACATGCATCCAGATAGACACCAGTGAATATTATTTGAAAATTTCAAACTTCTTTTGCCCTTTTACATGGAATTTATGCTAAATAAGTTTCTGCAACATAGTGTTTTTGTCGCCTCATTATTTATTATTTTATTTTTGTAACTTTTTCAGTTGTTGGAAAGCTTTCAGCAGTCTTTCCCTGCATTGTCTTTTCCTCCTTTACCTGAAAGGGGAGATTTTGATCTAAGAGACGTGTTAGACTCACCCTATTTCTTCAACTAATCTCATATCTTGGCCTTTGATTTCATCTGAGCCTAGAACCTAAGAGCAACCTCATGCTTTGTGCTACCTCTGGTTTTCTGTGAATATACAACCAGTCGAACAAGGTGAATTATCACGAGAAAATGATCCCAGTAAGGAGTTGCTGCTTTACCCTTTGTATGGCATTGGGAAAGATGTTCATGGTATGTAATGTACGGCCTCAATACCTGAGGAATTGGTTACAGTTTGTACAGTTAGCATGTAAATCAGAGCTAGTAGAGACAGATCTTAAATGGGGGCACTTGCCTGCCCTCACTGAAATCCTATTTTTTGCTATTAGGTAATAATACCATGTAATTATTACAAGTTCAAGATGATGTATACGAGAGTAAAGTATTCAGTTAAAAGAATTTGAAGAAAAACTTGAAGCAAAACCTTTTTAGAAGCTATCTCGAGGATGATTATTTCTCATTTAGTTGCAAATGATTTTTGTAATTGGTATTCTCAGGCTTTGTGCTTAAGGTAGTAAATTTAAGATTTGACCACCCCTGCACCTATATTAGAATAAATAGAGGAATGATTTTGATTTTAAATGATTGAATTTAGAAAATGAGAGAGTTATTTGATTGTGAAAGATTGAACGTATAAGTATTTTTGGTTAGCTATTATCATTGGGGAAAATTTTTTGACAGCTTTAGCTCAGAATTCCGTATGCTATGTTATTGATATTTTTCTCTATCATTCAACTTAACCGCCATATTTTAAATTTCATTCGTTTGTCTAGAAAATCAAGACATGAAAAACAGAACTTTCCGGTTAATATCTCAAGCATAAACAAATGGGAAGATTTCATTTGCAATTTTACAAGATTTTAACGTCTACAACATGATTCGAATCAAGCATGAAGAAGTACAATAATGGAAACGATACAATGGGACAATATATGAAACTTCATTCACTTGCACAACAATCCAACTTCTTACATTGGAAGAAAAGGTTCATCTTCATCTTCAACTTCATCACCTTATTAAATAGCTTATCAAACCTCATTTGAAAACCCAGATTTTCGAGTTACACCTCCATTGATGCCATAAATCAGGTAATCTTCAAAGGACACATGACCATCTCTCTTTTCCAGAGAGATCATGCTGTGGGTTCTGTTACTGAATTCTTCTTAAACATAGCATAGGCATCGCTATACACAGCAACCACATTCGAGAATACAGCAAGCACAATCATGAAAATAGCTAAGATTTTGTCCTTCTTTGTTGCTATAGAGTGGCGATCCCTGAAAAGCCGATAAAAATGGTTTAATGTAAATCTATGTTTAGTATTGAACCAGAAACCAACCGATGATAGCCAGCTCATAAGTCTACTGAAAACATGCAACACAAGTAAGAACTTAAACCAACAAAGATAAACCAAGATAGAGACAGGAGAAACAAAATTTTAAATGCAAATCAAGTTCTGTATGCAGTTGCCCTTATTTTCTCATTACATTTCTGAGCAACTATGTTTGCAATGTTTCAATTTTGGTTTTTTATTCCCATGTGTATGAGCCACTATGTCTACTGTAATATATCATATAAGAAAGATGGTCATCAATGTGAACGGAGGGAAGTAAAATGTTGCGGATAATATATCTAATCGGATTGAAGGTCCAAAAACTCACCTAAGAGTAACAGCAGCAGGAAAAATGAAACCAAGGCAGACCGCAGCAGTTGCTCCAGTGAATTGGAATGCATCCCAGATGCTGGGGATGAAATTTGCACCCAAGAAGATAAGTGTGATGAGTCCAACAGTAGTGAAAGCAAACCTCATATTAGACAGAGCTAGCGGCCTTGCAGATGGGAATAGGAGACCATCCATGTTGAGTCGCAACGGGTAGAAGACGATGGGAAATACAAGCATGAGGTGAGCAGCATAGCTAACACGGACAGCGTCATTAAGCAGGGAGCCATAGGGAATGCCAAGGTCAGTATCGAAGTTGGCTAGCACATCGTCCAATGTCAAATCACCAAATAGAAGGAAGCCGAAAAAGCTTGTCATTATGTAAACAGTTGAGCATAAAGCAAGTGCTGTACGCACAACTGGTTTTATCTGGGTAGAGTCTTCTAGTTCATTATCTATGCTGTGAACTGCAAATGTAAGCACACAAGAATATCGGCGATTCTTATTACAGGCACCAATGTAGGAGATGAAAAACACATTGCTTAATCAAGAGTAGAATTGCTTGCATACCATTGTAGTGGCAGATATATGCCGTGACTAAAACAGGGACTACAGTGAAGAGTCTCCAGAATGAGGTCAAATCGGTGACATCAGGTAGCAATCTAGGCATCATTATAGTTCCACTTATTAACTTGATAATGGCTATTCCCACGGTAATAACAAGAAACACAACTGCCAGAGCAACTGATAAGGCAGATGTAAATCTTAAGGAATCTGCAAGCATGAGACACCATAACTGCTCGTTATTCACATTAAACTAAGCAATAAACATGCCATACAAACTATTCAACTTAGATTTATAACGGAAAAAATTGAAAGTATTAGGCTCTGAGAGCTCAAATGATATAATAAAGTGTATTGCTAGATTCTTTAAGGACAACCTAGACACTAACCGATCCGTTTGAAACATGCCAATGGAGAGAAGATGCCCAATGTAGTGACAATAAGGACAAAGGTACGCCCGTTCCACCAGTGTTCTCCGAACCACCCTTCAAGGACACCAGCATGGTGAACTCCACTAGATGATGTTCCAGAAAGCACATCACCTTCAAGAACCAATAAACCATCATAAGCTCATAAGCAAATTTACACATTTCCATAAGATCAGGCAAGAGAAAACTATCTAGGAAATAAATGATTCAATAAGAAGGTGCAACCAGATATGTGTAAGCAACTAAGTTGAATGAAATGGAAGTCATACCAATAATAATCATGTACACAATGAGAACACCAATGTTGTTAACTAAAACACAGATTTGCAGAAAGATTCTTCCATATTTTCCAAATGCATCCCCCATAAGACTTCCATAAGAAGTAGTTTTTCCAGCCCTACTAAACCTAAGCAAGAACTCAATCGAGGCATCAGTTAAGAATGCCATAAAGATGATCATAGCTATCCCAAGAATCAGTCCCAGAACTTTCATTGTAGCAGGCAAGGCCATGATCCCAGCACCAACAATTGTTGTTGATAAGTTAAACACCGCCCCAGTAAAAGAAGCTCCATTAAATTCATCATAACTAGCATCTTCATCTTGTCGTTTAGGTAACAAGGAAGCTGTATCATCAACAACATGTTTGCTCCTCCTTGACTTCCTCTCCTTCTTTGGTGTTATATCCCCAATTGTCATCTTTTAAATAACCCAAAATTCTTAAAGATTCAACTGTATACAGAAAATTTAAACCACCTTACAGGCTAAAACCTAGCTTGAGCACGCTTCAAGAGATCTAAGTAGAAAGTAAATTTTTTTTACTTAATTCCTTCCTAACATAATCCAAAAAGAAAAAAGAAAAGAATTCTATCTAACCTGCAAAAATATACAAACTTTGCACTGTTTTGAAATCGATAAAAGAGAGAATCTTCCAAATCTTCTAGAACAAAAGGTAGATCTTTTCCAAAAACAACACCAAAATAATCAATGAATGAACTCAATAAACAGAGAGTTTTTCAAACAACAGAAACTCAAATGATCTACAAACTAAGAAAAAGGATAAGACTTTAATATCAAAAGCGAAGAGAAGAAAGCAACCCAAATTTCCAACCAACAGAACCTTAAAAACCAAAATTTTGTATGTCCTTGAATTGAATCTAATATAAGCACCAAAGCAGTAATTGAAGCCTAACCCAGAAATGAAAATTAAAATCTTGACCAAACCCAGAAGAGAGAGAATCAAAATATAAGAGCTTTGAAACAAAGAATTGGGGGTTATCCAACAACCAAAAAGCTAAGAAATAGTACTCATATGAGCCCCTCTCCCAATTCTTGGTGTGTACCTTACTTTTATAGACAAGGCAAAGAAGGGACAAAACTAGGCGGTAGAATGATGTACGGAAGGAGATAGTTCGATAGCGGTGAAATTTTTTTTTAAATATAAAATTCGGTATCTTCAAATAATATTTTAATTTAATTTCGTTCAACTTCGATTTCCCAGGGGGGAAATGATATATTTACCATTATAACGACAACTAATGAAGAAATTTGTTTAATTATGTGTTAAAATGGGTGATAAGTGACATTTTTTTTGAGCCAATAAGTAGTAATTTTGAATCACCACATGTTGATTTATTCTTTGCTAAATTTGCTAAATAAATATTATAGTTTAATTCAATTTTCGTTTTTATTTTTAAATTTTTAGTCATCTAATAAGTTTTGATTAAATTTATAAATGAGTGAAATAGTCAGACAATCCATCTTTATCATTCAATTCAACCATTGCTAATATTATATTTGAAATTAATTAAATAAATTATTAAGATTTTAAATTTCAAAACATAGAAATCAATTAAATAAATTATTGAAAAAGTTGTATCCCTTGATAATGTTAACCAATTTATTATTTTAATTTTGAAATTAATTAAATTAATCTCCTTCTAATTTTAAAATTTTATTTTATGTTTTTATATTAAAATCAACTCTAATAAATAAATAAAAAGATTTTTAAATACGAGTTATAGTAACAAATTGATTGACACAATCAGGAATAAAAAAATTTCAATAACTTAATTAATTAGTTTTGATGTTTTGAAATTTAAATTTTCAATATCGAAAAAAAAATTTAAAAGTTTCAGCGATGGGTAAATATATATAATTTGACAGTTTTTAAAGCTTTACTTTAATTTTTACCCTTTTTTATTTTAATCCTTAATTATTTTTGTCCCGATCAATATTAAAAAAAGTTGAGTGACCAACTAAGAGTTTACCCAAATTTAAATCTGCTTAATTATGAGATCGAGAATTAAATTTTCATCCATAAATATAAAACACATCTTATGATTAATCATTTATCTCTTCTAAAAACCCGGTAATGAAAATATTATTCATTAGAGGAAGTATGAGAACCAATAATGTCAACGTCATTGCAGAAGGATTAACGCATATTTGTTTGTTTGTTCATTATGATATGATATGAGGTTTGAATTTTTTTTTTCATTCAATGAAAGGAAATTGAAAACTATTTCTTGGGTGGAAAGTTATTTAAAGGGAAATTAGAGTGGTTGTTTTAAATTTGGTAGGGTCCAGAGAGATTTTTGTTTGCTATTTGCCAATATGGTATATTGGTTTACTCAATTTGCCAAAATATAAGTGTTTCCCTTTTAGATATAAACAAATTTGGCAAAATAATTTGTATTACTTTATTGTGTTATATTTATGATTAAAATGTATATATTATTAGGGTAAATTATCCCGTTAGTCATTTTAAATATGAGTTCTTTTTATTTTAGTTACTTTAATTTTTTTTTGTTAATTTGATCACCGTCATTAAAAAAATTAATCAAACGCTGATAAGAAATTTACAAATATTTTTTTTTCATTTCCTCTTTATTTCCATTTTCTTTATTTTTTTTCCTTTTCTAGACCCTTTTTATTATTATTTCTTTTATCTCTTCTTCTCCCTTTCTCTTCTTTCTTCTTCTTTTCTTTTCCCCTTACAAATCCTAGTAGCTACACTTTCATTGTTGCTATTATTAGATTTGGGTGATCTAATTAGCCAACTAACATTGTCGTTCATCCCTACTTTTTGCTCTCACCTTTCTTTTCTTATTTCACTTTTGTTATTCCTTTTCTTCTTTTAGAACCCCTTAGTCGCCACTTCTTTCTCAACCATTACTGTCATCAACCGTTTCATCTCCAACAATGAAACACATCGAAACACCTCTCCCGTCTCTTCTCTCTCTTCTCCAATATAGTTTCTTTTGAAATGAACGCAAAATCCCTCAAAAATTTCATTAAACTGAAATCAAGAACTCTCCCAATTTACCATACCACTCACGACGACGAAAAAGTTAGGTGTAACATCCTAAAATTTTCAGTTAGACACGTGACACTATTTCGATAACAGATATACTAAATTTTCGAGAAAATTAAAAAAATTCAGATAAAATAATTCTTATGAAAATAAAATGACTTTTGATACGAGAATTAATGAAAAAAATTAGAATTGAAAAAGTGACAAAAGGACTAAATCACAAATTTTAAAAAGTTTAAAGACTAAAGTGCAAATTGATTAAAAATGAGAAATCCAAGTTATTTTAGATTAATTAGCATAAGCATAAGTTGGAATATGTAATGGTGTGATGAAAATCACTTTTGGGACCAAATTAGAAAAGATTTGGAAGTATAAGGACTAAATTATAAATTTTTTATTTTTTCAAGGAAACGGTAAAAGTGAAGTTTTCACCATTTATGGGTTTACATTAAAGGATATATGTGAATTTTGAGATTTGTATTGAATAAATATATCTTGTTGTGAAGAAATTGCACTTAAAGGCATAAAATGGGCAAAAAGGTAATTTGAACCCGCAAGTGTATTTTAGTCTTTTCTCGATAATTTTATGATGAAATTATTATTTAGAAATTATATTCAATGTATAAAATTTATTTGGACCATTTGGGTTATGTGTTGGAATAGTGAGCCACATTTTTTCTTAAAAATCTTGAACTTGCATGGGTGAATTTAGGCATTTGACACTTAGGTGTTTTTAAAAGAAGAAAAGGGAAGAGAGATTCCTCCATCAACTCTTTCCATGCTTTTGCCCACCAGCCTCTCTCCTGTGGAGGTTCTTCCCTTTCTTCTTCGTTCTTTTTGTCTTTTCTTAGTAGTTTTCTATAACCCAACCTCCAAATTTTGAGATTTTGTTAAAATCACTTGAGAAATTACCTCCTAAAATCATTATCATCATCAGCCTTTGAATTTTCAGCCTAGGGTTTGGATGGTTTTATAGAAGAGTGTTGAAACTAGAAAGGAAAAGCATCATAAATGTTAGTAATGGTGTTTTCCAACTTTCCTAACTTGAATTAATTTGTTATAAGTTGTTATGAGGCTTGGAAAGTTTAGATGCTAATATTTGGTTATGTTCTTGTGTATAAGAATATGAAGAAATGATGAGAAAGGGGTTCTCAAGCTATTTTGAGGATGGAAACAAGTACTTGAAAGCTTGGTTTTGTATATTTAGGCATCCAAGAGGTAATTTCCCTTAGATACTCATGCTTCTCCAATGTTAATATGTTTAAAAGATTGGTAAAATTGTGTGACAAGAATGTGAAATTAATTATATAAGTGATAGGGTAAACTTTGACTATAAAGTCAACTATCAAATGTTAATGTACTATATAAATTGGTTGTCGTAGAATAATTAATGAACATATTTTATAATATGTGAATAAATATGAAAATAAGTGTGTAAAGGAATGTATTCAAGTTTCCATGTGTTAAAGTGTTGAAAATAAGTGATTAATTGTGAAATGTGTAATTAACAAGGAAAATTTGTTAACATTTCACCTTGGTAAAAATTTGGATTAATATGCCATTATAGGCTTTTTTTATTCAATGAGAAAAATTGGTATGTGATAATATGTACATGTAAGTGAAGTTTTGGCTTTGAGTATATGTTTAAGGTCACAATGACCCTCTTAAGTTTGGTAAGAGTATGATGTTGATAAGCACATGAACATATCATAATACCTAAATTCGAGTATGGATTTGAACATGCATGTGGAAGCACTTAAAGTGCCTTTATGAGAAATGTGAATATATAAGAGGCACTCAAAGTACCTATATGTGTATTTAGACTATGAGGTGTCTTAATGATCTCTTAAATTTTGAAATTGGAAATTTCACTGATTAATTATTAAATGTGCTAATGTGTAACACCCTTTACTCGACCTGATCATTGAGTTTGAGCAACAGGATGCCACATTCGTTGCCAGAGTAACTACAATCAATTATACAGTAAAATAGTCATTCAAACATATAAACATGTCATAAACACATTTACAATATGATACATAATCAAATTCAAGCCTTAATCGAGCTTACGAAGGCTTATTTGTTGACCCGAGAATAAAATAAGATTAAATTGTGAAGTTTCAAAACTTAGAGTCAACATCGCGATAGCAAGGATTTCCTCATTGTGATGTGACATACTGGCTTGGTGTCGTTGTGATGAAGGGAGTTCCTCGTCACGTCGTGACTTAAAGTCCAGAGATCATCGCGACAACCATTGCCCAACATCGCGACGTGGACTTTGTTTTTGGTACACTTTAGGTCATTTGGTACTTATTTTGAGCTTTCACTCAATCATACCTATTTTGTGCACAAGACATAACTTTACTTGCACCAAACATATCGTCCACATGTTAGAATAATCCATATAACCAATCTAATTTCAACAATCCAATATGACTTCAATTTAGCATCAAACACATCAATACAACTTTTTCAATTTCAACCTATTCAAACCATTCATAAACCATTCAAACCATAAACGAAACCATGTTAGTTTATACCTCAAATATGCCATTCAAGTTTCATACATATAGCTTAAAATTTCATGCTCATATATCTTAACCAACACAAGAACAAGATCAAATTAACATGTGTTCAACTATTGTCAATTTGCCAAAATGACATTCAAACCAATCAAATACCAACCTATCGATGTTATATTCATCACCAATTGTACCAATTCAATTGCCACAAGCATAACTTAATTATTTACTGAATCATACTAATTTAACAAAGCAATTAATATTTTCAAGTTCATGCTTCAATCTCAAATCTAATCAATCAATGTCACTGTAGTAGCCCAAATTTGACCGGGCTTTAAAACCCAAAAGCAAAATAATAAATAAGTAAATGTTTATTCATTAAAGTCCAGTTACAATAAAGAGCCCAAATACCAACAGCCCGTAGGCCCAAAATCAGAACTACCCAGCTGAACTACCTAAAACCCGGTTACACCCAAGCCCAAATACTCAAACAGACCTAGGACTAAAGTGGCCCAAAACTGTAAAAACAGACAAAGAAACCCTAGGGTTTCTGGAGAACTCAGCGCCGCAAAGAATTTCTGGAAGCTTCGGGCACTCCAAACGACGTGACCTTTCATCTCACAGATTCAACGGCCCGATCGTCGCCACCAAGCACGCCGTGATTTCTCGGCTCTGCCATCATACATCGTGCCACCATCAACGCGCAAATCACGCCGGGATCGTCAGATCTCCTCACGATACGATACGGCGTTGGCTCCATCAGCACGCAGACATCAGTGATCGAGCAAGATCCTCGCGGTTTATCTATGAACAAAAAAGGAAACAAACGACAGAAAACACGACAATAGAAATAGGGAAAGAAATCAAAGATTTCTTTCCAAGATTGTAAATCATTTACAAAAGGCTATAAAAGTCAAATGCTTTCATTGTAAAAAAGGAGGATTTTTTTTTTTTTACAGAAGAAAAGAGATACAAACATATACAAAACAGCTCAGACAGTTTCTTTAAAAAATGTGATTTAAGGTTATATTTCGTTCTTTTTATCTTTTTCAGCAAAACATACGAATTAATATTCAATAAAGAAAACTGATAATATAAGAAACGAAAGAGTTATCTGTGTTTTTGCCTTGAAAGGACGAGGGTTTTAGCCCTCCGATCATCGCGCGCGGTGGTTCTCACGACGGCGCGTGGGCGCGTAGCACCTGGGAACAGGGGCCCGACATGGCTCTGAAGCCGACCCCGAATCCTCATACAAAGGATTTTCTTTAATTTTTTTTAAAAACCGGGTTTCTAAATGATTTTTAGGTTAAAATTTGGCTTATATAGCCTTAATAGAACGACGCCGTTTTGGCTTAATCCAATAGGCCTAAAATGACGTCGTATTAAAGCTAAAGATCCGCGTGTTGACCCGATAACCCGGGGAGGATCCGCGTGTTTTTTAAGATTGAGTTAATTACCTAATTGGTCCCCTCGCAATTTTTAATATTTATAATTCCATTTTATTTTTTTAAAAATTCAGCTCTAATATTTTAATTTTATTTCAATTTTGTCTACTCAGTGATTTTAAAATGGTATTCGGAAAACGGTGTCGTTTTGAGATTAGGGTTAATTGCCCAGTAAGTCCCTGATAGTTTTGAATTCATTCAAATCAGACCTAATTCTTTTTGTTAATTTAAAATTAACCCTAAATTTTCCAATTAATTTTAATTTTCATCCTTATATATCTCTAATTTAATTTATTAAGATACCTTATATATGTATTGTATAAACATAAATTGTATTTGGTAATATATTATTTTATACATTGTATATTTAAATTTTATTATTTATTTAATTATATATTTATATATTTATATATTTATTACATTATTATTATTATTCATCCACCATATTATATTATTACATACTATATCTTATTATTTAATATTCTTTATAATATGCATTTTTCTTATATATACTTTTATTATATATTTTATTGCATAAATATATTAAATTTGTTTTTATATATATATTATATATTATATATTAATCATATTTCCATATTTTTTATATGCATAATACTTATTATATTATTATATTTTACATTATATTTCCTTGTATTTTATTCATATTATATTATTAGACATAACTTGTTTTAAATATTACTTTTAATTTTAGGTATATCTCCTCAATAATTGCTCACTTTATTTTATATTTTAATACGAATTAAATATTTTATAAAACATTATATTTTATGTCATTTATATTAGATGATTGGTTTCATAATGTTGTTTGATTAATATGTATATGTTACTACATTTTATTACCACATTTGTTTTATTTTATATATGTGTCAAATTATATATCATGCATCATTTCTTATTATTAATACGTCTAAATATATGTTGAATTATATGTTTATGTGTTTTTACCTATTCTTCTTAAATATATATTGTGATTTTATGTATATTTTACTTTTTCAAAATTTTTCATGTTTTATTTCTTATATATATGTTAGTTAATATATGATATTATTGCTATTTTGCTTTTATTTACTTATTATCATAACATGTTATCTCGAATGTTATGTTAATATGCTCCTTCATGCATCGATTTTAAAAAACGAGATTATAAAGTTTTCAAAAATAAAGGCAATACTTGGTGTTTGGAAATTTCGAGAAAGGTAGTGCCCTAACTTACTGGGTTGCAATTTTTCTCGTTAAGTTCAAACAATCAAGCACCCTTCTAAGTTTTTAAGGTTTTCAAAGTACAAGCAACTGTCTCGGAGTTTCAAGGCATTATGTCCTAACTTACTGGATATGACGTTTTGCTGTTTCGAGATAGGGATTTCCAAAAAGGCTAACTTGGTGTCAAATATCTTAAAAATATTGTGTCCCAACTTATTGGATGTAATATTTTGATTTATTTGATACAAGTGAACCATAATTTTCAAAATCAAGAACATTAAAAGAGGATTGCATCTTAAAATTTTTAAATTTCCGATATTAAAGACATTTTGATAATAAATTAGGTACCAATTTTTGGGTTACGAGGGTGCTAACCCTTCCTCGTACGTAACCGACTCCTGAATTCGTTTTCTCGATTTTCGTAGACCAAAATTAATGTTTTAAAAATAAAACATTTTATAAGGTGATCCAATCACACCTAAAAAGATTGGTGGTGACTCCCGTCTTTGTTTTTCTTAAAGTCGATTCCCATTTTCCAAAACTCGGTTTAAAAAATGGTTTCGACAGTGTTGCGACGTAAAAACTTTGGTTTCAGGTCGCTAAATTATGGCGATTTATTAGAAATAAAGTTTGAAATTTGACGTTTGATTTTGAAATAAACAGGGAGTCGCCACCGATCCTTTTTCCTAGGTGTGATCGGACACCTATTAGATCTCTTATTAAAACAAATAAAAGGTTGAGTTTAGGTTCACGTTAAAATCCAGAAAAAATTTGGGGTTCGAGTCGATTCACGCGCGAGGAAGGTATTAGCACCCTCGCGACGCCCAAAATTGGTATCTTTTAAACACGTGTTGTCTTAATTTTTAAAAATACGAACTCAATGTAAAATTTAGTTGTGATCCGATTTTAAAGACGAGAAATTTTAGTTTATTTTGATTTTTGAGAAGGGTATATCGCTTTAACACGAGTCAATTGACATTCACCCAACATAGCGATGAACTCGATGACTTAATGTTAAATCGATATATTGCCTTGATTATTGAAATTAACTAACAAAACAAGGATACGATTTTTAGAAATAATGTGAACCAAAGTTGATATGAAATAAGAATAAATAAATGGAAGAACTATAAACATATTTGAAACAAATAACAAATATTGCAATAATGTTGAAGGAAAACACGAATAATGCATACAAGATTAAATGTAATTATAGTATCAAATACAAGACAATAATGAATATACATACATAAAACATTAAGAACATGTACGTCAATACATATCTATATATAAGCAATGATAACGTTATAAATAAAAATCGTATAAGAGAAAAAAAGCTAATAATATCAAAATATATATGTATACGGGCAATATGCAAATTATACACATAACATAGTTATAACAAGTATAGTATTAAACATATATATAACGTATGCATATATAGTAATATAAACACTAGTATTATATATATCATTAATGCGAAAAATGATGATATAAAAATAAAAGAAGATAATGATAATGTTTAAAATGACGTAAATAAAAAAAGAAAACTATATAAAAGCTATATGTACATAAAAAATGTGTATGTATATATATATATGAGTAAAAATAAGCAATAGTAGTAAAAATAATATACTAATAATAAAATATAAAATATAAAAAGTGAATAAAATATAATGATATTGAAAATAAAATAAGACTAAAGTAATAGGTAATAATAAATATAATAATGGAAATATAATATTAAAGATAATACTAAGTATAATATAATAATAATAGTGTAATGATGATAGTAATGGTGATGATACTAATATAAAAGAATAGATAAAATAATAGTGATAATAGATTTAAAAATGATAATGTACAATATGGTGTTAATTGAATATAATATAATAGTATAATAATATAACATTAAAAACATGATACGTATAAAGTATTGTATCAAAAAGAACATATAATATACAAGAATATATGTAATACTAAAAACTTTAGATAATACATACACATATAAAAAAATATACAATAATATATAATAATAATAATAATACTGATAATTATAATATGAAAATACAAGAAAACTTAAATGAGAATTAAAAATAAACGAAAAAAGGACCAAAATTGAATTAAAATCGAAGTTTTGGGGCCAAATCTAAAATAGAAATAAACCACAGGGTCATATTGCAATACGCGCGAAAAATGGGGGACCAAATCAGTAATATTCCCGTTCTAGCAAAACGCAGCTCATCAACAGTGATCAGATTGCAAATCAAATTAAATTTTCGGGCCGATTTTTAAAATAAAAACTCCGATTATAAAATCCCGAGAAAAGCGGAGGGGTGAAAGCGCAATTAGCCTCTCCGCTTAAAAAGACGCGATCTCGAGTGGGTGGGTCGGGTCGACCGACCCGAGGCGAAACGCACGCGTCGTTTTAAGGGTTAAATTTCGGCACCAAAACGGTGCCGTTTTGATGGGCTATAAATAGCCTAAGATTCTGAAAAAATCATTTTGGAGAGGAGAAAGAAAAAAAAAAAGGAGAGAGGGAAGAGAGAAAAGGAGAGAGCGGGGGGAAAAGGAGGCTCTCGTGGGGGCCGCTCGATCGTCGGCCACATCACGAGCCAGCACATGCTGGCGTGCACATACGCATGGTGGCGAAAAAGGTAAAAATTTATTTTTTTTTGTTTTTTTTTTATATTTTAGTTTTTCATAGATCTAAAATGCTCTGTTAACACTTGTGTGAAAAAAAAGGGTCAAAACAGTAACAAAAATAAAAGATTTTACCTACTGTTTTGTTATGGACTTTTCGTTTCTTTGATCTCCGATGCTCCCTTTGATTTGATGATATTATTTTGTTTAGACACTAATTGAAGTAATGCTTGCCTAAGAATTGAATGGTTTTTCTTTATGTTTTCTTGAATCTCTGTCGATTTCGAAATGCCAGAGGGGGAACCTTTTTACATTATTTTTCTCAGGTTTTTATAACCCTTCTACAAATATTAATTTATTTGTTTGCGTGTGCTTGTCTGATTGCAGGGAGTGGTGGCTGGTGGGGCGGTGGAGCAGGTGGTGGCAGAAGTATGGGTGATGGGACGTTACGGCGCTGAGGTGCTCAGGGGTTGTTGGGGGCAGAAACAAGTGGGAGCTGATTAGGGTTAGGTCTAGTGGGCTGGTTGGGCTAAAGGGTAATTGGGCTACGGGTTTGGGTTAAGTGATGGGGTTTGGGTTTGGGTTTCTGTTGGGTCCTGGGTAGTTTAGGTTAGTGGGTTAATGTTGTAAACGGGTTTGGGTAGGTTAATTGGGTTTTAGGGGGTTATTAAATGGGTCAAGAATGTATTTGGGTTTGGTATTAGTGGGCCAAAATTGGCCTACTACAGACAGTTTGGCGACTCCACTGGGGAAGAATAAGAGAGTCAAGCCGTGTAATTGATTATCTAGAGAAGGTGGCTCTCTTTTTTCTAAAGATAGGATATTAGAAAAGTTACTTTGTGTGTAATTTGGGGACCATAACCCTAATATATATAACTTTGACACATTAGCCCTAATTTCTAATCAGCCCATCATCAATTAAAAATTTGTTACTAAAGTATATACACATATTCGACCCATACATTATTTAATAATTAAATCCCAATAAACCATAACCAAATTAGATCACTTTTAATTTGGGCTAACCTATTATGATAGTAAATAATAACATGCAATTACCCTTATTATATATGTAATGTGTATATTTTTCAACAATCTCCTACTTGCACCACATATATATACTAATTACTCTATAATTACATATCGTTATATAACCTTATGAGCTCAAAATTTTATTATCATATCTAAAAGGTATTTCAAACAATCTCGTCCATTAATTATGTTAAGAAAGAACAAGACGACTTTCGTTACATATATCATAACTCAATCCATCATTGATCATGTATATTAACACAACCAAATGACATAGAAGTATGGATGTGTAGCATGGAAATTACATGCAATATTATTTAAACATGTCTATTTCTAACTGGTCCTCTTTAAACTTTAGTGAGATCAAACATTACCAAAACCAGAGTGTGAATAAACCAAATAAACTTTATTTCTACAGAAAATAAACTTAATATTCGTAAACTGAAATAACTGAAAATGTGCCTATAACATAAAAACATTTAAAAGTACAAACTCCTACAAACCAAATATCCTTAAATGATATTGCACCCATATGAGCAATGTGCTCTTGAAAAACCTTGGGTGTAATCCCTTAGTAAGTGGATCCACAAATATGAAGTTTGTCCCAATATACTTTATAAACACCTAACACTCTGAACTTTTACTTTAACAACCAAGAACTTTAAGTCTATGCGCTTTAACTTTGATGTGCTCCTGTTGTTATTAGAATAAATGACTACCAATTATTGTCAAAATTTGCACCCTAGTGACAAAATTTTACATCAATATTCCATCAAAATCGGAGTCTGTATGCTTGATGATCTCTAACTTATCAGACCTCCGATATGTGAGGTAATCTTTTATTCTCTGAAGATACCTCATAACCCTTTTGTCAGCTAACCAATGGTTTATACCAGGGTTGCTTAAATATCTGCCTAACATTCCAACAATGTACGCAATGTCTGAATGCATACATACTTAAGCTTACATTAGACTCCCACTTTTGTGACGTGCCAAATCTTATGCATTATCTTCAGTCTCAAAATCATTCTTGGGGTATTGGTCGAGACTTAACTTATTATTAACAAACAGTATGCCATTAACATATAAAACCAAATATAGAACCTTACTCTCACTAAACTTGTGGTATATACAATTATCGGCCAAATTCATCTCTAAACTAAATGAGATAATCATTTGGTAAAATTTGTAATACTATTAACGAGTAGTCTTCTTAAGCCCATAGACGAAGTTCTTTAATTCACAAATCATTAACTTTGCATCATTAGACATAAAGTTTTCTATTGTACCATATAAACGTATGATCAATGTTACTATTGAGAAACCATTAAATTAATATTAATGTGATGCAGCTTAAGGTCAAAATATTCCAGTAAAGTCATTATAATCCTTTCTCTAGTGGACCTTTTTTAATGACATTCGTTTTTAAGGTTGTTGAGTTTGTTTTTTTGGAACAATTACCTCATCTTAAATAGAAAGTTGTTCAACATTGTCTTATTGAGGTTCTAGATTCACTTCTTGATCAATGATAGGTATGAGAACCTGAACATCGCCAATATTATTTAAGTGTAAAATTTTGTACTAAAATAATTCATTTTTTATGGTGCATCTGGTTGCCGGTCATCTCATCGTCGGCACCAACTCTCATCATCCCTCAATCATTGTCCAATCATTTGTTAGTCCCTTAAAAAAATAATTTTTTTGGTGTCGGCATTGTAATCGACGACACCAATATGTATTTTCCCTCATACATTTTAAAAATATTTGTATTTTGAGATTAAAAAAAAAAAAGAAAAATTTTATTTTTTTAATGAATGTCATCACCAGTTCAAAATTATAATTTTTTTTGTGCCGGCCTTCCCGTTGTTGGCATGGTGCCCGAATATATTAAAAAAATATTTTTATTTGGTGCTGGCTTTCCCAAATCCAGCACCAATTTTTTTATTGAATTTTTTTTTTGATGTCGGCTTTTTTGTTGCTAGCACCAGTGTTTTTAATGCGAATTTTTTTGTGTCGGCGTTCTCGTTATCGGCACCACCAGGCTATAGATGATTTAGTTTTGGTTGCTTTAACTATTTAAGGGAGAAAGGAAAAAAAAAAAAAGGATCTATGTTTAGTTGAAGAAAAACATAAATTTTACTAAAGATGAATAACCAACTGTTGTTTGTATACATTCTTTTCGATGAATCAATTCCACAAAATACTGAAGAAAGATGTGCATTTCAAGCTCACCCAAAAGTAGGGATGAGATTCAATAAGACTCTAATGTTGGAAGAATTGAAACGAAAGATTAGTGCAAAGATAGTTCTCCATTGTAGGAAGATGACATCAAAAATAGCTCTTTAGCACAAAAATAAAAATAAAAAAACCCTAACATCGATGCCTACAACGGAAACACCAACATCTATTAAAAAATATTTTTTTTTAATCCTAAAATATGAGTATTTTTTAAAATGTATGAGGAAAATATATACTGGTGCCGACGATATAGTGTCAATACCAAAAAATTAATATTTTAAAGAACCAATAAATGATTGGACAATGATTAGGGTTAGTGTCAACTGTGAGATGAACTATACCTAAATATACTATAAAAAATAAATCATTTTTCGTATAAAAATTTAGAATTAAATTATTTTTATAAATAATCATTTTATTTGAGTCAAATTTTTTAAAAAAAAACCGTGATTTGAAAGATTATTACTTAAAAGGATAAGGTGAAGTTGGAGTTCCTCCCATGAATAACCACATCATCTAAACGGCTAAGCCCTAATAATTAATACAATGATTGATTTTTTTTTAAAGAAAAATAGAGTTTTAGGATTCAAGGTTTTTAATTGAAGATTTCAACGTTTGAGTCAATTTTGATCAAACGACCCAAAAATTATCAAAATACTTTTTTTTATAATTAATTTTATTTATTTTAATTAGAAATTTTTAAACTTTCATAAGAATTTATAACCTTTTAACTATGCTTCTAGATATATTTACTTTTTATAAGATATGTTTTATTTAAATTCGTAAAAATTAATATAATATAAAAAAGACATAAATTTTGTGTAAAAAATAATTTATATGTATACACACGAGACACGACTACATCCATGCGAACTTATGTAATCAACAAATGATGGGGTTTAGTTTGTATTATCTTTTAAAAAGAAGAAGAAAAAAAGAATTTACGACATTGCAGCTCATTCATTAGATAAGCTTGCCCAAGTAAGCAAACACACCAAAAAAGGAAAACAAAAGATCTTACACTTGAGGAGCAAGAACCAAGAGACCGAAAGCAATCAAATACATGAGGTTACAGTTTAACTACCCACAACTTCTCGAGGAAAAAAAATTGAAATTTCACTAATTAGTGAATCATTTGCAAATGATTTATAATAAAAAAAGATTAAAATATTTTAGCAACATCTTTCATTAGGCCACGGTTGGCAGATGCGAATGCAATGTACTCGTCATAGGAAATAAAGCCATCTCCGTCGGTGTCGATCTCGCTCATCATCCTCGAAACTTCTTCCGGCGTGACCGATCCCAGCGTCTTCAAGGCATCCCCAAGCTCCGCTGATGAGATCTTGCCGTCCCCATTGGCATCGAATCGCTTGAAAATGCGTTCTAGATCAGCTTTCTCTTGATCATCCATGTCTTCTTTTTACTGTTGTAATGTGTTCGGTGAAAGTTACTTTTGTGATTGGTTGATGTTTCTGAATGAGATTGAGAGGGCAAATAAGTTGTGGATTTTAAGGACATATTGTAGTAAGAATTGAGGCTGTCCATTGAAACAGGGAGTTAGGCATTAAGAACGGATCGCCTGTGAAATGTGTGCAACTTCCTAACTGTTTAGCTGAAATTAAGGTTAAAAAAGAACACATGTCTAGATAATAGGCAAGTGTAATTACTTGAGAAATGACCCATTTTAACCAAGAGAATAAGAAATTAAAAGAACTTTTTTTCCTATTATTAGATATTCGACACTATTCAATTCAATTTTTTTGTGTAGATTTAAATAAATTTTTTAGATAATATTACTTAGATTTACTATTTGAGTAAATTTCGATAAGAATTTTTGAATATCATATGTCAAATTTTGTTTTGATTTTGATTCGAATATCGCCACACATTCAAATAATGCTATTTGTAATGGTTTTAATTATACGGATAATAGATTATGATATTTATTTGCTTATTTATGTATGGAAGAAAGGGAGAGATCCACTTTCATAGATTATGCTATTTGTTGTGCATGTAATTTTTTGAATCAGTCCAAAAAATTATCTTTATTAATATATATTTAACGGTCGGAAATTTTTATATAAAACAAATAGGTAACATTTTTAATTTATTAAAACCTGACATGGTTTAGGGATAGATCTAGGACTCGATTCCTAGGGGTGAAATGTAAATATAATTACAATAAAAATTATATTAATACTTCTTAAATATCAATATGGTCTACTTACAATGAAATCATAAATTGAAACAAGTTAAGATATAACATTATTTGTCTTGTCTTAATTTGTATGGAATTGTTGTTAAAACTCTTATCAAACACTAATTTAACACAGGTTTAAATATTATCACCCCATTCCTCACCCTCAATTGCTATAAAAAAAAAGATGTCCTAGGCATTCTTCATGTTTTGTTTAGAATGTATATGATTTTTTTTCTTTACATTATAGAAAAATATTAAATTTCAATTTAGTTTCTCTATTATGCTTAAATTTGAGATATAATCTCTGTAATTTAATTTCTAACATAATTTGGTCCATATATTTTTTTTTATAATGTTATTAATTAGTCCAAATAGTTAATATCATAAACTTTTAGATAAAATGTTATGTGGTTATATATAATTTAAATGCCCTAAGGGTCTTACAAACGACACATCTTTTGGGTTTGCCTTACTTTTTTACATCATAAGACAATTATCAAATTTCAATTTTAGCCCATATACTATGCTAAAACATGGATTTAACCTATGTACTTCAATTTTTGACATAATTTGTGTAACGACTTGATTTTTATCAGTGTTGGAAAACTTGGTTCAAGGTTGAACTCTTTAAACCAAGCCGTTCAAAATTTCAAATTTAGAAATTACTTAGTTGAATATAAAATTAAGAGATGAATTAACTAATAATTAAATCGATTAAATTGTTTTATAAAAGTACAAAGATTAAATTAAAAAAACTATCAAATGATAGAATAAACGAGAAGAATTAATAAAGCAATTTTAGTATAGCCTCAGAATAAATTATACCATAATTAGTTTAATGTTAGTGGCCAACAATGACCTTGGCTATTAATTTCCATTATCTTTAAGATGGAAGCATAATAACCATATATATATATATATATATATATATATATATATATATTTTTTAATTATTAATTCCATTAGTTAATTAAGTAATTAGTATGA
This sequence comes from Gossypium anomalum, assembly GCA_025698475.1. Lineage (NCBI taxonomy): Eukaryota > Viridiplantae > Streptophyta > Magnoliopsida > Malvales > Malvaceae > Gossypium > Gossypium anomalum. The sequence goes on from CM046966.1 coordinate 19,811,193, forward strand.
ATATGTGTAAGTGGGAAAGAGTAGGAAAAATAGAAGAAAGAAAGTTTTACTTAGTTGCTCCATTGCCACAAACTTTAAAGGGTTGTTTGGTAAGTATTTCATTTTAGTTTTTGTTAGATTTTGAATAAAGCATTTAGTTAAAGCTATCTCATTTAGTAGATTATCTAATTAATGGAATTTTGTTAAGAAAAATGTTAAATAAGTTGATCAGAGAGAGAATGAGGGATTTGATGAAATTGTTGTGTTGATAGCTTGGGATCCCTACAATGTAAATACAAAGTTAGATAGTAATTCGATTGAATAGATTATAAAATATGAGCATTTCAGAGAATAGGGTTTATAGGACTAAATTTGAAGAAATGCATTATATGTTTAATTTAAATGTATAATTAGTCAAATGTGTGATTTGAACTTGTATTTTAATTTATTCAACATAGCTAAAGATGAAGTTGAACCATTGAAGGATAAATGCAAAGCAAAAATTGTCGATGATTAGTGATATTGGTTTGTACTAATATAATTTATCTTTTTCTTAAATTTAATTAAGTAACTCGTGATACCGTGTTAGAATGTATCGTGTTAAATGTTGCTTTAATTAGCAAGTTGACAGGTATGTTTATGTATATGGAACTCGTAATAGTATTAAACGGATTATCTACTTGATTATTATATTGAGTGGTATATGGTAATATATATCGATATTGTAAAGTATGAGATTTCCCTATTAAACGATGCTAGACATAATCAGGGTATAGTTGGCATTCTGCATTACGGTGCAATTCATTCTGGCACTTCGGTACATTACATTTTGTGGAATGTTAGGGGGATTAGTGCATTTATGCTTGATCAGTACTTCGGTGCTTATTATGAAGTGTTAGAAGATAAATTTGTGTACTCATACTTGTGTCTGCATCCAATTAATAGGGGCAAAAAGAAAATGTTTAATATGCCATTTTGTTTCTGAAAATGATATGATATTATGAATTGTTGATAAAATGTCATTCTGATCTTGACAATCGAATATTAAGTTGATTATGTTTATGAAAGGTCATTCTGAGTTAGATAAGTGACGATAATCATGCTGAAATGATTATTAAACAATCTTGATATTGAAATTGATGTAATGAAATGATACTTTGAGATTATTAACTCTTGACTTAATATATTTGTTATATGATACTAGCTTAATAGTTTTACTTTTGAATTCAAATTATGTTAGTATCATTGAGTAGTCAATATTCAACGTACAATTTTGTTTACTTCTATATGCAAGCTTGACTTAGGTTCTTGGTATTTTTATGATTCTATCAACATCTAAGCAATCGATACTCAGATTAGTCATCAATCGTCATGTTTTCCTACATTTGGTACCTAAGTCATTAGGAAGTGTTTTGAAATCCTTATGTCATTTTGATTTGTAAATATGTGAAAATACATGCCTTGGTGATTGGTTGAATGATTTTGAATTCCACTTATTTCTTTATACATACACACACACATATATATATATATATATATATATATATATATATATATATATGTGTGTGTGATGGAGCAACTTTGGTTGAATGGTTAATTGTGTACAAGTTAGTAGTTAGTTTAATTAGGCTAGTTCTGATGGAAGAAATGTTTTAATCTCTAAGTGTTGAATGCAATTATACAAATTAAGTATATGTGTATTAGGTTAATTTGTGTTAAAATGGTTGTTGAGTTGGTAATGGTTGAATTTTTACGTAGTTTAAATTGTATTTAGTTAGTTTAACTACCTATTAACTAATGTTGAAAAGAGATATATGAAATGTCATGACTTTAAGATATTATGTTTTTACATGTCATTTGGATGTGTTTTAGCTTGGAAAAACTCTAGAATGATTTAAAAAGTGTTTTGGCATCATTTCTTTGCAGGAATGTTTGCACTTTTGATATTTTGATAGGATGGTTTCGAGACACTTTGGTCATGTCTCAAGACACTATGAACAAAAATGACATGTTGAACAGGTTTCTAGGTAAATGTCTCGAGACATGTTGAACAGATTTCAAGACAATGATAATTAGGTCCTGTGACATGAACCCCATGGTCCCGAGATGAGCAAATATCAAACCTAAGTTAATTTTGCCCTATTCTAGGTCTAGAGACAAGGACCCTTTGTCTTGAGACAACCTAAAGTCGAAGTTAAAATAGCAAAAACAGGGGAGGCTTGTCTCGAGACTTGAGAAGCCATGAGACATGGCTTCTCAAGTCTCAAGACATCATGCTGAAATTTGATGAATAGAGTTTATATTCAAATCTTAACTCCATTTTTTATCAAATGCAAACTTGTAACCCTATTTATAGAATCATATAACATTAAATCATCATGTTTATGCTGATAACTATGATTGTATGTGAGTATTATGAATTAATGTCAAATTGTTTGATGAAACAATTTGAAATAGTATGAGTTGCTTTGACAATGTAATGTGACGTTATACATTCGAATTCGGCAACCGAATCAGGTGTGGGGTGTCACAATTTGTTCCCCCACTTTTATAATGTTATTAGTTAGTCTAAGGGTGTGTTTACATTGAGGTTGAAAAGTAGCTTTGAACCAAACCATGATTTCAAAATAAAAAAATTTGGTAAATAAGCAACTTTTCAAACCAAACCTTGATGTTAAACTGGGATTTCAAGTCAAACCAAAAAGGCAAAATTTTTAACTTTTAGCTTTTGGAAAAGTGTTTTTCAATAAAATTATCTTTTTACCTCCTTATTAGAAACACTGTCAAATCTTTCAAAAGCACTTTTCACGGCACTTTTCAAAAGCACTTTTCAACTTCAATGGTAAACTAACCTTAAATAACTAATATTGTTAAGCATTTCAATTACATTTCTCAAGAGCGTTATTCCAACTAAAAAAATTATTTTATCGTGACAAGTTCGAATAGGTGATTTTAGGAAAAATCTATAATATCATTTTCTTAACTTTTTTTACATCACTAACAAGTGATTTTTATTTTATTTTAAAATGTCATACCAGTGAATTTAATAGAAGAATTTTAAATTGGACCTAAAATTTTAAATTTAAAAAGTAGAGGAACTAAATTCTTTAAAAAAAAATTAGGAAAACTAAATTTCAAATGTACGAAGTGTTTAAGGACTTAAAGTGTATTTTAACCTTCCACATTTTACTTTATAATTTGATACAAACAAATAATCAACTCAATGTGAAGTAAAGAGAACTACACTTGTACATAAGTAAATGAATGTCTCAAAATATTTTTAGGTTTATTATTTAGTACATTGACGGTGCAAATTTTTAACTCTACTAGCGGGATTAGGGCTGTAAATGAACCGATCTTGAATGAACAAATATCTATTCATATTTGTTTGTTTATTTTTAAGCTTGTTCGTGTTCAGTTTGTGTTCGTTAAGAATTTCAAATTTTTGTTCATGTTCGTTTATTTAAAATTATGTATGTTTATATTCGTTTGTTTAATATTCACGAACATGTTCATTTAACTTAAACGAACATGTTCACGAACATTAAACGAACATATAATTGAACATGTTCACAAACAATGTTAATAAATAATAAACAAAAAAATAATAAATAAATACATACATACATACATATATTGTTTAGATATAAAATGATCAAATATAAATATTAATAATTATATTATAAATGAAAGAAATACAAACCAATATCATTTTATTAATATAATCTAATGGAATTTTTATAAGAAAATATCATTAATAAATAAACAAGTCAATAAACGAGCTTATAAACGAACTTTTAAATGAGCTTGTTTGTGAACATAGACGAACCGAATACACTTCTTTTCATGTTCGTTTGTTTATTAAATGAACATAAAATTTTTGTTTATGCTCTTTTATTTAGGTTAATAAACGAATATAAACGAACATTATACGAACGGTTAACGAAGAGTTCATCGAATGTTTTGTTCATTTACACTCCTAAACGGGATTGAGAAATTGACACATGTCCTTACATTGTATTTAAAATTTTTAAAATAAATAAATAGGACATGTGACAAATTCTTAATCCCGATTGTGGAGTTAAAATTTTCCACCGCTTACATACAAAATAATAACCTAATATTTTTTAGTATAAATTACAAATATATTAAAATTTATAAAGGTATAAAATATCTTAAATACAATAATATTATAATAAAATATACAAATACAACATAAATGCACAAATTAATACTCATCCAACTCTAAAAAGCATCATTAAAGCTCCCATACTAGGAGTCTCGTTGTATTTTGTCCCCTCTACTCAATAAATGGACAAATTAATTCATTTACACTAAATCAAAAAGAAAATTAATCCTCCCATTAGAAATTACATCCATTTCTACTGCTGAGTGACGGCATGACTAATAAAGCAATAGATAGAGACACCCTACGTATACTTTATGCTAACATGATAAAATACCATTTTAATAAATATTTAAAAAGTCCTAAGTAAAATAAATATTTTTTAATAAATATTTTAAAAAAAACCATGTTCAAGAAAATCGTTTATCTTGATTTATTCTAGACGTGATTTTTCAGATAATTATAAAAAAAATATTTCAATATTAACCTTAATTTAAAATAAATATCCAAAATTAAAATAACTCTCATCAAATCACAAATTCAGAAAATTAGAATCTATAACTCTTTTTTTTTTTCAATGAGCAGTAATTATATTTCATACAATTTAGTTTGAATATATTCCCTTAATGTCTTTTTCTGTCCAAATTTGTAACATATTTTCTTAGATTGGACCACTTAGCAATGGACAAGATGTGGGGCGAACAACTGTTTAAAACAAAAAAATTTACTTCATTAAAATTTACATTATTATCTTTAGTTATTTGTCATTTCAATTTTTTTATATTTATAGTAGTTCGTCATAATAATTATTAAATATTTAGACAAATAGTAACTTAATAATGATAATTAATTTTCAATTTGAATATTTATTATGATTTTAAATATTTTTAATAAATTCTTATAATTCTTAAAAATTTTAAATATTTTTTATAATTAAATGGAAAACAAGTAGAGAACACTTTATTTAAGTTTATCTTAAATATGATATTTTGCCACATCAACACGAGGTATCTGTGTTATTATCTACTTGCTCCATCAGTTATGTCATCATTTAATTATAAAAATGAATTAAAATTTTAATTAAATAATTAATTTATTTTTTAATTTAATATATAAATATTAATTTAGTAAAATTTTTCAACAAAGTGACGATACTTTTACCCTCATCTGGCATAAGGAGACAAGTTTCTGATTTCCTTTCAACAAGTCCCACATTTATTCCACTTTTAGAAATATTTTCTAAATTAATTATCACGTGTCATATTCCTGTTGGTTACTCAGCTGAAAACTACACTGTACCCGTCAATGCCTTACTTCCCCCTTCCCAGTCCTACTTTCACGTGCGGAATACCGCGTTAATTTTCACACCCCCCTCTATAAATTTGAAGTACGCCTCCACAAATGAAGGAAAAGTAAAACCCTAATCTTTGTGTGTGTTTGTGTTTTTCAGTTATTTTCAATGGCGACTTTTTTAGGATCAATGGAAGATATGAGGGCGGTATTCAACAAATTCGACAAAAACGGCGACGGAAAGATCTGTCGGGATGAACTAAAATCGACCCTAAGTGCCTTAGGTTTCGCATTCTCTTCCGACGAAGTTGATCTGATAATGTTGGAGATGGACAAAGATGGTAATGGCTATATCGATGTAGAAGAATTTATTGCTTTCCATGGAATCTCCGGCATCGATGGAGACGAAAACCTGTGTGATAACAAAGAATTGAAAGACGCGTTCGACATATACGATCTGAATAAGGACGGGTTGATTTCGGCTAACGAGTTGCATGCTGTGTTGAAAAGGTTGGGAGAGAAGTATTCGTTGAGTGATTGTCAAAGAATGATCAGTCAGGTCGATAAGGATGGCGACGGAAGCGTTGATTTTGAAGAGTTTAAGAAGATGATGATGAATAATTCTTGAAAAAGTTTGGAAGAAAAAGTATACCAGGTTAGGTCTTAGTGTTTTACTCGTAAGAAATAATACTACTTAGGAAGGGTTGGTTCTTTAATTTAAGAACGTGTAGAATGGTTAATTCTGGATATTATTAATTCACACTATTCTATGTTTTCTTAATCCTAATGGAATCAAGGTTTTTATAGCATTTTATTTGATGTACAAAATAGGGTTTCAGTTTAGTTTATTTTAAGGAAAACATGCGAAGCTAGTGGAAACGTGAAAATATTGATTTTTTAATGATAAATTAATTTTAACAAGTTTTAAAATTTAATCTAAAAAAGAAGAGAAGAAAAAGTGAATAAAATATTTGTTTATCCGATTCTAATTTTAGGAATTGAAAAAGAGAGAGGCAATTTTGAAAGAAGCAAAGGAAGCGTGTGAAATATGAAAAGTTTAAGGTGTAGAGACTGATGGCCACGAAGACGAAGTTGTTCACGAAATAGTTAAAATGGAGATGAGAAGGCTCATCGGTGATAATTGGTTTTTGATGTTCTTGTGGCGTTGATCGTGTGGATTGTGTGCTTCTATTGAAGGGTTTGTTGGATTAAGGATGGAGTGTTTAATATTTAAAGGTGTTGGTTTAAAGGAAGGAATGTGAGAGAGTGAATGTGTTGGGAATTTCATGTCAGTAAGAAGCTTAGGCTTGAGAAAGTGGAGAGTTTCATTGGGTTTTCTCCTAATTTGTTGTCGTTGAGGATGGGAAATGGATGGGAAACTAGATCCCCCGAATAGGTGAGTCTTTTACAAACATTTTCTGATTTTTTCTTTATTTGTACAGTTTACCCTAAAAGTAATGACAAGGAGGTTGGTGTGGGTTAAAGGATCGACACTACGGACAGGCCTAGCTCTTTTTGCTCATTTGTGCTAGATAGTGCCCATGCTATAATCTCCTTTTATTCTACTGCTTGCGTTTGTTGTTTCAAGGACCAGGGAACGATTAATCCTCACTTTTTCTCTTACGAATTTGTGTGGAAGATTTTTCAAAACTGTTGTTGCATTTAGAACATCCAGATGGCTCTCCCCAATGACCATATTCTTTTCTTTAATGCTTGGATGTCTTCTTTTCCCTTCAAAAGATTCAAATTTTTGCGGAAAATGACTTTCTATGCAATTGTGTGGTATGTATGGCTTTGCAAGAATGACGGTGTGTTTAATGGCAAGGGTTTTGATGTAGCTCAGCTTATTGATACTATCAAGCTGAGGTTAGGTTGATGATGTCGTGCAAAATGCCCTACTCTACCACTACCCTCGAAGATTAATTTTTGTTATGGGTTGAACCTAGAATAAGAAACAATTGACCTAATAGTGAAACGGAACGTTTAGGAGTTGGGTTTTAATGAAATGACGCGTAGCTTGGTTTAGTGAAACGGAGCATTTAAAAGCATTGTCCATATTGTTAGTTTTACTGTTTGCTTTAACTAACTTTTAAATAGCAATTTCCTTTATTTTTCCTATATATGCAAATGTAATTGGGCAAGGGTGGTTATGAAAGGAAAAACTGTTATGCACACAATTTCTCAATCAATTTTCTTCTCCTCCTCATTGTTTCTGCTTTTTGCTTTCTACTTTCTTCTCTAGTTACGTTCTTATAAAGGGTATCAGAGCTTCAACGATTCTCTTTGACTGGGGATGGGGTTGCCATGCGATTACAGAAGGATGTCAGTGTTCTGTAGTAAGAGACGGTGAAGATACAGGGTGAGTTGTCACAGTTGGATGCTAAGTGGGATACTAAATTAAAGACTCGACTTCAGGGATTTAAGGATGAATTTTGATTGGAACTACCTTTCCTATTTAAGCAATATATGGGAAATCCAATTTTTTCGAGTATGTTGGCTACTGCTATGGCCAAAGGAAAGGGGGTCTTGGAGGACCTCCCCCGAGATTTCCACCCAAGGATCACCTGAGGTTCCTCAACCATCTTTGGGTTCCACCATTGCGAGTTTGCCTCGACAAGGATTCCTCCAAGTGCATTCCAATAGGTTAGATTGTCCTTGTTTTGATGGTTTTTGTAACACCCCTTACCCGTATCTAAGGCCAAAACAGGGTACGAGGCATTACCAGACTTAACCATACACATAGATGAAAATCGGACCATAAAATTTCATTTATTTCAAAACTTTTCGAACACATGCATAGACTCATATTTAAAGACATATAACATGACATAAATGAGCACTTACACATCCATAATCATGCAATAACATGTCATTCACTTTAAACATATTTGCTTATTACTCAACAATAACCACAAAGCATAATAATTCATTATAATAATCATCATATCATATAAATAACATTAAATTACTTAAAATGACAATTATTTTACCACATTTACACATGAAATTACATCTCATTTAATATCAAGGCAATAACATTAAATTACACAATGCATTATTAAAAATCATATGAACTTACCTCGTATGCGAAAATGGCCATTTTTACCATTTTGTCCACAACCTGATACTTTTCGATTTTAGCCCGAATTTTGATTTTCCTTACTCTATAATTTCAAATATAGCCTAATTAGGACTCACATTATTCAAATTAACCCAAAATCATATTTTGGAAAAATTACAAATTTGCCCCTAAACTTTGTCAAAATTATATTTTTGCCCCTAGGCTCGTAAATTAAACTTCGTCCTATTTCCTTATGTTTTATGACATACTGATCATTTTTCCCTTCTATAGCAACATCAAATTCGCACTCTAACATGTACTTATGAACATTAGGTATTTTTACCGATTATGTCGTTTTACTCATTTTCACATAAAATCACTTAGAAAAAGTTGTTTAACACAATTTCAAGCTTCATATTCTACCATAAAACATCAAAATAAACACATTTCACCTATGGGTATTTTTCCAAATATAAACCCTAGGTTAAATTATTGCTAGAATAAGCTTAACCAAGTTACCGGGATTTTAAAAATGTAAAGAACTTTAAAAATGGGGCTAGGGAGCACTTACAATTGAGCTTGGGAGTTTAAACAAACCCTAACCATGGCTGCTGCTAGTAGAAACGGTTGAGTGAAGAAGATGATAGCTAATTTGGCTTATTTCCCTTTTTAATTCTTTTAATTATTAGTTTACCAAAATACCCCTAACTTAAAAATATTTTATTACACCCATTTCATATCCATTTTTGTCCAACAATTAACTAATGGTCTAATTACCATTTAAGGACCTTTAATTTAAAAACTCATAACAATTTGACACTTCTAACATGTAGAACTCAACTTTTACACTTTTTACAATTTAGTCCTTTTTACTAAATTGAGTGCCCGAACGTCAAAATTTTCGAACGAAATTTTCACAAAATTATTCCATGAAATCGTATACCATAAAAATATAATAAAAATAAAATTTTCATCGTCAGATTTGTGGTCCTGAAACCACTATTTCGACTAGGCTCAAAATTAGGGTGTTACAGTTTTTATTTTAGGGTTTGGTGGTTGAAGTTTGAACAATACTTTACAGCAAAAGGGGTGCTTGAGTGTGACAAGATACGCATGGTGATGCTCCATCTAGATAGGGAAGCCTTGGATTGGCATCACTTCTATTCCCAGAAGCATGGGGGTACTCATTTTCTAGATTGGGCATGTTATGCCCATAGCCTAAAACAATGTTTTGGATCGAGCATTTTCAAAGATTCTATGGCTGAATTGGTGAAATTAAAGCAACAAGGTCCAGTAGAACACTTCCTGTCTGGTAGCAATAGCAAATGATGGTCACTATAGCTAATGTGAAGAACCTTTTTTTTGGGGGCATATGCAAGAGCGTGGGATGGGAGGTCCAAGGGTCAGTTTTACTACTAATTTCATGGATTTTCCTCTTAAGGGGTATGATGTAGTCCTAGGCATACAATGGCCACTTTCCTTAGGATCGATAAACTGGAACTTTGGATCTATAACCATGCAATTATCTTTTAAAGGAGTTCCTTGCATTATCCAAGGCATTCTACTAGGCAACATTGAAGTGATGAAGCATGGATATTCAGCCAAATGTTTGTAATGATTAGTAGAGAGATGGATCCTTGTACCTTGTTCATGACTCTGGCTGACCAAGTAACCTTATCAGCAGTCTCCTCTTGAGCCACACTTGAGGAATAACAGTTACTCATTGATGAATTTGGAGATATCTTCCAAGTTATTATTGGCTTACCTCTTCATAGGATCCAAAACCACAAAATCCCTTTTAAGGATGAAAGGGCAGTTGTCAAAGTCAGACTCTATAGGTACCCTATGATTCAAAAGACTGAATTGGAAAAACTAATGAGAGAGATGCTTCAAGTTAGCATAATCAAGGATAGTTGTAGCCCCTTTGTCTCTCCAGTGGTGATGGTAAAGAAAAAAATGGCAGCTGAAGGCTCTGTGTAGACTATACATAGCTTAACCAGCTGACAATCAAAGATCGATCTCCAATTCCAATTATTGAAGAGCTTTTTGATGAATTGGGACAGGCTAGGGTGTTTTCCAAATTGGGTTTAAGATCTGGTTATCACCAGATTAGAATGTATGAAGTTGACATTCTAAAACCGACCTTCAAAACTCATGAAGCTCAGTATGAGTTTTTGGTGATGCCTTTTAGGCTCACTAATTCTATCTTTCAAGGGCAAATGAACACCATTTTTAAACCATTGTTCAATAGGACAGTTTTGGTTTTCTTTGATGATATACTAGTGTACTCTGCCATCTGGTTTAAGCACTTGACACATCTTAAGGAGGTATTCATGCTCTTTAGGCACACTTGGGAGTCATTGTAGCAGTTAAATGAGACCTTTCCTCATCTTGATCATTAAGGACAAGGATCCATTTTAGAAGGAGGTATTTTTTACGGGTAAAAACTAGTATAAGAAACAGTTAGCTTGATAGTGAAATGGAGCATTGAGGAGTTGGGTTTTAATGAAATGATGCGTAGCATGGTTTAGTGAAACGGAATGTTTAAAGGCATTAACCGTTCCACTAGTTTTACCATTCGTTTTAACTAACTTTTAAGCAACAATTTCCTTTATTTTTCTTATATATCTGGATTGGGTAGGGGTGGTTATAAAAGGAAAAGACTGTTATGCATACAATTTCTCAATCAATTTTCTTCTCTTCTTGTTCTCGTTGTTTTTGCTTTCTTCTTCCTACCTCTAGTTTTGTTCTTATCAATTTGCTTATAGATTCAAACAATTTTGTGCCCCTTAGGAAATGAATTGAGCTTAAGCAACTGATCCATTGGAAGCCTCCAGGTTATTGTTCTGTTAAATTCAACGTCGATGGTGTCGTTTGTGAATATTCTTAAAGGCATTGGGGGAATTCTCTGGGACTATGCTAAGAAGTCCTCGTAAACATACCCAACAGTAAATCTTAAAAGAGTTTACTCTGAGAGTGTAACACCCATAATCCGTTTTCGTCGCCAAATTAGGGTTACAGAGTATTATTGGACAATTCAGAATAATTAATAACAGATAGCATCAAGTAACCGAATTAATTAACGAAATTTCATAAATAATTTAGATTGGAGTAGAACCTACACTTATGGGTCTTAAATCAAGATTACGAGGCCTTTAAAATAGTTTAGGAACAATCGGGGACCAATTTGAGACAAAATAGAAAATTTAGGGAAAAAGTGAAAATTTTTAAATTAGGGATTATACGACCATGTGTCCAGGCTGTATGATAGAGCCTAGACCGTGTCCGTATGGCTATCCCACATGCCCTTGTGCTTAGGCCATGTAACTCACTGACTTGGGTCACATGATCGTGTCGTATGTCGTGTGCTACCCCGTGTAAACCCTGCATCTAATAAGTTCAGGGCACACGATTGTATGTACCCAAAAATGTCCCAAAACATGATCATTTCACATCCAAATGCTTACAAACCTATTATACACTTACACACATGTTCATAAGACTTTGGAATGTATTTTAAACCACTCAGATCAAAGTTAATAAACCATCCTATGTGTCTAACCAACGTGCCACCACTGACACCACATTTCAATCACATAACAAATCATTATCAAGTTAAAATTTCAAGCCATCAATGCATACTACATCAAATAACAAAACTTACCAATTTATGCTTGATTAGCATCAACCACTCACCACTAATTCCTTCATAAATTAAGCATACATGCCTCAAATAGCTACTTGACACAACAATAATACAAGCACATCAAGATACCACATATGTGCTCAGGATTATAACAAAACATCCACCATTAGCCTATTACATGCCATATAAGCCAAGTTTATACTCAAAGTCTACCAAAAGATTCTCAGATAGTGTGATTCTTCAATTTGATTCAATCTCTCAATTTCTATAAATACATCATCTACAAAGAAAAATACAAAGACACAAGTAAGCTACATAAAGCTTGGTAAGTTCATCAGTCAAACAATAAAGCTTACCGAATTAAAATAATAATTCAAATAACAAGGTTACTAACAGAGTTTCTGTCAATCACAGCTCACAACAAGTGAGTAATGCTCAACAATAGTACAAATCAATTTCTCACACTTCAATAACATTCAATGATGAATAAAACATTGCCCAATGAATGACATACAAATACGAGTACACGGTTAACCATCCAGAACACACTAGGTGTTCATACAAGCTAATCCAATCGATAACACACCTCGACACCAAGTGCCTAGCTCGAAGGCTAACATCCACCCCTGTAACACACCAGATAAACACTTTAATATAACTCGATAGTCCGCAACAAATGCAGGACCTCGTTATATTTAGTAAACAGAGGATATATAGAAATCATCATCGTCACATCTCATACCAATCCCGTACCGTGCACAAATAAATTGTTGGCATACCGATTGTACTCTATCCTACATTCATCCGGCTCAGGGCATTTCATCAGTGATCAAGCGATAATAACATATTAATTCCATTTCCATGTACAAGCATTAATTCATTAATCAACATTCAATAACTAGGTCTATATGACAAGCATTTAAATTGTATTACTAATTAATCTGAATGAACTTATCTGACCAAAACGAAGTCGAAGTCGAGACAATGATCAATCTGTTGCTTTAGTTTTTCTGTGATTTAAGTGTGATCGATTTATTTCTTAATCTAAAATAATAATTCCATTCAGTTATCAACTTCTAGCATCAAAATTAACTCATTTTATGCAATTAAGTCTTTTTTGACATTTTTACAAAATTACCCCTACCATTTTACTTTTATGCAATTTAGTCCATAAGTAAAAAATACGCAATTTATCCATTTTCATTGAAAAGTAAGTTTAACCAATTTACCTATTGCCTCACTACAGCCCATAATTGTTGTTTTTTCACAAGTCCTTGTACTTTTACTACTTTCACATTTTAGTCCTTAAACATTAAATTCACCAAAAATAATTTTACCAAATAGTCCTATTTAACAATCAAGCTTAATTGTAATGACCCGAATTTTACCGATGCCGGAAAAGTGTATTTTCGGGTCTCTATTTCTGAAAAATGGATTCGTAAATATTTATTAAAAATATTTACGAAGTTAATCGAGTGGTTAATTAGAGTTTAATTAAGTGAATTAGCTTAAATTAAAGATAATTGGATAAAAGGATTAAATTGAATGAAGTGTGAAAGTTTAATTATAGAATAAATAAAATTGAAAGGACTAAATAAAAAAAAGTGCCAAGTGAATGGCAAAAATAAAATACAAGTGTAATAAATATAATACACACATTTGTAATACATGTATGTATTTGCTTATTATTTAAGTAAATATTAATGTATTTATTATTATTAAATTGATATTATATGAAAAATAAATAAAAAGTTGACAAATGTATGGTATGTATAGTGACATGTGTAATATTAGTATATGTACATTTGTAAAATACATGTATATTTACTTATTATATAAGTATATTATTAAGTTATTACTATTATTATTATTATTATTATATAAAACAAAACAAAGTAAAAGAAAAAGAAAAAGAATAGAAAGAAACAGAGAAGAAACGAAACAGGAGAGAAAGAAGGAGAAAAAGAACGAAAAGAAAGGAAAAAGGGAAAATAGTGATTTTGAAGCTTGGAAGTTTAATAGGTAAGTCAATTTAGCCCTTTTTACTTAATTTTGATGTTTTAGAAGCTTTAGAACAAGGTTTTGATGAAATTAAGTTGATATTTTGAAAGTTATTAGATTTTTAGATATTGTTCATGTTGAATAAATTGAAGAATTAAGGGCTAAATTGATAGAAATTCAAGTTAGAAATGATATAAGGATTAAATTGTAAAGAGTGAATTAAGTTTTGGCATAGTAAGGATTAAATTGAAGAGAATTCAAAATTGAAGTTTTATGTTGAATATGAAAAGCTGCAACTTATTTAAAGTAAGTATAAAGATGAAAACTAGGTTAATTTTGAAGAAAAAGAAAGGTTATGGTGATAAGACCAAAATGGAATTTATGCAAAAGTTACATGGAAAATTAAAGAATATGATATTAATGATTTTAAATATTATGTTAAATTTTTCGTAGCTAACGTAGCACCGGAAACGTCATCAAAGGAAGAAAAGGAGAAAGTGGACGAGGATATCGAGTGAACTCGAGAATTATGGTTTGTATTTCTATAAACCGAGACTAATAATTATTTGTTGAATTTATTATTTATATGAATGATAAGTATTATTATTATTATTATTATTATTATTATTATTATTATTATTATTATTATTATTATTATTATTATTATTATTAAGGTATTGAATTGAATAAAAATTCATGAATTATTAGTGATTTTTGATATTGAATAAAATATGTGAATATTAAGTGGAAAATTGGAAATTTGGAAAATGTGCTTTACAATTGAAATTGATTATTAATTGTTATATTTTGATCGAATGGATGGTGTGAAAAGTTTGAAATGTATGATTATTGGAAAAATGAATTGAAAAGGTATATTGTATTGAAATTGAATTACATGTGAATTGATATGGAAAAGTATTGAAATGAAGTAAAATTAAATTGAGAATGGAAACTGAAAATTGGAAGTTGACTAAAATCCCTATTAACAATGTCGAGCTAGTCGGATATAGTTGGCATGCCATAGGATCAGTGAAGTTAGGGATATTCCGACTGTGTATCGATGAGACACTTTATGTGTCGCCAGACTGTGACTGTTCCGGATTTGTTCCGAAGAGGTACTTTGTACCGATCATTCATTATCGCTCCGCAGATTTGTTCCGATGAGGTACTGTGTACCGCCATCATTCAAGTATTCGCTATCGTTTGTTACACTTACGGTGTGTTCCAGCTTTTCTAGATGAAACATCAGTATTATATCCCTGGTGTGTGGGTTGGATTTGGATCCGTGTATCTGTCCAGGTCCGAGTCAAGTTAATAGGGGTAACCAAAAGTATTAAAGAATAAGTGCTATTAAATTATGATTTATTGAATATTGACTGTTACTGAATGTTATATTGACTGTGGACTGTTGAAGTGAAAGGTACCAATGGACAATGAATGTAGACCTAATTACATGGTAAGATTTATAAGTTTTGAAGTAAAGTTTAGTGACTGAATTATAAAGACCATGAGGTTACAAGTTTAAAGCTTGAATGCAAGTATGAATGACGGATATTGTTATTTTAACGATTTATAAGTTTACTATGATTGATATATGGTTTAAGTAAATGCTATTTTTCTTATAATATTAAGTACTCAGTTTATAGAAATACCATTGAGTTCATACTCAGCGTACGGTTTATTTCCCTGCCCAGGTTAAATAAAGCTAGACTGTTGAATCAACATCCCAGGCCGATCCCGAATTTAACAAGGTAATGCATGTATATTATTAGTATTGGCATGTACCTAGGATGTCAAAAGTGGTCAATTTGGAATGTTAATGTAAATGTTGTTATAAATGGTAATGGTTGAGTATAACTTAATTCAGTCTAGTATGAAAAATACAAATATAAGTATAAATAAGCTTGATTTAGTATTGGCATGGTATTGGTTATGGTTTAAAATTTTCAGAGATGGCTAGTAAAGTATAAAAGGTTCATTATTGAGTCCACACGGCCTGGAACACAGGCGTTTGACCAGACCGTGTGAGACACACGGCTTGCACATGGGCATGTTGTTAGGCCGTGTTTAAAAGTCAGTGTTGTACACGGGTTGAGGACACGGGCGTGTCCCATGCCGCACGGGCATGTCTAATTAGCCACACGGGCATGTCAGTAAGACACACGGGCGTGTCCCCTAGACCACACGAGCGTGTGGTACTGTTCATAAAGAGGAAATATTACAGTTTTACGAAAAATTTTATAAGCCTCCGGTCGAACCCCGGTTGGATTTAAATGTTTATAGTAAACATTGTGGGTCTATTAAGGGTATAATAAGATACATATCAAGTAACATTACTCAAATATTTCTGTCTCAAATGTTAAAGTATTGTAATGACCGGTAATGCTCCGTAGTCCTGTTCCATTGACGGGACAGGGTTAGGGGGTGTTACAAATAATCTAACATAAAACTTCAAGAACAACTCAAACTCATAAATGGCATAATCCATAACGTTTTACAGTTTTACAAATTAGTTCTTGGGTTAGCTAAATCAAACTAATACGGGCTCAAAAATATAAAAATTACTAAATATTGGCAAGGTTTACTCACCAAATTGAAGGACCAAAGTTGACCGAAGCTCTCTTGAGTTTCTTCTCGGTATTTCGGCTCTTTCTACATGAAGAAGAAAAGAAAATGTAGATATTGTCTTTTAATTTTCCTTAATTTAACTTACATTCTAACTTTTTACTAAATTACCCTTTAATATAACTTATAAAATTACTAAATCATGTCCATAATATAAGTATATGGATAATTACCATCTAAGGAGGGTTTAATTACACAATTGGTCTTTCAATTATTTTAAATTTTAACTAAACAAGTTTAATTTCAATTTAACCCAAAACTAATTAGGACTTAATAAGCAAATAGCACAAAAGCTAGTGGATTAATCATATCCACCACCGCTTGGACTTTTTTTTACCATGGTTTAATCACCATTTTGGTCTATTTTAAATAAATAGCGATTAACTTTTACCTCTTTTACAATTTAATCATTTTACCTTAATTAAGCAATTAATTGTCAAAATTACCGGACCAAACTTCAATTCACCTATAATACGACTCTGTAAATATTTAATAAAATTGTTTACGACCTTAAATTACGAAAACAAGGTCCCAATACTTCATTTCCAAAAACCACTTGACTTTTGGATTGAACCACTTATACTTATTTATTCGTTCAATTTATAAAATTATTAAACCAGAATTCAATATAATATTATAATTGACTCATAAATATTAAAAAATAATATTGACTTACTCATCGAATTTGTGGTCCCAAAACTACTATATTTGATACTACTAAAAAATGGTTGTTACAGAGAGAACTCTTCAAAATGTCGTTTGTCGAGCAATGGACTATACATGGATTATACATAACTCAAGTGGTATCATGTTTGTAGGTGAGTTGCCTATATACATTAGGTTAGTAGTTCGTGTCCCTCTACGCGTAGGCAAATTTTATAATTATTACACATCGTATATTGACACATCTCCTGAGTTTTACTAGTATTGTTGGGGACTAGAACCAATCAATAATTGAACTTGATAAACAACTATTTTTTTTACTTGAGGTTGTGTGTTTGTTGTGTATTTTTATTTTGACTTTTAATTTGTTAGTGTTTCAAAAAAAAAAATTTGTTTGAGAGAATATTTGATGCACTATATCGGTGAATAATAACAAGATAATTCATCATAAAATAAAATAAATATAGTAGACGACTTGTAAATAAATACTAATAATTTTATTTGAATATAATTAAATAGTAATTTATTATAAATAAATACTAAAACCCTAAACATTAAACTTAATATCCTAAACCCTGAGCTTAAAATCCTAGATTTGAGAGTTATTAATATTTATTTATATGGAAGATATTTTGTACATTACCAATGAAGTTTTTAAACTCTATATAAGTAGGGTCAAAGGGTAGACAAATGTGCTATAAAGATATAGTAAAATATTAAAAAAAAAAGAGACATGATAAACTTTTAAGGCTTGTGGAATAAAAAAAAATATTACCAGTATATCAAATAGACATTTATTTATAATAATTTAAAATTTTTAATTATATTTAAATAAAATTATTAACATTTATTAGGTCTTTTATATTTTTTATTTAATTTAATGACAATGTTTTATGGTATTATTCATTAATAACGATACATCCAATATTATTATTTTTGTTTTTATCTTTGCGTCGTGTTGGGTCTGAGACTTGATTTTCTTGCCAAACCTATTTATACTCTTTATCAATATAATACATTTTACTTTTTTTTTTAAAATTGGATAAACATTTTGAAATTTATATATTTAACACATAAATGTAACAGTTGAAAAAAAAAACTGTATTACTCCTTATATCATAGTGAGAAGTCCTCTTTATAAAACTTTTTTACTCAACTAATTTTAAAAAAATATTTACAAGAATGACTCAAACTTCAAAAACAACAACGAGAATGACCTAAAATGAATAATGTTGGGTGGTACTGATACTCCGATGACCGGCACCCAAGTCAGTCATAGTGTAATGATTATCTGCTGATTGGGTCGGGATTTAAAAAATATTATTTTTGGTGTCGGTAGTCATATGTAATTTTTTGTGTACTTCTTTTAAAAAAAATTCGGGTATTTTCTTATTTTTTAAAAAAATATTTTTTATTGGCCGACACAAAAAAATTAAAAATTTTCGGTATTTTTTGGTGTCGGCACCCGTGGTAGGGAATTATTTTTTGATGCCGGCCTTCTCTCCTCTGGCATCGATGTGATTTTTAATTTTTTTTGCCGGTGTGCTCTAATTGTCGAGATCGATGATCGTTTGGTTCTTTAAGTCTTGGACAATGTGACTCATAAGCCTTCAGTTACGTAAGAAGAGAAATCTAAAGAAAATAACACAATATCAGTAAAGAAGAAACATAAAATATTTGAGAATAAAAAAGAAAATACTTTTGAATTTGGTTTACTTATAATATTACTTAGTACGCAGCAAGTAAAGAAAATAAGAGAAAAAGATCATGAAAAAAAATGGAGAGTTTAACATTTATAGTTTTGACAGAAAAAAAAAAGAGAAGGAATTGCATAAATAAATTTAATTATTAGTTTTTTTATGGTTTCAAGGCAGAAAAAATTTTAATGCAGTTTTATAGTTTCAACAGGAAAAATAGCTATATATGGAAAAAAAAAAAAGTTTCCTCCCTCTCTCATTATCAACTTTCTTAAAAGTGTATTAATTAATTTATAAATTTAATAAAAAAATTGTAATACATTATTTAGAAAATTTCAAATTATACCATTTAAAAATAATAATGCAGTTATATTGTATATGGTTAGAAGACATTATCAAATTATTAACCATAATTTTTGTTTATGTTTGTAAAATAAAATATTTAAACCATTTTAAGGGACTTATGCAGGGATAAAATAGTAAATTTTTGTATTTTATGCGTGAAATTAGCATTGATTTTGTTTTATTGAATACTGAATAATAAATTTAAATGAATTAAAATTGTGGAATTTGACAACATATTTTTCCTTGCAAAATATGCGTATTTGTGATCATATATTTAAAACTTTTCAAACCATGCCATTTATGGTTCCCAAAGAGCTTTGCAATTCTTATGTCAATGCAATGGTGGAGACTAGTCTGTTTGTTTATCAAGAAAACATTTTTTGGAAAATGTTTTCTTGATTTTCAGGAATTTAACATAATTATGATAACATTTATATATATATATATATATATATATATATATATATATATATGAAATGGAATTTTGCATTAATCGTTATCATTATCATTCATTAATATGGAAACATAAACATGAATTATTATTATTTTTCTTTTTTTTTTTGATGCGATTTAAGGTTGAATTGGTGCTAAATTTGTTGAAAGGTTTAATCCATTGTTTACGGTATAGCTCAAGGATTTTTTTTTTATTTTTTTTAATTAAAATTTTAAACATAACCATTTTATTAATTCAATATATTTTTAATATTTATATTAAAGTATTATGTATTTAATTTTTGATGAATATTTCACAGTGTATTTCTTTTATTTTACTAGAGATTTTAAAAAGTTGACATGTGAATTTTTTAAAATATTTACTTTTTTAATAATTTACTATACCTTGATAGAATACTTGTAAACTTTTGATTTTACTTGTGTAGTTTAAAAATTTTACTGATAATGTACTAAATAATTTCTCTTTAATTTTTATATGATATAAATTATATAATGTATAAAATAACATTTTATAAAATTAATCGATTGAGTTTTAACTTAGTTGGCAACTATGCTATTGCAACAACTAAAATAACATAAATTTGATCACTTTTGAACATAATTTGTTTTCAAATTAAGATTTTTCTTAAGCTAATTTTTTGACACAATATCTTTATTCCAACTCGAGGAGTTTTGAAGAAAAAATGCTTTAATGTTTTTTTATCAAAAAGATATTTTTTAAAGTCGAGGAGGAAAAAAAAGAGAGTACAATCTTATTTCTAAAAGTAAGATTGAACCAACCGATCAAACTAAAAACTAATTAAGGTATTAATAAAAGATAAGAGTCAAATTAAGAATTAATTGGATCTACAATTAAATCAAAATTTTAAAAATAATTAAATTAGTAATTGAACTATTTTTAATATTTTTATTATAATTTTTTAAATTAATTTATTAAATAAAATAAATCAATTAATGATATGATGTTGAATGATTATGGATGGCCATGAATCCACATGGGACAACCGGTCAAAGAGATAATGCTAGTTTACTGATACCAACTTAACACAGCTCTTCCACACTTTTGACCAAAAGGAAAAAGAACCAGCTCTCCCACAACGTGTCATTTCCGTGCCGAGTATTTTCTATATTCCATTCTTCAAAAATACCTTTTCCTTTTTTCCTAAAACACCCTCCCTTTACCTCCTTATTTATTCCTTCCCTACTTCTAAACGGACACCTACCTGTCATGGGCAATCCCGTCCTTGATGACATACATCTTCAGACACGCACGTTGAAAAATCTTCTAATTTCCCAAAATACCCTAGCATGAAACATAAACATAAAGGGTAAAATGGTATGGACACCAAAGATCGTTAAGTGATGATAACAAAAGGTGGCTGAAAGTATAGAGAATAAAAAAAGGAGACTAAGCTGTTTCGAGACGTTATCGGATTTTAAACTCCACTCTTCGCCGTAATTTAGGGCTCTATTTCAAGTCCGGCGCTAGGTTTTCAAATTCTCGAGCATAGAGAAACAAACCAGAAACAGAGGATAAGATTAGGGCTCTTGTTTTCTCCAGAAAAATATGGTACTTCTGGAATTGGTTACTGGGTATGTAGTTGAAATTTAAGATCATTTGAGGGGCAAATTGAGGAATTCGACAAATGTTTACGCCGCAGAGGAAGGTTTGGTCGGGTTGGTCGTTTACACCCGGGAAGAAAGCAGACGGGTCGGGTTCGGATCCGAACTCCAATGGGGTTGCTGTTGGGAAAGGGAAAGGAGCGGCTTTTGCTGAGCCCCTGACTCCTAATTGTAAAGACGTCGGGTCAGAGGACCAGGAGGAAGAGTTGCGCGAGAAAGTGCTAAGACTCGAAAATGAGGTTATCTGCTACAATATATTTCTTAAGTTGCTATTTTAGGAGCTTTAAATTCGTTATATATATTTTTAGTATGCTTTTTTTCGGTACTTTTGTCCAATTGTTATAGATAAATTTTTTTTGATAGGTTTAGGTGAGGAATTGATATGATTAAAAAAGTTGCCTTTAAAATTAGTCGTTTTAAGTTAAAATGAGTGAGTTAGGAGGTGTTAGATGAAAGTAAACCCTTGATATGGTTTCTTAATTTTGTTAGATTAAACTAAAATCCCTTTTACTGCAAGAAGAAATTTTCCTGTTGTTTTTCGCATAATTTTTTTACTATGTCAAAGTTAAAGCTATTTACCCAATTCACAGTTCGTTTTCGTTATTAGTTTTTGACCTTTCTTTAGGTAATTCGCTTATTCAAACTATAGTTCAGACAAAGATAACTTATTTCACCTTTATTGGTGACATAGCATCTTGCTATTCAATTTTCTCCTATGAAGCTCAGAAGCTTCTGTCAGAGGAGTTTCCAAGTGTCAAACACATTTCTGACATGGAAAAATACATGTCAGACATGCAGCACATAAAAATAGATAAAATAAAATCGAACATGGTCGAGGCGCGGTTTAAAAAATTGAAATGTTTGAAGATTAATATTTAATTGAAAAGAATCAAATTTACTTTTTATTGCATATTATTATATAAAAGAATAATTTTATTGCTGTGCCTGACCATGCTTGTGTGTCGTTCGTAATTTTTAGAGATTCCCATCTCGCTAAGTCCATCTCATGTCATACCTGTATTATGAGTGTCCATGCTTCCTAGCTTTTCTCATTTATGTCTACCTGAAAATTGGGCCCAAATTTGTCACCTTTTTGTCAAGCATCATGTTGACAGGTATGAACTGCTGAAGGCTTTACCAGGAAAGTTGAATGTTTTAGGATTGCTGAGTGGGCTGTACTTATATATAGGATGGCTTTCTTGAGCATTCTTCATCTGTATCAAATTGAAAAGTTTGAAATTTAACATGGTTTTAGCTTTATAATGTGATAAACTTTTGCTGATGTACTCTAAAGCTATCTACTCAATTTGGTTGGTCTATCCTATTTCATGGTAGAATGGTTTGTTCAATCTCCCACTGT
This sequence comes from Gossypium anomalum, assembly GCA_025698475.1. Lineage (NCBI taxonomy): Eukaryota > Viridiplantae > Streptophyta > Magnoliopsida > Malvales > Malvaceae > Gossypium > Gossypium anomalum. Next base: position 19,834,062 of record CM046966.1, read on the forward strand.
CTCATCTGAATGATCCGTATTTTATTTTCCAGCTTTTTGAATACCAATACAATTTGGGGCTTCTCTTGATTGAGAAAAAGGAATGGACATCTAAGTATGAAGAACTCAATGAGGCATTGATAGAAGCAAAGGATGCTCTCAAACAAGAACAAGAAGCACATTTAATTGCAATAAATGATGTTGAGAAGCGGGAAGAGATTCTACGCAAGGCCCTTGGTGTTGAGAAGCAGTGTGTGCTTGATGTACGGATCTTATGTCCTGCTTTAATTTTTCCCCTAAAAAGTCGAAAGATATCGATATAATTTCCTTGCATTGGTTTGGTTTTATCCATGTAAAATTTGGCTTTTCCTTTGTATTTTTCTTATCACCAAGTTGAGGAAAGATTATTTTGGGGTACTTTCTTCTGCAAATTTCTAAGTATAATTTTGAATAAATTAAAATGTACTTCTGTAATTTGATACCTTGGAAATTAAAGCTTTCTTACTCCATAAATTCTTTTTGATATTATATATGATGTAATATATTCAAATGTTTGGATAATGGTTCTTTTGTTTTCTACAGCTAGAGCAAGCTTTACGAGACATACGCTCAGAAAATGCAGAAATCAAATTTACTGCTGATGCAAAGCTTTCTGAAGCAAATGCTGTGATTGCTAGTGTTGAAGAGAAATCTTTGGAGGTGGAGGCAAAATTGCGTGCGGATGATGCAAAGCTTGCCGAGATTAGTAGAAAGAATTCAGAGATTGAAAGGAAGTTACAAGAGTTAGAGTCTCGTGAAAATGAACTTCGAAGGGAGCGACAGTCTTTTATTTCAGAGTATGCTTCAACCTACCTTTCATTTATCTGCTAGTGGGCTAGTGGGACTTTTCTGTGTTTAGTTCTCATCCATGCTACTCAGACTAGGGTATGAGTGTTAAATATGGGTATGCTAACTTTTTAAAAGTGTTTCCATGTATTTTGGAGGGTCCCTGGTGGGTCATATCCCAATACCCATGTCTAAATATGTTGGTGATGGGTGTTGGAACACAAGCACGTCAAAAAAAAAGAAGTGACATAGCAACATAGGTTTTTGGTTTTGTTTGTTTGTTTGATAGTTGGTGGGTGGCAGTTCCTTCTTTTTTCTTTTTCTTTTTTCTTGTGCGCGTGTGTGTTACCTTTCTCAATGAATGTATACTCTTGTAGAATTCTTTGTTTATTTGTTAATCCAAGAGGTACAATTCTTTTTACATTTAAAGTTCATTGATATTTTGTTTTCCTTTCTTTCAGGCGAGAAGCACATGAGACTACTTTGTCCAAACAAAGGGAAGACCTGCGAGAATGGGAAAAGAAATTGCAAGATGCGGAGGAGAGGCTGGCTAAAGGCCAAACGTATGTCTACCAAAGGGAGGAGAGAGCAAATGAGAATGATAGTCTCTTCAAACAAAAAGAGCAACACCTTGAAGAGACACAAAAGATGATTGATGCAGCTCACAAAACTTTGAAGGAGAAAGAAGATGATATAAACAACAGGCTAACAAAATTAACTTTGAAAGAAAAGGTAGCCTAACTTTCATGTTGAGCAGTTGCGATTATATGAAATAATAGTATTTTCACTTTGTTGCTCCAACTCTTCATTTTTGTTGAAGCACCTATGTCCGACGCATGATATAGCATTTGACCTCCTAGTATCCTCCAAAATACGCGGAAAAACTTAGAAATATCAACCATTTCTGTGTCTGACACATACCATATCTGATACTCACATCCGTGTTTGAGTGGCATAGGTATTATTTACCATTTTCATCTGGATGCAGGAATGGAGTGTTGTGAGAGAGAAGTTGGAGATGAAAGAGAAGGAGTTGCTCATTATTGAAGAAAAGTTAAACGCCAGAGAGAAGGTAAGGTTTTGCCAGTGTTTCTGAGACACATTCATTCATCTGGAATTCTTATTTTTATGTAAAATGTTGGTAGATCTATTTTTGTAATTTATGTTCACAAAGGTTCCTTGTTTTTTCATTTACTTTATATTTTTCTCAAGGAGCTCTATTTAGTTCTCTTGGAGGGGCAGATATTATTAGAAGGCATCATTTAGGGTCATTTGTTTGGCTTTTTTTTTTTTTTTTTTGGCAGACGGAGATTCAGAAGCTCCTGGATGAACATAATGCCATTCTGGATGAGACAAAGCGTGCATTTGAGTTGGAAATTGATGGAAAGAGAAAATCCTTAGACCTTGAACTAAAAACCAAGGTGACTGATGTGGAGAAGAAGGAAGTTGAAGTCAAGCACATGGAAGAGAAGATTTCTAAAAGAGAGCAGGCATTAGATAAGAAATTGGAAAAGTTTAAAGCGAAAGAGAAGGAATTTGAATTAAAAGTGAAAAGCCTCAAGGAAAGGGAGCAGGTCATCAGATCTGAGGAAAAGAATTTAGAGATCAAGAAGAAGCATATGGATGCTGACAAAGAAGAACTTTTGAACCTTAAGGCTGAAACTGAGAAGCTAAGGATTGCAAATGAAGAACAATTATCAAAGATGCATGAGGAGAAAGATAGGCTCAGAGTTAGCGAAGAAGAGAGGGCTGAGTATCTTCGCTTGCAATTGGAACTAAAGGAAGAAATAGAGAAATGCAGACTTCAAGAAGAATTGCTTTTAAAGGAAGCTGAGGACTTGAAATGGCAGAAAGAGAAATTTGAGAGAGAATGGGAAGAGTTAGATGGGAAAAAGTTAGAAATTGAGAAAGAGTTGAAGAATATCAACCTACAGAAGGAGAAATTTGAAAAAGAAAAACTTGCTGAGGATGAAAGGTTAAAGAATGAGAAGCAAGTCACCGAGGATTGTATAAAAAGAGAGTTGGAAGCTCTTGAAGTTGCTAAAGAAACATTTGCTGCCACCATGGAACATGAGCGGTCAGTGGTAGCTGAGAAAGCTGAAAGTGAGAGGAGCCAAAGGCTTCATGACCTTGAGTTGTTGAAAAGTAAACTTGAGAGTGATATGCAGGATAGATTTGAGGAGATGGAGAAGGAATTAGGAGAGAGAAAAAAGTCCTTTGAGGAAGAAAAAGAGAGAGAATTGGACAATATTAATTATTTAAGAGAGGTAGCTAGGAGAGAGATGGAAGAGTTGAAACAAGAAAGACTTAAGATAGAAAAAGAAAGGCAAGAAGTTAATGCTAGCAAGAGTCATCTTGAAGGACAGCAAATTGAAATACGAAAAGACATTGATGACCTAGTGGATCTCAGCAAGAAGTTGAAGGACCAACGAGAGCAATTGATCAAGGAGAGGAACCGCTTTATTTCATTTCTTGAGAAACAAAAGAGTTGCAAGAATTGTGGTGAGATTACCTCTGAGTTTCTACTCTCTGATCTAAAATACCTACAGGAAATAGAGAATGAGGGAGTCCCTCTGCTTCCAAGTTTGGCAGATAACTATACCAGCAGAAATATTTTTGGGAATTTTGTTGCATCTGAGAGGCAGATGATGTCTGCATCTGTTGCTTCAGGATCTCCAATTTCTGCTGGAACTATGTCATGGCTTCGTAAATGCACCTCAAAAATATTTAAATTCTCTCCTGGGAAAAACATTGAGCCTCATGCTTTAACAAAATTGAACGTGGGGCCCTCACTCTCTAGTCAGCAAGTTAATATGAAAGGCATGTCAACAACTGAACATGAGCCAGAGCTCACTTCTGTTGTGGCAACTGAATCTTTGGAGATTCATAGGTTCCAGTCTGACACCAGCACAAGAGATGTTGAGGCTGGTCAGGACTTGTCAGTTGATAATCAGAACAACATGGATTGTAAGGAACTGGAAGCGTTGGAAGATTCTCAGAATTGTGATCTGAAACATGGAAAGCAGGTTCACAGGAGAAGCAGGCCTAGAGCTAAAGTAAGACGCTCTGCGAAGGCAGTTGTCAATGATGCTGAGGCTATTCTTGGGAAAGCTTTAGAACCAAATGAGCTTGAGCATCAAAATGGTAGTGCTGATTCTGTTCATGCCAATGCTTTAAGCAGGGGTGAATCTGGTCTTGCTGATGGAGTCACATCTAGAAATGAACGGAAGCGGAACCATGCTCAAACATCTCAAATATCGGACAGTAAGCAAGTTGTTAGTGAAGGACATTCTGATAGTATTGCAGCAGGCCAGAGAAGAAAGAGGCATCAAAAAGTTGTCTCGGCTATACCTACTGGTCAGAAAAGATATAATCTCCGACGGCCCAAAAAGTAAGTTACTGTTGAGATGGTAGATTTTTCATCTCTTGTTTCATGTGTGTATGAATATTCGTTGTGGTTATACAGCTTGATGGTTGCTTTGTAATTAAGCTGAAGAACCACTACTTGTTGATTTGTCTTTTCTGCTGTTGATCTAAGTTTAGCATAATTTCAATTAATCATTTATAGAATTGCCGGTCCACTTGATTAGAGATGGACTAGCACTTAGTGAAATCAATAATTATGCAGTGACTGTAAAATAACTACATGGTAGGTTGCTGAATCATTTTATTTCAAATGTATTGTTTGTAATAAGTTGGATTAGATTACAATTTAATTTACTATGTGAAACCTGTGGGTGATGTTATTTTGTTGGACAAGGACAACCCAGTATAAAATATTTCAGCAGAAGCAATTTTGAAGCAACTAACATGCGGAATATGCTTTGATGTAGTGGGGTCACAGTTGGTAAAACCACATCTGACATGAATAGAGAAACTGAAGGTGCTAAAGATGCAGTGGATCAAGTTGACTACTCTCCAATGCCTGCAAGTGGAACTGGAGATGCAAGTGAGAATGGTGGTGCACACTTTCTGCAGCAGGTAAGGGGCCTTGAAATTTTAATTTTTTGTACTGTGGCATGTGGATGTTTGATGCAGATGGTTACGTGCATGTCAATGATCTCTGCTACAAATTTACGTTAGTTGTCACTTGACAGAATGCTTTGACTCGTTAGTTGAGTAAATTATCTATGCATGGCATGGTCTTCGTTGGTTTTCTGTTCTGAAAAGTTGATGACATGATTTCGTGATATCATCATAAATATTAATGAGCTACAAGGCTCATGTTCTAAAGCTGAACTTCACCATTTCAGATTTTGATGAATTTATAAAACTCGTCTTAATGATTTTCACCATGTTTAAATAATCTTGTTTTATATATCTTTTATGTTGCAGGGTGAGACAGGTCCAGACACCAAAGATGGTAATGCTGGTGCAACCAAAACATTTGATGCCAATATGGCATTAAGTGAGGAGGTGAATGGCACACCTCAAGGGGTTGGTGAGTACGGTGATGGAAATGACTACCAGAGTGAATCACACAGCGAAGGGCATAAAGATGAGGATGAGGACGAGAATGATGAAGAGGAGGAGAATAATTTGGAGCACCCTGGTGAAGTATCGATAGGAAAGAAGCTGTGGAGTTTTCTGACCACATAATGATGCAAATCATATATTGTAATTTGCCAAAGTCCGAGCCCAGTTGTGCAGGTTTCCTCGTAGGAACAGCTAGTGTGTATTAAAATATAAATGTAATTATTCGCCAGAAATTAATTCAGGTGGTGGTTGGGGGGGGGGGGGTAGGGTTTTCCTTTTGATTCTTTTGCAAGACGGTCCTAGATTAGATAGCTAGATACATGATTTATTTGTTGTAGAAATGAGTAGTGGACTGTACGGCTTCCAAGACCAAATTGTTTGTATCCGATAGTACTTGTGTATTTCTAATCTTTTCTGGAATTATTGTTCGACTTTGTCATCAAAATTTGTCCGTCCGTAGATGCCCAACCGTTTTACAAGATCGAATTTTTTATTTTAATATTTGATGTCAAGTAAATTTCTCATAATATGTTGTTTTTCTTAATTATGTCGCCCACAAGCTCGAAGCTATTTTAATTTTTAATTTTTTGAATATTTTAATTTTTTATTTAAAAAATAATAAAAATATTTATGTAGTTGAATTTGAATTTTTATATATTTAAATTTTATTATGTATAATAAGATTATAATACTTTTTAATGCAATCGATTTTACATCCTCCTACATCTATATTAATATTCGAATCAATCGATACAAGTAATATATGATTTTTAGTTTTATTAGTACACAAACGTTCTCTTTCAAGTTTATCTTATTTATTTCCTTCGATTCACTCTCAATAATTTGGAGGAAAAATAACAAAATGATAACAATAAAAAAACTACCGCTTTGGCGCCAGTGAGCCTCCGCCACTTGCAAGTGGCAACCGCAACACTCCCAAATCAGCCTCGCAAAAAATTTCCAAATCCATTTAAAAGAAAAATGCCCCCTTTTCTCCTATAATTGACCCCACACCACCCTACGAAACACCGCTGATGTCCGCTCAATCAGCGGCCACAGCCACCGCCAATGAGAGAGTCAAAACCTTGACCCTAGACTCCACCCAACTCTACCTCACTGCCCTAAACTCCACCACTTCCACGCTTTCTTTCCCCCTTATTCCCTCCTCTTTCCCTCCCTCCAATTTCATCCCCCACACTCGCTTCCTCATCGATTCTTTCCGCTACCCCTTCACAGCCTTCTCCGCCTCTTACTTCCTCTCCCACTTCCACTCCGATCGGTATTCCGGCCTCTCTCCTTCCTGGTCAAAAGGCATCATCTTTTGTTCCCACCTCACTTCCCTCCTTCTCATCCAAACCCTTAAAATCCCGCCCCGTTTCGTCTTCGCTTTGCCTTTAAACGACCCCGTTTTAGTAGATGGCTGCGAGGTCATTCTTATCGACGCCAATCATTGCCCTGGGTCAGTCCAGTTATTATTCAAAGTTCCCACTAAAAATGGGATCTTTGAAAGGTATGTTCACACAGGCGATTTTCGTTACTGCAATTCGATGAAGTTGAATAGTTATTTGATTGGATTTGTTGGTTGTGATGCCATTTTTTTAGATACTACATACTGTGATCCGAAATGTATATTTCCTTCTCAAGAAGAATCGATTGATTATGTGGTTAGTGTGGTAGATAGGATAGGAAAGGAATTTGGGAATAGGAGGGTTTTGTTCCTTATTGCTACTTATGTTGCTGTGAAAGAGAAGATTTTGGTTGAGGTTGCACGGAGATGTAAGACCAAGATATGTGTTGATGGGAGGAAAATGGAGATTTTGCGTGTTCTGGGGTATGGGGATGGTGAAGTTTTTACTGAAGATGAGAGTGAGAGTGATGTTCACGTTGTTGGTTGGAGTGTATTAGGTGAAACTTGGCCGTACTTTAGGCCGAATTTTGTGATAATGGAAGAGATTATGGTGGAAAAAGGGTATGAGAAGGTTGTCGGATTTGTGCTGACTGGGTGGACTTATGAAGTCAAGCGGAATAAATTTGCAGTGCAAACTAAGGATACATTTGAGATACATCTAGTCCCTTGTCGTGAGCATTCTAATTATGACGAGCTTAAAGAATATGTGAAGTTTTTGAAACCAAAGAAGGTTATTCCTACAGTTGGTATGGACTTTGAGAAGCTTGAAAGTAAACATGCTGATAAACTGAGAAAGCACTTTGATGGGCTGATTGATGAAATGGACAATAAGGACTTGCTCATGGGTTTTCATCGTGGCAACTGTGAAACTGTAGAAAAAGTTGAAAGGGATGCTAACGAGGAAAGGGTCATGGAGAGAAATAAAAATATGTTTGAAATAAAAACAGTTGAGAGTAATGACATGGATGTTTCTTCGAATGATGTATCTTACGTCCATAAACCTGATTCACAAGATTCAACTATACCAAGCGAGGAGGAAAGAGAGAGAATCATTGAGGAAACCAGGGATTCTTTGCCCAAATGGGTGACCAGAGACCAGATATTAGATTTGGTTGGCAGCTCAAGATGGAATATTGTTGAAGCAGTTTCTAATTTTTATGAGCATGAAATTGAATTCTACGAGCAAGTCTCTGTGTTTAGAACCTTTGAATCTGCATCCCATGCCAGTTCACCAAACAGCCCTATATCACTTTCAAATTCAGGACATTTTCGTAGTAGCACTGATGAAAGTGTCAATACTAATTTAAGTCAAGTCAGCAAGTCTCCTAGTTTGAAATTTACACGGTGGAGGAACATATCTCCTAGCAAAAGGAAGAAAAACACTGAGAAGAGGTCAAATAAGAAAGTAAAAAGTAATTCAACACTGGAATCTAGCGGGTCAAAGCAACCTACAATAACTAGCTTCTTCAGTAAACTTTTGCCTGATGACTCTAAAGGTGGCAAGACTGATCGAAAAAATTGAAGAATGCCCTAAAGGTGAAAACATCTTGCCTAGTAATTGGACTAAATCATACATAGAGAAAACAATCAGTTTATTCAGATAATAAATGCCAATGAATTGTCAAGAAACTATGTTGCGCCCTTGCTTGAGAAAACTCAAGGAGATACCGACTAGGCACTGGATATGTATTATAGTAATCCTGAGTTGAAACATGGTGAGAATACAGAGAATATGATGGTCTACAGCAAATTAGCTTAGGTCCAGAGCTGTACTAATGATTGCTTTGTTAGAAAGAGCAAACATGTACCAGAGGAATCAAGATGTATGGTGTTTTCATATTTTACAGGACAATTAATCCAAACGTCGTTGCATCCTGATAATGTAAACCTATAGAGCAAGGTTGGTATCTGGATGTTGTTTTTCCTATATGCTTAATATTGTCTTGAAGTTCTTCTACTTCTAGAGTATTGTAGCATCTATTTAGAAGTTATTTTATCTTTTTGAAATATTTTGGCATTTTTCTTTGAGCTATTCTAGTTTTACTGCATCTTTGGTGTTTCTTTCTTTTAGAGGCCTGTTCATAGAACTTCTCAGCTTCCTTTGTGATACTTTAGAACTTCTACTGAGATGTCTGTGCAGCATGCTGGAGGCATGGTCAGCCTGTTCCATATGTTCATCTTGCATCGGCTTTTGACCTGGTTAGGGGCTCAAAAGGGCAAGACCAAAGCTGATTCTATGCTTTGCAATATGTTTAGAAAGTTGGTACAGATTATATCCTTATTATTACATCTCTTGTTGGTGAAATCGAACTTTACGCTTGTAACTGATTGCTAACCCTTTATCCCTTCATATTTTCTTTCAACCAGTTTGCTAGCCTTGCCCCCCGAGGATGTGCTTCCTGTTGTGTATCTGTGCAGCTACAAAGTTGCTCCTGACCATGAAAATATTATTACTCCACAAGTTCTAATTTCCTACAAAGTAATGGATTCGTACTCTACATTTCTGAAAGATAAGTTTTCACTCAGATTGTACTATTGCAGATCACTTACCAAAAAGGTGACAGATTCAAGAGATACAGCTGCCAACACAAAAAACAAGGGGCACTCATGCTGCATTAATGATACAGGAATTAAGTAATGGTGGATGCTTGATTACGTCTGCACTAGAAGAAGCATGTGGGGGACAAACCAGTGAAAAGTAAGGGACCTGTCCAATGACATTGGTGATCCTGGTAAGAGCAATTAATTCCTCTCATGGTTTTCTGTTTTCTCCTAGTCCTTCCACAATTTTTTTGGAGAGCCTTCTGAATACCATATTTTGGTCCAAGGTGTTGTTGCACAAATGTGACTACAAACCCAAACTTTACTTGCTCCTTCACCAGACTATTATGAGGACTTATTTTCTGTGCTTTGGAAGATAAAGTTACAACCCAGTATTGATCCTCTTGACAACAAATGATTATAACCTGAAACATTGATGACTGATTTGAATTATTTAGAAATAATTGGTTAATGCTCGGATTTGGTGGTGTAAAATTCAGGAGGAACTTGCTACAATATCGGTTTATTAGTAAGAACTGGTTTCTAGCTTAACAATTTAGAACCAGAATGTCATTACCACTCTGTTGATGATAAGCAAAGCATTCTACCTCCAGTGATACCCTCTTGTATACCATGCTAGGAAACAACTCATTGATCGAGTAAGTTATTCATGGGCACTTAAATGCTGGATGGATATGATTATACGAGACTTTGCCAGAGCTTCTAGTTCCTTTTTTTTAATAGAACGGATGAATTTAGACAAAACTTTTTATGTATCGGTACCCATTTGTAATTTGATATCATTTTAAAATCTAATTCCGGTAGCTAAGCAACATGCTTTTGTCAATTTGTTTAGTATTATTTAATCTATGTTATGTATACTCTATTTGTCTCATTTTTCTCATATATTATTTATTAGTGTTTGCAAGAAATTCGAGTATCTTGTGTTTTGTTAAATCACAAACATTGCCATTCTGTTTATGCAGACTATAACCAGTATTATTGTTACCAGATTTGGCATTAAAGTGGGTTTCATTAGAGCTTCCAGCCTTGAGCTTGATTCAGCTCGATTACATCCCTGGTCATGATCACATGGTTACCTCCGAATTAGGTTTTTGAACTAAATACTGGGTGCATGCATTTGATGCATATTATCTGCCAGAAAATAAAAAATGCAAGTAGCAAACACACGTCATAACTATGAATGAATGAGCTCAACAAGACTTTCAAACAATGAAATCAAAAGAGGACTCGGTAAGTTGCCAATGCATTTAAAAGAAAACAAGAAAAAGCATATGGAAACCCCAAAATTACCATGGAAATATGGTTAGTTGGTTGCATTACATAACTCTCTTCTGCAAAACTAGAAGGAAACTATTTCTTACTTTGCTACCCCGTCTATTCTTTTAACAGCTTTCAGTTTTCGTCCTTACGCCCCCTTTTGGCTCCATCTTTTGTAGACTGCTTTTCATCTCTCATTCTCTGCAGTTTATATTACAAATTAGCCTAGGTTCTAACTTAAAACACTGAAGAAATACATGAAAACTTAAACTTTTTACCTTCCTTTTTGAACCCTTCCCCCTTCGATGGCGTCCTCCTTTATGTTTCGTTTTCTGTTTATCCTAGTATAAGACAATGGAGTAGAACTTATGTTTCTGCATGGTTATTCAATTTTCAATCAAACTGAAAAAATCATATTTCAGCCAAATCAACCTGCTCAATAGCGACAACTGGAGAATGCGCTTCTGCAGCAGTCTCCTGATTCTCAATTTCCCCATCACTGTTAAGCATAGTCTTCAGTCTACCTTCCTTTAGTAATTTCTCAGATCGAGCATGCCTCTACAATGATAAAGGGGTTTTTTTTATATCATATTGGTTTATGTGAAACCAAACAAGCATGATATTCCTTTAATCCGTTCCGGCAATCAACGGACAAAACTGATGCCCACAGAACCATCAATTTACTTGCAATCACCACATATAAATGGTGAAAGTGTATAGTGTCACATCAGATTTCTTATCATTTCCTCAATTCAAAGATCGACAATGACTAAATAAATTTTTTTTTTTTTTGGTGATAGTGTAAACTTTCAAGGATTGGATTGAACCATATGGTTTCTCAATCGTTGATGTTGTGTGGTTATCCAGTATTTTGCTACAAAGAGAGAACTAGCAAGCCAGATGCCTTACCTTGGAATTAAAGTGAGCCCTGGCAGTCTCCTCGTTCAAACAGACAATCCTTGGGCATAACTTGCACTTAAAAACTGACTTGCATTTCAGTATACAGGCTGGGAAATCATCTGGCAGCGGTTCTTTGTTGCATGGGACATCCAATTTTTTTCCCCGACTTTGAGCACCATGTTCAGTATGTAACCTATTGGTGATAAATATTTGTTTATCATCTTCACTTTCATCATTATCATCATCTATAAGACCTGCAAAACCAGGTCTTATTAACCACAAAAGTAAAGGGATCTTTTTTAGAATAAACATAACAATGCAGTTCAATATTGCATAATGTCTAAATGAAATCATGACAGCAGAAGACAATTGTTGTATCAAAGATTTAGTAAATGAGATTGTCATGTGTTCTTTTCCCATTTACAGAGAAAGAATCAAAGTTAACTTATGACAGATTTTAATGGCGTCAATCGAACTTCAAACATATCCAAGTTCCAAATATGGACTAGAAAGACAACTAAAAGCTGAGATTCATAGCCAATATCAGACATGGTTTATATTCTGACATGAAATACAAAAAACTTTCCCATTTACAGACAAAGAGTCAGCTTATGACGGATTTTAATAGTGTCAATAGAACTTCAGACTAGCCAGATATCAGGAACAAGTTCTAAATAGGAAAAGACAAATCAATATCTACGATTCTCAGCAAATTTCAGACACGGCTTCTAATGTTTGACACGAACAATGCAACACTTTTTTTTTTCTAAACCATATGCATGCAAAACTCAAGAACCCAAGTTTTATTTCTCATGCAAATGACCAAATTATGAAGGTTCTCAATTCAATCAAGTAAAATTATACCTGCCGAGTCCACACCAACTTCATTCGCTGAGCTATCCTCGCTTTCATATCCTAAAATCAAACAAACATACAAATTGTAAATCAGTAAAATTAGTAATAATCATAAAAGGAAGTTGAAAACAGTATAAACATCATCAATTTAACGCATACCAGTTTGACAAATCAATATATATAACCCATCACTAAACCCTAAGAAACTAACCCGAAGAAGAGGAGCAAGCTTGATTGTTTTGATTTACTTGAGCAGCAACTTCTTGTTCTGGTTCTGATTCAGATTCTTCCGAGGCTTCCACTTCAAGTTCAGAGTCCGAAGACGATGAAGATGAATCCGACACATTATCTTTGTCCGCATGTTCAAATTTATAAAACCTCCTCTTTATCATTTTTTTTACAAAATTTCTGGATATTGTGATAACATAAACAAGGTTAAACGAGAGTGCATAAATCTATATCAAGGGATTAAATTTTTTTCCTATCATGAATCGGCGAATTCGTATTTCAAATGTTCGAACCCTTTTCCAAATTTTTGGGCTAATATCAATACTTTTACTGGTAAATTAGTAAAGCGGGAAAATCAAACAAAGGATTTTCAATTTACGCTTAAAGCTTTCTAAATTATTCATTTATAAAGACATTTATGGAAGATATTAAAATAAACGGAGTGTATAAATTTCCTGAAAGTCAAAATGAATGGTAAAGCTTACGCAGAGATGGCGACGGCCTCAGGCAGAAATTAGATTATTGAGCGTTGCAGGGTTTTAGGTTAAAGAGGAAGAAAGAGTTCAAACATGAAGAATTCAAGTGTGAAGTTTGGGCCTTAGATCTGCATCGAATCCCATTTTCTTCAATGACCCATGAAATTAATTAGATTAGAGGTGTCTATGGGCTCACCTCGGTTTCTAACTTTTAAATATCTTTCTTTAGTACGAGTCTGTTGGTGGTTGGTGTTACGCTATTAATTTAACTTTTTTTTACTTTTTTTTTCAAGGCTTAAGAATAAAAAAAATTAGTAAAAAATTTAAAAAATAATTGTGTCCTTATGAAAAAAAATATTAATTTGAGTCTTCATTCACCTTAAAAGAAATCAATTAATCTCTTTCGTTAATAAAAACTGTCAGTTAAACTTTTAATCTTGTTGATGTAGCAATCAGAAACTGTCACTAAAATAGTATGTTGATGTTAGCAAAAAATTTTAAAAATATTTTTACAAAAAAATTAAAAATAATTAAAATCTACATGTAGAATTAATTTGGATAAATGATTGTCTAGATTCATTTGATTCCAACAGTTTGTTAGATTATTTTGAGTAAGTGTAAATCTAAAGAAACTTTAAAAATTATTTTAAAAAATTCTAAAATATATAATAAATTTATAATCAGTTATTAAAATTATTAATTTTATTTTGACAATGAAGCTTATTATAAACCTAGGCACCACCTTGATCCAAAACCTTACTGTTGGCGTCTTTAACGTACTCGAAAGGATGGGGGCAAGTTTAGGGCTAGACTAAGAGTTCAAATCTGCAAGAAATGAAGCTAACAAAACATTGCATGCAAAGCGATCGAGAGGGAAAACGAAGTAAGTTTGGCCAGGCATGAGACAACTCGTCCATGGATATAGTTGGAATAAGGTGACCAATGAAAAAAGAGTCTGCATGGCAAGCCATCGTGTCGACGAACTCAAACATGACCTCAGCAATATGTTTTTCGTTTAGGGTTCTTGTATTTCCTTCCCTGAAGAAAAAGACATCAGGTTTTGAATTGGTTGGAAACATGGAGCTACTGAAATGCCCATTAATTTATATATAGATATAGATATAGATATATAGATGAGGAAATGTGGGATAAAAATGACATAAAATAAAGACAGAGAGAGAAGGTTAGAGATTGATCATTGTATATATACTAAAAAGGAAAGCAGACAAGAGGAAGGGTTTTGTAGTTTATGTCAGAAAAGAAAGGTGAAGAATTGACTTGGAGAAAGTCCTCTCCAAGTCCATTTTTATTGTGTTGCAGTTAGAACTCATCTTTGCCGGACAACCGTCCAAGACTGAAATGTGATACGGTTTGGATAAAACCAAAAACTGAGCTCGGACAAAAAGTAAAATATGTTTTTTTAAACAGCCTTGGATAAAAATTTTTGTTTGGGCTTGGTTAAAATTTGCTTTTTTTTTTTTTTTTGGTTATTTTGTTGTTATTTTATTGTCATTTTGTTATTGTATTGTTATCATTTTAGATACATTTACTTGTTAAATTTCAACTATCTCACTATTATTTAAGAAAAAAGTTTTTTTAATGTATTTTCAATTTGTTGAAAAATATTTATTTTAATATTAATGTTTTTAGTTTAATTTTGTTTTTATATAAAAAATAATATAAAAAAATTAATATAGGTAGATTAGGTCAAACTCGAATTAAGTATTTTTTATATGGGCTCAAGCCTAAAAAATAATTGATAATTTTGCATTAATTCAATCCAAACCTGGCCCGACCCATGATAAGTCTACTTGTAATGTTGGAGAAAGAACAAAACCCTAAAAAACTAAGCATTCCTCCTCAGTGTCTCAACTTGTCTAGCTTTCAGCCCTAGAATAGGTGAATATCAGTCTCCTTTGCTATCGTCCCCTCCTTTTTCATTTCTATTGATGCACGATATCAACAATGGTGTAGTGAGCATGATTCAAATATTGATAACGAAACTCTGATCTATTTACCGACATTCTCTTTCTTCCTCTGTTTAAAATTTCTGATTTAATTTCATTCAATCCCTATTTGAATCATTGTGAATTTCACGTAATTGATGGTTTGATGATTTATTTAAGTTTTTATTTGAAGTATTTGATTAGCGAAGATTTCCAGTTTATTAGGAAATTATATTAAACATTTTCGTTTTATGATTAAAAAATATGGATTATAAATATGTCCTTTTTGTGATCATTTTTACTATTATAGAATTTTGGCCAGAAACAAAGAAAATTAAGAGTTTTCGGAATTCGGAAGATAATCCCCAATCTTTTACTTGCAAGCAGGCTTTTAAAATTGAACAAAACTTTTGTTTGATGAGATGGTGTGTACTTCCAGCTTGTTCGTTGGTCCACTGCTAATAATATACAATTTATTCGTTGGATGTAAATACTTGTATTGCAATACTCAACGGCAGTTAAGTTTGCAGGTTTCACCATCTTTCCAATGTTTAGCAGGTTTGCATACATGGTCGGTGGTTATGCATTCCTTACAAGATATCATCTTCATTGTCTATGGGATACCTAACAGCATAGAAAGATAGGTGGTATTGTCTTATATATATTTTGGATCTGGGACTAAACTGTCCTGAATGATCAAGAATAAACTGGCTTTGGAGTGGTCAAAGAATCTTGTTTGCAATTTTAAAGCCTTTATTAGTGTGAAAATCATTGCTTATAAGTAGAGGTGTGCATGGGCCGGGCCGGGTTCGGGCCAGGCCCAGACAAAATTTTAGACCCATTTTCTAGCCTTGGGCTCAAAATATGGGCCTAAAAATTTGTCCAAGCCCAGCCCAAAATAAAATTGTTAAGCCTGAGCCCGGCCCATATTAATTTTTTTTAACTTATTTCATTAAATAAAAAATTTTAAAATATAATAAATCATCAAATACATTTAAAACAAATATTAAAACAAAAAAACAAATAAAAAATTATATTAAAACAATTCTTAAAACAATACACAAATTAAAAATATAATAAAAAGTGATTATATTAAAATTAAAAATAAAATGTAAATATGATTAAAAATAAAAATATATATTTAGTATATAATTTGGGCCGGGCAGGTCTCGGGCCAAAAAATTTTACCCGAGCCAGGCCCATTTTCTAAACGGGCCTCGTTTTTTTGCACAAACCCATATTTTGGGCCTATATTTTTACCTAAACTCTCCTATTTTTTGGGCGGGCCTTCGGGCCGGGCCGGGTAGCCCGGCCCATGCACACCTCTATTTATAAGCTAGGAAGCACAGACATGGCTCATCACTCCTAGTATTGTTGTCGTACACATGTCTGATTCGGACACTTGTCGAACACCCCCAAATATTACGAGACACGTCAAATTACTGTAAAAAAAAAAAGAGGTCGGATATGGTCCCGATACAGTCACAATGGATAGAGGCCCTAGATTGAAAAGCCACAATTCAGAGTGAAAGAGAAGCAGAGTTTTAGATTTTTTTTTCTCTGAAAGATTTTTTTTTTTTTTTGTGAAAGGAAATGAAAGATTTTTTTCTCAGATAAATTTGAAGCAATCCAAGTCCTATCTTGAGCTATTTGTAATTAATTTAAAATATTAGGCTGGTTTTAATTTCTGTTTATTATTGTGGGCAGCTCAAGGTCCTATTTGAGCTATTTGTAAATTAATTTAGAATACTGGGCTGGATATACAATTTTAGATTTTTTCCATAAAATAAAATAAAATAAATACTTTTTAACATAAAAAATATTGGACTGGAAAAGAATTGATTATAGATTAATGAAAATATCAATATTTTCATTTGTATTAAGTATTTTAAAATAAAAATATATATAAAAATATGAAAAATATTTTTTTATTGCCGTATCGATGTCTTATTTTTTAAAATATGTGTCGTCATGTTTGTATTATGTGGTACCTATATTGAGTGTCCGTGTCCATGCTTCATAGCCTATAAGTAGTAATATATATATATATATATATAAGGCTTAAAATGTTAATAAATATCATCTCTATATAATTTGGGGGACTGTTCCCTGCTTGTATGTACTTAAGTTCTATAACATTAGGCATGATCACATGAACTTCAAAAAATTCTTAAGGCATCTTATTTTCGTTTTTATATGGAAATAGTTTTATATTTTTGACGGTGATTTGAATCGTGAGGAACTTTGAGTAATACCTTTGAAATAAGGTTTTCGAAAGATACTTATCTATGTGATGTTGTTGGCTGGTTTTTGTATGTGTTGAAGTCTATCGTGTAGTGATTGGATATAAACATGTGCTTTGTTGATTGACATGCCCAGTGTCTACATGGGCATGGGTTAATTAGAAGCTTCTTCTTTTTTCGGGGTTTTCATGGTTGCACCCGTTGAGACGCCTATTCTGATAAATGGAAGAGTAAAATATACGATTGTCTGTTTTCTTGGTAAATAATCTTTTATCTGATTTCTTGGGGCAGTAGATGTAAGGGTTGGCTGCATGCTTGCCGATGTTGTGATGCATGACTAGATACTTGTTTTTGTTGCATTGCAGATTAATTTCTCTTTTTATGAGTAAAGCTGCAGGCTAATATGTCATGAAAAAGATTTGAGTTATTTGCATCAGTGTTGCTATTAGAATATAGGGTAAATTACATCCACGGCCATTGTAAAATAGGGTCTTTTCTATTTTGATTACTTTAAATTCTTTTCTCAATTTAGTCACTCTAAATAAGATAATTGTGCGAATTAGTCACTACCGTTAAAATTTCCGTTTTCTCTTAACGGATTGTTGATGTGACTCGTTAGCACATTGAGTGATTGACACGTGATTCTTTGTTGACTTTTGACTAAAGTTTAGGGACCTCCCTATAATTAGTCCAAAACTTTTCCTCTAAACTTTATAGAGAGACCCCTAAATTTTGGTCAAAGGTCAACAAAAAATGCCACATGTTAGTCACTCAACCGGCTAATATGCCACGTCAGCAATTCGTTAAAAGAAAACGAAAATTTTGAAAGCAGTGACTAATTCGCACAGTTATCTTATTTAGAATGACTAAATTAAGAATTTTTTTAAATTGACCAAAATAGAACAAACCCTATTTTAGAGTGACCATAGGTGTATTTTTACCCTAAAATATATTGTTTCCCTTACTCCTCTCCCAAATATTTACTGGATTGTATTTACTGTCATATGCTGGTTACTTTTAGGGTAACAATGACATTTTTAGAATATATTTTAATTTATGTTGTTTTCTTTTGGGTTTTTTATCTATATATTATAAAATTAAAAAAATACTGAAATGGTATGTTAAAAAGATTATGTACCAAAATGGTACATCCAAAGAGGTGAGGGTGGTGCATAGGCGGCACCACCCTAAAATTCTGACACATTTCAGTTAAAAAAATAATATTTTAATAATGGTGCCAAAGTGATAGGCGGCACCAGTTTGTGATAAAATCTAAATTTTATTATAATTTTATTTTACAAGGAAATGAGAAAAAAAAGCAGGGAGGCTCGTGATACAACATTTTGTTTTTAACCCTTTTTTACACACACCCTCTCTCTCTCTTACATCCAGCAAAGATTTCTTCCCTCTCCCTCTATATATTTCTCTCTTTCTCTCTCCCTCCCTCTCCCCCTCTCCCCCTCTTCCCCCTCTCTCTCCCTCCCCTCCCCTCTCCCCCTCCTCTCTCCCCTCCCTCTCTCTCTCTCCCTCTCTCTCTCTCTCTCTCTCTCTCTCTCTCTCCCTCTCCCCTCTCCTCTCCCTCCCTCTCCCCCTCTCCCCCCCTTTCCCCTCCTCTCTCCTCTCCTCTCCCTCTCCCTCTCTCTATCTTTCTCCCCCTCTCCCTCTCCCTCTCCCCCTCTCCCTCTCCCTCTCTCCCTCTCTCTCTCCCTTTCTCTCTCTCTCTCTCTCTCTCTCTTTCTCTCTAAAGGGTGTGAGCAATATCAAAGGAAAAACATTGGGAGAGAGGGGAGACAAGAGGAAAGGAAGTGTTGGCCGTTTTGGTTGTCTTCCTTGTTGGACGTTAGATTGTATCACAAAGTGGTGTCGCTTATCACTTTGGCACCATTATTAAAAAAAATATATATATATTTTAATTGAAATGTGTCAGAATTCTAGAGTGGTGCCGCCTATGCACCACCCTTCACCTCTTTGGATGTACCATTTTGGTATATAATCTTTTTAAAGTACCATTTCAATATTTTTTTAATTTTATAATATATAGGTAAAAAACCCTTTTCTTTTCCTCTCATTTTTAGATTAGACTTTTGTTTATTTTTCTTTTTAGAATATATTTTGATTTTTGTTATTTTCTATTTCTCCTTTTCTTGAAAACTTTAGAAAAGAGAGATGATCAAACTCTTGGTTTTCATTGGATTTCCATAAATTAAGTTTGGATTTTCTAATTGACAATTGCACCACTTGAGTGTAAATTATACATCTTCAGTTTGTCGAACCAATGGGCATACCACTCGCTAAATCAAAAAGCGAAATTTATACAAGTCAACTATGAATAAAAATGCCATCTACGAACACATTAATATTAAGGGTACAAATGAATTTCACTAGCCTCACAAGGCATCATATATTCCCTGGACATTCAACCAATAAATTGTGCCCTCCGCCCGTTACTTGCAACAACTATCACCCTGGGGGTAACTTGTGAATGGTCTCGAATTAGGTCACTTTATAACCTATCTCTCGACTACAATTTGGAATCTCGGCCCTTACGCCTCCTATAAATACCCTTGGATATTACTTAATAGGGGGACTCCTTTCCACACAAAAACCTAAAACGCTAAGCATTGATCTTGAACCCGTCTACTTATCCAGCTGTCGCCCCTAGAATGGGTGAATTGGCCTCCTTTGACACTGCCCCCTCTTCTTTCTCCACTTTTGTATCATAATATATATAAAATGATAAATTTAGAGCAAGTTATTATAATTATATATTTTATAATTTTTTTAATAATTTCAATAATTTTTTAAATTTTTTAATTTTGCACTCATCCAAAATGAATTTGGATAAATGATTGTCAAAATTCAAATGAATCTGGGCTACCATTTGTCCAAATTCATTCTATATGCATATTTTAATGAATTATTTTTAATTTATAAAATATATTTTTAAATTTTTTTTTGTTGACATCAGCATGTCACGTCAACATACTGTCACATAGCATCTTTTGATGGTTTTCATCTGCCACGTTAGCAGGTTAACAGTCAAACTGGTCAGCTAAGGCCTCAAATGGATACAACTATTTCATAAAGGCTCAATTGATTTTTTGATTTTTGATTGATGATTTATTTGACCCTTAAACCTTTAAAAAAAATTTATTTTTACATTTAATATTTTTATAATGAAATTATGAAAGGGATAGATAAGTGAACTCTTGCACCGGTCTAGCTCTATTTCGCTCCAATTTTTTATTGGTTTTTAAATTTGTATAAAAAGTAAGTTATGATTTTGGTTTAACCATTTGCTTTTATGTTAAAAAAGAAATGATTGATTTTTGCCTACATAACATTTTCGAATAATGATCAGTTCTTGTGGATTATGTTATTCTGGTTTGGGAGATCAGATGGGAAATATATGTCATAAATGGGTATGTTTAATTCTTTCTTTAAAGTTCTCTACATGTATTTTGAATATTATATAGTCAGTTTGTTTATTATTATTTTATTAATTATTATTAGCGATAGCAGTGATAATGTTCTGCCAAAAACAAATATTAACCATTAAATATACTCCATTCTTATATAAAAATCAATCACCAGGTAAACAATCAACTCACCAAACTTCATAATTAGTCTTAGTTTATTATTTTACACCACCTACTTTCTCTCTTTTTCCACATTAAAGATATGGCGCCTTATTTGGCTTACAAAGTCAAGTCAATGCACTGTGGAACCAACTTTATGTGCCATTATTTTCTTCTTATCTTTGATTATCAGGAATCCATCCACCGTTGTTTCTTTGTTACCAAATTCTTCTTCAGTTTCCAATTATTGTTGCTTTGCTGATCACGAAATTTTAGGAGAGAGTGGAAATGGCGGACGCATTTGTTTCGGCTCTTGTGAATACCATTTTGGACAACTTGACGTCCTTGTCCCTGGAGCAGATCGGCCTTGCGGGCAGCCTCAAAACAGAGCTCGACTGTCTGGAGAGCACTCTATCTACAATCCAAGCCGTGCTCCTTGATGCCGAGAAGAAGCAGTGGAAGAGTGAAGCTATCAAGAACTGGCTTGGAAAGATCAAACAAGCAGCTTATCATCTGGAAGATGTGCTCGATGACTTCAAAGAAGAAGCTCGGTACCGTAGCCTGCGGAAGGATGCAAGAAGCAAGGTATCCACTTTCTTTTCTCCTCGGAACCCACTTGTGTTTCGGTTACAAATGGCACGTAAATTTAAGAATGCTAGAGAGAAATTAAATGCCATTGCTGAGGAGAAAAGCAAGTTCCACTTGAGAGAGGGTGTAGGAGAAGCTGAGATTGAGCAGAATGAAGACAGGCAAACCAGCTCCCTTGTGGACGAGTCTGAAATACTAGGCAGAGCAGATGAGAAGGAAGAGATAGTTAGCATGTTACTTAGCAATGCGAGTCACCATGATGATCTCTCTGTGTATGCAATATGCGGCATGGGAGGTCTTGGAAAGACCACACTTGCTCAATTGGCTTACAATGATGAAAATGTTGCAAAAGCCTTTGATTTGAGAGCTTGGGTGTGTGTATCCGATGATTTTGATATAAAAAGGTTGACTAAAACTATTGTGGAATCCATTGAAGGGAAGTTATGCGATATCCAAGAGTTAGATCCCCTGCAGCGGCACTTAGGAGAAAAGCTTGTTGGGAAACGATTTTTGCTTGTATTGGATGATGTGTGGAATGAATACCGTGACAAGTGGGTTAGGCTGAAGCAAGCGCTACGGAGTGGACGAAGAGGAAGTACAATCATTGTCACAACTCGACTTGAGAAAGTGGCTCTTATGATGGCTACAGATCCTTTCCAACGCCTGGGATGTTTGTCAGATGATGATTCTTGGTCCTTGTTCAAGCAAAGAGCCTTTGTAATGGGAATGAATGAGGGTTATGTCAACCTGGAAATGATTGGGAGGCAGATTGTGCAGAGATGCGGAGGGGTACCATTGGCAATTACGGCCATAGGAAGCATACTGCGTTCCAAAAGTCAAGAAAGTGAATGGTTACGTGTCAAAGATAGCGAGATATGGGGTTTGGAGGATGAAGGAAAAAGAATCTTGGCCGTGTTGAGGTTGAGTTATGAGCATCTTCCACCATATATGAAACAATGCTTTTCATTTTGCTCAATATTTCCTAAAGATTCTGTCATGGAAAAGGACGAGCTGATAGGACTATGGATGGCAAATGGATTTATTCCTTCTCGGGGACAGTTGGATTTGCATGATATGGGTTGTGAAATATTCTCTGAATTGACTCGAAGGTCCTTTTTCCAAGAGATCAAAGAGGATGTTGATGGAACTGTTACATGTAAAATGCATGATTTAATCCATGATGTTGCAACATCAATTATGGGTCATGAATGCTACGCAACTGATCTTAATGAGAGGTCGAAAATACCAAAAACTGCTCGTCACTTGTTTGTTCATAAAATCAGTTCGTCAACAAACTTTATGGACTTAGCCAGATTGCAACCATTGCGTTCTTTAATAGTTGGCCGCGGGTTCGACTTTATTGATAACCTCTCTAATCCTTCCCATTTCATCAGTAAACAAATGAATCTGAAGGTGTTGGATTTTGGTTATGGTTTTAACAGTATTGCATTTGGAAGTTTGAAACAGCTAAGGTATTTACGCCTTCATGATGATAATAATATGAAAACTCTACCTGAAGCAACAAGCTCCCTTCATAACTTGCAGACACTAAATCTCCAACGGTGTTATCATCTTGAAATGTTACCAAAAGGTATGAAGCACTTGAAAAACCTTAGGTACTTGGACCTCAGAGAGTGTATTTCACTGGCATCTATGCCTGTTGGATTGGGACAACTGTCGTGCTTGCGTAAGCTCAGCTTGTTTGTTGTGGGAAAGGACATTGATTGTGGAGGCATAGATGAGTTGAAAGAGTTGGCCCTGGAGGGGGAATTGAGCATCAGAAGACTTCACAACGTAAAGAGTTCAACAGATGCTAAAAATGCCAATTTGATAAAGAAGCAAAATTTGAGATCATTAAGCTTATCTTGGCGAGTAAATAATGGGGAAAGATGTCAACGTGGAAACGATGAAGAGATTCTTGATGTTCTTCAACCTCATCCAAGCTTGAAGAAGTTATGCCTAGAGGCTTACCAAGGTGTTAGGTTTCCATATTGGATGATGGATTTGCTTCTACCAAACCTTGTTGAAATCTCACTTGCAAACTGTGAAAGATGCCATCAACTTCCACCTCTAGGGAAATTACGCTTCCTCGAAGTCCTTACTATTAATGGAATGGGTGCTCTGAAGTATATTGACAGCAACTTCTATGGAGATATGGAAAGTTCTTTTCCATCACTCAAGGTTCTCGAAATAGGTATAGCACCATGTTTGGAGGAATGGACAACTCTGAATGGTAGAGAAGAGTTTCCTCTCTTAGGTTCGTTAACTATCGAATATTGTCCCAAGTTGGTTAAGATGCCAATGCTTCAATCTCTAGAAAACCTAGAAATTGGAGGCATTAATGTTACTTTACTCGAATCTTTGATGATGAATGCAACTATTCTTACATCTCTTAAGATTCGCCAATTTGATGAGATAACGGATTTACCGGATGGACTATTGCAAAATCAAAAACACCTTGACAGCTTAACGTTTGTGTCAGGTACTCTGAAGTCTTCATGTGATCTATCGGATAATCTATCCACCCTTAAACACTTGAGTTTTACATGTAGCTTACAGCTTGAAAGCTTGCCTTCAGGATTACAAAACCTCGGCTCTTTAGAAACTTTGAATTTAAGTCAATGTGACAGACTAGTATCACTTCCAGTAAATGGCTTGCAAGGCTTATCTTCTTTGTCTTCATTACGGATTCAAAATTGCAAGAAATTAGCCTCTTTATCTGAGGGGGTGAGATATCTGACTTCACTCCAATACTTGTTTATCGGTGCATGCCCAAAGTTAATCTCATTGCCAGATAGTATCCAATATCTCTCTTCTCTTCGATCCCTACGTATATGCTTTTGTGAGAGATTAATTTCTCTCCCAAATGAGATAGAACACCTTGCCTTACTTTCAAAACTGGAGATTGAACGTTGCCCTAATTTGATGTCATTGCCCCGAGGGATACGGGGCCTCACGGTATTGGAAGCACTGAAAATAGTAGAATGCCCACATCTAGAAAGGCGGTGTAAAGAAAAGAGAGGAGAAGATTGGCCCAACATAAATCACATTCCAATCATCGAAATACACAAAAAGGTGATTTTTATTTTTTTTTACTTTTCACTTTTAATTTTTAATGGTAACATACTTTTTCTTGATGAGTTGAGTTTGAGCTGGACCAATTTTTTAAAAAAAATGTTTTTTAAGTAATTTTACCACTATTTTATCACCGACCATTGTAGTTCTGTAAATAATGATTTCTAAATATGTTCAGTGTAGTATAATTCATCCATGTCAATTATTAATGTTTTTCAATTGATGAAAAATTAAGATATGATTATCTATAAATATTTTCAGGCTTGGTGGAGAAGACATCTTCCGAAAAAGTTTCAAAATCGCTCAATTATGTTTTTTGAATAAAGCACATTGCATTAAGTTGAGAAGAGCAGGTAAGAATAAAAAAACCACAAATACTTAGAGCTTCTAAATTGTTATGTTCAGATATTTACTTTGTTCAACTCAATTTGAGGATATGAATATAGCATTATAGCATACCATATTTCATGAGTTAAAACATAAAGTGCGGATTATTATTTTTTTCCCATTTTGTATTTTAGTTTGCAAGAACTAAACTTTATCCACATTTACCTAGAAGTTTATGTTGGAATATTTTTAAACTATTTATAATATTTATAAATAAAAATTCATAATTAATCTAAATGAAAAATTAAAAGTGTCGAATTATATCTTTAAATTATAAAAATTATATCAATTAATTATTAAGTAAGAGTTGTGACGATTCAAATATAATCATTATATTATTAAGATATAGTAATTCAACTTTTTTTTTTAAAAATGATAGTAATTCAAATAAACATTAATTTAGATTGTTGTGTTTTTATAAAGAGAGATGAGATTTCTTATAAATAAGAATCAAATTACATGTAAATTTTAGTGGTTAAATTTATCATTAAGTCTTTTATTTACTAGTAACTCTTTTGCACATTAAAATATATGGTGGGAGCGAATACACCTGACATATTCAAAATTTTGAAGTCATTCAATTAATTTCTTATAATTTTATTCATAAAATACAAAAATTGTCGTGCACTAACTTCTATGCCTGTTGGGTTGGGTCAATTGTCATGCTTGCACAAGCTCAGCGAGTTCATTGTGGGAGACATTGATGAGTTGAAAGAGTTGGACCTACAGAGGGAATTGAGCATAACAGGACTTTGTAATGTGAAGAGTTCAACAGAAGCAAAAAATTCTAATTTGTTAAAAAATAGCCAACCATGAACAAGTTTCATTGTAATCAAACTAGTTGAAAATGAACAAGTTGATGACAACTTGATACATTAGGTGTTGAATGACTAGTTTAGGTGGCTTGTTTGTGTGTACAAGTAATGTTTATCAAGTTACTAGGCTACTTAGTGGTAGAGGTAGTATTTGGTGATATATTTGACTATAAATATATTATTTTCTTATTGAATGAGTGAGAAAAAATGAGCTAAAAGCCATAAGCTCCCTTGCTACACACTTGTGAGCAAGTAGAAATATTTCTTGAATCTTGCTTCATTGTTCTGTGTTATTGTTCAAAGGTGGCAACTAAAGCAGCAACATGCATGCTACCATGCAATCATGCACGAGCATGCAAGTGACCAAGCAGTCCAGCTAAGGCATTGAAATGTCCATGGTGTAATCCGGTTGAAGAACCACTTTTGTAATAGTTGACTTTTATTAGTTTGTTTGTTATCCCTTTATGTAATATTCAGCTAAGATTAATCATGTTCTTAGCTAATCTAGTAGTCATTTTAGGAGGTTATTATGCTGATTTTACAGCTTAGATACTTGCACAAGCAAGCTTTGTTTTCTTTCAATGTAACATATCTACTTATGTACCATGTAATTTTCACTTTTGAAGTAACAAGCATAGCCAACTTGTTCTCTTTTTTTTATTCATCCGATTTTGCTTCTGTTTTGAGCTTTCAAACACAAAATTTCTTTGTTTTGTTTCATTGATCATTTGATCGAAACATAACACTTACTTTACCCGGGTATATTACTTTGTTGCTCCAGTTTCAACAAGTTGTTCATATTTTACCTGGGTAAAATAGATCAGATTTTCTTCCTGTGTGAAAAACTCAACAAATGGTATCAAGAGCCTGTTGTCTTTGAGGGCCTTGGTTGTGCACAGTTTGTGGCTGACTTGTGTTTGAAAGAAAGAAGCAGAAGCTGTTGTTGTTGGTTTGTTTTTAGTTGCTGTAAGTATGAGCTTCTCACCACCACCACCACCTATTTTTGCTGGTGAAAATTACAACATCTGGGCTGTGAAAATGAGGACATATTTACAGGCACATGACCTGTGGAATGTGGTCCAAAATGACACTAAGCCACCTCCCCTAAGAGCAAACCCGACCATTGCTCAGATCAGGTAGTATAATGAAAACTGTGCAAAAAAGTACAAGGCCATGTCATGCCTTCAAAGTGGAGTTTCAGATGTGATCTTCATAAGGATAATGGCCTGTGACAGTCCAAAGCAGGCATGAGACAAACTCAAGAAGGAGTTTCAAGGATCTGAGAAAACTAGGCAACAACAACTTATAAACTTGAGAAGGGACTTCGAGAATCTGAGGATGAAGGAGTCAGAGACTGTCAAGCAGTATGCTGACAGGATAATGGCCACTGTCAACAACATAAGATTGCTTGGTGATGATTTCAGTGACCAAAGGGTAGTTGAAAAAGTCATAACAACCCTTCCAGAGAAGTATGAATCAAAGATCTCTTCCTTGGAGGACTCGAGGGACCTATCAACTATTCCATTGACAGATTTGATAAATGCTCTCTGTGCACAAGAGCAAAGAAGAGCAAACAGAATGAAGGAGTATTTTGAGGGAACCTTTCAGGCCAGAGGCAGAGAAGGCTCAAACTCGAGCTCCAACTTCAAAGGCAAGAAGCCTTGGACAGAAAAGAAGGACAAAGGCAAGAAGGAAGCCACCAAAAGAAAGTTTCCACCTTGTGCTCATTGCAAGAAGACCAATCACCTTGAAAAATACTGCTGGTACAAGCCTGACATTCAGTGCAGAGGGTGCAAACAACTTGGACACATTGAAAAGGTGTGTAAAAACAAACCAAAACCACAGCTACTGTAACGCCCCCACGCCCGAAACCGTCACCGGAGTCAAGCTTGAGGTGTTACTAAACTTATCTTACCTTTTAAACAACTCTAAACCACTTATTTTAATTTTTGGAATAAACTATTTTTCTACGTCATAGCTGCTTAAAAATTCATTTCTCGAGTTTCAAAACTCGAAATTAAGATCCGTAAATTTTTTCTAAAACTAGACTCATATATCTATCTACTAATTTTTTTCTAGAATTTTTTACTTAGCCAATTAGTACAGTTTATTAGTTAAAGTTACCCCTGTTTCAGAATTTGACTGCACTGACCTCTACTTACTACGAACCACTTTTCTCCCTATACAAAATTAATATAACTATACTGTTTATTTATATTAAAACTAGATTCAATAAGGATTCTAACCATATAAATTACACCACCTAATTATTTTTTTACAATTTATGGTGAATTTCCAAATTTGAAACAGGGGATCTAGAATTTTCTCTGACCCTGTTTCACTAAAACTCAGATATCTCATAAAATATAATACCTTTACCTGTTTTTCTTATTACATAAGAAAATAGACATAATAAGCTTTAATTTCATATATTATTTACCATCAAACCATGTCTCTACGATTTTTAGTGATTTTTCAAAATCACATTATTTCTGATACTTGAATCTGTTTTTAAGTTACTTTCACATTTTTCTTAGTTTTCATGTGATAGTTACTACTTATTCATACATACAATTAAACATGTATATCATCAGCCATTCTATTAGTTAATCACTAGCAAGTATTTACACATCATTCATTGATCATATCATATCAAAAGAAACCAAGTTCCTATACATGCCATACACAAAACTAAACGTCTAACTATACCAATGTGATTTCTTCGATAGTGTGATCGGGTCTCCGACGTTTCCTTCGATCCCCGAGTGGCTTGATAAAAACTATAAGAAAAAGAAAATAAAGAGAGTAAGCACTAGGCTTAGTAAGCTTACAAGCAAATAAATTACAACATTCAGCATAATGAATGATTATACATAATGTCACCTAGCCTCATAAACTTTCTTTACTTCTCATTTTCTACCTTCTTTTTACTTACTTACCTTCTTTCTTACGACCTTTCACTATTCATAAATATAATCTACCTTCCCTTTTGCTGATAATTCACTGTAATTTAACGTGTACAATGACCCATTGAACCACTCGGAATACTAAGGATACCGGGTCGTTCTGCCTATCAATATCTCGCCAATGCCATGTCTTCGACATGGACTTACATGAATTATTCTGTCTCCAATGCATATATATATATATATATATATATATATATATCTAATATAGGCTTATATGGCTCATTCCTGTCTCCAAAGCCATATATCTGATATGGACTTACATGGCTCATTTCTCATCTCTGTCCCGTCTCACAACCCCAATATCTTAACATTCCTAAGGTTCAAACGGGGCTTCCTAATGCTTTTTCTCTCACTTTTGCCTTTAATTTGACTTTAAATATTCTCATAAAATAAGTATATAAATGCTGGAAATTTACAATAATAATGTAAAATAAAAGAATATTGCATTTATTTACTGTAAACTTACCTCGTATGCAAAAATAGCTACTTTTACCATTTCGTCCACAACTTGGTATTTTCTCCATTTTAGCTTGAATTTCAGTTTTCCTTACTCTATCATTTAAAATATAGTCTAATTAGGACTCACATTATTCAAATTGACCCAAAATCATATTTTGGAAAAATTACAGTTTTGCCCCTAAACTTTTGCATATTTACACTTTTGCCCCAAAGCTCGTAAATTTAACTTCATCCTATTTTCTTATGTTTTATGACATGCTGGTCATTTTTCCCTTCTATGGCAGCATCAAATTCATACTCTAACAAGCACTTATGACTATTAGGTATTTTTACCAATTAAGTCCTTTTACTCGTTTTTGCTTAAAACCGAGTAGTACAAATTGTCTAACATAATTTAAAACCTCATATTCTATCATAAAACACCAAAATACACAAATTTCACCTATGGGTATTTTTCCAAATATGAACCCTAACTTAAATTATTGCTAGCATAAGCTTTATCGAGAGCTCTGAGACTCAAAACGTAAAAGAACATTAAAACGGGGCTTGGAATCACTTACCATGGAGCTTGAAAGCTTGAAACAAACCCTAGCTATGGAGAACCCTTGAAATTTCGTTCTAATGAAGAAGATGGACAAAAATTGGCTTTTAATTTTGTTTTTAATTCATTTTAATAACTAAATGACCAAAATGCCCTTACTACTAAACTTTCAAAAATTCCTTCCATGTCCTAATTTTGTCCATGAACTTAAAATTGGTCAAATTGCTATTTAAGACCTCCTAATTAATATTCTAATTCAATTTTATGCAAAATACTTCTAGAACACAAGTTTTGCAATTTATTCAATTTAGTCCCTAATTTCAAATTAAGTACTTTATGCATAGAATTTCTTCACGAACTTTTCACACAATCATGCAAAATATCATAGACCTCAAAATAATAATAAAATAAATTTTTCTACCTCGGATTCGTGGTTTCGCAACCACTGTTCCGTTTAGGCCCTATTTCGGGATGTTACAGCTACACTATCAGAATTAAGCTCAGACTGTTGAAGATGTTGAAGCACAAGAAGAGCATGTCTTCACAGCTTCTTGTTTTGCAAGCTCGAGCAAGGTTAGCAAGATGTGGTTGATTGATAGTGGGTGTACTCATCACATGGCTTCAAACAGAAGCATGTTCAAGGAGCTAGACACCACCTTTGTGACAAAAGTCAGAATAGGGAATGGTGAGCTCATAGAGGCCAAAGGCAAAAGCAAAGGCAAGGCTGTGATTGGCACAAAGTTAGGTAACAAAACTATCTCTGAGGTTCTTTATGTGCCTGACATTGACCAAAATCTGCTAAGTGTTGGTCAGTTACTGGAGAAGGGCTACTCTCTCATTTTTGAAGACAAGGTGTTGGTGATCAAAGATGCTGTTGACCAAGTGTTAGTAATAGTAGCCATGAGTTATCGAAGTTTCACTTTGGATGTAAATCAGCTAGAGCCAAAGACACATGTGGCTCAGGCTGATGAGTCAAGTTTATGGCATAGGAGGCTAGGCCATGTGAACTACAAGTCACTTGGCCTACTGCACAAAATGAGTCTGGTTGAAGACATGTCCTGCATTGAGCCAAAGAAGGATGTGTGTGAAGTCTGTCAGCTTGGCAAGCAGACCAGACTGCCCTTTCCTACCAACAAAGCATGGAGAGCTCAAGAGAGGCTCCAGTTGGTTCATACAGACATTTGTCGACCCATGAAGACCACTTCCCCAAATGGGAACAGGTACTTTGCACTCTTTATTGATGATTGCACTAGGTTCTGTTGGGTAACCTTTTTGAAGCAAAAGTCAGATGTTGTTGACTTCTTTTGCAAATTTAAAGCTTTGGCTGAAAACCAAGCCAACTGTAAGCTGAAATGCTTAAGGTCAGATAATGGGACCGAGTATGTGTCTCAAAGGTTCCAAAAGATATGTGATGATGCTGGAATACTTCATCAGCTGACAACCATCTACACACCACAACAAAATGGTGTCTGTGAGAGGAAAAACAGAATAGTTCTTGATATGGCCAGATGCCTTTTGTTTGAGGCTAAAATGCCTAACAATTTTTGGGTTGAAGCAGTAAACACATCAGTTTACTTGCTGAACAGACTTCCAACTAATGCAGTGAAAGGAAAAACACCCTTTGAAGCTTGGTTTGGACAAAAACCAACAGTGTCACACCTGAGGGTATTTTGTTATTTGTGCTATACACTGGTTCCGGCAGAGAAAATGACTAAGCTTGAAAAAAGGTCCATGCTAGGGGTGTTTGTAGGCTACAGCAGTGTGAAGAAAGGTTATAGGATCTTTGATCCATTGACCAAGAAGATCATTATGAGCAGAGATGTAAAGTTCAATGAAGAAGGGTATTGGAAATGGGATGGAACAAATGCAAGCCTGCTTGAGGAAGATCAAAATAGTCCTGACCTGCAGTCTACTGAAATTGAAGCTGAAGCTGAAGATGACTATGATGATGCACCTATTCGAGGCACTAGAACTCTGGTAGATATCTATCAAAGGTGTGCCATGACCTTAGTTGAGCCATCTTGCTATGCTGAAGCTATAAAATAGAAATGCTGGCAAGAGGCTATGGAGGCTGAATTGAAGATGATTCAGAAGAATAACACTTGGGAGCTGGTCAATAGGTCAGAAAATAGAAAAGTCATTGGTGTTAAATGGGTGTTCAGGACCAAGACAAATTCAGATGGGTCTCTAAACAAACACAATGCCAGGTTGGTTGTGAAGGGCTACAGTCAGCAGCAAGGGGTCTATTTCTTTGAAACCTTTGCACCTGTTGCAAGGTTGGATACCATAAGGCTGCTATTTACCTTTGCAGCTCAGAAACAATGGAAAGTGCACCAATTAGATGTGAAATCAGCATTTCTAAATGGACTTTTCAAGAAAGAAATCTTTATTGAGCAACCTGAAGGATTTGAGGTCCTAAGTGAAGAACACAAGGTCTTCAAGCTCAAAAAGGCTCTGTATAGCCTGAAACAGGCTCCAAGAGCCTGGTATGATAGAATTGATGCCTACTTGTCAAGGCTCGGGTTCACAAAAAGCATAAGTGAGCCCACTCTTTATGTCAAGAAGGATGAAAATGAGACCCTGCTGATTGTGTCATTGTATGTTGATGACCTGCTAGTCACTGGCAGCAAAGATGAGCTGATTGAAGACTTTAAGAAGCAAATGCAAGACATTTTTGAGATGACTGATCTTGGTCTGATGACATACTTCCTTGGTATGGAGGTAAATCAAGGAGAACAATGGATTTTTATAAGCCAGCAAGCCTTTGCATTGAAAGTTCTAAACAAATTCAGCATGTCAAAGTGCAAGCCTGCTAGCACACCAATTGCACTAGGAGAGAAGCTGTCAAGCACAAGTAAACACGATCGAGTTGATGAAAGGGGGTACAGAAGTTTGGTTGGTTGCTTACTTTACCTAACAGCAACAAGGCCAGACATCCTATATGCTGTTGGCTTACTCTCAAGGTTCATGCACTGCTGCAAAGTTGCACATTTTAAAGCAGCAAAAAGGGTCCTAAGATATGTCAAAGGGACTTTAAATTTTGGTGTGAAGTTTGGAAGGTCAAAGGAGCTGAAACTTGTTGGTTATTCAGATAGTGACTGGGCTGGTTCGGTTGATGACAGGAAGAGCACATCAGGCTACTTCTTCAGTCTAGGATCAAGTGTTTTCAGTTGGAGTTCAAAGAAGCAACAAATAGTAGCTCAATCCACTGCAGAGGCTGAGTATATTGCAGCTGCTACTGCTATTAACCAAGCCATTTGGCTTAGAAAGTTGCTGGATGACCTAAATGCTAGATAGATGGAAGCAACTGAAATCAAGGTTGACAACCAGTCTGCTGTTGCCATTGCCAAGAACCCTGTGTTCCATGGCAAAATAAAACATTTCAAGATCAAGTATCACTTTGTAAGAGAAGCTAAACTTGCTAAGGAAATCTGCTTGGTACATTGTTGTTCGAGGGATCAGCTTGTTGATGTTCTGACCAAGCCATTAGCTGCTGGAAGGTTTGAATGTTTAAGGAAAGAGATTGGAGTTTGCTGCGTTGTAGCCAAGGAGGAGTGTTCAAAGGTGGAAACTAAAGTAGCAACATGCATGCTACCATGCAATCATGCACGAGCATGCAAGTGACCAAGCAGTCCAGCTAAGGCATTGAAATGTCCATGGTGTAATCTGGTTGAAGAACCACTTTTGTAATAGTTGACTTTTATTAGTTTGTTTGTTATCCTTTTATGTAATGTTCAGCTAAGATTAATCATGTTCTTAGCTAATCTAGTAGTCATTTTAGGAGGTCATTATGCTGATTTTACAGCTTAGATACTTGCACAAGCAAGCTTTGTTTTCTTTCAATGTAACCCATCTACTTATGTATCATGTAATTTTCACTTTTGAAGTAACAAGCATAGCCAACTTGTTCTCTTTTTTTGTTCATCCGATTTTGCTTTTGTTTTGAGCTTTCAAACACAAAATTTCTTTGTTTTGTTTCATTGATCATTTGATCGAAACTTAACACTTACTTTAGCCGGGTATATTACTTTGTTGCTCCAGTTTCAACATGTTGGAAATTGGCCATCCATGCTGCTGTTATGTTTTTGTTGAAGTGCATAAAGCTTGTATGCATGCTGCATGTTGCAGCAACAAGTTTTCTGTTGTAGTTGCAATTTAGTTTAGTTTGGTTGGAAATGAACTAAGTTGCTAACGTTTTGATGTGTTTAGGTGCTGATAGAGCTGATAATTCAGGTTATTGATGTGTGCAAGTTATGTTTATCAAGTCCCTAGGCTACTTAGTGGTAGTAGGTAGTATTTGGTAATGTGTTTTATCTATAAATGTATTGTTTTTCTTATTGAAAAGATGAGCAAAATGAGCTGAAGCCATAGCTCCTTTGCTGCACATTTGTGAGCAAGTAAAAATACTGCCTTGTTCATCCTATATTTCTTCCTCTGCTCTGCTCTTCCTTCAAAAATCCCCAACAATAGATAAAAGCTTGAACTTCAAGCATTTTTCCTTCATATTTTACCCGGTATAATACGTTCTTTCTTTGGTGCTCTGTTTGAAATTCTTACTTTACCCGGTTAAAGTGTGTTGAAACTCCAACAATAAGTTGTTCATATTTTACCCGGGTAAAATAGATTAGATTTTCTTCCTGTGTAAAAAACTCAACAGTTATCTGTTTTCTTCCTCTGCTCCTCCTCATCTCCAACACAATTTGATAAAGAAGCAAAACTTAAGATCGTTAAGGCCATCTTGGGAAGTAAATAGTTGGGAGACCTCTCATCATCAAAATGGAAATGATGAAGAGATTCTTAATGTTCTCCAGCCTCATTCAAGCTTGAAGAAGTTATGCATAATTGATTGCCAAGGTGTTAAGTTTCCTTATTGGATGATGGATCT
Organism: Gossypium anomalum; assembly: GCA_025698475.1. Lineage (NCBI taxonomy): Eukaryota > Viridiplantae > Streptophyta > Magnoliopsida > Malvales > Malvaceae > Gossypium > Gossypium anomalum. Next base: position 19,868,517 of record CM046966.1, read on the forward strand.
GCTTCTCCCAAACCTTGTTGAAATCTCACTAATAAATTGTGAAAGATGCCATCTACTACCTTTAGGGAAATTACGCTTCCTTGAGGTCCTTACTATTTATAGAATGGGTGCTTTGAAGTATATTGACAGCAACTTCTATAGAGATATGGAAAGTTCTTTTCCATCACTCAAGGTTCTTGAAATACGTTGGGCACCATGTTTGGAGAAATGAACAGCAGTGAATGGTAGAGAACATTTTCCTATTTAAGTTCATTAATTATCGAAGATTGTCCTAAGTTGGTTAACTGCCAATGCTTCAATCTCTAAAAAAGCTAAATGTTGAAAGAATTAATGTTGCTTTACTCAAATCTTCGATGTTGAATTCAAATATTCTTACAGTTAACTTGATGTGATAGCCTTTTATCTCTTCCGGTAAATGGATTGCAAGGCTTATCTTCCCTGTCTTCACTGACGATTCATCATTGTAAGAAATTAGCCTCTTTATCTGAAGGGGTGTGATATTTGACTTCACTCCTAGACTTGGTTATTGATGATTGTCCAACATCTCTCTTCTCTTCAATCTCTGTGTATTTCGAGTTATGAGAGATTAATTTCTCTTTCAAATGAGATACAACACCTCACCTTGCTTTCAAATTTGGAGATTAAGGATTGCTCTAGTTTTATGTCATTGCCTTGAGGGATACAAAGCCTCACGACACTAGAAATGCCGAGCATTGCAGGGTGTCCACATCTGGAAAGGCGGTGCCAGAAAGAGAGAGGAGAGGATTGGCCCAACATATCCCACATTCCATCCATTTGAATCGGTAACTAGGTGATTTTCTACTTTTGAATTTTAATTTTAAATAAGAGTATTCTTATTTGACAGGTTGAGTTTGAGCAAACCAAATTAAAAGAAAAAAAAGTAAGAAAGTTTGAACTTTTTAGTAGTCTTTAATTATCAAATTACATCCAAGAATTATCTAAAAGGATTTGACCATTGCATTTCCGTTAATAAGGATGTCTAGACATCTGCAGTATCATTCATCCATGTCTGTTATTAGTGTTCACTGCTGCCCAGAATTCATTGTTCATTCAAAAATGATTTTGATTTGATGAATTTAGGATATAATTTTCTACTATACTTTCAGGATCGATGGTTGGACATGCTGTCTCCCAATAAAGTTTTGAAAGCTCAATTCTGCTATTTTAAAAGAAGCACATTGCGGTAGGTTGAGACAGCACTTTGTATCCCATAAGAGCAGGTAAGAATAAATGGATGGCGAATGATTTTAGCTTCTAAATTCTTATGTTCATCTCTGTTTCAGAATACCCTATTCATGGATTTCTTTAAACAATCTTGATGGTAAGCCAAAGCTGAGGTGAGCAGCAGTAAGTTCCAATAATGTTCATTTAAAAAGATGATATCAAGCTTTTGGTACTGTATTAGATGCAGTATCAGAATCCAGCAACTTAATGTGTTTCTCTTTGCCCTTGCAAATAACAATTATATTGTTTCATTTAAATGGATGAGTCAATTTGAGCTATATAAGTTAAGATTTATTTTAATAAATTGCTTACATGTTTTGTGGTGGTGTTCCCTTAGCCCATAAATTTCCCCTGCTTTTCTATTTAGAGTTTGCCTTGTTAAATTAATGTTTTCTTAGTATTATGGAAGATAAAAATACGGTGACAAACTGCATAAGCATAAACTCAACCAAAAGTATCGTTTTTCTTTTTAATTTTAAAATTAATTTATTCATTTGAAAATTTACTTGATTTGATGATGAAATTTTGACTTAGAAAAGCATGCAAAATAAATGGAGGTCTCCACTGTTCTCTGCCTAAAACAGATGGGAGTAATATATAAGAGAACCTATACCAGGTCTCTGAAGATATAGAGAAATAAAGGTGAGTGAGAAGTTGGGAAATGAACATAGAATATCTGCAGCAATGCGGGTTAATGCTGTGGTATGTATTCTCACCCATTTGCTTGCAGGCATCACGGTAACCTTTGGCCAAAGCATTAGTAATTGGTATAGATAGTATCATTCTATAAACAATCAAAATCTACTCTTTTGTAATGACTTGTAGTTATCTAATATGTTACTAAACTTGTAAAATTACAAATTATAATATACAAGCCAAGTAATCTTCATTCAATCTTTATCTCTAAAGGAGGACAATTGGATAAACTTTCAATGTATGCACTATTAGATCATGTTGTCATTTATAATATTTTGTTATAATCTTATGCCAATCGCATTAAGTTTTATCACCGAGGATAGAGGCCAACAAGTTCCATTACTTGACTTGGTAGTGGGAAGCATTCCGCATGAGAACTCAAGCGAAAGTTTTAATCTAGAAAATGTGGGAAGATCTTAGGAGTTTCCTTAAATTCAATTGAGCATTTTACATGCACCAACAAATATTTTTTGTGATTAAAATGAGCTAGGAAAAGGTCTGGTTGGCCGTCTATACAAGGTAATTGTTGATACAGTGATACAAGGAAAAAGTATGAAAGAGAGAGTATTGGTTGTTGTGGAGGTTGGTTCACTCAAGCAAGGTGAAAAAGCTAAAATTTACAAAGAATGAAGGCGAGGAGAATGCCAAGGTTGAAGGTAAGTTGACAAAGTATATGCTTGATATTCTTGGAGAGTCGATCTTTCCTTCATCGTTCCTAAATGCATTTATAAGGGAGGGTCTCATGTAAGATGATGTTAACGTGTTAGACTTGCCATTTAGTGATTATTACGGAACACATGGGGCAGATGTCTTTGATGAGACTAGAATGTCTGTGATGAAACAGATCGTATCATTCACTTTAACTTGATGGTATGAGACAATTGAGTCCACGTGGTGTTTGGTAACCAACAATTTTATGTTTCAAATGAAAGCTTGAAGATTTGATGATGGATGGTTTGCACCTGGCCGAGTGGTCATCTTTGAGAAGGAGAGCTTGAGGGTGGCTTTTCGATTTGCTGACAACTAACTTACTATTTAGGTGCTTGTCTGATTTGTCACATGTACTCACACAATTAGAAGTATAACAATAATAATAATTCATTAATTAATAGATTGCTTTTAAGAGAGGTTGTGGTAGTAAATGAAGTATGCAGATTTTGCAAAAGGCTTAGAGTAAATTTTCATTTGAGTTGTGGTATGCTTCATTAATTGATAGATCCTTTCAAGTCACACTAGCACATGGTAGGGGTATCAAGAATTTATGATCAAGCGTTGCTTGAGTTTAAGAATGAAATTGTGTTAATTCTCAAATTACAACATGAAACGTTACGTTATTAGAGACAAATGAAAAGTTGATTGTACTATTTTTTTGAAAACTAGAAGTAGAAAAGTTAAGGGGTTTGTTTTGTTAAATTCTTGTATTAGTCCTTTCTACTTTATAAAAAGTATTGATTTAGTTTCTTTAGTTTAATTTGATCATTTTAATCTTTATACTTTTTAAATTAGTCAATTTTAGTTCCTATATTTTTCAAAATTTAAAATTTTAGTCCTAACCCAAATAATAACAGTTAAATCTGTTTGGTTAAATTAAATTATTAGTTATGTACTATGCGTACAGTTGTAGATATAGTCTATATTTTCTAATGGGATCATTCTAAGTTCTTATACTGTTCAAAATTTGAAATTTCAATATTGACACAAATTACAATCGTTAATACATTAACTGAATTTTTTAGTGAGTAATATTTCGAAATAACGAGCTGATATGACCTTACACATCATAATATGTTTTTCACATCAGATTTTTGAAAAAGCAGGACTTAATGAATTTAATAGCCGTTTTGTGAGAATTGAAATTTTAAAATTTGAAAAAACATATTAACTAAAAAGGACCAAATTAAAATAAATAGATTAAATTTATAATATTATAAAATATAAAAACTAATAACAAAATTAAAAAAAATTGTGTTATGTGAGAGAATGTTAGATTTTTTAAAAAGAATTTTTCGAATTTTTTAAAAAGAATTTTTCCCCAAACAGAAGAGAATGGGACAAGAAAATTCATAAATCTCAACAATGTCGACCCTATAATAATTTGATATTGCACTCGTTTTATCCATAAATGTCGATGTACCCGTAAAAGAAATTAGGAAAAATAACATTTAAAGATATATATATATATATTAAAATTTTATTACATTATTCATATAAAAATGTTTAAAAACTACTAACTTTTTCCTAAAACAAAAAGTAAAATAAAAAGAAGTAAACTATAAAAAATAATCATTTTTGTTTGTCTCAGATTATATTTTAGTCATTTATATTTGAAATGTTACGTTTCAAACACTTATATTATCGTTTTATGAAGTGTTCACTCTATCGTTAAACTTCGTTATCTCCGTAACGGTAACCCTATGTGGTAGTCCAAATGGGTTTTAAATGTCAACTTAAAGTTCTATGGAGATATGGAAAGTTCTTTTCCATCACTCAAGGTTCTCGAAATAGGTATAGCACCATGTTTGGAGGAATGGACAACTCTGAATGGTAGAGAAGAGTTTCCTCTCTTAGGTTCGTCAACTATCGAATGTTGTCCCAAGTTGGTTAAGATGCCAATGCTTCAATCCCTAAAAAAGCTAGAAATTGGAGGAATTAATGTTACTTTACTTAAATCTTTGATGATGAATGCCACTATTCTTACATCTCTCTGGATTAATGAAGTTGATGAGTTAACGGATTTACCGGATGGACTATTGCAAAATCAGAAGCACCTTGACAGCTTGACGATCGTGTCAAGTACTCTAGAGTCTTTATCTGATATGCTGGATAAGCTATCCACCCTTAAACACTTGGAACTTGAAAGTTGCTTACAACTTGAAAGCTTGCCTGCAGGACTACAAAATATCAGCTCTTTAAAAACTTTGGATTTAAGTCAATGTGACAGCCTTGTATCCCTTCCAGCAAATGGATTGCAAGGCTTATTGTCTTTGTCTTCATTGAGGATTCAAAATTGTTAGAAATTAGCCTCTTTATCTGAGGGGGTGCTATGTCTGACTTCACTCCGAGACTTGCTTATCAATGGATGTCCAGAGTTAACCTCATTGCCAGAGAGTATCCAACATCTGTCTTCTCTTCGATCTCTGCGTATTTGGAGTTGTGTGAGCTTAATTTCTCTTCCGAATGAGATACAACACCTCGACTTGCTTTCGCAATTGGAGATTAAGTATTGCTGTAATTTGATGTCATTGCCCCAAGGGGTATGGAGCCTCACGGCACTGGAAACGCTGGAGATTGAAGGATGCCCTCATCTGAAAAGGCAATGTAAGAAAGAGAGAGGAGAGGATTGACCCAACATAACCCACATTCCGTTCATTGAAGTTATGTCTAAAGAAGAACGCTTTGGAACCTGTCTATCGGCTATCTCTTAAGTCTTGCAATTATCAAATAACATTCAAGAATTATGAGTAAGGATTTTAGCATTGCATTTTTATGAATAAGACATCTGCAGTATCATTCACTCATCCATTTCTGTTAATAATGTTCACTACTACCCAGAGTTCATTGGACATTCGCAAATGGTTTGATTTGATGAATTTAGGATTTGGTTGTCTAAATACATTCACAGGATGGGTGATTGGACATGTTACCTCTCAAGAAAGTTCTGAAAGCACAGTTCTGCTATTTGAGAAAAGAACATTGCATTAAGTTGATAGAGCAATTTCTATCCTATAAGACCAGGACAGAATAAATTGATGTCAAAATAATTTTACTTCTAAATTCTTACGCTCATCAAATACTGTTTTGTTCAACTTCGTTTCAGGATATCAATCACATAGCAGAGCACATTTCTTGGGTTAAAATGCCCTTATTGAAAATGCCAGATTGACTTAATTAGAAAAAGCCCTTATTGAGAAAATTAACAATCAATTAAGGACTCTATAAAATCAATATGATTTATATGGTTGATAAGAATTATATAGTAAGGCTTGTTTAGTATTACTATTACCAATTTTGATGCATCAGTTTTGGTTTGTTCAATTGTATTCTTTTTTTGGAGCTTTTTAGCATTAAATTTTGTTTTTCTTCTTGATTCTTAGCAGTCAGAACATGGCGCTTTAGGCTACTTCCGATTTTTTCTGTATTATATTCATTCCATGCCTAGAACTGCAACCTTGAGTGGTGGTTTAATTTGATGTTTTTGCCTTCACGGGTAAGCAGCCTCACAGCAATGAAAACGCTAAGGATGGCTGCATCTAAAAAGGCGGTGGAACAAAGCCCGAGCAGAGGATTGGTCCATCATAGTCCACATCCCGTCCATTTTTGCGAGTATTAACCCAAAAAAATTTCCGCTGTATCAAAAACTCAATCAGAGTCCAACAACTTCATGAGTTTTTCTTTGCCCTTGTAAATAACAATAATATAGATGACTTATCTTTTTATTTTATTTTCTTCTCATATTTTTATTATGCTTTCGGCATAATAGCCTCAAGATCTCTCTTTCTCATTGTTCAACCTTAGGCCAGAATGAGAGGAAGTATGGGTCTTTGACAAGGCTTTTGGGTTTGCTAGATTTTTCTTTGGCTTCTCTTTTTAGCGAAGATCGCCTGCTTTCATGAGGATATGACGTCGGCGTCCCGTTGAATTATTGTGGATGATGACTAGCATAGTGGTTATATTGGTCAATTCGTAATGCTTAAAGGAAAACTTAACTTTGTAATGCACTTATATGGTATAAAACATTACAAATATTCTGATAATTTGTGTTATAAAAAAAATTATAATAATTCTAAGAATTCAGTAATATATAATAGATACAAAATTTACAAAGAAATATCAACAAAAATATTCTAATAAATGATCTTAAAACACACTCTAGTTTGAGGAAGTACTGTTTGTTGAATATACCCCTTAATTCTAATTTCATTGTCATTTAGATGGGTAATACAACATAAGAAAGTTTATGAATTTGAATTGCTAAAATATTTTAAAAATTTCTTTATATTAATTTAACCTTTTCTGAAAATTTTTAAAATTCTTAAATAATAGAATAAATTCTCATTAAACTATATTGAAAGTTAATATTTAAATAAAAATGGTTACAAAATTTAATAAAACATTTAATTATAGTGTAATGAAGTTTAAAAACTCCAAAATAATAATTCAAATGGAAATCTTAACAATTTTTAGGTGTATTCGAATTTTATTCAAAAAAATAAAATAAAAAAAAGGGGAAAAGACTAATAAACGTAAAATAAAATAATAAAAAGTACAGGGCGAAAGAGAAAAAAATAAAAGAGAATGGCCAAGTTCTCTGTGGGGATCGACGAAGACGGAGAAGGGCCAAGCAATCGAGTCCCTAAGCGTCAAAGGGCGGAGCGTGTTCTTGATATCGAAGGCTCTGGTCAAGAAGAATCCGAGCAAGAGGAAGAAGACGAAGAATCTGAAGGCGAAGAAGCATCCGAAGGAGAAGAAGAAGCTTCCGAAGAATCTGAAGGAGAAGAAGAATTGGAGGAAAGTGGAGCTGAGCAAGGAGCAATGAGCCCTCAGACTTCTCGAGATGGATCCATTTCTATCACGTTAACTGACCCTGAAGTTCTTGATTGTTCTATCTGTTATGAGGCCTTGACTATCCCTGTTTTTCAGGTTGGTGTTTAATTATCGGTTACCAGGTGATTTTGGATATGGGTTTCTTTTTATTTGGTGAAAAAACGTTCAATTTTCGTTTAATTTCTTTCTTTTACGCTGAAAAGATGGATTTCTGGAGTGGGTTTTAGTTTTTGGATTAAAAGGCTTCAGATTTTTGCATCAATTTTTTTTCTTCAGTTTTTTCCCTTTAATTTGCACCTGTGCTTCTTTTTCTTGTAGGTGAAAAGCTAAAATGCTTGTAAATTTGTTTAATTTATTGGTTTTGGTTTCAAATAGATGTTCTAAATTAATTTTTCGTTGTGTTTTTCTTTTAAACTTGTCCTCTCTTAGATATCTCCATTAGCACTAGATATTGATGCAAAACTTTGAAGATTGATTTGAGGAATATGATTGGAGAGAACTTACTTAGAATTGAACTTCTCTTTATTAGTTGGTATTGTTGATTTGTTCCTTCTTTTATGAAGTTAAGGTTCTTTGATTTAGCAAATCTGCTTAAATTCTAGAAATGGATACTAGAATCGAAGTTTATGGTCTGTTCTTATTTAATAGACTGCTGAAAGGAACTATATGGTTGCTGAAGAGGCATTAAGTGATTGTTAGCTTTAGTGACAGAGGATAGTATTTAAGTTAGTAGATACAATAATGAGAATGGTGTGCATTTTGCATATTTCTTGTTCCTTATAAGAGTTTGTCCCCCGGCCCCGGGAATAAGTGAAATCGTTGTTCTGAGAATTGCTGCATTGTAATTTCTGCTTAAATTCTATAAACGTATACTAGGCTTGACGTTTATGGTCTGTTCTTATTTAATGGACTGCTGAAGGGAAGGATATGGCTGATGAAAAAGCATACAAGTGATTGTATATTTATAGATATAATCATGAGAATTATGTAGAATTTGCATATTTCTTGTTCGCTATTTGAATTTGTAAGGGGAAATAACCGTTTCGAAATGCATTGTAGGTTTTCTATGTAATTGAAGGGTTTTTGGTGGGTCATATCCCTATACTCTTTTTAAATATATGTCAGACACGAGTACCTAAAGAAAAATAAAATGAAGAGTTAGAGCATTATAGTGATATTTAGTAGGCTGGTAGCCTTTTTCAAATGGTGAGATCTTGGTTGCATCTCTAGGTATAAGCAATAATGGAAGAATAGGTTATTCCTATTTCTCTTTAACCGTGTAATTAACACATTCTGTCTCCTGCAAGAGTGTTTTCCTAGAAGCGTTGCCAATATTTGAACAAGTAGTAGAAAGAGGAAGGATGACCCCTTTGAGATTCTATACTCTTAAGGTGATGGGGAACTATGTTGTTTTGACTCTTTATGTTTATTGAAGCACCCACGTTCTTGGATGTAGGTATGGGGATATGACCCTCTGAGGACTCTCCATATATATGGAAAAACTAAGAAGTCCTAGTAACATAGATGGGGAAGCTATTTGTGAGTTTTAATGTGCTGTTCATACTTGGACATGTACATATAAACTTCAAGACCTCTTTTACTTGTCGACATGTACCAGTTCAGTCTGGAATTTGTGAGAATAAATAAAAAACCACGAGTTTTATAATGGATAATACTTAGCTTCTTGTGGGGATCCCTTGAATGGCCAATCTTTGATGTTCAATAAAAGATCTGTCGTGGTTTAGTATGAAAATTTTGTACTTCTTTCATCCTTCTGAACTTGAGTTGTTTTGGTGTGTGGATTTGGCATTGCCTGATCAAAGGATATCATTGACAGCACACATGAAATTAATAGAATTGAAATATCAAATAAGTCCCATATTTTTGCAATGATATTATTCATTCTTTCATATATTAAATGCATACTGATCAATCTGTATGTCTGTGATTGGCAATTCAGTGTGAGAATGGGCATATAGCTTGCTCTACCTGTTGCATCAAAATGAGGAATAGATGTCCATCCTGTATGACTCCAATTGGCTATAGTCGCTGCAGGGCGATTGAGAAGGTGTTGGAATCTGTCAAAGTGACATGCCAAAACACAAAGTACGGGTGCAAAGAAGCATTCAGTTATAGCATGAAGCAGAAACATGGAAAGGCATGCCTTTTCGCGCCATGTTCATGCCCCCTTCCTGATTGCGACTTTGAGGGTTCATCAGAGGAGTTAAGTGCACACTTTGGCAATGTACACAAGTATTCTGCAACATGTTTCCGTTATGATCGTCCAGCATCCATTACCTTAGGAGTTTCTGATAAGTTCCTTATTCTTCGAGAGGAGAGAGATGGTTCTTTGTTCATTCTTCACAACAAGGTTGAGAATTTGGGGAATGTAGTTACTTTGAGCCGGATTGGGCCCTCAACGGAGAGAGGTTTCTTCTATGAACTAACTGTGAAAGCTCCATCTGATGCAAGTAATCTTAGATTACAGTCCTTCACAAAGAGCACTCCGAAACGAGTTGATAACCCACAGTCATTAGGGTTTCTCCTGGTTCCAAGTCAGTTCTCATGCGTTTTGCGGCAGATCAAGATGGACCTCTGCCTGGGGCGTTCTGATCGGTTTTCCTGCTACCAGAGACCCGGTGGTGCATAATTATTGTAAATCTTGGTGCATAAGCTAATGAACTTCAGTTGTAGCATTTGTTATTTAAGTCATGCAAGTTTTTTTCTTTAATCTATCATATCAGTCTTTAAATACACCAAGGGAAAGGGGCATATGAACATCGTTTGCAATTACCTTTTACATTAATTAAGGGTAATATATATGCATTAATTGAAAACAAAATATTTCTATAAATTGATTACAGGTTAATACATTTATAAATATTAATCTATTTATCAATAATTAAATAACTTTTTTAAAATAAATTTCTTTTATTTTTTTCTTTGTTTTAGTTATATCATAGCAGATGTATATTATTGTAATTGACACCAGTAAGTGTTGGATGTAATAGTAAAATATATTAAATTTTCAAAGATAAAAAAACGTGAATTCAAATTTTGAAAATGATATTATTTGAAAGGGTAACTGTAAACTTCAAATATAGACAAAAAAAATTATTTATTTTTTGGACTATAAAAAAATATTATTGTAATTGATCTTGCAAAGACGTTTTATTTCGGATTGTATTTATGGTGGCGTTGTAGACGTAAAAGATACTGTCATGATCATTGCCCTCACAGCAGTGCTGTACTTGTTTCATTTTAAATCATTTATGGCTGCTTCATACTAAAACTACGCTCGAAATATCTCAGTTATAAGAGTTTGATTGTGTTTAACCTTCTAATTAAAAATATAAATAAAATTAATCCTTACTAAAATGTCATGTTGATATTTTTTCATGTCATTAAATATTTTAAAAAATAAATAAGAACCTAAAAATTAAATAAAATTTTTAATAATCATTTGAAAAAAAGTTGTCTAGGTTCATCATCATGGAAAATTTATCTAGATTTATCTTAAATGTAAGCTTTTAAATAATTACAAAAAATATATTAGAAATTATTGAAACTATTAAAATTTAATAAAAATATTTAAAATTACAATAAATATTCGGAAATTAATTATCATCATCAATTTACAACTTGTTTAAAGATTTAAAAATTGTTATGATGAATTACTATAAATATTAAAAATTAAAAAAACAAATAAGTAGAAAAATTATGTAAAATTTAATGGAAGGAAAAGATATTGTTTTAAGCAATTGTTTGCCTCGCATATTGTGTATTGTTAAGTGGATGAATATAAGAAAATATGTTACAGATTTGGATAAAAGGGAATATGGTCAATGACACGAAATATAAATACTCTTCATTCACAAAAGGAAAGTTATAAACTCTATTATTTTGAATTTATGGTTTGGTTTGAGTTATTTTAATTTTGGTTATTTATTTTAAATTAAGATTAATTTTAATTTTTTTTAGTAATTTTTAAATAAATATTTTAATAATTTATAATTATTTGAAAAAGCACATCCAAGATGAACTTGGATAAATGGTTCTCTAAGTTTTGTCCATGTTTTTTTGGATGTGGTTTTTTTAAATAATTATTAAACATTATTTATTTATTAGGATTTTTTATTTTCTTAAATATTTGTTGAGGTACATGTGACACGTCATGTGTCACTGCCTACTTGCTCCATCATCCATATAATTACTTAATGGTAAAAATAGATGAAATTTTTAACGAAAGAATCAAATTGCTCTTTGATATAACATACATAGTTAATTTTTTCCATTTTTTGTGTAAAGAAGACAAAATGTAATCCAACTTCTAGTATAACGGTCTCTATGATACTTTTACCTACCGTAAGGCCTTTCTACGGGACATATATCCACCTTTTTTACATTATAGGATAATAGATAAATTTTAATTTTGATCCTTCTTCTTTTTTTAAGATTATAGATCAATGATCAAATTTCAATTTTAGTTCCTATATTATGCTTAAATTTGAGATTTAATCTCTATACTTTGATTTTGATATAATTTGATATCTCAATTTTTATAATATCATTAGTAAATCTAAGTACTTTATTCTAATTAAAATGCTAATGTGAATATTAAGATTTGTTAAATTCAAGTCCATTACAATATCATTTTTTGTCATTTATATGTCTACCAAGAGAATTTTTTTTTTTTAGTTTCAGAATCTCACACTAACAAATGTAACTGACAAACTTTAACGATGTTAACAATTGAACTTGAATTTTTAAATTTGAAAAGCAAAATGACTAAATTCCTAAAAGTAGAAGTATGGGGACTATATTCCAAATATACAAAAAGTTTAGAAACTTGAAACATATTATAAATTTTAATTTTTTTACTCCATAGATTTAACTAAAAAAAAAACCCCCAACACAAAGCATGGGTTAGAAACCACGTATGATAGCAGTATTTATATATTGTAACAACCCGTTTTCAAGTGGTGTAAAAAATAATAGTTTCAGGATTACAAATTTAACGAGTGAATCCGTAAATATTATTATTTAATATTTACAAGTCAGATATATAATTATAATAAATTTTTACTTGATAATTTTTGTTATTTGAATGATAGTTAAGTCCAAGTGATTTATCTCTAAAGACAAGTGGTTTTAGAAAATGAGGTTTCGTGACCTCATTTCTATAAACCAAGCCCGTAAATATTTTTATTAAATATTTATGGAGTGATTATATAGGTGTACTAAAATTTGGATAGGTAATTTTAACATTTAGATAGTTAATTAAGTAAAAAGGACTAAATTGTAAAACCTACAAAAATTAATAGCTATTAGTTTAAAAGAATTAATTGAGTGCAAAATTATAATTGAATGGATCCTTATGGAAATTTAGCCATAGTCAAGATAGTGGACGGTAGATATATGCATTGTAGATTAAAATTATGTTGAATTAATGTCATTTTGGTAATTAAATAAAAAAAAAAGCTAAGATAAAATATTAAAACAACTATCATCTTTTTTATTTCTTCATAGGTCCGGTCAAGTCTTTCATCTTTTTTATTTCTTCATGGGTCCGGTCAAGTCTTTTTGGTGTGCATGGTATGTATTTTCTCATTCGTTTTTAATGATTTTTATGTTTTTGAAATCGTTGCAATTAGGTCTAGCTAACCCGTATCTCCGTCTTCAAAACTGTTAAAGTTTTTTAAAAAAAAATTATCATTGATGATTTTTGGATGTTCATGATGTTAAATGGAAGATTTTGAAGCTTGGAAATATTTTAGGACCATTTTGTTAAGTGATTTTGTATAGCTTTAAATTTAAGGAATAAATTGAAAGTAAGTAAGTTTTGGTATGGTGTTCTTGAGAAATTTCATATTTTGAGGGCTTTTAAGAGATGGCTAAAAATTCATCAATTTGGGTTTTTGAGTTAATTGTGAAAATAAGCCTGTTTTGATATTAGGGACTAAATTAAATTAATGTAAAAGTGCAAGGAAATTGTGTAAAAATGTCATCTAAGAAGTTATATGCTTTAAATTAAATTGTTTTAAAATAATTGGGGCTGATAATTGAAATAAAATATCGTATAGGTCAAGAACTAGTAGAAAATTGTGGAAAAGGGAAAGTTGCTGAATAGTCCTTGAATTTTACTATCTCTACAGTTTAGCCCTAGTAAGTTCATACGGTCTAATTAGGTATGATTTATAATATTATATTGATTTCTGAGTAATAAATATATAGATGTAATTGAATTATAATAAATTGGTTCAAGGTGAGAAAATGATCTGAATTATAAATTGTTATACAGTAATGTGTATTGAGCCCAGATGAACATAGAATAGGATACAATTGGCATGCCAATTGGTTATATTGCACGCTGTACGGGTTTGACTTGAAATGAGATGATGATTCCTGATTTACTCATGTTCACTGAATATATTGGATGTCTAGCATTTGTTGTGAACTATCCTAATATATTACAGTATTTCTAGCATGTTACCAGGGGCAGATATAAAGCCTTCAGGCTTGACACTTGGTGCCGAGATGTGTTCTAGAGGGATATTAGCCTACGGGCTAGGCACTTGGTGCCAATGCGTGTTCTCGGTCGGTTTGGCTCGTATGAGCTTTCTGGCGTGTTTCGGATGGATAACCGCATATCCATATCTATTTATACCGTTCATCGGGCTGAATTTTTATTGGTTAAATGACTTAATTATATTATGTAACTGTTATTTGCTTATAATTTCTTGTGAAAGACTTGTGCATGTGTTCATGATTTTCGATATTATATTGTGACTTGATAATGGTTGATACTATATAAATGATGTGATTAAATGACTCGTATTTATCAAACTCACCTGTTGAATGGTTATGATTGATAGGGTTAATGTTAGCCATTGTTTTTGTTATTTATAAAACTGTGATTATACGGTAAGTTATAATGTTTCAACCTGATAACTTACTAAGCTCATAAAAGCTTACTCGTTTCATTTTCTTGTTTCCTTGTAGATAACATTTTGCGAAATCAGGTGATTGGATCAACGCAAGTAACAAACTATCCAGATTCTTTTTGATAGATTTTGAAAACGTTTAATTGTAATAGGAGTATGTTGTATATGTTTTTAATATTTATTACAAGTGATATGTTCTTTACTTGTGTGATGAATATATACCTTAGTTAATAATGTACTAGTTCATGGTTTGGTATGAAAATTCAAATATGGTGTGGAACTTGTCATGTAATAGGTGAAATTTGTATATGTTCTGATTGTGTATAATTTGTGGTATTGGTTAGATTGATAAAGTGATGCTTATGTATAGAACTAGTTTATATGTGATCATGTTTTTGAGCTTGATAGGTCTATAGTCTTGATATGTTATTTAGTCACTTGATTAAACTCTTCAATGATGTTGGATTTGTGGAACAAATGAATGTGGTTTGATGAGTAAAGAAATGGCATTATTTGACATGAGTTAATGTTTGATTTTGAGATTAAATGTGAAGTAATTGATATATGCTTGTGTCATGAATGTATATGCTTGGTTTGAATTTGTTTGGTATATGAATTGAGGTGCCAAATAAAGGCATATTGGTTAGGCTTTGGATGATTGAATTTGACGTGTTTTAGGTGTCTCTGCAAGTGTTTATATGCATGTGGAAATAGGTTGAAATGGTGTGAAACCTTGATTTTGTATGCAGGATTTTTCACACGGCATCAGTAAGTTATAAGGCCTGGCGACACGGTCGTGTGACCCTGATATACACAGAATTAGTGAGTTATATGGGCTATGGGCACGGGCGTGTGGAATACTCACATGGCCGTGTGCCCCCTATTTTCAAAAAATTTCAAAGTTTCTCATATTTTCCTGTTTTGTTTCAAATTAGTCTCTATTTGTTTTCAAACTATTTTTAAGGTCCTGAAAACTCAATTTAAGGCTTGTAAATGTACGTAGCAATGGATAATACTTAGCCTAAATTTTTATGTGAATTATATTAAATTTTGATTTAAACTTGCATGTTTTGTATTGATTATTTGTTGTAGCATCCTGTAACCCTAATTGGGTGACGAAGACGGGTGAAAGGGTGTTACATATATAATGTGGTTGACTAAATCGGTGTCATATGTCAACCCAGCGCTTACTTGGTCGAGGAAATTACTTAAAAACAAAATTTAAAGAAAAAAAAGAATCTTAATATAGTGGTTTTATTGTCTTTTTAATATTTTATATGTTTAAATAAAACAACTAAAATCAAACATCTCGCGATAGATAAGGGTTTTTTCATAACTACTTTACCTCAAATTCAATTAAATTTACTGTTATACCTATACCCAGTGAGTTTGCATCGTATCCTATCAACCTTGTTGGCTAAAGCCATGATATAGAATTACCTTATGAGCTAAAAATATCAGCCACTGTAATAGCCCGTTTCCAGTGGTGTCGAAAACAGTAGTTTCAGGATCATAATTTTGACGTCTGAGTTCGTAAATATTACTTATTTAATATTTATGAGGTCATTATAGTGATATTGAAATTTGGTCCGGTAATTTTGAAGTTTAGTTAGTTAATTAAAGAAAGAACCAAATCGTAAAAACTACAAAAGTCAATCACTATTAGTTTAAAAGAGCTAATTGAGTGCAAAGACATAATTTAAAGGTTTTAAATGGCAATTATGTCATAGTTATTTATACTGACGGTTTGCATGCATTTTTTTATTAAATTATTTGTAAATTAAGGCTAAAATGGTAATTATGAAAATGGTTTAAAACATAAAACAAAAACAAAAAAAAATTCATCATCTTTCTAAGTTGTCTTCACCGTTTCTTCAACCTAACATCAAGGGAAGTAATTTTTTTCAAAGCTTGAGGTTTGGCCATTGCATGTAAGCTTTTTTAGTCGGTTTTTCATGAATTTTATTTTTTTGAGATCGTTGCACTTTAATCTATCTAGACCAAGGACTAATTTGTGATTCTGTCAAAGTTTTGAAAACTTTCCATTGATATTCTTGAAGCTTTTTAGTTGTTAAGTTTTTAGTTTGAAGCTTGATGATGAGTTTGGACTAATTTGTAAAGTGATTTTACATAATTTTGAGTTTCGGGACTAAATTGTTAAATTGTTGAAAATGACATGAATTTCTTAAAAAATTTGTGACTTGATGGATATTTTAGGATGACAACGAATTCTGCATAATTTTTTTGGGCTTAATTATTAAAAAATAAGCTTGTTTCAATTTTAGGGACTAAATTGAATAACATGTAAAAGTTTAGGGTAATTATGAAAAATATTGATAAAGTAGTCATATGCATTAAATGGATTGTTATAAAGTATTTGAGATTGATAATTGAAATAAACTATCGTATAGATCAAGAATCGGTAGAAAATCATGAAAAAGAAAAAATTATTGATTAGTCCCTGATTTTGCTATTTCTGCAATTTAGCCTTGGTAAGTTCATATGGTTTAAATTGGTATAATTTCTAATATTATATTGGTTTTTGAATTGTGAATATGTTTAATATATATATTTGAACTATTACAAATTAGCACAAGGTGAGAAAGTGAGCTGAATTGTAAAATGTTATGCAATTTTATGTAATAAGCTAAATGAACATAGAATAGGATACAATTGACATGCCAATAGGTTATTTTGCATGTTGTACCAGATTGACTTGTGATAAGATGATGATTTTTGACTTGTTATTATACACTGAATATACCAAAGTCCAGCATTTGTTGTGGATTACCGAGTTAAATTATAGTGATTTTAGTTTTTTTCTGGAGGCAGATGTAAAGCCTATGAGCTTGGCACTTGGTGCCCAAGTGTGTTACTGAGGGATGTTAACATATGGGCTAGGCACTTGGTGCTCAAGCTTGTTCTTGGTTGGATTGGCTCGGTTGAGCATTCTGGCGTGTTTTGGGTGGATAACCGCGTATCCATATTTGTTTATATAGTTCATTGGGATGAAATGAATTGATGATAATATGTAATTGATATTTGGTTAGAATTCCTTATGAAAGACTTGTATATGTGTTCATGGTTTATGATATTATATCGTGACTTAATAATGGTTGATACTGTATAAATGAGATGATTAAATGACTCGTATTTACGAAACTTGCCTGTTGAATGGTGTGGTTGACAGGGTTAATGTTAGTTATTGATTTTGTTAATTATTAAATCGTGATCATATGGTAAGTTATAACATTTCAACCTGTGAATTTTAATGGTTAAATGACTTAATGATAATATGTAATTGATATTTGGTTATGATTCCTTATGAATGACTTGTATATGTGTTCATGGTTTATGCTATTATACCGTGACTTGATAATGGTTGTGTAACACCCCAAAACACGAAAGTTTTGTCCAGATTTCGGTGGTTACATTAATCACCGAAGTAATCTGGAAGCAATTTTACAAAACATGTTGTTGAAGTCTCATTTCAACATGGTTTATCTTTATTCCAGCTAAACTGTTAAATTATTTTCTGAATAAACAGAAAACTTAATATTAGGACAAAAACGTTCAGAGTTATAATTCTATAGTTTCCAAAGTTGAGTCAAAATGGTACTTTACAAAAAAATAGTCCAAGGTTAAAATTTATAAAGTTCAAAATTAAACTTAAACTACAGTTCAAAACAGTTTATTAAAACAAGAATTGAAAGAAGACTTATTAACTTGCTTTTAAACGTGACTATCCAAGACCTCCGGTATGCCGAGTCCAGCTTCAGATTACGAGAGTACCTAAAAAAGAAAACTAAGAGGGTGAGCCACACGAGCTCAGTGTAAGTCCGAAACTAAATGTAAGAAGCAAAAGACGAAGAAACAAACCAGAATGCTCTCAGAACATTACCCAAACAACCAATCAGAAATACAAAATACGGATACAAAATTTACAAGTTGCGTTTACAAAATCCCAATCACACACAGAATACTTAACCACACTAGACTAAGTTCTTTAGTGGATACAAAACTGTACATGCACCCCAACGTTCAGACAAACAACATGTAAACAGATGCAAATGATATGTAACAAGTCAGAAAATAATCCCATCCATCCAGCCAAACACCTCTTCGTCCCCTGTTCACACCACGAATGAGCTATAAGAAGCTTAACCAACCATGTACACCACATAGGACCTCGAAAGGCCCATCCAACCCTACACACCGCATATGTGGACTGGGCCACTCAGATAATAATATGCAGCAAAGCTAAGATATGTGTAGTACAGTGAGCTAAACCACTGTACTGATGAGTTACAGTTAAAACTACCAAAATAGGACATATCAGACTTCCTTCTCTTTGCAACCAAACTCAAAATTTTAATGCAAATGCAAAAATGCACCCCATTTAAAGACAGACATACAGAAACAGAATACAGAATCAAAAAATTTATGTGAATGTATGCAAACAGATTATTAACTAACTTATAGAAACATTACACACAACTTGCGAACAGTTATACTTCAGTCAAATAGAATCAGAAATGCAAATAATCAAATGACCAAATTCAGAATCAAAGGTCACGGAACCTAACTACTAGGTAACATCACTTAGGCAAGTCATTAAGTGAGTGCTATGCTAATAATTAACACATAAATCCGTGCCAAACAGAGTCTCAACTACTCTAGCTAAGGCCTAGCCAAAGGTCGGAACACATAAGAACACGAAACAGTCACAATCTGACTCAAAATAAAAATTTACGAATCAAGGCCACACGGCCGTGTGCCCTAACCATGTGGAAATGCCTAGGCCATGTGGAAGCCTATACACCTATGTGAAAGCTACACACGCCCGTGTGTGTAGCCCATGTAACTTATTGTCCAAAAGTGCCAAAATTAAGTGCATGGTAGACACGGCCGTATGAAAATCTCACACGCATGTGTGGCTAAAGGACACGGCTGTGTGACCAAGGCACATGCCCGTATGACTATGGGACATGGCCGTATGAAAATTGACAAAATCTCAAATCGTAGCCACACGGCTGTGTGGAACCAAAAATGGCTCAAAACCCTAATTTCCAAATTCACACGACCGTGTAGACTGCCCGTGTGCGGCGCACGCCCGTGTGGCCACCCGTGTGGTCACAAAACCATACTAAAATAGGTTAAAAATCGTGGTTTTGACATCAAAACGGCCCCAACCCTTGGTAACTCAGAACTATACCAGAATTTACAGAATAGCATGCAATCCAATACCCAAAATCAACAGTTTCAGGAACATACAAGAAGTTGCTAAATTCCATAGAATCCAACAACAATTCGATACTGAAATTGAATAGTTTCAGAACACACACCTTAGAAAAAGCACCGAAAACTGTTTGATTCGCTCCACAAACTGTTTGAAAACCCAATTTCGTACCCAATCAAACGTAACACACAAGGACAATCAGCCAACACCGTCGATACTAAAACCTAGAATTCATTTGGAGAACAAAAATACGTCAGTAATTAATTCGCCAACAACGAAAAAGAGAAAGGGAGAAGAACCAAAAAGAATAGCAAGAACATGGAAAAAGAGAGGAAACAATAAAAATAGGGAAAGAGAACGTGCAAAAGAATTTTAGAAACAACTTCCTTTTTCCAAAAATAAAAAAATACAATAAAATAAATAACATATATATATATATAAACTTAAAAACAAAACTCAAACAAAATTAATTCCTCAAACACACATTAATATTCAAACCTAAAACCCTAAGGTAACCTAACACACATCTAACCACCGAACCAACAGGCTCATTCTGACATTAAAACGCGACAATCAACCCAATTGCTCAACCTACTCACTGACCCTAAACACAAATATCAAATCTTCTAACCCTAAATTTTGAGGTGTTACAGGTTGATACTGTATAAATGAGATGATTAAATGACTCATATTTACGAAACTCGCCTATTGAATGGTTGTGGTTGACAGGATATATGTTAGTTATTGATTTTGTTAATTATTAAACTGTGATCACACGGTAAGTTATAACATTTCAACCGTGAACTTATTAAGCTCATAAAAGCTTACTCCTGTCATTTTCTTGTTTTCTTGTAAATATCATTTTGCGGAATTAGGTGATCAAATCAAATTGAAGATCACACTATCCAGCTTTATTTTGGTAGACTTTGAAACCGTTATACTTGGTTTTGTGGCATGTAATAAGAGTGTTTGGAATATATACATAGGTGTTTATGAAAGCATATATGTTTTGTATTAGTTTAAGTTATGTTTATGAGTTTGATGGATAAATGATAAGGTTGTTAATAAATTGTGCATGAAAGCTTGTGTGTTGATTATCTTGATAGATAATAGTTTAATGGATGTGCTTTAGTTTATGCATATCTTTGGGTGCAAGAAATTATGTCACATTATTACCTTACAGTTTGTTATATTTGAACTTGGTTAGACAATGACATTGGAAGATAGGGTTGAATGTTGGTTGTGATGATGCCTTATGGCACATTGGTTAGACACATAGTAGGTTATTTAAATTGTGATTTGATATGCTTTTGGTGTCTTTTGGATAGATTTATTGAATGGTATATGGAATGCTTGTTGCAATAAATAAACAGAGGTTTTAAAGACCTGTATGCTAAGGTGTTATATGTGTATGCATGAATCTTTAAAATGGTATGTGATTTGAGTAGAAAATAAATTTTTAAACATAAGATTTTTTACCATTTTGTGAAAGGTATCGATAATTTGGATCAGGGTATCGATACCAGACCAATTGAACAGTTTTAAAATTTGACAGAACATCAATTTGGTATTGGCACTTTTCATTTAGTATCGACAAATCTTTAAAGATATCGACACCTACAAAAAGGTATCGATAAAATGTTTTGAACCAAAATTTTTAAATTTGGCAAAATGTCAAAATGGTATCGATGCCGAATATAAAAATATCGGTACCTATTTCAAAAGATATTGTTAAAATCGAACGTTGATAATAGAAATATAGAAAGATTGCAAAGTAAAAAGAAAGAAAAATAAAACACACAAATTTTATGTGAAAATCCTTTCGGGAAAAAACCACGGGCAGAGGAGAAGAAAATTCACTAATGTTGAAAATCAAATGATACAAGAGGAATTTCGACTTTATCTATTTATAGGTTAAAAACCTTATTCTAATCAATGTTAAACAAAAGGAGAGTAGTTCTATACGGCCCTCGGCCTTCGCCCTTACAGATATCCTTATTTTGCCACTTTATTTTATTTCTTTAATAGGAATTTGGGTCACACAACTCTAACAGATATCGATACTTTGTTCAAGTCTTGTAAAATTTATAATTTGGTCCTTTTTCATGCTCGAGTCCAAACCTTTGTATTCTAAAGCTCGTTTTAAGTTCCATTTTTGTATGAATACCATGTTTAACTAATGTTTTTTTGTTAATGATTGTTTTGGTTAAATTGGAATTGCATGAGTTTAATCTGTTTATTGACGTAACATCCTGTAACCCTAATCTAGTTACGGAGATGTGTGAGGGGTGTTACAATCAGCCTTAAAAATCTTCTGACCTCAAGACTTTACGAGCTTATAACCTCTATAGTGAACTCAAGATCTCATAAGTCTACATTGTGAGGACCACCCCCCTAAACAAAGTACCTATCTTTTTATATGTCACCATATATATGTTGTCCCCGCATGACAACGCATGCCAATGAGAATAGGGCATCAATAGGTCAGTTAGGCTTTATGGAAGTACGAAACTAATGTAGGAGCAACGCGTGGCATTCGGGAAATGATTGAAGGCACCCATTTTAAGATTCACCGGCATCAGAACAAAGGATCTCTCTCTATATTCTCAACTATCTTTCTTCGTTCTTTCGAATTTCAATATCTTCAAAGGATCACTATCCTAATCATTTCCAATTATTTATGGTTCTTTGTCATCGTGTGAACTATTATAAACTGTCATAACTGAAGTAGTGTATCAACAATTATAATTATATTTTTAATATTAAAATTAAAATTTTTCTCATATCGTGAGATTTTATATTTTTATTTGTAGAAAAAACAAAACGTTATTCACAAGTTGAATTTACATAAATGCAATTCAGAGTAACGTGTAAAATTGCTATAGACGGGTAGGTAAACTATTCAAACTTCGATTACAATGAATATTAGAGTTAAAACTATAGAAATAACTCTCTAAAAAACCTTTAAAATAACAGCCATAACACAATTATTATTTAAAATTTTGGTACCCAAATGCAGATAATTTTAAAATCTTTTCTTTCTGAGGGGATTAAAATTCAAGACTAACACCAATTTTTTATCACTACTCATATATGATTCATTCATCCTGATTCTAAAAAATTAATAAAAATTTCGACACTGAAATTAATTAAAGTTAAATATAAATATTTTATCACTTCACTTATTGGGGTGATATCGATTTGGTTTGGTCAGATTTTTCAATTTTTTTAAATTGTCTATCATAATTTCTTTTAGTTCGGTTTGCTTCTTAATTTTTCCATATTAAATTTGTTTTTATTTTTCAAACTTATTTTGTTAAAATAAATTTTGTTTTATAGATTTTGAATATTATTTTACAAAATTTCAAGGTCTTTTTCATACATATTTCTAAAAA
Source organism: Gossypium anomalum (assembly GCA_025698475.1). Classification (NCBI taxonomy): domain Eukaryota; kingdom Viridiplantae; phylum Streptophyta; class Magnoliopsida; order Malvales; family Malvaceae; genus Gossypium; species Gossypium anomalum. The sequence goes on from CM046966.1 coordinate 19,891,580, forward strand.
ACAATAAATTTCAAGAACTTTTGAATTATTTTCACCATTTTAAATATAAATTATTTATTTTTATATTATAAAAAATAAAATTAATTATATATTAAATATAAAAAGAATTCAGCTCAGTTCTGGATAACCTCGGTTTTTGAACTTACATATCCATAAACCGTTCAAATACTTTGGTTCGGGTCGATTTTCGATTTGGTCAATTTTTTTTCTCATCATTACCACTTATAGTTAAATAGGTCTAAACTAGGCATTATCCCTTGATTCCTAAAATGAAAATGTTTAATCGCGTTTAAACCCACATTCTCCAAATTAAAACAACAAAAATACCAACTCAACAACCAATTAAATCATTTAATAAAACAATTTCATATTACCTTACAAAAATCTATATAACATTCACCCAAAATTGGGACATAATGTACCCAAAAAAAAAAAAGAAGAAATGGGACATAGATTTTTTTGGATAAAAATAGAAAGTAAACATTACTTTAAGGTTTTATGGAAGAATATTATAGTAGTGGAGTAGTTTGAGAGTGCATGTGAAAATGGAATTTACTTACTATCAAGACCTAACCTCTTTCATGGAGAGTGGAATGAAATCAAATGCCCCTTTTCCAAGCTTCATTGCTGTTAAGAAAGCTCAAACTCCATTTTCAAAAGCTTAATTATTCCAACCATTCCAACATCTATGAAAGGGACACATTAGCAGCCAACATACCCTATTTTTAGTTATAGCCATTTTTAAATTTAAAAATAAAAGGTTTATATGTATCCTTCATCATGTTTTTTATATTTTTTAAAAATAAATTCACCAATAAAATGATATTATTTGTTTCATTAATAATATATAAAATGTGAATATTATTGATATATAAATTTATATAGTGTTAAGTTCATTAAATATGTAATAAATCGAGTCAATTAGCAGGCGTCCTCAACTTATAACTTACTTTCTAAATTTATCTCCAAACTTCAAAACATTCTAATTACATCTCCAAATTCTACCGATGTTATATCAATCAGGTTATTCGATTATTGAAACAGTTAAATTTAACCATTAAATGACACATAAAATCTTATGTGACATAATTTAAAATAAAAATTTTAAAGTAAAGTAAAATATCGCCGCATAACTTTTAAAATTAAAAACTAAAAATAAAGTAAAACCAGAAAAAAAGAGTGAGTAAACAATAGTTTTTGTGAAAGTTTAAAAAACCTCAAAATCAATATTTTTACAATATTTATTTTTTTTTAAAATTCTTTTAAATTATATCACGTAAGATCTAACATTTCTTTCAATGGTTAAATTAATAATTTTAGTAATAGAAAAATCTTACTGATATAACATTGATAGTTTAAAAATGTATTTAGAATATTTTAAAATTTGAGGATGAATTTAGAAAAGCAGCCATAATTTTAAAATATTTTATTTGGTCAAATTAACTCTAATCAATCTAAAAAGTAATCACTTACTCTTAGAAATTTGGGGAAGAGTGCATTACCAATTGACCATAATCCCTTAGATCTCTTTGCTAAATTTGCTTCAGATTCTTAATATAAAACACTAATATATATATATATATATATCACTATCTAAGTTAGATTTCCCACATCCAATGTGGTAATTCATGTATATATATTGTTCTGAATGAGCTGAAGGTATTTTATATCTGCATTGACACGATAGTAATTAATGTTAAATAAATTGATATCATGTTTTTATCATTTTCTTTTATCATAAAGTGTTTCAGATCGTATTTCTCGTGTTATATTTGTGCATAACTTGTGAAAATCGACAAGTCCATTCCACACATTCATTTTAGCTGATCTCACATTGAAGAATATCTTTACGCATACAAGCAGACAATTAGAGCCTGAAATATCAAAGGTTCAGTTCATGTACGATGAACTCATCATCCTACATCAGCTCCACCAAATTAATTGTAGATAAGTTGATTGAAAACCTCCAAACAACTTATCTGCAATTCTTTCATTCATTCAATTATTTGATCCTAATTCTTAAGTTGAAATCTTTCTTTCTACCAAATTTATACACAATAATACAGTTTAGCTTATCTTCCTCCTTTCTAATGGACAAGCATATGGTTTCAATCCATCATCCAAAAGAATTTGACAATGGCATGCATGTTGCCTTCGTAAGCCTTTAGGTCTTTTGCACGAATCTCCACATGTGTGAGGCTCTTTTTTTTTTTTTTTTTTTGTCTCATCTAAAAAGAAGAAGGGTAGGGACTGTATATTGTTCTTCTTCATCATTTGTTACAATTGATGCTGTTTTCTGCTGGCTTTCTTCAATAATATTCTTGATAGGACTCGAAGGAAAAGCGATTGTGAGATCAAGGTCCAAGTTGGATATACCAGTGGGCGGTGTTTCGTCTTCGAGATAACTTGCAGCATCTGAGACCCCATCATCATTGTCTGTTGAACACACTCTAAGCTTACATGCCACATCCATGGAGTTGGTGGTGGTGGGGTTAAGAGGACCAACATGATGAGGATATTGGTTCAACTTATGGTTATTAGGATCGATCCCCATCTTCATTAGCTTTCTCTTTATATGGGAATTCCAATAGTTCTTCACTTCATTATCTGTTCTTCCCGGTAATCTACCAGCTATCAGTGACCACCTAACACCCAAAACACAAAAAAAAAATAAACATTCAACTCCTAATATTTTTAGACATAGGTATCTCATATGATATTTCAAAAACCCTCTCCATTAGTGCAATGCATTATAGTCTTATCATATGCGTAAACGTTATGTTTTAGAAATGAAACACACCGGTTACCAAGGAGAGCATGGAGTTTGATAATTAAGTCCTCTTCGTCTTGAGCGAAGTTACCACGTTTGATATCTGGTCTTAAGTAATTTATCCATCTCAGCCTGCAACTTTTACCGCAACGGTGCAAACCTGGTGATTTTCATGGTAAAAAAGTCAGTGAAATAATATTAAGAACCGAAGTAGGGTGTTACAAAAAAAAAAAAAAAAAAAAAAAAGGAATTTCAGAAAAGAACCTGCAGCTTTGGGGAGGGAACGCCAACAGCCTTCACCATGAATACGTATATAATCAATGAGCTTTTGATCTTCTTGCTTGGACCAGGCTCCCTTGTTGGTGCCTTGTTTATCGCAGCAAGGTTTTCTCATCGGAGTTTCAAAATCAAAAGTAAAAGTTTCTCTCACTTTCTGTGCAACGAAACACGGGGAAAGAAAATATGAAGAAGGGGGCATTGGAAAACACATGGGGGGCGTAGATATAGTAGGGTGTATAGTGGGGGTAGGGTGTGGGTTGACTTGGACTGGTGGTTTTAAGTATTTAGGTGGGTCACTATTAAACAGTCTGATGCAAGTCACTGGGCAATAGGTGTACTGTATATGGATTGGTGCATTAGCATAAGGTGTTTGATTATCAAACAGGCTATAAGCTGAATCTGTTTACCATTCAGTATGCGTCTCTTTCGCACCTACAAAATCAACGTTTCTCATGTCATTTGATTTATGTTGTCAGTGGGATGCATTATCCATTTAGCAGTATATAATCATAACATGAATTTTATAAATACTAATTTGGACATGACGCTTAAATACATACAAATTCACTATAGTACAGAAATTGCCATAATCTATTTCTTTGTTATAAGATTCATGATTTTGTGTCAACTAATGATAAATACCTCATCTGGCTTAATTAAGTCTATATTTACAATACCTTTCAAGTTTCAAGTTGGACAATCCTTTCCTGCTATCAATTTTATATCCAGGGCCAAATTATAAATTTTTTAATATAAACTTGTAAATTTTAAGTTTAAGTAGTGTTGGGGAACTTGCGTTTCAAATTTTAAAAATAATGTAAATTGTATAACAAAATACTTGTAAAGATAACATTTATTGATTAAATTTATAAATTTATTAATTAGATAGTTGTTAATTTAAAATTCTTAAAATATTTTCTAAAATTGACAAATTGATGTTTATATAATTTCCAAATAAAATCCAAATTTCAAATTCCTATTTCCAAATCTATTGTTATAGAATTGGAAAGAAGAGCCAAAGGCCCTTCACAGCCCTTCGCTTCGCCTTCGAAAACATAACATAAAACAAAATACAGCATAATATATAAAGAAAATAATAGGAATATAATATAATTTCAAAATATTAAAATTTACAAATTGAAAAACAAAAATACCTCACACATGATTATAAGATAATTAGATAAACATAACGCAACAGGAAAAAAAAATTAATTATCCTCCTTAAGAAAAATAATTAAATTGTATTTTAATCACATGATTAAAATATTTACTTAAAATCTTAAATATGACCTAAATTTGAATCGTATTAATTACATTACCATTAAAATTTTATCCTCCCTTTATAATCTACCGAAAATAATAACTAATAGCATTAATTACTCAAATGCTTAAGAAGAGACTGCACGACAATGAAGATTACCATTGATTCACGCTTCAAGGGAATATATTCTTTAGTTCCACAAAATTGTTATGTAATAAATTGCCTTTTCCCGTTACGAAAGAATCCGTCACCAAAATCTATCATATTTAAATTTTTTAATAATATTTACACTTTAGGGAATGAGATAGGACTATAATAGGATAGAGTTATAATCAACAATTATTTACTTGAATGGAATATATGTTGTAATAGCATAAGGAAAAAAGCTTAAATGACCAGAGTACCTTTAGCAGAATTTCTTTAGGTAGATGATTCTTGTTATTGTTATTAAATTTTAATAAGATTTTTATTAAATATAATTTAATAACATTCTTAATATAATTATTATTAAAATATGAATTAATAAAAATCATGATATATAATATTAGAAAAATAATATATAACCTACTTTATTTTTTTAAAATTGCAATACATATTTAATGTGCTAAACTATCATTAGCGAAACAAATAATTTAATTATCTTCTAAACTAAAAAGCAAAAGATTAGAAGTAATAAATAACTTGATGATTATATTTTACATCCAAACATAATGATCATACATTAACAAAAAGTTACATGATGTCATTAGCTTATATGTCATAATCTATATGTTCAATTTTACATTATCAAAAAGTTAAAACAGTATGTGGCATTCTATCATATCATTATACCATCCAAATATTACATGTACAAAAGGTTGCCAAAACATCACCAACATAACCATGATTTTTAATGGGTAGAAATAAATCTTTTCACCCATTCCAATTGCATAGAAGAAGGTAAACTAAAGAAAACAAGCATTTGCGTTGGATAGTCTGGAATTTTGCTCAACGTACGAAAGCACTCATCCTCAGTTAATCCTTCTATTTCACATAATGTCAAATATAATTTTTGGGCACTTTCTTGAATAAGCATTTCTGACTTCCCTTGAATTAGCACTTCGGAGGCAATGCTCCTACTTAATTCAAGGCCAACAGTCCATATGTTTTTCCCCAATAGCGTGGCAGCATCAATAAGTGAAATAGAAATTTGTTCACTTCCATCATAAATCTATTTTTTTTCTTTGAAAATGTGGAATCATCTTAGTTTGGCTTCGATGTTTGTGATTGTGTAGTCGAGACATCCATCTCATCCAAGGAAACATCATCTTCTCATCCATGGTAATTGCTTCCTCCTTTAGGATTCTTTGCAGTAGCTACATCCTTAGCATCTATTTTTTCAACAATATCAGCAGTTGTTTGAGCATCTTTCTCAGTGGCTCTATCTTTTGCATATATGAAAGTAAGTTAGTCATAATAAGGGAAATTGCGACGTCTGAATTGACCGGCTTTTTTATGACTCTATAAAAAGAGAGGAGGAATTTACATTAGATATAAGTTTAGTCAAAATAAGATAATAACGACAGGAAATAATTCTTACACTTATATATGAGTTCCACACAGCATCTTCAGCAACAACCATCTACCTATATTTGTCCCAACCAAAGTTGCTATTGTCTTTTCCTCTGAGCATGTTGTAAAGAATTGTCCAATCCTTTTTCAATATCTTAATCCTCGATTCATGATTAGGCCTAGCCTTCAGCATAACATGAGGTAAAACTTTTTCTAACATTCTTTCAAGCTCATTTAAATAATCGGTATTGAATCCCGCATCTGCGTTAAAAGTTCCAACATTGTGCAAGTAAACCATACAAGCAATCAACACATCATCTTCTTTTGAAACCCATTTCCTTTTGTTCCCTTGAGAATTTTGGAAAGAAGTTGCAGTTGATTGTGAAAAGCCTAACATAACTATCTTAAGAAAAAAAGCAAGATAAAATTAGAAACCTAAAATGTACATAAAAGCAACAGCTCATATTTCTGATTTATTGGGTAACAACCATAATATATGGGAAACGAGAATAAATCAACAACAAAACTAAACTAAAATATGCTTCGGTTGCAAGAACAGTTCAACATAGAAAACAATATTGAACAAAGATATTAACATTATCAAATAATAAAAAAATGTAAAAAAAAAACCTCAAACATAGGGTTAAGAAACGGAAGAACTAAAAACCACAAACAAAACATTGAAATATAGAGCTCTAAACTGCAAAATGATAATTTAAAAAGAAAAAAATAATACAATATTGCATTTATGAAAGCAATAAAAAATGGAAATGAGAGTTAGGCAAGATATCAATTACAAGCCAAAATGAATCATGAAAGCATTTATCTGTCTTTATCGGAAAGAAAATATAATCAAATATATAAAAACATTAGATCACACACTTCAATTGAAGTGACCAACCCCAAAATATAAGTTACCATATCATTGTCTTAAAAATTTTAATGGTCTAGTCTTTATTTTTCCAAAAAAGAAAATTCAATTTAATAGATCCTACAAATATGGAAACAAGTGCACCAATGTAGTAATTCTAAAGTCATATTTTTCATTTTCCAATTGAGCCTTTAAGGTTTGAATTTCATGAAAAAGTTCTACAATAAAATATAACAAATAGCAAAAGGTAGAGAATTCAATCAACTAAAGCAAGTCCTTTCTCATTCTATATTATCTTGCAACTGCTAGAAACCACAATATATTGTTGATAAATAAGTCTATCACTTTTAACATTGATTTTTATAGATTTTTCGGAGCCATTTTTGATAAATAAGTCCACCACTTTTAATTTGTTATTTCTATATAAGCCAGCGCTTGTTTTAGGGAGCCCATTTCATCTGCAGCTTCTATATCCCCTTTTAATGAACTACCACAAACAATCAGAACAATTGCATAGTCAATGGAGAAGACCTATAGAAAGACATGAACTATCCATTGGTGTTATAATTGTGCCAATGATAACCATTCAAGGCAAGCTATTATATTGCAAACCAAAAGATTTGCTTAAGGATCACAAAAGCAAATCGATTTTCAGTTGTAGTGGAAATCATACCAAAGAAACCAAATTAATCAAATTCAGTATAACACTCCAAGAACCAAAAGAAAGATGGAAAACCCCAACAAGAATCAAACATATCTTCTTCTTTTATTATTCAACAAGAATTAAACATATTGGCAACATTAGAAACCAAATTCCCAAAGTCAATCAAGTATTGTGATCCAATAAAGAGTTGAACGAATGATAGATTAACCGAGCAAGAATCAAAGAAATTTCAATTAAAGAATCAAAGTCAATCAACATTTCTTTAATCAAAGAACATGAAACCCAGAAAATCAAAATCAAAATCGAAAAACAAAAACCTGTTAAGGCATACATACCTTGTTAATTCGACAATTAGAGGTTGTTTGTTCCATGTTTTATTCTTGTTTTAGGTCAGCGACGATCGATGATTTAAAAAAATGTGAAGAAAAATGAAGACAGAGAAGACACCCTACTGATCATTCACTGCAAAACAAAAAAAACACAGTTCATCATTTTTTTCATATCAAATCTAATTATAAAATGATTGGAAAACTAATGAAATCCTTTGCAGTTTTATATCGGTGGGTCTTTATTCTTGAAGTGAAAATTATATTTAAAAAATGGTATCCAAGAAAAGGAAGAGAAACCCAGAAATGAGCTGAGAAATTTTAAAGAAAATGAAAGAAAAAGGGTAAAAAAAAAAAAAAACAAAAGCTTAAACCAGCATGAGCTATAGGTTGGTAGATAAGAAATTGAAAAGAAAAGAATAGTCCCTATTTCTTTTTTGTGCTGATGAATAAAAAAACAAGAAATTAAATAAGGGAATTTAGAGATTTATCCCGTGAATAAAATTGGTATTGAATGATGGAAACAAGCATCAGCGACGAAAGTAATGTGACCGAATTTTCAAACAAAAAATACGAAATACATAAAAAATGAAGAGCAAATTACCCGATAACAGGGGTAGATTTTGTCTCCAACTTTGTTGCTCACTGTAACATGAGCATCCAGAGAAAAAAAAGAGGGCAGATGAAAGGAGTTTTTGTCTTCAAAAGTAGAAGGCTATTACGGATGTCAAAGAATAGCCAATTCAGAGCCCTATCTACTGAATGGGTATTCAATGCTCACCCGTAATAGAGGCCTACGTGGAATAAGGATTCACCAGTAAAAAATTGAACCAAACAAAAGAAATATTATTCAGAATTGAATAAGCTCTAAGCCGAATCCCCATTCCCCCAACCAAACGTGGTGTTAGGGTTTAACTATATTTTATTTTTAGTTTACTTTTTTACTTTTAATTTTTTTTAAAATAAGAATGAGGTATAAATGCAAAAAATATAAAAGTTATATTTGGTTGGTGTTTTAGAGATTGAAAATATTATTGAACGAAAAATAAATAAAAGCAAAGCGTATAAATAAATTTGATTAATTTTTTATTATTGTTGGGATAAGCACTCACGAACCCTTAATATGAATGGTAAAATAATATGTAAAATACCAAAAAAAAAAAAAAGAGATATTCATCCCATTTTTAAGACATGAGATCAATGTATGCTATAAAGTGCACGATAGTTTAATGAGTTGTATTTGAATTGATATGAAAAAACAATAGAGATTAAATATGCTATATTAATTGTTAAAAAAATGTTACATAAATAAATATATATTGAATTAATTTAAAACCATGTTAAAAGAAAAATACGCTTTTGATTACTTCAATTACCCAGTAATTGATGGGCTAGATCTTGATTAGATAATTCAACCAAATGCTACACTTAAAGAGGATAAAATATTTTTCACAAAAAAAAAAAAAGAAGATAAAATATCTTTTGAAATACAAGGACCCAAGGATTCCAACAATGTTTAGATAGTTGTGGGGGAGATTGAGAATAAGGGGCAACACTTTACGTGGACGAATAATAGAGCGGGAGAAGAGGTAGTTTGAGAATTACTAGATTGGGGATATATTAATAATATGAAGAATGTTAAAAAATATAACACTCATAAATTTATCAATTACTGTCTTGGATTGTGGTCCAATGTCATTATATACACATTACCATTCGTCATTTGCTTCCCAGCAATGGGCGTAGCTAAAGAGGTTGATAAGGGCCCCGATCCCCCCTAAAATAGAAAATTTTTCATTTAAGCCCTTTAAAATTTTTAAAATTTTAAATTAAGAAAGATAAAATTGCACTTTGCTCCCCTGAAAGTGATTAAAAATTTTATTTAATCCTTCAAAAATTATAAATATATAAGCTATTAAAATGGTAAAATTGTATTTTTATTATGGTAAAAATTACAATTAAATTTTAACCCCCTAAAAGAATTTCTAACTTAGTCATTGTTCCCAGCCTTATCATTTTGCAGTAATATTGGACACATCTACAATGTCAAAGTATTATTGCTTAATCATGGGAAGCTAGACTATTGAAATCATTGGTCTATTTTTTGACGTGTAAACTTAAGATTGCAAAGGAAAGTTAAAGACAATGGAATAGAACACATTTTGGCAAAGTAAGAACAAGGCATCAAGAGTTGGAAGATTAGCTAGTTGCAACTCAATTTAATCTTTGGCATTAACTAAAGACAAGAATACCAAGTTTTTCACGTTACGACTATGAGAAGAAGAGCTTTTAATCATATTTTGCGAATTGTGGACAAGAATAGAATCTAGGTGAAGGATTAAATTGCTCTACGCCAATTAGTTGTCAAATAATTTTAGAAGATTTATGATGTCTCACACAAATGTACTAAATAGGAAATTAATTCGGTCCTTTGTAGCTTGGAGCTGCCAACTCTATTGTAGCAACAAAAGGTTGTACCAAAGGCTTTTTGTATGGAAGCAAAGGTAAAAGATGTTGTATTACATATTTTTTTCACTTAAAGCTTTAGGTATTGATGGTAAACCAATAATCTTTTATAAAAAAAATACTGGGATATTGTTAGACCACTTACAATCTAAACATGTTTAGGTTTTTAAATTTTGATATTCTTACTAAAAGAGTTGAATAGGATTGTGATAAGTTTAATTCCTAAAGGACATCAATAGAAATTTGTCTCTAACTTTAGGTTAGTTTATGCAATGTTGCATATAAAATTTGTGCCAATGTATTAGTTAATCAACTCAATTTGGTTATGGGAGATCTACTAGCATTATCTTGGGAAAAAATATTATGGATAATATTATATTACGGAATGAGTTGCTACAAACAATTTTCGGGAGCAAACAAGGCAAAGGTATATTGGATGCTTTGAAAGTTGATGTGTAAAGGTTATGATAGGGTAAGCTAGGATTCCTTGCTATGTGTGTTGGAACACATATGGGCTTTAATGAAAAATCAAGGCAAGTAACTCATTAGTGTGTAAGCACACTTTCCTATCAGGTTTTGTTAAATGGTAATCCTATAAAATCATTCCAACCAAATCATGGTTTACACCAAGGTGATCCTCTATCCTCATATATGTTTATTCTGTGTCAAAATATATTGTCTCACATGTTGATACATGTTAAAGAAAGGAATAAAATCTAAGGTGTTAGGATCAATAAACAATATAGTCTCATCTCACATTTCTTGTTTGTTGATGACTACTACATTTTCCTTAATGCTACGTGAATTCATGTCGGATGATCAAATACTTAATAAAAAAAGGTCACCAACTATTAGGACTACCAACTAATCATAAGAAGTTAAAGTTGTTCTTAAGCTAGTCGAGTAAGAAAAATAAGAAGTGGTGGTTTTTTAGTATATTGGGTGTGTAAACAATGGCTCAACCAAGTAAGTAGTTGGGACTTCAGCTTGGGTGTTTGAATCGGAAAAGAAAATTGGGACTTCAGCAAGGGTGTTAGAATCGGAAAAGAAAATGAAGCAAGAATTAGTTGGATGGAAAGCTAAGCCCTTAAACTAGGCACTTATTGCAACGAAATAAGGTTAAATTAATCCAATCAATTAGAACATTAATCCCTCATATTATTTTTCATGTGTCAAGGCACCTAAAGGTATAATGGAGGAAATTAACAGAATCATGCATGATTTCTAGTGAGTTATTGATAAAAACAAATGGAAACTTTATATGTGTTGTAACAGCCCGTACTCAACCCAATAGCTGGGTCTGAGCTACAAGATGCTACAACCATTGACGGAACAATTTCATACCAATTACCATTAAACAACATTTGATCAATCAACACGTATATAACTAATATTTACATTCATAATATGTTATATGATCATTTTTGGAACCCACACAAGCTTACGAAATATATATTGCTAACTCAAACTTGAATTAGGATGAAATTGTAAAGTTCAAAAATGATCACTTTCGCCACCTGTGTATGAACACCGAGTGGAGAATCAACACTAAACAATCTATTATAATGCGATATCTGCAAGTGTGATAGCTTAGTTCTAATATTTGTAATGTTTAATGGAACACCCAAGTATTCTAAGGATCGAACCCACAAGAGTCAGGGATTAAGTAATCCCTAAAAAATTGGCATGCAATTAAAGAGTCTAGATAACTACTCACTAAGTGTCATATTAAGGAAGAACATATTTGAGGTTAATTGTGCTAATTAATTACCTAAAATAGAAAATAATTAAATTGTAAAACAAGAAAAATTATGAAATCAACAACTCAATAACAGACAGCAGTTGGTTGACTTCTATGTTGTTAATTAACCTTCGGATTAGGGATCTAAATCGCTTGCACTCCTAAATTGGCTTAATTTTACCTCTCAATCTCAATTTTACCAAGTTAGAAAAATTAGTTTGGTATATCACTCGACCTTACTAAACTAATTCAAGACTATCAAATTGGTGCTCAATGAGACCTCCTCTCGGTCTCACTCATCTAAATTTTCCCTTAGGGGCATCAATCTTAAGTTTTGAAGTCTATTTAATTTGGCCTAGATTTTGCAATTTAATCCCTGAACAAAAAATCAACTAAACAACATTTTCATCAACCAACCACCTAAGATTTAACTACTCATATTCATTTCTAAACATATAAACATCCAACACTCAAGCAAACTATGCATAAAAGTAAACTCAAAGAGAAGTTGAGAAGAAAAACTTAAGCTTTCTTGCAAAAGCTTGAAGAAAACAATAATGGTAGCAAGTAAAAACATAAAAGATAATATTTTTATCAGGTACAATAAAATAAGGCTAAGTTATATTAAAGGTAAAGGTTAAAGTGCAAATACAAAGAAAGTTTAAGGTATTAAATAGCAATTAGCATCAAGTTACAATAAACTTAACTAACTATTTAACCAAAAACCAGAAAATTTAAAGTTTAAACCCTAAAAAGATAAAGAAAGTAACTAAAGTCTAAGCTAAAAAGATGATCAAAGTTTAAGAATGTGAAAAAAGTGTGTTTTCTCTCCAGCCAAAAGCTAACTTTTCAGTTTATTACAACCCAATTTTTGTAACCAAAATGCCCTTCAATGTCTAATTTTGATTGGTGTTGAGGTTGGATAAAAACTACCCCTACAATAATATTTTATCTCCGCTCGACAGAGATATCGCGATACCCAGGCTTCGATATCGCAATAACCACGACAATCTTGAAAAGGAAGGTCTTTGGGTGTCTTGGTATCGCGATACCCATGGCTGGTATAGTGATACTGTTGGGAAATGTGCACATATTGTAGTAAACATGTAACTATTTTATATGTATTTGAATGATGAATAAATAAATTTCACATTTTACTGTTATGTTTTTTGTATTTTTGTCTTTCACATTTTGCATGCATAGTGAAATTGTGACAAGCAAATATTAGCTCATTGATTATCTAAGTTCAAATTGATGATAAGTGGCATTGTAAGAATGTTTACATTGCGAGAAAGACAACTTACTTCAGTAGATAATCTAAACGAGTCTGTTATCCTGTAAATGAATCAAAGTGAGCATTTGATTCAAATACTGAGAATGATTATTATGTCGTCTACAATTCTAATTAAGAAGATGACTAGTCTTGGCTATCGAAGCAGTTGACTCCACGGATAGAGACATAGATGTATTCATTGGCAGAATAATACATTGGACTGAACCCAAGATGAATTAATTATGAATCCATTTGTGAATTAATTCACTTGTGACATTCATGGTGTGATTTACCTAAATCCTGAGTTAGTCACTGACCATGCGTATGTAACTCATGTGCTTTGATATAAGTGGAGACTTATGCTCTGAAGATGACTGATTCAATAGCCGGTAATGTTGGGTACATGACTTGTGTATGGCATGATTTTACTAGCAACAGTAGAATTCATAGCTCAATTAAAAAGTTAATGATATCCTATCATTGGCATTGTGTGGATTGATGAATATGGAACATGACCATGGGTTACTTGTTCTCGAACGAGCAATTTATCACAGTCATTTTTTGACAGTTATCATATTAATCATTAAGAAGATACAATGATGATAATGAGATAAAATAGGATTGTATTGAGTGAACGGATTTAACTCAAAGGAATTAAGGATATCATATGAGGGTAACAGACACATGGCGAGGTCATTGGACAAAGCAGTTAAATGAATTGGTTTCATAAAGAGTATATGATAAGGAGTTTTCAATCATGGTACTTATTGTAGATTGACTCAATGATTAAGTGATTACGAATTATCGGAACGATGCCTCTGGGCATAATTCCAATTACTAGAGCCTAATTGTGGATGTCTGATAGGTCTATCTGCTAGCTCAACAAAAGCTCGATTAGACTACTTTTGAATTAGAAAAAAATTCTATGACTTTGGAAATAAATTAATTGAGTTGATTTATTCGATGTGAATTAAATTGAGTGGTCATAAAAATTGTTCAACTAGAAAATTTGATTAAAAAATTTTCTTGAAAAATTAATTTGAAAAATCTAAGTGATATTTGGGAAAATTAATTTTGAACATGTAAAATTAAATTAATCAAATTAATTAAAATTAATATGATATTTTTGAAAAATAATTTTCAAGTCAGACAATTAGCCTAATGAGTAATTGAACTTGAAAAGTGGACCTACGATTGTAAATTGGGCCCAGGAGCCCAAAACCGAACCAAAACCCAAAAATTGGTCGAATCGGGCCTGGTATGTGAAACCAGACCGACTGGTTGGACCGCACTGGTCGGACCGTCATTGGCCCAACCAAACCGGCGATTGCGATGACAGCATTTTGATGGCCAACAAATGGTCGGCAGTGGTGGGTCTACGGTGGTTGAGGAGTGGAAGAATTACATTCCTATTGGGACTCTATCAGAGAATTTGATTTCAGATTAACTATTTCAAAAATAATATTATTTTAATAGATTTAATATTTAATTTAATTTAATTTAATACTTATCTTTTAATATTATTTTATTAATTTAATATTAAAGTGATTAAGTTTAATCATAGTTGAACTCTCTAAACTCTCCTTATATAAATAGAGCATTAGGTCATTATTGACACACTTGAATTCAAGAGAAAGTTGTGGAAAGAAAATTTTCTGACGAAATTATTTCATAAAATTTATAGAGATATTTCTTTTATTTACAACTTGGCCCAAAAAGTTTAGAGAAATTACGAAATTACACTACTGGTAATTTTTGCGAAATTTTTGTTGATTCAAAGCGAGCCTACACTCGACAGACATGAGCTTGAGGATAGTAGAGAAGACTACTCGATCGAAGCGTTCATCTTATACGAATAAAAAATGTACAATTTTAATTAAGTGTTTATTACTTTAGATATCACAACCAAGTTCTTAGTTTGAAAAAAAAAATTTAAAACTCTAGTTTTTTCCTATATTTATTTTCTATTGTGTTTTCCAAACCTGATTTTCCAACAGATACCACTGAAGATGATCTCAATTCTTATCGTTTCAACACTGTCAAAGGTATCACAATTTCCAAGCTTCAATATCATGATATCCCCCTTCTAGGGATGTTTTCTTCACGTTCGAGCCACCATCAACTCGTTAGGTTTCCTATGATGCATTTGGCCAACTCAGGTCTCAAAATTAGCATAAATCACACAAAATCACTTATTTAAGCGAAAAGCTAAAACTAAATAAAAACATGAAAAAGACATCTAATTTGTTCGAGAATAAGCTCTTCAAGTGTAATGGAGAGCATAATTTGACGTATCAAATTACGATAGATTAAAAAACTTTCAGGCTGACATCGTGACGTCATCTATTTAGTAAGTCACGTCGTGGCTTCATACATACCAATATCACGACGTCATTTACTGTCAACATCAAGTTATGACGTTGGGAGTTGGTGGTCGTGATGAGGACCCTATTTTTGGCAATAACAAAAAATACCATTTTGGTTCCATTTCAAGATATGCAATACTACCTAATTGATTCATACAACCTTACACCATCAAAACCAATTCAAATTCATGTTATTTCCTGCCAAAAAAAATCACCTAACCAATTCCATTTAAAACCAACTCAAACATGAGCTTAGCCTATTCAAAATCAATTCATTTCATAACATTCATTCAAATGCTAAATCTACCTATGCCAAAACATATTAAGACATGCCATTAAACTTCAATACATACATTACTATATAAGATATGCATCAATGACTCATAGGACTTAAGCATGAATATCAACAATCATGTACCAATTACATATTTCAAGCGTACTTCCAAACATCACTTTCAAATATATCAATTTTAACCATTCATTTACTTAGCTACCTTCTCCACCTCATTTTATATCATTCCACATGTCAAACATATAAGCATATATCATCACTTATTCTAACGTGAAACATGACTAATACCATACATTTACCAAGTCACAAAGGAAACATATTACATAAGATGGTCTATGTTACATTTTCCAAGTAGTAAACACTTTTAAAATGCCAATTTACACACTAATACCCTTATATACATGCTACAACCTTGAATTCAAAATAATCATATAACTACTGAATAAGTGATAACGTGAGCTTCAAGACAATCCGACTTAGTGACTTTCGCAATGTGATGATATACAGGGGGAAAGAAAACAACGAGAGTAAGCATATAGAATGCTTAGTAAGTTCAGAAGAAAAGTATTGTGCTTACCTTATTTTCACCTAAGCATGTAAGTTACCTTAGTTTGACATAATGTTGGCTAAATCATAGCACTTTACAACTTTCACAAGGTGAGCATATATTTATACATATATATGTCCATAACATTAAACATTATAAGAAACTCAAAGTATATCAATTCATCAAGGTACATATAACCGATCATAGAATATATTCATCCAACAATTCATAAGTGTAAGTTATTCATTCATAATTCATTTCAATCCCATTCCCTATTATCATTACATAATTACGTAACATTCACATTTAAATCATTTCAGTGGCATTTCAATTGTTTAACAAGTTCATTTCATCATGTTTTCAAGCTTTCAATTTCGTTTATACTATTTCGCCCAATGAAACCCAAGTAAATGGAATCGGATACATGGGTAAACTACACCACACCAGGGCACCGAAGTGCAAAGCTCGTAGGCACAATACACATGTTCAAATGCTAATATATCCCTTCACCACGTTAGGGTCTCCGTAGAGACATAAAACTCGAAAATTTGTAACAAATGTTGGATCTCGATATAACCTGTGACAATCTGTGTATAATCACATATCTCGTACAAGCATGCATAAGACCCTTTACTAAGTTCATATGGGCATCTTTTACATGTATAAGTATCACATATCGCTAGAATTATCTGTTTTTCATATCGTACCTTGTGCGTGTAACATATTTCATATGTACGCCTGTAATAAATCAAACTTTCACATTTGAATCATATACCAATATGAAATAACCAATTCTCACATAACATTTTAATTTGGTCCATTTCTAGCCTTTCATGTCAATTCACAAATAATCAATTATATTCAAACATACATACATTTATATATAAGAAATCAATCATAAAATCATACATAAAAAAATAAAATAGTAAGTTCCATATGAAGTTACTTGTTCAAAACATGAAAAGAGTGGATATTTCAGGGGTTAATCCGCAACTTTAGTTTTTCCCCTATTAGCTCCACTTGGATCCAAATCTTGATCTATACAATTATTTTATACAATCAATCAATACTTAACATTTTCATATTATTTCATGATATGAATGAACCTATATGAACTCATTTTTTAATACCCCTAAAATTTTATATTTTATTCAATTTAGTCTCTGAACTCGGGATAGTCATAACTTTCGATTCCTAGCTTCGGATTAAAATTTGATTTCGCTTATATTCATTAGGGACCCTCTACTTCTAATTCTTTCTAAAATTTCATAACAATTTTTCATTTTATTCAATTTGGTCCCTAAGGTACGAAACTAACAATTAAACTTTATAATCTAGTCATTTTCATAATCTAAGCTTAAAATCTATCAATTTCAAGTCTAATTCTTCAAGAAATCAATTATGGAAACGTTCTAAAACTTTAACAGTTTTACAAATTGGAACATAGACTAGTTAAATCAAGCTTCCACGACCTCAAATCTATAAAAATTACAAGAAAAAGAGTTGAATTTCATACCAAATTAAGCGGCAAATGTTGAAACATCCAAAAATGGTTTTTGTTTGGATTCAACAATGGTGGATGGTGAGTTGATGAAGGAAATGATGGGTTTTTCCCACTAAGTCACTTTTTATACTATAATTGATAGTAATTAACCTAGTTTAATTGTTTTAAAATTAGTTTTATTAACTTAATTTAATAATTTTTTAATCATAATGGAATATGGCATCATCATCCAATAACTTTTACTTTATAATGTTTATTAACCATTTTGGTCCTTTGGTTAATTGTCATTCAAGTCCTCAAGCATTTTGTCAATTAAAATTTTCTAGCGATTGGACTTTACAATTTAGTCCCTAAGCCTTAATTAACTATTAATTCGACACAATTACCGGACTAAACTTTAATATATTATTATATTGAGCCCGTAAATATTTATATTTAAATTTTATAGACTTGGTTTACCGAAATGGGATTCTGAAATCACATTTTCTAGTACCATTGAAAATCAAGTCATTACATGTGTAGCTAGAGGTAATTGTACGCACTGCGTGATGTGGGTGGGTTGGGGTTCAAACTGTCAGATGTCATTAATGATATTTTATTATGTAACACAAGCCTAAAGACTTCTAACTAAGATGAAGTCCTTGACGTAGTCCATGCAGTAGACAAAATATTGTAGTTACTAGCATTTATTAGAAATTCAACCTAAAGCACAAACTCATGGAATGGAAAAGTATCCTTAAATGTAAGGATATCTATAAACAAGGCCTTGATATACAAATTTGGGGCATGCACAAGTTTTTATAAATTTACAATGGTTTTGATGAAAAAAAATCACAATGTCATTTTTATAGTAAATGAATCATCATTAATACACAATTTGCACTTCGAAAGTTTTTTTCTCATTTCTCTCTTGTTTTGCAAAAATGAGGCTATTGGTTTCTCTTTTTGAGTAGTCATTCCTTCCTTTTTCTTCCTGTTGGTTTTTCTAATCTTGTTGTGCTTTGTTTTAACCTTCTTTTTTCTTTTGATTTTTTAACTTTGTTTTTTAACAAGTTGCTTCTCTTTTGCCCTATTTTGTTGTTCCACCATCATCAAACTAGGCTATTAGAGTTCAAAGGTGTGCCTTATCCAAGCTTTTGACCTGTGGATGCTAAGATGTTTGTTCATGGTGGTTTTTCTCTACGAAGACAAAGTAGAGGTGTGTGATGGTCTCATGACGACCTTGGGATTCCTTTAGAAAGCTAAAATCGACGACCTCAATACCACATTTTGTCTTGGTAGTGTTAATGCTACCATGAGATGTGTTTCTGGAGTGCAAGAATGGATTTTCCCTAAGGGAGAAAGGATTGTATGAAACTGTGATTCCACGTCATCCTTATCCCTTTCCAATAGGAGAATGGCAAATCAGATTTTTCCTCCTAAAAAAAATTCAAATCCAACTAAAAATGCTAAAAATCAGAAGAAAAAATCTGGTTTGTCATTCTCTTATTGGAAAGGGATAAGGATGATGTGGAATTACAATTTCATATAATCCCTTCTCTTCCTTAATGTTGGCGACACTAAGGTTATTAGCCAGTGGGGTTCCTTCGCGACGATGGTGATTTTCCCTTCGCCAAGCAAGTGAGGACTTGGTAGGGACTCTTAAGCTTCATGGCATATTTGATGGTCATTGTTATGCTGTTTAAGTTAAAGGAGAAATTTTCTTGCATCCCTTTTGAGAAAAAAAATTCTTACATCAGTTTATGGCATTAGAAGATGGTTTTAGCAATGTTTGTTCTTTTCATATCCAATTATGTGTTCTAATTTTTTAGCCTTCTAATATTTTTCTTGTATTGCTTTTTTGACTTTTGTTTAGACTATCTTATACAAAATTTTGGCTAGTCTATTTGTAATTTCCTCGTTTCTTTTTATTTTTTAATCTTAGTAATTGCATTAAGTCCAATTACTTTGAAATTATGTAAAATTGGAATGTCAAACAAAAAATTCTTTTTTTTTTTTGCTTATTTTTTATTCTCAAAACTTAAAATAATTTTATTGCATTTCCAAAGTTTAGCTTTATTCATTACAAATTTTCGAAGCATCTAAAAGGAATAATGTTGATACAAGTGTTCAACAATGGAAGAGATAAGGAAAAGAGGGTGGTGGTGCGAGGAAGGTCGGTTTACCTAAACAAGGGGAGAGCTAGAGAAAGTAGGAAGATAAGTAGAAAAGGAAGCTGAATGCTGGGAAGTGCTTAGGGTTGCTGAAATGCTAAAAAAAAATATCCTTCCTTCATCAACTTGAAGTGTAGTGACAGGGGGAAAGACCCCTAGCTAGTAGAGCCACATCACCAAGTGGCAAATCGGTTGTCCTCATGCATGGTATTGTTCTGACATTCCCTTAACTGAGGTAGTACGAGATTATTACACCTAGTGATCTCTGTTTTTGGAGGTGAGTGCATTCTCATTAAAAGTGGGTGATCAGGAGGATGAGGTGTCCAAGTGTTGTAAGGTAGTAGACCATCTAGATACTCTTCAAGTGAGAAGCAAAATGTTTTGAAGGAGAACCGTCTATAAATGTCTCTCGGATACTTTCTTAGTGTGCCATGTGTCCCTGCCGAATAGGAGTATAACAAATAATAATTTAAACACTCTTATTCTTCATTATCAAATGGTCCAAGTTACTTTACTGCTACCGAAAATAATTAATGCTTAAACCTATAAAACCCTTCATAAAAGCCCTAAATTTGGTAATATAAAAATTATGGATTTACAAGTATAAATCCTCATATTATGCTGCTACCAAAGAGAGAAATAGTTTCAAACATGTTCTTACATGAACAACCATAAATGAAAAACTTAAGAAACACTAGCTTGAAATTACTAAGACGCACCAAAACTCAGTTAAAAAACAGATTTAATCGATGTTATTCAGTTTAAGCAGTCTGAGTATATTGGTTTTATTTTATAATAAAGATTTTATTTCAATATTATAAAAAAATAGGTATAATGACTTTTCTAGCCATCCAGTTTTACAAAAAAAATTCATTTTAACTTTCCATTTATTTTTTTCTTTTTTAACATTGTGTTTTTTGTCAAATCATCTCAAAATAGATGAAAAAGTTAATGTTTTTTTTAACTTTGTTGATGTGGTATATACGTGGATGATACATCAACATTTAATTAATTTTTAAAATTTTAAAATTCGAATAAATTATAAAATTTATTTTTAAAAATTAAAAATCATTAAAATTATTGAAAAAGTATAAAAATTATAAAAAAATTTAAAAATTTTAAAACTAATTAAATGATGACATGTCATCCACGTGTATGTTAAAAATATTTAAAAGATAATAAATGCATAATCCTTACATGTTAACCTAAAATCTGAAACCCAATCAAATATATTTTTTAATTAGTTTAATGGAGTTAACAAATTAACCTTTAATTTAATTTCAAGAGGATCAATTGTGGATTACTATCGTAAAGGACGAGAATAAAATGAATTATGGAGTTTGTCGTAGATGAAGTAGTTGGGAAGGCTTTTAACTTTGAAACCATATGAGGATGTAGCCATTAAAAAGTGATAAAGTATCTGCAACTTCACAAAATTTTTAAATTTTTGTTTGTTTTAGAATTTTAGGTCTTTTCAAAGAAAAAAAGGGACATTAACTATGAAATATATCCCTGGAATTTGCTGTTTTCGTTTTCAAAATGGATTACTACTCTTAGCTAAAAATAATAATTTACTAAGATGTATTGTATAGAATGTATTTGTCTAGATTTAGTCCCTTCATTATTCTATTATTTTCTTTATTTATTCAAAATATAAATACTCTTAAAATCCGATGAAACCAGGTGAATCATATGGATAGACAATATATGCCATTCAAAAACTCTTTATGATCGTACTTCATATTAACTAACCACTGTGACTGGTAAATTGTGAACATTATATTAAATGTGCTGACTGTTTGTTTCAAATATTCCGAAAAAGAAAATCAAAACAAAACAAATCAGAAGCTGATATTTGAATGACTGGTAGATATCGTGGAGCTTCCCATATATTAACCAACCAGTCCAAACATGAAACTGAGTGACTCACCGAGTTACAAACTTCCATGTTTTTCAAACACTGGATTGGGTGAAACAGCCAAACTAAGGCTTAAGCTGAACAAAACAAGATATTTCCAAAACGATGGAATCATACACTCTCTCTCTCACACACATATATATTCGGATAAATATAAAAAACCTACATCACTTTTAATTCAAATGTGAAATTTTGTATATAAATTTTAATTTTTAATTGATTATACACACAAAAAACTTCGATTTTTAATTTAATCATACACAATTAAAAAACTAATAACTCTTCTTATTTTCACATCAAACAACTATAATTATTTCTGTAATAAGTAAGCATAAAATTATAATAAGTTGATAGCAGTGTACAATATTACACTTTAAAATAAAGTTTATTTATAGTTTTGATATTTATCCTATTTTTTATAAAAAAAATTTAATATTTATTGTAATTGAAGTGTGAGTAGTTAATGATTTGTAAATACTAAACTCACATTTTATATAAAAAAAAAACATAGTATGTTACGAATTAATATAAAAAAATGAGTGAATGTGATAGTCAAAGTTTAAAGAATTAGACTCGAATCAGTCAAACTACAAGTTTTAAGTTAGTTGAGTCCGATTGACTCATCCAGTTTGATCAAATTAAATTAATTAAATTAATTTTTTAACTTGATTCTAAGCGGTTCACTAATCAATCGATCTAATCCCTTTTTAAATTGATATCTTTATTAATTTTCGATTCAATCGATTCGAACGATTGATCTGATTTAATTCAAACAAGTAATTATAAATTTTAAGGCAGTATGCTTAACATTGTTGTCGAAAAAATGTGTAAAAAAGAAAATGTGGGCGGGAGAGAAGAGCTTTAAAAAGTGTGATAAGAAATTGAAATGAAAGAAATATACATGGTTGAAAATAATAAAAGCTAGATTCGAATTTTATAAAAAAAAAAAAAAAAAAAAAAAGGGAGTCAGATTCGAAGATAGATAGGTGGGTTTTATCCAAAATTCAGGTACGAAATAGGAAATAAAAAAAAAGAAGGGGTTATTTTCAGGACCTTTTAAATTTTAAAACACAAAAACGAAAAACATTTTAACCATTTAACATTGGATTTCAAACTTGGCCAACAGCGTTGCAATACGAGATCAGTACATGCAATAATTGCAAAACCAAAAGAAACTTTTTTTAATGCAAATGCTTTACCTTCAATTTTTCAAATTAATTACTGTCAACATAAGAAAACATTTACTGTCCAGCAATGTCTAATTGAAGTTGAGTGACTTGGTTGAAATTAAATTTTTTAATAAAATAAAATATGAAAAAGAATTTATTAATTAGCAAATTGGTGCTACTACGTACAACTTCATCCATGCATAGTTGGAGGTTTTCATTGGTGCGTCTTTGTCAACATAACTCCTGACAACAGCTCATACGAATTATGCAAAGAAATAAAATATGTTAGGGACTTGGGGCAGTTCGGTGGTAATGTGATTTTTCTTTAAAAAAAATCATTTGAATGAGTTATCATACAATATAAAATAACAACATTAATATTTTAGGAATGTTCTAGTTCGACATGATTTCTCTTCTTGACAACTATAGTCTTTATTTTATTCACAAATCTAAGGTCAAAACATATTTTTGAAAACAATTCATTATTATATAATCACTTTAATTAATTAGGGTAATATATATACATATAATAAGGTATATATACATTCCACCATTTGCCACAAGTGCCACATTTCCTTTTTTTTTATTTTTAAATATAATTAAATAAATAATTTGTTTATATAAATTAAAATTTTTCAAATTTGTGTTTATTTAATTCACTATTTATCTTAAACATAAAAACCTTAACTCATGCAAAGAATTAGTATATTATATATTATAAGGTTTTAAATTTTTAATGCATCCTTATTAAAAAAATTTGACGTGCAGCAAGTAAAAATGTAAACATTTGTAGAGGGAAAATTTGCAACATAAACCCTTGTACTAACAATTATATTTTTAAATCCGTTTAAATAAAAATCTTTTTTAAGCTTATCACTATTTTCACAAATTAAATACATTATTAAAATTAAAATAGATATTTTAAAATATAAATAATTATTTAGCAGACACAATATTTAGATTTAATTAATAATCTACATTCAATAACTAATAATTAAAATTAAGTTAGAAACTATTTATAAAAAATAAAAATTCACATACCTACTATTATAATATTTATATCTTAAAATTAAACTTATATATTATTATGTTTTAATTTCTAACTTGTGCCAGATAAGTGTTGACAAAAATTTTAATCATTTTTTTATTAAATAAAATATAATATTCATGTATTTTAATTCTTAATAACTTTTTTATTATCAAATATTTGCGGTGAATAATAATATTTTAATTGATTAAAATTATCATTTTAACTCATAATTACCTAGCAATAGTAGATAGTACAGAGTAGATGTGGAAATTAATTTTTTCAGAATCACATTTTTAGGGGTGTTTGATTCATGTCATATTATATTTCTAATGATAATTTTATATTTCCGCATAAAAAGGAAATTTCCTCATCTTCTTTTGCACGCATCCCAATCTTAAATTCTAACACAACATTCTTATGGTTTAGAAACATCATCTTGAGACATTAATTTTACATTCTTAATGTGCCAAAATTTCATAAAATAGAGATTATTTCAATTTCACCTTTCCTTAAGCAATGTAAAATTCCAAGGATAGTATATATTTCATGAAATTTTTACACTTCATTTTATATATTAAGTAAATACATTGTACATATATTTTTAAAAATTGCTATTACTTAATATATTAATAATAAACAAATAAAATTATTGATTATCGTATTTAATAAAATAGTATATTAACCAAATTTACAAATTATTTAAAATACTTTTTCATAAAAAATTATAGGTAGTAATAAAATAAAAGAAATAAAAATCAATGTATTCAAATAGGCCCGGCTCAAAGGTCTGCCCAAAAAGTGAGAGGGTTTGGGTAAAAATATAGGCTCGAAAAATGAGTTTGGGAAAAAAATAAGGTCCGTTTAGAAAACAAATTGGGCCTCGGGTAAGGCTTTTTTAGCTCGAGCCCAACCCATCCCGAATATGCAAAAAATAAAAAAGTTATTTTTTTTTATTATTTTGCTACCATTTCATTATTATATTGCTATTATTTTGTTATTATTGTTTGGATATTATATAACTCTTGTTTTATTATTAATTTTGTTACTATTTTGGAGACATTTACTTGTTAAGTTGCACCTATCTTAGTGTTATTTAAGTATTCATATTTTTTAAAAATTTATTTTCAATTTGTTGAGAAACATTTACTTTAGTGTTTTTAGTATTTTTTTAATATATTATATTTTTTAAAAAATAATATAAAAAAGTAATACAATCAGGTCAGGCTAAGCCCGCATTTTAACATTTTTATCCGAACCAGGCTCAAGCCTAGCAAACGGGCCTAAAATTTTAGTTGGGTCCGGCCTGGCCCATAGACACCTCTATTAAATAATAAAGTAAGGTTTATATTTAAAAGAAAATTAATATATTAATTATAATAATGCTATATTAAATGTAAAATTTAGGGTTATGTAACAAAAATAAGAACATAAAGTTTTAGAGTTCAATGGAAGATCTCCATGAATTTTTAATAAAATCTACTTTTAAGTAATTTTATATTATGTCAACCAAATAATAAAATCTTATATTTCAGATAATTGAACCAAATATGGTAATACATCATTCCTAGCAATGTATCAAATAATCATATTATCGGAAGTGATCTCACATTCTATTAACTATACATTCTTATTGTTTGTGAGAAGGTAATTTCCAAGAGAATGTTATATTCTAAGGAAAGTAATTAAATTTCAATATATAAATGTTAGAATCACATTCCAAGTGATTGCTTGAGTTCTTAAATTAACATTGATACTTTAAAATAAATCTAATTGATTTTAAGTTAAATGTTTTGTTGAGTCCAAATTGATAGTTTAGAGCAGTTCTAACTGCTTTGGGCACCAGGAATGAAAGTTGTAGAAAACATAAGAACAAACAATTTACTTACGCAATTCAGTTTTCCTACATTTATGAGGCCTTACCCAAAGAGAATATTCACTATCTCACTACCGTGTACTATAAGTGTTTCTAAGCTCTAACACTCACTAATTTAGACTACATTTAAAGAAGTCGCACACTTGATTATTTCACTCAATGCGTTCACATAAACATTCCACAATGAACAAAATAAAATACTCTCTCAATTCAATACAAAACCTATACAAGTCTCCACAATATATAAGCAAGTGAAACTTACTAACATATTACATCTTTTACAATCAATTTCCCTCGAATTAAGCAAGATAACATGCACAAAGAATATATTCAAAACAACAGAGTATAAGTCTTGAATATTCAGAATATACTTTCTACTTTAGCCCGATTCATTTGTTCCTACTTTACAATCACGAGAAGTTGATTGCTTCGGTCCAAATTAAAAAATTATCTCCAAAATAAATTGTTGTGAGCAAAAAGTAGTACTATTAATTTGCACTAACCTGGAAACTAGTTTATACACAGCTTGAAAAATAGCTCAATATATTTAACATATATTAGGTTAAAATTTAGATTTAATTAAAAAATTCTTGTTTAATTATACCTCGAATTTCTCAATGATATTTAGTCAAGTAATTCAAAATGTGTAGTTCCCAAATCTAACTACTTACGTCTAAACCGTAACTTGAATTATTATTATTATTCTTTAATGAAGCGTTGACTGGTAAGATTGAATTTACTATTTATTTTGTATTAAAAATAATAATATTTATTCATTCACCAAATAATAATAATATTTATATTTATTGATAATATTAATATAAATTTATCCCTTAAATCGTATTTTAGTATCCGTCACTATTTATATAAATATAGTAAATATTTTAATTATCCAAAACTTTACTCAATCAAATTCAACCTACTAAACTAAACAAATAATCCACAAATCTAACCCAGGAGGTATGTATAAGCTTAACCTATATATATATATATATATATATATATAAAAATTTGTCATCAACAAATTAAGCTACCATGAATTTGACTAACTGGTTGCTGCCAACTAGTCTTTAGAAGCATCACCTTGCAGTTTGTTTTCCCACCTCTCAAAGTATTATATGCATATAAACAATTAATAAAATAAAAAATATTTATATCCAAATAGAGTAAGTTTCAAACCTAATTAAATATATCACTTCATTAAACAACCTATGGTTCTGGTAACCGCTATATATAATAATTAGTAGAATAGGAAAGGGTTGTACATACTTGAATTTGAATCCTGACCTATAAGTAGAGACTTATACAAAAGTGGTAAAAGTATTATAGAGATCTTTTATTAGAAGTGAAATTGTATTTTAATTTTTTATTTAAAAATGGGTAAATTAGTCTTTATATGTTAGATCAAATAGCAATCTGTCTTTTCTGGTAATAATGGTAAAAATGGATGAAATTAACAGAAGAGCCGGTTTACTTTTTAATATAATGTACAAGGACTAATTTGCTCTTTTTTAATAGAGGAAGCAAAATGCAAAACTCTTAATATAAAAACTTCTATGATACTTTTATCTACAAAATTTGAATCCTAAATATTTTAATGTCATATTTTAAGAGTAGCCATCAACAAACTAAGCTCAATAATGAGTTCAAAACTATAAATAATTTGAAGGTTTTAACTTTGATTAAAATAATGTAACAAAAACATGTAAACATAATACTCATAGTTGTATTTGTGAACTTATGATTCATATGTTTATATAATTTAACGAATTTCAATTAATTTTCACATTCACATTTTTGCCCAACCATTTATATTTAAATTCAAAATCTCAAATTTATATTCTAAAAAGGAAATTTTACAAGACGAGTTTTTAAGTGACATATTAGGCTTTCGTCACCAAAACAATGCATACGTCAAGATATTTTTACAAGACATTAGTAGAAATTCATCAAAAAAAATTTAGTCACTGTATTATGATTAAGTTTCGGATTCAATTATTGTACTCTAATTTAATTATTTTTAATCTTTATGTAATATTATCACATGTGTTATATAATGTCAACTTATTATTTTCACGTAATATTAAAAATGTGACATTTGAGTTAAGGGTTTAATAGCTACCTTTAGAGTTATGATTGGAATTTTGAATATACAAAAAGTAAGTGAGCTAAAATAATACAATTAGAGAATATAGACTAAATCCACAACTTACGCATAGTATGAGACTAATAATAGAATTTGACCTAATGTATTTAATCGCTATCATTTGGGTCAAGACTAAAATATAAATTTTAAAAAGTCTAAAAACTAAAATTAATCAAATTAAAGTACAATAACTAAATTCACAACTTACACATTTACAAAAATTGGTAATAAAATATAACCATCAAAACTCTTTACTTTAGTGTCTTGAAAATACTTTTAGTCTCCCCGTTAAACTATAAATTTGATGTATTGATAATATATAATTTAAATGGCACATTATAAAATTTAACATTAAAAGAGCCTACGTAAATCTATTTTTAAGATTTTTATCATATAAAATTTAAATAAAATGAAATGTATATTTACTACAGATGAATACCAAAAAAAAAAAAATTATAGTCAACAATCTCTATATTTAGTGATAAGAGCATTATGTTATAAACATGAAAATTTAAATTCGATCCCGAGATTATTAAAAGAAAAATCTACTATAAATAGTCGTTGAGAATATATAATATAAAAAAGAAATAAAGTCGTAGAACTTCTGTACATGGTAATGGACCCATTTAAATAGGGTAGTTAAGGACATGTGTGGACCATTGCCTCCAAGAAGTTCCAAAAATTTGCAAAGTTCAAATATGTTCATTGGTGACAATTCCGAGGCAATTGACAAAGAATTTGCTTCCCAAAAGTTGGACCCTAATTTATGTGTAAACTATAAAATATTGGTCAACGAACCTAGAATTATATTGAGTTGTATGTATTGGTCTACCAAATAACAAACAGTCAAATATCTATTTTCTTTGTTCAAAGTTATAAAATCTAATTTTTGGACAACATATTGGATTAAATTTTCATAGCCTTCCCCTTTTTCCCCCTATGCTGCATAAATAGATTCCTTCATGATGTTTGTAGACAAGTATATCGTGTTACATTTTACGTCATATTAATAATTATTTTTTGTGTTTTAAGTGTCGAAAATGATAAGATGTAGTTTTTTATTGCATATAGCCACAGATTTGTTCATGAACACAAGCAATTTTTTTTACCCGTAATTGATAGGGTTTAAGGATATTTCATATTTCAGGCCAAAAGGATTTGAATTACTATTTATGCAATATTTTTATTTATTTATTTAAGCTTAACTACAAAATTGACATAAAAATCTTAATATTAGTTTGAAAGTGAAGAATGAAATTACCACCTCTACTCTAAAACTAATTAATCCCCCTACTTTCACCTAAGTAAACCATATATACATTTACTGGCCTGAACATCAAATAATGACGTGAAAATAATAAAACATATGATGTGGGCAAAAGATATAATAAAATACTTGAAATATGAACAAAATACCACAAATTTGATGGCATTTTAAACAATAGTATGTTTAAGCAACACAGTGGACTTGCATTTTCGACAAACTAGTATTAGACCTACCTTCCCAAAGCTTATTTTACTTACCACTATGACGACTTAATGACATAATGAGCAATCATAAAGAACTGAATCTATAGAACATCTACCAAGGATGGGTAAAACCGAAATCAGATCAAGCCGATGCAAAGACCGAATCATCAAACAAGAGTTGGTGACATATTTAGAAGGAAAATGAGTCACTTCAAAGAAAGCTGACTCGAAAATCTCTTCCATGAGTTCAGCTTCTTAGAATATCTATTCAAAGTAATACATTCTATTGTACTTAGTTCCAAGTAAATCCCAAAATTATATCAGGCCGATGCAAGATTGAATCATAAAAAGCAAGAGCTAGCGACATATTTAAACGGAAAATGAGTCACTTCGGAGAAAGCTGATTCAGACTTTCCTTGAAGTGAAAAGTAAAGATCCATGAATTCAGCTTCTTAGAATAACTATTCTGTATCTATGGCTACTGGAATTACCGCATTCTATTGTACTAAGTTCCAAGTAAAACTAAATTACATCAACGCAATGCAAGATCAAAATGAGCCACTTCAATGAAAGCAGAGTCGAAAAATTTTTCTAAGTGAAGATTCATTAATTCAGCTTCTTAGAATATCTGTTCTATGTCTATAGGTATAGAAACTACTACTTCCTAATGTACTTAAAGTTCAAGTAAAATCAAAATCAGATCGAGCCAATGGAAGATCAAATCATAAAAGTATTTAAATGGAAAATGAATGGCTCTGAAGAAAGCTGACTCAAAAATTTCTTCAAACTGAAAGGTGATGTGAAGATGAATACATTCTTCTTGGAATATCTATATCTATATCGACAGCTATTGAAATTACTACATACTAATGCACTTAAAGTTCCAAGCAAAACTGAAATTCAGTTGACTCAATGAAAAATCAAATCATTAAAACAAGAGTTTATAACATATTTAAAAGGAAAATGAGTCGCTCTGAAGAAAGCTGAAATTTTCTTCGAAGTGAAAGGCGAATATCGCAAATTCAGCTTCTTAGAATATCTATTCTATACCTATAGCTATTCAAAGAACTACATTCTAATGTACTTACTATTCCAAGAGTCTTATTAGTTATTTATCTCTTTTATTTATTCTAACACGATAATATAAACTTGTAGCAAAATACCTTTTACAAAAAACCAACAAGAGGACTATTGTAGTTCAATACGGATTACTCATCATGTATTGGCTTTCAGGAGTATTTATGAGCTTTGAATGTCAATTTTGGTTGGCGGATGTCGTCTTGACTCTGAATCAACCGAATCTCTAAGCTGCTTGATTTTGAATCAAATCCAGCACTTGTATAGTCATTCAATGTCCTCTGCAAAAGTGCCTACATGAAAGTTGAAACATGAATTAAATATGATTTTTAACATAAACCATTCACTCAGAACAAAACTGCAAGGGTTTTGTTGATTAAAAATGCTGAATGAAACTGCACAAGATAAAGGTAGTTTTGCCCTCATATGTAAGGCTCAAATCAAACCCTCAAATTGTAAGGAGCTTGAGCTTAAAACGGAAACGGTTTGTTGACGCTCCAATAAAGCTGCACAAGATAAAAGGTCGTTTTTCCCTCATATATAGGGGTAAATCGAGTCGAGTCAAGCTCAAACCATAAGAAGCTCAAGCTTAACTTGAAATTCAACGCTTGAAAATAGACTCAAGCTCGATGAAGTTTCACTTTTAAAGCTTAAGCTTAATTCAAGAAAAAAGTCAAAACTGCTTGAGCTCACTTGATTAGGTTTGACTAAGTCTTTTACCTGGTGAAAAATAAGTATGATTCTCATGCTTAACTTCAAACTCAATTATTTATTTCAAGTTGAGAAATTTTTTTAAAGAACTAATTAAGAATAAAAAATATTAAAAATAAAAAACCCAATTAAGCTTACGAGCTACTCAAGTCAAACATTAAAATACTCAAATTCGAATCACACAATAGCTTGTGTTACTTGAACAGAAGCTCAAGCTTGACTTGACAATAACCAATTCAAAATTGAGTTCTTTTTCAAGCCAGACCAGAATACTTGCGAGCGTAAGTACATCATTTATATCCTACGGCTTCCACAAACTAACCTTAGAAACTCAAGTAGTAGAGCATGGTCTGAAAAAAAAATCTCATCAGAGCCCATAGCAAGGGGTATTATAAACATTGTATCTCTATTAATGGCCAGAAGAAGAAAATTGGGGAATCCAACAATTGCAACTGTGTGGTATTAATGTACAAACAATTTGATACAAGGCCCAAATTTTAAAACCTTCTTAGTTTAATATATGTTTATGTCCTGTAAGCTGTTCCAAAGTAGAATTCACTAATCAAATAGCATCAACCCATGATTCATTCACATCAAGAAGTTTGAAGTGAAAAAAAAGGCTCTGTATCCTAGTTCTGGTTCATCGCTTCAAAATGACTCAGCCTAGATCAAAAGTGTAGTCTAATCCTTTATAGCTTCAAAGACTACAAAGTTTATCATAAATTTTCTCAAATCAACTCAGGGCACTTTTCTACTTAATAATAAATAGCAGTAAGCATAAAAAACCAAGAAAAGGTGCACCAATTCATTCCGTAGTGTTCAATTTGATCAGTTCTTATTGAATTCAGTTAGATTTTTAATTTTTATAATATAAAAATAAATATTTTATTTCTAATGAAAAGAAAATCGTATCAGAAGACATTCTTTTAATTGTTTTTAAAGACCGATGAATCAAACCGATCAAACCAAAGAAAGTTGGTCCAGGTCAATTAGGTTAGTTATGGCATTCAACTCAACTTTTAAAAACCAAAATACTGCAC
Organism: Gossypium anomalum; assembly: GCA_025698475.1. NCBI lineage: Eukaryota > Viridiplantae > Streptophyta > Magnoliopsida > Malvales > Malvaceae > Gossypium > Gossypium anomalum. The sequence continues at coordinate 19,924,078 of CM046966.1, forward strand.
AATAATTGCAATTTTTTCCCAAAACTGAGCCAAACCATTATCACTCTTAATAATGATGCAGATTGAGTGCTTTATCACAAAGTACCATTTGCACATTAGATTTTGAAAACAATAATGAAGATTCCTATGCATATTCATTATTAGAAATGCTGATGAAAGTGTATATAAGCTTGAAAAATGATGATCAATCATTGCTACTTAAACATGCAGACAGAAAAAGGGTTTTTCATCATTCTAGAAGTGCATTATGTTACTCTGATTATAGATACAAGAAAAAACCCTCAAGATTATAACAATCAATACCTGCAAACTCGAAACTGCAAGCTCTGCTGCCTTATCAAGGTTGTCAGGATATTTCTGAGCAGAGCAAAAAGCATATGTCTAAGAAACTATACTTTAATATACCGATTTCAAGGCAGGAGTAAAAACAAGAAAGTTACATTACTCCACCCAAGTAGAAGTGCGGTCATTAGATCTCCTGTTCCCTACAAAACATTTGGATGTTCATCAACATAATTTCCAATGAAGAATGAAGTACAACTAATAAAAGAGAACAGAACATCAATATCCTACTATAGTCGCAAATAAAGCTCACATGCAAGCAGAAGTGAGCGTAATTTATGGAACTTCATGATCTAAAAGAGAGGGAACAACTGAAATGCGTTTTTCTTTCTTTTAAGTAATTCTTTAAAGTGGATGATCAAACCTTCTTGCAGGATTAATTGCACATGTCGTACTGAAGCCTTAGTTTGTACTAGTCAAGAATTAAAAAATTATCAGAAGGTTTAAAAGATATTCCATATGGAGTTCAAGTTCCACCGATAATGTAATATATCAAGGGAACATATGCAGATATCTACAATGGCCGTAATAGGTCTAGAGATCTACTATCTAACCCAATACTCCGTGACTCTTTCAAGGATAAACCTTCCATATATAAAATGCCAGGTTCGCAATCTTAGTAGAGGTCATTACTATATAGCAGTTTGGTTAAATTGTGTAAAACAAAATGCTGCTTCAATTACTAATCCAGAAAACTACTCTATCATCGCAATCCCAGAATCTTCAGTCTATTTCAACCCCAAGAATAAAACTAAAGCCTGAGTAGACAATTCCTTGAATCTGTCTTATGCCACTTCCTCACAACAGCTTAAAATAAAACTGTTATGCTATGCACATAACAAATAGCTATACTTTGGCCTTTTTCAAAGCAGCTCAAAGATTTGATTTCAAGACTTAAACCTAAAGCTCTGAAGTTCCAATCTTGTGTAGGCAGAAGACGATAGAGGGTCCATGTGTACAAAAAACTAGTAGCGCCTCCCTCCAAATGTTCTGGTTTTCATTGAATTGCACAAACTTCAGAAGCAAGCCAGTAGTTCATTTAATTGAATGTTTTTACTTTATAAAAAGTTGGTTTTTTTGCCTTTTTGTAGCTTTTAACAAAATTAGGTATAAAAGCTGAAGTAACAGTACTTTCTTACTTTTTTATTCATAACTGGATAAACAGTTTGTAAAAGGATGAAAGTAAGTGTCAGAAAAGCACTGGTTTAAGGTCAAACTTTGGGTCCAAAACTCAGCAACAACTAGGCTTTCTAACAATCCCAGGTATCAACACAAACAACCATAAGAGGAATGGTGCGCAAAAAACAAGATAGAATAGCCTCAAGACTAAATTCTCAAAATATGGAAAGGTTCATGCTCAATTTACAACAGGAAACTTCGCATACCGTAAAATATGCAGGAATTCTTGGTATGACAATCTTAAACTGCTCAGGAGCTTGTTCCTATCAAACCAACACCACAATAAACGGAGACAAGCTCGTCAGCATGCTTGACCAGTTAAGAATAAGACAAAATAACCAACCTAAAGGGTGTATTAACTTGCACATGAAAAAAAGGCATAAAAAAACAAAGCAAATATTGTTATTTCTTGTTCCATATTTTGCAGATATTTATGAATCTATAAATCATATTGGAGTCAAACATTACCATAGAGTTAAAAAAATTTAAAGTGAGTGTAATCAGAAGCAAAAACCATAAATTCTATCAGTCGAATGTTGATTTTATAATTTCATTTGGTACAGAGAAAAGAATCACTTTCATTTACTGCAACAGTTTTTCTCTTTAACCCCTCCCTCCCAAAAAAAAAAAAAAAAGGATCAAAAAGAGTAGCAAATACATTTTTTTTATATAAGTGCTGTTTGGAGGTAAATAGCAATCAATGATAAATATGAACTAGTCATTTTCATTCAGCCAAACTTCATGCACCGCATTGCAATAACATTAATTAGGAAATATCTCAATTTCGAATAAGTTTTCACTTTGTAAATGGTACAAATTTATGAATGAGGTACTTTATCCCTTACTCTCTAATTTTACTCTTTAAATTTCACAAAAGCTAGAGGGTGGCCCAACCAAACCAATGCGGTTTTTATGAAAAAGAAGTGATATTCTACATGTTGGTAAAGTAATGGAAAATTTTATCTACTCTTATGAAAGCAGAAATCCTGTTAAGCATACAGATACAGTGAGACAGATATTCAAGTTGAAGTGAAGGGAGGTACCACTTTTCTCTTCTCAGTATAAAGCATGCATGTGAAATTCTTAATACCTACTAGAGTCATGGTAGCTAAGTGTCATATTGATATCCTTAATCTTTTTATCATAATGAACCCACAATGATCAATTCTACGGTAGCACAGATGGTATTGGTAGGATGCTAACCCTAAAATCCATCATATGCTTCCTTATTTCAGAACAAAATATCAGAAACTTATACCCTTATACTTTTACAGTTTCACTCCTTCGTCAACAGAATACAAAATACTCAGCCCTCATTTGAATCTTCAACTCACTAGGAAAGACACTTAAAAATCAGGATACAGTCCTCCAACCAAATATATATCTTTATAACAAAATATTAACACAAACAAGAAGCGGAAATTTCATGAAAAAAATGTCTGTTTAGACCTTCTCAGTTCTGAAACATGTTTAAAAAATGCACCAGATACAAATGACAGATTTTTAAATGAACCTGCAGCTTTAAATGTAAAGTCAAGCAGATCACATTCAGAAAAAGACTACCTTATCTTTCTGATGACTGCCAATGAGAAGAAGATTACCATCTATATTGATGCTAGTAATCACAACCTGAGACAATCAAAATTCACAGAAAATGGTGTGAAGGATATATGAGAACTAAGTTCTAAAGACAGGAGCTAAACTGTGGAATGAACCATATAATTCTATATGTACAGAAAGATATTGCTAGGTTTTGTTATGACTTCAAAAGAAAAACTGGACTGCAAGAGACCACAAAAAAAAAAAAAAAAAAAAAAAAAAGTAGATTTATTATAAAGTAATTTTCCACCAATCATAATATGAGCCACAGAACCCATTCTATCTTCTTACCATACAAATTGCAAAAGTTATTTGAGAACAACGGACTACTATCATCTTCTCCAAGTATCTACATCTGCATGTTTGTGTCTCTACACTCTACGCACATTTTAGGAATAAGAAAATTTCCGTACTTAATTTTGAGTTCAAACTTTATGATATGAGATTTAAAGAAGATTTACATCCCATCAAACCCTAACTTGTTTTTATGTTAGTCTTAAATCTGTCTGTAATCATTTAACCGTTGCCAGAAAATCTGCCCCAGTTTATATTTCATTTCTTTTTCATAAGGTTCTAACAATGGAAAAGAAAAAAAATTATTCAGCCTTACACTAGATGCAGAGTGATAAGGAAGAATAAACTAAGAAAACTGGTTTTTGTGTAGAAATTTCTAAGCCTTGAATAGGTACAAAATGCAGGGAGGAAAACACACACACAACCTTTGAAGGCCCAGCAGCATGAAGAATGTTGCATGCTTTCCGACCATCTGTTTCAGAACCAATCCTGCAGCAACAATATATTCTAAGAAACTGCAACAGAAAGATGCAGCAAAAGAAGGCTTACTACCATGAAATATCACAAGACAGAGGTCTCAAATAGTAACTCCATTCTGATACAAATTGCCATCAAAGCAAAATTGATATAAGGTTTAAATCCTAGAGCAACATATAGGAACACTTGGTGCAGAGAGAGATAACCAAGAGAATATTCTCATGCAACCTTACTAGACAGACAAGAAAAAGAATACAGGTTGAAAAGAAAACAAACCAAAAACCTCTTCTTAGACCCAAGAAAAAACAAGTTGGACAGTCTCTGAAATGCCTGAAGAAAGAAACTCTCATTTTAGCCAATATCAAGGATGTCAACTCCTAACAGGCCAGATTGCATTTTCATTTTTTCAAAACACGTCCACCCCACAATAGGGTAAATAAAAGCCAATAATTGCTAAAGAAGGCATAGCAGTATAAGCCTACAAATTTTTTGTTTATGGTCCTATTTCTCTGGTAACAATCTATTCATTTGCACTTCAAAAATTTGCTTATCCTGATTCAGCTTTGAACCCGGTGGTTTCGCCAGCAGACAATTATCAAAATGGCGGATGCATGTATAATAATACTAACAACAACAACAATGATACAATTTAAAACTGAAAGGTTACAATCAAGCATACATGAAAGAACTGCTTGTTTTGGGTTTGTTTCGTTCCTATTAATTATCCAAACCTGAAAATCGAAGAACCACTTGTCAAAAAGCATGACTCTACATCTCATGGTTTATAAAGATGAAATTTTCTTCAAAAGATCTAGTTTGTAAATGAAGCTATATGAAACCCCAGAAACGCTTCTGTTGACATCCCAATGAACTATAATCAGTGATTCATATGACCTCTGACTCTAGGCCATACCAGTTATCCCACTCCCTAATGGTATCTATTTTGTCTTTTGCACCATGCAAAGGGAAGATAAACCAAGCAATTGCCTTGAAATCATACTGATGCATTGCATTAAACATAAACAAATACAACTTTGAAAAATCTGGCTCTTTCGAAAATATAAGGCTTGAGAATTCAGATTTTGGGAATCTTATTTTAGTTCAAATTTTATAAGATATCAACAATTCTGCCTACTACATGCAGCTACCAAAGTCCCAAAAGGTTCCCAAGAAAGCATAAACTAAAAGGAAACAACATGATTGTATACAGACAATGGAATTTTACAACATAGCAAATGGACTTCAACTATTTTTATCATATAGTCGAAAATACCTCAATTTAGTCAACAGTTCTGCTTCAAACTGGTTAGGAGTCAACATTGAAGCCACTGGGACAACCTAACCATAAGGAGTGTTACTAATAAGTTTAACAAGTTTCCAACTATATAATTTAAACAACTAATTGTGCATCAAGATAATTATGTATATTTCTTGTAATATGAATAAACAATTTACTGCTATTTAAGCTCCCAATCTAAAAGTGTAATAAACTAATACATCAAAAGAGCAATTCCTGATTGTTTACTGTATATCAAAGTATGAAATAACCAAATCAGCACAAAGGATATAGAAAAGGAACACTTGGAAGGTTTCAGATAAAGATTGATCCCTCACCTTTTCACGATATACTGATACTAGATCTTCAGGAACATAAAGCTTTCCTTCATCACCCATCACTGGATCACAAACTAGAGAAAAAATGCCATGTCTTAGAAAAAAAGGGTATCCCTTTTGTTTTGCTTTTTTCTTTTTTGGTGGTGAGGGGTGTACAGTGGGTGGGGGGTGGGCAGTGTATATCAAGCACTATTGAATACCAGACAATGTTCCAAGTGGAAAGAATTTTTATTCAGCATCAGATATGGTAAAGAAAAAGGATGAGGAAATTTTTTCTAGATCCATCAAGGCAAGCTTTTTCATTTCATTGTTCCTTCAGTATTAGTTATTTTTGAAACTTACATTTCTGTCTCAAATTTGTAGTTTCACATTATGCGAACAAAAGATGAAGAATACAATGCCAATTATTTATATCGTTATGGATTTGAACAAATCATCTTCTGCAATCATGAGTTAAACTTATTTCAAAAAGGACAAAGCACATGCAAGCGAGTGAGCTTAAAATAAGGTCCAATAGCTTCTGGAGATTAGAGTAGACTTGCCATAAGTAAGATTTGGATTAATAGAGCGAAGCTTGTCTACAACCTCCAATACAGATTTTAAGAAAGAAACAGAGCCAATATAACCTGCAAATTCACCATGAAAAAACTGAAGCAATAGATATTGAAACAGTTAACACTGTTGGCATGGAAATGTGATGAATTTCAGAAATAGCAGCAACAAAAGGTAAATTCGCTTGATGATTACAGAAACAGAGAAATAACAAGTGAATAGAAACAAACAGTTCTGCACAACTTTTTCTATACCAGAAATAAAGAATATCATTTACATTTCTGAGAGATGATTTGTAACATACAACTGCCCAGAATATTCAACTCTAATGTCTCAAAGCAATGATGAATTATCAACTCATTCAAATTAATTACCAATGAAAGCACAAATATATTAAAATGAAGTTGCATTTTAGTTATTTGTTAAATTTTTAATTGATTATGATTTTGCCTTTATACCATTTCTATTTACTTGGTAACTTTTGAGAAAGTGAAAAATCAAGTTTGAAAGTCAACAAACAAAAGGAGCCTAAACAAATTAAGAGATTATTTAAATCAGAATTTGACCAGAATAAAATGATTTTTCTACCATTCAAGCATTATTGTTAAGAAACTATTATTTTTACACCATTTAGACATTCATTGATAAGAAACTATAACTTTAAATGCAATTTTCTTCTCTCCCCCCAGGTCCGGTATCAAGTCAAGTATCTAAAAATTAAAAAAGCTACATTAAAAAAAAAAAGAATGAAAAAAAAAAAACAAAATCCACTACAGAAGCATCCTAGTGAATACCTTTTTGTGACACAAATTGCTAAATACACAACATAGGATGTCTTATTTACTTATTTTGTTTCCTTTCTCTATAGTTGGTAGATAATTCCAGAGAGAACCACTCATTTAACACAGAAGAGAATTTCTCTTCTTTGTAAATAATTCTATATGTTCCTTTTTCTATTAAATATTGTATAACAATCCTGTTTTTCCCCCTCATAGATGAATATTATAACAATCTAGAGAATTTTATATCATGGAGAAGCTGTCATCGTCAAAGAGCAACCAGAAATAAAATACCTGTTAGTAAATGGGTGTAGTACAATAAATTATTTGCTTCAAGGCCTTCTACTAAATCCAATAATTGTTGCCCGTTTAGAACTTGACCCTTAAAAGTTGGGTACCCTGCACAAATTTCAGATAGATTAAACTATGCTAGAAGATGATGTATTTTGGTCAGAACACCAAACCCAAACTTATACATTACAGCTGACAGCACTCCATATATCAGGCCTCAGTACTCTGAGACTTTCCCAGTAGTAGTATAAGCAGCTTGCCTGTATGATTCGAAAACTGTACTGAATTGATTGGATCCACATCATATCCTAATAGTTGAAGAGGAAAAACTGCTGACTTGTTACCAACATATCCCTAAGGAGGAAAAAAAAAGAGAAGAAATTAAGTTAGAATAACAACAGAACTTAATAGCAAAAGAGTAATATAGAAATGCTTTTTTTTTTCCACGAGGAAATTAGGTGAAGGTAAAATCAATCATACAATTACTTCACTTGTAAACTTCCAAGGATCCTTTAATTGGTAAAATGGAGAAAACAAGAATTTATTCCAAATGTTTTCAAAGATAGATAAGAATATTTTAGTGTACAGGTAATTCACGATATATTAAGAACATAAAACAAAATTTGGACCCAGCTCTTGATGATTGAAACAATTATTAGATAGATATTAAGTGCTACAACAAGACAGATAGTGATCAAAGCCAGAGCATTTTCTACTTATAGTACGAATCTAAGAACAAACGTAATTCTCTTAATGCACAGACATTGACGCAGATGAAAAAAAAAAACAAATCATGCTGAAAACAGAATCAAGATTATCATACTGCCTTAAACATTTTCAACAACCAAACAAAGAGTAAAAAAAAGTGCAAAGAGTAGAACACAAAGGAGAAGAAGTACCTGAACTGTGTGAGATTGAATGCTGAGAACTCTACCGGTATTTGATGGAAGAGCCAAGGATAAAATTGGAGGCGATGCCATTTCCGACTTCCTAAACAGCTAAACTGTTCCGATCTTTGACAAGTCCAATAAATTCGGAAATCAAATCAACATCATACAAATCACTAAAACAAAAAAGGATAAATTATAAATTAAATAAATTAAAATTTTCCAACGAATTTATTATTATCTTTGCAGTGAAATATTGAGTTTTTGTCGTAAATAAAATGCCCAAATCAAAATTAGATATTTATTAATTTGTTTATATTAATTATTTGAAAAAAATTAAAATCATAAAAAGGCAAAGTAAGTTGTAAAGGTAAGAGATATTTCGTCCATGTACTGGAGATTTGAGAGAGAAGAAAGACAAAGAAAAAAAAAAGCAAGGGCATTTTGGGAAGATTAGGGGGAGAATTAATTTCTCCACTGGGATTCTTACGGCACAGTCGAGAAAAGGTAGAGCGCAGAGAATGCACCCACAGCACCGGGCCAATGTACTTAAACAGCTTCCTAGACCGATTCGGACGCCAATGTCAACTCTGATGAAAAAGAAAAAACTCTACTAAGACATCGAGTTCCAAGCTGACCCGGCCTGATATGAATTTTTTTTTCCTTTTCCAATCGACATCAGATTTTAGGACAAGGGGGGTTGGGTTTTTTAAATTAAAAATATTACGGATTGTTGAAGCTGATTCTTTTTTTCGGTTCCCACTTCCCAGTGAATACTTGTAATTTTATATTTTTTTTAATTTATAAAACTTTACAAAGTATCTTTGGCTTATTTTTTGAAAAAATCAATATATATAATGTTATAATACGGCAGTAAGAATAATTATAAAGCAATAAAAAACAACAAATTAAGAATATTATCGACAAAATTATGAGTAGAGAAAGAGAAATTTATTCTATTAAAAAAACACACAATATAAAAAGAGTTCAATTACATTTATTTTAAAGATTAAATAATCTTATTGTAATTAATATCTAATAGAAGAAATATAATTATATACGAATTCAGCTTTTGCAGCATAGTTCAATAAGTAAATGCTACCTAAATTATTTTAAATCTTTTAATTAAATAAAAAAATTAAAAGCTACCCCATTAAAAGTTTTTCATTGTTAGTAAACCGAGTATGACCGACAAGTAGAACTCATATTAGTTATCATGGTTTGAGATCTGCCCTTGTTATAATGGGAATAATTATTGGATACAAATCCATCGGTATTTTTGGCCCACGTCGGCATTTAATTTAGGGAACACAAGTCTAGCAATTGGTGGTGGCTACAAACACAAATACAGATGGGGTCAGGGGGTGAGGGGTCTATTGGCTCAAATGTGGGTACTAGAGGAATGTCTATCACTTTGATGCATGATACCATTGAAATCGATTCCAACATCTTCGTGGATTTCACAAATGGTGGAGATTCCATGGTGTTAGAAAAAGGAGGGCGGATCTATAAATATCAAAACAATATATATCTAACACTTTTCATTATCTAATAATCATATAAAGTTTGGTTAAATTTATAGTCGAATTGAATAGAACATCTAAATAAGAAGTAAAACTTTCCCAATATTATTTTCTCCGTTCACGAGACTCGAATTCAAAACTTAAAAAAAATATCAATATCCTTACCTCTCTACCCAATCACGAATAATACCCAAAAATATTTTTTCCTTTATCACCCCAGGCAAGATAATAAATATCATATCTGTGAATGTATCATTTTTATATAATATTGGTATGTATTGATATCAGTTTGTTTCGCATATCATTTTGAATTTATCACTATTTTAAAAAATATATATTTATATATGTATATAAAAATATTTATAAAAATAAAAAATTAAATTAAATAAATCTCAAATATAAAATGCTCATTAATTATATAAAATACTTTTCAATAAACTTCACTATATAAAATTAAACAAACTTAAAATAAACAAGGAAAAAAGTATTTCGTAAATTAAATAATAAAATCATTTCAAAAACAATTTGTGATTTAAAAATTTAAATTTGTATAAAAAATCTAAAATAAATAATAAAAATTTTATTTTTATATTTATATTTCAAATTTTATTTTTTTACCTGTTGGTATAGGTAAAATCAATTAGTATGCATTGGACCGCTCAGTATTAATTAGAATTTACACAAAAAAGAAATCTAAAATTTGTTGTTCAAGTTTACTACTAAAACAAAATATTCCAACTAATACAAATGATACCGAAACAGAATTGATTACCTTGCACCACATGGTTTAAAGTAATGTCCAAACTCCAAAGAGTTTACCTTTTGACAAGTGTCAACCTACCTTTGTGTTTGCTTTATTTTTTATTTTTTATTCTTTTTACATTATAATACAATAGTTAAATTTCAGTTTTGTTAAAATTCAAATTTTAATCTCTATATTTCAATTTTTGATATAGTTTGATATCTATATTTTTATAATGCCATTAGTAGTCTAAACCACCAATATTGTTAACAATTAAAGTACTAACACCAATTTTTCTTAAGAATATTATTTTAACAAAAAAATTATTTTATCAACATGAGTTTGAATGAGTGTTTTTAAGATTAAATCCACATTGACATTTTATCTGAAATAGTTAAGAATCTTAATTATTTAGATTAACTAATGTTGTTATAATAGTATAGAGACCAAATTTTACCTCAAAAAAGTATAGGAACTAAATCTTAAATTTATACATAGTAAGAGACCAAATCCATAATATGACTTATACCAAATAAAAGTATAGGGCTTAAAGTTCAAATTTAAATATGTTAACGTGACCAGAACCATAACATATCTAAAAATAAATTGTAGCTAACACGATCGACCCTAATATATATAGTATAACAAAAAATTAAACATTTAATACTATCCAATCTACTTTTCATGAATTTATATATTGCAAATTCAACTATTAGATATATTATTCGATATTGATTTGTAATGCATATGAATGTGAGGTAAAGAATATTCACTACTATACAAAATTTTATTATCAAAATTCGAATTGCGGTTAGAATTTTTCTATTAAAATTTCTAACGATATTAGATTTTTGAATCTAAAAAATAAATAGATCAAAATTTTAAAAATAAAATATTGAAATTAAATGAAAATATAACCTAAAAATTTTTACTCTCTAAATAATCCAATTCAAAGGCAACACTTAATAATTTGACTGCCCGACTCTAACTCACTTCAAAATCTATTTAAATATCCACTTATGAGAAAAGTATGAACTCTTAGAACGTATTTCATCGTAATTCAAAACCGATCCATTTTAAAATACAAAAATTAATAGATTGGTGCTTGTGTTTAAGTCGACTTCTATTTTTTATATTTAAATTTTAAATCTCTAATTTAAAATAAAAATTCAATATTTTTTTTCTTGAAACCCCTAAAAATCAATTTAAAAACCAGTGGACTCACCTAATTTATCTGTTCACACATAAAAGTAATCAACTAAATGTCAGTTGCTTTTAAAAAATTTCGTGGAAAAATAATTTTGAAAATTTTAATTTAAAATAAAAGTGTTTGATATTGTTGTTGAAAATATTTTTTAAAATAAAATATTTTATTTTAAATAATTTATTATTATTTTAATATATGAATATAAATTTTAAATATTTACAAACAATTAATATTATTTATTTGTAAAATTTAATTTGAATATATAATTTATATTTTAAATACTATTAAATTATAATCATTATAAATTTAAATATCATATATTATATATTTGAAATAAATTTCATAATATAAATATTAAATTAAAGATAAAAAAAATGTTATTAGGAGCAAGTTAAATCAAATGTATGTTTAGTATTGTTTATTAAAAAGTGTCATTTTTGTTTGTCTCAAGTTATATTTTATTTACTTATGTTTAAAATATTACGTTTTAGTCACTTATGTTATTGTATTGTAACATTTTAATCATTGAGCCACTAATTGCCGTTAACGATGTAATGGAAAGCTAACATGACATATTAAATCATCATTTTAAAGAAAAAATTCCGATTAAATTATATAATCGGTCCCTATATTTTTTCATTTTGAGCAATTTAGTTTTTCTTTATTTTCCATTTTCTTCTACTTCTCCTCTATTTTCCTCTCTTCTTCATTTCTTTTAACATAAATTTTCTATATTTTCCATTTGTTAAAACTAGTCCACAAACTCGCCTCACAAAAAAAATTAGATTGTTCAAAAAAATAAAAGTATAGGGATTAGTTTTAACAAATAGAAAACATAGAAAAATCCAGGTTAAAAGAAATGGAGAGGTGAGAAGTAGAAGAGAATAAAAAAAAAAGTTAAAAGAACATAAAAGAAAAAAATTAAATTGCTCAAAATGAAAAAATATGGGGATCAATTGTATAAATTAACTTAAATTTTTTATTTGAAATAATAATTTAACATGCCACATCAGCTTACCGTTACACCGTTAATAACAATTAATGGCTCAGTAACTAAAATGTTACCACGTGATAACATAAGTGACTAAAATGAAATATTTCAAACATAAGTGACTAAAATGTAACCTAAGGTAAATAAAAGTGAGTATGTTGATAGTTTAGCCTTTGTTTATTACTTGAGAAATAAAGTTTAAATATGTTAATCTGGATTAAATTTTACCTCCACGAAATGAACCTAACCAAAATTTCGATTCAAATAGGTCAAAGAATCTAAAACAAATACAAAGAAAAGAGAAAAAATGAAAGATGAAAACCCAATTTGACGATAATCAAATCCACATAAAGATTAAGGTTACCACCAAAAAGAAAAAGGTTTTCGTAAGCTAAATATTAGAGGCAATTAAGACAGTGCCGCCATGTCTAAATGTCAAAAGTTTCATCATATGACACCAACGGTATAGTTTTACATACCAGGCAATGTTGGAGAAATCGCCGGGTCCTGAGAGATCCTCGACGGATCTTGTCAACTCACGGCCTCAACCAAACGAGAGGCTACGGACGTACGGCCGCGTCGGGGCACTGGTTGGCTGCAGGATTTGGGGAGTGGGGGAGATGGGTATGGCGCCGGCGCTTGGAAGATAAGAAGGAAATGAAAAACTCAATTACTCAACTATAAAAAGTAATAGGATTTGAATCAATATATTAAAATCAAGTGTTGACTATTGAATTTGGAATATTGGATTAATTAAATATAATTCTAAAAATACTGCAGTTTTTTAGAATAATAAAAGAAACCTTAAATCGCCAGGTCTGTCGAACCATTTCTGGCCGACCTCGTCAGCCCTTGACTGGCTCTCAAAGAACAATTGGTTGGCTGATGTGTAAACATTAAGCTTCTTTGTCCCTTCTTCTTGTTCGTTCATGTTTTTTTTGGATGGTGATGGTCTGAGTCTACGAGTTGGGTTCTTGGACGACGACTCGGTCTCAAGTTTTTTTGTGTATTGAAGAACAACCGAGTCAGCCATCATCCACGAACTCGGGATCTACCATGCCAAAACACATCTCTTCCATTTACAAAGCTTTCCAAACATAGCTCTCTCCCTTAAAAGAAATATAAACAGAGGTTATGTTCATGTTTTTTGTGAAAATTTTTGGATTTTAGGCTCTATATTTCTCTCCCTGGAGTGCAAAAACTAAAAGCAGGAGCTCGTCATCCATCACTGACGTCATCGGCCTGAGATTAAAAAAAACAAACCTTCATGAGTTAATTTTGTGCTAATTTAATTAAAGAAATTAAAAAAATATTCTTTCGAAATTAAATTAAGTTATATCATTAAAAAATATTTTAGTATTTTTATTTTAACAAAAATTAATAAAAATATATATGGTAAGATTTAAACATACCATTTGAATTAATAAAACTTTAAATTTACTTCTTAACTAAAATTTCATTTTGATGTTTTTATTTTAATATGCACAATTCACTACCTTCATCAGTAATAATATTGTTGATTGAATTAGTATCTCAAGTTAACTCGACACTCAAATTTGATGGCAACACCGTAATAAACAATTGTACTAATTTAGTATTCTTAATATGATTTATTTATGTGTTTAAATTTTGTTTTATTCACAATTTAATCTAATTTTTATCATTTTAATATTGTATATATTTCATGCGTTTTATTATTTGTTGTATGTTTTTTCAAACATATCTATATGTTTTAAATACATAGTTTTCACGTACATACGCAAGTAATAGAATTTCTAGTATTTTAATAATTACTTTTTGACATACAAAGAAAAAAGTTAAAAAACAATATATTTATAAAAAGAGTAATTTGGAATTTTAAAATTTGAATTGGAGTTATTTTGAATATGAATTTTCGATGGAATTATTTTGAATTATATAATTTTAGATTTTAACTATTTAAAGTCTGAATTATTTTGAGTATGAATAATTCAAGTTTGACATTTAAGGTATTTAAGTACTGATAATTTGGATACACATTTTATTAGAAATTAAATCTCATTTTGTTACTTTTTACTAAAAAAACTGAGTAAAACAATCCTTCTACATTAGATCAAAGAGCACACTAATCTTTTCTGTTAAAAATTTTATCTATTTCTATTGTTAAAAGTTGCGTGGTTGAAGGAATAACTAGACAATTACACGTGGTGTGTTACGTGTACCTCATGCCGATGTTAAAATGGTCTAGTATTTAACAGTAGAAATGAATAAAACTTTTAACAGAATAACCAGTTTATTCTTTGATCTAATATACAGAGATTAACTTGCCAATTTTTTTGAGTTGAGGGGTAAAATATAATTTGCCCTTAATACAAATGCCTTTACGATACTTTTTGCTCTATTTTTGTTTTTAAAGTGTAATAAGTATAGTATAATTATGAATACAAGTTCAAGTAACTATAAATTTCAAACTATTACAATACACGCATAGTAAAATCTGATATAATTCATATTAAAACTAATAAACTGGACAAAAATTTTTATACATTATGTGACTCAAAGACCTATGCGTATAATAATGCATAGTACTTTTACCTTTTAAATACACACTAAATGCCCAAATTAACTCCAAAACTATATTCCGACTTCAAAGTCTTTTTATCTTTTTTTATTTTAATAGCAAAGTCTTTTATCCTAAATAATATTAATCGCATAAGATAAAGAGTTAAAACATTTTTTCTTAATTAAATTTAATAATTAATTTTTTAAAAAGTATTAAATTATTTTTTAATAGAAATATTGATTAAAATATTAGATTTTTAATAATGTTAGTATAACAATTCTCATGTTAATTCACATGTATTTCATGTTGATATGATATTATTTGTCTTATATAGCACATGGACAAATAATTTAAAAATATATAATATTCAAAAATAAAAAAATTATAAAATTCAAAAAAAATGAAATACACGGTTAATTACCATGTAGATTGTCATGCTTAAAGTTTTAATGTTTTAGTTAGTATTTCTACTAAAAACAATCATTTGATTCTTTTTAAAAAGTTGATGATCAATATGATGAGAGGCTATTCCTCCCAGAACAAAAGAATCAAAACCTTCCACGCCCCACGTTGGATTTACAGCTTGGACCTTGCCAGTTAGTTCATAAGGGTCCAACATCCATATTACAAGACCATACAATTCTATTAAATGAAATGTGCCTAAGCCAAAACAAACCAATCCTGAGAGAAATAAATGAATTCCAAAAATTTTGGGCGTTTTCCTGTGCACTAATCATAAAAACTTTCTAGATTCCAATATACTCAATGACAGATAGCTGTCAAGAAGCACAAGCCAAAAAACACAATATGTGCTCCGGCCACACCTATAAAAAACTGAGAGGTAAATTCAACTTAAACGAAAAAGGAAAAAAAGCCAAATTTAACCAAAAAAAAAAAGTAAAACATTAAAAGTTAATTTAGGATTGTTTTTACGGTTGATAATAGATTTTCTTTTCTCTTAATTGCTCATGATATCCCATATAAATGGATATGAAATTATTAAGAAATGAATATTTTATTTATAGAAATTATGCGCACTAAAATTTGGTTAAATTTAATATATATTTATTTGTTCAATGAAGAACTGTTAAATATAATTTTTTTTTTAAAAAAAAAAACAGTATTCTCCAACAATATTATAAATAGAAATATTGGATCCATTTAATAGTTTTCATGTTCCACAACCATAATTACATTACTGAATCGAATAACTAATTTGTTACATAATTGCATTACTAATTTTAAAAAAATTGTTAAAATAAATATCATATATGATTTTATGAAAACAAATAAATTTATTTATTACCAGCTAGAAACTTGTATGGGAAAATTAAGTATTCATATCATAAGCATGGTTGAAACTAACTACCCGAAAATGCAGCTAACATGAACATGTCATTTGTTTGGATTTGTCACTTAAAACCTTTTTTTCTTCTGTAAATTTCTTTATGAACAAGAGACAATCTGGTGAGGAAAAGGATGAAATTGGTGGTGGAAATTCTGACCGGAAACCTGTTTTATGTCCAAGTCGAGGACGATGCCACGATCGATGACCTGAAGACAGAGATCGAAGCTCAAGAGAATTTGGCCCGTGAGCGTATGATCTTGATTGTTGATTCTAAAGACGAAAACCAGCTTATAACTAAAGAAGATGATGGAGCTTCTCTAGCGGATTTTGGAGTGCAAGATGGATCTCACATTTATCTCTTCTTTAATCCTTTAAATATTGAATCGCCTTATTATCATCTTTTCACTTTACCTGAATCTCTCTTGGGATAGTAAGAAAAAAGAAATCAAGATTTAGTTTCCTTTTTAATTAAGCATATTCAATAATAGGTTAGCATTTTGAGAGGGAAAAAATCAACATTCATAATTTCATCACAATTAAGTATATTCAATTAGATTCACAGTTCAAAAAATAGAAAATAAAAAAAAATGGAAAAGTGTTAATTGTAATGATAAATCATGTTACACTTTTAAAGAATTCTAAATCAAACTCTACAACTATAGAGACACATAGTTGAAACAGTAAAACAAACATTAAAAACACTTTAAATTTTATAAAAAAACCCTAACAAAATACTTTATTTTAAATTAGACCCAAAAAGTTGAAAATTTTAAAACTGACCAATTAAAAAAAGTTATTTTGTTCAAGTTATTTTATTATAGATATTATTGGTTGGATTTCAGTTTAATTTTTAAAATATAAAAGCATTCATAAATTTTTTAATCATTTTTTTCACATTGTTGCCAGAATTTTAAATCTTTACATCATGATATAATCGAATTTTAGTTTTTTAATATTGAGGTTATTCACTTTGGAAAATTAATAAAGGTCCAGTTTATAAGTTTTCCATTTCATATAGTTTCATTTTATCCATGCATATATACATATTTAATTTCAAACCGACAATTTAAAAAACTAATTTTAAAATTAAATAAATATAGAGTTGATTAATTGATACAACTTTCAATGCAAATTACATATAAAGATACCAATGTAAAATAAAAAATAAAAAAAAATTATACAAATCGATCAAAAAGGCAACCGTTTTCCATTTCAATGGGGCAGTTAATTTTAAAACTGGTCTTACCAAATTCTTACTTTTTCTTGAGAAAAGGGGAAAATTTTCCTATACAAAGATCTCAAGCTTTATAAGAGACCACAATGTTGAATAAATACTATCATTACTGCTGAAAATTGTAATTACCACTAACCTTTGACGCCACCTCCACTTAGGTTTAGATTTGCAAAAGATTAAGGTTTAACTCCAATAGGTCCAGGTAAACCACTCACTTTCATCATACATAAATACTTACTTGGAATAATAGCACCTGCCTGTGAGCACAGATCGACCACCGCTGGTGCATGCCCGTAGTAATTCCGACCTTCATCCAAAAGAACTTTTGGATCCTGAGGCCGTCGCCGCCACACAATCTTTGGAGGGACCAAGTTGTCAACCCTTGCCTTCATCCAATAATGGGTTCCACGCCAACTCTCATATCTAAACACTCCACAATGACGAGCTAGATGGCCAGACGGCCCGACATGAACTTCGGAACAATATTTGCAAACTTTTGCCGGATAGACCAGTAGCAGCTTCTTAACACCGGATCTAAGGGTCTCCCATGCTCTCAAGGTGCCATTTGCTATCACCCTTATATCATCATCTGACAAGGACTCGATTCCACTGATTGTACCGGAAAATTCATGGGTTGTTAATGAACCAGATCTCAAAATTTCATCAGTTACATCGGCCCCTGCTTGCATGCATAGCTCCACGACCGCAGGAACACGATCAAAATCGAATCTTTGCTGGTGGTTGATAACACCTTGAAACATGTTGTGTAGATGAAATGCTTCTACAGGGACAACTATGTCGGTCAAATCACCACGGACCCATTCATGAACCCGGTTCTTTCCAATGCGCCTGTATCCGTGGCAAGTTTGGATTAAGTGACCCTTCTCACCAATGTACACTTCTGCACAGAACCTGCAAAGGTTTATATCAATTAATGTTTTTTTAGTTTTTTTGCATGAATAGAGGTTAGAGTAATGCAGTAAAATTAGGGAAATTTTCAAACTGGATCAAAAGTCGAATCAGTTAGACCTCCAATTTCCGGTCCAGCCAGTTGAGTGGGGCATTTTGATATTTTCTTGACTTTTTAGTGTTTAAGTACTTTAAACACTTATTTAATGTAAATAAATTATAAAAATAACTAATAACTGATAAAATATGCATTTAACTTGATGCTAATACCTTTCATATAAAACTAAGAGATTGTAAATCTCATTAATAACAAATAAAGTTTGAAACAAAAAGAAGATATATAGAATATCAATCTTTTACTAGTCCAATCCATTTTTTTGTCGGTTTGTAGTGATTGAACTGGTTTTTCACCGGTTCAATGTTAATCTGTGGTATTTTCACCAATTTTCAATTCAACCAACCAATCCAATCCAGATTCTTATTCCCCTAATCTTCTTTAATGTACAAAGGTTCCCTCTCCACTCTCATCAGTCATGGAAACTTGCTGATTCCACCAAATGCAAAACTAACCATCCGTGTCAAATTTCAATCCAAATGAAAGAGAGGTATTTGACTTGTGACTGCAAACCGAAGTTTTTTTTGCTCGAACGACACTGAAATAAAGTAGCTCTTTCCAAATGCTGTAAATGCTAAGAGTAGGCAAATTGGACTCTTTATTACATGATAAATTTTCGAAAAAATCTAACCACATATGTCTGGCATGAACCCGTATTTGGCACTCACACCCAAGCCAAACAACTTAGGTATTTACACCTAGGGTCTTTCTGCAAAAGATTAGGACTGTATTTCTAAACCATTTTAAAAGCTATCAGCGATTAGTGAAACTTCCAAACAAATTATCACTCTGTTAGCCTAATTAAAACTAAAAGTCTTTGTTTGCACATGCTGTAGCAGTTAAGTCTAAGCATGAATGAAAATTTACTTTGTATATGTAAAAACGAGGTAAAAGTTGGATTAAGGCATATTTGAATAGATAGAGGAAATGAGGGCGGGTCTTACTTGCAAGCAACGACGGGGAATAGTTTAATAAGGGTGAAGACTCCTTGGAAAAGCATTTCTCTGGCCTTGAGAACCTCTTGAGCCACCGGAATCATTCCAGGCACCGGATAATCCTTGGCTCGATTCTCGATTCTCTTGACTATCATTGGCCTAAGCTTCTTCAGGTCTATTTTCGAGCTGTATGATCTCCAATGACCCCTGAATGCCATTGGCATAGATCCTGCTAATAGACATTGTAGCAAACAACTTGAAAACAGAAGTAACAAGTAGAAGCATAATCAATATGCTTTCTAACTTCCAAAAACGAGAATCTGACTTTATCAGTTAAAATTCTAGATTTTAAACACTGAATTTGGAGAACAATGGAGGACATTTTAAGGGGTGAAAAATGAAACTAAAAAGGGGTCTCACAATGGAACAACATAGATGAACATAAAAGCAAAGTGAATAGTAACATGGCTAGAAAACACCCAAAAAAACCTCAAAATATATCATATTATCAATATTCATATAATTCACACTTCCATCAACTTTTAATTGCAATCATTAGCGGGGTTAAACCAGTATCCATGCTACGAAAAGAATCAAAAGGAACAAAAAAATTTATAGCAGCAATTCATTGTCAACCAAAGAAAAGCACCCAATAATTCACAACAGAGCAACTCATGATATCCTGACTCTTCATTTTTCTTAAAGTACTCGTATTCAACCCTCATGTCATAGATAAGAGATGTGGTAAAGATTTTCCAACTACATTAAAAATCCGACAAATCGACCCACATGAAATCTAGTTTATAGCAATACATAAAACAAAGCATAAGAAAACAGCATATTGTTTTATTGGGTGTCGGGTTTTCAATATTCTGATTTCTTGGCTCATAGAAATTGTAGTCTTACGTACCTGGATGTGGATAGTAGATACAACTTGTTCAACGTTAGCGAAAAAGCGACGTCCCTTCTACTCGGCGCTCTCCGACTATCGCCCCTGCTGGACGGATGGGTCTTGCAGCCAAGATCCCTTCCTCCTTTGCAGTCGCCGCTGGAATCAGAGAAATCCTTCAAGGATCTCTCAACTCGCAGACAAAATCGAGGGTGACGATGACACCATCTTAGGCAAACAAGAGGCAGCAAGCGTGCAGCTGTGGGAGTTGCAGACGGAGTGCTGGGTTCTCGAAGTCGCTTGGAGTTTGGAAGCGGCGGTGGGGGAGGTGGTAAATCGGTATGCAGCCGGCGGTGGAAAGAAAAAATAGAAAATAAAATGAAATGAAGAAACCATTACTTATTAGTCGACCTATTCACTCGGGTCAGGGTCAAAGGCAGGGTTAGGCTCAGTAAAAGTTTTTTAAGAGAACACTATAGACCACTCAACTTCGATTAAAATAACATTTCAATTACTAAATTTTCAAAAGTGATAAATTAGTCATTAATGTTTATAAAAAATGATAAATCAGTTATTCGAGCTTATTTTTCGTTGCAAACCTAACAGGAAAGCTAACTTGGCCTGTTAAGGTGTCATGTTGGACATGACTGGATATCCATTTACTGGGTAATTAATCTCCATCGTGTGATTCGAAAAAAATTAACTTAATGTGCCAAAAAAATCAATTAAAACATGAGAAGAAAGTGAAGAGGCAAAAACAATTTGGTTAAAAAAAATTCGTTCAAGAGAAAAGGGAAAATGATTGAAATTTTTAGGGAATCGTTGGAGAAGGGATTGAAAATATTCGAAATTGGAGAATTATTGTTCTAATTTTCAACTTTGTCAGAATTATTAATAGAAGAGAACTAGCCGAAGGTGTTCCATTGATTGTAACGGGTAAATTTATTTCGAATTTGAGTTATTTTTGAGTTTAAAAAGGACATAGTTCAAGTTTGGTATAGGGTTTAATAATGTTTCTAATTTGGGTTCATTCTTTTTTTATTTTAGAGGGATTTGAATTTATGATTTTTTAGATTTGTTAGTTCAAATATGTTGCATTCGCCTAGGCCTAACATGAGCTTATGCTTTTATACTATCAATTTGTAACAACCCGCCCAACGAAGCCTTTATATTTGGTTATTGTTTAGTTGTACTAAGCATAGTTTTGGCTAAGTAAAGTATTAGTTATGACCAAGTATAGGATTTTGTGCATACTCCAATTGGCGGATCCAGTATTTTGGTGAGAGTTGTGGATTGGCGGATTCTTCTGTTGGGTATACGCCACCCCAGATGTTTTGGCAAAGTCATTAAATCCATAGTTTAATAGATTTGTTTATTATTTTAGTAAGACTATTTAGTTAGTCTAGTGAGAACTGGTTAGAATGAAACTATGATACTACAGTTGATAGAACATAAAGTATGATAAGCGCACTTAACCACAAGAATCAAGGGTGTTAGTGGAATAATTTGATTCTCCCACTGAAACTTGTCTCCATGCCTAAGTATATAAGGGTATTGGTGTCTTCACCGATAAACTTTGCGCTTTCTTTGCATTCATCTTCTTCTTAATTTTCTCTGCACTCTTTTTGAAAATCTTAAGTCTAGAAATCTTTTTGAAGTTGGGTTCGCTGTACTCAACCAACTTCTATGTTTGTCTTTATCTCTCTGGTAAATATCGATGAACCCTGGGTTATTTTCATAGTTATACACATAATGTTAGTTCTGCATGCATAAGATTTAGGGTTTTATGTTAGGAAGAAAACTTCTTGATTCTGGTTTATGTGTCCATGTTTCTTACATGTATGTTTGGATTTAGTAGTGTAATTATCTGATAAGCTTAATTATCCATATTTTAGCTCAAAATGCTATAGAAGGTCCGAGTGACAAAGGCAAATGTCTTGCTATCTAGACTTTGTTGTGTTTCTGGTGAGTTCCTTCTTACTTCCATGTGTGTAAGATTATTTTTTTATATTTCGTGTAAGGTAAGGACTCATACTCTGTAAAGTGTAATGTATATAAGAAAAATGGTGTTCAAGAGTTGTCAGTCTGGGTCTATTATGTCTGTGTTAAAGTGTAAGAAATATTCTTCATGCTTAAGTCACAACTTTTTACTTCTAACAAGAATGATATGGACTGATTATTGGAAATGATGTTAAAGAAATATATTCATAGCGTTGCCTTCGATAAAATGTACATTGAACTGGCAGATCACGATACATGAAAATGGTTGTGTAGCCTCTGGTAGGGCAAATGTATGTTGCAAACCTGTGAAAAAAATAAAATAAAATAAAAAATAAAGAACACAAAATTTTACGTGGAACCCCTTTCGGGAAAAAACCACGGGCAGAGGAGAAGAAAATTCACTATGTCGAAAATTTGAATCAATACAAAAGGAATAGACTATATCTATTTATAGGCTTGTAAAGCCATATTCTAGTAGGATTGAAACACCTTATCCTAGTAAATATAAAATAGATGGAGTTTAATAAGGTTTAAAAAACCTTATTCTAAAATAAAATAAAAGAAGTCTAGTTCTATATGGATTTTACTTTTATTTTATTTTCCATCGTATTTTATTTAAATAAGAATTAGGGTCACTTAATTCTAACAATCTCCACCTTGACACAAATTCTCAATGAACAAGTTCTTAATCGCGAACAAGTTCTCCACCTCTTCCATAAAACCTAAATGACCGCTCAGTGATAAAGGAGGTAGGGGTGCAGAGACAGCCAGGAGGTTTGCCTAGAAGCAGCCACCCTTGAAAGAGTGCGTAATAGCTCACTGATCGAGCGCTCTTGCGCCCCTTAAGGGTTTAACTTCAACAATGAACACCAACCAAGTCTAAGCAATGCTCAAACTTGGTTATAGGAAGTGACTTGGTCATCATATCTGCAGGATTTTCATGAGTACTAATTTTGCTCACAACAATATCACCACGAGCAATAATATCACGAACAAAATGATACCGAACATCAATGTGTCTTGTTCTCTCATGAAACATTTGATCTTTTGTAAGAAAGATGGCACTCATCATGTCACAAAATCATCAGGCTGATTTGAAGGTCTTCATTTAGTTCACTAAAGAGTCCTTCAACCAAATAGCTTCTTTACAAGCCTCGATGTCGCCATGTACTCACTTGATGGTAGACAAAGCGATCGTAGTTTGCAAAGTGGCTTTCCAACTTATTGCACAACCTCCGATTGTAAAGACGTAACTTTGTGAGAGATCTTCTTCTATCAAGGTCTCCAGCAAAATCAGCATCAACATACCCAATAACTCCATCTTCAATTCTTCCAAACTGTAAGCAAACATCAGTAGTACCTCGTAAGTATCTTAAAATCCACCGAATCGCTTTCCGGTGTTCTTTACCGGATTCGCCATATATCTGCTAATCGCATTGTGATCGCATATGATAAATCTGGACGTGAACAAACCATAGCATACATGAGAGATCCCACTGCACTAGAGTATGGAACATGTGACATGTACTCAATCTCATCATCTGATTGTGGAGACAAAGCCGATGAAAGTCTAAAATGGTCGCTAAAGGAGTACTAACAACAGCTTAGCACTCCGCATATTGAACTCAAAAGAAGTTTCTCAATGTACCCTTCCGACTTAGGTACAATTTACTTGTTTTTCTATCTCTAAGAATCTCCATACCAAGTATCTTCTTTGTTTGGTCCCAAATCTTTCATCTCAAATTCTTCACTTAGTTGGGCTTTGACCTTTCTTATCTCTCATTTGTCTTTTCTTTGCTATCAACATGTCATCAACGTAAAGAAGTAGGTACACAAAAAGAACCATCATTGTTTTTCTTAAAGTAAACACAATCATCAAAACTACTTCTTTTGAAATCGTGAGAAGTCATAAAGGAATCAAACCTCTTGTACCATTTGCCTTGGTGATTGTTTCAAACCGTAAAGGGACTTTTTCAAAAGCAAACATAATCCTCTTTTTCAAAATCAGAAAACCCTCTCGTTGTTGCATGTAAATATCTTCCTCAAGTTCTCCATGCAAAAATGCGGTTTTACATCTAACTCGCTCAAGCTCTAAATCATGCATGGCCACAATACCAAGCAAAGCTCGAATCGAACTATGCTTCACAACTGGGAGAACACATCTGTGAAGTCCACTCCTGGAACTTGATCAGTAACCCTTTGCAACAAGCCTTGCTTTATATTTAGGTTCTTCAACTCCTGAGTCCCTTCTTTCTTTTAAACACCCATTTACAACGAAAAGTCTTCTTACCTTTAGGAAGTTTCACAAGATCCCATGTTTTGTTTTTGTGGAGTGATTCCATCTCCTCTTGCATAGCAAACATCCATTTTTCTGAGTCTTCACAGCTAATCGCCTCAGAATAATTTGATGGCTCTTGATTCGCATCTATATCTTCAGCCACATTTAAAGCATAAGCAACTAAATCAAATTCTCGATATATACTTCTTTGGAGGTTTAATTTCTCTTTTAGTTCTGTTTTTGGCGATAGAGTATTGAGGCGAAGAAGCAACTCTATTCTCAATTTTTGTAATCGACTTGAGGAGTCGACTCAGTATTAATCGATGCTCCACCTGCTTTTGATTTTCTTTATTGGAAGAGTCTTTAAGAGATAAGTTAGGAAGCATAGCAGTTTCATCAAAAACAACATCTCTGCTAATCACAACTTTCCTATTTTCAGGACACCATAACTTATACCCTTTTACACCAGCTTTATAACCAAGAAAAACACATTTAATGGATCTCGGTTCCAATTTTCCATTATTAACATGAGCATACGCAGAGACACCCAAAAGATCTTTAAATCGGAATAATTAGCGGGATTACGGACCATACCTCTTGTGAGTCTTTTTCTCAATGGCAACGGATGGAGATCGGTTGATCAAAAACATGCGATGAGGTCGCTACGCCCAAAACGACTTGGTAAGTTGGCATTTGACAACATACATCGAACCTTCTCCATGATCGTTCGTTCATTCGCTTCGCAACGCCGCTTTGTTTGTGGAGTATGATGCTATCAAGTGTCTCACGATCCTTCGACTTGCACAATCTATTAAACTCATCGAACGTAACTCTAAGCCATTGTGCGTGCGGAGGTATTTTATCTGCTTTCCGTCTGCTTTTTCAATCATAATTTTCCAAGACTTAAATGCGAAAAACACATCGCTTTTACGCTTCGGGAAAGAACGCCCAAACTTTTCTAGAAAAATCATCAATAAAGGTTAGCATATAATTAGCTCCACCTCTCGAAGGCACTCTGGATGGTCCCCACAGATCGTAATGAATATACTCCAACGTTTCCTTCGTGTTATGGATTCCTCTAGTGAATCGAACTCTCTTTTGCTTCCCAAAAACACGGTGCTCACAGAAATTCGGTTTGCAAATTCCTTGCCCATCAAGAAGTCCTCTTTTGCTCAATTCTACCATGCCATTCTCACTCATATGCCCTAGGCGCATATGCCAAAGTTTAGTAATATCATCATCCGACAAGAAGAGGAAGCGACAATTTGCATCACCAATAAATATAGAACCTCCTCGCAAAACATATAACTTGGCGCTTTTTCTTTGCCCTTTCATCACAACAAGGACCCTTTGGAAATCTTTAAAACCCCACTTTCACTGTGTATCATGCCCTTTTGAATCAAGAGTACTCAACGAAATTAAATTTCTTTTCAATTCGGAACATACCGTGCGTCACTAAGTGTTCTGACAACTCCATCAAACATCTTAACTTTAATTGTTCCAACACCTGCGATCTTACACGAAGCATTATTTCCCATCAAAACAACACCTTCAGACACTGTTTCGTAAGTTGTAAACCAATCCCGATTGGGACTCATATGGAAGGTGCAGCCTGAATCAAGTATCCACTCCTCACTTACTTTAGAATCATTGATGAAGCGACTAGAAGTTCACCATCATTGTAGTCTTCTACAACATCGACTTCACCGAATTTTCTCGTTTTTTCCCTTTGATTCGCAGCCTCTCCTTTTAATCTTATTTTGTAGCTTATAGCACTCAGATTTAATGTGCCCTTTCTTCTTGCAGAAGTTACAAGTTTTACCTCTATTTGAAGACTTCGATCTACCCTTAGATTTACCACGATGATTTCTTTCCTGTGTCCTACCACGATCATCATCGATATTCGATCTTGTCTCCCACGAACAATGAGACCCTCTCCCCGAGAGTCGAGTTTAACCACAAGATGTTTCATCTTATCATACGAGGTTAAAGAATCATAAACCTCATCAACTGTGAGAGACTCGCGGCTATATAAAATCGTGTCTCTAAAGGTTGAATAAGACGGAGAGGCACAACGAACAAAGTAGAATCAACCCTAGATCTTCCTTATCATCTTTGAACCTCCATGGCCTCCAAGTTTGAGAGAATTTTTTAAACACTTTAAGTGTTCGTGTACAGACGCACCTTCCTCCAAACGATGAGCATAAAGACGCTGCTTCATATGCAACTTGCTTGTTAGAGTTTTCGACATACATATTTGTTCTAGCCTCTTCCATAATGCAGCGGCAGTCTTCTCTTTCATCACATCCTCGCAAAATTTCATTGGACAAATGCGGATGCAATTGTGTTAATGCCTTTCGATCCTTACGCTTCTTCTCTTCATCTGTTAATGTCGAAGGCATCTTATCTATCCCTAGCAGGGCATCCTCCAGATCCATCTGCGCAAGAACTGCTTGCATCTTAATCTGCCACAACGCAAATCTGGTGTTGCGATCCAACAACGGAATTTCATATTTCAAAGACGCCATTACCGTGATCGAGATGAACAACCCTGAAGCTCTGATACCAATTGTGAAAAAAATAAAATAAAATAAAAAATAAAGAACACAAAATTTTACGTGGAACCCTTTTAGGGAAAAAACCACGGGCGAGAGAGAAGAAAATTCACTATGTCGAAAAATTTGAATCAATACAAAAGGAATAGACTATATCTATTTATAGGCTTGTAAAGCCATATTCTAGTAGGATTGAAACACCTTATCCTAGTAAATATAAAATAGATGGAGTTTAATAAGGTTTAAAAAACCTTATTCTAAAATAAAATAAAAGAAGTCTAGTTCTATATGGATTTTACTTTTATTTTATTTTCCATCGTATTTTATTTAAATAAGAATTAGGGTCACTTAATTCTAACAAAACCAGATTGCCAAATCATGACAAATGATACAAACTAAAGAAATATGAATGGAATGAATGATAAGAATCTGAGAATGAATTTGGGTACGTGGCTAACATGAAGAAGGTTCGTTTGAATGGTTACATGAGCGTATTGTATACACGAAAGGAAAAGTAAAAAGGTGTATAGTTTATCTATCTGTCTATGGTACTCGCCATATGGTGAATTGTGTGATTGTGTTCGAATCTTTGAAAGGATCTGCTTAAAGTATTAGTAATTATTGATACGCTTTCTTCTAGAACTTATTAAGTTATTTTGAACTTACCCCATTTCCTTTTTCCTTCTCAAGCCTACTGTTGAATGAAGACTTATTGAAGGACTATGCTAGAGGACATTTACTGTTGTGAGATACCTGCTATTTGTATTATGCATGATGATGGGGGGTGATGTCTGATTGTATTTTGAAAAGGAATTGTATTTAAAACTTATGTTAAAGAATTTATGATTTAATGAAGTTTCATTAAAGTTTATGGAATGATTTAAAAACATTTTATTTTGGATTGATAAAATACCTTACTAAAATTCTATACGTCATTTGACTTATACTCTATTTTTTATATTTTATTAGAAGTTTATTTCAAACACTATGGTTTTATAAAGTTTACGCCAGAATCAATTTCGAAGATGGATAATTTCTTTGTAGTGACACTTCTTACTTGGATCCCCTTAAGGGATCGGGTTTGGTGTGTTACACAATTGTTTAAATTTCTGAGAACTACTATGGGTTTATGTTTTATTGGTGTAAGCTATTCGAACTGAAATTTGTTTAAAAAAATGTTTAGGGTTGTAAGCTATTCAAATTTAATGGGAGTGAAACAGGTTGTCTTGATGTCATTTGTTTTGTGTGATGAAATAGGTTGTGGATGCATGCAAAATTTAGATAGTGCACTATGTATGTTTGTATTATATAGTTTGCGTATGTGTTGCTTGGTTATTGTTTGCCATGTGCATGACAGAACTGAATATGTTTATATTAAATTATCTGGCATGTGGACTTAGATTATGGATGCTTGCCAAATATTAGATTGTGACTGAATATTATTTTTCATTAGTGTGTATGAAAAAGTCAAAGGCCTCACTGCCTTTATTGTGACTTTTGATGTTAAATTTTTTTGGCAGGTTTAGTTGATGATGAATTTAATAAGAGTGAGAGTGAAGAAGAATTGAGTGATTTTGATGGATTTGATTTTGCAATAGGTGATGATGTGTTTAATAATGCTGGAATGAATGTATGTGATACAGTTACGATTAATTTAGATGGCTTAAACATGGATGATGTACAATTAAGAGAACTGTCTGATAGTAATAAATCTGAAACATTAAATAATGCACATGAATCTGACTCATGTGGCAAAACTTGACTGAGTTCAACATAGAAATTTGCATGAATAATCCAAAACTTGAGATTGGATTGTTATTTCTCAAGAAATACAGTCTAAAAGAAGCCACCAGATAGTATGGTAGGGTGAATAATCACTATGTAAAGTTCCCAAAAAAATGATCACAAGAGGTTAAAGGTAGTTTGTAAGCCACACTATTCAAGATACGTACGGGCCTCTAGAATTAACCCACTTGACCCTAGTGATCACATTTGGAAAATTAGGAGTTTAAACCCTAACCATATTCGTTCTAAGGTATTTAAAAATAGGAATATAAACTCAGCTTGGGTATCTCAACATTATAAATAAAAGTTCATGGTTGATCCTAATTATTCTTTGACATCATTGTAATAAAATGTCAAAACAAAGTTCCTTTATTCTGTCTCACTAACCAAATGTAGGAGGGATAAACTTAGGGCACTAGAATTAATTGGCAGAGGTATAAGGAATATTATGATAAGATTTATGAGTATTTGTTGGAGCTTAGGTCCCAAAATGTTGGAACAACAACAAATTGTTATCTGGATAACAACTTGTTTCAAAAGACATGCAAAGATGGGTATAAGACTAGTTGTAGGAGGATAATATGTTTAGATGAATGTTTCTTGAATGGCTACTTTGGTGGTTACCTATTGGCAGCTGTTGGGATAGATACAAATAATGGCATCTATCCTATCGCATATGCTGCGGTTGAAAGTGAAAACCAAGCATCATGGTGTTGGTTCTTGGAGTCGCTCTAATTGGACTTGGAAATTCTGAGCTCATATCCAATATATTTCATGTCTAACAAACAAAAGGTAAAATTCAATTTGTTTGCTTTTTTTTGTTTTTGTTTTTGCCAAGATGCCAAAAAAATAAATTGTTTTTGTTCTGTTTGCAGGAACTTGTAGAAGCAATATGTTTGTTATTTCCTAATGTAGAAACAATAAACTGTGTTAGACACCTACAACAAAATTTCAATAAAACTTTTTCAAAACAAAGGCTTTGAAAGACTTGCTCTGGAAAGTTGCCAGAGGAAGCACTCTAAGAGATTTTGAAAATGTTATGGCTGAACTGAAGAATACTAATCAAGATGCTTATGATTGGTTGAAGGGAAAGAAATTTGCTCATTGGTTAAAGTCTCACTTCTTATTAAGGAGCAAGTATGATATTCTGGTGAATAATCTTTGTGAATGCTTTAACAAGGTAAACCTAGAGGTGTGCATGGGTAGGGCTGCAGGCCTACCAAGGCCTGCCCTCAAAAAATGGGAGGGTTTGGGTAAAAATATAGGCCCGAAATATCGGTTTGGGAACAAAAACGAGGCCCGTTTAGAAAATGGGCCGGGCTCGAACAAAAATTTTTTGCCTGCCCTACCAGATTATATAATAAATATATATTTTTATTTTTAATTATATTTATATTTTAATTTTAATTTTAATATAATCAATTTTTATTATATTTTTCAATTTGTGTATTGTTTTAAGAATTGTTTTAATATATTTTTTATTTGTTTCTTGTTTTAATATTTATTTTAAATGTATTTGATTATTTAATATATTTTAAAATTTTTTATTTAATAAAATAAGTTAAAAAAATTAATATGGGTCGGGCCGGGCTCGGGCTTAACAATTTTATTTCGGGCTGGGCTTGGGCAAATATTTAGGCCCATATTTCAGGCCGGGCCGGGCCCGGGCCTAGAAAATAGGCCTGAATTTTTTTATGGGCCCGGCCCGAACCCGGCCCGGCCCGGCCCATGCACACCTCTAGGTAAACCCCTAAACTTCTTTTTTCTATATGCAATTTATTTTTGATTTGTCAACTATTTTATGCTTTGGTAATTGATATTCCTTTCTGCTACTTACACAAGCCAATATTGGAAGCAAGAGGGAAGCTCATTCTGACCATGATGGAAACAATTAGGACCAAAATTATGCTACTGATTGTCAACAATAAAGAAGCTGAAAATTTTAAAGGAAACTTGTGTCCAAAGATCAAGGAAAAGCTGGCTGCCAATATCAAAGATTCAATGAGGTAAATAATTATTTTTTAATAGGCTTAAGGGTGTAAAAAACCCTCAAACTTATTAAAAAACGCAATTAAGCCTTGCTCTTATTTTTTTTTCACTCAATTGGGTACTTGAACTTTCAAAATGCATAAAAAGGCCCTCAAACTCTTTCAAAAAAAGCAATTAAGCCCCTACCTTTTTTTTTTGCACTCAATTGGATACTTGAACTGCCAAAATGCATCAAAAAGACCCTTTGACCGTTAACTTTAATAGTTAACCGTTAAAGTTAACCACCCCTAATATTTTTTAGGTAAAGTCACCATGTGTCATAACCACAACGTGACATGTTGCAAAAATGATAAAAAATAAAAATCAATAAAAGTAATAAAAATTATTAAATTTTAATAAATTATAAAAATATTTAAAAATTATAAAAACCGTAAAAGAATTATATATATTTTTAAAAATTTTATAAAATCGTAAAAGAGTTATAAAAGATATATAAATATAGAAAAAAATATAAAATTTTATAAAGTCGTAAGAAAATTATAAAAAAAATGTAAAAAAATTATAAAATTCGTAAAAAAAATTATAAAAATTATAGTACCAAAAGAAGTATTCTATAAATTTTATTCATTTTTATTTTTATCATTTTTCGCCACATGTCACACTGTGTTGCGACACGTGATAGCTTTAACTAAAAAAATTGGGGGTCGTTAACTTTAACATCTACAGTTAAAGTTAATGGTTAAAGGACATTTTTTATGCATTTTATAATTTTTATAAAAATACAGTTTTTATATTTTTTTATGATTTTTATATTTTTTTTCTAATTTTAATATTTTTATTAAAGTTTAATAATTTTTATAAGTTTTATTGATTTTTATTTTTTATAATTTTTTTCCACATGTCACGACATGGTTATGACACAGGGTGACTTTAACTGAAAAAATTAGGGGCAGTTAACTTTAACGGTCAACTATTAAAATTAACGGTCAAAGGGTCTTTTTAATGCATTTTGACAATTTAAATACCCAATTGAGTGTAAAAAAAAGTAAAGGCTTAATTGCTTTTTTTGAAAAAGGTTAAGGGTCTTTTTGATACATTTTGAAAGTTCAATACCCAATTGAGTGCAAAAAAAGGGCTTAATAGCTTTTTTTGAAAATGTTTGGGGGCCTTTTTATGCATTTTAAAAGTTCAAGTACCAAATTGAGTGAAAAAAAAAAGGCAAGAGCTTAATTACTTTTTTTTTTTGAAAAAGTTTGAAGGTTTTTTACATCCTTAAGCCTTTTTAATATGATAGCTCCATGTATGCCTTTATTCTGCCAATATCCAGAAAAAGCTAAATTGTCTATATCTCTGCTCCTGATATGTTAAACCGCTTTTAGTTGTTGCTCATCACATGCTGGTGGAGAAAGGTATATATGGTGGACCTAGTTAAACATTCCTGCTCTTATAGGAAATGGGAGATCATTGACATCCCTTGTAATCATGTGGTGGTTGTCATTCATCTAAAAGATGAGAACCCTAATACTTATGTAGATAACTGCTACACTAATGAAACCCAACTTGTCATCTACTCTAACTTCATTAGGCCAATAAGGGGTCCTAAGTAATGGGAGCATCTACCAGACATGCTGCCAATACTGCCTCATCTAATAAGGCTACCTGGCAGACCTACTAAAATTAGAAGGAAAAAACCTGATGAACCATAAACAACAATAAAGCTGAGTAAGAAAGGGGTACAAAAGCTGCCCTAACTTATCAAGAAACTGCCCCCCAAAAAAAACTTCCATTCAAGAGGAAATCAACTGGACAACCAGCCACTGTTAAAATGGATGCCTTCTACTCAATAGTCATCTACCTTAGACCCATTGATGATACCTTATGAATCCAGCTTTACCTAATACCAATGAACCAAACTTGTAAAATGAAAATTTATTTTGAGCTTATTGTGTAAATTTGCTTAGTATTGCTACTAATTTCTTAACTTAGGCAAATAACTACAATCTTTTTTTCTTTTTTTTTGTAAATTTGCCTACAATTCAGCTGAGTTCAATTGTATTGAATTGTAGGCAAATTTGGAAACAATTTGGCCTTCTAACCATATATAGTTACAAGTCATATAGGATGATCTTGTTTTTGTAAACAGTTTGGCCTTAATTAATGAATGAATTACAATGTTTTGCAATGTTTTATGCTTTTGTTTCATTTGTACAAAATACCTTTGTTGTTTTAATCCATTCCATAAAGCAAAATCAAAGATTCCATAAATTAAACATTCCAACATCCATTACATAAAGCAAATTATAGATAACATACTTTTAACTCACACCATAAACCCTTTCTTACATTTAACACTGCCTCTATCAATGTTCCTGAACAATACCAATGTCCCTCGAGCCATTAATCCAGAAAAAATCATAATCTAGTTTTTTCATTTCAACAGCCACAACAAAATTATAAATAACATCACCATCAACCATATTTTTCTCTCTATCCTTGCATTCTCTATTGTCCTGACTTTTTTCAAAATACCCAACAACACAATTCATGAATGGGGGGCGTCAATGGTGGATCAAACAAGGTGAAAAAATGACATGCATTTTGAAACGCACTCCCATACTTCTTGCACCCAAAAAACCTCCTACTTGGGTTGTCATTGGACCAAGAAGTCCTTAAATTGTCTGGGTTTCCACAATAGCATATTGGAATCATGTAGGTATCTCCATTTCTTCTTTTTCTTCCGGCTAGGGTTATTCTGTTTAGCTGGTAATCCTTATAACTAATAAAAGGATATGATAAATACAATAGGCACCCTAATGGGCCACGTCAGTTGTCCGTTAGGTTTGTAACGGAAAATGGGCTCGGTGACTGATTTCTCACTTTTCGTAAACGTTAGTGATTGATTTGTCACTTTTGAAAGTTTAGTGACAAATGTTATTTTAATCAAAGTTTAGTGATTGCAGGTATATATTTTCCTTATTTTTTAATCAATTTCATGGAAATTTTCATTGTCAATAATATAAATATTTTAAATATATTTGATAATTATACTAATTTTTTATTTAATATAAGTTTTTTAATAAAGATATTAAAAAAAATAAATACAACATATCCTTTAATGTTAAAATTATTAAATTGATTTAATATTTTCTAAATATTATATTTAAAACAAATCTATTGTCATCATTAATTTGTGGACGTATTGATGATATATAGTTTGAATTTTTATTTATTTTGTACACACATTCAATTATTTGATCATTCTAATTATGATTACCAGATTGTTTTGCTAGCTTTCGTTGGGTTTCAATTTTTTAATTACACTTATAAATGATTTAATATATATTTATTAAAATAATTAAGATGGATTAAATTCTAAACTTTAGCAAAGTAGAGGAGTTAAATTCAAACATATAAATAGATATTCGATCAAACTCAAGTCAAATATCAAGCTCCGAATTTCAAGTCATGCTTGAACCCGGCTCAACTCAATTACACTCCTAGACATGACTTCAGATATTGTTTTTATTTAAAATTTACTTAATAAATATCAAGGTACTTATATTATTTTTTTCAAACATGAGTGTATAAGTAGTTTTTTTCCAGAACAACGTGTATGGCACAGCAAGCATTTATCAAAACAGCCACGCTTTAATGTTTCAAAACGAATTGGCTGGAGGATCGAATTTTACCATTCAGATTTTTAAGTTAGAAAACCGAATGGGTAAGGAAACTCCAAACCCTTTTTTTTTTAAATTTCATCTATCTATTGAAGTCTATATAACTTGGAGTAAATACAATATCAAGTAGTTGAAAACAAGTATAATTTTTTGTCATACAGTATATTAATGCTTAGTCTTCATTGGAGTGTCAGATTCAGAAAACTCACCATGAAACTTAAACCAATCAGCTATACAACACAACTCACTGTATGGTCTGTGCACTGGGTCGGGTCCAAATCTGCTAACCAAGCTTAACCCTGCACTGGGTTGGGTCCGAGTCTGCCAACCAAACTTTAACCTTGCACTGGGTTGTGTCGAAAATCAACTACTGACCACAAGCAATACCAGGAAAATATATCCGACTCGGTTAATTGGTTCCTTCCAGAAAAAGGATGGGAAACTGAAAAAAAGACACCAAATTCATAAGTTCTGACAATCTAAGGCCTTGATAGTCTGTCGATGCCAAATTGCAGTCTCTGGATCAAATCTCAGCTCCCAAGTAGGCCAGTAGTGCAAGTCCTGCTTCAATGTTAGAACTCGAGGCTTGCTGTTCAAATGGATGGTCCTTACACGAACAAACTCCCCATGTTCCAATTCCTGTTCAAATACAAAGAGCATGTACATATTATTTTAGTACTAACTAGAGTTTTCTTTTTCCTTTTTTTTAAGAGAAAAGAAAAACAAAACTAATTAGTCATATAATGTTTAAGTTTTTTCATAGCCAGATCATTAAAAAGCAATGATTCAATCAGATCCTAGATTATGTTACCTGAGCTTGGGAGTGTTTCGAATATGTATTAACATGGGAGACTTTTTTAATTTATTTAATTTATGTTATTTGGATTCAGGCGTGAGTACCAGGTATGAGTATGTGTTCAACACAAGTATGGTCAGACCTTTTCTTTAAGGACCTCACACCAGAGTTCAACATAGTTAAGAAGTCAACTTAAGAAATGAAGGCGTATATGCTACTCATCAAGCAATCAAATAAATTCTCTTATGTATGAAGCATAATAGACAAAGCAGGAAAAAGGGAAGTAAATAGACGATACCTTTGTCACATTAACAAAAGCATCCAAATCAGGAGTCGGTTTTCCATTAACTTCAACAATCCATTGTAGAGCATATAACCCATATCTATGAACAGGACTACCACGACACCACCTGAGAGAAGAACAAATTGTCACGAGAAATACTCAACAAACAGAATATCATAAGTACCATTTCTGTTTAGAAAATCTTAATGTTTCGTAATATTCAGAAGCAGTCAGTGATATTAGCATAAATAACACTTGGACTATGTTACTATTAAAGCTTGTAAGTACAGTATCCAGACTTGTATATTATAGTTGTGCCTTTCTTATTAGTTTAAGCTTTTGGATTATCTTGTCATTCAATTTAATATGATATCAGAGCTCTCTAGCTCAAGATCCTAGCAACCAGTTTCCCCCTATAACATTTCTTCACGCAATTTCATATTGCCCCATTGAGCTCTGCTTCTCAAATCTTTCTTCAACTTGCACTTTTCTTCTACATCTGAGTTCACGTGCAAGGCCATTATCATTATCCGGCTTGCACGTGAGGAGATGTGTTGAACTTTAAATATAATAACTAGGGACTTTTAACTTGAGATTTTGGGAGACTTGATCACCCAATATAACATATAGCATAGCGCCCCTTAATTCTTAGTAGTTCATGGGAAGTTTCATCAAAATAGTTTCATAAGCAAGTGATTTACAACCAAAGTTAGGGATCAAACGAGTTAGTGTAGCAGCCAATTTAACCAGTGTAAAGAAAATACATAAATAAAACAAACATAAAACATCTCTTTCCTGTAAGGTAGGAGATTATGCAAGACCAAGATTGAAAATTGGAATATGCTGTACTTGTATTTCTCTTTTCAAGATGAGTAAAAAACTTGGGAGAATTGCTTACGGGAGTATAGACAGAGATTTAGGACTAAAGTTTGTTAAAGAACTCTAAAAGTTCTATGATTTGGATTTGTTCCAGAACAAACTAAGAAATCAAGTAACTAAGATTGAATTCCAATCATTCAAAAAAGTTGTAAGCATAGATTTGAGATGGAATTAAGGGCTTAAGCATGAAAGAGTTTATAAGGAGCATCAAAACATTAAGCATCCTTTTAGCTGAACTCCCAAGAACAATCTAAGTTTAAATAAAAATTTTATACTAATCTATGAAGTTTGATATCTTAATTTTATGTTGCCAAGCTATTTAAATCTACTTTTTAATGGATCCTTGCAAATAGAATTTAAGTGTTCAATATTAAGATAAGCCACTCTGTTTGGTGCGAGCGAATGATGCCATGCAGTGGCAACAAGGGAAATGTAATAGATTCTTCCTTGAGTTATCTAGATTGAGTTACATGTTCTGAGGTCAGCTATGAAGCAAGATTAAGGGCCAGATTAGCATTGCTTCTAAGAATTTTGGGACAAAAAGCACTTTTGAGATAAAAGAATTGCTAAACAAGAAGCTTTTGAGCTTTTCAAAAGTGCTTTTGGGACAAAAAATGCTTTGCAAAATCACATTTTTAGCCAAAAGCAGGAGCAGAAAATTTTAGCTTTTGCTCAAAAGTGCTTTTTGGCCCAAAAGTACTTTTGAGAAGCAATGCTAAACTAAGCCTAAATAGGTTTTCAGCCACACAAAGCCTAAGCTAGAAACAAAAACAAGACTAAATAGGCTTTTATGTCACACAAGGTTCCAAGTTAGAAGAAGACTCAACAGCTTTATAGTCATATAAATTGCCCGTAGGTGCCACTGCCTGATAACGTTTTCACGTTACAAAGTAATTACGCAAATATCAACATAGAAAACCCCAAATTAAATATTTACTTTGATCCATTAAAAAACTGGATCCAACCAGCACTAGAAATAAAATTCAAATTGTAAAATTTCATGGGTTAATACATAAACTTTATTTTGATTGCAATAAAGAATTTAATCTAAACTTAGATGCTACAATTTCATTTTGTGATGCTCCTTGTGAACCCTAACTCTTTCATATTCCAATCCTTAATCCCATTACAGACTCATTCTCATATATTTTGGAATAATTCCTAGTTATCCAATTTCATTAAATTATACAAGACACAATTTGAATCACATGACTTTAGATTTTTTTAACACACTTCAATCCAAAATCCATAACAAGTCAATAAGAAATTTCAAACATCCTGGAAAGAGAAATACAGACTATGGCCAACCTTCAAAAACCATCAAACTTGATCTTACAGAATATATAATCCCTCAGAAAAGTTATGGTTCATGAAATTATTGGAGAAAAATAAATAAATACCCACGTTTATTATCAAAATTTAAGGGAATCCTTGCTATACTAATGGCCTTTTATACTGCAAACCCAAATCTTACTTGGACAAAGATGTTCACACAAAATGCCTCTAAACCAAATATGAATTGGTTTTGGGCAGTAAATATAACTCTCAACTTGTTTCTTACTTTCTTTCTAATAGCTGGAAAGTGGCCCTATCATGCTTTTTTAAATTCCCATACAAACTAGCCACATTTACAGACATGTGGGTTCCACCCACCCACTGAAATTATTATTTGGGGAGAAAAAAAGTTGAAACATGCATTGAAACAGGCTCACCCTAATTGAAATTATTATTTAATATCCTAGAATTATATTCAAATTTTGGCTGCTATTGGTTCCTATAATTCCTTTACATCAGGCATCTTACAGTTTAAATAATTTCTCATATTATCTTCAGACTTGCAGAAAAGTTAGATAAATACTTTACATCTACATCCTCAGTAAAAAAGAGGTTCAACTAAATGTAAAAGGTATTGATCATCACTCCCTTGTAATCAGAGGGCTAAAACAACAAATTATTGCCATCAATTCACAATTATCATGATCTGGAAAAAAAAACCCAACAGAAATACATGTTCATTAATTTGATAAGATATTTTCATTATTAGATGAAAATTGCAAGCCTAAGCAATCAAACTTACCGGCATTTTTCTACCATCAGGTATATTCACGAGTTAACTTGTTAAGAAATTCTAGTAATAGTAGTATTAGCAGTGTTCTAATGCCTTCAAGCATATTGAGGTTAAAATCGGTTCTACTGCTTTACTACCACCTGCTATGTTCACCTCATCACTTTCCAACTAAAATGTAAATAAAAACTTTTTACTAAGAGAAAAATCCTTACCGTGCCACATAAACACCATGCCCTTCTTCTGGAAGAAATCCAAGAGCACGCACAGCAGGATGAGGATCCTGAACAATACACCCACACCAATTAATCACCCGTGTTGTGCCATTCCCATCCCTAACATCTGTCCCCACAGCAAGATCAAGTTCACGTCCCTGGAAAATAATACAATTAAAAGGAAAATGAGGCATAATTGTTTCAATGTTACATGTTAGTACTACTAAAAACTAGAAGAACAACGTTAGATCATACACAGATCTTATCGGAAAGGTCAAATTTATAATGGTAATAATTACAAGGTAGAAAAGGAATAGATTGTCTTTCTGCCTGAATCTATTTGCTTACCTGCCGAAAAATGGTCATGCTAAGCTCCCCACCACTTTCACCAATGTCCAATGCATGACAAACATTTTCTATGTCCCGAAAGCAAGTAACTGGCTCTTTATTTACTGCTAAAACCATATCACCTTGTTCTAGTAAGTTTTCAGCTTTTGATCCTGTTAAACAACCTTTAACACGTAAAACTTGACGACGAACTGGATCTTTCTTGATTAGAGCCTACAAAAAGTAACACATAATATGATACTGTAATAATGCAATTTGAAATATGAAACTGAGAGGATATAAGGAGAAAAAGGAAAGAAAAAGTCATTGTCACTAGCATCATAGTTTAGTATTGCTAAGTCTTGAAAGGAAAAAACATTCTAACCAAAACAGATATAATAAAGGAACAAATAAACATACTTGGATCCAATCATCGCTAAGTCCAAAGCTTCTGGCCTTTGAAAGCAGAGTACGATAAAGTTCAACCTCTAAGATCCTAATGAGCGGCATTGGCCTTTTGACACCGTTAATGAGAAGATGCGGTCCATTGCCACCAGATATTATGTTGTGAAGTACCTGACTTATTGCATAAACTGGGATACCTCTCACAAAATGATGATCCTCTGATGTATTGGAACCAACTTTCAGCTGAAATCAACTAAGCAAGCATCAGAATACTTGGGCATATTGGAGTTTATCCAAAAAGGTAGATTACTAGAGGAAACCTTTGTTTTTCTTTTCTTTTTATATTTTTTGTTCAGAGTGGAAACCTGTGTTGAAAAGCTTGCCCAGATTGCTCTAACCCTTCCATGCTCATCTGTTAGCACGCCTGAAAATGCACTACCAAAATCTGCAAAAGAGTTCAAAATCCATTTTATACATTCAAATCAGCACTCGGGTAAAATCAGAGTTGGCAAACATGCAAGGTGCACTCTAGGCACCAGAACCCTTATATTTCCTTAGGCACAAGGAGCAAAAAAAAGCACTCGCCTGAATGAAGCAAAGACGCAATATGTATACGTTTGTTTTTATATGTATGTTTGCATGTGTGTGTAAGTGTATATATATCTATACTTATTATAAAGCCCTTGACTGAGTTGCTGTCACGGGTTAACCGAGTACCAACTCAGTTGGGAAAAGACAAAAATACCCTCACTTTACAAAGTAAATTGTATTATGAGGGTCTTTTTGTCATTTTATATCTTTTATATAGAAATATACACGCAAAATAGGATTTGAACCCATGCCTCTTTAACTTTCCACATTTGTACTTTACCATTCAACTAAAGCCTCATTTGTTATTTATATCAATTTTTTAAAAATGTATTTGTTACATCATTTTGTGTTGTGTGCCATAATCTAGTATGTATAATAAGCTTAAGATATGTAATTATGATAATAAAATCTAAAAAGTGCTCAAGTTTATCTGAAAAACATGCAAACC
Source organism: Gossypium anomalum (assembly GCA_025698475.1). Lineage (NCBI taxonomy): Eukaryota > Viridiplantae > Streptophyta > Magnoliopsida > Malvales > Malvaceae > Gossypium > Gossypium anomalum. Next base: position 19,964,821 of record CM046966.1, read on the forward strand.
CTTTTGCTGGCCAATATGCATAATTTCTTTGGGGTCCCATGTCTATTGTTGAATGCTCAAATATTGAGTAGTAGTGTTTGATACCATCACTTTCTTATTAGTGAAAACAAGTCTAATGAAAAAAGTTTAAAATAGAAGCAATCGAAGAGAGTTTCAGAGAGGTGGGGTTTATTATGCCTATCAACTTAAAAAAAGTGCACCTAGGCAGACTAGGCATGCACCTCATCAAATGCGCCTTGCACGAAAGGGTCCGAGACACTTTTGCTCTTTACCACTAAGGCACAGGGCATAGGCACACACCTTGATAACAATGGTAAAATTAGATTCCTTCTTAAGTAATAGCAATAAACATACCAGTATCAAGCTCAACTACTTCCATATTTGTTGCTCTGTACCGTGGACAGTCAGCAGAGCCAATGTTCAGAGTAGCACATGGGTTGGTCACAACTGATTTCCTAGATGTTGCTTGTAAGCTTCTATTTAAACCCACAAGATAGACAGAATCTCCACGACGCAATGCAGGGTCTGTCAAATAAAACAAAACGTTAATCCTTGTTGAAAGTAGTCTTCTTGTGTCTTACCAACAAAATTAACAGAAAACACAATTAAGGAAAGATGAGCAAGTAAAAACCCCAAACTGCAGGGTAATTGCAAAAAGTAGCACCTACCAGGAAGCAGTTCTGCAGCTTGAACGGCAGACACACCAACAGGCCCTAGTGCCGAGGAGTCATATGCAACTAGAGAAAAATTGTGAACAGGATGAAGAAAAACAACCTGCATTTAAAACATGAAACTGTAACAAAAACTCTATGGTTTCTCAATGTTCTTCAGTTATAAGAGCATACCTCTCCTGGAATTTCAATCGGATAAGCAGCAAAGGACAGCATCACATCAGATGCGGAAACTGCAACTGTATTCTTGTCAACAGCAACCAAACCCATACTATGAGAATGATATATGATGACACCAGTTCCAGAAAAATGTTGCGAATGGACACCATCTAGCATGCACGACGGTGGCACATGAACCTATAAAGAAGATTAACTTAGGTTGTTCTAATGAGATAAACAAGAGGGAAAACAATAAATAACCAACAATAAAAATCTTGAAAACAGTCATTATAGCAATAAGAACTCATATGGTATAATGATCTTAGAAGAATGATCCATGACTAAAGACAATGAAACAATTATCATTTACCATCAAACAGCATTGTGACAAAAATACTTAAACTGTAAGTTCAAAAGAATGAACTATGGCGACCAACAGAAATTTGTTACCTCAAACATTACAAGAGTAGGCTCAATTACTCGTTCAGCAATTGAAGCATTAGCTACTGCTGCTGCACCTTGACCATCCCTTAACAGAACATTTTCCTTGGCAATTGTGTCCTCCAACATAACTTCAACAGTTGTATTTAATGAACAGTCAGTAACAAATCCATCAGAAGACATATACTCCTCAACTCGCTTTATTTTCGATCCAGTACCTGTTTCATTCTGAGAATGCAATACTGCAGAAGCATGTTCAGAACTGGTTTCCATACTAGTAGCGCCATCAGTCAACCCTCGGTGGTTATATGCATGTATGTGTTCCATGGGAGTAGCCTCAACATTAACACCAGATGGGAGCATAAACTCCAGCTGAAATGCAGGCTTTACTGTCCATAAACCTGAGCTGTCATCACGAGTGTATATCTGTGGAGGTGCATACCATTCATGGCGATCAACCGTGACCAAGACAAACTGTAACATCAACAGGAAAACCAAGATCAATAAATAGCAAAGACAATCTCGATTGAAACGAAACCTGAACATGTCCACAGAGCAAGCAAGTAGAATACAGAAAAGAAGCTGGCACCAGAGGCAGAGAAAGGGAAGAAGACAAGGGATGGAAGAGTGCCTTTAAAGAAGAAATAAAAGGAATGATAAGGAAGCAAATAAGAAAAGCGATGAATCACAAGTTCCACAATGCACTTGAAAAGATAGGCCAATGTGTGCTAAACAAGAAAAAAGGAAATATGGCCTAGTTCTAGTCACTTGTTGATAGTATACTAAGAGCTAGAATTTGATGGTGAATTTTAATAAAACTTTAACACATTAAGAAAGGAATGGAGTCAAATCATCAAAGAAATTTTAATTTTAATTTTGTGGTATAATGATAGATATTTTTTTTCTATTTGATACTTATGGATCTTTTTAACTATTTCTTTCTTCAATGGTATAAGCACTTTCTGTATCTGGCGCTCAAGTGATACTACACCTATATTTGATTAAACCACAACCATAAAACCACTAAAGAGCCAAAAATCACGCTTCTAGTTTGCAGAATCAAATCCTAATTTTTTTTCTCCCCTCTCTTGCTAAACAAAATAAACAGAAATTTTACAAAAAAAAAATAAGAGGATGTTAGATATTTTAAATTTCTTATAGAGATAACTATTAAGGCTTCTTTTTATAAAACAGATTTGAACCTAAATTTATGTAGACTTCATTACCCTTTATCAATCACGACGGGAAACTATTTGATCAAGCTCGCTCATCCATATAAATGTTTCAAAGTCACCTTGGTTCAGATCTGGTTCTGCCCGTTATTTTCTTCAATATACTAGCTGCTTTTGATCGAAAAGCAAAAGAAACCTGATGCACTTTTGGACCATATTTTTTTACAGAAACATCCAATGCAATGTTATGTCAAGCGCAGTCATAATGCATCCACACTAGAGGAGTTTTAGAGTCCACAACCACAGTTAGATAGGTGAGACATACCCCTTAGGGTATATTTAAATTCTTTTTAAGAAAAAAATTATTTAAAAGATTAATGTGACATCTGGCAATCTCTTTAACAAGCTCGTGGAGTTAAAAACCTCCAGTCAATGTATCAAAAATAAACTCTAGAAGTAAGCCTCAGCCACAATTTTCAACCCCTGAAGTTTGTGGAGACATAAGCATCAGGTGAAACTGCAAAGTCAAGAATAAAATACCTTTCTCCGATGACGGTCCGTGTAGCTTATATATTCTAAAGGCACCCGAGAACCCTGAGATAGCTTAGATAGAACAGAGATTAGGTCCTCAAGTTTTGGTATCTCCTCACCAGCGAGCTTCTTAATGATGGCATGTCTAGGAACTGCAGCTCTAGATAACATATATCTGCAACAGATGGAAATCAAATTATTAATAAATCAAACAAAGCCATAGAGATAAAGAAGCAACCTAATAATTGATACAAATTAGAAGCAATCTAATTGTGTTATACAGGACTCCCATATTTCCCATGCTGGTGACCCAATAGATTAGGCAATCTAAGATGTTCATCGCGAAACACTATGTCTTGTTGGAAATAAAATTAAGCATAAATCAGTCTTTCAACCTCCAAAGTGATGAAGGAATCCTCAGGTGCATTGCACAGGGAAGAAAAAAGAGATCATTAAATTATAATACTTAAATCAGAATAATATCATGAATTATGGCCTAAAATCAAGCTTCATTTATTCAATAAATTAGCTTAAACAATTTAGAAAGATACTGCTTGCGAGAATTCAAGCTAATTCGTTTGGCAACAAAAGTTATTTTTCTTACCAATGGATAGGTCCAGAAATTAGGCACAGAAACATATGTATACATTAAGTTTTTGCTTCTATTATTTATTTTCAAGATATGTTTTGAATAGTTAGGTATGGGGATTTCATAAATAGATACAGGTAGACTCGTAGACTTACCCTGGTTCTGAGACATATACAAGACCACATTGGAAACGGAAATTTCTAGCCTGTTTCAAGTATCAGCAAAATAAGATTATCTTTCAGCAACAAAAGTACCATCCTAAATATGCATAAGGATAAAAGCAAACAAATCCTTTTCAGCAAACAATGTACCAAAAACCAGATTAAAAAGGATAAGGGGCAGGGGCACTGGGATTATAAGTGCTAAGCAGAAACTGCAACCTACCTGCTGATAAGATAGGGGATGTATTACTGCACCACTTACTTCTAAGAAGTGAGCAGGAGTTATTGAGTGTAAATCCTGAACCTGGCAAAAAAATTGGATAGATATTAGCTTTTGCAACCACACTCAACATAAAGCAACGTAACAAACTAAAAGAACGAGCTTCTGCAAATTCAATCAATTTCCAGAAAGAACCTCAGCAGCACATTACACTAACTTATTTCAAGAAATCATTGGCATTAACGTCACACAAAAAAGAAAAGCTAAATTAAATCCCACAATGAATAATATCAGGTTCAATGTTCTTGAGAAAAGGCTGTCAGTGAAATGTGATCAATGGGTTTTGTGGGATGGAATATAGAAAGATTATTTTACCCACAAATGTCCAACATTAATTTTCAAGAAAATCAGCTACATGCTAAAATTATATTGATACAAAAAGCAAAGCAATCATAAGAACACATGCAAGGGCCTTATACCAGCTAGTACTAAATTCAGAACCATTGTCCAAAAATAGGTCTGAACCAAAAATAGAAATGCTACATCCCATCAAATTGTCAATCCAAGAAAATAGAAATCAAAGGCTCTAGGCACATGTGCAATTAGAGTGCCAAATCTTTTTCCTCAAGAAGTAATAGACCACGTAAGGACGACAATGAGAGTAATAGAGGAAATTCTGCTCTAGCATTCATTCTTTTATAGTTACAAAATACCGTATTTTGTCAACAAGTTCAACAGCACAAGTTCATATACTTCAAAGAAAACAAATAGACATTCAACTTCATTAAATGATATCAAGTTCCTCATTTACCAGACCATTTAATTCAGTAGATCTAAACATATCACATTTTGCTATTTCTATTACTATACAATTTAAAATATCATATTAACTTTAAGTGGTGGGCCTTCAATTTATTATTTACAGGAACTCTTACATCAGGTCAATAATGGGGCACCACTAGGATACCCAATTATAAAGATAAAAAATAACTTGATCATCAGATTTATATCAACATGCAGGCCAGAGGTAAATATTATGTTGTCAAGGGCACAAGGCATACATTAGGCACTAGAACCCTTATCTTTTCTGGGGCACAAGGTGCAAAAATCTTGAGTGAAGTAATGTGCAACATGAATGTGTGTGCCTAAAAACATGCAAAATGTTTTTTTCTTTGTTGGTCTGTATGCACAATTTCCTTTGGGTCTCATGTCCATTGTTGAATGCTCAAGTAGACAAAAGTAAGTATGATATTATCCCCTTTCTTACAGGTAAAGGTACAATTTTAAAAAATAAAAAAATAAACAAATTAAAGAGAAGTTCAATCAATCAGGCTTTTTATTTGTGTGCATTGTCTAACAAAAATGTCTGATCAAATCTCGCTTAAAGGGGTCAAAGGCACTTTGTAGCTTGGTGCCAGGGCACAATAGCTAGACACACCTAGGTGCATTCCTTAACAACTACTAAAGAACCTTTAGTATTAGCCACCAAGATCAAAACCAATATTAATAACAAACTATATAATATGAGATGTAATTTAAACCTCAAGGCATCAAAAAATAAGAAGCTAAAAATGCTTAAATGAGAAAAGAGTAAGTCTTACCACTAATTGCACACTCAATGGTGTGCCACCTCTTTCAATTTCTAACTCTATATTCTGCTCAACACTGTCATCAAGTAAAGTTTCCAACCTCAGAAATTGAGTAATAACCTGCAATAGATTTTCAATAAAATGAAAGGCAAAAATGAAGCAATTTCATTTCAGATCGTAGAAATTAAGCAATATCTATTAAATAAATGAATAGCAGCAACTGTCAGATTTTTTTTTAATGAAAAGTTTCTCATGTATGGTCAAAGTCAAAATTCATGCTTGAGCAAGCACTAAAAAAGGGCTTGTAGGCACCGCATTACTAATCAAACCATGTCAGAGATCTTCCCAAGTGCCTTAAAAATCATAAATTAAGATCCCAACATTTGTGCATAACTCACTAAGAGACAAAGCACACATACCTTTAAAAAATCCGTCAAATGAAGTAAGAAAAAAAAAATCCATAAACCTAAAAAGAATCAAAACTTGTTTCTTCAATTACTGAATGCATAACTCACCTCCCTATTTACCCGAACAAGTACATCACCTGGCTCCAAATGGTTATGGGCAGGGCCACCAGGCACCTAGAGTAGGTTCAGATTCAGAAATAAGAAGTGAACTAAAAATGGAAACAAAAGGGGGGCAAATTTAAAGCAGAAATTGAATAGAAAAAGAACTTTACTCACCACAGAGTCGACAACAAGCATTCCAGTTTCACCTTGTGCAGATGCATGTCGTGCCATCTAAATTAATAAGAAAATAAAATGAGAAATAACTTTTTTTCCTAAAACAAGCCACGGAAAGGTAGCAAAAAAGTTGATGAAAAAGAATTAGGAACCTGCTCTGTTTCACTCTGGAGACCAAGACGACGTATCTCGTCAAACCCCTTATGGAGAAAAGTAGCCTGTACAAAACAAATATCTCACATTAAATCTAACAAAAGCAAATTTCCAATCATTGACAGACTACTAAAAGCATAGACAAATAAATATCCTCACAGTGCAGCAGTTGATAAGCAATACTGTGTATGATGCGAATTTCTGGCACTAGCAAACATATTTTGTATAGTGCTTGAATGGTTATGTCCCCATTGAGGATCTTTATTGAGCCTCAGTTAAAGGAAGATCAGCAATTTATGTTGGGAATCAGATTTGCAATTTTCAGGGAACTTTTTGAATACAGATCATCATTTTATTGCATCATTGAGATATTCACTCTACTTCATCCTCACTATTTTTCTCTCATTCTTCCTCTATCTTCTCCTCTGATTTCCTCTGTCCCACAATTTTCTCTTTCCTTGCCGTTTCTCTCTTCTCTCCTCCCTCTTCCACTCCCCTTACCCAAATTGCTACTCATTCCTCCTAAGTCCTAACCACACCGCATCAGAAGGTGGGATCAAAGAGAGTTTACTTTTGTTACCAGTAAGTTAATATGTTTGGGGTTTGTTCATGGAAGAAGAGGTGCAAGTATGCCTAGTAAGTTCATTTTCCGAGTTGTCAAAAAAATTCAAAAAAGAAAAAAGATTCAGCAGGACATTTTAGCATTTTCACTTCCGTGGAAAATTTAGTTTATAACTGTAGAAATTAATGAAAATGTTATTTTCCACTTGTACAAGGATAAAATCAACAAACCTGAAGCGTACCGCGTGGTATAGAAACTACTTCCCACTTACTTGTGTACGATTCTCCTCCTTTTTGGAAAAACTTTAAAGCCCTTACCACCTGAAAATCAAATGACTAATGTTTCAATATTTTACTTAGAAATCAGACATAAATCTAAAAAATGAAGGTTCAATTTGTACAGAAAGCAAGGGCAAGGCCTATTTTTCGGGGGAAGGAAAACTTTTATACATAAAATCCAAATGAATAGGAGTTGAACATGCCAATATCTAGAAACATGTCCGTAAGTTAGCCGCTATATTAATTGGAGTTGGGTGTGAGTGTTGGGTACAGGTATGTTTCCAACATTGGCATGTTCAATTTTTCTAAGTTTTTCAATATGTTTAGAGGATCCTTGGAGGGTCATACCCCCCACCCATGTCTAAAAATGTGTCTGAGACTCCTGTCAAATGAATAATTCAAGAAAAATGCAAAGTCTGAGCAATATAGGTTAGCTATATTATAGCTAACAGAGTGCATGTAAAAGTTTGAAAATAAATCCAAAAAGCTAAAATAAACATGTTATGCCAAATTTAGACCCAATACAGGAGAAGAAACATAGCATGAAAAGATAAACTCCGCAAGAATCTTGAGCAGGTCAATATTGTTTTAAGGCTTTACAGGTTCTCGTCTAGCCAACAATTAATTGGGTGGACTAATTTTGAGAAACATATTCTTGTGATTGCAATTTTTTCTTTAAAAAATCTATTAGGGAAAAAAAAATGTAATGCAGAAAATAAGCACAAATTTACAAACTATAAATTTCACATTTCAATCTACAAAAAAGAAAAACCATCTAGGAAGCACAGAAATGTACACACAATACAGGCTATGGCACGACATGAACACACAAATTTCCAGAAAAGTAGGACAAAACAGAACACGGCAATGAAAAATAATTTCTGTATAATAATATACAATAAAAATTTGAGCCCCAAGTTATAACTTATTGGCCAGTTATTCACCTTCCCTAGGGTTAGCCTGGGTTCAAATCACAACTGTACCAAAAATACATGCAATAAAAATGTAAAATTTATGCTTTTCAGTTCGACATTAACATGCAAATAGCTTTTCTAAAAAAATTATTTTCCTTTTAAATCGTAAAAAACTCGTCAGAACTAAATTATTCAAATTGATTATGTATAGGGAATAAATAGGCAAAAAAAGAAAAGAAAAGAAAAAGAAACTTATAGCATGCCTGGCCGTGTCTTAACCATATTTTGATCACATCCGATTTTAAAAAAAAAAAAGTTTTTTGACATGTTCAACACATACTTTGTCGTGTTGGAGCTGTGTCTGTATCAGACATAAATCTGATACTTGGACATATTCCCAATAGCAATATCCATGCTTCATGGATAACCAAACTAGGACTCAAATATGTGAGCCCCAGACTTATTAAGGAAAATCTTAAGTGCAATATCCAATAATAAAGTACCACTCAGTACTCACTCGTTCTAGAGGTAGAAAAAAGGCAGATGCAGTGGTTGTCTTGCCACCAGCATTCAACGCCACAGCTCTGCCTTGCCAATCAATCACTGGGGATCCACTTGAACCACCTTTAGTCCCAGATGCTGCCTGAAAACGAGCATAAATGTAAAACAATACAATCTAGAACAGACAAACATGGATGTCAATGTAAGATAACAGCATAACCAAGGGCGTTTCTTCAACAAAAACAATTGGCAACAAAACTATTAACAAAGATAACAACATTGAACATCTTAATGCCACGCTGGTCAAAAACAATATTAAAACTACATGTCAAAATGCAGCAGATCCATCAGAATGCTGTTCAGGTTATAAGCATTTAATAGTCTAAAATTGTTTGCTTATTCTGAAAGTGGTTAAACATATTGTCCACATGATTGCATCATATCATTCTAAAGATCACCATCTACTTTAAACTTCATAGAATGAAAGTATATAATTTTCAAATGACTATAATTTTCAAATGACTTACATCATGAACTTCTATCTGAGATGCACACAATTACATGGCCTCTCTCAACTTTGTACTCATCTTTTCATTTTAGGAAGTGTGGAAATTATATCTATTTTCTTTGTTATTTTACTTTTCTTCTTTTTTGGCAATTAAAAAACCATCAACTATCAATATTGAAAATAATTCAAATATTAATAGAAGAAATCTCAAAGTCAAAACCTCTTTGTTAAATAAATTTTACGTAAAACATGGGAATCCAATATGAAAATTAGCAAGTATATATTGAAAAAACATGCATAATGTGAGAAACATTTTTATACACTCTGACAAAACCTTTTCCTGCTTAAATTAAAATAGCAATGAAAGAAATAAACGAACACTAATCCAGAAAGTTCATCAATCCCCTCCCCCAACGGGAAAAGACTCCAATGGCCAGCATAAAGAATAGACTACGTACTTGAAGGTAGAAAGTGTTGAAGTCATTATAGCCATCCCTGAAACAAAAAGCATGTCAGCTACCATGAAACAAATTACATATTTGTAGACTATCTACTTTTTCCCCGAAAAGAGTTTGTTAAACAACATTGGTTCTACATCCATTTGGAAAGCAAAAGGTTCAAAAGGAAAATGATAATAAAACCACCACATACTTTGTATATTGAGGAGCATCTCTATCCAAACGAGCAATAGTACCAGCCAATATTGAAACCTACAATTTTTTTATCAAATCAGCAACGTTGCAGTTAATTATCTAGTTTTCATGTTCTGCATTAGCATTACATAACGAGACATCACTCATGACAAGCACTGGTACTAGCAAAAAGATGAACATCTCAAAACCAAGTTAAACAACTCCATTTTTTTCGTTTTGACAATCCTTCATCGAATGGAATCAAAACATTAAATAACAAAATCATTTCCTCATGTTAATAAAATAAAAAGGAAGTAAAGCAAAGAACCAAAGAATACTAATGCTGTTGTATTACCTTCTCTCCACTATCATTACCAACAACCCTGATTTCTAACCCAACACAAGCAGCCTCTGGGGCAAGTGGAATCTCCTCATAGTCTAAAAACTGAATGGCATTAGGATCGTAACGAAAGAAGCCAAAATCATGAACCTAGAGAACAATAACATAATGTTAGTCAATAGTCACAACAACAAGAAGAAAACTCTACAATAATGCAAAGCATATGATGTGCCAAATGATCACATACAATTCCAAGTTACTAATTTCAAGCACTATATGCCTATGTTCTCCGAATCTTCATTTTTGTTGAAGTACCATATCTGACACTCTGCCTAGCACATGGATAAGGGGATGTGACCTTCCAAATACATGTAAAAACTTGGAATAATCCAACAGCACTCATATAAGACGCATACACATATGCAAAATTCACACCTAAGTCCAAGTAACATGGCTATATGCTCAAAGATCAAAACCTTCCTAGGACGACAACCAAAATAATGCACATTTCCAATAGTAAATTTCAAAAATCCATTCTCACAATAAGCTAAATTACACTCAAAATAACATTAATCCCGAACAAACTATATACTCACCGGATCCCTATACAAGGGGTGGACAGTAATTTCTTCTCGATTTAAAAACATTGCTTCGGCAACAACAGGTCCTAAAAGCAGACATTACAGGAAGTCATTCTTCTAAATTTACAAAATTTCTTTTTCCAATTTTTGACAGACAAACAACAGGGTAAAAGAAAAACATTTAGCTATTGCCATTTAGTTGTATTTCCTTTGTTATTCTTTTTCAAAAGTTGTTCAAATGTAAAACCAATAGTATTATACACACACACACGCAGATATTCATATACCTTAAAATTTGAACATACAGCTAAAATGCAAGGCACGTTCAACCTCTAATTGATACATATAATAGTAAAATAATCAATTTTATTACTCACAACAGTCAATTGTTTTTATTTCTTTCAAACTATTAATAACTAACAAACTCTTTCATCTTTTTTTGAGAAGCAATAACAAAAAGAAATTCAAGAAATAATAATAATAATAATAATAATAATTCTTGAGGAAGTCAACCAGGTTTAACGACATGCCGATTCGTGAGAATAATTCCTCTTCGCTTATCAACAACAAAACCGGTAGCAGAACCAGCACTGGCAGACTCCGTATCAAAAGCACGACAGGCGGTGGTACGGAGGACGACGACAGCCGGAACAACTTTGTTGAGAGCCTTCCGCCAATCCTCTGCGGTAGCAACGTTCTCTTTGAACGGAGGATCGATCTCCATGCAAAGGTCTTCTTTGATCGTCGATTCTAATCCCGATTCTTCCTCCGATCCTATCTTCTCCATTGGATCTTCCATTCAATATAGGAATTTTCAAATTTCAGAGGAGAATTGAAGCTTTTTTTTTTTCTTTTCTTTTCGTTTTCTTTCGGTTGGAACTTTGTAAGTCTTCGTAAGTCCACATTGTAGAAAACTGATATTTATTTTGGCTTTTCTTCATCTTCTTTGCCGGGTTTCTTCGTTGAGGACTACGACCTGAGTTTTTTTTATTTCTAAAAAAAAACAAAATGAGTGCTTCTGTCACGAATAGTCCCACTATTTTTATCTCTTTTACTTTTTTGATAATTTTTTAAATGGCCCAAGTTGTCTGGGGTCATAACCATATTTTTCTTTGGGCTAATTCTAAATTTCAATCTTCTATTTTACAAATTTTAAAATATAGTCCTTTTATTTTATTTTATTAGAATCTAATCCTCGAAAAACTAAGAAAATAGTCTAATTAGTTAAGATTGTTAAACCTTACAGTTAAGTTGCTGACATGAATATAAGCAGTTCAACCATTTATGTAAATAATTAGAAAATCAATAATCTATATATAATAGATAACAAAAATCAATGGATCAATTTCACTTGTTTACCAACAAGACTAAATTTTCATTTTTTGTAACACAGAAAGACTAAATTTCCACAAATTAAAATAAATGATTTTTTTTTTCAATTCTCAAGATTATATTTTGACAGCTTAAAGTAAATAAATTATCTTCATAATTTTTGTAAAGTACAGGAATAAAATTCAGAATTAAACATTTTTAATCGTTATAAATCATATTATGAGTTTTCAACCATTCAAGAACAAGGAGCACATACTTTTAAGTAATCTGAGTTAGAAAGTAGAAATAAGGTAAGTTCTAAGAATGGCGAATATGGGTTTGATGCTGCACGACTGAATTTCAGGTCCCAAGTGGTTTTGAATGTTATGGTGCCAGATAAAGCATAAAGAAGCTGAAGTCGATGATATGGTTGAGCATTGAGTCTCAACTTCCTATATTGTAAAAGAAATAAAAAAAGAAATGATAATAGAAATGAGATAAATGGTGTGTTTATTTCGCCAAAAATGAATTACAATTTTTTCAATGCCTTTTTCCTAATTTGTTTGGTAAAAGATATATTGGTAAACGAACAATAATTTATTAGTTAATAAAAATGTATTTTTATGAGTAATTTAATTTTTATATAAAAATTATATTAAATAAACAAAATAGTAAGATTTTAATTTTTAAAAATATTAAAACGTTAATCTCAAATATTATAATTTTTAATATTGTTAAACATACATATTTATATTTAATCATATAATAAATTATAAATATAATTTATTATTTTAATAAAATATTTAATATTGTGATTTTATTTTAATAGAATTTTTAACATTAACAAAAAAATTTAATATTTTAAGTAATTTTCTTAATAGTTTAATGAAAATCCATATTAATATTTTAATGATAATATTCAATCCCATGTGATTTGTACGTGAATATAAGCATTCATTTTTTTTATTATTTAATATATTTTATTTCATGTAATTAGTATAAGTAATTATTATTAAATATAATTAAAATTTTATAATATTTTCCAAATAAAAGAATTTCAAATTATAATTTAGTAATTATACAATATTAAATAATTTACCTATTTTTAAATTTAAGTGATTATATTTATTGAACTTTAATTTATTCAAAAAATTTATTTAATTAGTTTTAATATGATAAATTTTTAAAGAAGTTTGAATATAATAATAAAATATTGATATATGACAGATGATTTACTTCAACACTTATTTTAAGTTTTACTGAAAATAGAAAAACTCTCACTTGAAAATTCATATAAATATACTTAAAAACTAAATTCATACAAATAAAAAAATATTCTGAGAATTGAGGTTGAAGTTGATTTAATTTTTATGTGTATGTCAATAATAGAAAAAAAACCTAATTGTAATTTTAAAATATTAAAGTTATCAAATTAATTCATCTTTAAAATTAAAATCAAAACATTGATTTCAATTTTGTTAGTTTAGTATTGGAAAGTTTTCTTCTTTTTTTTTATTCCGAAAGAAACATATTAGAAATGTTTTTAACATTCTATATTTTAAAATAATTTAAAATTTAAAATTAAATGATAATTTTTTAAATTAAAACGTAAATCCATTTTGAATCAAATGCATTTAAATCAAAATTTTTAAATATTACCCTAAATCAATTTATCCAATTATAATGAGATTATCATAATATTTTTCCAAATTTTATAATATTTCATTTTTGTAAATAGAACAAATAGGTGCTGATAAATTAAGCCCCTAAATTTTACTATTGAAATTGATGAGTACTGAGTTTATATTAAAATTTTGTTTGGTAAATTGATAAATATAAGTGTTGAATGTAATGGTGTTGTTTGATAAAAGTATAGACTGGTCTTTAAAATATTATTTATTTATTAATTTTAATATGTTGAAAATTTTCATTATCAAAATAAAAATTTTTAATGGTTTATCAAACACTCCCTAATATTAGATAATCTAATTGTACTAAAAACAACTACCTAATAAATTAAGATACAAATTAAATGTTTCAATTTCCTAAATAGAGTTAAAATATAAATTTTAAAATTTTAAAAAAATATTTTAAAAATTAAAACATTAATCTCAAATATTATTATTTTTAATATTATTAAACATTAGCATTTATATAATACTATGCAATACAAATTAAAAAAATTCAATTTCCTAAATATGATTAAAATAATAATTTTGAAAATTTTAAATATATATTAAAATATTAATCTCAAATATTTTAATTTTCAATATCATTAAATACATATTTATACTTAAGAAAAGTAAAAGTATTTAGTACACTGCCAGTAAAATTTTTAGATTTTACAAAAAAATTTTCACAAATAAGATCAAAGGGTTAACAAGTGTCGTAAAATATTAAAAAATAAATATTTAAAAAAATATATCAATTTTTTAAGACTACTTGTACAATAAAAAAAATACACTACCATTGTACCAAATATTTACCCTTAAATTTAATCATATAATAAATTATTAATATAATTTAATATTTTAATAAACTTATTCAATATTATACTTTTATTTTAATAAAAACTAACATAAATAATATTTTTAATTTTTAAATGATGCTTAAAATTTTTATGAAAAAATACATTAGCATTTTAAGAATAAATATGTTACATTTTATAAATGTTAGTAATAAATATTTTATAAATACTAAAAATCCTAGTAATAAATATGTGCCTAAGGACTTTCCAGTTTGTATAATTGGCTAGGCGAGAGGGCAGTATTCGAGGGGAAAGAGTGGGGAGGAGGGGACTAACGATAACTCATTTATTTTTTATATTATTTAGAGAGGCGAAGGAAAAGGGGGCAAGAGCGATGAAAGACTTGCTAGTGGAGTATGGAGGGGTTTCAAAGCAAATTGTCAATTTTGATTCACTGGTAACGTCGATGACAAGACAAAGGCTCGGATAGGGAATATCTTGGAGGTCCGTATTTCGTCTAATCCGGAAAAGTACCTCGATTTGCCAACAATTGTGGGAAGGAAGAGAAAGGAGGCTTTTGCGGGATTTAAGGAGCGGATTATGAAGCGCATTGATGGTTGGACTGCTCGTTATCTCTACGCGGGAGGTAAAGAGGTATTTATAAAATCCATTTTACAGTCAATTCCAATTTATACTATGAATTGTTTTTTACTCCCAAGTTCTTTATGTCGTGAGCTGGAAAGCCTTATTAGTAAATTTTGGTGGCGCAATAACAATACAAATAGGGTATACGTTGGTGTAAGTGGGGCGTATTATGCAGGCCAAAAGTTTATGGGGTATGGGGTTTTGAGATTTAGGTGCTTTCAATATAGCTCTGTTAGCTAAGCAAGCCTGGAGGCTTTTGATGAAACCGGATTGTTTACTTGCCCGTGTTATGAAATCCAGGTATTATCAATCTACGGATTTTATGAATGCACAACTTGGTTCTTACCCTTTATATACCTGGCGCAGTATTTGGTCGGCCCGTAGGGTGATTGAAGAGGGTGGGGGTGGAGAGTGGGCAGTGGCACCTCTATTAATATGTGGCGAGACGCATGGTTGCCTGGACCTGGAACAGGGACAATCGGCTCAGTCCATTGATATTAATTATACACTCGTTTCGGATCTTATTGATGTAACTACATATACCTGGCAGGCGGATGTGGTGAATAGTTTGTTTGGTAGTGATCAGGCCAGGAGGGTGCTTTCCATTCCACTGTCAAGATTCACACAGGAGGATGAATTCTTGTGGCAAGGGGATAATACGGAGGAGTATTTGGTAAGGAGTGGTTACAAGTGGCTTGTTTCAAATACAGGCGATGGTACAGAATGTGCAAATACAAGCCAGAACAATGAGCTACGAGTTTTTTACAACAGAATTAGGAACCTTAAATTGGCAAATAAAATTAAGATTAAATTTTGGCGAATTGCTAATAACTTTCTTCCTACTCTAAGCAATCTGGTAGCTCGAAGGGTGGCAACTAGTAGCTGGTGCCCAGTATCTAGTGATGCTGAGGAGACAGTGGAGCACCTCTTCTGTGATTGTGCTGTAATTACCCACGTTTTGAATGCTCTGCTGGTACCATTTGCTCCCTCAAACAATACAAACAATTGGAAACTATGGTTAGTTAAAGAGTTTGTCAACAGTTCCCTAGATAAATGTAAATTCTGGGTGGTTGTATTTTGGGCAGTTTGGTTTAATCGGAATAGTACTTACCATGAGGGTGTCAATCAAGAAGCATATGGTATAGTGGCTTTCGTCAAAAAATACATGCAAGAACTGGACTGTTTGGATTCGGTTTTACAAGAGGTTCAACGTCCTCCTTTTAGCATTTGGAAGCCACCAGAGGGATTTAAAGTAAAGGCAAACCTTGATGTGTCTTTCAATCATTTAACATACAAGGCTGTTGCGGGGCTCTTAATTAGGAATGGGGATGGATTAATCATGGCGGCTGGTATTTACCCTTTTGAATCTGTAACAGATTCGATTGTTGCAGAAGCAAAGGCATGTCTGAGTGCGATGATTCTGTTGAACGATTTATGGTTCCGAGCGGTGGTAGTGGAAGGGGACTCTTTGTCTGTCATCAAGAAACTGCGACGTCCTGGGGTTGACAAATCGATCATTAGTGCACTTGTAAAAGAGATTAGGGCTAGGGGGCAGTGTTTTGATTTAGTGGAATTTAGATATGTACCTCGACAGAGCAATCAAGCGACGCGCACGCTGGCGGCGGAGGGGAGGCGTTTTGAGGGAATAAGGGTCTGGGCCGAGGAAGCTCTGGTGGGGTTGGAAGCAGTAGTAGATCGGGAACGACAAGAAGTAACCTCAAGAGTTTGAGTATGCATTTCTAAATCGAAGGGTTGTGAATTTTTTTACTTTGGTTGAAATAAGGGATGCAGGAGCATTTTCAAGTTTTCGATGGAAGATACCATCAAGGATGGGGATAGGAGCTCATAATTTTACTCTGGTTTGGAGTTTCATTTCTTCTGGTTTTCTGTTGAGTCTTGTTTGTTTTATGCCTTGCTTGTCTGTTCATTTTCCTTTAAGCTTGCTTTTCTTTCTTAATTTGTTTTATTCTTGATTTTGTTGTAACAATGCTCCTCATTTAATGGTAACCAGCTAGAGTCATTTAACAAAGAATTCCTATCACACTCATTTTCGTATGAAAATTATAGATTTAATATATATATATAAATAACATATAATAAATAATGAATTAAATGGTTTGAATCTAAAGAGAAATTAAATGAAGCTTTGACTGAATGGTAACTTAAATGTTATATTAATTTAATTGACATGGGTTTAAATATTATCATATATATATTTTTATTAGTTTTTAAGTGAAAAGATTAAAATATTCTCGACTAAATTATTTATTTTAATTATGAAAAGCATTCTCATAACTTCATAACTGTGCTGGTGATCCAGTTGAGGGTAAAATCGACTCAGTCAAAAATTTAATTAATAATATAGATATACAATTGATGGAGGTAATAAAGTCTGAATAATAAAATTAAAATATACAAATATATATAAAAAAAAATTTAGCTGAATGTAGACATAATCATGGGTCAAGTCATCCGCCTAGGGCTGAAGGTCCATTAGAAAAGTGAGAGGCTTTAGGCAAAAATATATGCCCAAAAAATGGGCTTCTCATTTTTCTAAATGGGCCAAGCCTCGAGTAAATATTTTTTGGCATGGCCAGAATTTGACTAAATTTTTTTCTGCTATTGTTTGATGCTGCTTTGTTATTGTTTGTTGTCGTTTTGCTATTACATTGTTACTATTTTGTTGTTATTGATTGAATATTATATAACTCTTATTTTATTGTTAATTTTGCTACTATTTTAGATGCATTTGCTTGCTAAGTTGCAACTATCTTAGTTTGGCAAAAAATAAATTGCAACTATCTTAGTATTATTTAAGTATAAAGATTGTTTCTTAATTTATTTTCAATTTACTGGGAAACATTTATTTTTAATATTTTTAGTGTATTTGATATATTATATTTTTTAAATTTGTTTTTATATAAAAAACAATATAAAATTTTTTAATATGAGTGGGTTGTGGTCGAGTTTAACATTTTTTATCAAGGTCAAGCTTGAACAAATTTTAGGCCCGAGCCTAAAATTTTGCACTGGCTGCGGCTTGGCCCATGATCATGTCTAGTTGAATGGTAAATTATATGTTTTATTAATACAACTAGCTTGAATTCAAATATTATAATATGGGTATTTTTATTGATTTTTTAAGTAAAAAAATAAAATACCCTCAAATAATATTACTTATTTTAATTATGAAAGGTCATTCCCACGATTTTTTAACCAAGTTGGTGACCTGATTTAAGGTAACTCCGACTTAATCGGGAGCTTAAATAATAATATAAATATTAGTGTTTATATAAATTCTATTTAATTTCATTTATCTCTTATAGTTACAATGTGCCACTATCCGATGTTATATATATATTAAATGTTGGATATTAATAAGTTTATATAAGAAATCATTTATTATAAAATAAATTTCGATTATCAAACGAATATGCTTTTATGATATTGGGTAAAAAATATAAGGGTAAGTTACACTTGTTGTACCTGAATTTTACTTCAAATTACATTTTGGTCATCCAACTTTTAAAACTTATGTATCAACCATTAACTTTATCAAATTGTTATATTTTAGTTACTTAATCGTTTTCTCCCATTAAACCGATGATGTGGAATCTTAATTTAAAGGGTTAAAAAACTAATTTAGTCCTTGAAATATAAATAAAATATATATTTTAATTTTTCTTGATAGTAATTCTAAAAAAGTTTTAATAAATTATAAAAAATAAATCAAAGGTTGGAAATTAACTCGTGTAATGCATCAAACAATTAAATAACTAAAATAAAAAAGATCGAACACACAAATTTTATTTGAAAAAACTCCTCAAAAGAAGATAAAAAACTACGGGTAAAATGAGATTTTACTATAATAAATAAGAGTACAAAAGATAGAGGTAATTAAAGAAAAACCTGAAGCCCCACAAACAAAACCCTTCAAAACAAATAACAAGGTTCTCTCAATCTAAATATTTTTGTTGTGTAAAACTTAGAGTAATTAAGGCCTATTTATTATAGATTGAAATTTGTAGCATATATGACTACAACAACCCTAGGTTAATTAGAGTTTAAAGGGGAAACTAAAAATAGAGTTTAACTAAGAGAAGAAAACTGAGAAAATTTGGTCTGCACGTCGTCACGTCGTGATGTGGCTTGATATGACGTCAGGACGCAAAGGACCGTCACGTTGTCAGGATGAAGCTCTGTTGCTCGTCAGGACGAGATGACTATTGCATCATCAAGACAAAAAAATACTGCTCGTTGGGACGTCGTGTACTGTTAACTAAAATAGGAGGCATTTACCCACATTAAAATTATTAAAATTATAAAATATATTATAAAAATGCCAAATTATTATTATAAACAATTGTTTATAAAATTCTTTATTTCCTTTCTTTAATGCTTTAGTTCAATTAAAATCATTTAATTCAATCTTGGTTCTGGTGAAGATGATAAAATCTATAGGGTGGTCATTTAGATAAACAATTGTTTATAAAGATTGAATAGAAGCATTAAAGAAAGGAAATAAACAATTTCTATAAACAATTGAAAAATAATATTGTATTTATATTTCAGGGCCCACATTAGTTTTTATCCTCTAAATTAACGTGCTACGTCATTGATTTTACCGGAAAAAATAGATGAGTGACTAAAATGTGGCAATTCAACAACATTAATGGTTGTTATGTAAAGTTTAAGGACAACGGGTGTAGTTACCCAAAATATAATTTATGTTGTGTTTGTTTTATAAAAATCAAGCTTCAAAATTTTATTTTAGTAAAAATTGTCAAATATTGAAAATTATTTTATGTAGAATCATCCAAACACTAGAAAATTATTATAAACTTGTTTAAGAAAATACGACGATTTTTTAAAAATGATTTTAAATAAAAAATTATTTTCAACGAAACAAATACAATTTTATTATGAAATGAAGAGAGATGGAGAGAATAAAGAATAAAGAAAATATGAAAGCAATAGAGAATATACTTTATTGATCAAAAGGAATAACTACAATACTTCATCAGAGTCTCTATTTATAGGTATAAGAAGTATAAAAGAAGTAGAAATCTAATTCTAATAACTATTAAATTTTAAAGTACATTAAAACATTATCTTAATAATGATGGACATCTACTTAATAGGATATTCATAACGCTCCCCCTTGAATGTCCATTGATAGATAATGTGCCTTGTTAAAACCTTATTAGGAAAAATCCTATGGGATAAAAATCTAATAAAGGAAAAAAAATACACAATCTATAATACGCATAATATGCTGCCTCATTAAAAACCTTACCAGGAAAATCTAATGGGACAAAACATCAGTTAAGGGAAAAATTGTAACACCCCTTACCCGAGACTGTTGTCAAAATCGAGCACGAGGTATTACTAAACTTAATCTATCACTTAAATAGTTTTAAAATTTTTTTTATTTAAACTTTTCGGAATGTGTTGTCATCCTGCGTCGTAGTCGCCTAAAAATTCATATCTTGAGTTCCGAAACTCAAAATTTAGATCCGTAAATTTTTCCTGAAACTAGACTCATATATCTATCCACAAATTTTTTTCTATAATTTTTGACTTAGCCAATTAGTACAGTTTATTAGTTAAAGTTACCCCTGTTTCAGAAGTTGACTGTACTTATCTCTACTTACTACGAACCACTTTTCTCCCTATACAAAATTAATACAACTATACCGTTTGTTTCTATTAAAACTAGATTCAATAAGGATTCTAACCATGTAAATTACACCTCCTAATTATTTTTGTACAATTTATGGTGAATTTCCAAAGTTGAAACAGGGGATCTAGAAATTGCTCTGACCCTGTTTCACTAAAACTCAGATATCTCATAAAATATAATACCTTTACCTATTTTGCTTATTCCATAAGAAAATAGACATAATAATCTTTAATTTCATATATTATTCATCTTAAAAATATGTTTACACAATTTTTAGTGATTTTTCAAAGTCACGTCATTTCTGTTATTTGAATCTGTTTTTAGGTTACTTTCACATTTTTCATAATTTTCATGTGATAACCACCATTCAATCATACATATTAATAAACATGCATATCATCGGCCATTTTTATTAGCTAGTCTCTAGCAAGCATTTACACATCATTCATTGTTCATATTATACTAAAGATAGCTAAGTTTCTATACATGCCATACACAAAACAAAACGTCTAATTATACCGAGTTATTTCTTGGATAGTGTGATCGGCCTCCGACGTTTCCTTCGATCCCCGAGTGGCTAGATAAGTACTATAAGAAGAAGAAAATAAAGAGATTAAGCACTAGGCTTAGTAAGCTTACAAGCAAATAAATTACAACATTCAACATAATGAATAATTATACATAATGTCACCTAGCCTCATAAACTTTCTTTACTTCTCATTTTCTACCTTCTTCTTTACTCACTTCCTTTCTTTCTTACTCCGACCTTTCACTATTCATAAATATAATCTACCTTCCATTTTGCTGATAATTCACTGTAATTTAAAGTGTACAATGACCCATTGAACCACTCGGAATACTAAGGATACTGGGTCGTTCTGCCGATCAATATCCACGCTAATGCCATGTCTTCGACATGGACTTACATGAATTATTCCTGCCTCCAATGCCATATATATGTCTAATATGGGCTTACATGGCTTATTCCTGTCTCCAAAGCCATATATCTGATATGGACTTACATGGCTCATTCCTGTCTCCGTCTGTCTCTTCAACCCCAATATCCTAACATTCCTAAGGTTCAAACGGGCTTCCTAATGCTTTTTCTCTCATCACTACGCTTTAATTCGACTTCAAATATTCTCATAAAATAAGTATATAAATGCTGAAATTTACAATAATAATGTAAAATAAAAGAATATTGCATTTATTTCATCAGTAAACTTACCTCGATACAAAATGTGACTAAACTTTACAATTTAATCCTTTACTTTTTCTTTTCCCCGATCTACTCCCGAATTTCGCTCTTCTTGATCTATAATAGCAAATTTAACTTATTTAATATCAAAATTTATCAAAACAGTCCTTTACTCAGACTTTGAAAAATTACATTTTGCCCCTAAACTTTTACATATTTACACTTTTGCCCCAAAGCTCGTAAATTAAACTTCAGCCTATTTTCTTATGTTTTATGACATGCTGGTCATTTTTCCCTTCTATGGCAGCATCAAATTCATACTCTAACATGCACTTATGACTATTAGGTATTTTTACCGATTAAGTCCTTTTACTCGTTTTTGCTTAAAACCGAGTAGTACAAATTGTCTAACATAATTTAAAACCTCATATTCTATCATAAAACACCAAAATACACAAATTTCACCTATGGGTATTTTTCCAAATATGAACTCTAACTTAAATTATTGCTAGCATAAGCTTTATCGAGCTACTGGGACTCCGAAAACGTAAAGAACATTAAAAACGGGGCTTGGAATCACTTACTATGGAGCTTGAAAGCTTGAAACAAACCCTAGCTATGGAGAACCCTTGAAATTTCGTGCTAATGAAGAAGATGATACAATTTTGTCATCTTTTTACCTTTTTATTAATGTTAATAACCAAATGACCAAAATGCCCCTCCTTACTAAACTTTCAAAAATTCCTTCCATGTCCTAATTTTTTTCCATGAACTTAAAATTGGTCAAATTACCCTTTAATGACCTCTAATTAATAATCTAATTCAATTTTATGCAAAATACTTCTAGAACACAAGTTTTACAATTTATTCAATTTAGTCCCTAATTTCAAATTAAGCACTTTATGCATAGAATTTCTTCACGAACTTTTCACACAATCATGCAAACATATCATAGACCTCAAAATAATAATAAAATAAATTTTTCTACCTCGGATTTGTGGTTTCGTAACCACTATTCCGTTTAGGCCCTATTTCGGGATGTTACATTTCTCCCCCCCTTTAGGGATTTTCGTCCTCGAAAATCTTACCTGTTAAAAGATTTGGGTACTATTTTCGCATAGCCTCTTCGGGTTCCCATGTAGCCTCGTCTACCCCATGTCTATTCCATAGTACTTTCACAAGTGCAATACTTTTGTTCCTTAATTGCTTTACCTCTCGAGCTAGAATCTTTCTGGGTTCTTCACCGTAAGTCATGTCTAGTTGAATTTCAACCTCTGTCTCGAGAAATCACATGTGACGGATCTGAACGATAACGACGTAGCATAGACACATGAAATACATTATGAATCTTCTCTAACTCAATCGCAAAAGCTAACCGATATGCTAATGGTCCGACTCTCTCAATCACTTCAAACGGTCCAATAAAACGTGGACTTAGTTTGCCTTTCTTACCAAATCGAGAACTTTCTTCCATGGGGATACTTTCAAAAAACTTTGTCACCAACTTGATACTCAATCTCTTTTCTCTTCAAATCGCATACGACTTTTTGTCCATGCGAGGTCGCTTTTAAGAAATCTCTGATGATTTTTACTTTCTCTTCTGTTTCCTTAACTAGATCAACTCAGAAATCTGATTTTCCTTAAGCTCTGTCCAATACAAAGGTGTACGACATTTACGTCCATACAAAACTTCATAAGGTGCCATCTTCAAACTCATTGATAACTATTATTGTAGGCAAACTCTACTAATGGTAAATATTTTTCCCAATCGCCTTGAAATTCCAATACACACATCTAAGCATATCTTCAAGTACACTAATAACTCTCTCTCGATCGACCGTCGGTTTGAGGATGGAAAGCTGTACTAAAACTCAATTTTATACCTAAAGCCTCTTGTAACTTCTTCCAGAACCGTGAAGTAAATCTTCGATCTCTGTCTGCAAATGATCGATAATGGCACTCCATGTAGTCTAACTATCTCTCAAAATGTATAACTCACCAACTTGTCAAGTGAGTAATCCATACGGATTGGGATAAAATGAGCCGACTTAGTTAGCTTATCAATTACAACCCATATTGCATCTTTCTTTTTCAGTGTTAACGGCAACCTTGTCACAAAATCCATAGTAACTCTGTCCCATTTCCATTCGGAACTAGCACGAGTTGCAATAATCCTAAGGGTACCGATGTTCGCCTTTACACGTTGACAAATCAAGCATCTAGAAACAAACTCAAATGTCTCTTTTCATTCCTACCCACCAATACAATTTCTTCAAATCATTATACATTTTTGTACTTTGCTGGATGAATAGATAAAGAAGCGTTATGTGCTTCTGAAATCTTTTGAATAAGCTCATCATTCTTTGGTACACAAATTCATCTCTAAACATCAAACAACCATCGAACCAATCCAAAATCGATTCTATGCCCGACTCGCATTGAACTCTTTTTAGCTTGTAACTCATTATCATCTTTCTCGAGCTTCACAAATCTCTTCAAAAAATACTGGTTTAGCTCTAAATTCAGCTAAAATAGAACCATCATTTGACATGGCTAAATAGGTATTCAAAGCTCGCAAAGTAAATAAAAGTTTCTGCTTAGAGCGTCAAGAACTACATTTGCCTTACAGGTGATAATCAATCACTAACTCGTAATCTTTAAGCAATTCCAACCATCTTCTTTGCCTCAAATTCAAATCTTTTGAGTCATCAAGTATTTCAAGCTTTTATGATCGGTAAATATTCGGCACCTTTCACCATACAAATGATGTCTCCAAAGTTTCAACGCAAAAATAATGGCAGCTAACTCTAAATCATGTGTCGGATAGTTCTTCTCATGTGGCTTTAGTCGCCTAGAGGCATAAGCAATTACCTTCCCTTCCTGCATAAGTACACAACCAAGTCCATTCATGGACGCATCACTTTGTAAATCACAAACTCCTTACAGGTTCTCGGTTGTACTAAAACAGGAGCTTTAGTCAACGATGCTTTTAACTTGTCAAAACTTTGTTGACACTTCTCGATCCATTCAAACTTGACATCCTTTCGCAGACAATCTTGTCGATTGGGGTAGCTATCATGGAAAATCCTCTACAAATCGTCTATAATATCCGCAAGACCAAGAAAACTTCTAACTTCTTATACATTTCTAGGAGGCTTCCAATCAACAATGGTTGAAATCTTGCTCGAATCAACCTTAATACCTTCACACGAGACAATATGTCCAAGAAAACCAACTTCTCGTAACTGAAATTCACTTTTCTTTGAACTTGGCATACAAATCGATTATCTCTCGAAATATGTAAAAGCGTTTCTCAAATGCTCTGCATGCTCGGGCTCATCATGAGAATAAATCAAGATATCATCAATGAACACAACTACAAACTTATCCAAGTACGGTTTGAAAATTCGGTTCATTAAGTCCATAAAAATGGCAGGAGCATTAGTCAAGCCAAATGGCATCACAAGGAACTCATAATGACCATACCTAGTCCTAAAGCGCCTTGGGACATCCGACTCTTTAACTCATAACTCGATAGTATCCGGATCTCAAATCTATCTTGGAGAACACAGAGCTCCCTTCAATTGATCAAACAAATCATCAATTCTAGGCAATGGATACTTGTTCTTTCATCATTACCTTGTTAAGTTGCCGATAATCCATGCACAACCGCATCGATCCGTCTTTTTTTTTCAAATAGCAATCGTGCACCCCATGGTGAACTACTGGGTCTTACAAATCCTTTATCTGTCAATTCCTGCAAATCGAGCTTTCAATTCTTTCAATTCCAACGAGCCATTCTATAAGGAGCAATAGAAATGGGGGTGGTACACGAATCAACTCAATACCAAACTCAACTTCTCTAACAGAGAGGTAAGCACGGTAGTTCTTCCTAAAACACATCGGAAACTCACATACCACGAAGTACCGACTCAATTTTCAATTCTGGGTTTTAGTGTTCAACACAAAAACAAGATAAGCTTCATACCCTTTTCTCAAACATTTACGAGCGGACATATACGAAATTATGGGAAATGAACTATCGACTCTTCCAATTAACCCAAGAATTTCACCATTTTCACACTTCAACTCAATGAATTTCTTTCTACAATTCACTATCACATCATGTGTAGTCAACCAATCCATACCAAGAATCACATCAAACTCATCAAATGGCAATAGCATGAGATCAGTAGGAAAAACAAGATAACCTCTAATCATCAAAGGACAATTTCTACAAACTTTATCTACTAATACATGCTTGCCTAATGGGTTCGATACTTTAATCACAAATTCAGCAGATTCTATAGGCATACTTATACTAGACATCAATTTCATACAAACATAAGAATGAGTCGAACCCGATCAATCGAGCCATGACATTAATATTATGTAGAGAAAATGTACCCATAATCACATCGGGGAGGATGCCTCTTCGCGTGCCTAATAGTATAAGTCCTTGCAGGGGGCTCTAGCATCCGGTCTCACAAAGTAGAATCTCTAAAGGTACCTCTCATTACTGCTCCTACTCTCGGTTGCCTCGGTGATCCGCCTCTAGTAGGAGCATTTTCGGATCTAGCACTCTGTATTACTTCTCGGCTAGCCACTTCGGACATTCTCGTATAAAATGATCCGGAGCACCACATTTATAGCAAACATTTTCGCCGCCCGCCCGACAAGGACCATAATGAAGTCTACCACACTTGTGGACACCACGATCTACCCCATGCGACATTACCTACACTCGCAATCGAGGTGGTCCGAGCCTTCTGATCTTTAAATCTGCTACCTCTATTCGACTAGCTTGCCTGCCGCCGAAAAGCTAGATCTGGTAGAAAACTCTTTGGGCCTCTTGGATGTAGCTTTGAAATGACCTACTCATCTGTCTCTTCTTTGTATCTTGTGTCTCTGTCTCAACTTTACCTTTCCTTTTTAACAACTCCTCTGCCTTACAGGCTCTCTCAACTAAAATAACGAGCTCTTTTATTTCTAGAACACCCACTGACAGTCGGATATCATCATTTAACCCATCCTCAAATCTTTTACACATGATAGCCTCTGTGGACACACATTCTTGAGCATATTTATCGAGCCCGACAAATTCACGCTCATAATCGGTCACCGCTATATTGCCTTGTTTCAATTCCAGGAATTCTTTTCTTTTCTGGTCAATAAACCTTTGACTGATGTACTTTTTACGAAATTCCTCCTGAAAGAAATCCCAAGTGACCCTCTCCTTTGGTACAACTGATATAAGTGT
The DNA here is from genome assembly GCA_025698475.1 of Gossypium anomalum. Classification (NCBI taxonomy): domain Eukaryota; kingdom Viridiplantae; phylum Streptophyta; class Magnoliopsida; order Malvales; family Malvaceae; genus Gossypium; species Gossypium anomalum. The sequence continues at coordinate 19,992,070 of CM046966.1, forward strand.
CTTCCACCAGTAGTAGGCTGAGTCTCTAAGAAGTGATACTACACATTTCATACATTCCTCGGGTGTACAAGATAATTCGTCAAAGACTCTGATAGTATTTTCTAACCAAAATTCTGCTCTTTCTGCATCATCATCTTTTGTTGCTCAAAACTCTTCTGCCCCTTGTTTCCTGATTCTATCAACTGGTGGCTTTTCTCTTATCACGGTACCTGTGACTGGGGAAGCTTGAGCTACATGGGTAGCCTGAGAATCATGAGGGGGTGGAGGTCTAACTGCCGGATTCGTACGAATGAACTCGGCAAACCAATCATTCAAAGCTTGGAAGAGAGCTTCTCGAGTCACTCATCCCTGATCAACGATTACTAGCCTATTCTCAGATGGCGCTGCCCCTTCCGCGGGAGCAGGCGCATTACTTTCTACATCATCATTACCAGTTCGCTCGGGATCCATTACTATAAAACAAAATATTTAAAAATCGTCAGGAGTCGTCACACTATCAAAATACAGGTATGGCATGTATAGCTAGACTTTTACTCACACTAACTGTTCCGAGAACCGACTAAACCTGCTCTGATACCAATAAATGTAACACCCCTTACCCGAGACTGTTGCCAAAATCGAGCACGAGGTATTACTAAACTTAATCTATCACTTAAATAGTTTTAAAATTTTTTTTATTTAAACTTTTCGGAATGTGCTGTCATCTTGCGTCGTAGTCGCCTAAAAATTCATATCTTAAGTTCCGAAACTCAAAATTTAGATCCGTAAATTTTTCCTGAAACTAGACTCATATATCTATCCACAAATTTTTTTCTAGAATTTTTGACTTAGCCAATTAGTACAGTTTATTAGTTAAAGTTACCCCTGTTTCAGAAGTTGACTGTACTGACCTCTACTTACTACGAACCACTTTTCTCCCTATACAAAATTAATACAACTATACCGTTTGTTTTTATTAAAACTAGATTTAATAAGGATTCTAACCATATAAATTACACCACCTAATTATTTTTTTACAATTTATGGTGAATTTCCAAATTTGAAACAGGGGATCTAGAAATTACTCTAACCCTGTTTCACTAAAACTCAGATATCTCATAAAATATAATACCTTTACCTGTTTTGCTTATTCCATAAGAAAATAGACATAATAATCTTTAATTTCATATATTATTCATCTTAAAAATATGTTTACACAATTTTTAGTGATTTTTCAAAGTCACGTCATTTCTGTTATTTGAATCTGTTTTTAGGTTACTTTCACATTTTTCATAATTTTCATGTGATAACCACCATTCAATCATACATATTAATAAACATGCATATCATCGGCCATTTTTATTAGCTAGTCTCTAGCAAGCATTTACACATCATTCATTGTTCATATTATACTAAAGATAGCTAAGTTTCTATACATGCCATACACAAAACAAAACGTCTAATTATACCGAGTTATTTCTTGGATAGTGTGATCGGCCTCCGACGTTTCCTTCGATCCCCGAGTGGCTAGATAAGTACTATAAGAAGAAGAAAATAAAGAGATTAAGCACTAGGCTTAGTAAGCTTACAAGCAAATAAATTACAACATTCAACATAATAAATAATTATACATAATGTCACCTAGCCTCATAAACTTTCTTTACTTCTCATTTTCTACCTTCTTCTTTACTCACTTCCTTTCTTTCTTACCTGACCTTTCACTATTCATAAATATAATCTACCTTCCCTTTTGCTGATAATTCACTGTAATTTAAAGTGTACAATGACCCATTGAACCACTCGGAATACTAAAGATACTGGGGTCGTTCCTGTCGATCAATATCCTGCCAATGCCATGTCTTCGACATGGACTTACATGAATTATTCCTGTATCCAATGCCATATATATGTCTAATATGGGCTTACATGGCTCATTCCTGTCTCCAAAGCCATATATCTGATATGGACTTACATGGCTCATTCCTGTCTGTCTGTCTTGTCAACCCCAATATCCTAACATTCCTAAGGTTCAAACGGGGCTTCCTAATGCTTTTTCTGTCACATACTTCTTTAGTTCGACTTCAAATATTCTCATAAAATAAGTATATAAATGCTGGAAATTTACAATAATAATGTAAAATAAAAGAATATTGCATTTATTTACTGTAAACTTACCTCGATACAAAATGTGACTAAACTTTACAATTTAATCCTTTACTTTTTCTTTTCCCCGATCTACTCCCGAATTTCGCTCTTCTTGATATATAATAGCAAATTTAACTTATTTAATATCAAAATTTATCAAAACAGTCTTTTACTCAGACTTTGGAAAAATTACATTTTTGCCCTTAAACTTTTGCATATTTACACTTTTGTCCCAAAGCTCGTAAATTAAACTTCAGCCTATTTTCTTATGTTTTATGACATGATGGTCATTTTTCCCTTCTATGGCAGCATCAAATTCATACTCTAACATGCACTTATGACTATTAGGTATTTTTACTGGATTTAAGTCCTTTTACTCGTTTTTGCTTAAAACCGAGTAGTACAAATTGTCTAACATAATTTAAAACCTCATATTATATCATAAAACACTAAAATACACAAATTTCACCTATGGGTATTTTTCCAAATATGAACCCTAACTTAAATTATTGCTAGCATAAGCTTTATCGAGCTACTGGGGACTCAAAACGTAAAGAACATTAAAACGGGGCTTGGAATCACTTACTATGGAGCTTGAAAGCTTGAAACAAACCCTAGCTATGGAGAACCCTTGAAATTTCGTGCTAATGAAGAAGATGATACAATTTTGTCATCTTTTACCTTTTTATTAATGTTAATAACCAAATGACCAAAATGCCCCTCCTTACTAAACTTTCAAAAATTCCTTCCATGTCCTAATTTTTTTCCATGAACTTAAAATTGGTCAAATTACCCTTTAAGGACCTCTAATTAATAATCTAATTCAATTTTATGCAAAATACTTCTAGAACACAAGTTTTACAATTTATTCAATTTAGTCCCTAATTTCAAATTAAGCACTTTATGCATAGAATTTCTTCACGAACTTTTCACACAATCATGCAAACATATCATAGACCTCAAAATAATAATAAAATAAATTTTTATACCTCGGATTTGTGGTTTCACAATCACTATTCCGTTTAGGCCCTATTTCGGGATGTTACAAAAATAGTACAGCGCGTATTTACTCCCCCTCATGAAAATATCACATATTTTATCATATTTTACGTATTCAATCTTGAATACTAGTTTTTCAAATGACTATTTGAATGTACTTGCTAAGCATTTATATTACCATTCTTTTAAAAATCATGAGTGAGGGAAAATTTTGAGAAATATATTTTGATCTCTTCAGGAGATTCAACAATAATCTTAACAAACTTTAATTATGATTCTTATATAAAAATACAAATAGATATTTTGGATCATTTTATAATCCTTCTTCAACTACTCAAATTTACCACATATGTTCAAATTATTTCAATTCATATAAATGAATAATTTCCCGATAATTTCATTATGCTTTTAACATTCTAAATCCTTCAAGGATTTTAATATGAACTTTACTATATAGTGATTTATAAAGGTTGTAAAAACAACCATTAAACGCAAGTTAAATCTTTTATGAATTGTTAAAATAATATGTCTAAAGGTTATTACATCCACTACAAAATAATATTATATCTTTTCATAATCAATACCAGTACTTAGCAAAAAACTTCATATTTTTATTCCGTTTTTGCAAAACTACTTCATTTGCATCATCACTAGCTTTATACATTTAGATATTTGGACTACTGGTCTAAAAACTCATCGAATTTAATTATACTTGAGTTGCGTCTTTCTATTTTGATCAATTTATTCCATATCTATATTTCTAAATAGATTTATTCAAGATTCTCCTTTTATTTCATTATTTCAATAATAATATTGCATGCAAAATATTGTCGACCACTTTTATTATTCGGTTCCATATTTTCTCTAATTGACATAACTTATCGAGATCTCTTATTTTTATTATTTTAAAATTCAATTTCAGGTAATTGAATCTCTTCTGGAGTTTTACTTATTAGTTATGTCTTGGGTCTCTTCTGGAATACTCGCCTCCACTATATAACCATCTAGAATAATTTTCATCTTTGGAACCGATCAATCTATTATTTATTCTAACTGGTTGTCCTACTGGGACTTTGATTCAAATTAAAATATTATGGTATATAACAGTTGGTTATTCTCATTAAGGTTGTAAATACATCTAACAGTAAACTTGTAATGAGTTATCCTTATCGAATTTCTAGTTCAATTACTCTCCCCCTAACTCATTACAAGTTATTGTTTCTCTCCCCTAATGTTGGGAAAACTGACAACTTATGTCACAATTAAATCTCAAATTAATTGCTCAAAATATTATAAGGAGACTCATATAAATATACATTCTCAATATCTTATTATGACCTGTGCGTTTTGGTGGAGCAGTTGGAACATATACCGCACATCTAAAAATTGTAAGATGGAAATATTTGACTTTTTACCAAAAATCAATTGTAATGGGGAGTATTTATAATTTATTGGCTTGGTGCGTACAACATGTAAATCAATACAATCTCATGTTGAAATAGAAAGTTTTGTTCTCATAAGTAATGATTTAGCTATTAGTTGGAGGCATTTGATAAATAAGTCAACTAAATCATTTTGTGTGTGAACATGAGCTACAGGATGTTCAACTTTTATCCCAATTGACATGCAATAATCATTGAAAATTTGCGATGTAAACTCACCAACATTAGCAAGATGAATTGTTTTAGTTGCATAATGTAAAATTAATCATTTAAACAAGCAATCTCGCAAGCGACAGGTTGCGAGTTGATAACGCATGTGATTATTTTTTAGATGCATCTACCGAAATCATAGAATATCAAAACCATCCACATGGTGGATGAATGAGCCTATATTCATTTCAGAAATGCAAGACATTAAATCTCAACTTTAGCTAGTGAGTTTCTAAGAATCAATTTTTATTGAGAACAAGCAACAAATGAAAATTCTTTAAATTAAAGAATCTTTTGAATCTTTAATGGATGTCCATATGAACTCTCAATTAATTTCTGCATCATATATGATCCAGGATGGTCTAACTGGTCACGCCAGGTAGTAAACGCATTTGTATCAGTAAACTTCTGGTTTACTTTAACATTAATAATTTTACTATCATTCTTTTTAATTTGTATCCACATATAAATACTATTGTGGCATTTACTGCTGGAAATGTCTAAATCAATGTGAAGTCTATAATGCCACCAAGTCAATTAATATAATTTCCAAATAATTGTATGCAATATTCGTTTCAAGAAATATGTCAAAATCTTCAAATGCCCAAAAATTTATTAATAGCAAACTTTAAGACTAAATCTTATTTTCCATGTGTATAACATGTACATAACCAATGACTTCTCATACATAAGTTTTCTCTCTTGAAAATTCTCATCAGTAATATTTTACCACGTAATTTTAATTGGGAACTTATTTTGAATACTATAGAGTTATACTCACAATTTTTAAAAAATACTTGCAACTTTAGATGCATCCAACCATAATAAGCTTTAGATAGAATTATCATATTCTATTTCTTATGAGTAGATCTTTCACAGTCAAATATTTTGCTTTCAACCATTTAATAGGGATGATGACAAAAGAATATCATAAATATTATAAATTAATAATTCAATCTCATTTTTTTTATTCATATGAAATATAATCTTTTCCTCATTCACAATCTCAATTTGAGATCCATTACAAATAACTTTTAAAAGTAATGCATTAACCATCACAAATTTTGTGCTTTTTAGATAGTGATATATTAGCTCTTCTGGAGCTTTCAACTAATTTTGTACTATTAAATATTAGAATAATATTTGTTTGTTTTAGCACCAAATAAGATAAATATTTTCTATCTGTAATGATAGAATTCCTTACTATATTTTCATATCTTTCCTCAAAGAATATTAACAAAAACAAAATATTTGGGCATACGCCACATATCTGGCCAACAATATTTCATATCACATTGATAATAAGTTATGTTTACCCTTTGAAAAGTTATCTTGAGAACCCTCATTGTTTTCTTATTTATTACTATGTTCCCACTTTTTGTGGTCCATGTGTATATCTTTCATTTTCTTTATGTTTACATTCACTTCGGGGAATGCAATAAATCTAGTAGAACGGACTTATAAACATCCTAATAGATTCTTTATTTCATAATCACCATCGCAAACATGTATGAGATTTCAAATCAAAATCTATCTATTCATGTTCTCATGATTAGTCTTCAATTATAATAAATAATAAATAAAACATAGTAAAATATACCTGAAGATCTTTAACATCATCATCATCACTAGAAGGTATGAGATAGTTCGATAATATTCTTGATTTCATATAGATAACGGTATCAAATCTTTCACTATCCTTAAGAACAAAAAGTAAAATAAGCTAATCAAAACAATGATAACATATAATGAAAGAAGAATGAAAAATAATAATCAGATATGAAACATTAAATAAAAAACTTCCTGTAAAAACTTTGCATCTTGCCGTCAAAGAAATTAAAAATCATGGAGGATAAATTTGATCGTCGATAAAAGGAACTATCACTTTAAGCAAGATCGTGCTGATAACGTGTTATAAAATAAAGAAAGATGGAGAGAATAAAGAATAAAGAAAATATGAAAGCAATAGAGAATATACTTTATTGATCAAAAGGGATAATTACAATGTTTCATCAGAGTCTTTATTTATAGATAGAAAACATATAAATAACTATTAAAATTTAAAGTACATTAAAACTTTACCTTAATCATGATATACATCAACTTAATAAGATATTCATAACAAATTTTAAATTTTTATTTTTAAAACCAAAGGAATTAAATAATAGATAAATTTGACATAAATCTGATATTGACTAAAATGATGTCAATCAAATGGATTTAATGTTACGATAAAATCATAATGTGAGATTACACGATCCAAAATGTTTCTTTAGGTACAAGATTGTGACGAGATGGTAATTGAGGGCTGTGTGCGGTCTGTTTAGGGGATGGTAGGAGCGTGGTGGGCAGAGCTTCAAGCCATACAAGATGAGCTTGAGTATGCTACTAATATGGGTTTCACGGACATTGCGACTCATATGAGTTGATTTTGAAGGTGCGCGACGATAAGTTGGACATATCCATATCAGATCACTTCGAGAAGGAAGGTTGCAATTTATATTTAACTTTGTTAGTCGTTTTAATAATAATAAGACAGCTGATCAGTTAACCCAATCGAGCTGTACTAGTTTTTTTTTTTTTTTTCACTTAGTTTTTGTTTTGATAATTCTGTTGAGGTTCATGGAAGATGCTATTATTGTTAAATAAAAGAATGTGCTTTTTTTAATTATATTTTATCAAATAATAATCATAATTGTAATATATTTTTAAATATATATATTTTTTCATTTATCTCGTCTCTTTTTTATGGAAATTCCGAGAGGCAATCTTGAGAGTTAGTGGGTTTGATGATTACTGGATTAAGTTAATCTTGACATGCGTTTCATTGGTGACATATCAGTTTTCATCAATGGAACCATTGGAGAAATAATCAAGCCAGAAGGCGATCTAAGACAATGAGATTCTCTTTTTCCAACTTGTTTGTGTTATGCCAAAATATTCCTCTCGCTTATGATTGAAATGGCTGAAAGTGAAAGGAAAATAAAATGTCTTAAAATAAGTAGCAGAAGCATCCCCATCACTCACTTTTTTCCAGATGATATTTGTATCTTCTTCAAAGTGAGCCGAGAAACATGTCAAGTCATTAAAGGCCTTTTTAAGCTCTCCAGATCAACTTTGAGAAATTGAAATTTATGATGAATCGAAACCATCACCCTAAATTCGAACAAGTGATCAAAAATATTTTACAAGTCAAAGTTACAACCAAATGAGGTAAATATATTGGAGTGAATTTAGAGGACTTAAAAAGATAAGGTAAATTCTTCCAGCCTTTACTTTCCAAAACGGAATCAAAATTTATCTTGTGGAAGGCGAAACTTCTTAGACAAATAGATAGATTGACTTTGTTCATATGATACTCTCTAATCTGCCGATTTATCAATTATCTTGTTTTTAGGCTCCGAAAACATCTGTGAGAAAATAGATAAGATCATGTGAAAATTTTGGTGGGGTGAAGATTTGGACAGTAGGAAACCCATATCTTAGCTAGGATCACCTTTGTTCAAATAGATTTCAAGGAGGATTAGGTTTGAGAAAGATAGAGATCACGAAAGTCTTCTAGCTAAGTAAGCATGGAGAATAGTTAGCAATGGCAGCTGGCTTTTGCAAGAAACGCTTATTCGGAAATATTGCTACAATGAGAACATCCTAAATTCTCAGTCCAAACCTGGTAATTCTTGGACATGGAAAATCATCCTCTGTGGGAGAGATGTCATCAAGTGGCAAAAGGAAGTTCAGTTGAAGAATTTAAATAACTTAGGGTCAATTCTCTCAAATCTCCCACACCAAGTTGATAGGCATTTGGACAAAGCGGAGCTCATGTTTTGATGGTGTTACAGTAACAAGATGGAGACATTCTTTTGAAGGAGAATTCTCGATTCAATTTGCAAATCACAAAGAAATCAATAGAAGCAAAAATGTGAAGCAGAACTTGAATCAAGCAAGAATTTCAGAAAGAATACGGAGGAAAGCATAGGCTATGAAACTGCCTTTCAAGGTAACCATCTTCATTTGGAAAATTTGGAACAATGTTCTGCCGATTAATATGGAGATACAATAATGAATAAGAAAAATGAAAATGGAATGCATCTCTTCCTAACATGTGAATTTGCAAAGACAACGTGGTTTGGATCCTCTCGGGACTTAAGATCAATCCTATCAGATTCGGGATCAGTTCGTGATTGGTTAGCCTCCCTAATAGAACATTGGAATGCAACAAGGAAATCATAAATGAAAAGTTCACATCTATTGCAAGCATAATTCAATCCAACCTAGCCTCGTGCGTAGTTCAAACCTTATTCAAGGAATAAATTAAAGAAGTAGGACAAACTTTGGGTATCACCTAATCAGCTACTCAACTCTCTAGAGTAAATCACAACATCTCTTTAAGCTGGGGAAGAAATATGACAAGAGTGGGGGTAGGCTATCTTCTGAAAGTCCAGAGTAATGAAACAATTTGGCTGCATAGGTAGGAATTTGGTCAGAGTAGGAAGTCTATTAGTAAACTTCTAATTCTCCGGTTTGTTCTCGCTAAGCTACTGGAACTAAAAGCTCTAAAATGTACTTACCAAGGTCAAGTTATCAAGAAGAATTATTGAGTGCAAACAAGTTCAAGATAATGGAAAGAGACTCCTAACACCAACTTTATCAATATTTAAATATTAAATATTAAATATTAATAATTATAACATATATTTTCCAAATTGAAGTCAAAGTATTTCTTGAAGGCTTGTGATTAGCCTTAGATAAAGGTTTTAGACAAGTCAATTTGGAGAGTGACAATGCTTTGCTTATTGAGATTCTTCAAATCGGACTTGCAACAGTTGGAAATGTTGTTGAAATTCAAATGATTAATAACTTGTGTTTCAAAGATTGGAAAGTAAATTTCAGAAGTATTGGTAGAACAAATAATAAAGTGGTGGATTGCCTAGCCAAGATGATTAGGGATGATATTGATCATTTAGTGATTATTGAAGAACTGCCTCCTAAATCAAAATTTCACTAAAAGAAGATATTCGTTCGAGTGTTCTTGTGAAATCAAGTAGTAATTAGTTTCTCAAGTTTTTAGGCTTGGCCTATCTTTCTTTCTACCAAAAAAAAAAATTGAAAACCAAAATTCGAAAAAACAAAATAAGCAAATAAAACAACATAATTTGATGATTTATATAATTGGGCTTTTTTAAAGTCTGTTTAACTTTAACCATTGAAAACTTGGGCTGGGATACCAATTTCTAACCCATATTTTTTAGGCAATGAAAATGATAATTTGATTACCTACGAAGGAAAGATGATAACTTTATTTTAATTTTTCTTTTTTCAACCGAGAGCAGCTTAAAATCCATTGAAACCAAGTTCGATACTATCACTTGAAGCTTTAACGTCCTCCGCCGCCAGTTGAATACACTGCCATCAGTCCACCGCCGCAGCTGATTCTTCAGTTCTCTTATCTCCCTGCCTCTAATACAAATAAAAAAGCTTGTCAATTTTGAAACAGTGTTGTTATTTTTAACGATTTTTTGAAAAAGCGGCAACGAGATGGATATTAATGGCAAGGGAGATTCCGCGAATGAGCTTAAGGGCCTCCGAATTACTAACCTTGACGATGATGATGACGATGACGATGACGAAAACATCGCTGTTGACGAGGATGATAATGGCGAAGACGAAGACGACGATGATGAAGAACAGGAATATGTAATTCTTGGGTTTGTAGAAAAGCCTGAACACAACTGGTCACTTCTTCGCCAGCAGTTTCCAAGCAAAGCTGGAGGCGTCCCAGTAAACCTTATTTCTTCTTCTTTTTTTCTTTTTCTTTTTTTGCTTTTCTCTAATATATTTGCTAATTGAATAGTAAAAACGTATACATTTTTGGGGTTTTTATGATATTGTTTTCTTTGCAGGCTTGGTTGGACCCAGATAATTTGCCTACAGGAATGTCTTGTGTCTGTGATGTATGCGGAGAACCCCTGCAATTCCTACTCCAGGTACCTTTTTTGGTTATTTGAATTGTAATGCTTTGTCAGACTTAAGTTCTACTTTAAACTTGAATCAATTCCAATAAATGTCATATTTTGTTTTATATTTTTGTTATATTAGAAAAATAAAAATGCTTGATTATCCTTCTGCATCACTCTGTTTGACTCCTTACTTGAAATTTCCAAAGCTGAAAGCTCTTTTGGTAGTTATAGTTTGACTTATTTACGCCATGGAGTATTTCTCTTTGATTCGAGTTACCATATACTTGGGAGACAGAGGGGCAGGAGTGGGCGGATTGTGCTAATTTTCATCTTGATTGAATTCCTAGGTTTATGCTCCATTAGTTGAAAAAGACTCAACATTTCATCGAACATTATTTGTATTCATGTGTCTGTCTATGAAATGTCTTCTCCGAGATCAACATGAGCAATGGAAGCGTCATCCAGATAAGCAATCAAGGAGGTATATCGAATTCTTGCTTTTTTCCATCTCAATGCTAGTATTTTCAGTGTGCTAGTATCTTTCTGATTCTGTATTGTTTTCTCAAGTGTGAAGGTTTTTCGTTGCCAATTGCCTCGTGCAAATTCTTTTTATTCAAGTAAACCCCCTGAAGGCAATGCTTCCGACAAACCTTTAACCCCTGGAGGTAACTTTGGGTTCTGCTTAGTCATTAAATTCTATTTCAAATTTAATGACAATATTGGAGGTTTTTTTGTATACCACGTATACGTATGAGAATATAACTAAGTTTGTGTAGGTGTATATCTTATTACCTCAGCATAGATTATGTGCTTGATTAGAAGGGATGAGTTTTGCGTTATGTTGCCAACTTTTGATTTTCACCATCTTAAGTAGGGCAATAAGGGAAAGTTGAAACCAGGAAAAAAAGGGGAAAGATGAGAGAATGCATTTCCCTTCATTCTTTTGGTGGAAATAGAAGTAGGAAGGAATGGATTTGCTTTCATTTAAATCCTTCAGATTCATTTCATCCGTATATTGAGAAAACAGAGGGAAACTATCAGCACTTTGGATGTAGTTGTTTAATCTACTTTTTCATCCTCAATTTCTTCTATTTTCTTCTTCATCTGACAAACTCATTTCCTCTCCTCTGCTCATTTCTTTTCACCACCTGTACTTCATCACTCCCAGCAATTGTATATTCTGGGAAACTTGAGCTTTGTTATACAAGTTTTTCTTGGCAGATCTCTGGGATTCCATAGATTTGATGGTTGATTAGAAGAGGGAAGCTTATTAAAATTTTAATGCAAAGTTTCTTATGACCCATATTATTACTTAAAAAGGAAAGTGAAATAACATAGAAGAAAGCTTTTTCCATCATGAAAATAACATTTCTCTTGAGTGTATCCATAATGCAGTGTGATCCTGCTATGAGTTCCCTTGCTGTTGATTTCATGTTCTTTTCTGATTTTTATTTCAGTTTTTATGTCATTAAATAGTGGTTTAAGTTGAATTTGAAGTTGATTTCATGCTCTTTTCCTAATTTATTTCTGTTTTTATATGTCATTAAATATTTGTCTAAGTTGTCATTATTGTGGATTTTGCTTAATTGCCTTATTCATGATTGTATGCACTCAATTTTTCCTTGACCATTACATTATAGTCATCACTTTATGTAGGAGTCAACTTAGCTTATTAGCCCCTTGTTGCATCACTGTATTAGCCAACACAAATTGGGTTCATTAATTCCATACACGCTCATAATGGTATTTTCCCCCTTGTATGCTTGTTGCAGCTCCACTATGTAACTGGTGTGGCACCTGGAAAGGAGATAAGTTCTGTAGTAGTTGTAAAGTAGCACGATATTGCTCACAAAAGCACCAGGTAGGTAGGGTTTTCAAGTGTTGGTTATTTTCACTTGTTAGAAGATTGTTTGCTTACCCTTCCTGTTTTCTTACTTTTCAGGTCATGCACTGGCGTGCAGGTCATAAACTTGAATGCCAGCAGCTGAGTCTTTCACCTCAGTCATCTGACTCCAATGCCTGTCATGGTGGAGTTGCACAAATTAAAGCCCCAAAAGGCAAGTATTAATTGATATTAACCCCCTGGGTATTGACTTTGGAATCTGCCACGCATGTAAATTGGCATGTTAATGGCCAAGGCTTCTGCCATTTTCTTCTGGGATAACTTTTAAGAATAGAGTGAATGTGTATTTGAACTGCAGAGTCTAAACAAATGTTAGTTGTGAAACTTTCTGAATTCTCTTGTACTAAAATGTTGCCTGTTAAACAGTTGCAAGCAAGAGTTTATGGCCGGAGTATGAGATGAAAAACGAACACGAAAGTGAATATGATACAGAGATGTCTGGAGATGAGGAACATACCGATGATTCATTGATACCTAGAAACAAGGTTGATGACACAATGAAGTCACTTATGGATACTTTTGAGGTATTGATACCAGTACTGTTGCAGTGGCATGTTATGCATTCTTGTTCCAAGTCTCTTAATGCTCGCATCCTTTGTTGTATAGGGAGATGGTGACAAAAAGAGTTGGGCTTCTTTCCAAGAGCGGATAGGCAAGGCTCCTGAACAAGTTTTGAGGTGAGAACTTGAATGCTTTTTTGACTTCTTGTGCACCATATAACAGTTTAGAAGAAGATATCGGGATTCCAGCAAACCACTTGTGAGTAGTGTCTCTACTGTGCTTAGTTTGTATAAACTATAAAGCACCCTACATATGTTACATTAGCTTGATATGGAGGATGGCATCAATATTACTTTGACTCTTCATTTTTCTTAAAGCATCCATGCCCAGCATTCATGCCCGACCCATAGATATGGGGATATGACCTCCAAGGTTCCACCAAATTCATGTCCGTATTCAGCACTTACACCCAAGTCTAGTAATATAGGATGGCGTTGTGAAAGAAGACAACAAAATATGCTTATATAGACCTGTTTAAGTAACAAACTAACAAATGTCATTCATAATCTTTTACTTAATCCATAAAACTGAAAAAGCTGAAGATATTGCATTTATAACTGCATATTTTTTCTTCAAGTTCATTCCTTTTTCTTTTCCATTGCTTGATTTTCTTATGTTTCTCATGTTTGTTTATTTCTTTTAACAAAAACAGATATTGCCGGAGTGCTGGTTCTAAACCACTGTGGCCCATATTAGGTGGTCGCCCTTCCAAGGCTGATATTCCCATATGCAGCTATTGTGGTGGTCACCTATGTTTTGAATTTCAGGTACTTGATAATCTTATCTTCATGGAAATCCCAATTTTTTATGATCAATTTTCAAACATAAGAGAAAATATCAATCCTCTGCATTAATCCTTTGTGGACTTTTTTTATTTTTCCCATTGATTTTAGAATGTCACATTCCTCCTTGGAATCTCTACTTTAGCTCAAAGAAGGAAATATCTAATACATGTACAAATGTGTTGATCAGATAGTACCTCAGTTGCTTTATTACTTTGGTGTGAAGAATGATGCGGAATCTCTCGATTGGGCAACGATAGCAGTATACACATGTGAAGCCTCTTGTGAAGGTGTTGGATACAAACAGGAATTTGCCTGGGTACAACTTGGTACTGCTATTAATTGCCCTTCATAGTTGTTTTGATTTGATCATGTTTGAAGGAAAAGTTGCTTCTAGTTTCCTTAAAATGGCAAAAATTTTGGGACATTTGCTTGAAATTTAGTTTAGTGGGGGCAATTTTATTATTTTTTGATTTTAGAATGTTTGATGGGATTTTTTTCCAAACTGTAATATCCCTTTATGAGAGAGAATATATTGTATGTTTATTTTTTATTTGATGCAATAGGGATTGTAGATGTTGAAATGGTGGAATACCATAAAAGCACTAGATATCCCCTTAAAATGGAGTTCAACTAGTCATAAATTGCTCTAAACTTGGATTTTTGTTGGTATTACACCATTAACGTTCGACCACGATTATATAAATTAAAAAACATTCTTTTAATTTTGTACATTCAAAGAAATTACAACGAATATCAGTGAACCTCAATATGATGCTCCCAAAGGATTAGGTATTACAATTTTCAAACAATTAACTGAATTTATAAATCGGGACTAAGAAATTTCACTATATGCTATCACTAAAATTTCAAATTTTAATAACATTGTTGGTAATTTTCTAAATTTTTTCTGTCAATACATTAAAAAGTCTTAATTTTCGATTTTTTTTATGTACGAAAATTAAATTTCTAATTTTACTTAAATACAAGTATACTAGTACTTACTATTAGATGATTTTGAAAAGGAAAAAGATTACTTATAAATTGATGAAGATATTATATCTTTATTCTATATTGGAACTTCACTTTTTTAAAAAAATGTTTATTTGCTTTCCTAATTTAAAATAACATTTTATTTTAATTTTCGACATTTCAATTCATTACCATCAATATATTAAATTAAATTTATATTAAAATTTTTAAACTCCACAACAAAGTTAAAAGGTTGATAATTATCTTAATTATATAATAAAATATTAAAAAAATATATTTAGAAAAAAACAGATGACAATTTTTTAAGAATAATTGTAGAATAAAAAAAATACACATGATGTGATAAAGATTTTAACTCCCCAAACAGATCTAAAAAATTGACAAATGTCTCATGTATATGGTTTTATCTTTCTAGAACACCAATTAAGAACATTAAATGTAGTTGTGGAGTTAAAAAACTCCCCTACATGTGCATCAAATGGTTACATTATAGTTTGAGTAATAATTGCGCACATGTGATATAATATGTCATAAAACTAATTTCGATAATAAAGAAAGAGAACTATTTAGATAAAATTAAGGGACATTTGAGTCCACTTTGGTCTCTCTATATATTTTTTTATTCGTTTTGGTATTTAAATTTGACAATTGTAGTATTTCGTTTTTGAACTTAAAAATGTAAAAGTTTAATGACATAACACTTTGAAATTGTGTCACATCATCACTTAAAAAAATTATATAAATTTTTAGGTGATGACGTGGTACAATCTTAGAGCACCACATACAATGTTTTAATAACCGAATTAGTGGTTAAACCAATCAGACCACTGATTTTTGATTTTGATTGGTTTAACTGTTAGACCAACAACAAATAAATAAAATTCATAAAAAAACTTAAAAAGCAAGTTTTTATTAAACCAATTCAACTATTAATTTTTGTCTCCATTTTCAATTTTTACTAATTTTGAGCAATTTTCAACCCCTTCGTTTGGACCAATATACCAGTCAATTCTGGGCCCAATCGATTTGATTGACCAATCCAATCATGTTCTAAGAACAATGGTGACATCATCAAATCTTGACTGAATCCAAGTTCAGAGACCAGAACAAATTTATTTACCAAATTGAAGTACTAAAGTGAAATAAAAAAAAATACATATACTAAAGTATACCTAATTAGGAACCAAAAATTATATTATCTCTAAAATTACTTTTACATACTTCTAAAGAAATTATATTCTTAATATTTTAATCAACCAATTTTTAAATTTAACTATAATTATACTTCCGGTACATGTAATATTTTGGATTAATTTTCTTTTTTTTTTATCATATAAATCAAGAAAATTTTTAAATATATATTAATGGTTTAAGGTTTTTTATATTTAATATATATTTAATATATAAATTTTTTAAATATATATTAATGGATATATTTAATATATCCATCGTAATTCGAAATCGTTTGAACATGAAAAAATAGTTAAGCATGACTTGATTAAATAGTTTGTTTAAATTTGATTTTAAATTATTCTAAAATTAATAAATTTAAACAAAATAATCCAAATGTCAAGCTTGCATGATCATAATTCGAAAACACTCCAACATGAATAACGAGTATTAAATTCTAATTGTAGTGACTCGACTTTCAACTGTATCAGAAAATTTGATTTTAAGGTTAAATTTATTAAATTTAGTTGGAATTTAGAATCAAAATTTATTAATTGAACTAGCTAGAATTAAGGTCAAATTAATAATGTTAAAAAAAATAATTTGGCCTTTTTATGAAAGGTTAATGATCAAATTTAACTAAAAAAATAAAGATTAAATTGACAAAAATATAAATATTAAAGGCTAAATTTATCATTATGCATATTATAATAATATTACCCCATTATACTATTTATTACATCTCTTGTAATGTATTTTGTACCACAAATTACAATATATATATTACACGATTACACAATTTCTTACAACCAATATAATATATATGTCTTCTTACCTTCTCACTAGTGAAAAACATAATGGATGAAAAGGGATCGACGCTACAAACGACACCGTAGCCAAGCTCAAACTTGAAGGAGGATGCGATAATAGTTTAACTTTTGTGTTTCTTAATTGATTGCACAGGAAAGCCAACATTGTGAACCCTTAGCCATGTATGCCTTGTGGTGTCTTTCAACAATGGAAGATACATTAAGTGGCGCACACTATGTGTGCTCTAACATACTTATTGAGCTCTTCATTACTTTGTTCGTTAGTGAATGCTTGACCAATCTATGCAACCATGTAAACTTCACGTGATCGCCCTTTATAATCTCTCTTGTCCTCAATAAAATGGCCAAGTAACCTTTTTCTCTTCAGCTCAAACTCAAATTAGACACCTCAACGACAATAATTCCTTCAATTGGGTGGCACATTATCAGGGGTATATCTTTCAAAGTTATTGTCGATTCGCCACAGGAGAAGTGGAAGGTAAGAGTTCTCAGTCTCCACATTTTCACCAATACTACAAGCAACGACGGCTGCAACAGAATAAGAGGTATTTCAACCACTTTAAAAAAAAAAAAAAACCTCACTATATCTAAATGATTTTCAAGTTGAACACGCTTGTCCAACGTATGATAATTTACATTAACCCAAATTCAAAGGTTTCATTTCTCAATCTACACAAAAATCAAAGAAAAAAAATGAAGACTCTAAAACCAACATAAATAAAATTTAATATAAAACGATAAAAAATACTTGCTTAAGTAATAACTTAATAAAAATACAATATCAACAACTACAAGCGCTTATGATTTGATTCCTTCAATAGGGACATACTTTTGTTTCAAAAGGTTGAATTAAAGGAGAAAAGAAAAATTCTGAAGAGTTTTTTAAGTTAAAAAGTTGATAAGGATGGGCGACAACTTCAATTGGGATGTAAAAAACAAAATTGGGGAATGGGGTATTTATAGTCACCGTAAAAATACTATTTTATAATGAAGATTTCACCTTTGGGGGTAAACTATAAGTAAACAAAGGTTAGGGTTTGGCCTGAAAATACCAAAAGGGGAGTGAATTGGTATTTTAAAAATATTTGCAAACTTTTCTAAACAATGAGGGGAGGAAATAAAAGTTTAGACAATTCGATTTATAGTGGTTCGACTCCAATTGCCTATGTAATAGCCTGAATTTTCAGTGGTGTCGGAACAGTGATTCGAGATCACTAAATCCGACAAATGAGTAGAAAATATTAATAATTTAGTGAATATAAGTTAAGTGTGAAGTTAGGAAAATTTTTTAAATAGCGAATAGTGTACTAGAAAAAAAAATTTTAATTAGAATCGGAAACGAGATATTGAGAGTTTGAAAATTTTTAAAATGAGTCATAAATATTTATGGAGTGTTAATAAGTTAGCATTAAAGTTTCGTCAAGAAATTTTAAAGTTTCGATAGTAAATTGAATAAAAAGGATTAAATTGTAACAAATGTAAAATTATGGGAAATGATTAAATAGCTTAAATGATAAAAGAAAGAGGGTTTAAAAGGCAAATAGACTCCAAGTCTATTTGGGCTGGACGGCAAGGTGCATGAAATCAGCAGGAAAATTGATGAATTAAGGGTAAAATTGGAATATTACAAAATTTACTTAATAAACTAGGACTAAAGTGGAATTATCTAGAGTTCTCATTATTTTTCTGCATTCTCATCAGCAAAAACACCATAGAAAGGTTTTCTTAAGCTGGTTTTTCATTTTTTTACTGCAAGTAAGTTCAATTCTTGATTATTTCTTGAAATTTTTGTGTTTTCATGACTTTTACAACTAGGTCTACTTGTTTAATTCATTAGTTTTTGATTCTATGAAAGAAATTGAAAGCTGATATGAATATGTGCTGGAATTATATGATGATTTAGCATGGAATTAGAGTTTTAAATTGTTTATATGCTGATTTTATTGAAAGAATTGAATAGAAAGTGAATGTTTGGGATATAAAGGTGAAAAAGTTTGAAGTTAGGGTTTTATGTGGAAATTCTGAATTTAAATAATTGTGAAATAACTTATAATGTTAAGGTAAAGCATTAATTGGGAAGAATTAGCTTCATTGAGGGATTAATTGAGCAAGGACTGAATTGTATGAACTGTGAAATTTGGGGCAAAAATCGAAATCAACATTTGCACTAAAACAGTTTTGGATAGTAGCAGTAGTCTAATTTTGAAAAATCACCATAAATTGTAGAAATCGAATTAGGAGATGAAAAAAATATAAAATTAAAGCTTATTGAGTCTAGTTTCTCATAGAAGAAACGGTGTAAGCAACGGAATTGTAGATCATGAGATATAATAGATTTTGTGAGACAATATCAGAATGATTTCGGGATCCCCTGTTCTGACTTTTAAAAATCATAAAAAATTGGAGAAAAATAATTAGGGGCTTAAATTTATATTTTTAAAATCCTTTATGAGTCTATTTTCAATAGAAACAAACATGGACATCATCCGAATTCTGTACGAAGAGATAATTAGTTTTTAGTGAAGAAGGGTCGGAATTGTCAGACAGCAGAACAGGGGTGACTTTAAAGAATAAACTGTACTTATTGGCTAAACCAAAAATTCTAAAAATCTTATGATAAGAAGATATATGAGTCTAGTTTCAGATAAAATTAGCGGATCCTAATTTGGAGTTCTGTAGCTAAAGATAAAAATAATTTAGTGACTATGACACCGATGGACAGCATTGGAATATACATAAGTAAACAATTAAATTATAGTTAATATTACTTATAAGCGGGTTGAAGATGAAGTCAATACTGATAAATGAATGATTTTACAGTGATAGATCGAGAACCCGAAGCAAGTCGAGGAAAAGAAAAAGTAGTGATTAGTCCTGAACTTTCACAAATTTTACAAATCGACCTGTAAGTTCATATGGTTGAAGTTTAATGATTATATGTTAATTTTATGAATTATATAATGTATGATGAAATATATTTATTGATGAATAGAAAATAAAATAACAACCCAAAATCGAATAAATGATCAAATTGAGTGGAATGTCGGTTTGAGTACTTCGATCGATGACAAGTGATAAGTGGTTGCCTCATTCTACACTTATCGATCGATGATAAGTGACAAATGATAAGTGGTAGCTTAGCTACTCTTATCTGATCAGTGACAAGTGATAAGTGATAAGTGGTAGCTTTAGCTACTCTTATCTGATCAGTGACAAGTGATAAGTGATAAATGGTAGCTTTAGCTACACTTATCTGATCAGTGACAAGTGATAAATGTGATCAGTGTAAGACCGTGGCAGGACTATGATTTTAAAAAGTGATAAGTGATCATATGCAAGACCATAGTTATACTACGGCAAAGTGAAAGTGAAGTACTCAATTTTCCGTTACCATTCCCTAATTTGGTTAAAGAATGATATATGACAAATGGGCCCAAAAGAATTAATGGAAATGGATAAGTGGTAGTGATTTTATATAGGGAACTCACTAATGACTGTGATTGACGGGTGAACTTAATAATTGTGTATATAGTATAAGTGTATAAATATTTGGTAAGATTTATGTTTTATGCTTATGAACTTACTAAGCTTTTATAAGCTTATTTGAGTGTATTCAATGTCTCTTGTAGATTGACGTGGAAATATACGGAGGATCGGATCAATACAGAGAGGATCACACTATCCAGATTATCTCCTGGTAGCTTTTGTAAATTTCCTTTTTGATTTATATGGCATGTATAAGGCTTGGTGATTATATAAATATTAAGACTTGTATAATGAATATACATTAAAGTAAAGAATGATGAGTATGTTAAATAGTATAATTATAATAGAAGTATAATTTTGTATTAAATTGATTGAAATGAATTGGTTGGTTGTATTGGTCTCGGTTTTAAAAATTGCAGGGAAGGTTAGATATTTATAAAGGGGTTATATTGAGCAAAAAAAAAAAAAAAAAACTTTGGGATTTTGCGAAAAATTCCCTATGGTTTCGATTTAATTCTAGTTTGGTCTCAAGTATGTTTTGGGCTTTGAAGGCCCATCTAAAGGACACCATGGACATGTTTTAGTAATAAATAGTATTTAACTCGTATTAATGGAAAATTAATTCGGTAAACTCCGGTAATGCCTCCTACCCTATTCTGACGATGAATACGGGTAAGGGGTGTTACAGCCTACCTCTGCTATCTTAGTATATCTCAACCAAGGATTTACCAATTCATTGTACTTGAAATTATTACATTTCAAGGAAAATGAATAACCTTTACAATCCATATACTTTTCACAAGGATGAGATAGAACCTTCCCCCTTGTTTTTGAGGCTAGAACCCTCTAGTTTTTACAAGACTCAACTTTAACCTTTACAAATTGCTTAAGGTTTTGTACCTCAGAAACTTTAAGTGGCTATTGGGATACAAAGAAAAGATGTAAATAATGAAGGCCTTTTAATGGTGTGTGTTTACAATTGTTGAGCTCTCTCTTAAAGTGAAATAAGAATAATAAAAAGATCTAACAATAATCATCTAAAAGATATGTACAAGAGAAAATGAGAAAAAATAAAAATTTGAGACTTTTCTCTTGATTTCTATGCTTGAATATTCATCTCTTGTATCTTGAAGTGTTCTTGAAGTGTATATATAACAAGGGAAAATTGTGTGACCATTTATAGCCATAAAGATAATTTCTAGCCATTAGAAGCATTGCATACAAACTTGTATTGATATAACTTACAAGATGTATGGGTAGAAGTGGACTTGTATGAGTAGAAATGGACTTGTATAGGTAGAAGTGGACCTATATGGGTAAAAGTCCCCCTAAGTATCATTAGAAGTCTTACTTAAAACTTGAACTTGAAGTGCTCTCTGACTTACTTCTATAGGTATAACTTCCTTAAAACTTGTTTTTGAGTAATGCTTTGAAAATGTTTAATAAAATTTTCAATAATTATTTTCACCAAATGACTTAGAAAATATAAATATTTATATAAAAAAATTAGGACATAAATAGGTTAAGATTAAATGGTAAAAATCAATTTAATCATAAACTCTATACTTGTAAGTATCAAATTCAATACAAAGCATTTATGGTAATTGCTAATAAGTTAAGTTGATTAAGAAAGTAAGGCTCATGAGTGCTGAGCTGTATTTACTATATTTATTAGGGTTAGGTTGGGGTTAAATAGTGAAAAAAACAATTTAAACTTAAATTATACACCCATAGGTGTTAAGATCAATACAAAATATTGTTACAATAAATAGTGGGATCCTAAATACATTAAAACTTGATACCAAAAGGCGTGGGGAACAATCTAATGTATTTATGATGGTTTTACTTCAAATAGAAACTATAAAGAACTCAACATCATATAGTGTCAATGTACTTTAATCATTATGTAATTACATGTAAGATTCAGTTGCGACATTGAAAAATTTGCAATGCATATTTCAACGTTAAGTACAATAATCTTTCAAAATATATTTTATTTTAGGTAAAAGTAAATTAATAAAACTTCTAATATCAAAGTCAAAACATTGAAATTCAATATTTCCACTAATCCATTTACTAGATTATTAAATATCTTAAAAGATAAGAACTAAACAAGAGAGATAAATCTTTTCAACAAAAAGTAAGTTAAGTTTCAATTTTTTTTAACTCACTTAGGTAATTAAATTTTCACAAAGACTTTCAATTTTTTTCAAAAAATAAAAAATAAAAATAAATAAAACAATGAAAGCTCAACTTTTTTTTTCCCACTCAATTGGATACTTAAACCGCCCTTAATTTTTTCAGTTAAAGCCGTCACTTGTCATAACCACAACATGACATGTGACAAAAAAATAATAAAAAATAAAATTTATAAGAATATTATATTTTAATAAAAAATATAAAAAATATTATTAAAAATTAGAAAAAATTGTAAAAATTGTAAATTTTTTAAAAATATATATAGAAATATAGAAAAATTATAAAATTTTATAAAGTCGTAGGATATTTATAAAAAAACTATAAAGAAATATAAAATTCATAAAAAAATTATAAAAAAATATTGTACTAAAAGAAGCATTTTATAATTTTTCTATAATTTTTATTTTTTTATCATTTTTCACCATATGTCACACTATATTGCAACACATGATGACTTTAATTGGAAAAAAATAGGGTCGTTAACTTTAACGGTCAACGGTTAAAGTTAATGATTAAAGGGTCTTTTTGATGTATTTTATAATTTTTTTATGATTTCTATAAAATCTTACTTTTTTTTTTATAAATTCTTTCTAATTTTAAATTTTTTTTTATATTTTTATTAAAATTTAATAATTTGTATAACTTTTATTGATTTTTTTTAATAATTTTTTGTCATATCTCACGTTGTGGTTGTAATACGGGGTAACTTTAACTAAAAAAATAAAGGGCAATTAACTTTAACGATCAACCGTTAAAGTTAATAATCAAAGAATATTTTTGATGCATTTGAGAGTTTAAATACCCAATTGAGTGAAAAAATCAGGAACTTAATTATTTTTTTGGAAAAAAATTTGAAGACATTTTTGATGCATTTTAAAAATTCAAATATCCAATTGAATGTTAAAAAAAAAACAAAGACTTAATTGCATTTTTTGAAAAAAATTGAGGACTTTTTACACCTTAAAGCTATTTTTTTTATTAGATTTAACAAATTCTACCATCAATTTATCAAATAATAATTATTCTAAAATATAAAAAATATATAAAAATAATTTTAAGATTTTTTAATGAAATTTAAAGAATTAATGAAAGTAAGATATTTAAACCGATATAAAGACGAAAAGATGATAAAAAATTCAAAACCGGGACCTTAGGACTAACACCTCCGATTATCTCCCACACTTAACCAAACTCGATAGATTTAGCCTTTAAATCTAACCTTTCGAATCATATAAATTTGTTGACTTTCTTTCCATATTTTCTTTCATTCCAAAAACCCAAAATCACAGAGATCGGATTTTTGGAGTTAAGAAAAATTCAAATGGTTGCTTGCCAAGCTTCAAAGATCCATCTCCCAACTCCCTTCGCCTCACCTTCTTCTGCTAAAACTCCAACGTCTCTCCTCTTTGACCCCCATTCTTTTTCCCTCGCCCTTTCCCACTCTGATTCTTCTCTTTCCCTATTTCCTTCCATTTCCTTCCCTTTCTCTTCCACCCAAAAGTCCCTTTCTATTCCTCCTCCTTCCTCTTCCTCCACTTTCCTTCTCCTCAAAACCCAAAAGTCTCCCAACCCCAGGGTCCTTTTCGTGGTTGCTGGCCCTTATAAAGGTGGTTCCAAGGTTCTCCTTAGATTTTTTCTTTATAGGAATGATGGAAGCAAGGCTTTTGAGAAGGCTAAAGTTGTTTCCAAGCAAAAGGGTATTGAGTTTGATCATAAAGTTGGGGTTTTGATTGATGTCAGTCATGGTTTGAAACTTATGATTTCTGGGTCTGTTAATTTTTTTGCATTGTATTCGGTTTCAAGCTCCAAAGTTTTAATCTTTGGGGTTAACTTGGTGGTTGATACTGATGAAAGTGATGATGGGGTCGCTTTTAAGCTCATGAAATTTGCTGTGATTGATTGTTTGAAGCCTGTTTTCTCGATCAGTATTTCGTTTGAATGGTTGGTTTTAGGGGAGGAAAATGGGGTTAAAGTTTGGAATTTAAGAGAATTGGTGAAAGGGAAAAAGGTAAAGAAAGTGAAGAATTATGGTCTTTCAAATGGTGTAATTGGAGATAACAATGGTGTTTCCAATGGTGGATCAAGTACTTCGGAGATTGTTTCTAATGGTCATTTGGATGGGAAGATTGAAAAGCCATCCGTTTCAGGTAAGTTTTATGGGTTTGAACTTTAGTTTTATTGCTTATAAATCTATTTTCTGAAAGACATAATGGATTCTGTATTTTCAGTCTATAATTGTTGGCAATTTTACTTGCAAAAAATGCTCAAGTGATTTAGTATAATGGCATCCTTAAATATATCTTTAGAGTTTATTACCATGATTATATATGTTAAGCTTAATACACACATACAATATGATACTTGCATATACATATTTTGCCTTACTTCACTTAGATGGCCACTCCTTTTTGCACCTTGCGCGTGAGGCAATATAAGGATTCCTGCACTTAGGCTGCACCTAGTGCCCTTGACATCCCTGTACCTGTATAGTTAGTGCTTTTGTTAGACTTCAGATAAAGGTCTTTGCGATGCTTGGTATTTAGAAGAAGGAACTTTGCTCACTTCTTAGATTAATACTTTTTGTGTTATGGCTTCTGAGATAATTTACAGGAGATAAAGTACGGTCTGGACTCTAGAGAGTGCTTGGTGTAAATGCATTTCAGTGAAGATCTTATAAGAAGAGGTTTAAATACCTAGTAACATAGGAGGAAGCTTGTTTTTTGGTTGGAATTTATTGTTCAGATCTCAAAGAAAATGATTTAAATTTGGTACATGTCAACACCATCTACTGCCATTTTCCTGTTTCATTAAGTTAGATTTCTAGATCAAGGAGCATAGAGAACTTTAGGATTTTAGCTTGAGCCTTCTCAAAAAAAAAAAAAAAAAAAAGGAATGGATTACTTAATCTGGGATCTAGCCCAACCTTTTAGATACGAGTAATAGGTTATTGTTATCATGAATCTTCTGGTGATTACATATGGCTCATTATGATAGCATAACTCAGTTAATTGGTTTTACTTGGACATCCTTTTCATCGCCTTGTGCTATATCCACTGAAATATGTTCAATTTATTATTTTCCCTAACATATTGCTTTAGCATTTATTTAACCAAGCAGTTTGGTGACTATTGTGAGCAAGATGCTGTCAATTGGTTTAAATCATATCGATGTTTTGAGATGGTTAATTATTTATTTTGTAAAGTATAGAGTATGCTCGACTGAGCTCTCTTATATGTTTTCACTTTTGTTTGATTGAAGTTTAGCAGGTGGGATAACTATGTCATTCAGTGTATTTATAGTAGGTCACTATGGAAATAATATATGACACTTGCACAATCTAAGTACTTGGCAAGTTTTTTGTTCCTTTTCCAATATAATTATCTGTTTTTTTTTTTTTAAGTACCAAGAGAGTTGACATAAAGTCGGTTCCTTTTTATCTTTGATTGGCATCTTGATTTGCAGTGAAGCCAAGGTCTGGTAAACACAGACAAGAATCTGCTGAACCAGGTGCATGCTTTGTGCCATTTGAGCCAAAGGAGGTTAAGGGCTTGACATTTGCGAAAGCGTCTTCTATGTCCTTGAAGGCAATTTCAATTCAACCATTGTCCTCAAAGAGGTTCTTGGTCTTGGATACTGTTGGAGATTTGTTTGTCTTGCATGTAACAGACACATCTGTTGGATCAGATGTCACCTGCTACATGAGGCTATTGCCACATGTTATGAAAGTGCAAATGATGGCTGTTTTTCCCGATATTTCTTCGAGTAAGCTTCTCTCCTTTGTTCTTTAGTTTTTCCGAAGGATTTATTTTTTAGAAATGTTCGCATGATTAATGGACAGCAATGGGACATGACTCGGAATTATTGCCATTCGGAAGATTCTGGATACCTAGCAAACAGGTAGTGGAGTCTTTCCATTGTTCTTTGCTAATGGGTTATCTTGTGAGCAAAGAACAAGGAACAAAATAAATATTTTGTAGGGCACGATTTCGGGGTTGAAACATTGAAGTCATATGCTATTAAAACACCCTGTGTTAATAAAAATATAGGAGAAAGAATGGATAGTAAGATAAAAGGTCTGTGGAACTTTGTTAATGATAATCTATGCCATTTGACCTCAGCTTTATATTACGTCTATGCCATTAAATGATACTTACCATCATTTTGTAGGAAGACAAACTGTTTGGATATCGGATGGGCATCATTCCATGCATGTGGTGGACATTAGTTCTGCTGTTAACGAAACCGATAAAAGAGAGAGTGAGGAAACTGCTAATATGGATCTCAAGTTTTATAAATCCTCTGATTTCATTAATTTAATATTTTGTCATATATACATACTACGTTTATCAATATTTGGAGAACACTTTCATATTCTCTTCCATGATTTTGATTCCTATGTGGTGTTGTCCACAAAATTTTTATTCTTGCTTGTGAATGTTCAAAGATTTTAAGAACTCAATTCATCAGTCACTTTATTACTCATTTTTCTTATATATTATTGTAATGTTCCCATGTGTTCTTTCCAGTTTGTTATTCTAGTGCGTGTTTTTCCTTCTAAATTTTGATGAAATGATTTTCTTTTTTCCCTGTTCTATTTGCTAGTTGTTCAAGCAATTTTTACTAGTGAAAAGATCCAAGATATGATACCTACGGCTGCAAACAGTATTTTGATCCTTGGACAAGGTAATCCCTGGTTTCTTTCATCCAAAGGCATTTTATATTATTTTACAAGGGTGTTTGTCCAACACGGGCATGGTTAGATTTTTGTAAGTTTTTCTGTCTATTTGGAATATCCTCATACTCGTGTCATCCACGAATATCGGACATGGATGCTTTGAAAATAAAATAAAAATCTGAGGAACATAGATTCTATCTGTGTGAGCAATGCTCCTTGAAATTAGAAATTGACTGGAAGTGCTAGCCTATGCATGTTCTCTGTTCATTATTTCCAAGGGCAGCTATAGAGTTAATTGTATGTGTAAGTAATCTATCATCAAGTATGATGAATTGTTCTCGGGGTTATATGTGTGAATGCATATGAGCATAATACAGATACTGTTATGCGTATTGCATATGCCTTATCTCTGTCCCCCTTCTTTTCCTTTTTGTCACTTTTATCCAAGTTTTGCATAATCATACATTTTGCGCTCTGCAATGTTCGGTTCTGCGTTTTCCAAAGTTCTTAACTTCACCTACTTATATTGAACAGGAAGCTTGTATGCATATGCTATTTCCTGAAGTGGTTCGGCAACCATATCTTTTCGTGTGGTGAGCTTTCTGTCTTTCTTAGGAACAAGATCATCTTGGATCTCCTGATACTGATTTCATTGGATGTTTTTGTAGGTATCCGTGTTCCAGGTTGTATTTCGGTGATTATATACCCTCAATTTATTCCTGGACCTGTTTTTTAGTGAGTACGAATGGACTATTATGCAAACTGCTAATACATTGATTCTCAGATCGTCATTCCCTAAATTTCAGTTGGCTATCTTGCATCTGGAGTACAGAGGAGTCTAAAGTCAAGATCTGCAGTTGTCATGTGTCTAATGGTGTATAAGGCTTTGAGGACATGGACCTCTTGAAGGTATGTGTGATATGAAGTTTAGTTTATCAAAATAAATATTGGGTAATTTAACATATGAAATTATATAGGCCAGCCAGATTTATGATTGTGTTCTTAGTATTTATGGTAAGTTTGGGTGGGAAAAAAGATGAAGTTTTAGGGTTTATGGATACTGTTGAAAACCTTGCTTGGACTCTTCATTTTCCTTTAATACTCATGTTTGAAATTTGTTTCTGATACATATTCGAACAAGGATAATAAGACCCTCCAATTATATGGAAAAAGAATTGAATATTCTCATTTTGAACATGTATCCATTAGGTTTGAACTGGTCAAAGTGTTATCCTATAAGGTGGCTGAAACGGAAAGAAATATATCTACAAACTCTAGGTAGTGATAAGCTTAGGCATGCGGACCGAACTAAGGGATTTGATTTTGAAAATATGGCTTACAGTTGAAAGTCATGCAATTTATGATTTTCATTGTGATTCCCATGTCTTGCTTCTGGTTAGCAATCTCTTAGTCATTTTATCGAGCTATAATTTACTTTTCTATAACATGCAGATAATCACAGGACAAGTCAGATGCTGCTGATAGAGATACGGGTCCTGAGAGATATTTGATCTTTTTCAATTATTCGTAGCCAACATCTACTTCTGGCTCCAGTTATGCTAGCCACAAAATCAATTTGCAACTGAAGCTTTGGTCGCCACATTACTCCATTTCATCTTCGACAGCAAGCAATTAATTACATCTTGTGTTGTTTACTGGATGACTGAGGTGATAAAGATGGAAAATAGTGTGTATGATCTTTTATGAAACTCCATTGTTGTAAAGCTTTTCTAAGGTTAGTCACTATGTCAACTTCTGAGAAATAAAATCTGAAGGGGGTGACTTGACAATTCATGTATTTTTATCGTGTTCATGTGTTATTTCGAGTCATAATTGTGTTTAATTTGTTCTATATTTGTATAACTTTTGGCATAGCTTTTGGCGTGTTCCTATATTTGGCCTTTCGTTTTCTTGTTTTGTCATGTGCGGCGGACATATTATGGTGTCTAACCTTGGAAGCATTTGCTTATGTTACAATTTCAAGTATAGCTAAGAATGAACCTATTTAGCTTTGTTTTTGGGCTTGTGTGATATAATTACAATTGCTCTGTTACAATTACAACCACTGCCTATAAATGCTCTCGAGCTCTCGAACTAGATATTAAGATTCGACTTGGTCGGTAACTTGAGTTGTTCGTATTTTTGCAATAACCTGAACTTGAAGGGTTATTGAAGGGTTATTTATTTAAATCGAATTCGATAACTTACGAGCATGGATGTTATTGGTGTGATGTGATAATGGATGCTATTGGTGTGATGTGATAATGGATGCATATTCTTCACTCAATACACGAGGGAAACACTTGTGAGCTGTTTCAGTCTGATATTAAGATATTGGAATGTGTGGTTGAAATTTTGAGTTAAATTTGAATATTTTTCTATGCAAAGACATAACTACCAAGATGTAAATGATGATGATTCAAGATGGCGTCACTTATGTTGACAAATATGACAGCTAAAACGATGATAAGGTTAAAGATGAAGATGAAGAATAGACCCAAAACATTTGTAATTTTTGTTTTCTTATGTGGTTTTATTTTTCTTCTTAAAAGATATTTTATATTCATATAATATTTGATGCCGTATTGTAATAATTTTCATGTAATGTTCATATTTTATTTTATTATAGTCATGTTGTGTTCAAAATATTATCAAAGTTTAAAAGATTTAAAATGAAAGAAATGGGACCAATAAAGCTAGTGGCATAGAGAACCTCTCTCCCCTTTCGGTGAAACCTACGTTACATACAAAGTGAGACAAAAACTGACGGCCATGATGAGGCCTACACTGGGGACCCACCTATAAAGTATACTCCTCTACCATTCATTTTTTTTCTTCGTGATGGGTGACAACCACATGTCATCCACATGCCCATGCATATCAAGTTGGCCAAAGTCCGCAAAGAGTGGTGATCAACTCATATTGCCCTACAATGGCAACCGGATATGATGAACTCACGGAAAATTCCTTGTTTGCCTTGTTTGGATTGGATTTTCACTTTGATTTTTATGCATCTATTTTCCATTTCATTTTGGATTTATTTTATTTAATATTTTACTCTTAAATTTGTTTTTCTTAAGTTCAATTATAATTCATAAATATAGGTAATATGCACCTTTTTAACTTCGACTTTATTACAAAGCAAAAACGAATGGATTGATAATTAAAAAAAATTCAAATTTAGATCATAATATATTTAGACATAGCACATTGGTGAGATTTTTTTTTTTTTTTTTGGTACAAGAAGAAGGAATAAACCATAATTATACTAAGCAAGGTTAAACCATTCCAGAGTAGTCATCATGTAATAATTGAAGCACTTCATCCGGTGGTTGCTTGAAAATATATCTACCCAACGGTCTTAAGAATGCCATTGAAGCCAAACCATCAACAACCCTATTGCCCTTTCTGAAGATACGTGTAATTTGAACCATCCAAGGAAGTTGGAATAGGCTCTTTGTAACACCCTTAACTTGTATCCGTTGCCAGAATAGAGTTCCGGAGCATTACCGGACTTATCAATTAAACAATCATACAATTCTCATATCCAAACAAACATCATTCAAACACAATCATATAGTTCTTAACACAAGCCCTCGAGGCCAAAAACAAGCATTAGAAATGGTTCAGGACTAAACCGAGAACTCAGGGAAATTTTGGAAAACATAGAAAATTTTCAAAGTACAAGGGACACACGCTCGTGTGGCCTGGCCGTGTGTCTCACACGGCCAAAGAGACACCTGTGTCACAGGCCGTGTGGACATTCGAAATGGGATCACATGGCTGTGTCCCAGCCCGTGTCCTACCCCGTGTAACTCACTGACTTGGGTCATACGGCCAACCACACGCCCGTGTGACTAGCCCGTGTACCTTTCGAAATGATCTCACATGCCCGTGTTCCAAGCCGTGTGCTAGGCTGTGTGAAGCTATTGACTTGGTCTCTAAATAAGTACCAGGGGATACACGACCGTGTTGCCTAGCCGTGTGTCACATATGGCTGAGACACACGCCCGTGTCTCTGCCCGTGTGGACAAAAATAGGCTATTTTCCAAGCTATCTTTCTCACCCAAACTTGTATTCATCTACACATACCAAATAAGATATAACTATATCATCAATAGGTATTTAAACCAATCTCAACCAAGCCAAAATCATGCTATTCCAATACCAACAACCATAATGCTCATAACATCATAATTTGCCAATTCAAAACATACCAATATCACCTTCAAGAATTCACCTAATTGGTCACTTTTAAATATGCATTATTTTGCCTAATACTTAGCATGCTAATTCATTCTCAATTTCAACCATTTGCTACCTTCATTACCAATTTTTAACAAGTCATTCACAAAGCAAATATAAACCACATAACAAAACGCCATTTACACATATATACATAACCAAGTATACCAAAATAAGCCAAATCACATGGCTATACACATAACCAAAACATACATCATTTACAAGCCAAATCAATTGGCTATATACATTACCAACATATAGGCCATATTAACTACAACACCTATACATGCCATAAAATCAAGTACACAAGTTCAAAAGTACCAAAACGACGGTTGGATAGTGTGATGAGATCTCCGACAACTCCCAATCCAAGCAATCTTTGAAATCACTATAAAACATGGAAAAATAAACAGAGTAAGCTATTAAGCTTAGTAAGCTCGTATGAATAATAAGTACAACTTATCATTTAACTACAAATTAAGTAATCAAACATTTCATAAAATAATTCATATTGATCGACAAATCTATCACATATTCATTCACAAGGTTAGATATGAGATTCACAAGTTTCATAGACTCAAAGCTTATATGATTCACATACATACCTGTTATGATACGTATCAATCACTTATTCTTTCATACCATCAATATACCCGTTGAACCATTTTGAATAATATTGGATACTCAGGAATCTCGGACTCTAAGTGCCAATACATGGTCGAAACCATCTCAATCTCAAATCTTATATAATGCTCACTCTCGAGCTATCACCAGGTCTGCTCACATAAGCTAACGGTCAAGACGTAACTACACGGTGCTGTTCACACAAGCTGATGAGTAACCGCAACATATGCCGAAAAACTTAGCCACCGGTAGAACGTACGGACTAGCACCCAAAATACAATAACCCCTAATGACATGTCATTTGTATCCTATCTATTTCTAAGGTTCAACTGAGATTTCACACATAGCCAAATCTTCGTCGAACATTTTCGTAAAGTCATATTCATCAATAATATAATTATAAAGCATTTAAAGCATAATTACATTAATGCTTATTAACATACGAACTTACCTCGAATTTATACGAAGAGAATCGAGCTATCAATCAACTATTTTGTTCTTCCCTCGATCTAATTCCGAATGTTGCTTTTATTGATCTATATATAATCAAATTTAACTTATTCAAAATACATTCTATTCAATTTCATCTAAAAATCATGTTTTGGAAAAATTATACTTTTGCCCCTTAAATTTTAAATTTTTTATAATTTAGTCCCTAGCTCACAAATATACAAATTCATGCAATTTAACCCACACCTATGCTAGCCGAATTATATATATCCATAGCAGCCCAAAATTTTTATTATTTCACACATTTCACCATAAATTTTACACATTTTACAAATAAATCCCTAATTTGCAATTTCAACCAAAATCACTTAACAAATGTTGTTTATTTAACAACTATCCATTTTCTATCATCAAACATCAAAATACATACACACTCATCAATGGTAAAACCTTATACTTTTAACAGTTTTGCAAATTAGTCCCTGGGCTAGCTAGATTAAGCTACAACGACTTCAAAAACATAGAAATCATTAAAAACTAATCTTAAAATTGATCTCATGCAAAGGCTTCAAGTGCTGAAGCTTCAAGGTGATAACAATGGAGTTTTTCGTCTCTAATTTCAATCAACTATAACTTAGGAAGATGATACTTTAGTTAATTTGTTTTTTTTTTACTTAATTTATTTATTAAATTACTTAATTAACCTTGTTATAAAATCATTAAAAACATCCATTTTATGTCCATAAATGTCCACTCACTATAAAAATGGTATAATTACCACATAAAGACCTCCACTTTAAAGTTCCATAGCTATTAGACCCTTTTAGCCATTAGAACCCAACTTTTGCACTTTATGTGATTTAGTCCTTTTTATCAAATTAAGCATGCAAACGTTAAAATTTCTTAACGAAATTTTTATACAATCATACTATCATACTGTAGACCTCAAAATAATAATAAAATAAATATTTTAACCCTGGATTTGTGGTCCCGAAATAACTATTTTGATTTGACTAAAAACAAACTGTTACACTCTTGATGGCTCGACTTACAATAGAATATTGCTAATCTACTTTAGTTGCTTGAATCACTTGGATCATCACATTGGTGATACTTTAATCCATAATAAAATTTGTATTTAGAATTTTTGATACATTTAATCAGCAAAGGGGAGATGGTGGTGGGAATTTGAAGGTTGATTCACCTGTGATAAACGGAGAGTCGGAGGAAGAAGTTAAGGAGAGAGAATAGGAGAAAGGAAAAGAGAAGGCTGGAGAATGTTTAGGTTATCATGGGTAATACTTGGGAAAGAAGATAATTGATATCTCATGTATTGGGGTATATATAAGGGAGGTCCCTTTGTCTGGTAGTGCCAGGTCATTGATAATATGTGTGGTAGGTTGCCTGTGTGGTTGGCTAGGTGGAAGACCCGTTACGTGTAGTTATCGTCAAGCATAATACTATCTGGTCCTACTTTGATATTCTCCTTACTGAGGTAGTACTAGGTTGTTATAACTTGGTGGTCCTTCAGCGGTACCCATTTGACGGATAAAAGCAGGTGGCTTGTTGGAGACCAAAAGCGGGTAGCCTTGTAACACCCTTAACTCATATCCATCGCTAGAATAGGATTTTGAGACATTACCGAGTAAATATTTACGAGTTTGATTTATGGAAAAGGAGTCCCGGGAATGCACTTTTCGACACCCCTAACTATAGGGTCGTTACAAGCCTATCGTGGATGACTAGCCTAATGGTCATTATTGAAGGTTAGCTAGATGGTTATTTTTGAGGGCTAGCCGAATGGTCACTATTGAGGATACAAGGTGGACGGCCATATGTGGGTGCTTGCAAAGCCATTCCTTATATTGCCATATGTCCAAGCTAGAGTAGAGGTATAACAAGAATCCATACATGTATAAATACACATAGTGGGTTTCAAACCTGGGTACTCAAAGTTTAAAGGTCCCAAACTTTGTAAACACTGCCAAAGTTTAATTAGCAATTGTGTGTTTTTTTTAAAGAAGTTATAAGTATAAATACAAGTACAATTATAAATAATATATATTTAAATAATTATAATCGAAATTAATCATTACAAGAAATAATTGTATCGAAAATTAAAATATTTTCAAATTTAAACTAGAATAAAGTCTGAAAATAATTCACACATAATTTACACAAGATGGGACACAATATCTTAAATTTCTGAAAATCCCAAGCTTGCCATTAAACTAAGAGCATTAATTATAATATATGAAGATAGTTATAAAAAAAAAAGAAACATTTTTGTAAATATTTTAGTACATACATATTTTATCTAAATCATTATACCCTATTCTTAAAAATATTAAAAAATCAATTCAATATACCTTCGAAGATGTGAACATTCAAAACTTGTGATGTAACGGTTGAGTTACAATGGTACCGAAAAATGCGACTTTGAAACCCCATTTTCGTAGACCAAGCCTGTAAATAGAAAAGGAATATTTATGGAGTTGATATAAAAATACATTAATGAATGGTCAAGTAATTTAGTCGATAAAGTAGTCAATTAAAACTTAAGGACTAAATTGTAAAAGTTCAATCATTATTGAGTTTTAATTAAGAAAAGGCTTGAGGACCTAGATAGAAATTAACTAAAGGGTCAAAATGATAATTAAACCATTTTTAATTAAAAGCTAGTGGATAATGATGACATTTTCCATTAAGTGTGAGTAATAATTGGATTATGTTAATTAAGCCATTACTAAGTTAATTGAACTAGATTAATTAATAACTAAGGTATAAATATGAAATCTTAGTGGAATTTCATCATCTTCTTTATTAGCCCACCATCCACCATAGAGGAAAAGCTAAGAAAAAGCTTTCAACTCATTTCATATTTAGCCATTCAATTAGGTAAGAAAACCATGCCCTTTTCTTGTAATTTTTTTAGATTTATGATCATAGGAGCTTGATTTACTAGCCTATGTATCAATTTGATCAATTGTTGAAATTTTAGCAAGTTTCCGTTGTTGATAAATTGATGAAATAGGCTTGGAATTGATAGATATTAAGCTTAGATGATGAAAAGGACTAAATTATAAAGTTGGTTAAACTTGTTTGTTAACTTTGTAACATTAGGGACCAAATTGGATCAATATAAAACCTATCATGAAATTATACTAGGAATAGAAAGTATAGGGTCCCTAATGAAAAAATGTGAAATCGGATTTGATCTGAAGCTAGGAATCGAAAAATATGTTTATCGCGAGTTCATTAACTAAATTGAATAAAATAAAAATATTTGTATATTCAAAAAGGGGATTAAATAAAACTTTTTAATTTGGTTCTCTTTCATGCTTGGGTTCACAAAAGAGCTTTCGTAAGCTCGAATAAGACATAAAATAATTTATTATTGTAATTTGATCATGATTGATGTTTGACTACACGTGTGAGTGATTATTTTACTGTAAATTTGAATGTAGTTGCTCCGGCAATGAATGTAGCATCTTATAACTTGGGCTTGACGATCGGGTCGGGCAGGGGGTGTTACAATATTTATGCTTGGACATAAGATTTTGGTGGAAATTGACATACATGACTAGAAAATGTGATTGAGTTGAAATGAATTGAGATAAGTGATTGATGTTAAATCCATTGATTGTAACTATAAGAATGGAAAAGATCAAACATTTCATTCATTGTATGCATAATTCATGTTCAGATTCAATCAACGAAATTCAAAAATTGATATGTTATAGTTATAGGTTATGAATATGCAAATATGAATGATTGATGCCCATGTGAACTTAATAAAAGGCTAGGATACAAATGACATGCCAATAGGGCCATATGCCCGCCTGTGTATGGGATAGTTAACGATGTGGAGATTATGATATGTTAATTAGGGATCCAACATTTGTTGCGGATCATTGAGTATTCGTTGTCTCTATGGAGACCTTGGTGTGGTGGAGGGATTTATTTGAATATGATTAAACATTTGATGCCTATGGGCTTTGAAACGCCCTCAACCCAACCTGATTTGTCGGGTCCGAATCTCGGGTGTTACTACACAAAATACTTAACTGAATTATCGAAACAGTTGAAAAATTCTTCTTTTACTGAAAATATTTTTCTTATTATGTTAACTGAAAGATTGAATATCTAAGAACAAAGAAAAGTATTTAAAATAAAATAAAAAATTATAACAAGCTTGTTACAACTCATTATAGTATAAAAGTTTGTTAAGGCAAGCTCTTAGGGCATAATCCTAAACTATGCCACTTCTCCACTGTATGTATAATATTCCACTTCACTGCTATATAATATTATGCATAATATTCCACTTCACTGCTCTATAATATTCCACTTCACTGCTATCTTGGCGTACTCCTGGCGTTGTCCCTCCTAGTACATTCTATTACCATACACCTGAAACAACAACAAACATTGTAAGTTCAAAAGAACTTAGTGAGCCTCATCACAAGAATACCTTGGCGGATAATTTATAAGATTGGAAGAACATCAGTGCGCCAGCTACCTTTTTGAACCACTTACTTCTATTTCGAGTGGATACTATCACAGTTTCGGCATACATTTCCATGCCAACTATCATACTCTTAATGTGCAAATTCTTTCTTAACTGCCTAACTGAAGATCCTTTTAGACATTTCATAAATCATAGGTACTTCTCAAAAGAATATACCTTCGAGCCTAATTTATACAGATAATCTCTTAATACACAAACTTACTCTAGAAAAGTTGTTCATAGATATTAATCATTGGTGGATACATACACATTTGGCGAATAGTTACGTAGATCTAGGGGTGTTCAATCGGTTAACCGACTCGAACTACCATTAACTAAATTAACCGATCCTTTTAAACCCTTAACCATTAACCCAACTGAACTTTTTTGGTTAATTCAGTTGGTTAACCAAATTAACCGAAATTTATATACTTTTTTATTTTTGGTTAAAACAAGTATAAAACATATAAAAAAATTAACTGAATTAACCAACCGATTAATTTATACTTCCAAAAAATTAACCAAACCAACCGACTCCTGACCGAATACTTATATATTATAATATTATTTATTAAGTTTGGTTAATTCGGTTAACCGACCGATTTCGAACCGAATTAACTATTAATCAAACTTCTAAAAAATTATTAATCAACCCCCGATCAAATTAATTCGGTTTTACCTAAACTTTGCACACCCCTATGCAGATCTGAATTCATCAAACTACTAATCAAATCATACATTGGTTTGATTCCGTAAATTACTGGCAGTCTAACTACAAAAATTGTTACTAGTGGGTTATCCACATTGAGCTACAACTCTTATTGTTTTGGTGTTCGGCTGATGAGTTTTGGAAAACTCATGGTGTGTAGCGGGTGGTTGGGTAGGAAATATACATTGTTTTCATATGAGCATGCCCATGTATATATATTGTGTTTTTATGATTGTTTTCATATGAGCATGCCCATGTATATATATTGTGTTTTTATGATGCCATACTTTACTGTGATATCATAAATGTTGTTGGCTCTATGCTTTTCTGTAATTTGATTGTCTGTATGTATATACACTGTTTACTATGTTTAAGACTCACGCGGAGCTTTTTAAATCTCATTCCCATAATTTTATCCTTACAAATAATCCTTGAGGTTAGGATCGAACATGGAATTTAGAGGTTTCATCTCAGTTTTATTTAGTAGAGTATTTTTAAATTTAACTTAATTTTTAATATGGTTTTTGGGACTGTAATTTTGTTACTTTTAAACTATGGCATGGGTTTGTTTTTAGGATTTATTTGCATTTCATTAAACATTGTATAAACTGGTCAAATGGACAATAAGATTAAGTTTAAAATTATGAGGCATCACTTTTACACTGCATAATAATGAGATGGGAGTATTAAAAAGGCAAATTGACAAAATGAAAGGAGTTTTCTTTTTCAAGTAACATGACTTTTAATGAACTAGACTCTAAATTTAATCAACTTAATAATCAGACATTTTTTGACAACTATCTTAAGTTTTTTAAAATAAAAAATTTAATATTAACGAAACTAAATGGTTTTACTAGGCCATTTCAGTGGCCAATGTAGCCTTCAGAATTCAACCATAATGTCTGGGTCAGGTTAGGGAGGTTAAATACATAGTAGAGTTAATTTAGTATTTTGCTATGTTTGAAAATGCTAATTTGGAAGTTGAAAAATGAACATAATCATGTATATATCCAAGTTTATATATGTAGTTTAGTATGGTTTGCAAATGAGTTAAGTTGACATGATAGGTGTGTGATTGAAATGTATATGTTTGTAATGTTCTTGTTGAATTTTGATAATGTTAATTCTTGATTGAAAGTAGCATGATTTGGTAAATGGCTTAAATGAATATGAGACATATGAAATGGCACCATTTGATGTTCATCATGACTCGTCTTCATATTCAATTGAAAATCAAAATAAGTCATAATAGCCCAGATAGAACTTTGACCTATTAACATAACATGTATCTCGGTATAAACTTTGAAATTTCACATTTTATTTCTGACTATTAGAAATTCTATCTCTATTCATTCACATTTTAAAGCTACTTGATCTAAAACAAATAGACGTTACTAGGAACCTTATGTAAAATGTCTTGTACAATCTTAAAATTGTTCAATATACATATTCTCTTTAGGAAATATAGACTTTATCTCAATTCTCACTAAAATTAGTGATCTGCTCATTCTGAATCTACTCTCGATTCAATAACAAATTCAAATATTTTCATTACATCTTATAAATTCTTTGAAGAATTAATGGTTTAACCCTCACTCTGTAATAATCAAACTATCATAATTCAAGGTCATTTAAGTGAAGCGTTATGGTAAACATTGAATTATTCTCTAGCTTAGATTGAAGTAGCAAATTCGATGTTTTCCTGTAATAGTTTCATCATTAGTAATACAATTATCAAGAAATTCCTAATGAATCATCCGTCGAGACATAACCGAAAAACTTGGATCATCAGATTCATAAATGCTGCAGGAGTATTAATTAATTCATAGAGCTTTGCTTAAATTCATAATCTCCATAATAGATTTTAAACGTTTTTTTCGGCATATCTATATCTGTAAGTTACAACTAATAATAACTAGGTTGGTAATCTGTCTTCGAGACCACTGAAGCACTTTCCAACTGATCGAATTGGTCTTCAATACAAATTAATGAATGTTTATTCTCTATCGTGACTTTATTCAACTTGTAGAATCTAAATACAAAATCATCAACCCTTCTTTCTTTTTCACAATACAATACAAGTGTGTCCCAAAATAATACACTTAGTCGAATAAAACCTCTATGATTAATCCTTGCAATTGACCTTTTGATTCTTTTAATTCTGTTAGTGACATTATGTATAGAACAATCAAGATAGGAGTAGTTCCAGAGATAAATTTTATGGCAAACTCAACTTCTCGCTTTGGCGATATACCCAACAATTCCTCGGTAAAACCTCTATAGACTCAAAAACTGTCAGTACCTAACCAACTTCCATTTATAATATTCTAGAATCCAAAACATACACATAAAAATATATCACAACCTTTTCGGATCAAATTCTATACAAATTTTTCTAAAATCATATTTGAAACATAATCAAACTTAGTAGGTTCAACATAATTTATTCACTATTCTAGCATTTCAAATCAATCCATTTCTATCGACAATTCATTACAACATAAAAAATAGTAAACTAGTCCATTCCTAAGGTAACATCAAATTTATTAAAAAGGCAATAACATCAAATCAGCATAAAAGTTGCAACCCTGAATTCTCAGTGAATACCATTTGCAGACTAATTTAACTATGACATTTTAGCCTAATAGGTTCATTACCTTAATAACATACTCATGTGACACAACTGGTAAAATCTTTTCTGTTACTAACTTAGTGCATACATAAAAGTGTCTTAATCCAAAGTCAATTAATGCATATACTATAACATTGAAGGTAGGAAATGTACTAGCAATAACATCAAGAACTGAGGCCTTCATGCGCACTCAGATCAACAGATTTTGTATTCTGGTCTCTTTTTAACTCAGTTCGATTCGACAATTTTTCTTGAAGTGATTGAGAGGTCCACAAATAAAACATGCCCGCCTTTCTATTTACATATCTTAGAATATTCCATCCACAAAGACTACATTCAAGTTTATTTACATTTCTGATGCTACCCACACTAGCTACTAAAGTCACTTGTGGTTTCATAATACTCTATTTCATTCTATCTCTGTCAGAAAACCCTGATGGCACTAAAATCAGCTACTCAATTCTTTCATTTTTCTTTGACAGAAAGTAGAATACATTCTAGATGCATTTCGTTTATTGAGGTCTTGAACTCTTGTCTTGATTTGTTTCTCGTGATAACAAATTTCTTCCATTTTTTTGAACCTGATTAAATAAAATTACTAACTCACAAAATTTCATTGCACACACAAAGAATTTTGAAATCATTATTCAGTTCATCTTCAAAATGAATACACAATTCCTTTCCAATCGAGATCATCATATGAGCATATTTGCTGAGTTTAACAAACTCTCACTCGTATTTAGCAACTGATCTGATTCCCTACTTCAACTCAAGAAATTCCTTTTTCTTTTTGTCTAAATATTGTTTTTTGACACAATTCTTTGGGAAACCAAATCAAAAGAAATCCCAGTTAATTCATTCTTTTGGTACCAAAGTAGTTAAAGTTGATTACCAGTGAAAAACCTCTTCCTTTTAATAGAAACACGACACATCATAGAAAATATTCGGAAAGATATAACATTTCATCTAAAACCCTCTGTGTTTGCTAACCAGTACTTGGCTCTGGCTAAATCATTACTCACTTTACCTTTAGACTCTTTGGCCTTGCATTTTTTGAATTTTATCAATAGAAATCCTATGAATATTCTGTTGTAGAACTTTGGGGACGAGAGGGGAAGGTCGTAAAGCCAGAAAAATTGATTTTCATATACAAAATAAATATATTATTCAATATTAATAAAAGTACTGTGAACCTTTTCTCTAGACTTATGGAATTTCAACACATTATGAGCAGTCCTATTATCAGAGACTTGAGCATTACTCTTAACTTCATCGGAATTAGCTCGGTTGGAAGACATCTTTTATCTACGTAAAAAACAAAATCCACTTGAGTCAGGAGACATCACACTATCCTAGGTTATAAAATGGTATGTATTTCTAGACTCCACTAAATATAATACCCCTAACCTGTCTCCATTGCTGTATTAGGGTTACAGAGCATTACCATACAAATCAAAATGTTTAACTTCAAAACATAAACAATTATGAAATTTAAT
This sequence comes from Gossypium anomalum, assembly GCA_025698475.1. Taxonomy (NCBI): domain Eukaryota; kingdom Viridiplantae; phylum Streptophyta; class Magnoliopsida; order Malvales; family Malvaceae; genus Gossypium; species Gossypium anomalum. The sequence continues at coordinate 20,034,067 of CM046966.1, forward strand.
ATTAACGTTTAACAATACAATATAATCATAGTAAAAATACATTTTCGGGCTTTAAACCGAGTCTTCGGGGCCCTAAAAATAACTTGGGAACAATTTGGGACCAATTTGAAACAAAATAGAATTTTTTGGAAAAACATGAAATTTTGGGAAACTGGGTCACACGGCCGTGTGACATAGCCCAGTCTGTGTGAACATTCAAATTTTGGACACATGACCATGTCCCGGCCCATGTGTCTACCTGTGTTGTAACACCCTAAAACCCATCCCAGAAGTTTCGACCGGATTTCAGAGGTCACATTGGCCACCGAAGTGGCCCAAAAACGAATTACTGATCGAAATTCTAAATTCCTTTTTTGAAAATCATTTTCCTCCTATGTTTAAAAAATCCAATAGAATTTAACTTATGTTTTGGAAATAGTGGTTTAATTATCGTTAAAATTAAAAGAAACCAAGTTAAAATTCCTTGTTCGGTTTGGAAACACTTCGGATTTTGCTAATTGTTAACCGATATTTAAAAATCAATGTAGTAGCGGAAAACACATTATTTTACTATAACTAAAAATTCATAAAAGTAGTACCTTAATATTTGATCGTTTATTAAATCATTACATTCTCAAAAATCCATGTTTCTATTTTTATAATAACCATGCATGGAAACACCCATTTAGTTCCAAAATGAAAACTCGTAGCTTTCAAAGTCCAAGTTTAATTTAGACCAAACACCAACTTACAAGTCCAAATGAAACTTATGCCATAGTCCATAAAATTTATTTAAAGTTCGTATGAAAATAGTTTATCAAAGTTTACAAAAACTTTATTAAAAACCAAATCGAATTGAAAAAAAAATTCTAAGACCTCTGATACGCCGACTCCAACAGCTAAACACGAGGGTTACCTAAAAAGGAGAAACTAGGGGAGTGAGCTACGAAAGCTCAGTGTGAATATTAAGAAAACGTAACCACAGAGAGCTGAACACTTAACTAAATATTACAAAATAAATAAATCGAATCATTAACAGAAATCATATTAGATTGGCATATCTCATTTTTATAATACCTAACAACAGATAGGGAAAAATGTATACACATAGAATTGGTCTAGCTTGCAATGACCGAGATCAGTACAGTTTTAGTTATCCCATCGAATTTAACGCATTATTTTACGTTACCCTTAGACAGACATGCAAATCACATTCAAGTGCAAAATGTCACAAAACCCCCACCTATCCAGCCTCTACACACCATCTCCAACCAACCCTCACACACAAAAAATAGAATCTTTTCTAAGCCCTTCCATCTTCTACACACCACTATCGGGTTATGGTGGACCCGTCCAACCAATTCACACCGTGAAGTGGTTGTATGCCACTTTTAGTAATGCAGAAATATTGCTAAAAATATAAAGATGCAGTGGAACTACTAATATGAACTTCCTTCACTTCAAAACCATGTCCCAATCATAAATGCAAATGCAAATAGTATTATGCATACAGATATACAGAATTGAACATTCTCATATTTAGTCACCAGCAGCTCTCAAACATATTTATAACCGACACCAATTAACTGGATCATCGACATACATGAATTTTGTTTAACATTTCCAATCAGTATCATATTACAAAATTATTATAACAAGTCGTTAAGGAGGAAAACATAAATGAATTCATGAGAAATAGTTTTGAATGTGAGATTAAAGACAATTAGTCTACATAAAATACAAAGATAACCTGTAAATAAAAATGAGGAACCAATAATATTAATAACTAAACAGCTTAATGAAGGATCTAAAGTGGTCAGGAATTGGATGCATGAAAAATCCTTGTCTTAATAATAGTAAATGGGTATTTTGTAATATAGGAAATGATAAAAAGAAAAGAAAACTAAAATTAGCTAATAGTGGGAAGCCATAAGAAATGAAGAACTCCAAGAACACAGAACAGTCTTTTTGTGGTTTGCACACCATAGAGCAGATGAGTGCTAACGGGTAGATCTTAAGTCTATCAAAATAGTTATGCAGGTTGTAAATCAATTTTTTTTAAAAAAAACCTGACAGCACACTTGCAAGAAAGGTAAAATTGAAAATTACAAATTTCAAAAAGCTGAAAATCTACAAATATAGGACCACACCAACCCTTGCTGCAAAACACGAAATTAAACCACAACATTCATCCACAATTACGAGTATTCAAGAAACACACCTTAAAACATGATCCCAAAAATGAACGAACGACTGATTCGCCACCACAATACAAATCTGATAAAACTTTGACATCAACAGTGAAAAAAAAAAAGAAATTGAATGAACTCCAATGAAACGGTAATAAAAAATTGTAACACCCTAAATTTGGGCCTAGAAGTTTTGGGCCTTGAGCATGGGAGCTGTTGAAAGTAGCTTATAATATTTTGTTGTGCATGTAAATTTCGTTAATGAAGGCTTGTTTTAGTGGTTAAGTGTGCTGAGAAGTGTTGGAGAAGTCTTGGGTTCAAACCTGGACTCTAGCAAAAATTTTGGTTTAAGATGAATCAAACCCTGGTTGTAGTAGGTAGGCCTTAAGAATATTGTTGGAGAAAAGATGACACAAAAAGGAGTGTGGTGTAATGGCAAGGTGGCGCCACTTAGGGGACAAGGAAGTGGCGCCATAGAGGAAGCAAGGGGTCCAAGGTTCAAGTCTTGGCTCTTGCAATATATTTTGGTTTTTCTTTTAATAAATCTGGAAGCAAGTAGGTGCGCTTTAAAGTTTAATGTGTTAGATTTATGACACAAATGAGTTGATGGCCTAGTGGTGGTGGCGTGAGTTGGCATGTGAGAGGACTTTGGTTCGAATCCCTTGTCACGCAATGGTTGATTATTTTGCTATGTTGGGACGGCAAGAGTTGGTGTTGGTTTTAAACTCTCGTGATGAAGGGATCCCACATCGGGAAGCTAACATAAGAGTAGATGGAGAGCTGGCTTTAAATAAAGCAAACCATGAGGAGAGTAGGCATACCCTTCTTGGCTGATCCTTTTGGCTTTATGGTGTGCTCGTTTGGGTTGGGCGTCGGCTAAGAGTGCTCGGAGCGCGGATTAACTCCAATATCCTATCAGGTGTGTATTTCTTGCTACTCTAGCAGTAGGACGGCTATTTCGGGTCGCGATGGGCTGAAATGGGCCATGTGGTCCCAATGGGTCCGTAGGCCCAAGTGGTTAAGTTGTAAAATTACCGAAATACCCCTGTAGGGTAGAATTACCGAAATAACCTTGTAGGTTAGAATTACCGAAATACCCCTGTAAGGTAGAATTATCGAAATACCCCTGTAGGGTAGAATTATCGAAATACCCTTGTAGGGTAGAATTACTGAAATACCCTTGTAGGGTAGAATTACCGAAATACCCCTGTAGGGTAGAATTACCTAAATACCCTTGTGGGGTAGAATTATCGAAATACCCCTGTAGGGTAGAATTACTGAGATACCCTTGTGTGGTAAAATTACCATTTTGCCCCTAGGGTGTTAAATGACCGTTTTGCCCTTGTAGGCAAGTGATTGACTTGGACTGTGTGGTTGACGGATTTGATTGTGAATATATGTTGGTGATATGGATGACTTGACTGTGGTTGTTTGATTCAAATATGGGGATGATATTCTATTTCTGGATACGTATGCCATGACATATTATTTCTATTGCATGGGACATGGGTTATATTGATGGAGGAAGCGTTCTGCCAGCCTCGCTGCAATCTGGTGGCCTCGCAACATATATCTGTTCTGGTGACTTCGTCACAATATTTGGCAGCCTTGCTGCAATCTGGTGGCTTCGCCACATATATATATCTGTTCTAGTGGCCTAGCCACAATATCTGTATCTGGTGACTTCGTCACAATATCTGGCAGCGTCACTGCAATTTCTGTGGTGTGTAGCGGTTGGGTGGGTCGAGTAGTCTCCCCACATGGTGTAAGGCTGGTACGGGGGTGTATACGGATGGATTGGGTTGGGATTGCATTCACATTTTGATTCGATTCTACATTACGTCGACGATTACGATTACGTTACCTAACTCGATTCGATTACGATTACGATTACGATTACGATTCGATTACGACACGATTCGATTCGATTCTCATTTTGATTCTAGTTCTGATAATGTTTCTTATTCTGTAATGGGCTAAGGCCCGTCTGGTACTATCTGTTATAATGGGTTAAGGCCCAATTGATACTGAAACTGTAAGTAGGGCTGGGGCCAGACTTTTAATTCTTTTATATGACTGACTGTTCCTTTTATATAGTAGGGGATTTCACACTGAGTTTTCGTAAACTCACCCCGTTTATTAACCTTTCAGGTAAATTCTAGCCTTAGACGGATTGGAGCTACGAGGGGCTCGGAGGGAGCTACACACATTGTTTAAGTTACAGTTTTGATTATTGCTTTAAAAATATTTTTATGTGAGTTTTAGTAAAGCTGTTGTAATTTTCTGGATTTATAATTTGGAATTTTAGTTATAGTTGCTAGTATTAGAACACGGTTTTCCAAAGCAACTACTGTTTTCAAAACATCACGTATCCGCAATTGTTTTTAAATTAAGCTTCCGCAACTGCCAAGATTTTTACAAAGTTGTTAAGAATGTTATTTAGCTGAGGTTTTCTAACAAGGTTTAAAAAGGGTATAGGTTTTTAATTGTTAAGAAGGGTTTTTAATGGAAACATGGTTTTCGAAAAATACTTCAATGTGACACGCCAGGTTCGAGCCAAACTTCCAGGCAGGGTTTGGGGTGTTACAAAAATTATATTAAAACAAATAAAGTGGCTCGAAATTATTAGAGCTTTGGGGAAAAAAATTAAAATCGATAAACTAAAGAAACGATGAACCGAAGAAAGGAATAAAAAATAAAAATAAAAACTATGGCAAAAGGAGGCCATAGTAACAAAAAACAAAAGTTTGAAAAATTGGGAGAAAGAACTGGAAACTGACATGAGTAGCAAAGAGTGAGCGAAATGTAAGAGAAAAATTTGGGATTTTCCTTTTTTTTTTATTCAAAAATTAATATAAGATAAAATAAAACTAACCTTTCAAAAATTATCATTTTTTCTTATAAATTAATTAAAATTTAGGAAAACAAATTAACCTCCTCTAAGCCCCCACGAGTACTCAAGCACGAGACTTAAGAGCCAATTAACAAGTATCTTATCTCTGAATCAACATATTCATTTTGTCTTTAGAACACGGAAATAAATTTAAAAGTCCTATCACACCCAGTGACTCTTCTAACCTTAAATTTAGGGTGTAACATGTGTGAGTATTCGAAATAGGGCCACGCGAACATGTCACAAGCCGTGTGCAAAACTATGTGAGCATTCGATATTGGGTCACATGGCCGTTTCGTAGGCCGTGTGTTAGATTGTGTTACATACTGACTTTAGACACATGGCTGTGTCGCAGGTCGTGTGAAACCTACACATAAAACAATAATGACCCACGACCGTGTGACAGCCCATGTCCCAGACCGTGTGCTACATAAGTTGCCCCAAAACAAGCCAAATCATGCACCTAATCTTGCTCACTAAGACACACCAATCCCACATGCATTTTATAACAACCTAATTTTCAGTGGTATCGGAAACAGTAGTTTGAGACCACTGAAATCTGATAAGTGAGCTCGTAAATATTATTAGTTAGTGTTTACGAGTTAATTGTGAATTTAGGAAAGCTAGGAATTAATGATTTGTGCTTTAGAAATAATTATTAGATTAATTGGTTTTGAAAATGAGGACTCGAGACCTTGATGTCATAAATCAATCCGTAAATATTTATAAAATATTTACGGAGTGTCATTGAGTTAGTGTTAAAGTTTCGTTAGAAAATTTTGACGTTTTGATAGTTAATTAATTAAAAAGGACTAAACTGAAAAAGGTACAAAACCTACTAAAATGATTAAATTGCTCAAGTGATAAATGTGGGAGGGCTTAAAGGGTAGTTGAGCCTAAATTATATAGGCTAAAACGACATACGTAGAAAAAAAACAAAGAAATTAGGTGATTAATAGGCAAAATGGGAAATAAAAAAAATAAAGTAGATAAAAATGAAGTTAACGAGAAATATTCTTCATAAAATTTCAGCCAAAAATGCCATTGAAAGGTCCCTTTAAGCTAGTTTTTCATATTTTTGCATCATATCTGATCGCGTGATTCGTAACAAGTAATAAATATTTATAATAAAGATCAAACCTAGACTAACTATTATCACGACGAAAAGGCAAGCGCACCTATCGAACAATAGTATAGTAATGGCAAGACCAGGATATCGTACCCAAGGGAACCAAAAGTACTAGTAATAACTATCTTTTTATTATATAGCCTAGGAATAAAAGGGTTTGTTTATTAAACTAATTATCTAAACTAATTAACTAATTTAATTAAAGCGAATAGAAAATTTGGAAAAAAGACTTGAAGAGAAGCAATTGATAAAGACGACACCGAAGGAGGAATCCACCTAGATTTCACTTGTTATCTGACTCTGAACCAGACGATTTATTCACTTGACTTGATCCGTGGGACTCCCTAACCTACATTATTATCTCTTTCGAGACTAATAACGCCTAACCCTCAGTTGAATTAATTGCAATCTCTTTCTAATTAAAACTCCTAGCGAAGCAGTAAATCGATCTATGAACTCCCATATTAGGTTTCACCCTAATCCGACAAAATCTCGTAACCCTATCTCTAGGCGTTCGATCAACGCCGCTTAATTATGCCAAATCTACTCTTAGGCAGGGTCTATTCCTCCTCTGCATAAGCACAGTAAATAATGAGTTAATACCTGGAATATTAACTCAAGCATTAGAAACACATAATTAAGAACAAATCAAGTATTTATCATATAGTTTAGATACTAATAACAAGATCCATCATAGGTTTCATCCCCCTTAGGTATCTAAGGAGTTTAGTTCATAAGGAAATAAGAGTACATCTCAAAAGTATAAAAATAACAAAACATGAATAAAATAACTCTTATTTCATGAAAAAATGAAATAAGAGTTCTGGAAGCGCCCCCGAAAAGCCCCCTTAGTAGGTCATACTTAGGGTGTTTATATAGGCTTTGGATTGGCTTTCTTCTTCCCTAAGTATCCTTTTTCCGTGTAGAATATAACTCTTTGAAAAAGGGATACGACCGTGTGCCACGGCCGTGTGACGTATTTGCCAGGCCGTGTTTGTTCCACTAAATTTCACACGGCCGTGTGGGTCAATAGCCAGGCTGTGTGAATCGTGAAATCCTTAGACGACACCCTCGATAGACACGGGCATGTGAGCAGCCCGTGTGGCAAGGCTTAGGCCGTGTGATCTTCTTGATTTGGTCTTTTTTGTCTCTTTTAAGCTCGTTTTTGCCTCCTTTTGACTCTTGGTGCTCTCTTGAGTACAAAACATGAAATAACCGGATTAAGAGCACAAAAATTCACAAATCTGATAGTAAATATCCATAAATATGCTAAGTATTTGGGGTAACAATATGTATCATTTGGCGTTTATCAAATACCCTCACACTTAAGCATTTGTTTGTCCTCAAGCAAAACTCTCATTTACTGCTAGAATTCATTCCTTTCAATCATATAATCATTACCGATAATGTTACAAATTATTCCATGGAGAATCATACAGTGAGAATTCAACCATAGGGGTATTAAAAACCTCAAACAATCTAAATCGAATATTTTGATAATAAAATTATAGGTAATCTCCTTCCTTTAAGTAATTAACTTTAGTCCTAAATATACAAGAGATGACATCTTCACTAAGGATTTACTCAAATCACTCAAAGTGTTTAAGGTTCAAAATTAAGCACTCGATTATCTAACATGAGATGTTATCACTATAGGCTTGCATGAAAATGTAATCTCCACCACTTGTAAATGATATAATACACAAATCAAAAGGTCTTTGCATGGTTGTAACGGGGTTTAAGTTACGGGTAGGGATAGAAGCTGAAGAAACAAAGGTTAGAATCGAGATGATTTCAATGTATCACCCCACTATCAAAAACTTAATTACTGAATGACAACAAATATCTAGAACTATATTACATGAGCTCTCTTTTTCATGAAAACTTTAGCTTGCTAAGAATTGCAATAATAATAATACTGAGGTTAGTTTTTTTTTTTTAAGAACAAATCAAGTCAATACAATATAGAAGTTATACTCCATGATTCAGTAACAAAAATTGGTGATCGTTGTGAGGTAACAATATTAAAATCAATCTCGATAAAAAGGGTCAAATTAAGTAAGAGGGTTTCAATAATAATGGGTTAATGGGTTAATAATGAGGGTTAATCATAAAGAAAAAGGGTTAGTAGGCTCAAAGGGGGTTCACTAAGGGTTTAATTATGTGGGAAGGCTTTTTATGGAGTAAGTGGGTTAAATCCTAAGTGCCTTTATCATCTTAGTATATCAAATCATACGTGTGATCTCGACATGTATAATCGAAGCAAGTTCTAGAATAACAGTTCAATGTTGACACACTCAAACCACAAAAGAAGTGAGCAAGAAAGAAAGCTATATGCTCAAAAAGGCTAAAAAATCTCACCAAAAATTTGGGTTTTTGATGTCATTCCTGTATACTTAAGATTTCAAGATAATACCTCAATTCAGGACAATAATATAAAAATTTTAGTTTTCAAAATATCAACTTATCATGCTTGATTCTTTAAGGTCCTACAATCAAATAATCATGCATAATTCCCTTGGTCTAATTCATGACATATCAACGATAATTATAGATTAATCAGAATTCATTCTATCAGTATTATGAGAAAATCACTTAAGCACAAGACCACATTCAGGGATTTGAGAATAATGCAAAAAGTTAGGTTTCATGTTTATGTTCACCCCCCACACTTAAGATGTACATTGCCCTCAATGTACAAAGATAGATTATTCAAAATAAAGAAAATCATAAGAGGGAATGAGGTGAAACTCCTTGTTACATAGGTGCGGAGCTTGATTCTGAGGCTGTAGTGTTTAGGGAAAGTAGTAGCTACCATTGTTCTTAGCTAGATGAATTGTTCTTAGCTAGATGAAGAAATTGGGTCGTTGAACATGGCATTCGTTTTGTATTGTTCCCTGTTTGTTTCCTCATTCCGTAAAATATTCCTAGCAGCTTGCTTGGAAATCTGTAGAATTATGAAGAGCTTATTAAGAGTTGGTGTGGAAGAGAGTGTAGTGGGATTACTTGTTAGAAATACCAGAGAAAAAAAATGAAGAAAGTAAAATTTACTAATATAGATATGTCTGTCATAAGAAAATAATAAAATTGAAATGAAATAAAAAATTAAGAATAAAAATAAAAATAAAGATAAAAATAAAAAGATAGGAGGATTTAATGATCCTCATCAGTGGGGGCCTCAGGTGGTGGTGCTGGAGTGGCGATATAAAAGTGCTGGCACAACTGCTGATCATGGCCTGCATGTCATCCATCTGTCTATACCATCGCCGATCTCGCTCGTGGATCATCTCGAACTGTGTAGTACAATACTGTTCGAAGCAGGAGAGTCGGTCGGAAAGGTGTGCCAATGAAGCAGCCGACACGCCCGTGTACTTTGAGGGTGAGCCCGTGTTTTTCGAATTTTGCGAGTTAGGTCGTGCCCGGCTACTATCACACGCCCGTGTGTCTTGGCCGTGTGTCAAACACAGCCATGTCGCACGGCGGTGTCTAGCTTTGTTCGCTTCTCCCACGCCCATGTTTGATGGTAGCAAGCCCGTGGATTATTGTACACGGCGGAATGGCATGGGCGTGTCGCACGCCCGTGTAGAAGAAACAGAATTGAACCTTGTCCCAGGCACACCCGTGGTTTTCTATCCGCACGCCCGTGTTTTTCTATCAAGTTCACCCACGGCCATATCGCACGGCCGTGGGGATTTATCGCACCCCGTGTTTTAGGGAAATCATGTCCTGCTTCAACACGGTCGTATCGCACGGTCGTGTCTCTTTCCCCTGTTTGGCCACGGCTATAGGCATGCCCGTGTGCCTGGCCGTGTGTGTTGAAAAACTTTGTAATTCAAAGACTAAATTAATTGATTCGAAGTGTGAGAAGTTAAAGATAAAGAAATCAAAATATGTTAGTGCTCAGGTTTCTCCCGAGAAGCGCTTATTTATAGTCTAAGCTCAACTTACCTCTCTGTTGATTTATCATGGTGGTTTGAGGAGTTCATACTCCTCGTTCCTGCTGTCAATCTTAAAATAAGGTTTTAATCGGGTGTTGTTTACCTTAGAAGTGCCGAACTTGGGATGACTCACCTCAACCGTACCGAATGGGAAATTACTGAGTACCGTAAGAGGGATCTCCTTATTTGGTGTGGTAGTGACAATGTGGGGATCTATGGTATCTAGTAAGACTTTATCGCCTACCTTAAGTTGATTAGGAGAGGTATCAGGCTTGTTTTGGCGAAGTTTCAGTTTATCATGTGTTCTCAGTTTGTGTTCTCGCCATTCGTCTAGCTCCTCTATCCGTAGCCTTCGTTCTTCATAGACGTCTTCGTTCTCTTCATGATAGTAGCGCACTATCTCTGTTGTCTTGGTTCGAAGAGGTTCCTGTAAGGATGATTGAATATTAGTTTTATCATCGACAGGTTTTATAGCATTATCCTGAGTCTTAGAGGTTTTGACTGAGTCGCGTACTTGAAGTGTTATTGCGTCGTCACCTGCACGAAGTGTTAACTCTCCTATGCCGACATTAATAATTATTCTGGCAGTTTCTAAAAAGGGTCATCCTAAAATTAAAGGTACCTCGTTATCCTCATCCATATTTAGGATGACAAAGTCTACTGGGTAAATAAACTTATCAATTTTAACAAGAACATCTTCAATAATACCCTTAGGAAGTCTAACTGTTTTGTCAGCCAATTGTATGCTCATCCTAGTCTATTTGGGTTTACTGAGACCTAGTCGTTTAAACATTTGATAAGGCATAACATTTATACTTGCCCCTAAATCAACTAAAGCATTATTCACAGATAAACTACCAATTATGCAAGGAATTGTAAAACTCCCTGGATCTTTCAACTTGTTAGGTAGCTTATTTTTTAGAATAGCTGAGCAGACTGCATTGAGTTCCACATGTGATGTAGCGTCTAATTTTCTTTTATTGGTCAGAAGTTCCTTTAAGATTTTTGCTGAGTTGGGCATCTGCGAAAGAACTTCAATAAAAGGTAAGTTAATATGTAATTTCTTTAAGAGTTTGACGAACTTACTGAATTATTCTTTGGTTCTGTCTTTCATCATCACGTTAGGATATGGCACACGAGATTTATAATTCGTACTTGCCGTTTTATTATGACTTACCTCACCATCACCTTTGTTTTCCACATTTTCTTGCCTTGGTTCTGGCTCAGTCTCATCGCATCCTTCTTGAGTATCAATTGCATTGAGTGTTTCCTCGGGGTTTGGTTCGATGATTACTTGGCAAACTACCTTGTGGTCGTTCGTAAATTAATTTGGATAGTTGGCCTATCTGGGGGTTTCGTCCTTGAATTGATGCTTGTTGATTTTTGAGTCTTTGTCTCGATTCTCGGAAGTTAGTTTCTGACACCGAGATGAATTTGGATAGCATCTCTTCAAGGTTTGATTTCTTCTCTTGTTGATAAGGTGGCTATTGAAAACCCTAAGGATTCTGTGGCCTTTGATTCTGTTGACCACCCCAAGAGAAATTTGGGTGGTTCTTCCAACCTGCATTTTAAGTGTTACTATAGAGGTTATTCTGAGATCTAAAATTATTGTTACCCATATAGTTGACTTGTTCCTCTTCGATTGTAGGATTGAATGGTGGGTATTCTATATGCACGCCTCCGCCTTGAGTCACACCTCATTACTGGATGTACCTGCGTAGAACCAAGTAAACCATCAATTTTCTTATTTAGAAGGTCTACCTGATTAGAGAGCATGGTGACCGAATCGATGTTATAAACGCCGGTTGTTTTTGTTGGCTTTGTCCTCATAACTAATAGTTATTCAGTGACATCTCCTCTATAAATTCATAGGCATCTTCCGGTGTTTTATTGTTGATGGTTTCACCAGCTGCTGCGTCAATCATTTATCTTGTCGAGGGATTCACACCATTGTAGAACTTTTAAACTTGCAGCCATAGAGGTAACCCATGATGTGGGCACCTTCTCAATAGATCCTTGTATCTCTCCCATGCATCGTAAAGTGTCTCTAAGTCCATCTGCACAAAAGAAGAAATATCATTACGCAACTTAGCTGTTTTTGTCAGTGGAAAATATTTTAATAGAAATTTTTTGATCATTTGCTCCCAAGTGATAATGGATCCTCGTGGTAGTGAGTTCAACCACTGTTTAGCTTTATTCTTCAGTGAAAAAGGGAATAACCGAAGGCGAATGGTATCATCAGAAACGCCATTAATTTTAAAAGTGTCTCACAGTTCTAGGAAATTTGGCAAGTGCGTGTTGGGGTTATCATCCTCATCAAATTGAACAAATTACTGTATCATCTGAATCGTGTTAGGTTTCAGTTTAAAATTGTTAGCAGCAATAGCAGGTCTAACTATACTTGACTCAGTTCTTGTAAAATTAGGTTTAGCATAATCAAACATAGTGCGAGGAGCAGGATTCTGATTTGCTAATTCAGCAGGTATGGCTGGCGGTAGCGGATTGTCTTGATTTTCAGCCATCTCTTCAGTAGTAGTTGGGATATCGTCCTCTTGCTCTTCCTCTGTGTATCTTAAGCTGCGCCTGATTTCTCGTCAATTTTTATGAGTTTTATGATCAATTTCCTCGTCAAAAAGCAACGGTCCTGATGGGTTTCTTCTAGTCATACACTACAAGAACCTGCCAGGAGAAAGAAGAAGAAAGTTAGTAAAATAAAAATAGAAATAAAGTTAAATAGCAAGAAAAATAAATGACTAAAGTAATAAAAATTAAGTGTTCCTAATATTTCAGTTCCCCGGCAACGGCGCCAAAAACTTGATCACGTGATTTGTAACAAGTAATAAATATTTATAATAAATATCAAACCTAGACTAACTATTATCACGATGAAAAGGCAAGCGCACCTATCGAACAATAGTATAGTAATGGAAAGACCGGGATATCGTACCCAAGGGAACCAAAAGTACTAGTAATAACTATCTTTTTATTATCTAGCCTAGGAATAAAATGGTTTATTTATTAAACTAATTATCTAAACTAATTAACTAATTTAATTAAAACGAAGAGAAAATTTGGAAAAAGACTTGAAGAGAAGCAATTGATAAAGACGACACCCAAGGAGGAATCCACTTAGATTTCACTTGTTATCTGACTCTGAACTAGACGATTTATTCACTTGACTTGATCCGTGAGACTCCCTAACCTACATTATTATCTCTTTCGAGACTAATAACGCCTAACCCTTAGTTGAATTAATTGAAATCTCTTTATAATTAAAACCCCTAGGGAGGCAGTAAATCAATCTATGGACTCCCATATTAGGTTTCACCCTAATCCGAAAAAATCTCGTAACCTTATCTCTAGGCTTTCAATCAACTCCGCTTAATTATGCCAAATCTACTCTTAGGCAGGGTCTATTCCTCCTCTGCATAAGCACAGTAAATCATGAGTCAATACCCGAAATATTAACTCAAGCATTAGAAACACATAATTAAGAACAAATCAAGTATTTATCATATAGTTCAGATACTAATAACAAGATCCATCATAGGTTTCATCCCCCATAGGTTTCATCCCCCTTAGTTATCTAAGGGGTTTAGTTCATAATGAAATAAGAGTACATCTCAAAAGTATAAAAATAACAAAACATGAAGAAAACTCTAGAACTCCTGAAGGGATTTTGAGAGAGATCTTCAGTCTTGGAGTAGCTCCGGCTTTTGGGATGGATCGTCTGGCTTCCTTCAAGTAATTCCTGGCGTGTGGTTCTGTGTTCCAGAAAAGTTCTGGAAGAGACCCCGGAAAAGTCCCCCTTAGTAGGTCATACTTAGGGTGTTTATATAGGCTTTGGATTGGCTTTCTTCTTCCCTAAATATCCTTTTTCCATATAAAATACAACTCTTTGAAAAAGGGATACACCCGTGTGCCACGGTCGTGTGACATGTTTGCCAGGCCGTGCTCGTTCCGCTAAATTTCACACGGCAGTGTGGGTCAATGGCCAGGTCGTGTGTCCCTTGCACCTTGAAATTTCAAAACATAATGCCTAGGTTTTTACACACAGCCTAGCACAAAGGCGTGTGGTTGGCCGTGTGACACAAGTCAGAGAGTTACACGAGTAAGGACACGGTCGTGTGCCTCACATCGAATGCCCACACGGCTTAAGACATGGGCTTGTCATCAGGCCGTGCGAGCCACATGGCTTGGCTACACGAGCGTATGTCCCTTGTTTCTAAGGAAAATTTTGAAATTTCGTAAAAAATTTCCTAAGTGTTTGGTTTAGTCTCGACTCACTTCTAAAGTGTATTTTGGGCCTCGAGGGCCCATATAAGGGACAATATGAGTACTATATGAATAGTTTTTGACATGTATACTAAATTTTATGAAATGATCGTGTTTAATTTTGGAAAGTTCGGTAATGATCGGGGTATTTCACATTCATATGTCCAAAACACCATCAAACACACTTCATATCATACCAAATGAACTATCCTATCAACCTAACCAGTATGCCATAAAAAAAGGCACCACAATTTATACATCAAAATTAGTCCAACCAGTATCTCAAGTTTATTAATTAAGGACATATCTAACACATTAAAACCATTCCAAACATACATGTCATTCAACCATGATTTGCCTATCATTCACAAGGCATGCATAAGTATTCAACAACCTATCAATCTACACATTAACCATAAACATTGAAGCATACATAAGCTTTACACCATTCAAACATACCTAATTGCTAAACTAAAATCAATTTATGCTTACCCTCTTTCCTTTCCCTCTTCTTTCAGTGTCGCCAAGCTAGCTTAAGGATCCCTTAAAGTCAGAGATATCGATCACACTATCGTCCGCAACATTCCGTATAGTTTGATTTGTATTTTTGAAGGTGGCATGTATAGGGCTAGACTAGGATGTTACATCATGAGAAGTGTTTATGTATTTTGGCTTAAGTCAAAAGCCCTTTATTTTGTATCAAGCCTAGAATAATGGCTATTATTCATTTTGATGAATGCATATGATGTTCTTTCTATGGTTGAATTAGTGCCCATTATGATAAGGTTTGTGTATTGAAAGGATCTTGTGTAGGTTGTGCAAAATGGGTGACCAAAGGGCTTGGAAAATAACCTAGTTTGTCCACACGGGTAAGATACACGGGTGTGTGTCTAGACCGTGTGTGACACATGGCTCACACCCATGGGTGTGTGTTATGGCCGTGCGTCCCCTGCACTTAAAATTTTGATGTCATTTTAGCACACGGGCAGGCCATACGGGTAGGCCACACGGGCATGTGTCCATGCCGTGCCATAAAGTCAGTATGCATGCTAGTAGTACATAGGCAAGAGACACAGCCATGTGTCTCAGCTGTGTGAAGGACACGGTGGTAGGGCACGGGTGTGTGCTTGGGCCATGTGGTTTTGGCAGAATGCCCAAGTTTTCAGACACGGGTTTGGGACATGGGCGTGTCCTTAGCACACGGTCGTGTGCTCTATACCCACACGGGCGTGTGGAACTTTGTTGTATGGGAATTTCTAAGTTTTTCACGAGTTCTTAGTTGGGTTCTTAACCACCTCGGATGTATGTTTTGGGTCTCGTAAGCCCATGTTTAGGACAGATTACATGAGAAAGGAAAAGTTTTTAAATTGTTTGAGATTACCCGGTTTTATATAGTTGATTGAGTTTTAGTCAGGTAATACCTCGAACCCCATTCCGACATCGGATATAGGCGAGGGGTGTTACAATTTCATTAAAATTCCCTTTACAAAAATTGCTCAACTATTATCAAACATTCATTTTCATCCATCAAACATAAAAAAAAAACTAATATAGATTCATAGTAAAACCCTAGACTTTTAGCAGTTTTGCAAATTAGTCGCTGGGCTAGCTAGATTAAGCTACAACGACTCCAAAAACATAGAAATCATTAAAAACGGGACAAAAATGCACTTACATGCAAGAGAAATAGTTAGCCGAATGCTTGAATGCCCAAAAACGGTGTTTTTCTTAGGTTGAAAATCGGCTAAGAAAGAAAACAAAGATGATAGCCTTTGTTTTTATTATTTTACTAACTTTATTTATTAAAATACTTAAATAACCTTTAATTAAACCTTTAAAAATCATTTAAATGATATCCGTCTTTATCTACTAATTATATTAATGGTCTAATTACCATTTAAGGCCACTCATTTACCAATCTCATAGCAATTTGGCACTTTTACATATAGAACTCAAATTTTGCACCTTATGCAATTTAAAGCTTTAGTTACCCGTTGAACCAATAGAATATCATCGGATACTTAGGAGCGCTCACACAAAGTGTGCATTTTCATGTAACTGTAACCTTTTCAAGAATGCTCACACGAGCTGTGGGTCAGGATGATAGCTACACGATGCTACTCATACGAGTTGTGGAGAATCCACAACAAATGTAAGACGTCAGCCATCGGTAGGACACCTAGGACCGACACCCAAAATCGTATAATCTCTACTAACATGTCATTTGTATCCTACATATTCATGAGGTTCAATCGGGGAATTTTTTACAGATCAATCCTTTAATTTTCATTTCATTATATCCTTTTCAAATATATATTTCCTTCATCATAATACCATTTTGAATATCTTATCCAAACCAAAACATTATATCATCCAAGTTTATTAACATCCTATTTTGATCCATATTACCAAAATATTATACAAGTACTAATCTAAATCTAATACATTCGTAACATAACTATTTATTATTATTACATTCCAAACATTTCATAATAATTTAGTTCTTATACAAACTTGCCTAAACAAAAATAGTTGTAAAAACGAAGTCGATGACGAACGCGACACATTAGCTTTTCCTCGATTTAGATCCGGTTGTTGCATATCTTGATCTAAATAGTAATTTAATTCAATTAAAAAATTCAAATAACTTAAAATAACGCATTCAAGCCTATAATCCTTGTTAAGGTGAATTTACAAAATTACCCCTAACATTTTAACTTTTGTGCAATTTAGTCCCTAATCCCGAAACTTGCAAATTCACTATTTTTAACCAAAAACCATGCCAGCTGATTTTTTTAATTAATTCACAAAACACCCATATTTTCTTCTATTTTACATAATTATCATAAAACTTTACTATTTTTTTAAATAAATCCTTAAACTCTAAAATCATCAAAATCACTTAACAAAATTTCTCCATTTAACAAGCAAGCTTCATAATCTATCAATTAAATTCACAAACCATACAAACTCATTCATGGAAAGTCCCTAGAATTTTAATAACTTTACAAATTGACCCTCGGGCTAGCTAGATTAAGCTAATACGAACTCAAAAACAGAAAAAAAACCATTAAAAATAGGGATAAAAAACATACCATGCACCAAAGAAAGCTTGGCCGAATATTTCTTAACCCAACAATTGTGGTTTTGACAATAGCAAAGTGACAATGAAAAAGATGATGCTAATTTTTACTTGATTAAGCATTTTATTTATTAAATTCTCATATTACCCTTAGGTTATTAACTTATAAAATAACAAAGTCATACCCACAATTGTCCACTTTGCATGTGGTATAATTACCATCTAGGTCCACTACTTTACCTTTCCATAGTCATTTAACCCATTTAACTAATAGAAACCCACTTTCGCAACCTTTCCGATTTATTCCTTTTTAATTAATTAACTAACTAAACTTAAATTTTTCTTAACCAAATTTTAATATGACCCTAATAACACTCTGTAAATGTTTAATGAAATATTTACGGGCTTGGTTTATATAAACAGGGTCCCGGTACCTCCTCTTCTAAACCAATTGACTGTAGGGATATACCACTTGAACTTCATTATTCATTTAATAACTTAAATTATCAAATAAAAATTTATTATAACACTATACTTGACTCATAAATATTAAATATAATATTTACGGACTCGCTTTTCAGATTTGTGGCTCCGAAACCACTATTTTCGATACCACTGAAAAATGGGCTGTTGCAAAATCATAATCACATAATAATCTATGTCAAGTATCATTAATACCATTTCATTTTCAATTGATGATTTAAATTTCATTTTCAATCAATTGAATATCGTCCGATGGAACTATTGTAAAACAGACTAGGATACACGAGAATTTCATGATCACAAAAGCTGACAGTATTTCAGGGTTGCTCACACAACCTGGAGTTATATTGAGTTTACTCGTCCAAGCTAAACCTGTTATACATATAAATCGAGAATCTGCAACAAATTCTAGATCTTGTAATAACGAGTAAAATCCTTAGTTAATCACTCGTATAACCCTAATGGCATGTCATATATATTCTAACCTTTTACTATGTTCACTCGGGTATCATTTCTATATAAATGATATTATCATTTCCTGTACACCATTTCATTTTTCATATGAGACTTAGATTCAGTTAATAATCTCATTTGCATATTGTTCTATTTCCATATAACCAAAAATTTTATGAACTTACAATTTAGTCTGAAACATATATTTCTGCCAATTACCTTGATTCTACTCAATTCTAAAAAATATAACTCGAACATAACTAAAAAATAAGGTAGTAAATTCCATATGAACTTACTTGGTTCAAAACAGCAAACAAATTGAATCTTCAAGGACTAATCGACAATTTTTGCTTTTCCACGATTATCCCCGGTTTGATTCAATTTTTTATCTATATAAATATTTCATTCAATTCATCAATATTAAGAAATTATACATTTTATCATGTTATGAATGAAATTATGAAATTTCATTTTTCAATACCCTTAAATTTTTACATTTTATTCAATTTTGCCCCTAAAACTAAAATAACCATAACTTTCAATTTTGAGCCTCAATTTTAAAATTGATCTCAATTACATCCTTTATGGATCCTCTACTATCTATTATTCCCAAAATTTCATATCAACTTTACATTTTATTAACTTTCATCCTTATGAACAAAACTAACAATTAAACTTTACAATTTAGTCCTTTTTCATATCTAATCTTAAAATCTATCAATTTAACACCAATTTCCTCAAGAAGTTAACAATGGAAATTTTCAAAAACTTTAATAATTTTGAAAATTGGTACACAAGCTAGCTAAATCAAGCTCCCATGACCTCAAAAACATAAAATTTATAAGAAAAATGATGTGATTGTACTAACCAAATTATAGTTGAAAGCTTGAAGCTTTGAAAAGGGTTTTTCTTCTTGTTTGGGACAAAAAAAGGAAGAAGATAAAGAGGATGTTTATATTTTTCCACTAACTTTAGTATATATAGCATAATTAAGTTTTAATTACGTAACATCATATTTTTCAGTGGTGTCAGAAATAGTGGTTTTCGGACCACAAATCCGACGAGTAAGTTCGTATAATTAATATTTAAATTATTCAAGTTAATAATAATTTTTATATTGAATATTAATTTGATGAATTGATCTAATTGAACTAAAAGATAGTACAAGTGGTTCGGTTCAAAAGTCAAGTTGTTATTTAGGACCCCGTTTTCGTAATTTAGGGTCAAAAATATTTTTATTGAATATTTACAGAGTCGTATTATAGGTGAATTGAAGTTTGGCCTGGTAATTTTGACGATTGATTGCTTAATTTAGGTAAAATGACTAAATTGTAAAAGAGGTAAAAGTTAATTACTATAGATTAAAATTAGTAAAAGGACCAAAATGGAAATTAAACCATGGTCAAAAAGTCCAAGCGGTGGTGGCATGATTAAATCCACTAACTTTTGGGTTATTTGCTCATTTAGTCCTAATTAGTTTAGGATTAAATTGTAATTAAGTTTATTTAGTTGGAATTTAATTTAATTGAAGGACCAATGGTGTAATTAAACCCTCTTTAAGTGGTAAATAAACCATATAGAGTTATAGTGGACAAATTTGGGCAATATTACATCAATTATTTAGTTATGACTAAGGATAAATTTGTGAATATCAAATTATAAGTTAAATTAAAACATAAAATAAAAGAAGTAAAACCTATCATCTTAAAATTTCTTTCTAAGAAACCTGAATAGCCATGGTTAAGGTTGGGAGACCTTCAGCTAAGCTTTGATTTCATGATAGGTAAGTGAAATCTCACCTAATTTTAGTAATTTTTATGTTTTTGAGTTTGTATTAGCTTAATCTAGCTAACTTAAGTGCAATCTCACCCAATTTTAGTAATTTTTATGTTTTTGAGTTTGTATTAGCTTAATCTAGCTAACTCGAGGTCTAATTTGTAAAAATGTCAAATGTTTTTGATCCTTTCATTAATGAGTTTAGTGTATTCTTGAAGTTTTATGAAAGATTATTGAGCTTGGTTGCTAGATAAGACTATTTTGTAAAATATTTTTTGGTAATTTTAATGTTTAAGGACTAAATCGTTAAAGTGATAAAATTACAAGGACTTGATGTGAAATAACAACATGTATGGGTTGTAGAGAAATAGCAAATAATTCAGCTGAAATGAAATTTGAATAAAAATGGTTAAATTGCATGTTTTGGGCTTAAGGACTAAATTGTATAAAAGAAAAATATTGGGGGCAATTTTTTAAAAATGTCAAAAATAATTAATTGCATAAAATGAATTAATATTGCTGTTAAAATTAGTGAATTGAATGAAATTATTATTTTAGATCCTGAACGAGTGGCAAAATGAGGAAAAAATAAAATTATCAAATAGCTTTTGTACTTTGCCGTTGCTAGAATTTAGTCTGGTAGGTTCGTATGGTTTAAATTTAGTACATATTTTTAAATGTATTGTACACCTTATTTGTATAATGTTTGAATTATATTGATGTGTGTAATTGAAAATGAAAATAATGAATTGACACAACGTCGATAATTGATTGAGCTATTTTGGACCGTTACTGCAAATCAGACCTGTAAGTTCGTTCGGTTTATAAATCAATATTTATATGAATTGTATGATGATATGATATGAAATAGTTTATATTAATTTTTTTAATTGATGATACAAAGTTGTTGGGAAAATGTTATTAAATTTCGATACTTGGGCCGGATGAATGCGAGATAGAGTACAATTGAATGACGGCGTGTTTCGTGAGGTTGGAATGGAGATTGACGTGGTGTGTTATATATATTTTCCTGAGTATATCGAGGTTCAACATTTTTTGCGAACCCTCGTGTTATACTACCCTGATCTGACGTGGTATAGGGGCGGATGTATAGCCTGTGGGCTAGGCACTTAATGTCGTGGCGTGTTATCGGTTGGATTAGCTCTTAAGAGCATTTGGCGCGTTATTGGGTGGATTAGCTCTTATGAGCATTTGGCGTGTTATCGGGTGGATTAGCTCTTATGAGCATTTGGCATGTTATCTAGTGGATTAGCTTTTATAAGTATTTGGCGTGTTATTGGGTGGATTAGCTCTTATGAGCGATTAGCATGTTTCGGTTGGATTATTTGTGTACTCGTATCTGTAAGTCGTTCATCAGGTCATAAATCGTTGTATTATAACTTGTTTAATGATTTTGAATCACATGACATGTATTTGATATCTTGAATTGACTCTGTTGTGGACATATATGTTTTCCTTGAAATTATTATTTGAGCTTTGAATTGAATTATACAATTCACCAGTTTAACATTGTGGATGACAGGAAACACTTGTTGTTGAGTTATTTTTAATTGAATTGTTATATTTACTTCAATAAGATTTATCGTTTCTGTACGTTGAACTTACTAAGTTTTAATAAGCTTACTTCTATTAATCTATGTTTCTTGTAGATACTTTTGAAGGTTGGACGATTGGATCAGCAATCAAGTCACACTATCCATCAGATTTTGGTAGTTTTTGAACGTTGTTTTGAATTATATGGCATGTAATAGGCTTGTTTTGTCATTACTTTTGTTTGGATATGTAAATCTATAAAGAATGAGCCTAACTGTAAATAGATAACTTAATTTGATATTTATGAATGAAAGAAGATGTTTTTTTGTACAAATTTAAAGCATATGTTTGATAAATATGTTATCTTGCATTGTTGTGAATTAGGGTGCCTATGATAGGCATATTGGTTAGAAGTTTAAGTTGTGTGAATTGACATGTTTGAGTGATGATTTATATTGTTGTATAAGTGTATACTTGTGGTACCATTGAGGGTAAATTGGTTAGGCACGTAGGCTGGTTGATTTGAACTTGTTTAATATCATTTTGAATAGGTTTAATGACTGGTAAATGGATTACTTAGGGTCGAAGAAATCTTGAAACCATAAACTTGATGTTTAAAGTTCAATTAGGTGCACACGACCTGGGACATGCCAGTGCCACTTGGCCGTGTACCATACACGGCCTATGACACGGCTGTGTGTATTAAATCAGTAAGTTACACGGGCTGAGACACAGCCATGTATCCTAATTTTGAAAGTTACATGGCTTGAGGCATTCCACACGGCCTAGTCACACGATTGTGTGTCCCCTATTTTTGAAATTTTTCATATTTTCCTGAAATATTTTTATTTGCTTCAAATTAGTCCTTGAAGGTTTTAAGATTAATTCTTTAGTCCTTAAGACTCGATTTAAGCCTCGTAAATGTAAGTTATTATCATAATTAAATTATCTTATGGTATTTGAGAAATTATATTGAAATGAATCATGATTTTATTTGTTTATTTCTATTGACTTGCTGTAGCATTCCCGTAACCCTATTCAGTGATAATACGGGTTAGAGGTGTTACAAATTAAGTTAGTTTAATTAACTTAACTTTACTTAATTAACAAAAACAACCATTAATAAATTTAAGTGGAATCTTCCATCAATATGCACTAACATATATTATAAAATGGCTTAATTATCATTTTGGACCCTTGTCTAATTACAATTTAAGTCCCTAAGCTTTTGGTCAATAATAAACTTATAGCGATAAAACTTTTACAATTTTGTTATTATACCCTAATTAAGCAATTAATAGACAAAATTGAGGGCCTAAACTTAAATTGTAACACTTTATACTCGGCTTGGTCGCCAAGCCCGAATACGGAATGCCACACCACTGTCTCATGTCATATACAACGAGTGAAAGTTCATTTTAAAAGAAACGTCTTTCATATTATCATTCATATAGGTTTTAAGTCACTAATATCTATTAGTTATCAACGTTACATGCTAACCATTCATTAAATAGTCGTATAATAATACTTCAACATGTGTAAGGTCCATTTAACCAAATTTTCAAAACTTGTCCGTAGGTATCAATACAGACACTTGGGTGTTGATATTTTCCCCTAAGTGGTATCGATATCACTTGGAAAAATGATACCAAAATTTAGTTTTATTTCTGAACTAAAATCCAAAGACTTGAAAATTATTGGTACCTGACATGAAATATTGATATTTTGACCCTGAGTATCAATACTCGAGCAAAAGTATCGATTCCAAATCTCTAATCTGACTTTCTGCGCGTTTCAAAACACAGAGGTATTGATTTTACAATACGAATATTGATACACCCCTGCTCCAGACCTCAAAAATGCAACATGCATAAGCCAATAATCCATTCCCATTTAGTTTCTAAACATCATGCATTATATACTTAGACAAATAATTATCCAACGGCTAAAATTTGACAGTTCAAAATGTAAAAAACATGTCCGAGCTAGACACACCATGCCATCATCAATGTTTATAACCTAAACAAATCATAACTCTTAAGCCTTATAAACAAAAGCTATAACCAGCAAAATGTCTAGAAAATAACATGCCCATAAACAAGTTTATCACATTGTCTTTTCACCAAAACGTTATTAAATAAATAACACCTACAGAATAACACAAAACTAGCTTGGATTTCAAAAACCATATCGCTCACATCAGCACACAGCTAATCTGCAACGGGTAAAGAAGGGAGTGGGTGAGCTTAACAAGCTCAGTGAATGATTAAAATAACCACATCACAAACATATCATCATGTATCCTCAAGACAACCATTTATAAGTATAATTACAATAGTCATATGTCTAGTGTCGTAGAGTACCTAACCATACTTTATCTACTGGTTCTTTTACATAGCATTTACATATTCATGCAAACATATATCAAGTAAAACACATATTTGATCAAGTATATATCACAATTCTCTCAAATCACATATAATGATAAATTGGCAATATAGCACATACTCCATTAAGCATACAACATTTTCCACACAATTACATATAATATGATAGATTGGCACTTGAGTTATGGAACAGATAGTGAGCTCTACCATCACACATTGGATAAACAGATCTCCAACACACCAAACATAGATTCATAGAGTCAAACATGACCCAAAAGTGTAGCATAAAGTTAACACTCTCATTATTTCCCCTCACATGTCCTGTTGAATGGAGCTTAGCTCACATTCCCTTATCCTTCCAACATATCCCAAGGCCTCAACGCTCAAAATCACTATACATATAGGTGAGTACTCACAAACCTATGGCATGCCAACTATATCCAATGGTTTCAAAATCACAAGGCCAAAATATCTGAAATCAAACACATAACACTTATCGATTATCTGTGCACTATCAATTCATAGTATCTTTTGCAATACACTATCACTGTCATATAACATATATATCATGTATACATTTGCATCTTTCACAACAGTTACCATATCTACATATCACATATTTGAGCTTCTCATCACAATGCACAATTTCTTATCATATAAGCATAAACCACAAAGTAAATATAGATACAATAAAACTTACACTTGGAATTTAGAGTAGAGGTTTGGTCTACTACTAAATTCTCACATGACACATGACTCATGTCTACGAGTAGTGATTCTAAACACTCACCACTATGCTTTCACAGAGAAGTCGAAAGCTCAAACAAGATTTTCCTTTAACTTGTAGAATGCTCCAATGAATTTGAGGCTTTACACACAATAACCATACAAAATTCACAATCAGATAATAGCCAAGGACTTACTTAAACCAACTAAAATATCAACCTATTTTAAGTTTTCGTGTAACCAAAATTTAACATAACACCTATTTTAAGTTTTCGTGTAACCAAAATTTAACATAACATACTTAGAATGCCCATAACTCGGTCTACACTTAACCTTTTCGTGTAAAATGAATTTTGTTCACCTAATCAGTCATCTACGCCTCATCTTCAACCCTTAACCCACTGAAAACTACCCAATTCATGGTATCAAAATTTTTCGACATTTTTTTGATGATTTTCACAAAATTCATTATAATGTAAGAAACAATTGATGAAACTTCAAAGTAAGTTTAGAAACCTTATAATCATAACAAAACAAGTTGAAAAACACTTTGAAACCATATTTTTACTTAAAATCTCAAAAACCACCATTATTGTCCCAATTTCCGGGTTTTATTAAAAATTTGAAATTCAATGGCTAGTACTTCAATTTTAACGACTAGGTATCATGAAAAACTCATAAGAATTCGAAACATTACCTTTTACAGAAGATTAAACGAGTTTTGAAGGAAACCCAAAAAACCTACGTTTGGTGAAGATGATGAAATCAATGGAGTTTTTGGTGCTTTTAAAGTGATTCTATAAGTGTTTAAGGCTTGGGTGTTAAGAGAAATCAAAAGCTTATAATTTGGAAATAAAAACTGAGTGGTTTAGTGTTGGGAGAATTAGGGACGACAACAAGAGAGGAGAGAGGATGAAACTAACATGAATCTGCTATTGGGGGAAAGAAATAAGCTAAAATTTTAAAATTTGGGCTAATTGTCTATTAAAAACTCCCAGTTTTGCCCCTTTTACAAATCAGTCCCTAGGCCCAAATTAAAATAATTTTAAAACTTATTTTCAAATTTTGATTTAACAGCTAAGTTTCCATAGTAGAATATAATTGATAAGTCATAATTTATACATATTTTTATCCCATGCTTAGCACATTTTTGGATGAATTAACATTAGATTTATGGAATTTGATGCTCCTAATCCTTTAATTTCATATCTTATACTTAGATGAGCATAGGAAAGTAAAAAGAACAAGAAATGGGCCAAAAACGGAGAAAATAGGCCGACATGTGAAATCAACACGGCCTGGACTTCCTCACACGGGTAGAACACACGACCGTACCATTCTAGCAGGCTCGAACACGGCTTAAAATGACCTCAACACAGGCATGTCTATTTCTCAGCCTTGACCACGGCCTGAAGTAATTGCACACGGGCGTGTCCCTGTCGAGCCCAAGTTGAGTTCTATTCGGAAAAGGGAAATTTAGAGGGTTGGAAAGCATTCTAAAGCCTACTTAAAAGACCTTAAAGGAGGAGAAAAGGGGGACGCAGAGTAGGAAGCAATGAATTACTCGAAGAAAGCCGATTGATCCATCTCGGAAGCTGGATTCACCTCCAAGATTGAAGATCTCCCTTCAATTTCCTTCAGGGGTTTTTGAGTTTTCTTTAGTTTTTGTCATTATTCTTCTGAGATGTTTTCTTTTATAGTTATGAACTAAATCCCCTAAATACCTAAGGGGGATGAAACCTAAGAGGGATCTTGTTAATATTTTCCGAACTGTATGACAAATACTTGATTTGTTCTTAATTATGACTTTAACTCTTCTTTGAATATTCTAGGATATTGATTCAAGTACTGATGTGCTTATTCGGATGATGAATAGTCCCTGTCTAAGAGTAGATCATTCATAATTAAGCGGAGTTGCATGCAATCCTAGAGATAGGACGACATAAATCTGCCGGATTAGAGTCAAATCTAATAAGGGAATCCATAGATCGAGTTAATGCAAAATTAGGGGTTTTAATTAGAAAGAGATTTCAATTAATCAATCTAGGTTTAGACGTTATTAGTCTTGAATAGGGATAATAACATAACTTAGGGATTTCAACGGATCAAGTCAAGTGAATAAATCGTCTGGTTTAGAGTCAATTAACAAGAGAAGTCTAGGTGGATTCTTCCTTGGGTGTTGTCTAAATCAATCAGTTTTCCCAAAAGTATTTCCCCAATTTATTTTCTGTGCATTATTAGATTAGTTAATTAGTTAGATAAAACAACCTTCATTATTTTTTAGGCTAGATAATAAAAAGAAAGTTAATACTAGTACTTTTCGTTCCTTTGGGTTCGACATCTGGTCTTGCTAAAACTATACTACTGTTCGATAGGTGCGCTTGCCTTCATCGTGATAATAGTTAGTTCAAGTACGATCAATTATAAATTTTAAAACTTATCACGAGTGACAATCAAGTTTTTAGCGCCATTGCCGAGGAACTTAGATATTAGGAACACTCGATTTTTATTACTTTAGCCATTTACTTTTATTGCAATTTAAATTTTGTTTTGATTTTCGTTACTAAATTCTCTTTTTCTTCTGACAGGTTTTTATAGTTTATGACTACAAGAAACCTGTCAGGACCATTACTATTTGATAGAGAGATTGATCGCATAGTTCGCAGAAACCAAAGAGAAATTAGGCGAAGCTGAAGATACACAGAGGAAGAGCAAGAAGACGATATTCCAACTACAACCAAGGAGATGGCCGAAAATCAGGAAAATCCCCACCTCCTGCGATTGCTGCTGACCTAGTAAATCAGAATCCTGCTCCTCGTACTATGTATGATTATGCTAAACCTACTTTAACAGGAACTGAATCGAGTATAGTTAGGCCTGCTATTGCTGCAAATAATTTTTTGAATCAAACCTAACACAATTCAAATGATACAACAGTTTGTTCATTTGATGGTTTGCGTGATTTAAAACCCAAATACTCATTTAGCAAATTTTCTGGAACTTTGCAACACATTTAAAATCAATGGCGTTTCTGACGATGCCATTCGCCTTCGGCTATTTCCCTTTTCACTAAGGAATAAAGCTAAACAGTGGCTGAACTCATTACCACGAGGGTTAAACACTACTTGGGAATAAATGGTCGAAAAGTTTTTACTCAAATACTTCTACCTGCTAAAATAGCTAAAATAAGGAATGATATATCTTCTTTTGTGCAGATGGATTTAGAAACACTATACGATGCATGAGAGAGATACAAGGACCTACTGCGAAGGTGTCCTCACCATGGATTACCTCTGTGGCTGCAAGTTCAAACATTTTACAATGGTGTGAACCCCTCGACGAGACAGATAATTGATGCAGCCGCCGGTGGAACCATCAACAACAAAACACTGGAAGAGGCTTACGAATTTATCAAAGAAATGTCACTGAATAACTATCAGTGGCAAGTCATGGTGACTAAGCCAAACAAAACAGCAGGCGTTTATAACGTCGACTCGGTTAATATGCTAACAAATCAGGTAGAACTTTTGAATAAAAAGATTGGCGGTTTGCTTGGTTCCGAGCAGGTACATCCAGTAATGAGGTGTGATTCAAGTGGAGGAGGCATACACACAAAATATCAATCCTTTAATCCTACAACCGAGGAGGAGTAAGTCCACTATATGGGTAATAATAACTCTAGACCTCAAAATAACCCATACAGTAATACGTATAATGCAGGTTGGAGGAACTACCCAAATTTCTTGTGGGGTGGTCAAAGAAATCAAAGGCCACAAAATCCTCCGGGTTTACAACAACCACCCTATCAACAGGAAAAGAAGCCAAACCTTGAGGAGATGTTAACAAAATTCATCTCGGTGTCAGAAACTCATTTCCAGAATACCGAGACAGCACTTAAAAATCAACAAGCGTTGATCCAAAGGCTCGAAACTCAAATAGGCCAGCTTTCCAAATTAATTTCTGAACGACCACAAGGTAGCTTGCCAAGTAATACTGAACCTAACCCGAAGGAATAGCTCAACGCGATTAACGTTCAGGGTGAAGAAGGATTAGTTGACCCTGAACCAGAACCGAGGCAAGAAATTATGGTAAGCATAGGTAAGGATAAGGTAGACCACTGTAAGCAGAAACTGATAAGTATAAAATACAAACCTCGTGTGCCATACCCAAATGCGATAAGGAAAGACCGCTCAGACGAGCAATTTGGTAAATTCCTTAAACTGCTAAAGAAATTACATATTAACTTACCGTTTATTGAAGCTTTTTCGCAGATGCCGAACATAATGAAGTTTTTAAAGGAGCTTTTAGCAAATAAGCGGAAGTTGGATGAGGCATTACATGTGGAATTGAACGCAGTTTGCTTAACCATTCTACAGAATAAGCTAACCAACAAGTTGAAAGACCCAAGGAGTTTTACGATTCCTTGTTTAATTGGTAGTTTAACTGTTAAAAATGCTTTGGCTGATTTAGGGGCTAGTATTAATGTCATGCCCTAGAAAATATTTAAACAACTAGGTCTTGGGAAACCCAAACAAACTAGGATGAGCATTCAATTGGCAGATAAAACCATTAGATTTCTTAGGGGTATCATTGAAGATGTACTAGTAAAAATCGATAAATTTATATTCCCAGTTGATTTTGTTGTTCTAGATACAGAAAATGAAAGTGACATGCCTTCAAGCTTGTAATCCGAGTAATGAGGGTGGTAGTATAAATCATGTTACTAATACTGATCATGTAGTGCAACCTTTTTTGCAGGAAACACGCTCGAAGAGCGTAAATGAGTCATGTTTACGTAACAACAAAGGACCTATTTATGAAGAATTAAGGCTACAGATCGAGGAACTAGATGAATGGTGGACACAGAAATCGAGAACATATGATAAACCGAAACCACGCCATGACTAACTCAATTTTCCACCAAATCAACTTAAGGTTGGAGACAAGGTACTATTAGATGCAGCAGACCCTCGTATTGCCACTTCTGAACCGAATGGAGCAATCCCTCTTACGGTACTTAACATCTTTCCATACGGTACAGTCGAGGTAACTCATTCCAAATTTGGCACTTTCAAGATAAATAACACTCGTCTAAAATCTTATTTTGATAAAACTGATAGTAGGAATAAGGAGTGTAAACTCCTCGAACCACCATGACTGTGTGAAATCGAGGTAAGTAGAGCTTAGATTATAAATAAGCGCTTCTCGAGAGGCAACCTGAGCACTAACGGTATTAACTTCTTTACATTTTAGTGTTTAACACCTAACTTAGTAACTGAGCTCTTGAATATAGGTTTTCCAAACTCACACGTTCGTGCTTTAGACCATGTGAAAACAGGGAGAATTTTTTCCCTAACACGGGATGCGATAAGTTGCCACGGTCGTGCGACATGGCCGTGGGCAAGCCTGCCAAATCAACACGGGCGTGTGACACGCCTGTGCCCACCACCCGTGGTTGAACTTGTCAAATTAACATGGGCGTGCACATATACACACGGGCGTGAGAGACGGGAATGAAACAGAACACAACCGTGTGACACAGCCGTGTGCACCAACACGCCCAAAGCTGAAAACCACGTTAAACAGGGGCTGAAATAGCCCGTGCCCTAATATCTATATTTTTAATTTTATTTAAGACTATTTTTATTTCATTTTTAGGTATTACAATTTATATTACTTAATTAATTTTTTTGGCTATTTCTTTATGAGTAATCCAACTTCTCTATATTCCTAAAAAAAGTTCCTGATTCTATCATAGTTATAAAGAGCTCCAAAGCTCACTATTCCTTACGAACTTGAAACTCTACTAGAAAAGGTTCTCCACGACTGCCATGCCCTGCTTGACCACGACCATAGCTACGACGAGATATAATATTCTTTTGGCGCAGCACTTGTGGAACCCAACCTCTACCACTACTGGAGTATTCTCCTCCACTCTACATAATTCCAACCTAAGGATTTCATCCATTTAATATTCAGGAAGTTTCACTTCTCTCCCTTTCTTATGATCTTTGTCTATATTTGCCACAAACTTTATCTTTATACATTGAGGGCAATGTACATATTAAGTGTGGAGGGTCAATTATATCACTATCAGAAAAATCCCTGAATTTTGTCTTATTCTCATGTGAATCACTCATATCATTATTAGAATGAATTTTGATTAATTTATGATTTTTATTGATATCTTGAATTAAAACATAGGCATTTGTGCATTAATTCTTTAAACTTTAACACATTAGAGAATCAAGCATGATAAGTTGATTTTTGAGAATTTAAAATTTTTAGGTTGTTTTCCCCAAGTTTAGGTATTATCTTGAATTGAAATCCACATGTTTAAACATCAAAAAGCCAAAATTTTTGTGAGATTTTGAGCCTTTAGAGCATTTATTATTTCTTTCATGCTCACTTTTATTATTGCTTTAAGTGCGTCAATATCGAATTGTTATTCTAAAACTTACTTGATTATGCATGTCAAGACCACACCATTTGATTTGATATGTCAAGATGATAGAGGCACTTAAGTTTAACCCACTCATTCCATAAAAGCCTACCTTCACAATTAACCCTTAGTGATCCCCTTTGAGCCTAACTTCTCATTCATTGATTTGCCCTCAATATTAATCCATAACTCATTATTGTTGAAATCCTCTCAATTAATTTTATCTCTATTTTTGTCGAGATTTCATTTGAATAAATTGCTTAGATATGTTTTATCTTTGATAGTTAGTCTATGTTACTTGATTTGTTTTTTTAAAAAAAATGATGATGAAATTATATAATGCTTGTGTTAAAACGATGTTATCACAAAGAAAATCTCTATTATAGGTGATCTAAATTAGGAATGTAATTTGTCAAAGTTTTAGTATTTTTTTAGTTAAGTAATTCTTCAATTCAATCTCGATTCTAACCTTCTCTTTCAGCTTGTGACCACACCCCCTAACCAAAGCCTCGTTACAACCTTCTAAAGACCTTTTGATTGATGTATCATCTCAATATATAGTGGTGGAGATTTGATTTTCATGCAAGCTGATGGTAATAACTTTTCATATTGACTGTTGAGTGCTAAATTCATTGTCCTTAAACACCTCGAGTGATTTGAGTGAATCTTTAAGTAAGGATGTTAAACTCTGTGATATTTTAAATCAAGGGTGATTACTTAGATAAGGGGACATGCCTATGTTTTTCATGATAAAATGCTCAACTTGGAATGTTTGAAACTTTAATGTTCTTCTAGTTGAATTCTCAATTTATGATTGCTTATGGATTATTTTGAGATATTATTTATGGAAATTATAAGTTCAAAAAAATGACTTCTTAATGGTGAATTGAGGATTTTGCTTGAGGACAAGCAAACGTTTAAGTGTGGGGGTATTTGATAAGTCGTAATTTATACATATTTTTATCCCATGCTTAGCAAATTAACATTAGATTTATAGAATTTAATGCTCCTAATCCTTTAATTTCATATCTTATACTTAGGTGAGCATAGGAAAGTAAAAAGAATAAGAAACGGGCCAAAAACGGAGAAAATAGGCTGACATGGGAAATCAACACGGCCTGGACTTCCTCACGCGGGTAGAACACACGCCCGTGCCATTCTAGCTGGCTCGAACATGGCTTAAAACGACCTCAACACGGGCGTGTCTATTTCTCAGCCTTGACCACGACCTGAAGTAATCACACATGGGCGTGTCACACGGGCGTGTCCCTGTCGAGCCCAAGTTGAGTTCTATTCAGAAAAGGGCAATTTTGAGGGTTGAAAAGCATTTTAAAGCCTATTTAAAAGACCCTAAAGGAGGAGAAAGGGGAGACACAGAATAGCAAGCAAGGAATTACTTGAAGAAAGTCGATTGATCCATCTCAGAAACCGGATTCACCTCCAAGACTAAAGATCTCCCTTCAATTTCCTTCAGGGGTTTTTGAGTTTTCTTTATGTTTTGTCATTATTCTTCTGAGATGTTTTCTTTTATAGTTATGAACTAAATCCCCTAAATACCTAAGGGGGAAGAAACCTAAGACGGATCTTGTTAATATTTTCTGAATTGTATGATAAATACTTGATTTGTTCTTAATTATGACTTTAACTCTTGTTTGAATATTCCAGGATATTGATTCAAGTATTGATGTGCTTATTCGGAGGATGAATAGTCCCTGTCTAAGAGTAGATCATTCATAATTAAGCAGAGTTACATGCAATCCTTGAGATAGGACGACATAAATCTGCCGGATTAGAGTCAAATCTAATAAGGGAATCC
This sequence comes from Gossypium anomalum, assembly GCA_025698475.1. Classification (NCBI taxonomy): domain Eukaryota; kingdom Viridiplantae; phylum Streptophyta; class Magnoliopsida; order Malvales; family Malvaceae; genus Gossypium; species Gossypium anomalum. Next base: position 20,067,189 of record CM046966.1, read on the forward strand.
ATAAATTGAGTTAATGCAAACTAAGGGTTTTAACTAGAAAGAGATTTCAATTAATCAACCTAGGGTTAGACATTATTAGTCTTGAATAGGGATAATAACATAACTTAGGAATTTCTATGGATCAAGTCAAGTGAATAAATCGTCTAGTTCAGAGTCAATTAACAAGATAAGTCTAGGTGGATTCTTCCTTGGGTGTTGCCTAAATCAATCAGTTTTCCCAAAAGTATTTCCCCAATTTATTTTCTGTGCATTCTTAGATTAGTTAATTAGTTAGATAAAACAATCTTCATTATTTTTTAGGCTAGATAATAAAAAGAAAGTTAATACTAGTACTTTTAGTTCCTTTGGGTTCGACATCCGGTCTTGCTAAAACTATACTACTGTTCGATAGGTGCACTTGCCTTCATCGTGATAATGATTAGTTCAAGTACGATCAACTATAAATTTTAAAACTTATCGCGAGTGACAATCAATAATTTCGATTTACCATGCAACTAAATTCTAAGCACTTTAAGGCTAAAATTCCTAAAATACTCCTAAAACTCCTAGCCCCTATTTTAGGGTGTTACAAATACCAACTCCATAAATTTTCATATTTAATATTTACTTATAGAGAATGAGCGCAAAACAAGATCGTAAGTTTTTCCAAGTCACGGATTTGACTTAGGGCCCTAGACATTCGGAAAGAAATTTGAATTTTGACACAAAACGAAACCAAGTTAGATAAAAAAATAAAAGAACAAATTAAAATAAATAAATAAGATAAATAAAATAGAATAATAAATAAAAGATTATAATAATAAAGAAGAAAATAAAGAAGATAGATGGAAAAGATGGAACGCGGTGTGGAGAAGTCCTAAGAAGCCTTGGAAATAAGAAGAATCCATAATCTCCTTCAAATGGCTCTACTTTTCCCTCCAAGAAAGAAAACTTGGTAAAAAAATTTTTAAGATGATCTCCATAATATGAAAAGATTGTTAAAACTCTTCTAAAAGAAAACTCAAAAAAAAATCCTAAAAAAAAAAACTCAAATAGAATTTATTAACTCAAAAAGAGAAGATGTTGAATAATAATAAATTGTTTGAATTGTGTACAATGCAAATGCCTTTATATAGGCTAGATAAATAAATTTAAATAAAACACTTAAGTATACTAGAACTTTAATTAACCTAAATAAGAAGTAGTTTTAAACTAAACTCTCTTATTGACATAAAACTCCTAAATAACTTAAAATAGTTAATAATTATAAAAAATTTGGAATAACAAAATAATAAAATAATAAGAGCTAATAATACAATATTGGGCTCATATATAAAAAATTAAACCTAAAACCCGAACCCAATATGGTTTAAACTCGAATTAAAATCCTAGAACTCGTAATTTTTGTAATAATCTCATCCAGAAATTCTACTCATGCAATCTACACTAAAACGATCATAACTTGAGTTCCCAAACTCGAACTTGAGTGATTAAAAGTGTGTTTCGAAGCTAAGAGATAGATCTTCGAGCGCTTCACATACATCTAAATCCAGAAATGCCTAGATCTCATCCAAAAATTAATCGCAAGTTTGCTAATCTTTTCAGCTTGAAAATTGACAACTTGGTTGAATTAACTTTAATACATTTCACCCATTTCTGCATGTATCATTCCTCATTTCCTTGAAAAGATTCATTCTCGCATACTGGCTTTGGTCAAATCTTGGTTTAATTTGCTTGAACTTTGACATTGTTGTTGGGCTTTGAGGTAGTGTGAGCCCACTACATCCATGGGCTTGAAATTGAGCCTTGAGACTCATATAATTCCCCCACTCTTCAAGAAGATTCGTCCTCAAATCTTTAGCTATAGAAAAAGAAAAAGGATTAGAATTAATAATAATAAAAGTAAATAAGTATTTACCTAAGCTTTCTTGTGCACCAAAACTATCTCTAGGATCAAAGATATGATTATGATCCCCCAAATCAACATGGATCAAGTACCTTTCCTTTAAAAACAAACCACACATAAGTGTTCAAGTAAAAAATAATCTATAACTTTATTTGAATATGCATGGTCATCCATAAGAATTTCCAAATATTAGTTAATAATTTCACATAATAATCAAAATTAAGAAGTTTAATATTATTATGTAAAAAATCATATTTAAAGTCTAAGGTAGAAAATTTTGTTGCAAGATCAAATGAATAAGGTTCTTTAATTAACCTATCGAATGCAACAAAAGTAACATTTACATAACTAGATAAGCTCATAAAATCAATTAAAATTCCAGACCATTGTTTATTGAAACTTGACCAATGAGAAAGCATGTTGTAAGGAAAAATAAAATCAATAGCATACTTATCAAAAATATTCAAGGTATACCTATATATTTCAATTTCCAATGTATCCTTATTTTTCTTACCTTCTAGCATTTGTGGAGAATTATCAATGATCAACTTATCTCTTTCCCACAAGTAAAACTATTTATCGATGGTAGAGTAATATAATTGAGAGTTCGTCAATGCATCCTTGAAATCCTGTAAGAAAGAAAAACCACTGAACAAATTTGAATTAGAGTTAGTTAAAACATAATCATTATTTACTTTTGTATAGGTATTTTATTGCTTTTCTTTTTCTTTTTCCACTTGAGAACTCTCCAATTTTACCTCAATGGATTTTCACTCACCAAATTTGGATCATCAAATAGACTTTTATCACTCAAGGTCTCTTTTCTCTTAGTATTTTCACATGATTCTTCCTCACTTCCCATATCCCCCTCACAAGTATTATGAATATTCAATTCGGTAAAATACATCTCAGTAGGAGAACATATTAGTAAAATACATCTCAGTAGGAGAACATCTAACTCCATAGATGTGAGGAAAAAATTCTCCCTATCATCTTTTTTCGGCTCACACAGTTTGCCATTAAAAATCTCTTTTCCACTAGAGTAAGAGTCAACAAAAGGTACAAAGTCATACTTACTTTCTTCTCTAGTTGGAACCCTTATGATATTTTGAACTACACTAATAAAATTGCACAAAAGGTGATAGCCCAATCGTATTCTCTCTATTTGGATATTTAATTGGACATCGAAAACCCTCATGACCTTTTGAACTACACCAATAACATTTCACACCAGGTGAGAGATCAGTTGTACTCCTCCTTTCATTTGGTCATCTCTTCTTGAAGTACTCATCAACTAATTGATTAACTTGAACATGGCGTTAACGTTTTATTTTTACCTCTTTATAGCAATGAGAAGGAATAAAATGCTTTCACATCACTTGCTTAAGCTCGTCCCATGTTTCAATTTCCCTTTCGTAGTTTCTTTGATGATTAATTCCAAGTTGAATCGTTAAATCCACCAACTCAACACATAATCTGAAAGTTCAAGGGTCACCAATGATACTTTTTCCTCTTCCAGGCATTCATAGTAATGGAACATAAGTTCAATTTTTTAGTCTCACTTATAATATGCTTCAAGATTATTCTTTCCACAAAATTGTGGAATTGAGAACTTTGGTTTAGCCAAAGAAGGTTGTCCACGACCATTATTGACGAAAGTCTCATCATTCATGTGAAGTGCTAATATCGAGCATCTCGAACCTCTTGATCCATTTGCAGCTTTCCAATTATAATATCGCGAATCATTATGAAAGCCTAAAAAGAACACAATACTCAAGAAAAGAAAATTTAAGCAAACTTCACTGTTATGCACTCAGAAATAAAAATCAAATTCTCAATGAGGTAAGAATTAATCTTGTGAGTCTTTTAAAAGTGTTTATATAAACTAATTAGAATGTACTATAATCAAACTAGCGAAGCAAACATAGTAGCACTAGGAGTCCAAATTTGGCAAGACACTAAAGAATTATGTTACACAAAGAAAGAAATGTGCAACGTGTAAGGTGCTTTAACTTACTAACACAAGAAGCAATAAAGTGTTAGAAAGCGTAAAGAAATAATAAAAAGAAAAAAAAATAAAAACCTAAGGCTAAGAGTCAATGAAAATCCCTGAAACCATAAAACTTAAAAAATTGCGAAGCAAAGACAAACTTCATTTGAGGTGTTCTTGATTTCCAAAAATCACGAAATTTAAATTGAATCCTCTTCAAATACTGTAGATCTGATCTGGAAAGTTTCAGCACAAAATTCAACCCACCGAATATTTTTTTATTTTTCTTTATTTTTCGTATTATTTCTTTTTTTTCACTTTTTTGATCATTTTTTGTGGGATTTTTTTTAATATTCTAAAAAAGTTCCAATAATCACTATATGAAATTTCAGATTGTTTGAAAAACGAATACCCATTGAAAAATATTTTTTCTTGAAAACTTTTTGGGTAAAAAAACTGTTTTGAGGCTGATTGCTGGAAATCAATTTAAAAGAACACAAAAAACACCTAAAACACCCAAGAATCTGATACCAAATGATATAGAATGAGCACAAAATAGGATCGTAAGTTTGCCCAAGTCACGGATTTGACTTAGGGCTCTAGACATTTGGAAAGAAACTTGGATTTTGACACAACCTGAAACACAAACAAACCCAAGTCAAGTAAAAAAAAAATAAAGAAAACAATTAAAATAAATAATTAAGATATATAAAACAAAAGAATAAATCACAAAGATTAGAACAATAAAGAAGAAGATAGATGGAAAAGATGGAACGTGGTGTGTAGAAGTCCTAAGAAGCCTTGGAAACAAGAAGAATCCATAACCCCCTTTAAGCAACTCTAATTTCTCCTCCAATAAAGAAAACTTGGTAAGAAAAAGTTTGAAGATGAACACCCACAATCTGAAAAAATTGTTAAAACTTTTCTAAAAAAAAACTCAAGAAAAATTCTTGAAAAAAAAAATTCAAATAGAATTTATTAACTCAAAAGAGAAAATGTTGAATAATAATAAATTGATTGAATTGTGTACAATGTAAAGGCCTTTATATAGGCTAGCTAAATAAACCTAAATAAAACTCTTAAGTACACTAGAACTCTAATTAATCTAAATAAGAATTAGTTTTAAACTAAACTTTCTTATTGACATAAAACTCCTAAATAACATAAAATACATAATAATTATCAAAATTTTGGAATAACAAAATAACAAAATAATAAGAGCTGATAAATACAATATTGGACTTACATATAATAAAAATTAAGCCTAAACGTGAACCAAATATGATTTAAACTCAAATTAAAAGCCCAAAACTCGTAATTTCTGTAATAATCTTGTCCAGAAATTTTACTCACACGGTCTTCACTAAAATGATCATAACTTGATTTCCTGAACTCAAAATCAAGTTATTCAAAGTGTGTTTTGAAGCTAAGAGATAGATCTTCGAACACTATGAAGACATCTTAATCCATAAATGTCTGGATCCCATCCAAAAATTTTTCGCAAGTTGACTAAACTTTTCAGCTTGAAAATTGATAGCTTGGTTGAATTGACTTTAATACATTTCACCCATTTCGTGCATGTATCATTCTTGGTTTCCTTGAAAAGATTCATCCTCACATACTGGTATTGGTCAAATCTTGGTTTGATTTGCTTGACCTGTGACCTTGTTGTTAGGCCTTGAGGTAGTGTAAGCCCATCACATCTATGGGCTTAAAATTGGGCCTTGAGACTCATATCATTTATGGGCTCGGTTGATGAAAAATGAGATTCTAACACCACTGAAATTGATTTGGTACACTATAACACCCCTTACCTGGTCTGAATTACCGGTCCTGGATATCAGATGTTATAATATATAAACACTTAACCAAAAATTTTACAGCAACCGTATAGTCAATCTAAACATACTTCTTATTCCTTTATTTACTATCTAAAAAAAATATTAAATAAAGAAAATGTTTAAGAATACATCTGACATTAAAAAGTAGCATATGACGTTACAACTTAAAACCATGTTAAAGGCAAACTCAACGTGACGTAAAGTACTAAGCGCCATAGCCTTATGGTGTCCTCTGTATGCATAATATTGTAACTCGAACTGCGACCTTGGCACATTCTTGGCTTGGTCTCTCCCAGTGTACCAATTCTTTAATCGAAAACATGTATCGTAAACAAAAGCTTGTAAGTTCAAACGAACTTAGTGAATATTAACTCAGATTACCTTGAAGTATTTATTGTTTCATTCCTCAACTTGAAGATTTTGTATTTCTTTTCAATCTTCGGCGAATACTTTTCTAGTATCGGGCACATACATATACGCCAACTTTCATACTTGACAACCACATACCCAATTCACTTCTTAGGCAGATTATATATTTCCTCACTCAATACATATCTCATTTCTTTTCAGAAACGGATACTTTCCTTAGAAGGATATTCATACAAAATCTACTTTTGACGGTTTCAAACATAGACAAATGTTGAACACTTCACCCAGGATGGTGAACTCTCTGATTTTGTTCTTGGCGGATACTTATATTAATTGATCTTTTAGGATGAACTTCAAACGAACCCTACCTTAAGTGGATTCTCATACTAGAATTGACAATTATCAGCATATCAGTCAAATCATATCTTAAAACAACCCAACTCACAACTTATTCTAATGGGTGAAACATTCTAAGTCATCCTAAGGACCCTAGACAACCATATTACATATCATGAGAATGCCCTAGTTTGACAGGCAACTTATACTTTAGATAACCTTCTTATATATAACGTGAAACACTTAGATTTTGCAGATACCATAAAATTTAAATAACTTCTTTACATAGCGTAGACAAATTATAACACCCCCGACCTGACCTAAGAGTTTTGGCTAAGTTGAAAGCATTACATTAATCACCGAAGTGATCCTGTAAAGCCATGCTTTTGCTTTAAGTTGTATTGTATAAAAATCAATTTTCTGTTTTTAAGGAAAACATTCATTAATTAAAATGACTTTACTTAGCAATTCAATTACAATATTATTAATGTGATGTTTTGAGAAAACGGTTAAGGTTTAAAAAGACTTTTCAAAAGTTTGAAGTATTTATAAAGCAGTAAAAAACATTTTTAAGAGTAATAGTTTTCTAAACTGAATAACATGTAAATTTTAGAGTATTAATTAAGTATCATGCTTTTAGAATTAATAAGCTAAACAATCCCTCACCTAAGATATAAAAAGCAAGAATTAATTAAAAATTACCAACCTAAAAATGATTAAAGGAAACTTTAGTATAATAATAAAAGAAAAACGAGTTGTTAATCCGAGGTTCCTTCGATGCCATACTGAGTCCTAGTTCTCTACAATACCTAAGAGGTAAAAAAAGAGGGAGTGAGCTTATGACAGCTTAGTGTGAGTCTAATTTATAAATCATTATGTATAATCATGCAAATAGTAAAGCATTCAATTTATAGCACATAACAAATTAAGCATAATGTGAGGATTATTCATTAAATCAATGCATGTATAGGATAAATTCATGATGTAATACAATTATGGTTTATTTTAAATTCCCACCCATCCATCCTATCCGCTCTCGAGCATCACTTGACACTCCAAAATACATGTCAATAACTGACCATATTAGATTTCCTGGTAACGTTGGTCGTTCACTTGTCATCTGTGACGATGATTTTTACTACAATAACTTACAATCCGGTTGCCTAATTTTGATGATTTTTTTAAACTATCACCCCGATTTATCTGGTTTTGATGAAATTTCCACTTATTTCATGTAGTAATGTCTATATGCAGAAACAATTCAATATCCAAGGGTTGTTTGGTTTTTATTTCTTCTTCCAAGGTCAGTTTAACTTGTAATTCGTCTAAGATGCCTCCATCATCGTAAAGGCTTAATCTTGTGAACATTGCCCTTAGTTTTGTTTTTACTTTTCTACTTAAGGCACCCTTAGGTCATATTCGAATTTCGTCATAAGTCTATCTAAACAGAGATATTTTCAAACTTATCCAGATCTCTACCACAGAGTCGTCTAGTGATGAAGTCTCTAAACTTACCTTAATCTCACCACAAAAGCGGTTATCCAGATTTTTCCTCAAGGGCATTACAAAATATGTCCTAAATGCATCATAAAATACGCCACAAAGGCTTTATAGAACATTATGTGTTTACTATTCAGACAAACTATCTTAAAGGGTGTCATGGGTTTCTCCTAGATGGTCTTGTACATATTTTCATGTTGTGATATGTTAGTCTGGTTTACATCTTATTGGAGGCTACACCATAAGTATTCTCATTGTCATATGACGTCATGGGTCTCTACCACATGGTCTTACATGTATTTTCATATCGTGATTTTCTAGTTCGGTTAGCAATGTACTTGCCCTACTGAAGGCGTCACAAATTGTTGTGTTACTCATTTAACACAGGATTCACTTACCTAGATTCATTCACACTCCTAACGAATTCCTATTCTCTCATACATGATTTCACATGCATACATACCACACATCATCTTATTCATGTAGCAACTCATATATCTCATTTGTAATTATGCAGAACATTTACGATAAGTCACACACACATGCACTCACCAGTTTTCCGAGAAGACCTTAACATATGATTTACCATTATAAACTAACATGCATGAGTAAGGATAAAGACTCACTTTTACTGTAGCTCGGAGTTCCAAATCTGACCGTCCTTCCTGAACTAGCAAAAGCAGCTGCTTAAAAAAAATGAGATTTCTATTAAAACCCTTTTTTAAGATATTTTACCAATATATCAATTACATACAATCCCCATGCAGGGCATTCTATTCACTTCCTATTGTATTTATGCTTCTTAACATCCTTACTCTTTCAGAATCATAACATGTAGAGCTATCAAACTTACTGGGAGATTGAAACATCCACCGATTAACCCAAAACCTTAGCTTCCAGTTTAACGAAAAAGAAAAGAATATTTAGGTTTAAGAAGAAGAACCAAAGTGCGAAAGAGGAGGAAGAAAAACTATCTGAGTGTTCCCTTCTTACCATATATATTCATTTCCTCTTAGTAGGTCTTGACAAGTGTCGAATGTATATAGATATTGCCTTTTAAACGTTATACAAGAACCAGTATAAATATTAAAGAGGATCATATACAAATATTGTTTGACCAGTCATTCAATGACTCCTAATCAATCACATTACAAAACTTACCTTGGACAACATTCGAGCAAACTGGACGTACCATACCTTTAGTGGTAACTCTCATAAGGCGTGCTTTTGAAGACGATTTAATCTTCCAAAATTTTCTCATGCACTTAGTAGATATTTCATACTAAGCCAAAACTTTGAGGCATACTCTCTGTTTTTCGTACTCTTCCTTCAATTGAAGAATACCTCGAGATGAAGTCCTTAAATACTTTTACAGACAGATACCTTATGTGCCAAGATTTAACTTGCCAAAATTTTGAAAAGTGGCGGACTATACTACATTAGTGCGCTGAAATAGATAACCTTCACATCTACTTGTCTCTCTATTGGATCTGCCAATTTTGGGGTGTGATAGACATAATTAATCGTATGTTGGCCAATAAGGCTATTGAGCTTACAGCGAAGGATGGTCAGTTGTTTTTAATAAACAGACAAAGAGTGAAGCCTTATTTTGGGGGAACGGTCAGTAATGTTATATTTGGATTGTATTGTTTATCAGGCTAAGACTGAAGATCATGTTCTTGAAGAGGACAACAATGTTGCGGGGTTGTCTTGGAATATAGCTGAAGTTTGAATTAAACAGTGCCATTGTATTTTTATTTTATTTTATTATTTGCATGTTTTTGTTTTTGGTTTGTTTATTTTTCTATATAGACTATCCACTCGAGAATTACACGACATTCTCGAGCTTCAATGAGGAGGTAGACAACCTCGAATTTACCTCACATCACTTCATAAAACTTGGAAGTGTGGGGGACTACATAGAATTTTCTTTGCTTTATTTTGTGTTTTTTACTTGATAGCTTTGTGTTTTCTTGTTTGGTGCATGGTGCTTAAGCATGGTATGTGTGAGTAATTGGTTGATTTGGTATGATATATTGTAATTGACATCTTCAAAACATATAAATTTTGCATGATGGTAGATTTTTTTTTTTTTAGATTAGTTAGTTCAGTTAATTAACTTGTGCAATCGATTGTGCAATTGAGTAGAAGTGGTTGCTACATGTTGAAATATCTAAATTTGTGTCATGTGATAAATAGATATGTGTAGATGTATGTATATACATATGTTTTGAATTTGATAACCATAAGGAAAGGGGTTGGCCGATTCTCATCGTTTTCTTAGGCATGCTACAATTATGTTTGTTGAAATTTGAACAATACGTGATGCTTCAATGCTTGTTAAGGCTTTTAATGTCACTTAGTTGTTGAATTTAATGCTACGTCAGTCATCAATCTTGTTAAAGGTTCTCCAACAAATAACATTATGTCAATCATCAATCTTTTTAATGATTACAGGGCTATTTTTAAGACTTTTCCACATAATTGAATCCATCATGTTTTCAAAGAGGGAAATAGATGTGTTGATGCTCTTGCAAGGAAGCGGAATAGCCTTAGTTTATGTAGTAACATTGATATTTTGAACTTTGATGAAGACTATGTTCTTTATTCTACTGTTCCAAACTTTATGTTTAATTGTTTTATTGCAGATCTTCCTAATTATCTATCAAATTATTTATTAAGTAGTGAAATATTTTTTTTAAAGTGTTCACGTTGATTATTTTCCTACAATCAAAATATAATTGGTGGTGGTAAAAAATAAAAGGAAAATATGTCTGATTATTTATCTAATTCAATAGATTTGATTCGAATAGGATCAATTTTAAGAAATAATTTTATAAATTTGAATGGATTTTATCTAATTTTAATTATAATATATAAAAATGTTAATATAATTTTAAATATATTAATTATTTATATAGTAAATGTGCAAATGCTAGTTTCCAAAATTTATTGGCTAAGAGTTCTTGTTGTAAAATGAGGGAAAAAATTATCAAGAGTTGAATGCAGTATTAAGACATTTTGTTTTTAAGGAGAGAATTCATGTTCAAACCTATTGGTGCGTGGGAATAAAATGAATTTATGAGAAATTAAATGAAAGCTTCAAGGCGTGTAACCATGTCACTATCTTCAATGTTTTATTCACCCTTACTATATTTTGGTGTGCAAAAAAGTTATAGATAAATAAACCTTGAGGATACAATGAAACCTAATGACTGTCGATATTATGCACTGACGGAAGCAGTCCACTTAGCATTGAGTGGAGCATAGCAAGAATATCAATTTTTGTTAAGAACTTTTGCAATAGATCTTCATAGAACAATCTAGAAATATCAGATGAATGAGACTAGAAAGAAACTTTGTTTCTCAAGTTTTGATGTCTTTTTGGTATTCTTACGTATCCATGCAAATGAAATTTATAACCTATTTATAAGAGTTCTCATGTTTCTTCATAGAGACAACTTTTCAATAGGTATCTATTCTAAATAATTAGATCTTTTACATAGACATAACTATTCAAGTATTGAATGGTTTTAATTCTTTGTTAAAAAAAGTGACATAACTCATCACTATAACTATAGATAAATAATTAAAATCTATAACTATTAGTTGTTTATAACTTTTCATTTGCAACTATTAGAGCACTATATATTTTGAAAATGTTCCAACAGAACCTTGAAGACAATTTTGTTGAGAGGAATAATAATGAATTGTCGAATGAAAAAATTTATTAAAAAAAGAAATGAGGGGAGAGAAACAAATATCAAATCATTTGTTCACGTTGTTTGTTATATTTTATATGTGAATAGATGATACTAAACACAGTATGAACATACAACATGAATATGAGATGAAAATAATTAAAATATTATTTTAAATTTAAATTTTTGATAAAATACTTACCATTACTTATAATTCTTCCTCAACCCTTAAATTATTATAATAAATGTACTTCAAAAATTCATGTCTTTTTGTACTAATAATAATATCAATATTAACCAAGCTAAAACTAAATTCACATTTGAAACTTAAAATTTTAAATATGCAAATAACTCAAAAATATAAATTGCCATAAAATTTTGAAAAAGCTTATTGTCCCCAACTGCTTGACTTTTTACTTTTATGAATAAAATAAAAGTGGTGCTGAATAACGCTATAATTGAAGCAAAACTCTACATCAAGATTCAAGTTTACCATAAATAGTGATACAACAAAAAGAAACAATGATGTTGTACAAAGAATAATTTCATCTAATTTTGGAATACATACAAGATGTGTCGTCAAGGTAACGTGTCTACCATTAAGCCGATTGAATGGTTGGGATATTTTATATTTGAAAGGGTATGAATAAAAATAACATTGAGTTTAAAAATTATATCATTTTAAAATGAAGTTTGACTCTAATATTCGAGACTTAAGTTCGATTTATAATAATTTATTTTTATGCATTATATAATTTAATCACATAAAATTTAAATATATCATTCTATAATATAATGTATTAAATTTATGTTTAAAATTAATAAAATATTAAATTATAAAAAATAATATAAGTAATTTAAATGAATTTAAGTTTACAAAGATTTACACAAAAATTGAAATATTATAGTATTGATAGATGCATTAACTCCACCCATGCTTTAGCTAAAAGAAATTGTATGTGTGGGGAGAAAAAAGAAAAAGTGTGGATCAATCTTTACTAAAAGAATGAATTACCAAATCTAATTATATAAACCATTCCCGTCGGCTAGTTTTGCCTTGGATGTATTTTGGTTTCCCCCTTTTTCTTTTTCTTTTTCTTTTTTATAAGCTTATAAATATTCAAAATATAAATATAAGTACATAAATAATCACAAAATATAGAACTAAATTATTACTACGCATACCAACGGGAATGAAGTGTAGAATTAAAAAATTATAACACAGAACAAATTAAGAATTGAAACAATCTAGACTAAAATTAATTAACCGAATTAAAACACACACCTAATAATAATATATGATGGGACTCGAAGATCTAAACATATAATTGTGCATGATAAGTCTCAAACTTAAATGCTCAAGACCTAAATCCTTTGCCTTTATCAATTGCACCAAGGCCTCTCGTTGATTTGGTTTGCTTCTTAAAAGAGAAAAGATCTAGATTCATACTTTCATCACGCGGAGAAGTGTTTATGTATTGGATCATATTATAATTAGATTTTAAAATTTTCATGCTCAAAACTAATAGGATACGGTGTATCAAACTAGTTTTGTTATTTAAAAAAATAAAATATTAAACATTCATATTCATATTTATATTCATATTATTTTATATTATATTATATTATAAAAATAAAATAAAAATATTTTTTATTGGTTAATTTTAAATCGAGTAGGTTCGAGTTTGAAATTCTTTTATACAAATTAAGTTGTTGAGTTTGGCAAATAGCAATAAATTATCAATCTTTTATTTAATTATTGGTGAAAGTAATTGGCAGGTGGTTTGATTATATGGACGAGTTTAGTCAATATACTATTAATAAAATTTAATATTTACTGTTTAAAATATTTCTTTTACTGTCTAATAACGTCAATATTTTTAAAATGTTTTATGGTTTAGCAAATAAAACCATTTGTTTAAAGTTGAATAAAAAATTAAAAATAATTAATTTTCATATAAAATTTAAGCTATAAATGTTAACTTTGCTAATCTTGTTTTATATTTTTACTGGTAGAGTAATTAAAATCAATCCCTACAATAAATACACTATCATATACCGTTTTATATTTATACTTTCACATTTTACTTGTGCGCCTCTTTTGGAGTGTGTTGTGTTTTTTTCCAACCAATGTGACCATTGTTCAATCCTTTTAACTTTAACTTGTCCAATCAGAAAAAAGGAAAAGAAAAAAGATTATCAAGTATTGTTTTTATGAATATATTTGGTTTTTATAATAAGATATGTGGAGTCAAATTCGTTAAATATTAAAATTTTAATTATTAAAAAATTATTATAGTAAACTGAGATCGCATATAGATATTCGAATTTAGCATTTATATACGTAAGCATATTCGAAAATAAAATGAAGGTGAGTTCAAATATTATTATTTGAATTTAAAAATTTACTTGGAATTTATTACGGATAAGAAATTTAGTATTAAAATCCGAAAAAAAAAATCGAAAAATTCAGATAATGTCGGTTTCTGATTATTTATTTACTATGCATGGTGGCCTGGCTTTAAATTTTCACGCGGAATTTCAAATTTACAAACCATTTTGAAACCTTCCAACAATTCAAATTATACTTCACTCCCGCATGGCGTCCGCCATTGAACAATCTTCTTCGCGACGAAATGAAGAACAACCAGAGTTCAATTTGAGGGAGTGGGGTCTCAAAGCTCGAATCCGCCATGAAAACACTGTTTCAAGAAGATATTCGGGTTCTTATATCAGAAATTTCAAAGAAAATACAAGCTCATTTCGATCCAACTTTACCATTTCCAGCACTGCGTCGTCTCCGGGATGTTCTTTGAAAGGTACCTCTCTTGTTCATCTTTCCTGTAAAATTTGGTTTTGGATTCAGTTTTTTATCTGAAACATCCGCATCCTTTTATTGAATTCAGTGTTTCATCTAACAACTTTCGCATCATTTTTGCAGATGGGATCGATCCTTCAACATATTCATTCACTACTGCTCTTAAAGGTGATTTCTAAATCATTGTTATTAAAAAACTTCATAGTTGTCTGTCATTTATTCGAATATAGATACCGGAATACATATAAGTATTTCCAATTATATCGAAAAACTTTAGAAAATTAAACACTCGAGTCCGAATAATATAGGTTTAACTTTCAAGTTGTTTTTTTGTTGTGCAGCATTGCAGGCGAGGACAGTGTATAATAGTTTGGAATGCTCACCTGAGGGATTTGCTTTAAACTCCAAGTGGAATGAAGCAGAGAAGTACATTTGCAATCCTCTTTCAGGAGAGTTTCCAGTGGAATGTTTGTCTGCAAAAACACTCAGTGGAAGGTCATTTCGCAAATTACCAAACAAAATCACCATTTCTGCTCCACTCTTTTACTCTTCAACCACACTTCAGGATGACATTGCTCACTTCCCAATTCCAGGTTTCTGAAATTCCTCATCATCTTTTCCCAGCATTTCATGGGGTTGACCAAAATAATTTGGTTCTTATCAGTTTTTTTAAAAAGATTCTACTGTTAGTTTGCAGTATTCTGTTTTTTAGAAAATCGAATTGAATATCAATGTTAACTGAACTTACTTGAACCGGTACGGTACATCGATTTTTTAAATTTTAAAATAGTATTTTTATTTGTTCTTTAAAATTATTTTCATTAATTTAAATGTAAAACATTTATTTTTATAATTAAAGCGAACACTATGGCTCCGTTTGATTTCGGTTTTCTCATTATTTTTGGTCGGTCCTAAGCTGAACTGGTGAAATTGCTTGATTCAAAATTGGTTTGACGTTTTAGTTCACCATCTGTTTGCAGAAACGACAGCTGAGAGCTTGACTAGAGATGTGGGAACTCAAAGTACTCCACCTGCTCTCAGTTCTGGTAGTCTTACTCCTGTTTCAACCCCTTCAATCTTAGAGAGAGCAACGCATCGATGGGGAACTGAAAATGAAGATTCCCCAATCTCTAACACAAAATCAAAATCGGATGAACAGGTATGCTTTTTCATGTCTGCTGCTGTTAAACTTGCTCTTCTTTTGGGTACAAAGATGACCACAGTTCGGAAATATGGATGATTTCGTGAATCAATTAAGCTAAATACTACTTTTATTGGACTTACTAAGGAACTCAGCTCAACAATAAAAAGAACAGTTTTCACTTTAGGATGTTCTGCTTATATCATGGACAATGTTGGGGAATTTTTTCAAGCATCATTAAGGCTTGATGTTCATTTTACTACCGTCAAAGCCCATCATAGTGTTGGTAAAAGCTATCGAACTTTAAATGCACCTGCCGGGCAATGATGTATCTCGCCCGGCGCTTACTTGCAGTCAGTTACAGGCTTGCAGATATTCTTAATACTTCCACAGGACTAGAAAAGAGCTGATAAAATCCCATAGAAAGCCTGCCATTTAGCTTTATGAATCTTATATGAACTGTGGGACATAAGTGTTGACACTGCTTTCCTTTATTGTGTCGTGTGAGGCCCCAAGGAGTCACAGTCGACAAATTGTGTTGATAAAGCTGCTTGTTTAGTCCTTTTGCATGTGTTGTATACCTTATGGTGGCTTATATTTTCAAGATAAAACAGCTAGGATTGGCAGAATAGAGATATATGCTTACACTGTGCACTTCCAAAGTGCGGGACTGTTTAACATTATTTGGTCCCCCTGCCTATTGTGGGTACATAAGCTGAGGGCTAAGGAAAAACAAAAAACAAAACTGAATAAACCAACTATTATATTTGGTTTCTCTTCATATGTTAAAATACCTAATTATTCAAATTGAATTTATTTTACTTTTGATTAATTTTTATTTTAAATGTAAAATTAAAAATAATTAAAAATATTATATAAAAAATTAATATTTAAATATTTAAAAATTTGATTTGATACAATTATTTATGATTTTTAATTTGATTTTTTTAAAATTAAAATACTAAATTTGAGAAAATCGAATTCAGCGGAAAACATGAGCTGACTGTGTGTTAAGATGTTATGGCCCAACTAGCCTGTTTTTTGTGCAGATATAAT
This sequence comes from Gossypium anomalum, assembly GCA_025698475.1. NCBI lineage: Eukaryota > Viridiplantae > Streptophyta > Magnoliopsida > Malvales > Malvaceae > Gossypium > Gossypium anomalum. The sequence continues at coordinate 20,083,826 of CM046966.1, forward strand.
TGAGCTATGTCCTTACAAGGTGGTGTTTTTTTTTCTGGGGGTGTTTGGGGGGGCGACTAATCTCTCAATAGGTGTGTGGCATTTAAAATATTATATAAAAAATCAACTTGCCCCTACTAGCCTCTTTTCCTGCACCAATAATTGAACTTAAATAAATATTTTAAATATTTTAACATTTTTAAAATTTTTAAAATTTTAAAATATAAATGGTTAATAAATCAAAAGTTGTGAAATATGGAATGTTTTAAATAATATTATAACATGAAATATATATATATATTTAAAAGCATGAAAAATGTATAAATATAATTCGAAATCGAATAGCATGTATTCTACCAAGATGGGAGACTGATATTTCAATAGGGACCCTCTAAGAATGATAAATACATGGACTCCAATTTGCTTATACAATAAAAAAAAAAAAAGTTAAAACTTAGTAAATCGTATATTTTATGCTGTCATATTTTCAATAATTTGAAAATTTTACGAATATAAAATATATTTTAATTATTTTCTGGGTGTTATTTTACATCTTATAGTCCTATAGTGTATCCTTACCCAAAAGAAAAAGAAAAAAGTAGCCAACTTTCCAGCACACATTGTTGGATCTGTCTCTGATTCTTTTCCAGGGGCAGGCTTTTCAAGCACCAGAAACAAGAATCGGAAAACATTTTGGGATTTTTTAAAAAGTTGTCTCTTTTTTTTTACTTGAATCATCTCATTGTTTTAATGTGGATCAACCAAAGATGCTTGCTTCAAATGCCAAAACTTTAAAAGAATTCTTCAGTTTTTTTGTTATTTCATCCTTTTGATTGTTTATGGCTTTCAAATCGGTTGCATTTGCAGCATACCCTCTTATCCAGAATCCGTATAAGATAGGGATACTCATGTTTCATGGGATATTTTTATAATAAATCTGAAGTTAATTGGGATTGGACTTTGGAGGCAAACTCCTTTAATACTGTTTTTTCCATCCACAATTCAAACTTTAAGATATTGCGTACATTTTACCAGTATTAATCATATATTAAAATATAAATATTAGCATTTGATGTTTCAAGAATCTTTAAATATATGAAAAGCATTAAAATCAAGATCAGACGCCCTCATTTGAGTTTGAATACCATAGTTAAGTCAGCATCCCTTAGAAGATCAAAGAAGTTCCATAATATGTCAATACAAGGTAATGGTATTTTTCAAAACTTATCTTGTTTAGTCTTTTCATTTTACTTGAAGTTTTCTTATTTGCCACATACTCGAGGACGAGGAATTTTCAAAAAAATTATATATATATATTAAACACATATTTATCATCCAACAATTAAACTTAAATTCAAAATCTAATAATATAGGTGAAAACAATCGAAATGTTCATTTATCAAAGTTAAATTTGAATCTGAATAACATTGGTGAAATGAAAACAATGGAAAGGTTTATTTTATCAAAGTTGGCTAACGAACTGCATGGATGAAGGCACAAATTCATTGATATAGTGGGTTTTGCAGGTTGAAGTGAAAGAAACAAAAGAGAAGAAAGAAGAAGCAGCCATGGATAAAGAAGATGATGGTAAGATTCAAATGAGAGAAAAAGATGAAGAAATGAAGTTCAACTGCTTATCATGGGTGAGAAAAAGGCAGAGAAACAAACACAAATTTACCAGCAAAATTATCTGTTTTCCTCTTCCTAAAGGCTGCTAAAGATGGTATATATGAACAATGTTGGTGGAATTCTTGAGATTCTTCATCTCTCAAAAACAAAGTTGGAAGGACAGATTGAGTGTGAGGCTGGAAATTAAACTGGGCATGTCGGATGTATTCATGTTGTTGGTGTTTAAACTGCTATAAATTTTGATATACTAATTATTCGTCTTATATATCTAATATTATATTTGTATTATGTATTTTAATTTTTTTTAGGGATGTCGTGTTAGTACATGTCCATAATAATTATGTGTTTATGGGTCAGATCATTCGAGCTATAATCTGAAATTTTATTTCTTATATTTTTATTCAGATTCAGAGAGGGTTAGATCACTTAATATTATTCATTGTTTAAAGTAGTATTAAAAATTAGTTTTATAGTAATATTTATATAAAAACTATAAAATATGCATTTAGGTTTAATTGAATCTGTTAAAAATCACGAAAATTTTATTCAAACTCTACTTGTGTAATAGATAACCCAATTTTCAAACAAGATTATGGATTTTATTATAGTTCAATTTGATAATTCATGTATTTATGCTATGTTTGATTAAGTTAAAGTAGAGATAATAATAGGGTAGTGCTTGCTTCACCCATCTTCGCCTCATGTTTGTATGGATGTTGAAAACACACATCCATGGTTATCGGACACTACTCCATTTTGTTCCACCCTATTTAATAAAATTTTAATTTAATATTTATTAAATAATGATTTATAATTTATTCGCCAACATAATTTCGTTACATATAAATCTTTAATATCATATTAACATATTTATGATATTTACCTTACTCCCCTCTATGGGTAACAATAAAAATGTTCTATATCTCATCACTATAATATGAAGAACCATTATTTTGTTAATTGTCCCTGGAGTAAAAAAGTTTTACAATATGCTTTAGTATCATGTCAAGTATTTTTTAATTATTTTAAAATTTTTTTTTTAAATAAAAAAAGTTAAACTATGGGAGTATTGTTTTAAAGGAAATATATTAAATTACTTCAGTCACTATTAATGTAATGTATTACTTTTTTTTCAAAATGGGTTTGGTTTTTTTTTTCCAATTGAATCGATGTTTAATTAGTTCATGAGACCAATGTGGTAAAAAAATTTATTTTTATATTAAAGATATATATAAAATTTATAAGATATAAAATAATAATTTTAAATGTTGAATGGAGTGAAACGAAAAAAAAAAATCATTCAAAGTGAGTACATGTAAAACATGTGGAGCACACCATATCTAAGTTAAAGTTTTTTTTTTTTTTTTTTTGTTGTTTTTTAACAATAATATCATTATAAGTTATTATCATATCTGCTTGTTTTAATAAAATACCTAAAATTATCTATAGCCCTTTCCTAACCCTTAAATAGGAGGATAATGTGCTGCAATGCACTCGAACCCATGACCTCCTACACTAACAACAATGTTGATATCAATCGAAGCTAAGATTAAATTGGCATATGTTGTAGGGTATTTAATTATATTTATAACTTTTTACAAGTTAATTATTTTATGTTAGGTAAATTTTAACATGTTAATATATATATGATTAGGTTGGTATTGTTTTGGGTAAACTACACTCAAGGTCATTAAACTATTAATAAGTTTACATTTTGGTCATTTAACTTCAAAAAGTTACAAAATGATCACTGAACTATTCAAAAGTTTTTATTTAAGTCACTAGATTGTTTTGTTTTTTTAAATTTTGGCTAGTGAGTTCCAAGTAGCAATTCGATGATTAGTACAGTAGATTAGTATCCATCAATGAGTAGAAGAACATATTATATATCCAAGTCAATTTGACGGCCAGTTTCAAAGATCGAATAAGAAAGTTGTTTGGATTTTGATTCCCAAATTTGTAACGTTCAAAAATGTTTCATGAAAAAAATTGAACTGTAGAAGACAACGACGAGGAGAGCTTTCAATTGGTGTAGGCAGTGTAAACAGAGAATGTCATACAACAACTATTTTAATAGCCCAGTGATTTAATAAAAACTTACAAATAGTTTGGTGAGTATTTTATAACTTTTTGAAGTTGAATGACCAAAACATAAACTTATTAATAGTTTAGTGATCTTAGATGCAATTTACCCTATTATTTTTCATGTTACAAATACTATAGTTTAGGGGTGAGCAAAACTCAATTTGATTTGAAAAAAATTGAATTTTGAGTTAATTAAATCGAGTTATTCAAGTCAACTTGAATTTCGAATAACTAATTCGAGTTTCGAGTTAAAATCGAGTTGAATTTTACAATTCAAATAACTCGAATAATTCGAACAACAAATTGGTGTAAATACCCCTTTGGCCCCTATTAATTTTGAAAATGAGTAAATTAGTCTCTCTCACAACAAAAATTACAAAAAAAAAATCAAAATAATTTTCAAAAATTCAAAAAAATTAAAATTAAAAATATTTATAAAAATTCCAAAATTTATAGCTTTTAAAAAAATTTAAAAAATCTAAAGAATATATAAGAAAAATTAAATTTTTAAAAATTTTCTAAAATAATAATTTTGTGAACTAAATAAGTTAATTAATAATACTAAAGTAACTTATTTTTTTTATTATTTTGTTTTCTAAATGATTTCAAGAATTAGTTATACCATAACAAGTTTTAATTTGGCATTTTTAATTTTTTAATTTAACTAAAATGATTTTACTTGATTCAACTAGGCTTGAATACTATTTCACTCAACTCGATTCAGAAAATTTTTAAATTAAATTAAAATGGTAAAATAAAATTAATCAACTCAATCAATTCAAATTTCTTTCACTTGCATTACTACTATAGTTAATATTTATTTGGTGGAGAATACGATGTTATGCGTTGTTTCTTGTAGGGGTGAGCGTTCGATCGAATCGAATCGAATTGAATGAAAAAATTTCGAGTTAATCGAGTTGACGAATCATATTTTATCATCCTAATTTGATTTGAAATTTTCTCGAATCGAGTCGAGTGAGATGGAATTCGAATTGAATATATTTGTTCGAGTTAAATTTTATAAAATAATTTTGGGTCCTTGTAACCACTGTCACCCATCGTAATAAAATTTGTCCACCTTAATCAAAATTTTTATTAACTTTCATCACCTCATAATTTATTTATTAATCTGTTATATACGGGTTAGCTTCTTTGTTTGCTTAGTTGTTTCAATTATCTTCAGATTCTTGTCACTATATATTTTGGAATTAAAAAATATATTAAATGTAAAAATGTGATTTTTTAATAAAAGTTATTTTAAAGATAAAATGTGAAATTGATATCAATACAAAATTTTAACATGAATATTTAATGGCATAATTAATAATTCAATTTTAATGTAAATATTCAATATGACTAAACAATTCAATAATATAAATAATATAAAATGTGAAATTTAATTTAATAATATAAATAGTAGATATAAATAAAATTATTACTATTTATGTTCAGTGATTTTTTTTTTGGATAATTTTAATTTTTTATTTGAGAGTAAAAGGTGAGAAGTAAAAGTTTAGGGGAAAAATAAAAAGTTTTGGGGAATAAAAGTTTGAAGGAAAGTAAATAGGGGGAGTAAAATTTTGGAGGGAAAATATTAAAAAAAAATTTTGGGGGGCGGGGGATGGATTTGAGGTAGGTGGGAGGTGGGATGGGAAGGAAGTAAAAATTTTAGGAGGAAAGTGGGAGGGAGTAAAAATTTTAGGGGAAAATAAAAAGTTTTGAGGGTTTTGGGGAATAAAATTTTGAAAAAAAGTAAATGGGAGAGTAAAATTTTGGTAGGAAATGGGTTTTGGGTAGATTAGGGGATTGGGAAAGAAGGGGAGTAAAAGTTTTGGAGGGAAAGTGGGAAGGAGTAAAAGTTTTGAGGGAAAAGTAAAAATGTTTGAGAGTTTGGGGTAAAAATGTAAAATATTATAGTTTGATATTCGAATTATTCGAGTTATTCGAATTCGAAAACTCAACTCGATTCGAACTTGAAATTTGAAAAAAAATTCTAGTTGACTCGAATAACTCGATTCGTTTAACTCGAAATTCGAATTTTTGTCGATTTTTTTTAGTCGAATCGAGTTTTACTCACCGCTAATTTCTTGTTTGAATAGGGTGAAAATGGCAGACAACTTTCTCCGTGTTCACGTGCAATTCATGTATGTCTCATGATAATGGCATTGCAAGTTGGAATTTTGCAAATATTCTTCCGTACAATTAATGCCTAACGTTTCTTTCATCAATACATTTTTTATATATATATTTTATTTGTTTTAATTCATTTTAGGGTAAATTACATTGATAGTTATTCAATTATTGGTATATTTTATTTTTTGGTTATTTAATTATAAAAAGTTACAAAATATTCATTTAATTATTTGATTTTGTCTTTTTTATCATCTACCGTTAAATGGCTAATGGAAAAGATGATGTGGCAATTTTTAAATTTAGCATAATAGCAACTTCAACCCTCAACATTTATACATTGTGTCAATTTAATTTTGATTCTAAAAAAAACTAACCCATAACATTTATACATAGTGTAATTTGGTTTTTTTTTTTTTTGTAATTTTGCTTTTCTTCATGACTTTTTCACCTAAAAAGCTTAAAAAACAAAATTATCAACTAAATTTGATCGAAAATATACAGGAAACACCCAAAATCTAAAAATTTGATTGAAAATATGCCAAACAAGGAAACACCCAAAATCTAAGGTAATCATTTTCATTTTTCCTCAATCTTTTAAAATTAACTCTCAATGTGGTAAAGAGAAGCAAAACTAAAAAAAAAAAAAAAATTATGCAATGTGATGTTGAAGGTTAATTTTATTAGAATCAAGACTAAATTGATGCAATATATAAATGTTAGGGTTTACAATTGCTATTACTAATACTTTGGTGATTAACAGTGTAGTTTAACCCTTTATTTAATTATCTCTACATGTGGTTGATATTTATTGTAAGAGTTGCATCAAGCATCCATAGACTACAACCTTTATTCTAAATTAGTCTTTAAATTTCAAATAATTTTAATTAATCCCTAAACTATTGAGGTCATATAAATTAGGTCATTTCGTTACTAAAACTTTTAATTCAATTGTTAAATGATATGTTAGATCTTATGTGACATAGTTTAAAATAAAAATTTTAAGAAAAAATGAATATCAACAAAATGGATGTTTAAAAATATTAGTTGTGAGATTTTCAAAGTTTTTACAAAAGCTTTACTATTCACTCCTTTTTTTTTTTTAATGTTCTATTTCTTTAGACTTTTCATTTTAAACTTAGCTACATAAGGTTTGAAGTGTCATTTAATAATTCTAATAACAAAAGGACTTGACCGATATAATATTGGTAGTTTAATAATGTAATTGTAAGACCAAATTTATGCCCGGGACTAATAAGCAGAGCCCAGAACACCAACCATCCAATTAGCACCCAGTAAACTGACCACTAACTCCTAAGCTACCCCACTAACTCCATCACCCCACTAAGCTACCCCACTAACTCTATTACCCTACTTGCCACTATGGAAGGAGGCAATCAGTTGTAAAATTTGGCTATAAAAGCCATTCAAAACTATTGTAGAGAGGGAGGTTGGTTTTTGGAGATTAATCAAAGATCAAAGCAAAAGAGGTTTTTTTTGTCTATTCTCATTTTAAGTTCTTTGTTTGTCTTTTTTTTCCATTTCAATTTTATTTTATTTTTTATACGAAAATAAAAATAAAGGGAAGAAGCTTACCCATTTTAAAATTACCGAAAAAGGGTTTTTTTAGGTTCTACGTTGCCAGTATGCGGTGGCGCCGATAATGACTCATGGGGTCCATGACTGAGCAAGGTCGGACTGATGGCCGGATTTAGATGGGAGGGGGAGAGTGTTATTATTATTATTTTATTTTATTACTATTACTATTATTTTATATATATTTATTACCATTATTTATTTATTATTATTATTATTATTAGTAACATATTGTTATTTTTATTATTATTTTATTATTATAATGGCACTATATTAACTAGTTTTGTACTGTTATTTCTACTATTATTATATTTTTATTCTATTTATTTATTTACCTAAAAACCTTATATACCTTTATTTTATTTTTCCATTTATTTATAACTTCTTATATAATATTTTTTCCCTATATTATTATTATTTTTATATTATTTTTATTAATATATTATTATTATTGTCTTCTATTTTGTTGTTGTTATATTATTTTAATTGTTATTATTATGTTTATGGTTACTGTTAGCATTATTCTATTATTACAATTATTATTGTTAATTAATTCTATATTTTCATTACCTTATATATTTTCTTTTTATATTTGTTATGATTATTATTACTATTATTGTTTTATTATTATTACTTACATACTTTTATCATCCTCATATACATATATATATTATTTTCTATTTTTACCATTAATATTATTATTAACGTATTATTTTTTATTAATGTATTATTATTTGCGTTATTAACTATGTTATTTTATTATCATTTCTTTTGATTGTCAATGTTAGTTTTAAAATTGGTCCATCTGGTAGTTTTCATGAATTTTTTTTTAGTATTTGTGTTTTGTAATTTATTACTGCAACATTTTATTCACAAATTATTGTTTAAAATAAAAATGCTTTTCGTTTAATTGTTTCTTTTTATTCGAAAGGTTTTTTCAAAATAAAGGCAATGTTCGGTATTTAAAGAATTCAAGAATCGTGCCCTAACGTCTCGGGTTTCGCTTTCTTTGTTTGTCTTGAATATTCGAATATCCTCTTACCGATTCCACTCTCAAAAATTTTCAAAATAAAGGCAATGTTCTGTGATTTAAAGAATTCAAGAATCGTGCCCTAACGTCGGGTTTCGCTTTCTTTGTTTGTCTTGAATATTCGAATATCCTCTTAAGGCTAAAACACACGTTTTAAAGGTAAGCTCACAATTGAGGGTCAAAAATGTTGTGTCCTAACGTACTGGATGTAATGTTTTACCTTGAGGTGAAATGGTCTTTAATACATATTTGACTTACCTAAATTTTTTAAAAGCCAATAAAAGGAGGATCGCGTTTTGAACTCTGTCCAAATCTTTAATTTTCGACATTAAGACACTAAATAATCAATCAAGTACCAATTTTGGGCGTGTCGAGGGTGCTAATCCTTCCTCGTACGTAACTGACTCCCGAACCGGTTTTCTATTTTCGTAGACCAAAATCGTCGTTTTGAAAAAATTATTTATTTATTAAAAACGACCGTGTTTTGGAGTGATCCAATCACACCCTATTAAAAATGATTCGTGCGACTCCCAACTTTTCGTTTTCAAAAGTCGATTTCCCGTTTTCAAAAAAATAGTTTCGACAGCTTGGCGGCTCCATTGGGGACCAATAAGAGAGTCGAGCTGTAAATTGATTATTTTCTGTCTTCTTGTCAAAATTTAGAAATTTGGTTTTTCTAAAAATACACGATCCTCGCTTTGCATTTCCTGTGTCCTTGTTGAGTTTGTTTTTTCGTTGAATTTCTTTATGTACTCTCGCATCATATCTCATGACCGTTGTGGTCACACCTCTTAAGTGGGAGTGAGAAACTATGCCTTCGTGAGGTTTTCACCTCCGCATGGGCTAGGGGATCGCTTCCGAAATACATCCGTACTTATGTCTTCGTGAGGTTTTCACCTCCGTATGGGCATAGGGAAATGTATTCCCCTAAACCGAACTTGATCCATATGAGCTTATAATGGGTGAGGGTTGAGGAATCTGCTGGTTCAAGTACCCTTTTCTTAGAACCGAGCCACATATAGTGAACTCTAGGATCCCGCCCTAGGTAGAGCTATGTTGAACCTTAACGATTACCCAGTTAGGTGTTTGATTATTTTCTATTTGCTTTGATTTTTATTTTTTGATACTAACTTGTTTTGTTTTATTTTGTTTATAACCGAATTGCATTACATCATCATAAAAAGGAGGTGTTGATTCATATTCGATTGCTAAATAGAACAGTTTGTCATGAGAAAATGGATTTCTTGATAAAGTGAATTATAATACGGTTGTCTGAATATGGTCCAAGTAAGCACAACGAAAGAAAGCTGATAATTCATGGAGGAAAACAAGACTTTACCTGAGGATTCAAGCTAATAAAGATTGTTCGAGAGCCGTAGCGTCCCGACTTTCTTAAAGGAGCTAATCAACATCGCGAGGATAATAAGTCGCGGTCTGGATCAAGCAAAAAGGAGCTAGTGGAGGCATCTATTGAAAGTTTGGGAGATTTGACTTTTACAAAGAAAGAAAATTGGTGTCTTCACCTAGAACATGAGGGCAGGGCCGCATATGTAATCCGTTTTATGTAAAGGAATTTATTTTCTAGAAAAGTTGTTCCAATAGAATTGAATTCAGAATCAACGCCTTTCTTTCTTTTGCATTCATTCCATGCATTTGCATTCCATGCATTTGCATTACATTGCATCATTGCATCATGTGCATTAGATTTTCACAAAAGGCCCCTAATTAATTGAAATCATTTCAGTTAATCTGGAAACCGATAAAAACTTACCAACCAAGCATCGCTACTGTACCCATGCTATGACAAAAGATATGTACCAAAGATTGGAAAGACTTAAACAACTTCAAAGAGAGATGCATGACCAGTTACAAATGCAATTGCAAGAGCAACTGATGAGGATACGGTAAGATATGAGAGACCAAGTGCTAGAGTCTCAAAGGAATATGATGAACCAATTGTCCCAATTGCTGACTAAGGGGTTAGAAAAGAGGGAAAGCTCCATGATTAGTGCTGGGGTGGATAATGAGGAGCCTCTCTATCCTCTGGGTTTCACTCCGACAAATGCACAGGCACGTTTGGAAGGTCTACCAATTATCGAGCTCAAAGAAATCAAAGCCGACTCAAAGACGGCAAAGTGAATTATTTGATAGGCACAGACTCCAATCCGGGGGGCAATCCAACTACCTTTGTAGTTCCTGATTTGAACAAAATAGGAAAAGCAAAGATAGAATTGCCAAAACAACTCGAGGATCGATATCGGTGGTTGGAGGAAAAATTCAAGGCGATGAAAAATATTGATGATTATCGCAGAATTGACACCAAGGACCTGAGCTTGGTTCCGGACTTAATACTTCCCTACAAGTTCAAAATGCCTGAATTTGAAAAGCATAACGGAATTAGCTGTCCAAAAGCTCACATCACCATGCTTTGTAGACGAATGACTGGGTATGCAATAATGACCAATTACTGATTCACTGTTTTCAAGAGAGTATGGTTGGGGCAGCATCCAAATGGTACAACCAATTGAGCCGTACCCAGATCAATTCATGGGAAGATCTAGTACAAGCTTTCATGAAACAGTATTGTCATGTGATGGATATGACTCCTGATAGGGTTATTTTACAGAGCCTAGAAAAGAAACTGAATGAGAGTTTCTGACAATACGCCTAAAGGTGGAGGGAAGTTGCCATACAAGTTCAGCCACCTCTCCTAGAAAAAGAGACTACCATACTTTTCATCAATACTCTTAAAGCCCCGTTTATTAACTATATGTTGGGAAGCACTACTCTGAGCTTTTCAGATATGGTAATGTCTGGTGAATTGATTGAAAATGCAATAAGGAGCGGGAAGATAGATGCGGGAGAAAGCACCAAGAGGTCAACCCAAAAGAGAAATGAAAATGAAGTGAACATCATAAGCATGCCTTCCAAATTGGTCAATGTAGGCCAGCCGAGGGTTGTAACCACTAGCTATCTATCCCAATGACATATCGCTGGATCTAAATGATATTTCTCAAGAGGGAACCGGGAAATGAAAATTTCCAAACCCTTATATACTTGGGAGTGTTTTGAATAATGGGATTGTGGAAGAGATCCCTGTATTTTTAGAGCTAATCTAAAGTAATGTTTAAAATACGCTTATTGCTTTAAGCCTAGGGGCAATAAGAACCCTTTTGTGAAATAGAATTGTGTTCAAAGTCTTTATTTCAATCAAAATGCATCTTTTTGAGTAAATGTTCTTTCATTCATGACATATTATTTTATTCTTTGGAATCTCTTTTGAATATGTTTTATTTTTCATTTATGATCATGTCATATCCATAACATCCTTAAAATCATTTGTTCTTTGGAAATATGCCTTTGTACCTACAATAGGTCCCCAGATATCAACGATAGGAGCAACGTCAGAATCGACTCCCTTTTGGGGTGAGATATGTGTTTAAGCGGATCTCGTGACTTTACTTTATGAGATGACGAGATTGTAGCTTATCTTTTGATTTGTTAAGGATGGTAGAACAAGATGAAAAATAGATCCTGCTCTACAAAGGGTCAGTGAGCATTATAAGCAAGGAGGCAAAGATCGGAGTCTGAGTCACCGTAAAGACAAAGCGAATCATCATTGAGTTATTTCAAGAATTCAAAGATGTTTTCTCATAACCATATCAAGATACACCTGGAGATGTAAAAAATGTCTATATGGGTGTCAGAAGGACATATGTTAATGGCTTCACGGTAGCCACACTAATCATGAGGTTTGGGTACTATTGAGACAAGATCCATGTGCCTCATTTATTTCTTCATAGCGATATTATCTGGTCATTCTCGACTAATATACATTGATTCATCTTAGTAGTTGTCGATTACTTCAAGAGGAGGGTAAAGGTTACTTTATATGCCAATGTTACAAAGTCATCAAACCCCCCTAAAAAAAGTGAAAGGTGACAGAAACTTATAAAGATTGGCGTAAAGAAGTTATAATTTACCCTCTTTGTTTATCAAACATCGACCAGGACTCGTTGGGGCAACATATTACTCATTAATTTATGGGATAAAAATAATATTGAAATCGAGATTCCTTCTCCCTAAGCTTTGATTGAGTCGAGAACTGGATAAAGCAGAAGGATTTAATGAACTTAATTGAAGAGAAGAGGGTGAAAGTTACCCGTCATGGCCAAAATATACAAAAAAACAAATGATGCGAGCTTACGACAGAAAGGTTCGTCCCAGAAAACTCTACGAGGGGGACCTGACATTAAAGATTTCTATACAAAAGAACTTCAGACGAAAGTGGATCCCGAATTGGGAAGGACCTTATGTAGTAAAGAAAGCCTTTCCTAGAGGAGCATTGATATTGACTGAGACGGATGGCAAAAAACTTGTCCAATCTGGTGAATTCAGATTTAGTCACAGTTAGCAGTTTCAAAAAAGGAAAAACACAAAAAAAATAGAAAAGAAAAAGAAACAGGAGAGGCCAAGGCAAAAACCCGCAAAGGGCGCCTTGAGACCAAAGAGGATTTGAGTTGAAAACCCAAAAAGGGCGACTCAAATTTGGATCAAAGTGGGGTATACAGTAGCCTTGCTATGCCTAAATTAACAATGAAGAAGTATGCTACGTCTGGGGGCATTGACAAAGTACTCTAGATTCTCTGAACATAGATTGAGCTCAAAATAGTCCTCAAGAAATTGGTACAGAGAAGCTCAAGCTGCGATATCTGGGGCACCTAATTTTCCATTTTACCCATTTTTGGATTTGATATCTTTGAATATCTTATTCTTTTCAAGATACATCCCAATAAATTTCCTTCTTAATTGTATTTTGCCATCATTGGTTAACTTACTTGCTTCGAGCTATGTTTCTAGTCCGTTGTTATGATATTTTTCAAGCATTTTGCATTGAAATAATGATTAATGGAGTAGTAACACTTTCATAAAAGGAGTTTTGCATATTACTCTGGAAGTTTCTAAATAATACAGGAGCCTGAAATGTGACTATTGTTTAAAACTCACCAAGCTTAAGGGTTGGAAATATTTAAGCCCAAATTAAAATTATCTCCTTAGATTTCCTATCAAAGACATTGGTTGACCAAAAAGAAAATTACATTGGTGTCGTAATCCTAGCAAAGAACGAGTAATGGGATTATTCTCAAGAAAAAGAAAATGGTATTCTGTATTCATGCAGATATTAGGCATATATATCTTTCCATTACACCCGGGGAATGGTGTAACAGATCAAATTGATTAAAGATGATGTAAATCCTCTACCTTTGAGTTGCAGCAGGATGGATAGAAGAAATCAAATGATTATTCCTTTGAAGTTGCGGTGAGAAGTATAAACTTTATGTCCCGTAGAAATACAAAGGAAGAGACTTTAAAATCTGCAGCGATGGGCAAGCCGCTTGAGCAAAAATGAGAGTTGTTTCTCCGGGTTTTCATTGGAAATGCTAAGCCAAATGTTAAGAAGGCAAAGATAATACGATAGTGATAAAACTCGATGAATAACGAGTGATGTCACTTTAAGCGTTTAAAAGGAATCATTCTCATGACATTTCTACATTCAGCATTCATACAAATGTCATTCATAATACATCTAGTTAGGAGCATTTGATTCATTTTGATCATAGCATCCTAATTATTTGGCATAAACATAGACATGAAACCGAGTCTACAAGGTATATTCCCCAGAGGACAATGTAGCAACATCGGTGAAATTACAAATCTTATCTCCATGTATCGGCTATGGAGCAGATCGAAGATGGCGAGTTTTATCTCCATGTATCGGCTATGGAGCAGATTTTAGCCACCAACCTTATCTCTCTAAAGTTGCAGAGAGCAGGTTGAAGATGCAAGTCTTATCTTCACTGAGCAGGAGTGGAGCAGGCTATATACTAGATCCTATCTTCGCTGAGCAGGAGTGAAGCAGATCAAATTTTGGCAAGTCTTATCTCCATGTATCGGCAATGGAGCGATTTCACCACCACTTTTATCTTCACTGAAAGCAAATGAGTGCGGAAAGTTATATACTAGATCTTATCTTCACTGAGCAGGAGTGAAGCAGATCAAATTTTGTCAAGTCTTATCTCCATGTATCTGCAATGGAGCAGATTTCAGCCACCAGCCTTATCTTCACCGAAAGCAGAGTAGAGCGGGTTATATACTAGATCTTATCTTCACCGAAAGGTGAGTGAAGCGGATCAAATTTTGGTGAATCTTATCTCCACGTACCGGCGATGGAGCAGATTCCAATCATCAGCCTTACCTTCACTGAGCAGGAGTGGAGCAGGCTAAATACCAGGTCTTATCTTCGCCGAGTAGGAGCGGAGCAGATCAAGTTTTAGTGATTCTTATCTCCACGTACCGGCGATGGAGCAGATTGCAATCATTAGCCTTATCTTCACCGAAAGGTGAGTAGAGCAAAGCTAAATACTGTGTCTTATCTTCACGAGCGAGAGTGGAGCGAGATCAAATTTTGGTGAGTCTTATCTCCACGCACTCTGGCCGATGGAGCAGATTCCAATCATCAGCCTTATCTTCACTGAGCGGGAGTGGAGCACGCTAAACATACCAGATCTTATCTTCACTGAGCAGGAGTGAAGCAGATCAAATTTTGGCAAGCCTTATCTCCATGTATCGGCAATGGAGCAGATTTTCACCACCACCCTTTATCTTCACCGAGCAGGAGGAGCAGCTATATACTAGATCTTATCTTTGCTGAGCAGGAGTGAAGCAGATCAAATTTTGGCAAGTCTTATCTCCATGTATTGGCAATGGAGCAGATTTCAACCACCAGCCTTATCTTTACTGAGCAGGAGTAAAACAGATCAAATTATAGTAGATCACATCTCCGTGAAGTAGCAACGGAGCGTTTTGAAGCAATGAGGTGCGGTGGGTTGCGGCAAAGAAGACGAGACTCAGCCAGCCCAGGCAAATTTGGCCCTTCTAAAATCTTTGCTCTATTCTCGTTACACGACAATGAGCAAAGAGGGGCAGCTGTAGGACCAAATTTATGCCCGGGACCAATAAGCAGAGCCCAGAACACCAACCATCCAATTAGCACCCAATAAACTGACCACTAACTCCTAAACTACCCCACTAACTCTATCACCCCACTAAGCCACCCCACTAACTCCATCACCCCACTAAGCTACCCCACTAACTCTATTACCCTACTTGCCACTATGGAAGAAGGCAATCAGTTGTAAAATTTGGCTATAAAAGCCATTCAAAACTATTGTAGAGAGGGAGGTTGGTTTTTGGAGATTAATCAAAGATCAAAGCAAAAGAGTTTTTTTTGTCTATTCTCGTTTTAAGTTCTTTGTTTGTCTATTTTTTTCCATTTCAATTTTATTTTATTTTTTATACGAAAGTAAAAATAAAGGGAAGAAGCTTACCCATATTAAAATTACCGAAAAAGGGTTTTTTTTTTAGGTTCGGCTACCGTGTATGGTGGCGCCGACAGCGGCTCATGGGGGTCCGGTGACCGGAGCAAGGTCGGACTGATGACCGGATTTAGATGGGAGGGGGAGAGTGTTATTATTATTATTATTTTATTTTATTACTGTTACTATTATTTTATATATATTTATTACCATTATTTATTTATTATTATTATTAGTAACATATTGTTATTATTATTATTTTATTATTATTATTATTTTATTATTATAATGGCACTATATTAACTAGTTTTGTACTGTTATTTCTACTATTATTATATTTTTATTCTATTTATTTATTTACCTAAAAACCTTATATACCTTTATTTTATTTTTCCATTTATTTATAACTTCTTATATAATATTTTTTCCCTATATTATTATTATTTTTATATTATTTTTATTAATGTATTATTACTATTGTCTTCTATTTTGTTGTTGTTATATTATTTTAATTGTTATTATTATCTTTATGGTTACTGTTAGCATTATTCTATTATTACAATTATTATTGTTAATTAATTCTATATTTTCATTACCTTATATATTTTCTTTTTATATTTGTTATGATTATTATTACTATTATTGTTTTATTATTATTACTTCCATACTTTCATCATCCTCATATACATATATATATATATATATATATATATATATATATATTATTTTCTATTTTTACCATTAATAATATTATTAACGTATTATTTTTTTATAAATGTATTATTATTTGCGTTATTAACTATGTTATTTTATTATCATTTCTTTTGATTGTCTATGTTAGTTTTAAAATTGGTCCATCTGGTAGTTTTCGTGAATTGTTTTTTTAGTATTTGTGTTTTGTAATTTATTAGTGCGACATTTTATTCACAAATTATTGTTTAAAATAAAAATGCTTTTCGTTTAATTGTTTCTTTTTATTCGAAAGGTTTTTTTTCAAAATAAAGGTAATGTTCGGTATTTAAAGAATTCGAAGAATCGTGCCCTAACGTATTGGGTTTCACTTTCTTTGTTTGTCTTGAATATTCGAATATTCTCTTACCAGTTCACTCTAAAAAATTTTCAAAATAAAGGCAATGTTCGGTATTGAAAGAATTCAAAGAATCGTGCCCTAACGTACTGGGTTTCGCTTTCTTTGTTTGTCTTGAATATTCGAATATCCTTAAAAAATTTTCAAAATAAAGGCAATGTTCGGTATTGAAAGAATTCAAAGAATCGTGCCCTAACGTACTGGGTTTCGCTTTCTTTGTTTGTCTTGAATATTCGAATATCCTCTTAAGGCTAAAACTCACATTTTAAAGGCAAGCTCACAATTAAGGGTAAAAAATGTTGTGTCCTAACGTACTGGATGTAATGTTTTACCTTGACGTGAAATGGTCTTTAATACACATTTGACTTACCTAAATTTTTTAAAAGCCAATAAAAGGAGGATCGCGTTTTGAACTCTATCTAAATCTTTAATTTTCGACATTAAGACACTAAATAATCAATCAAGTACCAGTTTTGGGCGTGTCGAGGGTGCTAATCCTTCCTCGTGCGTAACTGACTCCCGAACCGGTTTTCTATTTTCGTAGACCAAAATCGTCGTTTTGAAAAATTTATTTATTTATTAAAAACGACCGTGTTTTGGGGTGATCCAATCACACTCTATTAAAAACGATTGGTGGCGACTCCCAACTTTTCGTTTTCAAAAGTCGATTTCCCGTTTTCAAAAAAATGGTTTCGACAATAATTATAATATTTTAAAGTTTAGAGACCAAATTAAAATAATAGTCATAATTTATGAATGTTTGGTGGAATTAACTCTTATTTTAATAAGAGTTATTACATTATAATCACAAAAAAATGCATTTGATGATGATGATGATGATAATAAGTATGGTTTTTCATGGTTTGCATTCGATTAATTATTTTTTTGGATCAAATTAATGAGTAAGAATTTGAAGGTTAAAATATACTTCAAGTCTATATACTTTTCATATATTTGAAATTTAATTTGTATACTTTTATTTTTTTAAGAATTTAGTCCCTTTACTATTTAGATTTAAAAATTTAAGTTTAATTATTAACACCATTAAACTTTTCTATTAAATTCACTAGTGCTATATTTTGAAATATTTTTTAAAAAAAGCTCTTGGTAGCTATGTAACAACGTTGTAATGGACCTTAGATCAGCATAAAATTTTAACAGTGTTAATTTTTTAAAAAAAAATCAAATCGATATTTTAATTAGGATAAAATATTTAAACTGCCTAATGACATTATAAAAATTAAGGTAACAAATTATCAAAATTAAAATATACAAATTAAATCGTAAGTTCTACAACGGCCAAAATTAAAAATTCAATTATTATAATCTAGAAAAAAAGACTTTGAAAGGTTGTGACATGAGGAATGATTGCATCACAAAGGGCTGAAATTAAAATTTCACCATTATTATAATCTAAAAAAGCAAAGGATTGGCACGTGTAACATAAAGAATGTCGATCGCATTTTGTTTTTATATAATTAGGTGAAAATTAAAATAAAGAAATTAAATTACAAATTTAATAAGGATTGAAAATTAAATACTATTGTAAAATTTCAAAAAAAGAACTATAAGGCGTTTTTTTATGTAGAATATATAAATTAAAGTATAAAGAATATAAAGACCAAAACTGGAAATTTACCATAACTGCATAATTTCAAAGAAAAATGAAAAAACGGTGTGCTTGTTCTACGTTCTTTTAATCTGATATCAATAATAATGATGTATGAAATTCATATAATTAATTAATACAAAAAGATGCAAATCTATTCAATTATACGAAATAAAAAATTAACTGCGAAGAAGATTCCTGGGTAGGTCAAGCAAAAAGTGGTGCTAGGAAATGGTCAGTTTTGGGTAAACTTTTGAGGTTCTGAACAATAAGCGTTGAAGGGGGTATTCCACTAAATATTTTTCGAAACCTCGTGCTGATAACACTGATGAACAGATCATTAAGGCCAACAGCAACAGAATTACCCTCATACTCAAATATTCTAATCCAATCCCTCTCCAGGATGATACTTCTAATTTTATGGTCTCTTCGATGCTACGCTGCTATATTTATTGTTTTTATGGTAAAATTCGTTTGACAGCTCCGTTTGTGTTCACCAATTTAGTAGCAATACTCAACTTTCAGTGTATGTTATCATATGTTTTTAAAATATACTACTTGTGCGTAACATGCCGTCAGTTTCTAATCTGATTATTAATCACACCGATGAGTAAAATATTGCTAAATATGCATCATAATAATGAAAAATGAAGAGTTCTTCCTAAGCAAAATATATTTTAGCAACCATATGAAAGATCAATTCTAGCTGGTGAACAAAAAAAAAAAAAAAAAAATCAATTGTTCTAAATTTTCTTTTTCTTTTCCTTGTAACTTTAATGTCAATATAAAACGTATGCAAATTAATATATACATACATATATATATATATATATATATATATATATATATATATATATATATATATATATAAAATACAAAATTTCACGAGCACAAGAAGAAATCATGATGTACTTGATGAAGCATTGTAGGTGGAATTTGAAATAAGTCTAACTTCATATAGGTTATTCTCTCCCTTCCCTGAGCCATATAAAAAAAATATTAAACAAATTTACATAATTATTGTTTTTTTAGTATTTTTAATGGTTGAAAGTGGTTTGTATCTGAAAAATATTTTAATTTATTCAAAATTTGACATAATTTAAGTGAAAAAATATGAATATGAAGGCCGGGTTGATAAAATATAAATCATATAAAAAGTTATGTAAGCGTAAAATTAATTTCACCATCATATTTTATATTCTATTCATGTAGATCACACATCAAATTTTAAATAAATTAAAAATGATTTGAGACGGGCGAATTTAGGAGGGGCTGGCAGGGGCCCCGGCCCCCCCCTAAGTTGTAAAATTTTTATTTAGCCCTTTAAATTTTTTTAAAAATTTTAAATTAGTAAAGATAAAATTATACTTTGGCCCCCCTTAAAATAATAAAAATTTGATTTAATATTTTAAAAATTATAAAAATATAAACTATAAAAAAATTAAAATTTCATTTGACCCCCTAAAAATTTATTCTGGCTTCGCCCCTGATTTGAGATAAAAATTTTCAACTAATAAATATATATTGATAAATATAATATTCTCAATTATATAAAATAAAATATCAGATTGATTCAAAATTGGCATGCATGATGAATGCAAATATATTACTAAATCCAATGGTTAGATAATTAAAATTTTAATAATATAAAATGTTATTTATAGAATTATATGTATATATGTACACAGGCAATTTCTATGGAGTAGAAAAGTGAAAACGCACCTACTTCAGCAGAGATCCCTGGTCCAAAGAATGAAGCAAATTTTGCCTAAGAAGCCATCATTTTAGTTAAAATTAAGGAATTAAAGAATAATAATGTCTTAAATTCACATATCATAACTTAATAGATAGAAATGTTCACGAGTCGGGTCATGCAGCTAAGACTTGAAATTTGTTTTCTAGAACTGTTTTGGCCGATTCAATCCAGATTCTTGACACGAATTTACTAATCATTTAATATAGAAATAAATTTATTTTTACTTTATTTGATTGGCCAACACATTCATCCTTGGATCGCTTTTTATACTGAATATGTTTTAATTATTTCAAGCTTGTTCACGTTTTTGGAGGGTTATATATCTATGCCTATGTTCAAATATGTTTGACACATGAGTGTTAAACATGGAAACATCAAGTACAATAAGAAATCAAAACAGTACGAGCATATTAGTTTACCTGTCTCTTTTCGAAATCCGACAACTCCAAAGCTTTAGCCTCAAACATCAGGACTAAACAATATTTACCATCTTCTGTGACCTAAGACATGGTAAAAAAATAAAAAGTAAAGCATCAAACGTCACTTTGGAAATAGAAAGACACTAAAATTATATTACTCGAATTTTTAGGTGTGCATCTTGAATATTAATACGAGTCGGATATTTTTCATGTATTTGGATGATTCTTGGAGAGTCATATCCCAAACGCTTAAGCAAATGTGTTGGTCAAGAAAACTTCAAGAAAAGGAAGAGTTGTGGTAACATAGTGCCGAAATATTCTTCAGAAATCACATATGTTTATTGTATATGCCATAGGGGAAAAACAAGTTCCCATATTGGACGCATTTGCTTATTAATGTACTCTTTAAGTCGTGTTCATCAAAATTGCGAATGAACCGAAGTTCAAAAAACTTACTTCTTCCCGGATCATTTGAAGAATAGGTGCATTTCTCCGAGGAATTCCTCCGCCCTGAAAGTTGATACAGAAAAAGAGCTGACATCAAATAACTTAAATATGGATATAGGAAATTTTACAACACATAGCAAATTGGCAATGAATTATGTTCGATTTCCCCCATTATATGTAGGGGTTGGTTATTGTTCAATGATTTTTGTGATAGCGTTTACAGATTAAAAAACATATTACATGTTACTCGGATTCAAATGCAAGTGTCAAATAGTGCATGTGTTCAACACTGGTATGGCCAGATATTTTAAAGTTGTTTCATGTGTTTGGAGGATCTTTAGAGATTATATCCTCATATTCATTTTTCGACTATGAGTGTCAAACACGGATGCTTAAACAAAAGTAAAGAGTCAGAGTAACATAAGACATACCAGACCAAACTGGAAAATCCGTTTCAATGCCTCATCCAAATGCTGTTCATCCCCATAGCGATATCTCGTAACATCATTCCTTACCTAATGAAAGCTAAAAAAAAGTCATTTTTTGATGTGATCCACAGAATTGAAAAGAATAAGCACAGATGTAGTCCCATGATGGTGGACAGGTTGACAAATTCAAGTTGGAAATTGAAGAAACTAATGCAACCTAATTTAGCCATTGTGCAGAGAAGCTAAGTTACTCCAACTTCGGTGTGAGTGTTGGAAATGAGTTTGGATGAAGAATCCGATTTCGAAAGTACCTGCTTAAGGATAGGAGTGGCAGCGGTTTCCCTCAACACTTGAGCATCCGAATAAGTCAAGCATGGCACCGGTTTCAGTTCTGCGTACTGTAATACAACCAACAACCGAATAAGATCATGATGAAAATGTATAGTCAGGCTTTCCCAACATAAGCCCAGACAAAGTTGGACCATCATGCATCAAGCAACTATGTCGTGGAAGTCCTAATTTCAGATATCTGAATCCACTATTTGATGAGGAAATATGAAACATAATGTTTTCAAATATCCATTTCAATCCTACTCCAAGGAAGAAAACATTTACCTTGAGGGCCATTCCGATTATTGCAAGAGGGAAGCCGTAAGTCAGCATTATCGCGGACCATTCGGATCCCGGAAGAATGTTGAAGTATGCCCCAAAACCATACCTGTATGTTCAGAATGTAACCAAGTATAAACCAAATACGCTAAAGAGAACGAGGGAAACACCAACTGGTAAAGTACTCACGAGAGGAGCGAAATTCCAACACCGAGTCCAACAACACCAAATGAAAGCTGCAAATAAACAATTATCAATAATTATATTCATCCGAGTATAAGAAGACAAGAGATACACACACACACACACACACACTAGCAATTATAAGCATTATCAAACTATTGCTCTAACTAGTTTTAACTTTAAATCAGAATCAAGGTTATGAATTTCTGGAAATAGGGTAACTACGCAATATCAAGATGCCTTCAAGGTAGGCCTAGCAATTTGTATATAATACCAAACCTATACTTCAACTGAACAACCAACTAGTTCAAAATCATAAAAAGAAAAAAAGAAAAAACTCCTTTAGAAAGGAAATTAAAAAAAGAAAAAAGATTGATTACCTTGGACAATGAGAATCCATCATCAGTGACAATGGTTTTTGCTGAAGTAGGCTGAGAAGTTGAATCGGCCGCTTTTGTTATGAAAGTAAGTTTAAGACTATGGGGTCGGGTGATTGATGCGGCGGGGTGGAACTGGCGGTTTGATGGAGGCGGCAGAGATAAAAACCAACGGCGGTGATTTAGGTAGTGATGATGGGAATGGATGATTATAGCCGCCGTTGATGGTGGTGATATTGCTTTCATTGTTTTGTAAATTTCTCTGAGTTTCCTGTGAAATTACTTTGGTTTTCTTCTTCTTTTGGTTTGGAATTCGAGTGTTATTATCCTTTGGTGTGGGAATGAGAGGCTGTGGTTGGTTAGAGTCTCAGCTTCATGTTTCAACCGCCAAATTACATATGACTCTACGTGTCACCAATGTTTTTCTCTAATATTTTTTTTCCTTCACTTTTTTATTTGATTTTATTCTTTAGATATTTTATATTTTGTTCATCACTTTTAGGATCATCTTTTTCTTTTGTTTTTTATTTCCAGAATTTCACAAAATTGAATTGACCAATTCATCAATCAACACTAAAATTTAAACTCCTAATTTCAAAGGCACAAAATTCTCAAACAAATTGATGAAAAGGAAGAAAAATAAGATTGAGTTGTTTTTACAGATTGATTTTAGCATTCACATTAATAGGGTTTTATTTCATAATTGCTTCAAAACTGCAATCCCTCTTAATTACTTGTCAAATTAGTGATTACCAGTCCACCCGCAAGCTAACTTCTAATATCATCTTGATTTGATTTAAGTTGAATTAATACTTATGATTATTTTTGTTGATTTTGATGTATGTACTTATATCCAATCGAGAATTCAAGGGAGATTAACGGGGGCCTTGTTTTAAAAAAATATAGTAAGAAAATGTTTTATAATTTATTTATGTTGAAAAATATGGACATCACATATTATAATTAGGGTAATTACATGTTATTATTTACTATCATGATAGGTTAGCCTAAATTAAAAGTGATCTAATTTAGTTGTATGGGTCAAATATGCTTAGATCCTCTAGTAATTGAGTTCTAATCAAATTCTAATTAATGATGGGCTAATTAGAAATTAGAACTAATATGTCAAGGTTATAAATATTAGGGCTATGGTCCTCAAATTACACATAAGATATCTTTTCTAATATCCTATACTTAGGAAATAGAGCAAATATTCTCTGAATTTTTGTGTGCTAATTTGGAAGATTAAATCCCCAAGAATCCATAGATTTCAAGGAATTCATGGATTTAGGTACACTTCCGCATCTAGTTTTATTCTTTTTTTTTTGATGATTTGACATTACAAGATCCTGATTTATGATTTATTAAAGTTTTATATCATATATTAATTTATTATTCTAACAAGTGGTACCAGAACCTCGTCATATCGAATCATTGAGAATTGATTAAGGTTCTTCATTTGAATGATTGATTCATGAAATTTCATGGGTTTTATATTTCAGATATATATATGTTGATCTTTGAAGGTTTATATTAAAATTTTCTTTTTATCAAAATTTTAGGGTTTTGTTTTAATTTTTAATTTGGGTGATTTTCAAATTGGTAAATTCAATTAAAGAGTTTGAAATATTTTACTTCAGCGGATGATCATATTAAATTCAATTTTTTTTTTCATTCTTCGTTTCAATTTGCAAGTGTTTCAATTTCTATTAAATGAATAAATAAATAAATAAACCTATACGACATTTAGTTAAAAAAAAATTGGAAAAGAAGTTCACATTTTCGTATGTTTCATTTATATATATAAATATATAATATATGCATGTTTTGATTGGTTTAATGCATGTTGTTTTGGAAAATTATATAAATATGTATATGATTATCTTTTAATTTGATCGTAAGATGAAATTAAGGTAAATATTTTGAAATAAATAAATTCAGATTTTGGTTTTTAATTAAGGATGTCTAATATTTTAAATAGATTAGTTGAAACAAAATGCCGCCATAGTGACCTCTTTTGTGTAGATTAGTTTATTTGAAATATCAAGATGATTATATATTTTCGTGATTCATGCGTTTATTGATTGACCCAAAGGTAAGTTAATATTTGGCAGAATTTCAACGACATCTGTGGTGATAAATGTGTGACAATTATAAGGTATTTTATATGAGCAATAAGTTATTCCAAAAATTAATTAATTGTTTGACATTATTTATTGTCAATGTTTGATTGCTACAATAAGAGTATCGCTTACTGTTAATATTACTGTCCAAAGACTTGATATTAATGTTGTACTTGGTATCTTGAGATGACATTAGCCACTATCTTGAATTTATTGTTTACTTATGAATATTGATTTAAGCTTATTTTTATTTTTTCTATATTCAGCTAATTCATCTTATGCTGCCACAACATCTGCTAATATAAATTCTATACCAATGCTTAATGGGACTAATTTTAAGGAATGAAAAAGACACTTACTTATAATGCTTGGCTGTATAGACATAGACCTTGCATTAAGGAAAGAGCAACCTGCACCTCTCACTACGGAAAGTACCCCTAATGTTAAGAGGGATTTTAAGAGGTGAGATCGTTCAAATCGCATGAGTCTAATGATCATGAAACACAACATTCCAAAAGCCTTTAGGGGCACAGAATCTGAAGAGATTACTTAGGCCAAGGGTTTCCTTGATGAAATTGAAAATTTTTTTGCTAAAAACGATAAGGTTGAGATGACTATGAAGTATAAGGGTCAAGGAAACGTAAGGGAGTAAATTATGGAGATGTTTCATACTACTTCAAGACTTAAGGCACTTAAAATTGAGCTTTCTGAGGAATTGCTTGTTCTTATGATTTTGGTATCGCTTCCTGCACAGTTTAATCAATTTAAAATTAGTTATAACTGCCAAAAGGAGAAATAGACTCTAAATGAGCTCATTTCTCATTGTGTGCGAGAGGAAGAAAGGTTGAAGCGTGATAAGTCTAAAAGTGCTCATTTGGCCAATGCCCCTAAAGACAAGGGCAAGAAAAGAAAATATCAGAATGAAGCTGCTAAGGGTCCAGCTCAAAAGAAACAACAACAAGCTACAGAGAGTTGTTTCTTTTGTAACAATTTTAGACATGCAAAGAAATATTGTACCAAATATCATGCTTGGTGTGCAAAGAAAGGTATAATTCTTAATTTGGTATGTTCTGAGATTAATTTAGCTTCAGTACCTAAAAACACTTGGTGGATAGATTCTGATGCTACTACTCACATAAGTGTTTCTATGCAGGGTTGCCTGAGTTACCGCAAGCCAAGTGATGGTGAAAGACACATCTTCGTGACCGATGAAAAATCGGTAGAAGTGAAAACAATTGGGCATTTTAGGTTGTTATTAGGAACTGGTTTTTATTTGGATTTAAAAGACACTTTTATTGTACCATCATTTAGACGGAATTTAGTTTCTGTTTCTTCATTGGAAAAATTTGGATATTATTGTTCATTCAGAAAAAATCAATTTAGTTTGTCTTTAAATTCAAATATTATTGGAACTGGTTATTTAAATACTTATGACAACCATTATTTGCTAGAAACAGTTGCATCCTATAATGAAACATTGCATGTGGAATCACGTGGTATTAAACACAAATTAAATAAGAAAAATTTAGTATCATTATGGCATAAACGCTTAGGTTATATCTCAAAAGGTAGAGTTGAACGCCTTGTGTCTGATAGTATTTTAGAGTCCCTTGACTTCACAGACTTTAATGTATGTGTCGACTGCATTAAGGGAAAATAGACCAAAACCAAGAGATTGGGTGCCAAAAGATGTTCAAACGTATTAGAATTAATTTATACAAATATTTGTGGGCTATTCCCTAAGGCATCTTGGAATGGTCAACAATATTTTATAACATTCATAGACGATTACTCACGTTATGGGTACTTATATCTCATTCATGAGAAATCTTAGTCTTTGGACGTGCTTAAAGTTTATAAAGTTGAAGTTGAGAATCAACTCAACAAAAGGATTAAAAACGTCAAATCTAATCGTGGTGGTGTAGCTGAAAAATGAAACAGAACTCTTAAGGATATGGTAAGGAGCATGATTGCTCATTCTATCTTACCTGAGTCCCTCTAGGGAGAAGCATTAAAGACAGTATCTTACATTCTGAATAGAGTACCCAATACAATAGTAGCAAAAACACCTTATGAGCTTTGGATAGGTTAAAAGCCTAGTCTAAAGCACTTTCACATTTGGGGATGTCCAGTTGAGGCAAGGCCTTATAGGCCACATGTAAAGAAATTGAACTCCAAAACAGTAAGCAGTTACTTGATTTTACAGAGATTTCCTCTCTAATTTCATCAAAAGACTCTTTCAAGATAATCATGGCATTTGTTGCTTATTTTGATCTTGAGTTGCATCAGATGGATGTTAAGACTATGTTTCTTAATGGCGACATTAAAGAAACAACTTATATGGTGCAACCAGAAAATTTTGAGTCGGAAGACTTAAAGAATATGGTTTGCAAATTGACAAAATCCATCTATAGACTCAAATAAGCTTCCGTTCAATGGTACCACGAGTTTCATCAAATAATTATTTCGTTCAGTTTTGAGATGAATATTGTTGATGATTATGTGTATTGCAAATTCAATGGAGTAAGTACATATTTCTGGTTTTATATGTCGATGACATTTTGCTTGCTGCTAATGATATAGGCTTATTGCACGAAACCAAAAGGTTTTTATTTAAGCATTTTGATATGAAAGATCTTGGAGACGCCTATTTTGTTTTAGAAATTTAGATACATCGAGATTGATCTCGAAGCATTCTTGGATTATCACAAAAGAGTTAAATCGATAAAGTACTTAAAATATTTGGCATGCAAAGTTGTAGACCAGGTGACACCCTGTTGCTAAAGGAGACAAATTTAGTTTTACTCAATGCCCTAAAAGTAACCTTGAAATTTAAGAAATGCAGAAGATTCCCTATGAATCAGCTGTTGGGATTTTAATGTATGCTCAAGTATGTACGCGTCTAAATATTGCATACATTGTTGGGATGTTAGGCAGATATTTAAGCAGCCCTGGTATAGACCATTAGATAGCAGCCAAAAGGGTTATGAGATATCTTCAGAGAACAAAAGATTACATGCTTACTTATAAGAGATCAGATCTTTTGGAGGTCACAGGGTATTCTGGTTCTGATTTCGTTGAGTGCCTAGATAGCAGGAAATCTACATCAGGTTATATTTACCTGTTAGCTAGAGGAGCTATATCTTAGAAAAGTGTCAAACAGACACTTGTAACTTCATCCACTATGGCAGCAGAATTTGTAGCATGCTATGAGGCATCAAACCATGGAATATGGTTGCAGAATTTTGTCATAGGGCTGCGCATTTTGGAGAATGTAGAAAGACCACTCAATTTATTTTATGACAATAAGTCAACAGTGTTGTATTCCAATAACAATAGGAGTTCATCTAAGTCAAATCATATTGACATAAAGTTCCTAGTTGTGAAAGAAAGAGTGTAAAATGGTCAAATATCCATAGAACACATTGGGACAAACTCCATGATAGCGGATTCGCTCACAAAAGGTTTACCACCCAAGGTCTTTCATGAGCACACTGCTCACATGGGTGTTACATTGTTTGAGGATATCATGATTTAGTAGGAATTTATATTTTATTTGTTTTATGTTTGTTTTAGACATTTATGTATTTGGTTATTTTCTGATCAGAAATAAAGTATTCAGTTTATTCACTCTTTTTGTTATTTTGATACTAACCTCACTTAAGTTTAAAGAGGACTAGTTGGAAATAGACATGTTTAAATCATATTACATGTAATTTCCATGCTACACATCCATACTTGATATATATCATTTGTTTGTGTTAATATATGTGATCAGGGATAGATTTAGTTACGATATATGTAACGAAAGTCACCTTGGTTCTATGTTAGCATAATTAATGGATGAGATTGTTCGGAATACCTTTTAGATATGATAGTAAAATTTTGAGCTCATAAGGTTATATAATGACATGTAATTATAAAGGAATTAGTATATATATGTGTGATCCAAGTGGGAGATTGTTGGAAAATATGGACATCACATATATAATAAGGGTAATTACATGTTATTATTTACTATCATGATAGGTTAGCCCAAATTAAAAGTGATCTAATTTGGTTAGAGTTTTATTGGGCTTTAATTATTAAATAAAGTCTAGGTCAAATATGTGTAGATATTCTAGTAATTGAGTTCTGATCAAATACTAATAATTAATGATGCGCTAATTAGGAACTAGAACTAATATGTCAAGGATATAAATATTAGGGTTATGGTTCCCAAATTACGCTTATCTAAATCCCATCCTTAGGAAAGAGAGCAAATATTCTCTGAATTTTTGTGTGCTAATTTGGAAGATCAAATCCCCGAGAATCCGTAGATTTTAAGGAATTCATGGATTTAGGTACGCTTCCGCATCTAGTTTTATTATTTTTTTGTTCTTAATGATTTGACATGACAAGATCCTAATTTATGATTTACTAAAGTTTTATATCATATATTTATTTATTATTCTAATAATTTATTCATTTTAGGTTTCATAATTGCAGAGAAAAGAGGGAGAAGAGATGGTGTTATTGATTCCAACTTTAGACCTATTGTGAATCACTATAATTCAACATAAACAGTACTATTTACTACTTAAAGAAGAGTTGTGGTAAGGATAAATAAATCTAAATTTGTAGTGCCTTTTTTGAAATGGAGCTCTTTCAATGCGTCTGATCCTTAGCCACATATAATTGGATTGAAAATTTGAGCTTCCTACTATGAACAACTTCTCGCAGGATACGTATGTAACTTGAAGTTTTTTTTTTTTTTTTTGTCTTAACAAGATTTGTGAAAGTATCATGGTTCCTAAATTAGAAGTCAGATTGCATTTTGCCCTCTTTACATAAAAATGAGTAAATTAATCTTTATATGTTAAAATCAAAGAGCAAACTAGTCGTTCTATTAAAAGTTTTATTCATTTCTACCGTTAAAAGTCAATTTTTGTACATCAATATGAGTTACACATGATTAGGGATGTTCAATCGGTTAATCGTCCCGAACTAGCATTAAACGAATTAACCAACCCTTTTAAACCCTTAATCATTAACCGAACCAAAATTTTTTCAAAAAAAAAATCAAACTGAATTTTTTGGGTTAATTTGGTTGGTTAATCGAATTAACCGAAATTTATATGTTTTTTGATTTTTGGTTAGAACAAGTATAAAACATATAAAAAAATTAATTGAATTAACTGTGGACTAATACTTATTTATTATAATATTATTTATTAATTTCGGTTAATTAACCGATTTCGAACCGAATTAACCGTTAACCGAGTTTCAAAAAGTTATTAACCGAACCCTGACCGAATTAATTCGGTCGATTAGATCAATTTTACTGAAAATTTACACACCGCTACACATGATGCGTTATGTGTCATTTTCCAATTATTTTGTTAGCCCGTCAGTTTTTAACAGTGCAAATGGATGTAATTTTTAATAGAAATCATCAAATTACTATTTGATTTAACATATAACAACTACTTTACCCAATTTTTGAATAAAAAGGACAAAATGAAATTTGACTCCTAGTATAAGGGGATCCATGGTACTTTTACTAGATTTTGGTTGAGTAGTTGTCATCTATAACTGGGTTTCTACTAGACCTGTTTATGGGTCAAGCTACTCGTCTAAGTTTGAAATTTGGAAGAGTTTGAGTAAAAATATTAGACCTAAAAAATGGGATTAGGCAAAAAAAAAAATTAGGCTCATTTAAAATATGAGTCGAGCTCGGACTTGAACACTTAAGACTAGAGCCTGGCCCGATCCAACCCATTTTTAAGTTTATAATACTTTATATTATGTTATTTTTATATATTATGTAATTTATAACACATTAAAAAAATAAACCTATATTAAATATATAATACTATTCTAATATAAACATTAAAATGATGTTAAGATTATTATATAAAAAATTTCAATAAATAAAAAAATATGAAATTATTAAATATTAAATTAAAATAATATATTTTTTTAAAAAAATTAAAAATAATATGGGCGAAACTAAAATAGGCTTGGGTTAGTCTTTTGTAAATATGGACGGACTTGGGTAAAATTTTAGGCTCATATTTCAAACCGGGCCGGGTTTGAGTAAAACATAAAGCATATTAATATCATGCTTAAGCCTGACCCGACCCATGAACATTTTTAGTCTCTACTCATTTGTTAAATTACCAAAATGTTCTTATTTTAACAAAACAATAAATATTATGTTAAGGATATTTTTATCTTTTTTTATAAAATTGAAGAAAAAAATATATATGTATATGATAGGATTTGAACCCAAAACATCATGAATTTTGTACATATATTTTATCAAATGCACTGATTGAATGTCGAGCCATAGTGCTTTCTCCAGTCAGCAGGAAGGCTCACCCTATTGAGCATGCTTTCTCTATAAAAATTTCTTCTGCCCAAAATTAAAAGTCTGACGCTTCGTATTTTTCAATTGCTTTAACCATGTTTCGAATATGTTCTTCATTCCTGCTACGCGTTTTCAATGAAAAGAATTTTTTTTTGCAAACAGATCATTCCCTGTACCTATAAAAGGGGGGTCTCACACACCAAGCTTTATTGCCCCTCAAGCATCTTCTACCACACACTCTCCACCTCTACTCCATAAATCATTTTTGGGTGCTAACAATTCCAGTCACTAAAAATATTTCCTTAATGTTCGAGGTATTCTTGAGTCGTCGATGATGCGATATCACTCCAAGTCACACACATTTCATATACATGTCGATTGGGGGCCATTACCTCTGAAGCTTATCCTGGAGAAGTCAAGTTCGGGGTGGTTTTTCTTTCTACGGTCAAGGGTGGAAGTCTATGTAGAGGTCTCAATCGACGATCATTATGCGGTAATGGATTGAGGTATAACGGGGTAGCTAGTTGACTGTTGTTAGGCGGCAGCAAGTTCAATCTTTTTGGATGCCTAAAAATGATGCCCTATAAATACCATACAGAAATTTGGGGGCATATTCGTACGGAAAAACTTTGGGGCTTCCCACTATAATCGGTGTAATTTTTTTCTTCATTTCCAGGGAACCGGTACATTTAGTCTTACTTCTTATTCGAAGGCTAACACCGTCATGGATGTAAGAGGGCTCTCAGGCGGGGAGTGGTTGCTGTTGTAAAGAAAAAGTGATGCTCTTTTTGGGGCGATAACAATTGTCTTTATTAAACAAGTTATTAATAACTACAACTGTTGTAATGCTGACCTGGGTTTGACCACTATTGTTTCGAAACATCCGCTCTCCACTTGGGAGCCCTCTTATGTCCACCTTGATGTCAGCCTTCGGATAAGAATGAAAGGTCAATGATACTGACTGCTTGAAAATAGAGAAAAAATTTACATTGATTACACTAGAAGACCCCTGAGCTTTTCCGTATGATTATGACTTCAATCTTATGTATGATATATATAGGGCATCGTCTGCAGGTATCCAAAAAGCTTGAACTCCTGACTGCGTAAGGACCATCACCTAGCCCCCCAGTTATAGTGGAACCCGTGACCGCATCACGACTGCCGACTGAGACCTCCATCTAGACTTCGACCCCTGATCGTATCAAACATTATTACCCCAAAACTAGATTTCCCCACGATGAGTTTTTGAGGTTATAGTCCTATTCCGCCATGACATATGAAATGTATGTGTTCTGAAGTGTGTTATCACATTCCCGACCTATCAAATCTACCTATGAACTTTCATGGTTTTAGCCGAAGACCCTAAACCCTAAAATACACACCAAGCCTTAAACCTTAACCCTAAAAAATTAAAAATGGTTAAGATTTTTAAGAGAAAGAAAGGAAAAACACACCCAGCTACCTGTACAGAAACTGCGCCTAGCTAGATGCGCTTTCCCTTTCTCTCTCCTAAAAACGACCTATTTCTGTAAATAAAAAAAAAAAACCCAAAGACCTAATTAAAATTTTTGGCATTTTGTGTTAATTTAGCTTATAATTTCAACCAAAATCATTTTTAATTTTCAAATCATTTTTAACAAATACACAATTGTTTTCAACTATTAAGAGTGTGTTAATAACTTGGAGTTTACAAAGTAGTAAAGTATTGAACTGAAAGCTAATCGTTTTTACCAATTATAAGGAAAGCAACACTAGAGCCTCTCCATCCACGCTTCTACGAGGGTTTATTATCATAGCTTTAGTTCACTTTGAACATTGATTCCCATCTCACACTGTCTCATTTTTCCTGCACATCGCTTGTTTCGATAGCCCATTAGCATTGATAAAATATCATAAATACACAAATCAATAACACTAATTTAAATTAATAATTAATATGCGCCCTCCTTCAGTTGATGTTGGGTTAATTATTTGTTTGTGTTAAATTATAAAGTAAAAATTTAAAAGTTAAAATATGCTTGAGGTTTCTATACTTCGCATATTTGGAATTTAGTACCTTTACTTTTTGGATTTAAAAATCTAATTCCAATTGTTACCAGCATTAAAATTCTTTTTATTAAATCTTATGATATGACATTTCGTATTTTTTTTAAAATCACTTGGTAGTAATATAATAATAAAAATAATGTTAAAAATATTGATTAGGATTTTTCTTAAAAATACTTGTTCAAACTTTTCATGATAAAATTTATTTTTTATATTGTTCTTACAAAGATTTGACGTTAGCATTTTGGTTGAAATAGTTAACAATATTAATTATTTAGACTAATTAATAATATTATAAAAGTAGAAAAAACAAATTATGTCAAAAATTAAAGTATATATATTAAATCTCAAGTTTCAGAGTAGTCTAATGGCCAAAATTGAAATATAACCATTTAGCAACACAAACCTAAAAGAATTAGAAAGCCATGTGTCAATCTCTAGACTCATAGTATTCAAATTATATATAACCAAGTAATATTTTAATCAAAAAGCTAATAATATTAATTACTTAGACTAATTCATAAAATTATAAAAAATATAAAGATCAAATTATATTTGTTGAGTAATTTTGTTTCGTGTCTTATTAATGGAGTGTTCGTATATTTATATATGCTATTACAGCTCACGATATGACCTCACTATTTAGTCTTGACTCCGTCATTCCTAATACTAATATTTCGTGCGGGTTTCAAGCCTGCTGGACATGTGTCTCACTTTGGGTCACTTGCGGAGCACGCGGTCCTTTTTGTTCATAGTATTGACATTTTGTGCGAGCTTCAGGCCTGTTGCACACATGTTTCATCCTGGGTCACCTACGGAGCATGTGGTCACCTTCTACGAGCTCCTTGAATGCATGCGAACTAAGACCGTGGCCTTCTTTTGGTTCATGTGAGCTAGATCTGTGAGTCGAGTTCGTGACCTCCCTTTGATGTCCTTTCGTGGTTCACCTCGCACTCAACCATCTGGTGGGACCTATTCAAGTCTCGGGTAGGTGACCCAAATCCTATCTAGGACCCGGGTTGGTGATTGTCGATGTATAACAATAGTACCCCTAATGGTCCTAATGAGTGATATAAAGTAGCCCTCCTTAATACCATTGTTACGTATTTATTGTAGCTTGTGGGATACGCGTATGTTGTTGGAGTCTGATCTATGCCCCGCCACGTGTACGAGTGGATCATGTTCACACGTATTTGTCTGTTGGAACTTCTTGGTTATCCGAACCGTCAAAGCGCGAGGAAATTCTTCTTTAAAAGAGGGGCTTTCTAGAACCCTAATATTTACACTTACTCTTAAAATCGGAATCGACTGATTGCCTTTCTCAAGGTAATTTTTTTTCTCTGCCTTTATTTTTTTTTCAATCAAGTATGCCTAGAATGAGAAGAGCTGACGACCGATTATTGCCCCGTTGCTCATCGCGGGAGCATGCTTCTAAAACCTCCGTCAAGGCTAAAGTTGTTCCCTATACCCCCAATTATGAAGAGATAAGACGGAGTTTGCGTACTCGGGGGATCAGAATTCCTCATCTCGCGTACGAGTTTTCTATTTTCGAGGGGGAGCATAGCCTTAGCGACACAAGCAACGGTGGTTTCCTGCTTCCCCTCTATGCTTTAGAGGCTGGGTTTCACCTACCCCTTCACCCATTTTTCTGTAGCCTCCTCTGTGAATATGGGATTGGTCCTAGGTAACTCTATGGGTTCTTCTGATGGATTACAATTTTGTATTTCACCGACTGCCATCACTAAAATGAAGCGTCAAAGCTCGTCATTTTCCAGAGTCTGCATCTGTTGAAGGCTCAAAATCGAAGGGATTTGTCAGGCTTCTATTATTTCTCTCCTTGCAAGAAATGAGAAACAATAATTGTGAACCAATGTTCTAACCTTAGGTTAAAATGGGAGAAGCATATCAGAGTTAGATGCAATGTGACAGATGAGTTTGGTTTTCCTACGGAGTGGTCCATGCCAAGCCAAGATATATGTTTGTTTAAGTGGACCATAAGGACAGGTTGTAGGAAAGCTCAACTGGAAAGGCTTCGCACAATGAGTCCCTTGATCATCGATGACCTCGTTACTGTAAGGAATGTGTTTCTGTATTGCTTGGAGGGTCATAGTCCTAATGAGTATAGGCTAGGTGGTAGCAAAAAGGTCGTCGAAGCCTTAGGGGAAATTTATAATAATATTAAGAACGACAACTTAGGGTAAATTCTGACTGGTCTTTGAGAGGAGCCTATGAACAGCTTCTACAATTACTGTGGGATAAAGCCTCGTCCATAGATGGTGGCCTCCTTACAGGTAGAACAGGTTGTTCTTATTAATTTTGTAACTGCTCCCACTAATGTTAGGATTGTTGCTAATGCAGGCATCGATCGCAGCTCCGAAAATAATTTGAGTGAGACTGACAGTATTTCTCATGAAATCAGTGAGGCCATGGATATCGATTCTTTGATAAATGGCACATGCAAGAAGCGCAAGACTACTACGAGGGCTGTGAATGCTGCTTCTACTAGTGAGGAAGAAATGAACAATGGTCGTTTGGAGCAACATCACAAGATGTAAATAGATCTTGCTGCTACCGCAACTACAGCAGTTGATATTATTGTTTCAACTTCAGTGAGCCTGTAATCAGTGCCTCCTATCAGCTCACTGATTCCTGTTGATGAGCATTTCCCTCATGTTGTTCCTTACATTCCTCCATCCGTGTCTACGAATGAGGAAATGGTAGTAGAAGGTGATGGAGGTTCATTTTCATGACTGGTCATCTGATTGCGTAGGAGTATCCTTACAATCCTGCTAATGTGGCCCGAAAATGAAAGACTTCTTTGCCCGAAGCTGCGATGAAGGATGAGTGTAATAGCCCGTTTTTAGTCAAACCGGAACAGTAGTTTCGGGACCACAAATCCAAATTTGAAATAATTATTTTATTATTATTTTAATGTCTACAGCATGAATTTATGATTGTGTGAAGTTTTCGTTAAGAAATTTTATCATTTGAGTGCTTAATTTGATAAAAAGGCCTAAATCGCATAAAGTGCAAAAGTGATGTTCTATTAGCTAAAGGTGTCATATAGCTATGGAATATTAAATTAAAGATCCTTAAGTTGTAATTAGACCATTATAATGGTGAGTGGACATTTATGGGCACATTATTAGGTGTTTTAAATGTTTAATTAAAGGTTAATTTAGTAATTTGGTTAATTAAAGTAAAAATAATAAAACAAAAAGCTATCTATTTCATTCTTCATCTTCATAGCCTAATTTAGGGTTGGATAAGCCATCAAAATAGCTTCAAAGTTTGAAAACTTCATGACTTAATTGTAAGTTCATTTTTGTCCCTTTTTTTTTAATGATTTCTACGTTTATGAGATCGTTGCAGCTTAGTCTAGCTAGCCCAGAGACTATTTTGCAAAATTGTTAAAGATTTAGGATGTTTCCATTGATGAATAAGCATGTATTTTGATCTTTTATGATAGATGATGAATGTTTGATGATAGTTATACAAGTTTTGTTAAGTGATTTTTAGTGAAAATGCAAATTATGGATTAAATTATGAAATGTGGAAACTGTGGTTAAAATGTGAAATAAATGAAAAATATGGACTGCTAGGGACCTAATTAAAATTCGGATAGCATAAGTTTGAGTGAAATTGCATGAATTTGTATTTTTATGAAATAATGACTAAATTGTAAAAATGTGAAACATTAGGGGCAAATGTGTAAAAGTGCCTTAATGTGAATTTTGGACTAAATTGAATAGAGAGGTAATTAAATAAGTTGATTTTTATTACATATAGATCAAGAAAAGTGAAATTCAGATCTAGATCGGGGAAAAAATAAAGTACTCGGCTAATCAACCTATTTCGCCGTTTTAGCGTCCGAGTTAAGTTCGTATGTAATAAGTTTCATTGTAAATATATTTTAAATTATTTGATATTGCATAAACTATGAATATGAGACTATGGACATGTTCGATGATGATTTGAAACATTTTACACAATTATCCCTAACGTTTCACATCTTTTACAATTTAGTCCTTAGGCTCGTAAAACAAAGTTTATTCAATTTCATCACAACCCAAGCCTAGCTGAATATTTATTATGCTTATAGCAGCCCAAAATTTTCATTTATTTCACATTTTAACCACTAAATTTACACATTTCACAATTTAGCCCCTAATTTGCATTTTCATTAAAATCACTTAATAAAATTTGTATATCTATCAACAAACATTCATAATCTAACAAGAAACTTCAAAATACATGCTTATTCATCATAGGAAACATTCAAAATCTTTAACAATTTTGCAAATTAGTCCTTGGGCTAGCTAGACCTAGTTACAACGATATCAAAAACACAAAAATTATTAAAAACGGATCAAAAACACATACCTAATTTAAGGAAATGAGATTTCCAAAATTTTAGCACAAAAATGGCTAGGTTTTCATCTACAATCAGTGGAGAAAAGAAAATAAAGAATGAAATTTTGTTTTGGTTTTATTTAATTATCATTTACCATTTTAACCTTAATGATAATTCATTTATAACATTCAAATAATGTCCATCTATGTCCACTTATATTTCAAATGGTATAATTACAACATAAGGACCTATAAATTAAGGTTCCATAGCTATTAGATACCTTTAGCTAATAAAACTCCACTTTTACACTTTACGCGATTTAGTTCATTTTATCAAATTAACTAATCAAACGATAAAATTTCTTATCGAAATTTTCACACAAACATATTATCATGTTGTAAACCTTAAAATAATAAAATAAATATTTTGATTTTGGATTCGTGGTTCCGAAACCACTGTTCCAATTTGACCAAAAACGGGCTGTTACAAGTACGTTGTGGTATTTGTGTTTTGTATTAGTTAGTAATTAGATGGTATGGATTATGCTTGGTTGAAGTTTATTTAAATGCTCATTTATGCTATGTTTTGGTACCATTGAGTATGGTGTAGGTGTATACGCAATTGGGTGGCAAATTGGCTTGGTAAATAGCCTATTTTTGTCCACACGGGCAGATACACAGGCGTGTGTCTTAGTCGTGTGTGATACACGATCACGTGCACAACCGTGTGTCCCCTGGTGTTGAATTAAAAATCAAGTCAGTATGCTCCACATGGCCTAGCACACGGGCGTGTGATTGACCGTGTGGCCTAAGTCAGTAAACCCTACAGGTTTGGCACGGCCTAGCATATGGCCTGGCACACGGGCGCGTGTGGCCATTTTTAGGGCACACAGGCTAGCCATACAGGTGTGTGTGTTAGTCGTGTGACCCAAGTCAAAGAGTTACACGGGGTTAGACACGTGCTAGGACACGGCCACGTGCTCCCATTTTGAATGTCCACACGACTTGCAACACAAGCGTGTCTTTGGCCGTGTGAGAGACACGGCCAGGCCACATGAGCGTGTGTTCCCTGTTTTTGAAAAAATTTTATAAGTGTTCTCTAAGTTTCTAAAGTTACCAGTTTAGTCTCGAACCAACTCTAATACATGTTTCGAGCCTTGTAGGTTTGTATTAGGGATGATATGAATGTAGTTGATTGATATTTGCATGAAATTGAAAATGTATAAGAAAATGTATGTGTAATTGTATTATATGTTTGGTAATGCTCCGTAACCCTATTTCAGCGTTGAATACAGGTGAGAGGTGTTACATTTATTGGTATCAGAGCTACGGTTTAGTTGATTCTCGGATTAACGTAGCGTGTGTGAGAGTCTAGCTATACATGCCATATATAACCTGTGATAGTGTGATGACTCCTGACAATTTAAGATGTGTTTTTGTATAGCAAATGGATCCCAATCGAGCTGTAGCTGATGATGTTGAGAGTAATGCGCCAGCTCCTGCTCAAGGGGCAGCACCGTCTGAATTTAGACATTTATTTAGTCATAGAGGTTCACAAAGTGGTTCAATGAATCTAATGAAGCCTTTTTCGGAATGATGAATGAGTGGTTCACAGAGTGTTCGAAGATTGATTTGAGATCTGGTTATTATCAGTTGCGAGTTAAAGATTCGGATGTGCCAAAAACTACTTTCAAAATGAGGTATGGACATTATGAATTTCTTGTTATGCCTTTCGGATTGACTAATGCTCCTGTAATTTTTATGGATTTAATGAATCAGATTTTTAGATCGTATTTAGACAGATTCGTTGTTGTTTTCATTGACGACATTTTGATCTATTCTCGAGACCAGTATGAGCATGCCAAGCATTTGAGGATTGTGCTACAAACCTTGAGAGATAAGCAATTGTTTGCTAAATTCAGTAAATGTGATTTTTAGCTTAGAGAAGTCAGATTTTTTGGGCATATTGTTTCAGTGAAAGGTATAAGAGCTGATCCGAGCAAAATTTTAGCAGTTGTTGAATAGAAACCACCGAGAAATGTATCCGAAGTCAAAAGTTTTCTGAGATTAGCTGGCTACTATCGATGTTTTATTAAAGGGTTCTCGATGATTGCTACTCCTATGACTAGATTGCTACAAAAAGATGTGAAATTTGAATGGTCTGAGAAATGTCAACAAAGTTTTGAACAGTTGAAAGCATTGTTAATTGAGGCACCAATGTTGGTTCAACCTGAGTTAGGTAAAGAGTTTGTGATTTTCAGCGATGCATCACTTAACTGTTTGGGCTACGTTTTGATGCAAGAAGGTAAAGTGATAGCTTATGCCTTGAAATAGTTAAAGTCGCATGAAAAGAATTATCCGACGTATGATTTAGAGTTAGCCGCTATTGTTTTCGCATTTAAAATTTGGCGTCATCATTTGTACAATAAAAAGTGTCACATCTTTACCGATCACAAGAGCTTGAAATATATAATGACCTAGAAGGATCTGAATTTACGACAACGAAGATGGCTCGAGTTGCTAAAAGACTATGAGTTAATAATTGATTATCATCCGGGGAAAGCGAACGTAGTTGCGGATGCTCTGAGTAGAAAAATTTTATTTGCTTTGAGAGCGATGAATACTCAGTTAACCTTGTCTGATGATGGTTCGATTCTAGCAGAGTTGAAAGATAAACCAGTTTTTCTTCAGTAAATTTGAGAAGCTCCGAAGTGTGAAACTAAGTTACAAGCCAAAAGAATGCAATGGGAGTCAACTAGTAATTCATACTTTCAGATCGGATTTGATGATTGTTTAATGTTCCGAGGCAGAATTTGTCTACCAAAGAATTCAGAGCTCATTCAGAAAATTCTGAATGAAGCACACGGTGGTTGTCTATCTGTTCACCTGGGAAGTACTAAAGTGTACAATGATTTGAAATAGTTGTATTGGTGGTCGGGAATGAAATGAGACATTTCAGAGTTTGTATCACGGTGTTTAGTTTGTCAATAAGTAAAAGTCGAACATCAAGTGCCTTTGGGATTGCTACAACCGTTGATGATACCAGAATGGAAATGGGATAGAGTTACGGTGGATTTCGTATAGGGATTACCCCTGTTTCCAAGGAAGAAAGATGTTATTTGAGATGTCGTTAATAAATTGACGAAATCTGTACATTTCATACGTACAGACTATTTACTTGATAAATTGGCTGAATTGTACATTTCAGAGATTGTTAGATTACACGGGGTGCCAGTTTCTATTATTTCGAATAGAGATCCGAGGTTTACATCGCAATTTTGGAAGAAATTGCAAGAAGCTCTAGGTACAAGGTTGAATTTTAGTATAGCATTTCATCCGCAAACTGATGGTCAGTCTGAGAGAATAATTCAGATTCTCGAAGATATGCTTCGTTGTTGTGTTTTAAAATTCAAAGGCAACTGGGAGAAATATTTGCCATTGGTTGAATTTGCGTATAATAACAGCTTTCAATCGAGCATAAAGATGGCACCTTATAAAGGTTTGTATGATTATGAATGTCAAACTCCATTGTACTGGATCGAGTTGAGTGAGAAAAAGATTTACGGGGTTGGTTTGATCCAAGAGACTGAATAAAAAGTGAAAGTAATTCGAGATAGTCTAAAAGCAGCTTCAGATCGACAGAAATCGTACACGAATTTGAAACAAACAAACATTGAATTTTAGATTGGTGATAAATTAATTTTGAAAGTTTTTTCGTGGAAGAAAATCCTTCGATTTGGTCGTGAAGGTAAACTGAGTCCACTATTCATCGGGCTGTATGAGATCATTGAAAGAATAGGTCCAGTGGCATATCGACTAACATTACCGTCAGAACTAGAAAAGATCCACATATGTCAATGTTGGACTGATATAGATCAGATCCATCACACGTAATTTCTCCAGCAGAGATTGAAATTCAACCTGACATGACATACAACGAAGAACCGATCAGAATTCTAGCTCGAGAGATTAAAGAGTTGATAATAAACACATAGCTTTATTAAAGGTTTTATGGCAACGACACGGTTTCGAAGAGGCCACGTAGGTGCCCAAGGAAGCTATGAGAAAACAGTACCCTAACCTATTCACTGGTAAGATTTTCGGGAACGAAAATCCCTAAGGGGGAAAATTGTAGCAGCTTGTTTTTAGTCAAATCAGAATAGTGGTTTCGGGACCACAAATCCAAATTTTAAATAATTATATTATTATTATTTTAATGTCTATAGCATGAATTTATGATTGTGTGAAGTTTTCGTTAAGAAATTTTATCATTTGAGTGTTTAATTTGATAAAAAAGACTAAATCGCGTAAAGTGCAAAAGTGATGTTCTATTAGCTAAAGGTGTCAAATAGCTATGGAATATAAAAGTAAAGGTCATTAAGTTGTAATTAGACCATTATAATGGTGAGTGGACATTTATGGACACATTATTAGGTGTTTTAAATGTTTAATTAAAGGTTAATTTAGTAATTTCGTTAATTAAAGTAAAAACAATAAAAAAAATCTTCATCTTCATAGCCAAATTTAGGGTTTAAAAAATCCATTAAAATAGCTTCAAATTTTGGCAACTTCATGACTTAATCATAAGTTCGTTTTTGCCCCATTTTTAATGATTTCTACGTTTTTGAGATCGTTGTAGCTTAGTATAGCTAGCCCAAGGACTATTTTGCAAAACTGTTAAACATTTAGGATGTTTCCATTGATGAATAAGCATTTATTTTGATGTTTGATGATAGATTATGAATGTTTGATGATAGTTATACAAGTTTTGTTAAGTGATTTTTAGTGAAAATGCAAATTAGGGATTCAATTGTGAAATGTGAAAACCTTGTGGTTAAAATGTGAAGCAAATAAAAAATATGGGCTGCTAGGGATCTAATTGAAATTCGGCTAGCATGGGTTTGGGTGAAATTGCATGAATTTGTAATTTTATAAAATAAGGACTAAATTGTAAAAATGGGAAACATTAGGTGCAAACGTGTAAAAGTGCCTTAATGTGAATTTTGGACTAAATTTAATAGACGTAATTAAATAAGTTGATTTTGGTTACATATAGATAAAGAAAAGAGAAATTCAGATCTAGATCAGGGGAAAAACAAAGTACTCGACTAGTCGACCTATTTCGCCGTTTTAGCGTCCAACGTAAGTTCGTATGTAATAAGTTTCATTGTAAATGTATTTTAAATTATTTGATATTGCATAAACTATGAATACAAGAGTACGGGCATGTTCAATGATGATTCGACAAACATGAAAATCCCGGTAAAACCTTAGGAATAGCTTAGGATACGAATGACATGTCATTAGGGGTTATTGTGATTATGTGATCCGGGTGCTGGTTCTGTACGTCCTACCGATGGCAGAGTATACCGGCATGTGTTGCGGTTACTTAATAGCTTGTGTGAGCAACACCGTGTAGCTACGTCTTGACCCACAGCTTGTGTGAGCAGGCCTATTGATAGCTCGAGAGTAAGCATGTACGTGATATGAGATTGAGATAGAATTGGCTATGTATGTGGCACTTTGGTGCGAGTTTCCCGTGTATCCGATTGTATTCCAAATAGTTCAAAGGGAAAATGAAAGACGTGGTTAAGTATGAGATTGATACGAGATGGTACAGGTATATACATGAACTGTATAAGCTTTAAATCAAAGAAACTTGTGAAAGACACGTTTAAAACTTATGACTGAATATATGGAAGGTTTGTTAGATAATATGAGTTACATGTTGATATATTTCAATTTAATGAATTGTGTATTTATGAATAGATTGAGTTTATTTCATATGAGCTTACTAAGCTATAAAGCTTACTTTGTTTATTTTACCGTGTTTTATAGTGATTTCAAAGTTAGCTCAGATTCAGGGATCGTCGGAAACTTCATCACATTAACCTACTATCACTTTGGTACTTTTAAACTTATGTATTTTGAGTATATGGCATGTATAAAGATTTTGGGTCATTTTGGTTAAGTGTTGGTAATGAATTTAGCCATTTGAATTGGCTTGTATATGTTTAAAGTTTGGTTTTGTATATAGCTATGTAAGTTGGCTTAATTTGGTTGGTTTGATTGTATATATTGTGCATATGGCTCTTATAATGTGTGTAACATCCTTAACCCATATCCGTCATCAGAACAAGGTTTCGGAGCAATACTGAAACTTTCAGAACATTCTAAAAATAATTTATGTAAATTACTATTCATTAACCGAGATCATTCAAAACGTTCCCTAATTAAATCATCGAGGTCCAATACGAGCATTTGAATCAAGTCGGGAGTTAATCGAAGCCTTTAAGAATTTTTTGGGAGATTACAAAAAAATTTCCAAGGTGTAGGGCTCACACGCCTGTATGGTCCAAGGCACACGCCCGTGTGACCCTGGGACACACCCGTGCTAGATGCCGTGTTTGACATCGTGTAACTCTTTGACTTGTGCACACGGCCATGCCAGTGCTAGGCCGTGTGGTTAATTAATTTAATTCAAAATTTGGTGCAGGTCTCACACGGCCAAGACACACGCTCATGTTCTAAGCTGTATAGCATACACGGCTGAGACACACGCCGGTGTCTTTGCCCGTGTGCTAAATTCTGAGCTTTCTGTTTCTCAAAATTAAGGTACGGGGGACACACGGCCTAACCACATGCCCATGTTACTAGGTTATGTCTTACACACGCCCGTGTGGACAAAATGAAGCCATTTCTAGCTTCATTTCTCACCCAAAATATCACCCAAGACCTGCACTTGAAACACACATCCAATACCAACCAATTCAAGCATTCAAATTAAACAATTTTGTCATTCATCGTGGCATACCATTACATGCATATGTGATTATAACTTACCTTGGATTAACTTAGGCATTAACATCATT
This sequence comes from Gossypium anomalum, assembly GCA_025698475.1. Taxonomy (NCBI): domain Eukaryota; kingdom Viridiplantae; phylum Streptophyta; class Magnoliopsida; order Malvales; family Malvaceae; genus Gossypium; species Gossypium anomalum. The sequence goes on from CM046966.1 coordinate 20,128,312, forward strand.
TGATCACATATACTTAACATATCACATATGAATATATCATAATAACCTACTTAATCATACCAAAACTAGCCATTCCAATGGCTAGGTTACAAAACATCATTTTCATTCCACTAATGGCAATGTTGTCCTATACAAGCCATTATACCAAAATGATTTTACTAAGTATACCCAAAATGACTAGTTGATAGTGTGATGATACTCTAATGATCTCCAACCTTCGCGAGCTTCCGAGCACTATAAAACAGGGGAAAAATAAAACAGAGTTAGCATTACATGCTTAGTAAGTTGGTATAACGGAAACTAAACTTACCAATCCCGCTTATTAATTTTAAGCATACAATATCATGTTTTTCATCCATTTGGCTAAAGTGCCTAAACACATACATTCAATCAAATATGTTAGTCACAAGGTTTACATACACATAAAGTAAGGATAGATGAGCTCATCATGCAATACTCTTTTAAGAAATTATCATTTCATCTCTCAATTCTCATGCCATATCAAGAGTTTTAAGTCCGTTGAATTATTGAAATTCCGATGGATGCTCAAGTGGTACACTTAAGGTGTACGGTTCCATAATTTGTCAATTCTTATTCAAAGGCACCCATTAGGACACTTAATCAAGGAACACTCTCTCGAGCCATATATCGTATAACAAGATTACCAGACCAAGCTAAATCCTTTATATAACGTAAGCTCAAAATAGCTCAATTAGGACTACCAGTCCAGGCTAAACCCTAATAGTAACGTATACTCGAGAGGTATTATATCAGGATTGCCCGTCCGGACTAAATCCTTTTTATAATAAGGTCAATAGGATTACTTGTCCGAGTTATATCCCGTCCACAACAAATGCAGGACCTTATTCGTTTTGAGAAAGTGCATATATTCATCGAAATTCAATATTCAATCGGGACTTAACCCTTTTTTCACCATATCAAGCATGAATTAAATTTTTCATTATAGCATTCAAGTAATGTACATCAATATAAATCACATTCCATACAACCCAACATTCAATTAAACTTATTTACATACCCGATTAAGTTACACGAACTTACCTCGACACTTGTTCGCGTTAGAAATCTACTAATCCTAAACCTTTTCTTTTCCTCGATCTAACCTCGAATTAGTGTTTTCCAGATCTATATAAATGAATTTAATCATCAATTTCACACATTTCATATTTAAATGGACTCAATTTACGTCCAAGTCAAAATTACTCCTTATTCCAAGCCTAACCAAAATCCCATTACAAATTTTACAACACTTGTGTTCATAAAAATTCAGAAATTTTCTTTAATTTCACAAGTTTACATTTTAATCCCTAAATCATGTTTCCATCAAAAATTACTTTGTAAAAGTTGTTTATCTATCAACAACCTTTCATTTTCTACCATAAATTTCTAATTTTTAGCATATACATCCTTGACCCATTTTCCATAATTTGATAACTTTTCAAATTAATCCCTCAAATAGAGAGATTAAGTTATTTAGGTTTCAAAAATATCAAAATTACTAAAAATGGGACAAGAAAACTTACCCAATTAGGCCTTGAAAGTTTCCTCTCTCTCTCTCCTAGGGTTTCCATGTGTTTTTAGGTTGAAGATGATGAGAAAATAAGATGATATTTTCTTTTCATCTTTTAATTAATTAAGTATTTTACAATTTCTAATTTAGTCATTGCCCTTTTTCTATATTTCTATGGATGAGTCACCAATAATCTACATACTTTTCTTTAATGGTCTAATTACCATATAAAGACCTCTATATTTGAATTCCATAGCTATTTAATCCTTATAGCTACTAGAATTCAACTTTCGTATTTTATGCAATTTAGTCCTTCTCGTAATTAAACACTTAATCGATAAAATTTTCGTATCAAAATTTTCACACGACATGCCTATGATAATACGGACCATATAATGAAATAAAAATAAACCTTATTTTCAGATCGGATTTGTGGTCTCAAAACCATTATTCTGATTTCACTGAAAAATGGGCTATTACAACTCTCCCCCCTTAAGGATTTTCTTCTTCGAAAATCTCACTAGTAAAAAGATTCGGGTATTGCTTCCTCATAGCATCCTCCAGTTCCCAAGTTGCTTCTTCCATACCATGTCGTTGCCAAAGAACTTTTACTAAAGCTACCTTTTTATTTCTTAACTCTTTCGTTTCCCGAGCTAAGAGTTTGATTGGTTCTTCACTATAAGTCATATTTGGCTGAATCTCTACCTCTGTTGGAGAAATAACGTGTGAAGGATTAGATCGGTACCGTCGTAACATAGACACATGAAAAATATTTTGAATCCGATCAAGTTCTTATGGTAAAACTAACCGATATGCAACCGGTCCAATTCTTTCTATAATCTCATTTGGTCCAATGAACCATGGACTCAGTTTTCCTTTACGACCAAACTAGAGAACTTTCTTCCAAGGCGACAATTTCAAGAATACTTTGTCACCAACTTGAAATTCTATTTCTTTTCGCTTCAAATCAGTGTAGGACTTTTGACGATCAGATGCTGCTTTCAAACTGTCCCAAATTACTTTCACTTTTTCCTCGGTCTCTCAGACCAAGTTAACTCCGTGTAACTTTTTCTCACTGAGTTCTATCCAATACAATGGAGTTCTACATTTGTGACCATACAAAGCTTCATATGGTGCTATTTTGATGCTAGACTGATAACTGTTATTATAAGCAAATTCAACCAAAGTAAATACTTTTCTCAGTTACCTTCAAACTCATGTATACAACATCGAAGCATATCTTCCAAGATTTGTATTTCTCGCTCAGATTTCCTATCTGTCTGGGGATGAAATGCAGTACTAAAGTGTAACTGAGTACCCAGAGCTTCTTACAATTTGTTCCAGAATCGAGATGTAAACCGAGGGTCTATATCTGAAATAATGGAGACAGGCACTCCATGCAATCTGACAATCGCAGAAACATATAATTCATCCAATCTATCCGAGGAATAATCCATACGTATTGGAGTATACTGTGCAGACTTTGTCAACAGATTAACAATTACCCAAATGTCATCTTTCTTCTTTGGAGACAGGGGTAATCCCGTTACAAAGTCCATGGTAATTCTTTCCCATTTCCATTTCGGTATCGCAATTGGCTGTAATAGTCCAAAAGGTAGCTGATGTTCAGCTTTTACTTGCTGACATATCAAACATTTAGATATGAACTCAGAAATATCTCGTTTCATTCCCGGCCACCAGTACATCTTTTTCAAACTATTATACATTTTATTACTACTAGGATGTATAAACATGTTACCATGGTGAGTTTCATTCAAAATCTTTTGTACTAGGTCTGAACTTTTCGGTATACATACCCTGTATCTGAATAATAAACAACCATCAGTCCCGATCTAAAATTCTAAGTCAGGAATCAATTCACTCTGTACCCATTTTCCTTGCAACTTAATATCATTTTTCTAAGCTTCAGAGATCTGTTGCAAAAACATTGGTCTATCTTTTAACTTAGCTATGATTGAACCATCATCAGACAATGATAATTGGGTATTTGTTGGTCGCAAAGTATACAGAGATTTTCTGCTCAAAGCGTCCGCCACTACGTTGGCTTTTCCCGGATAGTAGTCAATAATGAGATCATAGTCTTTCAGCAATTCAAGCCACCTGCGCTGTCCCAAATTCAAATCTTTCTGTGACATCAAATATTTCAGACTTTTATGATCAGTGAATATGTGGCATTTTTCACCAAATAAGTAATGCTGCCGGATTTTCAATGCAAGCACTATGGCTGCCGGTTCAAGATCATGTGTCGGGTAGTTCTTTTCATGTGGCTTTAGCTGCCTTGAAGCATAGGCTACTACTTTACCTTCTTTCATCAAAACACAGCCTAAACCATTCAATGATGCATCACTATAAACTATAAATTCCTTACCCGATTCAGGCTGGACTAGCACAGGTGCTTTTGTCAATAAAGCCTTTAATCTGTCAAAACTCTGTTGGCATTTGTCAGTCCACTCAAACTTTCCATCTTTTTGTAGCAGACGATTCATCGAGGAACCTATCATTGAAAAACTTTTTACAAATCTCCGATAGTAACTAGCTAGTCCTAGAAAACTTCAGACTTCAGACACATTCTTCGGTTGCTTCCAATTAACAATGGCTGAAATTTTATTCAAGTCTATTCTGACACATTCAACAGATACTATATGCCTAAGAAAACTAACTTCTCGTAGCCAAAATTTACAATTACTAAATTTGACATACAATTGTTTCTCTTGCAGCGTATGTAACACTATTCTCAAATGCTCAGCATGCTTATTTTCATTCTGAGAGTAAACCAAAATATCATCTGTAAATACTACCACAAATCTATCCAAATACGGGCTAAAAATTTTGTTCATCAGATCCATAAACACTGCAGGTGCATTTGTCAAGCCAAATGGCATCACAAGAAACTCAGAGTGTCCATAACTGGTTCTAAAAGCTGTCTTTGGCACATCCGATTCTTTTACCTGTAATTGATAGTAAGTAGAAAGAAGATCAATCTTTGAAAATACAGTGGCGCACTTTAACTGGTCAAACAAGTCATCGATTTGAGGCAATGGATACTTATTCTTTCTCGTAACTTTGTTGAGCTGTCTATAATCAATGCACAGCCTTAATGATCCATCCTTCTTCTTTAAAAATTGAACCGGCGCATCCTAAGGTGGGAAACTAGGTCGAGCAAAACCTCTGTCAATCAATTCTTGCAACTGTACTTTTAGCTCTTTCAATTCAGTAGGAGCCATTCTGTAAGGTGCTATAGATATAGGTGTTGTACTCGGAACAAGATCTACAGAGAATTACACTTCTCTATCCTGTGGTAAACCAGGTAATTCTTCTAGGAATACATCAGGAAATTCACATACAACCAGCACTGAATGAATCTTTGACTCAGACACTTTATTATCCAACACATTTACAAGATAAGTGTCATAACCTTTTCTAACATATTTCTGTGCTGATATTGTTGAAATCACATTAGGTAATCCATCTAGTTTATCAGATTCAACATGAAGCAATTAACGATTCTCACATTTCAATACAATGTATTTCTGATTACAATTCACCACTGCATCATATCGGGTTAACCAATCCATTCCCAAGATCACATCAAATTCATCAAATGGCAGTAATATCAAGTTACCGGAAAGTAATAACCTTTTACGATCAATGGACAGTTCTTACAAACTTTATCCACCATAACACACTGGCCTAGGGGGTTTGAAACTTTAACCACAAATTCGGTAAATTTAACAGGTAAATTTTTAACAGACACTAGGTTCGTACATATGTACGAATGTGTAGAACCGGGACCAATCAAAGCAGTAATATCAGTATCTGATTGTCACTCACGATAAGTGTTAAAATTTATAAATAATCGTACTCGAACTAACTATTATCACGATAAAGGCAAGCGCACCTATCGAACAGTAGTATAGTTTTAGCAAGACCGGATTTCGAACCCAAAGGAATTAAGAGTACTAGTATTAGCTTTCTTTTTATTATCTAGCCTAAGAATAATGGGGGTTTTAATTAACTAATTAACTAATCTAAGCGTGCACAGAAAATAGGTTTGGGGAAAATATTTTTTGGAAAATTCGATTGATTAAGACAATACCTAAGGAAAAATCCACCTAGACTTCACTTGTTATTTGACTATGAATCAGACGATTTATTTATTCAACTTGTTCCGTAGATATCCCTAATTTATATTATTATCCCTCTCGAGACTAACAACGTCTAACCTTAGATTGAATAATTGAAATCTCTTTCTAATTAACACCCTAAGGTTGCATTAACTCGATCTATAGATCCCTTTATTAGGTTTCACCGTAATCCAGTAAAATCTTGTCACCCTATCTCTAGGCGTACAATCAACTCCGCTTAATTATGACAAATTTACTCTTAGACAAGGACTACTCATCCTCCGAATAAATGCATTAACTTGAATCAATATCTTGAAATACCGAAGCAAGAATTAAGAATACATAATTAAGAACAAGTCAAATATTTATCATACAATTCAGATAATAATAACAAGATTCGTCTTAGGTTTCATTCCCCTTAGGTATTTAGGGGGTTTAGTTCATAACTAAAAAGGAAAACATCTCAGAAGAATAATGAATACAAGACATAAAGAAAACCCAAAACTCCTGAAGGATTGAGGAGAGATCTTCAGTCTTGATGAATAATCCGACTTCTGAGATGGATCAATCGGCTTTCTTCGAATAATTCCTTGCTTCCTACTCTGTGTGTTTTCTTTAGTCCTCCTCTAGGGTGTTTAAATAGGCTTTTGAATGCCTAAAAGCCCTCAAAATCGCCCTTTTCCAAATAGAACTTAACTTGGGCTCAACAGGGACATGCCCATGTGCGATTGTTTCAGGCTGTGGTCAAGGCTGAGAGGTCAACACGCCCGTGTTGAGGTTGGTTTAGGCCGTGTTTGAGCCTGTTAGAATGGCACGGGTGTGTGTACTACTCGTGTGAGGAAGTCTAGGCCGTGTTGTTTTCCCACGTTAGCCTTTTTCCTCCGTTTTTGGCCCGTTTCTTGTTCTTTTTGCTCTCCTGTGCTCTCCTAAGTATAAAACATGAAATTAAAGGATTAGGAGCATCAAATTCACCAAATATAAGGAGAAATCATTCATAAATGTGTTAAGCATGGGATAATAATATGTATAAATTACAGTTTATCAAATACCCCCACAGTTAAGCGTTTGCTTGTCCTCAAGCAAAATCCTCAATCCACAATTAAGAATTCCTTTTTCTCAACTTATAATTCCTATCAATAATATCTCAAACTAATCCACAAGTAATCATACATTGAGAATTTTACTAGAAGAACATTAAAGTTTCAAACATTCCAAGTTGAGCATTTTATCACGCAAAACATAGGCGTCTCGTCTAAGTAATCACCATTGATTTAATCTCACAGAGTTTAACATCCTCACTAAAGTTTCACTCAAATCACTCGAGGTGTTTAAGGATAATGAATTTAGCACGCAACAGTCAATATGAAAAGTTATTACCATAGGCTTGCATGAAAATCAAATCTCCACCACTATAAATTGAGATGATACATAAGTCAAAAGGTCTTTAGAGGGTTATAACGAGGCTTTGGTTAGGGGGTGTGGTCACAAGCTGAAAGAGAAGGTTAGAATCGAGATTGAATTGAGAAATTACAAAAAAAAAATTTAATCATCAATTGCGTACAAAAAAGCTTCTTCTCAGAATATGGAATTTAAACACTCAAGCTTCAAAAATATGACTTACTGCTAATAAATAGATATGTATTTTTTTTAAGAACAAGTTAAGTAACATAGACTAACTATTAAGAACAAGACATAGCTAAGCAATTTATTCAAATCAAATCTCGACAAAAATGGGGATCAAATTAATTGAGGGGATTTCAACAATAATGAGTTAAAGGTTAATATTGGGGATAAATCAAGGAATGATTTGTTAGGCTCAAAGGGGTTTACTAAGGGTTAGTTGTGAAGGTAGGCTTTTCATGGCATGAGTGGGTTAAACCTAAGTGCCTCTATCATCTTGACATATCAAATCAAATGGTGTGGTCTTGACATGCATAATCAAGCAAGTTCTAGAATAACAATTCGATATTGACGCACTCAAAGTAACAATAAAAGTGAGCATGAAAGAAATAATAGATGCTCTAAAGGCTCAAAATCTCACAAAAATTATGGCTTTTTGAAGTTTAATCCTGTGGATTTCAATTTAATATGATACCTAAACTTGGGGAAAACAATCTAAAATTTTAAATTCTCAAAAAATCAACTTATTATGCTGGATTCTCTAATGTTTTAAATTTTAAATAGTCAATGCATGAATGCCTATGTTTTAATTCAAGACATATAAATAAAAATCATAAATTAATCAAAATTCATCCTAAAAATGATATGAGAGATTTGCAATTATAAAGTACTTAATAATTATAAAAAAAATGGAATGAATTAGTTTTAAAGAAAGATAAAATTTTAAAAAAAAGGTATTTAGAGCACACGGTCGTGGGGCATGCCCGTGTTCCTTTTATTTAGGCCGTGTTTTTCGGGGGTTTCAAATTTTGGGCGTGTTGATGCACACGGCCGTGTCTTGCTTCGTTCGCTTCTCCCACGCCCATGTGTGTATGTCCACACCCATGTTAATTTGACAGGTTCACCCACGGGTGCTAGGCACGGGTGTGCCGAACACCCGTGTCATTTTGGCAGACTTGCCCACGGCCAGATCACACGACCGTGGCAATTTATCTCATCCCGTGTTTTGGGAAAAATTTTGCTCTGTTTTCACACGGCCGTATCGCACGACCGTGTCTCTTCTCGTGTTATTAACACAGCCCAAAGCACGCCCATGTGCCTGGCCATATGGATTTTAGGAACCTATGTTCAAAGACTCAGTTAGTGATCTAGATATTAAAACTTGAAATGTAAAAAAAATTTAAAACCGTTAGTACTTGGGTTGCCTCCCGAGAAGCGCTTATTTATAGTCTAAGCTCGACTTCCCTCTCCATTGAACAGTCATGGTGGTTCGAAGAGTTTGCACTCCTCATTCCTGCTATCAATCTCATCAAAATAAGGTTTTAGATGGGTACTGTTTACCTTAAAAGTGCCAAATTTGGGATGAATTACCTCGATTGTACCATATAGAAAGATGTTAAGTACCGTAAGAGGGCTTGCTCCATTCGGTTCAGAAGTGGTAATACGAGGATCTGCGGCATCTACTAGTACTTTGTCCTCAACTTTAAGTTGATTTGGTGAGGTATTGAGCTTGTCCTGGCATAGTTTTGGTTTATCGTGTGTTCTCAGTTTATGTGACCGCCATTCATCTAGCTCCTCGATTTATAGCCTTCGATCTTCACAAATAGGTCCTTTGTTGTTACTTGAACATGGCTCATGTATGTCCTTCGAACTTATTTCCTGCAAAGTAGGTTTCAACATATGGTCAGTTTTAGTAGAATGATTGATACAATCACCTTCAATTTTCGGTGTGTTCCTCGAATTGTGAGCTTGAAGGATGATTGTTTCATCTCCCACACGAAGTGTGAATTCGCCTGTGCCAACATCAATAATCGTTCTAGCAGTTGCTAAAAAGGGCCTTTCTAAAATTAAAGGAACGTTATTATCCTCCTCTATGTCTAGAACAACAAAATCCACTGGGAATATAAATTTGTCAATTTTAACGAGTACATCTTCAACAATACCCGTAGGAAATCTGATAGTTTTATCTGCTAATTGAATGCTCATCCTAGTTTGTTTGAGTTTCCCAAGACCTAGTTGTTTAAACGTTTTGTGAGGCATGACATTGATACTAGCCCCCAAATCAGCTAACGTATTGTTCACTCTAGACTACCAATTAAACAAGGATTTGTAAAACTCCCTGGATCTTTTAATTTACTGGGCAACTTATTTGGTAAAATAGCTGAGCAAACTGCGTTTAACTCCACATGCGATGTCTCATCCAACTTTCGCTTATTTGCTAAAAGCTCCTTTAAAAACTTCATTGCGTTCTGCATCTGCAAGAGAGCTTCAATAAATGGTAAGTTAATATGTAATTTGTTTAAAAGTTTAAGGAATTTACCAAATTATTCGTCTGAGCGGTCTTTCCTTGTTGCATTGGGGTATGGCACACGAGGTTTATATTCTACACTTACCGGTTTCTGCTCATTGTGGTCTACTTTACCTGTACCTTTGCTTTCCACTGCTTCTTGCTTTGGTTCTGGTTCAAATGTAGCTAACCCTTCCTCATTGCTAAAGTTAATCGCATTGAGCTGTTCCCTTGGGTTAGGTTCAGTATTACTTGGCAAGCTACCTTGTGGTCGTTCAGAAATTAATTTGGACAGCTAGCCTATTTGAGTTTTGAGACCTTATATTGGCGCTTGTTGATTCTTAAGTGATGTTTCAATATTCTGAAAATGAGTTTCTAACACCGAGATGAATTTTGTCAACATCTCCTTAAGGTTCGGTTTCTTTTCCTATTGATAAAGTGGTTGTTGGAAACCCAAAGGATTTTGTGGCCTTTGATTTCCTTGACCACCCCATGAGAAATTTGGGTGGTTCCTCCAATCTGTATTATAAGTATTACTGTATGGGTAATTTTGAGGTCTAGAGTTATTGTTACCTATATAGTGGACTTGTTCCTCTTTAGTTGTAGGATTAAAGGGTTAATATTCTGTATGTACGCCTCCTCCACTTGAATCACACCTCATCACTAGATGTACCTGCGTAGAACCAAGTAAACCATCAATCTTTTTATTTAGCGGTTGAACCTGATTTGATAACATATTAACCGCGTCGACGTTATAAACGCCTGTTGTTTTGGTTGGCTTAGTCCTCATGACTTGCCACTGATAGTTATTCAGGGACATCTCCTCAATAAATTCGTAAGCTGCTTCAGGTGTTTTGTTGTTGATGGTTCCACCAGCTGCTACATCAATCATTTATCTTGTCGTAGGGTTTACACCATTGTAAAATGTTTGAACTTGCAGCCATAGAGGTAACCCATGGTGAGGGCACCTTCGCAGTAGGTCCTTGTATCTCTCCCATCCACCGTACAGTGTTTCTAAATCTATCTGCACAAAAAAAGAGATATCATTACGTAATTTAGCTATTTTAGCTGGCGAAAAATACTTTAATAAAAATTTTTCGGTCATTTGTTCCCAAGTAGTGATTGACCTTCGTGGTAACGAGTTTAACCACTGTTTAGCTTTGTTTCTCAATGAAAAAGGGAATAACTGAAGGCGAATGGCTTCATCAGAAATGCGACTAATTTTAAATGTGTCACAGAATTCCAGAAAATTTGCCAAGTGAGCATTGGGATCCTCATCCTGCAAACCATCAAACTGAACAAATTGCTGTATCATTTGAATCGTGTTAGGTTTTTGCTCAAAATTATTTGCAGCAATAGCGGACCTAACTATACTTGACTCAGTTCCTGTTAAATTTAGCTTAGCATAATCATACATATTGCGTGGAGCATGATTCTGATTTACTTGATCGGCGACAATCGCAGGAGGTAGCGGATTTTCCTAATTTTTGGCCATCTCCTCAGTTGTAGTTGGGATATCGTCCTCTTGCTCTTCCTCTGTGTATCTTAGGCTTCGCCTTATTTCTCTTCAGTTTCTACGAGTTGTGCGATCGATTTCTTCGTAAAAAAGTAATGGTCCTGATGGGTTTCTTCTAATGATAAACTATAAGAACCTGCCAGAAGAAAGAAAAAGAAAATTTAGTAACGAAAACTAAACAAAAATTTAAATTGCAGTAAAAGTAAATGGCTAAAGTAATAAAAATCGAGTGTTCCTAATATCTTAGTTCCCTAGAAACGGCGCCAAGAACTTGATCATGATTATTCGTGGTAAGTTTTATAAATTTATAGTTAATCGTTCTTGAAATTAACTATTATCATGATGAAGGCAAGTGTACCTATCGAACGGTAGTATAGCTTTAGCAAGACCGGATTGTCAAACCCAAAGAAACTAAAAGTACTAGTATTAACTATCTTTTTATTATCTAGCCTAAAAATAAAATGGGTTTGTTTATCTAAACTAATTAACTAAACTAAGAAATCACAGAAAATAGGTTGGGGAAAATACTTTTGGAAAAACGATTGATCTAAGACAATACCCAATGAAAAATCCACCTAGACTTCACTTGTTATTTGACTCCGAATCGGACGATTTATTCATTTAACTTGTTTTGTAGAAATCCCTGAGTTATGTTATTATCCCTATTAAAGACTAATAACGTCTAACCCTAGGTTGAATAATTGAAATCTCTTTCTAATTAACACCTTAAGGTTGCATTAACTCGATCTATGGATCCCCTTATTAGGTTTCATCCTAATCCGACAAAATCATGTCACCCTATCTCTAGGCGCGCAATCAAGTCCACTGAATTATGAAAAAGTTACTCTTAGATAGGGACTATTCATCCTCCAAATAAGAGCATTAACTTGAATCAATATCCTGAAATACCGAAACAAGAATTAAGAACACATAATTAAGAATAAGTTAAATATTTATCATATAATTCGGATAATCATAACAAGATCCATCTTAGGTGTCATTCCCTTTAGGTATTTATGGGGTTTAGTTCATAACTAAATAGGAAAACATCTCAGAAGAGTAATGAATACAAAACATAAAGAAAACCCAAAACTCCTGAAGGGAAATTGAGGAGAGATCTTCAGTCTTGATGATGAATCTGGCTTTTGAGATGGATCAATCGGCTTTCTTGGAGTAATTCCTTGCTCCCTACCTTTCTTCTCCTCTTTAGTCCTCTTCTAGGGTGATTAAATTGGCTTTTGCCCTCAAACTTTCTCTTTTTTGAATAGAACTTAGCTAGGGCTCGACAGGGACACGCCCGTGTGACATGCCTATGTGCGATTACTTCAGGCCGTGGTCAAGGCTGAAGGATCAACACGCCCGTGCTAAGGTTGTTTTAGGCCGTGTTCGAGCATGTTAAAATGGCACGGGTGTGTGTTCTACTCGTGTGAGGAAATTCAGGCCGTGTTGTTCTCCTACGTTGGCCTATTTTCTTCGTTTTTGGCCCGTTTCTTGTTCTTTTCGCTCTCCTATGCTCACCTAAGTATAAAACATGAAATTAAAGGATTAGGAGCATCAAATTCACCAAATCTAAGGAGAAATCATTCATAAATGTGTTAAGTATGGGATAAAAATATGTATAAATTACGGTTTATCAAATACCCCCACACTTAAACGTTTGCTTGTCCTCAAGCAAAATCTTCAATTCACAGTTAAGAATTCCTTTTTGTCAACTTATAATTCCTATCAATAATATCTCAAGCTAATCCATAAGTAATCATACATTGAGAATTCAACTTAGAATAACATTAAAGTTTCAAACATTTCAAGTTGAGCATTTAATCATGAAAAATATAGGCATCTCCCTTTATTTAAATAATCACATTTTATTCGAAATCTCACAAAGTTTTACATCCTCACTAAAGATTCACTCAAATCACTCGAAGTGTTTAAGGACAATGAAATTAGCACTCAACAGTCAATACGAAAAGTTATTACCATAGGCATGAAAATCAAATTTCCACTACTATAAATTGAGATGATACATCAATCAAAAGGTATTTAGAGGGTTGTAACGAGGCTTGGTTAGGGGGTGTGGTCACAAGCTAAAAGAAAAGGTTAGAATCGAGATTGAATTGAAAAATTACTTAACTATTAAAATATTTAATCATCACTTGCGTACAACAGAGCTTCTTCTCAGAATATGGAATTTAAATACTTAAGCTCAAAAACTAAAGATCACTACTAATATGAAAATATGTATGTTTTTTTTAGCACAAGTTAAATAACATAGACTAACTATTAAGAACAAGACGTAGCTAAGCAATTTATTCAAATCAAATCTCAACAAAAATAAGGATCAAATTAATTGAGGGGATTTCAACAATAATGAGTTAAGAGTTAATATTAAAGGTAAATCAAGGAATGGGATGTTATGCTCAAAGGGGTTTACTAAGGGTTAATTGTGAAGGTAGGCTTTTCATGGCATGAGTAGGTTAATCCTAAGTGCCTCTATCATCTTGACATATCAAATCAAATGGTGTGGTCTTGACATGCATAATCAAGCAAGTTCTAGAATAACAATTCGATATTGACGCACTCAAAGCAATAATAAAAATGAGCATGAAAGAAATAATAGATGCTCTTTAGAGGCTCAAAATCTCACAAAAATTATGGCTTTTTGATGTTCAAAACTGTGGATTTCAATTCAAGGTGATACCTAAACTTGGGAAACATCCTCTCAAAAATCAACTTATCATGCTTAATTCTTTGATGTCTTAAAGTTTAAATAATCAATGCATGAATGCCTATGTTTTAATTCAAGATATATCAATAAAAATCATAATTTAATCAAAACTCATCCTAAAAATGATATGAAAGGTTCACAAGAGAACAAGACAAAATTTAGGGATTTTTCTGATAGTGATATAATTTACCCCCCACACTTAAGATGTACATTGCCCTCAATGTAAAAAGATAAAGTTAGTGGCAATTATATATATAAGATCATAAGATAGGGAGAGAAGTGAAACTTCATGAATGAACTCCATAGTTTGGAGTTATGTAGAGTGGAGGAGGATATTCCGGTGGTGGTAGAGGTTGGGTTCCACAAGTGCTGCGGCAAAAGAATATTATATCTCGTGGTCGAGTAGGGCATGGCAGTCGTGTAGAACCTTTCCCAGTGGAGTTTGAAGTTCCTAACTGATTGTGAGCTTAGTAGCTCTTTATAACTGTGATAAAATCAGGAACTTTTTAGGGGATATAAGGAAGAATAATTACTCATAAAGAGTTAGTCGAGATTAAAATTTGTTTATAAAACCTAAATATAATCGAGATTAAAATTTGTTTATAAAACCTAAATATAAAATAGTAGCAAAAAGGAAATAAAATGAAAAGTTAAAAGTGAAAATAATAAGAACATTGATAAATAGAAATAAAAATAAAAATAAAGATAAAGTGAAATAAAATATTTAAACATCATCATCACCGGATGGTCGTGAAGTGGTGGTGGCGATGAGATGTGGAGGTGTTGACAAATCTGCTGTAGAGTAGCATCAATGTTATCAAATCCCTAAAAACACTGCTGCTCAAATCGAGTGAGGCACTCAGAGGTGTCAAAATATGAAGCTGCCGCATGAACTGGACGATGGGAGGGGTGGCTGAGACGGTGGGTCCTCGTGTCGTGGAGGGACATCATCAGTAATGTCCTCTGGGGCCTCCTCATTGGTTGATTGAGTGAGACGATATTAAGGAGGGTAGGTTCCACTGTGTTTTTCGATCATCATCATACTTAGCATGCTCGAGATGCCTTGTCGAGACATCTGGCCAATGAGGGTAAGAGTGGATGCTTATGCCGCGGTGTTGAGGAGCCCGAAGTGCCGAGCCAGTCGAGTCACGTAGGGGCCAATGGAGATGACCCCCTTCCAATGTCGCTCCGTCTGATGGTGAATGGCAAGGGCGATGAAATAGGCGAGGTTGAAGACGTGCCCGTGCAGCATACACCATAAGAAGTAGACGTCGTGAGTTTTGACGACGCCAGTGCTCTCTCTCCGCCCTGTCAAAGTGTGAGATAAAATAGAATGTAGGTACCTCAAGGACGGAGGGAGAGCCGATGCCTTTGAGCGACTAGGGTCGTAGATGGCGAGCGTGGTACTAACGTATCCCAGCATCGTGAAGGAGAATGATGGATGTGGCCGTTGAGAGTTTCGAGGTCGTTCTCCTCCATGAACTCCTCCGTAGATAAGCCCAGTGCGACGCCGAACTCGGGGACGCTCAACTGGCGTACTAAACCGCCAAGCCTAAATTGGACCATTCCCAGATCATCATATTTGGTCATCACGGTCTGAAGATGAAATGTTGAGAAGAGTTCCATCGGTGGCTCGAGATACGTCAGTTCGATGATCTCAAAGATTTTCCCCCAGGGGTCGGTGGTAAGGAGGGCCCGAATTGCATCTGCCAGTTGGACCTGCTCAAGTGCGGCCCAGTCAATACATTGGCCCACTTCCAAGGGTCAGGCTCGTAGGATTTGAAATAGTTCTTCCTGATTGCCTAGTGAAAATTGGAGGAAGGGGTGTCAGATTTCTGAAGTGGGACCCGAAGAAGATGATGCCCCTTTTCGTTTTTTTGAAGTGGGGGCAGCAGTTCTCTTCCCATGTGAAGATGACATTGCGTATCTGTAATGAAAAATTGAAGTGGGATATGAATAATTTTCATGGAGTTTACATATTAGATGAAAAAAAACTATACTATAAAACCAAAGTAAATGTGTCAAATAAATCTTATGAGAATAATGTTAACGAAATATTTAAAGAATGAATGCATGTGGGTTTGATAGCATGAAACCCATAGAAGCGATAACAATGGATGAATGTAGCCTAATATATTGACTAAAAATGACAAAACAAAAAGCATAATTTTATCTATTATTCTAACTATGAATATGCATTTAAAATAGTCAAATGGAGCATACAAATCATGAAATAGAAAAACAAGAATTCCATACGAAATAGATGATAACTACTCTAAAAATGAAAATTGAATGATATAAAAATGGAAATAGTGTGAGATAAATGAAGATTATTATGATAAATAGCATTAGAAATAAGCAAAATAAAAGAGAAAAGAGTAAACAAACGCTAAAAGGAGGAGTTTGGGCATCAAATGTGCGGTTGAAGGCGGCGCACGGGCGGGCAGAGTTGCCGGGTAGAGTTGTGATCGTGATTTTCCGTTATAAGTTTTGTAAATTTATAAATAATCGTTCTTGAAACTAACTATTATCACGATGTAGGCAAGTGTACCTATCAAACAGTAGTATAGCTTTAGCAAGACCGGATTGTCGAACCCAAAGGACTAAAAGTACTAGTAATGACCGTCTTTTTATTATCTAGCGTAAGAATAAAGGGGTTTGTTTTAACTAACTAATTAACTAAATTAAGAAGTTGGAGAAAATAGAATTGGGGAATTAATTTTGGGAAAAACGATTGATTTAGGACAATACCTAAGGAAAAATCCACCTAGACTTTACTTGTTATTCTGGCTCCGAACCGGACGATTTATTCATTTAACTTGTTCCGTAGAGATCCCTAAGTTATGTTATTATCCCTATTCAAGACTAATAACGTCTAATCCCTAGATTGAATAATTGAGACTTTTCTTTAATTAACACCCTAAGGTTGCATTAACTCGATCTATGGATCCCCTTATTAGGTTTCATCCTAATCTGGAAAAATCTTGTCACCCTATCTCTAGGCGTGCAATCAACTCTGCTTAATTATGACAAATTCACTCTTAGCCAGGGACTATTCATCCTCCAACGAAGAGCATTAACTTCAATCGATATCCTGAAATACCAAAACAAGAATTAAGAACACATAATTAGGAACAAGTCAAATATTTATCATACGATTCAGAAAATAATAATAAGATTCGTCTTAGGTTTCATCCCCCTTAGGTATTTAGGGGTTTTAGTTCATAACTAAATAAGAAAACATCTTAGAATAATAAAGAATATAAAACATAAAGAAAATCCAAAACTCCTGAAGGGAAATTGAGGAGAGATCTTCAGTCTTGATGATGAATTAGACTTCCGAGATGGATCAATCGGCTTCTGATAAACGCCAAAATATACATATTGTTACCCCAAATACTTAGCATATTTATGGATATTTATTATTAGATTTGTGGATTTTGGTGCTCTTAATCTAGTTATTTCATGTTTTGTACTCAGGAGAGCACCAACAGTCAAAAGGAGCCAAAAACGAGCTTAAAAGAGACAAAAAGGACGAAATCAAGAAGATCACATGGCCTAATCCTTGCCACACAGGCTGATCACATGCCCGTGTCTGTCGAGGGTGTCATCTAAGGATTTCAAGATTCACACAGCCTGACCATTGACCCACATGGCCGTGTGAAATTTAGCAGAATGAACACGGCCTGGCAAACACGTCACACGGTCGTGGCACACGGGTGTGTCCCTTTTTCAAAGAATTGTATTTTACACGGAAAAAAGGATACTTAGGGAAGAAGAAAGCCAATCCAAAGCCTATAAAAACACCCTAACTATAACCTACTAAGGAGGACTTTTCTGGGCTTTTAGAAATTTTCTGGAACGCAGAACCACACGCCACGAATTACTTGAAGGAAGCCAGACGATCTATCCCAAAAGCCGGAGCTACTCCAAGACTGAAGATCTCTCTCAGAATTCCTTCAGGGGTTTTAGAGTTTTCTTTATGTTTTGATATTTTCATACTTTTGAGATGTACTCTTATTTCATTATGAACTAAACCCCTTAGATACCTAAGGGGGATGAAACCTATGATGGATATTGTTATTATTATCTAAACTATATGATAAATACTTGATTTGTTCTTAATTATGTGTTTCTAATGCTTGAGTTAATATTCCGGGTATTGACTCTTGATTTAATGTGCTTATGCAGAGGAGTAATAGACCCTGCCTAAGAGTAGATTTGGCATTATTAAGTGGAGTTGATCGAATGCCTAGAGATAGGGTTACGAGATTTTGTCAGATTATGGTGAAACCTAATATGGGAGTCCATAGATCGATTTACTGCTTCCCTAGGGGTTTTAATTAGAAAGAGATTTCAATTAATTCAACTGAGGGTTAGGCGTTATTAGTCTCGAAAGAGATAATAATGTAGGTTAGGGAGTCTCACGGATCAAGTCAAGTGAATAAATCGTCTGGTTCAGAGTCAGATAACAAGTGAAATCTAGGTGGATTCCTCCTTGGGTGTCGTCTTTATCAATTGCTTTTCTTCAAGTCTTTTCCAAATCTTCTCTTCACTTTAATTAAATTAGTTAATTAGTTTAGATAATTAGTTTAATAAACAAACCCTTTTTATTCCTAGGCCAGCTAATAAAAAGATAGTTATTACTAGTACTTTTGGTTTCCTTGGGTACGATATCTCGGTCTTGCCATTACTATACAATTGTTCGATAGGTGCGCTTTCCTTTTCGTCGTGATAATAGTTAGTCTAGGTTTGATCTTCATTATAAATATTTATTACTTGTTACGAATCACGCGATCAAGTTTTTGGCGCCGTTGCCGGAGATTTTGAAATATTAGGAACACTTAATTTTTATTACTTTAGCAATTTATTTTTCTTGTAATTTAACTTTATTTCTATTTTTATTTTACTAACTTTCTTCTTCTTTCTCCTAGCAGTTTCTTGTAGTGTATGACTAGAAGAAACCCGTCAGGACCGTTGCTTTTTTACGAGGAAATTGATTGTCCAACTCATAGAAACTGACGAGAAATTAGGCGCAGCTTAAGGTATACAGAGGAAGAGTAAGATGACAATATCTCAACTACTACTTAAGAGATGGCTGAAAATCAAGACAATCCGCTACCACCAGCCATACCCGTTGAATTAGCAAATCAGAATCCTGCTCTTCGTACTATGTATGATTATGCTAAACCTAATTTTATAGGAACTGAATCAAGTATAGTTAGACCTGCTGTTGCTGCTAACAATTTTGAACTGAAACCTAACACGATTCAGATGATACAGCAATTTGTTCAGTTTGATGGTTTGCAGGATGAGAACCCCAACACGCACTTGGCAAATTTCCTAGAACTGTGTGACACTTTCAAAATCAATGGCGTTTCTGATGATGCCATTCGCCTTCGGTTATTCCCTTTTTCATTGAGGAATAAAGCTAAACAGTGGTTGAACTCACTACTACGAGGATCCATTACCACTTAGGAGCAAATGACCGAAAAATTTCTATTAAAATATTTTCCACCGGCAAAAACAGCTAAGTTACGTAATGATATTTCTTCTTTTGTGCAGATGGATTTAGAGATAATTAATGATGCATGGGAGAGATTCAAGGACCTTTTGCGAAGGTGCCCACATCATGGATTACCTCTATGGCTGCAAGTTCAAATGTTCTACAATGGTGTGAATCCCTCGACAAGACAACTGATTGACGCAGCTGCTGGTGGAACCATCAACAATAAAACACCAGAAGATGCCTATGAATTTATAAAGGAGATGTCACTGAATAACTATCAGTGGCAAGTTATGAGGACAAAGCCAACAAAAACAGTCGGCGTTTATAACATCGATTCGTCACCATACTCTCTAATCAGGTAGAACTTTTAAATAAGATAATTGATGGTTTACTTGGTTTTACGCAGGTATATCCAGCGATGAGGTGCGATTCAAGTGGAGGAGGTGTACCTACAGAATACCCACCATTCAATCCTACAACCGAAGAGGAACAAGTCAACTATATGGGTAACAATAATTTTAGATCTCAAAATAACCCATATAGTAATACTTATAATGTAGGTTGGAAGAACCACCCAAATTTCTCTTGGGGTGGTCAACAGAATCAAAGACCACAGAATCCTCAGGGTTTTCAACAGCCACCTTATCAACAAGAGAAGAAATTAAACCTTGAAGAGATGCTATCCAAATTCATCTCGGTGTCAGACTCATTTCTAGAATACCGAGACAACACTCAAAAATCAACAAGCATCAATTCATGGACTCGAAACTTAGGTAAGCCAGCTGACCATATTAATTTTCGAACTACCACAAGGTGGCTTACATAGTATCACCAAACCGAAAGAGCATGTGAAAGCAGTTACACTAAGGAGTGGGAAAGTGTTAGCTGAAGCTGAAAAGAAGCTAACATAAGAAGCCGTGATAAGTGAAAGGGAGGAAGAAAAACCCAAAAATAGTGAGGAACCAATACAGAAGGGATATAAACCATCAGTTCCATACCCAGCAAAATTAAAAAAAGACCGCATGGATGCACAATTTGGTAAGTTTCTTGAACTTTTTAAACAATTACATATCAACTTACCTTTTGTCGAAGCTATCTCGCAGATGCCTACATATGCGAAATTTTTAAAGGAGCTCTTAACAAATAAAAGAAAGTTTGAGGACTTATCCACAGTAGAGCTCAACGAGAAGTGCTTAGCCATACTCCAAAACAAACTGCCAACCAAACTGAAAGATCCAGGAAGTTTTACTATCCCTTGCTTAACTGGTAGTTTAAATGTTGAGAAAGCACTAGCCGATCTAGGTGCTAGCATTAATTTGATGCCATATAAAATGTTCAAACAACTTGGTCTTGGGGAACCCAAACCCACTAGGATGAGTATTCAACTAGCCGATAGATCTATTAAATATCCTAGGGGTATTATAGAAGATGTACTTGTGAAAGTAGATAAATTCATATTCCTTGTTGACTTTGCTATGCTTGATATGGATGAAGACGTGGAAGTACCTTTAATTTTAGGACATCCATTTCTAGCCACTGCTAGGGCTGTAATTGATGTGGGTGATGGTAAATTGGTACTTAAAGTAGGTGATGAGGAGATTATCTTTAAAATTTATGATGGCATGAGATTTTCTAGGGAACAGGATGACTCATGTTATTATATTGACTCTATTGATCATGCTACTCAAGACTCTTTTCAGGAAATTATACAAGAAGACACAACAGAACTGTACCTAGCTCAAGAAGAAGAGTCAGATGATGACCTTAACGAACATCCTTCGAGACGAGCAGAGTATGAGGGTATCAAAATGAATGATGAACTTAAGCAAAAACCCTCTATTGAAGAACCTCCCAAACTGGAACTTAAACAACTGCCAAATCACTTGGAATATGCATACCTTGGAAATAATTCTACATTACCAGTGATTATTACTTCTAACCTGCAACCCAAGGAAAAAGTGGAACTACTCCAAGTATTAAAAGAACATAAAAAGGCCCTAACTTGGAAAATTTCTGACATAAAAGGGATCAGCTCCTCTTTTTGCACCCTTAAAATTTTAATAGAAAATGAATATAAGCCTTGTGTACAAGCTCAAAGACGACTGAATCCCAACATGAAGGAAGTAGTTAAAGCTGAGGTAATTAAACTTCTAGATGTTGGAATTATTTATCCTATTTCTGATAGTTCTTGGGTAAGTTCAGTGCAGGTTGTTCCAAAGAAAGGAGGCATGAAAGTCGTGACTAATGAGAAGAATGAATTAATCCCGACAAGGATAGTTACAGGTTGGAGAGTTTGTATTGACTACAGGAAACTGAATGATGCTACAAGGAAGGATCACTTCCCATGCCATTCACTGATCAAATGTTGGAAAGATTATCCGGGCACATGTACTACTGTTTCTTTGACGGACTCTCCGGCTACTTCCAAATCCCAATAGCTTCTGAAGATCAAGACAAGACGACATTCACATGCCCATACGGTACGTTCGCTTATCGAAGAACGCCTTTTGGATTATGTAATGCTCTTGCCACTTTTCAGCGCTGCATGATGGCCATCTTTGACGAACTCGTGGAAGACATCATGGAGGTATTCATGGATGATTTCTCGGTATTCGGTAACTCTTTCCATTTTTGCCTTAAAAATTTGAAGCAAGTTTTAATAAGATGTGAGGAAACGAACCTTGTGCTTAATTGGGAAAAATGTCACTTCATGGTTCAAGAGGGTATAGTATTAGGGCATAAAATTTCTAGTAAAAGGATTGAAGTGGATAAATCTAAAATTGAAACAATCGAAAAATTACCCCCTCCTAGTTCGGTCAAGGCTATTAGAAGCGTTTTAGGACATGCCAGTTTTTATAGAAGATTTATTAAAGATTTTTCCAAAATAGCTAAGCCTATGACTAAACTACTAGAAAAAGATGTGCCTTTTAACTTCAATCAGGAATGTTTAGAAGCATTTTAAACCCTTAAAGAAAAATTAATTGATGCTCAGATAATAATTGCACCTTTTAAATTAATGTGTGATGCGAGTGATTATGCAGTAGGTGCAGTTTTGGGAAAGCGAAGAGATAAGCACTTTCAACCTATCTATTATGCTAGCAAAACATTGACAGCCGCACAGGAGAACTACACCACTACAGAAAAAGAATTGCTAGTTGTGGTTTTTACATTTGATAAATTCCGATCATATCTTATATTATCTAAAGTTGTTGTCTACACTGATCATTCTGACCTTCGATACCTCTTAACTAAAACTGATGCAAAACCTTGACTCATTCGATGGATTCTGTTATTGCAGGAATTCGACTTAGAAATTCAAGATAAAAGAGGAGCTAAAAATCTCGCGACAGATCATCTTTCTAGGCTTGAAAACTCAAATATCGAAAAACTTGATGAACCTGAAATTAATGATTCATTTCCTGACGAACAATTCTTCGCTATATCTGATTCTAAGGTGCCTTGGTTTGCAGATATCTCAAATATTTTGGCTGCTAACATAATCCCAAAAGGGTTGACACACCAGCAAAAGAAGAGATTCTTTAGTGATGTGAAAAACTACTTTTGGGACGACCCTTTTATGTTTCGCATATGTGGAGATCAAGTCATTTGAAGATGCGTTACAAGGCCAGAAACATTAAGGATACTGGAACATTGCCACTCAGGACCAACTGGAGGACACTATAGTGGAACTAAGACCGCACATAAAATACTTGAACTAGGTTTTTATTGGTCTTCATTATTCAAAGACGCTAACAGGTATGTGAGTTCTTGCGACAAATGCTAACGAACAGGTAATCTCTCCAAACGTGATGAAATGCCTCAAAATTATATGCTTCCTTGTGAAATATTTGACGTCTGGGGTATCGACTTCATGGGTCCATTCCCTAGTTCGTTTGGGAATAACTACATCTTAGTAGCACTTGATTATACGTCCAAATGGGTGGAAGCCCAAGCTTTACCTACTAATAATGCTAGAATAGTTGTACGTTTCCTTAAGAAACTCTTCTCAAGATTCGGAACACCTAGAGTAATTATTAGTGATAAGGGCACTCATTCCTGTAACACCCAGTTTGAGAGAACTCTTAAAAAATACAGAGTTCATCACAGAACAGCTACTCCTTATTATCATCAGACTAGTGGACAAGTCGAAGTAGTAAACTGAAAAATTAAATGAATCTTCGAGAAAATAGTTGAATCAAACAGGAAAGACTGGGCGATAAAAGTAGATGATGCTTTATGGGCTTACAGAACCGCGTTTAAGACTTCCATAGGAACATCACCTTATAGACTCGTTTATGGGAAATGATGTCATCTACCATTCGAATTAGAGCACAAAGCTTTCTGGGCTATTAAATTTCTAAACCTTGATCCTAAACTTGTAGGTCAAAACAGGTTGATACACGAGTTAGATGAGTGGCGAGCCAATACATACGAAAACTCATGACTATACAAGGAAGCAACAAAACGGCGCCATGACACTCGCTTGAAGCAGCCAAAGCAATTCAAAGTCGGAGATTTTGTCTTGCTCTACAATTTAAGACTCAAATTGTTTCCTGGGAAACTTAAATCGCGATGGTCAGGACCCTTCGTAGTTCAATCTGTTTTCCCATATGGCACAGCCGAGGTAAGTCATCCATCACAAAGAACCTTCAAGGTAAACAGTCATCGTCTCAAACTTTATAACAGTGAGAATTTTAAGGACGATAAAGAGGAGCTACGACTCCACGAACCTCCCTGAATACATCAGTAAAGGAAAGTCGAGCTTAGACTATAAATAAACACTTCTCGAGAGGCAACCCGAGTACTAACATATTTTGATTTCTCATTTCTAACACTTTAAGTAATTAAATTTTTGGAATTGCACAATCTTTCAGAACACACGGCCACCCACACAAGTGTGCCTAAAGCCGTGGCAAAATAGGGGAAGTGACACGGCCGTGCAATACGGTCATGTGGAAATAGGGCAAAGATTTCCCCAAAACACGAGATGCGATAAATCCCTACGGTCGTGCGACATGGCCGTGGGTGAGGTTAATAGATGAACACGGGCGTGGGAATGAAAAAACACGGGCGTGCTAGGGGCAAGGCTCGATTCTGTTTCTCTAACATGGGCGTGCGACATGCCCGTGCCATTAAATTATGGACAACAAGACACGAGCGTGGTACTATACACACGGTCGTGGGAGAAGCAAACGAAGCTGAGCACGGTCGTGCGATATGGCCGTGTTTAACACACGCTCAAGACACACGGGCGTGGGATAGTAGCAGGGCACGACCCAAATTGAATTTTTTTTTTGAAAAAACAAGGGCTCACTCTCAGAGTACACGGGCATGGCTATGATTCTACACTCTCTTCCACACAAACTCTTAATAAGCTCTTCATGATTCTATAGATTTCCAAGCAAGCTTCTAGGAATATTTTATGGAATGAGGAAACAAACAGGGAACAATACAAAATGAATGCCATGTTCAACGACCCAATTTCTCCATCTAGCTAAGAACAATGGTAGCTACTACTTTCCCCAAACACTACAGCCTCAGAATCAAGCTCCACATCCATATAACAGGGAGTTTCACCTTCTTCCCTCTTATGATTTTCTTTATTTTGAATAGTCTATCTTTGTACATTGAGGGCAATGTACATCTTAAGTGTGGGGGGGTGAACATAAACATGAAACCTAACTTTTTGCATTATTCTCAAATCCCTGAATGTAGTCTTGTGCTTAAGTGATTTTCTCATACTATTGATAGAACGAATTCTGATTAATCTATAATTATTGCTGATATGTCATAAATTAGACCAAGGGAATTATGCATGATTATTTGATCGTAGGACCTTAAAGAATCAAGCATGATAAGTTGATATTTTGAGAACTAAAATTTTTAGATTATCTTCCTGAATTGAGATATTATCTTGAAATCTTAAGTATATAGGAACGACATTAAAAACCCAAATTTTTGGTGAGATTTTTTGAGCCCTTTTTGAGCATGTAGCTTTCTTTCTTGCTCACTTCTTTTGTGGTTTGAGTGTGTCAACATTGAACTGTTATTCTAGAACTTGCTTCGATTATACATGTTGAGATCACACGTATGATTTGATATACTAAGATGATAAAGGCACTTAGGATTTAACCCACTTACTCCATAAAAAGCCTTCCCACATAATTAAACCCTTAGTGAACCTCCTTTGAGCCTACTAACCCTTTTTCTTTATTGATTAACCCTCATCATTAACCTATAAACCCCTTATTATTGAAATCCCCTTACTTAATTTGACCCTTTTTATCGAAATTGAATTTAATATTGTTACCTCACTATGATCACCAATTTTTGTTACTGAATCATGGAGTATAACTACTATATTGTATTAACTTGATTTGTTCTTAAAAAAAAAAAAAAACTAACCTCAGTGTTATTATTGTAATTCTTAGCAAGCTAAGTTCCCATGAAAAAAAAAGAGCTCATGTAATATAGTTATAGATATTTGTTGTCATTCAGTAATTAAGTTTTTGATAGTAGGTGATATATTGAAATCATTTCGATTCTAACCTTTGTTTCTTCAGCTTGTATCCATACCCGTAACCTAAACCCCATTACAATTATGCAAAGGCCTTTTGATTTGTGTATCATATCATTTACAAGTGGTGGAGATTTGATTTTCATGCAAGCCTATAGTGATAACATCTCATGTTAAACAATCGAGTGCCTAATTTTGAACCTTAAACACTTTGAGTGATTTGAGTGAATCCTTAGTGAGGATGTCATCTCTTGTATATTTAGGACTAAAGTTAATTACTTAGAGGAAGGAGATTACCTATAATTTTATTATCAAAATATTCGATTTACATTGTTTGAGGTTTTTAATGCCCCTATGGTTGAATTCTCACTGTATGATTATCCGTGGAATAATTTGTAACATTATCGATAATGATTATGTGATTGAAATGAATGAATTCTAGCAGTAAATGAGAGTTTTGCTTGAGGACAAGCACATGCTTAAGTGTAGGGGTATTTGATGAACGACAAATTATACATATTGTTACCCCAAATACATAGCATATTTATGGATATTTATTATTAGATTTATGGATTTTGGTGCTCTTAATCCGATTATTTCATGTTCTGTACTCAGGAGAGCACCAAGAGTCAAAAAGAGCCAAAAACGAGCTTAAAAGAGACAAAAAGAACGAAATCAAGAAGATCACACGGCCTAAGCCTTGCCACATGGGCTGATCACATGCCCGTGTCTGTCGAGGGTGTCGTCCAAGGATTTCACGATTCACACGGCCTGGCCATTGACCCACACGGCCGTGTGAAATTTAGCAAAACGTACACGACCTGGAAAACACGTCACACAGTCGTGGCACACGGGCGTGTCCCTTTTTCAAAGAATTATATTTTACACGGAAAAAGGATACTTAGGGAAGAAGAAAGCCAATCCAAAGCCTATAAAAACACCCTAAGTATGACCTACTAAGGGGGACTTTTTCGGGGCTTCTAGAACTTTTCTGGAACGCAGAACCACACCCCAGGAATTACTTGAAGGAAGCCAGACGATCCATCCCAAAAGCCGGAGCTACTCCAAGAGTGAAGATCTCTCTCAAAATTCCTTTAGGGGTTTTAGAGTTTTCTTTATGTTTTGTTATTTTCGTACTTTTGAGATGTACTCTTATTTCATTATGAACTAAACCCCTTAGATACCTAAGGGGGATGAAACCTATAATGGATCTTGTTATTATTATTTGAACTATATGATAAATACTTTATTTGTTCCTAATTATGTATTTCTAATGCTTGAGTTAATATTTCGGGTATTGACTTTTGATTTAATGTGCTTATGCAGAGGATGAATAGACCCTGCCTAAGAGTAGATTTGGCAGAATTAAGCGGAGTTGATCGAACGCCTAGAGATAGGGTTACAAGATTTTGCCAGATTAGGGTGAAACCTAATATGGGAGTCCATAGATCGATTTACTGCTTCCCTAGGGGTGTTAATTAGAAAGATAGTTCAATTAATTCAACTAAGGGTTAGGCGTTATTAGTCTAGAAAGAGATAATAATGTAGGTTAGGGAGTCTCACGGATCAAGTCAAGTGAATAAATCGTTTGGTTTAGAGTTAGATAACAAGTGAAATCTAGGTGGATTCCTCCTTGGGTGTCGTCTTTATCAATTTCTTTTCTTCAAGTCTTTTCCAAATCTTCTCTTCACTTTAATTAAATTAGTTAATTAGTTTAGATAATTAGTTTAATAAACAAACCCTTTTTATTCCTAGGCTAGATAATAAAATGATAGTTATTACTAGTACTTTTGGTTCCCTTGGGTACGATATCCCAGTCTTGCCATTACTATACTATTGTTCGATAGTTGCGCTTGCCTTTTCGTCATGATAGTAGTTAGTCTATGTTTGATCTTCATTATAAATATTAATTACTTGTTACGAATCACGCGATCAGCTTCCTTGGAGTAATGGATCAATCGGCTTTCTTGGAGTAATTCCTTACTCCCTATCCTCTGTCTCCCTTTTAGTCCTCCTCTAGGGTGCTTAAATAGGCTTTAGAAGGCCTCCAAACCCTAAAAATCACCTTTTTCTGAATAGAACTTAACTAGGGCTCAGCAGGGACACGCCCGTGTGACATGCCCGTGTGCGATTACTTCAGGCCATGGTCGAGCCTGTTAGATTGGCACGGGCGTGTGTTCTGCCTGTATTAGGAAGTCTAGGCTGTGTTGTTTTCTCCTGTCAGCCCGTTTTCTCTGTTTTTGGCCCGTTTCTCGTTCTTTTCGTCCTCATATGCTCACCTAAGTATAAAACATGAAATAAAAGGATTAGGAGCACCAAATTCACCAAATCTAAGGGGGAATCATTCATAAACGTGTTAAGCGAGGGATAAAAATATGTATAAATTATGGTTTATCAAATACCCCCACACTTAAGCGTTTTCTTGTCCTCAAGCAAAATCCTCAATTCACAATTAAGAATTCCTTTTTCTCAACTTATAATTTGTATCAATAATATCTCTAACTAATCATAAGTAATCATACATTTAGAATCCCACTAAAAGAACATTAAAGCTTCAAACATTCCAAGTTGAGTATTTAATCATGAAAAACTTAGGCATCTCCCCTCATCTAAGTAGTTATCATCGATTCGAAATCTCATAGAGTTTAACATCCTCACTAAAGATTCACTCAAATCACTCGAAGTATTTAAGGACAATGATATCAGCACTCATCAGTCGATATGAAAAGTTATTTCTATAGGCTTGCATGAAAATCAAATCTCCCCCACTATAAATCGAGATGATACATCAATCAAAAGGTCTTTAGAGGGTTGTAACGAGGCTTGGTTAGGGGGTGTGGTCACAAGCTGTGAGAAAAGGTTAGAATCGAGATTAAGTTGAAAAATTACTTAACTAGAAAAATATTTAATCATTACTTGCGTACAACAAAGCTTCTTCTCTGACTATGGAATTTGAATACTGAAGCTCACAAACAAAATATCACTACTAATATGTATACATGTTAAGAACAAGACATAGCTAAGAAATTTATTCAAATCAAATCTCGACAAAAATAAGGATCAAATTAATTTAGGGGATTTGAACAATAATAGGTTAAGGGTTAATATTAAGGGTAATACAAGGAATGGCTTGTTAAGCTCAAAGGGGTTTACTAAGGGTTAATCATGGAGGTAGGCTTTTCATGGCATGAGTGGGTTAATCCTAGGTGCCTCTATCATCTTGACATATCAAATCAAATGGTGTGGTCTTGACATGCATAATCAAGCAAGTTTTAGAATAACAATTCGATATTGACACACTCAAAGCAATAATAAAAGTGAGCATGAAAGAATTAATATATGCTCTTATAGGCTCAATAATCTCACAAAAATTATGGCTTTTTGATGTTTAAACTTGTGGATTTCAATTCAAGATAATACCTAAACTTGGGGAAACAACCTAAAATTTTAAATTCTTAAAAATCAACTTATCATGCTTAATTTTCTAATGTCTTAAAGTTTAAATAATCAATGCATGAATACCTATGTTTTAATTCAAGATATATCAATAAAATTATAAATCAATCAAAATTCATTCTAAACATGATATGAGATATTTACAAGAGAATAAGGCAACATTCAGGGATTTTTTCTAATAGTGAAATGAATACTCCCACACTTAAGATGTACATTGCCCTCAATGTACAAAGATAGATAGATAGAGAAATATAAATATAAGATCATAAGATAGGGAGAGAATTGAAACTTTCTGAGTGTTAAATGAATGAACTCCCTAGTTTGGAGTTGTGTAGGGTGGAGGAGGATACTCCGGTGGTGGTAGAGGTTGGGTACCACAAGTGCTGCTCCAAAAGAATATTATATCTCGTTATCGAGTAGGGCATGACAGTCATGGAGAACCATTTCCAATGGAGTTTGAAGTTCCTAAGTGATTGTGAGCTTTGGAGCTCTTTATAACTGTGAGAAAATCAGGAACTTTTTAGGGGATATTAGGAAGAATAATTACTCATAAAGAAATAGCCGAGATTAAAAATTAATTTATAAACCTAATATATAAGATAGTAACAAAAAGAAAATAATATTTAAAAGTTAAAATTGAAATTAATAAAGACTTAAAATAAAAAAATAAAAAAATAAAAAAAAGATAAAATTAAATTAAACATCATCATCACCGGATGGTTCGCGAGGTGGTGGTGGCGATGAGATGTGGAAGTGCTGACAGATCTGCTGAAGAGTAGCATCAATGTTATCAAATCGTTGAAAACACTGCTGCTCGAATTGGTTGAGGTGCTCAGATATGTCAGCATATGAAGCCGCCGCATGAACTGGACGATGGGAGCATAGTGGCTGAGACGGTGGGTCCTCGTGCTGAGGAGGGACATCATCAGTAATGTCCTCTGGAGCGTCCTCCTCATTAGATTGGGCAAGACGATATTGGGGAGGGTAGGGTCCTCGGCGTCTTTCGATCATCCTTATGCTAAGCATGCTTGAGATGCCTTGTGGAGACATCTGGCCAATGAGGGTCAGGGATGATTCTTGTGCCGCGGTGTCGAGGAGTCTGAAGTGTCGCGCCAATCAAGTCACGTAGGGGCTAATGGAGATGACCCCCCTCCGATGTCGCTCCGTCTGGTGGTGAATGGCAAAGGCGATAAAGTAGGCAAGGTCGATAACGTGCCCATGCGACATACACCATAAGTAGTAGACGTCATGAGTGGTGACGACGCCGGTGTTCTCTCTCCGCCCTGTCAAGGTGTGAGATAAAATAGAATGTAAGTACCTCAAAGATGGGGCAAGAGCTGATGCCTTGGAGCGACTGGGGTCGTAGCCAGCTGAATGTGGAATGAGGGCACTCCAACACTTCGAGGGAGAATAATAGATGTGACGGTTGAGGGTATCGAGGTTGTTCTCCTCTTGAAACTCTTCTATGTAAAGGCCCGGTGCTGCACCAAACTCTGGGACGCTTAATTGGCGTACTAGGCCGCCAAGTTTAAATTGGATCGTGTCGGGATCATCATGGTTGGTCATTACGGTCTGAAGATGGAATGTTGAGCACAGTTCCATCGTGAGCTCGAGGTACGTCGGCTCGATGATCCCAAAAAAAAGCTCTCAAGGATCGGTGGTTAAGAGTACCCGAATCGAATCAGCCAACTGTACTTGTTCTACCGTAGCCCAGTCGATGCAGCGGCCCACAATTAAAGGTCGGGCCCAGAGTATTTGGAAAAGTTCTTCTTGGGGCCCGTTGGGGAATTGTAAGAAAGGGTGGTGAATTTTTGCGGTAGGGCCCGAGAAAGATGACGCTCCCTTCCTTTTCTTCGAGGTGGGGACGGTAGCTTTCTTTCCTCGTGAAGACGACATAGTGAATCTGCAATTGGAATCATCAATTTGTAGTGATGAGTAGACAGGGTAAAATGAAACTAAATTTAAAGAGGAAAAGTCATAAATATGTTCAGCCACAACTACTAAATTTAAGTAAAATAATAAGTTCAATAGCATACTTACGTGGCATTAGTATGGTGGTATGAGTAAAAAAAAAAATTGCAAAGAATGGAGTGCAACACAAAAGGCATGAATATTTCAACTAGCCTATTCATGATTATTCACTTTAAACTAGTCAAATAGAGTAGAGAAATCATGCAATAAATAAGAACTTGAACATGGAAAATATGATAACTATTCTAGATATGACATTTAAGTGATAAAAACATAAAAATAACATGAAAACTTGCATATTATTATGATAAATAGCCTTAGAAATTAGTAAAATAAATGAAAAAGGAGTAAACAAACGCTAGAAAAAGGAGGATGGGCGTCAAAAATAGAGTTCGAGGCGGTGCACGGGCGTGGCAGGGAGGCCGTGTGGGAATGCAACGGCTAGGGCTAGGGTTTTTGAGTGAAGAAGATAATGAATAGTGTAGCCTATTTATAGATTTTGGGGCACACGGCCAAGGGACACGCCCGTGTTTCCCAATTTTAGCCCGTGTGTTTCGCGTTTTTCCTCTTTTGGTGCGTCTGAAATTTGTCTCACGCCCGTGTACCTTGGGCATGTTGGTGCACACAGCCATGTTGCACGACCGTGTCTAGCTTCATTCGCTTCTCCCACCCTCGTGTTTGTATGTCCATGCCCGTGTTCGTATGTCCACGCCTGTGTTAATTTAACAGGTTTGACCACGGGTGCTATAAACGGTGGTGTCGCGCGCCCGTGATAGTTTCTCAGTTTAAACCACGGTCCTAGGGCACGGGCGTGGCGCAGGCCCGTGTTGTTTTGGCAGGTTCGCCTACGGCCATATTGAACGACCGTGGCAATTTATCGCAGCCCGTGTTTTGGGGAAATCTTTGCCCTGTTTCCACACGGTCCTAAGCACGCCCGTGTGCTTGGCCATGTCTCTGTGGTGAACCTGCATTCAAGAGATCTGTTAGTAAGTTAAGTGTTAAACACTAAAATTTTAAAGAATTTAATACAGTTAGTGCTTGGGTTGCCTCCTGAGAAGTGCTTATTATAGTCTAAGCTCGACTTACCTCTCCATCGAATGTTCATGGTGGTTCAAAGAGATTATACTCCTCATTCCTGCTATCAATCTCATCAAAATAAAGTTTTAGACGTGTGTTGTTTACCTTAAAAGTGCCGAACTTGGGATGACTTACCTCGACTGTACCGAATGGGAAAATACTAAGTACTGTAAGAGGGATTTCTTCATTCGGGTTGGCAGTGACAATGTGAGGATCCGCGGCATCTAGTAAGACTTTATCTCCAACCTTAAGTTGATTTGGAGAGGTATCGAGCTCATTCTGACGTAGTTTTGGTTTATCATATGTTCTCAGTTTATGTGTCTGCCATTCATCTAGCTCTTCGATTTGTAGCCTTCGTTCTTCATGAATGGGTTCTCTAGTATTGCTTGAACAGGGCTCGTGTACTTCTCTGAAACTCATTTTTGAAAAGTAGGTTGCACCATATTGTAAGTTTTAGTAGACTGGTTTAGACCATTACCTTTAATTTTTGGTGTGTTGCCAAGATTACGAGCTTGAAGGGTGATTGTTTCGCCTCCTACACGAAGTGTGAGATCACCTGTGCCAACATCAATAATCGTTTTAACAGTTGCTAAAAAGGACCTCCCTAAAATCAAAGGAGTGCTGCTATCCTCCTCTATGTCTAGAACAATGAAGTCAATGGGAAATATAAATTTATCTATTTTAACTAGTACATCTCCAATAATACCCTTAGGAAATCTTATATTTTTATCTGCTAATTGAATGCTCATCCTAGTCTGTTTGGGTTTCCCAAGACCTAGTTTCTTAAACATTTTGTAAGGCATGACGTTAATGCTTACCCCTAAATCAGCTAATGCATTATTAACATCTAGACTACCAATTAAGCAAGGAATTGTAAAACTCCCTAGATCTTTTAATTTGTTGGGTAGCTTATTCTGTAGAATAGCTGAGCAAATTGTGTTTAGCTCCAAATGCGATGCCTCGTCCAATTTCTGCTTGTTTGCTAAAAGCTCCTTTGAAAATTTCATTGCATTCAGCATCTGCGATAGAGCTTCAATAAATGGTAAGTTAATATGTAATTTTTTCAAAAGTTTATGGAATTTACCAAATTGTTCGTCTGAGCGGTCTTTCCTTGACGCATTAGCTTATGGTACACGAGGTTTATATTCTACACTCATCGTTTTGATTTCATTATGACTTACCTCATATCTACCTTTGCTTACCACAGTTTCTTGCCTCGGTTCTGGCTCAGGCTCAACGAATCCTTTTTTATTTTGAACATTAATTACGTTGAGCTGTTCCCTTGGGTTAAGTTCAGTATTACTTGGCAGGCCACCTTATGGTCATTCGGAGATTAGTTTGGACAGCTGGCCTATCTGAGTTTCGAGCCCTTGGATTGATGCCTGTTGATTTCTAAGTGCCGTCTTGGTATTCTGGAAACAGGTTTCTAACACCGAGATGAATTTGGATAGCATCTCTTTAAGGTTCGGTTTCTTTCCTGTTGATATGGTGGCTGTTAAAAACACAGAGGATTTTGTGGCCTTTGATTCCCTTGACCACCCGAGGAGAAATTTGGGTGGTTCTTCCAACCTGCATTATAAGTGTTACTGTATGGGTTATTTTGAGATCTAAAGTTATTGTTACCCATATAGTTGACTTGTTCCTCTTCGGCTGTAGGATTGAATGGTTGATATTCTGTATGCACACCTCCTCCACTTGAATCACACCTCATCACTGGATGTACCAGCTTAGAACCAAGTAAACCATCAATATTTTTATTCAGAAGTTCTACCTGATTTGACAACATAGTAACCGAATCGACGTTATAACGCCTGCTATTTTAGTCGGCTTAATCCTTATGACTTGCCACTGATAGTTATTCAGTGACATCTCCTCAATAAATTCGTAAGCCTCTTCAGGTGTTTTGTTGTTGATGGTTCCACCAGCAGAGGCGTCAATCATCTGTCTTGTCGAGGGATTCACACCATTGTAGAACGTTTGAACTTGCAGCCATAGAGGTAACCCATGGTGAGGGCACCTTCGTAGTAGGTCCTTGTATCTCTCTCATGTATCGTCAAGTGTTTCTAAATCCATCCGCACAAAAGAAGAGATATCATTTCGTAATTTAGTCGTTTTAGCCGGCGGAAAATACTTTAATAAAAAATTTTCGATCATTTGTTCCCAAGTAGTGATGGGCCCTCGTGGTAACGAGTTCAGCCACTGTTTAGCCTTGTTCCTTAGTGAAAAAGGGAATAACTGAAGATGAATGGCTTTGTAACAGCCTAATTTCAGTGGTGTCGGAACAATGATTCGAGATCACTAAATCTGACAAATGAGTAGGAAATATTATTAATTTAGTGAGTATAAGCTAAATGTGAAGTTAGGAAAAATTTTGAAATAGTGAATAGTGTACAAAAAATATATATACTAAAATAATTAGAATAAAAAACGAGGTATCGAGACCTCGGGAATTTTAAATCGAGCCATAAATATTTTTATAAATATTTATGGAGTGTTAATAAGTTAGTATTAAAGTTTCACAAGAAATTTTAAAAATCTTGATAGCTAATTAAATAAAAAGGACTAAATTGAAAAAAGTGTAAAAGTTGCTAAAATGATTAAATAGCTCAATTGTCAAATGAGGAAGGACCTAAAGTGCAAATAAGCCCAACGGAGATATTTTGGGCGGCAATAGCTGAGAAAAATCAGAAAATGGGTGAAATAAGGGCAAACTTGGAAAATTACCAAAATTAACTAAACAAAAATGGGACTAAATTGGAATATCTAGAATTCTCTTCATTTCTCTTCATATTCATCAGCTGAAAAATAGCCATGGAGGAGGGTTCAAGCTGGTTTTCATACTCTAGCTTCATGTAAGTTTAATTCTTGCTTTCTCCTTGAAATTTTTATGTTTTTGGACTTTTACAATTGGGTCCAACTTACTATTTCATTAGTTTTTTATTCCATGGCTAATTTTTGAAGTTTTGATGGATGAGTACTGAAAGAATATGATGAATAAACATAGAATTGAAGCTTTAATTTTGATATATGGTGATTTTATCAAGTAAAATTGATGAAAATTGGTTTAGGACCAAATTGTGAAAGAGTTTGGAATTAAGGTCTAGTGTTAAAGTTCTGGTTTTCAAAGGTTATGAAGTAGTTTAAAATGATGGAATAAAGTATTAAGTGAGAAAAATTATATCAATTGAGGAGTTAATTGAGCAAGGATTGAATTGTATGAACTATGAAATTTGGGGCTAAATGGAAATCAATATTTTTCACTAAAATTGTTTTGGGCAGCAGCAGTAGCCTAACTTTGAAAAATCACAAAAAATTGTATAAATCGAATTAGAGGATGAATAAAATATTAAATTAAATCTTATTGAGTTTAGTTTCTTATAAAAGAAATTATGTAAGCAATGAAATTGTAAATCATGAGCTACAATAACTTTTGTGAGACAAGGTCAGAATGATTTCGGGGTTCCCCTGTTCTGAATTTGGAAAATCATCAAAAATTGGATAAAAATAATTAGGGGCTTAAATTTATATGTTTAGAATCCTTAATTAGTCCATTTTCAATATAAATAAGCAGGAACATCATCCGAATCTCGTACGATGAGATAATTAATTCTTAGTGAAGAACGGTCGGAACTGTCAGACAGCAGAACAGGGGTAACTTTAAAGAATAAACTGTACTTATTGGCTAAACCAAAAATTCTGAAACTTTTATGGTAATAATATATGTAATTCTAGTTTCAGGAAAAATTAGCGGATCTTAATTTCGAGTTATGTACCTTAAGATATAAATAATTTAGTAACTATGACGCAAATGGACAGTTTTGAATATACATATAAGTAAACAGTGAAATTATTGATAATGTTACTTGTTGCATGTTATATAAATAAAGGAAGTGGAATGGAGAGGAGGAGGAGGAAAATATGTATGAATATTCAGCTAGCATGGCTAATTTGCATGTTTTTGGCTCATGGACTAAATTGAATAAAAGTAAAATTTTATGGGCAATTTTGTAAAATGTTAGAAATGACCAAATTGTATGAAATGAATTATTTTATTATTTAAAATTACAAAATTGAATGAAATTATTAATTTAGCTCCAGATCAGGGAAAAACATGTTTTAACGATTAAATTGAAAAGTGTTAAAATTATGGAAAATTCTGATATTTTATAGAATTCATGGGTTGTTATCAATTTGTTTGAGAATAACGGCTGGAAATAAGGATTAAATTGTAATAATTTTATTTATTTTAACCTAAGGATGAAATTGTTATTAATTAAAAGTTTAAGGGTAAAATGGTAATTTTTTTAGAGCATTAGTTGAATGTATTACAACATGAAATAAATGAAAATGACGATCAAATTTCTTTATAAAGATCCAGATGACTCGAATACGAGATTTAAAGGTGGAAAAGAAAAGATATCGGATTAATAAAATTATAAACATGTACAAGTAACAAGGTAAGTTAGTGTAACTTGAATTGTATTTTTAAATGCATGAAATATCGATATAATGAATTACCTGATTTATGTTTATAAAGAAATGGCAAGAGAATGATATTTATCATGACATGTAAATAGGTGATTATTTTTGATACGTTGATACAAGGAAATTAATTAAATTGAGACGAGTAGTAAATTCAAGTAAAACATATCGAGGAAAATAAATACGTTAAGGGACAATATGTTTGATTTTAATTGGTTCCAAATATGAACATTAGATAAAATGAAATATCTGATAAATAAATTGGTAACTCCTGTAATGCTCCATAACTCTATTCCGTTGATGGATTCGGGTTATGGGCGTTACAGGCTTCATCAGAAACGCCATTAATTTTAAAAGTGTCACAGATTTCTAGAAAATTCGCCAAGTGAGTGTTGGGGTTCTCATCCTACCAACCATCAAACTGAACAAATTGATGTATCATTTGAATCGTGTTAGGTTTCAATTCAAAATTATTTGCAGCAATAGCAGGCCTAATTATACTTGACTCAGTTCCTATTAAATTAGGTTTAGCATAATCATACATATTTCGAGGAGCAGGATTCTGATTTGCTAATTCAGCGGGTATCGCAGGAGGTAGCTGATTGTCTTGATTTTCAGCCATCTCCTCGGTTGTAGTTGAGATATTGTCCTCTTGCTCTTCTTCTGTGTATCTTAAGCTTTGCCTTATTTCTCTTCGATTTCTACGAGCTATGCGATCGATCTCTTCGTCAAAAAGCAGTGGTCCTGAC
The DNA here is from genome assembly GCA_025698475.1 of Gossypium anomalum. Classification (NCBI taxonomy): domain Eukaryota; kingdom Viridiplantae; phylum Streptophyta; class Magnoliopsida; order Malvales; family Malvaceae; genus Gossypium; species Gossypium anomalum. The sequence continues at coordinate 20,165,897 of CM046966.1, forward strand.
GGGTTTCTTCTAATCATAAACTGTAAGAACCTGCCAGAAGAAAGAAAAATAAAATTAGTAAAACAAAAATTAAAATTAATTTGTAAGAAAATAAATGGCTAAAGTAATAAAAATTGAGTGTTCCTAATATTTTAGTCCCGGTATGTAACGGCCCAAATTTTAGTGATACCGGAACAGTGATTTGAAATCACTAAATCCGACATGTGAGCTTAGATATTAGTAAGCAAATGTTAAGTGTGGTTTTAGAAATAATTTTGAATTAGTGAAATTATGTAGTGTAGGAAGTTGTAGATAAAGCGGAATAAAAAGCGAGGTATCGAGACCTCGAATTCATAAATCGAGCCATAAATATTTTTAAAAATATTTATGGAGTGTAAATAAGTTAGTATTAAAGTTTCACAAGAAATTTTAAGGTTTGATGAGTTAATTAGGTGAAAAGGACTAAATTGAACTAAGTGCAAAATTGTGAGATGTGATTAAATAGCTCTAGTAATAATTAAAAGAGGACTAAATAGGCAATTAGACACCTATTATTGGGCTGGACGGCATATGTGTGCAGGAAAATTAAAAATCAAGTGTGAACAAGGGGCAAAATTGGAAATAAGGTAATAATTTAATTGTAAAATATGATATATTAGGTAAAATCTAGAGTTTTCTTCATTTTTCTTCATCTTCATCAGATAAAAACACCATTAGAGAGCTTTAAGAAGCTGGTTTTTATATTCTACAGCATGTAAGTTCAACTCTTGATTATTTCTTATAATTTTTGTATTTTTGAGACTTTTACAACTAGGTCCATATGTTTAATTCATTAGTTTTTGATAATTTTGAAAGTTGCCATGAACAAGTGCTGAAATTATATGATGATTTATTATGGAATTGAGGTTTTAATTTTATTATATGATGATTTTGTGAAGAGATTTTATAGAAATCACTATTTAGGACCTAATCGTAAAAGTTGTGAAATTAGGGTTTTGTGATGAAAATTTGAATGTCAAAGGCTGTGAAATAGTTTATAATGTTTAAATAAAGTGTTATTTGAGAAGAATTAGTTCAATTGATGAATAAATTAAGTAGGGACTAAATTGTAAAAAAAATGAAAAGTTTGGGGTAATAGTGTAATTTCAAAATTTTAAGGGCATAATTTGTGAAATAGAATAGAATTGTAATGGATGCTAATGAAGGAATGATTTTATAATTATAGATCAAGAAAACGAAGTGAATCGTGGAAAGAAAAAAATTCAAGAATAGTCCTCGAATTTCTCGACTTTTGCAAATTAGCCTGTAAGTTCATATGGCAAATTTAATGTTTGATTATGAAGATATTATGATTTTTAAGTATATTATTGTAGATGAATACTATCAATTTGTAATAAGTATGAAATAATAGTTAAATAAAAGTACACATTAGTTGGAACAATGGATTTGAGTGCTTTCATTCTGTGACCATGATGAATTGACGGAAAAGATGTGATAAAAGTACGCCTGCCTCAAGACCATAGCTGGGCTATGGCATCGGTGCAATGTGATATGTGTTCCGTATAAGACCATAGCCGGGCTATGGCATCGGTGAGATGTGATAATGTGATTCCGTATAAGACCATATCTGGGATATGGCATTGGCATGTGATGTGATCCGTGTAAGACCACAGCAGGACTATGGCTTCGGTGTGTGATATGTGACAATGTGCAAGTCCATAGTTTTCTATGGCAATGTGTTAATGAAGCACTCAATTCCATTAGTTCTCAATAAATTGTCAATGGAAATAAATGAGAAAAAAAAAAAAAAGGGCCCAAAGAAGTTAAATTTGTGAATAGGAATATGAAATTTATTCAAAGGAGCTTAATAATGGATTTGTGATTTACAGGGTAAAGTAGTTAAATTAAAAGATATATGATTGTGTACAATGTTCGGTAAGATTTGTGTTTTTATGCCTATGAGCTTACTAAGCTTCAATAAGCTTACTTGTGTGTGTTTGATATTTTTATGTAGATTGAATTAAAGTGAAGCTGGTAGATCGGATCAACACAACAAGGCACACTATCCAGATCAATTCCGGTAGCTTTTGTTTTATGTTTAAAGATTTATATGGCATGTATAGAGTTTAAAGGAATTAAAGTAAAGATGTTATAAACTAGTTAACAATATTTTGTACTAAAACAGTTTTTGGTTAGTAGCAATAGTTTGAATTTGAAAATTCACCATAAATTATGAAAATCTAATTAGAGGTTGAATGAAATATGAAATTAAAGCTTATTGAGTCTAGTTTCTTATAAAAGAAATTATGTAAGAAATGGAATTGTAAATCATGAGATATAATAACTTTTGTGAGACAAGGTCAGAGTGATTTCGAGCTCCCCTTTTCTGATTTGTAAAAATAATTAAAAATTGTACAAAAATAATTATGAGTCATACTGTATATGTATGGATTCCTTATTGAGTCTATTTTTAATAGAAACAAACGGCATGGTTATTTGAATTCTGTACAGAGAGAAATTTGGTTTGAAGTGCACAGGGGTCAGAGTAGCTGAACCCTTAAACAGGGGAGGCTTTAACTAATAAACTGTACTAATTGGCCCAACCAAAAATTATAGAAAAAAATTAGTAAGTAGATATATGTGTCTAGATTCGGGGAAAATTTACGGATTTTGATTTTGAGTTTTGTAACTCGAGATATGATTTTTTTAGCGACTGTGATGCAGTTAGACAGCTTGTCTAAAAAGTAAGATATAAATTGTCTGAATTCGGTTAAGTGCTCAAATAAGTTTAGTATTGCCTTTTGCTCGAATCCGGTGACGGTCTCGGGTAAGGGGGCGTTACACGGTAACGGCGCAAAAAACTTGATCGTGATTTTCTGTGATAAGTTTTATAAATTTATAATTAATTGTTCTTGAAACTAACTATTATCACGATGTAGGCAAGTGTACCTATCGAATAGTAGTATAGCTTTAGCAAGACCGGATTGTCGTACCCAAAGGACTAAAAGTACTAGTAATGACCGCCTTTTTATTATCTAGCGTAAGAATAAAGGGGTTTGTTTTAACTAACTGATTAACTAAATTAAGAAGTTGCAGAAAATAGAATTGGGGAATTAATTTTGGGAAAAACAATTGATTTAGGACAATACCTAAGGAAAAATCCACCTAGACTTTACTTGTTATTCTGGCTCCGAACCGGACGATTTATTCATTTAACTTGTTCCGTAGAGATCCCTAAGTTATGTTATTATCCCTATTCAAGACTAATAACGTCTAATCCCTAGGTTGAATAATTGAGACTTTTCTCTAATTAACACCTTAAGGTTGCATTAACTCGATCTATGGATCCCCTTATTAGGTTTCACCCTAATCTGGCAAAATCTTGTCACCCTATCTCTAGGCACGCAATCAACTCCGCTTAATTATGACAAAGTCACTCTTAGCCAGGGACTATTCATCCTCCAACTAAGAGCATTAACTTGAATTGATATCCTAAAATACCAAAACAAGAATTAAGAACACATAATTAAGAACAAGTCAAATATTTATCATACGATTTAGAAAATAATAACAAGATTCGTCTTAGGTTTCATCCCCCTTAGGTATTTAGGGGTTTTAGTTCATAACTAAATAAGAAAACATCTCAGAATAATGAAGAATACAAAACATAAAGAAAACTCAAAACTCCTGAAGGGAAATTGAGGAGAGATCTTCAGTTTTGATGATGAATTCGGCTTTATTGGAGTAATTCCTTACTCCCTATCCTCTGCCTCCCCTTTAGTCCTCTTCTAGGGTGCTTAAATAGGCTTTAGAAGGCCTCCAAACCTTAAAAATCACCTTTTTCTGAATAGAACTTAATTAGGGCTCGGCAGGGACACGCCCGTGTGACACGCCCGTGTGCAATTACTTCAGGCCATGGTCGAGCCTGTTAGATTGGCACGGGCGTGTGTTCTGCCTATGTTAGGATGTTCAGGCCATGTTGTTTTCCCCTGTCGGCCTGTTTTCTCCATTTTTGGCCCGTTTTTCGTTCTTTTCGTCCTCCTATGCTCACCTAAGTATAAAACATGAAATTAAAGGATTAGGAGCACCAAATTCACCAAATCTAAGGGGGAATCATTCATAAACGTGTTAAGCGAGGGACAAAAATATGTATAAATTATGGTTTATCAAGTTGCAGTGGCTAGGGTTAGGGATTTTGGGTGAGGGAGGTGATGAATAGTGAGGGGTTTTTATAGATTTTGGGGCACACGGCCAGGGGACACGCCTATTTGCCCTAATTTCAGCCCGCGTGTTTTGCGTTTTTTTAATTTTCGGTGCCTCTAATATACAGCCTACGCCGGTGTTCCTTGGGCGTGTTGATGCACACGGTTGTGCTGCACGACCGTGTCTGGCTTCATTCACTTCTCTCACGCCCGTGTATAAAGGCCCACGCTCGTGTTAATTTGATAGGTTCGACCACGGGTGCTAGACACGGGCGTGTCACACGCCCGTGCTATTTTCTCATGTTCAACCACGGTTCTAAGACACGAGCGTGTCGCACGCCCGTGTTGTTTTGGCAGGATTGCCCATGGCCATGTCGTACGGTCGTGGCCATTTATCGCAGCCCGTGTTTTGGGAAAAATCTTTGCCTTGTTTCCACACGGTCTTAAGCACGCCCGTGTGCTTGGCCGTGTGAGTGTGGTAAACTTGTATTCAAGAGCTCAGTTAGTAAGTTAGGTGTTAAACACTAGTATTTAAAGAAGTTAATACCATTAGTGCTCGGGTTGCCTCCCGAGAAGCGCTTATTTATAGTCTAAGCTCGACTTACCTCTCCATTGAATGGTCATGGTGGTTCGAGGAGTTTACACTCCTCATTCATGCGATCAATCTCATCAAAATAAGGTTTTAAGCGGGTATTGTTTACCTTAAAAGTGCTGAATTTGGGATGATTTACCTCGACTGTACCGAATGGGAAAATGCTAAGTACCGTAAGAGGAATTTCTTCATTCGGTTTGGCAGTGGCAATGTGAGGATCTTCGGTATTTAATAAAACTTTTTCTCTAACCTTAAGTTGATTTGGTGAGGTATTGAGCTCGTTCTGGTGTAGTTTTAGTTTATCGTGTGTTCTCAATTTATGTGTCCATCGTTCATCTAGCTCCTCGATTTGTAGCCATCTTTTTTTATGAATATGTCCTTTGTTGTTGCTTGAACATGGCTCATGTATATCCTTCAAACTCGAACTCATTTCTTGCAAAGTAGGTTGCAGCATATGGTCTGTTTTGGTAGAATGATTTATACAACCACCTTCAACTTTTAATATGTTACTCGAATTGCGAGCTTGAAGAGTGATTGTTTCGTCTCCCACATGAAGTGTGAGTTCACCTGTGCCAACGTCAATAATTGTTCTAGCAGTTGCTAAAAAGGGCCTTCCTAAAATCAAAGGAGTGTTACTATCCTCCTCTATTTCTAGAATAACGAAATTAATTGGGAATATAAATTTATCAATTTTAAGAAGTACATCTTCAATAATACCCCTAGGAAATCTGATAGTTTTATCTACTAATTGAATGCTCATCCTAATTTGTTTCGGTTTCCCAAAACCTAGTTGCTTAAACATTTTGTAAGGCATGACGTTGATGCTAGCCCCTAAATCAGCCAATGCATTATTAACATCTAAGCTACCAATTAGGCAAGGAATTGTAAAACTCCCTGAATCTTTTAATTTGTTGGGTAGCTTATTCTGTAGAATAGCTGAGCAAACTGCGTTTAGCTCCACATGTGACACCTCATCCAACTTTCGCTTATTTGCTAGGAGCTCCTTTAAAAACTTCATTACGTTCGGCATCTGCGAGAGAGCTTCAATAAACGGTAAGTTGATATGTAATTTCTTTAAAAGTTTAAGGAATTTACAAAATTGTTTATCTGAGTGGTCTTTCCTTGTCGCATTAGGGTATGGCATAAGAGGTTTATATTACACTCTTACCGATTTCTGTTTGGTGTGACTTACCTCACCTTTACCCTTGCTTACCACAGTTTCTTGCTTTGGTTCTGGTTCAGATGTAACTAACCCTTCCTCATTTCTAACGTTGATTGCATTGAGTTGTTCTTTTGGGTTAGGTTCATTATTACTTGGCAAGCTACCTTGTGGTCGTTCGAAAATTAATTTGGATAGCTGGCCTATCTGAGTTTCGAGCCCTTAGATCGATGTTTGTTGATTTTTAAGTGCCGTCTCGATATTCTGAAAGCGAGTTTCCGACACTGCGCTAAACTTTGTTAGCATTTCTTCAAGGTTTGGTTTTTTCTCTTGTTGGTAAGGTGGTTGTTGGAAGCCTGAGGATGGTGGTGGTCTCTAATTTCATTGGCCTCCCCATGAGAAGATTGGATGATTCCTCCAACCTGCATCATAAGTATTGTTAGAAGGGTTATTTTGGGCTCGAGGATTATTACCCATGTAGTTCAATTGCTCGCTCTCCATGCTGTGGCTATAGGGTGAATATTCTGTATTGCTCGATCCACCTCCACTTGCTTCACATTGCATCACTAAATGAACCTGTGAAGAATCAAGAAACCCATCAATTTTTCTATTCAAAAGTTCTACCTGATTTGAGAGCATGGTGACTGAATCGACGTTAAAAACGCCGGCTGCTTTCATTGGCTTTGTCCTCATGACTTGCCACTGATAATTATTCAGAGACATCTCTTCTATAAATTCATAAGCAGCTTCAGGTGTTTTATTATTGATAGTCCCACCAAAGAATTGCGTCAACCATTTGTCTAGTCGAGGATTCGTGCCATTGTGGAATGTTTGAACTCAGAGCCAAAGTGGTAACCCATGGTGAGGGCATCTTCTTAAAAGGTCCTTGTATCTCTCCCATGCATCGTAGAGTGTTTCTAAATCCATCTGCACAAAGGAGGAAATATCATTACGTAATTTCACCGTTTTAGCTGGCAGAAAATACTTTAATAAAAAATTTTCGGTCATTTATTCCCAAGTAGTGATTGATCCTCATGGTAACGAGTTCAACCACTGCTTAGCTTTATTCCTTAACGAAAAAGGGAATAACCGAAAACGAAGGGCATCATCAGAAATGCCATTAATTTTAAATGTGTCAGAGAATTCCAGAAAATTTTCCAAGTGAATGTTGGGATCCTCATCCTGCAAACCATCAAACTGAACAAGTTGCTGTATCATTTGAATCGTGTTAGGTTTCAGTTCAAAATTATTTGCAGCAGTAGCAGGCCTAACTATACTTGACTCGGTTCTGTTAAATTAGGTTTAGCATAATCATAGTACAAGGAGCATGATTCGATTTACTAGATCAAGAAAGATTAGCAGGAGGTACCGAATTTTCCTGATTTTCGGTCATCTCCTCGGTTGTATTTGGAATAACGTCCTCTTGCTCTCCCTCTGTGTATCATTTGAATCGTGTTAGGTTTCAGTTCAAAATTATTTGCAGCAGTAGCAGGCCTAACTATACTTGACTCGGTTCCTGTTAAATTAGGTTTAGCATAATCATAGTACAAGGAGCATGATTCTGATTTACTAGATCAGCAGCATTAGCAGGAGGTACCGAATTTTCCTGATTTTCGGTCATCTCCTCGGTTGTATTTGGAATAACGTCCTCTTGCTCTCCCTCTGTGTATCTTAGGCTTTGCCTTATTTCTCGTCGGTTTTTGAGAGTTGTGCGATCGATTTCTTCGTCAAAAAGTAATGGTCCCAACGGTTTTCTTCTAGTCATAAACTACAAGAACCTGCCAGAAGAAAGAAAAAGAAAATTTAGTAACGAAAACTAAACAAAAATTTAAATTGCAGTAAAAGTAAATGGCTAAAGTAATAAAAATCGAGTGTTCCTAATATCTTAGTTCCCCGGCAACGGCGCCAAAAACTTGATCGTGATTATTCGTGATAAGTTTTATAAATTTATAATTAATCATTCTTGAAACTAACTATTATCATGATGAAGGCAAGTGTACCTATCGAATAATATTATAGCTTTAGCAAGACCGGATTGTCGAACCCAAAGAAACTAAAAGTACTAGTATTAACTGTCTTTTTATTATCTAGCCTAAAAATAAAATGGGTTTGTTTATCTAAACTAATTAACTAAACTAAGAAATCACAGAAAATAGGTTGGGGAAAATACTTTTGGAAAAATGATTGATCTAAGACAATACCCAAGGAAAAATCCTCCTAGACTTCACTTGTTATTTGACTCCGAATCGGACGATTTATTCATTTAACTTGTTCCGTAGAAATCCCTGAGTTATGTTATTATCCCTATTCAAGACTAATAACGTCTAACCCTAAGTTGAATAATTGAAATCTCTTTCTAATAGACACCTTAAGGTTGCATTAACTCGATCTATGGATCCCCTTATTAGGTTTCACCCTAATCCAACAAAATCTTGTCACCCTATCTCTAGGCGCGCAATCAACTCCGCTTAATTATGACAAAGTTACTCTTAGATAGGGACTATTCATCCTCCAAATAAGAGAATTAACTTGAATCAATATCCTAAAATACCTAAACAAGAATTAAGAACACATAACTAAGAACAAGTTAAATATTTATCATATAATTCGGATAATAATAACAAGATCCGTCTTAGGTTTCATTCCCCTTAGGTATTTAGGGGGTTTAGTTCATAACTAAATAGGAAAACATCTCGGAAGAGTAATGAATACAAAACTAAACAAAACCTAAAACTCTTGAAGGGAAATTGAGGAGAGATCTTTAGTCTTGATGATGAATCTGGCTTCTGAGATGGATCAATCGGCTTTCTTGGAGTAATTTCTTGCTCCCTACCTTTTCTCTCCTCTTTAGCCCTCCTCCAGGTGTTTAAACAGGCTTTTGAATACCTCGAAGACCTCAAACTTGCCCTTTTCCAAATAGAACTTAGCTAGGGCTCGGCAGGGACACGCCCGTGTGACACGCTCGTGTGTGATTACTTCAGGCCGTGGTCAAGGCTGAGGGATCAACACGCCCGTGCTAAGGTTGTTTTAGGCCGTGTTCGAGCCTGTTAGAATGGCACGGGTGTGTGTTCTATCCGTGTGAGGAAGTCCAGGCCGTGTTGTTCTCCCACGTCGGCTTATTTTCTCTGTTTTTGGCCCGTTTCTTATTCTTTTCGCTCTCCTATGCTCACCTAAGTATAAAACATGAAATTAAAGGATTCGAAGCATCAAATTCACCAAATCTAAGGAGAAATCATTCATAAATGTGTTACGTATGGGATAAAAATATGTATAAATTATGATTTATCAATGAGCTCATCATGCAATACTATTTCAAGACATTATCATTTCATCTCTCAATTCTCATGCCATGTCAAGAGTTAAGTCCGTTGAATTATTGAAATTCTTGTGGATGCTCAAGTAGTACACTCAAGGTGTACGGTTCCATAATCCGTCAATTCTTATTCAAAGGTACCCATTAGGACACTATATCAAGGAACACTCTTTCGAGCCACATATCGTATAATAGGATTACCAATCCAGGCTAAATCCTTTATAAAATGTAAGCTCAAAAGAGCTCAATTAGGATTACCAATCTAGGCTAAACCCTAATCGTAATATATACTCGAGAGGTATTATATCAGGATTACTCTTCCGGGTTAAATCCTTTCTATAATAAGGTTAATAGGATTACTCTTCTGAGCTATATCCCATCCGCAACAAATGCAGGAGCTTATTTGTTTCGGGAAAGTGCATATATTCATCGGAATTCAATATTCAATCGGGACTTAACCCCTTTTTCACCATATCAAGCAAGAATTAAATTTCTCATTATAGCATTCAAGTAATGTACATCAATACAAATCACATTTCATACAACACAACATTCAATTAAACATATTTACATGCCTGATTAAGTTACACAAACTTACCTCGACACTTCTTCGCGTTAGAAATCTACTAATCTGAAACCTTTTCTTTTCCTCGATATAACCTCAAATTAGTGTTTTCTGGATCTATATAAATGAATTTAATCATCAATTTCACACATTTTATATTTAAATAGACCCAATTTACATCCAAGGTAAAATTACCATTTTTCCCCTAACTTTTCCATAAAATTTGATTTCGTCCCTAGGCTCAGAAAATGAAACTTGTGCAATTTACTCCTTATTCCAAGCCTAACCAAAATCCCATTAAAAATTTTACAGCACTTGTATTCATAAAAATTTAGAATTTTTCTTTAATTTCACAAGTTTACATTTTAGTCCCTAAATCATGTTTCCATCAAAAATCACTTTGTAAAAGTTGTTTATCTATCAACAACCTTTCATTTTCTACCATAAATTTCTAATTTTCAACATATAAATCCTTGACCCATTTTCCATACTTTGATAACTTTTCAAATTAATCCATCAAATAGAGAGATTAAGTTATCCCGACTTCAAAAATATCAAAATTACTAAAAATAGGACAAGAAAACTTACCCAATTAGGCCTTGAAAGTTTCATCTCTCTCTCTCCCTCCTAGGGTTTCCATGTGTTTTTAGGTTGAAGATGATGAAAAAATAAGATAATATTTTCTTTTCATCATTTAATTAATTAAGTATTTTGCAATTTCCAATTTAGTCTTTGCCCTTTTTCTATATTTCCATGGAAGAGTCACCAAGAATCTACATACTTTTATTTAATGGTCTAATTACCATATAAGGACCTCTAGATTTGAATTCCATAACTATTTAATTCTTAGAGCTACTAGAATTCAACTTTCGCATTTTATATAATTTAGTCATTTTCATAATTAAACACTTAATCGTTAACATTTTTGTATCAAAATTTTCACACGACATGCCTATTATAATACGAACCATATAATGAAATAAAAATAAACATTATTTTTCGATCGAATTTGTGGTCTCAAAACCACTGTTCCGATTTCACTGAAAAATGGGTTGTTACAATGTGCTTGAGTATGGGTATGTAATGATAGATGGTATTTGGTATTTAAAAGTATTAAATGATTGAGTAATGAACTTAGCAAGTTTATGAAATTAGGTAAAATTATGCTTGGTTAGTAAATGACCATATTGATGATTTGACAAAGTGAAATAAGGCATGAAATTGAATGGTACATTGTGGTATCTGTGTTTTGTATCAGTTGGTAATGAGATGGTATGGATTATGCTTGGTTGAATTTTATTTAAATGCTCATTTATGCTATGTTTTGGTACCATTGAGTTTGGTGTAGGTGTATACAAAATTGGGTGGCAAATTGGCTTGGTAAATAGCCTATTTTTGTCCACACGGGTAGAGACACAGTCGTGTGTCTCATCCGTGTGTGATACACGGTCATGTGCATGACCGTGTGTGCACTAGTGTTGAATTAAAGATCAAGTCAGTATGCTCCTCACGGCCTAGCACACGGGCGTGTGATTGGCCGTGTGGCCTAAGTCAGTATACCCTACAGGTTTGGCATGGCCTGGCACACGGGCGTCTGTGGCCATTTTTAGGGCACACTGGCGTGTTTGTTGGCCGTATGACCCAAGTCAGAGGGTTACACGAGGTCAGACACAGGCTGGGACACGGCCATGTGCTCTAATTTTGAATGCCCACTGATTTTCACTCGCGATAAGTTTTAAAATTTATAAATGATCATATTTAAACTAACTATTATCATGATGAAGGCAAGCGCACCTATCGAACAGTAGTATAGTTTTAGCAAGACCGGATGTCGAACCCAAAGGAACTAAAAGTACAAGTATTAACTTTCTTTTTATTATCTAGCCTAAGAACAATGAAGATTGTTTTAACTAATTAATTAACTAATCTAAGAATGCACAGAAAATAGATTGGGGAAAATACTTTTGGAAACAGAAAATAGATTGGGGAAAATACTTTTGGAAAACTGATTGATTTTAGACAACACCCAAGGAAGAATCCACCTAGACTTCTCTTATTAACTGACTCAACTGCATTTATTTATTCACTTGACTTGATCCGTAGAAATCCCTAAGTTATGTTATTATCCCTATTCAAGACTAATAACGTCTAACCCTAGGTTGATTAATTGAAATCTCTTTCTAATTAAAACCCCTAGTTTTGCATTAACTTGATCTATGGATTCCCTTATTAGATTTGACTCTAATCCGACAGATTTATGTCGTCCTATCTCTAGGATTGCATGCAACTCCGCTTAATTATGAGTGATCTACTCTTAGACAGGGACTATTCATCCTTTGAATAAGCACATCAATACTTGAATCAATATCCTGGAATATTCAAACAAGAGTTAAAGTCATAATTAAGAACAAATCAAGTATTTATCATACAGTTCAGAAAATATTAACAAGATCTTTCTTAGGTTTCATCCCCCTTAGGTATTTAGGGGATTAGTTCATAACTATAAAAGAAAACATCTCAGAAGAATGATAACAAAACATAAATAAAACCCAAAAACCTCCGAAGGAAATTGAAGGGAGATCTTCAGTCTTGGAAGTGAATCCGGCTTCTGAGATGGATCAATCGGCTTCCTTCGAGTAATTCCTTGCTTTCTACTCTGTATGTCCTCTTCAATTCTCCTCTAGGGTGTTTAAATAGGCTTTAGAATGCCTAAAAGCCCTCCAAATTTCCCTTTTCCAATTAGAACTTAACTTGGGCTCGACAGGGACATGCCCGTGTACGATTGCTTCAGGCCATGGTCAAGGCTGAGAGATAGACACGCCCGTGTTGAGGTTGTTTTAGGTCATGTTCGAGCCTACTAGAATGGCACGGGCGTGTGTGCTACCCGTGTAAGGAAGTCCAGGCCATGTTGATTTCCCACGTCGGCCCATTTTTTTCATTTTCGGCCCATTTCTTGTTCTTTTTGCTCTTCTGTGCTCACTTAAGTATAAAACATGAAATTAAAGGATTAGGAGCATCGAATTCACCAAATCTAAGGAGAAATCATTCAATTATGTGTTAAGCATGGGACAATAATATGAATAAATTACGGTTTATCAAATACCACTACACTTAAGCGTTTTCTTATCCTCAAGTAAAATCCTCAATTCACAATTAAGAATTCCTTTTTCTTAACTTATAATTCCTATCAATAATATCTCAAACTAATCCATAAGTAATCATACATTGAGAATTCAACTAGAATAACATTAAAGTTTCAGGCATTCCAAGTTGAGCATTTAATCACAAAAAACATAGGCATCTCCCCTCAACTAAGTAATCACCTTTTATTCAAAATCTCACAGAGTTTAACATTCTCACTAAAGATTCACTCAAATCACTCGAAGTGTTTAAGGATAATGAATTTAGCACTCAACAGTCAATATGAAAAGTTATTACCATAGGCTTACATGAAAGTCAAATCTCCACCACTATATATTGAGATGATACATCAATTAAAAGGTCTTTAAAAGGTTGTAACGAGGATTTGGTTAGGGGGTGTGGTCACAAGCTGAAAGAGAAAGTTAGAATCGAGATTGAATTGAAGAATTACTTAACTAGAAAAATATTTAATCATCAATTGCGAACAAAAGAGCTTATTCTCAGAATATGGAATTAAACATTCAAGCTTCAAGAATACAACTTACTGCTAATAAATAGATATGTATGTATTTTATTTTTTTTTATTTTTCTTATTTTTTTTAAGAACAAATTAAGTAACACAAACCAACTATTAAGAAAAAGACATAGCTAATCAATTTATTCAAATCAGATCTTGACAAAAATAGGGATAAAATTAATTGAGGGGATTTCAACAATAATGAGTTATGGATTAATATTGAGGGTAAATCAATAAATGGGATGTTAGGCTCAAAGGGGTTTACTAAGGGTTAATTGTGAAGGTAGGCTTTTCATGGCATGAGTGGGTTAAACCTAAGTGTCTCTATCATATTGACATATCAAATCAAATGGTGTGGTCTCGACATGCATAATCAAGCAAGTTCTAGAATAACAATTCGATATTGACGTACTCAAGCAACAATAAAAGTAAGTACGAAAGAAATAATAGATACTCTAAAGGCTCAAAATCTCACAAAAATTATGGCTTTTTGATGTTTAAACTTGTGGATTTCAATTCAAGATAATACCTAAACTTGGGGAAAACAACTTAAAATTTTAAATTCTCAAAAATCAACTTATCATGCTTAATTCTCTAATGTCTTAAAGTTTAAATAATCAATGCATGAATGCCTATGTTTTAATTCAAGACATATCAATAAAAATCATAAATTTATCAAAATTCATTCTAATAAGGATATGAGCGATTTCCAAGAAAACAAGACAAAATTTAGGGATTTTTCTAATATTGATATAATTTACCCCCTACACACTTAAGATGTACATTGCCCTTAATGTACAAAGATAAAGTTAGTGGCAATTAGAGATATAAGATCATAAGATAGGGAGAGAAGTGAAACTTCCTGAATGTTAAATGAATGAACTCCTTTGGTTGGAGTTATGTAGAGTGGAGGAGAATACTCCGGTGGTGGTAGAGCTTGGGTTCCACAAGTGCTGTGCCAAAAGAATATTATATCTCGTGGTGGCGATGGTCATGGTCGAGCAGGGCATGGCAGTCATGGAGAACCTTTTCTAGTGGAGTTTGAAGTTCCTAAGTGATAGTGAGCTTTGGAGCTTTTTATAACTGTGATGAAATTAGAAACTCTTTAGGGAATATAAAGAAGAATAATTACTCATAATGAAATAGCCGAAATTAAAATTTGTTTATAAAACCTAAAAATAAAATAGTATCAAAAGGAAATGATAATAATAAGAAAGATAAGAAAATAAAAATAAAAAATAACAAAGAAAATCTTTAAACATCATCATTGCCTGATGGTTCGCGAGGTGGGGGTGGCGATGAAATGTGGAGGTGCTGACAAATCTGCTATAGAGTAGCATCAATGTTATCAAAGCGCTGAAAACACTACTGCTCAAATCGAGTGAGGTGCTCAGAGATGTCAGCATATGAAGCCGTCGCATGAACTAGACAATAGGTGGGTGGTGGCTGAGTCGGTGGGTCCTCGTGTCGTGGAGGGACAACATCAGTAATGTCCTCGGGGGCCTTCTCCTTGGTTGATTGGGCAAAGCGATACTGAGGAGGGTAAGTTCCACGGCGTTTTTCGATCATCCTCATACTTGGCATGCTCGAGATGCCTTGTGGAGACATTTGGCCAATGAGAGTAAGGCAGCATGCTTGCACTGCTGTGTTGAGGAGCCCGAAGTGCCGAGCCAGTCGAGTCACATAGGGGCCAATGGAGATGATCCCCTTTCGGTGCCGCTCCGTCTGATGGCGAATGGCGAGGGCGATGAAATAAGCGAGGTCGAAGACATGCCCATGCGACATACACCATAGAAAGTAGACGTCGTGAGTGTTGATGACGCCGGTGCTCACTCGCCGTCCTATCAAAGTGTGAGCTAAAATAGAATGTAGGTACCTCAAGGATGGGACGAGAGCCGATGCCTTGGAGTGGCTAGGGTCATAGGTGGCTGAGACAGGTACTAAAACGTTCCAGTACTGTGAAGGAGAACGATGGATGTGGCGGTTGAGAGCGTGGAGGTCATTCTCTTCCATGAACTCCTCCGTGTATAGGCCCAGTGCAGTACCAAACTCTGGGACGCTCAACTGGCGAACTAAACTGCCAAGGCAAAATTGAACCGTGCCGGGATCATCGAAGTTAGTCATGACATCTTGAAGATGAAAGGTCGAGCAAAGTTCGAGTGTGAGCTCAAGGTACGTCGGCTCGATGGTCACAAAGAAGAGTTCCCATGGATCGGTTGTCAGAAAAGCTCTGACCGCGTCAGCCAGTTGGACTTGTTCGAGTACGGCCCAGTCAATGCAGCGGTCTGCAACTAAAGGTCAGGCCTGAAGTATTTCGAAGAGTTCTTCCTGGGGTCTAACAGGAAACTAAAAGAAGGAGTGGCGAATCTCTACGGTAGGACCCGAGGATGATGTTACTCATTTCCTTTTCTTCGAAGCGAGGACGTCAGCCTTTTTACCACGTAAAGTCGACATTGTATATGCAAAAAGGAGGAGCTTGGGCATCGAAAATGAAGTTGAAGGCGGCATACGAGCATGGCAGAGAGGGCGTGTGGAATTGTAACGGCTAGGGTTAAGGATTTTGGGGGAGGAAGATGATGAATAGTGAGGGGTTTTTATAGATTTTGGGGTACACGGCCATTGGACACGCCTGTGTACCCTAATTTTAGCCCGTGTGTTTCGCATTTTTTCAAATTTCGGTGCATTTGACATTTAGTCCACGCCCGTGTTCCTTGGGCGTTTTGGTGCACACGACGTTGTCGCACAGCCGTGTCCTGCTTCGTTCGCTTCTCCCACGCCCGTGTATGTATGTCCATGCCCGTTTAAGTTTGATAGGTTCGACCACGATTGCTAGGCATGGGCGTGTCGCACGCCCGTGTTACTTTCTCAGGTTTAGCAATGGTTCTAAGACACGGGCGTGTTGCACACCTGTGTTGTTTTGGCAGGATCGCCCACGGTCATGTCACATGGCCGTGGCAACTTGTCGCATCCTGTGTTGGGAAAAATTTTTTCCCTGTTCTCACACGGTCTAAAGCACGCCCGTGTGCCTAACCGTGTGGTTGTGGTAAACCTATATTCAAGAACGCAGTTAGTAAGTTAGGTGTGAAATACTAGAATTTAAAGAAGTTAATACCGTTAGTGCTCGGGTTGCCTCTTGAGAAGTTCTTATTTATAGTTTAAGCTCAACTTACCTTGATTTCACGCTTCATGGTGGTTCGAGGAGTTTACACTCCTCATTCCTGCTATCAGTTTTATCAAAATAAGGTTTTAAACGAGTAATATTTACCTTAAACATGCCGAATTTATAATGAGTTACCTCGACTGTACAGTATGGGAAGATGTTAAGTACCGTAAGAGGGATCGCTCCATTCGGTTCAGAAATGGTAATACGAGGATCTGTTGTATCTAATAGTACTTTATCTCCAACCTTAATTTGATTTGGGAAAAAATTCAGCTCATCATGGATTGTTTTTGGTTTATCTGTCTGCCATTCATCTAGCTCCTCGATTTGTAGCCTTCATTCTTCATGGATAGATCCTTTGATGTTGCTTGAACATGGCTCATGTGTGTCCTTTGAACTTATTTCCTGCAAAGTAGGTTGCAACATATGGTCAGTCTTAGTAGAATGTTTTATACAACTACCTTTAATTTTTGATGTGGTGCTCGAATTGTGAGCTTGTAGAGTGATTGTTTCGTCTCCCACACGAAGTGTGAGTTCGCCTGTGCAAACATCAATAATTGTTCTAGCTGTTGCTAAAAGGGCCTTCCTAAAATTAAGGGAACATTACTATCCTCCTCTATGTCTAGAACAATGAAATCCACTGGGAATATAAATTTATCAATTTTAACGAGTACATCTTCAACAATACCCCTATGAAATATGATAGTTTTATCTACTAATTGAATGCTCACCCTAGTTTGTTTGGGTTTCCCAAGACCTAGTTGCTTAAACATTTTGTAAGGCATGATATTGATACTAGCCCCTAAATCAGCCAACTCATTGTTCACATCTAAACTACCAATTAAACAAGGAATCGTAAAACTCCCTGGATCTTTTAATTTATTGGGAAACTTATTTTGTAAAATAGCTGAGCAAACTGCGTTTAACTCCATATGTGACGCCTCATCCAACTTTCTCTTATTTGCTAAAACCTCCTTTAAAAATTTCATTGCGTTCGGCATCTGCGAAAGAGCTTCAATAAATGGTAAGTTGATATGTAATTTCTTTAAAAGTTTAAGGAATTTACCAAATTGTTCATCTGAGCGGTCTTTCCTTGTCGCATTAGGGTATGGTACACGAGGTTTATATTCTACACTTACCGATTTTTGTTCATTGTGGTCTACTTTACCTTTACCTTTACCTTTGCTTTCCACAGCTTGTTGCTTTGGTTCTGGTTCAGATGCAACTAACCCTTCCTCATTTCCAACGTTAATCGCATTGAGTTGTTCCCTTGGGTTAGGTTCAGTATTACTAGGCAAACTACCTTGTGGTCGTTCAGAAATTAATTTGGACAGCTGGCCTATCTGAGTTTCGAGCACTTGGATCGACGCTTGTTGATTTTTAAGTGCTGTCTTGGTATTTTGGAATCGAGTTTCTGACACCTAGATGAATTTTGTTAGCATCTCCTCAAGGTTCGGTTTCTTTTCCTGTTGATAAGATGGTTGTTGAAAACCTGAAAGATTTTGTGGCCTTTGATTTCCTTGACCACTCCATGAGAAATTGGGGTGGTTCCTCCAACCTGCATTATAAGTATTACTGTATGGGTTATTTTGAGATCTAGAGTTATTATTACCCATATAGTGGACTTGTTCCTCTTCGGTTGTAGGATTGAAGGGTTGATATTTTGTATGTACGCCTCCTCCACTTGAATCACACCTCATCACTGGATGTAACTACGTAGAACCAAGTAAACCATCAATCTTTTTATTTAGAAGTTCCACCTGATTTGATAACATATTAACGCATTGACGTTATAAATGCCTGCTGTTTTGGTTGGCTTAGTCCTCATGACTTGCCATTGATAATTATTCAGTGACATCTCCTCAATAAATTCATAAACTACTTCAGGTGTTTTGTTGTTGATGGTTCCACCAGCTGCTACATCAATCATCTGTCTTGTCGAGGGGTTCACACCATTGTAAAACATTTGAACTTGCAGCCATAGAGGTAACCCATGGTAAGGGCATCTTCGCAATAGATCCTTGTATCTCTCTCATGCATCATAAAGTGTTTCTAAATCTGTCTGCACAAAAGAAGAATATCATTCCTTAGTTTATCTGTTTTAACAGGTGGAAAGTATTTAAGTAAGAACTTTTTGGTCATTTGTTCCCAAGTAGTGATTTATCCTCGTGGTAACGAGTTCAGCCACTATTTAGCCTTGTTCCTCAGTGAAAAGGGAAATAACCGAAGGTGAATGGCATCGTCAGAAACGCCATTGATATTGAATGTGTCTCAAAGTTCCAGAAAATTGAGAATTTGGGTTTTCGTTCTGCAAACCATCAAACTGAACAAACTGTAGTATCATTTGAATTATGTTAGGTTTAGTTCAAAATTATTTGCAGCAATAGCAGGTCTAACTATACTCGATTCAGTTCCTGTTAAAGCAGGTTTAGCATAATCATACATAGTACGAGGAGCAGGATTCTGATTTACTGGGTCAAGAGCAATCGTAGGAGGTACCGAATTTTCCTGATTTTCGGCCATCTCCTTGGTTGTAGTTGTGATAAACATATTAATTTACATGATTCTTGTGTTTTATTTGACTTATTTCTGAATTAATCCCTGCTTAATTGGTTTTTTTATGATTTAATCTTGTCAGGGATGCAATTGGTTAAAAACGAGCAAAAAGGGGCCAAATTAAAAAACAAATCGTTGAATTGAGCCCAAATCGAAAAGATGGAGAAAGCTAAGGATTTATCATATATTTTGACTTTGTAAAAAGCTAAAAATAGGAAGATATTATTTTGTTTTATTTTTTATTTTATTTTATTTTTATTTATTAATTTAGGTAGCTATTTTTAGTAAACCCCATGTATATAAATAGGGGCTTTTAGTTCTTAGAAAATCATCCCTTGTCTTTACATTCCTACTTTCATTTGGAATTGGAGTACTTTCTCTCTTGTATTTCCTTCTTCAATTTGGAATTGGAATATCATTTGTTTTCTCTTCAATTTGACGTTCCTTGCCTCCCATTTTTGTTTCTTTTCTATAATTGGGCCAATTTCCCTCCAAGTCATTTCCATTCATTTCTTCACCATAATCATCAATCTTCTTTCCAAGCTCAAAAAGCATGAACAATTTCATGCTTAACTAAATTCTATCTTAGCTTTATGTCGGTGTTCTTTCTGGTCGAGAATCGTGAGATTTGTACTCGCGCTTAAAATCCTTCCAATCGGTATACACCTTTTTCCTAAGTATCAGGATTGACAACTCATCCCTTAAGGATAATTCGATTTCAAGTAAAAAAGAGCTCGTTAGGTTGAAGTCATGTTTTCTGACAGTTGGAGAAATGAATCGGCCGTGCTATATTTGGATCTCCAAGAACAAATCGAGGAAGAGGTGATCGGGTTTAAACGACCTACGCGATTGAGGCCGTTAATTCTCTTTGGGTTCTTCAGAACGCAAGGCTACTGAAATCTTGAATCGGGAACACGTGTATCTCGGTTAGACTATCGATAAGGGTTGGTTTGCAGGACGTACCGGGACTAGCTACGAGAGGAAGAATTGGTGGTTAGGACGTTCTTAATCACTATAATCAGCTTATCTTTTGAAGGAGATGACTAATTTTCGAGGATCGATTCTCAACACAGAATTTACCGAGTCTAAGGCTAAGGCTTATCACATTTGATTGCAAATCAAAATTTAATTTCCGATTTATTTAATTATTTATCTTAGCAGTTATAATTATTTAGTTTCTAATCAATTTCAAAATCCCCGCTTTACTTATTTATTTGCTTATTTTTCAGGTGGTACGTTTTGAGTCCTGGGCATGACTCTAGCCACGACCTTTGACACGACATTTTGTTCATAAGCCAAACGCGAAAGTTGATTAGAGTACCAATCCCTGTGGACTCGACCCTACTACCACTCTTACTACTATTTAGAGTATTTACTAGGAATTATTTTTAATGGATTTGACGCCCATCAAATTTTGGCGCCGTTGCCGAGGATTGGAGATATTTTCTAACTTTTGTTTGTCTACCTTATGACCATATCAGAACTGGAAAATCTAGAGTTTGAGCCAGAAATTGAGAAATTGGCCCGACAACTATGAAGAAAAGCCATACAACGTGGTAAACAGCCAAATCCCGGATTTGAAGCTATATTTTACACCGAAGAAATTTTTGACAAACCAAACGAGATGGCTGAACAGACAATACGCCACCTCGAAACGGCACCAAATGAACAACAACCCTTATGTATAACCTATCCGGTAGGAGGAACGCCGTTCAAGCTAAAGTCGGGTTTGATCCACCTACCGCCCACTTTTCGTGGACTACAAAATGAAAATCCGCATACCCACCTTAAGGAGTTCCATATGGTGTGCACAAGCATGAAGCCTCAGGGAGTAACAGAAGACCAAATCAAACTCCGTGCTTTTCCATTCTCATTAGCTGACTCTGCTAGAGAATGGCTATTTTATTTGCCTCTGGGATCTATCAACACATGGTCTGAGATGTCTCGTTTGTTTTATGACAGGTTCTTCCCTGCAGCCTGTGTAACGCCCCGTACCCGAGACCGTCGCTGGATTCGAATACGAGGTGTTAACAGACTTAATTCATTACTTAAACAGCTCAAACAATTTAATTTTAAAATTTTCAGACAAGCTGAAAATCTGCGTCACAGTAGCTAAAAAATTCATATCTCGAGTTACGAAACTCGAAATTAAGATCCGTAAATTTTTTATGAAACTAGACTCATATTTCTATCTACTAATTTTTTTCTAGAATTTTTGGATGATCCAAATAGTACAGTTTATTAGTTAAAGTCTTCCCTGTTTCAGGGTTCGACTACTCTGACCTCTGTGTATTACGAATCAGATATCTCTCTATAAAAAATTTCAATGACTATGAGGTTTGTTTCTATTAAAACTAGACTCAATAAGGAATCTGTAGATATAAAGAACTTCTAATTATTTTTGTCAAATTTATTATGAATTTTTAAAGTCAGAATAGGGGATCCAGAAATCACTCTGCCCTGTTTTCACAAAAGTTTAAATATCTCATAAAATATAATTTATATGCTGTTTTGTTCATTCCATATGAAAATAGACTCATCAAGGTTCTATTCTATAACTTATTCATTATTTAATTTCATTTATACTATTTTTAGTGATTTTTCAAATTCACGTCACTATCTTGTATCTCAATCTATTTTATGGTAAATTTTACCTATTTCATGGTTTCCATGGATTAGCTAGCAATTTGACATACATAACACCAAATATGATCATGATTAGCCATTCCAATGGCTAATCATTACTAAGCATTTTCATACCACTCAATAACCATAGCATAAGACCATATATACAAAATGATTATAGTGCTATACATGCCATACTCAAAATATACAAGCCATTATGCCAAGATGGTATACTTGATAGTGTGAGCGAGCCTCCCACTGCTCCCGATTTTCGAGTGACTTGTCAAAACTACAAGGAATGAAAAGGAGGAGTAAGCATAAATGCTTAGTAAGTTCACATGCAAATAGCAAGTAACATAACCATATAAGCAAACATAAAATATCATTTGCATAATCATCATCAAGACATTCATGTCATATTTTCATTTATCATCTTACCACATTGTTGATATATCGAGTTTTCAACCCGAGGGTTAAGTACATACCTATTCAAAGTATCCATCTCACAACACTTACCAATATGTTCCTTTCATCTCTAGTATTCCTCCATTTGAGTAGAACTTTACCCGTTGAACACATCGGAATATAATTCGGATATATGGAAAGTTTGCACATAAGTGCCACATATGTAGCCAAGCTACCATGTAACCCGCCCATAAGTGAACTCAGACTCAACTCAACGAGCTCGGGCGTTCGCATCCATAAGTGAACTCAGACTCAACTCAACGAGTTCGGATGCCTAGTTACATCCGAACTCGGACTCAACTCAACGAGTTCGGACATTCGCATCCATAAGTGAACTCGGACTCAACTCAACGAGTTCGGATGCCTAGTTACATCTCACGAACTCGGACTCAACTCAACGAGTTCGGACATTCGCATCCATAAGTGCACTCGGACTCAACTCAACGAGTTCGGATGCTCAACCATCCTAGTGACATGTCACTTGTATCCTAATCTATTTCGAAGGTTCAAACGGGCTTTTCCTCGAACACATATCCTTGCCATCTTCCGTAAAATACCGAAACCAATACTCGGTAACACTTTATATTTAACAAATAATACAAATAATTTGCATTTTATTTGAAAATAACCACAAAGCATATATTTCATGATAAAAATCAGCATATCATATAATTAACATCAATAATTTAAAAAAAAAACAATTATACTATATTATTTACACATGAACTTACCTCGTATGCGAAAATGGCTACTTTTACCATTTCGTCCACAACTTGGTATTTTCCCCATTTTAGCCCGAATTTCAGTTTTCCTTGCTCTATCATTTAAAATATAGTCTAATTAGGACTCACATTATTCAAATTGACCCAAAATCATATTTTGGAAAAATTACAATTTTGCCCCTAAACTTTTGCATATTTACACTTTTTCCCCAAAGCTCCTAAATTAAACTTCAGCCTATTTTCTTATGTTTTATAACATTCTAATCATTCTTCCCTTCTATAGCAACATCAAATTCTCACTCTAACATGTACTTATGAACATTAGGTATTTTTACCGATTATGTCGTTTTACTCGTTTTTACATAAAATCACTTAGCAAAAGTTGTTTAACACAATTTCAAGCTTCATATTCTACCATAAAACATCAAAATAAACACATTTCACCTATGGGTATTTTTCCAAATATGAACCCTAGCTTAAATTATTGCTAGAATAAGCTTAATCGAGCTCACGGATTCCAAAAACGTAAAGAACATTAAAAACGGGGCTTGGAATCACTTACTATTGAGCTTGGAAAGCTTGAAAACCCTAGCCATGGCTTCCACCATTCTAATTTCGGCCTCCATGAAGAAGATGAGCAAAATTGGCTTTTAATTTTGTATTTTAATTTATTTTACCCCTAAATGACCAAAATGCCCTTACTACTAAACTTTCAAAAATTCCTTCCAAGTCCTAATTTTGTCCATGAACTTAAAATTGGTCAAATTTCTATTTAAGACCTCCTAATTAATATTTCAATGCAATTTCATACTAAAAACTTCTAGAATGCAAATTTTGCAACTTATTCAATTTAGTCCCTACTTTCAATTTAAACACTTTAGGCATAGAATTTCATCACGAAATTTTCACACAGTCATGCAATCATATCATAATCATCAAAATAATCATAAAATAATTATTTATATCTCAAATTTTGTGGTCACGAAACTACTATTTTGACTAAGCCCAAAATCAGGATATTACAGCCTGAGCAGCCGAACTAAGGAGGGACATCGTAGGAATCCGTCAGAAGGACACTAAATCGCTCTACGATTACTGGTAGTGATACAAAAAGTTGTGTGTGAGCTACCCACAGCTTGGCTAACTGAGCAGTCACTCTTGCAGTATTTTTATGAGGGTCTACTCCCAATGGAAATGAAAATGATAGATACTGCAAGCGAGGGGGAGCTTGTTAACATGACGCCTCAAAGAGCGAGAGAGTTGATTTCGACCATGGATGCTAACTCTCAACAATTCCAACCGGCACAAAACCTACGAGACTGGTTCATGGGTTAAGTTCTCTATCTCTAGAAGATAGAATTGACAAGCTGACTAACATTTTTCAAACTTTACTTACAGATAAAACGAGCCCAACACGGTTGTGCAGAATTTGCACTAAGCCAGACCATCCGACGGACTCCTGTCTGATTTTACATGAGGATTTGACAGAACAAGTGAATGTTGTCGGGAACTTTCTAGGACCACCCCAAAGGCAATATGACCCCTACTTGAACTCGTATAATATGGGGTGGAAAGATTACCCAAATCTAAGTTATAGGTCGAATCCTCAGTTCAATCAACCTTACCAACAAAGGCTACCTCTAAATCAACAATTATTGCCCCCAAAGTCATCTTTAGAAACCATAGTGGAAAGGCTAGCCAATAGCACTGAGAAGTTTCAGCTAAAAACTGAAATGCATTTGCAGGAGTTAGATAAGCAAGTGAGCAAGCTTGCACTCACGGTTAGCCGTTTGGAGTCCCAAGGTAAGTTACCATCCCAAACTGAGCCAAATCCTCGACACAATGTAAGCGCTATAACATTAAAGAGTGGGAAGGGTTTAGAGCCCGTACTTGGCACGAGTCGTGCCCACGACGCTGGTCAAGATGAGAAGAAACTTGACACAAAGGCTCCAGTAGAGTTAGCACCACAAAAGTCATTTGTAGTACCACCTCTGTTTCTCGGAAGACTTGTCCAATGGAAGAAGGAGCAAGACGAGAAGGAGATCCTCGACACTTCCGAAAGGTGAAAATCAACATACCTCTTCTCAATGCGATTAAGCAGATCCCACGATACATAAAATTCCTAAAAGAGTTATGCACGAGTAAAATGAAACTTTTGGGCAATTAAAAGGTAAGTGTCGAAGAAAATGTCCCGCCGTTTTGCAACAAAAAATACCTCCCAAATGTAAGGACCAAGTTATGTTTTTCACATCTTGTAAAATAGGTAGTGGCGGTATTAAAAAAGTAATGTGTGACTTAGGAGCATCAATTAATGTTATGCCTTTGTCAATTTATAAACTACTTAACGAGGGTCCTTTAAAGGAAACAGATGTGATTATTCAGCTTGTAGATAGATCCGTAGTGCATCCGGATGGAGTGCTAGAGGATGTTCTCGTTAATGTAAACAAGTTGATATTTCTTGTAGACTTCTACATCATCAACATGAAGGATGAAAACTCGGCCAATTCTTCTGAGATACTTCTTGGGAGACCATTCTTAACTACCGCACGAATGAAAATTGATGTTTGGAGTGGAACACTTACCATGGAATTTGACAGTGAAGTGGTTAGGTTCAATGTTTACGAGGATATGGGACATCCCAATAATAAGTCACAAATTATGCCTTGCAGAAATGTAGGTCTCGATGTTAAGCAAGAGGAATTATTGATGATAAAAAAACCAATACGTGAAGCTGTCATGAAAGCCTCGAAATTAGAGCTGAAACAGTTTTCAGAACGTACAATGATTTGGATAGAAAAAAATGCAAACTTGAACGGAGAAACTCAAAGACATCTCAATCCACTAATGATAGGGGAATTTAGGAAAGGCTTCAAAGATAATTGGCAAAGGTCGAAACTCTTCTGCAAGAACATCCAAGTGCATGAGAAGGAAAAATTAAGCCTCAATGAGCCAAACATATAACATTTATGGTCATCGAGCTAACGACGTTAAACAAAAGCGCTTCTTAGGAGGCAACCCAAATTTATTTTAATTTATTTAATTTTGAGTTTTAGTAAGATTTTGGTTGTAAATAAATAAATTTTTATTTAATCTAGTGAATTTGTTGTTTTTAGGAACGTAATGGAGGCTTTCCAGAAGTAAGATAATGATGGTGGCATGGGCACGCCATGCTAAATGCTGACAATTATTTCCCAATGCCGACAACATCGATTGAAACACATGGGGAGTATTCTTAACCTTTCTCTTTGCTTGTTGTTTGAGTTACTAAACTTTATTGCATATAACACATGCTTGAGGAAAAGCATTGATTAAGTAGGGGGATGGATGGTAAATATGCATGATTTTTGCTGTATGTCTTTCTTTTGCATGTGTTCAATCTTACGTTGAATTCATTTGATAGTTTATTTAACATTGAGCCTTTAATCTCATACTTAGTTAATTTGGACAATTGGGCAAATTTTGAATTAAAATGTTCAAGTATATAGATTAGTCAACATTTGTGTCTTAAAGTTGATATATATAGCTAGATTTTTCGTATAATTGATTGTTTGGAAAATTATATTTGTTTGTGCATAAATAAATAAGTAAATAAATAAAGGTTCAAGTTATGAGTGAAGTTTCAAAAACGTGACCGGATTGAGTAACTGGGGTAAGGTGCTTGGGTTGTCATCTTATCTCGCGTAAAAAGGTTCGAGTGACAAGTCGATAACTTATAAACATTCCGCTAACTGAGCCTTCACACAAATAAAAATAAAAATAATAAAAATTTAAGACTGTTTGAACTGAGTAACCGGGATAGGATGCTTGGGTTGTCATCCTAGTTCGCGTAAAAAGGTTTGACCACGTCAATAATTTTATTTTTCTAATGCGTAGTTAATTAATAATGCCTTGCAAATTATGGGATTCAAACTCAATTTAATGAAATTATTTAGTTCACATATTTCAATTTTATGACACTTGTTGATCAAACTTTATATCTTGAGCAATTAATTATTTTTGCCTAAGTTGTTTACAATGATTATGTATGCGAAAAGAGGCTCGATTTTTAATAAATTGTAGAATAAATTTAATGTTTGAAAGAACAACATGCTTGAGGGCAAGCATGAGCTAAGTAGGGGGAGTTGATAAACATATTAATTTACATGATTCTTGTGTTTAATTTGGCTTATTCCTGAATTAATCCCTGCTTAATTGGTGTTTTTATGATTTAATCTTGTCAGGGACGTGATCGTGATTTTCCCGTGATAAGTTTTATAAATTTATAATGAATCGTTTTTGAAACTAACTATTATCACGATGTAGGCAAGTGTACCTATCGAACAGCAGTATAGCTTTAGCAAGACTGGATTGTCGAACCTAAAGGACTAGGAGTACTAGTAATGACTATCTTCTTATTATCTAGCCGAAGAAAAGAGGTTTGTTTTAACTAACTAATTAAACTAAGAACTTGCAAAAAATAGAATTGGGAAATTACTTTTGGGGAAAGCAATTGATTGAGACGATACCTAAGGAAAAATCCACCTAGACTTATACTTGTTATTCGCCCAACTGCATTTATTTATTCATTTAACCTGTTCCGTAGAAATCCCTAATGTATATTATTATCCCTCTCGAGACTAACAACGTCTAATCCCTAGGTTGAATAACTGATACTTTTCTCTAATTAACACCCTAGGGTTGTATTAACTCGATTTATGGATTCCCTTATTAGGTTTCACCCTAATTCGGTAAAATCTTGTCACCCTATCTCTAGGCGCGCAATCAACACCACTTAATTATGAAAAAGTTACTCTTAGTCAGGGTCTATTCCTCCTCCAACTAAGAGTAGTAACTTGAAGTGATATCCTAAAATACCAAAACAATAATTAAGAACACATAATTAAGAACAAATCAAATATTTATCATACGATTCATAAATAATAACAAGGTTTCATCATAGGTTTCATCCCCCTTAAGTATTTAGGGGTTATTTCATAACTAAACAAGAAAACATCTCAGAATAATAATAAATACAAAACATAAAGAAAACCTAAAACTCCTGAAGGGGAAATTAAGGAGAGATCTTCAGTCTTGATAGTGGATCCGGCTTCTGAGATGGATCAATCAGCTTCCTTGGAGTAATTCCATACTCCCTATCCTCCGTCTCCCTTTTCTTCCTCTTTTAGGGTGTATTTATAGGCTTTGGAATGCCTAAGAACCCTCAAAAGTGGCCTTTTCCGAATTGGACTCAACTTGGGCTCGGCAGGGACACGCCTGTGTGCGATAACTTCAGGCCGTGTTCGAGGTACACGAGCGTGTGTTATACCCGTGTGAGTCATGCTTCAATTCTGCCAAATTGACAAGGCCGTGTGATCTGCCCGTGTGAGGAGGTCCAGGCCGTGTTGATTCCGTGCTTTGGCCCATTTTCTTCGTTTTTGGCCCGTTTCTTGTTTCTTTCGCTCTCCTATGCTTACCTGAGAATAAAACATGAAATTAAGGCATTAGGAGCATCAAATTCACCAAATCTAAGGAGAAATCATTCATAAAATGCGTTAAGCATGGGTTATAAATATGTATAAATTACGGTTTATCAAATACCCCTACACTTAAGTGTTTGTTTGTCTTCAAGCAAAATCCTCGAATCACAATTAAAATTTCCTTTTTCTCAACTTATAATTCCTATTAATATTATCTTAAACCATCTCATAAGTAATCATACATTAAGAATTCAACTAAAAGAACATTAGAGCTTCAAACATTCTGAATTGAGTATTTTAATCATGAAAAACTTAGATATCTCCCCTCCCCTAAGTAGTTATCATTGATTTGGAACCTCACAGAGTTTAACATCCTCACTAAAGGTTCACTCAAATCACTCGAAGTGTTTAAGGACAATGAAATTAGCACTCATTAGTCAATATGAAAAGTTATTACCATAGGCTTGCATAAAAATCAAATCTCCACCACTATAAATCGAGATGATACATCAATCCAAAGGTCTTTAAAGGGTTGTAATGAGGCTTAGTTAGGGGGTGTGGTCACAAGCTGAAAGAAAGGGTTAGAATCGAGATTGACTTGAAAAATTACTTAACTAGAAAAATATTTAATCATTACTTGTGTACAACAAATCTTCTTCTTTGACTATGGAATTTGAATAATGAAACTTACAAACAAAAGATAAATATATGTTTTTTTTTAAGAACAAGTCAAATAGCATAGACTAACTATTAAGAACAAGACATAGCTAAGCAATTTATTCAACTCAATTCTCAAAAAAAATAGGGATTAAATTAATTGAGGGGATTTCAACAATAATGGGTTAAGGGTTAATATTAAGGGTAATACAAGGAATGGCTTGTTAGGCTCAAAGGGGTTTACTAAGTGTTAATCGTGGAGGTAGGCTTTTCATGGCATGAGTGGGTTAATCCTAAGTGCCCCTATCATTTTGATATATCAAATCAAATAGTGTGGTCTTGACATGCATAATCAGGCAAGTTCTTGAATAACAATTCAATATTGACACACTCAAAGCAATAATGAAAGTGAGCATGAAAGAATTAATAGATGCTCAAAAGGCTCAAAAATCTCACAAAAATTATGGCTTTTTGATGTTTAAATCTGTGGGATTCAATTCAAGATAATACCTAAATTTGGGGAAACAACCTAAAATTTTAAATTCTTAAAAATCAATTTATCATGCTTGATTTTCTAACGTCTTAAAGCTTAACAATCAATGCATGAATGCCTATGTTTTAATTCAAGATATATCAATCAAAATTATCAGTCAATCAAAATTCATCTTAAAATGATATTAAAGATTTATAAGAGGACAAAGCAATATTCAGGGATTTTTAGATAATAAAATGGTTACCCCTCTCTACACTTAAGATGTGCATTGCCCTCAATGTACAAGCTTAGATATATAAGAAAATACGAGATCATGAGATAGGGAGAGAATTGAAACTTCCTGAGTGATGAATGAATGTCCTAGTTCAGAGTTATTGAGGTGGAGGAGGATACTCCGGTGGTAGTAGAGGTTGGGTGCCACAAGTGCTGTGCCAAAAGAATATTATATCTCCTTATTGAGCAGGGCATGGTAACCGTGGGGAACCTTTTCCATTAGAGTTTGAAGTTCCTAAATGATTGTGAACTTTGGAGCTCTTTATAACTGTGATAAAAACAGGAACTGTTTAGGGGATATTAGGAAGAATAATTACTCGTAATGGAAAAGCCGAGAATAAAAATTATGAGATAAAAATTTTAAATCCTAAAATAAGATGAAATAAAAATAAAAAGTGGTCTTAATTGTAAAATAAAAACAGAAACATAAAATAAGAAATAAAAATTTCTAAACATCTTCATCGCTGGATGGTTCGCGGGGTGGGAGTGGCGATGAGATGTAGAGGTGCTGACAAATCTGCTGTAGAGTAGCATCGATGTTGTCAAATCTTTGAAAACACTGCTGCTCGAATCTGTTAAGGCGCTTAGAGATGTCAGTGTATGAAGCCGCGGCATGAACTGGCCGAGAAGGTAGTGGTGGTGGGTGGGAAGGTGGGTCCTCGTGTTGGGTAGGGACATAATCAGTAATGTCCTCAGGAACCTCCTCATCGATAGATTGAGCGAGACAATATTGGGGAGGGTAGGTTCCTCAGCGCCTCTCGGTCATCCTCATGCTCAGCATACTCGAGATGCCTTGTGGGGACATCTGGCCAATAAGGGTCAAGGATGATTCTTGGGTCGTGTTGTTGAGGAGTCCGAAGTGTCGCGCCAGTCGAGTCACGTAGGGGCCAATAGAGATGACCCCCTTTCTGATGTCAATCTGTCTGGTGGCGTATGGCAAGGGCGATGAAGTAGGCCAGGTCGATGACCTGTCCGTTGGACATACACCATAAATAATAGACGTCGTGGGTAGTGACGACGCCAGTGCTCTCTCTCTGTCCTGTCAGAGTGTGAGAGGGAGAGATGATGCCTTGGTGCGACTGGGTCGTAGGTGGCCGAACGTGGGATGAGGGCGTCCCAACAACGTGAGGGAGAATGATGGATGTGGCGGTCAAGAGCATGTAAGTCATTCTCCTCTCTGCACTCCTCGGTATAAAGATCCAATGCAGTACCGAACTCGGGAACGCTTAGTTGGCGGACTAATCTGTCTAAGCAAAACTGGACTGTGTCGGGATTATCGTAGTTTGTCATCACCATTTGAAGATGAAATGTGGAACATAGTTTCATCGTCAGCTCTAAGTACGTCGGCTCGATGATCCCAAAGAATAGCTCCCAAGGGTCGGTGGTAAGGACGGCCCGGATCGCGTCAGCCAACTGGACTTGTTCGACAACAGCCCAGTCGATGCAGCGGCCTACCGTTAAAGGTCGGGCCCGTAGTATCTGAAAGAGTTCCTTTTGAGGTCTGTTGGGAAACTAGAGGAAAGGGTGACAGATTTCCACGGTAGGGCCCGCAGAAGATGATGCTCCATTCATTTTCTTTAACGCGGGGACAGCGACTTTCTTACCTCGTGAGGACGACATTGTGAACCTATACAAATGAAGAAAAATAACAATAGGTATATGAATTTGAAAAGCCATAATTTTGAGCAAACAATTTCAACCAAAATATGAACCAAGCACAACCAACCCAATTTCTTTTGACAGCATAATTTCGTGACATTATCAATTTGAGGACATGAGGATGGGCATAGTAATGGCATGTAAATGACAAAAAAATGAAGCTTTCCTAACAACTCACATGAACATAAAATGCATGATAGATAGTTTAATAATCTAATAATGCAGAGAATAATGAACAAAACGAACATAGTATGATAAAGATAACAATTATTTTAAAAATAAGCATAAAAACTAAGTAAAATAGAGGTGAAAAGAGTAAACAAACGCTGAGGGGGAGAGGATTGAGCGTCAAAAATGGAGTTGAAGGCGGCGCACGGGCATGGCGATGAGGCCATGTGGACTTGTAGTGGCTAGGGTTAGGGTTTTTGAGTGCGGAAGACAATGACTAGTGCAGCCTATTTATAGATTTTAGACCACACGGCCAGGGGACACGCCCATGTGTACCAAGTTCAGGCCGTTTGTTTCGCGTTTTTCCTATTTTGGTGCGTCTGAAATTTGACACACGTCCGTGTACCTCGGGCGTGTTGTTGCACACAGCCATGCCGTACGACCGTGTCTAGCTTCGTTCACTTCTCCCACAGCCGTGTATGTAAGGCCCACGCCCGTGTTAATTTGACAGGTTCAACCACGGGTGTTAGGCACGGGCGTGTCGCATGCCCGTGCTAGTTTCTCAGTTTCAACCACGGTCTTAAGACACGGGCGTGTCACACACCCGTGTTGCTTTAGCAGGTTTGCCCACGGCTATGTTGCACGGCCGTGGCGATTTATCATCACCTGTGTTTTGGGGGAAAACTTTGCTCTATTTCCACACGGTCTTAAGCACGCCTGTGTGCTTGGCTGTGTCCCTGTTGGTGAACCTATTTTCAAGGGTTCCGTTAGCATGTCAGGTGTTAAACACTAAAATTAAAAGAAGTTAATAACGTTAATGCTAGGGTTGCCTCTCGAGAAGCGCTTATTTATAGTCTAAGCTCGACTTACCTCTCCTTTGGATAGTCATGGTGGTTTAAGGAGTTCATACTCCTCATTCCTGCTATCAATCTTATCAAAATAAGGTTTTAGACAGGTGTTGTTTACCTTAAAAGTACCGAACTTGGGATGACTTACTTCTACTATACCAAATGGAAAAATATGAAGTACCGTATGAAGGTTTTTTTCATTCAGGTTGGTGGTGACAATGTGAGGATCTGCGGCATCTAACAAGACTTTATCTCCAACCTTAAGTTGATTTGAAGGGGTATCAAGCTCGTTCTAGCATAGTTTTAGTTCATCGTGTGTTCTATAGGTTCGCCATTCATCTAGCTCCTCTATCTGTAGCCTTCGTTCTTCATGAATGATTCCTATGTTGTTATTGGAACATGGCTCGTGAACTTCTTTCAAACTTAATTTCTGCAAAGTAGGTTGTGTTATATCGTCAGTTTTAGTAGACTGGTAAGGACAATTACCTTCAATTTTTGATGTGTTGCCTGAATTACAAGCTTGAAGGGTGATCGTCTCGTCTCCTACACGAAGGGTGAGTTCACCTGTGCCAACATCAATAATTGTTTTAGCAGTTGCTAAAAAAGGCCTCCCTAAAATCAAACAAGTGTTGTTATCCTCTTCTATGTCTAAAAAAATGAAGTCTACGGGAAATATGAACTTATCTATTTTCACTAATACATCTTCAATAATACCCCTAGGAAATCTTATAGTTTTATCTACCAGTTGAATGCTCATCCTAGTTTGTTTGGGTTTCCCAAGACCTAGTTGTTTAAATATTTTGTTAGGCATGACGTTAATACTTGCCCCTAGATAAGCTAATGAATGATTCACATCCCAACTACTAATTAAACAAGGAATTGTAAAACTCCCTGGATCTTTCAATTTGTTAGGTAGCTTATTCTGTAGAATCGCTGAGCAAACTGCATTTAGCTCCACATGCGACACTTCGTCCAACTTCCACTTGTTTGCTAGAAGCTCTCTTAAAAATTTCATTGTATTTGGCATCTGTGACAGAGCTTCAATAAATGGTAAGTTAGTATGTAATTTTTTAAAAAGTTTAAGGAATTTACCGAATTGTTTATCTGATCGGTCTTTCCTTGTCGCATTAGGATATGGCGCATGAGGTTTGTATTCTACATGCACCGTTTTACAATGATTTACCTCACCATCACCTTTGCTTGCCACATTTTCTTGCCTTGATTCTGGCTCAGGATCAATGCATCCTACTTGAACATTAAATCGCGTTGAGTTGTTCCCTTAGGTTTGGTTCAATATTGCTTGGTAGGCTACGTTGTGGTCGTTCGGATATTAGCTTGGACAACTGACCTATCTGGGTCTCGAGCCCCTGGATCGATGCTTGTTGATTTTTAAGTGCTGTCTCGGTATTCTATAAACGAGTTTCTAACACCGAGATAAATTTGGATAGCATCTCTTCAAGGTCCGGTTTCTTTTCCTATTGATAAGGTGGCTGTTGAAAACCCTGAGGATTCTGTGGCCTTTGATTTCCTTGACTACCCCAAGAGAAATTTGGGTGGTTCTTTCAACCTGCATTATAAGTATTACTATATGGGTTATTTTGAGATCTAAAATTATTGTTACCCATATAGTTGACTTGTTCCTCTTCGGTTGTAGGATTGAATGATGGGTATTCTGTATGCACACCTCCTCCACTTGGATCACACCTCATCACTGGGTGTACCTGTGTAGAACCAAGTAAACCATCAATTTTCTTATTCAGAAGTTCTACCTGATTTGACAGCATAGTAACCGAATCGATGTTATAAACGCCTACTGTTTTCGTTGGCTTAGTCCTCATGACTTGCCACTGATAGTTACTCAATGACATCTCTTCAATAAATTCAGAAGCCTCTTCAGGTGTTTTTTTATTGATGGTTCCAACAGCAGCTGCATCAATCATTTGTCTTGTCGAAGGGTTCACACCGTTGTAGAACGTTTGAACTTACAGCCATAGAGGTAACCCATGGTGTGGGCACCTTCGCAAAAGGTCCTTGTATCTTTCCCATACATCGTAGAGTGTTTCTAAGTCCATTTGCACAAAAGAAGATATATCATTACGCAACTTAGCTATTTTTGCCGGTGGAAAATATTTTAATAAAAAGTTTTCGGTCATTTGTTCCCAAGTGGTAATAGACCCTCATGGTAGTGAGTTCAACCGCTGTTTAGCTTTGTTCCTCAGTGAAAAAGGGAATAACCGAAGGTGAATGGCATCATCAGAAACACCATTAATTTTGAAAGTGTCGCACAGTTTTAGGAAATTCGCCAAGTGAGTGTTGCGGTTCTCATCCTGCAAACCATCAAACTGAACAAATTGTTGTATCATCTAAATCGTGTTAGGTTTCAGTTCAAAATTATTTGCAGCAATAGCAGGCCTAACTATACTTGACTCAGTTCCTATAAAATTAGGTTTAGCATAATCATACGTAGTACAAGGAGCAGGATTTTGATTTGCTAATTCAGCGGGTATGGCTGGAGGTAGCGGATTGTCTTGATTTTCAGTCATCTCCTCAGTTATAGTTGAGATGTCGTCCTCTTGCTCTTCCTCTGTGTATCTTAAGCTGCGCCTGATTTCTCGTCAGTTTTTACAAGCTTTGTACAATCAATTTCCTCGTCAAAAAGCAGTGGTCCCGACAGGTTTCTTCTAGTCATAAACTACAAGAACCTGCCAGGAGAAAGAGAAAGAAAATTAGTAAAATAAAAACTAAGTTAAATTGCAAGAAAATAAATGGCTAAAGTAATAAAAATTGAGCGTTCTTAATATCCTAGTCCCCGACAACGGCACCAAAAACTTGATCGTGATTTTCCCGTGATAAGTTTTATAAATTTATAATGAATCATTCTTGAAACTAACTATTATCACGATGTAGGCAAGTGTACCTATCGAACAGTAGTATAGCTTTAGCAAGACCGGATTGTCGAATCCAAAGGACTAGGAGTACTAGTAATGACTATCTTCTTATTATCTAGCCGAAGAAAAGAGCTTTGTTTTAACTAACTAATTAAACTAAGAACTTGCAGAAAATAGAATTGGGAAATTACTTTTGGGGAAAGCGATTGATTGAGAGGATACCTAAGGAAAAATCCACCTAGACTTATACTTGTTTTCTGGCTCCGAACTGGACGATTTATTCATTTAACTTGTTCCGTAAAAATCCCTAATGTATATTATTATCCCTCTCGAGACTAACAACGTCTAATCCTTAGGTTGAATAACCGAGACTTTTCTCTAATTAACACCCTAAGGTTGCATTAACTCGATCTATGGATTCCCTTATTAGGTTTCACCCTAATTCGGCAAAATCTTGTCACCCTATCTCTAAGCGCACAATCAACTCCGCTTAATTATGACAAAGTTACTCTTAGTCAGGGTCTATTCATCCTCCAACTAAGAGTAGTAACTTGAAGTGATATCCTAAAATACCAAAACAAGAATTAAGAACACATAATTAAGAACAAATCAAATATTTATCATACGATTCAGAAATAATAACAAGGTTTCGTCATAGGTTTCATCCCCCTTAAGTATTTAGGGGTTTAGTTCATAACTAAACAAGAAAACATCTCAGAATAATAATAAATACAAAACATAAAGAAAACCCAAATCTCCTGAAGGGAAAATTGAGGAGAGATCTTCAGTCTTGATAGTGGATCTGGCTTCTGAGATGGATCAATCGGCTTCCTTGGAGTAATTCCTTACTCCCTATCTTTCGTCTCCCTTTTCTTCCTCTTTTAGGGTGTATTTATAGGCTTTGGAATGCCTAAGAACCCTCAAAAGTGGCCTTTTTGGAATTGGACTCAACTTGGGCTCGGCAGGGACACGCCCGTGTGTGATAACTTTAGGCCGTGTTCGAGGTACACGGGCGTGTGTTATACCCGTGTGAGTCGTGCTTCAATTCTTTCAAATTGACACGGCCGTGTGATCTGCCCATGTGATGAGGTCCAGGCCGTGTTGATTTCGTGCTTTGGCCCATTTTCTCCGTTTTTTGCCTGTTTCTCGTTCCTTTCGCTCTCCTATGCTTACCTGAGAATAAAAAATGAAATTAAGGCATTAGGAGCATCGAATTCACCAAATCTAAGGAGAAATCATTCATAAAATGCGTTAAGCATGGGTTATAAATATGTATAAACTACGGTTTATCAGGATGGAATTGGTTAAAAACGAGCAAAAATGGGCCAAATTGAAAGACAAATCGTTGAATTGAGGCCAAATCGAAAAGATGGAGAGAGCTAAGGATTTATCATATATTTTGACTTTGTAAAAAGGTAAAAATAGGAAGATATTATTTTGTTTTATTATTTATTTTATTTTATTTTATTTAGGTTAGGCTATTTTTAGTAAACCCCATGTATATAAATAGGGGCTTTTAGTTCTTAGGAAATCATCCCTTGTCTTTACATTCCTACTTCTATTTGGAATTGGATTACTTTCTCTCTTGTATTTCCTTCTTCAATTTGGAATTGGATTATCATTTGTTTTCTCTTCAATTTGACATTACTTGCCTCCTATTTTTGTTTCTTTTTCATAATTGGGTCAGTTGCCCTCCAAGTCCTTTCCATTCATTTCTTCACCATAATCATCAATCTTCTTTCCAAGCTCACAAAGTATGAACAATTTCATGCTTAACTAAATTCTATCTTAGCTTTAGGCTGGTGTTCTTTCCGATCGAGAATCGTGAGATTCGTACTCGTGCTTATAATCCTTCCAATCGATATTCACCTTTTTCCTAAGTATCGGGATTGACAACTCATCCCTTAAGGATAATTCGATTTCAAGTAAAAAAGAGCTCGTGGGGTTGAAGTCGTGTTTTTTGACAGTTGGAGAAACGAATCGGCCGTGCTGTATTTGGATCTCCGAGAACAAATCGAGGAAGAGGTGATTGGGTTTAAACGACCCACGCGGTTGAGGCTGTTAATTCGAGTTGGGTTCTTCAGAACGCAAGGCTACTGAAATCTTGAGTCGGGAACATGTGTATCCCGGTTAGACTATCGATAAGGGTTGGTTTGCAGGACGTACCGGGACCAGCTACGAGAGGAAGAATTGGTGGTTAGGACGTTCTTAATCACTATAACCAGCTCATCGTTTGAAAGAGAAGACCAATTTTCAAGGATCGATTCTCAACACGGAATTTACCGAGTCTAAGGCTAAGGCTTATCACATTTGATTGCAAATCACAATTTAATTTCTAATTTATTTAATTATTTATCTTAGTAGTTTTAATTATTTAGTTTAATCAATTTCAAAATCCCCGCTTTACTTATTTATTTGCTTATTTTTTAGGTGGTACGTTTTGAGTCGTGGGCACGACTCTAGCCACGACCCTTGACACGACATTTTGTTCATAAGTCAAATGCGAAAGTTGATTAAAGTACCAATCCCTGTGGACTCGACCCGACTACCACTCTTACTACTATTTAGAGTATTTACTAAGAATTATTTTTGGTGGATTTGACGCCCATCAAGTTGGGATATCGTCCTCTTGCTCTTCCTCTATGTATTGTAAACTTTTTCCAATTTATCTTTGGTTTCTGCTAACTGTGTTCTCGATCTCACTATCAAATAGTAATGGTCCTGACGGGTTTCTTCTATTCATAAACTATGAAAACTTGTCAGAATAGAATAAAAGGAAGTTTAGTAAATAAAAATAAAAACAAAGTTAAATTGCAATAAAAGTAAATGGCTAAGGTAATAAAAATCGAGTGTTCCTAATATCTTAGCTCTCCGGCAACGGTGCCAAAAACTTGATTTTCACTCGCGATAAGTTTTAAAATTTATAAATGATCATACTTAAACTAACTATTATCACGATGAAGGCAAGCGCACCTATCAAACTGTAATATAGTTTTAGCAAGACCGGATGTCGAACCCAAAGGAACTAAAAGTACTAGTATAAACTTTCTTTTTATTATCTAGCCTAAGAATAATGAAGATTGTTTTAACTAACTAATTAACTAATCTAAGAATGCACAGAAAATAGATTGGGGAAATTACTTTTGAAAAACTGATTGATTTTAGACAACACCCAAGGAAAAATCCACCTAGACTTCTCTTATTAACTGACTCTGAACCAGACGATTTATTCACTTGACTTGATCTGTAGAAATCCCTAGGTTATGTTATTATCCCTATTCAAGACTAATAACGTCTAACCCTAGGTTGATTAATTGAAATCTCTTTCTAATTAAAACCCCTAGTTTTGCATTAACTCGATCTATGGATTTCCTTATTAGATTTGACTCTAATCCGACAGATTTATGTCATCCTATCTCTAGGATTGCATGCAACTCCGCTTAATTATGAGTGATCTACTCTTAGACAGGGACTATTCATCCTCCGAATAAGTACATCAACACTTGAATCAATATCCTGGAATATTCAAACAAGAGTTAAAGTCATAATTAAGAACAAATTAAGTATTTATCATACAGTTCAGAAAATATTAACAAGATCTGTCTTAGGTTTCATCTCCTTTAGGTATTTAAGGGATTAGTCCATAACTATAAAAGAAAACATCTTAGAAGAATGATAACAAAACATAAAGAAAACCCAAAAACCCTGAAGGAAATTGAAGGGAGATATTCAGTCTTGGAGGTGAATCCGACTTTCGAGATGGATCAATCGGCTTCCTTCGAGTAATTCCTTGCTTCCTACTCTGTATGTCCTCTTCAATTCTCCTCTAGGGTGTTTAAATAGGATTTAGAATACCTAAAAGCCCTCCAAATTTCCCTTTTCCGATTAGAACTTAACTTGGGCTCGACAGGGACACGCCCGTGTGACACGTTCGTGTGCGATTGCTTCAGGCCGTGGTCAAGGCTGAGAGATAGACACGCCCGTGTTGAGGTTGTTTTAGGCCCTCTTCGAGCCTGCTAGAATGGTGCGGGCGTGTGTGCTACCCGTGTGAGGAAGTCTAGGCCGTATTGATTTCCCACGGCCCATTTTTTCCATTTTTGGCCCATTTCTTGTTCTTTTTGCTCTCTTGTGCTCACTTAAGTATAAAATATGAAATTAAAGGATTAGGAGCATCAAATTCACCAAATTTAAGGAGAAATCATTCAATTATGTGTTAAGCATGGGACAATAATATGTATAAATTACGGTTTATCACCCACACGGCCTACGACAAGAGCGTGCCTCACACGGCCGGGCTACAAGGTCGTGTGTTCCCTATTTTTGAAAAAATTTTATAAGTGTTCTCTAAGTTTCTAAAGTTATCGGTTTAGTCCTGAACCACCCCGAATGCATGTTTTGAGCCTCGTAGGTTCGTACTAGAGACGATATGAATGTAGTTGATTGATATTTGCATGAAATTGAAAATGTATGAGAAAATGTATGTGTAATTGTATTATATGTTCGATAATACTCTGTAACCTTGTTCCGGTGTTGAATACGGGTGAGGGGTGTTACAATGTACGCACTGCGGGGTCATCAGGCAGTGCACGAAAACCCTCAGTGTCTAACCTCACTTTCTCTCTTCATTTCCTACTTTCTGAGGCTAATATGGTTAGGTTGGAGCTCTATGAGGCCTATCAAAGTGAGCTTCCTAAGACTAAGGCAGAATTGGAAAGGGTTCGTGAGCTATACCTCAAGCTGAGATAGGAGAATTAAACTCGTTAACAAACAGAATAAGGACCTTTTGGGGCGCTTGGGGGTTGTTGAGGTCAAAGCTAATGCATTTTCACATGAGGTAGCTACTGAGAAGGAGGATAAGGACGCTGCACAAGCTGAACTGGATAGGGTTACTGTGGAGCACACCATTCAACTAGATAAGATCATCAGGGAGTGCCACACTAAATTGGCGAGGACCAAGGGCAAACAACTTGAGGCTCTAGAGAAATTCAATGAGGAAATCAGTAGGGATGTGTGTGACTCTATCTTTCAACTAAAGATGAACATTTTGCTGCACACCCAAGTCACATGTGGGCCTTTTGATGCTCGTAGGGTTGACTTTGATGCTCTCTAAGATATGGATATGGGTACACTAAGGTTCGATGTGTGTTTTCCTTCAAGTGCTATATGGGACTCGTTCATGTCCACTTGGAAAAATTCACAATATTTCTATTTGGATGAGGACCCAGCTGAGAATATCAATGTGAACCTTTCTGTCAAGAATGATAATATGGCCCCTTCTACTGAGAATGATAATATGGCCCTTCCTATTGAAACTAACAACGCAAGCCAAGACGTT
Organism: Gossypium anomalum; assembly: GCA_025698475.1. NCBI lineage: Eukaryota > Viridiplantae > Streptophyta > Magnoliopsida > Malvales > Malvaceae > Gossypium > Gossypium anomalum. Next base: position 20,206,670 of record CM046966.1, read on the forward strand.
AGGGGAGAAGAGGGAGCTAACAATGTATCTTAGTTGTTTAGTGCTTCATAATTCTCCCATGAAATGAAGTAAAATTTTATTTACGTCATTTATTGTTATAATGTTTTTACGGGTCTTTCATATTTATTGCGTGACTATATTATTGTCACCAAGACATTAAACAAATTATCAAAAATTACTAGTTGCTAGTAGTTTTGGAAACTTTAAGGAAATTTTAACCTTTAAGGAAATTTTCTAAAATCAACAGCTGAGAATATTAGTTAGTGAGTTGTTTTAGACATAATGAAAATTTCCTAAATCATCATCTGAGAGTTTTCAACTATCGATAACTGTTTGGGAGAGGTTACGGTTTTAATCCTGTGAGCCTTAATAATGACAGTTAGGAGTTTTTAACTCTCGCTAACTATTAGGGGGCTGCGGTTTTAATCTTACGAGTGTTAATAATGACAGCTAAGAGCTTTTAACTCTCGTTAACTATTTGGGGGGTTGCAGTATAGAACCTGTGAGCCTTAGAATAAGAACTGAGAGCTTTTAACTCTCACTAACTTTTAGGGAGTTGCAATACAGAACTTGCGAGCCATAAAATGACAACTAAGAGCTTTTAACTCTCGGTAATTGTCAGGGGGGCTGCGGTATTGAACCTATGAGCCTCAGAATGATAGCTAGGAGCTTTTAATTCTCACTAACTGTCAAGGGGCTACAGTTTTGAACCTGCGAGCCTTAGAATGAAAAATGGAAGCTTTTAATTCTCACTAACTATTAAGGGGGTTGTGGTTTTGAACCTACGAGCCTTAAAATGATAGTTGGGAGCTTTTAACTTTCGCTAACTGTTTGAGGGTTGTGGTATTGAACTTGCGAGCCTTAAAATGACAGTTGGGAGCTTTTAACTCTAGCTAACTGTTAGGGGTTCGGTTTTGAACCTGTAAGCCTTATAATAATAACATGGAGCTTTTAACTCTCACTAACTATTTAGGGGCTGCGATATTGAACCTGTGTGCCTTATAATAATAGTTGAGAGCTTTTAACTCTCGTTAACTATTAGAGGGCTGCGGCTTTGAACCTACGAGCCTTGAAATGATAGTTGTGAACTTTTAACTCTTGCTAACTATTTTGGGGCTTTGGTTTTGAACCTGCAAGTCTTGAATGACAGTTGGGAGCTTTTAACTCTTGCTAACTATTTAGGTTTTCAATGAGTGCAAGTGTTAGTAAGAAAACGTCTTTTATTGGAGAAGTAAGGAACTATACATAGTATTTTTTGAGCTGTCTGACATTCCATGTTCATGGTACAACTGTGCCCTCCATCCTAGCTAACTTATATGTGTATAACCAATATTTTCTACAACTTTATATGGCCCATCCCAATTTGGAGCCATTTTCCCCTGTTACGAAGTTGATAAATTGGCTTCGGTATTTCTAAATACAAGGTTGCCATGGTGTTGTAGTAGTAGGCCACCCGTTGAGTGCGTTCTGCATTTCTGACTTCAGCTGTTTCCTTCAGCTCATCAATCAGATCAAGGTTGAGCCTGATAGCCTCCTGATTAGCTTCTTCATTGAAGTGTTGGGTTCTGTGCGACCTCATACCAATTTTTACAGGGGTTATAGCTTCTCCTGCACAAACAATGGAGAAAGTTGTTTCTCTCAATATAGTGTGGGATGTAGTTCACAGGGCTCACAAAATTCCAGATAGCTCCTCTAACTATGCGTCCTTGGCTTCTTTCACCTTCTTCTTCAAGGCTGTTAATATTTTCTTATTCATAGCTTCTACGTGGCCATTCATTTAAGGTGTCTTAACTGAGCTTTGAGCTAGAGCGATATGTAAGTTAATGCAAAAGCTCTTAAACTTTCCTTAAACTGCATGCCATTGTCCGTGATAACCAAACGCGTCACGCCGAACCTACACACAATAATCTTCCACAAAAAAGATTCCATTTTTTTTCAATAATGGTTGCCAAAGCTTCAGCATCAATCCATTTAGTAAAGTAGTCCACTGCGACCACTATGAATTTCTTCCGTTCCGTTGTTATAAGAAATAGGTCAAGCATATCGATTCCCCATGTCGCGAATGGCCAGGTGCTTGACATGATCTGAATAGGTCCTGCTGGTTGTCTTTGTACTTGGGAATACCTATTGTAAAAGCTGCATCTACGAACTAATTCATGCACATCCCTTTGGATCATAGGCCAATAATATCCCTGCCTAAGGATTTTTTGTCCAAGCAATCTACCCCTAAGTGATCACCGTAGATTCCCTCATGAATTTCTCGCATTATGTACTCAGCCTTGGGTGTGGTAGGCATCACAATAGTGGATGTGAAAACCCTTTTTCTATTTAGTACACCCTTTAAAAGGGTGTATTTATCAAATGTAGGATAGAATATATTGTTTTAATTTATTATCCAATTAAACGAGTCCACAACATTCAAATACTCAATTCATGCATTAAGAGTTATGTAGGTATTTGTAATTTCTGATAATGGCATACATTGCAGCTTTGCGTTATAGCCTTGCGAGCTCATTCTTGTTTTGGTTATCTTATTCGCCTCGGAGAGTACGAATTATTGGAGTCATCCAGGTTTCCTCCTGATCTATGCATAATAGTTGTGGTGTCTCGTTACTCGGGGTCTCTCTATACTCAAGTAAGATTTTCCCTCTTTGTTTGATGACAACAGAGGATGCTAACTTGGACAAAGTATCAACACGTATGTTGTCACTTTTCAGGAGCTGTTTAATTTGAACTTTGTCAAATCCCACGAGTAACTAGGTTGTGATTGTATGATCTTTTTTTAGCACTACCTCCTTTACATCATACTCGCCATTAATCTATTTTACCATAAGTTGTGAATCTATGGGGACAATCAGGTCCCTCGCTCCTAGTAGGCGTGCTAGTTGCAGTCCTAATACCAAAGCTTCATACTCAGTAGTTTTATTAAACGTTTGAAACCTAAATGATAATCCGTTCTGCCATTTATTGCCATTAGGGTCAATTATGAGTGCACCTGCTCCTGATCCTATTTTGGCTGAGAAGCCATCGACATTGACAAGCTAACTTTTTGAATTATCAATTGTATGTACACTTTCTGGAGGTAGGGTAACTACTAAATGGTGATAACAAGTGGAAAAGAAATCTTACTATAAAATGTTGAACTTATCGTGCCTTGTCATAAAATATATAAAATATTGAATTGTTAACAATGTTCACGCAATATAAACTTTTTAAAGATATTCATTATCTAGTATTTTAAATTATAAACTATACTACCTGTGTCAATAACTTTCTCAAAAGAACATTTCACCATGAAGTCAGCTAGCACTTATGCATTTCTCACAGTTTGTAGAGTGAAGCCTATTCCAAATTTAGCTAGCTCGATGCCCCACTTTTTTACCCTTCCTGAAGTGTCTACTTTGGACAATACCTCCTCACAGGCTGGTTGGTCACAACAACGACCAGATGGGCCTAGAAGTACGGTCGCAACTTGTGAGCTATGACTATCAAAGAAAAAAAAGATTTTTCTATTTTCGAGTACCTTAGTTCACCGTTCTGGAGTACTTTACTAATGTAATACACTGAAAATTGGAGAACGCCCTCTGCTCTAATTAACATCGCTGCAATCGTATCCTCTGAGGTAGCTAAGTACAGATAGAGGGCTTTTTGTACCCGAAGTGATTTCAGAAGCGGAGGGGAGGTGAGATATAGCTTCAACTCTTCAAAGGTTTTCTGGAATTCTTCAGTCCACGAGAAAGAGGTTCTCAAGGCCTTAAAGAAATGGAGGCACCTGTCTACCATCTTGGAAATGAATTTATTGAGTGCCACTATTTTGCCCGTGAAGCGTTGTATGTCCATTCTGGTTCGCGGGGGAGAAATTTGTATAATCACTTAGATCTTTTTTGGGTTCACTTCTATCTCTTTCTGTGAAATCATAAAGCCTAAAAAATTGCTTATCCACACACTGAAGGCATATTTCTCGGGATTCAGCTTCATGTTGTGAGCCCTTAAAACTACAAACGTTTTGGATAAGCTACGCACATGTTCTTCTATTGACTTACTTTTTACTAACATGTCATCTACATAGACCTCGAGCCTGTGACCTAAATAGTTTTTGAATATTCTATTCACTAGCCTTGGATAGGTTACTCCCGCATTCCTAAGGCTAAAAGACATAACCTGATAGTAAAAAAGTCCCTCATCAGTGATGAAAGTCGTCTTTTTCTGGTCGCTTCTATCCAACAGAATGTAGTTGTAACCCGAGAAAGTGTCCATGACGCTCTTAAACTTATAACCTGCAGAAGCATCACCTAAACAATCAATCGAGGGTAGGGAAAACTGTCCTTAGGACACGCTTTGTTGAGGTTGGTGAATTCAATACACATTCTCCATTTACCATTTGCTTTCTTTAGGACACGCTTTGTTGAGGTTGGTGAATTCAATACACATTCTCCATTTACCATTTGCTTTCTTTACCATTACCATATTTGAAATTCACTCCGAGTATTCTACCTCACTGATGAATCTTGCTGATAACAGTTTGGCCAATTCTTGCCTCACAACTTCCATCACCTATTGTGTGAACTTTCTTTTCTTCTGCTTGACTTCGCCTTTCGAAGTACGTTCAACTTGTGGACAATTACCTGAGGGTCCACCCCCAGCATGTATGCTACGGACTAGGCGAAAACATCTAAGTTTTTCCTCAAGTATCAGACCAATATGCTATTTTCTTCTTCTTCCAATGCTGACGAGATTCTAACCTTCTTTTCTTTGTTGTCACAGAATAGTTGCAAGGTCTTAGTATGCTCCGCAACTTTATGTTTTTTGTTTCTATGCTCCTCCCTTACGTATAAATTATCCAAATCTAAAACCTGGCTTGCTAACTCAGCTCTCTGCAAACCTTACCCTTCAGCTTTAGGTTCTCGCGCTTGCTTGACTGACAGCATATGGCACTGCCTTGCGGTTTGCTAATCTAATTACAGGAGTCACACCCTCGTCTTTGTCGAGAATTTGATTTTCATACAGAACATTGCAACCATCATCTTTTCCATTCTCATTATTAGTCTCCCAAAGATGGCATTGTACGCCATTGGGTGGTCTACCACGTAAAACTGGACATACTCCATGGTTGTGTGCTCACCATCCTCTAAGATAACCAATAAAGTTGTTTAGCCTTTCAATTTAACGGGATGGTTCACAAAACCGTATAATGGACTAGCCCTAGGCAATGCCTGCTCTTTTAGTCTCATCTTTCTGTATGCGTCCCAGGACAATACCTTGACTGCACTCCCATTGTCCACAAGTATTCTTTTAACTTAGAAACCTACAACTGTCACCGAAACAACAATAAGTAGGATTTACGTATATTTCCCGTATAGTTAGGTCTCATCTACCTGCACAAGTGGCTTGTAGTAGGGAAATGCCTCCACACATAAATCAAACATCCAAAACATCCGGTGGAAAATTCTTCTTCCCAGTTGTAGTTGGTCATCCAAGCCGTAATAAGGTCATGTCTCCAACTCAATGACATTCTCTGGCACATACTCCTGTAGTTGTAGTTGGTCATCCAAGCCGTAATAAGGTCATGTCTCCAACTCAATGATATTCTCTGGCACATACTCCTGTATAGTGACTACCCACCCCTATAGCTCATTGTACGATACATCCCAATCTCTGTACAACTGCTTAATTGTCATCTGTTTAGTTATCCATGCTTTCTATTATGATACTTGATACTGGAATTGTGCTTGCATTTCAACAATCAGTACCGAAACTTTAATGGTCGGCATGTCTTTTACCATTGACATGATGCATGTCCAGATAGTTTTGGGATCAAGTTTTCGATAATCTTCTGTCATACGTGTTGAAGTGCATTTGTGAGCCCTAACAAATTTTCGTATCTCCTACATATACAATTTCTAGATAAATGCGGCTCGTACCTGCTAATTGCAATCTTCCGTCGACCTCTAACACTTCCCAATATATAATGTCAGTTTAGACATGGCGACTTTATAATCTACCGACACAATAATGCTATACCGCTTAATGGCAAATATGCATTCTTCTTTGGTTTCAAATTTTTGGCCCACGAACAACTCCTCAGGTTTGGAATCTACGGCCAACAGGTGAGCAGATAATATATCAAAGTACTCCGGGAACTCGACTGTATGCGTTGTATCAGGATCTATTAGTGACATGAGTGCCCCAGGATCATTGCGTATCACAATGCGTCGAACTAGGTTCTCGATTGAAGACGTGTTGACATTTCCATCGTCATTCGTGCCTTCGTCATTGATATTATTCGAGACCTCGTCCACATTGGGATCACTATCACCATCGACCTCGTGATCAGAAGGATCACTACTATCATATCCATCATCAGCATCCGCATCAATCTTAGGTAGAGGTGTTCAGTCGGTTAACCGACCCGAAATATCATTAACCGAATTAACCGACCTTTCAAAATTTTTAACCGTTAACCGAACTGAAATTTTTCGGTTAATTTGGTCAGTTAACCGAATTAACAAAAAATTATATATATATATTGGTTAAAAATTAACCGAATTAACTGAATTAACCGAATTATCCGAATTACCTGAATTACCTGAATTTGAATCACTACATAATTAAAAACATTACATAAGTCTTTGAATCACTACATAATTAAAAATATTACATAAGTCTTTGAATCACTACATAATTAAAAACATTACATAAGTTTTGAAATTAACACATAATTGAAATGTAAGTCTTTAATATTTCCCATTTGTATCCATTTCTTCTCTCCAAAAGATCTCCATTTGCATTAAACCTACAAAAAAAACATGTGCAACAATTTAGCATATAATAGAAATATTCACATTTAAAAAAATCAAATAATATAAGCAAATGAATAGATTATAAGTTAACAAGAATAAGATAGTAAGCATACCCTTCAACTCACGAAAGCTCATGAATTTAGGGTAGGCTCTGATGCATTCCAAGAAAAGTCTAAACATTGAATCAAATAAATAAGTAGGAGTGATATGGTAAAAAAATTGAAACTATTAAAATAAAACAATAAATATACCATTTTCAATCTTGTCAAGCTCTTGGATTTGTTCTTTAATCTTTTTAATGTCTTCTTGTGATGATGATTTTTGAATCCAATCTTGAGTACACATAAGAGCTTTTACAATTTTAGGAGTTAAAGAACTCCCATATTGATCAAACACACGTCCCCCGGTGCTAAATGCAGACTCTGAAGCAACCGTAAAAATCGGTATAGCTAACACATCTCTGGCCATTTTTGAAAGAGTGGGAAATCTGGGGCTATTCACTTTCCACCACAATAAAATATCAAAATCTTCAACAAATTTCTCATTAGCCTCAGCTAGATATTTATCCAACTCAGATGTTTTATCCTCACCACAAATTTCCAACTCACGCTTTTTATACAAAACTTGCATTCGCCTTTTCATTTTTTGTTGTGGTTCACCGAGAGAAACATGTGTTGGCACACTCAATTGGCTACAAGTACTATGAAGTGGAGGCTTATACTCATCAAACAATTCATACAAATATTCCTTCGATTTTTGCATCATTTCAGAAGCTTTTTCAGAACTAGACATTTCACTAAGTGCAAATTCAAGATACTTTAGTTTTTGTCTAGGATCTAAAACACAAGCAACAAACATAAGTAAATTCATCTTATCAATATCACCCCAATACTTATCATACTTCTCTTTCATCTTGATGGCCATAACATTGAAATCAATATTACTATTTAACTGAGCATCTCGTAAAAAATATCATTTTTAGAAAGCTCATCGAAAAAATTATTGGATGTGACATATGAAGTGTCAGATATATGCAAAGTGACTTCATAAAAGTGTTCCAAGAAATCCCTCAAGTCTCTAACATTATCCCAATCATCCACACTAGGCCAACCCCCTCCCCTTTCAAGTTCAGCCCTAAAGTTTGTATCTTGCTCCTCAAATCTCTCAAAAGCTCTCTCAAAGTTCTGAGCAGTGTCTAACATTAAGTAGGTCGCGTTTCCACCTAGTATAAACATCAAGACACAACATCTTCTTGCACTCTATCTTTTCCACCACAACACACTCCTTAAACTTTTGTAATCTAGCTAGAGATTGTTTCAAATATCTAACAGCCCCCTAACACGTTCAACAGATTTATTCATTTCCTTTAAGCCTTCAACAACAATCAAATTCACAATGTGTTCCATGTATCTCATATAAAGATATTTACCATTTTGAACTAAACCCCCTTGAGGGTTAAATTTCTTTCTCAAATAACCAATAGCAATATCATTTGAACTTACATTATCAACAGTAACAGTAAACAACTTATCAATCCCCCAATTCAACAAGCATTTCTCAATCACCATCCCAATAAACTCACCTTTATGACTGGAAATTGGATAAAAGTTTAAAATCTTTTTATTCAATTTCCAATCGTTATCAATAAAGTGAGCAGTGATACACAAATAATTAACTCTTTGCAAAGAAGTCCATGTGTCAGTAGTTAAGCAAACTCTAGAGCAAGAACTTCTCAAAAGTTGTTTTATCTTGACCCTTTCATCTAAATACAGTTGATAAACATCCCTAGTCATAGTAGTTCGTGAAGGAATATGAAACCTAGGACATGCCACAAACATAAATTTCTTAAAGCCTTCACTTTCAACAAACTTGAAAGGTAATTCATCAATCATAATCATTTGTGCTAATCCTTTCCTACATGCTTCTTGATCAAATCTCCAAGTTGAAAAATGCCCTTCCCCCCTTCAACTCCCTTTCTAGGTAAAACTAGTTGTCCTTGACTAGTGTTAACAACATTATTAGGATTTTTCTTACATGAACCAATATGATATTTCAATGACCCTGTACCATTTTTTTTCATATCACAACAAAATTCCTTTTGACAATAATTACAATTAGCCTTACTTACACCCTCACTATTAATAATCTTAGTAAAGTGAAACCAAACTTCAGACCTTTGAGGAGTGGCTTTTCTTTTCCCAGTAGTCTCTTTTGTTTGGCTTGAAGCTCCAACTCCTGAATTTTCAGAATCTATCGAAGTAGGAGGTATAACACTACCCTCAATAGATGTTGGTTCGGTGGAAATTCTGCAAGAAAAAAATTATATATAAATTAAAATACATTTATAATATCAAACATATTTTGATGTTGAGTTTTAGAGAAATAAATTCTACTTTTATACATTTCCGGCATACAAGTTCTAGCGTAAAAGTATGTACAGTGATACAAGACATGTTTCAACATTTTGCATTTTAGAAAAAAAATAGCTTTTATTGTTCATTCACCAAACATATTTTCCAGGAAAAAAAATAGTATAAAACAAAATTAGATTGCAAAAATAATGAATCCAGTTTAGAAGATTTAAAAGTAACCTCACACAGTTCAATCCTTAACTATTATATGTGCCAATTTTTTTCCCATAGGTCAAAGCAGATTCAATCTCTCATTTTATATTGCCATTGTACTCTAAAAACTTAGTTGTCCCCTAAAGGTTGTATCAGCTAAGGCAACCAAAAGGGGTGTCAAGAATCTAAACACTATAAAAGTATCAATATTAGCATGACGCAAAAGATTGGTGTTTGTGAAGATCGCGAGGTAAAAGACAATGGCAGTAGGCAAAAACTTCTTGGCAGTATCCCATGTGAAAGCATCATGATGTAAAAACCCAAATTTTTCCAAAACCCAAACTCCTAAAGCAGAAGTTAAGTACTGTAATGCAGTTAACAATCCTGGGTAATTGAATTTGGTGATTGCAAATTTGTTAATAACAACAAGCAAGCTTGAACAAAATGCATAACCTGCAACCAAACTACTTGTAGCATAGTATTGCTTAGTGGAATCAAATCGAATAGCTGACATTTTTCACAACAAATATCGACAAGATAAAATCAATGGATCTAAAAAAGAATTAGTGGGAATTATAACAGGATGTGAATTAGAATAGGACTTGATGAGAGGGAATGGGGATGTGGGTATTTAAGATATTGATCTAAACAAATCAATGTAAAAGGAAAAAAATAGATTAAAGAAGCAAAATAAAGGAAATTGAAACAGAGAAGTCACCAACAAGGAAGAGGGAGATCTTGGAGAAAGCCTTTTGAGATCGAAGACGAATGGTTGTGAAAGAGAACATAGTAGTGTGGGGTGGAGGCGTAGCTTCGTACTAGAAAGCAGAGTCTGCTTGTTTTGATTGGTTAATTTCCACAAGAGGAATAGTGGAGGTTTAGAGAGGAAGCCACTTTCCCACGGTTCAATAAAAATCGAAGGGAAAGGGACGATTTTAGATTTCAGACTGAGTGTGCTTTGATTGACTATACGACAGTGTTTACCAATGACAATGCCTAAACAATTTTAACATGCTGATATATATTGATTATTATTGTTCCATTATTTTTTTCCCATAGTTCTGGACATACTATTGAGGTGGTTTGTTTTGCAGCTATGTAAATCTAACACGACATGCCTTTTGACGGTGTTGGAGTTTCTTCCAGAACTTTTTGACTCGTTGAAGGGTGAGGCATATAGTTTGACGTAGGCAGAAGCTGCCATTTTTCTTCCATGCTTGGCAGAAAAGTTGGGGAATAACATTGAGAAAGTTAGAGAAAAAATGCGAGAGCTAACCTTTCTTTGCCTAAAGCAGATGGCGGGTTGTAGAAGCGAGAGAAGAGGAGTCAGTATCTGCATTAGAACATTAAGACAAACTAAAACATCGCACATTCACACTATCTAGTATCTAATGTATCTGATAAAATTTGAGATGAATACCAGAAATAGAAGTAGACGCCGATGATGAATGGTGACCTGGTAGACGCCGGAGTGCCGGACGGAAGATGGCTGGCCTAGTTCAATTAAGGATCTGAAGTTGAAGTTTAGGGGTTTTTTATCTTTCATCTGTTCTCTGTTGACTAGTGTTGGGTTTACTTTAGAATTTTAGTTTTAGTTTTAGACTTTTTTAGTTTTTTATTTTTATTTATTAAATTAACTGTAATTTTTAAGATTGGGTTGGGTTGGGTAATTCATAATTGGGTTGGGTTGGGTAGTTTGTGTAATTATGAATTGGGTAAGTCAAATAATCTAATGTGGGTATGTGGGATTGCATGAATTGGGCCTATTTATATTAGATATTTTTTTATTAATTTTTTTGGTTTAACCAAATTTTTCTGTTAACCGACCGGTTTCGAACCGAATTAACCGTCAACCGAAAAATCAAAAAATTATTAACCGACCCCCAACCGAAAAAATTCGGTTAACCGATCAATTAACTGAATTCGGTCAGTTAACCGAATTTTTTCAGTTTTACTCGAATTTTGTACACCCCTAGTCTTAGGTACAGCATTAAGATCGATTTCGACTCCGCGTACAGTCAGTTGACTATCAACGTATGATATTGGAACCACCATACATGGATCTTGAACTCCATGTTTTTCACATAATGAAGTGGGATCTTCAGCTGGCTCCACATTAGCTAACTCAGCAAATAACTGAATCGGTGCATTTTGATGGCTCTGATTCCTACAATAAAAAGCAACAATTGTCTCTACGTCTTCATCGTCTACAAGTTCCATCTCAATGAATTTGATGGGATCTGTTGAAACTGGAAACATGTAGAAAAGTTTCGAGATCCTTCTCCCACAACAACTAACAATTTTTGCACTAATCATTTCCTTCATATAATCAACCAAGACATTTCTATTAAATTTCATTGCTTTTTGTTGGCGACATTCAAATATATATCCAATTGTTGTTGTCAAAATTACTCCATCGAAATAAACAGATATAAAAATTGATTATCCATCTTCAATACTAGACCTGTTAAAAAAGGAATAAAAACTCTCAATACAATTTCAAGCAAAATAATTATTGTAATGTAAAAAATAAAATTCATATATATTAACCTTGTGAATTCTTCTTTGTCTATTTACTCTTCTTCTACATAATTTTTTTTTCTGTTATTTGAATTATCAAAATTTTTTTCCCGAACACTGCTTAAATAATGGCTAAGAATTGGTGTCGCCTATAACATTGGCACCAGTACTTTGGTGACACCTTTCCTGTGGGCACCACTCTTTGGTGTCGCCTTTCCTATGGACACCACCACCCAAACCAGTTCCAAATTCGTATTTAACCCATGTCTTAGAACTATATGGGAAAAAATATTTTGGTGCCGCATATCAAGAAGGCCGCACCATCAAATTTTTATTTTTTGTTTTTTTATTTTTTTAGTTGAAAGTTATGGGTGTCAGAAAATAGGGGTGGTGCCGCCTATGCATCACTCTTCACCACCCCTGGTATACCATTTTCGTAAATAACTTATTTGGTATACCATTTTCGAATTTTTTATTTTTTATATTATTTAAGTAAAAAAGCTTAATATGCCAGAAAAATTTAATAAATTTTTTTTAAAAGAAACACATGCGGAGGCACAGAAATAGGAACAGAGTTGGTCTTGTGCACCCTAACTTAGTGAATTTAATGAATAATTAATTATTTATATAATTTGTTAAGAAATGTTAATTTAATTTATTAAGAAATTGGGAATAAAGGAAAAAAGAAATAGGAGATAATGAAAAATAAAAGTAATCAAAATAAAGAAATGTAAAATAAAATGAGAGAATGACTGTATGTTCATTGTCTTTTCTAGAAGACATGGTGCAACATCTTGCAACATTCAGCGGTAAGGATTTTATCATAAAATTTAAACTATATTATTTTTTTCATATTGGTATCTGATTTTCTTATTCCATTTTAGTATTTGAATTATTATTCTATTATATTTTTTTGCCCTATTAACGGTATTAGAAAAAAACCTCAACCAAACAAAATGCATGTGGCTGTTGACTTATGACATGTTTTCATATTGATATCTGATTTTCTTATTCCATTTTAGTACTTGAATTATTATTCTATTATATTTTTTTGCTCCTAAAATTAACGGTATTAAAAAAAAACCTCAACCAAACAAAATGCATGTGGCTGTTGACTTATGACATGTACATTGATCAAAGTTGACTTTTTGTTGACCAACTTTGACCCGTAAAAAATTATTAAATTATTACAAAATGTAAAAATGTAAAAATATTAAAAAGTTGTAAAAATTATGAAAATTATAAATTAAATAAAAAATTTCTTGCTTTGAGATTAAATGAACAACAATTCAGTCTTCAATTCCGGGTAAAATTATTTAAGGGTTAATAAAGCAATAAAGACGATTACGCAATTGATTTTGTAGGTCTCAAAACAGTTTTAGGGGAAGATTCTTTAAGACTAAAGCTCAATGAAGATGATGAAAATTTCACATATTCAAAAATTAACTTTGATAAAATCGATTGAATTGTGGAATTTGAAAACTAAACCAAGAGGATTCTTGAAAAAAGAGAGAATTTTTTATTTCACTGTTAAGGCGTGTACTGTAAACCAACAATTTAAGAACCCAAATGATGTTGAAGTAGACGATGATTTTACTTTGTTCTTCCCTGCTTTTACCATTAGCCCAAATTTTAAAAAGAAAAAAAAAATTACAAACTAAAAAAATCAAAACTTTTTGCTTTCACAAACGATAAATTTGAAGATTTTCTAAATTCGCTACGGGGTTTAATGGATTCTTTTTAGTTTTATTTTTTATTCTGTTCTGCCTTCAAAAAGGGAAAATAAATCTTTCTAAAAATAAAAAAAATCTAAGCCTGCCATCACTGTACAATCAGTATTTGATGATCTTTGACTAAACAGGAAATGTGTTGACAACCATAAAAGGGAATGGTGGGGGTCCACGCAAATCTTGGTTCGGGGCGTTGCGGCGAATCCTATACAATACAGATTGCATTACTTCCCACATGGCGGATTACAATTGGACCAACAACGATAACTCAAGCTTTAATAGATTCCCACTACCATATCGCTTCCTTCCTATAACCTTTTTTCATTTTCAAAAGAACAAACCCTTACCACAAATGTCGGATTATCAAATAAGCCCTTTTTATTTATGAACCTCCATTAATGGAAACCACACCGTCAATGTCTGCAAATTATCATCTCTTTCCTTAAACACACCGTCTCTGTTAAGCTCTTCTTCATCTTCTTCAAAAACAAGGGTACTTAATTTAATTTCTCACGTTTTACAGTTTTGTTTTTACTTTTATGGCTACTAGTGTGTATATATGGGACATATATATATGTACTTATATATATATATATTCTGTTATCTCTTCTCTTTCTTCCACTGTATTTGTAGTAAAAAACCCAAATGTTAAAAAAGATACATTTGGCATGCTTTGCAAGACATTTGAAGTTTTTTAAATGTTTATCATGTTAAATTTAAGCATATGTTTCATAATGTAAGAGCCATGTTCGTTTGTTTTTAAAGTGAATCATGAAAGTTCACCAAGTGTTTAACGTTATTGTGAAAAAAAGCATAAGATGAAAGTTTGAACTTTGTGTTCTGTCAATGTTGTAGAAGTTGATAACTACGATAAAGAAAATGCTGTGTTGGGTTTGTTTTAGAGAAACTAAAAGGTTTGGGGGTTTCTCCAAATGTCGAAAAGATAGGAGTTTTTATTGTATATATATGATGAAATCGTGACGGTATCATTAGTTTAATGCAAGCTTCATAATCTCTTGGATTTTCATTTACTCGACTTTGGCAGTTCTGCATTGATTAGTCATGTTATTTTAATTTGAAATGCATTTGATATTTACAAGACTATCTTTTATATCAATATTCGATTACATGTCCAAAACAAGCATTTAAGTTTGAAAATGACTCCTCATCTTTTTCCTTATTCTGAAAGCTATCTTATTGTAAAGCATAGTTAAAACCAAAAACTATGTTGGTTAGACTCGAGCGTAAGTCTTGGGTCCAACATGCGTCCAATATGAGTATGTTCATTTTCTAAGTTTCTTTCAATTAATGATGGCTTGCAGGTCACCATGGCTGTGATTCCATTACGTTTCAGATTGCCATATAAAGATCAAAATTGTGACTGCAAATGCAATGGTTGGCAATCGCGTCAAGCTGAGATTGGGAACAAAAATGGAGGTTTTAATGGACATCAATGGCGTCTTTGGACATTCACTAGTGTTCATCCAAGACCCTTCTCCATGAAAGCATTGCCCAAAGAAAATTCACAGCTGATCTCTTTGGATTCTTATTTTCGAAAGCTTCAAGAAGATTCAAATAAGGGTTCTTCCATGGTGTTGGTTGATAGAAGTGGAGAAAGTAGCATAAAGAAGGGGCTGCTGGAATCTCTGGAAGCTTATCTTGGTAAACTTGATGAAGGTAATGTAATATGCCAAATACTTTTATTCTTACTGTCCCTATTTCATCTTATGCGCACACAAGATCATGACATGGCAAAATACATGTTGGATATGCGAGGACTCGTCCGGATATGGCTAGACACTTTGTTTTGCTGGCTTTTTGTTGTTTTCTTACTGATCCAATCGGTTTTTAGTCAGTTGAAAAACAAAGCGATTTAATGATATATATATCAGACCATACAAGCCACCGTTTTTCGGTTTCTGGTGTCCAGTCTAACACCGAGTTTCTTTGATTGTTTGTTCAGATTCAAATTCTAAAATCCAAGAGAAAACCCCTGAAGACAACCAAACCGTACTTCCATTTTCTGTCGGCGAAGATGCGATAGATGAAAAAGCAAAATTCAGAAGCGATATCGGCTTCAGGCTAAGGGATGTTAACAGTGTCTCAAAGAAGTCTGAAGCCTTGCAATACTCTGATGAAGCCTCTCATCTCTACTTAGTGTAAATCACTACCCTTTAATTTTGTATTTATTGCATTTTGACATGATACGAAAACACAACACCGAATGACATTTCTAATCGTATATGAGTTTTATGTGATTGTGTTTCCCTGTCATAATCGTGTCAACACATTCATGGCACCACAAATCTCGTGTCATAAAGGTGTAAAACACACATAATACACTTAAGGCATGATTAGTTAGTGTAAATGAATCCCTTTCGGGTTTTGCTTCATTACTTCTCTTGATATATATAGTTGTTAGTTTGTCAGGTCATAACTGAAGGTAGAATTCATGGTCTAATTTAATCCTTTTATTCTAAATGTAGAAGCATAGTGGCATCCATAAACATTGCTGTTTTTATATTTGAGATAGCCACTCCAGTTAAAATCTCAGAGTTGCAGCTATTTTCCATCCCTTCATTATATGGAGCCAAAATAAATGATCTCATTCTGGTTGGAGAATGGTGGAGGCTTGTCACACCAATGTTTCTGGTACAGGATTAAAACAATTGGGTTCGTCTTCGTGTTCTTTTTTCCGTTCTTTTTTTTCTTTTTGCATGATTTCATATATTATTTGAAAGAAACTCAAACAAAATCGTACATGCTTGAATTCGGTTACTAACATAATGTTGCACTTATAGAGCTGGCTTACAGCACAGCTTGGCAAAGGTTTCAGGAGGCATAGATCTATGTAACTCGAACTTGAGTACAAGTGTCAGATAGATGTATGTATTCAACATGGGTTTGATCAGGTTTTTCTAAGCTTTTCTGCAAAGGATCTTTGGAGATCATATCTCCATATTCGTGTGCCGAACACCAGTATGAAATACCAACACTTCAAATAGAAAAATAGGCGTAGATGGGCGTAACTTACTGCCAAAGTAGCTTTGCTTAGCTTGTAGGAGCACAACTTGCAAGAAAAGCATAATATGGTTATTAGGATTAAGTGCCTGTGTGTGTAGGTTTTTTTTTTTTTTTTTTTTTTTGGGGGGGAGGTTAAAGACTTGTATATGTAATTTTGACGTTTGCTTAGATCTTCCTCTTCATTGTCTCTCCACTTACTTGCAATATTTCTCTCTTTTTTTCTTTTTTTAATTTCCGTTTTAGTTACCATAACATTAACAACATATGAATTGATTAATGGTTGAATTGGTGATGCAGCATTCCGGAATTCTTCATGTATCTCTTGGCTGTTGGGCGCTTCTTTCTTTCGGGCCTCAAGTTTGCAGATATTACGGATCCTTTACGTTTTTCTTAATATATTTGCTCGGCGGCTTCACCGGAAACTTGATAAGCTTTCTTCATACGCCCCAACCAACAGTTGGTGGCACGGTGAGTCACTTTTTCTAGATCTAGCAATATCAGACATGACACAATTACAACATGAATTCAGTCACTTCGGTTCAAATTTTGATTATATTGACTTTTAACTTTTAAAATTGATAAACAATCTTAAGTCAGTTTAAGTGGTTTAATTGGTTTTATTTATTTGAAAATTAAATCATTAATATTAATATTAATATTAATATTAACATAATATAACATAATATTATTTTTTATACTACTTATAAAGTTATTAATTTAATAGATAGCATGTTTTAACAAACATCAAATCAATTAAAACAAATATTAAAATAAATTTTATTATAAGAGTATTTATATATTTAAATAAAATAACTTAAATTACAATTTTAAAATAAATCCTAAAATGCATGAATGGTTAAATTGAGAGTTTTAAATTTTTTGATGTGCGGATTCAATCCTTGAGATTGATTTTATATAAATTTTACAACATAATCTAGCAATATAAATGATTTTCAAATTATTATATAAATTTATATTTTATATTATATAAATTATATTTTAAAATAAAATAGTTAGTTACTTCAATATGTTTGGTCATCAACTCTAAAATCCGATTACTGAATAAATTAAACTAAACTAATAAACTGATTTCAAAAACTGAATAAATTAAACTAAACTAATAAACTGATTTCAAAAACTAAGTATTGATTTAACTAAATGTGTTCGGTTAAATCAATTTAAACTGATTAATGCTATCCCTAATGAATACAAGGATTTCACAAGTGTGAATATTGAGCATAGGTATGTGTTCTAAACAAGTATGATCGGATTTTTTTTATATATCTTTAAGGATCTTTAAAAGTCATATCTTTATAAATAAATGCCGAACACAGATATTTAAAGAGAACAGAAGTGGACACATATGTGTAAAAATTGTATAAATGTA
This sequence comes from Gossypium anomalum, assembly GCA_025698475.1. NCBI lineage: Eukaryota > Viridiplantae > Streptophyta > Magnoliopsida > Malvales > Malvaceae > Gossypium > Gossypium anomalum. The sequence goes on from CM046966.1 coordinate 20,224,695, forward strand.
ACGTTTAGTGTGAAACTAAATGCAGGGACCAGTATTTGCGGTGATTAGTGCATGGCTGATTTATCAAATACAAAATAAAGGTGTAATTGCAAAGGATGCTTCAGAGAGAATGTTCCAAAAGGCAATACTAGTGACAGCTCTTAGCTGCATATTAAGCAATTTCGGTCCCATTGATGACTGGTGAGATATATGCTCACTTTTATATTGTTTTTGACATAATCACCGCCGGTTACTTATAACAGAATTTCCCAAAATTTATCCATTGGGAAATTATAAATGCAGGACACATTTGGGAGCAGCGTTTAGTGGTATAGCATATGGTTTTGTCATATGCCCTACGCTACAAGTGGATGATACATCTTCAAGAACTGGTCGGGAAGAACAAATCAGACTTGTTGGACGATTTGCCGATCCTTGCAAATCACTTCTTGTCTTCGCTATTTTCATTCTTGCTTTCGCCTCTCTACTTTTCTTTGTAGAACCTCCCATCAACACCACTATATACGGATTTTAGTTTAGTTGGATCATATAGTTATCTTAAAAGGTGACATTCGGCGACTGTATCTGCAACTCTTCTTCTTTCCCCAGCCTCTTTTGTACCAAAAGAAAAGAAAAATCTATTGTTACTTTGCTCACAATAATTATGTACAGTGGTAGCATCTATAAGAGAAATAATAAAGATCTTGCATGTATTGGAATAAAGTGTTGTTTTTAGTATTTATATTTGATGCATATCAGGATATCAAGATATGAGTGCAGGAAATTTTAGAGTTAACCGAGAATAAATAGATTAGTTAGCCTGTATATTGCAAAAGTTGATGATTTATTCTTTGTATTTTAATTTGATCAATTTTAGTTTTAATATTTTTTGAATTTGTTAATTTTAGTCTTTGTATTTTTGGTTAAAGGGTCAAAAAAAAAAAACTTTTAAGTGTAAAAAAAAAAAATCAATTGAATCCTTATAAAAAAATGCACCCAATTGATCCTTAAATTACCCAAGTGATCCAAAAAAGATCAATTGGCCCTTTTTGTACTATTAATTGTATTGACGTGATTGATAGAAGCCACTAGAAGCCACCATGTGGTAGAATGAATTTGAACCGTCACAACTTTGCAATGTGAAAATATGAGTTGAAAAAATGTTCCAGCAACTAAGTCTCAAGACTTATTAAGGGGTCTCGATACCTTATTAAAAAGTAGTTGTTTTAGCTATTAGAGGACGAAGTCTTAATACATTAACATCCAAATAGTTTAGTAATGAAATTTATTTTAAATATTATTATTCAAAAGTTTCCAACATCAAAACTAACAAATAACTCAATAAATTAAGTGGAGTAAAGATCAAAGTAAATATAAATGACAAGCACACGCATGTGGCTCACTTCGAAATTCAAATGGACAATGGATTGTTGGCTTTAGTAGGAACCTAAAGGGTCTGTAGAAGTCCTTGAGTTATGGGCATGCTATGATGGACTCACTCTAGTGTTGTATAAAGGACATAGGAAAGTTGTCGTTGATTGCGATGGTAGCACCGTTGCCCACATGCTTAAGGAAATGGAAGAAAAGGCCTCCAATGTCTCCATAGCAAGAAGTATACATAAACTAAAAAAGAGACACGAAATATCATCATTAGACATATATCGTGAAACGAGCTTAATAACGAACCATATGATCAACTACTACAATGAAATACGAAGGATTACTAAAGAATTTAAAAGCCTTTTTTTTTTCTCAGAAAAGAACAAATTTAATGAAATGAGAAAAAAAATAAAAAAAGCTGGAAGGTGAACTTTTTTGTTTGCACTAAATGCACGTGTTAGAATCAAATTGGCATAAAGATAAACCCCAACTAGCTTGCAATTGCAAGAAGCACTTCAAACCCAACCTTTTGTTTTTTCTCATAAAACCTCCCCACTACTGATTTCTCTATATATTCTAATGTTCTCCCATTGTTTCAGCCGTCTTTAACACTTTTCAATGGCTTCCTCTTCTGTTATTGCTTGGTTTCAACTCTCAATCTTTTCATTCTTCTAACTTACTATCAAATTATTCACTTATTTGCTCCTCATTCTCTGTTTTCTTCTTGTAATCTCAGGGGCTCAGGTGAAGATGGTCAATTGGGTATCGGAAACAATGAAGAAAGAGAATGGGTTTGCGTTGTTCAAGCTCTTGAGCCTCACAATGTTCGCTCCGTCGTCGCTGGCAGCCGTAATTCTCTCGCTATTTGTGATGATGGCAAGGTCTCTACCGCCACTCCCCCTTTCTGCTTTTATATATGTTTATATATTCATTCTTCTTAGTGTTTTTGAAGTGGGTATTGTTTACTCAGTCCTTAATTCCATTTGGTTAAATCTGTGTTTGTAACGAGCATCGGCTGATCTTCAACTGTTCCAACTTGGGGTATCGGGATTTTGATTGATCAGCTGTTGCTTTTGCTACTTGCCTTCATTCACCTTTTTTTTTTTTCTCGATATTGCTTTGAACAACAAAGAATTTACCGATGGAAAAAGTGGTGAAGAGCTTGGTTTCAAATATTGTGAATGGAGAAAATAGAGACTCGAGAAGCTTTTCTGCTGTTTGACCTGGCTCGATTTCAAAATAGTCGGGTCCAATGGGTCCACAGGATACTGAGGTCTCAAACACACACACACACAAAAAGAACAAAAATGAATGGATGAGTAGAATGCATTTGTTTTCTGCAAAAATTATTTACTTTATGTGTGTTGGTTGTTATCTATGTTATTTGGACTTTGATGTGAGTCTTGAAGGTATTTGTTTGACATGGTATGTTCATTCTTTTTTCCGAAATATATTTGGATAATTAAAAGTAAAATAGTGATTTTATTTGGAAAATAAATTAGGTTACTTTACTAATGTACAAAATAGTTATTTATGTTATGCTTATGTTGAATTTTAGTTAGTATTTTGTCTTCCCATTTTGCTTTTTCCTGTTAGCAACTTATGAGGAAGCAAACAGCATGAAAAGGAACAGTCAAATAGAGTTCTAATGTTTAACTATGTCGTGTATATATATATATATATATGTAGGAATGCAATTTTCCTTTGCATTTTGAAGCAAAAACCAAACAGTTCCATTATTTCTCAAATTTCATTTGTTGCTGAGTGTTTTGAAACAGATCTGGTTGGAATTGAAGTATTTTTCTCTGGCATCCAGAGATTAGTTGATTTCTTGGTGTTGTGAAATATGAATATGATTCTTTATAATTTGGCAAATGCCCATTTCCCTTCCTCTTGTATACTTGGAGTTTAAATATATGAAGCTTGATTTATTTCTTGGTGTTCTCTGTTGAACTTCAGTTGTTTACTTGGGGATGGAACCAGAGAGGAACCCTAGGGCACCCTCCCGAGACCAAAACTGAGAATATTCCAAGTCAGGTTAAGGCTCTTGCTAATGTTAAAATTGTTCAGGTAATTTTATTTCCCTATCATATTGTTGCTCTTGCATGTTAAAATTTTCAAATAGTAATATGGAGTTTTAATTTTATTTCCATCACATATAGTTTCCCTTGCATGTTAAATTGTTATTTCTCTATTTATTCTAGGCGGCTATTGGTGGGTGGCATTGTTTGGCTGTTGATGATGAAGGCAGAGCTTATGCCTGGGGTAAGCTATTAGTTTTATATATATGTATATATATATATACACACACACACACACATACAGACATTTATGTATATTTGTTGCTAGAGAACTCAAAAGGATCACACTGGATAAATATCCTATTTTTTTTAAAGGAGTAGCTTAGTGTGCTATTCAATCAACAAGTTTGTTGTGGAATGTAAATTTCTTTGTCATTGGGTGGATGAGAGAAGGTTGATTAGTCGGCTTTGTGGCTTTGTTGGGATTGGGTTTAATAATTCATTGTGATTAATGCAGCTAGTGAAGTGTGTGTTCAATGAATGTAATCATGTGAAGTGTGTTTGCACAGGTGGGAATGAATATGGGCAGTGTGGTGAAGAGCCTGAGCGGAAAGATGATACTGGTAGGCCTTTGAGAAGGGACATTGTGATTCCTCAGCGCTGTGCGCCAAAGCTTGTAGTTCGCCAGGTAGTTTATTTGAATTTATGACTGTACTTTTGGTTGAAGTTGAACCAGATTGCATGAATCTTCTTGCCTTGTTTCTTAATAACCTGTTTGAATATGCTTAAGGCACACTTTTAGGGGCATAAATTATCTTAACAATTAACTTCATTTGTCCTATTTGAAGCTCAGGCAAAGAATGTTTTTTGAAGCCCAGATTTTAAAGATGAACTCTAATTATCATGTTCAATTCAAGACCTTGTTGGCAAAGCATCTTTAACCTTGATGCTTGTACCATATGTTACTTTGAGTCTTCATTTTGCTTGGAGTAATTATATTTGACACCCATGTCCCATACATATTTGGACATGGTTATGAGGATATGAGCATCAAAAGACCCTCCAAATATATAAAAGTTTTGGAAAAAAGACTTGCACACACTCGCATCGGAAACACTTAGACCTAAGTCTGATTAACATAACTTTTTCCAGCAGAATAACTGGAAAAAAGAGGTTCAACGACTTTACGGAGTAAAACATTTTCAAACAATATGGATATAACAACCACCTACCCGTTTTTTTATTACATAATTTTACTACGTGGTAATTAATGTTATCCTGGCACTAGTTATTTTCTTTAAATAAAAGGTAATAAGGGAAAGTAGGGGGAAAAGAGAACAAAAGAGTGGAAATGCTTGAAAATGTCTCCTTTGATTCTCTCATCTCCCTTAATTTTAGTTGCATGTAATCTATCTATTGGTTCCTGATACCTATGTTGCTCGGACTCTTTATTGTTGTTGAATTACCCATGTCTAACACATGGATATGGGGATTCAACCTCCTAGAGTCCTACAAGATACATACTCGTATTTGATACTCACACCCAAGTCCAAGTAATATGGCTTGATACAGGTAGAGCATATAAATCTTAACTGTACTTATTTTTTCTCACTTGACAACTAGCTTTTCTTTTTTTATTCATTCGTATAATGCTTATATGAGGTTCAAATCTTTCAGTGTGCCTAAGCAAGTCTATTGGTCCTGTTTTGTGAATACCTATTTCAGTAAACGACGGGTTCATTTTGATACAGCATTTCTATGTTTGCATTATTATTAGCATATTTTTCATATAGTGTAGATTCATTTCTCTTACATCAGCTGTCTTTGTACATGATGCTTGTTTTCGGTGCTGGAGCTTAACCTAAATTTGTGTTTAATATCCGGTGATTTATATTTTAGGTAGCTGCTGGGGGTACTCATTCTGTAGTGCTGACACGTGAAGGATATGTTTGGACCTGGGGTCAACCTTGGCCACCCGGAGACATGTATTTTACCTTTGATTCAAGTTTTTTTAGTTTTCTTTAGTGCCAGGGGTTTTCCAACCCATGTGATCATATTTGAGGAGTGCAGTTAAATCATCTTGATATCTTTCTGCATATTCATAGCATATGTTATAACATTAATGCAAAATTCCGTTTCCCTTTCTCAGAAAACAAATATCTGTTCCTGTGAGAGTACAAGGTCTCGAAAATGTGAGGCTTATCACAGTGGGAGCATTTCATAATTTGGCTCTCCAGGAGGATGGGACTTTATGGGCATGGGGTAATAACGAATACGGACAACTTGGAACTGGGGACACTCAGCCAAGATCACAACCTATACCTGTCCAAGGGTTATCTGGTCTCACTTTGGTATGCATTACCTTGTTAAGTTCCCTACTATCATCGTATTTATCTAGTTGTTGGCAAATTGTATTTAGAAAACTCAGTTCCATCGATGGTTGGAATGGTTGGAAGTATAGGTCACAAGGATTTGATGAAGGTGTATCTACTAAGTAATGGTAGATCTCTGAAATCTTAACTATTGCTCTTAGGTTTGATAGGTTATAAATATACCCTCAGTCTCTTATGTTTTTCTTGTTACGAACTTCGGTAATCAGATAAATTTAATAATAGTGACTGTTCTTGCTTTTGTTTCTTCATTCGTTCTTCATTTTAAAGTTCTGTTGTTTAGTGCTCCTAAAGTTTTATCCATAACTTTATCCTTTCTTCTTTGCTAGCTTTGGTCGTGTGTAATGTTTATTGATAGTCTGATTGGCCTTTTATTTGTCTGCACGTTTAGGTTGATATTGCTGCTGGTGGATGGCATTCCACTGCATTGACTGATGATGGAGAGGTATTTATCCATTTTTCTTTGGAGAAAACGAAAATACAAAGCACATCTAGTGTGATCAAGAGATTTTATCATGTTTTGATTTTCATGAATTCTAGAAGAAATTCTACTTATTCGGAACATTGCTGCCAAGCCTCTTTTGGCTAATTAATGATGGAGAAAATAAGTCAGCTTTATGGATACAGCCATTTTGTTATTTCTATTATTTTGCTGAAGTAACAAGCATAAATGCCTTTCAGCTTTGGAGCATGTAAAATTTCCCGTGAAATGCAATATTTCTGTTATGTCTTTTATTTTAGGTGTATGGTTGGGGAAGAGGAGAACATGGGAGGCTCGGGTTCGGAGATAATGATAAGAGCAGTAAAATGGTGCCACAAAGGGTTCAACTTTTAGCTGGGGAAGATATTGTTCAGGTATTGCACTTCATCTTTCTGTGCAGCTAGTACAAAGTTCTAGCTATTCAAATTCTAGCATTTGTTTCAGCTTGATCGATTAGGGAGTCTAAAAGATATACATGTAATTAAGTTAAAAATATGATGATGAAGAAGCTTAAATGCATTTTTGTGTTATAAATACAATTTGATACATGGAATAATGAACGCCTCTACCCTACTCATTTCTTACTGTGGCTTGTGGTTAAAACGTGTATTTTAATCCAGGTATCTTGTGGTGGAACACATTCGGTTGCATTGACACGTGATGGGCGCATGTTTTCGGTAAAATACTTAACACATCTTCTTCAGTTGCTTTGCCTGCTAAATTCAATGGATGGAGTATGATCCCTTAACCCGAGTAAACAAATTAAGCATATCAAACTTTATCTCAGTGGCTAGTCTTCTTTCGAATTTGAGTTTGCTCTTATATGTTTTCATAGTCTTCATAATGGAATCTTTTATCAATCCATCATTTCATTTTTTTGGGCAAAATATCACCTTTGCTTGGAATCTGCCGCTCACCGTCCTCCCTCTAGTCTTCATCCATTCTTGGTTTATCTCCAGTTTGCTTTTCTCTAATGCACATAAACCGAGATAATGAATTAAGGCTGAATGTATAACTGACAACTTCAGTTGGATGTATATTGGAATTTTGGTTTCTTGATGCGGGTTTCGTCCTTGAGACTGCATGAGCATCTACCAACTTAAAAACTCTAGGGTTTATTCAGAGGTTGATAATGTCAGACAAGTATTCATATCCAACACTCACATCTAAGTAACTTGGGTAAAAACATTGATAAATTTCAAAGAAAATGACTCAAGTAACAGATAACAGGATCAATATACATGCATTCTTAGTTTTCCCGTAATTTTTATGTATTCTAAATAAATATGCAACCAATATACGACTGAAGATTCTCTCCTCTGTTCTTGTGTGCCTGTTGCCTAGATTCGGTGATTCGTGTATTCGTGTTGTGTTAGTGTATTTTCTTGTGTTATAATCGTGTTTAAGGTGTTCTATATTTATTTGACTTTTGGCATCTTAATAATTTGTTTTAGATAGATTTAGATATGCTCATGTATTCATGTCATGTTTGTATTTCCTTTTTGTATGGTATCGTGTTTTAGTTATTTTTTCCATGTTGTGTAATCATATGGTGTCGCCTTACCCATGCCATGGCTTTGACATATATGCAGAGATGATTTATCCACCCATGTCATCATTACATATTACAGATTAAAACATGAATCATGATGACCGTTTTGTATCATGGGGCAGTTTGGACGAGGTGACCATGGACGACTAGGTTATGGGCGGAAGGCAACAACAGGTCAACCCATGGAAGTCCCGATCAATCTGCCAGCTCCAAAAAGTGTTAGCGGAAGTGGTGCTGAAGGATATTGGATCTCTAAACTTGTTGCATGCGGAGGCCGGCATACGCTTGCTATAGTAGAATGGAAGACCGATGAATCTAAGCCATAACTGAAGAATGTAATGTTCTCATATATATATAAATATAGAACTTGATGACTGAAGAACAGCAAAACCAGGTTCCATTTAAAAAGCATGATGAGGAATAACTGAATAAATGAACTTACTGTTCACTTAAATGGGATGTTAATCTTTTACTGATAGATTGGAAGTTCAGTACTTACTAATAATTTCAACATTAACAATTTTTAACATTCAGTTTTTTTTTTCAAAATTTGTCAAACATCACGTAAATAATTAAATCAAATGTGCCTCACTTAAAATGGCATGAGCACATTCTTTTAATAACTAAACCGGGTAATTGGATCGGTTGAATTGATCGGTTTGAAATAAAGGATTGGATCGGTTGAATTGATCGGTTTGAAATAAAGGATTGAAATGGTTGATTTGCAAATTGAATTGGATAAATAAGTCGGACCGGTCAAATTTAGGATAAATGATTTGATTGATTTGATTTTTGAGAATAGATGATTTGATTGATTTGATTTTGAAATCTAAGTATGATCCATGCTTTAGACTTGTACAAGGGTCAAGTACTTTGGCCCGTTCAAGACAAGTATTTTTACATCTCAACTTGATCTGTTTCTTATTTAATTTAAATAACATTTTTTAAAAATAAATATAATTATAAAAATATATAAAATATCAATTAAAAAATATAATTTAAATATAATTTTTTAATTTTTTAATAATAAAATGAACTTTTCAAATGAATTAATTATTTAAAAATAGACTTGAGTTTAAAATTTTTTAAATTATACCTTAATTCTACCCAAAAACACATCTAATTATAACGTGGCGAATAAACTTGGATCTATTGATTGAATTTGCTGGAAATTAACACACTTGAATTTTTATTCCATCCTCGATTCTTTCCAAGCTGTGGAATTCTTTTAGGATATTACAACATGCCATCGCTATGGTTCGGAAAATTGAATTAAAATAATATCTATAAAATTATATTAATAAATAAAAATATAATGATTAAAATTTTAAATAATTATATCTAAACTTAACAATTTATATGAAATAATTCATGGGTTAAGATAGTAATACAAACACATGAAAAATAATTAGGCATGACATAAAAAATAGCATGAACACAATAAAGATATATCAATATGTTAAAATCCATATAAAATAAATTATTAACATGTAATGTTTTTGTTTAAATTTATAATATTTTTATTGATTTTTAATTAATCAAACAATAATTTTGTATGCAATCAATGTTAGTCATAGAAATATATATATATATATATATATCAAAATTACATATGAATTTAGGTTTAATGTATAATATGGTATGTAAATTTTTATTTGTTTCAATTGCACACATAAAATATTAATTTTTATTCAATTGTAAACATTTAGAAAAATAAATAAATCCAATTATTCTCATGTTGGGTAAATAAAATAGTTTGCCTAAATCGATGCTACATCAAATATGGTGTTAATAATTTGTGAAAATTGAACTAAAACTAATATTCACGTATCAAATTGAGTACTAAACCATAGTTCATGTATAACTTCGATATATGCCCTTCAATTATAATGAATATTTTGTTTTCAATTTATACAAATATTCTTCCTAATTTACCCCAACATTTTAATTTAATGACATTGCATTGTTGTCTAATAACCAAACCCTTTAATTCTAGAATTATATTCAACTTAGGGACAACTTTAATAATAGGTATAAATGTATTAAGGATGTGAGTACTATTTGAGTGAGTATGATTTTTAATTTATTGATATTTTAAAATTATTTTTATAAATATCTATAATTTAATTTAATTTTTTAATAAATTATTCAAAAGGTATATATACTTCCATTGCAGTCATATAAATATGTTTGTATGTAAAAATAAAGTTTAAAACTATTAATTAAATTCAGTGTCTTATTTAATTTTATTTTTGAATACATGATCAATTAAAAAAAATTAAAAATTGATTTAAAATATTAAAATTTTGTCTGTTACATTAGACAAAATTGATCGAAATACATTAAGATTTTAACCTTAAATACCGACTAATACGACAGATAACAGCGCACGGCTTGCTTGATCTATTTTTCTTCTAGTCTTTGGTAATTGGTTTATTGGGAATAACCAAAGCTGATCTATAGTATATCCATGCAAGCCACCATATGTACTTGTAAGTGATGCTCTTCAATATCCTTGATTCAAGGGCATATGCCAACATATTCCTCAACCCAAAACTTCAATTAATTTTTCATTTATTTAGTAATTTTAATGTGATTAATTGACAATAATATAACATTACCATATTTGATATGCATAGAAAGTGTTAATAAAATCTTGATATGTTTAATTCAGTATAAAAATAATGATAAAATTTGAAATTAGCGCAAATTTGATTAATTCAACATTTTTAATAATATATATTTTTAACAAACACGTAAATTTATTTATTTATTTTAATAGTTTTAAAGAATGAGTAGATGAGGTAAGAAATTGGTTTTTCTTTTCCTCCAAATTGTCTTAGGTTTATTTGTTTTTGCTACATAATTTTTTTGTTTAATTATTTGTAATTTAGTTCAAGTCAACCATCATTAAATCACGTCGTTCTATTATTATTAAGTCACGTTATTCTAGTAAACATACGTTGACTAACATGTTCTTTCTAATAAGAGAGGGATACTTTTTGATATGGTACTTAAAAATAATAAATTTATTTTAGAGATAAATTTTAAAGAAAAATTAATTTCCGGTCATTACTAAAAAAACAAATTCCTATATTTGAGGAAACATAATTTTAGGAAAAAAAGAAAGAAAGAAAGGTTACATTAACATGAAATTTAAAACTTTTTATTCCCTTTAAACATACCAAAAAGAATTGACTAAATATGCATGGATTTAAATAATAAATTCTTTTCCAAAAAAGGAACATTTATAATTATTATAAACAAGATAAAGGTGCAGCTCACCTACAGTTGAAGGGTTAAAAGAGGAGTAGTCAAAAAGGAAAAGAATAATGGAGTGAATAAAGATGGCAAAGCCAAATTGCAACTCACCCTTTTTATATGAAATCTTTCCAAATCTTCCTATTGGTCCTACTCACTATTATTTCCATCTTTAGGAAATGTTCTCCACCTTTTAATAATAACACCAAAATTATAAACGTATCTGTATGTAATTTTACAAAATAACATAAATGCAGGAATAAATCTCACTCTCACAAAGATATGATGTTTTGATTTGAAAAGCATATTTCATATTTCAGTCTCAATTTGTCCATACTGTGTATCAGCATATATTTGGTACAAATGCTTCTCATTTCTCTTTTTCTTTTCCTTCTTCCTAATGCGAATTTTACATGCACAAAAAAATGGGATTTTCTTTTAATTATTATTATTTATTTACTCACTTTCATCGGATTAATTACAATTATTGTTGACTCTATCCTTAAAATACTTTTAATTACAATATAAAATACTAGTATAATAATAAATTTAGCACTCAATATTTATATAATTTATTAATTTAATTCCATTTTTTTAAAAAAAATCAATCTATTTAATCCTCATCATCACTTATACATATTTTTTAATTTGGTTGGATTCTAAAAATTAAAAAAATATAAAAAAAATTCAAAACTTAATAAAATCTATAAAGAATAAAAAATATTAAAAAATTACTTAAAATTGTTAAATTTTAATATATTATTTAAAAATATATAATGCAATTAAAACTTAAGAAATAATTTAAAATATAAAATGTGAATTTAGTCTGATTAATGTTTATATCTAATATATATATATATATACTCATATTTGATATTAGTGTCCAACACATATTGAAATAAGAGTACCTAAATATAACTTTCAAAAAATTCTCGGCATATGCAAAAAAAAAAAAAAAAAAAAAAAAATCTAAAATTAAACATCCTGTTATATTAGACACATATTCTTATATGATATTCATATAATTTGATACAATGCCTAGAATTATTCATAACACTTTTTCAGCCCTTAAATAGATGAATAAACATGTTTTAGCACGCTCAAACCCATGTTCTGTACATTGACAATAATACCAATTCCAACTGAACTAAGACTCAGTCGGCATATGACACTCATATTTTTTTGGAGGGAGACACTCATATTTGACTCTAGTAATATAGGTAAAAGAGCATGTATGAAAGAGGTTTTACTAGAATATGATATGATAAATAGGTCCTCTCTCTCATGTGCAATCCATTTTTCTTAAATTAAATTACTTTGCTAGTTTTTTATTTTAAGGATTAGATAAAATTAATCTATTTACTATTAAATGAATTTATTTAGTCATTTTATTATTAAAAGAACAAATAAAGCCAATTATAACAAAGTTGCATTTATTATTTAAAAATGAATAAAATTGGGTACTTTCATCGTTTCTCTCAGTTATTTCCTGTCCAGCTTGATCCAGAAATTAGGTTCCAAGTGTTTGACAATATGTGTCAAAGAAACAAAATGCACTGACTTGTCTTGCCATCAACTTCAATATTGAATTCTATATTCCAAATTAAAGTGTGTAAGTGTAGACACTTAATGTATAAGTTTCAACTTTAGATCTAAATCTCTGACTGGAATGATTCTTAAATCAAGCATTCGTTCTTGTACGGATCCTATTCTAACCTGATCGTATGCTATTTTCTGAACTATTATCCATGAATGACCAACCGTTGGTGGCGCCCCCCTTTTCTTTAGTGCTTTTCTTGGCGGCAAATGTCCACAAAGGTCAGCCAGCATTTCTTGCATAAATCCACAGCTTATCTCCTCATCCACAACTTGATTAAAGGAGAACAAGGCTTTGGATAGATTTAAACTAAAGTTCTGGACGAAATTTTTATGGATAAACGAACATTTATCCCTTAAATTTGGTAATTTTTCTCACTTTAGTTCTTGAATTTGTTTTGTTTCACATTAGGCTTAGAACTTGACAGGTTTTCTTAAGTTGATTCTTGGACTTGGATTTTGTTAAGATATAATGATGTGATACTTTGAGATTGTGCCATCTCATCATGTAATTTTTTAAATAATTTTTAATTTTTAATATATTTTTTTGTATTTTAGATTTTATATATAATTTTTAGAAGTTTAAAATGATTATTTGTCACAATTTAGAGTGCCATGTCATCATACTTAATGGAATCCAAGTTTAGAGACCAAATTGGAAAATTTGCCAAGTTTCAAGACTAATGTGAACAAAAAAAGTTGAAAGACCAAGTTAGGAGAAGTTACCAAGTTCAATGACTAAAATTTTCTCTATCTCTATTTTTATCATGTTGTAACAAAGGATATCAACGAAGAAAAAAGGCTGAAATTACAAAATAGAAACCATAGACAAAGTAGTACCAAATATCTTTTTTTTTGTTTTGATACTAGTATGTACCAACATCGGTTTGGTTTGGTAAACCGTTTTTGGGTTATCAATATTTTTCAATAAACCTTATTTCATATATTTGTAGCCTATTTTCAAGTTTTTTGACCATATATGTATACTAAAATTATGCCTAATTTATATAGATATTGTTGAAGCTAAAAAAAAAGGATAGAAGATAGTAAATGGCAGCTCAGGCAGGGTGAGGTGCAGAGAGTCGCTTAGAAGAAGAGAAGAGTATGAAGCATGGGATTCCAAGATTGAAGAAGTCCTCTTGAGGCCAAAGATGAATACTTATAGGCAAGGCTAATAATCCTTGGTCATCAGGCATTAAAATGTCTCTCATGTTGATCTTATCGTGGTTGGCTAGTTAGGGAGTATAGTAGCCTTCTAGATAGGTGAAAATAAGATGGCCAATTTAGAGAACCCATATGTGATTGGAGAGGGTCATTGGAGAGGGAGTGGTAAAGGTGATGGTAAAAAGAAGGGGGGAAAAAAACAGGGCTAGTTCAAGTGTGACAGTAGTGATAAAAAACCTAGATAAATACAAAGAGTTTTAGTGGTTGTAATTGCCAATGAATGGTCGTGCAACACGAAAGAGAAAAAGAAGATAAAAATGTTGGAGGTGAGGGGCACAAACTATCAAATTACGAGTTTGAATTTTCTATCCCAGATGAGGTAGAATGTATGAGTGATGTAAGTGGTGTTTCTTTTGCCATTATACATCTTCGAAAATGGATTTTGTTTACCCTTGAATCACTTCTTTGTGAGCTACTAAAAGAATATGATATAAGTCTTGGTCAATTGGAGGGCTTCTTATGGTAGATGTTGGTCTTTTTTTCTTTATAAATTATTGTAAAAAAAGCGAACCCTTGATGTTGAACGCTTTCAGAAATTTCTACAAATTTACTATATCCAAAACTGAGTGTTTGCGAGGTATGGTGTATTTTACACCTCGCTCAGGCAAGCAACAAATAATAAAAAACGTGATTAGAAATCTTCGCCCAGATAAACATAAATATTGACTCATCAAGAAGAAGGATAAGGAGTTATTTGATTTTCCTAATCGGTGGTTTACCCTAAGTAGTGAACATTCTATGAAGATTCCCAACTTGGACAAGAAATTTGAAAAGTCCAATATACTCGCTATAGATGGGCTCACCCTTTAAAGATTGAAGAACTAATGACTATAGAGAAAATTTGAAAGTATTGCTTAAAAGAAAAGAGTCCTACTAGTTTCAAAGCAAATAACCATAGGTAATGTATAAATGTTGATGGATTATTATCATGCGAGGAGGCTTTGCTGTGAGATATGGAGGATAAACTAAGTTTGAGAATGTTAGGAAAACATAAATGAGCATAAGGATTTTCTTTATAATTATTATAAGTGTTGAAAACATGACTAGCATTATAGAATTTTTGTTAGGAAAGATGCTTTGGCACGTTGTGATGGTCCTAATAAATGTGTTGACATTGGTGTTGCTCTAATGCAAGCTTTATTAAAGCTCGCAACATTGTAGTCGAAATTGTTGAAGGTGAGGTTTCTTTTTTCTTTTTTCTTTTTTGAAACTATAACAAGCCATTAGAACATTCTTGTGACAGACTTAACTAACTCAAATAATTATGCTTTGTTCATAATTCTTTTGAAAATACTCATTAAAATTAGGATATATCATGTTGTTTACATAGATAGTTTAGCGTGTGTCATAATTTAATAGCTTGTAGCTTTTGTCTTAGACTAAGCTTATATATTTTTTTTGTAACTTACATGAAGTTCTTTAGTAAGAGATTCTCTCCAAAAGATTTAATGGATATATAATGAGTGTTAAATTCAACTATAACACTCTTAACCCGTCACCGTCATTGGATTAGGGTTACGAAGTATTACTAAACAATCAGAACCATTTAAACATATATATTATCATTCAATATCATAATCACATCATAAAATATTCATACACATGCATATTGACACTAAATCGAGCCTTCAAGGCCCTAAAAATAACTTAGAAACAATTTGGGACCAATTTGAAACCATTTGGAAAGTTTAGGAAAAAGATGCAAAATTTGCAAAATAGGGGTCACACGGCCGTGTGCCTCACACAGCTGAGACACACGCCCGTGTCTTAGGCCGTGTAACAATCGAACTAGGGACACACTGCCGTGTCCCAACCCGTGTCCTTTCCGTGTAAATCTCTGAGTAGGGCCACACAGCCGTGTCACACGCCCATATGCTAGGCCGTGCAACTCATTGACTTGCACTCCAAAGAACTCATCAGGTGACACACGGCTGAGTCACACGCCCTTGTCTCAAGCCGTGTGGACCCAAAATGAACCTTAAACAACAAGTTTACCATTTCAAGCTTACTTGGACTCTAAGAAATCTATTTATTAGCCAAAAGACCTATTCAAAGTGACATTAAATAAGTCAAAAAAAAAAAAAAAACAGCCAAATCAACTTCCTAAGTGTCTAACCAATGTATCCTCATCGATACAACAAGTATATACAATTATACATCAAAATGAATCATTCATCACAACTTATCAATTTACAAAATTTAACATCTAACCAATGTACCTATCATAGGCACCTCAAACACAACATTGCATTTACACATATCATTCATATTTGTATTAAAACATCTTAAACTCATTCTCATATATATCTATATATATCATATAAGTTAGTTATTTGCACTTAAGATCATACTTAACATTTTACATAACCAAAACAATAGTAATGACATACAAGCCTATTACATGCCATATAATCCGAATTGAACGTTCCAAAAACTATCGAAATTTATGTATAGTGTGACTTGAGTGCCGATCTTACCGTCCAACCTTCCAAGTATCTACAGAAACAATAAATAACAAAAGTAAGCTCAATGAAGCTTAGTAAGTTCGACGTATTAAAATGATAAATCTTACCGAAGTAAGTACAACAAATCAAATAATAATACAACCATAATTAAAAGAAAAATTGAGTGCTAGGACACTGATTAAAGTTTACATAAAAAAATTTAAATATTTACTTTAAAAAATAAATAAATTGGTTAAAGATTAAAATATAATATAATTTTAAAAAATAGAATTTAATTAAAGAAATAAATTAATTAAAGTTTAAAATAGAAATAAAGATATAATTAAAATAGAAATAATTTTTTTAATCAGATATAAGGGTGCCAGCTATCAGTGTGCCAGCACTCTAAATTTTTTTTAAATACTGGTATAAATATATATCAAAATAATACAGTTTGAAAAAAAATACAAAGATGTCGGCCATATAGTGTTCAAAACTTCAAAAATTATTTTTTTTAAGATGATTGTGTCAGAAAAAAAGGGCAGTACTGGCTATCTACTTTCCATAACCTAATTTTATTGATCATTTCAGATAATTTAAGTGATTAATTTTGAATCAGAATCATTTGCATAAATAATTAATTTTTTCACATCATTTGAGTTAAATAGCGAATTATATAAGCTTATAAAAATCATATAAATATAAATAATATAAATATACTATAACCCAATAAAATACACAAACAAAACTTAAATACTGAAATTACCAAATCTAGAAAGGACAAATTAGACGCATACGGATTGATTGACGTAAATTCTAAATGATTGTGGAAAAAACCTTTTAACCATTTGGCTTAGTTGGCAAGGTTTTAATGATAATGATAATTTTGAGAATCAGTTCTTGAACTTTCTTCTCATGTTTATCTACTCACCACCGTACAGGACATCAATTGTCTCGTACGTATATGTGTATTTCTCTATTATAAGTAACTTTGGATTAGGATTCACACCTGCGTAAAAATTTTGGACAAGGATATGGACGTTTCGAGTTTAAATTGAATTAATCGATCAAATCGGTGGTTGAATTTAGTTTGATCGGAGATATATTAATATTTTCTTGAAATTTTGGTTATCAATTAATTAGATTTGAAGTCGGGTAATTAATTGAATTATCCGAAATAAATAATATATATTATATATAATATATATTTTTTATATTAACAATGTATTTTTTGAACTATTATTTTTTATATTAATTGAAATAAATAATATATATTTTTAAACTATTAAAAAAATAATTAACATTAGTAATGTATTTTTTTTTATGTTTTATACTTATTTTAACCAAAAGACAAAAACATATAAATTTCGGTTAATTGAAATATTTTGATTCCGTTAATGTATTTGAAAAAAAAAATTATATTCAGTTAACAATTAAATATTTTTACATTTTAGATAATTCGACTAATAGTAATTTGGTTCGGTTCGATCGTTTGAACACCCCTAAACACAAATACTAACATACATGATTTATATTCAATATGTTTAGAAAATTATTTGAAGTTATATATCAATGCCTACAATACATCTTAATATGTTTAGATACGGGTAGAACACGGACATTTGCAGAAGGAAAAGAAAATACGAAGAATAAAGCCACATCGATGGGTCGAAAAGCTAAGGATTGGGTAAATATTTGAAGAATAAAGTTGGTGAGGCCATTTGCGCATGAACCTCACGTTATATAATGTGTGACATTAAGTTAAAGAAATAAGAACTTGTTGGGAAAAAAAGATTGAGAATCTCTATGTGATGGTATACTATTAGTTCAATCCCCACTTGTCTTACTCTTATCGGAAAGGGGAGGAAGCTTCCTTTACAACTTGAAAAGTTGGCTGTTCCTCGGAATTAGTGTTAGTGTGAAATATAAGTATGTATTTAACATAATTATATTTTAATTTTTAAATATTTTTAAATATTTAGAGAAATTTTTTAAAATCATATTTTGATATTCAATATTATCATGTTTAAAATTTTTAAGTTTTTTTATATACTTAAATATTTGAAAGATTATATTCTCTGTGTCTGTGTCTAAGTATGTGTTAAAAATAAATGTATTAACATGAATATTTCAAGGTTTGGAAATTCTAACCTTTGCATTCTCTATATAAGGGTCCATCAATGTATTCACAAATCCAACCATTACCTTATAAGTCAAATTCTACTTTTTATCTTGCTTGAGAACAAAAAGAATGGAAGCTATTTCCTTTGATCCAAGGATCAATGTTCAGGTAAACCAGAAGAGCCATGGTGTTCTAGTTGAAGAGATTGAAGGGCTCATCCGAGTTCACAAAAACGGACACGTCGAGAGACCGCCAATCATCCCTATTGTCCCCTGCACAGCCACCGGTGGTGTTACAGCTAAGGACATCGTCATCGATAAATTCACTGGCTTATGGACTCGTATCTATGTCCCAAACTACTCTAACAAGATGCCTTTGCTTATGTACTTCCATGGTGGCGGATTCTGTGTTGGGTCGGCTGCTTGGAGCTGCTACCATGAGTTCTTATCCGGTCTTGCTTCAAAAGCAGGGTGCATTATCTTCTCTGTAAACTACCGGTTAGCTCCTGAAAACAGGCTTCCAGCAGCTTACGACGACGGTATCGAAACCCTTATGTGGGTGAAGCAACAAGCTCTAAGTGGATCTAATGAACACAAATGGTGGTTAAGTCAATGTGATTTGTCTAGTTTGTTCCTAGCAGGTGATAGTGCTGGTGCTAATATAGCTTACAATGTGGCCACCAGATTAGGCTCCCACGGGGGCACATCAGCCAGCTCCGGAATGAAGCCATTGGTTGTCAAGGGCTCGATCTTGATTCAACCCTTTTTCGGAGGTGAGTTAAGGACCTCAACCGAACTGCATGCCACCCCACAAGTTAAGTCGGCACTCACTTTACCCGCATCAGATGCATATTGGAGAGTATCATTGCCTTTCGGTTCGAACCGTGACCATCCATGGTGTAACCCTTTAGCCAATGGTACACCCAAGTTAAGGGAACTGAGACTTCCACCCACGATGGTGTGTGTATCGGAGATGGATATATTGAAAGATAGGAACATGGGGTTCTGCAATGCATTGGGCAGTGCCGGTAAAAGAGTTGAAACAAAGATTTACAAAGGAGTTGGGCATGCATTTCAAATTCTTCATAATTCTCCATCTTCCCACATTCGAACTCAAGAAATGATTTCAGATATTAAGACTTTCATCAGCCAGTAACTGATTATTAAGCATATATATATATATATATATATATATATATATGTATCATGTAAATTTTAGATGTCAAAGTCTATTTAATTGATAAATTGAATTAATTCATATAGTTTTAAATCTCTTTTGCTCGGCAGTTTTAGATACATATATGATTATGATACTTAGGTAGGAAAAACAGAATACACTCAATCAATGATACCATATTAAACATCTAAACTAAAACCAATTTCTCTTTGGATTCTAACCCACCCCCAGTTAGAGTTTTTTGTTTTCATTTCCTCCAAACTCACTACTGGCAAAATTCCAGTGAGCTACGTTTATTTCAATCAACATTCTTTTTCAACTGATGCTTAAGTGGTGCAGAGAATATTCACGGGACCTCTCCTTCACTTTTTTAAACAATTTATATTTTTAATATAAAAACCGAAATCAATATCACTGTCTTATAATTTGTTTTTAGTATAAATATATTTTTAGTCTTTTTACTATTATTTTATTATTTAATACCAATACTTTTTATCTTTCATTTTATATACACTCATCTTAATTTAATTTCTCTCATTTTCTACTTTTATTTCATTGTTATCCCATCACTATAATAACATGTTTTCAATGAGATTGTAAGTGGTAATCTTTAGGCAGGAAAATGAAGCTTATCTACGGACTTTTCCAAAGACAATGAATACAATTTGGAGGAGAAGTACCACCATATTGACTCTTTAAAAGGGAAGGGAACATATTCCAGTACTACTACATTTTAAAGGAAGATTTTGGGTACTTGAATGTGCTTCTTGATAAATGTCAACACATCACTTTTCGCTAATTATAATAAAATACACAAATTGATGCATATTAATTTTTTGGTTTTGACTAAAACTATGACTTTTCACTAATCCGAACTCCAATTCACATGGTCCATGAATTATAGAAGGAACTTTGACCAACCCAAAGTTCTCCCCAAAAATAAAAGTGTCTTTGTTCCAACAGTAGTTGACAAAACGTTCACGGCTTTCTCCAAGTAAATATGCTCTTTTTCTGGTAGTCTTTACGAGACAACTATAAACCACTAAATCTAGAATATTACAGGCACCAACTAGACATGGATGATTTAGTAAGTTGGGATATTTGTATGATTTGATGCATGTAAATTAGGATAGTGCAGATTTTGGTTAAATTTTAATCAATGCTATTGGATTGAGATGGTTGGTTTTGATTAAAATGGTATATTTTAATAAAATAAGTCGGTTGATTATCGGTAGGTGAAATTCCAATGAATATATTATATTTTTTAATATTGTCAAATATTTATTTTATATTATATTTTAATTTAAGACACGATTTAACTCTACTATTTTTTTAAGTAGAATATTTTATAAAATGTTTGTGATTAAAAAAAAAACTTTTTCACCTAAAAGAAACTGAGAGACGAAAAACTATGAACTCAAAAGAAGAAAACCCTATGGATACCTCGACCCTATCCCTGGAATAAGAAGCTAAACTGAAACGGAGCAAGAAAAATGTGAAACACGGTTTGAACCAGGAAGATTGTGTCGTATAAGGACACGCTTGTTGGTGGAGAATTTGGTAACTATGAACAGTGGCTGAATGAAGAGGAAACAGCTTCTAAAGAAATGGATCCTAAAGGGATGGAAACAGAATCGGGGGGAGAACATCAACTCAAACGGGGATATCTCAATCTTCCTCACTCAAGAGGAACGTATGAGTATCCATAGGAGATGGGAAACGTCACTAATTTTTCCAAGTGCTTGGGAGGACGATTGGCTTCCAACTCTGGAAACCATCTGGGTCAATAGAAATTGTGGACCTAGGCTTCGAATATTTCCTTGTGAAATTTCTATGCAATGAAGACTATGATACTGCTGTGAAAGGAGGTCCCTGGTTCATCAATGGGAATTTCCTCACCATGAGAAAATGGCAACCGAACTTCAGGGCTTCAGAACCAAATTTTAACTCTGTAGCAGTTTGGATTTGGCTTCCTGAGCTACAAATTGAATAGTATGAACCAGATAATCTAGCAAGAACCGGTACAAGTCTAGGAAGGTTGTTACGAATTGATAATGCCACGAGCAGTGAAAGAAGAGGAAAGTTTGCGAGACTTTGTGTTCAAATCAATATCGAGGAACCCCTTAAACAGTTCATCTCGGTTGAAGGGAAAAGACAACAAATCCTTTATGAAGGAATAAAGAAACTTTGCTTTCAATGTGGGAGAATGGGACATCAAAGGGATGTTTGCCCCGAGATAATCATAAGTAACTGTTATGAGATCGTTTCCGATAATCCAAGAACAGAAAAACAAAGAAGCAGAAAAAAGACAAGAAAATTTCACTGAATACTCAATAGCAAAAAGCATGCCTTCCTTCTTCCCACTATTATGTTATATCGAAGAAGTAGGGTTGCCACGTGGCGTTTAAGACGAATCAAAACGATTCATTTCATTAAAACTCTTTTCCTCAAAATGCTGTGTTTAAACATGAAAACATAAAAACAGAATAACATAATTTTAAATCTTTATTAGCACTCTTAACAATTCTCCCCCCATCGAAAATCCTAGTCCTCAAGGATCAAAAGAGGGATAGAACTGCTGGAAGTTAGAGAAAACCTCCCATGTTTCATCCTCTGGGAAAGAATTAGCCCACTCCACGAGAACCTCAGTCACTGTATGATGACCTCTCTTTAAATACGCTTATCTAAAATTCGAGCTGGCTCTTTCAATAACATCTCTTTAGAACCAGTAAGTGGCAAAGTGGAAGCACTAGGTTGACTACCTACATGGCATTTGAGTTGTGAAACATGAAAAGTAGGATGGATCTTGGAGCCCTCAGGTAGTTGAAAGGTGTATGCAATGGTTCCTGTTTTGGTTATGATAAAAAATGGGCCAAAGAATCGAGGAGAAAGCTTCTGATTTTTTATCTTTCTCAAGGAGTGTTTCCAGTAGGGCTGAAGTTTTAAATATACCCAGTCACCTACTGAAAACTTCTGTCACTTCGTTTCTTATCTGCATAGTGCTTCATGCAATCTTGGGTACGCTAAAGATGGTACTTAAGTAGTTGTCGCACAGCTTCACGAAGTTGCAAACTCTTATCCACACGGTCAACTTTCGAAGAACCAACCAAGGATGGAAGGTGTTGAGGAGGTGGTTGATTGTATAAGGCTTCATAAGGAGTAGTTTGAACGGCAAAGTGAAAGGTCAAATTGTACCACCATTCTGTCAACGAGAGCCAAAAAACTCAATCTCATGTTCTTTCCCCATTCATACAACGTAGGTATCCTTCTAGACAACGATTAAGCACTTCTGATTGACTGTCACTCTCAGGATGGTAAGCAGTCAACAACTTAATTTTGGTTCCTAGCCTTAGAAACATTCCTGCCAAAAAGAGCTAGTAAAAACCTGATCTCTGTCAGATATGATAGCATCAAGTAAACCATGCAGCTTATAAACATTGTCCAAAAATGTTGTAGCCACTAAAGCAGTTGTATAAGGGTGAGCCAGTGCGAGAAAATGGCCATACTTAGTTAAATGATCGACAACCACCAGAATAGTATATTTTCCCTTCAAAGAAGGAAGACCTTCTATAAAATTCATGGTGATTTTAGACCAAGCCCTCGAGAGAAGAGGCAATGGTTGAAGAAGCCTAAGATGAGCTGCAATATCATATTTACATCATTGACATACCATGCATTCCCGAATCCATTGTTTAATATCCACCATCATACCCTTCCAATATAGTACACTAGCCATGCAATGCTTAATGGCATTAGTGCCCGAGTGACCACCAGCAACCCCTTCATAGAAATAAGTAAATAACTCCCTTCTTAATGCTAAATCAGAACCAAAAACGGGTTTCCCTTCTCGTTTGAAGAACTGACCATCCCATGTATATTTAAGGTGAGAAGAAGCTTGAAGTTGCAAGGAGTCACAAAGCTTTTTTAGCTTCAAATCCTGTTGCCAAGACTGTTGTACTCGACCCAGTAAATTAAAAACAATAGAGGTACTTCCCAACTACCAACACTATCCCTCCTCAACAAGTTGTTGTCTTTACAAACCATCAACCACCTATTGGTGCTGCCCCTCCTATAAAGCACCTAAAAATCATAGTCCATCATCTTAGCCACCCACTATTGCTAGAAATGCATGATGGCTTTCTGATCTGAAAGGAATTTCAGACTATAATGGTCCATTCGGATGCAAAAGTGGTGTCCCACCAAGTACGGGTGCCTTTTTTTACAACTAATAAGGCGGCTAGCATTTCTTTTTCATATATCGAAAGGGACTAATGTTTGATGCCCAATGCCTTACTAAAATAAGCAATTGGTTGTCCTTTCTGTTGTAAAACGGCCCCCAACACTAGTACTACTAGTATTTGTGTCAATGCAATAGACCTCATCGAAATCTGGCAAGGCAAGGATAGGTGCTGAAGTAAGGGCAGTTTTTAACGCTAAAAAGGCCTAGTCAGCTTGAGAAGACCAATGTCAATTCCCCTTTTTTAATAGCTCAGTCAAAGGTTGAGCTATTAAACCATACCCTTTGATAAGTCGCTTATAGTATCCAGATAAACCCAAAAATCCTCACAATTCCTTCAAGGAGTGAGGGACCTTCCAAACCACAATGTTGTCAATCTTAGATTTATCCATACTGACTTTCCCATGTGAAATGACATGGCCCAAATAATCAATTTGTGTAGCCTCGAAATGACATTTTTTTTTTCTCATACAATTGTTGAGCTAGCAAAAATAGTGAACACCGATGATCTTACCAAGACATCAAATAAACAAGGATGTCATAAAAAAACTAACACAAACTTCTTCAACAAGGTCCTAAAAATGGAGTTCATAAGTGCTTGAAAAATGAAAGGAGCATTAGTGAGCTCGAAAGGTATTACTAAGAATTCGTAATATCCTTTATGTGTCTGAAAAGGTGTCTTATGAATATCAGGTTCCCACATCCTGACATGGTGGTAACCTAACTATAGATCCGATTTAGAAAACACCATAACTTTTCCCAATTCATCGAGCAACTCCTCAATAATTGGAATCAAGAATCTATCCTTGATGGTCATATGGTTCAAATGTCTATAATTCACATATAACCTCCATGTATCATATTTCTTCTTCACCATAACTATAGGAGAAGAAAAATAACTATTAATGTCCCGAATGACCCCAATTTACAACATTTCATCCACCATTCATTCCATCTCTATCTTTTAGATGGTAGGATATCAGTATGGTCTCAATTTTACCATAACAGCTTCATCTTTTAAAAGAATTTTATTATATTGTAATCTAGGTGGAGGTAATCATTTTGGTTCTTTAAAAATGTAAAAGAACTCTTCCAATAACGATTGCAACTTCTCTGGAGTAGAAACTGACATAGCTCGCAAGGTAGTTTGTGTAGGAATAGACACCATGATAGCATAATGACCCAGAAGGCTACTTGCCAAGGAAAAACATTTAGAACTTTGAGAACCGTCCACCAACTTAACAGTACCAGATTGAATACCCTTCAATTCGTAAACTCGACCTTCATACATAAACTTTATGGTTAGAGAACTAAACTGCCAACAAATGGTTCCCAAGGATAATAATCATTGCACTCCCAAAACTAAGTCATGTTTCTTAAAGAGTAACATATAGAAATCAGTATGAAATTGAGTTGATTCTACCTTCCATTGAACTGCTCAAAAAATGCCACCAGCTACTAATATAGCTCCATTGGCTATATAGTAACCTTTAGCTTATTCATGGGACTCACAAGTAATGCTAATTGTTTAACTAATTTGGCACTTATAAAATTATGAGTACTATTAGAGTCGATTAGGAGAATGACCTTAGTTTGCCCAATGTTGGTTGTTACTCGCATTGTGTGAATGTCTTAAGATTCTTGGATAGCATGCAACGATAAAATCGTACTAGGGCTAGACTCCTCTCCCAACTTAAGATCTTTCAGCTAACTACACTCTTGAAACTCTTCATTATCACCCTTTGTACTCAGTTCCAGCAAAAGTTGGTATAACTTGGACTTCAAGAACTTGTGACCAACCCCGTATTTGGTTCTGCACAAATAGCAGAGTCCTTTTTTTATTCTGTTATCAATCTTTGTAGACGATAAAGTCTTAAGAATTCCCCGAGGCTGCCCCCACCATTGTTTGAACTCTCTAGCGCAGACCTCACATTCGATGGTTGAAGGTACCCAAGACTCTTTTGACTCATGGAACTCAAATTTGATAGAAGTGTAAGTTTGAAATGAGCACCCCCATCAGTCAACAACCTTCATTTGGATAAGCCATTGAGAATAGCCTCCACTTGTCTAGTAGTTAGAAACCCTTCCATCAATGTGGCAGGTTTTAAAAGCTCCACATATTGGCCTACATCAGCCTTCAAATTACTAATGAATATGTTAAGAGCAAACTGTTCAGATAGCTACAACTGGTTCAACAGGCTACAAAAGCATCATAATATTGATCGACCGTACCTACATGCTTGAGGGAAACTAATTTTTTCATAGGATCGTGAAAAGTTGAAACCCAAACCTGTCTCTGATATTCTACGCATAGAATTTCCAATTCAATATGTAGAACCCTCCTTGTCTCTGAGCATAAAAATGATGTCAATCAATAGCTCTTCCTTCTAGGTGCAACATCACCATCCTTACCCTTGTATTTACAAGAATCTCCTTACCCAGAAAATACTGCTCCTGTTTTGCCCACTACCCCCTAAAATTTGTACTATCAAAATGAAGACAATATAGTTTAGGAGACTTAAGACTGACCTCGATAGCATCAGATTTTTGAAACAGAAGTAAGGGGTCCTTAGGGGGGAAGCCTGGTGGAGTCCCATTCAACACTTCTTTCCCTTTGTCCGTCGGTAGAAGCTTTCTTAGGTATTGTTCAAATATGCCATGAAGCTAACTTTGAAGCTTGCGCCCCAAAAATCTTTCTTAAGCTCCTTGAACCTATCCCGAATACGACTATCCAATCTATCCCTAATGTGACTACCTGACTGAAAGAGTTCAAACTGGAGCTTAGTGACTTCTTATTGCAGATGAGTAACCTCATTTTGCAGACGAGTGGAAATTTTGTCCCCTGCCATAAGAATTGACCAGCTCTAATACCTTTGTTATGATATCATTTTTAGAAAATCTAAGAACAAAAAAATAAAAAAGAAGTGGAGAAAATAGAAGAAATTTTAACTGAATATTCAATAGCAAAAAAATGCCTTCCTTCTTCCCTCTATTATGTTATAACGAAGAAGAATAATTGCCACGTAGACATTAAAATAAAGGCTGTTGGAATCAAAATAATTCATTTGATTAAAACTCTTTTCCTCAAAACGCTACTTTTAAATATGAAAACATAAAAACAAAATAACAAATTTTAAAATCTTTATTAGCACTCTTAACATTAACATAAAAGACAAACTGAAAGTTGACATGAACAATAGTGAGAGTTCTTTAGAAAAAAAAAGTTATCTGGTTGAAGAAGATAATGCATAGTCGAGCTCGACTCAGAATAGAGAGTTGACCTTGAGTCAAGAGGATTAATGTGAGATAGGGAACTCAACACTCCAAGAGAAAAATCATTTATTGATAAATAGTGACAAGGGATTCGGTCTTTGATGATAGTACCAAAAGAAAGGCTATCAAGAAGAGTGAAAAGATTTCTCAAACTAATATTCAGAAAAACTCTTTTAGGAACAGGGAAGAACCAATTGGAGGCTTATAGGGCCAAATACAAAGGGAAGTAAGTAGTGGACTCTACATCTGACATGATAGACTCCACTTTGGATAAGGAAAAAGAGTAAATAGTGAATCACATGACCAATAGAAATACCTTGGACAAGGCCTCAAAGATTAGACACTCAGATAAGTTTTCTCTAGAAGTTGTTTCTTCATTTATTATTAAGTGCATGGTTTCTTTCATATAAAATGATCCCGTCAAAATCAATGCTAAAAATAAATCACTCAAATGGAAAGCCCTTGAGAAGAAAAAACTGTTGGTACGACCCGTTTCTAGTAGTTCTATCTCAACCCCTTCCACTAGTTGGATTAGTAAACCAACTCCAAAAACCAATTGCTCTTCACATGTTTCAAATTCTGCTCTCAACCATGGCTCCAAAGAAGCATGCTCGAAACTAGGACCATCCAAAATTGAAAGGGTTGAATGCGAGTCAAAGAATAAGATTATGCATGGAGAAAAAAAAACCCTCATAAGAGCAAGAAGCCTTCTATTGTAGTTGTCAATGTCAGTGAATGGCCCCTTAAGGATCCCTCACCACAATAACCCCCTGAACTAAACCCGCGCAATTGTGATGCATTCTACAAAGATCATCACCAATCCATCTCTCTAGGAAGGGGAAGGCATAGGTTAATTAGAAATAGGGATGCGACTCCCTCAAATCTCTTGGATAGTTTACCTAACCCTCATTATTCCTGTTCTAATATCTCCATCATTCCTTTCTCCCAATGCTCTATTAAGGGGTCTAGACAGAAGAGAGTCTAGGAATATGGAGAGGCCGTATTGAGTGAGAAGAATCCCGGTCTCTTTTTTTAGAAATGGTTAGACTGAAATCCACATGAGGAACTACATCCAAACAGTGATGATTTTGAAGGTAAAAGCGACAATTGAGAAATTCAAAACTTGTCTAAGCACCTTGATCATTCAAGGCCAAGAAACAATTCTTCACAAAATAGAGATGCTCTTATAAAGGCTACTAGAATCCGAGAAGAATCCTTTGAGGTTCGAAAGGTATACAGGTCTACCACCTTACAACAAACCAATGTCAATATTAACACGGAATTGTAGGGGTGCAAAACACCTAAAAATGGTGAGGATTCACGACCTTCAAATTATAGTTATCATAGAGAAAAATTTTAGAGCTATAAAACTATCAGGAGTTGTCAATTAGCTTCTTTTCGATGCTTGGAGTGGCACAACCACTATTGGATAGAGAGACAACATTTGGCTCTACTCTTGGTAATCGTTACAATTGACAATCACTATGAAACAGAGCAAGAGATTCATGCGATAGTGAAAGTACACTCTAACTTTTCTTAATGGCTCTTGTATGCTATTTATGTGAGTCATAGGGTAGAAGAATGTAAAATTCTATGAAATAACTTGTGTACTGTAGTTATGAACCATAATGTTCCATGGCTTGCTACAGGTGACTTCAATGAAGTCATCTCCACTCATGCAAAAGGATTGGGTCATCTTATACAAAATAGTCATCTTCCTTAACAGTCACCCTTACTGGTTTTGTTTGACCCCACATCTCAAGTGACCAAGATAATGACTTGTTTACCCTGATACTGAATGTCAAAATAGCAAAAGCTACTTGGTCCTTAAAACCTAAAATACCACCGGGATCAGATCTCTCTTTTCTTTCAACGCTGTTGGCCTAAAAGTAAGGTTAAGGTTTGCAATATGGTAAGGGAGGCTTTTTGTAAGGAATAGTGGAAAAAGCGTCAATAATATCGAGGCTTTTCGTAAGGAATAGTGGAAAAAACGTCAATAATATCTCTGATTACCTATAAACATGTTATCATTTATAGTAAAAATATTACACTGAAAATATAAGAAATTAAATCAATGGTATCCACAAGTATATGAGTCAAATTTTAATATAGTAATTGTGTTACAACGGAACATAAGGAAGTATTCCAATGATTGTACGCAATGTTTGATGGATTAAATCTATTGAAAATCTATTTACAATAATAAGTCTAAATAGTATTAATTAAATCCTATATTACGATAAACCATAAAAGAGGTTAATAATTAAAATTAAATAATTAAAGTAAATAAGCAAGAAAATAAATAAACTAACTCGATAAAATCAATCAAGAAGATTAACTCGTTCCAGGGGTTGTAATCAACTTCTTATTAGGGTTCTAAGGTGGATTAGCGATTAACTAACCGATTATTACCTCCGGGCCTCTAACCGATTAATTACTTGGTCGATCCTTACTTATCTCTCGACCTCACTTTTTCAACCAGGATAAATTATGATTTAATTGACAAACTTATTTCCCGATCTCGTTTAACTTATGATTACTTCCTAGGATTGTCAAGCCTAGGGTTTAATAACGCATAATTTATACTAACTAACCCAATAAAAAAATCCTAAATCCTCCATTAATTACGACCCCCATCCACTCATTAATCTCCCCTAAGGGATTTAGCCACTCATGTTATTCATAATATAAAACTCAATTGATTTCAACATGTAAATAACATGATTGAATCAAAAGAGAAAATAGATTAGAATAATCCTGATTCGATGTTGATGGAAAAACGGAGTAGTGAATCTCTCGATCGGAATAATGAATATCTTCGCTTGTGAAGGTAAATAAACTAAAATACTTTGATTAAATAAAAGAACTATTGGATCAAAACTGATTCCAAAAGAGAGAAAAAAAGATTTTAAGAAAAGTAATTAGAGAACTAATATAGCCATACTCCTAAATTACTAAGGTTTTTGGATGTGTCTAAGACGACTTAGTTACATCAAACCCCTAAGGTCTTATTTATAATAGGGTTGGTAGCTCAAATTAGGTTTTTGGTACGTTCTAGGCCTTTGTATAAAGATGATTGTGTGGACGAAAATAGCCTTAAAGTACTTGGGCACCACGTTAGGGCTATGTCACGCCATGCACGGTTTATGGTGTGACACGACAACAATTTTATACATTCCTGGTTTCATGTTGTGCTTTAGCGGCTTGGAAAGTTTGTGTGTTACTCATCCCTAGCTTCTACATCAATTAGGCCTATAAATCATCCTACACACTCAATTCAGCACATTTGAACTATCTAAGGCCCGTGTCGGCCTAATAGGTCACAACATTCACAAAATGTGTTAAAAACACTTCTTTTACTACTTTTTAATCCTAACTACTAAATACTGAAAACACAATAATAAATACTAAAATGGCTAGAAAACGAGCTCCTTAAGTGCAAAAATAGATTGAAATTACTCCTACATTTGACCTTAGGTCAATACCCTTATCACTCTTATCTTTAAATGTCAAGGTACCTTTTACATCTCCCAGTTTTGTCATATCAGCTTGTGAAACACATTTTACAAGATCATTACCAAAATAATGGTAACAAGGATTCAACCAATTCACCAAACTATTATTTTGCTTGTCCAAATTAGTTTTCTCCTAGGGAGGAAAAAAATAGATAACATTATTATTGTCCAAGAAATATTCCACTCTCTAAAAAAAATAAAAAGTAAAGTTAGAGCTCTCAAAATAAATGAAAAGCAATGTTAGAGCGATGATTGTAAAATTTGATGTAACATCCCATTTTTGGGTCAAATCAAAACAGTGGTTTTGGAACCACAAATTCGAAGTATAAATATTTGTTTTACTATTTCTTTGAGGTCTACAACATGATAGAATAATTGTGTGAAAATTTTGCTAACAAATTTTATCGATTGGGTACTCAATTTGACTAGAAGGACTAAATTGCAATAGGTGCAAAATTTGAGTTCTATAGGCTAAAGGTAGTAAATTGTTATGAAATTATAAATTAGAGGTCCTTAAATGGTAATTAGACCATATATTTTGGTATGGACAAAAATGGACATGGCTATGTAAAATGTTAAAGTTATGCATTAAGGGCATTTTAGTAATTTATCAAATAAAGACAAAATTAACTAAATAAAAGTGTCCATCTTCTCAAATTAGTCCCCTTATATCCAAAATTCTCACGGAGTCTATAACTAGGGTTTTGGCCACTATCAAGCTCGATTGTAAGTCCGTTCTTGCCTCATTTTTAATGATTTCTATGTTTTTAAAGTTGTCTTAACCTAATCTAGCCTTTTCAATGACTAATTTGAAGAAGGATTAAAGTTTAAAATTTGACCCATGATGAATATATGTGTATTTTGATGTTTGATGGTAGAAAATACATGTTTGTTGTTTGTTAAACGAATTTTGTAAAGTAATTTTCGGTAAAAAGTCAAATAGGGACTTATTTGTAAAAGTCTATAAAATGTGTAGAAAAGTGTAAATAAATGAAAAATGTGGGCTGTTATGAGTATAAATAACAATCTTTTAGGCTTGGGTTATGATGAAATTGAATGAAATTCATTTTACAAGCCTAGGGACTAAATCGTAAAATGTTGAAAACTTAGGGTTAAAAATGTAAATTTTGCCATAATATGTTTTTGGGCTGAATTGAATAAAATGATGATTAAATAAGTTAAATGTGGTATTATAGATCAAGAAAAACGAAGTTTGGGTGTAGATCGGGAGAAAAATAAAATATTTGACGAATAGGTCCATTTGGCCATTTTTGTAACCGTGGTAAGTTCATATGTTAAATAAGCTTTACTTTAAATGTATTTTAAATGCTTTAATTTATGCATGAATTGTGTAATCGATCTTACGGACACAATTGACGACGTTTTGACAAGCGAGAAATCCCAATCGAACCTTAGGAATAGATTAGGATACAAGTGACATGTCACTAAGGTTTTATGTTATGTGATCCGGGTGCTGGTCCTATACATTCTACCGGTGGCTGAGTATACTGGCATATGTTGCGATTACTTAACAGTTGGTGTGAGTAACACCGAGTAGCTATGTCTTGACTGACAGCTTATGTGAGCAGACCTGTTATTGGCTCGAGAGCGAGCATGTATGTGATATGAGATAGAGTAGCAATGGCTACACATGTGGCACCTTGTGTACAAGGTTTCCCGAGTATCCAAATTTATTATTTCGAGTGGTTCATTGGGTATGACAAAGATGAGAATGAGCATGAAACCATTATGAGTGGAACAGGTACGTGCACGAAACTTATGATTATCAAATTCGTGAAATGATGAACTCAAGGTAAGATGTGATGGAATGAATTATAATCATGAGAATATGGTAAATTACAATATCTTAAGTTATATTATTTGCATGTTAATGTATGGTAAGGTTTGCTTATTTCTTTCGTACGAGCTTACTAAGCTATATAGCTTACTCTGTTTTAATTTCCATGTTTTATAGTGTTACCAAGCTAGCTCGGATTGGAGATCGTCGGAGTTTGCATCACACTATCCACTGTCATTTTGGGTATCGATGATCTTAAC
This sequence comes from Gossypium anomalum, assembly GCA_025698475.1. Lineage (NCBI taxonomy): Eukaryota > Viridiplantae > Streptophyta > Magnoliopsida > Malvales > Malvaceae > Gossypium > Gossypium anomalum. The sequence continues at coordinate 20,257,404 of CM046966.1, forward strand.
ATTTTGAGAATATGGCATGTATAGGGACTTGGTCATTTTGTTATATGTGTCATTTTGATTTGGCCAAATGTATTAGCTTGTAATTGTCAAGGGCTTGATGTGGTATTTGGCCATGTAACTTGGCTCATTTTGGTTGAATTGGTTGTAAGCTTATATATATTTATATATGCATGAATGTGCAATTATCTCTTGTGTGATGTGGTTTATAAATGCTTGGAGAATGATTGAATGTGATTTAATGGTTTTGTTGTTAAGTAGTTGAGATTGGTTCATTGGTATGCTATGAAATTTATGAAGAATCATGCACAATAAAAGCATTTGTGTTGGTACTTGTGGATATGAGCCTGGTTTGATTTGGTTTGGTAGAATATGATGTTAAGAGTACGTTATGTGTGATAATAAAATGATATGTTCTAATCTTGATTATGGATGTTTTGGTTGCTTAAGTATACCATGATTTGTGCTATTAAACTTGTGTGTGTAGGGGTAAATGAGGGTGGCAAATGGCTTGGTAAATAGCCTTTATTTTTTCCACACGGGTAGGCATACGGGTGTGTATCTAAGCTGTGTGTGACACACGGTCTGCCCCATGGGCATGTGTTTTGGCCGTGTGTTCCCTGCACCTTAATTTTGAGAAACAGAATGCTCAGAATTGAGCACACGAGCAGAGACACGAGAGTGTGTATCAGCCGTGTGAGGGACACGGCCTCAGACACGGGCGTGTGTCCCGACCGTGTGAAGTTTGCACCTATTTTATGAAAATTAAATTAACCACATGGCCTAACACAAGGGCGTGTGACTTGGCCATGTGATATCAATTTGTTCATGCATTGCAAAAAAGAAAGTTACACGGGTTAGGGACACGGGCGTGTGTGACCATACGGCCTGCCCACATGGGCGTGTCCCAAACCACACGGGCATGTGACCCTTGTTCATAGCAAAAAAAAAATTCTAAGTTTTGTAAAATTTTCCTAAGTGGTCGGTTTAGCCCTAAACCACTTCCAAAGCATGTTTTGGGCCTCGTAGGCTCGTATTAGGGACTTATTGAGTGAGTACAAATGGTTTTAGTTTGGATGCAAATTTATTACTCGATTTGTATGTTTGCTTGTGATGTAAGTCCGGTAATGCCTCGTATCCTTTTCTGGCATTGAATACGGGTAAGGGGTGTTACATTTGACCTTGAAAAAACTTACGATAAGTTGGAATGATCTATCATTAAGAAGGTTCTCTTTTTTAATTTCTTACCCTCTTAGATTAAACTTATTATGTATTGCATTTCCTCCACTACGACTACAATCTTTGTCAATGGTTCGAAGTTGGGAAGTTTTACACCCTCTCGGGGTATTAGACAAAGAGACCCTTTCTCTCCATACTTGTTTATTTTGTGCATAGAGTACCTTAAATCTCAAAATAAGTGGATGATGGAAATTGGAAACCTATAAAAGACTCGAGAAATGGCCCCCAAATCTCACATTTGTTTTTCACTGATGATGTTATTTTGTTTGCAAATTTGATTAGAGAACCACAAGGACTATCAAACGTGTTTTTGCAAAATTTATGAAAGAATCTAGTCAAAATATTAACTTTCAAAAGTTGAAAGTCTCGGCAAAATTTAGGCTTTCCTATCCATTCCAAGAGAGTAACGAAGCTCAAATATGAGTTCATTGTTGACAAAGTAAGATCAAAATTGTGTTCTTGGAAAGCAAACATGCTCTCTCAAGTGGGGCGACTTGTTCTCATTCAGTCAACTATGGTCTCTATTTCGACTCATATCATGCAATGCCATTACCTTCGCTCAAATACCCTAGAAGAGCTTGGTAGAATTTAAAATCATTTGAAAATAAGAAATTTAAAACCAAAAAAGAGAGCAAGAACTTAGAAAAAGAATACGAAAAATTTGAAAACCCTAAAAATCCTATGGATCCAATGAACAACAGGGGCAATTCCATTATGATTAAATTAATTGCAGCAAGAGTTGACTTTTGTTCGTCTAAATGAAACTGCATTGGATAATAAGCTAAAAGCTGCTTCTCATGGAATATGATTGAGGACAGATGATGAAGTGAGAGTTGGTTCTATTCAAGATATAAACATAAGTTAATTTTTAAGAGCAAATAAGAAGTCCAAGAGCACAACTAGCCCCCTCGAGTATTCACCGTTAGAAGATGGCGGGTCAGTATTCAAAGCTGATTACGACAACCAGAACCAACAAAACAATCAAGAGGATTATACGAAGTTCACTGTACAAAAACTTAAACAATAACTCACAAAACACAATTTCGACACAGAACTGAAAACTTAAAAATTATTTTTGTGTTTTTAATTTAATGGAATCGTGATGAAGAAAAGAGGAATGGGAGATGAAGAAGACAGTGTGGCAGCTAGGGAAAAAGAAAAAGGAAAAAGGAAAAAAAGAAGGAAGAAGAAAATGAGAGAAAAATAAAAAGAAAAAGAAGTACAAAGAGGATGACATGTGGCGCCGCATGAGTGGCAAACGCTACTATGTCAACAAAAAAATCATGACGTTAGGCTCGAGTATCAATATAGTTGACGAAAAAAGTTTAGGTACCAATTTGACACAAAAAAATCCATAAGTACCAATCTGAAAGAATTGGACAAGTTCGGGGACCAATTTTATATTTAACCTTATTTTTTAAATATTTTACTATATTCCTGTAGCACACTTGTCAACCCCTACACCTTATTTGTAGAGTCTAAAAACTTCATCGACAATATACCAAATAATTTTTCTATATCTTAATTCATAACATATTTTTGCATATTTACCATAGTGATTAATTTAGACAAAAAAAATTTTTATGTTATGTCCTCGTTCAATTTTTTTTTGATAATAAAATAAGGCATCTAGATGCCTTAAATCAACTTATCCTTATGTGAAGATTGCCTAATTTGTCTTATAATAGCAATCTCTTAACATAAAAAATAGAAAAATCAATAATGACAAGCTCAACATCAATACAAGGACAAGATCAAGCTAACCAATCAGCCACCATATTTGCTTCTCTTGACATATGCTGGAATTTGACTACATGGAGATGCCTACTTACTTCTTTTATCTTCTGAATGAGAGTCATCGAAGGAGTATTCTCCAAATTCTCTTTAATCGTTTCAATAACATACATACAATCACTTTCTATAATCACATTAGGGTTTAGGGTGATTGGTTAGCTTGATCTTGTCATAGTATTAATGTTGAGTTTGTCATTATTGATTTTCCTATTTACCAACAATTGTTGAATGTAATGATAACATACATTGTATTCTAAAGGAAAGAATTCGAATTCGAAAGGATTAATCTTCATTAACCATAAAACGAACATAAAAAAGATTATGATTATACTAAAATATAATTTGATATTTAAACTATGAATGCATTGATTTAATAATTGAATCATTTTATCTTTTATCCAGATCATGTTTAAAAATTTAACTCAATTTTGTGAAGCGTAGTAAGTGTGCATTTTCTAGTAGATCCTTATCTCTCCCATTTCTAAAAAATTAAATATAAAATATAGCCATATGAAGTAAAAAAAAAAAAAAAACATAAATAATAAGTCATGGTCACATTATAGTTTTTTGACGCATGACATTCTCTATTTGAAGCATTTATTTATAATTTGAGTAAATTATATTTTTACTTCTTAGCTTTTAATTTTTTAAAGTTATTTCATGCTTTTGTTTAAAATTTTTTTATAATATTTATATGTTAAATATAAAGTTGATTTTAAATAAATTATATATTTATTTTAAGATTTTTTTACTGCATTGAATTAACTTTTAATGTTACAATATTAAAATTAATGAATATTAAATTAATAAGCTTAAAACACAATTTAAAAAAGACATATTAATAAAATTTATTAAATTAACTTTATATTTTTTTAAATATAATAAGAGTTAATTGCATTCATTGATTAAAGTGAAACAATGATAGATATAAAATTACAAAAGAATCGAATACTAACAATTTTAACATTAAAACAAATTAATTTTGTAATAAGTTATTAATAATATTATTTAAATTATAATATATTAATATCAATATTAAAACAAAGAGGATTTTTTGTATTATTTTAATATTAATTATTTTTAAAATTAAATGAGATTAATATAATTTATTCTAAATTAATTAAATATTTTTAAAAATATTTTGTAATTACATTGAAGAAATTCATTCAAAATTTTAAACAAAAACTAGTAGTGTAAAAATATTATAAACTTGATAAAATCGACCTGTGCGTTGTACGGAAATGTAAATTAATTTGTAACTATTTCAAATATATATGACATTCTAAAAAATATATATATTTTCTAAAATTCCCCTTATTTTATTAATTATATTTGAAATAAATAAAGATTAAAAACGAAAAAAAATGTCTCTTCAAATATAAATGGGTCTTATACTAAATCCTAAGCCCGGCTATTCGGACCAGGGCCTTGGAATATTTGGGTTGGCTCAACTTAGTCTAAATTACTATATAATAATTAAAACTTTTTTATTTTAATTTAATAATGAAATATACAAATAAGTATTGAAAGAATTCATTTAATTTTCAATATTAAACTATCCATCAAATAAATCGGAAAAATTAAGTTTAAACAAAAATTTTAAAAGGTTGCAACTCGGTCCGAGTTATGGACATATTACCATTTCAAAGGAATTCCCAGAGCGGGTTTTATATCAGCACCCGGCAACCCGGCCCATTCCGTACACATTACATACTGTACCTGAAAACATAGAAACAAATGCAAATTTGAGAATTCATTCCTCTCTAAAGTCATCCAAAAAAAAGAAAAAAAATGGTGGTAACATGTCTCCACCCTAAACTAAACCCTTGCTTTAAACCCTTAATTTCATTCCCTTCTCAAAACCCTAACTCTTTCCCTTTTAAATCTCTCATTGCTTTCCCTAAAACCTTAAGTTTTGCTAAACCGATAATCTCTTTACAAGTCAAAGCAAAATCTCCTGCTCTTTCAGATGAACTGCCACTGGATGATTCCCCCTCTGAATCTTCTTCTGGTAAAGAGGTAGGCTCTGGGTCTTTTTCCGACAAAAAAATGGGTTTAATTTGATTAATTTTCTGCTATAGAAAAAGCCAGCCAAATTTAGAACTTTGTTTTTCTTTTTTTGGTCATTGTCTTATAAAACCCAGAAAACAGGCCTTAATTTCGAATCTAGTTTCTTGGAGTTTTCTTGTTTTCTTGTGAAGCCTAGAAAAAAGGGCTTGATTTTGAACTTAGATTCATGGGTTTTCTGTTTTTTTTTTTTTTGATTATGTAGAAGCTTGGAGTGGTGGTGAAGCCATTAGAGAAGCCAAGGGTAGTATTGAAGTTCATATGGATGGAAAAAGATATAGGGATGGCTCTTGATCAAGTGATACCAGGCCATGGTTCAATCCCTTTGAGTCCATATTACTTTTGGCCTAGAAAAGATGCTTGGGAAGAGCTCAAGGTTTTGCTTGAAAGCAAGCCATGGATATCTCACATGCAAAGGATTCACCTTCTCAACCAAGCCACTGATATCATCAATTTATGGCAGACAAGTGGTGGTAATTTAACCTAAAGTGTTTCAACTGACAAAGTTTTGTTGCAATCTCTCCATGTTTCTAATAGCAATCGCATGTTCCTGTGGTAGCTTTTTTGTGTGAATTAGTGTTCGATTAAAGACTTCTTTGAATGAAATGTTATCTCTACTTATACAACACATTGCAGTCTCCAAGTTTTTATTTAGTAGTATATCAATTTCAAACCATAATCACACAAGACAAGAAAACTCATCAAACTTGCACACATAGTTGTAGCCTTGAATCTACAGAAAAGAAATGTAAATCTCCTATGAAGGCTTAATAAACTATGTATTGATAACAATAAGCAACTTCATTACATATCATCTTAGGCTTGCTGAACTTCATTTAGATACTTCATTCTGATTCTCTTAAGCTTGTAAACAACATCCTTCATATCTTTTCTTTCTTCAGGTAACTGAGCTGAACATTCCAAAGCTAAGTTCAAGATTGATGATATACAATTTGCTTTAGCCGTAGAATTTTCACCGTCATTTTGTAGCAAACTGGAATCGGCAATATCAATTGTTCCGTTAGGTAGTGACTCTTTAACCCAATGTTTCAAACTCGTTTCTCCGATGAACATGTCATTTGTGGGTTTCTTTCTTGTGAAAGTTTCCATTAATAAGATACCATAACTATAGACATCACTTTTTATGGAAATAATTCCTGCTAATCCATATTCTGCATCAAAAATATAAACACTGAATCATTAAAAATCATAAATAAGGTGCATGCTAGGGCAAAATAAGAGAATGAACTCATCACCTGGTGCCATATACCCAATAGTAGCAAGTGTCATGGTTTGTTTCATGGAGTTTTCTTCTCCCAACAGTTTGGCAATGCCAAAATCTCCCACATGTGCGACCATATCGTCATCTAGTAGGATGTTACTTGGCTTTAGGTCACAATGGATTATAGTACTCGGATGTCCCGAATGGAGATACTCTAATGCTGATGCAACATCTATCATTATGTTGATTCTCTGTAGGATATCCAAGGAATAATGGTCGGAATACAACCATTTCTCAAGGTTCCCATTAGGCATGAATTCAAGCACCAAGGCTTTGAAATCACTACAAGAGCAATAACTGATGATCTTGACAAGATTGCGGTGAAGTATATTTTTCATCACTTCAAACTCGGCATCAAAACTCCTAAATGCTCTTTCTACCTGCAAATTGAAAACTTTTATTGCAACATTCGTACCATCCGAAAGTTTTCCTTTGTACACAGAGCCGAAACTTCCCGAACCAAGCAAGTTGGCATCGTTGAATCTGTCCGTAGCTTGTACAAGTCTATTGTGCTGATTGGTTCCCAGTATTTCCGACAAATTTTCTCTGGTTGAAAGACTAGTGGTCCTTTTCAGACACAAGATGATCAAAGCAATTATCCATGTAATAGAAGCAAGTATCGGTAAACCATATGTCAAAACATGTATAAGGCGTGCCTTGAATGGTCGATGGGGTCGATGGGTGCAATTTTTGCAAGGAGGGACTTGGAATTTAGGTGAACCACATAGTGCATAATTCTTCACGAATGATTTACTCGTAAGGTTTTTGAAACACCCTTCAGTGGGGATCTCTCCTCCCAATCTATTGAAAGACACATCAAAGTGATTGAGATAGGAAAGTCTTTCCAAAGACTTGGGAATGATCCCGGAGAGATTGTTGTTCGATAAATCCAATGTTACCAAACTTGTCAAGCCACCAAATGATTCGGGAATGGGACCTTGCAATCTATTCCTAGATAGAGACAAGGTTTGTAAGTCATCTAGATCCCCGATTCTTGTTGGAATGTTGCCCGAAAACTGATTTCTCGACAAATTCAAATACGTTAGTACTTTCAAGTTTCCGATATATGGTGGAAGCGTTCCATTCAGATAATTTGAGGAGAAATCTACTTCCAAGATATAATCAAGGCTCCAAAAGGTGGGGGGTATTGTGGAATGCAATTTGTTGGAAGACAGGTTTAGGGATCTCAAAGAAGTTAGAGAGCCCAAACAAGTGGGGAGTGAACCTTGAAGCATGTTACCACTCAATGACAAAGTACTTAGTTTCTCCAAACGACAAACATCATATGGAATGGATCCATTCAACATATTGCCACTCAGAAACAGACCTTGGACTTTTTGTAGCCGTCCTATTGTTGTCGGAATAGATCCACTCAATTCATTCTGGGATAGGTCCAAGCGTATAATGTTGCTTAAACCATCTATCTCCATTGGAATCGTGCCTTTGAAATTGCAATCATGGGCGCGTAGAGTTTCGAGTGACACTGAGAGATTAAAGATAGAAGCGGGAAGAAGGGCATTCAGTGGATTTGAGGCTATGTCTAGGACTCTGAGCTTCTTACAGTTTGACAGGGAAGAAAGAAAGGTTGGACTTTGAGATTCCATGGTCAAGTGGTTGGAAGAAAAGCACAAAACTTGAAGCAAATTTAGATTGGCAAGGGAATGTGGGATAAGGCCAGAGAAAGAGTTCTCATTCAAGCTTAAAACTCTAAGCCTAGAAGCATTTGAAATTGAGCTTGGAATATTCCCACTTAGATTATTGTTCATTAGGTATATTTCCTCTAGATTTGGAACAAACCCCATCTCCGGTAATTTACCTGAAAAAAAAAAAAAACAGGTATGTTCCAATTATTTCACAAGAAAAAAATGTGCATTTCTTTCTCTCTTTGTTTTGGTGGTAAAAGTGAATTTCTAAATAAATATAAATGTATGGGTGTAATTTTTAAAAGAACTTCAATACTGTCATGTAAGTAAAATCCTAAATTAAAACTATGAATACTTCTAAATCTTTTTATTTTTCATTAAAATACTTTTGAATTTCGAATATAAAATTGAATATTCAGATAAACATTTATACTTGGTAATATATATATACATATATATATATATATATATATATATAAAATTATGAGGGAAATACCTGATAGAAAATTGTCATGGAGATTAATTTGTTTCAAAGAAGAAATATTGAAGATAGGTGGTGGAATCCGCCCGCTTAGGCTCATGCCTTTTGCAACAAAAATCTCCATTTTCCTAAGATTCCCCATCTCCCATGGGATTTCACCTGCCAAACAATACGTTTTTTTTTTTCAAAAAATAAAAATAAATGTAGGTTTATTGGTTATTTTTCGAAAAAAGAAGAAGAAGGCTTATTCATTTTTATATTCTGTTTGAGTTGATTTTAAGTCTGGTCAACAAAAATTCAATTTTTTTATATAATTTTAAATAAAAAAACCATTAATTTCCCATTGAACCAATTCAATATTTTTTAACAAGCAAAAAAAAAAAAAAATGTTAAAGCACTGTAGCTTACTATGTAAAGAGTTTCCATCCAAATATAAAACCTTGAGGTTGGTTAAATTCCCAATACTTGAAGGAATAAACCCATTGAGTTGATTAAGAGACAATGATAGACTTCGAAGATTTTTGCATTCACCGATGTTTGAGGGAATGTGGCCAAAAAATTTGTTGATTGATATCTCAAACACTTGAAGGTGGTGAAGATGGTCACACATGTCACTTGGAATGTAACCAGATATACTATTATTGTAAACCCTGATCTCCTTCAAAGATGAAATGTTGAATATAGAAGATGGGAGTTGACCAACCAAGCTCATATTTTGCACTCCAAATTTCTCCAAAGCAGCAAGCTTACCAATTTCCCACGGGATTTCACCTACACATTAATTTTGAAGAGATTTTAATGATTTATGTGAATCAGTAATTGTCATCTTGCTTGTAACATCAACAAAAATTCTATATCAGTTATAAATTATTTGATCGATTCAACTTTTTAAAATGAAAATAGGCATCACAATGTTTCTAAATCGTAAACTAATGCCTGAATTCATTTATAAGTTGAAGGTAATAGTACGATACATTGTACTCCTAAGAGAAAACTCAAGTTTAAACATTGAAGATAACATTGTTAGGAACGGCAATCATGAATTTCAAAAGAATTAATTTCGATGGACCATAAAATCGAAATGAATGATGTCTTAATTTCAAAAAAAATATTTAATAAATTTGCTTGAAAGTAAAATATTGAATTTAATAAACCATATATAAAAATAAAACAATAAATTAATTATGAAATTAAACATAATATAAGAAATTAAAATAATAAAATATATGCACAACATTTAAAATGATACACGTGATTTTATATAGTATCGCATGAATCTACCATAGGTCAATCTAATTTATATGGATATAAATTTAAAATTAAAACCAAAAATTTATTCTAAATAACATTTATAATGACATGAAATTAATTTATTATTATATTATATTGTTATATGTAAATTATTATCAGTAAAATATAAATTATAATAATATACAACATTTACTTGACTCTTAACATAAGTACTAATATTAGTTTAGAATAGCTATTAGAATTTTGTACTTGGCACTTAAATGACATAAAATTATGTGAAATAATTGAGTGATTATTGTTTAATAATTCAACAATATTGTGGCCGTACGTAGGGATTAAATCAATGAAAATGATAGCAAGTAACAAAAAGTAGAAGAAAAGAAAATAAAGTGAAGAATGAATGATAGTAACCTTGGAAACGATTTCCACCCAGATATAATTGTTGAAGTGCTGTTAAATTCCCAAACCATGCCGGAATCTCTCCGCTCAAAGCATTGTTACTCAAATCAACAAGTTTCAAGCGACGCAAACTGGCCAGCTCTCGCGGCAACTCGCCGTGGAAATTATTGCCGCTCAAGTTCAGCGAGACCAGGAAGGAAAGATTTCCTAACTGTGGACCAATAGTTCCTTTGATACCCATGTTCGAAAGATCCAACGCAGTGACTCTTCGATGATGGTGGCCGCAAGAGACACCGGTCCAGTTGCAGACAGACATCCAAGTACTGGTCCACTCGTTACCCAAAGCATTGCGAGGATCCACGATTTGTGCTTTGAATTGAAGAAGCGCCGACTGATCGGTCGCAGTGGTTGATAAGCCAATTATGAAACATTGTATTATCAACAGTGATAGGAAAGGGAAGTGGATATTGGCCATTAACCAAAGCACAGAGAGAGTAGAAGAAGAAGTTAAAACAAAATTAAATGGCATGATCGAGTTTAATCAATGTGTGTGTATGTAATATATATAGAGAGAGAAGGATGTGTACATATAAAGAAAGAAAGGAACAAAGAAAGTAGTTCTGATTTTAGTTGTACGTCTAGTCTAATTTTTTATCTTCGTCTTATTCACGCCCTTACACATGTAATAAATTCATTGACTGAATCTTTAAAATATTAGTCATAAATAATATATTGAAGTGTATAAAACTATTTTAATAAATTCATTATAATTGTAATTGTTGAGCTTCTTTATGAGATATCAAAATATATACTTTAAAGACATTCTTATATAAATTAGTATTTTAGTCATGATTATTTGAATCGATTGGATAAAAAATTAATCAAAGTACTAATCTTGAGAAAAATTAAATTGATTGATTTCACGTGACAATATATGTTAGTTATTTTGAGAATTGTCTAATAAATCTATTTTACGTAATCAATGGTAAATATTACTTGTTACGTGTATGTATATTTAAGAATCAAAATGTTTTCAATTTATTTAAAAATTGATGTATATAAATGATATGAATAGAATACAAACATTGGATTAAGAAAGAAGTCATACATAAAAAGCAAAGTGTGTATAGCATAGAGTGAAAGAGCGAACAATAAAGAGAAGATGGCCCAAAAAAAGAATAAAGAATGGAAAAGGCAGAGACGTGGACATAGTCAGGTCATCAAACTTTATTCAAGCAAATAACGGGGTTTTAGTCTTGACTTGGACTTAAAAACAAGTCAAGATTCGAAGACTGGGTCGTATTACATACAAATTCTGGGGTTTTTTTTAGTTAAGAAATAATTAATATTTTAAATTCTAATTTATTAGTAACATTTAAAAATATAATTTTTATATATGTACCAATGTGAACCTCGTACAAAAGTTAAATTATCATAACAATATCACGCAATCAAATATAAAAAATTAAAATATAAGAATTTAAATCTTGTGAAATAGATCATTCAGATTAGAGCTGTGCAAATTTCGAGTAAAACTGAATTAATTCGGTTAATTGACCGAATTCAGTTAATCGGTCGGTTAACCGAATTAATTCGGTTGGGAGTCGGTTAATAATTTTTTGAAAGTTCAATTAACGGTTAATTCGGTTCGAAATTGGTCGGTTAACCGAATTAACCGAATTTAATAAATAATATTATAGTATGTAAGTATTCGGTCGGTTTAGTTAATTTTTTGAAAATATAAATTAATCGGTCAATTAAGTCGATTAATTTTTGATACGTTTTATACTTGTTTTAACCAAAAATAAAAAAATATATATAAATTTCGGTTAACCGACCGAATTAACCAAAAAAGTTCGGTTCGGTTAATTTTTTTAAAAAAAATTCAGTTCGATTAGCGGTTAAGGGGTTAAAAGGGTTGGTTAATTCGGTTAATGGTAGTTTGGGTCGGTTAACCGATTGAACACCCCTAATTCAGATAGTATTCTTTATTTTTTAAAAGAAAATTGAATAAACAATTCGAGAAAAAAAAAAGAAATAATAAATATTAATTGTTGATGATAAAATATTAAAACAAGTTAAAAATTGAATTTGTCACAACTCAAGCACAACATATCTAAAATGATAAAAAATATTATTTATTTTAAATGTAATCCAAATGCCAAAAGAAAAGGTCATTGTTTTCTTGATAAATAATATAATTTGCTTTTTGAATATTAAATAGGCCTGAAAACAAGAAAACATGAAACAAACCCAACATATAAATGGGCCTGCAAAACTGTCTAAAGTCCAAAGCAAACAATACAAAACAGAAATCTAGAAGCTTCAGATAACTTCCTTTTATCAAATATTTTATGACTGCCTTTGCAACTTTTTTTCTTTTTTCAAAAGCTTGTAAAATGGGTTGAATTGTATTTTAATGCATATAATTGTAAATGAAATTCATGAAATCATTTATTATAAAAAGTAAAAAAATAAAAAATAAAAAAGTTTCGATTTTTATTCCATATATTTTGTATTGATTTAAATTTATCTTTTACTTAAAAAAATATAAGAAATAATAATGTTGTTGGAAATAAAAGAAAAAGCAAATATTTTGGAATTCTAATCTTTCATCCATACTCATGTCTCCAACATTTACCCTCTTTTTTTAAGTTTTCATTAATAAAATATCATAATTATTGAAATCAAACAAAAATGCTCATGGATACAGCAGTATGGGCTTCCATATAGTTTTAGCATACTTCATGTGTTTTCAAATTTAGATATTAGTTTTTTTTCAATTTCATTCATATTGTTTTACGCTTGTTTATGTTATTTTATTTTTTAAAAAAACTATGCTAATAATCTAGTGCAAAATGGTAAGGAGAACCCTCATAAGAAAATCAAGAAAACAATTAAGTCAATCAATTAAACCATCAGTGGTCAAAATTAATCAATTGAGTTCCTCCGTTAACAAAAATCATTTTTGATTGATAATGGATGACACTATGGCAAATGGAAACGCTGACATGTTGATATGTGATTTGCCACATAAATTAATATGATGACATGATATATCACATTAACAAATATGAAAAATTATAAAAATTATAAAACTATATAAATATAAATATATATATGCTGGGTTTGCAGAAGAATGTGGCTGATGGAAATCATGTGAGAAGTGAGAAGGAATAACATATTGTTGATCAAAGATGTATGATGGCTTATCATCCTTCCTGATATCAGCAATGGCTGAACCTCTGTTATCTCTATAAGTTCATAAAGATCCAACATTGGAACAAAATGAGCTCATTCCATGTTTTATTTTTATTTATTTATTTGTTTTACTTGATATGGAGATGGGAAAGTAAAGAGTCAAAAAGTTAGGGGGCAATATAGACAAATTCAAGGAAGACGCATGTAAAGCAAAAAGTTATGCGAGACTAGTATATCTTCAAATTGGGTGCAAGGTTAAGTCCCATTCTAAGTAAACGGTATGAAAAATAATTAGATAATAAATTATTTATCACTTTTATCTTAATATTATATTATATTTTAAATAATTTTATATTATAATATTCTTTAAATATTTTACCTTTAAATTTTGTATTTTTTAAGATAATGTGAAATATTTTTTTAAGAAAAAAGAAGGATAAACATATAAATAACAAAATTTTCATAATTTAAAATTTACATTTATCAAAGTGTACAATTATATATTTTACTTATAATTAATATATCAAATAAATTTTATAAATTAAATTCAGTACCTAATTTTTAGTACTTAGTTTTTCAATTTATCAAACAATACATCTTAAATTACTTATTTCATGTAATGCAAAATTAAAAAAAAATTCATTTAAGAAGCGCAATTAAAAATTTTATATAATCTTTTAAAAATTATTTTATAATAATTTTAACCAAAAGATTCTTTAATTTTAATAATTTTCTTAATATTTTTAAAATATTTACTGAGGTTACATGTCCTATCAGTATGGTATGTATGATAATGTTAGCGTTTTGTCACATTATCATCCCTTGAAAGGTTAAATCGGCCAATGATGGCTTTTAAGTTTTCTTAATCAAAATTTTTTTATATAATATCAATGGCGAGTAAAGATAACAGGGTTTGAACTTATGTCAAGTAGATGTTTAAAAACTTTAATCACCGCTTCATATAAGTCAATATCTAATTTAATATTTTTAATTAAAGTGTTAGATATGAAGAACTTAACATATTTTTTAATGTTGATATTATAATATTATATATTTAATTTTTGAGTGATACAAATTACATAATATTACATAATTAGAAAATGGGTAAGGTTCTTAAAAAAAAAAAAAGAGTCAAGCAAGGGTCATGCTTTAGAAGGAGAAATTTTGGACGGACCAAAATCCATCACGTGTTATTATTTATCTCTAATTAAATTAATTTTTATTAATAGATAAGTCAAGAACTAACATGTGGTTAACATGCAAAGCTAACTTATACTGTCGTGTGGCCATATAATCATTCTTGGTATCTCATACAATAAAATAATCATAAAAATTTAGTTAATTCCTAATTGGTTTTTTAGCAAAGACTTAACTAAAATTGAACAGTAAACACATATGTTCAAACAGAAAACAATCAGGTCCACAATCCCATAATGATCATGCTAAAATATAAAGACCACAAATCTATACTTCGCCAAAAAATGAACTGTTCAATCAAAGCATTACGGACAAACCAGATTAACCAAATAGTCTTCCAATCATGGCACGTCAGTCATTACAATTACACTACTGACGGATAGGGCACAAATCAGTCTTTCATTGGCTTAACCTAGCTAACTATCCACCCACACAAATCACTAACCAAGACTACAATAGGCGGAGTGTTACAATTGAGGTCAGTGATATAATTATTGATTTCAGAAGAAATCTTTGTAGTAATAAGAGGTACGTCAAATTTTTAGTTTATTATCATTGCATGAATTGAATTTCATGGTTATGTTTAATTGAAATTAATTATATTATGCAAAAAGTATAAGTCCCTCATGGATTAATTTTTAATAAAGTCAAATGTTAGTTTATTATATACATGATATTTTACATGCATAGTTATGATTGGTACATGATTTATAAAATATATGTTATGTATCATCCAAGAAAAAAAGAAATAAGATAGATGGAATGTAAATGCATGGTTAGGAAATGATCTATTAATGGATCAAAACAATACTTTTATTTTGAATGGTAATGACATTGTTTAAACTTAGTTGAACAGCCTTCTATCTAATAAAAGCATTATGACCATTCAGGAAAGTCTTTCTAAACCAAAAGGTTGTATTCTTAATTCCAGCAATTACTTTCAAAAGGTTAGGTTGAAATAATTTCTTGAAATCAAAAAGTGGAACTTGAAAATTGATATCGTTTTAAAAAGTCACTTAGGCACCTATTGGTGCATTATAAATAGATAATAAGTTTGGAGAATTAAAATCTAATTCAATCCATACAAATTGTGAGTGAAATTTTTCACTACAAAAGTATTCTTTCTTTCTTTCTCAATAAACTTAAGATATGGAATGATTTGTTTTTATTCAGATCATGATATTAGTAACTAGTGTTTGAATGTTATTCTTGAGACATTTAAGTGATTCCTTGCTAAAAACAAAACTTTGTAGATGATCATATAATATGAATAATGTAGGACCCAAATTTTGCCCAGACCCAACAAGCAGAGCCCAAAACACCAAATAAATTAACAGTCCAATTAACACCCCATTAAACCAACCACTAACTCCATCACCCCACTTGTCTGCAAAAAGAAAGAGGCAATCGGTTAGCAAACAAGTTGTAAAATTTGGCTATAAAAGCCATTCAAAACCATTGAAATGGGCTTTCTTTTTTTTTTTTGGAGAAAAAAGGAGAGAGATTCGAATACAAGAAAAAGAGAGACTTTCAATACAAGAAATACACGAGATTAATCAAAAATCAAAGCAAAAGAGGTTTTTTTTTTTTAGGTCCGACCGCCGTGTACGATGGCGCCGACAGCGGCGCGTGGAGGTCCGGTGACCGAAGTAAGGTCGGACCAATGGCCGGATTTAGAAGGGAGGGGGAGAGTGTTATTATTATTATTATTATTATTATTATTATTACTTTTACTATTATTCTATATAATATTACTGTTTAATTTATTATTATTATTAGTAGTAACGTAATAGTATTTTTATTATTTTATTATTATTTTTACCTTTTTATTACTATTATTATTAATCTACTATTATTATTTTTATTAATATAGTATTAATTTCTTTTTTATTGTTATTATTATTATTACGCATATATATTATTATATAAATGTATCATTGTTATTTTATTATTACTTTTATTACTATTGTTTCTATTATTATTATTTTTATTACTACCATTATTATTATCATTATTTTTTTATTATCATTAATATGTCGTTTGTTTATTATTATTATTATTTTTAACACTATTATCATCATTATATTTACTTTTTTTTTAATATTATTACCATTATATGTTTTTATTATTATTACTATTATTTTTATTAATCGTCTTATTTTTAAACTATTTCATTCAATATTTTGTTGTACATGTGTTTATTTGCCCACTCCCTATTTAAATTAAATTTTCATTCGAATTTTCTTTGTTATTCCATTTTTTTATCTCTATATTATTTTATTTATTATTATTTTTGTCTGGATTTTTTAAGTAAAGGCAATATTCGGTATTTGGAAATTTGAGTAGTCATGCCCTAAAGTACTGGGTTCGATTTTTTGTTTGATCTAAATATCCGAATATCCTTTTTAAAATTTAAATACATGAGTTTTAAATGAAATAGAAGGCAAGCTCATACTCGAGGGTCGAGGTGTTGTGTCCTAACATACTGGATATAACATTTTACCTTGAGATGAAACGGTCCTTGACGTACGTTTTAATTCATTCAAATACTTTTAAAAAGCATTAACACTAAGAGGGATCGGGTTTTAAACTCTTGTAAAATTTTTAATTTTCGACATTAAGACACTGAATAATCAATTAGGTACCAAATTTGGGCATGACGAGGGTGATAACCCTTCCTCGCACATAATCGACACCCGAACCCGTTTTTTCAATTTTCGCAGACCAAAATCGTTGTTTTGATAAATCAATCTGTTTATTGAAAATAGATTCCCGTTTTTCAAAAAAATGGTTTCAACAGCTTGGCGACTCCATTGGGGACCATAAGAGTGTCAAGTCGTAAATTGATTATTTTTTGTCTTTTTGTCGAAAATTGAAATTTTGGTTTTTAACACACGATCCTCTCATTGCATTTCATTGGTGTTATGGTTTTTATCATTTTATTCATGTTTTTTGTATTTCGAGTTTTTATATCCCCTCGCATTGCATTGCATGACCGTTTGGTTACGCCCTTTTAAGTGGGAGTGAGAAACTACGCCTTCGTGAGGTTTTCACCTTCGCATGGGATAGTGGACCGCTTCCGGGATACATCCGTACCTATGTCTTTGTGAGATTTTCATCTCTGCATGGCCATAGGGAAATGTATTCCCCTGAACTAAACTTGATCCATATAAGCCTATAATGGGTGAAGATTGAGGAATCTACTAGTTCAGGTACCTTTACACTAGAACCGAGCCACATATAATGAGCCCTAAGAGCCCACTCTAGGTAGAGCCACACCAAACCCTAGTGGTCACCCGAATAGGTGCTCTGTTTGTTATTTATGTTTTTGTACTGACGTGTTTCTTTTAGAATTGCATTGCATTTTCATCATAGAGATCCTTTCTTTGCATTTCATTCGTCTTTGTTACGATCCTCATCATTATGGTTTATAATTGTTGTATTGGTTTGAGTTTTGGTATCCTTCTGCACATTGCATCGCATGATCGGTCGATCTTACCCTTTTTAAGTGGGACTGAGAAGCTATTCCTTCGTGAGGTTTTCACCTTCGTGCAGGATAGTGGATCACTTTTGGGATACATTTGTACCTATGTCTTCGTGAGATTTTTATCTCTGTGCAGCCATAAGGAAATGTATTCCCCTGAACTGAACTCGGTCTGTATGAACTTATAATAGGGGAGGATCGAGGAATCTACCGGTTCAAATACTCTTGCCTTAGAGCCGAACCGCATATAGAGAGCCCTAAAGAGCCTACCCTAGGTAGAGCCACACCAAACCCTAGTGGTCACTCAGATAGGTGCTCTATTTTGGTTATTTATTTCTCCTGTGCTAACGTGTTTTCTTTTGTTTTGATTGCATTAAATTTTAATCATAGAAAGGAGGTGTTGGTTCACATTCGATTGCTAAATAGAGAGCTTGGCATGGAAAATAGATTTTTTGATAAACTGGAATATAATACAGCCGTCTGAATATGGTCCGAGTAAACAGCGAGAGAAGGCTAGTAGTCCGTGGAGGAATATACGACTATGCTGCCGACAAAGATTATTAGAGAACCGTTACGCCTCGACGTTCTTGAAGAAGCTAAAGAGTATCGTGAGGATAAGTGAGCAATGAGTCGTGGCCTAGATCAAGCAAAAGGAGCTACTAGAGGCATCCATTGGAAAGTTCACAAGATTTGGCCTTACATCCGGATATGAGGGAAAAAAATCGATGTCTTTGCTTGGAATATGAGGGCAATGCCATATATGTATCCGTTTTATGTAAAGAAATTTATTTTTTTGAAAAAGTTGTTCTAATAGAATTGAATTCAAAGTCAAAGCATCTCTTTCTTTTTGCATTCATCCCATGTATTTGCATTACATTGCATCATATACATTAGATTTTCACAAAAGGGCCCTAATTATTTTAAAATTATTAAGGGATAATCTAGAAACCAATAAAAGTTTATCAACTAAGCATCGTTACGGTACTCGTGCTAAAACAAATGCCATGGACCAAAAGTTAGAAAAATTGAAACAAATGCAAAAGGAGATGCAGGATCAACTGCAAGTACAGATGTAAGAACAGTTGGCCAAGATCCAACAGGATATGAGGGATTAGATGTTAGAATCCTAGAGAAGTATGATGAACCAGTTAGTACAGCTGTTGGCTGGAGGACCTGATAAAGGAAAAACCCTATGGTTAACACCAGAAATGATAACGAGGATCTTGCTTATCCTCGAGGCTTTACCCCAACAAACACCCAAGCACAATTTCCAAGGGTGTCTGTCAATATTAAACCCCAATGTCAGATCGGTACTTCGGCACCGATACACTTCCTAACAGGCTCAAGCTCTAACCTCGGAGACAATCCGACAAACCCCATTGTTCCTGACCTCGATAATATGGTTAAAATAGGAAAGGCGAAGCTCCCAATGCAACTGGAGGATCGATACAAATGGCTGGAGGAGAAATTCAAGGCATTGAAAAGCGCTAGTTGATGCTGAGTTGAGCCTGGTCCCAGATTTGGTACTCCTTCCCAAGTTTAAAATGCCGGAGTTTGAGAAATGTAATGGGACTAGTTGCCTCAAAGCTCATATTACAATGTTCTGTGGAAGGATGACAGGATATGTCAACAACGACCAGTTGTGGATTCACTGTTTTCAGGACAGCTTGACTGGGGCTGTGGCCAAATGGTACAATCAGTTGAATCATGCCCAAGTTAATTCATGGAAGGACCTAGCACAGGCCTTCATGAAACAGTATGGCCATGTGACAAATCTGGCGCTTGACAGGATCACGTTGTAGAATATGGAGAAAAAGCCAAACGAAAGCTTTAGGCAATATGCTCAAAGGTGGGGGGAAGTCGCCACACAAGTCCAACCGCCACTGCTAAAGAAGGAAACATCCATGCTCTTCATTAATACCCTGAAGGCACCTTTTATTAATCACATGCTGAAAAGCACAACTAAGAGTTTCTCGGACATAGTGATGTCTGGTGAAATGATAGAGAATGCAATAAGATGTGGAAAAGTAGACGCGAGAGACAACACCAAAAGATTAACCCCGAAGAAAAATAAAAATAAAGTGAACAATGTGAGCAAAAGGTATTCCAAATTGGTCACTGTTGGCCAATCGAGGGCCGTGACTACTAGTTATCAAGGCCCCTCAAGGCAAGAATCTAACTCGAGGTCGAGATAAGAAAAAATCTGGTTCACTCCCATCTTGATGACGTATAGGGAGTTATACCAAAATTTGTTTGATGCCCATGTAGTATCTCCATTCTACTCAGAACCTATGCAGCCTTCGTTCCCTAAATGGTAAGACGCGAACGCCCAATGCGAGTATCATGCGGGAATCACGGGACACTCGATAAAAAACTGCACCACTTTCAAAAAGTCAATCGAAAGGCTTATCAAAATGGGCATTGTGAAATTGGATGATTTGTCTGGTGTAGAAAATCTGTTACCCAACCATGCTGATAAGGGGGCAAAAGCGATAATCGAGAAATGAGGAAGAGAATCAAGAAGAACATTGCAGAAGTAAAAATGCCACTGAACTAGGTTTGAAAACAAATGATAAATATGGGGTTGATCATCTAGAATTTGGAGAAGATACCCAAAGGGATGAGGAGCTACTGTGGGTTCCACGTTGAAGACAGTCATGAAATGTAGGAGTGCGTTGAATTCAAAACTTTGGTGCAGAGTCTAATGGATAATAAAAAGTTAGAATTCTTTGAAGAAGCCAAGGGCTCAGATATTGGGGATTCTGAATATTAATACTATATTCGAAAAGGGAGCCGCGGAAGAGAAATTATCAGGCATTCGCCTTTACATACCTGAGAGTGTTTTGAACAATGGGACTATGAAAGAGATCCCTGTATTTTGTAGAGCCAATTCAGAGTAATGTTCAGAACACGCTTATTGTTCTAAGCCTAGGAGCAAATAAGAATTCTTTTGTGAAATAAGCTTATGTCCAACATCTTTATTTCAATAAAATGCATCTTTGTTTCTTATTTCGAGCAAATATTCTTTTATTCTTTCTTTTCATTCATATTCATACCACAAGTTTATTCTTAGATTCATTTGTTCTTTTGATATCTTTTCGCGCCTACACAGGTCTCTAGATATCAACGACATGAGTGACTCTTCTACTAACTCAGAATCTTTTTTTAAGCGAGATATGTGTTTAGAGAGATATCAGGACTTTGAAGTTGACCGAGACTGTATCTTATCTCCTGATTTGTTAAAGATAGTAGAAAAGGATAAGGAACAAGTCCCACCTTACAAAGAATCAGTAGAATCTATGGCCCTTCTCTATGTGGGGCATGGATGTCATCAGGCCGATCAATTTCAAAAGCTTTTAACGAGTATCGATTCATCTTTGTGATCGTCGATTACTTTACCAAGTGGACGGAAGCTACTTCATATACCGATGTCGTGAGGTTGATAGTCAGTAGATTTTATGTCGGTATGGAATGCCAAGAAGGTTCATATCTGACGATGTACTAAATTTGAACAACTGTACGATATTAGAAGTTTGCAGTTTGTTCAAGATTAAACATCATATCACACTAAAAGAAACGGTGCAACAAAAAACAAAAAACAAAAAAAAATAAGAAAAAAAGAAAATTGTAGGAAATGATTGACATTTATACTTATTGAACTTCTCTTAGAATTTCTACTGGGGCAATGGCTTTCTCATTGATTTATGGAATGGAGGCTGTTTTGCCTGTTGAAGTCGTGATTTCTTCTCCATGTGTTTTGTCAGAGTTGAAGTCAGTTAAAACAACATAGATCCAATTTCGATGACCAAGTGAACCTAATTGAAGAAAGGAGGTTAGAAATTATCTGTCATGTCAAATATTCCAGGATGATACGAGATTATGACGAAAAGTTTCGTCCTAAAGAATTTCATTAGAGAGACTTAGTTTTGAAAAGGATCATTTCCATGCAAAAGGGCTTCAGAAAAAATGGATATCAAATTGGGAATGACCTTATGTGGTAAAGAGGGCCTTCTCTGGAGGAGCGTGGATGCGGATGGCAAGAACTTGCCTAATCTTGTGAATTTGAGTTCAATCAAGAAATACTTCACTTTCGAAAAAGAAAAAGAAAAAAATCAAAAATAAAAAAATCAAAAAAAAAGAAGAAAGGAAATGGAGAAGAGGTTAGGGCGAAAACCCGCAAAGTGCGCTTTTAGACAAAAGGGGTTTTGAGTTGAAAACCCAAAAAGGGTAGCTCAAATTTTGATCGAAGGTGGGGCATGCTGTAGTCTTGCTATGCTTGAATTAACAAAAAGGTGGTATGCTACATCTTGGGGCATCGATAGAGTACTCTAGATTTCCTAAACACATATTGAGCTCAAAATGGTCCTCAAGAAGTTCGTACAGAGAAGGTCAGGCTGCAAAATCTGGGGCATCTAGTTTTCATCTTACCCATATTGAATTTGCTATCTTTGATTACTTTATTCTTTTCAAGATACGCTCTCATTCAATTTTATTCTTGTCCATTGTTATGATTTTTTTTAAGCATTTTGCATTGAAATAACGATTAATAGACTAATAATACTTTTACAAAAGAAGTTCTGCATATTACTCTAGAAGTTTCTAAATAGTACAAGAACCTAAAATAGGATTATTGTTTAGAACTTACCAAACCTAAGGCTTGGAAATGTTTGAGAAGGAAGGGTCTAAGTTGAGACTACTTATTAAGATTTTTTGTCAAAGATATCAGATACAAGATATTGCATCGATCATACAACCTCGACGAATAACGAGTAATGTTCACCCAAGCATTAAAATGGGATCATGCTCGAAAAAAAAAATTGATATTCTGCATACGCATCTGGTCATGTTACCCAGAGAGGGGTGTGACAGATCATTTTATTGAAAAAGATGGTACAAACCCTATACCCCTGAGTTGTAGTGGGATGGATTGAAGAAGATGATTTTCTGTCAAAGATACTAGCTGAGTAGAGAAGGCAGGATAACACATCAGTGATAGAACCTTGATGAGTGACGAGCAATGGCAACCCAAATATTAAAAAGGGATCATTCTCATTTTGTATTCATTTATCATTCATAGCACATCTAGTTAGGAGCATTTGATTAATTTTGATCATAGCATCCTAATCAGTATCCTAATCATTCGGAATAAGCAGAGGCCCATCTTACAAGTCATGTTACCCAAAGAATGGTGTAACAGATCCATGAAATTACAGATCCTATACCACTGAGACGCAGTGGGATGGATTGAAGAAAATGTAGATCCTATACCCTTAAGACGCAGTGGGATGGACTGAAGAAAATGCAGATCCTATACCCCTGAGAGGTAGTGGGATGGATTGAAGAAGATTACAGATCTTATCTCCCTAAGTAGTAGTGGAGCAGATCGAAGACGGTGAATCTTATCTTTCCGAGGTAGTAGGGAAGCTGATTTAAGCCACTAGCCTTATCTCCCTGAGCAGCAGTGGCGCAGGTTGAAGATTACAGATCTTATCTCCCTAAGCAGTAGTGGAGCAGATCGAAGACGGCGAATCTTATCTTCCCAAGGTAGTAGGGAAGCAGATTTAAGCCACTAGCCTTATCTCTCTGAGCAACAGTGAGCAAGCTGAAGATTGTAGATCTTATCTCCCTAAGCAGTAGTGGAGTAGATCGAAGACGGTGAATCTTATCTCCATGAAGCAGCAATGGAGCAGATTTAAGCCACCAGTCTTATCTCCCTGAAGTGGCAACGGAGTAGACTGAAGACAGTGATTCTTATCTCCTTGGAGTTCCAGTAGAGAAGATCGAAGCTACAAATCTCTTCTCCCTAAAATAACATTGGAGCAGATCGAAGCACCAATTCATATACCCCTAAGGATGTAGTGGTTTGGAACAAGGCTGCTTGAAGAAAAGAAACACGAAAGAAATCAAAACTCGGCAAGACAGGGCAAAATTGGCCCTTTTAAAGTCTTTGCTTCGTTTTTGTTTCATGACAACGAGCAAGGAAGGGCAACTGTAGGACCCAAATTTTGGCCAGGCCCAACAAGCAGAGCCCAAAACACCAAATAAATTAACAGTCCAATTAACACCCCGCTAAACCAACCACTAACTTCATCACCCCACTTGCCTGCAAAAAGAAAGATGCAATCGGTTAGCAAACAAATTGTAAAATTTGGCTATAAAAGCCATTCAAAACCATTGTAATGGGGGTTCTTTTTTTTTTTTGGAGAAAAAAGGAGAGAGATTCGAATACAAGAAAAAGAGAGACTTTCAATACAAGAAATACACAAGATTAATCAAAAATCAAAGTAAAAGAGTTTTTTTTTTTAGGTCCGACCGCCGTGTACGGCAGCGCCAACGGCGGTGCGTGAAGGTCCAATGCCTGGAGCAAGGCCAGACCGATGGCCAGATTTAGAAGGGAGGGAGAGAGTGTTATTATTATTATTATTATTATTATTACTTTTACTATTATTGTATATAATATTACTGATTGATTTTTTATTACTATTAGTAGTAACGTAATAGTATTTTTATTATTTTATTATCATTTCTACATTTTTATTACTATTATTATTTTTATTAATATAGTATTAATTTCTTTTTTTATATTGTTATTATTATTAGCACGTATATTATTATTATAAATGTATCATTTTTATTTTATTATTACTTTTATTACTATTGTTTCTATTATTATTATTTTCATTACTACCATTGTTATTATCATTATTTTCTATTATCATTAATATGTCGTTTATTTATTATTATTATTATTATTATTATTATTTTTAACACTATTATCACCATTATATTTACTTTTTTTTAATATTATTACCATTATATGTTTTTATTATTATTACTATTATTTTTATTAATCGTCCTATTTTTAAACTATTTCATTCAATATTTTGTTGTACATGTGTTTATTTGCCCACTCCCGATTAAAATTAAATTTCCATTCGAATTTTCTTTGTTATTCTATTTTTTATCTCTATATTATTTTATATATTATTATTTTTGTATAGATTTTTCAAGTAAAAGCAATATTCGGTATTTGAAAATTCAAGTAGTTATGCCCTAAAGTACTGGGTTTCGATTTTCCGTTTGATCTAAATATCCGAGTATCCTTTTTAAAATTTAAATACATGAGTTTTAAATGAAATAGAAGGCAAGCTCATACTCGAGGGTCGAGGTGTAGTGTCCTAACGTACTAGATATAACATTTTACCTTGAGATGAAACGGTCATTGACGTACGTTTTAATTCATTCAAATACTTCTAAAAAGCATTAACACTAAGAGGGATCGTGTTTTAAACTCTTGTAAAATTTTTAATTTTTGACATTAAGACACTGAATAATCAATTAGGTACCAAATTTGGGCATGACGAGGGTGATAACCCTTCCTCGCACGTAATCGACTCCCGAACCCATTTTTTCAATTTTCGCAGACCAAAATCGTTGTTTTGATAAATCAATCTATTTATTGAAAAACGACCACGTTTTGAGGTGACCCGATCACACCTCATCAAAAAGGATCGGTGACGACTCCAAACTTTCATTTTAAAAAATAGATTCCCATTTTTCAAAAAAAATAGTTTCGACAGCACGGCGACTCCACTGGGGACCATAAGAGTGTCAAGCCGTAAATTGATTATTTTTTGTCTTTTTGTCAAAAATTGAAAATTTGGTTTTTAACATACTATCCTCTCATTGCATTTTTTTGGTGTTATGGTTTTCATCATTTTATTCATGTTTTTTGTATTTCGAGTTTTTAGTTACGCCCTTTTAAGTGAGAGTGAGAAACTACGACTTCGTGAGGTTTTCACCTCCGCATGGGATAGTAGACCGCTTCTGGGATATATTCGCACCTATGTCTTTGTGAGATTTTCATCTCTGCATGGCCATAGGGACATGTATTCCCCTAAACTAAACTTGATCCATATAAGCCTATAATGGGTGAAGATCGAGGAATCTGCCAGTTCAGGTACGTTTACTCTAGAACCGAGCCACATATAATGAGCCCTAAGAGCCCACCCTAGGTAGAGCCACACCAAACCCTAGTGGTCACCCGAATAGGTGCTTTGTTTGTAATTTATGTTTTTGTACTGACGTGTTTCTTTTAGAATTGTATTGCATTTTCATCATAGAGATCCTTTCTTTGCATTTCATCCATCTTTGTTACGATCCTCATCATTATGGTTTATAATTGTTGTATTGGTTTGAGTTTTGGTATCCTTCTGCACATTGCATCGCATGATCGGTCGATCTTACCCCTTTTAAGTGGGAGTGAGAAGCTATTCCTTCGTGAGGTTTTCACCTTCGTGCAGGATAGTGGATCGCTTTCGAGATACATCTGTACCTATGTCTTCGTGAGATTTTCATCTCCGTGCAGCCATAGGGAAATGTATTCCCCTGAACTGAACTCAGTTCGTATGAACTTATAATGGGGGAGGATCGAGGAATCTGCCGGTTCAGGTACTCTTGCCTTAGAGCCGAACCGTATATAGAGAGCCCTAAAGAGCCTACCCTAGGTAGAGCCACACCAAACCCTAGTGGTCACTCGGATACTTTTAAAAAGCATTAACACTAAGAGGGATCGTATTTTAAACTCTTATAAAATTTTTAATTTTCGACATTAAGACACTGAATAATCAATTAGGCACCAAATTTGGGCGTGACGAGGGTGATAACCCTTCCTCGCATGTAATCGACTCCCGAACCAGTTTTTCCAATTTTTATAGACCAAAATTGTTGTTTTGATAAATTAATCTGTTTATTGAAAAACGACTACGTTTTAAGGTGATTCGATCACACCTCATAAAAAAGGATCGGTGGCGACTCCAAACTTTCGTTTTAAAAAATCGATTCCCGTTTTTTAAAAAAATGGTCGACAAATAATATTGGTTGTTTCTTTTTAAAAATAACCGTAAGCTAAATGAGTTTATATATATGATTGTTCATTTTTAAGTTTAATTATAATATTTGGACTAGAAGTTGTTTTGATTAAAAACAAAATAAGTTATATGCAATTTGCATGATTAATTTTCTTGTCAAAAGTAAAATAGTTGAAAGCATTGGCTTATATAATAATATCACTATTTTGGCATGAAATATTCTAGTGAGAATATATAACGTGATAATCATATATGTAGAAATTGAGATCATATTATGCATGTTTATGATTGTTAGAATTAAGTGACTTGAATCCTTATTTAAATTAAATACAGTGGTAAAATAAAATAAAAATAAATCCATATAGAACTACACTTCTTTTATTTTATTTTAGGATAAAGTTTTTTAAACCTTATTAAACTGCATCTGTTTCAATCTTACCACACTCCTATTAGAATATGGCTTTACAAGCCTATAAATAGACATAGTCTATTCCTTTTTTAATCATTAGAATTTGACATAGTGAATTTTCTTCTCCTCTTCCTGTGGTTTTTTCCCAAAAGGTTTTCACGTAAAATCTGTGTGTTTTTTATTTTATTTTAATAAATTAGTATCAGAGCTTCCAGGTTATTCATCTCGATCACGGTAATAGCGTCTTTGAAGTATAAAATTTTGCTGTTGGATCGCAACACCAGATTTTCATTGTGACAGATTAAGATGCCAGCAGTTCTTGCGCAGATGGATATGGAGGATGCCCTGCTAGGGATAGATAAGATGACTTCGACATTAACAGATGAAGAAAAGAAGCATAAGGATCGAAAAGAGTTAAAATAATTACATCTGCATTTGTCCAACAAAATTTTGCAGGATGTGATGAAGGAGAAGACCACCGCTGTATTATGGAAGAGACTAGAACAAATATGTATGTCGAAAATTCTAACAAGCAAGTTGCATATTAAGCACCGTCTTTATGCTCATCGTTTGGAGGAAGGTACGTCTGTACACGAACACTTAACAGTGTTTAAAGAAATTCTCTCAAACTTGGAGGCCATGGAGGTTCAGTATGATAAGGAAGATCTAAGGTTGATTCTACTTTGTTCGTTGCCCCCGTCTTATTCAACCTTTAGAGACACGATTTTACATAGGAGCAAGTCTCTCACAGTTGATGAGGTTTATGATTCTTTGACCTCGTATGATAAGATGAAGTATCTTGTGGTTAAACTCAGTTCTCAGGGAGAGGGTCTCATTGTTCGTGAGAGACAATATCAGAATGCTGATGATGATCGTGGAAGGACACAGGAACAGAATCCTCACGGTAAATCTAAGGGTAGATCAAAGTCTTCAACAGAGGTAAAACTTGTAACTTCTACAAGAAGAAAGGGTACATTAAATCAGAGTGTTATAAGCTATAGAACAAGATTAAAAGGGAGGCTGCGAATCAAAAGGGAAAACAACTAGAAAATCCCGGTGAAGCTGATGTTGTATAAGATTATAGCGATGGTGAACTTCTAGTCACTTCTGTTAACAATTCTAAAGTGAGCGAGGAGTGGATACTTGATTCAGGCTGCACCTTCTGCATGAGTCCCAATCGGGATTGGTTTACAACTTACAAAATGAAACAGTGTTTGAAGGTGCTGTTTTGATGGGAAATAATGCTTTGTGTAAAATCGCAAGTGTTGGAACAAATTAAAGTTAAGATGTTTGATAGAGTTGTCAGAATACTTAGTGACGTACGACATGTTCCATAATTGAAGTGAAATTTAATTTTATTGAGTACTCTTGATTCAAAAGGGTGCAAATACACAGCTAAAAGTGGGGTTTTAAAGATTTCCAAAGGTTCCCTTGTTGTGATGAAAGGGCAGAGAAATACTGCCAATTTATATGTTTTACAGGGTTCTATTATTACTGGTGATGCAGCTGTCGTTTCTTTTTCCTTGTTAGATGATGATATTACTAAACTTTGGCATATGCACCTAGGGCATATGAGTGAGAATGGCATGGTAGAATTGAGTAAAAGAGGACTTTTTGATGGGTAAAGAATTTGCAAACTGAAGTTCTGTGAGCATTGTATTTTTGGAAAGCAAAAGAGAGTTTGATTTATCAGAGGAACCCATAACACGAAGGGAACGTTAGAGTATATTCATTCTGATTTGTGGGGGTCATCCAGAGTGCCTTCGAGAGGTGGAGCTAATTATATGCTAACTTTTATTGATGATTTTTCCAGAAAAGTTTAGGCGTTCTTCCTGAAGCAAAAAAATGATATGTTTTTTGCATTTAAGTTTTGGAAAATTATGATTGAAAAACAAACGGGAAACAAATAAAATACCTTTGCACAGACAATGGCTTAGAGTTCTGTTATGATGAGTTTAATAAATTGTGCAAGTCAGAAGAGATAGTGAGGCACTTGACAGTTCGCCATACTCCACAGCAAAATGGCGTTGTAGAACAAATGAACAGAATGATCATGGAGAAAGTTTGATGTATGTTGTCAAATGCCAACTTACCAAAGTCGTTTTGGGTAGAAACAACCTCTACTGCATGTTTTTTGATCAACCGATCTCCATCCGTTGCCACTAAGAAAAAGACTCCACAAGAGGTATGGTCTGGTAATCCTGCTAATTATTCTGATTTGAAGATCGAAAATTGGAATCAAGATCCATTAAATGTGTTTTTCTTGGTTATAAAACTGGTGTAAAAGGGTATAAGTTATGGTGTCCTAAAAATAGAAAAATTGTGATTAGCAGAAATGTTATTTTTGATGAAATTGCTATGCTACCTAACTTATCTCTTAAAAACTCTTCCAATAAAGAAAATCAAAAGCAGGTGGAGCATTAGATTAATACAGAGTTGACTCCTCAAGCTAGTACAAAAATTGAGAATAAAGTTACTTCTTCACCACAATACTCTATCGCCAAAAATAGAACTAGAAGAGAAATTAAACCTCCGAAGAAGTATACAGAGGCTGATCTAGTTGCTTATGCTTTAAATGTGGCTGGAGATATAGATGCAAACCAAGAGCCATCTAACTATTCTGAGGCGGTTAGCTGTGATGACTCAGAAAAGTGGATGTTTGCTATGCAAGAGGAGATAGAATCACTCCATAAAAATAGAACATTGGATCATGTGAAACTTCCTAAAGGTAAAAAGGTTGTTCGTTGTAAATGGGTGTTTAAAAGGAAAGAAGAAACTCTGGGAGTTGAATAACCCAAATATAAAGCAAGGCTTGTTGCAAAGGGTTATAGTCAAATTCCAGGAGTGGACTTCACAGATGTGTTCTCCCCAGTTGTGAAGCATAGTTCGATTCAAGCTTTACTTGGTATTGTGGCCATGCATGATTTGGAGCTTGAGCAGTTAGATGTAAAAACTGTATTTTTACATGGAAAACTTGAGGAGGATATTTAAATGCAACAACCAGAAGGTTTTACAGTCTCAGAAAAAGAGGACTATGTTTGCTTGCTGAAAAAGTCCCTTTACGGTTTGAAATAGTCACCAAGACAGTGGTACAAGAGGTTTGATTCCTTTATAACTTCTCAGGATTTCAAAAGAAGTAGTTTTGAAAGTTGTGTTTACTTTAAGAAAAACAATGATGGTTCTTTTGTGTATCTACTTTGTCGAAACCATCTTTAAATCGAGTTTTGGAAAATGGGAATCGATTTTAAGAAAAATGAAACGGGAGTCACCACTAATCTTTTTAGGTGTGATTGGATCACCTTACAAAATGTTTTGTTTTAAAACATTAATTTTGGTCTACGAAAGTTCAGAAAACGGATTTGGGAGTCAGTTACATACGAGGAAGGGTTAGCACCCTCGTAATGTCCAAAAATTGGTACCTAATTGATTAATGTCGAAAATTTGAAAGTTTTAAGATGCAAACCTCTTTTAATTAAAATGTTTTAATTTTGAATATTAGGGTTTACTTGTATCAAATGAATCAAAATATTACATCCAATAAGTTAGGAAGCAATATTTTTAAGACATTCGAAGCTAAGCTAGCCCTTTTTGAAAATCCTTATCTCAGAATGACAAAACGCCATATCTAATAAGTTAGGACACAACGCTTTGAAATTCCGAGATAGTTGTTCGTATTTTGAAAACCTTAAAAACATAGAAAGGTGCTTGACTATTTGAACTCAACGAGAAAAGTCGCAACCCAGTAAGTTAGGGCACTACCTTTCTCGAAGTTTCCAAATACCAAGCATTGCCTTTTTATTTTTGAAAACTTTTGAATCTCGTTTTTAATTAATGCATGAAGAACCGTATATATACATTATAACATGTAAGATAGCATTTTACAATAATAGGTAGCTAAAACATGCATTTAAATAATATGATAGCCATAATATAAAGGTTCTATACTAGATACATAAATATAGCAAATATAATAACATACATATTAAGATATACATAGCATATATTGAAGATGAATAAGCAAAATATACGAACATACAAAGTAATAATTAATTTAAAAATGATGCATGATATATAATTAGACATATAAATATATATACAAAACAAATGCGATAATATATAAATAATAATAATAATGTAGTAACATATATATATCAATCAAACAACACTTAATAATATTATGAAACTAGCATTTAATATATAAATGGTATAAAATATAATAATATATAAAAGATTTAATTCATATTAAAATATAAATAAAGTGAGTAATTATTAAAAAATATACATAAAATATAAATTAAAGAACAATATTTAATAAATTTCAAAATAAGTCATGTATAATAATATAATATAAATAGTATATGTAATAAAAGATAAATTTTTATAGCATGTAATATAAAAGTATACAAGTTAAAAATATATAATAATAATTTGCCCATTTTTTTAAAAAAAATTATATAACAAGTAATTTAAAATAAATAATAATAATATATAAATTTGAAATAATATAGGAAAATAATAATATAATAAATAAGATTTATATGTATATAAAAATAATATTTATATTAAAATAAAAGTAATATATATAAATTACTTTAAAATAAATATATTATATAAAAGAAAATTTAAAAAAGATAAAAGGACTAAAATTAAATAAAAATCAGAGGTTAATTTGCAAAATAATAAAAACTCTGGGCTTGATTGAAATGCGCGTTAAATACAGAGGACTCACTGGGCAATTTAGCCCTAATCCTAAAACGACGCCATTTCCTGAATACCGTTTAAAATCACTATAAGGACTAAATTGAAACAAAAATAAAACATTAGAGCTAAATTAAAAAATAAGTAAAATGGAATTATAAATATTAAAATTGCGAGAGGACCAATTGGGCAATTAACCCACTTTACGAAAACACGCGGATCTTTCCTGGGTAATAGGGTCAATGCGCGGGTCCTCAGACCCTAAAACGAGGTCGTTTTTAGGCTTATTGACTTAAGCCAAAAGGGCACCGTTTCTTTTAGGCTATATAAGCCAAATTTTAAGTTCAAAAATCATTTCCGTTGTTTGTTTAAAAAAATAAAGAAACTCTCTGAAAGAGAGTTGGGTGGGGCTCTCGGAGTGTCACCGAACCTCCATCTCGGGGTTTGCACGCAGCACGCGCCACACCGCTGTCTCCATCAGATACGGTGGCGGGAGAGGTTTAAAACCTCACCTTCTAACGCCGATTAAAGGTATATCCCTTTCCTTTTTCTTTT
Source organism: Gossypium anomalum (assembly GCA_025698475.1). NCBI lineage: Eukaryota > Viridiplantae > Streptophyta > Magnoliopsida > Malvales > Malvaceae > Gossypium > Gossypium anomalum. The sequence continues at coordinate 20,289,971 of CM046966.1, forward strand.
CTACAATATTTGCACGTATTTAAAAAGAAAATCACCTGAGTATTCTTTCTTGACTGTCGATTTTTCAGTATATAAAACATAAGTTCTCTTTTTTTATTCAATCTCTGTATCCCCCCTTTTTACAAATCGGAAGAAAGGCTTTATAGCCTTTAGATTACACATGTTAGGAAAGAAATTAGAGATTTCTTTCCTTGTTTGTTTCGGTTTAATCTACTGCTATTTCTTGCCATCTTCTATCTGTTTAGCTTCCTTTCCTGCTTCGTGATTTCTTTCCGTATTTTCTTTTCATGTCTGCTATGATTTTCTTTCTTTTTCTTGCAGGCGAATCGCGAGGATTTCGTTCGGGCACCAATGATCATACAACAATGGGGGGCGATCTTTGGATTTGTAGCACATGACAATTTTGGCATGATTCGTGCGTCGATGGTGGAGTGATACATAGTGGTGAAGTCGAGGAGTCACGATGCACTGATGAAGGCGACGATTGGGCCATTGGACCTGAAAAGTCATGACATTTGGAACCTCAAAGCATCTAGAATCCCCTTTTGCGGCGCCTAACTTCTCAGGAAACCCTAGGGTTTCCTGATCCGTTTACTGCTTTGGGCCTTTTGGGCCCCGTGTATCTTTGGGTCAAGGATATTGGATCATCCGGTGTAGATGGGTTTGAGTGTTTAAATCTGGGCTTGGGTGTAATTCTAATTTTAGGCCTACGGGCTATTGTAAATAGACTATAAATGGATTGTTTAATTTTATTTTTAATTAATTTAACTTGTAAGCCTGTGTAAATTTGGGCTATTACAGCTGCCCCTCTTTGCTCATTTCTGTGTAATAGGAATCGAGCAAAGACTCATAGAAAGACCAAATTTGCCCGGCCTTATCGGATCATGGTCTTCAATCTGCTCATTGCAAACTCAAGACTGTCATGCTGATATCTTCAATCTGCTCTCCGTCGAACACAGAGACGCCAAATCTGCTTCTTTGACTTGTTCCCTGACAATACAGAGATGCCAAATCATCTTAGATTTGCTTCAGCATAAACACGTGAAAGCCAAATCTGCTATGTCTTCGATTCGTTCCTTGTAAACACAAGGATGCCAAATCATCTTGGATCTACTTTAGTATAAACATCTAAAGGTCAGACCTGCTATGTCTTCGATTTGCTCCTTGTAAATACAAGAATTGCAAATCATCTTGGATCTGCTTCAGTATAAACATCTGAAGGTCAGACCTGTTATGTCTTCGATTTGCTTCTTGTAAATACAAGAATGTCAAATCATCTTGGATCTACTTCAGTATAAACATCTGAAGGTTAGATCTGCTATGTATCTGCTCTCCGTCGAATATGGAGACGCCAGATCTGTTATCTTAGATCTGCTTTGATGTGAAAACATCTGAAAGTCAGATCTGCTATGTCTTCGACCTGCTCCTTGTAAATATAAGAATGTCAAATCATCTTGGATCTGCTTCGATGTGAGATCATCCGAAAGTCAGATCTGCTATGTCTTCGATTTGTTCTCCGTCGAAGATAGAGAAGCCAAATCTTTTTATCTTGGACTTGCTTCAGTGTAAACATGTGAAGGTCAGATCTGCTATGCTTTGGTCTATTACCCTACTGCTTAGGGGGTTAAGGCTCATCATCTTTGATCTACATAACCTGTAGAATGCATATGTGTTCATGCCTGATGATTAGGATGCTATAATTGAAGTGAGTCAAATGCTCCTAATTAGACATGTTATGATGCAAAATGTTATGAATATGACTCCTACTCCAGACGTCACCACTCATTCCCTCATTTTTCTTTACTTCTCTCAAGGTATTATTCCTGCTCAGCCTGTAGGCTTGTATCATTCTTCAAATGCTACAACCCACTGAGAATATCTGTGAGATGATCTTTTCTTAGAATCGAATTGTTTGATTTGTTCAATCATCATTTTGGACAAAAGAAAGAATTTCCTCGAGTTCTTTCAAACCTCACTTATGTGAATTTCTCGAACAGTTATTCTGTTTTAGTTTCTTGTATTATCTAGAAATTTCCAGAGTAATGCGCGAAACTTTATTTGTGAAAATTATTTGATTCATCTATCATTATTTCAATGCAACATACTTTAAGAATATTGTAAGATGAATTCAGTCTTGGGAATAATTAGATTTGAATGAATAGTCAAAAATACAAAGGAAATAAATCTGAAAGCATATCTTTGAGAAGAAAAAGAATATAAAGATAGCAAACAGGACAAAATTAGATGCCCTAGATATCGCCAATTGAATGTCTATACACCAGCTCCGTGAAGTCTTTCTTGAGTTCAACATGTGTTTAAAAGATCCAAAGTATTTTGTTGATGCCCCAATATGCAGCGAGCTTTGCTCTTTGTTGAATCAGATATAGCAAGATTACCGTGTGTTCTTTAAAATTTGAGCTGCCCTTTCGGGTTTTCAACTCAAAAACCCTTTGGTCATAAGGCACCTTTTGTGGGTTTTCACTTTGACCTATCTATTTTTTTTCCCGAAAACTCAAGGCGCACTTTGTGGGTTTTCACTTTGGATTCCCCTCTCCTTTAGACAAAGTACTTTTTGACTGAGTCTGAATTCACTGGATTGGGTAAACTCTTCCCATCCATTTCTGTCAAGATCAATGCACCCCCAGAGAAAGTCTTCTTCACGACATACGGCCCTTCCCAATTTGGTATCCATTTTCCTCTAAAGTCCTTCTGAATAGGAAGGATCTTTTTTAACACAAGGTCCCTCTCATGGAACTCTTTTGGACGAACCTTCTTGTCGTAAGCTCGCATCATTCGCTTTTGATACATCTAACCATGATGAATAGCTTTTAGCCTCTTTTCTTCAATCAAGTTCAACTGGTCATATCGCGATTGTATCCATTCAGCTTCATCCAACTTTATCTCTGAAAAAATTCGAAGAGAAGGTATTTCAACTTCAATGGGTAATACTGCCTCCATCCCATAAACTAGCGAGAAAGGAGTTGCCCCAGTAGAGGTTCTGACAGACGTTCTATAGGCTAAGAGTGCAAACGATAACTTCTTATGTCAATCTTTGTAAGTTTCAGTCATTTTCCTCACTATCTTCTTGATGTTTTTGTTAGCAGCTTCCACTGCCCCATTCATCTTTGGGCGATATGGAGATGAATTATGATGCTTAATCTTGAACTGACTACAAACTTTTGCTATTGTTTTGTTGTTCAAGTTCAATGCATTGTCTGATATAATCCTCTCAGGTATCCCATACCGACAAATGATCTCTTTCTTCAAGAAATGACTTACAGCCGACTTAGTAACATTTGCATAAGAAGCGGCCACTACCCACTTCGTGAAGTAATCAATGACCACGAAAATAAAGTGATGTCCATTTGAAGCTTTTGGTGATATTTGCCCAATGACGTCCATGCCCCACATGGAAAAAGGCCACGGAGAAGTCATAACATATAGAGGCGAAGGTGGTACGTGAATCCTGTCTCCATAGATCTGGCATTTATGGCATTTCTTGGTGTAGTTGATACAACCCCCTTTCATAGTGGACCAATAATATCCAAACCTTATGATTTGTCTAGCCATCATGAAACCATTTGCATGTGTCCACAAACACCCTCGTGAACTTCTTCCAAGATTAACTTAGCTTCTACAGCATCCACACATCTCAACAGTACTTGGTCTTTTCTTCTTTTATACAAGATGTTTCCATCCAAAACGTAATCACAAGATAATCTCCTTAAAGTTCGCTTATCATTTTCAGTTGCCTGTTCTGGGTATTTACGATCTCTCACATATCACAATATATCCTGATACCAAGGGTTATCATCCTTTTCCTCTTTCTCAATCTTACAACAGCTAGCTGGAGCCTCAAAGATACTCATCTGAATGGGTCTCATCTTCTCCTCTTTATTCACTCCAATCATTGAAGCCAAGGTTGCTAGAGCATCTGCCATTTGGTTTTCGTCCCGCGGGATATAATTAAAAGCGATGTCATCGAACTCCTCAAATAACCCCAAAACTACCTTTCGATAATTGATTAATTTAGGATCCCTTGTCTCCCATTCGCCTCTAAGCTGGTAAATTACCAATGGAGAGTCTCCATGTACTTCCAAGGTTCTTATTCCTCGCTCTAGAGCCACTTGAAGTCCCATGATGCATGCTTCATACTCAACCATATTGTTTGTGCAATCAAAATCTAAATTGCATGTGAATGGATAATAATCACTATTTGGGGATACCAGGACTGCCCCAATTCCATTTCCCACTGCATTGGATGCCCCATCAAAACTCAACTTCCAAGGACAATCCTCCGTAGTTGCCACACACATTAACTCCTCATTTGGGAAATCGAAATTCAACGGCTCATAGTCTTCCAGAGCTCTACTAGCCAGAAATTCCGCTATAACGCTTCCTGTTATAGCCTTCTGGCTCACATAGACTATGTCAAAATTTGAAAGCAGAATTTGCCACCTCCCCATTCTCCCATTCAAAGCTGTTGACTCCATCATATACTTCAAAGGATCAAGTTTTGAAATAAGCCAAGTAGTATGATATAGCATGTACTGTCTTAACCTTCGAGTCGTCCAAATTAAAGCACAACACAATTTCTCAATTGGCGAATATCTCATCTCACATTCTGTAAATTTCTTACTGAGGTAGTATATCGCCTTCTCCTTTCTTCCCGACTCATCATGTTGACCAAGCACACATCCTATGGAATTACTAAACACCGACAAGTACAGAATTAATGGTTTATCTGGACTAGGTGGAGATAGTACTGGAGCGTTTAACAAGTATTGCTTAACTTTATCAAAAGCATTCTGGCATTCTTCATTCCAAGTACCTTGGTTCTGTTTTCTAAGGAGGCAAAATATAGGGTCACATTTCTCAGTTAATTGTGAAATAAACCGAGTAATATAATTCAACCTTCTAAGAAAACCTCGAACTTCTTTCTGAGTATGTGGTGGAGGCAAATCTCTATGGCTTTAACTTTGTCTGAGTCAACTTCTATTCCCTTCTCGCTGACCACAAAGCCTAGTAATTTCCCTGACCTAGCTCTGAAGGTACATTTTGCCGGATTAAGTTTTAACTGAAACTTTCTTAATCTTAAGAATAATTTCCTTAAAACTTCAATATGTTCCTCATTTGTTTGAGATTTGGCTATCATATCATCAACATACACCTCAATTTCCTTGTGCATCATATCATGAAATAAGGTCACCATAGCCCTCTGGTATGTTGCCCCTACATTCTTCAATCCAAAAGGCATTACCTTGTAACAAAAGATACCCTACAATGTTATGAAGGTGGTTTTGTCCATGTCCTCGAGATGCATCTTTATCTGATTGTACCCTGAGAAACCATCCATGAAGGAGAACAACGAATATCTCGCTGTATTGTCTACCAAAGTGTCTATGTGTGGTAGAGGGAAATTATCTTTTGGGCTAGCTTTATTCAAATCTCTGTAATCAACACACATTCGTACTTTCCCATCTTTCTTAGGAGCTGGTACAATGTTAGCCACCCATTTAGAGTACTTCACCTCTTGCAAGAATCCTGCATCGAACTGTTTATTGACCTCATCCTTTATTTTCAATACGATATCTAGCCTCATTCTTCGCAGCTTTTGTTGTACTGGCTTACAATCCTGTCTTATTGGAAGACGATGCACTACAATATCAGTATTTAACCCTGGCATATCTTGATAGGACCATACAAAGATATCCTTGAACTCACGTAGCAACTCAATCAGTCCTTGCCTAGAGTCTTTGGCAATATGCGTACCAATTTTCACTTATTTCCCTTCCTCTAGGGCTACATCCTCTATCGCCTCTTTCTCATGTAGCAGGATTTGTTTCTCCTCCTGCTTTACCATCCTTAAAAGATCCAAAGACACATCACAATCCTGGACATCCTCAAAATTCTGAGATTCTTCTAAACACATGTCTTGCTCGTAAGAGAAATCAGGATTTGATATATCAGTGCTCATGTCATTGATATCTAGGGATCTGTGAAGTATAAAGAATATAAAAAGAATGAATGAATTTAAGAATGATTATTTATGTACTATGAATGAAAGAATAAGAATTGTCAAAATTTGACGGAATATTGATTGATAAAAATGAAACAATACTCGTTGAATTGATAAAAGTTATGATTTATTAAAAAATGATAAATGATCATAAGCCTATTTCACAAATGTAATCCTATTACTCCTAGGCTCTAGAATAATAAGAATGTTTCGAGAATTACTCTGAAAAATTCCTAAAGACTACAGGAAGTTCCTCCGCAGTCCAATTGTTCAAAGAGCTTCCCGATTTGTAAGGACGAATGCCCTCAAGGTTTCTTTGTCTTGATCCTTCCTCTTGTATAACATTAATCTGATGACTTCCTTCTATGAGCAACCCTCTTGATATGAAGGTTTGGGATATTGGAGGGAATGTCATCGGCTCCCACTCCACTTCTCTTCTATTGAGGCGTGCCCTTCTTTCCTCTTGGCGCTTCTTAATTTCCTTCTTCCTTTGCTTATAATCTGGTTTGAAACCTAGACCAAAGCGATCTCTCTTCTCTTTAAGTTTAGGGATTTGAGTCCCTCCTTGTAAATATTTTTCTAACCCCCTTTTTGGTGAGGCTCCCTTTCTTGTCATAACTTGTAGAGCCATCCTCGTAGCTCTTGCTATCTTTGGCACCGGTAACTCACTCCCTTCTGAAATAAAAGTTGCATTTACAAACTCTAAAGAGCGAAAGGAGCACCTAAGAGATTCTTCATTTGTCTTAACATAAGGGGCCTTGCTAGTGACTGCGGCTATAATGTCCTCCTCCGCATTGATGGTCACTAACCATCCATCCGTCACTAGCTTTAGTTTCTGGTGCAACGATGAGGGCACCGCTCCTGCTGAATGTATCTATGGCCTGCCTAACAAGCAATTGTAGGAAGGCTTAATATCCATCACCAAGAAATCCACTTCGTATATATTCGGCCCAATTTCCAAAGGGATGTTAATCCTTCCTATCACCTTCCTTTCTATACCGTCGAAAGCTCTTACCACATTCTGACATGTCTTTATGTGAGAATCGTCAATGGGTAATCTATTCAATGTAAACAACGGTAAAACATTCAAAGCTGATCTATTGTCAACAAGCAATCTTGGGAGTGTGTACCCCTTGCATCGAGTAGTAATATGCAAGGCCTTAGTTGACCCCCTGCCCCCTAGTGAGATTTCATCATCATTAAAATAGATGAAATTATCAACACTTATATTATTCACCAACCGGTCCAGCTTATTAATGGATATGTCATGGGTGACATATGTCTCGTTGAGCACCTTCATTGATGCATCCCTATGCACTTCAGAACTCAGAAGTAGCGCCAATACTGATATGCGAGCTGGCTGCTTACGCAATTGCTTGACCACGCTATACTCACTATGTTTAAGGAACTTTAGGAATTCCTTAGCCTCCTCCTCCTTCACCGGCCTATTGATGGGTACTTTGGTCTCTTTCTCCTTCTCAACCCCGACACCTTTTATTTTTTGGGCTCTACTCTGATGCCCCCCGTATCATAACGCTTCCCACTCCGCGTATGGGAACCTTCAACTTGCACGTCTTTAGATGCACTGGTTATATTTTCTTCCTCTGCTACTGTCATACTACAGTCATAACTCTATGGTACTCTCTTGCTATCCTTATAAGAGAAAGGAGTAGGCCTATGGATAATGACTTTGGGCACTGCTGGTGTCCCCACTTCGTTATTCCCTGGCAGGGAGATAATAATCCTTGGCCGGCTGGTTCCTTTTTGTTCATCTTCTAGTACACTTATTTCTCTTTTATAAGAACTACCTTCAAAAATTTGTATCTCTTTATTATCTATAAAGCCTTGCACTAAGACTCTGAATCCTTCACAATTTTGGGTCTCATGACCCTCTTCTCCATGGAACTCATAGTAGTTCCCCGTTTTTTCTCTTTCTCTCCTAAAGGTTATCATCCCTCTCTTCATCATCTCCTCCCAAATCACCTTCATAGGCATCTTCACCTCAGTAACATTTTCCTTCATCATTCTCTCACTAGTTTCGCCAATGGCATTCACTCCTTGATCGTCATGGTTTGGCAAAGGGTTTTCAGTATTTTGAGTACTATCAAATTTCACAACCCCTATCTTGATCAACCTATCTACGACCTTCTTGAATACGATACAATTTTCAATTAACTGCCCCTATATTCCAGCGTGGTACTCGCATCTGGCGTTTGCATCATACCATTTAGGATATGGAGGCTGTAATGGTTTTAAGTGGAAAGGAGCAATAGTATGTGTATCGTATAAGCTTTGGTAAAGCTCACGATACTTCACAGGGATAGGTCTGAATTGCATCCTCTTGTGCCTTGTGCCAGATTCCTACCTTTGAAAACCCTGTTGCCCAGCCGCAGCTACTTTGGGTTGACCAACTGTGACTACCTTCGAGTTGAAGCTACTTGTGTTGTTCACCTCATTTTCTTTTCTCCTTGGGGCCGTTCTTTTGGTCGCTTCCCCTTCAATTTTACCACCTCTTATGGCGTTCTCAATCATTTCTCCCGCCATGACTATGTTTGTAAAACTTTTGGTAGTACTTCCAATCATGTGTGTAATGAATGGAGTCTTCAGAGTGTTGATGAACAACATGGTGATCTCTTTCTCCAACAATAGTGGTTGAACTTGTATGGCAACCTCTCTCCATCTTTGAGCATATTGCCTAAAATTTTCATTAGGCTTTTTCTCCTTGTTTTGCAGCGTGATCCTATCCGGCGTCATGTCAGTCACATGATTGTACTATTGCATGAAGGCTTGTGCAAGATCCCTCCATGAATTTATTCTGGCCCGGCTCAACTGGTTGTACCACCTAGCTGCTGCTCCCACTAAGCTATCTTGGAAACAATGAATCAACAATTGATCATTGCTCACATATCCAGTCATCCTCCTACAGAACATTGTAATGTGGGCCTCTGGGCAAGTAGTCCAGTTGTATTTTTCAAACTCCAGCATTTTGAATTTATGGAGAAGCACCAAGTCTGGGACCACACTCAAGTCTTTGGCATCAACTCCATGATGCCCATCAACACTCTCTAAAGCTTTAAATTTCTCCTCCAACCATCAGCAACGTTCCTCCAACTGTTTTGCAACTTCGGCTCTCAAATCTTCTTTTTCGGCTATATCCAAGTCAGGAATGAGAGGATTGGTAGGGTTATCACCCAAATTGAATCCCGAGTCAGTTGGGTAATTTATATGGATCCCAGCATCAATCGGCCCATATTGAGGCCTTATATTGACAGATGGTCTTTTAGGAGGTGTCTCGGTTTGTGTAGGCCCGTGAGATGGAGTAAAGCCTAGAGGATGATCCTCTTCCTCCTCACCAATGATTGCCATAGGGGCTTTTCCCTTATCAGTAGCCCTCAGCAACTGAGCCATCTCAGTCATCATATTCCTCTGAGCCTCTAGCATTTGTTCCCTCATGTCATTTTGCATCTTGGCCAATTGCTCTTGCAATTGGTCTTGCATGTCCTTTTGTAGCTGTTCAAACCTTTGATCCGTATTCCTAGATTTTGCATGAGTTCCGTACTGATGCGTGGTTTCCAGATTTTCTTTTCTACTTCTGTGGTAATTTTATCTAATTAGGGTATTTCTATAGCTTTGAATGCAAACAATGCGATGAAATGCTATGAGATGCAAATGCATGAATGCAAAAAGGACATCGATTCTGATTCAATCTAATTTAGTAAACTTTATTTAGAAAAAGAATATCTTTACATATAAGAGGATTACAAATACACTTTCGCCCTAATACCCAAAGTTTTAACTCTATCTAATAAAAGGGCTAACTCTCGACCTACATCCGACGATGACTCATGTATCATACTTAATACATCAGCTCGTACTGCCAAGTCTTGAACGTGTTCAGCTACTTCTCGGATCTAAATTACGGCTTCTCCAATAAGGTAATCTCTATCTCTAACTTGTTCTTTAGACTGGCTCAGTTCTCCCTTTAAATAATCCTCTCATGCCTCAAACTACCGGATAAAAAGCTTATTATCTTGCAATGCTGATTCCAAATCCTCAACTTTGCCTTTTAGCTTCTTTACCTCTACCGTGGAGTCACGACTTCCTTGCAGATGAAGAGACCACCCAAGCTCAGTCACCTTAGTTTTTAACCCTTGATTTTTCTTTCTCTAAGGTCAAATTTCGTAATTGCATCTCTTGGAACTTCCTCTCTCAATATTCGGCTTTGGACTTTTCCTCTCGGACCTTTTTCTGCAACTGATCTGAAGACCCTCCTATTCTCGCTCTCTTCAAGGATACTTGTGCCCTTTTGTAATGCTCCCTTAAATCATCTCGATCTTCCTCAATCTTCCTTTTCTCCTTCCTTTCTTTTTCAACCTCTATCTTTTGAACGTCGACGTCTAGGCTCAAGTATATTTTTTTTTCCTCGAGCTTTGCTATCCTCTGCTCGAGCTCTAAGTTCTTTCTCTCAAACTCTTACTTCATAATTTCTAACTCTGAGGGCATCACTTGCGAATATTCCTCTATCGGTCGAGCTCCTTCCACGCTTGGCCTAGGGATGTTATCATTAATCCTTCTACCTCTCCACTCGACGTACCCCGGAGTCGTAGCAGGGTTAATAGCTACTCCCTTTAATCGACAAGTCTTGTTCCAAGCACTAGAGATCTTACTGACTTTCCTCTTGTAGTCAGCTTCTCTATATACAAACTCACTTTGATTCAACCTGTAAGTTGTCGGTATGAACTGTCTCAATCCATGTTGCCTCAACACAAGTAAAGGAGCATAACCAATGGCACTCCAAATTCCCAATAAAGGGACCCAATCAAAATTGCCACATCGGTAAAGAATCTCACCAGGAACCATCCATGGAGCCCTCCACTCCACATCCTTTGACTGCAGGTTCTGAAGTAGCGCTATCCAATTTTTTTTAGGAACATCAACTTTCCTAGTTGAAGCTGCTATGTCTTTCAACGGGGAGTAATCCTCAAAGAAGACCCGACAAACCACCCTATCTATCAATCAGAAGTGACTGTAGAACCAAGCTAAAAGTAACTGAGCACAACCAACAAACCTGCCTGCACTGGCTCTCCTACATGCATTCAAGGACCTGAACGTCTCCGTCAAAATCGCAGGAACAGAAGTGACCTGTTTACTAAGTCGATGGAAGAGATCTGCGGTCGCCTCGTCCACATATCCCAAGGCCTTGGGGAAAACCACCAATCCATATAAGCTTAAAGCAAAAATGTCTACCCTCTTCGCCTCGTCTGGATGTGTCTGGATCAGATCTTTCAAAGCTCCCCACGGAATGCACTTACTCTCACCCTTTTCCTTAATTCTAGCCATGATCCACTACTCGCTCATCCCCGTAATGGTCATTAACTTCTTACCAAAGGTTGGGACACAAGCAGCTCGAGAATAAATCTTATCACATTGAAATCTAGGACACCGAAGTAAGGCTGTGTACTCCTCCACAGTAGGCACTAAATCTACCTCCCCAAAGGTAAAACAATTGTATGCTGGGTTCCAAAACTGAGCGAGAGCTCAAAAAAAGTTCTCATCAACCTGAATATCAAACAAATAGGGCAAATCTCCGTACTTACCATAGAATGATTGCTTGGTCTCATTGCCCCACTGATCCCAAATCGCCTTAAGCTCCTGCAGATTATTCTGTGTGACACTGATGCGAGTGTAGTCTGACAGCTCTAACATATATCCCACGGTTATGTTATCCCCTTTTTCTAGCTGAGTTTGCTTAGACCATCTATGAACGTTAGCGTTGCGCTCCACTCTATCAATAAGTCCCTTTTTCATAATAAAACTTTCTAACTTAGAAACTGACTGTGAATCGATACCTTTTAAATGCGAAATGACATGCAACAAAACAAAAAAAAAACAAATTGTCAATATCATATGATAAATAACTTATAAGGGTGATAATCTAGAGTACCACTATCCAAATTGAGCTCTTACGGTTTTTCTATATGAGGTTTTAGTTCTAAAGTTTAAGGTACCCGAACCAGCAGATTCCTCGATCCTCACCCATTATAGGCTCATTTGAATCGAGTTCAGTTCAGGGGAATACATTTCCTTATGGCTACACAGAGATGAAAGTCTCACGAAACCATAGGTACGGATGTATCCCGAAAGTGATCCACTATCCTGCACGGAGGCGAAAACCTCACGAAGGCGTAGCTTCTCATTCCCACTTAAGGGTGTGACCTCAACGGTCATGCAAATGCAATGCGTATCAGAATATAACAACAGATGCAATAATACAAACACATGTAATGCAAAAGGGATTAAATTTTAAAAATTTTCAAATTTTCGACATTAAGACAAAAGGTAATCAATTATACAACTTGACTCTCTTATTGGTCCCCAGTGGAGTCGCCAAGCTGTCGAAACCATTTTTAAATCGAGTTTTGGAAAATGGGAATTGACTTTAAGAAAAACGAAAACGGGAGTCGCCACCAATCTTTTTAGGTGTGATTGGATCACCTTATAAAATGTTTTGTTTTAAAACATTAATTTTGGTCTACGAAGGTCGAGAAAACGGATTCGGGAGTCGGTTACGTACAAGGAAGGGTTAGCACCCTCGTAACGCGCAAAAATTGGTACCTAATTGACTATCAAGTGTCTTTAATGTCAGAAATTTGAAAGTTTTAAGATGCAAACCTCTTTTAATTAGAATGTTTTAATTTTGAATATTAGGGTTTACTTGTATCAAATGAATCAAAATATTACATCCAATAAGTTAGGAAGCAATATTTTTAAGACATTCGAAGCTAAGCTAGCCCTTTTTGAAAATCCTTATCTCAGAATGACAAAACGCCATATCCAATAAGTTAGGACACAACGCTTTGAAATCCGAGACAGTTGTTTGTATTTTGAAAACCTTAAAAACTTAGAAGGGTGCTTGACTATTCAAACTCAACGAGAAAAGTCGCAACCCAGTAAGTTAGGGCACTACCTTTCTCGAAGTTTCCAAATACCAAGCATTGCCTTTTTATTTTTGAAAACTTTTGAATCTCGTTTTTAATTAATGCATGAAGAACCGTATATATACATTATAACATGTAAGATAGCATTTTACAATAATAGGTAGCTAAAACATGCATTTATATGATAGCCATAATATAAAGGTTCTACACTAGATACATAAATATAGCAAATATAATAACATACATATTAAGATATACATAGCATATATTGAAGATGAATAAGCAAAATATACGAACATACAAAGTAATAATTAATTTAAAAATGATGCATGATATATAATTAGACATATAAATATATATACAAAACAAATGCGATAATATATAAAAAATAATAATAATGTAATAACATATATATATCAATCAAACAACACTTAATAATATTATGAAACTAGCATTTAATATATAAATGATATAAAATATAATAATATATAAAAGATTTAATTCATATTAAAATATAAAATAAACTGAGTAATTATTAAAAATATACATAAAATATAAATTAAAGAACAATATTTAATAAATTTCAAAATAAGTCATGTATAATAATATAATATAAATAGTATATGTAATAAAAGATAAATTTTTATAGCATTTAATATAAAAGTATACAAGTTAAAAATATATAATAATAATTTGCCCATTTTTTAAAAAAAATTATATAACAAGTAATTTAAAATAAATAATAATATATAAATTTGAAATAATATAGGAAAATAATAATATAATAAATAAGATTTATATGTATATAAAAATAATATTTATATTAAAATAAAAGTAATATATATAAATTACTTTAAAATAAATAAATTATATAAAAGAAAATTTAAAAAAGATAAAAGGACTAAAATTAAATAAAAATCAGAGGTTAATTTGCAAAATAATAAAAATTCTGGGCTTGATTGAAATGCGCGTTAAATACAGAGGACTCACTAGGCAATTTAGCCCTAATCCTAAAACGACACCGTTTCCTGAATACCGTTTAAAATCACTGTAAGGACTAAATTGAAACAAAAATAAAACATTAGAGCTAAATTAAAAAATAAGTAAAATGGAATTATAAATATTAAAATTGCGAGAGGACCAATTGGGCAATTAACCCACTTTACGAAAACACGCGGATCTTTCCCGGGTAATCGGGTTAACGCACGGGTCCTCAGACCCTAAAACGAGGTCGTTTTTAGGCTTATTGACTTAAGCCAAAACGGCACCGTTTCTTTTAGGCTATATAAGCCAAATTTTAAGTTCAAAAATCATTTTCGTTGTTTGTTTAAAAAAATAAAGAAACTCTCTGAAAGAGAGTTGGGGTGGGGCTCTCGGAGTGTCACCGAACCTTCGTCCCGGGGTTTACACGCGCTCACGCGCCACCGTCGTCTCCACCGCATACGGTGGCAGGAGGTTTAAAAACCTCGCCTTCTAACGCCGATTAAAGGCATATCCCTTTCCTTTTTCTTTTCTACAATATTTGCACGTATTTAAAAAGAAAATCACCTGAGTATTCTTTCTTGACTATCGATTTTTTAGTATATAAAAAATGAGTTCTCTTTTTTTATTCAATCTCTGTATCCCCCCTTTTTACAAATCGGAAGAAATGCTTTATAGCCTTTAGATTACACATGTTAGGAAAGAAATTAAAGATTTCTTTCTTTGTTTGTTTCAGTTTAATCTACTGCTATTTCTTGGCATCTTCTGTCTGTTTAGTTTCCTTTTCTGTTTTGTGATTTCTTTCCGTATTCGCTTTGCATGTCTGCTGTGATTTTCTTTCCTTTTCTTGCAAAGTGCGATCGCGAATTTCGTTCGGCACCAATGATCATACGCGATGGGGCGATCTTTGGATTTGTAGCGCATGACAATTTTGGCGTGATTCACGCGTCGATGGTGGCGCGATACATGGTGGCGAAGTCGAGGAGTCACGGTGCACTGATAAAGGCTACAATTGGGCCATTGGACCTAAAAAGTCGTGACATTTGGAACCTCGAAGCATCTAGAATCCCCCTTTGCAGCGCCTAAATTCTCAGGAAACCCTAGGGTTTCCTGATCCGTTTACTACTTTGAGCCTTTTGGGCCCTGTGTATCTTTGGGTCAAGGATATTGGATCATCCGGTGTAAATGGGTTTGAGTGTTTAAATCTGGGCTTGGGTGTAATTCTAATTTTGGGCCTACGGGCTATTGTAAATGGACTATAAATGGACTGTTTAATTTTATTTTTAATTAATTTAGTTCTTGTAAGCCCGGGCAAATTTGGGCTATTACATACTTCTTTATGTCGATGACATGTTGATAGTAGCAAAAGATAAAGTAGAGATAAGAAAGGTCAAAGCCCAACTAAGTGAAGAATTTAAGATGAAAGATTTGGGACCAGTAAAGAAGATATTTGGTATGAAGATTCTTAGAGATAGAAAAGCAAGCAAATTGTACCTAAGTCAGAAGGGGTAAATTGAGAAAGTTCTTTGCAGGTTCAATATGCAGAGTGCTAAGCCTATTAGTACTCCTTTAGCAGCCCATTTCAGACTTTCATCGGCTTTGTCTCCACAATCAGATGATGAGATTGAGTATATGTCACGTGTTTCATACTCTAGTGCAGTGGGATCTCTAATGTATACTATGATTTGTTCACGTCTAGATTTATCATATGCAGTCAGTGCAGTTAACAGATATATGGCGAATCTCGGTAAAGAACATTGGAAAACAGTTCAGTGGATTTTAAGATACTTACGAGGTACTACTGATGTTTGCTTACAGTTTGGAAGAACTAGAGATACAGTCATTGGGTATGTTGATGCTGATTTTACTGGAGACCTTAATAGAAGAAGACCTCTCACAGGTTATGTCTTTATAATCGGAGGTTGTGCAATTAGTTGGAAAGCCACTTTGCAAAATACAGTCGCTTTGTCTACCATTGAAGCTGAGTACATGGTGATTACTAAGGCTTGTAAAGAAGCTATTTGGTTGAAGAAGCTCTTTAGTGAACTCAATGAAGACCTTCAAATCAGTACGGTATTTTGTGACAGTCAGAATGCAATCTTCCTTACAAAAGATCAAATGTTTCATGAGAGAACAAAGCACATTGATGTTCGGTATCATTTTGTTCGTGATATTTTTGCTCGTGGTGATATTGTTGTGAGCAAAATTAGTACTCATGAAAATCCTACAGATATGATGACTAAGTCACTTCCTATAAACAAGTTTGAGCATTGCTTAGACTTGGTTTTTGTTCATTGTTGAAGTTAAACCCTTAAGGGGTTTTATGGAAGAGATGGAGAACTTGTTCATTGAGAGTTTGCGGTGAAGAACTTGTTCATTGAGAATTCGTGTAAAGGTGGAGATTGTTAGAATTAAGTGACTCAAATCCTTATTTAAATAAAATACAATGGTAAAATAAAATAAAAGTAAAATCCATATAGAACTACACTTCTTTTATTTTATTTTAGAATAAGGTTTTTTAAACCTTATTAAACTCCATTTATTTTTATTGATTAGAATAAGGTGTTTCAATCTTACTACACTCCTATTAGAATATGGCTATACAAGCTTATAAATAGACATAGTCTATTCCTCTTGTAATCATTCGAATTCGACATAGTGAATTTTCTTCTCCTCTGCCCGTGGTTTTTTTCGAAAGGGTTTCCACGTAAAATCTATGTGTTATTTTATTTATTTTAACAATGATAACGCACATGGTATTATATATATGGCTTGAATTTGATCTATAATCTTATGGTTCTATAATTTTGAGATATAGTGAAAATTTGAAATTAGAAGCTAAGAATGAAAGATTTCGTGAGTAAGGAAATAATAATATTAATGTTATTTGATCAATTTAGGTGGTAGACACGGTTTTGATTATAGCCGATGATAAAGGGTGTATAAAGGTGTGATGTTATAGTCAAATGGTTGGATAGTTGATGGTCCTCTAATATGACTATGAATTGAAACATATGAGCCACCCTTGGTTTGTTGAGAAATAATGCTCTTTGAGTTTCCGTTAGAACATTTTAAAAATATTTATATTCAAAAGTTACAAATGAAATGTTACAAGTGACCCAAAAGTTATATCACTTGACTATTGATCAAGAGTTGTCACTATTTATAGTGATAATGTATGTCTCTTAAATACCAAAAGTTATGTTGCTTGATTATTAATAAATAGTCATAATTATTCAAGTAGATATCTATTGAATAATTATGTTTATTGCTAAAGATATAACTATCCATTTGGATAGCTATGTCTCTCTAAAGAAACATGAGAACTCATATAAATATAAGTCAAAATTCATTTGTCTGGTACACCCAAAAAAACTATAAACTTTTGTTTCTTTTGATTCTCCTCCATCTTCTATTATTTTTGGATTGTTCTATAAACAATATTTGCAATAATTATTCTTGCTATGCTCTGCTAAGTGTTCAGTGGACTATTTTCGTTAGTGCAAAATGTAGATAGCCGTTGGGTTTTGTTGTATCTTCGATGTTCATTTGTCAGTAACTCTTTTGCACATCAAAATATAAAGAAACTTTAAAGAAAGTGATATTAATACATAACTTAAAATCTTCATTAATTTTTCATTAATTTTTCGTAAATTTATTTTATCCTCACAAACCAAACTTACCTTTGAAGCATAACGCAGTTGGTGATAATAAAGTGTTCAATTCTTCCAAAAGACACATATTGTATGGAATATTGCCTAGTAATTTATTATCATGAAGAAACTAACCTTGAACTTTAAGTGGTCTTCTTATTATGGCCGGAATTGGTCCACTCATTTCATTTTGAGAGAGACTTAAAAGACATTTGCTTAAGCTATCATTTTTCATAGAAATGCTACCTTTTATGAGGGGTTGTTGTCCATCGCTATCTCGAGTGGACTTTGATTAGTAGCCTTGTTGCATTGAAGTTTGTAAGAAGATTGTGCCACATCAAAGAATTTAGGTTGATGTTTTTGTGTGGCACTTAAAATTATCTTCCAATAACTCATCCATTCTTTTGATCTATCTATTAGTTTATAGATGCATTAAAATAGAAGAATTAATTTAATGAAAATTTCCATTCAAAATTGTCTCATGAACCTTCTGTTTCGATTACTTATTATAGTTTTGGCAACACAAGATAAAAATTTTGGTGGTTAAATGGTTGGGCCATGGCCATTAAAAGAGTTTTGATTCAAATGTAGCACCCATTTTTCCCCCTCTCAAAATTCCCATTAATTAAAAAAAAAAAAGGTGAAAAAATCAGCAAGATTGGGCATGAATATTTTAGTGATTAAAATTAGATGTCCCTGAAATTGGCACTCGAGAAATGTAGTGAACTCTATGATTTCACTTTAGTCAATGGCGGTTGGAAGATTGGGAAATCTCCGAGTAGTTGATTATCCAACAAAGTTAGTGGCAGCATTATATTTCCTGGAAATAAAATCTTGAAAAACTTCAACTATGAAATCATACGTATAATAATTGTACTTTCAATGTGGGTTACATAATGTCTAATCTACTCAACAGGACTTACAAGCTCAAATTCTGGGTTTTTTATTGAAATAAATTTTAAAAAAATTATATATCAAAATAAGTTGTCAGTTGGATTATTTATTAAAATGGGTCTTTTTTTTCATTCTCGCTATCTGATAAGTGCGACTCTTTTTTTATATTAAAATATATAATTTTTTGTTTTTTTAAATAAAATATTATTTTTTTATTTTCGAATCAGTATGACCCGTGTATAGATACGAATACATGTTACGCCTATCTCAGAGGCACGACTAGTTGAGCCTTTCTCAAAGGCGCGACTAATTATGCCTATCTCAGAGGCGCAAATGGTGGGGCCCACAAGAGCGTCTGTTGCTTAATTTTTCTCCTATATATACCTCGAAAATTGTTAATAAAAATAAAAAATTAAATAAAATTACATTATATAAAAATTACATTAAAAAAATACAAAACACTAGAAACATTGATATTTGTGGGTGTTAAATAATTTATAACTTAAATCTTAAATTCACCAGATACTAAACTAAATACAACATTGATATTTGTGGGTGTTAAATTTTTTAATTAAAATTTTAAATAATTTTAATAAAAGCATTTGTCAATATCTTAATTCATACTTAGAATCAACAGTGCATTAAATGGAATTCGAATATTCATATCCTACTTGTTATTGTAAATATAAGTATCCATATCCCATATTTTTTCACACAGCCAAAACGCTACTCCCATTGTTCAAAATATTTCTTAATTATGAGTTTTGGGAAACGCTTTTAATTGATACTATTAATGTATTATTATCTATTTTTTAATTTTTTTTAAGTTGTTGTTAAGTATTGGTATGTTAATACTTGATTTATATTCTTCAATATTTCTACAATCATTTTTTTATAAAAATAATTTTAAAGTATATAAATTTATGAAAAGAGTCTGTTATGATTAAACTTGGACAAATTTATATCCAAGTTGATATAAAAAATATGAAATGAGTCTACAGTAGCAGCAACAGATGGCATGTGGGGGCTGTTTGTGCACTGTGCGGAACAATACCATTTGCGCCTACCTGCTGGGCACTATTAGTCGCGCCTATCTGACAGGAGCGACCCATTCTCATGTATTTTTTACCCGCATTTTGACCTGTTGATCGTATTTTTACATATATATAAATTTAAATATTATTAATAAAAATAAAAAAATAATATTTTCATTAAGAAAATAAAAAATAAATTTTAATATAAAGAGTCGCGCCTGTTTGACAGGCGCGAATAAAAAAAAGACCCATTTTAATAAATAATCCAGCTAACAACCTATTTTAGTATATAATTTTTTTTTAAAAAAAAATTATTTAAGTAAAAAACCCTCAAATTCTCATCCCTCGTCATCTAGTTTTAAAGTCAATCTTGACAATGACGACGATGTTGGGATTAAATGTATACAGTTTGACTTATGGAAGGTTGAATTTTTTAAATATATTTTTTAATTATACTTGTCATTACTCATTAGTAATAGCAATATGTTATTATGTTAATTATAAATTCGAAATTACTGTTTAATATACTTTTTCATATGTCTACACTTCATCCTTAATAATCTATTTTGGATTCTAATTTACTACTAACACACTTTATAATTAAACCGGTTAATTATCATTACAGATAATGAATATATTTACTATATATAATTGTAATTTTTTAAGTAAATTAATATCATATACAACAATAAATACATTTAAAAAAACATATCTACTTTTTAAATGTCAATGTAAAAGGTAATAAAAAAATTCTTCATATTAATTAAGAAAATTAAGGTAAAAATTACAGAAAAACATACTACAATTAACAAATAATTTATATAACATTAGTATTCAAAATCCACATTTTCATTTTATGTATGTATGAAGGCTTATAAATAACATTCTTGCATAGATGAAACATAACATATAAATTAAATCATGGACAATTTAAAATTTTTTAACATTATTTTCCTATTTTCAATTTATACCTTTTAATTCTATTTTACATCATTTATTCTCTAATATTTTACATTAAGATCATGGAAGGGAATCATGAACTAAAAATTTGAAAAATGAATTTGAGGAGACATCGATTGAACAACTACAAACCCAGACTAAGATGTACATGACACTATACAACGACAAACTTAAAATTAATGAAAAAAAATGTTGAAGAGCTTCAAATGAACAATAACATTATGAAGATTTATCGAGAAGAATTCATTGATTCAACCAATTGATGGATTGAATAATGTATAATACTTTATACAATATTTTGGTTATATTATATTATTTTATTTGTGAAAATGTACCTTTTCTTAAATACAATAAATTGAATGTACTATATATATATATATTTTAAATTAATATTTTATAATTAATACATACAACTAACTTGTGTATCGCATGGGATAAGAAACTAGTAAAATATATAAAAGGAAATTAAAAAAAAAAAAACTCAAAGACAAAAGTGATAAAATTGAAGGTGTTAATTCTGCTATTAGTCATTGTACTTTGTAATAGTTGTGGATTTAATCTATGTACTTTAATTTGGTCATTTTCTGTCCTTACTTATTAAATTTTAAAGTTTCAATTCTCATCAAATGATAATTGTTAAATTCATTAAGTTAAGTTTTGCTATTTTCAAAAATTGATATGCCAAACATATTATTATAATTGTTATTTGCGTCAAAGATTGAAATTTCAAAATTAAAAAACTATAAGGACTTAAAATGATCCAATTGGAGAATATTAACAAAATCTTCAATTGTACGCACGGTATATGCATAGTAATTGAATTTAACTAAACAAGATTAATTGCTATTGTTTTGGGTCAAAACTAAAATTGTAAAATTCAAAAAATTAAGGGATTAAATTTGATCAAATTAAAGTATAAACACTAAATCCATAGCTTCCGCAAAAGTACCGGGAGTAATAGTAAAATTTAACCAAAATAGAAGCATATAACATAAATAAATAATATAAAAATAAAAATCAGAATTTAAACAAAAGAAAAGAAAAAAGAGTAATAGATAAATTAAAAAAAAATAAACGAATGTGGCTTAGTTTGAATGGGCCCAAAGCCCAAAACAAAATGGGTTCATATAAAAAGGCATTGGATCCCAATTTAAAAGGGATTAAAACCCAAAAAAGAGGTAAGGGTGTAAAAACTCGGCCACTGAATTTTGGATAAATTTAAAAGAATAATATGAAGTGTTTTTCAATTATTAGAACATAAATAAATAAATAAATAAACAAAAACCCTAGTACAGAAGAAGTAAGAAAAAACACCGGAGATGG
The DNA here is from genome assembly GCA_025698475.1 of Gossypium anomalum. Classification (NCBI taxonomy): domain Eukaryota; kingdom Viridiplantae; phylum Streptophyta; class Magnoliopsida; order Malvales; family Malvaceae; genus Gossypium; species Gossypium anomalum. The sequence continues at coordinate 20,311,773 of CM046966.1, forward strand.
TATGTGTTTCACGTGAGAAGAAAAATTCAACTAAAGGAAAAACACATAATCTGTTGGGACCCACCCATAATAGAAAATTTGTTTTTTTTTTTTTTTTTTTTTTTTTTTTTACAATCTGTAACTTAAATTTGACCCGTAACCATCTTTTGCCAAAGTCTCATTACCAAACAACACCATTTTTTGGTTCTCATTAACGCAATAAATTAATTAAAATATCTAAATATTTGCATAGATGAATTATTAACCTTAATTTTTTTTAACTTAATTCAAAACTATCCCAAATATTATTTTAATAACATTAAACTATGATAAATAATCTTTAAAACATAATATCTATATTTTTCATTAATTTATCAAAAACTTTCTAATATAAATCCATAACCTAATTTTATATATATAAAAAAAAAGATGATAAGCAGTAACTTATATAATCATGTTTTATATATTTTACATTTTAGTTAGTGTCACTTCATTAATGATACTAAAATAGGATAAAAATTTAAAAGAAAGTATATTTTGATTGAAAAATAACTTATAAATTAAAAAAATAGAGAATTTCTATTTCTAATATATTGTTTTGCATTAAAATTAAAAAGTTCTAAATATCTCTATTAAATTTTATTATTTCAACTTTAGTTTTTTCAATGAAAAAAATATCTCATTAAAAAACTACTCCTCAAAATTAGAAAAAAAAAAAGTACACTTATACGTTTATTTACTAATAAAGATTTTTAGTACATAATTTTTCACTAATACAATTACGATGGAGTATTGTTCAATGTAGTTAGTTCTGCACCTGTTTTAATTGTATCAGTCAGTGCATATCGTTCCAATACTAATTTAGAACGATCAATTCTATTTTTCACACCGGTATAAATTCTAGTCTTTATAGGTTGCATCGACTCGTTTCTGCAAATTCCGATAGCACCACCCGAAACATTGTACATTGACCGGTATATGAATAATGCTAAAATATAGATAAATTTATTTTTTTTTACCAACTTTGAAATTTTAATTAACCAAATTTAAACATTAAACTTTAACCAGGATAAATGAGCAACTTTAAAATTTAAGGTGCAAAAATTTATAAATAAAAAATAAAGAATTTATATAACAAACAAATTAAAAAAATAAAATTTCTAAAAGCTTCACGAACACAACTTTATGCATATTGTCGAAGCCTCCGTCTTAAAGCGAGAATTTTGAAAACAGGAGTCGCCACCAACCTTTTTAGGTGTCATTGGATCACCTTATAAAACATTTTGGTCTACGAAAATATGAGAAGATAGGTTCGGGAGTCGATTACGTACGAGGAAGGATTAGCACCCTCGCAACGCCCAAAATTGGTACCAAATTTAATAGTTTTCTGTCTTGATGTCAAAAGTTTGAAAGAATTTAAAAGTAGGATCCTTTTTAAACCGGAATAATTTGAACTGAAAATTGAGATTCTTTCGCTCCAAAAGAGTACAAACATCACATCCAGCATGATTGGACACGATATTCTTAAACTTTCGTAACTAAAATCATCTCAAGATTTACCAAATCTACTTAAAAGGATACTTTAGACATTTAGACAAACGGGAAATCGCAACCCAGCATGTTAGGGCACTACATCCCGAATTTCTAAATATAAAAATATTGCCTCATTTTTTTAAAAATTCTTTTGGATTGAATGAAACATAAAATTTTTAAAAGCAATGATGCATTTAACATATTGCAAAAAGATCAGTATTGAATAAAATTGAACTACATGATACATATTTTAATATTTCATGCAAATATAATATAGAAAATGATAAATGATGACATAAATTACACAATATACATTAACATTTCATGCAGATATAATCATAGAAAACAATGAATATAACAATATAAATTACATAATATATACAAGAATATTTCATGCAAATATAACTTAAAATAATAACATAAATAATCAATTTTCACGCAAATATAATAAACAATAAATAACATAAAAATAACAAAAAATTGGTGTGATAAAATTAACATGCTAAAACAATACTAAATAAATACCAAAAAGATACAAAAATAAATAAACAAATTATGAACATATAAAAATAAGTCAAAAATAAAGATAAAAAAAATACAATTTAATAATAGATGAGGTATTAAAAAATAAAATATTTAAAACAATGTATAAATGATAAATGAGAATTTTTTTAAAAATGGTTAATATATATATAAAATATACTATATAATATAATAACTTAATATATTTATAAAATAATAATATGTTAAATAGGAACAAAATTTTATAGTAAATTTAAAAATATTAGGTATTAAATACTAAATATTTAATAATGATATATGCATTATTTACAAATTTTTTAAATTATATGTGCTAATAAATAATAAATAATATAATAATATATAATAAAATGAAGATAATATAGGGAATAATATATATAATAAAATATATAAATAGAATACATAATAAAATATAAATAGCATGATAAATAATACATAAATAAAAATAATATATAATAATTTTTACATGTATAAATAATGTTTATAAAAAAAATTAAAATAAATAAATTGTATGTAAAATGTATATATATGTAAAAGGATTAAAATTGAATTTAAATAAAAATCTGGGGTTAATTTTAAATAAATAAAATGAATTTGAACCCAATTGAAACACGCGTTAAAAGTTGAGGGACTCACTGGGCAATTTGACCCTAATCCCAAAACGACGTCGTCCCGATATAGGCTTTATGATAGTAAATAGGATTAAATTGAAACGAAAATAAAAGGTCAGGGCCAAATTAAAGCAAAATAAAATTCGAATTGGACGAAATTATAAATTCTGAAAATGCGAAAGGACCAATTGGGCAATTAGCCCTTTAAGCAAAAAACACGCGGATCTTTCCCGGGTCACGGGTCAACACGCGGATCCTCAACCTTGAAACGACGCCGTTTTGAAGGTTATCGTTTTAAGCAAAACGACGCCGTTCCCATGAGGCTATAAAAGCCAAATTTAGCCCCCAAAAATTCATTTTTAACCTGTTTTAAAAAAAAAAAAAAACTAAAGAAAGCTCTGAAAGGGGACGGAGAGCAGACCCTCGGAGCTCCGTCGTGCCTCCGTCATCGGGCTCCCACGCGCCCACTCGCCGCCGCCGGTTCAGCCATGTACGGCGGTCGGAATTCGAAAAGTTTCGCTTTTTACAGTGAATAGAGAGGTAACAATCTTTTATTATTTTTTAGTTTTATATATATATATATATTCAGAATAAAAGAAAAAAAAGATAAAACCAATCACCTCTGTTTCTTCGATAAACTGCTGTATTTTTATTGTATATGTGCGTATCAGAAAAACCGTGGTCTTATATCGTTTCGATTCGGGCTTTTATAGCCACTGAAAAATAATATTTACAATCTTTGATTTTCTTGCTATATTTGCATTTGTCTCTACTGTTCTTCTTTCTTTTTTTTTTTAAAGGTACCAGCGAGAAATCCGGCGACGATGGGGTGTTGATGGTGATTCACTGGCACGCTGATTGAGGCGATGATGGCATGAATCTGTCGGTGGTGGGATTGGTGCACCGATTGCGGCGTGAGTTTGGGGCCTTTGTCTGGTGCTTGCGGCGCCTAGGGTTTCAAAAACCCTAGGTCTTCTGTCCTCTGTTTATGGTTTGGGCCTCTTGGGCCGTGTTTACTTGTTGGGTTGGGTGTAACCGGGTATTTGGGTTCTTAGACTAATTGGGTTATGTACATAGGCTACCCATTTAGACTGTAAAAGGACTTTTATTATTTTTGTTTTGTTTCCTTATTTATTTATTTTACGGGCTGGACAAATTTAAGTTATTACAGCTGCCCCTCTTTGCTCATTACTGTGTAATAGGAATAGAGCAAAGACTATAAAAGGACCTAATTTTGCTCGGCCAGGCCAAGTCTTGAAATCTTGACCTTTATCTTCTTCAAAGATATCCTGATAGCTTCGAACTACTTCATTGTAAATTAGGAATGCCAAATCTGCTATCTTCAACCTACTATCTGCAAACTCAGGGACACCATGCTGAAATCTTTGATTTGCTCCCCGTCTAATATAGAGACGCCAAATCTGTCATCTTCGACCTGCTTCGATATAAACACACGGATGTCAGATCTGCTATCTTCGCTCTGCTCTCCGTCTAATTCAGAGACGCCAAATCTATTATCTTCGATCTGCTTCGGTGTAAATACACGAATGTCAGATCTGCTATCTTCGATCTGCTCCCTGTCTAATACAGAGACGCCAAATCTGTCATCTTTGATTTGCTTCGATGTAAACACACGAATGTCAAATCTGGCGATCTTCGATCTGCTTCTCGTCTAATACAGAGACGCCAAATCTGTCATCTTCGATCTGCTTCGATGTAAACATACGAATACCAGATCTGCTATCTTCGATCTGCTTCCCGTCTAATACAGAGATGCCAAATCTGTCATCTTCGATCTGCTTCGATGTAAACACACGAATATCAGATCTGCTATCTTCGATCTGCTCCCCGTCTAATACAGAGATGCCAAATCTGTCATCTTCGATCTGCTTCTATGTAAATACATGAATATCAGATCTACTATCTTCGATCTGCTCCCCGTCTAATACAGAGACACCAAATCTGTCATCTTCGATCTGCTTCGATGTAAACACACAAATATCAGATCTGCTATCTTCGATTTGCTCCCCGTCTAATACAGAGACGCCAAATCTGTCATCTTTGATCTACATTGCCCCTTAAAGGACATAACCTGTAGAATGCGTATGTGCTTATGCCTAATGATTAGGATGCCATGATCGAAATGAGTCAAAAACTCCTAGTTAGACATATTATGATGCAAAATGTTATGAAAATGACTCCTATTTCGGACGTCTTTACTTGTTCATCCATCAAAGTCTCATCTTTATTTCACTCAAAATATCCATCATACTCTGCTCGTATGCTTTGAATCAAGTTGGTCCTATTGTACCATTCTCTGAATATTACGACCTGCTGGAAATGATCCTCTCCTAGGATTGGATCATTTGAACTGTCCAATCATCCTTTGGACTGAAGGAGAAATTTTTTTGAGTATCTCCGACCTTTACTCATGGGAATCCTTCAAACAATTGTTCTATTTTATTTTCTCGTATTATCTAAAGATTTCCAGAGTAATATGCAAAACTTCATTTGTAAAAATATTTAGTTCATCAATCATTATTTCAATGCAACACAATGGAAGATAAATAATTTGGTCCTGAGAATAGTTAGATAAATCAAAAATACAAAAAGGAAATTAATCTGAAAATATATCATTGAGAAGAAAAAAGAATCCAAAAATAGTAAACAGGACAAAAATCAGATGCCCTACACATCACAACTTGGGCTTCTGTATACAAACTCCACGAAAGCTGTTTTGAGTTTAACATGTGTTTAGAAGATCCAAAGCACTTTATTGATGCCCCAGTATGTAACACACTCCACTTCTTGTTAAATTTGGTATAGCAAGATCACTGCATGCTTTTCAAATTTTGAGCTGCCCTTTTCGGGTTTTCAACTCAAAACCCCTTTGGTTTCAAGGCGCCCTTTGTGGGTTTTCACCTTAGCCTCTCTATGTTTTTTTTTTTTTTAGAAGTCTCAAAGCGCCCTTTGCGGGTTTTCACCTTGGATTCCCTTCTCTTTTAGACAAAGTACTTCTTGACTGAGTCTGAATTCACTGGATTGGGTAAACTCTTCCCATCTATTTCTGTCAAAATCAGTGCACCACCAGAAAAAGCCTTCTTCACAACATACGGCCCTTCCCAATTTGGCATCCACTTTCCTCTAAAGTCTTTCTGTATGGGAAGAATCTTTTTCAGTACAAGGTCCCCTTCGTGAAATTCTCTTGGACAAACTTTCTTATCATAAGCTCGTATCATTCGCTTCTGATATATCTGACCAAGACAAATAGCCCTTAGCCTCTTTTCTTCAATCAAATTTAATTGATCATACCGCGATTGAATCCATTCTACTTCATACAGCTTTATCTTTGACAAAATTCGAAAAGAAGGTATTTCCACTTCAATGGGTAACACTGCTTCTATCCCATAAACCAACGAGAAAGGAGTTGCCCCAGTAGAGATTCTGACGGATGTTCGATAGGCAAAGAGTGCAAATGGTAATTTCTCATGCCAATCTCTGTAGGTTTCAGTCATTTTTCCCACTATCTTTTTGATATTTTTGTTTGCAGCTTCCATTGCCCCATTCATTTTTGGGCGATATGGAGGTGAATTATGATGTTTGATCTTGAATTGGCTGTAAACTTCCGCAATCATGCTGTTACTCAAGTTCAATGCATTATCCGATATAATCCTCTCAGGCATTCCATACTGACAAATAATCTCCTTTTTCAAGAAACGACTTACTGCCGACTTGGTAACACTAGTATATGAAGCTGCCTCTACCCATTTCGTGAAGTAGTCGATGACCACAAAAATGAAACGATGCCCATTTGAAGCTTTTGGTGATATTGGCCCAATGACATCCATGCCCTATATGGAAAAGGGCCATGGAGAAGTCATAACATGTAAGGGTGAAGGTGGCACATGAATCTTGTCCCCATATATCTGGCATTTATGACATTTCTTAGCATAGCTGATACAATCTCCTTCCATAGTAGACAATAGTATCCAAACCTCATGATTTGCCTTGCCATCGTAAAGCCATTAGCATGTGTCCCACAAACACCTTCATGTACTTCTTCCAGGATTTGTCCAGCTTTCACAGCATCGACGCATCTCAAAAGTACCTGATCTTTCCTTTTTTTTATAAAGGATGTCCCCATCTAGTACATATTCGTAGGCTAACCTCCTCAAAGTTCTTTTGTCATTCTCAGTTGCCTACTCAGGATATTCACGATTTCTCACATACCGTAATATATCTTGATACCAAGGATGGTCATCCTTTTCCTCTTCTTCGATGTTACAGCAATGAGCTAGAACCTCAGAAATACTCATCTGAATTGGTTTCACATCCTCTTTTTTATTTGCTTTAATCATGGAAGCCAATGTTGCCAAAACGTCTGCCATCTGATTTTCGTCCCGTGGGAGATAACTGAAAGTGATCTTATCAAACTCTTCAAGTAACTCCAAAACTACCCTTCGATAATTAATCAATTTGGGGCCCTTTGTCTCCCATTCACCCCTAAGCTGGTAAATTACCAACGCAGAGTCTCCATATACTTCTAGGGTTTTAATTTTTCGCTCTTTGGCTGCTCGAATCCCCATGATGCATGCTTCATACTCGGCTATATTGTTCGTACAGTTAAAATCCAATTTACATGTAAATGGATAATGATTACCATTTGGGGATACCAAGACTGCCCCAATTTCATTTCCTACCGCGTTGGATGCGCTGTCAAAGTTCAGCTTCCATGGATATTCTTCAATAGTTGCCACATACATCAACTCTTCATTAGGGAAATCAAAGCTCAATGGCTCATAATTTTCTAGAGCTCTGCTAGCCAGAAATTCTACTATCGCACTTCCTTTTATAGCCTTTTGACTCACATAGACTATATCAAACTCTGAAAGCAATACTTGCCACCTTGCCATTCTTCCATTTAGGGCTGTTGACTCTATCATGTACTTTAATGGATCAAGTTTTGAAATTAGCCAAGTCGTATGATATAGCATATATTGCCTCAACCTTCGAGTCGTCCAAATCAAAGCACAACACAACTTTTCAATTGGTGAATATCTCATTTCACACTCAGTGAATTTCTTACTAAGGTAATATATCGCCTTCTCTTTTCTTCCTGTCTCGTCATGTTGACCAAGCACACATCCCATAGAATTACTAAACACCAATAAGTACAGAATTAATGGTCTATCTGGACTGGGTAGAGATAGTACTGGAGCGTTTAACAAGTATTGCTTGACTTTATCAAAGGCATTCTGGCATTCCTCATCCCAAATACCTTGGTTGTGTTTTCTAAGGAGGCGAAATATAGGATCACATTTCTCAGTTAATTATAAAATAAACCGAGCAATATAATTCAACCTTCCAAGAAAACCCCGAACTTCCTTCTGAGTACGTGGTGGAGGCAATTCTCATATGGCTCTAACTTTGTCTGAGTCAACTTCTATTCCTTTTTCGCTGACCACAAAGCCCAATAATTTCCCCGACATAGCTCCGAAGGTGCACTTTACCGGATTAAGCTTTAACTGAAACTTCCTTAATCTCAGGAACAACTTCCTCAAGACTTCAATATGCTCTTTCTCTGTTAGAGATTTGAAAATCATATCATCAACATACACTTCAATCTCTTTGTGGATCATATCGTGGAATAAGGTTACCATGGCTTTTTGGTATGCTGCTCTTGCATTCTTCAACCCAAAAGGCATTACCTTGTAACAAAAGGTGCCCCACAATGTTATGAAGGTGGTTCTATCCATGTCTTCAGGATGCATGTTTATCTGATTGTATCCTGAAAAACCATCCATAAAGGAGAACAACGAATATCCCGCTGTATTGTCCACCAAAGTGTCGATGTGCGATAAAGGAAAATTGTCCTTCGGGCTAGCTTTGTTTAAATCTCTGTAATCAACACACATTCGTACCTTCCCATCCTTCTTAGGGACAGGCACAATATTAGCCACCCATTCTGAGTACTTAACTTCTTGCAGGAATCCAGCATCAAACTACTTCTTGACTTCCTCTTTTATTTTCAGCATAATATCAGGCCTCATCCTTCGCAATTTTTGTTGAATTGGCTTGCAATCTTGTTTTATGGGAAGACGATGTACCACGATATTAGTATTCAATCCCGGCATATCCTGATATGACCATGCAAATATATCTTTGAATTCACGTAGCAGCTCAACAAGTCCTTGTCTCGTTTCCTTAGCAATGTGTGTGCCAATTTTCACCTCTTTCCCTTCCTCCAAGGCTACATTCTTTATTACCTCTTTCTCAGGGGGTAGAATTTGTTTCTCCTCTTGTTTCACTATTCTCAACAGATCTGGAGACACATCACAATCCCTGTCATCTTCAAAATCCTGAAGTTCTTCTAAATACATGTCTTGCTCAAAAGAGAATCCAGGATTTTTAGTATCAGTGCTCATGTCATTGATATCTAGGGACCTGCGGGGTACGAAAGAATATAAAAAGAATGAATGAATTTTAGGAATGTTTACTTATATGTTATGAATGAAATGGAAAAAATTTGAAAGAATTTAAAGGTCAAAAGAATATTGATCGGTATAAAAGAATATTCACTCGAATCGATAACAAAAGTTGCGTTTTATTGAAATGCAAATATCCAAACATGAGCCTATTTTACAAATGAAATCTTACTACTCCTAAGCTTTAGAGCAACAAGAGTGTTTTCAAAATTACTCTGAAAAATCTTTAAAAACTACAAGAAGTTCTTTTGCAACCCAATTATTTAAAGAGCTTCCCGGTTCGTAAGGGCGAATGCCCTCAAGGTTTCTTCGTTCAGACTCTTCATTATGCACAGCATTGATGTGATAACTTTTTTTTCGAGCAACCCTTTCTTAGGGTGAATTATCCCTCATAATATAAAAGTTTGGGATATATGAGGGAACGTCATCAATTCCCACTCTACTTCTCTTCCACTTAAACGCGCCCTTCTTCTTTCTTGACGCTTCTCTATTTTCTTCCTCCTCTGCTTGTGATCTGGCCTGAAACCCAAGCCAAAACGGTCTCTCTTCTCCTTTAGTTCTGGAATTTGAATCCCTCCTTGAAGATATCTTCCCAATCTTTTTCCTGGCAAGGCTCATTTCCTCATTGTCATCTGCAAACCCATTCTTGTGGTTCTGGATATCCTGGGCACCGGCACCTCATTCCCCTCTGAAATGAATGTTGTATTAACGAATTCTAAGGAACGAAAAGAGCATTCAATGGCCTCCTCGTTTGCTTCTACATAGGGTGCATCATTAGTAACTGTCGCTATAATGTCTTCCTCCGCATTTATGGTGACTAGCCGTCCATCCATAACTAACTTCAAGTTTTGGTGCAAAGATGAGGGCACCGCTCCTGCGGAATGTATCCAAGGCCTCCCTAATAAGCAATTGCAAGAGGGCTTGATGTCCATCACTAAAAAGTCTACCTCATATGTGTTTGGCCTAATCATCAAAAGGATATCAATTCTTCCCATGACCTTTCCTTCTGTGCCATCAAATACTCTCACTATATTATGGCATGTTTTCATGTGAGAACTGTCTATGGGCAATCTATTCAATGTGGATAATGGCAAGACATTTAAGGCTGATCCATTATCAATGAGCACACTCAGCAATGTATACCCCTTACAGCGAGTGGTGATGTGTAAAACTTTAGCTGATCCCATGCCACCAAGTGGGATTTCATCATTATTGAAATAAATGAAATTGTCAGCACTTATGTTACTAACCAATCGATCCAACTTATTGACGGATATATCATTAGTAACGTAAGTCTCATTGAGCACCTTCATTAATGCTTCTTGATGTACATCTGAACTCAGAAGCCAAGCTAACACTGATATGCGAGCTGGTTGTTTGCACAATTGTTCAACCACGCTGTACTTACTGTGTTTTAAGAATTTTAGAAATTCTCTGGCTTCTTCTTCCTTTACTGGCTCATTAACAAGTACTTCAGCCCCCTTTCCCTTGTCAAAGGCTTTTACTTTTTCAGGTTCAACTCAGATGCCTTCTACATCATAACGCTTCCCACTACGTGTGTAGGAACCCTTATCTTGAGCCTCCTTAGAAGCACTAGCTATATCCTCTTTTTTCAGTATTGTCACATTGCAGTCATAATTCCAGGGTACCCTCTTGTTATCCTTATAAGGAAAGGAAACGGGTTTGTGAATAATAACTTTCGGTGCTGTTTGTGTTTCAACTTCATTATTCCTTGGTAGAGAAATAATGATCCTTGGCCAATTGATTCTTTGATTCTTTGGTCCACCTTCTAATGTGCATATATATCCCTCATCTGAGCCAGCTTCATAAAATTCCAGGTCCTTATTATCCATAAGGCTTTGTACCAAAGCCTTAAACTCTTCACATTCCTGGATCTCGTGTCCCTCTTCTGCATGGAACTCGCAGTAGTCCCTCACTCCTCTACTTCCTTCTTTAGAGATTATCATCTCTCTTTTCATCATTTCTTCCCAGATTACTTTCATCGGCATTCTCACCTCGGCCACACCCTCTTTAGTCCTTCTCATACTAGTTTTCCCAATTGCGTTTACCCCTTCATTACCATGGTTCGGTAATGGGTTCTCATTACTAGTCGTCAAACTTCACAATCCCCATCTTGATGAGTCTTTCCACTACTTTTTTAAAGCTAGTGCAATTTTCGATCGAATGCCCCGATATCTCTGCATGGTATTCACATTTGGCGTTTATATCGTACCATTTGGGATATGGGGGTTGCAGTGGTTTTAAATGAAAAGGAGCTATTGCATGCGCATTAAATAAACTCTGGTAAAGCTCCCGATATGTCACTAGTATAGGCGTAAATGAGACCTTTTCAGAATTTTGTCTCGTACTAGGACTTTGCTTTTGGGGATCCTGTTGTCCAACTGTAGTTGCTCTGGGTTGACTAACCGTAATTGCTTTTGAGTTATAACTACTCATATTGTTCACCTCACTATCTTTCCTTCTTCGGGCTGATCTTTTAGTAGTTTTCCCCTCTATCTTACCACCTCTTATGGCGTTCTCAATCATTTCCCCTGCCATAACCATATTAGCGAAGCTCTTGGTGGTACTTCCAATCATATGAGTAATGAATGGGGCCTTCAAGGTGTTAATGAATTGCATGGTGGTTTCTTTCTCCAAGAGCGATAGTTGAACTTGCATGGCAACCTCTCTCCACCTCTGTGCATATTGTCTAAAGCTCTCATTAGGCCTCTTTTCCATATTCTGCAAAGTGATTCTATCAGGAGTCATGTCAGTCACTTGATTATATTGTTACATGAAAGCTTGCGCTAAGTCTCTCCAAGAACCGATCCTAGCATGGCTCAATTGATTGTACCATCTAGCCGCTGCCCCAACCAAACTATCCTGAAAACAATGGATCAATAATTGGTCATTGTTAACATAGCAGTCATCCACCTATAGAACATGGTGATATGGGCCTCAGGACAAGTAGTACCATTGTACTTCTCAAACTCTGGCATCTTGAACTTATGGGGAAGCACCAAATCTAGGACCAAACTTAAATCTGTGGCATCAATTCCCTGACGATTATCAGCATTTTCCAATGCCTTAAATTTCTCCTCTAACCATCTACAACGTTCCTCTAATTGCCTTGATGATTCGAGCCTCATTTCTTCCCTCTCAGCTACATCTAAATCAGGGATGACTGGATTGGTAGGTTTATCTCCTGGGTTGAATCCCGAGCCAGTTTGAAAGTTCATGGGTATTCCAGCATCAACTTGCTCATGTTGAGGCCTTATTATGATGGACAGCTTTCGGGGATATGCCTCATGTTGAGTTTGTACACGGGGTGGAGTAAAACCCGGAGGATGATCCTCATTATCCTCTTCAGTGATAGTTATAGGGGCTTTCCCTTTATCTGTTGCCCCTTTCAGCAGCTGAGCCATTTCAGCCATCATATTCCTTTGGGCCTCCAACATTTGGTCTTTCATCTCCTGTTAGATTTTCGCCAATTGTTCCTGCAATTGCTCTTGCATTTCTTTCTGGATCTGCTCAAGTCTTTGATCCATATTCTTTGTCTTGGTGCGTATGCCGTAAGGATGTGTTGCTTCCAGGTTTTCTCTTTCTCTCTCTCTCTCACTGTTAATTTTAACTTAATTAGGGTCTTTCTATAAATTTGAATGCATATGATGTGATGATATGTAAGTGCATGAATATAAAAAGATATCGATTCTGATTCAGTTTCTTTTAGAAAACGTTATTTAAGAAACAAAAATCTTTACACAAAGAAGATTACAAATATGCTTTCGCCCTTAGGCCCAGAGTTTTAAACCTATCCAATAATAAAGCTAACTCTTGACCTCTATCTGACACTATCTCATACTTTACACTCAATACATTAGCTTGCGTTGCCAGGTCTTGCAAATAATCAGCAACTTCTCGAATCTGGATTATAGCTTCTCCCATGAGGTAATCTCTATCTCTGACCTGATCCTGAAAATGGTGGAGCTCTCCCTTCCAATGTCCTTCTCTTACCTCAAGCTGCTCAATCCGAAGTTCACAGTTCTGTAATGCTGCTTCCAACCTTCCAATATTGTGCTTCATTTTCTCAATCTTGTTCAGACATGCCTTTAATTCGACCGCAGAATTACGACTCCGGTGATGCTGAAGAGATCGTCCGAGCTCAGTCACCCTATCTTTTAATCCTTGATTCTCCTGCTCTAGGGCCTGATTCTGCGCCTGCATCTCCTAGAACTTCTTCTCCCAATACTCGGCTTTGGCTCTTTCTTCTTGAACCTCTTGTTGCTATTGCTCTGAAGACTTCCCCAATCCAGCTCTCTTTATTGATAACTGTATCCTCTTATATTGCGTCTTCAAGTCATCTCAGTCTTCCTCAACCTTCCTCTTTTCTTTCCTCACTTTTTTGACCTCAATTTTCTGAACGTCGACGTCTAAGCTTAGGTACATCTTCTCCTCTTCAAGCCTTTCTATTTTTTTCCCGAGCTCTAAATTCTTCCTTTCGAACTCTTGCTTTATGACCTCTAACTCCGATGGAATCACTCGCAAACTTTCTTCCATTGATCGAGTAACCCCCAAACTTGGCCTAGAGATGTTATCGTTGATCCTCTTGCTAAACCACCCTTTGTACTCAAGTGTTGTAGTCGGACCTTCATTCAGAATCTTCACACAGCAAATCTTCTTCCAGGCTTCGGAAATCTGTCGTATCCTCTTCTTATAATGATCTCCCTTATATGAGAAATCACTCTGAGTTAATCCTTGTGTTGCCGGTATAAACTACCCCGCTTTTTATTGCCTTAGGACGAGTAATGGTGCATAACCAACAACTCTCCAAATTCCAGGAAGAGGTACCCAATCAAAGCTTCCGCAACGATAAATGATTTCGTTAGGAGTCATCCAAGGGGCTTTCCACATAACATCTTCTTCTCAGAGATTCTGAAGTATTTCCATCCACCTTTCCTCTGTAATGTCATCCCTCCTTGGTGTAGCTGCTGCTTCCTTTAAGGGAGAATAATCCTTAAAGAACACTCGGCAAAGAACCTTATCAAACTTCTGAAAGTGACCATGGAACCATACTAACAACAACTGTGCGCATTCAATGAATCTTCCTTCACCAGCTCTCTGACATGTATTTAAGGATCTAAATTTCTCAGCTAGGATTGCAGGCACAAGTGTATTCTGCTTACCCAGTCGATCGAATAAATCCACAACTGCCTCATCTATGTGTCCCATAGCTTTTGGGAAAATCACCAAACCATAAATACTTAAGGCCAGGACATCAACCTTCCTCTTCACATCTGGGTGTGCCAATATTAGATCCCTCAAACTTGCCCATAGAATGCATTTACCATCACCCTTTTGTTGGATTCGAGCTGCGGCCCACTGTTCACTCATCCCTATGATCATTATTAATTTTTTCACGAAAGTTGAGAGATTAGCAGCCCTAACATAAGCTTTGTTACGTTGAATTCTCGGACAACGAAGCAAGGTTGTATACTCCTCTAAAGTAGGCACTAAGTCTACCTCTCCAAATGTAAAATAACTATAAGCAATGTTCCAAAACTGTACCATAGCTCGAAATAGATACTTATCCACCTTGATGTCCAACAAACAAGGAAGATCTCCATAATTCTGGTAGAACTACTGTTTAGTCTCACCATCCCATTGGGCCCAAATGTCCTTCAACTCCTGAAATTTATTCTGTGTCGAAATGATACGAGTGAAGTCCCACAAGTCTGACGTATACCCCTCGGTGACACTATCTCATTTCTCTAACTGGGTTTTCTCTGACCATGCACAGACAGAGGCGTTGTCCTCCACTTTATCAATATATTCATTCTTCATTACAAAACTTTCTAATCTAGGAATTGAACCGTGAATCGACACCTTTAAATGTTGAGTGACATGCAATGATAGCAAAAAAATAAAATAGGTCAATGTCATATATAAAAGGTATAATAAACAAGCACTTATAAGGGCAACTTACTAAAGGCTATCACTGTGCTCCCTATGGTAAGTACTTAAAGTTCACTATATGTGTTTCAGTTCTAAAGCAAGGGTACCTGAACCAGCAGATTCCTCGATCCTCACCCATTATAAGCTCATATGGACCGAGTTCGGTTCAGGGGGACACATTTCCCTAAGGCCATACGGAGATGAAAATCTCACGAAGACATATGTACAGATGTATCCCGGAAGCAATCCACTAGCCCATACGGAGGTGAAAACCTCACGAAAGTGTAGCTTCTCACTCCCACTTAAGGGTGCGACCACAACGGTCATGCAAATGCAATGTGTTCGAAAATAACAAACATATGTAGTAAACACATGTAAAAAGATCGATATTTTAAAAGTCCTTCCAAACTTTTGACATTAAGACCGGAAATAATCAATTTTTGGCTTGACTCTCTTATTGGTCCCCAATGGAGTCGCCGAGCTATCGAAGCCTCCATTTTAAAGCGAGAATTTTGAAAGCGGGAGTCGCCACCAACCTTTTTAGGTGTGATTGGATCACCTTATAAACATTTTGGTCTACGAAAATATGAGAAGATAGGTTCGGGAGTCGATTACGTGCGAGGAAGGATTAGCACCCTCGCAACACCCAAAATTGGTACCAAATTTAATAGTTTTCTGTCTTGATGTCAAAAGTTTGAAAGAATTTAAAAGTAGGATCCTTTTTAAACAGGAATAATTTGAGCTGAAAATTGAGATTCTTTCGCTCCAAAAGAGTACAAACATCACATCCAGCATGATTGGACACAATATTCTTAAACTTTCGTAACTAAAATCATCTCGAGATTTACAAAATATACTTAAAAGGATACTTTAGACATTTAGACAAACGGGAAATCGCAACCCAGCATGTTAGGGCACTACATCCCGGATTTCTAAATATAAAAACATTACCTCATTTTTTAAAAATTCTTTTGGATTGAATGAAACATAAAATTTTTAAAAGCAATGATGCATTTAACATATTGCAAAAAGATTAGTACTGAATAAATTGAACTACATGATACATATTTTAATATTTCATGCAAATATAATATAGAAAATGATAAATGATGACATAAATTACACAATATACATTAACATTTCATGCAGATATAATCATAGAAAACAATGAATATAACAATATAAATTACATAATATATACAAGAATATTTCATGCAAATATAACTTAAAATAATAACATAAATAATCAATTTTCACGCAAATATAATAAACAATAAATAACATAAAAATAACAAAATAATTGGTGTGATAAAATTAACATGCTAAAACAATACTAAATAAATACCAAAAAGATACAAAAATAAATAAACAAATTATGAACATATAAAAATAATTCAAAAATAAAGATAAAAAAATACAATTTAATAATAGATGAGGTATTAAAAAATAAAATATTTAAAACAATGTATAAATGATAAAGGAGAGGTTTTTTAGAGATGGTTAATATATATATATATAAAATATACTATATAATATAATAACTTAATATATTTATAAAATAATAATATGTTAAATAGGAACAAAATTTTATAGTAAATTTAAAAATATTAGATATTAAATACTAAATATTTAATAATGATATATGCATTATTTACAAATTTTTTAATTTATATGTGCTAATAAATAATAAATAATATAATAATATATAATAAAATGAAGATAATATAGGGAATAATATATATAATAAAATAGAATATATAATAAAATATATAAATAGAATATATAATAAAATATAAATAGCATGATAAATAACACATAAATAAAAATAATATATAATAATTTTTCCATGTATAAATAATGTTTATAAAAAAATTAAAATAAATAAATTGTATGTAAAATGTATATATATGTAAAAGGATTAAAATTGAATTTAAATAAAAATCTGGGGTTACTTTTAAATAAATAAAATGAATTTGAATCCAATTGAAACACGCGTTAAAAGTTGAGGGACTCACTGGGCAATTTGACCCTAATCTCAAAACGATGTCATCCCGATATACGCTTTATGATAGTAAATAGGATTAAATTGAAACGAAAATAAAAGGTCAGGGCGAAATTAAAGCCAAATAAAATTCGAATTGGACAAAATTATAAATTCTGAAAATGCAAAAGGACCAACTGGGCAATTAGCCCTTTAAGCAAAAAACACGCGGATCCTCAACCTTGAAACCACGCCGTTTTGAAGCTTATCGTTTTAAGCAAAACGATGCCGTTTCCATGAGGCTATAAAAGCCAAATTTAGCCCCCAAAAATTCATTTTTAACCTGTTTTAAAAAGAAAAACTAAAAAAAGCTCTGAAAGGGGATGGAGAGCAGACCCTCGGAGCTCCGTTGTGGTTGTGCCTCCGTCATCAGGCTCCCACGCGCCCACGCACCGTCGCCGATTCCGCCATGTACGGCGGTCGGGATTCGAAAAGTTTCGCTTTTTACAGCGAATAGAGAGGTAACAATCTTTTATTATTTTTAGTTTTTTTTATATATATTTTCAGAATAAAAGAAAAAAAAAGATAAAACCAATCACCTCTGTTTCTTCTATAAACTGCTGTATTTTTATTGTATATGTGCGTATCAAAAAAACCGTGGTCTTACATCGTTTCGATTCGAGCTTTTATAGCCACTGAAAAATAATATTTACAATCTTTGATTTTCTTGCTATATTTGCATTTGTCTCTGAAAGGGGACGGAGAGCAGACCCTCGGAGCTCCGTTGTGCCTCCGTCATCAGGCTCCCACGCGCCCACGTGCCGTCGCCGATTCCGCCATGTACGGCGGTCGGGATTCGAAAAGTTTCGCTTTTTACAGCGAATAGAGAGGTAACAATCTTTTATTATTTTTAGTTTTTTTTATATATATGTTCAGAATAAAAGAAAAAAAGATAAAACCAATCACCTCTGTTTCTTCGATAAACTGCTGTATTTTTATTGTATATGTGCGTATCAAAAAAACCGTGGTCTTACATCGTTTAGATTCGAGCTTTTATAGCCACTGAAAAATAATATTTACAATCTTTGATTTTCTTGCTATATTTGCATTTGTCTCTGCTGTTTTTCTTTCTTCTTTTTTTTTGCAGGTACCAGCGAGAAATCCGGCGACGATGGGGTGTTGATGGTGATTCACTGGCATGCTGATTGAGGCGATGATGGCACGAGTCTGTCGGTGGTGGGATTGATGCATCGATTGCAGCACGAGTTTGGGGCCTTCGTCTGGTGCTTGCGGCGCCTAGGGTTTCAAAAACCCTAGGTCTTCTGTCCTCTGTTTATGATTTGGGCCTCTTGGACCGTGTTTATTTATTGGGTTGGGTGTAACCGGGTATTTGGATTTTAGGTCTTCTACCCATTTGGACTGTAAAAGGACTTTTATTATTTTTGTTTTGTTTCCTTATTTATTTATTTTATGGGTCTGGCAAATTTAGGTTATTACACATATGTTTTTATTAAACTTTCATTTTATATATTTAGTATGAGATGATCTTATTGGAAATTTTTTAAATAATATTGTGAATGATTTTTCTTGTTTAATGTGTGGGATGCTTTTTTCCTCGTTTACTTTAGATTTGTTGAATGGTAAAATTTTATTTGTGAACTTTATTGATGAATGTTTTATATAATTAATTAATATTTTTATATTTAAAATTATTTAATCTAATTTATTTGATATATTCAAATATTTTCTATATTAAATATATTCAAAAATATCGATAAATTTGAAACAATATACTGAAACAAACTAGTAGCAGTACGTATTAATTCCAATAAAAAATGATGTATCCATTTGTGTGTACTGCACCAAGTAGAACTATTACCGCCACTAAACCTAGCAAATTGAGCAAGATGATGAATGGGTTAATTTCCCATAAAGTTAATTGTTAAGAGATCCTTAAATTATAATTCTTATTTTAAATTGTAACCTAAATTTTAAAGTATTTTAATTTACATCTTAAGCTATCGGTATTATATCAATTAGATGTTTCTATTATTCAAACCATTAATTTAACCATTAAATGGCACATAAAATCTTGTGATATAATATAAAATGAAAACTACAAAGAAAAGTAAAATGTTGACGCGTAGCTTTTAAAATAAAAAAAATAAAACTAAAGTAAAGCTGAAAAAAAAAGTGAGAGTGAACAATAGTTTCTGTAAAATATTTGAAAACCTCAAACCAAGATTTTTACCATATCCATTTTTCTTTAGAATTTTCATTTTAAATTAAGTCACATAAGATTTGACATTGTATTTAATAGTTAAGTTAACAATTTTAATAACAGAAAGACATTATTGGTATAACATTGATAGTTTGAGAATATAATTAAAAAATTTTAAAATTTGAGGATCAATTTAAAATAAAGATTATAATTTAGAGATGTTTAGGGTAATTAACTCTTTCCTATACGAAGGACATGTTTAAATAAAATGTAACATGAAGAGATTGAATATTTCCTATTAGATGCCCCTACATTAGACTTGATAATGGGTCAAGCCAGGTCGATGCAAAATTTTAGGCTCGTTTTCTAGGCCCGACCTAAAAATGAGTCTATAATTCTGCTCAAGCCCGACCTAGATTAAAAATGCTAAACTCGAGCCTGACTTGACTCACCCATATTAATTTTTTTAGATTATTTTTTATATAATTAAAATTTGAGAATATAATTAAATTTTTTTAAAAGTTGAGGACCAATTTAAAATAAAGATAATAATTTAGAGATGTTTAATGTAATTAACTCTTTCCAATATGAAGGACATGTTTAAATAAAATGTAGCATGAAGAGATTGAATATTTCCTATTAGATGCCCCTACATTAGACTTGATCATGGGTTGGGTTGGGTCGATGCAAAATTTTAGATATGTTTTCTAGGCTCGACCCAAAAAATGGGTCTAAAATTCCGCTCAAGCCTGACTTAGATTAAAAATGCTAAACCTGGGTTTGACCCAACCCACTAGTATTAATTTCTTTAGATTATTTTTTTTGTAAAAACAAATTTAAAAAAAATAGTACATCAAATACACTAAAACATTAAAATAAATATTTCCCAACAAATTGAAAATATATTAAAAAAAGTTTTATACTGAAATAACACTAATATATTTGCAACTTAACAAGCAAATGCCTTTAAAATAGTAGCAAAATTAAAAATAAAACAAGAGTTATATAATATATAAATAATAACAACAAAATAGTAGCAATATAATAGCAAAATGATAGCAAAACAACAGCGAAACAACAACAAAATAATAATGAAACAACGGCAAAATAGTTGATTTGGGAAGGGTTCAGCCAGAAAATTCTACCCAAGGCCCAGCCCATTTTAAAAATGGATCTTATTTTTTGTCTAAATCTATTTTTCAAACCTATAATTTATCAAAACCCTCTCATTTTTCGAATGAATCTGAATCTAGATGGAAATCTAGACCCCCTACCCTACACTCAACACTAAACGGTTATTGCCGGTAAGGTATCTAATTACAACTAAAGAATCACTTTTAATCTCAATGTTTCTGACTTTGTAGCTTCAAGTGCCAATTATCACATGTAAAATGGTATTGGCCTCCTTCATCAAAGTGTTTGCCGACAGTAACAACTAGATTTATATAAATACGTGACACTTTTTCACATGCTAACATTGTTTAATGGTAAAGTGGAGCTTTTCGGAACTTTAAAGTTTGATATTCAAATTCTGTAATTTTTTAAAATTTATTTCAGTTATTACCTCAGTAATATTGTAAATTTTAATTATGGTTATGTAATATATACACAGTAACAGGAATACATAAATGACCCCATTACCATGTCTATTAAAATGACCAAAGTGGAATGTGCATTTTTCCTCTTCTAGACTTATCAATTTGTGTATTGATATAATTCTAATGTAACGCCTATTATCAATTAAATATTGATCTGTATTGGCAAGACTGATGTTGTATACAACAGTGGAATGAGAAATAAAAGTGGCAGACTTTAAACGAATTAAAACAAAATTGAAACTCCATAATTAATTTGGATGTAGCCTATTTTAAGTTAGAAGAGAAAAAAAGGCTGTTCCCATCCTTTTTGACTGATTAACCCCTTTAGCTGCAGACGATATGAAAATCAATATACTAGAGATTTCATATTCTTTGATCACTTTCCGTCATCGGTGACATTTGTTTAATCTTTAACTAAAAGTACTTCAAACTTTTCTTGTCTTTTATATTTACAATATCTTTTTTCTATATTATGTTTGAAAGAACAAATCCAATACGTTGAACGAAACAAAAGAAAGAACAAATCCAAAGATGATACGATTTACATTGTTAAAAACTCATACTACGCATCAACTTTCATAAAAGGTTGTTAAACCTTCAGTTACCTATTCTACCTTTTTTGATTTAACATATTCTTCTTGCCTTTTCGACTTTAACAGAAAATCCAACCAATTAATACATATTTTTAAGTTCGAGTTTAATTAAATAAATTATTAAAAATTTATAAATTATAAAATTGGTTCAATTGTCAATACAATATAAATTGGTTCTCGAACGACCAATTTATCATTGTCATTTGTTGACAGTGATCATATTAATCATTAAGAAGACACAATACTGACAATGAGATAAAATAGGATTATATTGAGTGAACGGATTTAACTCAAAAGAATTAAGGATATCATATGAGGGTAACACACACATGACGAGGTCATTGGACAAAGTTGTTTGCTAAATTGCTTTCGTAAAGAGTATACAATAAGGAGTTTTCAATCATGATACTTATTGTGGACTGACTCCATGATTAAGTAATTGCGCATTATCAGAACGATGCTTCTGGACATAATTGCAATCACTAGAGCCTAATTGTATATGTCCAATTGGTCCCTCCGTTAGCTCAACAAAAGTTCGATCAGACTGCATTTGTATCAAAAGAAAATTCTACGACTTTGGGAATAATTTAATTGAGTCAATTTATTCGATGTAGAATTAAATTAGGTGGTAATGAGAATTCCTCAACTAGATAATTTGATTAAAGAATTTTCTTGAAAATTTAACTTAAAAAATCTAAGTGATTTTTGAAAAAATTAATTTTGATCAAGTAAAATTAAATTAATCAAATCAATTAAAATTAATATGATATTTTTGGAAGTTAATTTTCAAGTCTGACAATTGACCCAATGGGTAATTGAACTTGAAAATTGGACCTAAGATCGTAAATTGGGCTCGAGAGCCAAAAATCGAGACCAAGACCCAAAAATAGGTCAAACCACGCCCGATATATGAAACTGGACTGACGGTCCAATCGGTGGCTAGACCAGACCAGTCGGGTCGTCACTTACTCGAACTGAACCGGCAGTAGTCGAACCGGCTCGGGGTGCCGTAAGGATGTCATACTTGCATCATCGGATATGGCGATGCCGGTGGCTGCGAGGACGGCGTCTCAGTGGCCGGCGGTGGTTGGTTATCAGTGGTTGAGCAGTGGAAGAGTTACACTCCTACTGAAATTCTACCGGAGAATTTGATTTTAGATTAACTATTCCAAAAATAATATTATTTTATTAGTTTATTATTAAATTAAATTTAATAATTATCTTAATAATATTTTATTAATTTAATATTAAAGTGATCATCTTAATTTAAATTTAATTTAATGTTTATCTACAAGGTAAACATTCTATTATTTTAATAAGATTTAATATTAAATTTAATCTAATATAAATATTAGATTAAATTTAATATTAAAGTGATTAAGTTTAATCATACTTGAACTCTCTAAAATCTCCCTATATAAAGAGAGTATTGGGTCATTATTTACACATACTTGAATTCAAGAGAAAGTTGTAGAGAGAAAATTCTCTGAAGAGATTATTCTAGAAAAATAATAAAGATATTTTCTAATTTACGACTTAATCAAAAAGTTTAAAGTAATTGCAAAATTACCCCGCTAGTAATTTTTGTGAAAAATTTTCTAATTCGAAGCAAACCTACACTCAACAAACGTGAGCTTGAGGATAGTGGAGAAGACTACTCGATCGAAGCATTAATACTAGACAAATCGAAAATGTACAATTTTGATTAAATGTTTATTACTTTAGATACCATAACCAAAATCTTGTTTTGGAAAAAAATTAAAACTTTGATTTTTCCCTAAATTTATTTTCTGTTGCGTTTTCCAATCCCATTTTTCCAACACTAACCTGGTAGGTTATCTGTAAGTATAAAAATTAAAAGGCGTGAGTTATAAAACTCAATGTGAGTTCTATCACAAGAGAATCATTGCAGTGTGACAAACCAATCATATACAACATTAGTTTTTGGTACAATAATAATCATGTGGTACAACATAAATTGACAATTCATTCGAGCATGCTTGTGAGTGTCAATGCAATGCAATTTTAGTTTAACAGGAAAAAAAAAAGGTCTTACCCCACCGCTATACTCCATAGTAAAAGTTCCTAAAAACTCATATATCCCAAACAATCCAGTTTGTGGATAAACCACTAGTGTTGCAGGTTAGTACACTGCTAGAAGTTGTGAATACACAACGAGTTTGCAAATAAAAGTTTTTAGTAAAAAAAGTATAAATAAACCACCAATTCTTGCAGGTTAATACACTGACAATAGTTGTGAATACATAACGAGTTTGCAGATAAAAGCTGCTAGTAAGTTCATGAATAAACCACCAGTATTTGCAGATAAACCACCAGTGTTTGTAGATAAACCACCAGTGTTTGTAGATAAACTGCTAGTATTTACCGTTTCTTAGCAAAGATCAGGATTCTTTTGGTCATAATTTTGAAATTAATGGATGGAACGATCGAAGGAGAGATGTTTTAATCTAGGAATGCTAATTACTCAGCAGCAAAAATATGTAAATTTTGATGTAAAAGAGGGGAAATAAAAGGAAATGAAAGGAAAAAGGAGAAGAAATAGGGAGAGAAAATAAAATTCTATTTGGAATTGGAAGAGAAAGAAAACCTAGTTTAATTGGAAGATGATTGATCAAATAGTTAGGGTTTGAAACCCTAGTGGTGACTTAGGTAAATAATCTTACTTTTTGGGCCGAAAATAAAAAAGAAAAATAAAAAAACGATAATGGAGATGGAGTGACTCGAACCTAGGCAAACAAGGGGAATGAGTGGTGTGTTAACCATTGGGCTGCTATCCATTTCTTATTTATTATCTACTCCAAATAATAGTTGTTTTAGTGTGGTTTTCATCCTAGTTTGTTGAAAAAAAAAAAAGAAATGGAAAAGGAGTGGTTTGAACCTAGGATTTCGAAGGAGTGCATTAACTACTTAATTATCAAGCCTAATTCATTTTTTGGTCATTTATTTGAATTAACCCCTATATTTTGGGGCATGATAACTCTCCACTCCTTAAAGAAAGTTTGTCCTCGAAATTTACCATGTTTGAACAGATAAGGGTGCTGTTGGTGAAACATATCTTCCAGTTCCCACGTGGCCTCATCAGTGCCATGGTTCCTCTATAGAACTTTGACAAGTGGGATTTGTTTCCTTCTTAGAACATTTATGTCACGATCTAGAACTTGTACGGGTTTCTTTTCAATGGACTAATCTAGCCTCACCTTGATCTCTTCAATCAGTACGATATGGGAAGGGTCGAATCAGTATCGTCTTAACATGGAGATGTGAAATACATCATGGATATGGTCCAATTCTAAAGGTAATTCTAACTGATATAGAACTAGACCGACTCTCTTAAGGATTTTATAAGGTCCGATGAACCTAAAACTTAACTTGCCCTTTCTTCCGAACCTTAACACCTTTCGCTATGGGAACACATTCAGGAAGACTTGATCTCTGACACTGTACTCAATGTCTTTCCTCTTTAAGCCCACATACGACTTCTGCCTATCTGAAGCCACTTTTAGTTTATCCTAAATCAACCTTATCTTCCCCTCCGATTCTTGTACCACTTTGGGACCTAAAACTTTCCTTTCACCCAATTCGGTCCAATACAGTAGTGTTCGACACTTATGCCTATACAAGGCTTCATAGGGTGTCATTTGTATGCTTGATTGAAAGCTATTGTTGTAGGCAAATTTTGCTAGAGGAAAATGTTTCTCCTAACTACCTCGAAACTCAATGATGCAACCTCTTAGAATATCTTCCAATATTTGAATGACTTGTTAGGGTTGTCCATCAGGTTATGGATGGAAAGCAGTACTAAAATCCAAACGAGTCCTAGTGCTTCGTGAAGCTTTTTCCAGAATCGAGATGTAAAACGGGGATCTCAATCTGAGATGATTGATATAGGTACCCCATGCAACCTTAAAATTTCCAAAATATATGACCTAGCTAGCTTTTGGAAAGAGTAGTTAGTGCAAGCAAGTAAGAATTGAGCTCACTTAGTTAATTGATCTACTATCACCCATATTGAACTTTCTTAGTGGATGTTAAAGGTAACCCACCAACAAAGTCCATCATTATTCACTCTCATTTCCTTTGAGGTATTTTAATAAGTTGTAACAGCCTAGAAGGGAACTGATGTTTAACTTTCACTTACTGGCATATTAAGCACTTAGCTACAAACTTGGTCCTGTTTCTTTTTAGCCCAAGCCACCAGTACAGTTCCTTTACATCTCGATACATCTTATTTCCTTCGGGATACATTGCATAAAGGCTAGCATACGCTTTACGAAGTATAGTTTGTTTAAGTTCTTTATAATTTGGCACACAATACCTCCTTTAAAATAAAAATTTCGTCATCATTAGACCCAAATTCTTTAGTTTTGTCGTCCTCCACCTGTTCAATCCATGACAACAAGGATACATCTAAGGGGGTTTTAACTTTGATCTTATTAGCTAAGTTAGGTTTCATTTGCAGCTCGGCTAGCAAGCCTCCATTATCCATTAGACTTAGCCTAGCAAACATTGCTATTAAATCTATCATCTATTTCCTACTTAAAGCACCTGCTACTATATTAGTTTTTTTGGGGTGGTATTCAATTACACAATCATAATCCTTTAACAATTCTATCCATCTTTGTTGCCTAAGGTTTAATTCATTTTGGGTGAGAAGGTATTTGAGACTCTTATGATCGGTATAGATGTAACACTTCTCACTATACAAGTAGTGCCTCTAAATTTTCAGTGTGAAAACTATTGCAGCCAACTCTAAGTTATGAGTTGGTAGTTGCACTCATGCTACTTCAATTGCCTTGGCGCATAGGCAACTACTTTACCACCTTGCATCAACACACATCCAAGGCCGGTATAGGACGCATTACTGTACACCACATATCTGTTTCCCAATTTAGGTTGAATTAACACGGGAGCTTAAGTTAACATAACCTTTAGCATTTCAAAGCTTGCCTGTTGGTCATCCATTCATTTAAATGAAACATTCTTTCTCAACAACCTAGTGAGTGGTGTGAATATCAAGGAGAACCCTTTAAAGAATCTACGATAGTACCTAGCGAGACCAAGGAAAACTGAGATTTAGGAAAATTTTTAGGTTGTTTTCATTCTAAGATGGTCTCTATCTCTTTTGAATCTACTCGGATACCCTCTACGGATACCACATGACCCAGAAACATAACCTCCTTAAGCCAGAATTTGTATTTACTCAGTTTGACATACAATTTCTTTTCTCGAAGGATTTGCAGAACCATCTTATGATGTTCATCATGCTCAGGTTTAGTTTTGGAATAAAATTATTTAAAATTTTGAAAATAAAAATAATTATTTCAAATAATTTTTAAAAATGTGAAATATAAATTTTCCAAAAATTCAAAAAATATTTTTAAAAAACGAGCATTAATTTTTTGTCTAAGCCTATTTTTCGGGCCTATATTTTTGTTCAAACACTCCCACTTTTCGGGTAAGCCTTCGGGCTAGCCCATGTTTTACCTCAACATCCATGCAAATTTTATGAAATGAGTTTCTTGTTAAGTGTTTCATACCATCTTGAGGAATTAGATAGGGAGACCCACTTTCTCCTCATTTATTTATTTTAGAGATGGAGCATTTGAGGCACAACATCAACTAACGTATCTAGAGCAAACGAAAACCTTTTTGTGTTTCCAAGATATGGACCGATAATCTTTCATCTATTCTTTACATGAGTGATATTGCTGGATTTTTTAGATTTTTTGAACCGTTCATCATAATTTAGCCTAACTTGGTCTAGTTCTCAATTTTTTTCATATTAATTTTTTTTATTTTGACTTATTTTGATAAAATGAGCTTTATTTTTTTGGTTTTTTAATATTATTTGACAAATTTTCAACGTCCTTTTCATAAATATCTCTAAAAAAATAAATTTTCAAGAACTTTTAAATTATTTTTACTATTTTAAATACAGAATATTTATTTTTATATAGTAAAAAAATAAAATTAATTATATATTAAATAAAAAATAGAATTTGGTTTAGATTCGGGTAACCACGATTTTTGAACTTGCATTCCATAAATTGTCCACATACCTCAGTTTGGATCAGTTTTTGAATTGGTTGATTTTTTTGCTAACCCCTAATTCTTTGTAAATGATTTGGTACATTTTACTAAAGTAGATGATATTTGAGATACTTTGGAGCAATTTTGGTATATTTTCAAGTCATAAGGTTAATACCTAGAAGACCAAAATTTATTTTTCCTCTAATGTTAAAATGTTACAAAAATTAGCAACAAACTTGGCTATCGGAGAGTAAGAGACTTGGGTAGTTTTTTGGGTATCCCTCTCTTTCATAGGAGAATTACAAAAAAACACATACCGACTAATCATTGAAAAAACTCCATTAGAGACTCAGTGGGTGGGATGCAAGATGACTTTCCTTCCCCGGAAGAGTTACATTGGCAAAGTCAATGATCATGACAATCCATAACTATTTTATGTAATGGGCTATGATTCTGAAAAGATTTTATAATTTAATAGAAAGGCTTATTCATAACTTTTTTTGGAGATCGACTAGGTGATATAGAAAACCAGCTCTATTAAAGTGACAAACTATTTGTTAACCTCTCAAGAATGGGGGTTTGGGTTTGAGAAGATTCGTGGACCAATATAAATTGTTTCATGAAAATTGGGGTTTGGTATTCTTTCCAAATTGGATGTGCTCTAGGTGAAAGTCTTGCGAAGCAAGTTTTGATTTAGAGATGGGTGTCCAGAAAATATTAATTGCATTAATTATTCATATGTATGGAATTCTCTCACTAAAATTTGAGAATCTTTGAAGGAGTGTACTTATTATTCTATTAGGGATGGTAAAAAAGTTAAGTTTTGGATTGACAACAAGATACCTAATTTGGGGCCTCTTTTTAACTATTATAAATAACCTCACAAAAAACAGGATGTTTGGGTATGTGAGATGGTGGCAAATGATGATAGCTAGTCTAGGAGAGATATGTTGATAATTTGAACCACTTTGTAATACAAAAATTGCAGCTATCCCAAAACCCAATAGTATGAATAGGGTTGTTGATTGAGTATTAACTCGATTGGCATCAACATTTTTGCCAGTACAAGAGAACATGGGTTCGAGCACACTAATGTTAATTGGGATTACTTTGTTGTACACAAAATTGCAACTATCCCAACATCCAATAGTATGAATAGGGTTGATACATTTATTTGGAAAGGTTTGATTAATGAAACATTTTTAATGGCTACAACATATTCTTCACTAATTTGGTGGGGTAATTGGAAACCAAAAAAAAGAAAAAAATAAAAAAAGAAGTAGCTTGGAAATTTAAAGGGCCTCATCAAGTCTATTAATTTATTTGGCTTGTGTTGAGGGAGCGGTTTTTTACAAATGGTGAAAGATAGTGTCACTACATGGTAGAAAAAAGTACGTACAACATCACATACGGTTTGGGATCCCTTTCTATTTGTATGGACCACCTCTAACTCTTTTTAATTGCAAAAATGGATTCAACAATAGTTAAACGTAATCCCATCGCTTGTCCGAAGATGAGAGGATTTATACAAGATTCGCTTGTTCTCTAGGCTATTTGGAATCATTGGAACGGGATGCTCTTTAGTAAAAAACAACCTATACTTGAAAGACCTTATTTCTTGCTAACTAATATACCTTCACCATCCCAAAAGTCTTCAATGACAATGTATTATCCTCTTTTTGACCACATGAGAGAGGAAACACCCTAACACAATATCTAAGTGTAGTTGTGCATAGAGTGGTACTTTAGAACAGAGGAGTTGTGGTAGCGTTAGGGAATCCCACCATCATTTGTAAGAGATTTAAGGGAAAACTAGGGTCCAAACACGCATCCTACTAATCAAACTAGCTCTTTCTCCTTTGAAGCAAAACCAGGTAAACCAACATTATTACCTTGATGGTAGCAAGAAATGGAGAAATATAACAGAAAGTCGCACACTTGTTAATTGAAAGCTACAACCAGCTATGGATAATATTTAAACTCTCCTACAACTAGTGAAAATACATTTTTGACAATAGTCAACCAAGATTACCAATGACTCTTCGGTCTTGGCTAAAATGCCAAAAGATGCAAATACTTCGTTTAATTCGCCTTAAGACTAACAATTTTTCATTTTTTCTTACACAATTAACTTATGTAAAAAAAAAAGTAAAGTAAAAAATGGTAGTGTTATCTTTTGTGTGTTATTTTAGTGATTATTTTGATTCAATAGTACCAATGGTTGGAAATAAGAAAAAAAATTAACGAAAAATGTTATAAAAAGATTAAATATAAATATTTTTTCCTAGTGTAGTAACTTTGCTCACATTTATTTATTTTTATCCACTAGTCATAATCTATTAGTATAAAAAAGTTTGATGCACTTTTTTTTACATATAATTTGTCGCCATATTGATCCAGAAGGAGGGTAAAGGGAAAATAACCCAACAAAGGAATTGTATTAAAATCTTGAATTTAACGAATGCCATATAAAAAAAGGAAAGCTTTACTGTACACTTAAAAAAACGTATACCAAAATTTCTAAATAAAGCATTAGAATTATTGGTAAACGTTCAAAATTCTAGTATTGCTATAGTGATAGAAATTTTAATATAACATTAGAAATTCTTATATGAGCTTTCTTGTTTTTTCTCAAGCGTACCCTTCTATAACAAAATGATTGCATAAGACATTAGTTTATGCTTTTCTTTCATTCAAATTATGCATAACTAATATCTTAAAAAAGTTCATTACATTATACCTCAATTTTACGGTAATTTAGAAATAGTGAATTTGAGTGCGTTTAAATGCATAATATTTTTTAATTTATTTAGTTTAAGTTTTAAGAGTTTATAAGAAAAAGAATATCTTAGAAGGTTAACTATTTGTGATATATTACAAGGTAAACTATCTCGTTAGTCATTCTAAAATTAGGTTATTCCTATTTTGGTCACACCAATTTTTTTGTTAATTTTGGTCACTGATGTTAATTAAATTGATCAAATTGATCACTCTATCGTTAAATCTACTATTCCACCATTAAATCCATTTATTTTTTTCGTATTTTTTTCTTTCCATTCTCTCTCCTCTCTTTTTCCTCATCTTCGTCCTTAAACTCATATATTCCTTTCTACAAAATGGTGAGGTTTCCATGTTGTGGGGCTTGACCTGCTATGGATGAAGTCGTGAGGTCATTGTTTAAAATTCTAACTACTTCATCAACATTGAATTCATCAAGCAACATGTCATGGTCTCAAACATTTACTAGAAGCTATTGATGACATTGTGATTGAAAGGGAACATCAAGTTGGTTTTATTGAGCTTTTTGCTTTTATTTATTCATCAAATGTTTGCATTCAGAAAGCCTTCGGTTTGCACTTGAAAAATAGTTTCATTCTAATTGTGGTTAGAACATTAACGAATAGAAAGGTTAAATGCAAAGTAATTCAAAGAGAAAAGTAAGGAGAGAATTAATACATGATATTTGTTAATGCAATTCTGACATAATAGTTCTACGTTTGCGGAGCCTCGCCTAGTAAATAATTTTATTCAACAATCATCCAAATCACCTATTGGCTTAAGCCCAATCTATCCTTAAATAAATAAATAATTGCAGCCCCAATACTGATCCCAATTATCACAAATCACTCTCTCAAATATCTCATAATTCAATTGATAAACCTCTCTAAATAATACCTAAAAGTAGGGTTGAGTAAAAAAAACTAAGAAGACCAAGAAACCAATTGGAATTGATGTATTCAATTCAATTTAGTTTGGATTCTATAATGCCGAGTTCATTTCGGTTTCCAATTGATGTTATTATCCAAACCGCACAATTCGTTTTGGGTTTAATTTTTTACATGGAATCCATTTTATCCAAATCAAATCGAATGAAAAAATATATATTTAAAGGAATAGTCCTCATAGAATAATAAATTGATCATTTCAATGTTTATATGGACTAATTCATTTAACTATATTATTATTATTATTATTATTATTATTATTATTAAAAACTAGATATGATTATACAAAAAGTTATAGAAATATTTCATAAAAAAAGTTATGAAAGTGTAATGTTGTATTAAACTAAGTGAATAATTTCTTAAATATAATAATTATAATTATAAGCATAAGCATAATTCTAATTTTAGGAAAATAGTTTATTAAACTTTATAATCTTTTATTTATAAAAGAAACAATTATACACAAGTTGTCAATTATATATATTTTATAGTTAAGAATTGAATCAGTTATATTGGCATTTTGTAATGACTCAGTTTTTTTAGGTATGTAATGACTCAATTATAACTAATTAAAGTTAGCAACTAATTAAAAGAGATGACATAACAAAACATTAGATATATGAATGATTTATGTATTGGCTTTCCTTTTAATAACTTCTACGTTTGGTTGGAGTATTATTTTTTATGAATGTTTTTAGTATATAAGTTAGCAATGAACTAATTCAACTGGTAATAATATTTAGCCATTCCCAAGACTTTGTTTTAGCAACATGAAAAGGAAAAAATTTCGCTTATTTTGTAAATGTTTTATCTTTTACAAAAAGTTTTACTCATATTTCTAGTTTTAAGTTTAAATTCGTACTAACTATTCTTTGTTTTATGTCTAATTATTGTAATACACATGTAATAAATCTGTTTTTTTTTTTTGTCTTTTTCCTCATGTTATAACACTAGTAACCAAACGAGACATAAATGATTTATAAACTTAATAGCTTAACTTAAAATGATTTTTAAATGATCTTATGAATGATTATGATATTAATTTAATTGTTTAATTCACTTTATAAATGTATAAATGAATCTAGAACATGTATTATGATTGTTATGAAAAAAATTAAGAATTGCAATATTAGATTTTTTTGGGCCCAAACAAGGTGACAATTTTTTTGACAAAGCCCAAATTTTCTAAACACCGTTGAGCCGAACTGAACCAAAATTTTTAGTTTCGGATATTTCAATTTTTATTGCATATGATTTCGATTTCAAAAGTTAAAAAACCGAATGGAGCGGTTTGATTCATTTTTGTTCAAAAATCGAACCAAACCTAACTGAATGCACTATTACCTAAAAGGCTGCCTAAAAAATAACCATAAGAACACAAGAAAGTTGTTGACAAAGACACTCTAAACTTGCCTTTTAATGACACCACAAGTAGCCTATTTATAGACAAATATAAGAGTCCATCAACAAAGTTTTGATAAGCTTTAAGCACCTATTTAAAAGATGAGATTATCCCATAAATTATCCTAAGCATTTATTAGATAAAAGTCTTCATAAATTAGTCTTCCAACTACTCAGAAAATCTCTCAAGAGATAAGGATAAGGATAAACATTGTCTTCACTTTAAACTTCTTAATATGACCAATTAAAGAGCTAAAGAGTCCTAGCTGAACTCCATTGTTATTTTGTCAAACATGCCACTTCTTAGCAGGCCAACCAAACATCAAATACCCATGGGGTTGAAACTGTAACACCCCTAACGCGTATCCGTCGCCGGAATAGGGTTATGAGGTATTACCGATCAATCACAACACAAAAGCATATAAACATCCATCATACATAACCACATCATCCCTTAAGAGGGCCTACGAGGCCTTAAACATGCTTTAAAGAAGGTTCGGGACTAAACCGATCACATATGCAAACTTTGGAAAACTTAGAAAATTTTCAAATATATAAGGGTCACACGCCCGTGTGAACAGCCTATATTTATCAATATTTCAAACATTTAACCACACATTTTCATATTTTCACAAATTAGTACATTTTATGCAATTTCACTAAAAATCAGTTTACAAAACATGATAATCTATCAACAAATACTCATTTTTCATCATCAAACATTCAAGAAAACATGAATTCATCAATGGAAACTTTCAAAATCATCAACACTTTCAAACATTAAGGCATGGGCTAGCTAGTACTCAAAGCAACAATCACAAAAACATAAAAATTATCAAAAACGGATCAAAACTGTACCTTAATCAAATTAACAATGCCCAAAACCTAAAAACATGAAGATGGCTTCTTCCTTCATCAATATTCAGTGTAAAAAGATGATAAATTGCCACCAATATGTTTTGTTTTAATTAATATTAACTTATTAATCAATTTACCATTTTAACCTTTAATAAAAACATTATAATTCACATGATTCAAGGCCATTTATGTCAAATTCCACTATCAATGGTTTAATATCAACATAAGGACCTTTCATTTAATAAGCCATAGCAATTAGACACCTTTATCATATAGAATGCAACTTTTGCATTTTACACGATGAAGTCCTTTTTCTCAAATTGAGCTATTAAACTATAAAATTAGCTCACGAAATTTTCACACATACATATTCACATGCTGTAAACACATAAAATAATATTAAAATTATTTTACGACCTCAAATTTGTGGTTCTAAAACTACTATTCCAATTTAGCTAAAACCGGGCTGTTATAGAAACAACTCATGACCCAAGCAAAAAATTCATTTTTGTTCTAATAGATTATAGAATGGGCAAATAAAAAACCTCAACAATCTCTCCATTAGCATTTTTTACGAAACCTTACAAATAATGGTTAGCACACAAATAAAAAAAGCCAAATATCAAGGGAATTAGAATATGTCTCCCTCTAATAGGTAAAACCATGCTTGAGCAAACACTCATACAATCATTGAATCAACAGTTTTAAAACAAAATCAAGATCATCTCCCCATTTGACAAAGCAAAATGCAACAGACCAGTTAAAGATTCCACAAGTCACATTTCATTTGCTACTAGAATTTTTCCATTTCTCCCCCTTGGCAAAGATGCCAAAAGTGCTCCCCCTCACTAAGAGATCTTTTTAGAAAAAAAAAAAGACCTTTTAGCCATCAACCTTTGAATAAAATCATTAAAAAAATTCATATCAATCCTCAAGAACCCTAACACTTGAGCCTTTTAGGAAGCCAAAACATATAATGTTTTACCAATTTTGTTTTAAAAAAAGATGGAACGGTGTCATATTCATGTCAGCACAACAAAATTTTTGTAGCACATCTTGCCCAACCCGATCGCTGGGTCCGAGCTATAGGATGCCACATCCGTTGCCCGAGAAACTACAGTCAAATACATCAAATGAAAATTATTTAATCATCGAATCATGACTTATACACATTTATATAATGATATACAACTTAAATCAAGCCTTAATTGAGCTTACAAAAGCTCTTTTGTTGAATCGAGTATGAAATAGAAACAAATTGCAAAGTTTCAAAAATTGAAGGCCAACGCCATGTCATCACCTTCTCCACATCGCAACGTCACCAAACAATTTATCACGTCATGATGTCAAGCCACTCAACGTTGTGACATTACAAATTGTCGACTGATGTTTAGATAAAGAAATGTGGTTGTCAGGACGAAGACTCTATTTTTGGTAAAAATTAGGTCATTTGGTACCTATTTCATTCCAATCCAAATACTTGAACACTTAGTGCATAATTCCTAAACTTTCCTACATAAAATCCCACCAAATGTAAACCAAAACATGTATAAATATCCACATTCATTGTACATTCAACTAAACCAACAATTCAACCATTAAAGTTAACATTTCAATACCAAGGCATTTAAACAATCCATTTGGCAATTATAAACTATATATTTATCTCCAAGCTTTCCAAACATACCAAAAACATTCACTCATATCTATTCATCTTGGCACAAATATATCTTAACATATTAGTAACACATACCATACCAACAAGACTTTATCATTTTCAAAATTAAATCATTAACCAAGGTTCAAACTCAAGCTATCATATATATATACATGCCACATAACCAGACTAAGATGATCAAAAGACTAACGAGTCTATAGTAGGATAATGTGGTCTTCAAGTTGATCAGATCGACATATTCCACAAATCAACAATCTACAAAGAGAAGGGAAAACTGTAACACCTCAAAACCCAGCCCAGAAGTTTCGACTAGATTCTAAAGGTTACAATGGCCGCCAAAACTGCCAAAACAAAGCATTGTTTAAAAATTCTAAATTTCCTTACAAAAACCATTTTCTTCCTACATTTAGAAAATTCAATAAAACTTATCTTACATTTTGCAAACAGTGGTTTGAATTTTCGTTTAAGTTACAGGAAAACCAAATTAAATTTCTACGTTCAGTTTAGAGACACTTCAGTTAATCGATATTTCAAACTCAGTGTATCAGCAGAAAAACAGTTATTTTAATATAATTTGGAATTCGTAAAAGCAATACTTTAAGATTGGAACATATAAAATCATCACAGTCTCGGAAATTAATATTCCCATTTTAATAAAAAAACCATGCATGGAAACCCAAATTTTGGTCTGGCATTAAAACCCGTAATTTGTCAAAGTCCAGATTCAAGCTTAAACCTTATGGAAGTCCAAATAGAATCAGTTTAATGAACCTTATGAAAAAAATTTCTGAAACAAACCAAAAAAAAAAAAAAAAAACCTGAGACCTCCGTTTTGCTTAATCCGGGACCTAGCTACGACAGTTACCTAAAAAGAGGAAAAACTGAGGTTATGAGCTACACGAGCTCAATGTGAACCCCAAAACATTAGAAAAAGGAAAATAACGATGAACTAAACAAAAGAAAATACAAAAAACATATTTACAAACAACACACAAAAATCTCGAAATGATAGTCGGATATACGAATCATTTCCATTAACATACAAAACACAAACATAATAAACCAAACACACATGTTACTTAACACATCAAGTTATTCAAATTATTTCACAAACGTTCCAACGTTCGCACAAACAAATATATACCTCTCGATGAAAAATGAATGCAATACGTTAAAATGTTCCCACCCAACCAACCAAAACACCACTTCGACCACCCTGCATACCATGATTGGGCTATGGTAAGCCTATCCACCTTACACACGATGATAGTGGATCTAAGCCACTCAAATAATAAGAATATGTAGTTGAGCTGACATATATAAAAATATACTGCGGTAATACTGCTATAATAAAATATTGCAATTAAACTGCCGAATCAGACTTCCTTCTCTTCCAACAAAACCCCAGATATTTATTCAAATGCAAAAATGCACAATCATCATGCATACAGACATACTCATATTTAGAGAAACGGAACCAGGATTCAACATACTTGTATTCAATCAAGCATAATAGAACACATTTATCCCAAAGTGTTAAAAATCACATCCAAACTTGTACGAATAATAGACCTAAAATCCCATAACAAATACGCATTTACAATACAATATTACATCTAATAATTGTATATTCATAATTAGATTCAACAAAATTAAGGTTTCACACACTCCTATAGAACCTAAACTAGCACAGGATCATTCAGGGACTAAACACATCGATTTGCAAATAGGGTACAAAAATTGTAAAAGGGCCACACGACCGTCTGACTGCTTGTCTGGTGCAAATACCACCCCTAAATTCACTACAAATAACGAAAACTAACCCCAAAAATCACCCCCAATTACCTAAGTTCAAGAAACACACCTTAGAAACGCAATTTCGAGCACCAAAAAGCGACCGATTCATCTTATCTCTATCGACCTAAAACTTTAGTTTCACACACACACACACACACATACACGCACAAAACCTATAAGGATTTTTAACCTAAACCAAATACCAACAAATCAACGAAACAATTCAAATCTCAAGAAATCAACACTTGAGCTTACTCGATTCAACGATTGATTGCAATAAAGAACAACCTTGAGAAGCAAAAACTAGCAATAAAAAAATTGAAACCAAAAGACAAAGACTGAAGAACCAAGGAAAAAGAACTTGAAAATGTTGAATAGAAAAGACTGCTGGAACCAAAGTAAAAAATCGAAAACTAAAATTTTCAAAACCAAAGAATGAAGGAGAAAATGACGTGAGAAAAAAATAGGACAAATGAGCTAAAATTTTGGGAAATCTGTTTTCATAAATTAAAAAAATATATCTTAATTGTTAAAACACTACAGCAAAACTGACTTTTAGCGGTATTTTTTTAGGCCTTTAGCGGCGCTTTTAAGCGCCACTAAAACTATTCGTGGCGTTTTTACAAGCGCCGCAAAAAATGCCGCTATAGACGGCGCGCTAAATTTTGCGCGATTATTTGAAAAACGCCGCTAAAGTCAGACCTTTAGCGGCGCTTTTCCAACAAACGCCGCTAAAGGTCATAAAAATTAAAAAAATAAAATATTATAAAATATTGTAAAATCCTGAAAAATATAAAAATTAAAATTTATTATCAAAATATTGAGAAGAAGAATAATCTATGATATAAATACATCCCGCCAAACAAAATACCGCACTTATCATACTACATTAGAAATCTAATAAAATACAAATAGAACAAAATAAGGATGAATGAAAGACATTAACGATATATAAAATCATTGTTTCTAATGCATATGCAAAATCAAGTCATGGTGTGCACCAAAGATCCGGCTCGTAATAGCACTTTGTGCCTTGATCAAAATAATATGCGTTTGAAAAGATGATCTTTTCCAATTAGTCGGTCAACCCGAAAAACAAATACTTCAAAAGAAGTCATGTGTCAATTAAACTTGCCGCACGATGCATGAATTAAATATGTGTATTATTAAATTATGAGTTTTAAAAATAAATTAATTTTAAACAATTTGCAACATATGTCTAAAAAAAAAAAAAATGCCAATTACAGTGCAATAAAAGGATTTATTATATGTAGTAATAAAATTATATCGAATTATTTTTATATAATTTTTAAAAAAGTAAATAATATTATGATTATGAAAATTCAAATATAATAATATACAAGTTAAATCATTTTAAAAAAAAAAAGTTAAATCAAAATTTATATCTTCAATTATTGTTTGTTGTTTGATATTGTTACTATTATGTGTATTCTTGCACAATTGTGAATGTTTTTTTTTTCAACTAATAATTACGTGCATAAATGCATATTAATCAAATATTATTATTAGCACTAATAAATTATAAGTATGTAAAAAAGATGAATTTTTTTGCTAGATCATCTTTTTTTATTATGGTTATTATTGCTAAATTAACTTTTTTTTTATTTTTAAATGTTTTATCTAATTACTTAATGTTTTATTATCCGTTCTTTCTTGCTATTCTTTCATTTTGGCTAAAATATCAATAAATGTATTTTTTAAAATTATAGAAATAAGTCAAATTTTTGAATATTTACGAAAATTGACCAATTTTAATCAGTTAAAATATTAAAAAATATTAAACAGATTCTAAACATATCAATGTTGGATAGGATTAGATGATACCTTCTCCGAAAGCAAAGTGCGTAAGACCACCCGTTTGATTGAAAGAGATGTCCACCGGTATGTCATTCACGATGCATTTCACTATTTTAACTCAAATCAAATTCCAAAATAACCGAAATGAGCTCAAGATGATTTTAAGCTATATTTGCCGCTTACGTACATATCTTGATATGCAATAAATACCATTTAATCGCACTTCAATTTACAGCATTTAAACACTTCAATTTACAGCATTCAAACACTTCAATTTGCAGCACTTTAACACCTCAATTAACAACATTTATACACCTCAATTATAGCGATAAAACATCTCAATGTCCAGCAACTAAACACTTCAATTTGCAGTATTTAAACACTTCAATTTGCAACATTTAAGCACTTCAATTTACAGCATTCAAACACTTCAATTTGCAGCACTTTAACATTTCAATTAACAACATTTATACACCTCAATTATAGCGATAAAACATCTCAATTTCCAGCAACTAAACACTTCAATTTGTAGTACTTAAACACTTCAATTTGCAACATTTACTACTAATATATAATTTTAGGATTCATTAACCAAGAAAAGGAAGGAAAAATATTCTTACTGCCATGGAATATCGCCTGCAATCAGCCATTTTCCTTCTTTGTCCTGGTAGGTGAGAATATAATCATCTTCATCACATTTCTTGTCTGTTCATGACATGAAAAAGATAAAAGCAAGCTTGGTATTTTTTTATCTTTTGAGGAACTTATGTATATAATCAATGACTTTACCACTCATCAACATCTTTATCACTCTTAAGATCTTGTATAACATTTAAGCACTTCAATTTACAGCATTTAAACACTTCAATTTGCAGCACTTTAACATCTCAATTAACAACATTTATACAACTCAATTACAATGATAAAACATCTCAATTTTCAGCAACTAAACACTTCAATTTGCAATGATTTAAACACTTCAATTTACAACATTTAAACACTTCAATTTACAACATTTAAACACTTCAATTTGCAGCATTTAAACAACAAAGACCATCAATTAAATAAGAGGAATTTTAAACATTTAATATTCATTTCCATCATAATCGATGAAGAAATTATCCACCATTTAATT
Source organism: Gossypium anomalum (assembly GCA_025698475.1). Lineage (NCBI taxonomy): Eukaryota > Viridiplantae > Streptophyta > Magnoliopsida > Malvales > Malvaceae > Gossypium > Gossypium anomalum. The sequence continues at coordinate 20,351,729 of CM046966.1, forward strand.
AGCTTAGTTTCAGCATTAATTCGGTAATGAGCAACAATATACAAAACATTCAATCCACCATACAAAGATATTTCAAACATCAATTTACTCACTTCCTGACATCATTAATAGCAACAATTTAACGATTTTCTTTCATACGATTCTTCCAACCAACCCAAATGTACCAAGGATTGATCTTACCTAAACTCGATAAACTATGTTATTAGGATGTTGAAATTTGAAAACCAAGATCATTGCTAGTGCTAATTAATAAAAACAACAAAACATCTAAACGTTGCAAGACAATAAGTTAGGAAAAATAGGGCATGCTTTCAATACTTAAAGGCTAGCTCAAATTGTTCCTAAGTTGCCAAAAGGACTACTAGAGCAATCAAATTTAGTAGGGACTTGAGACAGCTAGAGTTCCTTTCTTTCTACCTTTTTCATTTCATTTTGTCCTCCATATAAATTAATTAGAGCTATAATTTCTCTTGCAAAAATAAAAAAAATCCATACACCAAACAAAACATACGTGGTAATGGCTATAATGAAGTGATCAAGCCTGTATGGCTACGCTAACAAGCATGCAATAATGAAGCAGGACAAAATATGATATCATCCAGAATTCCTTATATGTTGAAAAACGTGCAAGAGCTCAGGAGGAAAAGGAAATTGCAAATGCTGATATAAATGCTACTCAAATCCAAAACCTAGATCACTACTACTAAGTAACTTGGATACCTCTTCAGCTTGTTATTGTTATTTTAGGGACTGAAGTTGCACCTCTCCTCCAACAGAGAAGTTATAAATATAATATCGAGAAGAGAATAGGGCAACAACGATTATCTACTTAACATAAGCCAAATAGCTACTTGATTTCTAAATATAAAATCGAAATGTAATAAGGCAACAAATTTCTCTATGGACACATTTTGGCCTGTGAGAATCAAGTCAAATAGCTATTTCATTGCAAAGAGATACTAACCAACAAACTTTCTAAAATCTTCTTTTTAACACAATCAAAGTGAATATATACATTTTGAGTTTCCCTGACACCCAAATAAAAATACAGTACATTTTTAACATCTACATTTCCTAAACCTATTAACATCAACCTACCAGGATAGCAAATAAACATCTTTATAGAAGGAAATTAATTATTTAGTCTTTCAAAGAAATCAATGTGATATATCCATTTTGTTTCTTGAAAACCAAAAAATAAATAAAAAGATAAAAGGTGCACTGCATTTTCAACTTACTTGGCTCCAATGGAATCCATGGTGCAAATGAAGGGCTTGTCTTCATCTCCCAATCCAAAGAATTATTGGTTGGCGTATATGGACCAAACCTATGATAAAAAGGAAAATATGTCATAAATCTCATCTCTTTCACAACTTATATATAGAGGGGCTCTCTTCCAAGTTTAACTCCTATTCCAAATCTAATCCTTCCTAGAGATTCCTCTCAACCTTGAGATATCATCAAGGAAGGGCTTGAATTCATTATGAAAAGAAGTGTCCATCGATTACATCCCAAGGCTAAACACGAAAAGGGCAGGCCAAGAATAACTTTGATTATTTTATCATAAGACAAAGTGGATCATTCCCTTCAAGAAACGGAATACAATGAAGCATTGCTTGACAAATAAAGACACAAGTCTATTCCCTTGACATGAACAGTAACAAGTATTTTGCACAATACCATCTAGGAAAAACAAAACCCTTTTTTGGGATAGTTACAGAAAAAAAAATCCTCATGCCACCACTTCACTATTCCGACTATCTCATGCTGCTGCTGTCATTAATTAATTAGTATCCGTCAATATTAATATTTGGCAATATAAAACAATACTACAGCTCTCTATTTCTTCAATTAATCTTTAAAGGTTAGCTCAAATGTGAAATAAAAAGAAAAAACCTAATTTAAGTAGTCAATTGGACTAATCCAAAAAATATATTTAACTAGGCGTTTTAAACTAACCTTTTCTCGTAAAGAATAGCAGAATAGCAGAAACAAGGTTAGCAAAAGTCTCAGGTTTCATGTCCCTCTCTTCTCTTAGCTGATATAACTTGTGCCGAAACGCAAGCCTCTGATACCTTCAAATTTATTTTTTTTAAAGAAAAGCCAAAATATCAGCATAAAACACATGCTAATAATTCAAAAAGATAAAAAGAAAATAAGCAGATAGGGGGGTTACAAGGTTTGAGCATTGGTGGCGAGGCCAGAGAGGCCGAGAAAGAGTCGATCGTGGATTTTTGAAATCCTCTGGAAATCGGTGGCGATTGTTTGGAGTTGAACTCCGAGTCTCCGATCACTGGCGATAGCGAAGCAGTTCTTACCTACCATGGCTATGAGGGCACTCCCATTATACTCGAAGAAAATTATAAAAGCCAGCAAAACATGGTTTGTGAACCACTATTGATTGAATAGAAGACCTTAACAATTTTAACATATTTTGATATCCATACACCATCCCTATCAATTAATCCATCAACCCAAATATACATACGTAGCATACACATTTAAATGGGATAACAGATTAGAAGAATATGGAATTCGGAAATGAAGTGCAAAATAAAAACTAACGATCAATTCAAACACACACACAGTCGGGCATACTAACCCTTCCTGGATGGAATTGAAATAGATTGAACTCCGTGGTAGAACAAGGGACAAGAAAGACATCAAGGCATAAAACTGAGAAATTTAGGCACTCTGCCGGCGGCCAAACATGGCGGCTCTCCGACTTTTCCCACAGACAAAGTAATTTCCTTTTTCTTTCTTTTTTTTCTTTTTGGGGATTTTCTTAAGAATCAAACAGCACACTAAATACCTTATTCCATCCTATTATAAGCATAAGTTAGTTCAATTTCACTTTTTGAATGTTTCCTAAAGTTTTTCATCTTATTCAATTTAGTCCTTAAAACCGAAATTGCCATAACTTTGAAATTTGAGCTTTGATTTTGAAATTGACTCAATTTCATCCTTTTATAACCCTATATTATAAAAATATATAGAAATATTATATGAATTTTGAAATTCATGCATTTTGGTCCCTATGTTCAAAAACTAAAAATTAAACTTTACAAATTAGTCCTTTTTCACTTCTAAGCTTAAAAGCTAACAATTTAGTATAAAAAAAATTCAAGAAATCAACCATAGAAATTTTTGAAAACTTTAATAGTTTTACAAATTGATACATGGGCTAGTTAAATCAAGCTCACAATACCTCACAAACATAAAAATTATAAGAAAATGACTTAAAATCACTAACCAATTGAGGGATTAAAGTTTGAATGCATCAAAACCTTCTTTATGTTTCTTGAAAATGAAAAAGATGAATAATAATGGCTTATAATTTTATTTTAATTTAATATATATACTTTCATTAACTTTAATTAATTACTAATTATACTAATTATACTTAATTATTTTAACCTTAAACCAATTTAACTTAAAGCTAGTGGATTTCATCATCATCCAACACCGAATAACCATTCATTAATGGCCCAATTACTTAATTGGTCGTTTAGTTAATTAAAAATCCATAACGATTAACTTTTACCACTTTTATAATTTAGTCCTTATACCTTAATTAATTACCCAATTAAAAAAATTAAGGGACCAAACTTTAATTAAACTTTATAATAACTTGTAAATATTAAATATTTATGAAATCGAACATCAAAAATGAGTTCCGAAACTACCTTTTTTGACACCACTAAAAACATACTATTACACTTTTGTTTTCTTATCCACCAATCTCTTCAATTCCATGATTAAATCAAATCATATATTTAACAAAATATCCTTCTAAAATAAACTTGAATATATCAATAATAACAACCAACAATATCAGTTCAGAAACATCAATTTTGAATATAAAAACATCGAAATCAACCATAAGTGAAATCAAAGTAGACAAAATCACCAAATTAGCATATCATTACTCCCCCTTTCTCTAATCATCCCTAATCAACATCCTTCAAGTTTTTTAGAGGGGATGAGATCAAATGCTACCTTAACAACAAGAGTAGTTGTACCTTGTGGGACAATGATAGTCTTTTCTATGAAACCTAGATGACATTTGTCTAATGCTCGATAAATTTTTAACATGATCATCATAAGTTGCTACCTCATGTTTCAAACGAGCATCAATCAAATGTTGATCTTCATTACTCAAATGTGTTGGATTCTTCCTTACCCAATCTGCCTATGTTGTAGTCTCCTTGATCTATTTGTTGGTCAAACATGTTTAACAATATAGTTAAACTTCTTCCAATCTTGCATCATCTTAAAATAGCGGGGTTTGATGTGTCCTTCTTTCCCACAATAATGGAATACAAATTTTATTTTATTTTTGTTACAAATATGTAAATGTTTAGGTGTTCTTCCATTAATTATTGCAACATTAGATTGAGTGCTCCTTGTAATTCTCTTTTTTTGAATAGTCACCAACTTGTAGCAATGAGTTCTAACATGTCAGATCATTCCACAATAATAACAAACGTGTTTTCCCTTCTTCTTTTTACCTGTCTCATAGGAAAAAGTAGCAACCATCTCATTATATTTAACAAAATTTGTAGGAGGTGTAGGTTTTTTACCAAGTACATTATGATCATGTTCTAATCTCCCAACAACTAAGATATATTCACATTGCCTTGCATATTTTTTGAGAATGGCTTTGGCATCATTTAACTCTTACTCAGCTTCTTTCAAAGTTATATCAATTTTAGGAATCATCTCATCCTTTTTGTTGATAATTCCAACAAGCATCTCATTCACCTTTCTAAGATCAATAATCACATCACCTCTCTTTCGCCAAAATTTCGAGCCTTTCTTTTTATCTTTTGAAAATGATAACTTCTTCCCTCAAAGACTTGTTCAAATGACACAAAGTTTCTATGTTTCTTAGCATGTGGCCAAACACAGCCTTTTGGTTGTTGAAAGGAGCATCATTGTCATGATTTAAATTTGATGCTTTAACACCTAATGTAAACGAAGGATAGAAAGACCTTTCTTCTTTGACTTCATTTTTGCAAACCGTAGCTTAGGATCTCCTTCGAACAATTTTCAAAGTCTACTTTGATACCAATTGAGAAAACCTTCGATTTGCACTTGAAAAACATTTTCCTACTAATTATCATTTAAACAGAAATGAACAGAAAGGTTAAATACAAAGTAACACAAAGAGAAAAGTAAGGAGAAGATTAACACAAGATATTTTTTAGCGTAATTCAGACACAATGGTTCGACGTCTATGAAGCCTCACTTAGTGAATGATTTTATTCAGCAATCATCTGTATCACCTATTGACTTAAGCCTAATCTACCCTTACACAAAAAAGTGATTGTGACCCCAATATCGACCTCAATTATCACAAATTACTCACTCAAATATCTCATAATACAATTGATAAACCTCTCCAAATAATACCTAAAAGAGTTTCTCGAAAGTAACCACAAGAACATAGGTAAGTTGTTGACAAAGACATTCTAAACTTGCCCTTTAAGTGATGCCACAAGCAACCTTTTTATAGGCTGATACAAAAGTTTATCAATAGAGTTTTGATAAGTTTTAAACTCCTATTTAAAAGTTTAAATTATCCCATTAATTATCCTGAGTATTTATTAAGTAAAAGTCTTCATAAACCAGTCTTCCAATTGCTTCAAAACTCTTTCAAGAGATAAGGATAAAGATAAACATTATCTTCACTTTAAATTTCTTAATATGACCAGTTAAAGAGCTGAAGAGTCCTAGCCAAACTCCAATTGTAGTTTTGTTAAATATGCCACTTCTTAATAGGGAAAAAAGGTCAAACACCCATGGGGCCAAAATAGCCTATGACCAAAGCAAAAAATTTGTTTTATTTTAACAGAACATGGAATAAGCAAGTAAAAAAACCCCAAACATGCATGTTTCCATAAAGTTTCTCTCGAGTTGATTCAAATCTCCAATGGCTACACTTACAATTATTTGTTTTTCCATTTTCAGACATATTGAATATTTTTTTATGTTCTATATGAATATGTTTAGTGTCTTTGAGTTTAAGTAGTTATGCTAGAATTGAAGGTCTTAAGCAGTCCTATAGGACAAAAGATGCATATGAAAGGATAATGGTATGAATCATGGATAACTGCACGACATATCACAAAAAAATAATACGATCGCAATATAAATACATGGACTGTCAAGTAACTGATTGTAGGAGAAGAAGTTTTTATGCATGATCCATATTCACATTAATAAAACATTATCCAAAACATCTTAAAAATATAAAACCAAGCTCAAACAGTATATTACAAAACAAAACTATACATTAGCTACTATACTAAATTGAAACATATTGATTTTCTGCAACACTTGACAAGCAACTATAAGAACAATAGCCTGATCGAGTTCTATTTCTATCCTCGAAGGCCAAGAGCCATCTGATATCTAGAAAGATGGCTGAATAAGAACAAAAAGGCTGAAGATAATTTCCTCCATGCTTGGCCTAGCTAGAGGATTCTCTTGAGTGCAGGCCATTGCCAACACTGCCAAGCTTAGAACACTATCAATGGGATAAAAGCTCATCAAATCTAGATCCATCCATTTTCTCAACGTCGTTTCCTTTTTCTCTTTGGTTTTCAAAACTTGCCTAATCTATTTCCATAACATGAAAATCTCACCATTTTGTAAAAAAGGATGAGGTGGTTTAAGAAAGAAGATAATGAAAAGGAAAGGAAAAACAATGAAAAGGAATGAAAGAAAAGAGAATAAGGAAAGGGAAAAAAAAAAAAGAAATAAAAAATTTTGATTTAATGGTGGAGTTACCAATTTGGTTAATTTAATGGCTGTTACCAAATTAACAAAAAAAAAAAAATGGAGTGAACAAAATATGAACAACATAACTTTAAAGTGACTAACGAGGTAGTTTACCCTATATTACATATAATAATTAAATGATGAATGTTTGTTTTAATAATTCATCACACATTCATGATGTGGGTGAAAAAATATAAAAATTAAAAAAAAAACTAAATATAATTTTGGTTGAAATAACAAAATTATAACTCTAGAGTTTTTAGTGTTTTAGTTTGAAGCCTCATCATTTACTAATTTATTTTGAATTTTATTTTATTTTATAAATTTCATATAAAAATATAAAAAGCTAAAAACGTTATTATAATAAAAAAATTTTATTTTTTAAATAGAAGAATTTTAAACCATTTTCAACTAAATGGATGATCTATTGATTCAATTAAAAATAAAATTTGATATAAATTAAATAATCTTACAAAGCATAACCAACTCAATAATACTAAATAAAGCTAAATGATTTTCTATATGAGAGTCAAACATTAGCATTTTTTTTTTTATATATATAGGTGATATTTCGGTAAAACTCTCCCACCAATAATGACTCTAGAAGTTGAACTTGTTCTAAATGCTTAGGAAAGAAATTCACATCCACTTCTTCTAACCATTTGTTGGTAAACATTAGCATTTTTACCCTCTATGGTAGAATCCCTATCACCAATTCAAGCAATCTGAATTTAATATTTATTTTAATTTTTTATAATTTTTTTTTATAAATTTCATGTAAATATAAAAACATCCTTGTAATAATATTTGTTACCTTTTAAATAGAAGAATCTTTAATCATTTTTCAACTAAATTGATGACCAATTGACTCGTGATATCAACAGAATAAAAAAATTTAAATGTAATATAGATTACTCAATCTATACTATACATTAAATACAAAGTTAGCATCACAAGTCAACCGAGCACCAACTCAATTACATAATGAAAAAAAACTATTATTTTACATATTAAATTATATTATTTTAAGAGTAATTATATCATTTTATATAAACACTGAGTTGGATTTCAACATTTATAATTCACCATCCGACCACAGCTCACATTTTTTATTTACACTATTTTTTTATAAATAAATTATTACATGCTTTTGCATTTCACTCGTATAGTAAGTGTATTTATAAGTTAAATAATCTAAGAAAACATACCCAACTCAACAATACTAAATAAGTTCAAGATTTTTCCTTTTGAGGGCGAAACATTTTTATTTTTATCATGTTTCGATCTCTATTACCAATTCAACCAAACCCAATTTAATATATGAAAATTATTTGAAATATTATCTGTAGAGTTTTTAAAATTTCACAAGTAGGCATAAAAATTGACAAATATCTTATAAAAATACAGTAAAATATTAAAAAAAAAAAGACACACAATAATTTTTTAATATTATTTATAAAATAAAAAAAATTACACCTAACAATTTTCCAAATACCCACCTATATATATTTAATAAAATTTGGTTTTGCATTCAATACACCAATAATATCTCACTATAAAACTTAAAGAATATAAGGTTAAACATACAAGTATAAATATAAATAATTAAATTCTGACGTTACATGTTAATTACCAATGTCTCTATATTATTAATCGAGTTAATATCACTAATTAACAAAAAAAAAACTATCATTTCATAAAAATAAATAAATAAAATAATTATATAATTTTTTCTAAAATTTTAAAATTTTAAAAAGAATCCACTACTAATTACCTTAATGGTTTTTTTCCACCAGCCCACTACGCATTCAATAGTTTACTCCATGAAAATCATGATTTACCATTTTCATCCATACAGTTAATACTCACCATAATTTTTAAAGAGGAAAATTATATTTTTTAAATAATTTTAATTTTTAAAGGGAGAAAAATTAAAAAAAAAACGTAGTTATATGTTACTTTCTCTAATAAAAATTAATTATATATTTTTTAAAATTTCCGCTGGTATATCTAATTTACTCTTTTATTCTCTTTTTTTAGTTTCAGTTTTTATTTAGAATTATAGTTAGAGTTTTTGTTAAACACTTAGATGAGACGAATTCAATCCCTACCATTACTATCCTCTTTCTCAATATCATATTAATAAAAAAATTCTTCTGATCAGTTAGTGCTTAAATAATAATAGACTATTACACACCTACGATATGATATGAATGAAATGAAAAATAAAATAAAATATTAAAGATTTTGACATCCTAAATTCAAGATATTATTTAAGGATTTGATTTCTATTTAAATTGTGTTATTTTATAGAATTTATATATATATAAATATAAAACTTTTCATATAATATCTTTTATTTTATAAATTTTTTTAATCATTTTCTAACTAGATATCTAATTCACTCAAGATTAATTCAATTAAACTTAAATATAACGTATGCTATATATGCTAACCATAAATCCAATTCATTGGTTAAAAAAACCCCAAATTTTTTTAAATTTTTTTCTAATTTTCATTTTTAAAAAATATTCATGATGGCTTTGTTTGTACTATAAATTCCCACTATGCGTTGGTGATCATTAAACCACCAAATACAATTTTCCCTTCCTCCACTATCTTTCTCTCCTCACACAAACTATATATATACTCACATACATTTTAGTTATATAACTTGTAGTTATTGATTTGCAGAGATCACTGCCATGGCAGCTATGCTGGTTTGCTTGACGACCCTTTCCGTTCTATTCATTTCATTGGTGTTCAAACTTGTGTTTGACACTATCCACTGTTACATTCTGATTCCTAGACGCATCAAGAACATGATGCAAAAACAAGGGGTTCGTGGCCCCAAACCCCGGAGATTAACAGGTAATATCATTGAGATGGTTACTCTAACCTCCCAATCCACCGTAAATGATATGGACGGAGTCCACCACGACGTCGTTGGCCGCCTTCTGCCTCATTACGTCAAGTGGTCTAACTCCTATGGTAATGCTATAAATATATGCCGACAGTTTTTCTTTTTCTGGGAAAAAAATATTTATATACTGCCATATATACGTGTATATATATGGTAACGAAATCTCACCGTATAAGGTGAATTTTTCAGACAGCTGAAATTGGTGTTTGTTTCCTGGGAAAATCTGACAGGGAAAAGATTTATATACTGGCACGGGATTGAGCCAAGGATGTGTTTGACAGAGATAGAATTGATCAAAGAACTGATGACAAAGCACCACCTTGTGACAGGCAAATCATGGCTGCAACAGCAAGGCTCAAAGCATTTTACTGGTAAAGGTTTGTTAATGGCCAATGGCCAAGAATGGTACCATCAACGACATATTGCTGCTCCAGCATTCATGGGAGATAAGCTTAAGGTAAACTGGTATACCTTTTACCTTCATTTTATCTTTTTCATCGTTTTGGACTTGAATCAGGTCGGACCCCAAACGAAGAAAAAGGTTTCCCAAGTCCATAATTTTATCTTTTCTGATAATTTGGAATTGGAATTCAACAGAGTTATTCAACACACATGGTGGAATGCACTAAACACATGCTTCAATCACTGCTAAATGAAGTGAAATCTGGCCAAAACGAGTTCGAAATTGGCGAATACATGACTAGACTCACCGCCGATATAATCGCAAGAACCGAATTCGATACCAGTTATGAAAAAGGCAAGCAAATATTCCATCTTTTAACATCTCTGCAACACCGTTGTGCTCAGGCCAGCAGGCACCTTTGCTTTCCCGGAAGCCGGTGAGTACCTATTTTTTTCCAGGTTCAATGTATCCAACATAAGCATATTCCTCGCATCGGACCGTTTCATTTTAAGGTAAAATGAGAGACAAATGTGTAATAAATTGATAAACATTTGACAGGTTTTTTCCGACTAAATACAACAGAGAAATAAAGGCATTGAAAATGGAGGTAGAGAGATTACTAATGGAGATCATACAAAGTCGAAAAGATTGTATGGAGATAGGACGAAGCAGTTCGTATGGGAATGATTTGTTAGGCATATTGCTGAATGAGATGGAAAAGGAGAGACGGGGAGGCAAATTTAAGATAAATTTAGAGTTGATAATGGATGAATGTAAGACATTCTTCTTTGCCGGCCATGAAACAACAGCTCTTTTACTTACGTGGACTGTCATGTTATTGGCCACTAACCCTCATTGGCAACAAAAGGTTCGAGACGAGGTGAATAAGGTCTGCGATGGTGGAGTCCCCTCTCTTGATCAACTCCCCAAACTCACTCTGGTAACCATTTTATGTTTAGTCATCACTGCATAAATATAATCTTTTTAATGATGCTTTAAATATATTAAAATATATATATATATATATATATATGATATTTAAATTCAAATATTTAAACATGAGGATAAAAAATTTCACATACATTACATGTGATTCTCAAAAAAAAGAAAAAAAAAAAGAAAGGCTGCTTAACTTTTTTATTTTTTTGGGTCCACACCCTCACTCATTCTTCATTTATTTTCTTGAATAATGGGATTTTAAAAAAAAATTATTTTATGGGTGTTTATAGAAGGACTCTTTTCTTTTTCTCTTTTATCTAATGAAATAGACTATTAGACCACTAGGTAATTTTGGTCTAACTCAATTTGCAGTTTTTTTTTTTCTAAAATTTAGATACGAATGATAGGATATAGTATTCTAAAATTAAAAAAAAAATTAATTAAACATCCTATATTTCTAATAAATATATGTATCCGATACTTAGAATTGCATTTTTTTTAACATGGTACACCAAAATCCTAATTGGCTCTCCCCCATTTTCTTAGATTATCATAAGACCCCCAAAGCATGCATCTTTGAATATAAAACCATAGAATATTAAAGGATTGTCTCCACGAGACAAAGCAATTTAAAGGGGATCCAGCAAAGATATTACATGAAATTGGTAGTCTCCACCATAGATTATACACTCAACAACTAGCTCCATTAGTTCATGGCTCTCCACTTCTTGAATTTGTACCTTCCAAACTGTTTTTTTTTTTTTTTTTTTTTTTGCTATAAAGAATGCCTAAACAACTCCCCCCTCAAATTATTAAACTTTTTTAGCTGCTTCGCTGGCCTAATTATAATATTACAATTGTTGATCAGCACCCAAAAAAAGTTCAAACGATTAAGGTTGAACAATAGGGTATCAAAAGAAGGAAAACAATTAATAAAGTTAAAATTCGATTCAAATCATAATGTCGGGGTTGATTTTGCTTGGTTTAGTTTGATTTTTTTTTTTAAAAATCGTAATATTGAAATTGATTTTGCAGCTACAAATGGTTATAAATGAGTCACTGAGACTATATCCACCAGCAACAGTGCTGCCTCGAATGGCTTTCCAGGACATAAAGTTAGGGGACCTGCTTATCCCCAAGGGACTATCCTTATGGATACCGGTGCTGGCCATCCATCACAGTGAAGAATTATGGGGAAAAGATGCCAATGAATTCAATCCAGAGAGGTTTAATTCGAGACCCTTTGCAGCCGGTCGCCATTTCATACCCTTCGCTGCTGGCCCACGGAATTGTATCGGCCAATCTTTCGCAATTATGGAAGCGAAGATCATCTTAGCGATGTTGATTTCTCGGTTTAGCTTCACGATTTCGGAGCGTTATCGACATGCTCCAGTTGTGGTCATGACAATAAAGCCTAAATATGGAGTACAAGTGTATTTGAAGCCATTGGAGGATCCTTCCAACTGAAAACGTACTAAATTTGAGGTGGAAATCTTTTTGAGTTTGAATAGAATCACATTAAAGTTTATATTTGATGCGTTAACAGTGTATATATTCATATATTATCAACAAATCAGATGCTGCCATATCATTTTTTTAAATAAATACAAATTCTTTTTTTCTGGCATGGCATTATTTGATTTATTGATAATTTATGAATTTATAAACTATTCTTACATCAAATATAAATATTTATATTGTTGTAGGAATTTTTTTTTCAAGACAGTAGTGAAGAGAAATCCAACTCTGAACTTCAATTTTGTGTTTTTAAAGTAAAATAATTAAATGTTAATTAGTGCATAAGGATATTAGTTAAGGGTTATTAAAAATTATAATCAATTTTCGGTTAATGTGATGTTGAAGGAAATATATATATAAAAGTATTACATTTTATTCGGTGAAACTTTTTACTAAAATAGTAATTAAAAATCCTTAACTGGTATCTATAGGTATTACTTTAATGTAAAAAAGTAGATCTTTTAATCAGTTTTTATAGGTTGTTCATAAATTTTAATTGTACACTTGAAGAAGCTTTTTTTTTTTTTTTTTTTATTAATATCTGATTCGGCCCATAATTTAAGTTTAAGTTTTATATTAAGAATTTATATTTGGTTAATTTGGGTATATGTTAAAAGGTTAAAAGCTTATTAGAGTGCAAATTAAAACCAGAAAAAAATTTTAGATGCAAAACAGGCTTAAATCCTACACTAGATAATAAAATTAAAGGCTTTTATTTTATTATTTCATTCTAAGAAAAACAATTGAAATGTTATATAAAAGCTTCTAACAGTTGGTTTTTACTAATTTGTTACCTATAAATTAATATTTATTTTTTAAAATTCTTTGCATTTACTAATTTGTTATTTTTTAAATTCTTTGCATATATAATTAATGATTTCTAAATTAGAAATTTGACGACAATGTTAACTATGTTACTTAATTGGATTAACTTTTTAATTTTGTAAAATATGATGATAAAGTTTTGATAAATTAAAGTACCTAGATTAACTTTTCAATTTTTGTAGAGGGATGAAATTTATAATCAAACTATCATTGAAACTATTGTGGTTATGTGGAATCGGTAACAATCTTGAGGAATCATAAATTTTTATTTTAACACCCCAAACCCAGCCTACACATTATGGCCGAATCTGGAAATGTTACATCAACTCGTATGAAAACTAATTTAAAAATCTAGCTTAGAAGTCTTATGATCTAAAATCTTAATTTAGCTAAGCTTATACAAGTTTTAGGAAAATCACAAGTTTGACAACATCTATTTCACAACACAATCTCTTAAAGGTTTACTTATAAAATAGAAACTTTCAAAAATTTTCTCTCTAACTTTAATAATCACGTGATTTGAAAATATTAATTTTTAGCAAATCTCTTACGTGTTGCGCACAACATTTATTTATTTCACAAAAAAAACTCTTACAAATTTTAGTCAAATCTTATGTTCGAAACACTTATCCTACAGTGAAATCACTTACTGACTTGTTTAGTTTCGCAATGGAATTTCAGAGTTTTAATTTTAGAAAGTGAATTCTAAATTTGATAAATTGTATGATTTTGCAATTTCATCTTAAAATACCAAAAAAACCAACGATTAAAGCAAAAACCCAAAAACAAACCAAATCTGAAAACTTAGTTCAAAAACCCGAAAGTCCGAAAAACTTGATTAATTAAAAATAATCAAACCAACTTAAGTGAGAAATCAATCTAAGCTCCCGCACGCCGCATGGTCCTAAGTTTGAAGATCACCTGAAACGTATTAAACAAATAGGTGAGCTAGAAGCCCAATGTGTAACACATCCCAAGCAACAAATCAAATATACATAAATAAATAAATACGTTTTCAGATACAGATTAAAATATATTCTCATATATAGAATCGGTTGTATTTCATAATCGGATACTGAAGTATTTTCAGATTCGAAAACAAATGCAATCACAGATCCTACCCCCATCCGCTACACACCAACTCCATTCAACCAATTAGGACTACAAGAGTCCTTCCATCCAATCACACCAAGTCGTGGTGGTATGCCACTCATAAAGGTGTATTTGAGCTGCCAGACAGATAATGCGGTTTAATCACCAAAATTGCAATAATACTGTCAGAATACACTTCATCCATCACATATCAAACCCACCCTGATGCACATGCATAAATAAATAGATATCGAATGTGTGAATGTCATACATGCTATTCACAATAGATTTTAGATCACATTAGCATAAAACACATTATGCTATAACGTATAACATACCTCTTGTGTAATCATAAGTCACATTAAATAGAAACAGAGCATCAGATATCAAGACTTTTAGTCATATTTATACCATACGGACCCTACGGAAGGGCTAAATTTGATTCGCACGAAAAATACGATCCTAGGGTAAATTTTCAAAAAATGGACCCACACGCCTGTATGGCCCACATGGTCTAACTGGCAAGCCCATGTGGCCCACATTGTAACGCCCAAAAAAATTAAACATTAGTTTTGTCCAACTCTGTCATAGAAGGGGTATTTGCTTTAGTGGTTTAGATTGATTGTATTCTTTGGTCGTGAGTTCGAACCCCTTTGCGAGCATGTTATAGTATTTTATTCTTTTTTTCAATGTGGGGAGGGGTTTAGATTTGATTTAAACTCTTAGTTAGATAACTTTTCAGTTGTGGAAATAGATGTGTATTCTTAATTTTAGGAAAATAGCCTTTAGGTGATTGTCCTTTTTGGTTTTAATAATAATATAATTAAATAACATAATATCACCCTAAACAAATCCCCAAGTTTTTTTTTCCCCATAACCCCCATTTCAAGCCACTATTCTTCTCTTTGATTTTGCAATTAGTTCTTTTTTGTTTTTTCTTCTTCCATTCTTTCGTTTGTTATTGTGTTATTCTTGTTAATTTCTTTTTCCCAAATATTTCCTTATCAATTTTGATTTTTTTTCGTAGAGCGATGACTGATTTGAAGGCAATGTTTGCTCACCTAAGGTAGTACTTTTAATTATGGGATAAATAGTGATGGGGTTCTATATTTTTTAGGTCGGGTTTGTGTTCCTAACAATTCTGATTTGAGGCAATCTATTATACGAGAAGCGCATTATAGCCCTTATGCTATGTATCCCAGCGGGAATAAGATGTATCAAGATCTTTAGGAGTTATACTGGTAGCCTAGTTTGAAACGAGAGGTAACAAATTTTGTCTTTTATTATCTAACGTGCCAGTAAGTTAAAGTTGAGCACCAACTGCCTTCGGGTTTGGTTTAACCCGTTAAGATTCCTCTTTGGAAATGGAAGCAAGTGACTATGGACTTCGTTAGTTGGTTGCCCTTAACACCCACTAAGAAGGATTCTATTTGGGTTATCGTAGATTATTTGACCAATTTTGCTCACTTCATTCCAGTCAGGACTGATCATTCTTTGCAAAACTGACTAAGTTGTATATTTCTGAGGTTATTAGACTTCATGGGGTTTTGGAAGGAACTTCATGATGCTCTGGGTACCCGATTAGACTTCAGTACAGCATTCCATCCTCAAAAAGGTAAATAATTTGATAGGGTGATTCGGATATTGGGGGATATGTTATGGAGTTGTGTGATTGATTTTGAGGTGGCTGGGAGGATTTTCTACCGTTAACTGAGTTCACGTATAATAACAGCTTTCAATCCAGTATTCAGATGACACCTTACAAGGCTTTGTATGGTCGTAAATGTTGTACTCTATTGTGTTGGACTGAGTTGGGCAAGAGACAGGTTTTGGGTCCTGAGTTGGTTTCTGAGACTAAAGATAAGGTTAGACTGATTTGAGATCATCTTAAGGCATCTTCTAATAGACAGAAGCCCTATTTAGATCTGAATAGGAGGGATATTGAGTATTCTGTGAGTGATCATGTTTTTCTTAAGTATCTTCATAGAAGAAGGTCCTCCGGTTTAGACGTAAGGGCAAGCTGAGCCCTAGGTCCATTAGGCCTTATCAGATTCTGAAACGTGTAAGATTAGTCGCCAATCAGTTAGAACTATCTCTAGAGTTGGACATATTCATGATGTGTTCCACGTCTCCATGTTGAGGCAATATCGTTCTGACCCATCTCACATTGTATCTGTTGAGGAGATTGAGGTAAGATCGGATTTGACTTTTGAGGAGGAGCTGGTTCAGATTCTAGATCGAGATGTTAGGGTATTGAGGAGAAAGACTATTCATTTGGTTAAGGTTCTGTGGTAAAATAATGGCACTGAAGAAGCCACTTGGGAACCTGAGGACTCAATTCGACAACAATATCCACATCTATTTGAATCAGGTAAATTTCGATGCCGAAATGTCTTTTAGGGAGGAGAGCTGTAACACCCAAAGAATTTAAACATTTGTTTTGTCCAAATTTGTCATAAAAGATGTATCTACTTTAGTGGTTTAGACCTTTGATTGTGTTCTTTGGTCGTGAGTTCAAACCTCTTTGTGAGCACACTATAGTATTTTATTCTTTTTGTCAAGGTGGAGAAGAGTTTAGATTTGATTTAAACTCTTAGTTAGATAACTGTTTAGTTGTGGAAATAGATGTGTATTATTAATTTTAGGAAAATAACCTTTAGGTGATTATTCTTTTTGGTTTTAATAATAGTATAATTAAATAAAACAATATCACCCTAAACAAACCCCCACGTTTTTTCCCCTTAACCCCCCATTTCACGCGACTATTCTTCTCCCTGCTTTTGCAATTTGTTCTTCTTTGTTTTTTTTTTCTTCCATTCTTTCGTCTATTCTTGTGCCATTCTTGTTAATTTCTTCTTCCTAATATTTCCTTATCAATTTTGATTTTTCTTTTACCAATTGCTAAGCCGAAATTGTTATAACCTATGTACTTCAATTCCTTCTATGCTATTACACTCTTGTGTTATTTCGTGGTGTTGGGTAAGATTTAAGTTCTGCTGTTAGATATGTATTTTTTTGGATTGTTTTTTTAATCATGATAATTAATTAATTTATTTAGGGGAAATTTAAAAAGTGAATATATCACCGACTAGTTAAGATTTAAGGAGGTGTTGTTTGTTCGAAGGTAAGTGATTCTAACAATTTGGGACTATTATGGCTGCTTGAGGGTTAATCAGTTGTGGTTGGTTTAGTATTTTAGGAAATTTTAAATTTTTTGTCACTTAATCGTTGCGCAGTTGAGGGCTGATTTTGTTAATGTTGGATGCTTTTAGGTGCTGGAATATTTGTTTTTAAGCGTGCATTTTAACCAAGGTTTGTAATGAAATCCAGAGAAAACAATAAAGGTGAAAGCCAAAAAAGTGAATTGTCGACGCCACACAGCTATGTGGTAGGCCGTGTGTGACATATGGTCGTGTGACAGGCTGTGTGCTGGATCGTGTGAGACACACAGTTTAGGCTAATTGGGGCATGTGGGCCCAAAATTTTAAATTTTACCCTAGAGTCGTAAGGATCGTTTGGGTCAAACATAGGCCTCTCGTAAGGTTCATAGGGCATTAATTAAGCTTAAAAACATGACTTCTAATGTTCTATTAGCATAAAAATAATGGTATGTTTTATATGATAAATGATGTATGCATAGCATAAACTGTATTTATGGTAAGTCTGATCCATATCTGTTATGAGAGCATGTATGACATGTATGTTCTATTATCTGTTAATATCTATGTGTACATTTGGGGTGGGATTTGTGTATATGAAGGAAGTGTAGGCAAATATACCTCTAACATATCTAGTAGCATAGGCACACATATTTCTATAAATGGCAATAAATCGCCTAATGATCAGGCAGCTAAGCTGCGAATATTCTGAAAAATGTTATATTGACACTAAGCAGTGTGTAGGGTTGGATGGGTATTTAAATACCCTATATGGTGTGTTGGATGGTCAGAGATGGTGTGTAGCAGATGGGGGTAGTAACGTAAAATTGAATTTGTTATGATTTGATACGAATTTTATCTATGATATATATGTTTGATTAATATATGTTGATATTCTATTATGTTGCACATTGAGCTTGTAAGCTCACTCTTGGTTTGTTTGTTTACTTTCAGGTAACCCTTAGAGTTAGGATGGGTCTGTAACACTCCAAACCCGGCCTAGATGTTATGACCGAATCTGGCGATGCCACATGATAGAGTGTTTGAAAACTAAGTTTCTACGATAAAACCAATTCCATTTAGTTACAATTCTTATTTCTTATTAATTCTAAAACCCTTACTCATTTAGTCGGTTGTTTCAAACATATTTCATTGCGGAACTTTTAAAAGTTGTTTTGAGTATATCGTGTGTTTAGAAAAAACTTTGCCTTTTTGAAAACTGAGTTTTTAAACGTCTAGCAGTTATAAATCCATAAAAATAAATAATAACTTAATTTAAGTAAAAGTCCCCAAAAGTCCGCAATTTTCATCAAATAAACTAATAATTGTAGTATGGGATAAAACCTTGAAAGTCTAAAACCATGGTCACCACCAAGTCCTCCGTCGTACCGATCCGTCTAAGTCTGGGGCTTACCTGTGTACATTAAACAAATGGGTGAGTTTACGTAAACTCAGTGTGTAATCCCACAGAAACAAACAACAGTAACTCAGTGCATAGTCAAACAAGCTTGGGCTTAAGCCCCTTTTAGTGTTAGTAATGGTTTGGCCTTAGCCCAATTCAATATCAATATCAGAATGCACAAGGGCCTTAGCCCATCACAATATCAGTAGTAGTCATGCAGTATTTAGTAACAAATTCCTACCCAACCAGCCTCTATACACCATCTTCGTCCAACCCTACACTCCGTGTGGGCATTAAATCAACCAACCCATCCCTACACTCCAGGTAGTACCGAATGTGGCACAAAACAGTAATTTGCAGCTGAGCTGCCAGTATATTAGGCTTAAGAGCCTTTCAATACACTTCATCGAAATATAATCCACCCAACCCCATGCAATGCAAACATACATTATGTCATGCTTTTATGAAACTATTAGTCATACGTATACATATATATAAATTAGTAATCACACATTATTATTCATGTATCACATATATTCAGATCATACAGTTAGGGGTCTAGATAACGCTTACCGACCCTTCAGTGGGTTCACAGTCGACTTGGGCAACTCGTGCAACCTTAACAAACATTTCGATAAAAAGGGCTCACGCGCCTATGTGGCCTGCCCGTGTGGGCCCACATGACCCAATTTGGCCTTGGCCGTGTGGATCACACGGCCTGACCCAACATTCTACACGCCCGTGTGGGTCCACAAGCCCATGTGGCCCACACGGCCAAATCAGTCTAGCCCGTGTGTCACACACGGCCTACCTGGCCATCACACGGCCGTGTCAAGTGCGCACGACCTAGCCTCATTGACCACACGCCCGTGTGGTGTCAACAGTTTAGTTTTTCAGCTTTTCGTCGAACCTCGTTTTGTGCATTTCGGGTACACACCTATATCATTTTCGACGTATAAGCACTCCCGAGCACTCCAAGTCCTAAAACCAAGATACACAACGTCGATTTAGCAATTAGTTAACAAATTCCAACATTAAAGAATTGGAAAAACCCAACTAACCACTGATGAAGAACCCTTTCTACGTGTTCTAAACCGCTGAAGAACGATTCTCTGCTCCACAATCTATTTCTAAACACAAAATACTAGCCTTCAGTAACCATAGATTGCTCTTTGCTACTAAAGAAATTCCCAAACCAAAAGATACTTACTACACCAAAAAAGACGAATCCAATAATTCCAAGCATGGCCGAACCACGAATGAGGAACCGATCGAAAAGGAAGTAAAATCGAATATCACAAAGTTGGGGAAGAAAGAAAAACGACAAGAAGAAGGAAGGCAAAGAATTAACATCAGTTATTTTTCTCTCCTGATGAAAGAGAAAAAATTTCAAAAAAATAAAAGCCAAAAGAAAATTTTTCCCACATCCCTTTATTCACTCCTTAAATCTCTCCACCTAACTCCTCTACTCAGATTTTTAGTCCAATACAATCTCTTCTAAACTTACAAGCAAAAATAATACCCTTGCAAAGACTCGAACACAGGACCCCCCTTCATACCAACACTCCACTTAATCACCAAACCAGCAGGCCCATTCTGATAATTATTTACCAACTTTTACTTAAAAGCCTACTAACTTGAGATAGGGCTTTATTCATAAAAATATCAAAATTTTCCCAAGTCAATGTTTGAACTTAGGACCTCTTACACACACCCAGAACACTTAACCACTGAATCAAATACACAATTGTGTCACATTTTAACAGAATCAAAAATATAATTTTTGGGGCGTTACAGGGTCAGTGTGACGGGAGCTCGGTTGAACATTTTTGTTAATTACACTATTTTTCGTTATTTTATTGTTTTGATTTTTAAGGATTGTTCGGACATATTAAAGTTGCCTTAACATTTGGATTTTATTTGTTTTTTTTATCTTAACTGTCTAAATGATTTTGGCAGGTTGAAATTGATTTGCTAAACAATGAATTTTACAACAAAAAATTGTGTTTTCAAAATTCAACTCGATTAAGTTTTTCCACTGTAATTATAAGTGTGTTATGAGTAAATAATCGATAAACTTATTGAAATAGCTAAGAAAGATAAATTTCCTAATTAAACGCGGATTTTACTAAATAAGGGCAAACATTATTTTTTAAAAATAAATGGTTTCTAGATTTTTAAATAAATCGTAGTAACATCTCCAAATTTGGTCATAACATCTAGGCCAGGTTTGGGATGTTACACACATGGCCTGACATACGGTCTCACACACGCCCGTGTGGCCTAATTGACCCAGATCGTGTGGTTCACACAGCTTGGCACACGGTCGTGTGGCGTCAACTATCAAATTTTTTACTTTCTGCCATTTGTTGTTTTTTTCAAATTTTTAGTTACACACCTAATCAATGTTGACACAATAGTTGCGATTCCAACACTTAAAAATGACATTCAAAATGAACTAATTAAATCAATACATGAAATTCAAACACTAACTTGACCATATGCGAAAAATACAATAGGCCTTTACACAACCCAAAACAACCCCTACAATGACTCGATCGCTTACCACAAATAGAAGCAATAGTTCTTAAAGCTCACTATTCACCGAAGGAGTAAATGTCACACATTCGTCACCTACAAAGTTTCCTACCAACAATTACAACCGAAGCTATAAACTTAAAAACTACCCATCCTTCACGTGAATGACCGGTTCATAACAAACAATAAGGAAAGAAAATAGTATACGATACCCAGCACAAAAATGGCACAATAGTAACGATGGCACCATGCAGAAACTAAGCGTCCATAACTGTAGCAAAGCGACAACAAATGGTAAATCAAAGTAATGAAAGAAAAAAAAGTCTACCTAAGTTCTCCAACGAAAAAATGGTAATATGTGCAAAAGAGAAAGAAAACAAAAAAAAAAATGATGTTAGAAAAGAAAATTTCAATAACAGGTAAACTGGAAACAAAAATTGGGGAAAAGAGAGAAAGTGGGGAATGAGGGACGTGGGAGTGAGAAGATGGACAGTAGGAGTGGGAGATTTTTGGGGAGAAATTTTGGAATAATTAAAAAAAAAAAAACTATCCATATCCCACTAAATCCCCTTAACTACCCACTTATTAGATTTTCCCTAGAATTTGAATTTATCCCAAATTCTGCCAAATGAGCTGAAAGTGTAAGAGAAACAAAAATATTTCCCGCTTTGCAAATACAGTGAGGATTCAAACACAAAACCCTAAGGTAAGCTAAAGCATTAGTACTGAACCAACATGTTCATTCTGTCATCGATTGTACAAAATAATTTATAAACCAAATATTCTCTTATAAGTGTTGGGGCGAAAATTAATAAAGATTCAAGGGAAGGGATTTGAACGTAGGACTTCAATCACACAATCCAGAACACTTAAATAAATTTAGTAATGCAAATATATTGCTAATAAAAAAAATTAATCGTTATTAAAGCATTTGTAAAAAGGATAAAAAAATGATATATTATAAATTAAACTTTTTACTGTTCAATTTTTATTTTTTATTAACTATGAATAAATTCACCATAATATTTTGTAGACAATATATAATTAATATAAATATAATATATGAGATTATATGATAAAAATGTATTATTATAAACTTTTATATATGAAATGTAAACTTAGTTATTATATAAATAATTTAAAAATTACTATTGAAAACATTTTTTTTCTTTTTACTTTTTTGAAACATAATAATTTAGATAAAACAATTCATTATAAATTTTTTTATTATCATATAAATTCATTTAATAATTTTTTTAATATAATAAAAATTCTTATTTATAATTATACTAAAATTTCTTACCAAGTAATTTTTTAACCAAGTTTTTTAGTAAAATTAAAATTCTCATTTATAAAGGTGATAAATGTTATAAATAAAAAAATTAAAATAACAAAGGTAATTCTTGTAAGTTTAAAAGTTTTTTCAAATTTTTTCTTATATATGTTATAGATTTTTATTGTAGGATAAGTTTTAAAAATTTACATATTTTTTTAGAGTTTACAAGTATAGTACAATTATATTACAATCGCAAGCAAAATCACAAGTACAAATGTTTGGGTAATTACAAAGTACAATTAAACCATTACAACTTATATACGAACAATGAACCACAATAATATGGACAAAATCCACCACCAGACTAAACCCACTTATGGCAACTAAGTATGGTGGGACTGGAGATCCATGTGTGAGTAAAACTTGATTCAACTCGAAAAGTCAATTTTTTTTTTTTTAGAATTTTGAGTTAATTGAATTGAATTATTCGGTTTTTCGAATAAACTTGAATAAGTAAATGGTTTTTGAGTTCAAGTTGAGTTGAACTTTACAACTCAAATAACAAATTAGTTTAAATATTCCTTAGGTCACTATCAATTTAAAAAAATGAGATAATTGGTTCTTCTCAATAGGCTCTTCATTTTTTTACTTAAGATCTAGACAACTCTCCTCTAAATTTTCCCGCTAAAAACTTAGAACAATAACCAAACAACACATTTGATTTTTCACTCAATGCACTCACAAGAAACATTCCTCAATGAACAAGAATAAATGCTTTCTCACCAATACAATACATATACAAATCTCCTCAATTTATAAGGAATCAAGACTTACTAACATTCTAAATCAATTACAATCAAACTCCCCATAAAACTAGTAAGATAACAAGTATAAAGAATATCTTCAATGAGCTCGGGATAAATCTTGAATGTTCAAGATATGCTTCCAAGTTCAACCTGATTCAATCCAATTTCATCAAAGTTGGGAAGTCAATTACCTTGATCTGGTCCAAACCAATCTTTAGGATATGTTGCTGTAAACAGTTTGGATTTCATAAATGAGCTTGCAATTATCTAAAGTATCAGTAAGAATCAAAGCCTAAGGGTTTTTATTGTCAAAATTTGTCAACTCAAACATGGCAAGTTTTTTTAGCTGAGCAGTGTTAAACACCAGTTGACTGTTAAAAAATTGTTTCAAACACATATTATTTTTAATAAAAATAAATGTATGATACATTCATTTTATGGTTAAGTTATTACTGAATTTGTACTGCAATATGTAAAATTTAGCATGTTTAAAAAATAAAGGTGAATGAGAAATTGTTCTCAAAGAATATTTCAATTGAAATTTTTCAAACTTGAATTACAAGTTTGTGTGATAATTTGAACTATGAACTAATGAACTCTAATTGGGTTAAATAAAATATTTTTCTTGTTTAATCCCGATCTAATTAATAATTTCAGTAGATAAATTAATTGTCACATTTATGAATGACATACATTCATATTCTTTTATCATTCATGAATTTAAAACACTTATTAATGTAAATTTTTTTATCGATTTAATTTCCTTTGAAAATGGGTAGCTTAAACGATGTAACTCTTGTAAAGATTTTTCTTTATATACAGTAAGCTCTTATTTCTCTTCATATATTTATTTTCTTTTAATTTCTTTTGTAAAATAACCTTAGGTTTTTATTAATGGTGGAGATAAAAATAAGTCAGCTTTTATAAGTTTGTGGAGGTGTTGTTGTTAAAGCTTCGAAAGACAATCAAGTGACGAGAAATTTATCCTCAACAATGGTAAAATCATGATTCTTCAAATCTACTCTCAGCAAGTGTTATTTACAAGTAAGTTGTTATTAAATTTATTATTTGTATGTATATTTTATTTTAACAAAGTTTATTTAATGAAAGTGAATTCTTCAACAAGGTTTTATAAATATAAGAAATACATATAATTTTTCTAACAAATGTATGATTATGTATGTTAAGTGAATTATTGAAATGTAAGATTACTTAACACATTACTATGCATGTTGCATTACTCTGGTTGAAACATAAGATTTTATTATTTGGTTGAAATATAATATTACCTAAAAATACATTTTATTAATTTTTTTCTTATTATATAATTTTTTTAACAAGTTAATTCCCTCAATAATGATTGAACAATGTTAACGTGCAAATTTATCACTGTACTTGAGCTGAAAGTCAAAATTTTACATTATACTTTATTTTGATTAATATTTGTGGTTGTACTTTTGAGCTAAAGATAAATTTACCACTATACTTTATCTTTATTTTGAATTTTACCACTTTATTTTGTTTGATTGAATTTTGTCACTAAAATTTATTTTTTTATTGAATCTTACTATTCAATTTTAATTTATAATAATTTGGAGATAAATTTTAATTAAAAAAATAATACTTTACCTTAACACTTAAAAATAATAATTTAATATTATATTAAAAATTAATAAAAATAGTTATTTTAAAAAAAAAGTGAACTTAATCTTTCATTTTTTTTTCTTTTCAAGTCTTTCTTTTACTTAATAAAGATTTAAGTTAATTAATTTTTAATATTTTATAAATTAATGTATTGTTAACTATTAAAATAAACTATTTGAAATAATTTCTCTTGTTAAGTTTTATTTTGAAATCATCAAAATCTCGTGGTAAATTTTAATTAAAATCAAATTAATTGGCAAAATTCAATAAAATTCAAAGGTAGGTGATAAAATTCAATCACATAAAAATTAAGTGGAAAATTTAATTATATTCTCAAAGTATAAAGGAAAATATTAATCAAAATAAAGTATAGTGGCATATTTAAATATTGAGCTGGTGGCAAATTTACATTTTAGCCCATTTTAGTGTTAAAATACTCCACATTTATATTACATTTGGTTACCAATGTAATAGCATGAAGAAAAAGCATAATAAGGAATAGCTAGTACAAATTTAAACTTGAAATTAGAAATATGAGTGATAACTTTTGTAAAAAATAAGACTTCTTTAAAATAAGCGAAAAGTTTTCATTCTTTTTAATAAAAATAAATCGTGAAAATGACTAAATTTACTAATTGAGTTGATTTATTGCTAAGCCATATACTAAAATATGTGTAAAAAATAAAACTCCTAACAAATAATCCATTAAACATAATGCCTTTTTAATTAATATATGTAAATTTATTTCTAATAATGATCGTATTTTCTTTTTGTCCTCTTTCTTTTTCTTCTTTTCCATATTTTTTTATGCAGATACATGTTAATTATTTTATACTTAATTTTAATTCAATTAGATATATTAATTTTGAGATGAATTATTTTTTTTTCATTTTTCATTTTATATTTTAATCAATTTATTTTCTAATAAAAATTTCTAAATTTTGGTAATTATTTGATTTTAAATAAAAACAAATTATTAAATTCATCTTAGGTTTAATAAATTTGAATATAAGCTCAAAATATTTAATTTTACTTGAAATAAAATATAATTTAATAAGAATTTAATTTTATATTATTTTAATATGATTCTAAATTAATTAATTTTTTATTATTTTGTAATTAAAAGTAGATGAAAATATAAAAATAAATAGAAAATACATGATTAATAATAACAAGTTTATAATTATATTTTTATTTAAAATTTACTTACAGTGAGTTTGGACACCATAGGGTAATTGAATGAAAGTGTAATTAATAAGGTAGTAATTACACTCTTATGTAATTGAAAGAAATTCTAATTCCCTAAACGTGTTTGGCTATCAAAGTTTAATTACATTGTAATTTTCTATGTCATGTTTGGTAGTATAGGTTATAATTACACAAATTTAAATTCTAAAAAGTATTAATTATTATAAAAGTTATCCATGATACTTGAGAAATTCTAAACAAATCATATGTAATATATTAGTAAAAAAAAAAAAAACCATTTGACAATACAATTACTAAGAAAGTTAACAAAAAAAAATACATCATATGTAATTTTACCTAATTATTCTAAGATTCCATATTTTTAGGTTATTCTTCCTTTAATATTAAATATATACTTCTTATCACTACTGGTTGGTCATTGGCCACTTATAAATAATTAATAATAAATAATATGTATTTTATTTAAAATTAGTATAAATAATTTCATAATAAATATTATGTAATTTAATTAAATATTTAGTAAGCCAAAATATATAAAAAATCATGTAAATAAAATTTTTAGATTATTTAAATGAGGCTAGTAAAATAACATATAATTATATTTTAAAAAATAAAATATATGTTCTAAAATTAAAATACTATAATTATTGTATAAAAAATTTTCTTAAACTTAAATCATTTAAGGTGCGTTTGAAAAGTTATAGGGAAATTGGATTTGAATGTAGTTGGTTGTAACTATGTGTGTAATTACTTCAATTCTTACTCTCCCCTAAGAATTGGAGAGTGTAACTAGAGGCTTCAATTACAACCAATACATTAGGACTCACGAATCATAATGGTTACACAAATATGTCACACATGTATAATTATGAGCAACTACACCCAAATCTAGTTATCAGGTAGCTTTACAAACACCATTGTAAACAAAAGGGCATTGCTAAGAGCACAAAGAAACTGTTGCCTAAGTTGGTGGGCACTTTTCTATGCACTAAATGAGGAAATAGAAAACACACAACACACAAGAAGACGATTATGCATTTCGATTTCCCTACATCTATGGAGCCAAGCTTAATGAGGCCCTTTCTTTAACAATTACAAAGTTAATGTACCCAATCACACATATCGT
This sequence comes from Gossypium anomalum, assembly GCA_025698475.1. Lineage (NCBI taxonomy): Eukaryota > Viridiplantae > Streptophyta > Magnoliopsida > Malvales > Malvaceae > Gossypium > Gossypium anomalum. The sequence goes on from CM046966.1 coordinate 20,379,374, forward strand.
GATCATTTCCCTCATCCTTGCACTTTGAAGATACAATACTCTCATTACTGTGAACACCCCTTATGATCACAACAAGTAAAACCACACCAACATGTTTTACTTTAAAAACAACATTCTTACAAAAGTATTCTCACAAGAACTGATTAAGTGTTTAATAATTAGTACATTTTTGTATGCAACTCTCTCAAATATATAGACATGATTTTGAGACCTGCTTATGATAGAAGATCTAATACAATCCCAGTAAAACATTAATTCCATCAATAGTAATACAATATAATAATAACATATACAATAAATATGGACTCTTGGTATCTCAACATCAAAATCATGATTTAATTTAAAGTTCATAATTTAAGGGATTGCTTTGAGAAATTGTCATGCCCCGAAACATAAGGGGTTAACTGAAATGAATAGATAAGAAATAATACATAGGCTAAATGGTTAAGTGTTTAACGTCTTCCATAGAGACCCAAGTTCAAGCTACCTTCCTCCGATTTCTTTTCCTTTCATGTTCAACAACTTAGGGTAAAAACCACAACTAAAATATATTCAGCCAGGCATAAAACTTAGCAAGAAATAGGCAAAAGGACTAATTGGATAAGAGTTAGCTTCCTTCCACAAGTGAACCAAGTTCAAGCCAGTCCTTCCCCCATTTGCAGTTTTTTTGGTAGCAATGGGTAAATTACCATGCTACCCTATAGGGTTTCCAAATCCTAAGTATTTAACCATCTTTTCCTAATTAGACTTGGTATTTTGTTTCTTTCCAAATCCTATTAGAATTTTTCTTGCCTCTATTTCTTCCCTATTTCTTTTCTTTTCCTTTCTTTACATTATATTTTCGTTCCATTGCTGAAAATTATTTTTGCTTTCCCGAATCAAGATCAATCTCGTTCAAATCATTTTTCCTACTAGTTGTTGATTTGGCCATTGATAACATTTTTTTTTTCATCAAGGTTCGGTAAGTGCATTTGTTTCGATAAGTAAAACTTGTAATTTCGAGATAACATCATTCCACGTTAATCTTTCAATTCAATTAATTGATCTTTTACGATTATTGCCAAAACTTTCGATGATTTTGTCAAATATTGAAACCAACCCCTAATTCGTGTGTAAATGTCATTTGAAGGACCGAATTTAGGCGAATAGGATCAGATATGATCATGAGGAACGTCGATTGGACCTTTGGTGAAATGCGTGTTCTTTCCTAAGTCAATTGGTGGTGATCATATGTAGGATTAAGGCCACACGACCTCCCACACGGGCATGTGAACCACATGGGTGGACTATATGACTATGTGCCTCTAAAAATCCTAGGCTAGTTCATGAACCATACGGCCACAAGCTCTTTCACACGGTCATGACTCCTCTGTAGGTTAATATTTGCATTTGCCACATAACCACAGTCTGTTACACGGCTTAGCCATAAGGCTATTTAACCCTTCTACGCGGCCTATAGCAACTCGCATGGCCGTGTGACCTTTGTTTTATAGTTTTGCCCAAAAATTTATGATATGTTCAGTTTAGTCATTATTATTCCCTGAATTATTTTTAAAATTTTTATTTGCTCAATTAAGTCTCTAATATTGTGTAATTCTAGAATATGTGATTTAATGACTAAATTACTATTGTTATATCATATGAAAAGTGAATATTACAAGCCTGCTGTCATTGTAATATTGATGAACTGGTAGTGTTAATATTGTTACCACCCTACTAAATACATGTTAAGCATTTCTATTGCTAATGTTAAATTGAATACATGATAAGCATGTTGATTGCCAATGTTGAATTAAATACATGTTAAGCATGTCATACTGCATAGCATGAGTGGGATGATATGTATAAAGGAAGAATGACAGTTTAATAATATGCAAATAGTAGTGGCTTGTCCGCAAACCTAGTAGCAGTTTTTATCTACAAATATGTTGTGCACTCACAATCTAATGGTAGTTTTTTTATCTACAAATATGTGGTTCGTTCACGAACCAAGTGGAAGTTTATCTACAAATGTTTTTATTTGAAAATATTGGTAGTTTACCTAAATTTTTTACAAACCCAGTGGCAACTTTTATCTGCAATTATATTGTGCATCTTCATATGCAAATCAGCCGATGGTCTATCCACAACTTGGTGTATAAGGTTGGATGAGTTCTGAGGAACTTATAGTATGGTGTGTAGTGGAGTTGGGTAGAACATTTTTTCATAAACTAAAATCGTATTGCCATCCATAAGCATGTGCATACAAAACTGTGAATTCTAAAATACTATAGTGATATGTTATTCTGATAAACCAATACTGTGAAATTGTAAATTGCTATATGAATATGTTTATTCTCGAAAGGGTTCCTTATTGAACTTTGCTATTACATTGCATTTATTGTTTATAAAACACATTGTTTGAATTTTTAGTTCCTTTAGTTGAATATATTTGAAACATGCCTCTTAGGAAAAGTAGACAAACCAATGAACAAGAGGAACCAGTGGTCGCAAACCCCTCTAAGTTTCAAAACCTAAATGTTGAAAAATACTTTCTAGAACTATAAGGGAAGAAATTCATTCAAGAAAGGGGTTTCGAACCATCGATGATCCTTTGTAAAGAAACTTAGGTTTTGGTTCGATATCATAGGTGGAACACTTTTGCATAACCCCAAAAAACCAGCTATTATCTTGGTAGTCCAAGAATTTTATGCATCATTTAGAGATCAAGAATCTGGGAGATCGTGTGATGCTATTTGGGAAACTATAACAGTAATGGGTAAAGAGGTGCACGTCACCCCTCGAGAAATTTGTGAGTTTTACAATGTTTCATGTTATGAAACTGATTTTCTTAACAATACTGATTTAACTAATTTTAAAGACATAGATATGGATAACATTGTAAACTACTTAACCGAAGGGAGAGGTGAATGGAACCACTGATTGGATACCAAACTACTAACCAATTTAAATCAAGCAGTCATGTTTCCCATAGCTAATATGTTGATGCAATTTCTTTACACTAGAATTACACCTACTTTGAATGTTTCTAATGTAAACACTTTTTGAGTTGTGTTGTATGGAATTTTATGGAAAAAAGTATATACGCATCAGTCGATGGATCTATCACAGTATAAAGCGTTGTATAAATAGCCAAAAGGTTTGGGTTTTCTTCCCTCACCTAGTGATGGCGTTATGCAAAAAGGTTGGGGTTCTAATGGAAATGAATAAGCAATTATGAGACTAATGAAGAGCTTAATAAGTGATTCCATGTATACTTAATACATCAAGCTTCATCAAAAACAAATCAAGGATTGAAACCAACAAAAAAAAGCAAAAGATGGACGTCTCGACATCTTTGAAAAGGAAATCAACACCAACTGCTCAAAAACAACCTGAGGGAAGAGACATCTCAGACATGGAATGAATGATAAGATGGATGCAAGAGATGGGCCCGATCGGACAAGAGTTCGCATAGAAAAATGGTATGCGAATACCAAATTCGCCATTGAAAAAATATGGCCCAATGCACTTCATTACAGATCCAAAGAACAAGGAGGTGAAGAGGAAAATAGAAATGAGAAAGAAGAAGAGGACGATGGGGCTATGAAGCACAACCTCTAGGAGGAGGAGGATGACAACTACGAGAGGGCATTATAGTCGCAAAGATCCACGTAGAAAGGGCCAGTCATCTGCAGCCCAATCCAACATGCACATTCTTCGAGTGGAGGCTCCTCTTGAGGCCATGTTTCAGGAAAAGGGAAAGCTCCAATGGAGGGGGTAACCACCCCATTTTGATGATTAAGAATGATTTTTAATTTTTGGGATTGTAAAACAAATAATTAGGATGATTTTTATTTCTTGTTTTAGATTAGGAGCAGGAGTAATAGTAGTTTATACATATATGTTGTTTTTTGTTCTAAATTTTCTATGTAAGAACTTTATACAACGAAACACTACAATTACGACCATAAACGAATAAGGAAAAAAGCACCCACAATAAGACTATGACAATATCATGATCAATCGGGTAACTTTGCTCATTTTATACTTAAGGGTTGCACATTAGGGACAATGTGTTGTCTAAAGTGTTGGGGGTAACATAGGAAATTTAGATCTCATTTTTTTAGGACTTTTATGTTTTTATAACTATTTTTCTTTTTCTTTTTGAAAGTGTGCTTGGGCTTGTAGAAATACAAGTGATTGGTTAGGAGCATTGATATAGGTTGATTGTATTTACTATAAATTTGTCATGATAGCGATTAATTTTAAATTCTCAATTACTAGACTACTAAGTTCTATATATTACATTGTAAACAGGAATTAAGTAATTGAATACACCAAATGACAGAGAGAATATAGGGAAATAAACATGCTAGTAGGAATGATAAATGGTTAGAATTGTGATTGTTTAATTAATTAAACTTGTGAATATTAAGACACCTAGGGATGACTTAAAGCATTGTTTGATATAACCTAGAGCCAAAAAGCCAACCTTATTCATCAATCTTGAGTACCCATATTTGAGCCAAAACAGCCCTTCTTGATGAACCTTTATACAAAACCTGAAACCAAAACACAAATTGTACTTACCTTTTTCTTCTTTGGTCATTGAATTGTATGAATTTAGACGTATTGAGGGATAGGAAAGACATAATGGTGGTTTTGTAAAATCAAAGCGAAATAAAAAGAAACAATGTAATCTAGTGTTATAGGATAAGCTAAAAATGTGCAAACAAAAGAAAATTTTAGAAAAGTCAAAACGAGTGGAAAAAGTACTAGAACAATGAAAAAAGCATTGTAAGTGAAAAAGTATTGAAAATGTCAAAAGTGACCCAAAAATAGGGTTACAAAACTAGAAAATTCAGTCATTAGCGTACAAAAACTCGTAAGCTAACCATAGTTACTAGTATTACACTATGACTTCCTACATGGAGAGATAAGGAAGATGAGAGAAAGAGAATTAAGAAGGTAAGCAAGAAAGGGTTACTAAATGGGGTAAATAGGGGACAATACGATGTGCCAAACTAATTTCGTGCTTGAAACTATTTTGATGCTCCTTGTTCTTAAATCTTATACCAACCTTAAGCCTTAGAACACTACAAGCTGAAAAGTCCTATGTGACTTAGGTAAATCCATTTATAAACAGACATTGTATTGAGTGATTACAATGATAATTCTTTGTATTTTACTCGAATAATCAAATTACCTGTAAGATTTCTTGATGGATAAATATATTTCAGGACTTTGTTGCTTATATGCTTTGTAACATACTGAACTTAGGTGTTTGAAGTTAAGAGTGGTAAGCCATCTACGTATCATACTTTAATTATGTGTATGTATGATTATTCCTATATATGTCGCTCCGAAACTCATCTTTGTATCATACTTGCTCAAGGGTCATCTTTTATATTTTTTGTTTTTATGTTTTCATGCTTAAGGACAAGTAATGACTTAAATATGGAGGAGTTTGATCTATCTCAATTTGTTGTAGCTTATTAAACCATTTTCCGTACTTAAAGAGGTCGTATAAAAGCAATTTCGATATATTTTTTATTTAGTTTTCAGTTTTAGTTTGTAAATAATAAAAAAGTGTAATTTAAGTCATTTATATGACCTTAAGGGCCAAAATAGGCCTAAAGGTAGGCTAATGTATTCGGTAAGTGTGTAGTACATCATCCAGAGGTACGATTTTGCTCTCACACAGGCATGACCCTTCCGCACGGGCGTGTGGACCACACGGACTACTACATGGCCATATGCCCTGAAAACCCTAGTGTAGTTCATAAACTACATGGCCTGGCCACATGGCTGTGTAACCCTTCCACACGGCCTGAGGCATCTCACACAGCCTACCACACAGCCATGTACCCCCTATTTTTCAGATTTTACACTTTTTCCTAGAATTTTGTGATTTGCTCAGTTTAGTCCCTGATTATCACCAAGCTATATTTAGTGTTTTATTTTATTCAATTAAGTCCCTAAAAATACGAATAATGTTAGAATCCATGACCTAATTGACTGAATTATTAATATTATGTAAGAGTATGATATGTCCAATTTAATCTATGTACATTCTCTAAATTGTTTTTAGAGTTTTTCCTTGCTCAATTAAGTCATTAATATTCTGTGAATTTTAAAATTTTTGTTTAATGCCTTAAGTGCTCTTATTACATTGCATGATACGTAACCAATATGTGTTTTCTGATAAAGTAAAACTATTGAATTGAAAGTGATAAAATTTTTACCGCCATGCTAAGAACATGATAAGCATGTTAGGTGTTACTGATGAATTGAGTACATATTACATGTCTACTACTAGTTTTGATTTGTTATAATAAAAAGCATGACATAGTGCATTGCATGGGGTGAGACATTATACGGAGGAAGAGTGGCAATTTATTAAATCTACAAATAAGTGGTGGCTGGTCCACAAAACCCAGTGGCAGTTTGTGTAATCTGCAAATATGTTGTGCACTCACAACAAGTGGCAGTAACTGCAAATATGTGGCTCATCCACAAACCCAATGGCAATTTGTTTAACCTAAAACCATATTGTGCACTCACAATAAGTGGCAATAACTGCAAATGATTTTATCTAATATACTAGTGGTTTACCCACGTTTTTCTTTACAAAATGGCACTTTATCTGCAAACCAGTGGTGGCTCGTCCACAATTCAGAGTGATATGTTAGATAGTTTTGGGGAACTCAAGAGTGAGATGTGTAGCGGAGTTGGGTAGGACTTTTCTATTAACTTGAAACTGTATTGCATTTATAAGCATGTGCACACAAAACTGTGAATATTGAGATAGTGAAGTGAAGCATTTTATGTGAAAAACCATTAATCTGAAGAGTTTTATGGTTGTGTTTAATCTCAAAATTGCTAATGCATGAGCTTTGTTTGTTTATTGTTTTGTTCCGGTTTTCTTGTGACTGAACTCACATTGAGCTTCATAGCTCACTCCCCTTTAATTTTCATCCTTACAGATAACTCACCAGGTTAAGATGCGGACTTGACTTATGGAGGGCTCGACTTGGATCGATTTTATTTACTAAAATATTTTTAATTTGTTATTTGATATCTTATTATTATTTAAAGACTGTATTATTTTATTTTTGCACGGTGGCATGAGACTTAGGTTTTGGTTTTATTCAGCATGCATGGCATTTAACTTAATTTAAAATAAGGTTTTTAATTAATTAAGGATGAAACATGGAATTTTATTAAAACTAAGTAAATATCACTTTTCCATTGCTAAGTTTGTAAATAAGTTTTAGAAGAATAAATAAATTAGCTCGTATGTTTTTTTGAAAATAGGCTAAGCTTTCTTCTAAAATAAATAAATGTTTTAAAACGACTATTTTATAAACTCTGACCGTACTAGGCCATCTCGATGGCTGATGTAATCTCTCGAATTCGGGTCTAGCATCTAGGATGGGTTGGGGAGGTTACATATGGTTTCTTATCAAATCAGCTGGTTGGGATAGAAAGAATTTAAAATCATAGTCTCGATAACCCTAGGAAGTCATATAGGTGGGAATGAACCCAAAATTGGTATTGTCTATCCATGAACACCTTACCCCAATCTGATCTGGACTGTGAGGTCAAGAGATAAGTAGTTTTTGCTGTCTCATTAGGTTAGTGGAAGATTGAGAGATCTTGGTTAATGATTAGTTGGTTGGATAGAACCCAAAATAGGAGTTAGTTATGACCACCAAAGCAAGTTGGTCTTCTGTCCTTAGAATTAATAAAATCTACAAATCGTTTCCCTTATTTGTTTTTATGTTTTTAATCATTTCTATAAAACATAATTTTCCATCACCTTAAGTCTCGTCGTAATATAGTTCAATTAGATTACTAATTAAGCCTGTTAATGTAGAGATTAGAATTAGTTTAGTCTCGCCTCTCTTGGATACAATCCTTGGAGTACTCCAATACTTCATTGATAAATCTGTATTACAACCTAACCCATGTACTTACAGAAATCACCAGACGGTTATATTTGGTTGATGAATTTACACTATAGATATTAGTACGTCTAGAGGCAGTCAAGTGTGTGTAGGATTAGGGTCACACAATCTCCTACATGAGCATGTGGACCACACGGCCATATGCCTATGAAAATCCTAGGCTAGTTCGTGAAGCACACGGCCACAAGCTCTTTCATACAGCCTACCACATGGCTATATCTCCCTTGTAGGTTAATATTTACATTTTCCACACAACCACAATCTATTACATAGTATGACCATGCGACTGTATAACCTTTCCACACGGCCTATAGCATCTCACACAGTTTGACCACACAGTCGTTTAACCTCTATTTTGCAATTTTACCTAGAAATTCATGATATATTTAGTTTAGTCCTTGTATGTTCCTTGAATTAGTTTTAGAATTTTTATTTACTCAATTAAGTCCCCTAAATTTTGTTATTCTCGAATCTGTGATTTAATGACTAAAGTGCTATTGTTATATCATATGAAAAGTGAATATTACAAGCCTACTATCATTGTAATACTGATGAATCGTTAGTTTTAATATTGTCATGAACTTACTGAGTACATGTTAAGCGTGTCTACTGCTAGTGTTAAATTGAATACATGATAAGCATGTTTATTGCCAATGTTGAATTGAATACATGTTAAGCATGTTTACTACTAGTGTTGAATTGTTCATAGCATGGGTAAGATGATATGTACGGAGGAAAAGTGGCAATTTAATAATCTACAAACTGTGGTGGCTTGTCCACAAACCCAACGGTAATTTTTAAATGCAAATATGTTATGCAATCACAACCCAGTGACAATTTTTATCTTCAAATATGTGGTTCGTTAACAAACCAAGTGGCAGTGTTTTTATATGAAAATACTGGTGGTTTACCCATAATTTTTACAAACTCAGTGGTAGCTTTTATCTGTAATTTTGATGTGCATCCACAAAAGTGGCAGTTCATCTACAAATCAACGGTGGTTTATCCACAACCCAGTGTATAAGGTTGGATGAGTTCTGGGGAACTCATAGTGTGCTGCGTAGCGGTGTTGGGTAGGACCTTTTCTGATAAACTGGAATTGCATTGTCATTCATAAGTATGTGCATACAATGTAATAGCCCAAATTTGACCGGGCCGAAAACCAAATAAATAAATAAATAAATAATTGTTTATTTAGCAGTCCATATGAAGTCCAGTTTACAAGAGCCCAAACACAGACCCGTTATACCTAAACAGGCCTAAAGCTATACAGCAGACCCACTTACTCCCATGACCCAATTACAGTTTGACTCATTAACAAACCAGACCCAAAACAAAACAGCCCAAAAGGCCCAATAGACTTAAGAGAAACAGGAAACCCTAGGGTTTCCTAAACATTGTGGCGCCACAAACATTTCTGGAAGCTTCGAGGAGCGTCTGCCAACCCTCAAATCAAAGCCACCGTTTAATGAGTTGTCCCAAGAGCCTTCAATGCCCATCAATGCCTCGATCACCGATCGTCCCTTGGTCCGGCCCCGAATCATGTCACGAACAAGCGTGACCATCGTCAAGGCTCCATCAGTGCCGTGATTCCAGGATCCTTGATCGGTGCACTAATCAGAGGCCAGAGACTCCCTCGCTCGATTGCCTGCAAGAAAAGGAAAGAAGCAAGCAAATCAAGAATCAGAATCAGGATTTATTTATCTAGATCTATTTGTAAACAGTATAAGTAGATGTAAAAATACGATGTAAAACCTTTTAAAAAAAAGAAAAAGAGAATAGATATATACTCACACAGATTCGTTCAGAGAAATACAAACAGTTTCTAAAAAAGGTGATTTAATCGTCTATCTCGTTTTTTTAATATATATATGAACTGTTTTAGCAAAAAATGTCGATAAACAAAAGAAAACGGGATTACCTTTTTGATTGGCCGTGAAAAATAGGGTTTGGAAAACCTTAACCGCCATGCGCCACAGCACATGGGCGCGTGTAGGACCAATGACCGGAGCGTGGCCTACAGAGGCCAAAGCTCGGAGCTCCTCTCCTCTCTCTCTTTTTCAGAGAAAATTTTTAAGTTTTTTTTTAAAACTCGGTTACAAATGATTTTAAAACTAAAGATTTAACTTAGATAGCATAAATGAAACGACGCCGTTTTGGCTTAATCCAATAAGCATAAAACGACGTCGTTTCTATGCATAAGATCCGCTTGTTGACCTGATTACCCGGGGAGGATCCGCGTGTTTTTTAGGATTGGGTTAATTGCCCAATTAGTCCCTCCACCTTTTTTATGTTTACAATTTGTTCTATTATATTTATGATTTAGCCCTGATACTTTGTTTCAGTTTTAATTTAGTCCTCATAGTAACTGTTTTAAGCCTTGAATTAAAACGATGCCGTTTAGGGACAAGGGAAATTTTCCCGATGAGTCCCTAGGGTTTTAATGGTCGTTTAAATTAAGTCTGATCTCAGTTTTTTTATTAAATTAGCCACTGACTTTTATTTGTGTTCAATTTAGTCCCTTTTATTCCTTTTAATCTATTTATGGCTTATTTATTTAAAATTTTATACATATACTATTATATTTTAATATGCATATATGTATTATATATCTTATAATTAATTACTTACATTTGTTTATATTATATTACTTTATATCTTTTTATTATCATATTAATTAACATATATCATTACTTATTATTTTTATCCCATAATGTTTATATATCTTTATATCATATATTATATAATTATTTTTATATTATTTATATTATTGCCATTTATTATATATCACTTTTCACAAAATATTATTATTTCACATTTTTATTTATATATTATCATTATATTTTACTTGTATTACATATTATTAATTATTTATATATATATACATATACTTTCATATTATATATTATAATTATTTTATATTATGTCATTTTTATATTATTATGTTTTACCTATACATTATTATCATTAAAGATTTTAAATTGTATTATATACTTATTTTATTTATATGGTTAATAATTATTTTATTCACATTCTATTATTACACATTTTGAAGATATTATAATATTATAATAATATTTCATCATTAATTACTCATTTTATATTATTCTAAACTTATGTTTATATATATTATAATTATTTTATTATAAACATAAATTCTTTTACATATTTGGTATTTTATACATTATTTTTCCAAACCAATATTTTTTTTATTTTATATAATTATTATCCTCTATTAAACTTTTGTTATTATTTATATTGTATATTAAATACTATTTTTTTTAAATATCATATTTTTATTTGTATATTTCGTTAACAATTATTCACTTTATTTTATATTTTTATATTTACTAATTCTTTGTGCATCTTGTATATATCATTTATGTATTAAATGTTATGTTACAATTATTATTTAATGTTATATTTGAGGAACATGTATATTGATACTATATTTCATTTTAATTGTGTATCATGCATCATTTCTTAATTATTACTATGTATGTATGTTTTGCTTATCCATTTTCAATATAAGCTATGTGTATCTTTGTATATATGATGTTGTGTAATTTTAAACATGTATGTATCTAGCATATAATTTTTGTATTATTGCCATTGTATCGTTTAAATGCATGTTTTGTTCACTTATTATTGCAATATTCTATTCCATAACGAAAATGTGATTCCTCATGCATTAACTAAAACAAAATTCCAAAGTTTTAAAAAAAACATAAAGGCAATGCTTGGTGTTTGGAAATTTCGAGAAAAGTAGTGCCCTAACTTATTGGGTTGCGACTCTTCTCGTTGAGTTCGAATAATCAAGTACCCTTCTAAGTTTTTAAAAGTTTTTTTTTAAAATGCAAGCAACTGTCTTGGAATTTCAAAGCAATATGTCCTAACTTACTGGATGTGGCGTTTTGTTGTTTCGAGATAGAGACTTCCAAAAGCTAACCTGGTGTCAATACTTTGATACAAGAGAACTCCAATTTTCAAAATCAAAATATTGTAAAGACGATTATATCTTAAATTTTTGTTAAATTTCTGATATTAAAGAAATTTTTGATAATCAATTAGGTACCAATTTTTGGGCGTTACGAGGGTGCTAACCCTTCCTCATACATAATCGACTCCCGAACCCATTCTTTTGATTTCGTAGACCAAAACCAATGATTTTAAAACATAATGTTTTAAGGGTGATCCAATTACACCTAAAAAGATTAGTGGCGACTCCTGTTTTCGTTTCCAAAAGTTTATTCCCATTTTCCAAAACCCGACTTAAAAATGGTCTCGGCAGCTTGGCGACTCCGCTGGGGACCAATAAGAGAGTTAAGCCGTGTAATTGATTATCTCTTGTCTTAATGTCGAAAATTAAAAATTTTAAAATTTAATCCTGTTTGCATTACATGTATTTGTATTATTGCATGTGTTGCTATATTCTGATACACATTGCATTTGCATGACCGTTGTGGTCACACCCTTAAGTGGGAGTGAGAAGCTACGCCTTCGTGAGGTTTTCACCTCCGTGCAGGATAGTGGATCACTTTCGAGATAATCCGTACCTATGGTTTCGTGAGATTTTCATCTCCGTGTAGCCATAGGGAAATGTATTCCCCTGAACTGAACTCGATTCAAATGAGCCAATAATGGGTGAGGATCGAGGAATTTGCTGGTTCAGGTACCTCAAATTTTAGAACCAACCTCATATAGAAAAAACCGTAAGAGCCCAACTTAGTTGAACTTTAGATATTACCCTTATAAATTATTGTCGAGATTTATTGATATCATGTGATACTGACTATTTCTTTTCTTTTGTTTGCATGACATTTTTGCATTTACAAAGGTATCGATTCACGGTCAGTCTCTAAGTTAGGAAGTTTTGTTATGGAGAACGGACTTCTTGATAGAGTGGAGGGCAACGCTAATGTCCATAGATGGTCTGAGCAAACTCAACTAGAAAAGAGAGATAGTATAGCTGTGGGATATATGTCAGAGCTGTCGGATTACACTCGTATCAGTGTTACACAAAATAATCTCCAAGAGCTTAAGGAGATTTGTGATCAGTGGGGCAATGAGACCAAACAGTTATTCTACTATAATTATGGAGATTTACCTTATTTACTCGATGTTCAGATAGATGAGCGCTTGTTCCAAGCCCTTGCCCAGTTTTGGAATCCGGCGTATAATTGTTTCACTTTTAGGGAAGTAGACTTGGTATCTACCGTGGAGGAGTACACTACCTTACTTCGTTGTCCCAAATTTCAGGTTGATAGGATCTATTCTCGAGCTGCTAGTGTCCCTACCTTTTAGAAGAAATTGATGACTATTACAGGGATGAGTGAGCAGTGGACCACTGCCAGAATTACAGAGAAGGGTGAGTGCAAGTGCATTTCGTGGGACACTTTGAAGGGTCTGATTTTGACACACCCTGATGAGACGAAGAAGGTAGATGTTTTTGCCTTAAGTTTGTATGGATTGATGGTATTCCCTAGGGCTTTGGGATATATGGATGAAGCAACCATGGATCTTTTCCATCGACTCGGTAAGAAGGTCACTTCTGTCCCTGTAATTTTGGCGAAGACATTCAGGTCCTTAGGCACATGTAGGAAGGCTGGTGCAGGCAGGTTTATTGGTTGTGCTCAGTTACTTTTAGCTTGGTTCTATAGCCATTTTTGATTGATAGATAGGGTCATTTGTCGGGTTTTCTTTAAGGATTATTCACCGCTGAAGGACATAGTTGCTTCAACTAGGAGAGTTGATGTTCCAGAAGAGAATTGGATAGCGCTACTTCAGAATCTTCAGTTGAAAGATGTTGAGTGGAGAGCTCCGTGGATGATTCCTGGTGAGATTCTTTACCGATGCGGCAGTTTCGATTGGGTCCCTCTATTGGGAATTTGGGGTGCCATTGGTTATGCCCCCTTACTTGTGTTGAGATAATTTGGTTTGAGGCAGTTCGTGCCGGTAACTCATGGGCTGGCTCAAAGTGAGTTCGTGTATAGAGGAGCTGACTACAAAAAGAGGGTCAGTGAGATCTCTAGTGCTTGGAACAAGACTTGTCGGTTGAAAGGAGTAGCTATTAGCCCTGCTACGACTCCAGAGTATGTTGAATGGAGAGGTAGAAGGATTAACGATAACATCCCTAAGCCAAGTGTGGAAGGAGCTCGACCGATGGAGGAATATTTGCAAGTGACGCTTTCGGAGTTAGAAATTATGAAGCAAGAATTTGAGAGAAAAAATTTGGTGCTCGAGAAGAGGATAGCAAAGCTTGAAGAAGAAAAGATGTACTTAGCTCGAGAAGAGGATAGCAAAGCTCGAAGAAGAAAAGATGTACTTGAGTTTAGATATTGATGTCCAAAAGATGAAGGTCGAGAAAGAAAGAAAAGAAAAGAGAAAGATCGAGGAGGATAGAGATGATTTGAAGGAGTATTACAAAAAGGCACAGGTATCCTTGAGGAAAGAGAGAGTAGGAGGGTCTTCAGATCAGTTGCAGAAAGAGGTCCAAGAAGGAAATGCTAGAGCTGAGTATTGGGAGAAGAAGTTCCAGGAGATGCAGTCGCGAAATTTGGCATTAGAGGAAGAGAATAAAGGGTTGAAGTCCAAAATAACTGAGCTTGGAAGATCCCTTCGTTGGCATCGTAGCTATGATTCTACGGTCAAGATTAAGGAACTAAGAAGTAAAGTTGAAGATTTGAAAGTAGCATTGCATAATGGTAAACTTCGGATTAAGCAGCTCGAGGCACAAGAAGATTATATAAAAGGAGAGCTTCATCAGTCTAGAGGACAGGTCAGAGAAAGGGATCATGTCATGGGAGAAACCATAACCTATATTCGAGAGGTTGCTGAATATGCGCAGGACTTGGCAGTGCGAGCCGATGTATTGAGTCTGATGTATGGGTTGTCGTCAGATATAGGACGAGAGTTAGCCCTTTTATTAGAAAGAGTTAAAACTTTGGGCATTAGGGCGAAAGCGTACTTGTAATCCATTTATATATAAAGATATTCTTTTTCTAAATAAAGTTTTCTAAATGAGACTGAATCGAGATCGATGCCTTTTTGCATTCATGCATTTGCATTACATCACATCGTATGCATTCAAGGCTATAGAAAGACCCTAATTAGTTAAAGTTTATTTCTAAAGATAGAAAAGAAAATCTGGAAATCACACATCCTTACGGCACCCGCACTAAAACTAAGAGTATGGATCAAAGGTTCGAATAGTTACAAAAGGATATGTAAGACCAATTGCAAGAACAGTTGGCCAAGATGCAGAATGACATGAGGGAGCAGATGCTGGAGGCTTAGAGGAATATGATGGCTGAAATGGCTCAGCTTTTAAGGGCCACTGATAAAGGGAAAGCCCCCATGGCTATCGCTGGTGAGGAGGGTGAGGATTATCCTCCAGGTTTTACTCCTCCTCATGTGCCATTGCAAACTGAAGCACCTCCTAGAAGACCATCGGTCACTGTGAGGCCTCAACATGGGCCAGTTGATGCTGGGATCCATATGAATTACCCAAGTGGCTTGGGATTCAATTTAGGTGATAACCCTACCAATCCTCTCATCCATGATCTAGATATGGTGGAAAAAGAGGATTTGAAAGCCGAAGCTGCAAGATAGTTAGATGAACGCTGCAGATGGCTGGAAGAAAAATTCAAAACTTTGGAAGGTGCCGGCAATCATTATGAGATTGATGCCAAAGATTTAAGCCTAGTCCCAGACCTAGTGCTACCTCACAAATTCAAGCTGCTGGAGTTTGAGAAGTACAATGGTACTACTTGCCCGGAGGCCCACATCAGAATGTTCTGCAGAAGGATGACGGGGTATGTAAACAATGATCAGCTGTTGATCCATTGTTTTCAAGATAGTTTAGTAGGAGCGGCAGTCAAGTGGCACAATTAGTTAAGCCGGGCCAGAATAAATTCATAGAGGGATCTTGCACAAGCCTTCATGCAGCAGTACAATCATGTGACTGACATGACCCCCGATAGGATTACTCTGTAAAACATGGAGAAGAAGAGGGAGGTGGTAATGCAGGTTCAACCACCACTGTTAGAGAAGGAGACCACCATGTTATTTATCAACACTTTAAAAGCGCCGTTCATCACTCACATGATTGGAAGCACCACGAAAAGTTTCGCGGATATAGTTATGGCAGGGTAGATGATTGAGAACGCCATAAGGGGCGGTAAAATTAAGGAGTAAATGGCCAAAAAATCGACCCCAAGAAGAAAAGACAATGAGGTGAACAGCACTAGCAGCTTCAATTCGAAAGCAGTCATGGTTAGTCAGCCCAAAATAGCTACAGTTGTGCAATAGGGCTCTCAAAAGCAGGAATCTAGCACCAGGCATGAGAGGATGCAATTTACACCTATACTTGTGACATATCGAGAGCTTTATCAAAACTTATATGATACGCATGCTATAGCCCCTTTCCACTTGAAACCATTACAGCCTCCATATCCTAAATGGTACGATGCAAATGTTAGATGTGAGTATCATGCAAGAATATCGGGGCACTCAATTGAGAATTGTACTGGATTCAAGAAAGCCATAGAAAAGTTGATCAAGAATGGGGTTTTGAAACTTGAGAGTACCCCAAATACTGAGAACCCTTTGCCAAACCATGACAATCAAGGAGTGAATGCCGTTGGTGAAGCTGGTGGAAAAAGGAGGAAAGAAAACGTTGGTGAGATAAGGATACCTTTAAGAGTAATTTGGAAAGAAATGGCGAAGAGAGGGATGATAATCTCTAAGAAGGAAAGAGAAGAAATGGGGAACTACTGTGAGTTCCATGGGAAAGAGGGTCATGAGACCCAAGATTTTGAAGAATTCAAAGCCTTGGTGCAAGGCTTCATTGATAATAAAGAGCTACAAATTTTTGAAGGTAGCTCTTATGAAAGAGAAATAAGTGCATTAGAAGATGTACAACAAGGAACCAACTGGCCAAGAATTATTATTTCCTTGTCGGGGAATAATGAAAGGGGGGCGCAAAACAGGCCCAAAGTGGTCATCCATAAACCTACGCCTTTCCCCTACAAAGATGACAAGAGGGTGCCATGGAGTTACCACTGCAGTGTAACAGTACCCAAATAGGAAAGTATAGCCAGTGCATCTAAGGATATGCAGAATGAAGGTTCCTATACAAGAAGTGGGAAGCGTTCTGATGAGAGGGGTATTAGAGTGGAGCCCACCAAAACCAAGGATGTTGAGATTGAGAAAGAGACTGAAGTACCCATCAATGAACCAGTGAGGGAGGAGGAGGCTAAGGAATTTCTAAAGTTTCTTAAGCATAGTGATTATAGTGTGGTCGAGCAGTTGCGTATGTAGCCAGCCCGTATATCAGTATTAGCCCTACTTCTGAGTTCTGAGGTGCATCGGGATGCGTTGTTGAAGGTGCTTAACGAAACATATGTCACTCACGACATATCTGTTAACAAATTAGACCGGTTAGTGAATAACATCAGTGTTGACAATTTCATCTACTTCAATGATGATGAAATTCCACCTTGGGGCATAGGGTCAACCAAGGCCTTGCACATCACTACTCGATGCAAAGGATATACGCTTCCAAGTGTACTCGTTGAAAATGGGTCGGCTTTAAACGTCCTTCCATTATCCACGTTGAATAGACTACCTATTGATAGCTCGCATATGAAAACATGCACAATGTGGTAAGAGCCTTTGATGGAACCAAAAGGAAGGTGATGGGGCGAATCGACATTCCCTTGGAAATTGGGCCAAATACATATGAAGTCGATTTCTTGGTAATGGATATCAAACCCTCCTACAATTGCTTATTGAGGAGACCCTGGATACATTCGGCAGGAGCAGTGCCCTCCTCATTACACCAAAAGTTGAAGTTAGTAACAGATGGACGGTTAATAACTATCAATGCGGAGGAAGACATTATAGCGGCATTTACTAGCAAGGTCCCTTACGTCGAGGCAAATGAAGAGGCTGTTGAGTGTTCTTTCCGCTCTTTGGAAATTATCAATGCAACCTTTATTTTGGAAGGAGGAGAGGTGCCGATTCCTAAAATGTCTGGAGCTACAAGGATGGCCCTGCAAATGATGATGGGGAAGGGAGCATTGCCAGGGAAAAGACTAGGAAGACAGTTGCAAGGAGGGATTCAAATCCTGAAGTTAATTGAGAAGAAAGATCACTTTGGTTTGGTTTGGGCTTCAAGCCAGACCATAGGCACAAGAGGCAAGAAATTGAGAAGCGCCAAGCGAGAAGAAAGGCGTGTTTGAATGGAGAAGAAATAGAGTGGGAACCGATGATATTCCCACCTATATCCGAATCCTTTAAGTCAGGAGGATTGTTGATGGAAGAAAGTTATCAGATCAATGCTGTACATAATGAGAGATTGGAGCAAGAAAACCTTGAGGGTATTTGCCCTTACGAACCGGGGAGCTCTCTGAACAATTGGACTGCGGAGGACCTTCTTGTAGTATTTAGGAATTTTTCAGAGTAATGCTCGAAACATGTCTATTACTCTAAAGCCTAGGAGTAGTAAGATTATATTTGTGAAAATAGGCTTATGTTCATCTATTATTATTTAAATAAAACATAACTTTCATCAATTTAAATGAGTATTGTTTCACTTTTTATCAACCAATATTTTTTTAAATTTTGGCAATTCTTATTCTTTTATTCATAGCACATAAACAATCATTCTTAGATTCATTCATTCTTTGTATGTTCTTTCATACCCCCATAGGTCCCTAAATATCAATGATATGAGCATTGATACTGCCGCTCCTAATTTCTCTTGCGAGCAAGACACGTGTTTAGAGGAACCTCTGGATGTTGAAGATGTTCAAGATTGTGATGTATCTTTCGATTTGTTAAGAATGGTAAAACATGAGGAGAAACAAATCATGCCACATGAGAAAGAGGCGATAGAGAATATAGCCTTAGAGGAAGGGAAGGAGTTGAAAATTGGAACATTAATTACCGATGACACAAGGCGTGGCTTGATTGAGTTACTTCAGGAATTCAAAGATATTTTTGCATGGTCCTATCAGGATATGCCCGGATTGAGTACCGATATTGTAGTACATCGTCTTCTGATAAGACAAGATTGCAAACCAGCCCAACAGAAGTTACAGAGAATGCGGCCAGATATTGTTTTGAAAATAAAGGATGAAGTCAAGAAGCAGTTTGACGCAGGATTCTTGCAAGAAGTAAAGTACTCCGAATGGGTAGCTAACATTGCGCTTGTTCCTAAGAAGGATGGAAAGGTACGAGTATGTGCTGATTACAGAGATCTGAAAAAAGCAAGCCTAAAGGATAATTTTCCTTTGCCACACATTGATACTTTAGTAGATAACACAGCAGGGTATTCGTTGTTCTCTTTCATGGATGGTTTCTCAGGATACAATCAGATAAAGATGCATCCAGAAGACATGGATAAAACTACCTTCATAACCTTGTGGGGCACCTTTTGTTACAAAGTAATACCGTTTGGATTGAAGAACGTAGGGTCAACCTACCAGCGTGCCATGGTGAACTTGTTCCACGACATGATGCATAGGGACCTTGAGGTATATGTCGATGACATGATTGCCAAATCTCGAACAGAGAAAGAGCACATCGAGGTCTTAAGAAGATTGTTTTTAAGGTTGAGAAGATTTCAGTTGAAACTCAATCCAGCAAAATGTACCTTTGGAGCCAGATCGGGAAAGTTATTAGGCTTCGTAGTCAGTGAAAAGGGAATTGAAGTCGACTCAGACAAGGTCAGAGCCATACGGGAGTTACCTCCACCCTGTACTCAGAAGGAAGTTCGAGGATTCCCGGGAAGGTTGTATTACATCGCTTGGTTCATTTCGCAATTGACTGAGAAATGCGATCCTATCTTTCGCCTCCTAAGAAAACACAATCAAGGTACTTAGGATGAAGAATGCCAGAATGCTTTTGAAAAGATCAAGCAGTATTTGTTGAATGCTCCGGTATTGTCTCCACCTAGCCCTGATAAACCATTAATACTGTACTTATCAGTGTTCAGTAATTCTATGGGATGTGTGCTTGGTCAACATGACGATTCGGGAAAAAAGGAAAAGGCAATTTATTATCTCAGTAAAAAATTCACTGACTGTGAAATGAGATATTCACCAATTGAAAAGCTGTGTTGTGCGCTGATTTGGACTACTAGGAGATTAAGACAGTACATGCTATACCATACCACTTGGCTTATCTCAAAACTAGATCCATTGAAATACATGATGGAATCAACGGCTCTAAATGGGAGAATGGCGAGATGGCAAATTTTACTTTCAGAGTTTGATATAGTCTACGTAAGTCAGAAGGCTATAAAAGGAAGTGCGGTAGCTGACTTCTTGGCCAGTAGAGCTCTAGAGAATTATGAGCCATTGAACTTTGATTTTCCAAATGAGGAGTTAATGTATATAGCAATGACCGAAGATTCTCCATGGAGGCTTAATTTTGATGGGGCTTCTAATGTAGTTGGAAATGGAATTGGGGCAGTCTTGGTATCCCCTAATGGTGATCATTACCCATTCACGTGCAAGTTGGACTTTGATTGCACGAATAATATGGCTGAGTATGAAGCATACATCATGGGACTTCAAGCAGCCATAGAATAAGGTATAAAAACCCTAGAAGTATATGGAGATTCTGCGTTGGTAATTTATCAGCTTAGAGGTGAATAAGAGACAAGGGACCCTAAATTGATCAATTATCGAAAGGTAGTTTTGGGGTTACTTGAGGAATTTGATGATATCACCTTTAATTATCTCCCACGAGACGAAAATTAGATGGCATATGCTTTAGCAACCTTGGCTTCAATGATTAAAGCAAATAAAAAGGAAGAGGTGAGACCAATTCAAATGAGTGTCTATGAGGCTCCAGCTAGTTGTTGTAACATTGAAGAGGAAGAAAATGATGATAACCCATGGTATCAGGATATATTGTGATATGTGAGAGATCGTAAATATCCAGAACAGGCAACCGAAAATGACAAACAAACTTTGAGAAGGTTAGCTTGTGACTATGTCTTGGACGGGGATATCATGTACAAGAGAAGGAAAGACCAAGTACTTTTGAGATGTGTTGATGCTATGGAAGCTAAGCTGATTTTAGAAGAAGTTCATGAAGGTGTATGTGGGACGCATGCAAATGGGTTCATGATGGCCAGGCAAATCATGAGGTTTGGATATTATTGGGCCACCATGGAAGGGGATTGTATCAACTATGCCAAGAAATGCCATAAGTGTCAGATTTATGGGGACAAAATTCATGTATCACCATCACCTTTACATGTTATGACTTCTCCATGGCCCTTCTCCATGTAGGGCATGGATGTCATTGGACCAATATCGCCGAAAGCTTCGAACGGACATCAATTTATTTTCGTGGTAATCGACTACTTCACAAAATGGGTAGAAGCCGCTTCTTACGCAAATGTTACTAAATCCGCTGTAAGTCTATTTTTGAAGAAAGAGATTATTTGTCAGTATGGAATGCCTGAGAGGATCATATCCGATAATGTATTGAACTTAAACAACAAAATGATAGCAGAGGTTTGCGACCAATTCAAGATCAAGCATCACAATTCTTATCCCTATAATCCAAAAATGAATGGGGCAGTGGAGGCCGCCAACAAGAACATTAAGAAAATAGTGGGAAAGATGACTGAGACTTATAGAGATTGGCATGAGAAGCTACCATTTGCACTCCTGGCATATCAAACATCTGTCAGAACCTCTACTGGGGCAACCCCATTCTCATTAGTTTATGGGATGGAAGCAGTGTTGCCTATTGAAGTAAAAATACCTTTTCTTCGTATTTTAACCGAGATAAGGTTGGATGAAGCTGAATGGGTTCAATCCCGATATGATCAGTTAAACTTGATTGAGGAAAAGAGGCTGAGAGTCATCCGACATATTCAGATGTATCAGAAGCGTATGATGCGAGCCTATGATAAAAAGGTTCGTCCAAGAGAATTCCATGAGGGGGATCTCGTGCTGAAAAAGATCCTTCCTATTCAAAAAGACTTTAGGGGAAAATGGATGCCGAATTGGGAGGGGCCGTACATTGTGAAGAAAGCTTTATCTGGCGGTGCATTGATTTTGACAGAAATGGATGGGAAGAGCTTACCTAATCCAGTGAACTCAGACTCAGTCAAAAAGTACTTTGTCTAAAGGAGAGGAGAATCCAAGGTGAAAACCCGCAAAGGGCACCTTGAATTTTTGGCACAAAAATAAAAAAATAAAAAAATAAAAAATGGAGAGGCCAAGGTGAAAACCCGCAAAGGATGCCTTGTGACCAAAGGGGTTTTGAGTTGAAAACCCGAAAGGGCAGCTCAAATTTTGAAGGGCATACAGCAATTTGGCTATATTTGACTCAACAAAGAAGTAAAACACGTTGCATATTGGGGCATCAACAAAGTACTTTGGGTCTTTTAAACACATGTCGAACTCAAGAAAGATTTCATGGAGCTGGTGTATGGACGCTCAAGCGGCGATATCTGGAGGATCTAACTTTTATCCTGTTTGCTATCTTTAGATTCTATTTCTTCTCAAAGATATGCTATCAGATTTATTTCCTTTGTATTTTTTACAATTCATTAAAATTCAATTATTCTTAAAAGATTTATTCATCTTTTATTATTCTTTAAGTATGTTGCATTGAAATAATGATAGATGAACTAAAATATTTTCACGAAATGAAGTTTTGCGCATTACTTTGGAATTTCTAGATAATGCAAGAAACTAAAACAGGTCAATTATTCGAGAAATTCACGTAAGTAAGGGATAAAGGAACTCGAGGAATTTCTTTCTTCCAGTCCAAAAGGAAAATGGACAAAACCAATGATTCAATTCTTACAGACATCCTCAGTAGATCATAGCGTTGGAGGAAGGCCTACAAGCTGAGCAAGAATGGAATTTTGAGAAAAGAAAAGACAAATGAATGAATAAATGGTAGCACTTAGGATAGGGGTCATATTCACAGCATTTTATATCATAACATGTTTAATTAGGAACATGCAACTCACTTCGAGCATAGCATCCTAATTATCAGGCATAATCATTCTACAGGTTATCGAAGACGGCGTGCTTTAATCCCTTAAACAATAGGGTAATAGGCCGCAGCATAGCAGATCTGACCTTCAAACGATTAGACTGAAGTAAGATCCAAGATGATTTGACATTCTTGTGTTTACAGGAAACAAATCGAGGACATAGCAAATTTGACTCTCAGATGTTCTCAAACAGACCTAAGATGATTTGACATCCTTGTGCTTACAAGGAGCAAATAAAAAACATAGCTGATTTGGCTTTCAAGTGTTTACGATGAAGCAAATCTAAGATGATTTGTCGTCTCTGTATTGTCAGAGAACAAATCGAAGTCTGGTATCTCCACTTCGATGGGGAGCAGATACATAGCAGATCTGACCTTCAGACGACTGAAGTAAGATCCAAGATGATTTGGCATTTTTGTGTTTACAAGAAACAAATCGAGGACATAGCAGATTTGACTCTCAGGTGTTCTCAAACAGACTCAAGATGATTTGGCATCCTTGTTCTTACAAGAAACAAATCGATCACAAGGCACAAATCGAGACATAGCTAATTTGGCTTTCACGTGTTTACGATGAAGAAAATCTAAGATGATTTGTCGTCTCTATATTGTTAGAGAACAAATCGAAGTCAGGCATCTTCACTTCAACAGAGAGTAGATCAAAGATATAAACATGGCAGTCATAAAGAAAATTGAATACCATGATTTGATAAGGCCGGTCGAATTTGGTTTTTCTATGAGTCTTTGCTTGATTCCTGTTACACAACAATAAGCAAAGAGGGGCAGCTGTAATAGCCCAAATTCGACCGGGCTGGAAACTAAATAAATAAATAATTATTTATTTAGCAGTCCATATGAAGTCCAGTTTACAAGAGCCCAAACACAGACCCGTTATACCTAAACAAGCCTAAAGCTATCTAGCAGACCCACTTACACCCGTGACCTAATTACAGTTTGACTCATTAACAAACCAGACCCAAAACAAAACAGCCCAAAAGGCCCAATAGACTTAAGAGAAACAGGAAACCCTAGGGTTTCCTAAACATTGTGGCGCCGCAAACATTTCTGGAAGCTTCGAGGAGCATCTGCCAACCCCCAAATCAAAGCCACCGTTTAATGAGTTGTCCCAAAGGCCTTCAATGCCCATCAATGCCCCGATCACCGGTCGTCCCTTGGTCTGGCCCCGAATCATGTCACGAACAAGCGTGACCATCGCCAAGGCTCCATCGCCGTGATTCCGTGATCCTTGATCGGCACACTAATCGAGGCTAGAGACTCCTCGCCGATTGCCCGCAAGAAAAGGAAAGAAGCAAGCAAATCAAGAATCGAATCGAGATTTATTTATCTAGATCTATTTGTAAACAAAGATAAGTAGATGTAAAAATACGATGTAAAGGGACCTTTTTAAAAAAAAAAAGAAATGTATATATACTCACACACATTTCGCTCGAGAAATACAAACAGCTTTCTAAAAAGGTGATTTAATCGTGTATCTCGCTTTTTTAATATATATATATGAACTGCTTTAGTAAAAATGTCGATAAGCAAAAGAAAACGAGATTACCTTTTTGATTTGCCGTGAAAAATAGGGTTTGAAAAACCCTAACCGCCCGTCTTGACGACAGTGCGTAAGGCGCGTGTAGGACCAATGACCGGGCGCGGGCCTACGGAGGCCAAAGCTCAGAGCTCCTCTCCTCTCTCTCTCTTTCAGAGAAAATTTTTAAGTTTTTTTTTAAAACTTGGTTACAAATGATTTTAAAACTAAAGATTTAACTTATATAGCATAAATGAAACGACGCCATTTTGGCTTAATCCAATAAGCATAAAAGACGTCGTTTCTATACATAAGATCCGCGTGTTGACCTGATTACCCGGGGAGGATCCGCGTGTTTTTGAGGATTGGGTTAATTGCCCAATTAGTCCCTCCACCTTTTTTATGTTTACAATTTGTTCTATTATATTTATGATTTAGCCCTGATACTTTGTTTCAGTTTTAATTTAGTCCTCATAGTAACTGTTTTAAGCCTTGAATTAAAACGATGCCGTTTAGGGACAAGGGAAATTTTCCCGATGAGTCCCTAGGGTTTTAATGGCCGTTTAAATTAAGTCTGATCTCAGTTTTTTTTTATTAAATTAGCCACTGACTTTTATTTGTGTTCAATTTAGTCCCTTTTATTCCTTTTAATCTATTTATGGCTTATTTATTTAAAACTTTATACATATACTATTATATTTTAATATGCATATATGTATTATATATCTTATAATTATTTACTTACATTTGTTTATATTATATTACTTTATATCTTTTTATTATCATATTAATTAACATATATCATTACTTATTATTTTTATCCCATAATTTATATATATCTTTATATCATATATTATATAATTATTTTTATATTATTTATATTATTGTCATTTATTATATATCACTTTTCACAAAATATTATTATTTCACATTCTTATTTATATATTATCATTATATTTTACTTGTATTACATATTATTAATTATTTATATATATATACATATACTTTCATATTATATATTATAATTATTTTATATTATGTCATTTTTATATTATTATGTTTTATCTATACATTATTATCATTAAAGATTTTAAATTGTATTATATACTTATTTTATTTATATGGTTAATAATTACTTTATTCACATTCTATTATTACACATTTTGAAGATATTATAATATTATAATAATATTTCATCATTAATTACTCATTTTATATTATTCTAAACTTATGTTTATATATATTATAATTATTTTATTATAAACATAAATTCTTTTACATATTTGGTATTTTATACATTATTTTTCTAAACCAATATTTTTTTTATTTTATATAATTATTATCCTCTATTAAACTTTTGTTATTATTTATATTGTATATTAAATACTATTTTTTTAAATATCATATTTTTATTTGTATATTTCATAACAATTATTCACTTTATTTTATATTTTTATATATACTAATTCTTTGTGCATCTTGTATATATCATTTATGTATTAAATGTTATGTTACAATTATTATTTAATGTTATATTTGAGGAACATGTATATTGATACTATATTTCATTTTAATTGTGTATCATGCATCATTTCTTAATTATTACTATGTATGTATGTTTTGCTTATCCATTTTCAATATAAGCTATGTGTATCTTTGTATATATGATGTTGTGTAATTTTAAACGTGTATGTATCTAGCATATAATTTTTGTATTATTGCCATTGTATCGTTTAAATGCATGTTTTGTTCACTTATTATTGCAATATTCTATTCCATAACGATAATGTGATTCCCCATGCATTAACTAAAACAAAATTCCAAAGTTAAAAAAAAAAACATAAAGGCAATGCTTGGTGTTTGGAAATTTCGAGAAAAGTAGTGCCCTAACTTATTGGGTTGCGACTCTTCTCGTTGAGTTCGAATAATCAAGTACCCTTCTAAGTTTTTAAAAGTTTTTTTAAAATACAAGCAACTGTCTTGGAATTTCAAAGCAATATGTCCTAACTTACTAGATGTGGCGTTTTGTTGTTTCGAGATAGAGACTTCCAAAAGCTAACCTGGCGTCAATACTTTGATATAAGAGAACTCCAATTTTCAAAATCAAAATATTGTAAAGAGGATTACATCTTAAATTTTTGTTAAATTTCCGATATTAAAGACATTTTTGATAATCAATTAGGTACCAATTCTTGGGCGTTACGAGGGTGCTAACCCTTCCTCGTACGTAACCGACTCCCGAACCCATTCTTTTGATTTCGTAGACCAAAACCAATGATTTTAAAACATAATGTTTTAAGGGTGATCCAATTACACCTAAAAAGATTGGTGGCGACTCTTGTTTTCGTTTCCAAAAGTCGATTCCCATTTTCCAAAACCCGATTTAAAAATGGTCTCGACATACAAAACTGCGAATTCTAAAATACTATAGTGATTTGTTATTCTGATAAACTGATACTGTGAAATTCTGAATTTCTATATGAATGTGTTTATTCTAAGAATTGGTATCTTGTATGCTATGTCTATTGTTACACGCTGATTTTCTTATGATTGGACTCACACTGAGCTTCTTAAGCTCATTCCCTCTTAGTTTTTATCTTTACAAATAACTCACCAAGTTCGAACGCGGACACGACATTCAGTGGGCTCGGTTAGGATAATTTTTTTCTTATTAAAAAGTATTTTAAACTTTATATTAGAACTCCTGTTAATTGGGATTGTACTGTTTTATTTGAACTGTGTAGTGGGACTTAAGTTTAGGAGTTATTAACATGCATGATATTGGATTTGAATTTAGGATATTGAAACATGGATTTAGAATTAATTATGCATAAAATAATTCTGACATCAATATGTTAGTGATCATTTTGTAATTTTTTATAATTGAGTGATCAAAATAAAAAAAAAAACTTACAAATAATTGTATGACCAACTGTGTAACTTGCTCAAATATATTTAAGAAATAATAACTCAATGGCCCATGCTAGCATTTGTTAGCAAGTTAACGGAGGGGCAACTTAGATGATCAATTTCAAATAATTGAATTATCAAATTGTAGCTTTTTATTATTAAATGATCAAAATATAAATTTAATAATGGTTGAGTGACCATAATTATAGATTAGTCATTAATAAACTTAGAAAAGTTAGTGTATCTTTAAATGTCAAAGAGTAAGTGGATATTTTTCAAATGAGAAAGTGATTTTTCCCTAAAATCAATTATGTATCTAACATAATACTATATACTTGGTACATCAATGATGGATTTTTTTAACTTTTATTTTTAAATAAAATAAATTATAACTTTTTAACTTCGAAATTAAAAATTTTCGCTAATACATAATATAACTTTAAAGCAGGAGTTGCAGAAACATTCGTATTTAATTTAAAATTTGATGTCAGACTCAAACCCAATTTTTTATTATCTATTATAAAAGAATGCGAGAAGATTTAATTAATGCTCGTCAGCGCCTTTTAGTAATCATTCAAAGTGCAGGCGCACAATAAGCTTACAAATTAAAAAGTTATCCTTAGAAGAGATCATCAAATTAATATGAAAAAGAAATAAGTAAAATAAGGTTGGCAAACATTGTGCTGCTGCCATCCTCACTTGTATTCATTTGCAATGATAACGCTGATTGAAAATATTTCTTAAAGGTAGTTGACCTCTTCAAATTTCTATTTAAAATAAAATTAAAGGTGGCTATTTTCTTTAGAATGAATTAAGTGGGTATCTTTTTACCTACATAAATAAATAAATAATGTGAAAAAGTTATTTTAGAAAATAAAAGAATTAAGCACGTAGTTTTACGAGAAGTGGGTAATTTTTTTTAAATTAATTTTTTTTTTTTTTGTTCTTCTTCCTCACAAATATCTTATTAACCCACAATATCAGTTTCACCATGTGCGTCAATTTTTCTATATATTATATTCTATTTCTTAGTCTGCATTCATTAAGTTTTACTTTATAATTCTTTAGTCATATATTTATATAATTTTACCATATTTATAATATTTTTGAAAAGAAAATCAATGGACTGTATGATACGTCATTAATAAAAATAACTTACATTAATATAATTTAATACATTTAAAATCTCCAAATTAACAAGAATAAGTCGGATGGATTCTGCAACCGGTGTCAGAAGATCGACAAAGAAGGTTAAACGCAGGACGGACGAACCACCAGATCCGGATGACTAGTGGTAAATGAAAAAGGGATTAGAGTGGATGGGGTTGGTATTCAACCTGCATCTTGGAAAGAAAAGCTTATGGGAAGTGCTTCTGTAGGGGCTAATGTGCAGCAAGAGGAGGATTTTGAATAGGACGATGGGGATGTGAAGGCGGTGATTATAAATGGTGTGCCATCAATAACTTTCTCCGATTGAGTACATCAGTTCATCGCTAAGTGAATGGCAATAACAGTTATTGTCAAGCTGCTTAGGAGAAAATTTTCGTATTTTGCCATGGTTAACAAACTGTAGACAACTTGGAGAACGAATCAACCTTTGCAAATCATAGACTATCAAATTTCAAACTGATGAGTAATATTTGGAGGTGCTGGCTGGTGGACCATGGACAATATTTGGGCACTACTTGATAGTAAGACCGTGGAACCGGCATTTTTAACGAATCAACCTTATCCGTCAAGCTTATTGTTTAGATCAAATTGCCTAGGCTACTAGAAGGTATGTATACGATAAGCCTCCTACAGCTTATTGGCAATGCAATAGGGACAGTTACAAAAATTGATCGAAATATGGATAGTACTTCTAGAGGTCAATTCGCGAGGCTTGTAGCCTTTATTGATTTGGAAAAATCGCTGGTCTCGAAAGTGCAAATTAACGAGAAATTTCAACGTGTGGAGTATGAATCGTTGCCACTTGTATGTTTTGACTGTGGGAGGTTTAGCCATAAGAGCGACTTATGCTCTCATAGATCAGGGGTAACAAAGATGTCTAAAGGGATATCGGAAAGTGGTGATGGTAAGGATATCTTCATGAAAGAAAGAGTAAAGGGTGAAAATTTTGGATCTTGGATGATTGTGGAACGGAGACAAAGGCAAAGCTTTAAGCCGGTGGCGAAAACACAAGTTGCTAGTGACAATCAGGGGGTATCGAGATTTCGGTTTGGGATTTTGAGTGACAATATCGGAAACTCAGATGGAAACAAATCATCTAGCATAAAAAATAGAGTAGAAAATAAGGGAGTTGAGGAGGAAATTGTGGAGAATGGTGGGTTGACTAAAAAATCTTTAAAGCTGGAATGATAAACAAGGGGACTGTTGGTAGGAAAGGGATGGCTAAGGGTAAAAAGAAAGTGATTTCTAACTTAAATGGGCCAAAAGGAGGGTCTAAAGTGCTAAAACTCGTTACCAATATGATGCCACAACCTGGGTCGAATGGAAACCCGTTTGAGGATGGGTCAAGGATGGGGCCACGTATACTAGATACTAGGTTGGAACCAATTCAATTTCGGGCTGTTAGGAGTGGGCTATCTAAAGGAAAAAACATAGCTACTTCTTTAAAATAAAAAAAAAAGAAATTTAGAGGAGGTAATTTCTTTGGATAATCTAGGGTGTTCTAATTCGTTTTCAAATGTGGGGAAGAATACTGAGCAACAACCATCTATGGTGGCCAAGGGGACTAGTGAAAATACGAGACAGGAACCAAACAAAACTGTGTCGACCGATAACCTCACTATTTCGATCGAAGTGGCAATTGCAAACCTTGTTCATAGGTTAAGCAAATATGTCAAAGGTGATATGGTCACGGTTGGGGGTGATACCGTATCTGTTGAGATGGAGGATAAGGTGCTGTCAGATGTTGAGAAGGCATGACTAGGTAGGTTTTCAGGTTCCTAAATTTCTAATTTGATAATTATAGGTCTAAAATTTAGGGGTTTTTTCTAGAACTGTTAGGGGTGTGGGCATCCCCGTTTTTAAAATTTTGTGGTCGAATATAAAAAGGAATTGAAGCCAGATTATGTTGGTTTATTTGAGACGAGAGTCAATGGATGTAAAGTTGACTTAGTGATAGCTAAGCTTGGGTTTGAAAATTCTTTTAGAGTGGAAGCCATAGGATTTGTAGGGGGTATATGGCTGCTATGGAATGATGATATTACTATTGATATCTTGAAGGCGCTTACACAATTTATACATATGAGAATTTGGGTTGATGGGAAATTAACTCATTTTTTGTGCACTACAATTTATGCTAGTCCTCAACGTAATACAAGACATGAACTCTGGAATAACTTGGAAGTAGTAGCTACTGAAATGGTGAAACCATGGGTTTTGGCTGGGAATTTTAATGTCGTATTAAGATGTGAAAAAAGGCATGGGGGTAGAGGCTCGAAAATTGGGATGTAACCACATTAAGTCTTCTGTTTTTCAATAGGCACTCTCAGGTTTGGGGTTTCAATGATTGATATATACTTGGAGCAGAGGCAATCTTTCTCAACGTTTAGATAGGGCCCTTGGTAATGATCTTTGGTTATCCTGTGCACCTAATTTGTAACAGCCCATTTTTAGTTAAATTAGAATAGTAGTTTTGAGACCATGAATTCAAGGTTAAAATAATTATTTTATTATTATTTTAATGTCTACAACATGATAGTATGATTGTGTAAAAATTTCGTTATGGAATTTTATTGTCTGAGTGCTTAATTTGATAAAAAAGACTAAATTACGTAAAGTGTAAAAGTTATATTCTAATAGCTAAAGGTGTCTAGTAGCTATGTTACCTTAAAGTGGAGGTCCTTATGTGGTAAATAGCCCATTAATGAGCTAGTGGATGATAGTGGCTTGGTATTTGGTGTAACTAATAAATGTTTTAAAGGTTAATTTTGTAAATGGGTAATTAAATGTTATATTCATAAAATAAAATAAACTTTTATTTTATGTTCATCTTCTTCTTAAAACACTAAGAAAATTTTTTATACATGGAGAAAGAAGGCTAGGGTTCTACCATTTTCTTTTCTTTCAAAAAGGTATGATTTTTGTCCCGTTTTTAATGATTTCTATGTTTTTGAGATTGTTGTAACTTAATCTAGCTAGCCCTGGGACTAATTTGCAAAACTATTAAAGGTTTAGGGTTTTACCATTGATGAATATGTGTATATTTTGATGTTTGATGATAGAAAATGAACGGTTGTTGTTAGATAAACGACATTTGTTAAGTGATTTTTGATAAAATTGTCAATTAGGGATTTATTTGTGAAATATGAAAATTTTATGGTAGAAATGTGAAATAAATGAAAAATATGGGCTAATATGTTAATATGGGAAATTCAGCTAGCATGAGTAAGGACTTAATTGCATGAATTTGTATTTTTATGAGCTAGGGATGAAATTGTAAATATGTTAAACTATTAGGGGCAAAAGTGTAATTTTTCTATAATATGATTTTTGGGCTAAATTGAATAGAATGATAATTGAACAAGTTAAATTTGATATTATATAGATCAAGAAAAATAAAGTTCGAATCTAGATAAGGAAAAATAAAGTATTGGACTAGTTGATTCATTTCGTCGTTTTTTGTGAATCGAGGTAAGTTCGTATATTAATAAGCATTAATATAATTTTGTTTTAAATGCTCTATTATTGAATTAATTGTGAATACGATCTTACGAATATGTTCAACAAAGATTCGACAATTTGAAATCACGGTTGAACCTTAAGAATAGAGTAGGATATGAATGACATGTCATTAGGGGTTATGTGTTTCGGGTGCTGGTCCGTACATTCTACCGGTGGCTAAGTTTTTCAGCATGTATTGCGGATTCTCTTCAGCTTGTGTGAGTAGCACCGTGTAATTTTGGCTATGAACATGAACATGCCGAGCATTTAAGGATTGTGTTACAAACATTGAGGGATAAGAAACTGTTTGCTCAATTCAGTAAATGCGAGTTTTGGCTCCAAGAAGTTAGATTTTTAGGACATATTGTTTCAGCGGAAGGCATCCGAGTTGATCCGAGTAAGATTTCAGCAGTTGTTGACTAGAAACCACCAAGAAACATGTCTGAAGTTAGAAGCTTTCTGGGATTAGCTGGCTACTATTGACGTTTTGTAAAAGGGTTCTCGATGATTACTACACCAACGACTCAATTGCTACAAAAAGATGCGAAGTTTGAGTGGTCTGAGAAATGCCAACAGAGTTTTCAAAAGCTGAAAGCACTGTTAACTGAGGCACCAGTTTTAGTTCAACTTGAGTCCGGTAAAGAGTTTGTGATTTCCAGTGACGCGTCATTAAATGGTTTGGGATGTGTTTTGATGCAAGAGGGCAAAGTGATAGCTTGTGCTTCTAGACAATTGAAACCGCATGAAAAGAATTATCCAACGCATGACTTAGAGTTGGCCGCTATTGTGTTCGCATTGAAAATTTGGCGACATCATTTACTCGGTGAGAAATGCCATATTATTACTAACCACAAGAGTTTAAAGTATTTAATGTCTTAGAAATATTTAAATTTACGACAACAAAGATGGCTCGAGTTGTTGAAAGACTATGAGTTAGTGATTGATTATCTTCTGGGGAAAGCAAATGTAGTCGCAGGTGCTCTGAGTAGAAAATCTTTATTCACTTTGCGGACGATGAACACACAGTTAAAATTATTTGATGATGGTTCGATTTTAGCTAAGTTAAAATCTAAACCGTTATTTATACAACAAATTTGTGAGGCTCGGAAATGTGATAACAAATTACAAGCTAAAAGAGTACAATGCGAGTTGATTACTGATTTAGAGTATCAGATCAGATCCGATGATTGTTTATTGTTCCGAGGTAGAATTTGTATACCGAGAAACTCTAAGCTTATTCAAAAAATTCTACATGAAGCGCACAGTGGTTGCTTATCTATTCACTCGGGGAGTACTAAGATATACAATGATTTGAAACAGTTGTAATGGTGGTCGGGCATGAAACGAGACATTTCGTATTGGGATTACTCTAAATGCTTGGTTTGTTAACAAGTCAAAGCTGAACATCAAGTGCCTTCGAGATTACTACAGCCAGTGATGATACTAGAGTGGAAATGAGATAGAGTTACGATAGATTTCGTATCGGGATTACCCCTGTCTCCAAAAAAAAGATGTTATCTGGGTTGTTGTTGATCGTTTGACGAAATTGGCACATTTTATTTTGGTACGTACAGACTTTTCACTTGATAGATTAGTTGAATTGTATGTCTCTGAGATTGTTAGATTGCACGGGGTGGCAGTTTCTATTATTTCAGATAGAGATCCGAGGTTTATGTCGCGATTTTGGAAGAAATTGCAAGAAGTTTTGGGTACGCGGTTGCACTTTAGTATTGCTTTTCATCCTCAAACAGATGGTCAATCTGAGAGAATTATACAAATTCTCGAAGATATGCTTTGTTGTTGTATTTTAGATTTTGAAGGCAACTGGGAAAAATACTTATCGTTGGTTGAATTTGCATATAACAACAGTTTTTAATCGAGCATAAAGATGGCACCATATGAAGCATTGTATGGTCGCAAATGCCAAATCCCGTTGTACTGGACCGAGCTTAGTGAGAAAAAGATTCACAGGGTTGATTTGGTTAGAGAGACAGAAGAGAAAGTAAAAGTAATTCGCGACAGTTTGAAAGCAACTTCAGATCGACAGGAATCGTATGCGGATTTGAAACGTAAAGATATCAAATTTCAAATTGGTGACAGAGTGTTTCTAAAAGTATCACCGTGGAAAAAGATTCGTCGATTTGGTCGCAAAGGAAAATTGAGTCCACAATTTATCGGGTCGTATGAGATTATTGAGAGAATAGGGCTAGTGGCATATCAGCTAGCTTTACTGTCAGAATTAGAAAAGATTCACAATGTATTTCATGTGTCGATATTACGCCGATATAGATCAGATTCGTCACACGTAATTTCTCCAAAAGAGATTGAAATTCAGCCTGATATGACGTATAACGAAAAACCGATCAGAATTTTAGCTCTAGAAGTTAAAGAGTTAAGAAACAAGAGCATAGCTTTAGTGAAAGTTCTATGGCAACGGCACGATGTCAAAGAAGCTACATGGGAACCCGAGGAAGCTATGAGGAAACAGTACCCTAACCTATTTTCTAGTAAGATTTTCAATGACAAAAATTCCTAAGGGGGGAGAGTTGTAACAGCCCGTTTTTAGTCAAATCGGAACAGTAGTTTTGGGACCACAAATCCAAGGTTAAAATAATTATTTTATTATTACTTTAATGTCTACAACGTGATAGCATGATTGTGTAAAAATTTCGTTATGAAATTTTATCGTTTGAGTGCTTAATTTCATAAAAAGGACTAAATTGCGTAAAGTGTAAAAGTTATGGTCTAATAGCTAAAGGTGTCTAATAGCTATGGAACCTTAAAGTAGAGGTCCTTATGCTGTAAATAGCCCATTAATGAGCTAGTGGATGATAGTGGCTTGGTATTTGGTGTAATTAATAAGTGCTTTAAAGGTTAATTTTATAAATGCGTAATTAAATGTTATATTCATAAAACAAAATAAACTTTTATTTTATGTTCATCTTCTTCTTAAAACACTAAGAAAACTGTTTATACATGGAGAAAGAAGGCTAGGGTTCGGCCATTTTCTTTTCTTTCAAATAGGTATGATTTTTGTCCCGTTTTTAATGATTTCTATGTTTTTGAGATCGTTGTAGCTTAATCTAACTAGCCCAGGGACTAATTTGCAAAATTTTTAAAGGTTTAGGTTTTTACTATTGATGAATATATGTGTATTTTGATGTTTGATGATAGAAAATGAATGGTTGTTGTTAGATAAACGACATTTGTTAAGTGATTTTTGATAAAATTGTTAATTAGGGATTTATTTGTGAAATATGAAAATTTTGTGGTAGAAATGTGAAATAAATGAAAAATATGAGCTAATATGTTAATATGGGAAATTCGGATAGCATGAGTAGGGACTTAATTGCATGAATTTGTATTTTTATGAGCTAGGGACTAAATTGTAAAGATGTTAAACTATTAGGGGAAAAAGTGTAATTTTTCCATAATGTGATTTTTGGTCCTAATTGAATAGAATGATAATTGAATAAGTTAAATTTGATATTATACAGATCAAGAAAAACAAAGTTCGGATCTAGATCGGGGGAAAAACAAAGTATTGGACTAATCGATCCATTTTTTCGTTTTTTGTGAATCGAGGTAAGTTTGTATGTTAATAAGCATTAATATAATTGTGTTTTAAATGCTTTATTATTGAATTAATTGTGAATATGACCTTATGGATATGTTCGACAAAAATTCGGCAATTTGAAATCCCGGTTGAACCTCAGGAATAGATTAGGATACGAATGACATGTCATTAGTGATAAGCTTTTGTCACTTGAAGAGAGGGCGAGACATGGAATTGCGCAATCACATGTTTGTGAACTATGTGGTGGTGTTGTGGAGTCATTAATGCTTGCTATTAGAGATTGCCCTTTTGCTTCTGAGGTGTGGAAATCAGTTGTACCAACAAGGGCCTAAGACATTCTTTTCGATTGACAAGAGGGGTGGATTCTATGGAATATTACGAATAAAGGTAATTTTTGGCCTTCTGATGGAGAGTGGTCTTCTTTCTTTTCTATTATCTGTTGGTTTATTTGGAAGAACAGAAATAGTTCTATTTTCCGTCACTCTAGCGAAAATAATGTTGAACTTATCAGTTTCGCAAAAATATGGACAAAATCTTTAGGAACTAAAGAATTCGCTAAACAATGGGTTTCTACATCTATGACAATGAGAAGTTGCCAATTACCCGAGGTAAGATGGGCTAAAGTTAATGTTGATGGTTCAGTGGCAAGCCATATACCGAAGGCGGCTATTGGAGGGGTGGTGAGAGGGCCTAGTGGTGGCTAGTTGGTAGGTTTCAAAATGATAGTTGGATTGATTGATATCTTGCAGGTAGAAGCTAAAGCTGTACTAGAAGGCTTGAAGTTGGCTTGGGATCAGGGTTTTAGGTAAATTGAATCAAAATGTTATAATGTTCTGTTGATTAAACTCATTTGAAATGGTTGGGCAACTATGAGTAATGTTGATGAAATTAGAGGCATTTATGGGTGGTGTTTAAAATCATGGTCAAACATATTCAAAGAGAGGCCAACAGAGTTGCAGATTGTATCGCAAAGCCAAATGGTGGCGTGATTGACCAATTGATTCTTTTTTATGAACCACCAAGGTATGTAAGGGAATATTTAGAGGATGATCTTTGACAATCGTTGTTGGTTATAGATAGAGCAAATTAACTGTTGATGTTATCTTAGATCTATTATCTAAGCTTTATATATATACCAAAAATATATATAATTTAATATATTTATAAATAAAAATAGATTAATTATAAGCTTTTCCGTTAAATTTTAAAATGTTCTAGATGCTTAGTTAAAATGCTTGTGATTTTTTCCTTTCTTTTAATTTTTTTTAGATAAAATGCTACTAATTAGGTTCTTTAAAGTGATTTTAATTTCTTTCTGTTATGAATATCTTATTAAGTGGATGTCCATAATGATCAAGATAAAGTTTTAATGTACTTTAAATTCTAATAGTTATTAGAATTAGATCTCTATTTCTTTTATACTTCTTATGCCTATAAATAGAGACTCTGATGAAGCATTATAATCCCCTTGATTAATAAAGTACATTCTTTATTACTTTCATATTTTCTTTGTTCTTTATTCTCCCCATCTTTCTTTTTTTTATAACACGTTATCAGCACGATGATTTTCTATTTTTTTTCTTTTAAAATCTTTTGAAGTCATCCCCCAAATCTAATTCCTCCTTCATATTAAACTTTCACCCTTACAACTTCACCTTCAGGATGTTGAAAGATTCAATGTCATAATAGATCATGGTGAAGACGATGATATTAAAAATCTTTAGGTATATTTTACTATATTTTATTTATTATATCATATCTATTATAATTGGAAACTAATCATGAAAACATGCATAGATAGATTTTGATTTGAAATCTCGCACATATTTTGATGGTGATTTTCAAATAAAGAATCTATTAGGATGTTTATAAATTCGTCCTACTAGATTTGTAGCATTCCCCGAAGTGAATGTAAACATAAAGAAAATAAAAGATATACTCATGGAACACTAAAAGTGGGAACATAGTAATAAATAAGAGAACAATGAGAGTTATCAAGATAACTTTTCAAAGGGTAAAGATAATTTTTGTTATCAATGTGATTGAAAAGATTATTGGCCACATATGTGGCGTATGCCCAAATATTTTGTTTCTATTAATATTCTTTGATGAAGACATGAAAATGTAGTAATGAATTCTATCATTACAGATAGAAAATATTTATCTTATTTGGTACTAAAACAAATAAATATTATTCCAATATTTGATAGTACAAAATTAGTTGAAAGCTTCAGAAGAGCTAATATACCACAATCTAAAAAGCACAAAATTTGTGATGGTTAATACATTAATTTTAAAAGTTATTTGTAATGGATCTCATATTGAGATTGTGAATGAGAAAAATATTATATTTTGTATGAATAAAAAAGGAGATTGAGTTATTAATTTATATTTATTTTATAATCTTTGTGATCTTCTTTTGTCATCATCCCTATTAAGGGGTTGAAAGCAAAATATTTGGCTGTGAAAGATCTCTTTATAAGCAATGAAATATGATAATTCTATCTAAAGCTCGTTATGGTTGGATGCACCTGAAGTTGCAAATTTTTTTAGATATTTGAAGATTTTGGCATATTCCCTGAAGCGAATATTGCATATAATTATTTGAAAATTATATTTATTGACTTGGTGGCATTATAGACTTCACATTGATTTAGACATTTTCAGTAGTAAATGTCACAATAGTTCTTATATGTGGATACAAATTAAAAGGAATAATAATAAAATTATTAATTTGTTACAATTTAGTACAATTGAAACACATGTTAAAGTAAACCAAAAGTTTACTAATACAAATGCGTTTACTACTTGGCATGACCAGTTAGACCATCCTGAATCGTATATGATGCGAAAATTAATTGAGAGATCATATGGACATCCATTAAAGAACCAGAAGCTTCTTTAATTTAAAAGAATTCTCATGTGTTGCTTGTTCTCAATGAAAATTTATTATTAGAAACTCACTAGCTAAAGTTGAGATTTAATATCTTGCATTTCTAAAACAAATATGGGTCCATTCATCCACCATGTGGATAGTTTTGATATTATATGATTTTAGTAGATGCATCTACAGAATAATCACATATGTGTTATCAATTTGCAACCTATCGTTTGCAAGATTGCTTGTTTAAATGATTAATTTCAGATTATGCAATTAAAACAATTCATCTTGCTAATGTTGGTGAGTTTACATCCCAAGTTTTCAATGATTACTACATGCCAATTGGGATAAAAGTTGAACATTCTATAGCTCATGTTCACACACAAAATGATTTAGCTGAATTGTTTATCAAATGCCTTCAACTAATAGTTAAATCATTACTTATGAGAACTAAACTTTCTATTTCAGCATGATACTATGTTGATTTATATGTTGTACGCATCAAGCCAATAAGTTATAAATACTCCCATTACAATTGATTTTTTATCAAGAGCTAAATATTTCTCATCTTTGAATTTTTGTATGTGTGTTTATGTTCCAATTGCTCCACCACAATGCATAAAGATGAGTGAATCCTTAAACAAAGTTGGGAACATATGTTAATTACAAGTTTCTTTGTATTGTTAGATGTTTTGAATGCATTGGAGATTCAATTATGACATTATTTGTGATTACAATTTTGATTCGATAGTTTTCTCGACATTAGGGGAAGAGAAATAATAACTTGTAATGAGTTAGGGGGAGAGTAATTTGAACTAGAATTTCAATAAGGATAACTCATTACAAGTTACTATTAGATGTATTTACAAACTTAATGAGAATAACCAAGTGTTATATAGATTGATTGGTTCCAAAGATGAAAAATTCTTCTAGATGGTCATATAGTGGAGGTGGGTGCTCCAGAAGAGACTCAAAGCATAACTAATAAGTAAAACTCCAGAAAAGATTCAATTACCTGAAATTGAATTTTAAAATAATGAAAATAAGAGATCTCGATAAGTTATGTCAATTTGAGAAAATGTGGAACTGAATAATGAAAATGGTGGACAATGGTTTTGCATGCAATATTATTATTGAAATAATGAAATAGAAGGAGGATCTTGAATAAATCTATTGAGAAATATAAATATGAAATAAATTGATCAAAATAGAAAGATGTAACTCAAGTACAATTAAATTCGTGGAGTTTTTGGACCAATAGTCCAAATATCTAAAGGTATAAAGCTAGTAAGGGTGCAATTGAAGTAATTTTGCAAAAGCGGAATAAAAATATGCAGTATTTCGCTAAGTCCTGGCATTGATTATGTAAAGTTATAATATTCTTTTGTAGTGGATGCAATAACCTTTAGATATATTATTAAATTGAAAATTCGTAAAAGATTTAACTTGCGTCTAATGGTTATTGTTACAACCTTTTATGAATTACTGTATAATAAAGTTTATATTAAAATCCTTGAAGGATTTAGGATGCTAGAAGCATATTGAAATTCTCGAGAAATTGTTCATTTATATGAATTGAAATAATTTGAATATATGTGGTAAATTTGACTTAGTGAATTGTAGTTGAAGGAGGATTATAAAATGATCCACAATACCTATTTATATTTTTATAAAAGAATCATGATTAAAGTTTGTTATGATTAT
The DNA here is from genome assembly GCA_025698475.1 of Gossypium anomalum. Classification (NCBI taxonomy): domain Eukaryota; kingdom Viridiplantae; phylum Streptophyta; class Magnoliopsida; order Malvales; family Malvaceae; genus Gossypium; species Gossypium anomalum. The sequence continues at coordinate 20,419,636 of CM046966.1, forward strand.
TGTTGAATCTCCTGAAGAGATCAAAATATATTTGCCCAAATTTCCCTCACTCATGACTTTTAAAAGAATGGTGATATAAATGGTTAGCAATACATTCAAATAGTCATTTGAAAAACTAGTATTCAAGATTGAATACATAGAATATGAGAAAGTATGTGATGTTTTCATGAGGGGGAGTAAATATGCGTTGTACTTTTTTTCCCTTAACCGAGGTTTTGTCTAATTGGGTTTTCTTGGTAAGATTTTTAATGAGGCAGCATATTATGCATATTATAGATCGTGTACTATTTTTCCTTTAATAGGTTTTTATCCCACAGGGTTTTTCCTAATAAGGTTTTAACAAGGCACATTATCTACCAATGGACATCCAAGGGGGAGTGTTATGAATATCTTATTAAGTGGATGTCCATCATGATCAAGACAAAGTTTTAATGTACTTTAAATTCTAATAGTTATTAGAATTAGATCTCTACTTCCTTTATACTTCTTATGCCTATAAATAGAGACTCTGATGAAGCATTGTAATCTCCTTGATTAATAAAGTACATTCTCTATTACTTTCATATTTTCTTTGTTCTTTATTCTCCCCATGTTTCTTTGTTTTATAACACTTTCATTTGTTTTTGGATTAATTATTTATTTGGGTTAAATTAAAAAGTAAAATTTTAAAATATTATTCAAGCCCCTATGCATTTTGTAATTTGAAATATAATCCTCTTTTTATTTTTAGGTCCAGTTGTTATTGTTAAAATTTTTTTATTAAATTAAGGTGTGATATTTAAAAAAGAAAAAAAATTCACTTGGTACCCATTAATAAAAAAAAAAGTTGAAAATGTTTATGTAAATTGTTCTTAAAAACTCGTCATGATAAAATAATTTTTTAAATTGAAACAATGCTCTTAAGAAAAATCGATGTTAGTATTTTAATCGAAATAATTAACAAAAATAACTATTTACAATAATGTCTAAAATTAAAATATATGAATTAAATCACAAATTTTAGAATAGTATAGAAGATAAAACTAAAATTTAACTATTTTCTTTGATAAAGAAAATAGAGAAATAGGAGGAGGGAAAAGCCAAAACTCTAATACCTTAAAGTTTTGAAATTATATATAATAGAATATATAAAGAATGAAAGTGGGTGAGAAAGTAACTTAGATATTAAATCACTTTTTTATATTAATATAATATAAAAAATTTATGATAGAGTTGGTATTACTTAATTATTTTTAAAAGATAAAATATGTTTTGATAATTTTATTTATATATTTTCATATAAAATTTAGAAAATAAAAAATTTAGTACCCGAAATTCATAATATTTAATATTTTAAGTTTACTATTTCAACTAAGAAAGTATTATTTATTTTTAATATAAGTTTTAAAAATATATTTATTTTAAAAAAAATCACCATAATCTAATATAAATATAACAAATATAAAATATATGGAAGTAATGCTCTCTTTGTCTCTCTCCAACCGCATGTTCATGCACACGCGCACTTTGAAGGTGGAAACCATTTTGACTTTAGCTTTGGCTTTTCCTATATGGTTGACTTTGATGGAATCCATAGATTTCACATGGATCATCAATCATTATTTATTTCATTTTCATCATAGATGAATTTATTCAAGGATCTATCTATTTTGATGAATCTTAAATAAACTTTTAGCTTATGGTTTAATAATTAAAAATGTTATTTTATTTATTGTCGAAATAGATAAAACCTTATTTTTAATAAAATAATATTATTTGATTATGTAAAAAAATTCTATCCATCAATATATTTTGCAATCATTGTTATATGAAGCAATAAGAAAAAGGAAAAAAGAAAAGACAAACAGAAGAGAGAGAAGCATGTCCACTTATAAATTTTAAAAAAATTGAAAAATACTAAAAGCTAGTCAAATGAGATTTAATTAATGATTCTTCCATATCTTTAAGCATTTATATATAATAAGTTAAACCCCAAAAAGTACTTGAATCGATCTTTGCCCACCTATACTACTAAATTATTATTAATTTACTTTAGATAATGTCTCATGCGACCATTATATTAAATTATATGATCTAACTAGTAAATAATAGAGAGATACGTTATGTTCCCTGCCTCACGCTTTGCTCAAACAATTGGTTATTAGAATTAGGGTTGGTTTGACACATTCAACAAGTCCAATCATAACTTATTTTAGTTTCATAGGTAATCATTAGTATTTTATTAAAATATTATTTTTTAGTAGAGATATTTCGACAATAATTATTAAAAAAAATTATGACACAACATCAATATTTATAAGTGTTGAGGTCGTTTTGACATTTAATATCTTATGAATTTTGAATATCTTGATATAAAAACAAATTAACGATCTCGACATCAATAAGTGACAAGGTCAAGTCAAATACATATATCTAGTATTTATTGTCAAACTGTCCAACTATCTTGGTTAAATTAAGGGGACCTCGATATCATATCCTCGCCCCTTTATTTATTTTTCATACAAAATCCTAAACTCTTAACTCCTACCTATTTAAACCTTAAACTTGTTTACCAAATTCCTCTAATTCAACCAAAAATTCAAAATGACTTTATTAAGATTGTAAGACCAACATATATCTTCCAGTACAATAACTTCAAATGTAGATAAAGTGCTTTAGGTACACCAAAATCACACATTTCTTGTGCCAGACCCTTGAATCATCTTACACATACAAACTGCTCATTTGTATATATTACTCAAATGGGCAACTTCTAATGCGTACCAGAGTTTCCTTCTACATTAGTTGAACGATGGAGGCTCGATACCTGCACTTTTCATTTATCATGTGGCGACCAAGATAATTGCTAGAAAATGTAGCAACTAACAAAATTTCCAATTGGCAATCGGGTGATAATTGTAAAGAGTTTATTCTCGTTGCTGGAAGCACTCCATGCTTTGTTGGGAACATTCCATGATGAGGAGAATTATTTTGATGGGATGCAATTGAAATTTACATGATTGTAGAGGTAATTCAAAAATCTCCCAACTAATGCAACCAAGTTTTAGGTCACTCGAAATGTTAAAGTTTACTTGCTTCGCCTGTTCAAAGGATTGATAACCTCATACAAGTTTGGCAATTTTGTTTATTGTATGTATCTTCTATTAGTAATGTAAATTTATTTTCAACAGTTACAAACAGCTTTTTACAGTTATAAAAATATTAAATATTTTTCTGACCGTTACATGGCAATGTTACCATTTTCCCTTGCTAAATTATGTTATTGCCCCTTCCAAAATCTTATAAATAAAAGGTATTTTCCCTTCATTTGATACACAACTGAAAAACAACCTTCTACTCTCTCCCGAATCTTTCTCATTCTTTCTAAAACTTTAGAATTGTTCTTAAATTGCTTTAAAGGAAATTCTGTCTAGGAGTTTAGGTTTTAAGCGGGACCGTTTGTGACTCCTACAAAATATCCTGGGATTTGATCCTAGTGTGATCTTTCCAATTAATTCTATTTTTAGATTATTTCAGAAGAGCAATACTAATTAAGTTCTACTTTCCTTATTCGGGAGTATGAATATTGAAGAACTGTGTTAACCTTGGAGGTCAACGTCCACTATACAATTACACCAACCAGGGGAAATTTGTTTCCTAGGCAGTGGTTCTTCCACGACATACTAATACTTTATTCATTTAATCTTGGTTTATTTTTTCGATCAGTGTTAATGAGTTTGTTTTGTAGTAGTACATTTTCATACAATTTAGAAAAGAATTCGTACTACTGTTAATCATGTCTACCCCGATCAACAAATATATTCCTGATCTCTCCAAGCTCGAGCCTCTTGATGGAACTAACTACAGCCTTTGGTCCCAAAGGATGGTCATATTCTTCGAACAACTTGAAGTTGACTACATCCTCTTCAATCAACTTGTCACCGAAGAACTCAGAGATTCTGTCACCATTTTCGAAAGCTCAGATATAGATGACACAAAGGTCAAGTTCAAAAAGGAAAACAAAATGGTCATAGGTCACATGTTAAGCCAAATGGCTAACAACCTCTTTGAGCTATTTGTCAAAAACAAGTCAGCTAAGTCCATCTAGTATACACTAGAAAAGAAATACGGAGTTAGTGATGTTGGGGTCAAGAAATATGTCGTTGGAGAGGCTCAAATTTCAAATGGCCGATGATAAGGTAATTATGGATCAAGTACACGTCTACGAGAAGTTAGTCTAAAGGGATGGAGATGTGTGAAATTCTCCAAGCAAACATCCTAATTGAAAAACTATCGAAATCCTGGTCCGACTACCTTAATCTTCTGAAGCATAAAAAGCGGGACATTCCTTTGGAAAGACTGATTAGCCATATGAAGATTGAGGAAGCCAATCGTCTCAAAGATAAGGCCTTAATAACATCAAGTCAATTTCCTTTAAAAGCTAACATTGTGGAATCTGGTTTTGGTTCTGGTCTCAAATTGAACAGGTTTAAAAATGCTGGGAGGTCAAAGAAGATAGTAAAATAATAGAACAAAAAGGTTGCCAACTTCAAGAAACCAATAAAGAATCAATTAAAAAAAAAACCCAACAATCTTGTAAAATGCTACGTATGTGGCAAAGCTAGAAACAAAGCATACCAATGTTATCAACGCTCTGACTGCCAGAATGAAAACAAACCACAAGCAAATATAGTTGAAAATCTAGATAAGGTGATAGCTGTTGTGGTTTCCGAAGTAACCCTGGTCGAGAATAATGCCTAATGGATTGTAGACATAAGTGCCTCCAAATATTTCTACTCTAACAGAGAAATGTTCACTGAGTTTGAAAGTGTAGCTGAGGGTAAACAAGTCTACATGGGTAACTCTAGCAGCTCAGAAGTACTCAGTAAAGGAAAGATTTTTCTCAAACTTCTAGAAATATGTTAGCATTAAATAATGTCCTTTATGTACTTGCCCTGCATAGGAATTTAATTAGTGGTGGATTATTGAATAAGGTAGGCATTAAACTAGTCTTTAAATCTGATAAACTCATACTTTCCCATAATGGAGATTATGTTGGGAAAGGTTGTCTGAGTGGAGGGTTATTTGTTATTGAGACTATGTTTAATAATAATACAACCACCACTTCTACATATAGTGTTGAATCTTTTGACGTGTGACATACTAGATTAGGTCATGTGAATATTCATTCTTTTAAAAAACTCATAAAAATGAATTTATTCCCTAATCTAGATGATAGTAGCTTTAAAAAAAATGTGAAATCTATGTTGAAGCCAAGCATTCTAACGCCCTCAACCCGACTTGAATCAATAGGTCTGTATCTTGGGTATGTCACGACACTTAACAAATAATCAGAACAAGTATAACCTACTCTTGATTTAAAGCATATTTCTTATTTATTTTATAAAAGCTTTCATTATTAAAGAAAATCACTTAAAAATAAAATAATACCTCATCATAATTTAATTACAACACAAAATTTTATTAAACATTGGCTTTAAAAGATGTAATCATATTATACACCACTTTTTCCAAATTGACCATTGTATGCATAATAACCCAGTTCGCCCTTTCCTTAGTGCATTCTTGGCGTTGTCCTTTCTGGCGTAATCATTCACAACAATACTTAAAATATAAACATAACATTTGTAAGTTATACAAACATAGTGAGTTTAAGTACAAAATACCCTTAAACGTTTCTTGTTGAATTCTACATTCTGACAATTTGGATTACCATTTCTATCTTTGGCGGGTACCTTCACATTTTTGGACACATATATATACCTATGCACTACTTACCATACTTAATGAATCATCATTAACTTAACTCATTGGCTGACTTCAAATCTTACCAAACAATACTACTTCCTCTTTATTCATACAACTTGCATCGTTTATCCCAGAACAATTGTTCACAAACACTATTCGTTGGCGAATACTTACACTTTTGAAAAATTTGCATGAAAAGTTGAATGCCATCAGTATACTAATCAAATCATTTTCCATTTCAATACCCAACACAACTCATACGAATAATGAACTAACAAATCATTTAGAAGTATTCCTCGCAACTCTTGTTATAGAGCACAACAATATCCAAATTGACAGATGCCATAAATACCAAATAATTCCAGAGTCGAACATGATGCTATCCAGACATGGCGGGTACCAACAACTCAGATTTTCCAACCTTACATATCAAAAAAGAAATCAAACTGATGAACATTTTTATATATCTCTTTTCACTGGAAATACATCCAAACTCTGGACTGACAGATGATCACGGTGGATAACCTCTTTGAACACACAGATTCATTCAATTACATCACAAAAGTATTCAAACCAAAATAACTCCAGACATATCATACCCTTATCAGAGACTTATCTATCGAAGGACTTCACAGAATTTATCCAGAACTTACCACAAGGATGATACATAATTCACCATATAGACTTAGTAGAGAAAGCCACAAGGGCCAAACAAAAGACTCCACAAAGACAACATACAGAGTTACATGTTTACTTTCTTGTGGACTTTTCACAGAAAGTGCCATGAGTTTCTCCCTAATGTACTTATACATAAAGTCATGTCGTGATCTGTTAGTTTGATTACATTTTATTGAACGCTTCACAATGAACATTCATATCATCATATCATATTATGTCATGGGTCTCAACCACATGGACTTACACACTTTCATGTCATGATTTGTCAGTCTAGTCTTCATTTTTTTAGAGGCTACACCATGAGTGTTTTCATATCATACATTTCTATGGGTCTAAACCACATGGTCTTACACTTATTTTTGTATCATGATCTGCCAATTTGGTTAGTATTAGAGGCTTCACAAAGGTTCATTACTTAGAATTCACTGATCAAATTATTCACACATGCTAGATTCATATTTTTCCTTATATTAGACTTTACCTGCATATTTTCTAATCAATATTCTTTTCAAACAAAACTTTATACATATCATCATAGCACACATCATCTTTATTATTCTTTATATACTTATCAATTATTAGAGATGCCATTATCATTTATATATATACTTTTACTTGAACAGTTTTCATGCAAGAGTTAGGATAAAGACTCATCTGACACTCACTTGACTATAGCTTGAACTCCAAACTCGAGCACCCATATCGAACCAACAGCAATAATTTCTTAAAGAACATAGATTCACCATTAAAACCCCATTTTCATACCAATTGTTAACTTCTCAATCATAAACAAACCCGATACAAGGTATTGTATTCATAACCTATTGTTCATAATCTTCTTAATAGCCTTATTCTTTTAAAAACTTAACATGTACTGAGAAATTGAAAATCCTTTACTTCTAGAGAAGGAAACATATAAGTTCTAAAAGGAAAACCCAAATAGTAGATTTTAAAAAAAGAAAAATCCTTCAAACCAATCCTTCTCACAATATAAATATATTCAGTTTCCTTTTTATGGGACTCAACATGTGTCAATTGAATCCAAAGTTTATCCTTCACAATAGTCTAAAAATTCTGAGAGGAACATAAATGAGAATCTTATATATTTGATATTTGACCAATTAATCCAGTTGCCTCCTAACCAGATCATTTTACAAAACCCAACTAACACAGTACTTAGACAAACTGGGCATACTATACATGTGGCAGCAACTCAACCAGCTTATACTTCACTTGATATACCCTTCTTTTATAATGAGAATAACCTAAAAGCTTATTCAGCTCTACGGCAGTTAATATACATCATACTTTCATTCGCCAGAAACTGTAACATGGTGGATTACACTACACCAAATAGATAACTTCACAGCTTTACACCTTAAACTTGGATCCGCTAGACTTGGGATGTGACAGGAATATTAGACCTTCCTTAAAAACTATTAATGATAGGAAGACTGAATTGTTAGAATTAATTCATACTGATCTAACAGACTTTAGAAACATAAAAATTAAAAAATTAAAAACACTACTATATCAACTTTGTATATGATTACTCTAAATATACAAAGGTTTATATCCTAAGATCAAAAGATGAAGCTAATAAAACTTTTCTTCTTTAAATTAGAAGTAGAAAACTGTCTTGATAGGAGAATAAAATGTTTTAGATTCGATATGGGTGGTGAATGTAACGCCCCAAATTTTTTAAAATTTTGAATTTGTTGATTTGTGCCAAGTGATTAATTTGGCCTATTGGTTAAGTGGTCTGGATGTGTGCTTGAGGTCCTATGTTCGATTCCTTTCCCTTGAATTTTGGTTATTTTTTGTCCATATATCTGGCTAGTCACAACTAATTTAACTATAATTTTTGTTTAATTGCAAACAAGATTGAGCCTATTGGTTCAATGCTAAAGCCTTAGCTTTCCCTTAGGTCCCAAGTTCGAAACCTAACGTGCTCAGGTGGAAATTATTTTTGCTACTCATTGTTTGTGTCACCAATGTTGTTGGTAATTTGGTTAAATTCAAATTCTGAATAGTTGGATGAGGTTAATGGTTAAATCTGGTTAGTTGAGATATTAGTATTTTTTAAAAAAAAATTACGGAATATCTCCTAAAATCTCTCAAGTGACCGTCCAACTCTTTTCCCTTTCATTCTCCATTTTGTTTTTTTTTTTTTTTCACGTGGATTTTTTTTGCTGTAACTTTTTCTACCAAGCTACTTTCGCTTTCTACTTCTTATATCTTTTCTTTTCATTTCTTTTCGCTTGTTTCCATTAAATCGCAAATATCACTCTGTTGTTCACTCCAATGCTACCCTATTTTCTGTCTTGCCACCATTCAAATTGTGTTTCTTCCTATTATAATATTTAAGTAAGTGTAATTTATTGGTGTTTTCTAAGAAGGTTGTTTTCAGGTTTCTTTGGGAGGTCTATTGGATTAATTTTAGTTCAATGGTCTTCTAATTGATTATGATTCTATTAGGTGAGGTTTGTGAGGTGCATACTCCCCCGAAAAGTTTAGGATTTCAACAATTTTCTCTTCAAAGGTAAGTTTCAAAATGCCAAGTTTGGGGCTGGTTGGTGATAATTTAAATTGCAAGGGATCGAATGCTTTTTTTAATGGTTGAATGCTCTAAGGAGCGAGGGCTGGTTTTGTGTGAACAAATGCTAATTGTTTAGTTGTGTATGTTGTATGTGCAGACGTTGGTGTGCTACTATTCTGTTGACATCCCGGACATAATCAAGTGTATGATGCTAACCTGAAAACTTAGAAAATGTGCAAAAATCAAATCTACTAGTCGACACCCTCACGATTATGTGTCGAGCTGTGTGAGTCACATGGGCGTGTGGTTGGTCGTGTATTTTTTCATGTGGGCCACACGAGCCCATCAGCTAAAGGTGTGTGGGCCCATCCCAATCAATTTAGTTAAGGTTATGTTTGGGGTCATTGGTTTGAGGTTAGTGGTATTGTTGAAACTGATAATAGTTACTGTATGTATCCTGACTTTTTTCTATACTATCTGAAATGTTGAATATTAATAATGTGTGTCATGTCTTGCTTCACATGTCCATGTGACATTATAGTGAATTTGATTTGTCATTATTAAAATTTGAACTCATCTGTGTAGTAAAGCATGAAATCCCATGCCTACTGATTTTTGTTAAATATATGATTGCATGTTCATCATGCTTACGATTTTGATTTTTTATTTGCATGCCAAGTCACATTACATAGGGTCGGGACGATATGGTAAAGAGGAAGCTCTGGGAGTTTAATGATCTATATTATCTTGTAGTTTAACCACATATCTGTTTTGGTAGCTTGACTGCAATTCTGGTGGCTCAACCACACATATCTGTCCTAGCAATTTATCTGCGACTCTGGTGGCATTGTCCACGATTATCAGTTGGTTTGTTTTTGATGGATGAGTTCTGGGAACTTTATTTGGTGTGTTGCAGAGTTGGGTAGAAAATTTCTAAAAAAGCCTGTATTATGTTTCTAAAAAATACTGCATTAACATAATCATGCATTCTCAATTTTGCTTAATTGAACGTTATAAAATTCTATGTGGTATTCTGATATGTTTATTACATTATTGCTTAAGTTAAGTCATGTACTGAGCTATGAAGCTCACCCATTTACTTTATCACCTCAAGTAATCCACAGGATTAGGGATTGGCAGTAATTTAGGAGCTCGGATTGGGTTTTCCTCGCATAAGATGGTTTAAATAATTATTAATTAAATTTTATGGACTTTTGGACTATTGAACTAATTTCTGAACTTTTACTTTGGTTTTTGGGTTTTGTAGTTTTTAGTTAATTAGTTTAAATATCCTATATGATTTTGGTTGATTCAAATAAATGTTAAATTTCTAGAATTAAACAAGTTAAGGATTTTTCTGCTGCAAATTTGAAATGAGCAATTGAGATTTTCGAAAGATAATAACAAAGGTTTTAGAAGTTACTCACTTGGCAAAAGTAAAGTTTTCATAGGAGAAAAAGTAAATTGAGTTTTGCAAAATCATTATTGTTTCTACAAATTCAAACATTGTTTAATAAGGCAAGCTTTCTGGTATTTTTGAGTGGCCAATGTAACCTCTAGGATTCGGTCATAACGTCTAGGTCAGGTTTGGGGTGTTACAGTAAAGATGCCATTAATTTTCTTAAAGAGGTTTGTGAGAAAGACAAAATTATACATGAATTTTCTACTCCTTATTTCCCATAACAAAATGGCATAGCTGAAAAGAAAAACAGAACTCTAAAAGAAATAATAAATATTTTACTTCTAAGTTCCTATTTACCTGACAATATGCGGAAGGGTTATATTGTACCCCGTATGAATTGTTGAAGGGTTATGCCTCTAACCTACAATACTTGTGAGTTTAGTGGTGTTTAGGAAAAGTAGGTTTGCCTACTTTAAAAAAGAATATTATCAGATCTAAAATTGTTGTTGTATTTGTTGGATATGCTCTAAATAGTGTTGAATATAGATTCACGTCTTTGCATGACCGTTCCATATGTAGATCTTGGATGTTTTCTTTGAGAATGTTTTTCCTTTAAAGAAATCTAGCATAAATTTTGATATACAGTTAGATGAACATGTTTCTTCTTCTAGTACACATAATAGAAATACTCTTAATGATGATGTGGAACCTAGGAAAAGTAAAATAAAAAGGTCTACCACTAGTTTTGCACTTGATTTCCTTACTTCTTCTACAACTGAGATTAGTGATTTAGACTTAATAAGTGATTCTATTACTCATGCATTTTTTATAGATAAGGATCTAAAAACCTATGATAAAGCCATAAAATCAATAGATGCGAGTTTTTGGAGAGATGTTATTAACAATGAGCTACAATCTATTATGTCTAACCATACCTGGGAACTGGTAGACTTGCCTAAAGGTTTTAGACCTATTAGCAACAAATGAGTCTTTAGAAAGAAACTTAGACCAGATGGGTTAATTTAAAAGTATAAGTCAAGATTAGTTGTTAAAGGATTTATTCAGAAATTTGGAATAGATTATTTTGATACATACTCTCATGTAACTAAGATCTCAACCATTTGTGTTTTTTATCCCTTAACTTTCATTCACAATTTGTTGGTACATCATATGCATGTGAAGGCAACTTTCTTGAATGGGGATTTGAGTGAGGAGATCAACATGGAGCAACCTCCAGTGTTTGTGGCACCGGTATATGGAAGATAAAGTTTGAAGACTCAAAAAATCTTTGTATGGTCTCAAACAAGCTCTAAAATAATGGTATGAGAAATTTCATAAAACTATTCTAAGATGTTTGGTTTTGATTGTGTCATTATAAGTATGTATGTGGATGACATGTTAATTTTTAGTTCCAATATAGAAGACATTAATAAAACCAAAAATTTCTTATCTACCAAATTTGAATTGACTAATTTGGGAGAGGTAAATGTAATCTTAGGTGTTAAGGTTACTAAATCAGAAAAGGAATTTACTTTAAACCAATCTCAGTATATAGAGAAAATGCTAAAAAATTTTAATAGCTTTGATGTAATCCTTGTGAGAACTCCTTATGATTCTAGCATACAAGTGTTAAAAAATAAAGGGCATAGTGTTTCTCAATTATAGTATGCTAAAATTATTGGAAGTCTTATGTTCTTGATGAACTACACCCAGCCTGATATTGCTTAGGCAGTTAGTAAACTAGGCAGATATACTTATAATCCTAGCAATAAACATTGGAATACTTTATAGTGATTGTTTAAGTACCGTAAGGGTATAATAACTTGGGAGTTAGATTTTATAGGATACCTTGTAGTCCTAGAGGGCTATTGTGATGCAAATTGGGTAACTGATAGTGATAAAGTGAGCTCTACAAGTGTGAATATTTTTACTTTTAGAGAAGTAGATATTTCTTGGAAGTTTGCTAAATAGACTTGTATTGCTCGCTCCACAATGGAATCAGAGTTTATAGCTCTTGACTTAGTTGGATAAGAGGCCGAATGACTTAGGAATCTACTTGCAGATATTCTTTTATGTAAAAAACAGACACTTCCCGTATCTCTATTATGTGACTTACAAACCGCAATTTGTGCTACTAAAAGCCAAGCTTACAATGGTAAAAATATGCATATTCATAGAAGACATGAATCCGTGAGACATTTAATAAAGAATGGAGTACTTTCTATGGAATACATGAGGTCAAAAAGGAACTTAGTTGATCCACTAATTGAAGGATTAAGTAGGAAAATGGTTTTTTATTCATCAAAGGGGATGGGACTTAAGCCCAGTGGTTGAGGAATTCATGGTGGATACCCAACTTAGTTCTCTAAGTTCAATGATGTCAAACAAAAACATGGAAAGACTCATAGTGTACATTTTATCTATCCCTATGGCGAACAATGCACATGTATATTTCTTACTCTTAATGAATTCATAGCCAGGGTTTGGGTAGTCCTATTGAGACGACCATGATGAATTCATTGACATGCAGGTTGAGTTTATTACTCTTAATAAGTTCATATCTAAGAGTTTGGGTGATTCTACAGAGACAGACTTGATGAATTTATCGAATTTAAATTTGAGAGGATGAGCTTAATAAATGCTTTTAATGATTTCATAGTCCTGATTTGAATAGTCTATATTGAGATAGACTTGTTGAAATCACTTACGTAAGTGTGAAGAACTAGTCACCTTCTATGAAAGACATTGGGCAGTCTTTCTAGAGCACTTACCAGTTTCTCAAAGTGTATTGGATAAAACTTGTTGATCAATCGTGGAACATCAATTGGATTTGAGATTAGTTGTGTGTCATGATTTTACCCCTATCTTAACAAGTTCAAGATTCGTCCACTTGTTAAAGAAAAGATTCACTCACTTCACTATGTACTAGTTCAAATCCACAAGATACTAGTGCTAAAGCGGCTAATTTTGTTGTTGCTCTTCTCATATCTTTTCTTGTGTTTACAAAATTTCCAATTACTTTGTATCAGTGGGGGAACGTTAGTAATGCAAATTTATTTTCAGCAGTTACAAACCATTATTTCCAATAGTTACAAACCGTTTCTTACAATTACAAAAATATTAAATATTTTTTTGACCGTTACATGAAAATATTACCATTTTATCCTTGCTAAATTACATTTTTACCCTTCCAAAATCCTATAAATAGAAGGCATTTTTCCTTCATTTGATACACAACTGAAAAACAAAGCTTATTCTACTCTCTCTCTCGACTCTCTCTTGACTCTCTCTCATTCTTTCTAAAACTTTAGAATTTTTCTTAAAATGCATTACAAGAAATTTTGTCTTAGAGTTTAGGTTTTAAGCATGATTGTCTATGACCCCTCTAAACTTTCCTAAGAATTGATCCTATTGTGATTTTTCTAATTAATTCTATTTTCAAATTATTTCGGAAGAGTAATACCAATTCAGTTCTACATTTCTTATTTAGGTGCATGAGTATCAAAGAACTGTGTTAACCTTGGGGGGCAACGTCCACTATACGATTACACCAGTCAGGGTGAATTTGTTTCTAATGCAGTGGTTCTTCCATGAAATAATAATACCTTATTCATTTAATCTTGGTTTATTTTTTAACCAGTGCTAACAAGTTTGTTTTGCAGTAATATATTTTCCAACATCTTCCACCATTAACCAATTTTGAAGTAATAGGAGAATACAATTAAGAGTTCATATTGGTTCTGGTGTTCTTATATAGGGTGTTTTATAGGATGTCCCAATATGTGATAGACAAAATAGATGACTAATATCTTCTTTTGTAGGCCTAAGAGGATTGGTTGTCATGGTTTGCGCCCATTCCTTTTAGTCCATACAATTTTCTTTTAAAATAAAGTAAAAATATAATCATACTCAATATATTATGTTATAAAGAATTACATTATAAATATTTTATAATAGTACTTACATTTAATATTTGAATAGATAGAGTGGCCATTTAAATCATACAAATTATATTAAAAAAAAACCTTACTTGGATGCAAATGCAAATCAATTAAGTTGCATGTCAATAAATAATTTGTTGGTATATTCATATTTAATTACAATAACCATTATTGTAAATAAATTTAATTATAGTTATTTTAATTGTTTTCAGTTTGTGTAGGTATTATAATGATCAATAGTTATCGTTACTGTACTATTGGTGGAAGCAACACCGACATGCTCACGTATTTAACCCATGTTTATTTATTTCCACATGTTTATTTATTGTTCTTTGTATAGATGTCCTCGTTGGTTTTGCTTGATAAACAAATGATTAAGCAAAATTTGGCTCATCGGTTACTTAAAGTTTAACTAATATTAAGTTGCATCACAAATATTATTTTGTAATGCAAAAGATACCTTATATTAGAAGATAATCTAAATAGTCTAGGGTCATGATGAGCAAATGGCTCATGTTAGGATTGTTATGTTGTCTATAAGTTCAATTAGGGAGATAGCTTATTTTATCTATCGAAGTAGGATTTACTCCCAAGATAAAGACAAAGATGTGATGTCTAGACTAACAACACATTGAATTGGACTTAGATAATTATTCTTAAATTTGTTTGTAGACTTATTCTCTTGTGATTTTTATTGTGTGACTTACATTAATCTTGATTAAGTGAATGATTATATATGTATGACTTGTATACTTTAATGTATCGATAACCAATGATCTCAAAGTAGTAAACAAAAAGTTGGCACATTAGGCATATAACCTAAACATGATACAACTTCACTTAGAAAGAATGATATCATAGTTGAATTAAAAAGTCAATGGTATCCTATCAAAGGCTGTAACACCCCAAACCCGACCTGAACATTATGGCTGGATCTGGCGATGTCACATGGCAGTGTTTTTGAAAACCCATTGATACCTTAAAACTGTTCCAGTTATTACCTTTTACTCAGTCTGGGAAAACGTGTACTAAATGATTTTCATTAAACCATTTCTTTTATGCGGAAGCTTTCGAAACCAAATAATTTCTGAAACCGTTTTTATTTACAGAAAATCTTAGTTTGTTTTGGAAAACTGTATTTTGTGCGTTGCGGTTATAAATCCAAAGAAAAACAGTTTAAAATCCCAATTTAAAATCAAAAACCCGTAATGGCCTTAATTACATCCAAATTCCCTAAATAAAAATTAAAATCATGATAAGCATAAAACCGTAAATTTATCCTGAGGCAGGAACAATGGTCACCATCGAATCCTCCTCTGCACCGATCTGTCTACTGTTGGGGGTTACCTGAACAGACTAAACAGAAAAGAGTGATTTTTCGCAAACTCAGTGTATAATCCTCTATAGAAATCACATAACAGAATACACATCAGATATCGTGATCAAACAGTCCAGGCCGAAGCCCTTTACAAAATCAGTTAGGGCCTTAGGCCACTCAAATACAGAATTTGAACAGAACAGATTATCAGTGTCCTACCCACCAGCCTCTACACACCAACTCCGTTCAACCCTACACATCATGTGGGGCTAAAATCAACCCCCCATCACAACACACCATGCTGTACCGAATGCAGTACATAATCAGAGAGTCACAGCTATGCTGCCAGATATCAGGCTTGAGAGCCTTCCAGAACACTTCCTCCAACATAACATCAACCCAACCCCAATGCAATTCACATATATAAAAGGCATGCTAAAATGCAGTTTATCAGATTATTCAAACAGTTTGTGTTTATATGTTAAGTATCACATGCCAAAATCATACATCACATAATTAGAACACAAAATTAAGGGTCTAAGTAATGCTTACCGACCCTACAATAGGTCACAGTCGACTTGGGCAACTCATGCAACCTTACACGCCCGTGTGGTATCGACAATTTCATTTTTCGGCTTTCGCCGATTCTCATTTTTTGTGCTTCCGAGTACACACCTGGTATCAATTTGATGCGAAACCACTCCCAAGCTTCTCAAAACCTAAAATCAAAATATCTCATTCTTTTAGAAACTAAAAACGAGTCTAAATCGATTAATTCCCAAAACGTAAAGTCGGGTTACCGCTACGCAAAACGAACGCAACTCCGAATCAAATCAACAACGAGTGATTCCCAGCCTTACAACCTTCTCCTAAACGCCATCAAATACAGGAGAAATATGTTACCAACCGTTCATTATAATTCCATGATAGAAAAAGAAGAAGAGAGGCACTTACCGATCCGCACACATGCACACAACGTTGTAAAACAATAGGAAAGACTAGACTGAAAAATGAAAACAGTGAGAGGGGGAGCAATAAACTTTCGGCAGAAGGGTAAAAGAAAAGGAAAAGAATGGAAGAGGAGATGGTCTGTTCTTCTTCTGCAGAGCGAATTTTGGGAAACTGATAACTGAAATCCCACTACCTACTCTATCTCAACCACCCACTACCTAGATTTCCAGTACGACTCAAACTCTCAGGCACCAACCCGAGCAAAAATAATCTCTTTCGCCCACACAAGGATTTGAACACAGAACCTCCAACAGACTAACACTCTGCTTAACCACTAGACCAGCAGGCCCATTCTAATATGGACTTACCAATAAATAAACATAAGCCTAAGGCTTTACCCAGATAAAAAAAAAAACAAATTTTGCTAAAGCTAGGTCTTGAACTTGAGACCTTTCACACACACCCAGAATACTTAACCACTGAAGCAGATACAAATTTGTCTCATAATTTTACAAAACCAAAAACTTAAAATTTTGGGGCGTTACAAAGGCGTTGTATGGATTTAAAAAAATGAAATATGGTTATGAGTATTTTATCTAAGAAAAGTGATTTAATCATTACTGATATAAGTGATAATCATTTTCAACATAGAAGATACAATGGAAACTTTGATATAAAAGTGATCATACTAGGTGAATGGATATGACCTTATGAGATCACATATGTCTTATGAAGGCAACACATATGATAAGGTCATTATATTAAGGCTCTCAAATAGATAGTGGATTATGGCACACCTCGATGTGAGTGAAAAACAAAATTATGTAACAAATATATTTATAAATATTTTATATAAATAATAAATGAGGTTTTAATTTAACAGTAAAGTATAAAAGTGAAAAATTAAGAAGACATGGGTTCAAATCTTATTATGTGTCTATATTTTTCCACATTTCTATATAAAGATATAAAATAACAAAAGTACCTTCAGAATAATATAATTTACTTAGTAAATTAAGATATTTTTTTTCTTTTTCCAACTAAATTGGTACTCGGCTAACCCTTGACAGAAACTCAATCAAGAGGTTTATCATAAGTATATATATAGCTTTTGTAATGGTAAATAATTGAGAGTTCAGTCATGGTACTTTTAGTAGTTTGATTCCATAACTAAATAACAATGTTATTAATAGATAGAGAGTCAAAATTTGATTACATGTTATTTTAGCCCATATAATATATGTTCAATTGACCCCTCTACTGGCTCATTTATAACTCTGCATAGATTTACCTGTTAAACCATGAAGCAATGGATAAATAAGTTAGAGAAACATATTGCATGAATTACTAATTATAATAATTATAATTTCTGAAAAAAAATATCAAAAGATAGCTTAAGGCTAATTTATTTTTTTGTATTATTATTTAATTAGATGAATAAATTAAATAATTAAGCCCAAAGTAAAAATTAAATTAACAGGTTGTCAGAGCTAATTTAATTCAGAATTGAAGCAATCTACAATTAAATAAGTATGCACATAGATTCTAATATGGTAAAGTTGATATTTTATTAATTGAATTGTGAAAAAATTTAATTATTAAAACTAATTGAATGTCTTGTATTTTGATCCAATTCAAGATAGGATGGCCAAATGTATTGGGTTGAATTGTTTATCATCCAAGAAAGCCCAATTCGATAAAGGAGTGGCTAACTTAGGGGTTGTTTCATCCCTAAGAAAGTCATTGGTCACTATAGACTCCTTATAATACTCGAACTCTTCCGGTTTGATTGTTTCTAAACTTTTAATAAAGATTAAATTCTTCAAATTTCCCTGCCCATTCTATACCCACATAGTTGGTCACATGGATGACTCAACCAAGATTTAGAAAGAGATTTATTTATACGATTTTTCTTGCACAAATAAATTCTAGTTTTCTTGAGTCCTTGTTTCTAAATTAGTTCAAGATTACGATTGCAATCATCTTAGCAATTATAATCCAAGATCTAGTAGTTTACAAGGTGTGGCTAGTTCGAGAGATAAGGATTGGGCGAACCTTAAGGTTTTTCAATTTATCCTATGTTCAAAGTTTCGAATTGGAATCCGCTCTCCAAGCACCTATGAGTTTCAGAATAATGGAAAAGATTGTTTGGTTAAAAGTTTGGAGCAATAAAAATTCAATTTGAATTGATTGGAAAGTCTTAATACATCTCCAAAGTCATTTTTCAATTTCCCAAATCTCCTTGGGTCATCGAACATACTTGCACATAGGTACTTTATTCAGTCATTTGTTGTTTTAGATATCATGAATTGAGTTGGTTTAAGAAAAAAATTTAAAATTTCACCACACAACATCCATGTTTTCTAAAACATTTTTATAACAACACGCACTTATATGCTTCCACATCATCAAGTGGCATTAAATTGACTTGATTCTACATAAGTTCATGATAGTGCAAGGCATTCTAGGGGATCCAAAGAACCTAAATAGGCTTCATAGGTTGTTTAAGTGCTATCGATTTGAGGTTCACCAACAGTGGCTCAACCATTGGGATGCTTGTCTTGAGGATATGATTGAGGGTGAGTGGATTCTAAATGATAATCTCACATCATCATATAGGCATACTATGATTGGTGTATGATCCACGATATGTTGTAACTTAATCAGTAAGGACAACATCCTTAATTGAGGCAATAACACTTACAATTGAATCATCAAAGAGGACATCTGTAACAGCTCGGTTTTAGCTAAATCAGATAGTGATTTTAGAACCACAAATCTGAGGTCATAAAATTATTTTAATATTATTTTTTATGTTTATAGCTTGTGATTATATATGTGTGAAAATTTCGTGAGCTAATTTTATTGTTTAATAGCTTAATTTGAGAAAAAGACTAAATCGCGTAAAATGCAAAAGTTGCATTCTATATGACAAAGGTGTCTATTTTCTATGGCTTATTAAATGTGAGGTCCTTATGATATAATTAGACCATGGTTTTAATGAATGGACATAGATGGACATGAAATAGCAGAATTTTAATGTTATTATTAAGGTTAAATTAGTAATTAATGAAATAAAGGTTAATAAAATAAAACCAAACCAATTTGTGTCCATCTTTTCCCATTTCTTCCAAAGAAAATGCATGTTAGAAAATCCACAAATAGGGTTTGAGTATTCAGCCATGGTTAAGCTTAATTGAGGTATGTTTTGAACTCGGTTTTTGTTAATTTCTATGTTTTTGTGATCGTTGCTTTGAGTACTAGCTAGCCCATGCCTCAATTTTTGAAAGTGTTGATGATTTTGAAAGCTTTAATTGATGAATTCATGTGTTTTATAATGTTTTATGATGAATTATGAAAGCTTGGTGCTTGATATACATGTTTTGTAAAGTGATTTTTAGTAAAAATGCATATTAGGGATTAAATTGAGAAAAGTATAAATTGAGGAGTTAAATTGTGAAATAAATGAAATTTTTGGGCTGTTAGGGGACCTTAGGAAATTCGGCTAGGCTTGGGTGTAATTAAATTTTGTGTAATTTGTGTTTTTGTGAAATAGGGACTAAATTGTAAAAAAATGTGAAACTTTAGGGGCTAAAGTGCAAAAATACCCAAATAGGTATTTTTTGGTTAAATTGATTGTGTAGATGAATAAACAAGTTGAATTTGATATTATATAGATCAAGAAAAGAAGAACTCGGACATAAATCGAGGTAAGAACAAAGTACTCGATTAATCGGCTAGTTTCATTGTTTCTACAACCGAGGTAAGTTCGTAGGTATTAATTTCATTATAAATGAATTTTATATGCTTTGATATTGCATAAAATGTGTTTTTGAGATTGTGGATAATGTTTGAATTGTAATTATGACTATTCGGAAGTGTTCGATGATGAAATCGACAAGCAGAACTTCTCGGTTAAACCTTAAGTGCAGTTATGATGATAATGTAATGTCATTAAGCTAATGCATTGGCTTCGGGCCATGATATCGACACTTCGGATGTGAATAATACCTTGATTTGGTTACAGGCCATGGTATAGGTACTCCGGTATAAGTTACATTGATTTGGCTACGGGCCATGGTATAGGTACTTATCGATTGTGATTCTTGAGTATTCAATTTCCATACCTAATGATTCAATGGATAAATGTATGCCGCGGTTGAGAAAGTGGTTAATCCAAGGTGATATGGATACGTACGGGACCTATTCAAGTATTACATTGAGACAGTTTAATGAAATGGTATTTAATCATGTTTGAGACATGAATAAGGTTTGTATTAATGTAATGTTGATTTGGTATTATGCAAATAGTTGAGCTATATATATATTATTTGATGAATTAAGTTATTTACTTACGAACTTACTAAGCTATGAAGCTTACTGTGTGTTATTTGTCCATGTTTTATAGATAATCAAAGCTACCTCGGACTCGTGGATCATCGGGAAACGTCATCACACTATCGATCATTTTGTTGGTACTTTTAAAACTTGTATATATGGTATATGGCATGTATAGGCTAGTATCTTTGTGATATGTTTTGGAAACTTGACATTAGCCATGAGATTTGGCTTGTAAATGTGGTATGTATAGGCATCTAAGTTGGTTTGAATTATGTGTTTGGTAAGTATTATATGTTATGTATATAATGCTTTATGAATTGGTTTGGTTTGAGATGATGATATGATGAGTTTTGTGATATGAAATAAATGATATTATGATGAATTAGTGAATATGGAGTATATACAAATTGTGATGATTTTGACACAATGATTTGGTATATTTTGAATGTGGAATTGAGTAGTTTAAATGGTTGATGATAGATAGTATATTATGTGTGTGAATTTGGTATATTTTGGGTTGCCTATAAGTGTATGGAAATGGTGCCAAAATTGGTTGCTATTTATGCATGAGAGTAGGGTGGCAAATTGGCTTTGCAAATGGCCTATTTTTGTCCAGGCGTGTGTCTCAGCCGTGTGCAACACACGGTCATGTTACATGGCCGTGTGTCCCCTAAGGTACCCTTTGAATTAAAGTCAGTATACCCTACAGTTTTGGCACAGCCTAGACACACGGGCGTGTCTATTGGCCGTGTATGCACATGAGCTAGCACATGGGCGTGTGGCTGGCCGTGTGACCTAAGTCAGTAACCCCTTTAGGTTTCACACGGTCTGGATCACGGGTGTGTCGACGACCGTGTGGTATAAGTTAGTATGTATGCCCTATTTTCACATGGCTTGTGATACGGGCATGTCTGGTAGCCGTGTGTGACACACGGCCTGTTCACACTAGCGTGTGACCTTGTAAGTGAAAGTGGGAAGTTTAAAAACCCCAAAAAAGGAAAATTTTTAAGTTTCTTAAAGTTTGTAAATGTTATCAGTTTATTCCAGAACCTCGTTTTAGCATGTTTTAAGGTCTCGTGGGACCTTATAAGGGACAGTACGAATGTTGTGAATAGTTTATAATAATGAATGTATTAATGTATTTGAATGATGTGTATTATCTGGTAATACCTTGTACCCTATTCTGACGACGGATACGGGTTAGGAGTGTTACAACATCAACAATCACTCGCACAACCAATTAACAAAGTTGGTGTGTCCTCATATTAATTTAACGATGAGCATAGTCTTTCAAACCCAGCTTGTTTACTAATAAGGCACGTACATCGAATATTTCAAGTGCCTAGTTCAACTTTGTGCAAATTTAATAATAATAGAGACCACATACACCCATCCATTATGTCACTACCCATTGATGGGTCCCTTGAGTGGTGAAATTGTTTTTATTCCAAAAAAATAAGAAAAAGGTTTGATCCCATTGTCTACGTATGAAGATTAAGATAAGGCTCAAGATCTAACCAACCTCCACCGTGGTTGAATCCACCCTATAACTGTACACTACTAAATTTTTAAGCTCGAACTTAAAGCTTATCCAAGTTCTTAGATTCCTCAATTTTTATCATTTTTTCTTCCCATTCCTTCGATAAGTTATTGAGAAATTTCTTAACCATTTTTTTATTAGAATAAGCCTTTCCTAAAGCCTTCATTCCATTAATAATGTCAATGAATCTATTTGACATATCTTTATTGAAAAGCTTAAGGTTAACTCTGAGTGAACCAATATTGGATTCTTTGACTTGGCTTGTTCCTTCACGAGTGGTAGCAAGCTTGTCCCAAATTTCCTTGGCACTTTGATTTTGGGACACTCTATTGTACTCATTAGGCCTTAATATACAAAAGAAAGTTTATATGGCCTTGGAATTAAGTTGAGTCTTCTTACTATCACCTTCTTCCTACCCATCTTCAACCTTAGGCATTATCAAATCACCATTTATGATCACCCTCTAAACATGATAATCACTCGCTTAAATGAAGAGTTTCATCCTTATCTTCCAATATGAGTAGCTCTCTCCAAGATTGTTGAGCTGAAATTGTAAGCCATCTTTAAACTTGGTATTTTTTTTCCTTGGATTCTTTCTCTCAGTTATGAAACCTTTATAGAGAACTAGTTTTGATACCAATTGTTAGGGCCGAAAATACCAAGATAGGGTGAATTAATATTTTAAAAATCTCTACAAACTTTTCTAAATGATAAAAAATTGAAAGAAGAGCTTGAATACTTTGATTTATAATGGTTCAACTCCAATTGCCTACTGCCACTACCTTAGCTTTCCACCACTATGGATTTTCCAATTCACTGTCAGACTTTGTAAGGCCCTGAATTTTAGGCCTAGAAGAATTGGGCTTCGCGTATCGGAGTAATTGGATTTTAGTTGTGTGAGAAAATTTCACTAATTACATGTTTACTTTACTGGCTATGTGCTTTAGGAGTGATTGGGGGTGTTTGGGAGGTCTTGAGTTCAAATCTAGGCTTTAGCAAAAATCTTAGTTTTTCCTAAATTGAACTTGGCATTAACTGGAAGGTCTTATTAATATTTTGGGTTTAAATTATAACACAAGAAAGCATGTGGTCTAGTGGCAAGGTGGCGTTAGGAGTATGGCAAGAAGGTTAAAGGTTCGAGACTTGAAGTGAGCTATGGATTACTTATTTTGTAGCTGCGCCGCCCAGTGGTTGTGTTGGAATAGAATTCTACTCAAGTGGTTGTGGAATTGGTCTTGAGGGAGAGATTTAGGGGATATGGACTTGGAGGAGTTTGAAAGTGATTCAAATAGGGGCGTTGAGAGATTGTAGGAGTGGATTATGGGGGGTTGACGGGAGAGTTAGTAGTTGGCCGAGCATAGGACTTCCCATTGTGCATATTTAGTCATAGGGCCTTTTTCCCATAGTGCCGATTTCTTTTATGCCATTTCAGGTTCTCCTTGCTTTTATTTTTTCCCATTTCTCTACTTTCTGTCATTTTTTTCTCTCGTTTGTTCCTATTCCTATTTGGCCGAATACCCCTTTGCCTTTTGTGATCATTCTCGTGTATAGTGGCCGAAAATCCTTGCCTTCCTTCAACACTTTCTTTCATTGATCATAGTACTCTTGTAACCTTCTCTATTTTTTCCCTCGTTTGTTTTCCTTCTCCTCTCAGTGGTAGTCGAATACTGTATTCCTGTCACATCACTCGCGTTTTCGATTCAGTCACTCTTCTTTACACTTTCTTTTTGGTCATCAATTTCGACTTAGCGTACTCGAGTGTTACTCCTTTAGTTTGGAACTGATTCTGCGGGATGGTTGTGGTCGAAGGTGATCTAACAATTGTTTGAAGTTGGGGAAACATGTGTTTTTATTGTTGGTAAGGTCATAGTAGTTAATTTAGTTTTCTGTCTATTTCTTTTGATAACAAGAATTGGATGAGTAATCGTTATGATGTTTTAATCTAGGTGCGAGTTTACTTGGGGTGCGGTTCGTTTCACGAATAGGTGTGTAACCGTATGCTATGTTTGATGATCGGCTGAAAAGTTGAAAGTGTATGTATTTGTATGCGATTTCCGATAATTGTTTAAAAGTCGAAAGTATGTGTTGTTTACACTACTATGACTGTTGATCGATAAAATACCGAAAAGCCAAAAATATGGCGTTTGATGCCACACGAGTGTGCGATCGCACGTGTGGTGAACCGAGCCCACGAACATGGGCGTTAAGCTGTAGAGGTCACCATGAGTGCTCTCGTGGTCTTGGGCTATTCTGGGCCTCGTTAGGCCGAAATAGGTCGTGTGGGCCCAATGGGCTCGTAGGCCCCACACAGATAAGTTTACGTGATGTGGTAAGTGTTGTTTGGACTGTGATGTTCGCATAGCTGTGGCTGTTTCTAAGCTAAATGGGCCACACGAGTGTGTAGGCCCACTTGGGCCGAGTAATAGGCCTTAGGCACACTTACACCGTTATGTCTGTTTAGGTTACTTAAGTCGCTCGAGGCGACGGTGGACCATCTGTTGGGTCATTAAGACCTCGATTTGTAAAATTACCAAAATACCCCTGTAGGGTAAAATGAATGTTTTGCCCTTGTGGGTAAAGGATTGACTTGGACTATGAATTTGACTGATTTGACTATGTTTTAACTGACTTGACTGTGGTTGTATGACTAACATGCTTTTAATATATGTTTAAATGGCTGTTACTGAGCATGGCTATTGTGCATACACGTGTGATGATTAAGCATGACATACACGACATATTGCATGGGGTTGGGACATTGATACGGAGGGAGTACTGTACTAATAGGGTCGCACGGGTCGCACGAGATGACTGTGGATCCAGTATTGATCTGTTAAGGTCGCACGGGTCACATGAGACGACTGTGGACCGACGGACAGCTTAATGCCGCTTAATTTGTTTATGGCTCTGTGCCAGCCTAAATATGGCTATGTGCTATCTTGATTATGGCTTTGTCCCAATCGTATTTACCAGTGGCTATGTGCCTATCATATTTATTGATGACTCTGTGTCGATCATATTTACCCATGGCTGTGTGTTGATTATATTACCATCGCTGATGGCTACGTGTCGAACTTATTATAGCTACCGATGGCTACTGAAGGCTTAAAGTCGTATATATATAGCAGCTTTGCTGCGATTTTAGTTAGTGCTGCAACCGGTGCTAACATTGTAAGTGTAGGGATGGCGTGGGTGAGTTATTCCCCATAGATAGTGTAGGGTTAGACAGAGGAAAGTGCAGGGTTGGATGGGATAGCATGCATCCATGCATTCACACATTTTGTTTTATTATTGAGATGGGCTAGGCCCAATTGATTCTATTATGGGTTGTGACCCAAATGATATTGTAATCAGCTTTGGCCCACGTATGCTTTAAATCGGACCGCATTTATTATCAGTAGCGGGCTCTAGCCTGCACTATTTCTTTACTTTTGTTTATCTATCGATCATTACTCTAGTAAGGGGATTGCACACTAAGTTTTCATAAACTCGCCCCGTCTATTAACTGTACAGGTAATCCCCAGCTTTAGGAGGATCGATGCTGCGAGGGACTCGAAGATGGTCACACGACTGTAGTCTTATTATGCTTTGGACTTTATTTATGGTTTAGATTTCACTTTGGGTTTTAATTTTTGAAATAAGGCCTTTTAGAGTTTTTGGATTTTAGCTTTGGGTTTCATTTACTTTGATTTATATCTGTTTGAATTAAACCACGATTTTCCCAAAATGCTAATTGTATTTAAAACAGCACTACGTTTCTGCAACATTTTCGAAATGCTTTTGCAACTTAACTCATTAACATCAAGTTTTAGGAATTAATTTAAAACTAGCTTCCGCAACTAAAAGAGACTTTGGGAATAAAATCATGTATTTTTCAATGAACCACGCTTTGAAATTAAACTAACGTAAATTGGGGTTTTGTACAAGTTTTAATGACCAAAAGTTATTTTTAGGGTTTTCAATGAAAACATAGTTTTCGAAAGACACTTCAATGTGACACACCAAATTCGTGCCTAACTTTTAGGCTGGGTTTGGGGTGTTACAGACTTGATATCTTTCAATGAGAAGGTATAACCTTTACAACACTATCTTTTTAACAAGGCTTAGATAAAACCTTTCCTCCTAACTTTTATGGCTAAATTAAAACCCTTCTTAGTTTTTATGGCTCAACAAAAACCGTCACAATTTACAATTGTTGGTATGTAAGAGATAAACAAAGAAACCTCTATATAGACTTGATCATGGGCCGATCTGGTGCAAAATTTTAGGCTCATTTTCTAGGCCTAGCTTAAAAAATAGGCCTAAAACTCAGCCCAAGCCCAGCCTTGATTAAAAATGCTAATCTTGAGCTGACCCAGCCTGCTCATATTAATTTTTTTTTATATTTTTATATAAAAATAAATTTTAAAAATATAATACATCAAATACACTAGAAACATTAAAATAAATGTTTCCCAACAAATTAAAAATACATTTAAAAAATCTTTATACTTAAATAACACTAAGATAGTTATAACTTAGAAAACCAATACCTCTAAAATAGTAGCAAAATTAATAATAAAACAAGAGTTATAAAATATTCAAACAATAACAAAAAAATAGTAGCAATATAATAGCAAAATGACAACAAAATAGCAGCAAAACAACGGCAGAAAAGAAAGTTTAGGCTGATTCGGGCCAGGCCCGAGTCAAAAAATCCTGCTCAGGGCTTGGTCTGTTTAGAAAACGGGTCTTATTTTTTGTCCAAGCCCATTTTTCATGCCTATATATTTGTCCAATTGCTCCCATTTTTTGGGCAAACCTTCGTGCCTGGGCTGGTGGCCTAACCTTTTATAAGATTTAGATCTCTACAAGGTATGTGTTAACAAAAATTAAGCTCTCGAATAAACGATTTTCTATATTTTTATTTTTTTTTGTTTAATTAGATACACTTTATGTAATTTATTTTTGGGTTAAATATTTAATTGGCCCTTAAAATTATCCAAGTTTATATTCTCTTACCTAAAGAAGGTAACTAAAGTCATTCGCAATCATCAAAGTTACTCCAACATGCAATTCCATTAAAAAATTATGATTTTTTTTTTTAATTTGTGAGTCGAAAATAGATAAACTTAAATAATAATAAAGTTAAATCAAAATCGATCTGAATTTAATAAAATCGGAAATCAAACCAAAATTTATAATTCAAAATGATTTTTTCTTTTAATTTTCTCAACTTTTTCACGACCCTAAATAATAGGGCAATGATTCTTTATTAAATAATGGAATCAACAAAAGCAGAAGCATGAGGGACAAAGTGGTGCGATCAAGTTGTTTTAGGTCAGATCCACCATGAGATATTGTCGAACAAATGGATGAAATAATTTATATATATATTTTTTTTTTGTAGACATTAAATCCTCATAAGTTAATAAGAGTCTTAAGTTGAGACAACTAAGATGCCCTTTCACAGCAAATTAAAATTGGGTTAATATGATTTCATTTGAAACAATTATGTTATCTTATTAATAGGCTTAGTTGATATCATGTCATGTTTATTTAGAAGCTTAATTTATCATTTTCTTTGATGCATATTTTTTCATCAATTAAGATGACGAGTTCCAAACTAATATATATATATATATATATATATATATATATATTTTAATTGATTAAAAAGTTAGGCAAAAATGGGTTATCCTAGTTATAAGGCTACCTATGGTTTGAAATAAGTAAAAGGCTAGAAAGGTGAAGGTGGTGTACCACAAGTTGGCATTTCCCACACATGTATTCATCTCCTATCTTTGCTATTCTTGATAAATGCCTATAAAAGTAGGATGAGCATTTGTGCCTTCAAACAAACATTTGTTGGAATTTTGATTTTGAGTAGGATTCAGCTTCCCTACTTTCATTATTTCAAACCTATAAGGAACAGAAATTCTTATTTCTCCTCATTATTTTTTGTTTTTATTTTTCTAATTTTAACAAGGCTGTAAATATACCATACATTATAATTTAAATAAATGAATATGTTAACTCTCATCATTTATTAAATATGGAATATTTTAAATAAGAATTCGATATACATAAAAATGATAAAAAAATAAATTTTATTCAAAAAATAATATAATAATTTATAATTATGCTAATTATAAACCTATTGTTGTATGAATTTATTGAGGTGTGTTTGGGAAACACAAAAATATGAACTTTTAGGTTTTTTATTGGTTTAAATGTGTTAAGAGATTTTTATACTCTTTTGAAATTTAAAATTTAATTTCTGTACTTTAATTTTGAAACATTGAGTCCATGTATTTTTTTTATTTGAAATCTTGGTCTCTTTATCTAATTTTTCTGTTAAAGTGATTGATATAGCAGTTGAAAATTGGTAAATTAACTTTTTCAACTCTCGTTATTTACAATTTTTGTTAATTTAATTATTATTCTTTAAATTACATTATCTTTTTAAAAATAAATTATTTAAAATTACTACCAATAAGGTCAAAGTCAAAAGCAATTTAATCCCTTTAAAAATAAATATCATAATTTAGCACTTATGTTTTTTGAAACTCCTGCAAAATAAGAAAAATTGAAAATGATGTAAACTATTTCCATAGTATATATCACACGTGCCATTTATGATTTATAGAATTAAAAAAAAATCCAAAAACACATATAATAATAAAATCTTGTAAATTTTTGAAAACAACACAAATTATTTAGGAATATATCTCAAAACTACACATGAACTTTAACTTGGTGCAATTATATATGTAAAACTTTAATTATAGCTATATATATACATGAAGTTTTAATTTTGATTCAACTATACAAATTTAATGAAATAAATATATCTATATACTTATTTATTAGATAATTATAATTACTTGTGTATGGAGTATATAAACTTAAAATGGTTCTACAACAATAATTGTGTAAGTGATTTATGAAAATCGAATCAAATAAAAATTTCACATATAAAAATGCACAAAATCAAAGTTCATATATAGCCGTATTTATTTGTCCAAATTCATGTATAGTTTTAAAATTTATTACAATTATTTAAAATCTAAAAAAACTTAAATTTCAAAAACTTTATAACAGTTTCCAAAAAGAAATACAATGAGAAAATAAAAATTATTTAAAATTATTTTTCTATTTTTGACGGATATTACGTTAAAATAACAAATCTTTTACATTTTTGTTAATAGCCTTGTCTAGTGATAAATTTAATACCAAACAATCTCATTTCCCTCCGCCAATTATCAAAAGAAAAATTACATTTTTAAAATTATTAAAATATCGACAGAAATTGTATGAGAAAATGTCAGAAATTATAGAAATTTTATTTTGTTATTAAAAGATTAATTTTAAGAACGCATTTAGAAAATTTGTTATCTTTTCCTAGATCTCCTTAATATTTATTCCCCTGAGACTTGCAACTAAATGGTGTGAGGTAATACCGTTATTGCCATTTGATTGTCGTATGTGCCAAAATAAACGCTATAAAAATCATTACAAACTTTATGTTTAGATTTTTCATATAATGTTTACTGTTATAAAATGAGATGATATCAATCATTTCTCAACCTTTACATATATAATCTTTACTGTTACATAATGCTTGGAATCATTACTCTTCAACTCCTACTGCTTCACTGAGATTACCATCATACTCTACTAACATTTTATCTCAAAATACTTTATATTAAAAAAAATTTATATAAAAACCCATCCTTTAAAATATTACCACTTCCTTGTTATTTTACCATTAGCTTACAAAATCATAATTTCCTAAAAAACCTACTATATATTCTTTGTTTATATCTCCAAGATCAAGATCCGAGTGTTGAATAAATAGTAATGTTTCTGATACAAGGTATATGCACAATTTCTCTTCCCATCTTGAATAGTTCTACTAATTCTATCTATTTGTTTAGTAACTTAACCTACTAGATTGATGTCAACTAACTTGTGACAACAAACCGGTAAAAGACTTGCTATTTGTACATATACATAGACCTTGGCTCAAAGGGATTGGACAAAACCATCAATAGATTAGATTTCTTCTTTTGATCCTAACAAAATACGCCTGCCTACGGGTTTATATACAAATCTCCTCTTATAACCCAAGTAAAATGTGACACATGGGGCAAGAAAATTGTCACCTTACTTCAAAAGGGCCAAAACCATCGATGCATTTTCTTATTTTGATCCCAAAAAAAAATACGCCAACGGGTTTACATGAGAAGAAATTTTTTTGTGATTAAGAATCAACAACAAAACTGTTCATACAAGTTGCAAAGTGGAAGAACCACTTTCCTACATTGAGGATGAGACAACAGACTACATACAAGAATGGTTGAGTACTAGGCTTATCCATTTTTGTGTCCCAATAATAATAGGATAGACTTTTATAGATTTAATGAACATTGTACTTCCCTGTACCAAATGGAAGAAAAACAACAAATATTTAAGGTCAACCCTTTCTTTTTCTCCAAGTGCCATAACATATATGCTATATCGCTTTTTGATGGGATTTTACCATTATTAAGCATTTTGCCTATTTGACCCGGACAAATGCAATGCCAATTTTGAGTCTAGGGAAGGAAACAAAAATAGGATAACAAATGTCACTATCTTATTAATATCTATATGAATTGAAAAGAGATCTAATTGCTTCAACAAAATAATCAGATTCCAATATCCTCAAATGTGAGTCAAACACCAACCACAGTCCAATAGTACAGGGCAATTATAGTAACAGGAATGATAAACCTTAGTGACACCGACCTGGGTCCATGTGAGAGGATTGATGATGACTTGGCTCCTTCAACGAGGAAGCAAGAATCTCCTGTGCAAAATTTAGCGCTGACTCTACCTCACCACACTTCCATGAGAGCGCTTTGTAGCTCCGGCTTCCATACCTATCCGCACATTCAACTATCGCTGTCAAAGTAAAATATACAAAGCACAAAATTAGCACAATAATTACATGAACAAATTGACAACAGCCCAAGATACGATCCATTCCAAAAGATTAAAAGCATTGGTTTGCTCCATCAGGTGTCAAACAATCATCATTTGATTTATCTACACACAAGTCCAAACATAGCAAGAACAGGTCTAAGTTTACAACTTCACCAATACGTCTTTCACTTAACGATTGAATCAAAAGTATCCAGTAATGTGACAGCCTATGTAATCTCTAATATTCGGAAAGTTGAAATATAGTACAAAAATGAGCCTATTGAATTTAATACGGGTTAAAGCCTTGCTGTGCACTGTAATTGTGGTAAGCACTTGGTGGAGCAGTGAAGTTGGCGTAAGGCCCTTGCTGAGAATTAAGTGGATAGGGGCTTTGCTGCACAGTCAAATTATGATATGGGCCTTGATGAGCGTGCCTGTTTGAATAGTTCTGTTGAGCACTCACATTTTGATAGGGGCTATATTGAGCACTCATTTTCTGATAGGAACTTTGGTGGATGTTCGTATTTGGATATGAATCCTGTTGTGCATTCATGCTTTGTCCAGAAGAAGCCATGACCGACTGAAAAATGCTCTGAGCACTTGTATGTTCAGAAGATCCACGGAACTCTTCAAAGCCACCAGTTTGAGGATCATCAAGCTTTAGGATTGCCCTTGAAACCTACACTTCACAACAAAAACAAGTTAGCAAATCTTATACCTTCCTTTAACATTGCGCTTGACCTGAAACGGTATCCTCCAATATATAACATACTAATTCATACAATTTTTCTTTCCATTCAATAACAAACATGCAACACCCAACACTGATAAATGATGCATGGATGCTACACTTCCCACAACAAGAAATCAAGGATTTACAGTGCATTCCTTTCACTAAACATTTAAGGAGATACCATTTTGAAACAATATTGTGCCACCATTCCTACTTAAAAAAAACGCCACAAATGGAAAAGCAAAGCCAGAAACCACAATAGATCTTTAACTTGTTCATTTTTTGAAGTGCAATCCCCAAACTATACCAGGTCCAGGTTATGGTATCCCAAATTCAGAATTATTACCTCACTACTACTAAAAACAGTACTTCCTCTGGTGCCTACTGCAGAACTTGACACAGTTTCCGGAACTTTAGCTTCAACAGCACAGTTCATATTTAAGTATCTGCAACAACAGAATCCAACAAACCGAATCCATTAAGTTAAACATGAAAATTAGACCAAGAAAGTTTTGATAACAACAGTACCTAGCAGCAGCTGGAGGAACAGAAAAATTCTGAGGTTCATAGTCATACACATGTGCACCACCACCCTTCAGAATAGCATAAAGAATACTTTTAGCTATTTAACCAAATCATAAGACATCTTGAAAATCCAAAGCTTGAAAACATGCACCAAGGAAAACTATCCTATTGACAAATCAACATTCTCAACAAAGTACTAAAAAACAGGAAATAATGTCTTTCATCAGATTTTAAATTTTTAAATAAATAAGAATCTGACCTGTAATAGTTATTAGATGTAGAACTCAATGGAAGGCCCAACCCCAAGAAAGATTAGAAATCATCAATTAAATCTATTAAACTAAACTATAAAACCCATGAAAGGGTATGATTACTTTCAAACTTGTATGTAAGACCAAACAAACAATAAGAAGCCAAATAAAACTAGGGCAGACTATAAGAACTTACATAATATATAGGTTACTCTAAAGTTTGAATTCCATTTATCTATTGAATAAAACTCATATCCTAAATTAGAAGTTATATTAAAAGTATAGTGATGTCTTAGAATTATTTACCAAGAACCAAACAAATATAAATAAAAGCTAGGGGTCTTAATTTTTTTTTCACATGTTTGGAAAGAAGTGAATGACAAGCTCCTTTAAGATTTAACATTCACTGTTCTTTTAAATCGTTAGCCCTAACTTTAAAGGTTTGGATCCTCAACTGAGGGCCAGTTTACCATTGAGGTTGAAAATTGCTGTGAAAAAGTGCTTTAGAAAAGTGTAAGTGCTTTTGGGAAGATAAAATGTCTATTTTAAACATCATGATACAAAGGTAATTTTATTGAGAAGCACTTTTCTAAAAGCCAAAAGCTAAAAATTTTGGCTTTTTGGCTTGGCTCAAAATCCCAGTTTAAAATCAAGGTTTGGTTTGAAAAGCTGCTTGTTTGGGTTGAAAAGTGCTTTTGAACCTCAATGGTAAACACACCCTTAATCAAACTAATATATATTATAATAACTTCATAATTTATCAACAAATAAATCACAGAATCCATACAGATGAAGCAAATAAAACACACTATCTAATTAGAAATTTATATTATAAACTAGGGGTAAGCGTTCGGTCAAATCAAATGAAAAAAGTTCGAGTTAATCGAGTTGACAAGTTTCATTTATCATCATAACTCTGTTTGAAATTTTTTTAAATCGAGTTGAGTAAAATGAAATTTGAGTCGAGTTGAATAGATTGAAATTGTTTGAGTTATATTTAAAAAAAATTAAACATGTCAAATTAAAATCTTGTTACAATATAACTAACTCCATATTAGGGCAGATAAATTTGAAACCATATATTGTTGAAAACTCTATCAAAGCAAAATAAGAGGAAAAAAAAAGATATTTTAGTATGATAAACTTGAATAATTAATTTACTTATTTAGGTCATAAAAAATATTATTTTAGAATTTTTTTTTTTTATATATTCTTTAGATTTTTTAATATTTTTATAATTTTTATAATTTTTTTGAAAATATAAATTTTTGAATTTTCATAAATATTTTGAATTTTAAAAATTATTGTGAATTTTTTTTGTAATTTTTGTTGAAAAAGAGACAAATTTGCTCATTTTCAAAATTAACAGGGACCAAAAGTGTATTTACACCAATATGTTATTTGAGTTATTCGAATTGTAAAATTCAACTCGACTCGAACTTGAAACTCGAATAAGTTATTCAAGTTTACTCAAAAAAACAAAATAACTCGATTCAATTAACTCGAAATTCAAATTTTTTTTTCAAGTCAAATCGAGTTTTGCTCACCCCTATTAGGGGTTAAAACCAGACTTGTTAAACAATGAAAGCTAAAGTTGGAAAAAGCTATCTTTTGACCGAATGAACCCATTGATTTTATTCAGTCAACAAACTTAACTCAAAATGACTTTGACTAGTAACAACTTAAAGGCCTAAAATGACTTGAACTAAAATCAACTTGAACCTTAAACTTAGATTGAGTATGAATTTTATGATTTTCTCGCATTTAAATTTCAAATTTTGATTAAAAAAATGATAAATACAATAAATTTTATTATCAGAAGGAAATGCCCAAACATAAGTAGCTTGGAATTTAAAATGATCCAAACCTAAAATGCCAAAACCAACTCACACATACCTGAAACGATCCGGAATATCAATTCACTCAATATGACCCAATCCCAACCCTCCCAATCACCAAAAAACAGTTAATTGCAAAATTATGGTTCAACTCTAGGAAGATAAAGCCTTAAAGTAACTAAAGCTAAAGAAGGGGACATAAATTTGATAAAGAAATATACCCTGAAAGATTCAAATCCACCAGAGTAGCCAGGCCCTATTGTAGCAGCTGGTGGTGGACCATCAGGCATGTTTCTTGCAGGACCGGATACACGGACAGACCCAACAGAAGCAGGTTCTGCTCCAGCATTCGCATCTCGCAATGTTCTTACTCTAAGTCTCGAAGCAATCTCAGCCAAAGCATCCTTAGCGACACCAAAATTGCCAGATATCTGAATGGAAAAAAAAAATTTACTTTACATAAAAACAAAGCTGAAATATTGAAAATATTAGACCTTCTGGAATTGAATTGGACAAATACAGAAATACCCTTGGTGATAAATATGTTTCCAACAAGATTACCTGTACTAGCTCTTCATCTTCATATGCACACTTAGGCTTATCATCCTTCGAGCATACACGAATATCTGCCAGGGTTCTCCTCCTCATCTCATTGATTACATGACCTCCTTGCCCAAGAATGCACCCGACCTTGCTTGATGGAACAAGCAACCTAGTAGTAATTGTACCTTTCTCAGATGATTCACTAGTTTTACTCTGAAGCTGTAGAATGGCATCTATTGTATGCGATCGAGGGTTCCCAAGAGCCTAGAATAATAAAAGGACTAGTATAACATTTTTTTTAAGTATAAAAAGAGTACAAAGTTTAAGGCAGGAGCAACTAGTTGACATACAAAAAGGGTAAAATATGTTATTTTATTTTTCCTCAAAGGAATGAAGCTAGAGTCAAAATAAAATACCTCAATTCCAGAGACACGAATTACTCGCTCATCTGACTCCGTTGATGCATCTTCAACATGAATGCCTGCTCCTGTTTCCTGCTGTAACTGTTTAACATTAAAGCCACCCTTGCCAATTACACCACCAATCTTCCCAGCTGGGCACAAAATTTTCATTGAAAACTCAGCTGAAGCTTCAGCACCACCTGCTGGAGGAATACTGCTGAAGCTACCTGGCCCAATTCCAGATAGCCGGTTTCTATGAGCACTCATCCATGGCATTGGTGGACTATCATGAGGAGAAAAATTTCGATGCGACCACATTGAATTGCTCGGTGGAAGAGCACTAGGAGGGAAATTCTGGCTTGAATGTGGCACAGAGAAGCTCAAAGGAGGCTTGTCTTTCCGTGGATTTTGATGCAAAAGAGTGGAAACTTCATATAGAGCTCTCTTTGTGACATCTCGTTTTCCTGATATCTGCAGTAAGTTCCAAAAACTAAAGTTTTTAAGGAATTGAAAGAAAACATAAAATAGCAAGAAACTATCTTCTAACAACAGTTTTTCAGAGATCAAACCATGAATGGTTAAGGACAATACCTCTCATTTTCCTGAAATTTGCAGTAAATTACAAAAATACAGCTTGTAGGAATTGCAAGAAAATTCAAAATTGCAAGAAACAACTCCTGACAACAGTTTTCAGAGATCAAACCATGAATGGTGAAGGAAAATTTCTAATCCAGTTGCACCTACAGGCTTTGCATCCAGCAACTAGGAAAATACACAATAAATGAGAAAAAAAAAAGTTTATTGAAACAAAGGACAAGGATTTCAACACATCGTAGCATTAAAAAAAATGACAAGAGAAATAGCAGCCAACATAAATCTTTGACTTCCCACTGAAACAATCTACTGACAACTATTTGACAATCAGAAATATAGGCTGACAAACTACATCCAAAGCCTTCCCAGTGAATCAAAACTCAATAACACGTAAGACCAACTTCCAAAATTTATATGCTGCTCACATCAATGCAAAAAGTGCAGATAAAAGGGTAATGGGCCAAAATAAAAATATCCTTCAAAAAGGTGCTATTTTCTGTACCATCTCAGCTTTAACCTCACTCCACTCACCTCTCAAGCATGTATGGGCCCATCCTTTGCTTCTTCAGCCACTTGACCAAAAGCATGCAACCTTTCAAACGAATTTGCCATAGGCAGCATAAATCTTTGAAAAACAAATTTGACCCCAGAATATTCTTCCTTGCTAAACACAATAAAACCGCTCAAACAGATTCATTCAACCTGTAGATACAAAGGCATGACACATCTTCAAACAAGCAATGGCCAGCAATCTGGCCAGCTGCTTGAAAAGCAAGGTTAGTCAAGGGCAGCCTATACGAACCAGTAAACCTGCAACCCACAGTACAGATTCACAAGGTTGGATTCAGTTAGAAATCCATCAAGCTTTGACACATTATGAAGAAAAATATGTTAAAGCTTTCTTCCACCCCAAATCACCATCTTGTCTAGCACAAAAAGCAAAATTTATTATGTTCCACTAGTAATATTCGTATTACATCTCATCATGTACATGTACAAAATCATAAATAACTTATGTCAATCCATCATTATCCCTAATCAATAATCCCATTGAATTCAACATATTACCATTGATGTGTACATAAATGATAGAGACCCAAAGCAAAGTAACGGAGCTAATAGCTTAGCTAAAGACCTTGAGCACTAAGAATCTGTAACCGAAAAAAT
Source organism: Gossypium anomalum (assembly GCA_025698475.1). Lineage (NCBI taxonomy): Eukaryota > Viridiplantae > Streptophyta > Magnoliopsida > Malvales > Malvaceae > Gossypium > Gossypium anomalum. The sequence goes on from CM046966.1 coordinate 20,457,095, forward strand.
AACTTTTATGAGAGTTTCAAATGGAGCTAATAATCCTTATTTTGTATTACTTGCTTCAGGCTACAGCAAGCCCAAACTTAAATAAGTGAAAATCACTCTCAGTATCGTAACCCCAACCACCAGAAAATATTAGTCCATCTGCCAATAGGACGGAAGACACGTGGCTTGGTGGAACAAAAAGGTCTGAGCCTTATGATCATATATGCAGCTAATTAACTGATTCTTTCTGCTCAAAAGATGCAAAAGTGTAGCAACCAATCAGTTGTTACGTTCAGGCAACTAGGTTAAGAAAGAAGGATATGCCTACATTGCCACTTGAGCCATGATCTCTCATACCAGAACTTGAAAAATCCTCCTCATCATAAGTCATTTCTTCAAAGAAAAACCCTATCCAATAAGAAACTGACTCAAAAAATATATAAAGGACGTTTATATAAGCACATGAATGAGACCCACATGTCAACCCAGGCTAAACACAGACAGTATAGATAACTCAATATCCCCATATACAATCCTCTGAAAGGAAATCTTTCTCACATATCATCCTCACACTTCCTGCCTTAAGTCACATTTTCAGAACATTCTAGGCCATCCTCTCTCCATGAAAATGGAGACGAACCAAAAAGTAAATTCCAAAGGCCTAACTGTTTGAAGATAGCAGTTCAAACATCAATTTTAGAGCATTGAAGCAGCATAATATAGGTAGTAATACTTTTAAGTCCTAAATTAGAACTTCAATTAGCATTCACAAAACATTGTAGCAGTAACAGGCTTGAATTGAAATTCAAATAAATGTGAAAAGTTCTTATAAGAGAAAGGGAATTCAACATTTTAGCCATTCAAGAAGATGTATGCAAGGGCTCTTTAATGTTTTAGCATGTTGATTTCTCAGTCAAACACATACAATAAATAAAAAAGTGTACAGCATATAAAGTTAATAGATACCTGCACTAATTCATCAGTTGCCACTGCACAAGCAGGAAGATGATCAGCCGGAAGAACACGTATAGTAGCACCTGTGCCACTTCGCAATCTTTGAATCACATCACCCCCTCTCCCTAAGAGACATCCTACCATATTATTCGGAACAAGAAGCCGTGCAGTGACAACAGCATTCCCATTATCATCATCAGACACTATCCCACCAAAAAGATCTTCCTCAACAATCCTATCGTGAACTTTCAACAAAGCATCCTGTGCAGCACAGCAAGGCTCCATGGGTACCTCTTTTTCATTATCACCACCATAATCCTCATCTGAATTATGTTCTTTCACCTTGGTGGGAGAACTATAAATAACAACAACTCTCTCATCACAACCAAGGACAGAATCACCAACCGTAATCTTAGCCCGAGTCTCCTGCCTTAAAGCTTTTATTATATTCCCACCCTTCCCAATAACACCACCAATTTTTCTCGAAGGACAAAGTATACGGTAAACAGTGTCTCCAGGATTCAAATTTCCGGAAAACTGTTCAGGGGCAGAATTAACACCCAGTTTTAGTTTCCTATTATTATTATTATTATTATTAACCCCTTTTCTCTTAAAGGGCGTATTCATCTGTTTCCTAAAGAAATTCCTCTTCCTCCCATCCATTTCAAAGCGAAAAATATGGTTAAGGGATTTGCCTAAGCAAAAATCCCCCCAAAATTGTAACTAAAATATTCCCAGGAACAAAATCAAACCCTATGCAGAGCTCAAATTAAGCTACCTGTAGAAGATCAAAGTTAAATATTCCAGGCGTTAGTTGCTAGGGTTTCTACGCTTGAAACGAGAAGGTATAAAAAGATCCAAAAAGTATAAACATTTTATTTGAATCGAATGTGATTCAATAATGAAAAAGGGGGAAGGGGGAAGGGTTGAAAAAAGAAGGGAGAAGAAGGTTACCTGAGAGTAAAATTAAAGGAAAATTACGGGAAATGGAGTTGAAGGAGATGAAAGGAAAGAGTTGGCTTCTTTGTCGTGAGAGCTATTTTCGACAGGTTCAGTGTACATGGATCAATGGATCGGGTCAGACCGGATATGTTCCAAAACTTTTTAAATTCTTTGCTTAAGTTTATTGTTGGTTCAAAATAATTCCTTTAATTAAATTCCTCCACAATTTTAATTTTTTAAATTTATCGCTAAATTATTTCAATTTAAATTTAATTAAATAACACTTAATCCAAATTACAATTTTACTTAAATTAATGTCAATTATCTCGCATATTAAATTTAACTTAATGTCTAAATTAATTTTAATTAAAACTTTAAACTACATCCCTTTTTACCCAATTACCTTTTAAACATTTTTAGTCAATGTTAAACTATAAAAATAGTAATTAAACTATTGCTTTCGTTCTATTTTGGTCATCGAACTATTACTTCTTCTTTTTTAATTTAATCACTAAATTTTTATTAAATCAAATATCTTGATCACTCAAATTGATTTGGCTTTTTTATCGGTATAATGAAAATTTTAGACTTTTAATATTTACAAATTATATTAATTTGATCCTAAATATAAAACATTCAACAAATTTAGTCCTCAATGTTTCCAAAATTTGTCATTTTAATTTAAATTTTTGAAAAATCAATAAATTTAACCCTCAAATTTTATAAAATTTGCCAACTTATAAATTAATTTTTGGTCCTTTACAAATATTAATAATTTAATCTTCTTAACCCATAAATTGTAGCTTTAGGTTTCAAATTTTATAAAATTTATCCTACTCCAATATAAAATTTCTAACCTCATCTTTGACATAATTGTTTTTATACAATTTTTTTACCAACCCAAGGGGGAAAAGGAATGAAAAAAATCATATAGTTTAAACAAAGTTTATTACAAACCTATGACAGAAACTGCAATAACCAACCAGTTTATAATTAAAAAATATCACCAATTTTCACTCAAAAAAATTACCAAACAACAAATTTTAATACTCAAAATAAAAAAAAAATAAGTGAGCTGAAGTAACCATCTTTTAAGTTCAAAACAGAAGATAAATTGATGTGAAATGAATTTTTAATTATAGATAAAGTTATTTCAAAATGAGGTTGTTGCCATGATAGCTGCTATCATTTCAGTATTTATTTGTATTGATAAATATGAATTATATTGGTATGTATTCCTTTATGCTAAGTGATTTAATATTTTAATTTTTTTTAAATATTTTTTCTAATATTTTATATTTTGATGTTTTATCACAATTGTATTTAAAAAGAAAGTATAATTATTAAATTGGTTTATTCAACATAATTAATGATAATTTTAGTATTTATATTTTCATTTACATATATTTAATTTAGTTATATTTTCATGTGCATATAATATAAATTTTATTAAAATTTTAAAAATAAACTATGAATGTATAAATTTTTGAAAGATATGTATTATATTAAAATAATACTTCGAAACATATTCGCACTTACATATTGAAAAAAAAATTGATATATCTATTTTCACGATATTAATTAATTCGTAACTATTGATAATTAAGAAAAACTTTCAAACTTTTGAAAGTTATGTTTAAAATACATAAAATATTAAGTTATATAATTTCACATCGATTAAATCAATTTAGTCCCATAATCAATTAGTCACAGTTGGAAGTACCAAACGACGTATAATGAAAATATCATAAGCAACCCCATAGATCTTTTGGAAGGATAAGCAACCTAATACTTACAAAATGAATCAGTTATTTGAATATGTGAATGCTATATAATATAATATTTAAATTCGATATTATTTGGAGTAGTAATAAAATTTATTCATACTACATTAAGTGTTAGGTATAATTATAAAGTATATTGTACTAAAAAAATTTGGTTCATGTTGTCACATATTCTTTATAAAATAAAGAAGTTGATATAGGCAACAATATAAGAAAAAGCTATCCTTATTTTGAGGCAAATTTAACATTTTTACAAACTATAGAAATTAATTTTATCGAAACTTATGGCTATTTCTCTTAATAATGTTATTTCTAAAATTTGAGGAGATGAAAATATATTTTCAAAGTTTAATAAGGGAAAAGGATAAGATGGAGAATGAAGTGCATTGACTAATTGCGGAAAAATTTTATCCTCTCCTATTGGAAAACAATACCACAAAAAAGTTATCCACAATTATATATCTATTTCAGCATTCTCCTTCTAAAACATTACTGATTCCAAAATCCATGTTGATTTTATCTTAATTAATACATTTAGCATCCACATTGAAAACTGCCCATCAATTTTCCAGCGGAAGAAAACAAAGTAATTAAAAATAAGAAAGTGTAGGTTGAAGAAAATTGGGAAGAAAACCAACTTTTTATTCATTAGTTCTCAGCCTTTTTTCCAATGAAAATCCAAAAAGGATTAAAACCCAGAAATCGAGAAACAAAGGCCAATAACTCAAAGAAAAAGAAAAGCAAAAGTAAAGAACATGGTTTTTTCTGAGTACAAATTCAAACAAATGGAGAGACAAAGTTAATAAAAAGCTTAGAAGCCTGGAGGCTTGTAGGCAATGAAACTAATGCACTGCACTTGACGCACGTTGTCGAAGCCAATGATTCTAATGAATGCATTGGGGTATTCCTTCTTGCATTCCTCAAGCTCCTTCAACACCTGAGCCGAGTCGGTGCACCCGAACATGGGCAGCTTCCACATGGTCCAGTAGCGTCCATCGTAGTACCCGGGTAAGCTCGAGTACTTACGGTGCACGAATCCCTCCTGCACATGCATATAAAACACACTTAATCAACTCAAATATCCCACTAAAAAGTGGAGGAATGGAATGATTTAGAGCTCGAAAACACCTCCAATTCGAATTCCAAGCAAGGAACCCATTTTGAGCGAAGAAGGTAATCTACTTCCTTAGCCAACTGCACGGGTGTAAGATCGGGGAGGTATGAGAGAGTCTCGAACTTCTTCTTCCCAGTAGGAGGCCACACCTAGAAAACAACACCAAATATAAAACAAATTTTCATTCAATTTTCCACCACACCAAACATTACACTAAAACTTAAACAAAAAAATTGATATAAATTTACCTGCATGCATTGCACTCTGCCGCCATTGCTTGCGAGAGAAGTAATGTCGTTGTTGGCCTTCCTGGTGACTGGGAAAGCAGAGGCAGACTTGAGGCCAGTGAAAGGAGCGACCATGTTAGCCTGTGCCGGAGAGGCAGTGGCAATGGTAGCCGATGAGATCATTGAGGAAGCCATTGCTAGTAGTGGGTACTAGTAGTGTATGCTACAGCTAAATATATCTCCCTTAATAATGCTTATTCCCCATTGCCAATCCCCTATATATAATGGTGGAATTTGGGTGTAACATCCTATGGTTACAAAGCTTTGAGGTTGAATCAGGAGCAAGGGTGACCGTCGGATTGAAATTTTGAATAGACTATAGCATAATGACCACAAAGAGGGTGGGAAATATTTGAACAGTAGCCTTATCTTCGGCACCACAATGATAGTGCCACGTGGAAGAAGCTCAATGATCTTATCTCATCCAATGGGAGGGCATGAATGTGTGATGGGCATTGCCTTAGTTTTACCCTTCTTGTCAGTCTTATTCTCTTCCTTGCATTTTTTGCACAAAAGATCAACATGGACCCATTCGGCAGAGCCCTTTGGGAAAATCTATGACCATACCTTCATGCTTGGTCAGGTTTAGACCAATGGATTCGACATTTCGGTTGTATTTGGATCATCTTTATTGCTTCTATTTCTTTTAGTTGTATTTGAATTTCATCAATTCGAATTAAAATTTGATAAATGGAGTTATTTTAGTGTCAGCTTTTTTTACTTTAAGTTTTAGAATTAAAGTTATTTTAGGATTTAGGGTGTTTTTAGTTTTTTAGATTCAATTTACTAAATTGTAAAATTAAAGTTGTGTTTTTGTTTAAGTTTTCAAGTTTCATATTTTTAATTTAGACATTTCAACTATTTTAGTAGGAGTCATAATATATTTGAGACTACAAGAGTTAGATAAGATGGCAATGGTCTCTTGTCTTAATTAGTGGAGGGTTTGATCCTCACCTTGGGTATGGAGCAGTTTTAAAACTCGTGGTCAGTATCTATTCCTTTAATAAACCTACAGAATATGGAGGATTAGTTACTGAACTCACTCCTATAAATACATTGAAAAAGAAAAGTAAATTTAAATCACTTTAAGTTGGATTTTTTGGAGGTAATTTAATTTAGTTTATATGTATAGGAAATTCAATTATTTTCAACTTAGATAATTTAGGTTTCACATATGAGTTGAATTTATTAACTTTTAAAATAAAAAATCAAATTGAAACATAATGTACATAAAACTAGTTTTGTACCATGTCGCAGAATAAAATTTTATTTATTTAAATGTATGATCTTATACTCTTCACAAATTTAGAATTTAGTTTTTGTACATTTATTTTTAGGAAGTTAGTCCTTCTACTTTTCAGATTTTAAAATTCAGGCCCACTTATTAACACTGTTATTTTTTTATTAAATTTGTTGATGTGATGTTTTGAATAAAAAATATTCACTTAATAGTCATATAACTAAAAAAATAATGTTGCAATGAACTTGAATTTAACAAAAATAAGTTTAACAATGTTAACAGTTAGACTTAAAATTTGAAATCTAAAAAGTAGAACTACTAAACTCCTAAAAATAAAAGTATAGGGATTAAATTTCAATTTTACGAAGAGTACAGGGACTTATGGTATGTTTTAACCATGTTTAAACATAGAAAGTTAATATTTTATAGGGTAAATTATACAATTAATCACCTAATTATTAGCATGTTTCTGTTTTGGTCACCAAACTATAAAACCTTTCAATTTCATCACTAGCGTTATAATTTGTTTCTGTTTTGGTCACCCCATTGAATTGTTAACAAAAATGGTGAGGTGGCCTTTTTTTTAATTGGTATAATAACATATTTAGTCATCAATATTTATACATTCTATCAAATTAATCTTAATTCTAAATAATTCAACAAATTTAACCTCCACCTATACAAATTCTATCAATTTAATTCTCAAACACATTCTAAAGAAAAATGGCAACTGATAAACCTAGCTATAGCGTGAGCTTGACAGCTTTGGGTTACTTGGTGCTTGTTCAAAACATTTTCTTACCATTCCTCTAAAGGTAAAGACTAATGCAACAAATCCCACAGGAAAACTTAATAAGCTTCTCTCCTAAGCACGATATGTTAAGATTCGAAAGTAAAAATCATACCATCCTCTATATAAATTACACCTAAAATGATTATTATCTCAATTCTCAACAAATCTAGCTAAATTCTCAAAAATTTAATCTGCAATATATATATAACCTATAGTAGCACTAAAATATATATATATATATATATATATATATATATATATATATATAAAACCTATAGTAGCACTAAAATTAATCTCTTCATGCAAGTGCTCTCTAATAACAGGTTACGATTATATGAAAAGGCACACTATATGTGAGCATTCCCGAGTATCCAATGTTATTCTGTTTGGTTTAACAAGGAATAAAAGGTTAATGGAAAGACATGTATAAACTTATTGTTGTTAAATTAAATGAAAATGAAATATGAGTATGTATATATGAAATGTAAAGGATGAGAAATTATCATGTGATGGATGAAATATGAAAGGAATTCATTTACTAGTATAGGTTATGTTACTTAGATGTTGTGTTCCATGTTATCTACTAACCATGTGGATTGTGGTGGATAGGAAAGTGTAATGTCTAAATGATTTCCTGAGCATGGTTAAATGGTATATCAATTAATGTTCGGTAGGTTCGAGTTTAACTTATACAAGCTTACTAAGCACTAGTTGCTTACACCATTGTTTTTCCTTTGTTTTGTAGATCATCAAAAGCTTGATTGGTTGGAACCTTGTCAGAGTCTTATGACACTATCCAACAATCACTTTGGTAGTTTTTGGTTATTTTGACTATGGTTATAAATGGCATGTATAGAGCTTTTATATAATGGAAGTTTTTGAATATGCTATTGATCAACTTGGTATGAATATGCCTTTTGTGTATATATTTTGTTTGGTTAGGAATTGTAATGCTTTGGCAAGTTTATGTCCTTTAATCACTTTTAAATGCTTAGTAATATATGGCTTGAGGTATGTTTATATGTAATTGAAATGGTTGATTGGTGTGTGGGTGTGGTAATGTATGTTTAAGGTATTTTATGGTTTTGATTTGGTATGATTGTATATTGGTTAGAAATTTTAGGTCGATTGATTTGGTATATTTTGGGATGTTTGAAGAGTGTTTTGGTTTTTTGTATGCATGTGCAAATTGTATAACTTGTTGTGCAAGGTTAGTCATTGAAATGACTTGTTTTAAGGGCTAAATTTGGAGCACACAGCTTGGGATACAGGCTGTCACAAGGCCGTGTGCCACACACGACCACTTCACATGATCGTGTGTTATTTGTATTTTAGGTGTAGGTTTCACACGACCTACGACACGATCATGTGTCTCAAAATAGTTTGTTACACAGTTTGGCACACTACCTGTGACACGGACGTGTGGCCCTATTTCGAATACACATACGAGCGGACACATGGGCTGGGACATGGCCGTGTGTCCCCTACTTCGAAGGTCCACACAGTTTGGGTTATGTCACATGGCCGTGTGACCCATGTTTTCCAAATTTTTCAAACTTTTCCCAAATTTTCTGATTTGTTTCAAATTGACCTTTGATTAATCCCAAATTGTTTTTAGGGCCCCAAAAGCTATATTTAAGGCCAAATATGTATGTTTGCTATAATTGGAATGAGCTATTGGAAATTTATACTTAAGTTGAATTATTGTTTTGTTTTGAAGTTTAAGGTTCTGTTTTGTACAGTAATGCTCTGTAACCCTAATCAGGCGACAGAGACAGGTTAAGAGTATTACAGATGTCGTGTTCGCGTCCTAACCTGGTGCGTAATATGTAGAGATAGAAATAAAAATGAGTGAGCTATGAAGTTCAGTGTGAGTTCCATCACGAGCAAAATCAGTGAACCCACATAAGTATACAGAAACATAACACAGAACAATTCACAATAGCAAATTCAGAATATTGATATTTCAGGTTACTCAACTATTGACACATATATATGTATGTATGTCACCTCAAAAAATCCAGTTTGTACGCACATGCTTTATGAATATCATACAATTTTGGTTTAACAGAAAAGATTATACCCCACCGCTACAGTTATAATTATCTTATTAAATAGTTTTACAACTATAATTTTTTAATTTTTTTTATCATTTTTAAACATTTGATTTTAAACATTTTATAGTAATTAAAAACAAAAGCTGTTAGCACAATGAAATTAATTAATTACATTATCTTTGTCCATGCAGTTTTAAAGAATTTGAAATTTTTTTATTTTAAAAATGAGAAATGAAAAATTGTTTTTTTTTTCAATTTAAAATTTTTAATTTAATTATTAACAAAATCTGATAATTAATTATTGGTGAAAATGGGTATGGGTTACATTTAATTAATTTGTTTTATAGACTAATTGTCATAGTTAACATATTTATAAAAGAAATTATTGTTTTATAATTACTATGAAAAAAAAAACAAAAAAATAGTTTAAAAACATTAATTGGGCCTATGCTGTTTCAACCAATTAACAAACATTTGTTAAATAAATTTGTGTAAAATTAAATTTAAAATCCATTTGATATAAATAATAATTTAAAATTTATACAAATTGATATGTCATATTTTAACTCAAATTTATAAACCAGATTATAAATATAAATGATTATTTCCTATTAATTTAAAATAATATATTTATATAGATTGCTTTATTATTGTCAATAAAATAGATATACCACATATCAAAAAAGTTAAATTTTTCATGATTATAATATATATGAGTAAAAAGTTGTTTAAAAAAATCAAAACATTATATCAATCAGCATAAACAAATACATAACAATATAATTGATATTAATCAATACAAATCAATACTAAAATGATATAAACTATCATGGCAACAAGGCCATTAATATTGTAGTTGAAGCTGACGACCCTAAGTTTATTCAGTGGACTATATTTTCTATACAAGTCTGGTGGACCATATTTTGCCTTTCATCTTTTGATTTAGCAAGGAAAGCTACATTTGTGGAAGTGCCAAAAGATAGATAGATAGACATGCAGATAGCAATAATAATGCACCTTCTCTTCACTGTTTTATTAAAGATTAATCCACAATGCACTAACATATTTTCAATATATTTGGTGAGTTTTTATACAATTATATATTATTAGGGTTATTTTTAAAAATTTCATATTTGATAAAGGTGTTTATGGAAACCCTTTCTCCTAAATCAACCTCAAACTTTTTTAACCATAGGATGTTATACCCAAAGTCCATCATTATAAATAGGACATTGGCACTGCGGGAAATAAACGGGAGATATAGTTAGCTTTAGCATACACTACTAGTACCCACTACTAGCAATGGCTTCCTCAATGATCTCATCGGCTACCATTGCCACTGCCTCTCCGGCACAGGCTAACATGGTCGCTCCTTTCACCGGCCTCAAGTCTGCCTCTGCTTTCCCAGTCACCAGGAAGGCCAACAACGACATTACTTCTCTCGCAAGCAATGGCGGCAGAGTGCAATGCATGCAGGTAAATTTATATCAATTTTTCTGTTTAAGTTTTAGTGTAATGTTTGGTGTGGTGGAAAATTGAATGAAAATTTGTTTTATATTTGGTGTTGTTTTCTAGGTGTGGCCTCCTACTGGGAAGAAGAAGTTCGAGACTCTCTCATACCTCCCCGATCTTACACCCGTGCAGTTGGCTAAGGAAGTAGATTACCTTCTTCGCTCAAAATGGGTTCCTTGCTTGGAATTCGAATTGGAGGTGTTTTCGAGCTCTAAATCATTCCATTCCTCCACTTTTTAGTGGGATATTTGAGTTGATTAAGTGTGTTTTATATGCCTGTGCAGGAGGGATTCGTGCACCGTAAGTACTCGAGCTTACCCGGGTACTACGATGGACGCTACTGGACCATGTGGAAGCTGCCCATGTTCGGGTGCACCGACTCGGCTCAGGTGTTGAAGGAGCTTGAGGAATGCAAGAAGGAATACCCCAATGCATTCATTAGAATCATTGGCTTCGACAACGTGCGTCAAGTGCAGTGCATTAGTTTCATTGCCTACAAGCCTCCAGGCTTCTAAGCTTTTTATAAACTGTCTCTCCATTTGTTTGAATTTGTACTCAGAAAAACCATGTTCTTTAGTTTTGCTTTTCTCTTTCTTTGAGTTATTGGCCTTTGTTTCTCGATTTCTGGGTTTTAATCCTTTTTGGATTTTCATTGGAAAAAAGGCTGAGAACTAATGAATAAAAGTTGGTTTTCTTCCCAATTTCCTTCAACCTACGCTTTAATTTTTTACTTTGTTTTCTTCCTCTGGTAAATTGGTGGGCAGTTTTCAACGTGGATGGTAAATGTATTAATTAAGATAAAATTAACATTTATTTTGGAATATCAGCAATGTTTTAGAAAGAGAATGCTGAAATAGATATATAATTGTGGATAAAATTTTTGTGGTATTGTTTTCCAATAGAAGATGATAAAATTTCTGCAAACAATTAATCAATGCACTTCATTCACCATCGTGCTTGAATTTTAAAAACGATATTATTGAAAAGAATAACCATTAATCTTGATAGAATTAACCGTTATAGATTGTAAAATAAATATGAAAGATACATTGACCATACAAAAAATGCTTAAATTTACCTCAAAATAATGATTTTTTTTTTTATATTGTAGCATATGTCAACTCCTTTGATTTATAAAGCATATGTGACAACACTTTATTATTATTGTACCTGATATGAATCAACTTTATTATTTCTCCAAATAATATCGAATTGAACATTAGAAAAGCCTTTCACATATTCAAATAACATGATAGAAGTTATAAGTGTTAGGTTGCTTATCATATTTTCATTATATATAGTTTGGTACAATTATGACTAACTGATTATAGGAGGGGCAATTTAAATATAAAAACTACATCAAAGATTAAGATCTAACCGATAATTGATAAGTTTAAAGATTTTTTTTGGATCATCAATAATTATGAATTAGTTAATATTGTGAAATAGATGTATCGATTTTTTTTTATTATGTAAATGCGAACATGTTTCGAAGTACTACTTTAGTGCAATGCATATATTTCAAAAACTTATATATATATATATTTATATTTGTAGCTTACTTTCAGAATTTTAGTAAATTTTATATTATTGCACTTGAAAATATAACTAAATTACATACATATATAAAAATGAAAATATAAATGCCAAAAATATAGTTGTAACTATGTTGAATAAACCAATTTAATAATTATATATTTTTTAATATAATGGTGATAAAAACATCAAAATATAAAACATTAAAAAACTATTTAAAAATTCAAAATATTACATCTATCAGTATAAAGGAATACATAACAATATAATCAATATTAATCAATACTGAAACGATAGCAGGTATCATGGGAACAAGGCCATTAATATTGCAGTTGAAGCTGATGACCCTAAGTTTTATCAGTGGACTATATTTTTCTAGACAAGTCTAGTGGACCATATTTTGCCTTTCATCTTTTGAGTTGGCTAGGAAAGCTACATTTGTGGAAGTGCCAAAAGATAGATAGATAGACATGCAGTTAGCACATAGCAATAATAATGTGCCTTCTCTTCACTGTCGTATTATAGCTTAACCCACAATGCACTAACATATAGCAACAACGTATAATCAGAGTCAAAAATTTATTGTATATACTAAATTTCGAACTTAGATACTTAAAACTTATAAATTTTATATTTCCTAATTATGCCAAAACTTCAATAACCATTCAATAAAAATTCATAACATAAATATACAAAATAAAAGTATCTATTTCAAAAAATATATATTTTCAAATATTAAACTCGAAAACTTCAATTAAAGTAAAACAAAATATTTATTTATTAATTGAGTAATCGATTATATAAAATGAAAAAATATATATATTTTGTGGGTTCTTGAAATATCTTAGCTATAATTATTTAGTTCCTAGGAGACAATTTAGCCAACAGTATATTCAGGAAAAGGAAATTGCAAGAAAAAGACTACATTTTCCTCCTCTTAGTCTTATTTATTAGTCAGGTTTTTTCTTTATGGAACGAACTTATTTTATTTGTTAATTAATTAGAGAATGAAAATGACCAAATTTTATTATATTTAGTACTGTAGGATTTCATTCTAATGTAACCATGTCAAAACTCTCCCTCAATAAAATCTCCATCCATCACAAGGAACAAAAAGCTTGCTTCAAAAGACATATAAATGTTATCCTTAAAACACTTGAATTTCATACGACCCTAAAATTGATCATTCTTAATTGTTTTCCGCATCTTTTACTATATGAATAATCTCCATTCTAGTGGCTCTTTGCATCCCCGATGATGTAAACTATCATAATAAGTCACTCTAATTTTTATGTTATATTTATTCTCACGCGCTACCATCAAGTAACTCCATCACATCCTAATGAAGCGTTTATAGCACTACAACCACTCTTATATAGTAAGGCATCATTCCAATGGGTTCTACATCAAAATTCTCTACTATATAAAAACTTTCTCCCTCATAAGAAGAAAGAGGCTTTAGGAGATATGTAAAAGCTCTACCAAATTCCTTCCAAGAAACTCCCCAAGCTCATAAAACCCCCCAAAAACACTATTCTCAGCGGCTTTGTGCACTATCAATGATGTGAACCACCCCTATTCTAGTGCTTCACCGTACTCCCTACGATGTGAACCGTCACAAGCCACCCCAATTTTTGTGTTATAAAAATTAGCATCATTTGCGGGAATTGAGCTAAAGATCATGTCACTTCCCTAAGTGAGAATCTATGGCTCAATCCCCTCAAGTACTTTCATTTTTCTCTATTTCTGTGTCTCTTGAAGCTTTTAGCATTGGAGTATTTTGAAATTTTTACAATATTTGGGTTTTTTTTGAGCTTCCAACTTTGGGGGGCAACAAAGATATTTCCCTCAAATATTCCAAAAGAAGTACTCCCTGTAGGCCCCTTAGGAAGAGGCCAATAGAAGGCAACCAAAGGGGCCCACTTTAACATGCGAAAGGAGCCCCATTGCTTACACCATCAAAGGACTATACAATGAGTTCTTCGTCAGTATCCAAAGGAACCCCTCACCCACACACTAGAAGGTCCCTCACTCACACTATCAATGGCTGAGTACTTTTACAACACTTAAGGGGGTTTTCGCTAGCACACCAAGGAACCACTCTCATGCACCATCAGGGAGCCACCCATAGAGTACTTTGCCAAAATCCAAGAAGCCACCTACTCGCACATCAAAGAGACCTTCGCTAAATACCAATGAGTGCCTCAATTGCACCACCAAGGGCACCTTGCTGTACCCCAAGTATGTTTGTCAAGACATTTTTTTATAATAGACAAAAAGTCTTGTAAAGCATGAATGTCACGATATTTCATAAGAACAACCTGGCCTAAACATAAGTAACTTCATTAGGCGTGGCTTTGGTACCTATTTTAAAATAGCCATTCAAGGTATTATTTATACAATAATTGATAAACCTCTATGTACCCTTTCAACTCGTGATATATGTGAACCACCTAGTGGCTTTCCATACCACCTACAATGTGAACCACCCCCTATGGTGTTAAGAATCATAATAAGCTAACCCTATTTTTTGTGTTATACCTATTCCCACACAATATCATCAAGTCTTCTCATCACATCCTAATGAAGCATTCATGCTCTATAATCACCCTATATATTCTAGAGCATTATTCTAACTGGACCCAAGATAAAGCTCTTATTTCTCTATAAAGGCCTCTCCTTCAAAAGAAAAAACAAAAAGGCAGCTCAAGTCTAGATCATTTTCATTTCTAGTTAATCATTAATGTTTGGAATCCATCTTGTTGCAACTTGAAATTAAGAACCAAAAGGCTAAAGTCCAATGCTTAGAAAAAAAAATCATGGGAAAAGGAAATGGGTAAGGAAAGCGCCCCAAAGGAAAAAAAACCCAAGGGAACTAAAAAAAGAAGAAGAAGAAAGAGGAAAACCTCTACCAAACAAAGATATTGGTTAAAAAAATTCCTTTTTTTAGTGAATAATAACCTAAGTAGTAAAACTTATCCATTATAGACTCTAATGTTATCTTGCAGTAGTATTGTGAGGACTTCAACTAGAAGATTTTCAAAGATATGAAATCCCAGTGGTCTAGTCTCGACAATGTGTGTTATCAAATTCATAGCTCTTTCACCTCTCAAAACATATAACCAAGCCGAACATACCAAGGCCTTCTAAAAAGTTCCTGATATTACTAATAAACGACATACCCCTTCTTTCAAGCCATTATTAACCATGCTTATCATCGTTAAGCAATCACAGTCAACTACTAAATGTCAAATCCCATATTTTCACACTAGTAATGTAGTACCCTATACTCGACTTAGTCACCAAGTTCAAGTTATGAAATGCCACATTCGTGTCGGAGCAACTACGATCAACTACAACTCTATTTAACAATGTATATATGCTATCAATTATAATACCCACTCACAATATGACATACATTTATTTACGGGTTCTATACAAGCTTACGAAAGCTCTTCAAATGACTTAGGTCAAATAAGGACCAATTTGTAAAGTTTATTCAAATTATTATTTCACATTCAAACATATAACAATTTCAACCATTTCAACCCACCTATGCCATGAACATATACACATATACGTAATTAACAAGTTATGAATTGCCTCAAACCACAACGCCAATTCAGAATTTACAATGACCATTTTGATACAAAATCGACTTAAAACCTAAGTACACACCACTTATCGAAACAAAAGGAACTATATAAACATTTTTTAGTCGAGTATTGCTATCTAAATGCTGGATCACTTCTCGTAACCTCGAGATTCACTTATACCTGAGCATGGAATAAACAAAATGGATGTTGAGCGATAAAGCTCAGTGGTACTTCCATAGTTCAAGTCATATAAATAACATGGTAACAAGATAAATATATGTCATTGCAAGATCACATTCTAACTATATCATATCAAGTGTTTCAATTTCATTCAATGCCATCAAGTTTAATCTAATTTACACATATCATGTTATCAGTCTATTACCAATCATGCATATATTTCCATCACAATTGTCACCAATTAATTATATCAATACAACAAATCAAACCTTACTCTCTATTAGCATTAATACATTCAATTTCATTTCAATTCAAACCATTTCATGTATCATTATCCCATTTCCGTATCGAATCTATTGTTCCGCTATATTTTCATATCGGCCCTCTGGGCACATATAAACCGATTTGCATGGTCTTTCACATGCTATCTTGAAACACATTTCACATATATGTACTTGTAATACCAGTCTGTATTATTAATCTGGTACAAATCGTAGTGGCATTTTAGGTACTTTTCGACACTTAATGAGTTTTTTTTCTAGCCATTTCAGTATATTTTATTGTATTTTCAATTTTCTTAGCTCATAGTTAAGTTATTACAAATGAGCATGTTTATGCAATGTTTCAAGTTAGTTGACCTATTGTGCCAATACTGACCTTAAGGTATTCTCAATGAGCTTCATTAAGTGTGCATGACACCTATTTTTAGGCCCCAAGGCATCAAGAACGACAATCATTTGTAACACAAGCTTTCGGGGTCATAACACAACCGAGCCAATTCAAAAAGTCACATTCGAAGTTATGTGTCGCGACACAGGTCTAACAGAGGGAAAAAATTCATTAAGGATGTTTCCGTCTGTACAACCCATATTTAGTGTGATTAAGGCTTACATTTGACCTAAATTGAGTAGCTAACTTTGCCTATATATAGTTGAACATAGGTTAAGGTGCGGAGCTTTTTGCCAAGCCATTTTAGGGTTTAGTTAGTAAATTTAGGATTTTAATTTAGTTTTTATTTTCTAGTAAAAATAGTTTTGTTTTCTTGTTCTTCGACTTGGATTGATTTGAGTCTAGTCTTCATTGTTAAGTATTTTCATCATTTTCCTTTACGTTTCTTTTGCAAATGATGATTTCTCGACAACTGTTAAAGGATTTTACGGATCCAAACACATCAAGATTCTCAAACGGACCAATTTCTATCTTTCTTTCTTTTAATTTAATTTGTGTCTTGCATGATTAATTTAATTTTAAGGAAGGTTGTTATTGAATCGATGAGTGACTAAGTCCTTTAGGGAGATTACTGAACGAATGTGGAAGTGATTAACGGAAGAATAAGGGTTTCCCATATGAATTGTTGGTATAATTTATGTGTGCTTAAACCTTAGAATTGACAACCCTAGGCAGTAATCTAGGTTAAATGAGGTCGAGAGATCAGTTTGCCGATTAAATCGTAATTTATCTCGGTCAAAAAAGTGAGATCGAAAGATAAGTGAGTATTGTTCAATTAATTAATTAGTAGAGGATGAGAGGTAATACTGGTTAGTTAATAACTAATTCACTAAGTAAACTCGAATTTTGAAGTTAATTGCAACCACTGAAGTGAGCCACTCTTATGCCTGTTATTCGAGAGTTTTTTCGTTTTTAAACTTCATTTAGTAGTTTTATTTTTATTTTATGACCTTAATTGTTAGCATTAATCATTGTAATATAATTTTTAGTGATTATTGTTTAGACATACTATTGTAGACAATATTTTTAGATTTAATCCAGCCTACTTTGGGTAAGATCCTCGAAATACTTACCGGTGTTCCATTGTAATACAAAACTGTATTACAATTCGACTTGTTCGCTTGTAGATACCACACTTTAATTATATATTTTTTTTTATTTGCACGATTTTTATTTTAAATGTTTGCACATTTGAAGGCGGTCAATTATCAATTCATTGCAAACATCATTTAACCAATACACATTTTATATTCCGATTTCAAAATTCAATTTAATGTTTTGCCTAATGCAATCCTAATAAAAATAGAGTTAGACACGTGGGTGAACTACACCACACCGAGATAACTCATGTGAGCATAAAATACACCACACTAAAGCACTAAAATGCAAAGCCCGTAGGCTAAAATGTATATACATATACAAATATATCCCTGAACCACATAAAATGTATATACATATACAAATATATCCTTGCACCACACCAAGGTCTCCAAAGAGATAATGAATACTCGATGATCTGCAACAAATGTTGGATCCCGAATGCCATATCATAATATTTATGTCGATAACAAACCCATACAGAAATGCACATATGACCCTATTGGCATGCCAACTGTATTCTAGTCTTTTACTAAGTTTACATAGGCATCAACCATTCTATATCATAGTTTCATTTCATTTCTGTAGGAAAAATGGGATTGGAAAATGCAGAAAATCAGAGTTTTTAAAAAATTTTCCACAACAAGATCTTGGTTGTGATACCTAAAGTGATAAATACTTAATCAAAATTATATATTTTTTATTCGTCTAGAAATTTTTTGGAATAATCTTTTTAGAGAATTTTCTCTTTACAACTTTCTCTTGAATTCAAGTGTGTATAAAATAATGACCCAAGGCTCTCTTTATATAGGGAGAGCTTAGAGAGTTCAACTATGATTAAACTTAATTACTTTAATATTAAATTAATATAATATTTATCTACAAGATAAACATTAAATTAAATTTAATATTAAGATAATCACTTCAATATTAAATTAATAAAATACTATTAAGATAAGTATGAAATTTAATTTAATATTTAATTATTAAAATAATATTATTTTTGAAATAGTTAATCTAAAATCAAATTCTCTAGTATAATCCAAGTAGAAATGTAACTCTTCTACTGCTCAACCACCGAATACAAATCGCCACCTACCACCAGGACGCCGTCATCACAGCCGCCGGCACTACCATGTCCGGTGATGCAGGTGCGATACCCTTACGGCACCCTATTTGGTTTGATTCGGGTCAATAACGACCCGACCAGTCTGGTTAAGCCACCAGTTGGACCGTCGACCCAGTTTCACATACCAGGCCCGGTTTAACCAGTTTTTAGGTTTTGCACTCCCGAGCCCAATTTACGATCTCAGGTCCAATTTTCAAGTTCAATTACCAATTGGATCAATTGTCTGACTTGAAAATTAATTTCTAAAAATATTATATTAATTTTAATTAATTTGATTAATTTAATTTTAGTTGATCAAAGTTAATTTTCCAAAAATCACTTAGATTTTCCAAATTAAATTTTCAAGAAAATCTTTAATCAAATTCTCTAGTTGAACAATTCTCACAACCACCTAATTTAATTCAACATCGAATAAACCGACACAATTAAATTATTACCAAAGTCGTAGAATTTTCTTCTGATTCAAATGCAGTCCGATTGAGCTACTGTTGAGCTAGCGAAGGGACCAATCGGACATATACAATTAGGCTCTAGTGATTGTAATTATGTCCAGAAACATTGTTCCAATAATTTGCAATTACTAAATCATGGAGTCAGTCCACAATAAGTACCATGATTGAAAACTCCTTATTATATACTCTTTACGAAAGCAATTCATCCAACTTCTTTGTCCAATGACCTCGTCATATGTATGTTACCTTATATGATATCCTTGATTTATCTGAGTTAATTATGTTCACTCAATATAATCTTATTTTATCTCACTATCACTATTATGTCTTCTTAATGATTAATATGATCACTGTCAACAAATGACTGTGATAAATTGCTCGTTTGAGAACAAACAACCTGTGGTCACGTTTCATATTTATCAATCCACACAATGCCAATGAGAGGATATCATTAACCCTTTAATTGAGCTATGAATTCCACTGTTGCTAGTAAAGTCACGCCATATACAAGTCATGTACCTAACATACCGGCTATGGGATTGATCATCTTTAGAGTATAAGTCTCCACTTATATCAAAGCACGTGAGTTGCATACGCATGGTCAGTGACTAACTCGGATTTAGGTAAATCACACCATGAACGTCACAAGTGAATTAATTCACAAACGGATTCAAAATTAATTCATCTTGGGTCCAGTCCAATGTATCATTCTACCAATGAATACATCTATGTCTCTACTCGTGAAGTCAACTGCTCCTATAACCAAGACTAGCCATCTCCCCAATTGGAATTTTAGACGACATAATAATCCTTCTCAGTATTTGAGTCAAATGCACACTTTGATCCTTTTACAAGATTACAGACTCATTTAGATTATCTACTGAAGTAACTTGTTTTTCTCGCAATGTAAATGTTCTTTACAATGTCACTTATCTTCAATTTGAACTTTAGACAATCAATGAGCTAATATTTGCTTGTCCCAATTTCGCTATGCATGCAAACTATAAAAGACATAAATACAAAAGAAATAATAGTGAAATATGAAATTAACTTTATTTATTTATCCATCGTTCAAATAAATAGAAAATAGTCACATATTTACTACAATATGGAAACATTTCCCAACAATTTCATCATCAATTCATATAACTTATTATTAAATTCATATCATCATATATTCAACACCATTGTTTCATACCATTTTTATCATCAATTCACAATACAAAACATTTATCAATTTATATCTTACTTATTTCTATTTTATTCAATTCAGTCCAATTCTTGATATTCAGTTTAACCAATCACGAATCAAATCATAAGACAATAAATCATCTTACCTCCATAGCTAATATGCCACAATAATGCATGTATATATATTGCTTGAATCATAAAAGTATAAACTGATAATTTAACTACTTGTCAAAGACTCTCGCCTTTCCTTTCTCTCACGATAGCCAAGCGTTGTCTTTTACTATAATTGAAAATTCAATAAATAAAATAATATTAGATTTCATTCAATTCACATCCAAATACAAAGCAACATATATTTTTAATTTCATTCAATTTAGTCTATATACTCGGGATATGCATATTTTTCGATATCTAGCTTCGTATCAAAATTTGATTTCACATTCTTTTACTAGGGACTCTAAATAGCACAATATCATGGTAGGTTTTAAATTTATTCAATTTAGTCCCTAATGTTTCAAAGTTAAATAGTAAGCTTATTTAGCATTATAATTTAGTCCTTATCATGATGTAAGCTTAATAACTATCAATTCCAAGCCTAATATATCAATTCCTCAACAATGAAAACTTGCTAAATACTCAACAGTTGAACAAATTGATATATGGGCTAGCTAAATCAAGCTCACATTATCATAAATCTATAAAAGTTACAAGAAAAAAGTTTGGTTACTTTTGATATTTGTAATGGTCGAATGTTGAATAACTAAAACTTTGCTTTCTTTGTTTTTGTTTTAAGCATGGATGGTTTAAGCTTTGGGGAAGATGATGATATGTTGTCATCTTCCACCAATTTATCTATTTATAGTTAGGTTAAGAAATGATTAACTTAATTAATTGTGTTTATGATTTAATTAATCGTAATTATTTATTTTAATTATAATTATATTAACTTAATGGTCATCATCATAAATTCTCACTAACTCATAATAAAATAATGGTTTGATATCTATTTTAGTCATTTGGAAAATTATTATCTAGGTCTCCAAGCCTTTCTTAATTAAAACTCAATAGCGATTGGACTTTTACAATTTAGTAATTGAGCTTTAATTAACTACTTTCTTGATTAAATTACTTAATTGAGCTTCAATATATTTTTATATTAAAGACCTGGTTTACGAAAGTGGGGTTTCGAATTCGTATTTTTTGACACCACTGAAATTCAAGTCGTTACAAGTAATGATTCTCATAACTCATTCTATAACACTAATCAAAACATTACATTCTAGTAGTATACAACCATCCAATTGTCACAACAATCTTTAATAACTTTTTTGAAAAGTCTCTCGTATCTACTTGTCTAGTCGCTCTATATGTGTTCAGCTTGCACTAGCCCTCATGTGACACTTGCCAATACATCTATTGTCACACTAATTTAGTGCTTTCCTCCATTATTGGTAAAGATTCAACAATAGATTTGGACCATGACAATCCTTGCATAACAATATCTTAGGCATTATAATTTGCACTATTGAAAATGGTAGCATATGGCCCTATAATCACCAAAAAATAATCCCAAAAATAATACTCTTGTCTATCCCATTAAATTATAATCTAGCTGCATTTGATAGATTCTACACTACTCATTCCAAGCCATGTAAGAAATAGAAACTTACATTACAAGATGAATGACCAACTTCCAAGTCGATATAACTATTTCGAAATCTATAAGGGCATGCATAATTAACTTTAAACTAGCTCCACAAATAGTACATTAAGGGTTTTCTATTAAACCTTTCTTACATCTTTCACCTTTAGTAGAGAGGTTGACGTGCGCTACTAACCAAAGAAGTTTTCTAACATATTACAAACCATTATTGCTCTAAATTAGCTTGTAAAATTTTATTATTAGCACCTCAATTGTCTTTTTTCTAGGAATTATACCTTTCCGCAACTATAAACTTGCTTGTTTTTCAACCAACACCACACACGTTTATCCTATCTTTCATTAACATAGGGCAGGCAAGTTCCTAATATATTAAGAAAGACTCATTGCATTAAAAACCTTTCAATATAATTCCAATCCCAATAGCATTTGGTATCTACCATATCACAAGTTTGATTATGCTTATTAATAACATTAATGTTAAAACAATGATGAATAAGGAGGGCTAAGTCTTTGATCCTCATGTTAAGCCAAAAGTTTGTATTCCTCCCATCACCAACCATCCAATATATGTATTGTTTTAGTTCTGACCAAACTTTGGCAAGCAATCTCCATACATAAGACACATTACTTCTACCAATCTTATCTGGGAAATTTCCTATAACTTTTTATTTAGATCTCAAGACATAAACATAAAAAACATGTCTTAGAGATATTACTAAGTCTCGATTTCATCAAGAACAATTTATTCTACGCACATCTTTCCCACATGCCCAATCCTTCATTTTCCAAAGGTTGAAAATATTAATCTCATCTAACAAATGCAAGCTTTTGGTTAGAACTAGTGGACCTCACACAAAAGATCTAACAATCTTTCCAATTTCATTGCATTCATCAATAAAAATGAAAGTAGTCTTAATGAAATAGTTGGGAATAATCATTAATGTAACCGAAATTCTAGGGTTCAAAAAACTAAAGAAAAAAACTTGTTTGGGTGGGAAAACACACACTTTTCATTCAACCTTAAAATATATATTTATATAAGTTACATCTTAATGTAAAAGGAAAGAAAATAAAAATAAACTATAACTTATATTTACAACTATACACTATATTCTTCAACACTCTTCCAGCTAGAGCATAAATATCAATCATGCCCATCTTGTTACAAATATAATTAACTCAAGCTCCATTTAAAGGTTTTGTAAAAATATCCCCTAGTTGCTCTCCAGTTTTAACATAACTTGTAGAGATAAGCACGTGTTGGATCTTTTCAAGGAAAAATGACAATCAAATGCAATGCACTTAGTTCTTTCATGAAATACATTATTAGAAGCTATGCGAATAGGAGCTTGGATATCGCACCATAACCTGACTGGCAATGATGTCTTGAAGCTAAATTCACTAAGTAGTTGATGCAACCATACAACTTCACACACAGATTGTATCTTGGTTCTGTATTTTGAATCTACACTGGATAGGGATACTACATTATATTTCTCTCTTTTTCAAGAAATTAGATTTCCTCCCACAAAAACACAATATCCATCTTAGGTCTCGTCCAATTTGCACCTGAAAAACATTCAATATTATTGTTCCCACAGTTTTTATATAAAAGTCTATGTCTAAGAGCCCCCTTTAGATAGTCAATAATATGCTCCAAAGCTGGCCAACGTTTCACCGTTGGTGAGGATATGAATTGACTAACAATACTATACAATATGAAGTTGAATCACTTTAAGGTAATTCAATTTTCAACCTAACCATCTATACTTCTCATGATATTCAAATAAGCCACCATCTTCTTTTATAAGTTGTATATCAGGCTCCATAGCTATTCTACATGGCTTACACCTTAATCTTCCAATCTCTGTTAATAAGTCAAGAGTATATTTCTTTTGAGATAGGAAAACACCCTTCTTACTTCTTGTGACTTCAATACCCAAGAAATGCTTCAACTTTCCTAAGTCTTTTATTTTTTTTTAAAATTGAGTATGAAGAAAAGATTTCAAGGCCAAAATGTTAGGCTCATCACTCCCAGTAATGACAATATTGTCACATACACCACTAGCAGAATTATACCCTCTTTTGACTATTTGTAGAATATTGAGTGGTCATAATTACCTTTCTTCAAGCCAAATGCTTGAACTGCCTCGCTAAATATCACAAACCTAGTGTGAGGATTTTGTTTCAAGCCGTACAAAGATTTACATTATCAACAGACTTTCTCATTCTCTCCCTAAGTAACAAACCCTGGTGTTTGGTCCATGTAAACTTCCCCCTAAAGATCACCATATAATTAGGCATTTTTTATATCCAATTTATGCAAGGGCCATTCATGCATAGCCGCCATAGAGATGAAAAAAATGAACATAAGAAAGTTTAGCTACAAAAGAAAAAGTATTAGAGCAGTTGACACCATATGTCTGAGCATAACCCTTCGCAACCAAAAGAGCTTCAAGATGTTCTATCAACCCATCAGGATTGATTTTGAATGAAAATACCCACTTACATCTAATTTCATTTTTTCCAGTCGATAAAGTTACCAAATCTCAAGTACAATTACCATGAAGTTATCATTTCCTCTATCATTGCATCACGCCAGCTTGGGTGGAACAATGTTTCACTTATAGTTTTAGGAATGGAAATAGAAACTAAAGATGCATTTAAGAGACTAGACATTGGAGATAAATGAGCATAAGAAACAAAAGATGAGATAGGATAAGTGCGTTAATGTTTACCGTTTCGAAGTATAATAGAAAGGTCAAGGGTTGCATTTGAATCACTTGGCACATGATCCTCCTATAAAGTGATGGGAAAAGGACATAAAATTTGAGGCACTTGTCATCTTGAATAAAGCTAAATAACAAATGGTTGGGTGGTTGACCTCGTGCACTAGTATTTGAAGGACTAATTGGTTGAGTTATAATATATACCAACAAAGGAAAGAAACAATATAATGTTTAAGATTAGGTGAGTAACATCTATAACCCTTTTAAAGATGAGAATATCCAAGGAATAACACTTAAGATACTTTAGATCTAATTTTTCCACTTGTTGTAACACCCCTAACCCATATCAGTTGTCGGAACAAGGTTACAGAGCATTATCGAGATATACAGATCAAATATAAATAATTCATATTACTTAACATTCATATCAGAAATTATTCATAAAGTTCCTTATATGAACCCTCAAGGTCCAAAATACACATTAGAACCAAGTCAAGACTAAACCGAGTACTTAGAAATTTTTTTGTAAAATTTCAAAATTATTCCAAGGTGCAAGGGACACATGCCCATTTGGTCAGGCCGTGTGAGCACGCCCATATCTCAAGCCGTTTGGGCATTCAAAATAGGGCATCTGGCCATGTCCCAACCTATGTTAGTACCTGTCTAACACTTTAACTTGGGTCACACAGCCAAGTCACACACCCGTGTGCTAGGTCGTGTGAACATAACAATTTTCATTAAATAGGTACAGGGGTCACACGGCCAAGCCTCACGCCCGTGTGCCAGGCCGTGTGATCAATTCTTAGCATTCTATTTTTAAATTTAAAGAATGCAGGAGACACACGGCCAAAACAAAAGCTCATGTACTAGGCTGTGTGTTACACATGGCTGAGACACACGCTCGTGTCTCTGCCCGTGTGGATAAAATAAGACCATTTCCAAGCCTAATTTCTCACCAGATTTGTATTTCTCATTCATAAAGACTTGAATATATTCTCAAGCCAATACAATACATCCAAATCAAGCCAAAACGAAGTCTTATACATGACATATCAACTCATATGTTCAATTATCCAAACTTACCAAAACAACCATACATACATATAGGCATATTTCACCAAATTTATACTATCTCAAACCAAACCTCAACATACATATATAATTTCCATCATTTATCCATTTCAACACACATCAACATATTAAGGCTACCATTTACATATCAAAACATACCAATTACATGCCATACCAATGGCTAAATTTCAACCAAACACGTACATGCCATTCTTGACTACTTTTATCCTATACATGCCATTATAACCTAAAATTTAATTCACTTTTTATACCAAAATGAGTTTATGGATAGTGTGATATATCTTCGCCAAGCTTCCAACCCAACGAGCTTCCGAAGTACTATAAAATAGAGGAAATAAACCAAAGTAAACATTTAATGCTTAGTAAGTTCGTATAATAGGAAATTAACCTACCATTTAATTCACATTTAAGGTAAGCAAATAAACATACTCAAGCCAATTTAGCCATTTGCCTAAATACATATCCTCATCAAGTATGTTAGTCATGTAATTCATATAAATACCAAGAAACATGAATGAACTCATCAATATTCAATTTCTACATACATGTATTTATCACTTCAAGTGTCCATGAAAATGTACATATTATATCTTTGTATTTCAAGTATTTCTCATAGTAATTCATCTTGAATTCATATCATCTCATATCGGAACTTTACCCGTTGAATCATTTAAAATATCGATGAATACAAAGGTAGAACACATGAAGTGTACAACACTGTAAACTGTCAATTCATATTTGGGAATGCTCATACGAGCACATAAACAGGAAGCTCTCTCTCGATCCATATAACAGAAATCTCATGCGAGCTATGTAACGGGAAGCTTATCCGGGATGTATAATAGGAAGCTCATAATAGCCATAATTAGGAAGCTCATGCGAGCCAATAATGGGTCCGAAGAGCCATTAATCAAGAAACTCCAAATAGCCATATATCAGGAAGTTCAAGCAATCCAATATCGGGAAGCTCCAGAGAGCCATTAATCAGGTAGCTCACAAAAAGCCTTTAATCTAGAAGCTCACGAAAAGCCATATATCGATACGCTCATAAGAGCTGTAGTATGTCTACAACACATGTAGAATCACAACCAATTAGGATGCTCTGTAGAGCTATTAACGAGAAGCTCACAAGAATAATATAACGGGAAGCTTGTGAGGGCCATATATCGAGATGCTCATGAGAGCTAATAACGGGACACTATTTTGAGCTATGGTGTGCCCACAACATATGCAGGACCACAACCAATTTAGAAACCCTGTATCCATCAAATTTCATTTATTCAATTGGGACTTAATACTTATCGAACATTATCGGATATGTGACCGATTTTCATACATGTCAATTATACAATACACATACACAACATTCAATTTAAAACATATAAATATACAATTTAATTACACGAACTTAACTCGACGATGTTCGTATACGTAAAAGTTACTAATCTACTACTTTCTCTTTTCCTCGATTTAACTCTGTATTTGATCTATCCGGATCTAATTGAGCAATATAAGCTTGTCTATTCTTCAAGCTTCAAACTAGGGTTTCCATGTATTTTTATTTGAGAAAGATGATAAAAAAGATGATATTTTGTTATTTAATCATTTATCATCTTTTATTATTTTCACTTTCCAATTTAGTCATTTTCTTTATTTAATTTTCCATGGATGAATCATCATACTTATCTACTAACTCCTCTTAATGGTCTATTTGCCATATAAGGACCTCTAATTTTTAATTCCATAGCTATTAGTGTAACACCCCCTACCCGTATCCTTCGTCGGAATAGAGTATGAGGCATTTCCGAGGAGTACGAAGCACTTACAGATAATTTAAATATATTTTCATAACAACTGGTCTCGATTTCATACTATTTCATATTTAAGCTTTAGTCACCAAAGTATTTGAAATATCATCTTTATGCAAATAGCACACATGAGATACATAATTCCATAATTATGAATGAACACATTTATCAAACATATTTCGCGTTCATATATCAATGTCTCATGTCTCCATATATCAATAACCGTCATTTTTCTTATTTTTCAGATAAATATGTGTAACCATTGATAAGCATTCAATTCACTGTTTCTTTTTATCAATCACAATTTCAAATGACAAATTCATGTGAATGAGCTCAACCTAATTAGTTGTTTAAATTCTGTCACTTTGATTCACATACTCATAATTTACTAACATAACCTGTCAAACACAATCTCTGAATGATGAAATCATATAATTGAGCTCAATTTCAATGTTCACTAAAATATGCCATATAAATTCAAATAATAATTACCAAAACTTTGTCAAATTGGAGAACGTCTTATGTTTATTGGTCTGCACCGGTATGCACAAAATTTCACTGATAATCACTAATGCCGTAGCACAACTATGGTCTTTTCACTAAAATTCCATAACTCAACTATGGTCTTACATCTTCACTATCATTATGCCATGGTGAAGCTTTGGACTTATCCGTCAATTCATTACTTTTTACTAAAATGCCATAGCCCAGCTATGGTCTTACATCTTAAACACATATCACACCGATGCCATATCCCAGATATGGTCTTACACAGAAATCACTTGTCATTTGTAGCCGAAGCTACCACTATTCATTGATCAGGTAGCCGAAGCTACCACTTCTCATTGATCAGGTAGCTGGAGCTACCACTTCTCACTGACCCAATTACTTATGATCAAATTAGGAAACGTATTACGAAATTAAGTACGTCATTGTTCAGTGCCACGATTAACAACTCAGTATGGTTTTCCTCATTGAAATACCATACCTACATTTCACAACTCGGTATGGGAAATGCCATACCTACGTTTCTTAACTCAGTATGGATAATACCATACCTACGTTTCACAACTCGGTATGGATGATACCATACCAACGTTTCACAACTCAGTACGGTTAATACTATAACTACGTTTTACACTTTGTCATGGATCAACCATTGTCTTTTCCGTCAATTCATCTTGTCACTGAACTGAAGTGCTCAATTTGATCATTTATTCAATTTCCATGCTTTTACATTATTCACGATTTTATCATCAATACATATGAAATAAAACATCATGAAATTCATAAAATTAACAAATGGCCACTAAAATTTAGTTATATAAACTCACAAGTTCGATTTTTGTATTATAACGATAATCATAATTTCATAATAAATATTCCAAATAAAACATTATATAATTTCTAATTCAACATTTATCGATTATAATCGGACATGTGATCAATTTATACACAAGTCATTTATATATTTTTTTTCCTCCTCCACCTCTCCATCCACATCCTTAGTATAAATAACACATTTGTAAGTAACATTATCCATAATTTTCACTATTTACTTATGTGAATATTCAAGCTATCCATTTGTATCATAGTCACTAAATTATTTTTATCTTGAGCTACAAAACTCCAGATTAAGATCCGCTAATTTTTCCTAAAACTAGACTCACGTATCTTCTTACCATAAAATTTTTAGAATTTTTGGTTTAACCGATAAGTACAGTTTATTCTTTAATTTCACCCCTATTCTGCTGTCTGACAGTTCTAACCCTTCTTTACTAAAAATTATTTATCTCCTCGTACAGGATTCGAATGATGTTATCATTTGTTTTTCTTGAAAATAAACTCATTAAGGATTCTAAAAACATAAATTTAAGCCCCTAATTATTTTTATTCAATTTTTTATGATTTTCCAAAATCAGAACAGGGGAACCCAAAATAATTCTGACCTTGTCTCACAAATTTTATTATATCTCATGATTTACAATTCCATTACTTACATAATTTCTTCTATAAGAAACTAGACTCAATAAGATTTAATTTCATATTTTTTTCATCCTCTAATTAGATTTATAAATTTTTTGGTGATTTTTTAAAGTTAGACTATTGCTGCTGTCCAAAACAGTTTAAGTGCAAAATGTTGATTTCCGTTTTGCCCCAAATTTCACAGTTCATACAATTCAATCCTTACTCAATTAACCCCTCAATTGAGATAATTTTTCTCATTTAATACTTTATTCTATCATTTTAAACTACTTCATAATCCTTGAAAATCAGAACTTTAGCAGTAGACCTTAATTCCAAACTCTTTCACAATTAGGTCCTAAAACCAATTTCCATCAATTTTACTTGATAAAATCATCATATATCAAAATTAAAGCTTCAATTCTATGTTTATTCATCATATTATTCCAACACTCACCCATAAAAACTTTAAAAATTAGCCATGGAATCAAAAACTAATGACATAGTAAGTTGGACCCAATTGTAAAAGTCCAAAATCTTAGAAATTTCAAAGAGAAAGGAAGAATTAAACTTACATGAAGCTAGAGAATGAAAACTAGCTTGAACCCTCTTCCATGGCTATTTTTCAGCTGATGAAAATAAATAAAAATGAAGAGAATTCTAGATATTCCAATTTGGTCCCATTTTTATTTAGCTAATTTTGGCAATTTTCTAATTTTGCCCTTATTTCACTCTTTCCTGATTTTCCTCAGCTACTGCCGCCCAAAATATCTCCTTTGGGCTTATTTTCACTTTAGGTCCTTCCTCATTTGATAATTGAGCTATTTAATTCTTTTAGCAACTTTTACACCTTTTTCAATTTAGTCTTTTTTATTTAATTAACCACCCAAACGTCAAAACTTTTTGACGAAATTTTAATACTACCTCACTAACACTCCATAAGTATTTCTAAAAATATTTATGGCTCGATTTATGAAGTCGAGGTCTCAATACCTCATTCTCGACCCAATTTACCTAATTCATTCTTTTAAATCACCCAATTCACTAATTCAAAAATACTTCCATATTCACACTTGACTCATAGGTATTAATTTATTAAATTTTCCACTCACTCGTCAGATTTAGTGATCTCAAATCATTGTTCCCAACACCACTGAAAATTAGGCTGTTACAATTAGATACTTATAGCTACTAGAACTCAACTTTTGCATTTCATGCAATTTGGTCCTTTTATCAATTAAACATGTAATCAATCAAATTTTCTTAACGAAATTTCCATACGACATTCCTATCATAATGCAGACCATGCAATAATATGAAAATAATTTTCCTTCCAAACTCAGATTTGTGGTCTCAAAACCACTATTCTAATTTCACTGATAACGGGCCGTTACACTTGTGGATGAACGTTACAAACAAAACAAGTGCTACCAAATATCTTGGGTTCATAAAAAATAAAGATTTTGAAGGAAAGAGAATATTATAAGGTATATCACCATTTAAAATAGAAGATGGCATGCGATTGATTAAAAAACAATCCGTTGAAACAACATCGTCCCAAAAACATCTTCGAACATTCATTTGAATAAGAAAATCTCTAGGTACTTCATGTAGATGTTTAATTTTTCTTTCAGTTGCTACATTTTGAGGAGGTGTATCTACACATGAAGATTGATGGAGTGTACCACTTTGAGTCATGTAAAATTTAAAAAAATAAAAAAAAATATTCTTTTGCATTATCACTGCATAATATGCAAATGGAAATGTTAACCCGAGTCTTTATTTCAGCACAAAAATAGAGAATAACTCAAAATGTTTTTTCATTAAACATAATCAAGTAATACATGAATTGTCATCCATAAATGTAACAAAATATTGAAACCCAAACTTAAATATAATAGGGCATGGACCCCAAACATAAGGATGAATAAGCTCAAATTGAGACTCTACTTGTTTACTAACTCCAAGTATTAAAAGAAGACAATGATGGTTAGCAAATTAACACGACTCACAATCTAATAAAGAAAAACTCATAATTGTCATCTACTCTCTTTGAGTTTGATGAACCTTCACATCTGAACAAATAATAGAAAAAACATTGACCTCTTTATATACTCTTTTGAAATTCATAAAGTATGTTGTAAGTGACATGTCTTACTTGTCTGGTCGACAAAAGGTTTGGCACACTTTATACATCCACAAAATATTTCCCTTCCCAAAATACAAAAATTCCAAATAGTTCATTAATTCTTTAACAAATTCATAATGATTAATCAAAGCAACTACATCACTATCAACGAAATTTTGAATTTGCAAGAACAATTGTGCATCATCTTTGAGCCTAACATGTTAGTAGGTGAACCGTCAACTAAGTGGTCATCTTTATCAATAATCCTTAGATAAATCCTAATGGTTTTGATCTATTCCAAAGAGTTAGACTGGTTCAACTTATGCTTTGTGTTCTTAGACATCAACTTAAACATCTCGCTTACAATAGTTTTTATATCAACCATTGTAAACAACTCAAAAAGCCTAAAAAAAACACTAATTCTTAAGCTTTCTAATCAAACTTCCAACCTCCAAAAAAACTTAAATAGTAACTAAAATAGTGACAAAAACCTCAAAACACCTTCGACACCACCTCCAATCGACAACCCAACAATTAGGCTTTAGTCAGAACCCCAAGTCGATGTTGGCATCAAAATCCAGTAAGGAGAAGACCTCTTACGTGCCCCCACGGGCACTAGCACGTGGATGAAGGGTGTTGCTATTTGGCAGTGTATGAGCCTGGCATGTAATGTTTTAGGCTACCAGAAAGTGCAGATCGACTATTGGCATGGTGGCACTCCTTTCTATGCTAGCAGTGTAAACTAACAATCCTTTTAAAATTGACCCACAGAAAAAATTCCTAATTCCTTTATGATTCAAGTGAAACACCAAACAAAAAAAAAAAAAAACAAAAAAAAAAAAAAGCTCTAGTACTATGTAAGCGAAATTCTAAGGTTTGGAAAACTAAAAAAGAGAAACTTATTTGGGTGAAAAAACTTACTTTTCATTCAACCCTAAAGTAGACATTTATACAAGTTACATCTTAACATAAAACGAAAAAAAAATAAAAACAACCTATAACATATATTTACAACTATACACTATATTCTTTAATAATTAATATTGATTTTGCTTAAGTTACCCAGTTGGCATCAATAAGAGCTTTGCATCCCACCCTTCGTATTTAGGAAAAACTTCAAAAAAATGTAAAAAAAAAGACATATTTTGTCCTCTACTCAATCACTAGTAGGGGTAAGAAAATCTCGATTCAACTCGAAAAACTTTTTTTTTATTTCGAGTTAATCAAATTGAGTTATTCGATTTTTTGATCCCTGTCAATTTCAAAATTGAGAAAATTGGTCTCTCTGAACAAATTTTTTTAAATAATTCAAAATATTCA
Organism: Gossypium anomalum; assembly: GCA_025698475.1. NCBI lineage: Eukaryota > Viridiplantae > Streptophyta > Magnoliopsida > Malvales > Malvaceae > Gossypium > Gossypium anomalum. Next base: position 20,490,373 of record CM046966.1, read on the forward strand.
AAATATTTATAAAAAATACCAAAAATTCATAAAAATTATAAATGAAAATAAAGATTCTAAAAAAATTTCTAAAGAATATATAAAAGAAAATTATCAAAATAGTAATTTTGAAGACCTAATTAATTATCAATTCAAGTTTATGATACCCAAGTATCTTATTTTCTTTCTCTTATTTTACTTTGAAATATCTTTCAAATATATATGGTCTCAAGTTTATGTACTCTAACAAGAAAATAGTTATATTATAACAAGATTTTAATTTGTCATGTTTAATTTTTTTTATTTAACTCGAATAATTTCACTCGATTTGAATTTCATTTCATTCAACTTGATTCAAAAAAATAAATTGACTTAGGATGATAAAATATGACTCGCCAACTGTAACACCCCAAACCCGACCTAAACGTTATGGTTGAATTCGAAAGTGTCACATAAAATGAGGTTAAAAACCGTTGTCATTAAGTTAAAACCATACCAGTTCATTAGCTCTTATCGCTATTATCAATTTCAAAGTTTTCATTCATTTAATCGCTTAAAGGTAAAATGTATTTGTAGCGAAAGCTTTTTTAAAAAAATCATTGTTTCTAGAAAACCGTTTAAGATTTTAGAAAACCCTCGCTTTTGGTAAAATCCAAGTTAAGTCACGGTTTGCAGTTATAAAATCACAAAATTGCAGTCTAACCCAAATTAAAAGAAAACAGTCCATAAAATCTGAATTACATAAAAAAAACCCATTAAACCAGAATATAAAAATTATATCGTAACCATAATCGGTTCGAACAGGTGGTCACCGAAGGGCTCCGTGGCACCGATCCACCTAAGTTTGTGGATTACCTGTACGGAATAAACAAAAAAGAGTCAGTTTTCACAAACTCAGTGTGTAACCCCACAGAATTAAGCATGCACACAACTAGAAAATCAGAATCAGTCAGATACGGGTTCGAGCTTAAGCCCATTACAGATACAGATATAGATGTGCAAATCAAAATCAGAAATCAGATATCCTACCTCCATCCTCTACACACCATCTCCTACCATCCCTACACACCATGTGGGGTTTTAAACACCCACCCAGCCCTACACACCATGTTGTACCGATGCGGCACATGTAACAGTCTGGTTTTGACCCTAGTCGGAATAGTGGTTTCGGGACCACAAATTCGAGTGATAAAAATATTTTTATATTATTTTTCGTGTCTTTTATAAGTGAATTGACATGTGTGAAAGTCTTGTGTGAAAATTTAAATGTTTGTGTGCTTAATTTGCAAAAAAAGACCTAATCGCGTAAAATGTAAAAGCTGTGTGCTAGATGTTAAAAGTGCCTATTTGACTTGGCTTTATACTTGTGAGGTCCTTATGTGGTTATTTGACCAAATTTATGATTAAATGAAATTAGTGGACAATAGTTGATAGCATATTAATGTTTTAATATAAGGATAAATTGGTAATTGATATATTAATGTTAATTAAATTAAACAAAACATGAAAATAGTTCATTATATGTTCATCTTTGCTGAAAATTGAAGAAAAAAAGAAATAATAAAAGCTTTTAGGGTTTTGACACATTGAAAGCTTAATTTGTGTATGTTTTTGCTTCGGTTTTTGATAATTTCTACGTTTTTGTAATCGTTGCTTAGTATACTATGAAGCCTATGTCTCAATTTCTGATTTTTTTGATGATTTTGAGTTATTCCATTGATCAAACTATGAGATTTGTGATGTTAGTTGATGAATTATGAAAGATATGTGTTGGGTTGACATATGTTGTCTTTGAATTTTTGATGAAAATGAGTAAATTGGGCTAATTTATAAAAATGTTATTTTAAGGGACTAAAATGTGAAATAAATGAAATTTATGGACTTGTATGAGAGTTAGGAGAATTCGACTAAGCTTGTGTACAAGCAAATTTTGTGTATTTTGTGATTTTGTGAATTAGGGGCTAAAGTGTTAAAATGTGAAAATGTGAGGGCTAGTTTGCAAAATGCCCCAAATATGTGTTTATGGATTGTTTTGAATAATTTGGTGAATAAAAGGGTTAATTTTGAATACATATAGATCAAGAAAAGAGGAATTCGGATTTAGACCAAGGGAAGTCGAAGATAATAGAGTAGACGATCCGAGTCGACCATTCCGAGTACAAGGTAAGTTCGTACGTAAAATATGAAATATAAGTATGTTTTGATACTTGATTATATGTGGATTGTATATATATTTATTTTGGGCTAATACGATGATGAATTGATGGTATTTGGCACTAAGTGTGTGATTTAAACTAGCTTTGGCTACTTGAGGCACTAAGTGTGCGATACCGACTTAGCTTCGGTTAATTGAGATAGCACTAAGTCTGTAGAATCATTCTAGCTTTAGCTAACCTTTATAGCACTAAGTGTACGGATGTTTAAAGTATGAATAATTTACGAAAAGTCTTGAAATATTCAAATGAAATGTGAGAATGAAAGTGAATAAGTACGGGAAGATTCAGGTATGTATGATACCTAAGTGATAGATGACATTATGTATGTGAAGTTCATTAGGTTGGTATGAACATATGGATTATGTTGGTATAGATTTGATAGATGATTTGAGAATGTGTAAATACTTACGTGTTGATGTTTTATGTTTTATATACTGTTGATGATTTTAGTACGAGCTTACTAAGCTTTTGAAAGCTTACTTTGTGTGTGTTTGCATTGTTTTATAGATATCGAAGCTACTGCAAACTCGGGGATCATCAAGGATTGTCACCACACTATCGAACCTCATTTTAGTACTTTGAAAACATATATTTTTGAAGTATGGCATGTATAGGCTAGAAGTTGTGGGGTTATGTTTTGTGATGTATATACTTAGCGATGTGATTTCGCTAGTTGATGTTTAAACTCATAGTTGATAATGGCTTATGGTATGTGATTTTAATGTGCAATTGTGGTATGCTTTAGTTGGACAAAAGAAATGGTAAATGTTGGCAAGTTTTGGTAAATTTAGCATGAGATTGAATAATGTATGAAAGGGAATATTTTGGTATGATCTTACCTTATGTTTGGTATGAATTGGTAAGGTTTATGTGTATAAAAATGATTGATATTATTATGATATGATTGATGAATGTTTTGGATTGATGAATGTTTTGGCATAAAAGTTTGCTGAAATGGTGGTGCAAAAATGCTTGTTTCCTTGCTTGTAGGTTGACCCAATTTGAGGTGGCAAGTTGACTATTCAAATGGCCTATTTTGTCCACACGGGCGTGTGTCTCAGCCGTGTACGACACACAGCTATGTTGCACGGTCATGTGTGTACCCTACAATTGTAAGTCAGAGCATGGCCAAAGCACATAGGCGTGTGGCTAGCCGTGTGGCCTAAGTCAGGCTTGACCACGGCCAAAACACATGGGCGTGTCTTGCAGCCGTGTGAGCAAGTCAGTAGCTATGCCCTGTTTTGCCACGGCTTAGACACACGGGCATATCTAAGGCCGTGTGAGGCACACGGTCTGTTCATACAGGCGTGTGACCTTTTAAAAGTTGAAAATTTTGATAAGTTTTGAAACTTTTATAAGTTATCAATTTAGTCTCGAATGCATGTTTAAACATTGTATACTCGATTTTATGTGAATGAATGACTTTTACTAGTAATGAGATGATATTTGATGTTTGGTGGTTCTGATATGAGTTACAGGTCCGTAATGCCTCTTAACCTGTTCCTTCGACGGCTATGGGTTATGGGTGTTACAGCACATAACAGATACAATGCAGCCATGCTGCCAGATAATAGGCGTAAATAGCCTTTCAGAATACTTCCTCCAATATACATCATCTCATCCCCAATATCAGATACAAAAATATACAAATATAAATAAACAATCTAACATGCTTACATGCTTACATATTAGCATATATAGATAACAAATATGCAGATAACAGTACAGTAGATGTGATTCAGTATCCTAATCAGTCAGTATATCAAGCAATCAGATCATCAAGTTTAAGGTTTATTTAGCCTTTATTGACCCTACAGTAGGCCCACAGTCGTTTAGGATGACCCGTGCAACCCTAGGAAAAATTTTAGATAAATGGGCTTACACGCCCAGATTGGCCCTACCCGTGTGGTCCACAAAGCCTAGCCCAATAACCCACACGTCCAACATTGCCTACCCATGTGGCCCACAGAGAAAAAGGGGGAAAAGGCAAAAATTAGCAGAGAAGAAAAGGATTTGAACACAAGACCTCCACACACCAACTCCCTTACCACTTGAATCAACAAGCTTGTTCTAATATGGTTTTGCAAATAATTAAATATAAGCCCACAGAGCAAGGATAGGGCTCAAGTCAAAAAGCTACCAAAATTTGCTAAAGCCAAAGCTTGAACTCATGACATCTTAAACACTCCTAAAACACTTAACCACTAAAATAAACAAATATTTGTATCAAGTATTCACAAATACATAAACCTAAAACTTGGGCCGTTACATCAATTTGACTAATTCGAAATTTTTTCACTCAATTTAACTCAATTCGATTAATCATTCACCCCTAATCGATGGTATTTTTATTTATATGCCATAATTTATAAAGTATAAATATTTAAACAAATTTAAGTGGGGAAAAAAAAGCTTGAAGTCCTATCAGAATTGGCCTGAAAATTCAAATCATCAGTAGGCCATGATTTTGTCCGAGTGTGAACATTATTAGCTGATATGCGTTTCAGGTAGAGGTGTTCGTGACTTGGTGTATTCCATGATGGCCCATATCAGGTTTAGTCCCTAAAGTTTATATATTGATTAATGGACAGATTTGTTAATTTTCCAACACATGATAAAATACATGCGGCATATTTATAAAAATAAAATATTTACTCTTTTATTTTCATTTAGGATTTTTCTTAAACTAAATCATTAAAAGAAAAACTTTTCCTAAAGGCGAAATTAGATTTTTTTTTTTTTATGATTTTGTTTAGAGTTTTAGGCTCCATTTGTTTCACTGAAAATAATTTTCAGAAAATGATTTTTGGAAAATAATTTACATTTCTAGAGAAGCTAATATTTTCTGGTATTTGGATGAATTTGTGTAAAATATTTTTTGTTATTTGACAAATTTCCTGAAAATATTTCATAAAAAATATTTTCAATGAAACAAACATTTGAGATTATGATAAGTAGTGAATTGATTACAAAGTAATGTTAAGATGAAATTATAATAAATAATGAATCTTCATGATGTTAAGGATTAAATTATAAACTTTGTGAAATTTATAATTGAAACAAGAGAAGTGATATGCATGAAAATTTGTCATGTGAAATGAGATATTATAATGAATTATTTGATTAAAGTGCTTATATAGTGAAAATTAAATTACATGGCAATAGGGACTAAATTAAAAATTGTACAAAATTTTAAGTATGAAACAATTTAATATGTGAATAAGGAAATTATGGTAAAAGTTTAATGAATGTGTTATGAGATGATGAAATATGCATAAAGTATTGTAAAAGTGAAATTGTGAAAACATGTGAAATTTTTATAATAACAAGGACTAAATTGTTAAACTTGAAAAAAATATGTGGATGAAATAATAGAAGTGAAATACATAAAAATTTGATGTGAAACAAGATTTTGAGATAAATTATGTGATTAAAATGTAACAAGAAAGAAAATTGATTTAATATAATTAATTAGTAAATATTGAACTTTTATGACAAAAAGGGACTAAATTGAAAAGTTTAGAAAGTTTATAAGAATTTTTTTGATAAGTGAAGAATTTAGTAGAGAACGTAACATCCCAGTGCTTTGACCCGATGTTTGGGTCTGGTATGGGGGTGTTACAGTGAATAGAGCCTTATCATTTTGCAAAATGTCTTACGGAAAAAATTTTGGTAAGATATTTTACGGGAATAAGAGAATAATTTTATGTTGATTAGAAAAAAGTTTTACGTTGACAATCCTACTTTACATAAAATAAATATCAGAAAAGGCTATATTTTCCTTAGAAACTTTTATATTAAAACAAACAAATCCTTATCACATTTGTTGTATTAGGTCAAAGATGTAATTTCCATCACAAGAGCGAGAAACTGTAAAGAGACCCATCGCATCATATGATTGATGGCTGAGAGTACCATTAATTGAATAGGACATGTTAATGTATTTTGATTTTTCTTTATTCCCAATTTAGGCAAGAAAATCTTATTCAAGCAATGAAAACTATTTTCCTCCGTCATAAAGTTTAGGTTTTCTGCCTTTCAAGACTTGTTCTAGTAAGTAAGATCCTCGGCTGTTTTCTTTATTCTTTATAGCCGAGTCTGTGATTTTCTTGATTTTTGTCTAAATAAGACATTTATTTCCAGTTTGCTTATACATTTTTATAAAAGGATTGAAATTTCGATTAAAAAAATTCTTATTAACATGTACGTTTGTTTGAAAAATATAATAAAAATTCAAAAAATTATGAAAGGAAAAAATTATTTAATACATATGTATGAATAGAAGAAGCTAGTCTATTAACATGATGTATATATATTTAACATGAGCAAGGGAAGCTAGTATTCTAACACAAGGTATAAATAGTCCAATGTTGGTTAAGTATATTACAAATAATATAATATATTATTAGAATTGTGTGACTCAAATTTTGTTTATCTAACTTGAAAATTTGAAGATACAACTTATTTGTTAAAAAAACAAAATAGAGGCAAATTTGAGGATATGTGAGTATAGACCTTACTGAACAAGTTAAATCTGTATAGAATTATACTTCTTCTATTAGATAAATTGTTTAACCCTTTACAAACTGTGTATAGCAGCAAACCTCTTGTATTGTTGTTTTTCAACAGTAGTGAATTTTTTTTCATTTACCATGATTTTTTCAAATAAAAATTTTTCACGTAAAATATGTACTCTTATTTGCTCGTTTTTATTATACTTTGATAGGTTAAGATATTGGGGTATGAAATATTTTTGCCTTCAATGAGCTTTGAAAATTATTACCATCTTTAGCTAAACCTACCTTGTGATTTGGTAAACTATGAAAGAGTGCTTTTATACTACAAATGAACAAGAAGAATGACTCTTATCTTAAGATAGTAAAGCTTGCATTCGGTAAACTATCAGTTGTATAGGTTTTTGGTCTTTTTCTGTCGGTCTTGTACGGGATTCAAGCCCCATTTAAATTAATAAAATTTACGGCTTTCTTATAGGCTATACGGTAACTTAACCATTCAATTAATAATTACATCCCTATCATACCAAAAGACTCCTACTGCCATTCTTCCATTACTGCCAATTTAATGTTGGATAGCTGACATGTTTCATGATACAGATGTAATTATGTGACTGCACCAGATAATCATCTTTTAAGTTTTTCTGTACGAAAAAAATCAAATATCTATAATTTTTATAATATTCAAATTTAAGTTGTTATATAATTTTCTTTTTTTATATAATCTCATTATAAATGCTAATTCTTTCTAATATAGAGTCTAAAACTATCTAGACCTCTCTTAACTCATAAATAGAAATATAATATATTTACGTCTTACTATATTGACAACAATACTCATACCAATCAAACTAAAACTCAATTAACTTTTCTTATACAATTCTTATATCTACCTAAATCTCCACATAACTTTTAAACTAAAAATTATATATGTTTAAACATATTTGCTATTGCTATAGCAAAAATAACACACTGAAACGTACTCAATTCTCACGGTCTCTCCCCTTGTTGTAATTAATGCCAATAGACTTAAATCTCAATAATAAAAAATCCACTAATATTTAAATTCGGTAAATCAGATAAATATTCAAATATCATGATCCGAATACATCATCGTCGAATATGAATGATAGATTTATTTTTATACCAAATGCATCACTAGTAGCATTCAGATAATGACATCCACCACAAATTTTTATTAAAATATTCAAATTCCAATATTCATAAATATCCCAATCCGGATGGTGACCCATGCATACAGGCGGCAGACTAGTACAAAAATAACATTGCAGAGACAAGGCAACAAAGCCTCGAAAACAATCCCCACATGAATTACGGTATAAGTACACAAATTATAGAAAAATTACAAGGCACAATTATATAAACATAAATAACATACTCATTTTCATAACCATTTACAGAGTAATGTAACTGAGCAAAATTCAATCTATACAGAATTTCCCATGCTGCTTATCTCCCAAGAACAAATATCAATCAATACTCTACCAATAGTAACCCACATCTTACATATATATTACAAAAAGAGCATAATTCAAACCTTTCTTCACAACACAAAGTTTGTTCTGCCTCTCCACCTTATCTTCTCTTCAATCAAACTACTTACAATGGCTATTAGCAATCAAAAACACGTCATATAAACACTACTAAACTGAAATTATCTCTAATTTTTTCTCCAAATTTACCTCGCCTTGTTTTCGGAAATGGTGGCACTTCGGTTTTCCTGTATGTACACTTGTAGTTTAAAGTTTTAGGCCGTAGCAGGGATGCTGGAATTTCGGCGATCTCTGTTAAGGCAATCGAATCCTTCTACTCTAACGGTGGCCGGTTTAAGGCCAAACTTCATCCTAACACACCCTCCTTTGCGTGATGATGATGATGATGGAGACGATGGAGTTGGGATTTGGAATGTTGAAAAGGCTGCAAGTCTTTCATCACGGAATTGAGCATCTTGCACAAGCGGATTCGAAACCCTACTAGGAGGTGACCCACAAAAAAATGGAGGTGATGATGCTACTTGTGTCGCAGATTGTTCTATCCCGAAATCCTCCTGCTACAAACAAACCATAAACATGTTAAAACGAGTTCACCCTGAAAACAAAAATATTAAAACTATGTGTGCATAAACTCAAAACATAAAATTTTGAAACTCCATAAGTTTGATTTGTCCAGAAATTTTATGTTTAAAGGATCATAAAGTCGTCACGCCTAAGCCACAGATTGGCGACAAACAGAGTTATATTCATATTTTTCTAAGATTTTCACGTATTTAAAAGGTATTTCAAGATCATATAGACTCATGTTTAGATATTTCATGCATTTTGAAGGGCTTTGAACTTTGAAGGAACATATTCTTTTAGTGTACTCGAATATGATTCAACACAAGTCTCAAACGGAAGGGCGAAAAGTTAGAGCTGGGATTCAACAATACCTTCTTGAGGATGATATCTAAAAGCTCAGCACCGGCTCTTAAATCACTGACCTCGGCTTGATGACTGAAATTAAAAACACAAAACATAATTAAATCACAATCCCTATAAACAAATTAGATCAACCCTAGAAAATATAAAATAAGATCCTAATTAAAGACTCATAGAAAAAGAAAAAAAGAAAATTATACTTCAAATGCAATCTCAAGGGCCTGTTAGGGTTATTGGCGAGAACCCCAATTCGCCGAGGCTTAGGACAAACAACTGGGCCGCCCCTTTGATGATCATAAGCCGAAACGGAGGCGTTTTCTTGAAGACTGCAACGATTCATCTTCCCCGGAAAATAAAAATTTTCTAAATGAACGCCGATTTTTAAAAAAAACCCTATAAAAGAAAAAGTCAAACCGCAGATCCAACAATAAAAATTCAATTAAAATCGTAAAATAAAGAAAACACAGTTTTTAAATAATAATAAACACAGATCTTTTTTTTGTTGTTCATAAATAAACCCAGATCTGGATCCTTACCGTGGAAAAAATTTATTTCGGATCGATTCAAAAGAAACCCAGGATTTATATAATTAACGAGAGAGTTGACTTTAAAAAAACCGAAAAATTAGGGATTAATTAGGAGATAAGAACTAAGAATGAAAATCCCAGAAGGGAAGTTCAATTTTACAGCTAAAAACCTTTCAGATCTGCTATAGAAACGCTTTGAACTTTGACTAAAAACAGATTTGTTTTTAACTGAATAAAAATAGAAAGAAAAAAGCAACAAGAAACCATATATATATATATGTATGCATATTTATGTGTGAGTGTGCGTATGCATATATATAATTCGATTTGCAGATTACCTGAAGGAATCCTTTGAAATATAGGGTGGGTGCCACGAGGAAGAAGAAAGAAGGCAAAGGAAGTGAAAAGGAGATTATATAGAGGGCAAATGTACCAGAGACGTGATGATATGTTTTTTTAATTTTTTAAAGTTGAACATTATAATTCATGATAATATTATATAGCAAGGTCATAACAACTGGATTGAAAAAAAGAATCAAATCTTTTTCTTAAAAAATAAAAATCAATTTGCGTATTTTAATTGAATTTTTTATTCCCAATTTTAAAATTTTTTTATAGCAATTTTATTTTAATCTATCAATCTAATTTCCATTTTTATCCACAGGGAAATGGAGGAAATAATTTTAATTTTTTAATAGAAAAATTGGAGTAATGGATTTGACGCGTTTAATTTAATCAGCATTTAACCACCAAGGAAAGAAAGAAAAGTCTATGCAATGGAAATCAATCACTTATCATCAAAGCTGGCTGGCATCCACACATCATCATTTTCTTACCTTACTTTGACTTTTCAACTTTAATTTAAAACCCCTTTTTTTTAATTTTAATTAATCAACAATACGACATTTGTTTTCTAATTTCCAACATTAGAAAACATGTCTTACACACTCCTCTCTCCGTATATATATATAAAAACAAAGCGGGTCCTACAGTCTTAGTTGTAGACAGACAACACAGTTTTACCACGTGTTTTTCGGGAAACCAAATCACGTTGTGGAATTATTTACAAGTATTGGATAAACTGCACTATTAGTCACTACACTATAGACAAGTTTTTATTTTGGTCACTTGATTAAAAAAGTTACAATTTGGTTACTGAACTACTCAAAAATTTTTATTTGAGTCATTGGGCTGTTAAAATTGATGTTATATGGCTTTTCTTTATTTGCACTGCCTACACTCATCTAAAAAAAAATTCTTTTCTCGTCTACAATTCAGTTTATTTTCGTGAAACAACTTTAGGCATCACCAATTTGCTAACTAAAATTCAAACAACTTTTTTCTTTGATATTCAACACTGACCATCAAATCAACTTAGACCTAAGGTAGTTCTTTTACTCGTCAATGGGTATTGATCTATCATACCGATTATCAAATCATCACTTGAAGCTAGCTAGTAAAACTTAAAAAAAAAAAAAGGAAACTTAATAGACCAATGACTTCAATAAAAACTTTTAAATAATTCAGTGACTTAAATGAAAACTTTCAAATAGTTCAATGACCAAATTATAAATTTTTTTAGTTAATTGGCTGTGAAAAATAAAATAAAATAAAGAACACACAAATTTTACGTGGAAACCCTTTCGGGAAAAAACCACGGGCAGAGGAGAAGAAAATTCACTATGTCGAAAATTTGAATCAATATAAGAGGAATAGACTATGTCTATTTATAGGCTTGTAAAGCCATATTCTAGTAGGATTGAAACACCTTATCCTAATAAATATAAAATAGATGGAGTTTAATAAGGTTTAAAAACCTTATTTTAAAATAAAATAAAAGAAGTCTAGTTCTATATGGATTTTACTTTTATTTTATTTTCCATCGTATTTTATTTAAATAAGAATTCGGGTCACTTAATTCTAACAATCTCCACCTTGACACAAATTCTCAATGAACAAGTTCTCCGTCTCTTCCATAAAACCCCTTAAGGGTTTAACTTCAACAATGAACACCAACCAAGTCTAAGCAATGCTCAAACTTAGTTATAGGAAGTGACTTAGTCATCATATCTGCAGGATTTTCATGAGTACTAATTTTGCTTACAACAATATCACCACGAGCAATAATATCACGAACAAAATGATACAGAACATCAATATGTTTTGTTCTCTCATGAAACATTTGATCTTTTGTAGGGAAGATGACACTCATTTATCACAAAAAGCAGATCTTGATTTGAAGGTCTTCATTGAGTTCACTAAATAGTCCCTTCAACAAAATAGCTTCTCTACTCAGCTTCAGTATAGACAAAGCGACTGTAATTTGCAAAGTGGCTTTCCAACTAATTGCACAACCTCCGATTGTAAAGACGTAACTGTGAGAGATCTTCTTCTATCAAGGTCTCCAAAGAAAATCAACATCAACATACCCTATGACTCCATCTTTAGTTCTTCCAAACTGTAAGCAAACATCAGTAGTGCCTCGTAAGTATCTTAAAATCCACTAAACTGCTTTCCAATGTTCTTTACCGGGATTTGCCATGTATTTGCTAACTGCACTGACTGCAAATGATATATCTGGACGTGAGCAAACCATAGCATACATGAGAGATCCCACTGCACTAGAGTATAGAACATGTGACATGTACTCAATCTCATCATCTAATTGTGTAGACAATGTCGATGAAAGTCTAAAATGGGCTGCTAAAGGAGTACTAACAGGCTTAGCACTCTGCATATTGAACCTGCAAAGAACTTTCTCAATGTACCCCTTCTGACTTAGGTACAATTTACTTGTTTTTCTATCTCTGAGAATCTCCATACCAAGTATCTTCTTTGCTAGTCCCAAATCTTTCATCTCAAATTCTTCACTTAGTTGGGCTTTGACCTTTCTTATCTCTTCTTTATCTTTTACTGCTATCAACATGTCATCAACGTAAAGAAGTAGATACACAAAAGAACCATCACTGTTTTTCTTAAAGTAAACACAACTGTTAAAACTACTTCTTTTGAAATCATGAGAAGTCATAAATGAATCAAACCTCTTGTACCACTGTCTTGGTGACTGTTTCAAACCGTAAAGGGACTTTCTCAGCAAGCAAACATAGTCCTATTTTTCTGAGACTATAAAACCCTTTAGTTGTTGCATGTAAATATCCTCCTCAAGTTCTCCATGCAGAAATGCAGTTTTTATATCTAACTGCTCAAGCTCCAAATCATGCATGGCCACAATACCAAGCAAAGCTCGAATCGAACTATGCTTAACAACTGGAGAGAACACATCTGTGAAGTCCACTCCTGGAATTTGACTATAACCCTTTGCAACAAGCCTTGCTTTATATCTGGGTTCTTCAACTCCTTGAGTCCCTTATTTCTTTTTAAACACCCATTTACAACGAACAGCCTTTTTACCTTTAGGAAGTTTCACAAGGTCCCATATTCTATTTTTGTAGAGTGATTTCATCTCTTCTTACAAAACAAACATCCACTTTTCTGAGTCTTCACAGCTAACCGCCTTAGAATAATTAGATGGCTCTTGATTCGCATCTACATCTTCAACCACATTTAAAGCATAAGCAACTAAATCAGCTTCGGCATACTTATTTAGAGATTTAATTTCTCTTCTAGTTCTGTTTTTGGTGATAAAGTATTGTCGTAAAGAAGCAACCCTATTCTCAATTTTTGTTATAGCTTGAGGAGTTGACTCTGTATTAATCTGATGCTCCACCTGCTTTTGGTTTTCTTTATTGGAAGAGTTTTTAAGAGATAAGTTAGGTAGCATAGCAGTTTCATCAAAAACAACATCTCTGCTAATCACAACTTTTCTATTTTCAGGACACCATAACTTATACTCTTTTACACCAGCTTTATAACCAAGAAAAACGCATTTAATGGATCTCGGTTCCAATTTTCCATTATCAACATGAGCATACGCAGGACACCCAAAAATCTTTAAATTAGAATAATTTGCAGGATTACCAGACCATACCTCTTGTAGAGTCTTTTTCTCAATGGCAACGGATGGAGATCGGTTGATCAAAAAACATGCAGTAGATGCTGCTTCTACCCAAAATGACTTCGGTAAGTTGGTATTTGACAACATATATCGAACCTTCTCCATGATAGTTCTGTTCATTCGTTCCGCAACGCCGTTTTACTGTGGAGTATGATGAACTGTCAAGTGTTTCATGATCCTTTTTTACTTGCACAATCTATTAAACTCATCGAATAAAGACTCAAGCCATTGTGCATGCGAGGTATTTTATCTGTTTTCCCGTCTGTTTTTCAATCATAATTTTCCAAGACTTAAATGCGGAAAACATCGCTTTTCTGCTTCAGGAAGAACGCCCAAACTTTTCTGGAAAATCATCAATAAATGTTAGCATATAATTAGCTCCACATCTCGAAGGCACTCTGGATGGCCCCCACAGATCAGAATGAATATACTCCAATATTCCCTTCGTGTTATGGATTCCTCTAGTGAATCGAACTCTCTTTTGCTTCCCAAAAATACAGTGCTCATAGAAATTCAGTTTGCAAATTCCTTGCCCATCAAGAAGTCCTCTTTTGCTCAATTCTGCCATGCCATTCTCACTCATATGCCCTAGGCGCAGATGCCAAAGTTTAGTAATATCATCATATGACAAGGAAGAGGAAGCGACAGCTGCATCACCAGTAATAGTAGAACCCTGCAAAACATATAACTTGGCAATTTTTCTCTACCCTTTCATCACAACAAGGGACTCTTTGGAAATCTTTAAAACCCCACTTTCAGCTGTGTATCTGTACCCTTTTGAATCAAGAGTACTTAACAAAATTAAATTTCTTTTCAATTCTAGAACATGCCGTACCTCACTAAGTGTTCTGACAACTTCATCAAACATCTTAACTTTAATTGTTCCAACACCTGTGATTTTAAGAAGCATTATTTCCCATCAAAACAACACCTTCAGGCACTGTTTCGTAAGTTGTAAACCAACCCGATTAGGACTCATGCAGATGTAATTGTGTTAACGCCTTTCGATCTTTACACTTTTTTTCTTCATCTGTTAATGTCGAAGGCATATTATCTATCCCTAGCAGGGCATCCTCCAGATCCATTTGCGCAAGAACTGCTTGCACCTTAATCTGCCACAACGCAAATCTAGTGTTGCGATCCAACAGCGAAATTTCCTACTTCAAAGATGACATTACTGTGAATGAGATGAACAACCCAGAAGCTCTGATACCAATTTGTGAAAAATAAAATAAAATAAAATAAAGAACACACAAATTTTACGTGGAAACCCTTTCGGGAAAAAACCACAGGCAGAGGAGAAGAAAATTCATTATGTCGAAAATTTGAATCAATACAAGAGGAATAGACTATGTCTATTTATAGGCTTGTAAAGCCATATTCTAGTAGGATTGAAACACCTTATCCTAATAAATATAAAATAAATGGAGTTTAATAAGGTTTAAAAAACCTTATTTTAAAATAAAATAAAAGAAGTCTAGTTCTATACGGATTTTACTTTTATTTTATTTTCTATCGTATTTTATTTAAATAAGAATTCGAGTTACTTAATTCTAACATTGACCAAAACGAAAACTTACTCATAATGTAGTAATTAATGGTGTAATTTACCTATAATTATTTTGTAACTGCCCGTTTTCCAGTAGTGTCAGAAACAGTGGTTCTGGGACCATAAAACTGATGAGTGAGTCCGTAAATATTAATACTTAATATTTATGAGTCAAATATAGTATTATATAGAATTTTTTATCTGATAATTTTTGCTAATTAAAGGAATAGTTAAGTACAAGTGGTTTTAGAAAATGAGGTATCGGGACCTCATTTCTATAATTTCATCCCCTAAATATTTTTATTAAATATTTACAAAGTTGTTATATAGGTGTATTAAATTTTGGTTCCGAAATTTTAACATTTAGATATTTAATTAAGGAAAAAGGACTAAATCGTAAAAAACATAAAATTTAGTGGCTATTGAATTTTAATGATTAAATGGACTAATTAATGTAATTAGAAGGACTTATAAGTTAATAATATCATTATGTACATATAGTGGACCGCTAATGATGTGTTTTCATTAATTTTATATGTTAATAATATTTATAATAATAATAAGTAAAAAAAAATGATAACAAAACATTTTTTTTTCATCTTTGATCTTCAACTTTAAAAATAGAAACACATGAAAGATAAAAGCTTCAGTCATCTTTTTTACTTTGTATGATTGATAACACTAGAAAAAACATAGGTTTTCTCCCTTATTTATTGTTTAAATTGTTCAAATTTAGTTATCTTTAGCATATATTTTAGCATTTTCAATTTAGTAAATTGCATTTTATAACTCAGTGAATCCTAGCCTATTTTATTCTTAATTTTTCTATCTTTTTGCATTAATGTCGCTGCATGAGTTAATTCCAGTTAAATCCCGAATTGTCATTTGCACTAATAGTCATCCTCCGATAAAAACTAAAACTGCGTGAGCTGTCTAGTCTGGTATAACCAACCTGTACGTACAAGGAAAAAATAATTATGAGGAAATGACACCTGTACTATTGGAGGAGACATAAAAGGCTGATGTAAGAAGAAAAGAGAGAGTTTTTTTTTTCTTGATCATCATCATATTCATCCTACCTTAAAGCTTGCGGTCATGGCAGCTTAAGCCTCTCCTGGGTGAGCCAATGTGAAAATTAATACAGACTAGCTTCTGACGAGGAGACCTAAGTGCGAGACAAGGGGGAATAGAGAGGTCCGTCAAGTTGTCTAGAAATAATACTCTCCACTTGATTCTTTCTTATTTCTTTCTAAATGCTGATGATTATTCTTTGTTTTCTATTTATATAGAAGTACACATGAATTCTTGGTTAAATGTTATCTTATTCAATCTTGCTTTTATTGTTTAATATTCGGGTTTGAATGTTTCTTAACACGAAAGTGTTATTACAGTCACTAACACTGAAAGTGGAGTGACAATTCGAGCCAACAAGCATTACAACGAAAGTTGAGTAAGAATTAGAGGAATTTAGTCCACCTGTTCTTAATAGTGCCATGTTGCCATCATCGGAAGGTGGGGTTAATGTGCATGTTTAAGTCTCAGATTAAATAGAGGAGTGATGTTGGTAAGATATACATTGAATTTTATTACCACGATAATCACCTATACTTTTATACCTTGTGAGCACTTTGTATTCTGCTGAAGATTCATGTTAGGGATCCCAACTTATCATTACCATATTTTATTTTATTGCTTTTAAGTTATTACATCGACAACTATCCTCACAATTTATCTTGTTTATATCTAGTTATTGCACCGACATTAATAGACAAAAGACTACCATCCCTGTGGGATCAATATCCGACAGACTCACATCTTGCATCGATAGTGTACGCTTGTACATTATTGTTGTGATGTTAAATAGGCGATCAATGATCAAGAATTAAGATAATTGTGAAAAAGAAAAAATTATTGATTAGTCCCTGATATTGTCATCTTTGCAATTTAACACTGGTAAGTTCATATGGTTTAATTAGGTATAATTTATAATATTATATTGATATCTGAGTTATGGTATGTTAATATATATGTATTTGAATTGTTACAAATTGGTACAATGTGAGAAAATCAATTGAATTGTAAAATGCTATTTGATTACCTATATCGAGCCCAGATGAACATAGGGATATGGGTAAGCAAAATTCTATTCAATTCGAAAAACTCGATAAAAAATTCAAATTTTGAATTAAATAGTTTGAATTATTTGAGTTAATTAAGTTATTCAGATTAACTCGAATAAAAAATAAGTTTTTCAGTTTAACTCGAATATGAATTACACAATTTGAGTTACCCAAAAATCTGAATAAGAAAAGACAAAACTACGTCGTTTTGATAAATGTTTAATTTTTTAAAATTTAAATTTCAAAATAATTAAGTTAAAAGATAAAACTAACTCGTTTTGATAAATGTTTACCCATTAAGTTAAAAGGCAAAATCATTATATTGTTCATATAGTTAAATAATCTTGTACTTTGTCTACTAGTTAAATAATTGATGCATCTAAACGCAACATTAAGTATAAATAATAAGATTCGTTAACTCGACTTGATTTGACTCGAAATTTTCTGACTTGATTCAATTCGATTAAAAAAATTCAAATTGAGTTCGGTTGCTAAAATAGGATTTATCAACTCAACTACCTCGAAAATTTTTGACTCGATTCAACTCGACTCGATCAAAAACTCACCCCTACATAGGGATATAATTGGCATGCCAATAGGTTATATTGCGCACTGTATGGGATTGACTTGCAATGAGATGATGACTTTTGATGTGTTACTTTCTACTGAATATACTGGTGTCCAGCATTTGTTGCAAAAAATCATGTTATATTTACAGTGATTCTGGCATGTTGCCGAGGGCA
Organism: Gossypium anomalum; assembly: GCA_025698475.1. Lineage (NCBI taxonomy): Eukaryota > Viridiplantae > Streptophyta > Magnoliopsida > Malvales > Malvaceae > Gossypium > Gossypium anomalum. The sequence goes on from CM046966.1 coordinate 20,508,474, forward strand.
GATGCTAGCTTACGGACTTGGCACTTGGTGCCCAGGTATGTTTCTGGAGGGATGTTAGCTAACGGTTAGGCACTTGGTACCCAAGTGTGTTCTTGGTTGGTCTTGCTCATTTGAGCATTCTGGCGTGTTTTGGATGGTTAACCGCGTATCCACATCTGTTTACATCATTCATCGAGCTAAATATTTTAAGGTTAAATGACATGATATTGATATGTATTTGATTTTCAGTTATGATGCTTCAATGGTGAATTATAAAAGTGTTCATGGTTTCCGATAATATATCGTGACTTGATAATGGTTAAAATTGTATAATTGTGATGATTATATGACTCGTATTTACGAAACTCACCTGTTGAATTGTTGTGGTTGACAGGGTTAAAGTTAATATTAACTAGTCATTTTTTTAATTACTAAAATGTGATTATGCGGTAAGTTGTAATATTTCAACCTGTGAACCTACTAAGCTAGTAAAAGCTTACTCGATTCATTTTCCTATTTTCTTGTAGATATCGTTTTGTGGAATCAGGCGATCGAATCAACTTGAAACTCACACTATCCAACTATCTTTCGATAGATTTTGATATGTTTACTTTTGGGATATGTGGCATGCAATATGTGTGTTTTGTATAAGTTTTTGAATTTTTTTTGCAAGTGGTACATCATATACTTGTGTGATGTTGTTTAAGCTTGGTTTTAGCTTACTTGTATAAATGTCTTTAGTTTTGGCTCAGAAGGTCTATATATATATATATATATATATATATATATATATATATATATATTTATATATTTGGCATGTGTTTAAGGTAAAGACTTGTGACATACGATGTGAATAAGCTTAATGTATGAATAATGGTGCCAATGAAGGAATATTGGTTAGGCACTTAGGTTGAATGATTTGGTATGTTTTAAGCTTGTTTGAATGTATTTTGAAGGCATATGAATAATTAGTTTTGGTTTGGCTTGGCACCTAAAAATAGATAATGTTTTGGCTTGTTTTAGAAGTCATTTTAGGTGCACACGGCCTAGGACACAGGCTGCCGCACAGTCATGCCACACACGGGCTGTCACACGGCCATGCCACACACGACCTCCTCACATGATCGTCTATCTTATTGATTTTAAGTGTAGGTTTTTGTACATGGCATCAGGCTGTTACATGGCCTAGAGGCACAGTCGTGTGACCCTATTTTTGAATTGTACATGGTTTGGCCACACAGCCATGTTCCTAAGCCACACTATTTGGGCTTTGTCACACGGTTGTGTAACCCCTGTTTTCAAAATTTTCAACTTTTTTCATGTTTTTCTATTTTGCTTCAAATTAGTCCCTGAATGTTTTCTAATTATTTTAAGGTATTGTAAGCACGATTTAAGGCCCATAATCTTAGATATGCTATGATTAATGATATGTTATGAATTTTCTATAATTAAATTATTTTGTGAACTATGGTTAAATGATTTTGGACTTGTTAACTATCGTAATATCCTGTAACTCAACTCTGACGATAGAGAAGGGTTATGGGTGTTACATACTTTAAGGGTTTTATTGAGTTAATGTTACAGATTAATTAGACAACAATTCAATTATAAAATTATTAAAATATCCTCTCATATCTAAATTAAATTATTTTTATGTGAGTGTTTCCATATTTTTTATATAAAACATCAATAAAAATTAGTTATAATAAAATTTAAACTAAAAATACTAATAAACAATCGATTTTACCACTTTAACCAATGCATAATTAATTTTTTATATAATTTTTTTATAAATATATCTATTATATATTTTTTTTCATAAGTGTAATGACATCGAGTCAACAGACATAAGCATAAAAAAGCTTTGATTAAAGCTTATAATTTGGTATCAGATTCATATTTTATTTTATTTTTATGTGTTTTTGTTTTTTCTTCATTTCTTTGACAACTTTTATTCTCTTCCAACTACGGTGAGAAATAAAAAAATTTGGTTTGATATCTTCCATATTCGTTATGGTACATGCTTTGGGTTTATAGTTGTTCTTTCTCAATAATATCTCACCAATATCAATTTAGGATAATTATTCACTGGACAAGACTCTACAGACATAAGACTGTTTGTCTAAATTGTATTAATAAATATTGTGTATTAATTCTCTCTTTACTTCTCTCATTGCTTTGCTTTGCGTTTAATCTTTTTATACTAATGAAAGTTGAAACGAAACTATTTTTCAAATGCAAACTAAAGTATCTTTCAATAATAATGAATTTATACCTATTTATTTGCCCATATAATTTTCACATCACCAAAGATAACAAAATTATAAAATAAATTATTATCGTAGATAAATAAATTATTATTGTAGATAGCAAAAGTTGCCTCTTTAATGTATACAAAGTTAATAACAGTTAAAAAATTAATAACCTTACCAAATAGCTTTTTTTGCATAATAACTATTTTAGCCCTCCCACTTTACAACAAAGTTCTTTTAGTCTTTTATTTAATTTTTAACTTCTTTTAACCTTTGAACTTGCATTGTTTGTCAAATCACCCAAAAATGAATGAAAAAAATAAACGTTTGTTAATTTTGTTGATGTGGTATACATGTGAATTGCCATGTTAACAATTAATGATTTTTTTATCATGTAAAAGATGTCATTCTAATAACTGATAATCGTTGTCTTTCAACAGCCCTATCTCATGGCTCTTTTGATTATTCGGATTCGGCACTGTAGATTTAAGAATGCATCCACCTTTTGACCTTCGGTTAAACTAGTAGAAATGCTAATAAAGTCGCTTATTCTTTGGCAATGGCGACTTTGTCTCAAGCAAACTACTCTGAATTTGTCACTTGTCCTCCTTTTATTGTGGATATTTTAATTTCGGATTGTAATGGTGATAATGAAGAAAGCTAAGGCCGAGTGTATTGGGTAAGTTTATTGACTTGGGATTAGTTTCTTTTACTCGTTGTCTCTAGTTTTTCGAGTTATTTTAATGAAATGATACTTTCATAAAAAAATAGTTATAAAAATCATAATATTATTGATTGGTTGTGAATAGCTTACATAAAATTAACGCAAAAATATATATTCAATTAAACCTCAAAATAATGTCCATTATTTACTTGATAATTACAAGTGCAGAACATCATTTTCCATTAATAATTATAATGAAATAAATCCGTAAAGAAATATTTTGAGGATCAAACTTACAAGAAAATGTGCAAATGACTTCAACCAATTAACTTAACTCACTAATTAACTAAATTATTAATTTAAGTTAAAAGAAAATAAAACAAGTAAATACGATGAATATATAAAATAAGTGTAAATAAAGTAAACTTGATAATAGAATGTTATTTTGATTATTCAACTTCAATTCATTAATGTAGAGGTTAAGGATCACATTTAGTTAATAACAATTAATACCATATACCAAATCAACCCCAATCTAGAATCAATAACATGGACACACCTCCAAAATTAGGCTAAGTGCTAAAACACACAAGTGCCATTGTCAAACATTCCTTAATGTGACCAACTGCTTTAACAGTTCACCAAACTTGTACTATGTGCCATGTAGTCCTCGTATGGTTGTTTTAATGAAACCATTATTGGGTAACCTCTGACTAGATTATTAAGGTAGAGTAGGTGGTTGGCTCTCAATCTACTTTCCCTTAGAACTTTTATTAACTTGCTTATCACCTAAGATTAACATGTGCACAAATCAAGAGAATTAAACTGCAACCATCTTATAAAAAAAAGGGTTTTAATCCTATTTCAATTACTAAGCCATTAACCTACGAATCTCATTGTGAATTGACAATTAACATAAAAGATATTTTGATGAAGCATAATGAAAGAGAAATAAATAAAGTTAAGAAAAACTTGACAATAAATAATTCCACAACAAGTTGTTACAATCTACTAGCGAATTTAAAAAAGAATCCTTTGATGGCTATAAATTAAAAAAAATGAAAAGTAGACTTTCTAATATATTCTAAAGCGTCTTTTTCAACTTATTTGTTAAAGTTTGCTTTTACAAAGCTTTTCTAAGGCAAAATCATGAGCTAAAGCCAAAATACCAAATTGCTCATATAAAAACGAAGTGAAAAATAAAATGTAAAAATCAGCAGAAGGTCGTGGCGCATGAATGCCAAGCCATGACATCCTTTGGCAAATTTTCCTTCTTTGCTTTTTTCAACTTTTCTTTATTTCACCTTAACTTATTTTGCTTTTCCTTCCTTGAATTCGATCCAATTGCTAACAAAATACTTTTAAAAAGCTTACTATGTAAAAGGTATATAAAAGTACTAAACATAACCTAAAAACACTAAAAATAAACTAAGACTCATTTTACAACAAAATAGTTGTAAAATCAACCAAAAGACTTAAAAAACTAACTCTAAAACACTTAGAAACAATTTAAATGTGAGCAAATAAGAACCTAAAATATGTTACAAATATATTCATGATACCCTTATACTCACATTTTAGCTTGTCCACAAGCAAAACGACTCAAAAACAAAAACAAATATGCAATTCTAAGGTTCTTAACATAACTTGATGAAAAGATTATGAAGGAGTGAAGACAAAGTAATTTAACACTATAAAGAATCTAGGTTATTGAATATGTCCAAATATGATACTAGTAACATCATAAATCGTTTCCAGAAAAATTCACATAGATAGAAAGTAATAAAACAACGAAATTTTTGTACTCGTGTGTGCAAGTTACATGTTGTGAAATCTCTTAGTGCATTAGAAAAGTAATAAACAATAAATAAATGGACGTCATGAACTAATAAGCTTATTATCTACTATGTCCCCCTTAAATCAGCTCTAATTATGCAACAAAGTAACTAAGTCTTAATAAACTTGTAATTGGGCTTAAGGTTAAGGTATGATCAAATAACAAGAGAATAAAAGGCTTAACCTAAATCAAACTACTTGAAGATCAAATTAAGCAAATAAGTATTTGTTCCCTATATTCTCTAATGTCTTCCCAGTCCAATTTTCAACTCTGTCCTTTTTCGCTCACTCATTTTTCTCTTTATCACTCAAGAATAAAGTATGTATATACAAAAGAAGCAAAACAATGTACTATTTCTAACACACCTTTCTGAGACTTGACTTTATTTAGTTTCATCCTAAGCTTTCATTTTACCTTTATGATTTGACTCATCCAAAGTTAACCATGTAAATAAATATGCGGATTGTCGAGTACCTTTGGTGGACTTGTAGATATCTTACCACCACGGCAGATTCTTACCTTAATCCCTTCATTTCGCATATAACTCATTATCAACTAACCATATTATTTCGACAATTACCTTATTATAACTTATCATGTGCATATACCCTTCCAGAGGAAAACCCATTTACTTACATCCTCTTATGTGGCCTTTAAAATATAAGTTTTAGTGGATAATCAAACACTACGCTTTTCTTGCAGAACTGTACTTATACTTATAAGATAGTTTGAAAAGATATTTCCTTAATCAGGTAGCCCTAAAAGATTTCAAAGCCACCGATAGTTCCCAGCGAACTCTTTCCTCACTAGGTCATGTAAGGTAGACTTTTCCTTTATAAGATAGTCCTTAGTGGACTTCTAAGCGTTAGATAGTCCCAGTGAAGATCCTTTTTCATTCGTTGATTTTTGCGAACATCTCTATCTTTAAGATATTCATTGGCAAATATTCCTCATAAGATAGTCCGTGGTGAACTTCCCTTTTTTGGCAACCTTGTTGCCAATACAAACTTAGGATTAAGATCTGAAAAATCGTCTAACTTTTTCATAACCCTTTTTAACTTATTTATCACCACTGACAGACTCTTAATTGTAGATACATATTTGCAAAAGTTCTGAATGAAACCCCTGATTTTATGTACAAGATGCTCTCACATTTTCCTCATGTAATTGTATCTTTTCTAGACCTTTTATCAACACGTTTGCCAGTATTCTCAACACCCATAGCCGATATTTCAGACTTCTAGCCATATGAGTCATACAGTAATTTCCACTTTTATGACCTCACAGGCCTTTTTGTTTACTGTCTTATTAGACTTCTTATAAAACCTGATTTTTCTACAATGTCAGAAAAAATGGTTCAAAGACCAAAATTTTAATGATATAGTCAAAAAATATTATTTACTTATATTTACCAACTTGTTAGAGTGATTTATCAATGTTGGAATTAGTGAATTTGATCAACAGGTTAGAAATGAAAGTGTATAGACTAAACTGTAAGAATTAGAGAATAGTTAGTTAAATGAGTTTAATAAAAATTGTTTAAGGTTTAAGGTTCAAAGTGGTAAATAACCACTCTTGCATGGTAATATCGGTTGTGTTAATGTTTAGTAGAAACACCTATTAATTTTCATTTAATTATGAAAATTAATGTGTGAAGTATTATAGGTTGAAGTGGATAGAAAAAGAGTCTATTTCTCGTCTTCCTCCACTAAAAACGTTGTTCTCTATAGAAGAAAAAAAAGCTCTTAGCTTTCTCAATTAGTCGACTTTGTATATAAGTGCTTTCAAATAATGTTCTTCTTGCATTTCATGTTTTTGATATCCTTATATCTCGATTTAGCTAACCTGCATATCTAGTCTCAAAATTGTTGAAGTCTAAAGTATGTTACTGATAAACTAAATGTATTAACGTATATATCAAGAACCAAATCAACTAGTAGATAACAAAGGAAAAGGAAAGATCATGGATTGATTATTGATGTTCAATTTATACTACTGTACCAGGTAAGTTCATATGGTGTTGTTATGCTTAATTATGAAATGTTGTATGTAAATGTATATGGTAAAACGTCAGTAAACTTATATTGATAAGGTGAGGAAAGTATTTATCAGTAAAAAGAAAATTTTGTTATGTATATTAAGCCCAAATGAGCAAAGGATACAATTGGTGTACCATAGGGGTATTTGTGCACTGTATGAATAAATGGAAATGTAAAGAGGATGAAGGATGTTACTGAAGTTTTCTGGATCATGCATTTGTTATGGATTTCCAATTTAATCTTTCCAAAGATTTTGGCAAGTTATCGGAGGAGAATATTTAGCCTACAGATTTTGTACTATGTGTATCTAGCGTGTTATCGGTTGTAATAACTTTTATGAGCAATTTGGTGTTTATAGGAGGAGAACATTTAGCTTACGGGCTTTACACTATGTGCATCTGACTTGTTATTGGTTGAAATAGCTCTTATTAGCAATTTGGCGTATTATTGGAGGAGAATATTTAACCTACGTGCTTTGCACTATGTGCATCTAACGTGTTATCGGTTGAATTGATGTGATTCCTGGAACTATTCCGATATCAGTAACACCATATCGTATGGCACCAACTGAACTAAAGAAGTTAAAGGCACAGTTGCAAGATTTATTAGACCGAGGGTTTATCAGACCAAGCATGTCTCCTTGGGTGCACCTGTTTTATTTGTGAAAAAAGACATATGGTTCTTTGAGACTATGCATAGACTACAGATAGTTGAACAAGGTCACAATTAAAAATAAGTACCCTTTGCCACGTATTGACGATTTGTTTGATCAATTGAAAGGTATCACTGTGTTTTCGAAGATAGACATTAGATCTGGGTATTATCAGTTGAAGGTTAAAGAGTGTGATGTGCCAAAGACTGCTTTTAGAACTTGATATGGTCATTATGAATTTTTGGTAATGCCATTTGGTTTAACGAATGCCCCTGATGCTTTTATTGATTTAATGAATTGGATTTTTAAACCTTATTTGGATAGGTTCGTGGTTGTGTTTATCGATGATATGCTAATCTATTCCAAGACAGAATCCGAGCATGCACAACATTTGTGGATTGTACTATAGACTTTGAGAGAAAATCAGTTGTATGCAAAGTTTAGCAAATGTCAATTTTGGCTTCACGAGGTTGGATTTTTGGGTCACATAGTCTCAACTGAAGGGATCGAGTTGATCCGAGTAAAGTTTCTACTGCGGTAAATTGGAAAACACCGAAAAATGTTTCAAGACTGCAAAGTTTACTAGGTTTAGCACATTATTACCGACACTTTGTTAAAAAAAATTGATTATTGCTTCGCCATTGACCCGATTGTTACAGAAAAATGTTGAATTTGTTTGGTCCGATGAGTGTCAGCAAAGTTTTGATCAGCTGAAAAAGATGTTGACAGAAGCTCCAGTTTTGACTCAGCTAGAATCTGGCGTATCGTATGTTGTCTACAGTGATACGTCTTTTAATGGTTTGGGTTATGTACTAATGCAGTCAGGAAATGTAATAGCCTACGTGATAGTGATTTTCCGTGATAAGTTTTATAAATTTATAATTAATCGCTCTTGAAACTAACTATTATCACGACGTAGGCAAGTGTACCTATTGAGCAGTAGTATAGCTTTAGCAAGACCGGATTATCGAACACAAAGGACTAAAAGTACTAATAATGACTGTCTTTTTATTATCTAGCCTAAGAAATAAAGGGGTTTGTTTTAACTAACTAATTAATTAAACTAAGAAGTTGCAGAAAATAGAATTGGGAAATTACTTTTGGGAAAAACGATTGATTTAGGACAATACCTAAGGAAAAATCCACCTAGACTTTTACTTGTTATTCTGGCTCCGAACCAGACGATTTATTCATTTAACTTGTTCCGTAGAAATCCCTAAGTTATGTTATTATCCCTATTCAAGACTAATAACGTCTAATCCCTATGTTGAATAACCGAGACTTTTCTCTAATTAACACCCTAGGGTTGCATTAACTCGATCTATGGGCTCCCTTATTAGGTTTCACCCTAATTCGAAAAAATCTTGTCACCCTATCTCTAGGCGCGCAATCAACTCAGCTTAATTATGACAAAGTGACTCTTAGCCAGGTATATTCCTCCTCCAACTAAGAGCATTAACTTGAAGTGATATCCTGACACATAATTAAGAACAAGCCAAATATTTATCATACGATTCAGTAAATAATTAGGTTTCATCCCCCTTAGGTATTTAGGGGTTTTAGTTCATAACTAAATAAAAAACATCCCAGAATAATAAAGAATACAAAACATAAAGAAACCCAAAACTCCTAAAAGGGAAATTGAGGAGAGATCTTCAGTCTTGATGGTGAATCTGGCTTCTGAGATGGATCAATCGGCTTCTTTGGAGTAATTCCTTACTCCCTATTCTCTGTCTCCCTTTTAGTCTTCGTCTAGGGTGTTTAAATAGGCTTTAGAATGCCTAAAAGCCCTAAAACTGGCCCTTTTTCGAATGGAACTTAGCTAGGGTTCGGTAGGGACACGCTGTGTGGCACGACCGTGTACGATTACTTCAGGCTGTGGTCGAGGCTGAGATATCAACCCGCCTATGTTCAGATTGATTTGGGCCGTGGTCGAGCCTGTTAGAATGGCACGGGCGTGTGTTCAACCCATGTTAAGAAGTCTAAGACATGTTGTTTTCCCTTATCAGCCCATTTTCTCTATTTTTGGCCCGTTTCTCATTCTTTTCGTCTTCCTATGCTCACTTAAGTATAAAACATGAAATTAAAGGATTAGGAGCATCAAATTCACCAAATCTAAGGAGAAATCATTCATAAACGTGTTAAGCGAAGGGTAAAAATATGTATAAATTACAGTTTATCACTAAGCTTCTCGATAATTAAAGTCATACGAGAAGAATTATCCTACACATAATCTTGAGTTGACCCTAATTGTATTCGCTTTGAAAATTTAGAGGCATTATTTATACAACAAGAAATGTTATGTGTTCACAGATCACAAAAGTTTAAAGTATTTGATGACTCAGAAAGAATTGAATTTGAGACAGAGACGATGGCTGGAATTACTAAAAGATTATGATTTGGCTATTGACTACCACCTAGGAAAGGCAACTGTAGTTGCGGATGCACTTAGTCGAAAGTTATCAATGTTTGCACTCCGAGCATTGAACGCTAATTTAACTCTTAATAAAGATGGTTCTATATTAGCAGAGTTGAGAATGAAACCTCTGTATCTTCAACGAAATTCGAGAATTGCAAGATGATGATTCAAAATTGGTGCTAAAATGATAGATGGTTCAAAACAATGTAAGTTTAGAGTATAGTGTTGATCATAATGGTATGTTGCGTTATCGCAATAGAATTTGTATTCCGAATAATACGAATTTGAAGAATGATTTTCTTTCTAAAGCTCATAGTAGCATGTACTCTATTCATTCGGGTAGCATGAAGATGTATTGCGATTTAAAATAGCTATATTGGTGGCTGAGTATAAAACGAAAGATCTATGAATTTGTAGCTAAATGTTTGATATGTCAATAAGTGAAAGCAAAACATCAGGTACCAATGGGTTTATTACAACCTGTTATGATTCCTGAGTGGAAATGGGAGCACGTCACAATGGATTTTTTATCTAGTTTACCTATAACTCCAAGAAAGAAAGATTTGATCTAGGTCATTATCAACAGATTGACTAAATCGACACATTTTATTTCAATCACAATAGACTTTACACTTGAAAAATTAGTGGAACTATATATATCTGAGATTGTGAGGTTACACGGGGTTCCAACATCCATTATTTCAGATCGACATCCGATATTTAAATTGAGATTTTAGAGTAAATTGCAAAAGGCTCTAGGCACTAAACTTAATTTCAATACAACATTTCATCCTCAGACTGACGGGAAATCAAAACGAGTGATTCAGATTCTGGAAGATATGTTGAGATGTTGCATACTCGAATTTAGAAGAAGCTGGGAAAGGTATTTACCGTTAGCTGAATTTGTATATAACAATAGTTATCAATCCAGTATAAAAATGGCATCGTTTGAAGCTCTTTATGGGAGAAAATGTAAGACACCATTGTATTGGTATGAACTGAGTGAATCCAAACTAGTGGGAGTTGATTTGATCCGAGAGACCGAAGATAAAGTTTGGATTATCAAGGATAGTTTGAAAGTTGCTTCTGATTGAAAAAAATCATATGCAGATTTGAAAAGAAGATATATAAGATTTGTTGTTGGTGATCAGGTATTCTTAAAAGTCTCTCCGTGAAAGAAAGTGTTACGGTTTGGTAGGAAAGAGAAGTTGAGTCTAAGATTTATCGGACCGTATGAAATTGTCGAAAGAATTGGCCTTATAGCTTATAGATTAGCTTTGCCTCTGGAACTTAAGAAAATTCATAATGTGTTCCATGTATCGATGCTGAGACAGTACAGATCTGATCCTTTACACATGATTCCTCATGGTGAGATTGAGCTACAGCCAAATATGACATATTCATAAGAACCGGTGAGAATTTTAGCTCGAGAAGTTAAAAAATTACAGAATAAACGAGTACCATGAGTAAAAGTATTGTGGCATCATCATGGATCGGAGGAAGCTATTTGGCAAACAGAAGAATCAATGAGATCACAATATCCGAACCTATTCTCAGGTAACAAACTTCGAGGACAAAATTTCCTAAAGGGCGGGGAGTTGTAACAACTCGATTTTTAGTGGTGTCGAAAACAGTGGTTCGAGACCACCAAATCCAATGAGTAAGCTCGTAAATTTTATTATTTAGTATTTATGAATCAAACGTAGGTTTAGAAAGATTTTTGCGTTAATAATTTATGTTTTATAATAAACTATTAGGTTTGAGTGGTAAAATCCTAAGTAAAGTAGTTTTAAAAAATGAGATATCGAGACCTTATTTTTATAAACTGAGCCGTAAATATTTTTATAAATATTTACGAAAATTTTTTAAGGTAATATTAAAGTTTCATTAGAAAATTTTAACGTTTCGATAGTTAATTAATTAAAAGGACTAAATTGAAAAAGATGCAAAACTTATGAATTATAGGAAATAAGTGATTAAATGGTTGGATAAATAAATAAGGGAGGACTTAAGGAGCAATTAAGCCCAAAATAAAGGCATGAGGCGGCATAAGTAGAAAAGAAAATAAAATAAAATGAATTAATGGCAAAATGGTAATTTAGTTGAAATTAAAATAAAACAAATGGCCAAATAGATTTCTAGACATTTCATCTCAAAATTTCAATCTAAAAATGCCATAAGAGAGAGCCTAATAAGCTAGTTTCATATTTTGCTTCATGTGAGTTCAATTCTTGCATTTTTGTTGTAATTTTTATGTTTTTGAGACTTTTACAATTAGATCCAAATAAGTCTTGCTTTAGTTTTTAATTTTATTGAAAATTTTGAAAGTTACCATTGAATATTATAGGATGTTTTAGATGAATAAACATGGATTTAGAGCTTTAATTATGTTATATGATGATTGTATAAAGTGATTTTGTTAAATGTTGATTTTAGGACAAAATTGTGAAAAGTTAAAGTATTAGGGTTAAGTATTAAATTTCTATTTTATCAAGGGCTTTATGATAGCGTAGAATATTTAAATAAATTATTAATTGAGAAAAACTAGTTTATTTGATAGATTAACTAGTTAAGGGATTAAATTGTAAAAATTGTAAATTTTTAGGGTAATTGTGTAAATTTGAAAAATTAAAGGGTATTAATTATGAAATGAATTGGAACTAAAATATATGCTAATGTATGAGTAATTTTATATTTTAGATCAAGAACCCTTAAATACTCGTGAAAAAGAAAAATTAGCGGAATAGTCTTTGAACTTCTACAAATATTACAATTCTATCCAAGTAAGTTCGTACTGTTAAACTTTAATATTTGTGTTGATTTGATGAATGGTATTATGTATTTATTCTATTTTTGAAATTGAAATATTGTTAAAATTGTAAATTTGAATTGAATATCCGGATTAAATGAAGCGTGGGATTTGAGTACATTCGGATTCGATGAATTGACGACATTGGAGTAAAACGATAGCAAATTACCCAAGTAAATTGAGGTTTAGCATTTGTTGAAAAATTTCGTGTTTACTTTCCGTTTAGCTCTCATGAGCTTCTATTTAACTCATATGAGTTTTCGTTCAGCTCTATTGAGCTTCTGTTTATCTCATATGAGTTTCCCTTCAGCTCTTTTGAGTTTTTGTTTAACCCTTATGGGTTTCTGTTTAGCTCTTATGAGCTTCCGTTCAACCCTTATGGGTTTCTGTTTAGCTCACATGAGCTTCTGTTCAGCCTCCGTGCTTCTGAAAATGATGTACTATTATCCGTAAGCCGTTCACCGATTTGGGAAAATTTGGTAAGTGAATATGTAATTGAAATTGAAAAACATATTGTTTGTTATTGGTATTGATCTAAAATAAGAGTATTCATCGATTGAAATTGTGATTGGCAGGGAGTTTACATTGAATGAATTTATTTAATTGATGTGTTATAGTAGGTTCCGTATGATTTATGTTTAACCAATCGAATTTGCTGAGCTTTATTAAGCTTTCTTGTGTTGTTTAATGTCTTTGTAGATTTTTCGAGAGGTTGAAAAATTGGATCAGCACATCAAGTCACACTATCCAGCTTATTCTGGTAGTTTTTAGACGTTTATATGGCATGTATAGGGTTGGCATAAATTGACCAAAGTTTGGCTTGTATAAATGTTAAGAATGAAGTTTGTTTATATAATCAACTTAAATACATATTTTGATTTGGAAATAAAGTAAATTTAAGATGTAGGTGTGAATGATATAAGCTTGTATGTATGTAATTAGTAGTAAACTTTAGTGAATGTATTAAGTGGATTAAATTGGTAAGTTTGAGTATTTAGGGTACATGCGATGATATGTTGGGTATAAACATGACTTTGGCTTGTTTTGATTACTTTGATGTGGTTTATTGATGTGTTAAAATGTTGTGTTTAGGATAATATTCAAAGGGGTGAGAAATGTGGTCTTGAAATGACCTATTTTCATCTACACGGGTAGAGACACAAGCATGTGTCACATGGGCGTGTGGTCTAGCCATGTGTCCCCTGCATCTTTAAAATTGAGAAATAGAATGCTCAGGTATTTTCACACGGGCGTGTGGCTTGGCCGTGTGACCCAAGTCACTAAGCACCCTAAATTGGAAACGGGTTGGGATAAGACCGTGTGCCACACTTCGAATACACATACGGCTTAAGACACGGGTGTTCTCTTGACCGTGTGAGCCACACGGGCATGTGTCGCCTGCACATAAGAAAATTTTTAAAATTTTGTTAAAAATTCTCTAAGTTTCTAGTTTAGTTCCGATTTGTTTCTAATGTGTATTTTTGGGCTTGGAGGGCTCATACAAGGGACAATATGAGTGATTATGATTAGTTTCTAATATGAATGTTAAATGATATGAAATGTTTGTATTTGATCTGAAAAGTCTAGTAATACTCTGTAACCCTGTTCCGGCGATGGATAAGGTTTAGAGGTGTTACAATATTGTCTCTTATATGAGCCCTTAAGGCTCAAAATACATATTAGAAACAAATCGAGACTAAATCAGAAACTCATAAAATTTTTAGGAAACATTTAATATTTTCAACACTACAGGGGTCACACGGCCGTGTGACCAGGCTGTATGACTCACACGGTCAAGAGATACTCCCGTGTCTAAGGCCGGATAACTCACTGACTTGCATTCTTTTTTAAAAGAAACAAGGGACATACAATCGTGTCACCTGGCCGTATGTCACACACGGCTGAGACACACTCCCATGTGGATGAAAGTAGGCTATTTTATAAGCCATTTTTCTCACCCAACAAGGCATGTACCTTCAGTTAACATTGTGCATATCAACAAGCCAAAATTAGGCACTAAAACAAACCAAAATCAAGCTTTTCACATATAATATCTTCACATACAACCAATATGCCTTTAGGTACCTCAGATGACATATTATAACATGTGTACTCATGTATTTAATATACTCATATGTATAACTAACTTATATGCATATTTGTACCCAAGGATAACCAAATTAATTTGCATTATCTCAAACTAAGTCACTTACCTACCAAAACATACCATTTGATGCCAAAATGTATTTCAAATACTAGCATATCTAGTTATATATACTTTACATATCAAGGTACATATTTATGATCAACTCATCACATACTAAAACACATGTATATAAATGCACATTTAGTTAACACTTTACCTTTCACTATACAACCATAAACTAAACCACACGTCAACCACATAAGGCAAATATGCACAAACCAAAATATGCCAAAACATAAGCCAAATAAGTGGCTAATCTCCACAGAATACATATAGGTCAACATTTAGCCAAAATAACCTATAAATATCATTATAACCAAAATCAAAACATTTAAAAATACATATAAAACCGATGGATAATGTGATATAATCCGATAAGCTTCCAACCCAATCAAACTTCTGATAATCTGAAAAGTAAAGAAAAACAAATACGTAAGCAATGAATGCTTAGTAAGCTCGTACAAACTTTAATCATATCAATTCATTTCAAATATCGAATTGATACATATCAAGAATAATCTAATATCGATACTGCAAGATTCATGAAGCTATATTCAACAACTCACAAGGTGAATAAATCCACATCATCACTTATACATATTATTCCTAGCATAGTAGGATTTTAAATAACTTTAAACATTACCATTCTTTCATGAGCTCAAGCATACTTTCATTTGAACACTTACCATTTCAATACAACTTATAATTAAACATATTACCATTCAGCCAATAGCTTGGCATTTGCCTAAGCTTCAAACAACAACACTTGTTAGCATACTTAAACATATTTCATATAAATTCAACATCAATAACCTTATTATCTCAACATGTCACACTTGAGTTTATTACTCGTCTTAACTTACATAATTTTCATGTATCAACATATCAAAGATATTCGTATATGTTCATGTCATGATACATATCATTCTCTTACCATTTCTTCATATACATATATCATCCTTTTAAATATATCAATATATCAATATATCATATGCCATCATTTCCATGTATTTCATGTATATACCTGTATTAGTTCGTATCAAACTCATATCGTCTGGTAACAGAACATTGCCCGTTGAACCATTTAGAATATCGTTGGATAACTTTCAAATTCATTAAATAAATCACTTTACCAAGACTTTCCCAAATCGAAAAATGATTTACGGATAAGTTTACATCGTTAACAGAAACTCATAAGAAATGGGCCTTCCAAATTTGCCAACGGAAGCTTGAAAGCTGAGCAGAAGCTCATAAGAGCTTAATAGAAGCTTATAAGAGCTGAACAGAAACTCATAAGAGTTGAACAAAAGCTCGTAAGAGCTGAACAAAAGATCCTACGAGCTGAACAGAAGCTCGAAAGAGCTAAATAGAAAGTAAAACACAAGAGTTCGCAACAAATGCTGAACCCCGATTTACTTGGGTAATTTGTTGTTATCTTCCTTCAATAGCATCATACGCCAAATAACGAATGTACTCAAATCTTGTGTTCCATTCAACCCGAATATTCAACGAAACTTTAATACCACCTTAATGCCACTCTGTAAATATTTATAAAAATATTTACGACTCGATTTGTAGAAATGAGGTTCTGATACCTCACTTTCTAAAACCACTTGACTCGTAAATATTAAATAATAAAATTTACGAGCTTACTTGCCGGATTTGGTGGCCTCGAACCACACCACTGAAAATCGAACTATTACACCTTCGACTCTAATGAGTCATTAAACATTCTCATTGTATCACTCCATAGAGCTAGTAAATAATCATTCTCATGGTTTTGCTCTGTAAAGCCAATAGATAATTATTTTCATTGTGTCGTTCCATAGAGTCGGTAACCATTTATCTCGCCAAACTTCCTCAATTCCATTTAAATCTATCCATTCCTCCACTACGTCAATTTTCTTATCTTCAACAACCCGCGAAACTATTGTCATGGTTAATTACATGAGTCAAATTATTGTACAAATTTTTTACAACAAATTATTTAATTAAAAGTATCTCAAATATAGTGATCACATAAAAATGCAATACATTAAATCTTTTAAAAGTGAGTATTCAAATTATTAATAAAAAAATTATTGACTTATCACTAGATCAAAGCTCTCGCTTGTAAACCTAGCATATACCACAACTCTCACATATATATCTTAATTTCAGCTAAGTTTAGTGTCCATTTTCATATAAAATAAAAATATTTTATAAAACTAAATTTTATCACACCCAAAACGTGGGTGAACGAAAATAATTTTATCTTAAAAATTATTTATAAAATTATTTCAACAAATAGTTATAATTGGAGTGGTAAGAAATTTCTATTTAAACTTGTTGATCTAGTGTTTGATTCCTAAATAATGTTATTTAGTTGTTTTATTTTATATGTTATATAAAAGTATAAAATAAGAAAAATACTCTTAAAGTAATATTGATAGCCCTTTAAAATAAGGATGTTTTAATATTTTCATAACCAAAATTGACTTGTGAACATTTTTTTATATATAATAGATATATCACATAATGCGCTTATAAGTTACGTCTTACATAAATTTGGCCGAACCCAACTAGACCTGATCGTGGGTCGAGTCAGCATGGGCTGATTTAAGGTGTTTAAGTTCATTTTCTAGGTTTGGTCCAGCCTAAAAAATGGGCAAAAAATTCCGCCCAAGCTAGGCCCAAATAAAAAAAATACTAAACTCGATCTTAACTAGGCCCACATATATTAATTTTTTAAACTTATTTTTCATATAAATTTAAAAAAATATATAATACATTAAATACACTAAAAATATTAAAATAAATGTTGCCCAATAAATTGAGAATACATTTAAAAAAGTCCTTAATATATATAACAATATGCAATTAATATAATTGTTTTTATAATATAATGCATTTAGGTTGAACTAGGCTCGGGTAAAAAAATCTTACCTGAGATCCGTCCCATTTAAAAAACGAGTCTTAATTTTTGTCCAAGTTCATTTTTCAAGTCTATATTTTTACCTAAACCCTCCTAGATTTCAAGCTAGCCTTCGTGCCTAGGCGGGTGTCCTACCCATAATCAGGTTTAGAAATGCTCATAGCTCGGGTTCAGGCAAGGTAGCTAAACTAATTTTTCAAGCCCATGCTCAACCCACCCCAAAAATAGGAGTGTTTTTTTGCCCAAGCCCGACTCAATTTAAGAAAAGTAAACCTAGGTCTAACTCGACCATATATAAGCTTTTTAGATTAGTTTTTATTTAAAAAATAAAATTTTAAAAATATAATACACTAAATGTACTAAAAAAAAGCTAAAATAAAAATTTACACTAAATGTACTAAAAAAAAGCTAAAATAAAAATTTTCTATCACATTAAAAATATTTATATTAAAAAACACTATTATGAATATAATAAATATTTTATTGTATTAAATATGATTTTTAAGATTTTATATTTTAAGTTATGTTATTTAATTGGATAAAATTTTTTTAAAAGTTTTGGGTAATGAAATTAATTATTATTGAGTTATTAATTTAATATAAATATATAATTATTATTTAATATATATAATTAATATAATATATTTTTTAACATAATATATATTCGAGCTAAGGTAAGTTGGACTAAAAAATTCTCTCCTAAATCTCAACCTATATGACGAGCTTCAAATCTTACCAAATCCATTTTTGAGAAACCTATATTTTGTACAAAGCGAACCCTTATTCGAACGGGCCTGTACCGATGATCATGAGCAGGTCTAAACCCAACTTAACGGGACTCATCAGCATCTCTCTAACCGAATAAGAAGTGGGTAAAATCAAGAAACAAAATTCCAATTAGATTAAAGGTAGCACAACAAAAACAGTGAAGAGGGAGCTCAACTTTCCCAGCACAGCCATGGCGATTGTTCTCTCGATTCAACACCTTCCTAAAATGACCCTAAATCCCATCGCTGTCCTCAACGAACCTCGCAAAACGAGAGTTCTCTATGAGCTGAAACAAGGGCAGTCACGTGTTTTCCATCAGCTCCCCTCTGGTTTAAACATGGAGGTTATCGTTCAAAAGAGTGTCAAAGAGAAAAACCCAGAGTCGAGAAAGGATCCACCCCTGGTTTTCGTTCATGGAAGTTACCATTCAGCTTGGTGTTGGGCTGAACATTGGTTGCCTTTCTTCTCAAATTCTGGGTTTGATTGCTTTGCCCTTAGCTTGCTTGGTCAGGTTATATAATCTTCTTCTTTCTCTTCCCGCTCTTTAACATTTTATTTTCTCTTTTCTCTTTGAAGCTCTATTTCGAGTTAAATTTATTCTATCTTTAAGTACATGGTTGGCATTTCTCAAATGCCCCCAAAACTTCTCCTGTGAATTTTGAGGACACCTAATTATAGCAATCAGAGCAAGGGCATTTTCTCAGTTTGATCCTCTTGGATCATATTTCATCTGCCTTTAAAATTTGGAACCTTAAAGTGTAAGCTTGACTGGCAATTTTCTCGCCTTATATTTAAACATTTTAGAATATTTATGAAGTTTCATTTGCATGAAACTTTTATTCGAAAATGCTGCACTGATTTCAACACTGTTTCTTTGTTATGGGTAGGGTGAGAGCGATACGCCTTCCGGAACTGTTGCAGGTTCTCTTCAGGTAATTGTCGTTTGGATGGAAAATAGAAATGACAATGTATAGTGCAGTTTCGAACATTTGCGGATGTCCGATCTTGTTGTTTGTGTATTTAGATGTGCGAATTCAGCACTATCTACAATAGATTCAGAGCTGATGCGGATATCAATAGTCAAATCTTTGTTATTTGGATCTGCTTTACTTTTGCAGATAACGGATTCAGATCTCCAAAACTGTTATACCATAGTGAATAATGGAATAATGGATTCAGATTTGAATATCCGAACCATTACCCGCTTTTCTTTTCGATTTTTTTAATTAAAAAGTTGTTTTGACTTGGTAAATTTGAATATTTAGTGGATTCGAATATTAGGCAAGTAATGTTATCTAAATTGAATTCAGATAGGATGGTAATACTAATAATGGGATTTAATGCGGATTATAAACAGGTTAGAGTCTTAAAGCAATTTTATGGATTCAATTTTTACAAAATTTGCAGATATCTAACTTGTTGTCACTCTATTGAAAAATAATTCCTTTGACATGATAATGCTTTTTCTTTTTTTCTTTTTAACTCTTTCTAAAAGCAATTGATTATATTAAAGGTTCCTCCTCTAATTCGCTGTTCACTCATAATCCATAGACACATGCAGGTGATGTTGCAGATTTTATCGAGAGGAACCTCAGCTTACCACCAGTTTTACTCGGACATTCATTTGGAGGCCTTATTATCCAGTATTACCTTGCAAATATGAGAAATGAACTACATTATGGTAAATTCCTATGTATCTGGTTCTATTATTTTTCTTAAGTATTCATTTTTGACACTAATATCCAACACATATTCATCTACAAGTACAGAGTATGGTTTTTCAAATATGTGAGAAAACAGAAAAATTTACCATTCTGTAATAGACGCATATCTAATTTCAACACTCATCTTCGGTTTTGAGTGATATGGTGGTTTATACTGATGAATAACAAGGCATAAGCGAAAGTTTGTGTAGTGTATAAGCATTTCTTAAGCTAGCTAGATTTACCTTTCCAAAGATATGAGCCATCATTTCTTTTTCCCTTTTTTCAGTTGAGAAACTTCCAAATTAGTGATTGCATTGGATTCACATCTTGAACAAATAAGAATCATCAATTCCTACTGTTTCATAGTTGAGAATCCTTTATGATATCTACACTTTTCTTTAGACATCTTTTGATTGATTGTAAATCATGTTATTGTTGGATATAGATATGTGTCTGACACGGATATATTCAATTTTTGAACATTTTTTTAAATGTATTTGTAGAGTTATATCATACTCATCCTAATAAGTGTAAGACACATTTTGAACACGAATACTTAAGAAAATTGAAAAGTCGAAGAACCATAGTTATAAGTCATATATGAAATCTAGTTATGTGCCACAAGGGACATTGTATGCACCCGCTTTGAAATTTGAACTGATAGATGAGTTTCGAACTTCACCTTGGCCTTCTGAAGTGTGCAGTGTGCTTTGGAACACTAAAAGTCTTCATTTCATCAAATTGGTCTTGATTGATTCAGTCTATGTTGCACAAATTCTTTTTTATATATAGCGTAAACTACTTAGCTGGTCACCCAACTTTTAGGGCGTTTTCATTTTGGTCACCCAAAGTGAAATCCTTGCAATTCCGTCACGCAACTTTTAGGGGGCTTTCATTTTAGTCACCCAACCGTTAAATCTCTAACGGCGGTTAACTGCACATGCTATATCATGATCACACTTTCATTTTGGTCACTCAACTTTTAGGTCACCCAAAAAAAATCCTTTTTTTTTAAAGTATTGATTGGGGCAGAAAAAAAAAAGTTGAGAATTAAAGTGAAAAAATGGTAGAAACTAAAATAAAATATTAAAAATTTGTCAAATTGTACTTGTTTATCATATTGCCAAAAATTCTAATTTTTCTTTCAATATTGAAATCTTAAATTTCAAAACATAAAAATCAAATAAATAAATTGTTGAAATTTTTTTATCCCTTGATAATATTAATAGGTTTGTTACTATGATATTGAAGTTAATTAAATTAATCTCCTAAATTTAAAATTTTATTTTATGTTTCCATATTATTCTTAATGAAATCAACTCGATAACTCATATTTAATAATTGTTTACAAAACTTAAATTTCTTTTCATTGTATAATCTTTAATATTTTATACCAAGCTAAAAGTAAAGAAAAATAATTGCAATTAATTAAATTAGATGTTCGTTCTTCATTTACTTAAAGAAGTAATAAAAAAAATTTTGGGTTTCGTTTGGTATGGAATATAAAATTAATTAATTTAAGTAATTGTAATGATTTTTCTTTGTTTTTAGCGTAGTATGCAAGACTCAAGATCATATAATCAAAAGATATTTGGGTTTCATATTCAATTATTAAAGATGCTTTATTTGAGTTGACACTATCAAGGGTTAAAAAATTTTCAATAACTTATTTAATTGATTTTGATGTTTTAAAATTAAAAATTTCATTATTGAAAAAATATTTAGAACTTTCGGCAAGAGGGCTAACAAGTGCAATTTTTAAAGCATTATTTTAGTTTGTACCATTTTTTCACTTTAATCCCTAATGATTTTTACCCTGATCAATATTAAAAAGAATGATATTTTTGGGTGACCAAAATGAAAGCAACTTAGAAGTTAGGTGACCAAAAAGAAAGTGTGAACATGATGTGTACCAGTTAACTGCTGTTAGAGATTTAACAGTTGGGTAATTAAAATGAAAACACCTTAAAAGTTGAGTGATGAAATTGCAAGAACCTTATTTTAGGGGGCTAAAATAAAAGCATCCTAAAAGTTGGTGAGCTACTAGATAGTTTACCCTTAAATATATATATTTGAAAGTATTCACAATTGACACTCGCACCAACACATAGGTATGGGAATACGAATTTGGAAAAGTTTAAAAAGAATCTAACAAGACCCATGTCAAGCACATATCCGTATCTGACACAACCGAGTCTGAATAACATATTTAGTGATCCTAGAAAAAGAGAGCATTTTCTTACACTGTGTTTCTTCTTATGCTGATCGAAATGTTTCTAGAAATGCAAAATTTGTACCCCAAACTTACAGGTGCTGCGTTAATCTGCTCTGTTCCTCCTTCGGGTAATAGGTGATTTCTCATGCAATCTAACTCTTATTTTTCATCGAAGTAACTTTCCAATGGTAACTTTTACAATTTTATTCAGTGGCTTAGTGTGGCGCTATCTCTTTTCCAAACCCATTGCCGCTTTTAAGGTAAGCTTTTGGATTTTGAGTGCATCAATCTGAAAACATGCCTCTAACTCTCTGTGTGGACTAGGAGTGTGAACAAGGAATTTGTGTTCTCAAATTATTTGGGTTCAGTTAGGAAAAATTTGAATTTAGCTTGGCCATTGTCTAGTAGAACCCGAACTATCACACAAATTGAATTCAAGTATTCAAGTTTTTCATGATGTCATACAATTTATTTTTAATTTTTGTTCCATCCCCTATGCAGGTGACTCGTAGCCTAGCTGCTAAAGCTTTTCAAACTTCGCTGTCCCTTTGTAGGGAGACCTTCTTCTCAGCTACAATGGAGGATAATTTGGTGCTACGGTTTGTTTCATGAACCTCCTAATCATATATATGAACATTCATCTCTGTCTCTCTCACATAAATGAATAAGATATTAAATGGAATTGTGGAGTTGCAATTTTTCTGTTCATAATTGATAAAATCTCATTGAAAATCAACTGTGCAACCACCTATTAGTAATGCATAGCTAAGTGATACCATGGATAAATATTGGTAATATCTATCAACCAAAAATATATATTGGTAATATCTAGAGAAAGATGTCTAGAACCTCAAGAATATCTACCTAATTTCTTGAAAGCTATGTTGCTCAGATTTGGGTTTTAGTGTCAGATACGGAATGTTTTGAACTCAAGTATATTTAATTGTTTAAAATTTGGGGAGTCTTTGGAGAATGATAATCTCCATACTCATTCAAATTTGCATCACATATGGTTACATTGCTTTAACTCTTCATTGTTCTTGAAGTACCCTTGTTTGACACTCACGATCAATACATAGTTGAACATAGGACATGGGTATGTGGAGATATGAACATCCAAGGACCTTTCAATTATATGGAAAAACCAGGAAAAAAAATTGAACATAATGCTGTTAGACATATATCTGTATCTAACACTTTACATCCAAGTTCGAGTGACATAAGGGCACGGATGCTTAAAAAAAATAACGAGTCTGAGCAGAATAGCTTGATAGAAGGATATAAATCTTCTTATCAGAATAACATTTCACACTTGCTAAAGAAAAGGTTAATATTGTTTTCACTCTACATGCTTATTCCAATGTACCAAAAATTGTATTGCAAATCAACTGAAATTGTTGACTCAGCCTTTTGACTTTTTTTCCCTCTTTCAGTTATCAGGAGCTAATGAAAGAAAGCTCGAGGGTGCCATTGTTTGATCTACGGAAGTTGAATGAGTCGCTTCCCGTGCCTAAAATGACTGACTGTTCAACTGAAATTCTGGTGTTGGGTGCAAAAGATGACTTCATTGTGGTAAATCCTGTCTAAATTAATTTATGCATTTCTGATTTTCCATCATGCTTTCCTTTTTCTCTCGTATCTCATATCAAAGGCTGCAAATATATGAGAATATTGTGCATATAAGAAAAGTTAGGTGGCCGTGCCCGGGATCTCTGTTACTTGGACCTATCAGATACTAGTATGTGTCTGACATGATTATGTATAATTCTTCTTACCATACCCGAATATGCATTGAATATGGAGTCAAACACGGGTGTTTCAAAAAATAAAAGGAAGAGTTGTAGTACCATAGTATGAGATTATTACTTTAGAGCATTTTAGGACCCCTTCTCCTTGTTTATAGATGGCCATATCATATATGTGAATGTAGGACGCAGAAGGACTCAATGAGACGGGGAGATTTTACAATGTGACACCCATATGTATCGAAGGAGTCGCGCATGACATGATGTTGGATTGTTCGTGGGGGGAAGGTGCTAATGTCATACTATCATGGCTAAATGGTTTGAACAGATAACAATCTAAAATATCCGAATTTGTATGATCCATTCTCAATCACCAAGTTTTCATTTTTAATTTTTGCAGTTTGGCCATTGTTAGGGTATATTCAAATTTTATGTTAGACAATATTAGGGTTCATTTCAGGCATTTCTTTTTTATTCTTTTTGAAAGATTTTATGCATATATTTATTTGAGCAGCAAAAAGAAAATGCGTTTTTTATAACTAACCCAATGTTTAGCTCAGTCGGTTTATAAACCCACCTTTTAGGTGATGTTTAAACATTGGTTAACATTTCCCTTGTTGGGTTAATTCGTCACTTCCAAAGTTGATTGCTATTAATTTTACTTAATTTTTTTCTAATTATAAAACCCGACAACGCTGGCATCAGAATTTAACTAAAAACTCGTTATAAAATAAAATAAATATTAATAATTTAACTTTTCTGAAAGGAAAAAAATGCCTCTCCTTTCCATTTGAAAAATCAATACATATGATATTATAATCAGGCACTTAATTCTTTTTATTTTTCACTGTTGCGTCATTGAGATCTAACCGGTTTAATTTTAAAGCTGTATATCGTACCATTAAAATAGTATTAGAAAACACAACTCAATATTGGGAATGATTTCAGTTATTTATTTATATATTCAGAGTATATATGCAGGTCCTAAAATTACATTATAACCATAAGATGGCAGCAAAAGAAAGCATAAATAAATGAAATTAAATAATTTATTTTACTCACTAAGGCTGCAGAATGATAATGGCAGTAGACGCCGGCAGTGTTCATAAATTCATAGACCATGAAAGAACCTGCTGTTGATCCCCGCCCTATAAAGTTGCAGCTCAGATGCAGTCGCAGTAATGACGAGCTCTGTGTTGGCTGGTTCGAACACCACATCTCCTTCGGTAACAATGCCTTCCCAACATCCAGTTTTCATTTTTCCTTCCCCAACAAATGCGAGGAAGATTGAAGGACCCGGGATGGCCGGGAAAACCACCGACGACCCTTTTGGAAGAATGCAACGATCAACCTCGAACTCATCAAACGGTGGGAGGTACCTTGTTATGTAAGGACTCAATGCAAGTCCCGAAAGGATTTCAGGGTAGCCCTGCAACATAAACGATATTATGTTATGATTTTTATTAGTTTTGTATTATATTTTTAATTCGAATTAAAAAATCACCTTTTCTAAGTTTAGTTTTTTGGACATGTCTACTTGAAGGTAATTAAGAGATATTCTGACATTCATATGTAGATATTGTTGGGTAGTCATTCTACCTGGTTATAGGTGAGCATAGAACAGAGGGTTTGGATATCACGATGCTTGGGAGTGAGACCAGCTCGGACGACATTGTCGGAGGTGGCCATGCATTCAACGCAGTCGCCACTTAAATAAGCGTGGGGCTCATTGGCCGCCAGATACAAAGCTTCCCCTGGCTTAAGTTTTACGTAATTGAAGAAGAAAGCCGATAACACACCTATGTCTCCGGGGTACTGCTTTTCCAACTGCAACACCAACTCTTCTTTCTCCGTCAGACTCCTCAACTGTTGCCCATAAAGCACAAAGAAATAAACGGCATATGAGCAACAATATAGCTTCAAGTAGCAGTTATCTTAATGCCTAATTTGAATAGCTTGCGGTCCTAATCAAGCACCAATAATCAATGTTGAAGTTGAGCATGGAAATTGAACTCTTTGTCAGTTTTAAAAACAAGTGATTGATAATGATGAAATTAGTGCAGACCTGACTTTGTAGGAGCAGCCGACTTTTAAGTTTGGATATAGCTTTCGTGGTCATCTCCTTGCTTGCAGACATAAGTTGCGTAAAAACCGACCGCAGAGCAGTTTTAGCTTTGTCGGCAGTATCGCCACCTCGCTCGTCAATATCCACGACTTGCTTCGCCGATGCAGTGCCGACCAATTCTACTATCTCCGGAACATCTTCAAGCACTTCCTTAAGCTCCTGCGAGGAAAAAAGAACCCATATAGATAGACATTTGCTTCAAATAGATGATTATAGTTGACAGAATCATCGGAAAATGAAGCATTGTTTGAGCATGTTACTTCTTTGACCAGAGTGGCAGACAGTAAGATTGCTCTCCGTGAGTGAGATTAGTTAATGTAATAATAAATTTAAAATTAGTGATGAGGTATGTATTTAGATTTAAACATAATTATGGTAATAAGTGATCAGTGAAAATAGAGAATAACGTATTACCAAAATTTAAGTTAAATTTTATGTATATCAGTTATATAATTTTACATATTTAAATTGCATTTATGTTAAATAATAATTTTATTGATAAATAACTAAAATTTTATAATAATTCTTGTCTGTATTTATTTTTAAGGCATGTGAAGTGTGTGTATAAGGTGTTAAAAATAAAAGTATACTCCCCCGGAGAGTGTGCTTTTACCAACAAAAGGTTCTTGCTCCACCGAGAAATAAGAGGAGTGGTTAGGTAGCCCAATTTCGGCACTTGTCCAAATGATATTTTAACACCAATTATCATAAAAAAGTGTAAGTTTTCATATTAAATTATTTAACAGTTTTTCACAACACTATTAAATTCAATGCTATATGATTTTCTCTTGTTCATATTGCTTGCACCAATTGAAAGCTTTATTTACCTTTCTCTTGTACATTTCAGTTTTTGTTTATAAAACAGTTTTAAACATCACCAATTTATAAACCAAAATTTAAACAGTTTTTTTTTAATCTCTGACACTAACAATCAAATTGACTTGAATCTAAAATATATTCTTCTACTCGTGTATGATTGGTGAATCATCACTCGGAGTTCGTTAATGGAATTTTAAAAAAAAAAATTAATAGTTGAATTAATTAAATGAAAATTTTTTAAAATCAAATTATTATAAGTTAAAAAAGAGAAGGAATACCTGGAGAGTAATGAAGCCACAAAGTGCCCTGAACTCAGTTATAGCCAAAGCCATCTCAGGTTTGTGATTAGCATCTTTGTACAGATTGGACTTCATCTTATGCAATTCTTTGGCCAATTCTTTATCCGGATGCGCCTGTATTGACAGAGCTTTCCCCACTGACAGTACCTATTTTTACACCATTTCTGCTTTTATTTCATTTTATTCATCACACTGCTTCACTTTCACACTTTTTTTTTCTAATCATATAATATTAAAATATTGAATTTTATTTTTAAAAATTCTACTTAAAACAAAAACTGACCCCAATTGAGTATTGACTCATCAAATGATACGAGTTAACCAAAATTTATGAATGGAAAATGAGTGATAAGAGTTGTTCTTGTTCTTTTTTCAAATTTTAGGTGTGACTCGACTTACCTTTTGATGAATCGGAATTTAATGGGATTACCAAAACCAAAGTTGTCATAACTCATAACCAAATAAAGAAAAAGTGTAAAAAATGGAGAGAATGAAGAAACCTTGAACAAGAAAGGAAGATCAGAGCCCCATTTTTCCAAAACCTTATGACCCAGCACTTTTGGGTTCTTCTCAATCCACTCTTTCAATCTCACATCTTGTTGCTCTTTTTCTTCTTCTTCTTCTTCTCCTTCCTCCTCAACCAAAACGTTTGGCCCCGAATCATGGGTTCCCATCCAAAACTCAGCATAAGGCTTGTTTGGCTCTATCTCTGCCCCGGTATTCAAAGCCAACAGCCTCGCCACCTCTGCCTCCGCCCCGCTTCTTCCCCACTCATAATTTTGAACCCATGCTCTTAGCCTCTTCAACTTCTCACCATTCACTCCCGCCATCGTTGAAGCCAAAAAAAAAAAAAAAAAAAACCGAGAAAATATTTTAAAAAAAATAGAAGAGAACAGTGAGGATCAAGGGAATTGGGAGTGTTTGGTGGTATTTAAAGAGTATGAAAGGGTAATAAGATAGAGAACCGACATAAAATACTAATTCGGATGGCAGGAAAAGGAATCGAGGGAAAAAAACCAAGTTATATTGCGGACAAAGATATTGAGAGGAGTAATATGGGAATCCAAAGTCATGGAGATGGGATGGGAAGAAGAAAAGGGAAACTACTTGAGCTGACAGTTATGCATATTACGGACAAATTACGGTACAGTTTAAGCATGTTGGCGCGATGAGATGGGAAGAAGAAGAAGAAAAAGAAGAGGTGGGGACTCTTTTTAACTGTGACTACTCTGATTTATTTGCAGTTTCCTTGTTATCTCCCCCAGAAATTTCTATGCCATTTTTATTTTATTTTTAATAATAATAATAGAACTCAACGTATTATCAAGAGAATGTGAAAAAACCGAGGAAAATATTGTCAAAGAAGAAGGGATTAATATTCTGGTAGCACCAACTCCGGAGAGGAAACGGCAACCAACTAAACAAGACACACCCTTGTCAATTGTTATCCTGTGTTGCTCTGTGTTTGGAGTTTGGAACCCACATTTCCACGTGTTATACATCTAAAGCACTGATGAATTAGGTAAATTACACCAGGAATCACCCAGTTATTGCTAAGTTCACGATTTGCTCATTGAATCCCTTTGACAAAATGATGATGAGGGTTAATATCTAACTATAACTAAAATACTAGCTTGGTCTTGGCTTAATTGCAAATTTTGCCCCAACCAAATTAACCAAATAGCACCTAAGACCCAAATTTTACTTACTCAACTTATGTACATGCCCTTCTACTAACTACATTCAAAGAGAGATACAAACATTATCTCAACCAAGTGTAGATCTTTGGATGTCTCGAAAGCCTGATGAACTAATCACAAATTAAATTTACATTTACACATGAAAATAACACATCCGCACGCTAAGCATTAAAAGTTCATTAATGCTAACATAATCTAAATTTAATACATAGAACAATAACTAAATAAAATAAAATACATTAACATTAAATATATATATACATACATACATGTCATTAAATCTATTCCCGGAACGTGCATTAGTGACCATATTTCATTGTATCATTTTCTCATTCTATCCTTAAGGTGTTTAATAACATGTTTCATGTCACATTTCGTTTTTATTACTCATCTGGTATCATAAATCAGGGCAATAATGAATCATGTCATTGAGATATTTATTTATCACATTCTTGATTATATTTCATTTTTATAAATTTAGATTTTATTAACCGGATGTAAATTTAGGACAAATACATGAATTAAACCTCTAACACATCACAATACGTACATAAGTGTTGATCGAGCATACATGCTTCGATATCACTTTCTAATATCGTCCTCCCACCAAGAATTTATTGGTTTAATATTCTGTTCGACTCGACTTATTAAATTCAGCCTTAAAATTAATTTTTCTGATATCAACAAAAATCAGGTCGTTTCATTTCTTCCTTCAAGAAATTTCGTCTAGAAAGAGATGAGGATAATAGATGGATTGTCTCTTCCAACTCCTAAGTGACTTCCTCGATGTTATGACTTCTCCATAGTAGTTTTACCAATGATATACGTTTATTTCTAACTCTTTCATTTTCCGAGTTGAAATGTGTTGAAGTTGCAATGTTTTGATAACTCATTAACTCGTTGGTTTCTACTCAAAAGTGTCAATGTGGAAAGTTAATGTGTTAATTAATTCAATAGTAAGGAATAAATATATATATATTTATATATGAGAAAATATTTATTTTATTGTCAATGAAGTTTTTAGACTCCACAAGAAGGGTCAAAGGGTTAACAAGTGTTCTATAGCTACATAGTAAAATATTAAAAAAATTATATATTTAAAAAAATAGACACATGACAATTATTTAGAGCTGTTTGTGGAATAAAAAAAAGTATATTGCTTGTGTACCAAATACTAACCCTATGTACTATTCAAATGGCTAAAAGAGGATATAAGTCTCTGAACTATAGCCAAAAAAATCAATTAAGTCCTCAAACTCTCAAATTGCATCAATTAGGTCCTTTGACCTTTATAGTGCTAACATGATGCTCCATGCCAATGGTAATTGTTGACATGGCAAAAATAAAAAAATAAAAAAAAAATTCTTTTTTTGATTTTTTTTTATTTTTCCATGTTATCAGTAATCGCTGACATGAAGCTTCACGTCAGCGTCATTAACGGTTAAAGATGAAAAGCGTTGGTCAAAAAGCTTAATTGATGCAATTTAAGAATTTGAAGGCTTAATTAAGTGATTTTTTTGTGGAAAGACTTGATTGAATTTTTCACCAAAATTCAGGGACTAATATACTGTTTTAGCCTATTCAAATCTAAGTTTATATTTAAAATAAACATGTGCCCCATACAATTATATTTTATATAAATCTAAAATATTTTTAGAAATGTTTATGTTGAATGGCAAAGCTAATAATTTATTTTGGGAAGTTATAATGTGGTAAAAGGAGTAATGATATTCACGTCACCTCCATACTTAGATTAAAATATGAAACGTCAATATCGAATTTGATTCTGAAAAATCAAAACGTATACATTATTATTCTTAATGTTGGAAAAGGAACCCTACTTTTACATTATTTGTTAGACGATGTTTTAATTAGATGTTGCATCACATTCACATCCACATCTTATGAATTAGAGATGAGCTCTCATTTTACAACCAAAAGATTTTCTTTTCTTTTCTTTTTAACGATAATTGCATTAGGTAATTTTGTTGAAATGTGAGGAAATTTCGTCAATTTTTTATTATGTGAAGAGTACGATATCTTCTTGAGGAAGGTGCAAGCAAGTTTCGCCTCTATTCTATTAACACAACACAACAAAAGGCAGATGAGATGTTACGTCAGTATTATAAATGGTTTAAAATTACTTTATAACGTCACTCAAAATAAAATATGACTTTAAAACTTAAGCAATTTAGTCATTTCGTGTTCCAAAAAATGTTAATTTTTTTTTTATTGATAAGTCTTCATTTTTTTAACGTTTCATATGGCTAAATTAGTAATATTTTTTTTTAATTGATCTTTTAGTTTATTTCTTAAAAATAAAAAAATAGGTCGTTCTTTAGAGAGTATGTGAAAACGCGTTTAATTGAGCATACTTTTTGCACAAGTGGCAAACATTGGCAATGGTAAAATTTTTTAAAAGGGCCAACATTATTTTTTTCCCTATAAATATCAAGTCATTTTTCATTTTTCTCACTCCAATTCAACTCTTTATATTCTCTCTAAACTCTAAATTCTCTCAATTTTTGTTCGAAATGTTCCTATACAATTTGTTTAAAAATACTATAGTTTTATTCAATTATTTCGTATATTCATTTCGATTAAGAATGTAGCTTTATAACTCGATTTGCCGATTGATAGGTCAGTCGTTATGGGGTCAACAGTCGTTCCCAGTAAAGAGGACATTTGCGATGCATTTTTTGGGAAAGTGTCGAACAAGTTTCAAAGTGGTAAGATAGATATATGAAGTGGTTGGAAACTAATTTAAAAAAATTTCCTTTGAACGTGTCCAACGTCGTCAAAGAACAATACGCCCGAGCATTCATCCTGAGGTTAATCAACGACATTTTAATGCTCGATAAATCTCTAAATTTAGTACACATAAGGTGGCTACTATGTAACATCCCTATACCTGGTCCCATTGTATGGACCTGGTATAAGACTATTACATTTTGTGCCAAAGCAATTGTCGAGACCATTTTTTTCTAAACGAGGTTGACTTTTATTTAAAAAGAAAACGAAAAATAGGAGTCGCCACCAATCTTTTTTTTTATGAGGTGTGATCGGGTCATCCTGTGATTGATCGTTTTAATAAACTGTTTTGATTTACTAAAACAATGATTTTGGTCTACGAAATTTGAGAAAACGGGTTCGGGAGACAGTTACGTACGAGGAAGGATTAGCACCCTCGTAACGCCCAAAATTGATACCTAATTGATTAATTAATGTCTTAACGTCGAAAGTTGAGAACTCGAAAAGAATTTAAAATACGATTCCTTTTTTATTAATGTTGACAGAAAAATGCTTGAATAAATTGAAATGAGCGTTAAAGGCCTTCTTGTCTCGAGATATCAAAATGTCACATCCCATAAGTTAGGACACGACATTTGAACTTTCGAAAATAAGCTTGCCTTTTAATTGTTTTATTTTTTTTTTAAAAAATCATACTTTGATTTTTAAAAAGGATATTCGGCTGTTTAGATCCAACGAGGAAAATCGAAACCCCGTAAGTTAGGGCACTACCTTCTCGAGTTTCTAAACACGAAATATTGCCTTTATTTTATTTAAAATTCATGTATTTTGAAATTTAAAAGGATATTCGACTATTTAGGTTTAACGAGAAGATCGAGACCCCGTAAGTTAGGGTACGATTTCTCGTATTTCCTAAATGCGAAATATTGTCGGTTTTCAAAATTTTAATTTTTAGAGGTTTGGGTAAAAATGTATAATATTTAAAATGATTCACGAACGAAATGTCATATTAGCAAAGGACAATAATAAATATGTTAATAAAACAACATATGAGGATTGTATAATGTACACTATTTTAACATTAACAAGCACCATCAAATGATAAATAAAATAAATAATGACAAAAATAATAGCATCAACACATACACATAAGGAACAATATCAATCGAATAATAGAGACAAAGAAACAAATACACAAATAAATATAAAGGAAAATAATTTGTAAAAGATCGAAAATAAAGAAACAAGTTAAAGTAAAAATGAAATTATGGATATAATTTGTAATAAAATATATAAATAAATAATATAGTAAATAAATAAGTAATATTAATCAGAATACGAATTAAGTTTAAACTCACGAAGTTTAAAACTCATAATGCAAAATAAATGAGGAAGAAGGAAACACAAATATACAAATAAAATGAAAATAAATAGTAAAAACTTAAATATATAAAAATAATAAAAGGAAGAAATAACGAATATATGACTAAATAAATAGATAAAATAAATAGTGTAATGTTAAATTAAAAATCATAATATCAATAATAATAATGACGATATTAATAATAATATAATAAAAGTCTAAAGTTTTAAATTTATATAAAAGGATATAAATAAATAAGTAACAAAACTGACAAAATGAAATAAATGTATTTAAAATAATTGATAAATAAATATAAAAAGGAAATACAATAATAATGGTAATAGTAATATAAAATGAATGATATAATAATATAATAATAAATAAGCATCAAAAGAAAATATAATTATAGTAATAATAACACTAAATTAATTAATAAAATAGCAAAAATAACAAAAAGGGACTAATTTGAATTTTAAAACAGAGGCTAAAGGGGCAAATCAAAAATAAAATAAAAAAGAAGGGTTAAATTGTAACGTGCGCATACAAGGAAAGATCAAATGGGCAAATAATCTCTCCCCATATGCGCACCGTTTAAAAAGGACCAAAATAAAAATTTTAAAATTAAACGGGGTGAATTTAAAAAGATAAAAGAAAAGGAAATAGGACCGTATTGAAACAAGTGTAAAAGGCGGGGGGACTTAAAGCGCAATTAGACCCCATAAAGCAAAACACGTGGATCTAAAGTCAGGTGGGTCGGGTTGGATTGGATCATATGCTAAACGGCGTCGTTTTGGGGCTTATGAATGCCCACCAAAACAGTGCCATTTTGGATAATCTATATAAGTTTAAAAAAATAAAAAAAAATCATTTCAACCCACATTCAGAAAAAAAATTTTGAAACGTTCTTTTTCTCTCTAGGCCTCCCTCGGGACAACCATGCTCCGACACCGGACCAACGCGGTGGCTGCCAGTGAAGGCGCCGCCGTCTGCGGTGGCCGAAAAATCGAAAAAAGACCATTTTTTGGGCTTTTTTGACTCCCTAAGCCCAAAAATGACGTCTTTCATTGGAGACGACAACCTCGACCCCCTCTACGATGGCTCAAACGAAAAAAGTAAGATTCCGGCTTTTCTCTTTTGTTATTTGTTTTTCCTTTTGTTTTTTTTAAATAAAAAATAAAAAAATGCACGAAATAAGAAAGATGTAAAAAAAAGAGGCCTTTTCAATGTTTTTTTTTCTCTTTTCAATTGCTCAATTCTCTGTATTCGTTGTTAAAAAAAAATTACATCCATTCTTTCTTCCTCTTTATAGCCAAAAGAAAATAAAGATAAATACAAAAAAAATCTGCTCGTTTTTGCTTGCTGTTTTGCTGTGTTGTTGCGTTTGTCTTCTTGCAGGTACAAAGGCTAGCTGGCACGCGGTGGTGCGTGGAGACTGTACATGGGGACAACGGCGGCACCAAGCTGTTGGGGCTAGGGTTTAAAATTTTCTGAAAAAGTTTAAGTCTAGTGGGCTGATTTAGGCTTAGTTTAATTTGGGTCTAGGATTTTAGTTTTGGGTTATGTCTTGGCTTGTTATATTGTAGTAGACTGGACATTTTATTATTTATTTTGGTTTTGCTTATTTTTGTTTTTGATATCTAATTTCTGTTTGGGCTAATTGGTTTGGGCCTTTTTATTTGTCTGAAATTCGGGCCCAGCCTAATTTGGCCTATTACAACAGTTTTGGCTAGACATCATATGATTCAGTCATTCATACGTAGTGTATTAACTTATTTAACCCAAAAATTATTAATATAAACATCTGGGGTTATTAATAGATGTTCGTTTGCGTTTGGAAATGATTTAAAAATTGTTTTTACTCAAAACAAGGGCAAAGTATCGATACTTAAACAAAATGTATCAATATTTTATAAAGGTATCTATACCACTGCACAAAATCAATACCAAAATAGCATTCTGGAACTCTAAAAATTCAAGTTTTGATGAAGGTATCAATACCTTAGGCCTAAGTATCGATACCTAGGCTTTAATATCGATACCCACCTTGAAAATGATACCAAAATTGCTCTTTGTTTCTCAAAATTTTGATTTTTGGGTCAAGGTATTGATACCTTACCCTCAGGTATCGATACCTTGGGTTATAATGACACAAAAATAGTTGGAAATTTTGTTAAAAAGCCCTGCACTAATTCAAAACATTCAAACACTTCTAAACCAATTCAATTACCCTCAAACTCATTAAAATTCACCACAAAATCCATATAATAACATCATATATGCATGCATATGTTAAATTATTATAAATTCCTTTTAAAATCCAACAAAATATACCATTAGATCATCAAAATAACAAGGTTTCCAAAGTTTGCATTTTAGTCCATCTAACATTCACCTATACCAAGAACCTATGTACATGCCATACTAACCCCAAAATTTACACATACAGCCTTGCCTCTTGGAATGGTGATGAGATGGGATGCACTCGACCTCGATATTAGCCCAACGGGATCTATTGCACCTACGCATTAGAGAATTAACGTGATAAGCCTGTGAAGACTTAGTAAGTACTTCAATGTTTTTTTAAAATCTACTATTAATAATAATATAAAATAAAATTATGTTCATTTTATAGACATAATTAACATCAAATTAGCCCCTAAAATTTAATATATTTTTCTTAAAAATCACACTTACCATTACTTACCGTAACTCATTAATTGATAATAGCCGAATTACGACACTGTAGCCCAATGTAGACTAGCTGAACACTTAGGATATATGGAAATAAATCGATAATGCATTGTTAATGCATACATATATCACTAAGTACAAAGTACAAATAACAATGAACACCAAAGTGTAAAATAATAACGATAAGCACCAAAGTGCAAATTTTTACAACGATAAGCACCGAAGTGTGAAATAATACAATAAGTGTGCTAATTTTCCTTAATGAAAAAGGAAACAACCGAAGGCGAATGGCATAATCAGAAACGCCATTAATTTTGAAAGTATCAGAGTACTCTAGAAAGTTGGCCAAATGAGTATTTGGATCCTCATCTTGCAAACCATCGAACTAAATAAACTGTCGAATCATCTAAATGGTGTTCGGCTTCAGTTCGAAGTTATTTGCAGCAATAGCAGGTCCCACAATACTCGATTCAGCCCCCGCTAAATTAGGCTTGGCATAGACATACATAGTACGAGGAGCAGGATTCTGATTTACAGGATTTACAGCAACTACAGGAGGAAGCAAATTATTCTAATTTTCAGCCATCTCATCGGTAATATTGGTATCGTCTTCGTGCTCTTCCTCTATATACTGTAGACTCCGCCTTATTTCTTTACAATTTCTGCGAGCTGTACTTTCAATTTCACTATCAAAAAGCAATGGTCCCGATGAATTTCTTCTAGTCATAAACTAAAAAAAAACCTACCAGAAGCAAATAAAAGAAAAATTAGCAATTAAAAATAAAACTAAAACAAAATTAAAATGCAATAAAATAAAAATGGCTAAATTAATACAAATTAAGTGTTCCTAATATCTTAGTCCCCAGCAACGGTGCCAAAAACTTGATGGGTCACGAAACTAACTAATATTTCGACTAAGACAAACGCACCTATCGATTAGTAGTATAGTTATGGTGAGTCCGGAATATCGTATCCACGATGAATAAAAATATTAGTAATAACTATCTTTCTATTATTTAGTCTATAATTAAAGGGATCTCTTTTAATCTAATTTTAACTAAACTAATTACTAAACGACAGAGAGTGAATTGAAAAAAATACTAGAAGAAAACTTATGAGAAGGACAATACTCAGGGAAGAATCCACTTAGACTTCACTTATTATTCTGACTCTGAATCAAACGATTTATTCACTTGTCTTGATCCGTAGAAATCCTAAATTATGTTAATATCTCTTTCGAGACTAAGAACAACTGACTGTAAGTTGATTAATTGAAATCTCTTTCTAATTAAAACCCTTATCGTCACATTAACTCGATCTATGGATTCCCCTATTAGATTTGACTCTAATCCGATAGATTTATATCGTCTTATTTCTAGAATTGCATGCAACTCCACTTAATTATGCTAGATTTACTCTTAAACAGGGACTTTTACCCCATTGAATAAATACATCAAACTTGGATTAATATCCTGAAAATATTAAAACAAGGATTAAGAACATATAATTAAGAATAAGAACAAGTATTTATCGTGTAATTCAAATAATTTAGGAAAACATTTAGGAAAACATAGATTTCATCCTCCCTAGGCATTTAGGCATTTAGGAAAACATCTCAGATTTAGAAAAACAATAAGATATAAAAAAAAATCCAAAAAAACTTCAAAAGAAATTTGAATAGAGATCTTCAATCTTGAAGTGGATCTGCTTTTGAGATGATTCCAACAGCTTCCTTCGAGTAATTTCTGCTTTCTACTCTGTGTGTCCTCCTTAGGTCTATTTCTAGTATGTTTATATAGACTTTAGAATGTTCAGAAACCCTAAAAATTGACTTTTTCCACATATTTGGGAAACAGAGAGCGATATCGACACGGTCTACCACATGGGCGTGTGGCCAGCCCGTGTAAAAATAGTCTTGGCCGTGTGGATCTTTAAATCAGCCTATTTTTTCTATTTTTGGCCCGTTTTCTGCTTCTTTTGTTCCCATATGTTCTCCTAAGTATAAAACATGAAATTAAAGAATTAAGAGCATCAAACTCCTTAAATTAAATAAAAAATCATCCAAAAACATGCTAACCATAAGATTGAAATGTGTTACTTTTATAGTTTATCAATTCTCAAGCCATCTATCTTTACACTTTTACCCATCATATTACACCTTAAAATATCCACTTGGGTATTTACCGTTTTACCCCAACTCACCTTTTATAATTACTATAATAATTATGCAATCATTTGTAATTTAAAATTCCATACACAATAAAATTTACAACGGAAATCCCCTCCGTTTTTT
The DNA here is from genome assembly GCA_025698475.1 of Gossypium anomalum. Classification (NCBI taxonomy): domain Eukaryota; kingdom Viridiplantae; phylum Streptophyta; class Magnoliopsida; order Malvales; family Malvaceae; genus Gossypium; species Gossypium anomalum. Next base: position 20,546,720 of record CM046966.1, read on the forward strand.
CCTTTGACTATGACATCAATCTTATGATGGTATATATAAGGTATCATTTGTGGGTATCCAAAAAGCTTGTACTTCTGACTGCATAACAATCGTAAATTGACCCCCGGTTATACTCGAACCTGTGACCGCATTACAGCTGCCGGCTAAAACCTCCACTTAGACTTCGACCTATGACCGCAACAAGTACTACCACCCTGAAACCTGACTTCCATAGGATGAGTTTCTAAGATAATGGTTTTATCTTGGTATGCATTTGTTCTGAGAGGCGTTATCGTATCCCTGACCCATCAAATCTACTTATAAACTTTCACAGTTTCACTCTCAAAACCTTAAATCTTAATTTCTATAAAAAAACCTAACCCTAGCAAAATTAAAGAGTAGAAGAAGAAGAAGACTGAGTTGAACACACTTTCACATACTCTCTCAAAAATCGACTTATTTCCTTAATTTAAAAAAAATGACCTAAAAGACCAATTAAAAACATGACATATATGGCTAAATTAGACGTTTTATGTTATCTATTTACTTCAAAATTAAATGTGCAAGGATAAAATTTCTCATCTTTTTATTATAGAGAGATTAATTTTCTCTTCAACCTAAGTACAGGGACTTGTTAAGTAGTTTAACCAAAAGCAATTAACTTAGTATTATTTTTATTTCTTAGAGAGCACAATGAAAATCTTAAGTTGGAAAGTCCGTGGTTTGGGAAATCCACGGACAGTTCATAGACTTCGGCATGTGTTGAAGTCATATAATCCTCAAATGGTCTTCTTTATAGAGACAAAAATTAGAAGGAGTTAGATGAAACGCATTCGAAGAAGTTATGGTTTCTTTAATGGCATCGATGTTGATTCAAATGGATCTAGAGGTGGTTTATGTTTGGCCTGGCATTCGAAGAAGTTATGGTTTCTTCAATGGCATCGATGTTGATTCAAATGGATCTAGAGGTGGTTTATGTTTGGCCTGGCGTGGAGATAATAATGTAGCGTTTCACAGTTTTTTGAAAAGACACATTGATGTGATAATAGAATATATGAATGAAAGAAACAAATAGAGGTTTATTGGTTTTTATGGGTCTCCTTATTCTCAAGATAGAAATGAAGCGTAGAATCTTTTAAGACAATTAAGGAGTGCTGGGGAGCTTCCATGGATGGTTTGTGGGGACTTTAATGAAATCTTGTATGGCTTAAAAAAAAAGAGGTCTACCAAGAGAGGAGAGGGCGAATGGAAGCTTTTCATAAGGTGTTGGAGGATTGTAATCTGTTGGATTTGGGATTTACTGGAAATTGGTTTACTTGAGAAAAGGGAAATCTACTTGAAATAAATATTCAAGAGCGCCTAAATAGAGGAGCCGCAACTGCTGATTGGTTCTCTCTATTTCCTGAGTATCAACTTCAACATCTTCCTCATTCATTTTCAGATAATTGCCCATTATTCATTACTATAAAAAAAGAGGTGTAAGAGCAAATTCATAAAAGTTTTAAATTTGAAGCATGGTGGGTTTTGGAAGAATCATTTATTAAGGTTGGGAAAATTCCGAAGGGGATTTATTGAATAAGCTAGAAAGTGTTAAGAGAGGCTTGAAGAGATGGGTTGCTCAGATCCGTCATAGCAGAAAGGAGAAAAAAGCGGTGTTATCTTCGAAACTGGTTAAATTGCTGGAAGCTGAGAGGAATGATGAAACTTTGGCGGATCAAATTGATACAAAAATTCAACTCAATTTTGAGATTGAAAAGGATGACGTTACTGGGAACAACGAGCACGAGTTAATTGGCTAAAATTCAGGGACAAAAAAAATGCCTTTTTTTCACAAATAAGCAATACAAAAAAGGCAGAGGAATTTTATTCGTAAAATGCAATCTGATGATTGGAGGAAAACAGAAAAAATCGAAAAAATAAAAGAGAGAGTTAGATCGTACTTTTAACACTTGTTCTCCGCTGGAAGAAGGGGGAATTATGATTACATTTTATCAGGAATTAGTCGCTGCATATTTGATGAGGAGAATTCAAAACTGAAGGCGAGATACACAAAAGAGGAGATTCGAATGGCGTTAGCAGAATTGGGCCCTACCAAAGCACCAGGAGAGGATGGCTTCCCGGCATTATTCTACCAAATGTGTTGGTCAATTATTGGGGAAGATGTTATCGCATTTTTCCTTCATCAACTGAGCGGAGGTATGGATGTTAGTTCAATCAATAAGACTAATATTATGTTAATTCCAAAAATTTCAAATCCTTCAGTATAACTCGATTTAGGCCGATCAGCTTGTGCAATGTGCTTTATAAATTGATGGCTAAAGTTATCGCGAATCGACTTCGGAGTGTGATGGATAAGTGCATTGATTTAGCATAAAACGCTTTTGTACTCGGAACACTGATTTTTGATAATGTTTTGCTAGCCTATGAACTCCTACACACTCTAAAACACAAAAGGCTGGGGAAAAAAAGATTTATGACGGTAAAATTGGATATGAGTAAAGCGTACGATAGGGTTGAATAGAATTTTGTGGAGAAAGTTATGAAGAAATTGGGATTTGATTCTGAATGGGTTGCTTCACTAATGATATGTGTTAAAACAATGTCGTATTTGATAGTCTTGAATTGTTATATTGGAGATACTTTTTGCCCTTCTAGAGGATTAAGACAAGGAGATCTTTTGAGCCTATTTTTATTCTTATTTTGTGGAGAAAGCCTATCTAGTCTTATGAAGCTAGCAATACAAGGAAAAACTATCATAGGAGTCAAAACGAGCAGAAGTGGTCCACGGATTTCACATCTTCTTTTTGCAAATGACAATATTTTGTTTGGAGAAGCTAGTGAAAGAGGCACAAATTCTGCATGAATATGAAATTTGTTCTGGTCAAAGTATTAACTATTCAAAGTCTACTATTTTCTTCAGCACTAATGCACAGGAATAGGTCAAGAGAACAACTATTAAAGTGCTCGAAGTACGTAGTTCAAATGATCCGGAATGGTATCTAGATTTACCTAACTTGGTGGGTAGAAAAAAGAAAGCATCTTTTCAAAATTTGAAGGATAGACTACAGCAAAAAATTGATAATTGGAGTATCAAGTATCTTTCACAATGGGTAAAGAGGTATTCATTAAAGTTGTTCCTCAATCTATTCCAACTTATTTAATGGCTTGCTTTTTGCTTCCTAAGTCTTTATGTGCTGATTTGGAGGGTGTAATTGCAAGATTTTGGTGGCAAAAGCATAGAGAAAAAAAGGGTATACATTGATGCGCATGAAAGGATATTTGTTCGTTAAAAGAAGCTGGAGGTCTTGGTTTTTGAAAACTTGATACATTTAATATAGCACTATTAGCAAAAAAAAGTTGGCATCTTATTAATTATCACAATTCTTTGTTAGCCCGAGTTTTGAAAGCAAAGTATTATCTGACTTCGAATTTTTTAAATGCTTCTTTGAGAAACTTACCTTCACTTACCTGGAAGAGTGTTTGGGCAACCAGAAGAATTCTAGAAAAAGGCTTATGTTGGAGAGTTGGCAAGGGGGATCGCATATCGGTTTAGATAGAACTTTAGGTGTCCAGCAATGAAGAAGACAAGATTTTGAATCACAGCATGAATGAAAATATAGAGTTAGTGTCTGACTTAATTGATGAAGAAAATAGAGCGTGGAAGACTAAATTAATTGACAATACCTTCCAGCCGGATATTGCTAAAAAGATCATGCAGATCCCTTTGGTGAGGTCAACTCATGACGATTTCCAAGTCTAGAGAGGAGAGCCATTTGGGAATTTTTCCGTAAGGAGTACCTATAAACTATTATAGGAAACTACTTTTGATCCTAATAATTTTATACAGGCCGATACTAAAGCTTTTTACAAGAAGCTGTGGAATCTAAATATTCCTTCGAAAGTGAAAATTACAGTATGGAAAATTTCTTACAATTATATTCCTACTTTTTTGAATCTCAAGCTGAAAAGGGTGGCTGTTGAAGATCGGTGTCCTAGGTGTCATCAGAATGAGGAAGATAGCAATCATGTTCTCCGGCAGTGCCCTACAACGATTGAAACATGGAGGTTGTTAAACTTTTCTTGGATACCTATTAGTAATGCTCAAAACATTTGGGAATGGCTTACTTGGGTGTTTTCTCAAGGGACCGTGGAATAGTGTCGCATTTTTTGTTGCGGGCTTTGGTTAATCTGGACAAGCAGAAACAAGTTAATCTATGAAGGAAAAAACTCAACAAGCCGGGATATCTCTAATCAAATTCTCAGTTATATCTCAGAGTTAAAAGGAATAGAAGATAAAGTTCTTACCTTGGAAACAGATAAGGGACCTTGGCAAGATGATAAAAGGGTGACTGTGGCTATTTATTTTGACACGGCGTTCGACCAACAGTCTTTTAGATCTGCGACGGGGCTGTTAGTAAGAGATGTGGGGGGCAAAGTTCTGGTATCCAAGTCGGTTCTTCATTTTGATGTCGCTTCTCTGTTTGCAGCGAAGGCATATGCAGGATATCAAGCCACAATATTAGGGATTTCCATGGGTTTTACTGTTCTAGATATATTGGGTGATTCAAGAACAGTAATAACAAAGTGCCAAACTACAGTCTACGACAAATCGATTATCGGAACAATTATTCGAGATATTCAAAGCACAAAGAATCGTTTTCGAGAACTCAACTTTCATTACATCCCAAAGTCAGAAAACATATGCACTCATTTGGTTGCAAAAGAAGCATTAAAACAAGGTGAAGGCCATTACCTGGAAGGAGACATCCCAGTTTCCGTTCGGCGTGAAATGGAGAAGAGGAGCCTTAGACTTTCAGCATAAATGAAAAGGAGAAGAAATGCCTCAATTTTCAAACTGAAAGATAGGGAGAAGAAGTATCAAAGATTATCAGAATGAATAGAAGAAGAAATGTCTTAGTTTTCAAACCGAGAGACAAAGAGATGAAATGTCTAAGACTATCGGGATAAAAGATATGAAACGCCTTTTTTGAGAGTGTAGCAGAAAGAAAAAGGTTTTACATGATCTGCTTTAATTGAAACAGTTATGGCGGTGAGAAGAAAAGTCAGAAATCATGGAGGACAGCTGTATCTGTCGACTAGAGCATCTAATTTTTAGGTTTCCTTTTTCTGTTTTTGTTTTATTATTTCCTTTTCAATTTTTGGGCCATTTCTGTTATAGGCCTGTTTCTTTGAAGTGTTTTTAGGACTGTGAGGTTGGACTATAACCCAACTTCGTAGCAATACTTTCATGTGTTTTCTGTTGGCTAGTTTAATTCCAGTCGATTTTCTTCAAAAAAAAATAATAGCAAACAGAACGTCGACTGTGCTAAAGTTCAATTTTATGAAATTTCGCATATACATGCATATCCAATTGGCCATGAGTTGTGTGTCTTCATGTGTACTTGGAAAATTTGGTAGTTTTGATTCAAGTGGATGTGCTTTCGCCTAAATTACAATTTACTATTATATTTAAGTATAAAAATATTATTCAATTTTTTATAGTAATAAATAAATTTATTCATGGGTCAGGTTATCTATTGAAACTCGAAAACTTGTCCGACATTTGAAAGGGTTTTGACAAAAATATTAAGTTTAAAAAACAGGCTTGGGCAAAAAAATTAGACTTGTTTAAAATATAGATCAAGCTCGGACTCAAATATTTAAGGCATATGCCTGACCCATTTTCAATGTTTATAATATCTTATATTATGTAAAGATAAAAATTGTTAAGATGCTTATAGATATAATTTTAATAAATGAAAATTATTAAATTATTAAGTCTAAAATAATATAAATACTTTTTAAAAAATTTAAAAAAAACTTGAAATAAGTTTGGATTAACTATTTACGAATATAATATAGTATTTTTAGATAAAACTAAAATAGTTTAAACTAAATTTAGGCTCACATTTTGGATTGAGCCGAGCTTAAGCAAACATATAGTATATTAATATAATGTTTAAATCCGACCCAACCATGAACAATTCTAATAATAAAGCAAGCTTCTAAATTGGGTCAAATTAGATTTATACAATTAATTTTTAAAAACTTTGAGTAACTATCCCACCCTAAACACCTCTAGTTTAGACTTTCTTTTTCTTTTTCCTTTTTAAAAATTTTCAGTTTCATAGCTGCAAAATCTATGTTGTTTGGTAACAAATGTATCTAATTATTTTAAAAAGATAATTTTTTAGTGTTTATAAGTGGAAATACAAGACAATTATAAATGAATATATATTTAAATAATTATAAAATTAAATTAAATTAATACAAATAAAATCTACCCATAACAATTATACATGAGAAAAATCAAGGCTATATATTGAAGAATACAAATTTTCCATCAACAATGCCATTTGCAGGATACCTCCTTGAGTTTTAGTGAAAACTTTTGAATTAGTGTTATTTTAAATTGCTCAAGGAATTAGATAAAATATAAAAAAAAAATGTTAATTTTTTAAAACATGGGGTTTTCTATTTTAATGAGGAGTCATCACTAATAAATATTTTTGGTCTAGTTTGACCATGTGGTATCAATCATCACCTATGGAAAAAAAAGCCTTTTGAAAATATAATTTTTGAGTATGCAATTGAAAACTAAAGTATGTACGGTGAAAGATTTAGCACCCTTCAAAATTGAGATTTAAAAATTAATTATACATTGTCACAAGTCTTAAAAATTAAGGATTTAAAGATTAATACTTACAAAAAGAAATAAATTCAGTGGATATTGAGAAAGACAATGAATGAAATCTCTCCCTATTATACAAATTTTAGAAATGATAATGGAGTGAATGGAATAGAAGCAACATGAATGAATGCACATATTGATGGCAATGGCATGAAAGTAAATATTGACTTTGATTTCAAACATACAACCACTTCATCCAAAATTGGAATGCATCATGCATGCAATCTAAATTTAAAATAACAGCCTTGCACCGCATCTGCATGTGCATGGCAGACCAAATTTATGAAACTTGAGACAAAAATTTTGAATGCACCTGCATGGGCAACCCATGTGCTGCATAAGATTTTATATCAGTGACATGCAATTAACACATTTTGGTCATCAAGAACCAAATTAATGATACTGCGATTATGAAATTATCAAATCCAGGAACACAATATTTTCAACTACTGGATTCAAATCTGATCTTCTTTTAAAGAAATTTATATTTTAAAGCCATTTAATTTATTTTTAAAACTAATTAAGTTGTTGTTTTTCTTACTCAGTTGGGTAATTGAATTTTTAAAATACATCAAAAAGGTCTTTAAACTTTTTCAAAGAATGCACTTAAGTTTCTGTTTTTTTTTTTTTGCACTTAATTGAGTACTTAAACTTTCATAATACATCAAAAAGGTCCCTTGACCGTTAATTTTAACAGTTGATCGTTAAAGTTAACCGCCCCTAATTCTTTTCAATTAAAGTCACCATGTGTCACAACCATGACGTAACATGTGGCAAAAAAATGATAAAAATAAAAATCAATAAAATTATAAAAATTATTAAATTTTAATATAAATATAAAAATACTTAAATTTACTAAAAATTAGAAAAAAATTATAAAATTTTATAAAGTCATAATAAAATTATAAAAAATGTAAAGATATATAAACTTCGTAAATAAGTTATAAAAATTATAGTACAAAAGGGGCTTAATTTTTTTTTTAAAGTCTAAGGGTCTTTTTGATGCATGTTGAAAGTTCAAGTACGCAATTGAGTGCAAAAAAAAAAAAGATTTTTTTTTAAGCATGAGAGATTTTTACCCCTTTAAGCTTTTTTTTTAAATCCTTTCAAATTATATTTTTTACTTATAAAATATTGAGCTTTCAATAATTTCACAATTGAATTGAGTAAAAGGTGATACTGATTCGATCAAAACTTTAAATAACAGTATAAATAAATTATACAACCCTCACCAAGGTGATACCAATTCAATCAAACTTTAAATAATAGTGTAAATAACTTATATAACCCTCACCACTTATCAACCTCTTGTGTTTCTCATCCACAACAATGAAGACGAAGGGGATAGGTAGTGGCCTTGGCCCCCGAAAATGTGATAGATTTGTCATTTAGACCCTTAAGTTCTTATGAATTTACATATTAGTAATGATAAAATTGTACTTTGGCCCTTAATTTATGATTCATCTTTAGTTCCTTAAAGCAATTTTCTCAATCCGTTCCTGGTTATCCATATTTTATGTAGATCTATACTATTTTAAATTTTGTTACATTCACGATGTGAGTAAATGAAAAAACGTAATATTAAATTTATATTTATAGATAATTAATTAACAATTGGCTATAAGTAAAATGGTAAAATGCATATGAATAAATGTTTTTCCAGCTTGAGTTCGATCCTTATATATAGTATTTACACTATATATTAAGGTTTTGATTGAGTTGGTGTCATCTATCAACTAAGTCTTAATTCAGTGTGAAATTGTCAACAGATCATTCATTTTACAAAATAAAAAAATATATTATTTTGAAAGTATTTATATCTTTTTTTTTATTTTAATAAACCTAAATATATATACACGTTATGAGAATTATAATATTTGAACTCAAAATATTTTGGTCTTCACCATATTAACTTTATCTTTTCAATTAAAGTCTCATTTGATTTATATATATATATATATATATTATGAATTTGCTACATAAATATTTTCACTCACATCATGAGTGTACCATAATCTAGTAGATATTAAGGGATTGTATGAGTTGGTGTCACCCATTAACCAGATATTATTTTAATTACGATTTTATCAAAAGTATATTCTTTTTAGAAAGGAACAAATATTCTTTGAGGGTATTTATGTCTTTTTATATTTTAATAAACCTAGAAAAATATAATAAATGGGATCAGATTTTAAAAAAAAAAAAGTGTTTTTGATTTTGTTTTTAAAATATTATTTTTGAAGTAAAATATTTTTTCCATTTTATTAAAAATTAAAATATTTAAACTAGTATCTTTTAAATTTTGTCCAAAATTATTCAAAATAAAATAAATCATACCAAATTAATAAAATTAAAATTGTGAAATAATGATTTTTTAAAAAGAAAATCAATCAAGAAACAATTATATTCGATGCTTAATTGTAGTAATGTATTAAATGATTTTATTATAAAATTTAGTACATTTAATTTTTTAGGTTTATGAAACATGCTCTAAATTTTAAAAAAATATATTATATTACATATAAGTTTTTACAGAAACCCAAAAAAAAATAGAGGCCGTGGCCCAACTTCTTTTGACCTTTTCTTTAGCCCCGTCCAAATTTATTAAAAACCATAACAAAAACTCCATCCTTCAATAAGACTTGAGGAGCAGTTTCATATTAAAACATGGGCTTCAACTTCAACCCATATATGGGCCTCTTTAATTGAAACCATATGTATATCTCATATCAAACACTAACTTAATTTGTAAATGATTTTCTACAAATTAATAAACATTTTTATATTTATTTTATAAAATGAAGATTTAAAATTTTATGCGTAATTTTTTATAAGTATATCGCCAGTGTGATATAATATAATATATTAAAATTAAATTGGTGAATTGTGGATAAGATGTATTTATAATTAAAATTGAGTATAATATAGCGTATGGTTTGGAAGTTGAAGTTGAAAAGTTAAAAAATGGACCGACTTATTTGAAATTGAATGCATGATGAGATTGTAATGAGTCACGTGAGCTGGATTTTCAATTACTGCTTAAGACAAAATGTGGTCAAACCAATCTTACCCATTCCTCTTTACGATACTTTCTGTCGTTTAGGAGACATAAAAACCTAGGAATTCTCAAATTCATGATTTTATAAATTAAACCACACACTTCCCATAATTATTTTAATATTTAGATTTATTATCTACTAACATATAATTCCACCAATGGTTTTACTTTTCTCCTTAATAAATAAAATTCAACATTATAAATAAAAAATCCATTTTATTCACAGATTTCAAGATAATAATTATTTCATAATTCTTTTTTTTGTTTGATTCGTTAAATGTGATATTATTTAGCACGTTATTAAATATCTTATATTATTTTTTTTAGCTGAAATATAAATTATTTTATTATTTGATATTATTTAAAAAGAATATTTCACTTAATTGTTTTTATTATATTTTAAAAAATAAATTTAATTCCTTCAACATTAATTGAAATATATGATATGAAATGACTTACCCATTAGTTGAATACATTAATCTCCATTTCTTTTATTTTATTATTTCATATCAATTTTTAAAAGAATTTTAAATCATTTTAAATTAGATTAATATTTTATTTATATTAAACATGCTAACCAATATTTTTAGTAATGTATTAATTTAAAACATCATATTATAATAATTTTAAAATTTTATTCATACAAAAGAATTCACAAAATCAATAGAAAAATTCTGATTAAAAGTAGGTAAAAATGTCATAAAATAAAGTTACATTACCTAAAGGATAAAGTGATATTATTATCCCCTATATTTAAAAAATTTTGCATTGTTAGAAATGCAATATTACTACATAAGATAATTTTTATGAATCAAACATGAAAATATTATGACAAAACAAAAAATTACTTCCTAAAATGCAAACTCCTTTATTTATTCTTTTTTGGTGAAAAAGGAAAAACATTAAGCTAAAATTATATCCGAACTAGACACCCTCAAACAAAGGATATGAAGCGCAATGGTTATCGTTGTTCAATGAACTCCTCACACTCACCGTTGGTTCTTCATGAATAATCAATTGCTCAATTTCGCCTCTGACTTCTTTTGTGAGACAATCTGTCACCCAATTACTCACTCTCAATATCTATCAAAACTTCACTTCCCAACTTATAAGGCACCAATCTTGAACGAGTTTAACTTCACTGTGGTTCGTATTTACTATTAAACCATTCTGAGTAATGGTTACCAATACTGAATTATCACTCTCAATCTCCACTCTATGGTACCGCTTTGCCCAAGCAAACTTTAAGCCTTCAAGTAGTGCTCGGGCTTCAATCTGAAAGATATTCGATAAACCTACCACCATTTCAAAACCCCCTATCCAACTACCATCCAACCTTCTCACCACTCAACCTATGGCTGCTTTTGGTTTTAAAGTTGACACCAAACTATCAATGTTTACTTCACCCATCACTGAGACAGGAATTGCCAATGACCCTTTGTCATTGAATTACATGCCCAATTTCCAGTCATCTTTTTAATAAAATAGACCTCGTCCAAGCTCCAGCAGAAGATATGTTCGAATGGCTGTTATGACTCATTTGATTGAAAATAGAATCGTTACTCTTCTATAGAAACGAAGTCGTGATAAAGAAGAAAGTGGGTCATTCACCATTTTGGGAACCAGTACTATCTTCATTAACAATCGTTAAGCTAAAAAAGACATCCCATTTGCTTCTAGGTACAACAAATCTCCAAATCAATTTCAAGAGGCCACAGTCCCTAACAACATGTAAACTTAACTCAACATCCAATTCACACCGATCACAGTAAGAAAAGTGGGACATACATTGCCTGGTTCATTCTTCATTCGTCAAGAATCGGTCTCTGGCTAATAACCAAAGGAGCATTTAAACCCTTTGTGGTGCATTAATTCTCCATGTGAATTCATCGCTTGCCATTCCAACTAGGCCACTTATACTTTTTGATTTTTTATATGATTCTGATAAAGAAAAATTTCCTCCAGATAGCCATCTTTATGATAAATAGTCCTCCCTTGCTTCCAACGATAGAGGATTATATGCCAATATCCACTCTATTATCTCTTTCAGGAGAATTGAAACAAGCTATTGAACGTTCCATATCTCTTCTACCATAGCATCACAAACACGAATGGAATCTAGAATGGGTGCAAGGCTAATGTAGTAATGTCGAATGATGCCCACTTTCTTGAGGTCATTCCAAAAATTAATCAAGCTACCATTACCACTACCCAGAAAACTACCTCCTTAACCTCATCCCAGATATTAGTTACAGTGTCACGACCTGATAGGCAGGGGTGTCGAAAAGTGCATTCCCGGGACTCTATTTTCGTAAATCAAACTCGTAAATATTTTTAATAAATATTTACTAAGTTATTTGTGTAGTTAATTAGGTTTCGGTTAAGTGAATTTGCATGAATTAAAAAGTAATTAGGTATAAGGATTAAATTGCATATAGGGTGAAAGTTGAATTATAGATTAAAAATTAGTCAAAGGGCCAATGTAGTAATTATACCTATGTTATAAAAAATTGTTATAATATTAAGAAATCTTAATAATTAAGTAAATGTGTATATATATATATGTATTATATTATAATAATAAATTAAAGTATAATAAAATAAAGAAATAAAGAAAGAGAACATACAAATTAGAAAGAAAAGAAAGAAAAAGAAAAAAGAGAAAGGAGAAAGACGCACGACCTAGGGACTTATAGGGTTCAAAGTTCAATTGGTTAGTTAATTTAGTCTATTTTCTTGTAATTGTTACATTTTTGGAATCTCGGTACCTAGGGCAATCCAACCCATGTCAAAATTTTAGCAATTATTAAGTTTTTAGATGTGTTAATGTTGAAGAATTTTAGTATTAGGGATTAAATTGATAGATTTTTAAGCTAGAAATGGAAAATAATTAAATTGTAAAATAAATTGTAAATTTTGAGTAATAGGGACTAAATTGTGAATAATTAAAAATTTAGGGGATTAATAAAAAATAGGAAGTTAAATTTAGTTTAAAGTGAAATTTGTAGAAAAATATAGAATTAATTGTAAAGAATAAAAATTAGTCTCGGTTTAAGGACTAAATTAAAATTTAGGCAAATATTGAGTAAAAATTGAAATATTCAATATGAAATTGAATTGTGTTGTATTGATGAATTTTAATTGTTTTAATTCCATAGCTAACATCTTACTGGAATCCTCGACTAAAAAGGGGAAAGATAAAATCGACGACGAATAGCTTAGAATTCACGATTCGTATTTCTATAATCCTAACCTAGTTACTAATTGTTGTATTTTGATTTAATATATATGGTAAGTGGTTAAGGTGAGTATTTGACACATTGATATTAAATTGAATTAAAGTTGACTGAAATGGATTGAATTGATATATATATATTATAAATGTATTGATTATTTGAATAGAAATGAATATATATGTGTAAATGTGATAATGTGCAAATATGATAATTGGATATTTGTTGTATTTGGAATGTGAAATTAAACCCTATTAACTCTATCGGGTTGAGTCGGATATAGATGGCATGCCATAGGATAGGAAGAGTTCAGGAATTTTTTTGACTTCGAGTCGATGAGGCACTAGGAGCCAACTTACTTCGGTTTAACCAATGAGACACTGTGTGTCATTGTATATAGCGCTAGGCGAATATTACTTCGGATTAATCTGATGAGGCACTAGGTGCCAAACTGGTGTGTTGGTTGGATCCGTGTATTCGTCCGAGTCCGAGTCGTATTAATAGGGGTAATTAAATAAAACGGTACTATGATTGATATTGGATGACATTGTATGAGAATTGAAAATGAGATACATGAGTTATGTACTCATAAAGTGGATATGGAACGGATAAAACAATTGTTAAAATGAAATGTGGTTTGATATGTGAAAAGCTATTTATATAGCAAGTATGAGAATTGAGATATTTATGAAACAAATGAAATATGATAGCATGTGTAAGTTGAATATAGTATGAAATGATATGCTATTATGTATGAATTCAAATGGTTGGCATATGGTAGTTGTGATTTTTAAATATTAATATGTGTTTATATTTCAATTATACATTTGTAATCTCTTGTCTTTAAATATTCGAATTATAGAAATATCATTAAGTTTTACTCAGCACACGGTTTTGTTTTTCTGTGCACAGATTAGGTACTTCTCTTTTGATCGTCGATTCAGCATCCAACAATGATCTCGAACTTAAATGTGATGATGTTTTTCTTTTGTGTCGGCATGTACCTAGGTTGTCTAAATGATAATTATTTTCTGGATGGATTGTAATGAGGTTATAAGTGTAATGTTGGTTTGGTATATATATAAATATGTGTTTCTGTTTGAAGCCATAGTATGGTATGGTAAATTGAACCAAAGTTTGGTATGTACATGTGAATTTAAGTTAATGTTTTAGGTAGTTATGAGCTAGGCCAAATTGATGGATTTTGGCTTGTTTATCATTTTAATTTGAATGATGCATTAATGATATGTTTTGATGATATAAATGTGGTGCCAATGAGGGTACATTGGTTAGGCACCTAGGATGATTGTTTTCGCACATTTTTAATGTGTTTGATCGTGTTTTGAACAGGTTAAACAAATGGTTTTTGAGCTGTTTAATGCCTAAGCATGTAGAAAATAGTAAATTTCTTATTTAGTGCACATTTTAGGTCCACACAGCCAAACACACGAGCGTGTGAGACACACGGCTAGCACATGGGCGTACGAGGCCATTTCGAATAGTACACGGCCTGGCACACGAGCGTGTGGTTTGCCCGTGTGACCTAAGTCAGATAGTTATATGGGCACAGACATGGGCTGGGATACGGTCGTGTATCCCTACTTCGAATGCCCACACGGCCAGACAGACGGGCATGTGACTTGGCCATGTGAACCCTGCAGTTAAAATTTTTCTAACTTTTTTCTAAAATTTTCAAATGTTCCCGATTTAGTCTCAAATTATTTCTAAAGTGTTTTCAAACCCTTAAAGGCTTAATAAGAGACTCTATTCATGTTAATGATGAATCATTTTATGATTTTTGAAATGTTTAAAACGAATGATTAGATTACGATTACTTAGAAATACTTCGAAACCCTATTCTGAAGACGGATACGGGTTATGGGTGTTACATACAAAACGCTGTATATACAAAAAATTACTCAGGTGTATTACGTTCGGAAACAAACCATGGGCTTTGTACTTGTTCCTCAATATCTGAACCCAGAATTCTTCCGTGTTAGCCAATATCTTATATCCTAACTTCATAAGGAATAGTTTATTCTAGTATTGCAATATCTGAATACCCAAACCTCAATTTGTTTGGGATTTGCAACAGGTTTCCCAATTAACTAATGATGGTTTTGTACCAAACCAAGTTGAACCCTATAGAAAACCACGAGCTAATTTCTCGATTTCATTATACACTGATATAGGGATTTTGGTCATTGTCATGAAATAATTTGGAACAATGAGTAGCACTGATTTAACCAATGTAAGATGACCCACGAGTGGAAGTATTCTTGCCTCCCAACCATTAAGTCTATTATGAACCTTATCCAAAATAAACTGAAAAGTTCCAACCTCAACATAATTGTGAAACAAGGAAACCCTTAGATAGTTCCCTGCATCATTCATTTTTTTGAAACTAAGAATGTTGCAGAGCATAATGGAGACATCATCTGAAACATTATTCAAGAACAATACTTGAGTTTTCTGACGGTTCACATTATGTCTAGAAAAATGAAAAAAGGAGTTAAACACATGTTGAAGACACTCGACATTTTTCCTGTTAAATTTGTAAAAAAAGGATGAGGCCATTAGTGAAGAATAAGTGTGATATGCCAGACCCTCGATGTGATAGAAACAAAGGCTCCCAACTCCCCTCCTCAACTGCAACTTCAATCAAGTGACCAAGAGGCTCCATTCCTGAAACAAAGAGATACGGTGATAAAGGGTCCCCTTATCTAACCCCTTTTATCGGTTTGAAACTACCAGTGAGCTCTCCATTCCAAAGTAACTGCATGGATAAAGAAGTTACACAGTGCATTATTGTATGGATAATAGTAATAGGCAGACCTGTGTCTTGCAATGTGTCTTCTAAAAAATCCCATCGAACCCTATAATACGTTTTCTCTAAATCCACATTAACCGCCAACCATCCCTTCTTACTCTTAGTGTTTTCATAGTATGAATTGCTTTCTGCGCGACAATAATATTGTCGAAATATTACGTGAAGGTATGAAGCTTGATTGATTTTGCTTTACTAGAGTTTGCATCGCTTATCGAAGATGGATGACGATTGTTTTTGTAATCATCTTATATAAGACATTGCATAATCTGATTAGTCTGAATTGTTGGATGGACTCTACATCAAATTTCTTTGTGTAAGTACCAAGGGAGTACGATTAATATTGGGATCAAATTGCTGCCCTAAAAAGATATCATGTACCATCCTTTGCATACTACTTTGAACTATGTCCCAATTTGCTTGAAAGAATTACACATAAAACCCATATGTTCCTGGCACTTTCAAAGGCGCCATACTAAATATAGAGTTTCTAACTTCCTTCATTGAAACTTTGAACTCAAGAATTTGTATAAGCGAATGTGTAATTTTTGGAAATCATGCCCTAACAGGGAATTTCCAATCGCATACTTCTTCACGGAGTATAAACTTTTAAAAAATCCAACTGTATGATTTTTTAAGGTCTCATTGTCATAGCACCATCTAATATCATCAATATTCAATGCGTCGATTCTATTCTGATTTCGTTGCTTCAAAGTCAAACTAAGAAAAAAATATGTTTTCCTATCACCATTTCAAAGCCATTCACTCTTAAACTTTTGGAAGTATCACATTTCTTTTTGATTCAGGATATTTTCGATTTCCAAACAAATCGTTGCTTCGTGTTCCCTAAGTCTCCTTGTACTCTTTCTCTCCAATGTACATTGGGTTTTCTTCAACTATTGCATAGCACGATTCTTTTGAGAGAAAATATTTCCAAATACTAATTTGTTCCATGCTTATACCGACTGAGTGAAAGACTCCAAATTACCAACAACCTCGTCACTCATTTGCCATAATTCTTTGACCACGTCTTTAAATTCTAGATGTATCAACCAACTAGTAAGAAAACGAAAGGGCTGTACAACTCTCTCCGCAATCACCTTATTGGTTGTAACAAAAATTGAGTGGTGGTTAGATTTTAGTTATGAAGATGTCTGACAGTTGAACCAGGTGTAAATGAAACCAAAGATCATTACAAAGTCCTTAATCAAGTCTCTGATAAAGAGTCCCCTTGTTCCAAGTAAAGCTTGGACTTTTGAAACCCATATTATGCAACCCATACTCAAAAACGAGTAAACAAAATTGATTACAACCATTCTTTTCGAATTTAGAACCCCTTTTTTGTTTCTCACTATATATAATTGTGTTAAAATCCCCTACTAGTAATCAAGGTTTTTCCACCCTTTCCGCAAATTGTCTTAGTAGATCACATAATTGTACCATTTGAGTATGTTTTGGACTAGCATAGATAGTAGAGCAAAGAAACAGTGACTAAATACCTTAATTCTTAATACGCATATGATTAAATTGGTTATGAACTTTAAGAACTTCCATACTAACATCATCCTACCATAAAATCCAAATGCAGCCCGAGAATTTGTTCACTTCAACATGATACGAGTTATCAAAACCTGGCTTAGAGATAGCTAAATCTGCCTTACCTTCACTGATTCTAGTTTCAAACAAATCAACAAAGTCAGAACAAGGCTCCCTTCTGTATTCCTTCAAAAAACTATGAAATCGCGGGTGCCCACACTCTTGATAATTCCAAAACATTAGATTCAAATCTGCAACCATAAAAAAAGATAAGATACAAACGGAAATCCAACTATTAGACAGCTTTGACATCCATTATAGAACCATCCACCACCTCAATTGCCAAATTTGATTCACCTGACATGGAGATATCATTCTCAACCTCCTTATTCGGTCCATGGAGAATGGTTTCCATAGCAAGAGTCAGTGACACCAATAAAGGGTCGTCTCCCGTGAAATTTGACGAATCTTGCCTCGAATTTCCATCCAATCTATCTCTTATAACTTTCCGTATCTGTTGATTTATGGCAATCTCCACTCCCTGATTCAAATCAATTGTTGGTTCACAGCCACTTGCCTCACTTAGGTTTAGAGTCATTGTTTTGTTTCCCAATTTAACAAACATGTTTTTCTTATTATTTAGATTTGGGCTAATAGCTTGGAATTGTATAGGTAACAAAGAATCATCTAAAATAATTGTGCCCATTTTAGACCCATCATCAAAGGGATTTCCTTATGGGTTCGATGTAGATGCCCCCACCTTATTAGCCGGCTTGAGTTTATTAACCATAACTTTTGACCTTTTTTCTAAGAGAATCTCTTTCTCTATAGATTTCAATGTCTCTTTTCTACTAATTCTAGGTTTATTAACAGCCTCTACCATCTTAATAAATTTTGTTGTGATTGTAGTTCCATAGTTTGCACCCTTACTAAATCCATTATCATCTCTATCTCTAAAATCCCAGAATCCTTACCATGATTATCGCTTAAGACATCAAATCTTGAACTACCAGTAGCGCCATTGTCCTTACCTCTATTCCGCCCTTCTAAGAGATGATTTTTCCTTCTTTGCCTTCGCTTAACAATCATCCAATGACCAAAATCTTCCATTTTTACCTGCCTTTATAACCTTGACGTTTACTCAGATTTTCGATTTCTCTCCATCTCTATTGTATTTTCATGTTCCTGTTTATGAGAACAATTTTCACGAGTATGCCCCCACCGCCCACATTCAAAACATACCAGAGGTAATGATTCGTAGTCTACCTGTTGTGTTCTACCATCTATTTTAAATTTTAAAACTAGGGGTTTCCCCAATTCCACATACAGTATAAATTGACCTCTTGAATTGTTCTCAGTGTTTTGGTCAATTTTAGCCACTGGTACGGTAGCACCGCAAATGAACCTTAATAGACTTTTGGCGTACATTCCCTTAGGTAATACTAGTAGTCGAATCCAAACTAATAGGCTATGAGGCAGAGCTTGATTAGTCGACAAAGAAGGTGTCCATGGCCTCACATTGAGATAATGACTAAGGATGGTCCAAGGGCCTCCAAACAAGGCGTAAAGGTAATCATTTTCGTCTTGGAACTTCACTGAAAAATAATCGTTCTCCAAATCAAGGATTTGTAGTGGTTGTTTTGTCTTCCATAGTATCTATAACTTATTCGATATAGATAGAAATAATAACCTCCTCCCAAGCAATTTCACAATCACCATCCGCGCCATATGCTTGGCAATGAAACTATGTACCTGATCCGATAAGGAAATATTTGGAATACCATCAATGATCTCATTCTTAGGGTCCCCATCAACCAACTCAAAGTCTTCTTCTTGTTATGTTTCCATCAATCCTGACAAGTTGCCCAATAACATGTCCATCCACGAACCTTTGATTGCATTCGCATCATTCAATTTCATCCCTTTATAATCCGCGATAGGATCGTTCGTGTCAGGGGTTTGATTGCATTCGCATCATTCAATTTCATCCCTTTATAATCCGCGATAGGATCGTTCGTGTCAGGGGTTCATTTGATCTGTGATAAACTCTTTTAAAAAATCTTCCACCATTGGCACCGAATGAGAGAATGTTCCAGTTTGCCATTTTTAAAAGGGATTGTAATAATACAACTCAAATAAAAATAATGATGATGATATTTGGTAGGTAAAGCAACATTTCGTTTTCAGACATCCGTTATTATTATTATTGATTTGCGTTATAATATCTATATTATTATTCACACAAAAGCAATAAATGAGAATATATATATATATATATATATATATATTTTATTTTTTAACTTTTTATATTAAATTAAAAAAAAAACAATCATATAAATAAAATCTAAAACATCCTGTCAATCAAACCATTTTAGTGAAAGTCATATTTTGAATTTGTAAATCATTGACATGGTTGTTTTCATTCACATTGTATATGCATCACAATATATTTTTATTAGTTTGAAAATTTGAAGGTTAGTTTTGATATTATAAAAATTTTGTAAGTATTAGGAGATTTATATGATAGAGTGCTAACTCAAAACGTTGGCGCTTTCTAATTATTGGTAGATTCACTCACCTTTTTCATGTTACCTGTGTCCTATACTTTATTTTTATTTTTATTTCTATTTTTTGTCAATGTAATATTTTAAGCTGGTAATTCCACGTAAATTTGATTGCTTCGTTTGGATAAAGTTGAGGGAAGGAATTATTTATTTATAAAAATAAATTTAAGTATTAAAATAGGAAAATGATATAGTTTAGGGCAATTTTTTATATTAAGCCTAAAATACTAAGTAAAAGAAAATAGAAAAATGGGAAAGATTAGGAGAGATTTAGTGTAAAGAAAATGAAAAAGGCTAAAAGAGTAGATATCCGTAAAGACAGCGGAAGATAGGGAGACAGAGAGACGTAGACTTTATACATCACAGACAGCCTGTCCCCTCTGTCTCCTTCCTTTTTGGTCTTTTGTTACTCTGAGTTGGATATTTACTATTTACATTCATGAATCCAAGTATTATTACCCTAATCAACTCGCTCTTCTTATGTATTTGTGTGCTACTATACTTTGGATATATTTGTATTATGTAATCATATTGTATTTAAATTCTCTTTTTCTTTCAAAAAAAGCCATATTTTAAATAATATTTTTGTTAGTATTTTTAATAAAATTGTGACTGGGGATACTAGAAAACTTTTATATAATAATACTTAATTTATTATTACTAATTTTTAATGTCATTCAAGTTGCATTTGATTTTATGTGTATAATTTTTAATTAAACAAATAATAGAATTTTATTTCATGTAACTAGTTTAAAATAGATTACACAAATTGTTGGTCATAGTTAAACTATATAAACTATTTTGTAATTACAAAAAAAAAAAAAATAAAAATTTCAAACATTAATTAAACTTCGAATGAAAATAAAAAATATTAAAATTTAATACATCTATTTTATAATGATAAATTTCAACTTTGTATTATTGAAATACCAATACAAATGTGATTTAAAATTGAATAATTTAAATTAAAGTGAAAGTATAATTTATGATGAAGAGATTTTTGTGAAAATCTAAGGTCAACAATTTAAATAAAAAGATTTTTACAACAATGCAAATTTAATAATAAAATTAAAATATTATTGAATACAAGTATATGATAAACAGCACTCTGTCCATTTCAAATTAAATGGTGGTTTGAAAAGGAAAACAAAATGTTGGACTTGGTACTAAGATTGAAAAAAAGGAAATGTTGACAATTCTTAAAATGGGTATTTTTAAAAGGGTTAAAATGAGTCTTTTTAAAAATTGGAGGACAAAAAAGTTATTATGCCTTATAAATATTAATGGGGTATATTTATATTTTCGGTTTATACTAAATTTTAATAAAAAAATTGTATACTTGAAATTGAGATTAAGGGTAATTATGTGGGCAGGTTATTAAGTTTGATGATTTGTTAGTTTTTAATCTAATTTAATTGGTTGGTATTGAATATATATATATATATATATGTATGTATGTATTTTTTACTTAAAAAAACACTTTTTGTCGTTGGATTTGACAGACAAATTGACCACAAAACAGAAGGCCTTTTAGCAGTGCGCGTGAAACTGATCTGCAGCAGCGACCGCAGATTAGGCGCTTTCAGAGCTCTCTCTTTTCACTGCCGAATCCACACTTTGATCAGTTCCATCCAAAATCCCTTCCATTTCCTCGGTCTTTTCAAATCCAATAATCCACCCCCCATTTCTATCCCATAATTCCTTCTCGTTTTTTTCTGAAACGAATCATTTTACCTTTGCGTCAAGACATGTAAATAGTAACACTAGAAAGCGAAAAAAAAAACCTCCTCTTTTTCTCTGCTCATCTCTTTGCTGTCATTTTCTCGCTGCTCTTCTTTGGCACTCCATTATTGTACGGCCTTTTTTCCTGTTTTTTCTTCGTAGATTCCTCTTGTTCTTTTGCTGCATTGCTCCTTTTTCGTCACTTTTGGACCCTTTTCATTGCTTTCTTATACCTAATGGCTCTTTCCATTTCTCTTTGTTCTTCAGTAGGTTTAGCTTTTTCTTTAGTAGGTTGGATTTGGAATGGGGTTGGTTTTGATTGTTTGTCAAAATGATTAAAACATAAACTTTTTTTTTCTGGTTATTAGGTTTTTTTTGGATTTTTAATAATTTTCTGGGTATTTATTTTTTGAGTGTCGGTGGTAAGAAAAATGAATGAACAAACGGGGAAAACGCCGTCATCTCTGGCTATAACGGAGAAGAAGCCTCATAGGTCTGGTGGTTGTGTTGGCATTTTCTTTCAACTCTTTGATTGGAACAAAAGATTTGCGAAGAAGAAACTTTTCTCGAGAAAATTACTCCCTCCTAGTAAGTTTTTTTTTCTTTATTTTTTTAAAAATTATATTTTTTAATTGAATTTATAACCAACTGTCGTTGTTTCTCAGCTCGTGCCAAAGCTTCAAAGAGCTTTGGAGGAGATGAAAAAATGCCCAAATCCAAGCTGCATTTGGTATGTTCTTGGAAATTTATTAGATTTTTTTTTTTGTGTATTTTAGTTCATAATTTAGTCACTTATTTTGCTAATATAATGATGGAAAATTTGATGTTTATGATGGATTTTGGTAGATTGCTGATGAGAACAGTGGGGGTTTTCCAAATGTGAAGAAAAATGGTAAACATTTTAGTAGTGAAGTGGATCAAAAGCATGAAATGAAAGCTCCTGGTTTGATTGCTAGGCTAATGGGATTAGAATCCATGCCAGCTTTGAATAGAGATAAGTCTCATAAGAAATCCAAGATTTTAGGTAGTAATCCTGATGATAAAGATGAGAAAATTGTGATTTCTCAATGTGGGAACGGTGGGAAAGATTTGGATTTAGCTAAAAGTAGCTCGAAAATCGAGCCTCGACCTCAGAAGATTCAGAAAATAGAGCCATATGATAGACGGATGGTCACTAGATTTGGAGCCGAGGCTTTGCAAATTAAGAGTGTTCTGTTGCGATCAAAGAAGCATCATCATCATCATCAAAAGTTTGTTTCTCCGATTAAGAGTCCAAGGATTTCTTCTGCGCACAATGCCTCTAGGACATCGAGGTTGATCGATGCAGCTGCAAAAATTTTGGAACCAGGGTTGCAAGCTACTAGTAGATCAAAATATACTCTTGCTTATCCTAGTCCTACTTCTTATTCAAGTAAGAATGAGGTTGTAACTGAGTCAATTGTTTCACCAGATATGTTGGAACAATCTGCTTGTAATGTTAGTGCTGGTAAGTCTTTGGTTGGCCCAACATCATGCAAGAACTGTGGCAATTTGCTCGATGTTGTGGAGTCTAGACCAAAGTTGGAGGATCAGCAGTTTGTTTGTCTGTCCTCTGCGCCAAATTTTGTAGATGCTTCTTTGCATGGATTAGAAAAGAGTTGGCCAAGGTCTTCCCTGACCTTGTTCGATCAAGGGAAAGAGGTAACTTTTCAGAGAAGCCACGACCAACCATTATCTTTTACTGGTCAAGAAGAGGACATTGTTCAGTCTGGTAATGAACCTGATACATGTAGAAGAGACGCCAGAGCTCAAGCTCAATGGCATTCAACAAGTCAACCTGGCAAATTTCAAAAGAATGAAAAGTCTCCTGTTGGTTTCAAGCTGAGGAATCAAAGTCAGAATCATATATCGTTAGACAGGGATAGAATCCAGGCAAAGGCTAAACTAAGTACTCTTCGAAGTAGGAAAGCTGCTTCTGGTGCAAATGCTGTTGGTGAGGTCAAAGATTTTGTTGCCCTGAACAAAAGCTTAAGTAGTCACACCCGACATAGAGTGCCAGTCAAAGTGGATAGCTCTCCTATTGACATTGAGAAAAAATCTTGCAGTGGCCAAGATGATTCCTTGTCTCAGTTAAGGTCTCCGGTAAGAAAGAGGAGAACACATAGTGTTAATGGGCAAGCTGAAACTGAAGGTTTCATCAATCCAGGAATTGGAAAAGAAAGAAACAGTAAATGCAAACCAGTGACTAGACGAGAAATGATACATGGAGCTTGTAGTGTAGATCAGACATGTTCTAAAAGCAGATCAACGTGCCGAGAAACTGGTAAGGGAGCCAAGGACAAAAATGATACAGATATTATTTCTTTCACATTCAGTTCTCCATTAAAGCAAAAGCACAGCATTTCCACAAAACTGAAGGATAAAAGAAAGGACCAAAATGAAAGCATTGCCCTCCAAAAAAGTGAAATGATGGAAAACAATTATGGAGAAACATCTTTGCCAAAGAACTTGCCGCTAACAGGAGATGCTTTAAGTGTTCTATTGGAACAAAAGTTGAAGGAATTGACTTCTCAAGAGGAGGATGAGCAGAAAACCGGCTGTACTCTACCAAAGAGATCAACTGCCATGATTCTGCAGGAGCTAATTTCTGCTTTAACTTCAGGGAAGGCTAACTCTCGGAATGGTCACCTTTTCAGTTCAGATATTGGTTCCAAGGTTGGTATTTATATCTGAGGCACTTAAATCTCCTTCCACTGGTTTATGCGGTTCTGCTGAAATGTATAATCTTTTCGAATTTGATGTTTTCTTGGTCACAACTTGCATTTTTATGTCTCTTACAACGAAGAGTGCCTCAATAATTCAGGGGTAATGCATATTTCCAATAAAATGCATGTAAGAACCTCAGCAGTTATATTCCTTGAGCAGGATCAGGGTCCCCGATCCAGGGTATAATATCCCCACGCGGAGTAGGAAGAGCAAAAACAAAGTTGTCGTGTACTGATAGTTAAGGTTTTGAAGG
Source organism: Gossypium anomalum (assembly GCA_025698475.1). Taxonomy (NCBI): domain Eukaryota; kingdom Viridiplantae; phylum Streptophyta; class Magnoliopsida; order Malvales; family Malvaceae; genus Gossypium; species Gossypium anomalum. The sequence continues at coordinate 20,571,328 of CM046966.1, forward strand.
AACTTTTTCATTGTATTACATTTGGATAAATAAACTACCATGTTGCTCCTGAAGTGGTAAAAATTAATGTAAGAATTAGCTTTGTCTTTATGAATTCGATTAATTGGAGTTTGTCAATTCCGCAATTTAACTCAAAAACTTCACCTCATATTCAACCCATTTGAATTGAAGCAAGATTGGTGTAGCGTATTTCCTCCATAAAAGAAGATTGATGTAGCATAGCTACAGTTGTTTCAGATTGAAGGTCATTGACTTGAGTCCTTCCCTGTAATCTTTATGGATGTTCATATTTGATAGGTATCATGCAACCGTCAAAGAGTTTATATTATATATATCTAGTTTTTAATTTACTTGATAGACAATTATTCCAGAAATATGATGACCCCTAATTTTCTTGCAAATCTGTACATTTTATGTTGCTTTTACTCAAATTTTGATTAATTTTATTTTGGATATTAGTGTGTTTTTTATGCCTATCTGAAGCTTTTGTGTTTTGCTTGAGGGTTTGTGCATGTGATAGCAGTTATTGTTGCCATTTATAATTCTTTTTAAAATTTATTTTCTTGTCTTAGACTGACGCAAAGGCTGAAGGGACTTTAGTCGGGTTTACTAGCCATGGTGATCATTTTAGTCCTGGTTCTGTTCTTGAAGCTTCATTTTCGAACGATAGTTGTGTTTCCAGCAGCCTTGACGAAAGCTTAGGTAAGGAAAAAAATCAAATTCTAAGCCTTTAACGCACCCTTATATTTTCCGTTTGTCAAGAAATGTGTATGCTATTCAAGGAACTTGTTCGGTATCGTAGTAGTAGAAAATGCAGACTAATATGAGTTCATGCACTTCTCTGATTATATCGGCTTAATAATTTATTTTCCATACCACCATAATACTGTGTTTTTTCTGTTCCCCTTTACGAAAAACATAGATAATTCATGTTAGTGCCTTTTCATTTTTACCTCTTGGTCCAGGACATAGGTTACAACCAGATTCCATGGGTTACTTGTACAATGAACCACAACCAATGGAACCCGATGCGGATCTTCTGGATTCTGCAACTTCATTGGACAAAGTGACAAATGTTAGTGAGATGATCATCGATCTTGTCAACCGAATATTTGTTTTGATGCATGTTGTCAGTAACTTTGCTCTTGGATTATCTGATGACAAGCTTATCCATTGTAAGGAGGTTATCTTAAAAGCTGAACTGTTGTTTGGAAATTTGACTCCCTGGGATTTGGATGGGACAGATGATTTCTTCTTGGCACCCTATATACACGAAGAAGTTGAAACTCTTGTAGCTGCCATGGGGGTAGATTTTAAGTCTGTTCTTGGTATCGAACAGATCAAAGAAAACTATCAGCTTAGAGGATTTCTTTTTGACTGTGCAATAGAGTGTATAGATTCCAAATACAGTCGTTATTGTAACTCCGGATTCAGAGCATGGGGAAGTCTTCCATATTGCATGAACTCAGGAAAGCTGATTCGAGATGTTGCAGATGAAGTTAGAAGGTGGACAAAACTGGCTGGGATGGTACCTGATGAACTAATAGAATGGGAGATGAGTTATTCACTTGGGAAATGGACAGATTTTGATATCGAGGCATACGAAATTGGTGCTGAAATGGGCTGGGATATTGTTCAAACTTTAGTTGACGAAATGGTAGACGACCTGGTTTCCTCTTGAATTGCATACATGCCGCATGATCTGTGAGTATCTTTTGTAAATCATGTTGACATGCTATCTCACTAAATTATATTTTCCATTTCTGATAAAAAAACAAGCTGGTAAATTTGTAAAAATGGGTCATAGATGGGAACCATGTTACTCTTTGACTTTTTCATTTCCCTCGAATTATCTGTGTCCGAGTAACATAGGAAGGGATGGAGGATGGTATTTTTGCTTGGGGCCATTGGAGTTATTGTATATTGAGCATTTGTACCTGTATAATCTTTCATCTTCAATGTAACTTTTAACTCTTCTGTAACAAATGATTAGCTTGAAGAACTACTCTTTAATAGTTGCCTAAATTGGAAGGTAAATATCCCTTCATTTAATGGTCTATTTGTTAAGGACTATTAAGATTTGTGTTGTATTTTAGTAGCTTGCGAGCCTCAAGTGTATATCTTGTCGGGATTTCTCGAAAAAAATTGATTACATAAATCAAATGTAATAAACCCGGATTTAATAATCCACAAAGAAATATCAGCAATATAATACCGAATAGAAAAGCTCTTCTTATATTTGCACTCAACATGTAGACATAACAAACCAAGCAATGAAAGAATCTCTCTAAAACGTGGAAACTAAGTACCGATAAACCTTGAAATTCAGAGCTTTTTTTCTTATTTCCTTTCTTCCCTACATTAATCTGGCTCTACTCTTCCCTCCCCTGTTTACGCCATTAATGGTGTTCAATTCTTCAATACTTGCATAACTCTTCCTCGCCATCGCCAACCTTGCCTTCTTCTTCTCCCCTGCATTTGCAGACTGAGTCCCTTTCGAATTTGACCAATACTTTCCACTTGCCGGCGGTGTCAGTTCATTCCCGCCGGTAACCGGCGGCTTCTGGTTCTCTTTCCTTAACACGGCGGCAAAATCGGGCACTGATTGAGCCAAAAAAGAGGGCTCTTTACTAGAAACCCCTGAATTTGAACTGAACTTCACTTGTTTCTTCGTTGGGGTTCGCTTCATTTCAGTTTCTTCCCATTGTAGTTGCTTCGAATTCGAAAACACCCCATTCGCTTTCGACCAACTCTTTTCCGTTTTCGGCGGCGTCGATTCAACCCCACCGTTAACCGGCGGCTTCCTGTTTTCTTTTCGTAAAGCGGATGAAAAATCAGGCACCGATTGAATCAAAACAGAGGACCGTTTCGTGGAAACCCCCGAATTTGAACTGAATTTCACTTGTTTCTTCACTGGGGCTTGTTTAACTTCCATTTCTTCCCATTCTTGTAGCTTCTCAAACTTCATTCTGAGCTTGCTTTCTCTCAAATCTGCATATGCTTGGTATCTGGGACCTCTTTCCATAACACGATTCAGTGACTGAATGAGGGAAATAGGATCCAGGGAATAGAAAATTGGTTGAAAAGAAGGATTTGAAAGATGGGTTTGGTGCAGAGAATCGATTGTGTCGGCCATTTTCATGAACTTGAAGGTTTTTTTTTCTTTCTCCTGTTATTTTGCAGAAATGATATTAAGAGAGATTTTGAGTTTGCAACGGTCAAATAAAAAGAGTAAGAAGAAAAACAAAGAGGATTTATTTATTGTTATGTTAAGAGTCATTTTATTAACATGGTTTCCAACGTTCTTATTTTGACGTGGGTCCCAATGGGGAAAAAAAAAAGGAGGTTAGGGAATATTAATCAGCCGTTACATTCTTATCATTTGATCCCATCTCAAGCATACCATTGCTTCATTTATACATGCCTAACACCTGTTGGTTTTTTTTTTTTTTTTTTAAAAATCATTTTAATAAAAAATTCATTTATTCACAATTCCTTCTTTTATCTGAATTATAGCTAGAGTGGTAATTTAGTTCGGATATTGATATAAGTGAATGTAGAAATGATGAATTTAAAGTGAAGGAACTTGTTGAGTTTATACAATACGAGGAAAAAGATTCCTGTTTTGTAAGTATTTGTATAATAAAATTATTAAAAAAATAATTATATCATAATATTTTTTTATTAAAGATTAGTCATTTTTTACTGCTGCAATTGCCATAAAACCTTGTTGCCATAAGCACAGCTAGATGGCAGGAAAGTTGCAACAACAATTCAGTGTATCTATAGATACATATAATTAACCAAAACAATATCTTCATCTTTTAGATATCATCTCGTCCGCTTGTTTTATCCTTTCCTAAGTTGGATCTTCTAATCCAACAACAAAAATTTATAAAGTATGTAGACGGCATTTTAAGTTGGTTGACCCTTTCATTCTCCACATAAAGGTTTCTAGTTGTTCTTGCGGCATGTTCATTCACAGGAAACAAGCAACCTACAAAATATGTAGCAGATCAAATGATATCATTTGATACTATCATTGTACAAAAGAACTCTCTGGCGTAGTATGCAACTGTAAAATCAAAGTTACCTGAAAAATGCCGTCGAACAAAAACATTCTAATCAACTGGTGAATGTATGTGATGATAGTCTCCCGTGCTTCTTCAACCTACAACCAATAATAGCATTGCCTTAACATATAAGAATTAATGGCATGTAATGCGCCATTCAGTTGATATAATAAGCAAATTTATACCTTCTTGTCATTGTGAAGCCGTCGAGCATGAAGAACACCAAGCATGAGCAAAGTAAAACAAAACTAATTTATACACATGGTAATGATCATTAGTGTTCAAATTAGAAATTGTAAAAATTAATATATATTGATTCACCATGCATAATATTATTCAATCAATCATAATAAACTTAAAAAACAATTAAGTATTTGCTTCAAAAATAGCAATAAGTCCTTAAGAATATGATGAAGATATCGAATATTAATAATAAAGTTCTTAGACAAAGTTTGCCAATTTTATTGTGATCTTATTCTTCTTTGATCCAACTATGGAGATCCAACTATACTAGGTAAGCGGGGTGCAGGTTCTTCATATTCGTCCCATCCTGTGGCTTGGATTTCTTCTAGCGGAATTGAAAACCAATCAATCTCCTTAGTATTGTCTTTTTCTTCATTTTCATTATCTATAAGGGACTTTATTTCCGAGAAAAGTTCAGGGTCAATTTCAGAATTCCAATCAATATTATCTATATACAAATCCGCTGCATTACTTGGCAACTTGTTCTTGCATGGAGAACCATGATAAATTTCCCAAAATCTTTGTTTAGCTTCTTGGAAAGCTGTAAAACCAGCCGAATCATCCCATTTGAACACTTTGTCATTTTCAATCAAGTTCTTCTTTGCTTCAACAAATCTTTCCCATGGCATTGCACCCACTTCTATGCAGAATTTTTTCTCCCATGCAGGCAATGGTTCGGGTTTGGGATGAGTGATCCTTTGTCTGTAGTAACTTGGTCGACGATTCCCTCTTTGACAATATGACATTCCTCTTTGACGATATGACATTTTTCTGTTAGAAAAAAAAATAAAATAAGACAAATGAAAATAATGTTAATAAAATATGAATGCTTTTGAAACGTGTAGAATACTTTCCTTAAAGCTTTAGTATGCCTCCAAGATGCAACAAGATCCAAGTAGAATTGTGAAAATGAAGATTAGAAAAATCCTTTATATAAATACCATATAGATGTATCTTTTTGTAAAATATAATGTATCTTTTAACGAGATATCCTTTCAGAGGGTTGTGTTGTTTTATAAATTAATTTTGTATAAGATTATGTTTTTGTATGATAATCTTACATACAAAGTTACATCTACACAATATTATTATTTATTAATTTATAAGTATAATATATTTTTTTCCAGATAATAAAAACATTTCAAATTATTTCACATTATAAACTTTTTATTTTAGTTTTTTTCATCATATTTACATTTCCAATATCATATTATATAATCAATTTGGCCATCGCATAGGTAAATAAATAATTTTTTTTAATCAAATTTTTGTTTGTTATTATATTCAAATTTGAAGTTATATATATATATATATATATATATATATATATATATAATTTGACATAAAACATAGGTTTGAGGTCTTCGTCCTTTTATTGTTCAATTTTGTTTTGAGAAAGGAAGTGAGAGTTTGCATCATGGATTCCAAATAGTTCGAGTCTTTGTATGAAAGTAAGGAAGACGAGAGGATTGAACTCAAGCCTCTACTGGTGTTGCCCCTTTGCTCTCTCTTCCATTTGGAAGTTAGAAAACATTCTTGGTAAAGGGTTTATGTGTATTTTCGAGACATCTTCATTAATAGTTCAAGCCCTTGTAAGCTGTCGTTCCCTCTTTCACCTTCACGTTTGAATAGTTTGGGGACTTATTATTTAAAGGGATGATAATAATTTCTCCCTTGAATTTGTTTATTTGTATTTAGTTGTTCCGTAAACTTGTATTTCGTCAATTAAGTTGATCTATTCACACTAATATAGTCAATTTATACTGATGTGATATTTTTATTCAATCTGATTGTGACATATAGCAATCTCTTAAAATATAATGTGACAAACATAATTTATATATATTTTAATTTATGTTTGCCACGTGGACCTTTGGGTAATATCACGTAAGCACAACTAATAATATTAATGTGAAAGTACCAACTTAATTAACGAAATACAAATTCAAGAATTAATTAGATCCAAAAAAAATAAAAAGCCAGCTAAATATAAATAAACAAATTTAAGGACCAAATTATATATTAACTCTTATTTAAAATATCACTTAGAGTCTTGTTGATTGATTTGTGTTTCGTCCCACATGCCCTTTTGTATGTGTGTTTATTTTTCCTTGTTTCATTTATAGAATTTCATGTTTGAAAAAAAAATCATTTTAATTAAGTTCAATTTAAATAAAGAAAAGACAAAAAAAAAACCATAAAATATTATATATAAAATTTGATTATATACAGTTTTATACATAATATTTTAATTTAATTTAATTTTTTATTAATTATCAAAATAATTATTTATATAATATAATTTTACATTTACATATTGCATATATAAATAAATATATTTATTCAACATACAAAAATATAATACATTTATTTTTTTAATTATATAAAAATGAATTAAAATTAAAAATTTACATATACATTTAAATTATAAATAAAATTTCAAGTATATAATTACATAAAATAAAAATTTACTTATTAAATTACATATTAAATAAAAATATGTAGTTTTAATATTTATTCTAAAGTTAAATAAAAGAGAAAAAATACATAAAGAGGGTCACCGAAGGAAGGGGCCCCACGTGCGCCAAAGCCGTCGCCAACGCAACTGAAAATCTAAATCCAAAATCCCTGCCACGTAATCACAGTTCAATGGAAACAAACAAACACCCACTGAACTCAGTTTCCATCTGCATTTTTTTTCTTTTCTTCAATTTCTATACTTCGATTCTCTGGAATATAAATTCAAATTAATTTAGTTTTCTAGAAATGGAAAGGAAAAAAATGAAAAGTAAAAGAAAGAGAATAATAATCAATTGAATTTTCCACCAAATTTGTTCGACGGATTTTTCCGAGGGTTTCCATCAGAATTCCACCATTCAAACAGAACTCAGAAACTGGCTCGTCTTTGGATTCGGTAAATCTCATTCTCGTTTCTCACTTATTCGGTTTTTTTTATTATATTTATTTCTGGATTTAATGCTCTTCTTTTCGCCTTTTCGGACTGTTTTTTACTTGTCGGTTGAACAGTCTTTATCGTTTGGTGAATTAGCTAATTCAGAATGCAGGCATCAACACATTTAATCAAAGGAAATTTAGAGGTTAAGATTTTAAAACGGAGAGATCTGCCTTGTTTTCGTGAATTTAAGGAACGGAAGTCAACTTTGACTCGTAATCTTTGCATCCGAAGGGGTTCTATTTGCAGTGGTTTAAGCTCTGGTGCCGTTTCAATGGGAGCTGAGCTCGCACGTGCTAGAGATAATGTTGAAACTGTCGCTCGCTCTTTGATCAAATTTCGATCTGTCAAAGCTCAAGCTTCAGGTTTCTTTCTCTCTTTTTTATAATGTTATTAATCACATATTTAGAATATTCTAATTTGCTCCCGAGAATTACCCACATTTTAAAAAATGTTATTAATCACATATTCAAAATATTTTATGCATATGAAAAATGAACTTTGGACGCAAGTTTGGTCCTTATTTGAGCAACCCCTAAAAGGTTTGGCTCCCCTTTGAGTATTTAGTATTACTTTGTTTTGTATCAAAAAGTGCTTGGTGATTCGGAACATAAAATTGAAGTCGCAAAAACAATGGCCAAAGCAAAGCCAAAGGGAATTTTGTTTCTTTTGCTGGTGATGAGTAAATCGTACAAATTTTTATTTCATGAGGTTGGTGGTGGCCATATATTTTCTATAGCACCATGAAGATGGTGTAGGCCTGTAGGGGATAGCTAGTTACATTTTTTTATCTTGCAGATGAATTAACTGACTTGTTCTTATGTCCAATGCTATTCTTTCCACTAAAATACATTAATCTGTGCTTGGTTAGATTGGTACTGATGGATGTATATTAGTTAGATGCTTCCTGCTAGATATGATTAACTGGCGTGTTTTTCTGTTGTTGGAAGAAGACGTACTGTACTTCCTATTAAAATTTATCACCCATGCATGGGTCATTTTCTATGCATCTGAGACTCTTTATAATAATTGCAAAAGAAGTTAGTCTTTACAATTGCTTCTCTGCATCTGTACAAATGTCAATTGGAACACTAAACTGCAGGTGGAGATGTTGAGGATTTGGCACCAATCAACCCTCATGAGACATCTACTGGGACGGTTTTACCATTTGTTGGCATTGCTTGCTTGGGAGCTATATTATTTGGTTACCATCTAGGGTATGTTCCAGTTAAATTGAGAAGGAACATCCTCTTTTTTTTTTTTTTTTTTTGGTTCTACACTTGTCATTTTACTGTTGTTAGCATCTAAGTGATATACTTCAGCAATCTGTGCTGTGGAAACATATAGTATGCTCTCCAGTAATATCAAAGCTTCACAGAGGTTGATTATGGTTTATTTATGCGAGCCCCAAAAACTCTGGTGCCTGCAATGATGGATGGTTGTGAATGTTCCAGTATTTTGTAAATATTTGAACACTGCAGTTGACTTCTTCCATTGGTTATATTCTAGAAAATAATACTTGTACTGGAATTTAAGCAAAGAATTCATAATCAATATTTTGGCAGGTGGCCTGCTACATTTTTTATGCTTATATGTTTGTGGATTTGTGCATGGCTTTTGATAATGCTACACTCGTGTAATTTTGCCCCTTTGTTTTTCTTTCTACAGGGTGGTAAATGGTGCTCTTGATTATCTATCTAAGGATCTGGGAATTGCTCAAAATGCTGTCATGCAAGGCATGTCTCATGATCTTTAGCTACCATGCTTGAATCTCTGCTTTCTTTTCCGTTACATCTCTTTGTTGTTGTTGGTGATTTTTTTTTTTCCTGAAATATTGTATGTGTGTATTCTGGTGTCTGATAAGTCAAATTCCCATAGCACATTTAGTGCCGAAGATCATTTAGTGAAATTTAAGTGAAATAAAGGGCATTCAACTAACGCATTCCATCCATCTCTTCTGGTGTCTTTTGTTTATAAAAGTGAAGTGGCTTCACATGTAATCATTCAAGCAATGTCACAAGTTGTTGGCTTGCTGTTTTTCCCTCTTCTTTTCACTTTTGATTATTTTGATTATATGCCTACTCTTTAAATTATCCAACTTTTGTAATGACCAACTAGCATATAATGCTGTTACGTTAATTTTGATAGGATGGGTTGTCAGCACCCTCCTTGCTGCTGCTGCAGTTGGTTCATTTACTGGAGGAGCACTGGCAGATAAGTTCGGCCGGACAAGGACTTTTCAATTAGATGCCATTCCACTAATCATTGGAGCAGTTCTTACGTTCGTGTCATTTCATTAACTATTAGCTTCTTAACTCTCACAACTTTGCTGCAAACTAATATTTCAAAATGACGTGAATGTTCAGTGCTATAGCACAGAATGTCCAGACTATGATAATTGGCCGCTTGCTGGCTGGTATAGGTATTGGTATAACATCTGCCATTGTGCCACTTTACATATCTGAGGTAACATTTTCTGATCTTTATTGTTTGCTTAATTGCTTTGATTTTCTAGCTTTCTGGAAACAGCTGCTTACATTCTTTCTATTTGTCAGATCTCACCAACTGATATCCGTGGTGCACTTGGATCTGTAAACCAACTTTTTATATGTATTGGGATTCTTGCAGCATTGGTGGCTGGATTACCTTTATCACGGAGCCCAGTATGGTATATTATCCTAGCAGTTCTATAACATGTTTGCTATGAACATATCATGTCATTTGGCATTTGCTATGTTAAATTGTTTCTTTCACTATATGTCTAAAAACTGCTGAGCATGCAATATCATGTGCATCCTGAGAGATTGCCTCTTCTAACTTTTATTAAGAATTTTAGTGAAGTGTCTAAAATCCGTTCTTCAATTTGGTACAAATGCAGAGACGCTTAAAAGTTCTTTCTTTTGCATAACCATATTTGGTTGTAAATTTTCCCTTTCTAGTCTTGAAGACCTTTCTCCCTATCATTTGCACCTGTTGATGGAAAATTATGGAGGATTTACTTGCTTTTCTGCATTTATATATATGTATATATATATATATTAAATTTGTTTCCTTCGTATGTTTTGTTGGTGCAAAGCCATGATGCCTGACCAATAAGTCATGGGTGGAAAGGATAAAAAGTAATATTTCTTTTGGTAATCTGGTAAAAGGAAAAAAAAAAACACAATGGTGTAATATGATTCATGTGGTCTATGGTGTGGGATTAGGCTTCTTCGTCTTCCATCATTTACTGTCATTATACCATAATAGTTGTGCGACCCTGCGCATTTGTATCCATGATAGGTGCGTGCATACCTCAAAACTGCTTGGCCCAAATCCCCCTTCCCCACAAAAGTTGTAATAAAAGAAAGCTCCATCCTACTAGTTGGAATGTCTAGTTTTTTCATATTCTTTCCGATCAATCTTTATTTCATGAGATTGAGTTAATAGGTCAAGGTAATGCCTTCATCACTATACGTATTAATTTTATGTATTATGTGCATTGGATTTCTTTTGCAATTAAAATTTGTGGCTGCTTAAGCATTTACCATAACTGTTTTGATCTTTTTTAGTTATTTTTCTATAGGTGGAGGGGAATGTTTGGTCTTGCTGTTATCCCTTCTATTTTATTGGCTCTAGGAATGACATATTCCCCAGAAAGTCCTCGGTGGCTGTTCCAGGTTTCTTATTGGGCTATTCAATCTATTTTACAATTTTGTTCATCTCACATTGATATCTATATATATTTTTATAATATCGACTATTATTGATTAAATACATCAACTTTGCAGCAAGGGAAAATTTCTGAAGCAGAAAAATCTATAGGAACACTATATGGGAAAGAAAGAGTTCCTGAGGTTATGTATGAGTTAAGGACTGCAGGTCAGGGTTCTACTGAACCAGAAGCAGGATGGATTGATCTATTTAGTAAGCGATACTGGAAAGGTATGCGTGAATTTTGAAAGCTAACTGTAACTTAATATCGAATATTTGTAGTGCTATAAGGCCCATAGATAAGTATGCCCCTAATAGTATTGCTAATGGACACTACCAGTAGGATCAGATGGTAATCTCAGAAAATTATAGTATTTCATTTTAAAAATATTATAGCACATAAAAAATGAACTTGAAGTGTCTATGTTCTCAAAACATACTGTCAATTAGTATACTCTTTGTTTCTGAAGAGTTGTTACAGCACCAGTCAATCTAGTGTTTTTTGGTTACCAAATGATGATGAGTAATTAATGTCAAGGCTTGGGTTTGGTTTAAAATTTTATTGAAAAATAATAGATTTGTTCAATCACCATCACCACTTTCCTTGCCTTACCATAGTTTTGTCTTAATGCCTTAATGGGCTTAGGTTCTGTTTAATCATCATCACCGCCTTCCTTGTCCTACCGTAGTGTTGTCTTAATGCCATGATGATTTATAATGATGAACTTAAGGGCTGAGGAGGTAATATAATTCCTTTATTTTAACTTTATGTCTTCTTAAATCGAAATAGTATGGATTTCTTCTGGTTATTGAATCACAGCTCATATACTTTCTATTGTATCATGGTAATTTTCATTCTCAACTTTATTTCCTGCTGCAGTTGTGAGTGTTGGCGCTGCACTTTTCTTCTTCCAACAGTTTGCTGGGATAAATGCTGTAGTTTATTATTCTACAGCTGTCTTTCGTAGTGCTGGAATTGCATCTGATGTTGCCGCAAGTGCTCTTGTTGGTGCATCAAATGTCTTTGGTAAGTCTTTTATCATTTTAAAAAGCATATGTTCTTTGGGGGAGGGGGGACCGACATTCATGTAGGACATTTAATGTATGTCACTTCGACTCTTTATTCTCTTGAGGTACCCATGTTTGACACCTCTATTTAAAACATATCTGGACATGTGAAATTCTTGCAGGCACAGTTATTGCATCTTCTCTGATGGACAGACAAGGAAGGAAAAGTCTTCTAATCACAAGTTTTTCTGGAATGGTAGGTTTTTTATTTTTTTGTAAAGGTTCATTCTTTCAAATCAGAGAGTATGGGTTCTATTGTTAAACTCTTAAATTGCTTATGGTTCTTTTTCTTCTACATTATAACCAAGTTTCTTAAACTGCAAGTAATTTTACCTTGATGTAATCAAGTTTTGGGCTAGAGATCCTAGGATACAGTGTTGTTATTATTGATGTTGTTTCTGCCAATGTTGATGGCATTAAATTTTGAAACATGATGGGGATATTAATTTGGTTGAGACGAAATGTGAAGCTCACAATTACAAAATGAAATGATGCATGGTTTTCTCATCAGATTCTCTTATAACTAATAAATCTTTTCTTTTTTCCTTATCATGTTCTTCGGTTTCCATTTGGCTTGTGAAGGGTGCTTCAATGTTGCTGCTTTCATTGTCATTCACTTGGAAGGTTCTTGCCCCCTACTCTGGCATTCTAGCCGTTGTTGGGACTGTCCTGTGAGTTAACACCTTTTCTTGCAATTAATGAATCTCCTCAAAGCTTCTAATTGTTTTGATGCCTCCAATCATTGTCGCCTCCAAATGACCAGTGAGAATTAAAGCTGGCTTCCTTTTCTTTTACACAGTTTAAAGCTGGCTTCCTTTTCTTTTACACAGTTATGTCTTATCGTTTTCACTTGGCGCTGGTCCTGTGCCTGCTCTTCTTCTTCCGGAAATATTTGCTTCCAGAATTAGAGCAAAAGCAGTGGCTTTATCGCTTTGCATGCATTGGGTAAGTTGCGATAAAAATTGGCCCAAACATTTTGATACATATGTACATTGGCATGTATATCCCTGCAAGCCAATTCACATATAGATACTTTGATATGACATGATAATCATAATGTGACAATGGTTCTTTCTTAATATGACTTTCTCCATTGCATAGATTTCCTTTAAAAGAACATGATATGAAATTGTTTGCCGATTTTATCTAGTATTCATCTTTCAATTGGGTATTTCTCGCTTTCATGTCGGAACCTTTTTTTTTTATTTTCTGTTGTAACAGATATCAAACTTTGTCATCGGGCTGTATTTCCTGAGTGTTGTGGACAAGTTCGGAATCAGTGTAGTGTATTTGGTATTCGCCGCTGTCTGTCTTCTTGCTGTCTTGTTTATGGCTGGTAATGTTGTAGAAACTAAGGGGCGATCGTTGGAAGAAATTGAGCTTGCTCTTAATCCGACAACTTGATTCAGAGAATAATCTCCGTGACTTGTTAATGTTCATCCCATGAAGCGCAGTCACATGGATTGTTTCCGTTATCTTGGTAAGGCTTTTTTCCACAAATCTTTGGGTAAGCTCTGATAGTAACCTGCATTGGTGTTCTAGGCTTCTAGCACTTGGTAGAAGCTGTCTGAGATTTAGGAACAGGATTTTTCTTGGTTTGGTTTCTCAGTAATAAGAATATGCAAGCTTATGGTTTTGTTTTACAAAAAGTGGTATTGACTTTGGGAATAAGAGAATGGGAAACCTGTTGGACCTTACCTCGTAAGGTTGATTATATAAATAAATTGAATTCAGATGCAAGCATATGTTATTTAGTTTCCTCCAAGAAATCGTCATTTCCAAGAAGTTGTCGAGATTAGTTTTCCTGCTTTGTAAAATTTTCATCCCTTTTAATCTCATTTCGGTACGTGATTTCAGAAATGTTGGATATGAGTATGTAAATGTTCCATTTTGAAGTATTTTTTTAATGTAGTTGGAACATTCTTGAAAGGTTATATCTCTATATTTTGAAGGATGCTGCTCAAGAAAACATGTTCAAATCTTGAGATGGTTGATTCATTCTGAAATTAGACTTGATATATTTCAAGTTTGATTTGAACCTTTTACTTACTTGAGTTACGTTATCCTTTGTTTCATAGTCCTAGAACTATTTACATTCACCGAATTAAGAATTTTCGGATGCACAACTAGCGTATGCCTCAGAGGTGCCATAATCCGAAAAGGAAATAAGAGTCGAAACAATAATTACTCAAAGCTGTACTTTATTCAGAAATAAATCTACATGTTGGCTTTCCTTTCCCATCTTTCCTTTGTATCAAGCCTGTGAACAAACCATAACATAGGAAATTATTAATATACTAGACAATATGTCAGATAGAGTAGCAATTCATGATGCTACATAAGAGTTATGTTATCCGTACTCAAGAATGAATTTTAGATATGGACATGTGTCTGACACGTGTACTTAATTTACATTTTTATATATATCTGATAAGATCATATCTCTATATTCATATCCATATCTGAATATATATTGGATGCAGCGTCAAAAACGAGTATTTTTGAAAAAAATAAAATAAAAAAAATTCAGGTAACATAAATAGGATATAAGCACATCAGGTGGAGCAGCAATTCTTGCTTATGAATATATTTCTCCGCAATGTTGTCTAGATTCGGGGCCTAAATATCAGATATGATATGCATCCAACACGCTATGCTCAACTTTGAGTTTTTTCATATAATCGGAGGATCATACCCCTATACTAATGTTTGGAAAGTAGAAAGTTAAAAAGAATGTGCGGGTGACATAGCTTTTCGATTAATGAATGAGTTGATACTAAGGATCAGTCTAAGGTGAGAGTTTGAAACATACCCCCAATGCAATTTCTGCCGCTTTTTTGTTGCAAGTTGCACAACATCATTGTCTTGCAGTGTAAAGGGATTATCATCTTCACTGTGGCTCTTTGAGTTTGGAACACTTTCATCTTCAACTTTGGTGTTTGAATCTGATTCTTGAGAACATGCAGAATTCATGTATTTGGAACAAAATCTTTTGGCTTGATCTATAATTAGAAGAAACAATTGCAGATGATGAGTTATGCAGGTATTCAGCATGAAATTTTTTGGTTTGATCTACGAATAGAACAAGAGATTATGGGTGATGAACCAAAAATCCAACAATAGAAAGTTATTGATTATAGTATAGTATTTTTGTGATTACCGAACAGTCGAACACAAGTATAGATCTGAAACAGATATATTCAAAAAAATTTCAAGTTTTTCCATGCATTTACAGGGTTCTTAGAGACTATGTTCAGATATCCATTGAACATGGGTGTAGAATACAAATACTTAAAGAAAAATGGAGTCAAGCAACATGGATGATATAAATAACAACGGGTACCTTTTGGTTTCTTGTGAATCTTTGATTTCGCTTTTATTTGTAAACGCCTCCTGTGAAGCTCCTATTACACGCAATGTTCAGGTGGTTAGAAGTAATTTATGCAGTGGAAAAGAAAGATTAAGAGAATATCAGAGATAACTAATAAATGGAACATTCAAAAACCAGAAGACATCCTTCTATCCTAGATTACTCGGATTTGAGTGTGAGTGTCGAGTATGGATAAGTGTTCGATACGAATGTTTAACTTTTTAAAAGCTTTTCCAAGTATTTAGGAAATTCTTAAAGGGTTATATCCCGGATATGTATCGGACATGAAAAGGAAGCAAACATACGCCAAAGCATATTAAATTTAAACAACATTGCCCATTCAACTCAACTCCTAAACAAACATACCAAATTAACAGGTTTTAAAGCCTATCTATGTCAAAGTTCTGTCATCATCTACAAGAAAAACGAAGAGTCAGCAATATAGCCATCATCTCAAGTAAGCCAAAGATTTCACTGCCCATCATCTAAATTCCATAAAAAGTTACAGGGACTTGAAAAGTAATCGTAATGCAATTCTATGGTTGCTTTTTATGGATTATCATTGCCATCTACAAAATTTACATCTATTACACCCGAAATCAAGATGAACTAAAAACGCATGACGTATCTGCCAATGATGGTAAAAGGGTTGGGGACTCGTATAGCAATCGTAATGTAATATTAGGCACAATGGTCAAGGTTTTGCTTCTTTCCGCCACTGATATTCATTACCAATATTTACTGAAATACAATTCATCACACCCGCAACAAATTAAGATAAGTTCGACAAATTGAAAACGTGCCACTGCAATTTAAATCCATGAGAAGTGTCTAGGGTTCAGTTCCTTCAATCATAAACAAAACCCAAGATTTCACTACCCCTAATCTCGATTCCATTAAAAAAAAATCTGCTAAAAGATAAATGGTTGCCGCAAAATCATGTGAAAATCAATATTAAGAAATTACTTGGAATTTAGAAAGCTGTTGAGGAGTGACACCAACAGGCTTGAAGTTGGGTTGCAAAGAACGGGTAGAAGCGATCGCTGTTTCTCTTCTATTGTCTTCATCTTCTTCCTGCTTTTGATTTCCCATGTCTTCTCTCCTGCCTTTCCGCTATGCCCAACGATTAGAACCGCAAGGCGTTTGGGTTGAAACTAAGGTTATCCTCCTGTTTGATAGACTCGGGTTGTCCAGGCCGGTCTTTGGACAAAATAAATAATCTTCAATTCGGGCTGATGTACCACTAAACATGTTTTTCTCACAAATTATGAAAAATTATCTATCAAAAATGATAAAATTATCACTTAATAATTTAATTGTGTGATAATTTTAAAAAAAACATAATAGTAATTTTAAATATTTATTATGTCAATTTAATCTTGATTTTAAAATTTCTAACCTTCAACATTTGCTCCTTGTATAATTTGAAACTTTTTTTATACTTTTGTTTTTAGTTATGATTTTTTCAACTAAAAAGCTAAAACTAAAAATAAAAATTTATCAGCTAAATTTTATAGAAATTGTTCAAAGTGTGGTGTTACCATAATCATTTTGCTATTTATCGTCAATGCTATGTCAGTATATTTTAACAGTGTTAGTTAGGTACCAACAAAAAAATTATCAAATAAGTATAAATTGTAACACCCTAATCTCAAATACGGAGTACTCAAATACTAAGACACTACATCAAGTCATCGGAGTAACCCAACAAAATTTTCAAATAATTTTAAATACATTTTATATAAGAGAAAATACCATACATAGTTATACTGAAAATAGTAATAAAAGTAGTTATACAAAATATGTGGAGCTCCAGTATCATCGTATATCAAAATAGTCAAAATAACAAAAAATGATAAATGAGTTACAGACCTACAAAAAAAAAAATACAAGTAAAGCCTTAGGAATATAATGCCCACTAATAGATAAAGTATTGTACTCTGAATACGTGATGCTAGGAGTCTTTCGTCGATGATATTCCTCGGACACGAACAAAAGTCTACAAATCTGAACATTAAGAAAATTCGAAGGTTGAGCTTTACAAGCTCAGTGGTACACAACAAATCTACCATACTTCAAGCAATCAAATGTATACATAGAAACATGACACAAGTATTGAATAATTTAAAACATGAGTCATTAAATCTACATAACCAAATCGCTTGCATATCAAACTTGTTAGATTGCACATACTGCTCAAATAATCGGGTATCCGGATAGTCCCATGCCACTCATGGCCGCTAGTCAGATAATCCCGTGTAAAAGCCTAAAATTTCAGTAATGTCAGAACAATGATTCGAAATCACTAAATCTGACGAATAAGATTAGAAAATTAAATAAAAATAATATTTAGAAGTAAGTGAGATATTAGAAATATTTTTTTAATAGGTGGAATTAAAATTTAAGGAGAAATTATTAAATAAATTGAGTCAAAAACGGGGTACCGAGACTTCGATTTTGTAAAATCAAGTCAAAAATATTTTTATAAATATTTATGGAGTATTATTAATATGGTATTAAAATCTCATTAGAAAATTTTAACGTTTGGGTGGTCAATTAAATAAAAAGGATTAAATTAAAAAATGTGTAAAAGTTGCTAGAAGGATTAAATAGCTTAGTTGTCAAATAAGGAAGGACCTAAAGTGAAAATAAGCCCAAGGGAGATATTTTGGGCAGCACAAGCAGAGAAAAATCAGAAAAATTGAGGAAATAAGGGTAAAATTGGAAAATTACAAAATTAACTAAATAAAGATAGGACTAAAGTGGAAATATCTAGATTTCTCTTTATTTTCTTCATTCTCATCAGCCAAAAACACCATAGGAGGGTTTTCTAAGCTGGTTTTTCATATTTTTTGCATCAAGTGAGTAATTCTTGCCTTTTTCTTGTAATTTTTGTGTTTTTAAGACTTTTAGAACTAGGTCCTACTATCTAATTCATTAGTTTTTGATTCTATGTATGATTTTGGAAGTTTCCATGGATGAGTGCTGCAATTTTATGATGAATTAGCATGAAATTGAAGCTTTAATTTGGTTGTGAGATGATTTTATTAAGTAAATTCAATAGAAATTGATGTTTAGGACGTAATTGTGAAGAATGTTGAAATTAGGGTTTGATGCTAAAATTCTGATTTCCAAAGGTTGTGAAGTAGTTTAAGATGATAGAATAAAGTATTAATCGAGGAAAAATTCAACTCAATTGAGGGGTTAATCAAGTATGGACCAAATTGTAAAAATTGTAA
Organism: Gossypium anomalum; assembly: GCA_025698475.1. NCBI lineage: Eukaryota > Viridiplantae > Streptophyta > Magnoliopsida > Malvales > Malvaceae > Gossypium > Gossypium anomalum. Next base: position 20,589,967 of record CM046966.1, read on the forward strand.
AGTTTAGGGTAAATGTGTAATTTCAAAAATTGAAGGGTATAAAGCATGAATTGAATTTGAATTGAAATATATGCTAATTAGTAAATAATTTTATATTTGAGATCAAGAATCTGAAGATAAACGAGGAAAAGGAAAAGTTACCGATTAGTCTCTAAAATAGTACAACTTTTACAAATTGGCCTAGGTAAGTTCATAAGATTGAAATTATATAATTTTTTGTTAATTTGAGAATGATATAATGTTTTATTTTATATATTTGTTATTGAATTATTAATATTGGAAAATAATATGAAAAGAATTGAGTTAAAAGTCAAATTGAGAAATATGCAGGATTGAGTACGTTCGTGTTATGACAAGTGATGAATTGATGGATAAGACCATGGTTGATCCATGGAAAAGTATGAATGTAGGTATGGTATTTCAATAAAGAAAACCATAATGAAATGTGAAATGTAGGTATGACATTTTCTATACCGAGTGGTGAAACGTAGGTATGGCATTTTTCATACTGAGTTGTGAAACGTAGGTATGGTATTTTCCATACTGAGTTGCGAATTGTGGCACTGAGCAAACGACGTACTCAAATCCGTAAGACGTCTCTTAATTTGACAAGTGTTGGTAGGTGATAGTTGAAGTTAAGTGCTGGAATATGATAGGATATTTGATATTGAGCTCTATTGTATGGACTCATCATTTGAGATTGTATTTGGCAGGAATTGATCGTATAATATTGTTTATTGAATTGTTTATGAATTTTTGGTAAGGTTGTTATTAAGAGCCTATAAACTTACTAAGCTTTCATAAGCTTACTTTGTGTGTTAATTGCTTCTGTAGATTTACATGATATCGGTGGATCAGATCAACACATCTGGAAGCACTATCCAGAATTCCACTGGTAGATTTTGAATGTAACTTTTGATTTATATGGCATGCAGAGGACAAAGTTGAAAGATGTAGCTTTGAAACATTAATATATGTATGTTTGAATATCTATGTTTTGAAGTTAGATTTGGTAAGTAAGGTAATGAATGAAGTTATTTTTGGTAACCTTAGGTTAAGAAGTATTATGTTAAAATGGTTAATGAACACTTGGGTTTTTAGTTGAATTGGTTTCTTGGCTAAGTATATTTGTGTGCTTGAATATTAAATGCAAGTAGGTCGTAAAAAGGGTGAGAAATGTGGCCTTAAAATGGCTTATTTTCGTCCACACGGGTAGACACACGGTCTGCCCTATAGGTATGTGATCTGGCCGTGTATCCCCTGCATCATAAATTTTAGCTTCAAATTGACCATACTGGCAGAGACGCGACAGTGTGTCTCAGTCATGTGTAGGACACGGTCTTAGGACTTGGGCCTGTGCCCAGGCCGTGTGAAGTCTGCGCCTTAAACGTGAAAATTAAACTCATCACACGACTTAGCACACGGGCATGTGTCTCGGCCGTGTGCCCTTAATTTGGCAATGATGTCATAAACAGAGAGCTCAGCGGGCAAGGGACATAGGCATGTCCTAAGCCACACGAGCGTGTGGCTCTCCAAAAATGTGAAAATTTTTCTAAGTGTTGAAAAAGTTTCGAAAGTTCCCAGTTTAGTTCCGAATCATTCCCGATGTATGTTTTGGGCATCGTAGGTCTGTACAAAGGACGTTATGCATATGTTTATATTATTTTAATTTGAATGAAATTTTATGGCTCGATTTTGTATGTTTGTTTACGATTAAGTCTGGTAATGCCTTGAACCCTGTTCCGGTGTTGAATATGGGTAAGGGGTGTTACATCCCGGGTGTTTGTAGGGTTATCCCAAGCGCCACTCATGGTCGCTAGTTAGGTTAGAGCTCGAAGGCTGAGCTGTAACACCCATTACCAGTATCCGACGCCGAGACAGGGTTTGAGGCATTACCGGACTTAAACATACACATACATGTAAAACCAGGCCATAAAATTTTATTTAAATTAAAAATATTCATTCACATGCATAATATTCCTTACATGAGCTACCGAGGCTCTAAACATGCATTAAAGGCGGTTTGGGACTAAACTGAGAAATTTGGAAAGTTTTGGGAAAACTTGGAAATTTTTTTATGAAACAGGGTCACATGCCCGTGTGGACATCGAGACATGCCCGTGTGTCTTCAACACGCCCGTGTCCTCAAGCCGTGTAACTCTCTGTTTATGATGTCAGCAAAACAAATTGAACCATACAACAGAGCCACACATGAGGCGTTACTGCACACATACACACATTCATTCAAAATCACTATAAAATTTTTATTTTAAAACAATTTCATTCATACTTGCACAAATTGATCTAATTATAGACCTACGAGGTCCAAAACATACATTAAAAATGTTCCAGGACTAAACCGAGAACTTAAGAAAAACTTGGGAAAATTTCTAGGTTTAAACCTCACACGCCCGTGTGGAGGCAATACATACGCCCGTGTGCTTGGGACACGTCCGTGTCCCTTACCCGTATGGAATTATTTGGATTTTTTTCTAGTTCGAACCTACAGGGTTTTTACACGGCCGAGCACACGCCCCTGTCCCTCACACGGCCTAGACACGCCCATGTCCAAAAACCTGAGTATTCTATTTATGATGTCAGCATGCATTTAGGGGCACACGGCCAAGACACATGCCCGTGTACTAGGCCATGCCCTCCACACGGTTGAGACACACGGCCATGTCTCCACCCGTGTGTTTACTACCATGCATACTGACTTGCAACATTAGGGTACAGGGGACACACGGCCATTCGACATGCCCATGGGGCAGACCGTGTGTCTACCTGTGTGGACCATTTAAAGGCTATTTTCTAAGCCAATAGTCACCCTCAAACACTCATTCATTCAAACACATTTTATAACATGCAACATAACATATTTAGGTATTTCAATGTTCCACATCATGACACTCTCACATCTTCATAACGTCATCTTATTGTACTTTTGTTTTGTTACACCATTTAAAGGCATTCCACACCAATTTCATGCATTATCAAACTTGTCATCATAACTTCAAATCATGTGTTCATGTTAATAGTCATTTTAACACATGCATTAACACATGCATGCATGGGTGATTAAATTACAACCCAAATGATCAAATATAAGCCATATCACATGGCCAATACAAAATGAATCATCATTATCATAGGCCTTCACAATTTGGCCAAATAGCATGACGCATATCACAAAAAGACCAAGTCCCCTATACATGCCATACTCAAAATAATAATTTCACTATACCAAATAGTCCTTTGATAGTGTGATCAAATACTCCGACAGCTTCCGATCCCCGAGCTAGCTTGGCGGAACTACAAAGGATGGAAAAAGAGAGGGGAGTAAGCATTATAGCTTAGTAAGTCCACATGCAAATAATATGCAACGAAAATAAACAATCAATATGCAAAAACATAGTAACATATACTTAAAGATTATCCATCACTTACACCTTTTTACTTACTTATCACATGTATTCATAGACTTTTTCATCATGAATCATTCTTTACCAATGCATTATTCATAGGTTTAGCGTATATACCTGTACTTATCGTAACATATATCATGTAACCATACCTCTTTGACATGCCCTCCTCGAGACTTTCATTATATCCATTGCCTTACCCGTTGAACACTCAGAATACTATTGGATACACGAAAATTTGCACATAAGTGCCTCATATACTTACGTAGCCAAAGCTACCTCATGACATGTAATACATCCATAGTGAACTCGGACCTCTCAATGAGCTCGGATGTTACATGTACTGCATCCATTATGAACTCGAACCACTCAACGAGCTCGGATGCTTGCATTCATAATGAACTCGGACCTCTTAACGAGCTTGGATACCACATATATCACGAACCCGAACCACTCAACGAGTTCAAACTTCTAAATTCCTAGTGACATATCACTGGTATCCTACACTATTCCTAAGGTTCAAATGAGGTTTTTCTCATTGCACATGGTATCTCAATCGTACTTGCTCGTAACGTCGTGGATAACAATCATAGTATTATTTATGCATTCACAACCATCAATAAGCGTATAATTCATAATCACAATAAAGAAATTATCACAAATTATTAAAGTATTAAAACATATTACAACACCACATTATTTGCATATGTACTTACCTCGGTACAAAATGATGATAATCGAGCCTAATCGTCGTATACTTTATTCTTCCCTCGATCGAGGCCCGGTTCACGTTTTTCTTGATCTATAATGCCAAATTTAACTTATTTATTATTCACATTATTCAAATGGGTCCATAAATCATGCTTTTGAAAATTTACGTTTTGACCCCTAAACTTTCACATATTTACTGTTTAGTCCTTAAGCTTGTAAAATGAAATGCATGCATTTTCTTGGTTACCCAAGCCTAGCCGAACCTTTATATGCTCATAGCAGCCCATATTTCCTTTTATTTCACATTATTACTACTCACTTTTACACTTTTACAACCAAGTCCCTTGTTTAGGTGTTTTCACTAAAAATCACCTAGTAAAAGATGTTTATCATACCTCAAACATCCATATTCCTCCATTAATCATAAAAATACATGCATGTTGTGCATGATTCAAATTTCATACATGAACCTTGCCTCAAAATATAGCTAGAAATGGGTAGATCATGCTTCAAGGACTTCAAAAATGTAAAGAACATTAAAAACGGGGCTAAGAAGTACTTACAATCAAGCTTGGAAATGTTGAACAAAACCCTAGCTATGTCTACTGAGAATTTCAGCTAGCACATGGAGAAGATGGACACATTTTTGCTTTGATTTTCCTTTTTTATTCTTTTAATTACTAAATGACTAAAATGCCCTTAGGGTTTTTCTTTCATATTTTTCCTATGCGTGTCCATTTTTGTCCAAAATTATAGAAATTGGTAAAATTGCTAATTAAGACCTTCTAATTCATAATCTAAAGCAATTTCATGCTTAAAGCTTCTAGAATGCAAGTTTTGCATTTTATTCAATTTGGTCCCAAAAATTCAATTAGACATTTTATGCTTAGAATTTCTTCATGAAACTTTCACACAAGCATGTATTCATAACATAAACCTCATAAAAATCATATAATCATTATTTCTATCTTGGATCTGTGGTCTCGAAACCACTATTCTGACTAGACCTTAATTCGAGATGTTACAACTCTCCCCCCTTTAGGGATTTTCGTCCCCGAAAATCTTACAGGTGAAAAAGTCTGGATATGCTACGGATACGTACAGGTACGTATGTTATACTCATAAGTAATGCCTTGTTACAGGATGATAAATGACAAAAAGGTATATTCATGTATATATATATGAATATTTGATTAATGAGCTATTGATTAATGAATAATCTTGGTGATCATGTTATCATGTCATCCTATGATAGTCATCATAATATTGCACTAAAATAGTGTTGGACAACAGCAGTTGCGTGACTTTGAAAATCCACCAAAAATTGTGGAAGTTGAATTAAAGGCTGAATTAAATATTAAATGAAATCTTATTGAGTCTAGTTTCACATAGAAGAAGCGGTATGAGCAAAAGAATTTAATATTATGAGATATTCGAATTCTTGTAAAATAGAGTCAGAATGAGTTTGAAATCCCTAATTCTGAATTGGGAAAATCACTAGAAATTGTACAAAAATAATTATGGGTTATAATTCATATGAATAAGTCTTTAATGAGTCTATTTTCAAGATAATTAGACAAGAATGTTATCCAAATCCCGTATTAAGAGATAGTAAATTTTAGTGAGGAAAGGTTGAAGCTAAATTTTAGTGAGGAAAGGTTGAAGCTGTCAAACAGTGAAACATGAGAGATTTAAAGAATAAACTGTACTTATTGGCTAAACCAAAAACTCTAAAAATTTTATGGTAAGAAGATACGTGAGTCTAGTTTCAGGAAAAATTAGCAGATCTTGATTTGGAGTTCCGTAGCTCCAGATATAAATAATTTAGTGACTATGACTTGAGAAAAATAGCATGACCAGAATATAAGTAAAAGTATAATTATGGTTATATTACAATGGAATCATGTTGATAAGTTGCTTATTATTTTCATATGGACTTACTAAGCTTTAAGCTTACCCCCTCCTCTCTATTTCTTTAGTGTTGTCAGGTTAGCTCGGGGTTGGAGATCGTCGGAGGCAGCATCACACTATCAAGCTATCACTTTCGGGGTATTGATGAATCTTAAACGTTTACAAGTGAGTGACATGTATGGGGACTTAGTTATTGATATGCGTTTTTATGATTTGGCCAAGATGTTGGCTTATATTAGTACATTGTATATAGCCATGAGATGTGGCTTATGATGGTCATGGCTTGTAAGTCTATTTATCCAAGCTATGTATTGATGCCTTGTGATGTGGTCATGTGATTATATTTGTTTGATATGAATGGTTAGTATTACGGTATGTATGCTTGATGAATGTTTTATAACCAAACGGAGTGGTTATAATCAGAGAATAAAAGTGTGATATGGCAATAAGTCAATAATGCTTGAACATGAAATTGGTGTGGAATGATTAGGAGCATGGTATAAGTGTATAAGTGATAATCAAAATGACATGTTCAATTGATTGTGAATTGGTGTGTTTAGACTTAGTATAAAATGAGTAAGCAAAACACATGTATATACATATGAATATTACAACTGAGTCTTAATGAAGGATGTTTAATCATTTACTTGATGCTATATTATACGTGTCTATAATGTATTTAAGTATGTGAGGTATTAATGATAATAAAAAGGCTTGGAAAATAGCTTAAGTGCTAGCCACACGGGCAGAGACACGGCCATGTGTCACAGCTTAGCACACGGGTGTGTGGCCTGGCCGTGTGGTTCAATTTGTTTTGCTGATGTCACGAACAGAGAGTTACACGGCCTGAGGACACGAGCGCGTTGAAAACACACGGGCGTGTCCCTGTGTCCACACGGGCGTGTGACTCTGTTTCATGAAAATTTTTCTAAGTTTTCCCAAAACTTTCCAAAGTTCTCAGTTTAGCCCCAAATCACCTTTAATGCATGTTTAGAGCTTCGGTAGCTAGTGTAAGGGACATTATGCATGTGAATGAATATTTTTAATTTTAAATAAAATTTTATGTCCCGGTTTTACATGTATGTGTATGTTTAAGTCTGGTAAGCACACGGGCGTGTGCATTGCCTCCACACGGGGTGTGAGGTTTAAACCTAGAAATTTTTCCAAGTTTTTCTTAAGTTCTCGGTTTAGTCCCGGAACGTTTATAATATATGTTTTGGACCTCGTAGGTCCATAATTAGATCAATTTGTGCAAGTATGAATGAAATTGTTTTAAAAGAAAAATTTTATAGCCCAGTTTTGAATGAATGACTGTGTATGTGTCCGGTAACGCCTCGTATCCTATCCCGGTCTCGGGTACGAGTAAGGGGTGTTACATGAGTGCAAACAAAGCGTCAAACATATAATCACAGAAATGCAACCATGACATTCGAGTCACATACTCGTTTCAACTTGCTTATCATTCGAACTAAAATATTAACTAAAGAGATGTAACAGTCTGCTACCTTGACATTTTGACCTTTCCTCATTCAAAAATTAATAACTCTTAATATATAACTCTAAATTGAGCACCATTTATTTTAAACGAAACTAGACTTTTGTATGGTTATAGAGATATAAGGCTCGCTTCCTATTTTATCTCATGAATTTTTTGGTGATTTTTCAAAGTCACCGCTAAATCTGTTTTATAAGAATTCTGCTGCCAGATTTTTATGACCTTTCAACACTCAAAAATTCATATATTTTAAAATACAAATCGAAATTGATCTCCGTTTGTTCTAAATGAATCTATACTGACTAACATTACAACGATGTATAGATCACTTCTTAATTATTTTTACAGAATTTATGGTGAATTTTCGAACTTACTGTTTTTGTAATAATCTATTTCTAGCAGATTTCACAACTAAGGCTCCATTTTTTATTGAAAATGACTTCCGGAAAATGACTTCCAGAAAATGATTTCTGGAAAATAATTTACTTTTCCGGAAAATCTAATATTTTTTGGTGTTTGGATGAATCCGTGTAAAATATTTTCTGTTATTTAGTAGATTTTTTAAAAATATTTTATAAAAGTTGTTTTCAATAAAACAAACATACATTTGAGATTTTCTTATTTTTTCATTGTTTAATTGAATTTATTTTTATCTATAATTTTATATTTTACATTATTTTTACATATATTAAAAATATTGTGTTAAATTCAGATTCATTGTAACACCATTTTTTAATTACATGACTACCAAGTGAGTATTGTTTATTTAAAAATGTGACATCAACAAGGTCGACAAAAAAAAAATTAACGATATCAACAATTAGACTTGATTTTCAAATTTGAAAAGTAAAGGGACTAAATTCTTGAAAATAAAAGTACAAAGACTAAATTATAAATATGTGAAGTGTACATAGACTTATGACATATTTTAACCTTTATACTACAAAACATTTATTATTAATATATTTATAATTGTAATAAATATTTATTATTAAAATATTAATATTGAATATTTTCAATAACATGTGAATAATATTATTTAAAATTATTATTTTTAAATTTTATTATTAAAATAAAATTGAAATATTAAATAATCTATTAAAATAATAAATTATATTTATTATATTAATAATTTATTATATGACTAAATATAAATAATTAAATATGTATGTTTAATAATATTAAAAAAATATAATATTTAAATATTTTAAAAATAAAAATAAAAATTTATTATCAATATAATAATATTAAGCTTGATTTAAGTTAATTTTTATATAAAAATAAAATTATCTATAGATAAGCTATTTTCCAGAAAATGACTTACGTTTTTCAAAAGGGTAAGTCATTTTACAGGAAAAATGACTTAGTTTACCTTGACCTGTAAGTTATTTTCCGTTGACCAAATTATTTTTTGTGAAACAAATACAGGAAAATACATAAAATATTTTCCGTAAAACCTTTTACATGTAAACAAGTGGACCCTAAGTTTTTAGCTTCATTTTAAAACATTCAAACAAGATTTCCACCCAAAGACATATAATAAGCATGCATTATCACACAAGCATCATATTTATGACTTATCAAGAAGTATAAAAGAGTTAGAGGGTACCACCTTGATGGAAGAACACCAACAAAGTTTCTTGCCTAGCTCTCCACCACTTTGCCTTTACCATTAGCTTTACCACCCTCTTTAATTAATAACCATGTAACACACAAGATTTTCTACAAAAAAATAAGAGTTGATAGGATGTAAAAATATATATTTTAAATAAATAAATAAATAAAATATGAGAATATGGGTAGAGACTTTCTCAAGGTCAAACCTTTCCAAACATAGATCAAGACTCTTAGATGAAAAAAAATAGTGATAACTCGCTCAAATTTCTCTTCCTCTAAAAGGCTTGCTAAGGAAAAAAAAATAGATGAAAAAAAGAAGAAAAAGAAAGAGAGAGAGGAAAAAATGTAAATGGGAAAAAAAACAATAGGGAAAAAATAGGGACAAATCTAATTTATGAAAAGATTTTTATTTAAAAATAGTAAAATTACCATATTAGCTATCTATCTTCCCCTACTTCACACAAGCTTCCCAACATCCTTAATTTCTTATAGAAAAAGTCCAAAATTCACTCAAATTAATTCCAACAAAAACTAAATCCCAAAATAAATTTATCCATCACCAGCCCATGTAAACACTCGAATGTTGACTCTAGAATTTGGGGTCGTTACATAAATTAACAAATTCAAATAAATATGTATATAACCTTTGTTGCAGGCCAATATTCGGCCATTTATTACAAAACCAGACCCCAAATAAATGACCCAAACCCATCAACAGCCCATAACACAATAGCCCAAAGATATCCTACACCCAAACGAAACCCAATTAACCTAACCCAATTAAGACCCAATACAAACCCTAAAACCCTAGCCTAAATCACCTAATCCCACCGCCCCCAGTCACATCTCCTGCAAGCACCGCCTCTGCTCCACCGCCCCTGCACCTGCAAGAAATTAAAACCAGACAAGACAGAAGCGAAAAAGAGTGGACAACACGAAAGAGAAAAAGTTGTAATTCATTCAATTATAAAGCTATCAAAAGCAAATGTAAGAGGGGTTGGTTTTTTGGAAGACAATTAAAAGAAAATAAAAACAGATTCAAATTTTTAGCAACAACATCAACTCCATCGACATCCAAATAAGAAGGTCTCATCAAAACAAGAAAATATCAAAGGTCAACAAATCAAAACTAAAATCGAATCAACATAAGGTGATCTTTTCCCATTTATTTCAGCTTACTTTTTAGGACGATTTTTGTACATATATGTATTTAAAAATAGAATAAAATAACAAGATAAACAATATAAAAAAAGAAAAAAGGAAATTTTACCTCTCACCGTGCCATTGTACGCAGCTACATGCTGCTAATGGGCGGCGACGGTGGTCCGTGGCCAGGACCGACGGCGACACTACTGTGGCGAGCTCCCCTCTTCTTCCCTCTTCTCCCTTTTCCCCTTTTCTTTTTCCTTTTTTCCCTTCTTCTGCGATGCCAAATGAATTTTTTAAAAAAAATTTGACTTATATAGGGGTCCAAAACGCACCGTTTTGGACCCCCCTGCTAATGAATAAAACGACGCCGTTTTAGGGGTGGGTCGGGTCAACCCGACCCGCCCTGCAAGGATCCGCATTTTCAGTATTTTAAATCAAGTTATGTTTTAATCCCAATTTGGCCCCGTCGTTTTGCTCTGCGTTCGATTTGGTCCCTCCTTACTACGCAGTGTTTTAACGAACGGGGATATTGCGTATTTGGCCCTCGTTGTTTTCACGCGTGTCCATTTTAGTCCCTTATTCCTTTATTTCTTTTTAAATTCGCCCCAGGTTCTCATTTCTCATTCCGATTTAGTCCTTTTTCGTTTATTTTCTTTTTTTTATATTACTAATATTGTTATTATTATTTTTATTGATATATTAATTATTTTTAAAGGTATTATTATTATTAATGATTATTATTCCTAGTCTTAGCATTGTTAATAATATTAATATATGTATATTATATATGTGTATATTCATACACTTGTATATAATACTATTTTAATTCCTTTATTTTTTTTACTATTATATCATATATTTTTATATATATTTCATTATTACTCCTAACATTATTATTAATATTATTAGATGTTATTTACTTCTAATATGTATATATTATGTAAATGTCCTAATTTTATATTACTTATTTTTTTATTTTATATATATATTATGTATATGAGTTTTTAATATCATACTTTATACATATATTTTCATTGTTAGTCATTTATATGTATATATATATATACTACTATATGTATACCTATAATATTATATTTATTATTGATATCAATTTATATTTATTATATATATATGTGTATAGATTTTTTATTAAATACATTATTTTCTTATTACATTATTATTATTTTCACTCGTTTCTTCATTGTTTTTTATATATACTCTTGCATTATGTATATTTTTAAGAAATATTATATTTTTACGTATTATATATATATATTTTTTAATATCCTATTATTTATATATTTTATTATCTCATGTATATGTTTTAATAACTATTATGTACATATATATATATATATTTATCGTATTGTGTGTATATTTTAATATATATATATATATATATACATATAGCATTATTAGTATCTTTAACGTTATCATCACCTTACTTACTATTATTATATGTTTACATACATTCGTTTTATTTCGTGTTTAATACTATTATTTTCACATTTAATATCGCATGTATTGTTAGTGTTTTTAGTATTATCGTTATATTTATTATTTAATGCATTTTACCCTTTTATTTTATATCAATTTTGTTTTACATCGCTTCAAAAACCACATTATTGTTTCTAATTAATTTCAATAATCAAGGCAACATATCGATTTAACATTAAGTCATCGAGTTCATCGCTATGTTGGGTGAATGTCAATTGACTCGTGTTAAAGTAATATACCCTTCTCAAAAATCGGAATAAACTAAAATTTCTCGTCTTTTTAATCGAATCACAACTAAGCTTTACATTGAACTCGTATTTTTGAAAACCAAGACAACACGTGTTTATAAGATACCAATTTTGGGCGTCGCGAGGGTGCTAATACCTTCCTCGCGCGTAACCGACTCCCGAACCCTAATTTTTCTCTGGATTTAAACGTAAACCTAAATCTAGCCTTTGTTTTTTAAAGAAAGATCTAATAGGTGTCCGATCACACCTAGAAAAAAGGATCGGTGGCGACTCCCGGTTTATTTTTAAAACCAAATTTCAATTTCCAATTTTCCAATAAATCGCCACAATTTAGCGACCCGAAACCAAACTTTTACGTCGCTACAACCTTTTAACAAATATAATAGCCTCAACTTGTAGCTTATTTTTTATTACATAAACTATAGCTAATATTAATAAAATATTAGTAGGTTTACGTTTTGGTCACTCAACTTCAAAAAGTTATAAAATGGTCATTGAACCATTTAAAATTTTCATTCAAGTCATTAAGCTGTTAAGATTTTTTTTTTAAAGTTTTGATTAGTGAGTTCCAAGCAACAACTTGATGATTGATACGGTGGATCAATCCCCATTGGTAAGTTGAAGAACATAACTTAGATTCAAGTCAATCTGATGATCAATGTTGGAGATCGAAGAAAACAACTATATGAATTTTGGTTCACATATTTATGATGTTTAAAGTTATTTCATAAAAAAAAAATTGAATTGTAGAAGAGAAGGGGAAAGAAAGCTTTCAGTTGGTATAAGCCATACAATAGCGGTTTTAATAGCCCAATCACTTAAATAAAAACATTTAAATAGCTTAGTAACCATTTTGTAACATTTTATCGGTTAGTGATTAAAATATAAATAGACTAATAATTTAGTGACCTTAACTGAAATTTAACCTTTTTTTATATCTAAATTCTAAAGATATAAAAAACAGAACCAACGAACCAAAATAAAGAGCTGTCCAAGTTCTGCTAACTTGTTATTGAATCACCATCTGCCACTCATGTTCACCACTCTCTTAAAATCTCCCATTCCTTTCTCTTCTTCCTTTAACTCAACCCAAAACCCTTCCAAAACCCAGAAAGGAAATCACTCTTTCAACAAAAATTCCAAATTCTCAGTCTCAAAAACCCACAGGAATGGCCCCATTAAGATGCCAACACCTCCATGGATGAAGGGTCCTCTCCTTCTCCAACCCGATGAAGTGTTAAATGCTTCAAAACCCACTACTAAAAGCAGCTCAAACAACAATTCAAAGGCACCTGAAAAGGCATTGTTTGGAAAGGAAAGCGGGGTGAGAGGGAAGAAAGTGATGAAAAAGATCATCAGAGACGTGGAAAAGCTACAAGGGAATGGAGCCTTAGACGATACCCAGATTGGGAAATTTGAAGAATCTGAGATCGGGAATTGGTTGGAGGAGATTGGAAGTGATGGGGAAGTGAAAAAATTTGATAGGAAAATGCCGTGGGTGAGAGAAGAAGACAAAGTTGTGTTTAGGAGGATGAAAAAGGAGAAAGTTTTGACACAGGCTGAGATTATTCTTGATAACGATTTGCTTGAGAGACTGAGAAAAAAGGCTATGAGGATGAGGAAATGGGTTAAGGTGATGAAAGCTGGTGTAACTCAGGCTGTTGTTGATGAGATAAGGTTGGCTTGGGGGAACAATGAGCTTGCTATGCTTAAATTTGGTGTTCCTTTGTGTAGAAATATGGATAGAGCAAGTGAAATTGTTGAGGTTTGTTTTTCTGCTAATTTCCTTTTGCATTTTATATAAGAAGTTTCAAGGATGTTCATTGTTAATCATGTTTTTGTATTTTTATGAATAAATTTATGCAGACAAATGATTTCAGGGTAGAATTCGTTTAAGAACTCTCATATTTGGCCTTCTAATTATTAAACTATAGTATTCAATTTCATAATATTTGGAACGTGTGATGAAAGGTTCAATGCTATTCTGTTCGTATACAAATTATATTGTTTTTGATGTTGTTGTTAAAGATTATAAATATTCATTTAACATTATTGTTTGTTAGGTCTAGAACATCAACACATTCAGGATTTAACTTCGTCGAAGTTTCTGACTGTTATATCGTTACATGACAGATGAAGACTGGGGGCTTGGTTGTATGGTGCAAGAAAGATGTTCTTGTTGTTTATAGAGGACAGAACCACTGGCTGACTTCAAATGGTCGAAGAATATTCAGTAACTTGGCCTCAGACAATAATACTACTATGTCTCAAGAAAAATCTAATGCAAGTGCTTGGGGGAGAAGTTTGAATGGAGAAGACAGAGATGAGAATAATCAACCAGTAGTTGGATCACTGTATGAGAGGGAAACTGATAGATTATTGGATGGTTTAGGACCTCGCTTTATTGACTGGTGGATGCGAAAGCCATTACCAGTTGATGCTGACTTGCTTCCAGAAGTGGTTCCTGGCTTTAGGCCTCCAACAAGACTTTCTCCTCCTAAAACTAGACCAAAATTGACAGATGAGGAGTTGACGAATTTGAGGAAGCTCGCTCATCCTTTACCTTTTCACTTTGTTCTCGGTATCACCTTACCTGTTATAAACTTATCGGCTAGAACTTACACAGACATTTGCATGGCATACACGCAGTACTTTAGGCTTATGGCATATGCATGTAGTATCCTTACCATTTTAAGTAACTAAGGGACAGGGAAGTAATCTATTCTAGTCTAACTGAAAAATGTGCTTGTTAATTATTGATGAAATTATTTCAAGGGTAAATTTGCATTCAACATTAGTATTAACATGAAGAATTTGATGTTCTAAATCTTGCATAACAAAACATATACTGGGGTATGCTTAGTCACTTTGTGTTCCACTCGTGTTTGCAATTTTCAGAATTCTTGATACCGGTTTATTCTTCTTGCTGCAGGGAGGAATAGGAACCTTCAAGGCTTGGCTAATGCTATCTTGAAATTATGGGAAAAGAGTCTCATAGCAAAGATTGCTATAAAGTGGGGGGTACAAAATACTGACAATGAGCAAATGGCTAATGAGCTCAAGGTAAGCCTGTAATTCTTTTGAGTTGTTATGAACGCATCGCGCTGAAATTTGCTCTGTTTATAACCATGGGCAGATCCTAGGTTTCTCGAACTTGGATGTGAGTGTCTGATACATGTGTGTCTGACACGGGCATGTTAAAAATTTCCAAGTTTTTCTATTTATTTGGAGGGTTCTTGGAGAATCATATCTTTATCCTTATGTTTGAATATGTACTGGGCATGGGTGTTAAACATGGGTACTTCAAAACAAATGAAAAGTCGGAGAAACATAGGGTAGTTCTGTTTTTATTTTGTCAAGAAGCATCATATATGACATATCTAAGTTGTATCAGGCTTGTATAAATGTCTAAACTAAGGGAACAGCATGTGACACTTCGTTGTTAGCATGACACATAACTCGATTTAAGGAAAAAATTATCTTGAAGTGTCCATGTTCTACACTTGTGTCCAACACATAGATCTAAGGATATGACCTTCAAGGCCCTCCAAATACATGGAAAAGCTTAAATAATCAGACCATACCTGTGTTAGAATATACTCATCTGTCACTCGTTCCTGGGGCAGGCAGGTACGGAGGTACCTTTCCCCCCTTCAGATTTTCTAAGTATTTTAAATACTATCAAGTAAAAAAAGGAAAAATTATGTTTGCCCCCGTAAATTTAAGTAATTTGAAATATTTTACATTATCATTTTAAAATAAAGTAAAATTATCTTTTTTTTTTTTTGAAAAAATAATTGATTTCATTTGTAGAATTTGTCTGATATAACAAATTTGGTAACACTTTTATGTTAAATCCATTCATTATTATTAGCTTGATTCTCTCTATTAATCTTTTCAATCAATTAAATGAATACATTTTTACTACTAATTGTGTGAAACATTTTTTATTCTATAGTTAAAAAGGTAAAAAAATAAAGAAGTTAAATAATTATGTATCTAATCCAAATTGAGTATTTAATTTATTTTGCTGTTTTCTAAATATTAATTCGGGTTGGGTCAAACTATTCGGAATTTGAAAAGACCTTGTTCGAAGTTGGTCCAGCTCCCAAATCAATATTTCCGGCTTCAACCTTGCTCATACTCTAGTCCGAGTAACTTAGTTCAGAAGGATCACTGCGTAGCCTACCAAGCCTGGAATTCTGGATTCGTTTTTCCGCATGACATGCATGCACGTTTATGATTATCAACAACTGTATATTTACTATGACTAATAAGTCTTGACTCTGCAGGATCTCACGGGGGGAGTTTTGTTACTAAGGAATAAGTTCCTTATAATATTCTACCGGGGGAAGGACTTCCTTCCTCAAGGTGTTGCTAATTCTGTAATGGAGAGAGAAATGGCACTCAGGAGATGCCAACTTATTGAAGAAGGTGCTCGAGTCAAAGTAGCCGAAACCTATCAGGTTGCTAATGAACCTTTGGCGAAGACTAGCACTGTAGGAACTTTAGCAGAATTTCAGGATATTCAGACCAAATATGGAGTCCTGGAAAAAGAAAATAATGAACTCGAAATTCAAATAGAAGCTCAAAAGGAAAACTTAGAGAGGGAATTGAGAAACCAAGAACGCAAACTTGCAATTGTAAGATCCCTTTCCAATTATATTTTTGTTTTTAAAACCATGTTAGAGTCGGGTGTGAGTCTGACAAAGGTATGTTCAAATTTTTGTTAGATTTCCATGTATTTGGAGGGGATTTCCCTTCAAATATCCCTTCGCAAAACCATTTGTTTAGCATTGGCCAACATCATGTCGTTTCTAACGTATCATTTTCCTGCGTATGATCCTATTATATCCTTTGGACTGCCGTTTGTTGACACAATATTAATTCTCTCTTTGCAGCTCAATGGAAAGATAGAGAAGTCAGCTAAAAAGCTAGCAAAGTTGAATTCTTCATGGCGAACTGCTGAGCCAGATTTGGATCTCGAAACCATTACTGAAGAGGAGAGAGAATGCTTGAGGAAGATTGGACTGAAGCTAAGTAGTTGCTTAGTGCTTGGTGAGGGAAAGACTGTGAAGCTCTCCTAGTTGCCAATCAATTCTTTATCTTTCAAATCCTTGGTTTTTCAAATTTTAGATAGCTTTTCTGCTGGTTTTCCTTCAGCATCCTTGGCTGGATCTAAATATCT
The DNA here is from genome assembly GCA_025698475.1 of Gossypium anomalum. Classification (NCBI taxonomy): domain Eukaryota; kingdom Viridiplantae; phylum Streptophyta; class Magnoliopsida; order Malvales; family Malvaceae; genus Gossypium; species Gossypium anomalum. The sequence goes on from CM046966.1 coordinate 20,607,205, forward strand.
CTGTTTTGTTTTTGTTTTAATATGGTTCAGGTAGGCGTGGAGTCTTTAATGGCGTCATAGAAGGAGTACATCAACACTGGAAGCACAGAGAAGTTGTCAAGGTAATCACAATGCAGAGAGCGTTCCTACGAGTTATCTATACTGCAAAAATGCTTGTAGCGGAGAGTGGTGGGATTTTGGTTTCAGTGGAGAAGCTAAAAGAAGGTCATGCCTTAATCATCTACCGAGGAAAAAACTATCGACGCCCTTCGAAGCTAATGACTGATCATCTCCTAACTAAGAGGGAAGCATTACAAAGGTCTATTGAATTACAGAGAATCGGAGTAAGCTCTTTGTTTTTGCTCGCTAATCACAACTTTTCTGTTCTTACCCTTTCGTTGAAAATTTCCACTTTATTCTGTTGTATATTTCTAGGCTTAACCATGATTTCTTTTCGTTGTTCTTGGTTATCAGTCATTGAAGTTTTTTGCATATCAGCGACGACAGGCAATCTTAGATTTGAAGCTCAAACTGGTAAGAAAATAATATTTGTTCTCTTCTTTTGGTATAAACTATAAAGGAGGCCGTAGAGTGGGGGTAAGGGAAGGGATAGAAATGTCAGGATTTGAATCCAAACCTGCTTGATGCACCTCTAAATGATAACTGCCTGAACCAACCTAGCTAAACTCTGGCTTCCAAACAAATTTTATTCTCACCAGTCATATGCCTATGTTTTCTTAAAATAGTTTGTGATACTCTCTAGACTTCATTAAAGCAAAGCTTATATATGTTTTCCTATTAGATTGTTTAACTGATTTTATGAAACTTTAGGCCAAGTTGGAGGAACAAGGAGTTGCTAGTCCACAAGGGTGATAAGCCACCGACTTATGTTCTATGGATCATGAAATCTCCTGGAAGTTTCCTCTTTAGTCAATCATCATATTATATGACTGTGGCTCATGGTATCTTGCAAACTGAAAATCTTGAAATCATGGAACTTTCTATTGCTAGGGTTTTGATTCAAGTTTATCATGTATACAGGCAAAAATGAGGAGTGAATTCTAGATGAGGCAGTTGCACGAGCCAAAAGAATGAGCGTCCCTTTGTGCATTGATGTCAGAACTGTATGGCGAGTTATCCAAGCTTTTGACTGCGATGTGGGGAAACTTAAACAAGATAGCTTATTACTTCTTCAAGTATGATTCAGACAGTTTAAGCTTGGGATGCTAGTTGCTACACATGAAAAACTTTGCTGAATGCTACTGTGATGATGACCTACAACATTATCCTGAATCCATGGCGGGAGTTTTTGAGCCCTGAATATCAGTCATGTATCCTTGAAGGTCACCCAACCAATAGGTTTTTCTTACTGGATTGATGTCACCAAGTTATGCTTTGGTGCAGCTATAACTGTTATGGACGAGCATGTGTAGATTTGCAGGTTTTGAATTGCATAGTTTGTGTTATAATGCCATGCTTGAGAGGACTGTATTCGGCCTTTTCTGATTTTCAGGTTCTCTAGCACATAAGCCCCCTTGATGGAAGCCACTAAGTCGTCATGACGGTATCATTTGCAGCAAACTATTTCAAAAGTTTTGAAACATGTCTAATTTGGGATGCCTTTAGTGCAAGAGTACAACGTCAACATTCAGTGGCATCAAATAGTGAGCTAGGAAAACAACAAAACACCGAGTTTGACAAACAATTGCAGGTATAGACCTCGAACATTTCGGCTATGGTCCTACTAGAAATGGGTGTATGAATTTCATACAGAACCAGTTGTTGATATGAAGAAAATTCCCATATTTATGATTTATCATTAGTCTTTGTTGCACATTCTTGCTCTGTATATTTCTAACCATAACTGGGAATAATACTCCAAGCCGTAGCAGTTAGTAGAAATTTCAGTCTCTAGTTTTAGTTGGAGGCTAGATTTGGGAAGTCGCACACACACACTCATATTTTATGTATATTTTCACATATTATAATCATGCTCTTAAAGTATCATATCATATTTTAATTATTTTTTGATATTATATTTGAGTGGTAACTCAAATTATCAAGTTTGGTCAATACACATGCGGACCCAAAACTTTGCCATTTTCTTCATTGCCGGCCCTTGGATTATGACTAAATTTTGATTATCTTTTTAGTCAAGTTTAAGTTGCAGTTTTTCTGCTCAGCTCTTAAAATAGGAAATTTCCTCTGGAGTTCTAAGGTCCACCACTGGGTTGTAACTCGATTTTTGAAAATTCTAGTTAATTTCATTTGCGTTGGCTCCAGTCAGCTCAAATTTAATATTTTAAAAAATAATAAGACATTAAAAATACCTATGAATATATTTTTATAATTAAATATAAATAAAAACATTATTTATTCATTAAAATAATAATTTGCTTTAGATTAACTTGTATTGTGAATGAAATTTTCTTATGATACAAGTTGTGAATTAGGCTCATTAGGCTAAACTGTTAACTCAAATATCATTTAAAAATTTATTATGTTTAAAGTTTTTAAAATTGAATTAATAATTGAATTGGTTGGGTTATTGATTTGATCAATTAAATTAAATAAATTATTAAAAATTTATAAAAATTTAAAAAATTAGTTCAATTATTTCATATTGACTTGTGAGTTAATCAATTTGATGCCTCTCTCTAGATAAATATTTCGATCAATTCTTGATTCTATCTGTCTACTTAGTTAATTTGATTCAAACAATTATAATTTCCTTTCATTAAAAATGTTTTCAATATTTCCCTCCAATTAATCCTTTAATCTTTTTGAAAAGAATGCAAAAATAGTCCTCTGAATTCAACATTATGTTATAAACCATCAAATCCAAGTTATAACTCATGACATTGCATTATGTAAAAGTTGGCAATTAACCAAATTAAGTCAATTTTTTTAATCATAGGAAGATGATAAGCCATCAAAGTATATAATATGTTATCATGGTTGTTAAGGTATACACTTTGGAAACAACATTGTTGAGAGGGATAGTTATAAATCCTGAACATAGTTCATAAAACAGACATGAAGAATATATAGAAGTACATAATAAATGTTTAAAGCTAAACTTAAAGGATTGAATTAGGAGCGTTCAAACGATTAACCAAACTAAATTAGTATTAATCGAATTAATCTGATTTTTTTAATCCTTTAATTGTTAACCGAACCAAAATTTTTCAAAAAAATTAACCGAATCAAATTTTGGTTAATTTGATCGATTAACCGAATTAACCGAAATTTATATGTTTTTATTTTTTATTATTAAAACAAGTATAAAACATATCAAAACATAAATTAATAATGTTCATTTGACCAAATTATCCGAATTAAAACTACATATAATTTCTATTATTAATTATTAATTCGGTAAATTATTCGATTTCGAACCGAATTTACTAACAACCGAACTTCTAAAAAATCATTAATCGTCCTCCGACCGAATTAGATTGGTTAACCAACCGATTAACCGAATTAGATTAATTCGGTCAGCTAATTCAGTTTTAATCAAAATTTGAACACCCCTAGATTGAATTATGTTGAACAAATTCAAAGATCGAATTGGTCGCACCTTTGAAAAGAAAATAAAAAAAAAGATTTTTATTGGTCCAATATGAGTTTTTGCAGTTGAATCGCTTTTGGCCGATTCAATGTTTATTCATTTTTCTATATCTATTAGATTAATCACTAGATTTTTATTCAACCAATCTAGTCCAAGTCTCTTTTTATTCCTTGATTTTAGGGGATCATAAAAGAGAAGATACAAAAGGTTTAGGTGGAATTACCAATGATTGAAGGCTTCCTTGCAACATTTCTAGCACTTTAGTCATTGAAGGTCGATTAGATGGGTCACATTGAATGCACCAAAGGCTCACTATAATAAACTTCCTTGTTATTTCTTCTTCCTCTTCAACTATTACTCCTTTGAGATTTAAGTTCATACATTGATCAAGATGCTCACAAATCCATGATGGAAAATACACTTCACTGGTTTGAGACACTCCAACATCAATATTTTTTCTTCCTCCCACCATTTCAAGGACCATCATTCCATAGCTATAGACATCTAATTTATAAGAAACTCCGCCAAAGTTTCGACAAAACACTTCTGGAGCAATATATCCGATTGTTCCTCTTGCACAAGCCATGGAAATTATATTCTCTTTTCTTTCACATAATTTAGACAAACTGAAATCAGATATTTTGGGACAAAAGTTCTTGTCTAAAAGGATATTGTGAGGTTTTATGTCGAAGTGCAAGATCCTTGTGTTGCAACCTTGATGCAAGTATTCAAGCCCTCTAGCAATGCCAAGTGCAATGTCATACAAAGTTTTCCACTCCAATTGACGACTTCGATTATTTGATCCTTGACTATAAATGAACTTGTCCAAAGATCCATGCGGCATGAATTCATAAATCAAAGCTCTCTTCGATTTCTTGAAACAAAAACCAAGTAAAGTCACTGTATTAACATGAGAAGTTCTACTAATACTAGCTATTTCATTCATAAAATCTTCTCAATTTCCCTTAGATTCATTTAGGACTTTAACCGCGACGAAACGGTCTTCAGACATTTTTCCTTTATATACTTTACCATATCCTCCTTGACCTAAATTATCACAAAATTTATTTGTCATTTTCTTGATTTCTCTGTAAGAATATTGCTTTGGTGCAAATGTACCAAAATTTTTCATAAATGCCTCAATTGTTGCTTTGCCTCATTGGGAATGAATTGACAATAATTTTGTTTTGAACCTCAAGACAATGAAGCTTACTGATACAATAGCAACAACGGTTGCACCACCTGTCAATCCTGTTATATACATGAATGAAGATTAATAGGGTAAATTAACTTTTCCACATCTATTAATTTCACAAAAACAAAATCAACTAATATAATTTAAATTGATATTTTGAATAAATTCTATACGTAGTTGATAATACTCTAGAACGACATATTTTATGTGCTAATTGCATTATTATTTTGAGTATGATCCTACTAATTTGGATTATTTTGTGGTCTTTTATCTTTTAGGGACTAAATTGGAGGTAAGATGAAATTTAAGGGCAAAAAGTAAAAATTTGAAGATATAATGGGCAACATGCAAAGAAAGAGAGAAGTGGTGCCAAAAATGCAAATATGGAAGACCCAAAGATTAAAATGCAAAAGAAGAGATTTTATAGCACAAGACTCTATTTTAATTTCAATTATATTAGGATAATTATTAAGGATTTTTATTTAGATTTAATTTTAGGATTTATTTTCATTTATCTTTATTTATCTTTATTTATCTTTAATTATTTGTATTTATCCTTTAGAATTTCATTAGGAATAGAATAGGTTTTCTAGTACTATAAATAGGGGATGGAGTGGCACATATTTGACATCTCTTTTTTCCTGTAAACACTCCCTCTCCCAAAAACTCTGTCTTTTTGTTCTCTCCGTATTTTCTTCAATAAAAATCCCATTTATATTATATTTATTTCTTTCCCAAAAATCATGAACCACTAAACCAATCTAGCCGAAGGTTGTCAAAATTCCCCAAAAAGGTTCATGAGGCTTGGAATCTGCGCTTAGCCTTCTCAACAGGGTATTCATCGCTTCTTTGCATTACGGCACTGATGCTTCAGTCCATGTCCCTTAATAGGTGATCTTTTTAACTTGTGTAAAGAACGGCCGCTTTGTACGTTTTGGGAAGGTTGCACAGTCGGTTTGTTGGCTTTCTGCGTCAGAGGTTGGCGAATCCAAGAGACAAAACGGCGTGGTATTCGCTGTTGGGAAGAGGTGATCTAGCAGAAGATAGTCTCACAAAAGCGATTATTGGCTAGAGTCAGGCTCCGCTAAATCTTAAGTCCAAATCTTTGGAGCTGGTGGTCGTAGGCGTCCTTTGCCACTATAACTAGTTTATCCTGCTCGAGAAGGGTTACTTAAAAGCCAAGGATTGAACCCAAGGCAGAACGAGACAACCGGAGGCTGGAATCTTGCCACATAAGAAACTTTCTCTTTTCCCAACTCTATTTATTTTTATATTCCTCATTTTAATTTCTGTAATTTATTTAATTTTGCAATTTCAATTCACTTTAAATTCTGTTTTTATTTTTCCAGATTCTTAATTCTATTTTTTATTTTTCAGGAACGCAGATTTTCTTGGCCAAGAAATTGTCCAGGATTTCAAAAACGAGCATTCGTATAATCTGGTCCCTGAGGATTCGACCCTACTTCCCTTTTACTGTTATTTTTACTATTTTACAGGGAATAGGATATTTTTGGTGCTCTCAACGACACATCAAATTTTGGCACCGTTACCGGGGATCGGTAACGTACTAATCTTGTTTTTTATTTCTTATGACCAGATCTACTCCAGGAACTCTTGCGTTTGATTTGGAGATTGAAAAGACTACGAGAGCTAATCGCAAGAAAACAAAGCTAAAGAAAAAGCAGTCAGCGGTGGTTGGGACTCAAAGTAATCTACCGCCAGAAATCAGAATCGACGACGAAGCAGAGTTTAGGGTTAACGAAAACCTTACTCAAACTTTTGAAGGCTAAAAAGTAGAAGTCGATTCCCCAGAAGAAGTGTTTAATGCTAGGATTGACAAAAACCCTAATTTAGCACCTCAACCTATGGCTCAGACAATTCGGCAATTGGCGAAGCGCTGGCAGAACAACCGCCACTATGCATCGCGTATCCTACTATGGATACTGATTTTGAATTAAAGTCAGGCTTGATCCAGCTACTGCCAACTTTTTAGGGGGTTACAGAATGAAAATCCCCACAAGTATTTGAAAGAATTCCATATGGTTTGCCTTAGTATGAAACCTCAAGGGGTAACTGAGGATCAAATTAAACTACGTGCTTTCCCTTTTTCCTTAGTAGATTCTGCTAGGGAATGGTTATTTTATTTAACTCTTGTATCTGTAACAACTTGGGCTGATCTGTCTCGTTTGTTTCTCAATAGGTTTTTTCTGGCGTCGGGTGCAGCTGAGTTAAGAAGAGAAATAGTAGGAATAAGGCAAAAAGACGTAGAGTCTCTATATGACTATTAGGAGCGATTTAAAAAGTTGTGTGCAAGTTGCCCACAACACGGTATAACGGAACAGTCTTTGCTCCAGTACTTTTATAAAGGCCTAAAACCCATGGAGATGAATATGGTAGATGCCGCGAGTGGAGGAGCATTGGTCAACATGACTCCACAACAAGCAAGAGAATTAATTCCACGATGGCTGCAAATTCTCAAAAATTTCGAGCCAATCCTGAACCCCCTAGAAGAGTTCACCAGCTAAGTAATTCGACCTTAGAAGATAAGGTTGATAGAATTGCTAATATTCTAAATTTTCTTGTTGTAGAAAAAGCAAAACCAGTCCAGCTGTGTGGAATATGTGCTACTCCTGAACATACAACTGATGCATGTCCCAGTTTGAATGATGATACTATGGTTCATTTAGATGCTGTAGGAAATTTCCCTGGTCCACTGCAAAGGCGATATGACCCTTACGCTAATACCTACAACCCAAGATGGAGGGATCACCCTAACTTAAGTTATGGGGCCAACCCATGATTTAACCAGTCAAACAAAAATCAGTTTCCACAACAACCTTAAGATTCATGTAATTCTCTAGAAACCATGGTCAATAAATTAGCAGCTAATGTCTTTGATTTTCAACAGCAAACTCTTAATTTCCAAAGAGAGACGAAGGATTTCCAACAGAAAACTGAGGCATCCATAAGGGAGTTGACCATATCAATTGAGAGATTGAACTCTCAAGGGAAGCTACCATCACAAACAGAACCAAACCCGAGGCAAAACGCAAATGCAGTGATGCTGCAAAGTGGAAAGGTACTGGAACCAATTCCTGGCAGAAATCTTGGCCAAGAAATCGTCTAGAAAAAACCCGAAAACGATGAACAGGTCCGAGCAAAACCCCCACTGCCAAAAATCCAACCTCCATTCCCAGAACGATTAAATCAGTGTCAAAAAAGTAAGGAAGACAAGGAAATCCTCGAAACGTTCAAGAATGTCGAGATCAATTTACCACTATTGGATGCCATCAGACAGATTCTACATTATGCCAAGTTCTTCAAAGAGCTTTGCACCAACAAACGAAAACTAATAGGTAATGAAAAGGTAAGTGTTGGTGAGAATGTATCCGCAGTGCTACAGCAAAAAATGCCGGCAAAATACAAATATAGGGGTATGTTCGCTATACCATGCAAAGTAGGCCATTTGGGGATAAAAAATGCCATGTGTGATTTAAGGGCCTCCATAAATGTTATGCCTTATTCTATTTATGAATCACTTAACGCAGGGCAGACAGGTCTGTTGTGCACTTCGAAGGAGTCCCCGAGGACGTACTGGTAAAAGTTAATGAACTTATTTTCCCTGCAGATTTTTATGTGATAAAGATGGAAGAGGATAACACTACTGGATCTTCGGACCTCCTGTTGGGCCGACCTTTCCTCAGTACCACTAGCACTATGATCGACGTTCGAAACGGAACTCTTACGATGGAGTTTGACGGGAAGATCGTGAAGTTTAACGTTTACGGTGCCATTAGTCATCCAAACAAAATTTTAAGCGTAAATCGCGTCGACATAATCGAATCATTAGTAAATGAGACTTTTGAGTCAAATTATAAAGATAAATCTAAATTTATATCTAATGACTATGAATCTGTTAATGAGTTATTGTCTCCATCAAATACTAAACTTTTACCTACTATTGTGCAGGCTCCAGAATTGGAATTGAAACCGCTTCCCGAACATCTTAAGTATGCGTTTTTGTGGAAAGGTAATACCTTACCAATCATAGTTTCCAATAAATTCTCTAAGCTCGAGGAAGAAAGGTTGATCCAGGTACTAAAAAGTCATAAGGACGGGATTGGCTGGACCATTTCTGATTTGAAAAGAATAAGCCCCTTGACATGCACACACAGAATCTATTTAGAGGAAACACAAAACCAAGGCGAGAGACCCAAAGACGATTAAACCCGAATATGATGGAAGTGGTAAAAAAAAGGAGATAATCAAGCTGCTGGATGCTGACATAATCTACCCTATTTTTGACAGCAAATGGGTAAGCCCGGTTCAAGTCGTGCCCAAGAAAACAGGCGTGACAATAAAGAAAAATGCCGAAGGTGACTTGGTAACAACTCGAGTGCAAAATGGGTGGCGTGTCTGTATTGATTACAGGAAGTTGAACTCTTACACTAGAAAGGATCATTTTCCTTTTCTTTTTATAGATCAAATGCTTAAACGTTTATCAGGTAAAACTCACTTTTGTTGTCTTGATGGATACTCAAGTTTCTTCCAAATTTCAGTCGCACTAGAGGATCAGGAGAAGACCATTTTTACATGCCCATCGACATTTTTGCATACAGAAGGATGCCATTTAGACTTTGTAATGCACCAACCATATTCCAGAGATGTATGATAAGTATATTTTCTGAATATGTGGAGAAAATTATTGAAGTTTTTATGGATGATTTTACTATGTATGGAAATTGTTTTGATGAATGCCTTAAAAACCTCACGATAATTTTGAATAGGTGCATAAAATTTAATCTTGTCTTAAACTATGAAAAGTGTCATTTTGGGAAGGTTGCACAGTCGGTTCGTTGGCTTTCTGCGTTAGAGGTTGGCGAATCCAATAGACAAAACGGTGTGGTATTCGTCTTTGGGAAGAGGTGATCTAGTAGAAGATAGTCCCACAAAAGCGATTATTGGCTAGAGTCAGGCTCCGCCAAATCTTAAGTCCAAATCCTTGGAGCTGGTGGTCGTAGGCGTCCTCTTCCATTATAACTGGCTTATCCTGCTCGAGAATGGTTACTTAAAAGCCAAGGATTGAACCCAAGGCGGAACGAGACAACCGGAGGCTGGAATCTTGCCACATAAGAAACTTTCTCTTTTCCCAACTCTATTTATTTTTATATTCTTCATTTTAATTTTTGTAATTTATTTAATTTTGCAATTTCAATTCACTTTAAATTCTGTTTTTATTTTTCTAGATTCTTAATTCTATTTTTTATTTTTCAGGAACGCAGATTTTCTTGGCCAAGAAATTATCCAGGATTTCAAGAAACGAGCATTCGTACAATCTGGTCCCTGAGGATTCGACCCTACTTCCCCTTTACTGTTATTTTTACTATTTCACAGGGAATAGGATATTTTTGGTGCTCTCAACGACACATCAGTAGTTAATAAATTATATTATAACCCCATTACTTGTATTTCTTAAAAAATTGTTTATATTGTTTTGCAGTCACATCAAATATTAATTAATAAAAAGAATTTTGGTAGAAATAATAAAACTTTTGTTCATTAATTATGACCCATTAAATTGATTCATACCTATTATTAGTTTGAGCTGCAACTTGGAACTGGACCCTGTAAATACAATTTACAGCAAAAATCAATACAGTGGATACTCTTCAATTTTAATCATTTAATAATTCCAATTCAACTGAAACCAAGATTATAAGGTTTAGAAGAACAATATGAAAGAGATTCACTGACAAATTTCAACCATTAAATTTTATGAAGTAACTAATTAAATAATTGGTTATTAGAATATGAAAACAGTTATGGAAGTTAACATAGTAATAGTTAGAAGTCTTGGTAGTTATGGCTGTTAACAGTTAGTTAAGTTGACAGCACTTTGTATTATAAATACTATGCTTTGTATTCTGGAAACACATCTTTTCAATCTTGATTAATAAGATTATTTTTTGGTTTAATCCATAGTTCTCATCATGGTATCTGAGCCATAGTTTTTTTTCTTCTCTTTGGTTTTCGGTTATAGCAACAGAAACAGTCTCTGGTAATAATGGTGATCATCAGTCCATTCACACGGCCACACCTGTAGCTACTTCTTCTCCTGATCTTGGATTTGCTTTCTCATGAAAACTCCATCAGTTTCCCAAGCATGATACAGTGAAACTCGGTGAACATAATTTTCTTTTCTAGAAACAACATATTTTGCTTATTCTTGAAGGATATGGCCTGCATGGGTTTGTTCTTGGAACTATTTAGGTTCCTCTGCAATCGGTTCTTGCTAATGATGGTACTCCTGTTCCTAATCCTGACTTTGTTTTTCATTAGCAAGAAGATAATTTGTTGGCTTCTTGGCTCTTGTCTACCATTTCTGATGGTATTCTGGTTCATCTTACTGGTGCTTGTTTGAGTTTTGATGTATGGAGTACTGTTGTCAGGCGCTTTGCTACTAAATCTTATCTAACAGTATCTACTATGCGGCATTCTTTGTACTCTCAAAAGAAGGGACAACTAACCATTCAAGAATACTTATCCAAGATTAAAAGTCAGTGTGATACTTTACTAGCTGCAGGAAATGTTATTTCTGAACAAGAACAGGTTAGCATCATTCTTGCTGGTTTGCCTGTTAAGTATGAGTCGATTCGCATTATTGCATCAACGATGAATATTTCTCTTGATCTTCTTACTGAGATGCTTATTGACTGTGAGGCTCGACAATAATATTTTATTTCAAATATCTTTTTACAGGCTAATATTGCTCAACATAATGAGTCTGATGATAGACATGTTCGACAGTCTGATCAAGATTTTCGACCATCCTATAGGGGTGGTGGCTCTAGGGCCTTTCGAGGCTGAGGCCGAGGCAGGAAGTTTTCTCATAACAAGCATCAATGTCAACTTGTGGTCAGATTGGGCATACTGTGCACAAATGCTATTATCACTTTGATGAATCGTTTGAGGGTGTCTCTCATCAGTCAATGCAAGTGCATTGTCATCAATTTCAGGATTCTTCTAATCCTTCTTGTGTAGGGTCTCATTGTTGCACTCATAGGGGTACAATGTCCATTCCTGGTCCGTAAGCTAATATGGTCTCTCCTTCAGGCCAGTTGTCTTCAAACACTATGACCTCTAAAGTTTGGTATCCAGACTCGGACGCCTCCAACCATGTTACTAACGATCTGGATGACCTTCGAGAGGCAACTCCATATACAGGTAAACATAGGCTTTTCATGGGAAATGATATGTCTATACCAGTGGATCATGTTGGCTCCTCCTCATTTGTCAGATCCAACAGAGTTTTCCATTTGAAAAATGTCCTACATGTTCCTCAGATATGCAAAAATTTAATGTCTATTGCACGGTTTGCTAGTGACAATTGTGTTTATTTTGAGTTTTATCATCTCCATTATTTTGTGAAGGACATTAAAACAGGGACCATATTATTGGCGGGGCGCATTCATAATGGCTTGTACCAATTTGATCTCTCCGACACTCAGCCGTTCAACACTTCTTTTGTTCTAGCTACTATTCATACAACACAGTCAGGGGCCTCTCCTTCTGGTGACTCAGTTTTTGATCTATGGCACAGGCGTTTTGGGTACCCTTGTAATAAAACTGTTACTACAATACTTCAAAAATGTAATGTTGTATCAAAGAATTGTAAGTTGAGCTCAGTTTGCTCTGCCTGTCCAATTGGAAAATTACATAAACTTTCTTTTTCTTCCTCCAACACTGTTTATTCATCTCCTTTCGAGCTTGTTGTCTCAGATCTCTAGGGGCTTGCTCCTATGGCTTCTGAAGGTAGTCTTTATTACATTTCCTTTGTTGATGCTTATTCTCGATATATATGGATGTATCTTATCAAAAGCAAATCTGAGGCTTTGGCCAGTTTTCTTCAGTTTCAGAAACTTGTTGAAGTTTAGTTTGGTTGCAAGATAAAGGCTCTTCAAATAGACTGGGGTGGTGAGTATCGTCCTTTTCAAAAGCTACTTTCTCAACTTAGGATTCAATAACGACTCTCCTGTCCTCACACCTCTGAACAAAATGGTTTGGTGGAGTGGAAGCATCGCCATATTGTTGATACTGGTTTGACTTTACTTGCTCAGGCTAGCATGCCTATGTGTTTCTGGGCTCATGCCTTCATCAGTGCTGTGTATCTTATTAATAGACTTCCCACATTAGTTTTAACTGGCAGGTCGCCTTATAAAGTTCTGCATAAGATTGTTCCTAGTTATCAGCATCTGAAAGTCTTTGGTTATCGATGCTACCCCTATCTCAGGCTTTTCAATACTCACAAGTTACAATTTCGGTCTCAGCCTTGTGTGTTTCTTGACTATAGTCTGATTCACAAAGGATACAAGTGTCTTGCTAACAACAATTGGATATTTGTATCAAAACATGTGGTATTTGATTAGTGATGTTTTCCTTTTACCAAGAAATTCATATTCTGTTGGTGGTTTGTCTATGTTCCAGCATCAGGAGTCTTTTGTTCCAGTTGTTGTGCCTTTTTCAGGACAGTCTAGCTCTCAGCCTTCCATTCCTTCTATTCCAGCTCAGGGAACTTCTGGAACTGTTCCAGGGTTTGCTACTCCTGCTCTCAGTTTGAGTCCACAGGCTCATTCTTCCCCGCGAATGTTGCTTCTAGCAGTCAGTCTGGTTCTTCTAATCCTACTGGCCCTTCTTTAGTAGCTTCTAGTTCATCATCTGGTCGTGGTGGTTGTCTGCCCATTGGAACTACTCAGGATCATCCAGCTGGGTTGCCTACCAACCTCTATCCTATGCAAACAAGGTCCAAAAGTGGCATTTTTAGGCCCAAAGTTTTTTCAGCCGAGCTACCAGAAACTGAACCTATCACAATTGAAGATGCCTTCACTAGTAAAGAATGGACCTTTGCAGCACAACAGGAATATGAGGCTTTGTTGAGAAACAACACATGGGATTTGGTTCCTTTACCTGCAAATAGGAAAGCTGTAGGTTGTAAGTGGGTTTTCAAACTTAAACACAAATCGGATGGGACCATTGCTCGTTATAAGGGTCGCTTGGTTGTCAAAGGCTATCTTCAGGAGCTAGGCATCAACTTTCAAGACACTTTTAGTCCAGTTGTAAAGCCAGCAACTATTCGGGTTGTTTTGACATTAGTTGTTAAGTTTAGCTAGCAGCTTCAACAGGTGGATATTAACAATGCATTCCTCAACGGGGATTTGTCTGAAGAAATTTATATGACTCAACCTCCTGGTTTTGAACAGAACAATGATAATGGCTTACTAGTGTGTAGGCTAAAGAAAGCCCTGTATGGTCTCAAACAGGCTCCTAGGGCCTGGTTTTCTAAGTTGCATGATTTTTTACTTGGTTCACAGTTTGTTTCAGCCAAGTCTGATGCTTCTCTCTTTGTTAAGAAAGCTAAATGAATGATATTGTATGTTTTAGTCTATGTTGATGATATAATAGTCACTGGGAATCATCAAGCTAGCATTGATAGTTTTGTTTCAACCTTGGACACTCAATTCTCCTTAAAGGATTTAGGACCTCTCGGTTATTTTCTTGGTGTTGAGATGACTCCTACTGCTGATGGTCTGTTTTTGAATCAGCACAAGTATATTCTGGATCTGCTTAGGAAAGCTCGAACGGACCAAGCTAATGGTTCTCCTACTCCCATGGTTGTTTCTTCCAAGCTGTTTCAGCATGATGGCTGTGTGATTGAAAATGAGTCTGAATATCGCAGCATTGTAGGTGCCTTCCAATATGTGGTCATCACTAGGCCGGATATTACTTTTGTTGTGAACAAAGTATGTCAGTTCATGCATCATCCCCTTGATCAACATTTCAAAGCCGTCAAACGCATTCTCCGGTATCTTCAAGGTAATGTAGATTATGGTCTTCACTTCACTAAGGCCATTACATTGGATGTGGTTGGGTACTCAGATGCGAATTAGGGAACTGATTTAGATGATCGTAGATTCACTACGGGGTTTTGTATATTTTTTGGGTGTAAACCTATATCTTGGGATTTAAAGAAGCAGCCAACTGTCTCTAGGTCAACAACAGAGGCAGAGTATCGCGGGTTAGCCCATACTATTACAAAAGTGGTTTAGCTTGAGTCCCTACTATCCGAATTACATGTTCTGTTATCGAGGAAGTCAACTGTGTGGTGTGACAGCTCAGGAGCAGTAGCTGTGTCTGCAAATCCAGTGTTGCACTCAAAGTTTAAACATGTGGAGTTAGATCTTTTCTTTGTTCGCGAGAAGATTACAGCAGGGAAACTTGTTGTGGGCCATATTCCAGCACAAGAGCAGGTTGCTAATGTGTTCACCAAACCCTTGTCAGCTCCCTTGTTTACAAAATTTAGATCTTGTTTTAAAGTAGTTCAGCAGGTCCTGACTTAGTAGAGGATGAGAAGTTGGTGGCATATTAGAATATGAAAACAGTTGTGGAAATTAAGATAGTAATAGTTAGAAGTCTTGGTAGTTATGGCAGTTAACAATTAGTTAAGTTGATAGCACTTTGTATTATAAATACTATGCTTTGTATTCTGGAAACACATCTTTTCAATCTTGATTAATAAGATTGATTTCTTGGTTTAATACATAGTTCTCATCATTGGTAAAAATGAATATTGTTTATGATTTACTTAGCAATTCATGGACCCATAAATCAATAATTCACCACTTAACTTGAATGTTGGTACCAACAAATCATTAATTTATCAAAAATTACATGAATATCATAATCATGACATTACAATTATCTCTTTTGAAGAGACGGTAATGATTTGTTAATATGTAATGTGAGAGTAACAGATCTTGACTGTTAGATTTCATGTCGAGCACCCTAACATATAGGAGAATTTTGATGGACTGAACTTGATAGAAAAAGCCAGTGATGTAAATATCACAAAACTAGGTGGATAAGAATGTCAGTCACACTAAATGTTTTAAAAAAAAATAGACAAGATGTATAAATCTCGTATTAACGTCAAATTAAAAAGGAAAAGAAGGTTCTTAAATATATAAGTGGGTACACCCTAAAAACTTAATTTTATCACCATTCTTAGCTTCACCTTTGGAAAGCTACAACTTTCCAGTCGATTCGATCCTGAAAAGGGTAATCAATGTCAATGTTTTAGCAATATGGTTAGATCTGATTATGGGTCGGGCTACCTGTCTAGACTTAAAGGTTCATTCGAAAAGTGAAAGGGTTTGGGTAAAAATATAAGTTCAAAAAAAAGGGTTTGAATAAAAAAAAGGGCTGTTTAGAAAATGGGCCGTTTAGAAAATGGACCGAGTTTCGGGTAAGATTTTTTTGGTTCCGGCCAAATTTGGCTCGACCCAAATTTAACAAAAAAATTTTGCTGATGTTTGCTTTTGTTTATTGCTATTATGCTGTTGTTTGTATACCATTTCGCTATTATATTGCTACTATTTTGTTGTTATTGTTTAAATATTGTATAACTCTTATTTTTATTATTAGTTTTGCTATTATTTTAGAAGAATTTACTTGTTAAGTTGCAACTATGTTAGTATTATTTAAGTATAAGAACTGTACATATCCAATTTTGCCAACCCACTTCCAAATATCAATAACCCAATACCCCTTTTACAACCAGACCCAAACCCCAAAACCCAGGGCCCCAATCTTAAAACCAATTCAGAAACCCACTAACCCATACCCACTAATCTAAACCAACCGAGCCCACCTAAACTTAAACCCAAGCCCTAGCAAAACATCTAAACCTAATTAGCAGCCAAAACCCTAGGTACGCCGCACCTAGGGTCCTCACCCTCAACCACCACTTGACTTTTGGTTACCTACCCTCTGCCAAAGCCTGCTCCGCCGCTCCGTCGATCAACCATCACCTGCAAAACAAGAGAAACAGGCAAACAATAAACAAATAGAGAAAAGGGGGTTATAAAACCCGAATCAGAATGTAAAAATGGGGCTATCTTTTTCAATCGGTAGCAAGGAAAAATACGAAACAAGAAATAAAACATTCAATTGCAGAGCCAATACAGTGATCCAATTAGCATTTAAACATAGAAATAGCATTCAGGCGAACAAAAAAAAAACAAAAAGATCAACGAATCAGAAGTCAAAAAGATCGAGAGGTGATTTTTTTTTATATTTGTACTTCATTTTAAACCCCATTTTAGCCACCTATACATGCTAAAATATAATAAAATAATAAAATAAGCAAGTAAAATAAAGAAAAAGTAAAAAATTTGAGTTTTTACCTCTCAAAGCACATGTACGTGGCGGCGCCGCAGAAGCCTCCATGGCCACTGCTCATGGCCGGAGCCCTCCCCTCTCTCCTCTCTCCTTTCTCCCCTCTCTCCTTTCTTTCTTTTTTTTTTTTCTTTCAGCTGTATCAAATGATTTTTTTCAAAGTTTTTTAGTTTTTATAGGGGTCTAGAACGGCGCGCTTTTGGACCTCGCTTAAGTCTTTGAAAGCGGTGTCGTTCACCCCTGTTCGGTCGACCCGACCCGCTCCGCTAGGATCCGCGTGTTTTTACAAGCGGAAGGGCTAATTGCGTTGTTGGCCTTTCCGCATTTTTATTGTTTTACAATCTGGTTTGTTGTTATTTCTAATTTGGCCCAACCATTTACTTTGGTTTC
Source organism: Gossypium anomalum (assembly GCA_025698475.1). Lineage (NCBI taxonomy): Eukaryota > Viridiplantae > Streptophyta > Magnoliopsida > Malvales > Malvaceae > Gossypium > Gossypium anomalum. Next base: position 20,624,571 of record CM046966.1, read on the forward strand.
TGATTTAGTCCCCTTGATGCTGCGCGCTTTGGGAAAAATGGGGTTATTGCACTTTTGACCCCCTGCATTCGCACGCGCATTCCAATAAGTCCTTTTCCCTTTATTTTCTTTTAAAATTCGCCCAAAACTTTGATTTTAATTCAATTTTCATCCCTTTTCGTTTTATTTATTTATTTATTTTGTTTTTTAAATATTATTATTATTATTCCTAATATTATTAATATTATTATCTTTATTATCATTGACATTATTAATATTCGGGTTACTAATTATTTGTAATGTATTATTATTATTAATTATAACTATTTCTAGTATTACTATCATATTTAATATTGGTATATGTCTTATTATATGTATGTGTGTATATATATATATATATAGTATTATCTTAATTAATATTGTATTATATTCACTTTTTATACTGCATCATTTTTAGTATTACTGATAATATTAGTGTATATTTTATTTTATATATATGTATATATCTATTTGTACGTAGTATTACTTTTTAATTGCTTTATTCTAATATTTTTATATCGATTATATGTATATGTATTTAATATGCTTATGTACATATTCATGTAGTATTAGCTGTTTGCTCCTAATATGTATATATTATGTAAATATTTTAATATTATATTACATATGTATTTTCTTTTTATATGTTTTATATACGTTTTAATATTATACTTTATATATTGTTATGTATATTTTTTAGTATACGTATATATATATATATTTGTGAAATATTATCAACAGTTTTATTATTATTTTTAAATATGTATATATATCGTGCACATATTTTAATACTACTTTCTACAAATTTTTTATATTAAGTATATATTCCAATATTATATACTTACTATTTCTAATATCCTTATTATTTATATCCATGTACGTATATGTCTATGTAGTATATTAGTAAGTCCATTTTTATATTGTTGTCATTTCTAATGTATACGTATATATCATCTATGTGTTATATATTATATATTTTCAATATTTTTGCATTATTGCCCTATTTGTTATTTACTTCAACATATTTTTAATTCTCCCATTTATTTATTTTTATTTCATCTCAATTTTGTTTTACATTACTTCAAGAAACTTATCCATGTTTTTCCAATTAATTTCAATAATCGAGGCCATGTAATCGATTCATCATCCAAAACCATCGATTTCATCGCTATGTTGGATGGAATTTGATGGTTCGTGTTAAAACGGTATATCCTTCTCAAAAATCGAAAATACTAAAATTCCTCATCTTTTCAATTGAATTACGACTAAATTTTACATTGAACTCGCATTTTTGAAAATCTAGATAACACGTGTTTATAAGATACCAATTTTGGGCATCGCGAGGGTGCTAATACTTTCCTTGCGCGTAACTGACTCCCGAACCCTAATTTTTTCTCTGGCTTTTAACGTAGACCTAAACTCGGCCTTTTTTCTCGTTTTTAAGGAAAACGAAATCCAAAAGGTGTCCGATCACACCTAGAAAAAGGATCGGTGGCGACTCCCTTTTTAATAAAATCAAAAATTAGTTTCCAAATGTCCAATAAATCGCCACAATTAGCGACCCGAAACCAAAATTTTTACGTCGCTACAGTTGGCGACTCCACTGGGGATATTTTTGAGAGTCATGTCTGGAATTAAACTCGTGTTGTCAAAATTTTCAAAGTTACTTGTTCAAATTAACATTTAGTCGCGATCCTCAAATTTTCGTTTTCAAAAGGTCATGCATTCGCATTATGTTGTAAATATTTTTCTAACTCGTTTTTGTCCTTTTGTTTTTCATCTTTAAATTTTTATGGTTTTACTTTTGGTTTAGTTTTTAAATAAAATGTAAAGGTTTGTGAGTTTCTCTCCACACACCGTGCACTTGCATTTTCGCATAACATGAGCTCTCTACCCGGGCTCCGTCCGTTTAAGTAAAAGTAAACGCTACGTCTTCGTGAGTTAACTCGTCCCTCCACACAGGCTAGTGAATACTTTCGGTTTACATATGACTTATGCTTTCGTGAGTTAACTTGTCCCTCCGCATAGGCATAAGTAAATGTAATCCTTCGAATTGAACTCGTGAGCCTGTGATGGGCTATGACCGAGGCTCCGTACTAATCTTAGCAGATGATAGTACGGGTAATTCGAGTACCTATCTAGAACCAAAACCGCATATAATGAACCATACGAGCCACCTAACTAGAGCCATGCCGAACCTCCGTCCGTTTAGTAGTCACCAAAACAAGTGCACGGGAGGAACGCCTCTAGCCTTTTGCATTTTCACTTTCTATATAAGGGGATTGGGTTTGTTTAATAAATTAGATCGAGTAGTTCAATTGTTGAATTCTCCACGTTTTTCTGCTTGTATTAAATGACTAATCAAGTTTGTTTGTCTTTGCTTTATTGTTTTTCATCATGCATTATAGGCATCATATTAGAAAGGTGTTGACTAAAGATCGGTTGCCAAAAAACGGGTTTCTAATGGAAAAGTCAATTATACCAACAACCGAGAAAAATGCCGTGGTTCGGGACTGGTCCCTAAAAACTCAGAAAGAAAAAGGGGATAGTCTAGCGGAAGGATGTATTGCCAATCTGCCCGAATATGTAACTATGAATGTTCACCAAAACAACCTCGAAGATTTGGTTTGGATTTGGAATCAGTGGGACTCGGACACTAGGGGTATCTTCGCTGAAAGATATGGGGACATAGCCAACTTGATTGCTGTCAACATAGATGAACGATTGATCCAAGCCATGGTCAGATTTTGGGATCCGGCTTATCAGTGTTTTACTTTCAACCAGGAAGACATGACCCCAACTATAGAAGAGTACATTGCTTTGCTTCGTGTCGATAATGTACAACCCTATAAGATATATGTGAAAGAGCCCAAACCGATGACCTTCAAGAAAAAGTTAATGAGATTGACAAACATGACCGACACGTGGGCCAAAAAATAGATAAAGAAGAAGAATGAAACCATTTGCATTCCATGGTCTTCCCTACGAGATTTGGTTTCGGACCATTCCGACATGCTGAAAAGGGTAAATTTATTCACTTTGGCCATTTACGGTTTGGTTATTTTCCCGAAAGTTCTCGGACATCTTGAAGTTGCAGTAATGGATTTCTTTGAATGGTTAAAACAAGGAATCAACCCTGTCCCGACTATCCTAGCCGAGACTTTCAGATCCTTGAGTAGTTTCCGAAGGAAAGGGGAATGACGATTTATTGGATGTGCGCAGTTGCTCAATGTTTGGATTTTGAGCCACTTCTGGAGAGTAGAGCGCACTCCGTTCCATATGTTTTCTAAAACATTTTCCCCGTTGGAAGCTTTCCTCAAGAAAGAATCGCCCAAAGAAGTCACTGAGCAACATTGGGTCTCAGTTTTTCAGAACCTTCGCGCCGAGGATATAACGTAGAGAGCTCCGTGGATTCGCCCTTCAGTTATGCTGTACAGGGTCGGAGATCAAGACTAGGTGCCACTACTCGGATTATGGAGAGGAGTTGGATATGCCCCACTATTAGTCCAAAGGCAATTTTCTTCACGAAAATTCATACCCGCCACCGGAGGGCTAGCGCAGTCCGAGTTTGCTTTTACGGGTGAAGGATATATGAAGAGGGTCTGAGACACTGCAAAATCTTGGAAGAAAGTTCATCTAATGGAATTGGCCTTATATGCTGATACCCTAACCCAAGATTATGACCTATGGAGGAAACAACGGGTAAATAGTCAGCAAATCTCGTCAACAAACTACATTGTCCAGAATCCTTTCTCAGAGGAAATACCGTCTGAGCTAGAAATGGCAAGACATGAATTTGAACGAGAAAAGGCTAAGATGTCTCGGGACCTTAGTGCCCTCCGAGAAGAAAACTACCAATTGAAGATCGATGTCCAGATTGAAAGATCCAGAACCGAGAAAGTGCAAAAAGAGGCTGAAGTCATAAGAAATGACTTGAGAGACCTTCACCTGGAAAATAAGAAGTTAAGAGGCACAATAAAGAACAGTTGGCTGGGTAAGTCATCGGCAGAATGGAAAGAAGAGATAAGCGACATCAAAAGTGGAGTGGAATTTTGGAAAAGAAAAGCCAAGAAGGAGGAAGAAAAGGCTGCGCGGGCTATGATGGAACTAAGGAAAAAGAACGCTGAATGTGAAGCTATGTCTACTGAGGTAATGACTAGTCGATCTAAACGTCAAGAGCTAAAAGAAAGGATACGAGATTTAGAAGGTATGCTGCAAGATCGTCAACAGCAACTAGATACTCTATTGAAAGATTTGGAAGAAAAGAGTAATCGATATGATAGAGACATTCATGCTTACGAAGAGGGTCTCCAAGAAAAGGAAATGCAACTTAACTATTTGATCAATGAGATTCGTGGGGTAGCCATGCACGTGTTACAATTATCAGATGAAGCGGAGGATCTCAGTTGCCGATTCCCGCCAAGCCAACGATCGAGCATATCGAAATTCTTAGAGTGAGTAAAGAAATATGGCAATATAGCTAGGAAGTTTGTGTAATAGTTGAATAGGAAACGGCAAAATGTTTTGTAATGAACTCTTTTGATGAATGAAATGCCTAAATAGGGGCTATCTTGAAATCAACACCAATTTTTTGCATTCCTTTCATAACTAACATTTTGACATTCATGTATTCATTCATGCATTCATTCATCCGTCGCATATCCCATACTCGTTCGCTAAGGCTAGAATCATATAATTCGCAATTGCAATACTTCAAATCTAGAACCGCGCCATTCGTATAAAACGCACCGACAAGCTAGAGTAATGGAGGCTGAATTCAATGAGAGAATTGAAAGGATGGAAAGAGCTCAAAAGGAATTACAGGAGCAACTGGCCAAGTCGCAACAAGAGACAAGAAACCTAATGGTGAGATCTCGAGAGGAATTACTCGAGCAAAGAGATCAGATGGCCAAAATGATGGAGATGATGACAACTTTGGTCAAGGGAAAAGGGCCCATACAGAACCCCGATATTATGGAACCTCAGTCAAGAATTCACCACGATCAGGATCCACTCTATCCCCCGGGATTTACTCCACCGCCCACATATACAGCACAAAGAGGGTATACTCAAGGGGAACCCACAGGCTTGGAACAACGACCTATGCCACCTTCTCCACCCACTAATCTGGGGCAAGGAATATTCGTGTCGAACCCAGGAGCTAGTCCTGCTGATCCACTAGTTCCAGATTTGGACGATCCAGCAGAGGTAGCCAAGTTGAAATTGGATAATCATGACGCAAAATATAGGAGTCTAGAGGAAAGACTCAAAGCGATAGAAGGCACTGAAGTCTTCTCCGCACTAGGTGCCAAAGAACTCAGTTTAGTACCCGATCTAATTTTGCCTCCGAAGTTTAAAGTGCCCGATTTTGAAAAGTATGATGGGACAAGGTACCCGAAAGCACATCTCATCATGTTCTGTCGAAAAATGACCGGTTATGTGAATGAGGATAAGCTACTCATACATTGCTTTCAAGATAGTCTAACAAGGTCAGCTCTTCGGTGGTACAACCAACTCAGTAGAGAAAAGATTCGATCCTAGAAAGACTTGGCGTCAGCATTCTGCGAGCAGTACAAGCATGTGTCAGATATGGTGCCAGACCGGATGACCTTGTAAATGATGGAGAAAAAGCCGTCAGAGACCTTCAGACAGTACGCACAGAGATGGAGAGACGTCTCGGCCCAAGTAGAAACCCCCACTAACAAAAACGAAGATAACACTTCTTTTTATCAACACCTTAAAGGCGCCATTTTATGACAAACTAGTGGGAAGTGCCACGAAGGAGTTTGCGGATATTGTAATATCTGGTGAGCTCATAGAGAATGCCGTCAAGAGCGGTAGAATGGAAGGTTCAGAAGGTTCAAAAAGGGCAGCGCCTATGAAGAAGAAAGAACCAGAAGCCCACATGGTGGGAATGAGAAATCGTTATGCCTCTAATTCATATCCAAACCAACCCCGACCTCGAAATTATCCACCTCTAAATTTTTATTATCCCTCTCAAGCCCCTTACTACCAAGCACCACCTCCTTCCTACCCTGTTTACGCCACGAACAACGAAAGACCCGTCACCACGTTCCCACAAAACACGGTACCCGCTCAAAGCCAGCTAAAAAATAAACCAAGACCAGCAAGGCCTAATCCCGAGAGACCGCAGTTTACTCCCATCCCTCTGTCATATGGGGAACTGTACCCAAAACTTTTGGAGAAACAACTAATTTCTCCCCATTACATGGCACCCCTTAAACCTCCATACCCAAAGTGGTATGATCCAAACGCTAGTTGTGCATACCATGCCGGGAACCAGGGGCATTCTACTGAGAACTGTCTTGCCTTCAAAAGGAGAGTTCAAGGGCTCATCGATGCGGGCATTTTGTGATTCGATAGCACCAGTAACGTAACCGGGAATCCGTTCCCTAACCATACCGAAAGGAATGTGAGTACAGTGGGAAAAGAGGATGAATGGGAAGTCAAGAGATGTGTCTCGAAAATAAGGACGCCTCTGCAAAAAATCTGGAAGGTACTGGTTAAGAAAGGATTGCTTTGTCACCCCGATAGAATTCTTGGAGAAGAAGGTCAAAGTTTTTGCAATTTTCATAGAATTGTAGGAATGACATTCAGTCATGTAAGGACTTTAAAAGGTTGCTTCAAGACTGGATGGATAATAAGGAGATTAAGGTCCTTAGCAAGAGGGAAGAGGCCAATGAAAGAGAAATATGCGCCTCTGATAGCCAATTATCAGGTCCCCCTTATAGTGCTGATCGACCATTGGTAATTTATTACGACGGGATGAGAGAGCTGGTGAAACCACAAATAGTAATCGAAGTACCGTCTCCTTTTCCGTACAAGGACGACAAAGCGATACCATGGAAATATGACGTCAGTATCGTCACACCGGAAGGTGGAAAGTCCAAAGCCATAACTGAAGATGTTGGGGAGGTAGGTCATTTTACCCGAAGTGGACAATGTTATTCAAAAGAAGTTGAACCGGTAAAGAAAAGTAGTGACTCGAAGCAAAAAGGGAAAGCAGTGATGCACAAAGTCGAAGTCGAGCAAGAAATTCCACCCGTACAAGAAATTAAAAACCCTGTGAATGAGGAAGAAGCTCAGGAATTCTTGAAATTTATCAAGCACAATGAGTATAGTGTGGTGGAACATTTGAGTAAGCAGCCAGCACGAATCTCAGTTTTATCTCTACTCTTAAATTCAGAGCCACACCGGAACGCTTTGCTGAATGTGTTAAATCAAGCTTACGTAGCTAACAACATATCCGTTGAGAAGCTTGATAGGTGGGTAAACAATCTGAATACGGACAATTTCATCTCTTTTAGTGATGATGAGATACCGCCAAATGGTAGAGGCTCGGTGAAAGCGCTGCATATCACGACTCGCTGCAAGGGCTACATAATACCGAACATGCTCATCGATAATGGGTCAGCGTTAAATGTTATGCCATTGGCCACGCTTTCCAGAATACCGATGGATTTGTCCTACTTAAGGCCCTGTCATTCCCGGTAAGGGCATTCGACGGGACGAGACGTGAAGTCATGGAAAAGATCAAAATCCCTTTGGAAGTGGGCCCTTACATTTACGATGTTGAGTTCCAAGTCATGGACATTGCGCCCTCTTATAATCGCTTTTTGGAAGACCACGGATCCATTCTCACTGAGCAATCCCATCATCCCTCCATCAAAAGGTGAAATTTATCATGGACGGCTGTTTGGTCACAGTCGAGGGCGAAGAAGATATTGTCGCATCTATTTCTACTGATGCACCGTACTTGGAAATGAACAAAGACGCATTGGAATGTTCCTTTCGATCCGTTGAATTTGTCAATGCCACTTTTGTTGTTGAGGAAAATAGAATTCCGGTGCCAAAACTGTCGAGAAATACTAGAGTGGGTGTCAAATTGACCGTAGGAAGGGAGAGCCTGAGTAAGAAGAGGTTTAGGCGAGATATCGCAAGGAATAGTCGTGGCTTTAAAGCCAGTGCACCACAAGGCCCGATACGGTTTGGGGTTCCAGCCTGACATGCATCAAAGAAGAAGACAGTGGAAGAAGGATCAGGAAAGAAGGATTGCAAGAACTTTGGGCCGAGAACCAGAATGAGAACCAATAGAGTACCCTCCTTTGTCAAAAACATTTACATCTGCGGGAATGATGTACCCTGGACAAGATGATCCACAAAACACGCCGTGGTTAATTGAAAAGGGTCTTCAAAATGTCAGTATAAATGTTATTGACAAAGGGGTTGATACGAGTAAAGATGTCTCAAGGATACGCCCTTGTCCCCCTGGTTTCATGTTGAACAATTGGACTGCCGAGGAGCTTCTTGTAGTTTATAAGTCTTCAGAGTAATGCTAAAAATTAACCTTCTATTGTGTCCTTAGATATAATAGAATTCGTTTGTAAGAGCGTGCATTCGCTCTTTCTCATTCAAATAAATATCAATGAAGATGCATTTTGTCACGATTTTTTTGCATTATCGTTAATTTCATAATCATTTTCTCATTTCATAGCCTATACTCACATTTGCCTCATTACCATGACATGACATTTCTTTTGTTGGTTTCAATACTTGGATGCCCCTCTATAGTTTCCTTTTCTATTCGACTTTCAGGTGCTCAGATATCGACGACATGAACAAACCCGTTACGAATCTTGAAATTAATTTTGAGAAGGCTGTTTGCTTAGAAGAATTTGAAGTCGAAGAAAATGCTGAAGATTACGTCTCGTCTCCTGAATTGTTAAGAATGGTGGAACAAGAGGATAAACAGATTTTGCCTCATGAAGAATCTGTGGAAACAATAAATTTGGGCACTGAAGAGAGGAAACAAGAAGTGAAGATTGGGACTTCAATTTCAGAGAGTACCAGGCATAATTTGATCACTTTACTCCGTGAATACAAAGATGTTTTCGCATGGTCATACCAGGACATGCCAGGGCTAGATGAAGATTTAGTGGTCCATAAGCTCCCATTAAAGCCAGAATGTAAGCCCATCCAGCAAAAATTAAGACGGATGAGACCCGAAATGCTGTTGAAAATAAAAGAGGAAGTCAAGAAGTAATTTGATGCTGGCTTCCTACAAGCCTCCAAATATCCAGAATGGGTGGCTAACATAGTCCCGGTACCAAAAAAAGATGGCAAAGTACGAATGTGCGTAGATTACCGTGACCTGAATCGAGCAAGCCCAAAAGATAATTTTCCTTTGCCACATATCGATACGTTGGTGGACAACACAGCAAAACATTCATTGTTTTTTTTCATGGATGGATTCTCAAGGTATAATCAGATCAAAATGGCCTCCGAGGATATGGAGAAAACTACCTTCATAACAATGTGGGGAACGTTCTGCTATAAGGTGATGCCATTCAGGTTAAAGAATGCTGGGGCAACATATCAGAGGGCTATGGTGACGTTATTCCATGACATGATGCATAAAGAAATAGAGGTCTACGTCGACGATATGATTGCTAAATCTTGAGGAGAAGAAGAGCATGTAGTGAATCTCAAGAAGTTGTTCGAAAGGCTGAGAAAGTTTCAGTTAAAACTTAATCCAGCCAAATGTACGTTCGGGGCTACCTCAGGGAAGTTGCTAGGCTTCATTGTCAGTAAAAGAGGTATCGAGGTTGATCCAGATAAAATAAAGGCCATTCAAGAGTTACCACCTCCACGCATGCAAAAAAAAGTTAGAGGATTTTTAGGGAGATTAAACTACATCGCCCGATTTATCACTCAATTTACCAACCAATGCGATCTAATCTTTCGGCTTCTTCGAAAACATAACCCGGGAGAATGGAATAAGGAATGCCAGATGGCCTTTGATAAGATAAAGCAATATTTGTCTAGTCCTCCAGTGCTAGTACCGCCAACTCCGGGAAGACCATTGATTTTGTATTTGATTGTGTTCGAAAATTCAATGGGTTGTGTACTGGGGCAACACGACGAATCAGGAAAGAAAGAAAAGGCGATCTACTACCTCAGCAAAAAGTTCACTGAATACGAAGCAAAGTATTCGTCCATTGAAAAATTTTGTTGCACTTTGGTTTGGGTAGCTCGGAGACTCAGACAATACATGTTGTACCATACGACATGGTTGATTTTAAAGTTGGACCCGATAAAATACATGATGGAATCGCCGGCACTATCAGGAAGAATGGCACGATGGCAGATCCTCCTTTCAGAATATGACATTGCTTATGTGAGTCAGAAGTCGATAAAAGGGAGCGCAATAGTCGATTTCCTAGCAACTCGAACGACAGAAGAATATGAGCCTTTGAGATTCGATTTCTCAGACGAAGATTTAATGTGCATCACAGAAATGGAATCCGAGTCATCAAAAGAGAAGACATAGAAGATGTGCTTTGATGGTGCGTCGAATGCTTTAGGGCATGGAATCGGAGCAATCCCGTATCACCGTAGGGGGAATCATTATCCGCTTCTTCGCAAGATCGAACTTCTTCTGTACTACAATAATATAACGTAATATGAGGCTTGTATCATGGGGCTTCAGCGACTATTGAACTAAAACATCGAAATCTTAGAGTCAGATGGGAACTCACCTCTAGTGGTTTATCAAATCCGTGGAGATTGGGAAGTGAGGGCCCAAAATTGATTAAGTACAATGATTTAGTGGTCGAATTGATCAAGGAATTCAAAGAAATAACTTTTCATTACTTCCCACGAGAAGAAAACCAATTGGTGACACGCCGCCACTTTGGCTTCAATGTTCAAAGCAAGTAAAGAAGTAGAAATAATGCCCTCAAAATGAGCATATACGAGGTCCTCAGTACAATCGTTATAGCATTGAAAAAGAAGCAGATTCAAGTCCATGGTTCCATGATATATTAGAATATGTCAAGAATCAAAGGTATCCTGAACAAGCGAATGAGAACGACAAAAGAACAATCAGAAGAATGGCAGCTGGATTTGTTCTTGATGGGGACATCCTGTACAAAAAAGGAAAGGATTAGATGCTTTTGAGATGTGTGGATGATGTTGAAGCTAGGAAAATACTCGAAGAGGTCCATGAGGGAATTTGCGGAACACATGCCAATGGTTTCAATATAGCCAGAAAGATCATGTGACTCGGTTATTATTGGCTGACGATGGAAAGTGACTGCATCAATTTCGCAAGAAAATGCCACAAATGTCAAATCTATGGTGATAAAATTCATGTAGCCCCTTCTCCTCTTCATGTCATGACCTCTCCGTGGCCTTTTTCTATGTGGGGCATGGATGTTATAGGACCAATTTCTCCAAAAGCTTCAAACGGACATCGATTCATTTTTGTGGTCATCGATTACTTCACAAAATGGATAGAAGCCGCTTCATTTGCCAATGTGACGAGGACTGCAGTTTGCAGGTTTTTGAAAAGGGAAATCATTTACCGATATGGTTTACCTGAAAGAATCATTTCAGATAATGCCATGAATCTGAACAATAAGATGATGAAAGAAGTGTGCGAGCAGTTTCAAATAAAGCATCATAACTTCTCGCCCTATCGCCCAAATATGAACGGGGTTGTTGAAGCAGCCAACAAAAATATTAAGAGGATCATTGGGAAAATGACTGAGACTTATAAAGATTGGCACGAGAAGCTACCATTTGTTTTGTATGCATATCGCACATCTGTGCAAACATCTACGGGAGCAACTCCTTTCTCTTTGGTTTATGGAATGGAAGTTGTGCTACCTATCGAGGTTGAGATCCCTTCTTTGCGAGTCTTAATGGAATCAAAGTTAGAAGAAGCAGAATGGGTACAAGCTCGATATGATCAGCTGAACCTCATTAAAGAAAAGCGTCTCAGGGCAATTTGTCACGGGCAGATGTACCAGAAGAGAATGATCGCAGCCCATGACAAGAAGGTACGACCAAGAGAATTCCATGAAGGAGAACTAGTGCTAAGGAAAATTCTCCCAATACAAAAAGACCTACGAGGAAAATGGGCACCAAATTGAGAAGGACCATACGTCGTAAAGAAGGCATTTTCAGGAGGAGCTTTGATCCTTATCGAGATGGATGGGAAGGAGCTACCGAATCCAGTAAACTCAGATGCTGTGAAAAAATATTATGCTTGAAAAAGAAAATCAAGATGAAAACCCGAAAAGGGCATAAAAAAGAAGAAGATTAAGGCGAAAACCCGAAAAGGGCGTCTTGATTAAACACAAAAGATTAGGATGAATACCTGAAAGGGCGTTCTAATGAAGCAAACACTCGGCTTACAAGGCAAGGCGTTTTAAACTATGGGTCAAACAGTGAGACTACATTATTTGAAGCATTTCTGAAAGCTCGAAATTTTCTACGCAAGAAGCCATGCTCGACAAGATTCTTGATTGAGGAACGTGGAAGAGTTCATGTGTTGAATATCTAGAGCATTTGTATCCATTGAATACGATCCTTTCTTTCTTTTTGACTTTTTTACTCTCATTGGTTAACTTTCTTTGTTTGCCACACTTGAAATAAATGAATATGAGATATCATTTTTGTCCCTACCTGACCTTTTTCATGCATCTTATTATGTGATAAATAGTGAAATGACATACTCTAAACAAAAGAAATGTTAAGCATTACCTGGATGAAAATTTGATAAGCACAAGAGCCTCAAAGCAAGAACAAAGTTTAACCAGGGGCAAAAGAGTGATATCTGAGAAACGTCGATTACTCGTGAAGTTTGAATACGGGTACGAGGCCTGAAGAGAAAGTCAAGAATCAAAGCAATGAACGCAGATCCTCAGCGATCATGACGAAAAAGGACATACGACAAACATGCTTAAGAATCACTGCATAATCATGTAGGCATAAAGGCATTTAAGATAAACATGTGCATATCATGATGACATCATGCATGGCATATACAGGTAATCCAGTAGAGCAAAAGAACATGATGATAGTTGTATTGAATCAAAGGAAAAGACTCCTGAGTTCTACCAAATAACAGGTTTTGGTATTTTTAATGTTTAATTTCTGTTCTCAGAAATCAACTCATATTGCGAGATGTGAGTTGAGCCTCAGGACACGCTGAGGTAATTTCAATTTCTATTTTCCAATTTTGTTTTTCAAAAATCAACTTATATTGCGAGAGGTGAGTTGAGCCTCAAGACACGTTGAGGTAATTTCAATTTATGTTTCAAAAAATTGACTCATATTGTGAGAGGTGAGTCAAGCCTCAGATCACGCTGAGGTATTCTTAATTTCTGTTGTTTCAAAAATCAACTCATATTGCGAGAGGTGAGTTGAGCCTTGGCTCACGTGCTGAGCTATTTCCAATTTCTGTTTTAATTCATGTTTTCAAAAAAATTGACTCATATTGCGAGAGGTGAGTTGAGCCTTGGGTCACATGCCGAGGTATTTTCAAATTCTGTTGTTCAAACTCTGTTTAATTTCTCTTTTGCCAAAATTAACTCATATTGCGAGAGGTGAGTTGAGCCTTATAATTTCTGTTTTTCAAAAAAAATCAACTCATATTGCGAGAGGTGAGTTGATCCTTGGCTCACGTGTTGAGCTATTTTCAATTTTTGTTTTTAATATCTGTTTTTAAAGAGTCAATTCATATTGCGAGAAGTGAGTTGAACCTCAGGTCACGCTGAGGTATTTTTAATTTTTGTTTTAATTTATCTTCCAAAAATCAACTCATATTGCGAGAGGTGAGTTGAGCCTCAAGACACGTTGAGGTAATTTCAATTTATGTTTCAAAAATCAACTCATATTGCGAGAGATGAGTTGAGCCTTTTAATTTTTGTTTTTTTTCAACTCATATTGCGAGAGATGAGTTAAGCCTTTTAATTTCTGTTTTTTTTCAAAAAAATTAACTCATATTGCGAGAGATGAGTTGAATCTTCAACTCATATTGCGAGAAGTGAGTTGAGCCTCAGGGCACGCTGAGGTAATTTCAATTTCTGTTTTCCAATTTGGTTTTTCAAAAATCAACTCACATTGCGAAAAGTGAGTTGAGCTTCGGGTCACATGCCGAGGTATTTTCAAATTCTGTTATTCAAATTCCGTTTTTAATTCTTATTTTTCCAAAAATCAACTCATATTGCGAGAGGTGAGTTGAGCCTCAAGACACGTTGAGGTAATTTCAATTTATGTTTCAAAAATCAACTCGTATTGCGAGAAGTGAGTTGAACCTTGAGGCACGCTGAGGTATTTTCAATTTCTGCTTTCCAATTCCCGTTTTTCAAAAAATCAACTTATACTGCGAGAGGTGAGTTGAACATTTTAATTTCTGTTTGCGAGAGGTGAATTGAGCCTTTTAATTTCTGTTTTTCAAAAAGCAACTCATATTGCGAGAGGTGAGTTGTGCCTTTCAAATTCTGTTTTCAAAAATCAACTCACATTGCGAAAAGTGAGTTGAGCCTTGGCTCTTGGCTCACGCTCTGAACTATTTTCAATTTCTATTTTTAATGTCTATTTTTAAAGAGTCAATTCATATTGCGAGAAATGAGTTGAGTTCAGGATCACATGCCGAATAAAGAATAAAGGTTGGAGCTGATTGAAGACACCAGATATTATCTCCCTGAAGTTGTAGCAAAGCCCTGAAGTTATAGTGGATCTGACCGAGGATACCAGATCTTGCCTTTCTGAAGTGGCAGAAGAGAAGACCAAAACCTTATCTCACTAAAGCGGTAGAAGAGCAGATTGAAGTTACAGATCTTATCTTTCTGAAGTTACGGTGAAACAGATCGAAGCCACAAGTCTCATATTCTTGAAGTCACATCGAAGTAGATTAAAGCTACAAGTCATAGCTCTGAAGTCGCGATGGATTGAACCAAAGCTACAAGATGTAGTGGATTAGAAGAAGACTATCTGAACAAGAAGAATATCAAAGAAGTCAAGACTCATCAGGACCAGGCAAAATTGGCTTTCATTTTGTCTTTGCTCTATTCCCGTTACACGACAATGAGCAAAGAGGGGCAGCTGTACATATCCAATTTTGCCAACCCACTTCCAAATATCAATAACCCAATACCCCTTTTACAACCAGACCCAAACCCCAAAACCTAGGGGCCCAATCTTAAAACCAATTCAGAAACTCACTAACCCATACCCACTAATCTAAACCAACTGAGCCCACCTAAACTTAAACCCAAGCCCTAACAAAACATCTAAACCTAATCAGTAGCCAAAACCCTAGGTGCGGCGCACCTAGGGTCCTCACCCTCAACCACCCCTTGACTTTCGGTTACCTACCCTCTGCCAAAGCCTGCTCCGCCGCTCCGTCGATCAACCATCACCTGCAAAACAAGAGAAACACGAAACAATAAACAAATAGAGAAAAAGGGGTTATAAAACCCGAATCAGAATGTAAAAATGGGGCTATCTTTTTCATTCGGTAGCAAGGAAAAATACGAAACAAGAAATAAAACATTCAATTGCAGAGCCAATACAGTGATCCAATCAGCATTTAAACATAGAAATAGCATTCAGGCGAACCAAAAAAAAAAAAGATCAACGAATCAGAAGTCAAAAAGATCGAGAGGTGATTTTTTTTTATATTTCTACTTCATTTTAAACCCCATTTTAGCCACCTATACATGCTAAAATATAATAAAATAATAAAATAAGCAAGTAAAATAAAAAAAAAAAAGTAAAAAATTTGAGATTTTTACCTCTCCGGCCACCGTTTACGGTGGCCGGCGTCGGCGCCGGCGAGCCTCCGGTGATCGGCTCGTGGCCGGAGCCCTCCTCTCTCCCCTCTCTCCTTTCTCCCCTCTCTCATTTCTTTCTTTTTTTTTCTTTCAATCAAAGTTTTTTAGTTTTTATAGGGGTCTAGAACGGCGCCGTTTTGGACCCTGCACTTAAGT
This sequence comes from Gossypium anomalum, assembly GCA_025698475.1. NCBI lineage: Eukaryota > Viridiplantae > Streptophyta > Magnoliopsida > Malvales > Malvaceae > Gossypium > Gossypium anomalum. The sequence goes on from CM046966.1 coordinate 20,640,392, forward strand.
GCTGAAAAGGTGTCGTTTCACCCTAGGTCGGGTCGACCCGACCCGTTCCGCTAGGATCCGCGTGTTTTTACAAGCAGAAGGGCTAATTGCGCTGTTGGCCCTTCCGCATTTTTATTGTTTTACAATCTGGTTTGTTGTTATTTCTAATTTGGCCCAACCATTTACTTTGGTTTCTGATTTAGTCCCCTTGATGCTGTGCGCTTTGGGAAAAATGGGGTTATTGCACTTTTGACCCCCTGCATTCGCACGCGCATTCCAATAAGTCCTTTTCCTTTTATTTTCTTTTAAAATTCGCCCAAAACTTTGATTTTAATTCAATTTTCATCCCTTTTCGTTTTATTTATTTATTTATTTTGTTTTTTAAATATTATTATTATTCCTAATATTATTAATATTATTATCTTTATTATCATTGACATTATTAATATTCGGGTTACTAATTATTTGAAATGTATTATTATTAATTATAACTATTTCTAGTATTACTATCATATTTAATATTGGTATATGTCTTATTATATGTATGTATATATATATATATAGTATTATCTTAATTAATATTGTATTATATTCACTTTTTATACTGCATCATTTTTAGTATTACTAATAATATTAGTGTATATTTTATTTTATATATATGTATATATCTATTTGTACGTAGTATTACTTTTTAATTGCTTTATTCTAATATTTTTATATCGATTATATGTATATGTATTTAATATGCTTATGTACATATTCATGTAGTATTAGCTGTTTGCTCCTAATATGTATATATTATGTAAATATTTTAATATTATATTACATATGTATTTTCTTTTTATATGTTTTATATACGTTTTAATATTATACTTTATATATTGTTATGTATATTTTTTAGTATACGTATATATATATATATATATATATATATATATTTGTGAAATATTATCAACAGTTTTATTATTATTTTTAAATATGTATATATATCGTGCACATATTTTAATACTACTTTCTACAAATTTTTTATATTATGTATATTCCAATATTATATACTTAGTATTTCTAATATCCTTATTATTTATATCCATGTACGTATATGTCTATGTAGTATATTAGTAAGTCCATTTTTATATTGTTGTCATTTCTAATGTATACGTATATATCATCTATGTGTTATATATTATATATTTTCAATATTTTTGCATTATTGCCCTATTTGTTATTTACTTCAACATATTTTTAATTCTCCCATTTATTTATTTTTATTTCATCTCAATTTTGTTTTACATTACTTCAAGAAACTTATCCATGTTTTTCCAATTAATTTCAATAATCGAGGCCATGTACCGATTCATCATCCAGCCATCGGATTTCATCGCTATGTTGGATGGAATTTGACGGTTCGTGTTAAAACGGTATATCCTTCTCAAAAATCGAAAATACTAAAATTCCTCATCTTTTCAATTGAATTACGACTAAATGTTACATTGAACTCGCATTTTTGAAAATCTAGATAACACGTGTTTATAAGATACCAATTTTGGGCGTCGCGAAGGTGCTAATACTTTCCTCGAGTGTAACCGACTCCCGAACCCTTATTTTTTCTCTGGCTTTTAACGTAGACCTAAACTCGGCCTTTTTTCTCGTTTTTAAGGAAAAAGAAATCCAAAAGGTGTCCGATCACACCTAGAAAAAAGATCGGTGGCGACTCCCTTTTTAATAAAATCAAAAATTAGTTTCCAAATGTCCAATAAATCGCCACAATTAGCGACCCGAAACCAAAATTTTTACGTCGCTACAAGAACTTTTTTTAAAAATATTTTTAATCTATTAGATGTATTATGTTTTTAATTTTATTTTTATATAAGAAAATAATCTAAAAAAAGTTAATGCAAGTAGGTTGGACCAAATTCGGGTCTAATATTTTTAAACTCATTTTTCAGGCTAGACTAGGCCCAAGTTTAGAAAATGGACTTGATTTTTTTGCATTGACCTAACCCAACCCATTATCAATACTAAACAGGGTAAAACACTGCATCTCAAAATATTATTGGTAAACATATATTTTGGAGCGAAAATCAAGGTCAAGTTTATGATGATGAAGTAGGAAGACTTTTTTTTTTTCTTGAGTAAACTATTAAAATAATTACTTTTGTTTGTCTCATGTTACATTTTAGACACTTATGTTTGAAATGTAACTTTTAGTCACTTACATTATCATGTTGTAATATTTTAGTCACTAAGTGTTAATTACTATTAACGATGTAAAAATAAGCTGACGTAGTACATTGAATTATCATTTTAAACAAAAATTTTAGGTTGAATCATACAATTAGTCCCTATATTTTTTTCTTTTGAGCAATTTATTTATTTTATTCTCTTTTCCTCCTCCCTCTATTTTTCTCCTTTCTCCATTGCTTTTAACGTAGTTTTTTTATTATATATTTTCTATTTGTTAAACTAGTCCCTATATTTTTACTTTTTTTAAACAATTTAATTTTTTCTTTTTATTTCTTTATTTTCCTTTTCTTCTTTCCCTTTATTTTTCTCTCTTCTCATATTCTTCATTGCAGAAACATAATCTTTACCCACCAAATAAATCAAGTCTTTGTTTTTTTCACATGATTCCTAAATTAAATTCCACTCAAAACCGAATATCATTCATTCTTAATTAAATCTCAATTTTTAATATAACCTAAATTTGAAACTTAAATTCGATCTAACTAATCAATATAAAAAACCATATTCTTAATCAAATCTAAACATAAATTGAATTCTTTATATTCAAAACAAAATTTTTCCGTTTCCAAACTTTTACAGAATCGTGCAGATTATTTCTTTATTTTTCTTTTATTTTTCAATGAATAAAATTAAGCAAATGATGAAATTGATCTAAACCTTCTTGGATATTCCCAAGCAAGCTTGATTGGAAGCCGAACATGGATATATGAACCAAAGAGAGAAAGGGAGCATGGAACCAAATTGGTTTAGGTAAAGTTAAGGGTAAGTTTTGTATGGTGACCATTTTAGTCATTGAGAGCGTAGAGCTCGTTTGAAGAATCAGTGAAACAACGTAGTTTCGAGAGGGCGAGAATGTTGTAGGTAAAATAGATTAGGTGGTTGTGGGGGTTGGTTAGGAGGTTAAGGGAATGAGCTCGAGAAATTTTGTTGAGGGGTGAACTGCAATAAGTCATGATTGGCGAGGTCTTCGAGTGAGGCGAGCTTGTGGACTAGGTCATTGGGAGATCCAAATTGATTTCTTTAAAGCGATAATAGACGATAAGGGTTTGTAAATGTGGGTGCAAAGTAAGTTTTATTTTGGTTTTAGCTTTTAGCTTTTCTTTTTTCATAAACATAAAAAAGTTTGAACAAATAGAAAATATAGAAAAACTACGTTAAAAGAGATAGAGAAATGAGAAAAACAGAGGGGAAACAGAAGATAATAAAAAAAAAGAAAAGAAAAAGTTAAAGAACATAAAAGAAAAAAATAAATTACTCAAAACGAAAAAAATATAGGGACCAATTGTATAATTTAACTTAAAATTTTTGTTTGAAATGATGATTTAACGTGCCACGTCTATTTACTATTACACCGTTAACAACAATTAACAGCTTAGTGACTAAATGTTACAACATGTTAATGTAAGTGACTAAAACATAACATTTCAAACGTAAGTGACTAAAATGTAACCCAAGGTAAACAAAAATGACTATTTTGATAGTTTACTCTTTTTTTTTTTTTTAAATGAATTGCGAGAGAAAGAGAATTATTGGAAGTAGTTGAGTTTTTTGAAAACGAAGTTTCCAGGGGCCATTAAGCGTCAGTCAATGGAAATTTTAGGTTAGGCTAGCAATAATATATTACTTATCCAAGTAACCTGTACGTTCCACAACAACAAACAGCTGAGCAAAATTGCAGTACTAGAAGAGCCATAACGTATCTTCAGTTGTTGGTAAACATGTGGCTTCACTAGGTTTATCGCTGCAAAAGCAAGTGAAACTATTTGAAGTTTGATTATATCCGCAAACCCCATCTGAATCTCTGCATCTTCTGCACTCATCATTATCCGCTTCCCATTGCAATTCGAAACCTCCTCTTAAAGCAGCCTGCACGGTCATAGGGTTCACCTCCAGATCCTGTGCTGCAGCTTCATAAACCGGAACGACGACGATTCCACGGCATCCCTCAGGGCGAGGATCACCCAACATGTTTCTAGCAGCATATGACACATCCATAAGTGTATTATTTACGGTGCAGTTAGTAAGAAAAATAACTGTCGAGTTTGACGGTAGGTCGCATCCGTAGAATAGGGTGAGGTTCCTAAGGTTTGAGCCGTAATTGAAGTGGTCGTAGTTGATTGAGGTGTTGATAAATTCCGTGGGACAATAATCATTCCAGTAATCCTCCCTAGCCACCTTAAGAATCTGCAGTTCAGGATCTATGTCAAGAACTCGTAAGGTGTTTTCATTCATCATGATTTCCGCTACATCATTCTCGCACCTCAGTTCAAATCCTGGTTGCCCACAGTAACTCGGACGGTTCAATCCCCAGAAAGGGTAACCGATACTTGATACGCTTCCGCATGTTAGCGTTTCCCTGCAGGCTGAGTACTGCTGATCGTCAACGGTTAAAATCGTCGGAACTCTGATCAAGGCAAAAAGAAAGAAGAAGAGAGGAAAGCAATTTGGAAGCATGTTGTTGACGTTACAGAAATGCAGGGTGGAGTAAGTTTATGAAGGGATGTTCAAACAGGATTAGGCAACCCAGAACTTACGGTATTGCAGTGATTTGCAATGAGATACATAGAATTTTGGAGCTTTCATTGGTCTATGTTGAAATCATTTTATTAAAGTAAATGATAGTGATATTTCAAGTCTGGAAATTTACAGGAAATTGCAAGCGGTTACATGGAATTTCTAGATTTACTTATTGGAAAATTGGATTTACAGTGTTGCCAAAGTCTATGTATATAATCTATTAATTATATGGAAGAAGTCAAAAATGGAGGATTAGATGGAAACTGCATGGAGATGAACCAAAGTCAGGTTTGGCATTAAAGGAGTAAGACTCTATAAACCACGTATCAAACTTAATTGACAATCACATTTAATAATATAATAATATCAGTCATATGTGAAAATTAAATTAAATTAAAATTTTCTATATAGAATTATTTAAAATTAAAATTTATGTATGATATTGTATATCAAATTAAAGTTCATCTATAATAATGATATTTATCCTAAAATAATAATTAAGTTTAATTTAATAAGCCACCCTCAAATTATGCCGCTTTTTTTAATTAAGTATCTAAACCATTTTTTATCTAACCAAATATTTAAACTATAATTCAATAATGATTATGAACCTCTACCATTATCTTCAATAAAAAAATTCCATCAACTAATCAAGAGTTGACATGTGATATTTTTAATAATAAAAATTTAAATTTATAATAATAAATTTGAAACGTAAATAATTTGTATTATATATATTATGGCAATGATGGTATTATTTCTTTTTATTTTTGTCATATTGCATAATATTTTAATTATTTACTTTCTATATTGTATTTATATATAGTATGCATGTAGGATGTACTTGACTGCCTACTGAACAAAGAAAAGTCTGAACCCAAGACCAGGCAAATATTTAATCTTGGAATATGACTCCATTTTGATAAGACATTTTTATCAAAGCTCATAACAGTAAGATGGTGGGAGATAAGTTTTATCGTCGAGAGAGAAATAGCTTAGATCACCAGTTAAGGTCTTTAAATGACCATTTATTGATAAAGGAGGTAGAGGTGCAGAGACAGTCAAGAGGTTTACCGAGAAACAGCCACTCTAGAAGGAGTACATAATTGCTCACTGATTGAGTGTTCTTGCGTCGAAGATAAATAGGACTAAACGATATGTCGAAGCTATGGGATGTAAAAATACATCAATAGAAGAACATTCCGCCTTAAGGGAAAGCACTCGTGTGAGTGGGAATAGACAAAATGGAAAGCGAGAATATAGGCTTTGAGTAACACAAAGCTCTAGGAAATTTCCACTGAAAAACTTTAAACTTTTTTTTTCAATTTTATCAATTGTTTGCATATATTTTTCGTATTGATATTTTAAACAGTGTTGATAATGAAGCCACAAAGAGAGACATAAAGTTATTATATTTGTTAGTATCATAAATCCTGTTTCCATATCATACTTTAATCTTTCTCAAAGTTATACAAGCAAATTCTCCAGATTCAACGTTATTTGTTTACCAATAATCATTCCAACTTATAACTCATCCTCTTTCCAAATCACTTTTAAATTATGCATAATATTAAATTTAATCTTTAATGTTTATATCTATTATCAATTTGACTTTTATTTCTTTCTTTTAGCTAAATTTGATCCTAAACTTAAAAAAAAAAAATCAAATTTGATCATTAACCTTTTAAAAAAAAATTGAAATAATGTTTTTTAATAGAAATACTAACTAAAATGTTAAATTTTTAAGCGCAACAGCTTGTATAACAATCCACATATACTCCATGCTAATTTTTTTGAATTTTTATGAATATTTACATTTTATTGAATTTTTATAATTTTTGAATTATTTGTTGGTGTGACATATAATATAAATGGCGCTATATCAGCATGATGTGTACATGGACTGTCATGCGAGTTGTCATGCCAACAACATTAAAAATTAATATTTTAGTTAGTGTTTTCGTTAAAAATTAAAACTCTTTACTGAGTTTGTATCACGAGTCAACTGAGCACCAACTTGGTTAGGAAAATTATAGAAATGCCCCTCCATTATTAAATTAAGTTATATTATTTGAGGGTATTTTAATATTTTTACTTTAAAAAACAAACAAAAAAATTATGTATTTGGTAGGATTTGAACACATGCCAATTGTATTAGTAAAAATTTTAATTTACAACTCAACTAAAACTTTAATTTTTTTTTTTTATATTCTAATTTTATTATGCATATTTTATTACCTCCATCAATTGTATATATACACTTACTAGTATTTAAACTCTGGATTGAATTAGTGTCATGGGTTAATCAGGCATGCGAGCATCAAGTATATTAGAGAAATTACGAAAATGCCTTTTTGTATTTAAAATAAATAATATTATTCAAGGATATTTTAATTGTTTTAATTTAAAAACAATAAAGATATACATATGGTGAAATTTGGACACATGCCAATTATATTGGAAAAAATTTAAAACTACTACTCAATAATACTTTATTTTAATTATTTATACATTTTAAATTTATTATGCAAACTTTATTACCTCTATCAATTATGCATATTAATAATGTTGTTGATTGAGATTTGATTTGGTGTTACAAATTAACTCAACATCTACTTAGATCGATGGCAACACTATGATAAATAATTATATTCATGTGTTTTAATTTCATTTTATTTACAATTTAAACACATATCTATGTTTTAAATATGTTGTTTCCACATGTATAGGCACAAAATTTCTAGTATATATAATAATAGAAAATTCACCCAAATCGTGTGACTATATACCATAACCTAATTTTATTATTAAAAGAAATAAAAAAGTAAAATTTTCATGTTAATATTTATATGTTTTATTTAAATTTAAACACAAATTTATTAAATAGTAATTCAAAAATGATTAACACAATTATCAATACAACATCATTTTACGTTAACGTATTGCATACATAAATAATTATATTTATTCGATATAAAAATTAATTGATGTATTCATTTATTCAAATGTGTAAAATTGAATTAAAATTAAAGTTTCATTTATACACTTGAATTGTAATTAAAATTTTATATGTATAATTACATCGAATTAAAATTCAAGTATCGAATTACACATTAAATAAAAATTCATGTTTATCCCATTTAAATAACAAATCTTTACAACTTCAGTAATTGGGCTAGCTTAACCCATTTAAGGGTACATATAAGTTTAAGTAATAACACATTAGGAACCCAGAACTTTTTGATGAATGCCTCAATCCTACCATCGTCGTTGTTGTTTCCTTGGTTTGGTAACGATTTTCTTTTGAACCACAATACAACGAAGCATATGGCAATGGTTATAGCTACTGTCAATCCTGCTCATGGAGTATGAATCGGGTCAAATAAGCAATTAATTGGAGATATAATATATAAAGTAAAATAATAGAGCAGTGGAAAACACTGAAATAATTACATGCATAGTTTGTTAGAAATCTAGAAAAAGAGTTAATAAATAATTAGATAAATTTTTATTTAAAAAAAATAAAACACCAAAATAGTCTCATAAAGATTTGTTATTTGTTTTATTTGGTTTTTATGTATTATTTTTTGTTGAATTAATGTTACTTGATAAATAATACTAAATTCATATAGGATAAAATTTTTTTAAAGTGTTATAAATACAATATAAATATATGTCTAAGTGACCACAAGTATCAAACTAAAGGTATTGCAAAAAGAAAGAAGAAGAGAGGCATGTTGTTGATGTTACAGAAATGCAGGGTGGAGTAAGTTTATGAATGGATGTTCAAACAGGATTAGACAACCCAGAACTAACAGTTTGCAGTGAATTGCAATCAGATAGATAGAATTTTGGAACTTTCATTGGTCTATGTTGAAACCATTTTATTAAAATAAATGATAGTTGTAGCGACGTGAAAATTTTTAGCTTGGTCGCTAATTGTGGCGATTGATTGAAAACTTGAAAACTTGAAGTTTGATTTTAAAATAAAGAGAGGGGTCGCCACCGATATTTTTTCTAGGTGTGATCGGACACCTAATAAATCCTCTTTTTTATTAAAGAAAATTTATTCTCGAACAAAAATGAAGGCCAAATTTGGGTCTACATGAAAATCAGAGTAAAGTAGGGTTCGGGAGTCGGTTACGCGCGAGGAAGGTATTAGCACCCTCGCGACGCCCAAAATTGGTATCTTGTAAACAAGTGTTGGCTTGATTTTCAAAAATACGAATTCAATTTGACATTTAATCATGATCCGATTGAAAAATGATATTTTTTTAAGTTTTTGATTTTTTTAGGAAGGGTGTCCCATTTTTAACACGAGCCGACGAATTTCACCCAACATAGCGATGAAATCGATGACTTAGTGTTGAAATCAGTACGTTGCCTTATTTATTTAAAAAACATAAAAATATAATATCACTTGCAATGGCAATTTATACATAATAAGAACAATGATACAATTAATGAAAAAACTATTAAAATATGATACTAATAAAAGTGACAATAATATTCACAATAAAGAAAATAAAAATGTTCTAATGATATAAAGAAATAATATATTTGTAATAATAATAGAAAATTCTAACATGTACATGAAAAATACACATGCATATATGTACGATAATGATAATAATATGAAGATATAACAATAGTAAAATGGTGATATTAATACTTAACTATAAACATGGATATAATATAATAATGAAAATATATATAGATATGAAACATAAAAGATGAGTAATAAGAGAGTGAAAATATAACAACAGTTCTAATACAATGGTAATAGTAAGTACAAAAATGATGATAACAATGATATTAGTAATAAAATAATAGAAAATATTAGTACATTAATAATATACGTTAATAACAATAAGAATATAAAAAGGGAAATAATAATATGGTAAAAATAATAGCAATATGTTAATGAAGAATAATGGTAATAATAATAATGATTAATGGTAATAAAAATATATAATAATAGTAATACGAAGTTAACTAGTCTAAGACTAAGATAATGATGATAGTAATAAAGAATAATAATACATTAATAATAATAATATTTGTTAATGACAATAATAGTAGTATGTAAAAAAGGAATAATAATAATATAGTAAAAGTCAAAATGTATTAATCAGAATGATAATAAAATGAGATTATAATGATAATATTAATAGAAATAGATATAAAAGAAATAGCAATAATAGTAATAATATAAATAATAATATATGTGTGCAAACTAACGATGGTAAAAAATATATATGTACACAATAATAATAATAATAATAATATTAAAGTACAGTAAATAAAAATAACACTATATATAAACATATATATATATATATATATATATATATACATATAGAATATAAATACACACTAATGTATAATAATCATAATAGCAATAATATTGAAATACAAAAAAAAAGCAAATAAAATAAAATATTAAAAATAAGTAATGAAAAATAATACTATATATAAATATATATACATATACCTATACGATAAAGAAACACACTATTATATAGTAATAATAATAATAATAATAATAATAATAATAATAATAATAATAATAATAGAAGATAAAAAGATAATAATAATATAGTAGTAGTAATAACCATGAAAGTAAAAATAACAGTAATAATAACGGTAATAATGGTGAATGGTAATAATAACAATAATATAGATGATAATATACATATAAATAATAATAATAGCAATAATTTGGATAAATGAATAGCAAAAATAACTAAAAGGGATTAAATCGAACTTGAAACAAAATTTTGGGACAAATCCGGAGTAAATAAGAGTAAAAAGGACTAAATTGCATGCGCAAATAACTAAAAGGGACTAAAAAGGCCAATCACCCCTCCCTTCAAAATGAACAGCATAGGGGAGGACTAAAATAAAATGAAAATAAAATCTCTGGGTGCAAAAAAATGGATTATGAAACTATAAAAAAGGCGGAAGGGCTAAAAGTGCAATTAGCCCTTCCGTCAAAAACACGCGGATCCTAAGCGGTTATTGGTCGAGTCGTACCGGGTCGCATTAAACGACGTTGTTTTGGGGCTTAAGTACCGCCCCCAAAACCCAAAACGACGTCGTTTTGGAGGGCTATAAATAGGCCCCATTTCAGAAAAAAAAATCATTTGTGAAGGGAGAAGGAAAAAAAAAAGAAAGAGAAGAAGAGAGGGAAAGAGAGAAGAAGGAGAAGGGAGGGATTCCGGCCAAGGGGTACCGTGCAGTCCGGTCATCGAGTCTCGCAACCGACGGGCGCCGCCACTGTGGTACTGCAATAAAAAAGGTATTTTTTTTCTTTTTTTTTAATTATTTGTTTTATATATTTTTATATATTTTAGTTGATATATCTGGAAAATAGGCCTAGAAAACGAATTAAAAAAGTAAAAGATTACCTTAGGTTCTTAGTTTTTTTATTCTTGATATCTTTGATTCTCCGATTGTGGATGTTCGAATCACTACTTGTATAAGGATTGCACTCTAACTTAGGTATTGATTCTCCTTGAACATTTGAATAAACACCAAAAAAGAAGAAAAAAAGAAGAAAATCGAACCCCTCATCTGTTTTTTTCTCTTCCTTTTTATAGCCTTTACAACATTTTTTTTTAATTATTATTGTCATTTCCTCTTAACTGCTTGCAGGGTGGTTGAACGGTGCTGCAGAGTTGGTGGCGGTGTGGGCGACGTCGTGGTGGCGTGGTGTCGGCGGTGTGTGGGCAAGTGGGGCGTCGGTGGCTGGTAGCTTTAGGGTTTTGTTTTTTTCTTTTGATTTTGGGCCTAGGGTTAGTTTGGGTTTTGAGTGGGTTAATTGGGTTTGGTAATATTGGGTCTTGGGTTTAGGTTAGTGGGTTAGGTTATAGATGGGTTTTAATTTGTAAATGAAATTAGTTAATGGGTATTGGGTCTTAGGGGTTGGGTTGGCTGATGGATTAGCTGGGCTAAGGGGTGTTTTAGGTGATTGAGCTGTGAGTATTTTGTAATGTAAATGGGTTTGATGGAATGTAAGTGGATTAGGAGTATTGAAATGGGCCCTTTTGGGTTTTATGGGTTTAAGGTAATGTAAGTGGGTTAAATTGGCCTATAACAATAGTGATATTTCAAGTCTGGAAATTTACAGGAAATTGGAAGCGGATACATGGAATTTCTAGATTAACATCTTGGAAACTTGGCTTTACAGTGTTGCCAAAGTCTATGTATATAAGCTATTGGAAGAAGACAAAAAGTTGAAATGGAGAATTAGATGGAAACTGCAGGGAGATGATTGGAGTACGCTATAACTGGACAACCAAAACATGGGTCAGGTGTAAGCCAGACATTTATGCAAAATATTTGAATTCAGGTTGGGCATTAGTGGAGCCTCATTCGAGTATTCCACTATCATGGGAACCAAATTCATTTTTTATTGACTAAAAGAGCTTAATTCAACCTAATCAAGCAGTTCTTAAATCAAGTTAACAGGATGGAAGTAGACTTCTACAATTTCATCACAATTAATTTTCTTATTAAATAATAATAAGATAAAAGTAGAGATTTTTTTTTTTTTTTTTGGAACTTCTTGATTTCATGTCTGAATAAGAAAACAAAGTCATATTAGATAACTTCAGATTATCATTCCTTAGCTAAATTTCTCCTAATTAAATCAAAATATGATAATATAATAACCAAGTCACAACCAACTTAATTGCTTAATTGCAATTAATAGTAGAATAACTATTAGATACATAGAATCCGAGATTAATTGTAACATGAGGTACACGTGACATGTCACATGTTATTGTCTGATTATTCCATCAATCATACTAATTTTTAATAGTACAAATAGATGAAATTTTTAACATGAAGGACCAATTACTTTTTAATCTAATGTATAGGGACTAGTTTGTCTATTTTTTGAATAAAAGAAACAAAATGCAATCCGACTCTTAATATAGGGACCTCCATAATACTTTTACCCTCTATTAAATATACAAACATAAGACATTTAATGAACACAAAGTTAATATTAATAAACACATATATATTTAAAATTTTGATGCATTTAATCATTTATGTTACATTTATGTTTACACAATTAACATTTAAGATATATTTAAAAAATATTAAAAAAAGTTATGTGATCACAATATATAATTTGTTAAATTTATTTATGACTGATTCAACATGAGTAAATTATTCAAGTTAACAAATGTTTGTAACATCTTAAGTGGGTCATGGAGGAAGTTCTAATGATTGAAGGCTCCCTTACAATATTTCTAATACTTTAGTCATTGATGGCCTATTTAATGGATTGGTTTGAATGCACCCAAGGTTCACCCCAATCAATTCTTTTTGTTACTTGTTTTTCTTCTTCTGTTATTTCTTCATTAATATTCAAGTTCGTAGACTGACCAAGATTATTATAAATTCATGACGGGAAATATATTTCATTGGTTCGGGACACTTCAACATTAATATTTTTTATAGCTCTGATCATTTCAAGCACCATCATTCTGTAGCTATAGACATCGAATTTATGTAAAACTCCTCTTAGGTTTAGAAAAAACACTTTTGGAGCAATATATCTAGCAGTTCCTCTAGCACCTATCATTAATACAATACTTGTATTTCTTTTATATAATTTAGACAAGCCAAAATCGAAGATCTTTGGACAAAAAATCTAATCTAAAAAAGGATATTGTGAGGTTTTAAGTCAAAGTGCAAGATCCTAATATTACAACCTTGATGCAAGAACTCGAGTCCTCTAACGATGCCAAGTGCAATGTCATACAAAGTTATCTATTCCAATTGACTATTTTGATTATCCGATTCTTGACTATAAATAAACCTGTCCAATGATCCTTTCAACATGAATTCATAAATCAAAACTCTCCATTTCCCTTCGTTTCACTTAGGAATTTAACTGCCACAAAAATACCATCGGGCAATTTTCCTTTATATACACTTCTGAAATCTCCTTGACTTAATTTATCATTAAATTTACTTTGTCATTTTCTTAATTTCTTTATAAGAGTATCGCTTCGAAGTAAAAAGATGAAACTTTTTGTTCGAATGACTCAATCCTAGCATCGTCATTCAATTTTTTTTTTACAGAGATAATGATTTTTCGTTAAACCCTAAGACAATGAAGCATATAATAGAAACCAATACAAATCCAACAACACATATTGTTTATGAATTATTAATCAATTTTTGCTAACTCGATAGATAGGATTCAATTAAAATAAAAACATTAGAAAGCAGCGAATAAAATTAAAGAAAAACATGAAAATAAGTCATAAAAGTTTGGTTAAAAGTATGATTGTTAATTTAAAAGAAAAGCATTACAAGTTATACAAAGAGTGTATATATTTATTTAAAATCAATTTAATTATATTAATTATGTATTTTGTGTGTGATTAGAAGATATATAGTTAATTCAAACCACCTTATTATCCAAAAAATTGGTTCATACCTATTTATGTAAGCTTCAACTTGGATTTGTACCTACCTATGACAAACAATATACCACACAAAGCTAATGTTATTGATTTATTATATTTCTCATTGAATTATTAACTATCATTAACATTATATAACCGTAAGTTAATATGGCGCATTATATTGTTATTTTAGAGGAAATTTTGCATCAAATTGAACAACTAGTCCCTACACTTTTTCTTTTAGAGAGAATTTAATTATTTTTAATTTTTTTTTCAAATAAAAAAGTATAGAAATTAACTGTATAATTTGACCTAAAATTTTCATCTGAAATAATGATATAACATGCCATGTCAGTTACTATTACACCATCAACAGTAATTAACAACTTAGAAATCAAAATGTAACATATTGATAACATTAGTGACCATATTGTAACTTTTTCAAATTTAGTGACCAAATCGTAATTTAAACTATATATAGTGACTCAATTTATAATTTTGACTTTTAGTGAAAAAATTGTGCTATTATTCTGTAAAATTTATTATAGATAAATTTTCAAAATATATATTATAAAATTTTTTCAATGAAACAGTTTTTTTTAAGTAAAATAAAATCAACAAGAGAAAAATCTAGCCAAAGGTAAAATCTTCGTTTGATTCATAGGTTCGATTATCGACGCAATGATAAATTAGTTCTAGTAGCTGACTCAGCATCGGCCAACCAATCTCGCATTACCTGTTCGATAACCAAGAGGTTGGTTGTTTAAAATTACTTTCCTAATAGATAAATAACCTTGTAACTCAATACCCAATATTTAACTTACTGGCAACATTAAGAACGAGAGTGACCTAATTTTAACCAACAAACTCACCTCAGCGATGTTTATTTAAGTTAGATCGCACATCCATACCACATAAATGTAAATTACGACATAAACAAGTTATGCAGTTTATCGCTAGTATTAGAATGGATTAAACAATTATAGATTTAATTATTTTAATTGATAAGGCAACCGTACTAAATTATCAAACACTGACCGAGTATTCAACCTAAGCAGATGTAATTAAAATAGAAGATACATGAATACCAAAGAACAAAGAAGATTTAAAGTGCAAATAAATCTCACAAATTTATTAAATCAAACTTCTATAAAACTTTTAACTAGAAAAAAGGGTTTAAAAATCCATAAAATAAAGAACAAAATAAAACTAAAAATAACTAAGTCTCAATCCATCAAGCCCTAACTTAATAATGTCTATTTATAGGACAAAAATAATATGTTGGAGAAAATACAAAAGTGTCATTAATTAAATAAAGCAGAATTTTTCAAAACATTTTGGCAATTTTGTGTCAAACTTTCAGGCCATTTTTAGGTGCCTTCTTGATGCTTTTGGACTTGACTCGTGAAATAACTTAAGTTAAATCTTTCAATTCCCTTCAAATTGGTATATTATGAGCCTAAAATGGAGTCCTGTAGCTTAAATTATGGTCGAAATACTAAAAGTGGGCTGTGTTGAAATTCTAATATACAAAAAATGGTCAACAATAAACTTTAAGCTCACTTTTCTTCAATTATTCTCTAAATAAAAAATAAATATAAATAATATAATTAAGAACATAAATAACATAATTTAAGGGAAGAAATATCACAAATAAATAAATAAATAAATTATGCACTTATCATCGTGTCATAGGATGGGTTCATCCTGTTGGCGATATGTGTTTAGTAGCTAATTTTAAAAATCATATCTTATAAAATACAAAAAGAAAATCTATTTCGATATGATAAGTATACCTTTCTAACAAATAAACTAGTGTGATAAATTTAGAATAGGTATTTTTAATTGAAATAATAAAGAGTGTGAAGTATTAAAAAATATTCTAATATATAATAATGAAGTTCAAAGTAATATATTTTTATATACTTTCTAAATTTTAAATAATTCATATTAAATTGATTTTGATAGATTTATATATATATATTCATATCTGGTTTTTTTTTTTTTTTTTTTTTTTTTTTGTATGATGATATTTTATTTTAGTTATTTATATATATATGATAGTATGATATACAAAATTATACGCATAGGACATACTTGTTTTCCCAGTGAAGAAAGGGAAATGTTTGAAGCCAAGACGGGGCAAATCATTAATTAATTGGACCCACAAACTTCATTATCTGCTTTGCCGTTTTCTTCATTAACAGCACTTACGACTAAACTTTGATACACATTTTATTAGCGAGGTCTAAGTTGCAATTTTTCTCCAAAGCTCTTAAATTTGGAAATTTTCTTTGCATTTCAACTTTATTCCACTTTATGAATTTTTGCATATTTCTTTCCTATATTAGCTCCCTAGGAAAAACAAATTAAATATATATATATACTTTTTTAGTTGAAAAATAAGAGAAATAATAAATTTTAAAAAATTGCATAATTTTGTAAAATATACACTTAACTTTTACCTTGTCATTTTCTCTCCTCTTTTATTCTAATTTGAAGAGATTAGTTTTCTCTCCTCCTTTTATTTCTTTCCATCCTATGGTTCTATCAAATCAATTTAAACCTTTTAATTTTTTATTATTCTCTATTTATATTTTCGCTTTTTTCACTCTACCAAGTACATTGTTGATTGCTTGACCCTTGTCAAATTAATATAAAGGAATTCTTCAGATTCATCGTTGTTATTTTTTTACCAATAATCATTGTTCCAATTGATAACCCATTATTATGCCTTACGTAATTTTATATGGAACAAAATGTATATTATTGAATGAAATCAATCTAATTCATATGGTGAGGGGAGAGAGAGAAAACTATTTCATCATATGAAATTGTCCAAATTTTATCATGCGATCACATACTTTAGCATATTCTGAATTGTTGTGACTTTTTTTTTACCTTAAAAATAATTGTTTTTCATCATAATTGTAATATTCAATCATAATTTTATTAGAAGTTTGAGTTAAACTTGTAACATCAAACAAATCAAAGCTTAAATGATTGATGATGTTCTAAAGTTTTAGGAGATCGTACAGGAGAAGATACAAAAGGTCTAGGTGGAATTATCAATGATTGAAGATTTGCTTGTAACATTTCTGTCACTTTAGTCATTGATGGTCGATCAGATGGATTAGATTGAATGCACCAAAAGCTTACAATAATCAACTTCCTTGTTATTTCTTCTTCTTCTGCAACTATTACTCCATTAAGATTCAAGTTCATAGACTGATCAAGATGCTTATAAATCCAAGACGGAAAATATACTTCACTAGTTTGAGACACTCCAACATCAATATTTTTTCTTCCTCCCACCATTTCAAGGACCATCATTCCATAACTATAGACATCAGATTTATAAGAAACTCCACCAAAGTTTCGACAAACCAATTCTGGAGCAATATAACCTATTGTTCCTCTAGCACAAGCCATGGAAATAATACTCTCCTTTCTTTCACATAATTTAGACAAACCGAAATTGGAGATTTTAGGACAAAAGTTCTCATCTAAAAGGATGTTGTGAGGTTTTATATAGAAATGTAAGATCCTTATGTTGCAACCTTGATGCAAGTATTCGAGTCCTCTAGCAATGCCAAGTGCAATGTCATACAAAGTTCTCCACTCCAATCGACAACTTCGATGATGCAATCCTCTATTATAAATGAACCCATTCAAGGACCCATGGGGCATGAATTCATAAATTAAAGCTCTCTTTGATTTCTCAAAACAAAAACCAAGTAGACTCACGATATTAACATGAGAAGTTCTACTAATGCTAGCCACTTCATTCATGAAATCTTTTCCATTTCCTTTTGATTCACTTAAGACTTTGACCGCCACAAGACGATCGTCAGACAATTTCCCTTTGTTTACACTGCCAAATCCTCCTTGACCTAATTTATCATTAAACTTATTTGTCATTTTTCTGATTTCTGCATAAGAATATCGCCTTGGTGCAAGAGAACCAAACTTTTTGATGAATGCCTCAATCCTATCCTCCTCTTTCTTCTTTCCTTGATTTGGTAATGATTTTCTTTTGAACCACAAGACAAGGAAGCATATGAGAATGGTTATAGCTGCCACCAATCCTGCTCATGGAGTATGAAAACAATGAATTAGTTATATAATATATAGAGAAAGTAAGTGAAACAATTAAGATGGAGAAAAGAAAATAGAGCAGTGGAAAGAACTGAAATAATAACAACATGCGCAGTTTGTTAGAAATCTAGAAAAAAAGTTAATAAATAAATAATTAGATAAAATTTTATTTAAAAAATTAAAAAACCAAAATATTCTCATAAATATTTTTTATTTGTTTTATTTGGTTTTTTATGCATTATTTTTTTATTGAATTAATGTTAGAATCAAATAATTTCAAGTAAAAATATTTAAGAGTTGGTACAATTTAAACTAAAACCAAGAAATCAAACTAATTGGAGTGGACTAAAATTTAAACATACCTAGTCCAAGTATGAGACCCTTTCCCATTGTTTTCTTTTTCTCTGCAATAGTAAAAGTATCATCAAATGTTAATTAAAATATGAATCAATAATTATAGGTGCATGCAAAAAAATTTTTAAAAAAAATAGTAATTATTGAAACCCAATAAGTTTCTTATTTTTATAACATAAAAAGAAATTTTCACATTTAAAATTGTAAAAATAAACTTTTTATAATTAGGAGTAAGGAATGAAATGGAACTTGACTTCTGTATATCAAGTTATCAACCTACACACAACTAAAAAATCTTTGTTTTGTATTAATAGGATGTAAGCACCGATCGGGAAACGATGTTAGGGTGATTATTTTATGGATTCCACTCTCTCCGCTATCGATATTCACTGCAACTAATCATAATAGCACTTTTTTGTTTGCAAGCAGGATATGTTGATGAAGACATGCTGATGGCATATGTAGGAGTTTGGCAGCAAGAGTCTCCCAGAATTTCCTGTTCATTGTAGGAAATTTCCTGGAGTTTGGTATTTTCTTGGAAATGAAAAAGAAAATATTATGTGAAACATGAATGCTTTCTCTGTTAGATGAGTTCAGATTATGCAAACCTGATGAAAAGAGGGGACTGATATTATTCAATAAATCAGACTGACAATTTTGATTATGTCTTTTAGTACATAGAATAAAACAAAATTAATGTTGTTCCTACTTCTTCATTTGGATTTGTCCTTGACTAAATTTATAAATATTTAAATTGATTGAAATTCGTTATTATTAATATTATATTTTAATTTTTTATTAAAAAAAGTTATACGTAAATATTAATATAAAATTAATTTTTAATATTTTTGTTGTTTTTAGAATTGGATTCAACCGTCCACTCGAACCAATTAGACCGAAAACCAGTCGGGATGCCGGTCCAAAATAAAGGGTTGGAGCAATTGATTTGTGGATCGACTGAATCGGGCAATCAGATTGTTGGTTGAACTGAGAAAAAAAAGTGTCCCTAATGTTATTGATTCGTTACATTTTGGTCATTGAGTCACTATCATTAACATTGTAAGAACAAGTTAATATGACACATTATATTGTCATTTTAGATTACATCAAATTGAACAGTTAGTCCCTATACTTTTTCTTTTAGAGTGAATTTAATTATTTTTATTTTTATTTTTTCAAATAAAAAAGTATAGAGGTTAATTGTGTAATTTGACTTAAAATTTTTGTTTGAAATGATGATATAATATGCCATATCAATTACCATTACAACATCAACGGTAATTAATAATTCAGTTAGTCCCTAATATTTTTCTCTTCTTTTCGGATCATTCAAACTCACGTTGATTTTTGATTTATTAAGTTGGATGTGTAAATAACTTTTAATTTGTTAAATATTAAAAATGTTGTGATTAAAAAAGTTATAGATGTATTGTAAGTAGAGTTATGCTATTAGATTTAAGAATTGAAATTTAAAAATATTAAAAATAAAAGGAATTATTTAATTTTAAAACAAATAATGTAATATATAGTTGAGATAAGTAAGCCTTCCACTTACCTCAATTAATATAATCCATCAAAAATAATAAACTGCCAAATGATTGAAACAAACATTAAATATAATCCATTTTCCTAAACACTGCAATGCAAGTCTACAACTATCAAATCCTCAACTTCAGTTATTTTGACATAACAATATTTTTAAAAATGACTCTTGTTAGATTTTAATTATGTTTTCAACTTTAATCCACTGCCAATTAATACTACTACTAATAATACCGTGTTTTGTTTTGTTGTAAAAAGGGATATTACTTACCTGTATCCGGTGGTAGTGGTCGTGGTGGTGGTAGGGGTAGGGGCTTACATTCTTTGCCTTCCGGCAAACTCGAATTTCCAGGTGGGCAGTAGCAGTAGAATGCTCGATCACCGTAGATGCTGAAACCGCAGGCTCCACCGGAAGAATTGCATTTCCCACATACTTCCGCATCCTCCTTCCTCCATTGCACCTCGAATCCTGTTTTCAAGGCTCCTTTCAGATCCGAGGAATGATTGCGGAGGCTTTCCAAGGAAGTTTCAAGAATCGTAACATTGACACTCTCTGAGCATCTCTCTGGATGGATATTGTTATTATTTGCTATTGCTACCGAAACATTACTATAATCATCATTTTTATTGCAAGGAAAGAATAGAAGATCCGGTGAGATGAGAGAGGGGCAGTCATAAAACAGTGTAACACTGGTAAAGCCGGGACCAGGAGTAAACACCCGAAAATCTGGGATCCAATCATCATCTGGAAATGGGGCCGACAAATGCCTTTGTTGATCACCTCCTCATTCGAAATTCTTAGGATTCGACGATCAGATAGGATCTCAAGCACGCGGTACCGTACACCATGAATTTGCATCCTGGTAATATCACCGTCACACTGAAGCTCTAAATCTGGATGTCCGCATTCTTTTTCTCGATCACCTCCATGGAAAGGAAATCCAGCAGTGATATTCCCACATTTGAACATTCTATCGCGGCAGTTCTCGAACCAATGCTCAGGAGTGGTTAGTGAAACAGGGATCCCAAGCATGATAAATAATAAACAAAACAGAGGAAGAGGCAGAGATGATGAGAAAGGAGGAGAAATCATTTTGAGGGCAGAGAGATGGAGGAAGATCAACCCTGCCTCAGCTCTAATGAAATAAAATTAACCAAGCTCAAAGAAAGACTTGGAATATAGAGTAGTTGAGTTGACTTGCAAAGACTTTGAGCTTCCTTTGCTCCCATAAGTCGTGTCGTGTGGGTGTGGGAGTAGCAGTGATTAAATGGAAATGCAAAATTTCAAAATAGAAACAAGAGATGGAGACACTTTAACACGCTTTCGCTCCTTACGAACTTGCCCTCAACTTTCTCATCACTTGGAAATTGCTGTGTCATAAGTCATAACCCTCCTTCTTTATTCATATTACTGTTGAATAATTCCTCCGGAAAAGTCACCTAAAAATTATGTTTGAAAGTGAAAATGTTTTTTTTAATATAATAGTGAAAAAATTAAAAATTAGTTAAGTTATATAATATTTAAAAATTTTAATATAATAGTACATAAAGTATGAATTTTAAACAGGTTTTAAGTAATTAATATAAATCATTTGTAAAATTAATAATATATTTCAAATATTTTAAAAACTTAAATATAATAATAAATTAATAATATATTTTAAATATTTTAAAAACTTAAATATAATAATAAATAATAAATATTTACATAATTTAATATAATGATACATAAAGTATAAATTAATTTAATTTATTATATACATTTTAAATAGTTAGTATAAATAATAATATTCTGCAGATAATTTTTTTTGCCTTATTTCTTCATTCTAGTGATTTATCTTTTTATATTTATTCCTTTTATAAAGTAATAAATATAAAAAATGAGTATTTTTGTAGTTTTATATTTTTATACCAACTCGGTTAGAAAATTATGGAGATACCATTCTATTATTAAAATAACTTATATTATTTGAGGGTATTTTAGTCTTTGTACTTTAAGAAATTTATATATTTAGTAGGATTTGAGCTCTTGCCAATTGCATTAGTAAAAATTTTATTTTACCACTCAACTAAATGTTATTTTGATATTTTATATATTCTAATTTTATTATGCACACTTTACTACCTCCATCGATTGTATATATGTAACATCCATAACTCATACCCGTCAATAGATTAGGGTTACAACATATTACCGTACAATCCAAAACAATTAATAACAGATAGCATCAAGTTTACCAAATTAATTAACAGAATTTCATAAATAATTTAGATTGGAGTAATACATACATTTATGGCATTAAATTGAGTTTTATGTGGCCTTAAAAATAGTTTAGGAACAATTAGGGACCAATTCGAAGCAAATCAAAAAGTTCAAGAAAAAACTAAAAATTTTCAAAATAGGGGTCACACAACCATGTGTCCAGGCCGTGTGACAGAACCCAGACCATGTGGTTTCAAACATGGTCGTGTGATAAACCACAAGCCCATGTGACTACTCCACATGCCCGTGTGTGCAAATCATGTAACTCACTGTGTAACATCCCTAACCCGTATCTGTCGCTGGAAGAGGGTTTCAAAGCATTACTAGAATTTATATATCATTTAACATAAATTTTACTTCATATAACATTCATACCAGAATTCATTCAAATTTAATCATAATGTACCTTACGTGAGCTATCGAGACCCAAAATATACATTAGAAACATATCGGGACCAAACCGGAAACTTTGAAAATTTTTCAGAACTATTTAAAATTTTTCAACATTGCAGGGGTCACACGACTGTGTGGCTAGGCCGTGTGATATTTTGTTTTGCATAAATTAGAAGATGCAGTGGACACACGGCCGTGTCATCTGGTCGTGTGTCACATACGGCTGAGACATACACTCGTGTCTCTACCTGTGTGGATGAAATAAACCATTTTTTTAGCCTCATTTCTTGCCTAACTTGTCATCAAACCAAACATTTTAGAATATCAACATTATAAGGTAAATTGTGCATATACCACATGTCGAAACCTTCTTTTAAAAACGGGTTTTGAGAAATGAAAACGGGAGTCGCCACCAATCTTTTAAAGTGTGATTGGATCACTTTATAAAATGTTTTGGTCTACGAAATTATGAGAAAATAGGTTCAGGAGTCGGTTACGTTCGAGGAAGGATTAACACCCTCGTAACGCCCAAATTGGTACCAAATTGAATAATTTTTGTCTTAATGTCAGAAATTTAAAAGAATTTAAAAATGAGATTTCCTTAGAACTGTAATAACTCAAATTAAAATAGAATCGGGATTCATTTGCTTTGAAGGAGTATTAATATCACATCCAGCATAATTGGACACGATATCTTTAAACTTTCGTAGCTGAAATCATCTTATGATTTGTAAAACTCGCTTAAAAGGATATTTTAGATATTT
Source organism: Gossypium anomalum (assembly GCA_025698475.1). Taxonomy (NCBI): domain Eukaryota; kingdom Viridiplantae; phylum Streptophyta; class Magnoliopsida; order Malvales; family Malvaceae; genus Gossypium; species Gossypium anomalum. The sequence goes on from CM046966.1 coordinate 20,663,980, forward strand.
AGACAAACGCGAAATTGCAACCCAGCATGTTAGGGCACTACCTCCCGAATTCCCAAATATCAAAACATTGCCTCACTTTTTTTAAAAAAATCCCTTTGAATTAAATAAAATATATCTTTTGGTTTTTAAAGTAATGATGTGTTTTGTATAAGGAATTAAATAAATCTAATTACAATATGCATGTTTTATCATTTCAGGCAAATATAGTATAGAAAATAGTAATAATGACATAAATTATACAATATACATTATCACTTTATGCATATATCATCATAAATAACATAAATGTTCATACATTATTATTCCATGCAAAACACCATATAATGCATGATAAATACAACAAATGTAAATTGCAAAATACATATATGATTTATGCCAATCACCATAAATAATTAATTTCATGCTAATATACAAAATAAATGATATGTAAAATTTAACCAATATCAAAATAAGAGAAAACCAAAGATAAATAAGTAAAAAATGTATAAAATAAAAATTAAATAAAAACAAGATATTTAAAAATATGTTGAATAATATAAGAATGATAAAAGAGAACCCCTTTTTCTAAAAGATGATACATACATATGAGTTATATTATAGGGTATAATAACTATATATAAAATGTACTAAGTATTAATATTATACTTATTTATAAAATTTTAAAAATGTATATAATAAAATAATGAGATAATGTATACTTTATAATAAAATAAAGGTAATGTAAGGAAATATAGTATAATATAGTGTATAACATAATTTACAAAATTAAATATATAATAATTTATAATATAAAAATATTTTATATAATGTATATAATATGATATATAAAAAAATATTATGATGTACAAGAAAAAATTATAATATGTAATAAAAATACATAAATAAAGATAATAAAATATAATAATAATAATAATAATAATAATAAAGTAACAAATATTTTACATGTAGAAATATAATAAAATAACTAATATAATAAAAATATATAACATATAATAAAATTTAAAAACATATATAATGTATAGCATATATTATAGGTAAAATATAAAATAGTAAATAGGATATGAGTAATTTTTATAAAATATAGTAAAATAAATAATATACATACATAGTGAAAATATATAATAAAAGAGAAGGTGTAATACATATAAATGAAATATGAATACTATTATATAAATAAAGATAATATATGTTATTATTTATTAATAATTTTTATATATAATAATAAAAATAATGTAATGGATAATAAAATAATATAAATAACTATTATAAAAAAATAATTTATAAAGTATTTAAAGTAAATTAAAATATAAAAAGGATTAACATTGAATTTAATTAAGAAATATGGGGTTAATTTGCAAAATAATAAAAATTTGGACTTAATCAAAACACAGACTAAAAACCGAAGGACTCATTGGGTAATTAAACCCTAATCCCAAAACGACGTTGTTCTTTGGAACTGATTTTTAAAAGGGCGCTAGGATTAAATTGAAATAAATATAAAATATTGGGATTAAATTAAAATAAAAATGAAATTAAATTAAAAAAATTAAAAACACAGAAGGGTTGATTGGGAAATTTACCCATTTCACAAAAACAAGCGAATTCTTCCCGGGTAAACGGGTCAACACGCAGATCCTCTTCGTAATACGGTGCCGTTTTAGTGCTTATCGAACTAAGCAAAACGACACCATTTTTGTTGGATTATATAAGCCAAAACTTAAGCCTAAAACTCATTTAGCAATCAGTTTTAAAAAAAAAGCTTTAAAATCCTCTGAAAAAGGAGAAAATGGGGGCTCTCCACCAGACCTCGAACCTCAGGCCACTTGAATCATGAAGTGCCCACGAGTCATGCGCTCCACCGATATCTGGCATTTGGAAAACTAAAAGCTTCTTTCCTCTCGGCCAATCACAGGTAATCTTTCCTTTCTTTTAAACTTAACTCTTTTCTTTTTAAAAAAAAATGATTTTTATGCGTTGAACAGAAACTAAAAGATATAGCAAAATCACCTTTAAGTAAACAAGTACTTCTTATATCTTCTGTAAATATGCGTATATCTTCTTGGATCTGCTTCAGTATAAACATCTAAAGGTCAGACCTGCTATGTTTTCAATTTGCTTCTTGTAGACACAAGGATGCCAAATCATCTTGGATCTGCTTCATTATAAACATCTGAAGGTTAGATCTGCTATGTGTCTACTCTCCGTCGAATATGGAGACGCCAAATCTGTTATCTTGGATCTGCTTTGATGTGAAAACATCTAAAAGTCAGATCTGCTATGTCTTCGATTTGCTCCTTGTAAACACAAGAATGCCAAATCATCTTGGATCTGCTTCAGTATAAGCATTTAAAGATTAAATCTGCTATGTGTCTGCTCTCCGTCGAATATGGAGGCGCCAGATCTGTTATCTTGGATCTGCTTTGATGTGAAAACATCCGAAAGTCAGATCTGCTATGTCTTCGATTTGCTCTCTGTCGAAGATTGAGAAGCCAAATCTTGTTATTCTGCTTCAGTGTAAACACGTGAAGGCCAGATCTGCTATGCTTTGGCCTATTGCCCTACTGCTTAGGGGATTTAAGGCGCACCAATCTTCATTGTCCGCTGAAGGACATGACCTGTATAACGTGTATGATTTCATGTCTAATGATTAGGATGCTATGATCGAAATGAATCAAATGCTTCTAATTAAACCTGTTATAATGCAAAATGTTCCTGAATATGAACCCTATTCAGACGCCACTACTCATTCCTTCATCAAAGCTCATCCTTATTTCTCTCAAAATATCATTTTTATTCAGCCCATGGGTTTGTACCATTCTCCAAATGCTATGACCCATCAAAATGTTCGTAAGATGATCCTCTCTTAAAATCAAATTGTTTGATTTGTCCAACATCATTTTGGACCAAAAAAAGAATTTCTTCGAGTTCTTTCAAACCTCACTTATGCGAATTCCTCGAACAATTGTTCTGTTTTAGTTTCTTATATTATCTAGAAATTTTCAGAGTAATATGCGAAACTTTATTTGTGAAAATTATTTGGTTCATCTACCATTATTTCAATGCAACATACTTTAAGAATATTGTAAGATGAATTTAATCTTGGTAATAATGAATTGTCAAAAATACAAAGGAAATAAATTTGATAACGTATCTTTGAGAAGAAAAAGAATCTAAAGATAGCAAATAGGACAAAATTAGATGCCCTAGATATCGATGATTGAATGTCTATATACCAGCTCCATGAAGTCTTTCTTGAGTCCAACATGTGTTTAAAAGATTCAAAGTATTTTTTTGATGCCCCGATATACAGCGAGCTTTGCTCTTTGTTGAATCAAATATAGCGAGATTACCGTGTGTTCTTCAAAATTTGAGCTGCCCTTTCGGGTTTTCAACTCAAAAACCCTTTGGTCACAAGGCGCTCTTTGCGGGTTTTCACCTTGGCCTCTCCATTTTCTTCTTCTTCTTCTTTTTCTTCTTTTTTTTTTGTGAAACTTCAAGGCACCCTTTGCGGGTTTTCACCTTGAATTCTCCTCTCCTTTAGACAAAGTACTTTTTGACTGAGTCTGAATTCACTAGATTGGGTAAATTCTTCCCATCCATTTTTGTCAAAATCAATGCACCTCTAGAGAAAGCCTTCTTCACAGCATACGGCCCTTCCCAATTTTGCATCCATTTTCCTCTAAAGTCTTTCTGAATGGGAAGGATCTTTTTTAGTACAAGGTCCCCCTCATGGAATTCTCTTGGACGAACCTTCTTGTCATAAGCTCACATCATTCGCTTCTAATACATCTGACCATGGTGAATAGCTTTTAGCCTTTTTTCTTCAATCAAGTTCAACTGGTCATACCGCGATTGAATCCATTCTGCCTTATCCACTTTATCTCTGACAAGATTCGAAGAGAAGGTATTTCAACTTCAATAGGTAACACTGCCTCTATCTCATAAACCAGCGAGAAAGGAGTTGCCCCAGTAGAGGTTCTGACAGATGTTCTATAGGCTAAGAGTGCAAATGGTAACTTCTCATGCCAATCTTTGTAGGTTTCAGTCATTTTCCCCACTATCTTCTTGATGTTTTTGTTAGCAGCTTCCACTGCCCCATTCATCTTTGGGCGATACGGAGATGAATTATGATGCTTAATCTTGAACTGACTACAAATTTCTGCTATCATTTTGTTGTTCAAGTTCAATGCATTATCTGATATGATCCTCTCAGGCATCCCATACCGACAAATGATCTATTTCTTCAGAAATCGACTTACACCTGACTTAGTAACATTCGCATAAGAAGCAACCTCTACCTACTTCGTGAAGTAATCAATGGCCACAAAAATAAAGCGGTGCCCATTTGAAGCTTTGGTGATATTGGCCCAATAACATCCATACCCCACATGGAAAAAGGCCATAGAGAAGTCATAACATGTAGAGGTGAAGGTGGTATGTGAATCTTATCTCCATAGATCTGACATTTATGGCATTTCTTGGCGTAGTTGATACAATCCACTTCCATAGTAGACCAATAATATCCAAACCTCATGATTTGTCTAGCCATTGTGAAACCATTAGCATGCGTCCTACAAACACCCTTGTGAACTTCCTCCAAGATTAACTTTGCCTCCACAGCATCAACACATCTCAACAATACTTGATCCTTTCTTCTTTTGTACAAGATGTCACCATCCAAAACATAATCGTAGGTTAATCTTCTTAAAGTTCGCTTATCATTTTTAGTTGCCTGTTCTAGATATTGACGATCTCTCACATATCGCAATATATCCTGATACCAAGGGTTATCATCCTTTTCTTCCTTTTTAATGTTACAACAGCTAGCTGGAGCTTCAAAGATACTCATCTGAATAGGTCTCATCTCTTCCTCTTTATTCACTCTAATCAATGAAGCCAAGATTGCCAGAGCATCTGCCATCTGGTTTTCGTCTCACAAGATATAATTGAAAGTGATGTCATCAAACTCATCAAGTAACCCCAAAATTATCTTTTTATAATTGATCAATTTAAGATCCCTTGTCTCCCATTCACCTCTAAGCTAATAAATTATCAACGCAGAGTCTCCATATACTTCCAAGGTTCTTATTCCTCACTCTATAGCTGCTCGGAGTCCCATGATGCATGCTTCATACTCAGCCATATTGTTTGTGCAATCAAAATCCAACTTGCATGTGAATGGATAATAATTGCCATTTGAGGACACCAAGACTGCCCCAATCCCATTTCCTACTGCATTGGATGCCCCATCAAAACTTAACTTCCAAGAACAATCCTCTGTAGTTGCCACACACATCAACTCCTCATTTGGGAAATCAAAGTTCAACGGCTCATAGTCTTCTAGAGCTCTACTAGTTAGAAAATCTGCTATCGCACTTCCTTTTATAGCTTTCTGACTCACATAGACTATGTCAAACTCTGAAAGCAGAATTTGCCATCTCGCCATTCTACCATTCAACGCTGTTGATTCCATCATATACTTCAAAGGATCAAGTTTTGAAATAAGCCAAGTAGTATGATATAGCATGTACTGTCTTAACCTTCGAGTCGTCCAGATTAAAGCACAACATAGTTTCTCAATGGGCGAATATCTCATCTCATACTCTGTAAATTTCTTACTGAGGTAGTATATCGCCTTCTCCTTTCTTCCCAACTCATCATGTTGACCAAGCACACATCCTATGGAATTACTAAATACCGACAAGTACAGAATTAATGATTTATCTGGACTAGGTGGAGACAGTACTAGAGCGTTTAACAAGTATTGCTTGACTTTATCAAAGGCATTCTGGCATTCTTCATTCCAAGTACCTTGGTTGTGTTTTCTAAGAAGACAAAATATAAGGTCGCATTTCTGAGTTAATTGTGAAATAAATCGGGCAATATAATTCAACCTTCCAAGAAAACCCTGAACTTCCTTCTAAGTACGTGGTGGAGGCAAGTCTCGTATAGCTTTAACTTTGTCTGAGTCAACTTCTATTCCCTTTTCGCTGACCACAAAGCCTAGTAATTTCCCTGACCTAGCTCCGAAAGTACACTTTGCCGGATTAGGTTTTAACTGAAACTTCCTTAATCTTAAGAATAGTTTCCTTAAAACTTTAATATGTTCCTCCTCCATTCGAGACTTGGCAATCATGTCATCGACATACACCTCAATTTCCTTGTGCATCGTATCGTGAAATAAGGTCAGCATAGCCCTCTGGTATGTTGCCCCTGCATTCTTCAATCCGAAAGGCATTACCTTGTAACAAAAGGTACCCCACAATGTTATGAAGGTGGTTTTGTCCATGTCTTCGGGATGCATCTTTATCTGATTATACCCTGAGAAACCATCCATGAAGAAGAACAACGAATATACCGCTGTATTGTCTACCAAAGTGTCTATGTGTGGTAGAGGAAAATTATCTTTGGGGCTAGCTTTATTCAGATCTCTGTAATCAACACACATTCGTACCTTCCCATCTTTCTTAGGAACTGGTACAATGTTAGCTACCAATTCGGAGTACTTCACCTCTTGTAAGAATCCTGCATCAAACTATTTTTTGACTTCATCATTTATTTTCAACACGATATCTGGCCTCATTCTTCGCAACTTCTATTGAACTGGCTTACAATCCTGTCTTATTGGAAGATGATGCACCATAATATCAGTATTTAATCCTAGCATATCTTGATAAGACCATGCAAAGATATCCTTGAACTCACGTAGCAATTCGATCAGCCCTTGCCTCGTGTCTTCAGCAATATACGTGCCAATTTTCACTTCCTTCCCTTCCTCTAGGGCTACACTCTCTATTGCCTCTTTCTCATGTGGCATGATTTGTTTCTCCTCCTGTTTTACCATCCTCAAAAGATCCAAAGATACATCACAGTCTTGAATATCCTCAAAATTCTGAGATTCTTCCAAATACATGTCTTGCTCGTGAGAGAAATCAGGATTCGATATATTAGTGCTCATGTCATTGATATCTAGGGATCTGTGAAGTATAAAGAATATATAAAGAATGAATGAATTTAAGAATGATTATGTATGTACTATGAATGAAAGAATAAGAATTGTCAAAACTTGATAGAATATTGATTGATAAAAATGAAACAATACTTGTTGAATTGATAAAATTTATGTTTTATTAAAAAGATAATAGATGATCATAAGCCTATTTCACAAATATAATTCTATTACTCCTAGGCTCTAGAGTAATAAGAATGTTTCGAGAATTACTCTGGAGAATTCCTAAAGACTACAGAAAGTTCCTCCGCAGTCCAATTATTCAAAGAGCTTCCCAGTTCGTAAGGACGAATACCCTCAAGGTTTCCTTCCTTGATCCTTCCTCTTGTACAACATTAATCTGATGACTTCTTTCTATGAGTAACCCTCTCGATATGAAGGTTCGGGATATTGGAGGGAATGCCATCGGCTCCCACTCCACTTCTCTTCTATTAAGGCGCGCCCTTCTTCCCTCTTGGCGTTTCTCAACCTCTTTCCTCCTTTGCTTATAGTCTGGCTTGAAACCCAGACCAAAGTGATCTTTCTTCTCTTTCAGTTCTGGGATCTGGATCCCTCTAATTTTCTAGAGCCATCCTCGTAGATCTTGCTATTTTTGGCACCGGTAACTCACTCCCCTCTGAAATGAAGGTTGCATTTACAAACTCTAAAGAGTGAAAGGAACACTCAATAAACTCTTCATTTGTCTTGACATAAGGGACTTTGCTAGTGACTGCAGCTATAATGTCCTCCTTTGCATTGATGGTTACTAATCATCCATCTGTCACTAACTTCAATTTCTGGTGCAAAGATGAGGGCACCACTCCCGTGGAGTGTATCAATGGCCTACCTAATAAATAATTGTAGGAAGGCTTGATATCCATTACCAATAAGTGTACTTCGTATATATTTGGCCCGATGTCAATCCTTCCCATCACCTTCATTTTTGTACCATCGAAGGCTCTTACCACATTTTGACATGTTTTCATGTGAGAATCGTCAATGGGTAATCTATTTAGTGTAGACAATGGTAGAACATTCAGGGCCGATCCATTATCAACAAGCACACTTGGAAGTGTATAGCCCTTGCATCGAGTAGTGTTATGCAAGGCTTTAGTTGACCCCCTACCCCCCGTTGGGATTTCATCATCATTAAAGTAGATGAAATTATCAACGCTTATATTATTCACCAACTGGTCCAGCTTATTAACAGATATGTCATGAGTGACATATATCTCGTTGAGCACCTTTATTAATGTATCCCTATGCACTTCAGAACTCAGAAGTAGAGCCAATACTGATATGCGAGCCGGCTGCTTACGTAATTGCTCGACCACGCTATACTCGCTATATTTAAAGAACTTCAAGAATTCCTTAGCCTCCTCTTCCTTCACTAGCTCATTGATGAGTATTTTGGTCTCTTTCTCCTTCTCAACCTCGACACTTTTTATTTTTGTGGGCTCCACTTTGATGCCCCCTGTATCATAGCGCTTCCCATTCCGCGTATGGGAATCTTCAACTTGCACGTCTTTAGATGCGCTGGCTATATTTTCTTCCTCCGGCACTGTCACACTACAGTCATAACTCTATGGTACTCTCTTGCTATGAATAATGACCTTGGGCACTGCTGGTGTCCCCACTTCGTTATTCCCTAGCAGAGAGATAATAATCCTTGACCAGCTGGTTCCTTTTGTTCATCTTCCATCACACTTATTTCTCTTTTATAAGAGCTACCTTCAAAAATTTGTAGCTCTTTATTATCTATAAAGCCTTGCGCCAAGGCTCTGAATCCTTCACAATTTTGGATCTCATGACCCTCTTCTCCATAGAACTCACAGTAGTTTCCCGTTTTTTCTCTTTCTCTCTTAGAGGTTATCATCCCTCTCTTCATCATCTCCTTCCAAATCACCTTCATAGGCATCCTTACCTCAGCAACATTTCCTTTATCCTTCTCTCACTAGCTTCGCCAATGGCATTCACTCCTTGATTGTCATGATTTGGCAAACGGTTTTCAGTATTTGGGGTACTATCAAATTTCACAACCCCCATCTTGATCAACCTCTCTACGGCCTTCTTGAATCTGGTATAATTTTTAATTGAGTGTCCCGATATTCCAGCGTGGTACTCACATCTGGCGTTTACATCATACCATTTAGGATATAGGGGCTGCAATGGTTTCAAGTGGAAAGGAGCAATAGCATGTGCATCGTATAAGCTTTGATAAAGCCCACGATACGTCACAGGGATAGGTGTGAATTGCATCCTCTCGTATCTTGTACCATATTCCTGCCTTTGAGAACCCTGTTGCCCAACCGTAGCTACTTTGGGTTACCAACTATGACTGCCTTCGAGTTGAAGCTACTTGTGTTGTTCACCTCATTGTCTTTTCTCCTTGGGGCCGATCTTTTGGCCGCTTCCCCCTCAATTTTGCCACCTCTTATGACGTTCTCAATCATCTCTCCCGCCATGACTATATCCGCAAAAATTTTGGTAGTGCTTCCAATTATGTGAGTAATGAATGGAGCCTTCAGAGTGTTGATGAACAACATGGTGATCTTTTTCTCCAGTAGTGGTGGTTGAACCTGCATTGCCACCTCTCTCCACCTCTGCGCATATTGCCTAAAATTCTCATTAGGCTTCTTCTCTATGTTTTATAGAGTGATCCTATCAGGAGTCATGTCAGTCACATGATTGTACTGCTGCATGAAGGCTTGCGCGAGATCCCTCCATGAATTTATTCTAGCCCGGCTCAACTGATTGTACCACTTGGCTGCTGCTCCCACTAAGCTATCTTGGAAACAATGGATCAATAGTTGATCATTGTTCACATATCCGGTCATCCTCCTACAAAACATCGTAATGTGGGCCTCTGGGCAAGTAGTCCCGTTGTACTTTTCAAACTCCGACATTTTGAATTTATGGGGAAGCACCAAGTCTGGGACCAAACTCAAGTCTTTGGCATCAACTCCATGATGCCCATCGGCACTCTTTAAAGCTTTAAATTTCTCCACCAACCATCGGCAACGTTCCTCCAACTGTTTTGCAGCTTTGGCTCTCAAATTTTCTTTTTCAGTTATATCTAAGTCAGGAATGAGAGGATTAGTAGGGTTATCACCCATATTGAATCCCGAGCCAGTTGGGTGATTCATATGGATCCCAGCATTAACCGGTACATGTTGAGGCCTTATATTGATAGATAGTCTTTTAGGAGGTGCCTTGGTTTGTGTAAGCCCGTGGGGTGGAGTAAAACTTGGAGGATGGTCTTCTTCCTCCTCACCAGTGATTGCCATATGGGTTTTTCCCTTATCAGTAGCCCTCAGCAATTGAGCCATCTTAGTCATCATATTCCTCTGAGCCTCTAGCATTTGCTCCCTCATATCGTTTTGCATCTTGGCCAATTGCTCTTACAATTGGTCCTGCATGTCCTTTTGTAGCTGTTCAAACCTTTGATCCATATTCCTAGATTTTGCACGAGTTCCGTACTAATGCGTGGTTTCCAGATTTTCTTTTCTACTTCTCTGGTAATTTTAACTAATTAGGGTCTTTCTATAATTTTGAATGCAAATGATGCGATGAAATGTTATGAGATGCAAATGCATGAATGCAAAAAGATGTCGATTCTGATTTAGTTTCATTTTATAAAATGTTATTTAAAGAACAAAAATCTTTTCCTAAAACGGATTACAAATACACTTTTGCCCGTAAGCCTAGAGTTTTAACCCTGTCCAATAATAATGCTAACTCTCGTCTTTTGTCTGATGATGACTCATACATCATACTCAGTGTTCTAGCTTGTATTGCCAACTCCTGCAAGTGTTCAACAACCTCTCGAATCTAAACTAGGGCCTGTTCCATGACATGGTCTCTATCTCCCACTTGATCCCGAAGATGGTGAAGTTCTCATTTCCACTGTTCTTCTCTTGCCTCAAGCTGCTCAATCCGTAACTCACAATGCTGTAGTACTGATTCTAACCCTCCAATATTGTACCTCATTTCCTCGATCTTGTTTAGACTTGCTTTTAACTCGGCTGCAGAGTTATGACTTCAATAATGATGAAGTGATCGTCCAAGCTCTGTCACCCTAACTTTTAGTCCTTGATTTTCTTCTTCTAGGGCCTGATTACGCGACTACATCTCTTGAAACTTCTTCTCCCAATATTCAGCTTTGACTCTTTCCTCTTGCATCTCATGCTGCCACTGTTCTGAAGATCTCCCTAATCTGACCCTTTTCAACGTTACTTGAGCTTTCTTGTAATGTATCTTCAAGTCATCTCGATCTTCTTCTTTTCCTTTTTCACTTTCTCGACTTTCATCTTTTAGACGTCGACATCGAGACTCAAGCACATTTTTTCCTCTTCGAGCTTCTCCATCCTCTTATCAAACTCTAAATTCTTTTTTTCGAACTCTTGCTTCATAACTTCCACTTCTGATGGAATCACTCGTAAGCTCTCTTCTAATGATCGGGCCACTCTTGAAATTGGCTTAGAGACACTATCATTGACTCTCTTACTAAACCAACTTTTATACTCAAGGGTTGACGTTAAGCTTTTAGTCAAGATCTTCATACAGAAAGGCTTCTTCCAAGCCTCAGAAATCTCTCGCATCCTCTTCTTGTAGTGATCTCCTTTATAAGAGAAATCACTTTGAACTAAACCCTGTGTAGCCTGTATGAACTGCCTCGCTTGATAATACCTTAGAACAAGCAACGGTATATACCCAACAGCTCCCCAAATTGCTGGCAAAGGGACCCAATCAAAACTGCCACATCGGTAAATGACTTCGCTAGGAACCAACCAAGGAGCCTTGTACATAACATCTTCCTCTCGAAGATTTTGAAGAATATCTATCCACCTCTCTTCTGAAATGTCATCTCTCCTAGGTCTGTCCACTGCCTCTTTTAAGGGTGAATAATCCTCAAAGAAAACTCGGCAAGGAACCTTATTAAGCTTCCAGAAGTGGCTATGAAACCAAACCAACAGCAACTATGCACATCCAATGAACCTTCCTTCACCAGCCCTTCGGTATGAGTTCAAGGATCGTATCGTCTCAACTAGGATTGCGGGCATAGGTATGTTCTGTTTACCAAGTCGATCGAACAAATCCGTAACCGCCTCATCTATGTGCCCCAACGCCTTTGGGAAAATCACCATGCCGTAAATACTCAAAGCCAGGACGTCGATCCTTTTCTTCACATCTGGATGCGTCGATATCAAATCCCTTAGAACGGCCCATGGAATGCACTTACTATCACCCTTTTGCTGCACACGAGCTACAGCCCACTGCTCACTCATCCCAGTAATCGTTACCAACTTCTTCATAAAAGTTAGAAGACTAGCAGGCCTAACATAAGCCTTATGACCCTGAATTCTCGGGCAACGCAGTAAAGTAGTATACTCCTCTAAAGTAGGTACAAGATCAACATCACCAAATGTAAAGCAACCATAAGCAGGGTTCCAGAACTGTATCATAGCTCGAAACAAGTGCCTATCCACCTTGACGTCTAGCAAATAGGGAAGGTCTCCGTAATTCTGATAGAAAAGCTACTTAGCTTCGTCATCCCATTGGGCCCAAATATTTCTCAGCTCCTGCAACTCATTCTGTGTCGAATTAACACGAGTGAAGTCCCCCAATTTTGAAGTATTCCCCTCAGTGACACTATCTCCTTTCTCTAACTAGGTTTTCTTTGACCAGGTACAAACAGAAGTATTGTCTTCCACTTTATTAAGGTGTTCGTTCCTCATTACAAAACTTTCTAATCTAGAAATCGAGTCGTGAATCGACACCTTTAAATGCCAAATGACATGCAATGACAGCAAAATAAAAAAAAAAAAGTCAGTATCATATATAAAGAAAATGATAATCAAGAACTTACAAGGGTAGCTTACTAAAGGCTATCACTATCTTCGCTAGGTTAAGCTCTTTAAAGTTCACTATATGAGTTTGATTCTAAAGCAAGGGTACCTAAACCAGCAGATTCCTCGATCCTCACCCATTATAGGCTCATATGGACCAAGTTCGGTTTAAGAGGATACATTTCCCTATGACCATGCGAATCCCGAAAGTAATCCACTAACTCATGCGGAGGTGAAAACCTCACGAAAGCTTAGCTTCTCACTCCCACTTAAGGGTGCGACCACAACGGTCATGCAAATGCAATGCACAGCAATAAGATAACAAACATATGCAGCAAACACATGTAAAACAGGACCAAATTTTAAATTTTCCAAACTTCCGACATTAAGACATAAAATAATCAATTTCTTGGCTCGACTCTCAAGAATCCCCAGTGGAGTCGCCAAGCTGTCGAAACCTCCTTTTAAAAACGGGTTTTGAAAAACGAAAACGGGAGTCGCCACCAATCTTTTAAAGTGTGATTGGATCACTTTATAAAATATTTTGGTCTACGAAATTACGAGAAAACAGGTTCGGGAGTCGGTTACGTTCGAGGAAGGATTAGCACCCTCGTAGCGCCCAAAATTGGTACCAAATTGAATAATTTTTGTCTTAATGTCAAAAATTTGAAAGAATTTAAAAATGAGATTTCTTTAAAACTGTAATAACTCAAATTAAAATAGAATCGAGATTCATTTGCTTTGAAGAAGTATTAATATCACATCCAGCATAATTGGACACGATATCTTTAAACTTTCGTAGCTGAAATCATCTTATGATTTGTAAAACTCGCTTAAAAGGATATTTCAGATATTTAGACAAACGGGAAATTGCAACCCAGCATGTTAGGGCACTACCTCCTGAATTCCCAAATATCAAAACATTGCCTCACTTTTTTTAAAAAAATCCCTTTTTGAATTAAATAAAATATATCTTTTGGTTTTTAAAGTAATGATGTGTTTTGTATAAGGAATTAAATAAATCTAATTACAATATGCATGTTTTATCATTTCAGGCAAATATAGTATAGAAAATAGTAATAATGACATAAATTATACAATATACATTATCACTTTATGCATATATCATCATAAATAACATAAATGTTCATACATTATTATTCCATGCAAAACACCATATAATGCATGATAAATACAACAAATGTAAATTGCAAAATACATATATGATTTATGCCAATCACCATAAATAATTAATTTCATGCTAATATACAAAATAAATGATATGTAAAATTTAACCAATATCAAAATAAGAGAAAACCAAAGATAAATAAGTAAAAAATGTATAAAATAAAAATTAAATAAAAACAAGATATTTAAAAATATGTTGAATAATATAAGAATGATAAAAGAGAACCCCTTTTTCTAAAAGATGATACATACATATGAGTTATATTATAGGGTATAATAACTATATATAAAATGTACTGAGTATTAAAATTATACTTATTTATAAAATTTTAAAAATGTATATAATAAAATAATGAGATAATGTATACTTTATAATAAAATAAAGGTAATGTAAGGAAATATAGTATAATATAGTGTATAACATAATTTACAAAATTAAATATATAATAATTTATAATATAAAAATATTTTATATAATGTATATAATATGATATATAAAAAAAATATTATGATGTACAGTAAAATTATAATATGTAATAAAAATACATAAATAAAGATAATAAAATATAGTATGATATAATAATAATAATAATAATAATAATAATAATAATAATAATAATAATAATAATAATAATAATAATAATAAAGTAACAAATATTTTACATGTAGAAATATAATAAAATAACTAATATAATAAAAATATATAACATATAATAAAATTTAAAAACATATATAATGTATAGCATATATTATAGGTAAAATATAAAATAGTAAATAGGATATGAGTAATTTTTATAAAATATAGTAAAATAAATAATATACATACATAGTGAAAATATATAATAAAAGAGAAGGTGTAATACATATAAATGAAATATGATTACTATTATATAAATAAAGATAATATATATTATTATTTATTAATAATTTTTATATATAATAATAAAAATAATGTAATGGATAATAAAATAATATATATAACTATTATAAAAAAATAATTTATAAAGTATTTAAAGTAAATTAAAATATAAAAAGGATTAACATTGAATTTAATTAAGAAATATGGGGTTAATTTGCAAAATAATAAAAATTTGGACTTAATCAAAACACAGACTAAAAACCGAAGGACTCTTTAGGTAATTAAACCCTAATACCAAAACGACGTCGTTCTTTGGAACTGATTTTTAAAAGGGCGCTAGGATTAAATTGAAATAAATATAAAATATTGGGGTTAAATTAAAATAAAAATGAAATGAAATTAAAAAAATTAAAAACACAGAAGGGTTGATTGGGAAATTTACCCATTTCACAAAAACACGCGGATCCATCCTGGGTAAACAGGTCAACACGCAGATCCTCTTCCTAATACGGTGCCGTTTTAGTGCTTATCGAACTAAGCAAAACGACACCGTATTTGTTGGATTATATAAGCCAAAACTTAAGCCTAAAACTCATTTAGCAATCAGTTTTAAAAAAAGCTTTAAAATCCTCTGAAAGAGGAAAAATGGGGGGGGGCTCTCCGGCCCCGACCTCAGGCCTCCGGCCACTGGACTACGAGTGTCCACGCGTTGTACGCGTCGCCGTATATGGCGGCTGGAAGGCTAAAAGCCTTCTTTCCTCTCGGCCAATCACAGTTAATCCTTCCTTTCTTTTAAACTTAACTGTTTTCTTTTTTTAAAAAAAATGATTTCTATACGGTGAACAGAAACTAAAAGATATAGCAAAATCACCTTTAATTAAACAAGTACTTCTTATATCGTCTGTAAATATGCGTATATATTTTTCGTATATCTCTAAAAAAAAATCCGTCCTTTACATCGTATTTGATTTAGGCTTTTATAGCCACTGTACATAGCATTGTTTACATATTTAAAATTATTCCCTGCCATACTGTTTCCTTCCTGTCGTTTTTCTTTCCATTTTTGCAGGCGATCGAGGAGAGTAAACCACCAGCGTTGATTCGGCTGTAGATCACGGTGCAATACGAATCACTATGAGATGAATGATCACGAGTCGAAGGGGCGTGACTCTTGGGCTGATTGCGGCACTAGGTTTTCTGTGGCTTGGTATGGTTTGGGAGTTACGGCGCAAACCCTAGCTAGGGTTT
Organism: Gossypium anomalum; assembly: GCA_025698475.1. Taxonomy (NCBI): domain Eukaryota; kingdom Viridiplantae; phylum Streptophyta; class Magnoliopsida; order Malvales; family Malvaceae; genus Gossypium; species Gossypium anomalum. The sequence continues at coordinate 20,680,112 of CM046966.1, forward strand.
TCTGAAACTGAAAACAAGCTGGGCCGATTGGGCCAACTAAGTCCTGGGTTACTAGACTAGTTCAGGGGTATTGGGCATTTGATTGTAAATGGGCTACTGGGTTAAGCGGGTTATCAGGTTTTGGGTTGTAACCAGTCTTGCTGGGTCTTAGGCATTTGGGCTTTTAGGCTTTGAAGCCTGTTTATTGTAAATGGACTGTATAAATGGACTTTTATTTATTTATCAATTTATCATTTTTTGGTTTTAAGGCCCGGGTAGATTTGGGCTATTACACCACTTATAGGCTAATATTTAATCAAAATAACCTATACATGCCATTATAACCAGAATCAGATTATCCAAAATTACCAATAGAATCGATGGATAGTGTGACATAGCTCTGACAAGCTTCCAACTCATTCGAGCTTCCGATAATTTGTAGGGTAAATGAAAACAAATACGTAGGCAATGAATGGTTAATAAGTTCGTATAATCTTTGATCATAATACTTCTTTTCATATATGAAACTTTTACATATCAAGAATAATCCATTATAGATACCACAATACTCATGAAGCTATATTCATCAACTCACAAGGTGAATAAATCCACAGCATTACTTATACATATTATCCCAAGCTTAGTAAGATTTTAAATAACTTTAACTCTTCCAAGTTTCTTTATTTTCATTTCTATTTCTTTACTTTCCACACTTATTCCAATGCATGACACACAAGTCATAAACATATCATTCAACCATGGTAACAAGCTAGTGCATTTAGCCAAAGTCTTTTTCGAATTGATCACATGATAAGTCATTTCATAAGAAATTGCATAATTTAAACCTTACCACTCTTTCATGAGCACTAGCATATTTTCACTTAAATACTTACCATTTCAATGCATCATATAAATAAACATATTACTATTCAACCAATAGCTTGGCATTTGCCTAAGTATTAAGCAACAACATTGGTTAGCGTACTTGTACATATTACATATAAATTCAACATTAATAAACTTATTTTCTTGACATGTTGCACTTGAGTTTATTACTCATCACAACAAACATAATTTCCTTGTATCAACATATTAAAGATAATAACGTATTTACATGTCATGATACATATCATTCTTTTGCCGTTTCTTCATAAACATATGTCATTCATTTCATTATATCAATATTTCATGTACCATCATTTCTATGTATTTCAGGTATATACCAGTAATAATTTATTTCGAACTCATGTTATCTTATATCAGAACTTTGCCCGTTGAATCATTTAAATATCAATGAGTACACTTATTTCAGATCAATACTAGTAATATCCATAATTTTTTCAATATTAATTTCATATGTCACTTACCAATCTTTGTCAAATTAGAGAACGTCTTACGGATTTAAGTACATCATTTTCTTTATGCCATAGTCCAACTATGGTCTTATATGAATATTGCCATAGCCCTGCCATAGTCTTACACTCATTATTCCATAACCCAGTTATGGTCTTATACATGTACACTTACTGCCATGGTCCAACCATGGTCTTACGTTCATTGTGCCATAACCCAATTATGGTCTTTTCACTGAAATGCCACAACCCAGCTATGGTATTACATTTACACTTTGCCATGGTTTTACCATGATTTTTTCTCTCAATTCATCACTTGTCACTGAATGATCGTACTCAATCCAGCGTTCTACTCAATTTAAACATTCAGTCCGAATTTCACATTTTTACAATGATCATAATTCAATATCAAACATATAAAATTATACATTATATCAATGCTACATTAACAATTAACCATGAAAATTCAACCATATGAACTTACCTGACTAAATTACAAAAATACTAAGATTCAGGGGCATTTTGGTAATTTTCTATTTGAATTTTAAATTGCTTTAATTTTATTATTTTAACCAAAATTTTAATAATTTTATACTATTATTTAAACTTTTGATTGAGTTAGTATCATGAATCAACTGAGTACCAACTCGGTTAGAAAATTATGGAGATACCATTCCATTATTAAAATAACTTATATTATTTGAGGGTATTTTAGTCTTTTTACTTTAAAAAAATTATATATTTAGTAGGATTTGAACTCTTGCCAATTGCATTAGTAAAAATTTTATTTTACCACTCAACTAAATGTTATTTTGATATTTTATATATTCTAATTTTATTATGAACACTTTACTACCTTCATCAATTGTATATATGTAACACCCATAACTCGTACCCGTCGTTAGATTAGGGTTACAACATATTACCATAAAATCCAGAACAATCAATAACAAATAGGATCAAGTTTACCAAATTAATTAGCAGAATTTCATAAATAATTTAGATTGGTTTAATACATACATTTATGGGCCTTAAATCGAGTTTTATGTGGCTTTAAAAATAGTTTAGGAACAATTAGGGAATAATTCGAAGCAAATAAAAAAGTTCAGGAAAAAACTAAAAATTTTCAAAATAGTGGTCACATAGCTATGTGTCCAGGCAGTGTGACAGAACCCAGATCGTGTGGTTTCAAACATGGTAGTGTGACAAACCACACGCCAGTGTGCGCAAATCATGCAGGTCACTGTGCTAGTGTAATATAAGGTCACATGACCGTCTCGCTAGGCCGTGTAACTCTCTGTGCCCATGTGGATCATCCTGTACCATAACATGCTAAAGGCACACGCTGGTGTGGGTTGCCCGTGTATGACAAGCAGCCGTGTGGTAGCCCGTATCCCAACTTGTGTGTTCATAAATGTCTCAAAACATGCTCATTTCACAAACAAATGCTTAAGTACCTAACTATACACTTACACACATGTTCACAAGACTTTGGAATGCATTTTAAACTACTCAAATCAAGTTAAACAACCAACCTAGGTGCCTAACCAATGTGCCATCAATGACACCACATCCCCAATCACTCAACATTTCACTACTTTAGTTACATTACACAAGCCACAACACACTCAAATACAACTTACATTCAATTCATTTATACCACACTTACTATTTCATGCTTGTTCACTTATGCTTATACATGGAATTAAACATACATATCACATTAACTACTCACACCACAACATTAAAATGCACAACCCGGACACATTACATGTACTTATGAAACATTATGAAACATGATCAATGGTCCTGTTACATTCCATATAAGCCAAATCGAATTCATACTTTACAAAAGAACCTCGGATAGTGTGATTTCTTTGAGTTGATCCAATTGCCCGATTACCCACAAAATGTTATCTACAAGAAAGCACAACAAATCACGAGTAAGTTTTTATAAAGCTTAGTAAGTTCATCAATTAAACGATAAAACTTATCGAATTAAACATAATAATTCAAATAAAAAGATTAATAAATCAAGTTCCTGTCAACAAGGTTCTTAACAGAATTCCTTTCAATCATAGATCACTATAGGTGAGTAATGCTCAAATAATAGTAGAAATTAATTTCCCATATTTCAATAACATTCAATGATTAGTAAAACCATGCCCGATGAATGATATACGGATACGAGTACACAATTAACCATCCGAGAACACGCCAAATGCTCATATGAGCTAATACAACAGATAACACGCCTCGACACCAAGTGTCTATCTAGCCTGTAGGCTAACGTCCACGCTCAATAACGCACTAAAAAAACACTGAAATATAACATGATAGTCCGCAACAAATGCAGGACTTCTACATTTTAGTGAACAAGAGGTGTATTGAAATCCTCATCACATCCCATTCCAAGCTCGTACCATGAGCAAATAACCTATTGGCATGCCAATCATACTCTATCCTACGTTCATCGACTCATAATATCTCAATCAAAAGAAAAACAATACTGCCGTGTCAATATATTAGTTCCCATTTACAAAGTATCATTTGAAGTAATAAACACTCAAAAATTGAATTTCATCTATTATGCATTTAAAATGTATTAAAAATTAATCGAACAAACTTACCAGATTAATCTGCAGCAACGTCAAAGTACAGGGACTATTTTGCAACTTCTCTATGACTTGATTTCAACCCATTCTTGATCTAGAATAATAATTTTATTCAATTCACTAATTCTAATAGGAAAATCAACTTATTTTATGCAATTAGGTCCTTTTTGACATTTTTACAAAATTACCCCAAATATTTCATTTTTACGATTTAGTCCCTTACCTCAAACTTGCAATTTAACCAATTTTCAACCAAATTCAAGCTTAGCCGAATTTTTTGGGACCCTAATACAGTCCATATTTATTGTTATTACACAATAGATGAATGTAATTTTGCTATTTCACATTTTAGTCCTTAAAAATCAAAATTACCCAAAACTACTTTATAAAATAGTCATATTTGGCAATAAAGTTTAATAATCTACCAATAAAATTCAAGAACACACTAAAATCATTAATGGCATAATCCACAACGTTTAACAGTTTTATAAATTAGTCATCGTGTTAGCTAAATCAAGTTAATACAAGCTCAAAAACATAAAAATTACTAAAAATGGGTGAAATTTCACTTACCAATAAGATATTTAAGCTTGAACGAAGCTTTCCCAACCTTAACAATGGCTATTCGGGTTTTCTTCCACGAAGAAGAAAAGAAAATGTTCATATTATCATTTAATTTCTTTAATTTTAACTTATATTTTAACTGTTCACTAAATTACCATTTTATTACAACTTATAAAATTACTAAATCATGTCCATATATGTCCATAATATAAGTATATGGTTTAATTACCATCTAAGGAGGGTTTAATTGCACAATTGGCCTTTCAATTATTTTAAATTATTAGTTAATTAAACTTTATTTCAATTTAACCTTAAACTAATTAGGACAAAATGAGAAAATAACCCAAAAGCTAGTAGATTAATCATATCCATTACCGCTTGGACTTTTTTACCATGGTTTAATCACCATTTTTATCCCTTTACTATTTTAAATCTATAGCGATTAACTTTTACCTCTTTTACAATTTAATCTTTTTACCTTAATTAAGCAACCAATTGTTAAAATTACCTGACCAAACTTCAAATCACCTATAATGTTACTCTATAAATATTTAATAAAAATATTCACGAGCTAGGTTTATAGAAACGGGGTCTTGATACCTTATCTTTTAAAACCACTTGACTTTCGGAACAACCACTCATACTAACCATTAATTCAACTAGTTAAAATTCATCAAATCAAAATTCAATATAAAATTATTTATTGACTCATATAATTTAAATACTAATTATACAAACTTACTCGTCGGATTTGTGGTCCCAAAACCACTATTTCCGACACCTCTGAAAAATAAGCTATTGCAACTCTTCCTCTTAGGAAATTTCATCCTCAAAATTTTTACCTCAAAATCTATAAGTAAATCTCGAATCAGCATCAGAAATAATAAACAATGGCACTCCATGCGATCTAATAATTTCTGACATAAATGACTTGGAACAGCCCTTTTTAGTCAAATCGGAACAGTGGTTTTGGGACCACAAATCTGAGGTAAAAATATTTATATTATTATTATTTTGAGGTCTATAGTATGACAAAATAATTTTTTGAAAATTTCATTAAGAAATTTTATCGTTTGAATGCTTAATTCGATAAAAAGGACTAAATCGCGTAAAGTGTAAAACTTGTGTTCTATTAGGTAAAGGAATTAAATGGCTATGAAATTAAATAGTGGAGGCCCTTATGTTGTAATTATCCCATTTTTAATGTTAATGGGAATTTATGGACATGCATTAAGTGTTTTTAATAGTTTATAATTAAGGTTAAATAGGTAATTTGGTTATTTAAAGTAAAATAAATAAAACAAAAACCAAAATTTTATGTTATCATCTTCCTTAGCCAATTTTAAAAAAGAATAAATAGTCATTTTTGAAGCTAGGGTTCGGCCAAGCTTCTCATGCTCATTTAGGTATGATTTTTGTCCCGTTTTTAATGATTTCTATGTTTTTAATATCGTTGCAGCTTAGTCTATTTCGCCTAGGGACTATTTTGCAAAATTCTCAAAGGTTTAGGGTTTTTCCATTGATGAATATAGGTGTATTTTGATGTTTGATGATAGAAAATGCATGCTTGTTGTTAGATAAACAACATTTGTTAAGTGATTTTTAGTAAAATGTCCAAATAGGAATTAAATTGTGAAATGTGTAAAATTCATGGTTAAATTGTGAAATAAATGAAAAATATAGGCTGCAAGGGACCGAATTGAAATTTGGCTAGCATGGGTTTAGGTTGAATTGCATGAATTTGTAATTTTATAAAATAATGACTAAATTGTAAAAATATGGAAATATTAGGGGCAAAAGTGTAAATTTTCCTTAATATGTATTTTGGACTAAATTGAATAGAGTGATAGTTAAATAAGTTAATTTTGATTATATTTAGATCAAGAAAAGTGAAATACGGATTTAGATCGGGGAAAGAACAAGATTTTGGACTAATCGACTTATTTTATCATTTTTGCATTCGAGGTAAGTTCGTATGTAATAAGTATTATTATATTTGTGTTTTAAATGATTTGATATTGCAAAAATTGTGAAATCAACCTTGCGGACATATTCTATGTTGATTCGAAAAATGAGAAATCCCGGTTGAACTTTAGAAATAGATTAGGATACAAATGACATGCCATTGGGGGTTTTGTGATTTAGGTGCTGGTCCATACGTCCTACCGGTGGCTGAGTTATCCAGCATGTGTTGCGGATACTTGTTAGCTTGTATGAGCAGCACCGTGTAGCTTCATCATGACCGTCAGCTTGTGTAAGCAGACTCGTTGATAGCTCAAGAGTGGGCATTCTATGTGATACGAGATTGAGATAGCTTCAGCTATGTATGTGGCACTTAGGGTGCGAGATTCCTGGGTATCTGATAGTATTTCGAATGGTTCAACAGCTATATCAAAGACATGGATGAGTATGAGACTAATAAGAGGTGGTACAGGTATGTACATGAATCGTATAAGTTTTGAATCGAAGAAACTTGTGAATTTCACACCTAATCTTATGTTTGAATATGTGGAAGGTTTGTTAGCTAATATGAATTATGTGTTGATATATTTAATTGATTGAATTGTGTATTTATGATTAATTGAGTTTATTTCATACGAGCTTACTAAGCTTTACAGCTTACTTTGTTTATTTTCTCATGTTTTATAGTGAAATCAAAGCTAGCTCGAATTCGGGAATCGTCGGATACTTCATCACACTATCTAACTATCACTTTGGTACTTTTGAATCTAAGTTTATTGATATATGGCATGTTTAGGATTATGGTCATTTTAATATATAGTTTGGTGATGAATTTGGTCGTTTGAAATGGCTTGTAAATGTTAAGTATTTGGTTTTGTGTATAGCCATAAGAGTTGGCTTATTTTGATTGATTTAGTTGTGTAAATATATATGCAAATGGCCTTTGTCTTGTGTTGATAATTGCTATATTAATGCTTGTGGTGAATGGTTGATATTTGAGAAGTTATATGCTTATGAGTTTGGGCAAAAGGATACATGTTTGAAAGTGTTTATTTGGTTGAATTGTGAATGTGAATTTGGTATAAATGGAATGGCCTATTTTGTGACTTGAGTGTATTATGGATGATGGTATAGAACTAGCATGAATTAAGATTGATTTAGTTAATTGAATGCCTATTTTTATGCTATGAATTGTGTCATTTGGTTTGGTGTAGGTGTATGCAAATTGGGTGGCAAGATGGCTTGGTAAATAGGCTATTTTTGTCCACACGGGCAAAGACACGGGCGTGTGTCTCAGCCGTGTGTGACATACGGTCAGGTTACACGACCGTGTGCCCCTAGTGTTGAATTAAAAATCAAGTCAGTATGCTCCACACTGCCCAGCACATAGGCGTGTAATTTGGCCGTATGACATAAGTCAGTATACCCTACAGGTTTGGTACAGCCTAGCACACGGCATGGTACACGAGCGTGTGAGGCCATTTTGAAAGGGCACACGGGCTGGTCACACGGGCGTGTGGTTGGCCATGTGACCCAAGTCAGGGAGTTACATAGGATCAGACACAGGCTGGGACACAGCCATGAGATCCCATTTCGAATGTCCACACGGCCAGTGACACAGGCGTGTCTTTGGCAGTGTGAGATACACGACCGAGCCATACGGGCGTGTATGCCTTGTTGTTTAAAATTTTTTGTAAGTTTTTGTAAAAATTTCTTGAGTTATCAGTTTAGTCCCGAACCACTCTTAAAGCATGTTTTGGGCATCATAGGCTCGTATTAGGGACAATGTGGTTGATGTTGAATGATGATTACATGGAATTAAAAAATGTATGTGAAATGTTGTTTAATTGTGTTATAAGCCCAGTAATGCTCCATAACCCTATTCCGACATTGAACACGGGTGAGGGGGTGTTACATGACTCAACTAGTTCTCAAGCAAGTAATCAATTCTGACTGGAATAAAAAAGCTGACCTTGTCAATCTATCAACCATAACCCAAATCAAAAATTTCTTCCCCGGTGATTCAAGAAATCCAAATGCAAAATCCATTGTGACTCGACCCCTTTCCAAAATTACCAAAATTCATATTGGCCACTGATGGTCATAAAACTAACTATAAATTCGACTAAGGCAGGCGCACCTATCGAACAGTAGTATACTTTTGGTGAGACCGAAAATATCGTATCCACGAGGACTAAAAGTACTAGTATTAACTCTTTTTTCTATTATTTAGCCTAAAAATAAAAAGGAATTGTTTTAACCTAAAATTTAACTAACCTAATTAATTAATTAACGCGGCAGAGACAAAAGTTAGAAAATACTTTTAGAAAAACTGATGGGAAAAATAATGCCCAAGGAAGAATCCACCTAGACTTCACTTATTACTTCTGAGTTAGATGATTTATTCACTTGACTTATTCCGTAGAAATCCCTGATTTATTTTAATATCTTCGTCGAGACTAAAAACAACTGACTCTAGGTTGATTAATTGAAATCTCTTTCTAATTAAAACCCCTATCGTCGCATTAACTCGATCTATGGATTTCCCTATTAGATTTGACTTTAATCCGGCAGATTTACGTCGTCCTATGTCTAGGATTGCATTCAACTTTGCTTAATTATGCTAGATCTACTCTTAAACAGGGACTTTTGCTCTACTGAATAAGCACATCAAACTTTGATTAATATCCTAAAATATTAAAACATGAATCAAGAACACATAATTAAGAATAAGAGCAAGTATTTATCATATAATCCAGACATTAATAAGATTTGTCTTAGGATTCATCTCCCTTAGGTATTTAGGGAGTTTAGTTCATAATAATGGGGGAAAACATTTCAAAATTGGGGAAACAACAAAACATAAAGAAACCTAGAAACGTTGCGAGAAATTGAATGGAGATCTTCAGTCTTGATGTAATCCTGCTTCCGAGCTGATTCCAATGGCTTTCTTCCAGTATTTTCTACGTTCTGCTCTGTGTGTCCCTTTAATCCTCTTCTAGGGTGTTTATATAGGCTTTAGAATGCTTCAAAACCCTCAAAAGTGGCCTTTTTCGAGTAAAACTGGACTTGGGCTCGACAAGGACACTGCCATGTGCCACGCCCGTGTGCAAGTGCTCAAACCGTGTGCAATACTGAGTTGATTTTTAATCGACACGACCATGTCACACAAGCATGTGGCCTTCTCGTGTAACTCACACGGGCGTGTGGATCACCCGTGTGGAAATGCTTAGGTCGTGTGAAACACTATTTTAAGCCATTTGGTCCGTTTTTAGCCCATTTCTTGCTCTTTTCTCCTTCCTATGCTCACCTAAGTATAAAATATGAAATTAAAGGATTAGGAGCATCAAATTCACTAAAACCAAGGAAAAATCATTCATAAATATGCCAAGCATAGGGTAAAAATATGTATAAATTACGGTTTATCAAATATCTCCACACTTAAGCATTTGCTTGTCCTCAAGCAAAATCCTCAACTCATAATCAAAATAAATTCTTCTCAACTCATAATTCTCATCAATAATATTTCAAAATAATCCATAAGTAGTCATACATTGTAAATTTTAACTGAAAGAACATTAAAATATTAAACAATCAAAGTTAAGCATTTTAATCATAAAATCATAGGCATCACCCTTCATCTAAGTTGTTATTTTTTACTCCAAATTAATAAAGGTTGACATCCTCACTAAAGATTCACTTAAATCACTCAAAGTGTTTAAGGTTTAACAATTAAGCACTCAATAGTCAAACATGAAAAGTTATTACCATAGGCTTGCATGAAAATCAAATCTCCACCACTATAAATGAGATGATATACAAATCAAAAGGTCTGTAATAGAGTTGTAATGGGGCTTGGGTTAAAAGTGTGGATAAAGGCTGAAAATGAGGGTTAGAAATGGGATTAATTTAAATAAATTACCAAACTTAGAGGAATGAAGCTAATTGCTGAATTACAAGGAGGTGCTAGAATTTGAACCATCTAGAGCAAATGATATGAGCTTCTTCTCAATAATATAACTTTACTTAACCAAGCTCTTTATAACAATGACTAATTGTAACTATACGTTTTTGTGTGTTTTTTCTTAAGAATAAGAACAAGTAATGGAGAATACATCATAAGGAAAAATTCAGCAACTGTAATGAATAAAAATAGTTAGGTAACTAATTAAATCAAATCTCGATAAAAAGGAGTCAATGAAAAGGGAGAAATTCTTAATGAATTAAAAAGGGTTAAATTGTGGGTTATTATTAAGGAAAAAATCAAGAAATAAAGGTTAAGACCCAAAGGGGTTCACTAGGGGTCAATTATATGGGTAGGCTTTTTATGGGGTAAATGGGTTAAAACCTAAATGCCTTTATCATTTTAGTATATCAAATCAAAGGTGTGGTCTTGATATGTATAGTCGATGCAAGTTCTAGAATAACAAATCAATTTTGTCACACTCATAACCAATAAAAAAAGTGAGCAAGAAAGTTATATGCTCTAAAAAGCTCAAAATCTCACGAAATTTATGGGTTTTGATGTCAATCCTACAAATTCAAAATTTCAAGATAATACATCAATTCAGGGAAATAACCTAGCAATTTTAATTCTCAAAAGTCAACTTATCATGCTTGATTCTCTAATGTCTCAAAGTTTAAACAATTGATGCACAATTACCTATGATTTAATTCCAAACATATCAATAAAAATTATAAATCAATCAGAATTCACTCTAATAATGATATGAGAAAATTATTTGAGAAGAAGATAAAAATTCAAGGATTTTCTAATAATCATGTAAATAACCTCCCCACACTTAAGGTGTACATTGTCCTCAATGTACAAAGATATATAATAACAATATAAGCATAATATCAAGAGAGTGAGAGAAGCGAAATTACCCTGAATATTTGGATGGAATCCTTGGAATAACGAAGGCTGGATTTGTAGATATGACCAATGAAAGGAATGATTCTGAGTTACTAATAAGAAAATAAACACCACTGTGGAAGAGAATTAAGGGCTTACTCTATAATAACCATTAAGAAAAACATAGTTCAAAATATAAAAACATAAGTCTTTAGAAATAAAAAAAAATATAAATATAAATGAAATAAATAAATGGGCTTAAAGGTCCTCATCGTCGGTGTTGTGAGCCGGTGGCGCTAAGGGAGCGATATGGAGGTGCTCGCGAATCTGCCGCAAAGTTTCATCGATACTGTCGAACCTCACATCAAGACTGTCGAACCTTTGAGCACAATACTGACGAAAATTAGTGAACTCCTCGAATGACACGCCTCGAAAGCTGGTAGCAGAAGGAGCGTGGCGGTGACTCGATGGTGGAGGCTATGGTGGATCCTCGTGATAGGGAAGGACATCATCAGTAATGTCCTCTGGCTCATCTTGGTTATCAGACTGGACAAGTCTGTACAGAGGGGGGTCGAATCCACGGCGTCGCTCTATCATTCTCATGTGAATCATGCTAGATATTCCTTGAAGAGTCATCTGGCCTACTAATGTGAGTGTTGATGACATCTTTGGAGTGTCAAAGAGGCTAAAATGATGAGTGAGGCGAGTCACGTAAGGGCCAAGGTAGATGGGGCACCTCTTATGATGATCCGTCTGGTGGCAAAAGGCGAGGGCGATAAAATATGCCAAGTCAAATACATGGCTAGTCGCCATGCTCCATAGAAAGTACGTGCCGGTGGTGCTAACTACTCCGGTGCTCTCTCTCCTCCCAGTCAAAGTATGAGCCAAGATGGCATAAATGTAGGAAAGTGCTGGACGGAGAGATGTCGCCTTCGAGCGACTGGCGTCATAGGGAACCATGCTCACCGTAAGGTCGACCCAACAGCAAGATGGTGAATATTATATGTGACGGTAAAGCTGTAGAAAATTCTCTGAATGCATGAACTCCTCCGTGTAGAAGCTCAAAGCAGCTCCAAACTCGGGTATACTCATATGCTTGACAAGTCTACCAAGTTAGAAAATAATAGTCCCAGCCTCGTCATGTGTGTTCATCACATGCTACCGATGGAAAGTGGTGAGAACTCTAATGTCATCTCTGAGTATGTGGGCTCGAGGATTGCAAAGAACAGAATCCCATGGTGTGGTATCGAGATGGAATCGAACGAGGTGAACAAGTTGGACCTACTCCAAAGCGGCCCAATCAATACAACGGCCCACTCCTAATGGTAGTACTGAAGAAGCTGGAACAGGTCTTCCTGTGGGCCTAAAAAGAACTGAAGTAGAGGGTGGCGAGCTTCGGTCGAGGCACTCGAGGATGTTGCACCGGGACCCTTCCGCTTTTTCGAAGCAGGAGCAGCCGTTTTCTTGGCTTGTGTGTTTGTCATTATAAGTCTACAAAAATAAAAAAAGGGATTAATAAAAAAAAATAATTGCAAATGCTTCTTAATAGTAACCTATTCATAAGATAGCATATTCAAATCATGCAAAATGTAAAAGGGAAATAACAAATGATAAAGAATCGAAATTTACGATGCAGAATACAGTCCTAAAATGCATAATAAGTAATATGTTGATAAATGGGTAATATAAGTCAATATACTATATGCATGAGCAGGGGTAGATAAAACCAAAATGATGAACTAAATATGGAACTTTTGTATGGCAGTAGCAATGTGAACATAAGTATCCTAAACAAAACTAATTCAGAAAAAACATAAAAATAACTAAAATGTATAATAAAACAAGACTAATATAAAGAAAATGTTAAAACATAAAGGAATAAAATCCCTAACATAATACTAATACTAATACTAATAATAATATTACTACTAATAATAATTAATGAGAGGGGTAAAAGGGGAAACTGACAGTGGTTGTCGGAGGTATGAACGGCGGTGGTCGGGATATTCAAATTGATGGTGGGGAGCAGGGGCGGAACACGGGCGTGGGGGTGGTTTCAGCCGTGTGGTGGGAAGGGGTTGGAAGGAAAAGGGAAGAAAGGATGGGGAGAAGAGAGAAAGAAAGATGGAGAGGTAGGGGAGGAGGGGTATCGACTGGTGGTGCTGGTGGCTGAAAATGGGCATTGGCATGAGGGGGCATTGCGGCGGCTAAGGGGGGGAAGGGTTGAAGAAGAAGAAGAAGAGGAAAATAAATTAGGGTTTGAGAGGGGGTTTAAAAAGGGGCATGGCTGTGTGAGACCCGTGTTGGGCCACACAGTCGTGTCACACGCCCGTGTGGCTCGCGCCTAGCTCGTGTTTATCGTGAAAATTTTATGACTATTCGTCACACGGCCTATGGACACGCCCATGTGTCCCGGTTGTGTGGTTAATACGGTTGTATCGTATGACCGTTGTTTGCTTCTCCCACGCCCGTGTGGTGTCTCACACACCTATGTGTCTAAACCTACGATCGTGTGCCCCTGTGGCTCCCTGACTTATTTAAAATTTGAAAAATTAGCTCTAGTTTTCACATGGCCTGGGACACGCCCGTGTGTTCAGGTAGTGTGCGTCACACGGCCGTGTCGCACGACCGTGTAGATCAAGTTATTAACCGTGTGGCTTGATATTTGGGGATTTTATACCCCTATTTCCACACGGCCAAGGACACGCCCGTGTGTCCAGGCCGTGTGGGCCACTATACCTGCACAAAAATATTAAAAATTAGCTAAAATAAACTAGTTAGTGATGTTTGTGCTCGGGTTACCTCCTGAGAAGTGCTTACTTAGAGTCTAAGCTCGACTTACCTCTCCATTGCATGGTCATGGTGGTTCGAGGAGTTTAAACTCCTCATTCCTACTATCAATCTTATCAAATTAAGGTTTTAGATGATTAATATTTACCTTAAAAGTACCAAATCTGGAATGAGTTACCTCGACTGTACTGTATGGGAACATGTTAAGTATCGTAAAAGGGATTGCTCCATTAGGTTCAAAAGTCGCAACACGAGGGTCTGCTGTATCTAATAGTACTTTGTCTCCAACCTTAAGTTGATTCGATAAAACTTCGAGTCCGTCATGGGCGGTTTTGGTTTATCGTGTATTTTTGGTTTCTCCTTGACATGTGTTCGCTATTCATCTAGTTTATCGATCTGAAGCCTTCGTTCCTCATGAGTCGCTCTGTTTTTGTGGCATGGATTAGAATGCGGCTCCATCACATTCTTCTTAGAGGCTTCCTGCAAAGAAGTTTAAGTTGTAACATTACTCAAATTATCAGAACTTAAACAATCATCTCGATTACTAGATATTTTAGCAGAATCACGAGCTTGGAGAGTAATCGTGTCATCGCCTACATGAAGTATCAATTCACCTGTGCCAACAGCAATGATAGTTCTAGCAGTTGCTAAAAAGGGTCGTCCTAAAATTAAAGGCACATCACTATCATCTTCCATGTCTAGAACAAAAAATCAATTGGGAATATAAATTTATCGATTTTGACAAGTACGTCTTCAACGATACCTCTAGAAAATCTAATGGTTTTATCTGCTAACTGAATGTTCATCCTAGCTTGTTTGGGTTTCCCAAGACCTAGTTTTTTAAACATTTTATAGGGCACGGCATTAATACTTGCCCCTAAATCAGCCAAAGTATTGTTAACGTTTAAACTACCAATTAAAAAAGAAATCGCAAAACTCCCTGGATCTTTCAATTTGTTGGGTAGCTTATTCTGTAGAATGGTTGAGCAAACTACGTTCAACTCCACATGCGAAGCCTCATCCAACTTCCATTTATTTACTAAAAGCTCTTTTAAAAATTTAGCTGCGTTTGGCATCTGCGAAAGAGCTTCAATAAACGATAACTTAATGTGTAATTTTTTTTAATAATTTAAGGAATTTACCAAATTTTTCGTCCGTGTGGTCTTTTCTTGTCGCACTGGGGTATGGCACTCGAGGTTTATATTCTCTACTTACCAGTTTTTGCTCACTATGGTCCACTTCACACTTACCTTTACTTACCACAATTCCTTGCCTCGGTTCTGGTTCTGGTTCAACTAACCCTTCTTCATCTCGAACAGTAAGTGCATTAAGTTGCCCCCTCGGGTTAGTTTCAGTATTGCAAGCTACCTTGTGGATATTCGAAAATCATTTTTGCCAACTGGCCTATTTGATTCTCGAGCCTTTGAATTGATGCTTGCTGATTTTTTAGAACTGTCTCGGTGTTCTGGAAACGTGTTTCGAATACCGCTATGAATTTTGTTAGCATCTCCTCAAGGTTCTGCTTCTTTTCCTGTTGGAAAGGTGGTTGTTGAAAACCCGGAGGATGTTGTGGTCTTTGATTTCCTTGACCACCCTAAGAGAAATTGGGATGGTTCCTCCACCCTGCATTATAAGTGTTACTATACAGGTTATTTTGAGGTATAGAGTTATTACCCATATAGTGGATTTGTTTCTCCTCGGTTCTAGGGTTAAAGGATGGATAATCAGTGTTGTGCGCTCCTCCATTTGAATCACACCTCATCACTAGATGTACCTGAGTAGAACCATACAAACCATCAATTTTTTTATTTAAAAGTTCTACCTGGTTAGACAGCATAGTGACTGCGTCGAAGTTGAAAACACCGGCTGCTTTTTTCGGCTTAGTTCTCATGACTTGCCACTGATAGTTATTTAGTGACATCTCTTCAATAAATTCGTAAGCTTTTTCAGTTTTTTTTGTTCAAAGTTCCACTGGCGGCTGCGTCGATAAGTTGCCTAGTTGAGGGGTTCACACCGTTGTAAAAGGTCTGAACTTGCAGCCATAAAGGTAACCCATGGTGAGGGCACCTTCTCAGTAGGTCCTTATATCTCTCCCATGCATCGTAGAGTGTTTCTAAATCCATCTGCACAAAAGAAGAAATATCATTCCTTAGTTTAGCCGTTTTAGCTAGTGGGAAATATTTAAGCAGAAATTTTTCGGTCTTTTGTTCCCAAGTAGTGATTGACCCTCGTGGTAATGAGTCCAACAACTGTTTAGCCTTATTCCTCAATGAAAAGGGAAATAATCAAACGCGTATGGCATAATCAGAAACGCCATTAATCTTAAAGGTGTCGCAGAGCTGCAGAAAATTCACTAAATGAGTGTTTGGATCATCGTCCTGCAAACCATCAAACTGAACAAACTATTGAATCATTTGAATCATGTTAGGTTTCAGTTCAAAATTATTTGCAGCAACAGTAGGTCTAACTATACTCGATTCAGTTCTGTTAAACTAGGTTTAGCATAATCATACATAGTATGCGGGGTAGGATTCTATTCTACTGGATTTGTAGCAATCACAGGAGGTAGCAGATTATTCTGATTATCTGTCATCTCCTCATTTGTAGTATGGATATCGTCCTCTTGCCCTTCCTCTATGTATTGTAGGCTTCGCCTTATTTCTCTTCGATTTCTGCAAACTGTGCTTTCGATCTCGCTGTCAAAAAGTAAAAGTCCCTGTAATAGGCCCAATTTGCCCGCCCGCAATAAACCTAGTAAATAAATAAACCAAATAAATTAAAATAGAAAACAAAATAAAGTCCCAAGATTAAAATTTCCCAAATAGTCCATTTACAATGTTCAATAAACCCAAATTACTCAGCCCAATTACACCCAATTCATAAATGGCCCAAAGGAGCCCAATAATGTGAAAGCACCAGAAACCCTAGGGGTTTCTAGAAGACGCTAGAGCAGTAACAGATCGATTCCATGAGTGATTCCCACTCACGGCTTCCACGAGCAGATTCCTCCGTATTGTCGTTTCTCTACACCTGCAAATGGAGTACACGAGAAGGAGCAAATAACAAAATACACAGCAATTACAGCAAAGCAATTCAAGTTTTCTTATTTATTTTATTTTCATTTTTCAGCTATAAAAAGGGACTGAATGTACTATGTATTTTTACGAACGCACACAAAATATAGATACTAAATACAAAGAGTTAGCAAAAATCAGAAGGTGATTTAAGTTTTTTTCCTTTCTTCTT
The DNA here is from genome assembly GCA_025698475.1 of Gossypium anomalum. Taxonomy (NCBI): domain Eukaryota; kingdom Viridiplantae; phylum Streptophyta; class Magnoliopsida; order Malvales; family Malvaceae; genus Gossypium; species Gossypium anomalum. Next base: position 20,697,475 of record CM046966.1, read on the forward strand.
CAATATTTTTTTCCTCTTTTGCATATATCTTGTTTTTTTTTTTTTGTAGAATGTTTTTTAAAAAAAAAAGAAATGAGAAATTTACCTTCGTGGATGCATTGATGAGATCCTTGTCTTCTCCGTCGAAATCGGGGTTAGGGATGCGGATTTTCAAGTGAAAATGGTCTTTGAGTTTCATCTTTGATGGAAATAAAGGGTGCCTCCACATCACTCACAAATTTTAATGGTGAACTGGTGATTGAATAGCCTTATTGGATGAAAGCTGCTCCGAAACCCTAGTAATTGGGTATTCAGTTTGTGGCTTGAAGAAATGGCCAATTGCCATTCAATGGTTTTTAATTTTGAAACAAAATGAAACGATGGCGTTTAAGGGAAGGGTGAAAACCTATTGGTCAAGTGGGAGGTTAATCCCTCCCTTTTGCTTAACATTTTAGCTGACCCCTATTGGCATCTTATTTGCTTTTTTAAAATTTTCCCCAAAAGTTTGTGTGCTATTTCATTTTAGTCGGCACCTAGGTGCTGCGTTTTGGGGTCTAGAATATTTCCAGCTTTAGTCCTTGAGCATATGCGCGTGTTTCGTATCGATCCTTATTTCAATTCCATTCGTTTATTTTATTTATAAATTATCCCTTTCATTTTAAATTTATTTTTATTAAGTTTCCCATTTATATAATTCATTGTTTTAGGGATATTCACTTAATATTTTTTTTAAAAAAAACTACTTTAATAATTTTTACTTTGTTTAAAAGAATCATTGCTTTGAAATTTTACATTATATTATTTTAACATTATGTAAAATATTTTGTTTACATATTTTTTAATACTTGTGTACATATAGTAATTTAGTTGAGCTTTCTATTTGGAAATACTTATATTTTAAAATCAATCTAGGTATATTTGTTAATCTATTTTAATTATTTCGCTTTGTTTTCATCTATATAATTATTTTGAAGTTTGTTTTATCATGTTATTTTAACATTTTTGTATAATGTCTCATCTAAATATTTTTGTGTATATCTATACATATATTATTTTAATGGCTAAATTGTTGTTTTAAAATTCATTTTTGTGCTTAAAAAATTATTGTTTTGAAATTCTTTATGTCGTATTATTTTAATATATTATATAGTATGTCATTCAAACACTTTTGTATATATTTGTACGTATATAACAAAATTAATTTAATCCTGTATGCATTTCCCTTTTATTTTATTCTAAATTTATTTACATATATATATATATAATTTGTAAATTTATTATGTTCTTAAAATTATATTTCATTATATATTTTTACTATCTTTGCATATTTTATACACTCCTTTATTGTATATAAATTGTCAATTTTAAACCAATATTATTTAACATTTCGTATATTATTCGATTTAAAAATATTCATTCTAAAACACATATTTTAATAATTATGTATATATTTCTAGTTCATTTTTACAAATGGTTTTAAATTCATCATTTCATATATTGTATAAATTATGTGTTCATTTGTTCGTCATTATTTTAAAGTTGTCCTATACCACCTTGACTTCTAATTTCCATTTCGTTTTGTACATATTTTGTTAATGGTTTTATATTGTGCCATATCAATTGCCGTAGCATATTATTTATCCATTGTTTTATTTGTTATACCAATTGTACTCCATCCATGCTTAAAATTTTGGTCACATTTTTCCTAGAATAGTTGTATTTAATTGTTAGATTTATTAATTGTAGTTTATTGTACATTAGGTGTGCATATTATTTCATGTTTATTAACCTTTTTTATAGAAATGTTTCTTTGTAATATATTAAATATTCCATCTTATTTTAAAATAAATAAATGTGTTTTGAGCTAATTTCAATTTTCCTTATTATCCAAAGATTTTAAAATGAGGCAATATCCGATATTTGGGAATTCGAGAAATCGTGCGCTACCGTGCTGGGTATGATTCTTCGTCGGACTAAATATTTGGATATCGTTTTATAATTTTTGGCGTATGAGATTTTGAAAGTAAAAAATCAATCGTATTTTTTTGAAGGTATAAAGGATCGTGTCCAATCGTGTTGGATATGATGCTGCATACTTTTGAAATGAGAGAATTTTGACGACCAGCTGGAACCACTCCAATGTTTTAAAAAGGAATCATATTTCAAATTTTTTTCTAAAATCCTAGACATAAGGACAGCACTTAATCAATCTGGTACTAGTTTTTGGGCGTAGTAAGGGTGCTAACCCTTTCTCATATGTAACCGGCCCCCGAACCCATTTTTAAATTTACTTGGACCAAAAATGATTTGAATGGAACAAAATATTTTAGTAGGTGATCCAATCACACCTAAACAAAAAGATTGGTGGCGACTCTACATTTTGCTTTAAAAGTCGATCCCCGTTTTTTACAAAAATAAAAAAATAGTTTCGACAGCTTGGCGACTCCACTAGGGATTGAACAAGAGAGTCAAGCCATAAAATTGATTATTTGCTGTCCTTTTGTCAAAGAATTGAAAATTTATTTTGGAAATCATAATTCTTTTGATTGAATTTTTTTGTATGTTTGTTATGGTTTGGATCTTATAGAATAATATTGCATTGCATTGCATGACTGTTGCGGTCACACCTTTTAAGTGGGAGTAAGAAACTATACTTTCGTGAGGTTTTCACCACCGCATGGGCTAGTGGATTACTTTCGGGATACATCTGTACCTATGATTTCGTGAGATTTTCATCTCCGTATGGTCATAGAGAAATGTATTCCCCTGAACTGAACTCGGTCCATATGAGCCTATAATGGGTGAGGATTGAAGAATCTACTGGTTCAGGTACCTTTTCGCTAGAACAGAGCCACATATAGTGAACCTTGGAAGTCCACCTTAGGTAGAGCCTTGCCCAAATTTAGTGGTCACCCGAATAGGTACGTTATTTATTTTTTCTGTACTAACGTGTTTTGTTTTTGTTTTGTTGATGATTGCATTGCATTACATCATCATAGAAAAGAGGTGTTGATTCATATTTGATTGCTAAATAGAACAGTTTGTCATAAGAAAATGAATTTCTTGATAAAGTGGATTATAATACGGTTGTCTGAATATGGTCCAAGTAAACACAATGGAAAAAGCTGATGGTTCGCAGAGGAAAACAAGACTTTATCTGAGGATTCAAGTCGATAAAGATTATTCAAAATTTGTTGCATCTTAACTTTCTTAAAGGAGCTAATCAACATCGTGAGGATAATAAGTCGCGGCTTGAATCAAGCAAAAAGGAGCTAGTGAAGGCATTTATTAGAAGCTTTACGAGATTTGACTTTCATGAAGAAAAGGGATTGGTGTCTTCTTTGGAATATGAAAGTAAGGCCGTATATGTAATTCGTTTTAAGTAAAAGAATTTGTTTTCTAGAGAAGTTGTTCTAATGAAATTGAATTCAAAATCAATGCTTTTCTTTCTTTTGCATTCATCTCATGCATTTGCATTGTATTGCATCATTGCATCATTTGCATTAGATCTTCATAAAAGGGTCCTTAATTAGTTGAAATCATTTCGATTAATCTGAAAATCGATAAAACTTACCAACCAAGCATCGTTATGGTACCCGGGCTAAGACGAAAGATATAGACTAAAGATTGAAAAGACTTGAACGACTTCAGAGAGAGATGCAAGACCAATTACAAATGCAAATGCAAGAGCAACTGGCAAAGATCCAGCAAGAGATGAAAGATCAAATGATGGAGACCCAAAGGAATATGATGAATCAGTTGTCCCGATTGCTGACTAAGGAGTTAGAAAAAGGAAAAGCTCCATGTTCATTGCTAGGGAAGACAATGAGGAGCCTCTCTACCCTCTAGGTTTCACCTCCACAAATGTTCAAACATGTCTACAATGTGTACCTATTATCAAAACTCAACAATATCATGCCGGTACCTTTGCACCAATGGTTTACCTAATAGGCTCAGGCTCCAATCTGGGGGGCAACCCAACCAATCTGGAAGTTCTTGATCTAGATGAAATGGAAAAAACAAAGAGGGAATTGCCAACACAACTTGAGGTTCAGTATAGGTGGTTGAAGGAAAAATTGAAAGCAATGAAGAATGATGACTTCTACTGTGGGATTGACGCCAAGGATTTGAGTTTGGTCCCTGATCTAGTATTTGGTCCCTGATCTAGTATTCTCGCCAAAATTTAAGACCCCGGAGTTTTAAAAGTACAATAGGACTAGTTGTCCTGAAGCTCACATCACAATGTTCTGTCAAAGGATGATAGGGTATGTTAACAATGACCAACTATTAATCCATTTCTTCCAAGACAGTCTGATCGGGTCAATAGCTAAATGGTACAATCAGTTGAGTTGTGCTAAAATCAATTCATGAAAGGACTTAGCACAAGCTTTTATGAATCAGTATAGCCATGTAACAGACATGGGACCCGACAGAATTACCTTGCAGGATATGGAAAAGAAGCAAAGTGAGAGCTTTAGGCAATATGCCCAAAGATGGAGAGAGGTAGCAATACAAGTCCAGCCACCTCTTTTGGAAAAGGAAACTACGATGCTTTTCATCAATACTCCAGAAGCCCCATTCATTAATCATATGTTGGGAAGTGCTACTCTGAGCTTTTCAGATATAGTAATGTCCGGTGAGATGATTGAAAATGCGATAAGAAATGGGAAGATAGATATTAGAGAAAGCGCTAAAAGGTTAACCCCCGAGAAATGAGGAAAATGAAGTGAATAAGCATGAACATGCCTTCCAAATTGTTCAACATAGGCCAACCAAGGGTTGTAACCACTAGTTATCAAAGAGAATTTGAATGACATATTCAAAGAGAGAGTCCAGGGAATAAAAATTTCCAAACCCTTATGTATTTGAGGGTGTTTTAAGCAATGGGACCGTGGAAGAGATCCTGTATTTTTAGAGCTGATTTAGAGTAATATACAAAACACACTTGTTGTCTTAAGCCTAGGGGCAATAAGAATCCTTTTGTGAAATAGGCTTGTTTCCAAAAAAAATTATTTCAATAAAATGCATGCTTTTTGAATAAATATTCATTCATTCTTTATTCTTTTGTTTTTTGGACTATTTTTTTAAAAATATGCTTTCATTTTTCATTCATGATACAAATAATTATCCTTAGAATCATTTCTTCTTTGGAATTTGTCTTTGTACCTACAATAGGTCCCCAGATATCAATGACATGAGCAACGCTGTAACTGGCTCCCTTTTGGGGTGAGATATGTGTTTAAGCGGATCTCAGGACTTTGAAGATGACAGAGATTGTTATTTATTTCTTGATTTGTTAAGGACGGTAGAACAAGATGAAAAACAGATCCTACTTTACAAAGGGTTAGTGGACATTGTGAGCAAGAGGCGATGATCGAAACATGAGTCATCAAAAAGACAAAATGAATTGTCATTGAGTTACTCCAAGGATTCAAAAATGTTCTCGCATGATCATGTCAAGATATACATGAGATACTAAGATCTGTGGACAATACAAAATGTCTATACGGTGTCAGAAAGACACATGTTGATGGTTTTATGGTAGCCACGCTAATCATGAGGTTTGGGTACTGTTGATTCACCATAGAAGGGGATCGTATTAGTTAGGCTGTATTTAGAGAGACAAGATTCATGTGTCTCATTCATTTCTTCACAGACTTTCTCTATGTGGAGCAAGGATGGTATCAAGCCATTCTCGTCTAATATACATCGATTTATCTTGGCAGTTATTGATTACTTCACGAAGAGGTCGCTTCATATGTCAATATTACAAGATTGATAGTCACCAAATTTCAAAAAAAAAAAAAAGGTTGCTGACAAGTAATGTCAAAAAGGATCACTTTCAAATACAACTGCACAATGTCAAAAGTTTGCGATCTGCTCAAAGATCGACACTATATCACAAAGTCAACAAAGGCATCCAAAAAGAAAAAAAGTACAAAAATAGAAAAAGAAAAGTAAAAGCAAATAATAGAACAAAGGTCATAGTGAAAAATGATTGAGTCTTGTAAGGATTGGCATAAAAGTTATCATTTACCCTCTATGTTTATCGAACATGGGTCGGGACCTTCACTAGGGCAATACATTGATTTATAGGATCAAAACGACTTTTGAAAACGATATTCCTTTTCTTCTTGAGTCTTGGCGAGAACTAAAGTTGGATGAATCGAGAATGGGTCCAATCGATATGATCAGTCAAATTTAAAGGATATCCGTTCTGATCGATGATGCGGGCTTACGATAGAAAGGTTTATCCTTGAGAATTCCATGAGAGGAACTTGATATTGAAAAAGATCCTTCTCATACAAAAGAACTTCAAAGGAAGAAATATGCCAAACTAAGAGGGACCTTATGTAGTAAAGAAGGTTTGTTCTGGAGGAGCATTGATATTGACCAAAAGGATTTGCCTGATTCGGGAATTCAAAATGCAATTAAAGAGTATTCTACCTAAAATGGGAGAGGCCAAGGTGAAAACCATGAAGCGGGCCTTGAGACCTTAAAAAAGATCAAAATAAAAAAATTAAATAAAAAAGAAAAAGAAAAAGAAAAATTTTTAAAAAAATTAAAAAAATAAAGAAAAGGAGAGGCTAAGCGAAAACCCATAAAAAGGGCGGTTTGAGACCAAAAGGGATTTGAGTCGAAAACCCAAAAGGGCGGTTCAAATTTGGATTAAAATGGGGCACACAATAGTCTTGCAATGCCTGAATTAATAATGAAATAAGTATGTTACATCTTGAGACATTGACAAAGTACTCCGGATCCCCTAAACACAGATTGAGCTCAGAATGGTCCTCAAGAAGTTGGTACAGAGAAGCTCAAACTGCGATATCTAGGGCACCTAGCTTTCCATTTTTACCCATTTTTTGTTATATTTGATTACCTTATTCTTTTCAGATCACGTCCTAGTAAATTTCTTTCTTGGTTGGTTTTGCTTATTTGTTTCGAGCTATATTCTCAATTAATTCCTTTCTTGTCCATGGTTATGATCTTTTTCAAGCATTTTGCATTGAAATAACGATTTTTGGACTAATAATACTTTCATAAAGGAAGTTTCGCATATTACTTTGGGAGTTTCTCAATAATACAGGAGCCTGAAATAGGACTATTTTTTAAAACTCACCAAGCTTAAGGTTAGGAATATTTAAGCCCAAATTGAGATTATCTCCTGGATTTTCTCATCAAAAGATATTAATTGGTGTTACAATCCCGGCAAAGAACGAGTAATGGGGTTATTCTCAAGAAAAGAAAGATGATATTCTGCATTCATACAAATATCAGGCATATACATATGTTCATTACACCCAGGGAATGGTGTAACAGATCAAATTGATTGAAAATGATGTAAATCCTATACTGCTGAAAGTTACAACAAGATGGATAGAAGGAATCAAATGATTATTCCCTTAAAGTCACAGTGGGAGGTTCAAACTTTATGTCTCATAAGTTACAGTGTAAGAGACTAAAATTACAGCGGGGCAAGCTTGCTGAGCATAATTTGATTGTTTCTTTGGGTTTTCTGTCAAGAATACTAGCCAAACAAGATGGCAGCATAATAAATCAGTGATAGTGCCCTGGTGAACAACGAGCGATAACACCTTAAGCATTTAAAAAAAAAGATCATTTTAAAAAAAAAGAGATCATTCTCATTTTTGCATTCATATATCATTCATAACACATCTAGTTAGGAGCATTTGATTCATTTCGATCATAGTATCCTAATTATTTGACATAATTGATTCATTTCGATCATAGTATCCTAATTATTTGACATAAGCATCACATCTAGTTAGGAACATTTGATTCATTTCGATCATAGCATCCTAATTATCTGACATAAGCATCACATCTAGTTAGGAGCATTTGATTCATTTTGATCATAGCATCCTAATTGTTTAACATGAGCATCTCATAGGAACATTTGATTCATTTCGATCATAGCATCCTAATTATTGGCATAAGCCTAGATACAAGAAACCGAGTCTATAGGACATGTCCTAAAAAACGGTGTAGTAACCTTGATGAAGTCAGATCTTATCTCCTTGAAATTGCAGTGGAATAGATCAAAGATTACTAGTCTTATCTCTTTGAGATAGCAAGAGAGCAGGTTGGTGATTGTAGTCTTATATTCCTGAGTTAGCAAGGAAGCGGACTAAAAATTGAAGATCTTATCTCCTAAGCTAGCGGTAGTGGGCCGGATCAAATATGGCGAATCTTATCTCCATGTAACTGTGGAGCGAAAGGATTTAAGCCACCAAGCCTTATCTCTCTGAGGTAGCAAGAGAGCAGTTTGAAGATTGAGTCTTATCTTTCTGAGGTAGCAAGAAAGCAAACTGAAGATTAAAGATCTTGTCTCCCTAAGCAGTAGTGGAGTAAATCAAAGATGGCGAATCTTATCTTCATGTACCAGAAATGGAGCAGATTTTAGCCACTAGCCTCATCTCTTTGAGGTAGCAAGAGAGCAGGTTGACGATTGTAGTCATATCTTCTTGAGGTAGCGAGAAAGTAGACTGAAGATTGAAGATCTTATCTCCCTAAGCAGTAGTGGAACAGATCAAAGATGGCGAATTTATCTCTATGTATCGGCAATGGAGCAGATTTAAGCCAACAAGCCTTATCTCTCTGAGGTAGCAAAAGAGCAGGTTGAAGATTGAGTCTTATCTTTCTGAGGTAGCAAGAAAGCAGACTGAAGATTAAAGATCTTGTCTCCCTAAGCAGTAATGGAGCAGATCAAAAATGGTGAATCTTATCTCTATGTACCGACAATGGAATAATTTTAGCCACTAGCCTTATCTCTCTGAGGTAGCAAGAGAGCAGGTTGAAGATGGTAATCTTATCTTCCTGAGGTAGCAAGAAAGCAGACCGAAGATTGAAGATTGAAAGAGGTAAATCTTATCTTTATCTATCGACAATAGAGCAGATTTAAGCCTCAAGCCTTATCTTTCTGAGGTAGTAAGAGAACAGGTTAAAGATTGAGTCTTATCTTTCTGAGATAGCAAGAAAGCAGACTGAAAGTTGAAGATCTTATCTCTCTAAGCAGTAATGGAGCAGATCGAAGATGGCAAATCTTATCTCCATGTACAGCAATGGAGCAGATTTTAACCACTAGCCTTATCTCTCTAAGGTAGCAAGAGAGCAGGTTGGTGATTTTAGTCTTATCTTCTTGAGGTAGCAAGGAAGCAGACTGAAGATTAAAGATTTATTTCCCTAAAGCAGTTGTAGAAGCGAGTTGAGGGTGGCGAATCTTATCTCTATGTATTGGCAATGGAGAAAATTTAAGTCACCAGTCCTATTTCCCTAAAGTTAAAGTCAAGATTTAGCAAAATCGGGCAAAATTAGCCCTATTTGAAGTCTTTGCTCTATTCTCGTTACACGATAATGAGCAAAGAGGGGCAACTGTAATAGGCCCAATTTGCCTAGCCCGCAATAAACCCAGTAAATAAATAAACCAAATAAATTAAAATAGAAAACCAAATAAAGTCCAAAGATTAAAATTGCCCAAATAGTCCATTTACAATGTTCAATAAACCCAAATTACTCAGCCCAATTACACCCAAATCATAAATGGCCCAAAGGAGCCCAATAATGTGAAAGCACCAGAAACCCTAGGGGTTTCTAGAAGACGCTAGAGCAGTAACAGATCGATTCCACGAGTGATTCCCACTCACGGCTTCCACGAGCAGATTCCTCCGTACTGTCGTTTCTCCACACCTGCAAATGGAGTACACGAGAAAGAGAAAATAACAAAATACGCAGTAGATTACAGCAAAGCAATTCAAGTTTTCTTATTTATTTTATTTTCATTTTTCAATTATAAAAGGGATCAATGTACTATGTATTTTTACTTAACACACACAAAATATAGATACTAAATACAAAGAGTCAAAAAAATCGGAAGGTGATTTAAGTTTTTTCCTTTCTTCTTCAATTTTTTTTCCTCTTTTGCATATATCTTTTTTTTTTTAGAATGTTTTTTAAAAAAAAAGAACTGAGAAATTTACCTTCATGGATGCATTGATGAGATCCTTGTCTTCTCCGTCAAAAATCGGGGTTAGGGATGCGGATTTTCAAGTGAAAATGGTCTTTGAGTTTCATCTTTGATGGAAATAAAGGGTGCCTCTACATCACTCACCAATTTTAATGGTGAACTGGTGATTGAATAGCCTTATTGGATGAAAGTCATCTCAAACCCTAGTAATTGGGTATCCGGTTTGTGGCTTGAAGAAATGGCCAATTGCCATTCAACGGTTTTTAATTTTGAAACAAAATGAAACGGTGGCATTTAAGGGTAGGGTGAAAACCTATTGGTCAAGTGGGAGGTTAATCCCTCCCTTTTGCGCAACATTTCAGCTGACCTCTAGTGGCATCTTATTTGTTTTTTTTTTTAATTTTCCCTAAAAGTTTGTGCTATTTCATTTTAATCCGCACTTAGGTGTTGCGTTTTGGGGTCTAAAATATTTCCAACTTTAGTCCCCGAGCATCTGCGCGCGTGTTTCATATCGATCCTTATTTCAATTCCATTCGTTTATTTTATTTATAAATTATCCCTTTCATTTTAAATTTATTTTTATTAAGTTTCCCATTTATATAATTCATTGTTTTAGGGATATTCACTTAATATTTTTTTTTAAAAAAACTACTTTAATAATTTTTACTTTGTTTAAAAGAATCATTGCTTTGAAATTTTACATTATATTATTTTAACATTATGTAAAATATTTTGTTTACATATTTTTATATACTTGTGTACATATAGTAATTTAGTTGAGCTTTCTATTTGGAAATACTTATATTTTAAAATCAATCTAGGTATATTTGTCAATCTATTTTAATTATTTCGCTTTGTTTTCATCTGTATAATTAATTTGAAGTTTGTTTTACCATTTATTTTAACATTTTTGTATAATATCTCATCTAAATATTTTTGTGTATATCTGTACATATATTATTTTAATGGCTAAATTGTTGTTTTAAAATTCATTTTTGTTCTTAAAAAATTATTGTTTTGAAATTCTTTATATCGTATTATTTTAATATATTATATAGTACCTCATTCAAACACTTTTGTATATATTTGTACGTATATAACAAAATTAATTTAATCCTGTATGCATTTCCCTTTTATTTTATTCTAAATTTATTTACATATATATATATATATATATATATATATAATTTTTAAATCTATTATGTTCTTAAAATTATATTTCATTATATATTTTACTATCTTTGCATATTTTATACACTCCTTTATTGTATATAAATTGTCAATTTTAAACCAATATTCTTTAACACTTCGTATATTATTCGATTTAAAAATATTCATTCTAAAACACATATTTTAATAATTATGTATATATTTCTAGTTCGTTTTACAAATGGTTTTAAATTCATCATTTCATATATTGTATAAATTATGTGTTCATTTGTTCGTCATTATTTTAAAGTTGTCCTATACCACCTTGACTTCTAATTTCCATTTCGTTTTGTACATATTTTGTTAATGGTTTTATATTGTGCCATATCAATTGCCGTAGCGTATTATTTATCCATTGTTTTATTTGTTATACCAATTGTACTCCATCCATGCTTAAAATTTTGGTCACATTTTTCCTAGAATAGTTGTATTTAATTGTTAGATTTATTAATTGTAGTTTATTGTACATTAGGTGTGCATATTATTTCATGTTTATTAACCTTTTTTTTATAGAAATGTTTCTTTGTAATATATTAAATATTCCATCTTATTTTAAAATAAATAAATGTGTTTTGAGCTAATTTCCAATTTTCCTTATTATCCAAAGATTTTAAAATGAGGCAATATCCGATATTTGGGAATTCGAGAAATCGTGCGCTACCGTGCTGGGTATGATTCTTCGTCGGACTAAATATTTGGATATCGTTTTATAATTTTTGGCGTATGAGATTTTGAAAGTAAAAAATCAATCGTATTTTTTTGAAGGTATAAAGGATCGTGTCCAATCGTGTTGGATATGATGCTGCATACTTTTGAAATGAGAGAATTTTGACGACCAGCTGGAACCACTCCAATGTTTTAAAAAGGAATCATATTTCAAATTTTTTTCTAAAATCCTACACATAAGGACAACACTTAATCAATCTGGTACTAGTTTTTGGGCGTAGTAAGGGTGCTAACCCTTTCTCATATGTAACCGGCCCCCGAACCCATTTTTAAATTTACTTGGACCAAAAATGATTTGAATGGAACAAAATATTTTAGTAGGTGATCCAATCACACCTAAACAAAAAGATTGGTGGAGACTCTACATTTTGCTTTAAAAGTCGATCCCCGTTTTTTACAAAAATAAAAAAATAGTTTCGACAGCTTGGTGACTCCACTGGGGATTGAACAAGAGAGTCAAGCCATAAAATTGATTATTTGCTGTCCTTTTGTCAAAGAATTGAAAATTTATTTTGGAAATCATAATTCTTTTGATTGAATTTTTTTGTATGTTTGTTATGGTTTGGATCTTATAGAATAATATTGCATTGCATTGCATGACTGTTGCGGTCACACCTTTTAAGTGGGAGTAAGAAACTATACTTTCGTGAGGTTTTCACCACCGCATGGGCTAGTGGATTACTTTCGGGATACATCTGTACCTATGATTTCGTGAGATTTTCATCTCCGTATGGTCATAGAGAAATGTATTCCTCTGAACTAAACTCGGTCCATATGAGCCTATAATGGGTGAGGATTGAAGAATCTACTGGTTCAGGTACCTTTTCGCTAGAACAGAGCCACATATAGTGAACCTTGGAAGTCCACCTTAGGTAGAGCCTTGCCCAAATTTAGTGGTCACCCGAATAGGTACGTTATTTATTTTTTCTGTACTAACGTGTTTTGTTTTTGTTTTGTTGATGATTGCATTGCATTACATCATCATAGAAAAGAGGTGTTGATTCATATTTGATTGCTAAATAGAACAGTTTGTCATAAGAAAATGAATTTCTTGATAAAGTGGATTATAATACGGTTGTCTGAATATGGTCCAAGTAAACACAATGGAAAAAGCTAATGGTTCGCAGAGGAAAACAAGACTTTATCTGAGGATTCAAGTCGATAAAGATTATTCAAAATTTGTTGCATCTTAACTTTCTTAAAGGAGCTAATCAACATCGTGAGGATAATAAGTCGCGGCTTGAATCAAGCAAAAAGGAGCTAGTGAAGGCATTTATTAGAAGCTTGCGAGATTTGACTTTCATGAAGAAAAGGGATTGGTGTCTTCGCCTGGAATATGAAAGTAAGGCCGTGTATGTAATTCGTTTTATGTAAAAGAATTTGTTTTCTAGAGAAGTTGTTCTAATGAAATTGAATTCAAAATCAATGCTTTTCTTTCTTTTGCATTCATCTCATGCATTTGCATTGTATTGCATCATTGCATCATTTGCATTAGATCTTCATAAAAGGGTCCTTAATTAGTTGAAATCATTTCAGTTAATCTGGAAACTGATAAAAACTTACCAACCAAGCATCGTTATGGTACCCAGGCTAAGACGAAAGATATAGACTAAAGATTGAAAAAACTTGAACGACTTCAGAGAGAGATGCAAGACCAATTACAAATGCAAATGCAAGAGCAACTGGCAAAGATCCAGCAAGAGATGAAGGATCAAATGATGGAGACCCAAAGGAATATGATGAATCAGTTGTCCCGATTGCTGACTAAGGAGTTAGAAAAAGGAAAAGCTCCATGTTCATTGCTAGGGAAGACAATGAGGAGCCTCTCTACCCTCTAGGTTTCACCTCCACAAATGTTCAAACATGTCTACAATGTGTACCTATTATCAAAACTCAACAATATCATGCCGGTACCTTTGCACCAGTGGTTTACCTAATAGGCTCAGGCTCCAATCTGGGGGGCAACCCAACCAATCTGGAAGTTCTTGATCTAGATGAAATGGAAAAAACAAAGAGGGAATTGCCAACACAACTTGAGGTTCAGTATAGGTGGTTGAAGGAAAAATTGAAAGCAATGAAGAATGATGACTTCTACTGTGGGATTGACGCCAAGGATTTGAGTTTGGTCCCTGATCTAGTATTTGGTCCCTGATCTAGTATTCTCGCCAAAATTTAAGACCCCGGAGTTTTAAAAGTACAATAGGACTAGTTGTCCTGAAGCTCACATCACAATGTTCTGTCAAAGGATGATAGGGTATGTTAACAATGACCAACTATTAATCCATTTCTTCCAAGACAGTCTGATCGGGTCAATAGCTAAATGGTACAATATGTTGAGTTGTGCTAAAATCAATTCATGAAAGGACTTAGCACAAGCTTTTATGAATCAGTATAGCCATGTAACAGACATGGGACCCGACAGAATTACCTTGCAGGATATGGAAAAGAAGCAAAGTGAGAGCTTTAGGCAATATGCCCAAAGATGGAGAGAGGTAGCAATACAAGTCCAGCCACCTCTTTTGGAAAAGGAAACTACGATGCTTTTCATCAATACTCCAGAAGCCCCATTCATTAATCATATATTGGGAAGTGCTACTCTGAGCTTTTCAGATATAGTAATGTCCGGTGAGATGATTGAAAATGCGATAAGAAATAGGAAGATAGATATTAGAGAAAGCGCTAAAAGGTTAACCCCGAGAAATGAGGAAAATGAAGTGAACAGCATGAACATGCCTTCCAAATTGTTCAACATAGGCCAACCAAGGGTTGTAACCACTAGTTATCAAAGAGAATTTGAATGACATATTCAAAGAGAGGTCCAGGGAATAAAAATTTCCAAACCCTTATGTATTTGAGGGTGTTTTAAGCAATGGGACTGTGGAAGAGATCCCTGTATTTTTAGAGCTGATTTAGAGTAATATACAAAACACACTTGTTGTCTTAAGCCTAGGGGCAATAAGAATCCTTTTGTGAAATAGGCTTGTTTCCAAAAAAAATTATTTCAATAAAATGCATGCTTTTTGAATAAATATTCATTCATTCTTTATTCTTTTGTTTTTTGGACTATTTTTTTAAAAATATGCTTTCATTTTTCATTCATGATACAAATAATTATCCTTAGAATCATTTCTTCTTTGGAATTTGTCTTTGTACCTACAATAGGTCCCCAGATATCAATGACATGAGCAACGCTCAGAATCGCTCCTTTTTGGGTGAGATATGTGTTTAAGCGGATCTCGGGACTTTGAAGATGACAGAGATTGTTATTTATTTCTTGATTTGTTAAGGACGGTAGAACAAGATGAAAAACAGATCCTACTTTACAAAGGGTTAGTGGACATTGTGAGCAAGAGGCGATGATCGAAACATGAGTCATCAAAAAGACAAAATGAATTGTCATTGAGTTACTCCAAGGATTCAAAAATGTTCTCGCATGATCATGTCAAGATATACATGAGATACTAAGATCTGTGGACAATACAAAATGTCTATACGGTGTCAGAAAGACACATGTTGATGGTTTTATGGTAGCCACGCTAATCATAAGGTTTGGGTACTGTTGATTCACCATAGAAGGGGATCGTATTAGTTAGGCTGTATTTAGAGAGACAAGATTCATGTGTCTCATTCATTTCTTCACAGACTTTCTCTATGTGGAGCAAGGATGGTATCAAGCCATTCTCGTCTAATATACATCGATTTATCTTGGCAGTTATTGATTACTTCACAAAGAGGTCGCTTCATATGTCAATATTACAAGATTGATAGTCACCAAATTTCAAAAAAAAAAAAAGGTTGCTGACAAGTAATGTCAAAAAGGATCACTTTCAAATACAACTGCACAATGTCAAAAGTTTGCAGTCTGTTCAAAGATCAGACACTATATCACAGTGCAGCAAAGGCATCCAAAAAGAAAAAAAAGTACAAAAATAGAAAAAAGAAAAGTAAAAGCAAATAATAGAACAAAGGTCATAGTGAAAAATGATTGAGTCTTGTAAGGATTAGCATAAAAAAGTTATCATTTACCCTCTATGTTTATCGAACATGGGTCGGGACCTTCACTAGGGCAACACATTGATTTATAGGATTGAAACAGCTTTTGAAAACGATATTCCTTTTCTTCGAGTCTTGGCAGAACTAAAGTTGGATGAATCAGAATGGGTCCAATCCTGATATGATCAGTCAAATTTAAAGGATATCCGTTACAGTCAGATGATGCGGGCTTACGATAGAAAGGTTTATCCTTGAGAATTCCATGAGGGGAACTTGATATTGAAAAAGATCCTTCTTATACAAAAGAACTTCAAAGGAAGAAATATGCCAAACTAAGAGGGACCTTATGTAGTAAAGAAGGTTTGTTCTGGAGGAGCATTGATATTGACCGAAAGGATTTGCCCAGTTCGGGGAATTCAAAATGCAGTTAAAGAGTATTCTACCTAAAATGGGAGAGGCCAAGGTGAAAACCCGCAAAGGGCGCCTTGAGACCTTAAAAAAAAGATCAAAATAAAAAAAATTAAATAAAAAAAGAAAAAAGAAAAAAGAAAAATTTTTTAAAAAAAATTAAAAAAATAAAGAAAAAGAGAGGCCAAGGCGAAAACCCGCAAAGGGCGGTTTGAGACCAAAAGGGATTTGAGTCGAAAACCCAAAAAGGGCGGTTCAAATTTGGATTAAAATGGGGCACACAATAGTCTTGCAATGCCTGAATTAATAATGAAATAAGTATGTTACATCTTGAGACATTGACAAAGTACTCCGGATCCCCTAAACACAGATTGAGCTCAGAATGGTCCTCAAGAAGTTGGTACAGAGAAGCTCAAACTGCGATATCTAGGGCACCTAGCTTTCCATTTTTACCCATTTTTTGTTATATTTGATTACCTTATTCTTTTCAGATCACGTCCTAGTAAATTTCTTTCTTGGTTGGTTTTGCTTATTTGTTTCGAGCTATATTCTCAATTAATTCCTTTCTTGTCCATGGTTATGATCTTTTTCAAGCATTTTGCAATGAAATAACGATTTTTGGACTAATAATACTTTCATAAAGGAAGTTTCGCATATTACTTTGGGGAGTTTCTCAATAATACAGGAGCCTGAAATAGGACTATTTTTTAAAACTCACCAAGCTTAAGGGTTAGGAATATTTAAGCCCAAATTGAGATTATCTCCTCGGATTTTCTGTCAAAGATATTAATTGGTGTTACAATCCCGGCAAAGAACGAGTAATGGGGTTATTCTCAAGAAAAGAAAGATGATATTCTGCATTCATACAAATATCAGGCATATACATATGTTCATTACACCCAGGGAATGGTGTAACAGATCAAATTGATTGAAAATGATGTAAATCCTATACCGCTGAGTTACAACAGGATGGATAGAAGGAATCAAATGATTATTCCCTTAAAGTCACAGTGGGAGGTTCAAACTTTATGTCTCATAAGTTACAGTGTAAGAGACTAAAATTACAGCGGGGCAAGCTTGCTGAGCATAATTTGATTGTTTCTTTGGGTTTTCTGTCAAGAATACTAGCCAAACAAGATGGCAGCATAATAAATCAGTGATAGTGCCCTGGTGAACAACGAGCGATAACACCTTAAGCATTTAAAAAAAAAGATCATTTTTAAAAAAAAGAGATCATTCTCATTTTTGCATTCATATATCATTCATAACACATCTAGTTAGGAGCATTTGATTCATTTCGATCATAGTATCCTAATTATTTGACATAAGCATCACATCTAGTTAGGAGCATTTGATTCATTTCGATCATAGCATCCTAATTATCTGACATAAGCATCACATCTAGTTAGGAGCATTTGATTCATTTCGATCATAGCATCCTAATTGTTTAACATGAGCATCTCATAGGAACATTTGATTCATTTCGATCATAGCATCCTAATTATTTGGCATAAGCCTAGATACAAGAAACCGAGTCTATAGGACATGTCCTAAAAAACGGTGTAGTAACCTCGATGAAGTCAGATCTTATCTCCTTGAAATTGCAGTGGAATAGATCAAAGATTACTAGTCTTATCTCTTTGAGATAGCAAGAGAGCAGGTTGGTGATTGTAGTCTTATATTCCTGAGTTAGCAAGGAAGCAGACTAAAAATTGAAGATCTTATCTCCCTAAGCAGTAGTGGAGCAGATCAAATATGGCGAATCTTATCTCCATGTAACGGCAGCGGAGCAGATTTAAGCCACCAAGCCTTATCTCTCTGAGGTAGCAAGAGAGCAGTTTGAAGATTGAGTCTTATCTTTCTGAGGTAGCAAGAAAGCAAACTGAAGATTAAAGATCTTGTCTCCCTAAGCAGTAGTAGAGTAAATCGAAGATGGCGAATCTTATCTTCATGTACCAGAAATGGAGCAGATTTTAGACACTAGCCTCATCTCTTTGAGGTAGCAAGAGAGCAGGTTGACGATTGTAGTCATATCTTCTTGAGGTAGCGAGAAAGTAGACTGAAGATTGAAGATCTTATCTCCCTAAGCAGTAGTGGAACAGATCAAAGATGGCGAATTTATCTCTATGTATCGGCAATGGAGCAGATTTAAGCCAACAAGCCTTATCTCTCTGAGGTAGCAAAAGAGCAGGTTGAAGATTGAGTCTTATCTTTCTGAGGTAGCAAGAAAGCAGACTGAAGATTAAAGATCTTGTCTCCCTAAGCAGTAATGGAGCAGATCAAAAATGGTGAATCTTATCTCTATGTACCGACAATGGAATAATTTTAGCCACCAGCCTTATCTCTCTAAGGTAGCAAGAGAGCAGGTTGAAGATGGTAATCTTATCTTCCTGAGGTAGCAAGAAAGCAGACTGAAGATTGAAGATTGAAAGAGGTAAATCTTATCTTTATCTATCGACAATAGAGCAGATTTAAGCCTCAAGCCTTATCTTTCTGAGGTAGTAAGAGAACAGGTTAAAGATTGAGTCTTATCTTTCTGAGATAGCAAGAAAGCAGACTGAAAGTTGAAGATCTTATCTCTCTAAGCAGTAATGGAGCAGATCGAAGATGGCAAATCTTATCTCCATGTACAGCAATGGAGCAGATTTTAACCACTAGCCTTATCTCTCTAAGGTAGCAAGAGAGCAGGTTGGTGATTTTAGTCTTATCTTCTTGAGGTAGCAAGGAAGCAGACTGAAGATTAAAGATTTATTTCCCTAAAGCAGTTGTAGAGCAGATTGAGGGTGGCGAATCTTATCTCTATGTATTGGCAATGGAGAAAATTTAAGTCACCAGTCCTATTTCCCTAAAGTTAAAGTCAAGATTTAGCAAAATCGGGCAAAATTAGCCCTATTTGAAGTCTTTGCTCTATTCTCGTTACACGATAATGAGCAAAGAGGGGCAACTGTAATAGGCCCAATTTGCCTAGCCCGCAATAAACCCAGTAAATAAATAAACCAAATAAATTAAAATAGAAAACCAAATAAAGTCCAAAGATTAAAATTGCCCAAATAGTCCATTTACAATGTTCAATAAACCCAAATTACTCAGCCCAATTACACCCAAATCATAAATGGCCCAAAGGAGCCCAATAATGTGAAAGCACCGAAACCCCTAGGGGTTTCTAGAAGACGCTAGAGCGAATGTGATCGATTCCACGAGTGATTCCCACTCACGGCTTCCACGAGCAGATTCCTCCGTACTGTCGTTTCTCCACACCTGCAAATGGAGTACACGAGAAAGAGAAAATAACAAAATACGCAGTAGATTACAGCAAAGCAATTCAAGTTTTCTTATTTATTTTATTTTCATTTTTCAGCTATAAAAAGGGACTGAATGTACTATGTATTTTTACGAACACACACAAAATATAGATACTAAATACAAAGAGTCAGCAAAAATCAGAAGGTGATTTAAGTTTTTTTCCTTTCTTCTTCAATTTTTTTTTCCTCTTTTGCATATATCTTTTTTTTTTTTTTTTTTGTAGAATGTTTTTTTAAAAAAAAAAGAACTGAGAAATTTACCTTCATGGATGCATTGATGAGATCCTTGTCTTCTCCGTCGAAATCGGGGTTAGGGATGCGGATTTTCAAGTGAAAATGGTCTTTGAGTTTCATCTTTGATGGAAATAAAGGGTGCCTCTACATCACTCACCAATTTTAATGGTGAACTGGTGATTGAATAGCCTTATTGGATGAAAGCTGCTCCGAAACCCTAGTAATTGGGTATCCGGTTTGTGGCTTGAAGAAATGGCCAATTGCCATTCAACGGTTTTTAATTTTGAAACAAAATGAAACGGTGGCATTTAAGGGTAGGGTGAAAACCTATTGGTCAAGTGGGAGGTTAATCCCTCCCTTTTGCGCAACATTTCAGCTGACCTCTAGTGGCATCTTATTTGTTTTTTTTTTTAATTTTCCCTAAAAGTTTGTGCTATTTCATTTTAATCCGCACTTAGGTGTTGCGTTTTGGGGTCTAAAATATTTCCAACTTTAGTCCCTGAGCATACGCGCGTGTTTCATATCGATCCTTATTTCAATTCCATTCGTTTATTTTATTTATAAATTATCCCTTTCATTTTAAATTTATTTTTATTAAGTTTCCCATTTATATAATTCATTGTTTTAGGGATATTCACTTAATATTTTTTTTTAAAAAAACTACTTTAATAATTTTTACTTTGTTTAAAAGAATCATTGCTTTGAAATTTTACATTATATTATTTTAACATTATGTAAAATATTTTGTTTACATATTTTTATATACTTGTGTACATATAGTAATTTAGTTGAGCTTTCTATTTGGAAATACTTATATTTTAAAATCAATCTAGGTATATTTGTCAATCTATTTTAATTATTTCGCTTTGTTTTCATCTGTATAATTAATTTGAAGTTTGTTTTACCATTTATTTTAACATTTTTGTATAATATCTCATCTAAATATTTTTGTGTATATCTGTACATATATTATTTTAATGGCTAAATTGTTGTTTTAAAATTCATTTTTGTTCTTAAAAAATTATTGTTTTGAAATTCTTTATATCGTATTATTTTAATATATTATATAGTACCTCATTCAAACACTTTTGTATATATTTGTACGTATATAACAAAATTAATTTAATCCTGTATGCATTTCCCTTTTATTTTATTCTAAATTTATTTACATATATATATATATATATATATATATAATTTTTAAATCTATTATGTTCTTAAAATTATATTTCATTATATATTTTTACTATCTTTGCATATTTTATACACTCCTTTATTGTATATAAATTGTCAATTTTAAACCAATATTCTTTAACACTTCGTATATTATTCGATTTAAAAATATTCATTCTAAAACACATATTTTAATAATTATGTATATATTTCTAGTTCGTTTTTACAAATGGTTTTAAATTCATCATTTCATATATTGTATAAATTATGTGTTCATTTGTTCGTCATTATTTTAAAGTTGTCCTATACCACCTTGACTTCTAATTTCCATTTCGTTTTGTACATATTTTGTTAATGGTTTTATATTGTGCCATATCAATTGCCGTAGCGTATTATTTATCCATTGTTTTATTTGTTATACCAATTGTACTCCATCCATGCTTAAAATTTTGGTCACATTTTTCCTAGAATAGTTGTATTTAATTGTTAGATTTATTAATTGTAGTTTATTGTACATTAGGTGTGCATATTATTTCATGTTTATTAACCTTTTTTTATAGAAATGTTTCTTTGTAATATATTAAATATTCCATCTTATTTTAAAATAAATAAATGTGTTTTGAGCTAATTTCCAATTTTCCTTATTATCCAAAGATTTTAAAATGAGGCAATATCCGATATTTGGGAATTCGAGAAATCGTGCGCTACCGTGCTGGGTATGATTCTTCGTCGGACTAAATATTTGGATATCGTTTTATAATTTTTGGCGTATGAGATTTTGAAAGTAAAAAATCAATCGTATTTTTTTGAAGGTATAAAGGATCGTGTCCAATCGTGTTGGATATGATGCTGCATACTTTTGAAATGAGAGAATTTTGACGACCAATGGAACCACTCCAATGTTTTAAAAGGAATCATATTTCAAATTTTTTCTAAAATCCTACACATAAGGACAACACTTAATCAATGCAGTACTAGTTTTTGGGCGTAGTAAGGGTGCTAACCCTTTCTCATATGTAACCGGCCCCCGAACCCATTTTTAAATTTACTTGGACCAAAAATGATTTGAATGGAACAAAATATTTTAGTAGGTGATCCAATCACACCTAAACAAAAAGATTGGTGGCGACTCTACATTTTGCTTTAAAAGTCGATCCCTGTTTTTTTTGAAGGTATAAAGGATCGTGTCCAATCGTGTTGGATATGATGCTGCATACTTTTGAAATGAGAGAATTTTGACGACTAGCTGGAACCACTCCAATGTTTTAAAAAGGAATCATATTTCAATTTTTTTTCTAAAATCCTAGACATAAAGGCAGCACTTAATCAATCTGGTACCAGCTTTTGGGCGTAGTGATGCTAACCCTTCCTCATACGTAACCGGCTCCCGAACCCATTTTTAAATTTATGTGGACCAAAACTGATTTGAACGGAACGAAATATTTTAGTAGGTGATCCAATCACACCTAAACAAAAAGATTGGTGGCGACTCCACGTTTTGCTTTAAAAGTCGATCCCCATTTTTTACAAAAATAAAAAAATGGTTTCGACAGTCCCGACGGGTTTCTTCTAGTCATAAACTATTAAAAATTGTCAAAAGTAAATAAAAGAAAATTTAGTAATTTAAGCAAAATTTTAAAAAAATTAAATTAAATTGCAATAAAAATAAATGGCTAAAGTAATAAAAATTAGGTGTTCCTAATATCTTAGTCCCCGGCAACGGCGCCAAAAACTTGAAGGTCATAAAACTAACTATAAATTCGATTAAGGCAAGCGCACCTATCGAACAGTAGTATAGTTCCGGTAGGACTGGAAATATCGTATCCACGAGGACTAAAAGTACTAGTATTAACTCTTTTTCTATTATTTAGCTTAAAAATAAAAATGAATTGTTTTAACCTAAAATTTAACTAACCTAATTAATTAATTAACGCGACAAAGACAAAATTTGGAAAAGACTTTTAGAAAAATCGATGGGAAAAACAATACCCAAGGAAGAATCCACCTAGACTTCACTTATTATTTCTGAATTAGATAATTTATTCACTTGACTTATTCTGTAGAAATCCCTGATTTATGTTAATATCTCCGTCGAGACTAAAAACAACTTACTCTAAGTTGATTAATTGAAATCTCTTTCTAATTAAAACCCCTATCGTTGTATTAACTCGATCTATGGATTTTCCTATTAGATTTGAGTCTGATCCGGCAGATTTATGTCGTCCTATGTCTAGGATTGCATTCAACTCCTATTAATTATGCTAGATCTACTCTTAAACAGGGACTTTTTCTCCACTGAATAAGCACATCAAACTTGGATTAATATCTTGAAATATTAAAACAAGAATCAAGAACACATAATTAAGAATAAGAGCAAGTATTTATCATATAATTCAGATATTAATAAGATTCGTCTTAGGTTTCATCTCCCTTAGGTATTTAGGGAGTTTAGTTCATAATAATGGGGAAAAACATCTAAAAATTGGGGAAACAACAAAACATAAAGAAACCTAGAAACTTCGCTAGAAATTGAATGAAGATATTCAGTCTTGATGTAATCCTGCTTCTGAGCTGATTCCAATGGCTTTCTTCCAATATTTTCTGCGTTCTGCTCTGTGTGTCCCTTTAATCTTCTTCTAGGGTGTTTATATAGGTTTTAGAATGCTTCAAAACCCTCAAAGTGGCCTTTTCCAAGTAGAACTAGACTTGGGCTTGACAGGGACACGGCTGTGTGCCACGCCCGTGTGTAAGTGCTCAAACCGTGTGCAAGACTGAGTTGATTTTTAGTCGACACGGCCATGTCACACCGGCGTGTGGCCTTCCCGTGTGACTCACACGAGCGTGTGGATCACTCCTGTGGAAATGCTTAGGCGGTGTGAAACACTGTTTTAAGCTCATTTGGTCCGTTTTTGGCCCGCTTCTTGCTCTTTTCACCTTCCCATGCTCACCTAAGTATACAACATGAAATTAAAGGATTAGGAGCATCAAATTCACTAAAACCAAGAAAAAATCATTCATAAATATGCCAAGTATGGGGTAAAAATATGTATAAATTACGGTTTATCAGCCACATTGAGCTCAATAACAATTTCCAATATGCCACAATCTTTACTAGCAGCTAATAACATCCAGATATGTATTTATATTCGAGAACACTATTACGTCTTTTAACTGATCAAGCAGGTTGTTTATACAAGATAAAGGATATTTATTCTTTATCCTGAATTTGTTCAACTTTCACATTTAAGCAGAAATCCCAAAAATTCTTCAGGAAACAAACCAAGAAATTCGCTGACAATAGATACATGATAAACCTTTGATCCCATTTCTTGAGTATCAAGTAAACATATATATATATATATATATATATATATATATATATATATAATGCTTACAAGTCAATTTATTTACAAAGATAACTGAAATAACTCTAGTAGTATTATTTGAATTAATCAAACTCAACCATAATCTTTTCACCATTCTGATAGTACAGATCGATTTATTTCATTCTATAGTTCACTATAGCATCGTATAACTTTAGCCATTCTATTCCCAGATTAATATCAAATTCATGAAATGGTAATAATATCAGAACAATAGGAAAATCACAGCCATAGATTCTCAACAGATAATTTCAATATACCAAGTTAACTATTCGTTACTAATGCAGTGCAAATATATAAGTAAGTTAATCCAGTATCACCCTGTGCATATACAGTAAATAATATCAAAGAGATAGAACGTACCAGAAATAATATTAGATGTGGTAGCTTCAGGTCTAACAATTGTGTTTTCGGTCCTACTATATTTAATTCCAGTGCTATTTCTCTAACCAATGCATTTGCCTTTCTGAGGCGTAGAAAACTATTTAACACAATCCACAGGTACAATTTCTCGATTATATTTACTGAGCTGTACAAATTCTTGTCCATATTACATTTGATGACATTTTTCCATTTGAACTCAAATCTGAAGAAATTCTAGTTAATCCAATCTTTCGATACAACCGCCGTTAATGTTGAATACCAATTATAAATCTTATATGTTATCAATGACATGTTACATCTAAGATAATCATAAAATAAGCAAGCCATATCATCAAAAAAGATTCCTAGACATTTTCAAGCCAGTAGCTAGCCCTAGTCGAGTCATCGCCTGTTTTACCACTGAATTCTTTGATATCTTCTGATTATTTAATCAAAAACAGTCGAACTATTTTAGTCTCTAGAGGACCTAAGGATGTCATACGAAACATAATAAGGGATAGAGGTTGTAGGGCCACTAAATTGGCTCATACTACTTTTGTGAGCCACTGACTCATTAAATCAAAATGACATTTTGATTTTACTATCAAACATTTGCAAAACCGGTTGTGGGGCCATTTACCTCATCAAGGTTAGTATAATCAAATCAAATTCCATCAACATTTATAAATTTGTAAGAAAAATAGAGGTTAGATCAAATCAATCATATCACACTATCATAGGTTTATATGGCATGTAATTCTCTAAACTTCAAACACGTTATGTTCAGTTTGAGAATCAAATAAACTGTAACTTTGATACCACTAAATGTAACACCCATAACCCGTATCCATCGCCAGATTAGGGTTATGGCATATTACCATACAAACCAGAGCAATCAATAACAAATAGCATCAAGTTTACCAAATTAATTAATAGAATTTCATAAATAATTCAGATTGGAGTAATACATACATTTATGGGCCTTAAATCAAGTTTACGTGGCCTTAAAAATAATTTAGGAACAATCAGGAACCAATTTAAAGCAAATTAGAAAGTTTAGGAAAAAAACTAAAAAATTTCAAAATAAGGGTCACAATGTCATGTAACAGAACCCAGACCGTGTGGTTCTAGACATGGTCGTGTGATGAACCCGTGTGCGTAGACTGTGTAACTCGCTGTGTCTATGTAATATAAGGTCACACGATCGTGTAACTTTCTATGTCCATGTAGATCAGCCTGTACCATAACATGCTAAAGGTACACGGCTGTGTGACAACCTGTTTCCCAGGCCGTGTGTGCTTAATAAATGTCTCAAAATATGCTCATTTCATAAACAAATGCTTAAGTACCTAAATCTACACTTACACACATGTTCATAAGACTTTGGAATGCATTTTCAACTACTCAAATCAAGTTAAACAACCAACCTAGGTGCCTAACCAATATGCCATCAATGACACCACATCCCTAATTACCCAACATTTCACTACTTTAGTTATTTTACACAAGCCACAACACACTCAAATATAACTTACCTTCAATTCCTTTGTACCGCACTTACCATTTCATGCTTGTTTACTTATGCTTAAACATGAAATTAAACATATATACCACAGCATCAAAATGTATAACCCAGACACATTACATGTACTTATGAAACATTACAGAACATGATCAATGGTCATGTTACATGCCATATAAGCTGATAAACTATAAAAGTAACATGTTTTAATCCCATTCTTGATGCGTTTTTGGATGATTTATTATATAATTTAGTGAATTTGATGCTCCTAATCCTTTAATTTCATGATTCTATACTTAAGAGAGTATAGGGGAGCAAAAGGAGCGGAAAACAGGCCAAAATCAGACAAAACAGGCTATTTTAAGGATCCACATGGCCAAGCCATTCCTACACGGGCTGGCCACATGCCCGTGTGCCAGCCCCTGTCGATTTCAAGCCCTATTTCCCTAATACGCAAAAAAAATACTAATTTTTAGGGTTTCTGAGAATTCTAAAGTTTATAAATACACCCTAGAAGAAGATTTAAGGGAGCACGCAGAGTAGAATGAAGAAATTACTCGAATAACACCGTCGGAATCAACTTAAAAGCAAGATCTCCTTCAAGATTGAAGATCTCCTTTCAATTTATCTAGAAGTTTTTGGGTTCTTTATGTTTTGTTATTTTCCTAATTTTGAGATGTTTTATTCCGAGTTTATGAACTAAATTCCCTAGATACCTAGGGAAGATGAAACTTATGATGAATATTGTTATTTGATTTTTCTGAGTTACATGATAAATATTTGTTCTTGATCTCAATTATGTATACTTATTTCATGTGTTAATGTTTTCAGGATATTAATTCATGATTGATGTGCTTATCTCAGTGGAGCAAAAGTCCCTATTTAAGAGTAGATCTGGCATAATTGAGTGGAGTTGCATGCAATCCTAGAAATAGGACGACATAAATCTACCGGATTAGAGTCAAAACTAATAAGGGAATCCATAGATCGATTTAATGCAACAATAGGGGTTTTAATTAGAAAGAGATTTCAATTAATCAACCTAGAGTCTGTTATTTTTACTCTCGAAAGAGATATTAATATAATTTAGGGATTTCTACAGATCAAGACAAGTGAATAAACCATTTAACTCATATTCAGAATAATAAGTGAAGTCTAGGTGGATTCTTTCTTGGGTATTGTCTTTATCATTTGTTTTCTTCAAATATTTTCCCAATTCATTCTTTGTTGAGTCTTTAGTAATTAGTTTAATTTTAGAATAAAACAACCCTTCAATTTATAGGCTAGATAATAAAAAGATAGTAATTACTAGTACTTTTAGTCCTTGTGGAAACGATATCCCCAACTCACCATAGCTATACTACTATTCGATAGGTGCGCTTGCCTTTGTCATGATTTTAATTAGTTAAGTGAATCATCATCATAAGCCAAATCGAATTCATAATTTACCAAAGAACCTCAGATAGTGTGATTTCTTCGAGTTGATCCGATCACCCGATTACCCACAAAATGTTATCTACAAGAAAGCACAACAAATCACGAGTAAGTTTGTATAAACCTTAGTAAGTTCGTCAATTAAACGATAAAGCTTATCGAATTAAATAAAATAATTCAAATAACAAAATTAATAAATCGAGTTCCTATCAACAAGGTTCTTAACAGAATTCCTGTCAATCACATATCACAACAGGTGAGTAATGCTCAAATAATTGTAAACGTAGAATATCAAATCTAACCTTAAACCTTCTAGCTGTAGTTTGAAAAAGATTATTTTGGAAATTTGAAAAAATAAATCAAGTAAACAATACTCCTATAGTTTTATTAATTGTTAACATATCAAATAACTATTGACCATAATGAAGCGGATAAAGGTGGAGATTGTCTCATTGACCTCCGCCCTATGACGGTATGCATCCATGAATGTTGATCTACTCCAGATTGCTTCACCCACTTCTTTTATTTTGATTTTTCCATTTAATATCCTAAAATTTATTCATGAACATAATTTTTGTTTATAAAATTCTCTAATATAGATACTTTAATACATATATAACATATTCAAATGTATATAAGTCATGAGTATAAATGCTAAAAATATTAAAATATGTATATGAAAATATAATAAAGGGTAAAATAATAAATTTAACATTTAGGCAGTGGAATAGAGCACGTATTTATTACAATTGTTCCATCCTGTTGCATGTACTCACCCTCTTTATTGAGAATGCATCGATTAAAATTTATGGAATGATTCGGAATTTGCCATATGTAATTAGTAATACTTTTTCATTTGATTTTTGTAGTTACATGTCTTGTGTATGTAAGAGAGAGAGTAAAAATCAAATCACATACATATCCAACAAATTGTTTCATGCCTATGAATAGTAGATTTTGCTTCCACTTGGGCTTGGATTTGGAGTCTGTAAATGCAATATACAACACACTTGAAGGTGTTATTATTGGTTGATGAATAGAGGACATTTCTTATAATTAATGATTAATATATTGCAATCCAAGGAT
The DNA here is from genome assembly GCA_025698475.1 of Gossypium anomalum. Classification (NCBI taxonomy): domain Eukaryota; kingdom Viridiplantae; phylum Streptophyta; class Magnoliopsida; order Malvales; family Malvaceae; genus Gossypium; species Gossypium anomalum. Next base: position 20,726,272 of record CM046966.1, read on the forward strand.
TTATTATTAATATTAGTAATAGAAAATTTTGGTGCGTGGTTTTACTGTTAGGTGAACTAACAAAAGATTTCTTAATTTCAGTCACTTCCATCTTCCCCTTCCTTTTGGGATAATATAAACTCACCTTCATTTATTTTAATTAAATTTGAAGATGATGTTGTGGGATGTCTAAATAACTTTTAATTAATTTCTTAAATATATATTGATAAATATGATGTGCTTGATAGATATAATAAAGAGATATCATTGTAACTATGGTTTTACTATTAGATTTAACAATTGGAATTCTAAAATATTAATAATAAAAAGAATTATGAAAATATATAAAAAAAAAATACTTTAATTTTAAAACAATGTAATATATACTTGACTAAGATAAGTAAGGCTACCAATTACCACAATTATTTCGTGTAATATATATTAAATCTTCCATCATAATACCAGAAAAGTCTCGTCTCTGCAATGCAAGTCTATATCTATCAAATGCTCAATTTCAGTTTTATTTTTATTAAAATATATTCTAAAAAACTGATGTTAGATTTTAATTATGTATTCAAGTTTAATCCAATGAGAAATAATGCTAGTAATAAACTAATGATAAATAATAATTTCTGTTCAGCTGTAAAAAGGGATAGTACATACCTGACGTATTGTAGCAGAAGAATGTTTGATCGTCGAAGATGTGGAAACCGCAGGCTCCACCGGAAGAAGTGCAGTTCCAGCATTCTTCTGAATAGTTCTTCCTCCATTGCACCTCGAATCCTGTTTTCAAGGCTCCTTTCATATCCGAGGAATGATTGCGGAGGTTTTCCAAGGAAGTTTCAAGAATCGTAAACACTGCCACTATCTGAGCATCTCTCTGGATGGATATTGTTATTATTTGCTATTGCTACCGAAACATTACTATAATCATCATTTTTATTGCAAGGAAAGAATAGAAGATCCGGTGAGATGGGAGAGGGGCAGTCATAAAACAGTGTAACACTGGCAAAGCCGGGACCAGGAGTAAACACCCGAGAATCTGGGATCCAATCATCATCTGGAAATGGAGGCCGACAAATGCCTTTGTTGATCACCTCCTTATTCGAAATTCTTAGGATTCGACGATCAGATAGGATCTCAAGCACGCGATACCGTACACCATGATTTTCCATCGAGGTATCACCGTCACACTGAAGCTCTAAATCTGGATGTCCGCATTCTTTTTTTCGATCACCTCCATGGAAAGGAAACCCAGCAGTGATATTCCATGGCGGCAGTTCTCGAATTCACGCTCAATCTCACGCTCATACTCGGGAGTGGTTAGTGAAACAGGGATCCCAAGCATGATAAATAATAAACAAAACAGAGGAAGAGGCAGAGATGATGAGAAAGAAGGAGAAATCATTTTGAGGGCAGAGAGATGGAGGAAGAAAGGGTTGATTGCCAGCCTCAGCTCTAATGAAATAAAATTAAAACCAAGCTCAAAGAGAGACTTGGAATATAGAGTAGTTGAGTTGACTTGCAAAGACTTTGAGCTTCCTTTCCTTCCATAAGTCGTGTCGTGTGGTGTGGATGTAGCAGTGATTAAATGGAAATGCAAAATTTCAAAATAGAAACAAGAGATGGAGACGCTTTAACACGCTTTGGCTCCTTAACAACTTGCCCTCAACTTTCTCATCAGTTGGAAATTGCTGTGTCGGTACACCACTCATAGGCCTTGTTTGTATTAGGGTTTAAAAGTGTTTTTTTTTTAAATGCTTTAATTTTTATTAATTTTCAATGTTGTTTAATGTTGTCAAAAATTATGATTAAAGGTTAAAATGTCATTTTTGGATATTATAGTGAAAAGTTAAAAATTAATATAAATTAATACAAATTATTTGTAAAGAATTTAATATAATAGTACATGAATATAAATTTTAAGTAATTAAGATAAAGTATTTGTAAAATTAATGATATATAAAATATTTTAAAAATTCAAATATAATAATGAATTATATTTACATAATTTATTATAATGATACATAAAATATAAATTAATCTAATTTATTATATACCTTTTAAATAATTAATATAAATAAAAATATTTTGATAATTTTTATTTTGAAAAGTAAAAGCCAAAAATATTTAAATTTTAACTTTTACGTTTAAATGGAAAAATAATTTTCCATTACAATTTTGACTCAAAAACTCAGATATTATTTATTACTTTTAATGATTAGGCACGTATATTTTCTAATTTATAAGATACTGGATTTTGTATTATTTTCATATTGCTAGTTGCGCAAACAATGTATCAAAATCTTAAGCATATTATATTCATAAAATAGTGTACATTGTTACGTGATTTTCATATTTGTTACATTTATGATGATTATATCATATTTTTGTTTCATATCCCATTTCAGATTTACTTATCTGAAATTTATATATGAACTAGACTCTAATTATAATAAAATATTACATAAATACATAATTATGAAGTATATAAAGATATATGAGTTTGTTCAGAGAAGATAGCAACCATCGAAAAATCTGAATCTTTTATTTGAGATAGTAAAATCCAGTCAATTTCTACATAAATATTTAGGTTATTGATGAAAATGAAGTGTGATATACTGCAAAATTTGTTTGGATATTTATAAATAAATAATTCTAAACCTGGTGTTGCGATCCAACAATGAAATACCATATTTCAATTTCGCCATTACTGTGATAGAAACAAGCAACTCAAATGCTTTGATACCAGTTTGTTATGCTATACGTCGATAATGACAATAGAAAATCACAAAAAAAATAAGAAAGAAAAACAAGAACACACAGAATTTATGTGGAAACCCCTTATCAGGAAAAACTATCGACAGAGGAGGAGAATTTCACTAATGTTGAAAACAAGTGTACAAGAGGTATACGGTTATGCGTCGTTTTTATAATCAACGTCTAATAGAAAAAATATAGTTCTATATGGATTCAACTCGGACCTTAGCCCCCACAAATTTCCAATTTTGCCTCTCTATTTTATATTTTAACAAGTAAGTTGCACATTGAACTTTTCAAGTTGGATCATACGGGATTTGAGTTACATAACTCTAACAAATATGGATATATAAAAACAAGCCACTCTCTCACAATCCTGAGAATTTGATGATTCTACTTCAATTTCAATCGTAGTAGTATTAGTAATGATAACAAATAGAAAGGATTGATTGTCTCAATGACAAGGGTGGAATGTGTTCTACAAATATTTAATACCACAAGTGCATATATACTAAGTAATAATAATTACAATAAAGGTAAATTCGAGCTAGAAATAGTTCCAATATTGATTTCTAAGTGTGGGATGTGCTTAGCATTTATCGGATAGTTTGCAAGCACTTAACAAAGTCAGCCGGTGACGTTACAATAAGAAGCTTCCCGACGTTGCGACGACGAACGACATCGTGACGATATGAACAGGGACGTGATGTGGTGATGTGTTTCCAACAAAAAATAGATTTCTTCTCCTAATTAAACTCTGCTATCTTCTCCCAGTCGAACTTTGATTACTCTAGGGATATTTTAGTATGATTAGACCTCTAATCTTAGCCTATTTAAAGGATTCATTTTATCCCTGTTTTGATAGGCCAATTAAGAAGACAATTAAAGATGTAGTACTACAGAGCCTTTCTTATAGGGGTGACAAGACGTAGTCACAGATGGGTTTTGGTGAGAATTTTCATGGTAATTATGGAGAGAATTATGTACCCTTTTTCGGGTTTGCCCTTTTGAGAGTTAGGACTTTGTTTTCGGGGTTTGAGTTTGTATGTTTAGTACATTTAGGTTTGTTTTCTCTATATTGTACTCTCGTTTGTTTACTTATTTAGTGAAAAGCTAAATCTTCTCTTCAGAGGGTTTTCCACATAAATATTTGTATATTCAATTTTTTCTATTTTCTTGTTTGTTGTTTATACATGTCGATCCCAATACTAACATAAATCTTATAGCAAAATGTAAAGAATAATTCTAAATAATTATATACTCTATAAATCTGAGCACTGAAACTCAAATCAATTAGCTAGATTAATTGGTTGCCAATTGTTACAGGCCAATTTTGGCCCAGATACAACAAACCCAAATACATTAAACCACTAACCCATTGAACCCCAAAACCCAACTAACCTACCCTAACCCAAACAGCCCAATACCATTAGGCCCAACTAATGCATCAGCTAACCCAAAGTTCAAACCCCATTTACAACCAAACAATACCTAATACAATAAACCCAACACTCCTGGCCCACTAACCTAAATCTAGCCCACTCACAACCCAAATAGAAGCCCAACTTTTGACTTAGGGTTTCAGAAAAGCTGAAACCCTAATCACTCACTTGCGCCGCAATGTCCCATCGCCCATGCTTCTGCCACCACCTGCTCCACCGTCCTCAACCACCACCTGCACATCAAACACGCAAAAGCAACAAAGGGAACAGATAGACAGTGAGAATAGGCTATAAAGGCCATGAAGAAAATGTAAAAAGGGTTCTGTTTTTTTTTCTTTCAAAAAAAAGTTAAAAATATATGAAATCATAGCACGAAAAGAGGTTTTTTTGAAAGTACAACCAAGATCAGAAAATCAAAAATATTAAAATCAAGAACCAGAAAACTAAAGGTGATTATTTTCTTTTTTCTCTTTTCATTTTAATTTCGGCCTTAGGTCTATTCTATACATGCATCTATGTTAAAAATATAAATAAATAATGAGAATAAAAAAAAAAAAAAGAAAAAAAAATCGGAGGTTTTACCTTTTCCGCCACGTCATGCGTGGTGGCGTGGCAGCCACGGCAGACGATCGACGGCCGTCCGATGATCACGGTGACCAAAGACTCGCGATTCCCTTTTCCCCTCTTTCTCTCCCTTCCTCTCTCTTTTTTTTTTTTTCTTCATCCCTTTCAAATGATTTTTTTTAAAAGTTTTTGTCTTATATAGGGGACCAAAACACACCATTTTGGTCCCCCCAACAACATCTGAAAGCGGTGCCGTTTAGGCCTGTGTCGGTCGACCACCCGCAAAACCGCGAGATCCACAGTTTTTAAATGCGGAAGGGCTATTTGCGCAATCACCCTTCCGCATTTTCGATGATTTTAAATCAAGTTCTGTTTTAATTCTAATTTGGCCCTGTTGTTTTGCTCCGCGTTCGATTTGGTCCCCCCTTTTGCTACGCAGTGTTTTAATAAACGGGGTTATTGCGCTCTTGGCCCCTCAATGTTTAGAGCGCATTCAAATAGACCTCTCGACTTATCTCTTATTTTAAAATTACCACAACCCTATTTTTTTATTTAATTTTAGTCCTTTTTTTTATTTTTTGTTTATTCTGGTTTTCCTATTAAATATTCTTATTATTTATATAACATCAGTACTATTACTATTATTATTATTATTATCATTATTATTATTGTGTATTACTTTATGTTTTATTATACAATTATATACTTATAATACGTATACACGCTTAATATATTTTGTATATACTTATATAATATTAGTACTAACGTTTTTATTTTAATATGTATATATTACCTAAATGTTTAGTATTATACGCATATTCTTCATATATTATGTTCTTAACACTATATCTTACATATATCGTATATTTTTAATATTGTATTATTATGGTCTAATACTATATTATGCATATTTTTTTTTAACATATATATTGTGTACATATTTTCTAATTTCTTATATATATTATGTTTTTATGTTATTTGCTATACGTTTCTTTTGTTATTACACTTATCTTTATATCATCTTTATTATTATTAGCCTCAATACACATTTTATATACGTATATTTTATGTATATTTTACCATTACATTATATGTATGTATTCAAATTATAGTGCCTTTAGCTACACATTTTAGTACTATATTATTTTATTATTTTCGCTATTATTAGTATTAGTTTTGGTTTCAATAAATATTATAATATATATGTGTATATATATACTTTAGTATCATAATTATATACTTTTATACGGTCTTGTGTATATATATTTACATGCATATTTTCTTTTATATACACTTTTATCATATGTGTATATATGTTTTACTACACTAGTTAGTCTTTTCCCTATTTTATATATATATATATATATTTCTCAAATACTTGATATAGTATATTTACGACTCTTTTATTATATGTATACGCTTTTAATATATTATTATTTACATTTTCGTCGTTTTTATCTCATGTTTAATATTCTCATTATTTACGTTTGATATCGCACGTATGATTATTGTTTTTAATATTATCATCATAGTTATTATTTATTTTAGTATATACTTGGCACTTTTATTTATTTCTATTTCATATCAATTTGTTTTGCATCACTTCGAAAGCCATATTCTTGTTTTCCCATTAATTTCGATAATCAAGGCAATGTACCGATTTAACATTAAGTCATCGAGTTCATCGCTATGTTGGGTGAATGTCAATTGACTCGTGTTAAATCAGTATACCCTTCTCAAAAAAGGAATCAAAAATTGAAAGTTCTAGTTCTTTAAATCGGATCACGATTGGAATTTAAATTGAACTCGTATTTTGAAAATCAAGACAACACGTGTTTATGAGATACCAATATTGGGCGTCGCGAGGGTGCTAATACCTTCCTCATGAATGCATCAAAGTGCCGAACCCTAATTTTTCTCTGGCTTTTAACGTAGACCTAAATTCAACCTTCCTTTTGTTTTAAAAAATGAATCTAATAGGTGTCCGATCACACCTAGGAAAAAGGATTGGTGGCAACTCCTGGTTTGTTTTAAAACCAAATTTCAATTTCCAATTTTTTAATAAATCGCCACAATTAGCGACCCCGAATCCACAAAATTTTTACGTCGCTACACCAATCAATTAATAAAACATTAAACAAAAATATATTAAAATAAAATAAAATAAATGAATGAACAAGAAACCATAATAGAATTCAAAACAAGTCAATAATCCAACAAATTAGTTCAACACTGTTGCACAAAGGATCCTTAATATAAGCAACAACAAAGTCGAATCAAATCTAAGGATAAGTAAAGGAGAATGAATTAGAAAATGGTTATTTCTCCGAGCTAATCTCCAGACATGATGATCTTCTAGCTTGATTTAGCATCCCCCAACATACTCAACTTAGTTCAAATGAATTTCAAGGAAATTAAGGAAGCAAGGACAATTTCGAATACTACAGGATTGACTTAAAAACACTATCCGCCTTGGTTTTATTTGCACTTAATATATTTTCTCTCTTTTTAATTTTTTAATAGTGTTATTTGCTAAATTTATGAGTAGTTTTAATTTAGTATTAATGTTTTCTACTTAATTTGGGTGTTCAATATTGAAACTAGAATTATGTAAGATATAATCCAATTTCCTTAACAATTTTGTTATATTTTAATTATTTTTATGCTTTGTGAGCAAAGACAAGTCCTTGAACCCAAAATGGGGCCAATATTTAATTAATTTGACCCACAAGCACTCATTACCTGCTTTGTTGTTTTCCTTATTACCAGCCCTTGGAATATGACTAGATTTTGACAGGCAGTTTATTAGTCAATATCAAGACCTTGAGAATTTTGATGGTGTAGTCATCTGTCATAAATCAACTTATCTACTGATTCATAGGACATGAATTCATAAACAAAAATTTTCTTTTATTTTTTAGAGCAAAAACTAAATAGACTCACAATATTAAAATTAAAAATTTTACTAATATTAAGAATGGAATTAGTAATATTTTTTCATTTAATTGTTGTAGTTTCTTGTTAAATGAGAGAGAAAATCAAATGACATATATATCCAGTAAATTGTTTCATATTAATGAATATTAGATTTTGCTTCCATTTGAATTTGGATTTGGATTTAGATTTGGAGTGGGTAAATGCAACATGACTATGTTATTATTGTTGACGAAAAAGAACATCTATGTAATATAATTTTAACAATTAATAGTTAATATATTTGAAATTCTTTTGCAAAAAGTTTTAACGTATTATAATTATGTTGTTAATCTATCATATCATATATTATATTTTGACAACACTGTCATATCATATTTTAATTATATTTGAGTGGTAATTAAAATTATCAAGTTTGGTCAATACACATGCGAAGGACCCAAAAGTCTTGCAACCCAAAACTTTGCCATTTTCTTCATTGCCGGCTCTTGGAATATGACTAAATTTTTATTATCTTTTTAGTCAAGTTTTAATTAGGAAATTTCCTCTGGTGTTCTAAGGTTCTCTACCATTGGGTTGTAACTCTATTTTTGAAATTTCCATTTAAATTCATATGTGTTGGCTCAAGTGAGCTCAAATTTAGCATTTAAAGAAAATAATAAGATATTAAAAATATTTATCTATAAACATATTTTTGTAATTAAAATTTAAAAAAATTATTTATTTACTAAAATAATAATTTGTTTTAGATTACCTTGTATTGTGAATGAAATTGTCTTATGATCCAAGTGAATTAAGGTCATTAGGATAAACTGTTAACCCAATCCTTAACTGAGATAAACAGTTTTATATTTTTAAAATTGGTTGGATCATTTATTCGATCAATTTGATTAAATAAATTATTAAAAATTAAAAATTACTTTAATTGGTCGATGCTAACTCGTAAGTCAATCGATTTAACGTCTCTCTCTAGAAAGATATTTCGACCAGTTCCTAATACGATTTATCTGATTAATTGATCTGATTCAAACAATTATAATTTCCACTCTTTCCTTTAAAGATGCTTTTTCCATATTTCCCTCCAATTTATCCTTTAATATTTTTAAAAATAATGCAAAAAAATCCACTGAATTCAACATTATGTTACAAACCATCAAATCCGAATTATAACTCATGACAATACATTATGTAAAAGTTCGGAATAAAAACTAAAGGAAATGAACCAAATTAAGTCAATTTTATTTAACCATACAAAAATGATAAGACAATAAAGTATATAATAGATGATATCAATAAGTGATGGTGTAATATTTTAAGGGAAGACTATTGGAATATTTTAAAAATATATATAATGTTTCAATAGTTACAAATAAAAAGTCATTAGTAACCAAAAGTTATGTGACTTGGTTTTTAATAAATAGTTATAATTATTCAAGTAGATATTCTATTAAATAATTATGTTTATTGCTAAAGATTGACTATCCATTTGGGTGATTATGTCCCTATGAAGAGACGTAAGATCTCCCATAAATAGGAGTGGAATTTCTTTTGCATGAAACACCCAAAACATAGAAAACAAAGTTTCTTTCTATTCTCCAACCATGTTTTTATTTTTAGATTATTCTATAAAGAATTACTGTAGAAATTCTTTACAAACATTAATATTCTCACTATGCTCCGCTCAATGGACGGTTTTCATCAGTGCAAAACGTAGATAGTCATTGGACTTCATTGTATCCTTGATGTTTATTTGTCAGTAATTTTTTTGCATACCATAATATAGGCGGGGTTATAGAACTTAATTTAAAGAAAGTGACACTAATACACACCTTGAAACTTTCGTTAATTTCTCATATGTTTATTTTTATCCCTACCCACCAACAGAGAAACATGTTCAAACCCTAGAGACAACATTGTTAGAAGGGATAATTATGAACACCAAACATAGTTCATAAAACAGACATGGAGAATACAAAAAATATATATAATAAATGTTAAGAGCTAAACTTAATGGATTGAAGAACAGATTCAAATATCAAGTTGGTCACAACTATGAAAAGAAAATATATAAAAAAAAAATTATTGGTCCAATATGGGTTTTAACAGTTGAATCGCTTTTTGATCGATTCAATATTTAGTCACTTTTCTATACCCATCATACTAATCATTAGATTTTGATTCAACCAATCTAGTCCAAGTCTCTTTTTATTCCTTGATTTTAGGGGATCGTAAAGGAGAAGATACAAAAGGTTTAGGTGGAATTACCAATGATTGAAGGCTTCCTTGCAACATTTCTAGCACTTTAGTCATTGAAGGCCGATCACATGGGTCACACTGAATGCACCAAAGGCTCACTATAATCAACTTCCTTGTTATTTCTTCTTCCTCTTCAGCTATTATTGCTTTGAGATTCAAGTTCATAGATTGATCAATATGCTCATAAATCCATGACGGAAAATACACTTCACTGGTTTGAGACACTCCAACATCAATATTTTTTCTTCCTCCCACCATTTCAAGGACCATCATTCCATAGCTATAGACATCAGATTTATAAGAAACTCCGCCAAAGTTTCGACAAAACACTTCTGGAGCAATATATCCGACTGTTCCCCTTGCACAAGCCATGGAAATTATACTCTCCTTTCTTTCACATAATTTAGATAGACCGAAATCAGATATTTTGGGACAAAAGTTCTTGTCTAAAAGGATATTGTGAGGTTTTATGTCGAAGTGCAAGATCCTTGTGTTGCAACCTTGATGCAAGTATTCGAGTCCTTTGGCAATGCCGAGTGCAATGTCGTACAAAGTTTTCCACTCCAATTGACGACTTTGATTATTTGATCCTTGACTATAAATGAACTTGTCCAAAGATCCGTGAGGCATGAATTCATAAATCAAAGCTCTCTTCGATCTCTCAAAACAAAAACCAAGTAATGTCACTATATTAATGTGAGAAGTTCTACTAATACTAGCTACTTCATTCATGAAATCTTCTCCATTTCCCTTAGATTCATTTAGGATTTTAACCGCCACGAAACGACCGTCAGACATTTTTCCTCTATATACTTTGCCATATCCTCCTTGACCTAAATTATCATGAAATTTATTTGTCATTTTCTTGATTTCTCTATAAGAATATTGCTTTGGTGCAAATGATCCAAATTTTTTTATAAATGCCTCCATTGTTGCTTTGTCTCCTTGGAGGGGATGATTTGACAATGATTTTCTTTTCAACCTCAAGACAATGAAGCTTACTAATACAATAGTAACAATGGTTACACCAACTGTCAATCCTGTTATATATATGAATGAAGATTAATACTCTCCACATCAATTAATTTCACAAAAACAAAATCAATTAATAAAATTTATATTTATATTTCATATGTTGTTAATGAATAAAATTTGCCCGTTGTTAATTAATTATATAATAACCCCATTACTTGCAATTTTTTGAAAATTCCCTTAAAAAATTTATATTGTTTTCAATAGACATCAAATATTAATTAATAAACAGAATTTTGCAAGGAATAATAAAACTTTTGTTAATTATGACCCATTAAATTGTTTCATACCTATGATTAGATTCAGCTGCAACTTGGAATTCGACCCTGTGAATACAATATACAGAAAAAATCAATAAAGAGGATACTCTTCAATTTTAATCATTTAATAATTCCATCATTAAATCTGTTTTTTGAAGTTAAAATATTCAACTGAAACAAAGATTATGAGGTTTAGAAGAAGAATATATACATTGACTATCTATGCTACCCTAAAACAAATAAAAATTAATAAACATTTAGTTATTCCGTAGCATAGGGTGAGGTTCCTGCATGCCGATTACTGCAGATCGTCAACGGATAAAATCGTCGGAACTTTAGTTAAGACAGCGAGAAAGAAGAGGGCCAGAAGGGAAGATATCGGAAGAGAATGCGAAGACATCTTGTTGATGTTACAAGGATGAAGGGTTGAATATATTTATGAAATATTGAATGGTCAATGTTGAATTCTACAATATTAGTATACACATTTAATCCTTTTCTAATCTGGAAATTACGTCAGGAGTTGGAAAATTGGTTCTAGACTGCTGCAGAAGTCTATGGAGGCATCTATTATGGGGAAGAAGACCAAAGCTTCAATGGCAGAATTTGAAGGAAACTGGCAGGAAATGCTTTGGATATAACATAAATGGACAACACTAAAAACACCCTAATTCCAAATCGAAAAACTCAAACTAAGATTATAATCTGATTAAAATTTAATATCTAAAGTTTATTGTTGTTTGTTTTGGACCTTTACAGATTTTTGGGCTCTATTTTATTTTGAATAAAATTCAACCATTCTATTTAAAAAAAAAAATTTTAAGCTTTAAGATAAAAATTGAACTGCTCAAATTTACTTATTAAACTCGTTTACCAAGTAAAGAATAAATTCATGTTTGAAATCAAGCTTTGAATTATCTGTATTTAAGTTTGAGTTAAGTCAACAATAATAAAACTAAATTCAAGTACAAATATTTTGTTTAAGCCCTAAATCAATGTTCTGAATTTATTTTATTTATATTAATTAGATAATAAAATTATGCATAAAATCTAAGCTACTCTTAATTAAAAATTTAATAAAATCTATGCATAGTGTTTGGGTATTATCTTATTGTGCAACCTTGGTCTAGATACTTCTCCACAAGCCAACCATTTCCGTTGAGTGTTTTTGTTTGGATTCAATTCCCAAGTGTGCCGAGGTTTATGTATAGGAAAAGTGTTATCAAAACCATTGGGGAGATGATGGGTAGAGTCATCAAGTTGGATGATAACACAGGAAGTGCACTGCTGGGTAGGTTTGTTCGCCTGGCTGTTATGGTTGACCTGTATAAACCTTTAGTCTCTAAAATTAAAGTGGATGGTTGGGTGTAGAGGGTAAAGTATGAATCCCTTCCAAATGTTTGCTTTGCGTGTGGCCACTATGGACATATGAAACAGTCATGCCCGACATTGCATGTTCAGGAAAAAATAGGAGATAATGTTGACTTGAATTTGAGTACACGCTCCAGTGGTTCTAAGGTTAATCACGAAGAAGATAAGGAATTTGGCCCTTGGATGTTTGTTGACCGAGGGTTAAGGAGGGCTGATCGGAGTAAAGGTTCTGGCAAGGATGTTAAGGAAAGTGCTAACCTTAAGGGATCTCATTTTAATGCTCTGCATAATTTAAGGAACAATGTGATAGATGCTGTGCAAAATATTGTCTGGTTTTAATGTTAAATCAAAAGGAAAAGGACTAGCCATTTACGATAACCCTTTAGGTGTTGATAATTTAATTTTGGACCATGGGATTGGGAAAAATGTTGGGCCGCGTGGAATAGTTAAAGGGTCAGGGTCTGTCAATTTGGAGGCTCGGTCATGGGTATTTCTTCAACTAATTCTGGCTGGCCCATAAGAGCCTCAGGTTTGGCGGGTGAAATGGGTTCTAACAGGAATGACTTGATTCCCATGATTAACTTGGGATCATTCACACATCCTGCTGCTATTGAACTTCTATAGGAAAGTCTACTGAACAGCGCAATCCATCGACATTAATGGGGGTTCTAATTTGCTGGTGGAAAAAGCTTTGAAAACCAAGCTCAACATGGATAATCATTCGGCTGTTATTTTTGTTGAAAATCAGGACCCTAACTGACTAGAAGATGCATGGAGGAATAATAGTAAGCTGGAGGTGGCGTCGGGGGGCGAGTCTGGGATAACTCTTAATATAGAGGGGATACCCAAACGTGGTAAAAAATTTCCAATCTCCTTAAGGGGCAAGAGCAACAAATTTAGGAGCCGAAGGTCTGGGCGACTACCTATTTCGAAGGCAATGAGCTGTATTGTTGATGATATTGAAAGAATGGCTACCAATTCCATTTCGGAGACAAGGGGGTAGCAAGCTGGTAATGGATGGTATATAACCACTCTATGAGGTGGGGTTTCTTTTCTTACCATTTTTGTCTATGTTATTGCCTAAGATTCTTGTTTGGAACTGCCAAGGTTGTGTAAGTCCCAAATTCATCAATATGGTTAATGACTATTTTATGGAACATGAAGTTGTGATAGCAGTTTTCCTTAAAACTTGGGTTAGTGGTCCTAAGGCGGAAAAAATTATTGCCAAGCTTGGTTTTGACTTTTCTCACAGAGTCGAAGCTCAGGGATTTTCTAGGGAAGTTTGGGTCTGTTGGAAGAGTGGAATTCAGATTCAAATGTTGAATAATAACCCCAAATTTATTTATAGTTACATTAAGAAAGAAATAGAGGTTCAGTGTGCTTTTGTGACTTTCGTATATGGTAGTCCGGATAAGCGAAAGCGTAGGGATTTGTGGAATTGTTTAATTTTAATTGCTTGTCCTATTAATGGGCCTTGGTTATTGGTGGAAGACTTTAATGCCTACTTATCTTTGGGTGAGAAAAGAAGGGGTCGATTAGTGTCTTCAGGACGTAAAATGTTCCAAAGTTTTATCCAGGTGGATGGTCTTAAAGATCTTGGATTTAAGGGGCCTCAATTTACCTATAGAAGGGGGACTACATTTGAGAGATTGGATAGGGCTATTGGAAACTTTGATTGGCTTCGAATTTTTCCAGATGTTTTAGTCTTTCACCGTCCTCGTTTGAAATCAGATAACAGGCCACTTTTACCTTCAAAGGATTCCTCTATGGTCAATAGACCAAGTCGGCCTTTTCGCTTTTTGGCCTCTTGGGTTCAACATCCATCATTCAGAAATTTTGTCCGTGAGAATTGGAATTGTGGACAGGAGATCTTTGCTTGTGTCGACAATCTTTCTATGGAGCTTCAAAAATGGAATAAGGAAGTGTATAGGCACATTGGCGAAAGGAAGCAAGCCTAGCACATTGTATTGGAAAAATCCAAGCCGCGCTTGATAGAAAGTATTCTAGATTTCTTTTGGATCTAGAACTGAAGCTGAGAATTGAGTATGAAAAGGTCTCTGATGAAGAAGAATATTTATGATGACAGAAATCTAGAATAGAATGGATCCAACAAGGGGACCGTAATGTGAAATATTTTCACACCAAGACTTTGAGAAAGAGGAACTTCAATAAAATTTATGCTTTAAAGGTTGATGATGATTGGTGTTTTGATGACGAAGTTCTTTAACATGAAACAATTTCATTTTTCAAATCATTGTACTCTCTAAATGACCAAAGGCATGTGTTGTTTCCTTTACGTGGGATTTTTCCAAGGTTAGATATAGAGGGGTTGAAGGATATGGCTAGGGTTGTAACCGTTGATAAGATTCGTATTCTTTTTTTTAGTATGGGTCCGCTAAAGGCCCCGAGATCAAATGGTTTTCATACCTTATTCTACCAGAATCAGTGGAAGAAGGTTGCCTAGGATGTGTGTTCTTGGATTCAGAGAATAGTTACAGGTGGCTCGATTGATTGTAATGTCAGCAAAACCTTATTGGTCTTTATCCCTAAAGTCAAAAGTTTGGAGTCCTTATCCCAATTTCAACCCATAAGCCTTTGCAATATTTTGTATAAGACTATTACAAAGATCATTGCAAACCGTATTAAGCCTATGTGTCCTAGACTCATTGCTCAAAACTAGGTCAGTTTTGTTATAGAGAGGCAAATTACTAACAATATTATTATTGCCCAAGAGGTCAATCATTCAATGAGAACCAAGGGGGGCAAGAAAAGGTGGATGGCAATCAAAGTGGCTCTAGAAAAGGCTTATGATAAACTGAGATGAGACTTCATCGAAGACAAATTGGTTGATGCAGGTATCCCTTTCTCTTTTGGTAGGATCATCATGGAATGTATTTCTATTGTATCTATGTATATTGTTTGGAATGGAAGCCTTACGGAGGGGTTTAAGCCGAGAGAGGTGTAATGGCCTAAATTCAAGGTTAAATTCAAGGTTATCGGAACAGTGGTTTCGTAACCACAAATCTGATTTAAAGAGAAATTTATTTCAATATTTTTACATGAAAATTGATATGATAGGAAAATCGTATGAAAATATTGATAGAAAAATTTTATCGATTTAGTGGTTAGTTAAAAAAAAATTATTGAAGCAATTGGGTAAAAATAAGGTATCGAGACCTCTATCTCGTAAAACCTAGTCAAAAATAATTTTATAAATATTTATGAAATGTTAGTAATGTGGTATTAAAATTTCGTTAGGAAATTTTAATGTTTGGATAGTTAATTAAATGAAAGGGACTAAATTGTAAAAGATGTAAAAGTTGCTAGAATGATTAAATAGCTTAATTGTCTAATGAGAAAGGATTTAAAAGGAAATTTGACCCAAAATTTATTTGGGCTGGACGGCAAGGGCATGAAAACAACAGAAAAATTGATGAATTAAGGGCAAAATTGGAATATTGCAAAATTAACTAAATAAAGCTAGGACTAAATAGGAAATATCTAGATTTCTCTTCATTTCTCTTCAATTCCAGCAGTTAAAAACGCCATATGAGGGTTCTCTAAGCTGGTATTCCATACTTTTTGCACCAAGTGAGTTAATCCTTGCCTTTTTCTTGTAATTTTTGTGTTTCTAAGACTTTTACAACTAGGTCCTACTATTAAATTCATTAGTTTTTGATTTCATGGATGAAATTGAAAGTCACCATGGTTGAGTTCTGTAAGTCTATGATAAAATGAAATTGAAGCTTTAATTTGTTTATGATATGATTTTATTAGGTAATTTCAATAGAAATTGATTTTTAGGACCTAATTGTGAAAATGTTTGGAATTAAAGTCTATTGCTGAAATTCTGATTCCTAAAGGTTGTAAACTAGTTTAAGGTGATAGAATAAAGTGTTAATTAAGAAAAATCAGCTCAATTGAGAGGCTAATTGAGTAGGGACAAAATTGTTATTTATTAAAAGATTAAGGGAAAAATGGTAATAAGCAGCTTGCACTAAAACAATATTGGACAGCAGCAGTAGACTAAAGTTGAAAAATCACCATAAATTGTAAGAATCGAATTAGAAGATGAACGAAATATTAAATTAAAGCTTATTGAGTCTAGTTTCTCATAGAAGAAACAGTGTAAGCAATGGATCTGTAAATCATGAGAGTTAATGAATTTTGTGAGACAAGGTCAGAATGAATTCGGATTCCCCTGTTCTGAATTTGAAAAATCATAAAAAATTGGATAAAAATAATTATGGGCTTAAATTTATATGTTTAGAATCCTGAATGAGTCTATTTTTAAGATAAATAAACGAGAACATTATCTGAATCTTGTATGAAGAGATAATTAATTTTTAGTGAAGAAGGGTCAGAACTGTTAGACAGCAGAACAGGGGTGAATTTAAAGAATAATCTGTACTTATTGGCTAAACCAAAAATTCTGAAAATTTTATGGTAAGAAGATATGTGAGTCTAGTTTCAGGAAAGATTTTTGGATCCTAATTTGAGGTTCTGTAGCTTAAGATAAAAATAATGTAGTGACTATGACTCAAGTAGACAGCTTTGAATGAACTATAAATAATAATGAAATTATAGAGAATGTTGCCTACGAACATGAAATGTATTAAATTGATAATTAAATTTATTTATTTAGATCCAGAATATTCAAATACGAAGCTAGATCGAGGAAAGGAAAAAGTTCGGGATTAGTAGATTTTTATATACAAACGAGTATCAAGGTAAGTTCGTGTAACTTGAATTATATTCTTAAATGCTTGAAATGTATGTTTTTTATATGAATATGATTTGAATGTTCATTATATGAAAATTGATGAAACATTGGCATATATGATAAAAAGGGAAAGAAATCCCGGTTGAATGAAAGGAAAATTCGATGGATCTCTGAAAAGGAATTGACGGTAAAAAAGATCTAGCCCGGACGGGTGATCCTATCCTGATATAGCCCTCCCAAGAATATGTGTAAAATGGATATTACAGATTTAGCTCGGACTGTAATCCCATTTGTAAGGATGAGGTTCATGGGTGTGTGCTCTCTGAAATGAAAATGTGCGCACATGAATATGAATTGACGGACCCGAATTTGTACACTAAAAGTGTACTTCTGAAAAATCCATCGAAATTTCGAGAAATTCAACGGGATAAATATGAAAAAAATAACAAGGGAATGGAAATCATAGTATTGATGAGCTCATCAATCATGGTATATAATATATTGATACATGGGAATTATTGTACTGACTTGAATATTGAGTTCGTGCATGTTGGGATAATATTGCATGGAATGGATATATGAATGTTTATTGCATTGTATTGAAAGTATTAGGTAAATATAATTCTTGTTACATGAGCTTACTAAGCACAAAGTGCTTACCCTGTTTCCTTTTCCCCTGTTTTGTAGTGTTAAGAGCTCGGAGGTTGGATTTGGTCGGAGACACATCACACTATCAACTTCAGGATTTCGGTATATAAAGAAACTTTATTTTGGGAATCAATGGCATGTATAAGCTGATAAAGTAAATGATTCTGTGAAATAAATGTAAGGTTAGCCAATGGTATGGCTAACAAATCTTGGTTTTGGTATGTGATGAGGTTATCTTATAAAAATGCATGAATCTATCTTAAAAATATGTTGAATTGGATTGGTTGATGTGGATTGGTCTCGATTTAATATTGCAAGGAAGGTTAAATATCTGTAAAAGGGATTATATTGAGTTTTCTATAAAAAAAAAATTAATTCGTAAACTCCGATAATACCTCGTACCCTATTCCGGCAATGAGTACGGGTAGGGGGTATTACAAGAGGAATCCGTCAAGGGTGTCCTCTCTCCCCGTATCTTTCTGTTCTATGCACGGAGAGATTGGGTTAGCTTGTTCACAAAGAAATCGAGGATAATTCTTGGAGGCCTATATCGATTACAAAAAATTACCCGTCCTTATCTAATCTGTTCTTTGCTAATGACCTTTTCTTGTTTGCGGAAGCAGATATGAATCAAACACGGATGGTGAGGAAAGTTCTTGATGTTTTCGGAGCTGTTTCGGGTCACAAAGTGAATGCTAACAAGATAGAGGTTTTATTCTCTAAAAATGTTTGGCCACTTGAAAAAGATGGTATTTGTAGTATCCTGAGATTTATTGAGACGAATGATTTGGGCTCTTTTTTAGGTATGCCATTATTGCATCAAAGGGTTATAACTAGCACGTTCAAGTTTATAGTGGAAAAAATCGAGAGGAAGTTGGACAGTTGGAATGCTAAAATGTTGTCCATGGCAGGGAGAGTTACTTTGGCACATTCGGTTCTTATGGCGATACCCAATTACTTTATGCAAACTATTAAAATTCCTGTTAGTATTTGTGTCGAGATTAAAAGAATTGCACATGATTTTATTTAGGGAAAAAACACAAGAAGGCATGGGATATCTTTTGTTAAATGGTCAGACTACTGTCAACCTCTCATCAACAGTGGTCTTGGCATTCGAAATCTTAAGTAGCAAAAAGAATCCTTTTTGCTTAAGCTGGGATTTAATCTTCTCACTAGTAAGCAAGCATTGTGGGTTAAGATCCTTAGAGCCAAATAAAAGGTTATGGAGGTTTGCCCTGAAGATATTTCCAGAAGATCGTGCTCTTTGGTTTGGAGATCTTTGTCCAAAGTATGGTCAATCCTTCGTCAAAACCTGGCTTGGTCAGTTGGGGATAGAAGTTTTATAAGGGTTTGCACTAACAATTGTGTCCCAGAGTTGGGCCATTAATAAACTTTCGTCGCGATATGGAGAATATTGATTTGAATACAACCTTAAAAGAGATTCCATTAACTGACTGTAGTTAGGATTGGAATTTTCTAAGTTTTTTTTGTGGATAATAGCATATTGTCTTGTATTGCGGTCATTCCACCTCCTAATCCTTTAGTAGGCAATGATGAACTGATCTCTAGATGGTTTGACCATGGTCAACTTACTATCAAAATTGTTTATCACTTTCTTACGCATAAGTCTCTCAATCCAGAAAACAACATATGGTAGCTCGCTTGGTCCTTCACTGGTCCCCAAAGAGTAAGACGATTTCTTTAGTTGGTTCTTAAGGAAAGGTTGAAGAGTCTATTATTCATGTCTTGTGAGATTGTGTCTTTGCATGAGAAGTGTGGAGGCAGGTAATCCCTTCAAGGATTTGGAGAGATTTTATTTCTGCTCTATTGGTGGAGTGGATCTTGTTGAATTTAAAAAATGACTTTGGCTTGGCTTTTAAGAAAGTTAAATGGCAGTCTTTCTTTGGAATTATTTGCTGGAATCTTTGGAAGCAAAGGAATTTATGGGTGTTTCAAGGGGTAAGCTCAAATAGCTCCCACATTCTTCATTTAACGTGGTGTTGGGCGAATCCATTAAGTATCATCCTGCAATATCCGTAGGTGGTATTATGAAGCAACGAAGCGATCAAGCTTGGAATCCTCCTTCAGTGGGGTTCATTAAGTTAAATACAGATGGAGCAAAGGATCCTGCTTCGAGGGATGCTTCAGCAGCGGCTGTCGCTAGAGTTGATATTGGTTTATGGTATGGAGTTGGAAGAAATATTGGGAAATGCAGTGTTATACAGGCAGAACTTTGGGCAATCTATGATGGACTCCATTTGGCATGGGATAATAATTGGACCAATATTATAGTTGAAACAGATTGTGCACAAGCTGTGGAAGTCATTTTAGGCAGGTATTGTGGGCAATTGTACAGGGACCTAATTTCAAGAATTCAAGAGCTTTGTAGAAGGCAATAGAGGGTGACCATTAGGAAGATTCCAAGAGAAGTTAATGCAACTGCACATACATTGATTGGAAAGATGAATGCGTTTTCTTATGTCTCGATAGTTTTCCAAGAACCCCGAAAGCAATAATTGATCATTTACGTTTTGATAGTAGGTTTATGGATGATGACACTGAAACTGTGAAAAATAGAATGTCGCTAATGACAATATATCGCAAAGAAAAAAGAAATAAAAATAAAGAACACACAGATTTTTACGTGGAAACTCTTTCGGGAAAAAAACACCTTATTCTAATCAATATAATAGGTGGAGTTTAATAAGGTTTAAAAACTTTATTCTAAAATAAAATAAAAGAACTGTAGTTATATAGGGATTTTTTTTTTATTTTACCACTATATTTATTTAAATAAGAATTCGAGTCATTTAATTCTAACAAAAATAATAATGTAATCTTTTTGAGACTTTATTTACCAAAAAAATTAGTCGGTATTTGTCTAATTCAAAGTTGAAATTTCTCAACTTCAGTTATATGCCACCATTAAGTGCCAGTCAAAGGAAATTTAGGTAGCCTGCCATGGCAATAATATATTATTAAGTGTGAATAACCCAGTTCATTATAACAGTGCTCTCAGGACTCGGAACTCATAAAGGTTTAAACTCAGTTCGAGTTTGTTGAAAACTTGAAGAAAGCTGTAACTGGAAAATATCATCTGATTTTAATGATTGAATAAATCAATAATAGTACTACTTTGGCTGAAAGTATTTCTAGGTCGAATCTATAAGCAGCTGGTAAGACCCTACGTTTTATCTGCTAGCTGATGCAGTTGTGATGGGAAAGAGAACAAGCGACCATGGAATTTGAAGATGAACTGGTATTAACCAATCAAAATGGTTAGAGTTAATGAAGTCATTGGCTTCTTGGGGAGAATTGGATTCGATCTGAAGTAACAAAGGCCAATTTGCTGCTACTGCTAATGAAGATTGAACACCAGAATGAGTCAAACCGTGAAGGTTACTTAAGAGTTAAAGACTCGAGATATTCAATGAAACAGTAAGTTCTGCAACAACAAACAGATGAGCAAACTTATACGGAAGAAGAGCTATAACGTACCTTCAGTTGTTGGAAAACATGTGGTTTCACTAGGTTTATCGCTGCAAAAGCAAGTGAAACTATTTGAAGTTTGATTATATCCACAAATCCCATCTGAATCTCTGCATCTTCTGCACTGATCATTATCCGCTTCCCATTGCAATTCGAAACCTCCTCTTAAAGCAGCCTGCATAGTCATAGGGTTCACCTCCAGATCCTTTGCTGCAGCTTCATAAACCGGAACTACGACAATTCCACGGCATGTGCTATAGCGAGGATCACCCAACATGTTTCTAGTAGCATATGACATATCCGTAAGTGTACTATTTATGCTGCAGTTAGTAAAAACACTAAATGTCGGGGTTGTCGGCAGGTAGCATCCGTAGAATAGGGTGAGGTTCCTAAGGTTTGAGCCGTAATTGAAGTGGTCGTAGTTGATTGAGGTGTTAATAAATTTCGTGGGACAATAACCATTCCAGTAATCCTCCCTCGCTACCTTAAGAATCTGCCGTTCAGGGTCTATGTCAAGAACTCGTAAGGTGTTTTCATTCATCATGATTTCTGCCACATCATTCTCGCATCTCAGCTCAAATCCTGGTTGGCCACAGTAACTCAGACGGTTCAATCCCCAGAAAGGGTAACTGATATTTGATACGCTTCCGCATGTTAGCGTTTCCCTGCAGGTCGAGTACCGTGGATCGTCGACGGATAAAATCGTTGGAACTCTGGTTAAGACAACGAGAAAGAAGAGGGCCAGAAGGGAAGATATCGGAAGAGAATGCGAAGACATCTTGTTGATGTCACAAGGATGAAGTGTTGAATATATTTATGAAATATTGAATGGTCAATGTTGAATTCTACAATATTAGTATACATGTTTAATCCTTTTCTAATCTGGAAATTACGTCAGGAGTTGGAAAATTGGTTCTAGACTGCTGCAGAAGTCTATGGTGGCATCTATTATGGGGAAGAAGACCAAAGCTTCGATGGCAGAATTTGAAGGAAACTGGCAGGAAATGCTTTGGATATAACATAATTGACAACCAAAGACCTTCACTAAAAACACCCTAATTCCAAATCGCAGAACTCAAGTTAAGAATCCGTAGAGACTTAAAACCAAAATAATTTGGAAATTGGGTGCCAAGTCCCCACTTCCATTAAGAATTTTCTTTATGTTGGATTAATTGACCTGATAGACTAAATGAAGATCAAAGCAATGAAATGGAACTTGACTAAAATTTTAAAAATAATTATACAAACTAGAACTCCAATTGCATTCCTAAACAAAGGTTGAATTCATTTGTTTTTACAAACAATCAAGAAGATAGGTAGCTGTAAACTAAATAAATTTCCTTTCTTATGTTTTACTCTAGTCTTAATTACTTTTATTTAGCCAAACCTCAACCTTCCCCTAGAACCTTATCCACGTTCGACTAAGGTGAGACGAAACGCCTGAAAAAGTTTTAAGTTAGTCAAGTTAATGAATCCTATTTTATCAACAAAACTCAGTTTAATATTTTTCAAATATATGAAATTTTAATCGAATCGAATCAAATATATTTATTCAAGTTAATTTTTAAAAAATCCAAAAATAATTATAAAAAATTTATTTTCCAAAAATAATCATAATCAAGTATAATATGCTCAATAAAGACGTAAATGGAAGAGTTAAAAGATTGTCTCTTCTTTGAATATCTTTTGCTTCAAATGAAAATAAAAAAATAAATAAATTCCATGAAGAGCACCTGTTGTATCTTTCTTTTTATGTTAACTTGGTCATTGCATAAGAATATTATCATAAACCAGCAAGGATATATTTGTTCTTTTCAAAGTCACCTAATGTGGTTAGTACAAAAGCATCCTAGGGTCTGAACTCATCATTACCACTAATTTCTTTAGGATTTGCAATTGAATAAAGAGCACACTGTTGGTTTCACTCGGCTAACCAAAGTTTGAATCTGTTCATTCAACTTTGCAATTCAGAAAACTTGAGTTTGGTAAAGGATCACCAAATTGATTCTCAAAATCCTATAACTACGTAAATTTTCAACGTTGCCGTTTTGCTTGTTATCAGCTTGAATAATAAGAAAAGACCGGAGACAGCAGTTAAATTAATTCTATCACAGAGAATCACTTTTAAAATTGAATCTTTTATTGAACATTACTTAAAGTAAAGTTTTTTTTTGTCAAAAACACGCAAAAGTTAAAATTCTCTTTTTGTTTTTGACTAAAAAACGTTTTTACAAAATATTTTTTTAATCTCAAAATCACTTTTCAAAAACTCAAAAATATATTATTAAATAATATTTTTCTCTCAAAAAAAAATTTTTGTCCAAAAATACTTTTTAAAATGCTAAATTGGAGCACTAACTCAAAAGCTACATTATGATATGACTAGAGGCACAAAACAAACAACGCAGCGTTTAAAAATAGCAAAACAACATAAATAGCTCTTCATTTTTCAGTTTTACACGCATTTGCCAAAAAGCACGAAGGATAAATTCCTAAAATGTTTGTTTTAACATTTGAGGCTTCTGGAAGATGCTAGCAATCAAAAACAAACACAACTTACACCTATAACCAATTTGCAATTTTATCGTCAAGTATAGGATCTTTTAAAATTCTCATTCAAACCCAAATTATACCCAAAAATCATGGGAGTCGTGTTCCACTCCTAATCACAAGACCTTCCGCCCAGAAGTCATGGCAGTTTATTCTGCATTGAGAGAGGTCAAGTAAGTTAACAATTTAAACTGGGAAAAATTAGCGGATCGTTCAGTTTTGAAGAAGACAATGCTCAATTGTTCTCCTTCAAGTAGGAACAAGTAAGCTAAAAGAAAGCCTAAAGCTCCTAAATAATTAGTGAACATGCTTTATCCGGTTGTCTACTCGATCTCTTGTTCACTTCTTCATTTTCATATTTTCTAAACAAATTAAGATATTTAATAGTTAAAACAATAGGCATTCATAAAAATGTTACCTGAACAATTGAAGACTCAGGGCTGGACTGTGGACTCGGCAGAAACGATGGCTGTGTCAGTGGCGTTTACCATCTGGACGCTGTCGCTTACGCTTCTCGAAATCAAAGACGAAATAAGGGTTAAGAAAAGTTTACAGAGAAAAATCTAGGGTTCCAAATTTGGGCGTTTAAGAATTGGGGTTGAGGAAGAAAAAAATGGCAATGGGCATGGAGTTTAAAGTTTTAATTGAATTTTTCTTTTTAACTATAAAGGAGAAAAACGACTTAGCGGAGGAAATTACAAATTACACCTAAATTGAGAACCATCTAGGGGAACAGAATACTACATCAATATCTATTTACGAGTATAAAAATATATTTTAGATCTAAATTGATTTAATGTTCAGTGTCAATAGTTGGAGAAAAAAATTATTTGGGTTTTAGTTTACAAATTTATGATATTTAAAATTGTTTTATAAAAAAAAAAGATCTAAAAGTGGAAGAGAACCCTTGATTAGTGCAAGTGACATGAGCAAAAAGTCATACAATAAGTATTTTAACAATTTAGTGACTTAAATAAAAATTTTTGAATAATTTAATAATCATTTTATAACTTTTTAAAATTAAAGAATCAAAATATAAACTTATTAATAGTTTAGTGACATTAAATATAGTTTATCCTTAAAACTAAAACTTAAACTTAAACTTCCAAATTTTTAATTTTGTAGGAAGAATCATTATAGCGCTTTCCTAGATGATATTTGATTTAATCAAATCAAATTGTCCCACACACTTGTTGAAGGTGAAATATTCGATGCTTAGAATTATTTATAACTCATATCCTTCAGTATTGATAATAATGTCGATGTTAATCAAGTTAAAACTTAATCGACAATTAAATTATTTAAAATTTTGTTATTATTATTGTTTAAAATTGTAATAATTAATTTTGATTCTAAATTTTCGTATAATTATAACATGTAATCTTAAAATATATTGTAACACCGAATACTCGACTAGGTCGTCGGGTCCGAGCTACGAGATGCTACAATTGCTAATAGAGTAAGTTTAAGACCGTTATGCAACATTCAACCATTCAAACATGTAAATAAACAATATTCATATACATAATATGTTACACAATCATTGTTGGATCCCGCACGAGTTTATAGAAGTTTCTTTACTAACTCGAGCTTGAATTAGAACCAAATTGTAAGGTTTAGAAAATTTCGAGCCGATGTCGCGAGCTCACTTTCTCTACATCGTGACATCCCAAGCTCAGTATGTCACCTCGCAACTTCATACATATCGACATCGTGGCATCCCTTATTGTCGGCATCATGTTACGACGTTGGGAATTGGTAGTCGTGATGAGAACCCTGTTTTTGACAAAAACACCATTTTGGTTCCATTTCAAGATAGGCAATACTACCTAAATGATTCATACAATCTTATACCATCAAAACCAATTCAAATTCATACCATTTTATGCCAAACAAATCACCTAACCAATTCCAACCAAAACTAACTTAAATATTAGTTCAACCTATTCAAAATCAATTCATTTCATCACATTCATTCAAATGTCTACCAATACCAAAACGTACATGCCATTCAACTTTAGTACATACATTTCTATACATTTTATGCATCAATGATCAATGGGACTTTAGCATGAACAAGAACAATCAAGTACTAATTACATATTTCAAGTATGACATGAGTTAATACCATTACTAGCTAATCATCAATTTAACTACCAAATCACTCTCAAGATTATGACTAGCACTTGTAATAGCATTAAATATGTTCATTTCCATGCACTTACCAAGCCACAAAGAACTCACATTACTCAAAACCAAATATGTTTAAATTGTCACAAAACTAGCTATCCAAAATGTTCATTTGCACACTTAAGTGTTCCTATATATATGCCACAATTTTGGACTCAAAAGAGCATAATTTTACCGTCTTTCACTAGTGTGCGCTTCATGCTGATCCGGCTCGACATGTTCCACAAGGTGACGATCTACAAGAGAAGGAAAACAATTAGAGTAAGCATATAAAATGCTTAATTAATAAGTTCAAATGGAATTATCATGGTTATCTTGCTCTTGTATAAGCATATTAGCTACCTTAATTGGCATAACTTTGGCCATTTCATAGCAGATAATAACATTAATAGTGTGCATGTATCTATACATATTTATCCATAATATTTAAACATTATAACAATTCAAACATACCAATTTATACTACTTTACATGACTTATCACAAAAGCATACTCAATCAACAATTTATAAGCTTATACCATGTATACACAATTCATTTCAATCATATTTTTATCATTAATACACATGGATGAATCATTTGCAATTAAATTCTTTCAATAACAATTCAATTTAAGGACCAAGTTCATTTCATCCAATTTCAAATTCCCGATTTCATTTATATCATTTCGTCCAATGGAACCTTAATAAATGGACTCGGATACATGGGTAAACTACACTACATGAAGTTGCTCATCCAAGCAGAAACTACACCACACCAAGGCGCCGAAATGCAAAGCCTTTAAGCATTGTATTTGTATTCATATGCTAATACATCCCTCCATCACACCAAAGTCTTCAAAGAGACATAAAATACTAGATGATCTACAGTAAATGTTGGATCTTGATATAACTTGTGACAATTTCCATATAACCACATATCTCGTATAAGTACGCATAAGACCCTATTGGCATGTCAATTATATCCTAACATTTTACTAAGTTCACAAAGGCATCAATTATACGTATATACATTTTGGTCATTGAGTCACTATCATTAACATTATAGTAGCAAGCTAATATGGCACGTTATATCTTCATTTTAGACAAAAAATTACACCAAACTGAACAACTAATCCCTATACTTTTTTTTAAAGCAAATTTAATTATTTTTATTTTTATTTTTTAAAATAAAAAAGTTAGAGATAAATTGCATAATTTGACCTAAAATTTTCGTCTGAAATGATGATATAACATGTCATATCAATTATCGTTACACCATTAACGGTAATTAATAACTCAATAAACAAAATGTAACATATTGATAACATTAGTGATCCTATCATAATTTTTTTTCAAATTTAGTGATCAACATGTATTTTAAACTAAACATAGTGATTAAATTTATAATTTTGACTTTTAGTGAAAAAAAATTGAGCTATTATTCTCTAAAATTTATTATAGATAAAATTTCAAAAAATATATTATAAAAAAATTTCAATGAAATAGTTATATATATATATATATATAATTTAAAATAATTGATCTCAAAGTTTAAAATTTTTACCTAAAAAATGTTGACTATAACGATGGAGAGATTATAAAAAATATTGTGAATCTTAATTAAGATTATAATCCTCAAAAACTCAAAAGTTTTTTGAAAATTTAATTGTTAAAGTAAACTCTTAAATTCATGTTTGAAGTCAAGCTTTTAATTATTTGTGGTTTGAGTTGAGTCAACAATAATAAAACTAAATTGGAGCACAAATATTTTGTTTAAAGCTGTAAATCAATATTGTGAATTTGTTTTATTTAGAAAATAAAAGTTATGCATAAAATGTATGCTACTCTTAATTAAAAATTTAATAAAAATAGATTAGAGTATTAGAGTGATGCTCTTATCCATTTCTTACCTAAAAAAGATAACATGATACTCATATTATTAATATAATTGTGGCTTCTATACATCAAATTAACCCATTCACTTCAACTCTTTTCTATTAAAAGCCATAGTGTCTAGTTTGCATCCTGAAAAACTTTCCCAAACTCCATTTCTTCTAATACTTATTTCATATCATATTTGTTACGGTGTGTAGATTTTACTATTAGGTGAATCAATAAAAGATTTCTTAATTTCGGTCAATTCCATCTTCCCTTGATATTAGCTTTTCCCCTCCCTTTTGGGATAATCCAAACTCAAGTGATTTTCTTTATTAAATTTGAAAATGATGTTGCTTGTACGATATTTTTGTTAGATATAATAAAGATGTTAAACAGAGATATTAAATTGATTAAAAATTTATACATGTATTGTAAATATGATTATGCTATTAGATTGAAATTCTAAAATATTAATAATAAAAAATATATAAAAATTACTTTAATTTTAAAACAATGCAATATATAATTTATTAATACTAAGATAAGCACAAGTATTTGGTCTAATATATATTAAATATTCCATCAAAATAATTGGCATGTCTGCAATGCAAGTCTACATCTATCTAATGCTTATTTTGTTTAAAAATTATTTTAAAAAACTGATTTAGATTTTAATTATGTATTCAAGTTTAATCCAATGGAAAATTATTTATTGATTTAATTCACAAGAGTCCTCAGCTACTATAGCACTTTTTCCAGGGTTTTGTTTTTATTTTATTTTATTTTTTTATTAGTGGTCTGGGTTTTGGGAGAGTTTTGGGTTCTGAGATGGCTGATGTGGAAGGGAACTTTCAAGGGCAATCACTGAAAGATGCTGAAGAAAAGGAAGCTGTCAAATTAAAAGCAGCTGTTTCTAGTACTAGAGAATCGTTGGAGAATTGCCTCGTCGGAACATTTCTAACATCGAGCGTGATTAATTTTTCGTCAATGAGAGCCACTTTGGCGAATGTTTGGCATCCTATAGGAAGGATCATGATTTCAGATTTATTTGATGGGAGATTTCTGTATAGACTGTTTTATAAGGTAGATGTTAATTGTATAAAAGCGGGAGGACCATGGAATTTCAATTCACATCTTCTAATTCTACAAAAGCTACATGATGGAGATAATCCTAAGACTATTCCATTAAACACCGTTGATTTCTGGGTTCTAGTGCAAGATCTTCCTCATGGATTTAGTTTGAAATTGGTGGCTAGACAAATGGGGAATTTCATTGGGCAGTTTATCGATTATGATTGTAAAGCTATCAATTTTGGCTATACTAGGGTTTTGAGGGTAAGGGTTAGGGTGGAAGTGGAGAAACCGCTAAAATGTAAAATAAAAAAAAGTTCTACCGAATGGAACGATGAGATATATGAAACTTTCTTACTAAAAGATATCCCTGTTTTATTTCCTTTGTGGAAAATTAGGCCACAGAGAGAGCTTTTGTCTGCTACGTATTTTGCAGGATGATCAGAAGCTTTCTTTTGGCAGAGATATTTCTTTGAAGGCTCTGTTTAGGCGTGCGGCGACTCATTCTAGCAAGTGGTTGAGGGAGGGTGGTGGTGCACCAGGTATGGAATAAAGGAATTTTAGGGGGAACACCTTTGTCATGGGTAATATCTGGGCAAGATTGGTGCGACTTAGTAATAGGCAATTAAGGCCAAATCTTGGACAGGTGGATGAGGAAAATTTAAATTCAAATGGTCAGAATTGGGGGTTAATTCGAAGGTGTAAAATGGATTTGGTTATAGCGCAAGATGGGCCATCAAATGGGCTTTCAGATGGTGATTTTGATAATGTTATGGGGGAGGATGATCCAATGTTTAATGGGGAAGGCTTGAAACGGCCTCGCCTTCACTTGGCTAATAGTGAAGGAAATAACAATGGGAATGGTGATGAATACCAAAATAAAATACCGATAGATCTCGCTCAGCGGGCCAGCCGAAAGTAATGAGGGGCTTGGGTAACCCCAGGATGATTCGTCGCCTTCGGCATACGCTGAATGACATTAACCTCTCTGTAATTTTTCTGATGGAAACAAAATTACAGAGTAGGTGGATGAAGGGAGTTCGTAGATCATGTGGTTATTTGAATGGTATTAATGTGCCTTCGATGGGGAGCAGTGGGGGGCTATCCCTTGGATGGAAATTGGGTATTTATATTACTTTGAGGTCGTTTTCTAATAGTCATATTGATGTCCTGATTAATGAAGATACTAATAGGAAGTGTTGGCAATGCACTGGCTTCTATGGAGTGCCGCAAGAGACTCGTAAAGAAGAATTATGGAAACAATTACGGCAATTAAATGATTGCCCTACTATTCCCTAGCTTGTATTCAGAGATTTCAATGAAATATTATTTTTATTCGAAAAGAAAGGTGGCTTACTATGTAGTGATAGACAGATGAGAGCTTCCAATGCTGCCCTTGAGGATTGTGAGCTTGAGGATCTGGGGTATGAGGGTGTATGGTATACATGGAAACGTGGGCGGTTTGCTAGCAACAACATCAAAAAGAGGATGGACAGGGTTGTTGCTAATGATATGTGGAGTACAACTTTTTAGCTTTACAAGGTATGTCCAATTATTGTAAACGCAGAAGATGATGACCATAAAAATCGGATGTGGCATTTCAAATTTGAAGTAGCTTGGCTTCTTGAGGAAACATATGAAACTAATGTGGCACACCTTTGGAATGGTTTAGACGGTATTATACCTAAAAGATTGAGCTATGTTTGTCGTGGTCTTGATAAGTGGTTTAAACGAGTTCGTAGAGAAAAAAATTAATGTGTCCTTTTTGCGCTCTCGTATTGCTCATTTGGGTTCATTAACCCCGTCAGATGTTGTGTTGGAAGAGATGGTGAATGCTAAATTATAGATGAATATAGAGGTTGATAGAGAAGAAATCTATTGGGAACAACGAGCACGAGCTAACTAGTCAAAAAATGGGATAGAAACATAGCATTTTTTCACAAGTTTGCATCTCAAAAGAAGTGGTTGAATCGAATTAGTTATATTGAAGACAGTGATGGTCAGATTGTTGAAGGGGATGTGAGAGTAGGAAGGATTGTACATGATTATTTTGTTAATTTGTTTTCAATGCAAGGTGTCATTGATGAGAAGGATATTCTCTCGGGCGTTGATAAGTGAATCACAGACTCCATGAATTCCGATTTAGATAGACCATTCACTAAAGAGGAAATTTTCAGTGCTTTGTTGTCAATGTCACCTCTAAAAGCTTCGGGTAAGGATGGTCTAGGAGCGATTTTCTATCAGCGTTTTTGGTATATTTTGGGAGATGAAGTGGCTGGTTATTGCATTGGTCTTTTAAACGGTGAGGTTCCTATAAACCTTATTAATCATATGCATATTATCTTAATTCCAAAAGTAAAGAGTCCTCGTAATATGAAGAATTTTCGTCCTATAAGCCTTTGCAACGTACTTTATAAGATTGCTTCAAAGGATTTAGTGAATAGGTTTCAATAAGTTCTTCGGGTTTGCATTAATGAGGCACAAATCACATTTTTACCAGGGCATCCTATTTTTTATAATATTATGGTCGTTTATGAGATTCTTTATTCCATGAAAAATAGAAGATTTGGTAAAGAAGCGTCGTTTTCTCTTAAGTTGGATATGAGCACGGCATACGATCGTGTTGAATGACGGTTCATTAAGGAAATGTTACTAAAAATGGGTTTCTAGGTCAATTGGGTAGAACGGATTGTGCGGTTCATCACGTCAGTTACTTATTCAGTTGTGGTTAATGAGAGGGTGAAGGATAAGTTTACACCATCTCGGGGTCTTAGGCAGGGAGATCCTTTGAGTTTGTATCTTTTCTTAGTTTGTAGTGAGGGATTTTCGACTTTGCTTAGGTTGGTGAAAAGTAGTAGTGCAATAAAAGGAACAATGGTGGTGAGATGGGCCCTGAGGGTTACTCATTTATTGTTTGCAAATGACAGCCTTATTTTTAGGGATGCCACTAAAATGGGAACATCAAATGTCTTGAAGTTGTTTCAATCATATGCTAAGTGTTCAGGTCAGTTGGTCAATTTTGAAAAAAATAGAGTTTTCTTTAGTTCTAATGTTACCGTAGGGAATAGGTTAGATGTGGAGAGAATTTTGGGGGTTCACCATGCTGATAATTGGGAGAAATACTTAGGTTTACCTTGTATGGTTGGTTGGAATAAAAAGTGGGCCTTTGCAAGCCTAAGGGATAAAATTTGAAGTCAGATATCTTCTTGGAGTACGAGGCTATTATCTATGGGTGGTAGATATGTATTCATCAAATCCATTCTTCAAACAATTCCAACATTCACTATGATGTGTTTTCTATTGCCAAGTATTTTCTGAAAAGAAATTAAAGGTATTTTAGCTAAGTTTTGGTGGCATAAGGCGGCCGACAAGAGAGGCATCCATTGGTGTACTTGGTCGTTCTTGAGCAATTTGAAAGATGATGGAGGGAGGGGGTTTAGGGATCTTGCAAAGTTTAATGTCGCATTACTAGCGAAGCAGGGGTGGAGAGTTTTAATTCACCCTTCATCGTTGATGGCACGTATTCTAAGGGCCAAATACTTTCCTAATACAAGGCTTCTTAGTGCTCAATTAGGTTCCAAACCATCACTTGTTTGGAGGAGCATCTGGAGTGCCAGAAAATTAATTGAGATGGGGCTTAAATGGAATGTAAGGATAGGTGAAAGTATTAACATTTGGGAGGACTATAGGGTGCCAAGGTTTTTACCTAGAAAAGTTCAAACTTCTAGACAAGGTAAATTGAGAGGGTGTCTGAACTTATTTTGCCAAATGGAATAGGTTGGAATCGAGATTTGATTGACTCACTTTTTGTAGTTGCTGACACAATCTTCATTTAGGGTATTCCTTTACTGTCTGTTCCTCAAGAGGATTGTCTCATGTGGGGTGGTAAACACTCGGGTATCTACTCTGTTCGTAGTGCTTATTGTTTATTACTCCAACAGCCGACTCATTTATCATCTGGGCATGACATTTTCAAGCAAATTTGGGCAACTAAGTGTCTAAGGTTACAAATAACGCAAGCTGTCTAAGGTGTAATGTTGATCATGAGACAGTGAACCATGTGCTAAGATTTTGTGCTAAAGCAATGGATTTGTAGGTTGTAACATCCCAAAATAGGGCCTAAACGGAATAGTGGTTGCGAAACCACAAATTCAAGGTAGAAAAATTTATTTTATTATTATTTTGAGGTCTATGATATGTTTGCATGATTGTGTGAAAATTTCGTGATGAAATTCTATGCATAAAGTGCTTAAGTTGAGATTAGGGACTAAATCGAATAATTTGCAAAACTTGCATTCTAGAAGTTTTTAGTATGAAATTGCTTTGAAATATTAATTAGGAGGTCTTAAATAGCAATTTGACCAATTTTAAGTTCATGGACAAAATTAGGACATGGAAGGAATTTTTGGAAAGTTTAGTAGTAAGGGCATTTTGGTCATTTAGGGGTAAAATGAATTAAAAACAAAATTAAAAGCCAATTTTTGTCCATCTTCTTCATTAGGACGAAATTTCAAGGGTTCTCCATAGCTAGGGTTTGTTTCAAGCTTTCAAGCTCCATGGTAAGTGATTCCAAGCCCCGTTTTTAATGTTCTTTACGCTTTGAGTCCCAGATGAGCTCGATAAAGCTTATGCTAGCAATAATTTAAGTTAGGGTTCATATTTGGAAAAATACCCATAGGTGAAATTTGTGTATTTTGGTGTTTTATGATAGAATATGGGGTTTTAAATTATGTTAGACAACTTGTACTACTCGGTTTTAAGCAAAAACGAGTAAAAGGACTTAATCGGTAAAAATACCTAATAGTCATAAGTGCTTGTTAGAGTATGAATTTGATGCTGCCATAGAAAGGAAAAATGACCAGCATGTCATGAAACATAAGAAAATAGGCTGAAGTTTAATTTACGAGCTTTGGGGAAAAAGTGTAAATATGCAAAAGTTTAGGGGCAAAATTGTAATTTTGCCAAAATATGATTTTGGGTTAATTTGAATAATTTGAGTCCTAATTAGACTATATTTTAAATGATAGAGCAAGGAAAACTGAAATTCAAGCTAAAATGGAGAAAATACCAAGTTGTGGACGAAATGGTAAAAGTAGCTATTTTTGCATACGAGGTAAGTTTACAGTAAAATAAATCCAATGTTCTTTTATTTTACATTATTATTGTTATTTCCAGAATTTATATACTTATTTTATGAGGATATTTAAAGTCGAATTAAAGCGAAGTGACAGAGAAAAAGCATTAGGAAGCCCCCGTTTGAACCTTAGGAATATTAGGATATTGGGGTTGACAGAGACAGACAGAGACAGAAAATGAGCCATGTAAGTCCATATCGCTTATATGGCTTTGGAGACAGGAATGAGCCATGTAAGCCCATATTATATATATATGGCATTGGAGACAGGAATAATTCATGTAAGTCCATGTCGAAGACATGGCATTAGCGAGATATTGATAGACGAGAACGACCCCAAAGATCCTTAGTATTCCGAGTGGTTCAATGGGTCATTGTACACGTTAAATTACAGTGAATTATCAGCAAAAGGGAAGGTAGATTATATTTATGAATAGTGAAAGGTCGGGTAAGAAAGAAGGTAAGTAAGTAAAGAAGAAGGTAGAAAATGAGAAGTAAAGAAAGTTTATGAGGCTAGGTGACATTATGTATAATTATTCATTATGCTTTGAATGTTGTAATTTATTTGCTTGTGCTTACTAAGCCTAGTGCTTACTCTCTTTATTTTCTTTTTCTTATAGTTTTATCAAGCCACTCGGGGATCGAAGGAAACGTCGGAGACCCGATCACACTATCGAAGGAATCACATTGGTATAGTTAGGCGTTTCGCTTTGTGTATGGCATGTATAGGAACTTGGTTTCTTTTGATATGATATGATCAATGAATGATGTGTAAATACTTGCTAGTGATTAACTAATAGAAGGGCTGATGATATACATGTTTAATAGTATGTATGAATAAGTAGAAACTATCACATGAAAACTAAGAAAAATGTGAAAGTAACTTAAAAACAGATTTAAGTATCAGAAATAGCATGACTTTTAAAAATCACTAAAAATCGTAGAGACATGGTTTGATGGTGAATAATATATGAAATTAAATCTTATTATGTCTATTTTCTTATGGAATAAGCAAAACAGGTAAAGGTATTATATTTTATGAGATATCTGAGTTTTAGTGAAATAGGGTCAGAGAAATTTCTAGATCCCCTGTTTCAAATTTGGAAATTCACCATAAATTGAACAAAAATAATTAGGTGGTGTAATTTATATGGTTAGAATCCTTATTGAATCTAGTTTTAATAGAAACAAACGGTATAGTTATATTAATTTTTTATAGGGATAAAAGTGGCTCGTAGTAAGTAGAGGTCAGTGCAGTCGAATTCTGAAACAGGGGTAACTTTAACTAATAAACTGTACTAATTGGCTAAGTGAAAAATTCTAGAAAAAAATTATTATATAGATATATGAGTCTAGTTTCAGGAAAAATTTACGGATCTTAATTTCGAGTTTTGAAACTCGAGAAATGAATTTTTAAGCAGCTATGACGCAGAAAAACAGTTTATTCCGAAAATTAAAATAAGTGGTTTAGAGTTGTTTAAAAGGTAAGATAAGTTTAGTAACACCT
This sequence comes from Gossypium anomalum, assembly GCA_025698475.1. NCBI lineage: Eukaryota > Viridiplantae > Streptophyta > Magnoliopsida > Malvales > Malvaceae > Gossypium > Gossypium anomalum. The sequence continues at coordinate 20,762,040 of CM046966.1, forward strand.
CAAGCTTGACTCCGGTGACGGTTTCGGGTGTGGGGGCGTTACATAGGTAATGTTGGGTTACCCATTGCATGTGGTTATTGTTCAAATGGATTTCTATGAGTGGCTTTCATAGGTTCTAAAGATGCATCATACAACAAAGCATAATGAAATTTGTGTTACAATGTGTGCTATATGGTTTGCCCAGAATCGTATGGTGTATGAGGGAACAAACCAGAGTGTGGGTGAGATTGTTTGCTTCATTCACAGCTATTGCGTAGAGTTGGTCTCTGTGATTCCTATGAATAATGGTCTAGTCTCCAGCATTCAAGTTCAGTGGTCTCCGCCACCTATAAGGGTGGTTAAAATAAATGTTGATGTTGGGTTTAGATTAAATCAAAAGAAGGTTGCAATAGGGGTTGTGATTATTTTGGCTCCAATTTGCTAAAGAGTTGGGTTTTCTGTCAATAATAGTTGAGGGAGACTCAAGATCTGTTAACAGGAAGATTACCAACCATGAAGAAGATTTCTCGAATATCAGTGCTCTTACCTGATCTACAAAAGAGGTAATGAAGGATTTCATGCTAGCGCCTTCCACTTCATTGGCCGATTTGGTAACAAAAAAGTGCATGCAATGACGCAAGATGGATTAAGTCGAAGAGAGGATGGCTACTGTGTAATGACCCAAAATGGGCACCGGAAAAGTGAGTTATAGGGCTTCCGCCTTAGTGCAATAAGTTCGAAAATACTTATTAGAAATATTTATGAGTTTAGTAGCGTGTCTAATTAGGTTTTAATTAAGTGAATTTAGCTTAATTTAGAGAAATTGGTAAAAAAAACTAAATTGAATAAGGGTAAAAGTTTAATTTTAAAGTAATAGAAAATAAAAAGGATTAAAATGGAATTAAACCATTTACAACAGATTAGGCGCCATATGTAATAAAAAAAATCTAAGATTTTATTATTACTAATTATTAGTATAGTTTTATATTATTATTATTAGTATTATTATTATTATTATTATTATTATTAATTTTAAGTTAAAGATATTTATTAATTAAATAATTAAATTATGAAATTTTTGTTTGACAAACAAATTGAATAATGACAATTGTAATAAAAATATTGGTACATTTGTAATAAAGAGATGCATGTACACTTGTAATAAAATAATTAAGTTACTTAATATTAAAGTAAAAGATATTTGTTAATTAAATAATTAAATAATTAAATATTTGTGTAAAAAAATAAATAAATAAAATAAATGGTTACAAATGTATGGTATTGATGGTATACACTTGTGTGAATATAATTAAATGCTTAATAGATATTTAAAATAAATATATTATAATACATGTTAATTAAATAAATAAAGTAAATAAAAGAATAAAAGAATGAAATAAAAAGAAACAAACAGAATAAGAAACAGAGAGCATTCGAAAAATAGGGGAAGAAAAGGGAAAGAAAAGAAAAAGGGAAAATTGGGATTTTGAAGCTTCAAACTTGTTTGGTAAGCTAAATTTAGTCATTTTCTCTTAAATTTGATGTTTTAGAAGTCTTAAAACAAGGTTTTGATGAAATTAATTTGATAGTTTGAAAGTTTAAAAGCTTTTAAACAAAGTTCATGTTGAAGAAAAAGAAGAATTAGGGATCTAATTGAATGAATTTTAAGTTAGAAATTGAAAAAGGGATTAAATTGTAAAAGAAGCTATAAGTTTTGTGTTTTAGGAAATTAAATTCAAAGAAATTTTAAATTAGGGTTTTATAATGAACATTAGATTGTTAGGGTGAACATGGAAGGAAATTGAATAGAAATGAAGTATAAATTAAGTTAAACAAATAAAAGAGTTAATTAGGATTAAATGAGAATTAGGGAATCAATTGAATAAAAATTTAATTAATTATTAAATTAATACTGTAATTAATAATGTAAATTGTTATTATTATTTTTTTTCGTAGCTAACAAGGAAAACGAGGCATCGGCATCCAAAGGAAAAGAAAAGATCGTTGAGGAGTAAATTCGTATTCTGGGTTTGTATTACTATAACTCAAACTATTTATTAAATGTATATTAAATTTATAGTTATGGAATAATTAAGATAAGGTAAGTATTATATTTAAATTTAAATATAAGTATGTGTGAAAATTAATTTGTATATGAATTAAGATAATAGATATTTGAATTGATTGAGTATTGAAAATTTTTGTGTAAATGAAATTGAAATTAGAAAAAGTAAAATAATACCCTATTAACTTGTCGGACTAGTTTTGATACAAATGCCATGCCATTGGATTTGTGATGTGATGATGAGATTGTAGTTCGGCCGAGAAGATATTTCTGTTATTGTATACTTCGGTTTATCCGAAGAGGCATTTAATGCCTTACTGGTGTGTTATGGAGGATTTATAATATTCCGGTGTGTTTGGGTTGGACATTTTGGTGTGTTTGGGTGGAATCCATGCGATCTCATGAGTCCGAGCCTTGTTAATAGGGTAAATAATTGAAATGAAATTTTGAAAATGAGATTATTTGTTTTAGCACTATTGAAAAGTATGAGAAAGAATGTATGAACTAAATTATGAATTGAGTTAGTATAAGAAAAATGAATTATGAATTTAAGATTTATGAAGTAAAATAATTATATATAAAAGTAGTTTAAATAATTTTAAAAATTTATGGTTGATGTTTGTAATTTATTAATGCTAATAGTCTTGATTTATAGTAATACCACTGAGTATGAAATACTCAGCGTACGGCAGGTATTTAGAGTTTCAGATCCGGTCTAGCATCCAAAATAAACCCGACTCCAACAAAAAGATTTTGGTGATGTATTTCTTCCTTTGGTTAAGTGGCATGTACTAGGTAGTTGCATATAAATTATATGTATACATTAAGTTAAATGATTTTTGTTGTATATAAATGATTATAATGTTTTGGTTTATGAATATGATATAAAGTTATGAAATGGTAGAATTGGTATTAAATAATCGAAATGAAATAAATATTATTAATTATACATATATACTAACATGTTATATTGTTTAAACTAAGGTATTGAATTATTATTTTGATATAAATTGGATGTAATTGAGTATACTTAATCATTGGTTGGAGTATTGATATTGGTTTGTTTTTGAGTTTAAAGTTTGCAGGGGGTTTTATGTAAAAATAAGCAAATGTCATTTAAATTTAAAAAAATTCAGAGAATTTGAACAAGTTCCGTTTCTCTTTTGAATTTATGTTTTGGCTTCGAGCGTCTATTATTAGGACTTAATTATTATATTATACTATGAATATTATTATTTATTTATAAATTATTTTGTAAGTTGTCTGATTTGTCTGGTAATGCCTCGTAACCCTATTCCGACGACGGTTTAGGGTTAAGGGGGTGTTACAATTGTTGGTATCAGAGCTATCAGGTTTAGTCGATTCTCGGGCTAAATTGGGCTCGGAAGTGTGTTTAGAAGTACATGCCACTGTCGAGTCAAAATTGAGTCGGGATTTTTAGATGCTAATATATTTATTTGATTTTGTTTTATAGATAAAATGTCAGATGAAAGAATGGATAATGTTGAACAGAAATGTATACCGAAGTCGAGAATTAGAAGAAATCAATCTGCATCTAGTGTGAATCAGTTAAATAATCAATCTCCTAACGTAGGGAGAGAAAGAAATGCCTCACAATCATTAAGAGATATAGGCGATACATTACAAAGATATAGTGAGAACTATACTGCTACTACTACATCTGTACCTCTTGTCGAGACAGTGCCCCGATTAAAGAGCTACGAAAATATGGTGCTACTGAATTTCAGGATTTAAAGGAGCTGATCCATCCGTTGCTGAAAATTGGATAGAAACAACAAAAAGAGTTTTGCAACAATTAGACTGCACTCCAGAGAGAGTCCGATATGTGCTTATCACAACATTACAAGGAGAAGCGTATCTCTGGTGGGAATCGTGGTCGGACATTTGCTTGGATGATCGGGTAACCTAGGACTTGTTTCAAAAAGAATTTGAGAAGAAGTATATAGGGGAATTGTACATCGAAGAGAAAAAGCAAGATTTTTTAGTGTTGAAACAGGGGAATTTGTCAGTACTGGATTATGAGCGAGAGTTCTCTAGATTGAGCAGGTATGCTTTAGAATATGTTCCAACCGAGGCAGATAGTTGTAAACTATTTCTACAGGGATTGCGAGATGAAATCAAGATTCAATTGGTAAATCTCAGAATTACTGAACTTGCTGATCTGGTTGAGTGAGCAAAAATGATAGAACAAGTACTGGGCCTGGATAAAAAAATCAGAAATTTGTAAATTAGCTGGGAAACGTATGAGAACTACTAGTTCTAATCCATTACCGAAGAGATTCAGAGAATCAAGAAGTGACTGGAGATCCAGTTTTAGATCAGACAGAGGTGGTAGAAACAGAAGTAAACAGATGACAATATCTATTGGTAGTGTGAGAGGTCCATCTCGAAGTATAGAAATTTCAGACTGTGAGCACTGCGAAAAGAAATATTTAGGTGAATGTTGGAGGATAACTCGACGATGTTTTCAATGTGGGGCCATAGGTCATTTCATCCGAGATTGTCCGAAAGGTGAAAGTGCCACACCTGCAACATCTCAAAGATCAGAACCTACTGTTCGTGGCAGAGGATCTAGTAGAGGTGGTTCGGGTTCTGTGTCTAGAGGTGGAGGTGTTAGAAGAAACAGCGATATAGTTACACAATAGTCAGAGGCCAGAGCGCCGGCCAGAGCGTACGTAGTCCGGACCCGTGAGGAGGGCAATACACATGATGTTGTTACAGGTATATTTCTATTGTATTCTGAGCCTATTTATGCTTTAATTGATCCGGGTTCGTCACACTCATATATAAATTCAAAACTAGTCGAATCGGGGAAACTAGAATCTGAAATGTCTAAAGTTTCTATAGAAGTGTCTAGCCCTTTGGGACAAACGGTGTTAGTAGATAGAGTATGTCGGAGGTGCCCGTTAATAATACATGATAAAATGTTTCTTGTGGACTTGTTGATCATGCCTTTTGGTGATTTTGATATCATTTTGGGTATGGACTGGCTATATGAACATGGGGTAGTTTTGGATTGCTATAAAAGAGAGTTTAGTATTCGACATTGAAAATGGGAATAGAATTGAAGTGAATGGCATCCGTACGCAGGTTCGACACGCATTATTTCAAAGATGAAGGCTAATAAATTATCGCAGCAGGGGTTGTCCAAAGATACTTGGCATAAGTTATTAATTCGATTCGCTTGGGAGTCGGTCAAACGATCAGTTAGGATCAGTATGTGAGTTTCCAGATGTATTCCTAGAAGAATTACCGGGCTTACCAACTGATAGAGAGGTTGAATTTGCTATTGAGGTGTATCTAGGTACAACACCAATTTCTATACCTCCGTATCGAATGTCGCCTACTGAGTTGAAAGAGTTGAAGGTATAGTTACAAGATTTAGTAGATCGTGGATTTATTAGACCAAGCATTTTACCCTGGGGAGCTCCAGTGTTGTTTGTTAAAAAGAAAGATGGTTCTATGCGATTATGCATTGATTATCGACAGTTGGATAAAGTGACGATCAAGAACCTGTGATCCGTTGCCTCGTATAGATGATTTGTTTGATCGACCAAGGGAGCTTCAAGATATTTTCAAAAATAGATTTGAGATCCGGGTATTATCAGCTGAAGGTGAAGGAAAGTGATGTATCTAAAACTGCCTTCCGTACTCGTTATGGCCATTATGAATTTTTGGTAATGCCGTTTGGATTGACCAATGCCCCAGCTGCTTTTATGGATCTGATGAACCGTATTTTCCAGCTGTACTTAGATCAGTTTGTGGTGGTTTTCATTGATAATATATTGGTATATTCAAGACGTATGCGAACATGATCAGCATTTTCGAATAGTTCTACAAATTTTGCGAGAGAAACAGTTGTATGGAAAGCTTAGTAAATGTGAATTCTGGTTATCAGAGGTTGTATTTTTAGGACATGTAGTATCTGCTGACGGGATTAGAGTTGATCCAAAAAGATCAAAGCATTGTTCATGGAAGGCACCAAAGAATGTATCGAAGTACGCAGCTTTTCTCGGTTTAGTTGGTATTACAGGAGGTTTGTAAATGGATTCTCAAGATAGCACTACCAATGACTAAACTACTCGCAGAAGAATGTTCCTTTTATCCGGGATGATCGATTGCGCTGTAAGAGTTTTGAGACTTTAAAGTAAATGTTGACAGAGGCACCGGTATTAACATTACCAGAGTCCTGAAAAGATTTTGTCGTGTATAGTGATGCTCCTCTGAGCGGTCTAGGCTATGTATTGATGTAAGAAGGGAAATTCGTAGCTTATGCATCTCAACAGTTAAAACCACATGAACGTAATTACCCGACGCACGACTTAGAGTTAGCTGCAGTAATTTTTGCTTTAAAGATTTAGAGGCATTACCTATATGGTGAAAAATGCTACATTTACACGGATCATAAAAGTCTTAAATATCTTCTGTCGCAGAAGGAGTTGAATTTAAGACAAAGACGGTGGATCGAGCTTCTAAAAGATTATGATTGTGTTATAGACTATCATCCGGGAAAAGCAAATGTGGTAGCAGATGCATTGAGTAGAAAAGTTGCGATTGAATTACGGGCAATGTTTGCTCGGCTCAGTATTAATGATGATGGGACCCTGTTAGCTGAGCTAAAGGTTAAGCCGATAATGTTTGATCAGATTAGAATAGCTCAGATGAAAGATGATAGATTATTAAAAAAAAGAGAAATGGTTCAGAATGGTACAACTGAGAGTTTTAGTATTGATGAGCATGATTGTTTGAGGTTTCAAAATAGGATTTGTGTTTCAGCTACTTCTGAACTAAAAGAGTTAATTTTTCGAGAAGCACATGATAGTGCTTTTGCTTTGCACCCTGGTGGAACAAAGATGTATCGTGATTTACGAGAATTATATTAGTGGCCAGGAATGAAGAAAGATATAGTTGAATTTGTCAGTAAATGTTTGACATGTCAGCGGGTAAAAGCAGAACATCAGGTACCGACAGGTCTACTTCAACCTATTAGTATTCCCAAGTGGAAATGGGATTGTATCACTATGGATTTTGTTACAGGGTTACCGATATCGGCAAGCAAAAAGAATGCTATTTGGGTAATTGTTGATCGACTTACTAAATCCGCTCACTTTATAGCAGTCAGAACAGATTAGTCATTGTAGAAGCTTGCAGAAGTGTATATTCGAGAAATTGTTAGATTACACGGTATTCCGATGTCAATAATTTCGGATCGAGATCCTCCATTCACATCGAGGTTTTGGAGACAGTTACATGAATTGTTGGGTACTAGCTTAGTTTTAGTACAGCCTTTCATCCGCAAATCGACGGACAGTCTGAACGAGTAATTCAGATGCTAGAAGATATGCTTCGGGCTTGTATTATTGATTTTGAATCAGGTTGGGAATGTTATTTGCCATTAGTTGAATTTGTCTACAATAATAGTTTTCAATCTAGTATACAAATGGCCCCGTATGAAGCACTGTATGGTCGAAGGTGTAGATCACCGGTATGTTGGACAGAATTGAATGAAAAAAAAAGTGATTGGGCCAGAATTGATTCAAGAAACAAAGGAAACAATTAAAAAGATCAAAGGTAGATTGAAGACAGCTTTCGATAGACAAAAGTCTTACGCTGATTTGAAACGTCGAGACATTGAATATTCAGTCGGAGACAAGGTAATTCTTAAAGTTTCTCCATGGAAGAAAGTATTGAGATTTGGTCGGAAAGGTAAATTAAGTCCACGTTTTATTGGGCCGTATGAGATTGTGGAAAGAATTGGGCCTGTTGCCTACCGACTAGCTTTACCTCCGTAATTGAGTAAAATTCATGATGTTTTTCATGTTTCGATGCTTCGGAGATATAGATCAGATCCTTCCCATGTTATTCCTACTGAAAATATTGAAATTCGGTCTGATTTGACTTATGAAGAAGAGCCGGTTTAGATATTAGCTAGAGAAGTAAAAGAGCTGAGAAATAAACGGGTTCCTCTAGTAAAAATGTTATGGAGGAGTCATAGTGTGGAAGAAACGACTTGGGAACCGGAAGAAACGATGAGAGCACAATATCCTCATCTATTCTCAGGTAAATTTCGAGGACGAAATTTATTAGGGGGGAGAAATGTAATGACCCAAAATTCACGGGCACCGGAAAAGTGAGTTATAGGGCTTCCGCCTTAGTGCAATAAGTTCGAAAATACTTATTAGAAATATTTATGAGTTTAGTAGCGTGTCTAATTAGGTTTTAATTAAGTGAATTTAGCTTAATTTAGTGAAATTAGTAAAAAGAACTAAATTGAATAAGGGGTAAAAGTTTAATTTTAAAGTAATAAAAAATAAAAAGGATTAAAATGGTAATTAAACCATTTACAAAAGATTAGGCGCCATATGTAATAAAAAAAAATCTAAGATTTTATTATTATTATTAATTATTAGTATAGTTTTATATTATTATTATTATTATTATTATTATTATTAATTTTAAGTTAAAGATATTTATTAATTAAATAATTAAATTATGAAATTTTTATTTGACAAACAAATTGAATAATGACAATTGTAATAAAAATATTGGTACATTTGTAATAAATAGATACATTTACACTTGTAATAAAATAATTAAGTTACTTAATATTAAAGTAAAAGATATTTGTTAATTAAATAATTAAATTATTAAATATTTGTGTAAAAAAATAAAAAAATAAAATAAATGGTGACAAATGTATGGTATTGATGTTATACACTTGTGTGAATATAATTAAATGCTTAATAGATATTTAAAATAAATATATTATAATATATGTTAATTAAATAAATAAAGTAAATAAAAGAATAAAAGAATGAAATAAAAAGAAACAAACAGAATAAGAAACAGAGAGCATTCGAAAACAGGGGAAGAAAAGGGAAAGAAAAGAAAAAGGGAAAATTGAGATTTTGAAGCTTCAAACTTGTTTGGTAAGCTAAATTTAGTCCTTTTCTCTTAAATTTGATGTTTTAGAAGTCTTAAAACAAGGTTTTGATGAAATTAATTTGATAGTTTGAAAGTTTAAAGCTTTTAAACAAAGTTCCCGTTGAAGAAAAAGAAGAATTAGGGATCTAATTGAATGAATTTTAAGTTAGAAATTGAAAAAGGGATTAAATTGTAAAAGAAGCTATAAGTTTTGTGTTTTAGGAAATTAAATTCAAAGAAATTTTAAATTAGGGTTTTATAATGAACATTAGATTGTTAGGGTGAACATGGAAGGAAATTGAATAGAAATGAAGTATAAATTAAGTTAAACAAATAAAAGAGTTAATTAGGATTAAATGAGAATTAGGGAATCAATTGAATAAAAATCCAATTAATTATTAAATTAATGCTGTAATTAATAATGTAAATTGTTATTTTTTTTTTCGTAGCTAACAAGGAAAACAAGGCATTGGCATCCAAAGGAAAAGAAAAGATCGTTGAGGAGTAAATTCGTATTCTGGGTTTGTATTACTATAACTCAAACTATTTATTAAATATATATTAAATTTATAGTTATGGAATAATTAAGATAAGGTAAGTATTATATTTAAATTTAAATATAAGTATGTGTGAAAATTAATTTGTATATGAATTAAGATAATAGATATTTGAATTGATTGAGTATTGAAAATTTTTGTGTAAATGAAATTGAAATTAGAAAAAGTAAAATAATACCCTATTAACTTGTCGGACTAGATTTGATACAAATGGCATGCCATTGGATTTGTGATGTGATGATGAGATTGTAGTTCGGCCGAGAAGATATTTTTGTTATTGTATACTTCGGTTTATTCGAAGAGGCATTTAATGCCTTACTGGTGTGTTATGGAGGATTTATAATATTCCGGGTGTGTTTGGGTTGGACATTTTGGTGTGTTTGGGTGGAATCCGCGTTTCTGTCAGAGTCCGAGCCTTGTTAATAGGGTAAATAATTGAAATGAAATTTTGGAAATGAGATTATTTGTTTTAGTACTATTGAAAAGTACGAGAAAGAATGTATGAACTAAATTATGAATTGAGTTAGTATGAGAAAAATGAATTATGAATTTAAGATTTATGAAGTAAAATAATTATATAAAAAAGTAGTTTAAATAATTTTAAAAAATTATGGTTGATGTTTGTAATTTATTAATGCTAAATAGTCTTGATTTATAGTAATACCACTGAGTATGAAATACTTAGCGTACGGTTGTTTCCGTGCGCAGGTCTTTAAAGTTTCGGATCCGGTCTAGCATCCAAAACAAACCCGACTCCAACAAAAAGATTTTGGTGATGTATTTCTTCCTTTGGTTAAGTGGCATGTACTAGGTAGTTGCATATAAATTATATGTATACATTAAGTTAAATGATTTTGGTTGTATATAAATGATTATAATGTTTTGGTTTATGAATATGATATTAAGTTATGAAATGGTAGAATTGGTATTAAATAATCGAAATGAAATAAATATTATTAATTATACATATATACTAACATGTTATATTGTTTAAACTAAGGTATTAAATTATTATTTTGATATAAATTGGATGTAATTGAGTATACTTAATCATTGGTTGGAGTATTGATATTGGTTTGTTTTTGAGTTTAAAGTTTGCAGGGGGTTTTATGTAAAAATAAGCAGAAATGCTGTCGAAATTTTAAAAAAAGAAATCGGAGAATTTGAACAAGTTCCGTTTCTCTTTTAAATTTATGTTTTGGCTTCGAGCGTCTATTATTAGGACTTAATTATTATATTATACTATGAATATTATTATTTATTTATGAATTATTTTGTAAGTTGTCTGATTTGTCTGGTAATGCCTCGTAACCCTATTCCGACGATGGTTTGGGGTTAAGGGGGTGTTACATACTAGGTCAAAGAAGCTCCGACGTTGGTAGAAGCTACAGCTGCAAAAGATTGTCGTCTTCATGAACCTCCATAAAACTGTTGGTTTTCTTTGAAGGGTTGTGAGGATTTGTTTTTTGAAAACTTCATTTCTTGTTTTGGTTGCTCTATATTTAGTATTGTTAATGTTTTTGGTGAGCAACTGCCTGTCAGAATCCCATGGCTGAGGGTTCCTTTTCTTGTTTTCTTTTTAGCTGTTGGTTTATTTATTCATCTTTTTTCTTTGTTCTATTCATCAATAAAGAGGCCGACTTTTGAGTTCAAAAAAGTTTAATCCAATGGGAAAATAATAATAATAATAATAATAATAATAATAATAATAATAATAGAAAATTTTGTTTAGTTGTAAAAAGGGATAATACATACCTAGTAGAGGATGACATTCTTTGCCTTCTAGCTGTAACACTCTACACCCAGCCTAAAAGTTCAAGTCAAATCTGGAGGAGTTACACCAATGTAATGAAAATTGATTCAGTAAGTATTTAGCAAATACGATTTCCACAACAGTCAATAGAAAACTATTTGTTCACTTTTAGAAAACACTTAAGAAATTACTTATCTTGCCGCGGAAAACTTTTTCAGAGTTTTAGTGTTAAAAGTCGAAATCCATTTTGTTGACTTAAGTGATTTTGTAGTTTAGCGAAAAATAAGACGAGTTCAGAAATAGATTACAAACCCAAAAGACCATACATATTTACATCAGTGCAAAAACAATCTAAGATCCCACACGTCGTCCAGTCCTAAGTCAGAGGTTTACTAGAACAAATAAATATAAGACAAATGGGTGAGCTACAAAACACTTTGTACAACCAACCTCAAGTACAAATTTACAAGATACAATTTATATAAATTAGAGTAACACAAAGAACTTAATAGCGATCATATAACTAGAACGGAACAGATCGGAGTATCACAAAAACCATTATAGTGATCGTACAATAGAACAAACCAGAACAGAATAGAACGGAGTAGAATGGAACAGAATAGAGGATGTATGTTATGTTAATGTAGTGCTTTCCAAAATAAATTAGAATGCAAATTTATCATAAGACATCCTACCCAACTCTGCTACACACCAAAATAGAGTTCTCCAGAACTCGTCCAACCAAATCACACCAGCAAATGATAATACTCTAAAATGATGTGTTTTTATATATTAATCATGTGTTTATTTTGAGCTTGAGCCTACTAATTTGAGCTATTTATGTCTTTTTATCTTTTAGGGACTAAATTGGAGGCGAAAAGTAAATTCAAAGGAAAAAGCGTCAATTTGGAGATTAAATGGGCCAATATGTAACATGGGACAAATATGGTGCCAAAAGTGCGAACATGGAAGGCATAAGGACTTAAAAGAAAATATAAGAGATTTTATTTTGGAAGACTCTATTTTATTTTATTTATATTTGGATAATTAATATTAAGATCAATATGAGGATTATTTAATTTTAGGATTTTATTTCAATTATCTTTATTTATCTTTAATTAAATGTATTTATCTTTTAGAATTTAAGTTAAATTAAGCTATCTTCTTAGCACTATAAATAGGGGGTGAAGTGACTCTATTTGGTGTTCATATTTTCTGTAAACACTCTCCCCCCAAAAGTCTTTTATTCTTTCCATATTTTTTTTCTTTCAATAAAATTTCTTTTTCCATAATTTTATTTACTTTCCCACCATTATCATGAGCCACTAAAACTCTTCTAGCCAAAAGTTGTCAATATTTCCCCAAAAGGGTTCTTGAGGCTTAAAATCTGAACTTAGCCTTTTCCACCAAGTATTCATCGTTTCTCCGCACTACGGGCTGAAGCTTCCGTCCATGGCCCTTAAAAAGTAAGCTTTTCAACGTATGCAAAGGCGGCCGCTTTGTGTGATTTGGAAGGGTTGCACCGTCGATTCATCAACTTACTGCGTCAGAGGCTGGTGAGCCAAAGAGACAAAATGGCGTGGGATTCGCCATTGAGAGGCGTTGATCTAGCATAGAATTTCTGGCTAGAGTCAGGTTCCTTAAAAATTGCAAGTCTAGTCTTTGGAGCTGGTGGTCGTAGGCGTCCTCTTCCATTATAACTGGCTTACTTGAGTCGAGAAGGATCATCGAAAAGCCAAGGATTGAGCCCAAGGAGGAATGAGACAACCGGAGGCTGGAACTTTCCCATAAGAATTTCTTTTCTTTTAAAACTCTCTTTATTATTTTTATTATTTTCGTAATCATAATTTCAGTAAACTTTAAATTATGTTTTTATTTTATTTTCGCTTCCAAAATCAATTCTTAAATTCTGTTTTTTTGTTTTTTTTCCAGGAACGCAAGTTTTCTTGGGCACGATTCTGCCCAGGATTTCGAGAAACAAGCATTCGTATAATCCGATCCCTGAGGATTCGACCCTACTTTCTGTTTACTATTTCTTTTTCGTTATTTTACAGGGAATAAGATATTTTTGGTGCTCTCAACGACCGCATCAGCAAATAACTGTGACAGTGCCACTGGAGTTTGTATTTTAAACTGCCATATCAGATACATGTGGTCAACCCACTATATTGCAGCCAAGTTACTATAACAGAATTGTGGATAAACCACCAGATAATGCAAAACATTAACTACCAGAAACTTCCTCCTTTCACATCATCCTAAATCTTATGAAATGCGTCATTGTCATACATATACTGAATCAGAATGATAAACATGCTGGTCATGTTATCGTACAATAACAGAATCAATAGGCATGGGAATCCATGCTTTGTAAAATAGAGTTATCAAACCTCAACAGGTCATATCAAATTCGCCATGAAGACACGTGCATAGTTACAAATCAAAATCAGTACCAATCAATTTAATATATTCGGATATCACATATTCTTAATCAACAGAGTAACGCAGAGGCATACCATCAAACTTAACAGAATACGGGTTGTACCGGGATAAATCACATACCTTAATGTATCCAATCAGAGATACATTATACATTAGCAAGCTATCCTTAATTTATATCAAAATAGACATACGTACAAATAGCAGATTATACACTAACAAATTAATAATTAGCGAGTTTTATAGCTTATTACAGATCATACGAACCCTACGGAAGGCCTACGTTCGATCTGGACAATGTTCACAGTCCTAGGGAAAATTTCAAAATGTTGAACCACACGCTTGTGTAGATCTAAACGGCCTGGGTGTCTAGCCTGTATGACCCACACGACCTAACATACACCTGTGTGACCCTCATAATGTCATACACGGTTCATCACATAGCATAGTACATGGTCATGTGGCTTAAAACAGTGAGCTACACGATCTAATACACGGCCTTGTACATGCTCATGTGACCCAAGACCTAAAATATCACTCACACAGTCTGAACACACGTCCATGTCCCGAGCCCGTATAACCTTAAAGCAAAACAATGTCGAGACAACCTAGACACACGCCCGTGTCCCTGGCCTATGTGACCCAAACAATGCCTCAGTCGGTCTACCACACGGCCTGACACATGGTTATGTGGCGTCAAAAGCAATGTTTTTCGACATTTGCAAATTTTAGAAATTCATGTTTTTGTTACCCACATGATACAGTTTTGATGTAGAAGCAACTGAGATGATCTCAAAACCTAAAAACAACATTCAATGGACTATTTAGAAGAAATAATTGAACCAAATCGCTAACTAGCATAGCAACCGAAACTATGTCGAAGAACTTCAACTCAAAAAACCCAAATCAGACCACACTTACCAATAACTAAACAACAATTACGTGGACCTTAAGTCGTAAGGAGAACATTAAACATGAAACTTTTGCCTAACGAAGATTTTCACAAGTCAATGTTTACGTTACACAAAATGAAATATAACCTCGCCCAACAACAAAACTTACGCAGGTACTGGACAGAGAATACTTACACAATTGATTATAGATTAACCGTGTAAGGAAGTTAGAAGAACATATGCTACAAAGATTCAACAAAAAATCGATGGCGGATGTAATTGACAAATAAAAAGAAAATGAGAAAAAGAACAGTAGTAAAAAAAAAAAAGAAATGCAACAGACGAAGGGGAAGTTGAGAGAATTTTGATTAATTTAAAAACTAAACGAAATTATCTCACGAGTCAGCAAAATAAAAGCATTTTTATATTTCTTTCAAGATTCAAACACAAGATCAAAGAGTATATAGAAGCTTAACCATTAAACCACTAGCTAGGCTCATCATTATCAATGTCGAGACCATTTTTAAATCGTGTTTTTGAAAATGGGAATCAACTTTTAAAACGAAAACGGAAGTCACCACCAATCTTTTTAGGTGTGACTGGATCACCTTTAAAACATTTTGTTTTAAAATCATTAGTTTTGATCTACGAAATAAAAAGAACGGGCTCGGGAGTCGGTTACGTACGAGGAAGGATTAGCACCCTCGTATCGCCCAATAATTGGTACCTAATTAATTATCAAATGTCTTTAAGGTTAGAATTTAGAAATTTTAAGATGCAATCCTCTTTTAATATTTTTTGATTTTTTGAAAATTTGAGTTTACTTGTATCAAAGTATTGACACTAAATTAGCCTTTTTAGAAATCCCTATCTCGAAACGATAAAATGCTACATCTAGTAAGTTAGGACATAGCATTTTGCAGTTCCAAGACAGTCGCTTACATTTCGAAAATCTTTAAAACTTAGAAGGGTACTTGACTATTCAAACTTAACGAGAAAGTTGCAACCCAATAAGTTAGGGCACTACTTTTTCGTTATTTCCAAATGCCAAGCATTGCCTTTATATTTTTTTGAAAATTTTGGAGCCTCATCTTTTTAAAGATGATGCGTGAGGAATTGTATTGCATTATAAATCATACATAGTAATATATTATTGTAATAGGTAAATAATACGTGCATTTAAAAAATGGATACTATGATATAAAGTTCGTGCATTAGATACATATATATAACATAATACATATAAAGCAAATATTAGCAATATGCATATAAAGATATATATAGCATGTATTGAGAATGAATAAACATGCAAACATACAAAATAATAATTAAATGATGCATGATATAAAAAAGCAACAATCAAATAATGTATGATATACAAATAGAAGAAACATAATGTCAATATGCATGTTTACAAAATATAACATATAATAATGATAACAAAAATAACATTTAACACATATATGATACATACAAGATAAAAATATCTAAAGAACTAATATAAAAAAAACGATTGATTGCTAACAATATATATATAATTACATATAAGATATTTCATAACAATTTTAAAATAGTAATATATATAATATATAATATATAATAACAAGAATATTTACAAAAGAATAATAATTATATGGTAATATATTGGTTTTAATAGTATGTAAGAGAATTTATAATTTAAAATGAAATAATATATAATAATTAATTAATTAATTAATAATGAAATGTGTATATAATATGAATTTAAAATATGATTTAATAATAATAATTTACAAATTCTAAATAATATATATATGACATAAATAATATAATTGGTAATATGTGATATATAATATATATAAAAAATAAGTAATATAAAAATAAAACATAATAAATATTATATAATAAAACATATAGGAAATAAGAAATATAATAAAAATAATGAAAGTTTATATGTAAAAATAATACATATAAATAATAATAAATATATAATATATGTGAAAATATAACAATATATATAATGATATAAAATAATAATTTGAGAATAATAAATAATAATAATACATATAATAAAAATAACACTCATAATAAAATAATCTTATATTGTATAATATAGAAGTAAAATTAGAATAATAAATATATATATATATATATATATATATATATATATATATATATGATGATAAAATAAATATAGGACTAAATTTAAAGTTTAGCAAAATTATGGGGCAAATTTTGAAAGGAATAGAACTGAATTAAAGCCCTATTTAAAAAGCGCGCAAAATCCAAAGGGTTCACTGGGCAAATTGCCCTATTCCCAAAACGGCAACGTTTTCCAGAATACAATTTAATAGCCATCGGGACTCAATTAAAACTAAAACAAAATTAATAGGGCCCAATCATAAATAAAATAAGGTGAAATGATAAACTAAAAAGGGTAGAGGGACCGATCGGGTAATTAACCAATTCTAAAAAAGCGCGGATCCTCCTCGGGTAATCGGGTCAACGCGCGGATCCTAGGGGTTTAAAAACGACACCGTTTTATCAAGGCTATATAAGTCAATCTCTCAGTTTTAAAATCATTTGAAACTTGAGTTTTAAAAAAAAAAACTTAAAATTTTCTCTGAAAGAGAGAGGGAGGAGAGGAGCTCTGGGCCTTGGCCTCCACAGGTTACGCTCCGTCACGCGCTCACGCGCCGTCATCGTCTCCACCACACACGGTGGTCAGAGGTTAAAAACCTCTTCTTTCAACGCCGATTAAAGGTATCACTTCCTTTTCCGTATTTGCAGTATATATGTGTATATATATTTAGAAAGTTTCACCTTTGTATATTCGATCGGTTGAGATATTTGCAGTGTATATATGCGCGAGAATAAATCTTTGGCTGAAACTATATTTTTATTGATTATCTCCGTGTATCTTTAGAACGTAAGTTTTTACAAGTGAAATGAAAGGCTTTATAGCCTTGGTCCCTTACATATTCTAGGAAAGAAATCCATGATTTCTTTCCATTTCGTGTCTGCTGTGATTTTCTTGCCATTTCCTGCTCTATTTTTTTCGTGTATCTGCTGTTTGCTTCCTTTTCTTGCAGGTTCCCCGAAGATCTCGGCGGTGGTCGTGGTGTTCGTGGTGCGATTCGGGGTCAGATAGAGGGACGACCGATGATTGGGGCACCGATGGGCATTGAAGGCCCTTGGGATAGCACATTAATGGCGCGCCAACAGTGCATTGATGGCCTCGATTTTAGGAAGTCGAACAGCTGTTCCCCGAAACTTCCAGAATCTCTTGCGGCGCGATGAGACAGAGAGTTAGGGTTTCTAACCCTATCTGAGAGTTATTTGGGCCTTTTTGGGCTACCTTGTAATTGGGTTAAGGTATTAAGGTTTGTATTGGGTCTGTAGGTTGAAATTGGGCTACGGGTGTATTTGGGCTACCGGGTGTAACAGGTCTATTTGGGTTTTAACTTTTGGGCTGTAAAGGGACTGTGTAATAAATAAACATTTATTTATTATTATTATTTTTCAATTTTAAAGCCCGGGAAAATTTTGGTGATTACAGCTGCCCCTCTTTGCTTATTGCTGTGTAACAGGAATCAAGCAAAGACTCATAAAAAAAACCAAATTTGATCGGCCTTATCAAATCATGGTATTCAACCTTTTTTATGACTGTCATGTTGATATCTTCGATCTGCTCATTGCCGAACATAGAGATGTCGAATCTGCCTCTTCGATTTGTAGGGATGCCAAATCAACTTGAATCCGTTTGAGAATGTTTGAGAGTTATATCTGCCATGTCCTCGATTTGTCCCTTGTAAGCACAAGGATGCCAAACCATCTTGAGTCTGTTTGAGAACATTTGAGAGTCATATCTACTATGTCCTCGATTTGTCCCTTGTAAGCACAAGGATGCCAAACCATCTTGAGTCTGTTTGAGAACATCTGAGAGTCAAATCTGCTATGTCCTCGATTTGTTCCTTGTAAACACAAGAATGCCAAATCATCTTAGATCTGCTTCAGTATAAACATCTGAATGTTAGATCTGCTTATGTGTGAGAACATCTAAGAGTCAAATCTGCTATATCCTCGATTTGTTTCTTGTAAACACAAAAATACCAAATCATCTTGGATCTGCTTCAGTATAAATATCTGAAGTTAGATCTGCTATATCTGAGAACATCTGAGAGTCAAATCTGCTATGTGCTCGATTTGTTTCTTGTAAACACAAGAATACCAAATCATCTTGGATCTGCTTCAGTATAAACGTCTGAAGTCTAGATCTGCTATATTGCAGCCTATTACCCTGCTGTTTAGGGGACTAAAGCACGCCGTCTTTGACAACCTGTGGAATGATTATGCCTGGTAATTAGGATGCTATGTTCAAAGTGAGTCGAATGTCCCTAATTAAACATGTTGTGATGCAAAGTGCTGTGAATATGACCCCTATCTTAGGCGTCACCATTCATTCCTTTTCTTTTCTGAAAATTTCATTCTTACTCAGCTTGTAGGCCTTCTTCCAATGCTACGATCTACTGAGGATGTCTGTAAGAATTGAATCATTGGTTTTGTCCATTTTCTTTTGGACTGGAAGAAAGAAATTCCTCGAGTTCCTTCATCCCTTACTTACGTGAATTTCTCGAACAATTGTCCTGCTTTAGTTTCTTGCATTATCTAGAAATTCCAAAGTAATGTGCAAAACTTCATTTGTAAAAATATTTTAGTTCATCTATCATTATTTCAATGCAACATGCTTTAAGAATATCGAAAGATGAATAAATCTTTAAGAATAATTGGATTTGAATGAATTGTCAAAAATACAAAGGAAATAAATCTGATAGCATATCTTTGAGAAGAAATAGAATCTAAAGATAGCAAACAAGATAACAGTTAGATGCTCTAAATATCGCCGCTTGAGCGTCTATACATTAGTTCCATGAAATCTTTCTTGAGTTCAACATGTGTTTAAAAGATCCAAAGTACTTTGTTGATGCCCCAATGTACACCATGCTTCACTCTTTGCCGAGTCAGATATAGCCAAATTGTTGTATGCCCTTCAAAATTTGAGATGCCCTTTCGGGTTTTCAACTCAAAACCCCTTTGGTCACAAGGCGCCCTTTGCGGGTTTTCACCTTGGCCTCTCCATTTTGTTTTTGAAAATTCAAGGCGCCCTTTGCGGGTTTTCACCTTGGATTCTTTTCTCTTTTAGACAAAGTATTTTTTGACTGAGTCTGAGTTCACTGGATTGGGTAGGCTCTTTCTATCCATTTCTGTCAAAATCAATGCACTACCAGAAAAACCCTTCTTCACGACGTATGGCCCCTCCCAATTTGGCATCCATTTTCCTCTAAAGTCCTTCTGAATGGGAAGGTTTTCTTTAGCACAAGGTCCCCCTCATGGAATTCCCTCGGACGAACCTTTTTATCATAAGCTCGCATCATACGCTTCTGGTACATCTGACTATGTCGGATAGCTTTCAGCCTCTTTTCCTCAATTAAGTTTAGCTGGTCATATCGGGACTGAACCCATTCAGCTTCATCTAACCTTATCTCTGTTAAAATTCGGAGAGATGGTATTTCTACTTCAATAGGTAACACTGCTTCCATCCCGTAAACTAACAAGAACGGGGTTGCCCCAGTAGAAGTTCTGACAGATGCTCGATAGGCCAGGAGTGCGAATGGTAGTTTCTCATACAATCTCTATAGGTCTCAGTCATCTTCCCAACTATTTTCTTAATGTTCTTGTTGGCGGCCTCCACTGCCCCATTCATCTTTGGACGATAGGGTGAAAGTTGTGATGCTTGATTTTAAACTGGTCGGAAACCTCTGCTATCATTTTGTTGTTCAAATTCAATGCATTGTTGGATATGATCCTCTCAGGTATTCCATACCGATAAATGATTTCCTTCTTCAAAAATCGACTTACAGCTGACTTAGTAACATTTGCGTAAGAAGCAGCCTCTACCTATTTTGTAAAGTAGTCAATCACCACGAAAATAAACCGATGTCCATTCGAAGCTTTCGGCGATATTGGTCCAATGACATCCATGCCCCACAGGGAAAACGACCATGGAGACGTCATGACATGTAAAGGTGAGGGTGGTACATGAATTTTGTCTCCATAAATCTGACACTTATGGCATTTTTTGGCATAGTTGATGCAGTTTCCTTCCATAATGGCCCAGTAATAGCCAAACCTCATGATTTGTCTTGCCATCGTGAACCCATTTGCATACGTACCACATACACCTTCATGAACCTCTTCTAGAATTAGCTTGGCTTCTACAGCATCGACACATCTCAAAAGTACTAGGTTTTTCCTCCTCTTGTATAGAACATCCCCGTCCAAGACATAGTCATAAGCTAACCTTCTCAAAGTCCATTTGTCATTTTCGGTTGCCTGCTCTGGATACTTACGATCTCTTACATATCACAATATTTCCTGATACCAAGGATTATCATTCTTTTCTTCCTCTTCAAGGTTACAACAACTAGCTGGAGCTTCATAGACACTCATTTGAATTAGTCTTATCTCTTCTTCTTTATTTACCTTAATCATTAAGGCCAACGTTACTAGAGCATCTGCCATCTGATTTTCGTCTCGTGGAAGATAGTTAAAGGTGATATCATCAAACTCCTTAAGTAACCCAACTATCTTTCGATAATTGATCAATTTAGGGTCCCTTGTCTCCCATTCACCTCTAAGATGATATATTACCAACGCCGAATCTCCATATACTTCTAAGGTTATTATACCTCGCTCTATGGCTGCTTGAAGTCCCATGATGCATGCTTCGTACTCAGCCATATTATTTGTGCAATCAAAGTCTAACTTGCACGTGAATGGGTAATGATCACCATTAGAGGATACCAAGACTGCCCCAATTCCATTCCCAACTGCATTAGAAGCCCCATCAAAATTGAGCCTCCATGAAGAATTTTCAGTCATTGCTATACACATTAATTCCTCATTTGGAAAATCAAAATTCAATGGCTCATAATCATCTAGAGCTCTGCTGGCCAAGAAATCAGCTACCGCACTTCCTTTTATAGCCTTCTGACTTACGTAGACTATATCAAACTCTGAAAGTAAAATTTGTCATCTCGCCATCCTTCCATTTAGAGCAGTTGACTCCATCATGTATTTCAATGGATCCAACTTGGAGATAAGCTAAGTGGTATGGTATAGCATGTACTGTCTTAATCTCCGGGTGGTCCAGATTAGCGCACAACACAACTTTTCAATTGGTGAATATCTCATTTCACAGTCAGTGAAATTTTTACTGAGATAATAAATTGCCTTCTCCCTTTTCCCTGACTAGTCATGTTGACCAAGTACACATCCCATAGAATTGCTGAACACTGATAAATACAGTATTAATGGTTTATCTAGGCTAGGTGGAGATAACACTGGAGCATTCAACAAATACTACTTGACCTTCTAAAAAGCATTCTGGCATTCTTCATCCCAAGTACCTTAATTGTGCTTTCTGAGGAGGCGAAAGATAGGATCACATTTCTCGGTCAATTGTGAGATAAACCGAGCGACGTAATTCAACCTTCCTAGGAATCCTTGAACTTCCTTCTGAGTACGTGGCGGAGGCAACTTCCGTATGGCTCTGACTTTGTCTGAGTCAACTTCAATTCCTTTTTCACTGACTACGAAGCCCAATAACTTTCCCGATCTGGCTTCAAAGGTGCACTTTGCTGGATTGAGTTTTAACTGAAATTTTCTCAACCTCAAGAACAATCTTCTTAAGACCTCAGTATGCTCTTTTTCTGTTCTCGACTTGGCGATCATATCATCAACGTATACCTCAACATCCTTATGCATCATGTCGTGGAATAAGTTTACCATGGGTCGTTAGTATGTTGCCCCTGCGTTTTTCAGTCCAAACGGCATTACTTTGTAACAAAAGGTGCCCCACAAGGTTATGAAAGTAGTTTTATCCATATCCTCTGGATGCATCTTTATCTGATTGTATCTTGAGAAGCCATCCATGAAAGAGAACAACGAATATCCCGCTGTGTTGTCTACTAAAATGTCAATGTGTAGCAGAGGAAAATTATCCTTTGGGCTTGCTTTGTTTAAATCTCTGTAATCAACGCACAATCGTACCTTCCTGTCCTTCTTAGGAACAAGTACAATGTTAGCTACCCATTCGGAGTACTTCACTTCTTGCAAGAATTCTGCATCAAACTGCTTCTTGACCTCATCCTTTATTTTTAGAACAATATCTGGCCGCATTCTCCGTAACTTCTGTTGGACTGGTTTACAATCTTATCTTATCAGAAGATGATGTCCTACAATGTCGGTACTCAATCCAGGCATATCCTGATATGACTAGGCGAAGATATCCTTGAATTCCTGAAGTAACTCAATCAAGCCACGCCTTGTGTCCTTGGTGATTAATGTTCTAATTTTCACCTCATTCCCCTCCTCTAGGGCTATGTTTTCTGTTGCCTCTTTCTCATGTGGCATGATTTGTTTCTCCTCCTGTTTTACCATTCTTAATAGATCGAGAGATACGTCACAATCTTGAACATTTTTAAAATCCTGAGGCTCCTCTAAACACATGTCTTGCTCACAAGAGAAATCAAGAGCGGCAGTATTAGTGCTCATATCATTGATATCTAGATACCTGTGAGGGGTAAGAAAGAATATACAAAGAATGAATGAATTTAAGAATGATCGTTTATGTGCTATGAATAAAAGAATAAGAATTGTTAGAATTTAAAGGAATATTGGTTGATAAAAATGAAACAATACTCTTTTAAATTGATAAAAGTTATGTTTTATTTGAATAATAATAGATGAACATAAGCCTATTTTCACAAATGTAATCTTACTACTCCTAGGCCCTAGAGTAATAGACATGTTTTGAGAATTACTCTGAAAAATTTCTAAAGACTACAGAAAGATCCTCTACAGTCCAATTGTTCAGAGAGCTCCCCGGTTCGTAAGGGCGAATACCCTCAAGGTTTTCCTGCTCTAACCTCTCACTATGTACAACATTGATTTGATGACTCTCTTCTACCAACAACCCTCCTGACTTAAAGGTTTTGGATATAGGTGGGAATGTCATCGGTTCCCACTCCACTTCTCCTCCGTTCAAACGTGCCTTCTTTCTTGCTTGACGCTTTTCCATCTCCTGTCTCTTGTGTTTATGGTCTGGCTTGAAACCCAAACCAAAGTGATCCTTCTTCTCCATCAGTTTTGGGATTTGAATCCCTCCTTGTAACTATTTTCCTAGTCCTTTTCCCGGTGATGGCCCCTTTCCCATCATCATTTGCAGGGCCATCCTTGTAGCTCCAGACATTTTGGGCACTGGCACCTCACTTCCTTCCGTAACGAAGGTTGCGTTGATAATTTTTAGAGAGCGAAAAGAACATTCAACAGACTCCTCGTTGGCCTCGACATAAGGGGCTTTGCCAGTAACTGTTGCTATGATATCCTCCTCCGCATTGATAGTTATTAACCGTCCATCTGTTACTAACTTCAATTTCTGGTGCAATAAAGAGGGCACCGCTCCTGCCGAGTGTATCCATGGTCTCCCCAATAAGCAATTATAGGAGGGTTTGATAACCATTACCAAGAAGTCGACTTCATACGTATTTGGCCCGATCTCCAGAGGGATGTCAATTCGTCCCATCACTTTCCTTTCAGTTCCATCGAAGGCTCTTACTACATTATGACACGTCTTCATATGCGAACTGTCAATGGGTAATCTGTTCAATGTGGATAATGGAAAAACATTCAAAGTGGACCCATTATCAACAAGTACACTTGGAAGCGTGTATCTTTTGTAACGAGTGGTGATGTGCAAAGCCTTAGTTGACCCTATGCCCCCAGGTGAAATTTCATCATCATTGAAGTAGATGAAATTATCAGCGCTGATGTTATTTATCAACCGGTCCAACTTATTGACAGATATATCGTGAGTGACATATGTCTCGTTGAGTACCTTCAACAATGCTTCTTGATGCACTTCAGAGCTCAGCAGTAAGGCTAAAACTGATATGCGTGCTTGTTGCTTACGCAACTGCTCGACCACACTGTACTCACTATGCTTAAGGAACTTTAGAAATTCTTTAACCTCCTCCTCCTTCACTGGCTCGTTAACAGGTATTTCGATCTTTTTCTCTTTTTCAATCTCAACACTCTTTGATTTTGTGGGCTCTACTCTGACGTCCCTTGTATCATAACGCTTCCCACTCTGCGTATGGGAACATTCAATTTGTACATCTTTAGATGCACTGGCTATATTTCTTTCCTCCGGTACTGCCACGCTACAGTTATAACTCCATGGTACTTTCTTGCTATCCTTGTAAGGGAAATGAGAAGGTTTATGGATAATGACCTTGGGTGCTGCTGGTGTCCCCACTTCATTATTCCCTGGCAGGGAGATAATGATCCTTAACTCTTGGTTCTTTCTTTGTTCATTTTCAGTAGCACATACTTACTTTTCACTAGAGCTACCTTCACAAATCTGTAGCTCTTTATTATCTATAAAGCCTTGCACCAAGGCCTTGAATTCTTCACAATCTTCATGGAACTCACTGTAGTCTCTCGTTCCTCCTCTCGTATTTTTAAAGGTCAACATACCTCTCTTCATCATCTCCTCCCAGATCACCCTCATAGGCATCCTCATCTCAGCAACATTTTCCTTCCCCTTTCTTCCACCAGCTTCAACAATGGCATTCACTTCTTGATTATCATGGTTCGGCAAAGGGTTCTCAGTATTTGAGCTACTCTCAAATTTTAAAACCCCATTCTTGATCAACCTCTCTACGGCTTTCTTGAATCCCGTACAATTATCAATTGAGTGCCCCGATATTCTAGCATGATACTCACATCTGGCATTTGTATCATACCATTTAGGATACGGAGGTTGTAATGGTTTCAAATGGAAAGGGGCTATAGCATGAGCATCATATAGATTTTGGTAGAGCTACCTATACGTCACAGGTATAGGTGTAAATTGTATCCTCTTATGCCTGGTGTTGGATTCCTGGTTTTGAGAGCCCTGTTGCCCAACTGTGGCTACTTTGGGCTGGCTAACCGTGACTGCTTTTGAATTAAAACCACTTGTATTGTTCACCTCATTGTCTTTTCTTCTTGGGGCTGATCTTTTGGCCACTTCCCCCTCAATTCTTCCCCCTCTTATGGCATTCTCTATCATTTCTCCTGCCATAAGTATATCCGCAAAACTTTTAGTAGTGCTTCCAATCATATGAGTAATAAATGGGGCTTTCAGAGTATTAATGAATAACATAGTGGTCTCCTTCTCCAGCAGTGGTGGTTGAACCTGCATTGCTACCTCTCTCTACCTCTGTGTATATTGCCTAAAGTTTTCATTAAGCTTCTTCTCCATGTTTTGCAGGGTAATCCTGTCAGGGGTCATGTCTGTCACATGATTATACTGCTGCATGAAGGCTTGTGCAAGATCCCTTCAGGAATTTATTCTAGCCCGGCTCAACTGATTGTACCATCTGGCTGCCGCACCTATCAGACTATCTTAAAAACAATGGATCAACAGCTGATCATTGTTTACATACCCCGTCATCCTTCTGCAGAACATTGTGATGTGGGCCTCTGGGCAAGTAATACCATTGTACTTTTCAAATTCTGGCATTTTGAATTTGTGAGGCAGCACTAGGTTTGGGACTAGACCTAATTCCTTGGCATCAATCCCATGATGATTGCCAGTGCCTTCAAAAGCCTTGAACTTTTCTTCTAACCATCTGTAGTGTTCATCCAATTGCCTTACAGCTTCGGCTTTCAAATCCTCCTTTTCCACCATATCTAGATCGAGAACGAGATGATTAGTAGGATTGTCACCCATATTAAATCCTAAACCAGCCGGGAAATTCATATGGATACCAGCATCAATTGGCCCATGCTGAGGCCTCACAGTAGTAAATGGCCTTCTAGGAGGTGCCTCAGTTTGCAATGGTACATGAGGCGGAGTGAAACCTAGAGGAGGACCCTCATTTTCTTCTTCAGTGATGGCCATAGGAGCCTTTCCCTTATCAGTGGCCCTTAGTAACTGAGCCATTTCAGCCATTATATTCCTCTGAGCTTCCGTCATTTGCTCACTCATCTCATTCTGTATTTTAGCCAACTGCTCTTGCAACTGGTCTTGCATATCCTTTTACAAATCAAGCTCAAACCTTTGATCCATGTTTTTAGTTTTAGTACGAGTGCCGTAGGGATGTGTGATTTCCAGATTTTCTTTTCTACCTTTATAAAGAAACTTTAACTAATTAGGGTCTTTCTACAATCTTGAATGCATATGATATGATATAATGCAAATGCATGAATGCAACAAAGGCATCAATCTCGATTCAATCTCATTTAGAAAACTTTATTTAGAAAAAGAATATCTTTACATATAAATGGATTACAAGTACACTTTTGCCCTAATGCCCAAAGTTTTAACTCTATCTAATAAAAGGGCTAACTCTAGTCCTATATCTGACGACAAGCCACACATCAGACTCAATACATCGGCTCGTACTGCTAAGTCCTGCACATATTTAGTAACCTCTCGAATCTGGGCTATGGCTTCTCCCATGAAATGATCCTTTTCTTTGACCTGCCCTCCAGACTGATGAAGCTCTCCCGTTAGATAATCTTCTTGCGTCTCAAGCCGCTCGATCTGAAGTTTACCTTCATGCAATGCTACTTCCAAATCCTCAACTTTACTCTTTAGCTCTTTTAACTCGACCATAGAATCATGGCTACGATGACAACGAAGGGTTCTTCCAAGCTCAGTCACTTTGGACTTCAGCCCTTTATTCTCTTCCTCTAATGCCAAATTCCACGACTGCATCTCCTGGAACTTCTTCTCCCAATATTCAGCTCTAGCCTTTCCTTCCTGGGCTTCTTTCTGCAACTGATCTGAGGACCCTCCTATTCTTGCTCTCCTTAAGGATACTTGTGCTTTTTTGTAGTGTTCCTTCAAATCATCTCTATCCTCCTCGATTTTCCTCTTTTCCTTTCTTTCTTTTTCGACCTCCATCTTCTGGATATCAATGTCTAAACTCAAGTACATCTTTTCTTCTTCGAGCTTTGCTATTCTTTTCTCAAGCTCTAAATTCTTTCTCTCAAATTCTTGCTTCATAATTTTCAACTCCGAGGGTATCACTTGTAAATATTCCTCCATCGGTCGAGCTACTTCCACACTTGGCTCAGGGATATTATCATTGATCCTTTTGCCTCTCCATTCAACATACTCTGGAGTCGTAGCAGGGCTAATAGCTACACCTTTTAACCGACACATCTTGCTCCAAGCACTAGAGATCTCTCCGACCCTTTTTCTTGTAATCGGCTCCTCTATACGCAAACTCACTTTGAGCCAGCCCATGAGTTGCGGCACGAACTGCCTTAAACCAAATTACCTTAACACAAGCAAGGGGGCATAACCAATGGCACCCTAAATTCTTAATAGAGGGACCCAATCAAAACTGTTGCATCGGTAAAGAATCTCACCAGGAATCATCCACGGAGCTCTCCACTCAATATTTTTCGACTGAAGATTCTGAAGTAGTACTATCCAATTCTCCTCTGGAACATTAACTCTCCTAGTTGAAGCGACTATGTCCTTCAGCGGTGCATAATCCTCGAAAAAAACCCGACAAATAACCCTATCTATCCATCAAAAATGGATATAGAACCAAGCTAGAAGTAACTGGGCACAACCAACAAACCTGCCTGCACTAGCCTTCCTACATGTGCCTAAGGACCTGAATGTCTCCGCCAAAATCGCAGGGACGGAAGTGACCCTCTTACTGAGTCGATGGAAAAGATCTGTGGTTGCCTCATCCACGTATCCCAAAGCCCTAGGGAATACCATCAATCCATACAAACTTAAGGCAAAAACATCTACCTTCTTCGTCTCATCAGGGTGTATCAAAATCAGACGCTTCAAAGCGTCCCACGAAATGCACTTGCACTCACCTTTCTCTTTAATTCTGGCCGTAATCCACTGCTCACTCATCCCCGTAATAGTCATCAATTTCTTCCTAAAGGTAGGGACACTAGCAGCTCAAGAATAGATCCTATCAACCTGAAATTTGGGACAACGAAGTAAGGCAGTGTACTCTTCCACGGTAGGTACCAAGTCTACTTCCCCAAAAGTGAAACAACTATATGCCGGATTCCAAAACTGGGCAAGGGCTCGAAACAAGCGCTCATCTACCTGAACATCGAGTAAGTAAGGTAAATCTCCATAATTACCATAGAGTAACTGCATGGTCTCATTGCCCCACTGATCCCAAATTTTCTTAAGCTCTTGGAGGTTATTCTGCATGACACTAATACGAGTATATCCCGACAGCTCCGACATATATCCCGCAGCTATACTATCTCCCTTTTCTAATTGAGTTTGCTCAGACCATCTATGGACGTTAGCGTTGCCCTCCACTCTATCAAGAAGTCCGTTCTCCATAATAAAACTCTCTAACTTAGAAACTGACCGTGAATCGATACCTTTGTAAATGCAAAATGTCATGCAAACAAAAGAAAAGAAATAGTCAGTATCACATGATATCAATAAATCTCAACAATAATTTATAAGGGTAATATCTAAAGTTTAACTCTAACTAAGTTGGGCTCTTACGGTTTTTCTATATGAGGTTGTTCTAAAGTTTTAGGTACCTGAACCAGCAGATTCCTCGATCCTCACCCATTATAGGCTCATTTGAATCGAGTTCAGTTCAGGGGAATACATTTCCCTAGGGCTACACGGAGATGAAAATCTCACGAAACCATAGGTACGGATGTATCCCGA
The DNA here is from genome assembly GCA_025698475.1 of Gossypium anomalum. Taxonomy (NCBI): domain Eukaryota; kingdom Viridiplantae; phylum Streptophyta; class Magnoliopsida; order Malvales; family Malvaceae; genus Gossypium; species Gossypium anomalum. The sequence goes on from CM046966.1 coordinate 20,791,438, forward strand.
AAGTGATCCACTATCCTGCACAGAGGCGAAAACCTCACGAAGGCGTAGCTTCTCACTCCCACTTAAGGGTGTGACCACAACGGTCATGCAAATGCAATGCATATTTAGAATATAGCAACACATGCAAATACAAACACATGTAATGCAAAGAGGATTAAATTTTAAAATTTTTAATTTCCAACATTAAGACAAGAGGTAATCAATTACACGGCTTGACTCTCTTATGAGTCCCCAGTGGAGTCGCCAAGCTGTCGAGACCATTTTTAAATCGTGTTTTTGAAAATGGGAATCAACTTTTAAAAAGAAAACGGGAGTCACCACCAATCTTTTTATGTGTGATTGGATCACCTTTAAAACATTTTGCTTTAAAATCATTAGTTTTGGTCTACGAAATAAAAAGAACGGGTTCAGGAGTCGGTTACGTACGAGGAAGGATTAGCACGCTCGTATCGCCCAATAATTGGTACCTAATTAATTATCAAATGTTTTTAAGGTTGGAATTTAGAAATTTTAAAATGCAATCCTCTTTTAATATTTTTTGATTTTTTGAAAATTTGGGTTCACTTGTATCAAAGTATTGACACTAAATTAGCCTTTTTAGAAATCCCTATCTCGAAACGATAAAATGCTACATCCAGTAAGTTAGGACATAGCATTTTGCAGTTCCAAGACAGTCGCTTACATTTCGAAAATCTTTAAAACTTAGAAGGGTACTTGACTATTCAAACTTAATGAGAAAGTTGCAACCCAATAAGTTAGGGCACTACTTTTTTGTTATTTCCAAACGCCAAGCATTGCCTTTATATTTTTTTGAAAATTTTGGAGCCTCATCTTTTTAAAGATGATGCGTGGGGAATTGTATTGCATTATAAATCATACATAGTAATATATTATTGTAATAGGTAAATAATACGTGCATTTAAAAAATGGATACTATGATATAAAGATCGTGCATTAGATACATATATATAACATAATACATATAAAGCAAATATTAACAATATGCATATAAAGATATATATAGCATGTATTGAGAATGAATAAACATGCAAACATACAAAATAATAATTAAATGATGCATGATATAAAAAAGCAATAATCAAATAATGTATGATATACAAATAGAAGAAACATAATGTCAATATGCATGTTTACAAAATATAACATATAATAATGATAATAAAAATAACATTTAACACATACATGATACATACAAGATAAAAATATCTAAAGAACTAATATAAAAAAAACGATTGATTGCTAACAATATATATATAATTACAGATAAGATATTTCATAACAATTTTAAAATAGTAATATATATAATATATAATATATAATAACAAGAATATTTACAAAAGCATAATAATTATATGGTAATATATTGGTTTTAATAGTATGTAAGAGAATTCATAATTTAAAATGAAATAATATATAATAAATAAATAATTAATTAATAATGAAATGTGTATATAATATGAATTTAAAATATGATTTAATACTAATAATTTACAAATTCTAAATAATATATATATGACATAAATAATATAATTGGTAATATGTGATATATAATATATATAAAAAAATAAGTAATATAAATAAAACATAATAAATATTATATAATAAAACATATGGGAAATAAGAAATATAATAAAAATAATGAAAGTTTATATGTAAAAATAATACGTATAAATAATAATAAATATATAATATATGTGAAAATATAACAATATATATAATGATATAAAATAATAATTTGAGAATAATAAATAATAATAATACATATAATAAAAATAACACTCATAATAAAATAATCTTATATTGTATATTATAGAAGTAAAATTAGAATAATAAAAAAATATATATATAGGATGATAAAATAAATATAGGACTAAATTTAAAGTTTAGCAAAATTATGGGGCGAATTTTGAAAGGAATAGAACTGAATTAAAGCCCTATCTAAAACGTGTGCAAAATCCAAAGGGCTCACTGGGCAAATTGCCCTATTCCCAAAACGGCGACGTTTTCCAGAATACAATTTAATAGCCATCGGGACTCAATTAAAACTAAAACAAAATTAATAGGGCCCAATCATAAATAAAATAAGGTGAAATGATAAACTAAAAAGGGTAGAGGGACCGATCGGGTAATTAACCTAATTCTAAAAAATGCGCGGATCCTCCCCGGGTAATCGGGTCAACGCGCGGATCCTGGGGGTCTAAAAACGACACCGTTTTATCAAGGCTATATAAGCCAATCTCTCAGTTTTAAAATCATTTGAAACTTGAGTTTTAAAAAAAAACTTAAAATTTTCTCTGAAAGAGAAAGGGAAGAGAGGAGCTCCGGGCCTTGGCCTCCGTAGGTCACGCTCCGTCACGCGCCCACGCGCCGTCGTCGTGTCCACCACGCACGGTGGTCAGAGGTTAAAAACCTCTTCTTTCAACGCTGATTAAAGGTATCACTTCCTTTTCCGTATTTGCAGTATATATGTGTACATATATTTAGAAAGTTTCACCTTTGTATATTCGATCGGTTGAGATATTTGCAGTGTATTTATGCGCGAGAATAAATCTTTGGCTGAAACTATATTTTTATTGATTATCTCCGTGTATCTTTTGAACGTAAGTTTTTACAAGTGAAATGAAAGGCTTTATAGCCTTGGCCCCTTACATATTCTGGGAAAGAAATCCATGATTTCTTTCCATTTCGTGTCTGCTGTGATTTTCCTGGCATTTCCTGCTTTGTTTTTTTCGTGTATCTGCTGTTTGCTTCCTTTTCATGTAGGTTCCCCGAAGATCTCGGCGGTGGTCATGGTGTTCGTGGCGCGATTCGGGGTCAGATAGAGGGACGACCGATGATCGGGGCACCGATGGGCATTGAAGGCCCTTGGGATAGCGCATTGATGGTGTAACACCCCCTAACCCCAAACCGTTACCGGAACGAGGTTATGAGGCATTACCGGACATATCAGACAACTTACGAATAATTTACAATTAATATAACTTTCATAGTATAATATAATAATTATGTCCCTATCTTGAACTCTCGAAGTTCAAACATGTATTAAAAGTAGAACGGGACTTGTTCGAGTATTCCAAATTTTTTTTTTTTAAATAAAAATTTCGGCAGCATTTCTGCTTATTTTTACCTAAACCTCCTGCAAATTCAAACTAAAACAACCAACTAATTCAAACCAATGACATAGTCAAAAACAATTAAACCTAAATATACAAATATCATAACCATTTCATTAACATAATCATTTAATAACTAAACATTCATGATATTAATCAAGAATTAACTAATCACTTCATTCATTTTTCATTCTAACTAAATACCAAATTATATAATATAATCTTTACTATTGTATTAAACTAGTAACAAAATATGATATAACATTCTTACAACCAACATTATAAGCATATTTATATAAACTATACAACACCTAGTACATGCCACTTTCAATTAAGAGAGAAAACGTCACCAGAAATTTGCTGGAGTCGGGATCGTTCGAATGTTTATGCAGACACTAGACTTCTATTAACTCGCGCACGGAAACAACATACGCATGTTGAGTATTTCATACTCGATGGTATTACCATAATTCAAATTCTAATAGCAATAAAGAATCACAATTACTAAACATGTAGCTATTTAATTTCTCAAATATCAATTCGTTCTCAAACTTTCATTAATTAATAATATCAATAAAATTTCTTTAACTATTCTTCAATTTCCATCACACATCACATGTAACAATTTCAATCACTACATGAACATTAAGTTCATGCCTTCCATTTACAATCTCAATTTCAATCCATAACCCAACTTTCTCATTTCTTTCAATATTTCAATAACATAATCAATTAATTTTTTTTTCTCACTTTAGATGTTCACCCTATTAACAAACCCGGACTTTGACGGATACACGGATTCCAACCCAAACACACCAGTACGGCACATTGTGCCTAAAACGGTACATAGTACCTGATCAGTATACGACACATAAAGTGCCTAAAACGACACACGAGGTGCCTGAAATGCGACACATAAAGTGCCTGATCGATAAAGCCGGCAAATCCCGTACACTTCCAGATCCTATGGCATGCCAATTATATCCGACTTAGCCCGACTAGTTAATAGGGTATTTCAATTCTCAATTCACTTTCATTTCCAATCCAAGATTATTTTTCAATCAAAATTTTCACATTCAAATCAATTTACAACTCAATTATGCATACACATTCACCATTCAATTCAATTCTTATTCAACTCAATATCAATACTTACCTATAACTCACTTATTAAGTATAGAATTTATATAAAACATTTAATAAAAAAGAAATTTGAATTATAGTAATACAAACCGTGAATTTCTCGTTTTAATCCTCGATAGCTTTCTCCTTTCCTTTGTGCGCCGATGTCTTGGGTTATTTGTTAACTACGAAAATAATAATAATTTATAATCATCAGTATAACACAATTCAATTTAATCCATGAGCCTAAACATGCAAATTTAACCATTTTTAATGTATATATATAATTTCACCATTAAGCTGTCTACTTGAGTCATTGTTACTAAATTATTTATATCTTGAGCTACGAAACTCCAAATTAATATCCATAAATTTTCCTTACAACTAGACTCATATATCTTCTCACCACAAGATTTTCAGAATTTTTGGTCTAACCAATTAGTACAGTTTATTCATTAAATACTCCCCTGTTATTTCATTTGACAGTTTTGACCTCTCTCTACTAAAAATAAATTATCTCATTGTACAGAACTCGAATAAGGTTCTTGTTTACTTATTTTGAAAATAGATTCATTAAGGAGTTCACACATATAAATTAAACTCCATAATAATTTTTGTACAATTTATAATGATTTTCCAAAGTTAAAACAGGGCATCTCGAAATCACCCTGAACCAGTCTTACAAAATTTCAAATATCTCTTGATTCATCAATTCATTGCTTACACTATTTATACTATAAGAAACTAGACTCAATAAGCTTTAATTACATATTTTTTTCATCCTCTAGTTCAATTTATACAATTTTAGTGAATTTTCAAAGTCAGACCATTGCTACTTCCCAAAACTGTTTTGATGTAAAATGTTAATAACCAAATTTATAACACCAATTCACACCTTATGTCTATTCAAATTTCATTTAAACTCAAATTTAATTATTAAATTTTCAACATATTTTCTTAATTTCGAAATTTTCCTCAATTTAGTCCCTAAAACACAAAACTTATAGCTTACTTTGCAATTCAATCCTTATATCTATTTTAACTTGAATTTCATTCAATTAAACCCCTATTTCATTTCTTTTTTTATTATTCAACATGAACAATATTTAGAATTCTAATAACTTTCAAAATATTAATTTAATTTCATCAAAACTTTGTTCTAAAGCTCTTAAAACATTAAAATTAAGTAAAAAGGGCTAAATTAACTTACCTATTAAACTTTCAAACCTTCAAACCCTAATTCTCCCTTTTTTCTTTTCTTTCTTCTTTCTTTCTTTCCTTCCCCTGCTTTTCGTTTGCCTATTCTGTTACTTTTCTTTGTTCTTTACTTTATTTTCTTTCTTTTATTTGTTTTAGTTGCTAATAATATATTATAATTTAATTTAATCAGTTAATAACAAATATCTAAGAAAAGCCTTAGATTTTTTTTTACAGTTTATGCCGCCTCATCTATGCTAATTGGTAAAATTGCTAGTTTGGTCCTTTTTATTTTCTATTGATCTATAATTGAACCTTTGCCCTTTATTCAATTTAGTCATTTTTACTAATTGCTCTAATTTAAGCTAAATTCACCTAATTTAAATCTAATTAAACACATCACTAGACTCATAAATATTTCTAGTAATTATTTCGAACTCGATTTACTAAGACGGAGGCCCGATAATGTACTTTTTCCGGTGCCTGTGAATTTTGGGTCATTACATTTCTCCCCCCCTTAATAAATTTCGTCCTCGAAATTTACCTAAGAATAGATGAGGATATTGTGCTCTCATCGTTTCTTCCGGTTCCCAAGTCGCTTCTTCCATACTATGACTCTTCCATAACACTTTTACTAGAGGGACCCGTTTATTTCTCAGCTCTTTTACTTCTCGAGCTAATATCTGAACCGGCTCTTCTTCATAAGTCAAATCAGACCGAATTTCAATATTTTCAGTAGGAATAATATGGGAAGGATCTGATCTATATCTCCGGAGCATCGAAACATGAAAAACATCATGAATTTTCTGTAATTCTGGAGGTAAAGCTAGTCGGTAGGCAACAGGCCCAATTCTTTCCACAACCTCATACGGCCCAATAAAACGTGGACTTAACTTACCCTTTCGGCCAAATCTCAAAACTTTCTTCCAAGGTGATACTTTGAGGAATACTTTATCACCAACAGAATATTCAATGTCTCGCCGTTTCAAGTCTGCATATGATTTCTGCCTATCAAAAGCTGCTTTCAATCTATCTTTAATCTTCTTAACTGTTTCTTCTGTTTCTTGAATCAATTCTGGCCCAATCATTTTTCTTTCATTCAATTCTGTCCAACATACCGGTGATCGACACCTTCGACCATATAATGCTTCATACGGAGCCATTTGAATACTAGATTGGAAACTATTGTTATAGACAAATTCAGCTAATGGCAAATAACGTTCCCAACCTGATTCAAAATCAATGATACAAGCCCGAAGCATATCTTCTAATATCTGTATTACCCGTTCGGACTGTCCATCTGTTTGCGGATGAAAAGCCGTACTAAAGTTAAGTCGAGTACCCAATGATTCATGTAGCTGTCTCCAAAATCTCGATGTGAACCGAGGATCTCGATCTGAGATTATTGATACCGGAATACCGTGTAATCTAACAATTTCTCGAATATACACTTCTGCAAGCTTCTGCAATGACCAATCTGTTCTAACAGCTATAAAGTGAGCTGATTTTGTAAGCCGATCAACAATTACCCAAATAGCATTCTTTTTACTTGCTGACAATGGCAATCCTGTAACAAAATCCATTGTAATACGATCCCATTTCCACTCAGGAATACTAATAGGCTGAAGTAATCCAGTAGGAACTTGATGTTCTGCCTTTACTCGCTGACATGTCAAACATTTACTAACATATTCAACTATGTCCCTTTTCATTCCAGGCCACCAATATAATTCTCGTAAATCACAATACATCTTTGTTCCACCAGGGTGCAAAGCAAAAGCACTGTCATGTGCTTCTCGAAGAATTAACTCTTTTATTTGAGTAAGTTTGGAACACAAACTCGATTTTGAAACCTCAAACAATCATGCCCGTCAATACTAAAACTCTTGGTTGTACCATTCTGAACCATTTCTCTTTTCTTCAATAGTCTATCATCTTTCATCTGAGCTGCTCTAATCTGATCAAACATCATCGGCTTAACCCTTAATTCAGCTAGCAAGCTTCCATCATCATTAATACTAAGTCGAGCAAATATTGCCCTTAATTCCGCCACTGCTTTTCTACTCAATGCATCAGCTACATAATCTATAATACAATCATAATCTTTCAGAAGTTCGATCCACCGTCTCTGTCTTAAATTTAACTCCTTCTGTGACAGAAGATATTTAAGACTTTTGTGATCCGTGTAAATGTAGCATTTTTCACCATATAGGTAATGCCTCCAAATCTTTAAAGCAAAAATTACTGCAGCTAGCTCCAAGTCGTGTGTCGGGTAGTTACGTTCATGTGTTTTTAATTGTCGAGATGCATAAGCTACGACTTTCCCATCTTGCATCAATACACAGCCCAGACCGCTTAGAGAAGCATCACTATACATGACAAAATCTTTTCCCGACTCTGGTAATGTTAATACCAGTGCCTCTGTCAACATTTGCTTCAAAGTCTCAAAACTCTTCTGGCACTGGTCATCCCAGATAAAAGGAACATTCTTTTGCAGTAGTTTAGTCATTGGTAGTGCTATCTTTGAGAATCCATTTACAAACCTCCTGTAATACCCAGCTAGACCGAGAAAACTGCGTACCTCTGATACATTCTTGGGTGGTTTCCATTGGACAATCGCTTCAATTTTCTTTGGATCAGCCCGAATTCCGTCTGCAGATACTACATGTCCCAGAAATACAACCTCTGATAACCAGAATTCACATTTACTGAGCTTTCCATACAACTGTTTCTCTCGTAAAATCTGTAAAACTATTCGAAGATGCTGATCATGTTCTGCTTCTGTCTTCGAATATACCAATATATCATCAATAAAAATCACCACAAACTGATCTAAATACGGCTGAAAAATGTGGTTCATCAAATCCATGAAAGCAGCTGGGGCATTAGTTAACCCAAATGGCATTACCAAGAACTCATAATGGCCATACCTCGTACAGAAAGCTGTTTTCGGTACATCATTTTCTTTTACCTTCAACTGATAGTAACCCGACCTTAAGTCAATCTTCGAAAACACAGAAGCTCCTCTCAACTGATCAAATAAATCATCAATGCGAGGCAACGGGTACTTATTTTTAATTGTTACCTTGTTCAACTGTCGGCAATCAATACAAAGTCTCATAGAGCCATCTTTCTTTTTAACAAACAATACTGGAGCTCCCCAGGGTGAAATGCTTAGTCTAATAAATCCACGATCTAATAAATCTTGTAACTGCACCTTCAACTCTTTCAACTCAGTGGGCGACATTCAATACGGAGGTATAGAAATTGGTGTTGTACCTAGATACACCTCAATAGCAAATTCAACCTCTCTGTCAGGTGGTAAGCCCGATAATTCTTCTGGGAATACATCTGGAAATTCACATACAGTCCTAATCATTCAGACCGACTCTCAATCGAATCGAATTAATAACGTATGCCAAGTATGCTGGACAACCCTGCTGCAGTAATTTATTAGCCTTCATTGCTGAAATAATGCGTGTCGAACCACTGGTACGAATGCCATTCACTTCAATTCTATTCCCATTTTCTGTCTGAATACTAAACCTCTTTTTATAGCAATCCAAAACTACCCCATGTTCATATAGCCAGTCCATACCCAAAATGATATCAAAATCACCAAAAGGCATGATCAACAAGTCCACAAGAAACATTTTACCATGTATTATTAACGGGCACCTCTGACATACTCTATCTACTAACACCGTTTGTCCCAAAGGGCTAGACACTTCTATAGAAACTTTAGACAATTCAGATTCTAATTTTCCCGATTCAACTAGTTTTGAATTTATATATGAGTGTGACGAACCCGGATCAATTAAAGCATAAATAGGCTCAGAATACAATAAAAATATACCTGTAACAACATCGTGGGCATCGCTTTCTTCCCGAGTTTTGACCACATAAGCTCTAGCTGGTATTCTGGCTTCAGACTGCTGAGTAATAATATCACTGCTCCTTCCACCAGGTCCTCCTCTGGCAACCGAACTACCTCTACCTAGACCTCTGCCCAAACCTCTACTTCGAGTGGTAGATACTGATATCTGTGATGTGATAGGAGTATCATTTTTATTCTTCGGACAGTCTTTAACAAAATGCTCCGTCGACCCATAACGGAAACAACCTCCGGTCACTTTCCAACATTCACCCAAATGTCTCTTTCCACAATGTCCACATTCTAGAATGTCCACATCTCGAGGTGGACCTCGTATACTACCAGTAGATACCGTCGTCTGTTTTACCTGGCTTCTTCCACCTCTGTCTGATCTAAAACTGAATCTCCAACCACCCTGAGATTCCTTTGGTCTTTTCGACTGAGGATTCGAACTACTAGTTCCCGTACGCTTCCCAGCTGGTCGATCACTTTCAGTGTTTTTATTGAAGCCCAACACTTGCTCTACCATTTTAGCTCGTTCAATCAAGTCTACCATTTCAGTAATACGTTGAGATACCAACTGTAATTTGATCTCATCTCGTAGACCCCGTAAAAATCTCTTACAACTGTCAGCTTCAGTTGGAATAAACTCTGAGGCATATCTGCTGAGTCTCGAGAATTCCCTCTCATAATCTATTACTGACATGTCACCCTGTTGTAACGTCAAAAACTCTTGTTTCTTGTCTTCGATATTGTAACAACCTAATTTTCAGTAGTGTCGGAAACAGTGATTCGAGATCACTAAATCCGATGAGTGAGTTAAAAATTTAATAAATTAATACCTAGGAGTCAAGTGTGATTATAGAAGTATTTTTTTTTATTAGTGAATTTTGTGATTTAAAAGAATTAATTAGGTAAATCGGGTTAAAAACGAGATATTGAGACCTCGAATTCATAAACTGAGCCATAAACATTTTTATAAATATTTGTGGAGTGTTATTAAGTTAGTATTAAAGTTTCGTTAGAAAATTTTAACGTTTGGTTAGTCAATTAATTAAAAAGGACTAAATTGAAAATAGTGCAAAATTTGGTAAAGTGATTAAATAGTTTAACTGACTAATAAGGAGGGATTTAAAAGGCAATTAGACCCAAATTATATGGGCTGGACGGTTTGGGCAAGAAAATCAGCAAAGAGACAAGGAGAAACAAGGGCAAAATTGGAAATTTTGCAAATTAAACATATAAAATAAAGACAAAATTGAAAAATCTAGAGATATCATCATTTTTCTTCAGCAAAAACGCCATGGGAGGTCTGGAAGTTTCTGGTTTTTCATATTTTGACATATGTGATTTAAATTTTTACTTTTTCTTAGTAATTTTTATGTTTTTGTGACTTTTACAACTAGGTCCACTTGTTGAATTCATTAGCTTTTGGTTCTATGAAAGAAATTGAAGGTTGTTATGAATATGTGATGGAAGTATGTGATGATTTGGCATGGAATTAGAGCTTTAAATTGTTTATATGCTGATTTTATTGAAAGAATTGAATAGAAAGTGAATGTTTGGGACCTAATTGTAAAATAGTTTGAAGTTGGAGTTTTATGTGGAAATTATGAATTTCAATAGTTATGAAATAACTTATCATGTCTAAGAAAAGAATTAATTGATAAAATTATCTTAATTTAGGGGTTAATTGAGCAAGGACTGAATTGTATGAATTGTGAAATATGGGGCAAAATGGAAATCAACATTTTGCACTAAGACTGTTTTGGACAGCAGCAGTAGATGAACTTTGAAAAATCACCAAAAATTGTGGGAATCAAATTAGAGGATGAATAAAATATGGAATTAAATCTTGTTGAGTCTAGTTTCTCATAAAAGAAATGGTGTAAGCAATGAATTTGTAAATCATGAGATATAATGAATTTTGTGAGACAAGGTCAGAATGAATTCGGGTTCCCCTGTTCAGACTTTGAAAAATCATAACAAATTAAATAAAAATAATTAGGGGCTTAAATTTATATTTCTAGAATCCTGAATGAGTCTATTTTCAATATAAATAAACAAGAACATCATCTGAGTTTTGTATGAAGAGATAATTAATTTTAAGTGAAGAAGGGTCAGAACTGTCAGACAGCAGAACAAGGGTGACTTTAAAGAATAAACTGTACTTATTGGCTAAACCAAAAATTCTGAAAATTTTATGTTAAGAATATATGTGAGTCTAGTTTCAGAAAAAATTAACGGATCTTAATTTGGAGTTCCGTATCTCCAAATGTAAATAATTTAGTGACTATGACACGGGTGGATAGCTTAAATATTCACATAAGTAATTAGTGAAAATTATGGATAAGGTTACTTACAAGTATGTTATTTATACCAAGGATGTGGATGGAGAGGAGGAGGAGGAAAAATAAATGAATGACTTGTGTATAAATTGATTACATGCCTGATTATAAACAATAAACGTTAAATTAGTAATGATATAATGTTTTATTTCATATGTTCATTATTAAATTGTAAATATTGAAAAAGTATGAAAATTGAACTAAATGTTCAAATCGAGTGGAACGCAGGGTTGAGTACTTTCGTTCAATGGCTAAAACGAATTGACGGAAAAGACCATGGTTGGACCATGGCAACATGTGATATGTGATTTCCGTATAAGACCATAGCTGGGCTATGGCATCGGAGAGATGTGATTATGTGCTTCAGATAAGACCATATCTGGGATATGGCATCGGTGTGATATATGCTACTGTATAAGACCATATCTGGGATATGGCATCAGTGAGATATGTGATTCGTGTAAGACCATAGCTGGGCTATGGCATCGATATGTGTTATGTGATCCGTGTAAGACCATAGCTGGGCTATGGCATCGGTATGTGATATGTGATCTGTGTAAGACCATAGCTAGGCTATGGCATCGATATGTGATATGTGATTACGTGTAAGACCATAGTTGAACTATGGCATCGAGAAAACGAAGTACTCAATTCCGTAAGACGTTCACTAATTTGACAAAATGTGGTAAGTGAAAGAGTTTATGGATTTAAAAGATAAATTTGTAGTGAACATGAAATTGAGCTCAGTTAAATGATTTTATCAATTAGATATTGTGTATGGCAGAATGTGCTAGCGAATTACATATTTATTGAATTGATATTTGAAGTTCGGAAAGTGACATGTGATGATGTGTAAGACTATAGTTATACTATGGCAACAAGGAAATGACATACTCAATTTCATAAGACGTTCGCTAATTTGATAAAAAATGTGATAAATGACATGTGAAGTAAAGTGATAGTTTTTAAGTAGTTAATAATATTGAGCTCACTTATATACATTTGTTAATCGAGATTGTGATCGACAAGAAGAGATAGCGAATTATATGCTTATGAATATAAGTATTTACCTGAAATACAAGAAAATAATGGTTATTGATATATGAAAGCATGAGATTATGACATACGAATTATGAATATGGAATATGTTTGATAAATGTGTTCATTCATAATTATGGAATTATGTACCTCATGTATACTATTTGCATAAAGATGATATTTCAAACACTTTGGTGAGTAAAACTCAAATATAAAATAGTATGAAATTAAGACAAGTTGATATGAAAATATATTTAAATTACAAAGATATGGCTGATATATGTTATGATTACATAACATGAAATTGTGTACATAAAAATGAAAAACAAAATGTTCAAGTTTAGGCACACGGCTTAGCAACACGGGCGTGTGCTCAGGCCGTGTGACTCAATTTTCTTCTTGAATGCAAGTCAGAGAGCTTCACCGGCTTGGGTCATAGGCGTGTGTGACCACACGGCCTACCTACACGGGCATGTCCCCAGTCACACGGGCGTGTAACCCTTATACGTGAGAAAATTTTTAAAAGTTGCAAAAAAAAAAAATTTCCTGAGGATCCAGTTTAGTCCCAACCCGATCTTAATGCACTATTTGAACCTCGAAGGTTCGATAAAGGAATCTTTATAATCAATCTCAATATTTGAACGATAAATGATTTAAATGATCTGTAAGTGTTCTGTACTTCTTGGTAATACCTTGTAACCCTGTTTCGGCAACGAATACGGGTTGGGGGTGTTACAGATATACATTTCTCCGATATATTTCTTTAGAAACTCTTTCTGAAATAAATCCCAAGTTACCTGATTCTCTGGTAAATGTCGAACTACTGATTCCCACCATAAGTAAGCTTCTCCTTGTAGCAACGATACAGCACAAATCAAACACTCTCGGGGGGTACAATCTAATTGTTGTAAAATTCTTTTAGTCGACTCCATCCAATTTTCAGCTGCAGATGGATCGACTCCTTTCAGACCCATAAATTCCGTGGCACCATACTTTCTCAATTCTTTTATCGGGGCTCGTCTTTGAATTGGAACTGAAGTCGTAGCAGGAACAGTTTCCGCTACTCTTTGTAATACATCGGTAATTTTTCTCAATATATCAGAATCATCTCTATCATTTCTTCTATCAACTCTAGGTGGTTGATTTCTTACAGGATTTATGTTAGGTGTTACCGACTCGGTTTCATCTAATCCATACGACTCTTCATCACCAGTATACATTTCCTGATCGGTAGCTTCTATTCTTTCATCTGACATCTTTAATCTATAAAACAGAAACAAACAAATAGGTCAGCATCCAAAAATCCCGACTCAGTTTTAACTCAAAAGTGGCATGTACTTTTAGACTCAATTTTGGGCTCGATTTAGCCCGAGGATCAGCTAAACCTGATAGCTCTGATACCAATAATTGTAACACCCCTAACCCCAAACCGTTACCGAAACGAGGTTATGAGGCATTACCGGACATATCAGACAACTTACGAATAATTTACAATTAATATAACTTTCATAGTATAATATAATAATAATGTCCCTATCTTGAACTCTCGAAGTTCAAACATGTATTAAAAGTAGAACGGGACTTGTTCGAGTATTCCAATTTTTTTAAATAAAAATTTGTGACATTTCTCGCTTATTTTTACCTAAACCTCCCGCAAATTCAAACTAAAACAACCAACTAATTCAAACCAATGACATAGTCAAAAACAATTAAACCTAAATATACAAATATCATAACCATTTCATTAACATAATCATTTAATAACTAAACCTTCATGATATTAATCAAGAATTAACTAATCACTTCATTCATTTTTCATTCTAACTAAATACCAAATTATATAATATAATCTTTACTATTGTATTAAACTAGTAACAAAATATGATATAACATTCTTACAACCAACATTATAAGCATATTTATATAAACCGTACAACACCTAGTACATGCCACTTTCAATTAAGAGAGAAAACGTCACCGAAATTTGCTGAGTCGGGATCGCTTCGAATCTTGTGCACGGACACTAGACTTCTATTAACCTGCGCACGGAAACAACCGCACGCTGAGTATTTCATACTCAGTGGTATTACCATAATTCAAATTCTAATAGCAATAAAGAATCACAATTACTAAACATGTAGCTATTTAATTTCTCAAATATCAATTCGTTCTCAAACTTTCATTAATTAATAATATCAATAAAATTTCTTTAACTATTCTTCAATTTCCATCACACATCACATGTAACAATTTCAATCACTACATGAACATTAAGTTCATGCCTTCCATTTACAATCTCAATTTCAATCCATAACCCAACTTTCTCATTTCTTTCAATATTTCAATAACATAATCAATCAATTTTTTTTTCTCACTTTAGATGTTCACCCTATTAACAAACCTGAACTTTGACGGATACACGGATTCCAACCCAAACACACCAGTACGGCACATTGTGCCTAAAACGGTACATAGTACCTGATCAGTATACGACACATAAAGTGCCTAAAACGACACACGAGGTGCCTGAAATACGACACATAAAGTGCCTGATCGATAAAGCCGGCAAATCCGTACACTTCCAGATCCTATGGCATGCCAATTATATCCGACTTAGCCCGACTAGTTAATAGGGTATTTCAATTCTCAATTCACTTTCATTTCCAATCCAAGATTATTTTTCAATCAAAATTTTCACATTCAAATCAATTTACAACTCAATTATGCATACACATTCACCATTCAATTCAATTCTTATTCAACTCAATATCAATGCTTACCTATAACTCACTTATTACGTATAGAATTTATATAAAACATTTAATAAAAAAGAAATTTGAATTATAGTAATACAAACCGTGAATTTCTCGTTTTAATCATCGATAGCTTTCTCCTTTCCTTTGTGCGCCGATGTCTTGGGTTCTTTGTTAACTACAAAAATAATAATAATTTATAATCATCAGTATAACACAATTCAATTTAATCCATGAGCCTAAACATGCAAATTTAACCATTTTTAATGTATATATATAATTTCACCATTAAGCTGTCTACTTGAGTCATTGTTACTAAATTATTTATATCTTGAGCTACGAAACTCCAAATTAATATCCATAAATTTTCCTTACAACTAGACTCATATATCTTCTCACCATAAGATTTTCAGAATTTTTGGTCTAACCAATTAGTACAGTTTATTCATTAAATACTCCCCTGTTATTTCATTTGACAGTTTTGACCTCTCTCTACTAAAAATAAATTATCTCATTGTACAGAACTCGAATAAGGTTCTTGTTTACTTATTTTGAAACTATATTCATTAAGGAGTTCACACATATAAATTACACTCCATAATAATTTTTGTACAATTTATAATGATTTTCCAAAGTTAAAACAGGGCATCTCGAAATCACCCTGAACCAGTCTTACAAAATTTCAAATATCTCTTGATTCATCAATTCATTGCTTACACTATTTATACTATAAGAAACTAGACTCAATAAGCTTTAATTACATATTTTGTTCATCCTCTAGTTCAATTTATACAATTTTTAGTGAATTTTCAAAGTCAGACCATTGCTACTTCCCAAAACTGTTTTGATGTAAAATGTTAATAACCAAATTTATAACACCAATTCACACCTTATGTCTATTCAAATTTCATTTAAACTCAAATTTAATTATTAAATTTTCAACATATTTTCTTAATTCCGAAATTTTCCTCAATTTAGTCCCTAAAACACAAAACTTATAGCTTACTTTGCAATTCAATCCTTATATCTATTTTAACTTGAATTTCATTCAATTAAACCCCTATTTCATTTCTTTCTTTTTTTTATTCAACATGAACAATATTTAGAATTCTAATAACTTTCAAAATATTAATTTAATTTCATCAAAACTTTGTTCTAAAGCTCTTAAAACATTAAAATTAAGTAAAAGGGCTAAATTAACTTACCTATTAAACTTTCAAACCTTCAAACCCTAATTCTCCTTTTTTCTTTTCTTTCTTCTTTCTTTCTTTCCTTCCCCTTTTCGTTTCGTTTGCCTATTCTGTTACTTTTCTTTGTTCTTTACTTTATTTTCTTTCTTTTATTTGTTTTAGTTGCTAATAATATATTATAATTTAATTTAATCAGTTAATAACAAATATCTAAAAAAAGCCTTAGATTTTTTTTTACAGTTTATGCCGCCTCATCTATGCTAATTGGTAAAATTGCTAGTTTGGTCCTTTTTATTTTCTATTGATCTATAATTGAACCTTTGCCCTTCATTCAATTTAGTCATTTTTACTAATTGCTCTAAATTAAGCTAAATTCACCTAATTTAAATCTAATTAAACACATCGCTAGACTCATAAATATTTCTAGTAATTATTTCGAACTCGATTTACTAAGACGGAGGCCCGATAATGTACTCTTTCCGGTGCCTGTGAATTTTGGGTCATTACAGATGGCGCGTCAACAGTGCATTGATGGCCTCAATTTTAGGAAGTCGAACAGCTGTTCCCCGAAACTTCCAGAATCCCTTGCAGTGCGATGAGAAAGAGAGTTAGGGTTTCTAACCCTATCTGAGAGTTATTTGGGCCTTTTTGGGCTACCTTGTAATTGGGTTAAGGTATTAGGGTTTGTATTGGGTCTGTAGGTTTAAATTGGGCTACGGGTGTATTTGGGCTACCGGGTGTAACAGGTCTATTTGGGTTTTAACTTTTGGGCTGTAAAGGGACTGTTTAATAAATAAATATTTATTTATTATTATTATTTTTCAATTTAAAAGCCCGGGAAAATTTTGGTGATTACAATCAACAATTGAGCGAAAATAATACTTATGTCAGATGTTCAAGAATAGGGGTTTAGACAAAAATTGCTAAAATTCAAAGAAAAGATTCGAACCCAAAACCTCACACAGCAAGCCACTAAACCAAAACAATCATTTGTCATAAATTTCAAAATTTTAACTCATCTCACGACGTAACCACTCTGGGTTCCACTAACTCAATTTCTTCTAACACAGTTTTTAGGATGTTACACCGGCCAACTCCAATATCCATGTGGGTAGTAGTAGAGGAATGTTTGGTATTTGAAACCGTAGGCTCTGTAGGAAGAAGTGCACTTCCCACATGCTTTTACATCCCCCTTTCTCCATTACACCTCGAATCTTGTTTCCAAGGCTCCTTTCAAATCCAAGGATAGATTGCAAAGTCCTTCCAAGGAAGTTTGAAGAATTGAAACATTGGCAATATTTGAACACTCATGTTGATGGATATTGCTATCATTTGCTATTGCTAGACATTTATCAGTCAAGTCTAAGTTGCAATTTTTCTCCAGAGCTCTTAAATTTGGGAATTTTCTTTGCATTTAAACTTTATTCCACTTTGTGAATTTTTACATATTTCTTTCCTATATTAGCTCTGTAGGAAAAACTAATAAAAAATATTTTTTTCCTTTCAATGTTTAGTGAAATTGAAAAATAAGAGAAATGATGAATTTTTAAAAATACATAATTTTATAAAATAGACACTTAACTTTTACCTTATCATTTTATCTCCTTTTTTATTCTAATTTAAAGTGATTAATTTTTTTACAAATGATCATTTTTTATTTAAAATTTATATTCCTTTCATATTTTATTATACTCTTTTTTATTTTGTCGCTTTTCTCACTCTAGCAAGCAAATCAATGATTGCTTAATCTCTTTCAAATTAATACAAAAAAATTCTTCAAATTCATCGTTATTATTTATTTATCAATAATCATTGTTCCAACTTGTAACACCCCTAACCCGTACCCGTCGCCGGAGGGATTGAGGAGTATTACAAAACAAGCATGAAATTTCATTTAACAATATTCCAATAATTCCTAAGTTCAATTCACATCAAAACATTTAAAGCATTAATCGAATATCAACCACACATACACATTGGCTATATGGAATACATACAATAACTTAACAAGCCATTTTCGCATGGCTATACATATATACATTATCAAAAGATACTTAATTAATATCAAAAGTCAACCCCATACATGCTATTATCAAAGTTCAATTACAAGAGTACCGAAAGGGCTTAGATAGTGTGGACGACTCCGACTTTGAAACTCCCGAGTCCGATAGCTAACGAACAAAATCTATAAAACAAAGAATTAAAGCAACAGAGTAAGTATTTCGATGCTTAGTAAGATTATAAGTAAGGAAATCATTTGAAACTAAAACATAGCATTCATAAGGCTAAATAAATACATATACACAAAATCACATATTCAATTTACTCCACACTTCTATCAATTTAGTTACACACTCAAAGTCAAACATAACTAAATTTCACTTGAATCAAATTCCATGTAACTCGAGTAAGCTATAGACTTCATACAACCCTGAGAAATGGCTGGGAGAGCACTATTCGATTACATAATCACAACTTATACCAGATTAAATTTTCCAATGTATATAAAATACATACCTGATCATCTTAGGGATTGTGGGCACATTAATCGGAATTATTACAACAGGATTGCACCTTTCCAAACATCAATGCCTTCGGAACTTGGCCCGGTTATATCAACCAGCACGAATGCCTTCGGGACTTAACCCGGTTATATCAACCAGCACGAATGCCTTCGGGACTTAACCCGGTTATAACAACCAGCACGAATGCCTTCGGGACTTAACCCGGTTATAACAACCAGCACGACTGCCTTTGGGACTTAACCCGGTTATGTTCCTCAATTATCATGCATAATACATATATATATACATCATAATCATTAACATTTCATTTACATTATTCGAACACAAGCACAACATGCTTATCAATCATTACACTTTCGGTTCTATAGCCCTATACAAATAACACGATTCCGTTTTGCTATTCCACATGATTTCTATAACCATTCGGCTACAAGTAAATACACTACTTATTTATTTCAATATGTAATTCAAGTAGAACCATTAGGTCACAAATTATTTATTATGCTCATATATATATATATATATCATTGCTTTATCAAATCATAAGCTAAGTTCCATTACTCAAAGACTTACCTCGAGTATATTTGGATAGTTACGGATAGACTACTCGATTGCTTTCTCCTTTCCTTTATCTGATTTTGATCCTCTTAGCTCTTGAGCTTAAATTTAAACAAATAGATCTTATTTAATAACTTATAAATTTAGCTATTCGATTTAATACATGTATATCATACAATTTAAGTACGAATGATTTTATTAACTAATTATTTAAACATCATACATATGCTCTACTCATGCACCATCGAACATAATACTAGCTTAATACCTTGCATTTTCGAATTTCATAAACATCATTTAGTTTCATATAAATACACATATCATCCCAGATCGACACAAGAGTCAAATGCATCACTCAAAATGCCGAAATCCAACTAAGTCTACCATTATAGCATTATCAGATTTATGTACTTGGTAAGTTACGTTTGAACACATTCGGCACTAGGTGTCCAACCAAATATTTCTTTAACACTGAACTCGACTTATAACCTTTCCTAATTAAAACATTTAACACCGACTAGTCATGCTTACAAGCCTAAGCCGAATATCATTTTAGACATTCGAGAAATCATTTCTCAACTCAACTTAATTGTGTATACCTCACTCAAACATTCACACCAATTTATTATAATATTATGGCCGAAACCCTCAATTGGCTAACATAGCCTCTTAATTTCAATATAAACAAGTATACATATATATACAACCTAAATCCCTCTCTTAACACATAATTCACTAACTTGGAAATTATTTCCTAACAAATTTTAACTTACTCTAAAGCCGAATGCTACTTAAGCTTTAAGCTCATGTTCTTTCATTATTAAGCAAGTGTTATAACACAACTAACATCCATTTTCAATTTGAACATCAACATAACAAAAATTTAAACACAAAGATTCATAGCCGAAACCTATGCATAACATTGTTCAAGATTTAAACCCTTAAATTCATTTACAAAGCCGAACCTTTTGATATATAAAATAATCTCTAATTATTACATTCAAGCACCCAATGGCATTTTCTTTAACTTAACACTAAGAAAAACAAAAGATTTGTTCATGTAACTCAATAAGTTCAAGCTCATCCCTTTCACATATAAATACCAACAATTTAGTATTAACTAGCTCAAACTCCATTAAACCGTTAGAACACCAATCTATCCCCTACCATTTCTCCCATGGCCGAATGCTCAAGACATCACAAAACTAAAAATTTTGTCATGGGCTATGTAATGAACTTAATACCTAACTTAAAATATGCTAAAAATCCAAAAGCTAACATGAATTACTTACCTTATTTAAGGCTTAAGATCACCGAATGGTTAGCTCCCTTTTTCCTTCTTTAAAATCGGCCAAGAAGAAATAAGGATGAAAAACTTTGTTTTCTTCACCCTTTTTTCCCATTTTTAATTCTCAATATTATAATTTAAAGTTATTTAGTAGTCATTATACTATTAAAAATTTCATATATTTTATATTAAACACCAACATGGCCGGCCACTATAAACTAAAAAGGGACATTTGACATGCAAGTCCATCCTTTTTTAAAACATGCATTAATAGACTACTTATAAATTAACCTAGCACATTTCATAATTGTCCCACATAAGTCCTATTTAATAAATTTCACATGCAAATGACAAAATTAAAGCATGAAACTTTCACACGTGCATGTACACATATAATAGGCATAGAATATAACGGTTAATTATTTTTATGACTCGATTTGTGGTCCCGAAACCACCTTCCGACTAGGGTCAAATTAGGGCTATCACACAACTGATAATTTATCATAATGCTTTATGTAATTTTAAATGAAACAAAATGTATATTATTAATTAAAATCAATCTAATTCATACGAGGGAAGGAGGGAGGGAGAGAGGGGTAGAGAGAGAGAGAGAGTTATTTCATCATTTGAAATTGTCAGCACATTCTAAATTGTTGCAACCTTTTTTATTAAGCCTAAATTACTGTTGATGTTGTAACGGCCCCAAATTCTCAAGTCAACGTTCGAGTGTTGACCTGGGTTGGCGATAGATAAATTTATTTTGGGATTGGGTTTTGTTAGAATTAATTTTGGTGAATTTTGGACCTTTTTATAAGAAATTAAGGATGTTAGAAGCTTGTGTGAAATAGGGGGAAGATGGATGGCTAATATGGTGATTTTAACATTTTTGAATAAAAGTCTTCTCTCAATTAATGGGAAAAGATAGTTTGGTAGATTGAACCATGGGATAAAGTGGATTTGTCCCTATTTTTTCCTATATAATAATCACCCTATTGTTTTTTTTTTCCTTTTACATTTCTTCATTTTTTTTCTTCTTTTTTCCATCTATTTTTCCTTACCAAGTCATGTAGAAGGAGAGAGATTCGAGTGAGTTCTCACTATTTTTTTTCATCCTCCAAATCTCAAAGAAGGTAAAGTCTTGATATATATATTTTTTAAAAGTTCCATGGAAGAAAAAAAAATATCTATGTTCATCAAGGATGAAGGTGGAGGTTTTTGGGTGTTTGGAAGGGTTTGAGTTTGAGGAAGTCTCTACCCATCTTCTCATATTTTATTTATTTATTTATTTAAAGTATATATTTTTACATCCTATCAACTCTTATTTTTTTGTGGGAAATCTTGTGTGTTACATGGTTGTTAGTTAAAGAGGGTGGTGAATCTTCTAAAGTTAAAGGTAAAGGTAAAGTGGTCGAGAGCTAGGCAAGAAACTTTGTTGGTGTTCTTCCATCAAGGTGGTACCCTCTAACTCTCATATACTTCTTGATAAGTCATAAATATGATCCTTGTATGATAATGCATGCATGTTATATGTCTTTGGGTGGAAATCTTATTTTGATGATTTAAAATGAAGCTAAAAACTTAGTTGTGAAATCTACTAGAAACAAATTATTACATGAACAGTAAGTTTAAAAATTCACCATAAATTCTGTAAACATAATTAAGAAGTGATCTATACATCCTTGTAATTGCGAGTCAGTCTAGTTTTGTTTAGAACAAACAGAGATCGATTTAGTTTTTTATTTTAAAAGATATGAATTTTTTAGTGTTGAAAGGTCATAAAAATCTAGCAGCAGAATTCTTATAAAACAGATTTAGCAATGACTTTGAAAAATCACCAAAAATTTCACAAGATAAAATAGGAAGCTATAACCGTAAAAAAGTATAGTTTCGTTTAAAACAAATGGTGCTCAATTTAGAATTATATATTAAGAGTTATTAATTTTTGAATGAGAAAATGTCAAAATGTCAAAATGTCAAGGTAGCAGACTGTCACATCTCATTATTTAATATTTTAGCTGGAATGATAAGCAAGTTGAAACGAGTATGAGACTTGAATGTCATGATTGTATTTTTGTGATTATATGTTTGATGCTTTGTTTGCACTTAGCCTTCGGGCTCTAACCTAACTAGCGGCCATTAGTGGCGCTCGGGATAATCCTACGGACACTCGGGATTATTTGACTACTGACCATGAGTGGCGCGGACCTATCCGGATACCCGATTATTTGAGCAGTATGTGCAATCTAACAAGTTTTACAAGCTTGATATGCAAGTGATTTGGTTATGTAGATTTAATGACTCATGATTTAATTATTTGATACTCATGTCATGTTTCTATATATACATTTGATTTGCAAGCTTATATTTATGAATTGCTTGAACTATGGTAGATTTGTTATGTACCACTGAGCTTGTAAAGCTCAGCCTTTGATTTATCTTAATGTTCAGATTTGTAAACTTTTGTTCGTGTCCGAGGAACATCATCGACGAGAGACTCTTAACATGGCGTATTCAGAGTACAATACCTTATCTATTAGTAGGCATTGTATTCCTAAGGCCTTACTTGCATTTTTTTTGTAGGTCTGTAACTCATTTATCATTTTTGTTATTTTGACTATTTTGATATACGATGATACTGGAGCTCCACATATTTTGTATAACTACTTTTATTACTATTTTCAGTATAATTATGTATGGTATTTTCTCTTATTTAAAATGTATTTCAATGTTTTAAATTTCTTTGAAAATTTTGCTAGGTTACTTCGGTGACCTGATATAGCATCTTAGTATTCGAGTACTTCGTATTCGGGATTAGGGTGTTACAGATGTTCTAAACTTTTAGGAGATCTTACAGGAGAAGGTACAAAGGGTCTAGGTGGAATTATCAATGATTGAAGATTTGCTTGTAACATTTCTATCACTTTAGTCATCGATGGTCGATCAAATGGATCAGATTGAATGCACCAAAGGCTCACAATAATCAACTTCCTTGTTATTTCTTCTTCTTCTTCTTCAAGTATTACTCCATTAAGATTCAAGTTCATAGACTGATCAAGATGCTTATAAATCTAAGACGGAAAATATACTTCACTAGTTTGAGACACTCCAACATCAATATTTTTCCTTCCTCCCACCATTTCAAGGACCATCATTCCATAGCTATAGACATCAGATTTATAAGAAACTCCACCAAAGTTTCGACAAACCACTTCTGGAGCAATATAACCTATTGTTCCCCTAGCACCAGCCATGGAAATAATACTCTCCTTTCTTTCACATAATTTAGACAAACCGAAATCAGAGATTTTAGGACAAAAGTTCCCATCTAAAAGGATGTTGTGAGGTTTTATGTCGAAATGTAAGATCCTTGTGTTGCAACCTTGATGCAAGTATTCGAGTCCTCTAGCGATACCAAGTGCAATGTCATACAAAGTTCTCCACTCCAATCGACAACTTTGATGATGCAATCTTCTATCATAAATAAACCTATCTAAGGATCCATGGGGCATAAATTCATAAACCAAAGCTCTCTTTGATCTCTCAAAACAAAAACTAAGTAGACTCACGATATTAACATGAGAAGTTCTACTAATGCTAGCCACTTCATTCATGAAATCCTCCCCATTTCCTTTTGATTCACTTAAAATTTTGGCTGCCACGAAACGATCTTCAGACAATTTCCCTTTGTATACACTGCCAAATCCTCCTTGACCCAATTTATCATTAAACTTATTTGTCATTTTTTTTTTATTTCTGCAAAAGAATACCGCCTTGGTGTAAGAGAACCGAACTTTTCGATGAATGCCTCAATCCTACCATCCTCTTTGTTGTTTCCTTGATTTGGTAACGATTTTCTTTTGAACCACAAGACAACGAAGCATATGGCAATGGTTATAGCTACTGCCAATCCTGCTCATGGAGTATGAATCGGGTCAAATAAACAATTAATTGGAGATATAATATATAGAGAAAGTAAGTGAAACAATTAAGATAGGAGAAAAATAATAGAGCAGTGGAAACACTGAAATAATAACATGCATAGTTTGTTAGAAATCTAGAAAAATGTTAATAAATAATTAGATAAATTTTTATTTAAAAATTTAAAACACAGTCTCATAAAGATTTTTTATTTGTTTTAAGTAGTTTTTATGGTTTTTTTTTTGAATTAATGTTATTTGATAAATAATACTAAATTCAAATAGGATAATTTTTTAAAAAAGTGTTACAAGTACAACATAAATATATGTTTAAGTGATGATAAGTATCAAACTATTTCAACATGGGCTGTTCAAGTAATCAAAAAATTATAAGTACAAATGGACTAAGAACTTGTACAATCTAAACTAAAACTAACAAATTGAACTAAAACACACACATAACAAACGCATGTAGTGAAACTTAGAGACCCACATATATAGTTGCACATAATAGATCTCGAACATTAATTCAAAACCTCATTGATGATTATTAATAGATGTTAATTATAACAAAAAAAGGGTGACTATTAATTTATAAGGAAAATTATAAGTTATTCAATAAATTATACAAACAGTATATATTTTCATTATTACTTTGAAATCCAGTTAAACTATAGTAAAAATGAGTTAATATTATCCGAAGAAAAAGATTACTTTGGAATTTTGAAAAAAATAAGTAAAATAAACAATAATCCTATAATTTTATTAATTGTTAACATATCAAATAACTATTGAGCATAAAGATGATAATGAAGGGGATAAAGGCAGAGATTGCCTTATTAACCTCTGCCCTATGACGGCATTGATATTAAGATAAACGTCCATGAATGTTGGTTATATCAATAACTATTTCAGATTGTTTGATCCATTTCTTCTATTTTGATTTTTCAATTTAATATCTTAAAATTTATTCATAAACATAATTTTCGTTTTTAAAATTATCTAATATATAATTTAATACATATATAACAATAGCATATTCAAATGTAACTAAAGCATGAGTGTAAATAAAAATATAATAAATTTAATATTTAGACAATGGGGACAGAATACGTATTTATTACAACTGTTCCACACAGTTGCATGCACTCATCTTTTTTTAACAAATCTCCTTATTCAGAGCACATCAATTAAAATCTTGAAGTTTGTTTTATGTAAGAGAGAGAAAGTAAAAATCCAATAACGTACATATCCAGCAAATTGTTTCATACCTATGAATAGCTTCCACTTGAATTTGGATTTGGAGTCCGTAAATGAAATATACAATTCACTTATTATTGGTTGATGAATAAACAACATTTATGAAATATAGCTTGACGAGTAAGAAGTGAAGGTGGTATTTTTGGAGTAGGTCAGGCTGAAAGCTTTGTGGGCCAGCAATGAATGGGTAGGTGAAGTTTGTTACTGAGCCGCGTGGAAAAACTAATGGGAAATGTTTAATTTTTTAGCTTAGGCTTAGCAAATAGGTCAACTTTAATGGCATCAAATTCCCAAGTTTTCATGCTGCTATATTAGTATGAAACGAAAGCAGCTAAATTTACAGCACCCCAAAATCCACCATTAAATGGAAGAAATTTAACAGAGTCTGAAGTTAGTCAAAATATAGAAGAAAAACTGTAATGGGATTTGCGTTTGGGAAAAGCAAATAAATGAGTTTCAATAATCCTATTCTGGAATGGCCCAATGTCCTTGTTTCCTACCATGACAGCCCCCCCTTATTAGAGGTCAAGACCAAACTACATCCACCTAACCCTGAACTACTGTTTGGTCGGAACAAAGATCGACGACATCTTGTTCCATCAGTTTCCGGCTTCGGGTTTCCCCTAAACACTGGGTTCTTGGAACCGAAATCGTAAGACTTAAATCCCACTACAAGTGATATTTGAACAGCTACAGCAAAGAACAAAGATTGTACCTGGGGAACAAACGTCGCCATCTGAGCAGTAACATTCAAATTCACCTGAGACGAGGTTACGCCCGCACTGCCCACCTTTGTTTACACAATTATTACAACGGGTATCATCTGCAGACCACCCCAGCTGAAACCCAATTTTAGCCGCTTCTTCCAAATCATCTGCATCCCGGCCTTCCTCCAGTGACGGAACGTGAGAATTCGGGACTGGAATAATCACACTGTTACTGCAAGATCTCAGGAAATTGCCGATGACAGTTCCCGCGATTTCCCTTGTCACATAATAACCTACGATATTTGTATTGTTTATTGTGCAGTCGAATGGAATGGAAATCCCGAGAATTGATGTGAGATTTTGTGGAGCTGTGAGAGGCTGACAACCATAATACAGCCTTATATCCTGACTATCCCCGTTTTGTCGAAAAGGACTGGTTTCACTTTCAAAAGTGGAGTTGATGAGATGAGTGGGACAAAGATTCTCACTGTAATCGGTTCTAGAGACATGAAGGGTTTGTGATGCCTTGTTTATTGCAAGAACTCGGTATGTTGCAGAGTTGATTGTGATTTCTAGCTCACTTTCACTGCAGCTGAGCTTGAATCCAGGATATCCACAACTTTCCGGCCGATTCAATCCCCAGAAAGGGTAACCGATATCCGAAATATTTCCGCAACTGGATCGAACACTGCAGCTCAAGCTCAAATAATTATTCGAAAACACTGGTTTTGGAGAAAGAATCAGGACCAAGCTTATGATGATGATGATGAACCAAAACTTGGATGGCATTGTCGGAGAGGATGGAGAGCATGAGGGAAAGAAACTGAGAGTAGTTGGATATAAAATGAGCGTCTGAAAGTGAATTGGTGTTGATCTTCATGATCAAATAGTTGGTATTTGACTAATTCAAAGTTGAAAATTTTCCAAAGGAAACTTCTGCTATATGCCACCATTAAGCGCCAGTGAATGGAAATTTAGGTAGCCTACCATGGCAATAATATATTATTAAGTGTGAACTTACAGTGTTGAAACCATTTTATTAAAGTAAATGGTAGTGATACTTAAAGTCTGGAAATAAACAGGAAACTGCAAGCGGATACATGGTATTTCTAGATTAACATCTTGGAAACTTGACTTTTCAGTGTTGCCAAAGTCAATGTATTATAGGGAAGAAGACAAAAAGTTGAAACGGAGAATTAGATGGAAACTGCGGGGAGATGATAGGAGTATGCTATAACTGGACAACCAAAACATGGATCAGGTGTAAGCCAGACATTTATGCAAAATATTTGAATTCAGGTTGGGCATTAGTGGAGTCTCATTCGAGTATCCCACTATCATGGGAACCAAATTCATTCTTTAGTAACTAAAAGAGCTTAATTCAACATAATCAAGCAGTTTAATCTTTATTTCCAACTGATCTCACGCATTAAAACTAAGGCAAAATTAACTAAACTATTAGTATTTAAAATATTACAAAACCATCGCTAAAAAATTTTACTAGCAATAATGTCAATATCAATTAAGTTAAGACACAATCGGAAATCATATTATTTAAATTTCTATTATTGTTATTATTTATGAATGAAATAATTAATTTTAATTAAAATATATTTTATAACTAGTATTTTCGTCCATGCGATGCACGAATTTAGTGGAGTATATTAATCAAAACATATTATTTATATTTGTCAAAAGAATTGTTACAAAAATTGTAACCTTTCAAAAATATTATGATTGAGAAATTAAAAACATAACATGTAGAATCTTGATAGTTTTTAAAATAATATAAATGCATAGTCAATATAAATTAAAAACAAAAAAGAAATTAATAATTAAAATAAATTTAAATTTAAATTAATACATAAAAAAATATTTTAAATTAGTTTTAAAACATGAATTAATTTTATATTTGTAAATATAGTTATTTAACAATTTTAAAAGTGCTTAAAATTATCAAATTTTTAATAAACATTTACGTAATTTGAGTTTTTAATTAATATTTATTTTTTAATAAATGTTTATAAGATTATGACGAGGTTGTGAATGAATAATTAGCCATTCTAATATAAATTGGAGTTCTATGATAATAGCAGTAATTTAAAATAAATCAAAATATGTTTAAAAGGTATTTTTAATCAATGTTTAATACATTTTTAATAATATATTATTTAAGAAATAAGTATAATTTTTTTAGATTATCTATGTATGAGAGCAGTGGCGAATTCAATATCTTCTAAAATGAAAAATTTTCAGTTTAAGTCTCTTTATAGTTTATAAAATTTTAAATTAGTAATGGTAAAATTGCACTTTGGCACTCTCAAAAAGATAAAAATTTGATTTAATTCTTTAAAATTTATAAAGATATAGGCTATTAATATGGTAAAATTGCATTTTTACTATTGTAAAAATATACAATTTAATTTCGTCCCTAAAAAAAATTGTTTGGCTTCGCCCCTGTATGAAATTTGAAATTTAGTTTTTATATTTTTATTTATAAGTATGGTTAACACTCTTAAATTTATTTGTGGTTATTTTTTGAAAACATTTGTTTTTGAATTAGAAGTTATTTTACTATTTTATTGTAAACTATTTAAGACGAAAATAAAAGTGTTAAAATAGAGAGTACTTTTAAAAGAAATAATACCAAAAAATTGAGTAAAGCATGCGTTGAGTTGAACCCAAATTATGCAACGAACACGAACAAAAATTGAGAAAATTGGATACAAATATCTACATAGATAAAACAAATCACGGGTAAAGAAAACTTGACAGCAAAAATCGAAATACAAAAAATTCTCAAAATTCTTACAAACTCTCCCTTAATTTTGTTGTTGTTATTCCTAATAGGCCTATTTATAGGTTGAATTTCGTGTACAAATATGACTAAAACACCTCTAGGATAATCAGAGTTAAATTGGAAAAATATAACCAAGTTTAACTAAGAGAAGAAATAAGATTAAGTAGGGAATACGTGGCCGCGTCGTTGCGTGGCACGCTGCCTCATCGAGACGCCCTTCACCGTGTTGTCGAGGCATGGAAAATATTCTCGTGATGATGTCGGTGTCATGTCATCAAGACATCAATTCTTCTTTGTTCCTACATCAACCTTGTTTTATCCAAAATATGAAATACACTCCATGGTTGTATTGAATAATGTCCTCTATTGCATGGTTTTAGTGTGTAGGAATTTAAAATCAATTAATATGGTGATGTATGTCTCCTTTCGAACATTATTGAAAATATGGTAAATAAAATAATTATGTTATTGCAGTATGCATTATTGAAAATGGTTGAATTTAAAATGAGAAACATAAATTTAGATTTGGAACACATTACCTCAAGTTTCTGATAGACTGAAGAATGGTATTTATAGTTGATTTTGTCAGCTTGCAATATTAATATCGGATTAAATAGATAGATGAAAAAGGAAAATTGTAAAAGATATGAACATCAAGGGAATGAGATACCATTAGCAATTTAATTCTATGCTATAAATATCGTTAATTATGTTGCAAACTGGTAAAACATGGTAATTAATAATTGTCATATATGCATTATGAAAAACCTGGCACTTTTGTATTGCATGAAGAACCCACAATTCCACCAACGTTAACGCGTACGTTAATTAAGTCTAAATAAATTTAATTGTCAAATGTAGTATAACTCTTTTTAGTGCTATAATTTTGAATTTTTTTGCCATTTAATTTTGGAATTCCATAAAAGCCATACTTTAACAAAGTCAAAACGTTATAAACTTTACTTGCTTAATATAAAAATATGCGTTAAATATTATACAATGCCATGTGTCAACTAATTATTGGTCAAACTTGAGAAGCTGAGAATTGGGCTAAAACTCAAAAAATTTCCATGTTTGATTAAAACCCACCTATATATATTCAATTTCAATAAAATCATTATTCTCACTATCCATCCAAATCAACACCAACATTTGATATTTTCCAATTTGGCAAGTAATGTTAACAAGTCATAATCAACTATTATTAGGTTTGGTTGGACTAATTGAACTTGGATATGATAAAAAAAACTCATATTTTAAATACGATAAAATATCTTATTGAAATTTAACCTGATCTATGAACATCTTTAATATAAATCATTGCACAAAATGTATTTCCTCTACTTGAAAAGTGGACAGAAATCAATTCTTGTTGGTTACAAA
Organism: Gossypium anomalum; assembly: GCA_025698475.1. Lineage (NCBI taxonomy): Eukaryota > Viridiplantae > Streptophyta > Magnoliopsida > Malvales > Malvaceae > Gossypium > Gossypium anomalum. The sequence goes on from CM046966.1 coordinate 20,822,532, forward strand.
TAGAAGTCAAATATAGTCCATTAAAATCGTGTCGTATAATGTTTTTTTATACTTTATTAGACATGATAACTCTCTTATTTACAGCAAAATGCCCTCATCCTATTTAATCTTATATAATACACCAATAAATAATTTAAAAAATATTAAATATTATTTATTTCCGACATTTTTATTTTCTAAAAATATTGAAACTTTATTGCTTTTGAAAATTTCTAATGATTTTTCTTATAATGACCTTCACCATTTTTTTTAATTTTTTATAAAAATATCATTAAGTTTAATTAAAAAAAAATATAAGTTGAAGGTTCAACTGTCAAAATAACAATTTTGATGAATGAACTATTGTGCTCTCTTTTGTAAGGTACAAATACCAATTTAATCACTTCACAAATCTAGACTAAAATACAATCTAAAATATATTACAATTATAATCTAATCACATGATATTTTTATTTTAATATCTTTAATAATTTATACTATATTAACATTTTCATGACTGACAAAAAAAAAAAAGGAACCGTGACACAATACCCAAGTCGCCAAAACTATCTGAAATCTCCAATTTAGAACCTAATATAACGGTCAAACTACCCTACTGTCTCCTCAAGAAGGTTCTGTATAATACTACTACGAAGTAAAAATATCACTAATGACTGCATTTTTAACTCCCTCTTTACTAACGCCATTTGCTTCTTTTGTTCTAAGAGTAGAGTTCTGAATATAAGAATTCACCAAAATCCATGATAAAAGACAACTCAATATCCATCGTAATCATAATTATCCTCATAATCATATTCTTGGTTGTCATATTCACAGTCACCGTAAAAAATTCCTCCATATTCATCATCATCATTGTCGTTATATTCATCTTCTAAGTCACCTTCTTTGCCAATTTTAGAAGCCTTCTCCTCCTTTTCATCAGAATTTGATTCTATTTTTTGTTTCTTGGGTTTCTCTGTAACCTGTTATACCAAAGAAATCTTAGGATAACTTCATGAAGTTTGTTTGTTTTTTAAAAAACAAATCCCTCTTAAGCAAACCTATGTCAGTCCGACTCTGAAGTATCCATGTTGACGCATTGAGAATAATCATATCCAACACTCCCAAGTCGGAGTAACATAGGTATCATACCACCCAAAAGAAAAAGTCTTTGTCAAAGACAATGAGGGACACAAAAGAAATTACCAAGTATTTGTTTGTAAGTTCGTGTCTATGGTCTAACAATCAATTTGAAACATTAAAACAAATTAGGCATAAACATACCGGGTCATCAAAGAGCTTCTCCAATGCATCATAGTTTATTTTTGAACTTAATCTCTGCACAGAACCAATACAAGTATAAGGCATTCAAGGCAAAAGTTAAGCAATTCAGTTTGTAGAATCCATATAAAGTACTAAAATTATGGTTTTACTAGTAGACATCCATACTGCATGAAACACTTGAAAAATTATAGAACCTAAACAAATGCATGATTATGACAACTGTAGATTGCAGAAATGCGTGAATGCTAGGCCTGTCAAATGGATCCAAGCAAAATCAGCATTTTATTTTCAGGATCACTTTATTCAACTCCGGGTTGGTTATCAAGGCATAGCTAATCTGTCTACTAACTTTTAAATCTCATTGAGATTGTCTGCAAAAGGAATATCAGACTAATCTCCTGTTCAAGCTTTCCATCTCAGTTAGGTAAATTGCCTGATGGGATTAAAAAAGAAGCCAACTTTTGACATTATTTTAACAAACAAATTCCAGGCATCCTAAAAATTTTGAATTGCATAATGTTTATACGTGCCAAGAAAGTGATCTATTAACAAATTTTGATGTCTTCTGGTGAAAAAACAAGAGACAATATTGTAGTATTTAGTTTCTTAACCTGTTCAACCATACTCTTCCAACAAAGATAAAGCTCTTCTCAGTAAAATCTTGTGTAAAAGGGATTTCCTTTTTTCTTTTTTAAAAAAAGACCTCAATCTTTTGATTGCTTATTATTTTAAAATTACAGAATAATGAGGCAATTTTACAGCCATCTGGAGAGATTATTATCAGTTTTAGTTTCATTAACCCAAAATTACTTTAGATCTTAATTACTATAACACTACAATGTTCCCATTTCAAAGTGCAGTTTCATCATAATCACAAATCTATTCGGCCACGCGGTACCCCTTAGACCAAAACAAGGAAGAAAGGCTATCTAATACCTTCTTAACCAGCATTCGCCGGGTTGCCTCAGCAGCAGTCTGAGCAGGACCTGCATCTTTTTCTTCAGCAGCTCGCTTTTGTTGCCTCTCCTGTTAATACAACAAAAGCAAACAAAAGAAGAAGAAGAGAAAAACAAGCTGAAATAGAGGAAAGAATTCTGGAAACAATACATCTTAAAAAGAGAAGTACCATAATCTAAAGACGATCATGGTTGGACATAAGAATAACATCTTGCAGCATGCTAATTGCTAAGCTTAGAACTATGCTCATAATTAAAAAAGAAAGAGGAACTTTGCATCAAGCCAAAGTGGCAAAAGTCAGCTGAAATAGAGATCAAGAATTAAATGAGCTGAAATAGAGATCAAGAATTAAATGCATGCAATCCAGCTATTACGTGTGGTACCATTTATAGTTTGTTTTGCATTTTCATTTCAGCATTTTAGATATTGCCTTCCATGTCTATCTTAACAATAAGTAATAAAGTACAAGAGGTGGCTTGCACTTCTCTTGATATAGTTTTCAGAAATCAGGAAACTTCCAATTTTTCTTGATATTCAAGAATCACCTTTCTAGATTTTGCCACTAGTTCTGCAACATCTGCAGCAAGCTTCTGTGCAGCTTGGAGGTCCTCTGGGCATTTATCATAGTTGGCCATGCAAGCCTCCTTAGCTGCTGCTGCAGCTGCTTCCTTGGCTGCTTGTTCCTGCAAAGATTGCAGTATGATTAAGTTCCTGTAACTAGCTAGGTTTTTTTTTTTTCTTAAATAAATTCATGAAAGGAAAGTTGAGTTGCATTTTCCACTTACCTTCTAACTAACACAAATGCACTGAGACTCAAATAAATTATATCAAACAATTTCACAGATTCAGGGCTCAATTTGACCAAAAGTATGAGAAAAACCATCTAAAAGTTTGTCTTTTCAATAGTCAAATATATCTGAATTGTTCTTCAAGGAGAAATCATCCTCTTATGTATGTTTTTAACTAGAAAGACACAAAATGCTTTTCCAATGCCCTTACTTGAGCACATGCCAATGCATGAATATTGCATTTAATCTGTGAGATTAGAGTAGAGGAGGCCAAAATAATGTTGTACTTAACAAAGTCATGGTTCAAATCACCTCAACATATTCCCGGTTCATTTCTTCCCAAATGATCTTTTTGAAATGCTTCTCCTCCTCATTGTGAAGGTAACCATCAACCTGAAAATGTAATAATGGAGTAGTTCCCAAGAGTTATAAGAAAATGACGTCAAAGTAAGAAGATAAAATTTAGTGCAGTTCCATACATGTGAAACCAACTAATACTTCCTAAATTAAGTTTAGAACACAATGCGTGCCACTCAAACAATAAACATGCACGTGTACATAAATGCATGCATGCATTAATAAAGACATAACAGTTTAAAAGGCATGAAAAATATTGTTGAGAAAAGGTGTACAATGAAGGCTATTTATATGACTAGATCTCAGGATGGTTGATTCTGTACCAGACCAACCAAACTCACTTCCTAAGAAAGTTATGAAGAACAAACTCTAAATACTGAAGAGTAGACCTGAACAATAAACTAGTTTAGGTAAATTGTAGTCAGTTCTTGAACATTTTTCCCTTTCAAATTGACAATTTTGTATTCTGAAGACTCGACTTTACAGATCAACCATTATTTAGACCCAGAGTAGCTCAGAAGAAACTATACAATAGCGGTGCTGATTGCATAAGACGGACAACCACCCAAACGTTCAGGATTAGTTTGGTAGCAGTTATTAAAGCTGAATTTAAGCCCAGTTGACTTCAAATCAAGTGTAGAACATCTTAGATGGTTTATGAATGCAAGGAAAAAAGATGATACGCAAGTAAACGAAGCAAAACAGTTAAGCTAGTCAAAGCACAAGAAACTTGATGTAATTTACATAATTCTATATACATCTTAAAACAATATTCCATTAGAGGAAATATAACCAATGTAGTTAGTACAGCACTTGGGTAGAGTACGAAGTACTTTTGTTTCTTGAAGTTCCTATGGACAATGCAATGTCAAAATACAAGAAAGCAGACTTATTCTGCACCTCAATATCATCAATATCAGAAAAGTTATCCGATCCGTCATCACTATCATCAACTCCAGGTAACTTATCATTGTCACCCTCATCAATGGCTGCCTTGTTAGTTGCATCCTCTAAAACCCCTGAAAAATACCTCTTTTAATAAAAGATCTAGGGCATTTAGATAAAAAGGTCCAATTATTAAACCATGTCATGCGTGATTACTCCTGATAATAAAACTTACCACTAATTTCAGGTATTTCAGATCCACTTGCAAACGTGCTGCTGGCTATGCTCTGGGTTATCAAAAACAACCACAACAATGAAATATCGTGCTAAAGAATGAAAGCCAAAACTATGCAGAAGATAACCTTATAATAAATAATAAAAAGATTCAAGTGTCCTGTCACAAAAATTTGAAAGAGGTTAATCTCTCATAATTAAGCAACATAACAATTAATAAAGTCTTCATTACTATGTTTTTAAACTAAAAAGACAGCACCAAATTATGAGATCAGTTGGAACATGAGGACGGAGGAGAGAATAATTCTGCATGCTCACATGAATCTCACAATCCAGAAGATAACCTTATGATAAATAAAGGTAAAAAAAAATCCAAGAGGAAAAGGACTCAAGCGTCCTGTGACAAGATTTTGAGAGTTCAATCTATCATAGTCAATCAACATAACAATAAATAAATTCTTTACTATTAAGTGTTTAAACTGAAAAGAATGACAGCACATTAAGAGATCAGTTAGCACATGAGGGGGGGAGGGGGGCATTGTGAGAGAATAACCTTTTGCCATGCCCATGATGTGAATCTTGCAATCCAAAATATATGAAGTGTTTACAATTCAGATTCTCAACATTCACTGTCCTTAAGCCTTTAAAAAGGTATAATTACAGAACTTACTTTAGTATTTTCCTCAATAGATAATTTTGCCATTCTCTCTTTCTCAGCACGTTGGAATGCAGGTGGATCTGACCCTCCATCAATCCCTCCTGAAACCTTCATGAACTGCACCAACCAGTAACAGCATGAACTTCAGCTTCAATGATAAAACAGTTTCCAGTAGTACAATTGTAGTGGTAAAAGAATATAAAAAAGGTACAAAAAAAACATGGGTGCCACCTCTTCATAACATTCATTACAAAGTCCATAGGCAAAAGGTTTTCTCCCCACATGCCTACATAGCACTTCATCTAAGCTGGTTTCTTTTGACCCAATATTTGGCTGTTTTTCAGTTAATGAACTAGTTCGAAGCTCCCTCTCCTTTTCCATAAATTCCTCCATCTGGTCACAAGTTCAAAACAAAGGAGGTATTTTCAAGAAATACAAAGGAGGAAAAGTAACAAGATGTGGAATACAACAAATTCAACATGACACCTGAGGTAATGATGAAAAATTGGCATCAATTTTTTCATAAAATTAGTTAGATACTCTGTAGTGTGAACAAAAGTAACATCAACAGTAATAATAGTAAAGATTTACCAATCAAATTCTAGCATAAGAAAAAAATAATTGTACTGACACAAGTTGCAATTACAACAACAACAAAGCTTTTTTCGCCCAAGATGCTGCAAGCCTTATAGATCAGATTATGCCATCATGCTCTACTTAGGACCATATGCAGATAGGAAGTCATATCAACATCAAAAGGGGAAACAAAATTCAAACTACTGTAAGCATCAGTTGAATATGGTTCTTCATTCCATAGTTTCTAATTTACAATCTTATTCCATTACCAATTTCTTAGCACAATGTAGTTCTATTTTACCATGCACAAGTAAAAAAATGCATACCGTTAAGGCTCCAGAGTCGGTATTCTCAAATTCAATCAACCGCTTTGACAATGTTGCTTCACAAATGTGAACAACTTCTATCTGATATACAGATCTTAATTAACCCAACAATTTAAGAGAGAGAGAGGATAATAAGCAAAAAGCGGAAAAAAACAAGAATCAACATGAACCTAAGTAAAGAAGAAATTGGAAAAACAAAAAATTAAACTGCCCACAAGCATAAATAAATACATATAATGAAATAAGTTAAACTGAAAAAACAAAAATTCATTATCTAGCAGATGCTAAATGGTAATATCAAGCTATCCAGTATTGTTATGGCTTAAGGCTGTCATGGATTTACTTTACTTTTGCTTTTTCATTTTTATTGTATTAAACTTCAGTTATTTTATGCCTCCACCTTTTAGTACCATGATGCTAAAGTTTACTTTATGGAAAAAGAATAAAAAATAAAAAATAATAATAACAACATGGACATGTGCATATTACTACAATGCAAATTGTAGAGGGGATCTTAGACAGGGCAGTGAGGCATCTAAAACTATCCCTACTCTAGCTTAGGCCAAGACATGAACCTAATCCAAAACCACCAAATATGAGTTAGGACCTTATTTAGAATGTGTATGAGAACAATCATGACATGGTTGGAAGTTAAAACATCTACTGAATTTCAAGCCCCTATCATAAAATTAAAATTGCAAAGTCTGCCAACCAAATAGTATAAATAAAAACTAAAAACTTATAAATTTTCAAGCAAAAGGAACAACAACATATGATTATTAAAGAAGGCAACAAACAAAAAGGTATGAACTATAACTTACAATCTTTGACTTAGAAAACTTCAGACCATGTGAAAGTGCAGAAATGTACAGTGCTGCACCACATAATCCACTGGGTTTCCGCCCTGTCTGTAAATTTGTGTTACAGTAAGGTTTTAACTCCAAAAATTACCTAGATAATACACAGAATCAAAATAAAGTACTTTTGAATAAAATCACACCTGCATCCAGTCCCGTTTCATGCTAGCTAAAATGTCTCGTGCAGTTTTAACAACTTCATCATTTCCTTCTGGAATCAAAGCTGCAAAGTATATTGGTTATTATGCATGTCTGAGTTCAATGCACAAACACTGGGAGCATGCGATCAACTAAAAAATCTACGGAAATTAAGCAACTTACCATTTGTAAATTTATGAATAAAAATTGAAGGATCAATTAGTTTCGGAAGATCCTTTGAGTCAGCAAGGTACAGCACATAGCAAAGTTGCAGATATACAGAGCCAAGCTCATAACTGAAGAAGAAACAACAGAACATCGGTCAAAAAAAAAACCTCATCACGCAGAGAGATAAAGAATTATTGAGCAAGTTAAATTTGTTTAAAAGGGGTAGAAAGGGGGAAAATTGCTTACACATTTGCATGTAAATAATGTGAAAAATCAATAAGAAGGAATGGCTTGCCCTTTTGCCTGCCAAAAATTATATGGTTGAGGAGGGAAATAGTTCAACAGTTCAAAGAACAAAAAGAAACAAAAAAGTGATAAAAAGGAGGGTAAACAATTCAACCCTAAATTGAAGAAGAAACAAAAAGAATCATGTCGCTCATGATAGCTCTCCCTCTTTCTCTCTTCCTCTCCCTCTATAGTTCCCTATCCTGACTCTTTCATTCACTGACTGATTTGTGTATCTCTGCAATGATCTAATTTTCAAGAAAGTGTAGAGCTAATTTGAATATTTGATGTGGCTCTTACGAGCACAGCATGAATCTTTTGTGTTTCTTTCAAATAGTGGACCACTAGCTGAAAGAGATCCCATCCAATATTTTCTATCCCAATTCCAGACCAGCAATATTCTTTCTGCATTCCAACCCCAGCCACAAACACATCTGTTTGACCAATATCAAACCCTAAAATACAAGACTCTTACCCTCATTCTTGAAAATCCTAGTCAACAAAAAATCTTTATCGATTACAGTATTACCCTCCTTTTCCCTAAGCCAAACTCATGCAAAATCCATGACCAAAAAACATATATGAGAAGATGAAGTAAAGAGTCACAATTTATTGTGTTTTGCAGAAGAAAAAGTAGCCAATACTGCACAAATTTCAAAAAAGATTTGAAAGGAAAAAAGATCAGATACTTCCCATAAATAAAAGGATAGAAGGTAAAGAATCACGCTTGTTATTTTACAAATGAGAACGAGAGGTTTGAAGTATTAAAAATTACTACCATCTGCATGACCCTATATTTTAGTGAAAATATGCATTTGTAAGTTACATGTATGAAATTTTATTTTAGCAAGTGCTTATGCACATAATCAGTAGACGTCTGCATGTTTGTGTTATTAAACTGAGATATAAACGGCTGAATCATCACATTTAAGTTTAAGACAATAGACCATGTTCGAATTCAGGCAATAGTATTTCCATGTAATCACTTTACAAATTTAAGAAAGAAGAAATTCCTCACCGACAGGCAAGATAAAGACATGCAGCCTGTACTAGCTCTGATCTGCGTCCCTTAGTGAAATTCCGTTCAAGGCCAACCTTCACAGTAAATATAAAAATAGCTTAAAATATTGAAGGGTGGGGGGGGAGGGAGGACAAAAATAACAAGCATTGAAATGAAAGTTCAGACAAAGAAAACATACTTCATAAAACCGTAAAGCAACATTAGCAACATCATCACTATACTCGTCAATAAGTAATCCAGTCTTCAAAGATCTGATACCATCAAGAGCTGTATCACAATGAAATTAAAACCAGAAACAAGATATTTATAAGTCACATTACAATAAGTGTGTAATGCTAACACATAATTAGCCATGACAACAAACTGAAACAACACATAAAAGTAAAGTTGAGCCTGCAATAAAGATGTCAAAAGGTTTTGAAATCAGAGCACCCTGAAAAAGCGAATTTGATGAAATGTATAAATAATCCTTTATCAAAAGTTGGCAACATATAGCTTCTTGCATAACATAGATGCAACTTAATAAAGCATACCTTTAGCTATGGTATGCTGGCGTGAATCTGAAATACTTTGCGTAGATTTCACAAAATTTCCAGATAGTTTGCTCTGGGAACAAAGTGAAATTAGCAATAGAAATCAAAATAAATGCAAGTCAAAAACAAGAAAGCAAAGATCAAGTTATCAACAAACTAAACAAAGGGAAACAAAACTTGAACTCCACAATTCAATGCACTTCACTCAATTAAAACACGTCTGAAAATGAGATTAGCTTGCCAATTTCTTCTTCTGTTTGATGGCATATTCAGCCAGCCATTCTCATAGTTAGGAAACTACAAATAGCTAGTAAGAAGTAATTGTCTATGACAAAGACAATGAACCTTGCACAAAATTTAAGAGTACATATCACCTAGCTTAAACCTAACTCGCATCTATTCAACTAAATTTTAGCATAACATAGTTCCAAAATTAAAAATCACGTATAAAGAAAGAAACATTACTTGGCCAGATGAATCTTTAACGAATTGAGGTTCGGTCGCAAAAATGCAATCTTCCAACACCTTCCCGCAAAAAGTGCAAGACCTACAGAATAGATAAATAAGTAAAATAAATAATGAAACAAGAAACTGAAATTTTCTCTAAAAAAGACCCACACTGTTTATGAGCAAGAAATTCACTTACAAAAGACCGTCGTCGACGCGTTCTCCAGTAACGTTTCTGGAGCAATTATTACAGTAAACCATCCTGCTCAATTACGAATTTAAAATTCTAAATAAAAGAATAGCGCCTTCTTCTTTCCCTTGCCTTCTTTTTCTCAGCAATCAAATTGAAAACTATGAATTTTTCAAATTTAGAGTATGAAATCAAATTTAGTAATAAACAGAATAATTTAGATCAAAATATATTAATAAAAGTAATCGGAAGAAGAAATTTAAGAAGGAAAAACCCAAAAAAAAAAAAAGTAAGAAAGAAATTGGAGGTTGAGAAGGAGAGGGAAGAGTGAGTCACTGACTTGGGAATTAGTGGAACGGTTAAGAGATGACGTTACGCTTGGATTTAGGGACGGATGAAAAAAACCGGGCCGATAGGTTTCAAACCTATTATTTAATTTTTTTAATTTAAACTTCTTGATTTAATGTCTCAAATAAGAAAATAAAATCATATTAGAAAACTTCAGATTATCATTCCTTAGCTAAATTTCTCCTAATTAATCTAAAAAATTGTTGCCTAAAATCTCTTAAAAAGATACTAAGAAAATAAATATTTAATTAAATCAAAATATGATAATATAATAACAAAGTCAACCGATTTAATTGTAAAATAAATTGCAATTAACTATTGCAATTTATGGTAGCATAATTATTAGATACATAGAATAATTGTAACATAGCATATCACTATTTGATTATTCCGTCAATCATATTATCTTTTAATTGTACAAATATATGAATATTTTTAACAAAAATGACAAATTTGTTTTTTAATCTAATGTGCAATGACTACTTTACCCATTTTTTGAGTAGCAAGGACAAAATACAATCCAACTTTGAGTACAGGGGTTTCCATGATACTTTTACCCTCTATGATATATACAAATATAAGACATTTAATGAACTCAAAGTTAATATTGATAAACACAAAAAAAATTATATTTAATTTTTTATGCATTTAATAATTTATGTTTACACAATTAACATTTAAAATATATTTAAAAACTATCAATTAAAAAATTTATGAAATCAAAATATATAATTTATTAAATTTACTTATGATTGCTTCATTGTGAATAAATTACTCAAGTTAACAAATATTTGCAACACCTTAGGTGGGTCGTGGCGGCAGTTCTAATGTTTGAAAGCTCCCTTGCAACATTTCTATTACTTTAGCCATTGACGGTCGATCTAATGGATTGGTTTGAATGCACCAAAGGCTCACTGCAATCAATTTCTTTGTTATTTCTTCTTCCTTTTTTGTTCTTTCTTCATTAATATTCAAGTTCATAGATTGATCAAGATGCTTATAAATCCATGAGGGGAAATATGTTTCACTAGTTTGGGACACTTCGACATTGATATTTTTTCTTCCTCCGACCATTTCAAGAATCATCATTCCGTAACTATAAACATCGGATTTATGAGAAACTCCTCCCAGATTTCGAAAAAACACTTCTGGAGCAATATAACCTGCAGTTCCTCTAGCACCTGTCATTGATACAACACTCTCCTTTCTTTCGCATAATTTAGACAAGCCAAAATCAGAGATTTTGGGACAAAAATTCTCATCTAAAAGGATGTTGTGAGGCTTTATGTCAAAGTGCAAGATCCTTGTGTTACAACCTTGATGCAAGTACTCGAGTCCTCTAGCGATGCCAAGTGCAATGTCATACAAAGTTATCCATTCCAACTGGCGACTTCGATTATCTGAGCCTTGACTATAAATGAACTTGTCCAATGATCCTTTCGGCATGAATTCATAGATCAAAGCTCTCTTTGATCTTTCAAAGCAAAAACCAAGTAAAGTTACTATATTAACATGAGAAGTTCTGCTAATGCTAGCTACTTCATTCATAAAATCCTCTCCATTTCCCTTAGTTTCACTTAGGAATTTAACTGCCACAAGATGACCGTTGGACAATTTTCCTTTATATACGCTTCCGAAACCTCCTTGACCTAATTTATCATTGAATTTATTTGTCATTTTCTTGATTTCTTCATAAGAGTATCGCTTTGGAGCAAAAGGACCAAACTTTGTGATGAATTCCTCAATCCTAGCATCGCCGTTCATCTTTCCTTGGCGGAGATAATTTGATAATAATTCTCCTTTGAACCTTAAGATAATGAAGCATATAGTAGAAATCGATACAACTCCAACAACAGATCCTGTTTATGAATTATTAATCAAATTTTGCTAGCTCAATAGATAAGATTCAATTAAAGTGAAAACATTGGTTAAAATAAAAAGAAAACAGTGAATAAAATCGAACAAGAAACTTAAAAAGAAAGCGTAAATTATCAAAATAGTCACTTTTGTTTATCTCAGGTTACATTTTAATCACTTATGTTTGAAATATTACATTTTCGTTACTTACCTTAACGTGTTGTAACATTTTAGTCACTAAGTTGTTAATTATCATTAACGGTGTAACGATAAGTTGACGTGGCACGTTAAATCATCATTTCAAACAAAAATTGTGGATTAAATTATACAATTGGTCCCTATATTTTTTTCGTTTAGAGCTAAATTTTAACATAAAATTTTCATTTGAAATGATGATTTAACGTGCCACATCAGCTTACCGTTACACTGTTAACTACAATTAACACTCAGTGACTAAAATATTACAACACGATAATATAAGTAACTAAAACGTAATATTTCAAACATAAGTGATTAAAATGTAACCTGAGACAAACAAATGTGACTATTTTAATAGTTTATCAAAAAGAATCATAAAAGTTTAAAAAAAAAGTATGATTATTAATTTAAAAGAAAAGCATTAAAAGATATACAAAGAGTATATATATTTATTTAAAATCAATTTAATTAAAAGCTATTTCAACACTACAATTATAGTAGTTGTGATGTATTTAGTGTGTGCTTAGAAGATATATAGTTAATTCAAACCACATTATTACACAACAAACAGTTTCATACCTATGATTATTGGAGTCAGCTTCAACTTGGATTTGGACCCACCTATTAAATTACAATATACCACACAAAGCAATAATTTGGTTACTTTACGATTTCAATTCTTTAAATAACTTCAACTCTTTTTTTTTTTTTTTTTTTTTTTTTAGAGTTAAACATTCACATCAAATTAATATTACTATCTTAAAACAGAAAATAAATAACATGTTGAATTGTATAAATGGAAAGTACATACATACCTCTGGTATTATTGTTTCCAGTATTTGTTGGGGATGGTGGGAGAAGGGATCGATGGCATTCGTTGGAATCCGGTGAACTCTCAAATCCTGATGGGCAGTAGCAGAATGTTTGATTGTTGGACTTGTCAAAACCGCAGGCTCCTCCAGAAGCATTGCACTTCCGGCAGGCTTCCGTATCTTGCTTCCATTGCACCTCGAATCCTGTTTCCAATGCTTCTTCCAAATCCAGGGAATCATTTCGAAGTCTTTCCCAGGAAGATTGAAGAATCGGGACTCTAACATTAGCTGAACATCCATCTGGACGAATGTTATCCGTAGTTATGGAAACATTGTTGTAATTTGAAGAATTGCAAGGGAAGATTCCAAGACTCGATGCAGATTGGCAGTCATAAGACAGAGTAAGATTAGTATTTCCAGAACCGAGAACGAATGGCTCAGAATTCAGGATCGAATCTTGAATTGGAATTTGAGGATGACAAGAGCCATTCTTGATGAAGTCCTCCCTCGCAATCCTTAGAATTCGATTTTCATGATGGATGTCCAGCACCTCATACTTTACACCAACAATTTCAATCTTAGTAGTATTAGTAAAAACGTCACAGTGAAGCTCCAAACCAGGATGTCCGCATTCTGGATCTCGATCACCTCCGGAGAAAGGATATCCAATGGAGAGATTCCCACATTTAAACACTGCATCGCGGCACTTCTCGTACAGTTGATCGGGACTGGGTAGGGAAACAGGAAACCCAAGAATAAGCAAAACAGAAGTAGAAGCAGAAAGAAAGAAAAATCATTTTCTTTTCCAAAAATTTTCAGAGCAGAGATGGAAGAAAGGGTTGGCAATTGATTGCCAATGCCACCGCGGACAGGTGACATCAACAGGCACCATTACCTTGGGATCGACTGTTCACTATATTGAAATTGGTATGCATTTATTACCTGGTGGAAAGGGTAGGGCAGAAAGTAATATCATAATCAACGTCAACACAAGTGAACGTACTGGCTGCATCATCATATGCGTAGGTATAAGCTGTAGGACACGCAGTCTTGAAGAATTGTGAGTAAGAAGTGGGCTGGCACGTAGCTGGAGAATCATAATCTCCGGTGCAGCAATACTGGGATTCCCCAAGAGCAGAGCAAGCACTCTTACATGCAACTGTCTCACTCCCATTGACAACCTTAAGCTCCGAAGGACAGTCACCATTCAAATCCGCAACACATCCAGTTGAGTTACAGTCACCTCCAGTTCCACTATGTGGGGATATCATCAATGGTAGATTGTATCCACCAACAAGGCTAACATCATAGAAATCTCCCAGATCACCTTTGAATCCAAACTCTGCAAGGGTGGCCTGGATGGAACTATTACCAGAACACTCTGGTCTAGATGTGCCGCAATCCCCGGTGAGGCAAGAGAAATTGCCAGAAGAGTCTTGAGTGCAAAGAGTTCGACCCCATATCCGACCGCTCCAAGATCTTGGAATAGAAATAGATGTTGATTCGCTGGGTCGAAGACTGAAACCTGTAGTAGGAAAACTCTGTGAGGTTTCGTCCGTTGTCAGCACCCCTGGCCAAACTGTATAGCTGCAGTTATTTACAATAGTAAACATCCATGGACGAGCACCTGTACAACAGGAAAATGAATTTAAATCAACACAAAACATATACACACACACAAAAAGAGGTATATGAACAGGGACAAGACAAGCAAAGGATCCAAGTCTAGTTTCAAACTGGAGAGTTTATAAGTTAAACTGAGAGAGGCCTTGAAACAGAACATACTTGAGTTAACCACCCAACCCAAGAGGAAGTTATTGAACTGGCAGATGCACGCAACCCTAATCTTCATCTTATTACCATTACCCAAAAAGAATAGTTCTAAAATGGAAAGTACATGCATACATACCTCTGGTATTATTACTTTGTGAAACAGCAACCCCAAGCATCATGAATGATAAGGAAAGCAAAAGAAGAGCAAGATCTGATGATGCTGATGCTGATGCTGATGATTTCATTTTCAATTTGTTTTTAGAAAAATTTCAGAGAAGAGATAGTAGGATAACCAGTGAAATAATAATAAATAGAAACCATTGATTTTTGTCTCAGCTCAGCTCAGCTCAAATGAATTTCGAGGAAATTGTCAAAACAAAAGGGTTTGACTATAAAGTCGACCTTTTAAGACTTTTAGCTTCCCAACAGAATTACGTAACTGTCCAAAGGAAATTTCTCTTCTTTCATCGACTAAACTTCCAAGGGAAATTGTTGAAATTGTAGCATACATGAACATGGCTCATGTTATTTGTTTCTGTTTCAGTTGGATTTTGGATAAATTATTTTGTATTTTGGGCTCATCTAGTTCGGCCTTATTTTTTATGTATTAATTAAAAATATCGTTTATTATTTAAAATTTAAGTATAAAAATATAAAAAATTTAATATAATTCTTTAATTATAAAATTATTTTAATAAAATTTAATGATGAATTCAAATCTATTTTCAAATTATACAAATGTATGATTTTTATAATTTTACAATTCTTTTCAAATATATATAAGAAAAAAAGACAAATTTCAATAGGAGAATCAAATGCCGTATAATTGAACAACCACAAATCTAATTAAAACATGAATCAAATACCGTTACGAGATAGGTGCTCCCAATTTTTTTGTCCAACTCAAAAAAAAAAATTGAATTCGATTTAGTCATTATTGAATTGAGTTCGAATTTGAGTAACTTAAGCTATTGAGCAAGCCACATTCAAAATCTTCAAGACTCTATAGGAAACGCATTCCCTTTCGACAATTTGTAGAATCATCAATCAAGAATTCAAATATCGGATCTCGTTGAAAGTCCCCTCTCCAACTGGACTTTCTCCTTTTGCATTGTCCACTGTGGGTGAAATAGCATGACTGGCGGAGCTGCCATCGTTCAGGACCACAGAGCCTCTCAATTTCTGTCCATTTGAAGCTACAAATTTGCCAATAAAATCCAGGCCAGACTTCTCACACTTCGTTCTATCCTTATTATACTAAAAAAATCATAATATTTCTTTTTGTAGGTTTTTTTGGAGGTGACAAAAAAAAGGCCGAATATAATAAGCGGGCATACTAAAATAGGATGGAAGGCGTTTATAATTTATTAACTTTTCAAGGCATTAACCCTCTTGATTTGTACCAAAAAGAAAACTTAGCAGTATAATCAAACTTTCACTTATTATTATTGAAAATTTTCAACTCAAGGTTAAGCACAAATAAACAACATGACAATTAAGCTCATTTTCTTCTTTAGATAAAAAATATTTATCTTAAATCAGAATTGAGAGATTGAACCAAATTTTCAACTTTAAAGATTAAACTTTAAATTTGGAGTCAAACTTGGTTGAAGTACACCCTACTAATACCACTATTGATGTCGTTTTATACTAACTGTATAGTCAAATCATGGACAGTAACAATTTGTTTGGTTTTACTTATCGAAACTCAAATTATTTGATTCTAATACTACCGTTACTATTGAGGAGGGACTCTAAGATAAGTTTTCGAAATGTCATTTCTAGGGACGTCGACAATAGGTCAAGGGTTCGAATCTCATGAAGGGTGAGGCACTAACGTCGCCTCTTGATAGGTAGTCGTACATCCACATATGGTCGAGCATTCCCTTCTGTGAATCGTAAATGGCTCTTTGCATAGCGGGAGACAAAACCCTTCCCTTCTGTGAATCGTAAATGGCTCTTTGCATAGCGGGAGACAAAACCCTTCTCTGGGGGACAATACTTTCCATTGTTGAGAAACCTGGTTGGCATCCCTAAAGATAACACTTCGAAAACTTCTCCCAATATTTTCAATCTCATTTTTACTGATATTTTCACTTTCAACAAAATCATACATATTGTCCACGTGAATAAACACCAAGCCATAAGCATTTGTTAATTTTCCAATTTGGCACGTAGTATTAAAAAGTATTGTAAAAAAACCTATCAAATTTTAGGTTACGTTTCAAATGATTGTTTGTTTAATCAATTATAGATTCTATTAGAAATCATCAAATAGATCCTCATATCTACTGTCTACCCTTTTTTGCATTTTTCCATATTTATAACTCTTTTAAATTCACTAATACTACACGTTTAATAAATTAAAAATAATAATGAACACATGTTTAATGAACAATTTCCTTTTTTGCATTTTTCCATATTTATAACTCTTTTAAATTCACTAATACTACACGTTTAATAAATTAAAAATAATAATGAACACATGTTTAATGAACAATTTCCACAAAAATGTTTAATTAGGTCATGGGGAAGTTCCAATGATTGAAGGCTTTCTTGCAACATTTCTAATGCTCTAGTCATTGACAGTAAATCTAATGGATTGGTTTGAATGCACCAAAGACTCAGTGCAATCAATTTCTTTATTATTTTTGCTTCCTTTTTTGTTATTTCTTCATTAATATTCAAGTTCGTATACTGATCAAGATGCTTATAAATCCATGACGGAAAATATATTTCACTAGCTCGGGATGCTTTAACATTAACATTTTTTCTATCTCCAACCATTTCAAGCATCATCATTCCATAACTATAGAAATCAAATTTATGAGAAACTCCTTCTAAGTTTCGAAAAAACACTTTTGGAACGATATATCCCATATTTCCTCTAACACTATCATCGATACAATACTCTTCTTTCTTTCACATAATTTTGACAAGCCAAAGTTAAAGATATTGAGACAAAAATTCTCATCCAAAAGGATATTGTAAGGCTTTATGTCAAAGTGCAAGATCCTTGTGTTACAACCTTGATGCAAGTACTCGAGCCCTCTAGCGATGCTGAGTGCAATGTCATACAAAATTACCCATTCCAATTGACAGTTTCGATTATCCTATCCTTAACCATAAATGTTACAACTCATTTTCCAGTAGTGTCGAAAATAGTGGTTTCGAGACCGCAATTCCAACGTGAGAGTCAGTAAATATTAGCTGTTTAATATTTACGAGTCAAATATAATAATAAACTGAATTTTGATTTAATAATTTTTTGCTAATTCAATAAATATTTAAGTACAAGTGGTTTGCCCGTAAAGTTAAGTGGTTTTGAAAAAATGAGGTATCAGGGCCTCTTTTTTGTAAACCGAGCCCGTAAATATTTTTATTAAATATTTACGGATTTACCACATTGGTGTATTGAAATTTGGTTTAGTATTTTTAATGTTTGGCTAGTTAATTAAAAAAAAAGACTAAATCAATTAAGTTGCAAAAGCCAATCACTATTAGCTTAAAAGGGCTAATTGACTATAAAAAAATAATTGAAAATATTTAAATGGTAATTAAACTATTGTTGAAGATAGTGGACGGTATTATGCTTAATAAATTAAGTTTTATAATTATAATGTTATTAAATAAATGTTAGTATTAATAAAACAAATGAAACATTCTTCATCTTTTTCATTTTTGCTTCTCTCCAACGAACACCATTGTTGTTGAACCTCCAAGCTTTGGATTTGCTTGTATCCTTTGTTTTTAATAAATTTTATATTTTTGAGATCGTTATAGCTTAATTTATCTAGTTTAGGGATTATTTTGAAATATTATCAGAGTTTTGAAAGCTTGTTATTGATGTTCTTGAAGCTTTTTAGTTTATAATGGTTTAGTTTGGAGCTTGATGTTGAAATAGGACTATTTTGTAAAGTGATTTTTGTATAATTTTTAAGTTCAAGGATTAAATTAAAAATATATTAAATTTGGCATGGTTTTCTTGTGAAATTTCAGATCTAGAGGGCTGATTAAGGATGGAAAAAAATTCAGCAATATGGGTTATGGATTAATTGTGAAATTAAGCTTGTTCCGGTTTTAGGGACTAAATTAAATAAAATATAAAAGCTTAGGGTAATTGCGAAAAATGACAATTAAAAAGTCATATGCATTAAATGGTCTTTTATAATATAATTGGGACTGATAATTGAAATAAAAATTACTGTATAGATCAAGAACCGATAGTTAACTGCAGAAAAGAGAAAATTGTTGATTAGGCCCTGATATTGCCATCTTTGCTGTTCAGCCTTGGTAAGTTCATACAGTTTAATTTGATATAATTGGTATTATGTTGATTTTTGAATCGTGGTATGTTAATATATATGTATATATATATATGTACTTGAATTGTTGCAAATTGGTACAAGGTGAAAAAGTGAATTGAATTGTAAAATGTTATGTGATTACTTTTATCGAGCCCGAATGAACATAGGATAGGATACATTTGGCATGCCAACAGGTTATTTTGCGCATTGTACGGGATAGACTTGTGATGAGATGATGATTCTTGACTTGTTGTTATACACTAAATATATCAGAATCCAGCATTTGTTAAAATATATTTAAAAAATAGCAGTTAAAAAATTATGAAATTAAAATATATAATTTGTTAAATTTGCTTATGATTGGTTCAACATGAACAAATTACTCAAGTTCACAAATATTTGCAACATCTTAGGTGGGTCGTGGTGGAAGTTCTAATGATTGAAGGCTTCCTTGCAACATTTCTATTACTTTAGTCATTGACGGTCGATCTAATGGATTGGTTTGAATGCACCAAAGGCTCACTGCAATCAATTTCCTTATTATTTCCTCTTCCTCTTCTGTTATTTCTTCATTAATATTCAAGTTCGTAGACTGATCGAGATGCTTATAAATCCATGATGGAAAATATATTTCACTGGTTCGGGACACTTCAACATTTATATTTTTTCTACCTCCAACCATTTCAAGAACCATCATTCCGTAACTGTAGACATCAGATTTATGAGAAACTCCTCCCAAATTTCGAAAAAACACTTCTGGAGCAATATATCCAGCAGTTCCTCTAGCACCTGTCATCGACACAATACTCTTCTTTCTTTCGCATAATTTAGACAAGCCAAAATCAGAGATCTTGGGACAAAAATTCTCATCTAAAAGTATATTGTGAGGCTTTATGTCAAAGTGCAAGATCATTGTGTTACAACCTTGATGCAAGTACTCGAGTCCTCTGGCGATGCCAAGTGCAATGTCATACAAAGTTACCCATTCTAATTGACGACTTTGATTATCCGATCCTTGACTATAAATGAACTTATCCAATGATCCTTTTGGCATGAATTCATAGATCAAAGCTCTCTTCGATCTTTCAAAGCAAAAACCAAGTAAAGTCACTATATTAACATGGGAAGTTCTGCTAATGCTAGCTACTTCGTTCATAAAATCCTCTCCATTTCCTTTCGTTTCACTTAGGAATTTAACCGCCACAAGATGATCGTTGGATAGTTTTCCTTTATATACGCTTCCGAAACCTCCTTGACCTAATTTATCATTGAATTTATTTGTCATTTTCTTGATTTCTTCATAAGAGTATCGTTTTGGAGCAAAAGGACCAAACTTTGTGATGAATGCCTCAATCCTAGCATCGTCGTTCATCTTTCCTTGACGGAGATAATTTGATAATAATTTTCCTTTGAACCTTAAGACAATGAAGCATATAGTAGAAATCGATACAACTCCAACAACGGATCCTGTTTATGAATTATTAATCAATTTTTGCTAGCTCAATAGATAAGATTCAATTAAAGTAAAAAAAAAAAACATTGATTAAATAAAAGAAACCAGTGAATAAAATAAAAGAAAAAATTTAAAAAGAAATCATAAAAGTTTGGTTAAAAGTATGATTGTCAATTTAAAAGAAAAGCATTACAAGTTATACAAAGAGTATATATATATATATATATATATTTATTTATTTAAAATCAGTTTAATTATATTAATTAAAAGCCACTTCAACACTACAATTATAGTAATTGTGATCTATTAAGTGGTGTATTTTGTGTGTGCTTTGAAGATATATAGCTAATTCAAACCACGTTATTACACAACAAACAGTTTCATACCTATGATTATTGGAGTCAGCTTCAACTTGGATTTGGACCCACCTATTAAATTACAATATACCACACAAAGCAATAATTTAGTTACTTTATGATTTCAACCATTTAAATAATTTCATCAAAATAATATTACTAGCTTTTCAAAAAAGAAAAAAAGAAAAATTTAAATACACTATCTTAAAACAGAAAATAAATATAACACGTTGAATTTGTCAAATTATATATTAATCGAAATAATCTGGTGGTGCAATGGGTCAACATAGTTGAAATAGGATGAAGTTTTTAATAATATTAATATAATTTTGTCTTTGGACAATAATATTAACAATGTCATGGATCTTATGTTTGCCTATGTACTTGTTGCTATTGATAACAACATATGATGTCATATTTCAGATTAGCTTGGAGTGTTAAAAGTCTTAAGGAAAGAAAAATAACATTCAAGTATCGTTAATAGAAAAACTTGTTTAATTGTATAAATGGAAAGTAAATACATACCTCTGCTATTATTGTTTCCAGTATTTGTTAGAGATGGTGGGAGATTGGATCGATAGCATTCATTGGAATCCGGCGAACTTACAAATCCTGATGGGCAGTAGCAGAATGTTTGATTGTTGGACTTGTCAAAACCGCAGGCTCCACCAGAAGCATTGCACTTCCGGCAGGCTTCCGTGTCTTCCTTCCATTGTACCTCGAATCCTGTTTCCAATGCTTCTTCCAAAGCCAAGGAATCATTTCGAAATCTTTCCCAGGAAGATTGAAGAATCGGGAATCTAACATTAGCTGAACATCCATCTGGACGAATGTTCTCTGTAGTTATGGAAACATTGTTGTAATTTGAAGAATTACAGGGGAAGATTCCAAGACTCGATGAAGATTGGCAGTCATAAGACAGAGTAAGATTGGCATTTCCAGAACCGAGAACGAATAGCTCAGAATTCAGGATCGAATCTTGAATTGGAATTTGAGGATGACAAGAGCCATTCTTGATGAAGTCCTCCCTCGCAATCCTTAGAATTCGACTTTCATGATGGATGTCCAACACTTCATACTTTACACCAACAATTTCAATCTTAGTAGTATTAGTAAAAACGTCACAGTGAAGCTCCAAACCAGGATGTCCGCATTCTGGATCTCGATCACCACCGGAGAAAGGATATCCAATGGAGAGATTCCCACATTTAAACACTGCATCGCGGCACTTCTCGTACAGTTGATCGGGACTGGGTAGTGAAACAGGAAACCGAAGAATAAGCAAAACAGAAGTAGAGGCAGAAAGAAAGAGAAATCATTTTCTTTTCCAAAAATTTTCAGAGCAGAGATGGAAGAAACGGTTGATTGCCAATGCCACCGCGGACCGGTGACATCAACAGACACCATTGCCTTAGGATCTCCAGTTCACTATATTGAAATTGGCATGCATTTGTTACCTGGTGAAAGGGGTAGGGCAGAAAGTAATATCATAATCAGCGTCAACACAAGTGGACATACTGGTTGCATCATCATCATAGGCGTAGCTATAAGCTGTAGGACACTCAGTCTTGAAGAACTGTGAGTAAGAAGTGGGCTGGCACGTAGCTGGAGAACTATATTCTCCAGTGCAGCAATACTGGGGTTCCAAAAAAGCAGAGCAGGCACTCTTACATGCAACTGTCTCACTCCCATTGACAACCTTAAGCTCCGAAGGACAGTCATCATTCAAATCCGCAACACATCCAGATGAGTTACAGTCACGTCCAGTTCCACCATGTGGGGATATCATCAATGGTAGATTGAATCCATCAACAAGGCTAACATCATAGAAATCGAATCCCACAGAACTATCGAAAGAAAACTCTGCAATGGTTGCCAGGGTCCTGTACACCCTACCAGAACACTCTGGTCTAGATGTGCCGCAATCCCCAGTGAGGCAAGAGAAATTGCCAGAAGAGTCTTGAGTGCAAAGAGTTCGACCCCATATCCGACCTTTCCAAGATCTTGGAATAGAAATAGATGTTGATTCGCCAGGATTAAGACTGAAACCTGTAGTAGGAAAACTCTGTGAGGCTCCGGCCAGTGTTATCACCCCTGGCCAAACTGTATAGCTGCAATTATTTACAATAGTAAACATCGATAGACGATCACCTGTGCAACAGGAAAGTGAATTTCAATCAACACAAAGCATATATATATATATATATATATATAAAAAAAAAAAAAAAAAAAAAAAAGAGGTATCTGAACAGGGACAAGATAAGCAAAGGATCCAAGCGGAGTTTCAAACAGGAGAGTGTATAAGTTAAACTGAGAGAGGCCTTGAAACAGAACATACTCACTTGTGTTAAACACCCAACTCAAGAGGAAGTTATTAAACTGGCAGATGCATGCAACCCTAATCTTCATCTTATTACCATTACCCAAAAAGAATAGTTCTAAAATGGAAAGTACATGCATACATACCTCTGGTATTATTACTTTGTGAAACAGCAACCCCAAGCATCATGAATGATAAGGAAAGCAAAAGAAGAGCAAAATCAGATGCTGATGCTGATGATGATTTCATTTTCAATTTGTTTTTTAAAAAAATTCAGAGAAGAGATAGATAACCAGTCAAATGATGAATACATAGAAACCATTGATTTTTGTCTCAGCTCAGCTCAAATGAATTTCGAGGAAATTGTCAAAACAAAAGGGTTTGACTATAATAAAGTTGACCTTTAAGACTCTTAGCTGTCCAACAGCATTACGCAACTGTCCAAAGGAATTTTCTCTCCTTTTATCGACTAAATTTCTAAGGAAAAATGTTGAAACTGTACCATAGATGGACAGGGCTCATGTTATTTGTTTCTGTTCCGGTTGGATCTTGGATAAATTATTTTGTATTTTGGGCCGATCCAGTTGGGCCTTAATTTTTATGTATTAATTAAAAATATCGTTTATTGTTTAAAATTTAAGTATAAAAATATATAAATTTTAATATAATTCTTTAATTATAAAATTATTTTAATATTAAATTAATGATGAATTCAAATTTATTTTCAAATTATGTATGATTTTTATAATTATATATATTTTTTAAATCTATAATATAGGAAGAAGATAAAAGCTTCAATATGAAAATCAAATATCGGACAATCAAAGATCTTATTAAAGCATGGGTCAAATACCGTTACGAAATAGGTGCTCGCAGTTTTTTTGTTCAACTCAAAAAAAAAAAATCAAATTTGATTTAGTCATTATCAAATTGAGCTCGAATTTGAATAACTTAAGCTATTAAGCAAGTGACGTTTAAAATCTTCATGATTCTATAATGAACACATGCCCTTTTCACAATTTGTAGAATCATCAATCAAGAATTCAAATATTAGATCTCATTGAAAGTCCCCTCTCCAACTGGACTTTCTCTTTTTGCATTGTCCATTGCGGGTGAAATAGCATGACTGGCGGAGCTACCATCGGTCAGGACAGTTTCTATCCATTTGAAGCTACAAATTTGCCAGTAAAATTCAGGCCAGACTTCTCACACTTCGCTCTATCATTATTACACTAAAAAATGATAATATTTTTTGTTTGTTGGTTTTTTGAAGGTGACAGAAAAATGGCGAAATATAATAAGCTGGCATACTAAAATAGGATGGAAGGCGTTTATAATTTAACATTTCAAGACATTAACCCCTGATGATTTGTACCAAAAAGCAGACTTAGCTCATGACTATAATCAAACTTTTACTTATGCACAAATAATCAAAATGACAATCAAGCTCATTTTTGTTTAGATAAAAAGATCTTTTATCTTAAATCAAAATTGAGCTTTAAAATTAAAACTCCAACAAGATTGAGCCAAATTTTAAACTTTAAAGATTGAAACAAATTTTAAACTTTAAATTTGGAGTCAAACTTGGTTGAAGTACACCCTACTAATACCACTATTGATGTTGTTTTATACTGACTATATACTCAAATCATGGATGGTAACAATTTGTTTGGTTTTTCTTATCAAAACCCAAATTATTTGAGTTTAATACTATCATTATTGTTGAGAAGGGATTCTAAGAGAAGTTTTTGAAATGTCATTCTCGGGGACGTCGACAATAGGTCAAAGGTTCGAATCTCATGAAGGGCGAGACACTTACGTCGCCTCTTGATGGGTGGTCGTACGTCCACATATGGTCAAGCATTCCCTTTTGTGAACCGTAAATAGCTCTCTGCATAACGGGAGACAAAACTCTACCCCGAGGGACAATACCTTCCATTGTTGAGAAATTTGATTGACATCCCTAAAAACGACACTTTGAAACTTCTCTCAATATTTTCAATATCATTTTCACGATATTTTCACTTTCAACAAAATCATACACATTGTCCACATGAATAAACACCAAGTCATAAGCATTTGCTATTTTTCCAATTTGGCAGGTAATATTAAAAAGTATTGTAAAAAAAACCTATCAAATTTCAGGTTACGTTTCGAACGATTGTTTGTTTAATCAATTATAGGTTCTATCAGAAATCATCAAATAGATCCTCATATCTTTTGCCTTCCCTTATTTGCATTTTCCCATATTTATAACTCTCTTAAATTCACGAACACTACATGTTTAACAAATTTAAAAAATAAACACATGTTTAATGAACAATTTCCTCAACTTGACAAAAATGTTTAAGTAGGTCGTGGCGGGAGTTCCAATGATTGAAGGCTTCCTTGCAACATTTCTAATACTCTAGTCATTGACGGTCGATCTAATGGATTAGTTTGAATGCACCAAAGGCTCACTGCAATCAATTTCCTTGTTATTTCTGCTTCCTCTTCTGTTATTTCTTCATTAATATTCAAGTTTGTAGATTGATCGAGATGCTTATAAATCCATGATGGAAAATATATTTCACTAGTTCGGGACGCTTCAACATTAACGTTTTTTCTACCTCCGACCATTTCAAGCACCATCATTCCATAACTATAGACATCAGATTTATTAGAAACTCCTCCTAGATTTCGAAAAAACACTTCTGGAGCAATATAACCTGCAGTTCCTCTAGCACTGTCATTGATACAACACTCTCCTTTCTTTCGCATAATTTAGACAAGCCAAAATCAGAGATTTTGGGACAAAAATTCTCATCTAAAAGGATGTTGTGAGGCTTTATGTCAAAATGCAAGATCCTTGTGTTACAACCTTGATGCAAGTACTCGAGTCCTCTAGCGATGCCAAGTGCAACGTCATACAAAGTTATCCATTCCAACTGGCGACTTCGATTATCTGAGCCTTGACTATAAATGAACTTGTCCAATGATCCTTTCGGCATGAATTCATAGATCAAAGCTCTCTTTGATCTTTCAAAGCAAAAACCAAGTAAAGTTACTATATTAACATGAGAAGTTCTGCTAATGCTAGCTACTTCATTCATAAAATCCTCTCCATTTCCCTTAGTTTCACTTAGGAATTTAACTGCCACAAGATGACCATTGGACAATTTTCCTTTATATACGCTTCCGAAACCTCCTTGACCTAATTTATCATTGAATTTATTTGTCATTTTCTTTATTTCTTCATAAGAGTATCGCTTTGGAGCAAAAGGACCAAACTTTGTGATGAATGCCTCAATCCTAGCATCGTCGTTTATCTTTCCTCGGAGATAATTCGATAATGATTTTCCTTTGAACCTTAGGACAATGAAGCAAACGGAAAAAACCAATACAATTCCAGCAACTGTTAATCCTGTTTATTAACACATATGTAATATTTAATTAAGTAAAAGAGCGTAATGAATAAAATTAAAGAAAAATCTTGAAGGAAACCCTTAAACTTCTGTTAGTTATAACACATAAAGTATCATTGTCAATTTAAAAGAAAAGCATTATAAGCACTAAGCATGCAGTGGCTTTGACACTCCCGCCTTAGCTAAAAGGTAAAATATTTATTTTAACCCGTTTTATTTGTGAGATATTTAATTTAAGTCTCTTTTAAACTATTCATTTATTTTTTTTTAAACTTTGGTCTCCTAAACTTTTAAAATTTTATTTTGGCACTCAATAATGAATTGCTGGATTTGCCCTGATTATATTTGTTTAAAACCAATTAAGTTATATTAATTAAAACCTACTTTAATCCTAAACGTTTAATTGTAGTAAATCTTAATTAATGGTGAGTACATGTAAATATTACTTTGGATTAGACATGTTGATTTTGATTCCAACTTTAAAAAATTAATTATAGTAGCAATCAAACCACATATTATTGCCCAATAAACCTCAACCTATAAGACATTATAGTAGTTGTGATGTGATCGTGTGTGAGTAGAAGATATATAATTAATTCAAACCACAAAAAAATGTTTCATACCTATTAAAATTGGAGCCAGCTTCAACTTGGATTTGGACCCACCTATTAAATACAATGTACCACACATTAGTTTCAACAATATTCTTTTGGGTTAAAACATTCACACCAAATGTCGAAACCACTGTTTTATTTAAAAATTTTAAATTTTTAAAAAATGGGGGAATCGACTTTTAAAAAACAGAAATATGGAGTCGCCACCAATCTTTTTTGTTTAGGTGCGATCGGGTCACCTAAGGATTTGGTTATTTTAATAAAATATTTCTTTTTACTAAAACAACGATTTTGGTCTACGAACTTTTGAGAAAACGGGTTCGGGAGTCGGTTACGCATGAGGAAGGATTAGCACCCTCACTACGCCCAAAATTGGTACCAAATCGATTAAATACTGTCCTTATATCTAAAATTAAAATGTTTTTTGAAATGTGGTTCTTTTTTTAATAACATTTGAATAACCCGAGTTGGTTGCCAAAAATTTTCTTGTTTTGACGTCCGAAAATTTACAATTTTGAAAATCACAAAAGGATGTTAAACTATTTAGTCCGATTTAAAAATCGAAACTCAAATAAGTGAAAGAGGGGCACGATTCTTCAATTCTCAAACATTGATCATTGCCTCACTTTGGAAAATACGAGTGAAATCCGGAAAGATATTCGATCATTTCGGACGCATTTGAGATTGCAACCCAAAGACGATAGGGCATTATCCCCGACCTCCCGAATATCGAACACTTCTTTCGTTTTAATGATTTTTTCTTTTTAGAAAACGTGGATGAAATTTCAAGGATCTTCGATTGTTTAGAACAAATGAAAAAAACACAACCCAAAGACGATAGGGCACACGATTCTCAAATCGCCAAACATCGAACATCCCTTGTTCTCAAAAGGTTTTAATAAGCAAGAGTGAAAATCTAAAGGAATATTTGATTGTTTTGAGCAAACGAAAGTCGCGACCCAACACGATAGGGCATGATTCTCAAATTGTCAAATGCCGAATATTGCCTTCGCTTTTAAAGAATTTTGAAAAGGCATGAGTGAGATTTTGAAGGGATATTCGATTATTTTGAACAAACGCAAAATTGCAACCTAACACATTAGGGCATTATTCCGCGAATTGCCAAACATCGAATCTAAATCTTCGTTTTAAAGAATTTGTAAGTAAATACTTATAAACTAGCTTAAAACGGATTAACGCATTTTTTAAGAGTTAAACGAAATTAATCATAAAACTTAGATTTTATAAAATCACATTTCGAAAACCAAATAAAAACAATGAGATGAGATGATACACACGCATAAAATACAATATGATGAGTAAGGATAATATGTCTTGTTTAATCAACGAAATAAACAATTAAGTATAATTAACCTAAAAAATATAACCCGATTACAACCATGCATGGGAAATAATTGATATAATAATACGATAACAAAAATAATAATATAATAATACAACACAACAAAGCAATCCATACAATAATATGCCACAATAATATACATAGCATGATATAAAGTAATCAACGCAAGATGTAGAAAAAGGAACAACATAGCAATTGGAAGCCAATGTGGTATAAAACGATTTTAAAATGATGACGAATAAATGAGCGCATAATTTACACAATATATAAATAGATGAACTTAAAACTATTTGGAAAAACAAATTGAAAATATATATACATAATTACTAAAACATATGTTATAGGACGAATATTTTAAATCGAATGATATGCTAAGTATTGAAGAATATTAGTTTAAAATTGACAATTTACTGCATAAGCAAGGAAATTTTGAATTATGTGTAAAGTATACAAAAAGAATAAATAATAAAAATGTATAATAAAATATAATCTTTAAAAATAATGGATTTAGAAACTTAGAAATACTTGTTTGTAAAGATATCATAGAAATGTACACAAAATTAAATTATTTTTATTATATACGTACAAATATATATATAATGAAACATTTGAATGAAATACTATCTAAAACATAAAAATAATATAATATAAAGAAACATTCCAAAATAATAATTTTATAAATACAAAGATAAAGTTCCTAAAATAGTTTCATATGTACATAAAAACATTTAAGTGTCATAAATCAAGAAGTATTTTAAATAATCTATGTATCAATGTATATATAAATTTTGACAACAATTTCATAATAGGGTATTTAAACAATGTAATGTTAAAAGAATTTTAAACATTCCAAAATAACAATTATTAAAAAAAAATGATTAGTATACTATTATATATATAGTATTTAAAGAAATAGAATACATAAGGTGAAAATATAAAACAATCTCAAAATAATCATACAAATGTAGCCAAACAAAATTATTAACATGGATTAATACATGAACATATTAAATATGTTTTAAATTAACCAATTGTACAACCATAAGACCAAATTAATACTGCAATAAAATAGGAGGATAATTTGCAAATAAAGTAATCATAATATGGACCAATGCTCAAAGCGCATAAATGTATAAGGACTGAATTTGTAAATATCTTGTGCCTACAATGCCGCATGGAACCGCGGATCAAAGTGAAACAAATACATGCAGATTAGCGGGCCAAATTTTAAAACACAAGGTAGGCAAATTGGACGCAAATCGAAGGTCATGCGCAAGCAAGGAAGACTTGTTGCATAAAAAGACCATTTTAGGTGCAAAAGGCTCCCCACCCCTTTTTACACGGTACCGCTTTTGCTTAATATGTTGTTTAAAACATTTCTTCTCCCATTTTCTTCTCCTCACAGTGCCCATCCTCTTATACCAAAGGAAATTTCAGCCCTAAAAACAAATTTCTAGGGTTTCTTTTACTTAATCAAGCGAACCACCATGATTTTGATGATCACCATGTTGGCAGTCCCCAATCTTGTTTGTTAAAGAAGCTTGGCGAGATCTAAAAATATTTGGTAGGTATTTTCTTTCTTTCTTCTTTATTTGAAAAGCAACTCAAGTCTCATATTATATATTTTTTTTAAAAACAAAAAGAAATTCGCAAAATACAAAGACTTTCAACATTGCTTAGCCTCTCACCCTTACATCCACATAGCAGGAGTATTTGGGGCTCTCATCGGCTTTCAATCGCGTAAAAAAAAAAAAAAAAAAAAAAAACTAAGAAAATCAATTTAGAAACAATCGGAGAAAAAAAGAAGGTGAAAATCACCTCTATTGATTTTCTATTGCCTTTTCTTCTATTCTTTTTTTTGAGTGTGCACAAATACAGTATGTATATCCCCTTTACATTTTTTCTTTTCGACTTATATAGCCGAATCCCTCGAAAATATTTTTGCTCTCCTCTATTATTTGCTGTTTTTTTTGCTCTCAGTATCTTCTTTCTTTTTGTTTTGCGTGCCTAGAGTCAAAGAAGCTGGTGGTAGCGTGTGGGCAACATGGTTGCACAAAGATGAGGCATGCCGGCCTAGGTACTGTGCCACAAAGTTGGGGCTAGGGATTAGGGTTTGTTGTTTTCTCAAAGTATTATGGGTCGTTGAGGTTGGGTTGGGCATAATTTGGGCTTGATTTGGTTTGTTTGGGTTGTTGGGCCCGGCAAATTTGGGCCCGTCTGATACCCCTCTTTTGCTCATTGTCGTGTAATGAGAATAGAGCAAAGACTTTAAAGAGGGCCAATTTTGCCCGGTTTTGTAAAATCTGGACTTCTTTGGTGCTCTACTTTTCATGTAGCCTCACTTTGTTCCATCAGTATCTTGATGCTTCGATCCATTCTCATCGCGACTACTCGTAGCTTTAACTCCTCTTCTACCTAAGTCTACTCCACTGCAACTTTAGGGGGCTAGGATATTTAAATCTGCTCCACTGCAACTTCAGAGAGCCAAGATTCACTGAAACTTTAAGGAGCTTTGCTGTGACTTCTGGCCGTTCTAACATAGCAAGGAAAAAGATCCACTGATACTTCAAGGAGATCTGTTGTGGCTTTTAGCCACTCTAACGCCATTCCAGGGAGAAAAGATCCACTAAAACTTCAAGGAGATATGTTATGGCTTTTAGCCGCTCCAACGCCATTTTAGGAGAAGATTCACCAAAACTTCAAGGAGATCTCATTGTGGCTTCTAGCCGCTCCAACGCCCGCCATTTTAGGAGAAGATTCACTGAAACTTCAAGGAGATCTGCATGTGGCTTCTAGCCGCTCCAACGCCATTTCGGGGAAAAAGAACCACTCAAAAACTTCAAGGAGATCTCATGTGGCTTTTAGCCGCCCAACGCCATTTCAAGGAAAAATAAAGGATCCACTCAAACTTCGAGGAGATCTGCTGTGGCTTTTAGCCGCTCAATGCCATTTTAGGAGAAAGGATCCACTGAAACTTCAAGGAGATCTGCAGTGGCTTCTCGCCGCTCCAACGCTATTTTAGGAAAAGATCTCTGAAAACTTCAAGGAGATCTGCTGTGGCTTTTAGCCGCTCAACGCCATTTCGGGAGAAAATATCCACTGAAACTTCAAGGAGATCTGTTGTGGCTTCTCGCCGCTCCAACGCCATTTCGGGAAAAGATCTACTCAAACTTCAAGGAGATCTCTGTGTGGCTTTTAGCCGCTCAAACGCCATTTCGGGAGAAAAGATCCACTGAAACTTCAAGGAGATCTCACTGTGGCTTTTAGCCGCTCAACGCCATTTCGGGAGAAAAGATCCACTGAAACTTCAAGGAGATCTGTTGTGGCTTTTAGCCGCTCCAACGCCATTTCAGGGGAAAAGATATTTAATTTCCAACTCATACCCTCTACCGCTTAGGGGATTAAGATCTGTAAATTCACTGTTACCCTCCTACCGCTTAGGGGTTAAGGCCTTTCATCTTTGATTTACTCCACTACTTTGCTTAGGAGACAAAATCTATAAATTCAACTGTGTTACCCTACTGGTTAAGGGTTAAGATTTGAAAGATTCGACTTGTTACCCTCTCGCTTGGGGTTAAAGCCCATCATCTTTGATCTGCTTCCCTCTTTGCTTAGGGTTAAGATCTGTGAATTCACTGTTACCCTACTACTTGGGGGTTAAGGCCCCTCGCTTTGATCTGCTTTCTCTCGCTAGGGTGATAAAATCTTGTGAATCTTCGATCTGCTTCCCTCGCTAGTAGGGTGATAAGATCTGTAAATCTTCACTGTTACCCTCTTTCGCTTGGGGTTAAATTCGGCTTGTTACCCTACTGCTTAGGGGTTGAAGCCCATTATCTTCGATCTGTTTCCCTACTGCTTAGGGGGTTAAGGCTTATAAATTCACCGATTCTAGGGACATGACCTGTAAAATCGGTTCCATATATCTATCTTTGATGTCAAATGATTAGAATGCTATGATCGAAATGAATCAAATGCTCCTAACTAGATGTGTTATGAATGTGTCAAATAATTAGGATGCTATGATCGAAATGAATCAAATGCTCCTAATTAGATGTGCTATGAATGGTAAATGAATGAAAATGATCCCTTTAAAAGGCTTAAGGTATCATCGCTCGTTGTTTATCGTGACATTATTACTAACGATATAACGCGCCATCTTGTTCGGGTGGTATTCTTGATGTAAAAAGTTGAAGAAATAATGAAATTTTGCTCGCAAGCTTGCCCCGCTATAATTTCGAGTCCATTCCACTATACCTAAAGTTTGTACCTCCCACTTGCAACTTCGGAGGAATAAGGTTCACTATCTATCTTGCTTTGCAACTCGAGGTATAGGATCTCCAATCAATTTGATTTGTCACACCATTCCTCGGGTGTAATGACCAATCTGTACATGCTCGATATTTGCATGAATGCAGAGTATCATTTTCCTCTTTTTTTTTTTTTTTTTAAGAATGATCCCCTTTTTACACTTAGGTTGACCTCGCTCGTCATTCATCGAGGTTATATCATCAAGCGAAATATCTTGCCTCTTCATTCAACTGATATCTTTGACAGAGAATTCAAGAGATAGTCGCAATTTAGAAACATCTTCAACCCTTAGGCTTGGTGAGTTCCAATGGTGAGTTCCAAATGATGGTCCTGCTTTTAGGTTCCTGTCTCATTAGAAGCTTCTAGAGTAATATGCGAAATTTCTTTTGTGAAAGTATTATTGGTCCATTAGTCGTTATTTCAATGCAAAATGCTAGAAAAGATCAAAACAATGGACAAGAAAGAAATTGATTGGGAGTATAGCTCAAAATAAATTAATCAAAGATTGCAAATGCAACAAGAAGGAAATTAACTCAAAATGAATAAGTTAATCAAAGATAGAAATGTAATAAGAAGGAAATTTATTTGGACATATTTTGAAAAGAATAAGGTAATCGAAGATAACAAATTCGGAAATGGGCAAAATGGAAGCTAGGTGCCCTGAGATATCGCAGCTTGAGCTTCTCTGTACCATCTTCTCGAGGACCTTTCTGAGCTCAATATGTGTTTAGGGGATCCAGAGTACTTTGTCGATGCCCCAAGACGTAACATACTTCTTTATTGCTAATTCAGGCATAGCAAGACTCATTGTATGCCCTACTTTGATCCAAATTTGAGCCGCCTCTTTTCGTGTTTTCAACTCAAATCCCTTTGGTCTCAAGGCGCCATTTGATGGTTTTCGCCTTGGCCTCTCTTTTTTTTTTTTGTTTTTTTTTTTTCAAGGTTCCCTTTGCGGGTTTTCGCCTTGGCCTCTCACTTTCTAAGTGAAATACTTCTTGACAAAATCTGAATTTATTGACTTGGGTAGATCTTTGCCATCTATTTCGGTCAATATTAATGCCCTTCCAAAACAGGCCTTCTTTACTACATAAGGTCCTTTGGCATCCACTTTCCTCTGAAGTCCTCTTGTATAGGAAAGATCTTCTTCAATATCAAGTTCTCCTAATGGAATTCTCTAGGATGAACCTCTTCATCGTAAGCTCGCATCGTTCATACGACTTTCAACCTCCTTTCTTCAAATTCAACTAATTGAATTAGGATTGGATCCGTTTTGCCTTATCTAATTTCAATTCTGACAAGACTCAGAGACAAGAAATCTCTTCTTCAAAACTGTTTTTTTTATCCCATAGACTAATGAAATGTGTTGCCCTTACTAAAATCCCACCGACGTTCTTCTTATGCCAATCTTTACAAGTCTCGGTCATCTCCCCATGATTTTTAGTGTGTTATTGGGTTTCTCTTCTTTTTTTTTTTTTTTTTTTTTTTTTTGCTTTTGCTTTTGCCTTTGCTTTTTTGCTTTTCCAATATAGCGCCTAATCTTTGAACCGATTGCAAACTTTTGACATTGTGCGATTGTGTTTGAACATGATCTTCTCTCGCTTTTTTTTGGCACCTCTTTTTTTTTTTTTTGGGATTTGATGATCATTGACTTAGTAACATTGGCATATGAAACAACTTTTATCCCTTTCGCGGAGTAATCGACAACCCGAAAGACGAATCAGTACCTGTTAGAAGCTTTCAAAGGGGTCGGCCCATAAAATCCATGCCCCACCTATAGAAAATCTGTGAAGAAATTGAGGAGGCATGAAAGTTTTATCTTTTGTTTGGCATTCACACTTTGATCTGCTACAATCCACTTCTATGTTGGATCAACAACATCCTAACTCATGATTAGCTTGACTAACGTAAAACCATTAACATGTGTCCTTTTGATACTCATACAGACCCTTTTAGCATCCATAGGCCTTAGTAGCCCAGGCATATCTTGATACGATCATGTGAGAACATCTTTGACTTTTTGGGATGACTCAATGATGTCTTGTTTTGTCTTTGTGGTGATGCAGACTCTAATGTTTGCCTCTTTCTCTTATCTTAGGCTTGTCGACCACCGACTTCTTTTGTAAAGTAGGATCCTCTTTTCTAATCTTATTCTACCGTCCTTAACACATCAAGAGATAGGCTGCATCTCTGTCATCTTCAAGGTTCTGAGATCCCTCTAGACACATATCTCGCTCAAAAGGTGCCTCTGAGTTAGTAGCAACGTTGCTCATATCGTTGATATCTGGAGACCTGTTGTAGGTACGAAAGCAGATTCCAAAGAATAAATGATTCTAAGGATGATTATTTGTATGATATGATCATGAATGAAAGAATCTAAGAATAATCGTTTATATAGTATGAAATGGAAAGAGTGAAAGAATGGTAATAACAAACAAGCATTTCATTGAAATAAGGATTTTGGATATAAGCCTATTTCACAAAAGGATTCTTGTTGCTTCTAGGCTTAAAACAACAAGTTTGTTTTAAATATTACTCTAGATTAGTTCTAAAAATACAAGGTTTTTTTCACAGTCCCATTGTCTAGAACACCCTAATTAAGTAAGGGGCAGAAGCTTGGAAAAGTTTACTCCCATTCCCTCTTACGATACGTCGTTAATGTTTGGATTCCCAATACCAGTCTTGCATTAGAGTCCCGAGCTCGATGCACCTTTAGATCTCATGCCCTATCTATCACTTTAACTCATAATGTCCACCTCTTTGACAGAAAGGTTGGATAATAGATTTCTGCTCGGAGGATCATCGAACTTCACGATACCCAATTTGATAAATCTTTCGATTAGCTTTTTAAAAGCAATACGATTCTCGATGGAATGCCCCGTGATTCCCGCATGGTATTCACATTGATCGCTTGTATCATACCATTTAGGGTATGGGGCATATTGGTTCTATGTAAAAGGAGATACAACATGTGCGTCGAATGCATGTGGTACACTCCTCGCATGTGATTGGGATGGGTACGAATTGGGTTTTTTCGAGTTTGGTCTTCGATTGAGCTCTTGCCTTGGGAGACTGATGGCTAGTAGTTACCTTCGAACGGCCCTTATTATACCTACTCGCATCATTCAATTCACTTTTCTTCTTATCCGGGGTTTTTAAAGTCCACTTTCCCTTTCCTTCATTTCTCGCGAGAACAACTGGTTTGGCTCGATCATCCTCTAGGTTAAACCTTGAACCCATCGGGAAGTTCAACAATCTTGGGGTATCACTGAGATTGGTTTCCGATAACAACGGGTACCTCTTGCATGTTTGGTTGGGTCAGACACTTATTGGTTTAAAGCACGGGAATAGACGATCTCTTCATTATCATCCTCACTATTGACCAATGGGCCACTCCTTTTTAAATTCTCTAGCCGATGAATCAAGTTAATCGCCCATCATACTTCTTTGGAGTTCTAGGATTTGTTCTCGCATATCTTGTTGAATTCGATCAATTGCTCTTGCATCTCATATTTGTCTTTGCTCCATTCTCTCTATCCTTTGGTCCATATTTTTTATCGGTTCTGAAATAATTTTACCTAATTAGGGTCCTTTAGTGAAAGTTTAATGCGAATGATGCAATGCAATGCAGATGATGCAATGCAATGCAAATATGGGGGATGAATGCAAAGGAAAGAAAGATGTTAATTTTGAATTAAATTCCCTTAGAACCGACTTTTCTAGATAACAAATTCTTTTACATAAAATGGATTACGTATACGGCCTTGCTTTCATATCCTGGATGAAGACACTGATCCCATTTTCTCGTGAAAGTCTGATCTAGCAAGCTTTCGATAAATGCCACTGCTGGCTCCTTTTGCTTGATTCAGGCCACCCTTTACTATTCTCCCAATGTTAATTAGCTCCTTTAGGAAAGTCGGGATGCGTCGGCTTTTAAATAGTCTTTATCAGCTCGAACCCTTAGGTAAAGTCTTGCTTTCTTCTACGAACTGTTAACCTTCATCTGTCGTGTTCACTTGGACCATACTCGGACAACCGTATTGTAATTCACTTTATTAAGAAATTTGTTTTCTTATGACAAACTGTTCTATTTGGGAATCGAATGTCAACCAACACTTCCTTTCTATGATGATGTAATGCAATGCAGTCAAAAACAAACAAACACAAAACAAATTAGTATAAAAATGAATAACAAATAAAGTATCTATGTAGGTGATCACTAGAGGTTCGGAGTGGCTCTTCTTAGGGTAAGCTCCTAGGTCTCTCTATATGTGACTTGGTTCTAGAGTAAAGGTACCCGAACCAAAGAGATTCCTCGATCCTCACCCATTATAGGCTCATATAGATTGAGTTTGGTTCAGGGGGATACATTTCCTTATGACCATGCGAGATGAAAATCTCACGAAATCATAAATACGGATGTACCCGGAAGCAATCCACTAGCCCATGCGGAGGTGAAAACCTCACGAAAGCATAGTTTCTTACTCCCACTTAGAAGGTGTGACCACAATGGTCATGCAATGCAATGTGCGAGGAGATATGCATAAGAAAAACCCAGACAAAAATAGGAAAAATAATGTAAATCAGAAAAAGCAGATGAAATGCAATGAAGGAATCATAAGCTTAAAAATGAGTTTTCAATTCTCGACAAAGGACGAAATTAATCAATTTATGGCTCGACTCTCAAGTTCC
Organism: Gossypium anomalum; assembly: GCA_025698475.1. NCBI lineage: Eukaryota > Viridiplantae > Streptophyta > Magnoliopsida > Malvales > Malvaceae > Gossypium > Gossypium anomalum. Next base: position 20,860,017 of record CM046966.1, read on the forward strand.
CAGTGAGTCGCCAAGTCAGTCGAAACCATCGCTTTTATTTAAAAATTTTAAATTTTTAAAAAATGGGAATCGACTTTTAAAAAATGTAAATATGGAGTCGCCACCAATCTTTTTGTTTAGGTGCGATCGGGTCACCTAAGGATTTGGTTATTTTAATAAAATATTTCTTTTTACTAAAACAACGATTTTGGTCTACGAACTTTTGAGAAAACGGGTTCGGGAGTCGGTTACGCATGAGGAAGGATTAGCACCCTCACTACGCCCAAAATTGGTACCAAATCGATTAAATACTGTCCTTATATCTAAAATTAAAATGTTTTTTGAAATGTGGTTCTTTTTTTAATAACATTTGAATAACCCGAGTTGGTTGCCAAAAATTTTCTTGTTTTGACGTCCGAAAATTTACAATTTTGAAAATCACAAAAGGATGTTAAACTATTTAGTTCGACGAAAAAATCGAAACCCAGCGCAGTAGGGCACGATTCTTCGAATTCTCAAACATTGATCATTGCCTCACTTTGGAAAATACGAGTGAAATCCCGGAAAGATATTCGATCATTTCGGACAGACGAGAGATTGCAACCCAGCACGATAGGGCATTATCCCCCGACCTCCCCGAATATCGAACACTTCTTTCGTTTTAATGATTTTTTCTTTTTAGAAAACGTGGATGAAATTTCGAAGGGATCTTCGATTGTTTAGAACAAATGAAAAAAACACAACCCAGCACGATAGGGCACGATTCTCAAATCGCCAAACATCGAACATCCCTTGTTCTGAAAAGGTTTTTAATAAGCAAGAGTGAAAATCTAAAGGAATATTTGATTGTTTTGAGCAAACGAGAAGTCGCGACCCAACACGATAGGGCATGATTCTCAAATTGTCAAATGCCGAATATTGCCTTCGTTTTAAAGAATTTTGAAAAGGCATGAGTGAGATTTTGAAGGGATATTCGATTATTTTGAACAAACGCAAAATTGCAACCTAACACATTAGGGCATTATTCCGCGAATTGCCAAACATCGAATCTCGTATTCGTTTTAAAGAATTTGTAAGTAAATACTTATAAACTAGCTTAAAACGGATTAACGCATTTTTTAAGAGTTAAACGAAATTAATCATAAAACTTAGATTTTATAAAATCACATTTCGAAAACCAAATAAAAACAATGAGATGAGATGATACACACGCATAAAATACAATATGATGAGTAAGGATAATATGTCTTGTTTAATCAACGAAATAAACAATTAAGTATAATTAACCTAAAAAATATAACCCGATTACAACCATGCATGGGAAATAATTGATATAATAATACGATAACAAAAATAATAATATAATAATACAACACAACAAAGCAATCCATACAATAATATGCCACAATAATATACATAGCATGATATAAAGTAATCAACGCAAGATGTAGAAAAAGGAACAACATAGCAATTGGAAGCCAATGTGGTATAAAACGATTTTAAAATGATGACGAATAAATGAGCGCATAATTTACACAATATATAAATAGATGAACTTAAAACTATTTGGAAAAACAAATTGAAAATATATATACATAATTACTAAAACATATGTTATAGGATCTAATATTTTAAATCGAATGATATGCTAAGTATTGAAGAATATTAGTTTAAAATTGACAATTTACGCGTAAGCAAGGAAATTTTGAATTATGTGTAAAGTATACAAAAAGAATAAATAATAAAAATGTATAATAAAATATAATCTTTAAAAATAATGGATTTAGAAACTTAGAAATACTTGTTTGTAAAGATATCATAGAAATGTACACAAAATTAAATTATTTTTATTATATACGCACAAATATATATATAATGAAACATTTGAATGAAATACTATCTAAAACATAAAAATAATATAATATAAAGAAACATTCCAAAATAATAATTTTATAAATACAAAGATAAAGTTCCTAAAATAGTTTCATATGTACATAAAAACATTTAAGTGTCATAAATCAAGAAGTATTTTAAATAATCTATGTATCAATGTATATATAAATTTTGACAACAATTTCATAATAGGGTATTTAAACAATGTAATGTTAAAAGAATTTTAAACATTCCAAAATAACAATTATTAAAAAAAAAATGATTAGTATACTATTATATATATAGTATTTAAAGAAATAGAATACATAAGGTGAAAATATAAAACAATCTCAAAATAATCATACAAATGTAGCCAAACAAAATTATTAACATGGATTAATACATGAACATATTAAATATGTTTTAAATTAACCAATTGTACAACCATAAGACCAAATTAATACTGCAATAAAATAGGAGGATAATTTGCAAATAAAGTAATCATAATATGGACCAATGCTCAAAGCGCATAAATGTATAAGGACTGAATTTGTAAATATCTTGTGCCTACAATGCCGCATGGAACCGCGGATCAAAGTGAAACAAATGCATGCACGATTAGCAGCCAAATTTTAAAACACAAGGTAGGCAAATTGGACGCAAATCGAAGGTCATGCGCAAGGGGAAGGACTTGTTGCATAAAAAGACCATTTTAGGTGCAAAAGGCTCCCCACCCTTTTTACACGTGCCGCTTTTGCTTAATATGTTGTTTAAAACATTTCTTCTCCCATTTTCTTCTCTGCAGCAGCCATCCTCTTATACCAAAGGAAATTTCAGCCCTAAAAACAAATTTCTAGGGTTTCTTTTACTTAATCAAGCGAACCACCATGATTTTGATGATCACCATGTAGCGAAGCGATCCCAATCTTGTTTGTTAAGAAGCTTGGCGGATCTAAAAATATTTGGTAGGTATTTTCTTTCTTTCTTCTTTATTTGAAAAGCAACTCAAGTCTCATATTATATATTTTTTTAAAAACAAAAAGAAATTCATAAAAATACAAAGACTTTCAACATTGCTTAGCCTCTCACCCTTACATCCACATAGCAGAGTATTTGGGGCTCTCATCGGCTTTTTCAATCGCGTAAAAAAAAAAAAAAAAAAAACAAACTAAGAAAATCAATTTAGAAATAATCGGAGAAAAAAGAAGGTGAAAATCACCTCTATTGATTTTCTATTGCCTTTTCTTCTATTCTTTTTTTTTTTGAGTGTGCACAAATACAGTATGTATATCCCCTTTACATTTTTTCTTTTCGACTTATATAGCCGAATCCCTCGAAAATATTTTTGCTCTCCTCTATTATTTGCTGTTTTTTTTTGCTCTGTATCTTCTTTCTTTTTGTTTTGCAGCCTAGAGTCAAAGAAGTTTGGTGGTAGCGTGGGCAACAACGGCACACAGAAGATGAGGCATGCTTTGCCCTAGGTACTGGCACACCAAAGTTGGGGCTAGGGATTAGGGTTTGTTGTTTTCTGAAAGTATTATGGGCTGTTGAGGTTGGGTTGGGCATAATTTGGGCTTGATTTGGTTTGTTTGGGTTGTTGGGCCCCGGGCAAATTTGGGCCCGTACACCAAATTAATATTACTACCTTTTTCTTTAAGAAAGAAAGAATATTACAAACAGAAAATAAATAAATGCCATGTTGAATTTGTCAAATTATAATAAAACCAAATAATCTGGTACAACAATGGGTGGACATAGTTGAAATAGGAAGAAGTTTTTAATAATAATAATAATGTCATATCCCTCCTTGGAACAGACACATGTCAGTACTAAAGGCATCGTTGACTCCGTGTTGGCTTCCTCTAATATAACATTTCTACAAATCTCTCATCCATTATTTCTAAACGTGATCACTCATTCTACCTTAAAGAGTAATCTGCATAAACTTAAATGTGAATACTATTCTAATAAGAAGTCTATTTAGGCTTAACTATCTCATATTGATAGAGTCTCATGATACGTGCCTATTATTATCTATTATTCATTTAGTGGGATCAAATGTATATCATTAGACGTCATACCTGCAAACAAGAAGACCTCTCTTATAAATACCCTCTGAAACGACAAATAAAAGATCAACTTTTTAGCATCCTAAGGTTATTCTCTATATTCATCTATTTGATCAACCTATCCCCTTATTATTGTTCAGGCTCTTGACCTTTATAAGTGAATCGATCTCCATTGCATCACTTGATCTCCTCCTTATTCTCTCTCGTTTTCATCCCGGTATCAACAAATAATAATAATACTATCAATAAACTTTTTTGGTTCCACTCTTCTAAAAAAACCTATTGAAAAAACAATTACTTCAATGCTTTTAATCATTATTTTTTATTATTGTAAAATTATTAATTAACTCAATTATTTTTTTATATTAGTATACATTGATTGAATAATTGATTAGTCAATAATTTTACATGGTAAAATAACTCGAATCCATCAAGTTTCACCCTCACCTAATAAGGGCAGGTTTGAGAGCAAGATTTATCCCGTCCAAAAAAGTTTACTAAAATATCTATATTTTTAATTTTATAACTATTTTTAATATATATATATTTACTACTATTTAAATCTCTTACTAAGTTGGTGTCACTTGGCATCAACTCAACATTAATAACACCATTATAATAAATAGTTATATTGAATTTAATATTGTTAATTTAATATATTTACGTGTTTAAATTTTATTTTACCTACTATTTAATATAATTTTTTCATTGTAATTTCGTACACATGGTATGTGCTATTATTATTTAGTTTCAAACTATATTTTAATTATTTATTATATATTATTTTTAATTAAAAGTTTTTGTATTTTTGAGATTTTATAACATTTCAACTCTTATATATAATAATTAAATTTTTATAAGATTTTATAATAAGTAATTCATTTAATTTTGTAAAAATTAACATAATATAAAAGTTATGTAATATTTCATATTAGATAAACAAAATTGTTTAATTTCATAAATGGAAAGTACATACATACCTTTGGTATTATTGTTGTTTTTGGTATAGGCTGGAGATGGTGGGAGATGGGATCGATGGCATTCGTTAGGATCCGATGAACTCTCAAATCCTGATGGGCAGTAGCAGAATGTTTGATTGTATGAATCGTTAAAACCACACCCTCCACCCGAAGCATTGCACTTCCGGCAGGCTTCCATATCCTCCTCCCATTGCGCCTCGAATCCTGTTTCCAGTGCTTCTTCCAAATCCAAGGTTTTATTTCGAAATCTTTCCCAGGACGATTGAAGAACAGGAACTCTAACATTAGCTGAACATCCATCTCCACGGATATTATCTGTAGTTATGGAAACATTGTTGTAATTTGAAGAATGGCAGGGGAAGATTCCAAGACTCGATGAAGATTGGCAATCATATAACAGAGTAAGATTGGTATTCCGAGAACCGGGAACAAACGGCTCAGAATTCAGGATCGAATCTTGAATTGGAATTTGAGGACGACAAGAGCCATTCTTGATGAAGTCCTCCCTCGCAATCCTTAGAATCCGATTTTCATGATGAATGTCCAACACCTTATACTTGATACCAACAATTTCAATCTTAGTAGTATTAGTAAAATCGTCACAGCGAAGCTCCAAATTAGGATGTCCGCATTCTGGTTCTCGATCACCTCCGGAGAAAGGATATCCAATGGAGATATTCCCACATTTGAACACTGCATCACGACACTTCTCGTACAGTTGACTAGGACTGGGTGGTGAAACAAGAAACGCAAGATTAAGCAAAACAGAAGAAGAGGCAGAAAGAAATAGAATCCAATTTCTTTTTCAAAAATTTTCAGAGAAGAGATATAAGAAAGGGTTGATTGCGAATGTCACCTATCGTGGTGACATCAACAATCACCACTACCTTGAGATCGTCGGTTCGTATAAGACTTTATGTTGAAATTGACATGCATTTATTACCTACGTTGGGATCGTCCGCTTGTATAAGGCCTTTGGTTATAGCAATCCAAGTTGCTCCCGTAGCTTACACCTAATATGTCACAGTACCTCCTATAGAAACCAATCCTATCCGCCACCCTGTTATCAGGACCATGACCGCACTCTGCCCCACCGTTGATTATGTTAGTGATGACTCCATAGCCAGGGAGCCAACCTGCATCCCTTTCTGCAGTAGACGGTGTCCATTGCCCGTCAATTACGTTATGGCTTGATGGTTTGTTTCCTTGTGGGGTCATCCAAAACCAAATGGCCGTCTTGAAGGATATAATTGAGTTCGTGGCTACGAGGTCTGGATTGTTTATTAGGTCTACTCCAATGTCTCTTCCAGCTAGCCCATAGTTGAAGTTGCTGAGGAAATCAAATCGTGAAAGTTGTGTTGAGTCAGTCAACAACATCATGAACTAGTACTTCATTAGTTGAGAGACTGAGAAACTTACTAAGCCAATTGGAAGGGTCCTCGTCCATAATACAATCTACCAGGAGGACATGACCAGACGCCAGGACTACAATATGCTCCGAGGTTGTTTTGTTCCCTTATATAGCAATATCCCCATGCATATGGGCCATCTGGTGCACTTGGCCATCCTCCTGTTGTTTCATGAGAGGTTTGAGCCAAAAAAGCTGCGAGTTCCCTCTTTCTGGTTGTAAGATTTCCGGTTGTGCCGAATCCATTAAAAGACCGAGCAGCGGCAATGAAAGCACTATAAGTGTAAAAACCATTGCCAGGACAACGTGAATCATTTCGATATTTAAGCATCTGATTAAAGAGGTGTTGAGTGATAATGCTGCCAACATCATTGCCACTACACTGGCTCTGGCAGCCAGTTCCGCAGTAGTCAGACGTGCTGCCACACATCCCAAATTGACTGCAACACAGTCCATTTGGACATAGAGCACCTCCTGCTTGTCTTCCGCACACGTCTGCTGCAAGAATATTGCTAGACTACTTAGCGTCAAAGAGCATACAACTTTTTCGTATCCATTGATACTTGGTGAGGGTTTTCAGTTTTGGATTGAACAAGTACTAGAGGGTATATATCCATTTAATGTATAAATTTTGTAATTTCATGAATTAGACTTTCCGGCTGAATTAGAAATTAGAATGAAGAAAAGGTTTCAGCTTCCGAATCTATCCAATCTGATCTGTGGACAAATATGATTATTTTATTTCATCATTCAGTCCATTAAAATAATTTTGTGGTTAGATTTTCAAAATAGATTTGACTAAATAACACAGAAAAGTAATGCTGTTTGCGGCGAAATTACTCCTTTAATTTTTTTTTATTAATTTTGTCACTGTTATTAGAAAAATTATTAATGTTTTTTTTCACCTAATATCTAAGATATTCTGTTGAAAAAATTACAAAATAAAAAAATATTCTTTTAGTTCTTTTAAAAATTAAAAAAATCTAAGTTAATCTTTTAACCCATTAACCAGACTCAGTGTGAAAGAAAATTGAAGCTTGCATCAATGGGTGCCTCTGAATCTGCCCTATTAGGTTCTTCATCGGTAAGTTTTAAATTTTCTGGACAGTTTTCAAAGCTTTTATTCAGCTGGATTTTGTTTATAGCTTTAATTTCTGTTAACATTGACTATTATTATTATTATTATTATTGAAGTTAAAAATTTTCAAAAAGCCCCGTTGAAGTTCAACAAATACCCATTTCAAATCAGCGAATTCAACGAAATGAGAAAAAAAATTAAACCCAAAAATGGAAATAGACCTTTTTTTTTCTCGAGAAACAAGCTGAAATTGAAATTTGTTAACAATACAAATAATCTAATTTAATATGGTCGGTTGAAGAAATCCCCCCAAACGACCCAACCAATCACAATGGATAGAGTTTTCCCCGTTGAAGAAATCCCCGATCACTGCTGGTCTTCATCCGCCGTCACTTCCGCTGCCGGTGGTGGCGACGACGATAGAAATAAACACCTCGGTTCTGAAATGAACCGAAATGCTTCAGAGTGGGCTTTTCAGCAGTTCCATAGAGAAGAAGTTAATAAGAAAGCTGAAGATAACGAAGAGGAGGAAGCTAAGTAGGAGCTGAAGAATGGTGTTTAGAAAATAATAATAACAACAACATTCCTGCAGATGTAGAAGATTATCAGGCTTTTCTTAAGAAGAAGCTTAACTTGGCTTGTGTGTGTAGTTGGGTGATGAGAAAGGTAGAGTGGATAAAGGATAAGGAAGGAAAAGTTTAGATCTTGAATGGTTTTTCTTTTCTTTTCAAAAAGATGGGATTCTTTTTCTGGGTTATGTTTGGCTTCTAAGAAAACTTGAAGGGAAATTTGCATGTCTGGATTTTGATTTTTTTAATTACATTCTGGTTTAGCAATTTGGGTTCTTTAAAATCTAGACTGTTTCTCTTTCTTTTTTTTTAATTTTTTTTTATATTTATCAGTTCAAAAAATCTACGTAAGTTCTAAAATCTGAAACTGTTCTTTTTCCATTGATGCAAGCTTAAATTTTTTTTCACGTTAATGGGTCAAAACTCAAAATATTACCTTGAAGCATTAGTAATTGGATCAAAGAGTGGATTGAAGATGGAAAGAATGATAGGGATGATTGGCAATGGTTCTACGAGGAATATGGAAAACGAGGGGAAAACAGAGAAATTTCAAGTCAGAAATCATAATGCAGGCCAAAACTTCCAGAGTAACCTCCCGCAGCTAATGGCGTGGAAAAGGGGTATCTGAAGAGGGACAAGACATCCAAAGGGTCCAAGCAGACAGTGAATAGGTAAACTGAGAGAGGCCTTGAAACAGGAAAGGACATACTCACTTGTGTTAACCACCCAAATTATTAAACTGGCAGATGCATGCAACCATTATCTTCATCTTATTACCATTACCCAGAAAGAAAAGCTCTAAAATGGAAAGTACATGCAGACATACCTCTGGTACTATTACTTTGTGAAGCAGCAACCCCAAGCAGCATGAATGATAAGGAAAGCAAAAGAAGAGCAAGTTCAGATGATGATGAAGTCATTTTGTTTTTAGATTTTCAGAGAACAAGTCAAATGATGAATAAAAAGAAAGGATTGATTATTGCCTGAGCTCAACTCAAATGAATTTCGAGGAAATTATCAAAACGAAGACTTTGACCATACGCTCTACCTTTTAAGACTTTTAGCTTCCAACAACAGTAAGGTATTGTCTCATTTTGAATTTCCAATGAAAAATGTTGTGTACAGCGACGTAACTAAATAGTAGCCGAGCCCCAACGTACTACCATGTATTCTAATGTTGTAATTTACATATGAATCGGCTTTGGACTTAAATTTACATGCTAAATTTGTTATTCTAAACATGAATCTTAAATCTGATTATATTCAACTCTAATTTATTTATTTATTTATTATTTCTACCTTATATTTCTTTTGAAAAAAGAACCATTTATTTTGAGATAACTATTTGATATAAAAACAGTACATTTTTTTTTATATATATAACCATATATTTATACTCTACGTCATCACCTCAATCCCGTTGAGGACCACCATTAAGTTACGATCAAGTCGTTTTGAATGGATGTACCGGCGAAGAAGTGGTTCTGATGAATGCAAAGGAGACAAATAGTCGAGTGGAGAAATTTAGTGGATGCTAATTTGTTTGGACGGAAATTGAGTCGCTTGAATGCCGATTGTAGACGTTAATTGTCAAAGAGTACCAAGCACGGTTTGAAGAAATGGCACTCCATACAATGAGTCTCTCTGAAACTTTCCTAACTCAATGTTTCTTATCTGGGTTGAGATCAAACATAAAAAATGAGGTATTAGTGCCCACTATGATGCATGAATCGATTTCACTGTCCCATTTGAAAGAGACAAAAATTAACGAGGCTGGCATTGGCAGTACTAGATTTCCGGGTCAAGTTACAAGAAAATCAGGCAGTAGCTCAACTGCTGGTGCAATGGAATAGTGCAAATGAGAGCCAAGCTACATGAGAAGAAGAGGACGAAATTTTGAAGAATTTTCCAGCTTGGAAACTTATGGAGAAGGTTTCTTTACCAGGGGAAGGCAAAGTAACAAATTTTGGGTCCAATCAGCAGCCCATGCAACAATATATACCAGTTTAGATTTGTAAAGGAACACATGAAAGAAGGAACCGAAAATATTGGGAGACTATGTACGTTTTAGTAGTAACTTAATCCACTCGATTTTCGTCAATGTCAAAAATTTAATTTTGGAGCTAAATTTTCTTAAACCGAGACAGTTTGAGTGCTAAATTGAGAAGTTTATGAGTTGACTAGGGAATAGAATTATAAATGATTTGTTTGTATAATTAGTGAAAATAGTAGAGGGAAAAATTGTTAGATGACAAAACTAGAGTGATTGGATTAAGGTAAAATTTTTGGCCTTTAATATGCAATTCACCTAGGACTTGAGAATAATTAAGAACTTGATAGTGGATTAACCTTTTATCCACAATCCATTTCCACTCACTTAAGTTTGGGTGAATTATAGCCATTGATTGATTATTAAAGTTAAAAACATACTTAAGTGGGAGAGAGATGGATCAAATATACATTCATTCTCATCTTTTTCTTGTCCACATTTTATTCTAGTACTTTTATAAAATGATGAAGGTTATATTTGTAGTTTAAAAATGTCTAATATAGCTAAACAATCAAAATATGTTTTGTTGGCACATATATTTTTATAAAAATGTCTAGTGTGGTACCTATAATTTGAAAATATTTAATGTAGTACTTAAATTATCAATATATGTTGTGAATTGCTAAACCAACTAATTAAAATTTGACACGTAGAATTTTTTTCCAAATCATCAACCCCACATGAATAAAATAACATTGTGTGAAAAACTAAATAAAAAAATTGAATTGAATTGAATTAAAAAACAAATAACTATATATATGATTAATAAAAAAAGCAGTAAATACTAAACTTCATCTATCATTATATGATTCAAGATTCGCTAATCAGAAAAGCTTCGTCTTCATCCTTCATTTATCATTGTTAATTTCTAAAAGTGTTTTTAGTATATTTCTATTAGGTTATGTGATTGATAAGTTTTCTTTGAACCTGAACTTAAATATGATTTAGTGAGCATCAAGAATAATGATGTAAAGTGCTTTCAAGTAGATAGATAAATGATAATATCTTGATCGCCTAGGAGGTTATTCATTCTATGAAAATTTATAAAGGTTTTGTGGGTTGGATGGCAATTAAGGTGGACTTTAAGAAGACATACGACCAGATTAAGTGAGACTTCTTGCAAGAGTCCCTCATTGATGCTCGAATTCCTCATCATTTTGTCTGTGTTATTATTAACTGTGTTTCTACGACTATTATGCAAATTCTCTGGAATGGTTCTATTATTGAAAGCTTTAAATTGACTCGGGGAATTCGTCAGGGTAATCCACTTTCTCCGCATTTGTTTGTAAAAGTATGGTGCAGCTTGGGCAAAAGATTATCTCAGTTGTTCTGTTGAGTAAGTGGAAGCCTATTAGATTGTCAAAAGATGTTCCACCAATATCTCACCTTTTTTTCGCTGATATCTTATTTTGTTTCGCAAAGCAGATGAGGAGCAAGCTAATTTAATTAGTGAGATTTTGTCTGAATTTGCAGCTTATTCGGGCCAAAAAGTTGTTTCTAGAAAGAATCAGATTTATTTTTCGGGGAATGTCAAAGGCATGTGGCATGGTCGATTAGCCAAAGTTTGGGTTTTCAAAGGGTCGGTGTTCTAAGAAAGTATTTAGGGATGCCCCTCTTTCATTAAAGAGTCATTAAGAGTACCTTTCAGTTCCTTGTTGATGAAATTCGAGAACAGCCTAGCGAATGGAACTCAAAGCTCCTTTCAATGGCTGGTCGTATTACTTTTGTTAATTCGATAATTTTTGCTATTTCCAATTATTGCATGTAGACAGCTCTGATCCCTAAAGAACTTTGCGACATTTTGGAGAAATTGATCCGAGGACTTTTTTGGGATTCTTCAGATGAAAGGCGAAAACCGCATCTTGTGAATTGGAGGGATTGTTGTCAACCAATCTCGTCGGGTGGTCTCGGTCTTTGAAGATTTGCTTATAAGAATGAGTATTTTCTTATTAAAATAGGTTTTAACCTTCTTAGTAATCCTAAAGCATTTTGGGTTCGGATCATCAAGGCAAGTCTAAGGTTGATGTTGGGTACCCAGAACATATTCGTAGAACAAAATGTTCATTTGTATGGAGAAATTTTTGGCAAAAATTTGGGATGTGTTAAAAACGAATATTTGTTGGAGAGTGGGAAACGGAAGGAGAATTTGTTTTACAATTTAATCATTTTAGTAATTCTAACTTAGAATAAACCAATATATCATCTATAAAAACCACCACGAACTGATCTAAATATGGCTGAAAAATACGATTCATCCAATCCATGAAAGCGGCTAGGGCATTAGTCAACCCAAACGGCATTACCGAAAATTCATAATGACCATACCGAGTACGAAATGTAATTTTTGGTACATCACTTTCTTTTACCTTCAACTGATAATATTCGGATCTTAAGTCAATCTTTGAAAATATCGAAGCTCCCTTTAACTGGTCAAATAAATCGTCAATACAAGGTAATGGATATATATTCTTGATTGTTATCTTGTTCAACTGTCGATAATCAATACATAACCTTATAGATCCATCTTTCTTCTTAACAAATAACACTAGAGCTCCCGAAGGTGAGATACTCGATCTAATGAATCCACGATCTAGTAAATGTTGTAGTTGCACCTTCAACTCTTTCAATTCAGTGGGCAACATTCGATACGGAGGTATAGAGATTGGTGTTGTACCCGGATACACCTCTATAGAAAATTCAACCTCTCTGTCAGGTGGTAAGCCCGGCAGTTCTTCAAGAAATACATCTGGAAACTTACATATGGTCCTGATCTGACTACACTGACTCCAAACTGAATCAAAATTAATAGCATATGCCAAATATGATGTACAACCTTGTTGGAGTAATTTATTAGCTTTCATCGCCGAAATAATAAGTGTCGAGCCACTGGTACGAATGCCATTCACCTTAATTCTATCCCCATCCTCTGTCTAAATACTAAATCTCTTTTTATAACAATCCAAGATCACCCCGTATTTGGATAACCAATCTATACCAAATATTATATCAAAATCGCCGAAAGGCATAATCAACAAGTCAACGGAAAACATTTTATCATGTATTATCAACAGGCATCTCCGGCATACTCGATCTACAAACACAGTTTATCCCAAAGGGCTAGACACTTCTATTAAAACTCTAGACATTTCAGATTTTAATTTTCCCGACTCAACCAGTTTTGAATTAATATATGAATGTGACGACCCTGGATCAATTAAAGCATAAACAGGTTCAGAATGCAGTAAAAATATACCTGTCACGACATCATGTGCATCGCCTTCTTCCCTGGTCCGAACTACATATGCCCTAGCTAGTGCTCTAGCTTCTGACTACTGTGTAGCTAAATCACTGCTTCTTCGTGCACCTCCGCCTCTAGATGCAGAACCACCTCTGCTCGTACCTCTACCTCTAGCTGTAGACACCGATCTCTAAGATGCTGCAGGTACAGTATTTTCTCCTTTTGGACAGTCTTTGATGAAATGATCTGTGGATCCACATCGAAAACACCTTCTAGTTATCTTCCAACATTTACCGAAGTGTTTTTTTCCCACAATGTTCCCAGTCAGGAATATCAATGTTTCGTGAAGGCCCTCTTATACTACCGGTAGAAACTGTAGTCTGCTTTCCCGACTTCTTTCACCTCGATCTGATCGAAAACTTGACCTCCAGCCACCTCTGAATTCTCTGAATCTCTTTGGTAAAGGACTTGAACTAGTTGTTCCAACTCTTTTCCCGGCTGATTTAATTGTTTCAGGCTTTTTATCCAATCCTAAAACCTATTCCACCATTTTTGCTCTCTCCACCAAATCTACAAATTCTGTAATTCGAAGTGATACCAATTGTACCTTAATCTCATCTCTCAAACCCCGTAGGAATCTTTTACAGCTATCAGCCTCGGTTGGTATGAACTCAGAAGCATAGCGGCCGAGTTTAGAGAATTCACGTTCATAATCTACCACTGTCGTTTCTTCTTGTTTCAGTATTAAAAATTCTTGTTTCTTATCTTCAATGTACATTTCCCCGATATATTTCTTCTGAAATTCTTTTTGAAACAAATCCCATGTTACCTGATCAGTCGGTAAATGTCGGATCACAGATCCCCACCATAGGTACGCCTTACCTTGTAACAATGATACAGTACATACTAAACACTCTCGGGGGGTACATTCCAGTTGTTGTAAAACTCTTTTGGTTGACTCCATCCAATTCTCAGCAGCAGACGGATCAAGTCCTTTCAGACCCAAGAATTCTGTGGCACCGTACTTCCTAAATTCCTTAATCGGAGCCCGTCTAGTAGTAGGAGTAGATGTGGTGGCAGGTACAATCCCCGCTACTCATTATAATGCATCAGCTATTGCTCTTAACAAATGAGAATATCTCTTTCTCTAATATTTTCTCTTTCTACATTAGGGGGTTGACTTCTGACCGGATTTACACTAGGAGTAGCTGACTCTGTTTCATCTAAATCATATGACTCTTCGTCTCCAGTATATATTTCTTCATCTGTGTTATTTTTCCTTTCATCTGACATTTTTAATCTATAAAACAAAACAAACAAATAGGTCAGCATCCAAAATCCCGACTCAATTTCGACTCAACAGTGGCATGTACTTCTAAACTCACTTCTGAACCCGATTTAGGTCGAGAATCAGCTAAACCTGATAGCTTTGATACCAATAATTGTAACATCCCTTAACCCCAAATCATCACCAGAACAGGGTTACTGAACGTATCGATCAATTTATGTACAATTCATAAATAAATAACGAACATATTAAAATTAAATAAAAAAGTCCCTTTAAAGGACCCTCGAGGCCCAAATCGCATAGTAAAAATGGAATGAGACTTCTTCAAGTACTTCGAAATTTTTCCGTAATTTAAAAAAAAAACTCAATATATCCCCTTTATAAATATCTAACCTTCCCTGCAAATTTTCAAACAGTAACCAATATCAATTCTAGTAATTCAACCAATGCATTTACATACTCAAATATACCTAAATTATACTTAACATATTGACTTGATAACCTAATTACCATTTCTAATTAATTCATAAAATCATTCAAACCATTTTAATTCATACTAATACCATAAACAACTTTCTACCATTTCACTAGTTTAAAACATCAAAACATTGAATACTTTTATTTACAACATAATTATATAACATACCAAAATAACCATTATAATACCTATGTACATGCCACTTTCATTTAAGGAAGAAAACATCACCAAAAATTTTACGTTGAAGTCGGGACCGTTTGGATGCTGAACCGGGACTCTAGTCTTCTATTGACCTGCGCATGGAAACAACCGTACGCTGAGTATTTTATACTCAGTGGTATTATCATAACTCAAATTATATAATTCAAATAATTTAAATTGTTTTTATCATAAACATTATAAACCATAAAGATTAATTTCCATTTAATATCATATAACAATTATATCATTTCATCAACAATATTACATTTTTACAATCTATTTTTCCATCAATTCATAAGCTTTAATTACATATTATCATATCAAATATATCACAATGATTCATAAATCAACTTATACCTCCTTCCCATATTTTCAATCATTCAAATAATCAAATGCATTCAATTTACTCAGTTCATTTGCCACCCTATTAACATAAATCAGACTTTGACAGATACACGGATTCTATCTAAACACACCAGAAATGTCCTATCAAAACACACTAGTATAATCCTCCAAAACACACCAGTATCATATAATCCTCCCAAACACACCAGAATAATATAATCCATCCAAAACACACCAGAATAGCATAGAGTGCCTCTTAAAAACTTATCAAAATCCGAAGGATATATACATCAGCATCTGCAAATCACATCTCCAAATCCCTTCTCAAAATCCTATGGTATGCCAATTATATCTGACACAGTCTGACTAGTTAATAGGGTATTCTTTCACTTTTTTTTTATTATTTCAATTTCAATTCCATTTCAATATACAATCAATTCAATATACTTCCAATCTCAATCCACATGTAATTCAATACTCATCCATACTTCATTTCAAATATTAATACTTATCTTATAATGTACTTACCTTACATATAAATTTAAATATAACATTTAATAAATAATAGTTTGAGTTATAGTAATACAAACCGTAAATTTTCTCGAGCTACTTCTTGATTATCTTTTCCTTCCCTTTTTGCGTTAACGTCTCGGATTCTTTATTAGCTACCAAAAATTAAAATAATTTACACTATTAATTACAACACTAGTTTAAAATATATAATTAAATTCTATTCAATTTATATCCTATGTTCAATTTAATTCTAACTAAACTTACTTATTTTCTTAACTCAATTCATACTTTGTTTCTTTTCAAATTCCTTCCATATTCAACTTAATTATCTAATATTCATAACAAAACCCTAATTTAAAATTTCTTTCAATTTAATCCTTCTAACACAAAACTTATAGCTTACTTTATAATTTAATCATTTTACTAATTCTAACTTAGAATTCATTCAATTAAATCCCTAATTCATCTTTTTGTTCAACATAAACTATACTTAAAAACTTATGAACTTCCAAACTATCAACTTAATTCTATCAAAATCTTGTTTTAAGACTTCTAAAACATCAAAATTAAAAGAAAATGACTTGATTGACTTACCAATTGAAGCTTAAAGCTCCCAAACCTTAGTTTTTCCTTTTATTTTTCTTTCTTTCTTTCTTTCTCCCTATGCAAATTGCTCTCTGTTTCTTTTGTTTTGTTTGTTTATTTATTTTATGCTTTCGTGCCTTTTTATTTTGTTTACTCTATTTTATATTTAAGTTAATTTAATAATTATAAAATATCTATTTAATAACAATATAATTAATACATTTGTATATATGTATCTTTGTACATTTGTACACTATCATTACCATCCATTTGTCTTTCTTTTATTTATTTAACAAATAAAAATCTTATAATATCAATATTTAATTAATAAATATCTTTAACTTAAAATTTAAGTAAATACATAATTATAATACAAATGTATATATTCATATTATTACAAATGTCATTATCTAATTTATTTTTCATGCCAAAAATCTTATAATTTTAATTATTTATATAATAAATATCTTTTACTTGTTAATAATAAATAATAAATATCTACTTAATAAATAATACTTGTATTACAATTGTATTATACATATTATTACACATGTATCATCTCATTATCCTACATTTGCCAACTTATTAACTTATTCGCTAATATAATATCAATTAAATAATAATAATCAATAAATATCTTTTACTTATTATTTAAGAAAATATACAAATATATTACAAGTGTATTTTCTTGTATTTTACACATGTATTTAATTATAACCATACAATTGGCAAGTTTTGGTTTATTTACTTATTTAAGTTATAAATTACTATAAATTAATATAACATAATATAATATATATATATAATTAAAACAAAAATCTTAGATTTTATTTCCTTTATGCTGCCTCAAATTCCAAATGTGGCTTAATTGCCCTTTTGGTCCTTTTTATTTTCTATCAATCTATATTAAATTTTTACCTTTTATTCAATCTAATCCCTTTTTTTTAATTACTCTAAATTAAATCAAATTCACCTAATTAAGACCCAATTAAACACACTACTAGACTTATAATTATTCCTAATAATTATTTACGAACCCGTTTCACTAAGACGGAGGCCCGATAATGTACTTTTTCGATGCCCGTAAAATTTGGGTCATTACATTTATAGGCCCAAATATGGTAATGGGGTAGAACTTTGTTGCTTTTCTAGGGCTCATTTCGTTTTTATTGTTTCTGGCATCCTGTTCATCTGGTTATCCTTCTGAAAATGGTGACACCCTTTGAGTTGATCATTGATTTCAATCACCCTCTTTACTTGCATCCATTCGATACTCTAAGTACCCTGCTAGTGTCGCATTAATTGCTCAGAGCTGAGAATTACGATGTGTGGAGCCGCACCATGAAGATCGCATTGTTAGCCAAAAATAAATTGGGGTTTGTCGATAGGACTTGCACTAAAGACTCGATACCTGATGAGTTGGGCTATCAGTGGGAGCGGTCTAATGCCGTTGTTCTATCATGGATCTTGAATACCGTTACCAAGGAGCTCTCGGCAGGAATTGTGTTTGCGTCTAGTGCATCAGCGGTGTGGAGCGATCTGGGTGAAAGATTCCACAAAATTGATGGTTCTTGAATCTTTTTTTTTTTTTGCATCGGGAAATTTCCTCACATTTGTAAGGTACTACCTCTGTCTCTGTGTAGTTTACCAAGTTGCGTACGTTATGGGATGAATATAATATTCTCATGCCTTCTCCTTCATGCGGATGTGCTCAATCCAGAAAAAATGTTGAGCGTATTCAACAGCAGCGATTATTCTAATTTCTAATGAGGTTGAATGAAACGTATAATGCAGTATGTAGTCAAACTTTGTTAATGAGTCCATTACCGTATGTTAATCATACATATTCAATGCTTATGCAAGAGGAGTCCCAACGACAATATAGCTCCAGTAGTGTTAGGACTGATCCTATTTCTTTTCACTCGACACATATGGTACAAAAGAATTGATTTACAGGAACTTACGACCATTACAAAATTAAAGGACACAAAAGAGAAAACTGCTATCGGATAATTGGTTATCCTGCAGATTTTAAATTCACTAAGAAGAAGGCTAACAATGGTGGATCTGTAGTGAACAATGCCTTTGTTAATGCTCCTACAATTGAAAATGGCGTGACTGGGGATGTTGAAATACCTACTGTTAGACAAGCACCTGTGTTCACTGGGGTACAATATCATCAAATTTTAAGTCTGTTAAACAAGGAGCCTACTGTTGGAGCTGTTGCAAACCTAGCAAGTATGGTTGATGCTAGTCACAATAAGATTTTGGATACTGGAGCCACTGACCACATGCTTTCTGATTTCCAATTTTTAGAATCTCTTGTTGCATATGCATCGAACTCACCTTATATTTGACTTCCAAATGGTTCTTCCATTTTCTTTACACATGTTGACACCTGCACCATTCAACCTGGTCTTCAACTCACCAAAGTTCTCTATATTCCAAATTTTCAATATAATCTTCTTTCAGTTTCTAAACTTACTAATGACCTGAATTGTGTTGTCTCATTTTACCCTCATTTTTGTCTTATACAGGACCTCTCAAGTGGAAGAATGAGGGGGATTGGTAGGGCATGAGGTGGACCTTACATCCTAGAGCTGTCTCGACAGCATAGTATGGTTCCACCTCCATCTATTGCTTCGGTTGCTTCTGTTGAACCTTTATTTCTTTGGCATGCCAGACTAGGCCATGCTTCGGTTTCAAGGTTAAACAAAGTGCCTAATCTTCCCTGTACGATTGCAAATCGTGATAGCATTTACCAGTGTCCTATATGCCTTCTTGTTAAACAGCCTCGACTTCTATTTTCAATAAGTACATATCGTGTTGGCACTATTTTTTCTCTCATTCATATAGATTTGTAGGGGCCTTATCGTGTTTCTACTCATAGTGGCCATAGATATTTTTTAACTCTTGTTGATGATTACTTAAGAATGACTTAGGTATATCTGCTACGGTTTAAAAGTGATGCCCTTGTATACCTTAAACAATTTTTTACCTTGGTAAAGAATCAATTTTCCACTAGTATTAAAATTGTTCGAAGTGATAATGGCTATGAATTTTTAAAGCCGAATGCACTGAGTTTTTTACTATATTAGGTGTTATACATCAAAGTTCGTGTGTTCACACTCCTCAGCAAAACGGAGTAGCTGAGCGCAAACATAGACATTTGCTTAACGTTGCTAGGTCACTTAAGTTTCATTCTCATATGCCTAGCAAATTTTGGGGCGAATGCGTGTTAATTGCTTGTTTCTTGATAAATCGACTTCCCATTCTTTTGTTAAATTGGAAAAGTCCTTTTGAAGTTTTGTATTGTAAACCTCCAGAACTTTTCCGTTTACGAGTTTTTGGCTGTCTCTGTTATGCTATTACTCCCAATTATCACGATAAATTTTCTCCTAAGGCTATTCCGTCTGTGTTTATAAGTTATTCACCCGTTCAGAAAGGTTACCTGTTATTCAATCTTGAAACCAAAAATTTTTTTGTCAATCGTGATGTTGTCTTTCATGAGACCATATTTCCCTTTGCCTTTCCTACCAACCTTTTTTGTTTTTTCCTACAGCAGATGCTGACTCTACCTTCCTTCATCTAGAGCCTTTGCCTTCCATTTCTATTCCTTCCCCATCATCCGTTGTGTCAGCTCCTTCTTCCACAACTTTACCCACTACCGATTCCACTTATGATGATTCTTTCCCCCATTATGCCATTCTACACAAGTTGTTAAGATGCTTGTTTGGATGAAAGATTATGTCTGTTCTAACCGGTCTTCTACTTCTCTTGCAGCAGGTTCTTATCTAATTTTTTCTGTTTATTCTTCATTACATTTTCCTGTTCACACTCAGCTCTTTGCAGCCAGTATTTTTACCTTGATGGAACCTTAAACCTATGCTGAAGCCATGTTGGATCCAAGGTGGGTCGATGTCATGCAATAAGAGATTCGGGCTTTGAAAGCCAATGGTACGTGGGAAGTGGTTTCTTTACCTGCTGCTATAGTTCCCATTGGGTGCTCATTAAACATGTCACTGTCCGGACTATTGTCACTCTAGCTGCAATCCACGATTGGCCTCTCCTCCAAATGAATGTCTATAATGCCTTCTTACAAGGGGATTTATGTGAAATAGTTTATATGGACATCTTGGATGGTTTTCGCACACAGGAGGAGCACAAGGTATGTCGTCTGCCCAAATCTTCATATGGTTTGAAGCAAGCTTTGCGACAATGGAATTTAAAACTCACTGAGGCACTGCTAAGAGGGGGTTATAAACAAAGCAAATATGATTAGTCCTTATTTTCAAAAAGGCAAGGGGGTAGTATAGTTGTCTTGCTTGTGTATGTCGATGATCTGCTCATTACAGGAAGTGATATTGACATGATAAATGAGCTAAAAAAGGTCTTGCATTAGAATTTTAAGATGAAAGATTTAGGTGCATTAAAATATTTTCTTGGCATAAAAGTGTTGGGGTCAAGTGAAGGGATTGTACTGAATCAACAGAAGTATGCGCTGGAGTTAATAGCTGATATGGGATTGGGAGAAGCAAAACTAGTAAACACGTCTCTTGAACAAAATCAGAAGCTCACTTCAATAGAGTATGATGAATTTGCATAAATGAAGACTGATGGAGATGAATTAATTAGTGATATTATAGTATATCAAAGGCTTTTGGGCAGATTACTATACCTGACCAATACACGACCAGACATTATGTTTGCGGTTCAAGATTTAAGCCAATTCATGCATAAACCAAAGAAATCCCACTTGGAGGCTGTTTTTCGGGTGGTTTGATACATTAAAAAAAATCCTAGTCAAGGTATTTTGTTATCTGCAAATAGTAAACTACAGCTTGTTGTTTTTTGTGATTCAGATTGGGCTTCATGTCCCATGTCTAGAAGGTCCATCACTTGGTTTTGTGTCAAATTTGGAGATTCTCTTATTTCATGGATGTAACACCCAAATTTCAGTGGTGTCGGAATAATGATTTGAGATCACTAAATCTGACATGTGAGTTTAGATATTAATAAGTAAAAGTTAGGTGTGATTTTAGAAATATTTTTGAATTAGTGAAATTTGCGAATTAAAGGAAATTATTAGATAAAACGAGATAAAAACGGGGTATCGAGACCTCGATTCATAAACTGAGTCACAAATATTTTTAGAAATATTTATGGAGTGTTAATAAGTTAGTATTAAAGTTTCGTTAGGAATTTTTAACATTTTGATAGTTAATTGAAGAAAAAGGATTAAATTGAATAAGATGTAAAACTGTAGGAAGTGATTAAATGGCTTAAATAATAAATAAGAGGGACTTAAAGAGTAATTTGACCCAAAATAAAATGGGTTGGATGGCCAGGTAAGTGAATGGTTGAGAAATTGTGTGAACTAAGGGCAAAATGGTAATTTAGTTGAAATTGAATAGTTACAAATTGGATTAAATTGGAATATCTAGAGTTTTCTTTCATTTTCTTCATCCTTTTCAGCCAAAAACAACATTGAAGGGTTTCTTTAAGCTGGTTTCTCATATTTTACTACATGTAAGCTCAATTCTTGATTATTTCTTGTAAATTTTATGATTTTGAGACTTTTACAACTAGGTCCTATTATTTAATTCATTAGTTTTTGATTTTATGAATGATTTAGAAAGTTTCTATGAATAAGTGATGGAAATTTATGATGATTTAGCATGGAATTAAAGCTTTAATTTTATTATGTGATGATTTTATGGATATAATTAAAAAGAAATTGATTTTTAGGACCTAATTGTGAAAGTTATTGTTATTAGGGTTTTGTGTTGAAATTTTGAATGTCAAATACTGTGAAGTAGTTTATCATGTCTAGATAAAGTGTTATTTGAGAGGAATTAGTTCAATTGATGAATAAATTGAGCAGGGACTAAATTGTAAAAATTAAAAAGTTTGGAGTAAAAGTGTAATTTTAAAAATAAAAGGGTATAAATTGTGAAGTAGAATAGAATTGAAATAGATGCTAACGAGGGAATGATTTTATAATTATAGATCAAGAAATTGAGGTGAATCGTGGAAAAGAGAAATTGCAAGAATAGTTCCTAAATTTCTACGACTTTTGCAAATTAGCCCAAGTAAGTTCATATGGCTAAATTTAATGTTTTGATATATAAATTTCATGGATGTTATAGTATATTATTACATATAAATGACATTAAACTGTGATAATTGTGAAATAATGTTTGAGTAAAAGTACAAATTAAGTGAAACAACGGATTTGAGTACTTTTGTTCTATGGCTAAGATGAATTGACGGAAAAGACCATGGTTAAACCATGGCAACATGTGATATGTGATTTGTGATTTTCGTATAATACCATATCTGGGATATGGCATCGTGTGATATGTGCTCTCGTATAAGACCATAGCTGGGCTATGGTATCGGTATGATGAGATTATGTACTTCCGTATAAGACCATCTCTGGGGTATGACATCGGTGATATATGTGCTTCTGTGTAAGACCATATTTGGGATATGGCATCAGAGTGATATGTGATCCTTATAAGACCATGGCTGGGCTATGGCTTCGGTGTGTAATTTGTGACTATGTGCAAGACCATAGTTTTACTATGGCATTGTGAAAACGAAGTACTCAATTCCAAAATCGTTCCCTAATTTGATTAAGAAAGGTAAATGAGAAATGAGCCTAAGAGATTAAAATTGGTTAATAAGTGACATTAAATTCAATCAAGTCAACTTATCTCTGATTTTGTGATTGAAAAGAGGAATTAGTGAAATTGTATATTATATGATTGTTATAAAATGTTTGGTAAGACTTATTTTCTATGCTTATGAGGTTACTAAGCTTCTATAAGCTTACTTGTGTATGTTTATTGATATTGTAGACTGACGTATATACATTCAGAGGATCGGATCTATATCGAGGATCACACTATCCAGATTTACTCCGGTAGATTTTGTTAAACAACTTTTTAATTTATATGGCATGTATAGGGGTTGAAATGATTATGTAATAGTATGAATGATTAAGTATGCAAAGTAAACTGAATATGATGGTTATGTTAAATAATGAAATATACATGTTTTGGCTTGAAATGGTTGACTGGTTGGGCTTTATTAGTGTATAAATGTGATCTTGTGCAGGAGGATAATATAAGGGTGAGAAAAGTGGCCTTAAATGGCCTATTTTCGTCGACACGGGCAGACACATGAACGTCTGTCTAGGCCGTGTGTCTGCCATATGGGCATGTGTTAAGGCCATGTGTCCCCCTGCAACTTAAAAAATGAGAAACAGAATGTCCAAGTTTAGACACACGGGCATGTGGCTTGGCCGTGTAACACACATGGGCTCTAACATGGCCGTGTGAAGTCTGCACCTAAAATGTAAAATTTTAATTACCACACGGCCTAGCAACATGGGCGTGTGCTCAGGCCGTGTGACTCAAATTTCTTCATGGATGCAAATTAGAGAGGTACATGCCCTAGAGACACGGCCATATGGGCTACACGGCCACACCACACGGGCGTGTCCCCTGTCACACGGGCATATGACCCTATTTTACATGAAAATTTTTCTAAGTTTTCTAAAAAGTTTTCAAACTTCTCCGTTTAGTCCTAAACCATTTCTAATGCATGTTTCGAGCCTCGAAGACTCGTAATAGGGACAATATGTATGTTTTTGGAAACGTTTTAAATTTGAGTAGAAATTATTGTTTCAGTTTTGAACGAATGCTTGTATTTTAGTCCGGTAATGCCTCGTACCCTGTTCCGGCATCAAATGCCGATAAGGGGTGTTACAATGGAAATCAAAAAAATAAACTACTGTTTCTCGGTCATCAGCAGAGGCTGAATATAGAAGCATGGCAGCAGTAGTAGCAGAAACTATATGGATGAATGGTTTGCCAAAAGAGATTTGTCCTACTCAGCTTGACAAGACTCTACTTCTTTCAGATAGTAGGGCAGCATTGCAGATTGCAGCAAACCCTGTCTTTCATGAACGCACCAAGCATATAGAGATTGATTGTCATTTTGTACGAGAAAAAATTGGAAAAGGCTTGATACAAATGCAGCATGTTGGAACAACTGAACAGCTAGCTGATTTGATGACTAAAGCCCTTGGAATCAAGAAACATGAATATTTAGTGTCCAAGTTGAGGGTTAAGGATTTGTATCACCCCTCAACTTGAGGGGGAGTGTTGAGAAGGAGGTTGACAGTTAGTTAGTTAGTTTAGTCTGTTAATTAGTTAGCAAGGAAGCTATAAGTTTGTAAGGTGTGAATTAGTTTTAGATCATAATGATGTAATTGGGTACTTTACATCAATACATTTTTCAACGTTTTTCATCAGTATGTTACATGTTCTTCAAGATTGTCTGATTGCTAAATCAATTTGGTCCAGATTAGTTCCTAATAACTTGTAGTGCTAGTTTTTTCAGTTATTCCTTTGAGAGTTGGATGATAAGTAATACACGGATTGAGTTACAGATTAATGTTAATGAGTGCGAATAGGGTACTCTCTTTGCAATCTTTGTTGGAGGCTTTGGAAGTATAGATGCAATTTCCTTTTTTCAAATTCGACTTGGAGTGCTGAAACTATTGTTAGCCTCAGTCAAGGTTGCGTGATAACCATCTTTCGGAGCTGGCTGTCGGAGGAAAAAGCTCGATCTTCGCAAGGAAGCCATGACATTTGGCTACCACTAGCGAAAGGTTGGGTCATTGTTAATTCTGATGGCGTTGGCTTATGGGTTATAGTCGCGGTTTGGGTTTTTTTTATTCCGGTGATTCAGGCGGAGCTTTGCGGGCTGTAGGACAAGCTAGTGGTCCAGTTATTAACATCTATGGAGAATGTTAGACGGGATGTTTACCTGCTGCGCCACATTAAGTAATATTTGCAGAAACCATTGGAGGTTAAGGTGATTCATATCAAGCGAGGGGCGAACGAGCTTGCAGATCGTATGTCAAAGTTTGATAGAGTTTCAGATTTCGATTTTCATACTTTTGAGCAACCTCCGGTTAGTGCATGGAGGCTGTTACGTGATGATAGTCTCAATGGTTCTTCTTTGCTGTAATTTTGTTAGTCTTTCTTTCAGTCTTTGACTGAGCTTTTCTTTTACCAAAAAATGTGAAGTTAAATTTTTATAAATAGATGAACCATAAGTCGTCCTCTTCTAGATAAGGAAGATGTTAGCCATGTTGGTGGATTTCTGATTAACCTTCACCAACCCCTCTTCCTCTAATTTCTACTCCTACCGACAACAAAGTTGTTTACAAGAAAAACGTGTCTGGATTACAATCTCACTTCAACCATCTTTGCACCGCTATTAACCCTTTTATCACTTCATCCAGATTTTTGAAAGCACTCATTTGGATGAGCACTGGCCACTACACAGATCAGTTATCTTCTAATGGAGTTTAGGGGGAACATTGTTGATGAATATCTTGAAAACCGCCATTATTTTAGAACACACAACTTACAATTGATCAATTATTATGTGTTGAATTGTATGGAATCCAACTCAAATTAGTCAAATTAATTTATCTTATTTTATTAATTAAATTAAATTTTTGTTTTTTTACGAATTGGATTTAATAAAATCAAATTCGAATTGAGTTGAATAAATTTGTTTAGTTTAAATTTAAAATAAAAAATTTTAAATTAAAACCTTGTTGACAATACTAAATTCTAAGCTAGAGTAAATAAATTTGAGATCGTATAAATGTCATAACTTGTTTCAAAGAAAACTTTGAAATTTTTTAGAATGTAAATATTATATGATTTTTATTTTTATATATTTAGTACATTTTTGAAAAAAAAATTATAATTCTTTTTTAATTTTAAATAACAAATTTTTAAGATTTTTTATTTTTATAATTAAGATTTTTTTTTCAAAATTATGAATTGTTACTAATATTTTTAATATAATTTTTTATTTTTGATTTTTTTATATTATATAAATTTTACTTTTTACTTGTTTTTATAATTTTTTTGAATTGATAAGGACTAAAAAAAATATTTTCATCAAAGTGAAAAAAAACTAGACCTTAAAACAACATTGTTTTAGATATTAGGATATTTTCAAATTCAACTCGAATAACTCAAAATACTTATTTAAATTGACCCAATAACTCAAATGACTTATTTAACTTGAATCAACTAATTTAAATTTTGATTTTTTTTTCAAATCGAAATGAATTTTACTAACCCTTAAGGCCTTAACCTAACTTGATTCTTATATGTATCATATTTGGCAAAAATCCCTGCACAATCTCTATGCTTTTAAAAGTGATCAACAAATTGATCTCACTACTGAAAATTGTATTAATTAATTTTCGATTAAAATATGTAATAGATTTCGATACAATTCATAAAAATAAAACTTTCCGAAATTTGTATCTATTCCTCCTAACAATATAATCTTTTTATATTTATAATGTTATTTCCACAACCAATACATTTAATAAGCATGCCATCATATATATGTATAACATTTTTATGTTTAAAATTTTTGACACATTTAATATGTCCTATTTGTATATACACAACTAACACTTAAAAAACATGAGATCAAAATGTACATTTTGCCAAATCTACTTAAGATTGCTTCAACATGAACAAATTACTCCAATTAACAAGTCTGAAACATTTTTAGGTGGGTTGTGGCGGAAGTACCAATGATTGAAGGCTTCTATGTAACATTTCCAACACTTTAGTTATTGACGGTCGATCTATTGGATTGGTTTGAGTGCACCAAAGGCTCACTGTGGCTAGTTTTTTTGTTATTTCTTCTTCCTCTTTAGCTATTACTTCATTAAGATTGAAGTTCATAGGCTGATCAAGATGGTCATTGATCCATGAAGGAAAGTATGTTTCACTAGTTTGGGAACCCTCAATATCTATATTTTTTCTTCCTCCTATCATTTCAAGGAGCATCATTCCATAGCTGTAGACATCAGATTTATGAGAAACACCGCCAAAATTTCGACAAAACACTTCAGGAGCTATATATCCAACAGTTCCTCTTGTACCTGTATTTGCAATAATACTTTCTTTTCATTCGCATAACTTAGATATATAGACCGAAATCAGAGATCTTAGGACAGAAGTTTTCATCTAAAAGGATATTGTGAGGTTTTATGTCGAAGTGCAAGATCCTTGTGTTGCAACCTTGATGCAAGTATTCGAGTCCTCTAGCGATGCCTAGTGCAATGTTATACAAAGTTTTCCACTCCAATTGACGACTTTGATTATGTGGTCCTTTATTATAAATAAATCCATCCAAAGATCCGTTGGGCATGAATTCGTAGACCAAAGCTCTCTTTGATCTTTCAAAACAGAAACCAAGAAGAGTCACTATGTTGACATGAGAAGTTCTACTAATGCTAGCTACCTCATTCATAAATTCCTCCCCATTTTCTTTGAATTCACTCAAGATTTTGACCGCCACGAGACGTCCGTCGGGTAATTTTCCTTTATACACACTACCATATCCTCCTTCACCTAATTTATCTTTAAACTTATTTGTCATTTTCTTAATGTCTCCATAAAAATATCGATTCGGAGCCAAAGAACCAAACTTTGTGATGAATTCCTCGATCCTAGCATTGTCATTCTTTTTTCCCTTCCATAGATGACTTGACAGTGATTTCCTTTTCAACCTTAACACGAAGAAGCATATAGCAGAAACCAAAACAATGGTGATGGTTACAACAACCGTGAATCCTGTTCATGGTGCATTATTAATCATTTTTTACTAAATCATTTATAAATGAAGATGAATAAGGTGAAGTAAAAACTTTTATCAGTTAAAAGAACATTGAATAGAACCAAACAAGAAATCTTAAAGCAAATAACAGAAGATTTCATGAATAGATATTGTCGTAACAACAAAGTGTTTCATACCTATAAATATTAGATTCAGCCTCGATTTGGATTTGGATTTGGATTTGGATTCGGATTCGGATTCGGATTCTGCAAATAAAATACAGCAATGAAAATTTTGAAGGAGTAAAAAATCAATTTAAAAGACTTAATAAAAAATCTAATCAACTAACGATAAAAGATCATGGACTAAATGAGCAAATAATTTTACCCTATCCTAAATGTGTTTTTAAAAATGGTTTAAAATGGATTTTAAAGATATAATTTTTGAAACTATAAATGAAATCTTTTAAAAAGCAAGGAAATTTTAATTAAATTTAAAAATATGAATTATTGTTAATACTTGTTTCATTGCATAACTTTAGGAATCATACTGAGTTTTGCAAAGGATGTTGGATTTTTTAAAATATTAATCTTATTATAGGTTCTTATCATATTTGTTCTTTTTGATACAATGCTTATAACTATCCATAACCCCTCTCTAACCCTTAAATAAGAGGATAATGCGTTCCACCGCACTTGAACCCACATCCTCCTACACTGACAACAATACCAATCCCAGTCGAATTAAGACTCAATTGATAAGTATGTTAGATTTAAATATGAAACAATTAACATTTTAAATACTCTAAAAAATGGAATTTTATTGCTATTATTTATGATTTCAAATTAGTATCTATATTTCTACAATAATTATGAATTATGATTTAATTTTTGTCCATAAACTCAATGTGTATATCATAGTTTATCTTATATTTTGCATTTCTTTTCATGTAGATTAATTCGTGCATCACACTTGAATTTTCAATAGAATAAAACATTGGTTTTGTTGAAGTTTTTAATTTGCTCGAAGCCCAAATTTATTTCATTGGTACATTAAAATAATCAAAATGAGGATGAAACATAACGAAATAAATTAAAAAAAGAAATCCATACAATACTTAAATCTTATATTTACTAGATTTTAAAAATAATATAAAAGAAAAAAGTAAATAAATAATTATATATATTAAAATAAAGATACATATGATACATTAAAATATATCACTATTTTCTACAATTATGATATTTCTTTTAACCGATTCTAATTTAGAAATTTTAATTAGTAATCTATGTTGTGATAAAATGTTTAGCATGTGTCGATAACACATTCTCACATATCAATCAAATGATTACTCATTTCATATAAAAACTTAAAATCTTGTAATATAATATATATGTTTGGCTAAATAGATGATAGCACATCATAAATAAATATAATAATAAATTTAGTGAAAAATATTTATCTCACTTTAATCCTTTTTTTTTTTATTTTACCCTTAATCTTTAAATGTTAGTCTTTTTTTTAAAATAAAAAATTGATTAGGTTAAAATTTTAACAGCGTTGATATTGCACCCCACATGATAATTCACGTGTACTTTATTATTAATATAATTTTTTTAACATATGGAATTTTTTAATTTTTACATTTTTCTTAAATTTTCTTATGAAATATGTAGACACTCCAAATTCACCCGGCCCATTAGCCCGAAATAGCCCACTAACCCTAAACCCAATAGCAAATGAGCCCAATTACTCTAGCCCATTCCCAATTTTCAGAAAACAAAAAAATCCCTAACCCCTATTGCAAGGCTACGCCGAACCTAGCCCCGACAGCCCTCACCTGCTCCACCACCAAACCTGCAAAGAAAAGACGGAGAGTTAATGCGAAAACAGTAAAAAATCAGCTATATAGAAAGCTGAAGAGACCGAATGGTGGGGGTTTTTTTTTTTTCTCTTTCTTTTTCTGCTTCTTCTTGAACAAAGAAAACACACAAATATTGTAACACAAAGAAAGAAAGTTGAATATTGAAAGGTGATCATTTCCGAATGTTTTTGATTTATTTTTTTCTGAATCTATTTCATTCTTTATGATTTATACATATTATAGCATAACTAAAATATAGAAAAGGAGAAAAGAAACCATACCTCGTGATTAGGCCGTCGATCCCCTTTCGCTTCGCCGAAATCGGAGTTTGAAAAGGGGAGGATTTGAGGCCAACAAAGTAATACACCAGATTTGCGAGCGCCGACAACCGTTCCTAGTGGCTGGCCGTCGTTCTCGAAGGAGAACCATCCGAATCGGTCAGAGGAAGACGAAATGGTGGGGTTGGGGGCTGCCTCTTTTGTTTCGGCAGAATGAAAAGGGGAAGGGCCTGTTTCTGGGATGTTTGAATAGATAAATGAAAGGATTTAGGGTTTTTTAACCCAGATTGTAAAAACGGCACCGTTGGGCCTGTTCTAGTGGCCCCAAAACGGTGCCGTATGGACCTTGCCCGCGCGACCCGATCCAGCACCCAAGGGATCCGCGTGTTTTGACCTTTGAGGGCTAATTGCGCCCTAGGTCCCTCCCCTTTGCACGCACGATCAATCGTGCCTCTTTTGGCCATTTTTTTCTTTTGAAATTCGCCCTGTAATCCGCGCATGTTTGCGCTTTGGTCCATGTCTCTGCTTTGTACTTTAGAACTTGGTTTATTTCCAGTTCTAGTCCTTATATGTTGATGTGCGTCACGTGTTAATCCTCTCCTGACTATTTTTTTTATAAATCAGCCCACTGGTTTTAATTGCGTTTTGATTAGGTCCTTCCTTTCATTTTCACCTTTTGCCTTGGCCCCAGAACTTTATTTTTGTTGCGATTTTAATCCTTTTTTTTGTTTCTTTTCGTGTTTTCATCATTTGGACCAATATTTTTAATATGATATCCCCCTTTTTCATTATTAAGTTTATTATCATTATTACTATTGTTTTCCCATATTATTATACTCACTGTTCATTACCCTTTTAACACTATTATTATAATTTTATGTTGCTTCATAATCATCATATTATGTTTGATATTATTTTAACATTATATCAACTATTACTACTATCGTTATTATTACAACATTAATATATTATTTGTAAATATCATTAGTAGCATTCTAAATTCGTGTTTATTCATTCGTGACAATTGTTGATATTATTTATTTATCTATTCATCGTAATTTCATATCCTGTATACCGTTTTGTGTAAATGCTTTACGTATTATTATATACTTTAAAATAAAATTAACTTTGTTTTATATATTATTAGCCCTATATTGTCTCCTATATAATTATTGTCATTTTATATATGTATGTTTGTTGATTAAAAAGTGAATTATGTGTATTGTATGCCATTTTAGACTATTATTATGAAAATATTAGCACATATATATTTTGAATCCCTAGAGTCATGCATTTTATATCTAGAGTTTCCTCTGTACATAGAAATATGTCCCTAAATCCTATATAATTTATGATAGAGCTGATTTATTTTTATGTGTGTATTCCTTTTATTTAATATTTATTTATGTGTACATATATATCCGTAATCAGTTAAATTTAACATGTTCTCAAAATTGTTATATATATTGGTACTATCTTTACACATTTTATTCATTTTTCTTTATTATACATAAATTGATAATTTTAAATTAATATTCTTTAATATTTCGTATATCAATCGATTTAAATATTCATTCTATGATACGTATTTAAATAGTCACATGTATGTTCATGTTTTATTTGTGCAAAAAGTTTTCAGTTTAACAACCCACATAACGTATTTTTTTATGTATTCATCCCTTTTTTAAAAAAAATCAAATTAATGCATTTTAAGTTGCTTTTCAATTATTTATCTAATGGAAATTCCTTAAACAAAGATGATATTCGATTTTCGTAGCAATTCGAGGAATCGTGCCCTATCGTGCTGGGTTGCAATTTCTCGTTTGCTCTAAATAATCGAATACCTCTTTAGAACTTCTTTCATGTTTTCCAAAAATTTTTTTAAAAAAAATAAAAGAAATATTCGATGTTAGCAAATCGGGAATAGTACCCTATCGTGTTGGGTTGCGATCTACCATTTGTCCCAAATAATTGAATATCCCTTTTCAATTTTACTCGTATTTTCTAAAACAAGGCAATGTTCGAATATTTAGAAATTCGAGGATCGTGCCCTACTGTGCTGGGTTTCGTTTTTTTTCGTTGGACTAAATAGTCGCACATCCTTTCATGATTTACGAATTATAAACTTTTGAAAGTCAAAATACATCGTGTTTTCGAGGATATAAAGGATCGCATTCTACTGTGCTGGATGTGGTGCTATATTCTTCGGAAACAAGAGAATTTTGATAATCAATTCGGATTATTCAAATGTAATAAAAAAGGAACCACATTCCAAAAGTATTTTAGATTTTAGATACGAGGACAGTTATTTAATCGGTTTGGTACCAATTTTGGGCGTTACGGGGGTGCTAACCCTTCCTCGTACGTAATCGACTCCCGAACCCTTTCTTTCAATTTTCGTAGACCTAAAATTATTTTTTATTTACTTCAAGGTGATCCGATTACACCTCAAAAAAGGGTCGGTGGCGACTCCATTCTTTGCTTTCCAAAAAGTCGATCCCCATGGTTTTCAAAAATGGTTTCGACAGCTTGGCGACTCCATTGGGGACCTTCGAGAGTCGAGCCATAAAATTGATTATTTGCTGTCCTTTTGTCAATAAATTGAAATTCGTTTTGAAAATCATAGTCTCATCATTTGCATTTGATTGTATGATTGTTATGGTTTGGGTATTGTATAATAACATTGCATTGCATTGCATGACCGCTGTGGTCACACCTTCTAAGTGGGAGTAAGAAACTATGCTTTCGTGAGGTTTTCACCTCCGCATGGGCTAGTGGATTGCTTCCGGAATACATCCGTACCTACGATTTCGTGAGATTTTCATCTCCGCATGGTCATAGGGAAATGTATTCCCCTGAACTGAACTCAATCCGTATGAGCCTATAATGGGTGAGGATCGAGGAATTCGCTAGTTCGGGTACCTTTACTCTAGAACTAAACCACATATAGAGAACCCTAAGAGTCTTCCTAGACGGAGCTAGGTTAAATTATAGTGGTCACCCATGTATATATGCTTTAATTATCTTTGTTTTGCTTGTGATTTATCACTAACATTTGATACTGACTTGTCTTGTTTTGATTGTATTACATGAAATTGCATACAAAAGGAGGTGTTGATTCGTATTCGATTACTGAGTTAGAAAGTTTCACATGGAGAATGAATTTCTTAATAAAGTTGAGGATAATGCGGCCGTCCGTGCATGGTCAGAGAAGTTACAATCGTAAAAAGGGATAGTTTGGCGTAAGGATATACATCGAGTTGCAAGAATTCACTCACACAATACAAAGACAAAATGAGTTGCAAGAGTTGAGAGATATCTGGGCTTGTTGGGATGAAGGAACCAAACAGTCATTCTATCAAAGCTATGGTGATATATCTTACTTGTTAGACATTAAAGTGAACAAGCACTTGTTCCGAGTTATGGTTCAATTTTGGAATGCTGCTTACAAGTGTTTCACTTTTGGAGAAGTGGATTTAGTGCCTACTGTAGAGGAATATACTGCATTGCTCAGGTGTCCAAAAGTGCAAGTTAGAAAGGCTTATGCCAAGGTACTTAATGGCCAAACCTTTGCAAAGAAATTGATGAATGTTTCAGGGATGAGCGAGCCTTGGGTCACTGCTCGGATTCAACAAAAGGGAGACAGCAAATGTATCCCTTAGGAGAATTTGAGAGATTTGGTTGTAGCACATTCGGATGAACGCAAGAGGATCGATATCTTCGCCCTAAGCATCTATAGATTGGTGATTTTCCCTAAAGCTTTGAGACACGTGGATGAGGCAGTCACCGACTTATTTGACCGTCTTGAGAAAGGAATCACGCCCGTACCCGCAATACTGGCTGAAACGTTCAGGTCCTTGAGCATGTATCGAAAGTCAGGTAATGGGCGGTTCATCGGATGTGCGCAGCTATTGATGGTGTGGTTTCACGGGCACTTTTGGAAGGTAGATAAGGTTTCTTATCGAGTCTTTTCTGAAACTTATTCCCCGTTAAAAGAGGAAGCAGCCATACAAAGGAGAGAAGATATCTCAGAAGAGAAATGGATGGAGATTCTTCAAAACCTCAAGGAGGAGGATATAGAATGGAGAGCATTTTGGATGGTTCCTGATGAGATCCTGTATCGATGTGGGAACTTTGATTGGGTGCCTTTGTTAGGAATTTGGGGAGCTACCGGGTACACTCCACTACTAGCATTAAGGCAATATAAGTCGAGGCAATTCATACCCACGACTTATGGACTTGCTCAATGTGAATTCTCTTTTAAAGATGCCCACTATAAGAAGAAAGTACGGGAGCTAGCCGATGCTTGGAAGCAAACCCACTGGATGAAGAGATTGGCTGTCGGTCCCATGGTGACGCCTGAGTATGATGGATGGTTTAAGAAGAGAGTTAATGATAATGTTCCTAGGCCAAGCTTAGAGAGTACTCGACCTATGGAAGAACAACTACGAGTCGCCCCGTCAGAATTGGAAATTATTAAACAGGACTTCGAGAAGAAGAGTTCAGAGCTTGAGAAGAAGATTGAACGATTGGAAGAAGAGAAGATGCACCTAAGATTAGATGCTGATGTCCAGAGATCAGAGGCTGAAAAGTGGAAAAAAGGGAAAACTAAGGCCGAGGAGGATCTAGACAATTTGAAGACTGACTATAAGAAGTTACGCCTGTCTATGAGGACTGCGGGGTTAGGAAAAACTTCCGAACAATGGCGCCATGAAGTTCGAGAAGAAAAGACCAAGGCCGATCGATAGGAAAGAAAATTTCGAGAAACTCAGGTACAAAATGAAGAGTTAGAGAAGAGTTTGTCGGAAAGCAGAAATGAACAAGGTAAATTAAGGGCTAGAGTGGCAGAACTCGAAAAGTCTCTTCATCAATACCGAAACCGTAATACTATGATAGAGTTGAGGGCAAGCTTGAGCAAAATAGAAGAAATGAAAGAAAGAACAGAAGAGTTAGAAGCAGCACTACAAAACTGTGAGATGCGGATTCAGTTCTTCGAGGCGGGTGAGGAGCGCTGGAAAGAACAGCTTCGTCATGCACAAGACCAAGTCAGAAACAAGGACTATATTATGGTGGAAGCTATAACCCAGATTCGCGAGGTAGCCGATTACTTACAAACCTTGGCGGTACAAGCAGAAATACTGAGCGTAAAGTACGAGTTGGAGTCAGATCGGGGACAGGAGCTAGCTTCCTTGTTCATAAAAATTAAAGCTCTGAGCATTAGGGCAAAGTCTTATTTGTAACTCAGTTTTATGTAAAGATCTTTGTTTTCTAGTGAAGTTTCCTAAAAGGAATTGAATCAAATTGATACCTCATTTGCATTCATGCATTTACATTACATTACATCATATGCATTAAAGACCATAAAAAGATTCTAATTAATTAAAAAATGTTTCAGTAATCTGGAAACCGACGAGAATCTCTCGAGTACGCATCCTTACGGCACAAGAACTAAAGCGATGGATAAAAAATAGAAAGATTGGAGCAAATGCAGAAAGAGATGCAAGAGTAGATGCAAGCACAAGTACAAGAACAATTAGCTAAAATCCAGCAAGAAATGAGGGATCAAATGCTGGAATCGCAAAGAAACATGATGGAAGAGCTGACTCGATTACTGACTAGTCGGCCAGACAAAGGAAAAAGCCCTATGACTGACACTGGGAATAACAATGAAGATCCCCTTTACCCCCCTGGTTTTGCTCCTGCAAATACTCAAACACAGCACGAGACACATACACAGAGGCCATCTATTACTGAAGATCCTCCCTACCCTCCTGGCTTTACCCCGATGAATGCTCAAACACAACTCGAGCTGCACACGCAAAGGCCCTCCGTAATAATTAGGCCCCAGCAATTTCAGGCCGATATTTCAATGCCAATCAACTATCAAACAGGCTTAGGCTCTAATCTAGGAGATAACCCTGTTAATCCTATAATCCCTGACTTGGACAATATGGCAGAAAATGAGAGAGTCAGGACATCGCTTTCGAAAGAATTGGAAGAACGATACAAGTGGTTAGAAGAAAGGTTCAAAGCAATGGAAAGTGCTGATTATCACTGTAGGGTCGATGCTAAAGATTTGAGCTTAGTCCCAGACTTAGTCCTTCCCCCTAAGTTCAAAATACCCGAATTTGAAAAATACAATGGAATGAGCTGCCCTGAGGCCCATATTACTATGTTTTGTAGACGAATGACTGGGCATGTCAACAACGATCAGCTATTAATTCATTGCTTCCAGGATAGTTTGGTTGGGGCAGCATCCAAATGGTACAACCAATTGAGCCGTACTAAGATTAACTTATGGAAAGACCTAGCTCAAGCCTTTATGAAACAGTACAGCCATGTGATGGATATGGCCCCTGACAGGATTACGTTTCAAAATATGGAGAAGAAGCAAAGTGAGAGCTTCAGGCAGTACACCCAAAGGTGGAGAGAAATGGTGACGCAAGTCCAACCACCTCTCCTGGAGAAAGAAACAACCATGCTCTTTATCAATACGTTGAAGGCTCCATTCATCAACCATATGTTAGGGAGCGCTACTAAGAGCTTCTCAGACATAGTGATGTCAGGAGAGATGATAGAAAACGTGATAAGATGCGAAAAGATTAAGGCAGGGGAAAACGCTAAGAAGTCAGCCCCGAGAAGGAAGGAAAATGAGGTGAACAACACGAGCTCGTATTCTAAGCCGATTACTGTGAACCAACCAAGGGCAGCAGCTACCAGCCATCAGGGCTCTACAAGACAAGATTCTAACCCAAGACCCAACAAAGAAAGACTTCAGTTCACGCCTATCCCGATGTCCTATAAGGAATTATATCAGAGCTTGTTTGATGCCCATGTGGTATCACCTTTCTACCTGAAACCTCTGCAGCCCCCATTCCCAAAATGGTACGATACCAGCGCCCAATGTGAGTACCACGCAGGGGTAATGGGGCACTCGATTGAAAACTGCACCGCGTTCAAAAAGCTAGTGGAAAAACTCATCGAAATGGGTGTTATAAAGTTCGATGACTCACCTGGCCCCAATGTAGCAGGAAATTCGTTGCCCGATCGTAAAGGGGTGAATGCGATAATCGAGTATGGGAATAAAAGAATTAAGGCCAACGTGGCAGAGGTGAAAACCCCATTGAGTTGGGTTTGGGAACAAATGGTTGGCAGAGGATTGGTTGCACAACATTCAAAGGAAAAGCCTCGAGAAGCAAGGAAATACTGCGAGTTTCATAAAGATGAAAGTCATGATATCCAGGAGTGCAATGAATTCAAGTCCATGGTGCAAAATCTGATGGACAATAAAGAGATAGAATTTTACGAAGAAATCGAAAGGACAGAAGAAGGAGAGGTTTATGCCTCAGAAGAAGGAAAAGCAGAAGGGGTTCAGAGAGTGAATCATCCAGTGGTGATAATTTTGCGACCAAGAAACGATAAAGCGAGAGTACCAATTACGCCAAAGGTCATAATCCAGAGACCTATTGCTTTCTCTTACAAAGATAGCAAGAGCGTGCCTTGGAACTATGATTGCAATGTGACAATACGGGGAAAGGAGAGCCCAGCTTGGCATTTTAGAAGAAGGTCAAGATGAAGGTTTCTACACACGTGGTGGAAGGCGTTATACCAGAACACAAAAGTAGAACCAAATAAAGGAAAATCCATAGTTCTTTGAACAAGGAAAAGAAGAGTCATCTAGATCTCAATCACCTGTCAATGAGCCCAGAATCAAAAAAGAGGCTAAAGAGTTCTTAAAATTCTCAAGCACAGCCGAATATAGCGTTGTAGAACAAACTATACAAGCAAATGCTGCTCGTATCTCAAAGGTTTGGCGTTATTTATGAGCTCGTGAGACACATCGGAATGCATTATTGAAGGTGCTTGAACGAAACCTACGTCACGAATGACATCTCTGTCAATAAACTGGATCGCCTTGTCAATAATATAAGCGCCGATAAGTTCATATTTTTCAATGATGATGAAATACCGTCGGGAGGAATGGGGTCAACAAAAGCGCTACACATCACCACCCGTTGTAAAGGGTTCACATTGTCGGGAGTATTAATTGATAACGGGTCAGCACTAAATGTCCTACCCCTATCCACACTGAATAGGTTGCCCGTCGATAATT
Source organism: Gossypium anomalum (assembly GCA_025698475.1). Lineage (NCBI taxonomy): Eukaryota > Viridiplantae > Streptophyta > Magnoliopsida > Malvales > Malvaceae > Gossypium > Gossypium anomalum. The sequence goes on from CM046966.1 coordinate 20,898,604, forward strand.
CCTATATGAAAACGTGCCAAAATATAGTGAGGGCATTCGATGGCACTGAAAGGAAAGTAATGGGGAAGATTGAAATTCCCCTCTTAATTGGCCCAAGCACATATGAGATAGATTTCTTAGTGATGGACATCAAGCCCTCTTACAACTGCTTGCTGGGAAGGCCGTGGATTCACTCGGCAGGGGCAGTACCATCATCATTACATCAAAAGCTCAAGTTTATAACGGAAGGCCGACTAGTGACCGTGAACACAGAAGAGGATATCATTGCATCTGTTACCAGCAATGTACCATATGTAGGGACAGATGAAGAGGCCATAGAATGTTCTTTTCGGTTATTAGAATTTGTAAACGCGACCTTTGTTGCTGAAAGAAATAAGGTCCCGACACCCAGAATCTCTAAGACTACAAGAATGGGTCTACAACTGACGGTTGGGAAAGGAGCTTTGCCAGGGAAAGGGCTTGGAAGAAGTCTACAAGGGAGGGTCGACACACCTATGCTCATGGAAAAACGAGATCGCTTTGGCTTAGGATTCAAGCCAGATGCAAAACAGAAGAGAAAAGAGCAAGAAAAGAAGCAAGAACGAAGAAGAGCACGTTTAAGCGGGGGAGAGGTTAAGTGGGAGCCGATGACTTTTCCTCACATCTCCAAAACATTTGTGTCAGGAGGAACCATTTACTCCGAAGGAAGAGCGACAAGGAAAGAATCTTCTGAAGAACTGATGGGAAACTTGAGCATTAACGCCACATACGAGGATGGAACTGGAGAAGAGAATTTATTGGGCATTCAGCCTTTTGAACTGGGAAGTGTTCTGAATAACTGGACTGCGAAGGAGATTCCTGTAGCCTTTAAAACTAATTCAGAGTAGTGCCCAAAACACACTATTACTCTAAGCCTAGGAGTAATAAGTGCCCTTTTGTGAAATAGGCTTGTGTTCAAAAATCATTATTTCAATGAAATGCATCCTTTTGTCTTATCTCGTGCAAATATTCTTTTATTCTTTCATTCATAACCATACTATCCATATCATTCTTAGATTCTTTTGTTCTTTGTATCTTCCTTCATACCCATAACAGGTCTCCGGATATCAATGATATGAGCAACATTGCTACTAACTCAGAGTCTCCTTTTAAGCAAGATATGTGTCTAGAGGGATCACAGGACTTTGAAGATGACAGAGACTGTAATTTATCCCCTGATTTGCTAAGAATGGTAGAACAAGAGGAGAAACAGATCCTACCTCACAAAGAGTCAGTAGAAGTTGTGAATTTGGGAGATGAAATGGAAAAGAAAGAGGTAAAGATCGGAGCATGCATAACCCTAAAGACAAAACGGGATCTTATTGAGCTACTCCAAGAGTTCAAGGACGTCTTTGCATGGTCATATCAAGATATGCCTGGGCTAAGTACTAACGTTGTGGTACACAGACTCCCTATTAAGGAAGAATGTAAGCCAGTTCAACAGAAGCTGCGACGGATGAGACCGGATGTTTTATTGAAAATAAAAGAGGAGGTCAAGAAACAATTCGATGCTGGTTTCTTACAAGTAGTAGAATACTCAGAATGGGTAGCCAACATCGTCCCTGTCCCAAAAAAGGATAGAAAGGTACGGATGTGCGTAGACTACAGGGATCTGAACAAAGCCAGCCCGAAGGATAATTTCCCGTTGCCTCATATAGACACCTTAGTGGACAACACGGCAGGTTACTCACTCTTTTCCTTCATGGATGGTTTCTCAGGGTACAATCAGATCAAGATGCATCCTGAAGACATGAGCAAGACCACTTTTGTAACCCTGTGGGGGACTTCTGCTATAAGGTAATGCCATTCGGATTGAAAAATGCAGGAGCAACATATCAGAGAGCCATGGTAACCCTGTTCCATGATATGATGCACAAAGAAATTGAAGTCTATGTTGATGATATGATCGCTAAATCACGAACGGAAGAAGAGCATGTACAAGTCTTGAGGAAATTATTTCTGAGGTTGAGAAAATTCCAGTTAAAACTCAATCCAAAGAAATGTACCTTCGGGGCCAAGTCGGAAAAAGTCGCTAGGATTCGTAGTCGTGAAAAAAAGGATTGAGATTGACCTAGATAAAGTCAAGGCCATACAAGAGCTACCTCCGCCGCGCACTCAAAAGGAAGTTTGGGGATTCTTAGGGAGACTAAATTACATCGCTCGATTTATTTCACAACTAACCGAGAAATGTGACCCCATATTCCGTCTTCTTAAGAAACATAACCCTGGTGTTTGGGACGAGGAGTGCCAGAAGACCTTCGACAAGGTTAAGCAATATTTGTCTAATGCCCTAGTACTGACACCACCTAGTCCAAACAAGCCACTGATACTGTATTTAACAGTGTTTGAAAATTCTATGGGATGTGTGCTTGGTCAACACGATGAATTAGGAAGGAAAGAAAGAGCGATATATTACCTCAGTAAGAAGTTCACTGAGTGTGAGATGAGATACTCGGCAATTGAAAAATTGTGTTGTGCCTTAATCTAGACAACTCGAAGGCTGAGACAATACATGTTGTACCACACAACTTGGCTGATTTCCAAATTAGATCCTCTGAAGTACTTAATGGAATCAACTGCCTTGAATGGAAGAATGGCCCGATGGCAAATTTTACTCTCTGAGTTTGACATCGTATACGTGAACCAGAAAGCTGTAAAAGGGAGTGTAATAGCAGACTTTTTAGCCAATCGAGCTCTAGAAGACTATGAGCCTCTGAACTTCGGTTTCCCAAATGAAGATCTAATGTATGTGGTAACCACTGAACAAGACCCTCGAGAAGGTCATCCTTGGAGGCTAAACTTCGACGGAGCATCAAACGCTGTGGGTAATGGAATCGGGGCAGTCTTGGTATCCCCAGACGGAGATCATTATCCTTTCACCAGTAAATTGGATTTTGATTGTACGAATAATATGGCGAAATACGAAGCATGCATCATGGGCATCCGTGCGGCCATAGAACGCAAGATTAAAACACTAGAAGTATATGGAGATTCTGCCCTAGTGATTTATCAACTCAAAGGAGAATGGGAGACGAGAGATCCCAAATTGATCAATTACAGAAATCTGGTCCTCGAATTGATTGAAGAATTTGACGACATCATGTTCTATTACCTCCCTCGAGAAGAAAATCAGATGGCTGACGCCCTAGCAACTTTAGCTTCCATGGTCAAGGTGAGCAAACAAGAGGATGTGAAACCGATCCAAATGAGTATCTATGAGGCTCCCGCTCATTGTTGCAACCTCAAAGAAGAAGCGAAAAATGATGATCATCCTTGGTACCACGATATGTGAGGAATCGTGAGTACCCCGACCAAGCTACTGAGAATGACAAAAGAACATTGAGAAGATTGGCTAGCGACTACGTCTTGGACGGAGAAATCCTATACAAAAGAAGAAGGGACCAAGCGCTGCTAAGATGTGTAGACGCTATTGAGGCTAAGAAAATCTTGGAGGAAGTTCATGAGGGCGCTTATGAACACACGCTAATGGTTTTACAATGGCCGTGCAAATTATGAGGTTTGGCTATTATTGGTCCACCATGGAAGGAGATCAGATTAACTCACGCCAAAGATGTCATAAGTGCCAAATCTATGGAGACAAGATAAACGTGCCTCCTTCACCTCTGCATGTTATGACTTCACCTTGGCCCTTTTCGATAAGGGGCATGGATGTGATTGGGCCAATCTCGCCAAAAGCTTCAAATGGGCATCGATTCATCTTTGTGGTCATCGACTATTTCACCAAGTGGGTGGAAGCCGCTTCATATGCCAATGTGACTAAATCGGTAGTTAGCAAGTTCCTAAAAAAGGAAATCATTTGTCGATATGGAATGCCAGAAAGAATCATATCTGACAATGCATTGAATTTGAACAACAGAACAATAGCAGAGGTCCGATCGGTTCAAGATCGAGACACCACAACTCGTCGCCATATCGCCTAAAAATGAACGGTGCGATCGAGCAACGACCAACAAGAACATCAAGAAGATTGTAGGAAAGATGACCGAAACTTATAAAGATTGGCATGAGAAGCTACCATTCGCCCTCTATGCTTATCGAACATCTGTCCGGACTTCTACCGGGGCAACGCCTTTCTCATTGGTCTATGGAATGGAGGCAGTTTTACCCATCGAAGTCGAGATTCCTTCCCTCAGAGTTTTGACAGAAGTAAAGTTGGACGAAGCAGAATGGATCTAATCCCGATACGATCAGTTGAATTTAATTGAAGAAAAGAGGTTGAAGGCTATACGTCATGGCCAAATGTACCAGAAACGGATGATACGAGCTTACAACAAAAAGGTTCGTCCCAGAGAATTCCACGAGGGAGACCTAGTATTGAAAAAGATCCTACCCATACAAAAGGATTTTCGGGGGAAATGGATGCCGAATTGGAAAGGACCTTATGTGGTAAAGAAAGCCTTTTCTGGAGCAGCATTGATATTGACCGAAATGGATGGCAAGACTTTACCTAATCCTGTGAACTCAAATTCGGTCAAGAAATACTTCGCCTAAAAAAAAAAAAAAAGGGAGAGGGCAAGATGAAAACTCACAAAGAGCATCTTGAGACCAAAGGGATTTTGAATTAAAAACCCACAAAAGGGCGATTCAAATTTTGATCAAAAGTGGGGCATGTGATACCCAAATTAACAAGGAGGAGGGATGTTGCACCTTGGGGCATCTACAAGAGTACTCTAGATCCCCTAAGCACATATTAGGCAAAAAGGGAGTCCTTTAGAAGTTCGTACAGAGAAGCTCACGCTGCGATATCTGGGGCACCTATTTTCTTTTTATTCATTTTTACGACGCTAGTTGTCTATGATTAATTTATTCCCTTCAAATTTTGTTTCTGATAAATTTCAGTTCTGTCATTATTGTGATCTTTTTCAAGCATTTTACATTGAAATGATGATTAATGGATTAATGACACTTTCACAAAAGAAGTTCTGTATATTACTCTGAAAAGTTTCTAAATAGTACAGGAACCTGAAACAGGGCCATTATTTAGAACTAACCCAAACTTAAAGATTAGAAACACTTGAGAAGAAAGAGTTTAAATTTGGGCCACCAATTTGGGTTTTCTGCTCAAAGATCTAAGTTTAATAAGAAGACAGAGTACCGATTCAGTGAAAGAACCTTGATGAACTAAGAGCAATGATAACCTAAACATTAAAAGGGAATTCATGCTCACAACATGCTGCACTCATGCATTTATAGAACATTCATAGCGTAGCTAGTTAGGAACAATTGATTCATTTCGATCATAGCATCCTAATTCTTTGGCATAAGCACAAATATATGGAACTGATTCCACAGGTCATATCCTAGAATCAGTAAATCCATAAGCCTTAACCCCCTAGGCGATAGGGTAATAGGCTGAACTGCCAATCACTTTCCCTGAAATGGTGTTGGAGCGGCTAAAAGCCACGACAGATCTCCTTGAAGTTTCAGCGAACTTTCTCCCTGAAATGGCGATGGAGCGGCTAGAAGCCACGACAGATCTCCTTGAAGTTTCAGTGAACTTTCTCCCTGAAATGGCGATGGAGCGGCTAGAAGCCACGACAGATCTCCTTAAAGTTTCAGCGAACTCTCTCCCTGAAATGGCGATGGAGCGGCTAGAAGCCACAACAGATCTCCTTGAAGTTTCAGCGAAGAAAATCAAAACAAGTCTTATCTCCCTAAAGTTACAAGTGGAGCAGACTAGAGATAACAAATCTTATTTCCCTGAAGTTGCAGTGGAACAGATTGAAGCTATAAATCATAAATCTTATCTCTCTGAAGTTGCAGTAGAGCAGATTAAAGCTACAAATTCCAGATCTCATCCCTCTGAAGTTACAGTGGGGTGAATCAAAATAAACACTATTTCCTTGAAGTGGCGGTGAACCGATGGAGCAGAATAAAGCAACGAGATGCGGAAGATTGGAAGGAAGCTATTCGAAAAAAAAAGCACCAAGAGTAGGCAAGACTCGGCAGGTTCCGGTAAATTTGGCTTTGTCTATAGTCTTTGCCCTATTCTCGTTGCACGATAATAAGCAAAGAGGGGCAGCTGTAGACACTCCAAATTCACCTGGCCCATTAGCCCGAAATAGCCCACTAACCCTAAACCCAATAGCAAATGAGCCCAATTACCCTAGCCCATTCCCAATTTTCAGAAAACAAAAAAATCCCTAACCCCTATTTCAAGGCTGCGCCGAACCTAGCCCCAACAGCCCTCACCTGCTCCACCACCAAACCTGTAAAGAAAAGACGGAGAGTTAATGCGAAAACAGTAAAAAATCAGCTATATAGAAAGCTGAAGAGACCGAATGGTGGGGGTTTTTTTTTTCTCTTTCTTTTTCTGCTTCTTCTTGAACAAAGAAAACATACAAATATTGTAACACAAAGAAAGAAAGTTGAATATTGAAAGGTGATCATTTCCGAATGTTTTTGATTTATTTTTTTCTGAATCTATTTCATTCTTTATGATTTATACATATTATAGCATAACTAAAATATAGAAAAGGAGAAAAGAAACCATACCTCGTGATTAGGCCGTCGATCCCCTTTCGCTTCGCCGAAATTGGAGTTTGAAAAGGGGAGGATTTGAGGCCAACAAAGTAATACACCAGATTTACGAGCGCCGACAACCGTTCCTAGTGGCTGGCCGTCGTTCTCGAAGGAGAACCATCCGAATCGGTCAGAGGAAGACGAAATGGTGGGGTTGGGGGCTGCCTCTTTTGTTTTGGCAGAATGAAAAGGGGAAGGGCCTGTTTCTGGGATGTTTGGATAGATAAATGAAAGGATTTAGGGTTTTTTAACCCAGATTGTAAAAACGGCACCGTTTGGGCCTGTTCTAGTGGCCCCAAAACGGTGCCGTATGGACCTTGCCCGCGCGACCCGATCCAGCACCCAAGGGATCCGCGTGTTTTGACCTTTGAGGGCTAATTGCGCCCTAGGTCCCTCCCCTTTGCACGCACGATCAATCGCGCCTCTTTTGGCCAATTTTTTCTTTTGAAATTCGCCCTGTAATCCGCGCATGTTTGCGCTTTGGTCCATTTCTCTGCTTTGTACTTTAGAACTTGGTTTATTTCCAGTTCTAGTCCTTATATGTTGATGCGCATCATGTGTTAATCCTCTCCTGACTATTTTTTTTATAAATCAGCCCACTGGTTTTAATTGCGTTTTGATTAGGTCATTCCTTTCATTTTCACCTTTTGCCTTGGCCCCAGAACTTTATTTTTGTTGCGATTTTAATCCTTTTTTTTGTTTCTTTTCGTGTTTTCATCATTTGAACCAATATTTTTAATATGATATCCCCCTTTTTCATTATTAAGTTTATTATCATTATTACTATTGTTTTCCCATATTATTATACTCACTGTTCATTACCCTTTTAACACTATTATTATAATTTTATGTTGCTTCATAATCATCATATTATGTTTGATATTATTTTAACATTATATCAACTATTACTACTATCGTTATTATTACAACATTAATATATTATTTGTAAATATCATTAGTAGCATTCTAAATTTGTGTTTATTCATTCGTGACAATTGTTGATATCATTTATTTATCTATTCATTGTAATTTCATATCCTGTATACCGTTTTGTGTAAATGCTTTACGTATTACTATATACTTTAAAATAAAATTAACTTTGTTTTATATATTATTAGCCCTATATTGTCTCCTATATAATTATTGTCATTTTATATATGTATGTTTGTTGATTAAAAAGTGAATTATGTGTATTGTATGCCATTTTAGACTATTATTATGAAAATATTAGCACATATATATTTTGAATCCCTAGAGTCATGCATTTTATATCTAGAGTTTCCTCTGTACATAGAAATATGTCCCTAAATCCTATATAATTTATGATAGAGCCGATTTATTTTTATTTGTGTATTCCTTTTATTTAATATTTATTTATGTGTACATATATATCCGTAATCCGTTAAATTTAACATGTTCTCAAAATTGTTATATATATTGGTACTATCTTTACACATTTTATTCATTTTTCTTTATTATACATAAATTGATAATTTTAAATTAATATTCTTTAATATTTCGTATATCAATCGATTTAAATATTCATTCTATGATACGTATTTAAATAGTCACATGTATGTTCATGTTTTATTTGTGCAAAAGGTTTTCAGTTTAACAACCCACATAACGTATTTTTTTATGTATTCATCCCTTTTTTTTAAAAAATCAAATTAATGCATTTTAAGTTGCTTTTCAATTATTTATCTAATGGAAATTCCTTAAACAAAGATGATATTCGATTTTCGTAGCAATTCGAGGAATCGTGCCCTATCGTGCTGGGTTGCAATTTCTCGTTTGCTCTAAATAATCGAATACCTCTTTAGAACTTCTTTCATGTTTTCCAAAAAATTTTTAAAAAAAAATAAAAGAAATATTCGATGTTTAGCAAATCGGGAATAGTACCCTATCGTGTTGGGTTGCGATCTACCATTTGTCCCAAATAATTGAATATCCCTTTTCAATTTTACTCGTATTTTCTAAAACAAGGCAATGTTCGAATATTTAGAAATTCGAGAAATCGTGCCCTACTGTGCTGGGTTTCGTTTTTTTTCGTTGGACTAAATAGTCGCACATCCTTTCATGATTTACGAATTATAAACTTTTGAAAGTCAAAATACATCGTGTTTTCGAGGATATAAAGGATCGCATTCTACTGTGCTGGATGTGGTGCTATATTCTTCGGAAACAAGAGAATTTTGATAATCAATTCGAATTATTCAAATGTAATAAAAAAGGAACCGCATTCCAAAAGTATTTTAGATTTTAGATACGAGGACAGTTATTTAATCGGTTTGGTACCAATTTTGGGCGTTACGGGGGTGCTAACCCTTCCTCGTACGTAACCGACTCCCGAACCCTTTCTTTCAATTTTCGTAGACCTAAAATTATTTTTTATTTACTTCAAGGTGATCCGATTACACCTCAAAAAAGGGTCGGTGGCGACTCCATTCTTTGCTTTCCAAAAAGTCGATCCCCATGGTTTTCAAAAATGGTTTCGACAAAATATATAGACTGTTATATAAATAACCACATCAGCGGTGTTAAAATTTTAATAGTTCAATTACTTTTTAGTTAAAAATAACAATTTAACTAAAATTTGAAAGTTAAGGATAAAAATGATCAAGTACAAAAATATAAAAAAAAAACAAAATGTTAAAAAAATAAATATTAAAAACTAATTTTATTATTATACCAAAAGATAAAAAAATCCAAATAACATCTTTGTCAATGATATATCATTATCTTATAAAAATGACGTATCATTATCTAATAAATTCATTGACATATAAAAATAATCTAAATGAATGGATCAAAATTATATACATACAATTTTAGGTGTTGAATTTTCCTCTAAAATTAATGCTGATTAATACGTTATTATTGCTTTAAATGATTGACAATGACGTAAGAAATATCTTCTTCTTCTTCTTTTTTGTAGAGTTTTGTATATTTCAAAGATGTTATTTTAAAAGCATATTTCTCTTCTCTCTCTTTTCTTATGTTTAAGTATAGTTTATAGTTTATATTTGAAGTTGCTCTTCTCAATAATGTTATCTTCAAAATTTAAATGTGTCTTTCCTTAAAAATGAAATGTGTTTTACCACTACAACCAGCACATTTATGATTAGATTTGATTTTTGAAAAAATTTTCCATTTTTATTTTCAAAAAATAGTTTCCATCTTTTATTTTTAAAAAATTAAAAAACAGGTTTGATAAATAAAAATATTTATAGTAATTAAAACATGAAAATATATCTGGTAACTATTTTTCTTAAATAGAAATAAAATGAAAAAAATTACATTTCATATAGATTTGAACTAGGATACCAGATTTAATATTAAAAAACAATTTTAAAAGAGAGAGAATATTTTTTGCATTTATATGGATTTGAACTCGCGGATCAATTTATCTAAACTTGTTTTTGTTGAACAATCTCATGATAGGTTCTGATCATATCTGTTCTTTTTGACACAATGTCTAAAACTATCCATAGTTCCTCCCCAAATCATAAATAGGAGGATAATGCGCTTCAGCGCACTCAAACCCACATCCTCCTACATTGGCAACAATGTCTATACCAATTGAGTTAAGATTCAATCGATCAATTCATCTAAAATTAAAAACACTTGTTTTTATCATTTTTATTTTTACAAAACATTTTTAATGAAAACAAGTGCGTTTGGTTTCAAGAAACAAGAGTTGTTTTTATTTATTCGAATCCTTTTAACTTTTAAAAGAAATTAAAAAAATTGAAAATAATGCATTTTTTAAGTTTAATTTTTGCATTAATTTTTTATGATTCGAAATCTTTTTAAAAGTAATTATTTATAACAAATTTTTTTACCATGATAGTATAGTAAATTTTCTTTATAATAATCATATTTATTTATGAAGATTTTGTTCGTTATAGTGAAGTGATTGTTATATATTTATAACAATATATTGTTATATAAAATTAATTATTATAAATTTACAATGAAATTTATAGCATGAATTTCCATTAAATAAAGTAAATGAGAATTATGGTAAAAAAGAAAGAAAATGAGAATCAAATGAACAAAACTAAAAGACATATATTAGATGCATGCATTATTACTTTTATGTATATTTTATTTTACATTCTTTCACATAAATTATGAAGTTCATAATTTAAACAAGTTCAATTAATCAGTATGAGTTATCTAATTAAATAAATTAATTTATCATAAAATTATTAAATTCAAGTAATCAATTTATAAATTTATGATGTTCTAAATTCATAGTAGAATATTTATTAGGAACTTAATAGTTTATTAAATTGATATCTTTAATTCACTCATTAAAGATTATTTTTATTTAATAAAATATTATTAATAGATTTTAAATGTAAAATTTAAATATTTTATTTATGATATTTTTATTTAATAAATTATAATTAATAGAGTAACTATAATCTTTCTAAACTTTTCAATAAATGTTATTACAGAAAATTAATTTAATAAAGAATGTATTCCATATTTATTGTTATTGTTGCTATTACAAGTGAAAATTTGTTGTAAATGATTAAAATAAAACATAAAATATTAATCCCACTAAAAACTTAATTATTATAACGAGTGATTATTATATAAAAAATGGAAAGTATATAAAATCATAAGATAATACGTTATTAAATGAATTAAATTATTTTACATGAATCATAATATAAAAAATAAAATAAAAAAATATTCAAGTTTGAAGTAATTGGGGTTGCTTTGCTACATTTATTGTTATTTGTCGGATTATCTATCCGGCTTTTGATAAGATTATTTTTAATATTTTTGAAATAGTGAAATCAAAATTCTAATAAACTTGAATAAAGATTTTTTTTTTTTTTTTTAACTCAGGTTGCAATCCAGTCTGATCTTACTTATCAACACCAATACAGATAAAAAGGTACATACCTCGAGCAGACGACGTTGGTGATGATGAAGAAACAACGCGATGGCATTGTCTGTCATCGGGCGAATTCTCGAACATGAAAGGGCAGTAGCAGAACATTGTTTGATTCTCCGCCGGCCCAAAGAAACCGCAGGCTCCGCCGGAATCATTGCACTTCCCACAAGCTTTGCTGTCCTTCCAATTCCATTGTACCTCCACTCCTTTGTTCAAGGCTTCTTTCAACCTCAACGAAGAATTCAGTGATCCCTGCATGGAAGATCGAAGAATCGGAACAGTAACATTAGCCGAACATCCCTTCGGCTGGATATTATTCGGTATCCCCAAGGAAACGTTACTGTAAGTGGAACCGGCGTTATCGCAAGGGAAGAACCCGAGATTGCGTGACGAGATGGAAGATTGGCAGTCATAAAACAAAGTAACGTTGGCATAACCGGGACCAGGTGAAAACAACTCCGAATCGAGGACCGAATTCCGAGTTGCGATTTGAGGGCTACAAAGGCCATCGTACTTGATGAGGTCTTCCCTCGCAATCTTCAGAATATGACGATCCCAGCGGATGCCCAGAACCCTATATTCTATATCACTAATTACGATGGTTGTTGTATTGTTGTTGTTGTCGCAGCGAAGCTCGAGACCGTGTCGTCCACATTCCGACACTCGTTGACCGCCATAGAAAGGAAATCCGGCGGAGATATTCCCGCATCGGAACACTGTATCACGACAGTTCTCGTACAGTTCATGATTGCTGAGTGAAAGAGGAAACCCAAACATGATGAATAGTAAGGAATAGTACAGAAGTGGAAGACGAGGTAATGGCGATGATGATGATGAGAACCAAAGATTATTCATTTTTTTAAAAATTTTCTGAGATTTGATGGAAGATTGAGCAATGGAAATGACGAGAGTACACGGAGAAAGGATTGACTGGCTCTAAATAAAGGGAAAGTTTATCAAAAGAAAGCCTTCGTCAATGAAGTTTACTTAAAATGACTCATGTAATATGATTTACGTTTATGCTGAATTTTGCACTGTTCTAATTTATCACTGGGTAGTAAAAAGTCTAAAGGTTTATGTAAAAAAACAAAAAAAAGTATAACTCCCGAAAAAAACATAATTTTAAGGCATTAATAAAATAGTTTTGCATCGTTAAATTTTCATCTATATTTACTATCTTCTTCAATTTATTTAAAATAATTAATTTTTTAAATTATAAATAAACATATTTTTTTATTTTACAATTTTTAATCATTTTGCTGTTCTTTTAAGTTAAAATTTTTTTGCAATCAATTTTTTTTTAAAAATTATTAGTTTCTAGACAATGGGTTTTTCTTTTTCATTTTAAATTGTTTCCTATGTCATTGAATCTTCATTAATAAAAATTGTGTAAAATTTAAAGTTTATAAATTATTTGACTTTTTTATTTTAATTACTTATATATAATTTTTTTTAAAAATCCTAGAGTTGGAGAGCAGGTTGAATATGAATAGGTGTATAATAATAATTTCATGTTTTTAAATTTTTTATTAATGCCTAAAAACCTTAAATTTTAATATCATTCTAATATAAGTTATTCCCTATGTTTAAATCTTTCATTCATACTTAATGATAAATCTTTAAATAATTCCTTAAAGAAATGAATAGGAGAAAAAATAAAGTTGAAAAAAGTATCTAATAGGGAATACATAAAGGTTTTTTATCTAAATAATATAAAAAATAAAATAAATACTAAAATAAGATAACGACCCTAATATTTACGAATCTAGGCAAAGTGAACAGTGTAAAACCGGTGTTGCCTAACCAATCGGGGACACCCTTGTCCCCTGCCACCGATGACATCACATTTTTAAAAAAATAATAATTGTTTTGGGTGTCACCTAAGCAATTGGCAGTACCAGTGTTTCAGACCTAAAAATACATAGTTTTTTATATTGGTAAAATGAAGTATTCGTTTGACCTTACATATCAGCTTGGAGGTTAGCCAGTCTCCGTCTGAACCGATGTGGTTCCAGCTCATACCTTGAACCATTACAACATATTACATGTTGTTTCACAAACTCTAAACATATGGAAAAAAAACTGAGACAAATAATTACCCATCTTTAAAACTTGTTCATGCCAATCTGTATTTTTGAATTCCTTGTGGAAGTTCACCGCAATGTGCCTGATACAATAGACGAATCTCCACAAAACACCTGAATGCCTAGTTGCAGCAATTATCCACTTTGATCTATCAAGAATGATGCAAACGTTGTCTTGAGTGACAACATACCTCTACAAGTTCTCTAGGAAAAATTCTCATGACTCCATGTTCTCTTCCTCAACAATGGCAAACGTTATCGGTAGCAAGTTCCAATTCCCATCTTGTGCAGTTACAATGAGAAAGCTCTACGTATATTTCCCGTATAGCCAGATCATATCTATCTGCACAAGCGAGTTACAATGGGGAAAGGCTTAAATGCATGGATCAAATGTCCAAAACATCCGGTGAAAAGTTCTTTTCCCCCGAATGTAGTTGGTTATCCCAATCGTAGAAGGCAATGTCTGCAACTCAACGACTATCCCTAGAACATACTCTTGCATTGCGGCTATCCACCCTTAGAGTTCATTGTACAATACATCCCAATCTCCGTACAACTGATCCATGGTTATATGTTTTGTAACACCCCTAACCCGTATCTATCGTCGGAACAGGGTTATATAGTATTACCGGGGTTTACAGATAAATCGAGCTAAAATTACTATTCACATTCAATAATAATCATATAGCCCCTTAAATGAACCCTCGAAGCCCAATATGAACAGTAGAAACTATTCGGGACTAAATCGGAAACCCTAAGAATTTTTTACAAATTTACAAAATTTTCCTTATATACAATGCCCACACGCCCGTGTGGTCTAGAGACACGCCCATATGATTAAGCTGTGTGGCTCACATGACTGTGTCCCTAACCTGTGTAACTCTCTAACTTATAAGGCATGAAGAAATTTAGGTCACACGACTCCGTGTGCTAGGCCTTATGGTTAATTTTATTTTCATAAATTAGGTGCAGTTTTCACACGGCCATGTAACACGCCCGTGTCCAAGGCCGTGTCACTTATACGGTTGAGACACACACTCGTATCTCTGCCCGTGTGCTCAATTCTGAGCATTCTGTTTCTTATTTTTAAGGTGCAGGGGATACACGGCCAAATCACATGCACATATGCCAGGCCGTGTGGATGAAAATAGGTCATTTTAAGACCATTTTTCTCACCCTTTACATTATAAACCTGCATATGATACTTTCACATACCAATATACACCAATCAAGCTGCCAAAACAAGTTTTAATACAAGCCTTAAACCTATATTTTGTAACACAACTCATTTGCATAAACTTACCATATAATCTCATTCATTCTCTACTTTTAAATTCTATTTAATATATACATATATATACTAACACATATGTGTAGAAGCCATTCAAGACCATATTACAATATCATTTTCTTTTCATTCAATCCTATACATGCCATTGTACTATAAAATCCACCGATAAAATCTAGATAGGGTACTCCGATGTGTTGATTCGATCCTTTGAACTCACGTTAATCTACACAGAACATTAACACACAGAAGTAAGCTTGTGAAAGCCTAGTAAGCTCATAAGCTTAAAACTTAGATCTTACCGAATTACAATAACAATTCAATAATAAGTTTTTCACTAAAGTTTCCTGTCATACACAATTTCAAATGATGAATTCACTGGATTGAGCTCAATATCAATAACTAACTAAATCTTAACACTTGATTTCAAGTAACACTTACCATTACTTGTCAAATTAGGGAACATCTTACAGAATTGAGTACATCATTAGCTTGATGCCATATTCCACTTTGGTTTTGCCACATTTTACCACGGCTTTGCCATGATCACACACTTTATCACATTGTCATAGCCTAACTATGGTCTTACACTTGCACACGTATATAACTACCATGATTCAATCATGGTCTTACTTTCACTTTCATAGTGGCATAGCTCTGCTATGATCTCACATTTCACACTTTTGCCATGGTTTAACCATGGTCTTATCCATCAATTCATCACTGAACATTGAACGAACGTACTCAATCCTGTGTTACCCTTAATTCGAACTTTCAATTTGATTTTCACATTATTACAATTATCATAATTCAATAGCAAAAATATAAATTAAAAAAATATTGTATCATTCACAAAATTAATAATTGAACACAAAAATTCAGCCATATGAACTTACCTGGGCTAATTTATGAAAGTTGTAGAAATTCAAGGATTAATCGAAAATTTTCTCTTTTCCTCGTTTATCTTCGGATTCTCGATCTACAATATAAAATTTTCCATTCATTAGCATCTAATTCAATTCTAATTCACTTCTCAATCTATACCCTTAAATTTTTGAAATTACACTTTTACCCTAAAATTTATAATTTTTACAATTTAGTTCATACTCATTTAACCCATCAATTGAGCTAATTTTTCTCAATCAACACTTTATTCCATCATTCTAAAATACTACACAACCTTTTGTATTCAAAATTTCAGTACAAAACCCTAATTCTTAACTTTTTCATAATTAAGTCTTAAAAATTAATTTCTATTGAAATCACTTAATAAAATCATCACATAGCAAAATTAAAACTTAAAATCCATGTTTATTCATCATATATTTCCAGCACTCAACCATGGTAACTTTCAATTTCACCCATAGAATCAAAAACTAATGAATTCAATAAGTGGACCTAATTGTAAAAGTCACAAAAACATAAAAATTACAAAGAAAAAGAAAGAATTGAACTCACATGGTGCAAAAATATGAAAAACCAGCTTAGAAGGTTTGCTTATGGCATTTTTAGCTGAAGAAAAATGATGAAATCTCTAGATTTTTCAATTAAATCCTTTTTAACTAATGAATTTTAGGTTATTTCCAATTTTGCCCCTTGTTAACATTGTTTTCTTACTTATTTCATGCCCCAAACCGTCCAGCCCATTTAATTTGGGTCTAATTGCCTTTTAAATCCCTCCTTATTAGACATTTAAGCTATTTAATCACTTTAACAAATTTTACACCTTTGACAATTTAGTCCTTTTTAATTAATTAACTATCAAAACGTTAAAATTTTCTAACGAAACTTTAATATTAACTCAATAACACTCCATAAATATTTCTAACGTCACACTTGACTTATAAATATTAATTTACTAAATTTTCAAGCTTACTCATCAGATGTAGTGATCTCGAATCACTATTTCCGACACCACTGAAAATTAGGTTGTTACATGTTTAGCCAACCATGCCTTCCGGTATGAAACTCGGTACTGGAACCGTTCTTGTATTTCGACAATCAGCACCGACACAGAAATGGTGGGCATGTCTTTAACCATAGCCAATATGAGGTTGCAGATGGTTTTTGAATCAAGCTTGCGGTGGTCCTACATCATAAGTGCAGAAGTGCATGTATAAAACCTAACATATTTTTGTATCACCCACTGCTAGGACCTTTGGATAAATGCTGCTTGTAACCTCCACTTGCACCCTTTTGTGAACTTTCAACACTCATAACATAGATCATCGATTTAAAGTAGGCCACCCTATAGTCAACAGACACCTTCATATTGTAGCGCTTGATGACATTGGCACACTCGTCAAAAACTTGATGAGTTACTAAACTAAATAAAAATTACGACAAAGGCAAACTCACCTATTAAATAATAGTATAGCTATGGTGACTCGGGAATATTATCCATAAGGACTAAAAGTACTAGTAATTACCTTTTTTCTATTATTTAGCCTATAAATTAAAGTGGATGTTTTTAATCTAAAATTAACTAAACTAATTACTAAAAACGCGATAGAGAATGAATTAAGAAAATAATCGAACAAACCAATGAGATAGACAATACCTAGAAAGGAATCCACCTATACTTCACTTATTATTCTGAATCTAAATTAAACGATATATTCACTTGTGCCTTGATCTATAGAAATCCCTAATTTATGTTTATGTTTATGTCTCTTTTGAGAGTAAGAACAACTGACTCTAGGTTGATTAATTGAAATCTCTTTCTAATTAAAACCCCTATTGTCGCATTAACTCGATCTATGGATTCCCCTATTAGATTTGACTCTAATCCGGTATATTTATGTCGTCCTATTTCTAGGATTGCATGCAACTCCACTCAATTATGCTAGATCTACTCTTAAATAGGGACTTTTGCTCCACTAATTTAGCACATTCAACATGAATCAATATCCTGAAAATATCAAAACACGAAGTAAGCATGCATAATTGAGAAGAATAAATCAAGTATTTATCATGTAAATCAGAAATTAAATAACAGGATCCATAATAGGTTTCATCCTCTTTAGGTATCTAGGGAATTTAGTTCATAATCTGGGATACAAACATATCAAAATTGGAATAACAACAAGACATAAGAAACCCAATAAAACTTCGAAGGAAATTTGAATGGAGATTTTCAATCTTGAAGGAGATCCGCTTCTAAATTGATTCCGACGGCGTTCTTCGAGTAATTTCTATGTTCTTCTCTACGTGCTCCCCTCAGGTCCTCTTTTAGTGTGTATTTATAGACTTTAGAATGCTCAGCAAGCTTAAAAATTGGATTTTTTCGCGTGTTTAGGAAACATGGAGTGATATTGACACGGGTTGGCACATGGGCGTGTGGCCAGCCCATGTGGAAGTGCTTAGGCCTTGTGGTTCCTAAAAATAGCTTTTTTTGTCTGATTTTGGCTCGTTTTTCGCTCCTTTCACTTTCTTATGCTCTCCTAAGTATAGAAACATAAATTTAAAGGATTAGAAGCATCAAATTCACTAATTTACATAATAAATCATCCAAAAACATGTTAAGCATGAGATTAAGACATGTTACTTTTACGATTTATCATCTCCACGAATAACTCTCTCGATTTAGCATCTGCTAACATTAGGTGAGCAACTATTATGTCTAAGTACTCGGTGAACTCGGAAGCATGCGTCACATCGGGATCGATGATCGACATATGGGCCCGGGATCATTGCGTATGACGATGCCACGACTTGAGTTTCTGACCGAAGAGGCTTGATCATTTCCATTATTCGGTCATTCATCGTCTATATCATCTGGGACATTGTCTAAATCAGGGTCACTAAAATCTTCACATTTGAGATCAGAACAACAATTATTATCGGATCGATCTTCATCAAACGCATTAGTTTCAATAACGATTGGATGTATCTGTAACCCACCACCGTACTGATCTAAACATCTAACATTGAAATTGATGTCAAAACCGCATACAGATGACCTCCTATCGACAGATGCTCTGGAACCTTTGTACATAGGTTTGCAACTCCATATTGTTAACTTAACTGAGTTACATTTTTGACGGGCTTCGCATATGCTAACTTGGCAAATAACTGAACCGGTTCAGTGTTCACCCTTCCTGGCGGGCAATACAATGAGACTATTGTCTCGACATTGTCATCGCCTAAAAGTTCCATCCCGGTAAATTTGATAGGATTTGATGAAACTCAAAATTTGTAGAATTGTTTCGTCATCCTCCTTCCACAACGTTTGGAAATTTTTTCACTGACATTCTCTTTCATATCAACGACGGACACATTTCTACCGAATCTCATTACTATTTTTTGGCGAGTTTCAAAAATAAAACCAACAGTTTTTCTAAAATACAACCATCGAAATGAATGGCTGCAAAAAATTAATTCTCCATTTTTTTCTGAAACTGCAAAAATACAACAAAACATCTTAATAAACGAACAATAAAAAGTAAACATACACAATTATAATAAATTTCATAATTAACATACCTTAATACTAAATAAAAGAGACTTTTGACACAAATAAACTACTACTAAAAAAACTAATTATGCTATTAAAAAAATAACCATAATGGTAATTAACTAACCTTTTCTTCTTGATTTTGGGTGAGGGACCTTTAGCTAGGTCTGTTTTTTTTTTTTTTCGTGTGGTGACTGAACCGAGGGGGGAATAATTAGTACTAACCTTTTTTTAACAAAATAACATTTCTTAATATTGAACTACTAATAATATAACTAATTATACTAAAAAAAAAATACATACCTTCCTTTTGATTTTTGAGGTGGGGGACCTTCAGCAGCTCTTGATTTTTTCCCTTTCGATTGATATATGTAAGGGGGAGGGTTTGGGGACCGAACCAGTCCCTTTTATAAGAATAAAAATAATATAATAATAATTTTTTTTATTGAAGCTGAAAAAATTGGTATATTAAACCCGTAGATCACGAGTCTGGGTTCCAATACTCGAAATTTAATATACCAATCTTTTGCCAGCTTTAAAAATTTTTTTTAAAAATATTCGGGTGTCGCTTGGTACTTGAGTGGTATCAATAAAAAATATTTTTTTTTTTCTATTTTACCAATATAAAAAAACCATGTATTTTTGGGTCTAAAATACTGGTGTCGCTGATTTCTTAGGCGGCACCCAAAAAAATTATTTTTTAAAAAATGTGATGTCATCAGTGGCAGGATAGAGTGTGTCGCTGATTGGTCAAGCAATACCGATTTTACACTATTCACTTTGCTTAGATTTGTAAATATTAGGGCCTTATCCTATTTCAGTATTTATTTTATTTTTTTATATTATTTGGGTAAAAATTCTATATATAAACTAGTGAGTCAAACAAACTTCCTCAATAATTATTTGGTCTTTTACGATTATGATTCGAACTCAGATTATTTTTTAAATATATAAACACTCTATTATACATCACAACTTAGAGATTCTATTTTTTA
Source organism: Gossypium anomalum (assembly GCA_025698475.1). Taxonomy (NCBI): domain Eukaryota; kingdom Viridiplantae; phylum Streptophyta; class Magnoliopsida; order Malvales; family Malvaceae; genus Gossypium; species Gossypium anomalum. The sequence goes on from CM046966.1 coordinate 20,918,903, forward strand.
AGATATAAGAGTAGAATTTTTAAAATATAAAGTTCAAAATTTTGAAGTTTAAAGAAACATATGTTATTTTATTTTTGTTTTCTTGAAAATGAAAAACATTAAAGAAAAAGTATGTTTGGTTGAAAATTTTAAAAATGATTTTTGAAAAATGAAAATGAAAATATGTGCGATATAAGTTATACAATAAGAAATTATTTTCATTGATTTCACTAAAAATACTTCATAAAAATAAAAATAATAAAAATAAGTGTTTTTAACTTTAAATGAATTGACCTTGATTTAAATACATAAAAATATTCTTTTAAAAAAGTAATTTTTCAAAATTTAAATTTATACCTTCATCTAAATGTAAATTATTTTATTTTATTTCTAAAGTTCTTATTATAGGAAAATAGTATCAATATGTTTTTTTCATTATTAAATCAATTTTTTTATTAAACTGTATTTTTTTAATTTTTAAAAATAAAAAATATTTTTAAGAAATGAAAATAGGAAGCATTCTCGAAAATTAAACGGAGTATTAAAATATATATTTTCGTGAAAAGAAAGTAAGTATAAATATTTTGGTACTTAAACAAAATTTATATAAAAAGTTCTGTGTACCATCAATTATTTTCCGGGGTACAGTTTTATATAAAGTCTAAAAAGTTAAAGTATTACTAAATAGATTTTTAGATTTATACCGTATGAAATTTTTTTGAGGAATACCATATGAAATTTTAGAGTTCCAAATTATAAAAAAGAAAAGAAAATAAAAGGGTAAATTACATTGCAGGTTACCCTAAAATAGTATTGTTCTTATTTTGATCACTTCAATTTTTTCGTCAATTTAATCACTCTAATTAAGATAATTGTTCAAATTGGTAACTGCCATTAAAAATTCTGTTAATCCACTAACTGATTGCTGACATGTCATTTTTTTACTTTTGACTAAAGCTAGGGACTTTTAACATTTGAATCCTCTTTAAGAAAAGGGAACCCAATGACAACGAAGACAAACCATGACCACCCTATCCAATAAGCCCACATGTTAGTGCGTAACTTTAGTGAGGAAAATTTTAAACACACGAACAACAAGTTGAGTAGAAAAAAAAGCAATAGGACAAGGCTCCAAAGTGTGTATCAAGATATTGTCTTTAAGGTTCTATTTGCCCCCATCTATACTTGGTGCGCAAATGAATTTCAAACAAATAAAACTCAAGGATACAATGAAACCCAATGATTATTGATGTTTTGCACTAATGAAAATAGTTGACTAAGCAATGAGCAAGGTATAACAAGAAAATCAATTTTTATGAAGAATTTCTATAGTAATTTTTTATAGAACAGTCTACGAAATATGGAGGAATAATAGAAAGAACTTTTGAGAGTGTTTTGTTATATTTTCCAAATAAAATCTCACTTTTATTTATAGGAATTCTCATGTCTTTTCGTACTTCCAATAGGTGTTTTTTTCTGAATAATAACTTTTTAAAAAATACGTAATTATTCAACTAATATCTTTTAAATAGATATAACTATTAAAGTAAGAAATACAATTTTTCAAATAACATCTCTTAAATAAACAAAACTATTCAAGTAATATTGCTTGAATAATTGTAGTTCTTTGTCAGAAAAATCAAGTGATATAACTCTTCGTACTTAAGAGACTTAACTTATTATTATGGATAGTTATAATTCTTGATCAATAACAAAAAGATATAACTTTTGGTTAATTACACATTTTCACTTATGGTTATTAGAACACTATAAATATTTGAAAATGTTCCAACAATTTCCCCCCATTTTCAAAATATTTTAGATTTTGATAATCTAGGAAATTAATTTGCATAAATGAAGGTGTCTTATGTTGAAACTTCACTTAATGAAAACATGTTAAAGTTAATCAAAATTGGATGGTAGATTAAGCTTTGAACTAGCTATTCCATTTAATTAACCAAATGCATCTCACACAATGATTCTAACATCGATCAATGCATAGTATCTGGGGACACTATTATGGTCATGTATCCGTGTCCACTTTTCATGAATATTGTTAGAGCCAAGCCCTTGTGCTCCTGAAAGTGGCCACACTTTACACTCACATAGGTAGATCTCATCAAGAGTGTTTTAGTAAATATAACATTCTAACATATTTATGTTATGGGTCCGTTAAAAGTACATTACAAACCTTTCCCTTATCATTACGGGTACCTAGCACTTTAATCTTAAGATGAGTTTATTTTTAGTGCTAGCAGTTACATACTAATTATGTACTTTGTTTCATTGAACTCAAGACTTGACGTTATACTAAGCATTAAGTCAAGTCTCCATCATGGGTGACTCTAATTAATAAGCTTGAGTCCTATCCCTTTTGAGGTCTTATTGACTGCATATCTAGCAAGACCTTTTGTCAAAGGATTCACCAAGTTTTCACTTAACCTCACATAATTAATAGTGATCACTCAATCAAAGATTAATTGTCAGACATAGCTATGTCTTAATCCAATGTGTCTAGACTTTCCATTATATACTTGCCTATATGCCTTTACTAAAGTAGCCTCACTATCACAACGAACAGAAATAGGTGAAATTGGTTTAGGCCATAGAAGAAATCATAAAGAAATTTTTTTAACCATTCTGATTCGCTAGATGTAGCAACTAATGCAATAAATTTAGTTGTCATGGTGGAATCAGTAATACATGTTTGTTTCTTGGAACCTTAAGAAACAACACCTCTACCAAGAATGAAGATTCATCCATTAGTAGAAGCATGATTCTCCAAACTTGCAATCCAACTAGCATCCGAATACCTTTCTAAAACTGAGGGATACCCACTATAGCACAACCCGTAGTTAGTAGTTTTCAATAAGTACCTAAGTACTCAATTTAAAACTTGCTAATGCAAACTACTTGGATTACTTGTGTACTTACTCAATTTCCTAAAAGCACATGCAATATCTGGTCTTGTACAATTCGTTATGTACATAAGACAATCAATTAGACTTACATAATTCAATTGATCAATTTTCCTACCAGTATTAGATACTAATTTTATTTGAGGATCCATGGGTGTAGATGCTAATATATAATTGAAAAGATAATTTTTTAAGCACATTTTCAATGTAATGTGATTGTGATAAAGTTATAGTGCTTTCCTCTCGGGTTATTTTAATATCAAGAACAACATTTGTTATACTCATATCCTTCATAGCAAAGTTGCTTGACAAGATTTTTTTAAGTATTGTCTATAGTAACACTCGAGATCTGGACCTGGTGAATCGGGTCGGGTTGAGGGCGTTACACAATGCACAAATTTGATTATATGTATCAATTAAAGTGTATTACGTTTATCTATTAAAAAATAGTTGCAAAAATTTTAACCTTTTAGAAATATTATAAATTAAAAGGTAAAAATAAAATGATATAAAATTTTTACTTTTAGAATCTTGATGGTTTGTATTGTGATAAATTTGGATTGATTTTAATTTTTTTAGGGTGAAGAACAAGTAAAATAAAATAAAATAAATTTATTTGTAAACACTACGCAGTTCACCATTTATAGCGTAAAGGATGTGAAGTTATTGAATATGTTTGATTTTATTTTTATTCAAAATTCTTTTAATGTGTTTTTTTTTTTTTTACTTTTAAATTGTTGAATATGTAAAGTTATATTTCATATTACTGAATATGTTTGCAATTAACTCAAAATTTTCAAGAAATTTAATTTAGTCATGTCACTAAGAAAAAAATTTACAAACATTTAATTTAACAAATTTAAAATCATTTCATTAATTTTTTTCTTTATTTTTTAATATACGAAAATTAAGAAAATAATATAAAAAGTGATTTTTTAATATAATTGTTGTCATAAGGAGTATATAATATTCAAACATTTTGACACAAAACCTTTTTTTTTTTTTTTTTTAAATTTTTACATAAAACCATTGCGAAACCCATAAAAGTTATTCACACATTGAATACAAATGTGCCCTATATATAAATATAATGCCACTTGTCAAATACTGAAGCATGCCAGTTTCTTTTTTTTTTTTTTTTTCTCTAAAACATTATTGTAGTACAAATGTATTCTCGAATAATTTGTAGATAATAAATGAATTCAAATATTTCAACATATTTTTGTATTTGGATTTCAATAATTCAAAAAATGTAAGTATTCAACTTCTTGTCATTCCTATAAAAGGGGAACATTCAATTTTATTCCCAGATTTACGTTTCTATTAGGAATCTTCAATCAAATCTTATCTTTGCTTCTTCTTTTTTTTTTTAATGGAATTCATGTATCTTCCATTCTGTTTTGTGATCCACGGTGACAATATCTCTTAGGAATTTTTTCTGTTTATCCCAACGATGTTATCTTTTAATATTTATAAAATTATTTCCACAAAAAATACGTTTAATAAGCATAACATCATATAGGTATACCATAGATTTATGTTTAAAATTTTACACATTTAAATTGTTCTATTTATATATACACAACTAACACTAAAAACAGCATGAGATCAAAATGAACATTTTCCCAAATCTACTTAAAGATTGCTTCAACATGAACAAATTACACAAGTTAACAAGTCTGCAACATTTTTAGGTGGGTTGCGACGGAAGTACTAATGATTGAAGGTTTCCTTGCAACATTTCTAATACTTTAGTCATTGATGGTCGGTCTACTGGATTGGTTTGAGTGCACCAAAGACTCACTATGATTAATCTCCTTGTTATTTCTTCTTCCTCTACAGATATTACTTCATTAGGATTGCAGTTCATAGGTTGATCAAGATAGTTATATATCCATAAGGGAAAATATGTTTCACTAGTTTGGGAACCCTCAATATTTTTATTTTTTCTTCCTCCGATCATTTCAAGGAGCATCATTCCATAGCTGTAGACATCTGATTTATGAGAAACACCACCAAAATTTCGACAAAACACTTCAGGAGCTATATATCCAACAGTTCCTCTAGCACCTGTATTTGCAATAATGCTTTCCTTTTGTTCACATAACTTAGACAAACCGAAGTCAGAGATCTTGGGACAAAAGTTCTCATCTAAAAGGATATTGTGAGGTTTAATGTCGAAGTGCAAGATTCGGGTGTTGCAACCTTGATGCAAGTATTCAAGTCCTCTAGCGATGCCAATTGCAATGTTGTACAAAGTTTTCCACTCCAATTGACAACTTTGACTATATGGTCCTTTATTATAAATAAACCCGTCCAAAGATCCATTGGGCATGAATTCATAAACCAAAGCTCTTTTTGATCTCTCAAAACAAAAACCCAAAAGAGTCACTATGTTGACATGAGAAGTTCTACTGATGCTGGCTACTTCATTCATAAATTCCTCTCCATTTTCTTTGAATTCACTTAGGATTTTGACTGCCACGAGACGACCGTCTGGCAATTTTCCTTTGTATACACTACCATACCCTCCTTCACCTAATTTATCTTTAAACTTATTTGTCATTTTCTTAATGTCTCCATAAAAATATCGATTCGGAGCTAGAGAACCAAACTTTGTGATGAATTCCTCAATCCTAGCATTGCCGTTCTTCTTCCCCTTCCATAGATGACTTGATGGTGATTTCCCTTTTAACCTTAACACAAAGAAGCATATAGCAGAAACCAATACAACGGTGATGGTTACAGCAACCGTCAATCCTGTTCATGGTGTATTAATCAACTTTTACTTAATCATTTATAAATGAATATCAATAAAATAAATTAAGTAAAAAAAACTATTACTTAAAAAAAAACAATGAATAGAGTTAAACAAGAAATCTTAAAATAAATAATAGGCTTAATTCAATAAGAGACCTTTTAACTATGTATTTAAATTTTTTTTGTCAGACAGGTATCTAAACTTTATTCATAGCCACAGTTGGCCATCAATACACTCCATTAAAAAAAAAGCTAGAGCCAATCAGGAAGTGCCACATTAGCACCTTATTAAAATCTAGTTAAATAAAAAATTATAATAATATTAAACAAAATTAATTATATTAATATTAAATAAAATAAAAAATATCCCTCCCCTTCCCTCACCTTCACTCACCCTTACCTAGATCTATTCATAAGCCGAGCTACTCACCTAGGCCCGAAAATCTGCCCGAAATTTGAGAGGATTTTTGTAAAAGGATTAGGCTCAAAAAATTAGATTGGGTAACAAAATTAGGTCTGTTTAAAATATAGATCAGGCTCGAGCTCCTAGCCCGATCCATTTTTAAATTTATAATATTTTATATTATTTTTTTTATATATTATGTAATTTATAACACATTAAAAAATAAATTTATACTAAATATATAATACTACTCTAATATAAACATTAAAATAATGTTAAAATGACTATAAAAATTTTTAATAAAAAAATAAAAAACATTAAATATTAAATTAAAATAATATAAATATTTAAAAAATAATATGGGCGAATTTAAAATAGGCTTGGATTAATTTTTTTGCAAATATGGGTAAGTTTGAGCAAAATTTTAAGCCCATATTTCGAGCTGGACTAAGCTTAGGCAAACATAAAGTATATTAATATTATAGTTAGACTCGACCCAACCCAATCCATAATCACATTTACTCTAACCCTTCTCCCTCTCTCCCCCATTAACTGAAGGTTACTAGTTCTTTTTTGGTAGAATTATAATTCAAATCCAAACTAGTTAATTGATTCAAGTACATTATCACTCAGATGAGGAACCACTTTCAGATAATAGTAAAAAAAAACTATAAGAAAACTAAGTTTCAAAAAAAAAAAATAATTACTTTTAAAAAAAATAATTTAAAAACATTTTATTCAATTAAATTTAAATAACAAAACATTTGATGAATAGAAATTTTGATAGTAGAACAAATTGATTCATACCTATAAATATTAGATTCAGCCTCGATTTCGATTTAGCTTTGGATTCTGCGAGTAAAATATATGGCAGAAGTACTAAATTAGTTTATTCTGCAGTTTTAATCATTTTAATAATTCCAACATTTTTTTTTAGATTCTAACAATGATAAAATAAACGTACTGAATTGGATAATAATAAATCATAAAAATAAAAATAAAAAAGTTGAAATAACTTTTTTTTGTTGATGATGTATCATTATTCAACAAATTTATTTATATGAAAAATATTAATGGAATGGATAAAAGTTACATACAGAATGTTTTGGTGTTGAATTGTCCTCTAAAACCAATGCTGATGCCTACCTAACAAATCTTAGTTTGTCATGTTTACAATATGATGAAACAATTGTGCTGTATATTTGTTTTATAAATATTAATTATAAAAATTACTTTTTATTGAAATCCTAAAGTTGGGAGTGCTTTTTTGATGTCTTACATACCAATTTTATTAAAACCATTTATTTTTTTAAATTTTATATAAAATATATATAAGACTTCAATCTTTGTTAAAATAATAATATTTTAGTAATTTAACAATTGAGACGAGATCTAATTATATTTGATCATGAGTCAAGCTACCCGCCTAAGTCTAAAGACCCGTACAAAAACTAGGAGGATTTGAAAAAAAAAATGCTCGAAAAATAAGCTTGGACAAAAAATAAGGCAAATTTTCTAAACGGGTCGGGGCTTAGACATAAATTTTTTAGTCTAGCCTAGTTCAGCCCAAATCACATGCCTATAATTTTTTTGTATTTTCAATTTTTAGGAAACATTTATTATCATATTTTTAGTGTATTTGATGTCTTATAATTTTTAAATTCTTTTATATAAAAATAATACGGTTGGGTTGGGTTGGGTCGATTAGGCTCGAGTTTAGCATTTTAGTATGGGTTGAGCTAGGGCAAAATTTTAAACTCACTTTTCAAGCCGAGGTAAACCTGGACCTAAAATTTTACATCGACCCAACTTGGCCCATGATGAAATCTAGATCCAGTTATTGGCAACACCAAGTCAATCAAAATATTTATGTATTCTTAATCTGATATATTTACATATTTAAATTTCATTTATTTATAATTTAATCTATTTTTTATTTTAATATCATATACATTTCATTTGTTATTATTAATTAATTTTAAACAATATATTTAATTATTTATTACATGCTATTTTAAAAAAAAAATCTTTTATGTCATATGAGAAATTTTAATTTAATATAAATAGTTTTGATGCATTTGAACCAGACACTGACGGTTGGTAATGTAAAAGCTCAAGATCCCGTAAGCTGTCTGCCTTTGACAATGGTTGGCTGCTTGATGTTATGGGGTATCCGTTGCAGTTCACTAGGTGTCGTCTTGTATCTATACATAAGGTGTTCTTATTCTTTATGCTTTGCTGGTTTGACGTTATTGGGTTGTTTTGCCTTAAGTATTGTTTTTTCTATTACTTGTAATCTTTTTATTCATCAATAATGTCATTATTCTAATAAGATAATATCCATAAAACCATATATAAAACAGATTTTAGTTAATTATTAAAGTTTAATCCAATAGAAATTTTTTATGACATCATTTTTAATCATTTTGAAATAGTGAGACTTGAACAAAGAATTTTTAAAACTTTGTCAGGTATAAAAATTACATACCTCGGGCAGTCGTTGGAGATGGTGAAGGAACAACGCGAATGCATTGTCCGTCATCGTGCGAATTGTCAAACATGAACGGGCAATAGCAGAACACTGTTTGATTCTCCGCCGGCCCAAAGAAACCGCAGGCTCCGCCGGAATCATTGCACTTCCCGCAAGCTTCGCTGTCCTTCCAATACCATTCTACTTCCACTCCTTTTTTCAAGGCTTCTTTCAACCCCAATAAAGAATTCAGTGATCCCTCCAGGGAAGATCGAAGAATCGGAACAGTAACATTAGCCAAGCATCTCTTCGGTCGGATATTACTTCGCGTCGCAACGGAAACGTTACTGTAAATGGAATCGGCGTTATCGCAAGGGAAGAACCCGAGAGTACTGCCTGAGGAGATGGAAGATTGGCAGTCGTAAAACAAAGTAACGTTGGCATAACCAAGACCAGGTGAAAACAGCACGGAATCGAGGACCGAATTCCGAGTTGGGATAATTTGAGGGCTACAAAGGCCATCGTACTTGATGAGGTCTTGCCTCGCAATCCTTAGAATATGACGATCCCGATGGATGGCCAGAACCCGATATTCTATATCACTAATTACGATCGTTGTTGTATTTTTGTTGTCGCAGCGAAGCTCGAGACCGAGTCGTCCACATTCCATCGCTCGTTGGCCTCCAAAGAAAGGAAATCCGGCGGAGATATTCCCGCATTTGAAGACTGCATCGCGACAGTTCTGGTACAGATCATGATCGCTTAGTGAAAGAGGAAAACCGAAGATGATGAAGAATAAGGAAAAGTACAGAAGAAGTGGAAGATCAGGTAATGATGATGAGAAGCAATGATAAATCATTCTCTTTTTTTCTGTTCTTTGGATTGATGGAAAATAGAACAAGGCAAATTAGGAAAGTACAGATAGAAAGGATTGATTGGGTCTAAATAAAGGGAAAGTTTATCAAAAGAAAGACTTAGACTATAAAGTTGACTTGAAAAGACTCATGCAGCGTGATTTACATTGTGACCTGAATTTTGCACTGTTCCAATTTATCGTTGTCGTAGTAAAAGCTCCATTCATACTCCTGATACCGAATCATTTTTAAAATAATATAAAGTGCAAGATTTAAGACGTACAGTTTTTATGTTTATAACATTATTTTATTTAATTTTTAAGATTTAAGACGTAGAGATTAAAATTTATTTTATTTTCATACCAAAACCAATGATATTAATATTTTTTTACCATGCTAATAATTAAACTATTTTTTAAACCCAAAAAATAAAAAAATTTAAAATTTAAAATTTAAAATTCTACAAATATGTACCTTATTATAAAGATATGTTATGATTGTGTTGAAAATTTCTAACACATTTCATAACTGCACGGCTAACACTAAAAGCAAACACTAGACACAATACGCGGATTGCCCCATTACTCAAGACAACTTCAACATGAAAAGACACCGACACATGAATACAACACAAAAAGACACCAATACAAACATCGTAGTAAATTATAGCTTAAGACCTATAAATTTTAATTTAGCATTGGGATCGTTTGCTTTTACAGATATGAATTTATAGTGAAAGTTTTGTTTGAACTTTGTATGGTGAAATTTAACATCCAAAAAAAGCTCTCTCTTTCTCTCAAGTAAAATGCTTCTATCTTGGTCCTTGACCGGGGACGCTCACACTTCTCTCCATCGAGATAAGGCTTGTCCTTGTTCTTTTTTGGTTGGCATAATAACCATCTCTTGCCTTTTTGCTTGCCACCTCTAGGCAGAGGCATACCATAGTGGTCAATTTTCTAGGTGTCTCCCCTCTTTCTTATCCATCCTCTCTCTAGTTAAATGATACATGCAAGGATGATGTGAAATTTATTAAAGTAAATTCAGTCAACCTGTCTGTTTTCAAGCTCAAAAGATCAATCAACTTGCAACAAATTTTTGGATAGGACTCGAGCATTTATGGGTTGAGATATCTACATAGCATTTGAAGAGCTATCTCTTAGATTTAAAACGCACTTTGAATCACTTGAGTTCGAGTTTGGGAGCTCAAGTTATGATCATTTTACTAAAGATTGTGCAAGCAGCATTTTTGGACAAGATTATTACGAGAAATTATGAATTTCAGGATTTAGTTCGAGTTTAAATCATATTGGGTTTGATTTTTAAGCTTAATTTTTTTTATTTTTGAACCCAATATTGAATTTATTAAGTTTTATTATTTTATTTATTTATTTATTCCGAATTTTAAGATATTTTTAAGTATTTAAAGTTGTTTAACAATTTTATGTTTCTTAGTCAACAAGAATCTTTAGTTATACTAAAACTACTTCTTGTTTAGATTAATTAGAGTTTCATTATACTTGAGTTTTATTTGGATGTAATTAGCTAGCATATATAAAGACCTCTTCATTGTTCATTAAAGTCTTTGATTGTGCAAGATTGCTTTATTGTTATTTTTAGAAGCAATTTTCTTCTCGATTTTCTTCAAGAAGTCATGGGAATCCTGTCACACCCCGAAAAGCGGCGAATCCAAGAAGATGAGTAAGGTTGGTAGGTAAACTGTTGGGCATGTTGTGGTAACATAATCCGCCATCATGTTGGCCTGATGGTGAGTTATTGGCGCATACTAGCGTTAAAGCATCTGCTCGTTGGTGGTATCTAAGGAATTTGTCGCAAGATGTTTTCAAGTGAAGAACGATTTCGCCCAAGAAAGTGTGCGCCTATGAAGGAGTGCGCCCTAAAGTTGTGTTTGAACACTAAGATTCTGTTAGGTGTAAGAGGAAACTGTAGGAAATTTAATTGTCCTTAAGATCAAACCGAATATGAGTTACGGCCAAGATATGGCATGTCCGATTTGCATGAGTACTGTTCAATTAGATCTTATATAAGGTTGGTTGGGAGTTGTTGGGACTTCGCAATCGCAGAAGCAAAGATTAGAGTAAAGAGCAAGATCTATGAAATATTGCTTGTATACTGAAACAAGCCAACTAAACAAATCATCACAAGAAGCACGGTTGGCCATTTCTCAATAGGAGTTAATTAGATTGATTTGACCTTTCTCATGACTGGTCAACAGTAAGATTAACCTTCACCTGATTTTCTTTTACCTATATTGGGTTTGGTAGAGAAGTCAGGAGGTTCTAGAGTATATTTATAGGAGAGGACCATTTTAGACGGTTTTTCTTTCTGCTTAATAGTTAGGTTCTTTTCTCTAGACTCAACATTTTATTTTTCATTAAGATCAAAATAAGATCTACTTTAATTAGTAGATGTGTAACAGCTCGTTTTTAGTGAAATCGAAACAGTGGTTTTGGAACCACAAATCTGAGTCAGAAAGAAAATTTATTTTGATAATATTGCATGGTCTGCATTATGGTAGGAAAGACGTATGAAAATTTTGATAAGAAAATTTAACCGATTTCATGTTTAATTATAGAAAGGACCAAATTGCATAAAATGCAAAAGATGAGTTCTAGTAGCTATAGGTACCGAATAGCTATGGAATTCAAAAATTGAGGTCCTTATATGGTAATTAGACCATTAAATTGAGTTATTAGATATTTTTGATGAATCATCCATGGAAAATTAGAAAAATAAAAGGACTATATTAAAAATTGAATAAATTAAAATATGATAAATTAATTAAATGAATAAAATAAGTTTATTTCATCATCTTCCCCAAAAATTTATTTCATCATCTTCCCCAAAAATTTCTATGAAAACCCTAGGAAAGAGAAAGGAAATCAAGCAAGCCTAATTGGGTAAGTAATCTTGTCATGTTTTTAGTAATTTTCATATTTCCGAGAATGTAGTAACCTAAACTATCTATTTTGGGATCTTTGTGAATATATCAAAGTATTGAAATTTTTCCATGGATGAGTATGCTGAAATTTTGAAATTTATGGTAGAAAATGAAAGGTTGTTTGTAACACTCCTCGCCCGTATCCCTCGCCGGAACGGGGTTCGAGGTGTTACCCTACTTAAACTCAGTCAATCACACAAAAACCGTGCCAAAAAAGTTCAATCAATTTAAAAATTTTCTTTTCACATGCAATCTATCCCATATATGAGCTTATGAGGCCCAAAACATCACTAGCCAACATAGGCCAATTCACATGGCCAAAACACTTTATCAATACAAGCTAACACCTTTGGCTAAATTATAATATCACATACTCAACATTAAAACCCTATACATGCCATAGACTCGAAATACTATGATTTACTTACACCAATAGCGTGAGCTCGATAGTGTGATAATATCTCCGGCGAACTCCAACCCGAGCAAGGAACTAGAGCCAACAATCTATAAAACAGAGGAATGTAACAACGGAGTAAGCTTTCATAAGCTTAGCAAGTTTTAAGCAATGCAAACAAATAAACACGATTATACTTCAATTATTCAATTTCTCAAGAGGTCATATTCTAGGTATATTGCCATCTAGCTGAATATACACAAACACATAATGTACGTTCAGCGTTCTTATCACACTTAATCTGAATTCATATAACATAATTAAATCAAATACTTTCACATACTTTCACACCTTGACCGAATGTATCATGGTCATAGATATAGTTATAGCATTTACTCACATATGTATCACATTATACACTTGTGATTCCATTCAAATAGAACTCACATATGAGTACATAGTGCGTACCTGGCCCACTTAACGTATTAAATGTATTCATTTGTCAATCTAATACGAGGTGCCTTAACCTTAAACTTTTATTCATTCACAGGCATTTCGCCTACTAAGCTCGAGGCTCGATATCATTTCACCAGCATTATAGCCTGCTAGGCTCGAAAGCCCGATTAGTATCTCACCGGCATAATAGCCTGCTAGGCCCAAAGGCCTGAATATAGTACCGATGACTAGGCTGCGGGATTTAACCTGATATAAGACCAAAGACGAAGCTGCGGGATTTAACCTTGATATATTACCAAGACGAAGCTCATGGGATTTAACCTGGATATAATGCCAAAGCCACGAAGCTCATGGATTTAACTCGGATATAATTCTAGCATATAGCCTGAGGGTCTTTAAGCCCGGATACACATCAAATATTATGCATATTTAATCATATATTAACACATCTCATTCAACATATCACATTAGTAGTCATTTGCTACATTCAGATATAAACTCTATATGAACACCATCATTTACATTTCGGTTCAAAAGTCATACATAAATATCACATATCCATTTCACCATTCAAACTTAACCCATAGTGACCATTCGACTATAAGTCATATACATAAATTATTTATCGCACAACTTGATTCAAGTAGAACCAAAAGGTCACAATTCATCTAATATATACATATTGCTCACTGATTCGCACACAACCTTTCAAATTAGCAATTATAAGATGGTTCCGCACATAGCCCATCCTTATCGATAATTTACGATGGATTTACCCTTACTCACATATATGACATGGGAATTTTTACCTATGCTTCTCAATTCACATTCGTGATTCAATTCCAATCGATTTAACATCCATAAGTACATATCACATACCTGACCAACTTAATGTATTGAACGAAGTTGATTGTCGATTTAACACGAGGTTTCATAGTTGAACATAAACATGAAACCATTTCTTATATGTTCGATTCACATCAATCATCAAATTCATTTAATTCACATGTACTTAATTAGGTTGTTCGTACTTGAATAATTTACTTTACGGAATGAATCCACATATCGTATTAGCCCATAGTCTTATAGCACCACACTTTTAATAGTTTACCTCATCGAAGTTCACATTTAATCACTTTAGTGCCAAGCCATATTCGGCTACCACAAAGGACTAATAATAATTTTATACACATCATGGTTTCCTTTAGATATTTAATAATCACAAATCGTGATATCTCTACCAACACATATATCGCATAGTTTATTCATTGTAACACTTATTTAGTGCATCAAATTTCCAAATCCAATTCAACTTAAGCATAATAGCCATAATCGGCTTATAGCCTTAAATCATTACATATTCGGCATATTAACTATATAAAATTTACATTCTCTTTGCCATATTAATTTAACTCTTAGGCATATAAAAAGAAATCAAGCTTAAACACTTAAGAACTTACCTTGAATGTTGCCGAACCATTACAACGGCTATTCGATTACTCTTTTTTTTCCCTTATCCGAATTTGCCCCTCTATGCTCTGGAGCTTAAATTCAAAGATTTTAAACTAGTCATTATTCGACTATTCAAGCATCACTTTCAAAATATAATATATATTCGACTTTCACACTTACTGATCATAGTAAGCTTATAAGAAATCAATAAGCAACTCATTAACAAATTTTTGTCAATGTTTACCACATAATCATAATTTCATTGCAAGCTGTCTTCCTGAGCAACAGTCACTAAATCATTTATAACTAGATCTAGGAAACTCCAAATCAAGTTCCGTTAATTTTCCATGAAAATAGACTCATATATATTTTATCCATAAAATTTTCAGAATTTTTTGTTTGGCCAATCAATACTAGATTTTTCTTAAAGTTTCCCTTGTTTCACTATTTGACTAATCTGACCACTCTTCACTACGAATCAAATTTCTCATTGTACAGAATTCAAAATATGTTTCATTTGAAACTAGACTCATTAAGGAGTCTAAGCATATAAACTTCATCTTATAACCATTTTTGTATAATTTATAATGATTTTATAAAAACAAAACAGGGGATCTAGAAGTCATTTTGACCCTGTCCCACATCACTTCAAATATCTCATTGTCAGCAATTCTTAAGCTTACACGGTTTCTTTTTATAAGAAACTAGACTCATTAAGCTTTAAATACATAATTTATTTAGCTTCTAACTCATCTCCCATAATTTATGGTGATTTTCCAAAATCACGTTACTGCTGCTGTCCCAAGCAGGTTTATTACCAATTCACTCTTTCACACATACCTTTCATGCATGTTATTTAATCATGCATATCACAAATCAATCATCACATACCTATAATTTCACTTAAGCATAAAATTCATTTCATCATTTTAAAGCACAAACATTACTCAATATTTTCCAAATTCACATTCGGCCATAATAGACACAACATGTTAACCGATTTTCCCACTTAGCATCTAATGCACATGCATGCTCATTTGTTTGGCTCAACTTCACCTATCTACTTTTTTTCATCAAAAGAACATGAAACAAAAACCATTTCCTTCATTTCAATTCATGACCGAATGCTCACAACACAACCAAAAAAACAAAAATATGCTTCATGGGTTAAGGTAGAATCAAGAAGAACTCATGAACATCAAGGTAGAAGCAAACCACCGTGAACTTACCTTCAATTTTCCTCCCCCTAGTGACCGAATACTCAAGGGTTTCCTCTCCTATTTGCTCTCTCCATTTCCGGCTATGAAGAACAAAGATGGATAAACTTTGTTCCTTCCATCCTTTTGTTATTTTATTACCCAACATTTTATGACACAAAATGACATATAATATTTGTGCCATACTCATGCCATAACTTATCAATAAAAAAATGCCCATAATGCTTATCATACCCATCATGGCCGGCCACTATACCTTAAGGTGGGAAATTTGACATGCAAATCCACCTATTTCATACTATAAGTTATTTGGCCACTACAAATTAGCCTATAGCATTTTCAGAAATTTTCACATAAGTCCTATTTCATAATTTTACTCACAAATGACAAAATCAAAGTATGAAATTTTCACACATGCACTTTCACATGTAATAATCACATAATATAACATTTAATTATTTTCGTGACTCGATTTTGTGGTCCCGAAACCACTTTTCGACTAGGGTCAAATTAGGGCTGTCACATTGTTGATAGATAAACAACTTTTACATAGTGAATTTTGATGAAATTATGATTTAGGGACTAAATTGTAAAGTAGTAAAATTCATGGAAAATTTCTAAATTTTGTGAAATACATGGGCTGTAAAAATTTATATGAAAAATTCAATTAGGCTTGGAATAAGGATTAAATTGCATGAATTTTATTTTCCGAGCCTAAGGACGAAATTGAAATTAATGAAATGTATAGGGGCAAAATGGTAATTTTGCCTAAGATGTGAATTGAATGGAAATGAATGTGAATTTTATTAAATTGATGTTAAATTCATTTATATAGATCTAGATAGACCTAATACGGAATTGGATCGAGGAAAACAAAAAGTATTGGATTAGTCGATTCTCAAATACGAACAAATATCGAGGTAAGTTCGTGTAACTATATTTTGTATATTACATAATTGAATTAAATGTTGTATTTATGTATGTTGAATTGTGAAATTGGTATGTTAATAAAATTAATCATAAAATTCGATAATGCATAATATTGTCTAATAAATAGTAAATCTCGTTTGAATAGATGAAATTCGATGGATACAAGATTTCCCGATTGGTTGTGGTCCTGCATATGTTGCGGACACACCATAGCTCTTTTGAGCATCCCGTTATAAGCCTTCTCGAGTTTCCTGTTACATGTTTTCAGTTCCTGCGAGCATTCTGATCGGTAGTATCCTGCATGTGTTGTGGACTACCGCAGCTCTTTGTGGGCATCCTGTTATATGATCGGTTGTGATCCTGCATATATATTGCGGACACAAACGCAGCTCTTTATGAGCGTCCTGATATAGGCTCTCCTGGAGCTTTCTGTTATGGCTCGCTTGAACTTTCTGTTATATGCTATCTGGAGCTCCCTGTTAATAATTCTTCGGAGTTACCTGTTAAGCTCAATGAGCTTCCTGTTTTAAACTCTTATGAGTTTCCTATTTTAGCCAGATAATCTTCCTGTTACATGGCTCACATAAGCATCTTGTTATTTGACTCGAAAGAGTGCTTCCTGATTATGTGCCCTAATGGGTACCCCTAAATACGAGTTGACGAATCACTTATTTGTACACCTTGTGTGTACTACCTAGGTATCTATCGATATTTCAATGATTCAATGGATAAACTTCTGATGTGAGAAAATATAAAAATTAAATGAATTATATCTCAAAAATTTCTTGAATTACCTGAAATTTTATGTTCGATGAGCTCATCTCTGTTTTCTTGGAAATTCATGTGAATTACATAACTAGCCGGTTTGATGAGCGCATGTGATTAAACAATTGGTCAAAATGATTTGGATGCATGATTTGTATGCTTACTTAAAATGAACATAATTGGTAAGTTAAGCCATTGTTATACGAACTTACTAACCATTAAAATGCTTACTCTATTTTATGGTACTCGGTGGGTCGTGAAGGTTGAAATTTGGTCAGAGACACAACACACTATCCCTCAGACTTCTCGGTATATAAAACAAGTTTACTTTTGGTATAATGGCATGTATAAGCTAAAATAGTTCAAATGATTGGTTGTAACTAACCATTGGAATGGCTAGTGTTAAGCATACTATGATGTAATTATAAAAGCTTTATTATGTTTGATGTGTGTTGAAATAATAACATAGTGGGAAGTATATTAACATGTTGATAAATGGTTTTGAGTTGGTGTAGTTGATACAAACTTTGCTTAATAACATAATTGTGAATTTGGTAAGTTTAAACCCTTGAACATAAGAACTAATATGTCATACATAAGATAGGTTTTGGTGTGATTTTATTATCTTGAATCGGTTGATGAATGTGTTAAAATGTTAATGTAGGTACAAGGCAAATTTGGGTGAGGAATAAGACTTGAAAATAGCCTTATTTTGTCCACACGGGTTGACATACGGGTGTATGTCTTAGCGTGTGTGACACACAGCCATGCGCATGGACGTGTGGTTTGGCTGTATGTCCTCTGCATCTTGAAAATTTAGAAAAAAATGCTTCAAATTAAAAGCATCAGGCAGAGACACGGACATGTGTCTCAACCGTGTGTGATACACAGTCTAACACATGGGTGTGTGGCTGGCCGTGTGACCCAAGTCAGAGAGTTACACAGGTATGGACACAGGCGAGGACACGGCCGGGTGCCTCACATCGAATACCCACACAACTTAAGACATGTGTGTGTCATTTGGTCGTGTGAGCCACACGGCTTGCTCACACGGGCGTGTGACCCCTGTACATAAGAAAAATTTTGAAATTTCGCTAAAAATTCTCTGAGTTTTTGATATAGTCCCTACCTGTTTCTAATGCTTGAATTGGGCCTTGAAGGTTCATACAAGGGACAATACTATTAAATACGATTGGTTTTGGATATGAATAGTAAATGACATGAATTAACTATAATTGTTCTATAAATTCTGGTAATGCTCCGTAACTCAGTTCCAATGGCAGATATGGGTTGAGGGTGTTACAAGATGATTCTACATTCTGGCAAGTCTTATAGCTTTGCACGTTATGATTATAGAAAGCAAGAGTATTGCAAGAAGACCATGTATAGGGATTGCATGTAGTTGAAATGTTAGTAAAATGTCTGTAATAAGGATTCTAATAAAAATTTTATGTTTTTTTAAGTACTTCCTACTATTGGGTTAAGAAAGACAATTGAAATAGAAACTCCAGGTCAAAGTAAAGGTAGGTCTTTAGTGAGCCTCTAAACCTGACTCTTGCTTGTTATTTTATGTTGATTATGCTATGGTATTTACCCTTAAATTACCTAGAGAAACATTTTGAGTGCCAAGGGATTAATAGAGAGGGGATCTGGTTGGGAAATTGGTACGGGAGAAAGGGTGAACATCTAGAATGACTCGTGTGTTCCTAAACCTAGAAATGAGAGAATTATACATCGGAATATTGATGTTAGATTTTTTACTGTTGCACATTTGATCAATTCAGACTCTTGTACTTGGAATGAAGGAAGAGTTAGATCCCTCTTTGATGTTGATCAAGTTGAGAAGGTTCTTACAATTCCACTTGCCCAGACGAAGCCTCTGGATACGGTTGTGTGGTGGTCCGAAGGGATAGGGGAATATTCCGTTAAGAGTAGTTACAAATTGCTCTTAGAAGAGGAGCTACATAACATGGATTATTACTATATGAATATGCCTAAACAATTACAATATTTTTTTACAAAGATGTGGGCGTTATAAATCCCAGCAAAAGTGAAAATTTCTATGTGGAAATTCATTAATAATTTTCTACCTACTTTTGGGAATCTTATCAAGAGCAAGTTCTAGATTGCTAATGTGTGCCCTTTGTGCAACAAAACTGAAGAAACGGTTTATCACTTGTTGCAGTATTATTCTATCTCTAAGAAAATGTTGAATTACCTGAAGGTTGTGGTACTCCCTGTCTCACAATACTCGGATTACAGAATATGGTTAGCAGAGGCTTCCATAAATGCAAATATCAAATCTAAAAAGATGATGGTAATTTCTTCTGGGGCTATCTGGTACATACGAAACAAACTGGTTCACAAGGGCTTTAGGAATACATTAAAGGAGTTGACAGGATTTATTTTGGGATACTTGCTAGAAATTGAGGCTATTGAGGAGCTAAGGCGAACTACATTCCTACGTAAATAAGAAATATGGGTGCCACCATATCCGGGCTACATAAAGTTAAATTTTGATGCATCTTTTAATGTTGTGTCAAAAACCTCTACTTCTGGGATTCTAGCAAGAGATGCATTTGGACAGATTATGGAAGCGTTACTTGCCCACATCAAGATGTTGCTAATGTGTTTGTAGTAAAAGCAAAAATATGTGCGCGAGTTGTCATTTTTACGCATGAATTAAGGTTTCGTCTAGTCTAGGTTGAGAGGAATTCACTTGCAAAGATTAAGAAATTAAACTCGTAACACCCCTTATTCGTATTCAATGCCAGAATAGAGTTTCGGAGCATCACCGGACTTATTACACAATTAAACATACATTTCTCATACATTTTCCTATTTCAAATAAACATCATTCACAATCAACCATAATGTCCCTAATACGAGCCTATTAGGCCCAAAACATGCATTGGAAATGGTTCAGGACTAAACCGATATCTCATAAAATTTTCGAAACACTTAGACAAATTTTCAAATTACAGGGGACACACGTCCGTGTGGCCCGGCCGTGTGTCTTACACGGCCAAAGACACGCCCGTGGCACAGGCCATGTGGACATTCGAAATGGGATCACATGGCCATGTCCCAGCCCGTGTAACTCTCTGACTTGGGTCACACAGCCAACACGCACGCTCGTGTGCCCTAAGAAATGGCCACACACACCCGTGTGTCAAGCCATGTGCTAGGCCGTACCAAACCTGTAGGGTATACTGACTTATGCCACACGGCCAAATAACACGCCTGTCTGCTAGGCCGTGTGGAGCATACTGACTTGGTTTTTAATTTAATACCAGGGGACACAAGACCATGTCACAGGACCGTGTGTCACACACGGCTGAGACACACGCCCGTGTGGACAAAAATAGGTTATTTACTAAGCCATCTTACCACCCAATTTTGTATACACTTGTACCAAACCAAATGGCACCAACACAAGGCATAAATAGGCATTTAAACCAACTTAATCAATCCTAATTCATGATATTTCAATACCAAAATCAATAAGGCACACATGTACCACAATATAATATTCCAATCATACCAATTTCACATTCTCAATTCACTTAAATGTTCACTTTCATTTATACATCACTTTACCTAAATCACAAGCAATACCAAATGCATAACAAAGGCCCTTTACATATATATATACACAACCAAATCAACTAAAATAAGCCAACTCACATGACTATACACCAAAACCAAACATTTAACATTTACAAGCCAATTCAAATGGCCAAATCCATAACTAACATGTACCAAAATAACCAAAGTTCCTATACGTGCCATATATCCAAAAACAGATTCAAAAGTACCAAAGTGATAGTTTGATAGTGTGATGCGATCTCCGACGATCCCCAAATCCGAGCTAGCTTTGATTTCATTATAAAACACAAAAAAAATAAACAATGTAAGCTATAAAGCTTAGTAAGCTCGTATGAAATAATAAGCAAAGCTCACCAATTACCATTCAAGTAATATGAACATATTATACTACAAAACATTTAATCATAATGTTAACATATATTCAATCACATAATTAATCAAGATCTCATAACTTTCATAGTTTTAATGCTCATATAGTTTTCGTACATAACTATACCGATACGTATCTATTTTTCACCATTTCATATCTTTGATATATCGTTGAACCATTTGAAATACTATCGGATACTCGGGAATCTCGCACCCTAAATACCACATACATAGCAAAAACTACCCTAAATACCACATACATAGCAGAAACTATCTCACTCTCATATCACATATAATGCTTACTCTCGAGCTATCAACAGGTTTGCTCACACAAGCTGACGGTCATGATGAAGCTACACGGTGCTACTCACACAAGCTAACGAGAATCCACAACACATGTCGGATAACTCAGCCACCGGTAGGACGTACGGACCAATACCTAAATCACATAACCCCTAATGACATGTTATTTGTATCCTAAACTATTCCTACGGTTTAACCAGGATTTCACATTTGTCGAATCATTGTCGAATATGTCTACAAGGTCGTATTCATAATTTATGCAATATTAAAGCATTTAAAACATAATTACAATAATGCTTATTACATACGAACTTACCTCGATCGCTAAAATGACGGAACAGATCGACTAGTCCAAAACCTTGTTTTCCCCCCGATCTAAATCTAAATTTCAGTTTTCTTGATCTATATGTAATCAAATTTAACTAATTCAATCATTATTCTATTCAATTTAGTCCAAAATACAGATTAAGGCAACTTTACACTTTTGCCTCTAATATTTCAACATTTTTACAATTTAATCTTTATTTCATAAAAATGCAAATTTATGAAATTCAACCTATACCCATGCTAGCTGAATTTCAATTAAGTCCCTAGCAGCTCATATTTTTCATTTATTCCACATTTTAGCCATAAAATTTACACATTTCTCAATTTAATCCTTAAATGATAATTTTGTCAAAAATCACTTTACAAATATTGTTTATCTAATAAAAACCATGCATTTTCTATCCTTAAATAACAAAGTACACATAGATTCATCAATGGAAAAACCCTAAACTTTTAAAAATTTTGCAATTTAGCCCCTAGGCTAGCTAGATTAAGCTACAACGATCTCAAAAACATAAAAATCATTAAAAACGAGACAAAATTGTACCTAAATGAGCAAGAGAAGCTTGGCCGAATATTAACCCTAGCTATGGATTTTCATCTCTTCAAAATTTAGTGGAAAGATGGTATGAAGAAGATGATATCTAAATTTTATGTTATTTTACTTAAGTTATTTATTGAATTACACATTTAACCTTTGTTATAAAAAGTTAAAATCACTTCATGTCCATAAATGTCCACTTAAGCAACCAATGGTCTAATTATCACTTAAGGACCTCCACTTTAATATTCCATAACTATTAGACACCTTTAGCTAATAGAACACAAGTTTTACACTTTACACAATTTAGTCCTTTTTATCAAATTAAGCAATCAAACGATAAAATTTCTTAATGAAACTTTCACACAATCATAATATCATGCTGTAAAAATTAAAATAATAATAAAATAATTATTTTAACCTCATATTTGTAGTCCCAAAATCACTGTTCTGATTTGACTAAAAACGGGCTGTTACAAAACTCCTACACAATGGATAGATTGATGCTAAGTCCGATTATTCAAGACATTAAGGTAAATATGGGTTTTTTTTAGCGAATTACTTTTCGTTTTGCTGGAAAGGAGGCAAACGCAATGGCACACATTTTAACTAGTGAAGGACACCAGTTTTAGAACCATGGTACTGGATGGAGGAAGCACAGGTAACAGTGGACCGGACGGCGATCGTAGATTAGCATAAATGGTTGTCTTGTACCTAACTGGGGCAACGTTTAGCCTTAGTGTTTGGAGATTATGCTATATGTACTCCAAATATGTTACCAAAGTGTCTTTTTTCTCTGAAATTAGTTGATGTGTTTAGATACAACAAGGTTGATGAAAGATTTTTAGAGAGGTCTTCAATTGGCTTCATCGGTCATTTGGTATGCAAGGGAGGAAGGTGATGGGTTTTTAGTTTTCCTTGTTTACTTTTTGGTATTGGGTTATTTCTTTTATTTTTCTTTGGTTTTCTCTAAAGTTCTTTTGTTGTTTTTGTTGGTGGGACGGTTTAAGTCCTTTGACTTTGTCTTCCCTTAGGTATTAATAGATGTAATTGTTATTATTTAAAAAAAAAGAAACACAAAATTATATATATTTAAAATTTGGGCACATTTAATAATATTATGTTATATTTATGTTTACACAACTAACATTAAATATGTTATAAAAAACTAACATTAAAAAATTTATAAGATAAATATACATTTTGTCAAATCTAATTATGATTGCTTTTAACTCAAGTTAACAAAAAAGTTTGCAACATCTTTAGGTGGGTCGTGGAGGAAGTTCCAATGATTGAATGCTCCCTTGAAACATATCTATCACTCTAGTCATTGACGGTCGATCTAATGAATTGGTTTGAATGCACCAAAGACTCACTGCTATCAATTTCCTTGTTATTTCTTCTTCCTCTCCTGTTATTTCTTCATTAAGATTCAAGTTCATAGACTGGTCAAGATGCTTATAAATCCATGAAGGAAAATATATTTCACTAGTTTGAGACACTTCAACATCAATATTTTTTCTTCCTCCAACCATTTCAAGGACCATCATTCCATAACTATAGACATCAGATTTATGAGAAACTCCTCCCAAATTTCGAAAAAACACTTCTGGAGCAATGTATCCAGCAGTTCCTCTAGCACCTGTCATTAGTACAACACTCTTCTTTCTTTCGCATAACTTAGACAAGCCAAAATCAGAGATCTTGGGATAAAAGTTCTCATCTAAAAGGACATTATGAGGCTTTATGTCAAAGTGCAAAATCCTTGTATTGCAACCTTGATGCAAGTACTCAAGTCCTCTAGCGATTCCAAGGGCAATGTCATATAAAGTTTTCCATTTCAATTGACGACCTTGATTATCCGTTCCTTGACTGTAAATGAACTTATCCAACGACCCTTTTGGCATGAATTCATAAATCAAAGCTCTCTTCGATCTTTCAAAGCAAAAGCCAAGCAAAGTCACTATATTAACATGAGAAGTTCTGCTAATACTAGCTACTTCATTCATAAAATCCTCTCCATTGCTCTTTGTTTCATTTAGGGATTTAACTGCCACAAGATGACCATCGGGCAACTTTCCTTTATATACACTTCCGAAACCTCCTTGACCTAATTTACAATTAAATTTATTTGTCATTTTCTTTATTTCTCCATAAGAGTATCGCTTTGGAGCAAAGGAACCAAACTTTATGATGAATGCCTCAATCCTAACATTGTCATTCATCTTTATTTGGTGGAGATAATTTGATAATAATTTCCTTTTGAACCTCAGGACAAAGCAGCAAATGGTAAAAATCAATACAATTCCAACAATAGCCGATCCTGTTTATGAATTATGAATCATTAATCAATTTTTGTTAACTCATAAATAAAGATGATATATAATATTTAATTAAGTAAAAATATTGGTTAAATAAAAGAAGGTAATGAATAAAGTTAAACAAAAATCTTAAAAGAAAGCATATAACTTCTGTTAGAAAGTATCAGTGTTAATTTAAAAGAAAAGCATTATAAGTTAGACAAAATTTCTTTAAAACTAATTAAGTTATACTAATTAAAAGCTACTTTAAAATTATACATTTTAATTATCGTAAATCTTGATTAATAAAATATTACTTTGGATTGGACATGCTGATTTTGATTCCAACTTTAAAAATTAATTATAGTAGCAATAAAACCACATATTATTACCCAATAAACCTCAACCTGTAAGACATTATAGTGGTAGTTATTATCTATCAAATTGTGTGTGTTTTGTGTGCGTAGTAGATATATAGTTAATGAACAAAAGAAGAAGATATATAGTTAATTCAAACCACATTATTATCCCAAAAATTGTTTCGTACCTATTAATATTGAATATGTCAACTTCAAATTGGACCCACCTACAAGAAACAATATACCACGCAAAGCAACACATTTGTTATTGCACAATTTTAATGATTACGATTAAGTTTTTATCAATAGTAATAATTTATACTATTATAAAGCTGGTACTATTGGGTTAATTAAAAACCCTATTACAAATTAAATAATAGCAATTTAACAGGTTATATTAGGAACCATATTAGTGGCTAGCAGTAGTAATAATAGAAAATTTTGTCAAGTTGTAGAAGTGGAAAAGTACATACCTGGGCGTCGGCTATATGTTGGGGCTGATACTGGGCCTGGGAGGGGAGCTAGGCCGAGACATTGTTTGAGCTCTGGCGAACTGTAAAATCCAGAGGGACAGTGGCAGATTGTTCGATTGTTGCTGTCGGAACCGCAGGTTCCACCGGAAGCATTGCACTTGTGGCAACCTTTTTTATTCTCCACTCTTTTTGCTGCACTTCCATTAGTCCTGTTTTCAATTTTTGTTCCAAAACCAAAAGCAAGCAAGGATCATTGAAAAAATGTTTCCGGATTCCATCCCCCGTTGGAATAAAACTTTATATTGAAATTGGTATGCAATTATTACCTGGTGGAAGGGGATGGGCAGAAAGTGATGTCATAATCAGCAGCAAAACAACTGAAGGTACTGTTTGCATCATCAAGGGCGTAGCTATAAGCAGTAGGACACAGACTCTTGAAGAATCGTGAGTAAGAAGTGGGCTTGCACGTATATGTAGTCTCACAGCAATATTGGGGGACCCCAAAAGCAGTGCAGGCACTCTTACATGCAACTGTCTCACTCCCATTGACAACCTTAAGCTCCGAAGGACAGTCACCATTCAAATCCACAGCACATCCAGTTGAGTTACAGTTACCTCCAGTTTCATTATGTGGGGATATCATCAATGGTAGATTGTATCCATCAACAAGGCTAACATCATAGTAAACCAATGTCCCAACAGGACCAAGTGTAAACTCCGCAAGGGTGACAGGAGGGTTGGCATGACCACCAGAACATTCTAGTATAGATGTGCCACAGTCCCCAGTGAGGCAAGAGAAATTGCCAGAAGAGTCGTTACCACAATGAGTTCGACCCGATATCCGACCTGACCAAGACGGTGGAACAGAAATAGATGTTGATTCGCCTGGTTGAAGAATGAAACCTGAAGGGGAAATTTGTGTAGATTCAGCACCAGACACTACCGCTGGCCAAACTGTATAGTTGCAATTGTTTACAATAGTAAACGTTGATGAATGAACACCTGCAAAACCGGAAAATGGATTTAATTCAACACCAAAAAAAAAAAAAAAAAGAGCAACAACCAACCTTTCTTTGTTAATCTTGAATATTTAAATAATCATTAATACTTAAGCCTATATAACTGGATCAAAGAGGTGGATTGAAGCCGGAAAGAATGGTTGGGATGATTGGCAACGGTTGACATGGGGAGTATGGAAAACAGAGAAATTTCAAGTCAGAAACCATAATGCAGGCCAGAACTTTCACAATAACCTACTGCTGCGGCTGATGCATGGAAAAGCGGTATCTGAATAGTGACAAGACAAGCAAAGGATCCAAGCAAGCAGAATTCAAACAGGACCTTAGAGAGGCTTTTGTAACAGATTGAAATAGGATATAATCACTTGTGTTGCATTAAACACCCAAAATCAAGAGGAAGTTATTAAACTTGCAGCTCAGGCAATCAAGTGTTGTACGTTACGAGTAAAAATAAAATAAAATCAGATTCGGGACGGGAGGGGAGGGGAAGCATAAAAGTCGAATGAGAAGTACATTCATAGGGATTTTTACTAAAATAATATGAAAAAAAAAAAAAAACTAAAATGGTATGCCTTTAAGATTATATACTAAAATAGGTCATTGCAACTGATGGAGGGTGGTGCATAGGCGGCACCACCCTCAAATCAAACAAACAATTTGCAGGAGAAAAAAAAAAGACGGAAAAAATTAATAAAATGGGGGTAGAGGGTACCCCACAAAGTGCACTGAAAGGAGGGTACCACAAAGTGGCACTGAGTGGAGGTACCCCACAAAGCGCACCATATTTTGGTATAATAAGTAAAATATTCTGGTTTAAAATGATAATAAGTAAAATATTCTGGTTTAAATTATGATATATATATATATATAATATACCCGGCATGTAGTTCAATATATTTTGGTCTTTATTTTATTTTCAGATTTTAAATTTTTAAAATATATTATTTTCATATTTTATTTTTTTATATTATTTTAGTACATAATGTTCCAAATGTATTATTTTAGTTTTTTTATATTAATTTAATAAAAAACAGAAAAACTTTGATTTTGGCCGTTTATTTTTTATTTTATTTTTGAATTTTATTTTTTAAAATATACTATTTTCGTATTTTATTTTTTATATTATTTTAGTACATAATGTTCCAAATGTATTATTTTAGTTTTTTTATATTAATTTAATAAAAAACTCTGATTTTGGACGTTTATTTTTTATTTTATTTTTGGATTTTATTTTTTAAAATATACTATTTGAATTTAATAATACATTTGGAAGTACTAAAATAATATAAAAAAATAAAATATGAAAATAATATATTTTAAAAATTTAAAATCTAAAAATAAAATAAAGACCAAAATATATTGAACTACATGCCGGGTATATTATATATATATATATGTATATATATATCATAATTTAAACACTTAATATTTTACTTATTATCATTTTAAACTCAATATTTTACTTATTATACCAAAATATGGTGCACTTTGTATGGTACCCTCCTTTGAGTGCATCTTTGTGGGGTACCCTCCACCCCCATTTTATTAAATTTTTCCGTCTTTTTTTTTCTCCTGCAAATTGTTTGTTTGATTTGAGGGTGGTGCCGCCTATGCACCACCCTCCATCAGTTGCAATGACCTATTTTGGTATATAATCTTAAAGGCATACCATTTTGGTTTTTTTTTTTTTTTTCATATTATTTTAGTAAAAATCCCAAATTCATACATACCTGTGATATTAGTGCTTTGTGAGACGGTAAGTCCGAGCATGACGAGTAATATGGAAAACAAAGGTAGATGTGATGATGAATCCATCTTCAGAGAACAAGGGAAATGATGATTGATGTGTATATTCGATAAAAAGGATTAGATTGCCTCAGCTCAGCTCTAGGAAATTAGGGGAGTGGTCGAAACAATGACTTAGAAGACTTGGGACTTCTGTTTTGTGGTTAGGTCTGACTAAATCTAACACTTACTGCGGCGAAATTGGATACTACAGCTACTCTACAACCGCGTCTTTAAAAGTATGTTCAAACCCCACTAAATGGGGACTAGTAACTCTCTAATTTTTGTGACAAGTGTCTCTTTATATGACTGCCATGTGTGCATGATTATATATAAAACATTCGTGCACCATTCTATTATCTTCCATATGGTTTGAGTTAATTAAATATTTTATTATTATTTTTCACTCCGTAACTAATTTTACGCCAACTATTTAACTTTTTGTTACTTATTATAACTTAGTTGTTATTCACCTCTCTTAATTTATAAATTTCTATAATTAAATCCTATATTAATAGTTTATTATTTATGTTTTTGATCCCTATTAATTTTCAAATGTTACAGCTTAATATGATTAATCCCTTAAATCTAAATTGATTATTTAAGGTAGCCTTTGGTGCGATCGAAAATGGTCACTTTCTTGGGAAATTAATCAGTTAAAAAGTGATTCCAACATTTGATATGTCAAATTTTTTTTACTTTTCTTGGAATTTAATTTTTCTTTGTGAGTTACTTTCTTATAAATATGAAAATGTGATTCTCATGATAAAAGGTTGGAAAGTTACTCTCCCATATAGATTGGAAAGTTACTACTTGATTTTCTCTTGCTTCAATGGATTTTTTGCAAATGTTATATATACATAATTTTTTTTATTCCAAAACAAGTTTTATATTTAAAATAAAACAAATAACCCTAATCAGTAAAGAAACCCTTTTCCCTTAACTATAAGTAACAAATGAAGCTAGAATCTAAATAATCTTCTTGTAAACACAACCCCAGCGAGGATTTGCATGAAAAATTAGAGAAGAAACGCAAGAAAATCTTACCTTGGGAACCTTTTGGAGTGAAAGTTACTGTAATCTCCAAAATCTAAAGCCAAAACCATTGAAAACTACCCCTTGGAGCTCCTTGACGTCCATTTCTGTCAATCTAGAGTCGTCGCGTGCTCTACCTCTAAAGGAGCTTCCTTAATCCAATATTATGGTGCTGGAAGGCGACACCCACTTCTTGCAAGAACATGAGTTGTTGTATTCGCAGATCTAGTAACAAACCCGAAGGTAACACTATCAAAACCTCTCACCTTCCCCTTAATGTCTTGAATAATTAGACCCAGTATTGATCTATCTGAATCTGTGTTGTTTAATTTTTTTCATGACTATGAGTGAATCGCCTTCCACATGTATCGATCTAAACCAAAGCTTTTGTGCAAAGGTCATTATTTGTTTGTATACCTGTGCTTCAGCTATAAAAGTATCTGTAATGCCAAAATGCGGGTAAGTGCGAGCTGCTAGAATTTCCCCATTTTCATATCTAGCTAAAACACCCGAAATAGGAATATTGGTATTAGTATTGAAAGAAGCATCATAGTTTAGCTTTATGTTATTTATGTCTGGAGATACCCAAATCTCTTGTTTAGGAATGAATGAGAAAGGTCTCAACCCCTCAATCGCTTTTGTTTCCATGAGATAACCCTTAATGAATACCACTAGTTCCTGTATATTTGGTTTAATACCATCATAAACCAACCTATTCCAAGCATGCCAGATTGCCCAATAAGCAATCACAAGAACCTCATTTTCCTTATCAGCCAGCTGATTAAAACCCACTGCTAACCACTGTTTATAATTTGAATATTGTGACACATGTAACATCCTTTGTAACAGCCTATTTTCAATAAAATTGAAACAGTGGTTTCGGGACGACAAATCCTACGTCAAAATAATTATTTTATTATTTTGAGGTCTACAACATAATAGTATGATTGTATAAAAATTTTGTTAAGAAATTTTAATGTTTGCATATTTAATTTGATAAAAATGACTAAATCATGTAAAGTGCAAAATTTGTGTTCTATTAGCTATATGTATTAAATAGCTATAGAACCTTAAAGTATAAGTCCTTATGTGGTTATTAGCCTATTAATGAGATAGTGGAGGATGTTGTCTTCGCATTTTGTGTAAATATAAATGTTTTTAATGGTAAATTAGTAAAAAGATAATTTATGTTAAAATAAATAAGACCAAAACAAAACTTTCATCTTTTATTTCCGATCTCAACCGAATGTAGAAGAAAAATCTAGCCATTGTTGAGCTTGAAGTTTCGGCCATCTTCATCTTTGTCAAATTGATCAAGAAAAGCCACGTTTGGAATTAGATCAGGGGAAAAACAAAGTAGTAGATTGATCGGTCGATTTTTTCTATATTAATTCGAGGTAAGTTCGTATGTTAATAAGCATTAAAGTAATTGTATTTTAAATACTTTATTATTGCATTCTTGATGAATACGACTTCTCAAAAATATTTGACGAAGATTTGGTGACGTATGAAATCCCAGTTGAACCTTAGGAATAGATAGGATACAAATGACATGTCATTAGCGGTTACCGTGTTTTGGGTACTGGTTCATAAATCCTATCGGTGGCTGAGTTTTTTGGCATGTATTGTGGTTACTTGACAGCTTGCGTGAGCAGCACCGTGTAGTTACAACTTGACCGACATATTGTGTGAGCAGACCTAGTGATAGCTCAAGAGTAAGCATCTATATGAGATATGAGATAGAGGTGGTTTTAACCACGTATTTGGCACTTATGTACGAGATTACTGAGTATTCGATAGTATTCTAAATGGTTCAACGGGTAAAGATAATGGTACGAGGATATAAGAGTTGATACGAACCAATTCAAGTATTTGTGAAAAGTATGACAAGTAATTCATAGTTGATGTATTCATACATGATTAACAAGGTTATAATTATGTGCTAACCTTTGGATTGATTGAAACTTACCTATGTTTACTTATGTTTCTTTAAATTGTGAATGAATGGTAAGTTGTACTTATTAGCCATATGAGCTTACTAAGTTTAATAGCATACTCTATTTACTTTTCCGTGTTTTATAGTGATTTCGAAGCTTGCTCGGATTGAAAGTTGTCAGAGTTCTCATCACACTATCCAGCAGTTGTTTTGGTACTTTTGAACTTTGTGTATTTTAGTTCTATGGCATGTATAGGTCTTTTGGCTAAGGTAGCCTTTATGTCTTGATGAATTTTGGCCATTTGAATTGGCTTGTAAGTAATCATATATTTTGAAATGTATATATGTATATATGGTCTTGTGAATTGTGGTGTATAGTTGTTATATGAATGCCTTTCTTGTGAAATTGAGTTTTTGTACCAAATGGTTGGAATTGAGATGAAATTTCATGCTAAGTTCTAGGTACAATGTCTCATGTATGCATTTGACCATTTAGGTAGCTTTTAGAGGTGATATTTGCATGTTGTATAAAGGCCAATTGTGATGCCTAAGAGCACTTAGATTAATGGTAATGAAGTTGCATGTTTCAAATTTAAATTTTGGTTAGTTTGAATGCTTATTGATGATATGGTCATATGTTATTTGATGTGTTTAGGTTAATGCAAATTTGGGTGAGAAAAATGGCTTAGAAAATAGTCTATTTTTGTCCACACGGATAGAGACACGGGCGTGTGTCTCAGTCTTGTGTGACACAAGGTCAGGTGACACAGCCATATGACCTAAGTTAGTGAGTTACATGGGGTCAGACACGAGCTGAGACACGGCCATGTGATCTCATTTCAAATGTCCACACGACCTGTGACACAAGAGTGTCTCACACACGGCCTGATCACACGGGCTTGTGTCCTCTACAGTTTGAAAATTTTCCATATTTTTCTAAAAATTTCTTAAGTACTCTATTTAATCCCGAACCACTTCTAATATTTTTTTTAAGCCTTGAGGGATCGTGTTAGGGACTATATGAATGAATTTGAATAGTTTTTGTTTTGAATGATAATTGTTTATGAAATGCTTGATTTTATAAGTTATAACCGTAACCCTATTCTGGAATCGGATACGGGTTAGGGGTGTTACATCCTTGTTTTCAAAGAGGCTAGTGTTTATTTTGAGACAAGACGTGACCTCAAAAGGTAGTCCATAGATTCTTCAGTTTCTTTGCTTAGAGGGCATAATTTATCAACATGCATCATACGTTTAGATAAATTCTCGAATGTAGGTAGAAAGTTATGTATAAGTCTTTAGAATGTAATTTTGATTTACCTTGGAAGATGTAAAGCCCATAGTTTTGTAAATAGCATTGTAATTAGATTAGGTAAATCCAGAGACTAGGAAGTCCTAGCATGTAATTCTTGGTCAAGAAACAACTTGTAACCACTATTTGGAGCATACTGACCTGATCCTTCATATCGCCAAACTAACATATCTAAACAGTCCATTTGTGCTAGTGGAATCATCAACACATTCTTAGCTTGGTTGCTCTTAAGAATAGCCCTAACGCGGTCTTCAATCTAGGTACAAGTATCAAAATTGATTAGTTGTGAGACAGTATTTTGACACTGTATTTTCTTATTTCCTGGCCTAGGAATTCAAGCATTGTTCCAGATGTTTACACTATTACCCATACCAATTCTCCAACCAATTCCCATTTCAATCAGGCCCTTTGCACTTAAAATACTCTTTAGGTAAAAGAAGCATAAGATCCAAACCTTGCTGACATGAAATCTAATTGAGAAAAATATCTAGCTTTTAAAACTTTTGCCAATAAACAATCACCATGGGTAATAATATGCTAACACTGCTTGGCCAATAATGCTATGTTGAACTTGGATAAATCACAAAAACTTAACCCTCCTTTCGCTTTTAATAAACAAAATGGGTGTCATGCAGACCAATGTATACCTCGAAGCGTCTTATTATTCGGCCACCAAAATTTATTAATAATGTTTTTCAACTGGGTACAAAGTGTCTTTGGAAAAAGAAAACATTGCATAGCATAGAAGGGTAGAGCTTGCAATACAGATTTTATGAAAACCTCTTTCCCACATATGGATAGAAATATCATACCCTAACCTTCCACCTTCTTACTAAAATGATCCAAATAATGCGCAAACGCTTACTTTTTACTTCTACCAACCATCATCGACAATCTCAAATACTTCTCGGGGTTTTTTAAAATCCGAAAGCCCAATAGCTTCTCCACAACATCTCAGACATTCAAATCTACATTAGCTCCAAAATGAAGAAGAGATTTTTAATAGTTAACCTTTTGTCTCGAATCTTTTTCATATTCAGAAATAATCTGTTTTATATTTTGAGCTCTTTCCCTTGAAACCTCACCAAATAAAACACAGTCATCCACAAAGAAGAGGTGATTTATTGCTAGTCTCTCCCTTCCTATACACGCCCTATTTATTCGCCTTACTGCTTTTACTTCATTAAGAATAGTCGAAAACCCCTCAACACATAATAAAAACAAGTATGGACTAAGGAATCACCTTGACTCAAACCCCACAAAGGGAAAAAAAGAGTCACTAATGCTGTTATTAACCCCGACCGTATAGGAAACAAATGACACACATCTCATAATCAACCTCACTCAATTTACGTGAAAACCCAAGTGTACCATTATCCTTACTACAAAGTCTCATTCAACTCTATCGTACGATTTGATCATGTCGAACTTAAGCACAAAATTTCCTAATTTACCCAATCTCTTCACTTTGAGTGAGTGCAATATTTCATATGCAACAAGGACATTATTTGAAATTTACTTGTTAGGAATAAACTCTCCTTGAGCTTCATCAACACACTCTCTCAACAGACCACTTATACTATTCACTATTACCTTAGTAATGATCTTATACAACACATTGCATAAACTACTAGGCCTAACTATGTCATATTGCAAGGATTATTTACTTTCAAAATCAAAACAATACGAGTCCTATTGATTTCGTCGATAGTAATCTCTCCACGAAGAACCACAAGGCAATAGTTTGTAACATCATTACCTACGACATGTCAATATTTTTGATAAAATAAAGTAGGGTACCTATCAATACCTGATGGTTTAAGAGGCGACATAGATTTGACCGCAACCCACACTTCTTCAAGTAGAAAAGGTTGCAGCAAATCCACATTCATCTCTGGTGTCACCTTTCTTTAGATGTTAGCATAAATCCTAGAAGCATCCCCTTCGTCTGAGGCCGTGAAAAATTCTATGAAATACTTAGAGGCAATCTTTAGAACCTCTTCCACGTTAGTTACCCATTCCCTTTCAATGCTAACAACCTATTCTGCTTCCTTCGACCACAAGCTACCTTATAAAAAAAATGGTATTCTTGTTTCTAGACGAAAGCCAGTTAACTCAAGCTCTCTGTTCCAAAATAGTTCCTTCTTATCATCCTCTAAATTTAACCCAATTTGGATATCCGTTAATTCGACAAGGATATCATCATCAGGCTCCTTAGCATAAAACTTATTCATCCTAAGTTCTAGCCTTTTTTTATTGGCCACTCTTTTTCTTTTAACCCAATGACTTCAATTTCACAATGTTTTCCAAAAACCATTTAATTTAATCGGTAAAGCATCCGTAAAAAAGGACTAGAATTGTAAAAAAATTTCTCACACGAATCTTTCAAACACTAATTTGCATCAAAACACTTTGTCGACTAATCGTGTTTATCACAATTGGATAGTGATCATATAACGAGTACGTCCAATGTGTTACAGAGTAATCTAAAAATAAACTCCACCAAGTTGGATTTACCACACCTCTATCAAGTTTTTCTCTAATATTGGTTACCACAAATCTACCCCTCTCCATGTGAACTTGCTCCCTATGAACCTTAGATCACTCAAATAACAATCTTGTAACATAATTATGAAAGCCTCTATTTTTTTTTCCAGACGCAATCTACCACTTCCCTTTTCAAAAGAATAAGCTATCTTATTGAAATCATTAGCTACTAACCATGGGATAGACTGATCTTAACCGAACTGACGAATCAGATTCTATGATACTCCTTAAGCATTCCTCAAGATTACCATAAAACCCCGTGAAGCGCCATATTACTCCTTCCTTATCATCATGAATACAACATCGATATGATATTGAGAATAACTATGTAGATTAACCGTATAATTCTGTCTCTATCCCAGCGACAATCCTCCTTTAGAGCTCATTTCTCCAACATCAATAGCATTTGCGTAACCACATTTCCTCTTATCAATCTCCATCCTTTATGCATTGATTTTTGTTTCCATTAGAAATAAAATTTGGGGAGACGACATACTGCCCGTGGCCTCCCCCAAACCATGAACATTTCAGCTTACGATTTTCATTTATCCGACTGCTTTACATAGCAGAGCTAGTCGATCAAATATAACTATCTTCCGATACACCACTATTGCCTTTAATTTTATCGGTGAAAACCTCCCCCACCACTCTCTGTCGTTTCTTCCCTTCAACGTATTGGATGGGATATTCTTCCCCATTTGAACCCAGTTCTACTAGCCCAAGATTAATAGGTCCACCCCCATTCACATCAGTATCCAAGTGAGATACACCCATCCTATCCCTAACCGATTGGTATATAGTGGAATCCACTAATTGTAGATTATGATTGGGATACAAATTGGTAGCATTATCCCCAAAATTAGGCCTTAACTGACTCCTTTCCTTATCCACCCTTTGACTCATGGAACCATCTGGTTCCCATAACCATTGACTCACCGCCGATGAGCATCTTTTCATTGGTTATCGCAAACAGATATCCCATCCAAATTGGATTTTTTCCGGATCAATTCACACCCTCAATAGACCAAAGCTCTCCCCATGCCTAAGTCTTTTATATTGAAACCAAGGATAAACTGTTCAACTAACACCTAATAGAATTTTCTTCTTGCAATTTAATAGAAGGCAGATATCCAACCAGACCTTAATTTGCATAAATCTTTTTGCAGCCGACAAAGAAATCTTTGTATCATATTAAAGAAAACTACCTAGAAACACTCAGAACTGCCGTACCATAACCTCTAACATTAGACCCAGAGGCAGATCATTAATTTGTACCCAGAACTCAGCGAAAAATATTGGCAACGTGATAGGGTCCTCCTCTGGTTGGATCATATGCATCAAAAATCAGTGATTGTTAAAGAACCATGGTGTTCCCTCTAAAACACGTTGCACATCCATTTCATAAAAAAATGAAATAAAACTCACTTTTCTCCTAGATCTTTAATAAAAACTCCACTAATAAGGTGCCATAAATCAACCAAAGTATTTCTTAACGAGGGGAAATGCACCACACTATCTGCTAGGCAACATCCCACTAAACAGAACTTGAACTCCTCCTTTGCCTCACTCTCCCTGCCTGAAATGCTTCTTTCTCCCCATCAACAAGTGTCAGATTCGCTAACTCGTCTTCTATAGCCCTCACCTAAAAGCCTAGAGAAATTATGTTAAAAGACAAACTAAAATCAACGTATTGGTATAGATTAAGCCAACATTTTATAGTTGAGCTCTTCCAGATCTAATGGTATAAATTGAATTACATCAACGGTTAAGATTAGTACCCATATACAATATGAGAGTCTTAAGGGATTTAAACTCTATACATCTTTATCCCTTAAGATTTACAATAATTACCTTGGCAACTTTAGTTTTACTAGAGTGTTTTATTAGGCTGCTAAGGCTTCAAGTAGATGAGTTTTTCCATATGTTCCACGAATCGAGCCAATTGAAGTGGGTCAAATGAGCCTTATTTAATTAGTTGACCTTCTTGGGACCCTCTATGTGCATTTGTCACAGGTTTTGATTTGTGGCCTGTGACATTCTCCCTCACTCATTTTCGCAATGCCCTTGTCGTATCCTCAGAATGACACTAGTTTAGCTCGTCTGAGAACTACTTCAATACCTCAGTTGATGCCCAACTAGTCTCTCTATCAGGTAGTTCTGCTCCTTGAAACATTTGCCTCAGCTTATGTCTCTACCGTCACCTAACTCAAATTGTATTTCTCTATTGTACATTTCATTTGCAAAAGTCTACCGCTCTTACTTGTCCCCATCATGACTTGCCTCGATCGGATAATAGGAGAAAAGCTATGAATATAGTGGATATATATAATGGTAGTTTACTAGAAGTTACACTCATGTAACTCATTTTAGCAAAGGGAATGTTACATACAAACCTAAGTGCAAGTGAACGGTTTGGTCAATGAGAAGAGGGAAAGACAAAAAAATAGTTGCGTTCCAGTGAAATGTTAAGAAGTAAAATTATTAATAATATTCTTATATGAGCTTCTAAGCCACGCTCTCCAAGACATTCCAACTATGGGGCAAACCAAAGAATCTGCTAATCTTCTCAACATAAAGTTATCCTACAAGGAACAATATTTTCAGATACTACTATTAATAGAAACATTAATAATAAAAAATAAGTATCTATAGTTTACGTCTTGCATGAGATTTGTTTTTATAAAAATGAATTCTCATGCATAAAAAAATAATACGGTGAGAATGGTAACAGAAAAAATTATTGAATGGAAAAGAAAAACAAAAAGAATATCAAAGATTACTAATAAATGCAACATTTAAAAACAAGAAGCTATTTGTTTAACCTACATTATATGGGCTCGAGTGTCTGTATCGATAGGGACGAAGCTAGAAAATTTTTTTAGGGAGGGCCGAAATGAAATTTTAATTTTTAATAGTCTATATCTTTATAATTTTTAAAGGATTAAATTAAATTTTCATAATTTTAGGGGGGCAATGTGCAATTTTACCTTTACTAATTTAAAATTTTAAAATTTTCTAAAGCGCCAAAACATTTTAGGGGAGATCGGGGCCCCTTGCTAGTCTTTTAGATTCGCCTTTGTGTATCGAGATAGGTAAGTGTTTAATATAGATATGTTCAAAATTTATAAATTTGTTTCCATATTTGGAAGATTCTTGAAGAGTATCTTGGATATGTGTCCAACACTAAAAGGAAGCTCTATTAAAACTTAAACAACAATGCTAATTAAACTTTTAATCAAACATATAAAATTGACAAATTTTAAAACATGACAATATCAAAATTCTGTCATTACAAACTAACCCCAAGATTTCACTGCCCACCATCTTATGTTGCTTATATTTGGGTTCAAGTGTGAGAGACAAATATGTCTATTAAAAATTTTCTAAATATTTTACAGTATTTGGAGAATTTTTGAAGATTATATTTCGATATATATGTATTTGATACTAGTGTAAAATATGAATATTAAATGGAAGCGTGAAACACGAGACTATAAAAAGAAATATAATTGGGCTGTCTCCACTGTCAATATTCGTTATTGATATAAAATCGAGATAAACATGGCAAAAGGGTTTGGCTCCTTAAATAGCACTAAGTAGTAGCAATCTTAAATAATGCAATAACGTGGCCAGGTTTTGACTCTCTCCGATGCTAATATTCATTATCAAATTTCCTGGAATTTTACTATCCAAAAAACAATAATGCTGGAAGTAATTACACTTAATTGCGTCTATAATCATAATACAATTTAAATCATTCTTTCGCTATAAATTTAGAGGTTTAATTCTTGTTTATGAAAATAAAAGACATTTTATAATTATTCGTTTATTTTTTTGAAGAGCATTCAGGATGAGAGAATTATTCATTGTTACCAGTAGTATTAAAGAAAAGTGCAATTTAAATTCATGAAAAGTGAGTGTTAGAGATGATAAAAAGTTACAAAAACTTCAATCATAAGTGAGACCAGCAGAAATGAAATTAGGTTGCAAAGAAAGGGTTGAAGCGATGGCTGATGTCTTCATCTTCTTCCTGCATTTTGGTATGGCCAAGTGTTAAAGGAATTGGGCAACTAGTGTGGGGTACGTTACATTTGATGAGAAGACTTTGGATATGATAATAAAGGGAATCTCCAACATGAATAATAAAAATGATATAAAGAAGAAAAGCAAGTTGTTTTGGGTTGAAACATAGAAACTAGACCTATGACGCCTGGCCCAATAAGTCCGACCTTTTCGGACCATGTTTTTGACTGAAATCACCGGTTTAAGTTTAAAACCTCCCTGTGTTTGGTGAAACTGTTAGTCCATTAAATTTAGAGTAGAGTAGGGTTTAATGGTGAGTTTGGATAGGTGGTGGGGAGTAGTGTGATATGTTTAGGTTATTTTTTGTCTTATGTTATAGTATCGTTATTATACGCTATTTTTTGTATTAACTATAAGTAAATGCACCATCTAACTAAACACACCTTAAGGCGTATACGAAAACTAAAATCTTTTTAACATTATTTAATAAGACTCAAATGGAGTTTTATTACTTCAAACAAACCAATTATTAGTTGAAGGTTAGTTTATTTTTTAAATCTTCAACCGTTTGGCATGTAGAAGTCATAACAATGTAATTAAATTTAAAGTTAATTTAGGTCTTTATCTATAGGAAATATTTAAAATTAAAGAAAAATGTAAATTATAAATATAATAGTCATAAATATTTTTCAAATCGAATTTGACATTTTTATAAATTTCGGATATATATTTTATTTAGTCTAAATTATGAAAAACATATTCTCAAACACAGCAGAAGAGAACATCAATATTTAATTTTATTATTTTTTTGAATTTATTAAAATAAAAGTGATCCATGCAAAGCGGCCATCATTCTAGTGACGTGACTAAAGATCCAAAGAGATACATACATACATGCCATGTGCATATCATTTGTCAAAGTCGCCGTCAGGCGACCCTTCCTATACCCACGCTCACGCCCACGCGCCTTCTTGCTTTTTCCTACCTCCCTTTCAATGGATAAAATCCCATTTAGCTGACATTTCCCAGCTCTCAAAACATTTAAAGAAACTTCGCTTCGTTACGGCAGCTCCCGTCTCAACGCGCCTCCCTTACCATTCCACGCGCCACCTATCTTTGTTTTCATTTTCCTTCTCTTTCATTTTCTTTCTATCTTAAATGAAATGAAAAAGATCTGAAGGAGATTGGAAGTTGGTGATTGAGATTTGAGGTTTCTGAGGAGGGTGACTTATTTTGGTAATTTTAATGAAGGATGAACAACGTTTGGTGCTAAGAAGAAGATGGGAGGAGTAACGTCTTCGATTGCCGCGAAATTTGCGTTCTTCCCGCCAAATCCGCCGTCATACAGAGTGCTAGAGGACGAGTTATGCGCTGGTCAGCTTTACATACCAGAGGTACCGAGGAGGGACGGTGTCGACGTCTTGAAGCTACGCACGCGCCGCGGGAACGACATCGTCGCCGTCCATATAAAACACCCCAAGGCTTCCGCTACTCTCTTGTATTCTCATGGAAATGCCGCTGATTTAGGACAAATGTTTGAGCTTTTCGTCGAGTTGTGTAATCGCTTGCGGGTTAATCTTATGGGGTATTTTTATTTTCTTTCATAATTTTTGCAACATATAGAACATGATATTTTAAGTTGGCTTCCTAGGCTTTTACTGTTTTAATTATATTAGAGTTCTTTTAGCTTAGTAAAGTAGTTCGTTGGGTTTGGTCTGATTTGTTTGTGATTTTGGGGGATTTAGGGTTCTGTAAGTGTTGGAAAATTCTGGTGAAGTGGAACTTGCTTGCCTTATGTTCAGCTGTATTATTGAGGTTGAAGCTAGTTAGGGGAAGAACAGAGATTCTGGTTATCAGTAAGTGAAAGTTATGCTGATTATGGTATGTTGTAAGATTGAGCTAATGGTTTTACTTTAATTTGCTTCATTTGTGCAGTACTAGAGAGAGAGAATAAAAAAAATATAGGAGAAAGAGACTTGGTCAAAGAGTTACTGGTGAAGGCGATGTTGTTGAGTTAAAGTTTCTTAGGGGTGACCGGTTATTTGTTATCCTTTCCTTATATTGTTTCTTCAATGTGCGGACTTTTGCAATATTATTGAGCATGGATACTGTTCAAACGTGATTTAAATACTTTGGGATATATTTTTTTTCCTGTTTACTGATCGTGGACTGAAGGCAATATTGAAGAAGATGGTTTATGGCAGGGTCATATTAGTTACGGTTACTTGCTTGTTATTGAGAAGCTTTATGTTATTGGTTATACATTTTTGCAAATAGTGCTTCGATGCTAATGCCGAAGCCCTAAGGACATTGACATGTAGGCAATGTTGTTAAAGGAAAAAGAAAAACTGTAGGCACATGATTAGAATGTTCGAAGTGTGTAGTCCTTTAACTGGATGTTCTGTTTCTATAGAATATAGGTCACACCTTCATAATAGCCCTATGTTACTTTGAGGCATTATGACTAACTGAAGAGACATTTCTCAAGTTTTGAATATTCTAGCTTTTATTTTATGCTTCAGAATACTATTAGGGATGTGCTTAAATTTATTGTGTCCTATTGTAGACTGTGGAACAATGCAATCTTGACTTCCTTTGATTATTAGGTTCTATTATGTTGCTGCATTATTTTCCTATAAATTCCCATGTTTATGAATTATTCTGCTTCTGTTCCTTCCTTCTCTGCCATTACACATCCAGAACTTTTATTCTATATTTACCATCAATCCTTGAAGTGGATGGGATCTTCTCATTGTTGCTTATCTATGTTCATTTGGAAAAGCTAGATATTTAGTAACTCAGACTGCAATATGAGTATGATAAGCATAGTGTTTGTCATGCCAGTGGACAAAAATGTAAATGGAGGTAGGTTTGTTTGTGTAATTATGTGGTCACATGTAAGTTTGTATTACGACTTAAAGATATACTACAGAATTTATTGATGACATATAATTGGGATAAAGTGCTAAAAGAGAAGGAAACATTATCTTTTTAAGGTCAAATTTAGGATCCCATGCAACTAGCTCAAGCCATACTGTATGTGATTGGTCAGGGTGCAAAATTGGGATCAAGCGAAAGAAAAGAGAAGGAAACATTCTCCTTTTTAAGGTCAAATTTCTTGTTTGTGTAGTTGATTGGTCAGAGTACAACTCCATGCTGTTTGGGCGGACTGCAAAGTTGTAACAACTAAGTTATTATCACCTAACCTCCAAAGTGATGACTGATAATTATTAATAATGTTATTTCAGTTATGTTAGATTATGTTATGCAAATGTATGAACAATGTAAATAATAATATTTGCTAGCTTTTCTTACTGACTTAATAATCAACCACTTCTGTAAGGAAGTTCTTTTAGGCTCTGTTTCTACTTCTAGAAAATGATTTATAAGAAGTTTTTCAGCGGTAGTTTAGTGTTTTAGGGCTGTAATTGCTGTACTGTCAAGTTGGATCTTTGAATGTTGCCTTATGGTAACTATTAACTCTCTCAAATTTCTTTGTGACTTACGCTGATATGCTTTCTCTTCTTCTTGTAAATAACATGGTTGGCAGCTTGGAAATGACTGTCTTCTGTCTGTTGTCAAACTTCTGATGTTGTTGTAGGTGCTCTCCATAACTATGTAAACAGCCAGGAAGGTTTTAAAAAATAAAGAGCAAGCTTAATGCTTCCTTGTCGATAAAATTTTTCCAAGAGAAAACTAGAAAAGTTTGCTTTCAAAGCAGGCACTGACTTTGCATTATCTATTGAACTTAAATAACTGAGCACATTATTCTTCTGTGGAGACTTTTGTAGAAGAAACTGATCAAGGGAGTCTTCAATCCTTAGATGTATAGCGCATTCCAAAGTTTTGTGAATTATAATGCAAAAAGGAACTTTTGGATATCTTATCCTATAAATTATTCTTGGGATTGTTTTTAGACATGACATGATCGTACAGATAATTAGAGTTCCTGAAAAGAAAATGTTAAAAAGAAAATGTTTTATCATCTTTGTGCTTGATAGGTCTATTTTAGTCTAGCCATTTATCATATATATATTCATTTGTTTTTTGTTCCTAATGTCACTCATTCTTTTCTAGGTATGATTATTCTGGCTATGGACAATCAACTGGAAAGGTAGGTCTCTTTGCTTCTCTTCTCTAGTTGCCAATTTCGGGAGCAAAATTTGCCTTTATTCATATTAGCTGTAGCAATTCAACTATCATAATGGGCATTTTAAATAATTACACTGTTATCTTTCGGCCAATCCTTTCCTCCTTTTCCGCTAATAGAACAGTGTTCATTTTACCGCAATAGTTTTGCTCTGAGTGTAATAAGCCTGTTGGGCAGCTTTTCTTTATTATATAATATCTAAATGTATTGGTTGATAGAAATGTTTTCAGGCTTCTATTTTTAACCCTTAATTTTGATATCTTACACACTAGTTAAATTCTTGCTAGTACTGTGGGGCCCTCTCATTAATTGGCTATGTTCAATGTGTATCAAGATTTGAGCAGTCATGTCATTCTGATTTATTGTACATAATGAACGAACATCTTACTGCTTGCTAAAAACTTGTATTCTAATAGTCACCTTCTTTTATTTGAAACAGCCAACAGAGTGTAATACATATGCAGACATAGATGCAGCTTATAAGTGCCTTAAGGAAGAGTATGGAGTTAAAGATGAACAGTTAATATTGTATGGTCAGTCAGTTGGTA
Source organism: Gossypium anomalum (assembly GCA_025698475.1). Classification (NCBI taxonomy): domain Eukaryota; kingdom Viridiplantae; phylum Streptophyta; class Magnoliopsida; order Malvales; family Malvaceae; genus Gossypium; species Gossypium anomalum. The sequence goes on from CM046966.1 coordinate 20,963,096, forward strand.
GTGGACCTACTGTTGATCTTGCTTCTCGTTTGCCGAACTTGAGAGGCGTTGTTCTTCATAGCCCAATTTTGTCTGGCATGAGAGTATTGTACCCTGTCAAAAGGACATACTGGTTTGACATTTATAAGGTAAGTCTGCATTTTTCACTGTTTTTATATTTTCTTGTTTTGTCTTGTTGACCTTCATTACCGATTTTTTCCCATTCTAATTTTCAGAATATTGACAAAATTGGAGCAGTGAACTGTCAGGTTTTGGTAATTCATGTAAGTATCACTTCCATTGTTTCCTCTCCATCTTGTTTCATCACCATTATCTCCCTCCTCTTTCTCTAGCCTCTGTTTATTTGACACGTTAATATTTGTTATATGGTTCTGGTAATTAAGTATTTCAGCAGTTTTTGGCATTTTTTACACAAAGAACCTATTTGGTTTCAAGAAAATTCGATCTTGACAAAAACATCCCGGGTCATTTATCAATCAAAATACTTGCTCTAAATGAATATTCATACACCTTAAAAAGTGCTTTAGCTTAATCAGTCTAGATTGTTATATTGTTCTGGCTATAAATAGATTATTGAGATTCTGATGCTAAATTAATGAACTTAACAGCATTTTCTGCTCGTACCAATTTCATTTTAGAGTTTGCTATGAATTAATTTATCTTTTAGCACTTCGTATTGTGCCATACATTTAGGTTTCAAGAATTTAAGACTATTAAGAAACAGAGTGAATGTGTGTGTGTGTGACTGGAGAGAATCAGATAAATTTGAGCCTTTTTTGGGTCATTGAACCCAGCACTAGAGCAGTTCGATATTGTTCTCGTTTTTCCTTTACATTATCAATTTAGGGTGACCATGGTTAGCTTTGAGCCTTTGACAAGTTAGGTCATCTACATGTCATGGACCAGCATACAGGTCGTGACATCCAAGGAAAGCTTGTACTAGTTTCCTTTTTTTATTTTTAATTCATTTTCTGTTCGCAGGGGACAGCTGATGAAGTGGTTGATTGTTCCCATGGTAAACAGCTTTGGGAGCTTTGCAAGAATAAGTACGATCCTTTATGGGTAAACGGAGGAGGACATTGCAATCTGGAGCTCTACCCAGAATTCATTAGACATTTGAAGAAATTTGTACTGTCTCTACATAAATCAAAAGCAGCCACAAATGGTTCTGAAAAAATAGCGGTGAACTCTGACAATCAGACAAAACCACCTGATGGTGGAACTTCGGATACTTTTAAACTGGATGCTGACCTTCCAGAAGTTTCTAGAAACAGCTTAGATAGTCGACTGGAGAAGTCTAAGAAGTCAAATAAGCCTGAGAAGTCTCGAATGAGCACAGACCGTGTTGATAGGTTTAGACGAAAAAAGGGCTTAGTTTGGTGATTACTTACACAAAGAACATGTTAAAAATAAAAAAAAAAGCATGCAGATGTATCCTGTTTGAGGTAATTTACTTTCCTTTTTTAACCTTGAGCTTTTGTAATGTTTTGAGAATGAGTGTGTGATGATTCTCATAAAATGTTATAATTTTTCTGTATGTATCTTTCAGATCAAACAAAGTGGAATTCAAGTTTTAAAAAATCTTTCATTATAAGTCCATATCTGTGAAATCAAACAGTCCGAATCTAAATGAAAGTATACTGGTTTTGGGCTATGTATTCGTGTGTTTCTTTTTCGTATTGACAGAACATTACTGTGTTGAAATTTTAAACACCAACATGATGATCGTTGTTTTATTCTTCTTTTTTCTTAAACATAATCTAGTATGATGGATTAAACAATGCCCCTATCACCGCTCAAAAGTCAAAACAATCCAAGAATGTTCCGTGGCGTAGCTTAAAATTCTCCAGCTTTCTTTTCATAATTTGGACATTAAATCGAGTTAATCGATTTTGTTTAGCTAATTCGGTATCGATGGTTATCGGTTCACTGGAGCTTAAATAGTTAGTGAAATCTTTTAGGTGCAGTCGCATTTCTATGTTCAATATTTGTGCGTGAGAATTGAAGTTTTTAGAATTGGACCAATGGTTGAATCGGTTAGGTTATTGATTTGATTGGTCTGATTGATTCATACAGTTTTGATTAAAAAATTATTTAAAAAATAAAAAATCAATTCAATTGGTATGTATTGATTCACTGACCAACCGATCTAATGTCTCTCTTTAGATCGATTCTCAATTTCTGGTCAAACCAATTGATTTGATCCGATTCAAACAACCATGGTGAGAATAGTATATATACTCAAAAGGATAAGATGAAATCCAAAGAAGCCTTGGTAAAATAAAATAAAACAGCCAATTGTTGAAGGATAACTCCCCGAAAAAGGTTTGAAACGGATTGATATTGTCCTTGGTATAGGTTTTGTTTCTCGATTTTTCTTAGAGCTCAAGTTCTTCAAAAGATGGTGGATTCATAGAGTGATAGTGCTTTGTTAGGCGTTTGATATGGCCTTTTTTTTTGTTGATGGGAGGTCAATTTCATCGAAAGCAGTTTGAAAAGTATAATCTACCTAGCCCAAGTGGTTGTATTTTTACCCAATACTTTCTTATATTATATAAAGCATGTGTTTAGATCTTACTAAACACAAATATGTTCCTTGATAGGTAATCATGCATAACACACATAGTTCGCTTTCTCAAGCATTCGATGAAGTGCTTACACTCTATAAAATCATCCCCTCTTCAAGCATTCGACCTCTTGGCAGAGTCAAAAGGCAACCCCCCTCTCACAGGGGACAATATTAACTCATTAAGGGGTAAGTCGATTCCCTAAGGGGACGCTTTGTGGGTTTTTCTCGAACAAGTCACTATCAAGTAAAAGTGTTTATGAATTAGGTCAAACCCAAGCTTGATTTCATAAATTTTCAAAGTCCAAGCTTGACTTGATTCGCGCAAATGGCCTATTCATTCTTTAAAAAAAAAAAAACAATAAAACAAACAAGAGAGATGATTAATAAGAACATTAAAACAAATATCATAATCAACTTGATCAACCACAAACTAGAATTCTTACTTCCAAAATGATCATTTCATTTACAGTGACATAACAATGATAGATTATACTTGCTTACGAATAAATAATAGATAATGTAAGCTCAAAGCAATCATATTTTAATATTGTAACCACTAATCAAAGAAAAAGACAAGTGCTGGACATCAGATATGATCTTCTAATTCTAAAAAGTCCGAGTGAGGAGTTCATTAGTGGTGGTTTTTGTCCATCTCCAGGTCAAGATTGGATCCTAGATTTTAAGGTGTTTACTCAACTTTGGCACTGTTACTCTGTTTTATGACTGCCCATTTTCCATCTCATCCAGTCTTGGACACTTCCCTTGCAAGTAATAGCAAATAATATCAAATCCAGAGTGATGTTCAGCAATTGTCAATGTTCCCATTCTTAAAACTTCCTTGGAAAGACATACCAATCACGCCTTTCATTTGAAAGGAGCCTTGGAAACAGGATTCGTGGTGCAATGGAAGGAGGATTCAAATGCATGTGGGAACTGCATTGCTTCCGGTGGAGCCTGCGGTTTCATGGAACAGCAAACATTCTGCTACTGCCCATTTGGATTTGAGACTTGGTCGGAAGATCCCAACCAATGCCATCGCGTTGGTACCGGAAACAATAATATCTCAGTTATGGGTGTACTACCCCTTTTACCAACTAAACAAGTTTCTCTATTACTTTTATGGGTTAATATTTAATAAGTCTAAAAGTCTCATGCACAGCCATTGAACTACATTAAATCACCTCATAATAAGTAAAATAATAAAATATTTGAGGACTTATAAATAAATATTGATAAGTTTATATAATTATAATTTTTATTTTCTGAGCTTATTTCCATTGTATCAACATAGTTAAATTTCTCTAAATTGGGTTTTGTTTTTTGTGTTTTCTTTCTTGATTTGGAATTATTTCATTAATTTTCAATCACTAAACAATTATTTGTAATGATCCATTACTAGAGAGATCTAAATTTGTCAATAATGCTAGTGAAGATCAAAGGAATTAACTGTAGAGATATATTCTTTTCGAGATCTAAACACCCATGAAAGTAAAAAATTGAAATCAACAATCATTCATCACCTATGGAAGTCTTGTTGTCAACAATATCCTTTTATTAAAATAATGGTTAAATCTGCCGAATTGTTTTTTCTTTCTCAGTACAATAGTCGTTAAATCTATATTGTTAAATTTCAATGCAAAAAATTGTTAAAATAATTCTAAATTGAGCAAACAAAAGTCCTAAACCTCAGTTTATATACATATGAGAAGGAGAAGAGAAAAAATCATAAAAACAATTCTAATTGTTTGGTGACGAAAAATCAATGAAATAATTATTTGGTAATTGAAAAATCAATCAAATAATTTTAAACTCAACCCCCAAAAAAATCTCAAAAGCCAAAATTTAATTTAGAGAAGTTTTGCTATGTCAATACTCAGAGAAAGACTTGAAATAGGTAAAACTCTTTGTAAAAGAAGTACAAATATATATGATAAAATATTCACTAAAATACTAGTGGAGCATACAAGTAGGATTATGGGTTAATATGTATAGTATAAAAGTATAATAAATTATTAAAAGATATATATATATATTTTTAAAAAAAGAAACATATATCAATTTTTTAATACTATTTATGAAATGAAAGAAATACTATTAACGTGCCGAATGTTCACTATATATATATGATTAATTAAGCAAAAAAATTTATTAAATGTCAAATCTATATTCCATAAATGTCCTTTATTCATCAAGTGTGTTGGGGGGGATTATAACTTATTCAACATTTACAGGGTACAAATCCAAGTCGAAGCTAAATCTAGTATTCATAAGTACGAAACAAATTTGATTTTTGATATATATTACGCACTCAGAACACAAGTATACAAATCAAAGGTAGTGATTTTTAATATATATGACTAATTAGAGAGAGCAAATTTTTAGTCACTCTACGGATTTCATGTCAATGCGCTTATTTAAGGAAATTTGTCAGGATGCTTACTCTGTCCACGCCAATTGAAACTTAACTATATTATTTTACCTTTACTTATATTCTTACATTTCTTCTTCTATATTTCTCGTATATATTAATAATATATATGTGTCCTAGATATGTTTTTATATATATATATATTTATATGTACATATACAAAAGAATTATGTAAGTCGAAATTATATTATGATTTGCATTGAGACATCATTAGTAAAAGAAATGGGTGAAGCAAGTAGTTATGAAGTGGGCAACTTTCTTCAAGGTTGAGATGAATGAATTAAAATTTAATGAAATTCTTTTTAAGGTCGCCACATCGAGTTTCTAGTCTTGCATTCCTGATTCTTTTTTTGTTGAGATTTCGACATTGAAATTTTCCTGTCTTCAAGATTGCGACCTACCCTTGCTGAAGTTGTAATGTCAATTTCCTGACTTCAAAGTCGCGACTAACTTCAATATAAGTTGCGACATCATGTTTTTGCCCTTAGTGTTGCAACATGAATCTTTTTTTGTCATGACATTGCCTTGTATTTTGTAAATCTTACGTTTTAATATCTCATTTATTACGGGTGTTTAATGAGAATTTTTAAGCTCGCTTATAATCCGGATTTAAATAAATAATGTGTTTTATTAATCATCAAAACTAGATTACTTGTATGACTCATCTATTAAATATTAAAATAGAATTGTAATTGCTTCAGTAATGAATGTAATATTTCATTATCTTAAATTCAACAATCGAATTGAGTATGAGGTGTTACATTTTTAGTGTAGCATCATCGAGTATCTAACATTCCTATGCTACTGGCCACTTGGGAGTTGCACTTGCCTAGAGTTGGAACGTCCCAAAGAATGCTTATACAATCCTTTCCTACCACCCCCAACCTCAGGCATGTACTATCCCTTTTTATTATGATTAGCTTAATAATAAATCCTTGTAATAAGTAAAACTTTTTGCAAAAAAGAAGAAGAAGCAATATATTAATTATTAAAGGAAAATATATGATGCACTGTAAATGTATAAGTCTCATGTACCATCAGTGAATAATAATATTACAGTAAAATAAAAAAAATAGTAGGGACTTATAAATAAATACTAATAAATTTTTTTAAACATAATTAATAATTAACTAAAAATAAATACTAAAACCTTAAACTCGAGATCCTAGACCTAAGCCTTTAAATCCAAGAGCTATTAATATTTGTTTATAATTGTTATGATTATTTAATTATATTTAAATAAAATTATTTGAATTTATTTATAAGTTCTCTACTATTTTTTTGTTGTTTTTAATAATGAAGTATCATATTATTATTTATCGATGGTGCATAAGACTTGCACACTAATGGTGCATCAAATATTATTCCATTATTTATTTGGTTAACCCAATTAATACATCATGAGCATGATTGGCAGTTGCTATAACTATTGTCCTATGCTTCGTTGTCTTGTAGTTCAAAGGAAAATCATTCCCAAATCATGTGTCAAGGAAAGAAGAATTAGGATTCTAGGATTGAGGCATTCGTCAAAAAGTTTGATTCTTTTGCCCCAATGCTATTCTTTTATAGAGAAATCAAGAAAATGACACATAAATTTAATAATAAATTAGGCCAATGAAAATATGGTAGTGTTAAGTGAATCAAAAAGAAATATAGACGATTTCATGGCTAGCATTAGTAGAACATCTCATGTTAATATCATGAGTCTACTTGGCTTTTGCTTTGAGAAATCAAAGAGAGATTTGGTTTATGAATTCATGCTTTATGCATTATTGGATAGGTTCATTTATGATAAAAGATTGCACCATCAAAATCGTCGATTGGAGGGGAAAGCTTTGTACGACATTGCACTTGGCATTGCTAAAGGATTCAAATTTTTGCATTAAGGTTGCAACACAAGGATCTTGCACTTCGACATAAAACCTCACAACATCTTTTTAGATGGGAACTTCTATCCCAAGATCTCCAATTTCAGTTTATCTAAATTATGCGAAACAAAAGAGAGTATTATTTCCATGGCTTGTGCTAGAGGAACAATTGGATATATTGCTCCAGAATTGGTTTGTCGAAACTTTGACGGAGTTTCCTATAAATCTGACATCTATAGCTATGGAATGATGGTCTTTGAAATTGTGGGAGGAAGGAAAATATTGATGTTGGAGTGTCTGAAACTAGTGAAGTATGGATTTACAAGCATCTTGATTAATCTATGAACTTGAATCTTAATGGAGTAATAGTTGAAGAAGAAGAAGAAATAACAAGAAAGGTGGTTATAGTGAGCCTATGATGCATTCAACATGATCCGACTAATCGTCCATCAATGACTAAAGTGCTAGAAATGTTACAAGGGAGTCTTCAATAATTGATAATTCCACCTAGACCTTTTGTATCTTCTCCTGTACATTTGCTTGAACTTTTAAGATCATCTAAGATTGAGTCTTAAATTGGTTTGATGCTGCAAGTTTAATCCAGAATTGATACAACTGGATATAAAAGGAAGGTTCAAAATGGTTAAATTTCAGTTTTGATCTCTTTAATATTTTTAAATTTGAGATTTAATATTTATACTTTAATTTTTAACATAATTTGATCTCTATATTTTTTATTATGTTATTAACAAGTCAAATAGTTAATATTGCTAACTTTTCAATTAAAATATTACATGGTCATATATAATTTAAAATCAAATTTTTAAATTTAAAAAGTAGATGGATTAAATTCTTGAAAATAAAAGTAGGAGGACTAAGTTCCAAATGTACGAAGCGTAGAAATTTATAGCCATAGTTATTTGAACAGGATTGGACCGACTGAGGTATCGATCCAGAAAGAGCATTAGACTGGTTCACTCGCGAGCCAGTATGAATAACCTAAGAGTTTTAAAAGACTGACGCATGGTTTCTTATTTCTTTTATGTTTGCGTCGGCCTTACCTTTTCTTTTTGCAATTCTATAAAAATGATTAAATTTCAATTTTGGTCATTCTATTATGCCTAAATTTCAAAATATCACATCAACGAATTTAATAAAAGAATTTTAACCGTGGTAACAATTGGACCTAAATTTTAAATCCAAAAATCTAGATGGTCTAAATTTCTAAAACTGAAAGTAGGATTAGACAACATTTTAATCTTCAAATTTGTACTCCATAATTTGAAACAAATAAATAATCAACCCAACGCGAAGTGAGGGAATCATATTAGTTCTAATAATAACAAGGGTAAACTACACCATCAGTCACCTAGCTATTAGCATGTTTTTGTTTTAGTCATCAAACTATAAAAACATTCAATTCCGTTACTAACATTTTCAATCGATTATGTTTTGGTCACTTTTCGATCGTTAACAAAATTGATAACGTGGTCTTTTTTAAATTGGTATAATAACACCCATTTAATCTTTAATACTTAGACATTAATAGAATTTGTAAATATGAATGGTTAAATTTATTGAATTGTTAAGAATTAGGAGCAACTTGATAGAATTCATAAATATGGAGGGTTAAATATGTTGAATTATTTAGAATTAAAACCAATTTGATAGAGTATGTACGTGTTGAGGACTAAATGTATTATTATACCAATTAAAAAAGGTCATGCTATCACTTTCATTACTGATTTAATAAAGAGTGATCAAAACATAATCGATAGAAAACATTAGTGATGAAATTAAAAAAAATTATAGTTTAATGACCAAAATAAAAACACATTAATAGTTGAATGAGTAATGGTCCAATTTACCCCATTATTATTGTAGCAGCCAATTTTAGCTCAAACCAATAAACCTAATTAAAACCCAATTACCAGCCCACTACCTAGATTCTAGCCCAAAACTACCCAAACCCAATAACCAAAAACCCTAGTAGCCCAAAATGGCCGACTATCCTAAAAATTTTTCAGCAAGCAAAGAACCTAGTCATGCACGCTTTCACCACCACCTACGCCACGCGCGCGCCACCACCGCTCGGGGCACCAACCACCGGTCTTACACGCCTCTGACACACCTGCAAAGAGAGATCCACACGCAAGCAATACAAACAATGAAGAAAACAACAAAAATGACAAGAAAACAAAATGAATGCAAACAAAAAATAGCTCTCGGATCCGGCTATAAAATCAAAAACCAAAGCTTTGTAATTTTTTTTTACACGGACATTTGAATCAAAGAACAGAACAAAATTTAAAGGTTGATCTCCGATTTATTTTTTTTCTTTGCTTTCATTTCGTTTTTATCTCTTTAAATTTCTTTCTATTTATATTACAAATCGATAAACAAAAAGGATATAAAATAAAAGAAGGGGACTTACCCGAATCCAAGAGACCGTCGTCGGAGACCGCTTCTCCGTCGTCGGATTCGACCCGAAGAGGTCGCAGGGGGTTCTTTCTTTGGATCTTCTTCGGTCGAGGAAGCCTTCGTCGTTGAGTTTGCTTTAAAAGGCGGTTAAAGACCCGACTTCATGCCCCTCAACCACAGTCTACGGTGAGGACTAGGTGGCCTCGGGGAGCCATGACGACGGCAGCAATGAGGGTATCCAAACCCTAGCTGCAAAGGGAAAAAGGGAGAGCAAGAAAGAGCTGCAATTTTTTTAAAAAAAATAGGGCAAAAAAATGAAATGATAACAAAAAAATTTTGAACCTTTATACAGTCATGAAACGGTAGAGTTGTTTTCAAGGCAAAAGTGGGGCATTTGCACTATGGGTCCTTCAGTTTTGCTACCCGTTCTCAACACCCCTTTGGCTCTTAATTTTGCGCTTTAATTTGGCCCCATGGATTTTACGCTAGTCGCATTTTGGTCCTGCATGATATAAAGCATATAAGGGCGGGGATATTCTCCTAATAAGTCCCTCTTTCGTTGCATGCGTTCCATTTGGGTTCTCTCTCTTTTAAATTTGTCCCTTTAATTTTATTTTATTTTTAATTTGATCATAAACCTTCTGATGTCAAACTATTTGGCATATTTTGCTTATTTATTCTTTAGGAAAACATGTATTCTGTCAAAAATTATATATATATATTTTTTTATTTTAGATCTTTTATATATATATATATATTAGTTCTCTTAAAATTATTTTAGGAACCATTTATTTAAAATTGATTTATGGTATTCTTTTCAAATGGTTATTGTATATTATTTTAGGTTACGAGTTTATTTTCTTAATTAGCTACTTTAAACGGTTTTATTGTATATTACTGTATATTATTTATTTTATGCTTTTTTTATATACATTATTTATTTTAAACTTTTACATATTATTTATTTTTAAATTTATATATAGTTAAACTATTTTATATATTATTTATTTTAAACCCTCTTTATTAGTTATTTTAAATTGTTCTACATTGTTTATTTTAAATGTTTATTTTACTATTTTACATATTATTCACTTTAAATTTTTTATATAATGTTCATTTTAAAATGTTTTCCATGTCATTTTGAATTATTTTATATATTAATTATTTCACATTGCTTTTTTTTATTATTTATTTTAAACCCTTTTTTATATATTATTTTTGAATTGCTTATTATTTTAAATTTATAGAATGTTTATTCTTGAACTTTCTTTTTTATGGATCATTTATTTTCAAATTTTCATATGTTTTATTTTAAACTCTTTATACATTTTTTTCACATATATATTTATGTGAAGTTTTTTTTATATACTATGTATATTATTTGTTATAAATTTCTTTTTACGTATCATTTATTTTAGACTTTTCATTAATGATTTTAAATTATTCTTTATCATTCACTTCAAGTTGCTTTCATAAGTATTTATTTTATACCCTTTACATATGAGATTTGTATTTAAGATTATCTTATTATTTGATCTAAGTTGTTTCATTATTTAAGATTATCTTATTATTTGATCTAAGTTGTTTCATACTATGCTTCATTTCTATGTTTATTAAGCTTAATGTTAAATAATGTATGTTGTGAAATTATTGCTATTGCATGCACGTTAATCTGCTTACTCGTGTTCATATTATTGCCATGCGCTTGTGGAATATTTTATGCGTGAATCATTGTTCTATGTCGCACTATACTTCATTTCATATCATTGCCTCAAATTAAACCCCAATGTATTTATCCAATAAATCACCTTATTTTAACCTAAATAAATAACACTTGTTGTTTAAATATTGCATTCGCTACTATTCAAAAACGAAATTTTCCAAATAAGGCAATGTTATGCATTTTGAGATATCGAGGAATTGTGCCCTAACTTACGGGGTTTCGATTTTCTCGTTATTTCTAAATAGCTAAATATCCTTTTCGAGTTTTAAAACACATGAAATTCTCATTTAAATTAAAAAAACAACCTTGTGTTTGGGAATTCATGGTATTGTGTCCTAACTTACAGGATGCGATACCCTGATATCTCGAGATAAGGAAATCTTTAAACAAATTGTTTTGAGCTAATTCAAAAATTTTAAAATCGATATTGATAGAAAAGATCATATTTCAAATTCATTCCCGATTTTTGATTTTCGACATTAAGACACTAACTAATCAATTCGGTACCAATTTTTGGGCGTGTCGGGGGTGCTAATCCTTCCTCGCACGTAACCGACTCCCGAACTTGTTCTCTTGGAGTTCGTAGACCAAAATGCCATTTTAGTAAACTAAAATTGTTTTAACAAAGGTGATCTGATCACACCAAATAAAGATCGGTGGCGACTCCCGTTTTAATTATCATTTTCAAAACCAAAGTCGATTCCCGTTTTCAAAAAAATGGCTTCGACAGCTTGACGACTCCACTGGGGACTTCGAGAGTCGAGCCTTAAATTGATTAATTTTTGTCTTTTGTCAAAAATTAAAAATCGATTTTAAATTTATTGCATTACATGTTGTTTGTTATTTTCGTGGCTTTTTTCATAATATGCTTGCTTTAAGTGGTTTAATTCTTTGATGTATCTTTGCATATTACATCGCATTATTGGTCAATTTTACCCTTTTAAGTGGAAGTGAGAAACTACTCCTTCGTGAGGTCTTCACCTCTGTATAGGATAGTGGATCGCTTTCGGGATACATCCGTACCTGCGTCTTCGTGAGGTTTTCATATGCGTATAGCCGTAGGGAAATGTATTCCCCTGAATCGAAATCGGTCCGTATGAGCCTATAATGGGTAAGGATCGATGAATCTGCTGGTTCAGGTACCTTTACTTTAGAACCGAACCACATGTAATGAGCCCTAAGAGCCTACCCAGGGTAGAACCACACCGACCCCTAGTAGTTACCTGACTAGGTGCTTGATTATTTCTTGATTGCTTTGATTTCTATTCTTTGTTTTAATACTGACTTGTTTCTGTTTTGTTGTTGTTGCATGACATCTCATCATAAAGGGGTGTTGATTCACGATTCGGTTACTAAATAGAAGAGTTTAGCATGGAAAAAGGGTTTCTTGATAGAGTGAATGATAATGCGGCCGTCCGAGTGTGGTCTGAGAAGACACAGTAAGAAAAAGGTGATAGTTTGGCCGAGAGATACGAGTCGGAGTTGTGGGATTTTACTTGCATCAGCACAACCCAGAATAACCTACAAGAGTTAAAGGATATATGGAATAGCTGGAATAGCGAGGTTAAGCAACTCTTTTAGCGTAACTACGGAGACCTACCCTATTTGCTCGATGTAAAGGTAGACAAACACTTGTTTCGAGCTCTTGCGCAGTTTTGGAATCCCGCTTGCAGTTGCTTCACCTTTGGAGGAGTCGATTTAGTACCTACTGTGGAAGAATACATGGCGTTACTTAATTACCCGAAGATTCAAGTCGACAGGGCCTATTCAAGACCTGTCAATGTTCCCACATTTTTGAAGAAATTGATAAGTATCATGGGAATGAGCGAACAATGGGTTGCAGCCCGTATCAAACAGAAAGGAGATAGTAAGTGCATTCATTGGGGGAATTTGAGGAACTTGATCTTGGCACACCTGGATACGAAGAAGAGGGTTGATGTTTTCGCCTTGATCATCTACGGTTTGATCGTCTTTCCCAAGGCATTAGGACATGTAGATGAAGCCGTTTCAGACTTATTCGACCGACTTGATAAAGATACTACACCAGTCTCGGCAATCTTAGCAGAAACTTTTAGATCCTTGAATGCATGTCGGAGAACGGGCAAAGGAAGATTCATTGGTTGTGCATAGCTTCTTTTAGCTTGGTTTCATAGCCATTTTTAGATGGTGGATAAGGTCTCCTATCAAGTTTTCTCTAAGGATTATTCTCCACTAAGAGAATTAGTGGCTACACCAAGGCGAGACGATATCTCAGAAAAAAAATGGATAACTATTCTCCAAAATTTACGAGTCGAAGATGTTGAATGGAGGGCCTCGTGGTTAATCCCCGGCGAGATCTTATATCGATGCAGTGATTTTGACTGAGTCCCTCTAGCTGAAATATGGGGAGCTTCTGGATACGCTCCGCTACTTGTGTTAAGGCAGTATCGGTCGAGACAGTTCATGCCGGCAACACAAGGGTTAGCTCAGTGTGAGTTCTTTTATAAAGACTATGGTTATAAGAAAAAAGTTTGTGAGATATCAAATGCTTGGAACCAAACCCGAAGAACGAAAAAATTTACCACGGGTCGATGACCACTCCCGAGTATGAATGTTGGTGGGGTAGGAGAGTTAACGATAATATCCCTAATCCAGGTCAAGGGAGCACTCAGCCAATAGAAGAGCATTTGCGAGTAGTCCCATCTGAGCTAGAAATCATAAAGCAAGACTTCGAGAAAAGGAGCTCAGAATTTGGAAAGAAGATAGAGCAATTAGAGGAAGAAAAGATGCGACTCGGATTGGATGTCGGCATCCATAAGCTAGAGGCCGAAAAGCTAAGGAAAGGGAAGAAAAAAGCCGAGGAGGACTTGGATAGTCTGAAGACTGATTATAAGAAGCTGCGTATGTCAATAAAAACTGTCGGTTTGGGCAAAACGTCAGAGCAGTGGCATCAGGAGATTGGAAAAGAAAAGGCTAGAGCCGATCAGTGGGAAAAGAAGTTCCATGATGTCCGAGTGCGAGAGGGTGTTCTGAAAAAGAGTTTGTTAGAAAGCCAAAACGAAAAAGAGAAGTTACGAGCTCGGGTGGCTAAACTAGAAAGATTACTACATCAACATCGTAGCCGTAATTCTGTAATCGAATTGAAAGCCAGTCTAAGTAGGATCGAAGAGTTGAAAGAAGAAATAAGGAAACTCGAGACCGTACTACAAGATAGTAAGATTCGAGTAGAACTCCTTGAGGCAAACAATGAACACTACAGAGAACAACTCTTCCGATCTCAAGATCAGATCAGAAATAGAGATTATGTTATGGGCGAGGCTGTGGCTCAAGTTCGAGAGGTAGCTGATCATTTGCAAACCTTGGCAGTTCAGGCTGATGTATTGAGCTTAAAATACGAGTCAGAATCAGATCGAGGCTTTGGGCATTAGGGCAAAGTCGTATGTGTAATCATCCGTTCTATGTAAAGAAATTTTTCTTCTAGTGAAGTTCTTCTAATGAAATTGAATTAGAATCAACGCCTCTTTCTGCATACATGCATTTGCATTACATTTCATCATATGCATTAAAATTCATGAAAAGACCCTAATTAAATGAAATTATTTCAGTTAATCTGGAAACCAACAAGAATCAACCAACCGAACACAACTACAATACCCGCCGTAAAACCAAAGAAATGGATCAAAGATTAGAAAGGATAGAACAAATGCAAAGGGATATACACGAGTAATTACAAGCACAGATGCAAGAGCAACTGGCTAAAATACAATAAGATATGAAGGAAAAATGAAAGAATCCCAAAATAATCTGATAGGCCAGTTAGCACAGTTGTTGGCTAGAGAACGCGAAAAAGGAAAGAACGCTATAGGGAGCGATAATGAAGACCCTATCTATCCTCTAGGCTTTACCCCAGTAAACACTCAACCACAACCGGAGATGCACCCACGAGCGGTACCTGTCACCATCAGGCCACAGCAATATCAGGCTGGCACCTCAGCACCGATGATTTTTCCAACAGGCTCGGGCTCTAATTCGGGAGATAATTCGACTAATCCAATCGTTCCAGACCTAGATGATATGGCAGAAATGGAGAAAGAAAAAGTTGACTTGGCAAAACAACTCGATGACTGGTGTAAATGGCTTGAAGAGAAATTTAAAGCAATAGAGACTGCTGATTACCGCAGCGGGATTGACGCTAAAGACTTAAGCTTGGTCCCAGATCTGGTATTCCCACCAAAATTTAAAACCCCAGAGTTTGAAAAGTACAACGGGACTAGCTGCCCTGAAGCTCACATAATGATGTTCTATCGAAGGATGACAGGATACGTTAACAATGATCAGCTATTGATCCACTGTTTCCAGGACAGTCTGATCGGATCCGCGGCCAAGTGGTATAACTAGCTCAATCGTACCCAAATTGGTTCGTGGAAAGATTTGGCTCAAGCTTTTATGAGACAATATAGCCACATGACAGACATAGCGCCCGACAACATTACATTACAAAATATGAAAAAGAAACCAGGTGAGAGCTTCAAGCAGTATGCCCAACGATGGAGGGAGATAGCAATGCAAGTCCAACCACCTCTCTTAGAGAAGGAAACAGCCATGCTTTTTATCAATACCCTGAAGGCCCCATTCATTAACCATATGTTGGGAAGCACTACTAAGAGCTTCTCAGACATAGTGATGGCCGGGGAGATGATAGAAAACGCGGTGAGATGTGGGAAAATTAAAGCGGGAGAAAGTGCCAAGAGATCGGCTCCTAGAAGGAAAGAAAACGAAGTGAACAATGCAAGCATATACAATAAAAGTTATTCCAAGCCAGTCACAGTGAGCCAACCAAGGGCAGTGACTACTAGCCATCAGGGCCCTACAACGCAAGATTCCAACCCAAGGCCTAACACAGAAAGGGTTCAGTTCACGCCAATCCCAATGACGTATTGTAACACCCCTAACCCGTTTCCATTGCTGAAAAGGGTTACGAGATATTACCGTACCGAATATTTATTCGCAACTGTTCATGCATCTACTTCTATTATCATAATTTCGTTAAGTTCACCTTTAATAATGCATAATACCTTATACCACCATATACAATCTTTATTCATACGTAATTAATTATTATTAAGTTCAATCAAAACCATCACATAAGTTTACATCATATACAATAACCAAATTACGATTAATCACTTATATAAGTGTGTCATAGTCGAACCACCCCAAAAACACATACTCAATATTTCTTAGCACTCTCAATATTCGAACATATGTATATTTCTATATATATATATATCATTCATAATTAGCATTAACATTATAAACCAAAACGAATTATACCATGATTAAACATAACCAAATTCAAACTTAATATTTAAGCCATATTCGCATGGCTGGAAATGTACACATCAAAGTTCAAACAAAATACATATTAACCTATACATGCCGTAATGTTCACTTAGACCAACTAAGAAGAGGGTACCAAAATGTTGCAAGCTGGTGTGATGACTTCGACGATGGTCGCAAGCACGCAAAATGGGTCAAAGAAATCTAAATAGGAGACAAGCAAACACACCAAATGAGTATTCAACTCAGTAAATCATAAGCAATATAATACAGGCTATTAACATGAGATCACAAGAAAAACCATGTAAGATCGACTATTTCAGCCATACCGAACTATGCTATAATTACCTAGTTTATCGATCCAACCACAAACCAAGTTTCGCTATCGAATCGACTATCAAACAACCAACGAGTTTAAATCCTTTTCTCAAAGTATGAAACAATGATGAACTAGATGTATCCATGCATATATTTTTCATGTCTCAAATTTTTATATTTCAGTTAATAGCTTTAGCACTTTATTCTTTACCTATACTCCTCATATCATCAACCAATTTCGCACATTTAGTGCTAAACAAATTCGCACACATAGTGCCTTGAAAATTCACTCATATATTGACATTCAAATCAACACACATAGTGCTATTCAACTTCGCACACATAGTGCCATACTACACCGCACACATAGTGCCAATGTTAACTTACTATGATAAGACAATTTACTTAATTTATTTGGCATATACGGCCACAATTATAAGCATGTATATCCCTCCAAAAGAATACCTAACAAAGAAATTCTCTCATAATATGCTAGAGTCATTTATGTATAAATTAATTAACCTTATGATTGCTTATGGACTTACCTTGTGTTGGATAAAATGGTTCCAAATCGGCTACTTGATGCTCTTTGCTTTTCCCTTGTTGGATTCCTCTCCTTTAAGTTCTTGAGCTTAATCAAATAAATTAACCAGTTTAACCGCCTTGCTAGATATTTGTATCCAAATATTAATGATTTTATATCATAAGGAACAACATGGTAAAATTTTTATCTTTTTACCTTATGCTCTTGAGCTATTCGGCTAATAACCACTTAATATCACATTACTATTAATAATCCAATTAATATTTCAATTTCACATACATATATAACACACACACACACACACATATATATATATATATATATATACGGCAACCACCCTTGCTAATTACTCACATATATAGTCTAATAATTTCCATTACGTTTTACAACCGTAATCGTTCAAGACATTGAAACTTCAACAAATATTTATCTATTACCTCAAGGCCGAATGCAACATCACTTCCCGACATAACATTATCTCAAATATGTTTACATTCAATTATATATATAATCATGAATCAAACTCAACTTATAAGCCAACATTGCTCATTTAGTCGATTATATACAATCAAGATAATATCACAAATGTGCCTACCTATATAGCCGAATGTGCAAAAAATAAATTCACCATCACCTATGTACTTAATTAGATGGCCGAATATACAACATCAATTATAATATCATTTTAAATTCATTTAAACACATAGTTTCATCTCATGAACACTTGACCGAATTTTCCTAAACTAGCATAGTTTCACATCTATTTATATCATCATGTAAATCCACATATATCTACTTATCTACCTAAATTTTCTTTCACCTTTCTATTATTTCCATTCATAACATCAAAAACACCATTCTCTTAGCTTTACCTTCCTCTAACCGTATGCCATTTAGTCACCTAGTTAGGTAGAAAATTAACATGTGGGATATAATAAAACATTGGCTACTAACTAGATTTTCACAAAATTTAATAGAATTAACATGAGTCTTACCTTAATCAACCCTTTAGGATAGCCGAATGTCTTAGAAAATTTCTTCCTTTCTTTCCCTTAGCTTACGACATTTGCAAGAGGAAGAAGATGAACACTTTCTCTTTCCTTTTCTTATTTTATTCATCTTTTTTCCTATTAATTCCTTTCTTTAGTTTAATTAAACCATTATCTAATATAAAATTACTATAAATTCAACTTAGTGGAAGAAGCATTATTGCTTGGCCGGCCACTACTTAAAAATTTGGATAATTTGACATGCAAACCCAAGCTTTCTCACCTTGTTGTTATTTGATCCTTACAATTTGTCTATCATATTTTCTAAGTTTCTCAACTAAGTTCTCTCAAGAAAATCCACATTCCTAAGACTAATTTAAGACATTTTATTTTTCACACAAAAACTATCACACATAAATATATGCAATTAAAGTTAAAATAAATTTTTAGTGACTCAATTTTGTGATTCCAAAACCACATTCTGACTAGGGCCTAATTAGGGCTGTCACACGTATAAGGAGCTTTACCAGAATCTGTTCGATGCACATGTAGTGTCCCCATTTTACCTGAAACCCATGCAACCTCCATTTTCTAAGTGGTATGACGTAAATGCGAAATGCGAATACCATGCAGGAATCTCGGGACACACAATTGAGAACTACACGGCCTTCAAGAAATTGGTCGAAAGGTTCATAAAGATGGGCATTGTGAAGTTCGATGATCCCACAGGACCTAATGTGGCGGGAAATTCGTTACCCAGTCATTCAAACGAAGGGGTAAACGCGATAGTTGAAAATGGAGGGAGGAGAATCAAGATGGATGTATTAGAGGTAAAGACTCCATTGAAATGGGTTTGGCAGAAAATGGTAGAAGAAGGTTTACTTACACAAGATTTAGGGAAGAAGCCCGAAGGAGCAAAATACTACTGCGAATATCACAACGAAGAGAGTCATGAGATCCAGAAGTGCAATAAATTTAGAGCACTAGTACAGATATTGATGGAAAATAAAAAGATTGAATTCTTTGAGTATACTGAGGGCCTGGAAGGAGAAGATGTATGTACTTTAGAAGGAGGGTCAACCAACAAAGTCCCTGGGGTCAATCACCCAGTGGTAATCATATCACGACCAATGACCAGTGAAATAGGAGTACCAATTGCGTCAAAGGTCATAATCCAGAAACCTGTTACTTTCCCTTACAAAGATAGCAAAAGTGTGCCTTGAAACTATGACTGTAATGTAACAATCCCAGGAAAGAAGAACCTGACTGGCACCTCGGATGAGGGACAAGATGAAGGTTTCTATACACGAAGTGGAAGGCGTTATACCCTGAACACAATGGTAGAACCAGCTAAAGGAAAATCTGTGGTTGTTGAACAAAGAAAGGAGAAGACGATCAGACCTGAGTCGCCTGTCAATGAGCTGTAACGGAAAAAGAGGCTAAGGAATTCTTAAAATTCCTGAAGCACAGTGAGTACAGCGTTGTGGAGCAATTGCACAAACAGTCAGCTCGTATATCGGTACTAGCTTTGCTCTTGAGCTCAGAGACACACCGCATTGATGAAAGTGTTAAATGAAACGTACGTGGCGGATGATATTTCTGTCAACAAGCTCGATCGCCTGGTCAATAACATCAGCACTGATAATTTCATTTTCTTTAATGACGATGAGATACCACCGGGGGGTATGGGATCTACAAAGGCCCTGCACATCACCACTCGTTGCAAGGGACACACACTGCCGGGAGTACCAATTGATAATGGATCAGCGCTGAATGTCCTACCCTTGTCCACGCTAAATAGGCTGCCAGTTGATAGCTCTCACATGAAGACATGTCAAAACGTCGTGAGAGCATTCGATGGTACTGAAAGAAAAGTGATAGGAAGAATCGAGATACCTCTCTTGATTGGCCCAAACACATATGAAGTGGACTTTTTGGTAATGGATATCAAGCCATCGTACAATTGCCTATTGGGGAGGCCATGGATCCATTCAGCGGGAGCAGTACCGTCGTCACTACACCAGAAGTTAAAGTTGGTAACGGAGGGTAGGTTGGTAACAATAAACGAGGAAGAAGACATCATTGCATCTGTTACCAGTGACGCACCGTACGTAGGTACGGACGATGAGGTGATAGAGTGTTCTTTTCGATCACTAGAATTTGTCAATGCTACATTCATCGTCGAAGGGAACAAGATCCTAACACCTAAAATATTCAAAACTACGAGGATGAGCCTGCAATTGAAAGTCGAAAAAGGAGCCCTGCTGAGAAGGAGACTTGGAAGATGCCTCCAAGGAAGAATCAGGGTACCAATTCTGAAGGAAAAGCGAGAACTCTTTGGCTTAGGATTTAAGCCAGATGCGAAACACAAGAAGAAAGAACTGGAAAAAAAGCAAGAAACAAGAAGAGCGCGTCTGCGCGGTGAAGAGGTCAAGTGGGAGCTGATAACCTTCCCTCATTTATCTAAAACATTCGTGGCAGGAGGGACAATTTACTCCAAAGGAAGATCGACAAGGAAAGAGTCTGCCGAAGAAATATTGAACAGTTTGAGCATCAATGCCATGTCTGAAGAAAAAACTGAAAAGAATTTAGCTGGAATTCACCCTTACATCCCAGGAAGTGTTTTGAACAATTGGACCGTGGAGGAGATCCCCGTAACTTTTAGGATTAATTCAGAGTAATGTTCAAAACAAGCTTATTGCTCTAGGCCTAGGGGCAATAAGAATCCTTTTATGAAATAGGCATATGTCCAAACATCGTTATTTCAATAAAAATGCATTCTTGCGAGTTATCTTGAGCAAATATTCTTTTATTCTTTCCACTTCATTCATAATCATACCACACAAATAAAATATTCTTAGATTCTTTGTTCTTTGGATTTCTTTCTTCATCCATAACAGGTCTCCAGATATCAATGATATGAGCGATGTTGTTACTGACTCAGAGACTCCTTTCGAGCGAGATGTGTGTATGGAAGATACTGAGGATTTTGAAGATGACTAAAATGATGACCTATCTCCTGATTTGTTAAGAATGGTAGAACAAGAACAGAAACAAATCTTACCTCACAAAGAGTCGGTGGAAATTGTTAGCCTAGGAGAAGGAAAAGAAGTGAAGATTGGAGCTAGCATCACCGCAGAAACAAAGCAGGACCTCATCGAGTTACTCTGAGAATTCAAGGATGTCTTCGCATGGTCATATCAAGACATGCTCGGATTGAATACCGATATCGTGGTACATCAACTCCCCATAAAGGAAGAATGCAAACCAGTTCAACAAAAACTTCGAAGGATGAGACCCGATGTTTTGTTAAAGATAAAAGAAGAGGTCAAGGAACAATTCGACGCTGGTTTCTTACAAGTGGTCAAGTATTCAGAACGGGTGGCCAATATAGTCCCAGTTCCTAAGAAAGATGGGAAAGTACGAATGTGCGTGGATTATCGGGATATGAACAAGGCTAGCCCAAAAGATAACTTTCCGCTGCCTCATATTGATACACTAGTGGATAACACGGTAGGATACTCACTTTTCTCATTTATGGACGGCTTCTCGGGATACAACCAGATAAAAATACATCTGGAAGACATGGAAAAGACCACGTTCGTAACCATGTGGGGAACATTTTGTTATAAAGTGATGCCATTTGGGCTGAAAAACGCGGGAGCAACATATTAGATAGCCATGGTAACTTTATTCCATGGTATGATGTACAAGGAGATCGAAGTTTATGTCGATGACATGATTGCAAAATTCAGAACAGAAAATAAGCATGTGCAAGTCCTGAGGAAACTATTCTTAAGGTTAAGGAAGTTCCAACTAAAGCTTAATCCCGCAAAGTGTACTTCCGGAGCCCGAACAGGAAAACTGTTAGGATTCGTGGTCAGTGAAAAAGGAATCGAGATTGACCCAGACAAAGTCAGGGCTATACAAGAATTGCCTCTATCACGTACTCAAAAAAAAGTTCGGGGTTTCCTAGGAATACTGAATTACATTGCTCGGTTCATCTCACAACTGACAGATAAATGTGATCCAATATTCTGTCTCCTTAGGAAGCATAATCTGGGAGTTTAGGATGAGGAGTGCCAAAAAAATTTTGACAAGGTCAAACATTACCTATCCAATGCCCCAGTACTGATGCCACCTTACCCGGATAAACCACTGATATTGTACTTGGCGGTGTTTAAAAACTCCATGGGATGCGTGCTAGGCCAACATGATGAAACTGGAAGAAAAGAAAAAGCGATATACTATCTCAGCAAAAAATTCACCGAATGTGAGACAAGGTATTTGCCGATCGAGAAGTTGTGTTGTGCTTTGATTTGGACAACCCGAAGACTGAGACAATCCATGTTGTACCACACAACTTGGCTCATCTCAAAACTGGACCCTTTGAAGTACATGATGGAATCAAACGCTTTGAACGGAAGAATGGCTCATTGGTAAATTTTACTTTCTGAGTTTGACATAGTCTACGTGAATTAAAAGGCTGTAAAGGGGAGTGCAATAGCAGATTTTCTGGCTAGTAAAGCTCTAGAAGATTATGAGCCATTAAGATTTGATTTCCCAAATAAGGATCTAATGTATGTTGCAACCACGGAAGAAGAGTCTCAAGAAGGCCACCCTTGGAAGCTGAATTTTGACAGAGCATCAAATACTGTAGGTAATGGAATCGGGGCAGTCTTGGTATCCCCAAACAGAGATCATTATCCTTTCACTAGTAAATTGGATTTTGACTGCACAAACAATATGGCGGAATACGAGGCATGCGTCATGGGCATCCGTGCAACCATAGAACGTAAAATAAAAGTGCTGGAGGTATACGGAGATTCTGCGTTAGTGATCTGTCAGCTTAAAGGTGAATGGGAGACAAGAGATCCGAAGTTGATCAATTATCGAAGGCTGGTTCTTGAGTTAATTGAGGAGTTTGACGATGTCACTTTCTGCTATCTCCCACGAGATGAAAATCAGATGGCTGACGCCTTGGCAACCTTAGCTTCTATGATCAAAGTGAACAAGCAAGAGGATGTGAAGCCTATTCGAATGAGTATTTATGAGGCTCCGGCTTATTGCTGCAACATCGAAGAAGAAGAAGAGAAAGATGATCATCCTTGGTATCAGGATATTTTACGATATGTGAAGAGTCGTGAATACCCAGACCAAGCGACTGAGAATGACAAGAGGACATTAATGAGGTTGGCCAGTGACTATATCTTGGATGGAGAAATCCTATATAAAAGAAGAAAAGACCAAGTGCTCTTAAGATGTGTGGACGCTGTCGAGGCTAAGCAAATCTTAGAAGAGGTTCACGAGGGTGTCTGTGGGACGCACGCCAATGGTTTCACAATCGCTAGACAGATCATGAGATTCGGATATTATTGGTCCACTATGGAAGGAGATTGCATCAACTATGTCAAGAAATGCCATAAATGCCAAATTTATGGAGATAAAATTAATGTGTCTTCTTCACCTCTCCATGTCATAACTTCTCCATGGCCTTTCTCTATGTGGGGCATGGATGTCATAAGGCCAATCTCACCGAAGGCATCTAATGGACATAGATTCATCTTTGTGGTCATAGATTACTTCACCAAATGAGTAAAGGCCACCTCTTACGCCAACGTCACAAAGTCGGCAGTCAGTAAGCTCTTGAAGAAAGAAATCATATGTAGATATGGGATGCCTGAGCGGATCATATCGGACAATGCACTGAACTTGAAGAATAGCACGATAGCGGAGGTCTGCAGCTAGTTAAAGATCAAACATCATAACTCGTCACCGTATCGCCCAAAGATGAATGGTGCAGTAGAAGCGGCCAATAAAAACATAAAGAAAATCATGGAGAAGATGACTGAAACTTACAGAGATTGGCACGAGAAATTACCATTTGCCCTATATGCCTAGCGGACGTCAGTCAGAACATCTACCAGGGCAACACCATTTTCTTTAGTTTATGGAATGGAGGCAGTTCTGCCTATTGAGGTTAAGATTCCCTCTCTACGTGTGCTTTCAGAACTAAAATTAGATGAAGCAGAATGGATCCAGTCTCGATACGACCAGTTGAACTTGATTGAAGAAAAGAGGCTAAAGGCTATCCGTCATGGTCAAATGTATCAAAAGAGAATGATGCGGGCTTATAATAAGAAGGTTCGCCCTATAGAATTCTATGAAGGAGACCTTATATTGAAAAAGATCCTCCCCATACAAAAGGACTTTAGAGGGAAATGGATGCCGAATTGGGAAAGACCTTATGTGGTAAAGAAGGCTTTCTCTGGAGGGGCTCTGATTTTGACTGAGATGGATGGTAAAAGCCTGCCTAATCCTGTAAATTTGGATTCAGTCAAGAGGTATTTTATCTAAAAAAAAAATAGAGAGGCCAAGGTGAAAACCTGTGAAATGGCGCTTTGAGACCAAAGGGGTTTGAATTGAAAACCCAGGAATGGGCAATTCAAATTTTGATCGAACATGGGGCATATGGCAGTTTTGTCTTCTCTGAATTAACAGGAAGGAGGGATGCTACATATTGGGGCATCAACAAAGTACTCTTGGTCTTCCAAGCACATATCGAGTTCAAAGAGTCCTCGAGAAGTTTGTGCAACGAAGCTCATATTGCGATATCTGGGGCACCTATTCTTATCTTATTCATTTTGATTAGCAGAATGTGCTACCTTGATTAATTCATAGGTTCTCATTTTGTATCTTAGCAAATGTGCCATCTTGATTACCTTGTTTATCTTGAGCTTCGCTCTCAATAAAATTCCATCTTGCCTATTGCGATAATCTTTTCAAGCGTCTTTCATCAAAATAATGATTAATGGACTAATAATATTCAAAAACAGTTCTGCATATTACTCTGAAATTCTTCTAAATGATACAAGGACCTGAAACGGGACTAATTAGTTTGAATTACCCAAATTCAAGGGTTGGAAGCGTTACGGAAATAATAGCCCAAATTGTGATTATTCTTCAGGTTTTCTGCCAGATATACCAGTCAAAGAAAAAGTAAAGTAATACGTCGATGATAAAATCTCGATGAACAACGATTAAAAAAAAGGGGGGACATTTTGCATTCATGCAAACATTATTCATACACATCTAGCTAAGAGCATTTGATTCATTCTGATCATGACATCCTAATCATTTGGCATAAATAGGTCCATGAAACGAATTCAACAGGTCATGTTCTCCAAAGAATGGTGTAACAAACCGAAAAGATCAAAATCCTACACCTCTGAAGGCGCAGTGGGATGGATTGAAAAAGACGACGAATCTTGCCTTCCTGAAGTCGCTGTGAAGCAAATTCAAGCCATCAAGCCTTAACCCCCTCAGCAGTAGGGTAACAGGCTGAAGATTTATAGATCTTAACCCCCTAAGCAGTAGGGAAATAGATCGAAGATGATGGGCTTTAACCCCCTAAGCAGTAGGGTAACAAGCCAAATTTTTTAAATCTTAACCCCCTAACCAGTAGGGTAACAGGTTGAATTTACAGATTTTGTCTTCCTAAGCAGTAGTGGAGCAAATCAAAGATGAAGGGCCTTAACCCCCTAAGCAGTAGGGTAATAAGCTGAATTTACAGATCTTAACCCCCTAAAAAGTAGGGAAACAGATCGAAGATGATGGGCCTTCACCCCCTAAGTAGTAGGGTAACAGGCTGGAAATCAAACATCCTTTCCTTGAAATGGTGTTGGAGCAACTAAAAGCCATGGCAGATCTCCTTGAAGTTTCAGTTGAGTAGATTGAAAATCACAGATCTTATCTCTCTGAAGTTGCATTAGAGCAGATCCAAACAAACCTTATCTCCCTAAAGTTATAGTGGAGCAGGTTGAAATCACAAGTCTCATCTCCCTAAAATTGTAGTGGAGTAGGCTGAAGATAGTGGATCTTATTTCCCTAGAGTTATAGTGGAATAGATCACAGCTACGAATTACGAGTCTTATACCTCTGAAGTTGCAGTAGGGTCGGATCAAATTCTCTATATTGAACAGATGAAAGTTACAAATCTATACCCCTGGAGATGCAGTGGGATGGAACGATGCTTTTAGAAGAACAGAAGTACCAAGAAGCCAAGACTCAGTGGGAATGGGCAAAATTGGCTCCTTTAAAGTTTTTGCTCCATTCTCGTTACACGAAAATGAGCAAAGAGGGGCAGCTGTAGTAGCCAATTTTAGCCCAAACCAATAAACCTAATTAAAACCCAATTACCAGCCCACTACCTAGATTCTAGCCCAAAACTACCCAAACCCAATAACCAAAAACCCTAGTGGCCCAAAATGGCCCACTATCCTAAAAATTTTTCAGCAAGCAGCAACCTAGTTGCATGCCTTCAGCCACCAGCTTCTGCCACGCGCGCCACCACGGCTCAGGGCACCAACCACCGGTCTTACACGCCTCTAACACACCTGCAAAGAGAGATCCACACGCAAGCAATACAAACAATGAAGAAAACAAAAAAATGACAAGAAAACAAAATGAATGAAAACAAAAAATAGCTCTCGGATCCGGCTATAAAATCAAAAACCAAAGCTTTGTTTTTTACACGGACATTTGAATCAAAGAACAGAATAAAATTTAAAGGTTGATCTCTGATTTATTTTTTTCTTTGCTTTCATTTCGTTTTTATCTTTTTAAATTTCTTTCTATTTATATTACAAATCGATAAACAAAAGGGATATAAAATAAAAGAAGGGGACTTACCCGAATCTAAGAGACCATCGTCGGAGACCGCTTCTCCTTCGTTGGATTCGACCCGAAGAGGTCGCAAGGGGTTCTTTCTTTGGATCTTCTTCGGTCGAGGAAGCCTTCGTCGTTGAGTATAACGAATTTCGGGGCCAAATTAAAATAAATAGAAACTTGATTGCAGGACATAAAAAAACGGAAGGGCCTAATGCGCAAATAAACCATTAAGCAAAAACACGCGGATCCTAAAGCGGGTTCGGGTCGGATGGATCGGGTATACTCAAAATGACGTTGTTTTGGGTGTTAATGGCCAATCCCAAAACGACGTCGTTTTAGGGGGCTATAAAAGTCATGTTTTTGAGAAAAAAATTCATTTTCCCATTTGTGTCTAAAAAAAAAAAAACTTCATTTTCTCTCTTTTTTCTAGGTTTGCCCAGAATCCGGCGAGGTCCCCGACAGGTCATCGCTGTAGTCCGCTTTAAAAAGGTATTTTTTATTATTTTTATATTTTTAACTATATCTATATATATATGCTGTTTTTTAGAAAGAAATATAAAAGAAATATGTATATATATGCGAAGGAAGAAAATAAGGAGAAAGGTAATCAAAATAAAAAGGGACCTTTGCACGACGAATCTGTTCTTGATTAGTTTGTTGTATTTTTGTTGAAATCTATTCTTTGTATTTTTTTTATTTGTTGAAGCGAAAAAAAACCAAAAAATAATGGTTTTTTAGATGGCTTTTATAGCCATGTTACATTATTTGTTTATTATTTGCTGTCTTTTATTCTTGCAGGCAGTAGAGCAAGTGGAGGAGCAGGTGGCTGACAAGGGCGGTGCTGGTCAAAAGGTTAGGGGAGACTAGCATTAGGGTTTCTAGGGTTGTTTTTGTTTTTTGTTTGTTATGGGTTTGGGCTACATTGTTTTGGGCTAGGGTTTTAATTTTTAGTTGGGTCTAAAATTTGGGCTGATTTGGTCATTTGTTGGGTCAAAATTGGGCCTCAACAACTGCCCCTCTTGACTCATTGTCGTGTAATGGGAATAAAGCAAAGACCTTAAAAAGTCCAGTTTTGGCCAGTCTCGTTAAGTCTTGACTTCTTTAATGCTCCTCTTCTTCAGGTAGCCTCATTCTAGTGCACTGTGTCTTGTTGTTTCGATCCATTCCACCGCAACTTTAGAGAGATAAGGTTTGTAGTTTTGATCTATTCCACTGGAACTTTAGAGATACGAGTGGTGGCTTTGAGCCTCTCGAGTGCCATTTCAAGGAGAAGAGATTTGTAGCTTCGATCTGCTTCATTGCTTCACTGCAACTTCAGGGAGATAAGGTCTAATATCTTCGGTCCACTCTACTACAACTTCAGGGTTCCTCTACAACTTCATGGAGGTAAGACTTGTAATTTCAAGCTGCTCCATTGCAACTTCAGTGAGGCAAAATCTGTATATTCGATTAGCTCTAATCTTTATTGAAAAACAAACATCGAAAATAGCTCGGCATACAAACTGACGTTCAACTCATCTCTCGGATTATGAGTTAATTTTTGAAAAAAGTAAAAAAATTGAAAATACCTCAGTGTGTGTCTTGACGCTCAACTCACCTCTCGCAATATGAGTTGATTTTTTTTTAAAAACAGAGACTAAAAGGCTCAACTCACTTCTCGCAATATGAGTCGATTTTTTTGAAAAGAACATAAATTGAAAATACCTCAGCGTGTGTTCCGAGGCTCAACTCACCTTTTATAATATGAGTTGATAGAAACTAAAAATATCTCAGCGTGTGACCCGAGGCTCAACTCACCTCTCACAATTGAGTTGATTTTTTTGAAAAATAGGAATTAAAGATACCTCAGCGTTTGACCTGAGGCTCAACTCACCTCTCGCAATATGAGTTGATTTTTGAAAAACAGAAATTGAAAGTACCTCGGCGTGTGACCTGAGGCTCAACTCACCTCTCGCAATATGAGTTGATTTTTTTGAAAACAGAAATAAAAATATCAGGATACCAAAACATATCATCTGGTGGAACTTCAGGTGTCTTTTTCCTTGATCAAGTATAAATATCATCAAAACCTCTCACTTTGCTGGAGTACCTGCATATGTCATGCATGATGTTATCATGGTATGCGCATGCTTGTCTTAAATGCCTGTATGCCTACATGATTATGCTATGTGCCTTGGACTTGTTTGTCATATATCTCTTTTTGTCACGATTCTTGTGATGATTTGCATTCATTGCTTCGATTTTTGACTTTCTCTTTAGGCTTTGTACCCGTTTTCTAGCTTTATGAGTAATCTGTATTTCTCAGATGCCACTCTTTTGCCTCCTGTTGAACTTTGTCCTTGCTTTGAGGCTTTTGTACTTATTGGATTCTTATCCGGATAATGCTTAACATTTCTTTTGTTTAGAGTATGTCATTCTACTATTTATTATTCAAATAAATCATACAATGAGATGCATGAAATGGTTAGGTAGGTACAAAAGAGGTACTTCACGTTTATTTATTTCGAAGGTAACAAACAAAAAGGTTAACCAAGGATAGTAAAAAGGTGTCATAAAGAAAAGGGAATCGCATTCAGTAAATACAAATGCTCTAGATATTCAACGCATAATCTCTTCCACGTTATTTAATCAAGAATCTTTTCGAGCATGGCTTTTTACATAGAAGATTTTGAGCTTTCAGAGATGCTTCAAACACTATAATCTTGTCGTTTGAACCACCGTTCAATTTGCCTTGCTCTTTAAGCCCAGGTTTGCTTCATTAGGACGCCCTCTCAGGTTTTCATCCTAATCCTTTTTGTTCATTAAGACGCTCTTTTCGAGTTTTCATCTTGATCTCTTTTTTTTTTAGGCATAGTATTTCTTTACAGCATCTGAGTTCACTGGGTTAGGTAACTTTTTCTCATCCATCTCAGTGAGAATTAAAGCTCCACCTGAGAAAGCTTTCTTTACGACATATGGTCCTTCCCAATTTGGTGCCCATTTTCCTCGGAAGTCTTTTTGTATTGGGAGAATTTTTCTCAACACGAGTTCTCCTTCGTGGAATTCTCTTGGCCGTACTTTCTTGTCATAGGCCGCGATCATTCTCTTCTGGTACATCTGTCCATGACAGATTGCCTTCAAACTTTTTTCTTCGATAAGGTTCAACTGGTCATATCGAGCTCGAACCCACTCTGCTTCCTCTAGTTTCGACTTCATTAAGATTCGTAGAGAGGGGATCTCAACTTCGATGGGTAGTACAGCTTCGATTCCATAGACCAGAGAGAAAGGAGTTGCTCCCATAAATGTTCGCACAGATGTACGATATGCATACAAAGCGAATGGTAGCTTCCCATGCCAGACTTTATATGTCTCGGTCATTTTCCCAATAATCTTCTTAATATTCTTGTTGGCCGCTTCAACTGCTCCATTCATTTTCGGGCGATAGGGTGATAAGTTATGATGCTTTATTTGAAATTGTTCACACACTTCCTTCATCATCTTGTTGTTCAAATTCAAGGCGTTATCTAAAATGATTCTTTCAGGCAAACCATATCGACAAATGATTTCCTTTTTTAAGAATCTGTAAACTGCGGTCTTCGTCACATTAGCAAATGAAGCGGCTTCTATCCATTTCGTGAAGTAATCTATCACTACAAAAATGAATCAGTCTCCATTAGAAGATTTTTGGGAAATTGGCCCTATAACATCCATGCCCCACATAGAAAAAGGCCATGGAGAAGTCATGACATGAAGGGGCGAATGGGGCTACATGAATTTTATCACCATAAATTTGACATTTGTAGCATTTTCGTGCAAAACTAATGCAGTCACTTTCCATCGTCAACCAGTAATAACCGAGTCTCATAATCTTCCTAGCCATAGTGAAACCATTGGCATGTGTCCCATAAATTCCCTCATGGACATCTTCAAGTATTTTTCTGGCTTCAACAGCATCCACACATCTCAAGAACACTTCATCTTTTCCTCTTTTGTACAGAATGTCCACATCAAGAACAAATCTTACTGCCATTCTTCTGATTGTTCTTTTATCGTTCTCATTTGCTTGTTCGGGATACTTTTGATTCTTGACATAGTCTAAGATATCATGGAACCATGGCCGTCCATCTGGCTCTTTTTCAATGCTGAAATAATGTGCAGGGACTTCATATATGCTCATTTGAAGAGGCGTTATTTCTGTTTCTCTATTCGCTTTGAATATTGAAGCCAAAGTGGCTAGGGCATCAGCCAATTGGTTTTCTTTTCGTGGGAAATAATTAAAAGTTATTTTTTTAAATTCTTTAATCGGTCCTGCCACTAAATTACTGTATTTAACTAATTTTGAATCTCTCACTTCCCAATCTCCACTGATTTGGTATATCACCAACGCTGAGTCCCCGTACACCTCTAAGATTTCAACATTTCGTTCAATAGTTGTACGAAGTCCCATGATACAGGCCTTATATTCTGCTATGTTATTGGTACAGAATAAATTCAGCCTGGCAGTGAACGGATAATGGTTCCCTTCTGGTGATACTAAGACTGCTCCAATCCTATGCCCCAATGTATTCGATGCACCATCAAAGCTCATCTTCCATGACTTCTCTTTGGATAACTCACATTCTTTTCCCATAATGCACATCAAGTCTTCATCTGGTAAATCAAATCTCAATGGTTCGTATTCCTCCGTTGTTCGAGTTGCAAAGAAATTAGCTATTGCACTCTCTTTTATCGACTTTTGACTCACATAGATGATGTCGCATTCTGATAGTAGGATCTGTCGTCGTGCCATTCCTCCTGAGAGTGCAAGTGGTTCCATCATGTACTTTATTGGGTCCAGCTTTGAAATTAACCATGTCGTATGATACAACATATATTGCCTGAGCCTCTGAACTACCCAAACCAAGGCGCAACAAAAATTTTCAATTGACGAGTACTTTGCCTCATACTCTGTGAAATTTTTGCTGAGATAGTAAATCGCCTTCTCTCTTTTCCCTGACTCATCATGTTGCCCCAGTATGCAACCCATTGAATTTTCAAACACAGTCAGATACAATATTAACGGTCTTCTTGGAGTTGGCGGTACTAGCACCGGGGGACTAGACAAATGTTGTTTTATCTTGTCAAAAGCCACTTGGCACTCCTCGTTCCATTCTTCCGGCTTATGTTTTTGAAAGAGTTGAAAAATTGGGTCACACTGGTTGGTAAGTTGAGCAATGAATCGAGCGATGTAGTTCAACCTCCCTAAAAATCCTCTGACTTCTTTTTGCGTGCGCGGATGTGGTAGTTCTTGTATGGCTTTTATCTTATCTGGATCAACTTCAATGCCTCTCTCGCTGATGATGAAGCCTAGCAATTTTCCCAAGGTAGCCCCAAATGTACATTTGGCTAGATTAAGCTTCAGCTAGAACTTTTTCAGTCTTTCGAACAACTTCCTGAGGTTCCCAACATGCTTTCTTTCCCCCTTGGAATTGGCGATCATATCATCAACGTAGACTTCTATTTCTTTGTGCATCATGTCATGAAACAACATCACCATGGCCCTCTGATATGTTGCCCCAGCGTTTTTTAATCAGAACGGCATCACCTTATAACAGAATGTTCCCCACATCGTTATGAAAGTATTTTTCTCCATATCCTCAAGAGCCATCTTTATCTGATTATAACCCGAGAATCCATCCATGAACGAAAATAATGAATGCTTGGTTGTATTATCCACCAATGTATCGATGTGTGGCAAAGAAAAATTATCTTTAGAACTTGCTCGATTCAAATCGCGATAATCCACACACATTCGTACCTTATCGTCTTTCTTCGGTACTAGGACTATGTTAGCTACCCATTGTGGGTACTTGGAGACTTGTAGGAAGCCAGCATCGGATTGTTTCTTGACTTCTTCTTTTATTTTTAATAGCATTTCAGGCCTCATTCATCTTAGCTTCTGTTGAATGGGTTTGTATTCTGGTTTCAGTGGGAGTCTATGGACCACTACATCCTCATCCAATCCTGTCATGTCCTGATACGACCATGCAAATACATCTTTGTACTCATGAAGTAAAGTGATCAAATCATGTTTGGTGTTATCTGAAATGGAGGTCCCAATCTTCACTTCTTGCCTCTTTTTTTCATTTCCAAAGTTTACTATCTCAACAGATTCTTGATGAGGTAGAATCTGTTTATCTTCTTGTTCTACCATTCTTAGTAAGTCAGAAGACGAGACATAGTCTTCAACATTTTCCTCAGCTTCGAACTCTCCTAAACAAATAGCTTTCTTGAAATCGATTTTAAGATTTGTAACAAGTTTGTTCATGTCGTTAATATCTGAGCACCTGAAAGTTGAATGGAAAAGAAAACTATAGAGGAGCATCAAAGTATGGGGACCAACAAGCATAATATTATGGCATGATGGGAGATATATGCAATGATAGGCTGTGAGAAGAGGGAAAAATTATGAATTTAATGAGAATGAAAAGACCATGACAAAATGCATCTCCTTTGATGTTCATTTAAGTGATAAAGAGCAAATCATAAGCTCTTACAAAAAAATCCCTACTATTACTTAGGGACACACAAAAAAAAGAGTGTTAACATTGAGCATTACTCTGGAAAAGACTTAGAAACTACAAGGAGATCTACAGCAGTCCAATTGTTCAAAACGAATCCAGGAGGATAAGGGCGTATCATTGAAACATCTTTAATTGCATCATTTTCTTTGTCAATGACATTCATACTGACATTCTGAAGACCCGTTTCAATTAATAACAGCGTGCTTCGTGGATTATCTTGCCTAGGGTATATCATTCCTGCAGATGTAAATGTTTTTGACAAAGGAGGGTACATTATGGGCTCCCATTCCAGTTCTCAGCCTAAGGCTCTTGAAACCCTCCTTTCTTGATTTTCTGCAACTATTTTCTTCTTTGTCGTATATTCGGCTGGAACCCTAAACCACATTGAGCCTTATGGGGCACTGGTTTTAGAGCTCTAACTATCCATTGCTGATATATTCCCAAACTTTTCCTCGCTCGGGCTCCCTTCCCCACAGTCAGTTTAATTCCCATCTTGGTATTCCCTGACAGCTTAGGCATGCGAATTTTATTTCCTTCCGTAATGAATGCAGCATTGATGAATTTGAAGGAATAGAGGGAACACTCTACTGCATCATTGCTTACTTCGAGGTATGGTGTATCAGCAGAGATAGATGCGACAATGTCTCCCTCACCCACGGACAGTAACCAAAAGACCATCCATGATAAACTTCACTTTTTGATGGAGAGATGAAGGAATTGCCCCAACAGAGTGGATCCAAGGCCTTCTTAAAAGGCAATTATACGAAGGCGTGATGTCCATAACCTGAAACTCGATGTCATATATATAGGGGCCCACTTCTAGAGGAATTTTGATTTTTCCCATGACTTCTTGTCTTGTCTAATCGAATGCTCTTACTGTAGAGTGAGAAGGCCTCAGATAAGATATATCAATTAGAATTTTAGAAAGCGTGGCCAAAGGCATGACATTGAGTGCTGACCCGTTATCAATAAGCACATTCAGTATTATATAACCCTTGTAACGGGTTGTGATATGTAATGTTTTTATGGAGCCCCTACCATTTGGCGGTATTTTGTCATCACTGAAAGAAATAAAATTATCCGTGTTCAGGTTATTCTCCCACCTATCAAGTTTTTTGACAGATATATTTCTTGCCACGTAAGCTTGATTTAACACTTTCAGCAAAGCATTCCGATGTGGTTCTGAATTCAACAGTAGGGATAATACCGAGATTCCTGTCGGTTGTTTGCTTAACTGTTCCATGACGTTATATTCACTATGCTTGATGAACTTCAAGAATTCATGTGCTTCCTCTTCATTCACAGGCCTTTTAACTTCTTGTTCGGACGGAATCTCAAGTTCAACCTTGGCCTCATGCATCGGTGCTTTTCCTTTCTACTTCAAGTTGTTAGTCTTCTTCATTGGTTCGACCACTTTAGAATAACACCTCCCGCTGCGGGTGAAGTGTCCTACTTTACCCACATTTCCGGTCGTGACTTTGGATTTTTCACCTTTAGGTATGATAATGTTGACATCATATTTCCATGGTACTGCCTTGTTGTCTTTGTAAGGAAAATGAGATGGTACTTCAATTATCATCTTTGGTTTCACTTACTCCTTTTTTGCATCGTAATAAATCACCAATGATCGATCGGAACTATAAGGGAAACCCGATGATTGATTATCAAAAGTGCATACTTCTCCTTCATCGGCCTCTTTCATTTTGTTAAATATCTCGACTTCCTTATTGTCCATCATGTCTTGAAGTAGTTTTCTGAATCCTTCACAAGAGTTGATGTTATGCCCCTCGATCCTATGAAAATCGCAAAATATTGACTTTTTGTATTTCCTTCTTTGAAAATTTTGTTAGGATGATAGAACAACCCTTTTTCAACCATTACCTCCTAAATCTTTCGCAGCGGTGTCTTTATTTCAGAAACACAACTTTTAGCATGCCACCTGTCTTCTTTTGTCACCGCGCTCACGTTCCCTTCAGTGTGGTTAGGGAGCGAATTTCTAGTCGTATTGCCAGCACCATCAAATCATAGAATGCCTGCATCAATAAGACCTTGAACCCTTCTTTTAAAGGTCAAACAATTTTCTGTAGAATGCCCTTGGTTTCCAGCGTAGTGCATGCAACTAGCATTAGGATCGTACCATTTTGGGTATAGAGGCTTCAGGGGTGCCATATAGTGTGGGGATATTAATTATTTTTCCAACAGTTTTGGGTACAGCTTTCTGTATGACACGAGAATTGAGGTAAACTGGGGTTTTTTAGGATTAGATCTTGTCGGTCTTTGTTCATTTTTGGGTTGGTTTTGAGCAGGCATGGTATTTGGTGGGAACATGGCAAATGGTCTTTGGTTATTTGTGGCATAGACGGGGTAAGGAGGAGGCGCTTGATAATAAGGGCTTTGAGGAGGATAATAAAAGCTTAGAAGTGGGCGATATCGAGGTCGTGGCTGGACTGGGTAAGGATTAGAATTGTGGTGGCTCTCATTCCAACCATATGGGCTTCTACCTCTTTTTTCTTTACAGGTGCTGCCCTTTTCGAGCTTTTGAAACCTTCCATTCTTCCACTCTTAATGGCATTTTCTATAAGTTCCCCAGATGTTACAATATCTACGAAGTCTTTTGTGGCACTTCCTACCAATTAATCATAAAACGGTGCTTTCAAAGTGTTGATGAAGAGGACCGTTATTTCGGTTTTAGTTAATGGGGGTTCTACTGGGGCCGAGATATCCCTTCACCTTTGCGCGTATTGCCTAAAAGTCTCTGTTGGCTTCTTTTCCATCATCTGCAGAGTTAGCCGATCAGGTACCATGTCAGATACATGCTTGTATTGTTCACAAAATGCTGACGCCAAGTCTTTCCATGATCGGATCCTTTCTCTGCTGAGTTTATTATACCATCGAAGGGTTGATCCGACCAAGCTGTCTTGGAAACAGTGTATTAGCAATTTATCTTCATTCACGTAACTAGTCATCTTCCGGCAGAACATGATAAGATGGGCTTTTGGACATCTCGTTCCATCATATTTTTTGAAATCTGGTACTTTGAATTTCGGAGGCAGAACTAGATCGGGCACCAAACTGAGCTCATTGACACTCAATGCAGAGAAGGCTTCAATACCTTCTATCGCTTTGAGTCTTTCTTCCAAACTCCTATACTTATCCTGAACATCATGATCATCCGTTTTCAACCTGGCTATTTCTACCGGATCATCCAAATCTAGAACATTGGGATCGGCAGGATTAGCTCTGGGGTTCGATACGAATATACCTTGCCCTAGATGAGTAAGGGGTACGGGTCGTTGCTCCAAGCTTGCAGGTTCTCCTTGAGGACATTCTCTTTGCATTACATGTGCACGAGGTAGAGTGAATCCTGGGGGATAGAGCGGATCTTGATCATGATTAACTCTCGACTGAGGCTCCACAATGTCAGAGCTCTGCATAGGTCCCTTTCCTTTGACCAAAGCTGTTATTATCTCCATCATTTTGGCCATCTGATCTCTTTGCTCGAGCGATTCCTCTCGAGATCTCTTGCTTCCTGTTGTGACTTGGTCAACTGCTATTGTAATTCTCTTTGGGTCATTTCCATCCTTTCAATTCTCTCATTGAACTCGACTTCTATAATTTTAGCTTTTCGGCGCGTCCTATAAGAATGGCGTGATTCTAGACTTGTAGTGTCACAACTACGGATTATACGGTTTTAGCCTCAGTGAATGATTATGGTGATATGTACATGCAATGAACGGATAAATAGATGAATGACAAATGAATGTTAGTTATGAATGAATGTGCAATAATTTGGTGTTGATTTCAAGATGGCCCCTACTTAGGCATTTCATTAATCAAAAGAGTCTATTACAAAATGTTTCGCTATCTTTGATTCAACAGTTACATAAATTTTCTAGCCACATTGCCTTGTTTCTTCACTCATTTTAAGAATTTTGATATGCTTGATCTTTGACTCGGAAGGAATTGGCAACTGAGAGCTTCGGCTTCATCTGATGATTGCACGACTTGCGTAGCTGCCTTTTGAATTTCATTGATCAAAAAGCCGAGTTGCATTTCCTTTTTTTGGAGAGCTCTTTCGTAGGCGTGAGTGTCTCTGTCATGCTGACTAGTCTTTTCTTCCAAGGCTTTTAGGAGATTATCCAACTGTTGTTGGTGAGCTTGTAGTGTATTTTCTAAATCTCGTACTTTCCCTCTTAGCTCTTGATGTTTAGACTGACCAGGCATTAGTTCTGCAGACACGATTTCATATTCAAGATTCTTCTTTTTTAACTCTATCACAGCACGCGCAGCTTTTTCCTCTTCTTTCTTTGCTTTCCCTCTTCAGAATTCCATCCCACCTTTGATATTGCTAATTTCTTCCTTCTATTCTGCTGACGATTTGCCAAAACCACTATTTTTTATAGTGTTTCTTAATTTCTTATTTTCCAAATGAAGATCCCTTAAATCGTTTCTTACGATCTCAGCCTCTCTTTGAGCTTTTCCGGTTTTAAATTTTTCAATTTGAAAATCGATCTTCAGCTGGTAGTTTTCCTCTTGAAGAGAATTGATATCTTGTAACAGCTTAGCCTTTTCACGTTCAAATTCATGTCTTGCTATTTCCAACTCGGACGATATTTCTTCTGAGAAAAGATTCTGAAAAGTATAATCCGTCGGTAAGATTTATTGACTGTTCACTTGTCATTGTCTCCATATGTCATAATCTTGAATGATAGTATCAGCGTAGAGAGCTAACTCCATTAGGTGTATTTCCTTCCAAGACTTTGCAGTATCTCGGACTCTTTTCATGTAACCTTCACCGTAAAAGGCAAACTCGCATCGTACCAATCCTCCCAGAAAGGTGTATGAATCTGTTATGAAGCAAACTGTCTTTGAACTATTAATGGGGCATATCCAACTCCTCCCCATAATCCTAGTAAAGGCACCCAATCTTGGCTTCCACATTTGTATAACAGAACTGAAGGACGGATCCATGATGCTCTCCAGGTCCCCTCTTCGGCGCGAAGGTTTTGAAAAACCGAAGCCTAGTGCTGTTCGTTGACATCCTTTGGCCAATCTTTCTCAAGATAAGCTTTCAATGGGGCAAAGGTTTTTGAAAACATGTGGAAGGGTGTATACTCTATTTTCTAGAAATGGCTCAGAATCCAAACATTAAGCAACTGCGCACATCCGATAAGGCGTCCTTCCCCTTTTCTCCTACAACTGCTTGGAGATCTAAAAGTTTCAGCCAAGATAGTCGGGACAGGGTTGATCCATTGCCTCAACCTTTCAAAAAAATCCACTACCGCAACTTCTACATGCCCGAGAACCTTTGGAAAGACAATTAATCCATAAATGGCCAAAGTAAATAGATCAATCCTCTTCACAATATCTAGATGGTTTTGAATTAAATCTAGCAGAGAAAACCACGGAATACAACTAACTTCGTTCTTTTTCTTTATTTGTTTTTCAACCCACATATCAGTCATTCCCGTCAACCTCACTAACTTTTTCTTGAAGGTCATTGGTTTGGGCTCTTTCACATATATCTTGCTGAATTGTACATTGTCAATGCGAAGCAAGGCAGCATACTCTTCTATGGTCGGAGTCATATCTTTTTGATTGAAAGTGAAACATTGGTAAGCTGGATCCCAAAATCAAACCATGGCTTGAATCAGTTGTTAGTCTACGTTGATGGCGATCAAATGAGCTATATCCCCGTACTTTTCGGTGAAGATGCCCCTAGTGTCTGGATCCCACTGTTTCCAAATCCGAGTCAAATCTTTGAGGTTATTCTGACGAGCATTTAAAGTTACTTGCTCAGGAAGATTGGAGATACATCCTTTCGTTAAACTGTCCCCTTTCGCTTTCTGAGTTTTCAAAGACCAGTCTCGAATCAGGACATTTTTCTCAGTCACTTGTGTAATTGGCTCCTCCATCAGAAACTCATTTTTGCCAACCAATCTCTAATCAACACCTTCCTAATTAGGATGCCTATAATGCATGATGAAAAATAAAAACAAAGACAAACAACCTTGGTTAGTAATCACAACAAATATGAACTGAGAAAAACTATGGAAACTTCAACAAATTAAGCTACCCGGTTCAATTCTTTTGCATAAACAGTGTAAATGTAAAGGAAATGAAAGGCAAGAGGCATTTATCCCGTGTACTTATTTTGGTAACTATTAATGGACAGAAGTTCGGCATGGCTCTAATTAGGTGGCTCATATGGTTCACTACATGCGGTTTCGGTTCTAGACAGGTACTCGAATTGTTCGTACTGTCATCTGCTAAGATTAGTACAGAATCTCAGTCATTGCCTATCACAGGCTTATGAGTTCAATTCGAGGGATTACATTTAGTTATGCCTATGCGGAGGGACAAGTTAACTTACGAAAGCATAAGTCATATGTAACCCAGAAGTATTCACTAGCCTGTGCGGAGGGACGAGTTAACTCACGAAGGCATAGCGTTTACTTCCAATTAAGCGGACGGAACCCGGGTAGAGAGCTCATGTTATGCAAAAATGCAAGTGCACGGTGTGTGGGGAGAAACTCACAAACCTTTACGTTTTATTTAAAAACTAAACTAAAAAAAACTAAAACCATAAAACTTAGAGCTGAAAAACAACAAGATAAAACAAGTTAGAAGAATATTTACAACATGATGCAAATGCATGACTTTTCAAAAACAAAATTTAAGGATCACGACTAAGTACTAATCTGAACAAGGAATTTTGAAAATTTTGACAACACGCGTTTAATTCTAGACTCGACTCTCAGAAAGTGTTCCCAGTGGAGTCGCCAGCTGTAGCGACATAAAAATTTCGCTTTGGTCGCTAGTTGAGGCGATTATTTGAAAATTTGAAAATGGAATTTCGGTTTTAAAAGAAAAGGAGTCGCCACCAATCTTTTTTCTAGATGTGATCGGACACCTAATAACTCTTTTTTTTTTAAAGAAAAATTATTTTTGAACAAAAATGAAGGCCGAATTTGGGTCTACGCGAAGATCCAGAGAAAAATAGGGTTCGGGAGTCGGTTACGCACGAGGAAGGTATTAGCACCCTCGCGACGCCCAAAATTGGTATCTTGTTAAACACGTGTTGTCTTAATTCTCAAAAATACAAGTTTAATTTAATATTTAATCGCGATCAGATTGAAATACGTGAATTCAAAATTTTTGGTTTTTTAGAAGGACGTCTCGTTTTTTAACACGAGCCAATGATATCCACCCAACATAGCGATGAAATCAGCGACTTGGTATTGAAATCGGTACGTTGCCTTATTTATTGAAATTAATTAAAATATAAAAAAATAATATCATTCGCAACAGGAATTTGTAAATAATGCAAACGATGATACAATTAATGAAAAACTATTAAAATACAATATTAGAATAAAAATAACAATAATATTCACAATAAAGAACATAATGATAAAAAATGTTCTAATAATATAATAAAAGAAATAACATATTTGTAATAATAGTAGAAAATACTAATATGAACATGAAAAATACACATGTATATATATATGTTAATAATGATGATAATGATAATAATATTAGCAATAATAATGAAATACTAAAAGCAAATATAATGTAATAATAATATTAAAATAAAGTAATTAAAATAATACTATATACAAATATATATATACATATATAATAAAAACATACACTAATAATAATAATAATAATAATAATAATAATAATAATAATAATAATAGTAATAATATGTATTAAATGGTAAAAGAATAATAGTAACAATAATTTAAAAATGATAATAGTAATAAAAATAAAAATAATAGTGATAATAATAGTAATAATAA
Organism: Gossypium anomalum; assembly: GCA_025698475.1. Taxonomy (NCBI): domain Eukaryota; kingdom Viridiplantae; phylum Streptophyta; class Magnoliopsida; order Malvales; family Malvaceae; genus Gossypium; species Gossypium anomalum. The sequence goes on from CM046966.1 coordinate 21,004,295, forward strand.
TAAATAATAATAGTAATAAAAGTAAAAATAATAGTAATAATAATGGTTAATACAAATAGTAATAACAATAAGACAAATAATAAATAATCTAAGGTTTGGAATTATTTAAAAGATAAAAATAAATGATGAGATATTAATAATAAGAGTAATGATATATAAATAAAATATTGTGCTAAAATATATATATATATATATTAAATTAGTTAACATAAAAATAATAACGTATAAGTAAATACCAAAAAAAAAGGAAAATATAATAATAATAATAGCAATAATACAATAGTAATAATAATAAAAAAGGTATAATAATACATTAGATAGTAAAAAGGTAATAATAATAATAATAATAATAATAATAATAATAATAATAATAATAATAATAATAATAATAATAATAATAATAATAGTGATATTAGTAATAATAATAATAATAGAAAATATTAGTACATTAATAACAATAATATATGTTAATAACAATAATAATATAAAAAATAATAATATGATAAAAATTAGTAATAATATGTTAATAAAAATGATAGTAATAATAATAATAATAATAATAATAATAATAATAATAATAATAATAATAGAAATAAAAATAATGGTAATAATATTAATAATAATAGAAAAAATAATAAGAATATTTAATAAAGAAACGAAAAAAAAACAAAAAAAGGACTAAAATTGAACTAAAAACAGAGTTTTGGGGCAAATTAAAAAAGGAATAAAGGGAAAAGGATCAAAATGCAACACGCACGTAACCTGGAAGGACCGAAACATAAATTATTCCTTCCCCTCAAAACGCAGCGCAACACGAGGGATCAAATTGCAGAGTATAACGAATTTCGGGGCCAAATTAAAATAAATAGAAACTTGATTGTAGAACATAAAAAACGGAAGGGCCTAATGCGCAAATAAACCATTAAGCAAAAACACGCGGATCTTGAAACGGGTTCGGGTCGGACGGATCGGGTATGCCCAAAACGACGTCGCTTTGGGTGTTAATGGCCAACCTCAAAACGACGTCGTTTTAGGGGGCTATAAAAGTCATGTTTTTGAGAAAAAAAATTCATTTCCCCATTTGTGTCTAAAAAAAAAAAACTTCATTTTTTCTCTTTTCTCTGGGTTTGCCCAGAATCCGGCGAGGTCCCCGACCGGTCACTGCCGTAGTCCGCCGCCGGCCACCGTCGCCAAATTAAAAAGGTATTTTTTATTATTTTTATATTTTTAACTATATCTATATATATGCTGTTTTTTAGAAAGAAATATAAAAGAAATATGTATATATATATGCGAAGGAAGAAAATAAGGAGAAAGGTAATCAAAACAAAAAAGGACCTTTGCACGACGAATTTGTTCTTGATTAGCTTGTTGTATTTTTGTTGAAATCTATTCTTTGTATTTTTTTTGTATTTGTTGAAGCGAAAAAAACAAAAAAACAATGGTTTTTTTAGATGACTTTTATAGCCATGTTACATTATTTGCTTATTATTTGCTGTCTTTTTTTCTTGCAGGCGATGGAACAAGTGGAGGAGCAAGTGGCTAATAAAGGCGGTGCTGAGTAGAAGGCTAGGGGCGGCTAGCATTAGGGTTTCTAGGGTTGGTTTTGTTTTTTGTTTGTTATGAGTTTGGGCTGCATTGTTTTGGGCTAGGGTTTTAATTTTTAGTTAGGAAATTTGGACTGATTTAGTCATTTGTTGGGTCAAAATTGGGCCTCAACAAAAGCAACAGAGGAAATTTCCTAAGAGCTTCGGAGACTTGACTGATAAAATGGTCTTATCAAAATGGAGTCATATTCCAAGAGCTGGCATTGAAGTAGATAATGAAGCATGCGATCCAATTGATTAAATATTTGCCCGGTCTTGGGTTCAAAGACTTTTCTTTGTTCACGAGGCAGTCAACTACACCCTACATGCATACTATATATAGAAAATAAATAATTAAAACATGATACAATATGACGAAAAGAAAAAGAAAGAAAATGATACCATCACATTCGTGCCAAAATATATATAATACAAATTATTTATGTTTCAAATTTATTATTATTAAAAAATATCACATGTCAATTCTTGATTAGTTGATGATATTTTTTTAATGGAGATAACGGTAGAAATCATATTGGTTCGACTAAAAAAAGTGACATAGTTTGAAGGCTGCTTATTAAATTCAGCCTAATTATTAATTTTGATTAAATGTGTAATATCATATATGAATTTTGATTTTATACAATTTTATATATAAAATTTTATTTTGATTCAATTTTTATAAATCACTAACAACATTTTCAAATTAACACCATTTTACGTTAATATATTGCATACACAAACAATCATATTAATTTAATATGAGAATAAATGTATGTATTCATTTTTATAAATATATACAATTGAATCAAAATCAAAGTTTTATATATGCATACAAATTTGATATTTATCCCTTATTATTTTAAATTAGTAAAGTTAAATTGAGGTAGAGGCAATATGTATGGACGAGTGTTTAATAACTATTTTATGCATTTAAAAATTTAGGTTAAACTATGTTGTTAGCTTTTGTATTTGTATAAAATTTGAGATTTGGTCCTTGTAATTTAAATGTTAAATTTTTAATTCTCTACTTTTTCAGCTTAAAAATCCTAATCGGATCATTATCGTTGTTGGTAGTTTTTATCAAAAAAATTTTTATTTATAGATGTTTATTTTCTATCAATCATATGACATGTCATATGAGGACAACATAATCAAAATTCCAAGTTAATAAATTTTGACAAAAAATACTTACGCTTTTAAGGAATGAACTAAGATTTTTAAATAGAAAAGCCAGGATGATTTTTTTTTTAACTTTTTAAGTACATAGACTAAATCTCAAATTTTGTCAAAGTTTAGGGACTAACAACATATTTTAATAAAAAATTTAGGACATCACACCTGCAAGAAAATAAAAACAAAAAAAAAAATTATGACATGGTAATATTTTATTAGTGACTAAAAACTTAGTATCTTCGTAATCTAAACTATTCTCAATTAATAATTGTATTACAACTTTGCTTTGAGTTAATTGTTAATTAAGTTTTCTATATATTGTGCTTTTGTAAAAAATTAATATATAGTTTGTCACTTAAATTTGTCCAAAAGTATGTAGTTAACCTCTGCACTAACATAATTAGTTTGTGCTAACATGGTGACATATGGTAGCATTATAGTACGCCACGTAGGGAGAATAAATTAAAATTTTAAAATATATAAATTAATAAAAAAATGTATTTTTTTACACCAAGATTGAACTTGGAAAGTCTGGACAATCATTTGTCTAGATTCATTTTATATGTATTTTTTAGTAAGTTAATATAATTTTTTTTTATAAATTACCAGCTTTTAGGTTATTACTATTATATATATAATATAAATTTATAAAAATATATACAATTAAAATATATAAAATATTGAAATATTTGAAGTTTTTGTAATGTATCAAGGGAAATGCCCACTTCCTTCACTCCTGCGACATAACAACAACTTGCCATGTTTAGAATATTGGAAATTTATTGAAGCAAATCTTTGGGTTGTGCTAATATCTTAGAATAATTCAAGCCTATCAATGAGAATCAATTCACTTGGAAAAATATATCTAGAAGATTAAATTAAATCAGATCGGATCGTGTGTATCAAATCTCTTGAATCGAGGAAGTTGGATTGAATCAAAACTTTGAAGACTTATTTGCCAACAACCTATCTTACCTTGATTGTTAGTATTATATTGTATGTAGCTATTTTAGATGTTGTTTAGAAGGGATTGTGATTGATATTCATTATTTTAGCAAGTCTTGAAAACTCTGAACGATTTAGAGACTTGTATAAGTTGATGTACTGGTTATTGAGAGTACTTATCTATTCAAGTGAGGAACATTATTTGTGAAAGTGCATTTCTGATTGTTAAGCCTTCGTATTGTGGTGTTATAGATTAAATTCTCAAGGGGAAAATGTAACGACCTGAAATTTACGAGTATCGAAAAAGTGCATTTTCGGGTTTCTATTTTGTGAAACGGATTCGTAAATATTTATTAAAAATATTTACGAAGTTAGTTGTGTGGTTAATTAGGTTTTGGCTAGGTGAATTAGTTTGAATTGAGGATAATTAGGTGCAAGAACTAAATTTAATAAAGGGTGAAAGTTTAATTATAGAATAGAGAAAATTGAAAGGACTAAATTAGAATTAAGCCATAAGTGACAAGTGTGTGGTAATAGTGAAATACATGTGGTAAAATAAAATACATATATTTAAATATTAATTATCTATTTACTTATTATTTAAGTAAATGTTATAAAATATTATTATATTATATTATTAAAATTTAAAAGTAAATAAAAGAATAAATAAACAAAGAAAATGAAATAAAAAGAAACATAGCAAACGAAATGGAGAAGGGAAGGAAAGAAAAAGAAAAGAAGGAGAATTAGGGTTTTTAGGGTTTCAAGTTTAATTGGTAAGTCAATTTAGCCCCTTTTCTTGTAATTTTTGAGTTTTTGGAATCCTAGAACAAAATACTACTTGATTTATGTGAAAATTGTGAAAGTTATTGGATTTTTAGAAGTTGTTCATGTTGAATAAATTTAAGTGTTAGGGGTTAAATTGATAGAATTTCAAGTTAGAAGTGAAAAAGGGATTGAATTGTAAAATAAATCATAAGTTTTGAGTAATAGGGACTAAATTGAGAGAATTTAAAAATTATGGATTTATGGTGAAATTAGAGAGTTAAATTTAGTTTTAAGTGGTAGTTGAATGAAAATAAAGAATAAAATTGTGAAGAAAAATAAGGTTAAATTTGATTAAGGATTAAACTCGAATTTAGGCAAAAGTTGTGTATAAATTGAAATATTCAATGTGAAATTGTGTGTATTGATGATTTTTAAATGTTTTAATTCTGTCGCTAACGTTGAGCCGGAGATCTCAACTAAGAAAGGAAAAGACAAGATTAACGAGGAGTAGCTCGAGAATTACGGTTTGTATTTCTATAATCCGAATCTAATAATTAATTGTTGTAATTATTATTTAATGTGTATGGTAAAGTGAATTGAGGTGAATACTTGATATTATGGTATTGAATTGAGTTGAATTAAATTCATATGTTATTATTTGATATTAAATTGAATGTATGTGAATTTATGATTGGTGTAGATTTGACTGAAATTGAATTGAGAAAGTGAAATTGAAACCCTATTAACTGTATCTGTAACACCCCTAACCCGTATTTGTCACCGGAACAGGGTCATGAGGCATTACCAGAGTTTATAGAACATTTTCAGATAAATCGAGTCAAACACTATTCATTTCCCGAGATTAGTCATAACGTCCCTTAAATGGACCTTCGAGGCCTAAAACATGCATTAGAATTGATTCGGGACTAATCGGAATCTCGGAGAAATTTTTCGCAAACTTCTAAAATTTTTCTTACTTATAGGAGTTAAACATCCGTGTGGGCAAAATAAGGTTATTTTCCAAGCCCTATTTCTCACCCATTTCATCCAAAACTTGCACAAAACTTTCCCAATACCAACCAATCAATTCAAGCATGATTTACAAGCCAATTTCAAACATTTAACATGATATGTATACTTACAATCTTAACTCATATCTTACCTTTCCATAACATACATGGTTAAATATAATTAATCCAAAATGTACCAAGCATACATGTATAACCATAATTTACTTTATAAACATACCAAAATCAAGTTATTACTAGCCATTCCAATGGCTAGATTACATTCATCCAATTCATCATTAACATTGGTACTAGTAGTCTATACATGCCATTATACAAAAACAAAAACATTTTTGTATACCAAAATGAGTAGGTTGATAGTGTGATGATGCTCCGATTTATCTCCAACCTTCCCGAGCTTCTGAGCACTATAAAACATAGAAAAAAAAACCTAGTAAGCATTTAATGCTTAGTAAGTTCATGTAACCAAAAACTAACTTACCAAGTGTTTCCATTAAATTTAATCAAACATGCATGCATTCAAGCAAATAATTCATTGTCCTATCACATACAACTTCATAGTCAAAGTTAGTTTAGAAATTACACATAATATCATCACATAGATGAGCTCATCATGTCATAATTTATATTTGCTTATAATTCCATACCACATGCACATTTTCAAGAGAAATTCATTCAAACCCATTAACCATTTCCAAGTTTTGCTCGTTGAATTTATCGGAATATCGATGGATACTCTCGTATAGTACACTTAAAGTGTATGTAACTCTCGGGCTACCCTTTTTAAATCATTTGGGCAATTCGTATACTTCGATGCTCACATAGAGCTACGGTAGTCCATAACATATGCGGAATACTACCAATCCTCGATGCTCACACAGAGCTACGGTAGTCTGCAACTTATGCGGTATTACTACTAATTACTATACTCATGGAACTTTATCTCATAATGCCCGAGAGACTTATCAAGATTACTCATCTGAGCTAAATCCTGTCTGCAACACATGCAGAATTACCTTTACAATATTCCATCGAATTTCCTTCATTCAACCGGGACTTATCCCTTTTCTCAAGTCATATTGAACATACAATCATATTATATATATATATATATATATTAAATATTCAATTAACATTCATATCACATAATCATACAATCTAAACATTTCAAGAATCAATATTAAGTTACACGAACTTACCTCGATACTTGGTTTGTATACAAAAGTCTACTAATCCGGGACTTTTTCCTTTCCTCGATCTAGCTTCGTATTTGAGTTTTTTGGATCTAAATAAATAAGTTTAATCATCAATTTAATACATTTCATATTCATTTGGATTCAATTTACACTCTAGGAAAAATTACTATTTTTACCCCTAAATTTTTCATTAGTTCCAATTTCGTCCCTAGGCTGAAAAAATAAAATTCATGCAATCTAATCCTTGTTTCAAGCCTAGCAAAAATTTCCATATATCATTTACAGCACTTATGTTTCACAAAATTCAAAATTTTTCTTTGAATTTCACAAGTTTACAATTTAGTCCCTATTACATAAAACTTTTAACTTATTCTTCAATTTAATCCTTTACTCAATTCTAACTTGAAATTCTATCAATTCAATCCCTAATTCATCAATTAATTCAACATAAACCATGTCCAAAAATGTAACAGCCCGATTTAGACCCTAGTCAGAATAGTGGTTTTGGGACCACAAATCCAAGTCAGAAAAACATTTTAATATTATTTTCCATGTCTATTATATGTTAATTAGTATGTTTGAAAATTTCGTATGAAAATTTAAGCGTTTGTGTGCTCAATTTGATAAAAAGATTTAATCGTGTAAAATGTAAAAGTGGCTTTCTATTTGCTGAAGTGCCTATCTGCTATGTCTTTTTAATTGAGAGGTCATTATTAAGGAAATGGATCATTAATAAGGTTAATGGACTTTTATGGACAAACATTATTAAGTGTTTATATGTTTTCATTAACGACATAATTGGTAATGTTTGACTATGATTGTGAATGATGTATATGAATTGTGTGTAAAATGTTCTGATTTGTTTGGTAACGCCTTTAACCCTAGTCCAGCGAGGGATACGGGTTATGGGTGTTACAAAAAATCTACTAACTTTCAAAATTTCAACATATACTAAGTAGTATTTTATTCTAGGATCATAAAAACTCAAAAATTACAAGAAAATGAGCTAAATTGACTTATCAATTTAAGTTTGAACCTTGAAATCCCTATTTTCCCTTTCCTTTTTTCTTTCTTTCTTTCCCCTGTTTCATTTTGCTACTCTGTTTATGTAACATTCCGAAATAGGGCCTAAACGGAACAGTGGTAGCGAAACCACGAATCCGAAATAGAAAAGTTTAGTTCGATTAAATTTTATGATTTACCGAGTGATTAGATGCATGTGTTAGTGTACCGATAAGAAATTTCAGTGATTGCATGTCCGATTTGCATATTAGGGCCTAATTGCAAAAGTTGATAAATATGAGTTCTAAATGTTAAAGGATTAAATTGAAGTGCATAATTGAAGTAGAGGTCCTTAAATGGTAATTAAACCATTATATTTTCATGGACAAAAAAAGATATACATAGGTAGAAATAACAAAAAAATTTTAATGAAGGGTATTTTAGTCATATGATAATTAAAAGATTAAAAAAGGGAAAAAGATAGCAAAATATGCTCATCTTCTTCCTGAGGACGAATATTAAGGGATTCTCCATAGCTAGGGTTTGCTTCAAGCTTCCAATCTCCATAATCAAGAAGAACGAAATACGGAGGTAGACCGGGGAAAGAAAAAGATAGAGGACTAAATCGATATAGTTGATTGTATTTTGTTTTGAGGTAAGTTTGCGGTAAATAAATACAATTTTCTATTATTTTATGTTACTGTTGTTAATTTTCCAGCATGTGTATATTTATTTCATGAAATTATTCAAAGAAGACTCCAACATGAATTGAAGGAGAAGTAATTTCAGATAGTCCAGGCTGAACCTTAGGAATGTGTAGGATACGAATGTCATGACATTAGGGTTTAAGGATAGCATGTAAGCCCGTGCCAAGGCATGGCCATTGGTAAGGTTCTAAGGCAAGGATACCATGTCAAGACATGGCATTAATAAGTTACTATAAGGCAAAGGTCCCATGTAAGACCATGCCAAAGCATGGCATTGGTGAGTTCATAAGGCAAGGATACCACGTAAGACCATGACAATTCATGGCAATGGTAAGGTACCCGTGTATCCTTAGTATTACAAGTGGTTCAACGGGAAAAATTTAAAGAGAACATCAAGGTAAGGTAAGGTAAGACGAGTTATACATAAAAAGGTAAGATAAGCTAATGATAGAAGAAAAAAGGTAAGTATATAATGCTCATGTATGTTTGATAAGGAAAAAGATAAGTAAAATAATTCTTATGAAAGTTGTTATTTATCTGCTTGCAAACTTACTAAGCTTAATGCTTACCCCTTTATTTTTTCCTTCTCTTTTATAGTTTTGTCAAGCTATCTCGGGGATCATAAAGCACATCGGAGATCCGGACACACTATCATCAAGAATTATTTTGGTATAGCTAGACACTTCACTTTGAGTATGGCATGTATAGCATAACAGTCATTTTGAGTGTATAATATTATGATATGGTTTATGGATGGTATGAAAATGCTTGATGATGGTTAGCTATTGGAATGGCTAATCAAATACATGTTTGGTTTTATGTATGCCTAAATGCTAGTTATTCCATGGAAATCATGAAAAAGGGTGAATTTAGTTTTAAAACAGCATTGACCAGTAGCAATGATGTGGATTTGAAAAATCACTAAAAATAGTAGAAATTAACTTATATAGTGAATGAGAGATATAATTAAATATTATTGAGTCTATTTTCATATGGAGGAATCAAAACAGGAAAATGAGTTGTATTTTATGAGAAACTTTAGTTTTAGTGAAATAGGGTCAGAGTGATTTTTGAATCCCTTGTTCTTACTTTAGAAATTCACGATAAATTGTACAAAAACAATTAGAAGTCATACTATATATGTATAGATTCCTTATTGAGTCTATTTTTAAATGAAATAAACGGCATAATCATTAGATTTCTGTATAGGAAGAAATTTTATTTGTAATGCACAGAGGTCAGATTACCCAAACCCTGAAACAGGGGAGAATTTAACTAATAAACTGTACTAATTGGGCTGACTAAAAATTCTATAAAAAAATTAGTAAGTAGATATATGAGTCTAGTTTTAGGGAAAATTTACGGATTTTGATTTTGAGTTTCGTAACTCGAGATATGATTTTTTAGCAACTTTAACGTAGACGGATAGTTTATTGCAGGAAATAAAATAAATTGTTTGAACTTGATTAAGTTGTAAGGTAAGTTTAGTAACGCCTCGTGCTCGATTCCAGCGACGGTCTCGGGTAAGGGGGCGTTACAGTTTATGTTCTTTTTCATTTGCTTTGTTTTGTATTTAATGATAATAATATATTATAATATAATAATATAATAATATAATATAATATTATTCTTTATCATTAAGTAATAATAAAATATATATATGATTTTTATTAGTTATGCCACCTCAACCTTTTTAATTGGCATAATTTTCTATTTGGTCCTTTTAATTTTCTTTAATCTATAATTAAACTTTTACCCTTTATGCAATTTAGCCCTTTTTCATAATTACTCCTAATTAAGTCAAATTCACCTAATCAAAACCTAATTAACTACACAACTAGCTTTGTAAATATTTATTAAAAATATTTATGAATCTGATTTACCTGAACGGAGTCCCGGAAATGCACTTTTTTTTTATTTTGTCCTTTTTAATTAATTAACAATAAAATCAATAAAATTTTCTTATTAAAATTTTCATGCCACCTTTCTATCATAATATAGACCATGTCATAATATTAAATTAAAATTTTCTTTTTAGCTCGGATTTGTGGTCACGAAACCACTGTTTCGATTTCACTGAAATTGGGTTGTTACAGTATCGGGCTGAGTCAGATATAGTTGGAATGCCATAGGATTGGAAGAGTTCAGGGACTACTTTGACCTTGAGTCGATGAGACATTGGGTGTCAAATTAATACTTCGGATAAATTCGACTGGGTACAACTTTACTTCGGCATGGCAGATGAGACACTGGGTGTTAATTTATTGCTTCGAATTATCCGATGAGGCACTAGGTGCCATACTAGTGTGTTTTGGTTGGATCCATGTATTTGTCAAAGTCCGAGTCGTGTTAATAGGGGTAAATAAATGAATTGGCAATAAGATTGATATTGAATGGTATTGAATTTGAAATTGGACATTGAATTGAATATTACAAATGAACTACATGAACCAAGGGTTCATGAAAAGAGTATTGTTATTGCTAAATGATATGTGAATCAAAGTGAGAAAAGCTATTTGAATTAGCTATTGATGAGAAATGAAGGTTAAATGTATAAAATGAATTATTGATTGGCTAATGTTTATATTTGGTTAAAAGTGTATGTTTTATAATGTTATTTCTTTTGAAGTATTCGAATTATAGAAATACCACTGAGTTTTATACTCAGCGTACGGTTTGTTTCCTTGCGCAGGTTAGGTTAAAGTCAAATTGTCGAATCAGCATCCAAGGCTGATCCCGAACTCGTTGTGGTGAAATATATTTCTTATTGCTTCGAATTATTGCTTCGAATTATCCGATGAGGCACTAGGTGCCATACTAGTGTGTTTTGGTTGGATCCGTGTATTTGTCAAAGTCCGAGTCGTGTTAATAGGGGTAAATAAATGAATTGGCAATAAGATTGATATTGAATGGTATTGAATTTGAAATTGGACATTGAATTGAATATTACAAATGAACTACATGAACCAAGGGTTCATGAAAAGAGTATTGTTATTGCTAAATGATATGTGAATCAAAGTGAGAAAAGCTATTTGAATTAGCTATTGATGAGAAATGAAGGTTAAATGTATAAAATGAATTATTGATTGGCTAATGTTTATATTTGGTTAAAAGTGTATGTTTTATAATGTTATTTCTTTTGAAGTATTCGGATTATAGAAATACCACTGAGTTTTATACTCAGCATACGGTTTGTTTCCTTACGCAAGTTAGGTTAAAGTCAAATTGTCGAATCAGCATCCAAGGCTGATCCCAAACTCATTATGGTGAAATACATTTCTTTTTGGTAAATGGCATGTACATAGGATGTTATGTTTGTTATTTTGGGAAATGATTGTAATGATGCTATAATATGAAATGGGTTGAAAATATGTATAACATATGTGTTATATTAAGGTCATGAAATGGTATATTTTGGTTGAGGTATGAATGAATTTTACATATACAAATTTTAGGTTGACATTTGGTATTAAATTTGATTTGGCTTGAATGAAGTTAAATGAATTGAATTGGTTAATATTTGTAAAATATCTAAGTTGGTACATTGATTAGGTCTTTAGATTGATGAATTTGACATATATTAGAAGTATTTGAATGTGTTTTGGATTGGTTTAATGATTAGTTTTTGTGTTGCTTGAGGTTTAAGATTTGCAGGTTGGTAAACTTGAGTTAAAAGGCTCATTTTGAGTCCATATGGTTTGGTCACACGGAGACATATGACTTACACATAGACGTGTGGACAAGCCGTGTGTCCCCTGCAACTTAAAATTTTTAAAACAGAATGCTCAGATTTTGGCACACAGGCATGTGTCTCAGCTGTGTGAGGAACATGGCCTAGCACACGGGCGTGTGACTTGGTCATGTGAGGTAAGTTAGGGAGTTACACTATAACAGCTCGTTTTTGGTCAAATCAGAATAATGGTTTCGAGACCACAAATCTGAGGTTAAAATATTTATTTTATTATTATTTTAATTTTTATAGCATGATTGAATGTGCGTATGAAAATTTCATTAGGAAATTTTATCGTTTAAATGGTCAATTTGATAAAAAGGACTAAATCGCATAAAGTATAAAACTTGAGTTGTAATAGCTAAAGGTGTCTAATAGCTATAGAACCTGAAATTTAAGGTCCTTATGTTGTAATTATACCATTTTAATTGTGATTGGACAAATATGGAAATTAATATGATGATTTTAATGTTTTATTTACAAGGTTAAAATAATAAATTAGAAATTAAAGTTTAATTAAATAAAACAAAGCCATGTATCATCTTTTATTTCTCTATCTTCAACCGATTCTAGGGCTTGAGAAGCCATTTCTATTCTTTTTCATTCGGCCATGTTAAATCTATGCAATTAGGTACGTGTTTTATCCCGTTTTTAATGATTTTTATATTTTTGAGATCGTTGCTTCGTATTTTAGCTAGCCCGTACCCTAGATTTTGAAACTGTTAAAGATTTATCATGTTGCCATTGTTGAATGCTTGAGTAATTTGATGATTTATGATAGATTTGGAAGGTTTAATGTTATATTAATAGCTTTTCTAAAGTGATTTTTAATAAAAATGTCAAAAAGGGATTAAATTGAGAAAATGTGAAATGTGGTGGTTAAAAGTGTGAATAAATTGAAAATATGGGCTGCTAGTAACATGTATTAAATTCAGCTAAGCATGAGTTTGTATTAAATTGCATAAATTATCATTTTTATGAGATAAGGACTAAATTGTAAAAATGTAAAAGTTTAAGGGCAAATGTGAAAAATAGCCCTAATGTGTGTTTTGGACTAAATTGAATAAATAGTTGATTAAATAAGCTGATTTTGATTACTTATAGATCAAGTAAAGAGGAATTCAGGCTTAGATCGGGGAAAAAGCACAGTAATTGAATAGTCGATCCGTTCCATTATTTTCGTATATGAGGTAAGTTCGTATACTTGAACTTAAATTGATGGATGGTATTGAGATTGTATTTATCCTATGGTTAAATGTGTAGAGCTTGATGTAAATGTATGGTATAAGTGGACGAGTTGTTGAATAAAACCATAGCAGGGCTATGGCAAATTGGATAATAAGACCATAACCGGGTTATGGCATGTGAATGTAAGACCACGGCAGGGCCTTGGAAATGTACGTGTAAGACCATATTTGGACTATGGCATCGGAAAATCGACGTACTTGAAGTGTTTTGATAAGTGAATTGGTGAGAATAGACATGTATCAGTACAGGTATGTGTGGAAAATTATTCAAATAACAAGCTAATGGAAGATGAGAACTTCATGGTAACTCAATGATTGATGCTTTAATGCAAATTATGTCATCCATTTAGAAATTTCTATGAATGATGAGATTAATTCTTGTTTACATATGAACTTACTAAGCTTTATATCTTACTTTGTTTATTTGCTTTTATGTTTTATAGTATTTCGAACCTAGCTCAGATACGGGGATTATCAGAGACTTCACCGCACTATCGAACATCTATTTTGGTACTTTTGAAGAAATGTATATATGGTCTATGGAATGTATAGGCTTGTGTCATTTTGGTATGTTTGAAGAAGATGTATTTTGACTTTTTAAGTTGGCTTGTGATGATGATTTTGCTAATGTATAAAGATGTGTAAATGGCTTTGTTTTGAGTTAGGTAATTGACCCATATTGAGTGTATGAGGTTGATTTGATAATGCATGTTTGGAATGGTTTAATTAAATGAATCATGTATGTGAATTATGTCTAGTAAAGCAAGTTGAGTTGATAGGTATTTGAATAGGTAAATGGCATTGAGTTTAGTGTTGAAATGGTTGACATGGATATGGTATAATTTTGTATTGGTTGATGACTTTTGGCTGCATATTTGTGTCTTAAAATATAACCATTTGAGCTTGTATAGGTATGTGCAAAATAGGTGGCCAAATGGCTTGGTAAATAGGCTATTTTTGTCCACACGGTCAGAGACACGGGCATATGTCTCAACCGTGTGTGACACATGGTCATGTTACACGATCGTGTGTCCCCTGGTGTTAAATTGAAATAAAGTCAGTATGCTCCACACGGCCTCACACACGGGCATGTGATTGGCTGTGTAGTACAAGTCAGTATAGCCCCTTAAATGTCACACGGCCTAGCACACGGGCGTGTGACTTGGCCTTATTACATAAGTCAGTATACCCTATAGGATTGGCACGGCGTAGCACACGGCTTGGCACATGAGCGTGTGAGGCCATTTTGAAGGGCACACGGGCTAGACATACGGGCGTATGGTCGGCCGTGTGACCCAAGTCAGTAACCTCACTTGTTTGGACACGGGCTGGGACACGACCATTGCTCCCATTTCGAATGTTCACACGGCCTGTGACACGGACGTGTCTGGTTGTCCAGACTTACTAAAAATACATGAATCTAGGCATATAAATAACTTGATATCTTATAAAAAAATATAAACTTATTAAAAATACATGAATCTAGGCATATGGTTGTTCAGACTTAAATATATCTGGACAACCATTTGTCCAAGTTCATTCTTGTTGTGACATGAATCTAGACATAGAATGTAGCTAGACAACTATTTCTCTAAGTTCGTTCTCGATGTAAAAATTCATTTTTTATTAATTTATATATTTTTAAAGATTTGTTAATTTTTAAATTTATGCCTACCACGTGTTACCATCAGATTGACTATTAGTGTCACGTCAACATAAACTAACAATGTTAGTACTTTGTGATAAAATACAAATTCAAATAACAACTAGGCCTTAAAAAAGGTTGAAATACCAATTACATACTTTTGGGCAAGCTCGGTGTTTCATAATTCACGAATTGTAACATTTTCAGAGATCCATGAGTGAAAGTATTTTTACTAGTAAGTACTTGAAATGAATAAATATTACCATTAATATCATACCTAATAAAAAAGGAAAAATAATTTTTAAGAAGGGTTTTTTGTAAAAGAAATATAAGTTTATTTATTAATAAATAGTTAAAATATGTCATAAGTCTCTATGCTTTTTGTAAATTTAGAATTTAGTCTTTGTACTTTTATTTTTAGAAATTTAATCCTTCCACTTTTAGATTTTAAAATTCCAATTCAACTGTTAAAAATATTAATATTATTTTTTAAAATTCAAATTCATTCTAACGTCATATTTTTAGTTACATGATTGCAATAGAAATTCCAGCCTGCATATCCTCAATTTGGGTTGAATCAATTTGCCTTACCATGTTATTATCCAAATTTAAATCCAAGAATCCACAGGGTTGAATTTCCAAAGCAACAGCCCGTTGTTCCATTTAGACAAGAACTTGGTTATTAGCAACCAAATCCCCCTTTTCAATTGGCCCAAAACCCGTTCCATGTCCCAACATGTTTGGTTGCTTAAGGCCTGTTCCAGATGAGCCCACCTCTTTTCCTATATGTCCAAAATAATTCCCTTATAGAATCTATTTGAATTAACCCTAGCCCATTGTCTCTCGCTCGATATAATTCCATCATCATCGCCTAAAATAGTGGCGTTCTTGCTTGCTGAAGTCAGAGCATCAAATATACTCCCAACTGATCCAAAATCCACCTTCTTCGTCGGTAACCTCATTCTTTCCCTAGAATTTCGCTGAATCTTTCTCTCAACTATCATCTATGGCCTGTAGGCCACCACCTCTTCTGTCGTAGCTTGGCCAGTCCTTGTTGGAGCCTTCTTCAACATCTTTCCCTCCCCTGAGCCAGATCTATAACACTGTTTGGACACACATCCTTCGAGTGGTCTTAACGCCTGCAGCCAAAGCATATCACCAACAGCGATTCAAACTCAACCCATTAAAGAGTGTCATTTATCAATACTTGAGAAGTCAATGGCTTATCAAGGTTAACGTATATTGTCATTCCCGCAAACCTTCCTCTCATTCTACTATCTGTGTTGAAATCAATTTTTGAGACTTTTCTAATCATCCCTCCAATTTCTTTAAGAATTCTCTGTTTGTATAGAAACCCTAGAAGCCTTGGAAGTCTAATTCAGGCCTTGACAACCTTCGAATAAGGTTGCATTGAATTGAAATCTGTAGTCCAAGGCTGCATGATATGTAACATCCCAAAAATTAGGGGATAGTAGAATCGGGTTTGTGAATCGAGAGAGAGTGGTCATGCCTTGGTTTTTTGAATCTATGCATTTTTAGGAAATAAATGAGGTATTGGTTTGTTGGTTAAGTGTTCCTTGAAACCCAAGTTCAAATCCCATCTCTCTCACCATTTTTATTATTTTGCTAATTTTACCTTAAACCCTAGTATATGACATGCCTTGTTTTTAAAATAAATATTGCAAAATCATTTCAAGAATGAGGAAAAGGCCTAATGGTTAAAAGAAATATAAGAAAACATAAAAATTAAATGAGGTCCCAAGTTCAAATCCTTTCTCTTGCAAAATAATTATATTTTGCAAAACCCCTTGTTTTTTTTAATGTGTGTGGCATCAATACACTTGAACCCCAAGTATAAATACAAATTTTTATTGTATTTTTTAGCCTTTAATTCAAAATTTCCCTACCCTAGCTGTTCACCCTCTTCAATTTTCTTTCTTTCTCCCATTGTTATCGTCACCTACACCTCCTATTTTATCATCTCTTTCTTCTTCTTTTTGCATCAAGATTGTGCACCATCTCCTTTACTATATTTTTTTCCATTTATCCTCATCTAAATCAGCCCTAAATCTGAAATCTTAAACCCCAAGATCGATCCCAAACATTGCCAAGAAAGTGTCATTGTCGTTTCTCTCAACTAGCTTAGGTAAGATCTCTTTTCTCTTCAATTTCTTGATTAATCTTGGAAATTAAAAAAAAAATTTAAAAATCTGTAATTTGGGGGATTTTAAATTATTTCAAATATATTTTTCCAGATTTTAATGAGATCTCAAACTATTTTAAAATTTAGCCCCAATTTTAGCCACCATAGGTGGTGTTGCTTGCACCTATGTGCAAGAAAGGGGGTTGTTTTGTTTCTTTGGTCTTGCCCATATTTTTCTAGCATTAAATTATGTTCTTGAACCCCCCTAATCATCCTTTAATAACATTTTAATTAGGGAGAAACGTTATTGATCAATTAGCCAATTAGATCTCACAAATCTTGAAGTGTAGGTACAATTAAAGGTACCTAGTTTGTTATTTCGACATAGTTGTTGGGTAAATGCTATGAATTGATTAAATGAATGAATTTAATCATATTATATACTTATTTTCCAATATATTATTGAATTAGGTGTTGACCCAAACTCTCCAAATCATCTGTAAAGGCGAAGAACGATTGTACATACGGTTCACATCGATACAGTGTAAGGAACCTAACTAGTTTACATTCATAAAATAGTTATAATTTCAACTATTGTTTTGAACTCATAAGTGGGTGTTTGGGGGCTGGTTTAATTGTAAATTGATTGAATTTATACTGAATTTTGGTTTTGATTCGTTTAAGGAATTATTAAAGAAAATTTGAAGATTCGTTAGTGTGCTGCAAGGAAGCGAAAAATAAGGTGTGGTTCCTAAACTCATAAAATGGTTCGGAAAAGTTAAATATCATGTTATATTTGATAAATTAGCTTGCTGATTGGATTGTATTAATAGCCAAATTATTGATTTTGTGAGTGGCTGAATCAGGTATGTTTCAAGCCTTAAACGTTGGCAAAATTGCTAGTTTGATAGTATGGATGTTTGATTGAGTTTGTAATTGCATATTTGAGTTATGAGATATGAGAATGTTTGACTGAATGATATAATGTGTTGAGATATTAAGCTTATGTATGATTTAAACACATGAGATGTTTGTTATATTGTATCCTGAAAAGGGTGTTATTTATGCATAATGAAAATTCGTAAAGTATGTGAAATTGAACGATATTGATTGACACCAACACAGTGGTAATTTGAAAGATTGGAACACTGTTTCCATTTACTAAAAATATGTGATTATTGAGGACATACTGAGCACGTCAAATGAATGTGAAAAGTATTGTGATATGATTATGTATGAGATTGTATGACATATTGCATATGCACTAGGTTGAGATTTTTTGTTTGATAGAGAAGTTCCGTAGAGTACTGGCGGCATATTAAGCCCGAATTATTCTTAGTCAGTGCACTGCACCTGAAGTACCGAGGGGTATGGCAATTTCTCGCACTTTTATTGGTAGCTTGTCTGCATTTTTACTAGCAGAATTTTTTGCATATTGTTATCGGTGGTTTTAACCACAACGAGCTTAAACCCATAATGTTTTGGAGTTCGGATGACGGGTTCTGAGGAACTCGTGGTGTGTAGCGGATGGTATGGGTAGGAACCTTTTTGCATTGCATCATGCTTACGACATATTCGAATGTTATTGATTTATGATATGTGTTGTATTGAATGGTATCAAAATTACTGATTGTTACTCGTATGAATGATGTTTCATGCTCATACATCGTTTGACATCAATTTGATAGTGGCTATGTAATGATATGAAATTCCTATGATGATTCTGTTTTCTTCTGTTAATGCTAATATGTTTCATTGTATTTGGTATTTTTGTCTGTTTAAATAATTGTTCGACTCACACTGAGCTTTTCATAAGCTCACCCTCAATAGTGTTTTACTTATCAGGTAAACCTCCAAATTAGGACTGGACTCAGCATTTGGAGAATCACCTTGGACCTCGACTATGCTTATTAAGCATTATTAAGTCTTTATTGTTTTTGGCTTGTAATTTTTAATTATTTCTAGTCCGTGGCTTGGTAACTTTTCTTTTGGAGATTTTTGCATGCATGGATTATTCAAGTATAATAACTGAATGATGCATGATGTCAGACTTAAGTAAAATTTGATATTGTTCCCTAGTTTTCACTGCATTGCAAAGGAACCATTTTTTAAAAACAAATCGATAAGGCAACTAAGTTTCCAAATGACTTGAAAAATAGTTTTTTTTTTTTGCTGCATTAGTTTAACATCAAGCTTTTTTTAAGAAGAGCAATAAGAAAACGGTTTTTCTAAAACAACACTATCAACAATAAAATGAATCCTAAGTATACACGACCTAATGAATGAATTCTTTTAAGCTAACTCAAAGTACAACTACAATTTTCTCTAAAATGAATTTATTTAAAGTCCTTAAAAGTAACATAAGTTAGCTTAGCCATTTCGGTGGCTAATGTAGCCTTCTCAATTTAGCCATAACGTCTAGCCGATTTTGGGAGGTTACACGATAAGTACTTTTTCATAATCCTCTGTTTCAGAAATTTCACTAAAACATAATCGTTCTCTATGTCCATTAAATGGAACGACAATGTTGGCTTCCATAGACTGCTAACTCTATTTTGTAGGACACTATATCCAATGGATCATCCTAAAAGCTTAATAACCACCATTGTTGCCATGTCTTTGATTAATAAATGATTAATTCTTTTAGAGAAACTGATCGCAAGGATTCCATTGATCAGGGATCTTGCAATATCTCCATCCAAAAGTTCAAAATCATCATCTTCACCAAGTCTAGAGTAGGTATCCGACGCCTTAGATCCTTCAGGCCTACCACCCAAAAGTCTATCTTTCCAGGAAAGCGTTGACTTAGGTTCCGAATCAACCGCCATATTAGAGCCATCATCTGTACTTGAGTCCTTGAATCTTACTTTTTTGGTTGAAGGATTTTCAGAGAAACCAGAAATATTACTTCCATTCACCATTTTGATTGAAGGATTCACAATTTTAAATCCATTTTTCTTGTAATGCCCTATAACCTAGTCTAGAAGTTTAGACTGAATCCCAGAGGTTACAATGATCACTGAAGTGGTCTGAAACAATTTTACAAAACGAGTTGTTAGAATCTTATTCAAACACAATTATTAAAAATCGAACTAACCATTTAGCCCTTTTAGGATTCAAAATAGAGAACTCAAGTCAAGTTGAAAGCGTTCGGAAATAAAGTACCAAAGTTTATAGAATTCAAAACAAAATTATTTACGAAAATCCCAAATCACATTGTACCACAATCTTTATAGAGGTTTACAGTTCAAAACAGATCACAAATTTATAAATCTGAAAAGTTGTTTTATTAGTCCAGCTTAAAAAAAATCACTCCGAGACCTCTGGCATGCCAAGTCCAACTACAAAAAACAAGGGTACCTGCAAAGGGATAAACTAATGGGTTGAGCTACATGAGCTCAGTGTGAGTTCGAAAATGATTGTTAAACGAACACCAAAATTTCACAATAAAAAGATAAAACTCAATAGCAATCAGATATACGAATAATCTTCACAAGCAAATCAAACGTATTAGCACTGAAACACATTGATCTATAAACAGTTAATCTCGCAATCAGACAGACAAACAAAATGCGGAATGAATGCAACAAGAAATAAAAACACACCCAACCAGCAAAACATCTCTCCGTGCCCCAATCACACCCCAGAAAGAGCTAATTAAGCTCATCCAACTATGCACACCACATAGGACCTCGAAAGGCCTATCCAACCCTACATACCAAGTATGTGGACTAAGTTACTCAAATGTTAATATCCAGCAGAGCTGATATATATGTTGTACTATGCATTGCAGTAAACTGTTGTACAGACATGTTGTAGTTGAAACTGCCAAAACAGACCAGACTCCCTTCTCTTCGCAACCAAACCCAAAAAAAATTAATGCAAATGAAAAATGCACACCATTTGAAGACAAACTTACAGAAGCAAAGTACGGAATCAGAAATGCACACATTTAAATGCCCAGAATCAAAATCAAATATAACATAACATTAATTAACACTCAACTGAATCACTTAATTAGAGCTATGATTGCAAATAACATATTAGTCCAGGTCAAAACAAGGTCTCGACCACCCTTACAAAGACCTAGCCAAGGGTCGAAACACATAGAATCATAATCAGATAAAAAACAGACATAGTACAAAATTTGGTGACATAAGGCCACACGACCGTGTGCCTTGGCCGTATGGAAGTGCCCCAGGCCGTGTGGGGGTCTACACGCCCATGTGAAGGCCATACAAGCCCTTGTGGAGGGAACACACACCCATGTGAGCAACCCCTGTAACTCACTGTCCAAAAGTGCTAAAAATTAAGAGCAGAGGAGACACAACCGTGTGGAGATCTCACACGCCTGTGTGGGGACACATGCTCGTGTGGCCAGGTTGTGTGGCACAAAAAATTATCGAAAACCCTAAATTCCCAATTGCACACGCCCGTGCGGTCATGAAACCACACTGAAATAGCCTGAAAAACACGTAATTCAACACCAAACAGACCCTTAGTTGTTTAAACTCAAAAACATACCAGAAATTGCAGAATTTCCCATGATTCACTACAATTCGAAACCAAAACCACACTTCAATCAATCAATTTCAGAAATACACAAAAATTGTCAAATTTTCGCAGAACCTAAGCAGCAATTTAATAAGGAACCGAAGAGTTTCTGAGCACACACCTTAGACGTGATAGCAAACACCAGAATCGTTCGATTCGCTCCTCCAAACCAATTCAAAAACCTTAATTAACATACAAATTAATGAAAACTTTAATTCAATAACAAAATAGAAAACGAAAGAGACATTATCAAAATCCTCAAAAGCAAAACCTACCTTCTTCTCTTCTGATTTACCAAACACCCGAGAACAAAACTCCTTTGATAGCCGACAACAACGATAAAATGGAAGAAGCAGAGAATCCAAAGAAACTGAATATTGTCTTTTTATGAAGAAAGAAAATTGAAAAGTCACAAAGAAAAAAATGGAGAAGAGGGGAAGAACGTGCAACATTCTTTTTTTCTTTTTGGGATTTTTTTTCTATTCTCAAAATAAAAGTTAATTAAAATAGCTAAAACTAATAAATATTTTAGCAACTAGAAAAAACAAATCTAAAATAAAATTACTCCCATAAACACACACGAAGATTCAAACCCAGAACCCAGAGGCAAATTAACACACAGCAAACCACCAGCCAGTAGCCCATTCTAACATAAAACACAACAACAAACTCAATTGTTCGATCTAGCCACTGACCCTACCTACAAATCTCAAAACTTCTAATCCCAAATTCCGGGGTGTTACATATCTGCTCTAGCATCTCTTCAATTTTAAATTAATTAATCTAGCTTAACATAGTCATCATCTATTGTTTGGATAGAGTGCCTAATTAATTCTAGAGTGATTCTTTACTTTTAGTTCTTAAAATCTATCTCTTAGGTTTCGATGTTGAAACTATTTCTAACTCGAATTTACCTTCATTGTAATTATTATTATCTAATATGTATACTTGTGGTATTGAAATATTTGTGTTACACATTCTACCCTTGTGGTTGAGACAATCAATCCTTTCTATTTGTTATCATTATTAATACTACTACGATTGAAATTAGTGAAGTAGAATCCTCAAATTTTAAGGATTGCAATGGAGTGACTTGCTTTTGTCCATCTCAAGTTAAAATCAAAATTTCCAACATAAATTCTCAATAAAAAAACATATGGTTGGATAAAATATAATAAAAAAAATTAAAACAATATTTAAGGCGTGAATCACTCTATTTAAGGACTGACATTTAAAGCATGCATTGATATATGTACCTATTGTATTATTACTTAAACTCGTATGTAAACTCACATTTTTAATGGGTTAAGCTAGCCTAATTATCAAAGTTGTAAAAAAATTGTTATTTAAATGGGATATATATATATATATATATATATATATATATATATGAAATTATACATGAATTTTCATTTAATGTGCATGTTTAAATTTTGATTCAATATCATTATACACATGAAATTTTAATTACAGTTCAAGTATATAAATGAAATTTTAATTTTGATTTAACTATAAATATTTGAATAAATAAATAGATCATTTTACCAATAAAGGCTCATTTCCAACTTTATTTACGGAAATGTGCCACTTTTTTCATTATCTACCGGAATGGGCCGAAAACTCCAAAATGCATCCATGTAGAAACATTTTAGGGGGAAATTCCAGCAAAACGCGTTTCTAAGGGAGCGATTTTCCCATGTCAACACAAACTGCTCTACGTGGACACGCTTTGCTGATGTGGCAAAATCGCACCCTCAGGGACGCGTTTTAGCCCGTGTTTTTCTAAGTTTAGGGCTATTTACATGTTTAGCGCCTAGGGTTTGTGGGTTTAGGGTTTGTGGGTTGTAGTGTTAGTGTTTTGTTAAAACAATTTAGGATTTTATTTATTTAGGGTTTAAGAATTTTAAAAAACAAATTAAGGTTTAGAGTTTTTTTTTTAAAATTAATTAAATTAGGTTTTAAGGGTTTTAAATAAATAAATTAAATTATGGTTTAGGGGTTTAAAATAAATTAATTAAATTAGGGTTTAGTTTTTTTAAAATAATTTTTGTGTTTAGCTTTTAGGGGTTTTGTAAAAGGGTTTAAGTTAAGGGTTTAGAGGGGTTTATATTGATAAGAAGAATTTTGTTTTTTTTTTCTATAGTAGTTTTAGAAAAATTATTTTGAGTAGACGGTTCTGAAAAGATAATGTCAAAAATGTTTTAAGCAGGATGCACTGTCAGTAAAATTACTAAAAAAAGCTCTCACGTGGACGCTTTTTTTCTATAGTAGTTCCTGAAAAAATAATTTTGAGAAGACGGTTTTAAAAAAATAGTGTCAAAAACACTTCAAGCAGGATGCACTGTCAGCAAAATTACTGAAAAAAGCTCTCACATGGACGCTCTTTTTCTACAGTAGTTCCTGCTTGACCTTAGGCTATAAATGAGTCAAATTTCATTCTCATATTGCATAAGTTGCAGTAAGAAAAATTAGAGAGGCTAAGCAGAATAGAAATTGAAGAGGAGTAAATGTATTAGTGATGTTATTTACTATGATGGCGAGGTCTGTGACACCGAGAACGACATTGTTTTTTTTATCAGAGAACACAACGCGACTAGTTTTTAACCAGAACATAGATTTGACAGAACTTCGTAAAAGACTTAGGCGCAGAATTTTCGAAACAACGCCAATGAGAGTTTCGTCTATTAAGTATCAATTTTGTGCTTCGGTTGATCTCGTAACATATAACTCATTTAAAATTTAAATTACTTTTTTTTTAGATTTTATAAAAATATAAAACTACAAAAATAGTCATTTTTTATATTTATTACTTTATAAAGAATAAATATAAAAAGATAAATCATTAGAATGAAGAAATAAGGCAAAAAAATTTATCCGCACAATATTATTATTTATACTAACTATTTAAAATGTACATAATAAATTAAATTAATTTATACTTTATGTATCATTATATTAAATTATGTAAATATAATTTATTATTAATTAAGTTTTTAGAATATTTAAAATATTTACAAATAATTTATATTAATTATTTAAAACCTATTTAAAATTCATACTTCATATATTATTATAGTAAAATATTTAAATATTTTATAACTTAATTAATTTTTAACTTTTCGTTGAAAGATTTCATTTTAACTTTCAAACATAATTTTTGAGGGCACTATTCCAGAGGAATTATTCAACAGTAATATGACTGAAGAGGTAGGGTTATGACACAGCAAATTCCAAGTGATGAGAAAGTTGAGGGCAAGTTCGTAAGGAGCGAAAGCGTGTTAAAGTATCTCCATCTTTTGTTTCTATTTTGAAATTTTGCATTTCCATTTTATCACTGCTACACCACACCACACCACACCACACTACTTATGGAAGGAAAGGAAGCTCAAAGTCTTTGCAAGTCAACTCGACTACTCTATATTCCAAGTCTCTCTTTGAGCTTGGTTTTAATTTAATTTCATTAGAACCGAGGCAGGCAATCAACCCTTTCTTCCATCTCTCTGCCCTCAAAATGATTTCTCCTCCTTTCTCATCATCTCTGCCTCTTCCTCTGTTTTGTTTATTATTTATCATGCTTGGGATCCCTGTTTCACTAACCACTCCTGAGCATTGGTTCGAGAACTGCCGCGATAGAATGTTCAAATGTGGGAATATCACTGCTGGATTTCCTTTCCATGGAGGTGATCGAGAAAAAGAATGCGGACATCCAGATTTAGAGCTTCAGTGTGACGGTGATATTACCAGGATGCAAATTCATGGTGTACGGTACCGCGTGCTTGAGATCCTATCTGATCGTCGAATCCTAAGAATTTCGAATGAGGAGGTGATCAACAAAGGCATTTGTCGGCCTCCATTTCCAGATGATGATTGGATCCCAGATTTTCGGGTGTTTACTCCTGGTCCCGGCTTTACCAGTGTTACACTGTTTTATGACTGCCCCTCTCTCATCTCACCGGATCTTCTATTCTTTCCTTGCAATAAAAATGATGATTATAGTAATGTTTCGGTAGCAATAGCAAATAATAACAATATCCATCCAGAGAGATGCTCAGAGAGTGTCAATGTTACGATTCTTGAAACTTCCTTGAAAGCCTCCGCAATCATTCCTCGGATCTGAAAGGAGCCTTGAAAACAGGATTCGAGGTGCAATGGAGGAAGGAGGATGCGGAAGTATGTGGGAAATGCAATTCTTCCGGTGGAGCCTGCGGTTTCAGCATCTACGGTGATCGAGCATTCTACTGCTACTGCCCACCTGGAAATTCGAGTTTGCCGGAAGGCAAAGAATGTAAGCCCCTACCCCTACCACCACCACCACCACTACCACCGGATACAGGTAAGTAATATCCCTTTTTACAACAAAACAAAACACGGTATTATTAGTAGTAGTATTAATTGGCAGTGGATTAAAGTTGAAAACATAATTAAAATCTAACAAGAGTCATTTTTAAAAATATTGTTATGTCAAAATAACTGAAGTTGAGGATTTGATAGTTGTAGACTTGCATTGCAGTGTTTAGGAAAATGGATTATATTTAATGTTTGTTTCAATCATTTGGCAGCTTATTATTTTTGATGGATTATATTAATTGAGGTAAGTGGAAGGCTTACTTATCTCAACTATATATTACATTATTTGTTTTAAAATTAAATAATTCCTTTTATTTTTAATATTTTTAAATTTCAATTCTTAAATCTAACAGCATAACTCTACTTACAATACATCTATAACTTTTTTAATCACAACATTTTTAATATTTAACAAATTAAAAGTTATTTACACATCCAACTTAATAAATCAAAAATCAACGTGAGTTTGAATGATCCGAAAAGAAGGGAAAAACATTAGGTACTAACTGAATTATTAATTACCGTTGATGTTGTAATGGTAATTGATATGGCATATTATATCATCATTTCAAACAAAAATTTTAAGTCAAATTACACAATTAACCTCTATACTTTTTTATTTGAAAAAATAAAAATAAAAATAATTAAATTCACTCTAAAAGAAAAAGTATAGGGACTAACTGTTCAATTTGATGTAATCTAAAATGACAATATAATGTGTCATATTAACTTGTTCTTACAATGTTAATGATAGTGACTCAATGGCCAAAATGTAACGAATCAATAACATTAGGGACACTTTTTTCTCGAGTTCAACCAACAATCGATTGCCCGATTCAGTCGATCCACAAATCAATCGCTCCAACCCTTTATTTTGGACCGGCATCCCGACTGGTTTTCGGTCTAATTGGTTCGAGTGGACGGTTGAATCCAATTCTAAAAACAACAAAAATATTAAAAATTAATTTTATATTAATATTTACGTATAACTTTTTTTAATAAAAAATTAAAATATAATATTAATAATAACGAATTTCAATCAATTTAAATATTTATAAGTTCTATTTAAATATTTAGAAATTTAGTCAATTTTAGGACAAATCCAGATGAAGAAGGTAGGAACAACATTAATTTTGTGTTATTCTATGTACTAATAGACAGTCAAATTTATCAGTCTGATTTATTGAATAATATCAGTTCCCTCTTTGCATCATTGGTTTGCATAATCTGAACTCATCTGACAAAGAAAGCATTCATGTTTGACATGATTTATTCTCTTTCATTTCCGAGAAAATACCAAACTCCAGGAAATTTCCTACAATGAACAGGAAATTCTGGTAAACTCTTGCTGCCAAACTCCTACACATGCGATCAGCAGTCTTCATCAACATATTGTGGTTGTAAAAATAGAAGTGCTATTATGATTAGTTGCAGTGAATATCGACAGCGGAGAGAGTTGAATCCATAAAATAATCACCGTAACATCGTTTTCATTGCTTTGATCTTCATTTAGTCTATCAGGTCAATTAATCCAACATAAAGAAAATTCTTAATAGAAGTGGGGACTTGGCACCCAATTTCCAAATTAGTTTGGTTTAAGTCTCTACGGATTCTTAATTTGAGTTCTGCGATTTGGAATTAGGGTGTTTTTAGTGAAGGTCTTTGGTTGTCAATTTATGTTATATCCAAAGCATTTCCTGCCAGTTTCCTTCAAATTCTGCCATCGACGCTTTGGTCTTCTTCCCCATAATAGATGCCACCATAGACTTCTGCAGCACTCTAAAACCAATTTTCCAACTCCTGACGTAATTTCTAGATTAGAAAAGGATTAAACGTGTATACTAATATTTTAGATTTCAACATTGACCATTCAATATTTCATAAATATATTCAACACTTCATCCTTGTGACATCAACAAGATGTCTTCGCATTCTCTTCCGATATCTTCCCTTCTGGTGCTCTTCTTTCTCGTTTTCTTAACCAGAGTTCCAACGATTTTATCCGTCGACGATCCACGGTACTCGACCTGCAGGGAAACGCTAACATGCGGAAGCGTATCAAATATCGGTTACCCTTTCTGGGGATCGAGCCGTCTGAGTTACTGTGGGCAACCAGGATTTGAGCTGAGGTGCGAGAATGATATAGCGGAAATCATGATGAATGAAAACACCTTACGAGTTCTTGACATAGACCCTGAACGACAGATTCTTAAGGTAGCTAGGGAGGATTACTGGAATGATTATTGTCCCACGAAATTTATCAACACCTCAATCGACTTCGACCACTTCAATTACGGCTTAAACCTTAGGACCCTCACCCTATTCTACGGATGCTACCTGCCGATAACCCCGACATTTAGTGTTTTTACTAACTGCAGCATAAATAGTACACTTACGGATATGTCATATGCTACTAGAAACATGTTGGGTGATCCTCGCTATAGCACATGCCGTGAAATTGTCGTAGTTCCGGTTTATGAAGCTGCAGCAAAGGACCTGGAGGTGAACCCTATGACTATGCGGGCTGCTTTAAGAGGAGGTTTCGAATTGCAATGGGAAGCGGATAATGATCAGTGCAGAAGATGCAGAGATTCAGATGGGATTTGTGGATATAATCAAACTTCAAATAGTTTCACTTGCTTTTGCAGAGATAAACCTAGTGAAACCACATGTTTTCCAGCAACTGAAGGTACGTTATAGCTCTTCTTCCGTATAAGTTTGCTCATCTGTTTGTTGTTGCAGAAATTACTATTTCATTGAATATCTCGAGTCTTAACTCTTAAGTAACCTTCACGGTTTGACTCATTCTGATGTTCAATCTTCATTAGCAGAAGCAGCAAATTGGCCTTTGTTACTTCAGATCGAATCCTATTCTCCCCAAGAAGCCAATGACTTCATTAACTCTAACCATTTTGATTGGTTAATACCAGTTCACCTTCAAATTCCATGGTCGCTTGTTCTCTTTCCCATCACAACTGCATCAGCTAGCAGATAAAACGTAGGGTCTTACCAGTTGCTTATAGATTCGACCTAGAAATACTTTCAGCCAAAGTAGTACTATCATTGATTTATTCAATCATTAAAATCAGATGATATTTTCCAGTTATAGCTTTCTTCAAGTTTTCAACAAACTCGAACTGAGTTTATACCTTTATGAGTTCCGAGTCCTGAGAGCACTATTATAATGAACTGGGTTATTCACACTTAATAATATATTATTGCCATGGTAGGCTACCTAAATTTCCATAGACTGGCGCTTAATGGTGGCATATAACAGAAGTTTCCTTTAGAAAAATTTCAACTTTGAATTAGTCAAATACCAACTATTTGATCATGAAGATCAACACCAATTCACTTTCAAACGCTCATTTTATATCCAACTACTCTCAGTTTCTTTCCCTCATGCTCTCCATCCTCTCCGACAATGCCATCCAAGTTCTGGTTCATCATCATCATCATCAAAAGCTCGGTCCTGATTCTTTCTCCAAAACCAGTGTTTTCGAATAATTATTTGAGCTGCAGTGTTCGATCCAGTTGCGGAAATATTTCGGATATCGATTACCCTTTCTGGGGATTGGAACGGCCGGAAAGTTGTGGATATCCTGGATTCAAGCTCAGCTGCAGTGAAAATGAGCTAGAAATCACAATCAGCTCTGCAACATACCGAGTTCTTGCAATAAACAAGGCATCACAAACCCTTCATGTCTCTAGAACCGATTACAGTGAGAATCTTTGTCCCACTCATCTCATCAACTCCACTTTTGAAAGTGAAACCAGTCTTTTTCGACAAAACGGGGATAGTCAGGATATAAGGCTGTATTATGGTTGTCAGCCTCTCACAGCTCCACAAAATCTCACATCAAATCTCGGGATTTCCAATCGATTCGACTGCACAATAAACAATACAAATATCGTAGGTTATTATGTGACAAGGGAATTCGCGGGAACTGTCATCGGCAATTTCCTGAGATCTTGCAGTAACAGTGTGATTATTCCAGTCCCGAATTCTCAAGTTCCGTCACTGGAGGAAGGCCGGGATGCAGATGATTTGGAAGAAGCGGCTAAAATTGGGTTTCAGCTGGGGTGGTCTGCAGATGATGCCCGTTGTAATAATTGTGTAAACAAAGGTGGGCAGTGCGGGCGTAACCTCGTCTCAGGCGAATTTGAATGTTACTGCTCAGATGGCGAAGTTTGTTCCCCAGGTACAATCTTTGTTCTTTGCTGTACCTGTTCAAATATCTCTTGTAGTCGGATTTAAGTCGTACGATTTCGGTTCCAAGAACCCAGTGTTTTGGGGAAACCCGAAGCCGGAAACTGATGGAAGAAGGTGTCGTCGATCTTTGTTCCGACCAAACAGTAGTTCAGGGTTAGGTGGATGTAGTTTGGTCTTGACCTCTAATTATAATATTTTTTTATTATTAAATAGTCCGGGGGGGCTGTCAAGGTAGGAAACAAGGACATTGGGCCATTCCAGAATAAGATTATTGAAACTCATTTATTTGCTTTTCCCAAACGCAAATCCCATTACAGTTTTTCTTCTATATTTTGACTAACTTCAGGCTCTGTTAAATTTCTACCATTTGATGGTTGATTTTGGAGCGCTGTAAATTTAGCTGCTTTCGTTTCATTCTATTATCGCAGCACGAAAACTTGGGTATTTTATGCCATTAAAGTTGACCCATTTGCTAAGCCTAAGCTGAAAAATTCAACATTCCCCATTTGTTTTTCCACGCGGCTCAGTAAGAAACTTCAGCTACCAATTCATCGCTGGCCCATCTCCACCCAACTGTGGCCCACTCACCTTTCAGCCCGACCTACTCCAAAGATACCACCTTGACACTGCCACTCCGACTCTTGAAACAAACCAATCCGTGTTGGACATTGTATCCACATACACAATTCGACAACGTAGGTGATCTTTAAAAATCCTTTAGAGGAAAAATGAGTGCCAACTCATCGAAAAACAAAAGGGAGAGGAGGCACAATTTGGTGGAAAAGGAGAAAGGCTAAAGATAAGGGAAACGAATGGGGATAAGGAAAGGAGCTGCTAGGGGAAGGGTGATTATGGTTTTTTTCTTTTCTGCTTCAACTTAAAAAGAGAAGAGAGAGAAAGACTTTGAAATTTCACATTCTTTTCTTTTATCATCTCTCTTTCATTGATAGCATTTATTTTAAGAAATTGATAGCAAAATCTTAGTGACATAGTTAATCTAGAATTTAATTGCATTTCAACTCGAAAGAATCATATATTTTATATAAAGTGGAATTCAAATTTAAAATTTTAAAACATAATCGTTTTTGTGCATTAATAAATTTATGGAGTTTGAATTTATGTCACGTAAAATGCATTGAATTTTGATTACGGTGATAATAGTTTAGATCAATTTAAAATAAAATATAGTTCATATGTATAAATTTTTTATAGATTTTTAATTCATCAATTTATGGTAGTTTTTATTATTATTTGAAATGATATTTTATGAATCATATTTTGGTCACTGAATTTTAAAAAATTATGATATGGTCACTATAATGTTATCAATAAGTTACATTTTGATTTTTGAGTTGTTAATTACTGTTGATGTTGTAATGTTAATTGATATGGCATATTATATCATCATTTCAAACAAAAATTTGAAGTCAAATTACACAGTTAACCTCTATACTTTTTTATTTGAAAAAATAAAAATAAAAATAATTAAATTCACTCTAAAAGAAAAAATATAGGGACTAACTGTTCAATTTGATATAATCTAAAATGACGATATAATGTGACATATTAGCTTGTTCTTACAATGTTAATGATAGTTAGTGACTCAATGACCAAAATGTAACGAATCAATAGCATTAGGGACACCTTTTTTTCTCAGTTCAACCAACGATCCGATTGCTCGATTCAATCGATCCACAAATCAATCGGTCCAACCCTTTATTTTGGACTGGTATCCCGACTGGTTTCCAGTCTAATTGGTTCGAGTGGACAATTGAATCCAATTCTAAAAACAACAAAAATATTAAAAATTAATTTTATATTAATATTTACGTATAACTTTTTTTAATAAAAAATTAAAATTTAATATTAATAATAACGAATTTCAATCAATTTAAATATTTATAAATTAGTCAAGGACAAATCCAAATGAAGAAGTAGGAACAACGTTAATTTTGTTTTATTCTATGTACAAAAAGACGTAGTCAAAATTGTCAGTCTGATTTATTGAATAATATCAGTCCCCTCTTTTCATCATTGGTTTGCATAATTTGAACTCATCTGACAAAGAAAGCATTCATGTTTCACATGATATTTTCTTTTTCATTTCCGAGAAAATACCAAACTCCAGGAAATTTCCTACAATGAACAGAAATTCTGGGAGACTCTTGCTGCCAAACTCCTACACATGCGATCAGCATGTCTTCATGAACATATCCTGATTGCAAACATAAAAGTGCTATTATAATTAGTTGCAGTGAATATCGATAGCGGAGAGAGTCGAATCCATAAAATAATTACCCTAACTATAATTATTTATTCATTTTTTAATTAACATTTTGTGATATTTTTACTATTGCAGAGAAAAAGAAAACAATGGGAAAGGGTCTCATACTTGGACTAGGTATTATTTGGTAACCATTATTAACGTTCATTCCAATTAGTTTGATTTCTTGGTTTTAGTTTAAATTGTACCAACTCTTAAATATTTTTACTTGAAATTATTTGATTCTAACATTAATTCAATAAAAAATAATGCATAAAAAACCAAATAGCAAATCTTTATGAGAATATTTTTGGTGTTTTAATTTTTTAAATAAAATTTTATCTAATTATTTATTTATTAACATTTTTCTAGATTTCTAACTAACTGTGCATGTTGTTGTTATTATTTCAGTTCTTTCCACGGCTCTATTTTCTTTTCTCCATCTTAATTGTTTCACTTACTTTCTCCATATATTATATAACTAATTCATTGTTTTCATACTCCATGAGCAGGATTGACGGTAGCTATAACCATTCTCATATGCTTCCTTGTCTTGTGGTTCAAAGGAAAATCATTACCAAATCAAGGAAAGAAGAAAGAGGATGCTAGGATTGAGGCATTCATCAAAAAGTTTGGTTCTCTTGCACCAAGGCGATATTCTTACGCAGAAATCAGAAAAATGACAAATAAGTTTAATGATAAATTAGGTCAAGGAGGATTTGGCAGTGTATACAAAGGGAAATTGCCTGACTGTCGTCTCGTGGCAGTCAAAGTCTTAAGTGAATCAAAAGGAAATGGAGAGGATTTCATGAATGAAGTGGCTAGCATTAGTAGAACTTCTCATGTTAATATCGTGAGTCTACTTGGTTTTTGTTTTGAGAAATCAAAGAGAGCTTTAATTTATGAATTCATGCCCCATGGATCCTTGGATAAGTTCATTTATGATA
Organism: Gossypium anomalum; assembly: GCA_025698475.1. Lineage (NCBI taxonomy): Eukaryota > Viridiplantae > Streptophyta > Magnoliopsida > Malvales > Malvaceae > Gossypium > Gossypium anomalum. The sequence goes on from CM046966.1 coordinate 21,037,792, forward strand.
GAGGATTGCAACATCAAAGTTGTCGATTGGAGTGGAGAACTTTGTATGACATTGCACTTGGCATTGCTAGAGGACTCGAATACTTGCATCAAGGTTGCAACACAAGGATCTTACATTTTGATATAAAACCTCACAACATCCTTTTAGATGAGAACTTCTGTCCCAAAATCTCTGATTTTGGTTTGTCTAAATTATGTGAAAGAAAGGAGAGTATTATTTCCATGGCTTGTGCTAGGGGAACAATAGGTTATATTGCTCCAGAAGTGTTTTGTCGAAACTTTGGCGGAGTTTCTTATAAATCGGATGTCTATAGCTATGGAATGATGGTCCTTGAAATGGTGGGAGGAAGAAAAAATATTGATGTTGAAGTGTCTCAAACTAGTGAAGTCTATTTTCCGTCTTGGATTTATAAGCACCTTGATCAGTCTATGAACTTGAATCTTAATGGAGTAATAGTTGAAGAAGAAGAAGAAATAACAAGGAAGTTGATTATTGTGAGCCTTTGGTGCATTCAATCTGATCCAACTGATCGACCATCGATGACTAAAGTGATAGAAATGTTACAAGCAAATCTTCAATTATTGATAATTCCACCTAGACCGTTTGTATCTTCTCCTGTACGATCTCCTAAAACTTTAGAACATCAAAAATAATTTTAGCTTTGATTTGTTTGATGTTGCAAGTTTAACTCAAACTTCTAATAAAAATTATGATTGAATGTTACAATTATGATGAAAAACCATGATTTTTAAGGTAAAAAAAAAAGTCACAATATTTTAGAATATGTTAAAGCACGTTATCGCAAGATAAAATTTAGACGATTCAGATGATAAAATAGTTTTCTCTCTCTCCTCATCGTATGAATTAGATTGGTTTCATTCAATAATATACATTTTGTTTCATATAAAATTACGTAAGGCATTATGATGGGTTATCAATTGGAATAATGATTATTGGTAAAGAAATAATATAGAAAAGCGGACTATATATTTGTAAAACATTATATAAAATATTCATTCATTTTTTAACTCAATGATAATTTCTTTTAAAAAGAAATGATAGTTTTCCTTTTAACTAAAATAGTTTTTTTTACAGATGTGATAGTGATTTACATCATTTTATTTAAAGATATCACATAAAAAACTAAAATAAAATACACTAATAGTAATAAATTTTTATTAAATTAATGTCAATTAATTCGAAACGTCAAACTCAATAAAAAAATATTTTTAAATTGGATTTCACTAAATTAAACTTATCTAAGGTAAAAAATATTAGTTTGAATTGAGTTTGTACAAAATCATTTTGCAAACTGGATAAACAAAAATTCAAAATGATTATTTTAATATTAAAATATTCTTATTTAAATGTAATAATAAATTTTAATATAAAAATTATTAGTATTTTATTAATTTTAAAATAATAAACATGAGTTTTTCGCATCAACTTGAAGCCGATCACGATGGACTTAAACATCAAAAAATCTGGAGAGTGAATCTTGTCAAGAAAAAAAGAAAGATTCTGAACAGTGACCAAACCCTAGCCTAACCAGGCCCACGGACACGCATATTTGGACCATGTTACTTGTCCAACAAAAATTTTATATAATAACAAATAAAAATAAAAAAATTATATTTAAATTATTACAATTTCATTAACCAAAAATTAATATATATGTTACTTTTTTTAAATAAAAAATTAATTAATTATATAATATCTTTATATTTCATACATAAAGTTTTATAAGTAACACATTTATATAATCTAATCTAATATATTATAATTATATTAATATAATATTTCTATATTATTGATGCTTTCTATCTGTGTAAATCTCTCTAAACAACAAGGCACAATTTGTACCTCTCCACATTGTATTTTGAACACTTCTTGATTTTAAGTATACATTTGCATCTAATGGGTTTTTACCTTTTGTCAATGAAATGAGGTCATATACATCATTTTTAATGAACTTAATCTCTTCGTCCATGGAATATATCCATATTTGAAAGCTAGAACTTTTATTGGTTGGACAAAAGTTGATTATATCATCTTACATCACTCCAATGTCAACTTCATGTTCTTAGAGAAATATAATACAATCATATAATATTGCATTCTTTTTTTTTTTCTTTTTATAGTGGATTTTTTTAATGGCATTAGCTATTGAGATTGTAGAGTTTATTTTTTTTTGAACAAATTCTTGTACTTGATCACTAGATTTAATGGCATTGTTTTGATCTAGAGTTACTATTTTAACAAATTCAGGTATAGTAGATTATTCCTTCTCATTGTCAATAGCAATTAAAATAATGTGTTGAGAAATATCAACATATTTTTTTTTAAAAAAATAATGTCCCTAATTGTCTCTTCCTTACAAACTCAATATCTTCAAAGAATTGTGCATTAAACTTATCAAAACTTACCTTAGTAATGAGATCACAAAATTTGTAACCTCTAGACCTTTCAAAGTAACCTATGAAATAGCAACTAATAGTTATTAAGTTCAATTTCCTTTCATTTGGCCTATAAGGCCAAGCCTCAATTGGACATCCCAAAGTGTGCAAATGCTTTAAGTTAAGTTTTATTTCTATCCAAAGTTCATAATAGGACTTTTCGACTGCTTTAGTCAAAACTTTGTTGAATATATATGTTGTGATCTTTAATAATTCTCAAAAGTGATTTAAATAAAGTAGAATGATTAATCATACACCTTATTATGCCCTTAAGTGTAATGTTTCATCTTTTAGCAACACCATTCACAGTAGGTAGCTTAACATAGTGTACTGTGGGACGATACAATTTCTTCTAAGAATCAAATATGTTGTTAACCTAAACCATCATAATTGCATTAATATTAACCATTACGGTCAGATCTAACACTTTTAATTCTTTTGTCAAGTTGGTTTTCAATTTCAACCTTATAATACATTAGCACATCCAATGTTTGCAATTTCTCTTGAATGAGATAAAGTAGTCATATAAAAAATCATTTATTAACGTTATGAAATATTGTTGACATTCCAAAAAACTATAGGGAACGATCCACTAATATTCGTATGTATCAGTTAAGGCGTCTAGTTTTCTATTGGCATCAAATCTACTAACATGTGTTTGTTTCCTCTTAATGCAATTTGTACACACATCAAGATCTAAAAAAATCAAAGGGTCAAGAATATCGTCAGACGCAAGTCTCTAAATTCTCCTTTTAGAGATATAACTTAAATTTTTTTGTGGCTTACTAAACCAAATTCTCAATGGTTAATTTATGTTTTTTTAATCTATTATGTTTGTAACACCCCTCATCCGTATTCACGGTCAAAATAGGGTTACGAGGTATTACCTATCAATCAACATCTTTAACATACACAACTCATACATTTATGCATTCAAACCCAAATACCATTCAATCATATTCACATTGTCCTTTATAAGGGCCTACGAGGCCTTAAACATGCTTTAGAAATGGTTCGGGACTAAATCGATAACATATATAAATTTGGAAACTTATAAAAATTTCAAACATATAAAGGTCACACACCCGTGCCTCAGGCCATGTGAAAACAGGGCATACATACTGACTTGGGTCACACGGCCGACCACACGCCCGTGTGTCTAGCCCGTGTGCCTTTTGAAGTGGCCATACACACCCGTATGCCAGGCTTTGTGCTAGGCCATGCCAATCCTGTAGGGTATACTAACTTATGCAACACGGCCAAGTCACAAGCCTGTGCACTAAGCCATGTGCCATTTAGGGGGTATACTGACTTATGCCACACGGCCAATCACACGTTCGTGTGTGAGGCCGTGTGGATCATACTGACTTCAATTCAATTTCAACACAATGGGACACACGACCGTGTAACATGACCGTGTGTCGCGCACGGCTAAGACATACGCCTGTGTTTCTGCCCGTATAGACAAAAATAGGTCATTTGCAAGGCCAATTTGCCACCCTTACTCATGCTCACCTAAACAACCAAAATAGTACCATTTCATCATACAATAGGCAGCCAAAATCATCATTCAAATGCACAATTTATACCATATCCAATTCAACCAAATTCAACATTCAAGTCAATACCAAATACCTATTCAAATACTTATCAACTCAACTTCTAAAATCATACTTCATCAAAGCATTTCTCAAGCATTAATCTCCATAAATCAATTAGCCATTTGCAATTATAAAACAACAACCATTTTCATACCAAGCATGCCAAAATAAACCATCACTCATGGCTATATATACAACCAAAACATATACATTTACAAGCCATTTCTAATAGCTAAACATACATCAATATTAACATCATTTACAAGCCAACTCTCATAGCTATAATCACAACCAAAATACCACAAGTAGCCTATACATGTCATATACCATAATTGTATAACTCAAAAGTGCCAACTTAGATGTTTGATAGTGCGATGATGTTCCAGACGACTCCCGGATCTGAGCTAGCTTTGATTCACTATAAAACATAGAAAAACAATACGAAGTAAGATTCATAGCTTAGTAAGCTCGTATGTGAATAACTTATTTCATCAAATCAACCAATTATACATAACATCACGATATACACCTTAACTACAAACCTTTCTCATGTCTCAAAACGTGATCAAATATCATCTCATCAAACTTTCTCTATTTAATACTCGAATAGGTTCTGTATGTACCTGTATCGCCTCATACTAACCTCTTTCTCAACCACATCATTCGTTTACCCATTGAACCATTCGGAATAGAAGTCGGATACTCAAGGATCTCAATCGATAAGTACCTATACCATGGCCCGAAGCCAAATCAAGGTAACTTATCTCGGAGTACCTATACCATGGCTCGCAGCTAAATCAAAGTAACTTATCCCGGAGTACCTATACCATGGCCCGTAGCCAAATCAAGGTAACTCCTCTCCAAAATACCTATACCATGGCCCATAGCGAAATCAAGATAACTCCTCTCTAAAATACCTATACCATGGTCTGTAGCCAAATTAAAGTATCACTTGCACCCGAAGTGCAAATATCGTGGCTCAAAGCCAACTTATCCGATATGCATGGCTCGAAGCCAAATTGGTATATCATCTCATAACATGTCTCAAGTATCCAAATCTATTCCTAAGGTTCAATCGGGCTTTCACGCATTTCGTTTCTATCGTCGAATGCATTCGTAGAGTCGTTTTCACAATTCAACATTATTCGTAATCTCGTAATTCTAGTTTATGCAATATTAAAGCCTTTAACATACATTTATAATGAAATTACCATATACAAACTTACCTCGTATTCGGAATTGACGGATCGGATCGACTATTCGATAACCTTACTTTTCCCCTGATCTAAATCTGAATTCTTTCTTTCTTAATCTATTTGTATTCAAAATTAACTCATTTAATCATCCATTCACTCAGTTTAATCCAAAAATACATATTTGGGCATTTTTACACATTAGCCCCTAAATTTTCACATTTTTACAATTTAGTCCTTATTTCACAAATACACAAAATAATGAAATTCACAATGAACCCATGCTAGCCGAATTACCATAATGCCCCTAGCAGCCCATATTTTTCATTGATTTTACATTTTAACCACTAGCTTTACACATTTCTTAATTTAGTCACTATTATGCATTTTCATCAAAAATCACTTTACAAAACATGAAAATCTATCATCAAAAATTCATATTTCATCTTCAACCATCAAATAACACATGAAATCATCAATGGAAACTCTTAAAATCTTTAACAGTTTCAAAATTAAAGGTACGGGCTAGCTAGAATACAAAGCAACGATCTCAAAAACGTAAAAATCATCAAAAACCTAGTTCAAACCATACCTTAATCAAGCTAAATGTGTGCCGAAACCTAAATGCTCTCCCATGGCTTCTTCCTCTTTTAATTTTGGTTGAAGATGATGATATTTAAGCTTATTTTAACTTTGTTTTATTTAACATATATTTATTAACATTTTTACTAATTTAACCTTAGTTAATAAACTTTAAAAACACATAAGCCATGTCCATTAATGTCTATTAACACTACCAATGGTCTAATATCATCATAAGGACCTTTGGTTTAATAAATCATAACAATTAAACACCTTTAACAAATAGAATGTAACTTTTGCATTTTACGCGATTAAGTCCTTTTTCTCAAATTGAGCAATTAAACAAAAAAAATTAGCTCACGAAATTTTCACACATACATGCTATCATGCTGTAAACACCAAAAATAATATTAAAATAATTTTTTGACATCAGATTTGTGGTTTTGAAATCACTGTTCCGATTTAGCTAAAACCGGGCTGTTACAATGGTAGTGTGCAAAGATTCATTAAATAAAGCAATAGTATCAAGTAAATATAGATTATCATAATCATATAGTGAACTAGAACCAACCAAATTTGAATTTTTAAAAAATATTAAATTTTGCATTTCCAAATAAACAATAATAAGCGAATTCTTCCAATGTTGAAATGATAATCAAATTCCCCCTAAAAGAGTCTCATTCAAATCCAAATAAAATCCAATTTTTAATAGTAACCTAAAATTTCCTATTACCTTAATTCCTATCAAAATATTGTCGCTTACATAATTGTATCTTTAAACATTATTTAGCTTTCAGTAGGTTTGCCAATCTTGCATAAACACATTGATGTAGGTTGATGCATCGGAATCTATCCACCAAGTGTATCTAGGTACTAAAGTTAAATTGACCTCAAAATAAATATAAGTAAGAAGTGTACTTTTCTTTGCGGTACAATATTTTCACTGTAGTTATTTTTCTTTGTATACTTCATTAAAGTTAGACTTGTCCATACTAATTTCAACCTTTTTGTTCTTGGCAAATCTCTTTCCAACGTTGATCATGAATTTTTTAGCCATGATAATCTTATCAAACATAGTGCCCCTGAATGTTTCTGGAATGACCATCATAATCATCATACACATATGGTTTGATCTCTCACACCTTTTCATCTACCTCTTTCCATCAAAGGCACTCTTATACGTAAATGATGGAGGAGAATTAACCCTTAATACAAGATCGAGAACTATTATAAGACTCTATTATCATGATTTGAAGTTCATGCCATTTAAAAAAAAAGGGATTGCATTCACATTTACAAGGATGCCAAAGGATGTAATAATAAGTTAATCAAATAAAAAAAGCTCACATAAGACCTAAAATAGAAAAAATAACAATAAATTTGAGTAATGGTGAACATAATCAAAATATCAGACACTCCATTAATATTTCATATTTGAATAAATATTAACTTGTAAGTGATATCTTAGTGTAGTAATCAAACACCAACAATAAGAGCATGTCTATAACACCCCTCGCCCGGTCCAATTGCCAAACCCGAGCTACAGGATGCTACCACTATTATCGGAGCAAACCACTACAATTTATACTAATTAATTCATCTAGACACCAATTCATGCCATAATCCCATGTATAATATGAAATACTATCAAGCCGAGTTTTAAACGAGCTTACAATAGCTTTTAGACTGACTTGAGCACGAATAAGGACCAATCTAAAAAAATTTCAAAAAATTTAGAAATAGGTATCGATACCCACTTCAAGCATCGATACCATTTTCACTTTTGATGTTTCAAAATTAAGATGAAAATGTACAAGTATCGATACCTGGAATTTGGTATTGATACCTTTGTTGCAAAGTATCGATACTTATCCCAATACTAATACCATTTTTAGGCTCGATGTTTGAAAAATTCAGGAAATTTGTAACATGCTGATACCTTTGTTTAGGGTATACATTTTTCCAAAATGCCAAAAATCACACATTTTGGTCATTTTTACATGCTCAATCGAACTCCAACTCAAATGGTGCTTGTAGGCACATTTCGACCTGCTTATAATCCACTCAAAACATGTCAATATACTACATTTCATCCATTCCAAAATGTCTCAAATGGAATCCAAAACACAACACTGCTAATTGCACAACTCATACTAAATTTGCCATTCAATTTATTATTTAATACCATTGTGTTATCATGCCTAATCATACTCACAAGTACCATTATGTATCATTCAAAACATACTAATTTCATACCAAAACTCACAATTAAACATATTTCAAACATCTAAACTAATATGCCACATTTGACACCAAATTTACAACAACCTACTTATATCATTTCATGCCATTCAACCATTCATTTCATCTAGTTATTTCATGCTCAACTATGCAATTATGGATGCCAACTACATACAACACAACATAACACCAAATTTATGAACATAAACAATTTGCCATTACAACAAAAGTTCATTTTCAACTAATGCTTCAAATCAAGCTTAACATTTTAAGATAACATGACCACTCCTAGGAACATGCCACATATAACCGAATTCAAATGCTCAAAAGTCTACCAAATTAGGAAATGGATAGTGTGAGCTCTGAGGCAATCTGGTCAACGCATTCTATGAACTAAAAATATATAGAGAAGGAAAAACAACTAGGTAAGCATTTCAAATGCTTAGTAAGCTCATATTTATATACAAACAATTAACTTACCTCATATGACAATTACCTAACATATCAAAAACACAAGCACAACAAGGTGAGCTTAATTCATATTCAATGATGTAACATATCAAGTACAAGCATAACATTTCATATCTTCTAAATCCAATTTAGCCACAACTCAATCATATGCACATACTCAATTTATCATTAAATATTCCACTTTGCTAGCTTTGATCATTAAACACATTATATGCTCTTCAGTTCCACGTCTCACATCTTGTAAGCTACCCGATGAAACACCGTAAAAGAACTAAACCTTTTGTGCTCAACTAATCACATATGATGCTCATCTAAGCTAAACATATTTGTTTGTATCAGATTACCCGTCCAGGCTAAAACCTATAAAACGACATCAAGTTACTCATCTGAGCTAAACATGTATTACATGTATCTTCAAGTCTACAACAAATGATGGAACTCGGAATGATCGAAAATCAACCTGTAACCATGTGTACATTATATTTACAAATTTCCATCAGGGTAATTTCCATCATGTAAGTTCATATATTTGTTCCTTTTCAACTTAATCTTAATCTCACCCTTTAGTACTAAATTGAGATTACTTTAAAGTTCAACAAAGCATACATAAATTCACAATATAACGTACATAGGGATTTAAGAATATTTATCCTATATGAACTTTCTTCGATAAAATAGCAATCGATAAGGTGTTGGGACTATCTACAATTTTCTCTTTTTCGTGATTATCTTCCGATTGATTTAAATCTCAATCTATTCCATAATTCAATTGAATTATCAATTCGAAACATCATTTAATAGCCCACTACAGTTATGTATCAATTCAATTTCATCTATCAAATATTTTCTCAAGTTTTTCATTTTATTCAATTTAGTCCCTAAAATTGAAATTGTCATAACTTTCAAATTTGAGTTTCGATTTCGAAACTAATCTCAATTTCATCCTTTTAGAGCCCTCCAATATTAAAATTTACATAAATTTTATACGAAATTCAAAATTGTTGCATTTTAGTCCCTATGTTCAAAACTAACAATTAAACTTTACTAACAAGTCATTTTTCATTTATAACACCAAAACTTCAAATATTTTAAAACTTTAACAGTTTTGAGAAATAAAGTACGAGTTAGCTAAATCGAGCTCCTATTATCTCAAAAACATAAAAATTATAAGAAACGAAGTTAGAAAACATACCAAATGAGACGCCGAATGTTGAAATGTTTGTAACCTTTTACTTTTCTTTTTCTCCTGGCCAAGTGGAGAAGATGATGAATGTGTCATCTTTTTTTATTTCTTTATGTTTTATATTATAATTATAAGTTAATAAACTATAATTAATTGGTTAATTAATTAAAGCTTAATTACTTAAAATTAAACATGTTTAGCAAAGTTGGTGGGATACATTTTTCATCCACCACCGTTTAAATCTTTCAGAGCAGTCAAATTACCTAATTGGTCTTCCAATTAATCACACTTTCATAGCAATTAAATTTTACTATTTTTACAATTTAGTTCTTATACTTTAATTAGTCACTAATGCGGCAAAATTACCTATCCAAAATTCAATTCACCTATACAATAACTCCATAAATATTTAATAAAAATATTTATGGACTCAGTTTACTGAAATGAGATCCCGATATCTCATTTTCCGACACCACTGACGTTAAGGTCATTACACTTATACTTTAGTTAACTATCCAATTAATAAAATTATATAACCAAACTCAAACTAAATTTCATATTGACCTCGTAAATATTAAATACTGAAAAACGGATTATTACAATGTCAAATAATGAATCTTCTTTTGAATCATTTATTACTCACACGTGAAATCGAAATCAATATATGTTTATTATCACAGTTTTACACGTAATTATATTACATATTTAAATTTCTTTGGACCAATAAATATTATCATGTCATAAGTTATATGTAAACAACTTTTTATATTTTAAAATAAAATAACATCCACATCATAAATCATTTTAATAATTTATTATTCCGATTAAATTATTTTAAAATATATAGATTAACTTTCATTATGATAATCCATTATCATCACTCTTTTAAATAATGGGTGATCAAAAGGTATTTTTCTTATAATTATAATAATACAACGGTTTTTTGGGGATTCAAAATAATAGTACAACGTTAATTGCAGCATTAATGATCGGCATTGATAAACATCCACTGTAATAAGATCATCCAATAACGATTGAATGTTGGACTTTAAACAAGAATGTTGACTATTAAATAATCATCCAATTACAGTTATGCATTAAGTTTATATTTATCAAGTCCTTAAACCTTAGTATAAATAATCAAAACCTGAAAATTCAACATGAAATTTTAAGAAAAAATCATTCAAAAATAATAATTTATTCTCAGTTATTCAACATGATGAAGCTTAAATGTCGCTTGTTAAAACTTTAGTAAATTTAATGTAAAAAATAATAAATTAGATTTGTCATGTTAGATTATCAAGAACAAATACTAGTTGTAGAAGCACTTCTTTGATATGTTGAAATCTTTTAATCTTATTGTTTTTTATCTTCTAAATTATCACGTCATTTTTCAGAAAAAGTAAGACTCTCTTTTCAAAAGACTGGTTGCTAGACAAATTATCTTATGTGTAATTTGAGGACCGTAACTCTAATATGTAACTTTTAAACCTTAATCTTATTGTTTTTAATTAGATCATTATTAATTGAAGTTTAATTACTTGAGTATATACATATATTTGGCTCATTTTTCTTTTTTAATAATTAAATTCTAATTAACCTTAACTGTATTAGGTCACTTTTAGGCTAAGCTTTTATGATGTTAAAAAGTAACATTTAATTATTCTTATTCCAAAAAAAAAAAAAAATTATAGTGCATGGTTACTGAAAGTAAAGTATTCACTTTACCTAATATAACTAAATAAATGATCTTCTATTCTTTTCCAGCATCGTTGTCATTTGAATATGACTTTTAAAAAAAATCAGTACTTTAATACTTTATCAATGTTAATAACCTCTATTCTTTTTCTCGATGATCTTCTTTAAATATTGATTGAAAATGCTTAAGTGTTGAAAGCTCTTTATAGCTGCTATATCACTATAATATTAACAATTAATCTAAATAATATTTATTATTATTATTATTATTATTATTAATTATTAATATATTAAATTCAACTTTAACTCAATTGTATAGCTCAAACAATTTTATTGATTATTAATAATTAATATTAATATTATTTTTTTAGAAAAATTAATTAATGTCATTTATTCTTAATACTTTAAATCAATAAATGAATAAAAAATTTATTATATAAAAAAATTCATTTCATTTAATTATGAACTAGTGTTTATATATATTAGATTATAGATATAAATATTGTAGTGTTAGAATTAAGTGACCCTAATTCTTATTTAAATAAAATACGATGGAAAATAAAATAAAAGTAAAATCCATATAGAACTAGACTTCTTTTATTTTATTTTAGAATAAGGTTTTTTAAACCTTATTAAACTCCATCTATTTTATATTTACTAGGATAAAGTGTTTCAATCCTACTAGAATATGGCTTTACAAGCCTATAAATAGACATAGTCTATTCCTTTTGTATTGATTCAAATTTTCGACATAGTGAATTTTCTTCTCCTCTCGCTCGTGGTTTTTTCCCAAAGGGTTTCCACGTAAAATTTTGTGTTCTTTATTTTTATTTTATTTTATTTTTTCACAATTGGTATCCGAGCTTCCGGGTTGTTCATCTCGATCACGGTAATGGCGTCTTTGAAATATGAAATTCCGTTGTTGGATCGCAACACTAGATTTGCGTTGTGGCAGATTAAGATGCAAGCAGTTCTTGCGCAGATGGATCTGGAGGATGCCCTGCTAGGGATAGATAAGATGCCTTCGACATTAACAGATGAAGAGAAGAAGCGTAAGGATCGAAAGGCATTAACACAATTGCATCTGCATTTGTCCAATGAAATTTTGCAGGATGTGATGATGAAGAGAAAGATCACACAGCATTATGGAAGAGGCTAGAACAAATATGTATGTCGAAAACTCTAACAAGCAAGTTGCATATGAAGCAGCGTCTTTATGCTCATCGTTTGGAGGAAGGTGCGTGCAGACACCACGAACACTTAATGAAGTTGTTTAAAGAAATTCTCTCAAACTTGGAGGCCATGGAGGTTCGAGATGATAAGGAAGATCTAGGGTTGATTCTACTTTGTTCGTTGCCTCGTCTTATTCAACCTTTAGAGACACGATTTTATATAGCCGCGAGTCTCTCACGGTTGATGAGGTTTATGATTCTTTAACCTCGTATGATAAGATGAAACATCTTGTGGTTAAACTCGACTCTCGGGAGAGGGTCTCATTGTTCGTGGGAGACAAGATCGAATATCGATGATGATCGTGGTAGGACACAGGAAAAGAAATCATCGTGGTAAATCTAAGGGTAGATCAAGTCTTCAAATAGAGGTAAAACTTGTAACTTCAGTAAGAAGAAAGGGCACATTAAATCTGAGTGCTATAAGCTACAAAATAAGATTAAAGGGAGGCTGCGAATCAAAGGGAAAACAACCGAGAAAATTCTCGTGAAGGCGATGTTGTAGAAGACTACAATGATGGTGAACTTCTAGTCGCTTCACAATGATTCTAAAGTAAGTGAGGAGTGGATACTTGATTCAGCCGCACCTTCCATATGAGTCCCAATCGGGATTGGTTTACAACTTACGAAAACAAAGATTAATGCGAAGGTGTTGTTTTGATGGGAAATAATGCTTCGTGTAAGATCGCAGTGTTGGAACAATTAAAGTTAAGATGTTTGATGGAGTTGTCGAACACTTAGTGACGTGCGGTATGTTCCGAATTGAAAAGAAATTTAATTTCGTTGAGTACTCTTGATTCAAAAGTGCACAGATACACAAATGAAAGTGGGGTTTTAAAGATTTCAAAGGTTCCCTTGTTGTGATGAAAGGGCAAAGAAAAACTGCCAAGTTATATGTTTTGCGGTGGTTCTCATCATTCATCGGTGATGCAAATTGTCGCTTCCTCTTCCTTGTCGATGATGATATTACTAAACTTTGGCATATGCGCCTAGGGCATATGAGTGAGAATGGCATGGTAGAATTGAGCAAAAGAGGACTTCTTGATGGGCAAGGAATTTGCAAACCGAATTTCGTGAGCACTGTGTTTTTGGGAAGCAAAAGAGAGTTCGATTCACTAGAGGAATCCATAACAAGAAGGAAACGTTGGAGTATATTCATTCTCGATCTATGGGGACCATCCAGAGTGCCTTCGAGAGGTGGAGCTAATTATATGCTAACCTTTATTGATGATTTTTCCGAGAAAAGTTTGGGCGTTCTTCCCAAGGCGAGAAAGCGATGTGTTTTCCGCATTTAAGTCTTGGAAAATTATGATTGAAAAACAGACGGAAAAAGCAGATAAAATACCTCCGCACATGACAATGGCTTAGAGTTCGTTCGATGAGTTTAATAGATTGTGCAAGTCGAAGAAGGATCGTGAGACACTTGACGATTCGTCATACTCCACAAAGAAAAACGGCGTTGCGAGCGAATGAACAAAACGATCATGGAGAAGGTTCGATGTATGTTGTCAAATGCCAACTTACCAAGTCGTTTTGGGCGAAGCGACCTCATCGCATGTTTTTGATCAACCGATCTCCATCCGTTGCCATTGAGAAAAAGACTCCACAAGAGGTATGGTCCGTAATCCTGCTAATTATTCCGATTTAAAGATCTTTGGGTGTCCTGCGTATGCTCATGTTAATAATGGAAAATTGGAACCGAGATCCATTAAATGTGTTTTTCTTGGTTATAAAGTCGTGTAAAAGGGTATAAGTTATGGTGTCCTGAAAATAGGAAAGTTGTGATTAGCAGAGATGTTGTTTTTTTGATGAAACTGCTATGCTTCCTAACTTATCTCTTAAAGACTCTTCCAATAAAGAAAATCAAAAGCAGTGGGAGCATCAGATTAATACAGTCGACTCCTCAAGTCGAGACAAAAATTGAGAATAGAGTTGCTTCTTCGCCTCAATACTCTATCGCCAAAAACAGAACTAAAAGAGAAATTAAACCTCCAAAGAAGTATCTTTGAGGTGATCTAGTTGCTTATGCTTTAAATGTGGTGAAGATATAGATGCGAATCAAGAGCCATCAAATTATTCTCGAGGCGATTAGTGTGAAGACTCGAAAAATGGATGTTTGCTATGCAAGAGGAGATGGAATCACTCCACAAAAACAAAACATGGGATCTTGTGAAACTTCCTAAAGGTAAGAAGACTGCTCGTTGTAAATGGGTGTTTAAAAAGAAAGAAGGGACTCAGGAGTTGAAGAACCTAAATATAAAGCAAGGCTTGTTGCAAAGGGTTACAGTCAAGTTCCAGTGAGTGGACTTCACAGATGTGTTCTCCCGGTTGTGAAGCATAGTTCGATTCGAGCTTTGCTTGGTATTGTGGCCATGCATGATTTAGAGCTTGAGCAGCAGTTAGATGTCAAAACTGCATTTTTGCATGGAGAACTTGAGGAAGATATTTACATGCAACAACCAGAGAGGGTTTCTGATCTCGAGAAAAAGAGGATTATGTTTGCTTGCTTTGAAAAGTCCCTTTACGGTTTGAAACAAATCACCAAGGCAAAGTGGTACAAGAGGTTTGATTCCTTTATGACTTCTCACGATTTCAAAAGAAGTAGTTTTGATATTGTGTTTACTTTAAGAAAAACAATGATGGTTCTTTTGTGTATCTACTTCTTTACGTTGATGACATGTTGATAGCAAAGAAAAAGACAAAGGAGAGATAAGAAAGGTCAAAGCCCAACTAAGTGAAGAATTTGAGATGAAAGATTTGGGACCAAAGAAAGAAGATACTTGGTATGGAGATTCTTAGAGATAGAAAAACAAGTAAATTGTACCTAAGTCAGAAGGGGTACATTGAGAAACTTCTTTGCGGAGTTCAATATGCGAGTGCTAAGCTAAGCTTTGTTAGTACTCCTTTAGCAACCATTTTAGACTTTCATCGACTTTGTCTCCACAATCGATGATGAGATTGAGTACATGTCACATGTTCCATACTCTAGTGCAGTGGGATCTCTCATGTATGCTATGGTTTGTTCACGTCCAGATTTATCATATGCAGTCAGTGCAGTTAGCAGATATATGGCGAATCCCGGTAAAGAACACTGGAAAGCAGTTCAGTGGATTTTAAGATACTTACGAGGTACTACTGATGTTTGCTTACAGTTTGGAAGAACTGAAGATGGAGTTATTGGGTATGTTGATGCTGATTTTGCTGGAGACCTTGATAGAAGAAGATCTCTCACAGGTTACGTCTTTACAATCGGAGGTTGTGCAATAAGTTGGAAAGCCACTTTGCAAACTACAGTCGCTTTGTCTACCACTGAAGCTGAGTACATGGCGATTACTGAGGCTTGTAAAGAAGCTATTTGGTTGAAGGGACTCTTTAGTGAACTAAATGAAGACCTTCAAATCAAAGCCTGATTTTTGTGACAATCAGTGCCATCTTTCTTACAAAAGATCAAATGTTTCATGAGAGAACAAAACACATTGATGTTCGGTATCATTTTGTTCGTGATATTATTGCTCGTGGTGATATTGTTGTGAGCAAAATTAGTACTCATGAAAATCCTGCAGATATGATGACCAAGTCACTTCCTATAACCAAGTTTGAGCATTGCTTAGACTTGGTTGGTGTTCATTGTTGAAGTTAAACCCTTAAGGGGTTTTATGGAAGAGGTGGAGAACTTGTTCGCGATTAAGAACTTGTTCATTGAGAATTTGTGTCAAGGTGGAGATTGTTAGAATTAAGTGACCCTAATTCTTATTTAAATAAAATACGATGGAAAATAAAATAAAAGTAAAATCCATATAGAACTAGACTTCTTTTATTTTATTTTAGAATAAGGTTTTAAACCTTATTAAACTCCATCTATTTTATATTTACTAGATAAGGTGTTTCAATCCTACTAGAATATGGCTTTACAAGCCTATAAATAGACATAGTCTATTCCTTTTGTATTGATTCAAATTTTCGACATAGTGAATTTTCTCTCCTCCTCTGCTGTGGTTTTTTCCCGAAAGGGTTTCCACGTAAAATTTTGTGTTCTTTATTTTTTATTTTATTTTATTTTTTTCACATGTAGATTAAAGTAGTAGCTTTGAAAAGTGAAATTTGTATTTATACTTATAACATAAAGGGTTTGTCATAAAGATAAACCACAATTTATTTAAATATTAGGGTGTGATGCAAGATTCAACCAAATTAATTGAATAAATCAAAAATTGAAGCCATGTATGTGGCTTCAAACCAAAATTAGACAGACTTTTACTCTCTTGATACTGCATATAGGCAGGAAGTGGAACTAATCCAAGGATATCTCTAATTTTGTTTTTTTATTGAATAAATTTTAGTAAAGTCAACAAATCTTTGGTGACACGCAATCCTTTAATACAAACCTAGGTTTATCACTTTCTATTGCTTAACACCATTTATTTTATGGACTCCAAGTCTGAAATTTAAATACGCATCATCACTTTTTGGATAATGATGACTTAGACTTGAAAAAAGAAGAAGAGAAAATCCATGATTAAACCTAAACATCATGATTTTAAAACTAAATTACAAAGATTTATATGTATGCATGTCCCAATTATACATATTTGGGTCCTATTTATTATTTGCAATAATAAGATAGCAGACCTACACTCCCATTCACATTTCTACACAACTCAACCTATTCCTTCTCTTACTCTTAAATTACTACCCTTTAAACTTCATTTCTTTTTTAATTAAATATTTACCTTGAACAAAGCTAAGGTTAGTGACTTTTTTTAACTATAAAAATAGCATCAAGACTTATTTAAATAAGGTGTAATAGTTTAATGATTTTTTTTAATATATTACCTTAAAATTAATGTTTTATTTAATTTTAAATATTAAATATCATGTGAAAAATATTTTTAACATTCTATTATCTTTTGAATAGTAAAAATAAACTTTTCATATTAAACCAGGCTAGTACGAATGAGTTTGGACAAATTGAAACAAGTTTGAAAAGGATTGTTGCTTTCAAAAATATCAGCTTGAAACAAGTTGGAAAGACCTATAATAACACTTAGCATCTCAATTACAACCAAATCAACAATATACCAATTGTGTTCAAGTCAAAATATGCCAAAATGATACTTCAAAATAACATTAAGTAACCAAATTCTAACTTCGACAATTTACAATACAAAACTAACTTAAACCCTAGGTAAATGCCATATACAATCAAAAGAGTATTTACAAACTCTGTTGAGTCAGTGAATCGCTTCTTGGATGCTGAAACTACTTATCGAAATCTCAAGGATCACTTGTACCTGCGCATAGAGAAAACAAACTGTACGCGCGCTAAACAATAGGGCTTAGTAGTAAATTTATAATGCAAGAATATGTAAATAACAAGATCATTAACAATATGGTTCAATATAAAAATATGCATATATGCATTTAATATCCAACCAATTCATGTCATACTTATCAACCTTTCCATCATCAATTAAAATACATAAGCATGTTTATATCAAATATTAAAACAACCTATCCAAATTACAATATGTATGACCAACTCCAACTTACTTATCAATAGCCAACTATTCAATACAAACCAATCCAATATTAGTCAAGAGTAAAGCATTCATTTATGATCCTTTACTACAAACCATTAACATTATACCATGCATGTACTATTGTCACAAGTCGCAGTTCAAAGCCCATGACCATTGTACCAAATGCATCCAATGGAGGTCTATTGTTTAGATGGGAATCATTTGGCCCACAAGAACTGGCCCAATTCGGTAAGCTGTTGGAGAAACCTGTCAAATTGAAGCCTAGGTGGCCCAATGATAAAGATATATCAACATAGGCTATCTTGGTAACTAATCTTAAGAGATTGATGGGAATCATATCTTGTAAAGATTAGATTAGATTTGATATGGTATATCTTGTAAATCCAATAATTTAAGGGATAGGATTAATCTCGTCCGTTGATGTAACTTGATCTCGACCGTCGGTTTTGGAGGAGCTTAACTATAAATAGAGAGCCTCCCCCTCATTTGTATTTCACCAAATTCTTTGTTGTTTCTTTATTCTTTGTGAATAAGAGATTATTAAGAGCATTTACTCAAACACCTCTCGTGCATTCTTTTCTGTGTCTTTCTTTTGTTCTTTTGTGGCTTCTTTTGGTGTAATTGTTTTCGCTATACAAATTGGTGCGGAGGAATTCTAAAGGAATCCTCACTTGTGGTGGTTAAGCTAACTTAGGCGACTTTGGAACGAACAGATCGCTTAAGGCCGCACGAATTGTGAGATGAAAGATCTAGCCCCGTGACACTATGACACACAATTTATTTACTTTGATATCACATTATTCAACTCGTTTTTGGAGTCTATCAACTCATTTACATTTGTTTCGCCTACCAGGGCTCAATTCATTTTATTTGCAAGCTTAACTGTACATTTCTAATATTCTCCTCATATTGATACATAATATAATTCAAAGGCATCGATTGATATCATATTCATATTATTTACCAAGCTTACATTTTGCAACCCCTATTAACCTAATTCGGACTCAGACAAATACTCAGATCGTCCGACTAACACACCAAGATGGTTTTGTAAAAATCCTCAAAAATGGTTTTCTTACACTGCGAAAAATTAAAATTCTAAAAATCGAGCCAACTTTTGATATTTATAGCAATAAACCCTTTACCGAAATCACACCTGTGTTTTTGGCTAGACGGATCCTTATCGTTCTTGACTTTCAACCAAATGACATTCTTCACTATTCTCGTACCTGATAAACCGTAATTTATATATATTTATACCCCATGCTTAACACGTTTTATGAATGATTTTTCCTTAGAATTAGTGAATTCGATGCTCCTAATGCCTCAATTTCATGTTTTATCCTTAGGTAAGCATAGAAGAGCGAAAGGAACGAGAAACAGGCCAAAAACGGACAAAATAGGCCAAAGCACGAAATTAACACGGCCTAGACCTCCTCACACGGGCAGCTTACACGGCCTTGTCAATCTAGCAGAATTGAAGCACGACTCACACGGGTAGAACACACGCCTGTGCCAATTTAACAAGCTCAAACACGGCCTAAAGTTATCGCACATGGGCGTGTCCCTGTCGAGCCTAAGTAGAGTCCAATTCAGAAAAGGCCACTTTTGAGGGTTCTTAGGCATTCCAAAGCCTATAAATACACCCTAAAAGAGGAAGAGAGGGAGATGGAGAATAGGGAGTAAGGAATTATTCCAAGGAAGCCGATTGATCCATCTTAGAAGCCGGATTCCACTATCAAGACTGAAGATCTCTCCTCAATTTCCTCTTCAGGAGTTTTGGGTTTTTTTTATGTTTTGTATTTATTATTATTCTGAGATGTTTTCTTATTTAGTTATGCACTAAATCCCTAAATACCTAAGGGGGATGAAACCTATGACGAAATCTTGTTATTATTTCTGAATCGTATGATAAATATTTGACTTGTTCTTAATTATGTGTTCTTAATTCTTGTTTTGGTATTTCAGGATATCACTTCAAGTTACTACTTTTAGTTTGAGGAGGAATAGACCCTGACTAAGAGTAACTTTATCATAATTAAGCGGAGTTGATTGCGTGCCTAGAGATAGGGTGACAAGATTTTGCCGGATTAGGGTGAAACCTAATAAGGGAATCCATAGATCGAGTTAATGCAACCCTAGGGTGTTAATTAGAGAAAAGTCTCGGTTATTCAACCTAGGGATTAGACGTTATTAGTCTTGAATAGGGATAAGAACATAACTTAGGGATTTCTACGGAATAAGTTAAATGAATAAATCGTTCGGTTCGGAGCCAGAATAACAAGTACAAGTCTAGGTGGATTTTTCCTTAGGTATTGTCTCAATCAATCGTTTTTCCCCAAAAGTAATTTCCCAATTCTATTTTCTGCAAGTTCTTAGTTTAATTAGTTAGTTAAAACAAACCTCTTTTCTTCGGCTAGATAATAAAAAGACAGTCATTACTAGTACTCCTAGTCCTTTGGGTTCGACAATCCGGTCTTGCTAAAGCTATACTACTGTTCTATAGGTACATTTGCCTACATCGTGATAATAGTTAGTTTCAAGAACAGTTCATTATAAATTTATAAAACTTATCACGAAAAATCACGATCAAGTTTTTGGCGCCATTGCCAGGGACTAAGATATTAGGAACACTTAATTTTTATTACTTTAGCCATTTATTTTTCTTGCAATTTAACTTTTATTTTGTGCTAATTTACTAATTTTCTATTTCTTTCTCCTAGCAGGTTTTTATAGTTTATGACTAGAAGAAGCCTGACAGAACCACTGCTTTTTGACGAAAAAATTGACCGTACAGCTCATAGAAACCGACGAGAAATCAAGCGCAGCTTAAGATATACAGAGGAAGAGCAAGAGGACGATATCTCAACTACAACTGAGGGGATGGCTGAAAATCAAGACAACTAGCTACCTCCAGCCATACCTGCTGAATTAGCAAATCAGAATCCTGCCCCTCGTACTATGTATGATTATGCTAAACCTAATTTTACAGGAACTGAGTCAAGTATAGTTGGGCCTGCTATTGATGCAAATAATTTTGAACTGAAACCTAACACGATTCAAATGATACAGCAGTTTGTTCAGTTTGATGGTTTGCAGGATAAGAACCCCAACACTCACTTGGCAAATTTCCTAGAACTGTGCGACACTTTCAAAATTAATGGCGTTTCTGATGATGCCATTCACCTTCGGTTATTCCCTTTTTCACTAAGGAACAAAGCTAAACAGTGGTTGAACTTGTTACTACGAGGGTCCATTACTACTTGGGAGCAAATGACCGAAAAATTTTTACTAAAATATTTTTCGCCGGCTAAAACGACTAAATTACGTAATGATATCTCTTCTTTTGTGCAGATGGACTTAGAAACACTTTACGATGCATGGGAGAGATACAAGGACCTACTACGAAGGTTCCCTCACCACAGGTTACCTCTATGGCTGCAAGTTTAAATGTTCTACAATGGTGTGAATCCCTCAACAAGACAGATGATTGACGCAGCCGCTGGTGGAACCATCAACAATAAAACACCTGAAGAGGCTTACGAATTTATTGAAGAGATGTCACTGAATAACTATCAGTGGCAAGTTATGAGGACCAAGCCAACGAAAACAGTAGGCGTTTATAACGTCGACTCGGTTACTATATTGTCAAATCATGTAGAACTTCTAAATAAAAAAATTGATGGTTTACTTGGTTCTACGGAGGTACATACAGTGATGAGGTGTGATTCAAGTGGAGGAGGTGTGCATACAGAATATCAACTGTTCAATCCTACAACCGAAGAGGAACAAGTCAACTATATGGGTAACAATAATTTTAGATTTCAAAATAACCCATATAGTAATACTTATAATGCAGGTTGGAAGAACCACCCAAATTTCTCTTGGGGTGGTTAACGAAATCAAAAGCCACAAAATCCTCAGGGTTTTCAATAACCACCTCATCAACAGGAAAAGAAACTGAACCTTGAAGAGATGCTATCCAAATTCATCTCGGTGTTAAAAACTCATTTCCAAAATACCGAGACAGCACTTAAAAATCAACAAGCATCAATTCAGGGGCTCGAGACCCAGATAGGTCAACTATCCAAGCTAATATCCGAACGACCACAAGGTAGCTTGCCAAGTAATACTGAACCTAACCCAAGGGAACAACTCAACGCAATTAATGTGCAAGATAAAGAAGGATTCGTTGAGCCTGAGTTAGGACCGAGGCAAGAAAATGTGGTGAGCAAAGATAATGGTGAGGTAAGTCATAATGAAAACAAAACGGTGAAGGTAGAATACAAACCTCGTGTGTCATACCCTAATGTGACAAGAAAAGACCGCTCAGACGAACAATTTAGAAAATTCCTTAAACTTTTGAAAAAATTACATATTAACTTACCGTTTATTGAAGCTTTGTTGCAGATGCCAAAGGCAATGAAATTTCTAAGAGAGCTTTTAGCAAACAAGCGAAAGTTGGACTAAGAGTCACATGTGCAGCTAAACGCAGTTTGCTCAGCTATTCTACAGAATAAGCTACCCCACAAATTGAAAGATCCAGGGAGTTTTACAATTTCTTGCTTAATTGGTAGTTTAGATGTGAATCATGCATTAGCTAATTTAGGGGCTAGTATTAACGTCATGCCTTACAAAATTTTTAAACAACTAGGTCTTGGGAAACCTAAACAAACTAGGATGAGCATTCAATTGGCAGATAAAACTATAAGATTTCTTAGGGGAATTATTAAAGATGTACTAGTGAAAATAGATAAATTTATATTTCCCGTTGATTTCGTTGTTCTAGACATAGAGGAGGATAACAATACCCCTTTGATTTTAGGGAGGCCCTTTTTAGCAACTGCTAAAACAGTTATTGATATTGGCACAGGTGAGCTCACCCTTCGTGTGGGAGACGAGATGATTACCCTTCAAGTTCGTAATTCTGGCAACACATTGAATATTAAAGATAATTGTTCACACCAGTCTACTGAAACTGACAATATGACGCAACCTACTTTGTAGAAATTAAGTTTGAAAGAAGTACATGAGCCATGTTCAAGCAATAATAGAGGACCCATTCATGAAGAACGAAGGCTACAAATAGAGGAGCTAGACAAATGGTGAAAACATAAACCGAGAACACACGATAAACTAAAACTACGCTAGAATAAGCTCGATACCCCTCTAAATTTACTTAAGGTTGGAGATAAAGTCTTACTAGATGCCGCAGACCCTCATATTGTCACCACCAACTCGAATGAAGAAATCCCTATTACGGTACTTTATATTTTCTCATTCGGTACAGTGGAGGTAAGTCATCCTAAGTTCGGCACTTTTAAGGTAAATAACACCCGTCTAAAATCTTATTTTGATAAGATTGATAGTAGGAATAAGGAGTACGAACTCTTTAAACCACCACGACTATTCAACGGAGAGGTAAGTCGAGCTTAGACTATAAATAAGCATTTCTCGGGAGGCAACCCGAGCATTAACTGTATTAACCTCTTTAAATTTTAGTGTTTAAAACCTGACCTACTAACGGAGCTCTTGAAAACAGGTTCACCACAAGGACATAACCAAGCACACGGGCGTGCTTAGGACCGTGTGGAAACAGGGTAAAGATTTTTTTAAAACACGGGCGACGATAAAACGCCACGGCCGTGAGACATGGCCGTGGGCGAACCTGCCAAAACAACATGGGCGTGCGACACGCCCGTACCCTAGGACCGTGGTCAAAATTGAGAAACTAGCATGGGCGTGCGACACGCCCGTGTCTAACACCCGTGGGCGAACCTGTCAAATTAACACGGGCGTGGGGCGTGCATACATGGGCGTGGGAGAAGCGAACAAAGCAAGACACGGTCGTGCGACACGGTCTTGTACACTAGCACGCCCAAGGTACACGGGCGTGTGTCGAATTTCAGACACGCCAAAATAGGAAAAACGTGAAACACACGGCCTAAAATTAGAACACACGGGCATGTCCCCTGACCGTGTGCCCCAAAATCTATAAATAGGCTGCACTATTCATTGTCTTCCCCACTAAAAAAAAATCCTAACCCTAGCCACTACAAGTCCACACGGCCTCCTCGCCACGCCCGTGCACTGCCTCCAACTTCGTTTTTGACGCTTTTTCTCATCTTCCTAGCGTTTGTTTACTTCTTCCTTTTCTATTTTACTGATCTTTAGAGCTATTTATCATGATAATATTCAAGTTTTTAATTTTATTTCTATATTTTTATCATTTAAATATCATAATCTAGAATATCCATCATTTTTTTCTTAGTCATTTCATGCATTCTCTACTCCATTTGTTCAGTTAGAAGTAAAATTTTCATGATAAGGGTAGTTGAAATTTTCATGCCTTTTGTGTTGCTATCCTCTCCTCTATTTAATATATTGCATTACATTCTTTGTCATTTTGATTCATACCACAATGCTAATGCCACAAGAGTGTGTTAATGAACTCATTATTTTAATTTTTGTGGCTGAAAATATCTATGCCTCTTTCCTCTTACAATTTAGTTCCATTTTTTCATGTTTACTCATCAAGACGATTCAATGATTCTAATTACAGGTTCACAATGTCGTCTTCACGAAGAAAGAAAGCTGTCGTCCTCGCCTTAAAGAAAAGGAAGGGAACGTCATCTTCCTCGGGTCCTACCGCGAAAATTCACCACCCGTTCCTACAATTCCCCAACGGGCCCCAAGAGAAACTTTTTTAGATACTATGTGCCCGACCTTTAACAGCGGGCCACTGTATTAATTGGGCTATTATCGAACAAGTGAAATTGGCTGATGTGACCCGGGCCCTCCTTACCACCGACCCTTGGAAACTATTCTTTGGAATCATCAAGCCGAAATACTTAAAGCTGATAATGAAGCTATGTTCCACGTTTCATCTTCAAACGGTGATGACAAACTACGATGATCCCGGCACAGTCCAGTTTCACTTAGGCGGATTAGTCTGCCAACTAAGTGTTTCCGAGTTTGGCACTGCATTGGATCTTTATACTGAGGAGTTCAGAGAGGAGAATGACCTACATGCCCTAGACCGCCACATCCATCGTTCTCCCTCACGTTGCTGAGACGCCCTCGTCCCACGTTCAGCCACCTACGACCCTAATCGCACCAATGCATCATCTCTCCCTCCATCCCTAGGGTACCTCCATTCTATTTTATCTCACACTCTGACAGGGCGGAGAGAGAGCACTGGCGTCGTCACTACCCACGACGTCTATTGCTTATGGTGTATGTCAAACGGGCATGTCATCGACTTCGCCTACTTTATCGCCCTTGCCATACGCCACCAGATGGAGCGACATCGGAGGGGGTCATCTCCATTGGCCCCTACGTGACTCGACTGGCGCGACACATGGAACTCCTCAACACCGCGGCCCAAGAATCATCTTTGACCCTTATTGGCCAGATGTCTCCACAAGGCATCTCGAGCATGCTTAGCATGAGGTTGATCAAGAGGCGTAGAGGAACCTACCCTCCCCAATATCTTCTAGCTCAATCTATCGAGGAGGAGGCTCCAGAGGACATTACTGATGATGTCCCTACCCAGCACGAGGACCCACATTCCCAGTCACCACCACCACCTTCTCGACTAGTTTATGCGGCGGCCTCATATGCTGACATATCTGAGTGCCTTAACCGATTCGAGCAGCAGTGTTTTCAAGGATTTGACAATATTGATGCTACTCTACAGCAGATCTGTCAGCACCTCCACATCTCATCGCCAGTCCCACCTCGCGAACCATCCAGCGATGAAGATGTTTAGAAACTTTTATTTATTATTTTATATTTCTATTTTTATTTTCATTTAAGATCACTTTTTATTTTTATTTCATCTTATTTTTATTAGGATTTATAATTTTTATCTACCAATTTTTAATCTCGGCCATTCCTTTACGAGTAATTATTCTGTCTAATATCCCCTAAAAAGTTCTTACTTTTATTTATCACGGATATAAAGAGCTCCAAAGCTCATAATCACTTAAGAACTTCAAACCCCATTGGAAAAAGTTCCCCACGACTGCCATGCCCTGCTCAATGAGAAGATATAATATTCTTTTGGCACAGCACTTGTGGTACCCAACCTCTACCACCACCGGAGTATCCTCCTCCACCTCCATAACTCCAAACTAGGACATTCATTCAGTACTCAGGAAGTTTCAATTCTCTCCCTTTCTTATGATTTTATATTTTTTCATATATCTATCTTCGTACATTGAGGGCAATGTACATCTTAAGTGTGGGGGGTAATCATTCCATTATTCGAAAAATCCCTAAATATTACTTTGTTCTCTTGTAAATCTCTCATATCATGTTTAATATGAATTTTGATTGACTAATAGATTTTATTGATATATATTGAATTAAAACATAGGCATTCATGCTTTGATTATTTAAACTTTAAGACATTAGAAAATTAAGCATGATAAGTTGATTTTTAAGAATTTAAAACTTTAGGTTGTTTCCCCAAGTTAGGTATTATCTTGAATTAAATCCCACAGGTTTAAACATAAAAAAGCCATAATTTTTGTGAGATTTTTGAGCCTTTTGAGCATCTATTAATTCTTTCATTCTCACTTTCATTATTGTTTTGAGTGTGTCAATATTAAATTGTTACTCTAGAACTTGCCTGATTATGCATGTCAAGACCAGACCATTTGATTTGATATATCAAGATGATAGAGGCACTTAGGATTAACTCACTCATGCCATGAAAAGCCTACCTCTACGATTAACACTTAGTAAACCCCTTTGAGCCTAACAAGCCATTCCTTGTATTACCCTTAATATTAACCCTTAACCTATTATTGTTGAAATCCCATCAATTAATTTAATCCCTATTTTTTTCAAGATTTGAGTTGAATAAATTGCTTAGCTATGTCTTGTTCTTAATAGTTAGTCTATGTTATTTGACTTGTTCTAAAAAAAATGTATATATATTAGTAGTAATATTTTGTTTGTAAACTTCAGTATTCAAATTCTATTAGTCAGAGAAGAAGCTTTGTTGTACGCAAGTGATGATTAAATATTTTTTCTAGTTAAGTAATTTTTCAAGTCAATCTCGATTCTAATCTTTTTCTTTCAGCTTGTGACCACACCCCCTAACCAAGCCTCGTTACAACCCTTTAAAGACCTTTTGATTAATGTATCATCTCAAATTATAGTGGTAGAGATTTGATTTTCATACAAGCCTATGGTAATAACTTTTCATATTGACTGATGAGTGCTAATTTCATTGTCCTTAAACACTTCGAGTGATTTGAGTGAATCTTTAGTAAGGATGGTAAACTCAATGAGGTTCCGAATCAATGATAACTACTTAGATGAAGGGAGATGCCTAAGTTTTTCATGATTAAATACTCAATTTGGAATGTTTGAAGCTTTAATATTCTTTTAGTTGAATTCTCAATGTATGATTAGTTATGAGATGGTTTGAGATAATATCGATAGGAATTATAAGTTGAGAAAAAGGAATTTTTAATTATGATTGGAGGATTTTGCTTGAGGACAAGCAAACGTTTAAGTGTGGGGGTATTTGATAAACCGTAATTTATACATATTTTACCCCATGCTTAACACGTTTTATGAATGATTTTTCCTTAGAATTAGTGAATTCGATGCTCCTAATGCCTTAATTTCATGTTTTATCTTTAGGTAAGCATAGGAGAGTGAAAAGAACGAGAAACGGGCCAAAAATGGAGAAAATGAACCTAAGCACGAAATCAACACGGCCTATACCTCCTCATACAGGCAGCTAAAACGGCCGTGTCAATCTGGAAGAATTGAAGCACGACTCACACGGGTAGAACACACGTCCGTGCCAATTTAACAGGCTCGAACATGGCCTAAAGTTATCGCACACAGGCGTGCAACACGGGCGTGTCCCTGCCGAGTCTAAGTTGAGTCCAATTTGGAAAATGCCACTTTTGAGGGTTCTTAGGCATTCCAAAGCCTATAAATACACTCTAGAAGAGGAAGAGAGGGAGACGGAGAATAGGGAGTAAGAAATTACCCTAAGGAAGCCGATTGATCCATCTCAGAAGCCGGATTCCACTGTCAAGACTGAAGATCTCTCCTCAATTTCCCCTTCAAGAGTTTTGGGTTTTTTTTATGTTTTGTATTTATTATTATTCTGAGATGTTTTCTTGTTTAGTTATGAACTAAACCCTTAAATACCTAAGGGGGATGAAACCTATGACGAAATCTTGTTATTATTTCTGAATCGTATGATAAATATTTCACTTGTTCTTAATTATGTGTTCTTAATTCTTGTTTTGGTATTTTAGGATATCACTTCAAGTTACTACTCTTAGTTTGAGGAGGAATAGACCCTGACTAAGAGTAACTTTGTCATAATTAAGCGGAATTGATTGCGCGCCTAGAGATAGGGTGACAAGATTTTGCCAGATTAGGGTGAAACCTAATAAGGGAATCCATAGATCGAGTTAATGCAACCCTAGGATGTTAATTAGAGAAAAGTCTCGGTTATTCAACCTAGGGATTAGACGTTATTAGTATTGAATAAGGATAATAACATAACTTAGGGATTTCTACGGAATAAGTTAAATGAATAAATCGTCCGGTTCGAAGCCAGAATAACAAGTACAAGTCTAGGTGGATTTTTCCTTAGGTATTGTCTCAATCAATCGTTTTTCCCCAAAAGTAATTTCCCAATTCTATTTTCTGCAAGTTCTTAGTTTAATTAGTTAGTTAAAACAAACCTCTTTTCTTCGGCTAGATAATAAAAATACCGTCATTACTAGTACTCCTAGTCATTTGGGTTCGACAATCCGGTCTTGCTAAAGCTATACTACTGTTCGATAGATACACTTGCCTACGTCGTGATAATAGTTAGTTTCAAGAACGATTCATTATAAATTTATAAAACTTATCAAGAAAAATCATGATCAGTACCACAACTACTTCGATTGTGAGCTCGAACAAATTTGAATCAAACACAGAACCAGAAATTCTTTACTTTACTTTCTGTTAAAACTAAACGTCGGTAATGGCAATATAGTATAATCGCAAAGTAATAATAAAGGAAAAAATAAAACACATATATTTTACGTGCAAACCCTTTCAGGAAAAAATTACAGGCAGAAGAGGAGAAATTCACTAGTGTTGAAAACTAAATGATACAATATGAGTTTCGACTACATCTATTTAAAGGTTGAAAAACCCTATTCTAATCAATGTCAAATAGAAGAAGTGTAGTTCTATACATATTGTACTTGTGTTGCATGGTTCATATCACGAGGGCCTCCGACCCACGGACCTCCAGTTGGTGATTAGGCTACGGCCGAGGGCTAAACTACACAGATTCCTTTAGTTACCACTATATTTTCTTAAACAAGGATTTGGGTCATAAAACACTTTTTAATAGAAACTGTTAGAATTGTTATTCCAAAACATAGAATTTATATTTAGAAAATAAATTCTCACTATTTTTGGGAAAAATAACAATATCTCAAAGTTGTATATTAACCCTATTTGTGCCATCTATTTATAGGGAAAAGAGGTGAAACCCTCATTGAATTAGTAGAAGTCTATTTCAATAGAAAAAATAAATCCTTGTCTAACTAAGATTAGGGGGCGGCAGCCTTATTTAATTATACTAGGGTTTTTCGTCCCTAGTATTAGCATGAGGGGCTTTTGGGCCTCTCTCGTATCGGGTCCAATTATGAATACTTCCTGGACTTTTAACCTAATACTTTATAATTCAATCCAACCTGATACTTCTTTTTTCTATTTCCTAAAATAAACATCTTAAATTAATTTTAATTAATTAATTAATTTCTCAATTAAATAATATTTTCAACCCAATTCTAATTCCATTAATGCAACACCCCAAACTCGACCTAGACTTTAAGACCAAGTCTGAAGAGTTACATTAAACGTTATTAAGAAAACCAACTTTTATAAACGTAGTTTAAAGTCGTCTAACATATTATAAATAATCATGAAAATGTAGTCGTTAATCCAAAAATTTTAGAAAGTCATAATATGAAGAAAATATTGAAATTACTAATAATATAAAAGGTGATAAAGCAAAATGACCGAGCTTCCATTACGCCGACTTGATCAAGATTGTGAGTTACCTGAAATTCAATCAACAAACAAAATGAGTTGATAGCTACATAACAGATGTAAAGTTAAATAGAAAAATCTATATAACGGTAATTTCCCAAACTCGTGTTCAAAATCCGAATAAGAGGATATTCAATATAGTATTAAAAAACCAAATGAAAAACAGAACAATTCAGGATCAGAATCAGAACAGATTAGATACAGATGCAATTTTCCTACCCCATCCGCTATACACCATCTTCGACCAACCCAACATTCCATTAAAGGAATTTAATACCCATTCCAGCCCTAT
Source organism: Gossypium anomalum (assembly GCA_025698475.1). Taxonomy (NCBI): domain Eukaryota; kingdom Viridiplantae; phylum Streptophyta; class Magnoliopsida; order Malvales; family Malvaceae; genus Gossypium; species Gossypium anomalum. Next base: position 21,068,374 of record CM046966.1, read on the forward strand.
ACACCACATAGTGTCGGTACGACACGTTCGATATGATTGCAAACTAACTTCCAGATCAAGTTGGGATAAAACGCCAGATTCAGATACAACATGTGGCTTAACCACTAAACCAAAATAGATCACTTCCCCCTTAACATATTTCCCATACAATGCGGATGTAAATTCTAAATCTCAGATGTCAAAAATGTACACACAGTTATTCAGATACAATTCATATTCAGATAGTACAGCTCAATATCATTATAGTCATAACGTTCAATATATGTTTAGATAATCAACTATCCAGTATCAAATAATTAGATAGCAACTTATACGGTTTAATTTAGATCATACGAACATTATAAAAGGCCTATGTTCGAGTCAAACGACATTTACAGTCCCAAGGAAAAATTTCATTTCTGACCCACACGCCCTTGTGGTTTTACACAGCCCTAAAAAGCTGGCCTGTATGGCTTCACATGGCCTGGCACACGCCCATGTTATCTACTTGTGTGGTCCTTTTATGCAAACAGTGAGTCACACGGCTTGGGCACCTACCCGTGTTCCTGGCCCGTGTGTCTCTAAGTCGTGAACAATGAGTTACACAGCCTGGGCACACACCTATGTTCCTAACCCGTGTGTCTCTAATTCATGAACAGTGGGTTACACGGGTTGCCACACAACCGTGTGGTGTCGACAGCCATATTTTTCGGCGTTTAAAATTCACAGAAGTTGGGTTTTTGGTACGCACCTGTTAGCGATTCGAAGTAGGGACAATGCAACAAACTTTTGAAGCCTAAAGCGACCATTCAATAACTCCATTAACAACTTAATTGAACTAAAATGCTAATTCATAGTCAAAATTAAACTATGTCGAAACTTCAACACAAAACCACGAACATAAAACATTCATTTACCATTGATCACTCAGCCCCTAAACAAAACTTAAATTGTTAGAGGAATACTCCTCTCAGGATCTCCACCTAAACGGAAACAAAATGAGCAATTAATGAGAACTCGAGGCACACTAATAGTAATTTTCAACTTATAGAGTAACGTCGAAAACAAACGAAATGAAATTACAACAACAAGAAACTTACGCAGAACTTTTCAATCTAAACAATGAACGGCAGTATCACCGATTTAACCCGCTAGCACACTTACTAAAGTAGTCGAACAAAAGAAAGAAAAGAGAAAGGAAGTAGAAAACGAAAACAAAAAGAAAGAAAAAGAAAAAAGGGTTGAGGGAAGGAAGAACATCAAATAAAAAAATAAACTAACTAAAAACGTTTAAAACTTTTAATAGATAGCACATAACATGAATGTTTCTCTATTATCTGCACAGAGATTTTAACACAGGGCCAAAAAGTAAACAAAAGCTTAACCATTGAACCAGCAGGCTTATTCTTAACACAGATTCGTACAGAATTAAACTTAAATCAGTGGTTTAGGATTAGAGGTTAGTCTAAAATAAAATAGCAAAACTACTTAAAAGCTCTACTCAAACCCCTGACCTCAAACACATATGCAAAGTACATAGTCACAAATATAAAGACTTAATTACGACAAAATTCAACGGTCAGACATTCAAATTTTGGGGCGTTACAATTAAAATCATGACAAATTTACCGTAAAAGAATCTATAAGAAAATATATTTAATATTTATACATTCAACAAATTCACTATGACCAATTAATTCATTTCTATTTTTAAACTTCAAATAAATAAATAAATAATCAATAATTCAAAAAATCATAAATTAATTTTCAGGTCATTTTCATTTAGAGAAAACCCTATTCATTTCTAAATGTTTCTCTTTTTTCTTTTTTTATCTATTTCTGTTCATTTGATTCAACATGCAATTCATTTCCGGTTTCAACTAGCTAGTAGAGGGACCAATTAGACATATGCGATTAGGGGTCAAATTATTTATAATTAAGTTCTAGCTTTTTGCCTATTAATTATAAACTCATTTAGTCACAAAGTTATTCCACTATAGTATTGTGACTGAGCTCTCCCTAATGACATACCATTATGAATGCAACTCGATCAGTGCTCGTCTAATGACTTTGTTATAAGTGTGTTACCCTTATAGGATATCCTTAACCTCTTTGAGATAAATCCACTCTCCCAATATGATCCTATTTTGTCTCATGGTAACCATTACATCTTCCTTCATGAATAAGTCAATTACTATCAAATAGTAATCAAGTCATTCATCACAAAAACGAACGACCCATGACCATGTTTACTTTTCATCTATCATGTAATGTCAATAAAAGGATATCATTCACTCATATCTTAGGCTATGAATTTCACTGTTGTGAATGACGCTACATACTATAGAAGTTGTATACCCAACGCACCAGCTTTCGATTCCATATCTATTTGAACTTAGGTTTTACTTACATCAAAGTATATGAGTCATGCATACATAGCTCGTCATCTATTCAGGATTAAGGTATGTCACACTTTGAACATCACAAGTGAATAAATCCATAAACAGATTCAGGATCTATTCTTCTTGGGTCTAGTCTGATGTACTGTTAGTCCAATTAGTCACATTTATGTCTCTATCTTTTAGTAGTCATTCGTTCCAATGCCCAAGACAAAGCATCTCCCCAATTGGACTTGATAAATGACATATTAGTCTTTCAATCGGTTTGCTAATTTTCGATTAGACAAATGACATGTTTAGGTTTGTCTACTAATATAAGTTGTCTTTCCGTATTACGATCCAATCACGTAATACTGCTTAGTATTAGTTAAACATTAGACAAGCAATGAGCTAATATTTTCTTCTATTTTGCTTTACATGCAAAAACCACATGAGAACAATATACAACGAGTATTAATGTAATTCATGAATAATTTTTTTAACTAATCTGTTTGAAAAAATTATAAGTGTACATAGATGAAAATACTACACTTAAGGCACCAGATCCAACAACTAGCATTGAAGTGCATCATTGGATAAACCGAAGTAGGGTAGCTAGCACATAACATGCATACTAGCGCACAAAACGCATCCTGGTGCCAAAGCGTATCCTGGCAAACGAAGTGCGTCCTAGCGCATGAAGTGCATATCTGGCACAAGAAATGCATCCTGGCACATAAGCAGTGGTGAATTTGGGGGGGCTGGCAGTGACCTCGGCCCTTCTTAAAATTATAAAAAAATTATTTATTGTTTAGTCCCTTATGATTTGAAAACTTTGGCCCCTCCTTAAATTGTTGTTTGGCCCCGCTTTCCAACTTTGAACATTAAAAAAGATCTTTATTTTTTTATTTTATCCATATAATATATTTTAACTTTTTAACTTTAAATATTTATATAATATATTATTGTAATCAACATTAATATAGCATTAAATGTAATATTGATATATTTCTAACTTTATTTTTTTATATGATAGTTTTTAATATAATATTAAATTTGAATTTAGGTTAAAATTCAATTTGTTAACTAGTGAAAAAGAAGTCTATTTTCCTATTGCTATTAACAACTATTGTCATATACATTTGTCCTTCAAACGCGGCTTCGAGTTTATCTTCTAAGGTTTTTCTTTTCAGTTTTTTGTAATTTTACAATTATTTTTATTATGTTTTAAATTTTATAGTTTAATTTTATTTTATAGTTATTAATTTTTTTTATCTTTTAAGATATTGTAGTTATGAAGGCGAAAACAATTGATTCGTTTTTTAAAAAGAAAAGTACAGAGACTACACAATCACCTTCAGAAGCGTTACAAATTGAGGTATCACTTTCATCGTTTGTTCCTTTAAACTCTGATGCTCGTCCTTCTAAAATTCCTAGAGTTGAAGATGAGGCACTTGATTTGTCTAACTTAGAATGTGAACCTGGGTTGCGTAAGCAAATATATGAGTATCCGGTTAATATGCGTGATAAAATTCACTTGATTTGTCTAACTTAGAATGTGAACCTGGGTTGCGTAAGCAAATATATGAGTATCCGGTTAATATGCGTGATAAAATTCAAAGAGCTTTTATTAAGGCTGGACCATATCAACCTATTGTTTCAGAATATCCTGCTTCCAATTCAAAAAAACATCCTCATTATTTTCAACCATCATGGTTTAAACAATTTCCCTGGTTAGAATATTCACCTTCTAAAGATGCAATATTTTGTTTGCCTTGTTTTCTTTTTAATAGCAATCCAAGTAGTCCTTTTAGATCAACTGCATTTACTCATAATGGCTTTAGTAATTGGAAAAAGGTACACGATGGATGCAATTGTGCTTTTTTGACACATATGGGAAAAGATCCGAATTCACTGCATGAGCAATGCACAACGAGTTTATGTAGATTTAATGAATCAAGCTCAACATATTGAAGTATCACTTGATAGACAAACTACACAACAAATTTCAGCTAATCGCCTATGTCTGAAAACTAGTATAGATGTTGTTTGATGGTTGTCATTTTAGGGGTTTGCTTTTAGAGGTCCTGATGAAAGCTCGAGATCAAAAAATCGTGGGAACTTTCTTGAATTGTTATCACTATTAGCATCGTATGATAAGAAAGTTGAAGATGTTTTGAAAAGTGCTGCACAAAATTCTAGTTATACTTCTTCAACAATACAAAAAGAGATATTGCAAATTTATGCCAGTAGAGTTCGTAATGTAATTCGTGAAGAAATTGGTGACAGAAAGTTCAGCATTATTGTGGATGAAACGAGAGATGAGTCAAAAAAAGAGCAAATGGCAATTGTTTTGAGATTTGTTAATAAATGACAGGTAAAAGAACGATTTTTTGATATAGTTCATGTTAAAGATACTGCATCATTGATTTTGAAGAATGTGATTTTTAATGTTCTCTTGCAACATAGTTTTGACATACAAAATATCTGAGGTCAAGGTTATGATGGAACAAGCAATATGCGTGGGGAATTTAACGGCTTGCAAGCTTTGATTTTGAATGATTGTTAATATGCTTATTATATTCACTGTTTTGCTCATCGTCTTCAGTTAGCATTGGTTGCAGCAGCTAGAGAAGTGGTTGAAGTGCATCAATTCTTTAAAGACTTGTCTGATATTGTTAATATTACTTCGGCTTCTTCCAAACGACACGATGAATTACAAAAAGCCCAAGCAGCTGAAATAACTCGTTTGGTAACCATCAATGAGTTAGCAACTGGAACAGGAATGAATCAGATTGGCACTTTACAACGTCCTGGTGAGACTCGATGGAGTTCCCATTTAAATTCAGTTACTAGTTTACTGAAGATGTACAATGCTACTAGCACAGTTCTTGAAAATCTAAAAAATATCGGTTCTAACTATTCTCAGCGAGGAGATGCTCATAACGTATATAATAGATTGAGATCTTTTGAGTTTATTTTTATTTTGCATGTGATGACGGAAGTTTTAGAGATTACTGATAACCTTTGTCAAGCTCTGCAACATCGTTCTCAAGAATATTAAATGCCATGAGTTTAGTTTTGACAATGAAAGATTTAATTCAAAAGTTGAGAGATGATGGATGGAATGAATTGTTGAAAAATGTGATATCTTTTTGTGAAACTTGGGAGTTGGATTTTCCAGATATGAATGCCCAACACATTGTGGGTCGTAGTCGCAACAAAAAGGAAGATGTTACAGTGGAGCATCATTATCGAGTGGATATATTTTTTGCTACAATAGATACTCAGTTGCAAGAATTGAAGAGCAGGTTTAATGAAAATGTTGTCGAGCTTCTCACTCTTACTACAGCTTTAGATCCCAAGGAGTTTTTCAAGTTATTTGATATTGATAAAATTTGAATTCTAGTAAACAAGTTCTATCCAGAAGATTTTTCTCAACAAGAGAAAGAACGTCTCCCATATGAGTTGAAGCATTATGAACTTGATATATGTAAGCATCCTGATTTGAGAAAAATATCAACACTTTCTGATCTTTGCAGAAGCTTAGTTGAAAGTGGAAAGTCAGTCATGTACCCACTCGTTGACAGATTGATTCGTCTTATATTGACTCTTCCAGTTTCAACAGCATCCTCAAAACGTGCTTTTTATGCTATGAAGATTGTGAAGACTCGACTTCATAGCAATATGGAAGATGATTTTTTAAGAAGTTCTTTGGTTGTGTACATTGAGAAAGAAATTGCAGAAAAATTTGATATAAACGAAATAATTGATGATTTTAGTGAGGTCAAGGATCGAAAAGTGCAATTCAAATAAATTTTAAGATTTCTTTCCAGTTTATTTTATTTATTAAATTATTTTTTAATTAATTTTTATTTTAAAATTTATTATTTTTCATTATCTCGGCCCCCCTCTTGAAATTTCCTGGCTTCGCCCCTGCACATAAGTGCATAATCTCATACACAAACCAATCCTATGACATGCCAACTCTATTCGACACAGCCCGAACAACTAATAGGACATCAATATTCAATTCATTAACAATTTAGTACATACACCGTTGGTAAAATATTTTAACTCCACAAACGAGATTAAGAAGTTGACAAGTGTCTTTTAACTTCACGTATAAAGTTAAAAAACCTTCAACGTCAATATATCGTAAAATATTTCCTATTATTTTTATAAATTACACAATTTTATAATATGAATCGAACCTCTATTGCTTAAATTAACTAATTATATTTTTAGCCAAAAAAATATTACATTTTTTTAAGTGTATAATTATAATTTCATTTACAATGCTAAGATAATTTAATCAATATAAAGCTTTTAAATGCAATTAATGTAACACCATATTCATGTTTAAAATTTTAAACATTTAAATAAAATTATTTATTTCATCTTTATTTTTGTGTGTGGAACTAATAAATTATTCATATTTATTTTATGATACATAACAGATAATATTTTAGAAGAACCATTAAATATGTTAAGGCATACGAATTTTTGTTGGATGAAGTGCTCAAGTACATTGTTAACAATAGACTAAAACGGCATGCAATTTATCGTACTATCTGACTCTAAAACACTTAAGAAAACTCTAACTACCGGAATAAAACGAAGTTATTCATTGAGTGGCTAAATAAATAACCTTGTTTTGTACCCTACAATCAACTATATTCGACACACACATATTGCTCATGTCCTTTAAGCGCCTGCTGTCCAAAGAATTTTCAAAGCAATATCTTCAAGTATTCTGCCAATGCTTTTGTCTTTACTTTTAATTAAGCACGGATACATGCGTTTCGCCCAGATAGCTGACACTAATTCATGAAACAAATTGAAATTCTTCTACTATACCTGAAAAGAGTAATAATCATTTGCAGTACTCAACAATGAAAGCAAAACCAGCAGCATTGGAACCTGATTTACGCCACGCCAGATGGATTTGAAAAGGTCTTCCTGTTTCAATCACTACTTCCAATATTGCTGCTGCTAGTGCTTGGTTTTCTCATTATGCTTCTTCATTACTCTTTTCTCTGTTATCTTTTTTCCAGGAAAACTTTTTCCGCCGCTTGAATAACTTCCTTCACCAGCAACTAGGTTCAATTTATTTTATTCCCCCATTAAATCTCACTTTATTCCTGATAACCAACCCAGATACCCCATTAAAAAAAAGATGATTATAATCCTCAATACACATCTGCAGAGCACACACAAGTCATCAACTCCACCAATTCCTTTCTTGATTTCTGAAATCCTAGGAAGGCAGTCCGTACAAATTTTCCAAAGGAAACATTAGCGATGGAGGAAGTGCCCAAAGCTTAGCCCAGAAAAAAATTATTATAATTCAATATTAATTCAAAAACAAAAGGAAAAATTTTAAATCAAAATTAAAGTTAACAATAAAAAAAAAAAAAAAAAAGGCAAAAATTCACTTAACAAAATAGCTACAATTTTTTTTTACATATTTTTAATTCATAATTATCAAAATTGAAATATATGACAACTAATTTACTCTGGAATAGTAAGCAGCATCGGTCGCCAAGCTCTCCTTAATAACCTGTACCGAAACGACGTCGTTACTGGCGTCAAAGTACCAGATCTCCGATCTGAAAACCTTTCACTGGAACTACTGGTAACCGGTAATAAATCTTCCGTTACTTCTTCGCAGATTTTATCATTACTCTCTCTTTCTTCAAACGGCGGCGATGCCACGAAGAGTTCCTTCAATTTTCGCCGGCTTTTTTTACCGTTGGAGTTCTTCTTGCTGTTAACGTTGGAGGTGTTTGGCTGTGGCGGAGGTGAAGGAGGAGGATCCAAGCTATCAGTCTGGCGGCGATGAAAACGTCGACGGTCGGTGGCAGAAGAGCGGTTAAGAAGCATGCGGAGCGTTTTGCGACGGCGAAGGTGAACGACGGGGCTGGTGGTGGGACTGCGACCTGGGCTTCCGGCGACGGCACACTGAGTTGCCAGAAGTTTGAATTTGTGCAGAGTGGCCATTTCTTTGAAGCGCGTTTTCTCTCTCAAGTAACCAGAGGATTTAGAGAGAGAAGGGAAAGAGGATGAGATCTCAAAGAGAAAGGTAACAGTAAGCATATATTGGTTCTTCGGGTCATTATTTAAAATAAAATAAAATAAATATTTATTTATTAAAAGAAATTGGTAGAATAAAAAGGGTAAAGGGAGAAGCTTTTTGTTTGGATCGTGGAATGGTCCTTATCTATCTCAATCTGTTTGGCCTTTTTTGAAAATTTATATTGGTAGTACACGTGGAATGCAATAATTAATTTTTTCAAGGTAAAATATCATTTATTGCAATATCTGTAAAAATAAAATAAAAAATTTAGAAATATTGATAAGTAAAAATTACAATGGGAGTGACGGTATGCACGATTTGATGTAAAATCTAACTACACCAGAAAAAGCAAACAGCACTTGTATTAGGTCTCCATTGTCAAGGAGAGCCAGATTACCTTTACTTTTGTTTTTAAGAAATAATACTTTTAGGATAAAAAATATTTTTAAGATAAGGTTTTTTTTTTTTTAGAGAAAAGGTGTTTCTCTCGAATAAAAAATTAAATTAAATATATTAACTTTTCTCCAAAAGTATTTTTTTTTCAAAAATGCATCGCTAAATTAAATCAAATCACTTAAAATGGTAAATCCCCTTTTCAAGTTGTTGCTCTAGTGACAATGGACATTGCATAACTAACTTGAAAACAACATATATACAGTTACAAAATAAAACAATCAAAGACGCTTGAGAGAACCTCCTCAAAGGAGGATCCAAAGGAAATCTTTGATTGTTATCCGAAAGTATTAAATTTTAACTTATTGTTAATATAAGATTTAAAAAAACTATCATTTTTTACATAAATTGTTTAAAAAAAATACATGATCTTTTAGTGCTAATTAAATTTTAAATTTGTATGTAAGTAATTGATGTGATCTTATTAAATTTAGAGTAATAAAAAAAGAATTGGGTTGATTTTAAATATCAATAAATTTATATATTTTCTTAAAAAAAGGAAAAAGGGAAACTAAGGAGGGAGACTAGAGTGAAGTAATTGGAGAAGAGTGATGAAAAGTCCAAGGTTTGGAGGGAATAAGAGCGTGGATTTTACTTCAACCACCCAATGGAGGCTAATCAAAACGTTATTTTCTAAAGCCGTTAACTACCCCCAATTAATGATGTATTCTTTTCTATTTACTTACTACGCAAATTATTTGCATCATCTTTCATCATTTTATCGTGATATGATATTATTAACTATTAAAATACTTTATTTAATTAATTCAATATTATATTAAATTGAAAAATGTAATATTATTTGAATTGAATTAACTGGTTAAATTGATTAGATTAAGTATCGATCGGTATATTAATTTGGATAAAGATATTGAATTGAAAACTATTCAAAACTTATAAAAAAATCAAAAATAAAGACAAAAAATTGACAACTAACTAATATTATAATTTTTTTAATTTTAATCATTTATTTAATTATTGTTGAACTGGTAGTTGAGCTAAGTGAATCGAAAATAAGTAGTTTAATCAATTTGATCACAGATTTGATTATTGAAATATTAAGAAAATGACTAAAAAAATTTTATTTAAAAGGTAACAACTATTATTATGAGAGTATTTTTTGTTTTTGCTTTATATATTTTTTCATATACAATTTATATAAACACTTTAAACCCAAAATAAATCTATAAATAATGGGATTTAAAATTAAGATATTAAGAATTCCAAAACCACAATTTTTTTATTTAAACTGAAGTCTCATTTACATTTTATATAATTTTTCATAAATATAAATATTTTTTACTCGTATCATAGGTATGCCATAACGTGACACATACTAAATCACGTTTCTAATGAATTTAGGGTTAAAATTAAATTATTATAATAAAAATACAATACATTCAATAAAATAAGATATGACATTAAAATAATATAAAATGACACAAATCATTACATGAATATATCATAAATATATGCATGTATCAAAATCTACATAAAATAAATTAATAATTAAATTTATAAAATAAATAAATAAATAAATAATTTAGACACATAAATATAATATGAATACAATACAAACATATATTTTCTTAATTAAATCACTATGATAAAAAATGCAAAATATGAGATTGTAAGACATAACATAAATACAACACAAAAAACACAAATTGTTCCTTCAATTGAACAGTTATGACAAAGTATGCAGAACATAATATGATGAAAAAACACATGGAATCTATTGAATTATGCGTAAAATGAATTAAAAGTCTCTCTTTCGAGACTCACTTTACCTTGGTTCCTTCGTTTCAACTTTGTTTTTAACCACTTTCATTGTGGTTGTCATGGGGCCAAGCTCATTGGCACCAACATTGAAAGCTTGTTAATAAATAAACTCCACTTGCTTCTTATGGAAGCCCTGGTGGTAAGTCTCTAGTTTTCTAGTTTAGTTTGCTTTTTAGTGTTGTTTCTGATAGTGTTGTCCCTACTTGGTTTCTAGTGCATACTGAAAAAGTCTTAGTTTGCAACCATTCTAACTTGTTTAAAACAATTTGGTTATATCTTCTGGCGGAACACAAGTTGGAATAAAATTAGATTGTTTATATAACAAGTCCTAAACGTAAGTGAATTAAAGGGATAAGTAAAGAGAGAATCAACACATGATATTTGTTGCCACAGTTCGGATTCTCCAATTTCACCCATGACGTTTCACTCGGAAAATAATTTTATACAACAATTCATCTAATATAATTATTGGCTAAAACCCAATCTACCCTATCACCCTAATAGTTAGAAATCACTCTCCCCAAATACCTCACATTATATACGATCTCCCTATTGACATTTTGACAAACCTAACAACAAATGATTAGCACTCACAACACATATGAATAAGGTGTATATAAAGGAAACTAAATCATAACTCCCCTAATAAGATGCATCATACTAAAAATCCCCCTATCAACTTAAGTCAACAAATTTCATGCTTGTTCATCAATCATCAACCAAACATAGAAAAGCATGATTCACATATCTCAAAACAAGCACCATAATCATGAAAAATCAAGTTTGCTACCAAATCCAAATTACTAAATTCATTTGCTATTTACAAATGTAACGTGTTGGTTCTTTCTTTACAAATCTCTTTGACTCACACTTTGAATTTGTTATGCAAATTCTCTAATTCTATCCCTACTTTTGTTGATATAGAATGAAATTGATTTGAATAGTTGTAACCCAAGTTATTTATTCCAATAATAGTTAGAACATCAATAGTTGGAATGGTTGCAAATTGAGCCTTTTTCACATACGAAACCATTATCAAGGCAAGTCAACAACGAAATCCATTAGGAACCACCATTAGAGGACTTGGTCAAGATAACCTTTACAGACCCATTCTTGCTGATAGCATTATCTTGCACGTTCACTCTACTATCATGTTTGCACAACGTAGATATTTATTGATGAATTATAGCTAGAGGTGAGTAAAATTCGAATTGATTCAAAAATTTTGATAAAAAATTCAAATTTTTGAATTAAATAGTTTGAGTTATTCAAGTTAGTCGAGTTATTCAGATAAACTCGAATAATAAAAAAATCAAAATTTTCAGTTTAACTTAAATATGAATTACACAATTCAAGTTATCCGAAAATTCAAATCAGAAAAGGCAAAACTATTATATTTTGATAAATGTTTACCTTTTCTAAAGTTAAAAGTCCAAATCATTAAGTTAAAAGGTAAAATTACGCCGTTTTAATAAATGTTTACCCATCACCCTGACTTATGTATTTAAATAATCTTGTATTTTGTCTACTAGTTAAATAATTAGTTCATGTAAACGCAACATTAAGTATAAATAATATGATTCGTTAACTCGACTCAACTTGACTCAAAAATTTTTAACTCGATTTGAAAATTTTTCAAATTGAGCTCATTGCTAAAATAGGATTCATCAACTTGACTAACTCAAAATTTTTTGACTCAATTCGACTCTATCCTATCAAATGCTCACTTCTAATTATGGCTATTTGAATCAAGATTAAAATGGCTGATATAATCTCAATGTCGTCGTCAGGATTTATAATGGTGGTGAAAATGACAGTGTTGCTCGAAACCTATACCATGTGGTCATTGGAGGCAGGGGCGTAGCCAGGGGCGGCTGGCATGGGCCCCGGCCCCCCTAAAATGTAAAATTACATTTTAGGTCCTTAAATTTTTTTTAAAAATTTTAAATTAGTAAAGATAAAATTTCACTTTGGCCCCTCCTAAAATTATAAAATTTCGATTTAATCCTTTATAAATTATAAAGATATAAACTATAAAAAATTAAAATTTTATCCGGCCCCTCCTAAAAAATTTTTCTGGCTTCGCTCCTGATTGGAGGTGGTTGCAGTTTACATAATACAGCTGCTAATAATCGTCTCCTTAATCCTGGCTATGAGGTGTTTGAAGTTACATATGGATTTTAGCAGCACTTCTATTGTTGAGTCTGTCCATGCGAACTACAAGCGATACAGGGATCATACAGAGACTAGCCAATGGTTGTGGTCAACAAAGAAGTTTGTACCCTGTTTCTAGTAAGACACGAACATGTTGGTTGTTTTTGAAAAATCTCAATATTATGGGATACTCAAGCTACTAAGGTGTAAGAATTGCTTAACACAGCAAGTAAGGAGTAGGTTGATGTAAATAAGCAAACTAGGTTGCTCTTGGTTGAGATCACAGGGGACGACTACTAGAAGTTGATGACTTCTCTGTTTAAGAAGTTTGATGGTTTGTTATCCTAGTGAAATTTGACAAATATTGTGTACATGAATGGTTTGATCTTTGCTTGCTTATGCCTTTGTATCTAATGTTGTTTCCTGCCATATTAATGCAATATTAGTTTCTTTCAAAAAAATTATGTGTAAAATGTATTATTAAAGTGTAAAAGCATATAAAAATTTATAATACTATGAATAAAAAAACAAGCACAAACATATAAAAAATGAGCATACTATGAATGGAAAAAAGAGATAAATTTGCCATAAATAAATTATTAATGTGTAGAATTTATATAAATTTATAATATTTTAAATATAAAAAAATAACACAAGCATTAAAATTACATTATTTTAAATATATTATGAAAAGATTATAAAAAATTTATAAAATATAGAAAAAATATAAATATAAATATAAATATTACTAAGATGTTATGAAAAATGAAAGGATTATAAAAACATTATAAAAATTTTAAAAATTAAATAAAATTTATTAAAAATTATAAAAGTTATATAAAATTATTAAAACTAGGATTAATAAGCGTTTTCAATTTTTATGTAATCTATTATTGAACTAATTATTTATTAAAATTTTTAATTTTATAAATCAAAATTATGATGATTGAGTAGAATAAAATAAATTTTAAATTAATTCATGAGTTAATATATAAATTAATAACGTTAAATGCATTATTTAGAAATTAAAAAAATTCAAACAATTTAGATTAAAAAGAAAAAAAACAAAAAAATTTAATCTCCCTCGCATAAAAAAGAGAAAGAGTAAAGATTGGCAGTGAAGCAAGAGATATGGTTTGTGGGATTTTTTACTCAAAATGGGGAAATTATAAGTTCAAAAATGAAGATCATATTAGATAACTACAATTTACAAAGTAATGTTTATTCTACCACAGCTCATAGTCATAGTGCATGTTCTGAAGTAAAATCCTATTACTTGAGCAACTCTTTAATGTATAAACATCATTTAGAGTTTTGCTCATAAAATTTCAACAACTTTCCCTTTCTACAATACAATAATTTCTCAACTTAGAATTGAAATTTCATTTTCATCTGCCTCTTCCATCATTTGGAGAATACTGGGGATTACATCGATTTTATCTGTACCTGCAAATAAGGTTGGACATATACCTTGTTTGAATATGGTTGGACATATATACTTCCAGAAAAAAATACAAAATAAGCATACATATCATTAATATGTGAGACAATTGAATTGAGATGAATTTTGACACAATAAATACTCGAGCCAGGCATTTAAATACTTAAACTTGACTTTACTTTTTTGTAGGAGTACAAATACATCGAGTAATTGTATGATTATGTATTCGTATATGGGTCAGACATGAATATTGAGTATAGATATTTTAGGAATAAATCAACATTTAGATTTTAAATTTGGTAACTTTTTTCAATTTTGTTTCTAATTTTTTTTATATTAATCAATGAACTTAGCAATGTTTTCAAGTTTGGTCCTTGTGATGATGTAGCATTATGAGATTACGTCATGTCATCACTTAAATTTTTATATGACGATGTGGCACAACATTAAAGTGCCACATCATCACGTAGACCAAATTTTAAAAAATTTGTTAAATTAATGTGAGAAAAATTATTAAGTTATATAACTAAAACAAAATTATCAAATTCATCAACTAAATGTTAGTTTATCCAAGCAACATATAACCAAAACCAGAAGAAACTAGGCGGTAGTAATAGTAGAGAAGCTAACCCATTTATCTGTGGCATAATCCGGAGAAAATGGAGGAGGAATGCTCTTCAGTAGTCCAACATCGTCTGATTTAATATCCACCACTTCAGTTCCCGGTCTAGTATCCACCACATCAGATCCCGATCTTACATCCTTAATCTCTTCCAATGCCTCCAACACTTCTTCCATTGAAGGTCTCATATCCCTCTCCTGTTGCAAACACCGAAACGCCAATCCTGCAACCGCCGTTACAGTGTTTTTCACCACACAATCATTCTCGAACCCGAGAGATGGATCCACCAGTTCATGCAATGCTTGATTCTGGATTCTGCTGATTGCCATGTTAGCCAAATTTATGTCGTGTCGGTGCCTGCTGATGTCCACTGCTTTTTTCGCCGAAATTAGCTCGACCAACACGACCCCGAAGCTGTAAACATCACTTTTCTCAGTGAGGTGGTAGCATTGGTGATACTCCGGGTCGACATAACCCGGGGTGCCTTGCGGAGCAGTCGAGACATGCGTGACATCATTAGGAAAAAGTCGTGAGAGTCCAAAATCAGCCACTTTTACATGGAAATTCTTGTCCAGGAGAATGTTGTTGGATTTAACATCGCGGTGTATGATTTCCTTTCCATGGAGGAAAGCCAATGCGGTCGCTGTCTCGATGGCGATTCTCAACCGAACATGCCAGGTAAGCAAACCAGAGTTGGATCGCTTTCCATGCAAATGATCAGCCACGGTTCCATTAGGAATGTACTCATAAACAAGGAGAAGCTCTCGACTACGTCTCGAGGTACATCCATAGAGCTTCACGAGGTTTGGATGAAGGATGGGAGTGAGGATTTCGATCTCGTTCATGTACTGATCGACACGCTTGAAATTGTTCTCGTATAAGCGCTTCACCGCTACCACACGCCCATCCCTGAGTACACCTGATCGTGCAAATCAAAGATAAACATGGTGGTTTAAGGTTAATAACAGGGGACTAAAGTAAAAAGTTGCAAAATAAGTTTGTCTTACCATAATAAACAGTGCCGAATCCTCCTTCTCCAAGTTGTTTAGAAGGATTGAAATTGTCAGTGGCTTCCTCAAGTTCTTCATAATTAAAAACATGGGCTCCAAAGTAAGTGCTTCCCCTTTCAATGTCATATTTTGAAGTGGAATAGGATGAATTGCTTTGAGAGTAATTAGTTGTGGAAGTTGTTGGCCCTTTGCTTGATGGAGATGTTGGAAGGTCTCTGCTAATAAGCTGAGCTACAATTTTCTTTCGCCGATGTTGCCGGACACATAAAGTTCCGATTCCTATAAGTAAAATGACACCGGCTGCTCCGAGGGCTGGAGGTAAAGGAAGAGATTGCTTAAACCCGGTTACTGCAATGCTAAAAGTTTTTAGAAACGATGTAATTTGTTACTAATGGGTACCAAATAATACCTAGTCCAAGTTTGAGAGCCTTTCCATCCTTTTTCTCTGTAATAGTAAAAATATCACGAAATGTTAAAATATGAATCAATAATTATAGGTGCATGCGAAAAAAAAGGAGTAAGGAATGAGATTGGTTTAAAGCATAATATTCTTATCATTATGTTAAATAGCTCAATATAATTCATAAAATATCATTTCAAATAATAATAAAAACTACCATAAATTGATGAATTAAAAATCTATAAAAAAATTTATACATATGAACTATATTTTATTTTAAATTGATCTAAACTATTATCACCGTAATCAAAATTCAATGCATTTTACGTGACATAAATTCAAACTCCATAAATTTATTAATGCACAAAAACGATTATGTTTTAAAATTTTAAATTTGAATTCCACTTTATATAAAATATATGATTCTTTCGATTTGAAATGCAATTAAATTCTAGATTAACTATGTCACTAAGATTTTGCTATCAATTTCTTAAAATAAATGCTATCAATGAAAGAGATATGATAAAAGAAAAGAATGTGAAATTTCAAAGTCCTTCTCTCTCTTCTCTTTTTAAGTTGAAGCAGAAAAGAAAAAAACCATAATCACCCTTCCCCTAGCAGCTCCTTTCCTTATCCCCATTCGTTTCCCTTATCTTTAGCCTTTCTCCTTTTCCACCAAATTGTGCCTCCTCTCCCTTTTGTTTTTCGATGAGTTGGCACTCATTTTTCCTCTAAAGGATTTTTAAAGATCACCTACGTTGTCGAATTGTGTATGTGGATACAATGTCCAACACGGATTGGTTTGTTTCAAGAGTCGGAGTGGCAGTGTCAAGGTGGTATCTTTGGAGTAGGTCGGGCTGAAAGGTGAGTGGGCCACAGTTGGGTGGAGATGGGCCAGCGGTGAATTGGTAGCTGAAGTTTCTTACTGAGCCGCGTGGAAAAACAAATGGGGAATGTTGAATTTTTCAGCTTAGGCTTAGCAAATGGGTCAACTTTAATGGCATAAAATACCCAAGTTTTCGTGCTGCGATAATAGAATGAAACGAAAGCAGCTAAATTTACAGCGCTCCAAAATCAACCATCAAATGGTAGAAATTTAACAGAGCCTGAAGTTAGTCAAAATATAGAAGAAAAACTGTAATGGGATTTGCGTTTGGGAAAAGCAAATAAATGAGTTTCAATAATCTTATTCTGGAATGGCCCAATGTCCTTGTTTCCTACCTTGACAGCCCCCCCGGACTATTTAATAATAAAAAAAATATTATAATTAGAGGGTCAAGACCAAACTACATCCACCTAACCCTGAACTACTGTTTGGTCGGAACAAAGATCGACGACACCTTCTTCCATCAGTTTCCGGCTTCGGGTTTCCCCAAAACACTGGGTTCTTGGAACCGAAATCGTACGACTTAAATCCGACTACAAGAGATATTTGAACAGGTACAGCAAAGATCAAAGATTGTACCTGGGGAACAAACTTCGCCATCTGAGCAGTAACATTCAAATTCGCCTGAGACGAGGTTACGCCCGCACTGCCCACCTTTGTTTACACAATTATTACAACGGGCATCATCTGCAGACCACCCCAGCTGAAACCCAATTTTAGCCGCTTCTTCCAAATCATCTGCATCCCGGCCTTCCTCCAGTGACGGAACTTGAGAATTCGGGACTGGAATAATCACACTGTTACTGCAAGATCTCAGGAAATTGCCGATGACAGTTCCCGCGAATTCCCTTGTCACATAATAACCTACGATATTTGTATTGTTTATTGTGCAGTCGAATCGATTGGAAATCCCGAGATTTGATGTGAGATTTTGTGGAGCTGTGAGAGGCTGACAACCATAATACAGCCTTATATCCTGACTATCCCCGTTTTGTCGAAAAGGACTGGTTTCACTTTCAAAAGTGGAGTTGATGAGATGAGTGGGACAAAGATTCTCACTGTAATCGGTTCTAGAGACATGAAGGGTTTGTGATGCCTTGTTTATTGCAAGAACTCGGTATGTTGCAGAGCTGATTGTGATTTCTAGCTCATTTTCACTGCAGCTGAGCTTGAATCCAGGATATCCACAACTTTCCGGCCGTTCCAATCCCCAGAAAGGGTAATCGATATCCGAAATATTTCCGCAACTGGATCGAACACTGCAGCTCAAATAATTATTCGAAAACACTGGTTTTGGAGAAAGAATCAGGACCGAGCTTTTGATGATGATCATGATGAACCAGAACTTGGATGGCATTGTCGGAGAGGATGGAGAGCATGAGGGAAAGAAACTGAGAGTAGTTGGATATAAAATGAGCGTTTGAAAGTGAATTGGTGTTGATCTTCATGATCAAATAGTTGGTATTTGACTAATTCAAAGTTGAAATTTTTCTAAAGGAAACTTCTGTTATATGCCACCATTAAGCGCCAGTCTATGGAAATTTAGGTAGCCTACC
Organism: Gossypium anomalum; assembly: GCA_025698475.1. Lineage (NCBI taxonomy): Eukaryota > Viridiplantae > Streptophyta > Magnoliopsida > Malvales > Malvaceae > Gossypium > Gossypium anomalum. The sequence continues at coordinate 21,087,114 of CM046966.1, forward strand.
ATGGCAATAATATATTATTAAGTGTGAATAACCCAGTTCATTATAATAGTGCTCTCAGGACTCGGAACTCATAAAGGTATAAACTCAGTTCGAGTTTGTTGAAAACTTGAAGAAAGCTATAACTGGAAAATATCATCTGATTTTAATGATTGAATAAATCAATAATAGTACTACTTTGGCTGAAAGTATTTCTAGGTCGAATCTATAAGCAACTGGTAAGACCCTACGTTTTATCTGCTAGCTGATGCAGTTGTGATGGGAAAGAGAACAAGCGACCATGGAATTTGAAGGTGAACTGGTATTAACCAATCAAAATGGTTAGAGTTAATGAAGTCATTGGCTTCTTGGGGAGAATAGGATTCGATCTGAAGTAACAAAGGCCAATTTGCTGCTTCTGCTAATGAAGATTGAACATCAGAATGAGTCAAACCGTGAAGGTTACTTAAGAGTTAAGACTCGAGATATTCAATGAAATAGTAATTTCTGCAACAACAAACAGATGAGCAAACTTATACGGAAGAAGAGCTATAACGTACCTTCAGTTGCTGGAAAACATGTGGTTTCACTAGATTTATCTCTGCAAAAGCAAGTGAAACTATTTGAAGTTTGATTATATCCACAAATCCCATCTGAATCTCTGCATCTTCTGCACTGATCATTATCCGCTTCCCATTGCAATTCGAAACCTCCTCTTAAAGCAGCCCGCATAGTCATAGGGTTCACCTCCAGGTCCTTTGCTGCAGCTTCATAAACCGGAACTACGACAATTTCACGGCATGTGCTATAGCGAGGATCACCCAACATGTTTCTAGTAGCATATGACATATCCGTAAGTGTACTATTTATGCTGCAGTTAGTAAAAACACTAAATGTCGGGTTTGTCGGCAGGTAGCATCCGTAGAATAGGGTGAGGTTCCTAAGGTTTGAGCGGTAATTGAAGTGGTCGAAGTCGATTGAGGTGTTGATAAATTTCGTGGGACAATAATCATTCCAGTAATCCTCCCTAGCTACCTTAAGAATCTGTCGTTCAGGGTCTATGTCAAGAACTCGTAAGGTGTTTTCATTCATCATGATTTCCGCTATATCATTCTCGCACCTCAGCTCAAATCCTGGTTGCCCACAGTAACTCAGACGGCTCGATCCCCAGAAAGGGTAACCGATATTTGATACGCTTCCGCATGTTAGCGTTTCCCTGCAGGTCGAGTACCGTGGATCGTCGACGGATAAAATCGTTGGAACTCTGGTTAAGAAAACGAGATAGAAGAGCACCAGAAGGGAAGATATCGGAAGAGAATGCGAAGACATCTTGTTGATGTCACAAGGATGAAGTGTTGAATATATTTATGAAATATTGAATGGTCAATGTTGAAATCTAAAATATTAGTATACACGTTTAATCCTTTTCTAATCTAGAAATTACGTCAGGAGTTGGAAAATTGGTTTTAGAGTGCTGCAGAAGTCTATGGTGGCATCTATTATGGGGAAGAAGACCAAAGCTTCGATGGCAGAATTTGAAGGAAACTGGCAGGAAATGCTTTGGATATAACATAAATTGACAACCAAAGACCTTCACTAAAAACACCCTAATTCCAAATCGCAGAACTCAAATTAAGAATCCGTAGAGACTTAAACCAAACTAATTTGGAAATTGGGTGCCAAGTCCCCACTTCTATTAAGAATTTTCTTTATGTTGGATTAATTGACCTGATAGACTAAATGAAGATCAAAGCAATGAAAACGATGTTAGGGTGATTATTTTATGGATTCAACTCTCTCCGCTATCGATATTCACTGCAACTAATCATAATAGCACTTCTATTTTTACAACCACAATATGTTGATGAAGACTGCTGATCGCATGTGTAGGAGTTTGGCAGCAAGAGTTTACCAGAATTTCCTGTTCATTGTAGGAAATTTCCTGGAGTTTGGTATTTTCTCGGAAATGAAAGAGAATAAATCATGTGAAACATGAATGCTTTCTTTGTCAGATGAGTTCAGATTATGCAAACCAATGATGCAAAGAGGGAACTGATATTATTCAATAAATCAGACTGATAAATTTGACTGTCTATTAGTACATAGAATAACACAAAATTAATGTTGTTCCTACCTTCTTCATCTGGATTTGTCCTAAAATTGACTAAATTTCTAAATATTTAAATAGAACTTATAAATATTTAAATTGATTGAAATTCGTTATTATTAATATTATATTTTAATTTTTTATTAAAAAAGTTATACGTAAATATTAATATAAAATTAATTTTTAATATTTTTGTTGTTTTTAAAATTGGATTCAACCGTCCACTCGAACCAATTAGACCGAAAACCAGTGGGGATGCCGGTCCAAAATAAAGGGTTGGAGCGATTGATTTGTGGATCGACTGAATCGGGCAATCAGATTGTTGGTTGAACTGAGAAAAAAAAGTGTCCCTAATGTTATTGATTCGTTACATTTTGGTCATTGAGTCACTATCATTAACATTGTAAGAACAAGTTAATATGACACATTATATTGTCATTTTAGATTACATCAAATTGAACAGTTAGTCCCTATACTTTTTCTTTTAGAGTGAATTTAATTATTTTTATTTTTATTTTTTCAAATAAAAAAGTATAGAGGTTAATTGTGTAATTTGACTTAAAATTTTTGTTTGAAATGATGATATAATATGCCATATCAATTACCATTACAACATCAACGGTAATTAATAATTCAGTTAGTCCCTAATGTTTTTCCCTTCTTTTCGGATCATTCAAACTCACGTTGATTTTTGATTTATTAAGTTGGATGTGTAAATAACTTTTAATTTGTTAAATATTAAAAATGTTGTGATTAAAAAAGTTATAGATGTATTGTAAGTAGAGTTATGCTGTTAGATTTAAGAATTGAAATTTAAAAATATTAAAAATAAAAGGAATTATTTAATTTTAAAACAAATAATGTAATATATAGTTGAGATAAGTAAGCCTACCACTTACCTCAATTAATATAATCCTTACTAAACTGCCAAATGATTGAAACAAACATTAAATATAATCCATTTTCCTAAACACTGCAATGCAAGTCTACAACTATCAAATCCTCAACTTCAGTTATTTTGACATAACAATATTTTTAAAAAATGACTCTTGTTAGATTTTAATTATGTTTTCAACTTTAATCCACTGCCAATTAATACTACTACTAATAATACCGTGTTTTGTTTTGTTGTAAAAACGGATATTACTTACCTGTATCCGGTGGTAGTGGTGGTGGTGGTGGTGGTAGGGGTAGGGGCTTACATTCTTTGCCTTCCGGCAAACTCGAATTTCCAGGTGGGCAGTAGCAGTAGAATGCTCGATCACCGTAGATGCTGAAACCGCAGGCTCCACCGGAAGAATTGCATTTCCCACATACTTCCGCATCCTCCTTCCTCCATTGCACCTCGAATCCTGTTTTCAAGGCTCCTTTCAGATCCGAGGAATGATTGCGGAGGCTTTCCAAGGAAGTTTCAAGAATCGTAACATTGACACTCTCTGAGCATCTCTCTGGATGGATATTGTTATTATTTGCTATTGCTACCGAAACATTACTATAATCATCATTTTTATTGCAAGGAAAGAATAGAAGATCCGGTGAGATGAGAGAGGGGCAGTCATAAAACAGTGTAACACTGGTAAAGCCGGGACCAGGAGTAAACACCCGAAAATCTGGGATCCAATCATCATCTGGAAATGGAGGCCGACAAATGCCTTTGTTGATCACCTCCTCATTCGAAATTCTTAGGATTCGACGATCAGATAGGATCTCAAGCACGCGGTACCGTACACCATGAATTTGCATCCTGGTAATATCACCGTCACACTGAAGCTCTAAATCTGGATGTCCGCATTCTTTTTCTCGATCACCTCCATGGAAAGGAAATCCAGCAGTGATATTCCCACATTTGAACATTCTATCGCGGCAGTTCTCGAACCAATGCTCAGGAGTGGTTAGTGAAACAGGGATCCCAAGCATGATAAATAATAAACAAAACAGAGGAAGAGGCAGAGATGATGAGAAAGGAGGAGAAATCATTTTGAGGGCAGAGAGATGGAGGAAGATCAACCCTGCCTCAGCTCTAATGAAATAAAATTAACCAAGCTCAAAGAAAGACTTGGAATATAGAGTAGTTGAGTTGACTTGCAAAGACTTTGAGCTTCCTTTGCTCCCATAAGTCGTGTCGTGTGGGTGTGGGAGTAGCAGTGATTAAATGGAAATGCAAAATTTCAAAATAGAAACAAGAGATGGAGACACTTTAACACGCTTTCGCTCCTTACGAACTTGCCCTCAACTTTCTCATCACTTGGAAATTGCTATGTCATAACCCTACTTCTTCATTCATATTACTGTTGAAAAATTCCTCCGGAATAGTGCTCTCAAAAATTATGTTTGAAATCTTTTAACGAAAGGTTAAAAATTAATTAAGTTATATATTAATTAAAAATTTTAATATAATAATATATGAAGTGTGAATTTTAAATAGGTTTTAAGTAATTAAGATAAATTCTTTGTAAAATTAATAATATATATATAATATTCTAAAAACTTAAATATAATAATAAATTATATGTACATAATTTAATATAATGATATATAAAGTATAAATTAATCTAATTTATTATATACATTTTAAATAGTTAATATAAATAATAGTATTTTTATCATTTTCATTTTCAAACACAAAAATTAGAAACAAGAATATTTAAATCACAACTTTTACGTTTATATTTTCTAATTTATAAAATATTAATTTTGTATTATATTAATTGCTAGTTGCGCAAACAATGTAAAAAAAGTACATAATATATTCATCATATTTGCGCATCATACACTGTTTTATATCACATTTTTGTTTCTAACTTTTTTTTTTTTTGCCTTTTTTTTTTATTCCAGTGATTTATGTATGTACTCTTTACCAGATAAGTCATGAATCAGTTGATAAATAATTCAGTTAAAATTAATTAAATGGTTCATTATTTTTTTCAAAGTAAAAAAATATAACTATCACGAAGTTTTTATTTTTTCTATATTTAAACTCTTAAATGAGCTAGTATCACGAGTCAACTCGGCACTAATTCAGTTGGAAAATTTATAAAAATGCCCTTCCATTATTAAAACAAATAATATTATTTGAAGGTATTTTAGTTTTTTTTTACTTTAATTTAATATTTTTATTTATTCTAATTTTATTGTGTATACTTTATTACCTTCCTCAATTGTGTATATATTTATACTTATTATTATTTAAACTCTGGACTGAGTTGGTGTCACGGATCAACCAGGCAAGTGGAAGCGGGCACCAACCCGATTAGAGAAATTATGAAAATACACTTTTGCATTTAAAATAAATAATATTGTTCGAAGGTACTTTAGTCTTTTTAATTTTAAAAAAATAAAAATATGATGTATTCATTTATTTAAATTTCATTTTACTTACAATTTAAATGCATATTTATATTTTAATTACGTGATATCTACAGGTATAGGTGTGTGATAGATTTTTTAGTAGATATAATAAAAATATTTCACCCATGGATATACTATAATCTAATTTTATTATTAAAAGAAAGAAATAAAAAATTTATTTCAATATTTATTATTTTATTTGCATTTAAATACAAATTATTATTAAATGGTAATTCAAATCAAATAACACCAAAATTTGACAAAATATTATCCACAACGGGGAGAAGCCTGAGATGTGGATAGATTTACACTAGGGGAAATCTATAATAATTATCTAAATTTGATATTTAAATTGTAATACTTCATACTCGATTCAATTATCGGGTTTGAGTTATAGGATATTATATTCATTGTCAAATCAACTACAATCAATTACATTTAAATATACATAAAAACATGTATTATACACGATAAATAATCATTTTCAAATCAAATACTAGCTTACGAAAGCTTAGTACCATCCCGAGATCAAATAAAGATTAATCTATAAAATTTTCAAAATATCTCAGGTAAAGTCACAACGTTGCCATTACTATTTTTCAATTTTGGATCTATTCATTGATATTTATGGTAATTGATCATAATAGCATCCATTGCATTTACAATTGAGATAAAAAGAGAAAGAAACTGAAAAAAGTTAATTAAATATCTAATTACAACAATTTAGATTTCAACACTTTAATTATTTGAAATTTATACATGAATAGACATTGATGATTATATAGTATTATAGAAATACAGAATTATGGAGTACATAATATGAGTTTGTTCCGAGAAGACAACAATCTTCCAAAAATCTAAATCCTTTATGTGAGATAGCAAAATCCAGTCAATTTCTGTAAAAATATTTAGAGTATTAGTGAAAATGAAAAATAATATATTGCAAATTTAGTTTGGATTATTATGAATAAATAATTGTAAACGTAGAATATCAAATCTAACCTTAAACCTTTTAGTACTTAAGGTTAAGCGTGTAATAGGATATAAAAGTAGCACAAAGGTAGACAACATGTGATATTTTTACTCTACAAGGCAGTCAAATCTAAAGGTGATCATAGGTCGGAATGTAACAAAATTTTAGGTCTGTTTTATAGGTTTAGGCTTGGTCTGAAAAATGGGACTAAAATTTTACTTCAGCTCGACCCGAATAAAAAAGTTAAAACTCGAATCCAGCCCGACTCACTCGTGTTAAAAAAATTTTATATTATTTTTTTATAAAAATAAATTTTAAAAAATATAATACGTCAAATACATTAAAAATATTATAATAAATATTTCCCACCAAATTAAAAAATAAATTTAAAAAAAAATATTAATACTTAAATAACACTAAGATAAGTACAACTTAACAAGCAAATGACTTTAAAATAGTAGCAAAATTAACAATAAAACAAGAGAGTTATATAATATTCAAACAACAATAACAAAATAGTAAAAATATAATAGTGAAATGATAGTAAAACAGTGGAAAAACAGAAGCAAAACAGTGAAAAACAATAACAATTTTTTTCTTTTACAAATTTAAGCTGGGCCAGGTCGAACAAAAAAAGTTTACCCGAGGCCTAATCTGTTTTCTAAACGGACATTATTTTTTTATCCACCCTTTTTTTAACCTATATTTTTACCTAAATCCTCTCAATTCTAAAATAAACCATCAAACTAAACCAAATCACCCCACCCATGACTTTACAAAATATTATATATCTCATATCTTATTATTAACTTTACAAAATATAGCATATTAGTAGAGTATTCTATAACCTTATTACCAGCACTACGAAGTAATACACCTGTCGAGAGAGACCCATGCCAAGCTCCTTTCTATATGTATTCACTCCACCTCTAAAAAACCTCCAAGCTTTCTACTCTTAACCGACAGCTCTCTAAAACACTATTAGACCATTAACCAGTGACTCCCGGCACCTCATATTAACTGCCTCCACTCTTTTAAACTATATATTCTGTCAACATAACTATAGTACAAAGATCAAAAAATCATAATTTAACCATGAAAAATGAGATTAAGATAAAAGGAAAGCTTACCGTGAGAAAATATCCCATTTGAGAAAACCTCCTTGCCCTCTGCTATTAACAAACTTGTACTTTGAACCAGCAACTAACATAAGAAAAAATGAATATCTTAATATGGCTTTGAGAGTTATACTGTTCTGGTTTTTTATTTTGAAAAGTATTTGTATTCAACACTTATATCAGACACATGATTGCGATTCTTAAAAATCCAAAAATCTTAAAAAAATTTAATCATAACGGTATCAGATACAAGTCTATATTCGATGCTCAAGTAACATATATTAAGCTTCAAATCACGTATAAATCCAAATATAGATTGGAATTAAAGTAATTGTACCTTCATAACCTCCCACAACGGGATCTTCTGATAATAAACTGGGTGCACTAATATTAACATATCTGCATTAAAAAAAAAAAAAAAGTCGAATCAGAACTTAAACCCTTTAATAATTTGTTTGAAATTTTTACAGATTTGCTAGATATAAGCAATGAATAATATCTACATTGCTTCGATTTTTCACTTTTTTGTGTTCACCAACATATTGGACGTATTTTTTAACATAGTTGCGAGCCTATAATCTTTCAAAAGATGTGAAGTGTTTTGAAAACCTCAACAGCAAAGACTCTTTTGAGCCGGAAAAAATCGGAATTGGACCGAGAACCGGAATAGAAAAAACCGGTAAAAACTGGTCGGACCGTTTTTTGGAAATTTTGGGCTCTTTACGCCCAAAGCCTGATTCTTTTCAACTATCAATCCAAAGCAGAAAAAATAAAAACTAAAACCTGAAGTGGTCAACCTACCCGTGACCCTCAACCCCTCCCCCGTCCCACACCCATCAGCTTCTTCAGGCCCAGCACAGCAGAGAGAGTGGAAAGGTTTAAACTTTAGAGTAGAGAGAGTTATGAAGAAGAAAGGTTTAAGAAAATGAAAAAAATATGAAGAACTGAAAAACATAATGAAAATGAAACGTTGAAAGAGTGAAGAAGCCACCAATCTCAGTTGATAAGAAAAGAAAGGGTTCCTCTCTTCATGAATACCAAAAAAATAAAATACTAAAATAAGGAAAAAGAAACTAAATGGCAATACCCTTTTTTACTTTGGCATTTGGGAGATTGAACCACGTTTTTATTATTATTTCTCTTTTAAGTTTTAATTTTTTTTCATTTCTCTATTCTTTATTTTTCAATTTTCAAGTATATGGATATGGATATAGATATTTGTATTCGAAAATTAAACTTAAAAGCTCGAGCCACACAGGATAACATCAAACGCTAGTTACGGTTCCTAGAAGAAAGGAAGGAAGAGGCAAGCTTACCTGAAGCAACCAAGGCCAGCTGCTAAATGACCAGCAACACCAGTGGCAAGTCTAGTTTCAGCAACACCATCAATCATAAGTTCCAATCCAGATTTTTTAACCATTTCTACAATTTCAAGGATACCAAGAACCCCAAATTTGGATAATTTAATGTTGATAACTTCCACAAGATTTTCCTCCATAAGTTTTTGGATGTCCATCAAATCCCTGCAACTTTCATCTGCTGCAACTGATACCCCATACTTATGCCTAGCAACGTTACTCACATCACCAAGGCCTCTCCAGTCGTCTCTATGAACTGGTTGTTCAAAAACTGTAGGAATCACCCCCTTTTCTGCAATAAGACCAACATAATTGTGATCGGTAGAGCAGGTTCATATACGGTATTACTATGAATACCATGCATGCTTGCCCATACCTGACTTAAAATAAGAGCTTCAAATTTCATTCAAACTTATCTATATTTAACTGAAACTGAAAAACTTGGGTCAAACTCAAGCACGGTACATAGTTTAAATGTCTAATTTTTTTCTCAAACTCATTTTCAAGCATAATAATTTTGTTCAAATCACCTCAAATATTGGTGGACAGTTTTGGACGATGACTTGTGATATTGAAAATTGCTTACCGTTTAGTTTGTGAAGAACTTCAATGGCTTCCTTTGAAGTGTAACCCTCATTTGCATCTAAGATAAATAAGCAATGAGGGTGAGCAGCTCTTACTGCTTGAAGAACTTCAATATCTGCATTTACATTCCTTCCCAGTTTAACCTCCAATGTCTTGAATCCTAGTTTGCAATATTTAGCAGCCAGATCGAATGCTTTAGCCGAGGAAGTAGTTGGGATCTGTATACATGGAAATTATAAGTCTCCATCTCAACCAAGACACTGCTATCTAAGTCAGTCTTTGTAATGTGATATGCTATGTTGCTTTTATTTGTATTCCATACTCCTATTCCGACACATATTTTCATATTAAACCTTCCAATCATAAAAGGATTAGAGAAAACCCAACATAACCGTATTAAATAAACATTATTCAACACTCAGTATCCAAATTTGTGTAACATGTACTATGTTAAACTAGGCTCTAGGTAATTGTCAAATACAAAATCTGTCTATATACTCGATCTTTTCGAGATTTTTGTATATTTAAAAAACCATACCTATACTCAGTATCAAACTAGTATCGAACACAACTACATATAAAAGTAAAATGACCGATTATATATACATTACTTAACTGTAGCAGCAGTGGACAAGGAATCGGACACTCCCCCAAATAATCTCCAGAGGGGCACATCAATGCTATTAGCAACTGCGTCAACCAATGCCATTTCTAACCCAGCCCTAACCTTCATACACAGATAAAAGATCATAAGAAGGATCCGATGCAAAGGGGACCAAACAAATTACTTAGTTTTCTTTTTTCCTACGTAAGCAGTTTTTTTTATCAGGGGTATAGGGGAAGAGGATGACGATTTGAAGGTTCGAACCCACGACTTAGTATCAATCAGAACTTTATTTCAATGGAAGTTGTTTCCTATGGCACCACAAGCTTATTTGATAAGTAAATAGTTATATTATTAGAACTTGAGGGTGTATAGTTAAAATTTTTAAATTTTTTTTTTATGTATTTGGAGAATTTATGCAAGTCATCCTCTTGGGACATGAATATCATAAGATCCTTCTAAAAAATTACTCCGAGCAATATAGGAATACTATTGATGGTGAGTGTCTGTTTTAGGTGTCTCAAATTTTCTAAGGGAAGGTATTGTCATTATAGAGATTTTTGTCTCCCGCACCCCAAAAAGAGCTCAAAAAGATTCAGAGTTTTGAGAATGTCTCTATTGGTAACATGACTTGCAAGCTCACGAAAAAACTATCAGTATTGGGCGATTATTATGCATATTGTACTTATGGGGTCCATACCACCAACCAAGGTATAGATCTTACTCATGATACCGACACTTCTTTTATGAGCGTGCAAATCATATTTTCACCGATCGAAACACTCTCTGAACCGTAAACCTCTTTAGACTTTATAAATGGAAGACAAAATCCCAACGAAAACAATTCCTTCAATTGAAGGTCCAAGACACTCCAAAGCAGCCCCTCGCCCTCAACAAACACAATACAATGTTAATGTTAGTACATAATGAGAACATGATTGTACTTACAGAAGCAAATTCGCTACCAGGAAACATCTCTGAGATCTGATGTAAAACCAAATTCAAAGTCACTGGAGGTCCCTGGCTAAGAAATTCACAGGCTTTTCTCACTTCCTCAAGAGCAGTGGCTTGGTTCCAGTTAACCCATGGAACCACTGATACCTCACCCCACCCGACACACCCATTGCTGAGTTCAACTCGTACAGCCACATTCTCAACCTTTTCAAGCCTGGAACACCCAACGGTCACCGGTTCTTGAAGCCCAACATTCAGTGGTCTCCCTTCAGCACAATGAACATCAACCCAGAAAATCTCAGTCAAGTTCTTCAATCCCAAGCTTGTTCTTGGCCTTTCAGTGCTCCCACTGACTGCTGATTGAGTCACCAGCTCACTGCTGCTAGTGCTGGAGCTGACAATGAAACGAGTCTGCAAGTTTTTTCGACGGTTAACCACAGAAGACCGAGAGAAAAGCAAAGAGATTGTTGGACAACAGAAACCAAGTGAAGCCATTGGATTGGAAAGATGGTTGAACTTAGCTTTCTTGTTGATATTTAGCAAGCACTCAATGTCATTCTTTATTTATCCATTTTTGTTGGGTTTGTTTTCCAGTTAACATACAAAAAACAAACCTAAGCTGCACCCGAACAAGGTCTTTTTTATTTGTCATGTCATTGATGGTGTACTGTACTAAGAGCATATTTTAGTGATTGGTGACCTTTGGAGGAGTGAAAGAGTCACATGAAAAAAAAAAACATATGCGTCCTTTGAGTGTTGACCCCACTTTTTCAAGCTCCGGTCTGTAAAATTTGGCCCCTCTGATATGAATGGAAAGCTGGAATGATAAAAAGGTTTAATACCCTTAAATAAATTTTTAATTTCGAATTTTATGAAAAAGAATAGATGAAAAGCGTTCTTTTTCATTTATAATTTGTTAGGGCTGGATGTAGTTATTGAATACTGTCTTACTAAAAAAACAAAAACCTGCTCATCAGCCAAATGCATATAGTAAGCTAAAACATGGCAAGGCCACCGTAGAGAGCACCTCGACAGCAACGCCGGGATATAATGATTGGTTATAGCCTTATAGGGTGAAATAGGTGCAACCTCCGTCCCCACTCCAAATCAACTTTAATCAATTATTAGGGTCAATAAAATAATTTGAAACAAAAATCATGGGCATTAACTTCTTTGTTAAGTTATGAATATGGTTTTATTGGGATGTTTTATTTGGAAATTGAATTCGAGTAGTATTGGTGGTGAGGTAACAGTTATAATAATTAATTTTATCCTCATAATTATTTTTAATTTTATTGGGGGTAAACGTGCACTACTCATTTAGATAAAACTAAGTTTAACTTAAAAACTTTTTTCTTTTCAAATTTCTTAATTATTATTTTGATATATTTTGGGTTTTTTAAATTTTTTTTATAGATAAAAGAAGATAATACACGGCCTTAAATCAATTTATTCATACATAGGAATCACTTAATATCTCTTCTAAAAGTAGTCTCCTAACGTAAGGTGTAGGAACATAAATATAAATTAAGTTAACATCATTAGAAAGACATGGTTTAGCTAGCCAATTAGCAACCATACTTTGTTCCCTATTCACAAGCTAGAACTTAATTGTTGGAACCTGACGAGTCACTTCCTTAATTTTCTTAACAAAAGTTCATTGAACGTGTACTTCCAGCATCATGCAAAAAGGTTCAGAGGTATACTTTAATATCATATGTTTTAATATTATTTGGGGTAAATTATACAAATGGTCACGTTCCTGTTTTGGTCATCTAACTTTAAAAATTTACAATTTAGGCGCTAACGTTTGAATTCTTTTTTGTTTTAGTCACCCACCACTCAATTGATAACGGAAAGCCTTTTCTAACTGGTATAATAACACATTTACTCCTCAATACTTGCATTTTTTATCAATTTGATCCTAATTCTAAATAATTTAATAAATTTAACCCTTCACATTTACAAATTCTATCAATTTGATCATCAAACTTCCTAACCAAAACTTTCAACTTTTAAAACAAAGACCTTCCAGGTCTATTAATTGTTTTACTTTTTCGTAAATAATTAAAAACAAATAGAACACATAATAATCTCTTAATCAATTTATAAAATTAAAAAAATCATTACCAATGTAATAAAAGAAAATTCAATTAATTCTTTCGCATTTTTATCTTACTTATGAAAAATTAAATGTTCATAATTTTTCTTATATAATTATTGATTGAACAATTGAATTTTTTAAAACCATATTTTTTAACTCTGGATTTAATTTTCAATTTCAATAATCAACTTCTAGGACAATTTCTATGTATCTTAAAGGAAATATCATACTTATCAAGAAAACAGCACAAATAAGATGGCCAATAGTAAATGAAGCTAAATAGTCCAAAATTAAGCAATTTTTACTGAATTTTTTTTTTTGAACATTTTACTTCCTAACATATGGTAAAATATGCAAAACAAGATAAAAAATACAAAATTAAAAAAAAAAAAATAAAAGACATTAGTCCACTTTTATGGGCGGTTTTATCATAAGCTTCAAACTTTATACTATTTTCACATCATAAACAAATTAAACAAAAAAGTCAGTATTATCAAGCTTTTAAATTTTGATTTATGGATTCTACGAACAAACACATGATTAAAGTAGATTACCAACTATATTTATTAGCCATATGAAATAATAAATTACTTTTTTACTAAAAAACAAATATATCAAAATCACATGCTTAAAAGTTAAGCTCAAGCATACAAAATAAATATCATGAAATTTCTACACTGAAAAAAAAAAGATGATGAAGAAATAAACCTGTAAGTGATTGTAGCTTGGTTTCCCAGTAATTAGGTATCTATATGCCAAAATCCCTCAAAAAAAGGGAAATTCAAGGATATGTAAATGAAAATATCTAATATTTTTAGCAAAGAGAAAAAAAGAACACACCTTGATATAGTACATTTATTGATAAAGATGACATTTAATTGCAAAAAGGGTTATGTACTAAATTAGATTATTTCAACCATAAATAAAACAATTAATAGTTGTGAAATGCCTCTGTTATAAAAGCTGAAAGCTTTGGTTAGAAAGTTTGAGGATCAAATTGATAGAATTTCTAAATGTGAATGGTTAAATTTATTGAGTTATTTAGAATTAGGATCAAATTGATATAATATGTAAGCATCGAGGAATAAATCTGTTATTATACCAATTAGAATAAGGCTTTTTATTATCAATTTAACGGTGAGTGATCAAAATAAGAACAAATTCAAATGTTAATATCTAATGTTAATGTCTAAATTGAAATTTTTTAAAGTTGGGTGACCAAAACAAAAACATGGACACTCGACCATTTATATAGTTTACCCTATTACTTTTTATATGTTAATGGGAAATTTTTTAGAATATTTTTTCTTGAGTAGTAATTTGACACTCTACACTAATTAGTGTTATGCATGTTATGAGGCATTATTATGAAGGACATATAGAGTATGTAATACCCCAAAAATTTCTATAGTAAGATATTATCTTTGATATAGAAAAATAAGGAAATAAGTGATAAAAAGGGAAGTTTTGAGTTATGATAACATTGGGAAGTAAATTATGATATCTTGATTCAGGAAAGGATTAAATTGTAAAAGTGTAAAAAGTTTTGTTGTACAAGAATAAATACTTAAAACTTGAGGGGTTAAAGTGTAAATATGAAAAAGTTTAAGGAGCAATAGTGCAAATATTTTAAGGGTGGAATGATCTAGAAACTAAGAAAAATTGATGAATTAGGACCAAATTGAATAGGTGAAAAATTATGAGGGACTAAATCGTAATTTTATCAAATTAAGTGATGACTCAAGGATGGAATTCTAAAAGATCATGAAGGGCAAAATGGTCAATTAGTAAGAGAGAGAATTCTAGAATATAATGATTATGTTGATGATATTTTAAATTAATTAATTAGATAAATATTATTTTATTAATATTTTTATGAGATATTTATTATTGTTTTATTATTATTTATCTAGTATATAAGGAAAGAAAGATGAAGAATTATCATCATCTTTCCTTTCCCATGCAAACCAACGTGAGAGAAGAAGAAGAAAAGAAAGTTTTCTTTTCTTTACAATTTGGTCTTTCTATCAAAAATTTACCATTTTCACCTAGAAATTAAAAGAATTTCCATAGCTACCAAGAGAGAAAAATGTTAAGGAGACTATGGGGAGTTAGAATATCAAATTGGATTCAAGGAATAGAAGCTGGAGGAGAGAGAAAATCAAATTAAAGATGAGAATCAATAGAACAAGGTAAGTACATCAAGGTTTTAATATATTTTTAAGTTTGATATTATTGAAAAAGTATGGGATTAATGTTAATGTAGAGCTTCCTTACATATGGTCCTATGTTCTTGATATGTTAGTGAAGAGAAAACAAGAGAAAGTGATGAGAAATAATGTAGAGAAAGAAAATAAGGGTGTTAAAAACATGGTAAATAATATTTAGCACTAAAATAGTTTTGGACAACAGCAGTGGTCTAAATTTGAAAAATCACCATAAATTGTAGATATCGAATTAGAAGATGAAAAAAATATGAAATTAAATCTTATTGAGTCTAGTTTCTCATAGGAAATAGTGTAAGCAATGGATTTGTAAATCATGAGATATAATGAATTTTGTGAGACAAGGTCAGAATGAATTCGGGTTCCCCTGTTGTGACTTTAGAAAATCATAAAAAATTGGATAAAAATAATTATAGGCTTAAATTTATATTTTTAGAATCTTGAATGAGTCTATTTTCAATAGAAACAAACGAGAATATCATTTGAATTCTGTACGAGGAGATAAGTAATTTTTAGTGAACAAGGGTCAGAACTGTCAGACAGCAGAACGGGGGTAACTTTAAAGAATAAAATGTACTTATTGGATAAACCAAAAATTCTGAAAATTTTATGGTAAGAATATATATGAGTCTAGTTTTAGGAAAAATTAGATTATCTTAATTTGGAGTTCTATATCTCTAGATATAAATAATTTAGTGACTATGACGCAAATGGACAGTTTTAAATATACATATAAGTAAATAGTGAAATTATTGATATTGTTACTTGTAGCATGTTATATAAATTAAGGGTGTGGAACGGAGAGGAGGAGGAGAAAAATATATATGAATATTCAGCTAGCATGGGTAATTTGCATGTTTTAGGCTCAGGGACTAAATTGAATAAAAGTAAAATTTAGGGAGCAATTTTGTAAAAATGTCCAAAATGACCAAATTGAAGGGAATGAATTGTTTTATTATCTAAATTAATAAATTGAATGAAATTATCAATTTAAGATTGGGTGAAAATTGGAAAAATGGTAAATTACCAATATGCCCCTAAATCTTGGTATTTCTGCAATTTAGTTAGGTAGGTTCGTATAACTTGAATGAGCATGTAAATATGACAATTTAAATATTGTATCGTATTTTATATGATGTTTGAATTGAATATATGAAAAGGATGTTACATGAAACATGAAAATGAATACTAAATAATATAAATTAATTGAAATTATTCTGAAAATCTCAGTAATGCCTCATATCCTATCCCGATCTCAGGTACAGGTATGGGGTGTTACAGAGTACCTCGACACATATGGGTGTTGAGTTAAGGGTTAAGAGGTTTGATCGGGATATTTATTTGGATGTTGACCTAATCAAACGAATTAAATACAGTGGAGGTTGACTCTTACAGTTGTCAATTTTCACCCTATAAAAACTCATACATTTCTCTTTTCTTCGTGCCCAAAATCTTCCCAAAACTCTCTAACTCTTTCAAGCTCTTAAGCACTCCTACTCTTCAGAAAATCTTGTTCTTTTTTACTTATTTTTCAAAAGAGAATGATGGAACACGTTGCCAAATACACCATCAATATGGTGAAATCTCTAACTCAATTCTTTCTAGTTTTTAATTTTTGCAAAAATATTATAATGATTTTTGAAATTCAGTATTATTATTGTGTTATTTTTTGACAAGCTATTGATCTAGTTCTTTGGATCCAACACAATTTATATTTCATGAATCTCAATCGTCATATCAAAAAACACTTGACGGATGTCGGTTTATGTGTGATATATAAGATGACAAATATGAAAATCATTTCGAATTTAGTTGTCGCCTTGGTAAAAAGATGAAAGTTAGAAACATTTGCATTCTATTTTCCATGCAAGGAAATGATCATTGTGCTCAAATATGTCGCTTTAGTAATCAACCTTCCAATCAATTGGAGGACTGTAATCATAACTAGTGGCATTAATCCAGAGTATGAGTGTGGTTGGTTGTTAGGTGTCATGCTGTTGAGGGAAAACCATATAAAGATTTTCATGGTTGTCGGGTGAAGTGCATATGGTTGGAAAATCTTGTTAACCTAGCCCCTCCACTACATATAATTATAGAGGAGATTGATTCCTTAGCTGGAGCTTGGATGCTTTAGATGTTCAAAGGAATGTTGTTTCCAGACAAATCTGGCAACAAAGTCCATGTCATGTATCTTTCTCTATTCAAGGATTTTGAGGCAGATGGTAGATTCAACTAGGGTTTTGCCACTCTGGCATATTGGTATAGGGAACTTCACTAAGTAGTCAGTGTGTAACACCCCAAACCCGTATCTGTCGTCGGAGTAAGGTTGCGGAGCATTACCTAGTAACCTTAATCTAAATCATTCATTTTTAAATATTTCAAAAATCTTAATGTAATTCATCATTAACATGCATAACATCCCTCATTTAAGCCTTCGAGGTCTAAAAATCACTTTAAAAGTGTTTCGAGACTATATAGAGAACATTTAAAAATTTTAGGAAAAAGTTAGAAAAATTTTAACTGCAGGAGTCACACGCCTATGTGGCCAGGCTGCTTGACACCCATGGCCAAGTCACATGCCTGTGTGTTTGGCCGTGTTGGCATTCGAAGTAGGGACACACGACCGTGTCCCAGCCCGTGTCCGTGCCTGTGTAACTCACTGACTTGGGTCACACGACCAAGCCACAAGTCCGTGTGCCAGGCCATGTACCCTTCGAAATGGTCTCGCACGCTTGTGTGCTAGCCGCGTGTCTCACACGGCCAAGTCACACGCCCGTATGTCTGGCTGTGTAGATCTAAAGTGTTCCAAAGTCACTCAATTTATCCTAACATAAAGCTGCTTAAGACACCAAACTTTAAGTTTCATACACATATTTAACCTTTGGTCAAAAAGCATACTAGTATTTAGCTTCAAACGTAAACATATACTTATAACTCAATTTACATTACATTCACCAAAACAACTAACAACCAAAGACATCCTAGGTACATGCCATTACAAAATTAAACATCACCACACTTGAGATCAAGATTGTTGTTGTTGGATGCTGAATCAGTGATCAAAAGAGAGTACCTAACATGCGCACGGAAAACAAAATCGCACGCTGAGTGAAACTCAGTGATATTTCTATAATCCAAACATTTTAAGACATGATATGATACATGAATGCTCAAATTGAATATTATCATCATACTACTATCTAAACATACAATTACAAGATATCACCATTTCAATTTCATGCCTTTCATCACTTTATTTCATACTATACTCAACTTTCACAAGTATTCACCTTTAATTGGTTTGAACATACATCTCAATTCATGTCACTTGTTATATTAATAGCTTTGCATAGATCAATCAACAATTTACTTATATTATCGCACAAACCAATCCACATTAAGCAACTTCACTTATTTGAATAAACATAAGTATATCTAAAGCATTTGAATTTATTTCACAACTTTAATAATCCAACTCAAAAACATATCATATCTTCAAATGAATAAATGTATATACATAAGTAAATATAATCATCTTTAGTAATACCTATAACCATCCTCCTTAGATCGTTCATAAAACCTTTTTGTATAGTCCAGTTGATACACGGCACCCGGTGCCTAGCAGATAATCCGCGAAAGAGTTTGCGCCCAGTGCTAGTCAGATAAACCGACAAATGTGTGCCCAACACTAGTCAGATAAACTAACGGAGGTTGCACCCAGCGCTAGTCGGATAAACCGATGAATAATTAGTGAGCCCAGCTCTAGTTGGATAAACCAACAATATTTGCGCCCAACGCTAGTCAGATAAACCGACGAATGTGTGCCTAGCACTAGTCAGATAAACTGACAAAAGTTGCGCCTAGCACTAGTCGGATAAACCGACGAATAATTTAATGAGCCCAACTCTAGTTGGATAAACCAATGATATTTACGCCCAGCGTTAGTCGAACGCATCGACGATATCAATTATTCATTTGCAAGTCCATAATTTTTACTTTTCATAACTCAATATCAAATTTCATAATTTAATAACACTTCTGCTCCAATTATCTACTAATCCTACATTAATTTATTCCATAATGTCACATTCCATAAACCTCCATTCAATTGAATTAACTCATACCTCCATAAACTTCCATTCAATTTAATTAATAATTACATTAGGGATATATATTAAGGCATCAAGTAGTAACTAGATTAATTAAAACAATTTATAAAGTTCAAGCTTAGGGGCTATGAACTTACCAAAATACGATGGATGTCCACTCAATGATCTTTTCCTTCCCACGGTTGATACTCGATCTATTCTTCACTTGATCTATTTTTAACTATTTAGCTCAATTAATACCATTCTTGTTTCAACCAAAGTTAATCAAATCTTATATCTTAGTGTGTACTTTCATTTAACAACAATTGCCATTTACTCAACTCAACTATTAACAATCAAAAATTTAATTGATCATATTTCTTTCTTATTTCAATAATTCACTAAGTATACATTTAATTTATTAACAATCCCCAATAATCTTAAATTTAATAAAGTCATACTTTGCTAAATTTATTTATAGCATTTAACTCATTGCTAGTTAATGCTAACCAATTTCATATCACAAAATACTTTATAAACTTAATGGACTTAGTAAATAAATTCCAAATTTTCCAGCATAAGAACAGTCCACTAAAACAGTCCCTACATTTCACAAAATTAACAATTTAAACTATGTTATTTTGAATTTACAACATTTAATCCCTAGAAACTATTATCAATAAAACCACCACACAATATGACCAATTTAGTCTACAAAATTTATACTCAATCATCACCTCAAAAGACATTTAGTATTCAACAAAATAACCGTAAACCTTTGAATTTCTCATCTATGGTATCTTTCATAATTTCCATTCACTCTCAAAATTTCAATATGGGTAAACTAACTCATAATATTATATCATCAAAAATATAAATTTCATGCAAAAATAATCAAATCTAACTTACAAATTTACACATGCATTAAACCCCCATAGCGGAACAGCCCCTCCCCCCCCCCTTCTTCTTTTAGTTTTCGGCAGCAAAGAAAAAAAACAAAAGAATTTCACCCCCTTTATCTTCTTTTCACCTACCATATCTTTTATCTCTTATTATTATTATTGTAATCTTTAACTTTATTTCTTTTCTAATATATTATATTTATATAATACTAATAAAATAGATTAAAACCATCAACTATCTATAACTCATCAAATCAATGGACTAATTTTTAAATAGTCCCTTATTCTAATCTCACTTTGAATTTTAATGCTAATTATTAATTTGTCACCCATTGAAGTTAATCATAGTACTTAATTAAACCCTACTAATTAAAATTATCAAATTGTCCTTCTACTCGTTTCTAAAATGACTCTGTAAATATTAATCTCAATTTCATATACCATTCAATTCAATACATTTAGCTACTTATTTACACTTTTATACATTTGCCCCAAAATATTTACATCCTATACAATTTAATCCATCATCTCAACCAAGTTAATTCCACAATTAACACATAACCCACTATTGTCGAATACTTAACCCTTAATATACATCCTATATATATATATATATATATATATATATATATATATATATCTTTAATTTATAGTTTACTCAATTAAATCTCTAGTTTTTAAATGTAGTAAAATTTTACTCTATAAAATAACACAAATTCAACATCAAGCACCCACACAAAACTCTTTCATATAAAAGACTTCAAAGTATCTCAATGACACTTTTTTTTTATACATTGATAATCTCACGTAAATAAACAATTTAATCCCCTATATTTTCAAAATTTTTCATAATTTAGTCATTTTTCATTTCTAACTTAAAAATCTATTTATTTAATCCCTAATATTTAAACTATTCAACAATATCAACATCTAAAATCTTGAACAATACTAAATATTACAATATGGGTCGAGTAGTCCTAGATATCGAGATTCTAAAAATATAAAAATTACAGACATATAAACTAAGTTGCACTAACCAATTTGGATTTGAATTTCCAAACCCCTAGCCGTACGACTTCTTCTCCCTTCTTTCTTTTTCTTTCTTTCTTTTGTGTGCGTGTAACAGAGAATGAATCATTGTCTTTTTTTATTAATACTATTTTTATATCTTATTATATACTACACATACATTTTATACAATTTACTAATTATAACATATATGTATACATATTATATTAACATAATATAATATATATATACATGTCATAAATGTCCATTACAACCGTCCACTTAAAATGAACCAAGGGCATAATTGCCTTCTTTCGTCCTTTTAATATAGGTTCACCTTATAATTTAGCATTAATTCTTACTTTTATCACTTATCTGATTTAGTCCCTTTATTTTAATTAAACACTCTTTCTTCAAAATTGCATAACCAAAAATTTAATTCACTTCTAATATAACTATGTAAATATTTAATAAAATATTTACGAGTCCAGTTTAGGAAAATGAGGTCCCGATATCTCAATTTTCAAAACCATCGACTTTAAAACCGATACACTTGTACCTTGTCTAACTTTCTAATAAAATAAAAAAAATTATTAGATCAACCTCAATATAATACTATAATATCTTCGTAACTATAAATAAACAATATTCACTAATTCTATATTCAGGAAACAACATTCCAAAACTACCGTTTTTGACTCCATTGACTTTTGGGTCGTTACACCGTGAACTAACTGATGAAGTGAATAGTTGTTGCTTACTCCTACAAGTATAGGCATGGATACACTTGTTGTGGTTTGCACTCATCCCTTCTAGTAGTGGTAGTTCTCTCTTATTAGAAGGTAAAATATCACTTTATACAATATCTTAAAATGTGTTTTAGTATTAGTACTTAATATCGCCTATTGCATTGATTAATGAAACATATTTAAGGGATGTTTGGACCATACGTGTTATATGAGGAACTTCAAATAGATGCATCAAGAAATCAATTGACAAGTCACTGAAGACGTATGTTGGTGTTGTATTTGTATTCAATAAAGTTCAATGTTTCTATTAATGAATATAATTGTTTTTGGATATTTCTACAGTTCCGGTGAATATCATACCTAGACAACTTGGTGTTTGTCACAATACTGGAGATTGTTTACAAGTAGTATGTGTTATTCAGGTCATGAGTACTCCTCATCTATTTTTACAAATTACATTGTGGAGTGGTAGCACCCTAATTGGGTGAATCACCAGTTCAATTTTGTCCAAGAAATTTCAGTGGATTTGTAGAACATCGAGCGGTTTTGGATGATAAATTTGAGGGGATAGGATCGATATTGGCTCTCGTCCTAAAAGAGGTTCTGCTATACGCCTAGGGAAAAAAAGGCCTAGCAAAATTTTTAACGTTGACTAAAATTTCCAACACTTTAATTAGAAATTTTGATAAACATTTTTTTTAACGCAAGATAGAATTTTCCACCCCCCAAGGGCAACATTTTTAGTGAGTTCCATACTTGCTCATCCATTTACTAAGATATAAAATATAAAAATATTATATAATATACATATCCATACTATATATTAACATTTTAATAAAGTTGGTGTCACGAGTTAATCAGACACCGACTGAATTTAGAAATGATAAAGAGTTTTTTTGGATAGCACAAAATAATTGAATGGAAGTGTAATTACTAAGGTAGTAATTATATTCTCTTGTAGTTACAAAGAATTGTAATTCCCTAGATGTGTTTGACTAACAAAGTGTAATTACATTGTAATTCTTTATGTGATACTTGATAGTACAAACTGTAATAACACAATTACATATTTATATTTTTAAAAAATATTAATTAATATAAAAAAATTACTTGGGTGATAAAAAAAATTTCTAAACAAGTAACAAAAATTAAAATTAAAATCAAATATCAAATATATTATGTTAGTCTAAAAAAGTAGCTGATAATACAATTACTAATAAAAATAACAAAAAAAATACACATCATATGTAATTTTATCTAATTGTTCTAGTGCATATTTGTTGGGTTATTCTCTCTTTAATATTTAACATATGTTTCTTATCATCATTTATTGGTCTTTGACCGAGTTCATCATCATTTGAATTTAAATCTACATCATTAATATTATCAAGATATTTTCCTTCCATGTATTTTTTGAAGTACGGATCATCTCAATTCCACATATGATTCAAGTTATGAAATATGCAACGTGCTAGTACAATCTAACCTTATTTTTTACGCTATATTAAGGTAACGTTGTTAATATGGAAAATATTTTTTATAAAATAACGAATGTCTTCTCAACCATATTTTAAAGGCTTGAAGGTCTAAAATTAAAGAGTTTGTAAGCTATTTATGGTGTTTGTACCTAGCACTATTCTCTCAAATGGTATTATACCCCCATGATATGGTGCAAGAAAATATTTTGTGTTTGCATAATTAGCATCTATCTTATAGTATTTGGATTTATAGTTTAAATAGTTTGTAGCTTTAATTATAAAAACCTACATGAACTTATTTTGGAGAAAGACTTATGCTAAGTTATATCTTTTTTATAATATATAAATAAAATAAATAATAATATAAATTTTATAATATATAACCTTTATAAAAAAAAATTATAAATTGTCCAACAACTTTCATAATACTTCTTATAAATAATATAATTTTTCGTCATAATTTTAGAAAGTTATTTTTTTTATAAATAAGTTATGACTAAAAGGACTATAACATTTTTACAAATAAGTATATCATCTTTATAATATATAGCATAGATGCATAAATAAGTTATATTCATACTTCTTGACCATAAGTTTTTATAAGTAAATACATTATAACCCTTCTATAACATATAGTTATTTTTATAATATAATTTTTTAGGATTTATAATATAAGAAATTTTTTGTTATAACAATCCCAAACGCTTATACATGTTCATGTTTATAATATAGTTTTTATAATATGTATAAAAATAATTTTTTTAAATTTGGAATTTAGTGTAATTTTCTATATAATTACTCCAATTCTCACCCTCCCTTAAGAATTGGAAAATGTAATTGGGGTGTTCCAATTGCACCAAATTCGATGGAACCCATCAATTACAATAGTTACCTAAATATGTTATCATTATATAATTAAAAGCAGTTACACTCAAATTCAATTACTAGTGACTTTCCAAACAATATTATTTTTAACATTTTTGTTTTTTTAATAAAATAATACTATTGTGGAATTTGATTTTTTTATATGTAAGAGATTTGACTTTATGGCAAATAATCTTTAAAATTTTAATTTAATCATTTCAACAAAAACCTCAATTAATTTTATTATAATATATTTACATAAAAAAAATTTACAAACATTATAAGTATATCTTAATCTAGTAAATAACACATGCGCCACATGAAGAATAAAATATAAAGGAATATTCACCGGCAAGATTATAAAGAGATGCCAATTAATTTTAGTCGTCTAAGTCTCCATTTTTTTTATTCTGAGTTCACGAGAACAAGAAAGTGTGAACACTGTTATGCGATTATACGATCGGTTATATTGATATAATAAAAGATAATGAAAATACGAAATAAAATATTATACCACATGGATATGAGAATTTAATACGGAAATTACATGTCAAAATTATTCTAATAAAAATTATTAATTTATCAATTCTTTTAATCTCATGTACGATTATAATAGGACAAGATGTCCAATAATATATATATATATATATATATATATTTGGGTACGGGCTTTGGCTATGAAAATGAAATCAATCCTCTCTCTTCGCTTTAAATTTTGCACTAATCATGCATATTGATATTATTTGTCATTATTTTTAAAAATTGAATATAATTAAAAAAACATGTTAGCTTGCTTGTTTAATGTTGTGCTTAATTACAGCATCGATCAGACAGTAAAATGGAAACAAAAAATAGAGAAGTAAAGAGAGACTTGTATATTTATTAATGCAGTTCGAAAACAATCCTACTTTGCGGAGCTTTACTCAGTAAATGATTCTTATTCAACAATCTTTAAACTCAATCCACCATTACACAAAGTAATTGCATCCCCCAACACCGACTCCAATTGTTGCAAAATCACTTACCCAAAAAACTTCAATTGCATCAAATATAAACTCTCGAATATATGCATAACACAAGAGTGCAAAAATACCAAGTAAAAGATAAACAATAACCAGACAAAAGCCACCTCCAAATGTGTAGCACAATATCCTATTTATAGGCTAAATTCGACATCGTAATTTTGATAAAATAAAACTCTCAATTTTAATATGGTTATAACTTGTTGTATTATCTTCAACAATTCTCCAAAATAAAGTAGGATTAATCTCCTTAAAATCATCCATGAAACACGTCATTGAAATTAAACAAAACTCTCACCATAATTTAAGTCAAACTCAAACTCTTCAACACGTATAAACTTTTCACAAATACACCCCACTTCAATTTCAACTTTAGTGACTTAAGAACATCCAAGAAGCCCATTTTATTATTAAAACATCCTTACCCCAAGTCAAAAAGGCCAATATATAAATATGCCTAAGCTGCCTCATGTCTTGACTGCTAAGTCTTTGACTGATCAGATAACTGAACGAACATTGTTGGACAACTTTGGCTCTAACAACCTCCTCCTTTGTTTTTTTGACAAAACATAAGCAAATGGTGTATAACCCTACCAACATGCCATCATCACACATGAGATACCACAGATAAGCTCACATGAAAAGATGTTTTAA
Organism: Gossypium anomalum; assembly: GCA_025698475.1. NCBI lineage: Eukaryota > Viridiplantae > Streptophyta > Magnoliopsida > Malvales > Malvaceae > Gossypium > Gossypium anomalum. The sequence goes on from CM046966.1 coordinate 21,113,231, forward strand.
TACGTCAACAATATCTTGCTCGCATAAGCTAAAATTGCAGCAAATAATTATCAAGCCATCATCAAGAACAAAACATGAACAGATCACAAAAGTATAGTAGCAGTCGAGACAGACTAGCAACATTGCAGCACATTCTCCCCCTTACACCAACAAGAATAAATCTTCAAGGGGATTGCTCATACACAAGCAAGCTTTATTAAGCTTTTCTACCAAGAGAACATCCAATAGCAGCAAACAACATAAGCAACAACCATAAAAAAAAAAAAAACAAGAAGAATCAGTTCAGTTCATAAATGCAACAACAAACACAAGTCTATCCAACTCAAACTCCTCCTAATCAGCTCATCATACTCCCCCTTTTTTCAAAAAGCTCAAAACAACTCCCTTTAACATGGTGTACTCTCGTCTTTAGAAATTTTCATGGGGGGTAGAAGATATCCCAAACTCTTTATTTGCTGCACGTTTCTCTCTAGTCATTATGAACCAAGAAAGTAGTTCTTTGGGAATATTAAGGGGAAAGAAAATTACAGAGAGGGAGTATTTTAGTCAAATAAGGAAATAAAAGAGATTAGGGTGAAAAATCTTCCTTTTTTTTTATCACCAAGTGACGTATTTAATGCGGCCTCAAACACCTAAAATTTCTCCTTATAAACTTTTACTCCAAATAAAACTCCATAAATAAGCATTATCCAGCTTGATAATCAAGCAACTAAAAAAATGCTCAAAATTTGGCATGTATTTAGCTTTGTGTGTGTTCTTTCTCATCTTCAATTCTTATGCTCGACAACCACCCAACCTTCTTACTTCAAGACTCTTAAAAGTAATTTAGCTAACTGGTTAACATATAGCAAAAAATAACCCTTTTCGATTCAATAAGCTCCCGTAAAAATACAACATTAACAACCCAAAATCAGAAAAAAATATCAACAATAAGAAAACCATCAACTCGCCTCACCCAATTCTTATTTGTTCAGCATTGTCTTGTTCTAGTCTCTGATCTAACATGAGTTTTAACAAACATATATGTTTCATCAGCCTGTACCTTAAATCATCAAACTCAAATGTTTGCTAAACAAAAATAGCCACCAAGTCACATCATGCACGAGCAGTAATCAACACAAACATAAACCAAACCATACCAAAATCAGCAAACTTACTCCCCCTTACTATATGCTCCCCTTGTTTGCCTCAAGTTTTTTCAGGGGGATGAGATACAACCTTTCAACACTAAGGATTATAGCTCGTGGAAAAACAAGTACCTTTTCCACGAGATGGAATATGTTTGATCTTTGAAATATCTTCAATATCATCAACATGAGTTCCAAGCTCATGCTTTATAAGAGCATCAATAATTTGCTGATCTTTAGAGCTTAAATATAGCCGATCTTTTCTCACCCAGACTTGCTTCACACCAACCTATCTTGCTCTTCTATCTATTTGAGTAGCTATTTAAACGAGTGTTTGAATAAGCACTGCACCAGATTTAACTTTCCACAAGTCATTTTTGAGCTTGTAATAATAATGTCTGATATTACAGCCTTCCCACAATAGTGGCAAATCATCCTTATGATTCTGGTCATTCCTTTCACCTTGTTGCAAACATGTTGCTTTCTAAGTGATGTTATGTTCATTCTTTCAACATTAGATTGAACAGACATTGTTTTTCTCCATTTTTGAGCTTTCATAAGCTTGTAACTATAAGATCTAATATGTCTGACCTTTCCACAATAGAAACAAACATATTCTCTATTTTCACCTCTCTTAAAAAAGAAGTAGCAATCTTTTTAGATTTAACAAATTTATAAAAGATATAGGTTTCTTACCAAGTTTCTTACAGTCATGTTCAAATCTCCCAACATCAGGGATCTCATCATTTTGACTTTCATATTTTTTGAGAATGGCTTTCACATCATTTAACTCTTGCTCATTTGCTTTTAAAGTTGCATCAACTTTAGCTATCATCTCATCCTTTTCATTGACAGTTGATCATTAAGCATCTCATTAGCCTTTTTGATATCAACAATCACATCATATTTCTTTTTTACCATTGCTTCAAATTTTTCTTTTTTCTCCTTATGGCAAATTCGTCCTTCAAGAGTCATTCATTTTCAATAGGAGTTTCGTCTTATTTATCATATGGCTAAACACATATCACTTAGGTTGAAAGAAATATCACTGTCATTGTTTGAATTTGATGCTTTAATCATCGAAGGTGGATGTGTGACACTACAACCTTTTTTATTGGACTTCATTACTGGAAACTGAATGCAACATCACATTTAAGTATGTCTGAAGTCTAGCTCTGATATCACTTTAAAAACACGTTAGTTTGCTATAAGTTTACTATAAGTTTAGTCTGACTGTTTAATGTTGTGTTCAGTCGAAACATTAATCAAACAGTGAAACAGACATGAAAAAAAAAGTAAAGAGAGATTTGCACATAGTCGTTTGTTAACGTAGTTTGAAAACAATTGTACTCTATATATGGAATCTCGCTCAGTGAATGATTCTTATTAAACAATTTTCCAGATCATTTATTGGTTTAAGCCTAATTTACCCATACATAAAAAGTAATTGCAACCCCAATACTAACCTCAATTGTTGCAAAATCACTCACCCCCAAAACCTCACTTACATCAAATATAAACTCTCCAATAAAAGCCTAATAGAAGAGTGCAAAACTACCAAGTAAAAGATAAGCAAATAGCCAACCAAAGGTGCTCCAAAAGCCACATCCAAATGTTCGGCGCTACAACCTATTTATATGCTAAATTTAATATCATCTCCATGTAGTCTCGATAAAGTAAAACTCTCAATTTTAATCTAAATATAACTTCTTGAATTATCTCCAGCAATTATCCAAAATAAAATAAAATTAATCTCTTTAAAATCATCCATGAAACATGTTCTTGAGATTGAGAAAAGCTCTCATCATAATTCAAGTTGAACTCAAACTCTTCACAAATATACAACACTTCAATTTCAACTTTAACTATTGGAATTAGAACATCGAAAAAGCTCATTTGCTTATTAAAACAATATCCAATAAGGCCCAAGTCAAAAAGGCCTACATATAAATATGCCCACGCTATCTCGTGTCTTGACTGACCAGTTCTTTGACTGATCAGATAATTGAACAAACATTGTTGGATAGCCTTGCCTCCGACAATAATAAAATGATATTATTTTGTCTTTATTTTACAAACAGGATTTCGTAAGATCATTTATGTACATAACAAAATAACTAGAAAATATATATAGTAAAAGGAATTAAAATAAATAGGGTTAAATTTTCCTATTAGTCCTTGTACTTTGTAAAAATTTTAGATTTAGTCATTGTACTTTTCAAATTTATCAATTTTAGTCCCTAATCTTTTTGAATTTTAAACTTTTAGACATAGTAGCTATTAAATTCATTTGGTTAGATTCAATCTCTAATCTTATATTATTCGTACAATTGTAGACTTAGTCCATGTTCTCTAAATGATCATTCTAAGTCCTTACACTTTTTGAAATTTAAAATTTCAGTATTGATGCAAATGATAGTCTTTAATCGATTAACTGAACTTTTGGTTGAGTAATATGTGGAAATAACAAGTTAATATACCATTACACATATGATAATACATTTGCTACATCAAATTTTGTAAATAACAAAACTTAATAAATTTTAAAATTTAAAAAATACAGATACTAAAAATATCCAAATTTAAGTATAAAGGCTAAGCCTACAACTTTTGGAAAGTACAAGGACTTATAGCAAATGTAACCAATAAATAATGAATCATTAGATCCGAGAGAGCTTGTGGCGTTTAAGCTTATATCGTAGAAGGAATGGTTTTTAAAATTTGGGCTTACTACTTAGTGTTAGAAATATTTTTTTCTATCTAAATGTAATTATAAAATGTAAAAAAAAAATTGAGCTATTTGATTGGCTTGATGAGGCTTTGATAAAAATCTTAAAAGGAAAATTTGGACTACAACTTGGTTGACTCAGAAACTCCTGTAATGAAATTATCTTACTCTACTTATAAAAAAAATTCTATGGTATTAAAAATTAATTATGGATTAAATCTTAATTTGATTGATATTATTGTTATAATATTTAATAAAGCATGAATATGAATGAGTTAATGCTGTTGGGTCCAAGTTAGCCCAAATTTAATGCAACTCCTCCAATAATAAAGTAAAAAGGGAATGAATAGAGTGAATTATGTATTTTATGCATTTAAAATTATACAAAATAGTTATTATTGTGTGTAAAAACATAACTCCAAATGCAAGGGTACTTGGACAGAGTCTAAAATTTATCAGCGTCCATATCATATATATTTTGTTATGGTATTCGGACTTAATTTTAAACTATCTATTCACAACCCGAGTAAACGTAGAGGAACTTGGGTCTCACAAGATAGAAACATTAAGGGTTCACGGGGAGAGCTCACGTGATGAGCACGCGAATCAGGTTCGCATGCATATTACTGGGGGTTCGTAGGCAAAGGACGCAAAGTCAAGCGCATGGTACGATAAACACGTATTAAGTCTAGAGTAGTATACGTGTTGACTGTTGAAAAATATGGGCATCACATATATAATAAGGGTAATTACATGTTATTATTTACTATCATGATAGGTTAGCCCAGATTAAAAGTGATCTAATTTGGTTAAAGTTTTATTGGGCTTTAATTATTAAATAAAATATGGGTCAACTATGTGTAGATACTCTAGTAATTAAGTTAATCAAATTCTAATTAATGATAGGCTATTTAGGAATTAGAACTAATATGCCAATGTTATAAATATTAGGATTATGGTCCCTAAATTACACAACAAGATATCTTTTATAATATCCCATCTTTAGGAAAGAGAGAGTAAATATTTTCTAAATTTATTATGTGCTAATTTAAACGGTCAAATCCCCAAGATCCGGAAAAATTTCAAGGAATCCCTGGATTCAATTACACTTCTGCATCTAATTTTTTTCTTGATTTATTCATGATGATTTGACATGATAGATCCTGGTTTATTAAGTTTTATTTTTAGATTTATTTTACAAATCTAACATTGAGATGCATGGAGCCTACCTAGGACGTCATTTTGATAAACAGTAACCATATATTATAAATACTCGATTTCCCCTCCCCAAAAGGATACACAACGAAAACATTCAACACATTTAAATATAAGTTTACATTCGGGAATCATTCTTGGGTTAAGAGAGAAATACATTAATGTAATAAACAAAATTAGGTTTACACCATCTCAATTAGATTTAAAAATATTGAAAGTACAAATTTAAATATTGATATGATTTAAAGTAAAAATTGATAGTAAACTTTATTTATCAATGAATTCTTTATTTGTATAATTAAGAAATTAAATAATTCAGGATGAAATTCTAAATGATTTCTAAGTTAAAACAAACAAAATTAAAATATATTAAAATTATGTATTTACTAACTTCCTAAAGTTTTTCTAATGTAACTTCTTTTTGGTGTTGCCACTTCTTGTTCAAGATAATTATATTTTAATAAAATATAATTTATTTTATTATATACCATTAAAGTTTTTTATACAAGTCTGAAAGATTAAAAATATAAATAAAATAATTCATAAGTCATAACTAAGTATGATATAATTAAGTAAAATAAATATGAATGGATTGAATTACAATCCGAGACTAAAGAGCATAATTTGTAAAAACTTGATTTAATTAATTTCCTCCTTTCAAAAAACTTAATGAACGATTTAAATACGTTTTAGTAACTATGTTTAAATTCTTTCTTTACAAAAGTTTTAATTTCCATATGAAGTTTTTTTCATAAAATATAATGGAAAAAACGAAAGGAATTTGCCCTCTATAACCAAAACCAATCAAAGGGATAGATTTTTTTTTTTTTTAAAGTTTGTAGGTTATTTTTTGTTTGGATTGCTTGTAGTTTGAAAAATTGCTAATAAAAGTTTCAAAATTATAAATTCATATAGGGACTAATGAAGAAATTACAAATAGTAAAATCCCTATAAAAATGAAAATAGAGGGATTTATGTTGAAATTAACCCTTTTATTGTTCTTATTTCTTTTTTTCTATTTAATCCAACTTCTTGTTGAAAAACAAAGTTCCTCAAATTTTATAGACTCATATTTAAGACTAATTTACTAGAAAAGGCTCATTTCTAAAATAAAAAAAAATTAAGGAAATGGGTCATTTTGAATGATATTTACTGGAATGGCCCGTTTTTTCTTAAAATGCGTTGACCTGGAATCGTTTTTAGGGGAAAACCAGAAAAGCGTGTCCGTTCAGCGCTTTTTTCCCCTCTGACCTGTAAAAAGAGCCTACGTTAGTGCGCTTTAGCAAAGCGCTTCCACGTAAGCGCGCTTTTGCTTGTGTTTTTTTAATGGTTTAATTGCTAATTAGGGCTTAGGGTTTATGAAATTAGAGTTGTGGGAATTTTAAATTAGAGTTTAGGGTTTTTAATTTGTAAATATTTAGGTTTAGGGTTTTATTTATTTTTACTTGTTTATTAATTATGGGTTGTAGTGTTTTATTTAAATTTTAGGATTTAAGGGTTCTAAAAAATAATTTTGACGAGATGGGTTCTGAAGAAATAATTTTAAAGAAAAAACCACTTCAAGCAGGATGCACAGTCAGCAAAAATTAATTTGAGTACTGCTACTTCTGAAAAAATTAATTTGAGGAGATGATTCTAAAAAAATATCTCAAGATTCCCGGGGATATTTGAAAGGTTTGTGAAAAATGCCCCAAATAGTGGGGGTTGAGGTTTGTAGAGTAAAAATGCTCCAAGCAGGATGCACTATTAGCAAAAGTACTGAAAACGCTTCCAGCTAGACGCTCTTTTTAGTATTGCTGCTTCTGAAAAAATAAATTTGAGGAGATGATTCTGAAAAAATATCTCGAGATTCCTAGGATATTTGAAAGGTTTGTGAAAAATGTTGTGAAAAATGCCCCGAATAGTGGGGGTTGAGGTTTGTAGAGGAAAAACGCTCCAAGCAGGATGCACTATCAGCAACAGTATTGAAAACACTTCCAGCTGGATGCCCTTTTCAGTACTGCTGCTTCTGAAAAATAAATTTGAGGAGATGATTCTAAAAAAATATCTCGAGATTCTTGGGATATCTAAAAGATTTGTGAAAAATGCCTCGAATAGTGGGGGTTGAGGTTTGTAAAGGAAAAACGCTCTAAGCAGGATGTACTATCAGCAAAAGTATTGAAAACGCTTCCAGCTGGACGCCCTTTTCAGTACTGCTGCTGATAGTACGTCCTGCTTGGAGCGTTTTTCCTCTTCAAAATTCAATCCCCATTATTCGGGGCATTTTACAAAAAGGAGTAGGATGTTTTCCTTTAGGCTATAAATCACTCATATTTCAACCTCTGGTGGCATAAGTTAGAGCAATAGAAATTGAAGAAGTTCAAAAGAATAGAAGTTTGTAGGAAAGGTATAAATTGATTTTTCATGTTAATTTTTATATGAAGCATTATATTTTTTGCATAATATTTTTGTTTCGAATTTATCTCGACATATAATTTGGTTGAAAATGAGTGGACAAATTAGTGTTATTATTTATTACGACGATAAGGTCCATGACACCGAGAATAACATGATTTTTTTATTGGAGAACACAGCGCGACTGGCTGAACTAAGGCAAGGAAAAGGAGCTACCGAGACCACAATCCCAATGACCACAACCCTCCCAGAGGCTGAACCAAGAAAGAATCTTGCGTGCAACCGTTGACCACTTTGATGTGGCACAAATTTTGACTGACGTCTGGATTGATTAATTTTATCGTTGTATCGAACGTTTATATTTTTTCAATGATTTTTATTATTATGTTTTTAGAAGAATATTGTTATTATTTTAACAAAATTAAAGTTGATATTTGTTATCATTTCACAAAATTGAAGTTGTAATTTGCTATCATTTCACGAAATGAAAGCTAATATTTGTTATTATTTCACAGAACTGTGCATTTACATATTACAATGGAATTGATATTTGTTTTCTAGTTTGCATCTTCATTGTAACATCCTGAATTAGGGCCTAGTCGGAACAGTGGTTTTGAGACCACAAATTTAAATTGAAAATAATTATTTTATGATTATTATAAGGCATATGACATGTTTATATGCTTGTGTAAAAATCTCATGAAGAAATTTTATGTCTAAGGTGCTCGATTGGACTTTAAGGACTAAATCGTAAAAAGTACAAAAGTTGAGTTCTACATGCTAGAGGTGTCCAATTGTTATGAAATTTTAAATTGGAGGTCCTTATATGGTAATTAGACCATTGGTTAAGTTGGTGGACAAAAATGGACATGGTTAGGCATGTTTCCAAAGTTTTTCATTAAGGGCATTTTGGTCATTTAGTTATTAAAATGAATTAAAATCAAAATTAAAAGCCAATTTTTGTCCATATTCAACCTCTTGGCCAAAACTTGCATGGAGAAACCATGGCTATGGTTTTTAAAGCCTCTAAGCTCGATTGTAAGTCCATTCTAGCCCCGTTTTTAATGATTTTTACGTTTTTGAAATCCTCGTAACAAGATCTACTCATTTCTACCCATATTCTGAGCTAGGGTTTGTGTTTAAAAATTTACCCATAGATTACATGCATGTGTTTTGATGTCTAATGGTAGAAAATGATTGCTCAGTGTGTAATAAACGACTTTTACTAAGTGATTTTCGCTGAAATTGTCAAAAAGGACCGTTTTGTAAAAGTTACAAAATTTGTCATAAAAGTGTGATTTAGTGGAAATTAGGGGCTGATATAGTTATGAAAATGATTCGGCTAGGCTTAAAATGCAAGGAAATTGGATAAAGATCATTTTACGAGCCTTGGGTTAAAAGTATAAATATGTGAAAGTTTAAGGGTCAAAATGTAAAATTGCAAAAGTATGATTTATGGACCCATATGAATAATGTGACTAATTAGTAATCTAACTTTGATATTATAGATCAAAGAAAATGAGATTCGGGCATAGATTGAAAATGAATGAGATTATGGACTAAATCGGAATATATAGCCGTGCTCACATTCGAGGTAAGTTCATATGTCAATAATAATACAATGATATTATTTTTTATGCTTGAACTTAATTAATGTGTTAACATTATGTGATGAATATTTTATATAGTTGGTATGATGTATTATGTGACAAATGCCATGTTTATTCCATGAACATGAGAATGGTAAAATTGTAAGTACATATGTAAATAATGTGACAATATGATATGTTTTAATGCATTGATATTGCATGGTTATCATTATGTAATTATTGTATATGTTATGTTTATTGATGACATTATATGTTATGTTTATTGATGACATTGCAAGCATGAGAAATGTAATGGATGTTATTTCGATACCACGAGCAAGTGCTACCGAGATTTCCATGTACAAGTGAAGAAGAAATCCCGTTTGAACCTTAGGAATAGTTTAGGATACAAGTGACATGTCATTAGGAAATTAAGATTCTGAACTTGTTGAGCGGTCCGAGTTCGTGAAATCCGAACTTGTTGAGTGGTCCAAGTTCGTGATATATATGGTATCCGAGCTCGTTGAGTGGTACGAGTTCATTATGGATGTGAGCATCTAAGCTCGTTAAGTGGTCCGAGTTCATAATGGATGCGATACGTGTAACATCCGAGCTCGTTGAGAGGTCCAAGTTCATTATGGATGTATACATGTTATGAGGTAGCTTTGGCTACGTATGTATATGTAGCACTTAGGTGCAAGTTTCCGCGTATTCAATAGTATTCCTAGTGGTTCAATGAGTAATGTAATGAATGTGATGAAAGTCCCGAGGAGGGCATGTTAAAGAGGTATGGCTATATGATACATTATGATGAGTACAAGTACGTATGCTAAACTTATGAATAATGCCTTGGTAAAGATTGATTTATGACGAGCAAGTATATATGTGTATATGATAAGTAAGCCAAAAGGGGTATGAATGATGAATAATCTTTATGGTTATGTTATTATGTCTTTGTGAAATTGAACATGAAATACATGAAATAATAAGTTCATGATTAGTTGAAAATAAACTTATGATAGTTACCATTATATTGTACTAAGATAGTGTTGGACATTAGTAGTTGTGTGATTTTGAAAATCCACCAAAAATTTTGGAAATTGAATTAGAGACTGAATAAGATATAAGATTAAATCTTATTGAATCTAGTTTCATATAGAAGAAACGATGTAATCAAAAGAGTTTCATATTATGAGATATTTAAACTTTTGTGAGACAGAATCAGAGTGATCTCAGACTCCCCTGTCTCGAATATGGAAAATTTCTAAAAATTTTACAAAAATTATTATGGGATAGGATTTATATGAATAAATCCTCAATGAGTCTATTTTCAATAAAAATAGATGGGAACATTAATCGAAACTCGTACCATGAAATAATTGATTTTTAGTAAAGAAAGGTCGAATCTATCAAACAGCAGAACAGGGGTAATTTTAAAAAAAACTGTACTTATTGGCTAGACCAAAAATTCTGGAAATTTTATGGTAAGAAGGTATATGAGTCTAATTTCAGGGAAAATTTACAGATCTTAATTTGGAGTTCCGTAGCTTTAGATATAAATAAAGTAGTAACTATGACTCGAGAAAATAACATGACTAGAAAATAAGTAAAAGTGTAATTATGATTACATTCCCATGGAATCATGTTGATAATTGGCTTATTACTTTCATATGGACTTACTAAGCTTTAAGCTTACTCCCTCATTTCCACTTCTTTAGCGTTGACAGGTTAGCTCGGGGTTGGAGATCGTCGGAGGAAACCTCACACTATCAAGCTACCTCATTTAGAGAATTGATGAATTTTAATGTCTTCAAGTGAGTTGCATGTATAGGGACTTAATCATTGACATGTGTTCTTATGTTTTGGCCAAGATGTTGGCTTATATTGATTCAATGTATATAGCCATGAGATGTGGCTTATAATGATTATGGCTTGTAAGTCTATTTATCTATGTTATGTGTTAATGTCTTATGATGTTGTTATGTGATTTTGCTTGATTACTATGAATGGGAAGTGTATGGCATAGATGCATAATGAATGCCTTAGGACCATACGAAGTGGTCATGGCTATTGAATGTGAGTTGCAATGTCTATCTCGATGTAACATGAGAAATTGAAAAACACATGTATAACAACATGCAAATACTTTAATTAGGTTTTATTAAAGAATGATTGACCATTGAATTGATGTTATAACACGTGCTTATGATATGTTTAAGTATGAAAGAGATTAAGGGCAACAAAAGGCTTGGAAAATAGCCTAAGTGTTGGCTACACGGGCAGAGACACGACCATGTGCCTCAGCTGTGTGGAGGATAAGGCCTATCATGTAACACCCCTTACCCGTATCCAAGGCCGAGATAGGGTACGAGGCATTACTAGACTTAACCATACACATAGACGAAAACCGGGCCATAAAATTTCATTTAATTCAAAACTTCTCAAACACATGCATATCGTCCCTTAAATATCCATGTCCAATGCAACATTACTCATTTTCGTATTACACATTTAATTCATAATCCATAGGTATGCATTCAACTTACAGAATATATTACTAATCATGCAAAACAAACAATCCAAACTATATCATCACATCACAAACATAGGACATGACATGTTTAATTAAACTTACAAACCATAATGAATAAAGGCCATATCTCATGACCATATACGATAGCTCAATGCAGACCAATACGGTTGGCCAAAGTCATAATAATAATACATATCACAAACTAACTTCCTATACATGCCACTCACTTGATATTTCTAATATTTGAATTAATTCTCCCAAAAGTGATAGCTTGATAGTGTGATTCTGCCTCCGACGATCTCCAACCCCGAGCCGACCCGCCAAAACTGAAGAAATGGAGAGGAAGGGGTAAGCTTTACGCTTAGTAAGTCCATATGAAATTAATAAGCAATTATCATCATGCTTTTTAAGATAAAACACCATAATTATACAATTTACACATGTTCAGGTTAAGCTGTTTTACCGAGTTATAGTTACTAAATCATTTATATATGGAGCTACGAAACTCCAAATTAAGTTCCGTTAATTTTCCTTGAAACTAGACTCATATAACTTTCTCCCATAAAATTTTCAGAATTTTTGGTTTATCCAATTAGTACAGTTTATTCATTAAATTTTCCCCTATTTCAGTGTTCGGCTACTCTGACCTCTGTTCACTACGAATAAATTTTATCCCTGTAAAGAATTCAAAGGGCTAAGTCATTTATTTTTTTGTAAAATTTTTAGTGAATTTCTCAAATGGGAACAGGGGATCTCGAAATCATTCAGACTCTGTCTCACAACAATTTAAATATCTCATAACATAAAATTCAATTGCATGCACCGTTTTCTCCATGTGAAACTAGACTTATTAGGCTTTAATATCATATTTATTCATCCCCTAATTCAATTTCCACAATTTATGGTGAATTTCCAAATTTGCACTACTGTAGTAACCCAAAACTGTCAAGGCTGAATTTACTCATTCACCACTATTATTCACCAAATCCATACAATATCATTTCATCCATCATGGTAAGAACACATAATTATGCTTCATTAGCATGGACTCATAATCACAAGGTCATCACAAAAGTATTCTCATGAACAATCTTACCACATAATTGCAACATATCGAGTTCTCTACTCAAGAGTTTACGCACATACCTGTTCATCGTACTCATTTCACAACACTTACCAACATTTCGCTTTCATCTGGAGTATTTCACTTCTTTCATTTGAGATTTACCCATTGAATACATCGGAATATAATTCGGATACACGGATTGCATGCACATAAGTGCCATGCCCGCAGCTAGACAAACTCAATAGCCTGCGGAATTTATATAGCCAAGCTACCATGTAACCCACCCATAAGTGAACTTGGACTCAACTCAACGAGTTCGGAACTCAACTATCCTAATGACATGTCACTTGTATCCTAATTTATTCCTATGGTTCAAACGGGATTTTCCTCAATCATACGCCTTTGCTGTCTTTCTCGTGATGTCAATATCAATACTCCGGTGGCAACTCATATATTTCAAGTATTCCACATAATTTGTACAATAATTCAAAAATATTCGTAAAATGCAATAATTCATAAACAATGATCATCATACCATTTTCAAGACATCAACAACATATAGTAATATCATAGCATTAACATATAGTAATATCATAGCATTAACATATAGTAATGTTACATTATTTATATAATATCTAATTATTCACATATATGTATACGTACAATTCACGTAATATCATAGCATTAACATTAAAATACACCTTTCATTATTAAAATCATATGAACTTACCTCGTATGCGAAAATGGCCATTTTTACCATTTTGTCCACAACTTGATATTTTTCGATTTTAGCCCAAATTTCGATTTTCCTTGCTCCATCATTTCAAATATAGCCTAATTAGGACTCATATTATTTAAATTAACCCAAAATCATATTTTAGTAAAATTATAATTTTGCCCTTAAACTTTCACATATTTACAATTTTGCCCCAAATCTCGTAAATTAAACTTCATCCTATTTTCTTATGTTTTACGATATGCTGATCATTTTTCCCTTCTATAGCAACATCCAATTCTCACTCTAACATGGACTTATGAACATTAAGTATTTTGAAAAGTTTTAATTTGGACGAAAATTTTATGGCCCAATTTTGCATGTTTGTGAATGTTTAAGTCCAGTAATGCCTCGAACCCTGTCCTGGCATCAGATATGTGTAAGGGGTGTTACATTCACCGGTTGCTTTGACTTGTCCCGAAATATCCATGTTGTTAAGCAATCAAGTCGACGTCGATCGACCTTTTGGTTTGCGATGGAATGACCTATCGGTTAACAACTTAAACGGAGCGCTCGATACAGATGACCACATACGATTGGTGTATACAAATATTTTAAATATCGAATTCAATAATTAAAATTATTATGTTAAAAATTTAATCAATTTAAATTTTAAAACCCTAAACTATAACTTTAAAACCCTAACCCTAAACTCTAACACACTAAAAACCCTAACAACACTAATATAACACGAGAAAAAATGCTTCTAGCTGGAAGTGTTTTTCCTAAATTGGCCTATACCTGTAAATATTCCAAAAATCGGCCTATTCCGGTAATTTTGAAAAAAATCGGCATGTTTTGGTAATTTAATTAGGAATATATATTAAATTGATTCAAAAAAAACTGTTTTCTATATTACCCGCACATCTTTTGAGATCCATTATATCTACTTGATTTATTTGAAATATATAGAAAAATTTATTATTTTGAATAAAGGGTGAGTAAAATTTGATTCAATTTAAAACAATCTAAAAAAATTAAATTTCAAGTTTTTCGATTTTTCAAGTAAACTCAACTAAGTTATTTGAGTTTCGAGTTTGAGTTGGGTTGAGTTCTATAATTCGAATAATAGATTGGTGTAAATATTCCTTTGGTATTGTTAATTTTGAAAATGAACAAATTAGTTTTTCTCTCGACAAAAAATACAAAAGAAATTCAAAATAATTTTCAAAAGTTTAAAATATTTATAAAATCCCAAAATTTATATATATGTTTAAAAAAATTATAAACATTTAAAAAAGTATATATAAAGAAAGCTAAAATTTTTCTAAAATAATAATTTTGAGGACTTAAATAAGTTAATTAATGATTCAAGTTTATCATATTAAAGTATTTTTTTCTTATTTTGCTTTGAAAAACTTTTCAAATATTTATGTGCCCCAACATGAAATTAGTTATATTATAACAAGATTTTAATTTGACATATTTAATTTCTTAATTTAACTAGAACGATTTCATTTGATTATACCCAATTTGAATTTTATTCACTTAACTCGATTTGAAAATTTTCAAATGGAGTTAGGATGATAAAATAGGACTCGTCAACTCGATTAACTCAAAATTTTTTCACTCGATTCGATTGAATGCTCACCCTTATTTTGAATAACAAACAAATTACCATTTATGCGAAAAAAATCAAACAAAAAAATTTAGGGTAAATTACATCATTAGTCACTAAACTAAGGGTAATGTTTTGTTTTTGTCACTTAATTAAAAAAGTTACAATTTGGTAATTGAACTATTCAAAAGTTTTCATTTAAGTCACTTTGCTATTAAAATCCATGCTATATGACTTTCTCTATTCTTATTGTTTGCACCGGCTTTTTTACTGAAATAAAGTAAAAAAATTATTTACTAAAATAAGTTATCAGCCCGATTATTTACCAAAATAGGTTATTTTTTTCATTTGCGCCTATTTGACAGGCGCAATTCTTTTTTTATATTAAAATTTTTTTTATTTTTTAAACAAAATATTATTTTTTATTTTTGTTAAAAATATTTAAATATATATACAGGTAAAAATAAGATCTAACGAGTCAAAATACAGGTAAAAACGGGTCGCACCTGTCAGATAGGCGCGATTAAACGAGCCTAACCCCGCTGCCCCTTCTGTCCGCACAGTACCTCTCCTGCAACATTTGTTGCTGCATGCATGCCCCCCTCCCCCACTCCATCTCCAACAACTGTTGCTGCACCATGCTGCTGTCTAGTCCCTTCAATGGGAAAAAGTTGCAAGCAGGGGACCTTATAAGTATGGTCCCCCAAACCCCATCCACCGGAAGAGAGAAAGAAAAGAAAGAAAGGAGAAGAGAAGAAGAAGAAGAAGAAAGAAAAAAAAAAAGGTAATGTATTTTTTAGTAAATAATATTGTTTATAATTTAAAGAGTTTAATTAAGATATTGTGATTTTTTTGTTATTAATTATTAATTATAAAATATTTATGTTTAGTGTTTATAGTTTTGGATTAATATTTTGTATGAATGTAATTTTTTTTGTTTTTTATAATTATTTTAAAATTAATTTGTTAGTAATTTAGGATTATATTACAATTTTTTATGTTTGAAATTATTTTAAAATTAATTTATTAGTAATTTAGGACTAAGTTATTAATTGTTGTGTTTAGTTTAGTATTTGGTGAGTTTAACATATAAGTTTATAAAAAAAATTAAAAATCATTTCATTTTGAAAATGAATTTGGACAAATGATGTTTAAGCTCATTTAAAATTTTTAAGTTACTGTTAAGTGTTGGTATTAACTCATTTAATTTTTTTTATATCAACTTGGATATCAAGATTAAGTTATATAAATTATTTAACACACACAAATATCAATGTTTCTAGTGTTTTATATTTTTTTATGTAATTTTTATATAATGTAATTTTATTTGATTTTTCATTTATTTGATAATTTTTATTGATTTATTAAAATGTTAATTAAATTTATTGTTATTTTTATAGGTTGCTTGTTTGAAAGAAACTAATCAGGTATGTTTCTATTTCTATTTTTATTTTTTTAATTCGTATATTTTTATGTTTAGATAGTTTATATTAATTTTAATTATATTATTATTGTAATCTAACATAATTTTTTTTATTGTAGGTAAATTATGGGAAATTATTAGATATTTACCGTGTTTTGTTTCTGAAATTTAAAATAATTTATTGTATTTTTTGAAACAAATTAAATGAATTCATTTTTTTAATTGCATATTTGTAGCAAATGGTTTCTTTGATTAATAATAATAATAATAATCAAATATCAAGTACTATTAATGAGGTGATAATGAAATTTTTATTTGATACTCATGTTATTTGCAGAATTAAATTATATTATATTAACTATTTTGCTAATTTAATAATTCAGGGCCCGTACCGCGTATTGAGGGGCCGTGTTAATAGTGTAGGGTTTCTGCCAGATGAACGCCTAATACCATACTTAGAGTTAGCCGGGTTCGGATCAGCGGCATTAATCTAGACTTTTGATCTGCGATGCGCCTTGATTTCAGCTTTAGTCGAACGATGGCGTCCGGAGACCCACACATTTCATTTCCGTGCGGGGAGTGTACCATCACTCTAGAGGATGTTGCACTACAGCTTGGGCTTCCCATCAACGGGAATATGGTCACGGGCGTAAGTTTGATCTCTAGGCCGGCTACCATTTGCTATGAATTACTTGGACACTCGCCAAGTGAGGGGAAATTTACCAGTTTGAGTTTTCATGGCTAAAGGCCAATTTTGAGCATTTGTCAAGTACTACCAATGAATTCGAGCTTACATTATGCACCTTATGGGGGTGTACTCATGCCGGATGCAAACGGCAGTATGGTCCACTTGATGTACTTACCCCTATTATCCAATTTGCATTACACCTGTTCATACAGTTGGGGGTCGACAGTGTTAGCCATGTTGTATTGCAAACTTTGTCGGACGACAAATCCTTCTGCAATAGACATAGGCGGATGCCTCATATTGCTATAGTCGTAGGCACTTTACCTGATGTCATTCTTGGTATCCATTAGTCATCAATCATATATATTTTCACTCGTTAATAGGTGATGAATTTTTACTCGTTATAAGAATTAGTTGACTTTTTTTTCAGATTATATTGTTCTAACAATTTGTTTTAGTAGATGGAGCACTAATTCGGGTATTGAGAGGTCATACAAGGTTTCGATATACCGTCTGATGATTGAGAATTATGCCAGAGAGATGGTAAGTTTTTCCAATATAAACTTAATTTTATTATTTTATCTCACTCGACTCGCATTAATATAAAAATGTTATTAATTGTGCAGTTCAGTTGGATGCCGTATTCTGTTCCAGAAATTATCGCGATTATTCTCTCATCTGCCCACGTCCACTCAAACCTATGGTGTATTAGCGCACCCGTTATCAATTTTCATATAGTAGAGTGGTATCATGGCGATCGAGTACTCCGGCAGTTTGGTTGCATACAGTATATCTCGACACTGCCAGTACAATTGAGGAATATCCATGGGATGAGCAGGAGGGGGACGTATGAAAATGATTGGAGAGAAGTGCATGATGAATATATTACGATGTGGAACAACCGATTGGGGAAGGTACCTCAGATGGATCATGCTTTGGATCTGCAGCCCTTGTTAGAGTACATACAGTGGTACTGTGAGATAGGGAAACCATTTTTGTTTGGTGGGCGGTCGATGGTAGTCCCTCCGCATACGACACGAATTGGGCAACCCTTTTCAGATCTGCATCATGCACCAAAGCCAGAACTACACTCTAGAGATAGTTCTTATCATCCAGATTTTGGGGGCGATGACTATTTCCCGGGCTTGTCAGGCTACGGATATCATTCAAAGTTTGATATCTTTAGCCCACTACCACATCAGTACTCCAGTCATCCTGGCTCGTATCCACCACCATATTCTACTCCTCCTGGCTCGTATCCACCACCATACTCCACTCCTCTCGGCTTGTATCCACTGCCGTACTCCACTCCTCCTGGCTCGTATCCACCGCTGTACTTCACTCCTCTTGGGCCGTATCCATCGCCATACTCTACTCCTCCCGGCCCGTATCCACCGCCGTACTCCACTCCTCCTGGCTTGTATCAATCGAAATATTCCACCCCTCTCGGCTCAAGTTCATCGATGGCGTTTGAGACATATAATTTTTCATTTATATTTCGCACACCCCCACATTCTGATGAAGAGAATCTTGACCATCGTAATCGCCCGTAATGTGAACGTTAAGCTCTACAAAAATATACCCCTAGAACGACACCATCAAACCATCAATTTTAGGGGGTTTTGTAATATAAATAACTTCATATTTATGTAATGAATTTTCAGCATTTTATTTATCAATTTAATTTGGTTTTTTTTTTGCAATTTAAATAATCAACTTTGTATTTATGTAATGACTTTTTTTCCATTTTATTTATCAATTTTATGTTTTTTTATTTATTATTTAAATAAATAAACTTTATACTAACTATGTAAGTCAAATTAGATTAACTGCAACAAATTGTTGACAAATTTGTGACTCAATCCTTTTAACATGTAATGAACTACATCTTAATTTATACCTGATTGCGACGATTGTCCAACATGGTAGTTTCGGAGTGGATATTTACTCCGATTATGACCGACTAATTTGCATACGCCACACAACTTCCCGTCAGATTTCTCCTTAATATCCATTTCGTTATGGATTCTGGATGATTGCGGACGACCTTTCGGGTTCCTACGCAACCCTTTATCTGGGATAAGCTCGAAGGTCGTCGGAGGCACCTGCCAAGTAGATAGGTCAGAAAGCACGGGGAACTCATTCTCCCATACATGCAACGTACGTTCGAGGGTGTACACTTCATCGATAAATTGTTCTACATTAAGTGAGACTTTAGCACAAGCTACCATAACATGTGCACATGGATAATTAAGTGTTTGAAACCTCTTGCAATCGCATCGTCTGTTTCGAAGATCAACTTCGTAGGATCTAGATGGTATACCGGGTTGACGACCGATGGTCTCTGTAACTCGCGATATTTCATTACATTGTGGATTTACTTCTACAGTCATTGACCTCGCTATCCGACGGTTTGCAGCAATTGCATCCCTGACACCTTCTACAAACATGTGTCCCGCCTCCATCTGGTTGACTTGTTGTTGACTCATTCTTGGCATCAAGGTAGCTAACCTGTAGAATGTAACTGAGAAAATAGATGAAATCAGAAGATGTCGTGTTTTTAACAACACAACATTAATCCCCTTCACCAAGTTTGTGGTCATTTGACCATAACAAAAGCCCTCGTCAAAACTTTGAGCTCATTGCCACGGCTCCATAGTACCCAACCACCGTAGGAAAGATGTGTTCGTTTGATCTTCCATGTCGCTTTCAAGTCGAGTCATTCTTTGGCGGAAAATGTGTGGTTCTAGCTCGTGCGCTGCATATGTATTAAGAAAAGATAAGTTACAGCATTGCCCTAAAACATTAAAACTTATATTGAAAAGATAAGGTAATCCTTTACTCATTCTCATAACTTGTCTCTTCCAGTCTACATTTTTATAATCTCACTGAAAGTTAGTCGCGATGTGTCGGATGCAGTAAACGGATCTCTATGGCACACCAAAACGCCTAATGGTGGCAATTAATCCATTCCCTCTATCGGAGATGATGCAAATATTATCGTTGCTAATAACATACCTCCGTAGGTTGGTAAGGAAGAATTCTCACGATTCTATGTTCTCCTTATCGACGATGGCAAATGCTATCGGGAGCACGTTCCTGTTGCCGTCTTGAATAACCGTAAAAAGTAGGATCTGTGTATATTTTCCATATAGCCAAGTCCCATCTACTTGCACAAACGGCTTGTAGTGGGGAAATGTGCACACTCATGAATCAAACGTCCAGAACATCCGATGAAAAATTCTTTTTCCTGATTGTAGTTAGTCATCCGGCCCATAATAAGGTCATGTCTACAACTCAATGACAGTCCCCGGCACGTACTCCCTCATAGCGGCTATCCATGTAATACCCCGAAAACTTTTACAGTAAGATGTTATCCTTGATATAGTAAAATAAGGAAATAAAGTGACAAAAAGGGAAATTTTGAGTTATGTCAAAATTGAGAAGTATATTATGATATATTAATTCAAGAAAGGACTAAATTGTAAAAATGAGAAAAGTTTTGTTGCACAAGAGTAAATACTTAAAATTTGAGGGGTTAAAGTGTAAATATGAAAAAGTTGAAGGACCAATAGTGTAAATATTTTAAGAATGGAATGATCTAGAAACTAAGGAAAATGGATGAATTAGGACCAAATTGAATAGGTGAAGAACTATGAGGGACTAAATTACAATTTTACCAAATTAAATGATGACTCAAGGATGGAATTTTAAAAGATAATAAAAGGCAAAATGGTCAATTGGAAGAGAGAGAAATCTAGAAAGCAATGATGATGTTGGAGATATTTTAGATTAAATAAATAAATAATAGTTTATTAATAATTTAATTTAATTTTTTAAATGATATTTTATTATTTTTATTATTATTTATTTAGTATATATATAAGGAAAGAAAGATGAAGAATCTTCATCTTTTTTCCATGCACCCAACGTATGAAGAGAAAAGGAAGAAAGAAACTTTCTTTTCTTTACAATTTGGTCCTTCTACCAAAAATTCACCATTTTCACCCAAAAATCAAAAGAATTTCCTTAGCTACCAAGAGAGAAAAATGTTAAGGAGGCTATGGGAAGTTAAAATATGAAGTTGGATTCAAGAAATGGAGGCTGATGGAGAGAGAAAATCAAGATGAAGGTTGGAATCAATAGAACAAGGTAAGAACATCATGATTTCAATATATTTTTAAGTTTGATATTATTGAAAAAGCTTGGGATTGATGTTAATGTAGAGTTTCCTTACATATGGTCCTATGTTCTTGATATGTTAATGAAGAGAAAATAAGAGAAAGTGAAGAGAAATAGTGTAGAGAAAGAAAATAAGGGTGTTATTAACATGGTAATTAATATCTTGCACTAAAATAGTTCTAGACAGCAGCAGTATTCTAACTTTGAAAAATCACCATAAATTGTAGAAATCGAATTAGAAGATTAAAAAAATATAGAATTAAATATTATTGAGTCTAGTTTCTCATAGAAGAAACATTGTAAGCAATGAATTTGTAAATTTTGAGATATAATGAATTTTGTGAGACAAGGTCAGAATGAATTTGGGTTACCCTATTCAGATTTTGAAAAATCATAAAAAAATGAATAAAAATAATTATGGGATTAAATTTATATGTATAGAATCCTGAATTAGTATAGTTTTATTATAAACAAACTATAACATCATTTGAATTCTGTACAAGGAGATAATTAATTTTTAGTGAAGAAGGGTCAGCACTGTCAGACAGCAGAACAGGGGTGACTTTAATGAATAAAATGTATTAATTGGCTAAACCAAAAATTCTGAAAATTTTATGGTAAGAATATATGTGAGTCTAGTTTCAGATAAAATTTACATATCTTAATTTGGAGTTCTGTAACTCAATAAATAAATAATTTAGTGACTATGACTCAAATGGACAGCTTTGAATATACATATAAGTAAATAGTGAAATTATTGATAATGTTACTTATAAGTATATTATATAAATTTAAGGATGTGGAATGGAGAGGAGGAGGAGGAAAATATATATGAATATTCAGCAAGCATGACTAATTTGCATGTTTTAGGCTTAAGGACTAAATTGAATAAAAGTAAAACTTTATGGGCAATTTTGTAAAAATGTCAAAAAATGACCAAATTGCATGAAATGGATTAATTTTATTATTTAAATTACAAAATTGAATGAAATTATTAATTTAGTTCAAGATAGGGGGAAAACATGTTTTAGGGATTGGATTGAAAAGTGTTGAAATTATGGAAAAATTCTTATATTTTATAGAATTCATGGATTGTTATCAATATGTATGAGAATAATAGCTGGAAATAAGGATTAAATTGCAAGAATTTTATTTTCCTGCCCCTAAGGATGAAATCATCATTAATTAAAAGTTTAGAGGCAAAATGGTAACTTTTCCTAGAGCATTAATTAAATGCATTAGAATATGAAATGAATGAAAATGATGATCAAATTTATTTATAAAGATCCAGACGACTCAAATATGAAACTTGATCGTGGAAAAGAAAAGATATCGGATTAATGAAATTATAAATACAAACAAGCAATGAGGTAAGTTCGTGTAACTTGAATTATATTCTTAAATGCTTGAAATGTATATTTTTGATATGAATATGATTTGAATGTTCATTATATGAAAATTGATGAAACATTGACATATTTGATAAAAGGGAAGAAATCCCGATTGAATGAAAGGAAATTTCGATGGATCTCTGAAAAGGAATTGACGGTAAAAAGGATCTAGCCCGGACGGGTGACCCTATCCTGATATAGCCCTCCCAAAGAATATGTGGAAAATGGATTTAGCTCGGACGGGTAATCCAAATTAGGGTCTGAATTTAGCCTGGACTGGTAATCCCGACAATACTCTATGAGTTTATATTATAGGGGATTTAGCCTGGACTGGTAATCCCACTGTAAGGATAAGGTTCGCGGGAGTGTGCTCTCTGATATGAAATGTGTAAGACCATGGTTGAAAGATATCATGGCAACCTGATATGAAACGTGTAAGACCATGGTTGAAAGATACCATGGCAACATGATATGAAATGTGTAAGACCATGGTTGAAAGATACCATGACAACCTGATATGAAATGTGTAAGACCATGGTTGAAAGATACCATGGCAACGTGACATGAAATGTATAAGATCATGGTTGAAAGATACCATGGCAACATGACGGGGAATGAATAAGACCATGGTTGAAAGATACCATGGCAACATGACAGAAAATGAGTAAGACCATAGTTGAAAGACACTATGGCATCATGTCAAAGATAAATAAGACTGTGGATGGGAGACGCTATGATATCTATTGAACAATTGATATTCAGGTAATACGTATTAGATGACGAATGGTTACATGAAATGGTTGTGTGAAATGTTTACAAGAACTGGTCATATGGAAATATATGTACAAAATAGTTGTATGAAATAATTATGAAGATAGATAAACAAAATAAGAGTAAGCACATGGAATATAATTTGTAATACCCCCTACCTGTACTCATTGCTGGAATAGGGTACGAGGCATTACCGGAGTTTACGAATATTTTTTTTTTTGAAAAATTCAATATAATCCCTTATACAGATATCTAACCTTCCCTGCAATATTAAATCGAAACCAATCCACATCAACCAAATCAATTCAACATATTTTCAAGATAAATTCATGCATATTTATAAGATAACGTCATCACATATCTAAAATCAGGTTTGTTAACCATACTAATGGCTAACTTTACATTCATTTCACGTTAATATTTACTTTGTTAGCTTATACATGCCATTGATTTCCAAAATAAAGTTTCTTTATATACCGAAATCCTGAGATTGATAGTGTGATGTGTATCTGACCAAATCCGACCTCCGAGCTCTTAACACTACAAAACAAGGGAAAAGGAAACAGAGTAAGCACTTTGTGTAACTTATTTTTACCTAATTTCTTCAATAATTTCTTTTTTTAACTAACCACTAAATCGATAAAATTTTTCTATCAATATTTTAATACGATTTTTCTATCATATAAATATTCATGCAAAAATATTGAAATAAATTTCTCTTTAGATCGGATTTGTGGTTACGAAACCACTGTTCCGATAACCTTGAATTTAGGCCATTACATAATTTATGTTAAGTTTGATATAAACTTTACCGGAATAAATATACTTAAAATATATGGAAATGATGAAACATGAAATATTGATATAATGAAACGATTGATATTTACTTATAAAGAAACGGTAATAGAATTAATATGTTTCATGACATGTACATATATGATTATCTTTGATACGTTGATACAAGGAAATTATGTAAGTAAAGACAATTATTGAACTCAAATGTGACATGTTGAGAAAATAAGTATATCAATGTTGAATTTATATGAAATATATGCAAGTATACTAACAATGATGTGGCTTGACACTTAGACAAAGGACAAGCTATTGATTGAATGGTAATATGTTTAATTACAAGAAGCATTGAAATGGTAAGTACTTAGATGAAAATAAAATTTAAGATTTTGCGAAATTTTTTTTATAATCTCGATTTAATTCCATTTGGTTTCTAGTGTATGTTTGGGGCTTCGAGGGCCCAATAGAGAGATGTTATGATTATTTTCAAAATCTGAATAATAAATGACTCAGAATTATCTGAAAATGTTCAGTAAACTCCGGTAATGCCTTGTACCCTATTCTGGTAATGGATACAGGTAGGGGGTGTTACAATCCATCCCTGTAACTCATTGTATGATGCATCGAAATCTCCGTACAATTGCTCTATTGCCATTTGTTTAGCTATCCATGTCTTTCGGTATGACACTTGATACTGGAATGGTGCTTACATTTCGGCAATCAGTACCAAAACTTTAATGGTGGGCATGTCTTTTACCATTGGCATGATGCACGTACAGATAGTTTTGGAATCAAGTTTTCGATTATCTTCTGTCATACATGTTGAAGTGCATGTGTGAGGCCTAACAAATTTTCGTATCTCCCACATCTGTGACTTTTGGATAAATACAGCTCGTATCCGCCAATTGCAGCCTTCCGCCGACCTCCAACACTCTTCAATATATAATGTCGATTTAGGCGTTACAACTTTGTAGTCTACTGATATATTCATGCTATACCGCTTAATGGAAAAAATGCATTCTTCCTTACTTTCGAATCTTTGGCTCACGAACAACTCCTTAAGATCAGAATATACAGCCATCTGGTGAGCAGGGAGTATTTCAAGGTACTCCAAAAATTCGGCTGCGTGCGCCGCATCGGGGTCTATCTAAGACATATGTGCCCCAAGATTATTGTATATCATAATATGACGAATCTAGTTCCCGACTGAAGACGCATTAACATTTCCATCATCATTCACGCCTTAATCGTCAATATCATCCGGGACTTCATCCATGTCGGGATCACTCTCACTATCGACTTCGTGATCAGAAGGATCACTACTATGGTATACATCATCACTAACCACATCAGCCTCAGGTACAGCATTAAGATCAATGTCGATCCCGTGTATAGTTGATTGACTATCAACGTACGATATCGGAACCACCATACACGGCTCTTGAGCTCCATCTTCTTTACCTAATGGAGTGGGATCTTTAGTTGCCTCCATACCAGCTAACTCAGCAAATAACTAAATCAGTGTATTTTGGTTGCTTCGAGTCCCACAATAAAGAGCAACTATTGTCTCCACATCTTCATCGTCTACGAGTTCTATTTTGGTGAATTTTATGGGATCCGTCGAAACTGAAAACTTGTAGAAAAGTTTCGAGATCCTTCTCCCACAACGTCTATAAATTTTTTCACTATTTTTTTTCCTTCATATCATCACACGAGATATTTCTATTAAATCTCATTGCTACTTGTTTGCGACATTCAAATATACATTCCACGGTTGTTGTCAAAATTTCTCCATCGAAAAAAACACATACGAAAAAACTGATTCTCCATCTTCAATACTAGATCTGTTAAAAAATGTTCAAAATTTTCAAAACAGTTTCGAATAGCAAAAAATTACATAAAATTTTTAATGCAAAAATTTTCATTCAGAAGCTAACAAAATTAATAACCTAACAAAATAGCTTTCAAATAATAAAAATACTAACAAAACTTTACATTCTATTTAAAAAGAAATAAACTAAAATACCTTATCCTCCTCCTTGTTTTCCTTTTTTTTTCTTTTCCCTATCTTCTTATTTCCGTTCAACTAAATTTTGTGTCTGTTGCTCTGTTAAATTTTGTGTATATGCTCATTTGATTTTTAGGGGTATATATAGGAGAAAAAGTAAGCAACAGGCATATGGGCCCCACTATTTGTGCCTTTGAGATAGGCACAACCATTTGCGCCACAAAGAAAGGCTCAACTAGTCACCCCTCTGTGATAGACGCAACTTGTATTCGTATCTATACGCGGGTCATACTGATCCGAAAATAAAAAAATAATATTTTATTTAAAAAAACAAAAAAAATTATTTTTAATATAAAAAAAGAGTCGCGCCTGTCAGATAGGCGCGAATGAAAAAAATAACCCATTTTGGTAAATAATCGGGTTGACAACCTATTTTGGTAAATAATTTTTTTTAACTTATTTCAGTAAAAAAACCCTGTTTACACCAATGGAAAACTCTCTTTTCCAATATCTTCTATAATTTAATTTTTTCTTCACAAAATAACTTTCGACGTCACAAATTTGTGAACCGAAAATCTAACAGCATTTTTTTCTGATTTTCGACATTGGCCATCATATTGACTTGGACCTAAAGTATGTTATTGTACTCGCCAATGGGTACTGATCCACCATAGGACCATTGAATCATTGCTTGAAGATCAACGGTAAAACTTTAAAAAAAAAAAATAGTAGCCTAGTGACTTAAATAAAAGCTTTTGAACAATTCAATGAGTTGAATAAAAGTTTTCAAATAGTTCAGTGGCCAAATTATAACTTTTTTTAGTTAAGTGACCAAAACGAAAATTGACCTATAGTTTAGTGACTAATGGGTAGTTTAGCCAAAAATTTAAACACAAACAAATATTTTATTATTTATTATTTTTACTATATTTTTAAAACTAATAAATAATTAAATATTTTTTGTTTGTATAAAAAATTTTGGTTGATTTTTTTCGCGCAATTGTAGTATGATTGTTTTTTCAAAATTTGAAAATGATAAATGATAAAATATATTTTCAAAATTCTACTTGTAGTAATCTAAAATCATATATATAAAACAAGTAATCTAAAATTTGCTTAAGAAAATTCCCGGCCCACTCTGATCTATACTCACATATCCCCTGCCGCCACCACCACTCTGTCACAGCCTCCCCCTCCTCCTCTCCCTGACCTAAGCCCCCTCTTTACCTTCAAGTTTCTGACAGACCAGTAAATTAGATAAAAGGTAATTTTTGAAACCCTAAATTTAACTTGAACATTTCTTTCTACTTGACTCATGAGAGAGATTTTGAGTTATCTGCTCTCATCACTTTGCTATATTTGATTTTCTGGTTTCGATTCTACTGTTTGTTACTCTCCTTTCTCTGTTTACTTGGTTGAGAAATAGAATTTTTTTTAAAAGGGTATCGGTTCAGTGGAAATGGCGGACCTTTATCGCAGGTTTTTTTTTTGTTTCATTGCTATTTGTGTCCGCGATTCGTTGCTATTGATGTGAATTGAGGAGGCTTTTGGTGGCGGCGGATTTTTCTGCTGCCGCGAAATAGCGGCTGCAACTGCACTATTTGAAACCTCGATTTGAACAGTTTATAGAATGTTGTTTTGGTTTTAGAACCTGTTTATTTGATTATTAGATTGGGATTTTTTTTTTTTTGTATGTTTGAATTGAACCAAGATGGTTAAGAAAGGAGTTTTATGATTGTTGTTTTAGTTTAGAACTAGTTGTTGAAATGTCAGCTGTAAATTTGGTTATTAGGTTAGGTTAGGATTGAATTGAGATCATCTTGTTTCCTAAAATATTATTTCGATGCTTTTGCTGAAAGTTTCATTTGAATATTTAATACTATTGAATAAGAAATAGTTGGAAATATATTTTTGTTCTAGTTTTAGAACAAATTGGGAAAATTTCTGCCCTAAATCTGGTTATGGGGGAGATCACCTTGTTTGCTAAAATATTTTGAAAATTTCAGTATGCTATTGCTGAAAGATTTATTAACATGATTGTGAAATTTTCTTGAAGTTTCTTTTTCAACGTTTAACAGAATTGACTGAAAGATGAGTGCTGGTGGTTTAAAGAAAATGTTGGCTTCGGCCGTCGTAGTAGGGGTCACTGAAGCTCGAGCAAGAATATTTGGACAGATACTCAACCCAACGGGACAGAGATCACCCCATAAGATCTTACGCAAAAAGCTCATCGGGGACAAGGTTGCAGAATGGTACCCGTACGACATCAAGAATGATGATCCGAATGTCATGGCGCGTGAAGAAGAAGAGCGCTTATCGAAGCTTGAATCGTTGAAGAGACGTGGTAAGGGACCACCGAAGAAAGGCCAAGGAAGACGTGCCGCTAAACGCAACAAGTAGAGGTAATCACATGAGATGGTTTTTGTTTTGACTTCATAAATGGCTGTTTCTTTAATGCAGTTAGCCATCTTGTTGGGCAGCTTGTTAGAATTAAAATCAAACCGAATATATTTGATTGTTTACTTGAACCAAAATTAAATTGAACTTAACAAACACCTAACTGAATACTACGGGTTTGAATTTGATTATGGTATTTTTGCTGTGCCCAAGTTTGGATTGGATTTCGAATAGATGAAATGGTTGAGATGGAGGGATGAATTTCTGTAATTTGTTTGATTAAGCTATAGACTCGATAATTTTAAGCACGAAATGATTAGATGTATACAAAATGGATACACAGGTCGTGAAGTTAATCAGCACTCTGTTTGCACCTTTCCACTTCCACTCCGAAATGAAATTAAAATTTTAACTTTCTTTTTCTTTTTTCAAGTTCTTTTAATGTACTTGTAGATTTTTCTTTATATTCAACTGTGTTGGATTGAAAGTGTACAACTGTTGGATACTAATATGTTAAAAATGAAAATTTGAAGTAACGTAATTTGAAATTGGACTTTGTCTAGGGTTGCGTTATCCCTTGCTTTGAAATTTGAAAGATTTGGACAGTTCAAAAAATGAGAGTGAGCAAAATAGATCGTTCATATTATTTATTTAAGCCGAGTGTTTGGTAAAAGTTTTCTAAGTCCAGGCATGATCTAAAGTTTTGAAATTTATGTAAAGGTTTTAGGAATAAAGATTTCACTAGGCAAAAAGATATTAATATCCATATACCCTTGAACTTGGCTAAACTCATGAGTAAATCTATTTGACAATTGACATCAATGAATAAGAAAAATCAACACTTCAGATGTTTTCAAGCTACTATATTGATCATTGTTATCCTAGTTTCTGGATTTTGATTTTAACTTGAAAAGGAATGACGTTTTGCTTTGCCACCGTTAGAGGTTGAAAGTTTAGATCTTTAACCACATATAAGTTCGTCAATGCAGCTTTTCTAATTTGGTTAGCAAATCGAATACCTTTAAATTTGAACGTCTCGAATAAAGAAAGCAAGAATATTAGTAGTTTGAGAAGGTGAAGAAAACTTGGTATCATTTCATGGGGAATCCAATGTAAAAATCTCTCTGGTTAATTAACACGACATACATCAAAATTAACCATGATTTCAAAATATATGTAATAAGTTTATTAAAAATCAAATTTTATAACATTTTGAACACAATTATAACCTAATAAAATACAACAATCCAATAAGAAAATACATTTATTTTATAAGTTCATTGAAAATGCCAGCCTATGCAATTTTTTTTTCTCAATTTCACTTTCTTTCTACTCTTAAATATGATTGTAAATTTGTAACCATGAATGATAAAAACAGCATGAAATCATGATTCATTTGGGGTTACAGTTTCATGTCAACTAAATTAGGTTAATCTCCTCTTTGACCCTGCAAATTCACGTGCCTGATAATTGGATCAGTAAAGATGGAAATCTACTCTAATTTTCAAACCAACGGCGTTCATCAACCAAACCAATAGTACAAACCTTGTTTAGGTCTTAGACTTGATCCATAATTAATTTTCACATTAACATTTATATTTTTAAAAATTAAATATTTTTTATTGATTAAATAGCAATCTGAATTGAGCCAAACCAGATTACAAAAATCTCATTCAGAACCAACCAAAGTCGGACTGAATAACCCAAGGGCAGTGCTTTCCAAACCCCAATCAATTTATAAAATTTGTTGTACTTCTCTAGACAGCAAGCTGGTCATCGCCTTGAATTCATTTATATCAGTCACTAATAGAATTAACTTCACTAATTTGCTTTAACTTGAATTTTTTTTTTTCTTAGAAACTATCCAATAATTTCAGTGACTGTGAAAATATTGAAATGCAAAAAAAAAAAAAGTATAATCCATTGCTTATGACAAAAACGCAATGCTAAGATTCTATGTGACGAAATCTTAAAGACAAGAGCCGCCACATAATCTCATCTTGTTTTTCTTCCTTAAATATGCGCTTTGGCAAGAAATTATAATCAAAGAATTGACACCTGCTACGAGTGTCCTCATGTATGACATGAATAAATAAACAAATAAACAAATATTTATATATATTCATCTCATAAAGGAGTTGGGGAAAAAGAGTCTCACTTGGTTTCACTGGTTCTGATGAGTTTCTTCTTGGCTTTTTGCTTTGCCTCGCAGCATGTCAGTGACCCTCATGATGCGCATGAATCTAGTATCCTCCGGTGCAAGTCCATGTGCGGATGATGTCCCAGCTCTCGGAGATCCAACCGGAGATGTTGGTGCAGTGCTTTCTTTCTTGCCTAGCAGCCCACCCTCACCAAAGATGCTAGTCATTGATGATGGAATCCCGATGTGAGCTCCCATAACCTTACTCAAAGCATCAAAAGTTCCACCGGATCTTTCTTTCAATATTATTTCGAGGGCCTCTTTGTGTGCAGGATCTAGTGTATCGGGGTCTCTTAATAAGTTTTGAATTGAAGGAAGAAGGAAATCACGAATGCTATTTGCAGAAATATCTGCAACAAAAATGATAATAAGTACTAAAATACATCACAAACAGAAGCCATAGTTCGATGTGAAAACACAAAAATGGAGCATTTGGGAGGAAACAATAAATAAATTATTGCAAATTAACAGCAGCAACGTTTTATGTTTCCAAAATGTTGTAGAATAGAGAAGCTTGGCAATCTGTTAAAAGATAAAAGAATTCTTGTCATATAAATGATGAGACTTCTATCCAAGTTTAAAAATTTTTAGCAATTAATAACTCCTAGACACCTTTCTTTCAATCTTGAGTTCACTAATTTCTGGCAGGAAGGGTGGTCTGGTAGACGGCAGTTCACACCCTGTTCCTCCTATGCCATCCTTTCAGAAGGCAGGAAGACAAAAACGGACTCTACCAACACACCACATGGCTCTGACAGTGATAAAAGTTGACTGCCGGCTAGTATTGATAAAATTTGATGCAACTAAACACGAAAGCATGGCTATAAGAAAGTGATTCCATAGTAATAATAATAGTTTCTTCTTAAAGGAAACTTGGAAAAAAATGATAAAATTGTAATCTATACTAATATTAAACCCCTGATTAAGTGACACCAAACTCGATCAGCTAAAGTACTAAAATATAAAAAAATAAAAAATAAAATGAAAATGGCAATTTCATATTTTCATTGTATTAAAAAAGAAAAAAGAAAAAACCTTATCACGTTCAACCACGACTCACCTTACTTTTTTTTTCTTTTATCCAAAAATCCATATAAATAACTCCTTATTCAAAATTTACCTTTATAGTTTTAAATTATTTTTTTTTTGAAATGTTTAAATTAAATTTTTTAAAAGATAATAAAAGTAACAACTCATTAGAAAATAAGAAAAAATTACTCTCTTTTTCTCATATACTTTCTTTAAAATCAATAACTGTGTATTTTTTATTACCTTATCAAATAATCATTAAATTTTCAAAAGAACAAATAACTAAAATTTTAATTTTCTTTTACCCCCATAGAAGGGCATGCCAACAAACAATGCATGACGTTTATGGCTTTAGGAGTGGATCTCTTATCCTTCCTCAATGCTTAGGAATGAAACTTGACTAGCAAATGGACTTTTTACTCTTTATCTTTTTCTCTGAGAAGGCAAAATATTGGAGAACAGAGAAGGGAGAGAAATGATGGCAGTAGCCACTTAGAGAAGCAAACCTGTCGCATCCACAGCACATATGGCTTCACAAAACACATTAGCTCTCTCTCGGCGAGACATCCCATCAGTTGCAAAAGCAGGCATGCTTGTCAGTTGGAAAATCTTAGTTAAAAAATGTAAATCATGTTAAGTAAACAATGGTTTTGAAGAACGATTGGATAGTGGCAAGCACAAAAATGGCTAAACCACAATGCACAACTCAATAATGAAGTCCTAAAAATTGTTTTTCACATGAAAGTCAAGGATATAATCCCTAAATCTCTCTGTTGTATGTGGAAGTGCTACCACTAACGAACGGACCACGGCCATGGTTGTTTCATGAGAACCATCTTCAAGAAAAGCATCCATTTGAACACGTATTTTATCAACAATCTGCACATGCTGAGTTTGTAAGAACGGAGTCTAGAAAGTGCACTAGCATGAATTAGAATAAAAAAAAACCCTCTGTTACCATATCATTTTTAAAATGTTGTGCCACAGCCCCAAAAGCATCTATGCTTGCATTCTTCACCTTTAGGTTTTGGTCTGAGCCAAGGGTAATCAAGGCAGGCAGAACATGTGTAGAGGCAACTTTTGCATCAACGTATGTCACCTGTTAAAATGTATAAATATCTTATTGTCGGGTGTAGCAAGATAAATTTTGTTTCAAAGGAAAGAGAACATACAATGACTTTCAGTATATTGGCAGCACCAATCTTCAATTCTATATTTGAGCTAACAACCATTTCCCACAAGATATCAAATATCAAGGTATGATGTTCTTCGAATGTACTGCATTATTAAAGTAGATTCTATGTGAATATTAAGAAATAAATAACAAATGGTTAGGACTGAAGTTTTTAATTACAAACCAAAGGAAGCGGACAGCATTAACAATATCATTGTTGTGTGTTATAGACTGATTCTCTTTCATGGCACCTTCAACTAATAGCTTTCTCAAGTAGTCTGCTAACTGTTCACGCTTACCAGGAGATCCAAGAACACCCGCTAAGAGAAGTGGCAGGATACCTAGAACAGCAAGTCTCTCAGCCACAGCTGTCCTCGGTTTTAGACCTGCAACCAAGCAACAATCACGGAACATGCAACAATAGAGATTTAACAAGATTCTAAGAGCCAATACCTCTGATTCTTGAGTGAATGTTGGGAGGGAAAAATGTGAAATCAGCAGCATCCCCAACTGCTACCAAGAATACAGGCATCATT
Source organism: Gossypium anomalum (assembly GCA_025698475.1). Classification (NCBI taxonomy): domain Eukaryota; kingdom Viridiplantae; phylum Streptophyta; class Magnoliopsida; order Malvales; family Malvaceae; genus Gossypium; species Gossypium anomalum. Next base: position 21,146,807 of record CM046966.1, read on the forward strand.
ATGTGTGTCGAATAAGATTCCCCAAAACGTTCAGAAACAGCCAACAAAAACTGCAATGTCAGGGTGCAGATTGGAAACAAGGAAAACAGCATTATTTCAATAGAACAAGCATGAAGCAAGCAGAAAACCCCATCAAAAGCAATATTGAAAAATTACCTTTGTAGTTCGGTTTCTTAAACTATCCTCTTTCTGGGGTAACAAGCAAGACAGCCGTATTAAACCAGAAAAGCAATCCACATGCATCCATTCAAATGCAGGCCACTCGACATGTCCCCTAGTAGAATATATAATCAATCAAAACCATTTCAGCTAACAACTAAGTTACAAAAGTTATCCATACACTATCTCATCAGTCTGGAAAAAAGAAAAGGAAAAACTTACCCTGCATACAATTCAAGTACCGAACTGGAAAATATTGGCCCATTTGACTCTGAAACAGAGGAAAATGGGCATGTCTCAATTGCTTTCTGATGCACATGAGGAAGCAAATCAGCCAAAATTCTTAACAAAATATCAAGATTCCAGCGCTCTTGTTCACCTAAAACACGCAGGTGGGACTCCACTGACCCTTCAACTCCAGAAAGAGGTGGGCAATGCTGAAAATATTGAGGGAGTAACAGTAAGAAGGAAAAGCATTGCAAAATGGAAACGTGGTAGTACCTATCAGCAAATGATAAAATCCAAGGGCAAAAAGTTACCTCAGCAGAGTCCAAGATATGAGAGATTAGAACTCTCAAAATATGGTCTAACTTGTTTCCCCAATTTATTAGAGCAGGTAGTAGTTCTTTTAGTGTAGTTTCAACCACCACTCCAGATGGATCACAGGCCAATTGGAACATCAACTCCTCAACCTGTCAATATACAAATAAGGCAGTGGAGAACGTTTTATGTGTTTTCTTATTATACTTTCTATATATTTTTTTTCAAGTCATGATATTATATTATGCTAAGCGCAAAAGGCTCTCCAGTCCCTAGACCATGGGTCATCAACCTGTTCTAGAGCTCACATTGTAGCCAATTCTGTCAAGTCAGAAATCTTCTCCATGATTGCCTTGAAGCATATTTAGTGGGGCTGACCTTGAAATATTTATCCATATGCGGAAAGAGTGGAAGTAGTAAGGCCAGGTTGTGCGCAGCAGCTTCTCGAACAACAGTTGCAGGATCTTCAATCAGTTGTTGTACAATAGATAGAATAAGAGAATCACGAATCTCAGGTCTGACAAATTCAGCAAGCTCCCCGCATGATTGAGCAACAAGCAACCTGCGCTCCTCATACATGTGATTTATCTGCATTCAAAAGAAAATGGAATCAGGCCACTACAAATATAACCGACAAAGCCAAATAAGCAGCACAGAAGCTCACTTGTTCCCAGCACTGGGGGAGTAGTTCTATTTCTGTTCTCATCTCCCCAACATTTTTAGCTAGGCTAACACATGCCTGAAATGAAGTTTAAAAGATTTAGCACGGTATCCAAACTTGTAGCTATTGGGTACTCAATGGGATTCTCTGAAAAGCAACATACATCCATTATAATTCGTCTCTGCTGTTCATCTGGTCGTTTAATCAAATTGAACAGTGTGTGTGTCAAAGAATCTCGGGTGGCATTATCTGGATGCCGCTCAATAGCACACATTATCAGTGGAAGAAGCTCCTACAGTCAAATAAATTAGTAAGGAATAAAAAAAAATTATAAGGATAATAAAGAGGATAATGTCCAAGTAAAAACTAATAGTCAGAGAGTCAACCTCCCGATGGTTGATCAAAACATAAGGAACAATCTTAGGCAAAGCATCTGCTAGTATTTGAATGGTCCCCAAACCCTGTTACAATGAAAAAGTCTGCATCAGACATTATAAATGTGTTTGAATTTCTATGAAGAGAACCTGTAGCAAATCTTGACAATAGATTCTTTTTTAGGTGGGGAAACAAGGAGTACTTAACTAATCATATTGTTTTTAAAGAAATGTATCCCATAACATTATTGATATAACACGCACATAATATATAGCAAGCAATGTATTTAAAAGAATCTCAATTTTATCATTTCATAAACAAATGTACAAAGAAACAAAATAAATCAAGTATGATCTTACTTTTTTTATGGAAAATATTCGATCTTACTTAAAATTGAAAGATGATCTTCTTTTAGAAAAATAAAAATAAATCAATTATAACTTCTTTTTTTTATTAAAATGAGGAAAATAATATTTGCCATCAAAAGAATATAATGAAGTTGAAATTTTGAGATTAGAATAGGGTGTTTTCTGGAGTTCTACAAAGTGGTCCCAGTTTGATTTCTGCATTGAAGAAATAAAGCATGATAGCAGGAGAGCTAAAAGTGGAGAGATATATGGACGGGAGAAGTTCCACTGGGCTAAAAAGAAAGAGAAAACATGTTTGGTACTAGGTCAGAGACTTGAAATATTATTGAAGAAATTATAAAGTTAATTTGGTTTTCATTAAATTTACATGATTTTAATTTCTTGATTTTAAGGGTTTGTAAGTAAAGATTGACTGGTACAATATATAGATAAACTGATATGTAATTTTAAAAGTTCAACCAGCCCTAAAACACGATGGATAAATTTAGGTTATCCGGGGGGGATGCAACACCTACTCGAGCTCCTATTATTATCCACACCCCTGACAGGAAACACAAGGGAAAAGCAAACAAAGGACAGTAGCCACAAGGGTCGTGGATAAGGAGTGGAGCTAAGGCTTTCAAATATATCAGTTTATGCTGTTAGTTATCGAAACCCCAGATACCACCTCTGAATATAATATCATAAAGCAAAAATAAGAACTTGCCATATTATCTGGAGCAGGCCCACTGCTAGAAGTTTCCGATTTGGAATGCAGCCTACTATCTTCTGATGGTGGTTTCTCATTTTGTTGGGGTAAGGTTCTACTAGATGAGAAACCATCAGCAGTGCTTGAAGCATTCATAGCTGGTTCTGCCAAATTATCTTCAGGCTTGTGAGTGCTGTTGCCAAATGCTTGAACTGACGCAGACAGTGAGTTGCTGTCTATAGGTCCTGCTGGCTCAACGGGATGCGAGATAAGAGTTTTATTTTCATCCACCTCAACGACTTTCTCTTCAGTATATGTTGATTCTTTCTCAGCACAGCTGGAATCACTTAAATCCGGAATATCTCTTTTCTCTGCCTTTAATCTTTCAATTTCCTTCTGCAAAGACACTATTTCTTCCTTGTAATTTTCAAAGGCCTGGGGTTGAGCAGATTCAACACTACTAGTCACCGGATTTTGTACAGAAGAAGATCCTTCAATGTGCATTCTCGGGGAAGTGATTTCAGCCCTGCAATCATTTAGTTCCTTCCTTTGATGTTCCCAGGCATGCTTCACATCTTGTATCTGAAGAAGTATGAAATCAGTGCTTCAGATTTTGTAGCATCATCAAGGACCTGCTCTTAAAGCAATCAAGCTAAAAGAGAACTACCAGATTTTCCTTGTCCTTCAGGTCCTTCTGAGTGGCTGCCAAAGATTTTGTCAATGCATTTATCTGACCTTCAGCCAAATCTTTGTTTTTCATCAAAAGCTCTTTCTCAGAATTTAAGCTCTCAATTGCTTTTTGTAATGACTCATTTTCTCGAATCATAGAAATTTTCTCCTGCAATGGAATAAACATTACTGTTTTCAATGATAAGAAATTCGCTGTAAGTAGAAAGATCTACACAAAGCACATGTAACAGCAGAAATTGTTGAAAGACTGATCCTTCATTAATCATAACAGACCATCTTAAAAGCCGAAGTGACATTAAGTCAAGCAACTTGTATCTGCAACAGAAGGAAGAAGCATCCATGATGACAAACAATGCCATTGCCAACCACATCCAGAAGTAAAAGAAAAGGGCTGGTGGGGTGAGATTTTAGTTCAAGGATCAGTTCTTTATATCAGACAGATATCTATAGATCATAAATATTTTCCCAATAAAATAATTCCATAAACATAATATTGCAAGCAACAAATTCGTTAACCAATTAGTTTGTAATGAATATCGCAACTGACAGTTTAAGTTCATTATATTGCACCCACCCATGGATTTTATATGTACAAACACAACACAATAAATGCACAAAAGAAAGCAGGTGACAGTAATGATACTGTTCCTCTGAAACAAAGTCAACAATAATAAAGGACAATAGCTAGAACATTCCAACATGAAAATATTCAGTATGATTCAGTATGAATAGTAAGAAACAGCTTGCCTACCTCAGCAGCTTCCGAACTTGAAGACAGGTACTGATAATAGTAATGGCGCAAGGCATCAGGCACAGATGCTGGTGAGTTTGCCCAAACATCTAGGTTCTGATCTGTAACCTGAGGTTAAACAACAAATTAGCTGCGAAATATGCACATTCACCAGCTTAGGCAGCTGCTTCATACCCCTTCAGGGCCTCAAAATGTATTTGTGCAACAGAAAGATAAAGATATACCACAAAGAAACTATGAAAATCAGATTCTATGAACTCTATAAATTGTTAAAGCTTGTCTCCCAGCCAGAAAATCAGGAAAGAAGATAACTTGGGTTCTAACATCAAATGCAAATAACTCCCAGTCAGGCTTTTCTATTTTTCAAACTAACTACATGTTCAGAAAATATAGACCTTGGTGTTGTGGGGCAAGAACTTCTCTCTTCTTGCAGTTCCCAAATAATAATTCAAAATTTCCACAATTTTCAGTTTATTGAGTTTTGCATCAAGCTTTCAGCATAGGACGATCAGCCCTTGCAGCTTCATAGGTCCTTTAATGCGCTTCATAGGTCCTTTAATGCTAGCTAGTGCAGATTTACAGAATAAAAAAGCAGTAACAAGACAAAAGCACTACCGAATGTTACAGATACCTCTTCACAAAATGTCATTGCAGTTAATCGATATCCACCTATCAGCAAATATTCCTTTACCGCACAATTCAGATCTTTACGTTCATTAGCCTTCAATGGGCCTAAAGTAGAGAAGGGAACATCTCTCTTGTGCCGATGGACTTCCAGAGCATGATTTATGTTATTGCTCACACTTGATTCTACATTTGCATATAACATAAAAACAAATTCACACATGCCAGAAAAATGATGGCTAACTACTGATTAAAAGCATTTTAAAAAAATCCTACAATTCCCATAATGTCTACAAGCGATCCTACAAAAAGCCCACCAATTATGCAAAACAGTTGCCAAATAAAAGCAACTGCGGCACAAATATGGGTGTCAATTCCTGAAAAATAGTATGAATATCTAGCATGATTCGCAGAAAACAATATTTCATTCTAAGCATAGTCATGCAAGGTGGCCAACCTCATGGGATGTGAAAAGAAAAAAAGAATAATTTCCTCAGTGTTTACCTTTACCGCAAGAACCTCACCAATAGTGAACCTATATAACCAGGTAGCAGTCTTGACCATTTTGGTGCTTCTAATGATTCTTAGAGTCATAAATAGAGACTCTTTCAATCGAACAGCATGCTAAAAAATTTGTCATACAAAGAGATCAAATTTTCTCTTAAAATATCATTCACAAAAAAGAAGAAGACGAAGAGTTTAGTTGATTCTTTTGCTATTTGTTCCATTTTTTCTCTTCTGTAAAAAGAAAACAAAAAGAAAAATGAACAGAAAACAAGAGACAAATAGCAAAGGTGTCAACCAAACAGAGCTCAAGTGTATCCATTCAAATATCAAATAAATAAGAAAATTTACCACTCAATCTATCCCGACGGAGATCTACTTTCCTTTGTAACTCGGTCTTCAGTTTCATAACATCTTCTTGAGCTAACCGCAATTCATAGTCACTAAGTGCTAATTTTTCTTCTATTGCTTCTTTCTCTTCTAGCAAACTTTGAGGGTCTACAACTGAATTTCAAGAACTATATATTAGATGAAACCATCAGTAAGGTTCACTTATTCCAGATCTAAATTGAAAATGGACTTTTGCTCTAGGGCTTAGAGCATTGATAAACGGGTACAAACATGCAACACCAGCAACCAACACATTATTTCTTTAAGCAGAGACCTTATCTCACGCTCTAAGCACCCCAACCCCCAAACTATCAGAGGTGCAATCTAATTTCTGTATTTGATTGCTTAATTTGATTTCCATGTCAATTGGAATTAAGAACCATTTCCTTTTCTCCTATCTTGGATGAAGTTTTCATAATTTGCCATTTTCTGCTTGTACTTCCAATATCACCGGAACCTATAAATTCATTTGGTAATCATAATAGTTTACATAAAATGCTACTTTCTGGTTATAATTCCAATATTACTGGAACCACAAGCTCATGCATTAATCATAATCACTAATTAAGTAGCTACATCTTCAGCATAAGAATTCTTTGATATATAGAACATGTATTGCCTAAAATGATGGTAAATGCCTTGACAAATGAATGCAATACACAAAAGTACCTCCAAGAGAGCTGTAGCGAGAGATCTTATCAACAGGAAAATGAGAAGGATCGGCGAAGAATTCCTTTAGACGCATAGCTTGAGCGTCACGACCGTCGTCAAGAAGCTCGTGGAGCAATTCGAAGGCCGTTAACAAGTAATTTTCTTCAAGTAGAAAATTCACAACGAAATTGCACAGCGATGATCTCTCTACATCCATCATCTAAGTCTGATGCTTCCTTTACATCAATGAATCAATCAATCTTCACCGTCTATCAACATCAGGATACAACCAAGTTCTCGCGGAGTAACTCAAATGCCGTTAGCAAGTAATTTTCTTCGAGCAGAACATTCACCACGCAATTGCACAACAATGATCTCTCAACATCCATCACCTGCATCTGATCCTTCCTTTACATCAATCAATCACCGCCGTTTATCAACATCAGGATCGGATCAAATGCTTCTCCTAAATCAAAATCTCAATTTTTTCTTTTGGTCTGTTCGCGAAATGGTAGCACTTCGCAGAGCTCGTGAATTTTGAAAGTTCGATTGAGATGGAAAGGAAGGGGATGGAGTTTTGATTTGGTGAGACAAGGAATATTATTGTTTGAGGATGGCAGCGGTCCTATATTTATAATTTCAGTAATATCCGAATTTGAATATATAGTTATATACTATATAATATTACTTAAATGTTTAATTGAGTTATTGCGTGAGTAAACCGAATATTAATTCAATTAAAAATTTATTAAATTGTTGTTATATTGACATCACGAATTAATTAAATACTAATTTGATTAAAGAAAATATTATGAGTATGATGAGATTTGCTTTCACATTTTTTGTAGTAATGAATCCTTAAATTTACTAAACCACAATTTTATTTTAATGTTTTTATTCATTATAATTTCATTATTATCTCCATTTATCTATACTATTATTTAAGCCCCTAATTTAATCAATATTATAAGTCAACAGTCACCAACTCGGTTGAAGAAATTACAAAAATATCCTTTTATATTTAAAAATAAATTATAATATTTGAGAGTATTTTAATCTTTTTGTTTTAAAAAATTGAATCTACTTGGATTTATTTTGTTTTGAAAGGGAAAATCATTAATTCATTCCGATTAATAGAACCATATGATTCAAGAGAGAAAAACAACATGCATCCATCGTAGTTGCTGAAGGATAAGCTCCATCAACATAACAAAGGTTTCAGTCTCAATATCAATAGAACATTATGTCACAACTCGAGCACAACATATCTGAAATTATTGCAAACACTTGATACGATAAAGAAATCCACCCCAAATAGTCCAAAGTGACAGCCAAAAATTGGTAAAAGAATTAAGCATCCATCAAACTGAAGAGGATGGTGATAAAACCATCCCCAAAATCACTTGCAAAAGCAAAACTATATGCATAAGCAAGACTAAAAAACATCCTACATGCATAGGAATATATACATATATATATATAACTTAAGACAACACGAGTCCAAACTGACTCTTAAAATCATTTGTTATTCTAAAATACTCTAAAAATAGAAACACATTAAGCAGTCGATAAAGAGTCACCTACTTTCCAATAACTATTGGTAGCTAAAGAAGTTTTAGTAGCGACAAGCATCATCAACTGTGCATCACGACTTGTGGGGACAACAAATATATTCAGAAAATAGATCTACAAATTGAGAATGTACTTGGACTTATACCCACGCTATTTACATCAATAAAATATTAACTCTTCTAGGGGGTGAATTTAAAATTTTTTTTATGGGGCCAAAATCGAACTATAATTTTTTGAGATGTTAAAATATAAATTTTATCATTTATTAATTTATGATTTCATTATTTTTGAAGGGACTAAATAGATTGTTTATTTTTATTTAGGGGCCAAAACGTAATTTTATCCTATATTAATTTATAATTTGATACTCTTTAAGGGACTAGAATTAAAATTTTACATTTGGGGGTGGGCTAAAGCTTTATTTTAATATAATATTTACATTTTAATTATATTATGCATACATTATTATCTCCATCAATTTATTTAAACCCTAATTAAGTTGGTGTCATGAGTCAATTGAGTACCAACTTGGTTAAGAAAATTATGAAAATATCATTTCATATGTAAAATAAATAATATTATTTGAGGGTATTTTTATCTTTTTATTTAAAAAACCAAAAAAAAATTGTATTTGCTTGGATTTGAACCCATATTATTTGCATCAATAAAATATTAATTGTATCACTAAACCAAAACTTTATTTCAATATAATACTTAGGGCAAGTTTGGCAATGCTTTTAAAAAGTGCTGTGGAAAAGTGCTTTTGAGAAGTGCTTTTGAAAAATTTGGTTTAAAATTTGAATCTTTAGCATTGCTGTCAAAAAGTGCTTTTGAGAAATAAGTGTCCATTTTAGACATGTTATTATCAAATAACAAATATGCATTTAAATAATAATTAAATTAGTTAATATTATTATATTTTAGTAAGAATATAAAAAATTATTATAACTTCTTGTTAATATTTTAATATATAAAATATAAATTTTAAATATTTTTAAGCAATAAATATTAATTATTTATAAAATTTAATTAGAACATATAAACTATATTTTAAATATTTAAATATAACTATTAAATATTTGTAATTAGTATTTTAAAAAATATTTTTTTATTTTTAATTAATGATTTTAACACATTTGTAATTAAGTACCAAGAAAAAAAAGGGGAAGTATTATGTTATTGGAGGGGTGAAAAAATAATTAAGCCTAAAAGTGCTTTTGAGAGAGGAAAAGCTAAAAATTTCAAATTAAAGCGACATTGCTGCATAGCTTTTCTTCGAAGTCTTTTTGAAAAATTTTTCAATCTGAACCTAGCCTTACATTTTAATTGTATATACTATTATTTTAACTCTTGACTGAGTTGGTATTATGAATCAACCGAACACCAACTCAGTTAAAGAATTACAAAAATGTCATTTCGTTTGTCATAATAAATTATATTATTTGAGAGCATTTTAATATTTTTATTTAAAAAAACCAATAAAAAATTTATTGCATTTGAACTTATGTTATTTACACCAATAAGATATTAACCCTAATACTAAACCAAAGTTTTATTTCAATATAATAGTTACATTTTAATTTTGTTATGCATACATTATTAGTTCCTTTAATTGTATTTCTATATTATTATTTAAATCTTTCATAATTAAAAAGATTAAAATATCTTCGAATAATATAATTTATTTTAAATATGAAAAGATATTTTAGTCTTTTCCTTAATCGAGTTGTTGCTCGGTGATATTATTAATTAGTTATAAGTTATATGTTTCTTTATTTATTATAAGCTATTTTTAAACTAACCTTCGTTTTAGATATGTAATCTTTACGCACAAACACATATGATAGAATTTTTAATTTAATTAATGCCTTTAATTTTTTTAGAGAGACTATATGGTTTATTATTTGCATAAATTTTGATTTTTTTATGAGGAGGATCCATTTATATGATTAATATTTTAACAATTCAATTATTATATTTTATATTTTATTTGACATAATATTTTAACAATTCAATTAATATATTTCATATTTTATTATTAAAATCAATGCTAATATTACTAATCAAAGTGCAGAGAAAGACGATCACTTAAAATCCTAGTATAGAGAGCGATCGAGAACCAATGGCTATTCTCATGAACTGCCCAAAATATACAAAATGTGCATTACAAAATTGTCGCAGGCAAGCCATCCTTATCTGGTTCATCAGGTTGAAATTGATTGGATTTAATTAAAAAAATGTTATTTGTAATTGTATTATTGAAATTAGATTGAATTGATTGGTCAAATTGATTGAATCAAAAATCAATCGAAATATTAATTTATAAAGAAGATTGAGATCGTTTCTAAACAAATCATTTGAAATTTAAAAAACGAAAAACAATATAAAAAATAACAATTAAATTAATTAGACTAAAAATTAATTATTTAATTGATTTAATCAGAATTTTAAAATATTGGTACTCGGTCAAATATTATAAAAAAATAATTTTATATGAAATTTTAGTTGCATGTAAAATAGGCTGAAAGCCACAAGTTTTTCGCACAGAAAAAAAAAGAGTGGGTTTTTTTTTTTTTTGGTTACAAAAGAGGGCAACCCCCAGACTATTGAATGGATTGGGGTTTTATTTAAACGTAAAAGAGTCATTGGTTTAGTGGTTTAGGTTTTTTAGTTCTTTTATATATTTATTTTTTTATAAAATTTTAATTCTTTTATATTTAATATATTTTAATTATATAGATTTGGTACATTAGAGCTAAAATGGATAAGAGATTTATCAAAATTGATTTGCTACTTCCAAGTATCAAACGAAGAACTTGTCCCCCTATCAGATGCATCCCCAAATACTACACTACAATCAGCAAAAAACAGATGAGTGATACAAGGACTTACACGACATACCTTACCACTAGTTAATAAACCTTCACGTTTGACCAAGTGAAGCAGCAAAGAGAAGTCCTCCGTGCAAGGAATAAATACGGGCTCAAAGGAATCTACTTGTCGAAGTCCTGTCTTGGAACAAAAGCTTCACTAATATTACCATTTAGAACCACTGAAGTCTGAATATGTCATCGAACTTATACAGTGCAAAAGTAAACAAACCCACTCCCTTTTGAAGCTCATATGTAACATCATTCCTTCAAGAAAATCTCACTCGGTCCGGTCGTAAGCTTTAATCATCATGTCTAGCTTGAGAGTAAAGAACCACCAAAACATTATCCGAAATTAATCTTTAACGGACAAACGCCCCTTGAGCCTCTTCAATGCCCTGCTTGAGAACCGTTTGAAGCCTACTAGGAATCACCTTGGAAGTTATCTAGCTTAATTACATCTCTAGTTATGCAAACCTCTACACCAAACGAATAGGATATTTCCCCTATTTGCCCAAGGTATCGAAGTGGTCCTGAATCTATGTTTCATGTCATTACTTCGTGCGCCTTGCATAAGATGTTTTGGAATTCTTTCTCAATACACTGGCCATCAAGTCTAAAATGTGATGATTATTGGGTTTGGTTTGAATTTCTACTTAGAATTGCTCGATATATAATTGCAGAGTTATTGTTGGGGTCATCTGGGCAATCTGGACTTCGCGTAATAAACACGTTATGGAGATCAAGCCTCAATTAGCACAAGAGATTAAATTGAGAATCCATTCATTCCTTAAAGAATTTGATGAACTGGGAAAGCGACTACCTGCTAAATTTAACCCGTCTACTGAAAAGTGGTCTCCCCCAACTGACCCTTATTTTAAAGTAAATTTCGGTGCTGCTTTCAAAGAACACCGGAGACAATCACGGTCAGGCTTTGTGATCAGGGATATCGACAGTCAGGTTGTGGGCGGGCTGTGGAATGGTTATTAACCCACACATACCTGATGCTTTCTCGGCCGAGGCGCTGGCTTGTGTATAGCCGCTGCAGTTTGCTCTTAACATGGGGTTCATAATGGTGGAAGTGGAGGGCGACTTCCGAGTAGTTATTTCGAGGATTATTCAAGGGAAAGACGACAAATCTCAAATGAGTGCATATATCAGTGATGTTCGATCTCTAACAAAATCTTTTCTAAGAGCCATTTTTCGACATTCAAGTAGGGATTGTAGCAGACTAGCACATGAAATTGGACAAGTGGGCTTCAGAATGGATGAGAGCACTTACTGGGTGAAGTCCCATGTGTTGCAGCGGCAGCAGTGACAACGGACCGCTGGTGGGTAGATCCTCCCGACTAAAGCTGTGGCTTTCGGTGGCTCTGCGCGCAGCCATCTTCTTCCTGTTTGGGTGGCCAGTGTTTTTTGGATATGGTTGGGTGCTTCGTTACTACTTTATTCAGTGGGTTAATGATGTCTTGCTGTTTTTCATGTTTTATTTATGCTTTGACATACGTTGAACCCATTCCCGCCCTCAATATTTTATAAAAAATTTGTAAAATAAAGCATTTTAGTGTAAATTTTAGTTATTATCAAATAAATTTATTCAATAAAAATATTTTAATGAAATTAAAATTTTGCTCATAATTTGAATAAAATTTATCAATAAACTGTTCAAGTAAGATATTTATAATGTTGGGCAAAATAAAAATCTTATAATAAATATGCGAGAGAATTAATACATGCATCTCCTCCATATTTTTTTGTAAATATTAATTATAATATTCAGAATATCCATTTTATCTTATACTTGGGTACGGGAAAAAGATAAGTGGAAGCATTTAGGCCATAGCCTACAGAATATCAAATAAAATTGAATTAACGAGGATTCCATGTGATTTAGCTTTTAAATTCGTGGATTCTCAGCTACCTTTGATTGCTTTGACACTGGCAGCTTTGTCGTTTCGTTCCTTCCATACACATAAATATCGCCGTTTAATATTTTTCACAAAACCCTTCTCTAATATCTGATTTGTAAAGTTGCCCCAAAATAATATTTTTCACAAAACCCTTTTTTAATGTCTGATTTCTAAGTGGCTCCCAAAAATAAATTCAGCTGCGCAGCTTTTTTCCTTTTAGTCCAGATTGTTCTTTCTACACCCTAAATTCAGCTGTGCAATTTGGACAGCTTGATTTTTAGATCCTAAATTTGAGTTTATAATTATGAGAATTTTCAATCTCGAAATATATGTATGCATTTATTTGACTTCTTTCACCATGTTTTGTAATAATTTGATTATATATTATTGTTCTTTTCATCTTTATATGATATTTATAAATGTACTACATTTATAATAGAAAAAACTGTTAGAATTAAGTGACCCTAATTCTTATTTAAATAAAATACGATGGAAAATAAAATAAAAGTAAAATCCATATAGAACTAGACTTCTTTTATTTTATTTTAGAATAAGGTTTTTTAAACCTTATTAAACTCCATCTATTTTATATTTACTAGGATAAGGTGTTTCAATCCTACTAGAATATGGCTTTACAAGCCTATAAATAGACATAGTTTATTCCTTTTGTATTGATTCAAATTTTTACATAGTAAATTTTCTTCTCCTCTGCCAGTGGTTTTTTCCCGAAAGGGTTTCACGTAAAATTTTGTGTTCTTTATTTTTTTATTTTATTTTTTTTTTTCACAATTGGTATCCGAGCTTAGGGTTGTTCATCTCGATCACGGTAATGGCGTCTTTGAAATATGAAATTCGTTGTTGGATCGCAACACCGATTTGCGTTGTGGCGATTAAGATGCAAGCGCTTCTTGCGCGAGATGGATCTCGAGGATGCCCTGCTAGGGATAGATAAGATGCCTTCGACATTAACGAGATGAAGAGAGAAGCGTAAGGATCGAAAGGCATTAACACAATTGCATCCGCATTTGTCCAATGAAATTTTGCGAGGATGCGATGAAAGAGAAGACTGCCACGCATTATGGAAGAGGCTAGAACAAATATGTATGTCGAAAACTCTAACAAGCAAGTTGCATATGAAGCGGCGTCTTTATGCTCATCGTTTGGAGGAAGGTGCGTCTCTACACGAACACTTAACAAAGTGTTTAAAGAAATTCTCTCAAACTTGGAGGCCATGGAGGTTAGGTATGATAAGGAAGATCTAGGGTTGATTCTACTTTGTTCGTTGCCTCCGTCTTATTCAACCTTTAGAGACACGATTTTATATAGCCGCGTCTCTCTCTCACGGTTGATGAGGTTTATGATTCTTTAACCTCGTATGATAAGATGAAACATCTTGTGGTTAAACGACTCTCGGGGAGAGGGTCTCATTGTTCGTGGGAGACAAGATCGAATCACGATGATGATCGTGGTAGGACACAGAAAAGAAATCATCGTGGTAAATCTAAGGGTAGATCAAGTCTTCAAATAGAGGTAAAACTTGTAACTTCTAAGAAAGAAAGGGCACATTAAATCTGAGTGTTATAAGCTACAAAATAAGATTAAAAGGAGGCTGCGAATCAAAGGAAAACAACCGAGAAAATTCTCGTGAAGTGATGTTGTAGAAGACTACGATGATGGTGAACTTCTAGTCGCTTCATCAATGATTCTAAAGTAAGTGAGGAGTGGATACTTGATTCAGTTTGCACCTTCCATATGAGTCCCAATCGGGATTGGTTTACAACTTACGAAAACGATTATGCGAAGGTGTTGTTTTGATGGGAAATAATGCTTCGTGTAAGATCGCAGTGTTGGAACAATTAAAGTTAAGATGTTTGATGGAGTTGTCGAAACACTTAGTGACGTGCGGTATGTTCCGAGAATTGAAAAGAAATTTAATTTCGTTGAGTACTCTTGATTCAAAAGTGCAGATACACAAATTGAAAGTGGGGTTTTAAAGATTTCCAAAGGGTCCTTTGTTGTGATGAAAGGGCAAAGAAAAAGCGCCAAGTTATATATTTTGCGAGGGTTCTATCATTCTCGTGATGATGCAATTTGTCGCTTCCTCTTCCTTGTCGGATGATGATATTACTAAACTTTGGCATATGCGCCTAGGGCATATGAGTGAGAATGGCATGGTAGAATTGAGCAAAAGAGGACTTCTTGATGGGCAAGGAATTTGCAAACCGAATTTCTGTGAGCACTTTGTGTTTTTGGGAAGCAAAAGAGAGTTCGATTCACTAGAGGAATCCATAACACGAAGGAAACGTTGGAGTATATTCATTCGATCTATGGGGACCATCCAGAGTGCCTTCGAGAGGTGGAGCTAATTATATGCTAACCTTTATTGATGATTTTTCCGTAAAAGTTTGGGCGTTCTTCACGAAGCGAAAAAGCGATGTGTTTTCCGCATTTAAGTCTTGGAAAATTATGATTGAAAAAGCAGACGGAAAAGCAGATAAAATACCTCACGCATGAGACAATGGCTTAGAGTTACGTTCGATGAGTTTAATAGATTGTGCAAGTCGAAGGGATCGTGAGACACTTGACAGTTCGTCATACTCCACAGCAAAACGGCGTTGCAGAACGAATGAACAAAACGATCATGGAGAAGGTTCGATGTATGTTGTCAAATGCCAACTTACCGAAGTCGTTTTGGGCGAGAAGCGACCTCTCATCGCATGTTTTTGATCAACCGATCTCCATCCGTTGCCATTGAGAAAAAGACTCACAAGAGGTATGGTCCGTAATCCTGCTAATTATTCTGATTTAAAGATCTTTGGGTGTCCTGCGTATGCTCATGTTAATAATGGAAAATTGGAACCGAGATCCATTAAATGTGTTTTTCTTGGTTATAAAGCTGGTGTAAAAGGGTATAAGTTATGGTGTCCTGAAAATAGGAAAGTTGTGATTAGCAGAGATGTTGTTTTTTTGATGAAACTGCTATGCTTCCTAACTTATCTCTTAAAGACTCTTCCAATAAAGAAAATCAAAAGCGGTGGGAGCATCAGATTAATCTGAGTCGACTCCTCAAGTCGATTACAAAAATTGAGAATAGAGTTGCTTCTTCGCCTCAATACTCTATCGCCAAAAAAGAACTAAAAGAGAAATTAAACCTCCAAAGAAGTATCTTTGAGGTGATCTAGTTGCTTATGCTTTAAATGTGGTGAA
The DNA here is from genome assembly GCA_025698475.1 of Gossypium anomalum. Classification (NCBI taxonomy): domain Eukaryota; kingdom Viridiplantae; phylum Streptophyta; class Magnoliopsida; order Malvales; family Malvaceae; genus Gossypium; species Gossypium anomalum. Next base: position 21,162,767 of record CM046966.1, read on the forward strand.
GATATAGATGCGAATCAAGAGCCATCAAATTATTACGAGGCGATTAGTCAGTGAAGACTCGAAAAAATGGATGTTTGCTATGCAAGAGGAGATGGAATCACTCCACAAAAACAAAACATGGGATCTTGTGAAACTTCCTAAAGGTAAGAAGACTGCTTCGTTGTAAATGGGTGTTTAAAAAGAAAGAAGGGACTCAGGAGTTGAAGAACCTAAATATAAAGCAAGGCTTGTTGCAAAGGGTTACACTGATCAAGTTCCAGAGTGGACTTCATAGATGTGTTCTCCCGGTTGTGAAGCATAGTTCGATTCGAGCTTTGCTTGGTATTGTGGCCATGCATGATTTAGAGCTTGAGCGATTAGATGTAAAAACTGCATTTTTGCATGGAGAACTTGAGGAAGATATTTACATGCAACAACCAGAGAGGTTTTCTGATCTCGAAAAAAGAGGATTATGTTTGCTTGCTTGAAAAAGTCCCTTTTACGGTTTGAAAGCAATCACCAAGGCGATGGTACAAGAGGTTTGATTCCTTTATGACTTCTCACGATTTCAAAAGAAATAGTTTTGACAGTTGTGTTTACTTTAAGAAAAACAATGATGGTTCTTTTGTGTATCTACTTCTTTACGTTGATGACATGTTGATAGCAGCAAAAGACAAAGGAGAGATAAGAAAGGTCAAAGCCCAACTAAGTGAAGAATTTGAGATGAAAGATTTGGGACCAAAGAAAGAAGATACTTGGTATGGAGATTCTTAGAGATAGAAAAACAAGTAAATTGTACCTAAGTCGGAAGGGGTACATTGAGAAACTTCTTTGCGAGTTCAATATGCGGAGTGCTAAGCTTTGTTAGTACTCCTTTAGCAGCCCATTTTAGACTTTCATCGACTTTGTCTCCACAATCAGATGATGAGATTGAGTACATGTCACATGTTCCATACTCTAGTGCAGTGGGATCTCTCATGTATGCTATGGTTTGTTCACGTCCAGATTTATCATATGCACGATCGGTGCGATTAGCGAGATATATGGCGAATCCGGTAAAAGAATATCTTTGAAAGCGATTCGGTGGATTTTAAGATACTTACGAGGTACTCACGATGTTTGCTTACGCTTTGGAAGAATCGAAGATGGAGTTATTGGGTATGTTGATGCTGATTTTGCTTTGGAGACCTTGATAGAAGAAGATCTCTCACAGTTACGTCTTTACAATCGAGGTTGTGCAATAAGTTGGAAAGCCACTTTGCAAACTACGATCGCTTTGTCTACCACTGAAAGCCGAAAGTACAGTACATGGCGATTCATGAGGCTTGTAAAGAAGCTATTTGGTTGAAGGACTCTTTAGTGAACTAAATGAAGACCTTCAAATCAAAGACAGATTTTGTGACAATCAGTGCCATCTTTCTTACAAAAGATCAAATGTTTCATGAGAGAACAAAACACATTGATGTTCGGTATCATTTTGTTCGTGATATTATTGCTCGTGGTGATATTGTTGTGAGCAAAATTAGTACTCATGAAAATCCTGCAGATATGATGACCAAGTCACTTCCTATAACCAAGTTTGAGCATTGCTTAGACTTGGTTGGTGTTCATTGTTGAAGTTAAACCCTTAAGGGGTTTTATGGAAGAGGTGGAGAACTTGTTCATGATTAAGAACTTGTTCATTGAGAATTTGTGTCAAGGTGGAGATTGTTAGAATTAAGTGACCCTAATTCTTATTTAAATAAAATACGATGGAAAATAAAATAAAAGTAAAATCCATATAGAACTAGACTTCTTTTATTTTATTTTAGAATAAGGTTTTAAACCTTATTAAACTCCATCTATTTTATATTTACTAGATAAGGTGTTTCAATCCTACTAGAATATGGCTTTACAAGCCTATAAATAGACATAGTTTATTCCTTTTGTATTGATTCAAATTTTCGACATAGTAAATTTTCTTCTCCTCTGCCCGTGGTTTTTTTCCCGAAAGGGTTTCCACGTAAAATTTTGTGTTCTTTATTTTTTATTTTATTTTTTTTTTCACAAAAACTTAATAGAAAACATAGTATATGCATTCATATAAATATATAAAACTAATATATGATACGATTTTACTAATCATGGTGTTTTGTTTAGTTTGCGATTCAGATCCAAATTTTCATTAAAAAGAGCAAAGTATTTTCAAAGCATTGCTAATATTTCTGGAATTTTAATAATTTAATTGTTAAATTTATTTTTATAATTTTAAATATTATTCAGTTAAAGTTTCATACCAATTCGATAATTATAACATAACAATTTATGATATTATTTTTGTTAATATATATTTAATGGTCGAAAATTTTTATGTCAAGATGTTAATATATATTTAACAATTGAAATTTTTATATTAAAGAAATAGTTTGACATTTTTAATGTACTTAATTTGTAGTTGATTGAATTTTAACTCGGTTGGCACAAGTATTTTTATTAATATAGGAAGACGTGAGTTTGAGCATATTGAAACGTATTTATCTTCTTATTTAAAGTTTAAAAAGGGGTTATAATATTCTTAGGCATTATATATATTTAAAAAAAAATAAAAATTGATATGTTTCCTTTTGAGATAAAACTACATGACAATATGAGATTGCGTCAAGAATTCACATGAAAATTTTATAAATTAAAAATAATACAAAATTTATTAAAAAATTATGAAGAAATTATAATTCTTCATAAATTTTTTAATTTTTTTAAAATCATGTGATGATACGACGTAATATCAAACTGTCACATCATTATAGCTTTAACTGAATTTAAATTCAAAGATTAAATTAAAAAAAATTGTCAAACAAAAAGAGTTTAGGGATTAAAGTGGAAAAGTTTCCAAGTTCAGGGACTGAATGTTAATTTATCCCTTGCGTGTGTGTATATATGGCTAGCGTTGCATACAAGAATATTATCCAATCGACAGGATTCAAGCTATTGTCCTCTCTGGGTCTGATTGTCGGCCGTTTTATATTTTATTCCATTTGCTTGGCATTAGCCTTTAGAACTTAACGGCCTTTCTAGTCTAGCTCATTCCACAAACACTTGCTTCTTCTTCTTCTTCTACAAATCACAATTTATTTACAGGTTTTATTTCCGGTCGCCATTTATTATGTTCTAACTCAACCCACCATTTCTTGGTAAGTTGTCAATCTCCTTTTTACTTCGTTTTAACTTTCTGTTCCTTTCAGTTTGCCATTTTTTAAACCCGTTGCAGTTCAGGGGATGTTAATCATATGTAATTTTGATTATATAGAATACTTTATATTGGAATTCCAGGCCTTTTGCTTCAGTATTTAATTATCTATATGTAATACGTTTTTCTTGTGTGTCAATGGAACAGGTTGATAATGGAAAAGAGAAGAGTTGGATCAAGTAAAGTTGCTGTTAATATGTATGAAGAAATGATTCTTGATGGTAATTCTTCATGGAAGAAACCCCAGAGTCAAGAGGCTTTTCCTGAGGTATAATTTTGGTGCTCATGGTGTTAAAATATCGGATTATACAGATAAGTTGAATTGATTGATGATTAAATATTTATTTTTATGAAATATTATTATATGGGATAAGATTTATACATTTAACTCTTTATTAAATATTTATTATATTTGATAGTTAAATAAATACTTAGATAATACATAATTTTTTTTAATACAATCAATCGGATCTATTGGTACTCACAGGTGTCACCGGTTTTACATCGGGTTCGGCTTTTTAGACATTGGTGATTCATGAAAAACCTGTAGTTTTTATGCAATGGAGTTTAAGTAATTTTCAGTTTTGACTGATAAATTTGTCATTGTGTGATTTTAACTTTTAAGAAGCGATTGTCAAAAGCAAGGGAGCTTCATATTGCAAGAAGGGATATGAGTCGATATAAAGAGAGTCGAAGAATTGCAGAATCAGAAACGTTTAAAGCCGAGTCTGAACTCTCTAGTGCAAAGAAAACAGTAAAGGATTTGGCTTCAATGATAGAGGAATCAAATTTCAAAGCTAAGGAAAGGATTAAAGATGTTGAATCTTTGAAAAGGAAAGGAAAGCTCGACGTCAAGGCATCGGTTTTTCGTAGTGTCGAAAGTTATCAGTGCGTGGAAGTTATGGAAGAACTGGAAATGGTGAAACATGAACTCAGTGAACTTAAGCTTGCAATGGCATCTGTAATGGCAGATAAAGAAAGAGCAGTGAAGGAGTTTGAAGATTCAAGCAAGAAACTGTTGTCTAATGGTAAGCATATAGAAGAGCTCAGGAAGGAAATTGAGGTGGCTAATGAGGAACATGTTCTAGTCGAATTGGCTCGGATGGAGGCATCAAAAGAAGCTGCAGATATCGAAGCTCAAAAAGAGAAAGAAGTTGGTGAACTATCATGTAGGATGGCAGGAACGAAGAAGAAAATGGAGGACATGATCAACGAGATTGATCAGACTGGAGAGTTGGAACAAAGATTGAACGTCACTTTGTCTGACATTAATGTCTTACAAGATGAACTCAAGCAAGTCAAGGATCAACCACCTTCATTAGAGTCAACCAACAAAGTGTTGCAGGCAGCTAAGAACGAATTGGCTTCGATTCGAGAAGAGGGTTTTCGGTATATGTCATCAATGGATGTTATCCGAAATAAGCTGAAAAATGTTATAGAAGAAACAAAAAAGTTGAAGAAAGCAGAGGAAAAGACAGATTTGAGAGTTAAAAGTCTCAATTCAAAGCTGTTAAGAGCCAAATCAAAGTTGGAAGCAGCGACAGCAGCTGAAGAAAAGGCTAGCTCTATTGTAGCCAATCTTTCCCTCTCACTTGAACAGTTAAGACTTGAAGCTGAAGCATCAATGAAAGAGAAGGCTGTTATAGCCGAAGAAGCTGCAGCAATCGCAGAAGAAATCCGGAAAACCGAGTCCAAAATCGACTCAACCGAGGAAAAGTTGCAGGCAGCTCTGGGGGAACTAGAAGCAGTAAAGTCAGCAGAGACTTCAGCTCTAGAAAAGTTGAGATCTCTCATACAGACTACAATGCAATCTAGAGCTTCAGCATCCGATCGGAATTCCACGATTACTATATCGAAATTTGAGTACGAGTACTTGACCGGACGTGCGGTTGGAGCTGAAGAAATTGCTGATAAAAAAGTTGCTGCAGCTCAGGCATGGATTGAAGCTCTCAAGGCTAGTGAAAGGGAGATATTGATTAAAAACAAAATGGCTCAAAGTGATCTCAAGGAGATGAGGATAGAGGAAGAAGAAGAAGATTATCGAACCCAACGGTCACTTTCAGCTAAGAAAATGATAGAGAAAGAACTAAGAAACTGGCAACTTGTTGAACAAAACAAGCAATCATCATTCAATAGAAGGTCAATGAAAAGCAATGGCAATTCGACACCGTTAGGAAAATCGAAGTTCCGTAGATCATTGTCACCGGCGATACGGGTGAGTGGATTGACCCCATTCAGTAATAAGAAGAAGAAAAAGGTGATGCCAAATCTAGCCAAGCTCTTCACAGGTAAGAAAGTTGATAAAGATGCTTAAGCTTGTGACGAATCCTTTCTGTCAAAAATGAAAATGTAGCACATTACAAGCATTTGTAGCTAACAGTTGGGGTTATGTTTTTCAATGGTTGCTTGTTTCCGAGTTAGCTCTTAACAAAAACTTTTGAATTAAAAGAGAGTGATTGAGGCATTTACAAATATAATTGTAGGTGAGTTTGTTTAGATATGTGATGCAAATGAATGCAGACTGTATAGCAAAGAAGTATTCCATATAGGGTTCATATTGTTGAACACTTCTTTATTCCTCCGTAACCATAATAAATAAATAAATAAACATGTTAGTGAAAAATTGAAAACTCTAAAATATAGAAGAAATATTTAATACATTGTGCGCGTATATTTATGTACAGATAATGAATATCATGAGATGTTCTCTACAAAAATTTTAATTATTTCTATTTATTTTTTTTAAAAATCAATAAAATATCAGTTGGAATTTATTCATGAATTTTTTTAAAGAGGAAAGTACTCACATAAATTAACTAACATCATCATCCAACATTAAGATACTGTTTGGTACGATGAAAAATAATTATTTTTCTTGAAAAACTTAATTTTTTGAAAAGTGATTCTATAGGTCAAATTTTATTTATTTTTCTTTAAATTTAATTTTTTTTCTTAAGACTTATTTTCCGATGAATGTGGTAATGTGATTCCCAATGACATAAGGTGGGAAAGTTACTTTCTCATGTAAATTGAAAAGTCAAAAAAATATTAAGACAAAATTAATCTTATTTTATATCAATTTAGGATATTAATCTATTAATAAACGTAAAAAAAAATTTATTGCCTTCTTTCTTTGTCCTACTACTTGATTTTCTCTATTACTTCTCGTGTTGCTTGAACCAGACTGATCCATTGAATTGGTACAAATCGACATTTGAATCGGTTAAACTGAGTTTTCAAAGTTTTTTTAAAGTTTTTTTAATTATTAATAAATTTTTAATTGAACCGGTTGAACCAATGGCTTGACTGGTTTAACCACCGATTTGGTTTAAAAAACATTGATTACTTCAACGAATTCTTTACAAGTATTTGTATACAAAATTTCTTAAATTTATTCCAAAACAAGTTTTGTAGCACACCAAACCTGACCCGATAATTGGATCCAAGTATGATGTGTTACAACTTAAAATCAAACTAACTTCAAAACATTTAGTGAAAGTGTAACACCTCTAACCCGTATCCGTTACCAGAATAGGGTTATGAGGCATTGCTGAACTTATACACTAGCATTTATACAAAACCGAGTCATAAATTTGCATTCCAAATCAATTCTTCTCAAATTTCACCATAAAGTCTCTAATATGGGCCTACGGGGCCCAATACATGCTTTAGAAGTAGTTCGGGATTAAACTGGCAACTTTGAAAATTTTTCCCTGAAAATAGGGGCACATGCCCATGTGGCTTGGGACATGGCCGTCTGGCCAGCCCGTGGAGATCCCATGGCCGTCTGGCCAGCCCGTGTGGAATTCTGACATGCAATTTCTTAAGTATCAAAGGGACACAGCCTGGGCACACGTCCATATGGCTAGGCTGTGTGGTAAACTGATTTTTAACCATTTTAAAGCCATTTTCACACAATTTTGACACACGGCCATGCTTGAAACCCGTGTCCTTCACACGACCAAGACACACGGCCGTGTCTTTGGCCCGTGTACTATCCAGACTTCATATTTAAGGATGCAGGGGACACACGGTCATATCACACACGATCATATCACACGCCCGTGGGCTTACCGTGTGTCACACACGGCCTAGACACACGCCCGTGTGGACGAAAATAGGCCGTTTTAGGCCACTTTTCTCACACTTTCATCCATTACCTGAACTTAAACACAATTATACACTAATAAAGTCCAACCAATCATTATTTCAAGCCAAAACATGTATATTTCATTTTCAAACACAAAACATCACATTCAACTTACTTTGCATACTTAATCATTCATACAATTACATTATCAAATCAACCCCTATACATGCCATATAAATCGAAAAGTTGTTTAACAAAATCTACAGGAATAAATCTAGATAGTGTGATCTTTGATGTAGATCCGATCCTCCGTATGTATGTAAGTAAATCTACAAAACAAGTAACATACACAAGCAAGCTTATAGAAGCTTAGTAAGCTCATAAGCATAAATATAAATCTTACCGAACATTGCATACAATCATATATCTATTAGTTTAACTAATTCATCCTGCAAATCACAATTTCATTAATAAACTCATTTGGATAATTTCCATGTTGCTATTCACGAATTTAACTCCTTTGGGCCCATTTCTCATTTACTTCCATTGTCAAATTAGGGAACAATAATGGAATTGAGTGCTTCATTATCACATTGCCATAGTAAATTATGGACTTGCACATTGTCACATATCACGCACCGAAGCCATAGCCCTGCCGTAGTCTTACACGGATCATATATCATACTGATGTCATATCCCAGATATGGTCTTATACGGAATCACATTATCACATCACACCAATGCCATAGCCCAGCTACGGTCTTATACGGAATCACATTATCACATCACACTGATGCCATAGCCCAGCTATGGTCTTATACGGAAGCACATATCACATCTTTTTCGTCAATTCATGATGGTCATAAAATGAAAGCACCCAAAACCATTGTTCCAACTAATTTGTACTTTTAGTTACACATTATTTAGTAATTAATACAATTTGATAGTATTCATCTACAATAAGATAGCTTAGAAATCATAAGATTTTCATAACAAAACATTGAACTTTGCCATATGAACTTACCTGGGCTAATTTGCAAAAATCGTAGAAGTTCAAAGACTATTCTTGCAATTTCTCCTTTCCACAATTCACTTCGTTTTCTTGATCTATAATTATAAAATCATTCCTTTGTTAGCATCTATTTCAGTTCTATTCTACTTCACAATTTATGCCCTTAAATTTTTAAAATTACACTACTACCCCAAACTTTTTAGTTTTTGCAATTTAGTCTCTGCTCAATTTATTCATAGATTGAGCTAATTCCTCTCAAATAACACTTTATCAAGACACTATAAACTACTTAAAAGCCTTTAACACTCAAAATTTCATCACAAAACCCTAATTCCAACAACTTTCACAATTAGATCCTAAAAATTGATTTATATAAAAATCTATTCATAAAATCATCACATAATAAAATTAAAACCTCAATTCCATGATAAATCATCATAAAATTTCAGCACTTATTCATGGAAACTTTCAAAATTATCCATGAAATAAAAAACTAATGAATTAAACATGTGAACCTAGTTATAAAAGTATCAAAAACACAAAAATTACAAGAAATAATCAAGAATTGAGCTTACATGTAGTAAAAATATGAGAGAACAGCTTAAAAGAACCCTTTAATGGTGTTTTTGCTGGAGAGGATGAAGAAAAATGAAGAAAACTCTAGATTTCCAATTACATCACATTTTTAACTATTTAATTTTTACTTCTTTTCCAATTTCACCCCTTGTTCACACCTAATTTCAATATTTCCTACACACACATGCCGTCCAGCCCAACAATAGGTGTTTAATTGCCTATTTAGTCCTCCTTTAATTATTACTAGAGCTATTTAATCACATTTTACAATTTTGCACTTAATTCAATTTAGTCCTTTTTACCCAATTGAATACCGAAACCTTAAAATTTCTTGATGAAACTTTAATACTAACTTGCTAACACTCCATAAATATTTATAAAAATATTTATGGCTTGGTTTATGAATTTGAGGTCTCGATACCTCATTTTTATTTCATTTAATCCACAAATTAATTTCATTAATTCGAAATTATTTCTAAAACTACACTTAACTTTTACTTACTAATATCTAAACTTACATGTCGGATTTAGTGATATCAAATCACTATTCCGATATCACTGAAATTTGGGCCGTTACAGAAAGCTTTATAAAAATTTTCAAATTATAATTATAAATCGTATAATAGTTGTTGCTTGAATAAAGTTTTAATGTAAACATTAGCAATTTAGAATAACTACTAAATAAAAGTTCTTTATACAAATCATTTTCAAAACACATGTATACGCCACCCGCAAAGTCATGCATGATACAGAACAAAACAGTTAGCTCACAATAGCAGCAGCACTCTAACATAGTCCTTCTAACAAATAGTCTTCCTTCAGTTAGCAAGCCTGAGAAGAAAAGGATAACGGAGTAAGTTTATGTGAACTTAGTGAGTTCCAGAAAGAAATCATACATATCATTACTTACAACACAATTGAACCTTTCAGAGGAACTTTCATACGGTAATCATAGTACGCCCAATGATGTGCATAGAACATAGACAGACTTAGCACGCCAACTTACTTAACACATGAGCGTATATTGTACGCCAACTTAACACAACTCAGACTACCCATCTTCATGCTAGCTATGTACCCAGAATTTAGAATCAGAAGCATATCATATAGTTTCATTCACATACATACTCCCCCTTAACTCATCATATCATTTTCATTCAGTATAGCATGTTTTATTATGATTTGCTAGTTCGGTTTGCAATATGACTGTCTTACCGAAAGCTACACAAACATATCTCCTTTTCCCCATCACCATAGATTAGATCATATTTCACATATCAAAAGTAGATGGTAGTGACTTAGGCATGAAGAATGACGCTTACTTCATACCACTAAAAAATTGTGCTCAGACTGATGACACTGAAGGACCATTATCCACACATACACCATTCATACATTACTGAGGAAGAGTAATTACCTTATACAATTTATATAACAATGGAAATTTACAATACATGGAAGTAAGAAGGAACTCGCGAAAAATTCTAGCACAACCTACAAAGTAGGTCCTTTGCCTTTGTTAATTGGGCCCTCGTTAGCTTCTTGAGCTAAAAGAAAGATAATTATATATATCAAATCACCGATCTAACAAATCTTAACATGCATACAAGAATCGATAACACTTAGTCCAAAATCAAGAAGTTTCCTTCCTCACACACCATTCCAACATCTATGCATCCAGTACAAAAAACACATAAATGACTTCAATGATAACCTAAGGGTTCATTAGTAATTACCAGTAAGCTGGTATTAACGTAGAAGTTAGCTAGACATTGCAAACCTTCACTTTGAGGAAAATCTTCTAAACTTAGGTTTTTAGAGACTCCTAGAGAAAATAAAAAAAAAGGAAAAAAACGTAAAGATGTTCAGAATGACCACCGCTATCCTTATATACTTAAGCAACGAAGACAAGGATTAGTGAAAAAAATCAGATAATTCTACTAACACTCTTGATTCGCATGATTAAGTGTACTTAACAAATTTTAGGTCTTATCATCTACAATAGTTTAGTTCAGTTCAAACTAAATTTTAACTTGACTAACCAAATCATCATACTCTAAAATATTAAATAAATTTAAACAACTACGAACTTAAGAAGTTCGCCCAAAGCATTAGAGATGGGTGAATACTTAATAGAAGAGCTTGTCAAACCACAGAACTCGCCAAAACTAGGAGTTCGCCAAATGGTGAATTACACAGAATTCTATACTTAACCAAGACAAATACTTTACTTATTCAAATCTATCCTTAATTTACCACCTATATGCCAAACAATAACCAAATACGGAGACTCCGCCGGGCAGGTTATTACAAGTTTTATATATAAATATGCATTATTATATTTATAAAATATATGTAAGACAAATCTGAAACAATTTTGCTTTCAATTAACATTATAGATTAAAAAAAATTTAAATATCAATTAAAATTTACTATTAAATATTTAATCCAAATGTTTGTTGAGAGAGAAGTTTATTATAAAAATTAAACACATGAATATTATCTTTTATTTAATAAGAGTAAATTCATAAATTATTATTACATTTTAAAGAAAGTACTTAGTAAATCGAATTAAATAATATAATTTTCTTGTGATTTTAATCAATATATTTTTAATATATTAAACATTGTAAAATAACTTTCCTAACAATTACATCCTGAAAAAGTATCAAAGTTTAGCTAATAGATGGATGACATTTGGATATTCCAAATCAAACAAAGTGTAAATGTCGATGGATTTATGTAGGGGTGAGCATTCGATCGAATCGAATCGAATCGAATCAAAAATTTTCGAGTTAATCGAGTTTTCGAATCTTATTTTATCATCCTAACTTTATTTGAAATTTTCTCGAATCGAGTCGAGTGAGATGGAATTCGAATCGAATCGAATCGAATATATTTGTTCGAGTTAAATTTTATAAAATAATTTTGGGTCCTTGTAACTCATCATCACCCATCGTGATAAAATTTTTCCACCTTAATCAAAATATTTATTAACTTTCATCACCTCATAATTTATTTTTAATCTTTTATATACGGGTTAGCTTTTTGTTTGCTTAGTTGTTTCAATTATCTTGATTCTTGTCACTATGTATTTTGGAATTAAAAATATATTAAATGTAAAAATGTGATTTTTTAATAAAAGTTATTTTAAAGATAAAATATGAAATTGATACCAATATAGAATTTTAACATGAATATTTAATGGCATAATTAATAATTCAATTTTAATATAAATATTCAATACGACTAAACAATTCAATCATATAAATAATATAAAATGTGAAATTTAATTTAATAAAATAAATAATAGATATAAATAAAATTATTACTATTTATGTTTAGTGATTTTTTGGATAATTTTAATTTTTATTTGAGAGTAAAAGGTGAGCTTGATAAAAGTTAGGAGAAAATAAAATGTTTTGAGGAATGAAAGTTTGAGGGGAAATAAATAGGGGGAGTAAAATTTTGGAGGGAAAATATTAAAAAAAAAATTGGGGGGTGGATTTGGGGTAGATGGGAGGTGGGATGGGAAGGAAGTAAAAATTTTAAGGGAAAGAGGGAGGGAGTAAAAATTTTAGGGGAAAATAAAAAGTTTTGAGGGTTTTTGGGAGTAAAATTTTAAAAAAAAGTAAATGGGAGAGTAAAATTTTGGTGGGAAATGGATTTTGGGTAGATTGGGGGGTCGGGATGGAAGAGGAGTAAAAGTTTTGGGGGGAAAGTGAGAAGGAGTAAAAGTTTTGAGGGAAAAGTAAAAAGGTTTGGGAGTTTGGGGTAAAATGTAAAATTATAGTTTGATATTCGAATTATTCGAGTTATTCAATTAAAACTCAACTCTATTCGAACTCGAAATTGAAAAAAATTCGAGTTGACTCGAATAACTCGAATAACTCGATTCGTTTAACTCGAAATTCGAATTTTTTTTCGATTTTTTCGAGTCGAATCGAGTTTTGCTCACCCCTAGATTTATGGGCTAAACAATGTGCAACATAATTGACCGTTAATGGGCATATTAAAAAGAAATAAAAGAAATTCAGTCGCGCAAAATATGGGCTCCTCAATGATTCCGCCGTTAACAGATAAATCAAAACTATTGCTATTAAATCTAAGGTAAGCTTGGGGTGGAATTGAGTAAAAAATTTTGATTTAATTGAGTTAATGAATTTTATTTTATTATTTTAATTTGATTTAAAAATTTTTTAAATTGGATTGAGTGAAATGAAATTTGAGTTGAGTCGAAACGAGTGAAATTATTTGAGTTAAATTAAAAAATTAAACATGTTAAATTAAAATCTTGTTACATTATAATTAATTCTATATTAGAGCATATAAATTTGAAATCATATATATTTAAAAAAATTTAAAGCAAAATAATAAAAAATAAGATATTAGGATGATAAATTTAAATTATTAATTAACTTATTTAGGTACTTAAGATTATTATTTTAGAAAAAATTTAAATTCTTAACTTTCTTTATATATTCTTCATATTTTTTTAATTTTTATAATTTATAAAATTATTTTGAATTTTGAAAGTTATTTTGATTTTCTTTTGTGATTTTTGTTGAGACAGACCAATTTGCTCATTTTTAAAATTGACAGGGATCAAAGAAGTATTTACACCAATCCGTTATTCGAATTGTAAAATTTAACTTGAAACTCGAATAACTTAAAATTTTAAATTTTTTTCTAATAAAATCAAATTTTACTCAAACCTAATTGAATTTAATAATAACAGCTAAATAATTTGACTCAACAATGATAGGAGGCCATCTTAAAAAGATGTCAACAATGGTGATCAGTCAGCTTTTGCCATGTTTTTAAAGAGCTGGAGTCTGCATTTGAAATCAAGGACTGGATTCTGGTAGTTGTTTTCCCTATGCAAATTCATTATCACAAATGGATACTTTTATTCAACAACAATAGATTTGATGGTCCAGGCAGGAAGTCAAGAAAGAAACATTTAAGGCTTCTCTTTCCCTATAAAATCATTTAGACTTGATATTTTAATGAAAAATTTCATGATTCCTCTTCAAAATACCTAAACCAAGCTAAGTATCTATTCTTCCAACATCAAAGCTTCTATTTTGATTTGATCCCTTGTTTATATATTTTGTATCCAACAATATCCCTAAAAGATATTTATTGCAAATCATTGTTTATATATATATTTTTTGTTATAATTCGTTTCTTCCAAATATCATCAACTTTAACCATTAATTTACTAGTTTGATTAATTAAACATGGAATCACTTTAATGTTTTGTTTCCTTTAATGTTTTGTTTGCTTACAATGTTGTGCTATGTGTCGTAACCATTTTTTTGAAAAAAACGGGAATCGACTTGGTTTGAAAATGGAAATTGAAAACTGGGAGTCGCCACCAATCTTTTTCGATGAGGTGTGATTGGATCACCTTAAATCAATCATTTTAATAAAATTTAAGATTTATTAAAACGAGAATTTTTGGTCCACGATAATCAGAAAACGAGTTCGGGAGTCGGTTACGCACGAGGAAGGGCTAGCACCCTCGATGCGCCCAAAAAATTGGTACCTAGTTGATTAATTAGTGTCTTAGTATCGAAAATTTAGAAGCTTTAAAATACGATTCTTCTTTACAAAATTGCTTAAGTATTAAAGGCATTCTTGTCTCAAAATATGAAATGTCACATCCAGTGAGTTAGGACGTGACGTCTTGAGTTTTTGAGAGCGAGCTTACCTTTTATATAAAGTCCGCGTATTTTAACTTATTAAAAGAGTATTCGATTGTTTAGAGTAAACAAAGAGAATTGAAACCCGATAAGTTAGGTAGTGCGTTTCTCGAATCCCCGAACACCGAATATTACCTTTATTTGCAAAAGAATCTTATTTCAAGTGACGAAGTATCATACCCGTGAAGTTAGGGCACAATGCTTCATTTCTTGAGAATAAGCATTTTCAAAACTCGAATAGATTTAAAAGACTATTCCGTTATTTAGGTAAAAATGAGAAAAAATCGAAACCCAGTAAGTTAGGGCACGATTATCTCAAATTACTTAGTACAGGATATTTCTTTTATGAAAAGGTTATTTTCGTCGAAAAAAGGTAAATACAACACAAGTTTATGATAATAAGAGGAAAAACGCGCAAACAAATATAGATCTTGATATTGACGAGCCTAATGGAATGAGCATAAGCGCAAACATGAATAATAACAATGAAAATAAAATAAATAAATAAACATATAAGCTAAGAGAAATGATAAAAAAAACCAATAAACATACAGGCTAAGAGAAATGATAAATAATCTAATAGTATTTGAGAATAGGAAAAAGGAATATGTATAAGAAAACTAGTTATAAATAAATATTACGTAAAATTATTTTTAAGAAATCGATAGTAATAGTAATGAAATAATATTAAGGGAAATAATAAACATAATAAATCTTTTAAAATTCGAAACGATGTATAAAAATATATGTATATATGTATAAGTAAGGAATTTATGATATGAGTGAGGAGTAGGAGTAATTTAGTGTATTTAAAGAGTAATAGATGAAAAATATGATAACAATATAATAGTAACAATACAATGATAATAAAAGCTAGTAATAATAATATGTTAAATAAAGATATGATCATGGCAATAATTAAGAATGCTAATGATAATAATAATAATGATGAAAACAAAAATATTAAGTTACAACAAAGAAAGTAATAACATGATGAAGATAGTAAATTAGATGACTATAATAAAATAAGTAATAATAATAAAGTAGTAATAATATGTTGATAATACATAATAAAAGAATAATAAAAATATGGTGATAATAATGGGAATACTAATGATAGTAGTAACAACAATGATGATGAATACGAATGATGATAATAATAATAGATAATATTAGATTTACCACAAAGTATTAAACAAGTAAATGAATAAATTATAATAATGACCATAATAAAAGAACATAAAACATGTGCAAGTGAAGGTAAAACAATAATAAAGGATAAAGCAAAAATGAAAGAATATGAAAATATATGTAAATAAAAAATGTAAAATGAATGCATAATAAGAAATGTAAGTAAAACGTAAATACTAATGAACAGGTTTTATTAAAACTTGAAATCAGACCAATAAAAAAATTAATTATGTAGTACATAAATCTGTAAAGGGAAATTAAATAGACTTAGGGTTGAATTGGAATTAGTAGAAAAATTTTGGGTTAAAAGTATAATATAAAAAACAAAAAAAGGGACGAAATTGAAGTTTAATTGAAAACTTTGGGACGAATCGGGATATGACGAAGATATAGGGGCTAAATGCAACACGCTCGCAAGAACAGGGGCCGTGTGGGGCAATATTTCCGCACTCAAAACGACACCGTTCAAATGTCTATCTGTTAGGAAGTTCAAGGGTTAAATTGAAACAAGAAGAATAGACTGTGGCGAAATTGGAAAACAAGAAAAGGTCCACATTAAAATAGCCTCCAAAAGCGGAAGGGACCGGGCGCAAATAACCCCTCACCCCAAAACACGCGGATCTCATCCTCCGGAGCGGGTCGAATTCGGGTCTTTGGGTCACACCTAAACGGTGCCGTTTTAATAGGCTATAAAAGCCTAAAATTTTCCCCCAAAAAATCATTTTCATCGACCTTTAAAAAAAACACGGAGAGAGCTCTCCACTCCTCTCCTCTTCTCTGCAGATGGCGAGGGCTCGACCACAAGCCCGATCGTCGCCCGCCAGTAAATGCCATGCGCCAACCCCATGTGGTGGCTGTGGCGCTCACTCTCAGGTAAGTTTTTTTCTCCTTTTTTATTAATATATGTGTGTTGTTTTATAGTAGAGTAGAGGTCATACATTCACAGATTCGAAGAAGAATAAAAAGAAAAAGAGGAAAATAGGTAGACCTTGGATTCGGTACTTGATAATCTTTGTTGCGATTTGAGTTTTGTGTTTGTATCTGTTGTTGCTTTGTGCTCTTAAAATCAAGTATGGTTTTTTTTATTTCATCAGAATGCCAACTTCCCTTTTGGTTTTCGTATTTGGCCTTAAATAGCCATTTTTTACAATGATTTTCTAGTCCTTTCGTTTTAATGACTTGCAGGCACGCATGGAGCGGTGGAGGTGACGGGGCAGTGCTGCAGCAGACTATGAGCGGCGCTGGATGGTGGCTGCAGGCTAGGGCGGTGTTCAGTCAGAAGTCCCTAGGTGCGGCGCACCTAGGGTTAAAAATTTTCTGTTCTTTGCTAGGGTTTGGCTTTGTTCTTTTTTGATTTTATGTTTGGGTTATTAATTGGGCTTGGGCTGTAAGGGGTTTTTGGTAGGCTTCTGTTTGTTTGTTTGTTGGGCCCAAAATTGGGCTTGTACACTATGCATTGAATCCGTAGTAAATTAGTCATTAAGAAAAGTAAGAGTCAAATTATACATCATTGTTCCTTAATTTTGGTGAAGATTAAGTTTCGGTCACCCAACTCTTTTTAATTATATAATAACCATTAACATTATCGAATTGTTACATTTTTGCTACTCATCTGATACCTCCCGTTAAAATGATAATGTGTCACATTAATTTAAAGGGATAATAACCAATTTGGTCCCTGAAATATAAATAAAATCTTATTTTGATATCTTAATTATTTTCTTAATAATTATTCTAAATTTTTTTTTAAAAAATTAAAAATTAATTATTATAAAAACTAAATATAAATATTATATAAATATAAATATAAAATAAAATAATTATATTAAAAAATAAAATTTTCTCTGCCTTGTCCCTCTCCTCACCCCCAACGATAGGGTGGGAGAGAAAGAGGTAAAGAGCGGGTGGGGAAGACGATGGGTGGGGAGAGGGAGGGGACCAACGGTGGGGGAGAGGAGAGGGATGGGGTGGGTTTTATTTCATTTCATTTTATATTTATATTAATATAATAATACAAATATTAATATAAAATGTTATAATAATTATTTATAATTCAATTCAATTTATTTTTAATATTTTTTAGAAATAGAATAATTATTAAGAAAATAATTAAAAATATCAAAATAATATTTTATTTATATTTTAGGGACCAAATTGGTTATTAGCCTTTTAAAATAACGTGCAACATTATATTTAACAAGAGGTAATGGATGAGTGCAAAAATGTAGCAATTTATTAACATTAATGGTTATTATGTAAATGAAAAAGGTTGAGTGACCAAAACGTAATATTAACCGAAGTTCAGGATAACAAGTGTAGTTTACCCTTATATATTATGAAATTAGACTGGTCGTTGTTATATAATGCAAGAGCGGATTGCTGACATATGTAAGTGTTTTGGTTGTTTGTTTCATAAATGGAGATTGAACATGTCATCCATGACTCGGTCATTGAAAACGTGATTACATGGCATTGGTCCCATGCATGTGTGGATGTCATATATGAGCCCCCAATGTATGGTTGCAACCGTTGTAGGTATTTTTTTCATAAATCTTGTCTTGATAGGCTTAAACCAAAGGTTCAAAGTTTCTTTCATCCATGCCCGCTTGTGCTCTCTGATAATTTTTGTGTAGATTGTCATGCTTGTTTTGGAGAAATCTCTTCAAACTATCTCTATCAGTATCAATGCAAGTTAAGTTGTGGTTTTAACATGCATGTGGAATGTGCCCTAAAGCCCGTGGTAGAATATTCAGATGAGGAACACACCATTCAACATTTCACTCATTTTCATCCCTTAAAACCTATTATTGATTCCACCCTGCAAAAACATAAAGTTGTCTGTGCCATTTGTGAAAAGCTCTGTTCTTCTTCTTCTTCTTCTTCTACCTACGGTTGCACGGAATGCAAGTTTTTCCTTCACAAATCTTGCATGACGAGTATTCCTCGACAGTTGATCAATCATCTCATCTATCCCTGCACTCTCCTATTCCACACAACTCGTTTCTCTCACTGCTGTGATAAATGCGGTGAAGATATTATCTTCAGAATAGAGTTCAGCTGCCATAAATGTTATTTTTATCTGCATGTCAAATGTGCCCTGCTTCCCACTGTAGACTCTGAAGATGCCAAAGTGATCCAACATTTCAGCCACCCACATCCACTAGCACTCATCGAAAACCATAAAGATTTCAACAACGAACCTCGATGGGTGGCATGTATGGAAACTTGCTTAGCTCCCACACCAGCTTTCAGGTGTAGCCGCAGATCATGCAACCACTTCTTTTTACACAAATCATGCGCTCTTAAATTACCTTACCTCCGTCCACATATTGACCATCCTTCTCATCCCCAACACAAACTCACCATCACATCCCTTCCATACAATGATGAAATCCGTACTTGTGGTGCATGTTATCGGGGCTTTGATTCATGTCTTATAGCATATAGCTGTCCGAAAGATTGGTGTGGGTTTAACCTTCACTTGGATTGTAATAAGCTCGAATCCTCTTTTGATCTCGATGGCCATCACCATTTTCTCACTCTCTTTGAGAAAGTAGCCGGTATGACTTGCCATTTTTGTGGTGCAAATTGCTGTAACTTCATTCTTCGATGTTTGGAATGTCACATAAACATCCATATCCAGTGTCTTCCATCAGCATCTAAAACAATAAGCCACAAATCCCATCTCCATCCTTTACTACTTACAAAGTCTCCTTTCGAATATGAGTTGAACTCAAAGGAAGAAGCTTATAATTCTGAGGATGAATTTTATTGCGATGTTTGTGAGGAAAAAAGAAATAAAAGAGAGTTAATTTACTTTTGTGAGGAGTGTAGATTTATTGCTGAAGTGAAATGCGTCATTTTTGCTGTAAGTATATCTTTTGAAAAAATATTTACTTAATTCAATTATTTGCAAAAAAAGCCCTTAACCTTTGGGGGCTTTTGGATATATGCCCCTAACTTTTTTATTTTTTGATTGACACCCTCAACATTACAATTTTTTCAGAAATCAGCCCAGTTTAATGGTCAACTCACGTTGACCATTAATTAAATTCTAGGTCAACATAATAGCCTATGTGGCATGCCACATAAGCCCACAACGTCATAGATGACGTCATCTATTTTACAAAATTTTTTCTCTCATTTTCTCTCTTGCCAAACATGGTTGCTGCCATTTTTTCTCTCGTTTTCTCTCATCCCAAACACCATTTTTCTTCTTCAAAACATATTGTTGGCTCACTTCATCTACAAGAATCTCTATTATTATTGTAACGCCCTTAACCCGTATCCGCTGCCAGAATAGGGTTTCGGAGCATTACTACATTTGCAGATCACTAAAAAAAATTTTACTTAAATATTTACCAATTCAATGCATCAATAAATATATTACCATTCAATTAATGGCTTGGCACTTGCCTAAGCATCAACAATCAACACTTGTTAGTGTACTTACACATATTTCATATAAATTCTTATTTTCTCAATATGTCATATTTGAATTTAATACTCGTCTTAACTTATATATTTTCCTTATGTTAACATATAAAAGATAATTTCATATGTACATGTCATGATACATATCATTCTCTTACCGTTTCTTTAATAACATATATCATTTATTTTATTATATCATCATTTTATGCACCATCATTTCCTTATATCTTAGGTATATTTATTTCGGTAATAGTTCGTATTAAACTTAACATAATTTAAGCTCCATGTACTTATCCTTATTTCATTTATCTATCTTATTAATTATTTCATACAACTATTTTGTACATTTATTTCCATATGACCAATTCCTGTAAACATTTCACATTACCATTTTGTATAACCATTTCATTTAACCATTTGTTATATTACCTGAATATTAGTTGTTCAACAGATATCTTGGCGTTTCTCTTCCACGATCTTATTTATCTTCGACATGATGCCATAGTGTCTTTCAACTATGGTCTTACTCATTTTCTGTCATGTTGCCATGGTATCTTTCAACCATGGTCTTATTCATTTCCCGTCATGTTGCCATGGTATCTTTCAACCATGGTCTTACACATTTCATGTCACGTTGCCATGGTATCTTTCAACCATGGTCTTACACATTTCATCTCGAGTTGCCATGGTATCTTTCAACCATGGTCTTACACATTTCATATCGGGTTGCCATGGTATCTTTCAACCATGGTCTTACACGTTCATATCGAGTTGCCATGGTATCTTTCAACCATGGTCTTACACGTTTCATATCGAGAGAGCACACTCCGCGAACCTCATCCTTACGGTGGGATTACCGGTCCAGGCTAAATCACAGTAATATAAACTCATAGAGTATTGTCGGGATTACCATCCGAGCTAAATCCCTGCAACGACAATTACTCTAATGAGCTTGGATCTGAATTACCAGTCCAGCTAAATTCGGACCCTAATTCGGATTACCCTTCCTGCTAAATCCATTTTCCACATATTCTTCGGAGGGCTATATCGGGATAGGATCACCCGTCCGGCTAGATCCTTTTTACCGTCAATTCCTTTTCGAGAGATCCATCGAATTTTCCTTTCATTCAACCGGATTTCTTCCTTTATATCAAATATATCAATGTTTCATCAATTTTCATACAATGAACATTCAAATCATATTCACATCAATAACATACATTTCAAGTATTTAAGAATATAATTCAAGTTACATGAACTTACCTCATTGCTTGTTTGTGTTTATAATTTCATTGATCCGATATCTTTTCTTTTTCACGATCGAGTCTCATATTTGAGTCGCCCGGATCTCTTTTAAATAAATTGATCATCATTTTCATTCATTTCATATTCTAATGCATTTAATTAATGCTCTAAGCAAAATTACCATTTTGCCCCTAACCTTTTAATTAATGATGATTTCATCCTTAGGGTCAGGAAAAGAAAATTCTTGCGATTTAATCCTTATTTCCAACTATTATTCTTATATATATTGATAACAGTCCATGAATTCTATAAAATATCAAAAATTTCCATAATTTCAACACTTTTCAATTTAATCCCTTAAATATGTTTTCCCCCGATCTTGAACTAAATTGATAATTTCGTTAAATTTTGTAATTTAAATAATAAAATAATCTATTTCATGCAATTTAGTCATTTCTGACATTTTTACAAAATTGCCCATAAAGTTTTACTTTTATTCAATTTAGTCCCTGAGCCTAAAACATGCAAATTAGCCATGCTAGATGAATATTCATACATATTTTCCTCCTCCTCCTCTCCATTCCACATCCTTAATTTATATAACATGCAACAAGTAACATTATCAATAATTTCACTATTTACTTATATGTACATTCAAAACTGTCCATTTGCGTCATAGTCACTTAATTATTTATATGTTAAGCTACAGAACTCAAAATTAAGATCCGTTAATTTTTCCTGAAATTAGACTCATATACCTTATTACCATAAAAATTTCATAATTTTTGGTTGGGCCAATTAATACAGTTTATTCATTAAAGTCTCCCCTGTTCTGTCGTCTGACAGTTCCGACCCTTCTTCACTAAAAATTAATTATCTTCTTGTACAAGATTCGAATGATGTCCTTGTTTGTTTCTATTGAAAATAGACTCATTCAGGATTCTAAAAATATAAATTTAAGCCCCTAATTATTTTTATCCAATTTTTGATGATTTTCCAAAATCAGAACAGGGGAACTCGAAATCATTCTGACCTTTTCTCACAAAAGTTATTATATCTCATGATTTACAATTCCATTGCTTACATAATTTCTTTTATAAGAAACTAGACTCAATAAGCTTTAATTTCATATTTTATTCATCCTCTAATTCGATTTATATAATTTTTTGTGATTTTTCAAAGTTAGACTACTGCTGCTGTCTAAAACAGTTTTAGTGCAAAATGTTGATTTCCATTTTGCCCCAAATTTCACAATTCATACAATTCAGTCCTTGCTCAATTAACCCCTCAATTAAGATAATTTTATCAATTAATACTTTTTCTAGACATTATAAGTTATTTCATAACTATTGAAATTCAGAATTTCCATATGGAACTCTAAATTCAAACTCTTTTACAATTAGGTCCCAAACATTCACTTTCTATTCAATTCTTTCAATAAAATCAGCATATAAATAATTTAAAGCTCTAATTCCATGCCAAATCATCATATAATTCCAGCACATATTCATAGCAACTTTCAATTTCTTTCATAGAATCAAAAACTAATGAATTCAACAAGTGGACCTAGTTGTAAAAGTCACAAAAATATAAAAATTTCAAGGAGAAAGAAAGAATTAAACTTACATGAAGCTATATTATGAAAACCAGCTTGAACCCTCCTCCATGGCTATTTTTCAGCTGATGAATATGAAGAGAAATGAAGAGAATTCTAGATATTCCAATTTAGTCCCATTTTTATTTAGCCAATTTTGGCAATTTTCCAATTTTACCCTTATTTCATCCATTTCCTGATTTTTCTCAGCTATTGCCGCCCAAAATATCTCCTTTAGGATTATTTGCACTTTAGGTCCTTCCTCTTTTGACAATTGAGCTATTTAATCCTTCTAGCAACTTTTACACCCTTTTCAATTTAGTCCTTTTTATTTAATTAACCACCCAAACGTCAAAATTTTCTGACTAAATTTTAATACTACCTCACCAACACTCCATAAATATTTCTAAAAATATTTATGGCTCGATTTATGAAGTCGAGGTCTCGATACCTCACTCTCGACCCAATTTACCTAATTAATTCTTTTAAATCACCAAATTCACTAATTCAAAAATGCTTTTATATTCGCATTTGACTCATAGGTATTAATTTATTAAATTTTTAACTCACCCGTTGGATTTGGTGATCTCAAATCTCTATTCCCGATACCACTGAAAATTAGGCTGTTACAATATCTCTAGCATCATTATTACTTTCTAGATTTCTCTCTCTTTCAATTGACCATTTTGCCCTTCATTATCTTTTAAAATTCCATCCTTGAGTCATCATTTAATTTGGTAAAATTTCAATTTAGTCCCTTATAGTTCTTCATCTATTCAATTTTGGTCCTAATTCATCCATTTTCCTTAGTTTCTAGATCATTCCACTCCTAAAATATTTACACTATTGGTCCTTCAACTTTTTCATATTTACACTTTAATCCTTTAAATTTTGAGTATTTACTCTTGGGCCACAAAACTTTTCTCACTTTTACAATTTAGTCCTTTCTTGAATTAATATATCATAATATACTTCTCAATATTGACATAATTCAAAATTTCTCTTTTTGTCACTTTATTTCCTTATTTTACTATATTACTGATAATATTTTACTGTAAAAATTTCGGGGTATTACAATTATAATAAAACCCGCTAGCCCTAGTTTTCCTATGGCATTTTTAGCTGCTGGAATTGAAGAGAAATGAAGAGAAATCTAGATATTTCCTATTTAGTCCTAGTTTTATTTAGTTAATTTTGCAATATTCCAATTTTGCCCTTAATTTATCAATTTTCCTGCTGATTTCATGCGCTTGCCGTCCAGTCCAAATAAATTTTGGGTCTATTTGCCTTTTAAATACTCTCTCATTAGACACTTAAGCTATTTAATCATCCTACCCACTTTTACACCTTTTACAATTTAGTCCTTTTCATTTAATTAACTTTCCAAACATTAAAATTTCCTAATGAAATTTTAATACCACATTACTAACATTTCATAAATATTTATAAAATTATTTTTAGACTCGGTTTTACGAGATAGAGATCCTGATACCTTATTTTACCCAATTTCTTCAATAATTTCTTTTTCTAACTAATCACTAAATCAATAAAATTTTTCTATCAATAGTTTCATACGATTTTTATATCATATAAATATTCATGCAAAAATATTGAAATAAATTTCTCTTTAAATCTAATTTGTGATTACGAAACCACTGCTCTGATAACCTTGAATTTAGGCCATTACAACTTCTGCTTACCTTAACTCCTCTCATTAATTTTTCTTGTATCCCTAGCTTCATAAGGCTAGAAAGACCTTATCCACAGAATAAGAATAGGAATGGACTCAACCGTCACCCTGTCTTAATCCTCTTGAAGGGAAAAAAGTATCCCCTTTATTCCCATTTAAGACCACCGAATAAGATACTGTAGTAACACATTTCATAAGTAGAGTCACCCAGTCTGAATCGAACCCCAACTTCTTCATTATATCTTCCACAAAATTCCATTCAACCCTATCATAGGCTTTGCTCATGTCCAATTTTACTGCCATACATCACTTTTTCCCCGCCCTCTTGTGCCTCAATCTATGTAGAAGTTCAAAAGCCAGCAAGACATTATCCGAAATTAGCCTCCTTGGAATTTGGGCCAGATCTATGCATTTATTCATTACCAATCGAAGACGATTTGCCATAACTTTAGCCAATAATTTATAAATTACATTACACAAACTAATTGGTCTAAACTGAGTTATATCTGATGGATTTGCAACCTTCGGAATCAACACAATATTTTTTTTGTTAATTAAGTCGATATTCATACCTCCATTCAGATGATTAAGGCAATAAGTTCTGGCATCTTCCCCGATAATTGCCCAGCACTTTTGATAAAATATCACCGGAAGACCATCCTGTCCTGGTGCTTTTGTGGGGCCTAATTTACCAGTGCTTCTTGGATCTCCTCTTTTGTATATCTCGCCTTAAGCTTTAAGTTATCCTCATAAAAAATGCGTCCAGAAATTCTTGATAAAATGTGCTTGAAATTTCCCTTTCTCCCAGCCGAAAATAAGTCATGAAAAAATGATCTAGCAATCTCCTCCATTTCACCTACTTCATCTGTTTTTCGTCCATCATCATACTGTATTTTTCGAATTGGATTCCTCTATCTTTTCTGTGTTGCCTGTTTTGTGTTTTTATCCCCAAGCTTTAACAAATTGACTCGAGCCCTTTGTTCCCATTAACACTCATCTTTTTCAATCTCAAAATTGAGTTGAATTCTCGTATCAATGAGATCTGCCAGATTTTCTTCATTTCTCTCAGCTTGCACAGCTTACCCAATTAGGAAGTTAACATCTTTTCCTTCTTTTTTCTATTATACTGAATCTGTCTAGCCCACCTCTCCAAGCCCCTTTTCACATTTTCTAACTTGCTCAGCAAATCTCCTTTCGAATTTTCCCAGATATTTTAAACTACATTAAGAAACAATTCCTCCAAAACCCACCATGCTTCAAATTTGAAACTTCTAGATATTCTCTTGTCATCCCTCTTTTTCGTATTTATATGTAATGGGTAATGATCTGAGAATGTATAGGGGAGGTGTTGAAGTTGAAATTTGGGAAAAAAAAAGAAAGCCATTCCTCAGTTGCTACTCCCCTGTCTAATTGCTCTTGGATATTAGTTTCTGGCAGATTACCCCGCTCCTACGTAAACCAATTATCCGTAAAGCCTACATCCACCAGATTGCAGTCCTCCAATACCTTGCGAAAACCTTTCATTCTCCCTTCTTCGCGAAGTAAACCTCTCTTTTTTCGAACCATATATAATTTCATTAAAGTCCCCACAAACCATCTAGGGAAGCTCTTTAAAATCACCTAAATGACGTAAAAGATTCCATGCATCATCTCTATCTTATGAATAAGGGGACCCATAGTACCCCATAAATCTCCATTTACTTTCTTCTTCAACTTCTTCTGTAATCACATCAATATGTCTCTGCGAAAAACTTCTAAGCTGTATATTATTACCTCCACACCAAGCTAAACATAGCCTACTTCTAGCCCATTTGAATCTATATCTATACCATGCGAAAAACCACAACTTCTTCGAACTCGTTCCATTCGACTTCTACAAATCTTTATCTCCATAAAGAAGACAACTTGGGGATTATGTAACTTCAGCACATACCGAAGTCTTCGAATTGTCCGCGGGTTCCCCAAACCCCAGACAATCCAGCTTAATATTTTCATTGCGACCGGTCGGCTTGCCGCTTGGTAGTCGCCGATAATAAATGATTGACTTCTCTTACCCTCCTATTTCTTCCCTCCCAATTGTTCGTCTCTTTATTAGCCAAAAAAATCCTCCATCTCTCCTTTATTCCACTTTTTACCCTCTTCTCCTATCAACACTCCATCTTCAAGTTCATGTTCCATTAAGGTATGAAGCTGACCTTCTTTTGCTTTTTCCCTTTTGCTCCATAAGTTTGTAATTCGACCTTCCAAATTAATCCCCAAAACAGGATCTATATTATTTCTACTGCGTATATTTGTCATTAAGCCCCTCTTATTACTCCCCAACATTTGTCTTTCCTCCTTTCGTCCACGCCACTCCACTTCTCTTTCTTCTCGTAACCATACACATCGTTAGAGCTCGACGGGATTGTGCCCTCAAAGATAAATCTCATCCCATCTCTGCAATTTCTACTCCTAATTCCATCTTTGTTTCACAAAAAGAGTCACTATGGCCCAATCGTCCACAATAAAAGCAAAACAACGATAGTCTTTTATATTTGAATCTGACATAAGAACACTTTTCATAGCACAAAATCTGTTTCTTCCTTTTTAAAGGCCTTCGAATATCAATTTAGACTCTTATTCTCATAAAGTTTCTATTTTCCTTTCCCAAATTAGAACCATCATACCCCATGAAAGTACCTATAAAGTTGCCCATTTGGACTGTCAGATTTTTCGAGAAAAAACTAACAGGAACATCATGTAATTGTACCCAAAAAGGAGAAAAAATTAATGGGACTTTCAAAAGATCCTCCTGCTACTGCAGCTAACATAGGACCAATAAACGATTATTAAAAGTCCATGTCGAACCCTTAATAACTCTCTCCAGGTCCATAATATGAAAAAGTTGAAATAAATATCTTTTCTCCCCCAGATCTCAGATCTGAACCCCTCGAACTAGATGCCATAAATTTGACATTGTGCTCTTCATGGCTGGGAAATGAATCATGCTTGCTGCCAGAAAACACCCTACCAGTTGACAAACCCCCACTCCATCTTCCGTGTTAGATTCATCTGGTACTTGTAAAATCGCTTCTTCCTCTTCATCAAGCGTTAACCCCGCAAATTCTATTTCCATTCCAATGGTGTGCACAGAACATAGACAGACTTAGTACGCCAACTTACTTAACACATGAGCGTAAACTGTATGCCAACTAAACACAACTCAGATAACCCATCTTCAAGCTAGCTACGTACCCAGAATTCAGAATTAGAAGCATATCATACAGTTTCATTCACATACATAAAGATAACTCATCATATCATTTTCATTCAGAATAGCATGTTTTATCATGATCTGCTAGTTCGGTTTGCAATATGATTGTCCTATCGGAAGCTACTCAAACATATCTTCTCTTCTCTATCACCATAGATCAGATCATATTTCACATATTAAAAGCTGATGGTAGTGACTTAGGCATGAAGAATGACACTTACTTCATACCACTGAAAAAATGTGCTAAAACTGATGACACTGAATGACCATTATCCACAGATACACCATTCATACATTACTGAGGAAGAGTACTTACCTTATACAATTTATATAACAATGGAAATTTACAACACATGAAAGTAAGAAGGTAACTCAATAGAAATTCTAGCACAACCTGCAAAGCAGGTCTTTTGCCTTTATCAATTGGACCCTCATTAGCTTCTTGAGCTAAAAGAAAGATAATTATATATATCAGATCACCGATCTATCAAATCTTAACTTGCATACAAGAATCAATAACACTTAGTCCAAAATAACGAAGTTTTCTTCCTCACACATCATTCTAACATCTATGCATGCAGTACGAAAAACACATAAATGACTTCAATGATAACCTCAGGGTTCATTAGTAATTACCAGTGAGCTGGTACTAATGTAGGAGTTAGCTAGACACTGCAAACTTTCACTTCGAGGAAAATCGTCTAAACTTAGGTTTTAGAGACTTTCAGAGAAAATAAAAAAAGAGGAAGAAGACATAAATGTGTTCAAAAAGACCACCGCTATCCTTATATACTTAAACAACGAAGACAATGATTAGTGAAAAAAATCAAATAATTCCACTGACACTCTTGGTTACTGTGATTAAGTGTACTTAACAAATTTTAGGTCTTATCATCTATAATAGTCTAGTTCAGTTCTAACTAAATTTTAACTTGACTAATCAAATCATCATACTCTAAAATATTAAACAAATCTAAACAACTGTGAACTTAAGAAGTTTGCCCAAAGCATTAGAGGTGGGCGAATACTTAACAGAAGGGTTTGCCAAACCATAGAACTCGCCAAAACTAGGAGTTCGTCAAATGGCGAATTACACTGAATTCTATACTTGCCCAAGACAAATACTTATTCAAATCTATCCTTAATTTACCATCTATACGCCAAACAATAACCAAATACAGAGACTTTGCAGAACAGTTTGTTACAAGTTTTATATACAAATATTCATTGTAATAGGCCAATTTTGGCCCGACCCTATTTATAAAATAAAAACCAAACAAAAATCCAAATATTTTTACAGTCTCTTGAATGCCATTTACTAAACCAAATCAACCCAAATTTTAAAACCCAGTTTTTATCGGCCTAATAAGCCCAAAACATTAAACCAACTAAGGTTTTTGAGCCTCCCTCATGTAGCAGCCACCACTCACGTGCCCCAGTGAGCACTCTGCCCGCAGGTCGACTCTTCTTGCACGGAAGTGGAAACTCCCTCATCCGTTGACCCTCCATGGACCTGCAAACATGGGAAAAAAAGGAAAACAGTGAAAAACAGAGCCAAACAGTAGCAAACAATAGATTAAAATTTTTGTATTCGGCTATAAGAAGCCTCAAACGTGAAATATTGTATTACACAGACGATTAAACAAACTAAAAGTAAAAACAAAAGGTTGATTTTGAATCTCGTTCTTTCGTTTTCTTTCAACTTCCTTTTTATTTACTGTCTTCAAATCTATTTTAAACAAAAAATAAAAAAGAAGAAGAGAGGAGAAGACTTACCTGAACCCCGGGGTTGTATCGTCGGAGCTCTCTCTCCGTCGTCAAAACCGAACCCAAAGGGGAGGAGAAGCCTTCTTCTCTTGATTTTTTTGGACTGAACACGGCTTTTGAGTGCGTTAAATAGGGTCTAAAAACCCTCATTTCCACGCGACTTCAGCCACCGCCCACAGTGTCTCCATAGCGACGACGGCGATGATGGGTTGGTACAAACCCTAGCAGAGAAAATAAATGGAAAATGGAGGTGTTTTCTGTTTTTTTTTTTAAAAGTGGAAACAAATGAAAAAAATAAAAATTTAAATTTAAATAAAGGCACGAAACGGTGCCCTTTGAGAATTAGGGACCCTAACGCTGAAACGGCATCGTTTTCGACATGCTCGTGTGCGACCCGACCCGCAAGCCAGGGGATTTGCGTGTTTTCATTATTTTTGGGATATTTATGTCCCTAGTCCCTCCGTTTTCTTGTGTGGTTTTAATTTAATCATGTTCCCCTTTTACCTTTTTTTTATTTTGCCCCAAGGTTTTTATGTCCGATTCATTTTAGTCCTGCGTGAAATGATGCGCAGAGAACTTAAGGAATAATTTCCCGATCCGTCCTCAAACCTTACGCGTTTTTTGTTTTTGACCTCGTGTTTTCGTTTTGTTTTAGTTTTTACTTCTAATTTCATTGTTGTTTCAATTTTATCCTCAATTAGTTTGACTCTAATCCTTTTATTTCCTTTTCGTTCGTCCTTTTATTATATACATAGTTTATTTTAATTATTTTTATATTCTATTAGTTTTTTTTATGTCAGTAAGGTGTTCTGTTGTTCGTTTTAAATTGTCCTATTATTGTTCAATTTGATTGTTTCTACATATTACGCACTTTAAACTATTGCCTATTTTAAACTTTATATATTATTATACATGTTACTTATTTTGCTTTTATATATTTTTTATTTCAAATTATTTTATATATATTACCTATCTTTAAATCTTTATATGTCATATGTTAAACGTTTTAAATTCATCTTCATTTTCATTTATTTTAAACTTTCTATATATCATTTATTTTAAAATATCCTTTTTATACACTCTTTATTTTTAGATTATTTCATATATTCTTTACTCAAAGTTTTCATATATAGAATTTAACTCAAACTATTTTATATGTCATTTATTTTAAATTTATATATATTATTTATTTTAAAACTCCTTTTATTATTTATTTTAAGCTTTTATACATTATTCATTTGGGAACCCTTTTTTATATATTCTCTCTTTGTAATTGCTTCATTTGTTATTTGTTTTAAAACGTTTTATCCACTTCGAAATTATTCACATATCATTTTGTTTCATTTTTTGTGATTATTAATGTTGATCTTTTAGAATGATATTTTGTGAACGTGTCCACTATGTGCCCTAGAAATTATTTGTTAATATTTTGTTGACATTCATTGACCTAGCATTTAATTCATTTATTATTATTTTGTGCTCTATATTCCCTTTTTGTTTCATTTCGTTAAATCATATTGCCTATTAACCTCACTAGTATTTAAGTATGGACCGTTTTATTCTAAATAAAATAAATGCACATGGCTAAATGTCGCGTTCGTTTTTATTCCAAATAAGGCAATATTTCGCGTTTTTAGAATTCAAGAAGTCGTACCCTAACTTACTAGGTTTCGATTTTCTTGTTAAGCCCAAAACACCAAATATCCTTTTAGATTTCAAAATACACAAATTTTTGATAAAGATTAAAAGAAAACTTGCTCCCGAAGATGTGAACGTCGTGTCCTAACTTATTGGATGTGACACCTTACTATCTCGGGACGAGTAAGTCTTTGATACTCGTTTCAACATAATTCAGGAATTTTAAGATTAGCATTCATGAGAAGGGATCGTATTTTAAAATTTATTTTAAAATCTTCTCAAAATTCGACATTAAGACATTAATTAATCAATTAGGTACCAATTTTGGGCGTTACGAGGGTGCTAATCCTTCCCTGTACGTAACTGACTCTCGAACTCATTTTCTCGAATCTCGTAGACCAAAATCGTTGTTTTAGTAAAACAAAATATTTTATTAAAACAATCAAATTACGAAATGATCCGATTACACCTCATAAAAAGGATTGATGGCGACTCCATTCTCGCTTTTTCGTTTTCAAAATCAAATTCGACCCCGTTTTCAAAAAAAAAAGGTTTCAACATGCATTATTATATTTTTAAAATATATGTAAGACAAATTTGAAACAATTTTACTTTCAATTAACATTATAAATTTTAAAAAAAATTTAAATACCAATTAAATTTTATTATTAAATATTAAATCCAAATGTTTGTTAAGAGAGAAGTTTATTATCAAAAACAAAAATATGAATATTATTTTTTATTTAATAAGGGTAAACTCATAAATTATTATTACATTTTTAATAAAGTACTTAGTAAATCGAACCGGATAATAAAACTTTCTTGTGATTTTAATCAATATATTTTTATATACACTAAACATTATAAGTAACTTTTTCAACAATCACATCACGTTAAAATTATAACATGAAAAAGTAATAAAGTTTGGATAATAGGTGAATGATATTTGGATATTCCAAATCGAAAAAAGTGTAAATGTCGATGGATTTATGGGCCAAACAATGTGCAACATAATTGACCGTTAATGGGCATAATAAAAAGAAATAAAAGAAATTCAATCGCGCAAAACATGGGCTCCTCAACGATTCCGCCGTTAGCAGATAAATCAAAACTATTGCTATTAAATATAAGGGTAAGTGTTGCATCAAATGATTGAAATTATTTGAGTTAAATTTAAAAATTAAACATGTTAAATTAAAATTTTGTTACATTATAATTAATTCTATATTAAAGCATATAAATTTGAAACCATATATATTTGAAAAAAATTTCAAAGCAAAATAATAAAAAATTTGATATTAAGATGATAAACTTCAATTATTAATTAACTTATTTAGGTCCTCAAGATTATTATTTGAGAAAACTTTTAAATTCTTAACTTTCTTTATATATTCTTCATTTTTTTTAAAATTTTAAAATTTATAAAAATATTTTGAATTTTGAAAAATATTTTGATTTTCTTCTGTAATTTTTGTTGAGATAGACTAGTTTACTAATTTTTAAAATTGATAGGAATCACAGAAGTATTTACTCCAATCTGTTATTTAAATTGTAAAATTCAACTTGAAACTTAAATTACTTATTCGAGTTGAATCGAATAACTTAACTCGGTTAACTTAAAATTCGAAATTTTATTGGAATAAAATCAAATTTTACTTGCACCTAATTAAATCTGTTAATAACAACTAAATAATTTGACTCAACAATGATAGGAGGCCATCTTAAAAAGATGTCAACAATGGTGATCAGTCAGCTTTTGCCATGTTTTTAAAGAGCTGGAGTCTGCATTTGAAAGCAAGGACTAGATTCTGGTAGTTGTTTTCCCAGTGCAAATTCATTATCACAAATGGATACTTTATTCAACAACAATAGATTGGATGGTCCAGGCAGGAAATCAAGAAAGAAACATTTAAGGCTTCTCTTTCCCTATAAAATCATTTAGACTTGATATTTTAATGAAAAATTTCATGATTCCTCTTCAAAATACCTAAACCAAGCTAAGTATCTATTCTTCCAACATTGAAGCTTCTATTTTGATTTGATCCCTTGTTTATATATTTGTATCCAACAATATCCCTAAAAGATATTTATTGCAAATCATTGTTTATATTTTTTTGCTACAATTCGTTTCTTCCAAATATCATCAACTTTAACCATTAATTTACTAGTTTGATTAATTAAACATGGAATCACTTTAATGTTTTATTTGCTTGCAATGTTATGCTATGCATAGAATCTGTAGTGAATTAGTCATTAAGGAAAGTAAGAGACAAATTATATATAGGGTAAATTACAGTCGTTGTCCCTTAATTTCGGTTTAGATTAGGTTTCGGTCACCCAATCCTTTTTAATTACGTAATAACTATTAACATTATCGAATTGTTACATTTTTATTACTCATCTTATACCTCCAATTAAAATGATAACGTGGCACATAAATTTAAAGGGATTAAAATCAATTTGGCCCATAAAATATAAATAAAATATTATTATGGTATTTTAATTATTTTCTTAATAATTATTCTAAAAAAGTTTTTAAAAATATTAAAAATTAATTAACATTAATTATTATAAAAATTAAATAAAAATATTATATAAATATAAATATTAAATAAAATAATTATATTAAAAAAATAAAACCTTCCCACCTGTCTTCTCTTCCCCTTGGGACGGGGTGGGAGAGGGAGAGGGAGGGGGCGGGTGGGGAAGATGATGGGTGGGGGAGGGAGGGGACCAGCAGTGGGGAAAGGAGCGGGATGGGAATGGGATGGGGAGGGTTTTATTTCATTTCATTTTATATTTATATTGATATTATTAATATATTAACATTAATATAAATATAGTATTTTATAATAATTGTTTATAATTGTTTATAATTCAATTTATTTTTAATATTTTTAAAATATAATTATTAAGAAAATAATTAAAAATATTAAGATAATATTTTATTTATATTTTAGGGATTAAATTAGTTATTAACCCTTTAAATTATGTCACGTCATTATTTTAACAAGAGGTAATGGATGAATGGCAAAAATGTAATAATTCAATAATATTAATGACTATTATATAATAAAAAAAAGTGACCCAAACATAATTTTAACTAGTTTAGGGATAATGAGTGTAGCTTACGGAAATTAAACTGGTCGTTGTTATATAATGCAAGAACAGCTTGCTGACAAATATAAGTGTTTTTGATGGTTTGTTTCATTTTTTTAATAAATGGAGATTCAACATCCCATCCATTACCACCCCTTGTCGATCATTGAGAACTGGAGAATTTGGTATACGTGCCATGAATGTAGGGATCACTTACATAGCCCCCCGATCTATGGTTGCAAAAGTTGTTCGGTTTATTTTCATAAATCTTGTCTTGATAGGCTCAAACCAGAGGTTCAAAGTTTCTTTCATCCATGCCCGCTTGTGCTCTCTGATAATTATTCTCAAAAATGTAATGCTTGTTTTGGAGAAATCTCTTCAAACTATCTCTATCGATGCAAGTTAAGTTGTCCTTTTATTATGCATGTGGAATGCGCCCTAAAGCCCATGGTAGAATATTCAGATGAGGAGCACACCATTCAACATTTCACTCATTTTCATCCCTTAAAACCTGTGGTTGATTCCACCCTGCAAAAACATGAAGTTGTCTGTGCCATTTGTGAAAAGCTCTGCTCTTCTTCTTCTTCTACCTACGGTTGCACGGAATGCAAGTTTTTCCTTCATAAATCTTGCATGATGAGCATTCCTCGACAGTTGATCAATCATCTCATCCATCCCTGCACTCTCCTATTCCTCACAAATCCTTACTCTTGCCGCTGTGATAAATGCGGTGAAGATATTATCTCCAGAATAGAGTTCAGCTGCCATAAATGTTATTTCTATCTACATGTCAAATGTGCCCTGCTTCCCCCTGTAGACTCTGAAGATGCCAAAGAGATCCAACATTTCAGCCACCCACATCCACTAGCACTCATCGAAAACCATAAAGATTTCAACAACGAACCTCGATGTGTGGCATGTGTGGAAACTTGCTTAGCTCCCACACCAACTTTCAGGTGTAGCCGCAGATCATGCAACCACTTCTTTTTACACAAATCATGCGCTCTTAAATTACCTTACCTCCGTCCACATATTGACCATCCTTCTCATCCCCAACACAAACTCACCATCACATCCCTTCCATACAATGATGAAACCCGTACTTGTAGTGCATGTCATCGGGCCTTTGATTCATCTCTCATAGCATATAACTGTCGGGAAGATGATTGTGGGTTTAATCTTCACTTGGATTGTAGTAAGCTCGAACCCTCTTTTGTTCTCGTAGGCCATGACCATTTTCTCACTCTCATTGAGAAAGTAGCCGATATGACTTGCCATTTTTGTGGTGAAAATTGTTGTAACTTCATTCTTCGATGTTTTGAATGTCACATAAACATCCATATCCAGTGTCTTCCATCAGCACCCAAAATAATAAGCCACAAATCTCATCTCCATCCTTTAGTACTTACAAAGTCTCCTTTAGAATATGAGTTGAACTCAAAGGAAGAAGCTTATAATTCTGAGGATGAATTTTATTGCGATGTTTGTGAGCAAAAAAGAAATAAAAGAGCGTTGATTTACTTTTGTGCGGAGTGCAAATTTATTACTGAAGTTAAATGCGTCATTTCTGCTGTAAGTATATCTTTTGAAAAAATATTTACTTAATTCAATTATTTCATTTACTAATTAACTTTCAGGAAAATTTTAAATAATTAGATACTTAAACTTTTTTAACTTCTTCTTGACTAGATTATTTAAAATAGAGGAGAGTGATGAATACAAATTTATATCTGAGACATGTACAATCAAGTAAATTACTTCAATTTAGTGTTTTTATCAAAAGTATTTGCATCTTATATGTATACCTAACTATTGTTTATATATATATATATATATATATGAAAATATTTAAATATATTTATATCAAACGCATATTTGTGTTTAATATTATTTATAAATATCCGAGTAACATAATAACAATAGATTAGTAGGTGTAAACAACTAAATATAAAATTATGTATCAGGTGATGCCATTTCTCCCTAAGAACATTTGGTCAAGTGAAGAAGAAATTTCAAGTGAAGAAGAACAAAATGAAGAAGAATTTCAAAGGAGGATGTGAGAAAAGAAGCTAAATCCTTTCTACAAATCCCAAAGTTGCATGTGGAAAAAATCCTACTAAACTGCATCAGATTACATGAAAGACAACATATATTAGAAGTGGAAATGAAGGAAGGAAAAGCTGAAATGA
This sequence comes from Gossypium anomalum, assembly GCA_025698475.1. Lineage (NCBI taxonomy): Eukaryota > Viridiplantae > Streptophyta > Magnoliopsida > Malvales > Malvaceae > Gossypium > Gossypium anomalum. The sequence continues at coordinate 21,199,458 of CM046966.1, forward strand.
AGGAACGAAAAGCAAAAATGAAGGAACTAAAAGCAGAATTTAAGAAGGCAGACCATCTATTAAAGACACTAACTGAAGGTTACCCAGATTTGTTAATTTCACTAGTGCGAGATAGCTTTCATTGGCGAGATTTGATCATCTGTTCCAAGGTACGACATTTCTCTTTTAAGATTTTCCATTAATTGGTAGAAAGTATGTCTTTGTTAGTATTTTTGGTTGAAAAGATAAAATAATTTTGAAAAGTGAAAAATAAAATGATTAATAAAAATAATTAATAAAATGATTTATAAAAATAATAACTTGGAAAAAATATCCTATATAAAATAAATTTAAATATCCAATAAACATCTTAAAAAAATACTATATCCGATTTTATTAAAAATAATAAATACATCAAATTAGTCATTTGGATTTATATAAAAATTAATTTAAATACAATTTTAAGGTTTAATTTTAGTTTTAATATAGTATGATTCTAGATATCAGAACAAATGAAGGGCTATTAACTTTTTCAAAATCCCTCACATGTTCTATTTCTCCTTCACCATAAGCTACTGTATTATTTCGAAAAAACAGTGAAGTCATTTTGATTATTTTCCACCATCAGCCCTCAACTAAAAAATTTAATTTTATTATACGAATATGGTAGTCGAAATAAAAAATTTAAAACTTTAATATTAAAATAAATCTAAATAAAATATTGCCTAAATTCATTTGAATCTAAATATCTATTTGTTCATATTCATTGACATATTTTAAAATAGTTTCTAAAAGGCATTTATTTTTTTAAAGAAAAAAGCCCATAAAAATAAACATCAATTAACAAGCCAAGATGTCATCCAACAAAAGCCGGTAAATGACATCTAGATAGTCCAAACCGAACACCTTACAAGTATCTTCTATGAGTTACCAACGAATATACTGGAAACAAACAAATCAAAAGCAAAACAAAGCTCTAGGGCTCCTCAACAAATCAATCATACAAAGACAAATCCAAACTCTATGAGCTACCCCATTAGCTTGACCTCTGAGCCATGATCCTAACGATTGCCTTATGTTAGTCAGCCATTCTAGCCACATCTGTACTGAACTTAAGCTCCTCTCTCTCAACGCTTCGCATTTTGCGAGTCTTGAATGAATGGGCAACGTTGGCACATGTAGCAAATTATGCACGATGCATCCTAGGAGACCATCAATTTCCCTTGTATGTCCTCTAAGTTATAAGCATTCCATGCCTATCAAAGTACCACCAAAATATTCATAAATGCTTCCTTGTCCAGCTTTTGCATCTCATATACTCCATCCAATCAACGGCACTGCAAAGGGAAACATAAAATCATCATCAATTCTCTCTCAAACTTAAAAATAAGCCAATTCAGCATTAAAGTAGACATAATAAGAAATCAAAATAATGTACCTCATCATAAGTTACCATTGAAGTCCATTTGACTATCATATCTTGCAAAAGTGCCACTTAACTCTGCCATAGGCCTTGCCTCTATATAATTTAAGAACACAAATTTTGTTAAGGCTATTTTTAGAGCTTCAAAGATAGTGTAACATTTTATGCACCATAATGACATTGTCTTACATCATCCTCACATATGCACAAAAGCACTTTGGTTAATGCACTTGGAAAGGACCAATTTAAACTGATTAGAAAGTATTTTTTAAACTATCTTATAAATAAAATTGCACAAGCTAATCAGTCTAAAGTTGGTCATATCATTACTCATTAGGATCAACCACCTTAGATATAAGTACTACTACCATTTGGTTGATGCTAGTCATATCCATATTCCCACTAAGGAGATCCAAACAAAGTTTTAGGATATCCTTACCAACTATGCCCAATAGCACTTGTAGAAAAGACCTGGGAAGCCATGAAACTAGATGTCGTATAAGGTTTAATTTGGGAAAAAGCCTCCATGAATTCCTTCTCTGTGAAAGGGGCGCAGAGTTACTCATTCATCTCATGGCTAACACACAAGAATATGGCCTCCAACAAGTCCACATTTGTGCTTTCTCTATTTGATTTAATCAACCCTATAAAATGGCTAATAATAACCTCAATAGTACTATGAAAAGAAGTTGTCGAAACCATTTTTAAATTTAAAGAAGAAAAAGGGATCGACTTTAGAAAAGTATGGAGTCGCCACCGATCTTTTCGTCTTGGTGTGATCGGGTCACCTAAGAATTTGGTTATTTTAATAAAACATTTTTGGTTTACTAAAACAATGATTTTGGTCTACGAAAACATGAGAAAACGGGTTCGGGAGTCGATTACGCATGAGGAAGGGTCAGCACCCTCACTACGCCCAAAATTGGTACCAAATTGATTAAATGTTGTCCTTATGTCTAAAATTAAAAACCCTTTGGAAATGTGATTCCTTTTTTAATAATCATTTGAATGACCCGACTTGGTTGCCCAAAAAATTTTCTTATTTCGATATTCAAAGGATGCTTACTATTTAGTTCAACGAAAAATCGAAACCCAGCACGGTAGGGCACGATTCTTCTTCGAATTCCCAAACATTGACTATTGCCTCGTGCGAGGAATGCGGCGAAAATTCGAAGGATCTTCGATTGTTTTAAGCAAATGAGAGCGCGCAACCCAACGCGATAGGGCTCGATTCTCAAATTGCCAAACGTCGAACATCGCCTTCATTTTAAAAGATTTTTAATAATCATGAATGAAAACTTAAAGGAATATTCAATTGTTTCGAGAAATCACAACCCAGCACGATAGGGCATGATTCCCGGATTATTAAACACCGAATGTTATCTTCGTTTTAAAGGATTTTTATGAGTGAAAATCTAAAGGAATATTCGATTGTTTCAGACAAACGAGAAATCACAACCCAACACGATAGGGTGTGATTCCCGAATTGACAACCGTCAAATATTGCCTTCGTTTTAAATGATTTTGAAAAGGCGTGAGTAAAATTTTGAAGGAAAATTCGATTGTTTTGAGCAAACGCAAAATTGCAACCCAACACGTTAGGGCACGATTCCCCGAATTGCCAAACGTCGAATCTAGCCTTCGTTTTGAAGAATTTTTGAATGAATAATTATAAAACTAGCTTAAAATGTATTAATGCATTTTTTGGAAATTAAACAAAATTAATCATAAAATTTGGATTTTATAAAACCACATTTTGAAAGCGATGAGTTGGGATAATTGACATACATGAGATACGATCAATTAACAAACTAATAATTGAAAACAGCTAACCTAAAAGTGTAATCCGATTTCGGTAATGCATGGAGAATAATTGATATAATAATACAATGACGACGATGATGACAATCACACAAGCCAAACAATAATATGCCACAGTAATGTGCATGTCATGACCAATGCAAGATATAAAAACGACATAGCAATTAGAAATCAATATGCTATAAAACAGTTTAAAATAATAATGAATAAATGTACACATAACCTAGGTTGACAAATTAGTATAAAGGCTAGGGATGTATGATTTTTGAAATAGGTATTAAAAATGAAAGTTTGAACTAAATTAAATGTAACTGAATTTCAGCGCAAATTTATTTAAAAAGTTGGCAAGAGAATGCGATGATTTAAAATATATACAATACGAAAGAATAGTGGAGACATGTGACAAGACATAATGCACAAAATAGATTTATAAAACATATGGGTACGTAAGTTTATTGTAAAAAAAGATTAATAATAAGATGTATACATATACATACATATAAATTTAAAGACAAACACATGCAAAAACATTTAAATATTATGTATAGGGCTAAATTAATTTTATTATAAACTACATAATAGTTTTTACTTAACATGCTCATATATATACAAAGAAGACTACAGTATGAATACATAGATTTAGTATAATATATATAAATAGATTAAGCATAAGTGTTAATAAAAACACATATATATGTATGTATATATATACTCCATAATAATTTAAAAACCATGTTATGTAATAAAAGACGAGAATATATTTAAAAGAAACTATATGTGTAGAATAATGTAAGATTAATAACAGGCGTAAAATAAAAGTAACCTTATTATAAAATAAATATATATATAGGAATTTAAACAAACAAATCTAAAAGAAAATAGATAGACGTATATTTGTACATATATATATGTATATATATAATTACATGTACAAATGTATTTACATATAAATAAAAGTACGAGTAAAAAATGTGCAAAACTTGACAAAATATTCCCAAAATAATATATATTAAATGGTGAATAATAAGTAAGTGTCAAAAATAGGAGAGTTTCAAAGAATAAAAATTAAGTAAGTGTCAAAAATAGGAGAGTTTCAAAGAATAAAAATGCTGAAAATAACAAAGAGAAACTCAATTGAAACAAAAATGAAACTAAAAGGATCATTGATAAATAAAGTCAGTTGCTGAAATTAGGAAAGGACTAATTCTTGACGCTGCGCGAATGCAAGGGACCAAAGCTGGCAATATACCAGAACCCAAAATGATGCGTTTAGGCGCGGGTCAGATTGCAACAAAGCACAAATTATAAGCCTAAATAATAAAAACAAAAACAAGACGCATAAGGCGCAATCGAAGGCTCGCGTGAATACAGAGGACCTAGCGCGTAAATTTCCCATTTCGAATCAGAAGGCACGGATTCGGGTGGCAAAACGGGTTGACGCGCGGATCTCACTCGACCCTACACGACGCCGTTTCAAACTCTGCACAAAATCACCCCCAAAAACCCTAAAACCGATCACTTAGCCATCTAAAGAAAAAAATCAAAACCCAAAAAAGACTTAGGCTCCCCTCCTCTCTCATTCGGCCGAACCTTGGCCCCTCTTGGTGTAAACGCCGCACCGCCACCACCATCCAGCATTCTTAGGCAACGAACGGTTGCTTTGTAGCCTCGAGGGCCTCCTCCACACTCCGATTTCGACGAAGCGAAGGAGGACCCAAGGCCTAAACACAGGGTAAAGTTCCCTTCTTCTTTCTTGTCTCTTTTTTGTGCTAAAATATATGTTGGATCAAGAATGAACAAGCAGAAAAATTTAAAAGAAGAAAAATGAAAGCCCTTTTAAAATCTACCTTCCGATTTTTGTATTTCCAATCGTGTTTTTCGTTTTTTTTTTTTTGTATTTCGAATGGTCCTCCCCCCTTTTTACATTTTCGGTTCTTGAATATATAACCGAGATAATACCTATTGTTTCTTGCTAGATTGCTATTCTATTCATCATTATTGTCTCTGCTCTGTCCTCTCTCTGCTTTGGTCGATTGTTTCCCTTTTTGTGTATTTGCAGGCCTCAACATGGTGGAGATTTCCATTTCAGTGCATCGGGACAAGAAGGCCGAACCTTGGGCATTGGTCTCATCGGCGGGGCACGTGGGTGACAGAAGGAGGCTGCGGCGCTAGGACGAGTCTCAGAAACCTTAGGGTTTCTGAGTTGGCTTAACGTTTGGGCCTATTGGGCCTGTAGGAATTGGGTTAGATTTGGGTTTAGGTTGGGTCTGTTTGGTTTAGTTTGGGGTTTAGTTTAGGGTTTAATTTTAGGGTTGTTTGGGGTAGTGTTGGATCTGTTTGTAAAATAGAGACTTGGGCCATCAAGGCTTTTGTAAATGGACTGTTGAAATTGAGATTTAATAATTCTGGATTTTATTTTTATGTTTCAGTTTTTTGGTTTAGATTTGGGCCGGGCAAAATGGGCCCGTTACAGCTGCCCCTCTTTGCTCATTGTCGTGCAACGAGAATAGAGCAAAGACTATAAAAAGGGTCAATTTTGCCCAGACCTATTGAGTCTTGACTTCTCTTGGCGTTTCTTTTCTTCGAGTAACTTCAATATGCCCCACTCTAGTCCGCTCCATTGCAACTTCGAGAGAGATGAGACTTGTCTTGATTTGGTTCTCTCTTTAACTCCCGGGAGATAAGGTTAATGGCTTTAATCCGTTTCACCGCAACTTTAGGCGAGATAAGATTAAATCACGATTCGATCTGCTCCCACTGCAACTTCGGGAGATAAGGCTTGTTTTGACTCTCTCTGCTACAACTTTAGAGAGAGACAGGACCTGTGACTCGTAGCTTTAATCTATTCCACTGCAACTTTAAGGAGCTGGGATGGTGACTCAAATCTGCTTCACTGTAACTTCAGGAAAGCAAGATTCACTGTCTTTGATCTGTTCCCCTACGCCTGCCCAGTGATAAGATTTTGTAAATCTTGACTGTTACCCTACTTTGCTTGGGGTTTAAGCTTGTCAATTCGACTTGTTGCCCTACTTTGTTTAGGGGTTAAAGCCCATTATCTTCGATCTCTTTCCCTCTTCGCTTAGGGTTAAGATCTGTAAATTCACTGTCACCCTACTTTGCTTGGGGTTAAGGCTTGTAAATTTGGCTTGTTACCCTACTTCTTAGAGGTTAAAGCTCATCATCTTTGATCTATTTCCCTCTTTGCTTGGGGTTAAGATCTCAGAATTCACTGTCACCCTACTTTGCTTAGGGGGTTAAGGCTTGTAAATTTGGCTTGTTACCCTACTTCTTAGGGGGTTAGAGCCCATTATCTTCGATCTGTTTCCCTACTGCTTAGGGGGTTAAGACCTGTAGATTCAACCTATTACCCTACTGCTTAGGGGTTTAAGGCTTATGAATTTAGCTTGTTGCCCTACTACTTAGGGGGTTAAAGCTCATCATCTTTGATCTATTTCCCTACTGCTTAGGGGTTAAGATCTGTAAATTCAGCCCGTTACCCTACTGCTTAGGGGGTTAAGGCTTGTAGCTTAGATCTGCTTCACTGCAACTTTAGGAAGATAAAATTTGCCATGGTTCTGTCTGCTCCACTGCAACTTCAGAGAGATAAGACTTGTAACTTCAATCCACCCATGCGTCATCGTAAAGGTAGGGTTAATAGCTTTAATCTGCTTCACTTTGCAACTTCGGAAGATAAGATTTGCCATGATTGATCTGCTCCACTTTGCAACTTCGGGGAGATAAGACTTGTAACTTCAACCTACTCCACTTTGTATCTTGAGGGGATAAGGTTAATGGCTTTAATCTACTTCACTGCATCTTCGGAAGATAAGATTTACCATGGTTACTGCTCGCTCCCACTTGCAACTTCGAGAGAGATAAGACTTGTAACTTCAATCCACCCACTGCGTCATCGAAAAGCGGGGTTAATAGCTTTAATCGCTTCACTGCAACTTCGGAAGATAAGATTTGCCATGATTCGATCTGCTCCACTTTGCAACCGGGAGATAAGACTTGTAACTTCAACCTACTCCACTGTATCTTGAGGGAGATAAGGTTAATGGCTTTAATCTACTTCACCGCATCTTCAGGAAGATAAGATTTGCCATTTTTGATTCGCTCCTCTGCAACTTTAGGGAGGAAAAATCTATAGAATTGGTCTTATGTATCTATGATTTGGATGCCATGATTAAGATAAATCAAATATTCCTAACTAGATGTGGTGCTTAGGTCAAACAATTAGGGTGTTATGATTGAAATGAATCAGATGCTCCTAACTAGGTGTGTTATGAATGACATATGAATGCAGGAATGAGAATGATCCATTTTGACAGGCTTAAGATGTCATTGCTCATTATTCATTGGGACATGACGTATGGATCAGTCTTTCTCTCCTATCGGTATCCCTTGAAGGATTCAGGTTATTCTTTGCCTAACGTTCCCTTGTCTTTGGGTAATTCAAACTAACTGGTCCCGTTTCAGGTCCTTGTATCATTTAAAATTAATTTGGAGTGATATGCGGAACTCCTTTCGAATGTCATTAGCTCATTAATCGTTATTTCAATGAAGAAGGCTCGAAAAAGATTATAGCAATGGACAAGACAGAATTTTATTGAGAAAAACCTTGAAACAAACAAGGTAATTAAGATGACAAGTCGTTAAGATACAGAATGAACGAAAAGTGAAAACAACTGCCCCAGATATCATAGCATGGGCTTCTCTGCTTAAAACTTCTTGAGGACCTTTCGAAACTTGATATGTGTTTAGAAGACCAAGAGTACTTTGTCGATGCCCCAAGGTGTAACATTCCTCCTTTTGTTAAATCAGAGAAGACAAAATTACTATATGCCCCATTTTTTATCAAAATTTGAATTGCCCATTCCTGGGTTTTCAATTCAAAACCCTTTGGTCTCAAAGCGCCCTTTTGTGGGTTTTCGCCTTGGCCTCTCCCTTTTTTTTTTTTTTTTTAGGTAAAGTACTTCTTGACTGAATCCGAATTCACGGGGTTAGGCAAGCTTTTGCCATCCATCTCGGTCAAGATCAGAGCTCCTCCAGAGAAAGCTTTCTTTACCACATAAGGTCCTTCCCAATTTGGCATCCATTTTCCTCTGAAGTCCTTTTGTATGGGGAGAATCTTTTTCAAAACAAGGTCTCCTTCACAGAATTCTCTAGGGCGAACCTTCTTGTTATAAGCCCGCATCATTCGCTTTTGGTACATTTGACCATGGCAAATAGCTTTCAGCCTCTTTTCTTCAATTAGATTCAGCTGGTCGTACCTTGACTGGACCCATTCTGCTTCATCTAACTTTAGTTCTGACAACACCCGTAGAGAGGGAATCTCAACCTCGATGGGCAGAATTGCCTCCATTCCATAAACCAAAGAGAAAGGCGTTGCCCCGGTAGAGGTTCTGACTGATGTTCGGTAGGCATAAAGGGCAAATGGTAATTTCTCGTGCCAATCTTTATAAGTCTCCGTTATTTTTCCCACGATCTTCTTGATATTCTTATTTGCTGCTTCTACTGCACCATTCATCTTTGGACGATATGGCGACGAATTATGGTGTTTGATATTGAATTGGCGATGGACCTCGCTATTGTGCTATTGTTCAAATTCAAATAGCATTGTCCGATATGATCCTCTCAGGCATCCCGTATCGACATATTATTTCTTTCTTTAAGAACTTGCTGACTGCTGATTTCGTGACATTGGCATAAGAGGTGGCCTCTACCCATTTAGTGAAGTAATCGATGACCACAAAGATGAACCGATGCCCGTTAGATGCTTTCGGCGAGATCGGCCCGATGACATCCATTCCCCACATCGAGAAAGGCCATGGGGATGTCATAACATGGAGCGGTGAAGGAGGTACATGAATCTTATCTCCATATATTTGGCATTTATGGCACTTTTTCGCATAGTTGATGCAATCCCCTCCATAGTAGACCAATAATACCCGAATCTCATGATTTGTCCGCCATTGTGAAACCATTAGCATGCGTTCCGCGAGACACCCTCATGGACCTCTTCTAAGATTTGCTTAGCCTCGATAAATGTCTTCACGCATCTTAAGAGCACCTGATCTTTTCTTCTTTTATACAGGATCTCGCCGTCTAAGACATAGTCACTAGCCAGCCTTCTCAACGTCCTTTTATCATTCTCAGTCGCTTGGTCTGGATATTCGCGATTCCGCACATATCGTAGTATATCTTGATACGGGGGTGATCATCTTTTCCTCTTCTTCGTCAATGCTTTGCAAAGAATGTGTCGGGGCCTCGTAGATACTCATTTGAATAGGCTTCACATCCTCTTGCTTGTTTACTTTGACCATAAAAGCCAGAGTTGCCAAGGCATCAGCCATCTGGTTTTCATCTCGTGGGAGATAGTAAAAAGTGACATCGTCGAACTCCTCAATTAGTTCCAGGACCAGCCTTCGGTAATTGATTAACTTAGGATCTCTTGTCTCCCAATCGCCCTTGAGCTGATAGATCACTAGTGCTGAATCTCCATATATTTCTAGCACCTTAATTTTGCGTTCAATAGCCGCACGGATACCCATGATGCATGCTTCATACTCTGCCATGTTATTCGTGCAATCAAAATCCAATTTACTAGTAAAGGGATAATGATCTCCGCTTGGGGATACCAGAACTGCCCCGATTCTATTACCCATAGCATTTGAAGCTCCGTCAAAATTCAGTCTCCAAGGATGATCTTCTAGGGATTCTTCTTCCGTGGTTGCAATGTACATTAAGTCCTCATTTGGGAAATCAAAGCTCATAGGCTCATAATCTTCTAGAGCCCTACTGGCCAAAAAGTCTGCTACCGCACTTCCTTTTATAGCTTTCTGGTTTACGTAGACTATGTCAAATTCAGAAAGTAAAATTTGCCAACGAGCCATCCTTCCGTTCAAGGCATTTGACTCCATCATGTACTTCAGAGAATCTAATTTTGAGATGAGCCAAGTTGTATGGTACAACATATACTGTCTCAATCTTCGAGTTGTCCAGATCAAAGCGCAACACAATTTCTCGATTGGCGAATATCTTGTCTCGCAGTCAGTAAACTTCTTGCTAAGGTAGTATATCGCCTTTTCTTTTCTTCCCGATTCATCATGTTGGCCTATCGCGCACCCATGGAGTTCTCGAACAACGCCAAATCAAGATGTCAGCGGTTTATCTGGGCAAGGTGGCATCAATCTTTGGGGCATTAGGCAGTAATGCTTGACTTTATCGAAAGTTCTTTGGCACTCCTCATCCCATACACTGGATTGTGTTTCCTAAGGAGGCGGGATATCGGGTCACATTTCTCTGTCCATTCTTGAAATGAACAAGCAATATAATTTAGCCTTCCTAGAAACCTCGAACTTCTTTTTGAGTACATGGTGGAGGTAATTCTTGTATGGCCTTGACCTTATCTCTCGGGTCAATTTCGATCCCTTTTCACCGACTATGAATCCTAACAACTTTCCCGACCTAGCTCAGAAGTACATTTTGCGAGATTGAGCTTGATTGAAACTTTCTTAACCTTAAGAACAATTTCTTTAGGACTCGTATGTGCTCCTTTTCTGTCTTGGATTTCGCTATCATGTCGTCAACGTAAACTTCGATCTCCTTGTGCATCATGTCATGGAACAGAGTTACCATTGCTCTCTGATATGTTGCCTCTACATTTTTCAGCCCGAATGGCATCACCTTATAACAAAACGTTCCCCACATAGTCACGAATGTCGTCTTTTCCATGTCTTCGGAGTGCATCTTTATCTGGTTGTATCCCGAGAATCCATCCATGAAGGAGAAAAGCGAGTAACCTGCCATGTTATCCACTAATGTATCAATGTGGGGCAGTGGGAAATTGTCTTTTGGGCTGGCTTTGTTCAGATCTCGATAGTCTACGCACATTCGTACTTTCCCGTCCTTCTTAGGAACTGAGACTATATTGGCTACCCATTCGGAGTATTTGACCACTTGTAAGAAACCGGCGTCGAATTGCTTTTTGACCTCTTCTTTTATTTTCAAGAGAACATCAGGCCTCATCCTTCGAAGCTTTTGTTGCACTGGCTTGCACTCTTCCTTTATTGGGAGCCGGTGTACCACTATATCAGTATTCAACCCGGGCATATCCTGATACGACCATGCAAAGACATCCTTGAATTCTTGTAGCAGCTCAACGAGATCTCATTTTGTTTCTGTGGCGATACAAGCTCCAATCTTCACCTCTTTTCCTTCTCCTAGGTTCACAGTTTCCACTGATTCCTTGTGAGGTAGAAGTTGTTTTTCATCTTGTTCTACCATTCTTATCAAGTCCGGAGATAGATTACAGTTTCGGTCATCTTCAAAATTCTGATAATCCTCCGCACACATATCTTGCTCAAAAGGAGACTCCGAGTCAATAGCAACATTACTCATATCATTGATATCTGGGGACCTGTTATAGGAATGAAGAAAAATCCAAAGAACAAAAGAATCTAAGAATATTTATTTGTATGGTATGATTATGAATGAAAAGGAAAGAATAAAAGAATGTCTGCTCAAGATGGTACGCAAGAGTGCATCTTTATTGAAATAACGATATTGGATAAGAGCCTATTTCACAAAAGGATTCCTATTGCCCCTAGGCTTAGGGCAACAGGTTTGTTTCGGACATTACTCTGAATTAATTTTAAAGGTTATAGGGATCTCTTCTGCGGTCCAATTGTTTAAAATGCTCCCGTGCACGTATGGGCAAATGCCTACATGATCTTCGTTTCTTGTTCCTTCCTCGGATATGGCATTAATGCTCAAGTTCCCTAGCATTTCTTTGGTAAACCCTTTCTTCGTCGTTCTTTCTCCAGCGTGAATAGTCCCTCCTGACACGAATGTCCTAGATATGTGAGGAAAGGTTATTGGCTCCCACTTGACCTCTTCTCCATTTAAACGCGCTCTCCTCCTCTCTTGTTTCTTCTCTATCTCTTTTTTCTTCTGTTTTGCGTCTGGCTTATACCCTAGGCCAAAACGATCACGCTTGTCTGTGAGCAGAGGTGCGTTGATCCTTCCTTGTAGATTTCTTCCCAGCCCCATCCCAGGCGCAGCTCCTTTCCCAACTGTTAACTGCAAACCCATTTTGGTAGTTTTGGAGATTTTAGGCATCGGGATCTTGTTCCCTTCGACAACGAATGTAGCGTTGACAAATTCCAAAGATCGGAAAGAACACTCTATTGCTTCATCGTCTGTACCTACATACGGGGCATCACTGGTAACGGATGCAATGATGTCTTCTTCTGCATTTATTGTTACCAATCTACCATCAATTACCAACTTTAACTTCTAGTGTAGTGATGATGGTACTGCTCCTGCCGAATGAATCCATGGCCTTCCCAACAAGCAATTATAAGACGGCTTGATGTCCATTACTAAAAAGTCTACCTCGTAGGTACTTGGGCCAATTAAAAGGGGTATTTCAATCCTCCCCATTACCCTCCTTTCAGTGCCATCAAATGCCCTCACTATATTTTGGCATGCCTTCATATGGGAACTATCTACTGGCAGCCTATTCAGCGTAGACAGGGGTAGGACATTTAGTGTAGACCCATTGTCAATCAACACTCCTGGTAGTGTATGCCCTTTACAGCGGGTGGTAATGTGTAGCGCTTTTGTTGATCCCATTCCTCCCGGTGGTATTTCATCGTCATTAAAAAATATAAAATTATCGCTTATATTATTGGAGAGACGTCCGGCTTGTTGACGGAGATATCGTTCGCGACATAAGTTTCGTTCAGTACCTTCATTAGCGCGTTTCGATGTGTCTCCGAACTCAAGAGCAGAGCTAGCACTGAGATACGAGCCGGTTGCTTATGTAACTGTTCAACTACACTGTACTCACTATGTTTGAGGAATTTCAAGAACTCCTTAGCCTCTTTTTCAGTTACAGGCTCATTGACAGGCGATTCAGGTCTGGTTGTCTTTTCCTTTTCTTGTTCAACAACCGCTAATTTTCCTTTAGTCAGCTCTACCTTTGTGTTCGGGGTATAACGCCTTCCACTTCGTGTATAGAAGCCTTCGTCTTGACCTTCCTTCGAAATGCCAGCTGGGTTCTCCTTTCCCTGGATTGTTACATTGCAATTGTAATTCCAGGGCACGCGCTTGCTATCTTTGTAAGGGAAAGCAATGGGTTTCTGTATTATGACCTTTGGCACAATTGGTACTCCCGCTTCATTGTTTCTGGGTCGTGAAATGATCACCACAGGATGATTGACTTTTTGGACCCCTTCTGTTGTCCCTTCCTCTGAGGCGTAAACTCCTTCTTCTGATCCTTCAGCTTCTTCATAAAATTCCATCTCTTTTCTGTCCATCAACTTTTGCACTATGGACTTGAACTCATCGCACTCTTGGATGTCATGGCCTTTATCGGCATGAAACTCGCAGTATTTTCTTACTTCTCCGGGCCTTTCCCTTGAATCTTGCGTGATTAAACCTCTTTCGATCATTTCTTTCCAAACCCATCTCAACGGGGTTTTGACTTCTACTATATCAGCTTTGATCTTTCTACCTCTGTTCTCAACTATCGCATTTATCCCTTTATTAGCATGATCGGGCAATGGGTTTCCTGCCACGTTGGGTTCTGATGGGTTGTCGAACTTTACGATACCCATTTGGATAAATCTTTCGATCAACTTTTTAAACGCGCACGCTTCTCGATCGAGTGTGTGCCACATTATTCCCGCGTGGTACTCACATTGGGCGTTAGAGTCATACCACTTCGGGAACGGGGGTTGTATAGGCTTCAAGTAGAAAGGTGACACTACATGGGCATCAAATAAGTTTTGATACAGCTCTTTGTATGACATTGGGATTGGCGTAAACTGGACTCTTTCCGTGTTAGGCCTAGAGCTTATATCTTGTCTTGCTGAGCTCTGATGAGTAGTAGTTACTGCCTTGGGCTGGCTCACAGTGACTGGCTTTGAATAACTCTTATTGTATACGCTCATGTTGTTCACCTCAATTTCTTTCCTTCTCGGGATTGACTTCTTGGAATTTTCTCCGGTTTCGATCTTTCCGCATCTTATCGCGTTCTCTATCATCTCTCCTGACATTACTATGTCTGAGAAGCTCTTAGTAGCGCTTCCCAACATGTGGTTGATGAACGGAGCTTTTAGAGTGTTGACAAAAAGCATCGTCGTTTCTTTCTCCAATAGAGGTGGTTGGACTTGTGTTGCCACCTCTCTCCATCTCTCGCGTCTTCACCTGAAGCTCTCGTTTTGTTTCTTCTCCATATTTTGTAATGTGATTCGATCGGCGCTATGTCCATCACGTGGCGTATTGCTTCATGAAAGCTTGTGCTAAGTCTTTTCATGAGTGGATTTGTCTTGTGACTTAGTTGATTGTACCACTTGACGGCGGACCCGACCAAACTGTCTTGGAAGCAATGGATTAATAATTGCTCGTTATGGACATATCCTGCCATTCTCCGACAAAACATGGTGATGTGAGCCTCTGGACAGCTAGTTCCATTGTATTTTTCAAAATTTGGGATTTTGAACTTAGGAGGGATGACTAGGTCTGGGACTAAGCTCAAATCCTTAGCGTCGATCCCACTGTGATAGTCAGCATTTTCCATCACTCTAAACTTTTCCTCTAACCATTTGCAACGATCCTCTAATTCTTTCGAGAGTCCCGTCCTCACTCTTTTTCTTCTTCTACCACATTATCCAAATCGGGGATGGTGTGATGGATAGGGTTATCCCCGGGATTAGAGCTCGAGCTTTGTTTGATAATTGGTCGCATCAAGTATCGATCTGAAATTGTTGAGGCCTGATTGTAATGCATTCTCTGGCGTGTGTAGCTCGGGTTGCGTTTGAGCATTCATTGGGACGAAACCAGGGGGGTAGAGAGGATCTTCAGTAATAGATGGTCTTTGCGTATGTGTCTCATGCTGCGCTTGGACGTTCACCGGGGTAAAGCCAGGGGGGTAAAGGGGATCCCCATTGTTATTTCCCACATCGGCCATAGGGCCTTTTCCTTTGTCTGGCCTGTTGGTCAGCAACCGGGTTAGCTCTTCCATCATGTTTTTCTGCGACTCTAGCATTTGGTCCCGCATTTCTTGCTGGATTTTAGCTAGCTGTTCTTGTACTTGTGCTTGCATCTGCTCCCTGCATCTCTTTCTGCATTTGCTCCAATCTCTCTAACTTTTTATCCATTGCTTAATCTTCTTTCTTGTACCGTAGGGATGTGTATTCGGGAGATTTTCGTTGGTTTCCAGGTTACTGAAACATTTTTAATTAATTAGAATCTTCTTATGGCCTTTAATGCATATGATGTAATGTAATGCAAATGCATGAATGCAAAGGAGGCATCAATTTTGATTCAATTCCTTTTTAGAAAACTTCACTAGAAAATAAAATTCTTTTACATAAAGTTGAGTTACAAGTAAAACTTCGCTCTAATGCCCAAAGTCCTAATTTTCTTAAGCAGTAGAGCTAACTCCTGCCCCCGATCTGATTCCAGCTCGTACTTCGCGCTTAGTACATTCGCTTGTACTGCCAAGGCCTGCAGATAGTCGGCTACCTCTCGGATCTGAGTTATGGCTTCCCCCATAACGTAATCTCTGTTTCGGATTTGGTCTTGTGCCTGGTGAAGCTGCTTTTTCCAACAATCCTCTTTTGCCTCAAAAAACTGGATCCGCATCTCACAGTTCTGTAGTGACGCTTCTAACTCTTCTATTCTTCCTTTCATTTCTTCTATTTTGCTCAAGCTTGCCTCAATTCCAATGCAATGCATGTTTCGGTTTGATGCGATATAGAGACTTCTCGAGTTCCACCACTCTAGCCCTTAATTCCCCTTGCTCATTCCTGTTTTCTGACAGACTCTTCTCCAAATCTTCGTTTCGTGCCTGAGCTTTTTGGAATTTCTTTTCCCATCGGTCAGCTTTGGTCTTCTCTTCTCGAATTTCGTGGCGCCATTGTTCGGAAGTCTTACCTAACCCCGCAGTCCTCATAGACACGCGTAACTTCTTATAGTCAGTCTTCAAGCTGTCTAGATCTTCTTCAGCCTTAGTTTTCCCTTTTCTCCACTTCTCGACCTCGACCTGGACACATCAGTCCAATTTTAAATGCATCTTCTCTTCCTCTAGTTGTTCAATCTTTTTTCAAGCTCGAAACTTTTCTTCTCGAAGTCTTGCTTTATAATTTCCAATTCCGACGGGGCGATTTGTAATTGTTCCATAATAGGTCGAGTATTTTCCAAGCTCGACCTAGGAACATTATCATTAACTCTTTTCTTAAACCATCTATCATACTCGGGTGTTATCATGGCACCAATGGCTAACCTCTTCATCCAACGAGTTTGCTTCCAGGCATCAGATAACTCTCGAACTTTCTTCTTGTAGTGGGCGCCTTTGAAAGAAAATTCACATTGAGCAAGCCCGTGGGTCGTAGGTACAAACTGCCTCGATTTATACAGCCTTAATGCGAGCAACGGAGTATACCCGGTGGCCCCCCAAATTCCTAGCAGTGGCACCCAATCAAAGTTACCGCATCGGTACATGATCTCATCAGGAACCATCCAATAAGCTCTCCACTCTATGTCCCCCTCTTTGAGGTTTTGGAGGATTTCCATCCACTTCTCCTCCGAGATATCCTCTCTCCTTTGTATGGCCGCCTCTTCCTTTAAAGGGGAATAATTTTCGAAAAAGACCCGATAAGAAATCTTGTCTACTTTCCAAAAGTGCCCGTGAAACCACACCATCAACAATTGTGCGCATCCAATAAATCGTCCCTCACCTGTCTTCCGACAGGTGCTCAAGGATCTAAACGTTTCAGCTAATATCGCCGGTACCAATGTGATCCCCTTCTCAAGGCGTTCGAATAAATCAATGACTGACTCGTCCACGTGCCTCAAAGCCTTAGGAAAAATTACCAACCCGTAGATGCTCAAGGCAAGGATATCAACCCTCTTTCTTTCATCTGGGTGCGTTAAGACCAAATCTCGTAAGTTCTCCCAAGGGATACACTTGCTGTCTCCTTTTTGTTGAATCCGAGCAGTGACCCAAGGCTCGCTCATTCCTGAAATGCTTATCAATTTCTTCACAAAGGTCTGACTATTAAAAACTCTGGCATAAGCCTTTCTAACTTGGACTCTCGGACACCTGAGCAGGGTAGTGTATTCCTCCATGGTAGGTACTAAATCCACTTCTCCAAAAGTGAAACATTTATAAGCAGAATCCCAAAACTGAACCATTCCTCGGAATAGATGCTTGTCCACCCTAATATCTAGCAAGTAAGATATATCGCCGTAATTTTGATAAAACAACCGCTTGGTCCTTCGTCCCAACTAGCCCAAACATCTCTCAACTCTTGCGGCTCGTTACGTGTATATTGATGCGGTGAAACCACCGCAATTCCGATCACGTATCCTTCTCCTAAGCTATCCCTTTCTCTCGATTGTAGCTTTTCCGACCATGCACGAACGGCGCATTATCCTCGACTTTACTAAGAAATTCATTCTCCATGTCAAACTTTCTAATCTTAGTAATTGAATACGAATCAACACCTCCTTTAATATGCGATGTCATGCAAAACACAATCACAACAAAACAAAGGTTAGCGTCAAGTAATAGTGACAGAATGCAAGCATATAAACAATAATTACAACGCATATATGGGCGAATGCTAAGGTTTGACGAGTTCTACCTAAGGATGGCTCCTAGGATTCACTATATGCGGTTTAGTTCTAGAGATAAGGTACCCGAACCAGCTGATCCCTCAATCTTCACCCATTATAGGCTCACATAGATCGAGTTCGGTTCGGGGGGATACATTTCGCTATGACCATGCGGAGATGAAAATCTCACGAAATCATAGGTACGGATATACCCCGGAAGCAGTCCACTAGCCCGTGCGGAGGTGAAAACCTCACGAAAGCGTAGTTTCTTACTCCCACTTAGAAGGTGTGACCACAGTGGTCATGCAATGCAATGCGGTATTATTCTACAGGACTGGAACTATAACAACCATACAAAAGAATGCATTTGAAAGAAACATGATTTTTCAAAACAAATTTTCAACTTCAGACAAAAGGACAGGCAATAATCAATTTTTGGCTTGACTCTCGAATTTGTCCCCAGTGGAGTCGCCAAGCTGTCGAAACCATTTTTAAATTTAAAGAAGAAAAAGGGATCGACTTTAGAAAAGTATGGAGTCGCCACCGATCTTTTCGTCTTGGTGTGATCGGGTCACCTAAGAATTTGGTTATTTTAATAAAACATTTTTGGTTTACTAAAACAATGATTTTGGTCTACGAAAACATGAGAAAACGGGTTCGGGAGTCGATTACGCATGAGGAAGGGTCAAGACACCACTACGCCCAAAATTGGTACCAAATTGATTAAATGTTTGTCCTTATGTCTAAAATTAAAAACGCTTTGAAATGTGATTCCTTTTTAATAATCATTTGAATGACCCGACTTGGTTGCCCAAAAATTTTCTTATTTCGATATTCAAAGGATGCTTACTATTTAGTTCAACGAAAAATCGAAACCCAAAGACGGTGAGAACCACGATTCTTCGAATTCCCAAACATTGACTATTGCCTCGCTGCGAGGAAATGCGAGCGAAATTCGAAGGATCTTCGATTGTTTTAAGCAAATGAGAGAGCGCAACCCAACGCGATAGGGCTTGATTCTCAAATTGCCAAACGTCGAACATCGCCTTCATTTTAAAAGATTTTTAATAATCATGAATGAAAACTTAAAGGAATATTCAATTGTTTCGAGAAATCACAACCCAAAGACGATAGGGCATGATTCCTGGATTATTAAACACCGAATGTTATCTTCGTTTTAAAGGATTTTTATGAGTGAAAATCTAAAGGAATATTCGATTGTTTCGGACAAACGAGAAATCACAACCCAACACGATAGGGTGTGATTCCCGAATTGACAACCGTCAAATATTGCCTTCGTTTTAAATGATTTTGAAAAGGCGTGAGTAAAATTTTGAAGGGAAATTCGATTGTTTTGAGCAAACGCAAAATTGCAACCCAACACGTTAGGGCACGATTCCCGAATTGCCAAACGTCGAATCTAGCCTTCGTTTTGAAGAATTTTTGAATGAATAATTATAAAACTAGCTTAAAATGTATTAATGCATTTTTTGGAAATTAAACAAAATTAATCATAAAATTTGGATTTTATAAAACCACATTTTGAAAGCGATGAGTTGGGATAATTGACATACATGAGATACGATCGATTAACAAACTAATAATTGAAAACAAACTAACCTAAAAGTGTAATCCGATTTCGGTAATGCATGGAGAATAATTGATATAATAATACAATGACGACGATGATGACAATCACACAAGCCAAACAATAATATGCCACAGTAATGTGCATGTCATGACCAATGCAAGATATAAAAACGACATAGCAATTAGAAATCAATATGCTATAAAACAGTTTAAAATAATAATGAATAAATGTACACATAACCTAGGTTGACAAATTAGTATAAAGGCTAGGGATGTATGATTTTTGAAATAGGTATTAAAAATGAAAGTTTGAACTAAATTAAATGTAATCAATTTCAGCGCAAATTTATTTAAAAAGTTGGCAAGAGAATGCGATGATTTAAAATATATACAATACGAAAGAATAGTGGAGACATGTGACAAGACATAATGCACAAAATAGATTTATAAAACATATGGGTACGTAAGTTTATTGTAAAAAAAGATTAATAATAAGATGTATACATATACATACATATAAATTTAAAGACAAACACATGCAAAAACATTTAAATATTATGTATAGGGCTAAATTAATTTTATTATAAACTACATAATAGTTTTTACGAACATGCTCATATATATACAAAGAAGACTACGAGTATGAATACATAGATTTAGTATAATATATATAAATAGATTAAGCATAAGTGTTAATAAAAACACATATATATGTATGTATATATATACTCCATAATAATTTAAAAACCATGTTATGTAATAAAAGACGAGAATATATTTAAAAGAAACTATATGTGTAGAATAATGTAAGATTAATAACAGGCGTAAAATAAAAGTAACCTTATTATAAAATAAATATATATATAGGAATTTAAACAAACAAATCTAAAAGAAAATAGATAGACGTATATTTGTACATATATATATGTATATATATAATTACATGTACAAATGTATTTACATATAAATAAAAGTACGAGTAAAAAATGTGCAAAACTTGACAAAATATTCCCAAAATAATATATATTAAATGGTGAATAATAAGTAAGTGTCAAAAATAGGAGAGTTTCAAAGAATAAAAATGCTGAAAATAACAAAGAGAAACTCAATTGAAACAAAAATGAAGCTAAAAGGATCATTGATAAATAAAGTCAGTTGCTGAAATTAGGAAAAGGACTAATTCTTGACGCGCGCGCGAATGCAAGGGACCAAAGCTGGCAATATACCAGAACCCAAAATGATGCGTTTAGGCGCGGGTCAGATTGCAACAAAGCACAAATTATAAGCCTAAATAATAAAAACAAAAACAAGACGCATAAGGCGCAATCGAAGGCTCGCGTGAATACAGAGGACCTAGCGCCGTAAATTTCCCATTTCAATCGGAAGGCACGGATTCGGGTGGCAAAAGCGGGTTGACGCGCGATCTCACTCGACCCTACACGACGCCGTTTCAAACTCGCACAAAATCACCCCAAAAACCCTAAACCGATCACTTAGCCATCTAAAGAAAAAAATCAAAACCCAAAAAGACTTAGGCTCCCCTCCTCTCTCATTCGGCCGAACCTTGGCCCCTCTTGGTGTAAACGCCAGCACCGCCACCACCATCCAAAGATTCTTAGGCAACGAACGTTTGCTTTGTAGCCTCGAGGGCCCTCCTCCACACTCCGATTTCGACGGCGAAGGAGGACCCAAGGCCTAAACACAGGGTAAAGTTCCCTTCTTCTTTCTTGTCTCTTTTTTGTGCTAAAATATATGTTGGATCAAGAATGAACAAGCAGAAAAATTTAAAAGAAGAAAAATGAAAGCCCTTTTAAAATCTACCTTCCGATTTTTGTATTTCCAATCGTGTTTTTCGTTTTTTTTTTTGTATTTCGAATGGTCCTCCCCTTTTTACATTTTCGGTTCTTGAATATATAACCGAGATAATACCTATTGTTTCTTGCTAGATTGCTATTCTATTCATCATTATTGTCTCTGCTCTGTCCTCTCTCTGCTTTGGTCGATTGTTTCCCTTTTTGTGTATTTGCAGGCCTCAACATGGTGGAGATTTCCATTTCAGTGCATCGGGACAAGAAGGCCGAACCTTGGGCATTGGTCTCATCGGCGGGGCACGTGGGTGACAGAAGGAGGCTGCGGCGCTAGGACGAGTCTCAGAAACCTTAGGGTTTCTGAGTTGGCTTAACGTTTGGGCCTATTGGGCCTGTAGGAATTGGGTTAGATTTGGGTTTAGGTTGGGTCTGTTTGGTTTAGTTTGGGGTTTAGTTTAGGGTTTAATTTTAGGGTTGTTTGGGGTAGTGTTGGGTCTGTTTGTAAAATGGAGACTTGGGCCATCAAGGCTTTTGTAAATGGACTGTTGAAATTGGGATTTAATAATTCTAGATTTTATTTTTATGTTTCAGTTTTTTGGTTTAGATTTGGGGTGGGCAAAATGGGCCCGTTACAGAAGTTATAAGGTTACCTTTAGGTCTTTAAGCCCCTTAATTCAGTTCTTATTCTTCCTCTTGTTAGCTTTAGCATGGAAGAATCGAGTGTTTCGATCCCCCTTTTTAAGCCACGCAATGTGAGTTTGTTAATGCCTTTACTTCTCATCTTTGTCTAACAATGCACCCAATTCATGCCTACACTCTTGAAGCTCATGAGCATTAGAGTCAGTTAAAGGTGCATTGAGTTTACCACTTTATTAGTCAAAGCAACAATTTGGTCCCTAGAGTGATTGAACTCCTCTTGTTGCCAAGTATCCAAACCTTTTCCAACTAAATCCAATCTCTTCTCATCCCAATAAGCCTTGAATTTAAAGTGCCCCTTTCGCCTTCCATGATCCATAATTTCCCCTAGACTCTCTGTGTCCAACAAAATTGAGTGGTGATCTAAAGTAACCTACTACAAGACAACAACTTGTAAGTTAAAAAATGTACTAATCCAATCCAAAGAAGCCATAAACCTATTGAGTTGTTCTTTAACAAGGTTGAGGTTGTCTATTTTTTTGGTCTAAATAAACCACTCCATATCTGACTTGATACCCAAGTGACATGTATTTTCCAAAGCATAAAAAAACCATCCATGTCAACCTTGACCTTTCTGCTCCCTTTGAGTCTTATTATCTAAAAGGATTTCATTAAAGTCTCCCTAAGCAACCAAGGACATGTTTGAGCTTGCCTTAAGAGATTCCAACCCTCTTCTCGATGACTCCTATCACTAATGCTCTAAAAACCAGTTAAGTGGAAATTAACACCATCGAGCCTCTACACCCTCATCTCAAGATGGCTTATCGAGAATGATTGTAAGCTCAACTGTCACCCCTTTTTCCACATCATAACCAATCCGTCTACTCTATTAATACAATCCATAGTAAAGCAACCACTCATGTTCCATTGCCTTCTAATAGTATCAATCTCACTAGCCATCAATTTGTCTCATTCAAGAAGACAATCTGGAGATCTTTCAATGAAATAAGCCTTAAGAGAGCGAGAATTGTCTAAGGGTTCCCAAGCCCTTGGCAATTTAATCAAGGTTCCTCATAGCTCTCAGCAGGGTTGGTCGCCAACCTCCACCAATCTTACATTAGACAAACCAATATTATTCTTTACAATGTTCTTACCATCAATAGGGTTGAATCGAGCTTTCTTGGAATTTAAAGCACTGTCTAGCTTGAACCTCCCCTTAAAATCCCATCATTTTTTCAACCTCAAACCTCCACCAATCTCACATTAAGTTACCATCTTTTTGGTATAAATAGTTGTAGCTTCATCCTTCGATATGTGCTATGTGACTTTAAGATCCATCTCCAATGTCTATCATCGACACCCAAAACAATAAAGCATGAATCCCAACTCCATCATTTAACCCTTAAAAAGTCTTCTTTTGAATATAAGTTTAACTCAAAAGAAAAAGCTTCTAATTCTGATGATGAATTCCATTGTTATGTTTACGAGCAAAAAAGAAACAAAAAAGAGTCGGTTTACTATTGTGAAAAATTATTGTGAAAGCGTGTCATCTCTATGGTAAGTATACCTTTCTTAAAAGAATATCTGCATTTTGCATCCTAAAAGCTAGGGTTCAAAATTCTATTGTTGTGATTTCCTGCCCAAAAAAATGACATACTGTTTGAATTACATATGAATCAGGTGTCAGCATTGATTCCAGAATCGAAGGTGGAAGATGAATCAATTAATGAAATTCGCAGGTTGCATGTCCAAAATGTAAAAGGAGAGCTCATGAAATTAAGAGAAACAAAAGAGAGTTTAGAAAAAGAAATGATGGATCTAAGCCAAGAATTGAATGGTGTGAAAAAACATATACGGAAGAAAAAGCATCTGTTAGCCACACTAGAGAAGACTGATCCCTTGACCTTTCGACGTCCATTAGACGGCGAACAAATAGGATTTGATGACGACGAACAAATAGGATCAGATGACGATCAATTCTCCATTCGTTTCCCTCATTCGGTATGACCCGTACTCTGCTTTGCTTTCAAGTAGTTTGGTGCGATAATATCTACAAATTGTAATGCAATATTATTGTAAAATGCTAGTATTTATTTCATATATTTTATAATGTCTCAATAAATACTTCAACCATTTTAATTTTAAATTTATACCTGATAAGTGATGAAAGTAACATATTTTAATCCCGTTCTTAATGCATTTTTGGATGATTATTTATATGAATTGGTGAATTTTATGCCCTTAATCCTTTGAATTCATGTTTCTATACTTAAGAGAGCATTTGGGAGCAAAATGAGCAAAAGACGACAGAAAGTAGATTTCAAGAGCCACACAGGCTGGGCCTTCCCACACGGACTCGACATACAACCATGTGCCAGACCGTATCGATTTCGAAACTAGGATCCCAAACACGCCGAAAAAACCATTTTTAGAATGGAGCCATTAGAGAATATTGAAGAAAAGAACTCGAAAAACTTCATTAGAGCCAACTTTGAAGCAGATTTCCATCAAGATTGAAGACATTCTTTTAATTTCTTATTTTTTATGAGTTTCTTTATTTATTGTGGTTATTTTTACTTTGAGATGTTTTTATTCACAATTATAAACTAATTCCCTAGATACCCAAGGAAGATGAACCCTATGATGAATTCTATTATTTGATTTCTATTTTACGAGATAAATACTAGGTTCTTGTTCTCAATTATGTGTGTTTATCTCTTTTTTTAATATTTTCGAGATATTAATTCATGTTTAATATGCTTAAATTAGAGGAGGAAAAGTCCCTATTTAAGAGTAGATCTAACATAATTAAGTGGAGTTGCATGCAATCCTAAAAATAGAATGACATAAATCTACTGGATTAGAGTCAAATCTAATAAGGGAATCCATAGATCGAGTTAATGCGACAATAGTGATATTAATTAGAAAGAAATTTCAATTAATCAACCTAGAGTCGGTTGTTCTTAATCTCGAAAGAGATATTAGCATAATTTAGGGATTTCTACGGATCAAGATACCAAGTGAATAAATCGTTTAATTCAGATTCATAATAATAGATGAAGTCTAGGTGGATTTTTTCCTGGGTATTGTTTCTCTCATTGGTAATTATTCAATTATTTCCTGATTTATTCTCTGTTGAGTTCTTTAATTAAATTAATTTAGTAATTTTAGTTAAACCAATCACTCCAATTTGTCGGCTAAATAATAGGAAAACGGTAGTTACTAGTAATTTGCTCCTCGTAGATACAATATCTTTACTCACTGTAGTTATATTATTTATCGATAGGTGCACTTGCCTTTGTTGTATTTTAGTTAGTAACGTGGACACACATCAATACCAATGAGAGTGCTTGTCTATAGGTAGGGATGGTAAATGCCAACACATCAAATGGATTTTGTACTTTTTTATTCAAAATATGAATTTCTTCACTAGAAAAAAATAAAAGGCATAATGATTTATTTGACACTTGAACTTTACAAAAATAGTCATTTTAGTTTTTATTTAATTTTTTGTTTTTTTAGTCTTTAAACTTGTGATGTTTGTCAAATTACTCCAAAATAAATAGAAAATGCATACATGTGAATTACCATGTGGATGTCACATCAGTAATTCATTAATTTTTAAAAATTAAAAAATTTAAAAAATATATAAAAACTATTTTTTTAAAATTAAAAAGTATAAAAAAAATAAAAATATGCATGTGAATTGCCATGTGAATTATGTTTGTCCTAAAATACTTTCAATTGCAACTTTGCCTTTTCCCTTGACTGTAATGTACTCTCTATTGTCAATCTTTATTTGGACAACTATTGAAGTATCCAATTCTTTGAAAAGATCACGGTTAACAGTCTTATGGTTGGTGCAACCACTATCAATGAGTCACTTCTCACTTGAATGACAGATTGCAAAGCAAGTAGCCACAAAGAGTTGCTCCTCCTATTCTTACAACTTGAGCAACATTCTTTTGTTACAAATTCACTTGTGCGATAGTATTTTGCTGAGTATTTCTTTTGCAAATTCTTTCATGATGCCCCATCTTCTGACAATTTTCACATTACGGTTTGGTTTTCTTCAACATTTGAAATGTGGATAACCCTTTCTTCCACAGTGTTTATAAGAAGGAAATCAAAATTTTGTTCTTGTATTTGTAATGAAAGAATTAAAACATGAATTTCCCATTCTTGTTCTTTTCATGTTTCTTTCTCTTTCCTCCTAGACTGTGTTGAGCTTCCGCAACTAATGTGCCTTCAACAAACTCTTTAGATCTCATGAGCTTTCTCTACTTTAATGCTTAGAAAGCATTCATCAATTTTGTCAAACTAACATTTAATAGATCTTTAGTGTCTTCCAAAGAGGAAATGGTGGTTTCAAACTCTTTAATCAGGTTTAACATTTTCATGCCTTTAATCATTTCATCTACTTCATACTTCTCCTTGAAGAAATTCCAAACTTCAAAACTTGACTTTATTGTCATTATTTTAAGAAAGATTGCAGATAAGACTGCAGCAAATAACATAGCTCTTACCTTGATATTCTTGATTTCCTCTCCTTGTGATTCTTGATTTGCATCATAGTTAGATTGACAGGTAATAAAGGAACTTCATAGTCCTCCTCCACATCTTCCCAAAGATCATTTGTCTTTAGATGAGCCTCTATCCTTACGGTCCTGACATGGTAACCTTAACCATTGAAAACGGGTGATGTAAGCGTAGTGAAAGGGATTTTTGAATCCATAAAAGAAGAAGGAAGCAAAATATTTGCCCTTGGTTACAAGTCCCTCGAGAAGATAGCTCTTGATATCAATTTGTTAGAGGTTTTGAAAAAAAAAACTTGCTGTGAAAAGAAAACAACAAAGGCAAGTGGAAAGTAGAAAGAATTTTATTGAAAGTACACATCTTATTGAACTGAAAACTAATGTTTATGTAGGAAAAAATTCAACAGTCATTGACTAAAAATAGGCTACTAAGAAGATTCATAATCTCTAAAAAATTTCTAAAAATCATCAACAAATCAAAATTTGCTAAAATTAGTTAGATTATTTTGTTATAGTAACTAAAGTAAAGCTTCAACAACCTTCTTTCTTCTCAGTTGAGTTATTTAAGTTAGAAGAGAGTAATATATATATTTGACACATGTATGATCAAGTAAATTCTTCAAGTTTAGTTTTTTTTCTCTAAAGTATGTACATGTATATCTTACTATTATTCGTACGTGTATAACATGAATAATAGGGGTCAACAATACCTTAGTAGAGATGAGTAGTTAAACATAAAATTATTTTATTGTTTGAATTGTATATGAATTAGGTGTTGCCATTAATTTCTAAAGGAGATTCGCTTGATGAAGAATTTTTGAAGAAGAATGTGAGTTAACAAGTTAAATCCTTTTCGAAAATTCAAAGATGGCATGTGGAAAATGTCTTCCAAAAGTACATCAAATTACACGAAAGACAATGGATATTAGAAGCAGAAATGAAGGAATTAAAAACAGAACTTAGGAAAGCAAATAATATGTTCTTTTAACTTTTCTTCTTCTTCTTTTTCTTTTATTTACCACTTTCTTTTGCTTCTCCCTTTGTTTTCCTCCATTCTCCATCTCTTTCAATGTAGTTTTTATATGTTTTCCATTTGTTAAAACTTTTTTATGTTTATGAAAAAAGAAAAGCTGAAAGCTGAAACCAAAATAAAACTTGCTTACAAACCCTCATCGTCCATCATTACTTTAACGGACCAATTTGGATATCTCAATGACCTAGTCTACAAGTCGCTTCACTTGAAGACCTTACCAGTCGTGACTTATGGCAGTCTACCCTCAACAAAGTTTCCCGAGCCAATTCCTTTAACCTTCTAACAAACCCCCACGAACACCTTATCTATCTTATCTATAACATTCTTGCCCTCTCGAAACTATATTGTTTCACAAATTCTTAAACGAGCTCTACACTTTCAATGACTAAAATTATCATCATACGAAACTTACCTTCAACTTTACCCAAGCCAGTTTGGTTCCATGCTCCCTTTTTCTGTTCGGTTCATCCATGCTCGGCTTCCAATTGAACTTGCTTGGGAATATCCAAGAAGGTTTAGATCAATTTTATCGTTTGCTTAATTTTATTCGTCAGGAAAGAAAAGAAAAGAAAAGGAATAATCTATATGATTCTGTAAAAGTTTGGAAACGGAAAAATTTTGTTTTGAATATAAAGAACTTAATTTTGTTTTTATATTGATTAGTTTGATCCAATTTCAGTTTCAAAAATAGGTTATATTCTAATCAAGATTTGATTAAGAATTATCGATATTTGGTTTTGAGTGAAATTCAATTTAGGAATCATGTGAAAGAAATAAGGACTTGGTTTATTTGGTAGGCAAAGATAAAGTTTCTGCAATGAAGAATATGAGAAGAGAGGGAAAGAAATAAAAAGAAAAAAATTAAATTGTTCAAAAAATATATATAAAGACTAGTTTTAACAAATGAAAAATATAGAAAAATTATGTTAAAAGAAATGGAGAAGAGATGAAAATAGAGGGAGGAGGAAAAGAGAATGAAAAAAAGAGAAAAGTTCAAAGAACATAAAAGAAAAAAAAATTAAATTGCTCAAAACAAAAAATATAGGGACCACTTGTATAATTTAACCTAAATTTTTTGTTTGAAATGATTATTTAACATGTCATGTTAGCTTACCGTTACACTATTAACAAAAATTAACATAAGTAATTAAACGTAATATTTCAAACGTAAATAACTAAAATATAACTTGAGACACAAAAATGAGTATTTTGATACTTTACCCCTTAATAAATTGAATTCAAATGATGTTTATATATATATATATATATATTATACTTGAGCGAAAGAGGTTCTGCGCGTTGACTTGGCCCGTTCCCAGGGTTAGTTCAATTTTTTTTTATCATGACTTATTTACCATTTTGGGCCTTCGGTATTTTTCGAATTATGAAATTTAATTTTTTTTACATTTTTACTCAGAGCTGAAAATTTTGATGATCCCTTTCATTTTAAATTTGTTTGGGATTTTGAAATTTCGAGCAAAATAATTGCTCTTCCAGCCCCCTATTTTTACAAATATTTTAATTAAAACATTGATTTTACTCATTTTCTTTTTATATTACTCTAAATTGAAATATTTTATTTCATTGGTCATTCTTTTTTCCTTTCTTAAGAAAAAAAAAACCATTTTATTTGTTATGGGACATTTTAGATTGACTAATATTATATTTGTAATACCCGTAAGTTTATATGATTATATAATTATATTATGGATGAGCATTGTTTGTAAATTGTAATGGGTGTTTAATCATGAGCTTAAATGGTAAAAAGAACTTCAAGAATGGGAGGATTTTGGCATACTTTATAAACCTTGTTCAACCCAGAACCAAATAGAAAAGAAATCTCATGCTTTTGCTTTCTTTCTTATGGCTGCGAATGGCGAACCAAATCCAAATTACAAATAGAAAATGTGAGTAATATATTTTTTGACTCAAAAAATGTGTATCTTTTTGTTGTTCAATATTTGGATTTAAATTAAAAAAATTAAATTATCTAGAAATTTCTCATGTTTTATTATGACCACTTTGGGTAACCTATTTAATTTTTATTTTTTTCTCCAAATTATAAGAGATTAAAGGTGATTATATATATATATATATATATATATATATATATATGTAAAATAGAAGAGAAGGGAAATTTTGTCTCGGGTGTATATTGTTTAATAATAACATCAATAGTGATTACAAAATTTTTGCATCAAGGGTGATTCTGGATTTCATGTTTTATATAACTCCAGCTATAATCTTTTAAAACCACTTTCATAATTGATATTTAAATGCCTTGTTTAAATTATGTTATATTTAAGTAATCTTGGATAAGTTTTGTAATTTTGATTTAATATGTAGTTGTATATATTAACTTTAATTTGGTGTAATTATACACGTGTATATTGGATAAATATAATTATTTATGTATGCAATATATAAATATAAAATGATGTTATATTAATAATTGTGTTAATAATTTGCAAGAATTAGATCAATTCAAAATTTTATGTATAAAATTACATAAAATCAAACTTCATGTATACAATTGTACATTAAACTATAATTCATATATTATTTGGTGATTTATCCCTATAATTTTTATAGAAGTAATGTGTTGTAGATAAACGAGTTTAATGTGTTGTATTTGATTGACAAATGGAAATTATCATAGGCCTCACTAATGGGTTATAATAGTTAATTTAAGCTCGTTAACAAGTTAAAATGGTTAGTACAAGCCTCGTTAACGGGTGATAATAGTTAGCACAGACCCTACTGACGGTTTATAATAGTTAATCCATAGTTTTATTATTGGGTTGAACTTTTATTTATTCCCTTAATATATATATATATATGTGTGTGTGGGTGGGGGTGGGGGTGGGGATGAATAGTTGAGTCTCCCTTTAATCTTTGGAGCATCTTTGATGATGTCGTATCGGTAACATAATTGGTATTGCAATTTGTTGTTTTATTATTTTTCGTTCTTTCTTAACTATCCTCATTTATATAGGTTAATAGTACAATGATGCTTTTAACAAGTTAGGGTTATACTTAAAAATTTTAATTATCGTATATATATCTTTTAATAAATTCAAATTTAGGTTAATTTTTAGATTAAATTAAATAATTCATTACTAAATTTTCATAAATTTTCATTTTGAGCATTGAAAATAAATTTTTTTCATTTCGAACTCTGTGATAAAAAATTATTTTCATTTTAGGCATTTATGCTAATTAGCTATTTTCATTTTGATTATCTATCGTTAATTCAATATTATCGTACACTCATTTTAAAAAGGAAATGAATTATCCAATTACAAGGATTTTTCTTTACAACGTCATCTTTGACTTTTTAAAATAGGAATCTAACAAATATCCACTTGGAATATATATGTATATAGGTACCTAAATTCACATCTACACACACAAAAAAAAAAAATGATATCTTGAATTGATTACTGATAATCAAGACCAGGGGAGCCAAAATAAATTGTAAAATCCCATAGGTAAAATTAGTAGTAAATGCTATTTTAAACAGTTTTTAAGGAAAAAACACGAGATGTGCTTTTGAAATCATTTCAGACCAAACATATTTTTTTAAGTGACTTAAAACTTTTTTGGCGAAATGGTAAAATGCTTAGATTTTTCCCTAATGGGCCTAGGTTCAAATCTCATCCTGGTTTTATTTTTAAAGCATGTTTCAAGCTGCTGCTTCTTCTTCTTCTTCTTTTTAATTTTAATTAATATTTTTAATTAATAAACATGTTATTTTTAAATTTTTAGTTAACAAACATATTTTTAAGATTATTTTTTTATTTTATTTTTAGTTCATGTTTTCAATTAATAAATTCTTTATTTGTAGAGACAAAATAATAAATTTGTACTTTTATTTAAAGCATGTTGTTTCGAACTCTTTTTTTAATTTTTAATTAATATACATATTATTTTTAAGTTTTTAATTCATATTTTTAATTAATAATTTCTTTATTTATATATAAAAAATAATAAATATGTAATTATATAATAAAATTTATTATTATATATATTATTATGGTAGATATATTTTATTTTAAAAAAAATATCAACTAATTTTTTATATATTTTTCTTTATAATTTTTATATGTGAAATATTTTTTTTCATCCATATTATGGGTGTGGTAAATTTTAGTATTATATACTTTTTTAAGTGTATTTGAAATAATTTATTAAAATAATTCATATATAAAAATAATGATATTTAAAATAATTATTTGATTTTATAATATTAAAATTACCATACCCATAATCTACGTACAAAAATTAATATTTGACATATAAAAATATAAAAAAATTGATTTTAAAAAAATAAAATATATTTAAAATAATGATATATGTAAAAAAAAATTCATTTTATAGTTACATATTTATTATTTTATCTATATAAATAAAGAAAATATTAATTGAAAATATGAATTAAAAATAAAATAAAATAAACTTAAAAATGTGTTTAATTAAAAATATTAATTTAAAAAGAAAAAAAAGCTTGAAACATGCTTTCTTTTTTTTTCTTAAAAGAAAAAATCTTATATAAGGGATGAGTCGATTGAGTCTTAACTCGATTAGTATAAGTATTGTTACTAATGCAGGAGGACGTGAGTTCGAGTGCGCTGAAACACACCATTCTCCTATTTATGAGTTGAGTAGGGGTTATGAGTAATTCAAGATATTGTGTCAAAAAAAAAAATCAAAATCTATAATAAAATTATTAAAAAAATATTCGTTTTGAACTTGAGAGGGCTGGAGGAAAGACTTTAGCATGTTAAGATTAGACTAAATAAACTAAATTATTAAAAGAAAATGTGTTTGATATACACTACTTTCTAAAAATGTATCTGACCTCAGTCTATTTCTCTAGATAATATTAAAAACGATGATTTTTTATTTTTTTTTTAAAATTGACATTTATTAGTAAATTTGCCAATCCCATCTGTAATTTATGAACAGTGATGAAATCTTGAAATTCAGTTAGTCTTTTCAAACAAGACAATCCAAAATGTCCCAAAATCTAGCCTAAACAATTGTGTTTAATCTGATCTAGCAGATTGTTTATATATATATATATATATATATATATATATATATATATATATATATATATATTCATGTTTTCGTTTAAAATTATCTAGTCAGGGTCATATTTTACTCAAGTTACTCAAACTTGATGGTGGAATTAACGATTTAGTTAGATTTAGTTTTTTTATTATTATTTAATTATGGTTAATTTATAGTATTTTCATTTTCAGAAAAAGGCATTTTTCTTTAAATTTTCAAAAAAAAAAAACACATTTATTTTACATTATAAAATTTAAATAAATTCAAATAATTATAAATTTTCATTTTATAAATTGAAAATTAAATAAAAAATTATTCAACATTAAATAAAAATTAAATTGTAAACAAATTAAACATATGATCCAAAATTTATCGATTAAATTGAATGAAGCCCTGGGTCGAAAAGTTTTGAGATTCTCATTGTGTCATTGGAATAACTAATTTTATTATTTAAAAATATTTTTATATCAATATATTAATTTTTATAATTAAATGAAAATAAAAAATATCAATTTAAGAGAAGTGGATTTGGCACTAAAATGTCAAAATGCAGCTAAAGATGGGAGAAATCAAAAGTTGAAAAAGTGATGAAGGCGTCCCTACCGAAGACAACTCCAATATCAATGTTCCAAAAGCACATTCAGCGCCATGTTCATGCAATTATCATCGCCTCCAATCACGCTTTGCCCTCAATAATCTCTTCCCTTTTCATCAAATCATTAATATATGTCAAACTAAGATTGACCAAGTCATTTACTAAAAGCTATACTACATCGTTTTCGAGTTTGCGCATGGTAAAAGATAAAATCATAACCCTACTAATGTCAAACATATCTTCTAAAAGATATATGAATCATATTATTGCAACTACATGTTTTTTGAACCGTAATTGAATAAATATAACAGCGTGTGTGACAGAAAAACAATGTATATGATTTAGGTTTTCCCCAGTCTAAGTGTACAACTCATTTTCTTTCGTAATATGGGTGTATTTAATATCATGAAACTAACATTTCTTCTGTAAATCTTTCAAATACCTCTAACTTTATACCTGATGAATCCATTGTTGTTTTTGTTGATTCTCCTTGTATGCAATCACAACCGTCAGTTATCTGCTCTAAATGATGAAGCTCTTGCTCTTTTATCCTTCAAACAATCCCTCGAAAATGACACCGGAAGCTATCTCATCAATTGGAACTCGTCAGATCCGAATCCATGTTCATGGCATGGAGTTTCATGTAGAAATCAGAAAGTTCATGCTCTTATCGTTCCCAACATCGGACTCTCTGGTTACCTGTCTCCTGCACTCGCAAACCTCTCCTCGATTCGTCATGTTAACCTCGAGAACAACTCATTTCGCGGAACGTTACCTACCGAGCTCTTTGGTGCAACTAGGCTGAAGAGCTTGGTAGTTTCAGGTAATTCCTTATACGGACCGCTTCCGTCCCAAGTCGGGAACCTTAAGAACCTACAGACCTTTGATGTTTCACGGAATTTATTCAATGGCTCGGTACCTTCGTCTATAGTTCAATGCAAGAAATTAACTACACTTGTTCTCAGTCAAAACTATTTCAACGGCTCACTCCCCGAGGGATTTGGAAACAGTTTGGTTAGCCTTCAGAAGCTCAATCTTTCTTACAACAGATTCGACAGTTCAATCCCTGGTGACATCGGAAACTTGTCGAATTTGCACGGCACTCTCGATCTGTCTCACAATTTCTTCACCGGTGAGATTCCAGCTAGCCTAGGAAGCCTCCCTGAGGAAGTGTATATCGATCTCAGTTACAATAATCTAACCGGTCCGATACCGCAGAATGGTGCTTTAGGAAATGCAGGGCCAACAGCTTTCATAGGCAACCCTTCGCTTTGTGGATTACCATTGAAAATTCCGTGTCATTCATCCAATAAGCCATTTCCTATTAAGCCCATTCAGAGATCGATAAAGCGTGGGGAAGGCGGTAGGGTGATTAAAACCATTGCAGGTGTGATGGTAGGACTCTGCTTCATTGTATTCATGTTCTCTTATTGGTACAAGAAGGCCTATGTCTGCAACGGAGTTCGGAAAGTCACCGGCTATCGTTTCGAAGAGAAACTGATGATTGGTAGGGACATATTCTGCTTTGCGAGAAGAGACAATGACACTCTATCAGAAAACATGGAGCAGTGCAACTTTGTTCCATTAGACACCGAGGTCGACTTTGATCTCGAACAACTTCTTAAAGCATCTGCTTTTCTCCTGGGGAAGAGTTCAAGTGGGATTCTATATAAAGTGGTGCTCGACAACGGACTAGCTGTGGCAGTGAGAAGACTTGGAGACGGAGGTGGACAAAGACTCAAGGAGTTTCAAACTGAAGTTGAAGCGATTGGGAAAATCAGGCATCCGAACATAGTTAATCTTCGAGCTTACTGTTGTTCGGATGATGAGAAGCTGCTCATATATGATTACATAACCAAAGGAGATCTTGCTGCTGCAATTCATGGTAACTTATTAAAATTCTGCAAATATTTTCCATGTTGTTCTAGGAATCTCCATGATAATCGTTCTAACATTTAAATCTAAGCAGGGAAATCCGGAATTGTGAACTTTAAACCTCTTTTGTGGCCAGTTCGAGTAAAAATCATGAAAGGAATAGCCAAGGGATTAGCCTTCTTACACGAATTCA
Source organism: Gossypium anomalum (assembly GCA_025698475.1). Classification (NCBI taxonomy): domain Eukaryota; kingdom Viridiplantae; phylum Streptophyta; class Magnoliopsida; order Malvales; family Malvaceae; genus Gossypium; species Gossypium anomalum. The sequence continues at coordinate 21,234,653 of CM046966.1, forward strand.
GTCCGAAAAGGTACGTCCACGGAAATCTGCAGCCAAGCAACATTCTTCTTGGAGAGGATATGGAGCCTCGTATTTCCGATTTTGGACTCGGTCGCCTCGCCAACATAACCAAGGAATCACCTGAATTTCAGGTGGAACAACAGACGGCAATTTGGACACCACAACAAAGTTCTCCATTCGAGTTAACACCGATGAATTCTTCTTCGAACGGATCATATTACCGAGCACCGGAAGCCTTGAATGACACAAAACCATCACAGAAATGGGATGTGTACTCATTTGGAGTGATATCACTGGAGATGATCTCTGGAAAGTTGCCAAGCATTCAAGTAGGTTCTTCGGAGATGGATTTGGTTCAATGGATTCAACTCGGGATCGATGAAAGGAAGCCGCTGTCGTCCATCATTGATCCCTCCTTAGCTCATAGTTGGGTTGAGGAAGACAACATAACCGCCATACTCAAGCTTGCACTGGCCTGCATCCATAAGAGTCCAGATAGGAGACCTTCAATGAGGTTTGTGAGTTATAGTCTCGAGAAATTGACTTCATAATAAGTTGATACCATCAATTGGATCAGAGAGAGAGCTGAACTGTTTTTTTTTTTTTTTGACATATTTCGGACAAATTCCCATACATGTAAAATATTAATCATTTCTCTTAGAAGGATGGATTCATCACTTACTATGAACATTAGCAGAATAAATATTTATTTGTTACCATGAACATAAGCAGTTTTTTTGTAGTGATGAAATGCTGCGTTGCTTCGAGTAAGATATCTGAAAACTGAACTCAGCAACCCTAGAACAGTTCAGCATCACAGCAAAGTACATTCTCTTAGATTGACGGACAGTGTTCTGTTCTACTCTACATCCAAGCAGTACCAAAGCCATGAAGCGTACAAACAACACACTATGATCATGAACCACAAATTAATTAGGGGATTCCCAAAGAAATAAAGCTAATCATTGTTTCTTTTCATTTGCAGCATTAGTCCCTGAACAATGGCTTATAAGATAAAATGATTCATGTTTGAAAATTCTATGAAATGGCCAAATTGAGTGCTGGATAAGTATGCAAAAACTACAAAGCTGAGAATGGAAACAATAACTACCTATGTTTATCGACCTATATTCTGACTGTGAAATTTTCTTCAAATACGTGTGTCCGATGCATTGGTACAAAAACTATATCCTCCAAAAGAACCTCAAAATACATGAAGATAAAATTGAACGAAGCTGTGTTCAAAGTTCATGCCCAAGTGCAAATAAAATAGGTTTCAGCTATTATTAGGAAACAAGAATAGCACGTTAGAAGAAAAGTTATACAACAAATTTTAAAGGGTAAATATGAACTTGTCTAAAAGTATATAGTCGTTACCTGAATTTTATCTAGTTGGCACATGAATTTGAAATTTATCACACACGATATCTCAATTTATTAACCACACTAATTTTTTAAGGGTTAATATATAGTTTACTCCCTGAACTTGTCCAAAAATATTAGTTAGTACTTGAACTTATCCAAAAAAGTATACTTTTTTAAATTAATTTATATGTTTTAAAAGATTTTTAATTTTTTAATTTATGTCCGCTATATGTTATATTGAAAGGTTGTCACGTGTCCCTATCGAATTGGTCAACAGCACTACATTAGCATAAATTAACAGTGTTAGTGCAGGGGTACCAATCACGACGATAAAATACAAAGTTAGGTACCAACTAGATAAAAAAAAGTTCAGATACCAATTATATATTTTTGACAAGTTTAAGGGCAAACTATATAAACTCAAATTTAAAGTAAGCTACTACCTGTGGAACCGGTTTTGGTTACTTCGGAAGTCTGAATGAAAACATACTTCTTTGCCTCAAAGGATTTAAGTTTTAGCCACTAGACTAAGTTGCTCTATCCACATCAAGCTAAATTGCTCAACTCAGATGTGAGGATTGCATATGATCGTGTCAGGCTCACGTATGGTAAGATTTTTATAAGTTCTTTTATGTATTTAAAAAAATATTAAAAATTATATTCTCTTATTCATATATCTAACTTGAGTATCCGACACGAATAGTTAGAAAAAAGTTAAAAGACAGAAGTTAAGAGTACATAAGTTGAGAAAGGACCGCCCTCATGGAGAGGTCCAGAGGTTGTAAGAGGTGAAAGCGGCAAATTGCAGATGGCATGGAAATGGGTTTCTTTGGTTCCCATCTCCGGAAAATAAGAGTCAGGATGACTGTTGGCCAAAATGATGGAAAAACAGCTGAGCACTGTATTAATACAACTAATTTTTCTTGGACTATTTGCATCCAACATCTGTTCAGTACGTACCTAAATATGAAAATATATCGATATAATCCAAAGACCCTTAAAAAGAATTGAAAGAATTAAGCATACTCTTATCATATAATCCATGAATTCATAAGAAAGAAAAGGAAAATTTTAATAGTCAAAATCATGGCAGATGTAGAGGTTGGTAAGCGGCTAATTGCAGTTTTAACAAGCAAATGACCTGAGATGCTGGTCGTAACCATTTGCACCAAGATATGTAATAAACCCCACACTCCACGCCCAACATTGCAAATGATAATTGTAATTTGAATAGTTAATAACTACATATAGCAAAAGTTGAGTTTTCCAGCTTTCTCTTTACAGTTTTTTTAATCAAAGAAATAGACAAATATAGAACATTTATAACAAAATCTCCATTCCATTAGTAAGATTACATAAACAAATGTTACACTTTTAACAACAAGATCAGCAGAGACAATTCAACCATATAACACTTTGTTTGGAAACACTATAATTTCAACAACATCAAAGAAAAACAAATAAAATAAACAAATGAACAAAACGAGGAACAAAAGAAATAAGTTAAGAGGACCACCAAATTTGTCTACTTATATGGCAGGCAAAGCTTCACTACCAAAACCGTTTCCCCAGATGGAGAATCAAATCATTATGGTTCTGACGCTGTAATCTGTTGTTCAGCGTTGTCTGTATGCAACTTTGCCAGAGCTTCGGACAAAAGCAATGTCGTGGCTTTGGTCATGGTTTGATACTGTGAAGGCAACATGGGTGGGGGTGGTTGAGATTTGTATATTTGGACTCGAGCAGGGTCATCATCAAGTTTGTTAGCGTAATTTGCAGTTTCACCAGCAGCAACACCTAATGATTGAGGTTGGTGTTGAACTTGAGCACCTGCATGCCTGGTTTCGGTTTCAGTATGAGGTACATTAATAAGTTGGTGTCCTGCGGGAATCTTTTGGCATTGTTGTGAGGTTAACTCAGCTGCAGGTTGAGGTACTGCTGCAACCTCCTTGAAAACCATTTGTGTTGGAACCAATGAAGCATTTGGATGAGCTTGGGGCTGACCAACACCAATACCCGTTGCATGAACAATACTATGTTGCACAGGTACATTGTAGCGCTGAGCCGGTGCGACAGGGAAATAATACATTGGACGAGGCTGATTCGACTGATAATGGAGATGGTGCTGCTGCTGCTGCTGTGGCACCGGATAATAGACTGGGTAATATGATGTAACGGGCTGCATCCCAGGCATGTTCGGCTGCACGTAACGGGTATCCTCATGAATTACTTGTGTTTGCTGGGGAGGTAAATGCATCAGATTCACCGGAAACCCGGATGCATGGATTGGTTTATGCATCTCAATCCCAGAGGAAGGATCAGCCATTTTCTTGTCTGCTTCAAAAGGGTTAGAACAGAGCTTATTCTCCATTGCAGCAATGGGGCCAATTTGGTCTTGAAAAGTTCCAGTCTGCACATTAGAAACAGCACTCCCAACACATTCATCGCTGTTGGAATGACAAAACAAAAATTTAACAATCAAAGGAAGCAAAAACTATGGAATTTTTCAGTTCTATTGAAATAAACTTAACTATGATCAAAGTTGCATCCTATCCCAACAAGATTTAAGCATAGATTTTTCCAGTTAGAAATCTGATTCCCAAGTTCAAATTCCTTCTATTTGAACTTTAAGCATGTCATTCAAACCCTTATTTATCAGTCAACACGAATCCAAACAATAGAAATCACCAAAAGCTCTATAAAACAATAAAAAGAAAATCACATTTACACTACAAAACTCCTCTCTTTCCATACATAAAGAAAGACCCAAATTTGTTTACAATACCTTGGTATTGAATCTGGTGAGGGTTTAATTGGAGGCAAACTCGACAAAGAAAGCGAAGAAGAAGTAGAACCAAAGGAAGAAGAAGTTTCCAAAAGAATAGACTCAGCTTGTTCACCACTTTCACCTCCAAATCCCACTCTTGCACTCCTCAAAGCATCAACAAACCAACTCTCTCGTTTCGGATGAGTCAACTCAGCTTTATCGCCACTACCAACGGGAAAAAGGAACAGTCTGATTCGTGAAGGTGAGGCAGTAGAACTAGAAGAGAGTCTCTTGTGCTCTTCCAACATGATTTGGAGATCATCATCGGTTGAGATGGAAATGAGCGAGTCAAGGTCGTGATCTGGAAGTTGGTATTTGAGAACAAATGGGGTGGCGAATCGGAGGACGGTGGAGAGGTGGGTGGCGAGGGAAGAAAGAGTAAGGGGGGTGTTGTCGGTGGTGGGGATGGTGATCAAGCGGTTTTCACCGCCAGAATAGTAGAACGATTTGGTTTGTGGACGTGGGATGATACGGCCGCCGTAGCTACACATTAGCCGTAGCTTAGGGGCGGAGGAGGGTGGTGGATCCATGGCGGTGGTCTTGGGTGGTGAGCGGCGAGCGTAGATCTAGTTAAGTAATAAAAGCAGACAAGTTGGAGCGTATATTTTAAGCAAAAAAGAAGATAAATTATAATTATAGAAAGATAAAAAGCTTGCATTGCATGGAGGGGGACAAGTGGTGTAAGCATTACCGGACCGGACAAGACAGCGAAGCCATCTCATCGGTTCGAGGGGAGTTGGATAATCAATAATCATTTATGGATATTCTTTTTTTTTTTTTTTAAGAATTTGTATGATATTTAGATTTTTAAAGCTTATTTTTAACTAATGTAAAATGAACATCTATTATTTCAATAATATATTTAGATTAGGCATTAATGATTTGGATTTATTTTATATTTTGAATATTGTTGAGGGGATGTCGAACTCATTCACAAAAAAATTTGTAAAGTGACGTCTTTCAATTGTAAATAAACCTTTTAATTAATTTAGTATTAGGTCTGAAAAAATTACTCTATCAAGAGCTTGAAAAGGTAGTTCACAAAGTGAGAGTGTATTCACTCACTAAGTCAACATTTACCCTTGGTGAGATCTATATCCATATGCTTATATGACATTTATAGGTAAGATATGGACTCTCACCTCCTCAAGTTTTAAGCAAAATCACTTTATGAACCCGCTCAGCTTTCAATTGTGAAAATAAAATCCGATAATAAAATAGGACACAAATATTCTAATTCAATATTAAATTTATTAAAGACAAACTTTTCCCAAACAAATCTAACTTTTTATGATGATTTTATTTTTAACTTTTTAAGGAAGTCTTTAAAAAAAGTCATGCACAAGAACTGTATTTATTTTTTCTTAGATAGAGACGCTTAATCCATAAACATTGACAAATTCGGTTTTTCTTTATTTTTAATTAAAGAAAATTTAATTTGAGCTAAGTCATAATTAAATGCGATTCAATTGTACGTTAGCGCAGATCTTTTGAGGTATGTTTAAAAGAAGTGAAAATATTTTTTTTATTTTCTATTTTCATTTAAAAATAATCAATTATTATATTATGTGTTGCATGTGTTTATTTTCAAATATATATACTTATTAATTAAGTGAGAACTGATTAATTTATAATAAAAATCTACCGATTTTAAAAAATAATTAAGAGAAAATAGCATTTTAAAAGTAATAAAAATAAAAAAGTGAGAAAGAATCTATAATAAATTATTAAGTAATTAAATAAAATAGTTTGTGATTTGAATATGAGTCAAAATTTTAAACAAAATTTTAAATATAAAGAATTTTTATTTTAACATTTTATTGCCTGTAACATTACATAATGCTAAACAATATTCATAATTATATAAATAATATTAAAATAAAATAATAGTAAAACAATCGAATAGCAAATAATAATAACTAAACGTCTCAAATAATAATGAAAACCATATGGCAATGGAAACAAAACTATTAAATAATGTTAAAATATGAGTTTTTTTCCAATAATTATTTAGATGTAATTTTGAAATACCTTGCTAAAGCATATATTTATAGTGTAAATTATTTGTAACAGTCCGTTTTCAGTGAAATCGGAACAGTGGTTTCGGTACCACAAATCCAAGTTCGTAAGAAAAATTATTTTAAAATTATTTTATGGTATACCGTATGATAGGAATATCGTATAAAAATTTCGTTAAGAAAATTTTACCGATTACATGTTTAATTGGTATAAGGACTAAATTGCATGAAATGCAAAAGTTGAGTTCTAGTAGCTATAAGTATCAAATAGCTATGGAATTCAAAATTTGAGGTCCTTATATGGCAAATAGACCATTAAGAGGGGTTAGTAGATAAGCATGATGATTCATCCATGGAAAATTAAATAAAGAAAAGGACAAAATTAGAAAGATGATAAATAAAGATGATAAATAATAAAATAAAAGAAAATATCATCATTTATATCATCTTTCCCAAAATTAAATAGGTGGAAACCCTAACTAAGAGAAGAGAACTCAAGCAAGCTTACTTGGCTTAATTGGGTAAGTAATCTTGTCCCGTTTTTAGTAATTTTTATATTTTCGTGATCGTAATAGCTTAATTTAGCTATCTCGAGGATTAATTTGCAAAGTTATCAAAGTATTAAAGTTTTTCCATGGATGAATATGCATGAATTATGAAATTTGTGGTAGAAAATGAAAGGTTATTGATAGATAAACAACTTTTGTAAAGAGAATTTTGAAGAAATTATGATTTAAGGACTAAATTGAAAGGTTGTAAAATTCATGGAAAAATTCTAAATTTTATGAAATATATGGACTGCCATTGTGATATGTAAAAATTGGCTAGGCTTGGAATAAGGATTAAATTGCATGAATTTCATTTTCCGAGCCTAGGGACAAAATCAAAATTAATTAAAAGTATAAGAGCAAAATGGTAGTTTTTCTTAATATGTGAATTTGATTGAATTGAATATGAATTGTATTAAATTGAGTTAAATTTACTCATATAGATCCTGAAAGACAAAATATGAAATTAGATCGCAGAAAGAGAAAGTATCGGATTAGTAGACAACAAATCAACGAACACTTGTCAAGGTAAGTTCGTGTAACTAAATTGTGTATATTTATATGTTTAAATTGAATGTTATGTATGTGTATTGTATAATTTACATGTATGAAAATCGGTCACATATCCGATAATGCTTGATAAGTATTAAGTTCCGATGGATACAGGGTTCCCGAATTGGTTGTGGTCCTGCATATGTTGTGGACACACCATAGCTCTAAAGAGCATCTCGTTATATGGTTCTTGCGAGCTTCCCGTTAATAGCTCTTCGGAGCATCCCGATTGGTCGTGATCCTGCATGTGTTGTGGGCACATCGCAGCTCTTATGAGCGTCCCGTTATATGGCTCTTCGTAAGCTTCCCGATTAAAGGCTCTTTGTGAGCTTCCTATTTAATGGCTCTCCGGAGCTTCCCGATATGGCTCGCTTGAACTTCCCGATATATAGCTTTCAGGAGCTTCCCGTTAATGGTTTTTCGGAGCTACCCGATATTGGCCCGTATGAGCTTCCTAATTATGGCTTTTATGAGTTTTCCGTTATATAGCCTGATAAGCTTCCTGTTACATGGCTCACTTGGGCTTCCCGTTATATGGCTCGAGAGAGGACTTCCCGATTATGTGCTCTAATAAGTACCCCCGAATATGAATCGACATATTACAGATTCATACACTTCGTGTGTATAATCATGTATCCATCGATATTTCCAATAGTTCAACATACAAAGTTCTGATATAAGTTAAGATGAATTCTGATATTTGATATTTGATGAGCTCATCCTTGATTCTTGATATTCACATGAAATACATGACTAACATGTTTGATGAAGTAGTGTTTAAGCTAATAGCCAAATTGCTTGGGTATATTTTTGTATGCTTACATTAAATGTAAATTAATGGTAAGATTATTTCCTGTTTATGAACTTACTAAGCATTAAATGCTTACTCTGTTTTATTTCTCCTGTTTTATAGTACTTTGGAAGTTCGTTGGGTTAGAAGCTTGGTAGAGATATCTCACACTATCAATCTATCCAACAACTCGTTTCAGTATAAATAGTAAATTAAATTTTAGGTTATAATAGCAGGTATAAGCTAAATTTGGCCAATGATGGCATATAAATGTATGGTTGAAACAAGCCATTGGTATGGCTTATAATTGATATGTGTTTTGGTATGTTTAAATGATAGTTAACTAATAAGTATGATTTGATTTGGTATAGTTAATGCAAATGAGTTATATATTATTGATCAATTTGGTAAGACTGAATACTTGGATGTATGAGGTAATATGATATGTTTAAGACATGTATTTGGCTTGTTTTGGTTGCTTGATTATAGCTTATATATGTGCTATTTGATATGTTCAGGTTGAAGCTAAAAATGGGTAAGAAATATGACTAGGAGATGGCCTTATTTTATCCACACGGGTAGAGACACGGCGTGTGTCTTAGTCGTGTGTGACACACGACCTAGTACATAGCACATAGGTGTTTGTTTTGGCCGTGTGTCCCCTGCATCTTAAAAATTCAAAATAAAATGCTTAGGATTTTTCATACGGCTTAGCACACGAGTGTGTGACTCGGCCATGTGACCCCTGCACCTATACACGGCCTAGCACACGGGCCATATGACTTGGTTGTGTGACCCAAGTCAGAGAGTTACGCGAGTATAGACACGGGCTGGGACACGGGTGTGCCATATGGTCGTGTAAGCCACACGAGCATGTATCCCCTGCACTTTGGAAAAAAATTTGAGATTTTTCAAAAAATTCTCTGAGTACTCGATTTAGTCCCGACTTGTTTCTAATGTCTGTTTTGGGCCTCAAAGGCTCATATAAGAGACTTTATGAATAATTTCTAACATGAATGTTAAATAATATGAAATATCTGTATTTATTTTATAAATTTTGGTAATGTTCTGTAACCCTGTTCTGGTGAAAGATATGGGTTAAGGCGACGGATACTAGTTAAGGGTGTTGCAGTAGATTTTCGAATAAAAATTAATTCAAGGATCAATTAAGTGCACAAAAACTTCTAGGAGCAATTCAAGGATGAAACAGGGACTAAACTGATCATAACATAAAATTTCTGGGCAAAACTTTAAAATAGGGGCACATGGTCATATGGCTAGTCCGTGTATAATGCATTACGCTGTGTGGAGGGGATACATGGCCATGTGGCCAAGCCGAGTAACAGACTCTGGCCGTGTGGAACATACAAAATTAGGCTTCAAGGAAGACACAGCCGTGTGGCAGGCCGTGTGGAAGGTATTAAGTCGTGTGAGAATCGAAATATCTTAGGGTTTTAAGGGGACATGGCCATGTGAGGGGCCATGTGGCCCATATGCCTATGTGGCTAGTCATGTGGCCCTATTTCAAGGCATGGTTTGCCCCAATTTGCTTGTAAAAGAACACACGTCTTTCACCAGGATATCGATTGACGTTCCTTGCGCTTAAATCTAGTTAGATTCATGTAAATCAGGTCTTTTAATGACAAAATTGCATGAATTAATGATCGATTTCAAGATAAATCAAGATTGTCGAAAGATTCGATGATAAATCGAGAAACATCTGTTAATCTTTCGCGATAGTATCATTAGATAGGAATTCTATAAAGATTCGAGATCAACCATCGAAACTGAGATGTACTTACCAACTCTTGACAACGATCAAAGATTCTTTCTACTAGCGATTATGAATCCGGTTGAGAAACGAGTTAAAATTGGGAATTGATTTTGATTCAAGATCAAGAATAAATTTCAGCAATGGGAAAAAAATATTTTACAAACAAGAAGATGAAAAAGAAAAAGGGGAAGAAATAGGGAGAGAAGATAAAAAAAATCAATTTATTTTGGAAAAGAAAACTATAGTTCAATTGTAATTAGGAAAAGTATTAAATATTTAGGGTTTTCAAGCCTTGAGGGGGCTAGATAGAAATTTAACCCTTTTGTCGAAAATAAAAAGGAATAGAAGGGGACAACATTTGTAATACCCCCTACCCGTACTCATTGCCGGAATAGGGTACGAGGCATTACTAGAGTTTACGAATATTTTTTTTTTTTTGAAAAATTCAATATAATCCCTTATACAGATATCTAACCTTCCCTGCAATATTAAATCGAAACCAATACACATCAACCAAATCAATTCAACATATTTTCAAGATAAATTCATGCATATTTATAAGATAACGTCATCACATATCTAAAATCAGGTTTGTTAACCATACTAATGGCTAACTTTACATTCATTTCACGTTAACATTTACTTTGTTAGCTTCTACATGCCATTGATTTCCAAAATAAAGTTTCTTTATATACCAAAATCCCGAGATTGATAGTGTGATGTGTCTCTCCACCAAATCCGACCTCCGAGCTCTTAACACTACAAAACAGGGAAAGGAAATGTGGTAAGCACTTTGTGCTTAGTAAGCTCATGTAACAAGAATTATACTTACCTAATATTTTCAGTACAATACAATAAACATTACATATATCCATTAAATGCATTATTACCCTAACATGCACAAACTCAACATTCACGTTAGTACAATAATTTCCATGTATCAATAATATATATCATGATTGATGAGCTCATCAATACTATGATTTCCATTCCCTTGTTGTTTTTCCATATTTATCCCATTGAATTACTCGAAATTTCGATGGATTTTTCAGAGGTACACTTTTAGTGTACATTTTCGGGTCCGTCAATTCATATTCATGTGCGCACATTTCCATTTCAGAGCACACTCCATGAACCTCAACCTTGCAAATGGATTTACGATTCGAGCTAAATCAATCACTGCAATATAAACTCATAGAGTATTGTCGGGATTACCACCCAGGCTAAATCCTCTGCAACGACAATTACTCTAATGAGCTTGGATCCAATTACCACCCAAAGCAAAATTGAGACCCTAATTCGGATTACCCGTCCGGGCTAAATCCATTTTCCACGTATTCTTCTGGAGGGCTATATCAGATAGGATCACCCGTCCCGGCTAGATCTTTTTACCGTCAATTCCTTTTCGAGATCCATCGAATTTTCCTTTCGCTCAACTGGGATTTCTTCCTTTATATCAAATATATCAATGTTTCATCAATTTTCATACAATGAACATTCAAATCATATTCACATCAATAACATACATTTCAAGTATTTAAGAATATAATTCAAGTTACATGAACTTACCTTGATACTTGTTCGTAAACAATAAAAATCTACTAATCCCGAACTTTTTCTTTTCCTCGATCTAGCTTCATATTTGAATCTTCCGGATCTAAATAAATAAATTTAATTATCAATTTAATACATTTCATGTTCATATGCAACATTCTCTATAATTCAACTATTATTTATAGTTCATTCAAAGCTGTCTACTTGAGTCATAGTTACTAAATTATTTATAACTTGAGCTACGGAACTCCAAATTAAGATCCGTTAATTTTCTCTAAAACTAGACTCATATATCTTCTTACCATAAAATTTTCAGAATTTTTGGTTTAGTCAATAAGTACAGTTTATTCTTTAAAGTCACCCCTGTTCTGCTGTCTGATAGTTCTGACTCTTCTTCACTAAAAATAATTATCTCCTTGTACAGAATTCAAATGATGTTCTAGTTTTTTTATATTAAAACTAGACTCATTCAGGATTCTATACATATAAATTTAAACCCCTAATTATTTTTATTCATTTTTTTATGATTTTTCAAAGTCAGAACTGGGGAACCCGAATTCATTCTGACATTGTCTCACAAAATTCATTATATCTCAAAATTTACAAATCCATTACTTGTACTATTTCTTCTATGAGAAACTAGACTCAATAAGCTTTAATTCCATATTTTTTTCATCTTCTAATTCGATTTCTACAATTTATGGTTATTTTTCAAAGTTAGTCTACTGCTGCTGTCCAAACTGTTTTAGTGCAAGCTGTTTATTACTATTTTTCCCCTAAACTTTTAATAAATGATAATTTCGTCCCTACTCAATTAGCCTCTCAATTGAGCTTATTTTTCCCAATTAACACTTTATTATATCACCTTAAACTAGTTTACAACCTTTAGGAATCAGAATTTCAGAAATATACTTTAATTCCAAACATTTTCACAATTAGGTCCTAAAAATCAATTTCCATTGAAATTACCTAATAAAATCATCTCATAAAAAATTTAAAGCTTTAATTTCATTCTATTTCATCATAAACTTACATAACTCAACCATAGTGACTTTCAATTTCATCCATGAAATCAAAAACTAATGAATTTAATAGTAGGACCTAGCTGTAAAAGTCTTAGAAACACAAAAATTACAAGAAAAAGGCAAGGGTTAACTCACTTGGTGCAAAAATTATGGAATACCAGCTTAGAGAACCCTCCTATGGCGTTTTTAGCTGCTGGAATTGAAGAGAAATGAAGAGAAATCTAGATATTTCCTATTTAGTCCTAGCTTTATTTAGTTAATTTTGCAATATTCCAATTTTACCCTTAATTCATCAATTTTTCTGCTGTTTTCATGCCCTTGCCGTCCAGCCCAAATAAATTTTGGGTCTAATTACCTTTTAAATCCTTTCTCATTAGACACTTAAGCTATTTAATCATCCTACTCACTTTTACACCTTTTATAATTTAGTCCTTTTCATTTAATTAACTATCCAAACATTAAAATTTCCTAACGAAATTTTAATACCACATTACTAACATTTCATAAATATTTATACAATTATTTTTGACTCGGTTTTACGAGATAGATGTCTCGATAACTTATTTTTACCTAATTTCTTCAATAATTTCTATTTCTAACTAACCACTAAATCGATAAAATTTTTCTATCAATATTTTCATACGATTTTTCTATCATATAAATATTCATGCAAAAATATTGAAATAAATTTCTCTTTAGATCGGATTTGTGGTTACGAAACCACTGTTCCGATAACCTTGAATTTAGGCCATTACAACTCTCCCCCCCTTTAAGGATTTTCGTCCTCGAAAATCTTACCAGTAAAGAGGCTTGGGTATTGTTTTCTCATTGCCTCCTCCAGTTCCCATGTCGCTTCCTCAATCCCGTGCTTTTGCCACAATACTTTCACCAAATTTATCTTTTTATTTCTAAGTTCTTTTGTCTCTCGTGCCAATATCTTGAATGGTTCTTCACTATAAGTCATATCCGGTTGAATCTCTACTTCTGTCGAAGAAATAACATTTGAAGGATCTGATCGATATCGTCGTAACATAGATACATGGAAAACATTATTGATTCTATCAAGTTCCGGTGGTAATGCCAATCGATAAGCGACCGGTCCAATTCTTTCTATGATTTCATAAGGCCCGATAAATCTTGGACTCAGTTTACCCTTTCGACCGAATCGGAGGACTGTCTTCCAAGGAGACACTTTCAGGAATACCTTGTCACCGACTTGAAATTGAATCTCTTTTCATTTAAGGTCGGCATATGATTTTTGACAATCGGAAGCTGCTTTTAGACTATCCCGAATAACCTTTACTTTTTCTTCATTTCCTGATCAAATCAACCCCATGTATCTTCCTTTCATCGAGCTCATGTCCAATATAACGGTGTTCTACATTTTCTCCCATACAAAGCTTCATACGGAGCCATTTTGATACTGGACTGATAACTATTATTGTAAGCAAATTCAATCAAAGGTAGATAAATCTCCCAATTACCTTCAAATTCTAGTATACAACATCGGAGCATATCTTCCAATACTTGAATTACACGCTCAGATTGGTCATCTGTCTGAGGATGAAATGCAAAGATCTTGAAATACAACTGAGTACCCAAGGCTTCTTGCAATTTGTCCCAGAAACGAGACGTAAATCGGGGATCTCTATCTGATATAATGGAGACAGGCACTCCATGTAACTTGACAATCTCAGATATATACAGTTCAGCTAGTTTATCTAAATAATAATCCATACATACCGGAATAAAGTGCGCTGACTTTGTCAATCGGTCAACAATCACCCAAATAGCATCTTTTTTTCTCGGAGACAAAGGTAATCCCGATACAAAATCCATAGTGATTCTTTCCCATTTCCATTCCGGTATAGTAATTGGTTGAAGTAATCCTGAAGGTACCTGATGCTCAGCTTTAACTTGCTAACATATTAAACACCCTGATACAAACTCAGAGATATCACGTTTCATTCCCGACCACCAGTACATCTTTTTTAGATCATTATACATTTTATTACTTCCCTGATGTACAGGACATAGTACTGCACTGTGAGCCTCGCGTAGAATCTTCTCAGTATGAGCTCAAATTACGAGGTACACATACCCTACCTCTGAATAACAAACAACCATCGAACCAACTCAAATTCGTAATCATTACCCGACTCACACTGCGTGCCGCTTAACTTGTAACTTCTCATCATTCTTCCGAACTTCACATATTTGCTTTGTAAAATATCGGTTTAGCTCTCAATTCAAATTTAGGATTGAATCATCATCACTCGATGATAACCAAGTATTCATAGCTCGCAAAGCAAATAGAGATTTCCGGCTCAAAGCATCACCTACAACATTAGCTTTACTGGATGGTAATCAATAATCAAATCATAATCCTTTATCGCCTCAAGCCACCGCACTGCCTCTCAAATTCAAATCTTTCGTGTCATCAAATATTTCAAGCTTTTATGATCGATGATAAATATGACATGTCTCACCGCATAAGTAATGCCGCCATATCTTCAAATAAAAATACAATAGCAAAATAATTCAAGATCATGTAATCGGATAATTTCTTTCATGTGGTTTAAGTTGTCTTGAAGCATAGGCTATTACTTTACCTTCTTGCATCAAGACACAACCTAAACCATTTAATGAGGCATCATTTGTAAATAACAAATTCCTTACCCGATTCAGCCGCACTAATACAGTGCTTTCGTTAGTAGATCTTTCAATGGTTGAAAATCACGACATTCATCACCCATTCGAACTTTACATCTTTCTCGCAATAATCGAGTCATTGGAGAAGCTATCATAGAGAATCCTGCACAAACCTCCGATAATAACCAAATAAACCCAAGAAACTTCTAACTTCGGATACATTCTTCTGGTGGACTCCAATTGACAATAGTGAGATTTTACTCTGATCTACCTGATACCTTCTAGCAGATACAATATGTCCTAGAAAACCTACTTCTCAAGCCAAAATTCACATTTACATCGAATTTAGCATACAATTGCTTCTCTCACGAAATTTGTAACACGCTCTCAAATGTTCTGCATGTTCTTCTTTATCCCAAGAATAAACCAAAATATCATCAATGAATACTACCACAAATCTGTCTAAATACGGTGGAATATCCTGGTTCATCAAATCCATGAATACTGCAGTGCATTAGTCACCTTAACGGCATAACCGTAAACTCATAATGCCCGTACACTGGTTCTAAAAGTCGCTTTTGGCACATCCGACTCCTTTACTCAGAAATGATAATAACTCCAATCGAAGATCAATCTTTGAAAACATGGTAGCACCTTTCAACCGATCAAATAAATCATCGATCCGGTAACGGGTACTTATTCTTTATAGTTACTTTATTAAGTCATGTTTGTCAGTCAATACACGATCTCAAAGACCCATCTTTCTTTTTCACAAATAGAACCGAGCACCCCAAGGTGAATGACTCGGTCGGATAAAACCCCACAACAAGTTCTTGCAATCGTGTCTTTTACTCCTTTAATTCAGCAGGAGCCATACGATACAAAGCTATGGAGATCGGAGTAGTTCCTAAATCAAATCTATAGAAAATTCTACTTCTCTTTCGTGGCAATCCTGGTAATTCCTCCGAAACACATCGAAAAATTCACATACCACTGAATCGCTTTGTATTTTTGACTCGAGATACTTTGGTGTCAAGTACATAAGCCAAGTAAGCATCATACCCTTTTTAACATACCTGCAATGCGCCATTATCAAAATCACATCGATAACCCTCATCTCGATCGATTTAACCCAAGCAACTCACCATTCGACATTTTAACATAATATATTTATGTCTACAATTTACTATCGCATCATGTCAAGTTAGCCAATCCATGCCCAATATCACGCCAAATTCATCAAATTGCGGTAACATCAAATTAGCCAGAAACAATAACCTCTTACTATCGTGAGACAATTTTTACAAATTTTATCCACTAACACTGATCGCCTAGGGGTTCGAGACTTTAACCACAAATTCAATGGTTCAACAGATAAATTTTTAACAATTGCAAGTTTAACACATATATATGAATGCGTAGAACTAGGATCAATCAATGCAAAGAATATCGCTGTCAAGTAAAGAAAATGTACCAGAATAATAACATCGGTGCTTGAGGTATCTTTTCCGCACGAATGACATATGTCCTAGCAGTGCTCGTACCTCGTGCCTACCTGCAGTATCTTTTGTAGCTCCTCGACTACACGACATTACCGGATGGTCGAGGTGGTCCGCCTCGAAACTAGATTACTCTCACTCGATATCTGCTCAACTTCTTTTTCAACCCTTTCTAGACAATCTCTCGAGAGAAATGGTCAAAAGAACCACATCGTGAATAAGCCCCACTCTTAAATCGGCATTCATCAAAATGGGTTTTATTACAAAGATCGACATCTCGGCTTAGGGGTACCAACACCGCCAACACCGGTAGTCGATGGAGTGAAAGGTCTTGGATTAGTATGTTGAGAACCTCGCTCTCTACCCGAATACCCAAAGGGCTGA
This sequence comes from Gossypium anomalum, assembly GCA_025698475.1. NCBI lineage: Eukaryota > Viridiplantae > Streptophyta > Magnoliopsida > Malvales > Malvaceae > Gossypium > Gossypium anomalum. The sequence continues at coordinate 21,251,641 of CM046966.1, forward strand.
GGTAGAACGATCTTGGTATTTCTTCAATTTTTTGAGGCGTAAAACGGGATTTTCCCATCGGTCTTTTACTAAAAATTCGAGCTTCCTCTCACTGCTTTTTTCTTTACTCAATTCTTCTCGCTTTATAAGCTCTCTCTCCAATGTAGCAAACTCTCGAATTTCAAGAATTCCGATCAGTAGTTTAATGTCTTCATTCAACCCTTCTTCGAATCGTTTGCACATTTCAGCTTCTGACTATACCCATTCTCGAGCATATTTACTCAAGCGAACAAATTCTCTTTCATACTCGACATCGATCTGCTTACCTGCTCACTCAAGAAATTCTTTTCTCTTTTGATCAAGAAACCTCGACTAATATATTTCTTTTTGAACTCTCGGTGCTCAAATAATTCCCATGTAATTTCTTCTTTCTAACAATCAAGCTTTAGTATTCCACCAATGGTAAGTCGTGTCTTTTAGCGGTGAGATGGCACATTCCGGACATTCTTCCGGTGTACAAGATAATTCCTCCAAAACCCGAATAGTGTTTTCCAACCAGATTCAAATTGCGCTCGAATCATCATCAATCGCGCTGCCAAATTCTTCTACCCCATATTTTGATTTTTTATCTACAGGAGCTTTCCTTTTCTCGACAGATTCGATGCACTGCACTGTGGGATCTCTGAACCAGGTGGAGGAGCAGGGGAAGCTTGAGCTTGCTTGCACTCTGAGGTTAGTTCTTAAATATTGACTAAACCATTCATTCATCACTTGAAAGAAGGCTCGCTTTGCCTCTCCCCTTGGCCCCTCGGATACGGGCCTTATACTACTAGTTACTTCACTTCCCTCCTCTGTGCTGCTCGAGCTGAGTCGAGCATGACTCCCGGCTTCCTCAGTTGAGATCGGTCGGTGAGACATTTACTACAAAAAAACACATTTAAATGGTCAGGAGATATCACACTATCAATAATAATTTAAATGGCATGTATAGCTAATCCCATGTTTGCTACATCGGTCCTAGAACTGACTAAACCGTAGCTCTGATACCAATAAATGTAATACCCCCTACCCGTACTCATTGCCGGAAGGGTACGAGGCATTACCAGAGCTTACGAATATTTTTTTTTTTGAAAAATTCAATATAATCCATTATACAGATATCTAACCTTCCCTACAATATTAAATCGAAACCAATCCACATCAACCAAATCAATTCAACATATTTTCAAGATAAATTCATGCATATTTATAAGATAACGTCATCACATATCTAAAATCAGGTTTGTTAACCATACTAATGGCTAACTTTACATTCATTTCACGTTAACATTTACTTTGTTAGCTTCTACATGCCATTGATTTCCAAAATAAAGTTTCTTTATATACCGAAATCCTGAGATTGATAGTGTGATGTGTCTCTGACCAAATCCGACCACCGAGCTCTTAACACTACAAAACAGGGGAAAAGGAAATAGGGTAAGCACTTTGTGCTTAGTAAGCTCATGTAACAAGAATTATACTTACCTAATATTTTCAGTACAATACAATAAACATTCCATATATCCATTCAATGCATTATTACCCTAACATGCACAAACTCAACATTCACGTTAGTACAATAATTTCCATGTATCAATAATATATATCATGATTGATGAGCTCATCAATACTATGATTTCCATTCCCTTGTTGTTTTTCCATATTTATCCCGTTGAATTACTCGAAATTTCGATGGATTTTTCAGAGGTACACTTTTAGTGTACATTTTCGGTCCGCTAATTCATATTCATGTGCGCACATTTCCATTTCAGAGCACACTCTCATGAACCTCAACCTTGCAATGGGATTACTACCCAGCTAAATCACGCAATATAAACTCATAGAGTATTGTCGGGATTACCACCCAAAGCTAAATCCTCTGCAACGACAATTACTCTAATGAGCTTGGATCCAATTACCACCCAGCAAATTCGCACCTAATTCGGATTACCCGTCCGCACTAAATCCATTTTCCACATATTATTCGGGAGGGCTATATCAGATAGGATCACCCGTCCGGGCTAGATCCATTTTACCGTCAATTCCTTTTCAGAGATCCATTGAATTTTCCTTTCATTCAACCGGGATTTCTTCCCCTTTATATCAAATATATCAATGTTTCATCAATTTTCATACAATGAACATTCAAATCATATTCACATCAATAACATACATTTCAAGTATTTAAGAATATAATTCAAGTTACATGAACTTACCTTGATACTTGTTCGTAAATAATAAAAGTCTACTAATCCCGAACTTTTTCTTTTTCTCGATCTAGCTTCGTATTTGAATCTTCCGGATCTAAATAAATAAATTTAATTATCAATTTAATACATTTCATGTTCATATGCAACATTCTCTATAATTCAACTATTATTTATAGTTCATTCAAAGCTGTCTACTTGAGTCATAGTCACTAAATTATTTATAACTTGAGCTACGGAACTCAAAATTAAGATCTGTTAATTTTACCTAAAACTAAACTCATATATCTTCTTACCATAAAATTTTTAGAATTTTTGGTTTAGCCAATAAGTACAGTTTATTCTTTAAAATCACCCCTGTTCTACTGTCTGATAGTTCTGATTCTTCTTCACTAAAAATAATTATCTCCTTGTACAGAATTCAAATGATGTTCTAGTTTTTTTATATTAAAACTAGACTCATTCAGGATTCTATACATATAAATTTAAACCCCTAATTATTTTTCTTCATTTTTTTATGATTTTTCAAAGTCAGAACTGGGGAACCCGAATTCATTCTGACATTGTCTCACAAAATTCATTATATCTCAAAATTTACAAATCCATTACTTGTACTATTTCTTCTATGAGAAACTAGACTCAATAAGCTTTAATTCCATATTTTTTTCATCTTCTAATTCGATTTCTACAATTTATGGTTATTTTTCAAAGTTAGTCTACTGCTGCTGTCCAAACTGTTTTAGTGCAAGCTGTTTATTACTATTTTTCCCCTAAACTTTTAATAAATGATAATTTCGTCCCTACTCAATTAGCCTCTCAATTGAGCTTATTTTTCCCAATTAACACTTTATTATATCACCTTAAACTAGTTTACAACCTTTAGGAATCAGAATTTCAGAAATATACTTTAATTCCAAACATTTTCACAATTAGGTCCTAAAAATCAATTTCCATTGAAATTACCTAATAAAATCATCTCATAAAAAATTTAAAGCTTTAATTTCATTCTAATTCATCATAAACTTACATAACTCAACCATAGTGACTTTCAATTTCATCCATGAAATCAAAAACTAATGAATTTAATAGTAGGACCTAGCTGTAAAAGTCTTAGAAACACAAAAATTACAAGAAAAAGGCAAGGTTTAACTCACTTGGTGAAAAAATTATGGAATACCAGCTTAGAGAACCCTCCTATGGCATTTTTAGCTGCTGGAATTGAAGAGAAATGAAGAGAAATCTAGATATTTCCTATTTAGTCCTAGCTTTATTTAGTTAATTTTGCAATATTCCAATTTTGCCCTTAATTCATCAATTTTTCTGCTGTTTTCATGCCCTTGCCGTCCAGCCCAAATAAATTTTGGGTCTAATTTCCTTTTAAATCCTTTCTCATTAGACACTTAAGCTATTTAATCATCCTACTCACTTTTACACCTTTTATAATTTAGTCCTTTTCATTTAATTAACTATCCAAACATTAAAATTTCCTAACGAAATTTTAATACCACATTACTAACATTTCATAAATGTTTATAAAATTATTTTTGACTCGGTTTTACGAGATAGATGTCTTGATAACTTATTTTTACCTAATTTCTTCAATAATTTCTTTTTCTAACTAACCACTAAATCGATAAAATTTTTCTATCAATATTTTCATACGATTTTTCTATCATATAAATATTCATGCAAAAATATTGAAATAAATTTCTCTTTAAATCGGATTTGTGGTTACGAAATCACTGTTCCGATAACCTTGAATTTAGGCCATTACAACATTACTTGATATTGGGCATGCAAGGGAGAAGTGTAAAGGCTTAACCGTTGGGCTACTACCCATATAAATTTTTACTCTAAATTATATATATTCTAATGTGATTTTTTATTTTAGGTTGATGAAAAGAAAAAGAAAAAAAATGAGAGAGGAGTAGTATAACCCAAGACCTCTGGAAAGCACACTAACTACTTAACCATCAAATTTGGGTCAATTTTTAATTAATTATTTCAATTAACTCCCTATATTTTGGGTCATGACATGTATTTAATGTTGCTTAAAGCTTTTTAAATTTTTAATTAATTTTTTTAACATATTAGTTTTTTTGGTTAGATGGTTAGATAGTTGCAAATACATCCTTGAGTCTCGGGTTAGATTCATTTCTTATTCACATTTGTATTTTTTATTTCATGATGCTTCAAGTTTTTTAAATTTTTAATTATTTTTTTACATATTAGTTATTTTATTAGATGGTTAGATAGTTGCAATTACATCCTTAAATCTTGAGTTTGATTCTTCTATTACTCACATTTGTATTTTTTTTATTTCATGTTACTTCAAACTTTTTTTAATTAATATTTTTAACATATTAACTCATTTCGTTAGATGGTTAGATAATTGCGATTACATTCTTGAGTATGAGGTTCCATTATTTTTATAACGTATTAATGTATTTTTTATTTCATATTGTTTGAAACATTTTTATTTTTAATTAATATTTTGGTGATATTTTTTTAATTATTTTTATAAGCTTGTTATTATTCTTTCAATTAATTATATTTGTAATAATTATTTAATTTTATTTTGATAAAATCAAATAATTATTATCATTATCGATATTCAATTTTTAGTTTTTTTTTTCTTTTTTCTTCTTTTCGATCTTTTTACATTGTCAGTATCCACATTCAATTTTTTAACAAATCCTAAAGATTTTGCTTCATAATTTCAAGGATGAAGCTGAACAAGTTATCATCAACAGGTTCAAACATGGTAAGTAACTTGGTCCATAAATTCTGTGGGACTAAGCTTTGAAAGTTGTGTTATAAACGGGATGATAAAATTGGTATCAACAACTGACTTTATAAAATTCCAAATACAAAACTTAACTGACTTTTATCATGTAATTTTTTACTTACAAAATGCATTACAATTAGCAAAATTAACACAAACCATAACAATTAACTGTTGGGATATTTTAATAAGCAAAGCCTTTTATATCTTATACACCAAATATTTTCTTTAAAGTTTGCTAAAGTTTTAATATCAAATTTTAAATATGGCATTTAATTCAAGTTTAGAAATTTTTAATGTTTTTATTTATTTCTTTCTTAAATATTATCCTATAAATATCCGATTTTCAAGAGAAATAGAAATAAACTTTTTAAGTCCTTCATTGGGTGAAAAAGGTGTTGCAAGCTAGTATTTTGGGTGATTGAATTTGTTCAACAAAATTTCTTTACACCTGATATTATCATCTCAAGAGAGTGACTTAGTCCATGTCTCAATCTCCATCACCCTATTTGAATATAGTTTAATATCATATAATTTAACAATTTAAACTTACCTTCTAAATTTATTTTTTATTTAAATTTTGAAATTAGTAAACATCAGTGTTTGCTTTATAATTATTTTAAATTAATTTTATGTTAAAAAATGAATGGATAAATTAGATAGACCATGTGGCAAAGAAAAGGAGACTGTCCACATTACATCTACTTAAGACTTTGTAATATAATATATATAGATTTTATTCAATTTTATAAAAGTTAATATAATAGAAATTTATGTAATATTTAGGAACAAATTAATCAGAGTTAAAGGAGTTCCTTTTCCAACGAGATTTGGATTTTTAAGATATATATATTTTTTTAAAAGCGTTTCTATATAATCTTCTCATGCTTGTTTTTAGAATTTGTATTTTTATTTAATATAAAATTTTCAAAAAAAACAAATTATCTAAACTAATATATATTTAATTTGTTTTTAGAATTTGTATTTTTATTTAATATAAAAATTTTAAAATATATATATACTTTTTAAAAAAGAGATGTTGAAATTGTGATATTTAACTCTCCCTTTTTATCTAAAATTATCTAAACTAATATAAATTATTATATTAATAAGATTAAAACTAATAAATATTTTTTTTAAAATTAGTATTTATCTATATCGAACAACATAATTTTATTCCGAACTTATATTTTACTAATTGGGGAGGAATTCATTTACACCGATGTAAAACTTAAGTGGTTTTATATTCTTTTGTATATTTTTGTACGATTAATATTTTAAAAATCCAACCATCATATTTCATACTTCGTTCATGTAGATCATGCATGTTAAATTTGACATAATTTAAAATTTTCTAATTATTTGTTTTATGTAAAAAGAACTTTCAACCGTTAAATATATTTTAATATAGACAATATTTTAGATCGATATGATAGAGATATCAAATCGATTTAAAAATTTGCATGCATTAAAAATAGTAATATCATGATAAATTCAATGGTTGGATCGTCAAAATATTATTCGTATAAAAAGTTACGAAAGGGTGTAAAACCACTTAAATTTTACATTAGTGTAAGTGGATCTCCCCCCTTCCTAATTTACTACACAATATTCTAATATGAATTCAACACTTTTTTAAATTTAGTAGTAAAGTTTAATACTTAATTTTTCAATACTTAAATTTTATGTCTATCAAACAACACTTAAATTAACCAATATTTATAGTATATCAAATTGATTTCTACCAAAGCCTTTTACAAGTTCATGAATTTCAAAAATGTTAGACACATTTAAAGGCGAGAAAAATTGTCTTGACTATTTCTATGGCTGAAACAGTAGCCACAAGCATTGTTTTATTTCCATATTTGCCTATTTTCAAACTTAGCAAATTTTAAAACAAAAATATTAAGCTATCTGTTTTTAAGATCTTTGGATGAGTTAAAATCCAAAACATGACCAATTGAGTTGAAATTGGAGACTAAAAGACAGAGACGAAGCCAGGGGGCTGGCATGGGCCCCGGCCCCCTAAAATGTAAATTTGTTCTTTTGGCCTTAAATTTTTTTAAAAAATTTAAATTAGTAAAGGTAAAATTGTACTTTGCCCCCTTAAAATTATAAAAATTTGATTTAATCCTTTACAAATTATAAAGATATAAACTATAAAAAATTAAAATTTTATCCGACCCCCTAAAAATTTGTTCTGGCTTCGCCCCTGCTAAAAGATTGGTTATTGTGAATTAAGTCTGGTTAGTCGCGGAACAAGTGAAGCAACTTTTTATAGTTGAAGACATTGGATTACATCAAGACTTTTATGAAATTATTATCCTATGTTGTTTTTTAGCTTTGCTTTATCGAAAAGTTATTAAACTATAACTCTTATGTAAACAAACTTAAATAGCTTATAAACTTAAGTCTTGCCTAGGTTAAAGTAATCGAGAGACCCAAAATGATAGTGGATTTTTCAAACTTGCTCAAGTTAAGAACATGTATGTGTGCATTATTTCTTTAAGCAATCAAGAAAGTCTCTCGACTTGCAAAACTAAACATTCAAGGAGAAAATTTTGTGGGAGAGTGATCTAACCTTTATACAACGGTGAGGTCGTTAAAGTGGTGAGAGTCAGACTAGTCTTAGGACTTAAAACATTGGTTGCACTAGGCCTCGCACACATAGACTGAGGTTGAATTGCATAAACAATCTCAGTGCTAATTTTTCTTTTGTGCACATTTTGATTTCGTGGTTAAAACTGAGATCACAATTATAAACACCATCTTAGCCTTAGTTTCTGTTTGCTAAGCAAATACCTCTCGTTTCATAATTAATATTATATTTATATATACAACTGCATCATTTTAAAAATTTAAATTCATTATTTAAAATTTGAAATTCCAAAAATCACTTGTATTACATATTGATTATTGTATTGTTGAAATATAAATAATATGGAAATTTATATAAATCTATATCAACTAATAATTTATATATTTTTTTAATATTAAAATATATATTAAAATATCCGATTGGTTTTGAAACTTGATATTATCATACCATTGAATTCAACATAACGAAGTCTTTGAATGAGAAAAAAAGTCAATGATTAAGACATGAAATTATTTGAGACTATCATGAAACAATATTGTTCTAAATCAACAATTAATTAATTTGAGGGTCATTACGTTTCATATAAAAAAATAACCCCATTTTAACATTTCTTTTTTTAATTTTCGTTCATCCCTATACTATTGAGAAAAAAAAAAAAAAGGGCAAATCGTGTTCTCTCAAAAGAGATTATTTGACAAAATCCAATTTTTTAAGAATAATTGTATAATATATGCTGTGGTCAAAATTTTCTAGAGGATTCACCACCCATATAAAATTCAACAACCAATGTTTTACGCCATTCTATTTTGGTAAAATTCTGTTATTAGTCCTTATATTACATGTAAGTTATGGATTTACTATTTATATTGTAATTTGGTCATTTTTTAGTCCCTATATTTTTCAAATTTTGAAATTTCAGTATTGACCTAAATTATAACTGTTAAATTTATTAAGTAAAGTTCTATTTTCAAAATTTTCTGTGACAAATGTATTATCATATATGTAATATCATGTTAACTTTTTATTTTCATATAATACTCATAAAAAGCCATGTCGTTTTAGCTAATGGATAGTGGTGAAGCCCCTAAAATGAAACATTTTTCATTTAGGCCCTTTAATAAATTATAAAATTTTAAATTTGTAATGGTAAAATTGCACTTTGCCCCCTAAATAATAAAAATTTGAATTAATCCTTTAAAAATTATAAAGATATAGGTTATTAAAATAGTGAAATTGTATTTTTACTATCGTATAAATATACAATTTAATTCCAATCCCCCAAAAATATTTTCTGGCTTCACCCCTACTAATGGAGTTGGTTATCATTTGAGTCAAAATTAAAATTTAAAAATTTAAAAATTATAGAGAATACAAATTATTAAAAGGATATACTGCTTCTGTTTAGGTCAAGAATGAATTTTAAAAATTCTAAAATTATAGGGAGTAAAATTGATCGATTAAATTAGAGTACGGAGACTAAATTCATAACTTAAGCAAAGTATAGGGACTAATAGCAAAATTTGACCTCCTATTATATTAAGTTCCTTCAAAAACAGTTGAAACTTCATTTAAAAGTTTTTAACTTTCAAAGTGGAATGGTAAGATTGGGTTTTAAATGAATTTGAGTTGGCTTAAATTTAAAGTTTAAAGTTCTATACGAGTAAAATGGAGTTTCATTTTTAAAGTTTGAATTTTTTTTATTTACTTCCTTTTATATAAGTTTTTGTTTTGTGATGCAATGCTTAAAATTATTTATAGCCCTTCCCCAATCCTTAAATAGGAGGATACTGCGCTTTAGTATACTTGAACTCACATTCTTCTGCATTGACAACAATACTGATGTTAACTGAGCTAAGACTCAATCGACAAAAAAACTCATTATTATTATTTGATAAAAAAAACTTGATTATCATAGTCCCAGTTTTGATTATTTATATTTTTGCTCTTGTTTGAATAGAAATTTTCAATACTGATTAAAAAGAAAAAAAAACTCAATTGCAATTTGCTAAATAGCTTAAACATTTTGAACTTAACTTGACAATCTGTCGCAGATAAAGGTGTGCATGGGCCGGGCCCATAAAAAAATTTTAAGCCCTTTTTTAAGGCTCCGGCCCGGCCCAGCCCGGCCCGAAATATGGGCCTAGAAATTTGTCCAAGCCCGGCCCGGGAAAAAATAGTAGGCCCGAGCCCGGCTCGACCATATTAATTTTTTTTACTTTTTTATTAAATAAAAAATTTTAAAATATAATAAATCAAATACATTTAAAAACATAAAAACAAATATTAAAATAAAAAACAAATAAAAAATGAGACTAAAATAATTATTAAAATAATGCATAAATTAAAAATATAATAAAAAGTAATTATATTAAAATTGAAAAATTGAAACAAATTAGAATTAAATTAAGAACCAAATTATATTAATAACAAAAGTTTTACAATATCAAAATAACATTAAAAACAACAAAAAGAGTAAAGTAAAAGTACTAAATTTACTTAAAATTAAAAATAAAAAAATTATAAAAATAATTTAATATTAAAATCAGGCCGGGCCCGGGCCAAAAAGATCTTACCCGGGACCCGGCCCGTTTTCTAAACGGGCCTCATTTTTTGTCCAAGCCTATTTTTCGGGCCTATATTTTTACCCAAACCCTCCCATTTTTCGGGCGGGCCTTCGGGCCGGGCCGGGCCGCCCGGCCCGTGCACACCTCTAGTCGCAGAGTGTGTATATTAATAATAATCTATGTGAATAATGTGCAACTATACACAATCGTAATAATAAATAAAGTAGTGAGTAGAGTATCGTCTTCACTAGGATTGTGTGTGCAACCAAAAATTGTAAATTTTAATTATCCATTTGGCAAACAATAAAAAATATGGTTAAGGAATGCGCCAATTAACTAAACTAAATTTAACCTAGATGAATGCACAACTTAACAACACAAAATAATAAGCAAATAGCAAGCGTTAAATACAATGACATGAAGGACTAGAATAGTTAATCCCCTTTAACCTATATTTATTAAAATAATGATAAAGAATGTCATGGGTTGACCGTGGCATAATTGGTGATCTACTAACCCCGATTTTATGAGTGCTCAACTTCTCTCAAAGTCCTAAGCTTAACATCTTAGTCTCTTCGCATATGTCTATGTCGAGTCTAACTTTAAGATTACCTTTCTAGGCATCATTCTTAAGAATTAAGTGAGGTAACAGTGATATGTCTATAAAGAAACAAGTTTAACCACATTAATCCTAAGGTTATGCAAGGTAATAAATATCCATTGATACCATACACATGATTAAACAAGCACCAATTAACTATTGTGTCAATTAATAACTATATTTTCAAATCGATTTACTAATTCAATTACTTACCAACATAAAGTATGTATCAGGAAGTATGATCATCTCTACCAAAACTTCATTGAATATAAACTAAAGTTGCATAAACATTATAGCATCAACAAGATTAAGTCATAGTAATTAAAGAGAAAACAAAAAAAAAATAAACAATAAGCAATCATGTTTTCAATATAAGAATGAAGTAACAAATAAAAGAAAGAAGAAATTGTAAGGTGATTTTCGATGGTTCTCCGTGGTGGTTCACGATTCTTCTCCTCGTTTCTCTCTTTGTTTCGCTCTTAGCAATGCTTTCTTAAGCTATTATCGAAACTCTCTTGCTTCTCACTCGTGGAATTGCTCTTTTACCACAACCCCTGATCTAAGGGTGATAGATTTGCCATGTTCTATCCCTTCTCGATTTGGATTCGATTCGATATTTTTAGGTATACTAAAAGGTGAATTATTTTGCAATAATTGAAAATTTTGATCTATTTGACTCACATCGACTTGCACCATATGTAAACCTTCTTCTACTTTGCTAACCCTATTCAATAATGATGGGTCGTTATTAAAGGGTGATTTTCTCTCCAAATCTCAGGTGGCCCTAAATGTAATGGAGGTTGGTATGACGCGTTGGGTCTTGAAAGATTAAGGTTTTGGGATCCTTGATTAGAGGGACCTCTTTGGTTCCCTCCCCACATGAGGTTGGGATGGTTACGCCACCCCGGGTTATAGGTGTTTGAATAAGGGTTGTATCCTCTATTCCCTACATAATTGACCTCTATTTGGCTACTCTCATTTTGATTTCCCCATATTGTGCCCTCAGCATCGGTTCCGGCATTAGAATGAGTGAAAAGTGGTAGATTTGGAACTTACGCCTTTACCAAACTCATCTCAAGTTAATTAAGCTTTTCGAGGACTAGTTGGTACTTGTTCTCACTATCGACCGCATTCGTGATCAATTTCTAGACTCTATATGTGAACCACTTAATTGGCCACATATACGAGGTCATTGCCATATCTTTAATGAGTTGGCAAGCTTCAACATGTGTCTTTGACATGAACACCCATGCAGATGCACTGTTAATATTAGAGTGCAAGTTTCCATCTAGCTCATTATAAAAAACTTAGAGTTGTAGCCAATCTTACAGGCTGCGGTATGGACACTTATGGAGCATGAGTTTAAAGCGCTCTCATGCCTTATAAAGTAATTCCCCTTTTAATTGTCGAATGTCCGCGATATCCATGTGAAGCTTCATCGTCTATTGATGCTAAAATACGCTCTAACGGATCATCTACCGAATTAAGGTCCCATTCTATAGCGACTAATAACTCTATTCCGGACATAGCAAAACATTCCTTACCTTCATTAGGATACCTCATGGATTTGAATACATTAAAGGTTACCTGATTATCTTGAACTCACATGGTGAGTTCCTCTTTTTGGACATCTATCAACCATTTCCCAGTTGCCAAGAAAGGTTTTCCCAATATGATAGGGATGTATTTATTTGCTTCAAAATCCAAAATAAGTAAATCAGCAGGAAAAATATATTTTTTAGCACGTACCATAACATTTTTAATTTTCCCTTCAGGATGTGTTATCGATCTATCTGCCAATTGCAGTGCAACCTTTTTCGATCTAACCTCACCAATACCCAATCACTTAAGCACGAACATAGGCATCAAGAGTCTCAAATGTAGCATGGTATGGTAAAACTTTTCGGATCCTTCATTTTCAGTGGTAGTTTGTCTTGCAAGAATGCGTTACATTCCTTTGTCAAAGCTACTGTCTCATTTTATTTTTACTATCAGAGATTCACGCAACACACTCAAACAACCATATCAAAATATACTATGTAAAGCAAAAGGAGAAAACCAAAAATTTAACGAATCGACATCAAAACTTACTCAATAATCTCCTAACAGAGAATGCTAACAGTGTAACTTTAACTAGTTCGTATTCCTTATGACAATTAAAGAGGAAAAGGGAAAAATCAAAAAAGAAGAAAAAGTAGAGAAGGAAGAAAAAGAAAAAGAATGCGAAAGAAGAACTAACGTTAATTGATTATCAATTAACTTCCATCCAGACTTCTAACATTTAGCAAAAATATTTTCCTTACGCATACTACGAGATTCAAACTCGGAACCAGATAGAATACAGACAAATGCTTAACCAGTGAACCAGCAAGCACATTCTTGTCACCCTTTTACAAAGAATTGAATTTAAACGGGTAGTGCATGCTTGTGGGTTGATTCTAAAACAACAAAACTTTTAATAATGCGGCTCGAGCTTTAGACCTTAAACATAGAAACAGAGCACAGAACTAGAGATACAGAAATTAATTACTACAAATTTTCACAAACAAGTTTTTAAAATTTTGGGGCGTTACATTCATTAACTAGTTGTCTATCTGATTCTCCAAGTTCTTTAATGTTGCCGTTTAGCTTTGAATCAAGGTATCATTCTTTGTTGTGTACGCTTTCATCAAATTCTCAAGATTACTTAAAGAATCAACTAATGGAGGCTTCTAAACTTGCTGAGAAAACCCTAGCGGATGAATTTGGTGGGGATTGCATATAAGAGTTGCTAGGATTAGACTCTTGGTTACTCCATAAGAAATTCAAATGATTTTGCTATGAAGGGTTGTAAAAATTTGACTTCTATTCTGATTTTGGTTACCCATGTAATAAATGGATTTTGGGTTTGATGGGCAGTTTTTGAACATATGGCCATCTCCACAATAAACATAGGAAATATTCTCAAACTGGCTTGAATGTTGGCCTGTTATGTTAGCATCGAAACCATTAATAGTTATGTTTTTAAGCATAGAAGTCATAGAAGATACCCAAGCTACAAATGATGAAAGTGCATCCATGTACTTCCTGCCACTCTTCTTCGTATGGCTATTCGGTTGGTTGGCCACTGATAATTATTGTTGGAAACTCTTTCAAGAATTTCGTAAGCCTCATTGTAAGATTTTGAAAGAAGGGCTCCAATTGTAAACACATCTACAACCATTCTAGTATGTACATTAAAACCATTGTAGAAAGTCTCCAATTGGATGCAATACGGAATACCATAGCGAAGGAACTTTCGTAATAATTCTTTCAACCGCTCCCAAGCTTCATACAATGATTCTTCGTCAAGTTGCTGAAATGTGATTATTTCTTTTTGAAGCTTGACATTTTGACAAGGAGGAAAATACTTCATCAAGAATCATTTAGCCAATTCTTGCCATGTAGTTATAGAACTGGGTAGTAAGGAATTCAATCATGCTTATGCTTTATCTCTTAACGAGTATGAGAATAACTTCAATCTCAAAGCGTCCTCAGTGACTCTATCCAATTTAAATGAGTTGTTCACCTCCATGAATAGTTAGAGATGCAAATGTAGATCTTTGGTAGACATTCTACTAAATTGGCCCACCATTTGCGACATTTGGAACATAACTGACTTCAATTCAAACTACAGTGCCTCAATTTCAGGTTTCTATCATCAGCAACAATGACTGAATTTTGAGCGTTGTAGATAGCTCCTCAATTTTGATTTTGTTGTCGAGGATCCATTATCACCTAAATAATAATGAAAATTACTAAAAATAAAAATGAAATGAATTTAAACTAAATTCCAAAATTTCAATTTCACAAATAATTACTAAAACACAGTCCTCAAAAATAGCACTAAAAACTTGTTGCAGAGTGTGCATATTAACAATATTCTATGTGAAAAATGTGCAAGTGTACACAATCGTAACAAGTAATAAAGTAGTGAGTAGAATATTGTCTCCAGAGGGACATTGTGTGCAACCAAAAATTGTGAAATTCAATTATCAATTTGGCAAACTATAAAACTATGGTTAAGGAATGTACTAGTAAACTAAACTTAATTTAACCTAGATGAATGCACAATGTAACAAACACAAAATAATAAGCAAATGGCAAGCGCTAAATACAATGGCATAAAAGACTAGAATAGTTAATCCCCTTTAACCCATATTTATTAAAACAATGATAAAAATTGATATGGGTTGACCATGGCATAATTAGTGATTTACTAACCCTAATTTTACGAGTGCTCGGATTCTCTGAAGTCTTAAGCTTAACCTCTTAGTTGTTTCGCATATGTCTATGTCAAGTCTAACTTTAAGATTACCTTTCCAAGCATCGTTCTTAAGAATTAAGTGAGATAACAGTGATATGTCTATATCGAAACAAGTTTAATCACATTAATCCTAGGGTTATGCAAGGTAATAAATATCCACCGATACCATTACATTTAATTAACACATGATTAAACAAGCACCAATCAGGTATTGTGTCAATTAATAACCATTTTCTCATATCGATTTTCTAATTTAATTACTTACCAACATCATGTATGCGTCAAGAAGTATGATTGTGATAGTACTTGACTTAGTACAACTATCAAATGCAGGGAACATCTCTATCAAAACTTTATTGAATATAAACTAAAGTCGTATACCATTCTAGCATCAACAAGATTAAGTCATAGTAATTAAAGAGAAAACACAAAAACAATAAGCAATCATGTTTTCAACGCAAGAATAAAGTAACAAATAAAAGAAAGAAGTAACAATAAGCAATCATGTTTTCTCCTCCTCCTTTCTCCTTTTGCTTTGCTCTTAGCAATGCTTTCTCAAGCTATTTCCAAAACTCTCTTGTTTCTTACTCGTGGAAATTGTGCCCCACTGCTCAATGGATGAATGCCTCATTGCTATTTTTAACTTTGATTCCCTTGATTTCCTCCATGTAGGTAGCATCCGCATGCACTTCTCAATAGCCGGTAAGTTTGTTCCTTAAATCAAGGGGTGTGTTTAGGATGTTGAAGACCGTATCTTTTAGATTTGATTTTTTTTCTTCGTTCCTTTCCATGTGCATACGATTTGGGCTCTAATTGGGTCACAAAAAATTGTCAAGCTCCTCCAACATTAGGTTAGACGTGAAATGAGGCCCAAATGAAGCTCCAACGAACGTCTATGCATGTGGATTCTTAAGGCCCAAACTGTTGGATTGATGCTACAACAATTGATGTGGCATTGAGCCTTTATCTATCAAGTTTCATTATTTCTGTCCACTGTCTTCATTAAACACCTAATAGATGAAAAATCGCGAGTTTAGCATAGCAATTAGTAAAAATAGCAAATTTCATAAGACTACTTTAGTAAAACAAAATTATAGGTGAAACTATAGAAATTGATTAGAAATCACTAGGAATTTCCATTAAATATGAGCTTAAAAGTATTGAAAACAACTCTATATTTTAAAATATCACAATCATATAACAAAATTTGAGTTTTATTGTTTACTATTCATTTGAATAATATTAAAAAGATTAAAAATATATATTACTATTTATATATATTGATAATAAAATTTAAATATAAATTTATATTATTAAATATAAAATCAATGTGGCTCAAATTCATGAAATTTCTTCGCACTTGGTAGTTTGGGTAAAGTGAATAAAATATTTGCGACTAATATTTTAGCTTCAGAAACCAATTATACATTCACAAGAAACCAGTAGGTATAGATGATGGAACTTTCATAGTTCATACCAATATAGTTTGGGTTTTTTTTGTTTTAATCCAAATTCAACAATAAATAATCTTCCATTAACACAAACAAAATTGAGTTTAGCTATCCATATTCTAAAATTCAATTCAGTTGTCAAAAACCGACTTTCCTGACTCACAACTAATTGACTTTCCATTTTCTATATATATTCACTATTACCAACGGATTGCCCAATCTCAATATCTATCTTTCCATTTACTCCTAAAAAAAGCAATTTAATGGAGTTTATTCAGAAATCAGTTCCCGGTACCTTGAAGAGATACTGGAGAAGGCGGCGATACCAAAGACTCCACGGCGGCGAAGTGATCAAGAAAAAGAACGTAAAAGTCACGAGGATCGGAGCGAGGTCGCGAAGGTTTTGGAAGATCAAAGCGATACCGAAGCTGCGATGGAGGCCGATGAAGCTTTTGACGAAGCTTAAAAACGGTTACATGAATATGATGATAAGATTAGCTGGGACTGTGGGGCATTTGACTGCTGAGAATCAATTCGGAGGGAAACGGATTCCCAAAGCTCGAAAGGTTGCTTTGGGTTATTCGAGCTATGAATTTGATCAAAGGTTGGTTTATGAGATTTACAAGAATTTAAGTGCTACCCATGAGCTATATGGATGAAGGAACTTGAGTGTTCCAAGGCCGGACGGGTACGGATGAATCTTAGAAGATGATTTGTAAATTTGATTCAGTTCAGTTCATCTTTTTAAATTCCGTTAGCTAGCAAAGGAGCAGCTTCAAGGACAACTCGACAACTGTAGAGCCTCCTGCAAGTCTGAGGCCATTGCTTGGCAAAGGAGTAATTAGATTGTATAATCAGCTCTTACCTCAACCAGTAAATTTACTTACGAATTATTTACACATGTTTCAACTTAAACTAATTCATTCAAACTTAATTCAACATCCAATCTTAAAATTTTCAAATCCTCAATCTTATAGCCAATTATTAATATTTTTATTTAAATTTACTTATATTTATATAGAAATAAATTGATAATATTAAATCATCGGATCATCCAAAAATTAAGTGCTGCAATCTAAAAATCCGATCCATCCACTCTCTAATTTTCAATCCGTTGAATTAATTTTATTTTATTTTATCTTTAATGTTTAAATGCTTTAAACACTAGTTTTAATGTAAACAAAAGTATACAAATAGTTAATAGTTTTTTAAAAAACATTCAACTTAAATGTTAATATTTTTAGGGTAAACCATCAAATAGTCACTTTTATTTTTCTCAGGTTACATTTTAGTTATTTATGTTTAAAATGTTACGTTTTAGTCACTTACGTTATCGCGTTGTAGCATTTTAGTCATTGAGCCATTAATTGTCGTTAACAGTGTAACGATAAACTGACGTGGCACGTTAAATCATCATTTCACACGAAAATTTTAGGTTAAATTCTACAATTGGTCCCTATATTTTTTTTTTCATTTTGAGTAATTTAATTTTTAAGAAAACAGAAGAGAATGGAAAATAAAGAGAGAAAAAAAAAAGGAAAGTTAAAAAAAACATAAAAGAAAAAAAATTAAATTGGAAGATGCCTAGTCTTGGCTATTGGAGCAGTTGGCTCCACGGATTCAAGATGAATTAATTTTGAATTCGTTTGTGAATTAATTCACTTGTGACATTCAAGGTGTAATTTACCTAAATCCTGAGTTAGTCACTAAACATGCGTATGCAATTTATGTGCTTTGATATAAAAATTTTAAATTTTAAATTTTAAAATTATTTTTTAAAATAAAAATGATTAAAAATATAAAAATTATGTTTTTAAAATTTTTTAAAATTAATTAAATGTTGACTTATAATTCATATGACAACCCACACGTATGTCATGTCAGCAAAGTTAACAAATATTAACTTTTTCATCCATTATAAGAGTTATTTGACAAAAAAAAAATACAAATTGAAAAACTAAAAAAAGAAAAAGAAAATGAAAAAGAAATGAAAACTAAAAAACTTTTTCCGTTTCATGGAGTGCAAAAAAATAATTGTACATGTATTTCATTATGTATAGTAACACAATCAAACAATGAATTTAATTATCAACATGTATTTCAATAACTATTACCACTAATCTTCGAATCAGCCAATTCAACATGGAATCCAAGAAACAAACCACCATTTCAAACATAAACAGAATAAGAAGGATGTTTGCAACTTATGTTGCCCACTACTGGAAACAATACTTACAGCAGAATCAACAACAACAATAAGATAAACATTCATTCTCGGAATGAAATATGTGTATATTTTAATAGTTTAAAAAAAATGTTTTCAAAAAATATCGTAATTATCTTCGTCTATTGGCGTTGCCATCATCCGTCCTATGCTGGAATTACAATTTTTCTTCTCTCTATTTGGAGGAATAATATATATTTATATTTCTAATATTTTAAGGTGCACTTTGTAAGTGATACACCTATTTTTTTAAGAGGAATAGCATGCTCTTCCAGAAACATAATAGTAAGTTGATCCTTTTTTTTTTTTTTTAGGAAACACTAATTCTTTTTTCAGTTAAATTTGGAATAATTTGGATTCAAATTAAAATTCTAAGATGAAAAGTAGTATGTAAATATAAAATTAAAATTAATTTCTTTTTTGGAATAATAAATTAAGTTACGTGGACCAAGCATGGGCTAGATGTTTCAAAAATATCCAGGCTGCAATTTGGCCCAATCAATAAGCTCTTCTAGGCTTGGCTATATACCCGTACAACTAGGAATTCAGCATTAAAGGTTGAAAGCAGAAAAGAATTCTTTACAATTCAAAGCAGTTAAAATTTTATTTTAAGGGTTTAAAATAATAATTAATTTATAAGAAATCAAATTATAATTTTATCATTATATTAATTTATGATTTGACAAAATTTAAAATATTTTTATAACAAATTTATTATTTTAGAAGAGTTAACTGCTTCCTCTATCTTCATGATTTTATTATTACGATATAAACTGAATTTATTCGAACGAATACCTTTGCATAATATCTATATGAAGAATATATTAAATCCAATCAATTATAAAACTTACAAAATTATATTTCAACAAAATTATCCAAAATTCATTAAAAAATAGAAAATGTAAAAAGATTATTAAAAAAATCTTAGTATGGAATAATATTAAAAACTTTGGATCGATACGTACATGTGAATACAAAAATAAAACAATAACTATACCAATATTTTCTTTCTCAAAATCATTACATGCCAAAGAGATAGACTAGTGGTTCTTCTACAGAGCTACCATTTTTTTTTTCATTTTGTCAAGTTCATTTTTTTGAGCAAATAGCATATGGTATTACTAACATTCAAACATGGATCTTTTAAGAATTTTGTATATAAAAATCTCAAAAATATTGAATAGAACTACACTAGATACATCATACATACTCTACTCAACACCTACAATAGAATGAATCCAAATAACATAAATCGTAGATGGCCAGATAACAGCATTTTCACTCGCCCATTACCTTGTTATTCATGACTCCGGCTTACATTTCAACAACTTACTTACTAGGCCAAATGTCCAATCACCAAACCTGCAATATACGCCCAATTCATTGAATTAAAACCCTGAATTTGCTTTTTCCCAGTTCATAACGATACGTTCTCGGCTTTTCATTGCAAATTATATTGCTCTAACTCTCCTAATTTTCTTAAACTACCCATGTCCGACACCCATATCCAGTCCATATTCGGACATGATTATAACGCTATAATCATTCCAAAGTCTCCAAATGAATCAAAATTATGGAAAAATGACCCGTGTTGGATGCATACATATTTCCGAGACACGCATCGAGTCCAAGTAACATAGGTTGCAAATGTAGATCAACTATTAAGAGAGATATATACACAAATTGTCAAAATGCAGAGGCTATATTGCACCTAATACTCATCTTGGCCATTTAATCCGCCCCATACTTGACCCGGAGTCCAAATAACATAGAACGGCATACCAAGAAACATTCTTAAGAGAATGGCTTGGTCAACCATTTCAGGATGATAATCAAGGCATATATAAAGGCAAAGATGGAATTAAAGTAAAACACTGCACAAATAACTAAAAGGTAAAGTTTACCTTGTAAAGAGACTGCCATGGGATCTTCGTAGCTTAGAGTACCATGCTTTATCATAAGCCGTAATTTTAATACAAGGAACGTGTGCTATGTAAGGCCAACCCTCTCCTCCCCCTTCCTTGCACCACTTTTCCAAATGTGGGCATCCCAAAATGTCTAGTTTTTTGAGTGTTGTGAGACTCTTTAGTCCTTGAGGCAATGACATCAAATGAATACAATATTCGAAATTCAACTCGCAAAGGGAGGTGAGATGTTCTATCTGGTTTGGAACAGAAGTAAACCCGTCACACAAACTAATTGTCAATTTTTGAAGAGCATTTAGATGCTGGATTTCTGCCGGTAAGAAATTCAACATCGGACATTTACAAATGCACAATTCCTCAAGATGTGTCAAATGCATGACCCTATCAGATAAAAACGTAAATCTATCGCACCAAAAAATCTTCAGGACACGAAGTGAAGTTAAGCCATTTACATTACCAGGAAACGAAACAAGACTGTCGCACCCACCCAAAACCAGACTCTCTAAAGCATTGAGGTTTTGTAGTGCTTCAGGAATGTCTTCAAGCTTGTGGCAGTTGTAGATTTCCAAGTGTTTCAGCACAGGTAGATTATCCAGATGATTCGACAGAGACTTGAGGTCAGGTAACAATTCTATCTTCAACTCCTCAAGGTGTGTTTGATTTTGCAACAAACCACTGGGAAAAATTGTCAAGCCAGAAAGGTCATGGATCTTAAGTGATCCAAGCTCAGGAGAAAATAAGCTGATCTCCGTTTTACAAATTTGAAGCTTTTTGAAGGTTGGAAACCTTGGCAATTCAATCAACTCAGGGCATTTCCTGAAAACCAAGATTTGCAGACGAGGAAAATTCCCCCTTCCCTCAACTGTTTTCCACGTCTCCAAAACAGGCATCGAGTCAAAATAGAGTTCCTCCAATGATGAGAACGGATTGATCCCATTTCCATAGAATTCACTGCTAATACACTTCACAGCATCCATTCCCTTTATTTTAAGAACCTTGAGCAACGGCAGTTCCCCTAGAGGTGGAAGATGTGAACATCTTTTACACTGGTCAAGCTCAACTGACACCAGATTCGGTAAATCAATCAACCAACTGGGAAGCCTTAAACCTTGATAACAGCTTATCCGAATATACTCCAGATTATAATGAGGTTGGACACTGCTAAGAACCTCTTCTTCATTATCTGGAAATTCCCCTGCTTGTTTTCCCCAGATTAAACTCAATGATCGGAGATTTTGCTTCCTTATCAAGTTGGCACTCTTGGCTTCAGTTGAACCTGTCACATTATCGAGTTCCTTTAGAGACAACTCCTTTCCAAGGTCTAACTCTTTAAGTTCGCCAATTCCACAACCATGGTCCTTCCTTACTATAAATATACTCAGTTCTACCAATCGAGTCAGGTGCCCAATTCCGGGTGGAGTTTGCTCAAGAGAATCACAATGTGAGATATCAACATTCTTTAGGCTTCTCATACGTTGCATTCCTTGGGGTAGCTCACAAAGATAGCGACAGTAGGAGAGTTTCATAATCTGCAAGTTTAGGAGGCAATTGGCAGACCGGGGCAACCTTTTGATGCGAGAGTATGACAAGTTTAGATACGTCAAGTGCACCAAGTTACAAAAAGAATTCGGAATTCTCCGGATGCATGCACTCCCGTAATAACGTATATTTAAATATCTAAGGTGTACCATCTTTCCTAGCGACTTCGGTATTTGATACATATTGCAGTCCAGTGCTCTCACATGTTTCAAAGGAGGACAATTGGCTTCAGTCAGACCAATGCGACCAAGAATGAGGGACCGCACTGACGAACAGCTTTTGAGGAGATTATATTGTTTGTCCGAGAGAATCCTTTCGTAACTGGAAGGAGGCATTGGTTGAATGGGAATATGTAAGTGCCTAATCTGTTTTGGAGACCCAAACGACTGGTTGTTGTCATACATATAACATTCGAACCTCATTATCGAAATTGCAAGGTCATGAACGAGATCATGCATTTTACAGGTCACAGTGCCATCATGATCTTCAGTAACATCTTGAAAGAAGGACCTCGAAGTTAACTCGAGGAATATCTCATCTCCAATTTCACGCAACTCCCTACGTCCTCTAGAAGGAACAAATCCATTCGCCATCCATAACTCTATCAACTGAGATTTATCCATTTCACAATCTTTCGGGAATATCGAACAATACGCAAAGCACTGCCTTAAATATGATGGTAGATTGTCATAACTTAATCTCAAGGCAGGTAAAATGCCGCTCCCATCATCCGGTAACTCCCAGATCTCACTTTCTTTAACAGATAACCAGTCACTTTCTCTACGCTTTAACCGCAACATGCTTCCAAGAGCTTTTACAGCCAAAGGAACCCCTCCACACTTCAGAACAATTTGCTTTCCAATTCTTTCCAATCTTGTGTATCCCTCCTCGCTTTCCATCAGAAAAGAACGCTGCTTGAATAGTAACCAAGAATTCTCATCCGATAAATAGTCCAAATGGTATATGGGAAGAGCAGCCATGATGAGAGCAACTTTCTCGATCCGGGTTGTAACTATGACCACGCTGCCTTTTGCTCCAACCTTCAATGAATTCCTAAAACCATCCCACTTTTCATAGTTTTCATTCCAAACATCATCTAATACGAGAAGAAATCGCTTCCCCCTCAGCTTTTCTTGCAAGTATCGTTGCAGAGGGTCGAGCTCCTTGATATCACAAGGACTACCATCAATGGACTCAATAACTGCTTTTATCAACCTTCTGACTTCGAAAGCATCGGATACACATACCCAAATCCTCAAACCAAAACCCCTTTCAACCCTTTCATCATTGAACACCAGTTGAGCAAGAGTAGTCTTTCCAAGTCCACCCATACCACAAATGGCATAAATGGACAAATCATTTTGATCCAACGAACTACCAAACAACCCATTGATTACGTTCTCTTTATCCTCATTTCTTCCCAATATTTCAGATTCATTGACCAGCGAGCTAGTTAATCGCCATTCCCTATCATCAATTTCTAAATCCCTAACTTTTTCAGTCAAATGGAATTTGTTTTTCTCCTCTGCTACAGCATCTAACCGCTGCCTAATTTGCTTAAGTTCATGAGCCTTCTTGAAAGTAAACACAGTGGAATTTTTAGAGGAAAAGAAATCACTTACTTTGCTGCTCATGTTTTCTCGAGCTTTCCATAGGAAAGCTTTTGCAGCAAACTCGTCGAGTAAATCATCAGCATCATAAGCGATATCCTTGAGTTTTCTGAGCCAATTCCTGACGGCCTCACTCCTCCATTGTTTCTGCTCTGCGTCTTGAAGCACGGCTTGAATCGTACTTAAAGTGCTCTCGAGATCTTGAAGGTCGGTTTCCAAATTACTTGTGATTTCAAATTCACGAAGAGCTAGAGAATTGAGGTTCCCTAAGATGGTACTCACAAGGGAAGAAACAAAAACATCTGCCATGGACACCCCGGAGAACTCAAAAGATTCAAATGAAACTTAAGAGAGAATAAAAGAAGAACGATTTGAGGGAAGCAATGGAGCTTAGAAACAAAAGTAATGAAGTAAAAGCTGCAGAGAATTAGGAGAGAAATGCAAAGAATAAATGATTGGGGAAAAAATGGAATTGATTCGTACATGGAATTGGAAGTCTGGTTGACTGCTGACTGAGTTGACTGAGTTGACTCAGGACATGATTAAGGAGTAATCGGAAATTTACGTGATATTTCTGCCTGACCTTCTTTTTTTTTGTAAAGAAATTTAATTGGGATAAATATGTATTGACGTTGTTTAGTACGAGCAGAGTAGGATGCCCCTATTTATCTGAATTTTATCATCAACCAAAGGAGTAAAATGGAATATTTTTATGCAAATGGAAAAGCCTTTCATCAAATCAACTAAAGAGTCAGCAACAGAGTTTGTCTTTCTAGGTATTTGCTTAAATAGCATTCTTCACTTATGTTTGTACAATTATTGGATTTGCACAATTAAATCTTTGTTTGCATGTCTTCTACAATCTCTACTAATACCTTTGATAGTTAGATCACAATCGGTCTCAATAATAGCATTCACCCAATTGGCTTTTCAAGTTACTTAGAGTCTATCCTAAATAGCCCAAAGCTTAGCTTGTAGCATACTATATCTCCTAATATTCCTTCCTATTTCCCACATCCATCCACCATGCTCATCATTTGCCATTGCTGCCGACCAAGCGAAACTTGGATTTGGGTTGCAAGCACCACCTGTATTCAGTTTAAAAAAACTAATGGGTGGTGGTGACCATTGAAGCACATTACTTTCTCTTAATTTAACTAACCCCTGTTTGAATGAGTTTACTTACCACCACAAAGAGAGGATCACATTACTTATGTCAAAGGGATAATCTTAGAACACACAAAGATCAAATTGTCTTGACATTGTTAAAAAATAAGAGATGCTGAATTTCAACCATTCAATTTTTTTTTTTTTTTTGAAATTTCAGGTTGTTGAGATTTTCTGCAAAATTTGGGAAGATAAAGAATGGTTATACATAATAAGAACATAAATGCCAAAAGAATGAAAGTCCGTATAATATGATTAGGTAACTTCAACACACTTGTTGCTTGTATTGAATTCCGGCGTTTCGAGAATGCCCCATCTTATGGTGTACAAAACAAAGAGAATTTTGAAAATGAGTGTAATAATTGTTTATATAGGAGCTTTTAATGATTCTCCATATATTACCATTCTAGCGAATCATGTAGTCAATAAAAGATTATCTAATTTAAATTAAAGGTGTTTAATGGGTTGATATTGGTAATAAAAACTATGATTTACACAAATTACAAAAAAGATGCAGTGACAAAATTAAAGAAGATACCTTCAATTTCTTTCTCCAACAATGCTAGAAAATATGATTTTTATTATGCTCATTTTTGCAGCCAACTTATTTATATGATCAGAAATAAGTTTACTTACAAACATTTATAACATTACAAAAACGCATATTTTTTTAAATAAAAAAAAAAAGTAGTAGTTTACTGCTTTGTAAAATTATTATTATTTCAAATATGTTTCCTAATTATTAATTAAAATACACCATAAATTGAATGCCTAGAGACCGTGAAATATAATAGTTTTAAGGTATATAAAACAGACATTACATTGAATATTTAACCACTCCATGAAATTAATTTATTTTATTATTATATTTACAATATAATTGTTTTTCTTATTTGCCAAATGCCAGGAGATCTAATTTTCCATATTAGACTATATGATATGACATCACTGAATTTATCTCCGCATTTACTCCAAATTCATCATAAATCCAATACTCAAATTTACAAAACATCCAATATTCATTTCCTTTACTATTCCATTTTCAAATATTGTGATTTCAACCAAAAGATCAAAAATAGAGGTTTTATTAGTAGGACTATATATGATGACATCAACACTGGGTTCTGATCAGGCCTAAAATTAAAGGAAATTGCGCATTTCAACCAAGAGTTCATAGTCGAACCAAATCGAGTTCATATCAGGTCTATGTATGACATCCACGGGTTGAGATGCTCATAATAGGTTAGGATAGGGTCTAAAATGAAAAAAAAAAAAAAAAATGAAAAAAGAGTGAATTTCAACCAAAAGGTCAAAGTAGAGATGCTCATAATCATTAAGTTGGGTTCAAATCAGGTCTATATATATATAAATATCAACTGTGAGAACATTTACTACTAAGAAATATTTTATCAATGTCATATACAACACAGTGCACACTGCATTTGACCACAAAAGTCAAAAGACATGATCCCTTTCTGTTCTATCACAAGTGAGCTCAAATCCGATTATTCATTGACATAGAAAGACCAGCTCGGTAAGTGGTGGAAAAAGAAATTTAACGAAACAAAACCGAAACTACCTCAATTCTTGTGCTGCATTCTCCCACTTTCTGCACCGGCAAAGGGATCGATTATCACATTTATCACAGCCGGCTTCCTTGCAGAGAAGGATTCAGAAAGGGCAGATTTTAATTCATCAGGTGTCCCGACAAGGTAACCCTTTCCCCCAAAAGCTTCGATTAAAGTATGGTAAGCAGCACCAGGAACAAAGGAAGTGGGCGCAGGGTCATCTTTGAAAGGGCCACTTACTTCTTCAGGGCTCCTTCGGTCACCACCGTAAACACCACCATTGTTAAAGACTATCACAACAACAGGCAACTTGTATCGAACCAATGTCTGCATTATAAGAACAGCATATTTAAAAGATAAACAAATACATAAAGCACTTCAATAAGCAAAAGGCATTTGTAAGTCAAACAACATAAAGAGCGTTTATAATTTGGACGATTTTTAAAGCACCTCTAAAATTTAAAATAAGAACATAGAAAACATGACACATCGAACAAAATACAAAAGAGAAATGCTCTTCATTAAGTTATTATTGAACACCCAGCTTTCAGCAGACTACTTTTCTACTAATCCATCATGATACTCACTGGTACATAAACATATATATGCATGCATACACATACTTAAGATACACAAGTACATACTTATGTGATTCTGGGTGTCGGTGGGTATGTGTGAGAGACAGAGAGAAAGAAATACGGGACTCATATACAAGAAACTGTGATACAATCAACTAATGATTTCCGAATCCTGAGAAAAGTTACCATATTCCGTTCAACATTATATTAAAGATGCTAATCAAAATTTTCTTTCACAATTCGGCTAACTTGATCAACAAGGAATTTTTGCCAACAAAATGAAACAAAGATAAGATATTATAGCCCCTAAGAAACACCATCATCTCTACCTTAGGCAGCATTAGATTTAG
Organism: Gossypium anomalum; assembly: GCA_025698475.1. Taxonomy (NCBI): domain Eukaryota; kingdom Viridiplantae; phylum Streptophyta; class Magnoliopsida; order Malvales; family Malvaceae; genus Gossypium; species Gossypium anomalum. The sequence goes on from CM046966.1 coordinate 21,279,112, forward strand.
TTTCATCAATAGAAACAAGAATATTAGTTCAATATTCCAGTTATCAGTTCAAGCCAATTTAGATTGATAAACAACAGGAAGTGTAATATCAAACCTCCTGCTGAAACTAAAAGAAGTAACTACAAATAAATCATATCATCCTAAATCATCAACATAGCATTCACATTCTATTTCTTCATGAGTAAGAGCATTAAACATAACAGACTTCAGAATTAAGATAACAAATTTAATTATGCAAGTGACGCTTTAACAGTAAATATTAGAAAATATACCTCAACCTCCATAGCACTGAACCCGAATCCCGAGTCCCCTTCGACTGCAACCACAAGCCGTTCTGGATTAGCCACAGCAGCGGCAATGCAATAACCTAAACCAACTCCCATTGTCCCCCAAGTCCCTGCATCCAACCTAGTCCTAGGCTCGGTCTGAACCAGCACAGACCTTCCAACATCCATAGTATTTGCCCCTTCTGAAACCACCACCGGAGCTGGACTCCCAACCCCCAAAATAGCATCTCTTATAATCCTCATAGGAGTCAAAAAGTTAAACGGCCAAACATCTTTCGCCAACTGAGCTTCCATTTTCGACACATTATCCTTCACCTTCTTCGAAATAGCCTCCACCCAAGGATGAGACTTTCCCAAACAAAAAGGGTCATCTTTAATCTCCTTATTAATCATCTCCAAAACATTCTTAGCATCCCCAACTAAACCTAAATGGGGTTTTCTCAACTTAATCTCTTCTTCAGAAACATCCACTAAAATGAACTTCACATCTTTATCCCATTTAGGACTCTCCCCAAAGTGCAATAACCAATTGAGCCTTGCCCCAACAACCAATGCAACATCACATTTGCCAATGGCGAGTGACCTTGCAGCACTAGCGGCCAACTCATGATCGTCGTTCACCAGCCCTTTACCCATTGGAGTTGGCAAAAAGGGGATTCCCGTTCTTTCAACCAACTTTTTTAGTTCCCCTTCAGCTCGTGCATAAGCCGCCCCTTTGCCGAAAACAATCAATGGCCTTTCCGCCTTCCTCAACACACTAACCGCCTTTTCGATTTCAGAACTCGGCGGTGCTTTTGTTGCTTCAAAAACCCTTCCTTTCTCGACCTCGGTTAACAATTTCTCAGCTTCGGATTCAGTTATCGTCTGATGTAATACATCAGTCGGTAAATCCAAATAACACCCACCGGGTCGACCCGAAACTGCATGATCCAAAACCCTAGCAACACAATCGGGAATTTCCTTGATATCTTTGGCTTTAACAGAGAATTTCGAAAAGGGTTTCACTGCTTCGATCTGATCAAGCTCCTGGAAATCTCCACGACCGGAATCCTTCTGATCGGAGGAGCCAGAGATCATGACCATGGGCCAGGTGTTGATCATAGCATTGGACAAACCGGCCAGACCGTGGACGCAACCGGGCCCGGAAACAGTCAAGAGAAGACCGGGTCGGCCCGTGAGGTAGCCATAAGCAGAAGCCGCATAACCAGCGGATTGTTCGTTGTGAAAAGCAATAAAACGGATACCCAATTGGACTGCACGGTTGGCGAGGCCAGTAACGGGGATACCCACGACGCCAAACATGTGGGTGACGCCGAAACGGGCAAAGGACTTGGCTGCTAAAACATTGCCGTCTAAACAGTCCGCCATCTTTTGTTTTATTTTTGTTGAACTTTTGTTGTGGATGAAACTTTTGAAGTGAGAATGGTTTATAAAGAAATTATAAAATTACAGCGAAGTAACTTCCAAAATAGAAAATAACAATGTAATCAAGGAAGAAAGTTTGACGATTAGAGCTAGAGTGTTAAAATGGGATTTTGGTTGGATTTAAAGAGGTAGCGTGGTAGTAGAGACAAGAGGGCTGTATGTATCTAATTTTCAAAGGGATGGAGTGGAGGAGCTGTATCTCTTAATATTTTGTGACTCATTTCTTGCTCTTCTATTGAATTTGTTTTCTACCTGTTCTTTGTGTGTTGATCATAAATGGGACGGGTATGAGCTTAATATTTTAGACTCGACCCACCTTCCAAATTGATCTGATGCTTTTTGTACAGGGTTAATACAGTGGGTGAATTTCTAGTGGTTAAAGCTTATTCAAATCAGTCCTTTTAAATATGGTTTTCGGCTTTTCAATCCTAGACTCTTATGCACTCAACTCTAACTCTCAGAGATTCTATTATGAGCTCTAAAAAGTACTTATATCAAGATTTTTCATAAAAATGTAATAGAAATTTTGGTGTGAGTTTGGGCTTTGGATCTTGTTTGGCTCCACTTTTGGTTTAATGCTTCTTTTCCTTGTGTTGCCTTTTGATGCTTGTGTGAGATCCTTAATCTTCTTTCTGAACGAATAAATGATTCATATGCTGTCAAATCTACGTGATTAGATTGGTGGGTTTTGTTTAAAAAATAAAAATCAAAGCAGAATCAAAGATTACTACTCGGATTAATTAAATGAAGACATTTAAAGGAAAGATGACAGACGCTAAAATTTGGACCTAATCGATTTAGTACAGCAAATTTGGGATTAATCAAATTAAAGCAAAATTATAGCAAATGTTAAATTTTAACCTGATTTGTATAATCGGATGTTAATTGAGGGAGGTCGCATCTGTTACTTCTTTAACTTTTCAAGTTTGGGCGTCGGCTCTGATATAGCAAATTTGCTCTTTGGTTTGACCAAGAGTGTCGCCATCACGCACTACTAAACCTATTTATGGATTCTTTCAAAATTATGCTCAAATTCGTATCGTTAACTCAAATAATAATTTTTTATTATTTATTACTATTATTTTTAAGATTAATTTTTATTTGGAAAAAAGCAGCTTAAATTTGACAAATTTCTAATTTCGACTTTTTAGACATTTTCATTTTTGTTACTCGAATGAAAAAAAAAATCAATTTAATCACTATTGTTACAATAATTTATCATCCTAGTCCGTTCATCTTTTCTGAATAAAGAACTCTGATATGACATTACCTAATTCTTTTAATCTATTTTTTTTTCACATAAACACTCAATTGACAGGGTAAAAAATGGTTGAAGGTTAAAAATAAAAAACTAAGGAATCTAAAATTTTAATCGAAAAAAACCTCCAAAAAAGTAAATTTAGGTTTAAAACCTCAAAATCAAAGGAATCGATCAGGGTTTGAATCGAAAGTAGTCAAATCGAGGGTTTAGAGGGTTAGTTTGATAGTTTTGTTGTTGTCGATTAGTCTATTGGTGTTCAAGGTTTGTTTGTAACAATCACTGGATCACAATGAATGGGAAGAGGAATCAACCGAGTTTGAAATCAAGTGCTACATCTGTAATCAAAGCTTGGGATGAAAGATTGGGAATGGTTGGCAGAGCTGTTGGGATGGTATTTGAAGGTGAATGGGAAGAATAACCATGGATTTATAACTGAATTTTCATTGATCTGCTTGTAGTTATCACTTCTTCCTCTGATTCCGCAACATTAAAAGGATTTTAATACTATTAAAATGCTAGTTATTTAAAATCAGCAAAAGAATCTCTAATAGCACACTAGGATTGCATTGTGTAACTCCATTTCTAGCCGTTTAAGTTTCAATTTTGTTCCCCTATTCTCTTTCCCTAAAGGCAGACAATAAACTTATGAAAAAAACAATTTTGAGATTAGAGTTTTAACACAGTAAAAATAGGAGATAAATGGATTTAAAATTTTTATATAATTACATGGAAACTATAATTCAATTAGGAGTGATTATATGGACCGTACATGTCCTGTCACATCAACCGCAATGAGAAAACAGATAAATGACCAAATCGATAAATTATTAAAAAGATGGTAATTAAATTGAAATTTTTTATTTAAGTAATTAAAATGAAAACGCTTAAAAGAAAGGTAGATAATATCCATAGACAAATATTGGCACACTACCCTAAGTCTGCCATAAAAAAAAAAAAATTCAATGGTCCTGTCATTGCCGGTGTGTTGGTGGCTATATACATAAAGTTTTCCCCGGACGAAGCTTTTGCAGCGGTCAATAATGGGCTGATAGCAAAACCAATATTTTCTTTTCTTTATTTAGATATTTGGGTGCCAATAATATTTGTATTCGAATATTAGAATAATCATTTAAAAAATAAATATCAAATCTCAAAATACTCTTTAATTGAATCCACACAACTTAATAGATATCTGACCAGCAAATCCAGACGCAGAAGTGATCTAACACCAAATTCTGCAAGGGTAACCAATGTTGAGCAGGATATGGACATGGTTATTGTCTCTCACTACCTCGTCATCATAGTCATCCATTGAGCAAGGCCTCTTCAACTAGGTTCAGTTTTACGCTTTACCTGCTAAAACTCCACGTGACCCACATGCATGACCATGGTCAAAGTCAAACCGGTTCTCATTACTAAATAACCACAGCTTTGCATTCAGATAACACACTTGAGCTCCTCTTGCTTTGCTGTGATCAACAAATTCACCTAAAACTCCATAGAAGATGACCATAATTCCAATGCAGGTATCAATCATTTACAATGTGCAATACAATAACAACGTTGATAGAATTCCACATATACAGCAGTAATTTTCCTTCGCTATTCACTCGAGTTTGAGTAGTAAAATAATAATATGAAGCAAAATATAATCACATGAAGCTCAATTTAAATCCAAACTTAAGTTCTTATGACGAAAGTCCGTAACAACAAAACCGCAATGCCTGTAACGGCAAGGCAGAAAAGGCAAATGGTAAAGCTAAAGAAAAATGAAACTAAAATTCCTTTTAGAAACATATTACAAACTTGGAAATTCAATTGTAACCTTTTCAAGTGCCTAAGCAAATCATCATAGTGAAACAGTAAATTCTAACAAACAAAAACAACCAAATCAAACCCAGCATTTCTGAATCATTACTTCATTATGCATCTTCGTCCCTTGTCAAACTGTGGTTCATATTTCAGGTTCAATCCCCGAAATAGTTACCAGGTTATCTATCTTGAATAACAGCCATGTCTGTAAATGAGAAACTTTAAGGATCCTGCTCCTCTTTTTGATTTGGTGAAGCAGGAACTTCCTCATTTCCGTCATTTTCAACAGGTTGATCGGATGGAGGGGGTTCTTCGTTTCCACCATTCTCAGGGTGGAAATTAATGGGGAACTTTGTCACCCTGGGCTTATCAGATAGAATATTTCTTTGGACTTTCTCAATCAAGACCTTTGGGGGAGGCTCCTCTCTAAGCTGCTCATCATCATAATCATTGTTAACATAGTAGCCGACTCGGATAAACTCTTGGCCAAGATATGAACAAGTCAGGAGAAGCACTGTGACACCTATAATATCTTCTTCACGGATCCTTGATGGGTCTGGTGGGTCTGCCTGTGACACATTCAAGAACAAAGGTAAGAATTTAAAACAAATACATCAAATCCGCAACTAAAACTGAGTTGGTTGAGATTGCCTGTAGTACAAAACGGTAATTTCCAACATTGACAGGTCCAACAAGTACACTCTCCAGTAGTTGATCGTAAGTCTCATCTTCTGCAGATCCGACATAGATAAGTTTCCATTCTAAATCTGCAACCCAACAAAACATGAATATATTTTAATCTCGAAAAAAACATGATGTCAAGAAAAACCTAGTATAACTCAGTAATCACGTATGGGTGGTAAAGTCTTATATTAAATTAATACAAACACATCCATAATCCATTCATGAATGATAAAATAAATTTAGAGTTATTGTCTTCAATGTCAGACAAAAGTAAAACAGAAGCAACCATGATAGAAATATATCCATGTCTTAAACTCAATTTCCAAGTCCAAGCAACATTCACAACTAAAACATACAAAAACAGGTGTCCAAGCTGAAAAGCTGCTCTTCTACACAGAATTGGCATTCCACATATTTCTTTGTTCTAGAAACTTTAGAATGCTTTTGTGCAAGTTGACTATTAGCAACCCGTTCCATGTAAATCCGTTAGTCAATACCTTAGGTTCTAGCATAAATTGTATCAAAATACACATAAATGTATCCCTAGAATGCTAAAATTCTGTACCTCTTCCCTTTAGGGTATTCTTATAGGGTCATTCAATGGCCTTCCACTGGAAATCAAAGGGCAAAATGCCGAAGCCAATTAACTAGACAATTAAATCAAACAAACATAAAAGGAAGCTTCATTAACTGAAAGGAAATTTGCTTTACAATGTAAAACAAAGATTCCTCTTTCTTTTCTTCTTCAAAACAAGGAAAGCTAAATATATTTTCCATCTAACAAAAAGCTTAACTTTCTACAGAAAAGAAAATACAACAAATTCCCACTTCTTTGTTTCATTCTTTAAAAAAGAAAACATACGATATAAACTCGTAAAACCAATATATGCAATCAAAACTTGCAAGTGAAGATCAATTTATGCCTGACCCAAACCCTAAACCCACAATTGTACCACCAATTAACTAAATAACCCTATTCAAGCATACTCAATCTTTTTTCTTCTTGTCCTAACATTTTCCCATTAATCAAAGAGGGAAAAACACAAAACAAAATATCATAGCCTTGACCTCAAGCAAACCCTAAACCTAAAAAAGAGAGAACTTAAAAACAACAAATGAAATCTTAAAAGTATTCAAACCACAAAAAAAAAAAAAGGTGTTCAGAAAGAAAGGTACCATCTTTAAGAGGAGTCAAACACTCGTAGGAAATCTCGAACTGAAAAGCAGACAAGAAGGAAGCTGGGTTATCCAAAACGGTAACATTAGTAATGTTGACGGCACTCATTGTCTCGATTCAAAGAAAAATTAGAGTAATTTCTAGCCGATTAATCCAAACCCTAGCTTCTCGAAAATTCATCGAACTTCAAATAAAAACCTAATGTAAAACAAACAAATAAAAGCCAGAAAGTTCAGAATATTAAAAGAAAAAAAGAATCAACGGCGAGAAGAACTGGTTCTAGGAAAATTTTAAAAAAAAATTCAGTGGGGGGTTTTGAGATTTTGGGGATTTAGAGCTTGAAATGAACTTAAAATAAAATTGGAATTGATGGATGGATGGAGTTCGGAAGAAGAAATAAAAGGAGGGAAAATGATGGAAATGGTGATTTGGGGGCAAAATAAAATAAGTTTATTTTTTGTATCAAAAAAGTAATTATTTATTTATTTATTTATTTAGGGCAAGTGGGAAAGCTGTCCAAAGGTGTATGGTGAAAAGCGGGTTGTCAAATTTGGCGGGAGTTTGGAACGTATGAAAGATTAAAAACAAGATGGAGGATGCCATCTATGTAAATAATAATTAAAATATAATGCTAAATATTACATGAATATATAAATACATTGAAATTTATATAACATAATTATTAATATATTTAAGTGTTTATTTTTTTTTTCCTTTTCTATCGAGAGTTTCTTTAAAAGAATTAGGTTTCAACTTTGTGTGCTTATTTTTTTATCTTTGAAATTGTCTTGAAATTTTTTTTATTTGCGAACTGATCATTTTCTTTTGTTTCTCTTAATCTTTTTGTATAGTTATCTTATTTTATTCTCAAATTTTCAAAAAAAATGAAGAAAGAAAAAAATTTTCAAGAACTGATTATGAATCAATGGACATAAATTTCGAACTCAAACTATTTTGATGTAAATCCAATGCTTTCGGTAAAGCAAAAGATTTTTCCTTTGCTTTTGGAAGCTTTATGTTGTTTTTTTCAGCTCTATTTCTTTGTTTGGTTTTGGGTTTCAATTCATTGCAAGAACAAGTGATATCACTAACAAAGTAAGGTTGATTATATGATGGCTTTAAATATGGTGTCTAACTTCTCAATCCAAGATACTCATGCGATCATGTTTGGATCCCAACCTTATGGGGCAGTGTGCTTTGAATTTATGCTCTCTTTGCTCTCTTTGCTTCTTGTTCGTTTACAATGTTTGATTTGTCTTTTGATGCTTGAATGACGTTCTTAAACAAGATTAATACAATGTGCTTTAAGATTTAGAAGCGTTTTAAATAATTATTTGTGCTTTTTTTATAGAAAAATTTATCTTGTCTATAGAGTTATATGACTGCCTAAAATAGTCAAATGTAAGCCTTAAAAAAGGTTTAATATATACTGGACTTAACTAGCTTGCAAGTGTAATCATTTAATTTAAAGTAGTGTTAATGTCAAATCAAACTCAAGCTCGGCCTTATAAGTAATCTTATAAACCATCAAACTTGAAGACGAGTATGAAAATTATATTTCTTTTATACTAATTAATTGAGTATAATTCTTACACTATAAACTATACTTTAGGATTATAATTTTTACATATCGTAACACAAGCAAATACTAGAACTAGGAAGGAAAACATATATACACAAACCCGAAAACAGTTGTCATTGTTGGGCCGTCACATCCATCTTTCGAGTCTGCGAATGAAACATTTCAGCTACATCTGCTGCCATGCTACATTCCTCAGGGTTTCGATCTGTAATCAAGCGAATGAACCTAGGAAATCTTATTGAGATGCCACGCGACGGATGAACTAACCCTATCGCAGCCTGATGAACCGGTGATACAGTGAAGTCTGCACCTCTTATTTCCCAAATAAGTTCTGGAGAGAACCACATATCAGGCGCCTCAGCTGTTTGATAGTAAGCTGGCTTTTTGGCTAAGATCCTATCCCCCGAAAAGAACTCTTTCATCTGAGTTCAATAAAGAAAACCAAATAACTCTTTTAGCATAACTTACGAAGTTTAGGGTAACACGAACAAGATGAAAACATGAAAACTTGAAACTTGTATGCGCAGGGCAATGTTTTACTAGATATATTGCTCCAACTCTTCAATTTTCTCTAAGTACACCTGTGCAACGCATATCCAACATGGGTATAGGAATACAATCCAACAAATATATGGAAAAACTTGGATAAAAAAATTTTAAACATACCGTCAGACGCAGATTAATACTCAACACTTGCTTCCTAGTCTAAGTAACATAACATAGGTTAATAATGATAGGATCCGTGGAAAGAAACAGGAAAAGTCATGTCTGGTTTCTTGAAGGGACTATCAAAAACAGTGATTTGAACAAGAAACGAGTACACTATTTAACAGTATTATGCCCATTACATCAAATCTCAGAGCCATTCTCACTACTCTACCGTTAGAGAACTGAAATGTACTCCAATAAGTTGCAAAACAGATGAGCTCATTGTTGCAATCTTAACTAAGCCTACATCGAAAAGATCTTAAGTTCAGAATAAAAATTATTTTCATATAAAACATAACCATGCCTAAGTTTAAGTTCAGTGCTTGAAAGATTTAACGCCATATCCTTGGTAACATGAAGAAAAAGTGCACTTTCTAAAATACAAACATCATCAACATCCCACTTTACCTCTTTGTAAAATGAATCAGAGAATCCAGACATAACACGACATACACTTTGAAAATCTTCAGTGTCTGGGTTGTAGCATGCCATGAGGAAGGGGCTGTACCTGCAAGAAACACGTAACATACATAAAAGCATGAATTAGAACAGAAAGGATTCACATTGAGAGCCTGTGGCAACGAAATTCAGTGTAATAAATATCACTTGATTTGATTTCAATCATCTATAACATTTTCTTAGATAATATATGAACATACTTCATAAAATGCAAATCAATCCTCTTTCACTTGAATTCAATTCTACATGCTTGCTATACATCGCAGCTGTTAAAACATCAGGACTCTTAGATCACAGGCTATCTATCAAGTGATATAAAAATTTACGTTTTCCAGTGTCACCAGGATCATTTCAGCACACCTAGGGTTTTGTAAGTTATTAGGTCAATGTTCAGATGATTCCAAGCGTCTCTAGGAGCTTATATTTATTTTCTTGATGCCTAGTGGGTTTAGGAGGGGATGGTATTTGATCAATGGAACTATATCTCTTTTCGCAGTTTCTTCTTCTCCTAGTAACTTCTAAGTGTCAACACTAAGCCCCTGAAAGCCATGTAGGCAATCATGCCAAACAGCATTGTCAAGGATGCAAGGCAAAGACATAGGCCTGATCAAATGCAACAAAGGGTCCAAGGGGCTTTTGTCGATTAGTGCCAAGGCGCAAGGCATAGGCATGTCTGATCAAATGCAACTTGCCCAAAAGGTACGAGGTGCTTTTGTTGTCTAGTGCTAAGGCACAAAACTTAGGCATGCATCCGATCAAATGCACCTCGCCCAAAAGGATACGAGGTGCTTTTGTTGTTTAGTGATAAGGCACAAGGCATAGGTGTGCCTAGGTGCACACCTTGACAACACTTATCGCAGATGTGCACAACACCAAATATCTGTCGGGCATGTTACATATGCATATACATATAAATAGGGTCATTCATTACCATCCAGCTTTTCTTCCATTGCCATGCCAAGCACCAATTGGGACTAAATCAAGTGAATCGCTTAATCCTTCCACATAGTCTCGCTTCACCTAAGAGAGAACACCAAGCAATCGGATTCAATATTTAGCTCTCTTCCTACTTCTGAGCAGTTAAATGATTAAAATGTTCCAGTAATCACAAAACCTTTAACCATGTATCACTACGTTTTGACGGAAGGTATCCAGCATCAGTATCTAAGGCTTTAACCATAATTCCTTCACATGAGAACTGCAATGCATCTTCGAGAAAAGAGTTTATCCGAGTAAATGTGGCCTCACTGGTCAAACAAGCATCATCTGCTTCCACCTATTTAGCAAGAAATCATAAACAATACCAATCAGTCCTATGTTGCTCTGACTCATTTTTCTTGAAGTATCCATGTCTGACATATATTTGTATATGTGAGGAGATATAACCTTTCAAGTACCCTCCAAATACATAAAAGAAATTTGAAATAAGTAAATAAATATGCCTGTGTCAGACACAGGACAAATATCTGACATTGACGTCCAAGCTAATAACTAAAAAATTGTATTCTATAAACAAGGAAAGCAGAGACTTACTGTGATTTCTTTTGCATATTCAAAATGACCCAACTTCTCATCATGAAACAAATCCTTCAAACCTAAAGTTTTTTACCATGAGAGAAAAGATCAAACTTACAACTCACAAGAGTTTGATAAGAGGGACTTTGAAATAAATTAACCGGAAAAAGAAAAAATTGTGGGAGGGGAAAGGCATACATTTCCTTCTTTGGCGTAGAGGAACACCTAGCAGCCTGTAATGGAAATTATATCATTTTTTTTAATTTTAATGAAAAATAAGAAAACAGCAGCAAAAATAAGAGGGACAACTATTTGTAATTTAAGATTTATTTTCAGACACAGATTTACAGCCACATGAAGATCTACACTCTAGTCTTTTGTTCTAGAAAAAAAATGCTTAACTATAACAATAGCCAGATTTTAGGTGATTGACATACAACAGTATATGTTGATAAAATCGTATGACTTTCTGTATGTCACAGAAGTGAGTGAATACTTTGGTTACTAGCTATGTTACTCAGACTAAAATGTGAGTGTTGGATACAAGTATGCATCACACACGGGGATGTTCAATCCATTTAAGTTATTCTATGTATTTGGAGGGTCCTTAGAGGGTTATATCCCAATACCCAGTCCAAATAAACATTGGGCATGAGTGTTGAACACGGATACTTAAGAAAAATGAAGAGTAGCAGTAACATAGGTTTCCAGAACTTATGCTTCAGTTGCTCATAATCTTTCCCCTTTAATAAAATTAATGGTAATACTGTCAACTAACTCTTCAGTTTTCTCACTTAAAACACAGAAGTAAATGCGGGGATAATATTTCAATTGCACTAACCAGTCTCTATCACATCAGAAAGGAATCTACAAGCAGTGATAAAACTCTTATACTAATTGCTCATAAATCCCTATATGTCACAGGGACACTCAATAGCATTTGCAAGGTCCTCTAGTGAAGGAATAAGCCACAGCAGCATGAAGTCCATTTTAAATTATGCGGAGAGAGATATGGCACTCAAGTCATTTAATTTAAATGAAGTAGATTGAAAAGCAGTTGAAAGCACAAAATCTATACCGCATCGGAAATGTGGCAACCTATTGGAGTAATTAGAAGTTCATTCAAAAGTTCTTTATCAACAAGGAAACTTGGTTGTGGTCAAGTGACTTCATCATGATGACAAAAATATAATGTGTTAAACGAATGCACACTTTGAAGGCAATAAATCACTAGCCAAATTTCCGTTATTTAATGAATTTCTATGTTACTCCAATTCTTCAATGTTGCTGAAGTACCCATGTCCAACACCCTTATCTGATGCATATCTAGACATAGGTATAGGAATGTGACCTTGTAAGGATCCTCCAGATACATAAAAAACTTGGATAAAATTGAACATACTGTAGGACAAATACCCATATCGAACATCCACACCCAAGTTCAAGTAACAGAGATGAATTTCTAGCATGCACTTCTGCAAATGCATGTTGTGCAAAAGGCAGTGAGGAAAGATATAAAACTGAGAATGAATATTCTGTTCTTATTCAATATACTAATTCCTTGCAAAGATTGATTCATTACTATTGCTCATGGGAAAGCTCCTGTCTTTTGGTTCATTCATAGAATCAGAAAACACTCCTGCTATAACTTGTCCTCAATTTTTTAGTCTATATATCTATATAGATATATGTCAATAAAAGAAACTCAGAACAATTCCAAGAGAGGGTTCAAGATATTTACTGCTCTCCATTAGCAAACATGATGTCAAACACAAATACGCAAATATTAACCTGCAAGTTACAACGATATTAGAAAGAAACCTCCAAATTTAACTTTAGGATACTGGAAATAAAAGGTGAACTTATAAGAGAAGATGAGTGAACGTGAAAACTCTATATTCAAAGGGCCCCTAACATCAGTTAGGAAAGCACAAGGAAAATAGGTATCTTATATAACAATAAGTGAAACAGCTATGCAGATCCTTCACGTCATAAGATTACTCACTTCAATGCTTGATGCTTGCATCATCAAACTTCCACAAAAATAGTAAATCTAATTATGTAATATTACAAAGTGAAAATAAAGTGAACCTTTATTTTGTCCACTGTGATCAAAGAATCTTTGCTCCCTCTTTCTCTTGAAGATAATTCTTGGAAGGACATCAGCTTCTGACCATTCTTCCTATCAATTGCAACTACCTGAAGCCACAACGATAAACAGAATTGGCAACACATAAGGGTATGTTCCATCTAAGATATTCTACAGCTCAGTTAATTTTGCAAGAATAACCAAAAACAACAACAACAACAAAACAATAATAATAATAACAAAGAAGCAAATCTCAAAGAAGTAAAAGGCAAGTTGCCATTAGACAATCTCACCTCAGCATCCAATATGAAAGTCCGGGCAGCAGGCTTAGCAGATTCTTTAATTGTATTAATTAAATCTGGAAACCTTAATGTTGTTTCATCCCCATTTCGTGAAAAGACACGCACTGCTCCATTAGCCAATTTGTGAATCTGGACACGCTGACCATCATATCTGAAAATTACATGCACAGGGAAACCACTCAATCATACCCAACATATAATAAAACTAAGAGATGTGGAAGGAAAGTTAGAAAATTCCAAGACCTGCCTTCGCATCAGTTATCCAACTAATGTGATTCAAGAAAAAACTCAACTACATTGACTGAAACAAAAGAATATGGTGGTATACTAGGGAGGCATGAAAGCTTCACAGTTGTTTCTTGCAATATCCCAAAATAGCAAAGAATACAATTTTAAACTAGAGGAAATGTGCATGATCCACATGGAGAGGGAGAGAAAAGAGCTTACTTATATTCACATGTAAAAGCTTTGTTTTGAAAAAGCTTCAGTACTTCTGGAACCCCATTGGTAATTCTACGATCATGGAGAATAATACCACCCATAGACAACAGCATTAGTACAATCTGATATACAAGAAAGATACAAAAGAGTGACATATATACATACTTTGCAAGCATGGGTTTAATAGGTATTCCCGGAACCATTGACAAGGTTGATGATGAAAATGCAATACCTTCCTTCATTAGTGAAGGAACAAGCAAATCCTATCCACAAAGCATCATCAGCGTAAATGTACCAAAACAAACATATTCTATTTTATGCTGCTTCCAGAAAAATGGAGAGAAGGAAAGGAAAGAAACTGGCATGTGCAATATGTTATAAAGCAAATGAAACAGACACAAATTTATAATTTATAAGAAAAAAAAGATATCAAGAGCAAATTAACGCATATATAATTACATTAAAGAAAAGCTATCACACATAAATATAAAAAGTGGGTAAGGAAAATCAGGAACTTAAAAGAAATAGAAGAAAAACATAAAGTTGAAGAACTTTGATATAAAATGTATAGCCACTTACCAAATTTGGAAGTACATTATATGCTTCGGTTACTGCTGTAGAAAGTTCCTGAAAAGTAACCAAAAGATCAAATCACAAACAGAAACAAATAATCACTTGCACAGAAAACAAGCGATGTTGAAAATAGCATTATGCATGTAGATAAATCTAATAGATACCTTTGGTAGTATGACCTAAACAGAAATTAGATCAAACTAACACAGACATCAAAATGTTCACCACTTAACACCCCCCCCTTTTTCTTTTCTTCTTTCTTTTTTTTTTTTTTTTTTTTTTGGGGGGGGGGGGGGTGGGTTTGGGAGGTTAAAAGTTAATCCACTCATTGCTTTAATACTTCTTACCCATAGTGGCATGATGTAAACATCAAGTCTTGATAAAGAGATCTAATATTTCATACTCTTCAAAAAAGAAAAAAAAAATTATAGCTTATGATTTGTATCAAACCTGGAGCTTTTCTTTTAGACAGTCTGCTGTCCCTTCATGACAAAGATCACGAGAGGAATTCATGACAACTGCTTGAGCCAATGCAGGAAGAACAGTTTTCATCATTGCTCCTATTCGCAAATTCCTGACCTGTGTGTGCCATAATTTCAAAACAGAAGACATTGCAGAGCAAGTCAATGCTTGTACACAAAATTAAGAACTGTGCCACAAGGAATCCTTCATTCACATTCATGAAGTCTACAACAAATGCACAAATTCAAAAATCTTAACATGCCTCCACAAAAATTGCTAAAAAATTTTATTATCAGGCACGTGAAGGTTGATAGCAATCAAGACAATGAGCAGTAAAAAATAACAGCACAAGATAGTGTTTGCCTTGATCACATCTACTACGAAAGAAGCATCAATTGGGGGAATATTAATATGATAAGATCTTGTCAAATGTGCTAAACTCTAATATGATAATTAAGAAACTCACTATCCATGTTTCAGAAAAGATATCGCCTATCAAAAATAAAATATTAACCTTCTGCTCTTTTCATACTGTTGCATACCAGATAAATACATAAATAAAATCAAGAATCACCTACATAAGAAGCATACAAGAAATATCATTTTTCAAATCTTACCAAAGTTCTCACTAGAAACTTCATCTCTTTCTCTCTACATGAACGTATAAGATTCACGATAAGGTTTTTCTTCCGCATGGTGCTGCCACTGCCTGTTTGTACACTGATAAATGCTATATGAGGAAAATGGGAAAAAGAGAATAGACATGACAAAGATTAAAATAATACAAAACAAAATGATACGCATATTTCTCAAATTTTAAAATCATACCATACATGGAAAAAATGAACTGAGTTTCTCTTATTCGGAAATAAGAAATAAAGAAAACCTATATCAAAGGCTTGTTTTAGTGCAAGAATCTATAGGCACAATCGTATGCATCTGGCACTCAAGTGACCATGAATAACTATTCAAACCATTAGATATTTTATAGCAAAATATAGAACATGAGATCACTGGGGACACAATCTTTTGTCTTATCATAAACGAAGTGGTTATAACATTCTGCTTCTAATCTATCAAGTAAATGAGAAATCAGTTCTTAATCTTATGAAGAAAGAAATATTGTACAAGTTCTCAGTGAATTTCTTACCAGCAAAACCTAGGCATTAACCAATTACTTCGAGTTCTAAGAACTGCAAATTATTATGACACTCATACTTTCCTACATCTCTGGAAACAGATCAGTATCTAGTAATGGATTCAATATTTCAATAATTTTATAATCATGTGTTGCTGCAGGATCAATACTGGACTGATCATACCTTATCTTCCGAAGCACAGAATACACATCCCTAATTAATAGTGGTCGTGGAGGAGCAAGTAAAGTTTGGGTTTGTCGGCATGCTTGTGCAACATCACCTTAGACCAAAAAAAAGGTGGTAAGAAGATGCCAAAAATTATGGATGAAAAAGACTAACAGAAAATGGAAATTTTTTAATGGAATTATCTGCTTCTACCAAGATCACCCATGTCATTGTACATATCCCTTATTTTTGAACGGTTAGCCCCACAAGCTTCTTCCAGTGCAGATGTAACCAAACTACCGCCAATATTCAATTCCTGCATCATTACTACAGCATGAATGCATCTTTTCTTTTTCAGCTAATCTCTATTGATATTCTGTTTCTTATTTGTTAAGCAACCTCAATATACAATCTAAAGGGGAAATTATCTTTTAAAGAATAGAGAGTAAGAATCAACGACTGCGTGAAACAACAAAAGGAAGATACAGACAGGAGAACTGGCAAAGTGGACTAACAATATTTTCATGATCAGCGGCGATTTTGTTGGTGCACAGATACACAGCAGGAAGCACATCCTCGGGGGACAAGGCCAGCAAACTGGTTGAAAGAAGATGTCAAGGAAAAAGTGCTGGCATTCAGTTATAAGTAAAGCAATGCAAGCTTTGATTTCACAACCAAGAGATATACACAAAATAATAAGATACAATCTTACCAACCTCCTAAACATATTGCAAAGCATAGAAGTAGCTTTGATCTTGCCCCTTTGACTGCCAACAAGGTCAAAAGTCCGTGCAAGATGGACATATGGAGCAGGCTGGTCAGACCTCCAGCATGCTGCACAGACATCTCAGTAGGAGTTTTAAAATTTTGTGAATAAGCTGAGATTCTGAGAAGTTCTATGAACTTGCCCCAAAAAGAAAGAGACACCAAAGATGCAACAGGAATATAACTCAAAGAAAAATGCCTAGCATTTAAAAACAATAAAATAACTTCTAAATAGATGCTACCATTCTACAGAATTAGAAGAATTTCAAGATATAGTATTAAGAAAATGGCAAATGAAAACAACTTCTTGACACCAACCATGCTTAATGGGTTTATATTTATCAGGAGGCAATGATACAAGAGTTACGTCAACATTTTCCACTAGCTGTCCTTGCAAAGATGAATCCAGAATAGATCTTGACTCCTCCAGCGCATGTTCATTCTTGCTAACAGGGCAATCATTACTACAGCTCCAGACCTGAGCTGATTTGCTGGAAACTACAATATTTTCCGTATTCCCATCATGGTTCACTTCAGGATTACTATAATATATATCCAGTGCCCTGTTGATATCTCCTTGGGTCTTCTCAAGTAAGGTGGCCACATAATTTCTTGACGATTCATTGCCATTTATTATCTGAATAAACTGATCTATTTTCTCTGTATATGATTTAGTCAAGTCACCAGGTAAAGTGATTTCATCTTTAGGGCATTCCTCAATTTTCAAGCCAGTCCCACCACCTTTAGAGTCATCAACCACAACTTTACCAAAGAAGCTAGTTATCATAGGTTGCTTTGACCCGCTAGATTCCAATTTTGAGTTGCTTTTTACTTTCTTATTTGACTTGTTCTCAGTATTTTTCTTCCTTTTACCAGGAGATATGTTACTCCGAACTGAAAGTTTAAAACTAGAAGGCTTGCTGGCTTGACTTAAATGACTGATTAAAGTTTCATGACTGCTACTTCTAAAAGGCCCTGAATTCAAAGGTGAGACAGAGTTGTCAGATGAACCTGCCTGAGCAGCCGAGGCAGAATCAGAAGTTCTAAAAGCAGAGATTTGCTCGTATAACTCATTTTCATGTTCATAAAAATTAGAAACTGCTTCAACAACATTCCATCTTGAGCTGCTGATCAAATTTAATTTCTGGTCCCTGGTCACCCATCTGGGCAAAGAGTCACCTAATTCCTCAATGATTCTCTCTCTTTCCTCCTCACTCGGTATAGCTGAATCTTGTAAATCAGGTTTCTGCACAGGAGATGAATCATTCAAAGTAATATCTGCATTTTTACTCTCAACAGATTTCATTTCAAATATATTTTGCTTTCTCTCCATGTCCTTGTCCTCATTCAAGTCAGGACTAGCATCCATTTCGACTTTTTCTACACTCCCATAATTGCCACGATGAAAACCCATCAGGAAGTCCTTTTTATTTGCCATTTCATCAACCAGACCAGCAAAGTGCCTTCTCAACTTATCAGCATGCTTACTGTCAAGCTTCTCAATGTCCATACCAACAGTAGGAATAACCTTCTTTGGTTTCAAAAACTTCACATATTCTCTAAGCTCATCATAATTAGAATGCTCACTGTAAGGGACTAGATGTATCTCGATTGAATCTTTTGACCTCACTGCAAATTTATTCCGTTTAATTTCATAAGTCCACCCAGTCGGCACAAAACCAACAATCTTCTCATACCCTTTTTCCTCCATAATCTCTTTCATTCTCACAAAATTCGGCCGAAAATACGGCCAAGTCTCGCCTAATACATTCCAACCAACGACATGAACATTACTCTCACTCTCATTTACCGTGAAAACTTTATCACCCCCATACCCCAAAACATTTAAAATCTCCATTTTCCTCCCATCAACAAATATCTTCCTCTTACATCGCCTCGCGACCTCAACCAAAATCTTCTCTTTTCCAACAACATAAGTGGCAACAAGAAACAAAACTTTTTTTTCTTCAAATTCCTTTCCTATCCTATCTACCACACTAACTACATAATCAACCGATTCTTCTTGAGAAGGAAACACGAATTTTGGATTACAATAAGTAGTATCTAAAAAAATCGCATCACAACCAACAAAGTCATTCAAATAACTATTCAACTTCATCGAATTACAATAACGACAATCACCCGTGTGAACATACCTTTCAAAGCTCCCATTTTTTGTGGGAACTTTGAATAAGAACTGGACAGCACCGGGGCAATGATTGGCGTCAACGAGAATGACCTCGCAGCCATCTACCACAACGGGGTCGTTTAGAGGTAAAGGGAAGACGAAATGAGGCGGGATTTTAAGGGTTTGGATGAGGAGGAGGGAAGTGAGGTGGGAACAAAAGATGATGCCTTTGGACCAGGAAGGGGAGAGGCCGGAGTAGTGGTCGGAGTGGAAGTGGGAAAGGAAGTAGGCGCCGGAGAAGGTGGTGGTGGTGGAGTGGCGGAAGGAGTCGACAAGGAATCGGGTATTGGGTATGAGTTTAGAGGGAGGGAAAGAGGAGGGAATAGGGGGAAAAGAAAGGGTGGAATCGGAGGAGTCTATGGCAGTGAGGTATAGTTGGGTGGAGTCTAGCGCAAGTGTTTTGGTGGCGGTGGTCGTCCCTTGAGATGACATTGGCAGCGTTTGGCGCGGAGGAGAAGGGAGAATTTTCACGAGAGTTTGATTTGGGGGGTTTTCGAGAGTGTAGCGGTTGCGGATGGGTGAGTTTTTTCCCGCCTGCGCGCCGTAGGCTTGTTCATGGGCTGGAGAGCGTTCAGCCCGACAGACCCGTCCGTAAACAACTTCGTCATTCGAGCCCCTTGGTTTCGAATTAAAATAGAAGGGAAGAATATCAACAGAAAGACAACTTTAAAACACTTTAAGACAAACTAAAAGCTTGATCCTGTTAGATACACGTAGCCACCACATCAGGAGAGACTTCAAAAATCTGAAGGGAAGTCTGCTAAGAGAGGCCGATCTTCGCTAGTTTGTCAGCAACTAAATTATACTCTTTAGGAACATATATGATTTCCCATTGTCCTTCAGAGCGCAGAATTCTTTTAACATTAGAATATTTGAAATTAAATATTTTAGTTATTTCCACCTTAATTATTATTAGAGTGATAGAATGTTATTGTTAGGTGAGTGATGGGAAGTTGACTGGGTTTTTTTATTGATTTAATAAAAATTTTAACTCTTTATCGTTTATACATTCTATCAATTTAATTTAAATATAAATAATTCAACAAATCAACATTTACAAGATGACAAATTTTGACTTTTAAAAATTTATCCTAAACTATTAGGTACTTGGTTTCTTTTATCAATGGATATGAAGCGATCTGAATTGTACTCTAAAAGCCTTATGTATATAAATAAGAGGTTATATCTTTTGAGGCAAAATGAGTTGATAATTGGTGAGTGGTATTAGAAGTGCAAACTGCAGACTATCACTAAGGTAGTTCTAATACTTGCCTTATTTGATTTGGTAATTTAAGGAAGAAAATCTTTAGACTTGGTTATGTGTTATTTTATTAAAGATATTATGGTCCATCTATGGAAAACTAATCATTGCAATTTGAAAATTAGATTGGATTCAAGTGAATCAAATTATCCTTTGAAACATGGAAGACTAATGAAGACTATGTAGTTCTTTTGTAAATAAGATACTCAATTGATTGTACTTTTATTATTGTGATTGTAGTAGATATTTTCAATGAGTTACATTGTATTCGTTTAGCTTTTATGTTAGCGAGCCAAATTGAATATGTTGTAAGGCTTGTTTACGTTTTGTAAGAAAGCTTACTGAGAGCACTTGAATTTGTTCATTGAGGAACTATTTTTGTGAGAGAGTGCAAAGTTTGTATTGTAAACATTGTTGAGAGTGTTTACTGCCCAAGTTCTCAAAGAAAGGATTTGGAGGTAAGAGTTCTAATCTGTAAGTATAAAGGTGAAGACTCTATATGTGAGTCACTTGTTGTATTGTTGACTAAGGATAGTGAAATTTCTCATTGAGCTAGGCTCTACAGACGTAGAGAAACTGAATTGCGTAAACAAATCATTAGTGTTATTTGGTTTTTTGTTTACATGGTTTCGCAGTGTCAAGCCGTAGTGGCCATTGCAATCTAGCACTTCCATTGCACTTGTTGTGTTAAGAAAATAAGCAACTTAATGTAACAATAATTGGTATCAGAGCAACACTTAACATACCTAGTGGTGAATCCTGATGCTATTTTTTTTTGCTGAAAATGGAAGGTTCATCAATTACTCATTCCCCTATGCTTGAGAATGACAATTATCCCTACTTGAAGGTTAAAATGAAATCCTACATTAAGTCTGACAATGAAAATGCATAGAGATCTATTCTCACTAGCTAGCAAACTCCTATTATTGATACTAATATTGGGAAGGTTCCTAAGCTTTGAGGTTCAATATACTATTTGTAATACCCCATATTCGACCCGGTTGTTGAGCCTGAGCTACGAGATGCTATGATCATCGATTTAATAAATTCAAAACATCATGGAACATAAAATCATTAAAATATATAAACAATTAACATTTAAGTACATAATGTATTACACAATCATTTTTAGGTCCTACACGAACTTAAGAAAGCTCTTTTGTTAACCCGAGCTTGAATTAGGATCAAATTGTAAAGTTTTAAAAATTTAGAGCTGACATCACAACCTTACATCCTTCACGTCGTGAAGTTGCTAACACAGTATGCCACTTTGTGATTTCGAACATATCGACGTTAAGACGTCACTCACTGTCAGCATTATGTTGCGACATTGGACAATTATGGTTATGACGTAAACTTTGTTTTGGCAAAAAAAATACCGTTTGATTCCAATTCAAGGTATACAAAGCTATCTAGATTGATTCTCAACATCTTATATCGTTAAAACTAAGTTAAAATCATACCATTTCATGATAACAAGCTACCCAACCAATTTCAACTAAGTTCAACTCAAACATGATCTCAGTCTATTCAAAACCAATTCATGTATATCTTTTTGTTGGCTTATGACTCATGAGTGCATCCTAGTAGAGCCTATTCCGTGTTTGTTTAAATCATATGGGATCTATAGCTTCCCTAATGGACCATGTATATCTCATTATCTAAGGAGCCTCTTCATCTTTTTATCCTAATTGAGGTTGAGATGTTTCCCTAGCCCCATTCATCATCACATTTGGTGAACTCTCTCACTATCCCGGTAGTCTATGTCTCTTAGACCTACCAAGCTCATTCATTCTTGTGACTTATCATCCCAATCACACCACGAACTCTACTTAAATCCCTTGGCATCCCTCTTAGGCTACGAACTTTCCAATTGTAACCCCCATGTTTTACGTCCTAGCAAAATTCCCTGAGTTTACTGTCCCGATGGATTACCCTATGTTTACTGTCTCGGGTAACTATCCTGTGTTTACTATCCCAGTGAACTATCCCATATTTACTGTCTCGGCAGACTACCCCGTGTTTATTGTCCCGACAAACTACCCCGTGTTTACTGTCCCAGCAGACTATCTCGTGTTTACTGTCCTAATGGACTATCTCGTGTTTACTGTCTCGGTGGACAACCTCATGTTTACTGTCTCTATGGACTACCCCGTGTTTATTGTCCTAAAAGACTATACTGGTTGTCATAGCCGAGTTATGATCTTACATGTTAGACCTCTTTTGAGGTGTCATCTCATAGGACCTTACTGCCGACATGGTGTCACCCCATAGAGCCTGCTGACCGCCATTGTAGTGTTGCTCTATGGAACCTAATAACTGTTGTCACGGTGTTGTCTCGAATGACCTATTTCACATTTCACTTTGATGCTCGAACACCGAAATGTCCCCCTCACAAAGCCCAAAGCTTCGCACATCACGGCTTGCACTCAGCAACACTGTATGGACGTATTTAACAAAAATTCTCATTCTTAAGTCCTAACTTCATCTATCACATCAACATTTTCCACTGCACTATGCATACATTACTCAAACATGTCATACAATTTATCATTAAACAAATATCACACCAAAATATCTATCAGTATCTATCATAAAACAATCAACAGTCAACTGGCAAAAGCTCATACAACATCATTTATCATCCAAAGGCAAGGTACATAAATTCACATTGTTTCCTTATTCTTGTCAACTTAGTTTGTCTGAATGCCAAATCCTCATTTGTCCTAACAACTAAGCATGACAACCATTTATTGGTTAAACTATAGGTGTTAAACCCTTAAAACTCAAAATCCATCATTATACAGAAGCTTTTAAAAGTTTCTACTCTACTTCTTCCTTTAATCCACGAGTACAGAGAGGTAAAAAAGTTTACCATTTACCAGTTCCTTAATTTCTAAACTACCAGACTTCAATGTATCCGACTGCTATCATATGCAGAGCTTCCTTCAACTACATCCACTTTTTTTTTAGAATGACTAAAGAAGATGATGTTATGGAGAGAAAAATGTGTAAACAGGATTGAGAAATCCGTCTCCACACACCTATATATATATATATTCCTATGGCACGATCTTTACCAATCGTCACAACCATTCATCCTTAATCATTTTGCCTCCTACTATGGAACCAGCCAGATCCATCCTGACCAAGCTAGGATTGATATCCAACTAATCATATTTCAGCCACTAAAATTTCTAAATTTCTCAATGGGGTCCAACAATTCACTGATCCTTTCAATTTAATCCTAAGTTTTCCTAGATTTTGGGTGAATAAGATACTCGAGTGTTACAATATAATTGAATGGACTAAACATATTTCTCCAAAGTTTTTTTTAGACTTATAAATGTTTGAAAAAAGGTGACATTGATATTTGTGAAATTCACTCAGGTGATAACCCAACAATTTTTTTTACAAAAGCATTGTCAACTTCAAATTTCTAACACGTACATAACATAGGGATAGGAATGCGCCATCTTAAAGACATTGAATAATTATTTACTTTTGAGGGGGAAACCTTCTATGAATATTATCCTCTTTTTTCTTCACTAATTTTTTTTTTATCATTCTGGTTTTTTCTTAGCAAAATTTTAACGAGGCATATTCATAGTGAATAGTCATCCAATTAGAAGTGTATAATATTATACACTTGGACATTATTTGCATGTTCTTATACACACATTATTTGCATGAAATAGATGATTATATACTTAGACATTTATGAGATTCATGTATATTAATGATACATGAATTATGCAAATTCATTATACATAATGGTGCATTGACTTATTAAATGTATCTAACGGTAAGTTTAGTTAATACCCAAATCGAATTATTTGAAATGTAAAAATCTTTAACCGTTAACCGAATTGAAGTTTTTTTCAAATACATTAATCGAGTCGAAATATTTCAGTTAATTCGATCGATTAACTCAAATTAACCGAAATTTATATGATTTTATCTTCTGGTTAAAATAAGTATAAATAATAATAAAAATACATTGCTAATGTTCATTTTCTTTTATTTAATAGTTTAAAAAACTTTAAATAGAGGTGAAAACAACATATAAGATGCTAGAAATACTACATAAGTCTTGAAAGTTAACAACAAAACACTACATAAGTCTTGCAAACAACAAATATTTCGGTTAATTGGTTAATTTAGTTAATTATCCGATTTCAAACCGAATTAACCAATAACTAAAATTCTAAAAAAATTCATTAACCGACCTCTGATCAAACTAAATTTAACCACCAACTAATTAACCAAATTAGATCAATTCAATGAATTAACTCAATTTTAACTGAATTATCAACACCCGTATCACCTGTATATTAAAAGTTAAAAGTCTTATACTACATGATATTTTACCTGAAAGAAGATATAATAAATTATTAACAACTTGAAAAACTAAAATTGCCGAGAATATATTTGTTTTGATATTCTTTACTTTATTTTTTTATTTATAACACTTTCATATTTTCATAATTCATTTATAATATATTTAGAATAAATTAATAGTAAATTTTATATTTAATATATATATTTTTTATAATTCCCTATAATTTCTAAATTTTCTACAATACATTCATATTTTTCATAATATATTTATAATATTCTATAATATTTTTAATTTTTCTAATATTTTTAATTTTTATTGTTATAATATTCCAATATTTTTATCTAAATACTTTTAAAAATTAATTAAATCTGTATAAAACAATTAAAAAATCAATTAAACAATCTTAAAATAACTAAAAATAATAATTAAACCTTAATATAATTTTTTTTTCACATCAAACATAACGTGAATCATAATATTATTATTTTTCCCATCAATTGTCACTTTAGTGGTTACGACTTCGACCAAAATCATTATTTCAAAATTAAATCAATTTAATTGAATTCAAGATTTAAATGAGTAAATTAAATTAATTTATTTTTAAATATTTTATAAGAACTATTTTAACAATTAAGCTCAAAATAAATTTTAAAAAATCATACAGAATTCGAACATAAAATTACAAAATTCTCAATATCTTAAACTTAAGTTTTTTTTTTTACTAAAATATTATGAAAATAATAATAATATTTACCAAAATATTATGATTTGAACAATAACTTAAAAATTTATATCCAACTCATCATTATTGGCTGTGATTTGAGAGTTTTGATAGAGAATATTGATCTTATCTGATCTGTTATTTTAGAATTCTAAATCGACACCATTTATGATAATTTAATATTAAATTTATTAATATATTATTTATTTTATATTATTTTGATAAATAAATTTAAACATATATTATTTAAGTGAAGAAATTAGTTTTTATATATTTAGATGAAAAAAAGCCCTTGAACTTATCCTTCACTAAAATCACAAAATTCTTAACCACTCGGCATTTAATTTTAATCAAGGTGTTATCTTAAAAAAAAAAGGAGAATTCAAGGTGTCATTAACATATTTTAAATCTTTTTTTCTTTTAAAGTGAGAGATTAGCTAGATTCGAGGCAATGCACAACAAAAGTTTTGGCCTGACGTGAGGATGCACGCCTCCACATATATCTAATTGTACAGAATTATTTATAAAACTAATTAAAACTACGAAATTACAAAAAGAACCCTGAAGAAAAAAATCTCCGTAATATCTACACTTTTTCTACTTCCGTTGAACAGATACCGAAGTACTAAACAAATCGAGTCTCCATCTTTCTTTCTTCTGTCACAAATTTAACCAGTTTTTTGGGAGTTAAATAGCTTGAAATCGATGGCAGGAATGATATTGTCGCCGGAAGAGTCGCCGGAAGCTAACCAACATCTTCAGCTTCCACAGCAACAGCTGCAGACCGGTCGAGAAGCGGCTTCCGATGACGACAGGTCGGTGGCTGCAGATTCATGGTCTATAAAGAGCGATTACGGAAGCACACTTGATGATGAGCAGCGCCACGCTGATGCCGCCGAAGCCCTCTCCTCCGCTGCCAACTTCCGTCCCGCCTCTGATTACAGGTTTCTCTTTTAGTTATTCTATTTGTCTTCCGGTTTTGCCTTTTTTTTTAAAATGTTAATCTTTGGCTAGTTTTTGAGTTTGAGAGTCCATAAACAAGTGCTTTCGAGTTGTAGAAAGTGAATTCGGTGCTTACTTTCTTACTTTTATTTATTTATTTATATATGTACATGTATGTATTTTTTAGGAGTGAGTTTTAAGCTCGAGATTTGATCTATTGACAATTTAAAATTTCTATGCGAGAAGATGAAATGAATATTTAACTATCTTGGTTTAACTTTCTTAGTTTGACTTTTGGATTGGAAAATTTCATAGTTTATTTGACCTTAATTATGGCTTGTATTAGTGTGATTTTTATATTATTTCAAAAAATTATACGTGGATCAGTGCTATAGAAATGGAAAGAAAAGTTATTGAGATGATCAATCTATAGAAATTTTAGTTCTATACAGCCAAAAGGTTAAGAGTTCTACATTTCAATATATAACTATTTATCGTTATAGATAAATGCAATCAAGAAACAAGTTCTTTTCTTCTAGTATGGTTCTTTTGCCTTTTTCTTTCCCCAGCTATAAAGCAATAGGGAATACTACAAAGAAAAATCATATTTGATGGAAATGTGCTGATGAGTATAATGGAATACCAATTCAATACCAATTCAAACATATTTGTTCCATGCAAATGTAAAAGAAATTATGTATTTTGTTCTCTATGTAATTTCATTTTTAATCGTTCAAGAATATTATTTCCTTTTATATCCAAAAACACCTTGTACTTTTTATGGCAGGTAGGAAAGTTGACAATGAAATGGGGGCTTATTAGTTAAATTTTCGGGATTTGGTTTTAATAGGTGGAATTATAGGACAATATTATTTTAACCCATTGCTAAAGAATTTGAATAGTTTATATTAATCATTGCCTGTATGATTTGTATTGTACGTACAGTTCCGACAAGGACGAACCAGATGCAGAGACATCAATGCTTGGTCTTCAGAGTTACTGGGATGCTGCATATCTTGATGAGCTTGCCAATTTTCGTGAACATGGTCACGTTGGTGAAATTTGGTTAGCATTACCTTAACTATGTTAATTTGCCTTCAAGCTGGGCATTATATTTGTACTAATAGCCAAAATGTTTTTATCAGTTATCACATAAGCATGTAATCTGTGTGTATAAATATATTAAATGGAATTTAATTTGACATGCATTTTCATGGTTGCCCCAATGACCCTTTGACTTGATACCTTCTTTGAGTTGGTATCTGTGCCTAGTTTAATAACTTTTCTTATAGCAAAAGGATTGTAAAACTTT
Organism: Gossypium anomalum; assembly: GCA_025698475.1. Classification (NCBI taxonomy): domain Eukaryota; kingdom Viridiplantae; phylum Streptophyta; class Magnoliopsida; order Malvales; family Malvaceae; genus Gossypium; species Gossypium anomalum. The sequence goes on from CM046966.1 coordinate 21,306,724, forward strand.
TATTTGTGCTAATTTCATTTCAAAACTTGTAGTTAATCTCTTCACTGTCTTACCTCTCTTTCCATAGGTTTGGAACTGATGTCATGGATACTGTTATTTCTTGGACCAAAAGCTTGTGTACTGACGTTTCTCAAGGTCACATCCCGAATCATGTTGGAGAGCCCAAGCCGCAGTCTGTTGAACAGGATGAAAAGTATTTGTCTTGCTGGAGTGTACTTGACATTGGCACGGGAAATGGTCTGCTCCTTCAGGAGCTTTCTAAGCAGGGGTATAATCTAAGACTTTGCCTGTAGCTCCGGTATTTTATGCTACTAATATCAGTTCAATTAAAAATAATTTGTGGTCTTTAAGTGAAACAATCAGTTTGCTTGCATATTGTTATTGCTATTGCTCTACTGGTATTTTATAAGACATATTTTTGCTAGTGTCATAACATGAGCAGATAAGAGGTGCTCTTAGTCTTATGATCTTCAATTTAGGTTGGGCTTGGCCAAAATATTATTAGTGATAATGGATATGAATGAATATTTCCTGAAGAAAAGGACTCAGTTTTACCTAAAGATGGACAAAGTTTTATTATGATTGTGAAACAATATAGATATATAAAGAAACCCTGGTAGTGTAACTAATATTTGAATAAGGCAATGTAGCCATCCTGCCTGTATAACTTGATAAATGAACCATTTAAATAACTAGAGAACATTTTTTCCGTTTATAATTGCTTGTATATATTTGAGGCTTAATTGCAACAGGTGTCCCAAACAATGGGCCAAATTCTAAATTGATCCCTAAACTTCAAAATATTCACATTGAATCCTCAAACTAAAGTATGGTTTTAATCAGGTCCTTCAATGAGTCTAGTTATCAGCATTGGTATTAAATGTGAAATTGGATCTGCCATGGTTCTTTTATTTTTTTTGGAACATGTATGGGTTAATAAATATTCTTTGACTATTTCTGTTATTCCATTGTGTATCACTTCAGTGTTGGTTAATCTATATAGTTGTAGTTGAACTAAATAGATTTAAATAATACATTTAGGCATTGGGTAAACTTTCTGAAAAATTTATAGGTGAATAAACAAAATTTTCTTTTTATTATTGCTTTGATGGTAATGGTCGGGTGAATTTGCTGCACTTTTTAATTCAGGTTCACAGATTTAACTGGAACTGATTATAGTGAAGGAGCAATTGACCTTGCTCGAAGCCTAGCTGATCGAGATGGATTTTCAAACATCAAGTTTCTGGTATGGATGGAATTCTATGAAATCTAACTGAATCTAAGTACAGGCTGTTGTTGTTCACCCTTTAAAAGAATTTAATATTATCATGTTCTATGAATTGAAGTGCTTATCTCTGATTTGAAATGAATTGCTGTATGGTTTCTTTATGTGTGCATTTTTTTATTCCCATTCTTTGTATATTTATTTACACTTGCTTATACATCAGCATTGTCTTGGTTCTTATTTTTGATTCTTGTTTAATCTTTAGAACTTCCTCATCCAATTGTCTTAGTTAAGATGACATAGTTTGCTTTTATTGCATCTATTACTGAGAAACCATTGAACCCATAGGCAATTTGCTTACCTTGCACTTATCAACCATTCTTATTTTTAGATATTTGTTTGATCTTTAAAACTTTCTCAACCTCTTGAGGGGTGCTATAAACCAAAATATAATGGCTTGGGGAAGTTAGGGCCTTCTATGCTGTCCAAAATACAAATTTGAGATCCATATTGTGAAGAAAACCGGATATTGAGACTTTGAACACCTGTCTGAGAGATTAGGATGGAAATGTAGGTTTCTTATGAAGAAAGAGGAGCATTCAAAGCATTCTGGGTTGAAATTGAATTCCTACATAATTGATCACTGTCTTAATACTCAACTGTTCTCAAAGCACCTTGACCGTTGCTATTTCATTTGGTCCTTAGGTTGATGATATTCTTGAGACAAAGTTGGATAGACAGTTTCAACTTGTCATGGATAAGGGGACTCTCGATGCCATTGGCTTGCATCCTGATGGGCCTATCAAAAGGTAATAGTGATTTCATCTCTACTAAAATATCTCCCTTCATATGCTGTTTCCTCAGTACAGTGATATATATAACAAATAACTGATTATCAGGAAGTTCACGTCCATGCAAGTAGAATCTCATAAATTGAATCGTACAATTTGCACTTATGTATATGATATGCATTAGTTTGTATCTTTTTTAGTAGCCCTAGCTACTACAGTTGTTATCACTTTCTACTTGATCACCTTTTAAGATTTTCTTGAACTTTTTCGTTTCAGGATTATGTATTGGGATTCAGTTTCAAAGTTGTTGGCCCCCGGTGGAATATTAGTAAGCACCTTACAGGCTTGTTTATGGTTTTATTTTATATCATCTTTTGAACTTCTGTGGTGAAATGAGATCCATTGCAATCAAAGCTCGAGCTTGAGTGGTACCTCTTTATATATATACACGCACATATACACCTGCCCACTCACATTCCAATTGTGTACGTATACAAATATAAGTCAAAATTCCAATTGCTCTCACTAGTTTTGCTCAAGCCAAGGTTTCGTCCCAGCTTTCTTGACTACTTGGATAAGTTCAAATATTCTTAAATTCAATCCTTAGTATAGCTTTGACAAGGCTAGTATCTAAGTGTGAAAATTGAATTTAAATGAAATTTACAGTACCGCCTTTGTTACTGGGCCTTATATATGTCTTATGCTAGTATGTGTCTGATCCGGGTATGTTCAATTCTTTTTCTAGGTTTTTCTGAGTTTGGAGGGTCATTTCTTTCTCGTACTCTTATCCAAAAATGTGTTAGATATGATTACTTAAATAAAAATGAAGAGTTGGAGCAACATGTATTACTCTTTGTAGATTGAGCAATTTTATTTTTAATGATGTTTGTAGGTGATTACATCTTGCAACCATACAAAAGATGAATTGGTCCAAGAGGTGGAAAATTTCAATCAAAGGAACATTGCAATATCCCAAGAGCCAAATGCAACGAAGGACCAAGAGACACACAGAGATCATCCCCCGTTTCGATATCTGAATCATGTTCGGACTTATCCTACATTCATGTTTGGTGGATCTGTGGGATCACGTGTTGCCACTGTTGCGTTTCTAAGGAACTAAATTCAAAGTTTCGGTCTTTTGTCATGAACGGACTTCACTTTTTTGGATTGTCGTGGTTGAAAATGGTTAAGGATCATCATGCTGATCGGGACTGGATAGATAGACATTTGAAACTTTTATTTATCGGATTCTTGATTATGTTTATTTCCATGAAAGATAATGGTATAGCTTGTGGTGGGATTATCCTAGGCAATTGTGTACCATACGTGGTGTAAGGGTTATGCAATTGATTACCAATCATGCCTTTTGAGTTTTGATTCCATGAGCTTCTGTTGCTTGTTTAGTTTCTTGACCGGTAAGAGTGGTAACAGGAAATTTGAGACAATCCAATATATATTGCAAAATTAAGGTGTTTCATTAATTTGTTTTCCTTGTATTCTTGTCTGATTCGAATCTTGAATCTTCAAATTTGAATTGTGAACGTCCACAAGCGTTTGAGGGGGAGGAAATCCCATATGGATAGCAAAGGATTGGACTGCGTTCTCTATAGAAAAAAGTGGTACAGAAACATGATCAAATAAAAAAGAAGATAAAACTCACATTATATGCACATGTTGCATAAAATTACTTCAATTAATTTTGAAGTAAAATAGATTTTTTTTTATTTAGATCTCTTACATAGAGAGCTATAAGAGAGATCCGTTTAAGGGGTTGTTAGTTTGGTGAGATATTAACACTAGGATTTGAATATTGATTTTTGAAGTCTCGGCACAACGTTTAAATCACCTATTCATTTGAATGGTTGGTGGGGATGTTGGATTGATGGAATGTAACATATTAACTATTACCCAAAGTTAAAATTACTTGACATATTTTTGATATGTTATATCACCTTTCACTTGTTACATTATCCCATTTGATTTATTTGAAAAGAATATAAAATTTTAAAATTTTAATTGATAAAATGTAAAATTATTTAATACATTTCACTAAATTGTTTTTATAAAATTTATTTATTTTATTGATTATTACACAAAGTTCAAACTTTTAAAATTTTATTTTACGCATTTAGCTAGTAAAATAATATCATCTCTCATTTCTTAGGTAAAAAAAACTAGACTTGGAGAAGCGAGCTTAATGGTTAAAATTTTTCCTTTAATCAAAATGAGAAGAGAACTAAAGAAGAAAAAAAGTATTTTTATTGAAATAAATTATTTGTTACGGTATAAAAGCAAATTTAATCAAAATGATAATTAAAAGAAAGTATTGTACAATTGTTATAAAAGTATTTTTCCAAGTATGATTTAATAAACAAAATACAATATAATAGACTAAATGTTATATTTGAAATATTATTTGGAATAAATATATATTTGGAATTTTGTTTGAAAAATATATTAGATAATTATTCTTTCGTTTTAGTTTACTAAAATAAATTTTAGTGATTGAAAATAAAAGTAGAATTATAAAAAATGTATGCAAGAAAATTTAAGGGAAATTTAAAGAATTAGTATTGAAATTACTTTCTATATTCCTAAATCTTGATAGGCCGAGAATATAAAATTAATTTGAAATCTAATTATGAAAATCCCAAGAAAATTAATTTGCTTGAACCAAACATTCCCTAGAAGTTAAAACATGTGTAAAACTAAGATTTGTATGTGGTTTACATAATTTAACAAATCAAAATTCATAAATTAGCAATATAATTGTTTTGATCACACAACACGAAACAATAACCAAAGCATAAATAAGAACACACTAGTCGAAAACAAGAGTTGAGAGGTATTTTTTTTGAAGACATAGTAAGATACTGAACTGAAATCTACAACACTTAAGACACAACATGCAATTTAAGGTTATACAGTATCAAGTTCTTTGCCAAGCTTGCCACCAAGCTTGCCACATGCAAGTTTTGCATCTCCAGTTGGAAAAGAAGGGAAGAGAAAATGATAATAGATAAACTAGCAAGACCAGAGGGATGAAAGAGGCTTCCCTTTCTGACAAGTCACGACATGTTCCAATACGATCTCCTCCACTTGTTTCTCCACATCTTCTATGCATTGGGAAGCATCTATCATCTGCAATCGACGCATGACATTTTAAAACAAGCATCTTGTTGCTAGCCATTGTTCAAACCCCAATAGAACCCATCAAAGCAAAACTGGTTTTTCCGGTTTCTAGCCATTTCATTAGTTTTTCAGTTCAACCTATATGATTGAACTGCCAGACCAACCAGTTCCCTGTTCAATAGGTTGGTCCAGTCCTGTCTTTTAATTACTTCAACTAACCATGGCATCTTGTTGCTATTGCTATATGGCATGAGATGAAATAAAGTATTACCTTCCATGAAGAATCTTCAAGAAGCTTATAGTGTTGCGCAACTTTCTTCTGAAACTCGAGCTGCTCGTATCTCTCACCTCCGTAGCCTCCTCTTTCTGCAGCTTTCTAATAAATATGAAACAATATTTTCAGTTTACATATAATATTTTCTGAAGTTTTCACCAGCTTTAACATAACTAACCTCGGGTGGTATATCAAGGTACACTACCAGATCTGGAGCTATTAGCCCATTCTCTGGTGCCTGTAAGAAAAGACCTTATTTGTTGTCAACGACCATGGTAAGCAATAACTTAATATGTGAGAAGCAGCTAGTTCTTTTGGCAGTTTGCCTTTACCTTACACCATTCGAAATCAAGTCCTTTAGCAGATGAGAAAGCGACTCCAGAATAAGAGTAACGGTCTACTATAAGGGTGGTTCCAGCTTTCAGTTTCGCTTCCATTATTGATCTGCAAACAAATAGTAGATTTAGGACTTCATCTTATACTGCAAATTATTATCGAATATATGCACATGCAGATACTAGATTCATTTAGGGTATTCTTGGTGAAGTGGAAAAGTATCAAGAAAGCAATGGTAGATTGGAAAAGTTGAAAGAAAATAAATTTCAAGTGTACTTGGTAGGAAAAAGAAGTGAGGAAATTAGAAATGAAAGACGACTATCTTCCATCATAATGCACAGAAACAAAAATTATTCCAATTTGGAATAATAAGAGGGGAGAGAACCGAATAGATACAAATTAAATATGAATATTTACAATATTTGCATTTTTAAAAATTTCATTTTCTTTTCTCCCAGTTTTCATTTCTGTCAAACAATTGATATGTGCCAAATTGCAAGTTATGAGACTTGGATCCCATATAGGGAAGTATGGGATTTCCTTGTAAGGATGCTCAACAACTAGTTTTTGGAGTGTGGTTCTCCAAAGGTCCATCAATTGGTACCAAAGCCAGCCATCATGTCTCTCAATTGCAGTTGTGCAGCTCTAATAGTGACATTGATATTGCAGTGTTCTGCCAGGGCTAAATTAAGTTAGCAGAATGCCAACCCGTCTGCCAACCAAAACTGCAGAACATGGTGGACTATCATGAGCCTATTGCTAGGAATTGGACTTAGATCCCACATAGGAAAGTATGAGATTTCCTTTTGGGATTTATATAGACTCAACTGCTATCCTTTGTGGTTGTTCGAAGGTCCATATCAGCAATGGATGGAAATAATTTTTTTTTTCTTTCTACTTTTTCCTCTTCTAACTTTTCATTTTGCTTACCTGCAAAGTCTTAATGCTATTTCAAAACGAGCATAGGAACATACAAGTGGTCCATATGCATAACACATACCAAGAATTAAAGACAGACAGAGAAATATTCTTGTAGAAGAAGTAATGCCGTGCATCATATTCCTTGTATCTATCACTAAAATATGTCATCAGAATTAGATTGTCTGACTTGCTTAAAAGCCTAGAAAGTTTTTGTAATTTCATCTGATAAATATTCAAATAAGATCGTTTATTTAGACTACTCTATTCCAGAAGTGCTACTTTGCCAACTAATGCAAAAATTGGCCCACTTGACCTCCTTGCAGTGTGACCAATCGAGAACACATGAAAATAGTCAATGGATTGTCTAAATCCATGTTTTGGTGAAGTTGCTCACATTCACAAACTTAAAAAGTGTATAATTCTATGCTATGTTGCTCCAACTCTTTATTTGTTTCTATATAACCGTCAAAATGTCCAATACATAATTGGGCTATGGGAATATGATCCTTTGAGGAATCTTCAAACACAAGAAAGTCTAGGAAAAAATTGAACATAACCATGTTGGATACATACCAATGCCCAGCACTTACACCTAAGTCCATGTAGCATTAGCTTATAAGTGCAATATCAAGCAAACAAAGATGCTTGTAAGCCCCTGCAACAATCAATTTACTCCAAGGTATGACGGCTGATAAACACAAAAGGTGCTAAGACAATTAGATCATACAAGGTGCAAGGCAATTATAAAGCACTCACCTCAATAATGCAATGGACTTGCAAACGAAAACAAGCATATAACATCCACATTATACCAAATGGCCTTTGCAATATATCTTTTCGGATAATAAACATCAGAAAGTTAAATTCATTTCCAGTCTAATGTATAAAGCTAAACGGTGGTACAAAATTAGCATTTTTATTTTCCTTAACTTCCATCTTGACTAGATTAATCAAAATTCATTTCCAGTCTAATGTATAAAGCTAAACGGTGGTATAAAATTAGCATTTTTAGTTTCCTTAACTTCGATCTTGACTAGATTAATAATCTTCTATATTCCTCCAGTCTCTAAAAGGGTACAATACCTTCATAAAATGTACCCCTCCTTAAAGATGCTTTTGCTTGTTTGTGCCTTTCCTAGGCGCTTATGCATTGCCTTGACAATACATGCACTGTCACGTCATTCAATATTGTGACTGCATATGACATACAACTTCAACATTAAATGAAGGTCCAATATAGAGAAGTAACACCATTTTGATCCAAGATGATACTTCGCCATGTACTTGGCTGTGAAAAGAAAGCAAATGCCAAATCCAAGAAGACAAACGCAAAGTTGGAGCAGCGGTAGGTAAAAGGATCATCCTTTCGCAATGATAGCAAAGAAACAAGCTCCAACATAAATAACTAAATCAGACGCTAAACCTCAAATATTGCAAAACTTGTTGACAAAAGCAGTATTGCAAATCCAAGAAGAAGACCAAGATATGAGCACAAGGAGACGGAAGATGGGTCAGTGCAGCTTAAAGGATTTTTCCTCCCACCAATATAGCTAACAAAAGTTCAAATGAAAAGAATTAAACCACAAACTGAAGAACTTCATAGATTATGAACTTTGTTGAGAATGTCATAAGCTACGTTACTCAGACTCTGTATAACCACTGAATACATGTACATGTTTGACACAGCCGTTTCAGGTACCTCCTTACAAGATCATATCACCATAACCTTATAAAAAATGTATCAGAAATAGGAACCACAAGAAATGTAATGAGTCGGAGGAACATGGTAAGGACGACATATCTATCAAGAACTACAAAAGATTCACTACAGCATGTGATACAAGTATTTCCTACTGGCAAACGTTTTCTAGGGAAGAAATCAATGCAAAGCATAAATGTGAAAACAAACCTCTTCTCCCACCGATTTGCACTGAAAAGTAGATGGATCGTGTGGTCATCCAACTGGGATTTATTAGTCAGATATGCCGATATCATCTGCCCAACGCTTGTAGTTCTGTCGGGGAATCGCCATAACTCAACTGAATGCCCCAGACCCTCTAAATACGAAAGCAGCTTCCCACATTGTGAAGTTTTACCACTACGATCCAATCCTTCAAAAACTACCAAGGCACCTCTAGATTCATTGCTTGCACCCATCAGGTTACAATTATTACCATTCTCCATTCTAATTGACCTAACTGAACGCTTGCACGAAATATTCAATCCCAAATTCAATGACCTCCTCACGGCCAAAACTCCAAAATTCCTGGAACCCAACTAGTAATAAGATTAAAATCTCAAATACAAGTGAGTTTTTATTACAATTTAAGAGCCGTCTTTATTTACTGTTCCATTTGCGGAAAAGTGAAGAAAGAAAATTTTTTTCAAGGATCGAGTTTCACAATGTTTATTTATTTATTTTTTTTGAAAAAATTGAACTTTCACCTTGTGCAGACAAATATGGAGTGCAAGGAATAGAAAAGAAAATGTAAAAAAAAAAAAAATACTTACAGACTTGGAAACTCTAAAAGTGCAGGCATGTGTCACGCCTGCAATCAACAAAATTACAAACAAATTGAAGAATTAAATAATGGAATCTAATAGTTTGAAGCTTCATTTAAAAGGAAAAAAAAAAATACTAACTTGAGTAGCTAGTGAAACTTGAGCTCAAACACAAAAAATCGAACTTGAAGTTGAGCATACAATTCAAGTTCGTTTTTACTAAGTAAACAAACCTAACCAAGCAATTCAGTATTTTTTCTCAAGTTGAACTTGAGCCGAACCTCGAGCTTCGAGTTTCGGGTCAAGCTCGGTCTGGTTATACTTAGACCCCTAAGCCCCTCTCCCTTTCCATTGTCTTTTTCAGTCTCAAACTTTCTCAGTTCCTCAATCTCTCATTCATTCATTTGCCTATCAATACTTATATTAGTTTCAAACACTTTCATAACTTCATATATAATTATATTTTAACAATTCTAACTATTATATATAATAATCTATTCATATAAATCATATAAATCATATTATATATATATATATATATATTAAATTTTGAGTACATTGAAAATATATAACCATCTAAAAATATATATTAATAAAAGATCATATTTTCTATTAAAATGACAGGAATATTGGATCAATTCAAAATTTAACAATCACACTGAGCTTATTTTGTCTAATTCAACAATTAGATTGCTAATATTAATAGTATACAAAGTTTAAAAAATGTATAAAATTAATATAATTTACATGTATCTCTCATAAATATTATATGCGGGACACTATGCTCACTATACCAATTAATTTTGAAATTCAAACTGTTTACAAATCTACCTTAGCTCAATGAAAATTAAAATGTAACAGCTTAAAAAAAAAAAAAAAAAAAAAAACTCAACACAAAGAAATGATCTCATTTTCTGAAAAAAAAAAAAGAGAGGAAAATTAATGCAAAAATATCACACAAATTCATACAAAAACATCACACATGAGATTACGGAACAAAGATCCATAAATCAAAAAAAAAAAAAAAACCCAGAAAAATTGAAGAAAAAAAGGCACGTACCTGAGATGAAATGCAGCCATTAGAGAGAAAAAGAAAAACAGAAAACAAGAGGGTTTTGAGGGGGAAAACTATGGAGACTTTATAAAAAGCGAAACCATTGCCCGCGCAAGACAAAAAGACCAAATTACCCTCTTTGACCCAATTGGCCAATTCTCTCGCTCCTTTGTGTCTTCGTTTCTTTCTCGAAAAATTCCTCTAGGGTTTTTAAAAATGGCAAATAACAGCAATAAAGAAGAACCAAACACTGCTCCAAAGCCTAATCATTGGTACAATATAAGTTTGGGGTCTTCTTTCAAGGATCAACAACAACCTTCCTCCAAATTCTGCACTTTACGATGTAAGTTCTTGTTATTGCTCTTAATTTTTTTTCTCAGGGTTCTGTTTGGTTTCCTAGAAAACGAAGAAAAAGATAAGATTATTGATGAATATTCGATATTATTTTCTTTTTCTAGTTTGGTGTTTGATTAACACTCTAAAAGAGGAATTTGATTAGTGTTGTATATTCATGTTCTTCTATATCCAGAATTGCAAATTATTGAGATTTAAGCTTCAATTTTCGTTTTGTGTTTCGCAATCCTTTAATATATAATTAAAAGGAAAAGTAGTCATTTAATCTATTGAATTGGGATATCGTTGATTGTCATCTCCAGCAGTGAATCTCCAACTTTGAGATTTCAGGTTTGGTGTTTGTGAGATTAGTACTTTCTCCATTAGCTAGGAATTATACTTCTAGGCTATGTTACTTGGTCGAAGGTGTGTGCCGGATGCGACTATGTATCTTTCATTGATACCGTTAAATTTTCAAGTTTCTATGCCTTTCTACTGTTATATCCCATACCTATATTCAATATGGGGGTGTATCTGGCATGGATATGGTGAACTTTTTCTGTTTTCCATGTATTTGGAATGTTATATCCCATACCGATATTTCAAATCTGAGGCATCACATCTTTGGTTTGATTTTGTTCCAGATGAATTTAAACCAGCATCAATTGATAAAAGTCAACCAGGATTACTCCACAAGGCAAAGGATAATCGAGTTAAAGTAGAATTTGAAAACAATCAGCATGGGAAACCCAAGGTGACATTTGAGGGTGCCAGTGAAGATTACAAGGATAATGATGCGGTTTTGTTCTTCGACGGTGAGACATTCCGGTTGGAGCGTTTACACCGAGCTGTGAAGCGGTTGAGGCATGTTCGGCAGCCTGGCGAGTCTGCATCCATGGCTATGTCAGCCGGCCCTGCTATGGAGTCTTATTCACCTCCACCTCCTAAAGGAGTGAAGCCAGAATCGTCGAACAAAGTCCCGGTTCCATCGTTGCCAGTGAGTTTACTTTACCCTGCAATCTTATGCATCTTTTGAGGCGTTGCTGTTTTTAGCAAGATCTATAATTATATTTTCTATTTGTTGTGTTCTCGATGTGAGTTACAGCTTCAGGTGGAACGCATCGATACATCTGACTTCACGAGCAGAGGTGAGGTTCTTTTTTGTTTATGAGATGCTAACATAGTTAAGATAGGCCTTCATTGTCATGATTTTACTGGTCTATTTGAATTGTCAGTTCAAACTTAAACCATCCTAATGAAAGCCTAATTGAAGGAGATAGTTTCTTCTATCGGAAAGAAGGTACCTGGCTAGGGTAGGAAGTTTCTTGTGCGTTAATGTCTTGAGTGAAAGAATAGTTTGCTCTTTCTTAGTTTGCTCTTTCTTTTATCATATATTCTAGCTTGATGAACTTTATAAAGTCTTTCTTGAACAAAGAACGCACTTTCGGGACATCTAAGGAAAGGTAGCGTTTACTGTCTGTCATTGTCGATTAAGCCTTCCTAGTGAAAGCCTGATTCGTATTAAACCTTCTGTCGGAAATAAGGTACCCGGCTAGGTTAGGAAGTTTCTCGTGTTTTTGTGTCTTTCTCAAAAGAATAGGCACTCTCGAGACATCTAAGAGAGGGTAGCATTTACCGTACATTGTTGAAAGCCCTTTTTGGAATCCCTTCTGCTAGATGTACTAAGAATTGAATAAAAGACAATTATCTTTGCTCATTGACAAAATCATCTGGACACCTGAATTTTCGCAGATACATTAGCAACTTTGTATTTGAAGAATTTGTTGTTTTTAGTCAATTTATTATTTAAACCATGCAAATTACTTTCATTGCTCATATTGCAGAATCCAGAAAGGAGAACTCCGAGTTCCCCACGTCAATTCCAAATCAACCAACTGCATCACCAGATCCTAAAAATTACGAATCAGAAGAACAGGTGGATATTGTCAATGACGACGATGATAATGATGGTTTGGGGGCAGCTAAAGAAGATGATGCTTCCGAGAAGGTTTCAAGTGGTTTCAATTTTGAGTTACCACATCAAAAGGACATGGATGATGAGATCGCGGATGTAGATCTAAGTGATGATGAAGAAAAAGCAGGAGGGAATGCAGCTGAAGCTCTTCGAGCTCAGGTCAATGCAGAAGAGAACGAAGAACATACTTCGAGCTCGAGCAGTAGCAGCGGAAGCGAGAGTAGTGGTAGTGGTAGTGGGAGTGGAAGCGGGAGCGGGAGTGGGAGCGAGAGCAGTAGTGATAGTGAAAGCAATAATGATGGGGATTCAGTCATCTCTGTTTAAGTGGTTAAACCTAGTAATTGTTTTACACTATGCTACTCGAATTGGGGGTGAGTATCGAAAACAGGTATGTTTTCTTATATGGGTATACTCAAAATTTTTTTAAAGTTCCTTCTTATGTTTGGTGAATCACACCTCATATTTGTCATATACAGGTGCCATACAAGGTTAACTCAGAGAAAATGAAAAGTCGGAACATCATGATGGACCCAGTTTAGCATTGCTATCGAATGACTGGTTGGTAAACTGGGGTTCAAATATGTGAACATTATTTACTATTATTTAGCATTGCAATTAATTAAAATCTTCATAAAGACATGAATGGAATCAAGTTCTGGGTTTAGTCCAAATGATTCATTTCTCGAAACTTGTTACCAAACGTGATAAAAAGAATTTTTGCACCCAGTGAGTTCCGATTTACCTCAATCCGATACGAACTTTTTTTTTTTTTTATTTAAATCAAGTTTTAGGTTGGAGTGAGTTGGTTTTATTATTATTATTATATTTTGGGTTTAGAGTTTTAGGGAAAAAATGTTCAGCCCGTCCGGACATATTTATAAAGTAGTCCTTTTTAATTTTATTATTATTTTTAATGATTTTAGTTACAATTGTATAAGAATTTATCACATATATTTTATATTTTGGTTGTAATTTTTAATTTTATAAGATTTATAATATATTATTTGATCTAATTTTGTAAAAGATAACATGTTATAAAGAATATTTAAAAGTTAGGGGTGGGATTAGAAAAGCTATTTTGGGGTGAAGATGAAAATTTTAAATAAAATCAAATTAGAGGGGTTGGGGGTGGGGTGAACAAAAATTGATCTTGTCTCGTTGTCATCTCTACTCAATGTCTATCAAAGTAAATCAAATTCAATCTCTACTTAATTTTTTAAAAGAAAAAAACTTAGCATATATTTAAGTTTTTTTTTTTTTTGTTAATTTAGAAATATAATATTTTTATTATAAAAATTACAAACAAAACAAAAATAAAAAATCGAATTAGAGTCCTTCATATAGAATCGGTTTATTTCTTTAGCTTAAAAAAAAACTTTTTATTGCATATTTCAAAGTTACTTTTGGCTAATTTAGAAATTAAATATTTAATTTTCTATTATAAAAATCTTTTGTAGCATATTTTTAAATTAGTTTTATTGATTTACAAATATAAGATTTATTATAAAAAAGTTACAAACAAAATAAAAATAAAATTTGATTTGTTTTAAGTCAAAATCTAATAAAATTCAAATGGAATTAGAGAATATAAAATTGGTCAAAATTTTTTGTTGGTATCTTAATAAATAAGTTTTAATATATATATATATATATATATATATAAAGTAAGATTTAAAATCGTTATGGCTGTACTTCTTTAAAAGGATACAATCTCATTGAATTTTCAGACACCTATCTGTCTAAAACCTAAACAAAAAAAGAAATGAAGAGAGTGGATGGGAAATTACTCTGTGGGAGTCGAAGCGAATGGAGAAGGGCCAAGCAGTCGTATCCTTAAGCGAATTCTCATAAGTTCTTTTCTTTTTGATTGGCAATTCAGTGTACTATTTCTCAACCTGTTGCAACCAAATTAGGAATAAATGTCCGACCTGTGCCACTCCAATTGGCCATCGAGAAAGCTCTGGAATCTATCAAAGTCCCGTGCCGAAACACAAAGTACTGGTGCCGAGAAGCATGAAGCTGAGACATGAAAACCCATGTTCATGCCCAGTTGCTGAATGCAACTTCGAGGGTTTATCCAAGCAGTTATGCAGACACTTCAAGAATGAACATGAAGTCTCTGCTACAACCACTTAAATAACATTATTTTAGGAGTCCACAAAAAGTTCCTTATCCTTCAAGAGGAGAAGGACGGTTCTTTTTTCATTCTGAACAACAAGGCTGTGACTCTAGGATATGTAGTCACTTTGAACCGGATCCGACCCTCCATGGACACATGTTTCTTGTACGAACTAATGTTCAATTTATTTTTAAAAAAATGATTCTGTTTTACTTTTTTTATGTATTTGAAAGGGTTTTTTAGAGAATCATACAATTGTGCGTATAAATATATTGTTTGACCGATAGGTTTGGTTTTATCTTTTCGCAACAAAATATAAAAATTCTACACAAGAATGATAATGGTTTGATTCAAATTGATTTTGAGAAAAAAATTCAATGGGACGTCTTGAATACCATTCAAATATATAATTATTTGAAAGTTTTTATTTAAATTATTAAATATTTTTTTATATATAACCTTTTCAGAAAATTAAAGTATTTTAAACCTTTTCCGAAACTTAGTTACGATGAATTTAACCTTATAACATAATTATTTTTTAAATAATTTCATTATAAGCTTTAATTATATTTGTAATGTTTAAAACTAATTATAACTCATTCCTAACTCATAAATAAAAAAATAATATACTTTAATACACATTTTCCTACATTGATAATAATATCCATATTAATTGATTTATAACTCAATCGACTACAACATAATAAATTTTAAAAGTTTAATTTTATCATTTCAACCAATATATCATTTGATTTCATTATATTTGTCATATACATTTTTTCACTCATACTATAATATAATATAAGCTAGTGTGTATATATATATCGGTTTTCTTCACATCTATTTTTGACATCAATTAAATGCACTTGAAAGTAAGACCAAGGGTAGCAGATCAAACATTAACACTCCATCTTAAAGGATTGTATCCCAAACCAATATACAAAACATGTAATTTGGAACAATAATTACAACCCCCAAAAAAAAAAAAAACCAAGAACAGAAAAGTTAGTTATTACAGTTAAACTCCCTGAGATTGCATCTCTGATGGATCAATCAGACCCTCTAATACAACAAGCTGATCCAGCAGGGCAAGCTTCTCATCTTCAAGTGCCTTCACTTCATCTTCCACTTCTTTAATTTCTTTACCCATTGCAAAGCTTTCTTCCTCTAGCAGCAAATACTTTCTCCTCAGTGCCCGGTATTCGTTTCCTGATGTCGAAGACTCCGGTAATGAATCCGAATTCGATCTCTCTGGTTGTTGAAATATTGGAGACATTTCTTTCTTCGAGTTCCTTTTGGATGTCTTTTGCCCTGTTTTCGATGGTACAGATTCTTTGAAATCATTCCGTTCTATCGGAAGCAATGCTGATTTGTTTGTCGAGCTTTTCTTTTTCCGTGACTTCGGATTCAAACCTTGCTCCGACGGTGGCATCCTTGGATGATCCTGCATTTCTCAAGGCTGGAAACACCACAAGAGAAAACTTTAAAGGTCTTCACTGATAAAAGCATATATAAGCTAGAATCATACATGATATAAGATTATGTTGCTCCAACTTTTTTTTTTTTGAAAAAAAATCAGAGTTTGACACTTATGTCAGGTGCGTATTCAAAAACGGGAGTAGGGATATGTTCCTCCAAATATATGAAAAAAAATTAAAAATATAAATTTCAACATACCAGTTTCAGTCATATATCCATATTCGACATCCACGCCGGTAACTCACGAAGTCCAAGTAACATGCATATAGGCAACAACTGGTTAATGTTTTATCAGACCCTCTAATCTAAAAGCTTATTACAGATCATAATAGTATCAGTTTATGGTGGTCCTATGGTTATCCTACTCATCTCAAAAACCCATTTCAACTTCAACACTAGGTGATTAGAAGCCAAATTACAGAACAAAAATGCATTGTATCATGCCTAGTATTACTTGGAATGCAGATCGATCCAATACAAGCAACAGGAAATAGAATGCAAATCACTACTTGTCTGGAACGTAATTCAAAAGGCAGTATTCCACAATTCACTAAGTACAAACGCAATACGACTAATTGGAACCTAAAACATTTCATGAATCCTATACTATCTGGGAGATAAGAAGCCAAAAACTAGAACATAAGGCTTCATGAATTGGATCACAAACAATCCACTTGGGATGATACGATCCAATTCAGAATTCGGGTAACGATGATCATACTGCATGTCATGTCTACCAGGATAGGATTGAAGTTGTAGTATATCATCTTCCTCCTAACTGGCCCCATGCATTTAAGGCATAAGAAGGATTCAAAAATGTTCGTGGATGATTCAAATCAATATCGTTGTCCCGAACGAGACTTTGAACAGTTCAGAAACAAAAAAGTATTAGAATCAAATACTGCAGAAACTAATCGGATCAGTGATGGCCTAATTCCAATCGACTTTCACATGAACTAGAAAACATTGTCAAGGAACTATTCCTTGATTCATTTACAACACGTAAAAGAAATCCCGGAAATCTATCACAAATAGAGCTTTGAACCAACCCGATTTCAAAACCCTCTCCATTTCGAAGCATCTTTTAGAACAAATCAACTCCCACTTAATTTCGGATAAGTTGAGACGTTAACAAAAATTATACTAGAATTGGGTAAAATCCTAAATACTAAAGAAAATTGTAAAATACCCATTATTCAAATATGCATCAAGAAGCCATAAATTGACATGGGAATTCATCAAACAGAAAATTACCTTAGGAAATTTGCAGAGCAAGCTTGGGTTGAGAAGCTGGGAATTAGAGGGATTCGATTATTTATCAAACGGATTGAGATTGAGATTGGGATTGGGATTAGGATTGGGATTGGGGAAAGATAGTATATGTGTATGTGTATGTGTATGTGTATACAGCATATATTTATATATTTGAGTACAAGATATTAATTGAGTTCGTTGTCCGACTTTTGGAAACGACAAAGGAAAAACGAAAAATAATTCATTGAACTTTGATTTTTATGTAGGAATTAATATATATTTTGACCCTTACCATTCATTTTCATAGCTAAATTCGTCCTAAATTTATTATATTACTGTATGGAAAATTAATTAATTCATGGAAATTATATAATTTGAGGAAAAATAATAAAAGTCGTAGTAAGCAGTGAAGAATAAGCTCTATCCAAGTAATAAAAACTTCATTCTCAGCATCAATAGAACATTATAACACATTAACAATTAGCTTTTAGTCATAATTCAAGCACGACATATCTGAAGTGATTGCAAGTACTTAATATGATAAGGAAATCAGCCTAGGCAAAAATCGATAAAGAACCGAGCATCCATCAAACTAGAGAGTATAACGACAAAACCATCCCTAAAATCACTTGCAAAGTCAAGACTATATGCATAAACAAGACTAAAAAATGTACTACAAGAGCAAACAGAAGCTTCTAAAAGTGAAGACTTACTAAACAATAGAAAACAAATAAAAAAAATATAAAACTTGAGACAACACAGGTCCAAATTGACTTGTGAAATCATTTATTATTTTTAAATACTATCAAAACATAAACAGATTAAGAAGTCAACAAAGAGTCACCAATTTTTCAAGAGAAATCACTGGCGATCGGTGGAGTTTCAATAACGACAGGTACCGTTATCTGTTTATCACAACTTGTGATGACAACAAAGAAAACCATAAAACAGGTCTGCACGCTGAAAAGAGAGAAGGCACATGGAATGAATGAGAAGAAGAAAGAAAGAAAAAGTTGGTGGGAGGGAGAAAAAGTCGGGCAATAATCAGCCCGGAGGTTAACATTGCTGCTGAGAAAAACAAAAAAGAAGAAGCAAACAACTTGGAGAAAAAAAAAATTCATGCATTAATGATTTTTTTGAATAGCTTTTTTTATTATCTTTCCTTATTTTCTTCATGATTACTTTTTTTTTTAAAGATTCTTGGTAATCATAGTCATATCCATAATTGTATTTATATTCGTATTTTTGACATGTTCAATAGTTCATATTGGAAGGTTTTGTCTCTCTATTCCATTGAAAGTTCGAGTGTTTAAAAGGGCCGCAAGTTTAAAAAAGTGGGAGCTTTTTATTGGGTGTACGAAAAGGCAAATCGCATGTACACATATGATCACTTATAGGAATGAAAATGGAGCGAGGAGGGGACGAATATTACTAAATCCAC
Organism: Gossypium anomalum; assembly: GCA_025698475.1. Lineage (NCBI taxonomy): Eukaryota > Viridiplantae > Streptophyta > Magnoliopsida > Malvales > Malvaceae > Gossypium > Gossypium anomalum. The sequence continues at coordinate 21,325,560 of CM046966.1, forward strand.
CACCACTCCATAGCTGACAAGCTCTGCATTATTACCCGCCCCGCTCTACTATGAATGTATAATCTTGAAAACTACTACCACTGTAACACTCATTGCCCGACCTGATCATCTGATCCGAGCTAAAGGATGCCATATCTATTGCTGGAGCAACTATCGTCAAATACGCAATAAATAGATCATTCAAATATTCAATCATGTCGTAAACACAATCATCTTATGATCCACAATTAAATCTAAGTCTTAATTGAGGTTATAAAAGTCTTTTTGTTGACCCGAGCATGAAATAGGACAAAATTGTTAAGTTTTGAAAATTCAAGAATGACGTTGTGACGTCATTTCCTCCACGTCGTGACCTTAGGCCACTCGACATCGCGACGTGACATACTGTCAGTCGACATTGCGGCAAAGAAAGTTGCTCATTGAGACGTGTACTTTGTTTTTGGTAAAATTTAGGTCATTTGATACATATTTCAAGCTTACACCCTAATTCATTCATTTTGTGCATAATGCACAACTTTACATGCACCAAGCATCCCAAACACATGCTAAAACAATCCATTAAACCACTCCAAAGCAAACAATCCAATATACTTCAATTTGGCATGTAAACATATCATCACAACTTATTCAATTGCAACCTATTCAATCATGCATTTATCTATCCAATACCATCAAATTAATCATGTTAATTCATACCCCAAATATGCCATACATATAGCTTAACACATCACCAAAACATACACATGTATATATGAACATTAGCATTTCTAAAATCAAACATTAGTTAGGGTTCAAACTATAGCTATCATTATCAGGTTAACATATATAAACACCTATATACATGTCACAAAATTGGACTCAAAACAATTAAAAAACTACCAATTTGAAAATGGGATAGTGTGAGCTTTTTGCTGATCCACTATACACATTTCGCAAGTTGGTAATCTATAGGTAAAGGGAAAAACAACGGGATAAGTATATCGAATGCTTAATAAGTTTATAGATATTTAAACAACAACTTGCCTTAATTTTCAATTCAAACACAATAAGCTACTAGCTTGACATAGATTATCTAAACATGGAAAATCACAACAACAATAATGTAAGCTTATCATGAATTCAAACCATATAGCAATCTGAATCATATATCAAATGAATTCATGTCATTTTGAATATCACATTTTCAATATCATTCAATCAATCAATAGATGTTGAAATCATATAGATATTCATGCCATCACTCCAAATCAATATTCCAGTTCAATTCAACATTTTTAAATTTATACATCAAACTCATATCATACACAGGTATCTTGATACCCTAGTTGCTCGTTTAAGCTAAATATATATTCACGTCAGGTTACCCATTCAAGCTAAACCTTTTAAACAATATCAGATTACCATTCTAGGCTAAACTTGTGTCACAAATATCTTCGATATAACAATTGCTCATCCGACCTAAACATATATTTGTATCAGGTTACCAGTCTAGGCTAAACCTTTAGAATGACATCAGGTTACTAGTCCAGACTAAACTTGTGTCTCGTGTATCTTCAATACACCAAATGTTCGTCTGAGATTACCGATTTGGGCTAAACCTTTAATGAAACATTTTATTTCTTGGCCAAGCTAAAAACATATATGTAAGGTTACTTGTCCGAACTAAAACCTTTAAAACAACATCAGGTTACTCGTCCGAGCTAAACTTGTGTCACATGTATCTCTAAGTCAACAACAAATGCTGGATCTCTGTAATCATTGATAATCAATCTGTATCAGTGTGAAAATATATTTACTAAGTGCATCATAAATTTTCAACACATATAAATACATATGTTTACAATTTAGTCCAGTTCTCTCTTATTGTACCAAATCGCAACAATCCAAATTTTAGCCAAACAAACACTTATTCATAATTCAAATACATAACATTTTAAATAAAATCATACAATATGAATTTACCTGGTCAAATGAAAAAACAAGCTGAATTGTAAGGACTAATTGAAAATTCTGTTTTTTTCCCTATTATCTTCGGTTTGGTTCAATTCTAGATCTAAACAATAATTCAGATCAATTTATTAATTCTAAACAATTTATAATATCCTATTATATGCATGAATCAGTTCAATTTAATTTTTTGAATGTCCTTAAAATTTTGCATTTTATTCAATTTAGTCCCTAAAACCGAAATTGCAATAACTTTCAAATTTGAGTTTCAATTTCAAAACCAATCTCAATTACATCCTTTTAGGGCCCTCTACTATCAATAATTACAAAAAAAATTCACATGAAATTCGAAATCTATTCACTTTAGTCTTTATGTTAAAAAACTCTTTTTTTTTTTTGAAACAACTGATACTATTATTGATTTGAATAAGCAATAAATGTGGTTACCAGTCTCAAAAGAAGGAAACAATAACTGTCAAAATATAATTGGTCGCCAAAACGGTGCCTTGAAAACGCAAAACTTAACAATTAAACTTTACAATTTAGTCATTTTTCACATCTAAACTTAAAATCTATCAATTTAACACCAATTTCTTTAAAAAAAAAATTATCAATGGAAACTTTTAGAAACTTTAACAGTTTTACAAATTAGTACGTTAACTAGCTAAATCAATCTCTCGCGATTTCAAAAATATAAAAATTATAAGAAAAAGACTAAATTAAAATCAAAGTTTGAAGCTTCCAAACCCTATTTTATACTTTTTCTTGCTTCATGAAGATAAAAAATGTCTTTCTTTTCTTTTGATTTTTGTCTTTTATACTTAATTAATTTCTAATTAATCCTAATTAGTTAATTGGAAATTAATTAATTAAATTAAACATAATTAGCAAAGTTGGTGGATTATATTGCCATCCACCATCGATTTACTATATAATAATTGTCTAATTGCTCAATTGGTCCTTCGTCAATTTAATAATCTATAGCGATAAACTTTTACAATTTTTACAATTTAGTTCTTACACCTTAATTAACTATCAATTTGACAAAATTAAGAGACTAAACTTTAATACCAATCTTGTAAATATTAAATAATAATATTTATAGACTCGAACATCAAAAATGGGGTTTCGAAACTACCATTTTCGAAATTATTAAAAAACGAGTTATTACAACCACCTCTATGAATGTTGGATGCATCTATCCTCGCCTCACGCCACTTTGCTTCAATTTAAACTTTTGCTATTGCTTCAATTTAACTTTTGCTACTTATCTTTAATATTTTCAACATTTTTAAATTCAAGTAAATATTTAAACATAATTCTGTAAAAAAGAATAAACATAAAATATATTAATTTTTTTTCTATACTATGTTATTACATTTTTACCTTTTTAATAGTTTATATATACAACGATAAAATAGTAATTTCATATAGTGGTGCGAGTCGAGGTGGGCAAGCAATTGCTATAACTGTTCCATACCCACTATCCAAAAGAAAAAATCCACCATTGCCTTGCCTCGCATCCACTTTAAAAAAAAATCATTTATTCCGAAGTAGATCGATTCAAAATTCATTGGATGATTTGATTTTTGCAATCCATAATCACCTATCAAGGAATTCTCAACATTTACACCTTATGAACGACTACATACCACGTAAGGTGAACAAGCTTGAGTGGGAACACCTTCATAATTACACAATCACCCATTTTTAAGTTGCTACTTGAACTTGTACTAATTATTTCTTGGGTTTAATTCACAATTTGACCTTTGAATTATATCTTTTTCCTACTTTGATATTTAATTTTTTTTTTGTTTCCTTTTGGTACTTAAACTATTGTCGAAACCATTTTTTTGAAAAAAATGATAATCGACTTTGGTTTGAAAATGAAAACGAATGTGGGAGTCGCCACCGACCGTTATTAGGTGTGATCGGATCACCTTTGTTCTAATAAAATATTTTAGTTTACTAAAACAACATTTTTGGTCTACGAAACTTAAGAAAACGAGTTCGGGAGTCGATTACGTGCGAGGAAGGATTAGCACCCTCGTCACGCCCAAAATTGGTACCAAATTGATTAATTATTGTCCTAGAGTCGAAAATTGAAGATCGAGAGTGGATTTGAAATACGACCCGTCGATTTTAAAATTCTTGAATTAGCTTAAAACGGTTGTTGAAGATTTCCTTATCTCGAGATATCGGAGTATCGCATCCCGTAAGTTAGGACACAATTTCATGAATTCCCGAGCGCAAGGTCGACTTGAATTTAAATTGGAATTCGATGTATTTAAAACTCAAAAGGATATTTAATTATTTTGAATCAACGAGAGAACCAAGCCCCGTAAGTTAGGTACGTTTTCTCGAATTTCTAAGCATCAAATATTGCCTTGTTTAGAATTTAGAAAATATGAGTGAAATTCTTAAAGGAATAGTTAATGATTTTGAACAAACGAAAAATTGAAACCCAGCACGATAGGGCACTATTTCTCGAATTTTCAAATATCAAGCATTACCTTAAAAAATGACACGAAATTTTAAAAGGGACATTTGATTACTTAAACAAACGAAAGATCGAAACCCAACACGTTAGGGCACGATTCCTCGAATTTTTGAATATCGAACATCGCTTTTGTTTTAAAGGATTTCTAAAGGACACGGGCGGAATTTAAAAGGGACCTTTGATTATTTTGAGCAAACGAGAAATTGTAACCCAACACGTTAGGGCACGATTCCTCGAATTGTCAAATATCGAATATCGTCTTCGTTTTAAAGAATTCTTAAATGATTGTGGAACTAGCACAAAACGCATTAATTTGACTTGAAATGAAAATGGAATAATTATTTCAGATTAACGAGTTTGAAATCCCAACGAGTCAATTGCAAGTAAAAGGCGAAGCTATAAATATGAGACAATATGCATGGATAGCGAACTCTATTAATGAATAAAAATAGTGTAAAGATGAATAAACAAATAAAAAATTTTAACGTGCATAAAACAGCGGTAAGCTCATATCCAAACATTAACAAGCAACATCATGAAAGCTAAAAATATAACTAAAGAAACAAATCAAAGTAAAAGCCCCAACAAGTTTTCAAACCTAGACAAATAAAATTAAGATAGCAACACCAAGTACCAATCGCAAATATAATGTAATAACTTATAAAACGATAAAACAACAAAACACACATGATATACAAAACAATATGGACAAACTAAAAACATATAAATAATTATTAAAATAAAGATTACGAAGGAAGAAATTTGAGTCGAATAATGTGCATAAATATTTTAGAGATGATGTATCCATTTAAAGTTAACGAATGTATGTTTATATAAATAGTATTTATGTGAGATTTTAAATCAAAACAATAGGTAGTAAAATATGTTCTTAAAAAAATGACTTGTGTACATAAAAATATATTAATACAAATTTAAAAGAATTTATAAAATAAATTAGCATGGGACTAAATACATATATAAATACATAATAATAGTAATAATTGCAAAATCGAAGAGCATATATAAAAAACATAAATAAATGAACTTTAAATATAAGAAGTTAAAGGAATAAAGAAATAAGTAAATGAACAAGATAATAAATAAAATAATTTAGTTTGAAATTATAAATAAAATAAATAAAACAAATAAGACAAAAATAACAAATGACATTGATGAAACAAAAAACAAAATGTGATAAGGATATTAATAATAATAATATAACGAGAATTTGTAATAAGCCATGAATATAAAATAAAGGCAAAAAAATAATACAAAACAATGGTGAAATAAAAATAAAGAAGAAAACAAAAAACAAAAAAAGAAATTAATAGGATTTGTTTTAAAATCAAAAATGAAGTCTAAGGTGTAAAGTATAAAAAATAAAAATAATAATGTATGATATAATATAATCTTTTAAACATAATGGATTTACAAATCATAGATATATATGTATATCAATAAACTTAGAAATAATTGTTTGTAAAGATATCATAGAAATATACGCAAGATTAAATTATTTTTATTATATACGTACAAATATATATATATAATGAAGCATTTGAACGAAATACTATCTAATATACTAAAAGAATACAATACAAAGAATTTTAAAACAATAATTTTATAGACAAAAATGAATTTTAAAACAATGATGTAACTTGAATAATATATAAACATATACGAATACACAAAAATGTCTAAATGAGAAATTGCATACATATTATGATAAAACCAACTCCAAAATAATAATATAAATAAAACAAAGTAAAGTTAATAAAATAGATAAAAGTATTAAATGAATTTTAAAATAATAAATATTTCAAATAGAAAGCTTAAAGAAATAAACTAAAAAAATGGATAATTTCTAAATAAAAGAAACCAAAGTAAGGACCAAATGACGTAATATGCACAAATGCACAAGGACTAAAAATGGAATTATTCCAGATCCTTGTGGCGCGGGCCCAATTGAAAATGTATACGACTTACCAACCAAATTTAGAAAAAAACAAAGCAAACAAGGTGCAATTGAGTGCACGCACGAAAGGGGAGGACCTAGCGTGTAAATACCCCCTTTTTTAAGTAGTGCAATTTTGAGGCTATTAGTATTAGCCTAAAACGGTGTCATTTATTATTCCCCACAGCAGCAAAAAAACCCTAAGTAAATCCCCATAGCAGCAAAAATACACCTAGGCAAATCCTCTAGCTGTTTCAAAAAAAGAAAGAAAACCAAGTTTCTCTCTTCAACTTTCACCGATCTTCAAGCCCTCCACCCTCTCGATCGATTGTTGGGTTTCACCATGCACGCATAACACGCCTCCACCACCGCTGAGGCTCTAACCAGATCCGCAAGGGTCCGTTCACCTTTGGACCGGAGAAGCAAAACGCCGACTAGATCGACGCCGAACGGTAGGTAAGCAAACTTTCCTCCTCCCTTTTATTTATTTCGACATATATGTATACATACAAAATAGATTAGCAAAAATGAAAAAATGACAGAAAAATAAAGGACCTTAGCACGATTTTGAATATCGTTTTCTCTTAGAAATTTCTCTTTTTTGTATTTTATTCTCTGTTTTCTTCAATATTTGAAAAGTTCCCCTGTACATTTGTTTTCTTTTCGACTTATATAGCCGATCCCAGAAAATATTTTTGCTCTCCCCTCTTATCTGTTATTTTTTGCTCTGTTCCCTTACGCTTTTGCGTGCTTCTCCTTTGTTTTGCAGGTAGGAGCAGTTGGAGTGGTTGATACTAGGGCGTTGGTGTGGCGAGTGAGCATCTTTGGCCTAGGTACGGTGGCTGAAAGTTAGGGGCTAGGGTTTGTCGGCTGGAGAGTTTTAGGATTACTTGGGCTAGGGTTTTGGGTTTGTTTGGGGTGGATTTGTTAATTGGGCCGGGCAATTTGGGCCTTCTACAGCTGCCCCTCTTTGCTCATTGTCGTGTAACGAGAATAGAGCGAAGACTATAAAAAGGGCCAAATTTGCCGAGACCTGCTGAGTCTTGACTTCTCTTGGCGCTTCTTTTCTTTAAGTAGCCTCACTACATCCTCAGAGGTATAGGAACTATTGCTCTGATTCACTCCACTGCAACTATTTGTAGCTTTAACCTATTTCACTGCAACTTGAGGGGAACAAGATTTACAATCTTTAGCCTACTCCACTACAACTTTAGTGAGCTAGGACTTGCTTAAATCTGCTTCGCTGCAACTTCAAGAAGCCAAGATTTATCATCTTCGATTTGCCCTATTGCAATTTCAGAGAAACAAGATCTGTAAATTTCAGCCTACTCCACTACAACCTCAGGGAACTAGGACGGTAGCTTGAATTTGCTTCACTGCAACCTCAGAGAGCCAAGATTCACTGTCTTAGATCTGTTCCACACAACTTCAGAGAAACAAGATCTGTAAATTTCAGCTTACTCCACTACAACCTTAGGGAGCTAGGATGGTGGTTTGAATCTGCTTCATTGCAACTTCAGAGCCAAGATTCACTGAAACTTCAAGGAGATCTGATGTGGCTTTTAGCCGCTCCAATACCATTTCAAGGAGAAAATTCACTGAAACTTCAAGGAGATCTACTGTGGCTTCTAGCCTGCTCCAACGCCATTTCAGGGGAAAAGATCCACTGAAACTTCAAGGAGATCTGCTGTGGCTTTTAGCTGCTCCAACGCCATTTCAGGTAGAAAAGATCCATTGAAACTTCAAGGAGATCTGTTGTGGCTTTTAGCCGCTCCAACGCCATTTCAAAGAAAAAATTCACTGAAACTTCAAGGAGATCTACTGTGGCTTCTAGCCTACTCCAACGCCATTTCAGGGGAAAAGATCCACTGAAACTTCAAGGAGATCTGCTGTGGCTTTTAGCCGCTCTAACGCCATTTCAGGGAGAAAAGATCCATTGAAACTTCAAGGAGATCTGCTGTGGCTTTTAGCAAATCCAACGCCATTTCAAGGAAAAAAAGATCCACTGAAACTTCAAGGAGATCTGTTGTGGCTTTTAGCCGCTCCAACGCCATTTCAGGGAGAAAAGATCCATTGAAACTTCAAGGAGATCTACTGTGGCTTTTAGCCGCTCCAACGCCATTTCAAGGAAAAAAAGATCCACTGAAACTTCAAGGAGATCTGTTGTGGCTTTTAGCTGCTCCAACGCCATTTCAGGGAGAAGAGATCCACTAAAACTTCAAGGAGATCTGCTGTGGCTTTTAGCCGCTCCAATGCCATTTCAAGGAGAAGATATTTGATTTCCAGTCTGTTACCCTACTACTTAGGGGGTTAAGATCTGTAAATTCAACCTGTTACCTACTGCTTAGGGGGTTAAGGTCTGTAAATTCAGCTTGTTACCCTACTACTTAGGGGGTTAAAGCTCATCATCTTCGATCTGTTTCCCTACCGCTTAGGGGGTTAAGATCTGTAAATTTAGCTGTTTTCGATCTGTTCCACTACAACTTCAAGGAGACAAGATCTGCAATCTTCAGCCTACTCCACCTCTGCTTAGGGAGATAGGATAGTGGCTTAGATCTGTTCCACTACTGGTTAGGGAGGCGAGATTCGTCATCTTCGATCTGTTCCATTGTAACTTCAGGGAGACAAGATCTACAATCTTCAGCTTATTACCCTACTGCTTAGGGGGTTAAAGCTTGTGAATTCACCGATTCTAAGGATATGACCTGTAGAATCAGTTCCATGTATCTATGCTGATGTCAAATGATTAGGATGCTATGATCGGAATGAATCAAATGCTCCTAACTAAATGTGTTATGAATGTGTCAAATAATTGGGATGCTATGATCGAAATGAATCAAATGTTCCTAATTAGATGTGCTATGAATGAAAATGATCCCTTTAAAAGGCTTAAGGTATCATCGCTCGTTGTTCATCAGGACATTATCACTAACGTATTACGCGGCCATCTTGTTCGGCTGGTATTCTTGAAAGAAGAGTTGAAGAAATAATGACATTTTTCTCAGCAAACTTGCCCCGTTATAATTTCAGAGTCCATTCCACTATACCTAAAGTTTGTACCTCCCACTGTAACTTCAGAGGAAATGGTTCACTATCTACCTTGCTGCAACTCGGAGGTATAGGATCTCCAATCAATTTGATTTGTCACACCATTCCCTGGGTGTAATGACCAACTATATCTGCTCGATATTTATATGAATGCAGAGTATCATTTCTTCTTCTTCTTCTTCTTCTTTTTTTTTTTTTTTTTAGAATGATCCCCTTTTTTGCTTAAGTTGACATCGCTCGTCATTCATCGAAGTTATATCACTGGCGAAATATCTTGCCTCTTCATTCAACTGATATCTTTGACAGAGAATTCAAAGAGATAGTCGCAATTTAGAAACATCTTCAACCCTTAGGCTTGGTGAGTTCCAATGGTGAGCTCCAAACGATGGTCCTGTTTCAGGTTCCTATACTATTTAGAAGCTTCCAGAGTAATATACAAAACTTCTTTTGTGAAAGTATTATTAGTCCATTAATCATTATTTCAATGCAAAATGCTAGAAAATAATGGACAAGAAGAAAATTGATTGGGAGTATAGCTCGAAATAAATTAATCAAAGATTGCAAATGCAACAAGAAGGAAATTAACTCAAAATGAATGAGTTAATCAAAGCTATGAATGCAATAAGAGGGAAATTTATTTGGACATATTTTGAAAAGAGTAAGGTAATCAAGGATAACAAATTCAAAAATGGGCAAAATGGAACCTAGGTGCCCCAGATATCGCAGCTTGAGCTTCTCTGTACCGTCTTCTTGAGGACCTTTCTGAGCCCAATATGTGTTTAGGGGATCCGGAGTACTTTGTCGATGCCCCAATACGTAGCATACTTCTTTATTGTTAATTCAGGCATAGCAAGACTGCTGTATGCCCCACTTTGATTCAAATTTGAGCCTCCCTTTTCGGGTTTTCAACTCAAATCCCCTTTGGTCTCGAGGCGCCGTTTGCTGGTTTTCGCCTCGGCCTCTCCCTTTTTTTTTTCTTTTTTTTTTTTAGGGTTCCCTTTGCGGGTTTTCGCCTTGGCTTCTCACTTTCTAAGTGAAATACTTCTTGATGAAATCTGAATTCACCGATTTAGGCAGATCTTTACCATCTATTTCGGTCAATATTAATGCCCTTCCAAAACAGGCCTTCTTTACTACATAAAGTCCTTTTCAGTTTGGCATCCACTTTCCTCTGAAGTCCTCTTGTATGGGAAGAATCTTCTTCAATATCAAATTTTCCTAATAGAATTCTCTAGGATGAACCTCTTCATCATAAGATCACATCGTTCATTGGACTATGACAGATTACTTTCAACCTCCTTTCTTCAAATTTGACTAATCGTATCAGGGTTAGATTCGTTTTGCCTTATCCAATTTTAATTCTGGCAAGACTCAGAGATAAGAAATCTCTTCTTCAAAACCGTTTTTTCCCATAGACTAATAAAATGTGTTGCCCCGGCTAAAATCCCGACGGACGTTCTATAAACATGGTGACTTCTTATGCCAATCTTTACAAGTCTCGGTCATCTCCCCATGATTTTTAGTGTGTTATTGGGTTTCCCCCTTTTTTGTTTGTTTTTTTTTTGTTTTTTTGTTTTTTGTTTTTTTTGTTTTGCTTTTGCCTTTGCTTTTGCTTTTGCAATATAGCACCTAATCTTTGAACTGATTGCAAACTTTTGACATTGTGCAGTTGTGTTGAACATGATCTTCTCTGGCTTTTTTTTTTTGTTGGCACCTCTTTTTTTTGGGATTTGATGATATCGACTTAGTAACATTGGCATATGAAACAACTTTTATCCCTTTCATGAGTAATCGACAACCCGAAAGACGAATAAGTACACATTAGAAGCTTTCAAAGGGTGGCCCATAAAATCCATGCCCCACCTATAGAAAATCTGTGAGGAAATTGAGGAGGCATGAAAGTTTTATCTTTTGTTTGGCATTCACGACTTAGTTGCTACAATCCCCTCTATGTTGGATCAACGACACCGGAACTCATGATTAGCTTGACTAACGTAAAACCATTAACATGTGTCCTTTTGATATTCATACGAGACCCTTTTAGCGTCCATAGGCTTTAGTAGCCTGCATATCTTGATACGATCATGTGAGAACATCTTTGACTTTTGGGATGACTCAATGATGTCTTGTTTTGTCTTTGTGGTGATCTGAGACTCTAATGTTTGCCTCTTTCTTTTGTCTTAGGCTTGTGCGACCACTTTGACTTCTTGTAAAGTAGGATCCTCTTTTCTAATCTTATTCTACCGTCCTTAACACATCAAGAGATAGGCTGCATCTCTGTCATCTTCAAGGTTCTGAGATCCCTCTAGACACATATCTCGCTCAAAAGGTGACTCTGAGTTAGTAGCAACGTTGCTCATATCGTTGATATCCGGAGACTGTTGTAGGCACGAAGCAGCGATTCAAAGAATAAATGATTCTAAGGATGATTATTTGTATGATATGATCATGAATGAAAGAATCTAAGAATAATCGTTTATACAGTATGAAATGGAAGGAGTGAAAGAATGGTAATAACAAACATGCATTTCATTGAAATAAGGATTTTGGATATAAGCCTATTTCACAAAAGGATTCTTGTTGCTTCTAGGCTTAAAACAACAAGTTTGTTTTAAATATTACTCTAGATTAGTTCTAAAAATACAAGGATTTTTTTCACAGTCCCATTGTCTAGAACAACCTAAGTAAGTAAGGGGCAGAAGCTTGGAAAAGTTTACTCCCAGATTCCCTCTTCTGATACATCGTTAATGTTTGGATTCCCCAATACCAGGTCTTGCATTAGAGTCCTGAGCTCGATGCACCTTTAGATCTCATGCCCCATCTATCACGGAACTCATAATGTCCACCTCTTTGTGAAAAAGTTGGATAACAGATTTCTGCTCGGGAGGATCATCGAACTTCACGATACCCAATTTGATAAATCTTTCGATTAGTTTTTAAAAGCGATGCAGTTCTCGATGGAATGCCCGTGATTCCCGCATGGTATTCACATTGATTGCTTGTATCATACCATTTAGGGTATGGGGGCTGTATTGGTTCTATGTAAAAGGAGATACAACATGTGCGTCGAGCGTAATGTGGTACGACTCACATGCGTAATTGGGATGGATGCGAATTGGGTTTTTAGAGTTTGGTCTTGATTGAGCTCTTGCCTTGGGAGACTGATGGTGGTAGTTACCTTTGAGCGGCCCTTGTTATACCTACTCGCATCATTCAATTCACTTTTCTTCTTATCCGGGGCTTTTAAAGCCCACTTTCCCTTTTCTTCATTTCTCGCCAGAACAACTGGTTTGGCCCGATCATCCTCTAGGTTAAAACTTGAACCCATCGGGAAGTTCAACAGTGCCGGGGTATCAGCCTGAGATTGGTGTCCGATAACAACGGGTACCTCTTGCATGTTTGGTTGGGTCAGGATACTTATTGGTTTAGAGCCTGGGGAATAGACGATCTCTTCATTATCATCCTCACTATTGACCACTGGGCCACTCCTTTTTTAAAATTCTCTCCAAGGCGATGGCGGGTTAATCGCCCATCATACTTCTTTGGAGTTCTAGAATTTGTTCTCGCATATCTTGTTGAATTCTGATCAATTGCTCTTGCATCTGTATTTGCCTTTGCTCCATTCTCTCTATCCTTTGGTCCATATCTTTTATCGGTTCTAAAATAATTTTACCTAATTAGGGCCCTTTAGTGAAAGTTTAATGCGAATGATGCAATGCAATGCAAATGCATGGGATGAATGCAAAGGAAAGAAAGATGTTGATTTTGAATTAAATTCCCTTAGAACAACTTTTCTAGATAACAAATTCTTTTACATAAAATGGATTATGTATACGGCCTTGCTTTCATATTCTGGATGAAGACACTGATCCCATTTCCTCGTGAAAGTCTGATCTAGCAAGCTTTTGATAATTGTCTCAACTGGCTCCTTTTGCTTGATTCAGGCCACAACTTATTATCCTCGCAATGCTGTTTAGCTCCTTTAGGAAAGTCGGGATGCGACGGCCTTTGAATAATCTTTATCAGCTTGAACCCTTAGGTAAAGTCTTGTTTTCTTCTACGAACTATTAGCCTTCTTTTGGCGTGTTCACTTAGACCACATTCGAACAACCGTATTGTAATCCACTTTATTAAGAAACTTGTTTTCTTCTGACAAACTGTTCTATTTGGAAATCGAATCTCAACCAACACCTCCTTTCTATGATGATGTAATGCAATGCAGTCATAAACAAACAAACACAAAACACGTTAGTACAGAAATGAATAACAAATAAAGTACCTATTCAGGTGATCACTAGAGGTTCGGAGTAGCTCTTCTTAGGGTAAGCTCCTAGGTCTCTCTATATGCGGCTTGGTTCTAGAGTAAAGGTACCCGAACCAGTAGATTCCTCGATTCTCACCCATTATAGGCTCATATAGATCGAGTTCGGTTCAGGGGGATACATTTCCTTATGACCATGCGGAGATGAAAATCTCACGAAATCATAAGTACGGATGTACCCCGAAAGCAATCCACTAGCCCATGCGGAGGTGAAAACCTCACGAAAGCATAGTTTCTTACTCCCACTTAGAAGGTGTGACCACAGCGGTCATGCAATGCAATGTGCGAGGAGATATGCATAAGAAAAACCCGAGACAATAAAAAAAATAGGAAAAATAATGTAAACCGTAAGAAAAACGGACAAAAAGCAATGAAAAAAATGTATTTTTAATTTTCGACAAAGGACAAATATCAATCAATTTTATGGCTCGACTCTCAACGCCCCAGTGGAGTCGCCAAGCTGTCGAAACCATTTTTTTGAAAAAAATGATAATCGACTTTGGTTTGAAAATGAAAACGAATGTGGGAGTCGCCACCGACCGTTATTAGGTGTGATCGGATCACCTTTGTTCTAATAAAATATTTTAGTTTACTAAAACAACATTTTTGGTCTACGAAACTTAAGAAAACGAGTTCGGGAGTCGGTTACGTGCGAGGAAGGATTAGCACCCTCGTCACGCCCAAAATTGGTACCAAATTGATTAATTATTGTCCTAGAGTCGAAAATTGAAGATCGAGAGTGGATTTGAAATACGACCCGTCGATTTTAAAATTCTTGAATTAGCTTAAAACGGTTGTTGAAGATTTCCTTATCTCGAGATATCGAGTATCGCATCCCGTAAGTTAGGACACAATTTCATGAATTCAGCGCAAGGTCGACTTGAATTTAAATTGGAATTCGATGTATTTAAAACTCAAAAGGATATTTAATTATTTTGAATCAACGAGAACCAAAGCCCCGTAAGTTAGGGTACGTTTTCTCGAATTTCTAAGCATCAAATATTGCCTTGTTTAGAATTTAGAAAATATGAGTGAAATTCTTAAAGGAATAGTTAATGATTTTGAACAAACGAAAAATTGAAACCCAGCACGATAGGGCACTATTTCTCGAATTTTCAAATATCAAGCATTACCTTAAAAAATGACACGAAATTTTAAAAGGGACATTTGATTACTTAAACAAACGAAAGATCGAAACCCAACACGTTAGGGCACGATTCCTCGAATTTTTGAATATCGAACATCGCTTTTGTTTTAAAGGATTTCTAAAGGACACGGGCGGAATTTAAAAGGGACCTTTGATTATTTTGAGCAAACGAGAAATTGTAACCCAACACGTTAGGGCACGATTCCTCGAATTGTCAAATATCGAATATCGTCTTCGTTTTAAAGAATTCTTAAATGATTGTGGAACTAGCACAAAACGCATTAATTTGACTTGAAATGAAAATGGAATAATTATTTCAGATTAACGAGTTTGAAATCCCAACGAGTCAATTGCAAGTAAAAGCGAAGCTATAAATATGAGACAATATGCATGGATAGCGAACTCTATTAATGAATAAAAATAGTGTAAAGATGAATAAACAAATAAAAATTTTAACGTGCATAAAACAAATGGTAAGCTCATATCCAAACATTAACAAGCAACATCATGAAAGCTAAAAATATAACTAAAGAAACAAATCAAAGTAAAAGCCCCAACAAGTTTTCAAACCTAGACAAATAAAATTAAGATAGCAACACCAAGTACCAATCGCAAATATAATGTAATAACTTATAAAACGATAAAACAACAAAACACACATGATATACAAAACAATATGGACAAACTAAAAACATATAAATAATTATTAAAATAAAGATTACGAAGGAAGAAATTTGAGTCGAATAATGTGCATAAATATTTTAGAGATGATGTATCCATTTAAAGTTAACGAATGTATGTTTATATAAATAGTATTTATGTGAGATTTTAAATCAAAACAATAGGTAGTAAAATATGTTCTTAAAAAAATGACTTGTGTACATAAAAATATATTAATACAAATTTAAAAGAATTTATAAAATAAATTAGCATGGGACTAAATACATATATAAATACATAATAATAGTAATAATTGCAAAATCGAAGAGCATATATAAAAAACATAAATAAATGAACTTTAAATATAAGAAGTTAAAGGAATAAAGAAATAAGTAAATGAACAAGATAATAAATAAAATAATTTAGTTTGAAATTATAAATAAAATAAATAAAACAAATAAGACAAAAATAACAAATGACATTGATGAAACAAAAAACAAAATGTGATAAGGATATTAATAATAATAATAATATAACGAGAATTTGTAATAAGCCATGAATATAAAATAAAGGCAAAAAAATAATACAAAACAATGGTGAAATAAAAATAAAGAAGAAAAAAAAAAAAAAAAAATTAATAGGATTTGTTTTAAAATCAAAAATGAAGTCTAAGGTGTAAAGTATAAAAAATAAAAATAATAATGTATGATATAATATAATCTTTTAAACATAATGGATTTACAAATCATAGATATATATGTATATCAATAAACTTAGAAATAATTGTTTGTAAAGATATCATAGAAATATACGCAAGATTAAATTATTTTTATTATATACGTACAAATATATATATATAATGAAGCATTTGAACGAAATACTATCTAATATACTAAAAGAATACAATACAAAGAATTTTAAAACAATAATTTTATAGACAAAAAATGAATTTTAAAACAATGATGTAACGAAAATAATATATAAACATATACGAATACACAAAAATGTCTAAATGAGAAATTGCATACATATTATGATAAAACCAACTCCAAAATAATAATATAAATAAAACAAAGTAAAGTTAATAAAATAGATAAAAGTATTAAATGAATTTTAAAATAATAAATATTTCAAATAGAAAGCTTAAAGAAATAAACTAAAAAAATGGATAATTTCTAAATAAAAGAAACCAAAGTAAGGACCGGCACGTAATATGCACAAATGCACAAGGACTAAAAATGGAATTATTCCAGATCCTTGTGAGGCGCGGGCCCAATTGAAAATGTATACGACTTACCGAACCAAATTTAGAAAAAAAACAAAGCAAACAAGGTGCAATTGAGTGCACGCACGAAAGGGGAGGACCTAGCGTGTAAATACCCCCCTTTTTTAAGTAGTGCAATTTTGAGGCTATTAGTATTAGCCTAAAACGGTGTCATTTATTATTCCCCACAAAGCAGAAAAAAAAAACCTAAAGTAAATCCCCATAGCAAACAAAAAATACACCCTAGGCAAATCCTCTAGCCGTTTCAAAAAAAGAAAAAGAAAACCAAGTTTCTCTCTTCAACTTTCAGTAGATCTTCAAGCCCTCCACCCTCTCGATCGATTGTTGGGTTTCACTGCGCGCATAACACGCCTCCACCACCGCCGAGGCTCTAACCAGATCATGCAGGGTCCGTTCACCTTTGACCGGAGAAGCAAAACGCCGACTAGATCGACGCTTGACGGTAGGTAAGCAAACTTTCCTCCTCCCCTTTTTATTTATTTCGACATATATGTATACATACAAAATAGATTAGCAAAAAATGAAAAAATGACAGAAAATAAAAAGGACCTTATACGATTTTGAATATCGTTTTCTCTTAGAAATTTCTTTTTTGTATTTTATTCTCTGTTTTCTTCATATATTTGAAAAGTTCCCCACAGTACATTTGTTTTCTTTTAAACTTATATAGCCGAATCCCCCTCAAAATATTTTTGCTCTCCCCTCTTATCTGTTATTTTTTTTTGCTCTGTTCCTTCTCTGCTTTTCGTGCTTCTCCTTTGTTTTGCGGTGTAGGAGCGGTTGGAGTGGTTGATACTAGGCGTGGTGTGGCATGAGGCATCTTGGCCTAGGTACTGATGGTGGTGAAAGTTAGGGGCTAGGGTTTGTCGGCTGGAGAGTTTTAGGATTACTTGGGCTAGGGTTTTGGGTTTGTTTGGGGTGGATTTGTTAATTGGGCCGGGCAATTTGGGCCTTCTACAACTATCATTTTGGTCCATCTTTGGTACTCGAAAATTGCTGGTATCCAATAAGAATGTGGCATGTATTACGTTCTAATTGGCAACTTTTATTTTTTAAAGTAAACTGATACGAAAATTAAAATTCAAGTATAAAAGTGAGACAAAAAATGTTTAGATTAAATTGTGAATTAAGCCTATTTTTAATATTATAACAAACTATTTTAAAACTATGTAATAGATAAGGTTTTTTATTTGATCAGTCCATTCGATTTAAAGTAAATAAATTATTAAAATTTTAAAATGTAAAAACAAAAAAAAAATCATAAAAATTAGTTAAACATATTTGTACTAGTTTTATAAATTAACTAATTTTTTTTTATCTCTCACCAAATTAATACTTAATTTTAATTATATTATTACGTGAGGTAACCAAACGTTTTAAAATCTAATTAGTACGATGGTTGAAAAGATCGATTTCAGCGATTTTTCAGAAGAGCTTAGTGGAAATTGGTTGGAGTGTAAGACAACATGAACAAAGAGGGGGGAATTTTCAGAGCGTTCTGTTTTTGAATTTTGAACATAACCAAACCACGTCGTTTTCGGGTTTCGGCTCTAGAGGCACACGCACCTTCACGTTTTTTTTGGTACATACACCCCTTCACGTTTTAGCTCTCTTTTAAGCTAGTCTTGCAATCAAATTAATAACCTCTTCATCCATTTATGTATGGTAATTTCACACTCATGTTTATACATTTTGTTATATTTTAATTATATGCTACCATTTTATATATTTATATATTTTTTTAAATAACTTTATTATAGGTTCTGCCCTCCCAACTCATAAATAGGAGAATAATGCGTTTCAGCGTATTCGGACTCATGTCCTCCTGCATTGACAACAATGCCTATACCAATCGAGTTAAGACTCAATCAACAAATTTTTATAAATTTTGATATTAATGATTTGTCTTAAAAAGATTTTAAACACACCAACAAATATTAAGTATAGTAGCAAGGCACATTATGCTATTGAGGGGATAATAAAGTTCGAATATTAAAGATAATATTATTGGAAGAAACAATCATAAATTTCGAATATGAACTGTAAACCAACATGAAAAGTACTCAAAACTTTTAAAAATTAATATATTCAATATTGTATTCTTATAAGTTTTAGGTAAAAGGTTTTGGTTGGTCAAAAGTAACAATTTATATGCAAGGAGGTGATGCATTTATATCATACTTTGATTAGGGTAGGCAATTATCAAATATAGGTAGATATTTGATACTAGTATTTTAATTTTTTAACAGCTTTTTTTTATTTTTTATTTTTTTTTAAATTAGGGTATTCATTATTGGAAGTAGTAATTAATCTCCACGCTACAAGTATTTTCGTAAGAGATAAATAATTGGTTATGAAATATGTTTCATTCTTATGAGTAGAGATTAAACTGTGACCTCATAATTTTCGTAAGAGATAAAAATTGGTTATGAAATATGTTCCATTCTTATGAGTAGAGATTAAACTGTGACCTCATAATTAAAAAATGAGGTGAACAACCATTATACCGCATATCATGATTAATTTTATTTTTTAATATTTAAAATCATATTCTTAAACTCATATGTATTCTATCCAAATGTCTTAACATAAATACTTGAATAAAAAAGGGGATATAAGGTATGAGCTGTAACAATACAGTTGGTAATATCTTTGCTGGAATTTTTAATGGCTGACTAAGATTTGAGAGTATAATTTCAAAATTAAATGTACATATTTATTGTATTAAAAAATATTTATTTATATTATTTATTAAAGTTTAATGCATAACGTGATAAAGGGTTTGGATCAGAATTAGAAAGTAATGATTTACAATCAGAGATCCAGTCAAGATTTCTTTCCTTTTTCTTTATTTAATTTTTATTCATTAATATAAATATTCTAATAAAATAATATTAATGACTAATAAAACAGTTGAAAGCTCACCCTACCTAAAGTTTTATTCGATGTTCCAACCGACAAAACACAAAAATTTATTGGTTTTTTTTTTTTCATTTAATTCTCCATCCAACTTTTTAAAGTCCCTTTGCGAGATTATTAAAAATAGCAGCAGCTCTGGTAAATAAACCAACCATAAATAATAATAAATAATTAAAAAATCATATGACCCGGAACCCATCCATTAATGCAAGAAAAGGATCCGACCCGAAACTGAAAAAATTGAAATTATCGAAGCGGACATAACGCTTTCTGAAATTACATCATACGTAAATCACTGGATTTATTACCTTACAGAAAAAGGTCAAATATTTTAATTAATAAGTAAAGAAAAAAAAAAAAAGGAAGGTAGCCAGCCAAGGGCCTTCTTTTTCTTCCACAGGGTTTTTATCTGTGAATGCTCTTCAACAACTTTAATTCTCTTTTTTTGAATCTGAATTTGATAAACTTTCTTAAAAGTTTCAATTCTCAGTAAAAAAAAGAGAAAAGAATTGAAGGTTTTTTTTTTTTGAAAAGCTTTAACAATTCATGTACAGCAAACTCCAGAGCTTCAAATAACTATCAGCCATGAAAATCCCATCTTCATTTCAATCTTTTAACCTTTGAAAAACCCTTTGCGGCATTGGGAATCAAAGCAAAATTCTGTTGTTTTTGTTGATCCTTTTTTGTTCTAGAGGAAGAAAAGGAAGAGAATGAAGCCAATTCGTTGTATAATCAGTTTCTCCTTGTTGTTATGGGCAACTTGGTTGGTGACTGTGGGTTCAGATCTAGCTGCTGATAGGGCAGCCATGGTGGCACTTCGAAGAGCTGTTGGTGGACGCACGCTTTTATGGAATCTTTCGAGCAGTCCATGTACTTGGACTGGTGTAAACTGTTCTCAGAACGGAGTCGTCGAGTTAAGACTCCCTGGAATGGGACTTTCAGGTCAGCTTCCTAGTGGTATTGGCAACTTAACTCAGCTTCAAACTCTTTCTCTTCGTTTCAATGCTCTTTCTGGGTCTATACCTGCTGATTTTGCCAAGCTTACTTCCCTTCGAAACCTTTACTTACAAGGGAATCGATTTTCTGGTGAGATACCTCTGTTCTTGTTCTCTTTGCAAAACCTTATAAGGCTTAATCTCGCAAGCAATAATTTCACTGGTTCGATCCCTGAGAGTGTTAACAATTTGACTAGGTTGGGTACTTTATATCTGGAGAACAATCATCTATCTGGGTCGATCCCTGATATTGAAGGGCCTTCACTTGTGCAATTCAATGTTTCTTTTAATCAGTTAAATGGTTCAATCCCAAAAGGGTTATCAAATAAGCCTCAAAGTGCTTTTCTAGGGAATTCTTTATGTGGGAAGCCTTTGGTTCCTTGTAATGGGACTGAAAGTAGTGGCAGTAAATTGTCTGGTGGAGCAATTGCTGGTATTGTCATTGGTTGTGTTCTTGGTGTTTTATTGATTCTGATTCTATTGATCTGCTTATGTAGAAGAAAGAGTGGTAAAAAAATGGAGGAAAGGGATGTTGCCCCTCCAAAACAGTCTGTGGTTGAAATTCCAAGAGATAAACCGGCAGGGGAGAGTGATAATAGAAGCAGTGGGTTATCTGGGGTAGTCAATAAGGAAGCTAAGAGTAGTGGGACTAAGAATCTGGTGTTTTTCGGGAAGGCGTCGAGGGTATTTGATCTGGAGGATTTGTTAAGGGCATCTGCTGAGGTATTGGGGAAGGGAACATTTGGGACCACGTATAAGGCCACTTTGGAAATGGGAGTGGTTGTCGCAGTGAAGAGGTTAAAGGATGTGACGGTGTCGGAAAAGGAATTCAAGGAGAAGATGGAGGTAGTCGGCTCCATGGATCACCAGAACTTGGTCCCATTAAGGGCCTACTACTTTAGTGCAGATGAGAAACTTCTAGTTTATGATTACATGCCTATAGGCAGCTTGTCTTCACTTTTACATGGTGAGTATCTTGCTTTGCTGATGGTGTTATCATTGCTGTTCTTTGTTTTGATTGCCAGAAATAGAATCTTACTATGCATCTATGTAGCAATCATGCTCATTGTAAAAATCAATTCATGTAGGCCAACATTCCCTTTTCAAATTTCCATGAGCTACATCTTTAGGATTTGGATACAGTCATTAGTTTGATAAACAAAGTAGCTTATGAAAATAAAGTTCATAGTTGCTCAATTTACTTGTTGTATCTTATATAAATGAATTGGCATTTGGCTTTAACGAAAATCTGATAAAAGTTTCTGAATCCTGAATGTACCGTTCTGTTTATCATCATTTGCTACGCATTTAGCTGCTAGGAAAAAAACCCCAAAATTTCTACCTCTTTAAGTTTTTCTTTTATAATTTATTTGAAACTGTTATCCTGCATCATCATTATTGCTATTCAGGTAACAGAGGATCTGGAAGGACTCCATTGAATTGGGACACAAGGTCCGGCATTGCCCTCGGAGCTGCCAGAGGCATTGCATACCTCCATTCCAAGGGCCCTGGAATCTCCCATGGAAACATCAAATCATCGAATGTCCTACTTACTACATCCTACGAAGCTCGAGTATCTGATTTTGGTCTTGCTCAGCTTGCTGGCCCCACATCGACTCCCAACCGTGTTGATGGCTATCGTGCTCCAGAAGTAACAGATACAAATAAGGTTTCCCAAAAGGCTGACGTCTACAGCTTTGGTATATTGCTTCTGGAACTGCTTACTGGAAAGGCACCAACACATGCCTTATTGAACGAGGAAGGCATAGACCTTCCAAGATGGGTCCAATCCATAGTTCGAGAGGACTGGACCTCTGAGGTGTTCGACCTCGAACTTCTGAGATACCAGAATGTTGAGGATGATATGGTCCAGCTCTTACAGCTTGCCATTAATTGCACTGCACAATACCCTGACAAGCGTCCTTCAATGGCCGAGGTGATGAACCAAATCGAGGATCTCTGTCGCTCCAACTCAGAGAAAGAGACTCATTAAACCCGCGATGCATATTATGGATCTCTTCCCAGCAGGCTTCCTCAGTTCTTACATGTGCTCCACCGTCTTTCAGTAAAAGGACTGGGAAAAACAATCAGCAATCTTTTATTTCTTTTGTCGATTTTCATTTCTTGCATAGATAGAGTTGTCGTTGTGTGTTTATTCTTAGGTTCATCATCTATAAGAAACAGTTGCATTTTTCATTTTTCCTTTGATATATTCCTCTTACATTGCCCATAGTCACAGCAACATTCTTGGTGTTTCCCTGTAATTTTGAGTTGATTGTGTGAATGTGAATAACTGTCTATACCATTTGGCTTGAATGGATGATTCAGCGCATGATTTGCCATTGAAATGAAGATTCGTTGTTGAACATGAAAAATGTTTGATCATAAAGGATAGAGCTAAGATTGTTTATATTTGTTTGAATGCATCATATTAAGTTGTTGGTATTTCATCTTTGAAAGAATTCTCTTCAAATCCTTGCATGCTTTTGTTTGTAGCTAACCCCAATAAAGAACAAAAGGGGGGTTTACATAATCCAATCTCAATGGCTTTCCTTTCCTTTTATTTTTGGGTTCTTCGTATCCATGTTTGCCAAGTTGGTTGGCTCCTAAAACAGATAAAAAAGGGAATAGCATAGATTCTATAATATTTCTTTTTAATTAGATTTTTTTTTTTGCCTTTTCCTTCTCCCAATGCATTACCGCATGCCTTAGAGAAAGTGGTAGTACCGAGCAAATAAATTGATAAAATCAATTCAAACCATAGTGTCTGGTTTTTGAAGCAATGTTATTGTCTTTAATCAATGAAGCAAACTTGATGGGTTCAATTTCAGAACTGTAATTTCTTTTTCCATAAAAACTGTTATTGTCTTTAATCAGTAGCACTTAGATATCAGTACGTAGGATCATGGGTGAAATAGAAATGTGGGTTGCCAATGGACCTGCTTTTGCTTGTGACGCAACTTTGATTTGTTCAAACTGAGTTGTAATTTAAGTCGCTTTACGTTCTGGCTTTTGCTTTTTGCTTTTGCTTCAAACTTCGATTTGTTGAATTTGGTTTAAAAGATCTAGATCAGGGACCGTAAATCAACTATTTATCATTGCAAGTCATTTGAATTAGATTTGACTTTTTTTTTTTAAAAAATTAATCCTATTATTATGAAGTTGACTCGTGTTCCTGAGCAACTCAAAGTAAAATCAAAGTTTAAAAAAAAAAATCTAATTACAAATAAAAAAAAAACCTTAATTCTAACTTGAATTGAAATTTAAGTATAAATAATTAATTTTGAAGTCAAACAAAAAAAAGTTAAATTCAATTTTTACTATCTAAACAAAATTATGGACAATAATGTCAATGTTAATCGAGCTAATACTCAATCGGCCATAATAATTTAAATATAAAGTAATTCAATATAAAATTCATTTTTTTATTTATTACGTAAATTATTTATGTACGGGCCCAAATTTCTCCTGGCCCAATAAGCATAAAATTAAACCCTAACCCAAAAATAACAAAACCCAGTTGGCCCAAGACCTAAACTCATGTTTAGGAAAACCAAAACCCTAGCTAGCCATTAGGCGCCGTTACCCTCTCTGTCACCACCTGCTCCCCCACGTACCTTGGCAGCACCTCCACCGCTCGAGGTGGCTCCCTTTTCACCAAAATAGCCAAGCCCACGTCCCATCGTTTCTATCTAGGCCTGCAAAATAAAAGAGGAAGGCAAAACAGACGGTAAAAATAGGCAAAGATAACAGAGACCAAGAAATATGTATTTGGCCATATAACCGAGAGAACAAAAATGAACTGGGGGGATCGATTGTATTTCAGGGGGAACCCGATTGTATTTGAGGGGAGATACAAAAAAATTGTATTTACACAGACACACAATTAGGCAATCAGAGAGCAAGGTTAATTTTTACATTTCGTTTCGTTCTTCCATATTTCATTTTCGTTATTATTATTATTATTTTTTAGATCTATTTAAAATAAAAAACAAAAGGAATAAAAAACTTACCGAGATCGCCCCGTGACCGCTTCGTCGGAGGGCTCTTCGTCTTTGTCGCGTTCGAACCCAAAGGGGGGATCTGGCTTTCGTTTGTTTTCAAGGGTGGATTTACTTTGTGAGTGAAAAAAAAAAAGATAAAAGGAGGTATTGAAATCTTCTTTTTTTTTATAGATCTATCCCTCTTATTTTTTAAAAATAGATTTAAAGTTGGTTTCATCTAGATCTTCCATTTTTTTTAATCTTCTTCTATTTGTTGTTAATGTATAAAATAAAAAGAAGGAAAGAAATGGAAACTTACCTGGCTTTCGTGATTATGGTTGGTCTGATCTAGGCCATCTTTCATGCGTCAGCCACCATATGTGGTGATGTAGCAAGCATTGAAGGTAGCCTTTGAGTGGCGAAACCCTAGTAAAGATGATGGCTGCTCTTTAGAAAATGGCAAATAATAATTTTAAAGGAATTTTTTCAAACTTTAACAGCTAATGAAACGGCGCCATTTAGGTGATGGAGGAACCCGTGCGTGAACCGACCCGACCTGGGGAGAATCCGCGCACTTAATTTATTTGGGTTAATTTCGCATTTGGTCCCTCCTCGTTTTGCCGTCATTTGATTAGGTCCCATTTGTGTTTCTTTCTTTTAATTTTTTTCCTAAAACTTGTGCGCTGTTTTGATTTGATCCATGTTTGCATGGTGCGTTCAGAAACTTGGAATAATTCCGTTTTTAATCCTCGCACGTCCATGCGCATTGCACGTTGGTCCTCAAACCCCGTGCGTATTTTCATTTTCGACCCCATATTTTTATTCTGTTTTAATTTTTTATCTCTAGTTTCATTGTCATTTTAATTTAACCTCTAATTAAGTTGATTTTAACCCTTTTTTATTTTTATTTATTCATTCAGGTTTTATATACATTATTTATTTCATATTTCATTTATTAAATATTCTTTTATATATCTTTAAACTGTTCTGTTGTTTATTTTTAAATCATTTTTGCTGTTGTTATTATTATTATTACTATTACTATTATTATTATTATTATTATTATTATTGTTTTTATTACTATTATCATTATTCTATTATTACTATTAGTATTATATTTATATTCATGTTTATTTGATTTTTCTAGCATTATTACCGTTTCTCTAATCTTATTTATTTATTTATGTTTCTATTATATTTCCATTCATGATACTCCTATTTATATTTTTATAGTAATATTACTTTTATTTTTCATATATACATATTTTATTCTTGTTATTATCATTTCATTTATTTATATCTTTTTACATAGTTTTTAAACTTCAGATTTTTTATTATATTATTTATGTCAAAACTTCTCTTATGTATATTTTTATTTTAAAGTTCTTTTTCCATATATATTGTCTATTTAAAATTACTATACATATTATTATCTTGTGATTTTTATATATCTTTTATTTTAAGTTATTTTATACATAAGACGTATTTTAAAATTCCGTATACATTATTTTATACAATCTTATACATCAATCGTTTTAAATTCCTTTTATTGTTATTTATCTTGAACTTTCTGTACATTGCTTACTTTAAAATATTTTATATACTCATTATCTTACATACATATCTATAAACTATGATAAAATCGTTTTGGTATATATTTCACGTTATCTTATAAATATAATTTTTTTTTCTCTTTTAAACCAATTTACATATATATGCATATGTATACATTTCCATTCAAATCTATTATGTATATATTTTATTTCTTAAAAGAAATTTTTTTATACTTTTATTATTTAAAACCTTTTCATATATCATTATCCCTTTCATATATTATTTATATTGAGCCTTTTATTGTATATATCATCAACTTCAAATAGATATATTTTGTTTTTTTTTTATTTTGTATATTATTTGATCCAAGCCCCCTCTATCATAATATCTATCTTAATAATCATTTAGGAATCATTAGTTTTTTATTTTACATACGCATATTATTTCAAATTTTAGCATATGTTATTCTTTTAATTTTCTCATATAATCTTTAAATGATTTTGTATCATATTGGTTCCTAGTTCCATATTGTTTTGTATGTTATATGTTCTTTGTTTTCATATTATTTCATATGTTGTTGTTTCATAGTGTCCATTAGTCTTTTGTGTTGATATCTTAATTTTATTTATCTATGTTTGCCGATTTGTCATAATTCTATTCTGATTAGCTATGTTTTTTAACTCCCATTATTTTGATTATTATTATGTGGATGTGAGCTCATGGATATTGCATACGTTGATTCGCTTTCTTTATATTATTTTCATTCATTAATGGAATTAGTTATCCACGTATATATTTTCATGTTTATTCGACTTTCATTCGTAATTGTTGCATTGTAGTTTTCAACTTGTTGACCCAAAATTAATGATTCCATTTTATTTCAAATCAAATTAAGATATTTTGAGTCGATTTTATAAAACAAAGGCGATATTCGATGTTCAAGAATTCGAGGAATCGTGCCCTAACGTGTTGGGTTTCGATCTTTCGTTTGTTTAAACGATCAAATGTCCCTTTAAAAATTTCGTGTCGTTTTTCTAAGGTAATGTTTGATATTTGAAAATTCGGGAAATAGTGTCCTATCGTGTTTGGTTTCAATTTTTCGTTTGTTCAAAACCATCAAGTAATCCTTTAGAATTTCACTCGTATTTTCTAAATTTTAAACAAGGCAATGTTCGCGTTTTGGAATATCGAAGAATTGTGCCCTAATTTACGGGGCTTCGGTTCTCTCGTTGATTCTAAATAATTAAATATCTTTTTGAGTTTTAAATACATCAAATTTCAATTTAAATTAAAGACGACCTTGCGCTCGGGAATTCATGGGATTGTGTCCTAACTTACGGGATGTAATGCTCCAATATCTCGAGATAAGGAAATCTTCAGCAATTGTTTTGAGCTAATTCAAGAATTTTAAGATCAATGTCAATAAAAGGATCGTATTTCAAATTCATTCTTGATTTTCAACTTTCGACTCTAGGACAATAATTAATTAATTTGGTACCAATTTTGGGCGTGACGGGGGTGCTAATCCTTCCTCGCACGTAATCGATTTCCGAACCCATTCTCTCGAGTTTCGAAGACCAAAAACATCGTTTTCATAAACTAAACGTTTTATTAAAAAAAAGGTGGTCCGATCACACCTAACAAAGATCGGTGGCGACTCCCCGTTTTAATTTTTATTTTCAAACCAAAGTCAATTCCCGTTTTCAAAAAAAAATGGTTTCGACAATTTACTTAAAGTGTTTCTTAATAGAGTCAAAATTCTTATTATACTTATAATAAATTTTATTATCAAGTAAATTATTTAACTAAATATTTTAGTAAAATTAAGATTTTTATTTATAAATATGATAAATATTATAAATAAAAATATTTAAAATGATAAATTCAATGTTGAAAAATAAAAATAAAACCTAAAAGTTAAGAGATCTTATATTTAATGTGTTATGATGTTCATAACTCTCATAATAAAGTATAAGTAACAATTCATTGCTCATTACTTTGATAAATGAATGTCTTTATTTTGTGCATGAAATACTTGTAATATGGGCATTAATTAAGCTTGCAAGTTATTTATGAAATATAATATTTTCATTAAAATTTTTTATTTTATCTCTTGATTTTTTTCTTTTTACAATAAGTTATTAGTACGAATTTTTGAAAAAAAAATTCTTCGATTGATATTGAAAATAAAATAAAATAATAAGTTTTAAACTTAAACACATTTACCAACAAATTTAAAGTCTACCAACTGTTGCGGCTATTACAACCTGAAAAGCATAAGCACAAATACGCTTAAATGCATTATTTAAACTATATTGAAAAAACACGAGTAAAATGTAGTATTAATAACTAATAGCTCCCTCTCTTTTGCTATGGGAGTCTTTATCTTTTACATGATTCAAGTTCTCATCTACTGGAACAGCGACACATGCCTCTGAGGAGGAAGAAACATTACCCATGGGATGACTTACAGGATTCTTAGGGTTGGAGGACAAGTACATTGAAGTTAAATGAGATGTATTCCCATTTACTTGCTTGAAAGTTTCAACAACTGGACTTACCCCTGAGTTTGCAGATGTTGTTGATGTATTTTGAGTTTGATATTGGAAATCAAATATATATTTTGTGTCAGTTGCTTTAGGCCTTTAGTAATAGGCTGCTGTTAGTTTTCTCTGCTATAATATATATATGTATATATATATATATTTTTTTTTTTTTTACTTTATGTTTTATGCTACTCTTGTGTTTGGCAACTGTAAATTTTTTTTTAATTAAAAAGGATGTCTGTGCGAAGGTAAAAAAAAAAAAAGCCTTCTCCATTGTTCACAAAATATTTTTATTTTCTTCTCTGTTCTTCTCTTCCTCTTTGTAATAAAATTTACACCAACAGATGTTCCATCAGAAGGAAGACTGAGCCCAAGCCTTCCTATACCACCATTTGCTGATTCCAATCCAATCTGTAGTCAATAATGACTTGCTATTAAACATTCAGAAATACTAGCTTTGCTAGGATGACAACAATGAGCCACCAAATTAACCAGAACTACTACAGTCCTCCTAGAATAGAAGCATGCTGGTACCTAAGGAACTGCAATCTGAGTGACAGCCCAAAACTGACATATTGGCTTATGTAGTGGTTAAAAAGGGATCATATTGCTCCCCTACAAATTTATCACTGCAATGTTGCTCAACTTATTGCTCCTAGCAATTTTCAAGCAGAGGTATGGCCTAATTGCCAGCCATATCTTACCTCAAAAATGGTCCCAAGTTTGCTCCCCCTTCCCTATATTAATAATACAATAAAAACTAAACTAAAGCACAAAAATCCTAATAATTTTTTAGCTTTTCAGAAAGATGCATGTGCATCAAATAATAACACCACCAAGAGCGGAATCTAGAATTATGAAAGCATAAGTATTTCTTAGTTGCATTAAAATGTAAATTATGGTAATGCTTCAAGAACCAAAGTCTACCAAGTCAATTTCAGAAATCTTAAATCCAACCCAATTTCAAATCTCTGTTCAAAGACATTATAGAGACAATTCAACGTAACTGAAAATAAACAACGAAAGGAGAATAATGAATTTAAATACCTTCTCATGTTGGCTATGTGACTCCCCAGAAGAATCAAAAACAGAAGAAGAAACAGTCCGAGATGAATGTGAGGAAAATCTGGAAGGGTTGTAATGACCTTTTCAACTATTTTAGTGTCACTGAAATCATCCCCAATAAGCCTAATATTGTTAACTGTAGCCATTATCCTATCAGAATACTGCTTAATGGATTCAGACTCTTTCATCTTCAGATTCTCAAGGTCCCTCCTCAGGTTGATCAACTGCTGCTGTCTGATTTTATCTGACCCTCGAAACTCTTCCTTGAGCCTATCCCAGGCCTGCTTTGGAGAGTCACAAGCCATTATCCTTGTGAAAATTACATCTGAAACTCCATTTTGAAGGCATGACACAGCCTTTGTTTTGATCTTTATTAAACATATGATATTTTTTGGTATTTGAGCTTTAATAAATTAAACATTTGCAATACATGAACTTGATGAATGGAGAATATATTGGTAAGAATGATTTGGACCCACGTTTTGTTTTCAATTTGGTTCCTTCTCTTCTCTGCTTTGGTTGTTATCGAGTCGGTTTTCCTGCAAAGTCATTTTCTTTTCTTCCATTTTTCATTTGCTTTAAACACTGTAATTCTTGTTCAATCTCTTTCAATGTATACTGTTTCTGATTATGCTTTTCCCCTAAATACAGATATTTAATGTATGGTTTTCAAAAACATGAAGCCATTTTGATTGATCATATTGATTAAGAGTGAAGGCCATTATTTCTTCAGAGACCAAACAATGGTTCTTGGCCTAATAACTAAGAACAGAAAAGGCAACTCATATCAGGTTCATTACATTGTATGTGTAAAGGAAATTAATACTTGGACACCATTGCAGTCCTTGCCAGCGGCTCAATCTTTATTGCTTCAATGGGAAAATGGTGATAAGAGTTCTGGGTCCTTGGTTTCTACTTTTAGGAATGGGCAAATCGAGTTCGGCGAGTCTTTCAGGCTTCAAGTAACTTTCTCTAGAATCATCCCGTAAGAGCACCAACCGTGATGGTTTCCAGAAGAATTGTTTAGAGTTCTACTTGTATGAGCCTCGAAAGGACAAGGTGGCAAAGGGTCAACGTTTAGGATCTGCTGTTGTAAACCTTGCAGATTATGGGACTATCAGAGAAACTATAAGCATTAACACTCCTATTAACTTGAAGAAGTGTTCAAGGAACATAGAACAGCCCGTTCTTTATCTTAATATCCAACCATTTGATAAAGTTAGTAACAAAACAAGAGAATTCTATCCCCTTTCATTGAGTTAAACTTTCAATTATATAGCACTGGTACAACCACCTATTCTTAGGAAAGTATATATCTACAAGATATCTACAAGATATTTGACAGCTATGCTTGACAAGCTAAAGTTAGTTACCTGGATGATGGCTTTCCCCATGAAAGGGAAGATGACATTTCTTGGAAATACTGGCCACACAAAATAGATGGTAATTCTGGAGATTTTTTGGATTATGAAAATGGTGAGATGCCAGATAATGCTTTTGAAGGGCATCACATGCTGAGGAAAAGGTTGGCAATCAACGGTGAATATTTCCTTGTTCTGAGAGATAGGAGTATACCTTTTCTTTTTGATGAATTCATTACATCTATGCAGGGATGTCAAAGCAACAAATTTGAATAGTTTAGGTGCTATTTCTCATTCAATTTATGGAATAGTTTAGCTCAACACTTTTTTATTTAATATTAACAGGACAAATTAGTTTACAATTATTGCTTTGTTATTGGTTTTTTGCAGCATATGCTAACTTTGAACACAAAACATTATATGGCGTCATCCCTTTGTCTTTTAAGAATTTGGAGTGCTCTATTTCACTTACTGAGAATTTGCTGTGGGGGAAATCTCCAGATTCTTGGATGATTGTTGGCTCAAGTTACCCCCAAGAGGGAGTTAAAAGTGAACGTGTGTGGTTGCCATATTTCTTTCATGGTATTATTCTTTACTTGATGTATCTATGATGAGAATTGTGATTAAGAATATTTTCTATCCACCTCTAATTCTTTCTCGTTTTCCACAGTCAGATCTTTCTCCAAAGCATTTATCATCAAAAGTTGGTCATGATTTGACAACTTTAATTGGGGAAAGGTATGAAATTTCCCTCCAAAGTTACTTGGGAAATTGGCCTTGTAAATAGAAAGGTTGCTTTGATATAGTGGCAGGTACAACAACCCAATTCAAACGAATTATGATATAAGAGATTTGCCAGCCCAATCAGGTTGGCCTTTTTTTGAGACTGAAGATGCAAAGAATAGCTTGAGCTTGCTGAGGTAAATTATAGTCACTTTTTGTTGCAAGGTGATTTAATTGGATGGTACTACTTTAACTTACATGTTTCCTCTCTCTCTCAACTTGTAGCAGTGAAGAATCATGCTCTTCTAGTGCAGGTTACGTTTGATTTCATAAATTGCTTTGAAAATTCATTGTCATTTTGTAGTCTTTAATGAAAAGCTCCTCTTGTGAAACTAAAGCAATCATTTAAAAAATATAATTGCAGTGAGGGGTGAAACGATAAACAGTTCACCTCCAAATCTAATGCCTAGGCATAGCAGAAGAATAAGTAGTCATTTGGTAGGACCAGAATGAAGTATGATCTGGACGATGATTTTGCCAAGGAAACACGTTGCGAAGAGTTGTAAGCTGATTAACAAAAATGAAATTGCAGTAGAACAAAAACAAGCCTTTGTTCAAATAAGCATAAAGTGATTTGCTTTGTTAGAATTAATATGAATCATCTCCTCAAAAATAGCCTTCGATAAGGATTGAAATTGTCGAGATTATCTTGTAGTCTTCTACAGAAAAAATATCTTTAATAAGGAAAATAGATCACATTGAAAGTATTTAATATCTCATTATTTGATTTGTTTTGTTCCACGCTTTCAGCTCAATAATATGCTGCAAATAGTCCTTAAAGATGTTCAGCAGAACCTTCGCCATCTGCTTTACTAGTTTTTATTGCTTCAATGGTTCATGGTTGGATAGGATTCAACAAGTTAAGGGGTGCTTGACTCTTAAGCTTAAGCCTTTTGGTTTACTCGGGAGTTGGGTTTAATCTTCACTTCTTGGTGGCCAATGGGGAATGATAGCAATATCAACGAATGGATTTAGCTTTTGTTTTCCCTTTTTATTTACAGCAATTCTGCGATTTTAAAGAGGCTCCAATGTGCAAATTGAGCATAGCTCAGGAAACATAATATAAACAACAACTTCCCAACTTTAATTAGTTGATTAATTTTACAGATTCATACAACCATATTCAACAAGTTTAAAAATTGAATATGCTTTGCTTTTTTACTCTCCTTCTCCCATTGTCATGAATGAGTCTCTTTTCTCCTTGACCTTCATTTCGCTCAGCTTAACTGTTTTTCCTTATCGATTTCAACTGAGATTAGTTTGTTTATTCCCTTGTTTTCGTCTTTTGCTATTTTTCTTCTTTCCATTTTCCTTTGCTTGAGAGAGTTTTTGCTCCCTTCATCTTCATCTTCATTTTGCTCTAGGGTTTAAGATTTGATTTGGGAGTTTCGAGTTTTGTTCACCTCTTTCAACTGCTCCGAGCTTCTCTTTTAATCTCATAGTTCCCAGTTCATTCGACTTCCGTTTGGTTTTAGTATCGATGGCTCCACACCTTGGAACAAAGCATCAACAAAAAGGGGACCACACCTGAATCGCCGTCACCGACACCTTTTTGACCGTAGTGGAGTTGTTTGACGCTCGACCGTTGATGGGTCTTACTCAACCACAAGAGCCACATATTTTTTTCATTAAGATCCGTTTCGATAATTTAACCTATGAAGCTTCTTTATTTGCGCCGCTTTCTTTGCTTACGAGGAAGATTGGCTTCACGTGTCCAATCCTCCATATTGTTTGGAGGTTAAGTTCTCTATTAGGCTTAAAAAGTTACGGATTTAGTCTCTTCGATTTTAATTTTTATATTTTTTAAATTAGTCAATCTAATTTTATACTTTTCAAATTGATTAATTCTAACCATTTTTATATTTTTTAAATTAGTCAATCTAATCTTTGATTAATTCTAACCTAACACATTACAACTAACACAAACGGTAATAATTAAATTCAATTATTAATCATATACTATGAGTATAAGAATAATTTTAGTCCGTTTTCTCCAACTCAATCATTCTTAATTTTTATACTTGACACAAATAATGATCATTAATTTATTAATTAAATTTTTAGTAAGTAATATGTAAACTAATAAATTGACATAACATTACACATAATAATATATTTGACACATTATATTTTGAAAATAGCAAAACTTAAATTAACAAGTAACAATTATTATTTAGGAAAGACTAAATTTTAAATTTAGAAAACACAAGAACTTAAAATGATCAAATTAAAGTAAATTGAATAAATCCTCAATTTTTGCAAAATATCGCGACTGATAGCAGAATTTAACTTTTTTTGGAATCATGGTCATGGAATGCGCTTGTCAGCGCCAATTGTCTACCACTCGATTTCCCTGTTTTTGTTTTTTTTTTTTGGATTCCAGAGCCGTGCTTGTTGATGTCTTCTGGAAGAAAAAGGATGTCCATGTAATCTGTTCTATTATGCTCAAAACACGACCTCATTTTTTTTTTAATAAAAAAAATTACAAACTTAAAGCAAAACCATGACCGACGCTTCTAATTTTGGAAACTCAAGTGTAACATGTTGCAAGAACTAGTTGTAATTAATTCAAATAAACTTTGATGTAGGTTATGGTTAGATCGGCAACATGAAAAAGCGCAAATAACTGCCCCATCTACCAACAAGAAACAATGAATAACAATGCCAATTATGCTTCTCACCTCATCAAACAATTACGCAGACCCAGCAGTCCTTGAAACATGTTAGCCAATAACCTTATGGCAGCAACTAGCTAGTAATCTTCCTCGGTGGTTTTTGCCAACAATCGCTAAATCCCCTTGGGGCTACTTACCCATGCACATTGCAGCAGTATCCCAAAACCCGGTACTGAAGAACCACTGGAAAAAGATGGTTTTTGCCAACAATCGCTAAATCCCCTTGGGACTACCTACCCATGCATATTGCAGGAGTAAACCAAAAACCAATTAAGCAGAACCATTGAAAAAAGATGGTTACAACTCAGCGAACAGGCAGGCTTCATTTAAATTTCATTTTCGCCATCTGAAAGCAAAAATTCTTGTATTTGCTCCCTACAATCATTTGAAGAGGCAATATGATACTTTTCTTTGTAAGACCACAATTTATGCAGAATATAAACTATTTTTACGTGCACCTAGAGCAGCAAAGTCATGAATTTGAAGCTGACGTGAATCAATAACTCTAATTTTTTTAAAAGGTTTGTATTAATGAAAATTTAATTTCTCACCTTAGCAAACTGAAATCCCCTTGATCACCATGCTTTGCTTTGGTAATCATTTCTTGCGGTAGGAGACAGAGAAATTCCTCCATCAATGAGGGGTCTTTAGGAAGTATCTGAAACTGGCAACTTGAACAAGCAGAAGCAAAAAGATCTGGATTTTGTTGACTTCCATGACTTCTCAAACTTGATGGAAAGTTTGATTTTTTGAGTGGACTGTTGCAAATAGGACAAAATGAGTCTGATGAGAGAGATCCATTCGGCTTGAGAGTATATCTCTTTTGATGTCTACGAGTTGCCGAAGGAACATTAGAGTCATGGATTTCTGGAACCCTGTTGAAGTGAAATGGAGTGAGCTTCCCAGCTGTTCTTACTATTGTGCACTCTCGAGAAGGATTTTCTTCCTGAAAGAAACAGCATTTCAATTAGAAACCTGCGAGTCTAGTTCACTTAAAAGGAACTTACAGAAAGACAAACTGATAATGGTCACACTTTTAAACGTCCAACAGCTACTAACGGAATTTCCTTTTCTATGTAAAATAAGCTCCCGGATGGCATGTATATTAATGAGGTTAAAGAAACTCTCCTTTGGGGTTCGTAGGGCAAAGGTGAAATTTAGCTACTCAATTAGACATGGCACTCTGCCTATCCATGAGCAGATAAACCATAACTGAAAGACTATGCAAAGAATATGCCCCCAAAAGGCACTATAAAAATACAGAATAATAAAATGTGAAAACTCCAACAAGTTCTACCTGCAGCACTTTAACAAATGATGATACCAGGCCATTGATGCCGGAGCATGGACCATTAAGCAACTCCACTATCTTCAAACTGCTGCCAAAATGAGTTTAGACCAATCATTTAGTTATAAATCAGATGATTAGTCAGATATACCACAGATATACTTCCATGAAATTATATGGTTGTCACATAATGGTGAAAAATGAAGGTAAACCTGATTAAAACAGAAAATTCAACTAAAAGTATATAAAAGTTTTCTTAATATATAAAATAAATTCAAATATGAAGAACAAGGTTCAAACCCATCAAGGCTGCAAAGGGTGTTGAGCTCTTGTGCAGGACAATCACGAAGTGGAAGCACAACAGGAATCTCCCATCTCGAATCAACATACTGTATGTCAGCGGATAAAGAATAACCCTGACCCTGAAAAGAGCAAAGTGATCAAATTAGATATGTGGTGAATCATAATGAGAACTCAAAGAGCAATGAATTGTGAATAAATATCTAGGTTAGCAGTGCAGGAGGGTGGGGGATCATGGGACTAGTGAACCCTGGCATGCCTATTTCACCCCAAGAGCTGAACTTGTGATATATTTTTGTTACTAACCAGATAATATAAAATTAGTTTCATAAGAAGTCAAAAATAATCATTTACACCTCTCCAACTTATATTTTTGTTTGCAGTACTGAGCACAACCACCTTTATTTCATGCATGTTTTTTGCATTAACTTCAAAAAAATAGTAATGAGAATCAATGACTAAGGTAGAAAATCAAAAAAGCCTCAATTCCCAGAATGTGGTCAAAATTTTTTACAACTGCACTTATCATGCCAGTCTTTGAACCAATTTACAGCAACTCCTCTAATCTACCAGTCTGCCTAGCAATTTGCCACTCCAAATTCTAGATAGCATGTTACCCTTCTAAGATATTGACCACAACTATACTGCTCCGCCTCATATTCAATCCTTGTGTCTAACACATGGATATGGGGACATGAACTTAGACGAATTTGATCATATACCCGTATCCAACACTCACACCTAAGCCCGAGTAACATAGGACCTCAAATCAACCTCAAAGCTCCTTCAGATAACTCCTTCACAACTTGAGCTAAAGACCATCTAAGCTTTACTATACTGATAAAATAAGTTTGATGCATTCACCATAGAAAATAGAAATAGCTTTTTCCAAACAAAGACACACACACCTTTACTGTGGCAGAAATGACGTGGCAAGCAATCCTTGACGTACAGGATCCTAGCACGATTCTAGTGTACCCATTTTCAGAAGCAATCTACAACAGAAATAATAGTCAATTTTCCATGTCTTTTTCCACACATTCACAGCTCAAAGGTAAAATTTAGTATTAAACCTTTTGCAACAACAAGATCCGTAAATGAATGAGAAGATCTTCTTTCCCAGTAACATCACTAACAGCATCTAATAACTCCTTCAATCTCTCCTTACCATCAATGCCATCTGAAGAGAAAATACTCTCAATTGGAACAACAAACAACTCTTTTGACGGTGGGGCTAGATTTGACACAATTAATCTTATATCCTCAATTGCCTTCTCAATGTGTTGAGAAGTAAATGAATGAGTGGAACTTTCATCAATAAACGCGACTCCAACACCAAAAACCGGTAATGACTTGTCTTTATTAGCATCATAATTCTTCTGCGCTTTATATTGCATCTCATGCACAAATTGTAAAACTACCCTAAAACCACAAACATAAATAAACATTCTGAGCAAAATTACCCAAATCCTTCAAATTAAGAGAGAGCGAGAGAAAGAGAAACCTGGAGGAAGGTCCACCGGAGAAAGCAACGAGAACTTTATCAGGAGGAGTAATCATGGCGTTATAAGTAACAGCTTGCTTGAACTTTCCATAGAGATTGTTTTTAAAGCAATCCTTACAAAATCTGGAATTTTCCCCACCGATACCGCAGCACACGGGTTCGTTGACCTTGCACTTCACGCAGAGGTTTTGGCAACTGTTGCCCTCATTTACCGCTGCTTTTGTATTTGGTTTAGGCTGTTCTTCCTCCTCGTACCCTTTATAGCAACCGGAAGAATTGCAGGTTGACGAATTGCACGCCATCACTCACCTTTTTGCTCTGTATCTTCGTCCTAGGGTTTATGACTTGAAACACTACGGGCAATAGCTTAGCTGCCTCAAATTACCCATACCCTTATTTCATAAAAGTTCTCGTTAATTAAATTTCACTTTGCTCCTTAATTTCAAAAAATTCAGGCTATTTTACTAAATTAACCTAAAAAATTTTGATATTTATAAAAATAATTCAGGTTCGAAAATAATCACAAAAATAACCTAAAATAAACAGTAAAATTAGGTTTTGGTCTGTCAATTACCGGCACTAACTCGTATTTTGCACCCATGATTACCAAATAATTGTGTCAGGCTTTAAAAAATTAATTTTTTTAGTTTTGGTCTGTCAATGGCCGGCACTAGGGTATTTTTTTTAAAATCGTATCATACTGGTATACAAAATAGGAGTTTTGAAAAAAAAAATTTGGTGCTGGCCTGTCAATGGCCAACACCAAGTACAAAAAAAAATTAAATTTTTTTGGTGCTGACCTGTCAATGGTCTGCACCAAATACGAGTTTTAAAAAAAAAATTTGGTGCTGGCCTGTCAATGGCTTGCACCAAGTACAAAAAAAATCATTTTTTTGTCTTTGGCACATCAATAGTCGACACCAAGTACGTCTGAGTTTTTTTAAAAAAATTCTCATCCCAAAATATGAGTTTTTAAAAAATTTTGGTCTTTGCTTTGTCAATGGCGGGCACTGAGATCTGAGTTTTTTTAAAAAATTTTTTAGTGTTAACTCATCAATGGCGGCACACTAAGTACAAAAAAATTAATTTTTTTTAAAAACTCGTATTTTGGGACAGCAATTTTTTTTTAAAACTCGTACTTAGTGCCGGCCATTGACAGACAAGCACCCCAAAAAATAAATTTAAAAAAAAAAAACTCAGATCTGGTGTTTGCCATTGTGAGCCAAGACCAAAAAAATTGATTTTTTTTTGTACTTGGTGCCGGCCATTGACGGGCTAAAACTAAAAAAATTAATTTTTTAAAGTCTGATACAATCATTTGGCAATCATGGGTGCAAAATACAAGTTGGTGCCGGCTATTGACAGACCAAAACCCAATTTTACTATTCATTTCAGGTTATTTTTGTGATTATTTTTGAACTTGAGTCATTTTTGTAAATATCAAAATTTTTTGAGTTAATTTAGTAAAATAGCCAAAAATTCAACTTAAATTACTAAACTATTCAAATATTGTCGTTTGAGTCATGGGACTAACGTAATTTTTAAAATGAGTTTATCTCCCTTTTTATAATGTAGGAAAAATACTAGTAATCACAAAGCAACGTTTGTAATTGATTCCACGCTACCAACCTCATAAACTTATTGCATCAACAATTCACAATTTAACACATATTCGAAATAAAAAAATAGAATAAAACATGATACTTTATATTAATAATCAATAGAACATATTAGTTTCATACAATGATCTACAATTATTGAATTAAAACCAGCCATTATCTAAACTT
Organism: Gossypium anomalum; assembly: GCA_025698475.1. Taxonomy (NCBI): domain Eukaryota; kingdom Viridiplantae; phylum Streptophyta; class Magnoliopsida; order Malvales; family Malvaceae; genus Gossypium; species Gossypium anomalum. The sequence continues at coordinate 21,365,182 of CM046966.1, forward strand.
ATAGGTGCAAATACAAAAAAATTACAACATGGTATGACATGCTTCTATGTCATAATCTTCGAATTATAGTTTACATACAAAATGTTACCTCCTTTTATAGCATACATGCATGCCATTATCTCATTTTACAATTGCATAAACAAAAAGTTACTTAACTCACCACCACAACCATAATTTTAAGGTAGAAAGAAATCTTCTCACCCATGATCGCTTAAAAGGTGGGAGACTGACGAAAATGAGTACTTGCATTGGATGATCAGGAATTTTGCTTAATGCAAAGTCACGCGCATCCTCTATTATGCTTTTGGTTTCACCTAAAGCCACATATAACTTTTAGACCTTTTCTTTAACGAGGACTTCAAAGTCAATGCTCTTACTTAATTGAAGGCCAACTTCTTTAATATTCTCCCCTAATAATGGGAAATATATGACCAAGTCGTCCAAAAGCTTTCAAGCAAAATACAAATGAATTGAACATTTTCTCAAAGGAAACTGTGACACCCCACGCTCAACTAGATCGTCGGATCTAGATATGGAGCGCCACAGGTCAACCCATTGGAAGCACACCATTTCTTCTTTATAAAATAACGATCTAATTTGGCAGATTTTTTTTCCAACACGACATTCTGTGAATTTAAGACCACATTTATTTGGAAGCAAAATTATAAAATGATACCCCGCCACATTTAAAAATTTAAGCATACAAGAAAAATGCCTTTGACGGCAGCTAAAGCAACAATCATAAAACACAAATAATGAAAAGTCGTTGAAGCTACCGATCAACATTCGTAGATTTCAAAATAAGATATCAAGTACAAGTTAATGGTTTCAAAGTGGTGGCATCTAACGATCATCCTAACACCCCCAGCAAAATACATGTTACCCACGAAAATAAGAAGACTCACAAATAGCCATTGATCTAACAGATTCCCTTCGATCCCTACGTTCAATCTAAGAACTTGAAATAAGAAGAAATAACGGGGTAAGTTCGTGAGAACTTAGTGAGTGCCTGGGGATATAGCCCACAACAAATATTATCAACAGTAAGAGATTTAACTTATCTGATAGACTAGTACACCACATATGGCGGATACCCCTATTTTTTATTCGAAGTATCAGCTGATGGATACTACCAAGATCAACCTCAACCTACTGGCAGACAATAATCGTTTTTAACATGACGGACACGACTTGGCTGATTCATGTGTGCGTCACTTAAGTGTACTATTCTTGCTTACTGTTTATGATCATGCAATGTGCATTCATGCACCCCTTTTTCCACGTACTCCCTTCCTTGTGCTAGCTTCTGATCTTGGTTCCCAGAACCTATTTTTCTTGTATCTTCATATCCCTTCATCAAAACTAATTAACAAACATCACATTCATATCCTCCTAACTTCCCTTGTTGTTTGAACACATATGTGTTCTCCCGCAAGGTCGAGTTTTCACTAATCACGGTTTGTAACAAAGTGTCATACTAGAGGCAAAACATTTATCATGTGTCTTCTTTATCATTATACATAATATCCTTCTGTTACATCCAAACCCCAATCTGGATACGAAGCTTGTGCACTAAGGAAAAAGTACTTATACCATGTATATACCAAGTTTTCTGGGTTTGTTTAACTATACATAACCCTGCATATATTGACTTTTTGAATATGTTTCCATAGACATGAACACTAGAGACAAACGACAAAGCCACTTACCTGGTTGTACAGTGATTAAAAGTAAACGAACTATCGCAAATACTAGACACAAGGTACGGAGAAACTCACCAGAATACTTTACTCAAAGCTTTGTCTACTCTACTGGTTCATTCCCTTTAATATTGGGACCTTCTTCTGTTTCTTTAGATAAAACAATAAAACAAATTCTTTAAACATAAAAAATGACCAAAACTTTACACTATAGCAAGAATCTGTATACATGCAAATGGTTTCTGGGTAGAAGTTTCCTTCTAACCTAGTATTCAATAAAATCCTACTAAACCTCTTTCATACTAGCTTCTATTAATTAGTAAAGCTTAAAGGAAGGTTAAGAATTTACCAACACACAACTAGTATATAAGCTCTCCTAAGTTTGACAGTCAACATCTTAGTTAGCAAAGAAGAACTCTTCAGGTTTCTTTGATGATAACAAAGTCTAACAGAGAGGAAGAATCAGAAATCTTCTCTCCACTATCATGCTATCCTATTTATAGATACCTCACGTCCAAATCCCAATCAGGATTATCTTTAATTATTACTTATTCTCACACACTTCCACTAATTAATCACATCCTACGAGGCTCTCCAAGTGTTCTAACTACTGACACGTTGCCTCCACTAGGATGTTACGTGTCTTAAACGTGCCCTACATGCTATTATACTTACTTTAGTAGTGACACAAAAACACGGATGGCAGGTTTATTAATGGGAAAGTTCGCCTAATAAGGTCCCCGCCCTAACCACAACCTCGCCATCGCTTGAAATGGTACTCCGCAGTATTGGTGAAGTTCAATGAAGTACTCCGCCATAAAGTTGCCCACATTACCCAATTTAAGTCTCACAACTTAGGCGGCCTTCGCCGGCGTAGTCTCCTGAACCAATCTAGCTCGCCAACCCAGGGTGTGACAGAAATTAAACCATTTAATTAATATAATATTTTGTGTATGCCTAAATAGATACACCCATTTCTCATAATAATTTTGACAACAAATAAAAGTCTGGCTTTTGCTAAAAGCATAAACCTCTGTTCATAATAAACTCAAATAATCAACTATATAAGATAAACATATTAAAACCCCCAACTTAAATGATTTGTAGTTTGATGGGGAATTAAATTTTCTTTGAATGAGTTATTTAATTATAGATTCTAGCTTTCAAAAAATAAGTTATAGATGCTAAAATATGTACTCAACTCTACTTATATGCTTTAATATGATGTTTTAGTTTTGAAATTAGTAGGTATTGATTCCATGTTATTCCCTTGATATTTTGAGTTTCTAAAACTTGGTACGTCATGATTAATAAGTTTATGGCATTTAAAAATGTCATTCCAACATCTAACTCTTAGAACCAATGCACTACCAAGAGATATATTTATTTCACACTAGAAATCTAACATCTAAATGAACAATACTAAAGACCTTTTTCCCATTGAATATGCATATAAATAAGAAACATTGTTGTTTTAAGTATAAATTTTACATTTCAAGAATCATTTTAAGCATTTAACACCAGATGCAATTTTTTTATGTAATTGTTGAATCTATTTGAAATGGTATTGGTTAATTTGAGTGTGTTTCACCAAAGCCATTCTCTCCACTTTCATATTTAAATATTTCACATAATGATAATTTTTCTTAATTTTCAAGATGTCTATTGACACTAAATATAATATTCTATTTATACTAAAATAGTTAATGTATATTTGTAGTGGAAAGCAAAAAGGATAACAAATGCGTGGTTGTTTTAAGTTCATTATTATTGCACAAAATGATATATCAATAACTGAAATATGGTCAAATTAGAAAGATCCAAACATATAAATCAACCAAATAGATCCTAAAAATTAGAAATTACATAAAAATCTCAAATTTCTAATCAAAATAACAAAAAATATCAAAGGAACAACAAACAATTCTCACCCCAACTAAAACATAGCTTCAACATCTCAAAATGAATTACACAAACAAGGATTCAGGAGAAAAAAAATAAAGAGAATTGAACTTACTGTGATGTAGTAAATGAAGTATTTGATATTGAACTTGAGAAATCAATCATTAAAAGTAACAAATTTGTAGAAAAAATAAGAGAAAAATTTAGGGTTTGAAAGCAAAAGACCATTTTTAACTAAGAGCAAATAAATTAAGAAGGATAGATGAAAAACTAGAGGAAACCCAAAAAGATGAATGACGAGAAAGAGAGAAGATTGAGTAGTCGATAAATTAGCTATTTGGTAGCTACAGACATGAGAAAAGAAAGAGAGTGAAGGTAGTAATGATGGGAGAAATGTGAGGGGGAAAATAAGGATATCAAGTTAAAATTATATTACAACCAAGGTTGAATAGCCCATTCAGTGGGGATGTCTCTAATGAATATTATAGTCCGTACTAAAATAGAGTCACATTTTCCCTTCCTATAATCTATCATTACAACAAACCAAATAATGGTTTTTGGTGAATTCATTAAATAAGGCTGGAATGAATGGGTTATTACATTCAACCAAGTGGATTCAAAGCTTGAACAGTTTAAAGAATTACCCATTTCAACGAAAGAATCATCACAAGGCAAGAGAAAACCAATCCATGAATAAAAATTTAACAACCAACTTAAGCAAAAATGAAAATAACGAAAAAAAAATGAAGCAAACATAATATATTTTTAATTAAATTGTAAAAAAAAAAAATAACAAATCTCAATAGTTTTCTTGAGCCAAAAGAGAAAGAAAGAATATACATCTAACCCAAGCAATGAGAAAGATGAATAAGTAAATAAGCAACAAAGAAAAATTAAATACAAACATCAAATACTTTCGACTCCTAAAAAGTAAGAAAGCATGTTCTTCGTGTTGGAATGCTGGTACGCCCTATGGCTCAATAGGAAAATTAGTTCGGTGATCACAACTCATAGATGCATGTATGAGATACAAAATTGGGTTTTGAAAGGCCGAACATATACCTTATGGGATCTGAAAAACAACACTATTATGGGGTTTGATCCCACTACCAATGTCGCAAACCTTAGCTGCAACAAACAAGTCTTGGCCTCTATGTAATCCACCCGAAAAAGAATGACCAAAAAATCTCCAAAACTTCTCAGAGCGAAAATAAAACTTTACTTCTAGTCAAAGTAAGATTTCAAATAACCTAAAATTGAGATTCAATCTTCCTTTTATTCAAAAATCTTTTGAGTGGTAATTAAATATTAACAAGAATATTAGGATTTTTGCTAAAAGGTGATATGCTTCTCTCCATAAGGAGATATCAATTTATTTCAAAATTAAAGAAACATATTTTCATATTATTTTAATTGAACCATCTATCTATGCGCATTAAGTACGTACACATATCATGTTTGAATTTAACATTGTCAAATTAAATTAATTATTAGAGCATTTTTATAATCAATTTAACTTTTATGACATGTTAAAGAGAATCCCAACTTTAATTGCATTCTAATCGTCCCAACCAAAGAGTGTGCCTATAGGACCCTCCAATGTTGGCAATAACATTAAAACAATTCTAATGTTACAAATAGTAAGTGACATCTAGTAATGCATCACAGCTACACAAGTTGCAAGAAGTTGTGGTTTGACATAACCTTTTGTAATAATATTATTATGTAGCATATCCCTTTTATCCTTAATATCTAGATTGAACACAAGTCATGGAACATTCACACTTGTATAGTTCAATATGTTGTTTCTTGATTCTTGAGTAGATTAAAATAAAAAAAAATAAATGCGCTATCTCATATAAACTTATTTGAGTATGGTCACACATTTATAGTCTCACTCAATCAAGAGGCTTGAGATATTACTCATAATGTAAGAGAGACAAATCATATCTTGATTACTCACGTTCCGCTACACATATTATGGCTTACCTAACATCAATATTTATAGTATAACCATTTATGGGAGACTTTTGACTATGTCAAAGCATACGGCTCACGATGTTGGAATAATGATGATCTTAAGTCTAAGGATCATACATATGGTTATCACTATGAGAAATGTCGTTATTATTACATAATAATCTAATATGCATTTTCATGGCGGGTTAGTCCAGTATATTGTTCTCTAACAATACTTATTATTACATAATAACCCAGTTGACAGTGGTTATGCAGTCATGGGTTCAAGTTTTATAATACCGAAAAAAGATGCTTTATAAACTCGATACATAAGTTTCAGACCATTATCATAGGGAAAAACTAAGGGAATTTCCAATATAATCAACTTATTTTTTTTCTCCATCTCGACCAAAAGCAGTATCCTTAACCTTGGTCTTATCTGAAACCAGTGACAGAGTTGGATGCAAGAGGACTCTTAGAGGGGAGTGACTGTGGCAGTGGAGAGAAGGTAAAACTCAAGTTGGGGTGACATTAGTTGTGGTTATTAGTGAGTTTTTTAAGCACAACAATCGTTCTCACCCCGAAAGGACCTTCACCTTTTCTCAACTGTAACAATCACTCCTCATTTGAGAGCCCTCTTCAATCCAACTTCGTCACAGGTTTCGAGTAAGACGTAGGTTAATGATACTACTTTGGTGGAGATGTAGAAAAAGAATAAGTTAATTATACTAGAAAGCCCTTTAGTTTTTCCCTATGATTATGGTCTGGAACTTATGTGTCGAGTTTATAAAGTATCATCTTCTGATATTATGAAACTTGAACTCGTGATCGCATAACTACCGTCAACTAGCTTCTGAGTTATATTCCAACCCGTGACCGTATAAGCACTGTGAACTTAGAGCCTGAGTTGCAATGTGATGGGCTTTTAAGGTAATAGTTCTATTCTAACACGACAAATGAAATGTGTAGGTCTCTGAATGCCACCGCATCATCGTCAACTCAAACACAATTTAAAACTATCACACTATCTCCCTCAAACATAAATAAATCTTTTCGTCCAAAATTTTCAATACTCAACTAAAAAAATAATAATTTAGGAGAGAGTTTTTTAGGATTAAGGGATGGTGGCTGAGAGAGCTGATGGACTAGGAGAGCAAAATCCCTATTTATATAGGTAACTTGGTGGGAAATAATTGAAAAAACAAACAGACAATATTCCAGTCGAATCTAAAAATTGTTTCAGGATTTCTGGGTTATAAAAAATTTCTACGGTTCGGGTCAGGGTTAAAAATGAAAAAGGGGAAACATGCCTTACAGGACTCATTTTCAGCTGAGGTGGTAGAAATATTCACTGAAAATGTAATGACCCAAATTTTACCGATGCAAGAAAAGTGTATTTTCGGGTCTCCGTTTTTGAAAAATGGATTCGTAAATATTTATGAAATAAAATGAGTGGTCAATTAGAGTTTAATTAAGTGAATTTAATTTAATTAAGAGTAATTAAGTAAAAAGACCAAATTGAATGAAGTGTGAAAGTTTAATTATAGATTAAAAGAAAATAAAAAGGACCAAATAGGCAATTATGCCTAATGTATGAATTTAGGCGGCAAAAGATGGAAGAATCTAGGATTTTCTTAGATTAATTTATTATTATGATTTAATTGATATTAAATTATTTTATTATTTTATTAGGAAATAAGGAAAAGAAAGACAAGTGTATGGTAATAATATGATACAGGTGTATGGCAAAAATAAAATACATGTGTAATAATTATTGTAAATACATTTGTAATACATGTGTGTATTTATTTATTATTTAAATAAATGTTAATGTATTTATTAGTATTAAATTGATATTATACAATGAATAAATTAAAATGTGACAAGTGTATGGAAATGATTGGTACAAGTGTATAAATAAAAATACATACATTTGTAATACATGTATTTGATTATAAAAGATATTTATTAATTAAATAATTATATTATAATATTTTTATATATAATAAATATATTAAATTATGACAAGTGTGTGGATATAAATGGATACAAATGTAAAATAAATATTTGATATTAATTAGATATTTATTAAGTTATTATATATATATATATATATATATATATATATAAAAAAAGAAAAAGAAAAAAAAATATAAAAAAAAGAGAGAAGAAACGAAACAGGGGTGAAAGAAGGAGAAAAAGAAAGGAAAGAAAGGAAAAAGGGGAAATAGGGATTTTAAAGCTTGGAAGTTTATAGGTAAGTCAATTTAGTCCTTTTTACTTAATTTTGATGTTTTAAAAGCTTTAGAACAAAGTTTTGATGAAATTAAGTTGATATTTTGAAAGTTATTAGATTTCTAAATATTGTTCATGTTGAATAAAAAGATGAATTAGGGGTTAAATTGATAGGAATTCAAGTTAGAAATGAAATAAGGATTGAATTGTAAAGTAATTCATAAGTTTTATGTTGTAGGGACTAAATTGATGAAATTTCAAAATTAGGAAAATATGCTGGAAATTTAATAGAGTTTGGACAAAATTTGGATAGAAATGAAGTATGAATTGAGATAGAAAAAGTAACTGAATTTAGTTAAGATTAAATTGAAATTAAAGTAGAAATTGAATGGAAATTGTAATAATTAGATATAAATTAGTAGTGAATTAACGAATATGAATTGTTTTAATTCTCGTAGCTAATGTTGTCTCGGGAAATCTCGGCTAAACAAGAAAAAAGACGAGGTCAACGAGGGTTAGCTTGAGAATTACGGTTTGTATTTCTATAATTCGAACCTAATACTTAATTGTTGAATTTATTTCTTAATATGTATATTAAGTGTTTTGAAGTAAGAATTATTGTGTTTTATAATTGAAATGGATTGATATAGTATGTGATGAATTTATTGAATTTATATTGATTGAATTGGTGTGTATATATATATATATTGAATATATATTGATTATTTGAATTGAATTGAATTATGAGTATATTTGATTATTTGAATTGAAATATAAATTGTTTGAAAATTTTAAATATGAGATTTGTGATATTTGAATATTTGTTATTGAAAAGTGAATTGAATTGTATTGAATTATGAATTTATGTGATTAATTAAAATGTGTATTGATTGGAAAAATTGAAAGTGAATTGAATACTCTATTAACAGTATCGGGCTGAGTCGGATATAGTTGGCATGCCATAGGATTGGAAGTGTTCAGGGATACTTCGACCTCGAGTTGATGAGACACTGGGTGTCACTATATTTCTTCGGATAGATTCGATGAGGTACTGGGTACCAACTTTACTTCAGCTAGGCCGATGAGACATTGGGTGTCAAATATTGCTTCGAACTATCCGATGAGGCACTGGATGCCATATTGGTGTGTTTGGTTGGATCCGTGTATCCACCTAGGTCCGAGTCTTGTTAATAGGGGTAAATAAGTGAAAAGATAAATCGTATGAATTTGATTGATTGAGCTATTAGAATGAAATGAGAAATTGAATTGGGAATTGAAATATGAGATATGACATTGAAAGCATGAACCAAAGGTTCATGAAATGATTGAAATTTGAATTGATGATATATGATGCTATTTGATAAATTGAAATGTGGTCTGAGATCTATAAATCATATTTATAAAGTGAAAGCTATATAGGTTGGTAAGTGAAAAGAATGAAATGAGTTATAATGAGTTTATCTATGAATTAAATAACTGATTAATTGTAATTGTTTCATGATTTTAAGTGTTAGCTATATTTTATTAAGTGTTCGGATTATAAAAATACCACTGAGTATACCATACTCAGCGTACGGTTTGTTTCCGTGCGCAGGTTAATCAAAGTTAGAACGTTGAATCAGCATCCCAGGCCGATCCCTAATTCAATGAGGAAAAGGCTGTTAATAGTTGGTAATGGCATGTGCCTAGGATGTCTTAAGTGTGTCATTTGGATTGTGAATGTAATGGTGAAATAAGTAAGTTTAGGTTTGATAATGGCATGTATAGGGTTTAATTGAAAGGATGTGAATGTGTTATAAACTTAGTTATCAACATTTTTCACTAAAATAGTTTCGGACAGCAGCAGTAGTTCAATTTTGAAAAATCATCAAAAATTGTGAAAATCGACTTAGAGGTTAAATAAAATATTAAATTAAATCTTATTGAGTTTATTTTCATATGAAAGAAACAGAGTAAGCAAAAGAAGTGTATATTAAGAAATATTTGAATTCTAGTGAGACAGGGTCAGAGCAATTTCTAAATCCCCTGTTTTGACTTTATAAATTCACTAAAAATTGTACAAAATGAATTAGGAGTTATAGTTTATATTTCTAGATTCCTTAGTGAATATACTTTCAAGAGAAACAAACGGCATGGTTATTTGAACTCTGTACAGGGAGAAAATTTATTCGTAGTGAGGAGAGATCAGAGTAGTAGAACAGTGCAACAGGGGAAAATTTAACTAATAAACTGTACTAATTGGCTAGGCTAAAAATTCTGAAAAAAAAATTAGTAAGAAGATATATGAGTCTAGTTTCAGGAAAAATTTACGGATTTGAATTTAGAGTTTTGTAACTCGAGTTATGATTTATTTAGTGACCATGACACAGATGGACAGTTTACTTATGAAAGATGAAATAAATTGTTTTGATTTGTTTAAGTGATCGGAAAATTTTTATTGATTTCGGTTTGTTCCTGAACCGTTTCATTTGCATGTTTTAGGGTCTTGAGAGCCCTTTTCAGGAACATATTGATTGAATGTAAATGAATTATTTTTTTAAAAGCAAATTTTATGCCTGAATTAGTAAGCTAAGTCCGGTAATGCCTCGTGCTCGACTCTGGCGACGGTCTCGGGTAAAGGGTGTTACAGAAAACACGCCTTGTAAGTGCTGGAGATGGAGGTAGTGCAAAAAACATACCTACAAAAGGTGTTGATGTAGGGTACAATGGTGCATAGTATGGTGCTTGTGTAAAGGTAACGGGGTTAGTGAAAGCACCATAATAATATGAACCATATTGGCGGGGAGGTGGTGCAGCGACCGGTGCCTCGTACTAGGTTGAAGCTGATGATAACTTTATCGAGGCATGCACTCCTGACCTAGGATTGATGTGGGATCGTCTTGGCCTCCTAGTATAACGTTGCCTTTTCCTTGTCTCCTCTGGCAGTAGATATGGTTTGCCGTGATGTCTGAACCATGACATATAGTTCAAATAGGTCACCAATTTTGGTGCGGGAATTGGTTCATGCATAATTATGAAATCATACCTATGCTCTCAAATAGTGATATATTGCTCGTGGAATTTATGCTAATCTTCGTCGGTTATCTCCTGCAAATCGACATTGTGCAGTTCTTCAATGTCTTGGGATGACGACAAAATAGTTTGCCTAAACCTGAATTTTCGCATCACTCGATCAGTTTCGTGCATCTCCATCGTCGCGTAAACTATCAATGGTACCTTGACGTGCCAAATATTGCGATTGGTCAAAAAGTCAGTCAAGATGCATTCTTCAATTTTCGGATCGATGTATGGCATCTATTCAAACTATAGTATGAAATTGTAAATATTATTATCTATATAATATTAAATTTCAAACCCTTACATAAATATTATATAATTGAAAATTTCAAAAACTAACATCGGCTTCCGATCGTTAATATAACTATAGTCGAATATCTTCGAGCTCCTTTGCTAGTCCATATGACTCGTGCTATTGTTCTACCTATTCAAATAATGTTATTACAAAAATATAATAATGACAAAATATTATGATAATTATATTATCAAATGAATTTTACCTTTTTACGAGTGGAAAAGTATAAGGGGCGTCGACTTAGGGACGTAAAAATAATAGTCGGTACCATGACTACATGAGTATACAACCACCAATTTTAATTTTTTGTGGTTGCGTCACCCGACACATCTCTCGATACAACTTGACTAACATGGCTGATTCCCAACCAAGTCGGCTCGCTTCATTCAATTTGACGAGTTGTAGTAGTCATCTTAAATGTACCAGAGTTTGAGATTTATCGGGCATTAAAACACCCCTGATTAACCTCAAGTTCAATGCTCGGGCGTATTGTTGTCTTTCAAGGGCACTCTCGAAGTTGTCGAGATAATTGAAACTTTGTTCCAACCATTTCATCTCTATCCGGCTACGAAAAAACTTGTTCGGCACCTTGTCTAATTGTTGCTTGCAAGTGCCGCTCCAATCGCCAACGGCCACTGATTCCGTAATGATTGGCTTATCCACTGGTAAATCGAGTTGTAAAGATACGTCCTCGAATACGATTGTGCACTCACAGCATGAAAGATTGAATTTGTGTGTCCCAGATCTCCATCTTTCCACTAATGTGCTAATAAGTGTGGGATCCAATTTACACCCCCAAGCATACGAGACATGTGCAAGAATATCGCCTCTTGCAAGTCTTGTTCAATTACACCCAGTGCCATTGCAGATAGATTGTGTATGTACGTCTCCAAAATCCGATCTTCGACCTGACTATATAATAATAATAATAATTTATAAATTTAATAATGTTAACAACTTAATAATGAATTTAATTAAAATTTTAAAAAATATATTTTTTACCATTTTCAATTGGACGCTGAAAATATGGTTGTAATCGAAATGAACAAGATGAATTGTCATTATAAAATCAGTTAAAACAAATAAATTAAGAAATAGAAAATTAACAACAAGAACTTGAGAGAAATTTAATGAAAAATTGTGAACTAAAAACTTGAGAGAATTGATAGAATGGATGAATTGAGAGAATGAGATTTGAATGCAAAAGGGGGAAAATGACTTGGGTTTATACAACAAATAACTAGCTGTTGGAAATAATTTGCTCGTTTGACTTTTTGACCATTGGAGAAATTTTATTGTTGCTTGGAAGCATGTCTTATAAGGTGCATTTTCAGCCACATCAACTTTTTTTCTCCAAAATCGGTCTATTTTCCTAAATATATCAGAAATCAACTTATTTCCTTAATTTTTTTTTTAATTTGGCCTTTTCTTCAATTTTAGCCCACCAAACATCCCCAAATTATGACTTATTTTAAATTGGTCATCAAACTTTAAAACATTCTAATTACATCCTCAAACTCTCAATGTTATATCAATAAGATCATTCCATTGTTAAAATCGTTAATTTAGCCGCTAAATGAAACGTCAGATTTTATGTGAAATAATTTAAAATGAAACTTTTTTAAAGAAAAATAAATATTATAAAAATGAATGTCGTAAAAATATTAATTTTGAGCTTTTCGAAGCTTTTACCAAAACTATCAATTACTCTCTCTTTTTTGTTTACTTTTTTATTAGCTTTTAATTTAAAAAGTTATGCAACAACAATTTACTTTCTTTAAAATTTTCTTTTTAAATTGTCATATAAGATTTTACATATCATTTAATGGTTAAATTAATGATTTCAATAGTAGAAGGACTTGATTGATATAACATTGATAGTTTGCGAATATATTTAGAATATTTTAAAATCTAGAGACTAATTGAGAATAAGAATCATAAGATGGGGATGTCTAATGTAATTAACTCTTATAACACTCGAATAGTTTAGTGATGTTAATGGGGAAGAAAATCTTCTCTTTCAATAATTTATATCATCTGATTGAGTTGGTGTCACAGGTTAATCGGTTACCAACTTGGTTAGGAAATTATAAAAATATCCTTTTTATGGGACTTGAACTCGCACCAATTAAATTAATAAAACTTTAAATTTACCACTCAACCATAATTTTATTTTATTATTATTTCTAAGCACACATATGTAATTTAAATCTATAATTTTCACATGTATACATATGTGATAAAAATTTCTAGTGTAATTTTAAGTGCTTTGTATTTTATTTTATTAATCCAATTTACTGTCTAGTAAAAACAATACTTTAAGTAGGGGTTAGCAAAACTCGATTCGACTCGAAAAAATTAAAAAAAATCGAATTTCAAGTTATTCTAGTCAACTCAAATTTTTTTTTTTTGAATTTCGAGTTCGAATCGAGTTCAATTTTTAAATTCGAATAACTCGAATAATTCGAATAACTCGAATAATTCGAATAAACTAAATATCAAACAATAATATCTTACATTTTTACCTCAAACCTCCAAACCTTTTTACTTTCTTCCCAATACTTTTACTCACTCTCACTTTCCCACGAAAACTTTTACTCTTATCCCATCCCATCCCACCCTCCATCTACCCTAAACTCATTTTCCCCCTAATTTTTTTTATTTGAATATTTTCCCCCATTTATTCCCCCCAAAATTTTACTCCCCTAACTCTCAAAATTTTTTATTTTCTCCCCTAAACTTTTACTTTTTACCCTTTACCCCAAAATAAAAAATCATCCAAAAAAATTTCTAAACTTAAAAAATAATAATTTTATTTATATCTATTATTTATATTATTAAATTAAATTTCATTTTTTTTCTATTTATATTATTGAATTGTTTAATCATATTAAATCTTTATAAATTTTTGTTAAAATTGAATTATTGATGAGGTCATAAAATGTTTGTGTTAAAATTTTATGTTGGTATCAATTTCTCATTTTATCTTTAAGATAATTTTTATTAAAAAATTACATTTTTTTATGTTTGATATATTTTTTAATTTCAAAATATATAGTGGCAAAAATCAGAAGATAATTAAATCAACTAAGCAAGCAAAGAAGCTAACCCGTATATAAAATATTAATAAATAAATTATAAGGAGATGAAAGTTAATAACAAATTTGATTACGGTGGGCGACAGTGGTTACAAGGATCCAAAGTAATTTTTTAAAATTTAATTTGAATAAATATATTCGATTAGAATTCCATTTCACTTGACTCAATTCGAGAAAATTTCAAATCAAGTTAGGATGATAAAATAGGATTCGACAACTCAATTAACTTGAAATTTTTTCATTCTATTCGATTTGATCAGACGCTCACCCCAAATCTAGTGTAGACAACAACTTTCTACCTCCAAAAATAGAAAATATATAATTTAATCCTTTTATAAATGATAAATTATAAATTAATATATGGTAAAATTGAATATTAATTCCTTAAAATGGAAAAAAAAAGTCCTTTAAAAATTGATGAAATCATAAATTAATAAATGATAAAAAAAATATTTTAACCACTAAAAAATTTATAATTACGACTAAAATAATTTCTATGTCAGTAAAATCCAAAATCAAAGGTAAAGATGTTAAAACTTTAGGAATTTAGAATCAGACATTTGGATAATTAATTTATTATAGTCGCAGTTGTGAACATTTAATATTTTGAAGACATAAATTTTTGCATTTCAATTTCCGAGGGCAATTTTTTAACACAAACTGCAAATACTCTAAAATTATTATTTCACAACAATTGTGTTTTTTTCCCTTAGTGGTGCTAAAATTTGAAGGGTGGTTGCACACATATAAAACATTGTAAATGCTAAAATACCAAACTTCAAAAGGACTTCATAAAAAATAACTAAATACGGTCATTAGATTAAAGGGAGGAATAAAGTTACATAAGCATAAGAACCTCTACAATATAATTTTTAAAATTACAGCCAAAGACCCCATTGAAGAATGTTTGATCTTACACAAAAAATCCACAATACAGTCTCTCAGATCTTCAATAATGTCTTCTTAGACATAAAATCTGTACACTTGCAGTAAAAAAACAAAACCAAAAAAATCAAAGCCCTTTGATCCTATGCTATCCCACTATTATGCAACTATAGGAGTTTTAGCTATAATTTTCTAAGTCTCATTGAAATCTCCGGAAAAAAACGAAAAGAAAAGATTTATAGTTACGTTTTATAAGGGGTTGGTTCTGGTTCACCTTGGTCCAGACAGTTCCATGGCTTGAACGAGCAATGATGAGTCGTCGGTGAGATCAGAATATCGGTCCGACGATGAGAATTCATGAGGAGGCTTGCATTTGGTTGATTCGGCTTTTTGTGAAGCTTCCCATCGTTCCGCTAAGCCGTCACCTTCAAGCATTCGGACCACTTCCGACATTTTCGGCCTATGGCCTGGAAGGTATTGTGTGCATAACAATGCTACTTGAACCATCTCTTCGAGCTCGATCCGGTCGTAGTTGTTCTTAAGATCCTTGTCAACTAGCACTTCAAGTTTCTTTTCATGATGAATTTTCCTTACCTGCACATGGTATTCATGTCAAATTCTAGTGCTCGAGTCATACAATGTTACTCGGATTTGTGAGTGTCGGATATGATGTTTGACACAAGTATGGTTAGATTTTTCAGTTTTTTTTTTTTCATATATTGAATGGAAAAGCATAGAAAATAACGAATTATGTCCATTGAAGGTTGAGAGAAATTATACTAACCCAATCAAGCATTGCTCCTTTCTGGTTAGCAGCCTTGCCAAATTCTAGTGCTCTTTGACCTGTGATTAACTCAAGGAGGAGAATTCCAAATCCGAACACATCCGTTTTATCCGAAGACTGGCCTGTGGAGAGGTACTCTGGAGCAATATGTCCCACGGTGCCTCTCACTGCGGTTGTAACATGTGAATCGTGGTGATCCAAAAGCTTCGCTAGCCCGAAATCTCCAACCACTGCCTCGCAATAATCATCGAGCAATATATTCGCTGCTTTGACATCCCGATGGATTATCTTCGGATCGCATTGCTCATGAAGGTATAGCAATCCCCTGCCAGCTCCTAGAGCAATTCTCTTCCTTGTGCTCCAATCCAACACCGGTTTTCCTGTCACGAACAACACATGTTCAGTTTAACTACTGAAATACATCATTGTCAAGTTATGGCTTATACAAAATCCGGGAAACCCTTCTTATATTACCTTTGAGACGAGATGCGACACTACCGTTGGACATGTACGGATAAACAAGAAGTTTCTCTGTAGGAGTTATGCAAAATCCGTAAAGCCGAAGCAGATTCCGGTGCACTGCAAGGCTGATCATCTCAACTTCAGTCTGGAATTGAATCTCTCCACCAGCGGCATTACCATCTTTAAGCCTCTTAACGGCTACTATTGTTCCATCTTGCAGAATTCCCTTGTACACATTCCCGAAACCGCCTTTGCCTAGTATATTCTTGCTGCTGAAGTTATGTGTTGAAACCTGAAGTTCCCTGAATTGGAACCTCCTTAAGTTTCCGAGGGACACTTCTTCGTGATGCCGATCTGAAATCCATAACCGAAAGACTACGATCATAAGTACTAAGTTAGCCATCAATTAAGACTTACACAGAAAGTTCAACTATTTCAAACCTTTAACATCAAAGAACATCTGTTCGTTCCGCCTTCGTCTCCACCATAATAGTATCCCAAGTATAAGAAACATCAGAGACACGCATCCGATGCTTGAACCGAAAGCAATGGCTATTTTATGACTTCGGGTTTGGCTGGAAGACTGAGCATCTTGAGAACCGAAAGAAGGTTGAAGTCAGATAAATCATAAGAGTACTTAAGTAGTAAAAATAGAAATTTCAGCTTCGTAAGTAACAAAAAAAAAAATAAAATTCAAAACCTTGTGAGTTGTTCAAGTTCATGGACATTGGCATCAATGTCATCCCATGGCATTCTGGTTCAGCTCCAGTAGCACAGATTATAGGATTCCCCACTATGCTGCAATAACATAACAAAGGAGAAATGTTTATCAACATAATGTTCGGGACTCGGGCTACTGTTTTGTCAACTCTTCATCTTTCTAGAAAGTACTGGTGTCAGATACGCATCTCCGACATATGGGTATGGAATTATGATCAAATACATGAAAAAACTTAGAAAATCCTATTATACCCGTGCTGAGCACGTATTCATATCTGACATTCAATTCACACCGGATTGCAAGTACCATAGGACTTGAGAGTGAAGAGAAGATTAGATGGATGAACATACCTGAAGGTTTTGGCAACAAATCTGGGCACTGGTCCACTCAGATTGTTGTATGACAAGTCCCTGAAACACACAAGATTTAATATATAAATGTATACATAGAATATTTGTATCTAAAAGGAGGAAAAAAATAGGACTTAAAAAGGCTTACAGGAAGGCAAGCTGAGTCATGTTAGCCAAAGCCGATGGGCATGCACCAGAGAGACTGTTGTTGTTTAGCCTCCTGTAATCAAAATTTGCAACCCCCTTGTGTTAAATTTGAACCCAAAGTATGTTCAATTTTTCTTTCAAGTTTTTTCAGAGAGCCATATCTCTATATTCGTATCCGAATATACATCGAACTTCAAGAAAAACGAAGAATCGTACTTGGAGAAGCATAACATACATGTATTGAAGGCTCCTTAGGTTGCCTAAAGATGTAGGAATTTCCCCAGTAAAGGAATTATCAGAGAGATCAAGTGTTTGAATCTTTGAGAGCTTCCCCAGTTCTGAAGGAATTGGTCCAGTTATGTTATTATTCTGCAACAGCCTGCCAAGAAAAAAAGGTTCATAAAACCATCCATATTAGATACAACCAAGAACAAAATCCGTACATTTCAATTTGTTCGATTTTATTACTCACACAATCCGGAGGTTTGTCAAGTTCCCAATGCTTGGAGATAAAGTACCAGATAGATTCTGGCTTGGAGTTCCCCTGAAACAAGACCAGTTTCATTCATTCAAACAATGGAAACTTAAATTTTCTCATAAATCTTAAGGTTGTAAGAAAAAGAAAATCTTTTTACAGGCCAATGACTAGGCTTTCAGGCGAACAAGTAACCATTGCCCAACTACATGGATCAACAGCATCGCCATCCCAATTGTCAAGAACACCATGAGGATCATGCAAAGCATCCTTTATAGCCATTAAAGCTTGCACTGTAAAAACAAACAAAGACATTGATAATCAGAATATCTCCAGTAATGATTAACACAGAGAACTGCAATTGTTTTTTTTCCTTGTTTAATTACCTTCATAGTTTACTCCTTTAGGAGAAAGCAATCCGTTTATAGGAACCCAAAACCATAAGAAAGTCAAGAAATAAAAACCCATTTCTCTTCTCCTCATTCCCATTATTATTTTGAACTTCACCAGAGAGAAAACAAGAAACCAAGGGAACAAGACAGTTTTTTAAGGTTGAGTTTCAAGTTTCAACTGCTAGTGTTATCAGAAGAAAAAAAAAAAAACTAAGTTCGAATTGGAAGTGTTAGATCAGAGAAAAACTCCATTATTTCCTGCTTTCCATGCCAGAAATCCATTCACTAAAATCTTGTGTCAGACCCCAAAGCAAAAGAAAAAAAAAATTCAAGTTAAAATGAAAAAGAAAAAGAAAAAGACATAGATTTATTGGTTGTACTAGAAAGTGAAGTGGCATGCCTCGCCTGTCATTGGGACAGACATGAGAGCTGTAAGAAAAAAGGAATATATAATACCCACAATCTAAAAACAACAAAACTAAACCAAATCCATTGTTTACATTCCAAAGACAAGGACACATTAGGTAATTTCCCAGGTTTTATATATTAATTTTTCACGGTTTAGCTGATAGCAAACTCTTAAGCTAAAAGCAGCATTAAATGGGCAAGAAAAAAGTGTATACGTAAGAAACAGGTTCTACTACTGAGAATAAAACCTGAATTATTCCAGTTTTCAGATAAATTCTTTTATTTTTTTATTTTATTTAAATAATTACCTTATTTTAAATGAAGACCCATTTGTGTTAAAAGGTTTATTTACAAAAATCGATTGCACTTTGATTTGAACTATTTCATATTATTTTCCATAAATAATTAATATACACTTCTAAATATCAACATTATAGTTTGTTTTTATTTATCATTTACAATATATTTTGAATAATAAAAGTTTTAAAAATACCTAAAAAAGAAAAGAAAATGTGTTGGGTAAGCTTGGGAGAATGGAGAATCAAACATTCCCTGAGTTTGGCCATTGAGCAAAAGTCCCAAAAATAATATTTTTTAATTATTCTTTAAAATCTCTTAAAGGAATTAAGAACGTGAGGATCTCAATGTTGGGTGGCTCGAGATTGATGAGTGTAGAGAATTTGGTCACCCAACCATTTTTATATTTTTATTTTTATTTTTCACTTTTGAGCTGTAAATGATGTGTAAATTGCAAAATATTTGCATTTTTATAAAAATTAAAAAAAAAGAATATATTATTATTTGCTTTTATTGAAGATTCCACCACTTTTATCTTTATCTTTTTTATCTTTTTGCATTTATTTAATTTAACATTCAGGCAGGCAGCAGACAGTCATTCCTTCATGACATTGTTCGGAAAAGAAGTAAACTTTTAAAAGCAAAAGCCGCCAATGCCACTCTCTTCATCTCTATTTCAAACGCACTCATCGCGCGTGCATTTATATTTAATCATTCACTTATATCATGCAATACGGTGCGTTTTTAATTTAAATTTCGTCTAAAACCACTGGACAAAATCACTTCTTCTTTTTAAGACATGACGAGGCAAACAAATAATTTTAACATCAGTTTGTCGATTTATTATTAGTTAGATTGATATAAATATTATTATTAATATTAAAAAATATAAGTTTGAATACAATAAAATATATATCTTCCTATTTATATAAAAACAGATATGATTAAAACTTATCTACTCAAACTTGAAATATTCATTTCATGCATTTAGATTTATCTTGATAAAATCACTTGTAATTCGGGTCATTTTGACCTATACCACAATTCTAGTATTAAAAGAAATCATTCATTATAAGAAATAAATGACAAAAATAGGTGGGGGTGGGGGGCAGAGATTAAGGGCCAATTTACACAAATTGCCCCTTTTCCTTCACCTCTCAATATCCCCACAAAGGAAAAAGAAAGTGGCGATGGCAAATGGGGTATTATAGTAGTATGGTTTAATTAAAGTAACAAGACTGTGCCTCTTCATGTGTCTTCTTTGCCTTGTCTCTTCTCCTATTTTCTTCTATCCCAAGATTTATAAACTAACAAGCCTGTCCCTGTTGGGGAATTTTATTTTCTTTTTTAATATTAAAATTTATTGCATATAAAGGGATTTTTTGCTTCCCATGGTACGTGGCATTTTTTTGGTAGGCTAGGATTTTAAAAAGAAGATTGTGCTTTTGAATTGCCTTATGGGTAAGTTATACATATTATAGTGGTCAAAATTTACTGTCAACGAAAGTTTAAACTCTGTTACCTCTAAACAAAAATAAAAACCATATTAGTAAGTTGTGATTAATTATGTATGAAAGTTATCTTTATAGTAATTATATTTGTCATGTGTACACATGTTACACATGTTAGTAAGATAGAAGGTGTTAATCTTCCTTCTTATTCCATATGAGATAAGGTTCTAATTGACCACCCATCTCAATAAGAGGAGTAATACCCTTTTGTTATTAAGCCTATCTCATCCACTAGATATGCAAGCCCTCTTGCTCTTCGATAATTAGATGAACACTTACTTCTAAGGGACTTGCACTTAGGTCCTCAATCCAATAAGACGTCTATTTGGGCATAATAACCTCATATTAATTGAATACATAACAGAATGAATTTCACGGTGTATGTCCTTCATGCTTTGCATGATGGCAACTTTCCTTATAAAAACCTATCATGTCACACTGATGAATAAGAAGACCTCTCTTATAAATACTCTCCCAATGATGAAGAAAAGACTGGTTCTTCAACCCAAAAGTTACTCTGAACAAATCCCTTATCTTTGATCTCAATTAGTTTATCCTCTTGTTCCTTTTCGATTCTCTGTTTCTATAGGTGAACTGACCTTCATAGAATCATTACTTTCCCCTCTTTATTTTCCTCTCTTCTTGTACTCTGTATTAACAATAATATTTTTTATTGTATTTTTGCTATATAAAATTTCTTTTATATTGAATCGGATTCTTATCAAATATTGGTATTTGTAACCGACAGGCATTGATATGGACATGACTCTAGCTTCTAAAATCGTTATAAAAGTTGGTGAAAATATTGGACTTAGGGTACAATGGAAGAAACCGATATGCACATTAACAAAAGTTGTACCTAATTTTTCCACCAAAAAATTGATTAATAAGTAGTTGGTTTTTAAGTTGAATCAATTATCCAACTGTCCATTCACACCAATAAAACCTTCAAATAAAATTTCAAAATGCGAGATGCAAATTCGATTCTTACCAGAACACGTGCACTTATAAATTTAATTAAATGTTCAAACGGTTGATATTCATTCACAGTATTTCCACAATCGAAATTAGTGGGTAACAAATATTGTGTGTATTATTTATTATGAATGTGTCAAATAATTCATATTTAAATGTAATGCAATTATATTTTATAATTATTTGGTATGTCAGATGTGATAAAATCTTAACCACATCTATGGGTATAGTAAATAATTATACATATATAAATATAATACAATAATTTAATATACAAGTGATGGAGCTTTTTACACTATACAAGCGAGTTTAAGATATTAACAAAGGTTCTTAACTGGTATTTCAGTATATATATATACGAGACACTTGTCAATCCCTTAATTTCACTATTATAATTAAAAAAATTTCACCATTGTGTATAAAATAATAATACAATATATAATATGAAAGCAAGGAAAATTTATTTTTGACTTAAATCTCACTATGTACGGATATTATTTAGAATTATTCTAGGATAGAGATTGTACAATCTTTATAACTAAAATTTCATTAATTCTAAAATAAATTATTAGAATATGATATATTTAATAAATACGACCCAACATATGAAAATATGATCAACGTACAAAACTGAAATGAAAGGAAAAAGAGGAAAACATTAGGTAAACAACAAGGGAGGTGGACCATGGAGGTTTATGAACAAAATCAGTAACAAAGTATAGGCAAAATGAGTAGCAAATAATTAGTGATTCAAGGTTCAACTTTCAAAATTCAACTATAGTAGTTTTTGAATAAAACATTTTTAACTTGTATTGTGTTTTTTTTAACTTGGAACCAAAATTCCAAGTACAAAACCACATGATTCTTGAGTTAGACAGTGTGTTTGTTCAGACAAGGCCCCAAGACATAGTCCCCATTTGTCCCCATAATTCAACCCCAGTCTCATTTATTGCTCTTCTCTTCCTCCTTTCGCTCCTATTGTTTCCACTTTGATTCCATCTTTTAACATTTATCACACACCACTCTTTTGGTATTCATCGGTTAATATTAATTTTAAGTTAAAAATTAGGATGAATTTAATCTTCAACATTTGTATTATTTATTATTATTATTTAACTAAATTTAACCATTAACCTTTAAAAAGAGTTCAATCATGTTTTCTTTTCTAAATGGAAATGTTGAGTAGAACATTAATTTTTTAACGAGAATGGTGTGGCAACTTGCGTGGTAATCTACTTTTACTTCCTGCTGCTATAATACTATTTGTCTTTTATGTAATGTCAACAAATAATTTAAAAAGTATAAAAACATTCAAAAATTTATAAAATATGTAAAAAAATCATAAAAATTCAAAAAACAAATAGTTTGAAGTACACATGAATTGTCATACTAGCTGTCATGTTTAAAAATTTATCGTTTTAGTCAGAATTTCCGTTAAAACAAAGCAGTTTAACTCTTTTTAAAAGATTGATGGTCAATTCAACTCTTTTAAAAAATTGAAGGTTAAATTTAGTTAAGAAAATAAATAAGAGCCAAATTGATACAAGTTGTTAATATTAAAAGTTAAATTTATCATTATGCCTTTAAAGTAAAATAAAGTGTTATTAATTTTTTACAATTTTTTTAAAATTTATTTTTAATGTCACATAAAACCAGCTACTTGTAATTTTTTTTGAGGATTTTTAAAAAGGTTAAAATATGCTACATGTTTCTGCATTATTCACAAATTTGAAATTTAGTTTACATATTTTTATTTTTAAAAATTTAGTACCTCTATTTTTTAGATTTCAAAATTCAGGTCCGATTGTTAAACTTGATTTTTATGGTTAAATTTGGTGTGACATTTTGAAATAAAAAAAAAACTCACTTAATAGCAATGTAACTAAAAATAATAATGTTATAATGAACTTGAATTTAACAAAATAATTTTAACAATTAGAGTTGAATTTTGAAATCTAAAAAGTAGAAATACTAATTTTTTTTTAAAAAAAATGATAAAAACTAAATTTTAAATTAAAAAATACAATAACTTATGATTTTAACTTTTTTTAAAAAAAATTATTTATTTGTTTATGAACGAGAGAGTGTAGTGTATTAAATATAAGTTGTTTTAAACTTCAAAAACATTCTTTGTGCACAAATCGGGTAAATAATTAATCAGTTTGTATCTGAACACAAATATAAAGGATTAAAACAATAAATATTTTTAAATACAAAAAAAAATTATGAAACAAAATGGCGAAATTGGAATGTTAAAAAGAACATGGAATCCGACAGGTTGGATACTGAAAAGCAAAAGTAAAAATGTAGCAGGATAAAAATAAAAATAAAAGCAAAAGTAAAAGTAAAAGTAGAAGTAGAAGGCCCACACTAATTTTTCTTCTTTTTTTGAGAAATGAGCCAGTACCACTACTTCATGATGATGCACTAGTGAGCAATGCAATCATGTTGAAGCAAGGAATCCTATGGTTGATTATTACATTAATAAAGGGATCATCAATTGTCTTCATTTTTTAAGTAATCAACAGTTTTAATTTTAATAATAACCTTTGAATTTGGTAATTAATATAAATTAATTTTTAATAAAATCCAGGTTCGAAAATTATTGGAATAAAAAATTTCAAGGACTAAATTAATAAAAATTATTAAATTTAGGACTCAATATTAATTTACCCCTAAGATTAATATATACACTAATGGGTAAATAAATTCTCTTCCAGAGGGACAATGAAAATCATCTGAAGGGGCTTTATAAGTGGAGAGCTACTAGCCCTCCATTAAAGTTCAAAAAGAAAGAATAATATCTATCTTCGTATATTTTGAATTTAGTACTTTTGTTTTTTATATTTTAAAATTTAGGTTCAAATGTTAATATTGTTAAAATTATATTTTTAAAATCAAGCCCTTTACATACCAAATGAGTTTTTCTTTTAATTTCAAAATGTCACACCAATAAATTTAATCCAAAACAAAAACCTAACAATTGGACCTAGATTTTAAAATCTAAAAAGAAAAAAAGACTAAATTCTTAGAAATAAAAGTACAATAACTAAATTTTAAATTTATGAAGTGTATTATGTAGTCATAACTCCTCCCAACCTTTAAATAAAAAATTAATTCATTTTAAGGTGCTCGAATCTACACCATTCTATGTTAATAATAAAATCGATGTTAATCAAATTAAGACTTAATTGTGCCTTTAACTAGAACAGTGAGGAAATAAGAATATTGAATGTATTTTCCCAACTGTTTCCAAACAATTTACTGGTAAAAGTAAAACAGTGTTGTGATTGTTGTTAGCTAATTACAATGAGAAGTGGTTGATTTTAAAACAACCTTAATTATTCCAAGCTACAAAAGAGACAACCGTTTTGAATCATAACTTAATTATCAACTGCCTCCTCAATTCTTACCTCCACATTAAATATATATTATAAATTTAATTAAATCTATAAAATAATATTAAATTATAAGAAAAAAATTATATTTATTGTTCAAGCAAAAATAAATGTAATTTTAATTGAAATGATAGAATTAAAATTTTAAAATTCATTATGTCTCAAATTCAATCTTATTTATTATATTTAAATAATAAAAATAAAACATTCTTTCTTAATAAAAAAAAATTATTTTATAAAATGCACGCTTAAGTTAGTGTTAAGAGGCTTAAATATAAGTAGGGTTAATATTTGGTATATTGACAGATATTTTTTTTAATTCCACAAACAATCTTAAAAATTTAACATGTGTTTCTTATTTTTCATATATATATATATATATATATATATATATATATATAATATTATATAGGGCACTTGCCAACTCATTGACTATGTTTGTGGAGTCTAAAAAATTTACTGGTAGTATACAGAATGTTATTATATATACGCATAGATTATAAAATCAACTCAATTAGAAAGTTTTGACGTATCGTTATCAATTGAGAGAATGTAGATTTAAGTGTGCTTAAATGCATTTTTCTTCTATTTTAAGAGTTGAAAGGGGATGATGAGTAGAAGTAGACATTATATAAAAAAAATATTTTAATTTATAATTTATAAAATAGTGAAAAAGGTTTTTGAAATAATATGCATAAAATTAGTTGATAAATTGTATATTGAATGTTATCTACATTAGATGAAAGAAATCAAAGTTGATCACTTTTTTTTTTAAGAACAATTTGTTTCTCTAAATTATATAGAATAAAATAAAAGGAAAGGGAAAAGAAGGTGGGTGGCAATGGAGGGTGAGATGGGACCTAAAAAAATGACAAAGATTTGAGATAGACAAGAAAGTAAAAGTGTTTGATAAGATTAAAGACAGTGATAGAGCAAGCAACATGGGCTTTGTTTCCGGGAACATTGAGGGTCCCATGTTTCTTTTAACTTAATGTTCCAACTCAAATTGCAAAAGGCTCGACATTGATTCCAGCTTTGAGACTCCAAATTAAGGTTTCCATCCATTCGAGATAATCAAATAAATATAATAAAATTAATTTAAACTCATTTCAGATTTGTTTAATTAATCCAGTCAGCTTTTTAAATTTCTTAATTAAACTCATAATAAGCCTCAAATTTTAATATTTATAATTATTTTCTCTTTTTAATATTCATGGTAGCATACAAAAATCATTATACCTAATAGGATTTGACTTCAACTTTAGATTTACTCAATTATTTCGTTCACGACATCACTTTTTTTTTTCCAAAATATAAAAAAAAATCTAAAAAGTTGAAAATTATAAAATATATTGAAATTTGATTTTAGGATAAATTAATATTTAGTCCTTCAATTTGATAATCTTTCTTAACTTGGTCCCTTAAATTTTTTTTGTCCAAATTTATCCACAAACTTGGATTTCATCCAGCAATTCAACCGTTCTTTCTTTTTCTTTTTAACAAATCAAATAATAATGAAAATCATATATATTTTTTGGTAATGAAAAGAAAGTCTACTAAATAATGCTAAAATATGATTTTTTTTCCAGTAATTCGTTAGATGTTATTTTGAATGAAAATGCCTTACTAATGTATATATTTATACGGGTAACAAATTTAAAATAATAAGTGTAATTTAATATGAATTCAAATTCTAAGTGATAATAAACTTATACATTATAAATTAGATTACCAATATATTGATATTATCTGTTTATATATATAATGTTAATCTTACATTTTTAATTTTACTTAATTATAAAATTATATTTTGATTTTTATTATTTTATTTTATCCAATTATATTAAATGATTTTATTAATTCATAATATATTATGTAATTTTTATAGTAGAAATTTTAAAAGATATGATCAAGTTAATTAATTTCATGTCAATATACTATCATATTAATTAATATTTAATTAGTATTAATTTTATTATTATCACATAATAATACCAACAAACTATTATTCTAATGTCAATTTAGTAATATAATTAACAATAAAGAATATTCTTATCAATTTAAATGTTTTTCCAAACTTTTGCTTTTACATATATTATAGATTTGTTCTTAATATTACACATATTGCTTGTGATTTTAGGCATTTAAAATTTTAAATTATTTTAATTAGTGTAAAAAAATCATAATTAAAACATTTTTACTATAAGAGATCTTATTTAAAATAATAACTAATAAATTTAATTTACGTATATAAACTATATTGATAATTAAAATATAATGCTAATAAAAAAATTATATTCATCATTAAAGCATTTGTTTAACTATAAAAAAAGTTTAATAGTTGAAAAATTCACCGTAATAGCTTGTAGATAATATATTAAATTAAATAATTAATTAAAATTTGTTATTTAAAAATAAAGTAATATAAAAGTTTTCCTATTTATTATTTTATAAATTCATTTAATTAAAAATTTTTAGTAGAAACAAATTTTTTGTTTATAAGTATGATGAATTTTCTTATCAAGTAAAATTTTTAATCAAATATTATAATAAAATTAAAATTTTTATTTATAAATATGATAAATCTTATAAAAATAATAAAATAAAATAAAATAAAATGTCAAATTCAATATTATAATAAATATTAAAGACTATATTAATCAGTTCAAAAAAATATTCCGAAAACGAGCAAAATTTTTAAAATTAAACATGAGATGTGAAAGGATGGATTTCTATTCAAAATAAAGGATGATTTTGGCATAACTTTAAATTGAGTACATTCTCTTCTTTTTTTTTTTCCAAATTTTCATCTCAAATTGTTTCTAGTAAAAAGCGTATGCGATTAAGTATATTTTGATTTACAAGATATTATTTTAAACTGAATCATTATAATCTCACCCCGATGATTTCTCACCACTATCCCCGAACTCGAAATGTTTAAAGATTGATTAAAGGCCACATCAAAGTTGAATTTAACATATGCCACTCATCAATGCCTTTAACAATAGTAGGTTTCCATGCACTTACTCACTCTGATTCTTTAAGGTACTGACATATCCATTCAACGATACTTTTACCAGTGTTTTGTTTCCTATCATGCAGCCATTAATTCCTGCAGAACCAGATAGCCCAAATAGAACAACAAACCAATCGTGCTTGCTCATTTGTATTACTCTGAAAAATCCAGGTAATCCAATCCTAATACTTCGATTCTGAGTGAAATAAAACTCAGTCACAATTTAATTCTTTCCAGACCTATATTATTCTAGAACACTTTTTAAAAACATGGGTTAGATTTTCCACTGCTCCTTCGCATCTAGGACATAAAGCATCTGACACCAACCTTCTCTAAAATAAGTTAGCTAGAGTAGGAAAATGATACCATGTTGTTCTCCACATCAATATCTTTATTTTTGAGGGGAGATGTAGTCTCCATAATTTTTAAGTGTCTATACTAGGTAGAACCCTCTCCTCATGTAAAAGCCTGTAAGCACTATTGACAGTAAATTCCCCGGATGATTCATCTCGCAAAACCAACACGTTATAGTGAACTTCTTGGGCTAAAGGGATTCGGAGAATATTTGCCAAAACTGCCTCAGAAAAGGTAGATTTAATCAACTCAACTTTCCATTCTCTATTCTGACTATCAATTAAGTCCGTAACCCAAATCAAACTATCATTACTAACAGGCTCATTTATTCTGTGACAAACTGAAACTGACAACCAAGCATCTTTCCGAATAGATATCCGCTCCTTTGAGCCCACTCTCCAACAAAGACTAGATTGCAAAAGCCCTTTAGCAGCCCAAAAGCTCTTTCAGGTATAAGAAGGTAAATTACCTAACCCTATATTAAGAAAGTTTGAATTTGAGAAATATTTTGCTTTTAAGACACCAGCTAACAAAGAATCAGAATAATTAATAATTTGCCAACCCTACTTTGCCAATAAAGCAGTATTAAAACTTGCTGGACTTTAAAATTCCATCCCTCCAAATTCTTTCGGATTACACAAGTTTTTCCAGCCACACCAATGGATCCCTTTTTTGTCCCCACCCCTTTTTGCCACTAAAATCTCCTCATAACACTCTCCAACTCATCGCCATAGAGTAAGTAGGTATAGCTTGTAAAACAGATTTAATAGACACTTCTTTTTCCACCATGAGATAGAAATCTAACACTCCATCCATCAATCCACTGCTTAAAATGGTCTTTAAGAATTTGGAAAGTAGTTTTTTTACACCTCCCAATTATATTGGGCAATCCAAGGTACCTCCCAAGATCAGTTGAGGACCTCATCCTAAGAATCTCAGCCATCGTCCTTTTATTACCATTGAGAGTATTGGTGTTATAAAAAATTGTCAACTTATCAAAATTCACACATTGACCAGAAACTCTTTCATATTTCTAAAGGATACATTTCAAAGTGTACGCACCCTTACCAATAGCCTCGCCAAAAAGAATACAATCATCCGCAAAAAGTAAATACGATGTTTGCGAACCCCTTTGACTTGCCTTTGCCCCATGAATCAAACCATCCTCCACCGCTAATCGTACAAGGGTATATAGACCTTTACTACAAATTAAAAAAAAAGAAAATGATTTAGAGGGTCACCTTGTCAAAACCCCTTACTAGGACGAAATCTTTCCCTTAATTTACCATTGATTATAACTGAATATGACACTGAAAAAATGCACCTCATAATGCTATCAATCTATCTACCATCGAATCCCATTCGAGTCATCATCTCCTTGAGAAATTGCCATTTGACTCTATCATAAGCCTTACTTATATCCAGCTTTAAGGCCATGAACCCCTCTTTTCCCTAATCTTTTATAACAAAAAATGTGCAAAAACTAATAGGCAAGGAGCACATTATCCGAAATCAACCTTCCTAGGAAAAAAATGCTTTGAACACTATCAATACATAACTCTAACACATCTTTAAACCGATTCATAATCATCTTAGTGATTAGTTTATAAAGCACATTACACAAACTAATAGGTCTAAAGTTGGCCAAGCTTTTTGGATGAGCACATTTAGGGATCAACACAATATTAGTAACATTCAAAGGCCTAATATCCATAGGAGAAAGCAGAAATGTCACCGCCCATGATTAACCAACACTTTTGATAGAACAAATTCGGGAATCCATCCTCATCAAAGGCCTTCGTTGGCCCTATACCCTTTAAGGCCGAAACAACCTTATCTTCTGTGTGCCTCGCCAATAATCTTTCATTCATCTCATTTGTGATACACATCTGTAAGGCCCAAAATTTGCCCGGCCCGTATGAAAATAAAAATAAAATAAAAATACAAAAAAATTATACCAAACTAAATGTCCAAAGTCCAAATTACATAGCCCAAGTTGAAAATCCAACAAATTAACCTAGCCCAAATACCCCTGGCCCAAATGGCCCAAAACCTAAACAAACTTCAGCCAACTAAGAACCCTAGCAGCAACGAGCCTCCAGCAGCCTCCAGCGCCTCCGTGCACCGTACGCCATACGACCCCACACGCCACGCCTCCGTG
This sequence comes from Gossypium anomalum, assembly GCA_025698475.1. Lineage (NCBI taxonomy): Eukaryota > Viridiplantae > Streptophyta > Magnoliopsida > Malvales > Malvaceae > Gossypium > Gossypium anomalum. The sequence goes on from CM046966.1 coordinate 21,395,764, forward strand.
ACCACAAAAAGAAGACAAGCAAAAGATTTGACACAACAAAGAAGAGCAAAAAAACAAGCATAAACTTTGTATTTTTTCTTTTTTTTGTGGCTATAAAAAGCCAAGAAATATCAATGTATGGGGGCCCTTTTTTACGCATACTACGATACATATACGAAAGGGTAGAAAAGAAATCAAGAAAGTTATCTAAAGGTGACTTCAAAATTTTCCCTCTTTTCTGTCGATTTGCTCGCATTATTTTAGCATAGAAAACGAAAAGGATGTTTGAAACAACACCGATGAAAGCCCTCATGTCTCAGGAAAATGGTGATTTGGGCTAGGGTTGTTTCCTCTTATTTTTGTTGAATTTCGCCTTGTTTTTGACAGAATAGTACAGGATTTTAAAGTTTTTTTAAAAAAAGGGGGGAAGGGAGTACTCTTACCAGATCTTCATGGGCGAGACCTTCCTCAGCAAGATTTGATCCCCATTTGTGCACCGTCAGCCATCAAATTGATGGTGGTTTGGGCGGCTGCTTAATGAAGCCAAAGAGAATGAAGGGTTCTGTTTCTTGTTTTTTAAATTAAAAGGTCATTTGTGCTTTAAGAGGAAAATAAATGGGAATAAGTATTTCAGCATTAAAATAAGTCTGCGCCTTTTCATTAGAAGTGGGGAATTTGCGCGTTAAATCCTTCCTTTTGCACGAATATTCAATGGTGCCTTATTTGTTTTGCCTTTTTTTTAAATTTGGCTCTTTAATTTGTGCGTGTTTCCATTTTAGTCCATGAAACAAAGACAAATGCTTTGGTCTAGGGGATATTTTTATTTCTAGTCCTCGTATATTTTCGCGGATTACTTATTGACCCAATTTTCAATTATTTTATTTATAAACTATTCCTCTTATTTTAATTGATTTTTAATTTAGTTTTCTATTTGTATAACTTACCATATTTAATATTTCTATGTTGATCTATTTTAATCATTTTGTTCGGTTATATTTGTACATTTGTTTTTGAAGATTTTTTTATTTAGATTATTTTAATGTTCTTGTACAATATTCTTTTAGATAATCTATATATTTGTACAGGTAGTATTTTAATTGAGTTTTTGACTTGTAAGGCTTACTCTTTCAAAGTTCCTAATATTTTTATATATGTGTGTATATGCATTGAGTTCTTTTAAAAACTTTATCTTGTTTATAAAATCATCTTTTTAAAATTCTTTGTACATTAAATTATTTTAACGCTTTTATATAACTTTTTGATTAAATACTTATATATATATTGGTACATATATTTGATCTATATACTTTATTAGATCCATGATTTTATACCTATAGTTTTCTTTGTGCAATGAGTTCAAGGTTCTTTTTATCATGATATTTATATGATATTTCTTTAAATATTCTATATATATTTGTACACGTACATTTTGAATTAAAGTTTGTAATTTGTAATGTTTATTACTTTAAAGTGCTTAATATTTTTATATATTTGTTGAGCTATTTCAATAACCTTTTTTCACCACCTTGTAGTTCGTTTTTTATATCATATTATTTAAAATATTTATATAACACTTGTTCAAATGTTTCATGTGTAGTTGTTCATGAATAATAAATAATTTGGTTCTATGTACATATTTAGTTCCATGCTAAATTATTTTATGAATTCTCTTAAATTTTTCTATATATATATATATATTTTTTACGTACATAAGTTGTTTTTAGAACATATTTTATTACATATTGTTTTGATTTAGAATCTCACATTTTAATACTATTTTCATATTTTTATACATTATTAAATTATCCTTTGTTGCGCATATTTTTTTTTAAAACACCTTGCATATTATTTAACTTTAAAAATCTCCATTCTATAATGCACATTTTAAATAATGATATATCCCTAGTTTTTCGTGCAAATTTGTCAACCTACATTTTATGCGTCCGTTTGTTCGTCGTTCTTAAAATAATTTTATACCATGTTATTTCTTCAATCTGCATTTTGTTTTGTGCATTTAATAGTAGTCATATTACATTATGTCATGCATGTCATCGTTGCATTATTTATTTGTTCATTGTTTTACATTGCCATATTAATTATTCCCTATGTATGATCGAGATTGAGCTATATTTCCAAGCTAGTTGTACTTAGTTGTAAGTATTTGTTAGTTGGTTAAATAAATTGTATTGCCCCCACTCCTCCATCGTGTCGTATTTTATATGTACCTACTACCTCATATCATCATTTTCCACTTGGTTTATGAAATGTGGTTTTACAAAATCCATATTTTATGATTAATTTCGTCTTATGTCAAATCGAATTAATACGTTAAGCTAGTTTTATAATCAATCTTTTAAAAATTCTTAAAAACGAAGACGATGTGCGATGTTTGGCAATTCGCGGAATCGTGCCCTAACGTGTTGGGTTGCAATTTCGCATTTTGCTCAAAATAATCGAATATCCTTTCAAAATTTCACTCCGGTCTTCTAAAAATCCTTTAAAAAGAAGGTAATACTCGGCGTTTGACAATTCGAGAATCATGCCCTATCGTCTTTGGGTTGTGATTTCTCGTTTGCTCAAAACGATCGAACATTCCTTTATATTCTCACTCATTTTTATAAAAAATACTTAAAAATGAAGACGATGTTCAATGTTTGGCGATTTGAGAATCGTGCCCTACCGTGCTAGGTCGCGCTTTTTTTATTTGTCTGAAACCATTAAAGATCCCTTCGGAATTTCACTCACATTTTCTAAAATCTTTCAAAATGATGGCGATGTTCGATGTTTGGTGATTTGAGAATCGAGCCCTATCGTGCTGGGTTGCGCTTTTTCATTTGTCCGAAATAATCGAGTATCTTTCTAGAATTTCACTCGTATTTTCCAAATTGAGGCAATGATCAATGTTTGGGAATTTGAAGAATCGTGCCCTACTATGCTGGGTTTCGATTTTTCGTTGGACTAAATAGTTGAGCATCTTCTTGTTAATTTCAAATTATAAATTTTCGAATGTCGAAATAAGAAGATTTTTGGCACCCAACTCGGTCATTCAATATTATTAAAAAAGGAACCACATTTCAAAAACATTTTTAATTTCAGACATAAGGACAGTATTTAATTGATTTGGTACCAATTTTGGGCGTAGTGAGGGTGCTAATCCTTCCTCATGCGTAACCGACTCCCGAACCCGTTTTCTCAAAAGTTCGTAGACCAAAATCATTGTTTTAGTAAACCAAAAATGTTTATTAAAATAACCAAATTCTTAGGTGATCCGATCACACCAAAACAAAAAGATCGGTGGCGACTCCATACCATCTGTTTTTCAAAAAGTGGTTTCGACAGCTTGGCCACTCCACTGGGGACTTAAGAGAGTCTAGCCATAAAATTGATTATTTATTGTCCTTTTGTCAAAGAGATTGAAAATTTGTTTTATCATAATTGCATTGGATCGTATGATCGTTTTGGTGTAGGTATTGTAGAATAATATTTGCATTGTGTAGCGACATAAAAATTTTGGGTTTCGGGTCACTAAATTATGGCGATTTATCGAAATTGAAGATTGATTTTAAAATAAACCGGGAGTCGCCACCGATCTTTTTTTCTTAGGTGTGATCGGACACCTATTAGATTTCTTTTAAAACGCAAAAAAAAGGGCCGAGTTTGGGTCTACTTTAAAGCCAGAGAAAAAGTAGGGTTCGGGAGTCGGTTACGCGCGAGGAAGGTATTAGCACCCTCGCGACGCCCAAAAATTGGTATCTCATAAACGCATGTTGTCTTAATTTTCAAAAATACGAATTCAATGTAAAATTTAGTTGTGATCCGATAAAAAAACGAGAAATTTTAATTTATTTCGGTTTTTGAGAAGGGTATATCGCTTTAACACGAGTCAATTGACATTCACCCAACATAGCGATGAACTTGATGACTTAATGTTAAATCGATATGTTGCCTTGATTATTGAAATTAATTAGAAAACACGAATGGGGTTTTGAAATACCGTAAAGCAAATTGGAATAATTAAATGGAAGAATTAAAACATTTTTTTGAAGCGAATATCATAATGTGGCAATAATGTTAAAGATACTAACAATACATGCAAAATTAAATACAATCACATTATAAAATACGAGCATGCAATGAATATATATATGTAAAATGATATCAAGAATATGTATATAAAAATACATATATAGATACGATAATATTATAAATACATTATTTATATTAATTGAACTATACATGAAATGCTGAAAATAATGAGTATAAAAATGAATAATATGACATATGAAAATAATACAAATAAAGAGTATATGTACATATATATATATATATATATATATATATATATATATATAAAACATGGGTACTTATTATGTAATGAAGTATAATAATATATATGTAGTATGGTATTGAAAACATAAAAATATAATACTAAAATATACATTTAATATATATGAAAAATATGAATATAATACAATATATGTAATATAATATAATAATATAATAATATAACATTAAAAACATGATACTAAAAGCATATATACATAATAGCATGAAATATATATATATATACATGTATATAGTATAGTAGTAAAATACTTACATGATGTATACATAACATAAATATTAACAATGTTGAAAACTTACTAATAAGATTACATAAATATATTATAAAAATGTATGTAATATATGTATATTAGAAATAATGATAGGAACTATAATAATAATTTATTAATAATAAATAATAAAAATAACAGCAAAAATAAGAATGATAATCACGAGAATAATGTAAATAATATATAAAAAAATAAAAATAAAAATAAAATAGCAAAGATAACACGAAAAATAAATTTGAAATTAAAAAAGGACTAAATTTGAAACGGAAATGAAGTTTTGGGCGAATTTTGAAAGAAAATAAAGAAGAAGGGACTTTATTGAACTCGCGCGGAAACCACGGGGGACCAAAAATGCAATATTGCGAATTTTCAAAACGCTGCGTAGCAACCAGGGTTGGATTGCAAATCAGATTAAATTTTAGGGCCAATTTAAAATATAAAAAAAAAACTTGAATGCTTGGTATCTGTATATTTTGGCTGTTGGATTGATGAAGTTTATTTCTTCAATCTTCTTTATGTTTTCTTGGATCTGTGTTTTTTTGAGTATATTGAAATCTCTTTTTTTTTTCTATTCCAAAATCCCAAAAAAAAAAACAATCTGTGCTTTTGGCCCTTTATAGCCATTTGTTTACATTTTTTTATTTTCTGTTGCCTGTTTGCTGTTGTGTGCCTTCTTGTCTTTGCAGGGGATGGGCATGTGCGGTGGAGGTGATGTTGGCAGGTGACCGGTGCCAGGGGATGGGACATGGGGTGGTTGGCCGAAAGTTAGAGGTTGCGGCGCAAGTGGGGGTAGTTAGGTGGCTAGGGTTTCAGATTAGGGTTTCAAATTTTCTGAAACCCTAGTTTGACTAGTGGACTTGGGCCTATTTTGTTTAGTAGGCTTGTTGGGCTAGAGGTTTTGGGTCAATATAAAAGGGTAGCTGGGTAGATGATTTGTAAATGGACTTGGGCCAAAATTAGCCTGTAACAGCTGCCCCTCTTTGCTCATTGTCGTGCAACGGGAATAGAGCAAAGACATAATGAAAGGCTAATTTTGCCCCGTCTAGTCAAGTCTTGACTTCATCGGCGCTCTTCTTGTTCAGGTAGTCTCCTTCTAGTCCATCGCATCTTGTAGCTTTGGTTCAATCCACTGCACCTTCTGATATATGCCTTGTAGCTTCAATATACTCCAACGTAATTTCGAGGATATGACGTTTGTGGTTTCGATCTGCTTCATTGTAGTTCCAGAAAGATAAGATCTATAACTTCAATTTGTCTTCAATTAGCTCCAATCTTTATTCTTGACTTGGCATGTGATCTTGAGCTCAACTCATTCCTCGCAATATGGATTGATCTTTGAAACATAGAAATTAAAAGCAGAAATTAAAAGGCTCAACTCACCTCTCGCAATATGAGTTGATCTTAGAAATTAAAAGCAGAAATTAAAAGACTCAACCTCTCGCAATATGAGTTGATAATTTGAAAAGTAGATTTCGAAAAACAGAAATTAAAGGCTCAACTCACCTCTCGCAATATGAGTTGATCTTTTGAAAAACATAAATTGAAAACAGAAATTTAAAATACCTCAGCTTGCCCTGAGGCTCAACTCACCTCTCGCAATATGAGTTGAAATTAAAACATAAAAATTGAAAATACCTCAGCGTGCCCCGAGGCTCAACTCACCTCTAGCAATATGAGTTGATTTTTGAAACATAAATTGAAATTACCTCAACGTGTCTTGAGGCTCAACTCACCTTTCGCAATATGAGTTGATTTTTTTGAAAAGCATAAATTGAAATTACCTCAACGTGTCTTGAGGCTCAACTCATCTCTCACAATATGAGTTGATTTTTGAAACATAAATTGAAATTACCTCAACGTGTCTTGAGGCTCAACTCACCTCTCGCAATATGAGTTGATTTTTGAAAAACATAAATTGAAATTACCTCAACGTGTCTTGAGGCTCAACTCACTTCTCGCAATATGAGTTGATTTTCTTTGAAAGGCATGAATTTAAACATCAAAATACCAAAACCTGTCATCTGGTAGAACTCAGGTGTCTTTTCACTTGATTCAATGCGACTCTCCTTCCAGATTTCTTGCTCTGCTGGAATACCTGTATATGCCATGCATGAGGTTATCATGATATGCACATGTTTGTCTTAAATGCCTTTATGTCTACATGATTATGCAGTGCTTCTTAAGCATGTTTGTCGCTTGTCCTTTTTTGGTCACGAATTTTCATGATCTCAAGTCCGTTGCTTTGGCTCTTGACTTCCTTTTTAAGCCATGTACCCATTTTCAAGCTTTACAAGTAATCGACGTTTCTCGGATATCACTCTTTTGCCTCTAGTTGAACTCCGTTCTTGCCTTGAAGCTCTTGTGCTTATCAAATTTTCATCCAAGTAATGCTTAATATTTATTTTGTTTAGAGCATGTCATTTTACCATTTATCATGTAAATAAAAACATAATGAGATGCATGAAAAAGGTCAGGTAGGGACAAAAATGATATCTCATATTCATTTATTTCAAGTGTGGCAAACAAAGGAAGTTAACCAATGAGAGTAAAAAATGTCAAAAAGAAAGAAAGGATCGTATTCAACGGATACAAATGCTCTAAATATTCGACACATGAACTCTTCCGCGTTCCTCAATCAAGAATCTTTTCGAGTCTGGCTCCTTGCGTAGAAGATTTTGAGCTTTCAGAGATGCTTCAAATATCAGTAGTCTCACCGCTTGTTATATCTTGCTTAAAACGCCTCGCTCTTTAAGCTATGTTTGCTTCATCAGGATGCCCTCTCGGGTTTTCATCCTAATCTTTTGTGTTTAATCAAAGCGCCCTTTTCGGGTTTTCGCTCTGATCCTCTTTTTTTTTTTTTGAGATGCCTTTTTCGGGTTTTCATCTTGACTTTCTTTTTTCAAGCATAGTACTTCTTCATCGCATCTGAGTTTACTGGATTTGGTAGCTCCTTGCCATCCATCTCGGTAAGGATCAATGCTCCTCCTGAGAATGCCTTCTTTACGACGTATGGTCCTTCCCAATTTGGTGCCCATTTTCCTCGCAGGTCTTTTTGTATTGGGAGAATCTTTCTCAGCACGAGTTCTCCTTCATGGAATTCTCTTGGCCGTACTTTCTTATCATGGGCTGCGATCATTCTCTTTTGGTACATCTGCCCGTGACAAATTGCTCTTAGACGCTTTTCTTCGATGAGGTTCTACTGATCATATCGAGCTCGAACCCATTCTGCTTCTTCTAACTTTGATTCTATTAAGACTCGCAGAGAGGGGATCTCAACCTCGATGGGTAGCACAGCTTCCATTCCATAGACTAGAGAGAAAGGAGTTGCTCCCGTAGATGTTCGCATAGATGTGCGATATGCAAACAAAGCAAATGGAAGTTTCTCGTGCCAGTCTTTATATGTCTCAGTCATTTTCCCAATGATCCTCTTAATATTCTTGTTGGCTGCTTCAACGGCCCCGTTCATTTTTGGGCGATAGGGCGAAGAGTTATGATGCTTTATTTGGAATTGCTCGCACACTTTTTTCATCATCTTATTGTTCAGATTCGTGGCATTATCTGAAATGATTCTTTCAGGCAAACCATATTGGCAAATGATTTCCCTTTTCAAAAACCTGCAAACTACAGTCCTCGTCACATTGGCAAACGAAGCAGCTTCTATCCATTTTGTGAAGTAATCAATGACCACAAAAATGAATCGATGTCCATTTGATGCTTTTGGAGAAATTGGCCCAATAACATCCATGCCCCACATAGAAAAAGGCCATGGAGAAGTCATGACATGAAGGGGCGAAGGGGCTACATGAATTTTATCACCGTAGATTTGACATTTGTGGCATTTTCTGGCAAAATTGATGCAGTCACTTTCCATTATCAGCCAATAATAACCGAGTCTCATGATCTTTCTGGCCATATTGAAACCATTGGCATGTGTTCCGCAGATTCCCTCATGGACCTCTGCGAGTATTTTTCTAGCTTCAACATCATCCACACATCTCAAGAGCATCTGATCTTTTCCTCTCTTGTACAAGATGTCCCCATCAAGAACAAATCCCGTTGCCATTCTTCTGATTGTTCTTTTGTCGTTCTCATTCGCTTGTTCAGGATACCTTTGATTCTTGATGTATTCTAATATATCATGGAACCATGGACGTCCGTCTACTTCTTTCTCGATGCTACAACAGTGTGCAGGAACCTCGTATATGCTCATTTTGAGGGGCATTATTTCTGCTTCTTTACTGGCTTTGAACATTGAAGCCAAAGTGGCGAGAATCACCAGGTTGGTTTTCTTCTCGTGGAAAATAGTGAAAAGTTACTTCTTTGAATTCCTTGATCAATTCAAACACCACTAAATTGCTCAGTACTTAATCAATTTTGGATCCTCACTTCCCATTCTCCACGGATTTGGTAAATCACTGAGAGCCGAGTCTCCGTGACACCTTTAGGATTTTGATGTCTCGATCAATAGCTGCACGAAGCCCCATGATACAAGCCTCATATTCTGCGATATTATTGGTACAAAAGAAGTTCAGTCTTGCAGTGAACGGATAATGATTCCCCTCTGGTGATACCAGGATGGCTCCGATTCCATGCCCCAAAGTGTTCGATGCACCATCAAAACACATCTTCCATAACTTCTCTTTTGAGGACTCGGACTCTATTTCTGTGATGCACATTAAGTCTTCGTCTGGAAAATCAAATCTTAAAGGCTCATATTCCTCTGTTGTTCGAGTTGCTAGAAAGTCGGCTATTGCGCTCCCTTTTATCGACTTCTGACTTACATAGGCAATGTCATATTCTGAAAGGAGAATCTTCCATCGTGCCATTCTTCCTGATAGTGCCGGTGATTCCATCATGTATTTTATCGGGTCCAGCTTTGAAATCAACCATGTCGTATGGTACAACATGTATTGTCTGAGTCTCCGAGCTAACCAAACCAGAGCGCAACAAAATTTTTCAATGGACGAATACTTTGCCTCATATTCAGGTGAACTTTTTGCTTTGAGGTAGTAGATCGCCTTTTCTTTCTTTCCCCGCCTCGTCGTGTTGCCCCAAAGACACAACCCATTGAATTTTCGAACACAACAAATACAAAATCAATGGTCTTCCCGGAGTTGGTGGTACTAGCACTGGAGGACTAGACAAATATTGCTTTATCTTATCAAAGACTATCTGGCATTCCTCATTCCATTCTCCAGGGTTATGTTTTTGCAGAAGCCGAAAAATTGGGTCGCATTGGTTGGTAAGTTGAGCGATAAATCGGGCGATGAAGTTTAATCTCCCTAAAAATCCTCTAACTTCCTTTTTGCGTGTGTGGGGTGGTAACTCTTGGATGGCTTTTATCTTATCCTGATCAACCTCGATACCTCTTTCACTGACAATGAAGCCTAGCAACTTCCCTGAGGTAGCCCCAAATGTACATTTGGCTGGATTGAGCTTTAATTGAAATTTTCTCAGCCTGTCGAACAACTTCTTCAAGTTCACTATATGTTCTTCTTCCCCTCGAGATTTAGCGATCATATCGTCGACGTAGACCTCTATTTCTTTATGCATCATGTCATGGAATAACGTCACCATAGCCCTTTGATATGTTGCCCCAGCATTCTTTAACCCAAATGGCATCACCTTGTAGCAGAACGTTCCCCACATTGTTATGAAGGTAGTTTTCTCCATATCCTCAGGGGTCATCTTGATCTGATTATACCCCGAGAATCCGTCCATGAAAGAAAACAACGAATGTCTTGCTGTGTTGTCTACCAACGTATCAATATGTGGCAAGGGAAAATTATCTTTTGGGCTTGCTCGATTCAGGTCACGGTAATCCACGCACATTCGTACTTTGTCATCTTTCTTTGGTACCGGGACTATGTTAGTCACCCATTCTGGATATTTGGATGCTTGTAGGAAGCCAGCATCAAATTGCTTCTTGACTTCCTCTTTTATTTTCAACAGCATTTCGGGTCTCATCCGTCTTAATTTTTGCTGGATGGGCTTGTATTCTGGCTTTAACGGGAGCTTGTGGACCACTAAATCTTCATCTAGCCCTGGCATATCCTGGTATGACCATGCGAAAACATCTTTGTACTCGCGGAGTAAAGCGATCAGATTATGTGTGGTACTCTCTGAAATAGAAGTCCCAATCTTCACTTCTTGTTTCTTTTCTTCAGTGCCCAAATTTATTGTTTCCACAGATTCTTCATGAGGCAAAATCTGTTTATCCTCTTGTTCCACCATTCTTAACAATTCAGGAGATGAGACATAATCTTCAGCATTTTCTTCGGCTTCAAATTCTCCTAAACAAATAGCCTTCTCAAAATCAATTTCAAGATTCGTAACGGGCTTATTCATGTCGTCGATATCTGAGCACCTGAAAGTTGAATGGAAAAGGAAGCTATAGAGGGGCATCCAGGTATCAGAACCAACAAAAGAAATGTCATGTTATGGCAATGAGGTAAATGTGAGTATAGGCTATGAAATGAGAAAATGATTATGAAATTAGCGATAATGCGAAAAAATCGTGACAAAATACATCTTCATTGATATTCATTTGAATGATAAAGAGCGAATGCATGCTCTTACAAAAGAATTCTATTATATCTAAGGACACAATAGAAGGTTAATGTTTAGCATTACTCTGAAGACTTATAGACTACAAGAAGCTCCTCGGCAGTCCAATTGTTCAACATGAAACCAGGGGGATAAGGGCGTATCCTTGAAACGTCTTTATCATAGAAGAAATTTCTTTGTCAATAACATTTATACTGACATTTTGAAGACCCTTTTCAATTGACCACAGCATGTTTCGTGGACCATCTTGTCCAGGGTACATCATTCCCGCAGATGTAAATGTTTTTGATAAAGGAGGGTACTCTATTGGTTTCCATTCTGGTTCTCGGTCGAAAGTTCTTGCAATCCTTCTTTCCTGATCTTTCTTCCACTGTCTTCTTCTTTGACGCATATCAGGCTGGAACCCCAAACCGTATCGGGCCTTGTGGTGCATTGGCTTTAAAGCCCTGACTATTCCTTGCAGATGTCTGCCTAAATCTCTTCTTGCTCGAGCTCTTCTACCCACGGTCAATTTGACACCCATTCTAGTATTTCTCGATAGTTTTGGCACTGAAATCTTGTTTCCCTCAACAATAAAAGTGGCATTGACAAATTTAAGGGATCGAAAGGAACATTCAAATGCGTCTTTGTTCACTTCCAAGTACGGTGTATCGGTAGAGACAGATGCGACAATATCTTCTTCGCCTCGATCGTGACCAAACAAATGAGTCCATGATAAATTTCACCTTTTGATGGAGGGATGATGGGACTACTCCAGCAGAATGGATCCATGGTCTTCCCAAAAGGCAGTTATAAGAGGGCGTAATGTCCATGACTTGGAACTCGACATCATAAATGTAAGGGCCCACTTCTGAAGGGATTTCGATCTTTCCCATGACTTCGCGCTTCGTCCCGTCAAATGCCCTTACTGTGGAATGACAGGGCCTTAAGTAGGACAAATCCATCGGTATTCTGGAAAGCGTGGCCAATGGCATAACATTTAATGCTGACCCATTATCGATGAGCACGTTCGGTATTATGTAGCCCTTGCAGCGAGTCGTGATATGCAGCGCTTTCACCGAGCCTCTACCATTTGGCGGTATCTTATCGTCACTAAAAGAGATGAAATTGTTCGCATTCAGATTGTTTACCGACCTATCCAGCTTCTCAACAGATATGTTGTTTGCTACATAAGCTTGGTTTAACACTTTCAGCAAAGCGTTCCGGTGTGGCTCTGAATTTAAGAGTAGAGATAAAACTGAGATTCGTGCTGGCTGCTTGCTCAATTGTTCCACCACACTATACTCGCTATGTTTGATGAATTTCAAGAATTCCTGAGCTTCTTCTTTATTCACAGGCTTTTTAGTTTCTTGCACGGGTGGAATTTCTTGCTCGACTTCGACTTCGTGCATCACCGCTTTCCTTTTTACTTGAGTCACTATTTTTCTTTACCGCTTTCAACTTCTTTAGAATAGCACCGCCCACTTCGTAAAATGACCTACCTCCCAACATCTTCGCTATGGCTTTGGACTTTCCAACTTCGGTGTGGCGATCATCGACATCGTATCTCCACTGATCTTTGTTTTATTGTCCTTATAAGGAAAGGAGATGGTACTTCGATTATCATTTTTGGTTTCACCGGCTCCTTCTTCGCGTCATAATAAATTATTAACGGTCGGTCGGCGCTATACGGGAAACCTGATGATTGATTGTCAGAAGCACATATTTCTCCTCTATCGGTTTCCTCGCTTTTGTAAAAGATCCCAATCTCCTTGTTATCCATCATACTTTGTAGTAATCCTCTGAACTCATCGCAAGACTGAATTTTATGCTCCCCAATACCATGGAGCTCGCAAAATCTGTAACCTTTTACATCTTTTCCTTCGGATACTCTGTTAAAACGATAGAGCAACCCTTTTTCAACTAGTACCTCCCAGATTCTCTGTAGAGGTGTTTTCACTTCAGAAACCCATTTTCTACTTTGTCATTTATCCTCCTCTCCTACTGCGCTCACATTACCTTCGGTGTGGTTTGGGAAAAGATTTTTGGCCGTGCCGCCAGTACCATCAAATCGTAAAATGCCTACGTCGATGAGCCCTTGAACTCTCCTTTTGAAGGCCAGACAGTTCTCAGTAGAGTGCCCCTGGTTCCCGGCATGGTATGCACAACTAGCGTTTAGATCGTACCATTTCGGGTATGGAGGTTTAAGGGGTGCTATGTAATGGGGAGATATCAATTGTTTCTCCAAGAGTTTTAGGTACAATTCCCCATACGACACAGGGATAGGGGTAAATTGTGGTCTCTCGGGATTAGGCCTTGCTGGTCTTGGTTCATTTCTGGGTTGGCTTTGAGTTGGTACCGCGTTTTGTGGGAATGAGGTGACGGGTCTTTGATTGTTCGTGGCGTAAACGGGGTAGGAAGGAGGTGGTGTTTGGTAGTAAGTAGTTTGAGGAGGATAATAGAAATTTGGAGGTGGAAAATTTCGGGGTCAGGGTTGGTTAAGATATGAATTGGGAATATAACGACTTCCAGTTCCCACCATGTGGGTTTCTGGCTCTTTTCTCCTTACGGGCGCTGCTTTCCTTGAGCATTCTGATCCTTCCATTCTACCGCTCTTGACGGCATTCTCTATTAGTTCAACGGATATTACAATATCCTCGAAATCCTTAGTGGCACTTCTCACTAATTTGTCGTAAAACGGTGCCTTTAAGATGTTGATAAAGAGAACGGTTATCTCCGTTTTTGTTAGTGAGGGTTCCACTTGGGCTGAGACGTCTCTCCATCTCTGCGCATACTGTCTAAAGGTCTCTGACGGCTTTTTCTCCATCACTTGTAAGTTCATCCGGTCTGGCACCATATCTGATACATGCTTGTATTACTCGCAGAATGCAGATGCCAAGTCTTTCCAGGATCTAATCTTTTCCCTGCTAAGTTGGTTGTACCAACGGAGGGCTGACCCTGTTAGACTATCTTGGAAGCAATGTATAAGTAACTTATCCTCGTTTATGTAACCAGTCATTTTTCGACAGAACATGATGAGATGTGCTTTTGGGCACCTGGTCCTATCATACTTCTCAAAATCAGGCACCTTGAACTTCGGAGGCAAAACTAGATCAGGTACTAGACTGAGTTCCTTGGCACCTAGCGCGGAAAAGACCTCAGTGCCTTCTATTGCTTTGAGTCTTTCCTCCAGACTCCTATATTTTGCGTCATGGTTAACCAATTTCAATTTGGCTACTTCTGCGGGGTCGTCCAGATCTGGAACTAGTGGATCCGCAGGACTAGCCCCTGGGTTCGACGCGAATATTCCTTGTCCCAAATTAGTGGGTGGAGCAGGTGGCATAGCTCGATGTTCCAAGCCTGTGGGTTCTTCCTGAGTATACCCTATCTGTGTTGTATATGCGGGAGGTGGAGTGAATCCCGGGGGATAGAGTGGATCCTGATCATGGTGAATTCTCGATTAAGGTTCTATAACATCGGGGTTCTGCATGGGTCCCTTTTCTTTGACCAAAGTTGTCATCATCTCCATAATTTTGGCCATCTGATCTCTTTGCTCGAGTGATTCCTCTCGAGATCTTACCATTAGATCTCTCATCTCTTGTTGCGATTTGGCCAGTTGCTCTTGTAATTCCTTTTGAGCCCTTTCCATCCTTTCGATTCTCTCATTGAACTCAGCTTCCATTGCCCTAGTTTGTCGACGCGTTCTGTATAAATGTCGTGATTCCAGTCTTGAAGTCTTGCAACTGCGGATTATATGGTTCTTTAGTTTCGGTGGATGATTATTGTGATATGTAGATGCGATGAATGAATGAATGAGTATATGAATGGATGAATGTCCAAATGATGCATAAATGTTAGTTATGAGTAAATATGCAAGAATTTGGTGTTGATTTCAAGATAGCCCCATATGTAGGCATTTCATTTATCAGAAGAGTACGTTACAAAAAGTTTTCATTTTTCCAACAGTTACACAAATTTTCTAGCCACATTGCCTTGTTTCTTCACTTGCTCTAAAAACTCTGATATACTCGATCTTTGGCTCGGAGGGAATTGGCAACTGAGAACTTCGGCTTCATCTGATAATTGAACAACTTGCATAGCCGCTTTGCGAATTTCATTGATCAAGAAGTTGAGTTGCATTTTCTTTTCTTGGAGAGTTCCTTCGTACGCGTGAATGTCCCTATCATACTGATCATTCTTTTCTTCTAGAGCCTTCAGGAGGTTATCTAATTGTTGTTGACGAGATTGTAGCATATTTTCTAAATCTCGTACTCTCCTTTTTAATTCTTGATGTTCAGACTGACTATTCGCAAATTCTGCAGTCACCATTTCATACTCGGCATTCTTCTTTCTTAACTCTATTGCAGCGGGCGCGGCCTTTTCCTCCTCTTTCTTTGCTTTTCCCTTCCAAAATTCCATTCCTCTCTTGATGTTGCTAATTTCTTCCTTCCACTCAGCTGTCGACTTGCCCAATCCACTATTCTTTATAGTGTTTCTTAATTTCTTGTTTTCCAAATGAAGGTCCCTTAAGTCGTTTCTCACGATCTCGGCCTCCCTTTGTACTTTTCGATTCTGGACCTTTCAACCTTGAACTTCAATCTTCAAATGATAGTTTTCTTCTTGAAGGGTGCGAGGTCCCTAGACATCTTAGCTTTTTCTCGCTCGAATTCTTGTCTAGCTATTTCCAATTCGGATGGCATTTCCTCCAAAAAAGGATTCTGGGCAGTGTAATTTATTGATGAGATTCGCTGACTATTTACCCGTTGCTTTCTCCATATGTCATAGTCTTGGGTAAAGGTATCGGCATACAAGGCTAATTCCATGAAATGAATTTCCTTCCAGGACTTTGCAATGTCTCGGACTCTCTTCATATATCCCTCACCCGCAAAAGCGAACTCACACTGTGCTAATCCTCCAGTTGCAGGAAGGAATTGTCGCGAAGAAAATTGCCTTTGGACTAATAGGGGAGCATATCCAACTCCTCCCCATAACCCGAGCAGAGGTACCCAATCTTGGCTTCCACATTTGTATAGCAGGACTGATACCCAATGTTGCTCGGTGACTTCTTTCGGCCATTCTTTCTTGAGGTAAGCTTCTAGCGGGGCGAATGTTTTTGAAAACATGTGGAATGGAGTGCGCTCGACTTTCCAAAAATGACTCAAAATCCAAACATTGAGCAGCTGTGCACATCCGATAAATCGTCCCTTTCCAACCCTTCGACAAGTACTCAGGGACCTGAATGTCTCGGCTAAGATAGTCGGAACAGGGTTGGCTCCTTGTTTTAGCCTTTCAAAGAAATCAAATACTGCGACTTCAAGATGTCCGAGAACTCTCGGGAAAATGACCAAACCGTAAATGGCCAAGGCGAATAGATTGACTCTCTTCAATATGTCAGGATGACTCAGAACCGATTCTCGTAGGCTAGACCATGGAATGCAAATGGTTTCATTTTTCTTCTTTATTTGTTTTTCGCCCCATGCATCAGTCATGTCCACTAATCTTACTAATTTTTTCTTAAAGGTCATTGGCTTAGGCTCCTTCACGTATATCTTGCCGAATTGCACATTGTCGATCAGAGTAAAGCAAAGATACTCTTCTATGGTTGAGTCATGTCCTCTTGATTGAAGGTAAAGCACCGATAAGTCGGGTCCCGAGATCGAACCATGGCTTGAATCAACTGTTCGTCTACACGAATGGTGATCAAGTGAGCTATATCTCCATACCTCTCGGTGAAAATGCCCCTAGTGTCCAATCCCATTGATTCCAAACTCGCACCAAATCCTCAAGGTTATTTTGGCGAACATTCACGCTGTTGTATGTTCGGGCAAATTGGCAACACACCCTTCCACTAGGCTGTCCCCCTTTTCTCTCTGAGTTCTTAGAGACCAGTCTCGAATCACGGCATTCTTCTCGGTTATTTGTGTAATTGACTCTTCCATCAGAAACCCGTTCTTTGGCAACTATCCTTTAATCAACACCTTCCTATCGTGATGCCTATGATGCATGATGAAAATAAAAATAAAAACAAACAAACTTGGTTAGTAAACACAACAGATATAATTTGAGAAACAAATTAAACTACTCAATCCAATTCTTTTACATAAATAGTGTAAATGAAAGGCAAAAGGCATTTCCCCGTGTACTTATTTTGGTGGCTATAAGCGGACAGAGGTTCGGCATGGCTCTAATTGGATAGCTCGTATGGTTCGTTACATGCGGTTTTGGTTCTAGATAGGTACTCGAATTGCCCGTACTATCATCTGCTAAGATTAGTACGGAACCTCGGTCATAGCCCATCACAGGCTCACGAGTTCAATTCGAGGGATTACATTTACTTATGCCTATGCGGAGGGACAAGTTAACTCACGAAAGCATAAGTCATATGTAACCCGAAAGTATTCACTAGCCTGTGCGGAGGGACGAGTTAACTCACGAAGGCGTAGCGTTTACTTTCACTTACGGACGGAGCCCGGGTATAGAGCTCATGTTATGCAAAATGCAAGTGCACGGTGTGTGGGGGAGAACTCATAAACATTTTTATTTAAAAACTAAACCAAAAATAACCATAAAAATTTAAAGCTGAAAAACAAAAGGGCAAAAACGAGTTAGAAAAATATTTACAACACGATACAAATGCATGAATTTTTGAAAATGAGATTTTCGGATCACGACCAAATATTTATTTTGAACAAGGAAATTTGAAAACTTTGCCAAAACGTGTTTAATTCGACTCGACTCTCAAAATCGGGTCCCCAGTGGAGTCGCCAGCAGTAGCGACGTAAAAATTTTGGGTTTCGGGTCGCTAAATTATGGCGATTTATCGAAATTAAAGATTGATTTTAAAATAAACCGGGAGTCGCCACCGATCTTTTTTTCTTAGGTGTGATCGGACACCTATTAGATTTCTTTTAAAACGCAAAAAAAAAGGGACGAGTTTAGGTCTACTTTAAAGCCAGAGAAAAAGTAGGGTTCGGGAGTCGGTTACGCGCGAGGAAGGTATTAGCACCCTCGCGACGCCCAAAAATTGGTATCTCATAAACGCATGTTGTCTTAATTTTCAAAAATACGAATTCAATGTAAAATTTAGTTGTGATCCGATAAAAAAACGAGAAATTTTAATTTATTTCGGTTTTTGAGAAGGGTATATCGCTTTAACACGAGTCAATTGACATTCACCCAACATAGCGATGAACTTGATGACTTAATGTTAAATCGATATGTTGCCTTGATTATTGAAATTAATTAGAAAACACGAATGGGGTTTTGAAATACCGTAAAGCAAATTGGAATAATTAAATGGAAGAATTAAAACATTTTTTTGAAGCGAATATCGTAATGTGGCAATAATGTTAAAGATACTAACAATACATGCAAAATTAAATACAATCACATTATAAAATACGAGCATGCAATGAATATATATATGTAAAATAATATCAAGAATATGTATATAAAAATACATATATAGATACGATAATATTATAAATACATTATTTATATTAATTGAACTATACATGAAATGCTGAAAATAATGAGTATAAAAATGAATAATATGACATATGAAAATAATACAAATAAAGAGTATATGTACATATATATATATATAACATGGGTACTTATTATGTAATGAAGTATAATAATATATATGTAGTATGGTATTGAAAACATAAAAATATAATACTAAAATATACATTTAATATATATGAAAAATATGAATATAATACAATATATGTAATATAATATAATAATATAATAATATAACATTAAAAACATGATACTA
The DNA here is from genome assembly GCA_025698475.1 of Gossypium anomalum. NCBI lineage: Eukaryota > Viridiplantae > Streptophyta > Magnoliopsida > Malvales > Malvaceae > Gossypium > Gossypium anomalum. The sequence continues at coordinate 21,414,682 of CM046966.1, forward strand.
AAAGCATATATACATAATAGCATGAAAAATATATATATATACATGTATATAGTATAGTAGTAAAATACTTACATGATGTATACATAACATAAATATTAACAATGTTGAAAACTTACTAATAAGATTACATAAATATATTATAAAAATGTATGTAATATATGTATATTAGAAATAATGATAGGAACTATAATAATAATTTATTAATAATAAATAATAAAAATAGCAGCAAAAATAAGAATGATAATCATGAGAATAATGTAAATAATATATAAAAAAATAAAAATAAAAATAAAATAGCAAAGATAACACGAAAAATAAATTTGAAATTAAAAAAGGACTAAATTTGAAACGGAAATGAAGTTTTGGGCGAATTTTGAAAGAAAATAAAGAAGAAGGGACTTTATTGAACACGCGCGGAAACCACGGGGGACCAAAAACGCAATATTGCAAATTTTCAAAACGCTGCGCAGCAACCAGGGTTGGATTTCAAATCAGATTAAATTTTAGGGCCAATTTAAAATATAAAAAAAAAACTTGATTGTGAAGTCCCAGAAAAGCGGAGGGGCTGAAAGCGCAATTAGCCCCTCCGCTTAAAAACACGCGGATCCTGAGTGGGTGGGTCGGGTCGACCCGACCCAGGGCCTAAACGGCGTCGTTTTGTTCATTAAGGGCCCCTATATAAGTTAAAATTTTTTGTTTTTTTTTCATTTTGTATAGCTGAAGGAAAAAAAAAAAAGAGAGGGAGAGGGGGTGCGATTTCCGGCCTGGGGAGAGGGGACGGTTCGGTCGTCGGCCGGTCATATTTTTAGTTTTATTTTATATAAAAATGGAAAAATAAATTTAAAAAACGAAATAAAAATCACCTTGAATGCTTGGTATCTGTATATTTTGGCTGTTGGATTGATGAAGTTTATTTCTTCAATCTTCTTTACGTTTTCTTAGATCTGTGTTTTTTTGAGTATATTGAAATCTCTTTTTTTTTCTATTCTAAAATCCAAAAAAAAAAAACAATCTGTGCTTTTGGCCCTTTATAGCCATTTGTTTACATTTTTTTATTTTCTGTTGCCTGTTTGCTGTTGTGTGCCTTCTTGTCTTTGCAGGGGATAGGCATGTGCGGTGGAGGTGATGTTGGCAGGTGACCGGTGCCAGGGGATGGGACATGGGGTGGTTGGCCGAAATTTAGAGGTTGCGGCGCAAGTGGGGGTAGTTAGGTGGCTAGGGTTTCAGATAGTTTGACTAGTGGACTTGGGCCTATTTTGTTTAGTAGGCTTGTTGGGCTAGAGGTTTTGGGTCAATATAAAAGGGTAGCTGGGTTGATGATTTGTAAATGGACTTAGGCCAAAATTAGCCTGTAACACATTACATGACCACTATGGTCACACCTTCTAAGTGGGAGTAAGAAACTACGCTTTCGTGAGGTTTTCACCTCCGCATGGGCTAGTGGATTGCTTCCGGTGTACATCCGTACCTATGACTTCGTGAGATTTTCATCTCCGCATGGTCATAAGGAAATGTATCCCCCTGAACCGAACTCGGTCTATATGAGCCTATAGTGGGTGAGGATTCTGGTACCCTTACCCTAGAACTAAACCACATATAGTGAACCTAGGAACTTACCCTGGGTAGAGCCACTTCGAATCCCTAGTGATCACCCGATTAGGTACTTTGTCGTTTGTTTATTTCTATACTAACGTGCTTTGTTTTTTTTTGTTTGTTTATGACTGCATTGCATTACATCATCATAGGAAGGAGGTGTTGATTCATGTTCAATTGCTAAATAGAACAATTTGTCATAAGAAAACGAATTTCTTAATAACGCGGATTACAATACGGTTGTCCGAATTCGGTCCAAGTGAACAAGACAAAAGAAGGCTAACAATTCATGGAGGAAAACAAAGCTTTACCCAAGAATTCAAGTTGATAAGGATTATCCAAAAGCCGTCGCGTCCCGACTTTCTTAAAGGAGTTAATCAACATTGAGAGGATAGTAATTCGCAGCCTGGATCAAGCAAAAGGAGCTAGTAGAGGCATGCATTGGAAGCTTGTGAGATTTGACTTTCACGAAGAAAGGGGATCAGTTCCCTCACCAGAAATACGAAAGCAAGGCCGTATACGTAATCCGTTTTATGAAAAAGAATTTGTTTTATAGAAAAATTGTTCTAGGGGAATTGAATTCAAGATCAACATCTTTCTTTCCTTTGCATTCATCCCATGCATTGGCATTGCATTGCATCATGTGCATTGCATTGCATTATTTGCATTAGATTTTCCTAAAACGACCTTAATTAGGTAAAATTATTTCAGAACAGACAAAAGATATGGACTAAAGGTTGGAAAGAATGGAGCAAAGGCAAATACAGATGCAAGAGCAATTGATCAAAATTCAACAAGATATGCGAGAAATGCTAGAATTCCAAAGAAACATGATGGGCCAGCTAACCCAGTTACTCGCCGGAGAGCTTGAAAAGAGGAGTGGCCCAGTGGTCAATAGTGAGGATGATATTGAAGAGATCATCTACTCCCCAAGCTTTACCCCAATAAGCATCCCGACCCAACCAGACATGCAAGGGGTACCCGTTGTTATCGGACACCAATATCAGACGGATACATCAACACTGTTGGGCTTCTCGGTGGGTTCAGGTTTTAACCCAAAAGATGCTTAAGCCAAGCCATTTGTTCTGGCAGAAACGAATGCAAAGGGAGAGTGGACTTTAAAGGCCCCGAAGAAGAAGGAAAAAAAGGCAAATAGCACGAGTAAGTATAACAAGGGTCGTTCGGAGCCGATTATAGCAGGCCGGCCAAGGTCAGTAACTACCAGCCATCAGGCCTCCTCAAGGCAAGAACCCAATCAAAGACCGAACTCAGAAAAACCCCAATACACGCCCATTCCAATCACATACGGAGAGTTGTACTGCGTTTTGTTCGACACACATGTTGTATCCCCTTTTTACATAAAACCTATACAACCTCCGTACCCTAAATGGTATGACGCAAGCAGCCAATGTGAATACCATGCAGGAATCACGGGGCATTCCATCAAGAACTGTACCGCTTTTAAAAAGATTGTCGAAAGACTCACCAATTTAGGTATCGTAAAATTCGATGATCCCTCTGGAGCAGGAAATCGATTATCCAACCTTTCTGTTAAAGAGGCGAACGTTATGAGTTCCATGCTGGATTAGGGCATGAGATTTAAGGGTGCATCGAGCTCGGAACTCTAATGCATGGCCTGGTATTGGGGAACCCAAACATCAACGACGTATCAGAAGAGGGAACTCGGGAGTAGACTTTTCCAAGCTTCTGACCTTACGTACTTAGAGTGTTTTAAACAATGGGACTGTGAAAGAGATCCTTGTATTTTTAAGAGCTAATCTAGAGTAATATTCAAAACACACTTGTTGTTTTAAGCCTAGAAGCAACAAGAATCCTTTTGTGAAATAGGCTTATATCCAAAATCTTTATTTCAATGAAATGCATGTTTGAGTAAATATTCTTTTATTCTTTCCATTTTATACTGTACAAATGATTACTCTTAGATCCTTTCATTTATGATCATACCATACAAATAATCATCCTTAGAATCATTTATTGGAATATGCCTTCGTACCTATAACAGGTCTCCAGACATGAATGACGTGAGCGACGTTGTCACTAATTTCGAGTCTCTCTTTAAGTAAGATATGTGCCTAGAGGGATCTCAGGACCTTGAAGATGACAGAGATTGTGACTTATTTCTAGATTTGTTAAGGACGGTAGAACAAGATAAAAAAACCGATCCTACTTTACGAAGGGTCAATGGACATTGTGAACAGAGGGCAAAGATTGAAACCTGAGTCACCGCAGGGACAAAATGAATTGTCTTTGAGTTACTTCAAGAAATTCAAAGATATTTTCACATGATCATGTCGAGATATATTTGAGATATTAAGATCGGTGGATGATACAAAATGTCTACACAGTGCCAGAAGAACACTTGTTAAAGGTTTTATGGTAGCCACGCTAATCATGAGGTTTGGGTATTGTTGACCCACCATGGAAGAGGATTGCATTGGTTAAAGCCACATTCATTTCTTCACAGATTTTCTCTATATGAGGCAAGGATGTTATCAGGTCATTCTCATCAATTCATCTTGGCAGTCATTGATTACTTCACGAAGGGGGTGAGGGTCGCTTCATATGTCAATATTACAAGATCAATAGTCATCAAATTTCAAAAAAAAAAAGAAAAAAAAAAGAAAAAAAGGGGTTGCTGACAAGTGATGTCAGAAAGGATCACTTTCAAAAATAACTGCACAATGTCAAAAGTTTGCAGTTTGTTCAAAGATCAGACACTATATCATAGTGCAGTAAAGGCATCCAAAAAGAAATACAAAAAAAAATCAAAAATAAAAAAGAAAAAGGAAAAGCAAACAATAGAACAAAAGCCATAACGAAAAATGATTGAGTCTTGTAAATATTGGCATAAAGAAGTTATCATTTACCCTCTATATTTTTCAAACGTCGGCCAGAACCTTCGCTGGGGCAATATATTATTCGATGGGATAGAAACGATTTTGAAAGAAAGATTTCTTTTGGTCAAGTCATAGCTGAAGTTGGATTAAACAGAATGGAATTAACCCCGATATGATCAGTTGAATTTGAAGAAAGGAGGTTGAAAGCCATATGACATGGCCCAATGTACCAGAAATGAATGATACAAGCTTACATCGGGAAGGTTCTTCTTAGAGGACTCCATGAGGGAGACCTGGCATTGAAAAGTTCCTTTTTACACAAAAGGACTTCCGAGGAAAGTGAGAGGGCACGGCAAAAACCCTCAAATGATGCTTCGAGATCCTTAAAAAAAAGAAAAGAAAAGAAAAAGAAAAGAAAAGAAAAGAAAGAAATAAAGAAGAAAAAGAAGAAAAGAAAAGGAGAGGCCAAGGTGAAAACCCGCAAAGGGCGCCTTAGGACCAAAGGGGATTTGAGTTGAAAACCTGAAAAGGGCGGCTCAAATTTGAATCAAAGGGGCATACAGTAGTCTTGCTATGCTTGAATTGACAATGAAGAAGTATGCTACGTCTTGAGGCATCGACAAAGTACCCCGGATCCCCTAAACACATATTGAGCTCAGAAAGGTCCTCAAGAAGTTGGTACAGAGAAGCTCAAGCTGCGATATCTTGGGCACCTAGTTCCCATTTTGCTCATTTTGAATTTGTTATCTTTGATTACCTTATTCTTTCGTGATATACGCCTCAATAAACTTCCTTCTTATTGCATCGTTATCTTTGATTAACTTATTCATGTTGAGTTAATTTCCTTTTATTGTATTTGTAATTTTTGATTAATCTATTTATTTCGAGCTACCCTCCTAATCAATTCCCTTCTTGACCATTGTTTTGATCCTTTTCAAGATTTTGCATTGAAATAACGATTAATGGACTATAATACCTTCACAAAAGGGTTCTGCATATTACTCTAAAAGCTCCTAAATAGCATAGGAACTCAAAAATGGACCATTATTTAGAACTCACCAAGCCTAAAGGTTGAAAATGTTTCTAAATTGCAACTATCTTTTTAAATTTTCTGTCAAAGATATCAGTTGAATGAAAAGGCAAGATATTTCGTCGGTAATACAACCTCGACAAATAACGAGCAATGTCAACCTAAGGGGGTTCATTCTCGAGAAAAGAAAAATGATACTCTGCCTTCATGCAAATATCGAGCACATACAATGGGTCATTACACCCAGGGATTGGTGTAATGAGATCAAATTGATTGAAGATAAAACAAATCCTATACCTTGAGTTGCGAGTGGGTCTGATATAAGTAAAAACTCCATAAAGCTTGAGTGGGGCAAGCTTGTCGGGCGGATGAGATTGTTTCTTTGAGTCTTCTATTAAGAACGCCAGTCAAACAAGATGACAGGATAATACGTCAACAATAAAACCTCGATGAACGACGAGTAATATCAAATCAAGCATTAAAAATGACATTTTGCATTCATACACATCTACCTAGGAGCATTTGGGTCATTCGAGTTATGGCATCCTAATCATTAGGCATGAACTCATACGCATTATACAGGTTAAGTCCTTCAAGGGACAATGAAGATTGATGTGCCTTAATCCCCTAAGCGGTAGGGTAACAGGCTAAAGCATAGCAGATTTGGCGTCTCTGTAGTGGCAGAGAGCAGATCGAAGACAACAGATTTGGCATCTCTGTAGTAGCGGAGAGCAGATCGAAGATAGTAGATTTGGCATCTCTCAGACGGCAGAGAGAGCGATCGAAGATAGCGATTTAGCGTCAGATTGGCGGAGAGTAGATCAAAGATAGCAGATTTGGCGTCTCTGTATTGGCAGAGAGCAGATCGAAGATTTCAAATTTGGCATCTCTGTATTGGCGGAGAGCAGATCAAAGATAGCAGATTTGGCGTCTCTGTATTGGCGGAGAACAGATCGAACATAGCAGATTTGGCGTCTCAGATTATGGAAGCGGATCAAAGATAGCAGATTTGGCGTCTCTGTATTGGCGCAGAGCAGATCGAAGATTTCAGATGTGGCGTCTCTGTATTGGAGGAGAGCAGATCAAAGATAGCAGATTTGGCGTCTCTGTATTGGCGGAGAGTAGATCGAAGATTTCAGATTTGGCATCTCTGTATTGGCGGAGAGCAGATCAAAGATAGCAGATTTGGCATCTCTGTATTGGCGGAGAGCAGATCGAAGATTTCAGATTTGGCATCTCTGTATTGGCAGAGAGCGGATCAAATATAGCATATTTGGCATCTCTGTATTGGCGGAGAGCAGATCGAAGATAACAGATTTGGCATCTCTGTAGTGGCAGAGAGCAGATCGAAGATAACAGATTTGGCATCTCTGTGGTGGCGGAGAGCAAATCGAAGATAGTAGATTTGGCATCTTTGTATTGGCAGAGAGCAGATCGAAAATAACATATTGGTGTTCCTCAGTTTTCAAGAAGCAAGTTGAAGATAGCCAATTTGACACTCCTGAAGACATCAGAATACCTTTGGGGAAGATGAGGATCAGGATTTTGAGACTTAGCCAGACCGGACAAATTTAGTCCTTTATATAGTCTTTACTCCATTCTCGTTACACGACAATGAGCAAAGAGGGGCAGCTGTAAGGCCCAAAATTTGCCCGGCCCGTATGAAAATAAAAATAAAATAAAAATACAAAAAAATTATACCAAACTAAATGTCCAAAGTCCAAATTACATAGCCCAAGTTGAAAATCCAACAAATTAACCTAGCCCAAATACCCCTGGCCCAAATGGCCCAAAACCTAAACAAACTTCAGCCAACTAAGAACCCTAGCAGCAACGAGCCTCCAGCAGCCTCCAGCGCCTCCGTGCACCGTACGCCATACGACCCCTGCCACGTTGCCTCCGTACCTGCAAAAGAAGACAAGCAAAAGACGGACACAACAGCAAGAGCAAAAAAACAAGCATAAACTTTGTATTTTTTCTTTTTTTTTTGTGGCTATAAAAAGCCAAGAAATATCAATGTATGGGGGCCCTTTTTTACGCACACTACGATACATATACGAAAGGGTAGAAAAGAAATCAAGAAAGTTATCTAAAGGTGACTTCAAAATTTTCCCTCTTTTCTGTCGATTTGCTCGCATTATTTTAGCATAGAAAACGAAAAGGATGTTTGAAACAACACCGATGAAAGCCCTCATGTCTCAGGAAAATGGTGATTTGGGCTAGGGTTGTTTCCTCTTATTTTTGTTGAATTTCGCCTTGTTTTTGACAGAATAGTACAGGATTTTAAAGTTTTTTTAAAAAAAAGGGGGGAAGGGAGTACTCTTACCAGATCTTCATGGGCGAGACCTTCCTCAGCAAGATTTGATCCCCATTTGTGCACCGTCAGCCATCAAATTGATGGTGGTTTGGGCGGCTGCTTAATGAAGCCAAAGAGAATGAAGGGTTCTGTTTCTTGTTTTTTAAATTAAAAGGTCATTTGTGCTTTAAGAGGAAAATAAATGGGAATAAGTATTTCAGCATTAAAATAAGTCTGCGCCTTTTCATTAGAAGTGGGGAATTTGCGCGTTAAATCCTTCCTTTTGCGCGAATATTCAATGGTGCCTTATTTGTTTTGCCTTTTTTTTAAATTTGGCTCTTTAATTTGTGCGTGTTTCCATTTTAGTCCGCGAAACAGCACAGCGTTTTGGTCTAGGGGATATTTTTATTTCTAGTCCTCGTATATTTTCGCGGATTACTTATTGACCCAATTTTCAATTATTTTATTTATAAACTATTCCTCTTATTTTAATTGATTTTTAATTTAGTTTTCTATTTGTATAACTTACCATATTTAATATTTCTATGTTGATCTATTTTAATAATTTTGTTCGGTTATATTTGTACATTTGTTTTTGAAGATTTTTTTATTTAGATTATTTTAACGTTCTTGTACAATATTCTTTTAGATAATCTATATATTTGTACAGGTAGTATTTTAATTGAGTTTTTGACTTGTAAGGCTTACTCTTTCAAAGTTCCTAATATTTTTATATATGTGTGTATATGCATTGAGTTCTTTTAAAAACTTTATCTTGTTTATAAAATCATCTTTTTAAAATTCTTTGTACATTAAATTATTTTAACGCTTTTATATAACTTTTTGATTAAATACTTATATATATATTGGTACATATATTTGATCTATATACTTTATTAGATCCATGATTTTATACCTATAGTTTTCTTTGTGCAATGAGTTCAAGGTTCTTTTTATCATGATATTTATATGATATTTCTTTAAATATTCTATATATATTTGTACACATACATTTTGAATTAAAGTTTGTAATTTGTAATGTTTATTACTTTAAAGTGCTTAATATTTTTATATATTTGTTGAGCTATTTCAATAACCTTTTTTCACCACCTTGTAGTTCGTTTTTTATATCATATTATTTAAAATATTTATATAACACTTGTTCAAATGTTTCATGTGTAGTTGTTCATGAATAATAAATAATTTGGTTCTATGTACATATTTAGTTCCATGCTAAATTATTTTATGAATTCTCTTAAATTTTTCTATATATATATATTTTTTACGTACATAAGTTGCTTTTAGAACATATTTTATTACATATTGTTTTGATTTAGAATCTCACATTTTAATACTATTTTCATATTTTTATACATTATTAAATTATCCTTTGTTGCGCATATTTTTTTTTTAAAACACCTTGCATATTATTTAAATTTAAAAATCTCCATTCTATAATGCACATTTTAAATAATGATATATCCCTAGTTTTTCGTGCAAATTTGTCAACCTACATTTTATGCGTCCGTTTGTTCGTCGTTCTTTAAATAATTTTATACCATGTTATTTCTTCAATTTGCATTTTGTTTTGTGCATTTAATAGTAGTCATGTTACATTATGTCATGCATGTCATCGTTGCATTATTTATTTGTTCATTGTTTTACATTGCCATATTAATTATTCCCTATGTATGATCGAGATTGAGCTATATTTCCAAGCTAGTTGTACTTAGTTGTAAGTATTTGTTAGTTGGTTAAATAATTTGTATTGCCCCCACTCCTCCATCGTGTCGTATTTTATATGTACCTACTACCTCATATCATCATTTTCCACTTGGTTTATGAAATGTGGTTTTACAAAATCCATATTTTATGATTAATTTCGTCTTATGTCAAATCGAATTAATACGTTAAGCTAGTTTTATAATCAATCTTTTAAAAATTCTTAAAAACGAAGACGATGTGCGATGTTTGGCAATTCGCGGAATCGTGCCCTAATGTGTTGGGTTGCAATTTCGCATTTTGCTCAAAATAATCGAATATCCTATCAAAATTTCACTCCGGTCTTCTAAAAATCCTTTAAAACGAAGGTAATACTCGGCGTTTGACAATTCGAGAATCATGCCCTATCGTGCTGGGTTGTGATTTCTCGTTTGCTCAAAACGATCGAACATTCCTTTATATTCTCACTCATTTTTATAAAAAATACTTAAAAATGAAGACGATGTTCAATGTTTGGCGATTTGAGAATCGTGCCCTACCGTGCTAGGTCGCGCTTTTTTTATTTGTCTGAAACCATTAAAGATCCCTTTGGAATTTCACTCACATTTTCTAAAATCTTTCAAAATGATGGCGATGTTCGATGTTTGGTGATTTGAGAATCGAGCCCTATCGTGCTGGGTTGCGCTTTTTCATTTGTCCGAAATAATCGAGTATCTCTCTAGAATTTCACTCGTATTTTCCAAATTGAGGCAATGATCAATGTTTGGGAATTTGAAGAATCGTGCCCTACTATGCTGGGTTTCGATTTTTCGTTGGACTAAATAGTTGAGCATCTTCTTGTTAATTTCAAATTATAAATTTTCGAATGTCGAAATAAGAAGATTTTTGGCACCCAACTCGGTCATTCAATATTATTAAAAAAGGAACCACATTTCAAAAACATTTTTAATTTCAGACATAAGGACAGTATTTAATTGATTTGGTACCAATTTTGGGCGTAGTGAGGGTGCTAATCCTTCCTCATGCGTAACCGACTTCCGAACCCGTTTTCTCAAAAGTTCGTAGACCAAAATCATTGTTTTAGTAAACCAAAAATGTTTATTAAAATAACCAAATTCCTAGGTGATCCGATCACACCAAAACAAAAAGATCGGTGTCGACTCCATACCATCTGTTTTTCAAAAAGTGGTTTCGACAACATCTTTATCCCCGAAAGGATGTGAGACGAATCCTCAACACCTCTCAACGCTAAAAGATTTTGAATATACCTCCGAGCAATTACTTCCATTTCCCCCTCTTCACAAGTCTCCCTGCCAGGCACATATTGGAAGCATATAATAAAATTTTTTCGATGCCGACTAGTAGCAACATTATGGAAAAAACTTAATATTATTATCCTCCACTTGAAGCCAATTAGCCCGAGCCCGTTGTTCCCAATACAATTTATCCTTGTCAACCTCTAAATTAAGTTAAATCTTAGTGTCAATCATTTGTGCAAGACCTTCATCATCAACTTTAGCTTGCATCAATTCTTTTAATTTTTCTGTCAAATTTTTTTTGAACCCGTTCCTTTTATGACGAATCCCATCTGCCACTTTCATCAAACCGATCTTCAGGCGGTCAAGCCTACCCAAAAATTATCCATCCATAGATGACCATAACTGATTCACCTCATCATCAAAATACTCTTCCATAACCCATAAAGCCTCAAACCGAAACCTTTTTTCAAACTATCTAATTACATCCTGCTTTAAACCAACAAGAAGGGTACAATGATCAGAGAAAGAGTGAGTAAGATGATGTATGGTCGCATTGGGGAACCTCTCAATCCATTTACTATTAGTTACGCCTCTATCCAAACGTTCTCTCATATTAGTCTCCAGTAAATTCCTCTTGACCCGAGTATACCAAACCCCATAATAACCAACATCCATTAATTGACAATCCTCTAAAACTTCCCTAAAAGATTTCATCCTCCGTTCATCCCTTGAAGCACCTCTTGGTGGTCTGGTATGAAGCGTTACTGGTATAGCGATCTGAAATAGCCTTACTGGTGGTCTAGTATAAAGCGTGATATCTCTAAATTTGTTTCAAAATGTTTAATCTGTCAGCAAGTCAAAACTGAGCATCAGTTACCAACTGGATTACTGCAATCAATTATGATTCCCGAGTGGAAATGGGATAGAATCACGATGAATTTTGTATCGGGTTTACCTCTGTCTCTGAATAAGAAAGATGCGGTTTGAGTAGTGATTGATAGACTGGCGAAATCGACTCATTTTATTCCAGTACAAATAGACTACTCACTTGATAAGTTAGCTGATTTGTATATAACTGAGGTTGTGAGATTGCACTGAATACCTAGTTCTATTGTTTCAAATAGAGATCCGAGATTTACATCGCGTTTCTGGAAGAAATTGCGAGATGCACTGGGTATAAAGCTACCCTTTAGTACTACTTTTCATTCGCAAATAGATGGTCAATCTGAGTGGATTATTCAAATACTCGAGGATATGTTAAGATGTTGCATTCTTGGATTCGTAAGTATGTGGAAAAAGTATTTACTGTTGATTGAATTTGCGTACAACAACAGTTTCCAATATAGTATTAAAATGGCACCGTATGAAGCTTTATACGTTCGTAAATGCCGAACACCTTTGTATTAGACTAAGCTCAGTGAGAATAAGATTTACGGGGTTGATTTGATTAAAGAGACTGAACAGAAAGTGAAAATGATTTGTGAAAATTTGAAAGCAGCGTCAGATCATCAGAAATCGTACGCAGATTTGAAACGAAAAGATATTAAATTTCAGATCAAGATAAAGTGTTTTTAAAAGTTTCTCAGTGAAATAAAATACTTCGGTTCAGTCGTAAAGGCAAGTTAAGTCCGAGATTCATTGGGCCTTATGAGATTATCGAACGTATTGGGCCGGTTGCTTATAGATTGTTCTTGCCACCTGAGTTAGAAAAGATTCATAATGTATTTCACGTATCGATGTTTCAACGATATTGATCCGATCCCTCACATGTGATTTCCCTATCTAAGATTGAGATTCAGTTTGATATGACATATAAAGAAGAACCGATCAGAATTTTAGATTGCAAGGTTAAAGAATTGAGAAATAAGAAAATCACATTAGTGAATGTCTTATGGCATTGACACGGGGTTGAAGAAGCTACGTGGGAACCCAAGGATGCTATGAGAGAGAAATATCTGAACCTATTCACTGGTAAGATTTTCGGGGACGAAAATCCCTAAGGGGAGAGAGTTGTAACAGCCCGATTTTTTAGCTAAATCAGAATAGTGGTTTTGAAACCATAAAACTGAGATTTTAAAATTATTTTAGTATTATTTTTGGTGTTTACAGCATGTGAATATGTATGTGTGAAAATTTCGTGAAATAATTTTAGCGTTTGAGTGATCAATTTGATAAAAAGGACTTAATCGCGTAAATTATAAAAGTGGCATACTAATTGTTTAAGTGTTTATTTACTACGATTAATTAATTATGAAGCCCTTAAGTGGTTATTTGACCTTTAGTTATTTGAGTGGACAATTTTGGGTTTATAATATATGGTTTTCATATTAAATTATAATTGTTAGTTTTGTAAATTAGTAATATAAGTTAATATAATAAAACATAAGTAAAAGTTTTGCATATTAATCTTTCTAATTGTCAAAAGTTAAGAAGAAAAGAAAGTTTTGAATGTGGTTTTAGGTTCGACACTCATTTTGCTCAATTAAGGTATGGATTTTGTTCGGTTTTTGATAATTTTTACGTTTTTGAGATCGTTGCTTCGAATACTAACTAGCCCATGCTTGAATTTTTTAAAGTGTTGGTGATTTTGTGAATTGAAATTGATGAATTCTTGAGGTTTTGAATGTTTGATGGTGAAAAATTAATATTTGTTGATAGTTATACAAGTTTTGTTAAGTGATTTGAGTAAAAATGCCTATTAGGGATTAAATTGTGAAATTTGAAAATTGAGGGGGTTAAAATTTGAAATAAATGAAATATATAGGCTTATATGAACTAAGGGAATATTGGGCCAAGCATGTGTATAAGGAAATTATGTATATTTTGTGTTTTGTAAAATAAGGACTAAAATGTTAAAATGTGAAAATATAGGGGCCAAAGTATAAAAATGCCTAGTTATGTATTTGTGGATTGAATTGATTAAATGTGTGATTAAATTAGTGAAACCTAAATTTATTTAGATCAAGAACGAAAGAAAACGGAATTAGATCGGGGGAAATCGAAAGTAGTCGATTAGTCGTTTCGGTCCGTTCGTGTCCGTACGAGGTAAGTTCATATGAAAATGAATGCTTTTAATTTGAATTATATGTGTATAATTATCATTTAAGTGTTGTAAATGTTGAATGAATAATTATGAGCAAGAATTGACAAAGTTGCGATATCCGAAAGTCCCGTACAAACTTTAGGAATAGTATAGGATACGAATGTCATGACATTAGGTTACCGAGATTTGATTACATGTAAGACCATGTCTGAGACATTGGCATTGTTAATTAATTTCGTGTAAGACCCTGTTTGGGACAGTGGCATCAATATGTGTTAACATGTAAGACCATATCTGGGATATGGCATTGTACGAGCTTATGTGATTTCCGAGTATCCTTAACGATTCCGAATGGTTCAACGGGAAAATTCAAGTTGAGAAAGAATATGTGAATGAGTTAAATGACTCAGGTACGTATGATATTTATATGAGTATTGAAAGATGAAGAATATGACGAATTTGATTAAGATATAGAATATGTGTTCAAGGTGAAAGGTTTGTGAACTTGTATATGATTTGTAATGCTTAACATATTTGAATTGATGTGCAAATGTTCATATGATGACTTTATTTGTATATGGCTTACTAAGCTTTTTAAAGCTTACTTTGTGTGTTCTTTCTATGTTTTTTAGATCATCGAAGCTAGCTCAGACATCGAGGATTATTGGGAACCATCATCACACTATCGATCATCTCATTGGTACTTTTGGGAGCTTTGTATATATAATATATGGCATGTATAGGCTAGTGTCAATATGGTATGTTTTGAGTCATGACATTAGCTATTAGATTTGGCTTGTGAATGTTAATATGTATAGCCATTTAAGTTGGCTTGAATTGTGTTTGATAAGTGATATGTATGTGATGTATATAATGCTTTATATGTTGGCTTATTTTGGTTTGTTTGCCATAGTTGTTGATATAGCCAAATAGTTGTTATTTGGTTAATTAGTAGATGATGTATTAATGCTTGAAAGATTGGTATAATGTGGTATGATTTTGAGATAGAGATATGGTGTAAGTTGTGTCATGAAATAGATGATAATTTGATGAGTAATGCAATTAGTAGTCATGTGAGATTGATGATTTTGGCACTTGGATTTGGTATGTTATTGAATATGGAATTAAGTAGTTGATATGGTTGAATATAGATGACATGATATATGTATGAATTAGCATGTTTTGGTTGTCTATCTATGTGTTAAAACAGTACCAATTTGAGTTGCTTTGTGTATATGAGAGTAGGGTGACAAATTGACTTTTCAAATGACCTATTTTTATCCACACAGGCAGAGACACGGGCGTGTGTCTCAGCCGTGTGCGGTACACGGTTATGTTACATGGCCGTGTGTCCCCTGGGGTACCCTAAAATTTAAAGTCAGTATACCCTACAGTTTGGACACGGCCTAGACACACGGGCGTGTCTATTGGTCGTGTGTGACACACGAGCTGGCACATGGACGTGTGGCTGGCTGTGTGACCCAAGTCAGTAACCTCCCAAGTTTTCCCACTGCCATGGCACACGGGCATGTCTTCGGCCGTGTGGTGCAAGTCAGTATGTATACCCTGTTTTCACACAGCTTGTGACATGGGCGTGTTTGATGACCGTGTGAGGCACACAGCCTATTCACACAGGCATGTGACCCTTAAATATTGAAAAATTTTATAAGTTTCTTAAAGTTTGCAAATGTTATCGGTTTAGTCCCGAATCACTTCTAAGCATGTTTTAATGTCTCGTAGAGCCTTATAAGGGACAATGTGCATAGTTTGAATGTATTTTGATTATGAATGCTTATATGTATGAATTATGTCGTGTTTGATCGGTAATACCTCTTAACCCTAATCTGACGACGGACACGGGTTAGGGGTGTTACACCTCCAGCCTTCTCAAAAGCATACATGATCTCGTTGAAATCGTTACAAAAAAGCCAAAGCAAAGTCTGATCCTACCTATTTGACGTAACAAATTCCACGATTCTCCTCTATTCCTACTATATGGTGAACCATAAAACCCTGTCAGCTGCCACCTTAATCCCTCATCAATCTCCTCCACTTCAATGTCAATGTGATTACCTGAATAGGGGATAAGACTAACCGAAACATTCCCCCTCCATGCCATGCATAGCCCACCTCTAGAACCTATAGTTGACACATTGATACCCTCAAAGAACCTAAAACTTCTCTTAACATTTTCCACTTGAATAACACTAATTTTAGTCTCCATAAAAAAGACTAACTGATGATTATACACCTTCAGCACATGCCAAAGTCTTCTAACAGCCCGTAGACTCCCCAAACCATAGACGCTCCAACTTACGAGTTTTATTGTGCCCGACCGGCTTGCCCCTTGGCAGTCATCGATAAAATTTGAGTATTATACGAATCCATCCCATTTATGATCACAAAAAAATCCACCTCCTATATTTCATCCATTTTATCCCCATCTTTTCGCAACTTCTCCTTGCCATCAACCCCTATACTGACTCTATAATTCGGTCCTGGAATGAAAGGAGTGGAGTAACATTCCAAATTTCCCAATAGCCCAGCATCGATTTGAACATAATCAAAGATGTTATCCACATTTCTTGCCCTCTTATAATCAGTTTTATCAAGAATGCAAAAATCATAATCCTCTTTGCTTTCTACTCTACATTTATGTTTACCCCTTATACTACCAGTATACTTCTTATCAAGCATTAAATTCCTCGCCAATCTTTTCCAACTGAGTAATTTTGGCTTTTCTATTAATACCTCTATTGAACTCTCAGGCCCACAATTAGAAACCCCACTATCAAAGACCAAATCTTCATTCAATCCAGAATTACTAGAATTATCCTTTCCCCAGCTAACCCTTGAATAGGTGGAGAAAAAGATGATCCAAAATCCCTTGAATTTTGTCGCAAACTAAAAGGACCCAATTCCAACAAGGACTTCTTGGACCCCACCCTTCCATTCGACACTCTACCATCTCTCGAATCTTACACCACCAAGTCTATGCCGCCATCATTCACCTCACCATTGATACCCATCTCCACCCCACCCGTATACTGACATTGCTTCATAGATTTTTTTTATGTGAAAAGCTAAAGAGTAAACTTTCCTTCCCTACCAAATTCGATTCTGCCTTTAGTGCCACAGAATATGAGAAATCCCCATTCGATCTCTCTTTCTTAACGCTAGACAAAACCTTGCACTCCTTAACCCCGTGTCCCATGCATCCACACCCAAAATAAAAGATAGGGAGATTTTCATATTTGAAAGGTACCCGTACCTTCTCCTCAGAATCCACCACCACAAAACTCCTATTCTCAAGGGTTTTTGCACATCATTTTAAACCCTAACCTGATAGAAATCACCTCTAAATTCAAATATGATAACTCCCCTAAAAGTCATGTCAATTACATGCAGAAGATCTTTTTTATCACAATCTGATGGATATGGACCGATTTTTAAGCCATATAGGGGACATAACAACCCGAATCTAGGATCGCTCAATGGGAGCAGTCAATCGAACGAAAATAACAATTTGTTTACGAAAAAGCCACGGCTTCCCTTCATAATAAGTTCCAAATTGTTCTCATCATCAAAAGTAATGAAGAATAAATTTTTCCCCACCACTTGAATATCAAACTTTTTTGTCGTCTTCCAAATACTTTTCATTTGTGCTCTAAAACTATATAGATTGTAAAATTGAGTTGTCCAAACAGAACATAACAACATTGGGCTATCACTCGAAACAACCAGCAAACTTTTAATTGACAATTTCATCAATTGCTCCTCCAAAAGAGAGATCCCGTCCCTCCCCATTCCCGAAAAAGTCACCACCCTTTTTCACCCCGGCCACAACAATCACTGTTTCTGAATGTTCTTGAATTTTTTTCCAATTTAACTTTTTTATTATAAAATTATATTTTTATTTTTATTATTTTAATTTTAATTTTTCCAATTATATTAAATGATTTTATAGATTTATAATTTTATTAATTAAAAGTATATTATGTAATTTTTTAAGTAGAAATTTTAAAAAATATGATCAAGTTAATTAATTTCATAACAATATACTATCTTATTAATTAATACTTAATTAGTATTACTTTTATTATTATCACATGATAATACTGATAAATTATTATTCTAATTTCAATTTAGTAATATAATTAACAATAATGAATATTCTTATCGGTTTAAAAGTTTTTCCAAACTCTTACTTTCACATATATTATAGATTTGTTCCTAATATTACACACGTTGCATGTGACTTTACGCACTTAAAATTTTAAATTACTGTCATTAGCGTAAAAGATCATAATTAAAACATTTTTACCATTTACAATGCAGTTTTTTTTTCTTGATCTAACTAATGCAAAGAAATCTTATTTAAAATAATAATTAATAAATATAATTTAAGTATATAAATTATATTGATAATTAAAATATGATGCTAATAAAAATTTTCTATTCATCACTAAAGCATCAGTTTATTTATTATTATATAAATTCATTAATTACTATAAATAATATATTAGATTAAATAAATAATTAGAATTTGCTATTTAAAAATAATGTAATATAAAAGTTTTCCTTTTTTATTAATGGAGACATAATAATTTAAATACAATATAAAATCTAAATTTATTTATTATTATATAAATTCATTTAATTAAAGTTTTTTAATAGAAACAATTTTTTTGTTTATAAGTATGATGAATTTTGTTATCAAGTAATTTTTTAATCAAATATTTTAATAAAATTAAAATTTTTATTTATAAATATGATAAATATTATAAAAATAAAAAATAAAATAAAATGTCAAATTCAATATTATAATAAATATTAAAGACTATATGGATCAATTCAAAAACAAATTCCAAAAAAGAGCAACAATTTTTAAAACTAAACATGAGATGTGAAAGGAGGGATTTCTTTTCAAAATAAAGGATGATTTTGGCATAACTTTAAATTGAGTACTTTTTTTTTTTTTTTCAAATTTTCATCTCAAATTGTTTCTAGCAAAAAGCCTAGCAAAATTTTCATTAAAAATTAATTATTTCAAAAACGTTGGAATCAGTCTGAATTTATAAGAAGTTAGATTTGGGTCGTATCTATTCTCTGTAGTACTTAAACATATCCATATATATAAGTAAAGTACAAATTGGTCATTAAACTCTTGCCTTCATTTTATTTTGATCATTCTCAGTTACTATTAGAGAAGTGACGAAAAGTTAATATGAATATTTTTATTAATCTAATAGTAAATTAGTTTTCTAATATTTACGCATTCTACTAATTTGATCTTAAATATTAAATATCTAATAAATTTAACTCTTAATTTTATAAAATTTATTATATTAATTCGAATTATAAAAGATTTAATAAATTTAACTTCAAACTTTACAAATTTTTGAATAAATATAATTTTCGAAATACTATAGATAACTTAGCCCTTTCATTCAATTCTTATCTTTCCAATGGAAGATTTTGTCTTCACACCAAAGTTGGCTAAACAAACCAATAATGATGACATATTTTCCTTTTCTATCTTTTTATTTATTTAATCAAATAATGACCCATGATAAAAAAATTAAAGCATCTAATTTTTTTTAAAAAAAATTATAGTTTGCCATCATCCAATTAATCAATGATGTACACTTATAAATCATCAAATTATCAAATATAAATCTTAATAATAATAAATGTCATATAAAAATTTTATAGTAATTAAAAAAATTGTCATTTAAAAAATTTATTGAATTAGAACTCAACTGATAAATTTTATACACATTGAAGACTAAATTTATTGATGATTATATATTTAAGATCAAATTGATAGAATGCGTAAATATTTTATTGCTAAATTTGTTATTAGACCAATAAAAAAAAGCTCATTGTCAACTTTTCGTCACTCATATAATGGCAACTAACGGAGAGAATGACTAAAATATTTGATTTCAAAAAGTCTGGTGACTAAATTTAAAAAAAAATTTAATAGTTCATTAACTAAAATAGAACAAAAACAATAGTTTAGTAATATTTTTGTAGTTTATCCTTTACTAAGGTAATGGCATCTCTAATTCTGGTAATGTGATATGGGGGAAATGATTGTATGAAACAGAGACGTCACATTATCATGTATCTCTTACCAATTATTTAATGCTATTTCAACATTTTTATCTATGTCATTGGCACATCACTTTGGTCATTTTCTTAACTTAAACCCTGGAACTTGAACCTTAACCCCTAAACCTTGAACCTTAGACCCTAAACCTTAAACATTAGATCCTAGACCTTGGACCTTGGGCCTAGTTCAGGGTCTTGGGTTCAAGATCCAAGGTCTAGGGTTGATAAGTGCTAAAAGTAACATGTTTTAGTCTCATTCTTAATATGTTTTTGGGTGATTATTCGATGTTAATGGTGAATTTTATACTCCTAATCCTTTGAATTCATGTTTTTATACTTAGGAGAGTATTTGGGAGCAAAATGAGAGAAAACTGAAAAATCAGAGCAAGCTACAGGAGCTACATGGGTTGACCCTTTCACACGGGCTGCCACACAACCATGTGGCAGATCGTGTCGATTTCATGAATTTGCACTCCGAATAGTGGGAAAACGCAATTTTGAGGTCTTTCAGGCATTCTAAGAGGTATATATGACAAAAATAAGAAGATAAGAGATAGCTGTCATATAATATTCAAGAAAACAACTCGAAAAATGCCATTGAAGCTAATTTTGAAGCAGATTTCTGTCAAGATTGAAGACACCTAGTTGATTTCTCAGGAGATTATCATGAGTTTCTTTATTATTATTTTTTTTGTTATACTGTGTCTGGGATGTTTTTATTTTCAAGCATGAACTAATTTTCTAAATACCTAAGGAGATGAACCCTATGACGGGTTCTGTCATTTGATTTTTATTTTACGCAATAAATACTTAGATCTTATTCTTAATTATGTGTGCTTAATTATTGGTTTGATATTTCTAGATTATTGATCAATGTTTGATATGTTTAAATTAGAGGAGGAATAAACCTTGTTTAAGAGTAGATCTTGCATACTTGAGTAGAGTTGCATGCAATCCTAAAAATAGGACGACATAAATCTAAGAGATTAGAGTCAAATCTAATAAAGGAATCCATAGGCCGAGTTAATGTGATAATAGGGATTTTAATTAGAAAAAAATCCAATTAATCAACCTAGAGTCGGTTGCTCTTACTTTCGAAAAAGATATTAGCATAATTTAGGGATTTTTACGGATCAAGATACTAAATGAAGAAATTGCGTAATTTAGATTGATAATGACAGATGAAATCTAAGTGGATTCTTTCCTAGGTATTGTTTCGCTTCTTGGTTGTTAATTGTTTATTTTCTTGATTAGTTCTTTGTCGCGTTTGCTAGTAATTAATTTAGTTGATTTTAGTTTTTAATCAATCACTCGAATTTATTGGTTAAATAATAGAAAGACAGTAATTATTAGTACTTTTAATCTTCGTGGGAACGATATCTTTGCTCACTATAGCTATACTATTAATTGAAAGGTGCACTTACCTCAGCCAAATTTTTAGTTGGTTTCGTGGATATCAAAGGTCCAAGGTCCAGGGTTTAGGGTTCAAGGTTCCGAGGCTAAAATTTAGGGGCTTGAGTCTAGAGTTTAGGTTAAAAAAAATTATCATAACGATGTGTCAATAATATAAAAAAACACTAAAATGACATTGAATAATTGAGAGGAAATATAAGATGATATGAGGTTTTTGTTTAATACAATACTTTCATGTGATATTGAACTAATAGTGGCTGAAGTTTTTATAAAATTTAAACATGAAAATTCATTTGGGGTTGATTCGATATCCCTTGTATTATCCTAAAAAAATTTGACATTTAATGTAATTCACCTATTTCCAACAATCATCTTCAAATCCGAAGATTGAATAATTATGACCATATTATAATAAAATTGTCTTTAGTAAATAACAGATAAGGTTATCTAAACAAGTAGTTTTGGGTAATCTGAAATGGGTACACTGAGACCTAATGAAAATGGGTGAGGGGATGGTCCCCTATTAGCTAATAGCTAGTCGATGGTGGCAGTAATTGTAGAATAAGGAAAATAGGTACTAATCATCTCAACATGATGGCAACCTTTGTCGTAATGTCTGTAAGAACCTTACTTGTCTTTTGGTCCTCACCATTTCCTTCCCCAGAAAAATGACATTCTTATTTATATATACGTATGTATATATATGTGATGTTGGGTCACACTCACTGCGTTTTGCTCGCTTCACAAGTCCTCTTCAGTTTTATCTGATTGGTCACCCCCAGAACTAAGCTCTTTGCAACATGTCGTTTCGGTTTTTCTTTTTTCTATTTTTCCAAGTATTTATAATCGATTTTATACTGAGAGATTCAAAATAAACTCTCTCTCTCTCTCTCTCTCTTTGTTTTTAGGACAAAGGAAATTATATATGTTCACTTTGGTCGGAAAAAAACGTAATGGAATGAGGGCTTTTGTTGGGCATGCAATTTTACAAAATATGAAATGTATTCTTTTTTCATTTTTTTCAAAAACACTGCATTTTTTTCAGGCATTTAACAACAATAATGTGAAACCCAAGTCAAGTTCAAAGCATATGCATAGGTAGAAACAAAAATTTCTTGCTGTCTGGTCCCCAAACTTTCTATTCAAAAAAAAAAAAAAAAAAAACAGGTACTTTGGAAGATCATCTCTCTAGGTTGAAAAAGAGTGTTGGGTTAAATTTTAGTTTGATTTCTACTGAATTTGTGCAGGTACTAATTAAATATATTTGAAATGAACAGAAATTTATTTTTTATTCAATTTTAATTTGTTTTAAATTATATAGTATAAAAAGATTTATTTTAATGAAAAACTTTAAATTAGAAATAAAAAATCAATGAACTGAATTGATATAAATCTGTAAAATTTAGTTGGTACCATAAATTACCTATAATAAATTTGGTTCATTTTTAAAAAGCCAAAACATCACACAATTTCATTGTGGAATTTTATTGGTTCCATTAGCCAAAATGAAAATCCAACCACTAACATAACTACAAAATTCTGCCACTGTTAATGTTGAGAGAAATCTTGCAAATTAAAAAGACCTAATTTTGTTGCAAAAGTGAAAGTGAAAGTGAAAGTGAAACTTGTGTTTTGTGATGAAGAAAAACACAGTATAAATAGGTAATAACATAACCCTGTTTCCAAGATGAAAGACGAAAGAAGATGAAAAGTTGCACTGGAGACTGAAACACGAAAGCATCATGCCGAACAGAATCTGAAGAAATCAAATCACCAACAGTGTTGTTGTCCCATCCCCTTTCCCCTTCACTTTCTCTTGTCGGTGCTACAAGAGATTGCTACAGAAATAACATTTACATATGTTCATAAAAACATATGAAGCAATAAATGGCGAAATGTGACATTACATTTTAGAATTTTGAGTATGCATGTGTATACAAGGGTACAAAAATATAGGAATTAGATTAAAGTGGAAGAGTTAACTCTTGACAAATTGCATTGTAAGAGAGCTGTTTATGATCTCTTCTTTTGTTGGCATTTTAGTAAATGGTCCAAAACACACACAAGAAATCAATAACTAAAATAAGAAGTAAGGATCTAAAGGAAACTATAGGGAGTCTTCATCTGTTGATGCCACTTGCATCCATCATTGCCTCTTTAGCTTCCTGTGCCTTGTCCATTATCTGCTGCCGAGAGTCTTCATATTTATTATCGCTTGACCAATGAATTAGTACAGTTATGGGTAGTTGAATCCATGATTTGGAGTTAATTACCTGTTGCATTGATTCCCTGGCAGATTGGGCAGACCTGTCCATCATTCTGCTAGCCTTTTCCTGGAATATAACATACAGGAATTGCACCCAAATTTCACTCATATCAATGGGGTAAAGTACTGAACTATGGAAGGAAAGAGAAATAAAATACCTGGGCCTGACCAACCTGCTGGGTCATGCTCCGGGAACTATCCATATTTGATGTTGGTTAATTTGGGGAATAAAATAATGTACGCAACAAAATTTTAATTTTGTTAAAATCATGACAACTTTGTCGTATAAAATTTATGTGTAAATTAATTTAATTGTTCAATTAAAATATAGCTATGATAAATAATTAATTTAATTCTCATTTTAAGCAATTTCATACAATTAAATAATACCCCCAAAGAAATTAAATTAAATTCCAAGTCATTTATTGTCTTATTGAGAAAATACATTTACCAAGAATAGTACTTCATGCAATCTATTTCTTATTTGTTGTTTTCATCCATTCATTCAAGCAATTCTTATTATAGAATTGAACTTAGCTAGTGAAGTGATCGGTCGTACATATATAATTAAGATTTAAATAATGGCTTAATGCATTAGTTGGTACCCAAGTTTGAGATTTTTTTTCTAATATGGTCCATGTGTTGCTTTTTGGTTTGTTATATATTTTGATATTTGAAGATAACAATATTAACTTTCAACTTTTTAGTGTTTTAATTGGTTTAACGAAAATCTATAATTAGCTAATAATATTAACAATTAACTTTTATTAAATCAACCCTAAAATCGAAATAAACTCATTTTTATCAGACTATATTTGATAAAATAAAAAAAAATTAAATAAATTTACAATTAAAATTAAATTTATTTTATTAAGAGAATCATTAAAAACTTACTGATGAGGTAAATTTTGTAAGGGAAACAAATGAAGAAAAGAGTTTTCCTAGCAATTAATTTGTATTTTATTATATTTCTAGAGGACAATAGCTAAGGAAACGGAAACTTTTCCACACTTCTAAGCAACGGGCACCCTTATTACAACCCAAAATTCATTAAAACTGAAAATTCTAGGGTAAATCTTTCTTCTTGGCTCAAAGATTACATGAGCAAAATGAAGAAAATTTTTCCAAAACAAAAATCAAAAGCTAAAAATGCATACATACATACATATATATATATATAGATAGATAGATAGATAGATAGATAGATAGGTGCCTGAGAGGTGTGGTAATTTGGGATCAAGCAGGAGTAGTTTCATTTGTTCATCCCCATTGTATCCTTCATGGCATCTGCTGCGCCTTGTGCTTTAGCCTGCATCTGCTGCCCAGCCTGCAATACAAATAAATAATCGTTTAGCTCATTTATGATATTCCAAACATCTTAAAAAAAAAACAAGAAGAAGAAGAGAAATGTATAACCTGTTGCATTGAATCCATAGCAGATTGTGCAGTTTCCCTAGCCTTGTCTACCATCTGACTTGTCTTCTCCTGACAAAATTAGAGGAAATGGAAAACAATTAGAACAAACTAAAATATGCTTTTTTTATATATAATCCATGCATGCAAATTGCAATGCAATGAAAATTAATGCAGGTGGTTGACTCACCTGCTTGGCCCTGAGCCTGGCCAGCTTGGAAGCTATTGCTATGGGATTGGTTCATTTTTCTTTTATAACACCGAAAAAAATACACAAATAGAGAAGTAAAATCTTAGATAGATGATGATGCTTAACTTTTGATGATGAAAACCTCAATACTGGGATGGGTATTTATAGTATTTGAGTGAGGGTCAATTGTGGAACAAATTTGTTCAACTGGGAATGTTAGACCGGAGAGTACATGAGATCCTATCATTCATTTGCCATCCAATTCAATGTTAGTTGCGGTTTTTTAGTTCTTCCATTTTTTACTGCAAATTTTTATATTATAAATGTGTTAATATTTAGAGTTTGTGGTTGTCTCTTTTAATAATATTATCTCTAAAATTTTAACTAATTAGTACTATTTTCAAAATTAATTAAATAATTAAAAATATGGTGCGATTATTATGGTGATTATAAATATTCAATTGCTGTAATAAGTTCAATCCTTTGGTAAATATGCTCAACTATGGTTTTCCGCATATACAACATAAATCATGATATGTTTGGTGTATTTATTTATTTGTAATTTTAAAACTCACTTTTATATTTTGAATATTTTAAGATTGCATTTTTGAGATGGATTTGATTTAAAACATAGTGTAGTGCAGTAACTTGTGCGATAAAACACTCTAAATATATTTTTTTCCCAAAATTATTGTTTTGTTGGATGTTATTTAGCAGTGAAATTAGAATTTTTATATAATTTTATGATTTTGCATTTAAATAAGAAAAAAAAATTGAACGACATTAATAAATTCGAAATGGTATGTCAAAATACAACCAATTGCATTAAGACTAAAATAAAAAATAGCTTGCAGACCAATACGATATTCATTACCTAGTTAATTACGTAAATGTTAGAATTAAGTGACCCGAATTCTTATTTAAATAAAATACGATGGAAAATAAAATAAAAGTAAAATCCATATAGAACTAGACTTTTTTTATTTTATTTTAGAATAAGGTTTTTTAAACCTTATTAAACTCCATCTATTTTATATTTATTAGGATAAGGTCTTTCAATCCTACTAGAATATGGCTTTACAAGCCTATAAATAGACATAGTCTATTCCTCTTGTATTGATTCAAAAATTTTCGACATAGTGAATTTTTTTTCTCCTCTGCCCGTGGGTTTTTCCCGAAAGGGTTTCCACGTAAAATTTGTGTGTTCTTTATTTTATTTTATTTTATTTTATTTTTCACAAATTGGTATCCGAGCTTCCGGGTTGTTCATCTCGATCACGGTAATGGCGTCTTTGAAATATGAAATTCCGCTGTTGGATCACAACACCAGATTTGCGTTGTGGCAGATTAAGATGCAAGCAGTTCTTGCGCAGATGGATCTGGAGGATGCCCTGCTAGGGATAGATAAGATGCCTTCGACATTAACAGATGAAGAGAAGAAGCGTAAGGATCGAAAGGCATTAACACAATTACATCTGCATTTGTCCAATGAAATTTTGCAGGATATGATGAAAGAAAAGACTGCCGCTGCATTATGGAAGAGGCTAGAACAAATATGTATGTCGAAAACTCTAACAAGCAAGTTGCATATGAAGCAGCGTCTTTATGCTCATCGTTTGGAGGAAGGTGCGTCAGACACGAACACTTAACAAAGATGTTTAAAGAAATTCTCTCAAACTTAGAGGCCATGGAGGTTCAGTATGATAAAGAAGATCTAGGGTTGATTCTACTTTGTTCGTTGCCTCCGTCTTATTCAACCTTTAGAGACACGATTTTATATAGCCGCGAGTCTCTCACAGTTGATGAGGTTTATGATTCTTTAACCTCGTATGATAAGATGAAACATCTTGTGGTTAAACCCGACTCTCGGGAGAGGGTCTCATTGTTCGTGGGAGAAAAGATCGGAATCTTGATGATGATCGTGGTAGGACACAGGAAAGAAATCATCGTGGTAAATCTAAGGGTAGATCAAGTCTTCAAATAGAGGTAAAACTTGTAACTTCAGCAGAAGAAAGGGCACATTAAATCTGAGTGCTATAAGCTACAAAATAAGATTAAAAGGAGGCTGCGAATCAAAGGGAAAACAACCGTAAAATTCTGGTGAAGGCGATGTTGTAGACTACGACTGATGGTGAACTTCTAGTCGCTTCATCAATGATTCTAAAGTAAGTGAGGAGTGGATACTTGATTCAGCCGCACCTTCCATATGAGTCCCAATCGGGATTGGTTTACAACTTACGAAACAGATTATCTGAAGGTGTTGTTTTGATGGGAAATAATGCTTCGTGTAAGATCGCAGTGTTAGAACAATTAAAGTTAAGATGTTTGATGGAGTTGTCGAACACCTAGTGACGTCACGCATGTTCTAGAATTGAAAAGAAATTTAATTTCGTTGAGTACTCTTGATTCAAAAGTGCATGATACACACAAATGAAAGTGGGGTTTTAAAGATTTCCAAAGGGTCCTTTGTTGTGATGAAAGGCGGAGAAAAATTGCCAAGTTATATGTTTTGCAAGGTTCTCATCATTCTCGGTGATGCAAATGTCGCTTCCTCTTCCTTGTCAGATGATGATATTACTAAACTTTGGCATATGCGCCTAGGGCATATGAGTGAGAATGGCATGACAGAATTGAGCAAAAGAGGACTTCTTGATGGGCAAGGAATTTGCAAACCGAATTTACTGTGAGTCTTGTGTTTTGGGAAGCAAAGAGAGTTCGATTCATTAGAGGAATCCATAACACGAAGGAACGTTGGAGTATATTCATTCGATCTGTGGGGCCATCCAGAGTGCCTTGAGAGGTGGAGCTAATTATATGCTAACCTTTATTTATGATTTTTTCAGAAAAGTTTTGGCATTCTTCTTGAAGCGAAAAAGCGATGTGTTTTTCGCATTTAAGTCTTGGAAAATTATGATTGAAAAGCGAAGGAAAATGATAAAATACCTCCATACGATAATGGCTTAGAGTTACGTTACGATGAGTTTAATAGATTGTGCAAGTCGGAAGGGATCATGAGACACTTGATGATTCGTCATACTCATGACAAAACGGCGTTGCGAGAACGAATGAACGAGCGATCATGGAGAAGGTTCGATGTATGTTGTCAAATGCCAACTTACCGAAGTTATTTTGGGCGTATGACCTCTCATCGCATGTTTTTGATCAACCGATCTCCATCCGTTGCCATTGAGAAAAGACTCACAAGAGGTATGGTCCGTAATCCTGCTAATTATTCGATTTAAAGATTTTTGGGTGTCTGCGTATGCTCATGTTGATAATGGAAAATTGGAACCGAGATCCATTAAATGCATTTTTCTTGGTTATAAAGCTGGTGTAAAAGGCTATAAATTATGGTGTCCTGAAAATAGAAAAGTTGTGATTAGCAGAGATGTTGTTTTTGATGAAACTGCTATGATACCTAACTTATCTCTTAAAGACTCTTCCAATAAAGAAAACCAAAAGCGGTGGAGCATCGAGTTAATACAGAGTCAACTCCTCAAGCCATAACAAAAATTGAGAATAGAGTTGCTTCTTCACCACAATACTCTATCGCCAAAAATAGAACTAGAAGAGAAATTAAACCTCCAAAGAAGTATGCCGAAGCTGATTTAGTTTCTTATGCTTTAAATGTGGCTGAAGATATAGATGCGAATCAAGAGCCATCTAATTATTCTGAGGCGGTTAGCTGTGAAGACTCAGAAAAGTGGATGTTTGCTATGCAAGAAGAGATGGAATCACTCCACAAAAACAGAACATGGGACCTTGTGAAACTTCCTAAAGGTAAAAAGGTCATTCGTTGTAAATGGGTGTTTAAAAAGAAAGAAGGGACTCCAGGAGTTGAAGAACCCGGATATAAAGCAAGGCTTGTTGCAAAGGGTTATAGTCAAATTCCGAGAGTGGACTTCACAGAATATGTTCTCTCCAGTTGTTAAGCATAGTTCGATTCGAGCTTTGCTTGGTATTATAACCATGCATGATTTGGAACTTGAGCGATTAGATGTAAAAAGCTGCATTTACGTATGGAGAACTTGAGGAGGATATTTACATGCAACAACGGAGGGTTTTATAGTCTCGAAAAAGAGGACTATGTTTGCTTGCTTTGAGAAAGTCACTTTACGGTTTGAAACATCACCAAGAAGATGGTGGTACAAGAGGTTTGATTCCTTTATGGCTTCTCATGATTTCAAAAGAAGTAGTTTAGACAGTTGCGTTTACTTTAAGAAAAACAATAACTGTTTCTTTTGTATATCTACTTCTTTATGTTGATGACATGTTGATAGCAAAGAAAAGATAAATGAGAGATAAGAAAGGTCAAAGCCCAACTAAGTGAAGAATTTGAGATGAAAGATTTAGGACCAAAGAAAGAAGATACTTGGTATGGAGATTCTCGAGAGATAGAAAAGCAAGTAAATTGTACCTAAGTCGGAAGGGGTACATTGAGAAAGTTCTTTGTAGGTTCAACATGCAGAGTGCTAAGCCTGTTAGTACTCCTTTAGCGACCATTTCGGACTTTCATCGGCTTTGTCTCCACAATCGGATGATGAGATTGAGTACATGTCACATGTTCCATACTCTAGTGCGATGGGGATCTCTCATGTATGCTATGGTTTGCTCACGTCCGGATTTATCATATGCGATCGATCGCGATTAGCGGATACATGGTAAATCCCGGTAAAGAACATTGGAAAGCGATTCGATGGATTTTAAGATACTTACGAGGCACTCACGATGTTTGCTTACAGTTTGGAAGAACTAAAGATGGAGTCATAGGGTATGTTGATGCTGATTTTGGCTTTGGAGACCTTGATAGAAGAAGATCTCTCACAGATTTACGTCTTTACAATCGGAGGTTGTGCAATTAGTTGGAAAGCCACTTTGCAAACTACACGATCGCTTTGTCTACCAACGAAAGGCTGAGTACATGGCGATTCTCGAGGCTTGTAAAGAAGCTATTTGGTTGAAGGGCTATTTAGTGAACTCAATGAAGACCTTCAAATCAAGATCTGATGTTTTTGTGACAATCAGAGTGCCATCTTCCTTACAAAAGATCAAATGTTTCATGAGAGAACAAAGCATATTGATGTTCGGTATCATTTTGTTCGTGATATTATTGCTCGTGGTGATATTGTTGTGAGCAAAATTAGTACTCATGAAAATCCTGCAGATATGATGACTAAGTCACTTCCTATAACCAAGTTTGAGCATTGCTTAGACTTGGTTAATGTTCATTGTTGAAGTTAAACCCTTAAGGGGTTTTATGGAAGAGGTGGAGAACTTGTTCGCGATGAAGAACTTGTTCATTGAGAATTTGTGTCAAGGTGGAGATTGTTAGAATTAAGTGACCCGAATTCTTATTTAAATAAAATACGATGGAAAATAAATTAAAAGTAAAATCCATATAGAACTAGACTTCTTTTATTTTATTTTAGAATAAGGTTTTTTAAACCTTATTAAACTCCATCTATTTTATATTTATTAGGATAAGGTGTTTCAATCCTACTAGAATATGGCTTTACAAGCCTATAAATAGACATCGTCTATTCCTCTTGTATTGATTCAAAAATTTTCGACATAGTGAATTTTTTTTCTCCTCTGCCCGTGGTTTTTTCCCAAAAGGGTTTCCACGTAAAATTTGTTTGTTCTTTATTTTATTTTATTTTATTTTATTTTTCACAGTAAATAAATAAGATTGTAACTCAATAACAAGGTTGAGACTCTGATAAATTTGAGGTCTTAAGTTTAAGTCATTTATTATGTAAATGTGTGGGTTCTCTTCTAAATTTATTTTAGTTAATTTGTTTGTTTGAATTGAGTTGATTGTTAGCTATTTAATTTAGCGCTTGTGATGCTTTATTTTGTTGGAATTGTTGTAACTTAAAAAAAATTTAAACAAATTAAGAAAATCAATTTGAATGACATTGTAGAATCATATTTTCATATTTGGATGAAGAATATTATTTTGAATCATTATTTATACCAAACGTGTCAAGATTTGAGTATATGGGGTAATCTCAATTATTAACTCAATATTTAACTTTGTGTTATCCCCAGTTTTTCATATGTTATTATATAATAAAATTAAATTATAAATTTCGCTTTGTCAAATTTGTAATAAATTGATT
Source organism: Gossypium anomalum (assembly GCA_025698475.1). Lineage (NCBI taxonomy): Eukaryota > Viridiplantae > Streptophyta > Magnoliopsida > Malvales > Malvaceae > Gossypium > Gossypium anomalum. The sequence goes on from CM046966.1 coordinate 21,446,004, forward strand.
TAAAAGTGTTTAACATTATTTTCAAAGTGTTTAGAAATTTAAAATCACAAGATGCCTTTGAAAAACCTTGATTCAAAACAAATTTTACAACTTTGGAAGACTTCTACCGATAGCGATACAAGTGCATAGAAGTATCGGTAGAACCAAGTCAGAGAGAACCCAAGATTTTTTTCCAGACTTCTACCGATACTTGGGTCTTTTCTACCAATACAAGCCTAGTTGTATCGATATTTGGATTGAGTTCTACCGATACTTAGGGAGGCTTCTACCGATACAACCAAGTCAGTGAGCCTCCCATACACCTTCTACTAGTGCAACTATCGATACAAGTCTGAACCTTTGAAATCCTCAAACTTCTACCGATACTCATGGCTCCAATAGTCATCATTTTCAGGACTTCTACCAGCACAAGTTCACTTGTAGCAATTTGCATATAATGCCTGAATTAATTACAGCATCGACTCTAATTTGCTCCCAATGACTCCAAACAACTCTAAGATTGTTAGAAGATATAAATACAAGTCAATAGCTCTACATTGAAGATAAGAAACAAGTTTGTAAAGTCAATAGCACAAAATTTCAATCTTTTCATTAATATTCTCATTGTTATTCATACACACACTTGAGTAACATTTTTTTTATTCTCTTCAAGTGTTGTATTGTTATTGAGTGGGATCTATCATTGCAATATCTTCTTTTAAGAGGAGTCTTTTATCTCTATTCTAATTTTTCATCTTTGTAAGGGTTTCCTTAAGTTTTTGGGTAGAAAACTTAAAAGGGAAGTGGCTCTATCTTGCCTAGTGAAAAAAAATAGTGTTTTGTAAAGGTTAAACCTTGTGCTTGAAAGGTTCAAATATAGTGACTTTGGAAAATCTTTAGCTATGGCAAACTAAGGTAACAGAGATAAGTAATTGAAGTTGAACCACTATATATTCTTGAGTTTCGTTTAATTACCATATTTTCTTAAAACGCCAATTCGCCCTCCTCTTAATTATCAAGCTTAACATTTAATTTAAACTAGCTCACCAGAATAAATCTGTATAAACTACAACTACTGAAACAACTATATACTAACACTGTCACCGCTTTTAAAGAAAAGAAAGCAGACCATTATGAAAGGCCCACTATTCCTTCAATGATACCAGCAGAGTTTGGTTATGACCTCCGGCTATCAAATGCCCACTTAATATCTTTTCTTTTTGAGTATAATAATCTGTGTTCAACTCTAATCTCATCCAGCAACGATTCAACAGAGATGAGCTATTCTTTTAGATTCGGTCATATTTGTGAATAATTATACAAATAATTTGTGCCTTCCATATCTTTGAATTTGTCTAATAAGAAATCAAGAGAAACAAATGAACATTTGTATTATTAATTCTTCTTGAAACATGAATAAGATAAATGAAACTTTCCCATTATCTCTTCACAGTACACATAAGTAATTGGCACCATTATTACAACCCAAATTTTATTGTACAAATGGCTAAAAATAAAACTTGTAGAAATTATTGAAACTGAAAATTGTAGGTCAAGAACATATGAGCAAATTTAAGAAAATGTTGCCAAAAAATAAAACAAAAGCTCACAAGATGAATATTGCAGGTGCCGGAGAGGTGTGGTCTGGGATCAAGCAGCATTAGTTTCATTTGTTCATCCCCATTGTATCCTTTATGGCATCTGTTGCGCCTTGTGCTTTGGCCTGCATCTGCTGCCCAGCCTGCAAAACAAACCTTCCATTAAACTTGTCTATGTTGCCTGCATCTAAAAGGACAAAAAGAGAGAGAAATGTAGAACCTGTTGCATTGAATCCATAGCAGATTGTGCAGTTTCCCTAGCCTTGTCAGCCATCTGACTGGTCTTCTCCTGAGCTTGGCCCATTTTCTGGCCAGCTTGGTGGCTCAAATCCTGGGATTGGTTCATTTTGGTTATGGATGCGAGAAAAAAACACACAAAAGTAGAGAGGTAAATGTTAGATGATAGATGCTTGATTAGCTTTGGTAATGAAAACCTGAATACAGAGATGGGTATTTATAGGAAAATGTAAGGGTTCCATTGGTAGACAAGTGTGAAAATATTGTTACTTTCTGCAGGCCTTACACCACTAATTCACTGCTCTATTCGAACTTAGTTGCGGTTTTATAGTGTGCTATCTCTACAAATTCTTCTACACCTATACATCACACGGAATAGGAAATTAGTATATATAATATAACAATATACATACCTTATATTTATGCCAAGTGGCACACTCTCAATTTTCTAAATTTTTTCGTTAAATCAATAGTATATTTTATTAAAGGGCACAATTTTTATATATTTATTATTTGTTATTTATTCTTTTTCATTACACATTGTTTTCATTTTTTTTTTTCACATTTTCATATAAATCACTCTATAAATGTGCAAAACATTTTTTTTTCATTTTTCATTTTTATTAAATTAAGTTAATAAATAATTTTAAATTCTATTGAGATAATATTTTAGGATGATATAATTTTCTTTATTTTTCATAATTTTATTTATTAATAAATTTAAATGAAATATATGTTTCATTTTTATAATTTTAAGTTTTCAAAAATATATTGATTTTAATTTATTTTTTTAAACTAATTTTTATTATGATTTTATTTTAAATGGATATAAATTTTAATTGTTTATTCTTTTTTCTTTTTTTTTGAAAATCTCATTTATATAATTTAAATTATCATTAAGTAGTGTAAAATTTTAAAATTTTAAAAATGGAATTTTAAATTTAAAGAAAAGAAAAAAATTTTGTTGATATATAATTTTTTATTAGTATAAATATATATGTAATGAACTTTTTTTCAACACGTAATGAAAAAATTGCTCTATGCTATATAATTTTGGTATTTTAATTTATTTTTATTTTAATATTTAAATTATTTGGATCATTAAGATAATATAAAATTTAATAATTTAACATAATTTTGGAACTCTAAATAAATAAAATATTAAATTTTTTAAATTTTAAATTTTATTTTGATCATTAAATTAATTTCTTTTAATTTATTTTAAATTACTTCACAATCATACATGTTTCTTATATTATGATTAAATGATAATTTATTATTAATTTTTTTCAAAGTAAATAATAATTTTTATTTCTATGATTATTTCTATTTTCTTTTCTTTTCTTTTCTTTTCCTTTCTATTATTAAGTTATATTTTGAACCCCCAATAAAAGAAGGTTATTTTAAACCCCCAAATAAAGCGAGTGAGCACCTCAAGCATATCTTTAAGATAAGCATGAAAATATAAACATGAAATAAATGTGTAGACTTGTCAAGTTCCATATAAAATTAATTATTAACATGAAAAAATATATAAAATTATAATAATTTACACACACACACAAAAAAAAAAGAGAACACCATACGTCACCAACACCAATATTTTTACTAAATTTAATTTTCATTAAAATATTATGTAAAAATATACTACATGTTAGAACTAGACATGAACAAATAAATTATTTCTAAATTAAATCACGATAATAAATTATGCAAAATACATAAAAAGTAATACGACGTAAAAAAAAATTAAAAATTTTATCTTAAAATAACAAATACTAATCACAAGCATTTTATCTTAAAAGATTTAAAACATAATAAAAGAAGTATAAAATAAATGGCTAAAAAATATTTAAATAATAAAAGAAAGAAAACCTTTGAAAACGTATTTTGATAATCTGTTTGTTTTAAAAAAAAAAATTAAATACGACCTGAGGATGTAACATTATTTTATTAATATCTAAGAATTATTATTTTTTTATCTAAATCAAACAATTCTAATTCAACTTCAAATTCCAATTCAAACTATATTCTTTGTAAAAAATAAAAAAAAAAGTCAAAACAACGTTTCCATCACAAGCAGATGACAGAATAAAATATTTAGTTGATTCCTTTTGCATTCAAAACTCCAAAGTATTAGGATTCAAATACTTCTCTAATGTTTCTAGAAGGTTTAAATTTTAAAATATAAATTGTAGAATTTATAAATAAATAAAAAAGTAAATTATACTTATCATCATTTTAAAATAGTGTTTGTTCTAATTTGATCATTTTAATTTTTTTTCTTAATTTAGTTACTCTAATTAAAATAATTATTTGAACTAGTTACTGTCGTTAAAAATTCCATTCATCCACTAATGGATTACTAACATGACACATTATCCAATTGAATGACGACACGTGACATTTTTTTTTATACTTTTGACTAAAACTTAAGGACTTCTTTGTTATTATCCAAAAATACCTTTTTTGACTCTTGTTCCACCACTATTGCCGACAATGGATTCAATGTTAGGAAAAATGATATCAATTTAGAAAAAAATAGTGATAAAACAGTAAAAAAAAATTGCAGCTTTTTTTTTTTTCAATTTTGAGTTGTTCCGGACTTGAATAAAAAAAAAAAAGCTTACCCAAGGCTTTATTCATTTAGAAAATGGGTCTTATTTTTTTTTATCTAAATTTATTTTTTTAGTCTATATTTTTATCCAAACCCTCCACTTTTTGAACGGGCTTTAGGGCCGAACTAGAACTAACAAGTCTAATCCACAACTTTGGAATATATATATTTATATATCTTTCTCTTCATTTTTAGAGATTATGTATATTCAATGTTATGTGTAGTATTAAATTTGTTAATATGTGATTGAGACTAGATGATGGTTGTAATGCGGTTATATATATAATATTAGCTTGTATTCTTGCGTATTGCATGGGTTAATTGTGTGTATTAATTTGAATATGTTATAATTGTTAGTTAAAATATGTAGTATTTTATATATGTTATCATCAATTACTACATATTAGAACATATTTAAAATACATAATCAACTCGTACATCGCACGAGAACATAAACTAATATCAAAATAATATTATAAAAAGAGCTTAGACACCTACGTAATTATCTAAAAAAAACTCTCTTTTTTTTTTTTTTATCTTTCTCTTCTTTATAAACCAAAACCCCCCACCACCATTTTCTCTTCTCTCTTGACTCTTGTTCCACCACTATTGCCGATAATGGATTCAATGTTAGGAAAAATGATAAGTTGAAAGGCATGAACTCAACGCACTTTGTTCGACTTACTCGTACGTGCTTGGGGATAATAAAATACAACACATGGTTAGAAAAATATTAATTAACAACTTGAAGAAATTAAAGTTGAGTGCAACGCGGCTACATCTTCATGCTATACCTAGTTCTGTTCTATAGAGTAATTGGGTCTGATATAATGTGGAACTCCTTTTCTATACCTAGTGAGTTGGCATCCTCGATAAGGGACTTCATGCTAGCTTCAAGCTCTACTAGATCTTCATCACCGGTTAACGCTGTGATTTGAAGAGTTGGGGGACCTTTAGGCCTTGATGCTAGCGTTCGTATCAAGGAAGGCCATAAAAGGCTATGTTTGATTTACAGAGAGAAAGAAAGAAAAAAAAAAAAAAAGGTTTTGGGATAATTACGGAGAAGTCCCTAAGCTTTAGTCAAAAGTCAAAAAATGTCATGTGTCGTCATTCAATTGACTAATTTGTTACATCAGCAATCCGTTAATGGATTAACGGAATCATTAATGGCAGTGACTAATTAGAATAATTATCTTAATTAGAGTAACTAAATTGAGAAAAACAATTAAAGGGACCAACATAGGATAAACCTTATTTTAGAGAGACTTTGAGTGTAGTTTAACCGAAAGAAAGGCATTTAATGTTTATAGCTGATCGTATTCATATTTGAGCAAGTGAACCTGGAACGCGTTTGGGGAAAAAGAACAACTGGAACGCGCACATAGCGACCCGACCCGAACGCGCAAGTGTACAACAAATAATCATAAATATATCATTAATCCTAAAAAATAATGCCACCATTTATTGGGTTTAAAAGTACTTATAGTAGTTTCAAATTATTCATATAAATTGAGATTTATAATTTATTCAACTCATCCATACTTTTCTTTTCTATTTTTCTAAAAAAATGTTATTTTTATTTAATCTAAAGGTAAGTATTCGATCAAATTGAATGAAAAAATTTCAAATTAATCGAGTTGATAAATCTTATTTTATCATCTTAACTCAATTTCAAATTTTCTCAAATCGGACCGAGTGAGATGAAATCCGAATAAAATATAATTGTTTGAATTAAATTAAAAAAATAATTTTGAGTCATTGTAGCCACTGCCACTCACTGTAATCAAATTTGTTGTTAACTTTCATCCCCTCATAATTTATTTATTAATATTTTATATACGGGTTAGCTTCTTTGCTTGCTCAGTTGCTTCAATTATCTTCTGATTTTTGTCACCATGTATTTTAAAATTAAAAAAATATACTAAATGTAAAAAATATGATTTTAAAAAATATATATTTTAAAGATAAAATATGAAATTGATACCAATAGAAAATTTTATTATGAATATTTTATGGCATCATCAATAATTAAATTTTAACAAAAATTGATAAAGATTCGGCATGATTAAACAATTCAATAATATAAATAATACAAAATGTGAAATTTAGTTTAATAATATAAAAGTTTAGGGGAAAAGTAAAAGGAAAAAAGTTTGGGGATTTGGGGGGAAGTAAAAATTTTTGAGGGAAAGTAAAAGGGTTTAAGGAGGGGGGAAAGAAAGTAAAAATGTTTGATATTTGGTTTATTCGAATTATTTAAGTTATTCAAATTCAAAAGCTCAATCGAAAAAATTTCGAGTTGATTAAATTAATTCGATTCAAATAATTTGACATTTGAACTTTTTTTTATTTTTTCAAGTCGAATCAAATTTTGCTCACCCCTAATTTAATCTTTACTAATCTTTTTATATAATAGAAATTTAAAAAATATATTTTAATACTTACATTATAAATTTATAATACAATACATTAAATTTTAATGTGATATAAATATTATAATATAGAAAAATTAAAGTAATATATTGTAAAATTAAAAGTATCTGATCGTGTCAAACTTGAACATTAAGAGTCCGGATGAACAACACAAAGTAATTGAATGATTGTAATTCCTTAGACGTATTTGGTTGACAGAGTATAATTGCATCGTTATTCTCTATATCATATTTGGTAGTTCAAATTGTAATTACAAAGTTACATAATTTATATTTTAAAAAAATATTAATTACTATAATAATTATTAGTATGATAAAAATAATTTATAAACAAGTAAAAAATTAAAATTAAATAATCATATCTATTATGTTAGTCTAAAAAAGAGAGGATAATACGGTTTCTAATAAAAATAGCAAGAAAAATAAACGTGATATGCAATTTTATTTACTTGTTTTAATGCGTATTTGTTAGGTTATTCCATCTTTAATATTTAACATGTGATTCTTATCATCATCTATTAGTCCATGACTGAGTTCATCATCATCTAAATTTGAACTTGCAACATTAAGATTATCAAAATCTCCTTCTTCCATGTACTATTCGAAGTATATGGATCATCTCAATTCCATCTATGATTGGAGTTATAAAATATGCAACATGCTAATACGATCCTCCTTGTATTTTATATTATACTAAGGTGATTTGTTAATATGGAAATATTTTTTTAGAATAAGAAATAGCTTATCAACCATATTTTGAGGTATTAAATGTGTCAAAGAGTTTACAAGTTATATATGATGCTTGTGACCGACATCATTCTCTCAAATGGTATCATACCCCCACAATATTATATAAGAAAACATTTTCTATTTGCATAATTAGCATCGGCCTTATAATATTTAGGTTCATAGTTCAAGTAGTTTGTAGCTTTAATTATACAAACTTATATAAAGTTAATTTGGAGAAGAATATTGGCTTATATCATTTTTTATAATACATAAATTAAATCAGAATAATATAATATTTATAATATTTAACTTTTATCAATTGTCCAAAACTTTAATAACACTTTTATAAATAAAATAATTTTCTGTCATTACTTTTAAAAGTTATTTTTATAAATAAATTATGATAAAAAAAAACTATAGCAATTTTTTATAAATAAATAATATATTGTTTTATAATATATACCATGAGCACATAAATAAGATATGTCCGTATTTAATGGCTATTTTACCTAAATGACCTAAAAAATAAATAATTGTAAAAGTGACCCAGGTTAAAAAACAATCACTCAAATGACCTAAAATGAACAGTAAAATGGGGTTGGAGAGACTTAATGATTGACACCACCAAAAAATGGAACACAATCACTGCCTAATGATTTTTGAAAAAAAAAATTTAAATCTGGTTGGCCATTAGTGTCCTAGCACCCCAATTTTTTTTAAAAATCTTGTACTGGGGTGTCAGCTATTAGTATCTCAACACCCAAATTTTTTTTCAAATACAGTACAGGGGTGCAGACCATTAGTGTCCTAACACCCAAAAAAATTTTTTAGTTTCCGAAAAAGTTGATGCTGGCCATCTACTCCCCCTGACCCAAGTTTTTTTCACCTGATAAAGTGGGTGTTGGCCATCAGTGTGCCAGCACCCAAATTTTTTTTTTAACCCCTGATACAATCATTAGGCATTTACTGTTCATTTTAGGTCATTTGGGTGATTGTTTTTGAACTTGAGTCATTTTTGTAATTATTTTTTTTTTGGATCCTTTAGATAAAATAGCCTAATGCCATAAAATTTTATAAATAATTATATGACAAAACTTTTATAACATGTAAATTGTTTTATAATAAACTTTTTGACAATAACTTTAGAAAATTTTTTAGTTATAACTTTATAAAATATACAAATTATTTTTATAATATAATTTTTAGGATTTATAATATAAGAAATTTTTTGCCATAACCATCCAAACATTATAATATAATTTTATAACTTGTATAAATAAAATTGGATTTGGGTGTAATTATATGTGTTATTACTTCAATTCTTATCTCCCTAAGAATTGAAATTTGTAATTACAATGGTTACCCAAATATGTTATTCTTGTGTAATTACAGATATTTATATCTAAATCCAATTACTAGATGATTTTCTAAACATTACTAGAATAAATTCAACATAAATTACACAATAGAAGTAAAATGTGAAATATATCTGGGTAAAGCCTATAAATGTTAAATCTAAAAAAAAACCACACACCTTATATAATTACGCACATAATAAAACTCGAATTTTACCCGTACAAATAATACAAAAATAATACAAATAACTTTGTTTTTCCAAGATTCTCTCAAAGAATCATGGGAGTAAGAGGGTAAAAGGGTCAGAGTGTAGCGACAGGTAATTAAAACCCAAAGATGATAATATTAAAGAATATTAAAAAAAATGTGGTCCGTCAAATATTAGACGTTAAAGGACATCGCAGGCTGTAAAGTTAAGAATGAGAAGTATTGTGAGTCATATCCTAATAGATGCTGACTCTGCTTTCACATGCAATACCTTATTCACATCACAACAACAATATATATATATATATATATATATATTTATGAATTTTGATTCCTAATATGCCCATTTTTTAAGTTATCTTTCCTTATTCCTATTTTTAAAATATCATTTTTAATACAATAATATTTTCTTTTTAATATTATATGTTATTTTTTCATATCATATCATCATTTCTCTTCCTTATATTACCTCTATATTTGTGTCTAAATATAAATTTTATTACTTTAATAATTTGTGTGTACTGTAAATTTTGGGGGAAAAATATGTTTTTATTTTAATTTGTATGATATTTTTATATTTTAATACTAGTATAATGTATATTCTAAGTGCATGTATGTTAGTAGCATCGAATATATGATATTTTCCATTCCATAAAGTACTTACCAAATATATACATATATTTGCGTTTTAAATGACTTTGGTACAAAATATAAAACATACGTACCATCTTAATTAACTATCATTATTATACAAAAATAAAATAAACATAATCTTTTTTCACTTTGCATTACCACGTCAGAAATATTTAGTATAAAATTTATATATAATGATAATACAAATTAAGTTATTACCGTCCTAACTATTCTAACTACTGGAGTAGTTGACAAAGTCAATGTTGTTATCCAATCAAAATATTCAAACGTTTTTGGGCAGCTTAATTTCATACATGTCAACATGTCAAGTTGTCCCCAACAATAAACAAACTTATCACTTTGGCTACTCCAATAAAAAAAAATTAATTTTAATAAAAATTAAAATAAATTTATTTATTTATTTATTTCGGTTTAATATTATTTGACTATTAAACACATCAGTGAATCATGAATTACGAAATTTTTATTGACTGTAATCTTATCCTTGTAATGACTTAAGCCTACATCTATAACTTCCATATTGATATTTACAGCTTTGGAAATTACCAAACGTGTAAAAATATTGAGATTCACGTGTATTTTTGCCTATATATTCCAAACTTAGTAGAGACATTTTCTCCCGTAATATTAATCCTTTTTTTTCTCGCTAGACAAAAGCCAAAATCTCTCATTGTCTTGTCTCTCCCTTCTATGGCAACAAGAGTTCTCTCATCATCACCGAAGCTCCTCAACAACCTCCGCTCCTTCATCAAGCCTCTCAACTCCGCCTCTGCTGCGGCCGCCTCACCCCTCAATTTCGACGAAAAACCTGAGCTTTCCACCGTCGAGAAACAGCACCCAATTGCAACAACTCTTCACCAACCAACCACAAACCTTGACCTTGATGATCACCAGAAGCTTTTCGCTTCGGTTCCTACGTTGAGGCTTTTACGTTCTTCGGTCAATCTCGGGTTGGCTTCCAATGAGACGTTCGTCGATTTCGGGATGTGGGTTATGAATTCCAGGCTTATGGAAACGCCTCTGCTACGTGACATCATATTGAAAACCGTCAAACACACCTTCTTCGAACATTTCTGCGCCGGTGAAACAACGACGGAGGCCGGCGAGTGCGTGAGGAAAATCCAGGAGGCTGGTCTGCGAGGGATGCTTGTTTACGCCGTCGAACACACCAGCGATAACGCCGGATGTGACCGGAATTTGGAGGGCTTTTTACAGAGTGTCGAATTCGCCAAGTCACTTCCACCTTCATCTGTAAGTGATCTTCCATTACCCATTTATTTTTCCCGAGTTTAAGACGATGAATTCATTAATTCTTTTCCACAGAAAAAAAAAATACAGAAACTTGAAATCAACGGTCAAGTTTATAACCAAGTTTTGAGCTATTCAAATGGAGATTTCTCTCCCAACACGTAAACCTCAAAAATTCCAAATTAAGATATATAGCTTCATCCCCCCCCCCCCCCCCTTAAAAGTAAAACCATTTTAGTGTGTATTTTCAAGGGAAAAAAAGGTTTCAAGTAACAGACTTGAGATTTAGTCTAAATTAATTGTTTTAAAAATATATTTAATAACTTTTAGTTAAATCTATAAAAGGAAAAGAAGAAAAAAATCTAGCGAGTTAGGTTTATAGTTGTATCCTCACGTGAGCTTAACTATATTAAAAATGCATTAAAGATTAGAAGAAGGTCGTTAATATAAAATTTCAGCATATATACAATGGGGTCCAGGTAGCTGGCTCCGCCGTGTCCTTCACAATGCAAAATCATATCTTTAGCCTTTTTTAAAGTTAAAATATTTGGGTATTCATTGTACTATTATTTAATATAATTATTAATTTTATTTATATAAAACAAAGGTTTAAAAATACTCGATTTTATAGGAAGATAAGTAAATACAGTTTGGAGTGTAATAGGGAAAAGTGCAATAAGAAAAGGAGAAAAAGTGAACGGTGGGAGATTTGACAGCTGCTACCTTATTAATATGTTTGATAGCAGCAAAAGTGAGAAAAACAATAGACAACTTGTCTGAAGATAGGTACAATCTGTGTTATTTAATAAGGGAGATTCCAACAATTAAGGAAAGGGGGGAAGTGCCTGCCACTGAATCTGTAGGAATCCAAGTTGTAGTAGGTCAACATTTAAGATTTGACCAAACATTTTTATTAGGCAACGTCCTTGTCATCCATGAACTTTCCAGCTTGATTCCAGTTTTACAAAAGAAAAAAAACTGTGTTGGAGAAATACTATTCACAAATTTCAACAGCCGCCATTTTTATTGAGTTTGAATGGTATTTACATTAGTTTAATATTTTAATTGTCTTGGTTTATATAGGTAAGCTTTGTGATAGCGAAGATAACAGCAATATGTCCCATTAGTCTACTAAAGAGAATGAGTGATTTATTAAGGTGGCAATACAAAGACTCATCATTGAACCTTCCATGGAAACTCAACACATTGCCAATTTTCACCGACTCCAGTCCGTTGTACCATACGCTCCAAAGACCCCAGCCATTAACCCCACAAGAAGAATCGGATCTTGAGTTGGCACACCAAAGACTGTTAAAACTTTGCCAAAAATGCGCGCAGTACAACGTGCCTTTAACCATTGATGCCGAAGACACGTCGATTCAACCCGCCATCGATTACTTCACGTACTCCTCGGCCATCATGTATAACAAAGATGATAACCCCATTGTCTACGGCACGATGCAAGCTTACTTGAAAGACGCGAGGGAGCGGCTGTTTAACACGGCGAGGACGGCGGAGAAACTAGGGATTCCAATGGGATTTAAGCTGGTGAGAGGCGCTTACATGTCGAGCGAAACCAAGTTGGCTTCTTCCTTAGGGTTCGATTCGCCGGTTCACAACACCATTCAAGACACCCATGATTGTTTCAATGACTGTGCTTCGTTTATGATTGAGAAGATTGCTGATGGGTATGGCGGACTCATTCTCGCAACTCATAATCTTGAGTCAGGTACGGTGTGGAAAACTTAAAAACAGAGTTGGACTCTAACTAGAATGCCAAAACTGACAACGCTGATTGAAACAGGGAAATTGGCAGCATCGAAAGCACGAAATTTAGGAATTGAGAAGGGGAATCAAAAGCTTGAATTTGCACAGTTATATGGAATGTCGGAAGCGCTGTCGTTTGGATTGAGAAACGCAGGGTTTCAAGTTAGCAAATACTTACCCTATGGACCAGTTGATATGGTAATGCCATACCTTTTAAGGAGAGCCGAAGAAAATAGAGGACTCTTATCAACTTCAAGCCTTGATAGAACTCTCATGGGGTAAATTATTAAGCGTTGTTTTTTTTTTTTTTTTTTTTGTACTCTGTATTTCAGACATGGTTTTCCTTGTCCTATCGACACGTATAGATGCTGATCGGCTGGTGATGTAATTTTTTTGCAGGAAGGAGTTGAAGAGAAGATTAAAGAGCCCGCAATTTGCGAAGCCAGAGATGGCAGCTACAGCAGCAGGTAGCATGAAGATAGAAATAGGGACCCCATAAATGAGGTTTTGATTCATAGATGGTTTGGGATGGGCAAATTTTGCCAACAATGTAGAATTATGAAAAAAAAAAAAATAATAACAATCATTGTAACGTTTGGGCATTCGTCCCATGTCAATTGATATTTGCATTAGAAATTGATTTTTCTTCTTTATTTTTTATCAAATCCTTTCCTTAGCAATAAATTTTATTTTTTTATTATATTTAATTTTTTTGACATAATACTTAATACTCATCTCAATCAATACTCGATCAGCACAATAAACTTAATCCTAAATCTAAATATTCAGGGATAAGCAATATTTATTAAAATATCAAAATATTTGATTTAATAATCGAGTTTTATTTTTTTTAAATATTTATTTTTTATCAATAATCTCATAATTTAGTGACAAAAATATTATAATAAAAGAAAGAATCTTTAAATTTAATCTCAAATAACTTTATTTTATTAATTTAATAATTCAAGTTACTCAAACTCAAAATTGTAATTATTAAATTAAATTTATTTTTTTAATCTAGAAGAACCGAGAGAAAAACAGTATTCTAGAGTGGTCGGTAGGCTCAAAATCTAGTTAATAAAATATTATTTTCAAAACTTATTCCAGTCTACAATCGAAAGTTGCGTGGAAGATTAACACAAATTCCCTCCGCAAACAAGAGATAAGTAGATGATGGTACAATGATGTGGAAATCACACCCTCTCAACCATTTATTATTTTCAGTCAAAATCAATAAAAGCCAAGCAACTTATTCTCGAAATTGGTGTAAAAACCAAACCACACTCAATATTCAAAACCTAACAAAAACTGTCTTTTTCTAATGCATGAAAATGAAAGCTTCAATACATTTACTATATTATATTCAACATTGATTAGCATTTCGAGAGACCAAATTTTATGATCGTCGAAAGATTGGAAAGCATCAAAATCACGGGTGGTAATTGGCGGTGTTACTTGATTGCGACTAGAAAGAGAGCAGCAATTTGTGAGTGGAGAATGACATTAGAGAGGAAACCACCCACCCACTAATGGGTAGGTTGAACTAAGAAGGCTGTTGAGTGTTGAAGATTCCATACACGCAGCCAACTTTTGTTGATTCAGATTCCTTATTCTTTTCTTTTGTCAAAAATGAGATTTGCTGGAAAAGGGAGATGAATGTGGAATTGAGACGTACGTTTGGTGTATGAAAAGGAATCTATAATAGAATCCACAAAAACCACGTTATGGGATGGAAAATGTAAAATTCATTTGGATGCGTATCTGGGGCAGTGGTAGAAGAATCTCAACATGCACTCATGTTTGAAACAGAAGATTCGTGATCAGATAATTTAAGATCCAAACTAAAGGTCACAATTAGAATCTTTATGATGCGTCACCAATGTTTGGATTAGTTTATTTAGAATGATAGATCCCTCGTAAAACAACTAAGGTTAGTGAAAAACAAATATGTTAATACTGATTGAAAAAAATTAAATATGAAATAAAAAACTACTGTGTCGTGGTAAATTTACTGTCTTAAAAACAAATTTTTCTTGATCAGTGTAATCGTTTAGTGGACGTTGTCCCCTAAGGTTAATATAATTCTTCGATATTCGTACACCTAAATATGGAAGATGAAACTTAATTGATGCTACTCTTCTCGGGAAATCATAGTAGGAATAATTCCCAAAAAAGTTTAGAGGGGTCATAGTCGGTCCAGCTTAAAACTAAAATTCCTAGACAGAATTTTCTTTAAAAATAAGAAATCGCGAACAGAAAGCAGAGGAGAAAAATGTTTTCAGAGAGGTGTTTCTGTTGAATGTGAAAAAAGAAGAAATCAACCCTTTATTTATACTAGTAACAAAAGGACAAAATGGTAAAACGGCATGGATAATTTGGTAAAAAAACCCATGACAACATCTCCACTAAATCCTCAACAATCATGATTTTCTTTGCATTATCAACAATCCCACACTAATACAAAGTGATTTTGAGATTTTTTGAAAACACGAGAAAAAATAAAGTTCTATTTTAGTTAAAATACGCGAGAAAAACAACAGTGAACTTGTAACAACCCGTTTTTTAGTGGTGTCAGAAATTGTGGTTTCGGGGCCACAAATTTGACGAGTAAGTTCGTAAATCTTATTTCAATATTTACGAGTCTAATATGATATTAAAATAAATTTTTATATTGGCAATTTATGCTATTGGATCGAACAATTAGGTTCAAGTGGTTAAACCCTAAATTTAAGTGGTTTTAAAAAATGAGGTATCGGGACCTCGTTTCTATAAATCGAGCCGTGAATATTTTTATAAATATTTACGGAGTGTAATTAAGGTTGTATTAAAGTTTCATTAAGAAATTTTTATAAATATTTACAGAGTGTTATTAAGGTTGTATTAAAGTTTCGTTAAGAAATTTTAATGTTTAGACAGTTAATTAATTGAAAAGGACTAAATTGTAAAAGTTGCAAAAGTTGAATTCTATTAATTAAATGGATCAATTAGCTTTGAAAAGGTGAATTAATGGACTTGAGTGGTAATTATACCATATTTAATGTGAGTGGATAGTTATGGATAGGTTGCATGGTAAATTTCATGATTTTAAAAGGGTATATTAGTAATTTAATAATTAAAACTAAAATAAACAAAATCTAAATTTTTATCTTCTTCATTCTTTAATTCAACTGAATAGCTATGGTGTGGGGAGGAAAAAGCATCCGACCAAGCTGAAATTTTGATGCATGGTATTTGATTTGATCCCGTTTCTAATCATTTTTATGTTTTTTTATATAGTTGTAACTAAGTCTAGCTAGCTCGTATCTTTGCTTTTGAAACTGTTAAAGATTTTAAATTTTTCCATTGATGAACCTTGTGATTTTAGATGTTAAATGATGAATTTGAGGTGTTAGTTGTTATTTATAAGTATTTTATTAAGAGATTTTTGATGAATTTGTCGATTAAGGACTAAATTGTTGAAATAGTAATAGTTCAAGGACTTGATGTGAAATTGTTGCAAAAATGGGCTGAAATGGAGGCTATGAATATTCAGCTAGTATGAATTTGCAATAAAAATGGTTAATTTACATGTTTTAGGCTCAGGGACTAAATTGAATAAAAGTAAAATGTTGGGGGGTAATTTTGTAAAAATGTCAAAAATAATTAAATTGCATAAAATAAATAATTTTACTATATAAATTAATAAATTAAATGAAATTATTAATTTAGATCAACACCGAGTGGAAAATCGAGGAGAATGAAAAATTACCAAAAAGCCCTTGTACTTTGATATTTCTGCAATTTAGCCAGGTAAGCTTGTAACTTGATTAAATCAATTAATTTTGGTTTTGATTGTTTAATATCTAATTGTTTATATATGAATTGAGTTTATTGGTTTGAAGGAAAATGAGTAAGACTATAGTTGAAAGACACTATGGCACCATACCAGAAACAAGTAAGACCATGATTGAAAGACGTTATGGCATCACTATTATATCGAGTAAGACCATGATTTAAAGACGTTATGACATCACTATTTTATCGAGTAAGACCATTAAAGACGTTATGACATCATGATTCTATCGAGTAAGACCATAGCTGAAAGACGCTATCGCATCACGAATCAAAGGAATAAGACCATGGTTGAAAGACAATATGGCAAATTGACGAAAAAAATGAATAAGACCACGGTTGAAAGACACCATGGCATACTCCGATCATTTGATATTCAAGTAACACGTTTTAAGTATGGCATGCTCCGATCATTTGATATTCAAGTAACACGTTTTAAGTGAGGTATGTATTGAAAGTATGAATACAAGTTGAATATTTGACTAGTATAGTCTGATATTGAATATTAATACCTTTGTGTAGTTATATATTTTTATTATGTTTATAAATACATTAAATCTTGATGTTGTAGTGTGTTTAGAGAATTAAATGGTTACTTGAGTATTTGCCTAATATTCGATGTTATTTCATTTGATTCAACGAGCATGAAAAAGGAAAAGTATGTGTTCAAATGAACTATGTCATGAAGTTATAAAAAGAAAGGAAAGGAATGTATTCGAATGAACTATGTCAAGAAATTATGAAAATGATTGAAATGGAAAATTTATATGCAAGTATGTTATGTTCATGGAAATGATACATTTAAAAGAAGTATGTTCATGTACCATTAGTTCATCTTATGTTAATTCAAGTGAATTACATTTAAATGGACTAACATGTGTTGTTGATCTGCTTAGGCTTGTGCCAAGCTTGTGATTATGATTGGTGATTATGATTGATGCTTATGCTTATAATTTGTACTATGTAAATGAAACAGGTAAGAAAAGAGAATGAAAGGGTAAGCTCATAATTGGGATGCAATATGAGATTATAAAAGGTTTGATGTGATAAATAATGTACTTATATATGAGAAGTCTACTTATGCTATGTAAGAATTACTTATATCATAGATAAATACACTAACTCGTAAAATGATAATGTTGTTTAAGTTTATGCTATACATTTGGTATGGAAGAGGAAGTAAGTAAATAGAACGATTCATAATATTATGAAAAGGTTGATGATTATGTTTTACGACTTATAAATTCCAATATGTTATATATGAAAAGTATATGTGATGTTATTGAATATACTCAATTGTGACTTGAATGGTGTTCAATAGGTTTATACTAAGTTTAAAGTATTAGTGTTTAATCATGTTTAATCTATGTATTATAGTATTGAAGGGATAAGTTATGTTTCATGTTCTACGAGCTAACTAAGCATTCATTGCTTATGTAGTTGTCTTTCTCTTACTTTACAGATTATCGGAAGCTTGATTAGGTTGAAAGCTTGTCGGAGATCTATCAAACTATCCAGTGATTATATTGGTAGATTTTGATGTCTTGATCAAGGTTATAATGACATGTATAGGTGGATTTGTGTATAAATAATCTAGTGGTTGTTTTGGTATGTATAAGTATCATTATGGTTAATGTACTTATGGTATCTTGATGGTTGGTGTTAATATGGTTAAGTTGATGCATGATTTTATTACCAAAAAGGTAAGCTTGGCATGTTTGCAATATGGTTAATTAAGGTATGCTTGAATATGAAATTTAGTTAATTGTATTTGTATGAAAAATGACCAATTGGGTATATGTTGGTGTAGTTCAATGTTGTCGATTATGGTATAATTTGGTATGGAATTAAGCTATATATATATGGATGAGTTGTGATCAAATATGTATAAGTTTAGGTATATGTGTGTTTGAGATGATTGAGAATAATGGTTCAAATGGTAAGTTAAATTGACATGGTATAGATCAATTATGGTATGTTTTAAAATGGTATCAAGGTGACCAATTATGCATATGTTTGGTTAAGTTGAATGCTTGCTCTTGAGGTGCATTATATGACATATTGGTTGAATGAAATTCGATCATTCGAATTGGTCTTATTATGCATGTTTTAGGTATGTTTTAATGCTTGATTGTGTGTGCAAATGACTTGTAGGTGTGTACTTGAATTGGGTGAAAGAAATGACTTGAATTTGACTTATTTCTTGTCCACACGGCTTAAGACACAAGCGTATGTCCCAGCTGTGTATGATACACAGCCATGCAACACGGTCGTGTGTCCCTTATAAGTTCAAAGGATAACAAGTCAGGCAGTTACGCAGCCTAAGACACGGGCGTGTGTCTCAGTCGTGTGAGGCATATGGCCTGGCCAAACAGCTGTGTGACCCCTGCATTATGAAAGTTTCTATCTTTTTCTATAAAGTTCTAAATGTTTCCTATTTAGTCCCGATTTGTTTCTAAAGTGTTTCTTGGGCCTTGAAGGCTCGATTAAGGGACCATACGCATGTGTATGAATGAACTTTGATATGTTTAATGAAATGATTGGAAATATATATTTTTAAGTTATGGTTTTATGGTAATGCTCTGTAACCCCTATTCCAACGACGGATACAGGTTAAGGGTGTTACAAAAATTAGTTGCTTAAACACTAATATCTTGTGGATTTGAACTAGTACATAGTGAAATAAGTGATTATTCTCTTTAACAAGTGAACAAATCTTGAACTTGTTAAGATAGGAGTTAATTCATGACACACAACTAATCTCGAATCCAATTAAAGTTCCACGATAACTCAATAAGTTTTAGCCAACGTACCTCAGGATGCTAGTAAGTATTCTAGAAAAACTACCCAAAATAGTTTTCATAGAAGGTGGCTAGTCCTTGACACTTACGTAGGTGATTTCATCAAGTCTATCTCAATATAGACCACCCATATTAGGGCTATGAAATCATTAAGAGCTTTCATTAAGCTCATCCTCTCAAATTTAAGTTCGGTGAATTCATCAAACCCATCTTAATAGGATCACCCAAACTCTGGCATATGAACTCATTAAGAGAAATAAATGGAACCTCTCAAGTCAGTGAATTCATCAAGTCTATCTCAATAGGACCACCCAAAATCTGGGCTATGAATCCATTAAGAGTAAAAACTCATCCTTATGCATGTACACCATTTGCTATAAGGATATGTAAAATGTACACTATGAGTTTTTCCATTGTTTCGTTTGACCACATTGAATAAGTTGGGTATCCACCATGAATTCCTCAACCACTAGGCTTAAGACCCATCCCTCTCAACGAATCAAAAATCATTTTCTTACTAAATTCTTTGGTTAGTGGATAGCTAGGTTCCTTTTAGACCTCCCGCACTCCAAAGCGAGTACTCCATTCTTTATTAAATGCCTTGATTCATGCCTTATTTGAATACGTGTCTTCTTACCATTGTAAGCTTGATGAGTTCATTTTTCAACTTCACTATAACAATATTGTTGATGCCTTCTTTGTTGTTGTGGTCAAGAGCCTTGCAAATTGATCACAAAACTCGAGATCAAAAGGACCCTATAATAAACACAAGAAAGATTTTTTTTTTTTTTAAAAAACCTTAACAAGACAAATTCTAACTTTAGGAGAATCATAAATGGAAGAAAAAGTTACTAAAATGTTGCATAATTAATTAGTTGAAAACATTTCAACTTCTTTAGAGAATTCAAGAGAGCTTTAGAAGAAAGCTAGATTTATAGTTACTTAACTATTTACTGAAATTGTTTATGGTCAGGTTGACTGAGCATATATGTATGGTATCAATATTATAGAACACTTAACTAATTTGGTCCAAAATATGTGCCTTAAATTTTGTCAAACTAAACAACATTTATAATTAACTAACTTAAACCTGTTTAGACTTGCCTATGTAATTATGTATATTTTATTAATTTTAAACATTGACTACTTAATATATATTTTTTAATGTTTATATTATGATATCATGTATTTTTTATGTAATATAAATTATATAAGATATTATTGGTCAAATACCGCACACGTAAGTATAAGTATCTAAATATTAAAAAGATCAGTCCTACAAAGAGTTATTACTAATTATAATATTAATCACCATTTATTACTCTAAATCCTATCTAAATAAAGCGAATAAAATTATTAAGGTTATAAAAACCTATTATTATAATTTCATCCAATGTAAAATTAATTAATTGATCAATCTCGATCTAATCTATTCTAATAGACTTGATGACTAACATGTTTACCAATCTCCTCTTAACCCTTTTCTAAGTAATTAAAGAATTAATCTAATCTAATTATTGAGCTATATTTATATGTAGAAAATTTAGATCAAATTCATTAAAAGTAAACCTCAATTATGGTTACCTAAAATAATCATGTATATTCTTATCCTATCCAAATAAATAAATAAATAATTATTCATACTATTTTAGATAAAGAGCTATCCAATCTAGACTTAAAATGTAAAATCCTTTTTCCAATTCTTTTAGGTTTTATCAAATTAATAATTGACTAAACCATTATGAATAATCAATTTTTTTTAAAAAAAGTAGAAGGAATAAAGCTAAATATGAAATACATTGCAATATTAGAACATAAATTATATTTAAATAAAAATGAAGAAGTTTCTCGGGGTTTTTTACCCTAATAATATAAAAAAATAAAATAAAATATCAAAATAGATTGTTCCAAAGATTAAGTACCAAAATGGTACATTTGAATTTGTGGAGGGTGGTCCATAGGAGGCACCACCCTCATTTTCTAACGAAATATAGTAAAAATAATAATAAAATAATGGTGACATGACGGGACGCGCCTAGGAAAGAGGTGGCACGGGTGGAGGAGCTGGCGCAGAAGGCACCGGTGGAGGGGTTGTCAGAGGCGACACCACTTTGCAGTGATAAGACGGTTGCATGCTGACTTAATTTGTTTTTTTTGTGTTTGGGGACCTTATAATGGTCCCTAATTTCATTTTCTGTTGGTGGGTGAAGGAGAAGAAAGGGAAGGGGAAGAAAAGAAGAGAAGAAGAAGGAGAAGGGGAGGGCGGGAAGGGAAGGGAAAAAAAAGAAAAAAAGAGAAGAAGAATAGAGAGAGGGAAGGAGGAAGAGAAGAAAAAAAATAGAAAAGAAAAGGTTTTTTTGTTATAAATTAATAGATTAATGTTAATTTAATTTGTTTTTGTTGTTATTATTGTTTATTTAATTCGGATTTAAATTTTTAATTTATTTTTGTAATGTATTATTTGGTTAAAAAGAGCTATTAAAGTATGTTTGTATTTATTTTATATTTTTATTCATTCATAATTTAATTTTAATTTAATGTTTATTGAAGTAAAAAAGCCTATTTATGTTATACACAAAAATTGTTTTATTATTTTATGTAATTTAATTGTTATGTGTGTTTTATGTTGATTAGATAAATTTTTTATGAAATTTATTTGGCATGTTATTGTTTTGATTATTTTAATATTTTTTATGTAGGTAAAAGATGAGGCTATTGATATAGAATTTGGAATTTATGAGATAAATTAGGAATTAGTTTATGTGTTCTAATTTTTTAAGATTTTATAATTGAGAATAAGAGTTTATGTTTTTAAATTTTATTTTATGTTTTTTATAAATATTAAAAATAAAATTTCCTTTGAACTTTAATGAAAGAAAATTATATTTTTTGATAATAATTAAGTTGGCGTGTTATTATATATATATATATATATATTATATTTTAAACCTGTTAGAATTAAGTGACCCGAATCCTTATTTATATAAAATACAATGGTAAAATAAAATAAAAGTAAAATCCATATAGAACTACACTTCTTTTATTTTATTTTAGAATAAGGTTTTTTAAACATTCTCAAACTTCATCTATTTTATATTGATTAGAATAAGGTGTTTCAATCTTATTGCACTCCTATTAGAATATGGCTTTACAGGCTTATAAATAGACATAGTCTATTCCTCTTGTATTTAAATTTGAATTCGACATAATAAATTTTCTTCTCCTCTGCTCGTGGTTTTTTTCCCGAAAGGGTTTCTACGTAAAATCTGTGTGTTCTTTATTTTTATTTCTCTTTTCTTTGCGATATATTGTCATTACCAACATTCTATTTTTTGCAAATGGGTATCAGAACATCCGGGTTGTTCACCTCGATCACGGCAATGGCATCTTTGAAGTATGAAATTTTGCTGTTGGATAGTAACACCAGATTTGCGTTGTGGCAGATAAAGATGCAGCCAATTCTTGCACAGATGGACTTAGAGGAAGCCCTGCTAGGGGTAGATAAGATGCCTTCGACATTGACGGAAGAAGAGATGAAGCGCAAGGATCGAAAAGCGTTAACACAGTTACATCTGCATTTGTCTAACGAAATTTTACAGGATGTGATGAAGGAGAAGACCGCCACTGGATTATGGAAGAGGCTGGAACAAATATGTATGTCGAAAACTCTAACCAGTAAGCAACATATGAAACAGCGTGTAACACCCTTCACCCGTATCCGACTCCGGGACAGGGTTCGAGGCGTTACCAAACTTAAACATTCACAAACATATAAAATCGGGTCACCAAGTTCTGCCCAAAATTTAAAACTTACAAACCACAATGAATAAAGACTACATCTCATGGCCATATACAAAAGCTCAACGTAGGCCAATACGTAAACCAAATCATAATAATAATACATGTCATGAAACAAACTTGCTATACATGCCACTCACATGAAAATATTTAACATATACTAGCCAATACTCCAAGGATAATGGCTTGATAGTGTGATGCTGCCTCCGACAATCTCCAACCCCTGAGCTGACCTGACAAACTAAAAAAAAAGGGAAAGAAGGAAGTAAGCTTTACGCTTAGTAAGCAAGTATATAAATAATGAATAAAGAATTTAGTATGATTACATAATAACTCAAGTGTATCTACGTTTAATTTCACTATTCCACTTTGGTCAAGCTGTCTCTCCTGCGTCATGTTCACTAAATAAATCATAACTCGAGTTACGAAACTCAAAATCCAATTCCGTAAATTTTCCTTGAAACTAGACTCATGTATCTATTCACTAATTTATTTCTAGAATTTTTGGTCAAGCCAATTAGTGCAGTTTATTAGTTAAAGTTTCCCCTATTACACAGCTCGACTGATCTGACCTCTGTTCACTACGAATTGAATTTCTCCCAGTACACAATTCAAATGACCATGAAACCTGTTTCATTTAAAACTAGACTCAATAAGGAATTTATTAATATAAACTATATTTCTTAATTTGTTTTTTACAATTTTTAATGATTTTTCAAAGTTGGAACAGGGGATCACATAGTCATTCTAAGCAAGTCACACACAATTATAAATATCTCAAAATATAGAATTCCTTTACTTGCTCCGTTTCTTTTATATGAAAATAGGCTCATTAATCTCATTCAGCCTCTAATTAAATTATTACTATTTTTGGTGATTTTTCAAAATCACGTCACTGCCATCTTGTCCACAAGTTTTTTTTAGTGCTAATTCACTCTTTCACACTTTCTTTGTATTAACCTCATTTTAACTTATATATATATATATATCACAAATCATTTTCACCACATTTCATACATCACAAGTATAGGTCCATAATTACAATGTCACCATAAAGCCATCCCGTTGAACAATTCGGATCAATTCCCGATACTTGATGGTTTCAGCACACAGCTCCACCATCATATTTCATATAATTCGGCTCTCTTGTACACATGGTGAACACTTAGTACCACCCATGTGACCTAGCCAATTTATTACGTAGCTCTCTTGTCCACATGGTGTCCTACACTTGGAATCACACATGCGACCTAGCTACATTTATCTCTCCCGTAGCTCTCTTGTCTACATGGGATACTTCCCATATCACACATGTGACCTAGCTACATTTATCTCTCTCCCGTAGCTCTCTTGTCTACATGGGATACTTCCCGTATCACACATGTGACCTAGCTACTACATAGTATCGTGTAGGTTTCTTGTACACATGATGTGCACTCGGCATCATACATGTGACCTAGCTACACTCCATCTATATTATTCAATTCTTCCGAATGTTCAACCAGGATTTCTCTCTCTATTACTTATTTCCATTCTTCCAATAATCAATTTATGCTTCAAAATCGGCTAAAATATATATAATAGGCTGAAATATAAAAATGTAAATGAAGTTAATGTATTATTTACATACAAACTTACCTCTCTGCAAAATATGGAAATTTTGCAATTTAATCCAAAACATTTTCCTTCCCTGCTCGAGATCGATTCCACGCCTTTCTTGATCTATAATATCACATTTAGCCCAATAATTAATCACACTATTCATATGGGTCAAAAAATCATATTTTTACAAATTTGCATTTTAACCCCTAAACTTTTACATATTTGCACTTTTGCCCCAAGCCTCGGAAATTTAATTTCAGCCCTTATTCTTATGTTTAATGACATGCTGATCATTTTTCTCTTCTATGGAAACATCAAATTCTCACTCTAACACATAGTTATGAACAATAGATATTTTTACCGATTATGCTGCTTTTACTCGCTTTTTACGAAAAATCACTTAGCAAAAGTTGTTTAACACAATCTCAAACTTCATATTCTACCATAAAACATCAAAATTCATGCATATCATTCATGGGTAAATTTTTAAACATAAACCCTAACTCGAAATAATGGTAGAAACAGTAAACCGAAAGCTACGAGGATTTCAAAATGTAAAGAACATTAAAAACTGGGCTTGAATGCACTTACTATTGAGCTTAGAAGTTGAAGAAACCCTAGCTATGGTAGCAAGTAAAATTCGGCAGCAACATGAAGAAGATGAATGGATTTTTGCTTGATTTTTCCCATTTTATTTCATTTAATATCCAAATGACCAAAATGCCCTTACTTACTAAACTTTCAAAAATTCTATCCATGTCCAATTTTTGTCCATAACTTAGAAATTGGTCAAATTTCTATTTAAGACCTCCTAATTAATATTTTAAAGCAATTTCATACTAGAAACTTCTAGAATGCAAGTTTTGCAACTTATTCAATTTAGTCCCTAACTTCAAATTAAGCACTTTATGCATAGAATTTCTTCACGAAATTTTCACACAATCATGCAATCATATCATAGACCTCAAAATAATCATAAAATAATTATTTCTATCTCGAATTTGTGGTCCCGACATCACTATTCCGACTGGCCCAAAATCAGGGTGTTACACAGCGTCTTTATACTCATCGTTTGGAGGAAGGTGCATCTGTGCACAAATACTTAACAGTGTTTAAATAAATTCTCTCTAACTTGGAGGTCATAGAGATTTAGTATGATAAGGAAGATCTAGGGTTGATTCTACTTTGTTCGTTGCCCCCGTATTATTCAACCTTTAGAGACATGATTTTATATAGCTGCGAGCCTCTCACAGTTGATGACGTTTATGATTCTTTGACCTCGTATGATAAGATAAAGCATCTTGTGGTTAAAATCGACTCTTAGGGTGAGGGTCTCATTGTTTGTGGGAGACAAGATCGGAATGTTGATGATGATCGTGGAAGGACACATGAGCGGAATCCTCGTAGTAAATCTAAGGGTAGATCGAAGTCTTCAAATAGAGATAAAACTTGTAACTTCTGCAAGAAGAAAGGACACATTAAATCTGAGTGTTATAAGCTACAGAATAAAATCAAAAGGGAGGTTGCGAATCAAAAGGGAAAAAAACCAGAAAATTCCAGTGAAGCTGATATTGTAGAAGACTACAGCGATAGTGAACTTCTAGTAGCTACAGAATAAGATCAAAAGGAAGGCTGCGAATCAAAAGGAAAAACAACTAGAAAATTCTGGTGAAGTTGATGTTGTAGAAGACTACAGTGATGGTAAACTTCTAGTCACTTCTGTCAACAATTCTAAAGTAAGCGATAAGTGGATCCTTGATTCGGGCTGCACCTTCCACATGAGTCCCAATCGGATTGGTTTACAACTTACGAAACAATGTCTAAATGTGTTGTTTTGATGGGAAATAATAATTCGTGTAAAATGTTTTGATGGGAAATAATGTTTCGTGTAAAATTACAGGTGTTGGAACAATTAATGTTAAGATGTTTGGTGGAGTTGTCAGAACATTTAGTGATGTGCGACATGTTCCAGAGTTGAAGAGAAATTTAATTTCTTTGAGTACTCTTAATTCAAAAAGATACAGATACACAGCTGAAAGTGGGGTTTTAAAGATTTTCAAAAGTTCCCTTGTTGTGATGAAATGGTAGAGAAAGACGGCTAAGTTATATGTTTTGTAGGGTTCTACTGTTACTGGTGATGCAGCTGTCGCTTCCTCTTCCTTGTCAGATAATGATATTACTAAACTTTGGCATATGCGCCTAGGGCATATAAGTGAGAATGACATGGCAGAATTGAGCAAAAGAAGACTTCTTTATGGGTAAGGAATTTGCAAACTAAAGTTCTATGAGCACTGTACTTTTTGGAAGCAAAAAAGAGTTCGATTCACCAGAGGAATCCATAATACAAAGGGAACGTTGGAGTATATTCATTCTAATCTGTGAGGATCATCCAGAGTGCCTTCGAAAGATAGAGCTAATTATATGCTAACTTTTATTGATGATTTTTCTAGAAAAGTTTGGGTGTTATTCTTAAAGTAGAAAAGTGATGTGTTTTCTGTATTTAAGTCTTGGAAAAATATGATTGAAAAATATACGGGAAAACAAATAAAATACCTCCGCACAGATAATGGCTTAGAGTTTTCTTCTGATGAGTTTAAGAAACTGTACAAGTCAGAAGAGATCATGAAACACTTGACAGTTTGTCATACTCCATAGCAAAACGGCGTTGCAGAACGAATGAATAGAATGATCATGGAGAAGATTTGATGTATGTTGTCAAATGCCAATTTACCAAAGTCATTTTGGGTCGAAGCAGCCTCTAATGCATGTTTTTTTATCAACCGATCTTCATCCGTTGCCATTGAGAAAAAGACTTCACAAAAGGTATGGTCTGGTAATCCTGCTAATTATTCTGATTTAAAGATCTTTAGGTGTCATGCGTATGCTCATGTTGATAATGGAAAATTGGAACTGAGATCCATTAAATGTGTTTTTCTTGGTTATAAAGCTGGTGTAAAAGGGTATAAGTTATGGTGTCCTAAAAATAGAAAAGTTGTGATTAGCAGAGATGTTGTTTTTGATGAAACTGCTATGCTACCTAAATTATCTCTTAAAAAATCTTCCAATAAAGAAAATCAAAAGCAAGTTGAGCATCAATTTAATACAGAATCTACAACAGAGTCGACTCTTTAAGCCAGTACAAAAATTGAGAATAGAGTTGCTTCTTCACCACAATACTCTATCGCCAAAAACAGAACTAGAAAAGAAATTAAACCTCCAAAGAAGTATGCCGAGGTTGATCTAGTTGCTTATGCTTTAAATATGGCTGAAGATATAAATGCGAAACAAGATCCATTTAATTATTTTGAGGCTATTAGCTGTGAAGAATCAGAAAAGTGGATGTGTGCTATGCAAGAGGAGATGAAATCAATTCACAAAAATAGAACATGAGATCTTGTGAAACTTCCTAAAAGTAAAAAGGCTGTTCGTTGTAAATGGGTGTTTAAAAAGAAAAAATAGACTCTAGGAGTTGAAGAACCCAGATATAAAGTAAGGCTTGTTGCAAAGGGTTACAGTCAAATTCCAAGAGTGGACTTCACAGATGTGTTCTCCCCAGTTGTGAAGCATATTTCGATTCGAGCTTTGCTTGGTATTGTGGCCATGCATGATTTGGAGCTTGAGCAGTTAGATGTAAAAACTAGATTTTTGCATGGAGAACTTGAGGAGGATATTTTCATGCAACAACTAGAAGATTTTACAGTTTCAAAAAAAGAGGACTATGTTTGATTACTAAAAAGTCCCTTTACGGTTTGAAATAGTCACCAAGACAGTGGTGAAAGAGGTTTGATTCCTTTATGACTTCTAATGATTTTAAAAGAAGCAGTTTTGACAGTTGTGTTTACTTTAAGAAAAACAGTGATGGTTCTTTTGCGTATCTACTTTTTTTATGTTGATGACATGTTGATAGCAGTAAAAGATAAAGGAGAGATAAGAAATGTCAAAGACCAACTAAGTAAAGAATTTGAGACAAAAGATATAGGACCAGTAAAGAAGATACTTGGTATGGAGATTCTTAGAGATAGAAAGTAAGTAAATTGTACCTAAGCCAGAAGGGGTACATTGAGAAAGTTTTTTGCAGGTTCAATATTTTATATTGATTAGAATAAGGTGTTTCAATCTTATTGCACTCCTATTAGAATATGGCTTTACATGCTTATAAATAGACATAGTCTATTCCTCTTGTATTTAAATTTGAATTCGACATAGTGGATTTTCTTCTCCTCTACCCGTGGTTTTTTTTCCCGAAAGGGTTTCTACGTAAAATCTGTGTGTTATTTATTTTTATTTCTCTTTTTTTTGTGATATATTGTCATTACCAACATTCTATTTTTTACAAAACCAAAAATGTTTACTTATTATCATTTTAAAGTAATAATAAAAATATTTGTATTTATTATGTATCATTTATGTTATGTTTTTATTATGTTTTTGTTATTGGAATGTTATTTTTAGTATTTTAATATAAAAATTTATTTATTATCATTTTAAAATAATAATAAAAATATTCATATTTATTATGTATCGTTTATGTTGTGTTTTTTTTATATTTTTTATTGGCATATTATTTTTAGTATTTTAATATTTTGATGTAGGAAAAATTGTTTGGTGTTTCTTTATAATTAAAAGCAAAAAAATAAAATAGTATTTTGAAAAATATTTAAAATCCATCAAACATTGAAATTAATAATCAAAATTTGTTTGGAAATTGCAGGTATCGCAATGGTTCCATTGATTAAAAACAATGGTCACATATCAAACACAGTTAATAATATGGTAATATGTTGTTATTTGTTAACCACGGGTTCCCTTAAAAAAAGATTTACGTAATTTATGGAAATAAATTATGGTATTATAACTATTTTCTATAATTTATCACTGTTAGGGCCCGTACCACACATTAAGGGGTTAGGTAAATGGTTTAGGATATTCTTCGGATGTACGACTGATGTCATATTTAGAGTTAGCTAGATTCAGGTCACTAGCATTGATCCGAACGTTTGATTTGCGGTACGATTTAATATCTGCATTAGTCGAGCATTGGCGCCCGGAGACCTACATTTTCCATTTGCTGCGTGGGTAGTGCACTGTTACTCTAGAGGATGTTGCATTGCAACTTGGGCTCCCAATCGATGGGAGTTCTGTAACAGGCGTAAGTGAGATAACTGAGCTAGTTGCCCTTTGTTATAGCTTACTAGGAGTCTCGCGCGTCGATAATAAGTCTAATTTTATGGGTTTGAAATTTTAATGGCTGAAATCCAATTTTGAACATTTTTCAGTTAATGCCACTGAGCATGAGTTGATGTGCGCAGCTCGAGCGTACATTATGCATATTATAGGGGGTGTACTGATGCTCGAAGCGAATAACAACATGGTTCATTTGATGTATTTACCCCTATTAGTGGATTTACAGAATGTTCGCTCGTATAGTTAGGGTTTCACAATTCTGGCTATGTTGTATCGTAAGCTTTTTCGAACTACAAAGTCTGTTGCCGTAGACATAGGCGAATGCCTTGTATTGCTGCAGTCATGGGCTCTTTATCGGATGCTATTCTTGGTGTAACGGCCAAATTTTTTTCAGTGGTGTCGGAAATAGTGATTTGAGATCACTAAATCCGACGAGTAAGTTTAGAAATTTTAAAGAATAATAATTATAGGCCAAGCGGGAAACTTAAAAGAAATATTTTTAATTAGTGAATTTTGCGATTTTAAAAGAATTAATCAGGTAAATTGGGTTGAAAACGAGGTATCGAGACCTCAGATTCATAAAAACCGAGCCATAAATAATTTTATAAATATTTATGGAGTGTTATTAAGTTAGTATTAAAGTTTCGTTAGAAAATTTTAACGTTTGGTTAGTCAATTAATTAAAAAGGACTAAATTGAAAATAGTGCAAAATTTATTAAATTGTGATTAAATAGTTTAAGTAATTAAAAGGAGGGATTTAAAAGGCAATTGGACCCAAATTGTATGGGCTGGACGGTTGGGCAAGAAAATCAGCAAAAAAAGACAAGGAGAAACAAGGGCAAAATGGGAAATTTTGCAAATTAAACATATAAAACAAGACAAATTTGAAAAATCTAGAGATATCATCATTTTTCTTCAGCAAAAACGCCATGGGAGGTCTGAAAGCTGTTGGTTTTTCATACTTTGACATATGTGAGTTCAATTCTTGCCCTTTTCTTTGAGATTTTTATGTTTTTGTGACTTTTACAATTAGGTCCAAGTGTTTAATTCATTAGTTTTTATTTTATGAACAAAATTAAAAGCTATCATTGATAAGTATTGGCTGTTTATGATGAAATAAAATGAATTTGAAGCTTTGATTTTGTTGTTTGATGATTTTATCAAGTAATTTCAATAGAAATTGATTTTAGGACCTAATTGTGAAAAAGTTGTGAATTAAGGTTTAGTGTTAAAATTCTGATTTTCAAAAGTTGTGTAATAGTTTAGAATGATGGAATAAAATGTTAATTGAGAAAAATTAGCTTAATAGATGGGCTAATTGATCAAGGACTGACTTGTATGACTTGTGAAATTTGGAGGAAAAATGGTA
The DNA here is from genome assembly GCA_025698475.1 of Gossypium anomalum. Lineage (NCBI taxonomy): Eukaryota > Viridiplantae > Streptophyta > Magnoliopsida > Malvales > Malvaceae > Gossypium > Gossypium anomalum. The sequence continues at coordinate 21,477,414 of CM046966.1, forward strand.
ATAAACATCTTGAACTAAAACAGTTTTGGACAGCAGCAGTAAGTTGACTTTGAAAAATCACCATAAATTGTAAAAATCGAATTAGAGGATGAATAATATATGAAATTAAAGCTTATTGAGTCTAGTTTCTCATAGAAGAAACGGTGTAAGCAATTGAATTGTAAATTATGAGATATAATAAAATTTGTAAGACAAGGTTAGAATGAATTCGGGTTCCCCTGTTTCGACTTTGGAAAATCACTAAAAATTGTAGAAAATTAATTAGAGGCTCAAATTTATATGCTTATAATCCTAAATGAGTCTATTTTCAATAGAAATCAACGGGAACATTATCCGAGTTCTGTACTGTGATATAATTAATTTTTAGTGAAGAGAGGTCAGAACTGTCAGATAGTGAAACAGGGAAAATTAAATGAATAAACTGTACTAATTGGCTAGACCAAAAATTCTGAAAATTTTATGGTGGAATGATATGTGAGTCTAGTTTCAGGAAAATTTACAGATTTTAATTTGGAGCTCTGTAGCTTGAATTATAAATAATTGAGTGACTATGACTCGTGTGAACAGCTTGATATGAGCATTAATAAGTAAATTGTGAAATTGTACTTACAAGAATGTTATATACATTAAGGATGTGGAATGGAGAGGAGGAGGAGGAAAACAAATGATATATGTTTATAAGAAAACAGTATGAGAACGATACATATCATGATATGTATATATATGACTAGTTTCAATATGATGCTTGTTGGGTATGAAGTTGGATTGAAATGTCTAAGGCAAGTATTTTATTCCGCTCATCTGAAATGTAGTATTTTATAAAGATATGATCTAACTTTAAATATAAATGTTTGATGATTAAGCTAAAAAAAAAAAAAAAAAAATTAAGCGAAAAATTTTATGAGAAATCAATTGAGCTCCGACTTGATTTTAATGTTCATGTTGGGTTTCGAGGGCCCAAATAAATGAGGTTTATACATATATATATATGATCTCAGAAAGTGAATAGTAATGTTTTGATTAATCTGTAAATGTTCTGTATGTACTGGTAACACTCTGTAAACCTGTTTCGGTAACGGATACGGGTTAGGGGTGTTACACTTGGCATCGATTAGGCACCAACCATACGTATTTCCACTAATGAACATGTAATAAATTTTAACTTGTTATTAATTGACAATTTCTTTATAATGATACTATTCTAACAATGCTAAATTTACTTGAAATTTGTTTTCGTAGATGGAGTTTTTATCCGAGTACCGGGAGGTCGTATATTGACCCGATATATCGTCTGGTGATTGAACAACATGCCGGCGAAGGGGTAAGCTATTCAATATTCGTGACATGTAATTACTTTGTATATCTTACTAGAACCGTGTTAAATTTTAACCATATTATTAATTGCTCAGTTTATTTGGATGTTGTATCGAAGACCAGAAATTGCAGCTGTTATACCCTCGTTTGCCCACATTTATTCTCACTTGTGGTGCATTAATGCACCAATTATTAATTTCCAGACAGTCGAGTGGTATAACAGGGATCGAGTACTCCAACAGTTTGGTTGCATCCAGTATATCCCGGATCTGCCAATGCAGGTGGGGAAGATCCACTTGATCACCAAGAGAGGAAAACATGAAAATAATTAGGGGGTTGTGCACCGAAAATATATTACAATGTGGGATAACTGGATAGCGTGAAGAAGGATGGATATTTCTTCCGGTTTGCAACCATCGTTAGAGTACATACAATGGTGTTCTACTACGGGAAATCCATATTTACTTAGTAGGTAGTCAATTGTAGTCCCCTCGCACATACATCGACTTGGGGCATACAAGCTAGTAGTCGATATAGAGGCCGAGCCAGAGCTAGAACAAAATCCCGAGCTTGAGGTCAAACCCGAGCCCGAGCCAGAGCCAAAGTCAGAGGCCAAGTCCGAGCGATCGCATACACATTCGACTGATAGTTCTTATCATCCGAATTTGCCCGTCAATGACTATTTCCCAGGCTCGTCAGGACACGGATATCATTTTGACTATTTCTCAGCCCGTATTTAACGCAGTACAGCACTCCTCCCAGCCCGTATCCACCGCAATATAACACTCCCCCTGCCCGTATCCACTATAGTACTGCACTCCTCCTGGGTCGTATCCACTGCAATATGGCACTCCTCTTAGCTCAAGTTCATTGATGGCGTTCGGGGCATATGATTTTTCTTTCATGTTTTACACACCCCCACCTGCGACTAAAGACGATGTTAATCGCCGCAATCACCCACAACGTGAACGTTGACCCTTGCAGAAATATACCCCAAGGACCACACCATCAAACCATCAATTTTAGGGGTTTCTTGCGGTTTTGATATTACAAAGTTTGTGCTTTTTTATTCTGAAAAATATAAATCAAGAAAAAGACAATCTTTGTATATATTTAATTAGATTAATTGGAACTTTAAAAATTGGAATAAAATTTGTGGTCATAAATTACATTAAGTGCAACATTACAACATTAAAACACAAAAACTTGTAACAAACTTAGTTTTGTAATATAAATTATGTTATATAAATTAAATACATTACAACCATAATTTAATTGGAACAAACTTTGTAATATAAATTATGTTATATAAATTAAATACATTACAAACATAATAGTTTTGCTGACGATTACATAAGCTTAATTCCTACCCGATCGTGACGATTATCCAACATGATAGTTTCATTGTGGGCATTTGCTCCGATTATGACCAGCTAATCTGCATAATCCACAACGCTTACCGTCAGATTTCTCCCTAATGTCCATTTTATTACGGATTCTGGATAATTGCGAATGACCTCTTGAATTCTTACGCAATCCTCTGTCTGGAACAAGCTTGAAAGTCTTCAGAGACACCTCCCACGTAGACAAGTCAGGCGGGATGGAGAACTCATTCTCTCAAACACGCAACGTGCACTCGAGTATGTACACATCATCGATAAATAGTTCAACATTGAGCGAGACTTTAGCACACACTGCCTGATAATACTCTAGAACGACATATTTTTATATGCTAATTGCATAATTATTTTGAGTATGATCCTACTGATTTGGGCTATGTATGATCTTTTATCTTTTAGGGATTAAATTGAAGGTAAATGGAAATTTAGGGGCAAAAGCGTGAAATTAAAGATGAATTGGGCCAACATGCAAAGAAAGAAGGAAGTGGTGCCACAAATGCAAACATGGAAGACCCAAGGACTAAAAATGTAAAAGAAGAGTTTTTTATATCACAAGACTCTATTTAATGTTTAAATATAGTAGGATAATTATTAAGGATAATTACTTAGATTTAATTTAGGGATTTATTTTCACTTATCTTTAATTATCTTTTATTATTTGTATTTATCTTTAGAATTTTAATTAGGAATAGATTAGGATTTTTAGAACTATAAATAGGGGATGGAGTGACACAGAAACATATCTCTTTTTTCTGTAAACACTCCCTCTCTTAAAAACTGTCTTTTGTTCTCTCCATATTTTCTTCAATAAAAATCCCATTTTTATTATATTTATTTCTTTCCCAAAAATCATGAGCCACTAAACCAATCTAGCCGAAGGTTGTCAAAACTCCCCAAAAAGATTCATGAGGCTTAGAACCCGCGCTTAGCCTTCTCAACAAGGTATTCATCGCTTCTCCGCATTACGAGGCTGATGCTTCCGTCCATATCCCTTAATTGGTGATCTTTTCAACTTGTGTAAGGAACGGCCGCTTTGTACGTTTTGGGAAAGTTGCACAGTCGGTTCGTTAACTTTCCGCGTCAGAGGTTGGCGAATTCAAGAGGCAAAATTGTGTGTTATTCACCGTTGAGAAGTGATGATCTAGTAGAAGATAATCCCACAAAAGCGATTATTGGCTAGAGTCAGGCTCCGCCAAATCTTAAGTCTAAATCCTTGGAGCTGGTGGTCGTAGGCGTCATCTTCTACTATAACTGGCTTATCCTGCTCGAGAAGGGTTACTTAAAAGCCAAAGATAGAACCAAGGCAGAACGAGACAACCGGAGCCTGGAATCTCGCCACATAAGAAACTTTCTTTTTTCCCAAACTTTTTTTTTATTTTTATATTCTTTATTTTAATTTTCTCAATTTATTTAATTTCGCAATTTCAATTCAACTTTAAATTAAGTTTTATTTTATTTTTCTATATCGAAATTTTTTATTTCTATTTTTTTATTTTTCAAGAACGTAAGTTTTCTTGGCCAAGAAATTGTCCGAGATTTCAAGAAATGAGCATTCGTACAATCCGATCCCTGAGGATTTGGCCTTCTTCCCCTTTACTGTTATTTTTACTATTTTACAGGGAATAAGATATTTTTAGTGCTCTTAACAACGCATCAAATTTTGGCGCCGTTGCCGGGAATCAGTAACGTACTAATCTTATTTTTTGTTTCTTATAACCAGATCTGCTCCAGAAACTCTTGCGTTTGATTCGGAGATTGAAAAGACTGCAAGAGCTAATCGCAAGAAAACAAAGCCAAAGAAAAACCAGTCAACGGTGGTTAGGACTCAAAGTAATCCACCGCCAGAAATCAGAATCGGTGACGAAACAGAGTCTAGGGTTAACGAAAATCCTACTCAAACTTTTGAAGGCAAAAAAGTAGAAGTCAATTTCCCAGAGTAATTGCTTAATGCTAGGGTTGACGAAAACCCTAATTTAGCACCTCAACCTATGGTGCAGACAATTCGGCAACTGGCCGAAGCTCTGGCAGAGCAACCACTACTATGCATCGCGTATCCTACTATGGATACTGATTTCGAACTAAAGTCAGGGTTGATTCAGCTATTACCAACTTTCCGTAGGTTACAAAATGAAAATCCTCACAAGCATTTAAAAGAATTCTATGTGGTTTGTTTGAGTATGAAACCTCAGGGGGTAACTGAGGATCAAATCAAATTCCGCGCTTTCCCTTTTTCCCTGGCAGATTTTGCTAGGGAGTGGTTATTTTATTTACTTCCTGGTTCTGTAACGACTTGGGCTGATCTTTCTCATTTGTTTCTCAACAGGTTTTTCCCAGCATCGCGTACAGCTGAGTTAAGAAGAGAAATTGTGGGAGTAAGGCGAAAAGATGCAGAGTCTCTGTACGACTATTAGGAGCAGTTTAAGAAGTTGTGTACAAGTTGCCCATAACATGGTATAACATAACAGTTTTTGCTCCAGTACTTTTATGAAGGCCTGAAACCCATGGAAATGAATATGGTAAACGCCGCTAGTGGAGGAGCGTTGGTCAACATGACTCCGCAATTAGCAAGATACTTAATCTCAACGATGGCTGCGAATTCTCATTAATTTCGAGCCAAACTTGAACCCTTAGAAGGGTTCACCAGCTAAGTAATTCTACCTTAGAAGATAAAGTTGATAGGCTTACTAATATGATAAATTCGCTTATTGCAGGAAAAGCAAAAACAGCACGGTTATGCAGAATATGTGCTACACTTGAGCATACGACTGATACATGCCATAATCTATGTGACGATACTATGACCCATTTAGATACTGTGGGAAATTTTCCTGGGCCACCACAAAGGCTATACGACCTTTACGCCAATACCTACAACCCAGGATGGAGGGATTACCCTAACCTTAGTTATGGGGCCAATCCACGATATAACCAGCCGTACCAAAATCGGGTCCCATAACAGCCACAAGATTCAGGTAATTCTCTGGAAACTTTGGTAAATAAATTAGCAGGTAATGTCCTTGATTTTCAATAGTAAACTCTTAATTTCCAAAAATAAACAAAGGCATCTATAAGAGAATTGACCACATCAATTGAGAAATTGAGTTCTTAAGGGAAGCTGCCGTTACAAACAGAACCAAACCCGAGGCAAAATGCGAATGCAGTAATGCTGCGAAGTGGAAAGATGCTGGAACCAATTCCTGGTAGGAACCTTGCCCAAGAAAACGTCCAGGAAAACCCCAAAAATGACGAACCGATCCGAATGAAACCCCCACTACCGAAATTCCAACCTCCATTTCCAGGACGATTAAATCAGTGTCGAAAAGGTAAGGAAGACAAAGAAATCTTAGAAACATTCAGAAATGTCGAGATCTACATACCACTGTTGGATGCCATTAGACAGATTCCAAGGTATGTCAAATTCCTTAAAGAGCTTTGCACCAACAAACGAAAATTAACACGTAATGAAAAGGTAAGTGTTAGTGAAAATGTTTTCGCAGTATTACAATGAAAAATGCTGGCTAAATGCAAAGATAGGGGTATGTTCGCTATACCATGTAAAATAGGACATTTAGGAATTAAAAAGGCTATGTGCGATTTGGGGGCCTCCATAAATGTTATGCCTTATTCTATTTGTGAATCACTTAACGCCCGTTTTTTGACGAAAACAGATGTTATAATTCAGCTGGCAGACAGGTTTTTTTGCACCCTGAAGGATTCCTCGAGGACGTACTGGTAAAAGTTAACAAACTTATTTTCCCTGCAGATTTTTATGTGATAAGGATGGAGGAGGACAACACTGCTGGATCTTTAGACCTCCTGTTGGGCCGACCCTTCCTTAGTACAGCTAGCACTAAGATCGATGCTCGAAGCGAAACTCTTACAATGGAATTTGATGGAGAGATTGTGAAATTTAATGTCTACGGTGCCATTAGTCATCCAAGCAAAATTTTTAGCATAAATCGTGTCGACATAATTGACTCATTAGTAGACGAGACTTTTGAGTCACTTTACGAAGACAAATTTGAGTTTTTATTAGATAATAATGAATTTTTTAATGCATTATTATCTCCTTCAGACACTAAATTTTACCTTCTGTAGTGTAGGCTCGAGAGTTGGAACTGAAACCGCTCCCTAAATATATTAAGTATGCATTTTTGGGAACAGGTAATACCTTACCCATTATAATTTCAAATAAACTCTCCAAACCCGAAGAAGAAAGTTTGATCCAGGTACTAAAAGGTTATAAAGAGGCGATTGGCTGGACCATTGCTGACTTAAAAGGGATAAGCCCTTTGACATGCACCGATAAGATTTACTTGGAGGAGAACACAAGACCAAGGAGAGAGGCACAAAGACGTTTAAACTCGAATATGATAGAGGTGGTAAAAAAAGAAATAATTAAGTTGCTGGATACTAACATAATCTTCCCCATTTCTGACAATAGATGGGTAAGTCCGATACAAGTCGTGTCTAAGAAAACAGACGTGACAGTAAAGGAAAATGCTAAGGGTGACTTAGTATCAGTCCGAATACAAAACGAGTGGTGTGTCTGTATCGATTACAGGAAGTTGAACGCTTATACTAGAAAAGATCATTTTCTTCTTCTTTTTATAGATAAAATGCTTGAACGTTTAGCTGGTAAGGCTCACTTTTGTTGTCTCGATGGATATTCAGGTTTCTTCCAGATCCCTATTGCGCCAGAGGACCAGGAAAAGACCACTTTTACATGCCCTTTCGGCACATTTGTGTATAAGAGGATGCCATTTGGACTTTGCAACACACCAGCTACCTTCCCGAGATGCATGATGAGTATATTTTCTGAATATGTTAAAAAAATCATTGGAGTTTTTATGGATGATTTTACCGTGTATGGGAATTATTTTACTGAATGCCTTGAAAAACTCACGATAATTTTAAACAGGTGCATAGAATTTAATCTTGTCTTGAACTATGAAAATTGTCATTTTATGGTAGACAAAGGTTTGATTCTAGGTCATATAGTCTCAGCTAAGGGAATTGAGGTTGATAAGGCCAAAATTGACATCATAAATTCTCTACCATATCCCTCCACTTAAGGGAAATTTGTTCTTTTCTTGGCCATGCAGGATTTTACAGGCGTTTCTTAAAAAACTTTTCAAAAGTGGCTGAACCATTATGTGAGTTATTGCAGAAAGATAGGAAATTTGAGTTCGGCCCAAAATGTAAGGAGGCTTTTGATACACTCAAGTAGAAATTGGTGACCGCTCCTATAGTACAAGCACCATATTGGAACTACCCATTTGAAATTATGTGCGATGCAAGCGAACGCAGTGTCGGAGCCGTGTTGGGACAAAAGATAGCCAAAGAGCCTCATGTCATCTGTTATGCCTCCAAAACCTTAGATGCTGCACAAAACAACTATACCACCACAAAAAAAGAACTTTTAGCCATTCTATTTGCTTTAGATAAATTTTAGTCTTATTTACTAGGATCTAAGGTGATTATTTTTTCCGATCATGCAGCACTTAGGTACTTGATCGCAAAGAAGGAAGCAAAGCCAAGGCTCATTAGGTTGATTTTGCTGCTTCAAGAATTTGAAATCGAGATTCGTGACAAAAAAGGGTGTGAAAACCAGGTGGCTGACCACTTGAGTAGGATAAAAACTCCGTTTGAAGATGTTCCTATAAAGGATGAATTCCTTGATGAAAGCTTATTTTCGACCAAGGCTCACTATCCATGGTATGCAAATATAGTTAACCTTTTAACCACAAGTTCGTTACCTACTGAGTTAGTGTGTTCCGTGAAGGACAAGCTTAGATGAGAAACTCGATATTACATTTGGGACGACCCATACTTGTGGAAACACTATTCAGGTAAGATAATAAGACGATGTGATCCAAAAACCGAAGTAACCTCTATCCTTACTTTTTGTCATACAGAAGCTTGCGGAGGCTACTTTGGCCCTAAACGAATAGCTCATAAAGTATTAGAGTGTGGACTATATTGGCCCACAATTTTTCGAGACGCATATAATTTCTGTAAGTCCTGCGATAAATGCCAACATACAGGTAACATCACAAAACAAAATCAAATGCCCCTATTCCCAATTCATGTATGTGAGATTTTTGATGTATGGGGCATCGATTTCATGGGCCCCTTTATTTCTTCATTTGAAAACTTATATATACTTCTTGCAGTAGATATGTCTCTAAATGGATAGAAGCAAAGCCTGCTCACAATGATAATGCTAAAATTGTAGTGAAATTTCTAAAACGAACTATTTTTTCTAGGTTCAGCACACATCGAGCTTTGATTAGTGATCGTGGCACCCACTTTTGCAACAAAGTCATGGAGGCACTATAATCCAAATACGGAGTTCATCACCGTATATCGACGACTTACCATCGCCAAATAAATGGCCTAGCAGAGGTTTCGAACAGGGAAATCAAGTTTATTTTGGAGAAAATAGTTCGGCCCAACCGAAAAGATTGGAGCCTTCGGCTTAATGATGCACTTTGGGCCTATCGCATGACGTACAAGGGACCAATTGGCATGACCCCATATCAACTTGTCTTTGGAAAAGCTCGCCATCTTTCAGTAGAGTTAGAGCATAAAGCGTATTGGGCCATTCAACAATGTAATATAGAGTTAGAGCCCGCAGGGAATGCAAGGAAATTAGACATTCAAGAATTGGAGGAAATTCGTTATGATACCTATGAGAATGCTCGCATTTATAAAGACAAAACAAAGCTGTTTCATGACAAGAAAATAACTCAGAAGCATTTTCCGGTAGGACAAAAAGTTTTACTTTATAACTCCGTATTAAACCTATTCCCAAGTAAGCTTTGATCTCGGTGTCAATGACCTTTTATTGTAACTAAAGTATTTACGTATGACGCAGTTGAAATAGAAAGTGAAGAATCAGGAAAGCGGTTCATAGTCAATGGCCAACGACTGAAGCCATTCTATGAGAATTTTCAAGCCCACACGGTCGAAAAAATTCAATTAGAGCCACCATAAGACCATTCACGGCATCAAGCTAACGACGCTAAACAAGCGCTTGATGGGAGGCAACTCAATTTTTATTTTTATTTATTTTATTTTATTATTTTATTATTTACTATTTCATTTTTGGATACTTATAAAATTCTCTTCTTCTAGGTTAACCTAAACATAAATAGGGAGAAAGGAGGAAAAACATACCTGCAGCCAAAAAGCCCTATTCCAGCCTTATCCAACCCCCTATTCCAGCCCAGAATACTTTAACCCTGCCCTAGACAGCCCTAACCCTGCAACCAAGCACCACCCTTCAGCCACCTAAAAACCTAAAAAAACCTAACTTTTTCCCCAATCTTTTTTGCAAATCCCCTTAGCTGCCAAACCCATCTCCTCAACCCCTCTCACAGCCGATTGTCGCCCACCATGGTGCGAACTCGTAGCCGCGCCGCCGCCGAGCCCTCCTTCACTGTGACCCACCGTTTACGCCGTTTCTCGACTTCCCAAGCCATCGATTTGAGCGACGCTACCTCTTTCTCTTCCTCTTCTTCTTATTCTCCGACGCACGGTGCCTTTTCCTCACATCTCATTTCTTCCACGCTGCCGCTGAACCTAGCCGAAGTCACGTCGTCCTCTTCGCTCTGCGCAACGCCAATCATGCCGTCTTACCCCGGTGCAACGCCACCAAGTCACATAACGTCGGTGTCAACCCCATCTTCGTCGCCTTCCTCTTACAATGCCAAGCCCATTCTCAGCCTACCACCATCGACGCGAATGGTATGCACTTCAATTCGACAACCTGACCTACATCGTTGAACTCTAGTGAACCAGAACCCGATCCACACCGCCGCCTACGAAGTCGACCACGCCGTTTGGCCCAACCCACAACCGCGCCCATGGGCTCTACCACTAGCGCCGAGAGTCGCCATGACCAACAACCGCTGCCCATTCGTGGCCGAACCTATCGGTCTCGCGCCTCTGTTTTAGCACCCGAGTGCCATTTACATGGTAACTTAATCTTCGATACCCCCATTAGCCGGAACAGGTATGATCGTTTACGCCATAAACAACTCGTACCTTGCAAATGTTTATCATTACCTGTTTTGGATACTCTGCGAATTGGAACTGACGTTACTACTTATTTTCGCAATATTGGTTGGGTTGGGAATTTTGATATTACTCACTGTGCATATTATGAACTAGTATTGGAATTTTATTCCGCTTTTCACTTCATTAGATACACCTAATGTGGTTTGATTTCGATTACTTGGTACCTTGCATCGCTTGTCCATTACTGATTTTAATATTGCACTATCTTTTGTGACTGAGGACTATTCTACGATCAATGATTATGAAGACAGCCTATGTACTTTTCCTGCAGATTTTGAAGCTGACAAGGCCTTTGCTTTATTAACTGATAATGCTGAATCCACATATAGCCCAAAAACCTCGAAGGATCTACGGTTTCGTAACCCCGCCTTATGTTACATACACCGTTATTTGGCTTATAATTTTTTAGGCCGTCGAGATGTTCCGACTACTGTCTCGAAGACGGAGTTATTTTTATTATGGAGTATGTATACCGGTCGACCGGTAAATTTGGGCTATTGGTATGCACTTCAATTCGAACATGTTATAAATACAAAGCGGCCTCTGATTTTGGGTTCTTTTATTACACATCTGTTATTTTCTCTGCATGGCACTAATGCTCCTATTTCAGAATTACATGTTGCTTGTCAGGCTGATCCTTTAGATGCTCGCTGCTTCGACTCGATAAGACTGCTTCTTGGTACTCCATTTTCCTTCTATTTTGTCCCTCTAGGAGTTCGCTCCGCATTGGCCGAAAGAGTCTTTCGACAATAAAATCAGAACAATGCACCCACTCAAGCCCAACCTTCGGTTACCGTTGAGCAACGCTTAGAGTGCATCGAGGCTCGACTCGACACTTTTGGCCAGCAACTAGCCGAACTCATTTTCATTGTCCGCAACTGGCAATAATCACACGGGGAGTTTCTATTAGTTTTTTTCATCTATTTATTTATTTCATTCCACATCGAGGACAATGTGCTTTAAGTAGCGGGAGGTATTCCCAATTATTTCTGTCGTTGAACATGCCGTAAAACATACTGTTTTCGTTGTTGCTACTGTTTTTGTTGCTAATTCCACACATATTTATTTTTTTAAGCATATTCTACCTCTTTTCATGCTTAAGAATTTGACCAGGACTTTGCCACTATTTGACTTCCATGCATGATTTTTGTCTATTGAGTTAATTATGATTTTGCTTGATAAATTTAATCTCCACTATTTTATTTCTTTTAGTTAAAATAACTGTGATTAATAGAGTAAACCCTATCTTGATTTTAGTAAATTTGATTAAGTCTAAATACAAGAGAACACCTAATACAGTTGCATGCTTAAAATATGTTCATGACTTATCAAGGTGGTTACTGAAACTTATTTTTGACACATGATTGTTTTTCCTAAGTTCTCCAAAATTAAAATTTTGTTTACTAATAATAATGTTTCCGTGGTTATGAGTGCAGCTTAAGACGTGGCTAGTTGATTAACCAGGGTAGGGTGCTTGAGTTGTCATCCTATTTCGCATTAAAAGGTTGTGTGACGTGTTAGGTAAAACTTCGCTAGCCGAAATTAATTTTTAAGAATGTGTTGGGCTAAGTAACCAGGGTGAGGTGCTTGGCTGTCATCTCTCTTCGCGTCAAAAGGTTCGATATGTTCTTAAGAAAAATAAAAATTAGGAGTATGTTGGGCTGAGTAACCGGGGTGGGGTGCTTGGCAGTCATCTCCTTTCGCATCAAAAGGTTCAATATATTCCTAAGTAAAAATAAATAAACAAAATTAAAATTCCCATTATATTAAAAAAAAGAAAACAAAGAGAAAAAAAAAACATATTAATAAAGTGTGAGGACTAAAGGTAGAAACGAATAGGGTGTCTTGATAGGTTTGGTAAATTACCTAATTTTCATGAAATAATCCAAGTCGATCTTAATTTTTATGTGTGTTAATTGGAATACTTTTTTCAATTTTATTTAAAGCAAGCTAAGGGTTCTTTTTATTTTTCATATGCATTTTGACTAATTTTTATAAAACTTTGGAGTAGTACTTCTTTCATGGTAGGATTTAATTTTCACAGTGGATATGAACTATACTTGAGGGCAAGCATGGGCTAAGTAGGGGGGATTTGATAATACTATAGAACGACATATTTTTATATGCTAATTGCATGATTATTTTGAGTATGATCTTACTAATTTGGGTTATTTATGATCTTTTATCTTTTAGGGATTAAATTGAAGGTAAATAGAAATTTGGGGGCAAAAGCGTGATATTGAAGATGAATTGGGCCAACATGTAAAGAAAGAGGGAAGTGGTGCCAAAAATGCAAACATAGAAGACCCAAGGACCAAAAATGCAAAAGAAGAGTTTTTTATATCACAAGACTCTATTTAATGTTTAAATAAATTAGGATAATTATTAAGGATAATTACTTAGATTTAATTTAAGGATTTATTTTCACTTATCTTTAATTGTCTTTTATTATTTGTATTTATCTTTAGAATTTTAATTAGGAATATATTAGGATTTTTAGTACTATAAATAGGGGATGGAGTGACACAAAAACATATCTCTTTTTTCTGTAGACATTCCCTCTCCTAAAAACTGTCTTTTGTTCTCTCCATATTTTCTTCAATAAAAATCTCATTTTTATTATATTTATTTCTTTCCCAAAAATCATGAGCCACTAAACCAATCTAGCCGAAGGTTGTCAAAATTCCCCAAAAAGATTCATGAGGCTTAGAACCCGCGCTTAGCCTTCTCAACAAAGTATTCATCGCTTCTCCGCATTACGGCGCTGACGCTTACGTCCATCTCCTTTAATAGGTGACCTTTTCAACTTGTGCAAGGAACGACCGCTTTGTACGTTTTGGGAAGGTTGCACAGTCGGTTCGTTGACTTTCTGCATCAGAGGTTGACGAATTCAAGAGGCAAAACAGTGTGTGGTATTCGCCGTTGGGAAGTGGTGATCTAGCAGAAGATAATCCCATAAAAGCGATTATTGGCTAGAGTCAGGCTCTGCCAAATCTTAAGTCTAAATCCTTGGAGCTGGTGGTCGTAGGCGTCTTCTTCCACTATAACTGGCTTATCCTGTTCGAGAAGGGTTACTTAAAAGCCAAGGATTGAACCCAAGGCAGAACGAGACAACCGGAGGCTGGAATCTTGCCACGTAAGAAACTTTCTCTTTTCCCAAACTTTTTTTATTTTTATATTCTTCATTTTAATTTTTGCAATTTATTTAATTTTCGCAATTTCAATTCAACTTTAAATTCTGTTTTATTTTATTTTTCCAGATCGAAATTTTTTATTTCTGTTTTTTTTTTATTTTTCAGGAACGCAAGTTTTTTTTGCCATAAAATTGTCCGGGATTTTAAGAAACGAGCATTCGTACAATCTGATCCTTGAGGATTTGACCTTACTTCCCCTTTACTGTTATTTTTACTATTTTACAGAAAATAGGATATTTTTGGTGCTCTCAACGACGCATCACTGCCATGACATGCGCGCATAGATAATGAAGTGTTTGGAACCTTCTGCAATCGCACTATCTGTTCCGGAGATCAACTCCATAGGACCTAGGTGGTATACTGGGTCGACGACCAATGGTCTTCGTAACTTAAAACATTTCAAGACGTCGTGAATATATTTCTACATTTATCGACCTCGCCATCTGACGGTTTGCAACCACTGCATCCCTGACATCTTCGACAAACACATGTCCCGTCTCTATCTGGTTGACTTGTTGTTGACCCATTCTTAGCATCAATGTAGCCAACCTATAGAATGTAGCTAAGAAGCCAGATGAAATTGAAAGATGTCGTATTTTCAACAACACATCGTTGATCCCCTCCACCAAGTTTGTTTTCATTTGACCATAACGAAAGCCCTCGTCAAAACTTTGAGCCCATTGCTACGGCTCCATGGTACACAACCACCGTCAAAAAAATGTGTTCATTTGACCTTCCATGTCACTCTCAAGTCGAGTCATTCTTTGGAGGAAAATATATGGCTCTAGCTCGTACGCTGTATATGTATTAAGAAAAGATAAGCTACAGTATTGCACTAAAACATTAAAACTTATATTGAAAAGATAAGGTTATCCTTTACCCATTCTTACAACTTGTCTCTTCCAGTCTGCATTCTTATAATCTCATTGAAAGTTAGTCGCGATGTGCCGGATGCAGTAAACGGATCTCCATGGCACACCGGAACGCCTAATAACGGTAATTAATCTTTTCCCTCTATTAGAGATGATGCAAATGTTATCGTTGCTAATAACATACCTTTATAGGTTGGCAAGGAAAAATTTTCACGATTCCATGTTCTCCTTATCTACAATGGTAAATGTTATCGAGAGCACGTTCTTATTGCCGTATTGAATAACCACAAGAAGTAGGATCTGTGTATATTTTCCATATAACCAGGTCCCATCCACTTGCACAAACGGCTTCCAATAGGGAAATGCGTGCACACATGGATCAAATGTCCAGAACATCCGATGAATAATTTTTTTTCTTGGTTGTAGCTGGTCATCTGAGTCATAATAAGGTCATGTCTATAATTTAATAACAGTCCCTAGTACGTACTTCTGCATAGCGGCTATCCATCCCTGTAGCTCGTTATACAACGCATCAAAATCATCGTACAATTGCTCCATTGCTATCTGTTTAGCTATCCATTCCTTTTGGTATGATACTCGATACTGGAATCGTGCCTGTATTTCAAAAATCAGTATCGAAACATTAATGGTCGACATGTCCTTGACCATTGGCATGATACACGTATAGATAGTTTTCAAATCAAGTTTTCGATGTCATACGTGTTGATGTGTATATGTGAGGCCCAACAAATTTTTGTATCTCTCACATCTGTAAATTTTGAATAAATGCAACTCGTACCCGCCAATTACAGCCTTCTGCCGATTTTCAACACTTCCCAATATATAATGTCGGATTAAGCACTGCGACTTTATAGTCCATTGATATATTCATGTTATATCGCTTAATAACAAATAAGCACTCTTTCTTACTTTCGAATCTCTGGCCTACGAATAACTCTTTAGGATCGAAATTTATGGCCAGCCGTTGAGCAGGAAGTATTTCAGGATACTCCGAGAACTCAGCTACGTGCATCGCGTCGGGGTTTGTGGATGATATGTGTGGCCCACGATTATTATGTATCACAATATATTGAATCTGGTTCTCGACTAAAGACGCATTAATGTTTCCATTGTCATTCATGTCTTCGTCGTCAATATCGTCGGGGACATTGTCCACATCGGGATCACTATCATTATTGACCTCTTGATCACAAGGATCACTACTATCGTATCCATCATCACCAACCACATCAATATCGGGTATAATATTAAGATCGGTATCGATCTTGCGTATAATTGATTCACTACCAATGTATGATATTGGAGCCACCATGCACAGTTCTTGAGCTCCATGTTCTTCACCATATGTAGTGAGATCTTCATTTTGCTTAATACTGACTAACTCAGCAAATAAGTGAATCGGTGCATTTTTGTCACTTAGATTTCTACAGTAAATAGCGATCATTGTCTCCACGTCTTCGTCGTCTACAAGTTCCATTTCAGTGAATTTGATGGGATCTGTCGAAACTGGAAACTTGTAGAAAAGTTTCGAGATCCTTTTCCCACAACGTCTAACAATTTTTGCGTTAATCATTCCCTTCATATCATCCAATTAGATATTTCTATTAAATCTCATTGCTATTTGTTGTCGTGTTTCAAATATACATCTAACGGTTGTTGTCAAGATGATTCCATCGAAATAAACACATACGAAAAATCGATTATCCATCTTCAATACTCAATCTGTTAAAAAATTAACAAAAAAATCTCAAAACAATTTCGAACAACATAAAAATGCTTACATAAAAAATTTAATGAATGATAATAAGATATTTCTAACAATATCAAATATAATAAAAAATTTTATAAGATAACATTCTCAATAATCTAAACACAAAACTTACTTACAAATCACAATAAACAAAATAACTTTAAAACAAAACATAAAAATAACACTAAACAAACTATATAATACTAACAAAATTTTTTTTCTTACCATAATCTATTATATTTGAAAATAACAATAAAAAAATTAAATTTTCTTTTCTTTCTTTCTTCTCTTCTCCCTCTCTTGTTCTGCTAATTTTTTTTCCAAACTGATATGAGCCGGATGGGAGACTGGGGGAGAATATACTGGGTGTACCGCCTGTCAGATAGGCACAATTGGTGTCGCCTATCTGATACCTCCATTGGTGCCGCCTACCTGATACCTTCAATTAGTGTCGCCTATCTGACACCCTCCATTAGTGCCGCTTATCTGATACCCTCCACTACATAAAATAATTTTTTTTACCGTATTCCGTCAGAAAATGAAGGTGGTGCCGCCTATGCACCCCCTTCACCAATTCAAATATACCATTTTGGTACTTAATCTTTGGAACAACCTGTACAAGCCCAATTTCACCCGACCACTAAACTTAAAACCACCCAAACTACAAAACCCCAAACCCATTTAAACCCAATTACAAATAAGACCCAAACCCAACCTATCCTAACCCAAACAGTAAAACTAGCCCAAATAGCCCAAACCCATTAGTCAAACTAGGGTTTCAGAAAAGCTGAAACCCTAGCTTATCTTCTGCCATAGTCGTCACCTACAACACCACCCACCCACTGCCATGGTCACATCACCAGTGCAAGTGGCACACCTGCCCACTGCCACCACCGCCGTTCACCTGCAAGACCAAAGAAAAGACAGAATTAAATGCAAGAACAGTGAAGAAAACATAGATAATATAGTAAAAATGGCTCTATAAAAGCTAAGCAAAAAATAATGTAATCTCTCTGAATATTTTTTCTTGATAAAAATAGCAAGCTATACAAGAACAAAGATAATAACAAAGCCATCAAAAAAAAGGAAGTGCAAATCAGCTTAAGGTTTTTTTTCTTCTTTTCTTTTTTATTTTATTATTCAAATCTATCTCTTCTCATTCATATATTAAAATATATCAATATATATATATAAAAATATACAAAAATATAAAAAAGGATACCTTTAGGAATTCCGGCCATTGCGCGCGGTGGCCAGTGACGGTGGCCGGCGACGGGGCTATGGCGGAGGCCAGTCGGCTCCCTGGCCGAATTTTGGGTTTACCCAGAGAGGGGGGAGAGCATTCAAGCTTTTTTAAAAAAAACACCTGAGAAACGAAATATTTGAGAAAAAAATTGATTTTATAAACCCCATGAAACGGCGCCGTTTTGGACTTAATCCCCAGTGCCAAAACGACCCCGTTTTGCCCTTGGCCCGACCCGATTCGACCCGCTCCGGCCTAGCATCCGCGTGTTTTTTAACGCAAGGGCTAATTGCACTTTTAGCCCTTCCGCCTTTTTATTGTTATAAAATCAAGTTTTTTTATTTTTTAAATATGCCCGGTAATTTATTTTGGTCTTCATTTTGGTCCTTCCTTGTGCTGTGCGTTTCAGAAGGGAGGAAATATTGCCCTTTTGGCCCCCCACTTCTTTCGCGCGTTGCAATATGGACCTTATCTTTATTTTTTATTCTAAATTCGCCCCGAACTTTCATTTTAGGTTCGATTTAGTCCTTTTTTTATTTTTTAATATTTTAATTAAATTAATTAAATTAATCTATTATTTATTATAGTACTATTATTATCTTCTATTATCATTACTATTATTCTTGCTGTTATTTATTATCGTTATTATTATTCATATTCATATTATTATGTTTTACTATTTATGATTATTGCTATCATTATTTTATTCGTTTTATTTTATTTTCAATTTTTAACCCTTTTTTATATGTTTCTCTATCTAAATTTTTTTTTAATCTTTGGTTTGTTTATTTTTATTATTATTGGTATTTCATTATTTATTTACTTATGTATATTTTATATATATATATACTTTCCAATTTTATATTAATTAATTTAATATATTATTATTTATTATTATTATTATCATTATTATTATTTTACTGTTACTTATATTTATTATCATTACTATTATTACTATTATGTTACTATTATTATTTTCACTATTTTTATTATTATTATTACTATTATTATTTTTATCATCTACTACTATCATTTATCATCGTTATTACCATTATCATTACTATTACTTATATTTTATTATTATGATCATTGTTTATTTATTATTTATAATAGGGTTGTTATTATTATTCCTTATTTTCCATTATTATTATTATTTTAATTACTGTTACTGTTATTTCTTTACTATTTAGTATATTATTATTTCCCTTTTTATTATTTTTATTATTATTGTACTATTACTATTATTATACTTTCACCTATATTTGTTTTCTTATTATTTAATTTCCATTTATCTATTTATTTTTCTTGCCTACGGGTATCTTTGTTATTGTTATATTTTAGGTATTATATCTCTATTTATATTTATGTATTAATATCATTATTTTATTGCTATATTTTTCATACTATTATTATTATCACTACTATTACTATCATTTTTTTAATAGTTTTGCATAATATTTATTAATTTACTACTAGTTTCTTTATTTTCAAATACTTTTAACTTATTTATTATTTCTCTCTTATTTCTTTTAGCTCATCCGTTTTATTTTATTTTTGCTTTTATCGCTATCGTTCACATTCGCGTTTATATTCATTCTGTCATACCTGTCAATACCGAAATTTGTATTTGTTCATGCATTCTTTATTATCTCGTTTCATTATGAATTTATGTTTTATCCAACCCAATATTAATTCTTTCATAAAGGCAATATTTTGTATTTATAAATTCGAGAAAATCGTGCCCTAACTTACTGGGTTTCGATTTTTCTAATTTAGCCTAAATAACAGAATGTTCTTTTAAATCGCAATACGAGTTTTGAAAAAATGCTTATTCCTGGAGATACGAGGTGTGGTGCTCTAACTTACCAAGTATGACATTTTGTTACCTCGAAATAAGATTTTTCGCAAGTAAAAGCAATATTCGGTGTTTAGAAATTCGAGGAAACGTGCCCTAACTTATTGGGCTTCGATTTTTCTCGTTCACCCTAACTAACCGAATATCCTTTTGAAAAGAAGTTAAAATACACGGATTTTTAAGTAAAAGGCAAGCTCATTCTCAAAAGTTCAACAAGTCGTGTCCTAACTCACTGGATATTATATTTTGTTGCTTCGAGACGAGAAGGTCTTTAACGTTCGAATTTTTTTTACAAAAGAGGGATCGTATTTCAAAGTTTTTCAAGTTTTCAATTTTCGACACTAAGACACTAATTAATCAACTAGGTACCAATTTTTGGGCGTTACGAGGGTGCTAATCCTTCCTAGTGCGTATTCAACTCCCGAACCCGTCTTTCTGAATTTCGTGGAGCAAAATCGTTTAAAATAAATCAAACCATTTATTAAAAACAACCACTTTTACAAGATGACCCAATCACACCTTAACAAAAAGGATTGGTGGCGACTCCCTTCCTTTTTTTCGTTTTCGAAATCAAGTCGACCCCGTTTTTCAAAAAAATGGTTTCGACACAACCTATTTTGGTATTTTATTTTATTTTATTAAGGTAAAAAACCCAGTTTCTGAAAATAAATATAAGAAATAATAATGAAGAGAAAAGAGAAGGAAAAAATGAATGGTTTTTTTTATTTCCGTCAAGTCTTTGATAAAAGGAGGGTTGGGGGCTTCTTATCCTTTTCCAAGCTCCATTATTGCCGTCCAAAATAAGTTTTTTCCCTTAAAATCTCGTTTGGCCAACAAGCAATTGTGTTTGTTAGAGTAGAAAATTGAGTGTTCAAAAGTTCACATAAAATACACTTTCCAACAAAAGTAAGTTCCGTTGGAGTGGACAAACACTTTCCTACAATAGATAAATAAGACAATTGCAAATACGTTGGAATTAATACTAAGGACCAAAATATAAATAAACCTAAATAATATGTACTAAAAGTTTACCTAATAACTTACACACTACAATAGAAAAGTTGGGGTGAGAGCTTGGGAGTGGTTTGTTACTTAAACAAAACCCATCTAGATTAGGATTTCAATATCTGTAAGTAAAAATGGTTTGGGCCTTTCGATTTCCTTAATTATGTTTTAGAAAATATCAATATTGATTTTGAATTTACATATTTTTATCTTAAAAAACATCAATACTGATGTTTGATCCTCAAATATATATCAACAAAACTGTTGGTATAGCAGTAAAAAAACTTATGATGCTTTGGTTGATACTAAATTAAAGGTTTGGACCTCGACATCTACTTTTTCCTCAAGAATGTTAATGTAAATAGAAATTGCAAGCTGGTGTCGTGGTGTAGTTGGTTATCACGTCAGTCTAACACACTGAAGGTCTCCGGTTCGAGTCCGGGCGACGCCATTTTTATGTATTTTTTTCCCAAAGGTTAATAAAAAATAAATTCGCCGTTGCCGGGGATCGAACCCGGGTCACCCGCGTGACAGGCGGGAATACTTACCACTATACTACAACGACCTGGTTGCTAATTCGTAACAACTTTTCCTTTTTAAAGAAATCTAAATATGCACAAGTTTATTACATTTCAAGGAACAAAAATAAGTTCTGTTTTTTTCCCTTTTTTGAAAGGTAAAAAAAAAAAATAAAATTGCCGTTGCTGGGGATCGAACCCAGGTCACCAGCGTGACAGGCGGGAATACTTGCCACTGTACTACAACAACCTGGTTGCTAATTTGTAACAACTTTTCCTTTTTAAAGAAATCTAAATATGCATAAGTTTGTTACATTTCAAGGAACAAAAATAAGTTTTCTGTCGCCGTTGCCGGGGATCGAACCCGGGTCACCCGCGTGACAGGCGGGAATACTTACCACTATACTACAACGACCTCGTTGTTAACTTGTAACAGCTTTTCTTTTTTAAAGAAATCTGATATGCGTAAGTTTATTGCATTTCATGGAACAAAAATAAGTTGTCTGGTTTCATGGAAATTGACTTCTGTTCTCAAATGTTATTAAGCTTTAGCTAATGTGCAGGTATTGGTGATGGATATTTGGTTGGTAATAGAGCAATTTCTTGCTGTGATCTTTATAAATACATTATATTCATTTGCTTAACTAAACCTTTTACATCAATTGTTTGTTTAGTTTTGTTCTTTCTTATAATGTCTATGAAATTCATTTCAGGAACAAGAAAAAAGTACAATGATGGGACTCAGACCCTTTGAAGAGCCTTCATGCTTCCCTTTGTTTACTCTGCATCTGATACAATTTTATCAGAAACAAGAAACGCAACACTTGAAATTGAAAAAAAAAAAAAACTAGTAAATAAAAGAAACAATGATTTTCTTAGAAAGACCGAAAAAAATTTCTTAAAACTGACTGCAGCTACAACTCCCTCTTTCTCAACCTTGTATACTTTATTTCTCCATCATGCCATCCCCATCCAACTATCCGCTATTGATGAGTGCTAGAACTTTTCTCTTCAAATGCATGCAATTCTCCGTGGAATGGCCCTGAGTCTCATCATGGTAATCATCATATGCATTATCATCATACCAGCTCAGGTACGGAGGGTGAAGGGGCTCTACTAGATCTTTTTCAAGGAGTTGCTTCTCAAGACGCTAGGGTAGTAATTTAGAGTAAAAGACAGAGAGTGGTTCAAATTGTGCTCTTCTTCGAGTATTCTTTGATTGTCTTTGACTTGCAGTAGACTGATCGACAGGTAGAGGTGCATGTACCAAAAAAGGTGGGGTGGGGATAAGGCTTTGATGATGAGCTACTGAGTGATGATATTGTGCAACTATTAGGCATGAATATGCCCCATGAAAAGAATTGCTCCTGGGAGGGTAAAATTAGGGGCCATGAGAAGACAATCCACTACTTCCTATCATTGCTTGGAAATCTTCTTCTCTTTCTTTGGATCCCTCAACCGGATGTTTTATCTTCTTCGAGTTTCTCAACCTTTGATAGTATTTTCAATCATCTCCCCCCTGATATTACTATGTCTTTAAAGTTTCTTGTGGCACTATCATCAATTTTATCGTAGTACGAGGGTTGCAATGTACTCACAAATGACGTAGTAGTCTCTCTCTGTGTCAATAGTGGTTGCATTTGTGCCGTTGTCTTTCCATCTTTGAGAATATTGTCTTAAGCTTTCATAAATTTCTTTCCCATGCTCTGCAAGACTAAATGATTCGGAACCATGTAAGACACGTGTTTATATTGATCCAAAAATGCCTTAGCCAAGTCCATCCATAATCTTATCATGTTCCAACTTAACTAACTATACCAACTTGCAGCAAGTAGAGGTGCATGTACCGCAAAAGGTGGGGCATGAATAAGGCCTTGATGATGAGCTGCTAAGTGATGATATTGTAGGACTATCAGACATGAGTTGTCCCGTGGAAAGCATTGTTCTTGGGAGGGTAAAACGAGGGGTCATGAGAACATAATTCGCTACTTATCATAGCTTGGAAATCTTCTCTTGCTTCGGATCCTTTGTCTCCCTTAATGATGGATGCTTTATATTCTTTTGACTTTCCCACTCTTTTATAGTATTTTTCAACCATTTTCCTTGAGAGTACTATATCTTTAAAGTTGCTTGTGGCTCTACCAACAACTTTAACGTAGTACGGGGTTGCAAAGTACTCACAAACGACATTGTAGTCTCTTTCGTAGTTGGTGGTGGTTGCACTTGTGCTGATGTGTCTCTCCATCTTTGAGAATATTGTCCGAAGCTTTCATAAGCTTCTTCTGCCATGCTTTACAGGAATAAATAACTTCGAACCATATAGGACATACGTTTATATTAACCCAGAAAAGCTTTAGCCAAATCCTTTCTTGACCTTATCTTATTCCAACTTAACTAATTATACCACCTTGCAGCATATCATGTGAGACTATCTTAAAAATAATGTATCAAGAGTATGTCATCATTCACGTGGCTAGTCTTTTTTTTATAGAACATTTTAATTTGGGCCGAAGGGCAATTGGTCCTGTCATACTCTCAAAATTATGAGTTTGGAGTTTCAGCAAAACAATCAAATCAAATACAAAGCTTAGTGGAATTCTCTTGCATCTATTCCACTAAGCTCTTCCATGCTTTTAACCGACCGCAAATAACTGATACTTGTCTTGGGCTTCTAGTGATTCAAGTAGTGCAACATTACTGCTTCTCAACTCTTTCTATTTGGTGGGTTCAACCATGTTCGACATAATTGGGTCGATTAAGGTAAACCTTATCATCCTTGGATCCTGATGTGTTGCTCTTGTTGGATTAATATAGATAAATGGTACCCTGTTAGTTGGTGGAACTACTTGGGGGTGCATTTCATAAGAACATTAGCCATCAGGGAATACGACTAGGTGACTATGTTTTCTCTCCATCTATAACAATGTTTCTAAGATGCTCTCCATCTATAACAATGTTTCTAAGATGCCCCTTTTCCTTAACCGTAACAGACATCATATCCATCAGTTTAGCAATTTGTTCCCTAATTTCCTCTTAATTCACGAAACCTTTTCTTGGTTTTCTTCTTGGGCGTCTCTGGTTTGTTTCTTTTTAGTCAATGGGTTTCCTTCCAGGATTATGGTGTTGAGGCCCAATTTTGGCCCAGATACAAACCAAGTACCCAAAACTCAACTAACCCAAACAAATCAAACCCAAACTAAACCAAACAGCTCAAAAATAAAACCCTAATAGCCCAACCCGAAAATAAAACAAAATAAAAAGAAAAAAAAAAACCCTAAAATAAATATAGTGCCGCCTCTATCTCTGGCCTCTGCCATGCCGCCGACGTCAGCCCCTCTGCCACTATCTGCTCCACCCTCGTCACTTGCACCACTGCCACTTGCACCTGCAAGGATTAAATAAGAAAAGACAGCATAGAATATAGAAATAAAACGTGTAAAATGGCTATATAAGCCAAGCAAAAAATTAATGAAAAAAGGTTAGATTTTCTTTTTTGAAATACAAAAAGAAAAATATCATTAAAAGGCTTCAAATACCAACTCAAAATCGCAGCAAGAAAGATCAAAGAAAGAATCAAAGGTCTATTTATTTCCTTTTTATTTTTTCGTTCTTTTTTGAACTTGTTTGTATATACCAAGCCCTACTCTATTAAAAAAACAATATATATTGGATATAAATATAGCAAAAAAAAAAAATTACATTTTTGGCAATTTCCGGCGGCGGACCACGGTGGCGACTGGACAGACTCCTCACTGGAGCAGGAGCCTCTGCAGAGAGAAAAAAAGAGAAGATTATTTTTTTTGTAAACAAATGAGAAAAATAAAATTTTAAAAAAAAAATCTAATTTAAATAGCCAATCAAAACGACGTCGTTTTGGTCGGCCTTCTTAATGCCAAAACGACGTCGTTTTAAGCCCAGAATCCGCATGTTGACCAGACCCGCCTCAAGATCCGCGTGTTTTTTACGGAAGAGCTATTTGTGCAATTGGTCCTTCCGCATTTTCACCTTTTTAAAATTCGGTTTTTTTATTTTTTAATTTGCCCCTGTAATTTTCTTTCTATTTCATTTTAGCCACGTGTAAAGTGCTGCGTTTTGGAGGGAGGGGATATTTTCCCCTTTGGTCCTTTTCTTCTATATTTATCTTCAAATTTGCCCCGAACTTCCATTTTAGGTTCAATTTAGTCCTTTTTTTTCGCTTATTTGGCCTTTTTGTTTTCAAATTAATTTGTCTAACACTATTATTATTATTATTATTATTATTCTTTTTTTTCATATTATTATTATTATTATTATTATTATTATTATTCATATGTATATTATTATTTATATTATTGTTATTATTACTATTATTATTACTATTATTTTTATTTTTATTTTTATTGCTATTACTATTGCTATATTATTTTTTTATTTTCTATTACTATTATCATTATTATTACTATTATTAATCTTCTTATTATTACTATTATTATTATTATTTACTACTATTATTTATTATCGTAATTACCCTTATTATTGCTACTATTCTTATTATCTTTTGGCTATTATTATTATTTTATATATTATCATTATTATTCCTACTATTTTTTTTTATTGTCGTGATCATTATTACGACTATCATTATTATTATTCTTTTTATTATTTTTTTTACCGCTAATTATTATTATTATTATTATTATTATTATTATTATTATTATTATTATTATTATTATTATTACTACTATTGCTATTGTATTATGACTATTATTATATTTTCATCTATATTTATTTTCTTATTACTCATCTATTATATTTCTTATCTATTTACATTTTCATTATTATTATATTTTAGGTACTATATTTATGTTTATATTTAGGTATTAATATTATTATATTTTTCATATTATCATTATCATCATTATTAACATATATATATATATATATATATATATATATATATGTGTGTGTGTGTATTTTTTCATGTACATATTAGTATTTTCTACTATTATTACAAATATATTATTTCTTTTATTATATTATTAGAACATTATTTTTTATTATTAATTTCTTTACTGTGAATATTATTGTTATTTTTATTCTAATATTGTATTTTAATATTTTTCATTAATTGTATCATCGTTTGCATTATTTACAAATTTCTATTGCAAATGATATTATTATTTTTTTATTAATTTCAATAAATAAGGCAACGTATCGATTTCAACACTAAGTCGCTGATTTCATCGCTATGTTGGGTGGATATCATTGGCTCGTGTTGAAAACGAGATTTCCTTCTATAAAACCAAAAATTTTAAATTCTCGTATTTCAATCGGATCGCGATTAAATATTAAATTAAACTTGTATTTTTGAGAATTAAGACAACGCGTGTTTAACAAGATACCAATTTTGGGCGTCGCGAGGGTGCTAATACCTTCCTCGTGCGTAACTGACTCCCGAACCTTATTTTTCTCTGGATCTTCGCGTAGACCCAAATTCGGCCTTCATTTTTGTTCCAAAAAAAAATTAAAAAAAAAAAGAGGATTTATTAGGTGTCCGATCACACCTAGAAAAAAGATCGGTGTGGACTCTTTTTCTCTTTAAAACAAAAATTTTATTTTCAAATTTTCAAATAATCACCTCAACTAGCAACCAAAGCGAAATTTTTACGTCGCTACAGCTGGCGACTCCATTTGGGACATTTTTTGAGAGTCGAGTCTAGAATTAAACTCGTGTTGTCAAAATTTTCAAAATTCCTTGTTCAAATTAATATTTAGTCGTGATCCTTAAATTTTGTTTTTGAAAAGTCATGCATTTGCATATTGTTGTAAATATTCTTCTAACTTGTTTTATCTCGTTGTTTTTCAGCTCTAAGTTTTTATGGTTTTAGTTTTTTTTTAGTTTAGTTTTTAAATAAAACGTAAAGGTTTGTGAGTTTCTCCCCACACACCGTGCACTTGCATTTTTGCATAACATGAGCTCTCTACCCAGGCTCTGTTTGCTTAAGTGGAAGTAAACGCATGCCTTCGTGAGTTAACTCGTCCCTCCGCACAGGCTAGTGAATATTTTCAGGTTACATATGACTTATGCTTTCGTGAGTTAACTTGTCCCTCCGCATAAGCATAAGTAAATGTAATCCCTCGAATTGAACTCATAAGCCTGTGATAGGCAATGACCGAGGTTCTGTACTAATCTAAGTAGATGACAGTACGAACAATTCGAGTACTTGTCTAGAACCGAAACCGTATGTAGTGAACCATATGAACCACCTAATTAGAGCCATGCCGAACCTCTGTCCGTTAATAGTCACCAGAATAAGTACACGGGAGAAACGCCTCTTGCTTTTCATTTCCTTTACATTTACATTGTTTATGCAAAGGAATTGAACCGGGTAGCTTAATTTGTTGGAGTTTCCATAGTTTTTCTCAGTTCATATTTGTTGTGATTACTAACTAAAGTTGTTTGTCTTTATTTTTATTTTTCATCATGCATCATAGGCATCTTGATTAAGACGGTGTTGATTAGAGATTGGTTGCCAAAAATGGGTTTCTGATGGAGGAGTCAATTACACAAGTGACCGAGAAAAATACCGTGATTCGAGACTGGTCTTTGAAAACTCAAAAAGGAAAAGGGGACAGTTTAATGGAAGGATGTATCTCCAATCTTCCCGAGTAAGTAACTACAAATGCTCGTTAGAATAACCTCGAAGATTTGACTCAGATTTGGAAACAGTGGGATTCAGACACTAGGGGCATCTTCACCGAAAAGTACGGGGATATAGCTCACTTGATCACCGTCAACGTAGATGAGCAACTAATTCAAGTCATAGTTCGATTCTGGGATCCAGCTTACCAATGCTTCACTTTCAATCAGGAAGATATGACTCCAACCATAGAAGAGTATGCTGCCTTGATTCGCATTGACAATGTACAATTCAGTAAGATATATGTGAAAGAGCCTAAACCAATGAGCTTCAAGAAAAAGTTAGTGAGGTTGACGGGAATGACTGATATGTGGGCTGAAAAACAAATAAAGAAAAAGAACGAAGTTAGTTGTGTTTCGTGGTTTTCTCTGCGAGATTTAGTTCAAAACCATCCAGATATTGTGAAGAGGATGGATCTGTTTTCTTTGGCCATTTATAGATTAATTGTCTTCCCAAAGGTTCTCGAGTATGTAGAAGTTACGGTAGTAGATTTCTTCGAAAGGTTGAGGCAAGGGATCAACCCCGTTCCGACTATCTTGGCTGAGACTTTTAGATCTCTAAGTTGTTGTAGGAGGAAAGCGAAAAAACGTTTTATCGGATGTGCGCAGTTACTTAATGTCTGGATTCTAAGCCATTTCTGGAAAGTGGAGCGCACACCTTTCCACATGTTTTCAAAAACATTCGCCCCACTAAAAGCTTACCTTGAGAAGGATTGGCCAAAGGATGTCACCGAACAGTATTGGGTTACAATTTTTCAAAACCTTCGCACCGAAGATATAACCTGGAGAGCACCATAGATCCTTCCTTCAGTTCTATTATACAAATGTGGAAACCAAGATTGGGTGCCTTTACTAGGATTATGGGGAGGAATTAGATACGCTCCGTTAATGGTTCAAAGGCAGTTTGTTTCACGACAGTTCATACTCGCTACCGGAGGATTGGCACAATCAGAGTTCGCCTTTACGGGTGAAGGCTACATGAAAAGAGTCTGAGATACTGCAAAGTCTTGGAAGGAAATTCACCTAATGGAGTTAGCCCTTTTATGCTGATACTATCACTTAGGATTATGACATATGGAGAAAACGACGAGTGAATAGTCAATAAATCTCACCGATAAGTTACACTTTCCAGAATCTTTTCTCAGAAGAAATGCCATCCGAGCTGGAAGTAGCAAGACATGAATTCAAACGTGAAAAGGCCAAGCTGTTACGGGATATTAGTTCTCTTCAATAGGAAAACTACCAGCTGAAGAACAAGGTTCAAATTGAAGAATCCAAAACCATAAAAACTCAAAAAGAAGCAGAGATCATAAGAAACGACTTAATGGACCTTCATTTGGAAAATAAGAAATTAAGAAACACTATAAAAAATAGTGGTTTAGGCAAATCGTCAGCAGAATGAAAGGAAGAAATTAGCAATATCAAAGGTGGGATGGAATTCTGGAAAGGGAAAGCAAAGAAAGAAGAGGAAAAAACTGCGCGTGCTGTGATAGAGTTAAAAAAGAAGAATCTTGAATATGAAACCTTGTCTGTAGAACTAATGACTAGTCAGTCTAAACATTAAGAGCTAAGAGGAAAATTATGAGATTTAAAAAATACACTGCAAGCTCAACAGCAACAGTTGGATAATCTCCTAAAAGCCCTAGAAGAAAAGAATAGTCAGTACGACAGAGACACTCACGCCTATGAAAGAGCTCTCTAAGAAAAGGAAATGCAACTCGGCTTTTTAATCAATGAAATTCGCAGGGCGGCTATGCAAGTCGTGCAATCATCAGATGAAGCCGAAGCTCTCAGTTGCCAATTCCCTCTGAGTCAAAGATTAAGCATATCAGAATTCTTAGAACGAGTGAAGAAATAAGGCAATGTGGCTAGAAAATTTGTGTAACTGTTGAATCAAAGATAGCGAAACGTTTTGTAATAGACTCTTTTGATTAATAAAATGCCTAAGTAGGGGCCATATTGAAATCAACACCAAATTCTTGCACATTCATTCATGACTAACATTCATTTGTCATTCATCCATTCATCCGTTCATTGCATGTACATATCACCATAATCATTCATTGAGGCTAAAACTGTATAATCCGTAGTTGCGACACTACAAGTTTGGAATCACGCCATTCTTATAGAACGCGCCGAAAAGCTAGAATTATGGAAGTCGAGTTCAATGAGAGAATTGAAAGGATAGAAATGACCCAAAGAGAATTGCAAGAGCAGTTAACCAAGTTACAACAGGAAACAAGCGATCTGATGTTAAGATCTCAGAGGAATCGCTCGAGCAAAGAGATCAGATGGCCAAAATAATGGAGATGATGATAGCTTTGGTCAAAGGAAAGGGACCTATGCAGAGCCCTGACATTATGGAGCCTCAGTCGAGAGTTAATCATGATCAGGATCCGCTCTATCCCCCAGGATTCACTCCACCTCACGCTCATGCAACGCAAAGAGGATATCTTCAAGGGGAACCTGCAAGCCTCGAGCAACGACTTGTACCACCTGCTCATCTAGGGCAAGGTACATTCGTATCAAACCCAGGAGCTAATCCTGTTGATCCCATGTTCCAAATTTAGATGATCCGGTAGAAATAGCCAGGTTGAAAAAGGATGATTATGATGCCCAGGATAATTATAGGAGCTTAGAAGAAAGGCTCAAGGCAATAGAAGGTGTTGAAACCTTCTCTGCACTAAGTGCCAAAGAGCTTAGTTTAGTGCTCGATCTGGTTCTGCCTCCAAAATTTAAAGTGCCAGATTTTGAAAAATATGATGGAACGAAATATCCAAAGGCGCATCTTGTCATGTTTTGCCGGAAGATGACTGGTTACGTGAATGAAGGTAAATTGCTAATACACTATTTTCAAGACAGCTTGGTCGGATCGGCCCTTCGATGGTATAATCAACTTAGCAGAGAAAGGATCCGGTCATGGAAAGACTTGGCATCAGCATTTTGTGAACAATACAAGCATGTATCTGACATGGTGCCTGATGAGCTAACTCTGCAGATGATGGAAAAGAAGCCAATGGAGACTTTTAGGTAATACATGCAGAGGTGGAGGGATATCTTGGCCCAAGTAGAACCCTCATTAACTAAAACTAAAATAACGGTTCTCTTCATCAACACTTTGAAAGCACCGTTTTATGATAAGTTGGTAGGAAGCGCCACGAAAGAATTCGCAGATATTATAATATCCGGGGAACTTATAGAGAATGCCATCAAGATTGGAAGGATAGAAGGCCCCGAAAGCTCGAAAAGGGCAGCACCCATAAAGAAAAAAGAAGCAGAAGCCCATATGGTGGGAATTGAGAGCCACTACACTTCTAATCCTTACCCAACCCAGCCACGACCTCGATATCACCCACCTCCAATCTTCTATTATCCTCCCTAAAACCCTTACTGTCAAGCACCTCTTCCTTACCCCGTCTACGCCACAGATAACCAAAGACCATTTGTCATGTTCCCACCAAATACCATGCCTGCTCAAAACCAACCTAACAATTAACAAAGACCGACAAGATCCAATCCTAAAAAACCTCAGTTCACCCCAATTCCCGTGTCATACGGAGAGCTGTACCCAAAACTGTTTGAAAAATAATTAATATCCCCACATTATATGGCACCCCTGAAGCCTCCACACCCAAAATGGTACGATCCTAATGCTAGTTGCATGTACCACGCTGGAAACCAGGGGCATTCTACAGAAAATTGTTTGGCCTTTAAAAGGAGGGTTCAAGGTCTTATTGATACAAGCATTCCACGATTTGATGGTGTTGGCAATACGGCTGAAAATCTACTCCCTAACCATACTGAAGGAAACATGAGCGCAGTGACAAAAGAAGACAGGTGGCGTGCCAAAATTTGTGTTTCTGAAATAAAGACACCGCTGCGAAAGATTTGGGAGGTAATGGTTGAAAAGGGGCTATTCTGTCATCCCAACAGAATTTTTAAAGAAGGAAATACAAAAAGTCAATATTTTTGTGATTTTCATGGGATCGAGGGGCATGACATCCAGTCTTGTGAAAGATTCAGAAAACTACTTCAAGATATGATGGACAACAAGGAAGTCGAGATCTTTAACAAAATGAAAGAGGCCGATGAAGGAGAAGTATGAACTTCTGATAATCTATCATCAGGTTTCTCTTATAATGTCGATCGACCATTGGTGATTTATTACGATACAAAAAAAGAGCAAGTGAAACCAAATATGATAATTGAAGTACCATCTCATTTCCCTTACAAAGACAACAAGGCAGTACCTTGGAAATATGATGTCAACATT
The DNA here is from genome assembly GCA_025698475.1 of Gossypium anomalum. Taxonomy (NCBI): domain Eukaryota; kingdom Viridiplantae; phylum Streptophyta; class Magnoliopsida; order Malvales; family Malvaceae; genus Gossypium; species Gossypium anomalum. The sequence continues at coordinate 21,509,623 of CM046966.1, forward strand.
ATCATACCTGAAGATGAAAAATTCAAAGTCACGACCGAAAATGTTGGCAAAGTAAGACACTTCACCCGCAGCGGGAGGTGTTATTCTAAAGTGGTCAAACCAATGAAGAAGACTAATGACTTGAAGCAGAAAGGAAAGGCACCGATGCATGAGGCCGAGGTCGAACTTGAGACTCCGTCCGAACAAGAAGTTAAAAGGCCTATGAATGAAGAGGAAGCACATGAATTCTTGAAGTTCATCAAGCATAGTGAATATAACGTCGTGGAACAGTTAAGTAAACAACCGGCACAGATCTCGGTATTATCCTTACTATTAAATTCAGAACTACATCGAAATACTTTGCTGAAAGTGTTAAATCAAGCTTACGTGGCAAGCAATATATCTGTCGAAAAACTTGGTGGGTGGGTGAATAACCTGAACGCGGATAATTTTATTTCTTCCAGTGATGAGAAATACCGCCAAATGGTAGGGGCTCCTTAAAAGTATTGCATATCATAACCTGTTGCAAGGGTTATATAATACCGAATGTACTCATTGATAACGGGTCAGCACTTAATGTCATGCCTTTGGCTACACTTTCTAGAATTCCAATTGATATATCTTATCTGAGGCCTTGTCACTCTACAGTAAGAGCATTCGATGGGATAAGACGAGAAGTCATGGGAAAAATCAAAATTCCTCTAGAAGTAGGCCCCTATATATATGACATCGAGTTTCAGGTCATAGACATCACGTCTTCGTATAATTGCCTTTTAGGAACGCCTTGGATCCACTTTGCTGGGGCAGTTCCTTCATCTCTCCATCAAAAAGTGAAGTTTATCATGGATGGTCTTTTGGTCACTGTCGTAGGTGAGGAAGATATTGTCGCATCTATCTCTGCTGATACACCATACCTCGAAGTAAGCAAGGATGCAGTAGAATGTTCCTTCCATTCCTTCGAATTTATCAATGCTACGTTCATTTTCTTTGAAGGAAATAAAATTCCCATGCCTAAGTCATCAAGAATACCAAGATTGGAATTAAGTCGATCGTGGGAAAGGGAGCCCGAGCGAGAAAAGGTTTAGGAAGATATCAAAGCAGAGATAGTTAGAGTTCTAAAACCAAAGGCCCCATAAGGCTTGATATGGTTTAGGGTTCTAGCCTGGATATACGACGAGAAGAAAAAAACAGCTTGCGAAAAGGTCGAGAAAGGCGAATGCAAGAGCCTTAGGTCGAGAATTAGAATGGGAGCCCATAACGCACCCTCTCTTTTGTCAAAAACATTTACATCCAGAGGAATGATATACCCCGGGCAAGATAATCCACGAAGCACGCTGTTATTAATTGAAAAGGGTCTTCAGAATGTCAGTATAAATGTCATTGACAAAGGAAATGATGCAATTAAATATGTTTCAATAATACGCCCTTATCCTCCTGGATTCGTTTTAAACAATTGGACTGCTGTGGATCTCCTTATAGTTTTTAAGTCTTCTCCAGAGTAATGCTCAATGTTAACACTCTTCTTTTTGTGTGTCCCTAAGTAATAGTAGAGATTCTTTTGTAAGAGCTTATGATTTGCTCTTTATCATTTAAATGAACATTAATGAAGATGCATTTTGTCATGGTCTTTTCATTCTCATTAACTTCATAATTTTTTCCCTCTTCTCACAGCCTGTCATTGCATATATCTCACATCATGCCATAATATTATGCTTGTTGGTCCCAATACTTTGATGCTCCTCTATAGTTTTCTTTTCCATTCAACTTTCAGGTGCTCAGATATCAACAATATGAACAAACCCGTTACAAATCTTGAAATCGATTTCGAGAAAGCTATTTGTTTAGGAGAGTTCGAAGCTAAGGAAAATGTTGAAGATTATGTCTCGTCTCCTGACTTACTAAGAATGGTAGAACAAGAAGATAAACAGATTCTACCTCATCAAGAATCTGTTGAGATAGTAAACTTGGGAAATGAAGAAAAGAGGCAAGAAGTGAAGATTGGGACCTCCATTTCATATAACACCAAACATGATTTGATCGCTTTGTTTCATGAGTACAAAGATGTATTTCATGGTCGTATCAGGACATGCCAGGATTGGATGAGGATGTAGTGGTCCATAGACTCCTACAGAAACCAGAATGCAAACCCATTCAACAGAAGCTAAGACGAATGAGACACAAATATCATCATAAAGATAAAAGAAGAAGTCAAGAAACAATTCGATGCTGGCTTCCTACAAGTCTCCAAGTACCCACAATTGGTACCTAACATAGTCCCAGTATCGAAGAAAGACAGCAAGGTACGGATATGTGTGGATTATCGCGATCTGAATTGAGCAAGTCCTAAAGATAATTTTCCTTTGCCACACATCGATACATTGGTGGATAATACAGCCAAACAGTTATTGTTTTTGTTCATGGATGGATTCTCAGGTTATAATCAGATAAAGATGGCTCTTGAGGATATGGAGAAAACTACTTTCGTAATGATGTGGGGAACATTCTGTTATAAGGTGATGCCGTTCAGATTAAAGAACACTGGGGCAACATATCAGAGAGCCATGGTGATGTTGTTTCATGACATGATGCACAAAGAAATAGAAGTCTACGTTGATGATATGATCGCCAAATCCAAAGGGGAAAGAGAGCATGTTGGGAACCTCAAGAAGTTGTTCGAAAGATTGAGAAAGTTCCAGCTGAAGCTTAATCCAGCCAAATGTACGTTTGGGGCTACCTCGAAAAAATTGCTAGCCTTCATCGTCAGCGAGAGAGGCATTGAAATTGATCCAGATAAGATAAAAGCCATACAAGAACTACCACATCCGCGCACCCAAAAAGAAGTTAGAGGATTTTTAGGGAGGTTAAACTACATCGCTCGGTTCATTGCTCAACTTACCAACCAGTGTGACCCAATTTTTTGACTCCTTCGAAAACATAATCTGGAAGAATGGAACGAGGAGTGCCAAGTGGCTTTTGACAAGATAAAACAGTATTTGTCTAGTCCCCCGGTACTAGTACCGCCAACTCTAAGAAGACCGTTAATATTGTATCTGACTGTGTTCGAAAATTCAATTGGTTGCGTACTGGGGCAACATGATGAGTCAGGGAAAAGAGAAAAGGCGATTTACTATCTCAGCAAAAAGTTCACAGTGTATGAGGTAAAGTACTCGTCAATTGAAAAATTCTGTTGTGCTTTGGTTTGGGTAGTTCAGAGGCTCAGGCAATATATATTGTATCATACGACATGGTTAATTTCAAAGCTAGACCTAATAAAGTACATGATGGAATCACCTGCACTCTCAGGAAGAATGGCACGATGGCAGATCCTACTATTAGAATACGACATCATTTATGTGAGCCAAAAGTCGATAAAAGGGAGTGCAATAGCTGATTTCTTAGCAACTCGAATAAAGGATGAATACTAGCCATTGAGATTTGATTTCCTAGATAAAGACTTGATGTGCATTACGAGAAAAGAATGTGAGTCATCCAAAGAGAAGTCATGGAAGATGAGCTTTGATGGTGCATCGAATACATTGGGGCATGGGATTGGAGCAGTCTTAGTATCACCAGAAGGGAACCATTATCCGTTCATTGCCAGGCTGAATTTCTTCTGTACCAATAACATAACGGAATATGAGGCTTGTATCATGGGACTTCGTGCGGCTATTGAACGAAACGTCAAAATCTTAGAGGTGTACGGGGACTCAGCGTTGGTGATATACCAAATCCGTGGAGATTGGAAAGTGAGAGATTCAAAATTAGTTAAATACAGTGATCTAATGGCAAAACTGATTAAAGAATTCAAAGAAATAACTTTTAATTATTTCTCACGAAAAGAAAACTAATTGGCTGATGCCCTGACCACTTTGGCTTCAATGTTCAAAGCGAACAGAGAAACAGAAATAATGCCTTTTCAAATGAGCATATATGAAGTCACTGCACATTATTTCAGTAATGAAAAAGAGCCAGATGGACGACCATGGTTCCATGATATCTTAGAATATGTCAAGAATCAAAAGTATCCCGAATAAGCAAATAAGAACGATAAAAGAACAATCAGAAGAATGGCAGTAGGATTTGTTCTTGATGGGGACATTCTGTACAAAAGAGGAAAAGATGAAGTGCTCTTGAGATGCGTGGATGCTGTTGAAGCCAGAAAAATACTTGAAGATGTCCATGAGGGAATTTGTGGGACACATGCCAATGGTTTCACTATGGCTAGGAAGATTATGAGACTCGGTTATTACTGGCTGACAATGGAAAGTGACTGCATTAGTTTTGCACGAAAATGCCACAAATGTCAAATTTATGGTGATAAAATTCATGTAGACCCTTCGTCCCTTCATGTCATGACTTCTCCGTGGCCTTTTTCTATGTGGGGCATGGATGTTATAGGGCCAATTTTCCCAAAAGCTTCTAATGGACACCGATTCATTTTTGTAGTGATAGATTACTTCACGAAATGGATAGAAGCCGCTTCATTTGTTAATGTGACGAAGACTGCAGTTTGCAGGTTCTTAAAAAAGGAAATCATTTGTTAATATGGTTTTCCTGAAAGAATCATTTCAGATAACGCCTTGAATTTGAACAACAAGATGATGAAGGAAGTGTGTGAACAATTTCAAATAAGGCATCATAACTCCTCACCCTATCGCCCGAAAATGAATGGAGCAGTTGAAGCGGCCAACAAGAATATTAAGAAGATTATTGGGAAAACGACCGAGACATATAAAGACTGGTACGAGAAGCTACCATTCGCTTTGTATGCATATCACACATCTGTGCGAACATCTACGGGAGCAACTCCTTTCTCTCTGGTCTATGGAATGGAAGCTGTGCTACCCATCGAAGTTGAGATCCCCTCTTTACGAGTCTTAATGGAGTCGAAACTAGATTAATCAGAGTGGGTTCGAGCTCGATATGACCAGTTAAACCTTATCAAAGAAAAATGTTTGAAAGGCAATCTGTCATGTATAGGTGTACCAGAAGAAAATGATCGTGGCCCATGACAAGAAAGTACGGCCAAGAGAATTTCACGAAGGAGAACTCGTGCTGAGAAAGATTCTCCCAATACAAAAAAGACTTCCGAAAAAATGGGCACCAAATTGGGAAGGACCATATGTCGTAAAGAAGGCTTTCTCAGGTGAAGCTTTGATTCTCACTGAGATGGATGGGAAATAGTTACCTAACCTAGTGAACTCAGATGCTGTAAAGAAATATTATGCCTAAAAAAAAAGATCAAGGTGAAAACCCGAAAAGGGCGTCTTGATGAACAAAAAGGATTAGGATGACAACCTGAGAGGGCGTCCTAATGAAGCAAACCTGGGCTTAAAGAGCAAGGCGATTTGAACGGTGGGTCAAACGGCAAGGCTATAGTATTTAAAGCATCTCTGAAAACTCGAAATTTTCTATGTAAGAAGCCATGCTCGAAAAGATTCTTGATTAAGTATGTACAGGCCAATTTCAAAACCCAACCCCAAATACAATTTAAACCAATACACAAATTACCCTTAACCCAACAAGCCCAACAAATCATTACCCAAAATAACTAAGACCCAAATACAATTGACTCAAACCCAAAACCAACAAAGAAATTTCAATCAAAACCAAAATTAAAAAAACAAACCCTAGCCTAAACCACTTGCCCCGCGCCTCGACTCCCACCGCCTCGACCACGCGATAGCACACAAGTGCCTCTGCTCCACCGCCCATTTTTCTGCAGAGAAAGGACAGCAAATAATAAAAAAAGGGATTGTAAAGGCTCTATAAAAGCCAAATGAAAACAGAGAACAAGGGTCTTTTTTTTTTGGGATTTCATTCGATAGTAATAAACAAAAGCAAGAAGTGGAGTATTTTACTTTCAAATTCAATATAGTGGTTCCATCAGTTTAATATAGAAATAGTATCTAGACAGCAAAGACATCAAGATCTACAACCCCAAATTTAAAATCGGAATCGGCCTAAGCGTTTTGGATGCTTGGGAATATTGCGTATTTGGCCCTCATTGTCCCCACGCGTATCCGTTTTAATCCTTTATTTCTTTATTTCTGTTTTCAAATTCGCCCAGAGGTTTTGTTCTCATTCCGATTTAGTCTTTTTTCGTTTATTTTCCTTTTTTGTATATATATTACCAATATTGTTACTATTATCTTTATTAATATATTAATTATTTTTAAAAAGTATTATTATTATTAATGATTATTATTTCTAGTCTTCGCATTATTAATAATATTAATATATGTATACTATATAGGTATATGTTCATACATTTGCATATAATACTATTCCTTTTTTTTTTTTTTTTACTATTATATCATATATTTCTTTTTTTATATATTTCATTCTAATATTATTATTAATATTATTAGGTGTTATTTACTTCTAATATGTATATTATGTAAATGTCTTAATATTATATTATTTTTTATATGTTATATATAAGTTTTTTTATTATACATATATTTTTTTTTAATATTGTTAGTTATATTTTTTTTTATACTATTAGGTGTACACTTCTAATATTTTATTGTATATATCTAATACTATCATTTATATTTATAAATACGTGTACATTGTTTAATACATTTGTGTATACCTAAGTAACGTTATTGCTAGTTTTTTATGTATATTATCTAAAGGTTTTAGTATTACATATATTCTTTGTATGTTATGCACATGTTTTTAATACCATACTTTATATGTATCATGTTTTTAATGTTACATCATTATATTATAGTATATTACATATATTTTATTATATTCATATTTTTTATATATGTATATATTACAATGCATATTTTTCGATAGTATTAGTTATGTGTATTGCTTATATATTTCCATGTATGTATCTTGAATGTTATGTTTTAAATCGCCATACTTATTATTATTATATTTATATACATTCATTGTTTCTATTTCATGTTTAAATCTTATTACGTTTAATATCGCGTATTGTCATTGCCTATAATATTTGTGTTGTATGTATTATATGCCTTGATGCATTTCCGACTATTATCTTTCGTTTCCCGCCCATTTTTATATATTTCCCCGTTGTTCATTATTTTAAAATATTTCTTCGTGTTTTATCCATTTCAAATACATAAGGCAATATATCGATTTAACATTAAGTCATCGAATTCATCGCTATGTTGGTGAATGTCAATTGACTCGTGTTAAAGCGATATACCCTTCTCAAAAGCCGGAATAAACCAAAATTTCTCTTCTTTTAATCGGATCACGACTAACTGTTACATTGAACCCGTATTCTTGAAAGTCAAGACAACGCATGTTTATGAGATACCAATTTTTGGGCGTCGCGAGGGTGCTAATACCTTCCTCGCACGTAACTAACTCCCGAACCCTAATTTTTCTCGGGTTTTTGACGTAGACCTAAACTCAGCCTTCTTTTCGTTTTAAAAAAAAAAAGAAATTTAATAGGTGTCCGATCACATCTAGGAAAAAGGATCGGTGGCGACTCCCTGTTTATTTCAAAAATCAAAATTTCAATTTCCTAATTTTTAATCGCCACAATTTAGCGACCCGAATCCACAAATTTTTACGTCGCTACAGTTGGCGACTCCACTGGGGACTCGGTGCGAGTCGAGTTGAATTAAACATGTTTTGTCAAAGTTTTCAAATTTTCTTATTCAAAATAAATATTTGGTCGTGATCCGAAAATCTCACTTTCAAAATTCATGCATTTGTATCATGTTGTAAATATTTTTCTAACTCGTTTTTGCCCTTTTGTTTTTCAACTTTAAATTTGTACGGTTATTTTTGGTTTAGTTTTTAAATAAAAATGATTATGAGTTTCTCCCCCACACACCGTGCACTTGCATTTTGCATAACTTGAGCTCTATACCCAGGCTCCGTCCGTTTAAGTGAAAGTAAACGCTACGCCTTCGTGAGTTAACTCGTCCCTCCGCACAGGCTAGTGAATACTTTCGGGTTACATATGACTTATGCTTTCGTGAGTTAACTTGTCCCTCTGCATAGGCATAAGTAAATGTAATCCTCGAATTGAACTCGTGAGCTGTGATGGGCTATGACCGAGGTTCCGTACTAATCTTAGCAGATGATAGTACGGGCAATTCGAGTACCTATCTAGAACCAAAACCGCATGTAACGAACCATACGAGCCATCCAATTAGAGCCATGCCGAACCTCTGTCCGCTTATAGTCACCGAAATAAGTACACGGGGAAATGCCATTTGCCTTTCATTTACACTGTTTATGGGTTGAGTAGTTTAATTTGTTTCTCAAACCATATGTGTTGTGTTTACTAACCAAGTTTGTTTGTTTTTATTTGTATTTTCATCATGCATCATAGGCATCACTTTAGGAAGGTGTTGATTAAAGGATAGTTGCCAAAGAACGGGTTTCGATGGAGGAGTCGATCACACAAATAATCGAGAAGAATGCCGTGGTTCGAGAATGGTCTCTAAAACTCGAGAGAAAAAAGGGGACAGCCTAGTGGAAGGGTGCGTTGCCAATTTGCCCGAACATACAACCGTGAATGTTCGCCAAAATAACCTTAAAGATTTGGTGCGAGTTTGGAATCAATGGGATTCAGACACTAGGGGCATTTTCATTGAGAGGTATGGAGATATAGCTCACTTGATCACCATTCGTGTAAACGAACAGTTGATTCAAGCCATGGTTCGATTCTGGGACCCAGCTTATCAGTGCTTTACCTTCAATCAAGAGGACATGACTCCAACCATAGAAGAGTATGCTGCTTTACTCCGCATCGACAATGTGCAATTCGGCAAGATATACGTGAAGGAGCTTAAGCCAATGACCTTTAAGAAAAAATTAGTAAGACCGATGGACATGATGACGATGCATGGGCCAAAAAACAAATAAAGAAGAAGAATGAAACCATTTGCATTCCATGGTCTAGCCTACGAGAATCGGTTCTGAGTCATCCTGACATATTGAAGAGAGTCAATCTATTCGCCTTGGCGATTTACGGTTTGGTCATTTTCCCGAAGGTCCTCGGGCATCTTGAAGTCGCAGTATTTGATTTCTTCGAAAGGCTAAAACAAGGAGTCAACCCTGTCCCGACTATCTTAGCCGAGACATTCAGGTCCCTGAGTACTTGTCGAAAGGTTGGAAAGGGACGATTTATCGGATGTGCACAGCTGCTCAATGTTTGGATTTTGAGTCATTTTGGGAAAATAGAGCGCATTCCATTCCACATGTTTTCAAAAGCATTCGCCCCGCTAGAAGCTTACCTCAAGAAAGAATGGCCGAAAGAAGTCACCGAGCAACACTGGGTATTGGTTTTTCAGAATCTTCGCGCCGAGGATATAACGTGGAGAGCACCCTGGATCCGTCCTTCAGTCCTGCTATACAAATGTGGAGGCCAAGATTGGGTACCCTTACTCGGGTTATGGGGAGGAGTTGGATACGCTCCGTTATTAGTCCAAAGGTAATTTTCTTCGCGACAATTTATACCCGCAACTGGAGGGTTGGCACAATTCGAGTTCGCTTTTGCGGGTGAGGGATATATGAAGAGAGTCCGAGATATTGCAAAGTCTTGGAAGGAAGTTCATTTCATGGAATTAGCCTTGTATGCTGATACCCTTACCCAAGACTATGATATATGGAGAAAGCAACGGGTAAGTAGTCAGCAAATCTCATCAACAAATTGCACTGCCCAGAATCCCTTTTTGGAGGAAGTGCCATCCGAATTGGAAATAGCTAGACAAGAATTCAAGCGAGAAAAAGCTAAGATGTCTAGGGACCTCAGTACCCTTCAAGAAGAAAACTATCAGTTGAAGATGGAAGTTCAGGTTAAAAGGTCCAGAATTGAAAAAGTACAAAGGGAGGCCGAGATCGTGAGAAACGACTTAAGAGACCTTCATTTGGAAAACAAGAAATTGAGAAGCACTATAAAGAATAGTGGATTGGGCAAGTCAACAGCTGAGTGGAAAGAAGAAATTAGCAACATCAAAGGAGGAATGGAATTTTGGAAGGGAAAAGTAAAGAGAGAAGAGGAGAAGGCCGCGCGCGCTGCAATAGAGATAAGAAAGAAGAATGCCGAGTATGAAATGGTGACTGCAGAATTTGCGAATAGTCAGTCTGAACATCAAGAATTAAAAAGGAGAGTACGAAATTTAGAAAATATGCTACAATCTCATCAACAACAATTAGATAACCTCCTGAAGGCTCTAGAAGAAAAGAATGATCAGTACGATAGGGACATGCACGCGTATGAAGGAACTCTCCAAGAAAGAGAAATGCAACTCAACTTCTTGATCAATGAAATTATGCAAGCGGCTATGCAAGTTGTTCAATTATCGATGAAGCCAAGTTCTCGGTTGCCAATTCCTCCGAGCCAAAGATCGAGTATATCAGGGTTTTTAGAGCAAGTGAAGAAACAAGGCAATGTGGCTAGGAAATTTGTGTAGCTGTTGGAAAAATGAAAACTTTTTGTAACGTACTCTTCTGATAAATGAAATGCCTACATATGGGGCTATCTTGAAATCAACACCAAATTCTTGCATATTTACTCATAACTAACATTTATGCATCATTTATTCTTTGGACATTCATCCATTCATTCATTCATCGCGTGTACATATCACCATAATCATCCACTGAAACTAAAAGAACCATATAATCCACGGTTGCAAGACTTCAAGACTGAATCACGACATTTATACAGTAACGCGTCGACGACAAACTAGGGCAATGGAAGTGAGTTCAATGAGAGAATCGAAAGGATGGAAAGGCCTCAAAAGGAATTACAAGAGCAACTGGCTAAATTGCAACAAGAGACGAGAGATCTAATGGTAAGATCTCGAGAGGATTCACTCGAGCAAAGAGATCAGATGGCCAAAATTATGGAGATGATGACAACTTTGGTCAAGGGAAAGGGACCCATGCAGAACCCCGATGTTATGGAACCTCAATCAAGAATTCATCACGATCAGGATCCACTCTATCCCCCGGGATTCACCCCACCACCCGCATATACAACACAGAGAGAGTATGCTCAAGGAGAACCCACAGGCTTGGAATATCGACCTATGCCACCTGCTCCACCCACTAATTTAGGGCCAGGAGTATTTGCGTCGAACCCAGGGGCCAGCCCTGCTGATCCCCTAGTTCCAGATCTGGATGACCCCGCAGAAGTAGCCAAATTGAAATTGGACAACCATGACGCGAAATATAGGAGTCTGGAGGAAAGACTCAAAGCAATAGAAGGCACTGAGGTCTTCTCCGCGCTAGGTGCCAAGGAACTCAGTCTGGTACCTGATCTAATTTTGCCTCCGAAGTTCAAGGTACCTGATTTTGAGAAGTATGATGGGACTAGGTGCCCAAAAGTACATCTCATCATGTTCTGTCGAAAAATGACTGGTTACGTGAATGAGGATAAGTTACTTATACATTGCTTCCAAGATAGTCTAACAGGGTCAGCCCTTCGTTGGTACAACCAACTCAGCAAGGAAAAGATTAGATCCTGGAAAGATTTCGCATCTGCATTCTGCGAGCAATACAAGCATGTATCAGACATGGTGCCAGACCGGATGACCTTACAAATGATGCAGAAAAAGTCGTCAGAGACCTTTAGACAATATGCGCAGAGATGGAGAGACATCTCAGCCCAAGTGGAACCCCCACTAACAAAAACGGAGATAACTGTTCTCTTTATCAACACCTTAAAGGCGCCGTTTTATGACAAACTAGTAGGAACTGCCACGAAGGAGTTTGCGGATATTGTAATATCTGGTGAGCTCATAGAGAACGCCGTTAAGAGCGGTAGAATGGAAGGTTCGGAAGGTTCGAAAAGGGCAGCGCCTATGAAAAAGAAGGAACCAGAAACCCACATGGTCGGGATGAGAAATCGCTATGCCTCTAATTCATATCCTCGACCCCGAAATTATCCACCTTCAAACTCCCATTATCCTCCTCAAACCTCTTACTACCAAACACAACCTCCTTCCTACCCCGTATACGCCATGAACAACCAAAGACCCGTCACCACTTTTTCACAAAACACTGCACCCGTTCAAAACCAACCCAGAAATGAGCCAAGACTAGCAAGGCCTAATCTCGAGAGACCGCAGTTTACTCCCATCCCTGTGTCGTATGGAGAATTGTACCCGAAACTTTTGGAGAAACAACTGATCTCTCCCCACTACATGGCACCCCTTAAACCTCCATACCCAAAGTGGTACGATCCAAACGCTAGTTGTGCATACCACGCGGGGAACCAGGGGCACTCTACTGAGAACTGTCTTGCTTTCAAAAGGAGAGTTCAAGGGCTCATTGACACGGGTATCTTGCGATTTGATGGTACTGGCAGTACGACCAGGAATCCATTCCCAAACCACACCGAAAGTTATGTGAATGCAGTAGGAGATGAGGATAAACGACAAAGTAGAAGATGGGTTTCTGAAGTGAGAACACCTCTGCAGAGAATCTGGGAGGTACTAGTTAAAAAAGGGTTGCTTTGTCATTTTAACGGAGTATTCGAAGGAAAGGATGCAAAGAGTCACAGTTTTTGTGAGTTCCATGGCGTCGAGGGACACGACATTCAGTCCTGTAATGAATTCAGAAGATTATTACAAAGTATGATGGATAACAAGGAGATCGGGATTTTTTGTAAAGCCGAAGAGGCCGATAGTGGAGAAATATGTACCTCTGACAATCAATCATCAGGTCCCCCTTATAGCGCTGATCGACCATTGGTGATTTATTATGATGCGAAGAGGGAGCCGGTGAAACCAAAAATGATAATTGAAGTACCATCTCCTTTCCCTTATAAAGACAACAAGGCGGTACCTTGGAAATACGATGTCAACATCGTAACACCTAAAAGTGAAAAATCTGAAGCCGCAACTGGAAGCGTCGGGGAAGTGGGTCACTTCACCCGCAGTGGGAGATGCTATTCTAAAGAAGTTGAACCGGTAAAGAAAAGTAGCGACTTGAAACAAAAAGGGAAAGCAGTGATGCACGAAGACGAAGTCGAGCAAGAAATTCCACCTGTGCAAGAAACTAAAAAGCCTGTGAATGAGGAAGAAGCTCAAGAATTCTTGAAGTTTATCAAGCATAGTGAGTATAGTGTGGTGGAACAACTGAGCAACCAAACCAAATATGAATCTCGGTTCTATCTCTCATCATTAAATTCAGAGCCGCACCGGAGCGCTTTATTGAAGGTGTTAAATCAAGCTTATGTGGCCAATAACATATCCGTTGAGAAGCTTGATAGGTGGGTAAACAATCTGAATGCGGATAATTTCATCTCTTTTAGTGATGATGAAATACCGCCTAATGGTAGAGGCTCGGTGAAAGCGCTGCATATCACGACTCGCTGCAAGGGCTACATAATACCGAACGTGCTCATCGATAATGGATCAAAGATTAAATGTTATGCCATTGGTCACACTTTCCGTAATCACCGATGGATTTGTCCTACTTAAGACCTTCGTCATTCCACAGTAAGGGCATTCGACGGGACGAGGCGCGAAGTTATGGGAAAGATCGAAATTCCTTTGGAAGTGGGCCCTTATATTTATGATGTCGAGTTCCAAGTCATGGACATTACACCCTCTTATAATCGCCTTTTGGGAGACCACGGATCCATTCTGCTTGAGAGCGGTCCCATCATCCTCCACCAAAAATGAAATTTATCATGGATGGTCATCGTCACGGTTGAGGAGAAGAAGACATCATCGCATCCATCTCTCTGCAGATGCGCCATATCTTGAAAGTAAGCAAAGATGCGATGGAGTGTTCCTTCCGATCCCTTGAATTTGTGAATGCCACTTTCGTTCTTTGAGGAAAACAGAATTCCAAGGCCTTGAAACGCCGAGAAATACCAGAATGGGTGTCAAGTTGACCGTAGGAAGAGGAGCTCGTGCGAGAAGAGGTTTAGGCAGACATCTACAAGGAATAGTCAGTGCTTTAAAGCCAGTACACCACAAGGCCCGATACGGTTTGGGGTTTCAGCCTGATATGCGTCAAAGAAGAAGACAGTGGAAGAAAGATCAGGAAAGAAGGATTGCAAGAACTTTCGGCCGAGAACCAGAATGGGAGCCCATAGAATACCCTCCTTTGTCAAAAATATTTACATCTGCGGGAATGATATACCCTGGACAAGATGATCCGCAAAGCGTGCTGAGGTTAATTGAAAGGGGTTTTCAGAATGTCAGTATAAATGTCATTGACAAAGGGGCTGGCACAAGTAAAGATGTCTCGAGGATACGCCCTTGCCCTCCTGGTTTCATATTGAACAATTAGACTTCCGAAGAGCTTCTTGTAGTTTATGTCTTCAGAGTAATGCTAAACATTAACCTTCTATTGTGTCCTTAGATACGATAGAATTCTTTTGTAAGAGCGTGCATTCGCTCTTTATCATCTAAATGAATATCAATGAAGATGCATTTTGTCACGATTTTTCGCATTATCACTAATTTTATGACCATTTTCCCATTTCATAGCCTATCCTTACATTTGCCACATTCCATGCCATAACATTTTTTATTGTTGGTTCCAATACTTGGATGCCCCTCTATAGTTTCCTTTTCCATTCAACTTTCAGGTACTCAAATATCGATGACATGAACAAACCCGTCACGAATCCTGAAATTGATTTTGAGAAAGCTGTTTGCTTAGGAGAATTTGAAGCCGAAGAAGATGCTGAAGATTATGTCTCGTCTCCTGAATTGTTAAGAATGGTGGAGCAAGAGGATAAACAGATTTTGCCTCATGAAGAACCTGTGGAGACAATAAATTTGGGCACTGAAGAAAGGAAACAAGAAGTGAAGATTGGAACTTCTATTTCAGAGAGCACCAGGCATACTTTGATTCCTCTACTCCGCAAATACAAAGATGTTTTCGCATGGTCATACCAGGACATGCCAGGGCTAGATGAAGATTTAGTGGTCCACAAGCTCCCATTAAAGCCAGAATGCAAGCCCATCTAGCAAAAATTAAGACGGATGAGACCCGAAATACTGCTGAAGATAAAAGAGGAAGTCAAGAAGCAATTTGATGCTGGTTTCCTACAAGCCTCCAAATATCCAGAATGGGCGGCCAACATAGTCCCGGTACCAAAGAAAGATGGAAAAGTACGAATGTGCGTAGATTACCGTGACCTGAATCGAGCAAGCCCAAAAGATAATTTTCCCTTACCACATATTGATACGTTGGTGGACAACATAGCAAAACATTCATTGTTTTCTTTCATGGATGGATTCTCGGGGTATAATCAGATCAAGATGGCCCTTGAGGATATGGAGAAAACTACCTTCATAACAATGTGGGGAACGTTCTGCTACAAGGTGATGCCATTCGGGTTAAAGAATCTTTGGGGGCAACATATCGCGAGGGCTATGGTGACGTTATTCCATGACATGATGCATAAAGAAATAGAGGTCTACGTTGACGATATGATTGCTAAATCCCGAGGGGAAGAAGAGCATGTAGTGAATCTCAAGAAGTTGTTTGACAGGCTGAGAAAGTTCGATTAAAGCTCAATCCAAACCAAATGCACGTTTGGGGCTACCTCGTGAAGTTGCTAGGCTTCATTGTCGATGAAAGAGGTATCGAGGTCGATCCGGATAAAATAAAAGCCATCCAAGAGTTACCACCCCCGCGCACGCAAAAGGAAGTTAGAGGATTTTTAGGGAGATTAAACTACATCGCCCGATTTATCGCTCAACTTACCAACCAATGCGACCCGATCTTTCGACTTCTTCGAAAACATAACCCTGGAGAATGGAATGAGGAATGCCAGATGGCCTTTGATAAGATAAAGCAATATTTGTCTAGTCCTCCAGTGCTAGTACCGCCAACTCCGGGAAGACCTTTGATTTTGTATTTGACGGTGTTCGAAAATTCAATGGGTTGCGTACTGGGGCAACACGATAAGACGGGAAAGAAAGAAAAGGCGATCTACTACCTCAGCAAAAAGTTCACTGAATATGAGGCAAAGTATTCGTCCATTGAAAAATTTTGTTACGCTCTGGTTTGGGTAGCTCGGAGACTCAGACAATACATGTTGTACCATACGACATGGTTGATTTCAAAGCTGGACCCGATAAAATACATGATGGAATCACCGGCACTATCAGGAAGAATGACCCGATGGCAGATTCTCCTTTCAGAATATGACATTGCCTATGTAAGTCAGAAGTCAATAAAAGGGAGTGCAATAGTCGATTTTCTAGCAACTCGAACGACAGAAGAATATGAGCCGTTAAGATTCGATTTCCCAGATGAAGACTTAATGTGCATCACAAAAATGGAATCCGAGTCCTCAAAAGAGAAGTCATGGAAGATGTGTTTTGATGATGCGTCGAACGCTTTGGGGCATGGAATCGGAGCCATCCTTGTGTCACCAGAGGGGAATCATTATCCGTTTACTGCAAGATTGAACTTCTTCTGTACCAATAACATAGCGTAATATGAGGCTCGCATCATGGGGCTTCGTGCGACTATTGATCGAGACATCAAAATCCTAGAGGTATATACGGAGACTCGGCTCTACAGTGGTTTACCGATCCGTGGAGAGTGAGAAGTGAGGATCCAAAATTGATCAAATCATGATGATTTAGTGGCGAATTGATCAAGAAATTCAAAGAAATAACTTTTCACTACTTCCCACGAGAAGAAAACCAATTAGTGATGCCTGCCACTTTAGCTTCAATGTTCAAAGCAAGTAAAGAAGCAGAAATAATGCCCCTCAAAATGAGCATATACGAGGTCCCTGCACACTGTTGTAGCATTGAAAAAGAAGCAGACGGGCGTCCATGGTTCCATGATATCCTAGAATATATCAAGAATCAAAGCTATCCCGAACAAGCGAATGAGAACGACAAAAGAACAATCAGAAGAATGGCAGCGGGATTTGTTCTTGATGGGGATATCTTGTACAAGAGAGGAAAAGATCAAATGCTCTTGAGATGTGTGGATAATGTTGAAGCTAGGAAAATACTTGAAGAGGTCCATGAGGGAATCTGCGGAACACATTCCAATGGTTTCAATATGGCCAGAAAGATAATGAGACTCGGTTATTATTGGCTGACAATGGAAAGTGACTGCATCAATTTTGCCAGAAAATGCCACAAATGTCAAATCTATGGCGATAAAATTCATGTAGCCCCTTCGCCCCTCCATGTCATGACTTCTCCATGGTCTTTTTCTATGTGGGGCATGGATGTTATAGGGCCAATTTCTCTAAAAGCATCAAATGGACATCGATTCATTTTTGTGGTCATCGATTACTTCACAAAGTGGATAGAAGCCGCTTCGTTTGCCAATGTGACGAGGACTGCAATTTGCAGGTTTTTGAAAAAGAAAATCATTTGCCGGTACGGCTTGCCTGAAAGAATCATTTCAGATAATGCCACGAATCTGAACAATAAGATGATGAGAGAAGTGTGCGAACAGTTCCAAATAAAGCATCATAATTCCTCGCCATATCACCCAAAGATGAACAGGGCTGTTGAAGCAGCTAACAAGAACATTAAAAGGATCATTGGGAAAATGACTGAGACGTATAAAGATTGGCACGAGAAACTTCCATTTGCTTTGTTTGCATATCGCACATATGTACGAACATCTACGAGAGCAACTCCTTTCTCTCTAGTCTATGGAATGGAAGCTGTGCTACCTATAGAGGTTGAGATCCCCTCTCTGCAAGTCTTAATGGAATCAAAGTTAGAAGAAGCAGAATGGGTTCGAGCTCGATATGATCAATTGAATCTCATCGAAGAAAAACGTCTAAAGGCAATTTGTCACGGGCAGATGTACCAAAAAAGGATGATTGCGGCCCATGACAAGAAAGTACGGCCAAGAGAATTCCATGAAGGAGAACTCGTGCTTTGAAAGATCCTCCCAATACAAAAAGACTTGCGAGGGAAATGGGCACCAAATTAGGAAGGACCATACGTCGTAAAGAAGGCATTCTCAGGAGGAGCTTTGATCCTTACCGAGATGGATGGCAAGGAGCTACCGAATCCAGTGAACTCAGATGCGGTGAAGAAGTACTATCCTTAAAAAAAGAAAGTCAAGATGAAAACCCAAAAAGGGCATCTTAAAAAAAAAAAAAAAGGGGATCAGAGCAAAAACCCAAAAAGGGCGCTTTGATTAAACACAAAAGATTAGGATGAAAACCCGAAAGGGCGTTCTAATGAAGCAAACAGTCGGCTTACAAGGCAAGGTGTTTCAAACAGTACAACAAACAGTGAGACTACAGTATTTGAAGCATCTCTGAAAGCTCAAAATCTTCTACGCAAGGAGCCAGACTCGAAAAGATTCTTGATTGAGGAACGTGGAAGAGTTCATGTGTTGAATATCTAGAGCATTTGTACCCGTTGAATACGATCCTTTCTTTCTTTTTGACATTTTTACTCTCATTGGTTAACTTCCTTTGTTTGCCACACTTGAAATAAATGAATATGAGATATCATTTTTGTCCCTACCTGACCTTCTTCATGCATCTCATTATATGTTTATTTACATGATAAATGGTGAAATGACACACTCTAAACAAAAGAAATGTTAAGCATTACCTGGATGAAAATTTGATAAGTACGAGAGCTTCAAGGCAAGAACGGAGTTCAACCAGAGGCAAAAGAGTGATATCCGAGAAACGTCGATCACTTGTAAAGCTTGAAAACGGGTACATGGCTTAAAAAAGAAGTCAAGAGCCAAAGCAACGGACGCAGATCATGAAAATCCGTGACAAAAAAGACATACGACAAACATGCTTAAGAAGCACTGCATAATCATGTAGGCATAAAAGCATTTAAGACAAACATGTGCATATCATGGTGACAACATGCATGGCATATACAGGTACTCCAGTAGAGCAAGAAATTTGGAATAAGAGTCGCATTGAATCAAGTGAAAAGACACCTGAGTTCTACCAAATGACAGGTTTTGGTATTTTGATGTTTTTTAAACTCATGCTTTACAAGGAAAAATCAACTCATATGGCGAAAGGTGAGTTGAGCCTCAAGACACATTGAGGCAATTCCAATTTATGTTTCAAAAATCAACTCATATTGCGAGAGGTGAGTTGAGCCTTAGGTCACACACTGAGGTATTTTTAGTTTATGTTTCAAAAAGTTGACTCATATTGCGAGAGGTGAGTCAAACCTCGGGACGTTGAGGTATTTTTAATTTTTTGTGTTTTAAATCAACTCATATTGCGAGAGATGAGTTGAGCCTCGGGGCACGCTGAGGTATTTTCAATTTTTGCTTTTCAATTCCTGTTTTCAATTTATGTTTCAAAAAAATCAACTCATATTGCGAGAGGTGAGTTGAGCCTCAAGACACGTTGAGGTAATTTCAATTTATGTTTTTCAAAAATCAACTCATATTGCGAGAGGTGAGTTGAGCCTCAAGACACGTTGAGGTAATTTCAGTTTATGTTTTTCAAAGAATCAACTCATATTGCTAGAGGTGAGTTGAGCCTCAGGGCAAGCTGAGGTATGTTAAATTTCTATTTTCAATTTATGTTTTTTCAAAGATCAACTCATATTGCGAGAGGTGAGTTGAGCCTTTAATTCTTGTTTTCGAAATTTACTTTTCAAATTATCAACTCATATTGCAAGAGGTGAGTTGAACCTTTTAATTTCTGCTTTTAAATTTCTTTTGTCAAAAATCAACTCATATGGCGAGAAGTGAGTTGAGTCTTTTTAACTTCTGTTTTCAATTTCTATTTATCAAAGAAATTGACTCATATTGCAAGAGGTGAAGTTGAACCTTTTAATTTCTATGTTTCAAAAATCAACCCATATTGCCAGAAATGAGTTGAGCCTCAGTTCACATGCTGAGGTATTTTCAATTTTTGTTTTAATATCTGTTTTTTAAAGAGTCCATTCATATTGCGAGAAATGAGTTGAGCTCAGGATCACATGCCAAGCAAAGACTAAAGATTGGAGCTGATTAAAGATACCAGATCTTTTCACCCTGAAGTTTCAGTAAAGCTGATCGAGGATATCAAATCTTACTTTTCTGAAGTCGCAGAAGAAATGACCACAAACCCTATCTCACTGAAGCGATAGAAGAGCAGATTGAAGATGTAGATCTTATCTTTCTGAAGTTACAAGTGAAGCAGATCGAAGCTACAAGGTATATGCAGTGGATTGAACCAAAGCTACAAGATACGGTGGACTGGAAGAAGACTACCCAGAACAAGAAGAGCACCAATGAAGTCAAGACTCGCAAGACAGAGCCAAATTGGCCTTTCTTGAAAATCTTTGCTCTATCCTCGTTACACGACAATGAGCAAAGAGGGGCAGCTGTACAGGCCAATTTCAAAACCCAACCCCAAATACATTTTAAACCAATACACAAATTACCCTTAACCCAATAAGCCCAACAAATCATTACCCAAAATAACCAAGACCCAAATACAATTGACTCAAACCCAAAACCAACAAAGAAATTTCAATCAAAACCAAAATTAAAAAAAACAAACCCTAGCCTAAACCACTTGCCCCGCCGCCTCTGACTCCCACCGCCTCAGTCACGTCGATAGCACAAGTACCTCTGCTCCACCGCCCATTTTTCTGCAGAGAAAGGACAGCAAATAATAAAAAAAGGGATTGTAAAGGCTCTATAAAAGCCGAATGAAAACAGAGAATAAGGGTCTTTTTTTTTGGGCATTTCATTCGATAGTAATAAACAAAAGCAAGAAGTGGAGTATTTTACTTTCAAATTCAATATAGTGGTTCCATCAGTTTAATATAGAAATAGTATCTAGACAGCAAAGACATCAAGATCTACAACCCCAAATTTAAAATCGGAATCGGCCTAAACGTTTTGGATGCTTGGGAATATTGCGTATTTGGCCCTCATTGTCCCCACGCGTATCCGTTTTAATCCTTTATTTCTTTATTTCTGTTTTCAAATTCGCCCAGAGGTTTTGTTCTCATTCCGATTTAGTCTTTTTTCATTTATTTTCCTTTTTTGTATATATATTACCAATATTGTTACTATTATCTTTATTAATATATTAATTATTTTTAAAAAGTATTATTATTATTAATGATTATTATTTCTAGTCTTCGCATTATTAATAATATTAATATATGTATACTATATAGGTATATGTTCATACATTTGCATATAATACTATTCCTTTATTTTATTTTTTTACTATTATATCATATATTTCTTTTTTTATATATTTCATTCTAATATTATTATTAATATTATTAGGTGTTATTTACTTCTAATATGTATATTATGTAAATGTCTTAATATTATATTATTTTTTATATGTTATATATAAGTTTTTTTATTATACATATATATTTTTTTTAATATTGTTAGTTATATTTTTTTTTATACTATTAGGTGTACACTTCTAATATTTTATTGTATATATCTAATACTATCATTTATATTTATAAATACGTGTACATTGTTTAATACATTTGTGTATACCTAAGTAACGTTATTGCTAGTTTTTTATGTATATTATCTAAAGGTTTTAGTATTACATATATTCTTTGTATGTTATGCACATGTTTTTAATACCATACTTTATATGTATCATGTTTTTAATGTTACATCATTATATTATAGTATATTACATATATTTTATTATATTCATATTTTTTATATATGCATATATTACAATGCATATTTTTCGATAGTATTAGTTATGTGTATTGCTTATATATTTCCATGTATGTATCTTGAATGTTATGTTTTCGTCGCCATACTTATTATTATTATATTTATATACATTCACTGTTTCTATTTCATGTTTAAATCTTATTACGTTTAATATCGCGTATTGTCATTGCCTATAATATTAGTGTTGTATGTATTATATGCCTTGATGCATTTCCGACTATTATCTTTCGTTTCCCGCCCATTTTTATATATTTCCCCGTTGTTCATTATTTTAAAATATTTCTTCGTGTTTTATCCATTTCAAATACATAAGGCAATATATCGATTTAACATTAAGTCATCGAATTCATCGCTATGTTGGGTGAATGTCAATTGACTCGTGTTAAAGCGATATACCCTTCTCAAAAGCCGGAATAAACCAAAATTTCTCTTCTTTTAATCGGATCACGACTAACTGTTACATTGAACCCGTATTCTTGAAAATCAAGACAACGCATGTTTATGAGATACCAATTTTTGGGCGTCGCGAGGGTGCTAATACCTTCCTCGCGCGTAACTGACTCCCGAACCCTAATTTTTCTCGGGTTTTTGACGTAGACCTAAACTCAGCCTTCTTTTCGTTTTAAAAAAAAAAAAGAAATTTAATAGGTGTCCGATCACACCTAGGAAAAAGGATCGGTGGCTACTCCCTGTTTATTTCAAAAATCAAAATTTCAATTTCCTAATTTTTAATCGCCACAATTTAGCGACCCGAATCCACAAATTTTTACGTCGCTACAAAGTAACGTGGAAGAGATCATGCGTTGAATATCTAGAGCATTTGTATTTACTGAATGCGATCCCCTTTTTCTTTATGACACCTTTTTACTATCCTTGGTTGACTTTTTTGTTTGTTACCTTCGAAATAAATAAATGTGAAGTACCTCTTTTGTACCTACCTGACCATTTTAATGCATCTCATTGTATGGTTTATTTGAATGATAAATAGTAGAATGACATACTCTAAACAAAAGAAATGTTGAGCATTATCCGGATGAGAATTCAATAAGTACAAAAGCCTCAAAGCAAGGACAAAGTTCAACAGAGGGCAAAATAGTGATATCTGAGAACCACAGATTACTCATAAAGCTTGAGGATCGGTACAAAGCCTAAAAAAAAAGTCAAGAATCGAAGCAATGAATGCAGATCATCACAAGAAGCGTGACGAAAAGAGATACATGACAAACAAGCCCAAGGCTCGTAGTATAATCATATAGGCATAAAGGCATTTAAGGCCAACATGTGCATATCATGATAACATCATGCATGACATATACAGGTACTCCAGCAGAGCAAGAGGATTTGATGATAGTTATACTGGATCAAGGAAAAGGCACCTGAGTTCCACCAGATGATATGTTTTGGTATTCTGATATTTTTATTTCTGTTTAAAAAAAATCAACTCATATTGCGAGAGGTGAGTTGAGCCTCGGATCATGCGCTGAGGCATCTTTAGTTCCTATTTTTCAAAAAATCAACTCATATTGCGAGAGGTGAGTTGAGCCTCAAATTACGCACTGAGGTATTTTCAATTTATGTTTCAAAAAAATCAACTCATATTGCGAGAGGTGAGTTACGCTGAGGTATTTTTAGTTTCTATTTTTTGAAAAAAAAAATCAATCAATTCATATTGCGAGAGGTGAGTTGAGCCTCGGGTCACACGCTGAGGTATTTTTTAGTTTTTAATTTTTTTTAAACAAATCAACTCATATTACGAGAGGTGAGTTGAGCCTCGGGACACACGCTGAGGTATTTTCAATTTATGTTTTTTCAAAAAAAATCAACTCATATTGCGATAGGTGAGTTGAGCCTCAGGTCACACACTGAGGTATTTTCAATTTTTTACTTTATTCAAAAATTAACTCATAATCCGAGAGATGAGTTGAACGTTAGTTTGTATGCCAAGATATTTTTGATATTTGTTTTTCAATAAAGAATAAAGATTAGAGCTAATCGAATATACAGATTTTGCCTCCCTGAAGTTGCAGTGGAGCAGGTTGAAATTACAAGTCTTACCTCCATGAAGTTGTAGCGGAACGCTGAAGTTTTAGTAGAGCGGACTGAAGATATTAGACCTTATCTCCCTTAAGTTGCAGTGGAGCAGTGAAGCAGATCGAAGCTACAAATCTCTTCTCCCTGAAATGGCACTGGAGAGGCTTGAAGCCACAATTCGTATCTCTTAAGAAAAGACAGCATAGAATATAGAAATAAAACGTGTAAAATGGCTATATAAGCCAAGCAAAAAATCAATGTAAAAAGGTTGGATTTTCTTTTTCGAAATACAAAAAGAAAAATATCATCAAAAGGCTTCAAATACCAACTCAAAATTGCAACAAGAAAGATCAAAGACAGAATCAAAGGTCTATTTATTTTCTTTTTATTTTTTCGTTCTTTTTTGAACTTGTTTGTATATAACAAGCCCTACTCTATTAAAAAACAATATATATTGGATATAAATATAGCAAAAAACAAAAAAAAAAAAAATTTACCTTTTGGCGCAGTGGTCGGCGCAACAGTGCCAGCGGCGGACCACGGTAGCGACTGGACGGACTCCTCACCGGAGCAAGAGCCTCTACAGAGAGAAAAAAGAGAAGATCAGTTTTTTTTAAACAAATGAGAAAAATAAAATTTTTAAAAAAAATCTGATTTAAATAGCTGATCATAACTGTAGCGACGTAAAAATTTTCGCTTTCAGTCGCTAATTGAGGTGATTTATTGGAAATTTGAAAACCGACTTTTGATTTTATTAAAAAAGGGAGTCGCCACCAATCCTTTTTCCTAGGTGTGATCGGACACCTAATAAATCCTCTTTTTTAAAAGAAAATTTGTCATTTAAACAAAAAGAAGGCCAGGTTTAGGTCTACGTCAAAAGCCAAAGAAAAATAGGGTTCGGGAGTCGGTTATGCACAAGGAAGGTATTAGCACCCTCGAGACGCCCAAAATTGGTATCTCGTTAAACGTGTGTTGTCTTAATTTTCAAAAATACAAGTTCAATGTAACATTTAATCGTGATCCGATCAAAACACGAGAATTTTTAAAATTTCAGTTTCTTTTGATAAGGGCATTCCGTTTTTAACACGAGTCGATGATATTCACCCAACATAGCGATGAAATCAACGACTTAATGTTAAATCAGAACGTTGTCTTATTTATTGAAATTTAAAAAAAATGAGTAAAACATTTTTTTAAAATAAAAATTCATAAATAAATAAACGGTGCAAACAATGATATAATGAAGTGATTAATAAAAAAAATATTACAATATAATATTAGGATATTAGAGTGATAGTAAATAAAATTTATAATAAAATAAAAAAAGTAAAAATATATTAATACCATAATAAAATAATATATGTATAATAAAAAATAACACTATGTACAAAAAGATGTATGTATACCAAATAATACATAATAATATTAAAATAAAATAATAAGTAACAATAGTGAAAATAATAAGTATAATAATAAATATAATGATATATAAAAAAATACTATATAAAAGTATATATATACACTTATATTAAAATATATACTAATATTAATAATAAATATAATAGGGGTGAAAATAGATATAATAATAATATGTACATAATACATGAAAAATATATACATAGTATAGCATTAAAAATATATACATAATAATGATATTAAAAATATATACAAAAAAATATGAAAAACAAATATAATATATATATTAGAAATGATAATAATAATATAAAAAATAACTATTAATAGTACTACATAAATATACATATATATTAAAAATATATACATAATATATAAAAATATAATATTTAAAAAATAATATGCATAATATAATATTAATATATATAGGTGTAATATGGAGTATAATATATATATGTTAAAAGAATATACATATGACATACGAATATATTAACAAAAACAACAATACAAAAAAAAAAATTAATAATACTATATAATATATATATATATATAAGTATTAAGTAAAAATAATAATGATGGAAATGCTAGTAAATAACAAATATAATAATAATAATAACAGTAACAAAACATAATTGTATAAATAATATTAAAATCAAAACAAAATAATGAGAAAAAGTGAAAAAAGGACGAAATTGAATTAGAAATGAAATTTTTGAGGCGAATTCGAAATAAAAAAAAAAAGAAAGGGCTTATTTGAACGCGCGTGAAACGTAGGGGGACCGAAACAGCAATTATTCCTTCCCATCAAAACGCAGCGCAATAGAAAAAAGTAGAAGGGCCAGTATGGCAATTAGACCATAGAACAAAAACACGCGGATCCCCTGGAGCAGGTCGGGTCCGTGCGCGGGTGGCTCAAAACGATGTCGTTTTGAGGTTTAATGGCCAACCCCAAAATGACGTCGTTTTGGGGGGTTATAAAAGGCCAAAATTTTCCAAAAAAATCATTTTCAACATTGAAAGAAAAAAAAAAAAGAGAGGAGGAGAGAGAGTTCTCTGGGCGAGTCCGCATCCGCCAAGAGGGCCACGCGTGTCATTGTCGCTCGATCATCACACACCACCGTACTGTGGTGGCGGAAAAATAAAAATTTTCTTTTTTTTCTTTTTTTTTTTTGTATTTTAATAATATGTATGTATGTATATGAGAAACGAAGAAAAAAAAAAAGAAAAAAAGAACAGATTTAAAAACCAAAATAGAAAATAGAAAAAAAAAGATGAAATCACCTTCCAATTTCGGTTTCCGTTCATTTTTTTTCTTTGGTATTTTTCTCTACTTTTTCCTATTTGATCTATGCTATATTTGGTTTAAATCTCTTGTTTGTATTGATATATGAATGGCCGAAAAATTTACAAAGTTTTAAATCGGCTTTTATAGCCATTTTATAAGTCTTTTTCTACTGTTTGTTGTCTTTTCCATTTTAATTCCTTGCAGGTGCAGAGGCGGTAGCGTGGTGGACGTGACCTTGGGGCGGTGCTGTAGGGTCGTCAGAGGCAAGTGGGGAGGTGGCTAGGGTTTCAGCTTTTCTGAAACTCTAGTTTGACTAATGGGCTAATTGGGCTTGTGCTAGGTAGTTAGGTTTTTGGGCCTTTGGGATTTGAATTGGGTTTAATTTTGGGTTTATTTGTATGGGTTTAATTTTGGGTTTATTTTTGTAAAAGGCTCGGGCTAATTTGGGCTTTTACAAAAACGACGTCGTTTTGGTCGGCCTTCTTAATGCCAAAACGACGTCTTTTTAAGCCCAAGATCCGCGTGTTGACCCGACCCGCCTCAGGATCCGCGTGTTTTTGACGAAAGGGCTATTTACGCAATTGGTCCTTCCGCATTTTCACCTTTTTAAAATTCTTTTTTTTTAATTCGCCCCTGTAATTTTCTTTATATTTCATTTTAGCCCCGTGTAAAGTGCTGCGTTTTGGAGGGAGGGGATATTTTCCCCTTTGGTCCCTCCTTGTTGTTTGCGCGTTCGATTCGGTCCTTTTCTTCTTTATTTATCTTCAAATTTGCCCCGAACTTCCATTTTAGGTTCAATTTAGTCCTTTTTTTCGCTTATTTTGCCTTTTTATTTTCAAATTAATTTGTCTAACACTATTATTATTATTATTATTCTTTTTTTTTCATATTATTATTATTATTATTCATATGTATATTATTATTTATATTATTGTTATTATTACTATTTATTATTACTATTATTAATCTTCTTATTATTACTATTATTATTATTATTTACTACTATTATTTATTATCGTTATTACCCTTATTATTGCTACTATTCTTATTATCTTTTGGCTATTATTATTATTTTATATATTATCATTATTATTCCTACTATTATTTTTATTATTATTATTTATTGTCGTGATCATTATTACGACTATCATTATTTTTATTATTCTTTTTATTATTTTTTTACCGCTAATATTTATTATCATTATC
Organism: Gossypium anomalum; assembly: GCA_025698475.1. NCBI lineage: Eukaryota > Viridiplantae > Streptophyta > Magnoliopsida > Malvales > Malvaceae > Gossypium > Gossypium anomalum. Next base: position 21,537,152 of record CM046966.1, read on the forward strand.
ATTATTATTATTATTATTATTGTTGTAACCATTTAAAAAAAAAAAAGGGAATCGACTTGGTTTTGAAAATGAGAATTAAAACGGGAGTCGCCACCAATCCTTTTTTGTTTAGGTGTGATTGGATCACCTAGAAATTTGGTCATTTTAATAAAACATCTTGATTTACTAAAACAACGATTTTGGTCTACAAAATTCAAGAGAACAAGTTCGGGAGTTGGTTACGTGCGAGGAAGGATTAGCACCCTCGACACGCCCAAAATTTGGTACCAAATTGATTAGTTAGTGTCTTAATGTTGAAAGTTGAAAATCGGGAATGAATTTGAAATACGATCTTTTCTTGTTAATATTAATTTTAAAATTCTTGAATTAGCTCAAAACGATTGTTCAAAGATTTCCTTATCTCGAGATATCGGAGTATCACATCCCGTAAGTTAGGACACAATACCATGAATTCCCGAGCGCAAGGTTGTCTTTAATTTTAAATTGGAATCCCATGTATTTTAAAAATCAAAAGGATATTTGGCAGATTTAGAATTAACGAGAGAACCGAAACCCCGTAAGTTAGGGCACAACTCTTCGATATTCCAAAATGCGAAACATTACCTTATTTGGAAATTTTTGTTTTTGAAAGGTAGCAAATATCATATTTAATGATGCGCAATATTTGTTTGAATTAAAACGAAATAATTTATTGGATAAATACAACGAGGTTCCATTCATGAGGCAATGATATGAAATAGGAATATAGTAAATGTGCATAGAATAATAATGCATGGATACACATTATACGGATGAATAACAATAATGCAAAAATATGAAGTAAACGAATAAAAAAAAATGGCGATAATCACACAATATACATTATTTAAATACTAATTACTAATAATCAAAGACAAATTAAATTAAAAATACAACGCAAATTAAAATGAGTAAAGTGTAAAACAAATTTTAAAATGATAAGCAATGAATTTAAAATAAATAATGAAAAAAGTAATTTGATTAACAATGTATAAAACAATTTAAAAAACAGAATATGTGTAAAAGAGATTTTAAAATAGTTAATATACGAGACATCAAAGAAATTACGAGTATGTGTATGAAAAAAAGATACAATAATTTAAAGTTTGATAATATATGTATATAAAAAAATTTAATGTAAATAAATAAACGATCTAAAATGAATAATACATAAAATAAGTTTAAAATAAATAATATAGAAGAATTTTAAAATCTATATTGTACAAAGCAAGTAAAATGCGAATAATTTTAAAATAGATAGTATATATATATAAAATAAATGATATGTAAAACTTAAGGAAAATAATAATAAAACCATTTCTTATAAATAAAAGAGTTTAACATAAGATATATGAAACAATTTTAAAATAAATAATATATAAGTCAACCTTAAAAATAATAAGCAAGGATCTAAAATAAATAGGAATATAAAACAGTTCTTTAGTAATATATGAAAAGATTTGAAGTACTATACAAATAACGTGTGAAAAGGCCCAAAATATATATATTATATACAAAACAAATTTAGAATACATAATGTTAAAGAAACAATTTGAAACAAAAAAAAAAATAATACAATCTTAGATAATCAACATATCAAAACAATCTAAGTTAAGTAATACATACAAATGATCCTATGTAAGCAACATATAAAATATTTAAGATATCACATAACAAGATGTTTTTTTTTTAAAAAAGGAAAAGAATAAATAAATGAAATCAAAGGGTTCAGGACGGGGATTGAAATCGAAGCAAAATTTGGGGTATTGATTGCAAATAAAAAAGGACAGCCACCAGGGACTAAATCAAAACACCCTTGAATGCGCGAGGATGAAATGGGACAATATCCCAAGTCCATGCGCTGCGTTTCATTAGTCCAGATCAGGGACCAAATCAAAAAATAAATAAAATAATTGGGGCAAAATCTAAAAGAAAGAAAGAAACAGATTAGGGCTAAATCAAGGGTCAGAAAAAGGGGAGGGACCAAAGGGTGTAATTTCCCATTTAAGGGAAACGCGCGGACCCCCCTGGAGTGGGTCGGGTCGCGGGCAGAGACCCCATACGGCGCCTTTTTTGTGGCCATTTAAGCCACCCCTTTTCTATTTTCTGCTTCTATTATATTTAAAAAAAAAAAAAAAAAAAAACAGAGACTTTGGCCTCTCTCCCTTCCCCTTTTGCTATCATTTCCTTTGGCTAGGGTTAGAAAACCCATCATCGCCGCCGTTATCACGGCACCACCACAAACGGTGGTCGACGACGCAGAAAGGTGGGTTCGTTTAGTCCCTTTTCCAAGGCGTCCCCGAAGGCTACACCTTCTCGGCCCCGGAAGATGCGAAAGGGAAGGGTCTTCCCCCACTCGGTTCAACCTCGACAACGGAGGAGGGACCCCGACGGCGACACCTCCGACAAACCCGGTGAGGCCCTTTTCCCTCCTCTCTATATTTTTTACCTTTATTTAACAGATTCGAAAGCGAAGATAAAAAAAATTAAAAGTTAAAAACGAAAATGAAAAAACAAGAGGATGACTCAGAAATCAACCTTTTAGGTATTTTTTGATTTTGATTGCTAGTGTTCGTAACCGTTTACAAGGGATTGAGAATGGCTTTTTATAGTCGAAAACCGACTCATTCTCTTTTTATTTTGTCATTTCTTTTTTGTTTTTTTGCTCTTTGTTTTCTACCTCTTTTTGTTTGCTTCTTCTCTGTTTCTTTGTGTTTTGTGTGTTGGACTTGTTTTTGTAGGTGACGCGAGTACGGAAGGCTGGTGGTTGCTGCCCTGATCGGCGGTGGCACACGTGGCAGAGGAAACATGCGGCGGTTGAGGGTGAAGGAGGCTAGGGTTGCTGCTGAAAACTTTAAGTTGTTGGGCTGTTATTTGGGCTAGGGTTTTAATAATTTGGGTTTGTAATTGGTTGGGTTTAGGGTCTGATAAACAATAGGTTTAGGTTTGGGTCACACATATTGTAAATGGACTTTTATTATTTATTGTATTTGGGTTTTGTTTTTTTGTTGGTATGGGCCAAAATTGGCTGTTACAATTATTATCATCATCATCATCATTTTTGTAATTACTATTACTATTGTATTATGACTATTATTATATTTTCATCTATATTTATTTTCTTATTACTCATCTATTATATTTCTTATCTATTTACATTTTCATTATTATTATATTTTAGGTACTATATTTATGTTTATATTTAGGTATTAATATTATTATATTTTTCATATTATCATTATCATCATTATTAACATATATAAATGTGTATTTTTCATGTACATATTAGTATTTTCTACTATTATTAAAAATATATTATTTCTTTTATTATATTATTAGAACATTATTTTTTATTATTAATTTCTTTATTGTGAATATTATTGTTATTTTTATTCTAATATTGTATTTTAATATTTTTTATTAATTGTATCATCGTTTGCATTATTTACAAATTTCTATTACAAATGATATTATTATTATTTTATTAATTTCAATAAATAAGGCAACGTATCGATTTCAACACTAAGTTGCTGATTTCATCGCTATGTTGGGTGGATATCATTGGCTTGTGTTGAAAACGAGATGTCCTTTTAAAAAACCAAAAATTTTAAATTCTCGTATTTCAATCGGGTCGCGATTAAGTATTAAATTAAACTTGTATTTTTGAGAATTAAGACAACGCGTGTTTAACAAGATACCAATTTTGGGTGTCACGAGGTGCTAATACCTTCCTCGTGCGTAACCGACTCCCGAACCCTATTTTTCTCTGGATCTTCGCGTAGATCCAAATTCGGCCTTCATTTTTGTTCAAAAATAAATTTAAAAAAAAAGGATTTATTAGGTGTCCGATCACACCTAGAAAAAAGATCGGTGGCGATTCCTTTTCTCTTTAAAATCAAAATTCTATTTTTAAATTTTTAAATAATCGCTTAAACTAGCTACCAAAGCGAAATCGCTACATATGATTTTACACAAACACTAACGGTGGCATTCAATGGTTCTTACAATTCTAATTTGAAAGAGAAACCCACTTAAAAAGCTCAGCCAATCACTACTTCTTAAATGCATATTATGAATGTATGCGTGCATGGAATAAATGTGGTTAACATGATGCATGTTATGGAGACAAATTAGAAGCACAAATATTTACAATAAAAACGTGAGGAAAAATCTAAAATACTTTAACAAATTTATTTTCAAATTAAACTGATTCTATCGTAGAAATGAATGGGATACAAAAGCTATAAAATAACAAGCCAATTGTAAGAACCTCTCATTTTGTGCACTTATTTTGGTGACAAAGGTTCGACATGGCTCTATTCGGATGGGTTCTTTCGGTTAATTATAAGTTGTTTACATTTTGTAAAAGCACTCGACTTATCTTTATTGTCACTAATAAGGATCTTCGATCTTCATCCATTATAGGTTTACGATTTCAATTTGAGGAAATATATTTCCTTTTGTCTACACAAAGGGTTTCTCATAAAGACATAAAGTGTATGTATTTCAAAAGTATTTCGATAGTCTACACGAAAAGTTACTCATAAAAGCGTAGTATTTTTTTACTCCCACTGAATTAAACGAAACTTAATATAAAATTTATGTTATATAAAATGTAAGTGAATAGTGTATAAAAAGGACCTCGCAAACCTTTTACTAATATCAAAACCCGAAAATAAATAACACAAAAAAATTTTTAAAAAACTTAAAATATAGAAATATATAGTAGATAAAGAAAACATGTACAAAAATATACATGAATGCATATGAGAGAGAACTTTTAAAATATTTGTTAAAAAAAGTAAAGGGATTATATAATTAAACACTGATTTAACTAATCAAATATTTCAACAACTCATAATTAAGTTTAGGCTTCTCAATAATATTCCTAATGGAGTCCCCAAGCTATCACAACTAATTTTAAATTAAATTAGTTTAACAAATTTGAGAAAACATGATAAATTATAACTTTTAAAGTACAAGTTTTATTGAGTTGATATCGTTCATCAATTAAGTTTTAATTCGGTTGTAAAATTATCAAAAAATTATTATTTTATAAAGCAACAAATATTATTTTGAAAATGCTTTTATCTTTTCATATTTTTATATAAACTGGTTGAGGGGGGCCGACTCCTTCAAGAAAAGTCTTCGAAGTGTCGTCTGTCGGGCAGTTGAGTAGACCTTAAACCATCGAATGTATTATCCCAAGCCTAGGATGGTCCGGGTTTAGCCTTTTGACTCCCCAGAGAGCCTCGAGGGTTCACAGAGTGGGAGCACCTCAGTTGGTGGAAAGAGAACATACTTGAATGGCGTGTAGATAATTAATCAAGGAAGACAAGTGCACAGGGGATCGAACTGCCAACTAAGGCATGAGTAGCCTTAGTAAGAAGACATGGTACCACTCTATCGTGAACCTTTAAGGCTCTTCGTAGAGTCAAGAGACAAAACTTTGATCATCCTGAACCCGAGACAATACCTTCAATTGTTGAGGGCCTAGTCAAATACCCAGTGGATAACTCATTGAAGACTTCACCCGAAAGAGTTGACTCCCCTCAATAAAACTCTATAATAATACATGAACATTACGAGATTTGACTTAAGACATTATAAATTTTTATTATCTTTACTTTACCATTTCAATAAAAATTCTATTTGATTTTTTTTATAAATTTATTACATATTTTTTTCTCTCGATGTGCAATCTAACTAATATTATAACAATTTATATACATATATGAATTTGTACCATGACGGACACAATTTAAAGTTCAAATGAACTAAAAAGAGTTTACCTATTAAGTGAAAATATTTGAAGTGTGATAAACAAAACTTTATTTAATTCAAAAAAAATAAAAAAATTAAATTTCGAGTTAATCAAATTAAGTTATTCAAATTATTCGAGTCAACTCGAATAAGTAATTCGAGTTTCGAATTTGAATCAACTTAAATTTTACTATTCGAATAACTCGAATAATTCGCATAATAAATTGGTGTAAATATACTTTTGGTTTCTGTTAAGTTTGAAAATGAGCAAATTAGTCTCTCTCTCAACAAAAATTACAAAAAATATATAAAAAAGCTAAAATTAAAAAATTTCTAGAATAAAAATTTTGGGGACTTAAGTTAATTAATGATTCAAGTTTATCATACTAAAGTATTTATTATTATTATTATTTTGCTTTGAAAAAGTTTTCAAATATATATGGTTTCAAATTTATATGCTCTAACATGAAACTAGTTATACTGTAAAAAGATTTTAATTTGACATGTTTAATTTTTTTAATTTAACTCGAACAATTTCACTCGATTTGACTTGACTCGAATTTTATTTCAATCGACTCGATTCAAAAAATTTTTAAATTGAGTTAAAATGATAAAATAAGACTCATCAACTCAAAAATTTTCACTTGGTTCGACTTGATTCTATCGAACACTCACCCCTACTCTTGAATTGGCTAGCTACTACATGTATTCAAGGGTCAAGCTAATTGCTCAAACGCCCGAAGGTTTATTCAAAATTTTAGAGGATTTGAACAAAAATATTAAGCTCGAAAAATGAGCTTGGATAAAAGAATTAAATCAATTTGAAATATGAGTCGAGCTAGGCTCCAACCTTAAATGTCCTAGCCTATTTTCAAAATTTGTAATAAATTATATTATGCTATTTTTATATAATACATAATTTACAACACATAAAAATTAAATCTATAGTAATATTATAATGAGTAACTATTTGATGCACTGATGATATTTTGTCACATATTCTATTTTTTATTTTTTTATATACAACTTAATGACACATGACAAAATCTTAATCCCTCACGAAGTCCTCGCGTCGTTTTTAGGTACTAATAATGATCCGAAAATACAAAATATCAAATTACATTCAATTACAAAGTCACACTTATTTTGCAATTTATTCAATTTAGTCCATAAAACTGGGACTAGCATAGTTTTTAATGTAGACCTTTGGATTAAAATCTAATTTCACATTTACTCATTAGGGACCTCCTATTTTTTATTTCTATTGAAATTCCATGAAAAATTTTCATTTTATTCAATTTGGCCCCTAATGTACAAATCTATCAATTAAGCTTTACAATTTAGTCATTTTCTTAAACTAAACTTAATTCCTATCAATTTCACACTTAAATCTTCAAGAAATCAACAATGGAAACTTTCTATAACTTTAACAATTTTACAAACTAATACATAGACTAGCTAAATCAAGCTCCCATGACCTCATATATATAAAAATTACAAAAAAAAAAAACCTAATTTCACTTACCTATATATGGTTGAATGTGATAAAAGAAAAGTTTGAAGTTTTGCTAATTGTTGGCTATGGAGGACGGCAAAATGAAAAAAATGGTGAACATCCACTAACTTTTCTTATTTATAGTTTAATTTAATTAAGCTTTAATTTTAATAATTCTTTATTAATTTAACTAATGAAACTTAACATCATCATCCACTATCTCCCAGTTAAAAAAGGTCTAATAACCACTTTGTCTCTTTCGATTAACTGTTGTTTAAGTCCTTAAGTCATTTTTAATTAAAAATCTATAGCGATTGAACTTTTATGATTTAGTCTCTAAGCCACAATTAATCACTAATTCAGCTAAATTACTTACCCAAAACTAAATTCATCAATACACTAGCTCTATAAATATTCCTATTTAATATTTACGGATTCAGTTTAAGGAAACGGGATCTTGCAATTGCATTTTTCGATACCACTGAAAATCGAGTCATTACATTAACTTTTTAATTTCCTTTATTTTCCCTTTTTAAGAATTAATTTTCATTTTTTTAGTAGGGAAAATTTCAAGGATTTAGAGGGAAAAACTTGAGCTTTTACATGAAATTGAGTTACAAGTGAAAAACTCGGGTTTTATTTCAACAGTTTAATAACCTAATTCCCTGTATAAACCTAGTTTTTTTTTTAAATAAATATAATTCTAAAAAAGAAAATGAGTGACCAAAATGAACACTTATAAAAGTTAGGTAACTAAAATGAGTATATGTAATGGCAAATTAACGACGGAAGACTAAAATTATAAAAGTATGTAACAACAATGCCTAAATTACAAACTTTTTATTTTTAGTGTCTAAAATAAAAACTTATAAAAATTGAGTGACCAACTGTATAATTTACCTTGTATTAAATACATAAATTAAAATAATCAAAGAAAAGAAAGAAAAACACAGTAGAAAAACTATAGCATGGTTTCCTGTCCCTGTTGTTACGTACTAGTTCCATGTGATTCACTATCATTCATTTAACTCAGTACTAAAACTTCATACAATAATATCTAGTACTTGAATTTAGTAATTATTTTGCTTCAACTTTAAACTTATTTAAGATCACATTAATTTTGAAACGTGACATTTTTTTCTTTTCCATCTCTCAACTTAAATTCCATTAAGATATGATGATATGAGAATTTAACAAATTTTAATAATTTAAAAATTATATTATTAGATTTTATATAAAATTTTAAGCACTTTCAGATAAAAATGTAGCACAATTTCAAAATATTATATAGATATGATCATGGACTGGGTCGAGTCGATGTAAAATTGTAAGTTCTTTGTTTTAGGCCTTGGCCTGACTCGAAAAATAAACTTAAAATTTTGCCCAAACCCAATCCAGATTAAAAATGCTAAACTTGAACCCGATTCGGCCCTCCTGTATTAAATTTTTTATATAAAAACAAAATAAAAAAATATAATACATCAAATACACTAAAAACATTAAAATAAATGTTTCACAACAAATTGAAAATACATTTAAAAAGTCTTTATCCTTAAATAACACTAACATAATTGCAACTTAACAAACAAATGCCTCTAAAATAGTAGCAAATTAAGAATAAAACATGAGTTATAAAATATCCAAACAATAATGTGGCATTATGCCTCGTATTTTTTGGCTTTTCTTATCCCAGTTAAACTCTATTTTCAATTTACCACCTAAACTTTGATTAGTATGTTATTTTAATATCAGTTTACCACTTAAGAAAGTTTAGACTGATTCAAGCCAAAAAAATCTTACCTGAAGCTTAGCCTGTTTAAAAAAACGCCTTTTTTTTTTGTGTAAGCCTATTTTTCAAGTTTATATTTTTACTCAAACCCTTCTACTTTTCTAATAGATCTTTGGGTCTGGAGGAATGACCCAACCATATTATCATACTTTAAGAAATAAAATTTAAAGACTAAATAAAAAAATTATCAAATTTTTGGATTAAGGTGCAAAAAAAAATTAAAGACTAAATTAAAAAAATTTAAGTTTAATAACTAAACGTTGGTTTATCCAAAATTCAATGTCATTTGTCATTACGAGGGTCATCATCTTCAAGTTGAAGAAAGAAAAACACAAAATCAACCAATTAAAATACGCTGATGTTGCTATTAAAAAAAATACACTAATGTCGGTAAAATAATCGATACCATAAATGAAATATGACTTTAGTTTTAATAATAAAATTGAGATATTAAAGGTAGGAGGGAAATCATTTTAATCCAAATTTTAATATAATATTAGATTTTATTACATTTATAATAATGTGGTTGTTAAAAAGAAAATATTTTATGTTATAATTGAAGTGCTAATAAATTTATATTTTAATATTATTAAATATATCTTCTATCCAGTTTTATTTCTTTTATTTAAAGATATATAAAAATATTAATTATAATTTAAAATAAAAGATATTTTTGTAATTTTATAATTGAGTTGGTCACCCAAGTCAAGAGTGGTATCAATTTACAAACTCGATAAAATATTTAAATATAAATATAATTGAGTCGGCAATATGTTAAGGGTGAGATCAGTTCATTGAAATGTTTAAACATAAATATTAGATTAGATATAAATAGATATTGGGAAAATAGATAAATTAAAATAATTTAAGAATAAAAAGTACAAAATTATAGCAGGCTTCTTGTCCTTTCTGTGAAAGCGTGCTTTTTCAGAAATAACTCATATAAATTAATATATTTATAAAAATGACTCATTTGTAAAATTATATACGAAAATGACCTGTTTTGAATAGTGAATCTCTGTCTTGTCGTTGTCAATGGTGGCACTATCTTTTATAATAGGCCAATTGCTGGCTGGTTTCAAAAAAAAAAATTTAGGTGTCGCCGTTGCCATTTGTAGCACCAAATTAGAGTGTAATTATATAAAATGTTCAGGAACCTGATAAATCAATTATCTTTTTAAATTTGATGAAAAATGGGGTTACCTCATGTCTACAACGACACACAATTAAATGCTTTTAAATTTTTTCATCTATTTGCATGCTAGTATGTTCTCCTTTAAATTTAAATTTAAATCATTCTTAAAAATATAAGAATAATAAAAATAAATTTTTTATTTTTTTATTTTTCTATAAACAATAAATTTAAAATATGTATAAAATTCTTATTTTTTTCTCTTATTTTTTACTTAAGGAAAATTCTTGAGGGATATATTTAAGTAATTTAAATAAGAATTTTATATATATATTTAAATTTATTGTTTTTCCAAAAATAAAAAAGTAAAAAGGATTCATTTTATTTTTATATATTTGGAGTGCTATTTAAATTTAATTTCAAAAGGAGATAAATTTTATATGTAAATAAAAAGATACGACAGTATGATGGCATTTCCCTTTTTTTATCTAATTTAAAAGGGTAATTGTTTCATCAGGTTCTTGAACATTTTACATAATCACATTTTAATCCAGTGTCGTGAATGACAACAACAACCTTCAAAAAAAATTATTATTATTTTTTAAAACTAACTAATGATTGACCCATGTTACCATCAATAGTAATGGCAGCGCCAAAATTTACTGCTCAAAACATGTTGGTAATTTTGTAAGTAAATCATATTCGTAATTAATAAAACTTTTCATGAAATTAAAAAAAAAGCCGTGAATGCGTGAGTCGCATTTTCCACGTGAAGCCATGTGATTGACTTATAATTCGCCCAACTCTATACTGAAACTTCATAAAAGAATTATCGTCATTTCTGATTCTATAAATCATCTCCTAAAACAGAAAATCAACAGACTAAAATACATACAGAAAATATTTTGTCCCCTTCTTTCTGCTGTTCTGTTCGGCTCCGGTCTGTCTGATTTGGTAGTGTATACTATCTGTCCACGTTTCCAGTTCAAACTAGAAAATGGCCACCCACTCAGTTTTCAATCCAAGCCCACTTTCCACCTTTACTTCGTCCACCATTTCCACTAAAGGTAACCATTTATTTAATCTCTATACTATAAACCCCATGATATTTACTGCAATTTTCTTTTTACTGCGAAGCTGTGATGGGGAACGAATGATCCTTCATGTTGTTTCTTTTTGTTTCTGAATTTTCCTTATGAGCTACAATTAATGCTGTGTCTTAATTTTTGCTGAGAAAATTAAGGTTAAAGGAAAATGTATCTTTGTTTGGGGGAGTGGTTTAATCAAGTGCTCTGATTGAAAGCCTATTTGGGGGTAATTTGCTGTGTTTGCTTGTATTTAGTGAACCTAGGGAGGATTTCAAGTAGAGTTTATAACTTGTTCGATCCGAATCCGATCCGATTTGATTAAAAAGAGTAAAAAAAAAAATCCATACCATTCAATCTGAAAATGAACTATGAATTTGAACCCAAAATGATACGAAGTTTTGTGCCTGGATAACTTGGGTCTTAATCCAAATTTAAATGATTCGTGTCTGAAATGACTGAAAATCTAAAGCAAACAAAATGTTTACAGTGACCCAACCCTAACTTGATCCCCATCTGTCCAATTGATTCCTCTTTACTTTTCAAGCTTTGTCACTGAAAGCTACTTGGGTTTGTACTTGAATGTAGGGTTGTATTAAAGATGGTATAGGAATATCCTCATCCTATGTTTTTCTATGTTATTGGAAGAAACTTTTAGTGTCATATCTTATGCTCATGTTCCATGTGTTCTACACTTAAAAAGAGAAATTAAAGGTTTGCTTGGTTGAGTAGGAAAGTGGAAAGAAAACATATTTTGAGTGTCTTTAATAGGGAAGAAGAGTGAGAGAAAAGAGAGAAAGAGAAAACGAGAGATATGTGTGTTAGTTCAAAATTATGCATTTTTCAACTCTATTCAACAATGGATGGAAAGAAAACTACTTTTTCTTTTCATTTTTCTATCATTCCTACAAAGTTCGGAGCAATGTGGAAAATATCAAAGGCAAAAATAGAAGCCCAGACATTTGAAGTTTAATAATCATATCATGAAAACTGTGTAGAACTACAACAAATGAAGCACTCTCAACTGCTAGGAACCACAAAAAATTGGAATATACCCTACGTAATGGTGGCAAATCGGTAAGTACGGGTCATGCCGTCTTTGACTATTTTGGGTTTGTGGCTATTGTGGTTTGATTATTTTTGAGTTTGAGCCAGTTTAGATTTTAGATAGTTAGATCGTTTGTAGATTTATGTAAATGTAACCATATCTGCATGCTATTGAGCTTGGTTGTTTAGAGTTCAACTTTTCGATTTTGAAATTTATTGGTTTTTTTAAGCAGATTTTCGTGTTTGGTTTCATTTTAGCACCTCTATTGCAAATCTTTGAACTTCACATATATCTCTTATACCGAATTCGGGTTACAAGTTTGATTGTTGATTGCAAAGTTCCTTATATTTAATCCCTGTATATAGTATCTTATCTATTAGGGAAGTAACATTCAATTCTTTGTAGTGTTCTTTTATTGCTTCGATCTTATGCTTTTCGACTACTTTTACACCTCTTGAAGACAAGCACTGGCCTGGATGTCTTATGCTTAATGGAAAACAAATGCATGTAAGGCTTTCCAACGGTTATAGGGCAAGAGCAAGATCAGTTATAAATGTCAATTCTACAGCAATCGAAATTCCTCGTCAATGGTACAATCTGGTTGCGGATCTAGCTATAAAGCCTCCGCCTCCATTGCACCCGAAAACATTCGAACCGGTTAAACCAGAAGATTTGTCTCCTTTATTTGCCAATGAATTAATTAAGCAAGAGGTTACCGAAGAAAGGTTCATAGATATTCCAGAAGAAGTTATCGATGTATACAGACTTTGGCGCCCGACCCCTTTAATCAGGTAAGCTGTTGTCTGAACTGAAGTCTTTGTTTTTCAAGATATTGTTGATGTTTCGGAATTATAATGTCTTTATTTTAACTTAGAGCCAAGAGGTTGGAGAAGCTTCTTGATACACCTGCTCGGATTTATTACAAGTACGAAGGTGTCAGCCCTGCCGGATCGCATAAACCGAACACTGCAGTTCCGCAAGTTTACTACAACGCACAGCAAGGGGTCAAGAATGTCGTGACCGAAACTGGTGCTGGCCAATGGGGTAGTTCATTGGCCTTTGCCTGCAGCTTATTCGGTCTTGGCTGTGAAGTAAGAATAAGTTCTTCGGTCGAATTATTGTTTCGAATTCTTCATGCTGTAAAGCTATGGACTTTTTCATTTGAAAATTTTCTGCAGGTGTGGCAAGTTCGTGCTTCTTACGATCAGAAACCATATCGGAAATTGATGATGCAAACATGGGGTGCAAAGGTTCATCCTTCTCCATCTGACATTACCCAAGCAGGTCGTAAAATACTTCAAATGGATCCCTCTAGCCCGGGAAGTTTAGGGATAGCTATTTCAGAAGCCGTAGAGATTGCCGCTGCAAATGATGATACCAAGTACTGTCTGGGGAGTGTTCTAAATCATGTTTTGCTACATCAAACCTTGATAGGAGAGGAGTGTATTCGACAGATGGAGGCCATCGGTGAAACCCCGGACTTAATCATCGGGTGTACCGGCGGTGGCTCGAATTTCGCAGGACTTAGTTTCCCATTTATCAGAGAAAAGCTCAAGGGAAAAATCAACCCTGTTATACGAGCAGTCGAACCTGCGGCTTGTCCTTCATTAACAAAAGGTGTCTATGCATACGATTTTGGTGATACTGCAGGGATGACTCCATTAATGAAGATGCATACACTGGGGCATGATTTCATTCCAGATCCAATTCATGCCGGTATTGTTATTGATTATTAGCATCTGAGATCTTTAATCGATTGATCCGTATAATTCTTTCATTATTGATGCATTTTTCATCCTATAGGTGGCTTACGTTACCATGGTATGGCACCTTTGATTTCGCACGTCCATGAATTAGGCTTCATGGAAGCAATTTCGATCCCGCAAACTGAGTGCTTTCAAGGTGAGTTCATTCATCCGGATTTGAAAACCAGCAACAGACATCTTAATCGATACGATTAGTAACTTCCGAATTCCGATCAAATATATGAAGCTAAGAGGTATGAGTTTTCTTTGCAGGCGCAATACGATTCGCGCGATCTGAAGGGATAATTCCAGCTCCCGAGCCAACTCATGCTATTGCAGCTACTATCCAGGAAGCTGTTCGCTGCAGAGAGAGTGGGGAATCAAAGGTGATATTGATGGCAATGTGTGGGCATGGCCACTTTGATCTGGCTTCGTATGAGAAGTATTTGCAGGGAAGTTTAGTTGATTTATCATTTGAAGAGGAGAAAATTAAAGAATCATTGGCCAAAGTTCCTCAAGTGCAGGCATAGGTTAAAGATTCATTTGTTTTGTTTGAGATTTAAAATAATTTCAGAAAAATAAGCTACCCCTACTTTCATAAAATGTATAATTTTAATGAATAAAGTTTATTTTATAAAATTTGCCTAATTATCATAAAAGAATTTGCAGATTCTAGTGACAGCTTTGAGAAATGATTGTATGAAACTATAATTCTATGCCATCCATTTCCTTTTCCAATATGAGAGTAACAAGTCAGATTGAAAATGCTGAAAACCAAGAGGAAAATCTGATTTGTCATTCTCCTATTGGAAAGAGATATGGATGATGTGAAATGATAGTTTCATACAATTCCGTCTTTTGGAGGTAATGCTAGTGAATGCTTATTATATCTTATTTCACAATCAAGTATAATTCACAATATCTGAAATGTATATAACAAAAATAAAACATGTCTATTATTTGTTAATACTTAAGAATGATTTATGAATTATGTTTTTTTTATTAAAAAATTACTTAAAAATTTTAAAATCAAACAAATAAATATTTATTCGGTTGAAAGAAATACTCAGTTAATGTTATATACATTAAAAAACTATTTTTAGTTCTCTTCAATATTTTTCATTAAATATTTTTTTAACATCTATTGCTTTGGGCTCAACCCTTGACCACAGCCTTGTTGCTCAGCATCAACATCTTCGCCTAAACCTCGACCTCTGTCACAAGGTTATAGATTCTGTCAGCTTTGTCTTGCACAGCCATGTTCTTCCTCTGATGTTGTGAAAGTAGACGTTGAATGTGACGTACATGAGTCTGCTCGGGCGGATTTGGTTTACCAGTGGCTGTAAATCATTTCATATAAATTGCGGATGCTGCAAAATATTCATCCTCCATCAATGTAGCCTCTCATCTATGTTGTAGACAATTTTGGCCAGTTTGACATGTTAGTAATTAAATTCATCAAATAGTATTTATTTATGTTCTTTAGATCTACAGGATTTTTTTTTTGAATATCCTAAATTATCGGAAAATTCAATCAAATCGCTCAATTCAAGAGAAGCATATAAGGGGCACTCACAAGTTAAAAACATGATTGTGCATGGAAGCTTCCATCAATTCTATGACATAAATCTCGACCATCTAGCATGGCATCCAAACAAATCGTAAAAAATTAAAGTATAATGACTTATTGGATCTTCTAACTTTACAAAAAAAAATTTAACTCTTCAATTAATTTTAACTTTTTTTGTCCTTAAACTTGTATCTTTTGTCAAATTATTTCAGAATAGATAAAAAAATTAACTTTTTTTTAACTTTATTGGAGTGTTATGCATGTAGATTACGCATAAACATTTAATTGATTTTTAAAATTTTAAAAGTTCAAAAAATATAAAATTTATTTTTAAAAATTAAAAATAATTTAAATTATTAAAAATATATAATATATAAAAATATATATACTATTTTTAAATATAAAAAAATTTTAATTACTAACATGTTATTCATGTGACAATCCATGCTTATACCATGTCAGCAAAGTTAACAAATGGTAATTTTTTATCGTAATTTGACAAAAAATACAAAAAAAATCTCAATTTGACTTGTATGATAGAAACCAACAACTTTTAAGTGATAATGATGTCGTCAAGCAGATTAATTTTCATATTACTACAAGCTCGAGCCATTAGAGAATATTCCATTGTTGTCGCATTGTAACATATATGTCCTACTTCATATCTCAATAAGGGGGCAACTATTATGGAGAAAACTCAGATAATTCGATTTAAGAAACACTTAGGTATTTAGGATGGTACATATTCTAAAGGATGGTTGTTTTGAGTTTTTTGTGAAAAATTAGTTACTAGAATTGGCAACTTATAGGTTAGGGTTCCGTTAATGTTTTAGAATGAAAACCAACACTTATGGGTATCGATCTCAATTTAAATAACTAATTCAATCTTCAAATTTATAGTTACATATTACGATAGGATTATTTTTAAAAAATTTAAAACAAAAGTCGACATCACAAATGTCGAGCTATGTTTAAATTAAGTCATGCATTAAGTAATTCATTTTTTTCATTTAGTTTAAACCATACGTTTAAGCATTTTAGTTGTTAAATATGTTTAAGTTTGTTTATATAAGTATGTTATTTAATTTGGCAACTTTTTAATGCATAAATTAAAGTGTGTTTATATTCATTTTAAATAAGGTGATTTAAGTTGCATGTTCAATTAATTCGTGTGCATGAGTGTTATTAAATATATTGTTTTTATGAGTGTTTTAAGTTATTGTTTAATGCTTAATTATCTATTTTTGCAGGTAACATTTCGTATGACTAAAAACTCTTCAAGTTGGACAATTTCAAAGCTTTTAAAAGAATATTATGGAGGCTGTTTAATGGACCAAAGGAGACTTTAACATTCATTATGATGCCATTTTAAGAGAATGTTACACAAGCTTTTATAATTCGGTTTCAAGGGAGTTGAAGGGGCATCAATTAAACACATTAAAAACACATTTAGTCTTCATTAAGGAATAGAGCCATGCCTTTTTATCTACACCAGAATCAAGTAAAGGGACATGACCATTGGCTTCCCTACATGAGTTTAAAACGAAATTAAAGCTTGTAATAACTTAGTTAATTGCTGAAGATGAAATGCCTTACATACGCATTCGAATAGTCACAACGCTGCTTGTAAATTTCATTGTAAGTCATTCATGTAAAAAAAACTTTTACTTGAAATTAAAGTTGATTATGTGAGAATATTTCTCTCTTGAGTTCTTAAGAACAAACATACTGAACTTATCAAGGCTTACTGCTTTGTGGAATTCTTCTTTCTTTTCTATACCTTCGATTCTTGTTTCTTTCATAAACAATGGGTCGGGGTCTGTTTAAATTTAATTCTTGTTTCCAATTGTTTGTCATATAGAAAAAGGGTCACGTTCTATAGCGTTGGTTCTTTGCTTGTACAAGTTGTTAAATCAAGGATTCCTATGTTGTTTTCTTTAGTAACAAGTAACTTTTTAGAAACGGTCGGGCAATCTAGTGACTTGTAATTCTAAATTGATTACGAGCTCACATCACTTATTGAAAATCAAGTTATTTTTTAATTCATATATGTTAAAATTATAATGAAATATTGAAGAAATTTATTTTATAAGGTTTAATACCATACCTTAAGTTGATATATTGATGATGAAGTTTTTTAATTTTAAACGGAGTTAATAATATGTGATGTGCATTGTTTAATTTAAAAATATTAATTTAAAATATGTGATAATAATTTACCAAATAATTATTATGATTAGTATAAATAATTTGAGCATGCCACAAATTTAATTAGATGGGCAAAGGAGGAGAAAGGATTGTATGAAACAGTGACACCACGTCATCTGTATCCCTTTCTAATAGTTTTATGCCTCATCAGTATTCTTATCCTGAATTTCAGAATTTTATCCTGAATTTCAGTATTTTAATTTAGATTTGATTTTTTTCAGGATAAAATCCTAAAATTCAGGATAAGAGTACTGATGTAGCATAAAACTATTGGAAAGGGATACAGATGACGTGATGTCACTATTTCATACAATCCTTTCTCAATGCCTTGACTGTTTCCCAAAACTCTCATCTCTCCTTCCCAAATGAAGCTACATGCAACGGAGGCTTCTCCTTGTAGAAACCATTTTCAGCCAAAAATTCTCTTCGTAGAATCCTAAATTTTTATGTATAAATAATAGAAAATATAAAAAATTAAAACTGAAATACATAAATATGTGTTATATCTCTACCCGATTTGAACAGGTGGCATCATGAGAAGCTACCTAAAAATCACTCACGGATGGCCCTCTGCCTTTCATCACCCAGTTGGTCATTAGGTGAATCGCCACCCGAATAGACCACTCGTTATATTGCCATCCGCTTGAGGATCATTGTAGCATAACAATCTTGTATTACCTCAATAAGGAGAATATCCGAGCAATACAACGATTGAAGACAATCAATGTGTAATCAACTTGCCACTTGGCCAACCACAAGGACATGACTTCTTCTCCTCTCTACCTCCTACACTTTTGTAGCTCTCCCGTTGTTGCTTAGATGAATCAACATCTATTACACCACCATCTTTTTAATTTTATTTCCTCCCTTAGTACCCAGTATCACAATACTTAACAATATTAGAAGAAAACTATACATCCCCAATATGAGATTCATCAATCTACTTCTTAAACTTTAAATAAAAATTAGATTAAAAAAAAAAAAAAAGACTACATTCTCCTAAGAAAATAATTTCCGATTTTGAGAGGCACCAAGTGGAATCTAGAACGGGTGAAAGTTGAACAAGCCAATACAACTGTAAAGTTTTCTCCTCTCTTACCAACTATGCCCAATCAAGCAATGAATATTTTAATCCAATTTAATTGGGTGCCCTTTTGTATACAATAAGCTTGTAGCTAAAGGGTTCTTTTCACCATTTTCATCAGAAAAATTGACTAATAATTCAAAATTAAAGAATTAAAGAATAACGAAACCAAATTATTCCTTGCCTTCATTACGATTATATTGCCTGCAACCTTTAATTTACTGCTTTTTGCAAATAAGCCCTCACAAGTTAATTCATATTCAGATTTATTGAAAATCGAGTTATTGTTTAATTCATATATGTTAAAATTATAATAAAAATTTGAAGAAATTTAATACCATATTTTAAGTTGATATATTGGTGGAGTTTTTTTAATTTTAATCGGAATTAAAAAGTTGTGACGTCGCGTATTATTTATTTTTAAAATATTAATTTAAAATAAGTGATAATAGTTTACCAAATAATTATTATTATGATTAGTATAAATAATTTGAGCATGCCACAAATTTAAATAGATGGGCAAAGTCTATTTCTAGCTAAATGCCTTGACTGTTTCCCAAAACTCCCATCTCTCCTTCCCAAATGAAGCTACATGCAATGGAGGCTTCTGGTAGAAACCATTTTCAGCCAAAAATTGTCCTTGTTATAATCTTTGTCACCTTAGTTGTTCTCACAGTAATCCCTGTACTTTACCCTTTGATAGGGTATCCTTTATACGTCTCAAAAGCCTCATCTTCCAGGCCCTTGCCCACCACCGCATACGAGTCTCAACAATCCGAATCCCTGCCTTCGATAAAGATATCCGAAGGAGAGGACTGCGACATATTCTTGGGGGAATGGGTGCCGAACCACGCCGCGCCGTACTACACCAACACGACGTGCTGGGCCATACACGAGCACCAGAACTGCATGAAATATGGAAGGCCTGACACTGAGTTCATGAAATGGAAATGGAAACCTGATGGGTGTGAGCTACCTGTGCTGAACCCAGCTCAGTTCCTGGAGATTGTTAGGGGCAAATCTTTGGCCTTTGTTGGTGACTCACTTGGTAGAAACCAAATGCAGTCCTTGATATGCCTCCTTTCAAGAGTAAGCGACTTAATTCTCTACTTTTCCATCTATGCTTACTATCTTCATGCAATCCGTTCTTATTTTATGCCGATATTATGGATTTATATTTAATATACTAAAAATAAAAACTCTTAATATTATTTATTTTTTAAAAAAAAAACACTAATAATGTGACAGTGCATGATTTTAAAATGGAGAAAATTTGCTAAAACTGATTAATATGTCTTTGTTGAAATTCTAGTGATTAATATTGATTTTAGAGCTGAAACTTTTCTATTTTAACAGTAAATTTGTGAAATAATTGTAAGTGGTCCCTCAACATTTCTGTCCAATCAATTATAGTTAGTAGCAACGTTAGTTTACCTAAGCCACATTAAGTAAATCAACGATTAGGTAAAATTATGGGGTGGGAAATATGTGGAATCTTTTAGGAACATAGTTGTTCAATTATTAGTTGGCATAGTTAAAAGCATCAAATTTTTTTGATGTAAAAGATATAACTTTGGTTATGAGTGATCACTTCACAGCTAAATTATAAAAATTATCTACTTATGATATGTACGCGACAATAATTTATTTCGATCAATGGCACGGGCACATGAATTGTACTAAAATAATATATTTTTCTAAAAACATTGTAGATAAAGTCAAGTTCTCTAACATTATCAAGCTACTAACAAAAGCATAAATGCCAAAAGCTAAAAGCCAACAAGATAATAACTTAAAGAATTTATATGTTTTCAAGCCTTCTTTTTGTTAATTCATTTATTAATATCGTATTTGGGTAATAATGCACGAAAATAAAAGCATATGGTAAAATTCCATGTGATGGCTTGATGATTAATGGTGTTCACCTTTTCATGTATAGCTTGAGTTCAAGTCGTGCTAGTTGCGTTGATTGTTCAGGCTTTAACATGTTATTGTAATTAAAAAAAAAAAACATATGACATCAAGTGATCCTTTAACTGTTATTGCTAAATATTTTTAAAGTTAACTTTAATTTTGATTCTAAAAACAAAACTTAATTATGTTTTTTACTATTTTGGAAATGCTTGGATGTAAATTGAAGATATTCAGATAATTTTTTTTTGACAAATTGTGGCCACTGAATCGAAGAATTCCCAAACATAAATCATCACTCTTTTGGCCATGTAAATATGTTCTTATCTTTGGAAGAAAAAATTTAAAAAAAAATTGCCTGTCTTTGTCTCTAATAATTATTAAGATGTTTGGCAGCTATCTAGATGGACATTCCAACTAATACCCCAGGAATCTTTCTACAATTAATTATTATAATGATGAATTTATCACTATATTTTCATTTAATTTTGATTTTTTTTAAATTTTAAATAATTTGAAGTTTAGTAAAAAACTATTCCTTCAAACATCTCACTGAGTTGGTGAGCCTTATTTTCTATTTATTTTATTAAACTTCTCTTTTTCGTATTTTTTTATTTTATAAAATTATATATATTAGATAAAAAAAATTCCATCTTTAAAGGAAACTAATGAAAAAATATTTTATTCAATATGATATTTATATGGGATTTTAAAAAAAAAAATTACATGAATACGTCAAATTGATATTCAATAATATCACTATAAAACGATTCCACAATGGACCACCAAGTAATAGAATTTTTTTTTCAAAAGAAAAAAGCAAAACAAAGAAAATTAAAGTTTTAATATTTATAAAAATAAAATTTTTAGTTTTAATATTTTTAAAAATTAATGTTAATTATTTTTTTATGGTAAAGATAATTATTACAGCCGGCGTATTCCATACAGTTGATGGTAACGTGGGGCTCCCATGTCTGGTATAAGTTTGCTCATAGATCTTAGTTTAGTTTTGTTTTGTCGCTAAAACATTGAATTGCATTATTTTGGTCTTATATTCTTTTCTATTCGATAATGTTTTGCTTTGATCCACACCAATAGATTGCTTTTCTTATCTTTTTTAATATCTATATATTTATTAATATTTTTATTTTTTATGTAGTACAACTTGAATCATCTTGTTATTCATCGCTATTTTCATTGCCTACTAGATTTTATTAAGATTTTCTTTTTTAAAATTTTGAATTAATTATTATTTCAGATCGAATATCCCATAGATGTTTCGTACACATCAGACGAGAGATTTAAACGATGGAAATACACATCTTATAATTTCACCCTTGCTTACTTTTCGTCAACATATTTGGTGAAATCAAAAGAAAGAGATGACAACGGTCCGACGCACACCGGCCTTTTCAATCTCTACCTCGACGAGTTCGATGAACAATGGACAACCCAAATTGAAGGATTCGACTACGTAATCATCAACGGCGGCCATTGGTTTTATCGTCCGTCGGTTTTCTATGAAAATCATCAAATTGTTGGGTGTCATTATTGCCTAATTGATAACGTTAAGGACTTGACAAAGTTCTACGGGTACCGAAAAGCATTCAGGACTGCTTTTAGAGCTATTAATAGCTTGGAAAACTTCAAAGGCGTAACGTTTTTAAGAACTTTTGCACCGCCGCACTTTGAGAATGGATTGTGGAACGAGGGCGGGAACTGCGTAAGAACGAAACCGTTCCGAAGCAAAGAGATAGCATTGGATGGCGACAATTTGGAGTTTTACATGATTCAAATAGAGGAATTCAAACGTGCTCAAAAAGAAGGGAGAAAGAAGGGAAAGAAATATCGGTTAATGGATACGACGCATGCGTCACTTTTGAGACCGGATGGTCATCCGAGCAGATATGGGCATTGGCCTAATGAAAACGTGACATTGTACAACGATTGTGTGCATTGGTGCTTGCCTGGTCCGATTGATAATTGGAATGATTTCTTGCTTCAAATGTTGAAGATGGAAGGAATAAGATCACATCAAGAGAGGCTTATTTCAGGTGGAAAAAGAATGAGATTTAAGTAAAGAATCTGAGTTTTTATTTATTATTATTTATTTCTAATTCGTCTTTTATTAGTCTTTCTTTTGTTAATTGTACTTTTATATCTATCCATAATTAATGCAAGTTCCCATTGAATTTGAGTGAGAAATAATAAAAATTTTCAAGGATGTTGTTAGAAGTAGGAAGAATAAAATCCGATTTGATTCGAAAAATTCGATAAAAAATTCAAAATTTGAATTAAATAGCTCGAGTTATTTAAATTAATCAAGTTATTCGGATCAACTTGAATAAAAAATTAAGTTTTTTTGGTTTAACTTGAATATGAATTACATAATTCGAATTATGCGAAAATCCAAATAAGAAAATACAAAACTACATTGTTTTTATAAATGTTTACCTTTTCTAAAGTTAAAAGTCGAAACCATTAAGTTAAAAGACAAAATTACGTCGTTTTGATAAATGTTTACTCATTAAGTTAAAAGGCAAAACCATTATATTGTTTATATAGTTAAATAATCTTGTACTTCATCTACTAATTAAATAATCAGTCCATGTAAACGCAATATTGAATATAAATAATAAGATTCATTAACTCAACTCGACTTAACTCAAAAACTTTTGACTCGACTCAGTCGAATACTCACCCCTAATTAAAAGTAGTAAAATGTACTTAAGCATATAACAACGATATGAAACAAGCAAGTAAAAAGCTTACCCACCCTAACTAAAAAATAAAACTACAATTCCTTTAAAATTAGAAATATTATAAATTAGTAAGATTAAATTTAAAATTTCCTAGTTGCCTTTTGCATGCACATGTATCAGAACTTCAACTTCAATTTTTCTTTTTTAACAATCTCAGCTTTGATCATATATATGCTCTTTTTAACACAATATTTAGAGTTATTCATAATCACTCCCCAATCTATAAATAGGAGGATAATACATTTTAACACATTTAAATCTATATTTTTCTACATTGGCAACAACATTCATAACGATTAAACTAATACTTAATCAACAAGTTAAAAGGCGTGTACATATAGACCACATCCCATGCGAAAATCTATCACCTTTCTTATCAGCATTCATTGGCCCTCCTTATCCAAATTTTTTTAATTATAGAGGAATAAAAATGTTAACAAGCTTTGCCATAATTTCGAGAGATATTCCATAACCACTCTCTATATTATCCCTTAATTAACACCCTAGGTTGTTTATATATTATAGGTGCCAAAAAGTCTCTTAATTTTTTTTCAACAAATTATAGCCCATACCTTCACATTTATTTCTTCTTTTTCACTTGTATTTATTTTTTATAAATTAACTAAAATAATTGGGTTTTTTTTTTTTTCATGATGAATGAAAAGAATAAAAAACCTTTATAGAAAAAAACAAAAAATAAAAAAACAAAAAGATATTTAGGTCGTATATGAAGACTATGGCCTACTAAAGAAATGTTGATTGGCATTAAGGCTTTCCCAAAAGAAAAAATGGTTGCTTGATATATATATCTGAGCTGCACTCTAAAAATAATTCAAGAAAAGAAGGAGAAGAATAATATGGGGTTGTTTAAGTATCAATTTGGATATAAAGTTTGCAAGGCTTTGGTGGGTCAAGAGTTTCTTCATCAAAGGTTTATTGGATATGATTTGTTCAAAATCATGAATTATTATTTCATTTGTATTCCTCTAAATTAAATTATCTTTTGAGATAAAAGAAGTATGGGGCTACCCTTTATATATATATATATATATATATATATATATATATATATATATATATATATATTTATATGTAATTAATAAATTAAATAAAGATGATTCTCTCGTATTTTTTAGAAGATATTTTATTATTTAACAATTCACATTAATCTTTTCAAAATATAAATTCACACACCACGTTTTTGTTTTATATATCATGTTGAATTTTATGACAGGGTTTTAATCATATCTATTTTTTATAATATAATATCCAGAATTATCTATAGTCCCTATTTAACTCATAAATAAGAGAATAATGCTAATAATGCCCATACTAATCTAGTCAAGGCTGAATCTGCTAGAAATTAATGTTTAATTCTAAGATTTCTTTTATAAAGGTAAAGAATAAGGGTTGTGTCTTCTTTATGGATGGTGGTTCACTTGACAGCTATGGACATCTCTTTCTTCTTACAATAAATATCAACAAATGTGATCTAAGAATAAATAATAAATTTTAGTAATAATTTCTTTCATAATTTAGTTTTTATTTATGAAGTAAATGGTTTGTTAAATGTATAATTAAATTCATGAATTTAAGATATTAGCATGAATGTTGGTTTAAATTCAAGTCGAATCATTAGTGTAATGAATTTGATTTACATAATTAAAGCATAATTTGTTATTATTGTTTTGATAAGAACAAAAAGGTAAAAAAAGAAGAGCATAGGGGAGTCGTTTCATTGTGATAAAGAACTTAATTATCATTCATGATGATGATTTGACAAAGTCGTGTTCAAATCACGATCACCAATCAGTTGGTGAAAACCCACTGTTCATCCATGTTCTCAATCAAGTTTCCTCCTACTTTTTTCCTTCACACTATGAACTTCCAGCTCATTCAATTCTTCACAATGGAAAAAACTCTCGACAAAACAGTTTCCATTAAAGCTTTCCTTCTAACCCTTTCACTCATCTTCATCAGTTCAATCCCTCTAAGCCTTTTGAAAACTTCCCATTCACGATTCTCATTGCCATTGCCATTCCCATTTCCCAGTAGCTCAGAGAAAAAATGTGATGTTTTTACTGGGAAATGGGTGCCTTATCCACAAGGTCCTTATTACAGTAACGAAACGTGTCGGCTGATCGTCGACCAACAAAACTGCATCAAGTTTGGGAGACCAGACACAGAGTTCATGAAATGGAGGTGGAAACCACATGATTGTGAGCTGCCCCTGTTTGATGCTGCTCAGTTCTTGGAGATTGTCAGAGGGAAATCAATGGCTTTTGTTGGTGATTCAGTTGGAAGGAACCAAATGGAATCACTAGTGTGCCTCTTAGCTCATGTAAGTTGGACCGGTTCGACCTCTGGTTCGGGTTTTTTATTCTTACATAACTGAACTGTGCAACATGTGTATCTTTCAGGAAGCATATCCATTAGATATATCTCGCAACTCTTCAGCAGATGTAAACTATTTCAAGCGTTGGTTCTTTGCTGATTACAATTTCACCTTAGCTGCATTTTGGTCACCGTTTTTGGTTAAATCCGGAGGTGCACACATTAATGGACATTCCATCAATGGCCTCATCAGTCTTTACCTCGATGAACCCGATGAAGCATGGACGAACGAGATTGACAAATTCGACTACGTTATCGTATCGGTCGGACAATGGTTCTTCCGACCGCTGCTGTTCTACGAGGCTGGTCGGCTTCTTGGATGTCATATATGTAATCAAAAAAACATTACAAGTGTTTCCAAGTACTATGCATACAAAATGGCATTCAGAACAGCTTTCAGAACTCTTTTGAGCCTTAAAAACTACACCGGGGTGACGTTTTTACGGACTTTTTTGGCATCGCATTTCGAGAACGGAGATTGGGATAAGGGAGGGAACTGTCCTAGAACAAAGCCATTTACAAGCAATGAAATGAAGTTACAAGAGTTCAATAAGGAGTTTTACCAGGTTCAAGTTGAGGAATTGAGAGAAGCAAAGGAAAAAGGGAAGAAAATTGGGTTAACATTTGACTTGATGAACACAACTGAAATCATGTGGATGAGACCAGATGGACATCCAAATGGTTATGGACATTCCATGATTAAGAATGCCAGTGTGTATGATTGTGTTCATTGGTGTTTGCCAGGCCCCATTGATACATTGAATGAGTTTTTGCTTTATTTGATGAAGAAAGATGTCCTCCTACAGTTGAAAGCAAAGTTGATGAGAAATGCCTGATCAAATTTACATTCAATATTATTATTCAAATATATATATACATATATAAGATTAGTGGATTTGAGATTATGTTTGAAATCATATCTGTAAAAGTTTATTGATTCACGATACCCATTATTCTGACCCAACTCGTTTTTCAATTTTGTTTATATTTAAATTTTCAATTTTACATAATTACTAAATAAATAAAAATATATTTTTAAAAAAAATCAAAGAAGAAATAAAATATATACATAAACAAGTATAAATTACTGATTTCACAAATTCGGACTTGTTTGAAAAAATTTAAGACCCACATTTGTATGGCCCTCTTATCCCAATTCGACCCATGAATATCTCTACCTGATCAAGTACAGCAATTAATCATTAAGCCAATAACAGAGCAATTGAAACGATGCAATGTACAACATGTGTGTTCTATACACAATTTTCAGGTAAAAAACAGTATTATATTACAATAATAAGAATACATCGTTTTCTGTATGTGGAAAAACATTACGATAACGATTAGAGTAATCCCGATGATGTTCTTTAAAATGAAATCCTGATGAAGACCAAGATGTGTAAAGCGAAAATGTAGAGCACGAAAGCCGATCTCAGTAGCATAAGCCTTTGTTGATTCTCACTCCGGCCACCAGTGTAATAAGGAAGCTTGGGATTATAATCAACAGAAAAATCCGAAGAGGATCCCCTATCGGAATAACCTCTTCCGAATCGATTCCGAGCAGCAGTTGCCTCAGCATTACTACTTTCTAGCTTTGTCCACAAACCGCTCAACCTCTCTAGTTCTTTCTCTTTCGAATGTATTTCACCGATAAGACCCTCAGCTTGTGCCTAAAACATTTAAAATGTTCCTTTCTGAAAATGACATCATAAAAGAAGCTTATGCCAACACCACAAAGACAATTTAAAACAACCTTCTTTTAGGACAATGACCAAAAAAAGAATGTTAACGTGATGGAGAATACATATTACACGGAAAGCAACAAAAAGCCAAAAATATTGTTCCAAAGCACCTCAGTTATGATCATTAATTGCGGAGAGAAGGGCATTAAAACAACTTTTCTTTTTTGCAATAATGAAGTTAATCTTAATGGAGAAGACATATTAAAAGGAAAGTTAAGCAAACCCAACATTTTTCAATTCCAATGCACCTCAGTTATGAGCATGAACAGCGAGCAGGCTATTTGGGGTATATGATCGATGGCTGAAAGCTTATAGTGACTCCCAGGCGTAACCTTTTTTATACATATGATTCAATCCACTTCAAATTTTATAGGATAAATTAAATAACTAACCTGCTTTGCAGCTAGTTGCTCGATTAGGCTGTGAAGTTGTTTATCTAATGCCTTCTCTCTTTGAGCTGCATAACAGAAATTGATTAGTGAAAACCTATGTTACACGACACAGTTGTGAGTGTCAGATAAGAATATGTATCTGGCACGAGTATATTCAATTTTATCCAACTTTCTTTCATTTATTTAGAGGGTCCTTGAAGGATTATATCCCAATGCCTACACCTGAATATGTGTCAGACATAGATTTCTTATCTATTTATTCAATTTATCTTCCTCTTTTCTTCTTTTTTTTTTTTTTTTCTCTATTCAAACATTAAAAGAATTCAGTTTTCATCATTCTAACAAGATTGCAATAATGATCTAAACTAATTCCCTTCAAACCTTGCCCGTGTAGGAACTACAAAATCCCATGGAAACTTCAAATCAAGAATTTAAACCAAGTTCAACCAGAGCTTAGAAAAAAGAAAAACTCTGGTATTGCTTCGGAATAATGGGTTCTTTACAGCTGATTACTTTCATTCTGGAAATGCATTAACAACACTAGGACACAAGCAAAACAATTTTTTTCCAACTTCATTTGTTACATATTCCACATGGTACATCTTTTCTGCTATATGCAATAAAACATGTGGTTTTAATTTAAGTGAGGAACATCAAAGTTTTATCCTTTAAGAACCAGAAAAGAAAAATTTAGAAGGAGAAAAAACAACAAATTTAAAGGCATGCTGAAACATGCAATGATTGAAAAAATACCATATGATATAACAAGGTAGAATATAGTCTCATTGAAATTTATGAGTTGTTGTGAGCTCATAAAGGAAGTACTAAAAGGTCTATGATGTAAGGTACCTGGCGAAAGCTGCTTCGATGCTTTATTCTGAATACTTTCCCATTTATTCTCTAAATCTTTAACTGTCTCTTCCATTGAGATCTGAGAATATTACGGATCTTTCATCAGCAAAACAAATGCCAAGCAGCAGCAACTTAACTAAAGTACTTATTTGAAAACAGGAAAAAGAATTAATGCAGTGTGTAAAATCAGAAGAGAGATATAATCGACCAATTCATTTTTCTTCTTCTCTAACTTGTCTAGTATCGCAGGTTTTTTTGAAGCTTCGGTTTTGGATTCATCTTCTGCACTCATTGTGGATTCAACCACAGAGTCAGCCGATTTTCTAGAATGGCTGGCATGAAAGCTAGTCTCAGCATCTTCTAGTTCAGCTCTCAGATTCTTCTCGATTTCATCCATCTCCTATAAAAGAAAATCCAAAGAAGATCTAAGATGTCATCAGAAGATGAAGGATTGATATATGCTAGTTAAGGGATAAGTAATCCAGGGTTTTATATTAATGGGTTTAATTGCAGCCTTATGTAGATTAGGCCATTTCAAAATATGTTTAGGTTATTTCCTTTCTAAGACTAGGTTTTAGGCTCATATTCTGGATTTTTTGTGTTATTTTTATCTTAGGTTTTAGGCTCATAACTTTCTTAATTATTTGCAAATTCATGGATATGCAAGATCTCTAAGACAATGTCTTGGGAATTTGAAATTCATCCGTTTAGACTCTATCAAATGCATAATTGTATCAAATCTTAGCTAGCTTTTAGATAATGTTTAACTTCATTTCTCACAATTTCCATTAATGAATCAAATTTAAATCCATCATCTAGAACTCATTTTTCTGAACAGCATATCTACTCGGTGCACGTGCTCTGTGAACTAAAGATACTTTAGCATGATTGTAAGGAATCCTACAATATTATTTACTTCTAAAAAGGTATTAAGTATAATTTGATGTATAATATATCATTCATGAACGAAGCATGAAAAACAAGTTTTGGGACCTTCAGCCTGACCTTTAACTTGGAACGAAGCATATCTGCTTCCTGCACCTTCTCGTGTATTTTACCATCACAATCTGATATAGCATTTTCATATGCAGTGTTTTCTTGTTGCAACATCTCCTCTCGCAATTGGGCCTGGTCATAAGAAGTGCCAAATGATTAGTAGGAAAAGGCAAATATATCCATGGATCAAAACGAGCTGAGAAACAAATAAGTAGCCTCAACATCAGTGCTAAAAACAATGGTATTGAGTCAAAGTCATTTTTTTCTTCACTCCTATAGTCCTATGTACATTATCCACTGACTGAGATAAGATCACAACCTAAGAAATGAAATTCTCAATGCAGCCTCTATTCTATATTATTCAATGTCACAGCTCAGAAGCTATCATCAAGCTACAGCAAATGCCAGAAAAAGAAATGCTACAAGGCAGCAACAATTTTGCATAAATAAATTAATCAAAATTTCCGTAAGGAATGTATTGGACATAACAATTAGACCGAGAATGAGGGGCAGATACATGTACCTATCAAATATGAAAATGTTCAATTTATTAGTGTTGTTTTTTCACGTATTTAGATACAATGCAAAAAATAAAAATAAAAATAAAAATCGAAGAATCACAACTTAAGAAAATAATAAGTACCCAGAAAAGAATTCAAATGAAAAACATATACCCAGATCAGAAAATGAAATTAAGAATAGAAAATAAAATCTCAATCCCCAAAAGGAAAAGGGAAAATACCTGCTCACGGGTAGAAGAGTGAGCGTTGAGTTGGAGAGCAAGGGCGGCATTGGAAGCGAGGGAGTGGGCGTGAAGATGAGGGAGGCGTTGGGAGATGTCAGGAGGAGGCAACCTGAGACGTAGATCTTGGATCAGACGGGTGAGAGAGGAAGCCTTTCGATCCAATTCTTGCACGTATTGTTGCTGCTCTGGGGAGAAAATTAACGGGATATTGTTGAAGTCGTCGTCTTGGTTGCTGTTGCCGCCGTGGCCTCCGACTACGTCCGCCGCCCATGCTAACAATCCCGCCATATTTCTTTTGTTCTCGAAGTTTTTCAGGCTTTCTGGTTTAGGACTGGGGTTCTCATCGCAATCCTTTTGTGTTATGTTTCTCCTGTTTGCCCCAAAATATGACAATCAATATCAATATGGGTAAACTACACGTAAGATGAGTAAGCTATTAGTAACTTTAACTTTTACCCATTCAACGTCAAATAGTTATTCTTGTATGATATTTTTCTATTTGCATAGTCTATATTAATTGGTTTTTCTTTTTTCTCTCTTCCAAAGAAACTATTTTAAATGTTAAGAATTTGAAAATCAAAACCTAACAATTTTCTTCTCTAATTTTCGAATTGATCATCAAATTAACTTTAATATATGATATGTTGTTTTACTAGTTGATGAGTATTAATTCACTATATCGATTATTAAATCGTCACTTGAAATTCACTAACTAAACTTTAAAAAAAAGTGACTTAAATAAAACTTAAAAATAGTTCAATAATTTAAATGAAAACTTTCGAATAATTTAATGATCATTTTTGTAACTTTTTAAAATTAAATATTTAAAACATAAACTTATTAACAATTTAGTGTCCTTAAGTACAATTTACCCAATATTATCGATATATAAAAATTCAAATATATATCTATATATACAAAAATGAGAACGTAAAAGTTTAAAAGAAAAATGCACTTTCCTTTTAAAAAAAAAATACACTTAACATTGCAATTTGAAGAGAATATTGGTTAGATAAATATGATTATAATTTTTTGAAAAAGATGCATTAGAGTTTTTCTATTAAAAAAATCCTCACCCTTTGAGGCTAAATAAAAGAATACATTAAAGTTTGCATTTATTTCTTCAATTTCATGTGAAAATTATTAAGTATAAAATACATTAAATTTTGGTAAAAAAAGATATTTTAGATCTTTTCAATTTCGAAAGTTAAAAGAGATTAATTTTTTTTAGAAAAGAAAATTCTCCACTATCATAACAGTATTTATTTGTTTCAATAATTTTACAAAATGTTTTTAAATTAAATAATTTAAACTACAATTTGAGGAAAATAAAATAGATGAGTGGTTGATGTTGAACAGGAGTCGATGTGTAGATAAGGTTAAAAAAACTCTTTCAATTTTTTTACAAAAATTAATTAAGCTTCTCTAAGAAAATATGTATTCAATTAATTATGTATTTCGTTAGTAACCATTAAAGCAACTATCATGATGATTCATATCATTAATTAATTCTTACGTGACGCTATCACATCAATTAAAAAATATAAAAACGATAAAAAAATTATTAATGAATTTGGATAAATAAATATTGAGATTCAAATAAACTTAAATCTCAGTTTATTCATATTCATTCTAACTGCTAATGTCTTTTACAGTTTTTTTCTATGGAAATATCACGATTCACTATATTAATATAACCACAATTGGCATAGGCTCAAGTCTCACAATATGCATGTGTTTATTGTTTTTTTGTTGAATAAAAAATTTAAAATACTTTAAAATAATTTAACTTATTTTAATTATGAAAAAATGTTTCTGTAATTTTTCTAACCAAATCTCGTAACACCAACTCAATTAAGAACTTAAATAAACCCTTCAACATCGCAAATGTTGAAGGACGTTGCTTTCTTCATCCCCTTCAACATTAGGGTTACAATTTGTATCTAAATAAACCACTATGTGCCTTGATTGGTAAAGACATCATTTGATTAAATTTTAAACCGGTGAAGCTTGAAGTACCATGCTCATTAGTATGTATTGATGGTATGGCCCCATGGCCATTACTAATTGAGCATTTCACATTCTTAATTCTATTTAGGCCTTGCCTCACCATGCCTGTCTCTTAGCATTAAAAGTCAACATGCTTTTTTGGTTATCCTCTTTTTCACCTGTATTCAATTTTTACGTATTTAACTCATCAACATTATTATCTTTCTTTAATTTCATCTAACCCCAAATCTTGATCTCCTAAGCTATTTTTGGTTGAGTTTCCAAGTTCCGGAAGTGCCTACCTCCCAAGTTGTCATTGCACCTTACACACACTGATTGACTGCCAATCTTACATATTGCCCATTTTCTTCTTAGCCTTCAACATCTTCCTAAACTATCAGTGAATGACATTCTTATATAACACGATTATGACAATCACATTCTAAGCAAACATTCTATAAGCCATCATATTCAACTCTTTAAAGGTTACCATCAATTTGAATTTTTTAAACAACCAAACATCTTAAACCTACACAGATTATCATCCTCAAAAATCTCCATCTTGTACCATCATCAGTATTGTAATCTATCTTGGTGACTTTTGCGATTGTATCTCTTATCACTTTAAGGATACTTTGTTTATACATGACACCAAACAATCCTGGCAAATGAATCCAAACAAATACATTATAGGGAAAATCTTATGACATAAAAAATAAATGAATTCATGATTGAATAGTTAAATATTGTCCATACACCACCAATACCTTTTCGGTAAAATTTTTGTGCAATATTCTAACAGTTGAAATTTAACCATATAATGGTCATTTTCTATATCCATTAGTTGTTTTATTTGCAAAGGATCTCCTAACGTATATATCTTATTCAATAGTGCATTTAATAAAATTTTCATGCCCAATAACTTAGATGATGATTGACTTAAACATGATTTTCCCCATTAGTGTACAAACTTTTAAGAAAAACTAGATAGAGGGGATTCACTAAAAATTCTCAGTTGATCTCATCATCATCCATCCCCTTTGAAGGTTTTTCCATGTTGCTCAATTTTCCCATTAAACTTATCTCTCAAAAAAAATTGTTCCCCCATATCCTTTTGGAGAGCCCTCCTACTTCCTCCACCTATACTGGCAATGACAGAGACAACTTTGTTCAATGTTTTATATTGAAAGACCAAAAAAATAACGTACAACTTTAGGATTTAAAGTAAGTTTTCACTATTTTAACTTAATAATAATAATAATAATAATAATAAAAGAAAAGAAAGGGAGCTTAAATGCTTGCATCTATTCCTCCTTATCATCGATGTCAAAATAAGGAACGTGGCCTTTTCACATCAATGTTCATATTAACCTATAAAATATAAAAATATATATATATTTGCTTCGGTTGGTCACTTCTTAAAAAATTGTTAAAAGAATATATATCACAAATTTGTTAAAAGACAAGAAGTGACTAGCGATTAATATCAACTTATCTTTACTTGTAGGGTCAGTTTTGAAATATTTTTAAAGGGCATGTTTGGAACAAAAAGTATTTTTGAAAGAAAAATATTTTTTAAAAACAAAATATTTTAAACTTTTTTTAGAACGAAAAATGTTTGTTAAAAGTATTGCTAAATTAAGCTCTAATTTTTGATATTATATATAACCCTTTCTCTCCCCTTAAACTAAGTCTTAATCGGCTCGGAAGCCTATATCGAATAATGAAAAGGGGAAAATAAAAGTTTAATTTAAAGAAAATAAAGTTACTTGGCTTGAAATTGAAGTTAGAAGCAGACCAACTTCCATCATTAGCTCAACAAACCTCTAAACCTTCCTGCTGAGTAAAAAGTTATGTATATAAATTAATAAAATATTTATTTTATTTAAAATGATATATAGTTATCTGATCCGCAAATAATATAAAATAAATCTATTTAATAATACAAAGTTCTCATGATGTGATTTTGTTTATTTTAACACAGCATATTCATTATTCAACACAAACATGGGCGGTTGGAAGTGAGAATTGGGATCTTAAATTATTCCATTTTTCTCAGCGCTGACTTATTAGTATGTTTCATTTTAATTATATCATACAGTAAATAATTTCATGTTCCAAAGTCCTTTTCTTTTCTCACGTTTAAATTTTTATGACTAGATTTTATTACTTTAATTCCCTTTTTTATATTTCACTTAAGGAGGTAATTTTTCAAAATAATTATAATTTTATTTCATTTAAGACACATGATTCCATTAAAAGATAAACAAAAAAATTTTTAAATTAATTTTTATTTAATTTTAATATATATTTTTAAAATTTTTATTTTATTAAAATAATTAGAATTTTTTGGGTAATAAATAGTAACATAAACGCGATTACGAAGTTTAAAAAAAAACACTATTTAAGGACATTAAGCAATAATTAAATTGCTAGCATTTTAAATAGAATTCTTCTATTTTTAAATTCTC
Organism: Gossypium anomalum; assembly: GCA_025698475.1. NCBI lineage: Eukaryota > Viridiplantae > Streptophyta > Magnoliopsida > Malvales > Malvaceae > Gossypium > Gossypium anomalum. Next base: position 21,572,343 of record CM046966.1, read on the forward strand.
TCATAATTGACATTTTGATTCAAAGATAAATTATAAATAAGATATCTAAAAAAAATTAAATAAAATTTTATAAATCTTTTAATTTTTAAAATTTTAAATATAATTGAAGGACAGATGCTGATATCTCAATCACATTTATGAAATTAAATTTTTTTATCATTAGCGTGTCAAATAATTATCAATTATATATGTTTTAATTTATTTATGCTTTCTTACTCATGCAATACATGAGTTGGTTGTATGTATTAATTTAAATATCTTACATTTTTTTTAAAAAAATTGGGTATAAAATTTAAATATTCAAATTTAAATATGTTATTTTCTTTGTTAAAAATTGAATAGATAATTAAAGTTGCAACTGTAATTAAAATTTTAAAAATGAACAGATACTTTAAAATTGTTTAAGTTAAAAAATTTCATAATTTTTCTAAAATATGTATTAAATTATGTGTTAGTTTTATTTGGAAATTTTTTTAATTAAATTTATACTTTTAACATTAATTTGGACATGAAACTTCAAATATTAAATACAAATGTGAAATATTGTAAAAATATTATCTACCAATTTTAATCTTCAAAAATTCTCAATATTTTTTAAATAATTTAATAACTTAATTTTAATATTCAAATATATAAATTTAATTTAAATTTATATGTTTAAAAATATATTCTAGATTTTATAATTAAAAATGCAATTTATGAAAATCGATTTAAAAGTTAATTTTAACAAGATGTTTTAAAATGTTTTAATATTAGAATAATAAAAGTATAATAATAATAATAATTTTGACAACTTTTAAATAGATAATAAACATTTAAATAAATTTGTGTAAAGAGTATTCATTTTTTCAAATATTCTGAAATTTTAGTTAAAACATATGGTGGGTGAACATTAAAAAGCATATAAATAAATATATTAAAACATTAAAAAATTCATGTTAGTTGAAACATAAAAGTAAAGGAAATTACTCAAAAAAACAAAAGCAAAATTGAAAATGAAAGGGATAAATAGGCAAAAATTTATTTTTTAAAGAAAAAATTTGGTTATTTAATTATAGATAATAAAGATTTGGTTTTAAATTTTGAAATTTAATTATTTAAATAGATCATTTTAAATATTTGATTATTCAAATTTATTTTTTGCATAAATTATTTAAGATAATATAAATATATAATAAAAATTTTTAAATTTATTTGAAATAATGATAATATCTAATTAATATATAAATTACTTAATTTAAGACAATACTTCTTTTAAAAATGTGATAAATAAATTTTAAATTTTTTTATGTTAAAACCAAAATTTAAAATAGATAATACATAAATATTTAAGCTAAATCAAATGGATAAAATATCTAATTAACTACTATTTAATTTTTTTTAAAATCTGATCATCTAATTAAATATTTAATATAATAATTATTTTTAAATACCATTTTAAAGAGATATATTTCAAAAAAGACTAATAATATATTCATCATAAAACTAAATGAAACGCGGAAAAGGAAAAGCTATTAAATGAGTGTTTATATCCCAACATGGCTTTGGAAGATACTCCTTTTTGTCTTTACATAGTTTTTTCCAACTCATAGGTAAAATTCATTCCAATAAGTTTCGTCTACATTTGATGTATAGATTCATTAGTTGAAAATAAGATGATACATCATCATCAAAATGTCAAAAAATATTGAAAGATTTGAAAATAAATATAAAAATACGAAATTTGAAATCTAAAAATCAAAAGTTCAGATTTAAAATTTAAAACTCGGAAAAAATAAAAATTATAATTAATAATTAATTATATTTAATAAAGCTAATGTTATTTATTTAATTTATTTTTTCAATATTTTTTATTTTACAAGAATGATAATATATTATTTTATTATTAATTGATGGTACATGTGGCCTATAAATTAAATATAATTCTTAAAAGTTGTAATATTTGAAATCTCCCAGCTTAAATTATAATATAACAATAATTAAAAATTGTACATTTTATTTATTTAAATATTTATTTTAAATTGTCAACATAAAATATTTAAAATTAATTAAAATAATATAATTTAGCCTTTGCGAAAGCTTTAAAAAAGATTTCGATATCTTTTTTTAAAATATATATAAAAATATAATAATCAATTGGTTGGAGAACCTGACCAATAACGAAGCTTAAACTTAAAAAAATCATTGTTAAGTATTATGAATAAAAAAATATAAATATTTGATTTCCACCAATTGAAATTTTTAATCAAATTATGCTATTAGACCCTATACTTTGCATAAGCTATAAATTTAGTATTTATATTTTAATTTGATTAATTTTAATCTTTATATTTTTCGAATTTTGAATTTTTTGTTCGGACCAAACAGTAGTAGTTAAATATGTTTGATTAAAATTTTCTATTAGTTTTGTATTATGCATAAAGTTGTAGATTTACTCTATTTGAATCATTTTTAATTGCTATATTTTTTTAATTCCAAAATTTCTATCTTAATGAAAATGACAGCTGTTAATGAAAATAGTAAGTTGACATACCATTACATATGCAATAATATGTTTATCGTATTAAATTTTGAAAATAAAACAATTTAACTCTGTGAATTTAATAACTACCAGTTGGTTAAGACTAAAATTTCAAAATCAAAATAGTACAAAGACTGAAAATGACTAAATTAAAATATAAGAACTAAATTCATAATTTAGGTATATTAGAAGGACTAATATCAAAATTTAACCATTCCTTTTTGAAAAGAGCGATAACGGGGCCAAGAAAAGAATGGTGTGGATACAGGGTTTGATGATGGTTGAGGGCAGGGGCATTAAGCCTGAAAAGAGAAAAAGGAAAGAATATTAAGTAAACAGCTAAGAAAGAGACAGTGCATGGGTAGGCTCTCATACATGTGATGAAAGACACGATTGACTCACTATTTCACTCCCTATTCCAAGTTGCCCCCACGTTTCCTCTGCACCATTTGTGGGCTCTCTTCTCTTCTTCTCTCCCCAAAACACGCTCTCTCTCTCTCCCTCCCTCTCTACACATTTCCTTCAAAAAAAAGAAGCAAGGGACAGCCTTTTCCTTTTTCTTTTCAACTTTTCTTTTGTTTTCTTGCTACTAATCAACACCTCCATCTCGGGAGCTTTTCAAGATTCCAATTTTCTTCACTTCTTGGAGAGCTAGGTAAGCATTTCTTTTCTTTCCATCTTCTTGGGTTTTTTTCCCTCAGTGTTCATCCATATGGTAATCTTGCATTTTGCTTATTAACAGTTGCTTTTGTCGTTCTGTGGAAGTGAGAACTCAGTCTACTGATGTGAATTTTTGAGATTGGCAATCTGGGTTTTGCTTTTTGGAGGATTTTAAACTCTGGGTTTTCCTCATTTCTTGTTTAAGTTTGGGTTTTCAGAGGTTGTTGGAGTACGGAATTGACTTGATTGGGTTTTGTTTCTTTTGCCTGAGACTGACTTGTTGAGACATTTTCTATTGCCAATTTTTTGGAGTTTTATTTTTATTTTAGCTACGGAAGTTTGAATACACGTTTGAAGGCTTGAATTTTGGCATTTTATGTTGTGGAAAAGATGAGTGATTAGTGTTGGAGAATAATAGGAGACGTGAATTTTATTAAATGGATATGGAAGTGTAGGGAATATATTAGGCTTGATCATTTATAGAAATATGACTTCAGTTTTACCTTCTGTAATTCCACCAACTTCTAATGATATCCCACCGCCACCGTCGTCTCCTACCTTGTCCTCTAATTCCTCAACCACTTCGCCTTCCCCTACTTCATCTCAGCCTAATCAAACTACTGATCCTCCACCATCACCCTCGAATTCCTCAACTCCACCCCCTGAATCCTCTTCAGCTGTCCCTACAGCTCCTCCTCCATCACCACCTCTGTCTCCACCACCGGCATTGATCCCACCACCAGTTTCGCCTCCACCATCGACCCCAGCTTCACCTCCTCCATCCCCTCCAGCTTCCCCACCTCCATCACTGCCGACATCTCCGCCACCTTCAGCTCCTGATGCTCCTCCGCCCTCCGATAATTCACCACCCTCTCCGGTTTTATCTCCACCAACACAATCCAGTGCTTCTCCTCCTCCACAAGCTGCACAGCCACCTTCTGTTGCAGCTTCACCTCCACCTGCTGTCATTTTAAGTTCACCACCACCCCCTGATAATGTTCCAACACCGCCTGCCTCAAAGTCTCCACCTTCACCATTAGCAACACCACCACCGGAAAGCTCTTCCTCGCCTCCTAGGCTTACACCTCCACCACCCAGTTCTAAGACTGCTCCCGCTCCTGCCACAACTTCTCCGTCAACACCCACATTGTCATCCCCTCCTCCTTCAGTTCCATCTACCTCCTCACCACCTACAATTTCATCTCCGGAAACCCCAAATACTACTGGAAGTCCTAGTTCATTGCCCTCGATTCCAACCGAGAAACCAACTGCAAGGTCAACTAATGGTACCAATGGATCTGAAAATGCGGCATCCTCTGGTAATAGTGGTTTAGGCACAGGAGGGTCTGTGGCAATCGGCATTGGTGTTGGGTTTATAGTGCTCAGTCTTCTTGTGATGGCTGTGTGGTTTGCAAAAAAACGAAAAAGGAAGAGTGCTGGAACGAAAATTGGGTATGCCATGCCTTCTCCATTTGCCTCTTCTCAAAATTCAGGTATATGGTTGAAACATTGCTTATCTACAAGAGTTTATGCATGTTATGTGTAAACATGCCATGTTATTGACAAGTATAATCAACCTTTTTTATCTTAAATTATCACTTGCCAAAGATTTAAAGTTGATATAGGATAAATTTTGTTTCCGGCTTGTGCAAATTATGTTTCACTTCCTTTTGGATATTTCTTCAATTACGCCCTATAATGTACTTGCATTGCACTGCAGATTCAGCCTTTTTGAGGCCCCAGTCTCCACTTAAACTGGTGGTAGGAAGTGGTTCTAGTGGTGGTTTCTATTCACCGTCAGACCCTGGTGGGGTCAATAGTTCCAGGTCATGGTTTACATATGAAGAGCTAATCCAGGCAACAGATGGATTTTCGGAACGTAATCTTTTGGGTGAAGGTGGATTTGGTTGTGTATACAAAGGTATCCTTACAGATGGTAGAGAAGTGGCTGTAAAGCAGCTAAAAATTGGTGGTGGGCAGGGAGAGCGGGAGTTCAGAGCAGAAGTTGAGATCATTAGCCGAGTACATCATCGCCATTTGGTTTCACTCGTGGGGTACTGTATATCTGAGCATCAAAGATTGCTTGTCTATGATTATGTCCCGAACAATACCCTTCATTACCATCTCCATGGTAAGACATCTTCCATGCATTCTCTGGTTATGACGAAGTTGGATATAATTTTAAGTTCAAAGGTCAAAATAGTTTGCACGAATATTAATATGGTTCAAATTAAATTGATATCATGGATATTTATACCAACTCGGTGAGAGGATTCCTGTCTTTTAGCTTCTTTGGATTTGAACCACTTGAGCATCTGTACTTAAGTTGGGAAGCTCCATATTTTCCCGACTAACACTTTCATACACACAATCATCCCCTATACAGATTGGATTGAAGATAATGTTTTATTTTTGTGCACTTTTATGGAATTTTGTAGGTAGAGGCAGGCCGGTTATGGATTGGGCTCTTCGAGTCAAGGTTGCTGCCGGAGCTGCTCGCGGGATAGCTTACCTCCATGAAGACTGTAATCTTTTGTTCTTTCTTCTTTTCTTTGTCGTACTTTGAAACCCTGACATATGCTGCAAACCATTTAATAATATGAAGAAAAAGCAACAGTAGATTAAACACCTAAACCATTGATTTGCTATGCTATAAAAGTAATATGTACTTCAAATTCTATAAAATTGATATGTTCCTTCGATCAGGTCATCCTCGCATCATTCATAGGGACATCAAGTCATCAAATATTCTTCTTGACAGGAATTTTGAGGCTCAGGTATTCCCTTTTCTACAAATATAAAGTTTTACCAGCATCATTATTTTGATCTTGAATTGCTTCTTGACAGTGCTTATGAATAACATAACAAGTTTGTTAACTCGAGATTTATGCACTACTTTTAGAATTTACAAATTGTACTCTTCCTTAGGACCTGCATTGGGATTTCTTTTGTAAATCTTTCTGTCTTGCAATTCAGGTTTCGGATTTTGGGCTTGCAAAATTAGCATTGGATTCAAATACCCATGTAACCACACGTGTGATGGGAACCTTTGGGTAAGTTAGCATTAGACATTGTTTGATAAATTGAAATATTAATTACTGATTCTCAATCGTTAAAATCATACTATATTACTGGAAATTAAATACTTAATATTCAGGTTTTTTCTGATAAATGGATTTGATCTTTTTTAGATATATGGCTCCAGAGTATGCAACAAGTGGCAAGTTAACTGAAAAATCCGATGTTTATTCCTTTGGTGTTGTTCTCTTGGAGTTAATTACCGGGCGCAAACCTGTTGATGATTCTCAGCCGTTAGGTGATGAGAGCCTGGTTGAATGGGTAAAAGGCTATTCCGCTATGTTTTCTTGTGTTTTCAAAAAATTTTTCTTGTTATAACATGCCTTTTGCTTTGGCTTTCTTCGTAAGTTTTAGCTTATACTGTTAGAATCTTCAAGAAATTTGATTTTCGTCTGAATAAAATCTGAAGTTGCAGTCTAATATTGTATGACCTTGATTGTCTGTTCGTAACAGAACCTGTGGCAATGTTCCAATTTCAAACATATAATATGATTCAAACTTGTTACTCAGGCTCGACCTTTGCTTGCTGAAGCAATTGAACATCAAGACTTTGATATGTTGGTGGATCCGAGGCTGGAAAAGAACTACATGGGTCATGAAATGTTTCGAATGATTGAGGCAGCTGCTGCTTGTGTGCGACATTCAGCTGCTAAAAGGCCTAGAATGAGTCAGGTAAATAGATTTAAGTACTAAGGAACTATTTTGAGAATCATTAGAGGGTCATGTCTTATACTCATGTCAGAATATATGTTGGATCATACTAGTACTCAAAAACAAAATGGGGGAATCCGAGTAACAAAAGTAAGAAACTTGCATGTTTATGTGTGTGCTTCCACATTTATTTCTTAGGTGGTGAGAGCTCTAGACTCACTGGACGAGTCATCGGATCTCACAAACGGAATGAAACCTGGCCAAAGTGAAGTCTACGATTCAGCACAACAATCTGCACAAATCAGAATGTTCCAAAGGCTAGCATTTGGCAGTCAAGACTACAGTTCGAGTTTCTTTAATCACTCTCAAAGCAGTTGGAGGAGTCGAGACGATGGTAGTCAAGGTAGCTGGAAGAGTCGAGATAATGGGAATCCAAGTGGCAGCTGGAGTCGAGAACAAAGGGATAGAGATTACAGGAATCCGAGCGGTGGCTGGAGTCGAGAACAAAGGGATAGAGAGTATGGGAATCCGAGCGGTGGCTGGGGCCAAGAACAAAGGGATCGGAACACCTTAATGCCTTGAATGCACCTCTAATGTAAAGCAAATCAGATGAGTTTTCAATGCTTTACCGTTACATGGTAATTGAATTGCCATTAGATGAGAGAGTTTAAAGGGGGATGTCTTGACTCTAAATTTTGGATAAGATTCATTGATTATGATCATTGGATCAGATCATTTGATGTGTAATATTGTTAATTTTTAACCCTTTTTTTCCCTCTTTTTCCTTCATTATTTTTTTAATGAAAAAAGCTTATATTTTTCCCTGTAAGAATGCATTTATTTTCTATGTTTTAGAACTATTCATATATAATTCTCCTTGTATTTATTTTTATTAACAATTTGGAATGTAAATTTAATTAGCACATTATCCTTTGCTTTATTTACTTGTAATATAAGATTTTATTATGTGGTCCACATCATCTTAAGTATGATTTTTTTTTTTCACATAATTTGTGTTTCTTTTATTATTTTATTATTATATAATTGGTAAAGTTTATTGTATTTTATTTTAATGCATTTTTGTTGTAAATTATTTTATTTGAAATGATGAGTAAATAAGTAGTTAGAGATCAAAACAGCAAGAAATAAGAAATTGGGGACAGGTCATTCATAAGTCATAACAGACGGGGATTTCAAAGTTTTATTTACTGCAATTTAATTTCTTAGATCTACAGTATTTCGTTGCTTTTTCACGTTTGTTTTCTTTTTTAGTACATTTTTTCATTTATTATTGTAAGGTTACTGATTAGTTATTTTATATGGTTTAATAAAATATCCCCAGTTTGATATAAAAAAAAAATGTTATTTGTTGCCATTAAAGGAAAATTTAATCAAATTGATTTTATAAAATGATAAAATGGTCATAAAAATAATATTTCATAAAAGGTCAATATATCAAAAAATTTAAAAATTCAAAAATATGATTCATTAGTATTTAGGGATGAAATTGAAAATTTAAAAATTTTACCTTAAATTATCTGAATTAGAAAAATCATATTATAATTTTAGAAAAATTTAATTTTTTCTTTCGAAAATAACCATAAGATTAAAATCTCCACGACAGGGCTGCAGCATCGACAATTAAAAAACTCAAAAAAACAGCTCTTAATATTATTGATAAAAAGTATATTTGAAAAGAGCATAACTTAGGGCCAGTTCTGCATTGCTTTTTAAAAGCATTTCTAGCTCCAAAAGCACTTCTGGAAGAAAAGCTATGCAGAACAAGTTGCTTTTGGCTGAAAATTTTAACTTTTCAGAAACTTTTGAAAAGGAGAAGCTAAAATTTTTAGCTTTTCCTCTCCCAAAAACACTTTTAGTGCTTAATTACTTTTTCACCCCTCCAATAACATAGTACTTCCTCTCTTTTTTTCTTAGTATTTAATTACAAATGTGTTAAAATCATTAATTAAAAATAAAAATATTTTTTAAAATACTAATTACAAATATTTAATAGTTATATTTAAATTTTAAAATATAGTTTATATATTCTAATTAAATTTTATAAATAATTAATATTTATTGCTTAAAAATATTTAAAATTTATATTTTATATATTAAAATATTAACAAGAAGTTATAATAATTTTTTTATATTCTTACTAAAATATAATAATATTAATTAATTTAAATATTATTTAAATGCATACTTGTTATTTGATAATATGTCTAAAATAGATATTTTATTTCTCAAAAGTAATTTTTGAGAGCAATGCTAAACACTAAAATTTTAAATCAAACTTTTTAAAAGCACTTATCAAAAGTACATTCCACAGCACTTTTCAAAAGTATTACCAAACTAACCCTTAATAGCAAGGAATCAATAGAAGATATAGAAAGGCCAAGTAGCCATTAAATGTAGCAGCATCCATCAAAGTCAAAAGACATGATTATTTGTACCCTACCCCAAAACAAACTAGTTCTTTGGTCCGATCCGGCTCGATATAGCAAGCAAAACAAAACAAACATAGCTCTTTTCTTTGTACCACAGAGAAACAGAAGGCAAGGTATATATATGCCTCAGGGTTTCCACAGGATGGTGGTTTCTGCAATCATGGAAGTGACAATGTATGGATCCATGTTTGAAGCTGGCCTCCGGTCTTCGAAATAACCTTTTCCGCCTTTCTCTGTGTCTCGACCAACACGAATCGATGCGCCACGGTTTGCAACACCCTATTCAACCATTGCATATTGTACATTGAATAACGGAATAAGAAATTAGAATTTCCCAATTGAATCAGTGGAATGCGTAGCAGTGTATACCCATATGAAAGTGTTGATGTCGGCAGTCTCATGTCGACCAGTGAGGCGGCGCTCATTGCCTTCTCCATAGGCAGCAATGTGTTGAGTGTGCCTCGCCCCAAGCTTTTCAATTGCTTTCTTGATAACCTCATAGCCTCCATCACATCTCATGGACTTTGTACTGTTACATACATGACACACAATTAGTTCTTGGAATAAACTTGGAAAAATCTATTAAAATATACCTGTAATTGGTGTGAGCACCGGCACCATTCCAGTCTCCCTGTGATCATTAGTATTAACGTGTATGAGTTAATCTTCAAGTTCATTAAAATAGAGCTAAAGTAAAAGCAAAGGGAAGCAAAGGATTCAAACCTGAATAGGCTTGGGATCAAATGAGAGCACCACTCCAGCAATCTCAGTGATCCTCTGTAATTCAGAAACTAGAATATTAAGATCAAAAGAAGCGAAAGTGTTCTCAAGTGAAGGGGTAGTGCTTCATTACCTCCAAAACGTAACGCGCAACCCATAACTCATCTCCGGCAGAGATGCCAACTGTTGGGCCAACTTGAAATTCCCACTTTAAGTCATCAAGAAAAGAAGATTCAGCATAACAAACGAATATAAATATATTTGAATTTACGCCAAAAGGTTATATAGTACCTGTCCTGGCATGACTTCTCCATTGATGCCACTGATACTGATTCCAGCATATAAACAAGCTTTGTAATGAGAATCCACAATGTCACGGCCAAAGGCTTTGTCGACGCCAACACCACAATAGTAAGGTCCCTGTCATAAAAGTAAGATTATATTTATCACCCACTGTTGCTTCTTCTATAAAACAAGCAATTGGAAAAAGAAAGAAATGATTACCTGAGGTCCAGGAAAGCCACCCACAGGCCATCCAATTGGCCATTTAACATCTTTCTGCAATAAGGTGTACTCTTGCTCTATTCCGTACCTGTTTTGCTCTCATAAGCCATATGCAAAATCAACACAAATATATATATGTATGTATTAAATCACACATTCTTAAATAGTTCAAAGAAAGAAAAGAACAAAAGGGAAATACCAGGGTTCTTCGGCGACAACATCAGGATGGCTAAAAATCTTAGCAGCAGCGCATCTCTTGTTTGTGGGAATTGGATCACCAGCTGGAGTATAAGCATCGCACATAACCTAACAAAAAATCATCACAGTTTAATATGTAAGTTGGCACTAAGCAGTTTTAAGATTTATCTTACTTGGACTCGAGTGCAGATGGATGTGTCCAACATTTTTTTAAAAATTTCATAGATGAGAAGGAAATTTGTATTTTAATTAAAACTTTTAGAGCAAGCAGTTTGATCTCGATATACTTACTAAAATACAACTATTACTTTTTATATCTACTTTTATATTATTTTAATTAAAATATTTATTTTCATATGAATTTATGAAATTTTTATTTTTTTTTTTATTTCAACTTCTTAATTGTTTAAGATTTTAGAAAAATTACAAGTGAAGAGCATGTATGAAATAATAATAACATAGATGAGACACAACTTACAAGAATATTGTTGCCCCTCCTGAATGGATCTTTGAATATAGCTTGAGGACTATTCCATTTAATCGTAAATATACACACAAAAAACAAAAAGAAAAAAATCCATCAATATATCTAACAAAAAGTATGAAAACATTTAAAAGAGAAAAAGGAGCAAAAAAGTTATACTATAAGATGACTTCACTGTCTTCGCCAGAGGCTTGACCAGTGCTGGAACCGTCATAATCCCACTTTGGAAGCTTTGAAGGATCGCTAACAGGCCCAGAAAGTGTCTATATATGCATGTATATAAGCATATCATGTTATTACAATGTAAAGAAAAATACCTGAAAAATCAAATGTTCAAATCAATTACCCTTGCTTTGCTTCTGAGATCGATGCCTGATCCACCCACCCTGTTCAACCATGTCAAAAGGGAAAAAAAGCTTCCATTAGTAACAAAAACCAGATCAGAAGTTGCCATTCCAAACACTTTTTAACCTAATATTCAGTATTCAAAAGCAAGATGTAAAGCAGTCAGCTATGTAGTTTAGTGTAACTGTGTAAGACGAGAAGAACAGATTTTGGATTCTTTCGAGTTATAAAGAGCATTTCTAATTATATAGACACTTTTATTTACTTAACAGAGAAACCTGTTGAAAGCAAAAAAAATGAACACTCTGTTTTGATTATGTTACCAAGCAAAACAGAGGATGTAGAACGCACAAACATTGAAGAGCACAATGAGTTAGACATGTTTTGGAAGAAAGAAAGAAATTGTGGAAGGAATAGGAGAGTAGGGACCGACCATATGTATTCGGCAATGATTTTGTCAGTGCAGTCTGAGAGATTAAGGTTAACGAAATCTGTAAGAAGCGACATATTCTTCAAAAGAATAATAAAACAAGTTTTAAAACGAACAGATTGAAAATAGACACTAAGACGTGAAAACAGAGGCAGGTTGCGTTGCCTTTTATAGTGGCGATTCTTGTTTGAGTTCACAACTCTATTCTTAAAAGGGTTATAATTTTTTAGGTTGAGTATGACTCTTGTTTTACTGAAATTTGAGAAATAATTTTTAGTTAAATTTTATTTATTTATTTCAATTAAGCTCTAATTAATTTATATTATTTTATTATTATTTGATTTATAAATTTAGTCTACTTTTACAACTTTACGAGATTATAACTTATAATACTTTTAGAGAATTAGGTGTTTACGTTTTGAAGGTTCTTTGTTAGAATTTTTCCACGTTAAATTTATGTGTTTAATTTTTTAATTTCTTTTATTATTTTTATTTGTTTATTACTTAATCGAATCAATAACTAATATTTTATTTTCTTTTATAGAAGAAAAGAAGTTAGTACAGACTAGCCAGTTGATTTATAAGACTAGAAATTTAGTCCGACGTCATCATGAAAATTAGTCCATTGAATTTCAAAAAATTAGAGGGCTAAAAAAAGTAAAGTATTTATAATTTTAGAACCAATTTTGTTTATTATTATCCATTTAATAATGATTATGTTTACAGCAATAGAGTTATGGAGCAAACCGAAATTGATTATTTTAATACTTAGTATGGTTTCTGTTATACCCATCATTGATGATATGTGGTAAAGCTTTAGAAAATTCCTAAATGATGTTTTGTACATATGACCTTCCATAAAGAATGATTCAGAAGAAATTATGTATGTCCTGTTGGGAAAAACGAACAACCGAAACAAAGCAAAGCACAACCAGTGTTCTTTCTCTCCCTATAACTCCTGTCAGAAAATTATGGCAAGCATAATAGCATAAAATATGTTCTCTAGCAACCTTAATCAACCACAAATCAACTAATGCAACCACAACAAAAATAAATAGATAGAGACACCGATATTTTTACGTGGAAAACCCCTCTAAATCAAGGGTAAAAACCACGGGACTTTAGAGTCCGAACAAAAGCTCCACTATCATCAAATGTTCAACTACAAGATCACAATATCAAGCCTACAACAAGCATTCAACTCCAACAAAGGCTAACAATATGTAATCTTTAGCAAAAGAGAGAAAAATGGGAGAACATCACCAAAAATGCAGCTGCTGAAAAACGGGTATTTCCGACGCTACAAGACTCGGATGAAAAATCCGACCGTACAAAGTCAAGAACACCTTATCGCCTAGCTGCTGTCCAAAAATCAGCTCAATCGAACCACGGATGGACCTCCGATCAAAGAGTTGATCACTGCTGCACCAAACTTGAAAAACTGATTTTTTTTTTTTTTCTTCTCTCTTCTGCCGGATGAGCTTCAATCTTTCTATGTTGTAAAATTTGATTTTTTTCTCTCAATAAATGGCTGCCCACATCCACACCTAAAAGCCAAAAAGAATGGCTTTTTGACAAATCCAAAAAGGCAATAAATATGTGGCAGAAAGTTTCTATTTTTGTAACCAAACAAAAAACAAAAATAAACAACCCTTTTAATTGGGTTGACTGGTGTAAGGGTTCCCCACATAGTGGGACCCACACCCAACAAATCTCCCCCTCCAACTATGTGGGGAATGCCTCCATGCCGGAGGTCAAACAACATGCTTCAAACTTTCCTCTTGGTAAGGCCTTCGTCAACATATCAGCACCATTATCATTAGTATGTATCTTCTCAAGCTCTAACAGCTTAGCTTCAAGAACATCTCGTATCCAATGGTACCTCACATCAATATGCTTAGATCTAGCATGAAAAGTTGAGTTCTTACCAAGATGAATAGCACTTTGGCTATCACAATGTCTGAGACATACTTCTCCCGAGTAAAACCAAGCTCATGCACAAACTTCTTCATCCAAAGCATCTCCTTATACGCTTGATTCATCGCAATGAACTCGATTCGGTGGTGGACAATGCAACACACTTTTGCAGTCTTGATTGCCATGCCACAGCTCCCCCTGCATAAGTGATTAAGTAACCTGAAGTAGATCTCCTCGAGTCAATGTCTCCAGCCATGTCTGAATCTGTATACCCAACAAGAACAGGTTTCTCATTGCCAAAACAAAGTTTCATGTTAGAAGTGCCACGAAGATATCTCATAATCCACTTCACTGCGTTCCAATGCTCTCTGCCTGGATTAGAAAGAAACCGACTAACTGTACCAACGGCATAAGCTAAATCTGGTCTCGTGCAAACCATTGCATACATCAGACTACCCACGGCTGAAGAGTAAGGAATTTTCTGCATCTCTTCCTTCTCCTTTTCTGTGGGTAAGGAATTTCCTGCATCTCTTCCTTCTCCTTTTCTGTGGAAGGACTATGCTTAACACTCAATCTAAAGTGCATAGCAAAGGGAGTATTCACCGCTTTAGCTTTGTCCATACTAAACCTTTGAAGTACTTTCTCAATGTACCTCTCTTGTGATAACCATAATTTCTTGGCCTTTCTATCACGTGTCAATCTTATGCCAAGAATTTGCTTTGCTGGCCCCAAATCCTTCATTGCAAAGGATTTACTCAACTCTTGTTTCAACTTCTCAATTCTAGAAGCATTCTGTCCAACAATAAGCATATCATCAACATAGAGCAAAAGAATAATAAAATCATCACCAGAGAATCTCTTAACAAACACACAATGATCAGAAGTAGTCTTCTTGTAGCCTTGCTCCCCCATAACAGACTCAAACTTCTTGTACCATTGCCTTGGAGCTTACTTCAAACCATACAAGCTCTTCTTCAATCTGCACACATAGTCCTCTTTCCCTTGTAGAACAAAACCCTCTGGTTGCTCCATGTAAAGCTCTTCTTCCAAGTCACCATGAAGAAAAGCAGTTTTCACATCCATTTGTTCAACCTCTAAGTCATAACAAGCTGCCAAACTCAGTATAGTTCTGATAGAGGACATCTTCACAACCGGAGAAAATATTTCTTCAAAATCAACCCCCTTTTTCTGAGTATAACCCTTGACGACCAATCTAGCCTTGTATCGTAGAGATGAAGACTTCTCTTCTTGCTTCAACCTATAAACCCACCGGTTCTTCAAAGCTCTTTTGCCCTCAGGTAGTTTCACCAACTCAAAGGTATGGTTTTCATGCAAGGATTGAAGTTCATCTTTCATCGCTTCAACCCACTGATCTTTGCATTCACTCTTCATAGCCTCTTCATAACATTCGGAGTTCTCCCCACGTCAAAAGAACATATTCATCGAAAGAATACAGACGTAAGATCGCCGATCTCTGGAAGACCTTCAAGTGGAACCTACCGGTGGAGCGATAGGTTCTTGTTGTTGATCATTCACAAAGATCATCCATGGGAGTATCAAAGTCACCTATATCCTGATGGTCATCACTAACATCACCATGCACATCATCTTGAATAGGATCTGGTGAAGAGTCTAGGGGAACTGGATTCACATCGATCAAGTCACCACATCTTGTGAATCCACTTTCTCCGTCTTATCAATGTCATCAATAGTCTGATCCTCAATGAAGACAACATCTCTGCTTCTCACGAGTTTCTTACGAATCGGATCATAGAGTCTATAACCAAACTCACCATCTAGACCATAACCAATAAAAATGCATTGTCGAGTCTTGGCATCCAACTTGGATCTTTCATCCTTTGGAACATGAACAAATGCTTTACAACCCAGAACACACGTGGTGATCATATGACACGTCTTTACCAAACCAAACTCTATCTGGCACATCACCTCGCAAAGGAACACTAGGAGATAGATTTATCACATGTGCCACTGTATTCAAAGCTTCAGCCCAAAACGATCTTGGCAACTTTGCATCTGACAACAAACATCTGACTCTCTCAATCAATGTTCGGTTTATTCTTTCAGCTAACCCATTTAACTGTGGAGTCTTTGGTGGTGTTCTCTGATGTCTGATTCCCTGTCGTAGGCAATACTCATGAAACAACCCTGTGTACTCGCCACCATTATCAGTACGAATGCACTTCAACTTCTTCCTTGTTTCCCTTTCAACTGATGCTTGAAACTGCTTAAACACCTCAAAGACTTGATTTTTAGACTTCAAAGTGTAAACCCACAGCTTTCTTGAACAGTCATCAATGAAAGTCACAAAATAAAGTGCACCACCATGTCATCTTACTTTTATCGGACCACAAACATCTGAATGGACCAACTCTAGCAACTCTGATTTTCTATGAGGAGGACGGCTTCTAAATGAAACTCTTCTTTGCTTTCCTGCTAGACAATGAGCACAATTCTTCAGTGTAGCATTCTTCAAACCCGAAAGTTGATTCTTCTTTGCTAAACAGTTAAGCCCCTTCTCACTCATGTGACTGAGTCGTTTATGCCACAACTCGCTTGTTGGCTGTCATTCATCATCACATTCATTCACGTCTCTTGAGAAGTCGAAGCTTGCATAAAGTACAAATTTGAGCTCTTCTTTCCTCGAGCCACAACCAAGGAGCCTTTAGTCAGCTTCCACTGCCCCTCACTGAAGGTGTTACAGAATCCCTCATCATCAAGCTTTCCTGCAGAGATCAAATTCAAACGGATATCCGGTGCATGTCTGACATCCTTGAGAGTTAACTTTGTTCCATTGTTACTCACCAAGCTAACATCTCCCATACCAATAACCGAAACCAAACCGTCATTACCCATCTTCAATACCCCAAAATCACCAGGAGTATAAGATGTGAAAAAATCCTTCCTTGACGTGACATGAAGTGATGCACCAGTATCAATCACCCAACTGGTCTCGTCGCATGCTAGGTTGACCAAATTCTCATCACAAATAACCAATAGATCTTCACGAGTAACAGTAGCAACATGCTCGGATTTTTCATCATTATTCCGATCGTGTTTATCACCACCACCTTTGTTCTCTTTCTTCCACTTGAAGCAATATTTCTTGATATGACCTTTCTTACCACAATGATGACACTCAAGATTCTTGTATCTCGATCTTGACTTACTTCTTTGGTTTTATCTCTACTCTTTCCATCTTTGTCTCTGTTCCTCCCCCTGTTCTCGATAACCAAAGACTCCTGGATGTGATGAAGAACCCTGAGATCTTCTTCTAACCTCTTCATTCAACACACCACTCTTAGCCAAATCCAAAGTAATAATACCTGTGGTGAATTAATGAGCGAGACCCGAAAGGTCTCCCAAGAGTCCTGCAGTAGAGTAGCAAGCAACCAAAGCCCTAAAATCTCGTCATCAAATTTGACACCCATACCAAGCAACGACTCATCACACTCTGAAATTCACTAACGTGGTCACTATATACGTTCCTTCTTTGTATTTCAACGCCATCATTTTCTTGACAAAAACAACTTGTTATTGCCTGACCTCAAAAAGCATACAAGCTTTCAAGCTTTTCCCACAATGTTCGAGCATGTGTCTCTGATCAATGTGGTTGTAAACATTTCTTCAACAAATTGCCGAATAAAGCCACACACTTGTTGATGCTCAAATTCCCATTCTTCATCACTTTTCGAATCGGGTTTTTGAGTAGTGAAGACCGGAAGATGCAAAGCCTTCACAAACAACAAGTCCTTCATTTTATTCCGCCAAAGTTGATAATTTGTGCCATTCAACATAATCATCTTGCTCGTATTGATTTCCATAATTATCTGACACAATAACCGAGCTCTGATACCAATTTGTTGGGAAAAACGAACAACCGAAACAAAGCAAAGCACAACCGGTGTTCTTTCTCTCCCTATAACTCCTGTCAAAAAATTATGGCAAGCATAATAGCATAAAATATGTTCTTTAGCAACCTTAATCAACCACAAATCAACTAATGCAACCACAACAAAAATAAATAGATAGAGACACCGATATTTTTACGTGGAAAACCCCTCTAAATCAAGGGTAAAAACCACGGGACTTTAGAGTCCGAACAAAAGCTCCACTATCATCAAATGTTCAACTACAAGATCACAATATCAAGCCTACAACAAGCATTCAACTCCAACAAAGGCTAACAATATGTAATCTTTAGCAAAAGAGAGAAAATGGGAGAACATCACCAAAAAAATGCAGCTGCTGAAAAACGGGTATTTCCGACGCTACAAGACTCGGATGAAAAATCCGACCGTACAAAGTCAAGAACACCTTATCGCCTAGCTGCTGTCCAAAAATCAGCTCAATCGAACCACGGATAGACCTCCGATCAAAGAGTTGATCACTGCTGCACCAAACTTGAAAAACTGATTTTTTTTTTCTTCTTCTCTCTTCTGCCGGATGAGCTTCAATCTTTCTATGTTGTAAAATTTGATTTTTTTCTCTCAATAAATGGCTGCCCACATCCACACCTAAAAGCCAAAAAGAATGGCTTTTTGACAAATCCAAAAAGGCAATAAATATGTGGCAGAAAGTTTCTATTTTTGTAACCAAACAAAAAACAAAAATAAACAACCCTTTTAATTGGGTTGACTGGTGTAAGGGTTCCCCACATAGTGGGACCCACACCCAACATGTCCAACGATTTATAAGTGACTCTTCACGAATTTTGTTTGAGTCGACCTAGAGACAGTTTGCTGCACACTCCTTATTGGGATTGTAAAGATCTAATTACCTCGTATGAGCTCAAAGATGAAAATGTTAAAGTAAGACCACACAATATACTCTATGACGACAATTAACTTGCAATGATCTTGCACTTGGTCAGTCCGTACAACCATGTAGGACATAGTATTATTGACTATGTGGTATTACAAGACAAGGGATGACATCTGTATATAATCTTAAATGCACAAGAGACCAAGGGTCAGCTCATTTCCTTACCAACATTATGCAACAATCTTCTCCTTCTCCTCTCTCCTTACACAAGCTCTTCACTTATCACAAGTGAATTGATGCTCTTTTTCATTATTCTCCTCTCTATATTCGTGATTTGTATCAATAAATTTAAACTTCTTTTAAAATATATTTTGTACAATCAAATTAAAGTTTAATACTAAATAAAATGAGATTATGAAAATTTATTAAATGAAAACTAAAATAAAAGTTATGCTTGAAATATGAATTTTATTATGAAGTGAATAAATTAAATAGAAAAATGTAAAGAAAATATTATAAAATGTAAGCAAATTTTCTTATTTTAATTACTTAAACTTATGATTTACTAATTATTGTATTTTGTGAACATTAATTTTAATTCGGCTTAATCGTTTTAAACGTTCCCTTTCAAAGAGAAAGATCCAACACATGCACTCATGCTTTATTATTATTATTATAAATATTACAAAATTAAAAGGAAAAAATAAGTCTGGATTCTAATTTTTGAAGTGCCAGTATGCCTTTCAAAATTGAAGTAATTTTTCTTTCAAACATTAATTTTTTTTCAGCAAATACATTGCATTAGGTCAGTGATGACATAAGTAAGTTTTTTTAACATATATTAAAATTGATTTAATTTTTTTTAGTAAATTACCAGTTAAAATTTATTCATTTAACTTGTAGTAGTTGTTGGGTAACCCAACACAAAGGATACTTCTTTGATTAGGTTGAAAGGGCAAGGTGTTTTCAGTTTTTTTTTAAAATGAAAGTCAAATAAATCCTTATTTGGCAGATTAAATATTGGCAATTGAATGTATAAATGCGATTATTTATTTGCCATGCACCTTCCTTCTTCTCTTCTGATTATTTAATTCTAAAAGAGAAGACTTTGCAAGTAACTCAATCTGGACTCTCAATTAATTATAAATTATTAATAATCGCAACAATATGAAAGTTAATAATCACAATTATATAACTTTTCTATTTTATTATTATTATTAAATGGATGTATATTCGTTATATCTGTGCCATTGATCTATTAAAATACGTATTTCTTTTTATTTTTCTATTCCTTGTTATTTATTTCACAACAAATCTCATTATATTATATTATATAGTTTGAGCTAATAATAGAGTTTGAAAAAAAAAAAAGGCTAAGAGCAAAAACAAAAACAAAAAAAAAAAAACAATTATTTAACAAGTTTATTATTTCTAAGTCATTAATATTATCATATTGTAGCATTTTAGTTACTCTTCCATTAATTTGACTCTTAAATTAGAGTTAAAATATTATTTTGATATTTTTAAAAATTTTCTTAATAATAATCTAAAAAAGCTTAAATTCATAATTTATTTTTTAAAAATTATTAAAATTTTTTGAAATTATAATTATATGAATAAATTTAAAAAGTCTTAATTTTTTAAAAAGATGAATGATTGTTAAAATGAATTTCAATTTTTTTTCTCATATAGATGATGAGAGCATTAATGTATATTTTAGTCCTTTGAATTTGGTAATTTGTACCTGGTTGGTATCTAAATTTATTTAGGACGTAACTAATACCTAAACTTGAAAATTATTAACCAAATTGGTACTTTTCTTGGGTACATGGACACCGTTAAATTTTGTATTGGCAACTAATAAAATATCGTCATGTGTGTTCAAATTTTGTTAAAATACATTGTTGATACAAAGTACAAAAAGGGAGTGGAGTACGGAGTAGTTATTGGTGGTTTTATGAAAGTTGATTCATCTAAAGAGGCAGAGAGCTGGAAAGAAACAAAAGGACTGATTAATTGAGAGAGAGAAAGGATTTGCTCAGTGTAACTTTAGAATCGAAAAGTTGATCTCTTCTTCATCGTTGAAAAGGTATTTATAGAAGAGGTCTTCTTGCTCACTACCTTGACGTGGCAAGTTATTATAAGAAAAGTTGCCATCATGCAAAGAGTGAAAGACGTGCATCATGGGACCCATTCCATCTTGCACTCAATCAATATGTGGATGTTACACCTAAATGGGCCCCTTATTGTATTAAGAATCTGTTCACACTTGAAGAGCGTTCACACCTAAAAGCGAGTGTCTCAAAAATGAGTGCTCATCTCATTATCTAGAAGTGGATGGGCTTGTCAGGAATGCTTATCTAGCAAAAGGCCTTGAAAACAAAACGGTGTTGCTTTTTTGGCCAAGACAGATGGTCAACCAAAACATTGCCTCAAGTGGAGTCAAAGTGAAGGCCAACACCTTTTATCCTATTGACACGTGTTCAGGTGGCGAAGGGGTATAACATATATTTTAATACAATTTTTTAGAATTTCAAAAAATAAAAATAAAAACCTAATTTTTTTATTTATTTCATGTGCGTAATGAATCTAGAAATATAGATATCTAGATTTAGATGAACCTCGACACCTATTTATCTAAATTCATTCTGAATGGGTATTTTTAGTAATTTAATATTATATATACATTTTATAATTTCAAAAAGTAATACTATATAATAAAACCTGATTTTTTTATTCACATGTATAATGAACCTAGACAAATTAGACGTCTAGATTTATACGAATCTTGACATCCATTTGTTCAAGTTCATTATGGATTTTCATTTTCATTTTGTAATTTTATATTTTTATAATTTCAAAAAATAA
Organism: Gossypium anomalum; assembly: GCA_025698475.1. Taxonomy (NCBI): domain Eukaryota; kingdom Viridiplantae; phylum Streptophyta; class Magnoliopsida; order Malvales; family Malvaceae; genus Gossypium; species Gossypium anomalum. The sequence goes on from CM046966.1 coordinate 21,593,954, forward strand.
TATAAAAATATGTTTTTTTTTTATTTCACGTGCATAATGAATCGAGACAAATGTATGTTCAATTCCAATCAATCTAGACATCTTTTTTTCCAAGTTCATTCTAGATGTGCATTTTTAGTAATTTTATATTTTTATAATTTAATAAATAATAATATTAAAACCTTGATATTTTTAGAAAAACTTTAAAATATTTTTATCTTTTTTATTTATTTATATTTTTGTGCTTTAACCTTAAGAGTATGATAAAATTACTACTAGATAATAGATAAAAGAATGGCAACAATTGTGTTTTCCCCGACAAGATCTCACATTGATGTCTTAATGAAATCAACACCATCTAAAGAGGATAAATGAATAGTGTTGAGATAAAACATGGGCTCGTTTGTATAATGCAACACTGTAATTTTCTCTCTATTGTTATTTTAGTAAAAAATATAAAAGATAGAAAACGTGAAAGCAAATATGTTTGAAGCACACTATAATCTGCTGCGTTGTTCAAATTATATAGCTGAAAATATAACAGAAAATATATTTTGCTGATTTCTAGCCACATCCTAACTAACTCCTAAAATCATGCCACAAACTAAAAAATCCTTGAAGACTTGATCTACAAACCTATTATTCAGCAAGCCTAAGACACATTCTCAAGAGCCCTCCTTGTCTTAGTAATTACAAAGGCCTAATTTGTTTCTTAAAACTTCAAACATAACTTTTGGAAGAGCGTTAGTTAACATATCTGCAATTTGATTTTTAGCCTTTTAATAAACCAACTTAATTTCACCAATATGTTCTTCTCTCAATTGATACAACTTGATCTTGAAATGCTTTGTTCTTCCATGAAAAACAAGATCATTTGAAATTGCAATAGCAGTTTGATTATCTACATAAATCTTTGTTGGCTTTATTTGCTTCATTAATATATCTGCAAGTATTTTTCTAATCCAAATTGCTTTGTTCACTATAGCATTTGCTGCAACATACTCTGCCTTTGCTGTACTTTGAGCTATCACATCTTGCTTCACCTCCACGCCCAAAAAATAAGACATCAAACCTAAGTCTATCATCTCGAATGCTTCAAACATTTTAGCTTTAAACTCTTCCACCAAATTTTTGTTGCTTTCTATTACAAGAAGATCATCAACATCAACAGAAACTATAATTAAATTAGCATTTGTTTTCTTCACATATAGTGTAGCTTCACTTGGACTTTTAACAAATCCAAGGTTTTGAATATATTCATCAATCCAGTTGTACTAGGCCTTAGGAGCCTGTTTAAGATCGTATAAGGTATTGTTTAACATGTAGACTTTCTTCTCATGCCATTTGACTTGGAATCCCTCAAGCTGCTCTACATAGATTTTTTTTTCTTGAAGATAGTGCGGCCAAAGGAAGTAACATCCTAATTGTATCCAAGCGTGCCATAGGAGCAAAAATTTCTAAAAAATCCACTCCAAACACTTGATTGAACCCCTTCACAACTGTTGGACAAAACACATTAGCGAATAAAAATATAAATATAAATAAACAAATATTTATATATATAATATAATATAATAAATTGAATAATTTATATTTAAATTATCAGATATGAAGAACCAATAAATAACAAAACAAAAACCAGAAATCGAAAAGAAGAATAGAGTTTTACTAGATGTTGAGGCCTATTTTACACAGTTTCCTTAAGACAGATTCGACTGCTCTTATGGTACTTGGAGAAACGTTGGTCGACTGTCTCCCAGGATACAACAACACGATGATCGAAGTAGTAGCACCTCTGCAGTGATCAATGAACAAACGTTGCCTTTTTCTATCACTGAAAAGTTGGAAAATATGGAGAGGAAAACAGTAAATTTTTTTAGAGTAAAATAAACCCAGTGTGGGAGAGTTTGATTTAAATTTATTTTTTTTGAAGAAGTCTTAGCCTTTTATCGGCATTCAATATGGAGGAATTTTGAAAATATCCATGAAATAAGGATACAAAATCTACATTAAAAGAGCAATTAAATCCATATAATTTAAATCAAATCAAATTAATTGGAATCAAATAAAATCAGGATATGTGCCCTTTTAAACAAGTTGTATGAAGGTTTTGAATTTAGAAAATATGTTTGTGCATGCCCAATATACTTGGTTAAGGTGGGATCACCCTCTAAATATAGAGGATTTGGTGACGATCGAAAAGGTTTGGAAGTATTGCCTCAAAAAAAAGAAGTCCAAATGGTTTCAAGGTAGATGATGTCAGGAGAAGCATAAATGTATAAAGGTTAGTATTTTGCGAAGAAGCCTAGCCTTGAAGATGATTTGGGGTTTGGTTATATTGTAAATTACACATACATGAATAGTAACATAGAAAAGATCTCTGTAAAGAGGATTTGGTGAGCATTAATGGTTCTAATAAAGGTGTTGACACTGTTGTTTTTGTTGGTACAAGCATTGCTAAAGCTCGCGATGAAGTAATGGAAGTTAGCGAACATGAGATTCCTTTTTTATCATTATAGCAAGCAACACCAACATCCCTATGATAGATTTAACTTGTTTGGATGACAATGATGTACTAGATGTAACTTTTTTGAATGTTTATTATGGTGATACTAAAGGATACCATGGACTTTAGACTAATAGTTTTGGTGTGTGTCAAGATTTGGTAGCTCACAAACCTTGTTTCATTGAACTAATGTTGTTTATATTATTATTTTGCGAGAAGTTCAAGTTCATCCCCAAGTGCATACTTGTGATCCTCGTCTGTTGGAAACCCAATGAATATTCTCTATTTTGCCAAATATGTAACCTTCTCTACCTGGCCTAGACATTAGACCCGAATTCGAGAGATTACATCGACCACCGAGATGGCCTAGTACGATTAAGGTTTATAAAATAGTCAATTTAAAAATTTTATTTATTTTAGAAGAAAATTTAGTTTATTTTCAAAAAAGCTGGCGAGTTATGAAAAAAATATTTTAGTTTAACTTTTCTAAGTAACAGTGACTTCTTTAAGAAAAACTTAGTTAATTTTTCATTTATTTATTACTCCCAATTTTTAGTTTTAATCTGGTAGCGGAAAAATGATTTTTACTTGGTTTCAATAAAACTATATTTCACGCCTTAATTAAATAAAAACTATATTTTAAAATTAAGATAAATGTTATGCATGCAAAATAAACCCTAAAAATGAGTCTCATGCCACAAAATAAATTAAAAAGTGCAGTTTCGACATGACAAAAATTATAAAAATAAGCCTAATAATACTACCATAAAAATAAAGCGTTTTTGAGCCCTCCATATGCCGCGTCCGTGTCCTAACCTGGTGGGTTATCAGTAAAGATGGAAAACAAATGGGAGAAAGCTATGAAGCTCAGTGTGAGTTCAATCACAAGAAAACCAGTGCAAACAGTAGACAAAACATACAAAATATTAATTCATAGAGTACATCACAATTAATTAACAATACAGAATATCGGTAAATTAGATCAATTCATCAACATAATATCTCAATGTTCAAAGCCATGTATATGTCTTATGAATGCAATGCAATTTTAATTAATCAGAATAGGTTCTACCCAACTCCGCTACAAAACACTGTAGGAGTTCCATAGAACTCCTCTACCTTTAAACCACGGTTTGGATGAACCATTAGTGTTGCAGATAAATTGCTAGTACAATGTGGATAAACCACTAATAATAAAAAGGGTGGATAAACCATCGGGGTTTTTTATAAAAAGTTTTTGTAGACAAGCTACCAGCAGGTTCTGGATGCACAACACATTTACATATTAAAGCTGCTAATACAGTGTGGATAAACCACTAATCGGTGCAGACAAGCTGCTAACACTTTCTCTGTTCAAATTGTCTCACCCCATGCGATGCAACATGACATGCTATAACAGATCAATATGGTAGCAATATATATAGTAGTAATTATCATGCTTATAACAGATTATGATAGTAGTAATAAACTTGCTTAACATGTATTTGGTTTAATAGTAGCAGTAGGCATGTACGTCATGAAATCAATAACACAGTGGTATCAAAAACATTATTAATTCATCAGAATTACAATGACAATAAACATGTAATATTTTCATATCATGCATATACAGTAATAATCCAATCAATCAGATCATATTCATATTATCAAGGACTCAATTGAATGAAATAAAACACTAAAAATAATTCAGGGACTCAATTAGGGACTAAACTAAACAGATCATATAATTCTGAGTCAAAACTTTAATTTGTAAAGCAATGGACAACACTGTAAAATCTAAAAAATAGGGGATAACTGTAAAATCTAAAAAACATGGGAAAAACTATAAAATCTGAAGAATAGGTGCAAAACTATAAAATTTGAAAAGTAAGGGGAAAATTGTAAAATCTAAAAAAAATAGGGGTAAAATTGTAAATTTATAAAACAGATGACACACGACTGTGTGGCTGGACCGTGTGAAGGGAGTACATGGTCGTGTGGCTGGGTTGTGTAACAGACTAAGGCCGTGTGAAAATTACAAAATCAACCTACAGGGGAGGCACAACCGTGTGGAGGGTCCTAGGCCTTGTGAGAATTGAAAAACCTAGGGTTTCAGGGGATCATAGTCGTGTGAGGGGTCGTAGAGGCCGTGTGGTCCACACATGTGGCCCACACCCCCGTGTGGCCCTATTTCAAGGCCTGATTTGCCTTGATTCTCTTGTAAAAGAACACACACCTTTCACTGGAAGCCCGAACGACGTCCTTTATGATTAAGTCTGGTTTAAGTCACCTAATACATGTCCTTCAAACGATATTTACACAAGAATTAATGGTTTATTTCAAGATTTATGGAAGTTTTTGGCAAAAATCGAGAAAGATTGTTTAATCAATCGTAGGATTATGTTAGATAGAAATTCTATAAGGATTCGATATTAAACATCGAGATTGAGTCTTACTTACCTCTTCTTGGCAAAGTTTAAAGGTATTTCAAACAGTAATTATAAATCCAGTAGAAAACATTTCAAACAGAAATCAATTTCAATTCGAGAAAATAAAAGTAATTTTAAGTAATAGAATGAAAATTTTATTGAAAATTAAAGGGGTGAAGGAGGAGGCTCAAATCTTAGTCACTTTAGGCGGCTAATGCCTTAACCATTTGGCTATTGCCCATTTCTTGTTTATTTTTCACTTTAAAGATTGTTTATTCTAATGTGATTTTCATGCTAGGTTGCTGAAAATAAAAAGAGAAAAAATGGGAAATGTGTGGTTTGAACCTAAGGCTTTTAAGGGATGTACAAGCTACTTAACCATCAAGCTTAAGGCTTATTTCTTTCTTATTTATTACAACTAACCCTTTTATATTTTGGGGTGTTACAATAGACATTTCTAGTGATAAATGGTCCAAAAGCAACGAACTTAGTAAGGATGCTAATCTAGTTGCTAAAAAAATTGTTGCCGACCAGGCTTGTGACAGTGAAGAGACTAGTTTTGAAAAGAAGGGCTCCTTACAAGAAACAAGGGAGTCTCAAAAGAGTAAAAAAAAAGACTCGTATGGCGAGGAAGAATCATGTCGAAAAAAATGGAAGGACCTCATTCATCAACAAAGAACCTCACGAGGACAAGGTGATTGAAATGTCCAAAGGTGCTCCATCTACTACTAACTTTTATGCTTTTCAAGGTACTCTAGTGATCATTGACAACAATCTCCCTATCGTGCCTCGCACCTTTGGTACCGTCAGTAGTGGTCCCAATGCTACTCCTCCACCCAAGGTTTACTTCACATTTGGTTGGTAACCCTCCTCAAAGCTTTTACGCTTGGAAGTATAAATTTCTTTTAAGTGAATTCCCATTTTCTCCTACCAATGTGATCGCTAATTGAGAGAAGAGTTTTCCTCGAGCTTCAACATAGGTTTTATATCCAAGCTAAGGTTTAGGAAGTGATGTTGCTCACCTTACCATAAGCGAGCTGATGAGGGGTACCCAAGTTCATGCAGGGGAGATGCAGTTAATCATGCATGGTGTAAGGAGGGCCTTCATTGAAGAGGAAATGACCACACTCCAATTGTGAAAAGTAGTGGAGCACTGGAAAAAAAATCTTGTAACACCAGCTAAATTAATATTTGATTGACTTGTAACACCAATTCATTTAATAGTTTCAATAATAACACAGATGCAATAATATATGAATGATAGTTGTTGGGTAACACAGATGACACTTATTTAATTATGTTGAAAAGGCAAATTGTTTTTATTTTATTCTTTAAAATGAAAGTCAAAAATCAAAATAATATTTTGGTTGGGAGATTAAATATTGCAAATTGAATATATACCATAAAATTAGTTTGTTGTGAAGATTTTGCTCCGTCTAATCCTGGCGTCTCATACCATGCATCTTCTATTAAATTATTATTAATTATTTTAATTAAAAAGAGAGAAGACTTTGCAAATAATAGAATCTGGAATCTCAATTAATAAAACTTTAATATATTTATTAATAACACTGTATGATGTGTCAATAAACTGTTAATATTTTTAATTTCAGTCATCAAAATTTTTGTAAAGATTTTAAATAAAAATAAAGTAGCTATAAAATTATTGTTAATTCAACTTGTTTATTTTTTTTCCCTTAATACATATAATAGATTTATTCAATTATTGTGATTTAAAAATTAATTTTACCGATGAGTCGATTGAGTCTTAATTCGATTGGCATAAGCATTGTTATCAATGCAGGACAACGTGGGTTCGAGTGCGCTGAAGCGTGTTATCCTCCTATTTATGGGTTGGGGAAGGACTATGGGCAATTCTAGATATTGTGTCAAAAAGATCAAATATAATTAGAACCTATATTAAAATTGTTAAAAAAATAATAATATTACCGATGAAAATATAATTTTATATAAAAAATTCACAGCTCAATAATCATTATAATAAAATTTCTAAGGCAAATATTTGGTCAAGTTTTATCTCAAGTTTGGAACCATTGCCTATCAACATCTTGAGTGATGTAAACGGTATCTAAATTTTATATTCTTAGTACATTATACAATTAGTCACAAAATTATGAATAAGTTTTTTGTTTTGGTCATTTAATTAAAAAGTGTTACAATTTGGTCACTAAACTATTTGTAAGTTCCATTTTAAGTCACTGGACTATTAAAATCGAAGTTATATGGCTTTCTTTGTTCACACTATCTGCACCAATTAAAGCTCTATTTCCCTTTCTCTTCTATAGTTCAAATTTTTTTTTTCATGAAACAATTTTAGACGTCACAAATTGCGAACTAAATACAAATAACTTTTTTCTCCAATCTTCGCATTGACCGTTAGATCGACTTGGATATAATGTATGTTCTTCTACTCGTTAATGGGTACTGATTCACCATATTGACTGTCGAATCGTCGCTTGGAGGTCATTGGCATAATTATAACAAAAAAAATTAACAACCCATTGACGTATATAAAAACTTTTGAATAATTCAGTGATCAAATTATAACTTTTTTTTAATTAAATGACCAAAACAAAATTTTACTTTTTAATAACTAATATTGTAATTTACCTTATATTGTTTTAGGTAGTATACTTTATATAAAGATGAATAAAAGGAAGAGTGGCAATATAATAAGATTTTGAAGAAAAAAAAAGTTATATATTGATTTTTTTGTCCTAACATTTGTTAGAAGAAAAAAAAAATATATATATATATATATATATATATATATATTCTGGAAAAGGAAATTTGTTGGGAAAAAGGTTTCTCAACGAATTCATCAAAATTTTGAAAAGTTATATATTGCTTTTTTATTTTAATATATAAAATAAATTATGTACTAATTGAACACGTTCTAATTTATTATTTTGAGGATATTTCTGTTATTTTATATATTTTATATAAATATATAAAAATAATAAAATTTAAATTTAAATTTCTATAGTTTTTAACAAATTTAATTTATCATTCAACCAAAACCTTATTTGTTTATTAATTTTTTATAAATATATATATTACATAATTATGTTTTTATTCTTATCGTGAGTATATTATAAGTTAATTATTGTAGCGACGTAATAATTTGTGCTTTCGGTCGCTAAATTATGGCGATTTATTAGAAATTTAGAAATTGAAATTTGGTTTTAAAATAAACTGGGAGTCGCCACCGATCTTTTTTCTAGGTGTGATCGGTCACCTATTAAATTTATTTTTTTTAAAAGCGAGGAAAAGGCCGAGTTAAGGTCTACGTCAAAAACCCGAGAAAAATTAAGGTTCGGGAGTCGGTTACGCGCAAGGAAGGTATTAGCACCCTCGCGACTCCCAAAATTGGTATCTCATAAACACCTGATGTCTTAATTTTCAAAAATACGAGTTCAATATAAAATTTAGTCGTGATCCGATTTAAAAGATGAGAGTTTTCAAATTTTTTTATTTTTGAGAAGGATATATCGCTTTAACACGAGTCAATTGACATTCACCCAACATAGCGATGAACTCGATGACTTAATGTTAAATCGGTATATTGCCTTGATTATTGAAATTACCTAGCAAAACGAGAATAGGGTTTCGAAATAATGTAAAGCAAATTGGAATAAAAATGAATAACCGACATAACCAGAAATACATTGAAGCAAATAATAATCGTGATAATAATTTCAAAAAACAATAATCATACATGCTATATCAAACATAATAATAGTATTAAACTAAAACATTATAAGTATATATATGTGTATATGAACATATATTAGCAGTGATGATGATAGTAATAATAAAAGATGGGTATATATAATCTAAAAAGTAAGTGAGAATAATAGGTATAATAATGAATGTAATATACGAAAATAGTGCTATTTGTATATACAAGAATAAAATATATGTATAAATATTAGTGATAAATATGGTAAGAATAAAACAAATGTAATAATAAAATATATATACAGTATGATATAAAAAAGAAACATATACGTATAGTAGAGTTTAAAAAATATATATACATGATATAAAAAAAATACAATGTCAAAAGGTATATACACAATATAATTATTTAAAAAATATATATATAATACAATGAAATATACGAATAATATAATATATAAAGAATACATAATTTATGAAAAATATAATATTTAAAAAAATAGTAAAAGTAAATAATATAATGACAAATATAACATATATACATAATAGCATGAAAAATATATATACATGTATATAGTATAGTAGTAAAGTACTTACATAATGTATACATAACATGAATATTAATAATGTTGAAAACTTATTAATAAGATTATATAAATATATTATAAAAATGTATGTAATATATGTATATTAGAAATAATGATAGGAACCATAATAATAATTTATTAATAATAAATAATAAAAATAACAGCAAAAATAAGAATGATAATCATGAGATTAATGTAAATAATATAAAAAAATAAAAATAAAAATAAAATAGCAAAGATAATACGAAAATAAACTTGAAATTAAAAAAGGACTAAATTTGAAACGAAAATGAAGTTTCGAGCGAATTTTAAAAGAAAGTAAAAGGAAAAGGGCCTATTGGAACACGCGTGCAAGTATTGAGGACCAAAAGAGCAATTTTCAAACGCCTTTAAAACGGTGCGCATGCGGGGACCAGATTAAAACGATGTAAAATTTTAGGGCCGAATTAAAATAAAGAAAAACTTTAATTGTAAAATTCCAGAAAAGCAGAGGGGCTAAGAGCGCAATTAGCCCCTCCGCTTAAAAACACGCAGATCCTGAGTGGGTGGGTCGGGTCGACCCGACCCAGGGCCCTAAACGGCGCCGTTTTATTGGTTAAAGGGGGGGACCAAAACGGTGCGTTTTGGTCCCCTATATAAGACAATTTTTTTTTGTTTTTTTTTGTCATTTGTAGCAGGAAGGAAAAAAAAAAAAAGAAGAGAAGGAGAGAAAGGAGAGAGGAGAGGGGACCGGAGCGATTTTCGCCGGTAGGCTTGGTCATCGATTTCACGCCAGCACACACAGCACACACCACCATCAGTGCACTATGGCGAAATTCAAAAAGTTAAGTTTTTTTTTTTCCTTTTTTATTATATTGTTATTTATATTATATTTGTATATATATGAGTAAAAAATTTGGATTTTATGTGTGAAATCGAAAAGAAACAGAAATAAAAAAAATCAATAATCACCTCGGTTTCGACTTTCGATTTTTAGCACTTTGTATCCTCTGATTTGGTGCAATATTTTGGTTTTGCGTTTGAGATTGATTTTGTATGCCTGCTGCTTTGGGGATTAACCCCGTTTCGGTTTTGATTTCTTTTTTTGAGAAAAAAATTTCTAACCTTTTACATCTGTTTTTTAGGGCTTTTGTAGCCTTTTTACAAAATTTTTTTAATATTGTTGTCTTATCTGATTGCAGGGGATGGCCGGTGGCATGGGCAGTGACCTTGGGCTGTGGCTGCAGCGGTGTCAGAGGGCAGGTGGGCAAGTGGGGGCTGAAAGTCAGAGGGTGGTTGCAGGTTAGGGTTTCAGTTCCTGAAACCCTAAGTCCAAAGTTGGGCTTCTGTTTGGGTTGTGGCATGTAAATGGGTTAGGGGTAAAGTGGTATTGGGTCTGATGGGTTGGGATTTAAGTGGGTTATTTGGCTTAGGTTAGTGGGTATGTGGGATTGTAAAAGGGTTTAGGGGTAGGTTTAATTTAAATGGGCCCTTGTAATAGTTGGCCAAAATTGGCCTGTAACAGTTGCCCCTCTTTGCTTATTGTCGTATAACGGAAATAGAGCAAAGATATAATGAATGGCCAATTTTGCCCCGTCTTGCCGAGTCTTTGACTTCTTTAGTGCTCTTCTTATCCAGTTAGTCTCTTTCTAGTCCATCGCATCTTGTAGCTTTGGTTCAATCCACTGCAACTTTCTGATATATGCCTTGTAACTTCAATCTTCTTCAATGTGGCTTCAAGGATGTGAGATTTGTGGCTTCGATCTACTTCACTTGTAGCTACAGAAAGATAAAACCTACAGCTTCGATCCACTTTTCTATGGCTTCAGTGAGATGAGGTTTGTGATCTTCTCTTCTGTGACTCTAAAAGGCAAGCTTTGATATCTTCGATCGGCTCCACTACAACTTCAGAGGGACAAGACTTGCAACTTTGACCTGCTCCACTGCAACTTCAGGGGATCCAAATCTAGTGTCTTCCATCAGCTTCAATCTTTATTCTTGTTCGGCATGTGATCTTGAGCTCAACTCATTTCTCGCAATATGAATTGATTCTTTAAACACAAACAATAAAAACAAAAATTGAAAATACCTCAGCATGTGAACTGAGGCTCAACTCACTTCTCGCAATGTGGGTTGATTTCTGAAACATAGAAATTAAAAGGTTCAACTCACCTTTCGCAATATGAGTCGATTTCTTTGATAAATAGAAATTGAAAACAGAAGTTAAAAAGACTCAACTCACTTCTTGCCATATGGGTTGATTTTTGACAAAAGAAATTAAAAGCAGAAATTAAATGGCTCAACTCACCTCTCGCAATATGAGTTGATCCTTGAAAAACATAAATTGAAGACAGAAATTCGAAATACCTCAGCTTGCCTTGAGGCTCAACTCACTTCTCGCAATATGAGTTGATTTTGGAACATAAATTGAAATTACCTCAACGTGTCTTGAGGATCAACTCACCTCTTGCCATATGAGTTGACTTTTTGAAAAGCATAATTTAAAATTACCTCAACGTGTCTTGAGGCTCAACTCACCTCTCGCAATATGAGTCGATTTAAAACACAAAAATTAAAAATACCTCAGTGTGTGGCCTAAGGCTCAACTCACCTCTCGCAATATGAGTTGATTTTTTTGAAAAGCAGAATTTGAAAAGCAGAAATTGAAGGTACCTCGGTGTGCCCCGAGGCTCAACTCACCTCTCGCAATATGAGTTGATTTTTGAAACATAAATTGGAATTACCTCAACGTGTCTTGAGGTTCAACTCACCTCTCGCAATATGAGTTGATTTTTCCTTGCAAAGCATGAAATTAAAAAATATCAAAATACCAAAACCTGTCATTTGGTAGAACTCAGGTGTTTTTCCTTTTGGTTCAGTACAACTATCATTCAAGATTTCTTGCTCTGCTGAAGTACCTGTATATGCCATGCATGATGTTATCATGATATGCACATGTTTGTCTTAAATGCCTTTATGCCTACATGATTATGCAGTGCTCCTTAAGCATGTTTGTCGTATGTCCTTTTTTCGTCACGATTCTTGTGATGATCCGCGTTCATTACTTCGGCTCTTGACTTTCTCTTTAAGCCATGTACCCGTTTTCAAGCTTTACAAGTGATCGACGTTTCTCGGATATCACTCTTTTGCCTCTGGTTGAACTCCGTTCTCGCCTTGAAGCTCTTATGCTTATCAAATTTCATCCAAGTAATACTTAACATTTATTTTGTTTAAAGCATGTCATTTCACCATTTATCATGTAAATAAACACATAATGAGATGCATGAAAAAGGTCAGGTAGGGACAAAAATGATATCTCATATTCATTTATCTCAAGTGTGGCAAACAAAGGAAGTTAACCAATGAGAGTAAAAAATGTCAAAAAGAAAGAAATGATCGTATTCAACGGATACAAATGCTCTAAATATTCGACACATGAACTCTTCCGCGTTCCTCAATCAAGAATCTTTTCGAGTCTGGCTCCTTGCGTAGAAGATTTTGAGCTTTTAGAGATGCTTCAAATACTGTAGTCTCACTGTTTGTTGTACTGTTTAAAACACCTCGCTCTTTAAGCTATGTTTGCTTCATCAGGACGCCCTCTCGGGTTTTCATCCTAATCTTTTGTGTTTAATCAAAGCGCCCTTTTCGGGTTTTCGCTCTGATCTTTTTTTTTTTTTTGAGATGCCCTTTTCGGGTTTTCATCTTGACTTTCTATTTTCAAGCATAGTACTTCTTCACCGCATCTGAGTTCACTGGATTCGGTAGCTCCTTGCCATCCATCTCGGTAAGGATCAAAGCTCCTCCTGAGAATGCCTTCTTTACGACGTATGGTCCTTCCCAATTTGGTGCCCATTTTCCTCGCAGGTCTTTATGTATTGGGAGAATCTTTCTCAGCACGAGTTCTCCTTCATGGAATTCTCTTGGCCGTACTTTCTTGTCATGGGCTGCGATCATTCTCTTTTGGTACATCTGCCCGTGACAAATTGCTCTTAGACGCTTTTCTTCGATGAGTTTCAACTGATCATATCGAGCTCGAACCCATTCTGCTTCTTCTAACTTTGATTCCATTAAGACTCGCAGAGAGGGGATCTCAACCTCGATGGGTAGCACAGCTTCCATTCCATAGACTAGAGAGAAAGGAGTTGCTCCCGTAGATGTTCGCATAGATGTGCGATATGCAAACAAAGCAAATGGAAGTTTCTCGTGCCAGTCTTTATATGTCTCAGTCATTTTCCCAATGATCCTCTTAATATTCTTGTTGGCTGCTTCAACGGCCCCGTTCATTTTTGGGCGATAGGGCGAAGAGTTATGATGCTTTATTTGGAATTGCTCGCACACTTCTTTCATCATCTTATTGTTCAGATTCGTGGCATTATCTGAAATGATTCTTTCAGGCAAACTATATCGGCAAATGATTTCCCTTTTCAAAAACCTGCAAACTGCAGTCCTCGTCACATTGGCAAACGGCGACTTTCTATCCATTTTGTGAAGTAATCAATGGCCACAAAAATGAATCGATGTCCATTTGATGCTTTTGGAGAAATTGGCCCTATAACATCCATGCCCCACATAGAAAAAGGCCATGGAGAAGTCATGACATGAAGGGACGAAGGGGCTACATGAATTTTATCACCGTAGATTTGACATTTGTGGCATTTTCTGGCAAAATTGATGCAGTCACTTTCCATTGTCAGCCAATAATAACCGAGTCTCATGATCTTTCTGGCCATATTGAAACCATTGGCATGTGTTCCGCAGATTCCCTCATGGACCTCTGCGAGTATTTTTCTAGCTTCAACATCATCCACACATCTTAAGAGCATCTGATCTTTTCCTCTCTTGTACAAGATGTCCCCATCAAGAACAAATCCCGTTGCCATTCTTCTAATTGTTCTTTTGTCGTTCTCATTCGCTTGTTCGGGATACCTTTGATTCTTGATGTATTCTAATATATCATGGAACCATGGACGTCCGTCTACTTCTTTCTTGATACTACAACAGTGTGCAGGAACCTCGTATATGCTCATTTGGAGAGGCATTATTTCTGCTTCTTTACTGGCTTTGAACATTGAAGCCAAAGTGGCCAGGGCATCAGCCAGTTGGTTTTCTTCTCGTGGGAAATAGTGAAAAGTTACTTCTTTGAATTCCTTGATCAATTCAGCCACTAAATCGCTGTACTTAATCAATTTTGGATCCCTCACTTCCCATTCTCCATGGATTTGGTAAATCACTAGAGCTGAGTCTCCGTACACCTCTAGGATTTTGATGTCTCGATCAATAGCTGCACGAAGCCCCATGATATAAGCCTCATATTCTGCGATATTATTGGTACAAAAGAAGTTCAGTCTTGCAGTGAACGGATAATGATTCCCCTCTGGTGATACCAGGATGGCTCTGATTCCATGCCCCAAAGCGTTCGACGCACCATCAAAACACATCTTCCATAACTTCTCTTTTGAGGACTCGGACTCCATTTCTGTGATGCACATTAAGTCTTCGTCTGGGAAATCAAATCTTAAAAGCTCATATTCCTCTGTTGTTCGAGTTGCTAGAAAGTCGGCTATTGCGCTCCCTTTTATCAACTTCTGACTTACATAGGCAATGTCATATTCTGAAAGGAGAATCTGCCATCGTGCCATTCTTCCTGATAGTGCCGGTGATTCCATCATGTATTTTATCGGGTCCAGCTTTGAAATCAACCATGTCGTATGGTACAACATGTATTGTCTGAGTCTCCGAGCTAACCAAACCAGAGCGCAACAAAATTTTTCAATGGACGAATACTTTGCCTCATATTCAGTGAACTTTTTGCTGAGGTAGTAGATCGCCTTTTCTTTCTTTCCCGTCTCGTCGTGTTGCCCCAGTACACAACCCATTGAATTTTCGAACACAGTCAAATACAAAATCAATGGTCTTCCCGGAGTTGGCGGTACTAGCACTGGAGGACTAGACAAATATTGCTTTATCTTATCAAAGTCTATCTGGCATTCCTCATTCCATTCTCCAGGGTTCTGTTTTCGCAGAAGCCGAAAAATTAGGTCGCATTGGTTGGTAAGTTGAGCGATAAATCGGGCGATGTAATTTAATCTCCCTAAAAATCCTCTAACTTCCTTTTGCGTGCGTGGGGGTGGTAACTCTTGGATGGCTTTTATCTTATCTGGATCAACCTCGATACCTCTTTCACTGACAATGAAGCCTAGCAACTTCCCTGAGGTAGCCCCAAACGTACATTTGGCTGGATTCAGCTTTAATTAAAATTTTCTCAGCCTGTCGAACAACTTCTTCAAGTTCACTATATGCTCTTCTTCCCCTCGAGATTTAGCGATCATATCGTCGACGTAGACCTCTATTTCTTTATGCATCATGTCATGGAATAACGTCACCATAGCCCTTTGATATGTTGCCCCAGCATTCTTTAATCCGAATGGCATTACCTTGTAGCAGAATGTTCCCCACATTGTTATGAAGGTAGTTTTCTCCATATCTTTAGGGGCCATCTTGATCTGATTATACCCCGAGAATCCATCCATGAAAGAGAACAATGAATGTTTTGCTGTGTTGTCTACCAACGTATCAATATGTGGCAAGGGGAAATTATCTTTTGGGCTTGCTCGATTTAGGTCACGGTAATCTACGCACATTCGTACTTTGCCATCTTTCTTTGGTACCGGGACTATGTTAGCCACCCATTCTGGATATTTGGAGGCTTGTAAGAAACCATCATCAAATTGCTTCTTGACTTCCTCTTTTATTTTCAACAGCATTTTGGGTCTCATCCATCTTAATTTTTGCTGGATGGGTTTGCATTCTGGCTTTAATGGGAGCTTATGAACCACTAAATCTTCATCTAACCCTGGCATGGCCTGGTATGACCATGCGAAAACATCTTTGTACTCGTGGAGTAAAGCGATCAAATTATGCCTGGTGCTCTCTGAAATAGAAGTCCCAATCTTCACTTCTTGTTTCCTTTCTTCAGTGCCCAAGTTTATTGTTTCCACAGATTCTTCGTGAGGCAAAATCTGTTTATCCTCTTGTTCCACCATTCTTAACAATTTAGGAGACGAAACGTAATCTTCAGCATTTTCTTCAGCTTCAAATTCTGCTAAACAAACAGCCTTCTCAAAATCAATTTCAAGATTCGTAACGGGTTTATTCATGTCATCGATATCTGAGCACCTGAAAGTTGAATGGAAAAGGAAGCTATAGAGGGGCATCCGAGTGTGGGAAACAACAGACAAAAATGTTATGGCATGGAATGTGGCAAATGTGAGTATAGGCTATGAAATGAGAAAATGATCATGAAATTAGCGATAATACGAAAAAATCGTGACAAAATGCATCTTCATTGATATTCATTTGAATGATAAAGAGCGAATGCACGCTCTTACAAAAGAATTCTATTATATCTAAGGACACAATAGAAGGTTAATGTTTGGCATTACTCTGAAGACTTATGAACTACAAGAAGCTCCTCGGAAGTCCAATTGTTCAACATGAAACCAAGAGGGCAAGGGCGTATCCTCGAGACATCTTTACTTGTACCAGCCCCTTAGTCAATGACATTTATACTGACATTCTGAAAACCCCTTTCAATTATCCTCAGCATGTTTCGTGGATCGTCTTGTCCAGGGTATATCATTCCTACGATGTAAATGTTTTTGACAAAGGAGGGTATTTTATGGGCTCCAATTCTGGTTCTCGGCCCAAAGTTCTTGCGATCCTTCTTTCTTGATCTTTCTTCCACTGTCTTCTTCTTTGACGCATGTCAGGCTGGAATCCCAAACCGTATCGAGCCTTGTGGTGCACTGGCTTTAAAGCCCTGACTATTCCTTGCAGATATCTGCCTAAACCTCTTCTTGCTTGAGCTCCCCTTCCTACGGTCAACTTGACACCCATTCTAGTATTTCTCGATAGTTTTGGCACTGGAATCTTGTTTCCCTCAGCAACGAAAGTGGCATTGACAAATTCGAGGGATCGGAAGGAACATTCCACTGCGTCTTTGCTTACTTCAAGATATGGCGCATCTGCAGAGATAGATGCGACGATGTCTTCTTCTCCCTCAACTGTGACCAGACAGCCATCCATGATAAATTTCATTTTTTGGTGGAGGGATGATGGGACCGCTCCAGCAGAATGGATCCAGGGTCTTCCCAAAAGGCAGTTATAAGAGGGTGTAATGTCCATGACTTGGAACTCGACATCATAAATGTAAGGGCCTACTTCTAGAGGGATCTCAATCTTTCCCATAACTTCACGCCTCGTCCCGTCGAATGCCCTTACTGTGGAATGACAGGGCCTTAAGTAGGACAAATCCATCGGTATTTTGGAAAGTGTGGCCAATGGCATGACGTTGAGTGCTGACCCATTGTCGATGAGTACGTTAGGTATTATGTAGCCCTTGCAGCGAGTCGTGATATGCAGTACTTTCACCGAACCTCTACCGTTTGGCGGTATCTCATCATCACTAAAAGAGATGAAACTGTCCGCATTCAAATTGTTTACCCACCTATCAAGCTTTTCAACGGATATGTTGTTGGCCACATAAGCTTGATTTAACACCTTCAATAAAGCATTCCAGTGTGGCTCTGAATTTAATAGTAGTGATAGAACTGAGATTCGTGCTGGCTGCTTACTCAATTGTTCCACCACAGTATACTCACTGTGCTTGATAAACTTCAACAATTCTTGAGCTTCTTCCTCATTCACAGGCTTTTTAGTTTCTTGTACAGGTGGAATTTCTTGCTCAACTTCGACTTCGTGCATCAGCGCTTTCCCTTTTTACTTCAAGTCGCTACTTTTCTTTGCCGGTTCAACTTCTTTAGAATAGCACCGTCCACTTCGGGTAAAATGACCTACCTCCCCAACATCTTCAATTATGGCTTTGGACTTTCCAACTTCCGGTGTGACGATATTGACATCATATCTCCACGGTACTGTTTTGTTGTCCCTATAAGGGAAAGGAGATGGTACTTCGATTATCATTTTTGGTTTCACCGGCTCCTTCTTTGCGTCATAATAAATCACCAATGGTCGATCAGCGCTATAAGGGGGATCTGATGGTTGATTGTCAGAGGCACATATTTCTCTACTATCGGCCTCTTCGGCTTTACAAAAAATCCCGATCTCCTTGTTATCCATCATACTTTGTAATAATCCTCTGAATTCATCACAGGACTGAATGTCGTGCCCTTCGATGCCATGGAACTCGCAAAAACTGTGACTCTTTGCATCCTTTCCTTCGAATACCCCGTTAAAACGACAAAGCAACCTTTTTTCAACTAGTACCTCCCAGATTCTCTGCAGAGGTGTTCTCACTTCAGAAACCCATTTTCTACTTTGTCGTTTATCCTCCTCTCCTACTGCGCTCACATTACCTTCGGTGTGGTTTGGGAATGGATTCCCAGCCGTACCACCTGTACCATCAAATCAAAAAATACCCGTATCGATGAGCCCTTGAACTCTCCTTTTGAAAGCCAGACAGTTCTCAGTAGAATGCCCCTAGTTCCCCGTATTATATACACAACTAGCGTTTGGATCGTACCATTTTGGGTATGGAGGTTTAAGGGGTGCCATGTAATGAGGGGAAATCAATTGTTTCTCTAAAAGTTTTAGGTACAATTCCCCATATGACACAGGGATGGGAGTAAATTGCGGTCTCTCAGGATTAGGCCTTGTTGGTCTTGGTTCATTTCTGGGTTGGTTTTGAACGGGTGTAGTGTTTTGTAAAAAAGCGGTGACGGGTCTTTGGTTGTTTATGGCGTAAACGGGGTAAGAAGGAGGTGGTGTTTGGTAGTAAGGGGTTAGAGGAGGATAATAGAAATTTAGAGGTGGAAAATTTTGGGGTCGGGGTTGGTTAGGATATGAATTAGAGGCATAGCGGTTTCCCATCCTGACCATGTGAGTTTCTGGTTCCTTCTTTTTCATAGGCGATGCCTTTTTCGAACCCTCTGAACCTTCCATTCTACCGCTCTTAACGGCGTTCTCTATGAGCTCACCAGATATTACAATATCTGCGAACTCCTTCGTGGCACTTCCTACTAGCTTATCGTAAAACGGCGCCTTTAAGGTGTTGATAAAGAGAACGGTTATCTCCGTTTTTGTTAGTGGGGGTTCCACTTGGGCTGAAACGCTCTCCATCTCTGCGCATATTGTCTAAAAGGTCTCGGCGGCTTTTTCTCCATCATTTGTAAGGTCATCCGGTCGGCACCATGTCGATATGCTTTGTATTGCTCGCAGAATGCAGATGCCAAGTCTTTCCAAGATCTAATCTTTTCCCTGCTAAGTTGGTTGTACCAACGGAGGGCTGACCCTGTTAGACTATCTTGGAAGCAATGTATAAGTAACTTATCCTCGTTCACGTAACCAGTCATTTTTCGACAGAACATGATGAGATGTGCTTTTGGGCACCTAGTCCCATCATACTTCTCAAAATCAGGCACCTTGAACTTCGGAGGCAAAATTAGATCAGGTACCAAACTGAGTTCCTTGGCACCTAGCGCGGAGAAGACCTCAGTGTCTTTTATTGCTTTGAGTCTTTCCTCCAGACTCCTATATTTTGCGTCATGGTTATCCAATTTCAATTTGGCTACTTCTGCGGGGTCGTCCAGATCTGAAACTAGTGGATCCGCAGGACTAGCCCCTGGGTTCGACGCGAATATTCTTTGCCCCAAATTAGTGGGTGGAGCAGGTGGCATAGGTCGATGTTCCAAGCCTGTGGGTTCTCCTTGAGCATACCCTCTCTGTGTTGTATATGCGGGTGGTGGAGTGAATCCCGGAGGATAGAGTGGATCCTGATCGTGGTGAATTCTTGATTGAGGTTCCATAACATCGGGGTTCTGCATGGGTCCTTTTCCTTTGACCAAAGTTGTCATCATCTCCATCATTTTGGCCATCTGTTCTCTTTGCTCGAGTGATTCCTCTCGAGATCTTACCATTAGATCTCTCGTCTCTTGTTGCGATTTGGCTAGTTGCTCTTGTAATTCCTTTTGAGCCCTTTCCATCCTTTCGATTCTCTCATTGAACTCAGCTTCCATTGCCCTAGTTTGTCGACGTGTTCTGTATAAATGTCGTGATTCCAGTCTTGAAGTCTTGCAACTGCGGATTATATGGTTCTTTAGTTTCGGTGTATGATTATGGTGATACGTACATGCGATGAATGAATGAATGAGCATATGAATGGATGAATGTCCAAAGAAATAAATGATGCATAAATGTTAGTTATGAGTAAATATGCTAAAATTTGGTGTTGATTTCAAGATAGCCCCATATGTAGGCATTTCATTTATCAGAAGAGTACGTTACAAAAAGTTTTTATTTTTCCAACAGTTACACAAATTTCCTAGCCACATTGCCTTGTTTCTTCACTTGCTCTAAAAATTCTGATATACTCGATCTTTGGCTCGGAGGGAATTGGCAACTGAGAACTTCGGCTTCATCTGATAATTGAACAACTTGCATAGCCGCTTTGCAAATTTCATTGATCAAGAAGTCGAGTTGCCTTTCTTTTTCTTGGAGAGTTCCTTCATACGCGTGCATGTCCCTATCGTACTGATCATTCTTTTCTTCTAGAGCCTTCAGAAGGTTATCTAATTGTTGTTGACGAGATTGTAGCATATTTTCTAAATCTCGTACTCTCCTTTTAATTCTTGATGTTCAGATCGACTATTCGCAAATTCATGATCACCATTTCATACTCGGCATTCTTCCTTCTTAACTCTATTGCAGCGCTCATGCCTTTTTCTCCTCTTTTTTTTGCTTTTCCTTCCAAAATTCCATTCCTCCCTTGATGTTGCTAATTTCTTCCTTCCACTCAGCTGTCGACTTACCCAATCCACTATTCTTTATAGTGTTTCTTAATTTCTTGTTTTCCAAATGAAGGTCCCTTAAGTCGTTTCTCACGATCTCGGCCTCCTTTTGTACTTTTTCAGTTCTGGACCTTTCAACCTGAACTTCAATCTTTAGCTGATAGTTTTCTTCTTGAAGGGTACTGAGGTCCCTAGACATCTTAGCTTTTTCTCGCTCGAATTCTTGTCTAGCCATTTCCAATTCGGATGGCATTTCCTCCAAAAAGGGATTCTGGGCAGTGTAATTTGTTGATGAGATTTGCTGACTACTTACCCGTTGCTTTCTCTATATGTCATAGTCTTGGGTAAGGGTATCAGCATACAAAGTTAATTCTATGAAATGAATTTCCTTCCAAGACTTTGCAATGTCTCGGACTCTCTTCATATATCCCTCACCCGCGAAAGCGAACTCGAATTGTGCTAATCCTCCAGTTGCGGGTATAAATTGTCGCGAAGAAAATTGCCTTTGGACTAATAACGGAGCGTATCCAACTCCTCCCCATAACCCGAGTAAAGGTACCCAATCTTGGCCTCCGCATTTGTATAGCAGGACTGAAGGATCGGATCCATGGTGCTCTCCACGTTATATCCTCGTGCGAAGATTCTCAAAAACCGATACCCAATGTTGCTCTGTGACTTCTTTCTCGCCATTCTTTCTTGAGGTAAGCTTCTAGCGGGGTGAATGTTTTGAAAACATGTGGAATGGAGTGCGCTCTACTTTCCAAAAATGACTCAAAATCCAAACATTGAGCAGCTGTGCACATCCGATAAATCGTCCCTTTCCAACCCTTCGACAAGTATTCAGGGACCTGAATGTCTCGGCTAAGATAGTCGGGATAGGGTTGACTCCTTGTTTTAGTCTTTCGAAGAAATCAAATACTGCGACTTCAAGATGTCTGAGAATTTTCAGGAAAATGACCAAACCGTAAATGGCCAAGGCGAATAGATTTACTTTCTTCAATATGTCAGGATGACTCAGAACCGATTCTCGTAGGCTAGACCATGGAATGCAAATGGTTTCATTCTTCTTCTTTATTTGTTTTTCGGCCCATGCATCAGTCATGTCTGTCAGTCTTACTAATTTTTTCTTAAAGGTCATTGGCCTAAGCTCCTTTACGTATATCTTGCCGAATTGCATATTGTCGATGCGGAGTAAAGCAGCATACTCTTCTATGGTTGGAGTCATGTCCTCTTGATTAACGGCGAAGCACTGATAAGCTGGGTCCCAAAATCGAACCATGGCTTGAATCAACTGTTCGTCTACACGGATGGTGATCAAGTGAGCTATATCTCCATACCTTTCCGTGAAAATGCCCTTAATGTCTGAATCCCACTGATTCCAAATTCGCACCAAATCTTTGAGGTTATTTTGACGAACATTCACAGTTATTTGTTCGGGCAAATTGGCAACACACCCTTCCACTAGACTGTCCCTCTTGTCTCTCTGAGTCTTTAGAGACCAGTCCCGAACCACGGCATTCTTCTCGGTTATTTGTGTAATTGACTCCTCCATCAGAAACCCATTCTTTGGCAACTAACCTTTACTCAACACCTTCCTAATGTGATGCCTATGATGCATGATGAAAATAAAAATAAACAAACTTGGTTAGTAAACACAACACATATAATTTGAGAAACAAATTAAACTACTCAACCCAATTCTTTTATATAAACAGTGTAAATGAAAGGCAAAAGGCATTTCCCCGTGTACTTATTTTGGTGACTATAAGCGGACAGAGGTTCGGTATGGCTCTAATTGGATGGCTCGTATGGTTCAATATATGCGGGTTTGGTTCTAGGTAGGTACTCGAATTGCCCGTACTATCGTCTGCTAAAATCAGTACGGGGCCTCGGTCATAGCCCATCACAGGCTCACGAGTTCAATTCGAGGGATTACATTTACTTATGCCTATGCGGAGGGACAAGTTAACTCACGAAAGCATAAGTCATATGTAACCCGAAAGTATTCACTAGCCTGTGCGGAGGGACGAGTTAACTCACGAAGGCGTAGCATTTACTTTCACTTAAACGGACGAAGCCCGGGTATAGAGCTCATGTTATGCAAAATGCAAGTGCACGATGTGTAGGGGAGAAGCTTGCAAACCTTTACGTTTTATTTAAAAACTAAACCAAAAGTAACCATAAAAATTTAAAGCTGAAGAACAAAAGGGCAAAAACAAGTTAGAAAAATATTTACAACACGATACAAATGCATAAATTTTTGAAAACGAGATTTTCGGATCACGACCAAATATTTATTTTGAACAAGGAAATTTGAAAACTTTGACAAAACATGTTTAATTCGACTCGACTCGCAAGGCTAGTCCCCAGTGGAGTCGCCAGCTGTAGCGACGTAAAAATTTGTGCTTTCGGTCGCTAAATTATGGCGATTTATTAGAAATTTAGAAATTGAAATTTGGTTTTAAAATAAACTGGGAGTCGCCACCGATCTTTTTTCTAGGTGTGATCGGTCACCTATTAAATTTATTTTTTTTAAAAGCGAGGAAAAAGCCGAGTTAAGGTATACGTCAAAAACCCGAGAAAAATTAAGGTTCGGGAGTCGGTTACGCGCAAGGAAGGTATTAGCACCCTCGCGACGCCCAAAATTGGTATCTCATAAACACATGATGTCTTAATTTTCAAAAATACGAGTTCAATATAAAATTTAGTCGTGATCCGATTTAAAAGATGAGAGTTTTCAAATTTTTTTATTTTTGAGAAGGATATATCGCTTTAACACGAGTCAATTAACATTCACCCAACATAGCGATGAACTCGATGACTTAATGTTAAATCGGTATATTGCCTTGATTATTGAAATTACCTAGCAAAACGAGAATAGGGTTTCGAAATAATGTAAAGCAAATTGGAATAAAAATGAATAACCGACATAACTTAAAAATACATTGAAGCAAATAATAATCGTGATAATAATTTCAAAAACAATAATCATACATGCTATATCAAACATAATAATAGTATTAAACTAAAACATTATAAGTATATATATGTGTATATGAACATATATTAGCAAAGATGATGATAGTAATAATAAAAGATGGGTATATATAATCTAAAAAGTAAGTGAGAATAATAGGTATAATAATGAATGTAATATACGAAAATAGTGCTATTTGTATATACAAGAATAAAATATATGTATAAATATTAGTGATAAATATGGTAAGAATAAAACAAATGTAATAATAAAATATATATACAAAGATGATGATATAAAAAGAAACATATACGTATAGTAGAGTTTAAAAATATATATACATGATATAAAAAAATACAATGTCAAAAGGTATATACACAATATAATTATTTAAAAATATATATATAATACAATGAAATATACTGAATAATATAATATATAAAGAATACATAATATATGAAAAATATAATATTTAAAAAAATAGTAAAAGTAAATAATATAATGACAAATATAACATATATACATAATAGCATGAAAAATATATATACATGTATATAGTATAGTAGTAAAGTACTTACATAATGTATACATAACATGAATATTAATAATGTTGAAAACTTATTAATAAGATTATATAAATATATTATAAAAATGTATGTAATATATGTATATTAGAAATAATGATAGGAACCATAATAATAATTTATTAATAATAAATAATAAAAATAACAGCAAAAATAAGAATGATAATCATGAGATTAATGTAAATAATATAAATAAAAATAAAAATAAAAATAAAATAGCAAAGATAACACGAAAATAAACTTGAAATTAAAAAAGGACTAAATTTGAAACGGAAATGAAGTTTCGGGCGAATTTTAAAAGAAAGTAAAAGGAAAAGGGCCTATTGGAACACGCGTGCAAGTATTGAGGACCAAAAGAGCAATTTTCCAACGCCTTTAAAAACGGTGCGCATGCAGGGGGACCAGATTGAAAACGATGTAAAATTTTAGGGCCGAATTAAAATAAAGAAAAACTTTAATTGTAAAATTCCAGAAAAGCGGAGGGGCTAAGAGCGCAATTAGCCCCTCCGCTTAAAAACACGCGGATCCTGAGTGGGTGGGTCGGGTCGACCCGACCCAGGGCCCTAAACGGTGCCGTTTTATTGGTTAAAGGGGGGACCAAAACGGTGCGTTTTGGTCCCCTATATAAGACAATTTTTTTTTTTTTTTTGTCATTTGTAGGAGGGAAGGAAAAAAAAAAGAAGAGGGAAGGAGAGAAAGGGAGAGGGAGGGGCCGGAGCGATTTCGGCGGGCAGACACCGGACGATCACGGCATGCGCCACTGCCACACCACCGTGCACTGGTGGCGGAAATTCAAAAAGTTAAGTTTTTTTTCCTTTTTTATTATATTGTTATTTATATTATATTTGTATATATATGAGTAAAAAATTTGGATTTTATATGTGAAATCGAAAAGAAACAGAAATAAAAAAATCAATAATCACCTCGGTTTCAACTTTCGATTTTTAGCACTTTGTATCCTCTGATTTGGTGCAATATTTTGGTTTTGCGTTTGAGATTGATTTTGTATGCCTGCTGCTTTGGGGATTAACCCCGTTTCGATTTTGATTTCTTTTTTTGAGAAAAAAATTTCTAACCTTTTACATCTGTTTTTTAGGGCTTTTATAGCCTTTTTACAAAAATTTTTTAATATTGTTGTCTTATCTGATTGCAGGGGATGGCCGGTGGCGTGGGCAGTGACCTTGGGCGGTGGCTGCAGCGGTGTCAGAGGGCAGGTGGGCAAGTGGGGGCCGAAAGTCAGAGGGTGGTTGCAGGTTAGGGTTTCAGTTCCTGAAACCCTAAGTCCAAAGTTGGGCTTCTGTTTGGGTTGTGGCATGTAAATGGGTTAGGGGCAAAGTGGTATTGGGTCTGATGGGTTGGGATTTAAGTGGGTTATTTGGCTTAGGTTAGTGGGTATGTGGGATTGTAAAAGGGTTTAGGGGTAGGTTTAATTTAAATGGGCCCTTGTAATAGTTGGCCGAAATTGGCCTGTAACAATTATAATTAACTAATGTTTAAATTAATTGAAGTCACCATTTAACGTGATGACTCTCGAGTGTTATTTTATTTTTAATATTCATTTAGTCATTTCTCTTCCAATAAAATGAATTTATTTTAATCAAATTAATATTTGATTTTGATCAAACTAAATTTTCTCATTTTATTTGAATTTGAGAATAGTTTATATCTATTTGTGATGGGTTATTGAAATACATATTAACAATTGAATACATAATGTTCCTCCCTTTAACAGATTAAGTACTCTCAAATTCAGTACATAAATCTATACAAGTCTCTAAATTATATAGAATTTATGTAACAATCTTATTTTAGTCGGTGTAAAAAATACAATTTTGGAATTAAATTCGATAAATTTAGTCAGTAAAATCATGAATAAAATGATTTATATGTTTAGTATAAGAATATATTATATAATTATCAAGTTATTAAATCCAGAAAGTCATTAACTATAGTGCAAGGACTAAGTTATAAAAATGCAATTGCTATTAAGTTTTAATTTAAAAATTACGCAAAGACTTGATTAACAAATAAGCAAAGGACCTAATGGTTATTTAACCATTATCACTTCTGGAATTAGTGGAATGTTATGATGAAAACCACTTATAATTATAAATATAATTTAAAATATAGGTCACCTTTAATTAATTTACTAAAATATAATTAATTAAGTGCTTTAATCATAAAATTAATTAAGGTATATATATGGTAAGTGGGAAAGAGAAGAAAGATTATCTAATTCGTTTTCTTCCATCCACCACCGTTTATAACAAGAGAGAAAAGGGGTTGAGCATTCTTCCATGGCGGAAATTGAAGGTAAATCATAAGCTTTTTCTTTGAATTTTTAGTAGAATTTTCATGTACTGAACTTACTTTAACTAATCCATTAGTTAATTGTTGAGATTGATGAAGTTAATTCAAGTTACCATGAATGAATAATTTAGTGAAATTAGGCTTAGTTTTGATGAGATTTTGCATGGGACTAAATTAAAATGGTATAGAAAAGTGTGGAAATTGATTAGAAATTCAATTAAGTTGTATAGTTTATTTATGGCATTAGGGATTGAATTGAATAATGTGAAAAAAAAATAAAATAAAATAAAAAATAAAGAACACAAAATTTTACGTGGAAACCCTTTCGGGAAAAAACCACGGGCAGAGGAGAAGAAAATTTACTATGTCGAAAATTTGAATCAATACAAAAGGAATAGACTATGTCTATTTATAGGCTTGTAAAGCCATATTCTAGTAGGATTGAAACGCCTTATCCTAGTAAATATAAAATAGATGGAGTTTAATAAGGTTTAAAAAACCTTATTCTAAAATAAAATAAAAGAAGTCTAGTTCTATATGGATTTTACTTTTATTTTATTTTCCATCGTATTTTATTTAAATAAGAATTAGGGTCACTTAATTCTAACAATCTCCACCTTGACACAAATTCTCAATGAACAAGTTCTTTATCGCGAATAAGTTCTCCACCTCTTCCATAAAACCCCTTAAGGGTTTAACTTCAACAATGAACACCAACCAAGTCTAAGCAATGCTCAAACTTGGTTATAGGAAGTGACTTGGTCATCATATCTGCAGGATTTTCATGAATACTAATTTTGCTCACAACAATATCACCACGAGTAATAATATCACGAACAAAATGATACCAAACATCAATGTGTTTTGTTCTCTCATGAAACATTTGATCTTTTGTAAGAAAGATGGCACTCTGACTGTCACAAAATACTGTGCTGATTTGAAGGTCTTCATTTAGTTCACTAAAGAGTTCCTTCAACCAAATAGCTTCTTTACAAGCCTCGAATCGCCATGTACTCACTTCATGGGTAGACAAAGCGTATGTAGTTTGCAAAGTGGCCTTCCAACTTATTGCACAACCTCCAATTGTAAAGACGTAACTTTGTGAGAGATCTTCTTCTATCAAGGTCTCCAAAGAAAATCAGCATCAACATACCCAATAACTCTATCTTCGATTCTTCCAAACTGTAAGCAAACATCGATAGTACCTGTAAGTATCTTAAAATCCACCAATCGCTTTCAGGTGTTCTTTCCGGGATTCGCCATATATCACGCTAATCTGCACTGATTGCATATGATAAATTTGGGCGTGAACAAACCATAGCATACATGAGAGATCCCATTGCACTAGAGTATGG
The DNA here is from genome assembly GCA_025698475.1 of Gossypium anomalum. Lineage (NCBI taxonomy): Eukaryota > Viridiplantae > Streptophyta > Magnoliopsida > Malvales > Malvaceae > Gossypium > Gossypium anomalum. The sequence continues at coordinate 21,622,145 of CM046966.1, forward strand.
AACATGTGACATGTACTCAGGTCTCATCATCGATTGTGGAGACAAAGCCGATGAAAGTCTAAAATGGGCTGCTAAAGGGAGTACTAACAGGCTTAGCACTCCGCATATTGAACCTGCAAAGAAGTTTCTCAATGTACCCCTTCTGACTTAGGTACAATTTACTTGTTTTTCTATCTCTAAGAATCTCCATACCAAGTATCTTCTTTGCTGGTCCCAAATCTTTCATCTCAAATTCTTCACTTAGTTGGGCTTTGACCTTTCTTATCTCTCCTTTGTCTTTTCTGCTATCAACATGTCATCAACGTAAAAGTAGATACACAAAAGAACCATCATTGTTTTTCTTAAAGTAAACACAACTTTGTCAAAACTACTTCTTTTGAAATCGTGAGAAGTCATAAAGGAATCAAACCTCTTGTACCACTGCCTTGGTGACTGTTTCAAACCGTAAAGGGACTTTTTCAGCAAGCAAACATAATCCTCTTTTTCTGAAACTGTAAAACCCTCTGGTTGTTGCATGTAAATATCTTCCTCAAGTTCTCCATGCAAAAATGCAGTTTTTACATCTAACTGCTCAAGCTCTAAATCATGCATGGCCACAATACCAAGCAAAGCTCGAATCGAACTATGCTTCACAACTGGGGAGAACACATCTCATGAAGTCCACTCCTGAACTTGATCAGTAACCCTTTGCAACAAGCCTTGCTTTATATTTAGGTTCTTCAACTCCTAGAGTCCCTTCTTTCTTTTTAAACACCCATTTACAACGAACAGTCTTCTTACCTTTAGGAAGTTTCACAAGATCCCATGTTTTGTTTTTGTGGAGTGATTCCATCTCCTCTTGCATAGCAAACATCCATTTTTCTGAGTCTTCACAGCTAATCGCCTCAGAATAATTTGATGGCTCTTGATTCGCATCTATATCTTCAGCCACATTTAAAGCATAAGCAACTAGATCACCCTCGGATACTTCTTTGGAGGTTTAATTTCTCTTTTAGTTCTGTTTTTGGCGATAGAGTATTGAGCGAAGAAGCAACTCTATTCTCAATTTTTGTACTGACTTGAGGAGTCGACTCTGTATTAATCTGATGCTCCACCTGCTTTTGATTTTCTTTATTGGAAGAGTCTTTAAGAGATAAGTTAGGAAGCATAGCAGTTTCATCAAAAACAACATCTCTGCTAATCACAACTTTCCTATTTTCAGGACACCATAACTTATACCCTTTTACACCAGCTTTATAACCAAGAAAAACACATTTAATGGATCTCGGTTCCAATTTTTCATTATTAACATGAGCATACGCAGGACACCCAAAGATCTTTAAATCAGAATAATTAGCAGGATTACCAGACCATACCTCTTGTGGAGTCTTTTTCTCAATGGCAACGGATGGAGATCGGTTGATCAAAAAACATGCGATGAAAGGTCGCCGCCCAAAACGACTTCGGTAAGTTGGCATTTGACAACATACATTGAACCTTCTCCATGATCGTTCTGTTCATTCGTTCTGCAACGCCGTTTTGCTGTGGAGTATGACGAACTGTCAAGTGTCTCACGATCCCTTCTGACTTGCACAATCTATTAAACTCATCAGAACAGAACTCTAAGCCATTGTCTGTGTGGAGGTATTTTATCTGTTTTCCCGTCTGTTTTTCAATCATAATTTTCCAAGACTTAAATGCGGAAAACACATCGCTTTTACTTCTTCGGAAGAACGCCCAAACTTTTCTGGAAAAAATCATCAATAAAGGTTAGCATATAATTAGCTCCACCTCTCGAAGGCACTCTGGATGGTCCCCATAGATCAGAATGAATATACTCCAACGTTTCCTTCGTGTTATGGATTCCTCTAGTGAATCGAACTCTCTTTTGCTTCCCAAAACACAAAGGTGCTCACGAAATTCGGTTTGCAAATTCCTTACCCATCAAGAAGTCCTCTTTTGCTCAATTCTACCATGCCATTCTCACTCATATGCCCTAGGCGCATATGCCAAAGTTTAGTAATATCATCATCATCGACAAGGAAGAGAAGCGGCAATTTGCATCACACGAATATGATAAAACCACGCAAAATATATAACTTGGCGCTTTTCTTTGCCCTTTCATCACAACAAGGACCCTTTGAAATCTTTAAAACCCCACTTTCAAATTTGTATCATACCCTTTTGAATCAAGAGTACTCAACGAAATTAAATTTCTTTTCAATTCTGGAACATACCGTGCGTCACTAAGTGTTACGACAACTCCATCAAACATCTTAACTTTAATTGTTCCAACACCGCGATCTTACACGAAGCATTATTTCCCATCAAAACAACACCTTCGGACACTATTTCGTAAGTTGTAAACCAATCCCAATTGGGACTCATATGGAAGGTGCGGCTGAATCAAGTATCCACTCACTCACTTACTTTAGAATCATTGTGAAGCGACCGAGAAGTTCACCATCATTGTAGTCTTCTACAACATCGACTTCACGAAATTTTCTCGTTTGTTTTCCTTTGATTCATGACCTCCTTTTAATCTTATTTTGTAGCTTATAGCACTCAGTTTAATGTGCCCTTTCTTCTTACTGAAGTTACAAGTTTTACCTCTATTTGAAGACTTGATCTACCCTTAGATTTACCACGATGATTTCTTTCTGTGTCCTACCACGATCATCATCGAGTATTCGATCTTGTCTCCCACGAACAATGAGACCCTCTCCACGAGAGTCGAGTTTAACCACAAGATGTTTCATCTTATCATACGAGGTTAAAGAATCATAAACCTCATCAAGCGTGAGAGACTCGCGGCTATATAAAATCGTGTCTCTAAAGGTTGAATAAGACGGAGGCAACGAACAAAGTAGAATCAACCTAGATCTTCCTTATCATACCCCTGAACCTCCATGGCCTCCAAGTTTGAGAGAATTTCTTTAAACAACATTAAGTGTTAGTGTCTGACGCACCTTCCTCCAAACGATGAGCATAAAGACGCTTCTTCATATGCAACTTGCTTGTTAGAGTTTTCGACATACATATGTGTTCTAGCCTCTTCCATAATGCACTGCAGTCTTCTCTTTCATCACATCCTGCAAAATTTCATTGGACAAATGCGGATGCAATTGTGTTAATGCCTTTTCGATCCTTACGCTTCTTCTCTTCATCATTAATGTCGAAGGCATCTTATCTATCCCTAGCGGGGCATCCTCCGGATCCATCTGCAAGAAGAACTGCTTGCATCTTAATCGCCACAACGCAAATCTGGTGTTGCGATCCAACAACGGAATTTCATATTTCAAAGACGCCATTACCGTGATCGAGATGAACAACCCTAAGCTCGGATACCAATTGTGAAAAAAAAATAAAGAACACAAAATTTTACGTGGAAACCCTTTCGGAAAAAACCACTGGGCGGAGGAGAAGAAAATTTACTATGTCGAAAAATTGAATCAATACAAAGGAATAGACTATGTCTATTTATAGGCTTGTAAAGCCATATTCTAGTAGGATTGAAACACCTTATCCTAGTAAATATAAAATAGATGGAGTTTAATAAGGTTTAAAAAACCTTATTCTAAAATAAAATAAAAGAAGTCTAGTTCTATATGGATTTTACTTTTCTTTTATTTTCCATCGTATTTTATTTAAATAAGAATTAGGGTCACTTAATTCTAACAAATAAATTAAAATTTATTAAGAAATTATGGTATGGATTAAAAGTATGAGGTCTCTAATGAAAGAATATGAAATCAAATTTTGATTTAATGTTAAATATCGAGATATACGAGCGATTCAGATATTTAGATTGAAAAGGGACTTATTTGTAAAGGATGTAATTTTGCATGGTTGTTAACTATACCTTTGTTAATTATAAATTAATATCATTTTTATAATCATATTATCATACAAAGCTAATAATGAGGTCGAATCGTCGAGGGTTAAAGGTGAAGGCAAACAATAGATAGCAAAATCATATTGTGCTTCTATAATTCAACTTCAATAAATCGTTCGTAGTCTAAAAAGTCATTAATGAATGAGAAATAAATGTAATCATATCTTTCCCGAGAACTATGAGATGATGAATTTGATATTGTGATTGTTGGTTCAAGTATGAATACTTGAATTGTGATTTATATATGTGTGTGTGTTTATATATACACTTGATATAATTGTATATATTATTGAGACTTTGATACCATATTGAACTATGTTATAATGATAATAAGTATGATCATGCCTTGTTAAACGATGTTAGACGTAGTCTGAGTGTAGTTGGCATGCCGCAGGGTCAACATTATCAATGGTTTATTAGCTCCAATTCCCAGAGGGTCATGCGCAGTCCCAATTCCTAGAGTGTTGTAGATAGATACTAAAAGCCATCATTGTTGAGCAACCCAATGTGACAAAATAAAATAGTCTTGATTCTTAGAGGGTCGTGGGCAGATATTAAAAGAGGTGGCAGAATAAAATAGTCCAAATTCCCAAAGTGTCATGAATTTGTAATATAGATCCGAATATTCGTTCTATTGTCTATCGTTGGTTAATAGGGGCCAAAAAAATTAAGTATTGGAAATGATAATGAATGTAACACCCCTACACCTAACTCGACTATCAATATAGGAATGCTACATTAAATATCAGAGTATTAACCATTCAAAATTTAACATGTAAAGTTTCATTTGGAACTTATTTTTAACTTATCGAGTCATTAATTAACCAATATCATTGATAGGGAGGAGCCTTATAGGTTTTTCAAACATTTTAGTATTTAAAACAGTGTTTAAGAGTGAAATATGAATTTTTGTGAAATACAGGACACATGACCGTGTGGCCAGGACATGTCTACCACATGGCCATGTAAGTCTCTGAGGCCGTGTAATTCCAAAATTGACCCAGCACTCACACGACCTTGTGGCTAGCCTGTATGGGTAACACAATCCTATGGCTAGCCCGTGTAACTCTTTGACCCCATGTGGGCCAAAATTGAAGAAAATTTTGCAATTTTTTAAACTTTTACACCTTAGTCCCTACATATCAAATTTCAATAGCAAACCAACAAGTTGATAATTTAAACATTTAAAACCACCATAACACCATCTTACCATCATACTATTCATACATTTAGATTAAGTTCTTATAATTTATAAAGTTTACATTTTAGTCATTCCTATTAAAAACACATACTAAGTACCTATGTACATGCCATTCTAACCCAAAATTTAGAAGTCATACTCTCTTGGCCTCCGGATATGATGGGATGAGCAGGTCTTGAACGACTTCTAGCTTCCTTTTGATTTTAACCTACATGTTAAAAGAAAAACACGTTAAGCTAAAATAGCTTAGTAAGTACTACAAGAACTTAATCGTAAACTACATTTTATATTGTAAATACACATGTATAATTATTCATAGTAACAATAACATTTATTAAATTACACTTTCCAATTCATATTACACTTACAAGGCCCAAAGTACAATGATTAGAATAATTAGGACATACAGAAAAGAACTAAACATCGCTGTAGTGAATAACTAAACACCGCCGAAGCGGATAAACAATAAGCGCACAATATATTCCTTAATGGCATGCCATTAATATCCTAACAATTCATATCCATCTACTTGGGTTTAGCATCAATTATACCAACTTTAAATTTCTTTCAATTTAGCCTTTAATCTTATAATTTCACATATAACTTCTATTTAATTCCACATCTTTTTCACACACATCAATAATCTAAAAACACTTAACTTATTTTACCACTTTAATTCTTATTCACATTATTGTATCATAGTTTATTATCTTTATAATTTAATCCTTTATATCACTATTATACATAAATCTTGTAACAACCCGTTTTTGGTCAAATCGAAACAGTGGTTTCGCGACCACAAGTTCGAGATTAAAAAATTATTTTAATATTATTTTAAGTGTTTATAGCATGATATTATGTATGTGTGAAATTTTCATAAAGAAACTTTACTGTTTGAATGGTTAATTCGGTAAAAAGGACTAAATCGCGTAAAGCATAAAACTTGAATTCTATTAGTTAAAGGTATTAAAGAGCTATGGATCATTAAATTAGAGGTCCTTATATTGTAATTATACCATTAATAGTATGAATGGACATATATGGACACTTAATGGATGTTTTAAATGGTTTTTCATTAAGGTTAAAATGGTAATTAGCATAATTATTATATGTTAAATAAATCAAAAGCCAAATTAGCCTTATATTCATCTTCCTAGCCAAAAATTAGGGCTTATAAAAGCCATAAAAATTGCTTGAATACTCGTCACACTCCTAGCTTAATTAAGGTACGATTTTAGCTCGACTTTTAATGATTTCTATATTTTCTAGATCGTTGCAACTAAATCTAGCTAGCCCAGGGGATATTTTGCAAAACTGTTAAAGATTTTGAATGATGCCTTTGCTGAATACATGTGTATTTTGAAGTTTCTTGATATATTATGAATGGTTGCTGATAGTTAAGCAAGTTTTGTTAAGTGATTTTTAGTGAAATTGCAAAATAGGGATTAAATAGAGAAATGTGTAAAGTTAATGGTTAAAAGTGTGAATAAATGAAAACTATGGGCTTCTAGGGGGTATTATGGTAATTCGGCTAGCATGGGTTAGTCTTGAATTTCATTAATTTGTGATTTTGTGAAATAATACTAAATTGTGAAAAATGTAAAATTTGTGGGGCAAAAGGTAAATGTGTTTTAAAGTGTAATTTGGACTAAATTTAATGAATAAATGATTGAATAAGTTAATTTTGAATATAATTAGATCAAGAAAAGAAGAATACGGACTTGGATCAGGGAAAAGATAAAGTTATCGACTAATTAACTCGATTTGTTGTTTTAGCATCCGAGGTAAGTTCGTATGTATTAAGCATTATAATAATTATGCTTTTAGTGCTTTGATATTGCATCAATTGTATATACAGGACTTTAGATATGTTCGACGACAAATCAGTTATTTGTGGCACTTAGTGTGCGATACAACATAGCTTTGGCTATATATGGCACTTAGTGTGCGATTTAACATAGCTTCGGCTATATATGGCACTGAGTGTGTGACTTGAGATGGCTTCAACTACATACGGCACTTAATGTGTAAGATATCGAGTATAGCACTTAGTGTACAAGATATTGAGTATTCAACGGCATTCAGTGTATGTATGAACTTGTTATAGATTGGTACAGGTATGTACATGTATATTATGAGCTTAAAATCAAAGAAGTTACAAAGTTTGTATATAAGCTTATGAATAAGCAGTTGAAAGTTTGTTAGTAATCATAAAGTACATGATAATATGTTTAGATTGATGAATGTTGTATTTGTGATTAGTTAAGTTTATATCATACGAGCTTACTAAGCTATGAAGCTTACTTTGTGTTATTTTTCTATGTTTTATAGTGAATCAAGGCTAGCTCGAATCCAGGAGTCGTCGGGAACATCATCACACTATCAAACGTCTAAGTTGGTACTTTTGGATTATACATTTTTGGCATATGGCATGTATAGGCTAGTTGTGGTATTTTGGTTGTGATTATAGCCATGAGATTTGGCTTGTAAATTGTATATGTTTTGGTCTGTATATATAGCCATGAGTGCTGGCTTATTTTGGTATTTTTGGTATGAATATGATTATGGTTTTATAGTTGTTCAAATGGTTAATTGATTTGTGGAGTATAAAATTCTTGAGAAATGCCTTAATGAGGTATGATTTTAGATGTTGTGTGGTTATTTATAAGGAAGTTATGTGAGTGTGAATTATGATAAATGAACTATATAGATTGATATTATTTTGGTATGTATTTGGTTAAGTAAATGGTAGTGACTCGAGATTTGGAATAGATGAAATTATAATGGCATGAATTGTGTATTTGGTTGATGATTTTGGCTGCCTAATTGTATGATGAAATGGTACCATTTTGGTTGTTTAGGTGAGCATGAATAATGGTGGCAAATTGGCTTTGAAAATGGCCTATATTTGTCCACACGGGCAGAGACACGGGCGTGTGTCTCAGCTGTGTGTGACACACGGTCATGTTACACGACCGTGTGTCCCCTGGTGATGAAATTGAATTGAAGTCAATATGCTCCACATGGTCTCACACACAAGCGTGTGACTGGCCGTGTGGTACAAGTCAGTATACCCCTTAATTGGCACATGGCCTAGTACACGGGCGTGTAACTTGGCTGTGTTGCATAAGTCAGTATACCTTACAATTTTATCATGACCTAGCACACAGCCTGGCACACGGGTGTGTGTGGCCACTTCGAAGGGCACACGGGCTAGACACACAGGCGTGTGGTTGGCCGTGTGACCCAAGTCAGTATGTATGTCCTATTTCCACACGGCCTGATACACGGACGTGTCTGGAGCTGTGTGAGGCACACAGCCTGTTCACACGGGCGTGTGACCCCTATAAGGTTGAAAATTTTTCTAAGTTTCTGAAATTTTCATATGTTATAGGTTTAGTCCTGAACCACTTCTAAAGTATGTTTAAGGCCTTGTAGGCCCTTATGAGGGACAATGTGATTGTGTTGAATGATTTATGAGAACGGATGCTTTATGTTTGATAAATGTATGCTATATGTTGTAAATTGATCGGTAATACCTCGTAACCCTACTCCGGCGACGAATACGGGTTAGGGGTGTTACAAATCTAAACTTAAACACTTAATTTATAATTCTTACTATAAATATCTAAAGAAATAGGATTAAATCCTTGTAGTACTTATGAACAAGGCTTGATTGTAGAGTTTCCTTCTTTCTTCACTCATTGGCTACACCTTTTCCTTTGTCTACAATTTGGTCCCCTTCTTTCTTCTCTTTTTCTTGATTTCCATGATAAACATATAAAATTTTGCTTGTTAATACCATAAACATATAACATATTTATGGTCAAATAATAGAAAATAACATGAACATCATGAAAACTTTCCATCTCTTACCTTAAATCCTTGGTAATACAAACTAACCCTAAATTTTTCTTTCCTTTCAAGTAACCATCAATTCCTTTTTCATGAAGCTAAAGTAACTATCTGGCTCTACTCTTGATTTGGTTGAGAAATCATGAAAGAAAAATGAAGAAACAAGCTTGAAAGACTCAAAAATGGTGAAAATGACTTAGATGGAATAAAAACAAAAGATGATGAAGGAGAGAGTAGGTGGGAGATGTTGGCTTGTTTTAGAAAGAAGAGAGCTTCCATCTTTTCTTCCAATTTCTACACACTTCATTAAAAATATCTCATGATTTTTAACTTAAAAATGGTTAATTTGCTACCTAGTCTTTCATCCTCTCATCTTTGCACTTTGGCCCAATCATTATCCATAAATATCTTGTTTTACTAATTACCATTTTGACCTTTATCATCTTTACAATTCTTGTAATAGCTCAACTGGCGAAATCTCTGTATTTGGTTACTATTTATTATGCTATGGTATTAAGCGTAGTTATGAGTAAGTAAAGTGTTTGTTGGCTAAGTATAGGATTCTATGTATGCTCCAATTGGTGAGTTCTGTGTTTTGGCGAGATCTGTGATTTGGCAGATTCTTCTGTCGAGTATACACCACCCTAGATGTTTAGGCGAATTCGTTAAGTTCATAATTTAGTAGATTTGTTTATTATTTTAATAAGACAAATTAGTTAGCCAAGTGAGAAATGGTTAGAATGAAACTAAGAAACTGTCGTTAATAAGACTTAAATTATTATAAGAGCACTTAATCACAAGAATTAAAGGTGTTAGTGAAATTATCTTATTCTTCCACTAAACATTGTCTCTGTGCTTAAGTATATAAGGATATCAGAGTCTTCACTAATAATCTGTGTTTTCTTTGCATTCATCTTCCTTCCTGATTTCCTCTGCATTGTCTCTCAAATTTTAAGTCAGAAACATTATTGAGGTTGGGTTTGCTGTATTTAGCCAACTCCTACGTTTGTTTAGCTCTCTAGTAAATACTGATAAACCCTAGGTTATTTTCATAGTTATTTACGTGTTTTTAGCTTTGCATGTATTAGTGTCAAATTAGTATGTAAGGAAGGAAACTTCCTGAGTTTGAGTTAAGTGTTAATGTTTCTTGCATGCATGTTTGGATTCAATGTAGTAGTGATCTGATAAGTTTAATTATCCATATTTTAGCTCAAGATGCTATTGAAGGCTCGAGTAACAAAGTTAAAGGTCCTACTATATAGACTTTGTTGTATTTTATGGTGAGTTCCTTCTTACTTCCATGTTTTGTAATATTCTTTGTTTTTTTTTTCTAATTCATGTAAAGTAAGTATTCATATCCTGAGAAAGTGTAAAGTGTGAAAGTGATTAAGGGATTTTCCAGAGTTGCCAGTCTGGGTCTGTTATGTATGTGATAAAGTGCAAGAACCATTCTTCATGTTTAAGCCACTACCTTATGTATCTGACAAGAATGATATGATACAGACTAATATATGGAAATGGTGTTAAAGAGATACATTCATGGTATAAGCTTCGATGAAATGTACATCAAACTGGCAGATCGCGATACATAGAAATGATTGTGTAGCCTCTGTTAAGGAAAATGAATATTGCAAACCAAATTGGAAAATCACAGTAAAGTATATGAAACCAAATGATTATGATATGTGGAGTAAAGGGGGAGAATGTATATGAATGGAAATGAATTATTTGAATTCGACTATGAATCTGGGTATGTGACTAACATGAAGAAGGTTTGTCTGTACCGTTATGTTGGCGTATTGTATTCGCCAAAGGATAATTAAACTAGCGTATAGTTTGTCTGAGTATGGTACTCGCCATTTTATGAATTGTGTGATTGTGCTTGCAATTATAAAAGGATCTGCTTGAAGTATCAGTAAATATTTAAATGTTTTCTTCTGGAACTCTCTAAGTTCTTTTGAACTTACTTAGTTACCTTTCCTTATCAGGCTTGCTGTTGAAGAAAATGAATTTTTGTTGGACTACACTAAATGACATCTATTGCTGTGAGACTTTTGTTATTTTGTACTATGCATGACATGAGGGGACTAATGTCTAGATGTCTATTTTGAGAAGAAATTTGTATATAAAACGTTAGATAAACAAGCTATGTTTTTATTGAAACCTCACTGAAGTTAGAATAGTTTTAAAATGCTTGTTTAATGAATGTGTTTCATTATATTTTGAATGTTATATGGTTTATATTATATTTTATAAAAGATAACTAGAACTACAATTTTACTAAGTTTATGCCAGATACAGTTTTTAGAGATAAATAGTTTCTAAGAAGTGACACGACATACTTGGATCCTCCTTAAGGATCGGGTTTGGCTTGTTACAATTCCCATACATGAATCACATTTTATTTGGTAAAATTTATTCCTAATCCTTCCTTGTTTTCCATCTACTATGTTTCTAACTTAACTCTTTAATTTTCACTCTTTTGCCCCACTACTTTTCATTTTCCTACAATTTAGTCATTACCTCAAATCAAATTCTCCTATCCCGAAATTATTTCTAATTTCTATCAACTCTAGTTACTTTATATAATTTTACTCTAAAATTCCTATTTAATCTATTTTTGAAAATTCTCTAATTTTTCTAACCCGACACGCCACTGAACCACACCCATTATACTTTGAAGATGTTACAATGAAAGACATGTTGGAATATTAAATACATCAATATATGAAATTATGAGACATTGAGATAAGTATTGAATAAAAAGTTGGGAATTATATGATTAATCATTTTCATCATAACTTAAAAGTAGTGTATTTAATGTCATATTTATATATTTGCTTTAATTAGCCTTAATGTATTGATTTTGAATTATTTTAATACCATTGAGTATTCAATACTTAGTGTAGGGTTATGTTTATTTTCGTGCGCAAGTTTCAAATGAGAATTTCCATAGATTTAAAGTGGTCAAGCATCCAAATCAACAGCTCATCTCGAAAATCATCTTAACACCTCTTTTGTATTTATATACGTTTTGGTATATGACATGTACCTAGGATAATGTTGTGGCTTGTTAATAAGCTAAAGTTTTGGTATTTTGGTTTCAGGTTTGAAAGTTAAACTTAATCTTGTGATTTAGAAGTTATTATGCTTGATCTTATAGACATTAGATATGCAAATTGATTGACTATATGTTAATGCATTAGAACTAGGCTTTGATGTTGTTGAATGTAATTTCATGTGGTGAACTGATGGCTATGCATCGATACTATGTTTGGACATTTTATAGGTACAAATTGGAATGAATTATAGGGCTTAAAATGCTCAAATTAGGTAAAGTTACTATTTAGTCTCGAGACAAGGTAGAACATGTCTCGAGACCCTAAGAGTAAATTTGCCATTTTAAGGTGTTGTAATAGGCTTAGTCTTGAGACCAGCTTAAGAGGTCTCAAGACAACTGAGCTTATGTCTCGAGACAAAGTGGCATTTGTCTTTATCTCAAGACAAGAGCATATCGAATCTAAATTAGTTTTTCCCTATTCTAGGTCTTCAGACAAGGACCTTTTATCTCGAGACAGTCAAACATTGAAACTAAAATAAAAAAACAAGGGAAGCTTGTCTCGAGACATGCATTCAAATGTCTCGAGACATAGCATAGAAATTTTGGAAATTGAGTTTGGATTTGATTCCCAACTCCCAAATTGAGTTATCTTAACTCCATAACTTGATTAATTAAATTACTAAACGCTATATATGTAAGTTTGTGATTAAAATGGATGATTTAATTGATATAAATGATATTTGTGCATTGAATGATATGATTATGAAGTAAATTAGCCTGAGTTGCTTCAGTAACATAATGTGACATCACACATTCAAATCCAACAACCAAATCGGGTGTGGGAATTTAAAGTTTATTAAGACTTGCTATCATAATGAAGATATATTATAATCCTTACTAAACAACAGCTAAACTAGTCGAATACAATATAATAATAACAAAACAAGGTAAGCAAGGATTGCTGGCAACAACGACTTTAACATTCCAATTTGATCCAACTTCCTCAATCCAATGGATTATATAGACTCAATCTAATCCAATTCGATTCTCCAAATAAATTTCTCCAAGTAATATGATCTTCATTGATCGGTTAATATAATCCACGATCTCAGTTCAACCCAAAAATCTAATTTAATAAATTTTCAATCATCTAAATATAGAAAGTAGCCTAGCAATGGTTAAAAGAAGTCGACACTTAAACACATCATACCCTAAAGCTTGTTCCAACTCAGTTCATTTACAACCTTATAAATTAATTAGAATGTAGTTCAATACATAATTTATATATTCGCTGCTTTTTCTTCTGTTGATTTTGCCTTATGTTGGTGTTAAATTCTAACCACACCGATCCATGATCAAAGCATGCATAATAATTTAAAACGAGAAAATTGAACTTACTCAATTCAATAAAATTGACTCAATTCTTAAAACATTCTAGAAAGCTTACACTTGAAGCTTGCTGACCTAGTATACAGTCCAATAACTTGTAATTTACAATGTTAATTTTAAATTTACTAGATAGAGATAATAGAGAAATTAAATTTCCTTAGAACTCTATCTTGAGGATGGATTTGCATCTAAGCCAGGGACTCAACTAGTGTAATTACTTTTAATTTTCTTACCTATTTCGTTTTAGCATTTTGGACAATTATTTGAAATTCTCAGTTTGAGTGTTGAAAGTAAATGCTTCTCCTAAAGTCATGCAACGTCTCATACAGAAGGTCAGCCACCGGCTACTTTAATGTAGAATATTTTCTAAAAATGTTAATAAAATGATCTGTTTCAAAGTGAGGAGACCGAGTTGTTTCGTCACTTCTATTCACCAACAAATAATGGTTCGAGTGCATTAACATCCCAGTGACGCATAAATTCAAACATGTTGTGGGTACCACTTCTGATTTTCCAGCTACTCAAAGACGTCCACAATCATAGCTGGTGTTAGCAATTTTGTCTCTAAACAGAATAATTAGGGTAATAATGCATAAGCCTCTTACCAGCAAAGCAGAAGTATCATGCATGGTTCCCACCACAAAAGTTTCCAAAGACAACCAAAACACTCTCATTTTTCGCTCCTTTGCATATTGATCTAACGCTGCCCTTGCTGCTTTCATACCGGTTGGATCAAGGGCGATGCCCATGTTTTGCGATAAGCATCTGGCAAGCACAACCGCATCCTCTAGCGACGCGGACCCACCTTGTGCGAGGAATGGAGCCATTGCATGCAACGCATCCCCGGCGAGTGTCACCGTCCCTTTACAAAATTTGGTTCGAAGCAAATCCCAAGGAGCTCGATACCTCATTTGATCAGTCAGATGTAAGGAGTCGACGTCGCTGTTGTTTATCATCTCCTTTATGTGGTTAGGGAAACCCTTTATTGCTTCCACAGTTGACTCTTTGATGAGCCTCTGGTCTTTCGAAACCATTGAATCTGCTAAATTTAAACCATTTATAGAATTTAGAAATCTGTCAAAAAATTAGATCTGAACAAGGGTTCCACTATTGGATCAGTCTAAGTCTAAAGGCTTCGAATTAAATCAAATTTAAGCTAATGCGACAATATTATACGTAAACCCGATCAGCTTCGATCATGGGCTGAAAACCATGACGACATTTGATGTGATGAAAAAGTGAATAAAGTACCTGTGGAAGTTAGTTTCCGAGTTAAAAACCAATAGACGTCATTGTGATTGATGGGCAAAAGTCCAAGGCGAACACCATCTTTGTCGAAAAGATAGAAGGCGGTGCCAAATGGATGAAGTGTTTGATAATGAGTCACACCTCTAATGGCGCATGTAGAGAAATGCCTCGATGAGTTTAGTCCAACAATGCTTGCAACCACTGAGTTCACACCATCACATCCAATTATAACCTGCATGCATGCATCCACCTTTATATGACTGATCCGACAGATCGAATATCGACCCCAGAGCATATATAAAGTATTTATATACCCTGGCCATGAGCATAGTTCCATCATGTAGATGAAGAATGGAATAAGCAGACGTGTTGGCATCTACTTTTATGGAAACCACTTTGCATCCCAAGCGGACGGTATTTGGTGGCAATTCCTCAGCTAGTGTCTTCATCAAGTCACTGCGTCTCAAGCATCTACATTCACCACCATTTCTGCCATTCAAACCCAGCTACCTTAGCTTTATCTCTTTAATTAATTTAAAACCATTGATTACATTATATATAGTACGTGTATTTTAGTGTGATATGGGAATCTTGGTTTTGTACAATTATAAATTAACAATAATTGCATTTTTATTTGGAAAGTGTTGAATAATCTAACCAAAAAATACAAGAACGGTAAACTTACCCAACCGGCAAATCTGTGTGCTTACCATCCTTAACCGTAATGTAATGTCCCCTACACGGAACCAAAATCATAGTCAAATTAAATACTTGGTTTTTTTAAGCTTAAAATTTTACTTTTATTATTTGGTCAAAATAAAAACAATTTACTGGGAAAATGAAAACCAAACATTTATTAAAGAAATCAAATAAAACCCTTGTTAAAATTAAAATTTTAAAATATATATAAGTTGAGAAAAATGAATAATCTTACGATTGTATGGGAAGAGCAGTTTGCCGAAGTTTAGAGGCAATGCCGAGTTGATGGAGAGCTCGCCACCCGTTTGGTTGAATTATAATACAAGCTCCGGTCGCTCTCAACTTCTCTGATTTTTCTAATACTATACTTTCTACGCCTTTCCTGCATTTACATTCACATTACATGATGCCAAATGCGCTGTGTGGTGTTTCATTTTGACTTAGTGCGGTTACATATATTAACTTTTTATTTTGATTTTTAATGATAGAATTCAGATGTCACATTATTTTTATTTATATAATTAAATTAAATTCAAAATTTTATATGTATAATTACATTAAATCAAAGTTGACACATGACATTGTATTTTGGATAAAAATATATATAATTGAGAGAGTTCTCAAGAAAAATAGTATAAACACAACAAATCCAACATAAAATATTTATACCATTATTTAACTCTTGACTGAGTTGGTGTCATGAGTTAAACGGGCATCAACTTCGTTAGAGAAATTATAAAAATGTTATTTCATAATTAAACTAAGTTATATTATTCAACGGTACTTTAGTTTTTTTTATTTTAAAGGCATAATGACTTTTTTTATCCTCCAACTTTACAAAAAAAAAATTTCATTTTAGTCATCCATTTAAATTTTCGCCTCTTTTAGCCCTTGAACTTGTATTTTTGTCAAATCACCCCAAAATAGATAGAAAAGTTAACATTTGTTAACTTTGTTAACGTATACACGTGGATTGTCATATGGATGACACGTTAGAATTTAATTGATTTTTTTAATTTTTTAAAAATTAAAAATATAAAAATTATTTTAAAAAATTAAAAATATTAAAATATTAAAGAAGTACAAATATTATAAAAAAAATTTAAAATTTTAAAAATTAATTAAATGTTGACATGTCATCCATATGGCAATATACGTGTATACCACGTTAGCAAAGTTAACAAACGTTAATTTTTCTATCCATTTTGGGTTATTTTAAAATGTAAGTTCAAGGGCTAAAAGTAGTGAAAAATTAAATGGAGGGTTAAAATGATTTTTTTTTGTAAAGTTGGAGGGAAAAAAATAGTCATTATGCCTATTCTAAAAAACAAAATAAAGAATATGATATGAACTCACACCAATTGCTTTAGTAAAACCTTAATTTTATCACTTAACCAAAGAGTTTTTTTTAATATTTTTATACATTTTAATTTTATTATGCATATTTATACATATTTCATGTGTTACTATTATGAATTAGCTTCAAATCACACGTTTCATTATTTTTTTATGTTGTTTTTAAACACCCTCTATGTTCTAAGGACGTAATTTACACATGCATACATGTGTGATAAAATTTCTAGTATGTACAAAAGCCAATAAGACTTTGGCATTGTTGATCAACCAAGACCTTGGATCTTCAAGCACCTAGCTTTGAGTCTCACTATGTGCAATTACAATATGGGGATTTCTAGTCCTATTTTGTGCACGAGTTTTGTTCGATTATTTATCTATTATGCTTTGTATGAATTTGATTTTAAATTATAGTCGCTTGAAATATGTATTTATATTTGTATGAATTTACTTTATTCATAATAATAACACTTCAAAAAAAAATTTGTATAAAAAAATTAACTTAAAATATTACATAATCAATTGGTTTAAATTTAACTATAAAAATATAACACTATATTATAAAAATTATTTTGATGTATCTGAAATTAAGTATGGAAGCAAAAGAAACTAGAAGAGAAGAAACGGTAGATAAATAGATAAACCTGTGAAGAGCAAGAGCAGTGGCAAGTCCACATATTCCTCCTCCAACAATCACGATCTTTTCTTCTTCACTCTTTTCCATTTCCAGTCCACTCTTCTATGCTTCTATTCTTCCTCCAAGGAAACCCTTTTCTTTTTATTGTATGTATGTATATCACCTCTGCTAATGAATTGCCAAATTCTCTCTGTGTGTGCTGTTTTCTCAATAGCTTTAAAGCTACACTTAGAGAGAAAGAAATTTGGTGCCTAAAGGGTGAGACGCTCTTGTATATCTTGTTTGATTATAGTTTTAGGTTAAATTATTTTTAGGGCAAATTTAATTTTTTTATTTTTAATTTTAACTAAATGATTTTTTTTGCCAATAATTGAATTGTTTAAAAATTAATTTTTATAATTTCAAAAAGAAATAACTTTTTGAATTTCAAAACGAAATAATTTTTAAATAATAAACTAACGTTCGAATGTCTTTTACTGAAGCAAGGGAAATTCTAATACGCAAAGTAATTCTTACAAATATCTTAAACATGTTTACATCTAATATTATATATTCATAAAAAATATTATTTAAAATAACTGTTGATAAAGTTGTTTAAAAATAAAAACAAAACTATTAAAGATTTATTTTCCATCAATTAGTTAGTTAATAATTAATTAGTGTAACATATAAAGATTGTGAACGTAGCATAAACGACAAACCTCAGCAACATCCGGAAATAGTGTCGTAGTTAATGGCCCACGTGAGACTGGTGAAACTCATACATGCATAAGTTTAAAGTTTGCATAAAGCCATAAACTACATTCAAGCAATTCTAAAATAAAATTTATCCTATTTTCATCACTTAAATTTTTTTTTAATTTAACCACTCTGATTAAAATAATTATTCGAACTAATCAGTATTACATTAAAATTTCCATTAATTGACTAACATATTGCTGATATGATATGGCATATTAGCCAATTGAATGATGAGTCATGGCACTTTTTTTTTTTTTTTTTTTTACTTTTGACTAAAGCTTAAAAATTTCTTTATAATTATCACAAAACACTTTTTTTTCTTTCTCTTCTCTTTATAAACCAGAACCACCACCACCATTTTCTCTTCTCTTTTGTTCACCATTGTTGCCGGCATGTGCTGAGGCAATATGTATTGCAACACAAGGGAAAAGTTCCTTGCACATCATTAGGGGCGAAGCTAGAATTGTTGATAAGAGGTTAGGATATTTATATAAAATGTAGGGCCTACTTTTAGTAAGATAATTTTAAATTTGAGATAATCTTGATTACCAGGAAAAAATAAAATAAGTTAAAGGTTCAATTTGTATTAGATACTATTTATACTTAGATATTACAATTATTATATTTTATTTTTATCAAATTAATATTTAGATACTAATTTGTATTAATTTATCAAATTAAACTAAAAAATTACTAAATTTATCATTAAAAATTATTATGTAATAATAAAAATGATATTAATTAACCATTAATTAATTGAAAATAATTGAATGAATTAAAAATAATAAAACCCCATTGATAAATAAGACATAGCACGTACATTTATGTGAAGATATGCGTTTTACTTTTTTATTTTAAAAATACTTCAATATTATATATTTAATATTGTACACAAAAATTTTGAGCAGACTCTTGACTTAAAATTTTGGAGTTAACAATTTTGAAAAGAGTTATAATTTTTTTGGATATTTTTTAATTATAAAGAGAACCTTTTCGGAAGGATATAGTTTGCTTTAAGGGTTGTTGAGACTTGATCTTAAAATTGAGTATGACGAGATGATTACTTGATAATCTGAATGGATTAGATTCAATGGTCTTTGAGACTTGATTTTGAATTAATAATGTTCGCTTGGTCGTCGAGACTTGATCTTGAAGTTGAGTTTGGAGAAAGTTTGGATCCAAGGGTTTTTGAAATTTGATATTGGATGGTTGAGTTCGCTCCAAGGGTCATCAAGACTTAATCTTGAAAATGAGCTTAGACCTCCTTTATCCAGTTGAATTGGATTGAAAGACAGCTTCCTTTAGAAACAGTTTTTGACTTCCTCCCCCCCGATTGAACTATATTAGAAGGCACTTCTCTCATGAACGAGTATGACTTTCGTCAAAATTTCTTTTAAGTTCTTTAGTTTCTTTAGAGAAGTTTTGGATTTTTGAACTTGTATGTGTAAGATGGCTTGGGGTGATCCTTTTTTGGAATATCAATTACTTGGATAAAAGAGAGTTCTTGTAGAATTTAACTTCATTAGATGGTTCTACAAGAATTTAAACTCTTTCATTTATTATTTATCTTTTATGAATTTATTTAATTAAAGATAAAATAATCATTTAATATTATCACTTAATTATTTTAATTTAATTAGTGATAATTTTCACCAATGATAATTCTGACTTTACCTCACGACAATTTTAGTTTGAGACATGACGTTTTTGTAATTGGTTTAAAAAATTATCCATCTATAAATGTAACTACTGATTTTAATCTCAGCGTTATAGTACTCGATCTCACTACTATAATAACTCAACTCACTCCCATAACTATTTGTAATCTCATTGAAATTAAATTAATCACCGATGTAAAGTGACTTTAAGTAATCATTATCAAAAGATAAGTAAATATATATAATAATCTAAAAATTGTATTTGTACAATGTTTCAAATATGAGCACGTTGCGTATCCATATATTTTACTTTGCTTTGATGACACAAAAATCAATGTAAATAAATTAGCTATATTATATATACATTAAATGATAATATTATTTTGAGTTGTAAAATAAATAACTTGTATGTTATAAGTTATAAGTAATATTTTTGCTTTGGTAGAGATTTCTATATATTATTTTAATTAATATTATTAATAAAACAATTATAATTTAGTTTTTAGTTTAATCATGATATTAATAATATTTTTTCATATTTATTAAAAAAAAACATGAAAGTACAAAAGTACATATATCGTTATACTATATACGTTATACTTCTAATATACATAATAATAAAAATATTAATATTGGTTCATAAAAATAATTTATGTTTTTTATTCAATGATTTTTTTTAAAAAAAGTTAATGTTATAAGTGGATTAACAATATTTTTACTGTGATAGAATTACATCTAAGGTAGCTTGTAATATATTGTTTTAATTATTATTATTATTAAAATAATTAACACTTTCTTAACCAATGCGATAAAACAACAAATTGCCATATTTGGAAAATTGACAATTTATTAAGCCATATCTTTAGGTTGAGCTGATATTGTGGAATGAATGAATTACATCGACGAAGATCATATCACTTGAAACTTATTTATAAGATTGGATCAGATTAGATCAAGTCCCTTGAATCGAGGAAGTTGGATCAGATTAAAACGTTGGAGTCTTAAATGTTAACAATCCATGTTTACCTTGATTGTTTATATTATATGGTATTACGCTATTTTAGTTGTTGGTCAATAGGGATTGTGATGGATATTCATTATGTTAGCAAGTCTCTAAAACTCTACATAATTGAGAGACTTGCATAAGTTATGTGCGGACTATAGAGAGCATTTATCTATTCAAGTAAGGAAAATTATTTTTTAGAGTACATTTGTGATTGTAAAACTTTTGTGTTGTGATTTTACAGGCTAAGTTCTCAATAGGAGAATTTAGTAGCAAGTGATCTAGTCTTTAAAGGTACAAAAGTTAAGAGTCATCATAGTAACGTGATAGATTTAGGTTTACTGGTTGTAATTATTTGGAGATAGTGGATTCTTCTCACTGAGTTAGATTTTGTAGACGTAAGGAAACCAAACTATGTAAACAAGCTTTGTTGTCTCTTGTTTTGTTTTTGTGCTATCATAACCTATTTTCACAATCACTTCTACTCATACTTTGCTTGTTACTTGGCAATTGTTTCATGTCAATAGATAATATGTTATCATATCTAAAGGATTTGGGGAATAAATAAAGGGTTTTGTGAAAAATTTCAAGGAAATCTAAATTGGGAAAAAACTAAAGGATTTTTAGGGCTAACAAAATGACGTCGTTTAAGTCGAATTGGTATTGCAATTTTGGAGCGTTTATGAAAAACGCCACTAATGCATAACCTTAGCGGCGTTTCTAGTAAAAACACCACTAAAGCTTAATTCTCTGCTGTAGCGACGTAAAAATTTTGCTTTCGGTCGCTAATTAAGGATATTTATTGGAAATTTAAAAATCGACTTTTGATTTTAAAAAGGGGAGTCGCCACCGATCTTTTTCTAGGTGTGATCGGACACCTAATAAATCATCTTTTTGATTCTTGAACAAAAATAAAGGCCAAATTTGGGTCTATGTGAAAAAACAAAGCAAAATAGGGTTCGGGAGTTGGTTACGTGCGAGGAAGGTATTAGCACCCTCGCAACGCCCAAAGTTGGTATCTTGTTAAACATGCGTTGCCTTGAATTTTAAAATTGCGAGTTCAATATAACATTTAATTGTGATCCGATCAAAACACGAGAATTTTTTAAAATTTCGATTTCTTTTGAGAAAGACGTTCCATTTTTAACACAAACCGATTGATTTTCACCCAACATAGTGATGAAATCGATGACTTAATGTTAAATCGGTGCGTTGCCTTATTTATTGAAATTTAAAAAAATGAATGAAAATATTTTAAATAAAAAGAAAACTAATATCGATGTTGAAATAAGGTGTGAACTAATATGTTAAATACGGAACAGACAAATAATAAAAAGTTTAAGAATATACGAAGCAAATAATATATGAAACATTAACAATATATATGCGATAATAATAGTTATAAGAACAATAATAATGCATATGGTATTAAACATGATAATAATAGCAATAATGCGAATATGAAGTATTAGGGAACATATATATATGAAACATATAATACTAGATTAAAAATATATATGATATATATATTGAAAACAGTAATAATATAAAAAAAATAACTAATAATGACGATATATATATGTATCAAAATATATACGTAATAATAAGAATAACAGGTATATACATAGTATTAAAATATGTACATAACATAATGTCAAAAATACCTACATAACATGGTTAAAAATATATATATATACATGAGATAAAAAATATGATATAGTATTTGAAATATATACATAATATATATAAAAAATACAATATTAAAAGATATATATACGTAATATATAAAAATGTATACATAATATAATATTAAAATATCGACACAATAATATACATATTAGAAATAATAATGTTAAAAACACCTATTAATAATACTATGTAGACATATACATATATATATTGAAGATATATACACATATAATAAAATATATACTAACAATAATAATAAGAATAAGAAGATATATGTATACCAAATAACATATAATAATATTAAAATAAAATAATAAGTAGCCATTATGAAAACAATAAGTAATAATAAATATAATGATATATGGAAGTAATACTACATATATATAAAGTATATATATATACCCATATAATAAAATATGTGTTAAAATAAATAATAAATATAATAGGGACAAAATAGGTAAAATAGTAATATATACATAATATGGTATTAAAATATATATATATAACAAGGATATATACATGAGATGATATAAGAAATATACACATGGAATAGTAATATGTAACTAATAACATTAAAATATACATAATATTTATACAATATATACATAGGATAACATAAAAAATATGGATGGTATGATATATAAAAATATATACATAATATAATAAAATATATAAGTGATATGATGTTAAAAATATATATAAAATGTATAAAAATATGATATTAAAAAAATGATATGCATAATATAACGTTAATATATATATATACGTAATATATAGCATGATATATATATTAAAAAGATATATATATATATATGACATACAAGTATATAAAAAAACAATAACATTAAAAACGATTAATAATACTATAATATATATATATATATATATATAAGCATTAAGTAAAGATAATAATAATGAAATGCTAAAAAATAAAAAATATAATAATAACATCAATAAAATATAATAGTATAAATAATTATCAAAATTAAAACAAAATAATGAGAACAAGTGAAAAAGGATAAAATTGAATTAAAAATAAAGTTTTGGGGGCCAATTTAAAAAGAAATAAAAGGAAAAGGACTAAAATGCCACGCGCACATAACCTAGGAGGACCAAAACAGTAAATATTCCCTCTCATCAAAACGCAGCGTATGCACGGGGACTAAATTAAAAACCGTGAAAAATAATAACGCTAAATTGAAATTTCATAGAAACTTAATTGCAAAATCTCAGAAAAGCAGAAGGGCTAAATGTGCAAATAGCCCCTCAGATGAAAACATGCGGATCCAGAGGTTGGAGCGGGTTGGGTCGACCCGACCCGAGGCCAAAACGACGTCGTTTCAGGTTAAATGGGGGGGACCAAAACGCACCGTTTTGGTCCCTATATAAGACAATTTTTTTAAAAAAAATTCATTTGAACGGTGAAAAGAAAAAAAAAAGAGAGAAGAGGGAGAGGGGGAGAGAATCTGGCCATGGGCGATCACGATTTGGCAAATCGGACCGACCGTCCGTCCGTCGCCAAGTCGATCCACCAGACACTACGTGGTAGGAGAGGTAAATTTTTTTCCTTTTATTTTTTTTTAAATATATATTTATTAAATGTGTGTTTATAGATTAAAAATAGGCTCAAAAATGAGAAGAAAATAAAATAAATCACCTTAGGCCTTAGGTTTAGATTTTTGGTGTTTGGTTCTCCGATTTGTGACTGCTCTTCTGCTTTGACACCATTATGGTCGCTGGTTTTATCTTTCTGTTTTCTCTATATTGGATCTGCAATTTCTATCTTTTTTCTATTGAAAAATACCCCTCATTTTTACAAAGATTATCCGGCTCTTATAGCCTATATTTTCTTACAAATTGTTTCCTTTTTCTGCCGCTTCTGTCTCTTCTCTTTACTGTCTTGCAGGTGCAGAGGGTGGTGAATGTGATGGGGCGGTGCTGCAGTGGGCAGGTGGCTGGTGGCTAGTGGAGTGGTTGGGGGCAGAGGGGAAGTGGGGAGCTAGGGTTTCGGGATTGGGCTAGCTTAGGTGGGCTTGGGTAGGTTTAGTTTGGGTTAGTTTTGGGTATTTGGGCTTTGAGTTTTGGGTCTGGTTGTAAAAGGGTTAAAGAGGTAATTGGGTTTAGGTTGTAAATAGGTCTAGTGGGTAATGTATTTGGGTTTTAGGGGGTTAGTGGGTTTAGTAATTGGGTTTAGGGTATTTGGTTTAATTTGGGCCTCTCGGGTTTGATTGTAAACAGGTCAAAATTGGCCTACAACATCTGCAATGAAACGACGTCGTCTAGGGCAAATTAGTATTGCAAAATTGTGGCGTTTATGAAAAATACCATTAAAAATCTTTTTCCCTGTAAAGAAACAACGTCGTCCAGGCAAATAATTTTGTGGCGTTTACAAAAAACGCCACTAATGTATAACATTTGCGGCGTTTGTTGTCAAAAACTCCACTAAAAATTTATTGCTCTATAATGAAACTACAGTGTTTAAGTGAAATTTGTATTTCATATTTGTGGCGTTTTATGCAAAAACGCCATTAAAAATTTTATGCTCTGTAGTGAAACGACACCATTTAAGTCTATTTGGTATTGCAACTTTGCGGCGTTTATGAAAAACACCACTATAGTATCACTTTTGCGGCGTTTTCTTCCAAAATGCCACTAAAAATTTAATTCCCTGTATTGAAACGTTGTAGTTTAGGGCAAATTGGTATTACAATTTTGCGGCGTTTATAAAAAATGTCACTAAGAGTTTATTCCTCTGTAGGGAAACGACGCCGTTTTAGTCGATTTGCTATTTAAATTTTGCGGCGTTTGTGTAGAGCGCCACTAATGTAACACCTTTGCGACATTTTATTCCTAAACGCCACTAAAAGTTTAATTCCCTCTTGTGAACGTTGATGTTTAATGCAAATGTGTATTGCAATTTTGCGGCGTTTTCTCAAAAACGCCACTAAAAGTTTAATGCTTTGTAATGAAACGACACCATTTGAGTCGAATAGGTATTGCAAATTTGCGACGTTTACAACAAACGCCACTAACGTAACACGTTTGCAGCGTTTTAAAGCAAAACGCCACTAAAATTTTTTTCATGTAGTTGAACGACGTCGTTTTGAAAAATTTTAGTACATTTTAGCGGCCTTTTGACAAAACGCCGCTATAGCTCAAACCTTTTGCAGCGTTTTCCTTTTAGCGCCACTAATGTATAAATTTAACAGTATTTTTAGTCCAAACGCCACTAAAAACGCCGCTAAAAGCTTAATTTCCTGTAGTGTAAGTAGAAAACTATGTGTATGATTGGATTATAGGCATTATTTTTTAATATCCATAATAATATAGATAATGGTTTGTAGGAACAAATCTAGGATTTTACTACAAGGGGGCAAAACTTTTAAATCTGAACAAATTTTTTTAACCTAAAAAAGTGTTAATTCTTCTTGGATACTTTTTTTTCTTATCAAAAAAATCAATTTAATGTTTTTTAAAAAACATGAACGATTTAACTGTAAAAAAATTAGAAGAAAAAAATTACATTATATAAAATTAAATTCTTTCCAATATGCAAAAAAAATAACTAATACTATACTAAAAATTTCATAAATATCATTATAATTCCAAAAATTAAATTTAAAAAACTTGGTTTTAGTCTTATTTCTCAATACTAGGCATCCTAAATTGCACCTTCTGCTTTTTCATAAGATCGAACTCATCAATGATAGAATCTGTTAAAAATTCTCGAGCTATTTCTTTTTCGATGTATGCCACCAAGTAAGTTGAAAGAAAATCATCCTCCATTCTGTTGCGAAGCCTTATCTTCACAATTTTCATGGTTGAAAATGCTCATTCGGTTGTTGCAATGGACACGGGAAGAGTTAGCACAAGACAAATAATTCTATCAAGAAGAGGATAAATATTTGACTTATTTGTCTTAGTTAGCACTTGACACAACTCGGCAATTGTAGAAGCTTTCTGCTATTTAATGAGCATCAAGTTGAAAATGCTCCAATTGAATCTTCATGTGTAGCTTTTCTTGCTCCGTAAAATCGTCGGATAAAAATCATTTATAAGCTTGTAGATATCTTCCACCCAAAAAACTTTGTAATTATTGCATGGATCCAAAGTGGAGCTGAGAACAAGTAACTCGACTACCTCATCATTAAAGCGAGAATTCATTTCTCTTAGCAAAGAATTGATACCAACAATGGATATATCAAAAAGATAGTGATACTCAATTGTGAGGTTATCTTTCTGGATGCGAGACCGACCTCGACTAGCTTTTTACGAAGCACTTAAATTGGGGATTTCTATCTCATTATTTTTACAAAATAACTTCACTTTCTCAAACAAAGGATCTCACTCATGTTTTCTGAATTTCTGAAGAAGCGTTTTAGTTGATGATACCAGCTGCATCGCATTTAGTATATCCCACGATTTATATAGAATATTGAGGAACCGATTGATCATTATTGCTTTTTGACACTCTTTTCTTGAAAACAGACTCGATCTTTTTGTTGACCATAATTTAGTCAAAAAACTTGAAGACTGTAATAATATATTAAACAACAACATATAAGGAAAAAGAAAAAATAATAAGTCAAATAAATAAAAAAATAGTAAGTAGCCGAGTGGAAGATAATCTATATTTTTTTACTCTGTGCTCTCAGTCTCGGTATCAAACTCTTTTCTTTTTATCTCAATAATGTTGGCACTTTACCAGAGGAAGATAATTCATTAGTAAGATATACAAATCAAAATACAAAAAGGTCACTAAGCTAATATGTATGAGTATGAGCCAAATCAATTAATTCTAGAATTTGGCTTTAAAATCCATATTAGGCCTTTAAGTTTGGTCTTTTAAGGTCCATTATACATCAATATTTGATTATTATTAAAGTTATATAATTAAAAACTGAAAAATAATTTGTTAATATAAAGTATAATCTTATGACTTAAGAGGGCGAATTATATGAAATACAATTTGGTCAAGGGGGTGAATGTTATATAATGTGAACACCAAAATTAAAATACATGATAATTTATATATATAATTCAAAATTTTGAAAATTCCAAGGGGTGCTTCTCGCGCCTCTTGGATCCATCCCTTAGTTCGTAAAATATTTAATGTGAAATCCTACATTGAATTGTTTATTCAATCAACATTTTATTCAATAAATAATTTTTTTTTATTTTTTAATGTTTAGATAAAAAAGTTGACCCCAAATCATAATGGTTTTTCACTTAGATATTTAAAAGGTTTTTCTATTATCAAAAGTGGTACTTAAACTATGATCTTGTTACACAAATTACTCTAACTATTTACATCGTTAAAAAAAATTCTTAACTAATCATGTTGTGCCATGTGGTAAAAATTAGTTAAACTTATTTTCTTTATTCTCTATCTCTTCGAACACTTTCTCTCTCTCTCTCTCTCTTCTTCTTCTTCTTCTTCCTCTTGCTCTCCTAGTAAACTCTTCTTTTTAACACTCTCTTTCTCAAAATCTCACCCAACTTTTAAACCACTACTTTAAATGACACAAACTTGGCCGCCTTGTAGACACTCTCCATAGGTAGCAATTGCGAGTTTTGCTTTAGAGGCACTCCTATATAGTTGTGAATGTATGGGGAACTTTGCGAACTTCAACTCGATGACAAGTTACTAATAGTTTTCATATCTTTGGAGTCGTAATCATTAGTGACATGATGAGCGATTCTATCTAATAACTTCAAGAAATTGATTAATATGTTTTACTTGAATAACGTGATAAGAACATTACTTGATTTGATGGGAGAGAATGATGTGACACACCACAATTCGTTCTAGAAAAATGCACATACAATATCATCATTATTTCTAAGTGATTTTTGACATATATGTATATAAGTTGTTACATGTTTAGATTGTTTGATTTCATTGACACAAATTTTTATGTTGGTTGAGAAATGGCTTATATGTAATTTTCATTATTGTTATTGTTATTGTTTGCTCTTTTCAAACATTTTCAATGATGCCTTTACCTAGAAATTTTCGTTCATTATTCAATTTATTTGTCGCTTGCTTAAATTTTACGAGGCCCTGATCTTATCCATAATCTCACTTGCATGTTTCATTTGTTGATGGTAGTTGTGAATGATAGGAGCAAGGGATGAGAGAGCCATTTGTGGTGTGATGGTTGATAGATAGTTGGGGAAATTCAAGAGTTATGGAAAAAGAAGAAGATGATGATGAACAATGATAGGTCAAAAATAGTAAAAAATATGATGTGTCAGTGGTCATTAAAAATTTAGCTTTTGAGTGACTAGAATAAAAGCATTTTCTAGCAGCGGTGATGAAATGGTAAAGTTTTTTTAAGCGACTAAAATGAAAACACTTTAAAAATTGAGCGATGAATTAAGAAGTTTAACATTATTTTTTATTCTTTTAAAAGTG
The DNA here is from genome assembly GCA_025698475.1 of Gossypium anomalum. NCBI lineage: Eukaryota > Viridiplantae > Streptophyta > Magnoliopsida > Malvales > Malvaceae > Gossypium > Gossypium anomalum. Next base: position 21,650,971 of record CM046966.1, read on the forward strand.
GAAAGGGCTGATAGGTTCGGCCCATAAATCAATATTAATAATAAACTCCCGCTCGATTTCCAAACCAAAAATTCAAAACGAGATCAGTTCCAGACAAAAGAAAAAAAAAAAAAAAGAAGAAGAAAAGAAGAAACAGAGAAGGAAACCGATAATGAAAGAGCAAGAAATGGCAGACACACAATTGATTCGTAAAATTGCCAAAATTGTGGACGAGGCTAAAGCATCTAACGCCACCCATCTCCGGAAGCTGAAGGAGCTCTCAGCCGTCCGTTCGAAATCCCCTTCCGTTCATCAATTCTCTGTCGCCTTCACCAAGACACTTACCCCTCTCTTTCAAATTCTAAAGCGAACCGCCACTGTGGAACGCGTTGTGCGCTTTGTTTCAGCATTTTCCAGCGCCCAAGATCCCAACGACACTTCCGCTAGTGATGAGTTCTTGGAGGAATTTTTGAAGTTCCTTTTGGTTGGGGCTACTGCAGCTAATAAAACCGCACGATTTAGGGCTTGCCAAATCATTTCCGAGGTCAGCTCTTTTAAATTCTGGCTTCATTTTTTTAAATCTTTTTTTAGCGTTTTGATTTTTGGGAATTATATATATATAAACAGATAATATTACGGCTGCCCGATGACTCAGAAGTGAGCGATGAACTATGGGATGAAGTGATAGAGTTAATGAAATTTCGGGTGGTGGACAAGGTTCCGTTAATTCGTACACTTGCAGTCAGAGTGCTTTCACGATTTGTAAATGATTCTGAAAATAGCGACATTCTTGATTTATTTCTCGAAGTCCTTCCATTGGAAAAGAACTCGGTCAGTGTGTAAACTCATATATTGTTTCTGTTTTCTCGATGAGTTGCGTAATTTGTTATGAATATTTTAATTTCTTGGAAGGTTTATTAAACAAAATAATTGAGGTCTTTTTTTAACAATTCTAGAGATTCTGTTTATAGGAGGTTCGGAAGACCATTGTGTTATCTTTGCCTCCTTCAAATGCAACTTCCCAAGTAATCATAGATTGTACAATGGATGTAAGTGAGTCGGTCCGCAAAGCAGCATACTGTGTTATAGCTAACAAATTTCCTCTTCAAAGCCTAAGGTAAGCTGGATTTTAATCTTGTAGTTGTGCTATATTGTTTGTATTTCGTTTAATGAGTTCCGAGTACTTTCTTTTGCTTAATTTGCTTGGTCTGCTAGTATCAAGCATAGGACAGCAATTCTTCAGAGAGGACTTGCTGATCGTTCTTTGGCTGTTTCGAAGGAGTGTTTAAAGTTAATGACAGATCAGTGGCTTGTAAAGTGCTGCAATGGAGATCCTGTACAACTTCTCAAGTATCTCGATGTTGAAACCTATGAATCAGTTGGGGAGTCTGTTATGGAGTCCCTTCTAAAAGCCGATTTAGTGAAACTGCATAAGGTGGAAAGTATACAACAGTACATATTACGAACATCAGCAAATGAAGGAAGTGAAGGTTTGTGGAGATTTTAGATGATTTTGCTAAATGAGTAAAGATTGTTGTCTTTTATTTTCACAGACAATTCTGCCATTTCAGTAGCCACTATAATTATGACTTTGTAAGGTATATTGTTGGTTTAACATGTCAGTTTATACAAGAAAAACAAGTTCACTTGCCTATCATCTATCTTTTCCTGATATTATAATAGGAGATTCAGTGGATTGTTCTGTAAGTATCAGGCTAATGGAACCTGAGGTCTCTCTTTATTGGAGGATGGTGTGCAAACATTTGCAGATGGAAGCACAAGTAAGCTTGTTATTCTTTCATTTGTGTAGCCGTTTGTATATTTTAATATTCCCCAAAGTTACTGAACATATATTTAAGCGAGCACTTTACTAATATTAAATCAATATCCTCCTTTTTTGAGCTTATATAGCATTTTTAATACATAAGCATCTGATTTTGACTGAGAAGTCCGATTGAACAATTCAAATTATCTAGTTCTTTATTTAATTATTTTGTTATGTGTTTTACTATATTTTCTAGTCTCTAGGCTATTCTAAGGTGATATTTCCTGTTCCATGTTTTCAGTCTCTAGTTTGGTTTTCACTGGCTTGCTCCCCCTTGTTCTTTTTCTCCCTTCTTTTCCTTCCCTTTCTCCTTGATTGCCTCTTGCTTCTAGTTTCTGTATTTTTTTTTTTTTTTGTTGATCTTCATTTCTAATGCTATATCTTGACACATCTGTCATAACATCTAGTTGTGAGACATAGTGTTTACCTATCTATGTCCCAGCCACTCATCATTAAAACTGAGTACAACACCCTAAAATATTTATTTGCGACATAACACTGCTTTTGTTTCATAGGTCTTTAATTGGTTCTTAGGTCTTTGATGATAATGACTTGTTCAAGTATTATTCTTGAATATTACAACATTTCATGCACTTTCGTGACAATATAACAAAGTAACATATTGTTGGACAGGGAAAAGGTTCTGATGCTGCTGCTACAATGGGCACTGAAGCAGCTATATATGCTGCTGAAGCTTCAGACAACAATGATTTGTTAGATAGAATTCTTCCTGAAACTGTCTCTGATTACATAGATTTGGTCAAAGCTCATATTGATGCAGGTGGGTCAGGTTCTTTTGATCAACAAATGCAAAAAAAAACTTATTCTACTTTAATATTCTAATTTGAACATATAATTTCAGGGGTGAACTACCACTTTGCATCTCGACAGCTACTATTGCTTGGTGAAATGCTTGATTTTTCTGATGCTACAATCAGGAAGATTGCTAGCTCCTTTGTGCAGGACTTATTGCACAGGCCTCTTGAACATGAAGTGGATGATGAAGGCAACAAAGTTGCTATTGGAGATGGCATAAATCTTGGTGGTGACCGAGATTGGGCTATTGCAGTGGCAAGGTTGGCAAGGAAGGTTCACTCTGCTGCTGGTGAATTTGAAGAAGTTATTCTTGGGGTTGTGCAAGAGCTTGCACGTCCTTGCAGGGAGAGAACTGCTGACTTTATAAACTGGATGCACTGCCTTGCTGTTACTGGTCTTCTCTTGGAAAATGCAAAATCGTTCCATTGGGCTGTTGAACCTACTGAACTGCTTCAATCATTGCTGCTTCCTGGGGTATGGACCTGGTTGCATCTTTCAGTCTATTTGCATTGCACTTTGTTATTCATAATCAAATCCTTAAGCCTAAATCTAATATCCTCAACTTTTCAAGAGTATGGCTTTCTATTTCCACATTCTAATTATTTGGAAGACAAAATGAAGAGTTTGGTTACTAGTCTATTCATATTGCCATGTGTACTTACTGAAATAGGAAGTATCTATTCAAAGAGACGTAAAATTTGAGTAGAATTTGTCACAAATGATAGGTAACTTCTCTTTAGGCATTAAACTTGATAGAATTTTACATAATATGCATTCTATTTTCATGGGTCTGTACAAATTTTAGATGTCTTAAAATGCCTACTTAAAAAATAATCTAAAACCTTTTTGGAAGGATTTTATGATTGATATGGAATACAAAATGCAGGCAAAACATGTTCACATGGATGTGCAGAGGGTATCTGTCCGATGCCTAGGGCTCTTTGGGTTGTTAGAGAATAAACCTAGTGAAGAACTAATAAAGCAGTTGAGGATATCCTATGTTAAGGGCCCTTCTCCAATTAGCACAGTTGCTTGTAAGGCATTATTTGATATTGGGATGTGGCATGGTCCTCAGGAAGTTGATAGGGCCTTGGGACTGAACCCACAGCTTGAAGTAGATGCTATGCCATCTGATCTTGTAAACTTTTCTGAGACAGATGGAGCTTTGAATATTAAATTGGTCGATCTCTTATATGCTGGATTTACAACAAATAATAGGGCCAGAGCTCTGGAAAATGATGAAAATGAATCTGTCCAAGCTGTTCTTGGAGAGGGGTTTGCCAAGATTCTTCTTCTGAGTGAGAAGTATCCAAGTATTCCTGCTTCATCTCATCCTTTGCTCTTATCCAAGCTGATTAGCTTGTATTTCAGTAATGAATCAAAGGACCTCCAGAGGTGGGCGGATCTGATTCTGTCTCTACTCTTGTCTATCTTTTACTTAATACAATTCTTCTTTTCTACTTAATATGACAGCCATTACAACATTATTTTTCTGTCCTTTTTTTTTTTTTACTAGATTGAAACAGTGTTTATCTGTTTTTTTCGAGCATTATGCTTCTCTCTCAGAAAATCACAAGGTATTTAGCATTAATTTCTGGATGATATGCATCTCTTGTCAATACAGACACGGAAATAATATGTCCAGAGTTCTAGACTTATTTGCTGATGACAAATAAATTTGATTTTGCAATAACAGAAGTGTCTGTCTAAGGCTTTCATTCCTGTCATGCGTTCTATGTGGCCTGGAATAGATGACAATCCTGGTGGTTCTTCTTATATGGTCTCCAACATGCGTAAGCGTGCCATACAAGCTTCAAGATTCATGCTACAGATGATGCAAACTCCCCTATATGCAAAGGGGACTGAAGCAGAGGATGATAATGGTTGTAATGGATCACCAGAAATCATAGATGGCCCTTCACAGCCTTCAGTAGAATGTGGAGAAGAGGGACTTGCAATACGCATAGCCACTGAGGTAATATCTCTATTGCTTCAACTCAATTCTTCAGTTTTCCCAATTCAAATCTTAAATGTCATAATATCAATAATCAGATCCTAATTTCAAAATCGAGTAATACCTGCACCATCCAGCTTTACACAAACAGATAGATTAGAAATTCACTTAATAGCAAATCCCATCTGATAATTTATGTTTCTCCGTGGATGCAAAAAAAAGGGAAGTGTTTTATTGCTGCATTGAAAGCAATGAATTGCTTTGTGTAAGATGTTGGCCGTAATGGTTGGCATAACATTTGAGAAGAATAGTAATCTATGAACAAAATAATTTGTTACCTACTGTTTTGTTATTCTTCTATTTTCCCAAGGTGTTGAGGTTTCCAGCAAAGAAGACACCTGCAGAGAGGTCATATGTTGCCGCTCTTTGCAGAATACTTGCCTCTCTCCATTTCCGTTTATCAGAACAAGGACCAGTAAAGATAATGAGGAGACTTTTAAGTCGTGTGTGTGAATCTGTTTTAAGCGAGAAAGATATTCTAAAGGAGTTGAAGCTGACGGCTGAACGTCTTGAAGGACTAGATAGAAATCCAGATCAGGATTTGTCGGAAGATGAAGTTAAGTATATTTTCAGTAAGTATCTTACACTCACAGGAAAGATCATTAATTTTTTTGATGTTGTGCTTTTCATGTCAAATAGAAATTTTCATTGTAAATATTATACAAAATCTGTCTGATCATATAGAAGGCATACTTTCATGTATGAAGAATGCTTTTCTGGAAACAACCTACAAAAATGTAAAATCCAATACCAATTTTGGCCTGTTATATTTGTTTTCCTTTTGATTATTAGTATTTGTTGGGCTTGGAGAGTGTTTTTGGTCATTAACACCTAACTATGTTGTTTCCCAATATTTTTGGCAGGAAAGTTGGAGCTGGAATTCAACTTGGATGTTGATGGTTCCACTGCAGTTCCACAAACCCCAGCGCCATGCTCAGCTAGACCTAATCGCTCAAGGAGACGAGTGAGACGTGAAGAAGTTAGTTCTGATGAAGAAAATTCACCTCCCTGTGTTAAGTCTGTGGTTCCTAGCAATGGTGGCACTATAGGTCCTCGCTCACAAAGGGCAAGCAAGACTGCAGCAATGACCAAGATAACAAGAAGTAAAGCTGTAAGGATAGAAGAAGGTTTTCATGAAGACGACGAAGATTCAGAAGTTACAGCTGAGGATTCTAATGAATCAGATGAGCTCACCGAATAAAATCACGCCGCTTAGTTTGCATTACCTGAATCATCGTCATATATATACTGTGGTGCATATGTTTCAAGGTTTAGGTTGAGTTAAGCCAGATACATAGATAGATATGCAGTACTTATATTATATTTGTTGTATCCATGTGTATGATGTCCGTAACCCGTAAGTCGTTACATATATGATGTTGTTGTAAGCATTTTGGGTTAAGCTTTGTTTTGATATTGTTGTAACACAATTTGGGAAATGTTTGCTAGTCAAAGCCTATTCTCTTGAATCTTTCATGCGTTTAAAAAATTATAAAAAAATATATAAATTTTTTATTTTTAAAAAAATAACAATACCAACTCATTAAAATTAATTTTTTTTAAAAATTATGATTAAAATTTGAAAATCTTATAAACATTAGAATAAAAAGAAATCTACTACTTAGATTTTGATATCATTTGTTCATAATTAATCAGCCTACAATAAATACATCTAGTGAAAATTTAAAATTTTCAAATACCAAAACCTCATATACATTGTTTATATGGATATACATTATTATTAAATATGAATCTGGGTTTAAAATTTCAGATATCAAAACCTCATATATATTGTGTATATTGATATACATTATTAAATATGAATCTATGTGTTCTTGCTCACCTTGTGAGTTTGAGATTTACTAAATTTAATTTAATTTTGATTTGATACCCTAATGTATTTTATTTGGTTTAATTTTTAATTCAAAATAATAAAAACCAAATTTTAATTTTATTAAATATATAAATATTTATGGTATAAAAATAAATATTTTATTTTAAATTAATGAAAATAGCATAAAAAGGAAATTGATAGAATCCGATTGAATCGATCAATCACATCAATTGAATCAAGTATCAATTGGTTTATCGATTGGATTGCAAACTATTCTGAAATGTGATAAAAAATTAATTAAGTTGGTGAATTGAACAAATACACTTATTTCTATACATATAATAATATCAATAATATTCGAATTAACTCAATCAATAATTTTATAATTTTTATTTTATTTTATAAATTTTTAATAATTTATTTAAAGAACCAAACTAATTTAATAAAAAGCTAGGAAATCAAAACTGATAAAAAAAAATTGGTTTGATTATCTTTTCCAAAACCAAAATACTGTAAAATATGGAAAAAGAAATTCCAAAATAGATATGAACCGAATCGTTAGAACAGTCAGAATTTCGAGTCCAGGTTGAGCTAGATCTCGACTAACACTACACTGAAATGATCATTTATTTCAGCTTTCTGATAAAACTACGTCGTTGGGTGTCTAGATCTGCCTCTCAGTTTTCTTCTTCTTCTTCTTGGTGAACCCGTCCCTCCTCTCTCCCCTCTATTGACGCCTCCTCTTTCTGCCGTACTTCTACCGGCGGTGTCCGCCTCCATCTCTTTCATTCTTTGCAACCCCCCCGCCTTCATTTGTTTTAATCCGACGCCGTTCCAGTATCCCTCCCTCTATTTCCTTGCAGATTCCTCTCGCTCTCGACATCGTATAGGTGAGCCTATTCTTTTTCTTGCTATTAATCTATAGAATTTTATTCTCTTAGAACTTTGCTTTCTGTTCCAAGTAATTCATGTTTATCATTTGGACTGGCATAATGATTCTATATGATTTCTGGTCTCCATAATTTTGATTTCAATGAAAAACAAGATCAAATCAGTTGCATATTGATATTTAATTATTTATGGCGATATGTTTGCTTGCAGTAGAGGAATTGAGATCATCGAAATCTGACTTGGACTTGGATTCCTATTAAAGGGTGAAAATGCCGGATCAAATCCCATCTCCAGCCCCTAGATCCGCCACGGATCTCTTCTCCGACCCGCTCGACTCTCACCCGATGTGGTTCAAGCCCTCTCTCTTCCTTTCACCTGACTTCGACTCAGAATCCTACATTGCGGAGCTCCGAACCTTTGTCCCATTTGACACCCTCCGATCTGAGCTCCAGGCTCATCTCTCGTCTCTCAACCATGAACTAATTGATCTCATCAACCGTGATTACGCCGACTTTGTAAACCTCTCCACCAAACTGGTTGATGTGGACTCTGCGGTGCTTCGTATGCGTGCTCCGCTTCTTGAACTCCGTGACAAGATCCAAGGCTTTAGGGGAGCTGTTGAGGGCTCGCTTACTTCTTTGAAGAATGGACTGAGCCAACGAGCAGAGGCTGCTGCTGCCAGAGAGGTGCTGGAGTTGCTGCTGGACACTTTTCATGTTGTTTCTAAGGTAATAGCAGTAGTATTGTTATCAAGTCCCTTCCATTTCCATTTCCATTTCCAAGAGTTTTGGTTAAACAGACTCCTTTATTAGGTTGAAAAGCTTATAAAGGAGCTTCCTAGTGTGTCTTCGGATTGGTCAAATGGGGATGTCAATTCAATGCAAAAGAGTAATGCTTTGAGCTCACAACATGTTGAGAATGGAACAACAAATCTCAGAGAGACCCAAAGCATGCTTCTGGAGAGAATTGCCAGTGAGATGAATCGCCTCAACTTTTATATTGCTCATGCACAGGTACCTCTTTTTCTTTTCAGTCACAAATTTTATGCCTTAGCCACCGAGAATTCCACATCTAATTATGTAATCCCCTTTTGGATTTGTTTTCTGAATTTACTTTCATATTTAGATAATAATGGCAATTCATTACAAAGTAATTATTCTCTGGTTTGCTGTCTTATTGCTGGAAGATGTGCTCAAGACAGTTAACCATTAACTTTAGAATAAGCTTCTAAAGAATATTGCACGAACTTATTGGTTTAGAGTCTAACATCCTCTCCCGATTCTTACATTTAGGAATTAGTTTGTACTATGTTAGTGTGGTCAATCATATCATCAAAATCACTTATCTAGAAAATCCAAAAACTTGGTAATATCACCATTAACATCATGCCAATAGTATTGCAAAACATTTAGCTCATACCATCAGGCCTTGGTGAAGAAGGATGCATTTGCATAAGAGCAGTGTGATCCTCCTCAACTATAAACTTATGTATCAAAAGCTTTACAAGCATTATGTATTTTATGTGCCTCATATCAGCTATAAACATAATATTCATATCATAGTCTCATGACTTATGAGAATAGTTGACAATCAGGGTAATTTTGCTTCATGGTTACTGACAACAGGACGATTTTACTAAAATCTGTATGCATTATGGATATGTACCTTAGAGTGACATGAACAACCCCAGGTCAAAATCTTATTCTTTGGAAGTAGAAATTCATGGAATATCTGTTTTCTATATTATGCAAGTGCAGAACCTGCCTTTTATTCAGAATATTGAAAAGAGGATTCAGAGTGCTAGCCAACTATTAAATGCAAGCTTGGGACACTGTTTTGTTGATGGGCTGGAACACAGGGATGTCAATGCAATTTATAATTGCTTACGTGCTTATGCTGCTGTTGATAACAATGGTAATGCAGAAGAAATTTTTCGCACGACCATCGTGGCTCCATTTATACAAAATGTTATCCCACATGGATCCTCTGGGGGAGTTGTTGCGGCATCTGGGGATGAACTTGAGAATGATTATCAGCAAATTAAGAAACATGTTAAGAATGATTTCAAATTCTTACTGGAAATTGCTTCTGCAGGTACATATCCCATATCAATTCTATTAACAGTGTACTTCATCTAGGTCATTGGGTCTTTACTACCAAGTTATATTGCATTTGGTGCTGGAAATAGGTTGGTTCCCTGAGAAGAATATATATGAACTTGGTGAATATAGGCTTCACAGTTCAAATTTAATGTCCAACTGGTGCACTATTTCAGTCTTCTCATGGTCTTTGCATATCAAACTTCAAATTTGCTACATGTGAAGGCTATTGAAGTTGTGTTGTTCGTTTTGTTCAGAAAATTCAGGATTACGTGTATTTGACTTCCTGGCAAATTCAATTCTGAAAGAGGTCCTTGAAGCCATCCAAAAGGGAAAACCTGGTGCTTTTTCTCCAGGAAGACCTAAAGAATTCCTCAAAAACTACAAAGCAAGCCTAGATTTCTTGGCCTATCTTGAAGGTAGTAATCTGACCTTCATTTTGCATCTAAGAATAAATCTTTGTAAAGGAGACTTTGGTAAAGAATTAAAGTATCTTAACTATAGCCCATTTTATTATATTTAAAAAAAAATCTCACTGTCAGGCTATTGCCCAACTAGTGCTGCTGTTGCCCGATTTCGAGCCGCACCTTCTTATGTTGAGTTCATGAAGCAGTGGAATGTTGGTGTTTATTTCTCGTTAAGGTATTGAGTGGAATTATTAGATATTTATTTTACTAAAATAATTTTGAAATAGTACTTAGATATGACTGCTTTTATTTTCAATCTCTCAGGTTTCAAGAAATAGCTGGTGCACTGGACTCTGCACTTACAGCCCCCGGTCTTGTTCTTGTCCAGAATTCAGATTCTGGTGAAGAATATTCCCTGAACCTAACGCTTAAACAAAGTGTTACCCTCTTGGATAGCTTGAGATCCTGCTGGAATGAAGAAGTTCTTGTCCTTTCTTGTTCTGACAAGTTTCTTCGCTTGTCCCTGCAGCTGCTCTCAAGGTCATTCCTTGGATCAAATACTTTTGGGTTGTCTTGATATACTGAACATCATCATTTGACTGTATTTTGCGTGTAATAGATACTCAAATTGGTTGTCTTCTGGATTGGCTGCTCGGAAGAAGGGTAGTGCTGGCTCCAACCCTGGATGTGAGTGGGCTCTTTCAGCTGCTCCAGACGATTTTGTTTATGTATGCCCGTGTCTTTATTCTATTATGTTTCCAAGTTAAATTCACTGAGCCTTATTTAATGCACAGAGGTTTAATCAATGGCATTCTTTATGTTTGAATTTTGAATTTTGAAGTTTAGAGAACTGAAGAACAAATAATCAGTTTTGTTTGAGTAACTAAATGGAGAGATAAATATAGAGAAATAATTAGTTATCCGCATATCCACTTGATTCTTTCTAATGTAGAAAGATCAGAGGGAAATTAAAACTGGTAATAATACTTTCTTCTAACCTAAAAACATATTCCTAAGTTTCATTTTTAAAATGTAGAAAATAAGAGATGTAGTTATGCAATTGCTTCAGATCTACCATTTTCAGCCCCCCAAGGTCAATCTTCTGAGTTATGTATCATGTTGTTCACAGGACTTTAAGCATTCTATCATGTACTCTTTTTTTTTAATTCTACTTGCAACTTGATGTCATTCTCTAAGTTAAGCACTATTATATATTCAATGTAGACATAATCATTGTTGATCCAGACTTTTGAGCAGCATATGTATGAATGCACTTGTGTTTGCAGGTTATTCATGACATAAATTGTCTGGGCAAGGAAATTTCTGGTGCTTACCTGGATCATGTACTTAGAGTTCTATCTTCATGTTCCGCTGAAGTCCTTGACCTTGTAAAGCAGAGCATTTTGCACAGTGGAAAATCATTGGATGATTTGTTACCCTTGGTTATCAACACAATTAAAGAGGCTTTAGTTCAGAAGTCTGTTGAGGTAAGCATTACAATGTTAAACATATTACTTATTTGCATAAGTGTTGTCAAAGCGTGCGCCTTGGGGCTTAGCTACCAAAAAACAAAAGCCCCTTAGATCCTTCTGGGTGAGGTGCATGTCTGGTGTGCTTAGGCACTTATTTCTGTTAGGCAAAAAGAGATCATCCAACTAATTTCTCTTGCATTTCTTCTATTTCTATTTATTTTTCATTAAGTGGACCTTTAATAGTAAAAAAGAGTATAATATCAGTATCCCAACTTGAGATTATAGACAAATCGTGTATATTGCCCAAAAGAAGGAAAACTACAATTTTCATATTTTGTAGGATAAATGTCTAGACTCTTTAGAATTGATTAACAAAATTATGTATCTGAAGTTCATTTTATCTACACATTGTGCCTTCCCTAAGCTGAGCACTATTTTTTTTGGCATCTTGTGCCCAACAGCATTGAGTCACCTTGCGCTATGAAACCACCATGACGTGTTTTATGGTTTCTATTGTAATTTGTTTGCTTGCACTCGTTTATCATAAATTCCACAGGACTTGAGACAGCTGAAAGGAATAACTGCAACTTACAGGATGACAAACAAACCTCTTCCTGTCAGGCATTCGCCTTATGTAGCAGGGGTATTGCGCCCATTGAAGGTATGCAATCACACAGACCCTGTACCTTCTTTTGTTTCTCTTTTTATTATCGCAATTTTTGCTGTCTCTTTTCTTGTAAATTTTCAACAAATGAAACCATATATATAGTGGTACATATATGCTATGTTGTTCAGATACATGTATAGATGTTGCACATGATATGTATTCAATAGGAGTGCTTTTAAATATCTTGAGTTTCCCCTTATATTTGACTTTGGAGGGTCAAAACCCTATATGCATGTCCATTTTGAGGTGTTAGATGTGTTACGTGTCTGCATGGATACTTGAAGAAAATTGAACAGTCCAAGAAACATAGAAATGAAATATAAAATCTGATATAAATAATATTTGTTTGCTTAGAAATATAACAAATTTAAATGCAGCCCAGATTATTTACTTGTTTGGCTTGAATTTCCATGGAGAATGTGTTTATTTTTTACCTAAAGAGTTTGTTGCCTGTTGCCCACATGGGCAACCAGTGCATGTTACTTAGCTTAAGCAACAAATTTCAATGCTTTCAGACTTTCTTGGATGGTGAACAAGCTACAAAGTATTTGACCAATGATGCGAGGAATAGTCTACTGCTAGGTGCTGCAACAGACATAACTATTCGCTATTATGAATTAGCTGCTGACCTCGTCAGTGTGGTTAGTATCACAAACAATTTATTTCCCTAGTTTTTTCTCTAGATATTAAATATGCTTTTAATAAAACCTCTAAATTATCTTGTCCAGGCAAGGAAGACAGAGTCATCACTTCAAAGAATAAGACAAGGCGCACAAAGACGGGCTGGGGCAAGCTCAGATGTCTCGGATCATAATGTGTCTGATACTGACAAAATTTGCATGCAATTGTTTCTTGATATTCAGGTGAGAATCCCTTCCTAAGAATTTGCAATCCCTCCGTCTTTGTCATTGAATATATGGTGCAGCATTGTATTGAATTGTATACTGTTACCAGGAGTATGGGCGGAACCTTGCTGTGTTGGGAGTGGAAGCTGCTGATATTGATGCATACCGATCCTTATGGCAGTGCGTTGCACCTGCTGATAGGCAGGATGAGATCAAGTTTTAAAATCAGTATCGCATTGCATCTGGTTCTTTCACATGGTAAACTGTTTTCCCCTATCTTTAACTTGATCTTATGGTGATTTTCTTTCCCCTCCTTTTTGTTATTAAAAAAATTAAATGGAAGTGTAGACCATTACTCTGCATATATTATTGTTGTTGTTTTGCTTACAATATAGCGAAAATTTTGTACAAAAGCCTTTTCAGCATCTCAAAGTATATTATTATTTATCTTAGAACAAAGCTGTGTATGATGAACAATGACTTTCAGTCCCTATTTTAGTCTAAATAACGTGTTTTTTTTTTCCCTCTTTTGTGGTGTATTTTAAAGATCACTTACCGTCTCTCGTCACTCTTTTTTTTTTTTTTTTTTTTTAATGGAAAAGGATTTTATTATTATTTCACCATCAACCCCTTATGTAACTTGGAAACTGTGGTTCAGGAAACTTCTTCAAGCTTCAGAATATATTCTTCAGCAAGAGTTCAATTTTATTCACAGGCGAGACCAAAAGTTGTAGAAGCTTAATTCCATTAAAAGAAGTTACAGTATTTCAAGAGAAATGGAGAAATTGCAGAGCACTTGCACCTTCATTGCCCCTAATTTCCTGTCTATGTTGATTTCTTTATTATTTTTCTTGATACCAGAATATTTACTGCAAGCGTTAAAATTTGTATCCCATCTAAGTATATGAAAATTTTGATTCTTTTTCCTTGAATAAGCGTAGTCGATCAAATGAGTTTTTATCTAATACATGATTGATTTAGTATGAACGAGCATTGATCAATAATTACGTGCTAAATTAGTAAAGATAATATGATATCATCTAATACACCACCTAGCCAAGCATATGATTTTATTGGAATCCATGGTACTATCATCCTCACCATTTGACCATTGTTTCTGAACTCTGGAATGCACTTGATCTGACCTGACTGAGCACACAACATGAATTGCGTTCGTATCAGAATAACCATAAATGACAATTAAGTACATCTGTCCACGGCTAAGTTGCCAATACAAACCGATAGGCTAAGGAATTTTTCATCTCAGGTCAATCTTGTCAAATCAACCTAAATAATATATATTAAATATATTAACAGTGAAATGAGCCATCAGACCAGGCTAAATTTATGGGCCTGGAAATTACAGGCAAAGGTGAAAGTAAAAGCACAAAGGAAAACAATTTTTCTACATGATGTTTTGCAGACTATTCACTCCAATTAGTCCCCCTAAAGGAACAAGCTTAGCGAAAGATAAATACTTGAACCAACACATTTAGGGATTAAAGAAACTCGAATCCGACAAATTCTGACCCGACTTGATGTGTTTGGGTTGGATTTATTTTTTGAAAAATTAGGTTCAAGCCAGGTGCTATTAGAGAATTAGTTGGATTAGATCAAGGTCAAAGGTTTGAGATAAATCCGTCCGCTCTAAAATATTTACAAAAATACCCCTAATATATATATTAAAATTTTACTTTCAATAAATAAATATATTAAGTCTAAACTCAAAAGGTTAATCTTATTTACTTCAAAATAAAACAATTAAATTAAATTCGGGTCGAGTCGGGTCAAGTCGAAGCAAAGTCAGGTCTCTTATTAAATTTCGAATTCAAGCAGTTTTTTTTCTTAAGAGTTGAATCGGGACGAATTGATTAAGCTTCGGGTCAAGGCGGGCAAAAATCCACCCCGTTGCCATCCCTAAATACATTTAATATATAAAGTAAAAGTAAATAACTTCTAACAAATTAACTAAAATGAAACTCATGCAAAAGTTACACTGTTAGATTAATGGTTTACAACCCCCCCCCCCCCCCAATTGAATTCATTGAATTCCTATATTTCTTTCATATACTAGGCATTTAACAATGGTTCATAAGGAGGTCTATAAACAACATTATCTTAGGATAAAGAACAGTCATTCAAAAATATATTGGATAAATTAAACATTCAGCTGAAGCTAAAAACTAAAATCTTAATGATAATGTCTAGTTACAAACCAAAGTCTTGTTCAGCTCGCTTCAGCACGGATGTCACCCTGTGGAAAAATTCTGGTTCCTTTTCTTTGATATCATCAAGACTCCTCTGCTCATGTTCATCAGCCTTCAAATAACAAAACATTACTAGTGTGAAGAGCAACCAGGAAGTATGAAGTTACTATTACTTTTCTATGATAAATTGATAACCCAAACCATACAAATGGAATTAGAATTTGAAAACATGGAATCTACCAAGGGATTTTTTTTATAAAAAAATTGATGATTATCAGTAAGAAAGTTAATAACAGAAAAAAGGTCCAGGCTTCAGGTGAATCCAAAAATTTAAAATTTTAAGATTGAAAAAATATCGTCATGATCGTTGATGAAAGGATGATCTACAAGAACAAAGGCAATGCAACAAAATAACATATGTACTAAAGAAAAACAAAAACGTAGGATTTCATCGGACTTCCAGGCATAGGCTACAACAAGACTACCAAAATAGCACTTGGTAAAGCAAAGCCTCGAGAAAGTAAAGAATCTTATCTTTTTAACCTTTCAATCTTTCTATTCAAAACTAAACTAGGTTTAACAGAATATCAGATTAAATAGCTGATTGCGGTCATAAGTCCCACCAAGGTTATGATAAGGTCAAATTTTCATCTTGGAGGAAGAGATGGAACAGAAATTTAATGGAAAATTGAAAATAGAAAGAGGTTACTTAAAAGGAAATAGGGAAAACAAGAGAGAATTTGAAGAACTAATGGGAGAAATCCAAAAAGAATCAACAGAGGGAGACAATACCAACAATTAGTATCTCAAATAATCATCATAAAAAACCTAATCGTAACTGAAATAACCAGATATCTTATGGGAAAACTAAAATAACCAAAATAGGATTAAAGTCAAGCCTACCATCATACTATGACTCAACACTGAATTTTTCCAATGTGTTTCAACTTTATTTTGTTTTGCCATAATACTTTCAGACAAATATATGGGATTGTAATATTTCATGAAATATTGTATTAAGAAATGCCAAATTTGCCATTGTAGTTCCAATTTTGTTGATTTTTTAAACAAAAACTTGACTTTGTTGATTGCAAATGACAAATTTCCATCAATTTAGTTACTTTATGTTCCAAATCGTCAAAACTAGAATCCAGTTTAAAGATTCAATGCCAAAATTTCATTATTGACAAGTAGTACAATGGGAAATTTGGCCTTAATCCCTAACTACAGCCAAGACCCAATAAAATGCAATGCCAAATATGTTGAGAATCTTTTATTATTTGACAGCATTGAATAGCTAATCTTTAGAGATTACAGCTTATTTTTAGAGATTCTAAGTAGAGATATTCTTTCCTTAATTGATTCAATGCTTCATGTATATATATCTGTACATATTTCTAAGAAATACATACTTTTGTGTGAGTTTTTCCTCAGTACATTAGAGTATTCATCTATAATTTCAACAAAATATGACCTTATATCCTAATATTTTAATAAGTAACATACTAAAGTTATATTAAATAACCTTTTTTTAAGTTGAGAGAAGCAGAAAAAGCTTGATAGCAAAAGCTCTTATGGCTCTAATTAAATTAACGCGGAAAAGTACAGGGAAGAGGGATACAATAGCAATTTAGAGGGGAAATAAAAAAAAGACACAGGCAATTCACAAGGAACCAAGGAAATTAGGGTAACATTTCAAAAATCATTATCTCAGATATTCATCATCCAAAACCAAATCGGGAATTAATATTCATAGCTAAACCCAAAGCAAAATCCTGATACTTAGAAAAGTAAAATACTTGTATATAAAGAATCCATAGTACTTGGAAAAGTATAATATTGACTAAGAAAAAAAGAAAGCATCTTCGTTTAGAGATTACCTCTTTAAATTTTAAAAGAACTAAATTTGATACAGATGCTGCCTTTGCCTGATCCCATCTGAAATGAATAATGGATAATGTGTTACAGGTAAATCAAATATCACAATAAAGGTATAAGGCAAGGATGATCTCAGTTCATAAACTCGATATATTTATACCCCACATCTCAGGTAAATGATATTGTGCTTTAAGACAATAAAATGAAAGTGAAGATTATCAACCATTCAGTATCTATCAAAAAAAGAAAAAAACCATTCAGTAGGCTACATTTTGGCTAAAACTTGTTCCAGTGCAAGATGGCCAGAAATAGACTAGTGACATAGCAAAAGAAATGGCTCTGGTAAAGTTCACGGCAGAAATTGCCTCTGAAATAAGCTTAAAATTGTTGGAATCCCTAAGATTAAGGACAAAAAACTTACCTTATTACTAAAAGTTCTTTGTAAATAGAAACTAATCTCAGTCACTGATTCTTAGGAAGATTACTGATTTTTAGGGATTGTTTCCTTGTTTGTATTAATTCCTCTCTTTATAGCTGTTAACTAATTAGCAGAATAAGAATAATCTTTTCTCTAAAATTGTACATGGTATCAAGAGCTCTAGGATTCATTCGATCCTGCTCATTCATCTCTAATCTCCCTTCCTAAAAATCCCTCTGGTTTAGTCCTCCTCCCATGGGTGATGTCAATGAAACTCTGTCTGAAACTGAGACTTCACAAATAACTCAGAATGTCAATCAAGGAATCACCCAAAGTGAACTTAATTCCTCCCTTATAATCACCAATCATCGGCTAGACAGGAAGAACTTCTTGCAATGGTCTCAATCGGTCCTTATGGTGATTCGTGGTCGTGGCAAATTAGGGTACATCAATGGAGAAATTCCATGACCAACCACAGCTGACCCGACTTATGCCACTTGGGAACTCAACAACTCAATTGTAATGGCTTGGCTAATTAATTCGATGGAAGGCCATATAAGCCGCACCTCTCTCTTTTTCAAAACTGCAAAAGACGTGGGATGCAGTCAAAGAAAACTACTCGGATCTTGGAAACGCCTCCCAAGTATTTGAGATCAAGCTTAAGTTAAAGGACATCCGACAAGGGACACTCGAAGTAACTCACTGTTACAACAATCTGAAAATTTTGTGGCAAGAACTAGATATGTACTATGAGGCAGATTGGGGTGAAGGCTTGGAACGCACCAAGTTTATGACTCACCTCAACAATAAACGTCTTTATGAGTTTCTAGCAGGACTGAACCGCGAGTTAGATGAGGTCCGTGGCCGAATTCTGGGCAGATCACCTCTCCCAACCATCGGTGAAGCATTTGTAGAAGTTAGAAGAGAAGAAAAGCGTCGTCTTGTCATGATGGGAGACTCAAAGGAACCCAAACCTGTGACATCTCTTGGCAACCGGCCCACTGAGACCTCTGCCCTCATATCCAGAGGTCCACAGCCACAAAAACCACGTGCTGGAAATGATTCTAGATCAACCAGACCATGGTGTAACCATTGCAACCGTGTTGGTCATACAAAGGAAAATTGCTTCAAACTCCATGGCTATCCTCTAAAAAAAACAAAAGGATAATAAGACTGCCCTGTTATCCTCCCCTGCTGCAAATGATGTTCTCGATGTTCGCCTAACCAAAACCCAACTTGAGACTCTCCATAAGATACTTGGTACTTCCACTGCTCATGGATCTCTAGCCACCCAAGGTACTGCCCTCAATATTGCATTTGAATCTAATAATCAATCCTCGTGGATACTCGATTCGGGTGCCTCTGATCACATGACAGGTAACTCCACTTTGTTTCACACCTACACCCCTTGTCATGACAAGTCCCGAATCCGCATAGCTGATGGTTCTTACTCACCTGTGGCTGGAGTAGGAGATGTACAAATAACAGAGAATTTTTTTCTCGATAAAGTCCTACATGTCCCAAACTTGTCCTGCAATTTACTTTCAATCAGTAAACTTACTAAGGATGAAAAAGTTCTTGCTGAATTTTCTACAATTGGTTGTGTGATACAGGAACAGAAATCGGGGAGGATGATTGGCACTGCTAAAGTTGATGATGGATTATATGTTTGGAATAAAGACAGCACACAAGGAGGATTGGCTCTATCCACTTCAAAAGAGGACACAATTATGTTATGGCACCGCAGGTTAGGGCATCCAAATTTTTTGTATTTGAAGAAACATCTTCCGTTGTTATTTCGAAATAAAAGTATTAATTCCTTGAAGTGTGAAATTTGCCAATTATCCAAACATACCTGTGTGCCATACCCATTAAAACCATATATTCAGTCCCAACCATTTTCATTAATCCACAGTGACCTATGGGGAGCCAGCCGAGTGAAAAATATTATGGGGGCTAAGTGGTTTATAACATTCATTGATGATCACACTAGGGTCTGTTGAGTCTATCTCCTCAAAGAAAAATCTGAAACACCCAAAGTATTCCAAAATTTTCACTCAATGGTTCGAACCCAGTTCAACTCTACCATACATACTCTCCACACTGACAATGGGAGAGAATACTTTAACTCTGTCCCAAGCCCATACCTTTCTGACCAAGGCATCATACACCAAAGCTCTTGTCCTGAAACTCAACAAAACGGGATCTCCGAGAGAAAAAATCGACATCTCCTTGCTGTGGCTCGAGCCATAATGCTCACCATGAATGTTCCGAAACACTTGTGGGAGAGAGGTCGTTTCACACCTACTACTATCTCATAAACCGAATGCCATCAAAGGTCCTCAATTTCCAAACACCTCTAAATACCCTTCTACAGACTTTTCCTCTATTTCGTGTTCCTAATCTTCCAGCCAAAATATTCGATTGCAAAGCTTTTGTCCATAACCATCAACCAAATCAATCCAAACTTGATCCTCGAGCCCACACCTGCATCTTCATTGGATATTCCCCCACACAGAAAGGCTATAAGTGTTATTCACCAACCTTGCGCCGAATGTTTGTCTCTCGTGATGTTACCTTCTTTGAAAATGAACCATACTTTGCACCATCTCATCTTCAGGGGGAGACCTTCAATAAAGATGAGACTCTTAATACTCTCCTCATTATACCTCATGATCCTACCACTACTATCACAAACAAGCCTAACAACCAAGGTGCTATGGTAATCCCAGATTTAGATACTGTTTCCCCTATGCAGCAAGAAGTTAGCACGATCCTTCCCAATAACAATACCACCACCGAAGTGCAACAGCCCCTTGATCAAGGAAAACAAAGAAAAACAGGCTCCCAAATATGTGTCTACTCTCGACGGAATCGTTCTCCCCAGAAACTCGATCTGGCGAAGTGCCAATTGCATCCCCAACTGAGGACTGTTCTGAAACAGAAGTCTCACCTCCGTCACTATCCATCTATCTTCCAATTGCAGTTCGAAAGGGTACAAGGAGCTGCACTCAACACCCTATTTCTCGGTTTGTGTCCTATGGAAATTTATCTAAGTCTTACAAAGTTTTTGTGACTAATGTTGATTCTGTAAAAACTCCAAAAAATATAGAAGAGGCTCTTGAATCAGCTAAGTGGAGACAAGCTGTGATGGAAGAAATGAAGGCCCTCAAAAACAATGAAACATGGGAAGTCTCGGATCTACCTAAAGGAAAAAAAACAGTAGGATGCAAATAGATCTTCACTACAAAATTTAAACCCGATGGCCGTATTGACCGATAGAAGGCTCGACTTGTGGCTAAGGGCTTCACCCAAACTTATGGTCTTGACTACGACGAGACGTTTGCACCAGTTGCCAAACTAAACACCATTCGAGTCCTCCTACCTCTTGCTGCCAACCTTGATTGGCAGTTGACTCAATTGGATGTAAAAAATGCTTTCCTCAACGGGGAATTAAAGGAGGAAGTGTACATGGATTTCCCACCCGGGTTTGAAGAAAGCAAAGGCCAAGTGTGTAAGCTGAAGAAGTCCTTGTATGGGCTGAAACAATCTCCACGGGCGTGGTTCAGTCGATTTGCAAAAGCTATGACCAGTAGAAATTACATTCAAGGGCAGGCAGACCACACCATGTTCTACAAGCACTCAGAAAAAGGAAAATGCTGCATCCTTATCGTTTATGTGGACGATATAATATTAACAGGAGATGACTCAAGCGAAATTATGAGGTTGAAAGAATTCCTTGGTACAGAGTTCGAGCTTAAAGACTTGGGGAATCTTAAATACTTTCTTGGTATGGAGGTAGTAAGGTCCCAAACAGGTATTTCTATCTCCCAAAGGAAATATGTTCTTGATCTACTGTCAGAAGTTGGTTTGATGGGCTGCAAACCAGCCGAAACTCCTATGGAATTTAACCTTAAATTGGGAACTGATGAGGATGGAAAAGAAATCCACAGGGGGAGATATCAACTACTAGTAGGAAGACTCATCTACCTATCTCACACCCGTCCAGATATAGCCTTCAGTGTGAGTGTTATCAGTCAGTACATGTATGCCCCGAGGGAGAAGCACCTGGAAGCTGCATATAGAATATTAAGGTATCTGAAAGGAACTCCTGATAAAGGCTTGCATTTCAAGAAAACTGCCAACCAGAATGTGGAAGTCTACACTGATGCAGATTGGGCAGGTTCTGTTAACGATAGACGCTCTACAAGTGGCTATCGTAGTTATGTTTGGGGTAACCTTGTGACGTGGAGAAGCAAAAAACAGTCTGTTGTAGCACGCAGCAGTGCAGAGGCAAAGTATCGAGCACTATCTCATGGTATATACGAAGGAGTTTGGATACAGAGACTTATGAAGGAACTAAAAGTGCCTTACACCAGGCCTATGAAGATGTTCTGTGACAACCAGGCAGCTGTCAGCATAGCACATAATCCTGTGCATCACGATCGCACCAAACATGTGGAAATAGATCGCCACTTTATAAAAGAAAAAATACACTTAGGAGAAGTGTGCATCACCTACCTACCTACTAGACAACAAGTTGCGGGCGTGTTAACTAAAAGTTTGAATGTAAACATGTTTGAGGAACTTATTGGCAAGTGAGTTTTGATAAACATCTACACTCCAAACTGATGGGAGTGTTGGAATCCCTAAGATTAAGGATGTAAAACTTACCTTATTACTAGAAGTTCTTTGTAAATAGAAACTAATCTCGATCCACCGATTCTTAGGAAGATTAATGATTTTTAGGGATTGTTTCCTTGTTTGTATTAATTCCTCTCTTTATAACTGTAAACTAATTAGCAGAATAAGAATAATCTTTTCTCTAAAATTGTACAAAAATGTTATTCAAGTGCTGCTTAACAAAAAGAAAGTTTATATGTTGAATTACAAATAAAATTAGCTGTATGCTATCTTAAGCTTTTAGAAATCTGCTAGACATGAAAGTTATTTGGCCTTTCCAACGTATATTTGGACACATGGATGCATCCATAAATTGGGTTAATGAGTGCAATTGCCCCCAGTAGGATTGAACATAATAAATGATTTATATACTAAAAGGAAAATAATAGAATGGTACTAGCTCTGTACGAGGTGAAGTCCCCTAGTCTTTGGACAAGGTACATGTTTCCAGTTTCAACATCACTAAAAAGGGCTTTATAGAAGGGAAAATTTCACTCGTTTTGTATCTTAACTGTTGGACTAAAAAATCTCCATAGTTCAAAACTACTTAAATGAAAAATAAGAGAAGCCAAGGGAGAATGAATTCTCAATTGCTCAAATCTTAGTACATGGTTGATTCCACAGGAGGCAAAGTCCTCTAGTTGTTTGGACAAAGCACCATTCTGCAATTCCACCTCCACTGGGGAGGAGCTTTATAGGATAGTATAAAATCACTGTTGGACTAAAAAAATCACCATAATTGAACACTACCAAAAATCGAAAATAAGATGGGCTTTACAGGCCACTCCTAAACAATAACAAATAAACAGCATTAAAAAACATGTTACTAATATCACCAATATCAGAAAACACATGCTGGTTCTATCCAATCATATCAAAAAGTTTGTGAATGCCATATGCTCCAAATTACATCATGAAACAAACCATACCTAACAAGCATCAACTCGTTAACAGATCGCCACATTCCACGCCCCACATCTTTTGGAGATGGTTCTCTTGCACTTCTCCCACGCCACAACTCTTTAACAATGTATTGCACTTCTTCAACATCAACCTGCAGGTAATGGCAAAAAAGAAACAGAAAAAACAAACTTTAAGAACAACAATATTAATCTGATATAGAGCATGAACAAAAATATTAATCTGACATGCAAATGGTTTCTGAGACAAGGGAAATAGGAATGGCAAACCATAACCAGCTGGAAGGTCTGAATATAATGGCTTACTAATAATAGATTTAGGAACAACGTGACTGCCCATAATTTCATGAGAACTATAGATTTCCTTTTTCTTTTTCTTGGACAAATGACAAAGACTTGAACTATATAATAAGATTATAAATACATATGATATTTTAAAAAGTTTTTAAGGGGTTATTAATCATGGCCCATTTATTACAACCCTTTTAAGAATGAGACAATCTTGGTTGACCAATTGAAAACCCATTTCAGTATCTCACTAAATGACTGAATATGGATTTGCATTATCAAAACTAGAATGGTCTCTATGCTCCAGGACCATCAATGAAGAAGAATGTATACATATGATAAAACACAAAAATAGTTTTAAGTTGCTTATATTAAAAAAATGAAGTCTTGAATTGAAATAATAAAGATGAATGTAATTATTCCAAATTATCAAGGCTATATAGCTTCAACTAAACGATAATACATTGCCTTTATTAATAAAAATAGTTTTGAGTAGCTTAAATTCTATATCACGAGGATAATAGCTTTTCCATAAGGTGGCATCCAAAGGTTTCAACCTAGTTCATGAAATGGAAGCTCACAGAATGGCTTGAAATGGCCAAGAGAAGGCAGATAAGGAACATTTGATGACCACAGATTCCAAGCAGATTCAGTCAAAAACAAATATTGTGCCTTAGAAATTCAACTCTGAGCTTTCTTTTCCTGAAACACTTGACACTGTTATTAAAACTTAAGGTTTAATAGATGATTACAATTTTCAAAATGTTATTCCTCAACTTAGTTGAGCCATCTGGTGTGATAGGTCATGTTCTTCCACTATTTTGTCCAAGTCTTACCCAATTTGATCCAAAAACCACCCTTCATCGATTCAAGCACATGTCAAAAGCCTTAAACCTAATTTGTTTCTCCCTAAAATGCTCAGTGCAAGAAGCAAAGCATATATCATATACTCTTGCTACTCCATTTTCCATCAAGAAACTTTTTCGCAACAAACAGAAAATATTAATATATGAATCATCAATTAAAATGCCTAAATATTCAAGGAAAAATTGCTCATTAACTTGCAATAGTTTTCAGCACAGAGAATACTGTAAATTGTAATACAGTATCCACAAATTTCACATTGGACAAAGAGGTTAACTGGCTTCATATCCCTAAGATTTTATTTTACTATTAGTTTATTATTTGAGCACACGTTTATATAAATTTGATTTAATGAATTTACCAAATAGAAATGGGAAGTTCTAGTATCCAAGCAGATGGAAGGAGAAAGGGATGAACAAATGATAAAATATTTAAATCATAAAATAACTGCATCAAGGAAATTGAAAAAAGTACTTTACATGTCAAACAAAAAGAGCAAAATAATGACTCCTCATGCAAAGGGTGTCGAGGCAAATCCTACCTGGACTTGCATGTCTGCACCATATACTGACTCCTCATGCTCAATAAGCCGTTGAAAAAGCGTCTGATAATGGTCAACATCTAGATTTACCACTGGCTCTGTTTGAACATCCAACCCTGCAAGTTGTGTAACAACATACGAGGCCATAACCTGTCCAAATATCGCAGGGATGGTACCAAGAACTGGTATGATACGGACCCTAAACCCAGGTACTATCTGACAGCAGAATAACACATTAAATTGTTGGATTAAACATGTAGATTACATACTAATGTAAACCAAAATATTTTCCTTTTCCTTCTACCCTTAAATCTAGAGATAGCAAAAACCAGGGACCTAACACTAGCAAGTTAAAATATATTGCTAAAAGAAACACAGCTTTAGCTCCATCCAAATGTACTTTCAATTCTTAAATTCTGCTGCAATATATTGGATGAATTTCCCCACTGCATGATTTTAGGTGATCAAACAGAGTAATTTAAAACTGCAAAAGGAAGAAGCAAGCATCCTCACTTGATAATCTGAAGGGTTGTCTTCTTCACCACTTGGTCCTCTAAAAGGAAGCAGCTTAGCTTTAGGTTTCTCTAAAGAGAAAACAACAGGAATTCCACCCTCAATCCCATGATCTTTCCTTAAACGGTGTCTTACCTAGAAGAAAAAATTTGACAAAGAGTAAAGTGAATGATAGCTGGAAATAAACCCCTAAACAATGTCTTCTTAATGCAATAGATAACAAGAGTAAAATTGGATATCCAAAATAACAAATACAAGCATAAGATATTAAAGTTTTTCCAAACCAAATAAAATCCAATTGGACAAGGTCCCAAAGTAAACACCAATCATAAGATCAGCAACCACCAGAAAACTGCAGTAGCAAGTGTAGATTCAAAAGCCACAGATGCAAAGAGCCCCCATTTTAGAATGATTGACAACTCCAAAACAACTTCACCGTATTCAGAATCAATAATATAAAATGCCAGAAGCTCAAATCACAATAAATAATAAAAATACAAAAACATAAATATTTCATAACCTAAAGCTACTGATCCTAAAATAAAATAAGTATCTAGAAGCTAAACCTAACCTTCGTACATACTAAGTAGCAAAGCTGATCCTAATCCTCTATTACTGAATAAAGTAACCAAAGAATCTTAAACGTCTTAAATATATATAAAAAGTACTGCCAAACCCCTAAAATATTGGAAAGAAGCAAAAACTTTAGATAATTAAATTCCTTGAGCAATTTTGTTACACCCTACATAAAACACAATGCTGGACTCAACTATAAGCACCAAATCTTCTCAGTATTTTCCATCATTCTGCCATTAAAAAAAAATCCTATTATTAACCCCTCAATTTTCTTTCCATATAGCTTTGCAACCTATGTCCTATCAATATGCAGTAACCCTCTCCATCCACCCTACACTACATTGTACTTTTTAACTTGTTATTACCTATCCAAAAGCATCAATGCCTACCTATGTCATCTTCTATAGAAGCATAATGCTCCATTCCAAATGGATAGAAAGTAGGTTTTACCTACAATTCTGCAGCTGTAAGCTAAATCTAAAACTCTTTGTAATCTAGTCTCAGTTTCCTTAAATTAAGAAATCTGATATGTAAGCCATAGAGACTTCGAATTGAAAGAAAATGGTTAAAATTTTTTAAACAGGAGGATTGGGGAGGATTATTTTCACTAATGCTTGACGAGAGAGAAAAATGAGGCAAAAGAAAGGATGGTCATTTTCCATCCTTTTTTTTTTTTTTTTTAAATCATTTAAATTGGAAAGATTAGATGAGAAAAAATGAGATGGGTGTGCAAGTAAAGTGATGCAAATTTACTAGATTTCCATCTTTCTACAAGCACACTGATAAAAGAAATAACATATATTCCACAATTCCATTTTTCTCCTCCCTCAACTTCCGACTTTACATATTTCTATTCTCCCTACCAAGCAAAGCATTACAAGATGTGGAAGAAACAATGACCTTCTCAAACAAAATATAATTTGTCTACCAAAATTCTATACCAATTTAGACTCACAAGAGCATATCACATATCATGGTAACAAAATCTAACAATTCCATTTCATATAGATTAGAAAGAACCAGACATTTAAAATAAATAACTAAACTAGTTAATTGGATACCGTAAAACATAAGGCACAAACAAAATGGAAAAACCAAAGCACAAACACGGAGAGGCATAGAAAAATATCTTAACAAGCTAGTGCTCTGAAAGTTGAAACAAGGCTGAGTGATTACAGATCTAGATAAAGGATCATTTGTTGACTCTCTTAAATCAGCCACACGAATTCTTGTTGGATCAGCTCTCGCACCAGCTCCTGTCGCAGATAGTACCTTCAGACCTCTGCGTACACATGCAGCAAGAAGTGCCACCTATGACATATGATAATAGAGTCATGTTAGGTAGAACTTTTGCCATTAGAACAATCTGTGTAATTCCAGAAACAATGTTTTATGCTGACAGATTGTTAGCAATCAGCTGAAGAACTTGTGTTGCTTGCTTACTCGTGCTTTAGATGGGTGCAATATCAAACAAGCATATAGAAGGATTAGCCATGCACTAACATAATAATGAAAAAAAAGAAAGACATAAATTAAAGCATAACATGAACCACATAAAGAAATTAGGAGTTCTATATATGGTGAAAAGCCAATATTTGACTGCAACGTTATATAAAATTCTTATAGCCAGTAGGTAAAACTGAAAGTTCATAAGTCATGATGATACCTTTGTGTCAATGTTATCAATGCAGTCCAAAACAAAATCAGGGTTGCCAGAAAGAATTTCTTCTTCAGATGACACATCATATAGCAACACCTTTGCATCTACTTGGCACTCGGGGAAAATTGAAGAGAAATGCTTCTTGAGGCACTCAGCTTTGGGGATACCAACATCTGCTCGTGTTGCAACAGCGTGTCTATTTAATGATGAAAGAGATACCTTCTCACATAGTCAAGAGTAAGTAGAGATTTCTTAAGAAAAGAATTTAATGGTCATTTTTTTAAAGAAAATACATGCTTTGCACCCACATCCAACTTACACTACCAGCTCCTTGAACTAGCAAAGCGAAATTAGAATGCACAAATAGAAGGTAAAATTTTATATAATATTATTATGTTGTCTCTTTGAAAGCTTCAAAAAGAGCAAGCCACAAAACAATGATGTTACGACAAACCCTTGCAAAATGATAACCAGCATCCTAGAGTCCATTCTTTTGGCATATCCTTTGGGATAAAGATAGTAATGACAGAGCAAGTTATTTCCAGACTTTCTTCAATCCAATGGGCAAATTTCTCCAAATTTCAGAAACATGTTATAACATAAGAGTATGTCTGGATGCTGGATTCCAAGGAGGATATTTATTTCCAGAGACGACACGTTATTTAGTTTGCCAAAATAAAAAGTGGAATTTGGATGAGGGATTTTGAACACTCAAACATCTCATTTCAAATTCAACTCTTGAGGTGGAATTTATGAAATTCTTTGGTCTTTTATATCAATATTTATGATATTCCCCAATTTGTGAATTCACAATATCTTTCAAAGTATTTAAGTCTTCCAGAAATTTCAGAAATTCAAGAACATGACAATAAATACAAGAAATGGAGGACCTAAGGAAAATAACATAGTGACATATGATTTGTGATCAACCAGTAATTGTAGCTTAAAACAACTTGCAACAGAGAAGCAAAATTGCAAATACAAAGTTCAGATGAATATGCAACATTATACAAGCCATACACCAAGCCTAAATAAGTTAGCACTGGATTAATCATTGATGAAACATATAAGATACCTGGTCAAAGTCCACCAATAGGAGCTTGCCAACTCCTGATCTCAAAAGCATAGATGCAGCATGACTTCCAACACCTCCAAGACCAATGACCACAACATAGGACGATGTAACCCTTTGCTGAGAATCAAGGCCAAAGAACTGGATATTCCTAGCAACAAACAACGAAGACAAAGACAAATACATGTTCACTTATTCTCTCAAAATGTTAGAGAAGGATGGTTAGGTATGTCTAAACCTCACATTGGGCATAATATATGAATACTGGCCAATCCATGAGTGCACTTTAGCTCAGAACGTTAGTCTAAGAAATTTAAAAGTAAATCAAACATTCTCACCTATGTTCAAGCCAAGCTCACCTATATTCAAGCTTGGTTCGTTGATTAAATGTGATTAAACTCGTCTATTTAATTAGTAACCACACATAAAGAGAAGTTAAATTGAGCTCATTCACGTGTTATTCGAACAACATATTTGTTTGCTTACACCCCCCAAATGTAGACGTCCTATATATCTACTGGGTTTCCACTTATCGCAGAGTGTGTTATTTGGAAACCTCAATTATTTTGATCCAGAAGTCCTCCCAACTGTTGAAATTTTCCAAGTTGACCATCCACATCAAAATCTTTTTCATAACAAGATTCAAATATAGTACACTTAATATCATAGAAATAAAAAATTTTCATATGTCCAGAAAGAGAGTAGTGTAGATGTTATATAGACACAAAAAGATCAATACACTCAGCTTTGACTTTTCAACTTGCCTTGACATGTTAGAATATAAGATTTAGGGAAAACATGACCTGAGAATTAGAGCAATGATAAAAGAAAGAAAACCACAACTCTCCTGTAGGCTGTAGCATTTTAATTTCATAAAGGGAGTAAACATGGTTCATCCATAGACCATGGGTTAAAGAGATTTACCTAGTCAGTTGCTCAGAAACTATTTCATCTGCTAGAAGGCTCAAGCCAGTCATCCCAATATTCCCATTTCCAAGACCAGTCGCACATTTGACAGTTGTATCTGATGCAATTTCAATTCCCGGAATAGCAATCAAAGAAATGGAACAATAACATTTTCACCAATATACTAGTATCATACAAAAAGTTTGACGAAAGAGTTCAAATTTGAACTGAAAATGACATTAAAAATTTAGAATAAACACAGAATTGATAAAGATGATTGCATCTATCAGATCTAGCATATTTAGCCTTTTGCCAGTGTTGTAGGTCAGTTAGAGCATCGAATACAAGCATTAAAATAATAGCATCTTTCATCATGTGTGAGAAGCATACCACACAATAAAACAACAATCACCACATCATGCAAGTTTTCTTAGAAGTACAACTTATAGCCAACAGAAAACACCAAAAATCTTTAACTTGGTGATACTGTCACAACAGAAATCGGGACTCAACACAGCCATATCATTTAATCCAAACTTAATCGCCTAACTTCTAACAAGTAATCTGCCAAACTCAATCTCCTATCTTCTCGCAAGAAATCGACTAATATCCCAAACTTTATCTTCTAGCTTCTCACAAGTTTAGAACTCTTACTAAAGAATTTGTAAAATATAAAGGAAATAAGCAAACCACACCTTAAAAGTATATTCTCATACACCTTCAGGATCAAGAATCATTTTCAATATACTCATTTGAGAACATTCATCAAATTATATCATGAAAACAGTTAAGGATAGAGGATCATTCATATTAAAATCGATAACTTCAGAAATTCATTGATCAACTTCAAATATAAATCATTCCTGAAATAACATATCATATAGTTAAGGTCCCATCTTTAAAAATTATAGAAGACTCATATTTGTTAGCTACCGTCAGTACCATAACCAATGTCTAGAGTCATATTGATAATCTTGTTCTCATAATCTTTACTAATTATTGTAACAGTTAGTACAGCCGTATGATAACTAATTTGAGCTGTCAACGGGAACATGTGCTAACTGTTAATAACCCATTAGAGAGGGCATATGCTAACTACTATAACCCATTATTAAAGCATACCACTAATTCTATATCAATTGTCCCCTTTTTTGGGAATCGAATTCAATATTCACAGCTTTCACATAAGACATCCTTTTAGTCATAATAATAAAGTTTCATATCTCATTCAATAATCCATAATTCATCGTATTAATAAACCAAAATAATAATCATGTGTTTTAGGCTAATTTATATCCTTGAAAAAAAAAAAAAAGGGAATAAGACAATTAACTTATTTTTGCAAAGCCTCTTTATTAAACAGAATGATACAAAATCCTGTTAGAAACTGTTTTCTGAACAATCATGGATTCAGTATAGGTAAAATTCATAGAGATTCATCACTCAGTAAGTAAGATGATTACTACTATTAACAGCCTAGATATTTGTCTAACCTAATCATATATTCATATCTACCAGAAGAATTGCAGATATTAGTTCCCATAGCAGCAATCACTTTTCAGTTAAAAAAATAACAAATTGCTGATCAATTGGGTTTTTCACATTACAAGGCATGCAGCTAATAGTTAAAAGCATGTTGAGGTCCATCAAATGAGAGAATACAACAGCAAAGCCTTTCTTTCGGACAATTACCATAGAAATGGTGTATAACAAGACAATTACTGAGTAAATAAAACTGACATTACCATTCAATTCGATTGCCTTTTTATCGCACTGGTTTGAAATCCTTCTGCAAAATACACAGAAAAATCAATCATTAAAAAGCTTCTGGTAAACTGCCGAAGGAAAAAATTCATACTCTATCTTTTATGAAACCAGATTAAATGAAAGACTCGTTCAATATACTTATATTTAATCTATTTCTAGGAAACTAAAAGGCAATTAAGTACTTCGACAAAACAACTTCACGAAAGAAAGAAAGCATAGCCTAGAAATTCTATTCAAATTTAATAATTTTAGCGAACATGGATGTGGACTAACAATGACCAATAAACATTTTCATAGAAATAAAGAAAAGAAGAAGAAGAAGAAGAAGAAGAGAGAATGAGATATGACGATAAAAAAAAACTTACCTTGGAAGAAGCTTAAGAAGAAATAAGGTAGAAGCAGCACCGAGAAGAGCACCTCCGCCCACCAATGCCAAGCTCTTGAGCTTCTCCTCCATTTTGATTTTGCACTTCTGTTTGGGTCCTTAATCTTCAATGTCTGCGGCTCAGGGTTTTAGGCGGGATATTGGCTTAGGGTTTAAGACCCGATCCGAATCCGACTAATCTGAATTGGGTAGAGCGTGAATTTGAAATAGCTTCTCCTGGAATAACCCGAAAATCCATAAAGGCTGGAATCAAAGTTATTCAAACGTGAAATGATTTGAAGTCATAAGGGTTATTAATTCTTTGCCACTCTTAACTTGTCAACTTGAATTTAATTGTAGCCAAACTAAACTGTTGTACTTCCTCCTCAATTTGAACAAAATCTTCAATGTTAGCAAACAATAAAATAACACCGGATATTTTCACACATGGTAAAATATTAATAAAAATTTAAAAATCTTTAAATTTATAAATTTATTTGGCTTTTAAAATAATCTAAATATGAACCTAAACATTATTGTATCACTAGTTTTATATATTTTTAAATTTTCAAATTACTGTTTTAAAAACCAATTTTTAGAAGTAGAATTCTTATTTATTTTAATTTTAAATAAATTTTTTATAATTTTTAGAAAATTCCCCAAGCATTTTTCTAATGTTTTTTTCATTTTCCTTATTTCATGTCAACAAACTCTTCGATTTTACTTATTTTTGCTAAGTTTTATTTTTTTTTATCCCTCATTTTTTTATACACAAAATATGTCATCATTTGTAGTCTAATCCACTTTATTTATGTATTCTCTTCTTTATTTTTCCTTAATTGTGTAATTTACTTGGAATTTTTTTATTTTAACATTTTAATGATTTCGACGGGAAAAAAATATTAATTTTAATCAATTATCATGAGTTCTAAGAGAAATATTCAAAAAAAAACTTTTTAGCTGTTACTATTTATATATCATTATGTCTTTTTTTTAATTCCTTTAAAAGTATTGATATTTTAGTATCTAATATTATATGAATCAATATTCATGCAATCAATTTTTTATATAAAAAATAAATTATATAAAATTATTAAAAAATATTTTTGGTATAAATTATTATGTGGTTTGAGTTCATCTGAATTTAAATAATTATTTATCCAATGAAATATTTTTTTATAAATTTATATCTTTAAAAAAAATTATTAATGTTTGTGGTTGTCACGTGTCGTTGTATTGTTACCTATTAGTGTCACATTATCGCTTTTTAACTACATTGTAATATAAGTAACAAAGTATTTAAGATTAGCCAATAATTCATGTAAATATATATTATGTATTTGTATAATTTGCACTTTCAATTTAATATATTATATATCTATATCTATATCTATATCTATATTATATATAAAAATTTTGATTAAGTTGATATCGCGAGAACCAAACATAAACTCAATTGAGAAAAGTCTAAAATGCATTTTTTTAACAAGTAACAAATAGGGTAAACTACATCATTAATCACTAAAGTATGGGTAAGTTTCTATTTTGATCACTTAACTATTCGAAAGTTTTTCATTTAAGTAGTGAAATATCCAAAAGATTTATTTAAATCACTACGTTGTTAAGTTTTTTTTTTTTTAAATCCGCTAATGATCTCTAAGTGACGATTCGACGATTGGTATGATGGATTAGTACCTAATACCTATCGACAAGTAGAAGAACATACCTTAGATCCAAGTCAATCTGACGATCAGTGTCAAAAATCAGAGAAAAAATTTATTTGAATTTTGGTTTGTAGATTCATGACGGCCAAAGTTCTTTCATGAAAAATATTGAATTGTAGAAGAGGAGGGGAAAAAACTTTCGATTGATGCAAGCAGTGCAAACAGAGAAAGCCATATAGCACAGCTTCGATTTTAATAGCTTATAACTTAGACCAACCCCATCGTCTTCACCCCGTAGGAACTACGAGATCACCCCAAGGATGCCTTCGGTATCCAGGGATCGCGAACTGACCATAGAACCCTGTTCAATAAGTGGAATGCATTAGCTATCTGCTCTCAGGTTGAGCAGTAAGGGCAGGAGAAGGGCAATCACTCATTCTTAAAACCAGCATTCTTAAGACTAAAGAGTCGAAGGGGGGAAAGCTCTCCGACATTCTTGGTTCTCCTGTAGCAGGATCCTCCGGAAACCACAAAAATCCATAATTAAAATGGGATTCCAACTCAGCACCTTTTGAGATTTTGAGAAGAGTTGGTCTTTGAAGAGCATAGTACGATGAAAGTTGTAAGCTGTGTTCAGGGGGGAGTTATTGTCTATCGTTGGCCTCTATGGTAGAATCAGTCGGGGGCCTGAGAGGTGGTGGTTTACCGTGCGGCGGATGTCATTTAAATAATTTAGTGATCAATTTATAATTTTTTCTAATTAAGTGACCAAAATGAAAATTTATCTAATAACTAATGATATAGTTTACCTAACGAATATTATTAGTGTCTTTTTAAGAAAATGTTATTTTATAATTTTATCTTTAAAATTATAAATATATATGTTTTTTTTTTAAATTCACCTGGCAGTTAGACCAGTTAATCATGAGTGAATGTGACATGATTTTGCAAAACAATAATATTTTGAAGATAATATTATTTATTTGTTTTTTTATAAAATTTTAAGAAATATATGATAATTTTTTTATGTTCTAATTTTACAATTTCAACTAATTTCATTTATTATTTATGTAAATTTTTATAAATATATTTGTAGTTGCCATTATTAATATTGCAGCTCTTCCTTCTTTGTAAGGACAAATCCATATTTTGGCAAATAAATAAAGACAATAAACAAGACTATAATTAACAAGAATGAAGAAATGAATGCAATTTTTGATTGAATGTTTTCTGTTTGGTATAGCCTAAATATAACAAACTGTATGTTGGATGTAAATCAAAATGGTTTCTTAAGATACTTGAAACCCATAGATGAATCCACGCAACAATCTACTCTATTGTTGTAAACATTGAGCAATTTTAACAATTCCTTAGCCTTCTCCTTCGTACTCTCGCCACACCCAACCTGTAAAATCACTAGCAACTTCTTAAATGTCCCCACTTGAATCGCTTCTATTCTAACACTTTCTTCATCGCAAAGCTTCCACAAAATCGACACCGAAAGCTCCGTCGCCCATTCCGAAACTCTCAAAACTTTCTTCACTAACACCGCCATTATCAAAGCATTGTTGCAGGCTTCTTCTTTCCCTTTTTCAGTACTGCAAATTTCATCCAATACCCCCAAAGCTTTTTCACAAACACTTTTATCGGCCTCAACAATGGCTTCTACGATCACACCAACCAAACCCATTTCTAAAAATCTAGAGGTAATCATGTCGTTCTTCGTGGTTGAAGAAATCATGCAGTAAATAGCCATTAACGAAGCTTTTGTAGCAGTAGGGGAAATTGGTTCCTTGATCAAGAAAAACAGTGCTTCGACAACTCCTTCAATCGCCCGCAAGGTGTTCGTAATTATTCGTCTTTCATCCGAATGAAGAATCTCCTTGAGAACCAAAACTGCGGACTGTCTACCAGAAAGATCTCCATTCCTCAAAAGCCAAATGATGCAACGTAAAGAAGACTCGGTTCCCAGCTTGGATCGGCCTTCTTTGCCTAAAGGAGACATCCAAGATAGTACCAATAGAATTTCCACCAACAAATTTATGTGTTTCTCGAATGAATCACGGGCGAAAGACTCGAAAGAAGCTGATAAAATACAACCTGTTCCGTTCTCCATAATGCAACGCTTGTTACGTTCGCTTTCTTTGCCCCAATTCTTGATCTTCCTAACCAACTCCCCACACTTTTTTCCATCTCCACGTCGAGTAGCACCGACGATCCTCGAACAAACCTCCGAGACTTCACATTGGGACACAGGGATTCGTGGGGTAGGGATCCGTTCGACGCCGAGAGAACGGTTCTGAACGCACCAGTCTTGGATCATCCTTCGCAGTATGTGATTCGGGATCAAATCAAAAGTTTCCAAGACCTGTTTGGTGAATGGGCAAGTTTCATTGCCGGCTTCAATCCATCTTTCGATGTTCTCCCGATCATAAGTGATCCCAGTGCATAACGTGACGGGATCTTTCATCAAATCAAGAGAAATAGGACATCGGAAATGCGTCGGAACATTGATTTCCGCATCCAAATCTTCACACAAGCGATTGTTGTTCTTCATTTTGTTGTTATGGGCTCTGCGATTTCTCCAAGATAAAATCATTGCGGAGTATTTAAAGAAACAAATGCAGGCGAATTCGGTTGTGAATTTGGAGAATTAAGGTTTGGGGGTATTTATACGAGGAAGGTAAAATTATAGGCGGGTCAAAGCTAGGTAACGTTAGGGAAAAAGGTTTGGAGGTTTGACCGTTGAATGTTTGAAGATGGAAGGTAAATCAAATCAAATGAAATCAGTAGGTAAAATATTGAGATTGGAATTCAGAGTCGGCTAAGTATAGACCAGCTGACTGAGTCATCGAGTCAAAAAGTCAGTACACTGATTGGCGGCCGGCGACGGCGCGTGAGTGGCTGCTTCCTTGGTCATTTTAACGTCAGGCGGTTTTGAAGATTTTGTGCATCCGATCCAACGCAATCCGAATTTTTTGTAGATATTTGATTCTTTTTATGGATTCAAATAATATTGGAATATTGCAACCGATTTCAATTTAATGCAAATAATATATTCAGGCATTTTAATTCATTATTTGACAGTAAATAATGAATTCAAAATTAAGATATTTTAATCGATTAAGTCATAATTTGATTAGTATGAGTATTATTGTCATTACATAAGGATATCGGTTCAAGTGCGCTGAAGCATATTATCCTCTTACTTATGAATTGGGACGGATTATGAGTAGTTCTAGGCATCATAAAAAAGAACAAATATGATCAAAACTTATAATGAAATTGTTTAAAAAAATAGATATTTTAATATTCCATTTACCTTTTAAAAATGGTAGATTTATTAAATTTGGATATGTATAATTATATGCAGTTATACCTAAATTTAAATATTGGGTAGCTTTTTAAAGGCGTCCATAGTTAATTTGGATCTGAATTTAATATATATTTTTTATCTTATTTTGCACCTATGCCTTTTTTTTTTTCAATTTAATACCTTAATTTGATATCTTTTTCGCTAATATAGTATTTAAGTTGTTTTCATCCAATTTGATATTTAATTTAGACACTTTTTTCCTTGGTATTTAAATTTTTTTGTCCAATTTGATCCCTATGCAAATTGCTCCAATAATAATAATGTCATTTTTGTATGAGGTAGAAAAGATAATCAATCTATAACCAACATGTGACAAATGACATTAATTTTTTCTTTTATTTTAAAAGTTCAATTACTTTTTATTTTTTTTAATTTAGCTAATAAATTTCTATTTTATTTTAAATATCTATTTTTATAATATTTTACTATTCCCCTATAGGACACTTGTTAACTCTCTAACCCTACTTAACCCTTCTTTTATTTTTAGTTTTTAAGATTGTTGTTTTCTTCTTCAATATTAATTCATTAAATACAGCTCAAATCACAGTTTTTTAACATGAATTTCCTCTAAACCATATGATATTTTTGCGGAATAGAGAGCATTAATAGTCAAAGTAATCTTAACCACTATAAAAAGTAAATCTGAACATATTATGTAGCAAAATAAAGGAACCTAAATAAATGTAATCATTACTATCATTAAATTTCATGTTACCTGTCACATGTCGATCATGCATTAGTTATTTTTCATCTCCTTGTAAAACCTAACATTGTTTTGAATTTTTTTGGTGAAAAAATACAACTCAAAAGTTAAACATTAAAGTGAATCAATCTGAATAGGATCTTCCATCAGCCGTAAGCCAGTTTTTCTGTCTCGTACCATCTTGACTATTCTGTCTACAAGTTTTTTATCTTCTCGAGAAACATGTTGAAGGCTCCAATGACTTAGAAGCTTCAATAATATAAGAATTCTTCTTATGAAGCGGAATTAGAACCCCCAAGTATTCCATCCTGGATGATATTAACAACTTTGATTGTATCGGTCAGAATTAAGACTCTCTTAAACCCCTAATCAAGCACAAGTTTCACCCCATTGAAAATACCACAAAGTTTATAATCTAATATTGTGCAGTTACCCAAATACCTACTAAAGCCAATAATCCACTCCCCATTTTGATCATGTAGAAGCCCTTTAGCTGCAGCAATGCATCTTCTAATCTAACCGAACCATTTGTATTCAAGCAAACCCAACTGTTTGCCAAAGCAGGGACAACGATCGATCTAGAACGATTTAGAATGCATGAATTTGAAACAGAAGCATACTGCATGCTACTTTGCCCAACTTAAAAAAACCTTGATTACTATATCAAAGTTCCAAGACAGTCCTTGAAAAATAAAGAGGTTTTGATTCTTCCAGATACGTCAGATTAAAATTCTGAACAGGCAATACCAATTGACTCCCCCCCACTGAACGACCAGTTTTTTAATTGATAAGATTATGCTCCATCTATTCTTGTAAATATCCAGAATAAAAAGTAGATACCTGTTGGAATTAACTGATTCCAAATATCTTTTGCTGCAGCGCAATTCTTAAGAACACACATTTTCATAATCATGGCCACAAATTCCATAAGCAATACTCATTACAATTCCTCTTCTCATCCTTTCTACATTCGTGAGCAACTGTTCTTTAAGGGCTAGCTATATGAAAAATCTAACCCTTTACGGACCTTGAAATTTCCACGAAAGCTGCCAAATTGATTCCTTTGAATTCCATAACCCTTCTCATAACTTCTCATATGCACTTTTAATGGAAAAAGAACCAGACGTGGTACCTCCCCAAATTATTCTATCTGCACCAAAATTTATCTCAGGTGGTGGAACAACCACAATTTATTGAATGATCTCCTCAGGAACCGAAAGCTAAAAAAAATCTGAATTCCAATCACCATTTTCTGTAACCATATCATAGAGTGTACAATCCATATCGAGATTAGAAATAGGAAATATATTTTTATACAAAGGCCAATGTTTGGGACCTAAGGATCTCGCCAACAGTTAATACTTCTACCATCTCCAGCAGATCAAAAAAGATTTTCACGAATAAGAGGCCACATCTTTGAGAGCGATCTCTACAAAAAGAACTTCGTCCCCTCGATAAGGTATATTGTAAGCCACTTTGAACCCCATACTTCGATCGAAGAACCCTAACCCACAAAGCAAAAGAATTGGTCATAATATTGAATCTCAGCTTCATCATAAAAAAATGTATTTTGATCTCACAAAGACCTTATACTAAGTCCACCATGTGTTTTGGGCTGAAAACCGAGTCTCAGCTAACCAATGCCATTTTTTTTGTTCCTCTAGAAGACCCCCAAATAAACTATCTTACCATTTGCTCAATCTCATCATATAAGCCCTTTGGGATCATCATCGATTGTATAAATTGTAGATCAAAATCGATAACAAAACCTGTTGCGCCAAAGTTACTCTACCAACTAAAGATAGTTGTCTAGCATCCCAACTAAAAAGTTTGCTTCGCACCTTGTCAACAACAAAATGCAATGTGTTATTTGTAACTTTTTCATGAAATAGAGGAATCCCTAAATACGAGTCGAGATTTTGCACTACTTGAAAACCAAACAACCTACTTATGCCCCTTCCAAGATCTTCCTCAACATCTCTAAAAAAAATGCTCGATTTTTACAAATTAACATTATAGCCCGAGCATTCACAAAATAAATCTAAAACTTCTTTAATGGCTCTCATTTGTTCTCTATTTGTGTGACCAAAGAGAATCAAATCATCTGCAAAAAATAAATGTGAAAGAGGTGGACATGTTCTCGATAAACGGATATGAGACCATCAACTAGTATCTATGCCTGCACGAATACCATGCCCCAACCACTCCATGCACAAAATATAAAGGTAATGTGATAACGAGTATCCTTGGCGAACAATCCTTGTCAGTCGAAATTTCTATGTTTGGGTTACGTTCCATAGGACCTACATAGTAGAACAAGAAATAGTAGACATAATAACATTACGAAATAAATCAAGAATACATGCAGCTTGGAGAGATGCATCTATGAAATCCCATTGAACACGATCATATACTTTCTCAAGATTGATTTTAATGGCCATCCACATTTTATTCTTCTGCTTACTCCTCATGGAATGTATAACTTCCTGGGCAATAATGATGTTATCGTTAATATTCCTCCTTGCAACAAAGCCAGCCTGTTCGGGACCAATAATCTTCGAAAACACAACCTTAAATATGTTGGTGATGATTTTTATAATCAGCTTATAGAATGCTGATCAAATGCTTATTGGGCGAAAGTACGAAAAACTTTCTGGATTTTGGACCTTGAAAATAAGAACAATAAAAGAATTGTTAAGATCTGGATCGATGGATTTACCAGAGAAGATCCTTTTAACCCAATTGAAAACAGATGAACCAACGTGCTCCCACTGACTTTGATAAAATAGAGCATGAAAACCATCACTACTTGGAGCCTTTAAAGGTGTCATATCAAAGAGTGTCGTCTTAATCTTCTCATCAGAAACCGGTTTACCAAGGAACTAGATCTCTCACTGATTAAGAGAAGGAAATGAACCAGAATGTAAGTTGTTCATCCTTCTAGGATGTTCACCATACAAATTCCTATAAAAGTTAACTGCCTCCTGTTTTAACTCATCATTATCTAAAATCTATTCACCCAAATCATTCCTCAAAAAATCAATTTGATTATGCTTTCTCCTCTGTAATGTTCGCCTATAAAAGAATTTTGTATTTCAGTCTCTGAAATTAGTCAATTACACCTCACTTTTTGACGCCATAAAAGTTCCTCATGATGTAACATAGCTTCTAATTACTCTTTGACATCAAATTCAGCCTAATTCAAAAAAACCAAATTTTCATGATCAAACACTTTTTGGATGTTCTCAAGTTTCTGAATCAACTGGTTCTTATAAGAATTAATGTGACCATACACCTTCTTGTTCCGTGCTTAACATCCCCAGTGAAAGCAGAATGCGTTATCGGCATGTTTCTAAAGAAAGTCCAATTATCCTTAACAAAGCCAGAAAAGGCCGAATGTTCAACCCAACCTGCTAAGAAACAAAAATGCCTGGTGTAAGAAATAATATTAGAGATCTATGATTCGATTTAAGCATTGAAAAATAAGTCACCCTGGAGTAAGGAAATATGATATTCCAAGCATCATTGCAGATTGCCTTGTCCAGTCTTTCAAAAACTCCTCTTCTGTGCCAAGTGAAATTCAGACTACTGAAACCCAAATCATGCAGAGCCATGGAATCCATAAACTCACCGAAAAGGGAACATTTTTTCCCAGAGTCCCATCCCCCTTTCTTATCACAAGAAGAAAGGATAGTATTAAAGTCTCTAATAGCCAACCACGGAGTCCCGTCTAATGAAATTACACATTTCAGGGCTTCCCATAAATACGTCTGTTTTTGTCTATCCGGATTCCCATAAGCAAAGGTAACAAGAAAAAGTCACCTATATGGAGTTCTAGAAACTCCAAGTAAAATGAACTGGTGATAAAGGATGAGATGGATGAACGTAGAAGCGGATCGTAAAGTTTGTCAAAGTTGCGGATTTGACTTAGGGCTCTAGACGTTCGGAAAGAAACTTGGATTTTGACACAAACCTAAAACAAAATTGAATCCAAGTCAAATAAAATAAATAAAATCAAATAATAAATCAAATATTAGAATAATAAGCGAGCGAATAAAGAAGATAAATGGAAAGATATAACGTAGCGTGAAGAAGTCCTAAAAACCCTTGAAAACATAAAGAATCCACAACTCCCTTCAAGCGGCTCTAATTTCCCCTCCAAGATAGAAACCTTGGCAAAAAAAAGTTTGAAGATGATCCCCACAATCTAAAAGGATTGTTAAAACTCTTCTAAAAGAAACTCAAGAGAAATTCTTAAAAAGAAAAAACCCAGATAGAATTTATTAACTCAAAAGAGAAATAGAATAATAATGAATTGTGAACAATACAAAGGCCTATATATAGGCTAGCTAAATAAATCTAAATAAAACTTTTAATTATACTAGAACTCTAATTTAATCTAAACAGGAAGTAGTTTTAAACAAAACTTTCTTGTTAACATAAAACTCCTAAATAACTTAAAATACTTAATAATTATTAAAAAATTGGAATAAAATAATAATAAAATAATAAGAGCTGATAAATACAACATTGGGCTCATATATAGTAAAAATTAAGCCTAAAACTCGAACCCAATATGATTTAAACTCGAATTAAAAGGCCGAAATTCGTAATTCCCGTCGAAATCTCGTTCAAAAATTCTGCTTGCGCAGTTTTCACTAAAACGGTCATAACTCGAGCTCCCGAACTCAAAATTGAGTGATTCAAAATGCGTTTCTAAGCTAAAAGATAGACCTTCAAATGCTATGATGACATCTCAACCCAAAAATGCCAGGATCCCATCCAAAAAGTAGTCACAAATCTACTGATTTCTTAAGCATGAAAATTGGTAGCTTTGGTAATTGGAATTTAATAAATTTCACCCCATCCGTGCATGTATCATTCTCTCTTCCCTCAAAAAGATTCGTATTCAAATCTTGTCTTTGATCAAAGCCTAATTTGATTTGCTTAGCCTTTGGCATTGTTGTTGGGCCTTGAGGTAGTGTGACCCCGTCACATTCATGGGTTTGAAATTGGGCCTTGAGACTCGCATCAACTGGGGATATTTTTTAGAATTTCTACAGAAACCGAATCCTTCCACCCAATCCAAATGCCACCAGAGAAACAAATCACCTCCACATAATGTGAAAAATGAAAATCAATGTTAGCAATAATTGAATCAGCTTTGAAACCACTTACCCTTATTTTTAAAAGGCTAATCATATCTGACTTATGCTTCTTGTTATATTCTCAAAAAATACAAGGAAACTTCAAACTAGCCCAA
Organism: Gossypium anomalum; assembly: GCA_025698475.1. Classification (NCBI taxonomy): domain Eukaryota; kingdom Viridiplantae; phylum Streptophyta; class Magnoliopsida; order Malvales; family Malvaceae; genus Gossypium; species Gossypium anomalum. Next base: position 21,693,483 of record CM046966.1, read on the forward strand.
CCTTGACAATTCCAACAAAAAATGTTAAAATTCATAGACATAAAAAGAGGAAATAAACGACCGTTAATACGCGGCAGGGGGATCACCACCACCACTTCGTCCCTTGATATTCCAAACATCAACTTCAACTCCAAACTCAGTATGAGAATTAAAAAGATTTGTCATAGAACTCTTGGCCTCTGGTAGAGGAATTCGAGAGGTACCAATGTTCTTGAAACGACCTTCCTTTTTCTAGATGATGCGGTTGAGAGATAATCCAACACAACCACTCTCATTTTACCGTCCGAGACACGCCCTTCGGAATCGAGATTTGTTTTATTAACACCAACCACATTACTTTTGCTAGCGTTTTTAGGAGAATTCGGATCATTGTGACCTTTGAATAAAATAGTCGAATGACGCTTGGGATCTAAAGAACTGGCATTTAAATTAGCCACCAATTTAAGAGGGCCATCAAACATAGGATTATTGTGCACAAAATTATTGCCCATAGCCTCAAAAGAAACATTATTAGTAATTAATTTATCTTGCATTAAAATAAAAATAAGAGCTACCTCATTGTTTTTATATTTGGATGAACCTCTATTATTGAACTTCTCCAATACTCGACCCAAAACATTAGGAGTAGGGGAATCAAGAGCGCAAGAAATAGACGGACCAGAATCCAAATCCCACTACCCAATGGACTTCCCTAAGGCCAACCCGCCAATTTTATATTTTTCCCTATTATCCTTTAAGCCCGAAATAACCTTAGGATAATGCATTCCCACATTTTCATGCCTCAGTCCAACTCCCTTACCTTTTAAATTCCTTAAAAATTCTTCCTGTTGAAACCCAACACTTGAATTGTAATAACCTAATTTCATTGTTGTCAGAAACAATGGTTTCGAGACCCCGATTCTGACAAGTGGGTTATTATTTTAATATTTATTTAATGTTTATATGGTTAATTTAAGGTAGTATTAATTTTTTGTTAAGAAAGTTAAAAGTTTAGATAGTTAATTAGTTAAAAAGGACCAATTTAAAAAGGTGCAGAAGTTGAGTTCTTTTAGTTAAGTGGACTAAATAGCTTTAAAAAGGTAAATCTATGGACTTGGATAGCAATTATGCCATAATTGAATTAGTGGATGATATTGGATTGGTTTTGGTGTAATTAACGGTCCGTTTGTTTGGAAGTAAAACATTTTTCGGAAAAGCTTTTCAGCCTTTTCTAGTGTTTATTTGGCTAAAAATATTTTCCTCAGGTAAAATCAATTACAAAACATGGGAAAAGAAGCCCTTAATTTTGGAAAACGTCTTACGAATTTCATTTCTGTAAGATATTTTTCGATTCCTCCTTCATCCAGGTAAGGCTTATTCTCCTTCCGTTCTTCATTCCTTTTTCCTTCTTCCGTTCTTCATCTTCTCTTCCAGGTTTTTGTTCTTTTCGTTGTTGATCTCTCTTCATATTCATCTTTTACATTTGCCTGAAATTCTTGATTTCATGCCTGAAATTCCCAAGCTTGAAATTTATTCTTTTTTCTTTTACATTTGCTGTTTTGTTTTATTATTACTTCTTGTTCTTCCGTATATATATTTCTGTTACTAGCTTGAGATAAAATTACTGCATTTTTCTTTGCATCAAGAAATGGTTTGAATACTTCTATTTCGATTTGCTCTTTCTCTGTTTTGATTTTTTCATCACCCAGTGATTTTATCTTCTTTGATCTCTGATCTGCTGTGGGTTTTCAGTTTGCTCTCTTTGAGTTCCACTTTTGGGTTTGTTCTTCCTTGTATATATTTGAATTCTTTGTCCATCTTTAGATGCTTGAACCTTTTTCAAGTGGTGGCTAAGTTCCTGTGTTTATCATTTTCTTTCTCAAACGAATGAAAAGTATAAAAAGAAAAGTGGGGGGTGCTAAATTTCGATCGACATTCATGTGGTTTGGGTTCTATATTTGTTTATGAACAAAAGTAGTTATATAATGTAAAATTTTCTCGATAATTTTTATCTGAATTCTGAGCCCTAAGCTAAATTGCTGTAAATTTCATCCAATAACATATAATATGTATATAGATAGATAAGATTGCTTGATATTGCATTACTTTGTGATTTGCTTTTACTTTGGGGAAATTATTTAATAGTTAAGTGCATTGAGCTACTGTTGCTAGTACCTATTCTTCAGGAACGAATATTTGGAGTGTCTTTCAGAGAAATGCTATAATGAATTTGGCTTTGTCATGCAGCAACCAGTTTGTGTAAGTAGTTCAAGTAGGCCACGTTTAAGTTCGAACCAGCGACTTCTCAGAGTTTTGCTGCGAATAAGAAGCGCGTCTATTTCTTCAAACAGATTGGTGTTTAGAGCTCTCTGCAAGTTTCAAATTCATAACACTTGCATTTGTTGTATTTACTGTGATTATTTACCATGTCAAGTAGAACTAGTAATTCTACAAGTTTGAAACTCATAACATTTGCATTAATGCACTTATGGCACTTTTATTGCTTTTGCTGCACTAGTTGAACTAAAAATGTATCCACAATTCTTGCTTTGACACCAATTTCCATTCAACCCCTTTAAATTCTCGAAGGACAACATATGATATCTATAATTTTCTGAACTCTACTAGAATCCAAATCATGATTTTGCTTTTTTGTTCTACTTTTATTTCGTGTGATATGTTGAATGGTACAAAATGATCAAAAGGGAGGCAACTATTAAACTATCAACTTGTGTCATAATCTGTATAGGACCCTTCAGTGTCATATATGGTTGATTGTGATCCATTATTGTTGCTGCATCCATAAAATGAAATTATGGGTCTGACTGTGTTTAGTAATAAGGAAAAGAGGTACCATGTGATCTTTTAGGGTGAAACAAAAAACATGAATCATTAATCCTTACATAAATATAATATCACTTATATTAATTATAACTTATATTAATACTACACTATGATCTACTATAAGAAAAAACACAAATTCTATACTTATCTGATTATTTTATAATGCCATGTAACTTAAATTTTTAGTAATTAAAAAGATTCTACTTTGGAGTTCATAAAATATCCATGCGAAACCGTGGTGGGTACCATAGTTCAGATATAAAGCTTCGTGCTTAAATTCTTTTAGGCAGTTGACTTGTTATTGGCTGGTTTTAATTCATAAGATCAATGGTGGACTTTATTCAGCTTCATTGTTTAGTTTCCAGCATTGGTCTTAATACTCAATGCATTTGCTTACTTATGTCATTGGTATTTGTTGTCCTTTTTACTTGCAAGTTTAATGCAACATAACATATGTTAACCAAAACAGAGTGTCAATAGAGAATTGATGGTAGATCTTTGGAAATGCCATTATGTTTGGAGTTTTACCTATAATAGAAAAAGGTGGAGCAAGTAAGCTTTTCAAGTGCTTCAATTTCTTCCAATGAATGCTTGATTTATGTTTGTGCATGAACTGAGATATTGAGGCAGTACTGCAACTTGTCAACACATTTGCCTTCTTGATCTTATTCAACATTGAGCCAATGCAAACTGAAGCAATTTCCTGAGCTCTTTCTGGGTTTAGCAATAAGGAAAAGCAGAATCTTTTTAATTACTAAAAATTTAAGTTACATGGCATTATAAAATAATCAGAGAAGTATAGAATTTGTGTTTTTTTTTCATATGGTAAAATAAAAAATAGAATAAATTATAATTAATTTTTTTCTTTTACCATCATAGTCAGTATATATAATTATTCATATGATCTAAATCATTAATCTTTACATTAAATATAATATCATTGCTATAAATGAATCAATTAAACATAAAAAAGACAATAATAATAATAATAATAATAATAATAATAATAATAATAATAAAAGGAAACAAAAGGGGAAGTGCATGGAAAACATGTTGAACTTTCTCGGTCAATGCAGATACTTATATCGTTGTTTTATTAAAAATTATAAATGAATATCAGATATTTTCATGAGCTACTAGTGTATCAGATATCAGTTTTAATATATGTATGTATGCACTTTAGTCATGGTAACTTTATTCATATATGTGATATTATGAAAAGCTTGCATCTTTTTTGTAGTGATCAAATATTTGTGTCGCATTATTTTGTGTAGATGGATCGTAGTCAAGATCAAAATACAATTGTCAGAGTCGTGCCTTCGGTTTTAGCTTTTGGGGCTCTTTGGATTAAAAAATTAAAAACTAGGAAGGAAATTACTTCTCACCCTCGTGTGAATCGAGATTATGAAAGAGAGAATTATATTAATAGTTTTTTATATAGTGGTGACCAACATTTTATTGATGTGATAAGAATGAAACCGGTTGCCTTTTTTAACTTGTGTGATATTCTTAGTAGGAATAATTTGTTACAATCAACTAAATCTGTGAATATTAGGGAGCAAGCAGTTATATTTTTACATATAATTGGTCATAATGTAAGGTTTCGAGTGATTAGATCTAGCTATTATAGATCAACTGAGACAATTCATCGTTACTTTAGGGTTGTATTGAGAGCTATTTTGAAATTGTATAAACTAGTTATTAGATTACCTGATTAGTCAACTCCTAGTGAAATCAGAAACAATCCAAGGTTTTATCCTTATTTTAAAGATTGTATTGGAGCATTAGATGGAACTCATGTTCGTGCATCCGTTCCACTTAACATTCAAGGAAGATTTCGTAGTCGTAAAGGGGGGATGACACAAAATGTATTGGCTGCCATTACATTTGATTTGAAATTTTGCTATGTGCTAGCTGATTGTATTTTAAGTGATGCAGTTTCACGCCTAAGAGAATTAAGAATTTCGGAAGGTAGTAATTATCATTAAATACCAAATAGTTCTAGTAAGCTCATAATTTATTAGTATTAATTATATTTCGTAAAATTGTAGGTATTATCTTGCTGATGCTGGATATGACATCCGAAATAGATATATTACCCCATATCGTGATGTCTGATATCATTTAAAAGAGTTAAGTGCTCAGGGGCCTGAAAATGCAAAGGAACTCTTTAATCTTTGTCATTCATCATTGCAAATCACTATTGAACATGTTTTTGGGATTTTGAAGAAACGGTTTCGTGTATTAGATGCTAAACCATTTTAGAATTTTTAAACTCAAGTAGATATAGTTTTGGCTTGTTGTATCATTCATAATCATATAATGAGAGTTGATCCTAGTGTTTTACTTAATCAAGGATTATACGAAGAGCCTGAGTCTAATTTGATAATACCAACTCTTACGGAGCGAGAAGAAAGAGAAAAAGCAAGAGAATGGTTTGCTAAGAGAGACGAAATTGCACAAACTATGTGGACTGATTATATGGCTAGAAATATTAGGTAGGTTTAGGGCTTAGGTTATTTTTTCTATGTTATGTATGTTTTAGTATTAAAATTGTTTTTTTTTTTGTTAATGTTGGTTGGATAATGATATTGAAATTTTAGTTTGTTGGATTTTGAAATTATTATATCTTGAATTTGTTAGATATTAATTATGTTTTAAGCTTGTTAGATATTGAATTTATTATGTTTTAAGCTTGTTGGATATTGGAATGATTAACAATGACAATTATTAATGTAGAATGGGTAAGGGCAACAAAGAAGGGCCTCAAAGCAATTCAGGTGGACAAAACCAATGGAACATCTTTTTCTTGAAATTCCAACAGAGGAGGCTCAGAAAGGAAATAAGCCTTCTAATACTTTCAAAGCAGTTTCTATTCATCGAGTTGTCGAAGCTATTTCTGAAAGATTTCAAGTCCAATGCGATGCGAAGCATGTGGAAAATCATTTGAGGACTGTAAAACACAAGTGGCAGATTATATGCACAATTCGGGGTGAAAGTGGTTTTGGATAGGATGATAACATGAAAATGATCACATGTGATAGAGCGACATATGATGCAGCAGTGATGGTAATATATGTATATATATGTTAAGTATATTTCAATTTTTTTTACTTGTTATTCTAATTGTGTATAATATCCAACAAGCACACAAGAAGTATTAACCATTTTTGAATAAAAGCATTGATTATTATGATGAAATGGCTTTGGTTGTAGGCAAAGATATGGCAACAGGGAGTTTTTCCAGAACATTTGCTGACATAGGTTTGGATGATGGTAACCAAGATTCAGTGCATATAGATTGGGACAATGAAAAGACTGAAGAGGTAAGAACAAAAGTATCTTCATCTGGCACATCCAAACGTAAAAGAAAAAATGCTCAAGAAAGTGTCGCTGATGAACAAATTAAATTTGTGGGTGAACAACTTGGCAAAATTGCCAATGTTTTGGAACAATTTACTACAGATAAGACACCACATCTTTACGAAGAAGTGATGTTGATGGAGGTAGAATGATTTGATGATGACTTCCTGTGTTCTGTGTTTGATTATTTAGTGAGTTATAAATCCGAGGCCAAAGCTTTTTTAGTTAAAAGTAAGAAGCATAGAAAAATTTGGCTTCAAAAATTTTCTCAAGTTTGAAGATATTGATACTTTTAATGTGGTGTAATATTAGTTATGCACTTGGATAATGTTGTTGTTATTATGTGGTGTACTACTAATTATGTATTTGGATAATATTATTAATTTCTAGTATTAATTGTGGTTTGGAAGCTAATTTATAATTATTCAATCCTTGTTTTTTATTTTTTTATAACACAATTACAAATAATTATTTTGACTTTGGTTGTCTTCAATTTATGATGATTAATATTTTGGTTTAATAATTGAGTATTATTATATATTTAATTTGATTTATTTATAAATAAATCATTGCAATATATGTAAAAAAAATTAAAATATAAATTTATTAATATATGTAAAAACAGCTTTTCCGGAAAATATTTTCGGGAAATCTGCCAAACAACAGAAAATATTTTACACAGATTCGTCCAAACACTAGAAAAGTAAATCTTTTCCAGAAAAATAAATCATTTTTCAGAAATTATTTTCCGGAAAATATTTTACTGGCAAACAAACGGAGCCTAAGTGATTTTTAAAAAGTTATATAAGTAAATAAATTAAGAGAAAATTTAAACAAAAGAAAGAAAATCAAAGTGACTATCTTCAACTTTTATTTTTTTCTTGTTTCAACCGAAAACCATAACAAAGGAAAAGCTAGGTTCGACCAAGCTAATTTGCTAGTGCATGGTATGTGTTTGAGCTCCATTCTTAACGATTTTTATATTTTAGAATTCGTTTTAGCTTAAACTACTTAACCCAAGGGTTAATTTGCAAAACTATTAAAGGTTGAGGGATATCTTATGAATGAAATTGATGAATTTGTGAAGTTAATTGATAGATAATTAAAGTTAGTTGTGAAATGAACATGTTTTGTTAAGTGATTTTTTATGAATTTAAGGTTTAGGGATTAATTTGTTTAAGTGGAAAAATCCATGTATATCTTGTGAAATGGGGGAAAATGTTAATTGATATAGATAAGAGCAAGAATCGGTTAGCACATGTTGTCTAAGAAAATAGTGAATTTGCAAGTTATGGTTATAAGAACTAAGTTGTGAAAAAGTTATAATAGGAGGGGTAATTTTGAAATTTCATGATAATATGAATAATAGATTGAATTGAATACTTGAGGTTATTTGAAGTACTTAATTGAATGAGGTTATCTATTTAGATCAAGATAAACAACAATCGAACTAAAATCGGGGAAAGGCGAAAGCTTTGGATGAATCTCCAACTCTACTTTTGTAACTATAGTTATCAAGGTAAGTTCGTATGAATTATAATCTTATTAATGACAGTTTGATTGATTATCTGTTAATTTATATTAGTATAAGCTGACTTGAATATATAAATATATCGACGTTTTCAATAATTAACGGATAAGTAATCACGTTTGAACCTTAAGAATTCTTAGGATACGAATGACATGTCATTAGGGATTTCATGTTTTGGGTGTTGGTCTTGAATGTCCTACTGATGGCTAAGGTCCTACATTTGTTGCAGATTCTCTACAGCTCATGTAAGCACTATTGAAAAGGAAAGGTTACAGTCATATGGAAACGTACACTATGTGTGAGCATTCCCATGTATCCAATGAAATTCTAGATGGTTCAATGGGTAAGTTAAGGTTAATGACAAGGCATGTATGAAATTGTATAATTGTCCATAATCTTATGAAAAGATAAGTTTTATGAATGTAAATGAATTGAATAGGACAAAATAAGTATTTGATGAATGATATGTTCATGAAGATTCATTTGTGAAATGGTTGATTTTCTATATGTAGTATACATGAGTTTACTAATTTGTGAGTTTAGTGGTGCTTATAGGATTGTATTAAGCTTATGAGTATGGTAATGATGTTATGCATATTTCATAAAAATGAGTTTAAGAAGGGTAAGTTTATGTTTGAATTTATACGAGCTTACTAAGCACTAGTTGCTTACGTAGTTATTTTCCTTTGTTTCGTAGATTATCGGAAGCTCGATTGGTTGGAAGCTTGTCAGAGTTCTATCACACTATCCAATAATCACTTTGGTATTTTTTGTGTAATTTTGGCCAAGGTTATAAGTGGCATGTATAAGACTTTATATAATGGTTGCTTTTTAATATGCCTTTGGAATATATATTTTGTTTGTTGGACTTATAATGCTTTGGCAAGTTTATGTCATTTGGTCACTTTTAAGTAATTGGTAATATGTGGTCCTTTTGGTTTTTTTTTTAATGAAAAGTAAATAGTTATAATTGATGTTATTAGGTAGCTAAATTGACTAGGTTTTGTACTTGAGATGTGGCAATATAATTTTGTTTTGGTTGAAGTTGTTTTAGTATTAATGAGGTGCCTTTGAATGGCATATTGGTTAAGAGAAATAGGTTGATTGAATTTGTATGTTTATATGTGTTTGAAAGGTGTTTAGGTCTATTGAATGTATGCACAAATGGAGTGGATGATTGGGCAAGTTTTGGACTTAAAATGGCTTATTTATAGGGTCAAATTATGGAGCACACGGCATGGGACACGGGTTGTCACACGACCGTATGACACTTTTTATTTTAGGTGTGAGTATCACACGGCCTAAGACAAAGCTATATGTATCATGTCAGTGAGTTACAAGGTCTAGCACACGATCGTGTGATACAAGTCAGAGAGTTACACGGTCTGGCACACGGTCTACAACACGGTCATGTGACCCAAGTTAGTGAGTTACACGATTTAAGACACGGGCTAGGACACGACCTTATGTCCCATTGTTTGAATATTACACGATCTGAGCTATGTCACACGGCCTAGCCACATAGCCGTGTGGCCCCTCTTTTCAAATTTTTCAAAATTTTTCAAAATTTTCCTAAATTTTCCTAAATTGTTTTAAATTAGTCCCAAATTTATTCCGGACTATTTTTAGGGCCTCGATTTTAGGCCCAAATGTATATGTTTGGTAGGTTTGTAATGAGTTTTAAGTAATTATTATTAAATGACATTATTGATCTGTTTTGAAGTTAATTGTTCTATTTTGTACGGTAATGTTTCGTAACCTTAATCCGATGATAGATATGGGTTAGGGGTGTTACATGAATCCTCTAATTGCACTACATCATCCAAAAACTTTCCATAATCCAGCCGAGACAAAGGACCAAATCTTGATGCTAATGTATTTTTGGACATAAAATTCGCCTTGTTTCCACTAGAGTCCCTCTGATTAAACCTGGATCGTTCAACAATCATCCAATGGCTAAAGGGATTTTCTACTGTCGCCGTGTCAGCATTTTTTGTCAACGGGATAAGGTCATTTTCCTTACCACTAGGGAGATTCGAGTTCACCATTTTCGAAGGGCATGAGCTTTTAACATGACCGTATCGGTCGCAGGCGAACCAAATCGCCTGTAAGGCTTCAAACTTTACCATTTGAAATATGTTGTCTACCAAAACCTGTGATATGAGCGGTTTGTCTAGGTCCACATACACAACCATCTTTGCAAATCTGCCTATTATTTTGCTATCTATTTTCAGGTCTAACTGAGCCACCTTACCAGCGAGACTTCCAATCTCTTCCAGGACCCTTCACTTATATAAAAAGTCTGAAAATATGGGGAATCGAATCCATGTCAACACCAAACTTGGAAAGGCTTTTGACTAGTTAAAGTCCACCGTCCATGGCTGGATAGGGAGATAATGCTCAAACAACACCCAATGGACCTGGTTCAACGCCATCTCAAAATCCCTCTTTATTCTAAATTTTTTTTTTAAAATACCTATTCTCCACGTCCATTACATGGAACGGTTGAAAGGGTTTCCAACAAAAATCCGATTAAGAAGTGTAGAATAGCCGATATTTCTCCCTAGTAATTTCACAACCACAAAGGTATCCATATCCTTAACCAAAAGGTGTTGAATTCGTTCCGAGAAGTCAATGGTTAGGATACCATTGACGTTGGACCTCACAACGTCTCCTTCTGTAAACTCAAAATCATCTCTGTCCAAAATCTCTGAGTTTGAAAAAAGAGTCATTGATCCAAAGGAACCTCCTTTTAACAACATATTATTCCAAGAAAACCCAGGCACTAGGGTCGAATCTACAACGATATCTCCATCAAGATTCTCTCCCATCTATTTGAATTTGACTTTCTTGTATTTTGGTCATCATTAACACTATCACCACCACCTCCCCCATCTGACAAAACCAAAGCGTTCATAAAAAAAAAAAACCTACAATATTACTTAAGATAATAACATTGTTCTTATTTGAAATTATTTTATAATATTTTACTATACTTCTATAGAACACTTGTCAACCCCTTAACCTTACTTATAAAGTCTAAAAGCTTTTATGACATGGCAGTGTACCAAAATTTTTCCCGTAAAAAATTAAAAAAAACTTTTAAACCAAAAACAGTAAAAAAAAATTTTTATTTTTAAAACCAATGATCAACATCTTGTATAAATAAATATATATTTAAATTACTCATATACTCTTAGAAGGGCTAAAAATAAATTATAAATATTCAGGGGTCAAAATGAAAAATTACCATTAAACTAATTATGTTTTTAAATTTTCTAAAAGGGCACTAAAACAATTCTACAACTTTTGGAGGGCTAAAGCCATTACTCTACCTTTACAATTGTTCACATATGGAATACAATGCTATATTATCTGATGGATTTCAATTTGAAATACGATTCTAATGGCTTTGGAATACGACTCGAATTGTCACACATGTGCACACCATAAATAAGCTATTGTTGAACTCAAATCTATTATGTTGGAGTTATATTACTAATTTTATTTTTTTTAAATCAACAAGAGTTTCATTTTTTTCAATTTTTAGACTTTTTATTATTTTTCACGTTATTGGAAACATAGTTTTAAATTATTTTAAAATTGTTAAATATTTACTAACATGACATATAAGAAATTTTAATGAAATTATTTTAAAATTCTTTGCAGATGACTTGATTCTATTTGGTCATGCGGAAAAGTATCAAGCGAGGATCATTAAAGGAGTCCTGGATAATTTTTGTGATTTCTCATGCCACAGGATTAATATGCAAAAAACCAACATCTTCTTTACAAAAGGTGTGGATGGTAACTTAAAGAGATCTATAAGTAATATTTTCAGTTATCAGGAGGTGCAAAACTTAGGGTTTTATCTAAAAGTGTCTTTTTTCCACGACAACGTAACAAACAATACCCTGCATTTCATTGTTGATAGGATGCGTAGTAAACTTTCAAGTTGGGATGCTAGGAAACTCTCTCTAGCTGGTAGGGTCACTTTGGCTCAATTAGTGTTGCTTATAATCCCAAGTTACTTCATGCAGTCTATGATGGTCCCTAAGGGCTTATGTGATGAGATTGAACAGATGGTCAAGGAATTCATATGGGGATCTTATAATGAGGTTAAAAAGATGACTTTGGTGAGTTGGGATTCGGTATGTCAACCTAGGGCACATGGTTGTAACAGCCTGATTTTAGCTAAATCGAAATAGCGATTTCGAAACCACAAATTTGAGGTTGGAAAATTATTTTAATATTATTTTTGGTGTTTATAGCATGTGATTATTTATGTGTGAAAATTTCATGAGTTAATTTTATCGTTTAATAGCTCAATTTGAGAAAAAAGACTAAATCGCGTAAAATGCAAAAGTGACATTCTAATTGTTAAAGGTGTCAAATTACTATGATTTATTAAATGAAAGGTCGTTATAATGTTATTAGACCATTGATAGTGGAATTTGACATAAATGGTCATTAAATGAATGTTTTTAAATGGTTTTAATTAAGGTTAATTTTGGCATTTGATAAATAAAGTAATTATTAATAAAACAAAAAAGGAAATTTGTTCACATTATGATCTTTGTAGTCGAAATTAAAGGGAGAAGAAAGCCATTTTAGGGCTTGAGACATTCGACACATTCTTGGTTTGATTAAGGTATAATTTTAGCTCGGTTTTTAATGATTTCTACGTTTTTGTGATCGTTGCTTCCTGTTCTAGCTAGCCCATGCTTTAATTTTTGAAAGTGTAATGACCCGAATTTTACCGATGTAAGAAAAGTGTATTTTCGGGTCTCCGTTTCTGAAAAATGGATTCGTAAATATTTATGAAATAAAATGAGTGGTCAATTAGAGTTTAATTAAGTGAATTTAATTTAATTAAGAGTAATTAAGTAAAAAGACCAAATTGAATGAAGTGTGAAAGTTTAATTATAGATTAAAAGAAAATAAAAAGGACCAAATAGGCAATTATGCCTAATGTATGAATTTAGGCGGCAAAAGATGGAAGAATCTAGGATTTTCTTAGATTAATTTATTATTATGATTTAATTGATATTAAATTATTTTATTATTTTATTAGGAAATAAAGAAAAGAAAGACAAGAGTATGGTAATAATATGATACAGGTGTATGGCAAAAATAAAATACATGTGTAATAATTATTGTAAATACATTTGTAATACATGTGTGTATTTATTTATTATTTAAATAAATATTAATGTATTTATTAGTATTAAATTGATATTATACAATGAATAAATTAAAATGTGACAAGTGTATGGAAATGATTGGTACAAGTGTATAAATAAAAATACATACATTTGTAATACATGTATTTGATTATAAAAGATATTTATTAATTAAATAATTATATTATAATATTTTTATATATAATAAATATATTAAATTATGACAAGTGTGTGGATATAAATGGATACAAATGTAAAATAAATATTTGATATTAATTAGATATTTATTAAGTTATTATATAAATATATATAAACAAAGAAAAAGAAAAAAAAAGAATATAAAGAAACAGAGAAGAAACGAAACAGGGGTGAAAAAGAAACAGAGAAGAAACGAAACAGGGGTGAAAGAAGGATAAAAAGAAAGAAAAGAAAGGAAAAAGGGGAAATAGGGATTTTAAAGCTTGGAAGTTTAATAGGTAAGTCAATTTAGCCCTTTTTACTTAATTTTGATGTTTTAAAAGCTTTAGAACAAAGTTTTGATGAAATTAAGTTGATATTTTGAAAGTTATTAGATTTCTAAATATTGTTCATGTTGAATAAAAAGATGAATTAGGGGTTAAATTGATAGGAATTCAAGTTAGAAATGAAATAAGGATTGAATTGTAAAGTAATTCATAAGTTTTATGTTGTAGGGACTAAATTGATGAAATTTTGAAATTAGGAAAATATGCTGGAAATTTAATAGAGTTTGGACAAAATTTGGATAGAAATGAAGTATGAATTGAGATAGAAAAATTAAGTGAATTTAGTTAAGATTAAATTGAAATTAAAGTAGAAATTGAATGAATTGTAATAATTAGATATAAATTAGTAGTGAATTAAAGAATATGAATTGTTTTAATTCTCGTAGCTAATGTTGTCTCGGGAAATCTCGGCTAAACAAGGAAAAAGACGAGGTCAACGAGGGTTAGCTTGAGAATTACGGTTTGTATTTCTATAATCTGAACCTAATACTTAATTGTTGAATTTATTTCTTATTATGTATATTAAGTGTTTTGAAGTAAGAATTATTGTGTTTTGCAATTGAAATGGATTGATATAGTATGTGATGAATTTATTGAATTTATATTGATTGAATTGGTGTGTATATATATATATATTGAATATATATTGATTATTTGAATTGAATTGAATTATGAGTATATTTGATTATTTGAATTGAAATATAAATTGTTTGAAAATTTTAAATATGAGATTTGTGATATTTGGATATTTGTTATTGAAAAGTGAATTGAATTGTATTGAATTATGAATTTATGTGATTAATTAAAATGTGTATTGATTGGAAAAATTGAAAGTGAATTGAATACCCTATTAACAGTATCAGGCTTAGTCGGATATAGTTGGCATGCCATAGGATTGGAAGTGTTCAGGGATACTTCGACCTCGAGTCGATGAGACACTGGGTGTCACTATATTTCTTCGGATAGATTCGATGAGGTACTGGTACCAACTTTACTTCGGCTAGGCCGATGAGACACTGGGTGTCAAATATTGCTTCGAACTATCCGATGAGGCAGTGGGTGCCATATTGGTGTGTTTGGTTGGATCCGTGTATCCGCCAAGGTCCGAGTCTTGTTAATAAGTGAAAAGATAAATCGTATGAATTTGATTGATTGAGCTATTGGAATGAAATGAGAAATTGAATTGGGAATTGAAATGTGAGATATGACATTGAAAGCATGAACCAAAGGTTCATGAAATGATTGAAATTTGAATTGATGATATATGATGCTATTTGATAAATTGAAATGTGGTCGGAGATCTATAAATCATATTTATACAGTGAAAGCTATACAGGTTGGTAAGTGAAAAGAATGGAATGAGTTATAATGAGTTTATCTATGAATTAAATAATTGATTAATTGTAATTGTTTTATGATTTTAAGTGTTAGTTATATTTTATTAAGTGTTCGGATTATAGAAATACCACCGAGTATACCATACTCAGTGTGCGGTTTGTTTTTCCGCGCGAGTTAATCAAAGTTAGAACGTTGAATCAGCATCCCAGGCCGATCCCTAATTCAATGAGGTAAAGCGTGTTAATTGTTGGTAATGTCATGTGTCTAGGATGTCTTAAGTGTGTCATTTGGATTGTGAATGTAATGGTGAAATAAGTAAGTTTAGGTTTGATAATGGCATGTATAGGGTTTAATTGAAAGGATGTGAATGTGTTGTAAACTTAGTTATCAACATTTTTCACTAAAATAGTTTTGGATAGCAGCAGTAGTTCAATTTTGAAAAATCATCAAAAATTGTGAAAATCGACTTAGAGGTTGAATAAAATATTAAATTAAATCTTATTGAGTCTATTTTCATATGAAAGAAACAGAGTAAGCAAAAGAAGTGTATATTAAGCAATATTTGAATTTTAGTGAGACAGGGTTAGAGCAATTTCTAAATCCCCTATTCCGACTTTATAAATTCACTAAAAATTGTACAAAACGAATTAGGAGTTATAGTTTATATTTATATATTCCTTAGTGAATATACTTTCAAGAGAAACAAACGGCATGGTTATTTGAACTCTGTACAGGGAGAAAATTGATTCATAGTGAGGAGAGGTCAGAGTAGTAGAACAGTGCAGCAGGGGAAAATTTAACTAATAAACTGTACTAATTGGCTAGCTAAAAATTCTGGAAAAAAAATTAATAAGAAGATATATGAGTTTAGTTTCAGGGAAAATTTACGGATTTGAATTTCGAGTTTTGTAACTTGAGTTATGATTTATTTAGTCACCATGACACAAATGGACAGTTTACTTATGAAAGATGAAATAAATTGTTTTGATTTGTTTAAGTGATCGAAAATTTTTTATTGATTTCGGTTTGTTCCCGAACCATTTCATTTGCATGCTTTAGGGTCTTGAGAGCCCTTTTCAGGAACATAGTGATTGAATGTAAATAAATTATTTTTTAAAAAGCAAATTTTATGCCTGAATTAGTAAGCTAAGTCCGGTAACGCCTCGTGTTCGACTCTGGCGACGATCTCGGGTAAAGGGTGTTACAGAAAGTGTTGATGTTTTTGTGAAATTTTGTTGATGAATGCTTGAGATTTTGAATGTTTGATGATGAAAAATTAGTATTTTTTGATAGATTTTTATGTTTTGTAAAGTGATTTTTGATGAAAAAGCCTAAATAGGATTAAATTATGAAAATTGTAAATTGAGGGGTTGAAATGTGAAATATGGGCTGCTAGGGGTACTATGGTAATTCGGCCAAGCATGGATTAAATTGAATTGAGTGAACTTTGTGTATTTGTTAAGTAAGGACTAAATTATAAAAATGCGAAACCTTGAGGGCTAAAGTGTAAAAATGCCCAAATAGGTATTTTTGGATGAAATTGAATGAATAGGTGATTAAATGAGCTAAATTGGAATTCATATAGATCAAGAAAAAAAGAAATTTGATTTAGATCGGGGGAAATCGAAAGTTGTCGAGTAGTCGATCCGATCCGTTTATCGTATACATGAGGTAAGTTCATATGCAAATAAATACTTTTAAATTGATTTATAAATGTTTATTTATCATTGAATTTTTATGAATTTTGAACGAGCAAATACAAGCAAGGATCGACTAAGTTATGTTATCCGAAAGTCCCGTACGAACCCTAGGAATTGTATAGGATACGAATGTCATGACATTAGGATTACCGAGATGTGATTACATGTAAGACCATGTCTGTGACATTGGCATTTAATTGTGATTACGTGTAAGACCATGTCTGGGACATTAACATTGTTATACGATTTCGTGTAAGACCATGTCTGGGACATTGGCATCGATATGTTATAACATGTAAGACCATATCTGGGATATGGCATTATACGAGTTATATGTGATTTTTGAGTATCCTTAACGATTCTGAAAGGTTCAACGGGCAAAGTCAAGTCGAGAAAGAATGTGTAAACGAGTTAAGTGACTCAGGTACGTACGAGATCCATACGAGTATTGAAAAAGGAAGTATTTGATGAATTCACATGTTATATTGAATATGTATACATTAGGAAAGTTTTGTGAATTTATATGCACTTATTCATAGTTTGCCTATTTGATGGAAATGGTGTTGGTTCATGAGATGGTTTTATTTGTATAGGCTTACTAGGCTTTTAAAGCTTACTTTGTATGTTATTTCCCTATTTTATAGATTGTCGAAGCTAGCTCGAACATTAGGAATGATCAGGAACAGTCATCACACTATCGGCTACTTGTTGGTACTTTTGGATGCTTTGTAAATATGGTATATGGCATGTATAGGCTAGTGAATTGGTGACAAGTTTTGAGTATGATATTAGCCATATGTGTTGGCTTGTGAAAGTATGTAATGTTGGTGTGTATTTAGCCATTAAGTTGGCTTGATTTATGAGTTTGATAAGTGATATATGTGGTAATAGTTGCCTTGTGTTTTGGCATATTTTGATATGGATCTTGTGATGGTTATGAGTTGCTCAACTAGTTAGTTGTTAATTAGTGTATTATTGCTTAAAAAAAATGACATGTTGTGGATTGATTTTGAGATGATGAAATGGTATGTTTTGAGATATGAAATAGTTAATAAGATGGTGAGAAAATGCATATAGAAGAAGTTAAGGTTATGGCATATTGTTTTGACATGATTTTTGTTATGGATTTGAGTAGTGAAATGGATGGAATTTAAGTGACATGAAATGTGCATGAAATGGTCATTTTTGGTTGCATATTGTATGTGAAAATGATGTCAAATGAATTCTTTTAGGCACATGAATGATAGGTGGGAATAATGGCTTAAATCAAGCTTATTTTCATACCACATGGATGAGCACACGGGCGTGTGACTCAACCATGTGACCCCTAAATCCTAGTTACATCAAGTCAGAGAGTTACACAGCTTAGACACACGGGCTGGCACATAGGCGTGCAGCCAACCATGTGACCTAAGTTAGTATACCCTCCAGTTTTCCCACGGCCATAGTACACGGGTGTGTCTTCGGCCGTGTGGTACAAGTCAGTATGTATTCCTTGTTTTCACACGGCCTGTGACATGGGCGTGTCTGGTGGCCGTGTGAGGCACACGGCCTGTTTACAATGGCATGTGATCCCTATATGTATGGAAACTTTATGAGTTTTCCAAAGTTTTCAAATGTTACCGGTTTAGTCTCAAATTTCTTTTAAACATGTTTTAAGGTCTCGTGGAGCCTCATAAGGGACAATATGAATGTGTTGAATGGATTTCGATAATGAATGAATAAATGTATATGAATGATGTGTATTATTCAGTAATGCCTTGTAACCCTATTTCGTCGATGGATACGGGTTAAAGGTGTTACAATGGTAGTCTTGGGCTAAGGCATTTGAGAGAGCATAATACTTCTTTCATGATGAAGGTAGGATTTAATATTGTGACAAACTCCAATGCTCTTTGGGTTTGGATTCTTAGATCGAAGTACGAAGTGCAAAGTGGTTTACCAAAGTCCCTTTCGAGAGGGCATGGCTCTTTCTTATGACGTTCTCTCGTCAAGGTATGGCCTCTTATTCGTGAGAACCTGCTTTGGTCTGTCGGTAATGGAAAAGATATTAATTGCTGGAGGGATCCTTGGATTCCAAAGGTAGGACCCTTAGTTAAGCAGATTCCATCTATTTCAAACCTTGACATGGATTGCTCATCTAGTGACATAGTTACAGGTGATGGTTTTTAGAATCTTAACTTCTTTCGTTTTTGGTGTACTGAGGAAATCACCGTTAAGATTGTAGGAATTCCACCATTTCATCCATCTGCTGGACCAGATAAGATCATTTGGGGGAGTTCTTCGATGGGTTCTTTCTCATTGAAAAACGTGTATGGTAAGCTTTGGAAAGGAGTATTGAATTTGAAAAAAGCCTATTTGGCAGGTTCCTTAAAAGTTTTAAGGACCCCAACAAGTTAGATTCTTCATTTGGCTTATTCTAAAACACCGATTACTCACGACTATGGAAAGGGTAATGAGAGGAATAAGGAATGACAACTCTTGTAAATTTTGTGGGCATGGTTCTGAAGAGCTGCTGCATGTCCTTATAGATTGCCTTGTGGCTAGGGATATTTGGAATAAACTTATTCCAGTTGGAAGGTAAACTCATTTTTACTTCGGATCCCTTCCTGAATGGATGACGAAAAACCTCCAAAATAAGCTTTTTGTTGGTTCAAGTGGGATTGGCTGGCCTTGCCTTTTTGGGATGATTTCTTGGCGTATCTGGAAAAGTTGGAACAATTTTGTTTTTCAGGACATCACTTGGAGTATGGAGGAAATATCAATGTCTCCTATAGTTGGGCCAGATAGTATGTTTCCGCATCGAAGCTGGCTTCACACAAGTCACGAAGTCTTCTTGCTAATCCACATTTGCCTCGAAATTGGGTTCGCTTGAATATTGACGGATCGGTTAAAATTGAAGATGATTTTGCAGCAGCTGAGGGCCTTATATGAGACTACAGTGGAGAATGGATTTTTAGGTTCTGCAAATACCTGGGTTGTTGAACTGTGTTGGATGTCGAACTGCGGGGCATCTTGGATGGGTTGAATCTTATGCTAAATCGGGGTTTTGAGTGCATTTTAATTCAAACGGATAGTTTTGAAGCTGTTAACGTCATTCAAGAAGAAGCTTTAGGAGGTTCCAAGTCAACTTTGATTAGGAGAATTCATCAACTCTTGTCAAAAATCTATCATTGAAGCATTCAGCATATCCCTCAAGATGAAAACAAGATCATAAATAGTTTGGTTAAAATGATTCGTGATAAAAGATCAGGACTATGCATTTTAAAGGACCCCGCTTGAGGGGTTAATTTTAATTTCTTTTGATTGCTTTTACTTTGTTAAAAAAAAAAATCTTAAATCGACAAGAGTCTTTGTGCTTTTTTTTTTTTTTGGTTTAGTTATCACATTATTTGTTATATCATCATTTAGTAGATCATATGAGATTTTAATGAAATTATTCGATTGAAGAGTTTGAATGAGTGAAAATTTCAGTTAAACGTGTAATTGATGCTTTCACGTATGTTTTGGCTTAAATTTTCAAATTTAGGCTGTGTTTGGTAACCATGAAAATATTTTCCGGAAAATGTTTTCCTAATTTTACGCTGTTTGGTTACATGAAATTATTTTACATAAGTAAAATGTTTTCAAAAACACGGTAAAATGGGATGCTTTTTATGTAAAATGTCTTACGGATTTTTTTTCCGTAAGACATTTTCCAAACTCTCACTTTCCCTTGCGCCGTTCATCTTCCTTTTTCTTCATCCATCCAGGTATTTTCTACTTTTACTTCTTCTGTTCTTCTTCTTTCATTTTCCTTTCGCATAATCTCTTCTAATGGTAGCTTTTCGGTCTTAGGTGCTTTCTCTTTCGCATACAACCGGTATCATCCTTACGTTGTTCTTCATCTTCTCATCCAGGTAACTTTTCTCCTCTTCTTCTTCCATTCTTCATCTTTAATTGAAAGTGTAAAAACGTTATTTAAGCAAATATACAGAGGACAGAGAGCATTTAAGGGTTTAGACAAATACACCAAAACCTCACGCTTAGGCTTCTTGTTTTTCCCTTTTCTCGCTAATACCCACTTACCCCATCTCTCGCAATCTGCTTTTTTTTGTGTGACAGCTTTTAAAACATTGAATTGAAGGTTATTGACTGATTTTTCTATTTCTGGATTTTAAATAGTTTAAAATTATATATGCTTATCTCCATTTGTTTAAGTTAAATGAGGTTAGTTGATTATCACTTGGAAGTTGTCAAAAAAAAAAAAAAAACTCCTAAATCATGAAACAAAGACATTTGTGGAAACATTAATGCCATAGTGATGAACTTAGAGATGCCGATTAACGATCTTGACAAACTAGCGAGAGGAAAGGGAGCTCAATTGCAGGAGCTTACTCTTAAAGAAAAATACCCAAAGAAGCTTCCACTAAAAAAATCCTAATAAGGTGTGGAGGTACAACCCCTCCACATGCTTAAGACTTCACTGAGTATAGAATTTTAAAGGATATAAAAAAATACAGTTACATATATCCTATTCCAGTGCTTGAAATTCTAAAATTCCAATTTGGAAATCTTCAAATTTTCAAAACGTTATATGATTAATTTAGGAAAGGCAGTAAATTCATTTTTATGAAATCTACAAATCAAGTTCAAATGATTCTATTGTCGTTCCAAAGCTAACAACATAGTACAAAATCTAACGAGGGACCTCAACTAATAGTCTTTACAAGATAGATATCCTTTAGTGATATATAGACTAATTCCATTTTGATCTGCAGGAAAAAAAACAGTTGATAAATAGCTTAAAATTTAGACTATTACACAAGAAACACAAGGCAGTATGCAGTTTATTTCTGAGCTTATTTGTGTTTAGGCAGTATGCCTTTGCAAGTTATATGACTAAAATGCTGTTAAAAGTAGCAGTGGTTTTCTTTATTTTTTCATCTCTATTTTTTCTTTTGTCATTTTGTCTGAATTGATAATTATTGAGGACGAACTTTACTTACTACTTTTAATCATTTGTAACTGTTTAAGCTTCGAATTTTGAATAACAAAGAGGTATTTTTAAGGTATCTTATAGTGGCCATTGCATTCAAAGCTACAAAGATTGGAAGCTTTAAAGTGAGAACTTGGAATAGCATGGAAACAATCACCTAGAGTGACTTGTGGGAATTAGATTTTTTTCTGGTTTGAGGTTTGTTCAACAGATAGGTGTAATTTGGGATTTTAAGGTTCTGTTTGTTGCGATCTGTCTATGTTTATGTTTTTAGGATGGGTCATTTTGTACCTGCTGATTACTTTGTTTTTATGCAGCTTTCATAGTTGTTGTACTAGCAAAAAAAAAAAAAAAGTCAAATAATATATATTTTATTTTTTAAGTTCATGGTTATTGGCAGTGTCTGAATATGCTTACTAGATTTATCATTTTAAAATATGACTTTTGATTAAAAAAAAAGTCATGTAAAAGTGTGTAGTTTTTTGCCTTAAGCAATCGGTAGTTCAATTGTCTTTTGGTCTACTATTGTTATCATCACAAAATTAACTTGTAATGGTCTCAATTGAAAATTATTGTCAATCTCATTTTGTTAATAGCAAAAAAAAAAAATGAAACCATATATATATATATATATATATATATATATATATATATATATATATATATATATATAGTAAAAGTTCCAAGTAGGTGCCATTGTTTGTCCATTGGGTTTTTTCCACTGCCATTATAATTGTGCCATAATCTAACAACTATTGGTAGCTTAAATTGATCTTTAAAAAACATACATACATATGTACGCGTGTAGTCTTATTATTAAGAATAGAGATCAAGTTCAATTGAATATTGTATATAACTAAATTGAATAAAATCGTTTATTTATCAGTTTTCTTAATTTTTTTAAAAAATATATATTTATTCTATAATATTTAAAAATTTTCACTAATTTGAAAATAAAATATAATAATCGCAAATATGTGTAGGATGTAAAATTTGTTCTATTTGGTACTACAGATTATGATAAATATGTCTTGAATTATGCCTTTTTTTGTTATTATTTATGTTGGGTTTGGTTAGTTAACTCTATTCTTTTTAGTCATGGTAACTTTAGGCATTGCTTGAGTCATTGCTTGAGAAACTTATATATATATATATATATATATATATATATATATATATATATATATATGCACTTTAGACAAGATAACTTTTGTCATATATGTGCCCTTATGAAAAGTTTATGTATTTTTTGTAGTGATCAAATATTTGTGTGATATTATTTTGTGTAGATGGATCGTAATCAACATCAAAATGCAATTGTCGGAGTCGTGGCTTCAGTTTTAACTTTTGGGGCTCTTTGGATAAAAAAATTAAAACTAGGAAGGAAATTACTTCTCACCCTCGTGTAAATCGAGATTATGAAAGAGAAAATTATATTAATAGTATTTTATATAGTGGTGATCGGCATTGTATTGATATGATAAGGATGAGACCGGTTGCATTTTTTAATTTGTATGATATTCTTAGTAGAAATAATTTGTTACAATCAACTAAATCGGTGAATATTAGGGAGCAAGTAGTTATATTTTTACATATAATTGGTCATAATGTAAGGTTTCTAGTGATAGGATCTAGATATTATAGATCAACTGAGACAATTCACCGTTACTTTAGGGTTGTATTGAGAGCTGTTTTGAAATTGTTATAAGCTAGTTATTAGATTACCTGATGAGTCAACTCCTAGTGAAATCAGAAACAATCCAAGGTTTTATCCTTATTTTAAAGATTGTATTGGAGCATTAGATGGAACTCATGTTCGTGCATCCGTTCCACTTAACATTCAAGGAAGATTTCGTGTAGCAGTAAAGGGGACGACACAAAATGTATTAGTCGCCATTACATTTGATTTGAAATTTTCCTATGTTCTAGCTGGTTGGGAAGGTAGTGCACATGATTCTCGTATTTTAAGTGATGCACTTTCACGCCCAAGAGGATTAAAAATTCCGGAAGCTAAGAATTATAAAACATTAAATACCAAATAGTTCTACTAAGCTCATAATTTATTAGTAATAATTATGTTTTGTCAAATTGTAGGTAAATATTATCTTGTCTTGATCTTTGGATATGGCATCCGTAATGGATATATTACCCCATATCGTGGTGTTCGATATCATTTAAAAGAGTTTAGTGCTCGGGGCACGAAAATGAAAAGGAACTCTTTAATCTTCGTCATTCATCATTGCGAATCACTATTGAACGTGTTTTTGGGATTTTGAAGAAACGGTTTCGTGTATTAGATGCTGAACCATTTTGGAATTTTCAAACTCAAGTAGATATAGTTTTGGCTTGTTGCATCATTCATAATCATACCATGGGAGTTGATCCTAGTGATTTACTTAATCAAGAATTATACGAGGAGCCTGAGTCTGATTTGATAATATCAACTCTTACGGAACGAGAAGAAAGAGAAGAAGCAAGAGAATGGTCTGCTAAGAGAGATGAAATTGCACAAACTATGTGGACTGATTATATGGCTAGAAATATTATGTAGGTTTAGGGCTTAGGGTTGTAGTTTCTATATTATGTATGTTTTATTAAAAAAAAATTTTTTGTTAATGTTGGATTCTGAAATTTTAGTTTATTATGTTTGTTGGATTCTAAAATTATTATGTCCTGATTTTGTTAGATATTGATTATGTTTCAAGCTTATTAGATATTGAATTTATTATGTTTTAAGCTTGTTGGATATTGAAATGATTGACAATAACAATTATTAATGTAGAATGGGTAAGGGCAACCAAGAAGGAACCTCCAAGCAATTCAGGTGGACAAAACCGATGGAACATCTTTTTCTTGAAATTTTAGCTCAGGAGGCCAAGAAAGGAAATAAGCCTTCTAATACTTTCAAAGCAGCTTCTATTAATCGAGTTGTCGAAGCTATTTCTGAAAAATTTCAAGTCCAATGCGTTGCAAAACATGTGGAAAATCATTTGAGGACTGTAAAGAAACAGTGGCAGATTATATGCACAATTCAGGGTGAAAGTGGTTTTGGATGGGATGATAACATGAAAATGATCACATGTGATAGAGCGACATATGATGCAGCAGTAATGGTAATATATGTATGTATATGTTAAGTATATTTCAATTATTTTTTACTTGTTATTCTAATTTTATATAATATCCAATAGGCACACAAGAAGTATGAACCATTTTTGAATAAAAGCATTGATCATTATGATGAAATGGCTTTGGTTGTTGGCAAAGATATAGCAATGTGAGGAGTTTTGCCCTTAACATTTGTCTTGACATAGATTTGGATGATGATAACATAGGTTCAAAGTGCCTATAGATCTGCGAGAATACAAATGATCAAGAGGTAAGAACAAATGTATCTTCATCCGCACATCCAAACGTAAAAGAAAAAAGCTCAAGAAAGTGTCGAAGATGAACAAATTAAACTTGTGAGTGAACAACTTGGCGAAATTGCTAATGCTTTGAAACAATTTACTGCGGATAAGACACCACATCTTTACAAAGAAGTGATGTCAATGGAGGTAGAAGGATTTGATGATGACTTCCTTTGTTCTGTGTTTGATTATTTAGTGAGTCATGAATGAGAGCAAAAAGCTTTTTAGTTAAAAGAAAGAAGCATAGAAAAATTTGGCTTCAAAAATTTTCTCAAGGTTGAAGATATTGATAATGTGGTGTAATATTAGTTATGCACTTGGACAATATTGTTATAATGTGCTGTAATATTAGTTATGCACTTGGATAATGTTGTTGTTATCATGTAGTGTAATACTAATTATGCATTTGGATAATATTATTAATTTCTAGTATTAATTGTGGTTTGGAAGCTAATTTATAATTATTCAATCCTTGTTTTTTATTTTTTTTATAACACAATTACAAATAATTATTTGACTTTGGTTGTTTTCAATTTAGGACGGTTAATATTCTAGTTTAATAATTGAGTATTATTATATATTTAAAATGATTTATTTATTTATAAATAAATCATTGCAATACATGTTAAAAACAATTTAAAATATAAATGTATTAATATATATATATATAAAATAAATTCAATCAAACAAAGAAAAGATAATAAATTCTTTAAATATATAAATTTTATTATAAAACAGCTTTTCATGAAAATATTTTCAGGAAATTTGCCAAACAACAAAAAATATTTTACACAGATTCGTCCAAACACCAGAAAAGTAAATCATTTTCCAGAAATTATTTTCCAGGAAATCATTTTCCAGAAATCATTTTCCGAAAAATATTTTACCTGCAAACGAACGGAACCTTATTAATTTTCTTTCAATTATTTTAACGTACATATTAATCATTATTCGGCGTTTAATAAAAATACATAAATTATAATAAATTAAAATAATGAATGTCCAATATTTATAAGCATAAAATAAATACGAATATTTAAAATATATTAAACTATTATTAATTAGATTCACTACTAACATAATTTAAATGATATTTTTATTTTTAAATGTAACTAGAAAATATTTGTATTATCAAAGTTAAAAAAAAAAGAAATTGGTTTAAAAATTCATGTATTGAGACCATTATGGTTTTGATATGATATAAATCAGAGTTAAAAGCCAAGAATTTTACATTAAAAATCGAGATTAATTAAGATTAAATAATATTTTTCTTTGAAAAATTAAATAAAATTTTAAACATAAAAAAACCAAAATTAAAAGAGAGAGAGAGAGAGAGAGGCTGTCCCCTCATTACGTCCCTGATATAAAATGAAGATTTACAGGGAGGCTGACTCACGGAAATAGTTGATGAACATGTTTGGGTTGGTCCACACATGAGATAACTCCTTATTCCTCCCTAACTCTTATCCACAAACACACGAAAATAATACTAATCGATGTTAGATTAAGTGAAAAGGAATTACGTATTTTTTAAATACAATTTTGATTATAATTATATGAATGAAAAAAAATAAATGCTAGATCCGAACTTATTTGACTAAATGTTGGGAGCTCAATATGATTATAATTTTTCGTTATGAATATAATTGGTGTGGGAGAAAAAAATGGAAACGGAAGTGACGATGGCGGGAGAGTGAGAGTGATAGGCAGAGGGGACACATGCCTTGAAAGCAGCGAGCAGAACGTGAGCCATGTGTAGGGAACCTACACCTCATCACCAACACCCGCAGGTCCCCGCATATTACTTTATTACTACAGACATCTCCAGACAGCAACGCCACTCCCCACCACCCCATCTGTCTGTTTCTTCATTCCACGGCTTTGAGCTGTTTCACTTCTGCTTTTTTCCTTTTCTTTTTTCCTGTTTTTATTTGCAGAATGTCCCAACATCACATGAACTTTGCGACTCTTCAGTTTTGCCCAACTTGGCATCATCTTCAGAGCTTGTCCAAAGTTACCACTAACACTACCGAATTGCCCAACTTTTTTTTTATCTAATTCTATCTATATACGTCCAATACGAATATTACATTTACAAGTATCTAGATCTTTTGAGGTTATATTCATGTGACAGATACGAGTTGAACACAATTAGTGATCAGACTTTCTAAAATGCCAGCATTAAGCATTGACACATTTGCATGAATGAAATGAAACATTAATTATTTGGCTTTTGACAGCATTTAGTCTACCTTAGCTACTCTCCGGAGTTTCCAAACCGAAGAACATCGCAATCATATTCCAAGCAAAATACAATATCGTTCAAGAAAATAATTGGGCTACACAAGTTCTACTAAGAAGCAAGAAGCAATGAGAATGAACATACAAGAGCCACTGATTCAATAATATACAACTGCTGCTTATCTCCCATCTGCGGATGTAAATGACTCAGCAAATCCATACGGTCGCGTAGGAATGCTGGTTTGAGTGTTGTCTAAGCTGGGAAGAAGTGAAGATGATGAAGATTCCAAATTGCTTCGGCCTTCATAAGCTTGCCACTTCTTTAGTGCTTGTGGCAATGACATTTCAAGGTCAATGCCATATATGTCTTCGGAACATTGATCGGTTGGTTTCCAGAGCTCCACTAGAGAAGATAACACATTTACAGCATGACCCATATCAGGCCTCTGATATGGTTCCCTTGCACAGCAATGACCAGCCAACTCGGCAACTGTGCTGATGCTGGCTAGCGTTTCCTCATTGAGGTCGATTGTGGGGTCGATGGCTTTGCAGAACGAGTCCTTGTTGATGTGCATTCTCTTGAACCATGTCACTAGGTGTATGCTTTCCTCTGGTTGGCTCTCATCAAGTGCTTTTCTACCAGTGATTAGCTCCATCAGTATCACCCCAAAACTAAATACATCAACTTTCGTTGTAACTCGTCCAGTAACTGCAATTCACATTCAAAGAAAAAAAATGACTTAGATTCCATACATAGCAGAATAAATATAAATGTCTCTATCAGATCTTTGTTATATGCTTAAAGAGTCAAGTGCTACATTCATATCAAATACTTGCATACTTTCATCATGCATAACTGATTTGCATTTCTATATAAACATTATGAAATTTAAAGGCAAAACCAGTAAACAAAAGATACCTGCATATTCCGGTGCCAAGTATCCAAAGGTTCCAGCAATTCTAGTTTCAATGGAGGCTTTACCCTCAGGGGCAAGACGCACAAGACCAAAATCTGCTACCTTAGCCCTCATATCATCTCCTAGTAGAATGTTTGAAGGCTTCAAGTCTCGATGTATAAAACTTTGATGGGCTAAACCGTGAAGATACTCAACACCCCTTGCCACATCTAAGGCAATGGTTAACCTTTTTGTCCATTCAAGAGGTTTCAATCCTTCTTCTTCCCAGTTAAAGATATGTCTGCTTAGAGTACCTTGGGGCATGTATTCATACACAAGAAGCTTTTCATTTCCATCAAGGCAATATCCAAGAAGAGCAACCAGATGCCGGTGTCGGACCTTTGTCAATACAGCAATCTCGGACATAAATTCAGTAGAACCCTTCCCACTAATAACCCCAGATTCCATTCTCTTCACAGCAATCTTTGTACCATCATGCAACTCGCCTTTATATACCACCCCAAAACCTCCTTGTCCTAATATATTTTCTTCACTGAAATTGTTGGTCACATTCCTTAGAACTTGGATAGAGATCACCATGTTACCCGCCTCAACCATTTGTATGTCGCCGCCAGGCTCACTGTTCGGAAACGTATGAGCTTCACTAACAGCACCAACACTGACGCTCGAGCCAGCAACAGTGATCTTAACACTTTCGTTATCCGAACCTGAATGGCGAGGGTGAATTACCATTGCATTTGGGCTCTGCACTCTGCTAAACCGTTTCTGTTTCTTTTTGTAAAGACAGAAAACCAACAAGCCAAGCAAACCAACAACTAACAGACCCCCAAATATAGAAGCTATGATTATTCCAATGAAAGCTGAAGTTTTCTTGCCACCATTTCCAGAATTTCCACTACTTTTAGACCCTGATCCTGCGCTGGGATTGCCAGATTCAGACCCTGAAGAAGTAGTACTCTTCTCCTTCCCAATGTCAGGATTACCATTTGTATTCAAAATGATATTGCTCTTGAAAGTGGGGACTTTCCCATAAAGTTGATTGTTGGAAACATCCAGTTCTTTAAGTGCAACCAGTGCAGTAAGCTCCTCAGGAATGGTACCAGTCAGATTATTGTCAGCAAGAATTAGCCTCTGCAAGGACTTAAGTGATGCAAAATCAGGAGATATGGCACCTGTAACTCCCATCTTCTCGAAATTAATAACAGTAATGTTGCCATTACTGCATGTAATCCCACGCCAATCCATGCAAGGGTCATTCCCCTTCCAATTATCAGCAAGCCTTTGTGGATAATCCATAGACTTCACAACATTAAGCAACGAAGTCACCCTCGGATCACAGTCACCAGGACTCGGCAAACAAAACCTATTGGAATCCTTAACCATATCCACAGCAACGGAGTCCTTAAACTCGGGCACTGGTCCTTGAAGTAAATTGTTTGTCAAATTTACAGTTTTTAATGACTCAAGCTTCATAAGAGAAACAGGAACCGGGCCAGTAAACGAGTTGTCCCTCAAACTCAGACTCTGCAAGTCTTTCAAACCGGAGAAATCTGGTAAAGGACCAGAGAACGAATTGGAATGCAACCAAACCTCCTTTAAGAATGTCATGTTCTGGAGTACAGCTACGGTACCATTAAGTTTACTGTTACTTAGCTGACCATTAACCCACAAAGACTGGATTGACGACCCAGAAAAGCTGGAGGGCAGCTCACCTTCGAGACTATTGAAAGCCAAATGCAAAATGGTGAGACCTGGAAACGCATCAGACCCAAAGATGTCTGGTATTTTCCCAGTGATGTTAGCAGAGTTGGCTGAGAAATTCTGCAAAGCTGAAGCATTTTGCAAGCTTTGAGGGATTTCCCAGGCGGAAAAAGGGTTGTTATCCATTTCCACGGATTGAAGAGAAGATAAACCAGAAAAGAAACCAGTGGGGCATGAAGTGAAGTGATTGTTGCTAAGCATAAGCACTTGGAGTGAGCTTAACCCGTTTAAGCTAGGTACGGGACCCGAAATGTTATTCCATTGTACCTCTAAACGCTCAAGTTCAGTAAGGTTCTGAATATCTGAAGGAAGTGTACCTTGCAGGTTCTGGTGACCGATTTGGATCCGAGTGACGCGCTTGTCCTCTGAGCAGAAAACGTGTTTCCATTTGCATGGATCCGGGTCGGTCCACCCGAGAGATTCGGGGGGACGGAGGGTCTTCTTAAGGGCTAACATGGCAGCAGCATCGTCGCTGGCAGTTGTCCGGGATTTAACAGAGATGAAGTTTGAAGAGAAGCCAATAATAAAAGCAAAAAGCTTGAAGCAGAAACCAAGTCTAGGTTTGTAGTTCATATTGAGAAAGATTAAGAACTCAAAGCTTTAGTTTCTTCTTTTTTACTGGGGAAAATGATGCGGGAAAGAGTTGCAGCTTTTCTTTTCCTTTTCTCAGAGGCATTAGATGGATGAAAGCAACATGTTGTAGGGACTGAACTGAAAAACTGGAAACTCAAAAGGCAAAAGAACAAGAAGAAATGAGAATAGGGAGAAAGATAAGCGGAGGTTGAGAGCGGGGAATGAAGATGATAAGCACAGGGAGCAAGTAGAAAAGTACAGAGTAAGGAAAAAAAGAAAAGAAAAAAAAGAGTAGTAGTAATTGAGAAGGAAAAGGAGTGAAGTGTAGTGCACATGGGAGGTGGGGACCCATATTTTCTGGCCTGGCCTGACCTGGGGAATCTACAAATTAGCTAAGCAAAGGCTGTCACAAAGATAATATTTAAAGGTAGGGCTCAGATTGCCTGTGTGATAATCTTATGTCCCAATTCATTATCTAAAACAATGTAAATTCAAGTAATTAATTTATATTTAGTTATTAATTTTAATATTTAAATTTAAATCCAACAAAAATAGATTCTATTTGACCCAATAACCTTAAACTAATAGTCGAAAATTAATGTGATTTTTGGAAGCCAAAAAACAGGCAAGGGCAAGGATAGGGGAAGGGTGGACGAGTTGGTAATTGAGTGGACCCTATCTAACCATAATTGAAAAAAATCAAATCGGCTAAAATGATATATTTACAAATGAACCAAAACATAAATTACAAAAAATTATCAAAATTTGGGGTTTACAACCATGTGACCAGCCCTCGGTATCTAACATTGGGGTTGGCAAATCTTGGAATCGATTACAGTTTGGGGTTGCACCACACGCCAACTAGGGAATTGCCAAATTGGCAATTGAGAAATGCCTAGCCTTGCCTTGTCCGCGCAGACTAACCGAGTTGTTTTTCTAATTCAACGGCGAAGTGAGAAAACGAAGGCCACGCTCGCACTTTACTTTACATTAGGGCCCGTTTACCGTTGCTTTCGGCCTAAAAGCCGCATTCTACTGCAATCTCAATGTTAAATCAAAGAAAATTCTGTTATTTATTGGTTGAGATTCGTTCAACCAAACTTTTGTTCCATCTATCTAATTCAATGTCCTATGTTACAACACCTTTACAATAATGTTTACAAGTCAGTGGTCCGATATCTTAACTTTTTAATTTAATTTCTCATTTCATTTTTAAATTTTATTACTAAATTCAAATATTATTATCAAAACTTAAATTTGGATTAAATACTCTCATTTATTGGATACTTAAATCTCAAATATCTAACTTTATCAAGTAAAAATAAACAACCTTTTCTAAAAGTAATGATTTAATTATCTCGGGCCAATTTGGTATTACTGTAGCAGGTGATAATTATTTTTGAAAAATATTGTGAATAAGTGTGGTTTGTTAATTTCAAGTATTTGGTATTATTATCAAAAGTTACAGTTGATAATCTTTGATTTGATTAGATTCAAGAATCTTTAAAAATTGATCTTGAATTTGTGATGTTCACTTTAAGAGTTATAAATACTTGATCTTGAAAATGGGTTTGGAGAGATTTTAGATCCAAAGTTTTTCGAGACTTGATCTTAAATGGTTGAATCTGCTTCAAGGGTTATCGGGACTTATCTTGAAAGCAAGTTTTGTCTCCTTTGTTAGTGCAAAGTGGGGAGAGCTTTTCACTAGATCAGATTGGAGAAAGCTTTTCTTTCTTCATAATTGATATGGTGTTCGTCATAATTTCTTCGAATTCTTCCATTTCTTTATGAATTTATGAAGAAAACTTCGAGTCTCCAAAATCTTCCCTTGTGATAACTTTTTATTTTTGAATTGGAAAATTGAATCGCTTAAAGGTAGGCTTTTTTTATAGTGCCCGTCAGTCAAAGTAAAGAGAGTTGTTGTAGAATTTAAGTTTCTTACAATAATTAAACATTTTTATTTATTGTTTATCTCATTTTAATTTAATCAATTAGAGACAAAATAATCGTCAATAAAGCATAATTTCTTTATAAAAAAGTTCTAAATGGATTTAAATTTAGTTAGAGATAAACAATAATTTCATATGATAATTTCTAATTTGTCCAAAACTTATCCCTTTACATTTTATTTTTATTTTATTTTTCATTACATGTGATATGTCACTTTTAAATATGTAAAATTTGAAGACTCCATTTGCGAGTGTTTATATCTATACTTATATTTAAGTTATTAACTAAGTCTGTATCACGAGTCAATTAAGCATAAATTTAGTTGAGAGATTACTAAAATGCATTTCCATATACAAAGCAAATTATATTATTATCTTTCACAAAAAAAAATTATTATCAACGTGTTTCTGTCTGAGCGTCAATTCAATTAGAAAATTGTTAAAGTATCCTTTTATATACAAAAGTAAGTTATATATATTTTTATGAAAAAAGTAAGTTTTATTATTATGAAAGTGTTTTTGTCTTATCATTTTATATAAAATCAATAAAACCTCTATCACAGCGAGATTTGAACTTGAGACTCAATGAATTTTAAACATTTAATTTTATCAATTCAACTAAAATTTCATTTGATTTTTTATACAAAATTTTAATAAATATTTAATACATAAATTTTATTTCAACCACATCGTCGATGTGTCATAATCGGTTCCCAGCTCAATTAGAAAATTACCTAAAACCCATTATTTTACAAAGTAATAAGTATTACCTTGCAGTTGTTTTATCTTTTTATATTTGATATAAAATCTAAAAAAACTTATATAATGAAATTTCAACTTGTAACATAATGAATGTTAAACATTTAAATTTACTATTTGAACGAAGGATTCATTTGATATTTAAGCAAAAAAAAAACATTTAATAAATAAAAATTTTCACCATATAGTCATATAGCATAATTGGATATCAACTCAGTTAGAAAATTACTCAAATCTCATTATTTTTCAAAGTAATAAATGTTATTATGAGGGTGTTGTTATCTTTCAAAAAATATAAGAAAAAATTCATATGATGAGATTTGACACTCAAAACACCATAATCTTCAATACGACATTTCAATAAATTATTATTTTACATAATTTTTTTATAAATATATCTTTTATATAACTCTTTTAATCTAATTGTGCAATAATTTAGTATTAAATAATTTCAAATGATTTTTAAAAAAATCTACTTAAATAACTTATTTTATATGAATCATATTTATTCATATTCGAGGTTGATGCTTACCCCATCTAATAATTTATTTTCAAGATTTCATATCATTTCCTTTAAAAATATAAGGTGTATTCTAAAATAATTATAGTATTATTAAAAAATTAGGTATTTTTTTTAAAAGAATTACTACCAACCCGCGAGTACTCCATTCGGGCATTTGTAGCGGGTAAGCTAATTTCTCAACTAGTATCTTTCCACCTGCCCCTTCCTTGTTTGCTTTTTTCTTTCTTGTTTTTTTCCTTTCCATTGTTTATTTAGTTTTCCACCATATTTCTCTAATTGGGCTTTATTCGAACAGCATTGCAAGACCAACTCCCATATTTTCTGGGTATTAGGAACTCTGTTTCTAGTTGTGGTGGATCGCAATCGGGAGTTGACTTAGGTTCAAATGCATGGACCTCTTTGTTTTTCACGACTATTATATTCTACTTCTTTACTTGTTTTATTTTAATCGTCTCTTCCCTTCGTTCAGCTTGTCTTTGGATTTTATTTCTGACTCAAAATATAGTTTATTGATTTCATCTCCTATTGCTGAATTGCAGCAGTGAAGGAAAATATCGTATCTTATCTTTGACTTAATATGGCTTTTGATCACAAAGGTAACATTCAGCTCATATTTGCCTTGTATTTTCTTTTCTTTTTATACATTTGTTTATGTTTCCTTTCTTTCTCTTTTTGTAGGAAGAGTTGTTGTGATTATGGGCGTTAGTGGCGCTGGCAAATCGTAAGCCCCTTTTTCTCCCTTCGTTTTTGCTTTGTAATTTCTCATTCATAATTGAAAGCTGAACCTAGTAATTATTAAAAGCTTTTTCAATTTTTTTCCCTCAATATATGTGGAAAAGGAAAAGATATCCATTGATTTAGTCATAATTTTGTAGTCCATTTATCTTCAAATATCATCAAAACTATCATCATGCCATAAGTTTGCTGTCCTTCACGAAATGAATGTTTCTGATCAAAATACTATGGTAACTTTATACTCTTAGTCCAATTTTACAATTTTTTTTCAGGAATTATACCTTTCTACTAACTTTAAGCCGTCTTTTTCTTCTGTATAGTTATGTTTAAAATTGATTTATTTTCTAAGGCCGAAGTAGAATTAGTTTTGGGGATCCATTTGAAATTTGTTTCTGCAGTAACATAGAAAGAGGATGTATGGAAATAGTACATTAAAGGGGAGGAAGACAGACTCTTGTTAATTATTCATCGGTACTTGCGATCATCCGAATAACAACAATATAGTCATTGCTGAGCACGACCCTTCAAGATACCCTTTTGATATTTCCTGATAGGCATCTCTTGGTAATAATAGTTAACCATTACGAGGTGAACAATTTTCTATTTCCATCCTTGATAAAAGCTTATGAGAATGTTTCGTGCATCTTAAGATACAGATCTAGAATGGCATAAATGTCGCCCATAATTCTATCACCATATTATTATTAGTAACTATGGGGTTTTTGAGATTTTAGCAATCATGGTCTTTAAGTTACTTTTCATAGGAATTGAAGTGATCATGTGGATTTCACTTTTGGTAAAATTTCTCAGTATGTTTAGAGGGTCTAACATGTTATTGATAGAGAATGACATGTGAACATTTGACATAGTAAAGAAGTTTTACTTTGAGTCATTAGTCTTTCAAATAGAACATTTCTAGAAGTTGTATGATTGTTTTGTGATATGGCTCTTCTTTGCACTTGATTCTCCTATGGCGGTTTTTATAATGCTTGTAATTCATATGTAGTATATATACATTGATGTTATTTTTGATGGCATGATTAGGGTCTTTCGCACCTATGTCCGAGTAGCATAGATATAGGATAAAGGTAACAATAAGATCACCGTACTCATGCTCTTCTACTTTTGTGTATAACCAGCACAATAGGTGACACGTTGGCCAAAGTTTTGAACTGTAGCTTTCTTGATGCTGATGCTTTCCATCCATTATCAAATAAAGGTAAGCAATAGAGATATAGACATGGCTATTGAGCATGAATTCGCAGTTTTTCTCTCTTTATATGTATTATTTAAAATTTGTTTGTCTTTAACATTTGCTATTCATTTAAATACACAGAAAAGATGAGCCAAGGTATTCCCCTCTCAGATGAGGATCGTATTCCATGGCTAGAAACGCTACGGGGTGTTCTAAAAGATAAGTTAGACAACGGAAAAACTGTGATACTTGGGTGTTCTTCACTGCAGAAACATTACAGAGAAATTCTAAGATCCGCTGATGCTGATTATGTGCATGGGAGCTATGCTAGTAGGGTGCAGTTTGTTCTTTTGGATGCCAAGGCCGATGTTCTTGCCGCTCGGCTCGAGAAACGAGCTGCAGAAGGGAAGCATTTCATGCCGGCCACACTTCTGCAATCACAACTAGAGTCGCTTCACATAGATGAAGGTGAGGGGATATTTAAAGTTGATGCCACCTTAAGCCCTTTAATCATTGTAAGCAAAATACAAACATTTTTGTTCTCTGATTTTGAACAAGCCACTGGGAATAGGGATTGTTAAAGCAATTTATGATTTCTCGAATTGCAATTGCTTCAATGTTTTATCAAATGTAATGTATTTGAGCAGTAATAATCCATTGTATTTTATGTTCAAGGAAGACCATCTTAACGTTGAGGAAGATCAAACCCTATACAGGTGAAAGGCTCCCTCTCCATTCACAAACTTGTAAAAACATTGAATCTCAACTATTAGTAAGTTCACAATTTTCTCGATAGTTACTGTTGGCCACTAGCCTCTTAAGTTGCTAACAGGCGTCATATATGGGGATAGGAAAGTTTACAATTTGGGTATAATTTACCCTATAATGAATAGTGACTTAAATGATAGTTTTCCAATAGTTCAGTTAGCAATTTGCAATCTTTTAAAATTGAGTGACCAAAATGTAAAATCGCTAATAGTTGAGTGATTCTGGGTGTACTTTTACCCGATTGTAATATAGATCGATGAAACCGATATAAGTTAAAATTTATTTTATTCAAAGTCAATTCTTCAAACTACCAGACCAGACGGATAATCCGCCATTGGAGGTTTTTTCTTTGGTACTCCGAAAATCAAATTCAAGCGACCAACAATCCTAATTCTATTCTATTCTCCTTCGTCAATCTTCAACTTGAAGTAAATAATAGCAAATCCGCCATGGCGGACCAAACGAACGGCGTCACCCTAAACGAAAACCAGCGCATCCGTAAGGAAGAAACGCTCTATGATGTTCTCCACCGTTCGGTTTCGATGATCTTACCCGATGCATCGTCGACGGAATCAGCCCCGTTGCTGCAGCGGATCAAGATATCCGTTTCCGAGAATGGGCCTCGTCTCGGCGAAGCCTCTAGAAACACTGGCCAAACCCTCCTGCGGTGGACTCGTCGAGGCAGCCCCCTCCGTGCTCTCCTCGTCATTTCTGTAATGTTATCGCCCTGCTTTAAATTTGATAAAATTATTATTAGCCCATTCTTAATTTCTGTTTTTGGGTTTTAATCACTTTGATTCTCTTTCTCTGACCAACAAATCTTGTGCAGATTGGGTCCGTTGCTTTTCTTGCATTGACAGGGTTGCTTATCTTTATGCTTATATTTCTGGTAGCGACCGTCAATGCCATTATTGTCTCTCTTCTCATCTCTTTGGCAGCTGCGGGAGGCTTCTTGTTCTTTTCCCTTGCATGTGTAACAGCTATTTATATTGGGGCCATGTCAATTGCTGCATTCGTTATTTCTATTGCGACGATTTCAGCAATTTTTGCTGCTATGATAGCTGCGGGTATTATATCTCTCCAACCATGTCTTTGCTTACTTTTGTTTCATTCGTTTTTGTTCTTTCTGTTTATGACATCCAACTTTTTTGCTATGCTATTGCTTGCCTTACAAAACCACAACATGATGAATCATTTTTGTTTATGCCTTCTTTTAGGGTTGTCTTAGATTGTAAGCCAAATTAAGTTGCTAGAATTTGCTTGATATTATATATGTTAGGCCAAATTAAGCATCTTTGTGGTGCTGCAATACCCCAAAGACAGAGAATTGATAGAAAATGTTAAGATGTATTAAAACTGGAAAGTAAAAGTTATCAGGGCTCATAAATTGCTCTCTTTCTTTCACTTTTTTGCTTAACTAAGTACACCCTAAATTTTTTTGTTTATGGCTAATTCTTCACACATGAATAATGTTTAGGCTTTTCTTATTTTGCAACTTGAACGTTCTGGACGGGGGGATTTGAACTGACATATTTTCAATATGAATCAGGTTGGGTTGGATTCTTTTGGGCCATATGGTTGGGTACTAGGAAAAGTGTGGGATTTGCCAAGCAGTCATTGAGCAAGACTGGATCAGTTCTTTCAGCTTACTCTTCTGCACAGCATGCCCGTATTGACTAGCTGGAACACTACACGACTGGAAGTAAGTGGACAGAGTTTCAGATTCAAATGCCTTTGTCTTTAAGAAATCCTAGATGCTTCAATATATGTATAATTTTTATCTTGTGCTTATGTTTTTGACCCTTTTGGTGCTTGTATATGCGGGTGAGATGGTGTTGCTTGTTCATAGATGAGATTGTTTGGATCCAAGGCAACTTTTGTCATTATCTCAATATTCAATTTTGTTACTCTATTTTAACGACTTACATTTTAATATTGTTGGGTCTATAAGACACCCATACATAGGTTAGGAGAAAGATCTGCTATCACTATCCTGAGCAAATTTGATCTTTCTTAGCGTCCACTAGTTTTATTATGCTTCCTCAATTTGTGCATTATGTCTGCAGAGATTTGCCAGGTAAGTTTAATTCTAAATCAAGGTCTGCAGAGATTTCCTTAAACTTTTGTATATAATTTCATATAACAAAATATGTAACAAGCAAAAATGGAAATGGGATAATTTTAGTCGGTGTACTGAGAAAATTACAAGTTTCTGAGAAAAAGTAACAAACAAAGATGATTTGCTTTTTCACAAGACATTGCAATAGCAATTCAATACCTGTCCCAAGCACACATGTGCGCTTTCACTGCTGCTTTGAGGCAGAGCACAATGTCCCAATCTTCTACCTATGTGATTCGAAAATCGCTACCGACAGTTATCATGAAATCTTTCCACAAACTATGCCATTGCTTCCAATTATTAAGCAAACATAATTAGAATTACCTCTTGTAAACAAACTTTAAGAATTCCTCTACTCGCACTTGATAGAGCGATAGATGTGACGAACAAAGAATAGAGATGCACAGAAACCAATGGCCCCAAGCAAGAGGAAGAAGCCATAGCAAATGCAAGCCATGTATCCAAAGAAGAATGAGGTTTGCATGAAGCCTGACATGTCTGATTGGGCACTGTAGAAATAGAAACAGTAGGCATACATGAACAACCCAGTTGACCCACCACAGAGGAAGGACCTAACATGCCAAAGAAGAGAATGTTAGTTAAGACCAACTGATTAATGAAAACAGTGGCACCCTGAGATGCTATATGAATGTTGAATATCAGTGAATCATCAAAATAATTCATATTAATAACACTAGAAATTATCCAACAAACAAGCAACCAAAGAATACTTGAGCTCATCAAAACAAGAAGGGAATTTAAAAATAGTCTTCAAACATGGCTTTGTACCCACTTGTAAATGCATGGCTTTCTTTATATATGCAAATCAGGAGCCAAAAACAACATACCTCCACCACCATCCATGGTCTTCAGCAGCAAGTTGAAAATAAGTCAAAGCCACGGTAATAAAAGCAGTGATGATTAAGAGAATGATAAAGACAATAAACAGGATGACGTATGTGGTGTAGATTCTATGTCCCCACACACTGGCAAATAAGTAGTAAATTTCAATATAGATGGCACTGAATGGCAATAATCCCGCCATTGCCATCTGAGGAAGAGTTTTCCGATACCAAGGTAACGGCGGGATATCTCTAGGACATTTTGTGGTCCGACATGGGGCTTGGAACTCTGCCTTGCTATCCTTTCCAGCAATACCTCCTAATACTAATAAAGGAGACGAGACCAGAGCCCATATGAGAAAAATCACCATAATGGTTCCAAATGGCAATGCTGCAGTGACTTTATAAGCAACTGCGACAGTGTTAAGAAAGCAAAATGCGACAAAAAGTGGTCCACAAAGCAAGCTTCCTGTCAGTAATAAGTTTCTCACCTGCCATGAAAAAGTGTAGAAATAGACATTATATTTGACAAAAAAAAGATATTCACATTTTAGTCACCATTCTAAAATGAGGGTAACATGCTTTGGTTCAAAGTTCCTACTTTCTATCATTGAGATTCAGCAGGAAAGAGTGGATGGTATTAAGATAAAGGCAAGAGTTACCCCACCCAAAGTATTCCAATGAACATTACAAAAGCTTTTTTATCCATTTTGGGGGAGTGAACAGCATTTTGAAACATGCTAAAATAGTACGATGAACATTCAATTTGGAAGAAAGTCCATTTTATGAGGTAAATGTCAGTGTATGTAGATATAGGTTTTTTAGGCTTATTATGCATTGATTACATTTGCTTATTTCCAATTGTTTCAGTTTTGGAGTTATATTTGGTGAATTTGTGAGTTCAGATTTTAACTAATAAATATCTACATTATTTAAATTCGTATTCGGCATTGGACAATGGATATGAGAAAATTTCACATACCCAACACTACTAAACAGTTACTAGATTGAAAAAGGAACAGAGACTAGTATTACATACCCAATTTGTTCCTTCTAGCTGACAATAGATAGAAGCTGCAGTGTAGCCAGCAATTCCAGATGTAAGGGCATAAATGACTACCAAAGCAGTCAACAAAGCTCCTCGATTATATGGATAAAAGACCCCAACTACAGCAAGGATAAAAATGAAAATTGTGCTGGAAGATGATGCAAATAAGCCAGTCACTAGATTGCTCATAAACAAGAATCCAAAAATAACTGTAAATCGAAGGTCAATACACTCACATAGTAAAGAGCTGGGTGCCACAACCAAGAGCTGCTGCAAACAGAGACTTATGCTTCGGATACCTGAAGACATCACCATGAATGCTCTTCCACCCAGTCTCCTCCTCCTGATCCGCTGATTCCTCATCATGTGCATACCTTTTAACCGATATATAAAACCGTGTAATTTGAATTAAATGTGGATTTTCATGCATCAAAACAGTGAAATTTTATTCTTACTTAATGAAATCATTCTTAAGGATTCGCATGAGAATGGTGGCGAGGAAAGCGGTCAATAACAAAAGGGTGACACATGAATTAAGGGTTGAGAACCACTGGATTTGCCGCAAGGAAGAAGACGACTTGTACTTATCCAGCCGTTTCTCAAAAGGGACGTCTATTTCCTTCCATTTAACGGTGTACATGAAATCCACATCAACAGGTTCGTCTCCGGTGACATCGACAACCGCGCGTGGATCAATTCTGACATTAATCTCGATAACACGGTCCTTATTGTAAAATATCTCGAATACGGGATGCTTATAGAGATAATATTTGCAATCGCTTGGATCGGCCTTGCCTACGTTATCAACTTTGCCAAAGAAGCCCCAAAACGGAAGGTCGTCGAAGTACATTTGGAAGTAATAGTCTTTAGAGATGGCGGTTCTGAACCTGGCAACTTCTTCCTTTGAAAGCTTCCTTTTGCAAGCAATCTCAGCATCTTTCTCACTCAAAAAGTCAATTCTGTAAGGGCCACTAACTAGCCGGTCCCCATTCAATACTTCGCCCAAAGCTTCCTTCTTCTCCTTCAGGGGGACTGCACAGCACAATCTCAATTCATCTTAAACTCCCTTAAAAAAAGACCAAAAACGACCAAACAAACAGAAACGAACCTGAGGAACAGAATGGAAAATCGAAGTAACGGTATGTCTCGCTGTTAATGAAAGAGAAAATAGGTTAAAGGAAATAAAAAATTGTAAAATCGGGAAATTGAGAAAAATGGAAAGAAGGGACACCTGGGATTGCCGAAGGGACCGACTTTATTAGCATAGAGAGGGACTTCATCTCCAGCTTTGTAACGATGATCAGAGGCACTGGATCTCACATGCGCTAGGCAGCATAGGCTCGCAAGGGCCACTGCAACCAAACACGCCCTCATTCTCTCCATTCCCTCACTGCAAAAACGATTCGAAGACAGGAACGGGAGCCAGTTGTATTCTAATTTCTAAAAGGAAGACCAAGTCGTGACATAAAGACGAGTGAGTTTACTTTATATGATAATGACTGAACAACCAGTTTCCCAGGAGGAGGACAAATGGTGTCGGTGGTATATTATAAATATATAAGATTGGTGGGAGAAGAAGGGGATTAAAAAACAATCCGTTTACTTGACTTTGACAGTGTAAGAGACGAAGAAGCATCTCAATCATCAAATGTAGGGGAAGATTTCAGGCCAAGTTCAATGCCAAGACTCGTCTCCTGTGGGATTGGAACATTCATACTTTAAAGCTAGTTCAGTCCATCAAATCACATTGCAGTATGTGGCTATTTTACCAAACTCACCCAAAAAAATTAATATTTATAAAAATGACTCAAGTTAAAAAACAATTATCAAAATGACCTGAAATAAACAGTAAAATAGAGTTTTGGCCTTCTAATGGCCGACACCACTGTATTTTGGCCCCATGATTGCCTGATGACTGTGTTAGACTTTAAAAAATTAATTTTTTTGGTTCTAGCCTCCCAATTGCCGGCACTAGGATATTTTTTTTTTAAATTATATCATACTAATATACAAAAATACCAGATTTAAAAAAAAAAATGGTTCTGGCCTTCTAATGGCTGGCACCAGACTACCAGTATTTAAAAAAAAAAATTTAGTTCTGGTCGGCACCAAGTACCAAAAAAAATTGATACTAGGCTTCTAATGGCCAGCACCAGACATGTAAAAAAAAAAATTTGGGTTTTGGCCTTCTAATGGCCGACACCAGGGACATTTTTCGTGTCTCAATGTAAATTTTTTCGGTTCTAACTTTCTAATGGCCGGCACCAGATACGAAAAAAAAATTTGGTGTTGGGCTTCTAATGACTAGCACCAGATACAAAAAAAAAAAATATTGCTTTAGCTTCTGGCCTTTTAATGGCCGGCACCAGACTAGTAAAAAAAATTCAAATTTTTGGGTGTTAGTCATGTATTGGCCGGCAACAGACTAGTAAAAAAAATTATTTTTTTTGGTGCTGGGCATGTAATGGCCGGCACCAAACCTTATATATAGTAAGTGGTTTGGGTACTGATAGTGTAAATGGAATGAGAAAAAAAAATTGAGAAAGCCATCAAAATGAGAGTGTTTTGTAGTATATCATCAAATGAGTTTTTTCTAGTGGATTATAGATGGAAGTTTTTCGTAGTTTACAATCGAATTTCAGGGTTGAATTGTATACTGTCATGTTTTAACGGAGTTGAATTATATACTGTCATGTCGACCCTAAAGGTTATGCC
The DNA here is from genome assembly GCA_025698475.1 of Gossypium anomalum. Taxonomy (NCBI): domain Eukaryota; kingdom Viridiplantae; phylum Streptophyta; class Magnoliopsida; order Malvales; family Malvaceae; genus Gossypium; species Gossypium anomalum. The sequence continues at coordinate 21,736,478 of CM046966.1, forward strand.
ATTAAGAGTTAGACGATTTTCTGCGCCATAGATAGCTAATCGAGATGTCCAACGCAGATGGACATTATCTATGGTGCAATAGCGTTTATTCCGCAACTAGGTTGTGGTTGGAATCGATTGGTAGAGTCTCCATGCAAAGGTATCTCAGGGGACAATGGAAGAAGAAATGGTCTAGAGCTTTTAGGAAGTTATATTTTCCCTTGGTTTATGTAGCTGATTTCCTATTTCTTTTTAATTTTGCTGACCGTTTCAGCTAACCAATTATCCTGTATTGATGCAACGTAGACCTGATTCAAGCAGAAGACGATTAATTGTGAAGAAACTACTATTGAAAATAATTGTATTGTTTATTAAGAATATTTGTATTTTTTTATATCTATAAATTTAATATAGTTGTTTAGGATTTAAGGTTTCATTTTTATATTTTCGTGTATTAATTTCTTAAAATGTTTGTATTTTTTTGTATCTGTAAATTTAATTTAATCTGTAATATATATAGTTTGAATTTAAAATTTTTGTGTATTAATTTTACCCATATGTTTGTAATTCATTGGGTGTTTAAATTTAATATAGTGCATATTATTTTTGTTTGAATTTTATATTATTTTGTATTAATATTGTAGAATGATTGTATTTTATTATGTATGTAAATTTAATTTGTCGTGTACTATTACTTATTCAAAATTTTTTAAAAATATTTCGAAGTCATTTATTCAAACAAATAATTATTTTAGAGAAATTAAATTAATATTAAAAAATAGAATAATTTAAAAATAAAATAAAAATTTACAGAATAATTTTAAAGTAAAGTAAAAATTAACAAAAAAAATTTAAAATTGTCGCGATCTCGGCGACGTCCCCGGCGTCGGCGTGTAACGATCCGGATGCCTCCATCAGCAATGTTGTGCACCTTGCTCAGGCGTTTGATAATTGCTTGGTCCAGCCTTCGGTGTCCCGTCCGGTGTACTTAGAAAAGTAAAATAATCATATACACCATAATCGGGAGTTAATGGGTATTGCATGACCGGAGGTGCCGATGGAAAAATATCCTCAATGGTGGGTGTACGTGCTTCTGGATGGAGCTCCGGGTGGTATGAGGACCATCCGGATCGTGTCAAATGTTAAGGCTCGAGGTCGTCACCAAAAATATCCTCAAAAGATGGAGGAATTTCTTGTAGCGGATCCGGATCCGGGTGGTGTGATGATGAGCTGGATGCTTCATATTGGGGCTCGAGATCGGCGTTTAAGGCAGTATGAAACTTAATGTTCCCAAATGGCAGAACTCAGTTACTGTGCGGTTGTGTGTTCCTTTGTTACCATCGAGAAGATTCCGGTTGTGCGTCTCTTTAGATCAGCATGTAACGACATTGGAAAGGGTTCCCGTGTGCCATATACCATGCTGCGTACTCGGGCGTAGGAGCGGAGCTTCCCTCTAAGATATACAAGGGAGGGCGCCTTGCATGTTGCTGATTCCATATAAACATATACGGTTCATGTTTTTGCACCCAATTTAAAGCGTCTCGACCTGAACCATTTTTGTCCATTCCGTAGACTTCTTTGATGTTGAGGGGAGGGTTCGGGATAGGTTGTGCGCAACCAAACTACCTCAAAACTCGACTTTTATCGTGCCACTCCACCATATGGAAATGAATCAACGGCACATTTGACACGAACAGCTGTTTCTGCTCGATAACCCATGATGGTATGAACACCGCGATATCTTCCTCATCATATGACATCTATATAAACTGCACAATATAAACAACACATTATTATTTAATTTTTTTCTTGTGCAATTATTGTATTTAAAAAAGAAATATTCGGAATCGTATTTTACGGCATCCCTGGAATGAGTCTCTATCATCATACGGTACATAGGTACGGTGAACATACGCCCGATTCCCAGTACAGTTGTCCATTTAAAAAAAGGAAAAAATTATTAGATTATTTTTTCCATGCAAAAAATTAGTATACTATAGTATACAATTAAAAAATATATGGCAAAATTAAACTATATATTTACCTATTAACGAGTGGCCACACATATGGTTGGTGGCTTACTGATGCCAGAAATGACATTCGGTATAATGCCCAAGATTGCAGTAGAAGGCAGCAACCGGCCATTGATTTCGTAGAAGGCTTTGCCGCTCGACAAAGCTCACGGTATAAGCATGCCAACACTGCAAAGCCCCAACTAAATCTTCTAGTAAGCTCGAGATCCTCTAATAAGAGGAGATACATTATTGAGACTTTATTTTAATTACCGTCCGGCAATAGTATCCCACCTATAAGTTGAAGAATGAATGCTCTTGCAGCGTAGATAATGTTCATCTGCGTTGGACTACTTGAAAGATGCTGGAAGTTTTCTTTTAACCAAGTAAATTTAATATAGGTTAATCGTCCTTTCTCGTTGCTGGGGGGCACCCTTCCAAGTAATCGCTCGCAAGTGCCCCACGGATCGGGCACTCTTCCAAGCCCGGTCACTACTTCGCCATTTATAGACAGCCCTAGTTGGACTGCTACGTCTTGCAGTGTAATAGTTACCTCCCCACACGGTAGGTGGAACTTATATTTCTCCGAGCGCCATTTTTCAACTAAAGCTGATATTAAATCAGTCCGTAGCTCAGATATCTGAATGTACGCGACTACCCCAAAACCCGCGACACTTAAGTACGGTAAAACTCTTCGATCGAGAAAATAACTGGGATCATGCAACCGGGGTTTCACAATTCGATACAAATCCTGCGTTTATAGTAAATATATAATGTTATATTTCTCGTTTAAAAAAGAAATTAAAAGAATATTTAAAATTAAATAAGACATATTATTTCTTGTTTACCTTATGCAGCTTCAATGTGGTCGTTGTCATTTAAAATAACATTAGGATTAGGATCCATAGAGTAATCGGCAGTCTCGGCGGTGGTTAACGGTGAACAGCGATTGTCGAAGGTGTTTGGAGGTGCTCGGTGGTCGTCGGAGTAGCCTACTTATAATGGGGGACCATTTGGCTGAAGTAAGGGCAAAAATAGAAAAAAAATTATAAAATGAAAAAAAAAAAAAGCTAAATGTAAGGCCGGCCATTGGAAGGGCAATTTGGCCTTGTTTTAGTGACACAGGCTGACGCAAGAAGGGTATTTTCACCTCTTTTTTTTTTTCATTTCATTCCAATTTCATTTTATTTACATTTCTATTTCATTTAAATTATCTATCTTTCCATTTAAACTTAATTTTTTTTCATATCAAAAATTTATCTTTTCGTTTCATTTAAATTTATAATTTTTTTTATTACTTTCATTTCATTTCATAATCATCATTTCATTTTCATTACAAATTACATTTCATTTCATATTCATATTTCATTTAACATTTCATTTCATTAATTTTTTTCATTTAATTTTCTTATATTTTATTTGTCAATTTAAATTTTAAATTCGTTAAAAAAATCTCATTTCATTTTTTTGGGGGTTTTTTTTAGGCTTGACACCCCATTTAGATAAATTAAATTTTAAATTTTTTTAGCCCTTTCCAACCTGCCATTTCACAGGCCTAGGCCTAGGCCTAACGCAGGCCAAGCCTGTCACAATAGTCACATCAATTTTTTTTTCATTTCATTCCAATTTCATTTTCATTTCCATTTCCATTTCCATTTCATTTAAATTATATTTCTTTTAAATTTAAATTTATTTTTTTCTCATTTCATTTATATTTTTTATTTAAATTAATTTTTTTCCTCATTTCATTTAAATTATCTATCTTTCCATGCAAATTTAATTTTTTTCTCATTTCATTTAAATTAAAATTTTTCCTCATTTCATTTAAATTATCTATCTTTCCATGTAATTTTCAATTTTTTTTCTCATTTCATTTAAATTAAAAATTTCCCTCATTTCATTTAAATTTATCTTTGTTTCCTTGTAAATTTAAATTTTTTCTCGATTCATTTATATTATTTTTGTTCATTTCAACTTTTTTTCTCATTTCATTTAAATTATCTATCTTTCCATGTAATTTTCAATTTTTTCTCATACAATTTATCTAATTTTTCATATATTTACAATATTTTTATAAGAACATGTGCTCAATAATATATCATTCGTCATCTTGGAGTCTGGCATTACAAGACGATTGACCGAAAACATAGACACGATGTGGGCATGTTGATCGGTTATGTCCGGATGTTTGACACACAGTGCACAGTTTGGGTTCACCCATCTCCCTGACACCCATGTCATTTCGAATTCTCGTCGATTGTGGTCGGCCTTTAGGATGTCTACGGAGACTACAGTCAGGCACCATCTCAAAAGCAGGCGATGAAACTTCCCATATATACGCAATGTGCGTTGCAACGTATAGACCTCGTCTATAAATTGTTCAACATTTAAGTTTGCTCTGGCACACGCTGCATGAGTATGTGCACACGGATATCGAAGAGTCTGAAATATCCAACACTCACATCGTTTGTTTTGCAGATCAACTGCGTACGACCTAGGTGGAAGACCCGAACGACGGTTGATGTACTCTTGAACTCGAAAAGTCTCCAAGTCGCGCGAATACAATTCTGCGTTCATTGTTTGTGCACTTCGACTATTTACCGCCATGGCCTTTCGGACGGCCTCAACGTATATGTGCCCGACCTCGATCTGTTTAGCTTGTTTCAACCCCATCCTTGGCATCAATGTCGCCAACCTATAGAATGTTACCAAGAAAACTGCAGAAATTGGGAGATGGCGTGTGCGCCTCAATACAGAGTTAACCGCCTCTACCAGGTTAGTCGTCATCTGCCCATACCGAAACCCTTCATCGTAACTTTGAGTCCATTGCCAGTTCTCCATGCTACCCAACCATGTCCGAAGATTTGTTGGTAAAGATGATGTCTGAGATTCAAACCTCGCGAACCTCTGCCTGAATCTTCGCGGTTCTAACTCATGAGCTACATATTTAATTTGAAATCATCATTTTAAAAACAACAAAAAAATTAAAAAGTAATCTTTGAAATAAATACAAACAAAATTTTTTTACCCATGTTCACGAGTTTTTTTTTTCCAATCTTTATTCTTATAATCTCTGTAGAAGTTTGCCGCGATGTGCCAGATGGAATAAACAGACCTCCACGGAACCCCTGATCGCCTTATCGCAGCAAGTAATCCTTTCGATCTATCTGATATAAGGCAAATGTTATCTTCTCTGACAACGTGCCTCCACAGATTTCTGAGAGAAATTTTCCAAAACTCAAAGCACTCACGTTCCACGATGGCGAAAGCGATCAGAAGCACATTTCAGTTGCTATCTTGTGCAACAACAATCAGGAGTATTTGCGTGTATTTACCGTACAACCATGTCCCGTCCACCTGCACCATCGACTTGCAGTGAGGAAAGACCCTAACACACGACTCGAATGTCTAAAACAATCAGTGAAAAACTCGTTTCCCCGATTGTATCTTCCCGTCTGGGCCTTTATACGGCAGTGTTTGTAAATCAGTCACTATCCCGAGCACATACTCTTGCATCTCGGCTATCCACCATTGAAGCTCGTTGTATGATGCATCTCAGTCACCATACAACTCTCGCATCGCCATTTGCTTCGCCCACCATGCCTTTCGGTATGACACTTTATACTTAAATCAAGCTTACATGTCCGCAATAAAGACCGACACCTGAATGGTAGGTGACTCTTTCACCAAAGGGATGATGCAGTTGCATATAGTTTTTGCATCTAACTTTCCATGGTTTTACGACATAGGAGTGGACGTGCATGTGTGTGGACCTTCTAATTTGCTTATCATCCACATATGTGTCTGCTGCATTAACGCGGCTCGGACATACCATTTATAACCACTTGATGCTTTCCAACATTCTCTTACGTACAAAGTCTGTGTCGACTTCGTTACTTTATAATCCACACCTAACTTCAAGCTAAGTTGTTTTACAACATGTAAACAGTCGTTTTTGTTATCGAATTGTTGTCCTACAAACAACTCTTCATCGCCAAATTCATCGTCAAGTAGGTAAGCCGGCACAATATTTGTATCTTCTGGGAATTCACATGCAAGAGCCGCATCAGGATCCACGTTAGTCATGAAGGACCCTGGGTTATTTCTTATAACTATACCATGGCCCGTGTTCCTGGCCAAATGGGGGTTTGCATTTTCACCCTCTACCGGCCTTTCCTCGTCTATGTCTTCAGGGATGTCATCCAAATCGGGGTCATTGAAATTATCATTGGGATCATAGTAGGACTGATCATCATTATCAGATCCTTCATCACCATCTTCTATGATGACCAACACCTCTGGATGGATCTTTAGACGAAGACACGAGTTTAGGATGTTATACGAACATCCATTGGTGTTCGGATTTTCGGGAGTTGACATTGACCGTCCAAAACCCGACTGATCTTCCTAGGAGATGTTAAGATCAAAATCAATTCTAGAGCCCTGGCTTGTTGGAATTACAACTTGAATGGCATCTGGTTCAGTTATCTCCGCGAACAACTCAACCAGGCTGGGATTTTCTATCTCAGGGGGGCAATAAATTGCTATCATTGTCCCTAAATCATCATCATCTTCAAGCTCTATTTCTGAGAGCTTTAGCAGATCAGTTGAAACCGGAAATTTGTAAAACAGTCTCAACATTTGCTTTCCGCAACGTGTTGCTATCTTTGTACTGATTTTTCGTTTTAAATTCGACAGCGAAACACGCTTGTTGAATCTCATTCCTATTTTTTTCCGACTTTGAAATACACAACCTTCTTCAGTTGTATTTATCATTTCTCCATCGAAATGAACATAAACAAACAAAATTTAGGAACTCATCTTAAAATTTTCTTTCTTTCTTCTCGACAAAGAAAAAACTAAAATTTTTAAAGCAAACAAAAACTCAAATGGAAGATAAAATACCTATATATATCTGATAAATTTTGGTGCCGGCCATTACATGACCAGCACCCAATTTTTTTTTTTTTACATCTTTAGTGTTGGCCATCAGTGTAACAAAATAAAAAAAATTGATTTTTTTTTACTAGTCTGGTGCTAGCCATTAGAAGGCCAGAATAAAAAAAAATTGCATTGGGACACGAAAAAGACCCCTGGTGCTGGCCATTAAAAGGCCTACACAAAAATATTTTTTTTCGTACCTGGTGTCGGCCATTAGAAGGTCAGCACCTAAAAAAAATTGAATTCTTTTTTTGTACTTGGTGCCGACCATTAGAAGGCCAGCACCTAAAAAAATTTGAATATTTTTTTTTCACACCTGGTGCCGGCCATTAGAAGGCCAGCACCTAAAAAAATTTGAATATTTTTTTTTACACCTGGTGCCGGCCATTAGAAGGCCAGCACCTAACAAAATTTGAGCTTTTTTTTCATTCCTTGTGTCGGCCATTAGAAGGCCAACACCTAAAAATATTTAAAAAAAATTTTCGTACCTGGTGTCAGCCATTAGAAGGCCAGCACCTAACAAAATTTGAGCTTTTTTTTCATACCTTGTGTCGGCCATTAGAAGGCCAACACCTAAAAATATTTAAAAAAATTTTTCATACCTGGTGTCAGCCATTAAAAGGCCAGCACCTAAAAAAAATTGAATTTTTTTCGTACCTGTTGCCGGCCATTAGAAAGGCAGGACCAAATTTTTTTTAAATACTGATATTTTTGTATACTAGTATGATACGATTTGTTAAAAAAATGCCCTAGTGTCAGCCATTAGAAGGCCAGAACCAAAAAATTAAAATTTTTAAAGCCTGACACAATCATCAGGCAATCATGGGGCTAAAATACTACTAATGCCGACCATTAGAAGGCCAAAACCCATTCTAATGTTCATTTCAGGTCATTTTGGTGATTGTTTTTAAACCTGAGTCATTTTTGTAAATATCAATTTTTTTGGGCCAGTTTAGTAAAATAGCCGCAGTTTGTCAATTCGACGATGGGCTCTATCCAAGCGTCAGCTTGCTGGAAAAATAATGCTAGTCTGTACGATTGTATATATCCTTTTTCTATAATACGTATAATTAAATTATATTTAGTTTTCTCTATTAAAAAATACATAAATTAATATCTGAATATTAGATCAAAGAAAAACTAATTCATTTCTGTTAAAAATTTATCTATTTATACGGTTAAAATTGGAATGGCTGATTGATTAACCAAACAGTGATACATGGTATGCCTCGTATACCTCGTGCTGATGCACATGAACTAATTTTTAATAGTACAAATAGATATTTATAACACATTAAAAATGACTAATTTAGCAGTATATGTCATTTTTTTCAAAAATTAGGGAAATATATTGTTTTTAGAGAGGAAAAGAAAGAGTATCCAGCTAAGCGCGCTTTCCCCAAACAGTCAATTCCAACAATAAAAAAAATTAAATGGCCAACAGTCCAAAAATTTTCCCTATAAATACCACCCAATTTTACTTTTTTTTCACTCACATCCTATTCTCTCAAATATTTCTATTCTCTCAACTCTTCAAACTCTCTTAATTTTCTCAAGCTCTTGTTCTGAACTTTTTGATATTCTCGTTTAAAAATATCAATTTTTTTAATGATTCATATTTTATTCATTCGAATTAAATTTTCACGAATGGAAACCTCTCTAATTTGTTTTGATGAGAAGTACATTTCAACCGCTCAAGTAATAAGTAAGATAAAATTTTAATTTTTGTTATTTTCAATTAAGTTAAATTAATTTTTTTAATCTTTAAAAAAATTGTCGTTATAAATAGGTGGATGATCGTGTTTTGGAGGGAATCATACATAATTTGGCAACGCCTTCGATGTAACAACCCAATAGTTAGGGGTGACGAAAAGTGTAGCTTCAGGACTCTGTTTTAGTAAATCAGACCCGTAAATATTTACGGAGTTATATTAGAGGCGAATTAAATTTTAGATAAGTAATTTTCATAAAATTAAGAGTTTTTAAGGTAAGGGGACTAAATTGCAAAATAGTTAAAAGTTAAAATATAAATTGAAATAAATAAAAAGGACTAAGGTAGTAATTATACCATTAATTAAATGGGTGATGGCAAGTCATGGTTTAATGATATGTGCATGGGTATCTTATATGTATGTTATATTTATAAGTTAACTAAAATAATAATAATAATAATAAATAGTTGTATTAAACAACCCAAAAACCCATTTCTGGAAGCTCGCCTAATTGGGTGTGCTTTCTCTAACATTTATATTCTGCTACAGGTTAAAAGTACCTGACCCACTGTATTGTTCAGTCAATTATAAGCTCATTTTGAATATATTCGTCAAACATGCTAGTCTTGCGGTGCGTTTTCGATAGCAAGAAATTTCTTCTTTACAATTTTACCCTTTCCATGTGTAACTGCCCATTTTGCAGTAGTGTCAAAAACAGTAGTTTCGGGGCCACCAAATCCAACGAGTAAGTTTGTAAATATTATATTTAATATTTACGAGAAAAATATGGTTTTTAAAAGGTTTTTAATATGATAATATATGTTATATAAACGATTTATTAAGTTCAAGTGGTTTAACTCTAAGGTCAAGTGGTTTTAGAAAATAAGGTCTCGGGACCTCATTTCTATAAATCAAGCCGTAAATATTTTTATAAATATTTACGGGGTTTCATTAAGGTGGTTTTAAAGTTTTGTTAAGAAATTTTAAAGTTTCGATAGTTAATTAAGATAAAAGGACCAAATTGAAAAAGATGCAAAACTTGTTAATTAATAAATTTAGGTGATTAGATGGTTTAATTAATAAATGAGGAAGGGATTAAGTGATAATTAAGCCATAAATAATGAGTGGGATGACATAATGGTTGAAAATGAATTAAATAATATAAATTCAATGGCAATTTTATAATTAAATGGAAATTAAAACAAATTAAAGTGAAATTAAAACACTTTAATTTCATTTCTTCTTCTTCACTCCACTGAACACCATATCTATGGAGGAGGTTTCGGTTTTGGCTCCTTTACATATGAGTATAATCGATCCTATTTTTTGTAATTTTTATATTTTTGAGATCGTTGCAACTAGGTCCAGCTAGCTCATTTCTTCGATTTTGAAATTGTTAAAAATTTTGAATGTTTCCATTGATGAATCTTGTGATTTTTTATGTTAAATTATAAATTTTAGATATTAATTTTTATTTAAAATTATTTTATTAAGTGACTTTTGATAAATTTTTCAATTAGGGACTAAATTATTGAAATAGTAAAAATATAAGGATTTAATATGAAATTGTTGCATAAATGAGATTTTATGAATACTATAAAAATTTGAATAGCTTGGTTTTGTATTAAAAATGGTTAATTTGCATGTTTTGGGTTTAGGGACTAAATTGAATAAAAGTACAACTTTAGGGGCAATTTTGTAAAAATGTAAAAAAGACCAAATTGCATGAAATGAATTGTTTTATTGTCTAAATTAATATATTGAATGACATTATTAATTTAGATCAAGTTCGGGTGAAAAATCAAGGAAAATAAAAAATTACCAAAATGCCCTTGAATCTTGGTATTTTTGCAATTTAGCCAGGTAAGTTCGTATGAACTGTATTCTATATAATTTTGATTAAATTTAATGTTAATATATGATTATATTGTGATTAAATCAATATATATATGTTAGTATGCAATTTATTGTGTTATGAAACGATGTAAATCCAAAGACGTACGATGATTATTGAGTCCCGTTTGATCCTTAGGAATTCGTAGGATACAAATGACATGTCATTAGGGTTATCGATTCTCAGCTCGAGAGAGCTTACCGGTATTCAGCTCGTACGAGCTTACCAATATTTAGCTCGTATGAGCTTACTGTTTATAGCTCATAAGAGCATACCGATTCAGAGCTCGTATGAGCATATATGTACAAGAATTGACGGATTACAATTCAATACACCTCGTGTGTGCTACCCGAGTATCCAACGATATTCTAAATGGTTCAACGGGTAATGTTCTGTTACGAAACGATATGAGTTCGATACGAATTAATAGGGGTATATAAATGAAATACATGGAAATGATGGTACATAATATATTGATATATTAAAATGGATGATATATGTATATGAATAAACGATAAGAGAATATGTATCATGACATGTACATATATGAATATCTTTGATATGTTGATACATGGAAATTATATAAGTTGAGACTAGTAATAAACTCAAGTGTGACATGTTGAGAAAATAAGGTTATCAATGTTGAATTTATATGAAATATGTTCAAGTATTCTAACATGTGTTGTTGTTTGATGCTTAGGCAAGTGCCAAACTGTTGGTTGAATGGTAATATGTTTAATTATAAGTTGCATTGAAATGGTAAGTATAACACCCCTTACCCGTAACCGACATAGGAACAGGGCACGAGGCATTACCGGACTTACATCGATTCATCCAGTCACATATCACAACAAAAAAACTTGCATACAATTTAAAACTTTTATACATTCATTCACATTGTCCCTTATAAGGTTCTATGGTACCTTAAAACATGTTTAAAAAGGGTTCGGGACTAAACTGATAACTCGAGAAAACTTTACAAAACTTAGAAAATTTTCCTCACTGCATGGGTCACACGCCCGTGTGCCCAACCCGTGTCACCCACACGGTCAAGAGACACGCCCGTGTCTCAGGCCGTGTGGATACAGGGCATACATACTGACTTCCTCACACGGCCAGACCACACGCCCGTGTGTCCAGCCCGTGTGCCTTGCACACGCCCGTGTTTAGGCCGTGTGCTTGGTCGTGCCAAAACTAGCTTGTATTCTGTTTGTGACGTCAGCAATCAAATAAGGGGCACGCATCCAAGGCACACGCCCGTGTCCTCAGCCCGTGTGACAAATAAAATTCCAAAATTAAGGTACAGACTTCACACGGCCAGGGCACACGCCAGTGGTGCAGGTTGTGTGTCTAGCCGTGTGAACAACTCAAGGCTAATTTCCAAGCCAACTTGCCACCCTCAATTTATACACACAAGCACATATTAACTAGTCATTAACATGGCACATTTAAAATCATGAAATAGGCTATCAAACAACCTCATTCAAGTCTAAATCATATCATTCCTATCATCAACTAAAACATGCTTCATGACCTACTAAATCAACAACTAAATCACTTACCAAAATAAACCATCACCAAGGCATTATATATGCATCACATAACATGAACCAAACTTACCATTTAAAGCCAATCAAAATAACCACAAACACACTTCATTTACAAGCCAAAATATACCATTATGACACTAGCCTATACATGCCATATACCAATATATACATAACTTCAAAAGTACCCAAATATTGATTGATAGTGTGATGACACTTTCAGACGATCCCCGAATCTGAGTTAGCTTCGATGATCTATAAAATAGTGGAAAACAAACACAGTAAGCTTTAAAAGCTTAGTAAGCCATATACAATAAGTCATCTCATGCATCAATATCTTTCTCATCAATTTAGCAAGTTATACATGAACACATATAAATGCATAAACAAATTCACAACCCACTTCATGATATACACATTCAATTCTATAATTGAATCCATCCAATACTTTTCGTTTCAATACTCAAGTGAGTTTCGAACGTACCTGAGTCACTTGATTCACTTACACTTTCTTTTCCAACTTAACTTTGCCCGTTGAACCATTTGGAATCGTTAAGGATACTCGGTAATCACTTATAACTCGTACAATGCCATATCCTCGATATGGTCTTATATGTTATTACATATCGATACAACTGTCCCACACAGGGTCTTACACGAAGTCGATTAACGATACCGATGTCCCATACATGGTCTTACACGTAATCGCAATATAATGCCACTGTCCCATACAGGGTCTTACACGTAATCACATCTCGATAACCTAATGTCATGACATTTGTATCCTATACTATTTTTAAGGTTCAAACGGGGCTTTCAAATGTCGCAACTTTGTCGATTCTTACTCATATACAATTATTCAACATTCATGACAATTCAATGACAAAAATAACATAAACATTTCAATGTAATGATATTTATTTGTATATGAACTTATCTCGTACATAATGAATGGAAACGAACGGCTATTCAACTACTTTTGATTTCCCCCGATCTAATTCTGTTTTCTTTGGTTCTTGATCTAATTACAATCACAATTAACTTATTTAATCACTTATTCATTCAAATTCACTCAAAAACACATAAATGGGCATTTTGCACTTTAGCCCCTAAAGTTTCACATTTCTTACAATTTAGTCTTTATTTCATAAAAACACAAAATTACACAATTTCTTTCCAATTTAATGCTAGTCGAATTTTCCTTAGCACCTTAGCAGCCCAAAACTTTCATTTATTTCACATTTCAACCACACATTTTCAACATTTCACAAATTAATCACTAATAGGTATTTTTACCGAAAATCATTTAACAAAACTTGTATATTTAACACCAAGCTTTCATTTTTCATCATCAAACATTCAAGAACACAAACATTCAAGAACACAAACACTCATCAATCGCATATCACAAAATCATGAACACTTTCAAAAATTAAGACACGGGCTAGCTAGAACACACAGCAACGATCTCAAAAACGTAAAAATCATCAAAAATTGAACTCAATTAATATCTCAATTTGAGCTTCAAAGTGCCGAATGTAAAGAAGCTTCAACCCTTAATTCTTTTGCTGATTTTCAGCTATGCATGATGATAAAATGGCTTATTTATTATTTTGCTTTATGTATTTTAACTTAATTTGCCATTTTACCTTTTTAACCTTGTCATATTACATTAAAATTTTCCAACTACATGTCTATCATTGTCCATTCCCACTACTAATGGTCAATTTGACATGCAAGGACCTCTACTTTAAAAGCCATGGTCAATTAACACCATTAAAAATAGCATGCAACTTTTGCATTTTATGCGATTAGGCCCTTTTTCATAATTACACATTCAAATGTTAAATTTACTTCACGAAACTTTCACACACAACAATTAACATGTTCTAAACACCAAAAATAATATTAAAATAATTTTACGTCCTTGGATTTGTGATCTCGAAACCACTGTTCTAACTAGGGTCTAAACCGGGCTGTTACAGTAAATGCTCAAATGAAAATATGATTGTGCTTATTAAAGAGTGGTAAAGTTTAATGTAACAACCCGTTTTCAGTTAAATCGAAACAGTGGTTTTGGGACCACAAATTCGAGGTCGAAAGAAAATTATTTTATTATTATTTTATGGTCTACATTATGATAGAAATATCGTATAAAAATTTCGTTAAGAAATTTTACCGATTACATGTCTAATTTGATGAAGATGACCAAATTGCACAAAGTGCAAAAGTTGAATTCTAGTAGCAAGGTATCAAATAGCTATGGAATTTAAAATTGGAGATCCTTATATGGCAAATAGACCATTTTGAGGAGTTAGTAGATAAGGATGATTATTCATCATTGGAAATTAAGAAATTATTAAGGTTAATTTTGGAAATATGATAAAATAATGATGATAAATGAAATAAATAATTAAAATATATCATTTTCATCATCTTTCCTAAAACAAAATACATGGAAACCCTAGCCATGGATGTTGAGTTCAAGTAAGTTATTTTTGCATAATTAGGTATGTATTATTGTTCCGTTTTTAATGATTTTTATGTTTTCCAGATCGTAATAACTTAATCTAGCTATCTAGGGGATTAATTTGCAAAACTATTAAAGTGTTAGGGTTTTTCCATGGATGAGTATAGTTGAATTATGAAGTTTATGGTAGAAAATGAAAGGTTGTTGATAGATAAACAACTTTTGTAAAGAGAATTTTGATGAAATTATGATTCAGGGACTAAATTGAAAAGACAAAAAATTCATGGAAAAATTCTAAATTTTATTAAATACATGGGCTGCTATTGTTATATATGAAAATCAGTTAGGCTTGGAATAAGGATTAAATTGTATGAATCTCATTTCCTGAGCCTAGGGACAAAATTGTAATTAACTAAAAGTATAGGGGTAAAATAATATTTTTTCAAGGACGTGTATTGGACTAAATTGAATGTGAATTATATTAAATTGAGCTAAATTCATTCGTATAGATCTAGATAGACCTAGTACGGAATTGGATCGAGGAAAAGAAAAAGTATCAGATTAGTAGCTTACAAATCTAGCCACATTCCTCACCCAATTTGTCTTCAACCTACATTAACACTTTTGCACATCATCAAGCCATATAAAACTACTTAAAACAAGCCAAACTCAAGTCTTAAACATAACATATCATCACATATATCCAATAATCCATACATACCAAATTAACCAAATACACATATAAGCATATTTATACCTAATATATCAATCCAATCCAGCCATCAATATGCTTATGAATTATCCATCATTCAACCATACCAATCACATATTAAACATGATAATGCCACATATATATACATCAAATTCAAGCCATTCAAATGGCTAATCACAACAAAACAATTGTGTGTCATCATTGGCCAAATGAACCTATACATGCCATTACAACCAAAACGAGTTTACTACATATATACTGAAATGGGCCGATGGATAGTGTGATGTACCTCCAACCAACTTCCATCCTTAACGAGCTTCTGAGTTACTATAAAACATGAGAAATAAAACAGAGTAAGCATTTAAGCTTAGTAACTTCGTATAACATGGAATTTAACTTACCATTTATTCATATTTAAGGTAAGCAAACAAGATATATCCAAAGCAATTTGGCCAATAACCTAAACACTTATCCTAACCAACCATGTTATTCATGTATTTCATATGAATATCAAGAAACATGTATAAGCTCAACAATAATCAAATTTCTATATACATATACTTTCCACATCATGTGTCCATATAACATGTACAAATCATATCCATGTATTTCAAATGTATACCCATAATAATTCTTCTCGAATTCATATTGTCTCATATCAGAATTTTGCCCGTTGAACCATCTAAAATATCGTTGGATACACAGGTGGTACACGCAAAGTACACAAATCTGTAATCTGTCAATTCATGTACGGCTATGCCCATACAAGCATATAATCAGGAAGCTCTTCTGAGCCATGTAATAGGAAGCTCATATAAGCTGTATAACGGGAAGCTCTTGCGAGCCAATTATCGGGAAGCTCATACGAGCCATAACAAGAAGCTCAAGAGAGCCATTAATCGGGAAGATCATGAGAGCCAAATATTGGGAAGCTCGTAAGAGCCATATAACGGGATACTCATAAGAGCTAAATAGTAGGACGCTCTTGCGAGCTGTGGTGTGTCCGCAACACATGCAGGACCACAACCAATTCGGGAACCCTTAATGACATGTTATTTGTATCCATCGAATTTCCAAGGTTCAAACGAGACTTAGTACTTGTTGGATATATGATCAATACTTATACATGGCAATTTTACATTTCACATACATATCATTCAATTTAAACATATAAATATACAATTTAGTTACAAGTTTTAATTAGTGCAAAACAGAATGCTCACACAGCCTAGCACACGGGACTAAACTGGGTACTCAAAGAACTTTTCAAAAAATATCAAAAAATTTTAAAGGAGCAGGGGACACACGCTTGTGTGGCCAGGCCATATGGGCATTCGAAATAGGGGGCACACGACCGTGTCCCAACCCATGTCCAAACTTGGGTACTCTCTGACTAGGGTCACACGACCAAGCCGCACGTCTGTGTGCTAGGCCGTGTGAGCATACTAACTTATTTTAATAAGGTGCGGGGGTCACACTGCCAAGCCACACGCCCGTGTGCTAGGCCATGTGAATATTTTTGAGAATTCTGTTTCTCAATTTTAAAGATGCAGGGGACACACGACCAAACCATACGCCCATGTGCGAGGCCGTGTGTCACACACAGCTGAGACACATGCCCGTGTCTCTGCCCGTATGGACGAAAATAGGCCATTTCAAGGCCACATTTCTCACCCTTCTAGGTATAAACCTAAATAAAACATTTTAACACATCAATATACCACAAAAAAGCAATCAAAATAAGCCAAAGTCATGTTTTATACACAATATATCATCTCATATACTCTAAATACTCAAACTTACCTATTTAGTCCATTTAACAGATTTTACTAAGATTTACTACTAGTTAAATACCTATAAGCATATATTATTCACATCCACATAAAAAATTTACTTCATTACCAAACCAAAATATATTTCTAAGTTGATTATGTAAACAAAACATCATTCATGACATCTACACAAGCCAACTTTGATATAATTCACTTCAATCCCTGTACATTCCATATAAACCATATTTAACGCTTCAAAACTACCGAAATAAGTTGGATAGTGTGACTTGATGTGTTGATCCGATCTTCTGACCTCTCGAAAACCTACAAAGACATTAAACAACACGAGTAAGCTTAACGAAGCTTAGTAAGTTCGATGGGTTAAACATAAGTCTTACCGAATCTACTATAAAAAATCAAATAAACAAATTATTCATGCAATCTCCCTGTCAATCACAACTTCAATCGATGAATACTCTTGTTTCAGATCAATACCAATAATAAATGATAAATTCTTCAATTTCAAATCATAAATCATCTTACCAATCTTTCCCATACCGAAAAATGACTTACGGATAAGAGTACATCGTTTTTAGAAACCCAAAGGCTAAACAGATGCTCATGAGAGCTAAACAGAAGATCATAAGAGCTAAATGGAAACCCATAAAGGTTAAACAAAAGCTCGTAAGAGCTGAACAGAAACTCATAAGAGTTGAACAGAAGCTCAAAAGAGTTGAACGGAAACTCATATGAGTTAAATAGAAGCTGAAAAGATCTAAACAGAAAGTAAAACACGAGAGTTCGCAACAAATGCTGAACCCCGGTTTACTTGGGTAATTTTCCAATATCTTCCTCCAATGTCGTCAATGCGCCAAACCTGAATGTACTCAAATCCCGCGTTCCCGAATATTCATCTCAAAATTATAATTCCAACAATGATTCATTTCACAACAATAGAATGAATACCTTATACCATTCATCAAATTAATATAAATATTAAAGTTTAACCATATGAACTTACCTGGGTTAAATTGTAATATTTGCAGAAGTTTAGGGACTAATCCACTAATTTTCTTTTTTTACGAGTATCTACGAGATCTTGATCTAAAATATAAAATTACTCATTCATTAGCATATATTTCAATTCCAACTCTCTTCACAATTAATACCCTTCAATTTTTTGAATTCACACAATTACCCCAAACTTTTTACAATTTTTGCAATTTAGTCCTTTAACTAGTTAATCTATCAAATTAACTAATTTTTCTCAATTAATAATTTATCTAAATATTTTGGGCTATCATAAAATATAAATTTAATACTAAACCCTAATATTTTAATCTTTTCACAATTTGGTCCTAAAATCAATATTTAACAAAATCACTTTATAAAATCATCATACAAGAAAATTAAAGTTTTAAATCCATTTTATTCATAAAAAACATCATATATTCATCAATGGTAACTTTCAAAATTTTCAATAAAATCAAAAACTAAGGTAAGACTTAGTTGGACTTAATTGTAACAATCACAAAAACATAAAAATTTCAAGAAAAGAGTAAGAATTGAACTCACATGGAGCTACAATATGAAAACCAGATTTAAGTGCTCTTCAATGGTGTTTTTGGACAGAAAATTGGAGAAGAAATTGTCTAGAAACTATGAAAATTTCAATTTAAAATTTTAATTTGACTTTATTTACAATTTTGCCATTAATGGCTTTATTTTATTATTATTTTTCTTTCTTATGCCACATCAGCTATCCCATTTAGGCCTATTTATTCTTTAAGTCCTCCTTTGTTTACCAATTAATCCATTTAATCGCTATATCTTATAATCAACAAGTTTTGCACCTTTTTCAATTTAGTCCTTTTTAATTAATTAACTATCAAAACATTAAAATTTTCTAACAAAACTTTAATACTACCTTAATGACATTCTGAAAATATTTATAAAACTATTTACGGCTCAATTTATAGAAACGAGGTCCCGATACCCCATTTTCTAAAACCACTTGACCTAATAACTCGTAAATCTTTTTAAAACCACATTTGACTCGTAAATACTAAATAATAAAATTTACAACCTTACTCGTCAAATTTGGTGGCCTCGAACCACTATTGTTAACACCACTGAAAATTGGGCTATTAGACACAGGCGTGTGTCTCAGCCATGTGTGACACACGGCCAGGTGACACGGCCATGTGTCCCCTATATCTTTTAAAGAGTGCAAGCTAGTATATTTACACGGCCTGGCACACGGGCGTGTGGCTTAGCCGTGTGGCTCAAATCAGTGAGTTACACGGGCACAGACACGTAATTCGAATATCCACACGGCCTGAGACACATGCGTGTCTCTTGACCGTGTGAGTCATACGGCTATGTGACCCTTGCAGTGTTGAAAATTTTAAATGTTTCTGAAAAATTTTCTAAGTTTTCGATTTAGTCCGGATTTGTTTCTAATGTGTAACTTGGGGCCTCGAGGGCTCGTATAAGGGACAATATGTATGATTTTGATTGGTTTTTTTTACATGAATGTTATATTATATGAAATGTTTGCATTTTCTGTCTGTTTGATTTGTAAACTCCGATAATGCTTCGTACTCATGTTCCGACGATGGATTCGGCTTAGGGGTGTTACACCATGCGCCTATAAAAGGAGTCTCCCACTCAATGTTCCATCATCCCTCAAAAAAATTCTCCCCAAGCTTCTTCATTCCTTCACTATAAAACATTTCTCAGTTTTAAAATTTTGGGTGGCTAAAAATATTTGGTTCATGTTTGAAATTTTCTTGAGTTGTCAGTGATGCGATATTGATCTGAGTCATACACATTTCATATTTCATGCCGAGATGGGACCATTAACTCTGATGCCTATCATGGGAAAGTCGGGTTCTAGGGTAATTTTGCTTTGTATGGTCACGGATGGAAGTCTACGTGTAGGTCCCAATCAACGATTGTTATGTAGTCATGGATCGAGGTATAACGGGGGATCCAGTTGACGGTTGTTACGTGGCCATGAGCGTAAACATTTTGGATACCTGAAAATGTTACCTTATAAATAACATATAGAAGTTTGACATAAGGAAAAACTGTAGGGCTTCCCACTATAATCGACGTAATTTTTTTCTCTGTTTCCAGCTAGTACCTTTAACCTTTTTTCTTATCCGAAGGTTGCAATCGTCGTGGATGTAAGAGGACTCTCAGGTAGGGAGCGATTGTTTCGGTGGAGTAAAGGTGATGCTCATTTCTGGCCAACGACAGTTTTTGTTATTAAACGACCCATTAATAACTACAACCGTTGTCGCGCCAACTCGAGTTTGACCTTTACTTTCGTCGAAACATCCACTTTCCTCTTGAAAGTCCTTATGTCCACCTCACTATCAACCTTTGGATAAGAATGAAAGGTTAAAGATACAAACTACTTGGAAATAGAGAAAAATATTACGTTGATTACACTAGAAATCCCTCCGTTTTTACATATGATTATGACCTGAATCTTATGTATGGTATATATAAGGCATTATTTGTGGGGTATCCAAAAAGCTTGAACTCGTGTTTGCGTAACAACCTCGGTTATACTTGACCCCTGACCGCCTCACGACCGTCGACTGGGGCCTTCATCTACTCTTTGACCCCTGATCATATCAAACACCATCACCCCAAAATCCCAATTTCCCCAGGATGGGTTTTTGAGGTGATGGTCCTATCCCAACATGACATATGAAATGTATGTGTCATGAGGCACGTTATCACATCCTCAACTCTTCAAAACTACCTATGAAATTTCATAATTCTAATAAAAACCCTTAAAAACCCTAAACCTAAAAATATTAAAAACTCTAACCTTGGGAGAGAGAAATGAAAAGTGCACCTAGTTAGACGTGCTTTTCGTTTTTCTCTCTAAAAATGGCCTATTTCCCCAAAATTTGAAAATAACAACCTAAAAACCTTATTTAAAAATAAAAACGACATATACATCTAAATTATCCATTAAAAATATGTAAAATGTGTATTTATAAAAAGTTTACATAAAAACCAAATAAGTCATTAGTTGAAATTTCTGAGATCATGATCTCTTAGGTTTAAATCTCATCATAGTAATATTTTATAAAAATATTTTATATAAAAATGCCCTCATATAGTATTTGTTACTTTGAAAAAATAATTTGTTTTTAGTCATTTTTCAACTGAATTGGTGTCCAGTTGGCTATTAATATCAACTCAATCAATAGCTAAAATAATATAAATAACATCATGAATGATACATGTACTTTGATCTAATATTTATTATGATATTTTTATTTATAAAATATCTATTTTGGTTTTAAAGTATCTAGAAAATACTAGATAGGTCATTTCTATCACATTATCCGTGGTCTCATCAAATGATAAAATGATATATAAAAATATTTTTCCACGTTCGAATAATACAAATGTCACATATGTATAATGCAATTGTAAGAACATTTTTACAATATACATTTCTAGCTTGTAGATTTATGACTTATCTTAAACTTTAGAGGATATTGCTTACATTTCTTTAGTTGCTACTTTATTAGGAAGATTGATTATAATTGATTTAGTATGTTAGCAATTTGAATCGATATATATATTCTTAAAACTTGTATAGGTTTTGTACCGTGAGAGTAACATTTAATCCATTCGTTAGGAATTCATTATCGTGAGTGAATTCTTGTAAGTAAACAAGTGCAAAAGTGAGGTTGTTATACCAGGGTATGATAAGATTTAAATCATTGATTGTACAATGCTAAAAGATAGTGGATTATCTCTCTAAAGAAGGCCTTGTAGACATAGGAAAAATTGAGCTGCAAAAAAAGTTGCGTTATCTTCATTGTTGTTCTTATGTTGTGCCGTTTGCAGTTGTCACTGCTCTTAGCATTACTCCCTTTTTCTTGCAATTATTGACTTTGTTATAATCATACAAGTGAAGTTGTGAACACTTTTGATGAGCTTGCTTACGCAAGTAGAGAAGTGAATGGTTGCTACATAAGGATTGACTATTAGAATCCAAGAATACTTGTTATTTGCAGGATGTAACACATGACCCTTTAATGTGTTGTCTTGTAAAAATCAAAATTGACTTTGTGGTATGAAAGTACTACTTACTGTTTTACTTTCATTTCAAAAGTTCAAGCTTTAGGCCACTTTTGATTATGTATCACTTAAATATCTAGAGAAAAATTTTGTGTTTTATTTGAAAATAAGTGGAGGATTGTTGTATATGGTATATATTATACAAATAATTTTATATTATTTATACTATTATTTATGTAGTTTATTGAGTTAATGTCACTTTTAGTCAAGTCATCAACTCGGTTGTGAAATTACCGAAATATCTATTTTTTAAACTATAATTTATATTATTATGATTATATTTGTCTTTCATACTTTTATATCATCTCTAAATCAAACAAATAAAATTTATAAATCCAATTGTCGAACACATGTTGTATAATTTTAAAATACAAGTTAATACTGATAGGGGATGAGTAGTGGTATGGGTATGACTACTATTGGGGTGTTATCCAAGATAATAAGTGTTTGGGTTATGGGTTTTAGCATGGATATTGGAATATGCTCGACTATGCAAGTTGAACTTTGATGGGACTACACGAAGCTTGGCGGATGGGAATAAAAAAGGTGAGTCTAGAGTTGGATAGCTTATTTGCAATCTCCATGATTAAAGAGCAAGAAGTTAGTCATGACGCTAGTGGTTTGGTGCGAGCTATAAAGAGATTTTTATAGTTGAATTGGTAGGTTGAAGTTGTGCATGTTTATTAAAGTTGCTAATGCACCAGCAGCGATAGAATTTTCATAGGCAATTGGTTTTCATAGATTTGTCCAGTTATATAATTGAAGATGATTTTAATTGTATTGGTACACAAAGTGATTATTGTTTAATCTATTTTATTCTTTTTATCTATAAAAAAAAAAAACTTAAGAAGTTAATTACCATTTTACCTATATGAAATTTAAAAAAATGTTAATATAAAATATGTTGTTTCACATGGTTCCCACCAACGTTGGCATTGAGAAATATAAAAAAGGAAATAGATAGTTTAAATATTTCACTTATGAGAAGACATGATGATGCAATGAACTCAAATACGAAGCATGGTGTCTTTTAGATAATCTTTCTATTATTGGTGTATTATTTATAGACTTAATTTGAAATTGGTATAATCCAATTATGAAGAGAAAATACCATTATAAAAATTTCTTGTTTCTCTAAATTTATTTTGGTTTAAATCAATTCGTAATGCCGCTTAGATTTGTTCGGTTTAAGTAAATGTATTTTATCTTAAGAATAATATTTTTTGATCGTCTTACAAATGGAAGGAAATTAACTATTCTTAAAATAGTTTAATGTATTGCATTTTAATTTTTCAAATTCCATTGTTTTATACAACATTTGTTTTATTGAAAAATTATTTATGAAAAATATATTATTTTT
The DNA here is from genome assembly GCA_025698475.1 of Gossypium anomalum. Taxonomy (NCBI): domain Eukaryota; kingdom Viridiplantae; phylum Streptophyta; class Magnoliopsida; order Malvales; family Malvaceae; genus Gossypium; species Gossypium anomalum. The sequence goes on from CM046966.1 coordinate 21,759,995, forward strand.
TGAAAAATTGATAAAAAATAATTTTATTTGAATAATTCTACGTAAAATATTTTTTATTATTTAGCAAAAATTTTTAATTATTTGTTGAAAATTATTTCTAATGAAGCAAGCAGAACGTCAATTATATTTGTCAGTAGGACATGTAATAGAAGCATTGCTTTGGCAACCAATGTTTATTTTATATAGACTTAATAACAATTAATACTTAATTGAGTTAGGCATATAAGATTGGATAATGACACATTACAGGTAGAATGGATAAATAAAATTAAACAATATTTAAAAATATTTGTATTTGTTTATGTTAAAAAAAATATTTGTATTTGTATTATTAAACACTCAAATTTTATATTATAATTTTTTATTACAAAATATTTATAAATTATATTGTTTATTACTAAATATTAATATAAATTGTTTTTAATAAAATATTTTACTTAAATTTTAAAATAATTATTTTTCAATTTTATTATTAAAATATAATTGTAACATTAAATAAATTTATTAAAATAGTAAGTTATATTAATTATATTAATGGTTTATTATATATTAATGTATGAATAATAATATCAAAAGTTTTAATATTTAAAATAAATATTTTAATTTTTTTTCAAAATTTCTAAAATAAAATAAAAACATTACTAATATAATTATATTTAGTTTTATTCAAATTATTTTTTATATAAGAATCATGACTCAAAAAAGTTCTTTTTCGAAAGTTAACTTTTTGCTTTTCAAGTGGACAGTTGATTACTTTAATCATATCTTCTAAGGACTAAGGATTTAATATATAATAGTCCAATGCCCACTCACAAAAGTGAGTGGTATTAAACTATTAATTAATGATTAATGGAAAATTATCCAATAGACCTTTTGTGGAGTTTTTAGATGTATAAGTAAATTCAAGGTTGATAAGTATATTGTATATTGTAATAAAAAAATAAAATATTAATAAATAAATGTGACACTTATCGTATTTTTAATAAGTCACAAGTGATTTATCAAATAATTATTTATAAATTATTTGTATTTATAAAAGTTTGAATAATTGAGATAAATTTTTAATGAAAAAATAAAGTATTTATAATTGTAGTTTTTAAAGAGTGAAAATAGGAGTGAGTTAATAAGAAATATAGTTTTAAATTTTTTTAAAAAGTCAAACTATTAAAATCATATTAGAAATATTAGAAATTCTATCATAAATATATATGTGAGAAAATTATTTATCTAGAATATAGAGGTATATTTAAAAATAACATATAAAAAATAATACATTAGATTAATAATAGTAAATGCACAATAATTGTTTATCTTGGTTTCATCATCATTTTTTAGTTGGTGTTAACTTATAATACCAACTCAATCAATACTAGAAATTTTATTATACGCATATGCGTGTGGAAATCACGTATTTAGAATATAGTGGTGTATTTAAAAATAAAATACAATAAATAATAAAATGTTTGGTTTGAAACTAATTAATAATAACATATGAAATATGTATAGTATTAAAATGAAATTAATTAGATTAACTTGTAATACCAACTCAATCAACAACATTATTAGTATACACAATTTATGGAGATAATAAAGTGTGCATAACAAAAATTAAAATGTATAAAAAGTCTGGCATAAAGCTTTGGTAAATATTAAATTTAAGGTTTTAGTAATGCAATTGACATGAGCTTAAATACTTTCATATGCATATTTTTATTATTTTTAAATAAAAAGGCTAAAGTGTCCTCGTATAATATAACCTATTCTAAATACAAAAAGACATTTCAATGTTCTCCTAATCGAGTTGGTACCTGGTTGATTCGTGGCACAAATTTAATTAAGGGTTTAAATAATAGTATAGATGTGCAATTGGTGGAGGTAATAAATGCATAACAAAAGTTAAAATGTATAAAAAAAAATTAAAATAAAGGCAAATGTTCAAATATTTCCATATTCATATTTTTATTGGTTTTTTAAATAAAAAGATTAAAGTACTCTCGTATAATATAGCTTATTCAAAATACGAAAGGATATTTTAGTAATTCTCTTAACCGGGTTGGTACCCAGTTGACTCTTGACACTAACTCACCAAGAGTTTAAATAATAGTATAGATATACAATTAAAGTTTATAAAATAAATTAGAATAAAGCTTTGATTGAGTGGTAAAATTAAAATTTTATTGATGCAAATGGTATGGGTTCAAATCTCACAACATGTAAAAATTTTATTGGCTTTTAAAAAAATAAAACTAAACTACTCTTAAATAATATAACTTATTTTAAATACAGAATGATATTTTCGTAATTTTCTTGACATCAACTCAATTAATGATTTAAATAATAGTATAGATATTACTTTTAAATTTTTAAATTTTTTTTTTATAAGTAATGCTTTGATTTTATGTCACCGAATTGAGTGATACTAAACTTAATAAAAATTTGAGACATTAATTATGTGGGGAAATAAAATATATTTAAAATGATAAAATAATAAATAGCAAAAATATTATTAAAATATTTGAAAGTGAAGAATACAAAAACATGGGAGATAATGGTTATTTTGTGGTTAAATTTGAATGGTTAGGAAAGATAGTGATAGTTTTTAAATAAATTGATTTTACAAATTTTTAGTTTATTGAAAAATTAAATCACTAATAAGAGTAATGATGTCAATATAAATAGTTATAAACAAACTATACAGAGAGATTAAATTTTTGATTATATATAATTTAAAAGTAGATTTATAAATAAAAAAAGAGAGATTAAATTCTTAAAAATAAAAGTAAAAGGACTAAATTGTAAGTGTACGAAGTGTAGAGACTTAGAGTCATAATTGTTTGAAAGGGTTGAGGTATCAGTCCGAAAAGAGACATCAGACCAATTGACCTGCAAACCACTACGAACCGGTTGAACTAAGCTAAAAAACGGATTGAAATGATTTTTTATTTTTTAATTATTTATTCAATTGAGCCATACGAACTGGTGACCTAACCAGTTTGACTATCAGTACGGTTCTAAAAATCTTACTTAAAGTATATATTAATTTTTAAAATGTTACTCTATAATATTATATAATCAACCAACTCAACACGAAGCTTGAATAAATCATATTAGTTTAATTGATTAAGCTAATGTTAACTATCCCATGACATTTCTACCAAACAAGAAATACATATAAATGATATATATGATGAAGATAAAAAAATCAAACTTCAAAAATTGTATCTATTCTTTGTGTTCAATTTATGTTTTTTTTTTTTTTTAGTTTTAACACATTTTTTATGAAAATTTTAAAACTTAATTAAGTTAATTCGTAAAATTATTTTTTAAAATATAATATTTGAGTGCCGACGTTTCTAACTTTCTTTTTCCAACCCCAATCTACCTGCTTTGGTATAAGAAAACGAAACAGTTGCTGCCGCAGCATTATTGACAATGTCCTGAGGGTAGGATTTGCATATGCACAGTGCTCGCTCCCACCAAACTTTCTGCTTAAATCTGCCCTTCAATCATTCTCGTCTTTGATGTTGCCTTTTGTTTCAACTCTTTCATCATTTTATGTCAATTGTTGCTTTACTCTTTCTTTTCTTGACCAAATTGGGTACGTCTCTTTCTCTCTCTCTCTCCCGCGCACTTTTGAAAATTTTTTTTCCAAGAAAAATATTTTTTATTTTTAATTTTAGAATTTTAATCTATGATCTAATAACCAAAGTTTTATTATAGCACTGATTTTTTTTAAAATTAAAAAAAAATTACACACACTTAAACTAGATGCACGGAAGCTAGGTAGAATTATTGAAATATGCGGAATTTGTTTTTGAAAAACTAAGTTATTTTTTTTAAAAAATACCGATATATATTGTTTTTAAAAAGAGAAAGGAAAACGCGTCCTGTAGAACCTATATAACCATCGTCAACTATGACCTCTATTATGCTCCATCCTTTGACAGCACAATACTTTTAAACTTGAAGCCATAGTTACACTTCAACCCAAGACGATATAATCAATGTCAACTTGGACCTCGAGTTGCAAACAGATCCTAGTTTCTTAGGTGTTGGCTCCATACTCACACGACAGGTGAAATTTGTAGGTTATCGAGCTCATACATTTATATAGGCGTTTCAACCCCCACCCAACTTGACTGCTTCTGCCTCTGAGTCCCTACAACCTGGGGTTCCCAGGATAAATTTGAATGATTTATCTTGGTGCTAAAAAATGTCGTTATAGGGGAGCGTTTTCTCCCCCACGAATTTCAACTTTAAGTGTACATCTCAAAAACCCATGAAGCTCAGGGCATGTGTTGTTGTTGGAATTATTTCATATACGTCGGAGTAAGAGCTCTATAAAATAAACTCAATACAATCCCTGGATTTCCACATTGACCTTTGAAGTAGATCGTTGATCTTAAAGATGCTTGGCATTAGGAGTTATTGACATTGTCGTGAAAACTTGAATTTCGTTCCTATGTATTGTCGAAGCAAAGGTAATTCGTTAAATTATGTGTAGGTTTAAGGATTATCCATTACAGCGGTCAAATTTGTGAGATTGAAATTGAGTCTGTTTTTGTATCAGCCAAATCTAAATATCTAGGATTCAACTAGAGCAAAACATTAAAAGAGCTCTGGACAAAAATTAGGCACAAAGCGGGGATCCGGAGAAGAATGTCGAGCCTGGAATGTAGACATCTAACGTCATTTAACCCCATTAGATATGCCATTTTTGAAATCACAGGGGAGAATGAGTTGGAAACGGTGATCGAATCTCATTACTCTAGTGGGAATATTATACTAGAGTTATATGTTGACTTCGTTGAAGAGGAAAAAAGTGGCCTGAACTCGATTATACCGTGTCCACCAAATTCCATGTTAGATTAAGAAAAAAAAAAAGCCCAAACACAGTTGTATGGTGGATTCACATCATTGCTGCAAAGCTCATACCAAGACACCCAAAATCGTCATCAATGGTAATGCATCATCGATTTTGCCCTTGATTTCAACTTAGAGGGACAGTCAAGTGTATTTGGTCATCAAGCCTACGACACACTCACATGACATTCTGTTAGTGCCTTTGATTTCAACTTCGGAACACCTATGTTCAACATTGGTAACACTTACACGGGTCGACCATCAAGTTACTAAGGTAGGCCAAACAAAAGTGATTTTGATATTGACATCGAAATTACAAGAATGGATGATTTACTCCTGAGAACCTCAATTGGTGAGGGCACATCCAACCAAGAGGCAAAAGCAATCACCGTTGATAACGAAAAAGGACAAGAGGACGAATAGAGGAAGCTGGATCAAATGGTGCTAAAATTGTAGAGTGGGGGATTTCAAACACTTTGTTATCCATGCACACATGCAATTGCGGCATGTGCCTCGGCACATGTAAATTGCATGACCTATGTTGATTAAGTTTACAAACTTGAACGCGTGTATAATGTTTGGAAATCTAAATTCTTACCTGTCCTAGATGAAAGTATGTGGTTGCCTACCTTGCACGCTCCTTTCGAGTTGGTACTAGATAAAAACTCATGGCGCATGTCGAAAGGTCAGTCGAAGTCAACTCAGATACGAGGTAATATAAATGTTCAAGAGCGTGGAGACACACCGAGGTTATGCAGTTACTGTAGGAACCCAAGGCATACGAAGCCAACATATCCACACAACTTGGGAGTATCGTAGAGAAGAGCTAATTAAAACACTAACTCATGCGGTAAAAACACTAACTTATTCGTTTATTCATTAATTTTTTTTATAAAGTGTATGTTAATATTAATTATTGAAGTAAGATATATTATAATACGCAAGCCAAAATTTTAATCTTTTTCCATACCTTCTTAACAAATCTTTACTTTCTCAGAATATTTTACTTAAAAATGGATGGAGAAAAACTTAAATGAAAAAAATAACAAAAATAATTTTAAATTTTAAACTCATAATTTAATATGGTACAAAGTAAACTAGTTTAATAAATTTGTTTACATTTGGGATGTAAAATAAAGTATACAATTAGGGAAAATTACAAATAACATAATCATCAGCGTCCAGAATGTATGCCACAATCGGATAGGCGTCAGGCACGCCTAAGGTTCCGTCACACTATTCGGGTTAGCTGTTCCTCATCGACTTCGTCTTCGTCTTCTTCTTCACGTGCACGTCAAGGTTAATCGCCACAATTATCTCCTTCCTCAGTTGTTGATTGTGACTGTGTCCTAACCGCCTATCGTACATCCCCCTATTTGAGTTTGCGGTTGCGAGGATAACTCACATCAGTAGAATAACGATGCTAAGGGTGTTTGCAACATTATCGGTGGATGACTATATGGTGTCATATAGTGTATTTGGTCATCAAGCCTACGACACACTCACATGACATTCTGTTAGTGCCTTTGATTTCAACTTCGGAACACCTATGTTCAACATTGGTAACACTTACACGGGTCGACCATCAAGTTACTGGGGTAGGCCAAACAAAAGTGATTTTGATATTGACATCGAAATTACAAGAATGGATGATTTACTCCTGAGAACCTCAATCGGTGAGGGCACATCCAACCAAGAGGCAAAAGCAACCGTCGTTGATAACGAAAAAGGACAAGAGGACGAATAGAGGAAGCTGGATCAAATGGTGCTAAAATTGTTGAGTGAGGGATTTCAAACACTTTGTTATCCATGCACACATGCAATTGCTGCATGTGCCTCGATACATGTAAATTGCATGACCTATGTTGATTAAGTTTACAAACTTGAACGCGTGTATAATGTTTGGAAATCTGAATTCCTACCTGTCCTAGATGAAAGTATGTGGTTGCCTACCTCGCACGCTCCTTTCGAGTTGGTACTAGATAAAAACTCGTGGCGCATGTCGAAAGGTCAGTCGAAGTCAACTCAGATACGAGGTAATATGAATGTTCAAGAGCGTGGAGACACACCGAGGTTATGCAGTTACTGTAGGAACCCAAGGTATACGAAGCCAACATATCCACACAACTTGGGAGTATCGTAGAGAAGAGCTAATTAAAACACTAACTCATGCGGTAAAAACACTAACTTATTCGTTTATTCATTAATTTTTTTATAAAGTGTATGTTAATATTAATTATTGAAGTAAGATATATTATGATACGCAAGCCAAAATTTTAATCTTTTTCCATACCTTCTTAGCAAATCTTTACTTTCTCAGAATATTTTACTTAAAAATGGATGGAGAAAAACTTAAATGAAAAAATAATAGAAATAATTTTAAATTTTAAACTCATAATTTAATATGGTACAAAGTAAACTAGTTTAATAAATTTGTTTTGTATTTTATAAACAAGTGTACATTTGGGATGTAAAATAAAGTATACAATTAGGGAAAATTACAAATAACATAATCATCAGCGTCCAGAATGTATGCCATAATCGGATAGGCGTCAGGCACGCCTAAGGTTCCGTCACACTATTCGGGTTAGCGGTTCCTCACGGACTTCGTCTTCGTCTTCTTCTTCACGTGCACGTCAAGGTTAATCGCCACAATTATCTCTTTCCTCAGTTGTTGATTGTGACTGTGTCCTAACCGCCTATCGTACATCCCCCTATTTGAGTTTGCGGTTTCGAGGGTAACTCACATCAGTAGAACAACGATGCTAAGGGTGTTTGCAACATTATTGGTGGATGACTATATGGTGTCATATAGTGTATTTGGTCATCAAGCCTACGACACACTCACATGACATTCTGTTAGTGTCTTTGATTTCAACTTCGGAACACCTATGTTCAACATTGGTAACACTTACACGGGTCGACCATCAAGTTACTGGGGTAGGCCAAACAAAAGTGATTTTGATATTGACATCGAAATTACAAGAATGGATGATTTACTCCTGAGAACCTCAATCGGTGAAGGCACATCCAACCAAGAGGCAAAAGCAACCGCAGTTGATAACGAAAAAGGACAAGAGGACGAATAGAGGAAGCTGGATCAAATTGTGCTAAAATTGTAGAGTGGGGGATTTCAAACACTTTGTTATCCATGCACACATGCAATTGCGGCATGTGCCTCGATACATGTAAATTACATGACCTATGTTGATTAAGTTTACAAACTTGAACGCGTGTATAATGTTTGGAAATCTGAATTCCTACCTGTCCTAGATGAAAGTATGTGGTTGCCTACCTCGCACGCTCCTTTCGAGTTGGTACTAGATAAAAACTCATGGCGCATGTCGAAAGGTCAGTCGAAGTCAACTCAGATACGAGGTAATATGAATGTTCAATAACGTGGAGACACACCGAGGTTATGCAGTCACTGTAGGAACCCAAGGCATACGAAGCCAACATATCCACACAACTTGGGAGTATCGTAGAGAAGAGCTAATTAAAACACTAACTCATGCGGTAAAAACACTAACTTATTCGTTTATTCATTAATTTTTTTTATAAAGTGTATGTTAATATTAATTATTGAAGTAAGATATATTATAATACGCAAGCCAAAATTTTAATCTTTTTCCATACCTTCTTAGCAAATCTTTACTTTCTCAGAATATTTTACTTAAAAATGGATGGAGAAAAACTTAAATGAAAAAAAAAAACAGAAATAATTTTAAATTTTAAACTCATAATTTAATATGGTACAAAGTAAACTAGTTTAATAAATTTGTTTTGTATTTTATAAACAAGTGTACATTTGGGATGTAAAATAAAGTATACAATTAGGGAAAATTACAAATAACATAATCATCAGTGTCCAGAATGTATGCCACAATCGGATAGGCGTCAGGCACGCCTAAGGTTCCGTCACACTATTCGAGTTAGCAGTTCCTCATCGACTTCATCTTCGTCTTCTTCTTCACGTGCACGTCAAGGTTAATCGCCACAATTATCTCCTTCCTCAGTTGTTGATTGTAACTGTGTCCTAGCCGCCCATCGTATATCCCCATATTTGAGTTTGCAGTTGCGAGGATAACTCACATCAGTAGAATAACGATGCTAAGGGTGTTTGCAACATTATCGGTGGATGACTATATGGTGTCATATAAACCGATTATAGATAAAATTTGGGAATTTTTAGCAATATCGGATGTGACGATGTTGCTAGTGGCATCAATGTGTAATATGGTAAGGCGGGTGGTGGTCATGCAAAATATACACCTGGAGAATATATTAATGCAAAGAATGATTGTGCGTGTTGTGGAGCTTGTGTAAAATAAACAGGTGTTGAATGTGCTAATCCAAAAAATGATTGTGCATGTTGTGGTGCTTATGTAAAATAAACTAGAGCTGAAGGTGTTGATGCAGGGAATTATTGTGCGTGTTGTGATGTTTGTGTCAAATAAATTGGGTTAGAAACAAAAATAAATGAATTATACTGACTGGGAGGTTGCACGACAATTGGGTTATCCTGTGGAGATGGAGTAGATGTTGATTCCCCATGATATCTTCTCCAGACCTAAAATTGATGGGCCCTTGTCTTGGCCTCCTATAGCGACGTTGCCTACTCATTTCTGAAGCCAGCAGTAGAAATGACTTTTTGTTATGCTTGAATCAGTCCATGTAATCTAGAGATATCGCCAACTTTAATGTGAGAAATGGTTCACGTATTGACAAATAATCGTACCTACACTTCCAAATCTCGATATACTTCTTGTGGAATATTGACAAATCTTCCTTGAGTCTCCCTCGCATGTTAAATTATGCAGGTCATCGAGCTCTTGGGGTGGCAGCGGAACACGTTGCATACACCCGAACTGTCGTATCACTCAGTCGGATTCGTGCATCTCGATCGTTGCAAAAATGACTAATGGTACTTTTACGTGCCAAATGTTGCGATTGGTTAGAAATTCGGCTGAACACATTCTTGAATCCTTGGATTTGCATATGACTTCCATTCAAACTGCAGTACGAATTTATAAATTTTAGCATGTGCCTAATATTTAATTTCAAATGCTGGAATAAAAAACCGATAACTTTGAAATTCATAAACTAACCTCTTCTTCAGTTTGTTAATCTAAAGCTAGTTGAATATCCTTGAGCTCGATCGAATATCACTGTGTCTGGCAAGGTTGTTCCACCTATTCAAATAATGTGTTATTTCAAAATTACAATAATGAAAAATAAAAATGATAATGATATTATCAAATGAATTTTATCATATTACGAGTGAGAATTCGTAAAAGAGTTTCACTTGGGGACGTAAAAATGGTAGTCGATACTATGCCCACAATTGAAGAAGGAGCATACAACTGTTGATTTTAACTTTTTTGTATCGTAGCTCAACACATATCTCAATACAATGTCGTCAACACCGCTGATCCCAACTAAGTCGTCCCTCTTCTTTCAAGTTGACTACTAGTAGTAGCTACCTTAAATGTATCAGACTGCAAGATTTATCTGGCATTAGCAAACCCTTGATCAACCTCAAGATGAATGCACACGCGAATTGTTTTTTGTTAATATCACTAACGAAAGCCTCGATAGTTTTGTAGTTGTCCTCCAACCATCTCATCTCGATCTGGCTACCCTTAAACTTGTTCGACACCTTCCCTAGTAGTTGCTCGCATGTTGCACTTTAATCAGCACTAATCATTGGCCTCGTAACGACTTCCTCATTGCACGATAGACCGAGCTGTAAACTAACATCTTTGAGTGTAATTGTACACTCACCGCAGGGAAGATGGAATGTGTGTATCTTCGATCTCCATCTTTCGACCAAAGCACTAATAAGTGGGGGATCCAAATTTAGTCCCCTCGAGCATTCGAGCCACGTATAAAAATTCTGCATCTCACAAGTGTCCATAAATGACATTCGATGCACCTTCGCTTAAATTGTTTATGCACATCTCCAAAATCCGATTCTGGATTAAGTATATAAATATAAAAAATTAATAATTTAAACAACATAATAATTAACTATTTAAAATTAAATAAATTAATAATATTTTCTTACCATTTATACTTAAATGTTGGAGATATGCCTGTCATCCAAACGAATAAGTTGATTTGTCATTTAAAAATTATAACGAATAAAATAAAATTGAAGAGAATAAAATTCAGAAAAAGAATTAAAAAATAATAATTGAGAATCGAGAATTGAGGATTGAAAATTGAAAATTGAGGATTGAAGAATGAGTATTAAGTATTTGGTTGAAAAAAATAAAGTTTGAAAGGGTTTATACAGAAAAAATTATAATTGTTGGACTCGTTTTAATTGTTAAAAAAGTTACAAGAAAAACACGTCTTACAAAGTGCGTTTTCACTAATGTAGTGGTGAAAACACGTTTTTCTTTTTCTCTCCTAAATCGGTAAATTTCATAAAAAAGGGGCATACTTTCTCCCTTTTTTTCCAGCATATTTCAATAATTCTGCCACGGAAGCCATGTAAGTGAAAGAAAAGAACATTGACTCTTATTATGCTTTTGTGAAATACTACTTTACAACTCCCAAGGAATTGAAAACTTTACAATTTTGAATTCAATATTTTTATTTGTTTATTTGACTTTTTATATGCGTAATATTAATCATAGAAGTAACCTCTTTTTTTTTTTTTTTTTGTTAAATGTCACATGATCCAATTTAGCAAAATCGTTATAAACTAGAATTCAATTATTAAGATTAAAAGAGTATAGGGAACAAATTTTAGATGTATAAAAATTACACAAATAGAAGGCACGATTGAACCTTATTTATAATTTTTTTTATACCATGTCTAAAATAATTATAATTTCTCTTTAACCTTTAAATAAAAAAATAAATCTCAAACTTTATATATAAACTTTGATCCAATATATTATATGATACATAAATTTTAATCTGAAGTAATTATATTCATAAAACTTTGGTTTTCTTCAATTATACACATAAAATTTTTATTTTAATTCAATAATATACTTTTAAAAAAATAAATACGTAGAACGGTACTACATACGAAAATAAAAATTATATAAAAATCAAAATTTATATAGCATAGCTAAAATTCAGATGTTTGCTTCCTTTCAAATACAATTTAGTTAAGAGAAATGTGATATACGGTTAGGTGCTGATTTCGAAAATTAACCTAACCTAACTAATTTCTTTGCATTTGAAGTTTCATTTATTTCCAAAAACGACTTAATGATTAAAAGAAAAAACAGAACATTGTTAAATTTTCACATTCAAGTATCAAATAAAGTTTGGAGTTTTATTACCACCAAAATAGTTATTGCTTTTCATACGTAACTTCCTTTTGACATGTTCTATATTTTGAAATTTTTTTTAAAAAGCATAACTATTTATCTCACCATTTAATTTTACAAAAAGAAATCATTTTAATCTTTCATATTTTTGTTTATTTTAATCAGTAAATTTGTATTGATTGTCAATCATTTAAAATGTCAAAAAAGAGTTATTTGTTAACTTTGTTGATATGGAACTCATTTGTATGTGTAAGGAAGTAATTTATAAAAGTTAAAAGATAATTATTTTTATATTTGTTAAACAATTTAAGTAATTTACATTTTTAAAAAATTATTTTTATAATTTTTATTTTTTAAAAATTAGTTAATTGCTAATGTAACATTCACGTGATAATTTCGTATATGGCACATCAGTAAAATTAACAAATATCAATTTTTTTTATTTATTTTAAGGTAATTTAATAAATAATACGAATTTAAAGATAAAAAAGAGATGAAAAATTAAAATAAATACTAAAATAACTTTTTATTATAAAATTAAAAGTGAACAGATATCAACTAAAGAAAATTGACTTATACATTTAAGATTAGAGGTTGCTAACTTTATAAACGAAACAAAACATACAAATTTTACATCGATGGATAGGAAATGAATTTATCCACAAAATTCCAATCAAGACACCAACAAACTTCACATAAATTATTGTCACTAAAACACTAGATTGATGATTACAGTTTACTAGAATTATTTATTTATATTAGTAACAAAATTACGTAAAAATGAATTTATTATATATATATATATATATATTCGTTGTTTGTAAATATAATTGTTAGCAAATTACGAGATTTCTTAAAATGGTCCAGCAAGGAAAAGAAAATTTGGCTGCATTCGTTTTAAGCCTAAAACGGGATTTCACTATTCTAGGAAAAACAGAAAGTATTTCACTTTCCACGTCCAATTATCCATTTCGAATGGCTAACAGAAATGAAAACGCAAAAGCTTATCAGCCGATGAAAGAGACGGAGATATTTTGACTGAAATCTGCGGCACCGCCGCCTCCCATAGGAATGTTGGACCACCTGAGATATCTATTCTATCCTTTGTTTAATTGAATTTTTTTTATATAAAATTAAAAACAGAATACGTGGAATGAGATTTAAATATAGAATATCATAATTTTTAATATTTCATCTTAATTTCACTAATTCAACTAAATCATATTTATAAATATATTTTTACATATCTTTTAAACGTATATATGCCATAATTTAATATAAATTCAAAAAAGTTTTGATACGATGAGAATGTAAAACTAAAACTAAAACTAAAAACAACCATTATATTTAAATGTCTTCATTCAATTAATAGTAAAAAATATAAATAATTTGAATAATATTACTTTATATTCATCATATGAAAATAAAAATATATTATTAAATGAATTAAAACTAAATACGTAAAATCATATATAACTTATGTGCTATTAGAATATTAAAAAAAATGACATTGGACATGATCTAATATAAAATATAAGAATATAAAATAAATACATAAAAGTATTAATTTATCAAAAATATTATTTTGAATAAAAGTGCAATTAAATAAATTGTACAAAGTATTGATTTGTTGAAGCTAATCCAAATTTAAAAAATTACAGCTCAATTTAGTCTTCATATGGTTTATATTATATATTAAGTTTTTTATTGAGTTAGAGTAAATTAGAAACTAACTTAATTTGGTAATAATTAAGGAATAATATTTGATGCATTGTCTTTGCATAAATTTCATGCACGATCAATGAATAATAACTTGACACATCATCATTAAATTGAATAAAGTATGGATAAGCGCACTGAAAAAGAGAATGACGGCGACCGCGAGGAGAGTAGAGGAGAGAGAGATGAGGATGATATGTCAGGGTGGGACGAAGGTGAGGGAGAATCTAGTGGAGTAAAGAGAATATTTGGCGGAGGAGAAGGAAATGAATGAAAGAAATAGGTTAAATTGTCTAAATATGTTGGTCTTTTTTTTTTTTTGTTAATTGGCCATATAGGCCTTTTTTTTAGTTAAGGAAATAGATTGATTTTGGAGAGAGTGTGTGAAAGCGCACCCACACTCTCTCTCCTTGGCCACCTATTTTTTTAGGGTTAGGATTTTTTAGGTTTATGTATTTAAGGTTTTTATTGTTTAAGGTTTTAAAGGTGACGCCGTGAAAGTTTATAGGTAGATTTGAAGGGTTGGAGATGCAATAACACGTCTTAGAACACATATATTTCATATGTCATGCTGGGATAGGACCATTACCTTAGAAACCCATCTTATGAAAGTCGAGTTTCGGGGTGGCAGTGTTTGATATGGTCATGGGTTGAAATCTAAGTGGAGGTCTCAATCGACGACTGTAATTCGATCATGGGTTCGAGTATAACTAGGGGTCATTTGACGGTCGTTAAGCGGTCACGAGTTCAAGCTTTTTAGATACTCGAAAATGATGTCTTATACATACCATACATAAGATTGATGTCATAATCATAGGGGAAAACGAAGGGTTTTCTAGTGTAATTAACGTAATTTTTTTCTCTATTTCCAGGCAGTTGATATCTTTAACCTTTCATTCTTATTTGAAGGTTGACAATGAGGTGGACACAATAAGACTTTTAGGCAGAAAGCGAATGTTCCGGTGGAGTAGAGATCAAACTCGGGTTAGCACAACGTCAGTTGTAGTTATAAATGGGTTGTTTAATAACAAAAACCGTTGTCGTCCCGAAAGGAGCATCACTTTTACTCCACCGCAACAGCCGCTGTCCACCTAAGAGTTCTTCTACGTCAACAGTTGTGTCGGCCTTCGGATAAGAAGGAAGGTTAAAGATATTGACTACGTGGAAATGAATAAAAAAAATTACGTCTATTATAGCGGGAAACCTCACAGTTTTTTCTTATGATTATGCCCTCAAACTTATGTATGATATTTATAATGCAACATCTTCGGGTATCCAAAAAGTTTGAGCTTGTGACCGCATAACGATCATCAACTAGCTCCCCAGTTATATTCCGATCTATGACTTAATAACGGCCGTCAACCAATACCTTGACGTAGACTTCCATCCGTGATCGTATAAACCGTCACCTCGAAACCTGACTTCCACAAGATAGGTTTATAAGGTAATAGTTTCATCTTGTATCGACATGATATATGAAATGAGTGTTTCAGAGCAATATTGCATCACCAATGACTCAAGAATACTTCAAGCAAGAATAAATATTATCGGCGAAAATTTTAAACATTGAAGCGAGGAAAAATCGAGAGACAGAAATATTGTAAAGTGGAGGGACGATGATCGGGAGAGATGATAGAGTATGGAAGAAGAGCCCTCCTGTAACAACCCGTTTTCAGTGAAATAGGAATAATGGTTTTGAGACCACAAATTTGAAGTCAAAAAAATTATTTTATTGTTATTCTATGGTTTACAGTATGATATAGAAATACCGTATAAAAATTTCGTTATGAAATTTTACTGTTTACATGCTTAATTTGATAAAAAATGACTAAATTGCGTAAAGTGCAAAGATTGTGTTCTAATAGCTAAATGTATTAAATAGCTATATAATTTTAATTTGGAGGTCCTTATATAGTAATTAGCCATTAAGGTTGTTAGTGGATAAGCATGGATTTGTCATCATTGGAATTTGAATTAATTATTAAGGTTAATTTTGGAAATTTGTGATTAAAGGTATAATTAATTAAATAAAATAAATTATTATCATCCATTATCATCATCTTCCATCAAACATAAATAAATAAATAAAACCTAGCTATGGAAGCTTGAAATTTAGGCAAGCTTATTTTGCTCAATTAGGTATGAATTTTTGTCTAGTTTTTGATGATTTCTATGTTTTCGGGATCGTTGTAGCTTGATCTAGCTAGCTCGGGGATTAATTTGCAAAACTGTTAAAGTATTAAGGTTTTGCTATTGATGAACATGTTTGAGTTTTGAAGTTAGATGATAGAAAATGAATGGTTGTTGTTAAATAAATAATTTTTGTAAAGAGATTTTTGGTGAAATCATCAATTAGTGACTAAATTGAAAAAGGTGATAAATTTATGGTAAAATTTATGAATTTTGTGAAATATATGGGCTGCTATTAATATATATAAAAATCAGTTAGGCTTGAGTAAGGATTAAATTACTTGAATTTTATTTTTCGAGCCTAGAGACTAAATTACAAAGGAATTAAAAGTATAGGGCAAAATGGTAATTTTGCCAAAATTCCATATTGGATTAAATTGAATGAGAATTATATTGAAATGAGTTAAATTTATTCGTATAGATCCTATCAGACCTTGTACAAAGTTAGATCGAGGTAAAGAGAAAATATCGGATTAGTTGTACATACACTCATTGAGGTAAGTTCATGTAATTAAATTGTATATTTATATGTTTTAAATTGAATTATATGTATGTGATTTGTATAATTGCCATGTATAAATACCGATCGTATATCCGACGATTATCAAGTCCCGTTTGAACCTTAGGAATTTGTAGAATACAAATGACATGTCATTAGGGTTATCGATTTAGTTGAGGTCCTGCATGTGTTGCGGACACACCACAACTCATATGAGCTTACCAATTCTCAGCTCGTATGAGCTTACCGATTCACAGCTCGTGAGAGTATACCGATTCATAGCTCGTATGAGCATACATGTATATGAATTGACAGATTACAATTCAGAACACCACGTGTGTACTACCCGCGTATCCAATGATATTCTAAATGGTTCAATGGGCATAGTTTTGTTAGAGTTTATAAGAGTTCAATATGAACTAGTACAGGTATTTACATGAATTATATGGAAATGATTTATATATGATACATGGATAAATGGTATAGATGTTACATGTATATGGAATTTAAATAGTTGTTGAATTACATGTCTAACATGGTTGTTGAGGATATGTGTTTAGGCTTTTAGCCAAATTGATTTGGATATGTTTTGTATGCTTACCTTAAATGTAATTAAATGGTAAGTTAATTTATTTGCTATACGAACTTACTAAGCTTAAATGCTTACTTTGTGTTATTTTTCGTCTTTTATAGTAATTCAGAAGCTCGTTCGGGTTGGAAGCTTATCGGAGCTATTTCGCACAATCTATCGGCTCTTTTGGTACAATTTGGTTATCTAATTTTGGTTATAATGGCATGTATAGGTTATTTTGGCTAATGATAGCCTACATGTTTTGTTATGTTTTTACCTATTTGAATTGGCTTGTGATTTGATATATTTTGCTATGTATATATAAATGGTCTTATCATGTTTGATGTGTAAATTGGTATTTTGGGTACTAAATGGTTGAGCTTGATTAATGACCTACATGTTGTCAATTGAGATGCCTATGGGCATATTGGTTGAATGTGATGATATTATATGTTTTAAGCTTGATTTTGGCTAGTTTTGAATGCCTATTTATGACTTGGATATATGCAAATTGTTGCGCTAAGGTTGGTACCAATTTGGGTGAGAAATATGGCTTGAAAATGGCCTATTTTCGTCTACATGGGCAGAGACACGGGAGTGTGTCTCAGCCGTGTGTCCCCTGTATATTTTAATAGAACACAAGTCAATATGATCACACGACCTAGCATACGGGCGTGTGGCTTGGCCGTGTGACCCAAGCCAGGGAGTTACACGGGCACGGACATGGCTGAGACATGACCGTGTGTCCCTATTTCGAATGTCTGCACGGACGTGTCTCTTGGCCGTGTGACCCCTGCAGCTTTGAGAAATTTCATGTTTTTCGAATTTTTTTTGAATATCCAATTTAGTATCAACTTGTTTCTAATGTGTATTTTTTGCCTCAAGGGCTCGTATAAGAGACAATATGTATGATTTTGATTGGTTTTTGACATGAATGCTATATGATATGAAATGTTTGCATTTTTTGTCTGTTTGATTTGTAAATTTCGGTAATACTCCGTAACCTTATTCCGGCGACAGATTCGGGTTAAGGGTGTTACACTTCCTTTTATAGACGCGGCGGAGGGGTGAGATTGAAAAGAAAAAACAACTCATGGTTGAAAATGCATTGCAAAAGAGGCATTTTCATCGAATATTTGAAAGTGGTGCTTGAAAACATACTTGAGATTCCCAAGGTCAGGGCATCTTGGTATGCTTTGAAAGGTGGTGGACAGAAAGCACGTCCAGTTGAGCGAGATTTATCGGGCAATAAAATGCCCCCGATTAACCTCAGAATGAATGCTCGAGCATATTGTTCTTTTACTACATAAATCACGTTTGAAAGAAGGTCTTTGAAATTATCTTGCAACCATCTCATCTATACCCGACCACCTTGAAACTTGTTTGGCACATTCCCTAAAAATGTCTCGTAAAGGTCTTTTTTACCTAGAATGACCACTGACCCCATAATGACTTACCCATCCATAGGTAAGCTGAGTTGTAAAGTTACATCCTCGAGTGTGATTGTACACTCACCACATGGAAGATAGAATGTGTGTGTCTTGGCTCTCCATCTTTTCAGCAACGTGCTGATAAGTGTAGGTTCCAAAGTATAGCCCCGAGCATACGACGTGCATGTAAGAATCCTGCATATTGCAAATAACCATGAATGTCATTGGGTGCGCTCTTTGATAAATTGTGTATGAACCTCTCCAAAACACGATCATTCACCTATTTATATCAACAAAATAAAACAATTTAAAATAATTTAAAATTTAAAAAACTTTAAAATTTTAAAAATAACTTAATTGAAAATAACGAAATTTAAAATTTTTCCTTACCATTACCAATTAAGCGGTGGAAATGTGCTTGTTATCGAATAAGAGAAGTTGTCATTTTTACCATTGGAGTGTTTGAATTTTTACAGTTGGGGAAAAAATCGTGGGAGGAAAGTATACCTAGCTGAACGCGCTTTCACACTCTTTTTCTAAAATCGACCTATTTTCTTAAATAAAAAAACAACTTATTTAACCAATTAACAAAAAAAATTGGCATATACAAACAATTTAGCCAAAGAAATAATTTATTTCCTATAAAAAGGAAAGAATAAAGACGGTCAAAGCAAGGTGAAAAGAGAAAAAAAAAAAAAAAAAAAAGAGAAAAGAGACGATGAAAGTCCAACTAAAAAGAAAAACTTACTCACACTTCCTGAAAATTAGTTAAAGAAATAAAAAGATTATGTCAACAATAAGTTAAAATTCAAGTGACTAAAATATTTAATTTTAAAAAATTTAATGATTAAATTTCAAAAAAGTAATAGCTAAATGATTAAAATGAAATGAAATTAATAAATTAATAATTATTTTTATATTTATTATAACCTATAAGTTTCTAAACTCTTAAATCAATAAATAAGATACGATTAAACATGCTCCAACTTATATCATAATGTATATTACAACGAGTTAGTAACAGAACTGCTTGTGATATAAATTTTAAGCTTGCAAATGCCCTTCTATTTTATATTTTACCAATATTTCATGTGATTTCGTATTTAATTCGATATTATTCCAAGGCAATGCAAGACACGAGGGAAATTGTCAAAACTCTTGTGTCAGAATAAACGATGTGTTAACATGCCATACACTTTGAACTAAATTTTTTTTATTTAATTTC
Source organism: Gossypium anomalum (assembly GCA_025698475.1). Classification (NCBI taxonomy): domain Eukaryota; kingdom Viridiplantae; phylum Streptophyta; class Magnoliopsida; order Malvales; family Malvaceae; genus Gossypium; species Gossypium anomalum. Next base: position 21,779,784 of record CM046966.1, read on the forward strand.
AGATTTCCAACTATACTATATAATATATAGCATCTTATACTTGTATTTTATTTATAAAAGGATTTGTTTTATGACAGAGAAATATAAGAGAATTTATAGTTAAAAAATTGTTGTATGTATAAAATAAAAAAAGAAAAAAAATAAGAAAAGATAGTCTATACATTAAATTAACTTAAATATCAGTTGAGATTTGAAATTTAATATGAAATTCGACATTTGTAAAAGTTGATGTCTAAAGTTTGATATCAATAAAATTAGTCAATATTTTTTTATCTTAAAAAAATTTAATAACCAAAACTTTATACTAAACTTATGCTTATAAATATTAAACTGAAAAAACAATATTTTAGAAAACTAACTTTTAAAATATTTAGTTTATAAAATAATATAAAATCTCGCCATTTTCACGTTAAAAAAGGATCATAAATATTCGTATATTGAGGAAGTTGGTTGGTGGTAGGGATAGGAACAGTGGGAGATGAAATATTTGACTCCCTTTAATACATTTCTTTTGATTTTATTTCAAAATTTATTTTATTTCAATTTTTAATATTTGAATATGGCACTGAAAAAGGAAAAAATCTTTTGACTTTTGAAACAATTGTAGGAGCCCAAATTTGTCCGGGCCTTAAAACTAAAAAAATAAATAAATAAATAAATATTTTAAAAGTCCATTCAAAAATAAACAGTCCAGGTTACAAAACCAATCTCTACCCAGCAAGCCCACTATTACTACCCAAAGCCTCAAAGCAGTCCTATAGCCCAAATACGAAAGCCCATACCCGGTTACAATACCCAATAAATCCAACCAGTCTACAACCCAATACCCAATAGACCCATTAACAACCAGACCCAAAACAAAACTCTCAGAGGCCCAAAATTAGAAGCATTTGGCTAGGGTTAGAAACCCTAACCCTCTCATCGCGCCGCAAGGGATTCTGGAAGTTTCGGGGAACAGCTGTCTGACTTCCCAAAATCGAGGCCATCAATGTGCTATTGACGCGCCTTCAACGCCATCGATGCCCTGATTATCGGTCGTCCCTCTATCTGGCCCCGAATCGCGCCATGAACACCATGACTACCGCCGGGATCTGCGAGGAATCTGCAAGAAAAGGAAGCAAACAAAGAGATACACGAAAAATGCGAGCGAGAAATGGCGGAAAAATCATCGCATACACGAAATAGAAAGAAATCACGGATCTATTTCCCAGAATATGTAAAGGACCAAGGCTATAAATCCTTTCATTTTCACTTGTAAGAGTGACGTTTTGAGGAACATATACACAGATTCAATAAAATTTTTATTTTTACATACGAATACAAAGCAGAGTATCACAGTTGATCGAGATACATAAAGGTGAAATATTTTAAATATATGTACATATATACTGCAAATATTGAAAGGGGAAAGCAATACCTTTAATCCACGTTGAAAAGGGAAGTTTTTTAAAACCTCCGACCACCGTGTGCGGCGGAGGTGACGGAGGTGCGTGAGCGCGTGCAAATCCCTGAACGGAGGTCCGATGACACTCCGAGAACCCCTCCCCAGCTCTCTTTCAGAGAGTTTCCCTTCTTTTTTTTTTGAACGGTGCTAAAATGATTTTTAAGCTATAAGATTGGCTTATATAGCCTCTTTGAAACGGCACCGTTTTGGCTTAAATCAATAAGCCTAAATACGGTGTCGTATTAAGCTATAAGGATCCGCGCTTTGACCCGATTACCCAATGAGGATCCGCGCATTTTTTTAACTGGGTTAATTATGCAATCAGTCCTTTCACTCTTTTTGTGATTATAATCACATTATGTTTTATTTATGATTTGACCCTATTGTTTTGCCTCAATTTTGATTTAGTCCCTACAGTAGCTGCTTTGAGTCCAAGGTCTAAACGCTATCGTTTTGGGAATAGGGCAATTTGCCCAGTGAGTCCCTCTAATTTTGTGTGTGATTCAAATCGGGCCTTAATTTAGTTTTAGCTTTAAATTTGCCCCGTAATTTTACAAAACTTTAAATTTAGTCCTTTTTTTTATTTCTATATATTTTTATATTAATATTTGATTTATTTTAATTTTACATTTATACATTAAAATTAGTAAAAGTGTTATTTTTATATGTATTACTATTATATATTATTTTCCACAAATTATTATTATTTTTATATTTTATTATATTTTCACATATATTATATATTTATTGATTATTTATATATATATATTGTTTTACATGTTATTTTATATTATATCTATTATATTTCTTATATATTTATATTACATTTTATTATATAATATTTATTATATTTTTATTTTATTTTATGTATATCTTGTATACTTAATTATATTATTTATGTTTATATTATATATATTATTTTAAAAATGTAAATTATTATTATTAAATCATATTTTTAACTCATACTATATACATATTTTTATTAATTAATTATTTATTTACCATATATTATTTCATTTTAAACTAATATTGTTATATTATGAAATCTCTTACATACTCCTAAACCAATATATTAACATATAATTATTATTCTTTTATTATATATTATATTATCTATTAAATATTATTTTAAAATGGTTATGAAATGTCTTGTTTTTAATTGTATGTATATTTTGTTAGCAATCAATTACTCCTTTTTTATTAGTTCTTCTATATGTTTTATATTGTATGTATCATGTATGTGTTAAGTTTATTTTTTTTGACACTATATTTCTTCGATTTGTATATCATACATTATTTGATTATGTTTCTTTTATATCATGCATCATTTAAATATTGTTTCGTATGTTTATATACTTTGTATATTCATTTTCAATACATGCTATATATATATATATATATATATATATCTTTGTTTGCATTTTTTGCTTTATACGTATTATTTTTTATTGAAGTATTTATTTTTTTATCTACCTAGTACAATAATATATTATTATGATTTATAATGAAATACAATTCTCCACACATCATCTTTAAAAAGACAAGGCTCCAAAATTTTAAAAAAATATAAAGGCAATGCTTGGTGTTTGGAAATTTCAAAAAAGTAGTGCCCTAACTTATTGGGTTGCAACTTTTCTCGTTAAGTTCGAATAGTCAAGTACCCTTCTAAGTTTTTAAATGTTTTCAAAATATAAGTGACAGTCTTGGAATTGCAAAGTGATATGTCCTAACTTACTGGATGTAGCATTTTACTGTTTCCAGATAGAGATTTCTAAAAGGCTAACTTATAATCAATACTTTGATACAAGTGAACCCAAATTTTCAAATACTTTAAAGAGGATTACATCTTAAAATTTTTAATTTCCGACATTAAAGACATTGTGATAATCAATTAGGTACCAATTTTTGGGCGTTACGAGGGTGCTAACCCTTCCTCGTACGTAACCGACTCCCGAACCCATTCTTTTGATTTCGTAGACCCAAACCAACGATTTTAAAACAGATGTTTTAAAGGTGACCCAATCACACCTAAAAAGATTGGTGGCTACTCCCGTTTTCGTTTTTCTTAAAGTCGATTTCCATTTTCCAAAAAACTCGATTTAAAAAAGGTCTCGACAACAATGATTTATATTATATTTATTTTTTAAATTAAATAAAATATATGATTTTAAAAAAATATATTAAAATATATAAGTATAATTGAAATGTTATAAGTTTTAATCAAAACTATATAATTTTTATAACTAGTATAAAAATAATTTTTTAAAATTAGATTGAAGTGTAATTATCAATATAATTACTTTAATTCTCACTTTTTTTGTATGAATTGGAAGGTGTACCTAAGATATTTCACTTACATTCAATTTCGTGAGACCTATTATATTTAGTACACTCTCAATAAAATTTTTAAACTCCATAAACAAATCTCCTATAAAGGCATAATAAAATATTAAAAAAATAAATATTTTAAAAAAGATATATTTAAAGTTATGGCTAAAAGATTTATTATAAAAAATAATTTAAATGTTATCAAAGTGTTATAGTATATTTATTTATAATTTTTTGTCACGAAATATAAACATAATTTATTTAAGTGTCTATGTTATATATTATAAAAATAATATACTTATTCATAAAAAATGTTATAAATTTTTTTATTATAACTTATTTATAAATTTTTTTAAAATTATGATAAAATATATATTATTTATAAGAAGTGCTATGGAAATTGTTTAATAATTTATACAACTTTTCTTATAACAGTTATATATTATAAATTTTATATTATTTTTATTTAATTTATGTGTTATAAAAAGGGATCTATAATAACATCAGGGTTTTTTCAAATAAAAATATAATTTACCTATTATAAGGTTTTTTTCCAAATAAAAATCCGTTATTAAAGCCTATAATTAATTAAAACTCACCCGACTAGAATCTAGTGGGGACCGGGGTCTAAGATATAATAAAAAATAAAAAATAAAAAGGTGGTTTGGGTTAGGTGAGGTGCCGTCTTAAAGTCACCGATACACATCTACTCTTCTCCTACTTATACTCAACTTTGTAAGACACGGCATCCGTAGTGGCTGCTCATTTTTCATTTTTCATCTAAATCTCTGATCCGAAACAAAAAAAATCAAATCGGTGGGAATAGCAATGGGTTTTGAGAAGATCAAGGTCGCCAATCCCATCGTTGAGATGGACGGTATCTCCTTTTTCTTTTCTTTGAGATTCAGATTCAGATCTTATTTTCTTCAGTTCCGTACATTAGATGTTGTTCTCACTCAGATCTGGCTTTCTTCTTTGCTATTAACTGTTGTTACTTTCTGATTCCGGTCGCCGTATAATCAGCAGTATCGATAAACAAAAAAAATGAATTAAAAGCTGGTGTTAAAATGAATCTGGACGCAGATCTTATAAACTGAAAGCCAACGACATCCTTTATCACTCTGTTACGCCTGCCTCATATGTTAAGCACTTCGTTCTTCATCTGTTAATTTGACCATGTTGATTATCATATTCATATGGCGTTTTTTAATGAGTTTTACGTCAAGTTGACTGGACTGGAATCAGCAGATCTTTCATTTATATTAATATATTTCATAGAAAGGATTATCTAAAAGCATGCTATATTACTTTACTGCATTGCTTATAATGAAAACTTAACTATATGGAAAACAATAGTTTCTTGACATTTGATCGAACATGTGGGGTGCAAGTACATACCAACAGACGTGTACAGACGCAAAAGCATATATATATCGTGATACATTGTTGTAAATTAAACCTTGCGATTTCCTTGTGTTGCTTCTGTTGATTTGGTATAATACAGTCTTGTACATCATGTTGTCTTCCTGATCATATGTGGTTTTTTATTTCTGTGGCGCAGGAGATGAAATGACCAGAGTTATTTGGAAATCAATTAAGGATAAGGTGATTCGTTGATTTATATGATGACGTATATATAATTTTTGTAAAAAAAAAAATACAAAAATTATAATATATTTTTGTGATTGTAATATATATTTTTTCTTCTGTAGCTCATTCTTCCCTTTGTGGAGTTGGACATAAAATACTTTGACCTTGGTCTTCCACATCGTGATGCTACCGATGACAAAGTTACAATTGAAAGTGCAGAAGCTACTCTTAAGTATGTTTTAGTTGTTTCTTTCTAAATTCCCGATGGATGAATATCTTTGTCGCAATATTTTGTCAATGCTGTTGTTGCTAATTCTTCCATCTGCTTCCTTCCTAGTGGCACGCCCTTCCTTCCTGCTTATTTCTTCATTTACCATGATAGAAATTTACATGTTATTGCCGTTCTTATTCTTTGCATTTTTCCTGTTAATCGTGAACCAGTTTTTGATTGATTAGAGTATCCGACAGTAATAAAGCAGTTAAGAATCTGCTTCTTGCTCTTGCTTTGGTACTAATAGGAGTATCTTTTTGTGCTGTTTTTTCCCCCTGACAACATTATCATAACTGCTATTGAAATACATGCTGAACTTACTTGGGTGTATGTACTTCCACTTTGTTATCTGTGTTGTGTTCAGCTGACCTCAAGTGTTTCTGGTTCTTATTTTAGGTACAATGTCGCCATCAAGTGTGCTACTATTACTCCAGGTATACATGGCTGAACCTTCGCTGCAGTTCTTCCTGGAAAGAAGCATGCATTAACTTGTTGAATTATTGAAATTTGGATTCTTACTGGAACGGTAAAATGCTTGGAAGCTTGAAATCCGGCAAGTTCTTACAATATGGTGTTGGTGATTGCCAGATGAAGCTCGTGTTAAGGAGTTTGACTTGAAGCAGATGTGGAAGAGTCCTAATGGGACTATTAGGAATATTTTGAACGGTTAGCATTAATGCATTCGTATCTTTCTAGAATTTTCCTATTATTTTGTGATGTTTCAATATCAGTTATTTTGACTGGTGTAATCTTTCAGGCACCGTCTTTAGAGAACCAATTATTTGCAAAAATGTCCCTCGACTTGTCCCAGGTATTTAGCTTTATCATGATGTTGTGGATGTATATTTCTATTTAGTTACTTACATTTATATTAAGCTATGTTGATTTCTTGTGTCATCAGGTTGGACAAAGCCTATATGCATTGGAAGGCATGCCTTCGGTGATCAGTACCGAGCTACTGATGCTGTCATTAAAGGAGCTGGGAAACTTAAACTTGTTTTTGGTAAAATCTTTTCTTTGCCTTACTTGATGATTTCTGATATTCAATTGTTTGTTTTTAATGGTATTTGGTAGTACCTGGTGCTTGATTTTTGGATAATTAGCATCGATTGCTATTGTTTGCAGTTCCAGAGGGACAGGGTGAGAAGACTGAATATGAAGTTTTCAACTTCACTGGTGAAGGAGGAGTTTCACTGGCCATGTATAACACAGATGAGGTCTGAATCTATAATTCTGTTGGTGGTCTTGTTGCCTTTCTCTTTTGTCTAGTGGTGTCTGATTTCTTTTTCTTTATGTTTGGCTTGGGGAGGAAGTCTATTCGTGCTTTTGCCGAGGCTTCCATGAACACTGCTTATCAGAAGAAGTGGCCTCTTTATCTTAGTACGAAGAATACTATTCTTAAGAAGTATGATGGAAGGTATGTGGCTTGCTTAATAAGTAAAACTTTTATTACTGCAAGCTCTTGGTTATTCTGTTTTTGACTCCTATAGCTATGTTTGTTTATTTAATGAAGATTTAAGGATATCTTTCAAGAGGTTTATGAGGCTAACTGGAAATCAAAATATGAGGCTGCTGGGATATGGTAAGGATCTTTTTTACTTTGACTTAAATTAATTTTCTTTATATTTATGTCAAGTATTGATTCAGATTATTTAATTTAAGGTATGAACACCGTCTCATTGATGATATGGTGGCATATGCTCTAAAGAGTGAAGGTGGTTATGTTTGGGCATGCAAGAACTATGATGGTGATGTCCAGAGTGATTTCTTAGCCCAAGGTTTGTGTCACAAACTAGTAGAAGGGAAAAAATGTTCCCCTTTCAGCCCCAAATTGATAAAATTTCACATTATTCTTGCGGCATGGTAGCTATATTGCTTTTCTAACTAGACCTGAATTGCTTTTTGTAGGTTTTGGATCTCTTGGATTGATGACATCTGTGCTGGTATATCTCATGTCAACAGTTTTTATTTAATGTTATTATCTTCTCTGCTGGTGATAAATAGTCTTCTTATCTTCCTCCTGGGATGAAGATGAATACTAAACATGGGATGATGTAAATTCAATCCTATCCTGAGCACCATCTTACATGCCACTTACCCTACATGATGAATTTGTTTGTGTTTCAGGTTTGCCCAGATGGGAAGACAATAGAAGCAGAAGCTGCTCATGGTACTGTTACACGGCATTTCAGAGTTCACCAAAAGGGTGGTGAGACCAGCACGAACAGCATAGCATCTATCTTTGCTTGGACGCGTGGGCTTGCACACAGGTAGTATTGATGGCATCTTTCTTTTTCACTTGGGCGGCTAACAAAATTATTTAAATGTTTACTAGAACTACTATGTTGTTTACAGGGCAAAATTGGATGACAATCCTAAACTCTTGGATTTCACTGAGAAACTAGAGGCAGCTTGTATTGCAACTGTGGAATCTGGAAAGATGACCAAAGATCTTGCACTAATCATTCACGGCTCTAAGTAAGTATTTATTTCAAGCATGTTTTATGCAATTTAACCGCCAGTGATTTTTATGGTCTGTTAACTTGAAAATGATCCTTCATAAGAAATGTTTGTGCATGTCAGTGTTTACTCATATAATTTGTTTTTTTACTTTGCATACATGTACATATGTGTTATACAGAACTTGGTTATAACATTGACATGGATGCTGCAGGCTTGCTAGGGACAAGTACCTGAATACTGAGGAGTTCATTGATGCTGTTGCAGCAGATCTAAAAGCAAGACTTTCTTAAGCATAAATTTGAACATGGTAACTACTCCTAACCATCAAAGTTCTTTGTGCTTGTTTTGCCCCCTCCACCTTGTATAGACCAATTTATTGGGAAGATAAACATATGAAATTAACTTATTTGCGTAGTTGTTAAGTGAAAAACATTTTATTAGCAAGTTGCACATTTTGCAATAGATGTTTTAACTTGGATAAATATGAGAAGTTTTTTTAATAGCATGTTTTGTGCTTCTTGATGTTTGCTTTGGTGCCGGGTCCTTGTACTATAGACTTGGGAGCAAATTATACATTTAATTTTGAAGCAAAGTTGTAAAATTTTAACTGACGGTAATTTAAAAGGACTAAATTGCTCAATTTTTTTTCATGTTGGAGGGACAAGTTTGTACTTAAGCTTTATTTTACAAGAATCTGCTGGGAAATTTAACCTTTGCGTTTGTGTTTGTGGCCTGATGTTTCTTTAGACATTGTTGGTAATGTTTGCGTTAATATCTGTTGCAGGTCGAAAATGGAAGGGGATGGTTTTGTGGGTTTGCAGGAAAAATAATAATAATAAAAAGCGTCAGTGGAGGTGGCGTGGATGAGGTGAGGAGGGCGGTGGGGATGGATGTTGTCAATAGATGAATTTAATCACCATTTGATGAGATACAGAGACAAGCACTCTCTCACTTGATTTATCTCATTTTTATGTTTTGAAAGGTTTCGATTTTTAATGTAACATTATATTTAAGGATTTGGATTTTGGTTAAATTTCCGTCGTACACCATATCTGCACCCTTATGATATGTATGATGCAACAAATGGATGAAAACCTACATAGAAAATATTTAAAAACAAAAGCATGGGCATGGTAAATACTAAAAAAAAATAATTCGGATGTAGACATATTTGGGAAAGAAATGGGATAATTAACTGCCTCTCCTCATTGAAAGTTAATTTGACGTTCTATTACATGTACAATAATATTTCTATTATAATGTTTTATTAATGTAACAAATAAAATGTAATTTGGTTGCATGGTATATACCTACCTTGTGTAATTATAATCTTAAATTTAAAAAGTATTCAGCAGCAACTTTTTATATATTTTAAAACTTGATTAAAAATAGTTGAGGATAAGAAAAGAAAGGAAAATTAATTAGAGGAAAGCTGAGCAATAAATGGTTAAATATTATCTTGAATGTTGAAAATATTTTATGATTCAATTGTCTTGTTTTCCTAGAAGAAAAGAAAGTGAAATAATTTTAACCAGTGAAAAGAAAGAAAAAATAAATTGTCTTTAAAACTTTGTTATGCTTTTTATTTTTCTAACTTCCTCCAAGTTGTAAAAAAGAAAAAAACTCAAATTACCGTTTCTCTTCTTTAAATTAGGGGTATACTTGAATTTAGATAGTTTTTATTTTTTTATGCTTATTTTTTTAAATGTAATTGGTATCTAAATTTGAAAACCGTGAGTTAACCTTGTACTTTTTTAACTGCCTAATTAAAACTTATAATTTTTTTTAAAATTTTATATATTTTAAATTTCAAAACAATAGTAATATAAAAATGTGAAAAAAAATTAAAAATATTTACAAATATTTAAAAAGTATGTTTCGAACGAACTTAGACAAATGGTTGTCCAAATTTAAATGTAACTTGACAATCAATTGTGTAGATTCACTCCCTGTGTAAATTTTTTTTTATAAATTATATATATATATATATATATATATATTTTCTACATGTTAAAATGTGAGGTTGCCATATGTTATCATACTATTGGTCATCAATGCTACATCAATGTATTTCAACGATGTTACTATGTACCTAAAATAATTACCAAATTAATAAAGTTTTCAAATTTAGGTAACAAACAATTAAATTAAAAAAAAATTTAAGTACCAAGTAAGTACATATTACCATACATATTGCCAAATATCTCTGAGGCGTGTCCTTATGAAGGCCTAGGAGGGCTTTGACTCTCCCAAAATTTTGGATACTTTTGATTTTTCTCTTGAAATATTTAAAAAATTTTAATTAGATCCCTTAATTTTTTTTTATAATTCCTATTATACCTTTTATTTTATTTTTATTTATTTTTTTTATAATTCCTATTATACCTTTTATTTTATTTTTATTTTTGAAAATTTTAAGTAAACTCTCTTAAAATTTTTAAAAATTATCATTGATCTCATAAAAATGTTATAAAATTTAATTAGACTTTCTTTTTTTTTCCTAAAAAAAATTCTTATTACACACCTAAAATTTTTACATTCTATAAACACCCTAAAAGTTAGTTCTAGGATCCGCCGCCACCGGGTATTTTTTAGTAATAATTTTATAGTTATCGTAATTTATAAAGTTATCCTCCGAATAAATAAATTTTGTTGTACGGTCACATTTGCTAATAATAGAGAGGATCCATGTTTTCTCAGTTACAGTGTTTTTAATCCCAGATTTTTCTGACAGACATAATTAAAAACAAGGAACACTTGACAAATAAAATGCCTTTGTAACATTGTTTATTCCGGTAAAGGCCTATACATTCCTTGGGCGATGGTCGGCAAAACCTAAAAGTTAAAATGGGATTTTTTTAACTCTACAATTATTGTATCAAATAATCATCATTTTTCATAATTAAAATACTTAATAATAAAAATCTCTACTATTATTGTGTCAAACAATTATCATTTTCCAAAATTAAAAGTCGTAACTGAAGATGTTTGGTAAAAGGGGCTAAGTTGTTTGGTGTAAAAAGTAGATACAACATTCAGAACACTGTTGTTCATCATACCTCGAAAAATAGTAATTCAAGGGAAACTCCCGCAAGACATACAACATATATATGCGATGTGAAACGCAAATACTATTTCTGTTCCAAGTATTTTTATTTTATTTCACTTCCTATTATATAAAAGATGCGTTCGTTATCTACTGCAACACACCAAAATCATGGAAACTTCAGCCGGCAGACAGGCCTCTCTCAGATGTCTTCGGGGCCATTAATTTCCTATGCACCCAATAAGATTACTGATTAGTTCACAAGACCAAAAAAATGGATTACAAGTCAGAACTAGACCACACCACATTGTCCGCCTCCACCAAATAACTAAGAAACTGGCAACATATTTTAAAAAAACCAGCCAGAACCCTAAAAAAAAAACAGAGAAACGAGAACCAATAAAACTGGATTTTTAACAAAACCAATTATTTTATTAAATGGTTTGCAATTCATCCTAGGCTTTTTTGTAAATATAAATTTTCCTAATTTTCTGATTTTAAAAATTTGTAATAAGGAAATTAGGTTGCATTAGTGCATGCATGCGAAAGTTTTTACCTTGTTCTCAATTACAGCTCCATCAGGAATCTCCAACTTCACCCCGGGTTTTGCAGCGATACTCACTTTCCCCTGAAAAATCATATTTTAGAACATAAACCCACCTGCTCTGCTTCTCCATGTTTCTTCAACAGTTTAAAAATACAACTTGCAAAATAACAGCTGCTGCTTAAAACGGAAAAAGAAAGATACCTTGAGCATAATGCCAAAACCAAACCAAACATCACCAGTCACCTTAAGGCTATCAAGCTCAATGATGCTCGGGATTGACTTGAATCGACTTAAGAAGTTACCAACCTGTAAAGAGATTTTAATATACATAAAGGTCTTTTATGGAAACTTATATTGCAAGATTGATGTCACAAGCACTGACCTTCTTGAATTCAGGCCCCAATTCTATGGATGGGTTTGTAGGATTCGCTCTATCTTTATTCCGGATAACAAATCCATCAACTAAGGTGTAAAGGTCAGACTGAAACGAAAATACAAGAGATGGGTTGAGGAAACTACATATTATCATTCAAGATTGATTGTGATGTCAGGGGAAGAAGAAAAGGACCTGAACAAGAAGCAAATCAGAAGTTGCCTTCACTGGAAGGAATCGCGATCGAGGTACGTTGATACCAATAGCATGATCAAAGAACTTAATCACATAAGGAAAACAAATGGTTAGACAGATCTTTTTTACATTTTAATACATCATAACCATAATTCGTACAATTTTATACCCTAATTGCTGCACCAGCTGCAGTTTCCAGTTGAAGAACCTTGATTCCATTGACCTCCTGCAGCCAATTTTATAGTTTAGAAATCAGAAATCCACCAGAGACGACATAGTAAGAAAGAGATACAAACCTTCGGGTTTGGAATGATCTCCATCTTGAGTGCATCAGCTTCCACAAGCCTCTTGATAGCATTCAGATTGACCCACCTGTAACATTGACTGTTAGTACTAAGCCAAATAGACAGTTCTAACATGTTTAAGGCAATATGACTTACAAATTGTTTGTATTGAAAATTTTAAACTTTTCTATAGACTTGAACTCATTGACCTGTTACAAAGAGAGAATCATGTCAGCCTCAGCCATAAAGCTTCCGAATGTTATCTTCGTTAGTTTTTCAATGTATGGCATTTACAGTTGTCTAGTTGTTTAGCCTTGGCAGTTTCAAGCAGTGAACCTCATGTCCTCGTAGAAAAAGAAATTTAGAGGCCAATTGGCATCAGGACAAGAAAAGGGGTTGTACCAAATTCACAAAGAACTAGTTATTTTGAAGTTTTGACGGGATGAACAAAGATAAGAAGGCTTTGGGGTTGGTTTATAAAATCTACGTACTGTTAATAACATCCCCAATACAATTAGATGTAGCTTATCATGGTAAACCCAAGCACCACATAGCAGTCCAATTGCCTTTTGAACCATGATCAAATTTCTAATATTAAAACCAGGTGGTCTTTGTTCAATTAATAGAGTTTAAATAAAATCAAGGTAGAAGAACGAATAGAAAAACAAAGATGGAGAAATAGATTACTTACATGTTCATCAGGGACTTGAGCAATTTCAAGGAGCTGAATTACAGAAGAAAATGAAAGGGTGTTAATCAATTCTGATAACTGCAATAAGCCTCTTTGTTGCAGAAATCATTCCAAGTTTTATTCAATAATCATAAGGAGATTAGAGTAGAACTCATACAACTTGAAAATCTCATAAAAGAAGTTTTAGAAAGATATCAGATACGCATTTGGTTGGTTTACCAAGTCATCATTGAAAAACATGTGAAACAATAATTATACTCCAAAACCTAAGGTGCTTATAAGAATGAGAGGGAGCATATCTTTAGAACCTCGGATACACATCTGTTTAGAGAAAAAAAAAGAAGGGAGGATTGAAATATATAAATTCTAAAATCAAACAAGAGATCATTTCATACCTGAACTTTTCCTTCATAAGAAATAAGAGTACCACCCTTGACATCAGCTAGGGTTTTGGGTGTAACCTACATAAATAGAAGTAATATAGCAAAACCACAGAGCTAGGAAATCCATATAACATAGCTTACAGTTCGCTTAGTACCTCCATACAATATTCATTCTTGTTTTGGACCAAATGGTTTAAGATTTCTAGAGCAACCTGTCAAGGACTAAAACTGGCAGAAAAAAACTTGTATGTGCAATTAACAACTAGAAAGCAGAGTTCAATGAAAACCAGAATGAGGATACTCAAGTCAACAATAGCACCCAAATTGTCTGAGTTTGCAACGAAGACATACTCCTTGCCCTGTAATGAACGATGAAGCACAAATAAATTACCAAAACAAAGAACCTTTATAAATTAAATGTTTTTTTTAATATTAAAAAAACCACACCAAATCGCAGCTACAACCTGTGATAAGAAAGCATCAAGCTTGCCACTGTTCATTAGAGATGGGAACACATCACCATGACCAGGAGGATACCTTCAGCCAGAAAAGTGTGTTTCGGTAAAAGTATTACCACCAAATAAGCAATTCAAAAATATCATCAAAATCTCCATGAATGCTTCTCAAACACAACCACTGCATGAAATGTAGATAACTAAAACAGTAGGAACATACAGATGTTGTCAAATGAAACTATCCAAGTGAATGCAGATAGAACATTATAGAAGCTATAGGTATAATTTTAGATGAACCAGTCCTATGACTTCAACAACCACTACATCCATAGAGAATCAAGTGAAAATGTTAACATAGAAGGAAACAATTCATCATTGAACAAAAATCTTAAACTTCATATAAAAAATGCTGAACCTCTTCAACCGTCCTCTGAATAACTTATACCATAAGAGTAACATACATCATTGGCATAAAATTCTTATAATCTTATAGCTCATTTTTAGAAAGTCTTATGGCTCAGATTAGAATGCCTTAAAATCTCTGAAACTCTAAATATTATGGCCACATGTATTCTCGTACTTTCTTGAATTAAAACTAAACAAACCTTTATGATACATCCATCCCTTGGGGAACCACTTCAAAGCTTCAAAGAATTACAATTTTCAGTTAAGCTACAAAGTTCAAAAGTAATAACAACTTTCTATGGTGATTCAGAGCTGATACTGAAGACATATAAAATGAAACCAACAGATAAAAGTAAAGAACTTCAGGTCATTTAACTTCCGATTCATCTTTAGCTACAAGTTACAGTTTACCCATGCCAAGCTGGCACTTTCATTGCAACAGAATGACTAATTGACTACTAAAGTGAAAAGAAGTAAATAAGGAAGAAGTTTTACCATCCATCCTTGCCATGCTGGCCTTTGCTTGGTAATGGAGCAAAATCTTCAACAACCAGACGAGGATATTGGCTCTATGCAAACCCAATACGGGGAGAAATCAGAGAAAAGATAATACAAGTAAAGGATATATCTCTCAAGTCTTAGAGTCTCGATTGAATCTGCAGAAGAAGCTGAAAATTGAAATCACCAACCTGATTAAAAGTATGAATCTCAATGTTTGAATTTGTGTACTTGTCGACAATCTGCAATGAAGAAGAGTTATATGAAGTTAAATTCAATGTTTAACAAAGGCAAAAATAAATCAGTAACCAAACATGTAACATAAAAGCGGGAACCTTCAATGTGTCATCATGGGTGTTGAATGAGTTCATCAGAACCAACGGAACATTACATCCGTATTTAGAATTAAGATTCTGAGCAAAATACCGATAAAAAAAATGTTAGCTTGATCTGATCATACAAAAACAAAAAGGAAAAAAAAGAAAGGAGAGGAAAGGAAATCAACAGCTTATGACCTCGATCTGAATAACAATTAGGTCAAGAAAAGTCAAGCCATTGCGAACTTCAATGACGGATCTGTGTGTGTTTTTTTTTTTTTTTTTTTTTGAAAAAGAGAGAAAAATCAGTTAGATGAATTTGTGCAGAATGAAAAACTATATAATAGAGTAAAAGTGAAGGATTAAGAAGCATACTTGGGACCAGTACATCCCATAGTGGTTCCGAGACCTCCATTAAGCTTTAAGACAACAAGTTTGTCCAAGAGATTCTTGGTTTCAGCAGGATCTGCAATTAGATATAGTGAGAGATCAATCGAATCCAAAAGATACTTGCTTTTGACCGGATAAAGTATAAGGTTAAGATCATTACCATCAGGAGAGGGAGACAAGGTGTCATAAGGAACAACCACTTCATCAGTTGGAGTCTGGATCTTACTCCACTCTATGTGCTGAGCTTCTCCACTTCAATCAAATGAAATTAACCTTCAGCATCAGGATCTGAATCTAACGGAAAACAAATAGAAGAGAACTGATTTGAAATAATAATACCTGAGATAGCGGGAGACAAGGTTGATGAATCCGTTTTTCTCATTTTCACTGAGACACAAATCAGAAACCACAGGTTTGTTTACTATTACTCTCTGTTAATTCAGTAATCGCCACAATACTTAGTGAATAACGAAAGAAAAGAAGCAAACCTGATTTCAGAAAGAGCAGCGACGGCAGATTTGAGGTGTTCCAGCTTTTCCATTGGAAACAACTAGAAGAAGAACAAGAACAAGACTCTGATAGAATAATAGTATTAGGATCCATGAATCTCAAAATCCAAGAAAACCAAATCGAAGCAAAGGAGAAAGGAATCTGAATTCACAACAGAGAAAGAATCTTACAAATGCGCCGCTGTGTGGTGTGCTGTTGTTTGTCACCTTCAAAACAAATTATCTAAGCTCGTCAAGTGAAATGAAAATATAACGCATATATACAAATTTTTATCTAAAGTCTAAACCAATTTTTCTTTCCTTTACTTTTATATAAATTAATAAAAAAAAAACAAAACAAAATGGAGTGCAATGGAATTAATAGGCTGACATCACATTTCTGTCTCTCTATAAATTTAATTTTTTAATTGAATAAAAAATATTAAATTAACATTTTATGCTTGTTTATTATTATTTTAATTAATTAATCACAAATTGGAAATATTAAAATAATTTAATTTTAAGCATGATATTAACTTTTTTAAATTTAATTAGTACTTACTTAAATAATTTAAATGTATAAAAATGCTCTATAAATAATGAACAAAATGACTGAAATTTTAATTAAATGGCAATGAAATGAAGCAGTTTTTTTAATTATTTTATAACATGATTCAATTTAACCCTTTAAATATTGTTTTCAAAATTGCAAAGCGAAAAGTTAAATTCAAAGTCCATAAAGGAAAAAAGGAAAATGGAGAAGTGTAATAAAAAGTCTTAAACTTGGTTTGTAAAAAAAGAATGAATAGTTTGAAAGAGAAAAGAGAAATTAGAGTTACTTCTGATTGGGCTTCTGGAAAAGGAAAACTATGGACGAATGCGAAGCCCACAGCAAAATAAGAGATGAGAGGGGTGGACTAACGGGTGGCGCTCATCTCTACCAAAACGAGACACCTCACTTGCGGCATCTTTCTTTACCCTTTCATCACCTTGTTTGGCATATTCCCTGATTATATTTCATGTAGGCAAAAAGGCTTATGAATCATGATAACACTACATAAATATTTTTATTATTAACCTTGTCTCTGCCAACTATGCCGAACAGCCGAAGTAACAGAGGCAATGACTACCCTGCCGTGTGCTCAACTTATTTTATCTATTTGACTGAATGTCAGAATCTATTGACTATCGAACAGGGTATTCTTTCCTCTCTTTATTATTTCTTGCATGCATCATTCTCTTTTACCGGTCGGGAAGCAAATAATACTGCAAGTCTCTAGGAATATTATATTTGGTTTTGTCTAAATGACTGGACGGCTCCTTCTCCACAAAACCTTTTTACTCTTTTTGATTTGTTGCGGCCTTTTATGTATGTATGTATGTATGTATGAGACACACTAACAAGAAAAGACCCCCATCTGTCAACATTCCTTTTGAAAATGCCATACAAACTAAAAAAGTGCCAATTCAGAAAAGCTATGCCATTAAAACATACCGGAGGATATCACAAAGCTCACTGCTGCTATTATATATTGCAAAAAATAAAAAAGATGAATCCAAATATTATACAATTGTCAAGTTAGGTCACAACAAAATTGAGTGTGAATCATACCGTGTCATCAAACTATACTATACAAGCATGTGAAATATCTAAAAAATAAAACAGTAATTAAAAAAAACCTCCAATATACACAGAAAGTTTACTAGTGTGTTTAATCTAGAGCCATGGGAAACCTTGGCAAGAATCAAAGATTCTAGATTGGCAAGTAGAAATGACCCTCACTAGCTCTCTCAAGGGACAAATGCTTGTGAAGCTTGCTGTAAGCCCATTAGTTTTTTGGTGGAAAGCTAACTAGTTTATCACAACCCATCGAACTACCAGGTACTCTCTTTTTTTCCAGGCTATGTCGCTCAACATTGTATTCAAAATCCAGTGTTATAATACTATGGTTGCAATGAGGTCTTCAGTTCAAACTTAAGAGGTGCATCTTGGGATGAGAAAGACTTGAAAGACCTATGAGCGTTTCAAAAAGACGGTACCAAATTGTAA
The DNA here is from genome assembly GCA_025698475.1 of Gossypium anomalum. Classification (NCBI taxonomy): domain Eukaryota; kingdom Viridiplantae; phylum Streptophyta; class Magnoliopsida; order Malvales; family Malvaceae; genus Gossypium; species Gossypium anomalum. The sequence goes on from CM046966.1 coordinate 21,798,002, forward strand.
GCATGATGCTGTGCAACGCAGCGCGTGAAAATGAGGAATGAGAATACTTGATCGGTCAGCGGGTCGATACAATTTAGGAAAACAAAAACTGCTAGCGGCTTCAATGCCTGTGACGAGATTTAATAAGCAATGAATTAAGCATGATTTGAACAGCAGCTTCATAGATAGCTGTGTCATAATGCATGCCATCATAGGTACAATGCGCCCCACAATTCCAAGTCAAAGACTGGATGTCTAACAAGATCATAGGACCACCAGTTTGGCGCAATAGCCTACTCTCGCTGAGGGCTCTATCATAGGCATGCCACATTGCATCAATCATATGTACCCTCTTCTCGTGTGTATTCAACATCCCATTGATGAGCATCGGAAACCCGAGCCAAAACAAATGGGTTGGTGACTTAATGCCTAACTCGGTTGAAAATGGAAACAAAGAAACCAAGGAACTTTTTAACGTTTGCAAAACAAGTTCGTAATCTGATTGGTTGCTTACATGAAGCATATGCCATAGACCAGCCCCCATTACCATAACATCAGGGTATTTCTTTTTAGTCTTGAAATCCGTCAACAAATGGGTTACATTCAATACATAAGGTGCCCAAACGAAATCCAATTTCATACCGATTTCATCAACTGAAATGCTGTAATTACTGTGCCTCTTAAACAAAGCAGTTTTAACAGAATCCATGCGTTGGGGTTCGGAACCCAGAATCATATTCAATAGAGAGAGGGTGAACAATCGAGCTTGCGAATCACCTGCGATCAACACCCAGGAGCCGTTTATCAAATGGGAAGCTTCGGGTTTAGACAACTTGTGGATGCGGCAAGCCTTGATCCTTTGGGTTTTGGACCAATCCCAGTGTTTTTCATAAAAATCGAAAGAGGAAGAGAGGTTTTGGGTGGCATTAAAACTTAGAAGAGAGGCGTTGGGCTTGACCTCCCAATGAATCCGGTGGATCAGATTCATGCAAGAAGATTTACGGCGATGGAAGACGGCAACGGATGAAACAGAGGTAACGTAATCGGAAACGGAGGAAAAATGGGGAGTGAAATGGACGCAAACAGACAGAGTAATTAAAATGGCGCCGCTGAAAAGGAGCACGCTGTTTCGACTCAAATGCCATCCAGCCATTCCCAATGGAACCAACACCACGATGCACGCCGCCGCTGCTCCCAACATTAGTGCCATTAACATCATCATCGTTATCGTTATCATCATCATCGTCATCTTCTTCTCCTTCTCGTTTTCATCCTTTTCTTTTGCATTCGTCAAACGTAGACGTGGGCATTTCTCAACACTATAGAAATCGTAGGTTTTTGTTTTTTCTTAATTTGTTTTAATGGTCACCAATTATTGTGTTGCGTTTACCACATCTTATTTCACTTTTAATCTTAATTTTCCCTTTTTAATTAATTTAGGATAAATTATCAAGATATTTAGTTTTGTTTGTCTCAGATTATATTATAGTTACTTATTTGAAATGCTACATTTTAATCACTTATGTTATCGTGTTATAACATTTTAATCATTGATGATAGTAAGCCGACGTAACACGTTAAATCATCATTTCAAATGAAAATTTTAGGTTAAATTATACAATTGATCCCTATACTTTTTTTTTACTTTGAACAATTTAATTTTTTTTCTTCTATATTTTTTGAACTTTTTTTTTCTATTCTCCTCTTCTTCTCCCTCAATTTTCCTCCTTTCTCCATCTCTTTTAAAGTAGTTTTTCTATATTTTCTATTTGTTAAAACTAATCCTTATACTTTTATTTCAAGTCAAATGCCATGCCAATCGTCAGCATCATTATTTTACGTCAGCCACTATGTTACCTACCATGTTAGCATTTAACAATTCATTAGGGGTTTCGACAAAAAAAATTATATTTTAAGAATTCAATTGATTGTTAATTATCAATTAATAATTTAATTAATTACACGAAAAAATATTCAATTAATTTTTTAATTATTTTCAAAGTTTTTTTTACATACCTAGAATTAAACCTATATAACTTTTTTATTTTATTGAAGAATGCCCAAAAAAAGTTGGATCTATGGTTCATTTAGAATTAGCTTAGCCTATTTGATTTTACTATCAATAAAAATTGATGTTACTCAAAAAAATAAATTGTAATATAGACAAACGGCACCAACTCATCAATTATTATTTGATTTATTGATCAAAGCAAAAGGCAATCAAGCAGCAATAGTAAAAAAAAAAAAAAAAGACAAAAGAAGTGAAGAAAGAGAAAGCAAAAGCATTTAAGAAACATTGAATTTTCATAGATCCAATCAAAGATAAGTTGTAATCAAATCCAATAATTGCCGTAGTCGGCCGTGTAACTGGATGTGAGATGAACCAAAATCTTTATAGCAAAGAACATAAAAAGAATGCCTAGGATCTTGCATAAAGACATTAGCCACTAGTATAGTCGATGAATAAACAATTATAGATCTCCCATTAATTGTGTTATAAATTTCCAGATGAATTTGGTTGATAATTATATATACCATAATTTTATTGAGAGTAAAGTTGTAATTTTGATTTTATATGTGGATGACATATTTTTTATTAATAATAAGTTAATTCTCAATCAATATCTTAAGAATGACTTCAAAATTAAAAAATGCAAAAGCTTTCCTATGCTTCAGTAGTGGAGAATCTAATGTATGCTCAAGTTTATACGTATTTGAATATCGTGTGCATTGTTAGATGTTGTGCAAATATTTGAACAATTCATGTATGGATAATTAAAAAGTAGCAAAATGATTCATACACTATTTTTAGAAAAATAAAATGTTATATGCTCATATATCAAAAGTCTAATAAGTAAGAGATCATCAAGTATACATGTTATAAATTTTGCCCCATTTACAATTTTGACCCATTGAAACCCAATTAAAACAAAACCCAAAACAATTCAAACCCAAATCCCTAGCCCAAACCCAATTAGCCCGTTAGTCAAACTAGGGTTTCAGAAAAGCTGAAACCCTAGCCACCCTCTCCCCACTTGCCTCTGACAACTCTGCCACCACCACCCACCGCCACCTGCTCCACCGCCACTTGCACCTGCAAAATCAGAGAAAGAAAAGACAGCAAATAATAGAAAAGACTTGTGCAATGGCTATAAAAGCCGAATCAAAATCTTGTAAAAGGAGGGGACTATTTTTATGAATACAAACAGTAGATTTCTTAAGCACAAAATCAAAAAAATAGATTCAGTCACATAAGCAAGACAACAAATAGCAAACACGAAAGGTTGTTGATTTTTTTATTTCTTTTTTATGAAACTACGCATATATTCATAAATATTTCGTTTTTATTTGTGTTCTATGTATATATATATAAAAGATATTTTAATAAGTAAAAAAAAAACTTACATTTTGAAATTCTGGCCACCGTATACGGTGGCCTGCGACAGCAAACAGACGGCGGCTCGTGGCGGCGCACGATGGCCCCATTGCCGGATTCTGGATTCGTCCAAAGAATCCTCTCCACCCTTTTTCTTTTTTTTTTCTTTTCAAATGCTACAAATGAATTTTTTTTGAAAATATTTTGCCTTTTATAGCCTCCCAAAACGACGTCGTTTTGGGAGCTGCCCTTTAGCCCCAAAACGACGTCGTTTTGATGAGACCCGGATTTGACCCGACCCAATAGGTTGAGATCCGCGTGTTTTTCATCGGAGGGGCTAATTGCACTTTTAGCCCCTTCGCTTTTTTATAGTTTTATAATTCAATTTTTCTTATTTTTAATTTTGCCCAGAAATTTTGTTTTAGTTTCATTTTGGTCCCTCAGCTGTTGTGCGTTTTAGGCCAAATGGTTTATTGCCCGATCTAGTCCCTCTTATTTGTTTGCGTGTGCAATTTAGTCCTTTCCCCTTTATTTCCTTTTAAATTTGCCCCAAAACTTTGTTATTAGTTCAATTTTAGTCCTTTCCTATTTATTTTTGTTTCTTTATTAAATATTATTATTATTTCTAATATTATTAAGTTTATCAATATTATTATTATTTTTTTCTATATATTAGTATATGTTTTATTATATATGTATATATATACATATATTGCAGTGTTTTTTTTTTACTTCATTTTTATATTTTGTTATATTTGCTTTTTTGCATTACAATATTATTATATATATGAGTGTATATGTTTTTATGTACGTACATGTATATATATTTGTATAGCCTTATTTTATTATTTTATTTTAATATTTTATTATACGTGCTTTTTTGTTACTATTATTAATATTATATAATAGTGTATACTTTTTATCATATATGTATATATATATATATATATATATATATATATTTGTACATAGTCTTATTTTTATTACTTTATTTCAGTATTTTTGTTGTATTTGTTTTTTCGTATTTCAATATATTTATTATATTTATTATATAGTAGTGCGTATTTTTATTACTACTATGTGTATATATATATTTATATATATAGTATGATTTTTAATTACTTTATTATTTTATTATTATTATTATTATTATTATTATTATTATTATTTTTGTATTTTAATATTATTACTATTATTATTATTATCATCATTGTTAATATAGTGAATATTTTTGTTATATGTATGTATATATATATATATGTATTTATATAATAGTATTTTTAGTTACCTTATTTTAATATTATTATTATATTATACACTTCCCTTTTCATGATTATTTATCTATTACTCTATTACTAATTAACTTAATTTATTGATTATTATTATTATTATTACTATTGTCATATTTAGTATTACTTTTACTTTCATTATAATTATTATTACTGATCTTAGTATTATTACAATTGTTTCTTATTTTTATTTTATATTATATTATTATTATTATTTTCTATTATTAGCATCAGTTTTAGTTTCAATTAATATTTTGACATGCATATGTATTGTTGTGTATATTCTTTTAATAGATATTATGTATATACTTTAACATTACTAGTTATATATATATTTTACTATTATATGTATATTTCAAATACTATATATAGTATATTTCTGACACTATTACTATTTATATATATATATATATATATATGTTTTGACGTACATGTTCTTAATATCATTTTTATGTATATATATTCATTGTTTTTTTATTCCGTGTTTGATATTATTATTACGTTTAATATATCGCTTACATTGTTATTGCTTTTTAATATTATTGCCATATTTGTTATTTGCTTCAATATATTTTTAATTCTTCCATTTATTTATTTTTATTTCATCTCAATTTTGTTTTACATTACTTCGAAAACGGTATGTCATTCTTAAAAAACCGAAGAAAACTAAAATTTTTCGTCTTTTCAATCGGATCATAACTAAATGTTACATTGAACTTGCATTTTTGAAAATCAAGACAACACGTGTTTATAAGATACCAATTTTGGGCGTCGCGAGGGTGCTAATACCTTCCTCGCGCGTAACCGACTCCCAAACCCTACTCTTCCTCTGGATTTCGACTTAGACCTAAATTCGGCCTTTCTTTTGTTTTTAAAAAATAAACTTATTAGGTGTCCGATCACACCTATAAAAAGGATCGGTGGCGACTCCCCTTTTTTATTTAAAAATCAAGCTTCAGTTTTCAAGTTTTCACTAAATCGCCACAATTAGCGACCCAAAGCTAAATTTTTTACGTCGCTACAATACAGATTCTAGTTTTGATGAAATATGGGTGCAAAATTTTGTTAACAAGGTGCAAATTATGACAATAAATGACAATCATTTATTTCAATAACAATAAGAGCACATCAAAGTCAAAGCACATAGATTTTAACTTCATGATTGTTAAAGTAAGAGTTTAGATCGGTCAAATGTCTGTAAAGCATATTAAGACAAACTCCATGAGTGTGGACCCGCTTACTAAAGGACTATCACCAAAAAATTTTTTATGTGCACATCGCTTATATGGGTGTAATGTCATTTTAGGATATTCAATTTTAATGAGAGTTTGTAATTTTAAATTTTTTTTATTATAGACACTTTTTTAGTTATTTTAGTTTGAGGTTATTTTCTGCAAAAATAAGATTTATTTGGTTTATTCACATTTTGATTTTAGTAAAATTTGATCGTACTAAAGGTTAAAGAGGATCAATTGAAAAAAGACATGTTTAGATCATATTGTATGTAATTTTTATACTACACATCCATACTTGATCTATGTCATTAGGTTGTGTTAATATAAGTGATAAAAAATGGATTTATTTATGACATATGTAATGAAATTCGCATTGATTCTATGCTAATATAATTAATGGATGAGATTGTTTGAAATACCTTTTAGTTATGATAGTAAAGTTTTGAGCTCATAAGGTTATATAATGACATGTACTTATAAAGTAATTAGTATTATATATGTGGTCCAACTGGTAGATTGTTGGATAATATGTGCATCGCATATATATAATAAGAAAATTACATGTTATTATTTACCATCTTAAAAGCTAGCCCAAATTAAAAGTGATCTAATTATATTAAAGCTTGTTAGGCTTCAGTTATTGAATAAAGTATGACCAAATATGTGTAGATACTCTATTAACTAATTTTTAATTAATGATAGATTGATTGGAAATTAAAGTTAGTGCGTACAAATTATATATTAGAGTTATGGTCCTTGAATTACACATATGTAACCTTTTTAACATCCCATATTAAACAAAGAGAGTCACATTCTCTAAAATACTTGCGTGTTAATTTGGAAGATCGAAACCACAACATTTGAAGATTTAATATATCGAAAGATTCATATATGTTTTCGCATTTTGTTCTTGATGATCTGACAAGAGAAATCTTGATTTATGGTTTTAAGTTTTATACCAAAGGTTTATGGTTCTAAAATCCTATGCCTCCATAATAATCAATTCCAAAAATAGTATTCCATTGCACACCATGTAACATCCCTATACCTGACTTGACTACCAAACCGAATATAGGAATGTCACATTTGGGTACCATAGTAATCCTAGCTAAATTCAATTATCTAAACACTTTTCCAATCATATTTTAACCCTACGAACATGTTTTTAACATAATTTCAGTGTACAACTTAAAACCGAGTGAAACTTTTCAGTAAAAATTCATTTTGAATCATTTATATGTAGAACAGGGCCCAAAGTATCGATACTAGCACTAAGGTATTGATACTTGGGCTTAGGTATCAATACCTCTGTGTTGTGCTAATATTGTTTTGAGCTTCGAAGTTAAAAAATTCAAGAAAAATACCCTATGTATCGATACCTTGTCCAATGTATCGATACTTCCGTAAGAACATCGATACTTTAAGCTTGATATCAATACCAAATTGTCATTCGATGCTTTATTTTATGCCAGGGTTAATTTACCATCTTAGTCCTTCATATTTTACCTCTTTTTAGCCCATGTTTACTTGTCAACTTTAACCATATTAATCCATATACCAAATTATCTCCAAACATCCTTTAATCCTAATTTCATATACCAATTCATAAGTATATAATTATCTCATATACTTTTAAGCAAATATCAAGTTTTACAATTAAGTCCCTTTTTCATTTCAACTTTAAAACATATCAACTTTATTATAAAAAATCATTACCCAACCACTTATTTCTTAAACATATGATGTTTTGTAATGAACCTTATGAACATGCCATTAATTCCAAATCTATAAATTTAACACAATTATCAACACTGAACAAGTAAGTCCTGTAACAGCCTAATTTCAGTGGTGTCGGAACAGTGATTTGATATCACTAAATTTGACAAATAAGTAGGAAATATTATTAATTTAATGAGTATAAGTTAAATGTGAAGTTAGGAAAAATTTTGAAATAGTGAATAGAGTACAAAAAAAAAATATATATATTAAAATAATTAGAATCGAAAATGAGGTATCGAGACCTTGGAAATTTTAAATCGAGCCATAAATATTTTTATAAATATTTATGGAGTGTTAATAAGTTAGTATTAAAGTTTCGTCAAGAAATTTTAAAGTACTGATAGCTAATTAAATAAAAAGGACTAAATTGAAAAAGGTGTAAAAGTTGCTAAAATGATTAAATAGCTCAATTGTCAAATGAGGAAGGACCTAAAGTGCAAATAAGCCCAAATGAGATATTTTGGACAGCAATAGCTGAGAAAGATCAGAAAATGGGTGAAATAAGGGCAAAATTGCAAAATTGCCAAAATTAACTAAATAAAAATGGGACTAAATTGGAATATCTAGAATTCTCTTCATTTCTCTTCATATTCATCAGCTGAAAAACAGCCATGGAGGAGGGTTCAAGCTGGTTTTCATACTCTAGCTTCATGTAAGTTTAATTCTTGCTTTCTCCTTGAACTTTTATGTTTTTGGACTTTTACAATTGGGTCCAACTTACTATTTTATTAGTTTTGATTCCATGGCTAATTTTTGAAGTTTTTATGGATGATTACTGGAAGAATATGATGAATAAACATATAATTGAAGCTTTAATTTTGATATATGGTGATTTTATCAAGTAAAATTGATGAAAATTGGTTTAGGACCTAATTGTGAAAGAGTTTGGAATTAAGGTTTAGTGTTAAAGTTTTGGTTTTCAAGGGTTATGAAGTAGTTTAAAATGATAGAATAAAGTATTATATGAGAAAAATTATCTCAATTGAGGAGTTAATTGAGCAAGGATTAAATTGTATGAACTATGAAATTTGGGGCAAAATGGAAATTAATATTTTTCACTAAAACTGTTTTGGGCAGCAGCGGTAGTCTAACTTTGAAAAATCACCAAAAATTGTAGAAAATGAATTAGAGGATGAATAAAATATGAAATTAAATCTTATTGAGTCTAGTTTCTTATAAAATAAATTATGTAAGCAATGAAATTGTAAATCATGAGCTACAATAACTTTTGTGAGACAAGGTCAGAATGATTTCGGGTTCCCCTGTTATGAATTTGGAAAATCATAAAAAATTGGATAAAAATAATTAGGGGTTTAAATTTATATGTTTATAATCTTTAATGAGTCTATGTTCAATATAAATAAGCGGGAACATCATCCGATTCTCGTACAATGAGATAATTAATTCTTAGTTAAGAAGGGTCGGAACTGTTAGACAGCAGAACAGGGGTAATTTTAAAGAATAAACTGTACTTATTGGCTAAACCAAAAATTCTAAAAATTTTATGGTAATAATATATGTAAGTATAGTTTCAGGGAAAATTAGAGGATCTTAATTTCGAGTTCTATAGCTTAAGATATAAATAATTTAGTGACTATGACGCAAATGGACAATTTTGAATATACATATAAGTAAATAGTGAAATTATTGATAATGTTACTTGTTGTATGTTATATAAATTAGGGATGTGGAATGGAGAGGAGGATGAGGAAAATATGTATGATTATTCAGCTAGCATGGCTAATTTGCATGTTTTAGGCTCATGGACTAAATTGAATAAAAGTAAAAATTTATGGGTAAATTTTGTAAAAATGTTAGAAATGACCAAATTGCATGAAATGAATTATTTTATTATTTAAAATTACAAAATTGAATGAAATTATTAATTTAGCTCAAAATCAGGGAAAAACATGTTTTAAGGATTAAATTAAAAAGTGTTGAAATTATGGAAAATTCTGATATTTTATAGAATTCATGGGTTGTTATCAATTTGTTTGAGAATAACGGCTGGAAATAAGGATTAAATTGCAATAATTTTATTTTATTTTAACCTAAGGATGAAATTGTCATTAATTAAAAGTTTAGGGGTAAAATGGTAATTTTGTTTAGAGCATTAGTTGAATGTATTATAACATGAAATAAATGAAAACGATGATCAAATTTCTTTATAAAAATCTGAATAACTTGAATACTAGACTTGAACGTGGAAAAGAAAAGATATCGGATTAATGAAATTATAAGCATGTACAAGTAACGAGGTAAGTTAGTGTAACTTGAATTGTATTTTTAAATGCATGAAATATCGATATAATGAATTACCTGATTTATGTTTATGAAGAAATTGCAAGAGAATGATATTTATCATGACATGTAAATAGGTGATTATTTTTGATACGTTGATACAAGAAAATTAATTAAATTGAGATGAGTAATAAATTCAAGTAAAACATATTGAGAAAAGTAAGTACGTTAAGGGACATACGTTAAAGGACAATATGTTTGATTTTTAATTGGTTCCAAATATGAATGTTAGATAAAATGAAATATCTGATAAATTAATCGGTAACTCCGGTAATGCTCTGTAACTCTATTCCGGTGACGGATTCGGGTTAGGGGCGTTACAAGTCCTTTAGAGGACTTACTCTAAATATAAGTTATCCTCTCTACATAACATTATTACTAACATTTACCAATCAATTTGTCAATCAGGGCCTCCTTAATTCATTTTATATTAACTACTTACGTAGTATTTCAATAAAACATTTGCACTTCCTTTATGTATTAGCAAAAACATCCTTTGTAGCAGATTCTTAATATTATAACTCTTCAATTATTTTCCTCCTCTTCCTCTCCAATCTACATCCTTAATTTTTTTTTTCTATATACATGAATCTTTGGCTCTTAACATATCATGCCTATGTGTGACATTAATTAAGGATTCTTTAATCACACAAACAAACTCTTATTGTTGGGGATAAACCCAATTAAGCAACGAACAAATAAAATATTGAAGAAAATTGAAAAGATCGAACACAAATATTTACGTGAAAAAACCCTTCAAAAGATGATAAAAAACTACAGGTAAAGATAAATTTACTATAACGGCAAAAAAAGAGAGTACAAAGATGGAGATAAAAAAACTAAGCCCCGAAACCTAAAAAATAAGAACCTTCAAGACGTAAACACAAAATTCTCTTAAAGCTTGTAAAAGCTAATACTTAAATATGTTATGGGTTATCTTTCTAGAGTTGCAAAAGGCCTATTTATAGGCTAACTTCGTAGATTAAATAATATTAAAATAATCTACACTAGTTAGAGTTCGATTAAAACAAATAATCAGAGTTTAACTGGGAAAAGAAAATCGAAAAAATTGCATGACACGTCACCACATTGTGACATGGAATTTATGTCTTATGGATGAGGTGGCGTTGTGTCGTCAGGATGACGGTCTTCTTTTCGTCATGACGTTGGCAGCTCGTTGGGACGAGGAGCTCCTCCTCATTGCGGCGCCACTATCTGGTTGTGTCTTAATTTGACCGAAATATGAGACATACTCCATAAATCTCCACATTGACTCTTATTTCCACAATATCTTCTTTACCAAAGCCCACCATGGGCCTATCTCAAATTTTGTAGGATATTAACTGATTTGAAACTGTGGTTTGAAGTTGGAAGACTTTTAGCCTTCGACTTTTGCACTATCAAATCAAAACTAACCCGATTTTGATTTTCATAAACGCAGTGCCTTATCTTTTCAAAACATGCACCCAAAAGAGAATCTCTCTTATATGAAATGATCGTACCTTTTTCTCTCCTATGACCAAGTTGCCTCCACTTTAAATGAGTCCACTTCGACTCTTTAACGAATGAGGGACGTTCAATTTAATCGATCACCGTTGACCCTTCCAGAACGTAAAGACTGTCAATCTTTTTACATTTTTCATCAAAACGAGAGCCCCACGGGATACCTTAATGCCGCTTGACTCGATGTTAATTCTACAACCCTTTGCGTCCAAATTTCCCAAGGAAATGATATTTCTTTTTAAATAAGCTACATGCCTGACGTCTGACAGTTTCCTGATTATCCCGTTGCATATCCTGATCTGAACAATACCAATACTAGTTACCTTACTCGGTGAACCATTCTCCATACACACAACTTCACATTCAATTCAACTGTATGTGGAGAATCAATCCCTGTTGGGACACATATGGAAAGAACACCCCAAATTCAAGATCCACTCAGACGTAAGCTTGAAGTTTTCACTTATTGACATCAACAAGAAACCATTACCCTTGTCATCGACCAAATTAGCACTAGCTAAATCTTCCCCATTGCTTTCAGTTTCCCTTTTATTTCGCAAATTGTAACAATCTATCTTGACATGACCTAACTTCTTATAATAACGGCATCTCTTGTCTCACTTCCTTGATACTACCAAAACTGAGGCTTTCTTATCTGACTTGCTATATGAACCAAACTCATTATCAAGTTTGTCTTTGCATAATAGATGTCCCTTCACTTCCTCGAACGAGAGTCTATCTCTACCATAAATCAGGGTCTCCTTGAAAGACTTGTATGAAGGGGGTAACTGGCACAGTAATAGCATAGCCTGATCTTTATCATCAATATAAACATCAATATTATTTAAATCATTCAAAAGAGTAATAAATTGAATGATGTAACCTCTAAGGTACTTGCCTTCGTTCATGCGAAACGTGTACAACCGTTGTTTTAATACTAATTGGTTAGCTAGAGACTTTGTCGCATAAAGGGTTTCTAACCTTTTCCACCGGGTGTATGTCATTTTCTTCATCAACACCACTTATAACACATTATTTATTAGACATAACCGAATTAAGGATAAAACCTTTTTATCTAACCTATCCCATTTTGATTTTTCCATGTCGTTAGGTTTTTCTCTGCAAGGATCCTATCAAGGTTACTCTGGATCAAAATTGCTGACATGCGAACTTGACACAGATTGAAATTTGTGATGCCATCAAACTTCTCAATGTCGAACCTTATTGTTGTCATCTCTGAACGGGTTGAATGCGAAAATCAATCAAGCTCTGATACTAGTTTGTTGGGGATAAACTCAATTAAACAACAAACAAGTAAAATACTGAAGAAAATTAAAAAGATCGAACACAAATATTTATATGGAAAAAACCCTCAGAAGAGGATAAAAACCACGGGTAAAGATAACTTCACTATAACGGAAAAAACGAAGAGTACAAACATAGAAATAAAAACTAAGCCCTAAAACCCAAAAATAAGAACCCTTAAAACGTAAATACAAAATTCTTTGAAAGCTTGTAAAAGCTAATACCTAAATGTGTTATAGGTTACCTTTCTAGGGTTGTAAAAGGCTTATTTATAAGTTAATTTTGTAGGTCAAATAATATTAAAATAATTTACACTGATCAAAGTTCGATTGAAACAAATAATAGGAGTTTAATTGGGAGAAGAAAATTGTGAAAATTGCATGACACATCGCCACGTCGTGACATGGAATTCGCATCGTTGGGACGAGGTGGTATTTCATTGTTGAGACAATAATCTTATTTTCGTCGTGATGTCAACAGCTCGTCGAGATGAGGAGCTTCTCTTTATTGCAACGTCACTCTCTGATTGTGTCTTAATTTGACCAAAATACGAGGTATACTCCACACTTATCAAGGTTGTTCCTTTGAGTGGCAATCACTAAAATATTTACATCTCGGCCTACAGGACTCAAAATTAAGATCTGCCTTTTGTTCTTGAAACTAGGCTCAATTAAATTTTTACAATAAAAAGTTCAGAATTTTTACTTAAGCCAATTATTACAATTTATTCTTCAAATGTTCACCCTATTTTGCTGTTAGGCAGCTCTGACCCTTCTTCACTAAAAATATATTATCTTTCAATAAAGTATCGTATTAAGTTACAGTTTATTTCCTTTGAAAATAGACTCATTAAGCTTTCATCCATATAAATTTCGTTTCCTAAACATTCTTTTACAATTTATAGTGATTTTTCAAAATTAGAATAGGGGAACTCAAAATCATTTGGACATTTTCTCACAAAAATTCATATATACCATAATCTAATACTCCTTTACTTACACCGTTTCTTTTATAATAAACTAGACTCAACTAGCCTGTAATCTGATTTCTACAATTTTTGGTGAACTTTCAAATTTAAGCTACCGTTACTGTCCAAAACTGTTTTAGTAAATACATTTATTTTTTTCATAGGAACTTGATGCTTTGTATAAATTTACTTACTTCATCTAGTATTTTATTTATATTCATATAGTACGCACTCTAATCGTTACACTTTAACTCAATTCTTTGAAATACAGTTAAATATAACATGAAAACTTACCTCTTTTATCAAAGATTTCTTCCCTACTTCTTTTCCTTTCATTCTTTAATTCATGACCATCCTTTCTCTTTCTTTCAAAATTTTCTCCAGTTCCTTCTACTAATTCCTTTGTCTAAATTTATGTACATACTCTCTAGGATTTCTTCTTTATTTTTCTTCTTTGGTGCCTAGGAAATTTCTAAAAAATTTGAAAGAAATGGTAGAATTTCATGACAAAGGACTAAGTTGCATAAAAAGCAAAACTTCCCCCTATTTATATTAGTGATGGATGGTGGGTTGATGAAGCTTGAAGAACTTTCTTCATGTTTCCATAAAAAAAATTCTTAATTAATTAATATTAAAATATTATAAAAAATCTATTAGTCATGATTTCTATCGAGAGGGGTGCATGGGCCGGGCCGGGCCCATAAAAAAATTTTCGGCCCGTTTTCAAGGCTCGGGACCAGCCCAAAATATGGGCCTAGAATTTTGTCCAAGCCCGGCCCGAGAAAAAAATGATAGGCCCGACCATATTATTTTTTTTTACTTTTTTTATTAAATAAAAAACTTTAAAATATAATAAATCAAATGCATTTAAAACATAAAAACAAATATTAAAAAAAATTGGGACTAAAATAATTCTTAAAATAATATATAAATTAAAAATATAATAAAAAACAATTATATTAAAATTAAAAAATTGAAACAAATTAGAACTAAATTAAGAACTAAATTATATTAATAACAAAAATTTTACAATATCAAAATAACATTAAAAACAATAAAAAAACTAAAGTTACTTAAAATTTAAAATAAAAAATTTTAAAAATTTAAAATTAAAATCGGGCAGGCCCGCCAAAAAAATCTAGCCTGAGGCCCAAATTTCGCTTTCTAAACGGGCCTCTTTTTTACCCAAGCCCATTTTTCGCCCTATATTTTTACCCAAACCCTTCCATTTTTCAGTGTGTGTCTTGGCGTGCCACCCAACCATGCACACCTCTATTTCTGTCCAATGATATCAATTTCTTCTTACTTTTCAATTTAATCTAATGGCCCAAATTTGTCCATAACTAAAGATATTTTCTCATAATTATCTTATTTAAGAAATGACCATTTTACCCTTGTACTTTCTCTACAATTCCATCCTTTTTATGACATCTTCTTGGTAAAATTTACAATTTAATCCTTCTCATTTCTTCATTTGTTCAATTTGGTCTTTCTAGACCCTTCCGCCTTTAAGATTTTTGCACTATTAGCCCTTCAAAATTTTCATATTTATACTTTAACTCCTCACATTTTAAATATTTACACTTGAATCACCAAACTTTTTATATTTTTATGATTTAGTCCCTAACTCAAATTAATATTTCACAACATACTTCTTTTTTCTTTTTTCTCTAACATCCCTTATTCTTTACTTTATTTATATATTATTTCACTAAAAATCTATCTCATTGTTTTCGACCAAGGAGGTTTTGGGAATGTTACACACCATTAATCAAGAGATGAGAAGCTTTAAGATTTAAGGTGTGCTTGGTTGGGTGGAAAAGTGGAAGGATGAGAAAAGGGAGTGGAAAAATGGAAAAAAATGAAATTTGTGTGCGCTTGGTTGGGAAGCAAAGTGAAAGGAAAAAAAAATAGAGATATCATTTTCCGAATGGTTGCAATTGATGTTCGATCTCGAAGAGTGGAAAGAGATCTTCGAAAAGTGAGTTTTTTTTATGATACTATAAAAAATCAAACCTATTTAAATATTCTCACCATTCTCTATTTCCTTGAAAAAAGAGCTTAACTCAGAGAAATTATTCTTCCCTTTTAAATTGGATAGATGAAAGGAGAGAAAATAAGAAAGATGCATATGTTTGTTCAAAATAATTTATTTTTTAAATGCTTTATTTTTTAACTCTACCAAATAATAGATAATAAGTAAATTACTTTTTCTTTCTATTTTTCCATCTTTCTTACTAATTGTACCTATGAATTTTTCTTTTATTCTTTTATATTTTTCATCCTTTTAATGTTGAAAACAAAACTTTACAAAGAATCCAACTATGAAAATTGATATTAAACTCTAAAAAGAGGTGTGATATGGATTCAAAAGAATAAATAAAAAAATACACCTTACTATTGTTTATCCCCTTCCTCTAGTACAGAAAAAAATACATAGTCAATCTCTATATTTTGTGAAAGATTTAATTTATTTACTTAAAATGTTAAAAATATTTATTATTTTTTTTTTCAATTTAAAAAGTTCACTCATACCTTGATACCATTAATAAATTTTGATAGATATATAATGATGGCTTAATTGTATTTAGTGAGTTTATAATAACTTGTTTTTGAGTTATTAATGACAACTTTTGATGAAAAATAAATTGAGTAGCGTTCTTTTTGATATAATGTTTAAAGTTAATTATAATCATTTTTCAATCTATGAATAGAAGGATAACACAGTGTACTCAAACTCACATTCTTTTATATTAACAATAATATATATGCCAATTGAACTAAAATTCAATCGACTTAAATATAATAAATTTAATTTTAAAAGGTTTTATGTATAAAGATTAAAGGTAACCAAAAGTGACAATGTATTTTATTTTAATTTATTTTAATAAATAAAAATTTTTATATTATAAAATAAAACAGTGATGGTATAATTTGTATTATTATTTAATAATAAAAATATTATTTTATCCAAACATAATTATAAAAGTATTTTACTCCTAATATAATATTATTATTTAGTTGCAATAGAAAAACCAAAGGTTATCATGTTATTCACTCATCATATCATATTATGGTTTCTTTCTTTCTCTGCCAAAACAGAGCCAATCTCCTCTCAACCCTTCCTTAACGCTGCCGCCGGAGTCGGTGGCGTCGCCGCTGCCATCCTCAAATCTGGATTCAACAGCGGCAATGGAAGCACCAAAGTATGTATGGAAAGGGGCAATTCCTCTTCAAATCCATCTCCACGAATCCCAAGTCACCACTCTTCCTCCTCCTCCTCCTGCTCTGGTCAACTCTTATCTTTTGCCTTTCTCTTTCTCTTTCTTTTTTTCTACATTTGCTTCGCTGATTCTAAACCATTTCAGATCTTAGCTCCACGGATCGGGTATCTGCCGCTGTTAGCGCCTTTGATTAAGCCCTATTTTAGCAGCACACTTCCTCCAGGTGTTGATACCATTTGGTTCGATTACAATGGCCTCCCTCTCAAATGGTCCTTCTTTCTCAAAGCTTACTCGCTTTTGAATTTTTCTTTTTATTGTTTAATTATTCAGATATATTTGAAACCTGAAATCCAAAAGCTGTTCTTGTTGCAGGTACATACCAACTGGAGTTCTTTTTGATCTTCTGTGCCCTGAGCCTGAAAGGCCTTGGAACATCACTGTAAGTTCCGTTTAACTATTGTTATTACTATCATTATTAAAATTAGCGACTGCTTTTCTATTCTAGGTTGCCTGTGAACATTTTGTCCTACTAGATCAATGCCGAATCATAGTTTCTGTACCTGCCAAAATACAAGGATTATTGAACTACCCGCGTTTTTTGAACTTTGTTACATGATTTAAATCTACCCTAAAACTATCAACGCTAAGTAAGCGGGGGGTTTTTGGGGCGGGGGGATTTAAGAGACGGAACCATTTTTATTTGCAGGATAGAGGTTCTTATGTGTAATTTATTTCTTTCATTCATCCCATTAACTAGTTATCAGGTTGAAGGTTTTAATCTGCCTGCTTACAGGTCCATTTTAGAGGATATCCCGGAAATGTATTGATACCTTGTGAAGGTGAAGATTCTGTGAAGTGGAGCTTTATAAACTCATTGAAAGAGGTTGGCACTGATGTCCTAGAAATTGATAGCACTGCTTTCATGGGAAATTCACTTCCACTAATGGTCAAAATGTTAACAGTTCTTCAATATATTATACTGGTGTATGTGCACAATTTTTGTTTTCATTCATTGCTTTATATAGTTGAAAAATGAAAGGAAAGAAAATTAAAATTATATTATTTTTTCATTATATCCTTTGTAAGCTGAGGTAAGAAAAATAAAATCTAAAAGATGGATTATTTTTTCTATAAGCTCCCTACCAAACAAAGCCTTGATGTTGTGAATGTTTTGCTAGCTACCTACCTGATAGGATTAAAGAAAAGGTCATTTTGGCATATTTTGAGATTTCGGAGTTTGACACTTTTTGTTATTTTTAAGATGCCTTTTTTTGTTATTTTAAAATACTTATTTGATTTTTTAATGTTAAAAACTACAGAACAAAGTAATTCAAAATCCCTTAAATGCTGGATGTTGATGTCTCTCACTATGCTTTCTTACATTTTCTTTTAATTTGGAACATCATCATGTATTTGTATAGCTACATGGTTGTTTTTGTTTAATCCTCTCAGATTTGTCTCTATTCGAAACATTTTTTCATTTGAATTGGATAATTAAAAGATGTTTCATCACTGTTATCTGTAACAGTGTCCTGTTATTCCAACAGGCAGCTTATATAATGAATGGAAATTGCAAGAATGTTATGAACATGTCTCAGTCTGATCAGCTGGAGCTTTGGCATTCTGTCATGAATGGTATGTATGTTCATTGATAAGGACTCAAGACTAGCTTTTGTTTGTTTTGGTCTTTTATTATTTTTAATAGGAAATTTCAGTTATATTAGTTGTAATATAAGGCAGTCCAGGGTTAAGGTGGCGTTAGTTATAAATATATACTTACAGAAGGGATTTGTATCTAAAGCGATCTTTAACCATTTTTGAGCCTTGATTTGGCGTGTCCTATATTAGTCTATGAGCTAGCATGGGTCAACTTAGTTTTATCATAAATTAATATTTTCTTTTAGGATGCAAAAGAGTAGTTTGATACTTTAGTTTAAGTATCTTCATTGGGGCATGTTGAGGAATGCACTCAACTAATTCTCTGCAGCTGGGTGACTTTGATTACTTTTAAGTAGCTTGTGCTGGCCTGTTGAGTCATGCTTAATCTACTAACGTTGGTCATTGCTCAATTATGATTAATATAAGTGAAGTCCGGGGAGAATTGGATCTTAAATGATCATATTTCTAGTTTTTTTCACAAATTATGGCTTTCAACACTCGAATGCATGTGTTCTTCTGTCAGCGTATGCCTTTTTTTTTGAATTGGCCTATTTCATTTTTCTTATAGCCCACAAATGCACCTACGCTTCCTATTTTATTCTTAGGCATCGTGTCAATTTTGTCAAAGGTTACACTGTAATGGTTAATATAAACTTATGCTTTGTTGAAGGCATATATATTATACATTTTAAATATGGACAAATCTAATTTTCATTTTGCTTTTCCCGGTCATGGAGCTGGAAAACTTGTCTTTTTCCTGCCCCCTGGTTTATTACTTTTCTTTTGTTCCTCTGTTTTGTTGCTTGAATCAAGACACCTTATTGTCTTGACTTTCTTGAATGTCTACTTGGTTCCCTTCTCTATCCGGATCTGTTTTTTCTTTTGCATTGCTTCAGTCTTTGCTGATGAGGGAGAAAGAAATGAATGAATGTTTAGAGTACATTCAATTGTGTAAATAATGATTTTTTGAATCAATAAATAATCAAGGATTTCAGGTTTATGTTTCCCACATAAACTATTCATTTCTTATGGGTTTCTGTAAAACAAAGTTTTAAATAAGATTTAGGATCATTTTCTGCATGCAGTGAGCTAGAGAAAGGGATTTCAAAAGAAAAATGTCTGGGGAGCTGATACTATAATTTGTAGGTCTTTTATGATTCAAGTATTATGAATTTATGATAGCCTAAACCAGAACAGTATCAAATATGGAATTAAAGTGTCCAGATTGAGAGCAACATTGGAGAATAAGAAAAGCTCATCCTGGTGGTCAGTCATCTGGTTTCTAAGGGAATATAATGGAAAATTTCTTAAAAATTATTGCCTAGGGCTGAACTGACTCATTAATAGGAGTTCTTGATGTAGCATATTGTGCCTAATAGGCATGACTAGACAAATCTTATATTTGCTTGACATTCTGGCAAACATATTTGCAATTTCTTTCAGCCTTATTTTGCTGCTTACTGAGATTTCTCAACTCTTCTTGATTTGGATTGTTTTTCACTCATCTCTAGAGAAGTGAGTTTTTACTTCATGTCAAATGAAAATGGTATCTAGAGTTGGAAAATCGTTCCAACTTATCTATAGAAATTAAAATTTTCACTTGTCAGTTCTTTCTTCCTCCCTCTCCATTTCAACTACTTTTGAACAATTTCTTTATGATCGAAGAAGCTTCAATTTTAAAATTGGCTTATGACAGGTAATTTGGAAGCCTACCAACGGGTCTCATCTAAGCTTAAACTTGCAACAGTTGATGATGAGTATGCAAGTTTGTGCTTGCAAAGATCTCAACAATCCGTCATAGAAACAGATTTGCCTGCACAAGCGAAGACAGGTTTGCATATTTCTTATTATGCTTGAAGATCCATGAATTGCATAAATTCAAGTTATGCGGGTCTTCATATGTTTCATAACAATGTGGAATATTTTAATGCCTTGGGTTGTGTAATTCTAGAAAATCTGAGAATTACCAGAGTAATCTTAACACTTTAGGTAGTAGGAAAAGAGAAAATAAACGATATAAACTCTAACCTGAAGATTCTTATAACGAACTAATGACATCTAATTTAAAATCTGTTTTTATCAGTCCTTCAGCAAGTAGAGAACCCAGAATATTTCTGACAGTTCCATTATCTGCATAATTTATTTGCCTATTTCCTGTGTCTATTCCACCTCTTATTGAATGTGGCCTGTTCTTGACGTATAATGATCTTAAATGTTTGAATGGATCTACATTGACAGTCTGCTATTCTTACTAGTAAGAAGTCATAATTAGCAAAGTAGAAATCTCCTACCAAAACTATTAGAAAGGAGGTATGAATCAGATTTGATCATCTGTTAAGTTTGACTACAACTTATCATTCAGTTGTTGAACCGCACTGGGTGATATTAAAATATTTTGAAGCAACTTGTTTTTATATAGTCCATCTTAAATAGATAATTGCTGTCAGTACCAATTATGTTTCATGATAATGCATATTGTGTACCTAGTTAAGCATGCATTAATGAATATAAGCATGTGCATCTTAACCAGTCGATATGCATGGCTGCAATTTCTTTCTATATGCTTAAAGAAAAACAATTCAGGCTGCATTTACATTTGGTTGGGATATTACTTCTAATATTTTAATATAAATATTTTGTCATCCTTAAATTTATTTATTTTTATTTAATTGTTTCTGAACTCGTGTCAGGAAGAGTACCAGTTAGATTATATGTTCTAAGCGTAAGCAAGGATTTTGATGATTTGGACGAGATTCCTCGAGTCGATAGTTGGGAGAAGATCTCTTACATAAACCGACCTGTTGAGATCCGCAAAGAAGGTAAGCAATGCTTCTTATGTAAGCGACAAACCTATAACTGGCAGCTGTGCATGTGGAGAAATGAATTGTATGCTGACAGTCATCTCCTTTATTTCCAATGCAGTATACTTTGTAGATCAAAACTGGACACTCTTAATTTGTTTCCTTTTTTATTGCATCCCATTTTGAATTTTACAATTTTTATCTGCCTTTTGTGCTACATGCATTGCTTTTTCTTTGCAGATAAATGCTTCACTTTACACGATGCTTTGAAAATCCTTCTGCCAGAATTGTTTTTAGATGAATCCTTAATGAATGTAAAATTAGGCGGAGTAGATCTTGAGGATGCAGTTAGAAATTCGAATGAAGATGTGACCAGTGATAAGGTAGTGGAAGACCAGGGACAAAATGCATGTAAACAACCAGAGGCTTGCCGCATTTCCAGTAGTGATAAAATCAAGCTTATCCGAATTCAGGGTATCGAACCAAAGTTAGAGATACCCTTTTCTTGGGTAGCAAACAATTTATTAAACCCGGACTATTTTCTTCACGTCTGTGTTTGTGTCAAAGTTGCACAATAAAATCCCACATGAAGGGGATGGATATGTGTGGATATGTTTCTCCTGTTGCGACAGGGAGGTTAGGGTCTCTTCTTTTTATTCATTTTACACTGTGAATATGTTGATTGCATCAATGTCTTAGCAAAAAATGAAAAGAAAAAGCCACTGTGATACTTAGAGGTAACAATGAACTGAGCTAGGATAGGCTTGGCATGGGTTTATTCAGCCCAGTTTGATCACTTAGTTATTTTTTCTTATAAATATAAACACTTTGATATTTTAAAATAAAGAAAAAAAAAAAAAAAAATAGATGATTTGTTCAGAAAATATGTTTTTATTGGGATGCTTCTCTATAACTCGCTCTATGATCATCTTAGCATTTTCCTGGCTGTACCTGCAGAAGCAATGGGTGCGAGTTCTTACAGTACTTCACAGTTTGATTAAGCAGAGAGCTTTCTTTATTAACCGCTTGATGGAAAGTTCTACATTTTTAGACACCCAGGCCATGCTTTATTATTTGGCAACTGGTAAAGTGTACTCTCCTTTCCACCAGAAATTCCTGATTGCCTTGTCAATAGAGTTGCACACATTTCTAGGAGTGTTGAAACAGGAAAGATAGAAAGTAGGGAGATTTGAGAGTGTGGAGTTTATTAAGGTCAACTTCCCCCAGGTTCCAGTTCTGAAGTTTTCCCCGAATTTTATCAAGAACAGGCTGGAGAATTTTCCTTTGAGCTGACAAAAATTCCAAGTTAAACCCCGAGTACTTCCTTACCTTCTTCCCTCCCTTGACCCCAAAAATCTGCCTGAACATGTGCATGAAATTTGGAGGGCAACAAGGGCTAACAGTGAGCTCTGATTTTCCAAATGTATGCACTGGCCTGAGTACTTGCAGTATGAGTTGATGATTTCTTTCATGACCCTACACTTTTCAAGGTTTTCTCTAAAGAAAAAGCAGTTGTCCTCCGCAAAGAAGAGGTGTAACACCACGTACTTCCTTTGCTAAGCTTGATACCATGAATTTGACTCAAGCCCAGCCTTTTTCAAGGCCATAGAGAGAACATTGTGACAAAATAAAAAGATATGACAGATGGGATCTCCTTGTCGTAACCCACTAGAAAGAGTGAAAACCTCGGTATTAGTATTTACTGTCACTTGGAAACTGACAGTAAATAAGCATGTAATTATTCTCTCCACCCAAAAGGAAGGAGCCTATACAAAGGAAAAGGAGAACGCATGAATCTTTGATCATTTTAATAATATCAGCACCCACGAGTCCTCTATTTTGTTGGAAAAATAAGAGCACTATCGGAGTGGATGGTGGGAATCCTGAGAAAGGAAAAAGACCGAACCAGGCTGAATGATGGGAAGGCTTAGACAGTGGTGCATTCTATCAAATCCCAACAGTGAAGACCAACCTCGTTAACCTGTTTATTTGGGTTGGTTAATCAATTTCATATTGTTTACAAGAGTCAAATTTATAGGTCACTAAATTATTAGTAGTTTACGTTTTGATCACTCAACTTTAAAAAGTTATAAAATGGTTATTAAATTATTCAAAAGTTTTCATATAAGTCATTGGACTATTAAAATAGCCACTATATGGCCTTTTTCATTCCACTACTTGTACCAATCGAAAGTTCTTATTCCTTCTCTTTTACAATTAAGTTTTTTTTTCATGAAACACCTTTGAATATCAAGAATCTACAAATCAAATCTGAATAGCTTTATCCTCTGATCTTTAATACTAACCGTCATATCGACTTGGATATAATGTATGTTCTTCTACTCGTGGATAGG
Organism: Gossypium anomalum; assembly: GCA_025698475.1. NCBI lineage: Eukaryota > Viridiplantae > Streptophyta > Magnoliopsida > Malvales > Malvaceae > Gossypium > Gossypium anomalum. The sequence continues at coordinate 21,821,774 of CM046966.1, forward strand.
TACTGATCCACTATATCAATCGTCTAATTGTCGCTTCCAGCTTGCTAGCCAGAATTTTTTTATTTAAATTTAATTGTCCAATAACTTAAATAAAAACTTTTGAATGGTTTAATGATCATTTTGTAACTTTTTAGGTGTAATTTACACTTAAAATTTTAATGTTAATTTTAAAAAATTATATTTCATTTCTGTATTAAATTTGTGATTATTCTTAATTAATTTTCTTTCAACTTTAAGCCTCACAATATATGGATTCATCTAAATTTATTTTGATATAAGTCTAAATATATTTTGATTTTAATCCGATTGAACTTTGTAATGATTGATTATTGTTTTTTTTTACAAAAAGAAAGAAACAAGGAAACTAAACTCGAATTACCCCTTCTCCACAAGCATCGTTATGGAGTAAGGGTTTAAGGCTCGTCGGCGGCGTCTCAAAACGAACCAGACCTCTCTTAATGTTTTGAGCTAAATTCGCCAATTGGTCCACGCAACTATTTCCTTCACGACGAATGTGTCTAACCTCAGCCACCCATCATTCATTTATCAAGTTAAGGCAATTTTTAATCAAAGTACTTAGAGTGCAACACCCCTTACCCGTGTCCTAGTACGGGACAGGATACGAGGCATTACTGGACTTAAACATACACAATCACATAAAATCAGGCCATAAAATTTCATTCAAATAAAAAACATTCATACATATGTGTAACGTCCCTTAAACGGGTTTACGAGGCCCTAAACACGAATTAGAGATGATTCGGGACTAAACTGGAAACTTTGAAAACTTTTGAGAAAACTTAGAAAATTTCATCACGAAACAAGGTCACACGCCCGTATGGGTAGGCCGTGTGGTCACACACGTCCGTATGGCTCGGGAAACGCCCGTGTAACTTTCTGTTTATGACGTCAACAACAAAATAGAGTCACATGGCCAAGTCACACGCCCAGGTGCTAGGCCGTGCCCTCCACACGGCTGAGACACATGGCCGTGTCTCTACCGGTGTGGCCAAGAAAGTGGCTATTTACCAAGCCATTTGGCACCCTCATTTGCACAACTTAAACATAACTTTAATGGCACTTTTCATGGCATAATTGAGCATTTAAACATCATCAAACAAGTCATGATCATGGCAATTTCATATCAATTTATTCATGCATAAGGTACCATACTTTGCCTAGTTTAAACTTATCAAACTTTCATGCCATGACTATCATTAACCCATTCTCTTATTTCATACTTATGACAATTATGTCATCAACCAATTATCAAGCACCTAAACCATATCCACATACTCATCCATATTAAACAACATTATCACACCACATGACCTTTGGCACATGCAAGTACATATAATTAGGCATTACAACCCAAATAGTCAATATAAGCCACATCTCATGGCTATATATACAAAATGAATCAATATATCATCATAAGCCAATACATTTGGCCAAATCAAATGACACATACACAATTGACTAAGCCCCTATACATGCCATAAACTCAAGTGCTTGAATACTTATACCCCAAATGGTAGCTTGATAGTGTGATTGAATCTCCGGCGATCTCCAACCCGAGCTAGTTAAATAAACCTATAAGAGATGGGAAAGGAAGGGGAGTAAGCTTTATAGCTTAGTAAGTCCGTATGAAAATAATAACAACTTATTAACATGCTTTTTCCAAATTCTAACAACATGTTTTCAAGGTAGCACAATCATAATTGCACATAATTTAGTCAAGCTGTCTACTCGAGTAACTGTCACTAAATTACTTATAACTTGAGCTACAAATTTCTAAATTATGATGCGTTAATTTTCCTTCAAACTAGACTCATATATCTTTCTACCATAAAATTTTCAGAATTTATGGATTAGCCAATAAGTACAATTTATTCTTCAAATTTACCCCTTTTCTACTATTTGACAGCTTTGACCTTTCTTTACTAAAAATTAATTATCTCTTCATACGGGATTCGGATGATGTTCCCGTTTGTTTCTTTTGAAAATATACTCATTAACGATTTTAAGAATATAAATTATAACCCATAATTATTTTCTACAATTTTTAATGATTTTTCCAAATCATAACAGGGGATTCCGAATTCATTTTGAATCTGTCTCACAAAAATTCAAATATATCATAATATAAAATTCTTTTGCTTACACCGTTTCCTCTATAAGAAAATAGGCTCAATAAGATTTAATTTAATATCTTATTCAACCACTAATTAAATTTCCAAAATTTTTGGTGAATTTTCAATGTCGGACTGCTGCTACTGTCTAAAACTATTTTAGTGCAAAATAATGATAACTAAGTTAATAACACCTTCACAAATCATTTCAACCATCATGGTATAAATACATATTTATACAACATAAGCATGGACCCATAATCACAAGGTCATCACCAAATCATTCTCATAGGCATGACTTACTTATTTACTTCGTTACAAAGATGCGTCATAAACCGAAATCATTTCTCATGAGTTTTGCATAAATACCTGTATTGATCCTTACCATTCATACATACACGTAATGTCGTTGCATCTTCGATGTCTCGCACACTAAGTGCCATACTCAACATCTCGCACACCAAGTGTCATTCTCAATATTTCGCACACTAAGTGCCACACACACACACACACACACACACACACACACACACACACATATATATATATATATATATATATATATATATATATATAGCCGAAGCTATCTCAAATCGCACGCCAAGTGCAACATTTAGTCGAAGCTATTTCAAACCGCACACTAAGTGCCATTCTTAGCCGATATGTCGCTAAACATAAAAAAGTCACATATATACAATTTATACAATTTCAAAGCATTAAAAGCATAAATTTAACTATGTTTATTACATACGAACTTACCTCGATCGTCAAAACGTTGAAATGGATCGACTAGTCCGAACTCTGATTTTCCTTCGATATATAGACTCGTATGAGGCTTAACTTGATCTAATCAATCAAATTTAGCTATTTCAATTCATATTCTATTCATTTTAATCCAATTTCATATTTTGGTAAAATTACTATTTTATCCCTACACTTTTGACCTTTTTACAAATTAGTCCTTAAGGTCGTAAAAATGAAAATTTAATCAATTTCATCATAGCCCAAGCTAGACGAATTTCATATATGCACATAATAGCTCATATTTTTCATTTATTCACACTTTTACCACACAATTAATTATATTTCATAATTTAGTCCAAAATTGACATTTTTACTAAAATTCACTTAACAAAACTCATTAATCTAAAATCAAAGATTTATTTTCTATCATTAACCATCAAGATACTCAAACATTCAACAATGGCATCATCCATACTTTAACAATTTTGAAATCGGAGGTACAGGCTAGCTAGATTACGAAGTAATGATCTCAAAAACGTAAAAATTATAAAAAACCGAGACGAAATGGACTTACATGCATGATGATGAATGGATGAACCTTAAAAGAAAAACAATGACTTCTTTTTCTTTCATATTCGGCTGAAAGAGATGAACCTTGCATGCATTTTCATGTTTTGTTTATTTAATTAACCTTTAATAACCAATTTATAATTTTACCCTTAATGTAAAACCACTAAAATATTTCATGCATGACCAAACATGTCCACTCACAATTCAAATGGTTTAATTACCATTTGAGGACCCTCACTTTAAAAGCCAAGGCCAAATAACACCTTTTTCTAATAGCATATAACTTTTGCATTTTACGCGATTTAGTCCTTTTTACCAAATTAACCATTTAAACGATAAAATTTCTTTACGAAAATTTCACACAACTGCAATATCATGCTGTAAATATTAAAATAATAATAAAATAAATTTTTTGATGTCAAATTGTGGTCCCAAAATCACTGTTCTGATTAACCCTAAAAACGGGCTGTTACATAGAGGATGATTATTTTCAAAAGGTCATCGAAGGAACTGTACCACCAGTAGCACATCTAACTCCACCACGAGTCAATGAATCCCTAAGGATTTTATGAGACAAAGATCAGCTCGAACCCCCATAACTTTGCCTTTAGGTTGTCTGTTATCCCGATATTCACCATAAATCCTTCAATCCAATGAGCCCCGCTAATTGGGATAAGACCCCCAATTGAAGCTAAGCATCAAAGAGATTTTATAGCCGCATCTATGTTGAGTATGTAACTTCCTTGATACGATTTTGTCCATTTAATCCAACATGGTCCTTAAACTAACCTTGGCATAACAACACTTGTGGCAGGAAAGATGTCCACAACAAACTTCTAAGCATATTGCAACACTCGCAAACCTATTGGATTTTTCCCTAGAAGACAAATTTATTTCTAGTTTTCCAAAGTCCCCATATGATGGGAATAAATAGAACAACCCAAGGCAAATTAAACTTTACTTGGCACTTAGATATGTTGTTTCGTTGCAGCCAAAAATTAAATGAAACAGAGAAAAAATCGAGCTGCCAAGTAGAGACCTGAAGATCCATCCAAATTTCTTTTGCTGGTAAACATTCACGAAAAATATGATCAAAAGATTCAGTATCATACCCACATAGCAAACAAGTTGTTGCAACAACTATATTTTTAAACACACAAATTTAATTAGTATTAAGGCGATTCAAATAAGCTAACCAAATAAAGAAACAAAGTTGTTGTGGACATTGTAACCTTCAAATCCATGCAAAATTAGCATCAGCAACAAAAGCAGAAGATGTTGAGACTAACATATTATAGGCAGAACCTACCAAGAATTGACCATCACTTTCAATGACCATTGATAAAGGAACAGCAAAAATCTTTCATAAAGATGTCGAATCAAGGTCACTTTCAACCAGAGAAAAATCCCATTGTCTATTACTAACAATATGCTTCGAGACCTTGTTCGTTTGATATTCCTATTTATTATTTTGATATAGTCACGACATAGGAGCATCGCCCACCCACCAATTGCTCCAAAAATGAACTTGTTGACCATCTCCTATTCTCCATTTGCAGCCAGATTTGATAACGGGCTGTGTTCTCCAAATCCCACGCTAAGTGGAAGAAGCATTCGGCTTTTGTTCCACCTCCATAAAGGATACATCATGAAAATATTTTTTCCTAAAAACATCACACCCAAGGAATTCTATTTGTTAATGAGACTCCAACTAGATTATTTTGTCGTGCTTGTCATAACCCTAAACCACCTTTTCCTTGAAGCAACAAACTTGCAACCAACTCACCAAGTGGTTCCTTGAAGTTTCAATAGACTCTCCTAATAGCAAATTACTGTTAATACAATCTAATTAATTACACACTGAGATATGTAGGAAAGCTGATTGCATTGTATATAAGGGAATAACACTCATTGTAGATTGTATAAGTATTCCCCTTCCAGCAAGCGAAAGAATTTTTCCTTTCCAATCATCGAGCTTTTTCATTACCCGGTCACTAATGTAGGAGTACATCTCCTTGAAAGCTCTTTTATAAATAAGGGGCACCCCTAGATATTTGTCCAAGTCATTAGTTAGAGGAATGCCACATACTTGACTTAAACGAGAAGAGACCGTTGAATGGATATTATACAAGATAAATAGCTTAGATTTTTCCAAATTAATAGTCAGACTCGATGCTAAGCTAAATTCTTGAAGACACTCTTTTACCACTCGCACCTATGTCTCTTTCACCTTTGCAAAAAGTAGTAAGTCGTCGAAAAATAATAGATGAGACAAAGCCAATCATTGACTAGCAATTTTGAAAGGTTGCCAAGAACAACTGACTTTCTATTTCAATATCATATGTGACAACTTTTCCATAACAAGGATAAATAAATATGGAGAAAGGGGGTCTCCTTAACGCAAACCCCTCATATGTTGAAACTTATTCGGTTGTTGACCATCCCAAATGGGTGCTATTTTACCTGAGCGGACACAAAACATTATGAGTTCTACAATACCCCTAGGCACTCTGAAATCTACCAAAGTCTCTTGTAAAAATCCCAACTCACACTATTATATGCTTTGTGTAGATCAAATTTGAATATCATAGACCATTTTGTCCTTGCAAATGCATCATCGAATGAACCGCTTCTTGAGTAATTAAGATATTATCCAAAGTATTTTGCCTTGTTAAAAAACTATTCTGAAAGGATCCAATAACACGTTGCAAAATAGTACGTAGTTTGTTAACCAACATATTAGAAAACACCTTATAAAAATTGTTAAACAGATTGATAGGGCGTAATAGGGTTATGTTATTAACATTAATAACCTTAGGGATAAGGACAAGAAATACCTTCAAAATGTTTCATCGAACTTGCCTGTAGAAAAGGCCTTTAATACAAATAGAAACAGAGTATCTTTAACTATATGCCATTGTCGCTGTAAAAAGATTGGATGGATGCCATTCGATTTTGGGGATTTAAGGGCTTTCATGAAACACAACGCCAATTTAACTTCCTCCATACCAGCTTTTGCAGTCAAATCCTCACATCTTTCGACAATAAATTATTGACAATACAAGGAATAATTTTCATGCAAAGGACTCACTTTCACATCCCTAAAGAGGTATTTAAAGAAATCCACAATGTGCTCATAGATGGTCTTGGTATAGGACATCCATCGCCTTTCAATCATAAGACCTCTTATTCTACTTCGATTTCGGTGGATAATGGTATACAAATGGAAGAACTTGGTATTCATTTCGCCATGAACTATCCAATCAAGCTTGGATTTTTGGAACCATAATAATTTTTTTTGAACTAACACCTGTTTATATTCATTGTTCATTTCTTTTTCTAATTCTTGAAGAGTCAGAGAATACAAATAAAGCGAAGAGTTCTAAATACCATTTAGCCATTTAATTAAGGTCTTCTTCCTTTGAAAAATATTCTCGAAACTAGTCTCTTTTCATTCTTTAATCATCCTCTTAGCACCCTTAATAGCTTCCATCATCGAACCAATATTTTCAAACCACCTTTAATATGAGTTAACCATGCAACTTCAAATCTAAAAGGACATTTATCCTTTGGTGGGATTTCCGTTGCATCAATATTGAAAAGTATCGGATGATGGTCAGAAAATAACCGCGGAAGATTAAAAACATATAACTTAGGAAAACATTGTGCCGCAACAATATTAATAAGAACCCTATTAAGGCGTTCCTGCAAAATAACTCTACCATGCAACTTACGAACCCACATAAACTTTAAACTAGAAAAATTAGCATATAAAAGGTTATGTTCACTCCACTGATCTCTAAACTGCAACATATGTTCAAAATAATCACCTAACCCTCCACAACGTTCATCTGAGGAAGCAAAATTGTTGAAATCACCTGAAACCACCCAAGAAGTGGAACAAGTGGATGCAAAGGAACGTAAATGTTCTCTAAAGTAATTTTTTGCCTCAAAAGAAGGTTGTACATAAGCAAACAATGCAAACCACACCATATCACTCTCCTTAACCTCATAATGAATAACCTGTTCCATAAGTCATTGACCCTTAAATCCAATCTCTTTTTATGCTAAAGAAAAATTAATCCACCATGAAATATCAATGCCAATACCTCAAATAAGCCATTGAAACCCAACTTCCTTGCTAAACGTGATCCTGATCCTATACTATCTTTCGTCTCAAGTAAACAAAGAACATTTGGTCTTTCACAGAACCCAAAATCTTTACAATTTTATAAAAAAGGACTGTTACCCACCCCTTTACCATTCCGGATTATAAATGTCACTAAACAATAAAATTTAAAGAATCATTCACTTGTAGAACAGGCCCCCTTTTCTGTGCTAACAAAGGTAACTCACCATCTTGTATTTCTGCCTGTTTAATTCTACCATTGTTGAGTCTGGCGGATCACCTATATGTTCAATCACTATCTCCGTCAACACTCCTAAGGTAGTCGACTATAAAAACAAAGCCTGAGCAACATCTACTTCCATTAGAGTCTCTTTCGACCTTGGTTCTGCCCTTGAAGATTGACCTTGAAAAGTTGTTTGTTGTAAAGTGCTTAGACTTCTTTTACGGTATTCCTTGTTAGGGTTTACAACAACTTTTTTTCTTTTCCATGCAGATGTGGTAGCATGGGAAACTTTCTAGTGCCGTTCTTTACCTCCTAGATGCCTTATGTGTGTGCTATTAAATCTCCCAATATCTATCACATGTTGACTTCCCAAATCTTTGGGCCCATCATTAGTGATTTCTACTTCCATTATTTCCTCCGTATTATTCTCCAGTCCTCCCATATTTAAATTATTAAAAATAGCAAACCTATTTTCTTGTCCCATCTCCTAACATGAATCATGAGACCTATTTCCCAAAATTCTCTATTTCCTTTGTGGGAGTTGTACAAGCATCCGCGGGCCAAATTTACCTCATGTCACCGCTTTGTCCGTCTTTTCACTTGTTGCTTCTGTATTCATCTTTTGTACCATTTCCAATGACTCTTTAAGGTTAGTCGCCATTTTTTTTAAGACTCAAGCCTCTGTGCGATGTTCAAAACAACCATAGGAAAAAAATATTATGAAGCCCTTTGTATTTAATATTTTGAACGAAATTACCAATTCTAATCAATGGAATCAAAGGCTTACACAAATCAATTTCAACACAAACTCTTGCAAATTTCCCCCTAGTAGTATAAGTCGTATTAGGATCTAATTTAATGGGTTTTCCAACAATCTTCCCCACTTTAACAAATACTTCTTCATTGAAATATTCCAAAGGTAAACCAGGCAATTGAATTCACACAACTGTGGATACAATCATTTTGACGGGTGAAAGTTCGACTTCCATTTTTGTATCGTTAGATAATGATCCATAATCTTCTAAGTACCCGTCATTATCACCTTCAAACCATCATCTACGCTTGAAAATTTGACAACATAAAAACCATGTCCCAAATCAATGCAATCAAACTCCTCATCTAGATTCCACATAGATGTTAATCATTGTGTAAGAGTCCTGTATGAGATTGACTTCTCTAACAACTTAATAATTATAGAGTTTCGTCACAGTTTTCGCATATTTCATTTCCACTCTTTATCCACTTCCACCACCGGAATACTTGCAAACACATTAGAGAGCTCCTCCATATCTGAGTTAGAATCATCATCATCCTCCTTCTCCGAGCAAGCTCCTTGAAATAAATCATTGGAAACTAGTGGCTTCAATAGAGACTCCTTATAAGATCGAGATGGCGGTGCAGGAGAAAGACTTTCCACTACATCTACAACCTTAATCTTCTTGGTGCTGAATTCCAAGTGATTTTGTTCTTCAAGAGATAATTCATCGAGAGTCGTCGTAACCCTAATAAATTTAAGAGGTTTTTGGTTTCAAATAATTAAAGTAATAGAGAAAATCTATTAAGTCCATACACTGCCTCTCAAATAGATTAGTTCAAAATTCTATATGATTGATTATTGTTATCATTACATATGTTTCATTTGTTTGTTTAGTAATAATGTACATGATTAATGTTTAAAATAATTAAGGTTCAAAGAGTGCATAAAGCAATTGCATATTCATTATAATTATAATTTTAGAATAAGTAATTTTGAAATTATGATATTTTAAAGTTATAATCTATGCTGTTTGAGAAAATTAATTTAAAATTTCGAATTGAAATTTTATTTACTAATTGAAATGCTTATATTATGAATAATTTACATGAAACTACAACTTGAATAAGTATAAAGATATGAATTTATTAAATTCATAAAATTCTCAGAATAATCATAAAAGCAACATTTGTATGTGTTTTATCATCCACTTACACTAATTTAAAATTTTAAATTTAAAGTTGGATAGTTAATTTTTATTAGTTATTATGAAAATAAATATAATTGTATATAAATCTTATATGTTATAAACTAGACAATGAGAAATATATTATTGTGTTTAGCGGGTTGAGGTGAAAGCATATGTGCCATAATATCTTTCTTGATCTTTCTTGTCTATGAATTATACATGTAAATCTTCTTGATCTTTCTTGTCTATAAAACAATTATTCTATAGTTGCCCACAATCTTTTGCTGTTCTTGATATGCTGGATTTGAATGTTCAGGAGACAGACTTTTTTACAGTGTTGGATTGAATTCGAACCGGAATCATATATGATATTGATATTATATTACCTAAAAGTTTGTCTAAATATATATTTGTAAATGGTTACTAATGCCCGTTTTAATATTAAATTTTTTATTTTTAAAAATATATATTATTTATTTAATAGTTAATAATTATATATATATATTATTATCATTATATATTTTTATTAATTTTTAAATATACATATATATTTTTAATATTTACATTATAAAATAATATAATAAATTTAGTTTTCATATGATATAAACTTGAAAATGAATCAGGGTTCAGACTTGGAATAGTGGACCTGACTTTAAAAGTTGTAATAATGAATGTTTTTATATATAGATATTATAAAAATCTAGGTTTGCAATTACCTCCAAGATTATAGTGGAAAGCCAAGATTTACAATATGAGTATAAATATCTAAAAGATAGATGAACAACAATTAATATTGTCCAAACTACAACCTTAAAGTGCATTCAGCAGAATCCAGAACAAGCTTGAATGCGATGTAATCCCATATATAGCATTGTGAAAGCACGAACCCAAGAGAGCAACATGTTGGAAGATTTGTATATAATATTGCAACCGATCTATCTTTACGAGTTATCCATATAAGGACAAACAGTATGGCGGATGTTCTTGCAAAAAAAAAAAAAAAAAAATCGTTTAGGTTAATTCTATCCATTATAATTATATACAGCTATTTGTATAACACGTCATAATAAAAAAATGTTTAGGAGTTAGGCTTGTGTTAATGTGAAAGACGTAGTGATAATAAGTTTGGAACCACCATATATATGCAACCAACATTCTCCACAATGAATTTGAAAGATTTGGATTTGGATTCATGAATGTTGAACTTAATTATAACTTGTATATATATATGGACACCATGTCACATCCATGTATACGTAATAGAAAAAAACTTAGTTTGATAAAATTCCCGATGCCAACTCTCTCTATATATCAAAGATTGAATTTGAAAGCCAGTACAACGTCAACGTATAGCTGCTTTTATATTTAAAATTTGGTTGTCGTATTAAGAAATAAAGACAGATGAAGAGAGGGCTAATCATCTCTTGTGGTCATCATTGAGTGGTTGGTAATGGCCTGAAAATGGAGCTATATATTATTTGCTGCATGCATGGCGATAGACCTAGCTACCCAATAGCACGAGGGTGAGGGACGATAAGTGAGAGGCTCTCAACTCAAGATTTGGCTGTTTTATAATGATAATAAAAATTACTACAAGACAAGAGGATAATTGCATGTGGTGGTGGGCAAGGCAGCTTTGGAGCATGTTTGGTAACTGCTTGTGAATGTTTTCTCGCAAACCATGTCGATGGTGGCCAAATGCATGTGGACAGCCATATCAAGAAAAAGTCATGCCCATACCATTAGATTTACCAAAGAAACAGGCCCACCTCATGCCAAATTGTTCCCTTCCACCGCCTACAAAAACTTGGTCCTTTGCTCATAACAAAACAGGACATGCACATGGACATGCTCCAATTTACATGCATTTTTGCATTTGTATTGCTTCATCCCTTGCTGTCTTCTTCTAGCTGGAATGCCCAATGGCATTTCGAAAACGAATTGACAATTTTAGAATTAATTACGACACTACTCTCACAAACTTGGCACCCACATATATATCTACATGAACATGCATAATCTATATATGCTGACGTAGGTTTCCATTATTATTGATTAATGGGATGCATGCTTGTAAGAAGAAACAAACAGTTACATGCGTACGTAGGTAGAAAATCAAAAGGGTGTGATGATTTTGGTAATTGACGATTCATATATATATATATATATATATATATATATTCAATTAGAAATAGAAATTATATACGTAGTATTAGTAGTGTAATAATAATAGTAGGAGTGGAGGTCCAGCGGAGATGTAAGAGAGGTGGATGAGTAGTTTTCGAAGGTGAGAAAGGAAAGGATGGATGTAACGGATCACCTTTACTTTCTTGTGTATTATAAAAGTAATTTGTTAGGTGAATATGCTGTCCTCGCAAGATGCGGTTCCATAACATTCTCATTTCCTTATTCAACAGTCCTTTCTTTTGAATAGTCTAATCAATACCATTTTTAATGATTTTCTATCTACATATGCATCTTCTAAATAAAATTTTGTTTAGATTAGTTTGTATCCTTGTTGTTTTTTATTTATTTTAAAGGTAAAGACAATGTCAAAGCTTTGAGATTTTATATTCTGGTTAGGTAAATGTGTGACTTTTCTTAAAAATTACTTATTCAATTCAATTTTTAAAATAATTAATTTTGATTAAAATTGTTGATATAGGGTGAGGTTGGATGGTTATTATGTTTACCTGTTGTTAGTGTAAAATCAATGGTCATAGTAAAATTAAATACTGTAGTGTGAGACAAAAAGTAAACTAAATACACTGCATTACACTCCACCGCCTATCCAAACTCACCTACTTAAAAAAAATATATATACACATATTGCTTTCTATGTTTATTTTTTTTTTAAAGATTATTAAGGTGGGTGTGGCTTAAAAACGGAATTTTAAAGTTTCCAAAATCTTTTCCTTTGGTATTAAGTTAAGTACTAATATGTTATTATAAAAAATCAAAATAATTTGAAATTTAAGTCGAAGAATAAGGTATACGTTATTATGAATTATTTTTTTTGCATGGCGGACATTGACGTTTGTGCTTTTATTATAATAATAACAGTAAACGGTGACCAATTATGTTTATATTTCTGTTTTCGTCATCTAATTTTATAAAATTTTAATTTAGGTATTGATGTTTGAATTTGTTCATATTTTGGTCATTCGTCGTTAAATTGATAGTGGAAATAACTAGTATAATAACATATTTAGTCCTCAACACTTACATATTCTATCAATATGATCCTAGTTCTAAATAATTCAATAAATTTAACCTTTCCTATTTACAAATTTTATCAACTTGATCTTCAAACTTCCTAACTAAAGCTTTCAGCTTTTAAAAAGACGCATTCTACATCTATAAATTTGTAAAATCCCCAAAAAAATTCTCTCAACTAACGAGCCATTTTCTTAGCCAATTCCTGATACCAATGAGTTTATTTTGAAACTTTATTTCTATTTGTTTTCATTAGTTTTCTTCTAAATATAACATTTTATAAGCCTTTGATTGATAAAATTTTTGCTAAAGAAAATAGAAAAATCTTTAAAAAAACACTTTAGATTTATTCTTGTTGTTAACAACATGATATTTCCTTCAAGGTGCATAAAAATAGTCCTCGAAGTTGGTTCTTGAAATTGGAAATTAAATCCAAAGTTAAAAATATGACTTTGAAAAATCTAATTGTTCATTATATAAGAAAAAATTATGAACATTTAATTTTCATAAAAAAATATAAAATAATTAGTTGAATTTCCTTTTGTTACATTGATAATGATTTTTTTTTAATTTTATAAACTGTTTATGAGATTTTTATGTATTCTATTTATTTTTAATTTTTAAATCCACAATAACCCTTACGTATCACTAATAATCTGATTTAGCGTCAAATCATTTACCAAATTAATTAAAAACTAAAATCATGCTAGTCAGAGTGAAAATTTATTTATTTTACAAATATTAAATTATTTATATAATTTTATTATATATATTATATTTTTAAAATTTGTATTTTCTATTGTTTTTAATGGTATTTAGTTAATTTCTAAAACCAACTTCTTAAAAATATAAACAAAAAAGGTTATGTACCAAATTAGATAATTTCAACCATAAATAAAACAATTAATAGATGTGGAATGCTTTTGTTTTAAAAGGTGAAAGGTTTAGTTAGGAAGTTTGAAGATCAAATTGATAGAATATGTAAGTATTGATAACTAAATGTGTTATTATACCAATTAATTTCATTACCAATCGAATAACCAAATCAGGAATAAATTCAAACGTTAATGTTTAAATTGAAAATTTTAAAAGTTGAATAACCAAAATAAAAATATAAACATAATTGGGTGGCCAATAATAAGTATAATAAATAAATTATGAATATATATCTGGCAGAGATGAGAAGTAGAAATTATGAGGGAGAGATCCCAAGTCGCTGTCTTTGCATTATATTATATAATATGGTGGCTATATTTATGGATGAGTGATCGTGTGACTGATTATGGACTCTATATATATGGTAGTGGGTGGACTAAAAGCCAACCAGTCACACCCAGGTCTCTTTATCCACACAATCCCAACACTATCCAACAACCACGCTCTCCCTAATTTTTAATCTATTTTATTTTTCTAGGTTTTCCACAGTTAAATATCAAATCATTTTTATTAAATTTGTAGTCAAAATAAATCGAATCTTGAAATGAAAAGTACAACTTTTCCAATTTTATTTTCACTATTTATGAAACTCCAGCCTAAAATCATATATATATTCTCATTTAAAATATCGTCTAATATATAATTTAATATATACATTTTTCACTTGATATAATTATATACGCGAAATTTTAACGGTTGTTTAAATGTATATATGAACTTTTAATTTTTTTATTTAATTATACACATGTAAAAAAATGATTATATCAATTTATTTATATATTAGATAAATATAATTATTTACATATGTGATATGTAAATATATAATAGTTCTATAATAATAATTGTGTAAGAGATTTATGAAAAATTGAACTAAATAAAAATCTCATGTATAAACATGTATAAAATCAAAGTTCATGTATGAATCCTATGTGATGGTTTGATGGTCAAGGGTGTTTATTGCTCTAGGTGTAGCCTGGGTTTAAGTCGTGTTAGTCGCGTTTGTTATTCGGGTCTTGCCCTGTTATTGTAATTTACAAAAAAAAAAAAATTCATGTATAACAATACATATCTATTCAAAGTTTATGAAAGCACCTTAAAAATTGGATAATCAATTAAATAGTTTACCCAGTTATTGCTCCCGACTTTACTGTCTCTCCGTTGAAACGGCAAGTTGAATTTAATTTTAATCAATGCTTCCATTCCTTATTTCCTTTTAATGAATATTTTATTACTAAAGATTCTTTACTTTCTTAATTTTACAATTTTAAAATTATAAAAGAACCCTTAATTGAATATTTAAAGTGAAATTATGTTGACTAGTTTTCTTTACCATATTCTCACCTCTGAGCATCGTAAATCTTCTTAGTAAATTAAAACCTTTGTATAAAAGTGTTTATAACAAACACGACAATTACATAAGCAATATAAATGCGTTCGATTTGATATTTATTTGGCTCATTGACCTTTTAGCTCTCTGGCTGAGCTGCGCATTAAGCGCCCTCTATGCTCCATGCTCGCTCTCCATATGAATTATTGTATTACGTGCTTTGTCGGCAATAAATCCAACCATTCTAGTATATCGATTTCCATTAATTATTTTGATTAAATCCTGCTACGGAATTTTTATTCTTAAAGATCTTTTTACCAATTATTGTCACCCATATAATGGTGGAATTCGTAGTCCAATGATGATATTGGACCATAATGACTTGGCCAGTATTATGTTTCTATCATTTAAATTCAGATTTTCATAATTAAGATTATATATTGATAATTTGATTTCAAAAATTATTTTTTTAGTCTTTAACTTTTCATATATTTTATTTCCGCTATTTTCTAATATTTATATTGCATTATATTTTTTTAAAGAATTATTTTATTGTATTATATACTACCTCATTAAAAACATTACTAGGAAAATTCAATGGGACAAAACCTCAGTTAAAGAAAAAAGAGTAACGCGTATTTACTCATTCTCATGAAAAAATCACATACTTTCTCATATTCTACGTATTCAATCTTGAATGCTATTATTTCAAATGACTATTTAAATGTATTTGCTAAGCATTTATATCACCATTCTTTTGAAAGTCATGAGTGAGGGAAATTTGGGGCAAATATAATTTAATTTATTTAGGAGTTTCAACAATAATCATAACGAACTTTAATCATGATCCCTCTATAAAAATATAAATAAGTATTTTGGATAATTTTATAATCCTCTTCCAACTACTATTGACTAAATCAAATTTACCACATATGTTCAATTATTTCAATTCATATAAATGAACAATTTCCCAATAATTTTAATATGTTTCTAGCATTCTATATCTTTCAAGGATTTTAATATAAATTTTACTATATAATGATTCATAAAATGTTGTAACAATAACTATTAGACGCAAATTAAATATTTTATGAATTACCAGTTTAATAATATATCTAAAGGTTATTGAATCCATCACAAAAGAATATTATACCTTTTCATAATCAGTGCCAAGGCTTAGCGAAAAACTTTATATTTTTATTCTGCTTTTGCAAAACTACTTCATTTGTACCCTCACTAGCTTTATACATTTAGATATTTAGACTGCTAGTCTAAAAACTCCACGAATTTGAATTGCGTCTTTCTATTTTGACCATTCTATTCCATATATATATATATATTTCTTAATAGGTTTATTCAAGATTCTCCTTTTATTTCATTATTTCAACAATATTATTGCATGCAAAACCATTGCCGACCACTTTTATTATCAGTTCCACGTTTTCTTAAATTGACATAACTTATCGAGATATCTTATTTTCACTATTTTAATATTCAGTTTCAGGTACCTAAATCTCTTTTGGAGTTTTACTTATTAGTTATATCTTCGGTCTCTTCTGAAGCACCTGCCTTCACTATATAACCATCTAGATTTATTATTTTCTTTTATGAGAATTTTCATATTTGGAACTTGTAATGAGTTATCCTTATTGAACCTCTGGTTCAAATTAGTCTCCCTCCTAACTCATTATAAGTTTTTATTTCTCTTCCCCTAATGTCGGGAAAACTATTGAATCAAAATAGTAATAACAGATCATGTCATAATTGAATCTCTAATACATTTAAAATATATAATAATACAAGGAGACTCGTAATTAATTTATATTCCCAACTTGCTTTGAGGATTCACTCATCTTTGTGCGTTGTGGTGGAGCAATTGGAACATATAAATTCAATGATGAGAAATATTTAGCTCTTGACTAAAAATTAATTGTAATGGAGATTATTTATAACTTATTGGCTTGATGCATACAACACGTAAATCAACATAATTTCATGTTGAAATAGGAAGTTTAGTTCTTATAAGTAATGGTTTAGAAATTAATCAGAGGC
Source organism: Gossypium anomalum (assembly GCA_025698475.1). Classification (NCBI taxonomy): domain Eukaryota; kingdom Viridiplantae; phylum Streptophyta; class Magnoliopsida; order Malvales; family Malvaceae; genus Gossypium; species Gossypium anomalum. The sequence continues at coordinate 21,839,046 of CM046966.1, forward strand.
GTTCAATCACTAATTTCTCTAAATTATTATGCATATAAATAACAAAGTTTTATAAAAGTTTTTCAAACTCAATCAATAAAGGCTGAGATATAAACTCATCAGTATTAGCAAGATGAATTGTCTTAATTGCATAATTTGAAATTAATTATTTAAATAAGCAATCTTGTAAACAACATGTTGCAAGTTGATAACACACGTGATTATTTTGTAGATGCATCTACCAAAATCATATAATATCAAAACCAAATGGACTCATATTCATTTCAGAAATGTAAGACATTAAATATCAACTTTAGTTAGTGAGTTTCTAAGAATCAATTTAATTGAGAACAAGCAGCAAATGAGAATCCTTTAAATTAATTTTTTTTGGTTCTTTAATGAATGTCCATATGAATTCTCAATTAATTTTCACATCATATATAATCTAAAATGGTTTGACTGGTCACGACAGGTAGTAAATGTATTTGTATCAGTAAACTTTTGGTTTACTTTAACACGCATTTCATTTGTTACTAATAATGTCAATATAAATTGTGACAAATTCATACTTTTATAGTCATTCCTTTTACTTTGTATCCACATATAAGTACTATTGTGACATTTATTACTGAAAATGTCTAAATCAATGTGAAGTTTATAATACTACTAAGTCAACAAAATATAATTTCCAAAAAATTATATGCAATATTTGCTTCAGGGAATATGCCAAAATCTTGAAATATCCAAAAAGAAATGATTATAAAATTTATTATATTTATTGCAGACATTCACTTTAAGGAATGTGTAAAAAGTAATTCAAACTATAATGTAAGCATATATTATATTTCTTACCAATAAGATTATATGAATATCATATGCTTCAAGGAATGCTAAATTAATATAAATCATTGAACATTCAACACTAAGAATTAACATTTGGCAATATTTTGAATCATCCATCTTCTTATAATCTATTTGTCAATAATGACAATAAGGTTAAATTTTCATAATTGTTATGAATTGCTACATTCACTTTAGAGAATGGAGCAAAACTGGTGGAACAGATAACTCGTCATTTTGTTTAGCCATAATGAGATATGAGATCAATTCAAAATACTTTTAAAATCCTTTTAACAAGAGTTTTGCATAATCAATTAACTATAAAAAATAACTGGTCAGGTCATGTATAGAAACAAGCCTAAATTAAATATATCAATAAAAGTCACATCTCAAACATAAACATATAATATAATTTAAATGCAAAACTAGCAATTTTTTTTTCCTTTCATAACCATCATCATAAACATGCATGAAATTTAATTTAAATCCAACCATTTGTTAATTAACACAAATTTGCGTACTAGATATGTTTTAATCAAATATATTATTTAATTATAAAACCTAGTATACCAACATAAATAAATCAATTAATATTCAATTTCATGAACAAATGAGATGCTTCAAACAGTATGTAACCCATGTAATCAAAACTTAAAAAGAAAACCATCTCAGATATTTAAATTGTCTATCAAGTTGATTTAATATTTAAAGATGTACTTTTTTTTCTACGTTGAGTCCTGACGATTTTATCAAGAAGAAAATTAAACCCCAGTAGTAGACTTTGAATCCAATCAAAATCTATTAATAGCAAACTTTCAGAGTGAATCTTATTTTTCAGGTGTATAACAGATATATAACCAATGACTTTTCATACATAAGTTTTCTTTCTTGCAAGTTCTCATCAGTAATATTTTTCCATGTAATTTTAATTGAGAACTTATTCTGAATACTATAGAGTTATACTCACAATTTCAAAAAAAAAAAACTTGCAACTTTAGGTGCATCCAACCATAACGAGTTTTAGATAGAATTACCATATTCTATTCCTCATAAGTAGATCTTTCACAGTCAAATATTTTGTTTTCAACCCTTAATGGGTATGATGACAAAAGATCACAAATATAGTCACAATAATTTAATTTATAACAAGAGTAATAAATAGAAATCAATAACCCCATCCTCTTTTAATTCATATGAAATATAAGCTTTTCCTCATTCACAATCTCAATATGAGATCCATTATGAATATCTTTTAAAACCAATGGATTAACCATAATAATATATTAATATATTAACTCTTCTAGAGCTTTCGACTAACTTTGTACTACCAAATATTGGAATAATATTGGTTTTTATTTTCTTTTATGCTTGCGTGTTCACTTCAGGGAATGCAACAAATTCACTAGTACGAACTTATAAACGTTCCAATAGATTCTTTATTTCATAATCACCATCGCAAACATGTGTGGATTTCAAATCAAAATCTATCTATTCATGTTGTCATAATTAGTCTCTAATTATAATAAACATGATATAATAAATAAATCATAGTAAAATATATCTAAAGATCTTTAACATCATCATCACCCACGTAAGGATTATATAAATTTCTTCCCGTAAAATGGCATAAAAAATTTAGAGATTTACGTGCACCTGAGTGGTTAAAGGCTCTAATAATTACCCATAGTGCGCAGGCCTCAATTGAAATAACAACTGTTCTAGGAGGCAATCGACAACAGTAAGTTTTGGGATATTTTTGTGACTTATGGAGAAAAATAATTAAAAAGTGAATCGTACTGATAACGTGTTATAAAATAAAAAGACAGAAAATAAAGAGCAAAGAGGATGTAAGAGCAAAGAGAGAGCGTATTTTATTGATAAATCGAAATATTTACAAAACTTCTCCAAAGTCTCTATTTACAGGCATAAGAAGTATAAATGAAGTAAAGATCTACTTTTAATTACTATTAGAGTTTTAACTACATCAAAACTCATCTTGATCTTGATGGACATCCACTTAATAAAATATTCATAATAATTCAAATATAATCTACTTTTGTATATTGGAATTTTTTTTTAAATATTATAAACTTTTGTATGAAAATATTCTTATTAAAAATGATAAATTGGTAAAAATAAATAAAGAAAGAGACGCTTTTATAATGATACATAGAATGTACTTTTTTTTTATTCCGCAAATAATTTAAAAAAAATAATATGTATCCTTTGTTTTAAATATTTATTTTTAAAAATATTTTACTATTTCTTTATAGGAGAATTGCCACCTCCTATTTTACCTATAGAATTTAAAGCTCTCACCCTGAGTATATTAGTAAAAAAGAAAATAAATTTTTATCTTATTATTAATTTTCCTTTATATTTCTACTTATTCAAATTTCTTTTTATATTCCAAGCAAAGCCAAAAGTGCAATGATGAAATAAGCGCTCTGGTAGTCTAAAAGCATTAACTGGACGAGAAATGGCCAAAATTTCTTTTTCGCTGACCATTAATTGATTCTTTATAATAAATTATGGAGAAATCAATTTACTGTACTTGATTTAGCATATATATATCACATGATATGATTACTGTAGTTTAGTCTAGGATCCTTTCATTAACCTTTTCCTTTTTTACCAACTTAAAGTTAAGAAAGTTAAAATAATATTATATGTTAAAGTGATGGTCCTTTTGCTGTAAATGATACAACTTGATTTTGTTGTTAAAGTGTTTTTATTTATTTATTTCAAGGTATATTCATTAAGCTTGCTTTTGTTCAGGTTAATCAAATTTAACATATTAAACCTCAAGGTAATGTAAATTATTTTAAAAGTTTTCTGAAGTAAAAAAGGTAATTTTGGTATGATTTATAGTAAGCTATGTGTTAAAACAGGGTTTTTTACCAAAAAAATATAAAAAAATTAAAAAATTCGAAAATAATACACCTACAAAACTAAATACGAAAATGGTATAGTCAGGGTGGTCATGCCACTCTGACAGGCGGCACCACCCTGACATGACGGTGAACAGTAACCTCCAACAGTAAAAAAAAAAAACACTGAAAACAAAAAAAAAAAAATAAATGGGTCATGCTTTGGTGAGCAGGCAAGACTGTGTTGCCTCTCTGCAGAGGCGGCACTAGTGTATATTTTTTATATTAATTTAATAAATAACCCTGATTTTGTCACTTTCTTCGTATTTTTTTATTTTCGTATCTTATTTTTTAAAATATATTATATTCGTATTTTATTTCTTCATATTATTTTAGTACATAATGTTTCAAATGTATTATTTAAGTGTTTTTTATATTTTTTTAATAAATAACCCTGATTTTGGCACTTTATTCGTATTTTTTTCGTATATTATTTTTTAAAATATATTATTTTCGTATTTTATTTTTTTATATTGTTTTAGCAAAAAATGTTTCAAATGTATTATGTAAATGTTTCTTTTATATTAATTTAATAAATAACCCTGATTTTGGCACTTTCTTCGTACCGCCTCTGCTAGTGTATATTTTTTATATTAATTTAATAAATAACCCTGATTTTGTCACTTTCTTCGTATTTTTTTATTTTCGTATCTTATTTTTTAAAATATATTATATTCGTATTTTATTTCTTAATATTATTTTAGTACATAATGTTTCAAATGTATTATTTAAGTGTTTTTTATATTTTTTTAATAAATAACCCTGATTTTGGCTCTTCCTTCGTATTTTTTTATTTTCGTATCTTATTTTTTAAAATATATTATTTTCGTATTTTATTTACGAAGAAAGTGCCAAAATCAGGGTTATTTATTAAAAAAATATAAAAAACACTTAAATAATACATTTGAAACATTTTTTGCTAAAACAATATAAAAAAATAAAATACTGAAAATAATATATTTTAAAAAATAATATACTGAAAAAAATACTTAATAAAGTGCTAAAATCGAGGTTATTTATTAAAAATATAAAAACACTTAAACAATACATTTGAAACATTATGTACTAAAATAATATGAAGAAATAAAATACGAATATAATATATTTTAAAAATAAGATACGAAAATAAAAAAAATACGAAGAAAGTGACAAAATCAGAGTTATTTATTAAATTAATATAAAAATATACACTCGTGCCATCTCTGCCAGAGGCAACATCAAAAGCGCCTCCTCGCACCAACATGACCCATTTTTATTTTTTTTTTTTTTCGCTTTTTTTTTTTACCGTTGGAGGTTACCGCTCACCGTCATGTCGTGGTGGTGCACTTTGTCAGTGGCATGACCACCCTGACTATACCATTTTCGTATTTATTTTTGTAGGTGTATTATTTTCAAAATTTTAAATTTTTTTTATATTTTTTTGGTAAAAAACCCGTTAAAACATTAATATATATAATTTTTCTCTATTAATCTTAACCTAATACAACTTTAGCTTAGAATGTATTCTACTATGATGTAATTAACAATGTCAACAATTCCATTATGAGTATACAACAAATTAGAAAACATTAAATAAACCTTTTAGGGTAATTTGAAGAGGGGAGATATTCACTCATATCAATATATATTATTAATATTTTAATGTAATTAGTTTTTCAATATTGTTTTTATTATTTATTAAATTTAGCCGTATTTATGGTGAGCTAATTGTTTTTATTGTCTTTAAATTTTTAGCGTATAATTACAAAATAGGGACATAAATAATAATAATAAAAAGTAAGGATTTGAACTTCGAATTTTAATCGCTACTTTAAGAAGATGTTCAAAACTTTTTGGAAGTTACATACCATAACATTTAAATTTTATAGAAATATCGTCATTCTTAATGCTTTTACGACATAGGTGATAAATAAGTTTAAAAAAGTCTCGATAGGAGACAATAATAAATTTAAAACATATTTAACCTCAAAATTTAATAATAAAAATAATTAAACAAAATAACTATGTTTATAAACATAAGAAATTAACAATGTAATAATTTTATAGTATTTTGTTTTTTTAAGTAGCGTAATAAAATTAATTATTAAATGAAATAAATTAGTTTAAATTAACCTTTTGTGAATCAAAGTTTCCTATAATAATGTAACACTTAAATATTTAACACATTACAAAATAAAATTATAAATAATAAATAAAAATACATTTATGTACAAATTTAATATAATTGTTCGGCAACACTCGTAATGAATAAGAAAAAGTTCTATTATAGTGTTTGTCATATATGAAAAAAATGCTAATTAAAATTTTAAGGAAGTTAATTTAATGTTTTAGTGCGCACAAGTGCAGCCAGTCAGGATGCATCGCGTATTTATGGTAATATCCAACAAATGAGGAGTTGTTGACTCCCTTTCGCGTAGAGGAAGTATGGGCTGCTATCAAAACTATGACGCCACTCAAAGCTTCAAGTATTGATGGTTTCCTACTATATTTTATAAAAAAAAATTGGCATATTTTAGGGAATGAGATTACTACTACCTAGTTTGGCTATGTTGAATGGTGAGATCGGTTTAGAAGATATTAATAAGACTTATACTATTTTAATCTCGAAAGTCAATAAACCAAAAAACATGACTCAATTTCGGCTAATCAGTTTGTGTAATGTGTTTTGTAGCAGCCCAAATCTGTCCGGGCCTTAAAACCAAAAATAAAAAATAAATGAATAAATGAATATTTATTTATTTTAAAAGTCTGTTAAAAAGTCCAAACCCAATAACCCTTACAAACTGACCCATTACCCAAACTAATCTGCTACAGACCCAAGTCACTCGGGCCCAAAAGGCCCAATGACTTAAAACACCAGTAGGAAACCCTAGGGTTTCCTTGAAACCTCAGCGCCGCAAGATTAGTTCCAGAAGCTTCGCCACATCAGAGTCGTTCCAGCTCCCAAAGCAAGGGCCATCAATAGCCCTGTCCCCTCACGTCACCCCAGCTGGCCCTCATCAATGCTAGTCAGATTGATGGTCACCTCGCACGAGGTCCCATCAAAGCACTGACCAGAGGCTTTGGACACTCTGAACGTCACCGCTGTTTGCCTCACAACGATCTAGTGGCTTAAACATCACCACCATCAGTGCACCGTGATCTCAGGCCTCACCACTGACCTTTGCGCCTCCATTGGTGCCGAGATCTTCGCAGCAGAGGCCGTCATGTGGTCACCAGGCAAGATTCGCATCCACAACGCGATCTTCGTCGAATTTTTGGTACCTGCAAGACAGAAAAAGGAAACCAACAGTTACGGAAAAGAAAAATGGAGCAGAAAAGGAAACCAAACAGACAAAAATGGCAAGAAATAGCAGCAGATAAACTGAAACAAACAAGGAAAGAAATCAAAGATTTCTTTCCTAAACATGCATAGTCTAAAGGTTATAAAGCCTTTCTTCAGATTTGTAAAAGGGGAGGTTTTTTCTGACATACAGATTCAATAAAAAAGGAACACGTTTTATACAAAAAGAAAACCAACTGTAGACTAGAGTATAGAGGTGATTATTTATTCTTTTTTTTTTCCCTCAAAATACATACTGATAGTATATAAAATAGAAAGAAGAGGACGTACCTTTGGATCTGCACTGGAAAGTGAAACTTTCAAGCTTCCGGCCACCGTACGTGGTGGGGACGACGGAGGCGCGTAGGCGCGTGTAGGCCCCTAGACGGGAGCTCGATAGAACTCCGAAGGCCGGCCCTAGATCCTCTCTAGAGGATTTCTTTATTTTTTTTAAAACTGGGTTTCAAAATGAATTTAAGCTTAGTGTTTGGCTTTTATAGCCTTATAAGAATGACGTCGTTTAGCTTAAAATGATAGGCTTCAAAACGGCGTCGTCTCAGGGCCAGGATCCGCGTGTTGACCCGTGACTCGGGAAGGATCCGCGTATTTTCGTTTAAAGGGCTAATTGCCCAATTGGTCCTGTCATATTTTTAATATTTATGAATTCATTTTATTTTTATTATGATTTTACCCGGGCCTTTTCTATTAGTTTCAATTTAGTCCTAGTTGCTATAGTAAGACTTATTTTTTAAACGGTGTCGTTTTGGGGATTAGGGTCAATTGCCTAGTGAGTCCCTCAGTTTTTAATGCGCATTTCGATTGAGTCCAAATTTTTATTTGTAATTAGCCATAGTTTTAAATTAAATTTGATTCTAATTTTTTTATATATATTTAATTTATTTTAAATAATATATGTATTATTTAAACATTAGTTATATGAAAAATAATATATATTATTCATAATATTATATACATTTTTATAAACTTTATTATATGTTATATTTTTATTATATATATTATTTATTCTATTATATTCATATTTTATTATATGTTATATATTTTTACTATATATTATTTATTTTATTATATTTTACTTATTATATTATTTTTATATATTATTTATCATATAGTTTATATCATTATATATTTTGTTTATAAATTTTATTATATGTTATATATTTGACCCTATATTATTTCCTTACATTATTATCATTTTATTATGAAATATACATTATTTTATTACTCATTAATTATATATTTTTAAATTTCATTACTAAATAAATATGTGTAATATCAATATTTAGCATATATTTTTTAATATATTTAAGTTATTATATCCTATAATATAATATATATTAATTATTTAAAAAAAAAGATTCTACTTATCATTCTTATATTATTCTAAATATTTTTAAATATCTTTTTTTTTATTTTAGTTGATTTATATTTTTATATGGTTAGAATTTGCATATCTATTTTTATTTTTTTAGTATTGTTTTAGTAAGTTAAATTTTTTATAGATTTATTTATTACTTTATGTTATTGTTTTTACATATTTGCATGAAAATTAATTATCTAAGTTACATTTGCATGAAATATTATCATATATATATGTATTATGCAATTTATATTGTTGAACTCATTATGCTCAACGTTATATTTTGCATGTAACGATAACGCATGTATATGACCATGTATAAAATGATAACGTATATTGTAATTTATACCATTATTCATCATCCTTTATATTATATATGCATAGAATGTTAAAGTAAGTATTATGTAAGTTAATTTATATTGATTCTTGGTAATATATTAAATGCATCATCACTTTAAAGAACTTTTATATTTCATTCAATCCAAAAGAACTTTAAAAATAAGGCAATGTTTTTGGTAGTTAGGAATTCGAGAAATAGTGCCCTAACATGCTGGGTTGCGATTTCCTGTTTGTCTAAATATCTAAAATATCCTTCTAAATAAGTTTTGAAAATTACAAGATAATTTTAGTTACAAAAGTTAAAAAATATCGTGTCCAATCATGCTGGATATGATGTTTATATTCTTTTGAAGCAATAGAATCTTGATTCTCTTTAACTCAAATGATTACGGTTTTAAAAGAGAATTTATTTCTAAATTCTTTCAAACTTTTGACATTAAGACAAAACTATTCAATTTGGTACCAATTTTGGGCGTTACAAGGGTACTAATCCTTCCTCGTACGTAACCGATTCCCAAACCTGTTTTCTCGTAATTTCGTAAACCAAAATGTTTTATAAAGTGATCCAATCACACTTTAAAAGGTTGGTGGTGACTCCTATCTTTCAAAAATATCGTTTTTTAAAAAAAAGAGGTTCCGACAACTTGACGACTCCACTGGGGACATAAAGAGAGTCGAGCCAAGAAATTGATTATTTTCTGTCTTAATGTCGGAAGTTTGGAAAATTTAAATTTTTTTTACATGTGTTTGCTGCATATGTTTGTTATCCTGTTGATGTAAATTGCATTTGCATGACTGTTGTGGTTGCACCCTTAGGTGGGAGTGAAAAGCTACGCTTTTGTGAGGCTTTCACCTCCGTATGAGCTAGTGGATTGCTTCCGGGATACTGTACCTATGTCTTCGTGAGATTTTCATCTCCGCATGGCCATAGGGAAATGTGTCCCCCTGAACTGAACTTGGTTTATATGAGCCTATAATGGGTGAGAACCGAGGAATCTGCTGGTTCAGGTACCCTCGCTTTAAAATTGAAACTCATATAGTGAACTTTAAGCGCTTACCCTAAGGATTATGGTGATAACTCTTAGTAAACTACCCTTATAAGTGTTTGTTTGTTATACTTTTATACGATACTAATTTATTTTGTTTTGCTATCATTGCATGACATTCAACATTCAAAGGTATCGATTCACGGTTCGATTTCTGGGTTAGAAAGTTTTATAATGGGGAACGAATATCTTGATAAAATGGAGGACAATGCCTCTGTCTGTACCTGGTCATAGAAAACCCAGTTAGAGAAAGGAGATAGTGTCACTGAGGGGCATACATCAGAGTTATGGGACATCACCCGTATTAATTCGACGCAGAATGAGTTTCAAGAGTTGAAAGACATTTGGGCCTAATGGGATGGCGAGGCTAAGCAGCTTTTCTATCAGAATTATGGAGACCTTCCCTATTTGCTAGACGTCAAAGTAGATAGGCACTTGTTTCGAGCTATGGTACGCTTCCTAACCCACGCTTATAGTTGCTTTACATTTGGTGATGTTGATCTTGTACCTACTTTGGAGGAGTATACGACTTTACTGCGTTGCCCGAGGATTCAAGGTCACAAGGCTTATGTTAGGCCTGCTAGCCTTCTAACTTTTACGAAGAAGTTGGTAATGATTACTGGGATGAGTGAGCAGTGGGCTGTAGCTCGTGTGCAGCAAAAATGTGATAGTAAGTGCGTTCCATGGGCCGTTTTGAGGGATTTGATATCGACACATCCAGACGTAAAGAAAAGGGTTGATGTCTTGGCTTTAAGTATTTATGGTTTAGTGATCTTCCCAAAGACTTTGGGACACATAGATGAGGCAGTTGCGGATTTATTCGATCGACTTGGTAAACAGAACACACCTGTGCCTGCAATCCTAGCTGAGACGTTTAGATCCTTGAGCGCATGTCGAAGAGCTGGTGAAGGAAGGTTCATTGGATGTACACAGTTGCTGTTGGTTTGATTTCTCAGTCATTTTTGGAAGGTTGATAAGGTTCCTTACCGAGTGTTCTTCAAAGACTACTCTCCGCTAAAGGAAGCAGTAGACATGCCAATGAGAGATGACATTTCAGAGGAGAGGTGGATAGACATTTTTTAGAATCTTCGAGAGGAAGATGTTATGTGGAAGGCTCCTTGTTGGTTTCTAGTGAAGTCCTTTACTGATGTGGTAGTTTTGATTGGGTTCCTCTGCTAGGAATTTAGGGAGTTGTTGAATATGCACCATTGCTTGTTCTAAGGCAATATCGAGCGAGGCAGTTCATACCGGCTACACAGGGTTTAGCTCAGAGTGATTTCTCTTATAAAGGAGATTACTATAAGAAGAGGATGCGAGAGATTTATGAGGCTTGGAAGAAGTCTTTCTGTATGAAGATCTTGACCGAAGGCTCGACGTCAACCCTTGAGTATAAAGGGTGGTTTAGTAGGAGAGTCAACGATAATGTCCCTAGGCCAATTTTGGGGTGGCTCGATCATTAGAGGAGAGCTTACGAGTGATTCCATCAGAGTTGGAGGTTATAAAGCAAGAGTTCGAGAGAAAGAATTCAGAGCTTGAAAAGAGGATTGAGAAGCTCGAAGAGGAAAAAATGTACTTGAGTCTTGACGTTGATGTTCAAAAGATAGAAGTCGAGAAGGTGAAAAAGGAAAAGAGAAAGATCGAGGAAGATTGAGATGATTTAAAGATGCATTACAAGAAGGCCTAGGTAACTTTGAAAAGGTTGGATTAGGGAGATATTCAGAGCAGTGGCAGCAAGAGATCCAAGAGGAAATGATCAAAACTGAGTATTGGGAGAAAAAGTTCTAAGAGATGCAGTTGCGTAAGAAAAGGAAAATCAAGGATTAAAAACTAAGGTGGCTGAGCTTGGACGATCTCTTCATCATTACCGAAGTCGTAACTCTGTGATCGAGTTAAAGGCAAGCTTGGATAAGATCGATGAAATGAAGCACAATATTAGAGGGTTGGAAGCAGCACTACAATACTGTGAATGTATTGAGTACAAAATATGAGTTAGTGTCAGATAGAGGTTTAGAGTTAGCTTTGTTGTTGAATAGGGTTAAAACCTTGGGCCTGAGGGGGAAAGGCGTATTTGTAATCCGTTTTATGCAAAGATTTTTGTTTCTTAAATAACGTTTTCTAAAAAGAAACTGAATCAGAATCGATATCTTTTAGCATTCATGCATTTGCATCTCATCACATCATATGCATTCAAGTTTATAGAAAGACCCTAATTAGTTAAAATTATTAGGGAGAAAGAGAGTAAGAGAAAGAAAATCTGGAAGCAACACATCCTTACGGTACACGCACTAAGTCAAAGAATATGGATCAAAGACTTGAGCAGATTCAGAAAGAAATGCAAGAGCAGTTACAGGAGCAATTGGCAAAAATCCAACAAGAGATGAAGGATCAAATGTTGAAGGCTCAAAGGAATATGATGGCTAAGATGGCTCAGCTATTGAGGGGAACAACAGATAAAGGAAAAGCCCCTATGACTATCACTGAAGAGGATAACGAGGGTCATCATCCTGGTTTCACTCCACCTCACATACAAACCTAACCTGAGGCATATCCCCGAGGGCCGTCTGTCACAATAAGGCCTCAGCAGGGTCAACTCGATGCTGGAATACCCATGAACTTTCAAACTGGTTCGGGATTCAATCCTGGAGACAATCCTGCCAATCCGGTTATCCCCAATCTAGATATAGCTGAGAGGGAAGAAATGAGACTCGAATCATCAAGGCAATTAGAGGAACATTGCAGATGGTTAGAGGAGAAATTTAGGGCACTAGAAAACGCTGATAATCGTCAGGGAATGGATGCTAAGGACTTAAGTTTAGTCCCAGATTTGGTACTTCCCCATAACTTCAAAATGCCGGAATTCGAGAAGTACAATGGGACTACTTGCCCGGAAGCCCATATTACCATGTTCTGTAGACGGATGACTGGTTATGTAAACAATGATCAATTATTAATCTATTATTTTCAGGATAGTTTGGTTGGGGCAGCGGACAAGTGGTATAATCAACTGAGCCGGGCTAAAATAAGTTCATGGAGGGATCTTGCACAAGCCTTCATGCAAAGAAAGATAATAATGTGACCGCATGACTCAATAGAATCACGCCAGAAAAACATGGAGAAAAAGCCTAATGAAAATTTTACGCAATATGCACAGAGATGGAGAGAGGTAGCAATGCAAGTTCAACCACCGTTGTTGGAGAAGGAGACTACCATGTTGTTTATCAACACTCTAAAGGCTCCATTCATCACTCACATGATTGGGAGCACCACTAAAAGCTTTGCAGATATAGTAATGGTGGGAGAGATGATCGAGAATGCCATAAGGGGGCAAAATCGAGGGGGAAGCGACCAAAAGATTGGCCCCAAAGAGAAATGATAGTGAAGTGAATAATACAAGCACCTTCAACACGAGGGCAATCACAATTGGTCAACCTAAAACAACTGCGGTTGAGCAACAGAGTTCTCAAAAGCAGGAGTCGGGTACAAGGCAGAATGCTAAAAGGATGCAATTCATACCTATCCCCTTGACGTATCGTGAGCTTTATCAAAGCTTATACGATGCACATGTTATTTCTCCTTTTCACTTGAAACCACTGCAGCCCTTATATCCCAAATGGTATGACGTAAACGCCAGATACGAATACCATACTGGAATACCGGGGCATTCGATTGAAAACTGTACCGGTTTTAAGAAAGCCGTAGAGAGGTTTATTAAGATGGAGGTAGTGAAGTTCGACAATACCCCTAATACTGAAAACCCGTTGTCAAATCATAGCGATCAAGGATGAATGCCATTGGCGAAGCCAGTAAGAGGAGAATGAAGAAAGATGTTACTGAGGTGAGGATACCTATGAAGGTGATTTGGGAGGAGATGATGAATAGAGGTATGTTAACCTCTAAAAACGAGAGAAGAGAAACAATGAACTATGGTGAGTTCCATGAGAAAGAAGGACATGAAGTTCAAGATTGTGAAGAATTCAAGGCCTTGGTGCAAGGCTTTATAGACAACAAAGAGCTACAAATTTTTGAAGGTAGCTATTGTGAAAAATAAGTATGTGTGTTGGAGGATGAAAAAAAAAGAACTAGCCGGCCAAGGATTATTATTTCCCTACTGGGGAATAATGAAGTGGGGGCACAAACGGTGCCTAAGGTCATTATCTATAAGCCTACGCTTTTCCTTTATAAGGATAGCAAAAGGGTACCATGGAGTTATGACTGCAGTGTGACAGTGCTGGAGGAGGAGAGTATAGCCAGTATGTCTAAGGATGTATAAGTTGAGGGTTCTCATACACGGAGTGAGAAGCGGTATGATACGGTGAGCGTCAGAGAGGAGCCCAGAAAAATAAAGAGTGTTAGTGCGGAGAAGGAGAAAGAGGCTGAAGTGCCTATCAAGGAGCCAGTAAAGGAGGAGGAGGCTAAGGAATTTCTAAAGTTCCTTAAGCATAGCGAGTATAGTGTGGTCGAAGCAGCCATGTGAGGCACTGCCTCGCATATCGATGTTCGCTCTACTGAGTTCTATGGTGCATCGGGATGCATTGATGAAGGTGCTCAACGAAACATATATCACCCATGACATATCCATTAACAAGCTACACCGGTTGGTGAATAACATAAGTGCGGATAATTTCATCTACTTTAATGATGATGAAATCCCACCAGGGGGCAGGGGGTCAATTAAGGCCTTGCACATCACCACTCGATGTAAGGGGTACACACTCCGAAGCGTGCTCGCCAATAATAGGTCGACCTTGAATGTTCTACCGTTGTCTACATTGAACAGATTACCCATTGATGATTCTCACATGAATACATGTCAAAACATGGTAAGAGCCTTCGACGGTACAGAAAGGAAGGTGATGGGAAGGATTGACATCCCTTTAGAAATTGGGCCGAGTATATACGAAGTAGACTTCTTGGTGATGGATATCAAGCCCTCATACAATTGCTTATTATGGAGGCCATGGATACATTCAGCGGGAGCGGTGCCCTCATCGTTGCACCAGAAATTAAAGTTAGTGACGGATGGACGGTTAGTAACCATCAATGCGGAGGAGGACATTATAGCCGTAGTCACTGGCAAGGCCCCTTATGTCGAGACGAACGAAGAGCCTATTGAGTGTTCTTTTCGCTCTTTAGAATTTGTGAATGCAACCTTTATTTCAGAAGGAAATGAGCTACCAGTGCCAAAGATAGCAAGAGCTACGAGGATGGCTCTACAAATGATAGTGGGAAAGGGAGTCTTACCAGGAAGAGGGTTAGAAAAATACCTACAATGAGGGACTCAAATCCCAGAACTAAAAGAGAAGAGAGATCGCTTTGGTCTGGGCTTCAAGCCAGACTATAAGCAAAGGAGGAAGGAAGTTGAGAAGTGCCAAGAGGGAAGAAGGGCGTACCTTAATGGAAGAGAAGTAGAGTGGGAGCCGATGACATTCCCTCCAATATCCCAAACCTTCATGTCGGGAGCGTTACTTATAGAAGAAAGTCATCAGATTAATGCTATACACGATGAAGGATCTGAATAAGGAAACCTTGAAGGCATTCGCCCTTACGAACCGGGAAGCTCTCTAAACAATTGGATTATGGAGGAACTTCCTGTAGTCTTTAGAAATTTTTCAGAGTAATTCTCGAAACATTCTTGTTACTTTAGAGCCTAGGAGTAATAGGATTACATTTGTGAAATGGGCTTACGATCATCTATTATTTTTTTAATAAGACAACTTTTATCAATTTGAACAAGTATTGTTTCATTTTTATCAACCAATATTCCGTTAAACTTTTGCAATTCTTATTCTTTCATTCATAGCACGTAAATAATCATTCTTAAATTCATTCATTCTTTGTATATTCTTTATATTTCACAGGTCTCTAGATATCAATGACATGAGCACTGATATTACAAATCCTGATTTTCTCGCGAGCAAGACATATGTTTAGAGAAATTTTAGGATTTTGGAGATGTCCAGGATTGTGATGTGTCTCTAGATCTATTGAGGATGGTAAAACAGAAGGAGAAACAAATCATGCCTCATGAGAAAGAGGCAATAGAGAATGTAGCCCTAGAGGAAGGGAAAGAGGTGAAAATTGGCACACATATTGCCGAAGACACAAGGCAAGGATTGATTGAGTTGCTACGTGAGTTCAAGGATATCCTCACATGGTCCTATCAAGATATGCCAGGGTTAAATACCAATATTGTGGTGCATCGTCTTCCAATAGGACAGGATTGTAAGCCAGTCCAACAGAAGTTGCGAAGAATGAGGCCAGATATCGTATTGAAAATAAAGGACGAAGTCAAGAAGCAGTTCGATGCAGGATTCTTACAAGAGGTAAAGTACTCTGAATGGGTAGCTAAGATTGTACCAGTCCCTAAGAAGGATGGGAAGGTATGAATGTGCGTTGATTACAGAGATCTGAACAAAGCTAGCCCAAAAGATAATTTTTCTCTGCCACACATAGATACTTTGGTAGATAACACAGCGGGATATTCGTTGTTCTCCTTCATGAATGGTTTCTCAGGGTACAATTAGATAAAGATGCATTCTGAAGACATGGATAAAACCACCTTTATAACATTGTGAGGCACCTTTTGTTACAAGGTAATGCCCTTCGGGCTAAAGAATGCAGGGGCAACATACTAAAGGGCTATGGTGACTTTATTCCACGATATGATGCATAAAGAAATTGAGGTGTATGTTGATGAAATGATTGCTAAATCTCGAACAGAGAAGGAACATATTGAAGTTTTGAGGAAGTTGTTCCTGAGATTAAGGAAATTTCAGTTGAAGCTTAATCCCAAGAAAGTGCATCTTTGGAGCTAGGTCGGAGAAGTTATTAGGCTTTGTGGTCGTGAAAAGGAATAGAAGTTGACTCAAACAAAGTTAGAGCCATACGAGAATTGCCTCCACCACGTACTTAGAAGGAAGTTTGGGGTTTTCTTGGAAGATTGAATTATATTACTCGGTTTATTTCATAATTAACTGAGAAATGTGATCTTATATTTTGCCTCCTTAGAAAACACAACCAAGGTACTTGGGATGAGGAATGCCAGAATGCTTTTGATAAGGTTAAGCAATACTTGTTAAATGCTTCAAAGGTTATCTCCGCCTAGTCCGGATAGACCATTAATTCAGACTTATCGTTGTTTAGTAATTCTATGGGATGTGTGCTTGGCCAACATGACGAGTCGGGAAGAAAGGAAAAGGCGATATACTATCTCAGTAAGAAATTCACGGAGTGTGAGATGAGGTATTCTCCAATTGAGAAATTGTGTTGTGCTTTAATCTGGACGACTCAAAGGTTAAGACAGTACATGCTATATCATACTACTTGGTTTATTTCAAAACTTGATCCTTTAAAGTTTATGATGGAGTCAACAGCTTTGAATGGGAGAATGGCGAAGTGGAAAATTCTGCTTTTAGAGTTTGACATAATCTATGTGAGCCAGAAGGCTATAAGAAGAAACGCGATAGCGGAATTTCTTGCTAATAGAGCTCTAGAGGACTATGAGCCGTTGAATTTTGATTTCCCAAATGAGGAGTTGATGTGCGTAGCAACTACAGAGGATTATCCTTGGAAGTTGAGCTTTGATGGGGCATCCAATGCGGTGGGAAATAGAATTGGGGCAGTTCTACTGTCCCAAAATGGCGATTATTATCCATTCACGTGCAAGTTGGATTTTGATTGCACAAACAATATGGCTGAGTATGAAGCGTGCATCATGGGACTCCGAGCAGCTATAGAGCGAGAAATAAGAACCTTGGAAGTATATGGAGACTCTGCGTTGGTAATTTTTCAGCTTAAAGGTGAATGAGAGACAATGGATCCTAAATTGATCAATTATCGAAAGGTAGTTTTGGGGTTACTTGAGGAGTTCGATACATCACTTTCAATTATATCCTACGAGATGAAAACCAGATGGCAGATGCTCTAGCAACCTTGGCTTCAATGATTAAAGCGAATAAAGAGGAGGAGATAAGACCCATTCAGATGAGCATCTTTGAGGCTCCAGCTCGCTGTTGTAACATTGAGGAAGAAGAAAAGGATGATAACCCTTGGTATCAAGATATATTGCGATATGTGAGAGATCATAAATACCCAAAAATGCAACTGAAAATGATAAGCGAACTTTAAGGAGATTAGCCTGCGATTACGTTTTGGATGGGGACATCTTGTACAAAAGAAGAAAGGACCAAATACTGTTGAAATGTGTTGACGCCGTGGAAGCTAAGCTAATCTTGGAAGAAATTCAGAGGGTGTTTGTGGGACACACGCTAATGGTTTCACGATGGCTAAACAAATAATGAGGTTTGGATATTATTGGTCTACTATGGAAGGGGATTGTGTCAACTACGCCAAGAAATGTCATAAATGTCTGATTTATGGAGACAAGATTCATGTACCACCTTCACCTCTACATGTTATGACTTCTCCATGGCCTTTTTCCATGTGGGGCATGGATGTCATTGGGCCAATATCACCAAAAGCTTCAAATGGGCATCGCTTTATTTTTGTGGTCATTGATTACTTCACGAAGTGGGTAGAGGCTGTTTCTTATGCAAATGTTACTAAGTCAGCTATAAGTCGATTCTTGAAGAAAGATATCATTTGTCGGTATGGGATGCCTAAAAGGATCATATCAGACAATGCATTGAACTTGAACAACAGAACGATAACAGAAGTTTGCAGCATAACTCTTCTCCGTATTGCCCAAAAATGAATGGGGCAGTAGAAGCAGCCAACAAGAACATCAAGAGGATTGTGGGGAAGATGACTGAGAATTATAGAGATTGGCATGAGAAACTATCGTTTGCATTCTTTTTTTATCGAATATCTGTCAGAACCTCTACTGGGGCAACTCCTTTCTCGTTGGTTTATGGGATGGAAGCAGTGTTACCCATTGAAGTGAAAATACCGTCTCTCTGAGTCTTGTCAGAAATAAAGTTGGATGAAGTTGAATGGATACAATCGCGATATTATCAGTTGAAATTAATTGAGGAAAAGAGGCTAAGGGCCATTTGTCATGGTCAGATGTATCAGAAGCGAATGATACGAGCTTATGACAAAAAAGTGCGACCAAGAGAATTCCACGAGGGGGATCTTATGCTGAAAAAGATCCTTCCCATTCAAAAGGACTTTAGAGGAAAATGGATGCCAAATTGGGAAGGGCCGTATGTCGTGAAGAAGGCCTTCTCTGGGGGTGCATTGATCTTAACGGAAATGGATGAGAAGAGTTTACCCAATCCAGTGAATTCAGACTCAGTCAAAATGTACTTTGTCTAAAGGAGAGAAGTATCCAAGGTGAAAACCCGCAAAGGGCGCCTTGAGTATTTAAAAAAAAGAAAAAAAAAAGAAGAAAAAATAGAGAGGCCAAGGTGAAAACCCGCAAAGGGCGCCTTGTGACCAAAGGGGTTTTGAGTTGAAAACCCGAAAGGGCAGCTCAAATTTTGAAGAGCACACGGTAATCTTGCTATATCTTATTCAAAAAAGAGCGGAGCGCATTGCATATCGGTGCATCAATAAAGTACTTTGGATCTTTTAAACACATGTTGAACTCAAGAAAGTCTTCATGGAGCTGGTGTATAGATGCTCAAGCAGCGATATCTAGGGCATCTAACTTTTGTCCTGTTTGCTACCTTTAGATTCTCTTTCTTCTCAAAGATAGGCTATCAGATTAATTTCCTTTGTATTTTTGACAAATTCATTCAAATCTAATTATTCTCAAGATTAAATTCATCTTCCATTATTCTTAAAATATGTTGCATTAAAATAATGATAGATGAACTAAATAATTTTCACAAATGAAGTTTTGCTCATTACTCTAGAAATTTCTAGATAATCCAAGAAACTAAAACAGAACAATTGTTCGAGGAATTCACGTAAGTGAGGTTTCGAGGAAATTCTTTCTTTAGTTCAAAATGATGTTTGGACAAATCAAACGATTCGATCTTAGGAGAGGATCATCTTACAGACATTTTCGGTGGGTCATAGCATTTGAAGAATGGTACAAACCCACAGGCTGAGTAGGAATGATACTTTGAGATGAACTTCGACGAAGAAATGAGTGGTGACGTCTGGAATAGGGGTCATATTCATAAACATTTTGCATTATAACAGGTTTAATTAGGAGCATTTGACTCACTTCGATCATAGCATCCTAATCATTAGGTATGAACTCATATACATTATACAGGTTATGTCCTTCAAGGGACAATGAAGATTGATGCACCTTAACCCTCTAAGTAGTAGGGTAACAGGCTAAAGCATAGCAGATCTAACCTTCGGATGTTTTCACATCGAAGTAGATTCAAGATGATTTAGCATCCTTGCGTTTACAAGGAGCAGATCGAAGACATAGTAGATTTAGCTTTCACGTGTTTACACTGAAGCAGATCCAGAATTATTTGGCATCTCTGTATTGTCAGAGAACAAATCGAAGAAACAGATTTGGCATCTCCATATTCGACGGAGGGCAGATCGGAGACATAGCAGATCTGACCTTCGGATGTTTTCACATCGAAACAGATCTAAGATAACAGATTTGGCATCTCTATATTCTACGGAGAGCAGATCGAAGACATAGCAGATCTAACCTTCGGATGTTTTCACATCGAAGTAGATCCAAGATGATTTGGCATCCTTGCGTTTACAAGGAGCAGATAGAAGACATAGTAGATTTGGCTTTCACGTGTTTACGCTGAAGCAGATCTAAGATGATTTGGCATCTCTGTATTGTCAGAGAACAAATCAAAAAAACAGATTTGGCATCTCCATATTCGACGGAGAGCAGATCGAAGACATAGTAGATCTAACCTTCGGATGTTTTTGCATCGAAGCAGATCCAAGATGATTTGGCATCCTTGCGGTTACAAGGAGAAGATCTAAGACATAGCAGATTTGGCTTTCACATGTTTACGCTGAAGCGAATCTAAGATAATTTGACATCTCTGTATTGTTAGAGAACAAATCGAATAAGTAAATTTGGCGTCTCTGTGTTCGACGGAGAGCAGATCGAAATATTAGCATGACAGTCATAAGTTTGCAAAGAGCAGATTGAAGACAATGATCTGATAAGACCGGGCAAATTTGGTCTGTCTATAAGTCTTTGCTCGATTCCTATTACACAGCAATGAGCAAAAAGGGGCAGCTGTAGCAGCCCAAATCTGCCTGGGCCTTAAAACCAAAAACAAAAAATAAATGAATAAATGAATATTTATTTATTTTAAAAGTCCGTTAAAAAGTCCAAACCCAATAACCCTTACAAACAGGCCCATTACCCAAACTAATCTGCTACAGACCCAAGTCACTCGGGCCCAAAAGGCCCAATGACTTAAAACACTAGCAGGAAACCCTAAGGTTTCCTTGGAACCTTAGCGCCGCAAGATTAGTTCCAGAAGCTTCGCCACATCAGTGCCGTTCTAGCTCCCAAAGCAAGGGCCATCAATAGCCTTGTCCCCTCACGTCACCCCAGCTGGCCCTCATCAATGCTGGTCAGATCGATGGTCACCTCGTACGAGGTCCCATCAAAGCACTGACCAGAGGCTTTGGACACTCCGAACGTCACTGCCGTTTGCCTCACAACGATCTAGTGGCTTAAACATCACCACCATCGGTGTCTCAGTGATCTCGTGCCTCACCACTGACCTTTGCGCCTCCATTGGTGTCGAGATCTTCGTAGCAGAGGCCGTCCTGTGGTCACCAGGCAAGATTCGCATCCACAACGCGATCTTCGCCAGATTTTTGGTACCTGCAAGATAGAAAAAGGAAACCAACAGTCACGAAAAAGAAAAACGGAGCAGAAAAGGAAACCAAACAGACAAAAATGGCAAGAAATAGCAGCAGATAAACTGAAACAAACAAGGAAAGAAATCAAATATTTCTTTTCTAAACATGCATAGTCTAAAGGTTATAAAGCCTTTCTTCAGATTTGTAAAAGGGGAGGTTTTTTTTTTACATACAGATTCAATAAAAAAGGAACACGTTTTATACAAAAAGAAAACCAACAGTCGATTAGAGTATAGAGGTGATTATTTATTCTTTTTTTTCCTCAAAATACATACTGATAGTATAAAAAATAGAAAGAAGAGGACGTACCTTTGGATCTGCACTGGAAAGTGAAACTTTCAAGTTTCCGGCCACCGTACGTGGTGGGGACGACGGAGGCACGTAGGCGCGTGTAGGCCCCCAGACGGGAGCTCGATAGAACTCCGAAGGCCGGCCCTAGATCCTCTCCAGAGGATTTCTTTATTTTTTTTTAAAACTGGGTTTCAAAATGAATTTAAGCTTAATGTTTGGCTTTTATAGTCTTATAAGAACGACGTCGTTTAGCTTAAAAAGATAGGCTTCAAAACGGCGTCGTCTCAGGGTCAGGATCCGCATGTTGACCCGTGACCCGGGAAGGATCCGCGCATTTTCGTTTAAAGGGCTAATTGCCCAATTGGTCCTGCCATATTTTTAATATTTATGAATTCATTTTATTTTTATTATGATTTTACCCGGGCCTTTTATATTAGTTTCAATTTAGTCCTAGTTGCTATAGTAAGACTTATTTTTTAAACGGTGTCGTTTTGGGGATTAGGGTCACTTGCCCAGTGAGTCCCTCAGTTTTTAATGCGCATTTCAATTTAGTCCAAATTTTTATTTGTAATTAGCCATAGTTTTAAATTAAATTCGATTCTAGTTTTTTTTATATATATTTAATTTATTTTAAATAATATATGTATTATTTAAACATTAGTTATATGAAAAATAATATATATTGTTCATAATATTATATACATTTTTATAAACTTATTATATGTTATATTTTTATTATATATTATTTATTCTATTATATTCATATTTTATTATATGTTATATATTTTTCCTATAAATTTTTTATTTTATTATATTTTACTTATTATATTATTTTTATTATTTTTATATATTATTTATCATATAGTTTATATCATTATATATTTTGTTTATAAACTTTATTATATGTTATATATTTGACCCTATATTATTTCCTTACATTATTATCATTTTATTATGAAATATACATTATTTTATTACTCATTAATTATATATTTTTAAGTTTCATTACTAAATAAATATGTGTAATATCAATATTTAGCATATTATTTTTTTAATATATTTAAGTTATTATATCCTATAATATAATATATATATTAATTATTTTAAAAAAAGATTCTACTTATCATTCTTATATTATTCTAAATATTTTTAAATATCTTTTTTTTTATTTTAGTTGATTTATATTTTTATATGGTTAGAATTTGCATATCTATTTTTGTTTTTTTAGTATTGTTTTAGTAAGTTAAATTTTTTATAGATTTATTTATTACTTTATGTTATTGTTTTTACATATTTGCATGAAAATTAATTATCTAAGTTACATTTGCATGAAATATTATCATATATATGTATTATGCAATTTATATTGTTGAACTCATTATGCTCAACGTTGTATTTTGCATGTAACGATAATGCATGTATATGACCATGTATAAAATGATAACGTGTATTGTAATTTATACCATTATTCATCATCCTTTATATTATATATGCATAGAATGCTAAAGTAAGTATTATGTAGGTTAATTTATATTGATTCTTGGTAATATATTAAATGCATCATCACTTTAAAGAACTTTTATATTTCATTCAATCCAAAAGAACTTTAAAAATAAGGCAATGTTTTTGGTAGTTAGGAATTCAGGAAATAGTGCCCTAACATGCTGGGTTGCGATTTCCTGTTTGCCTAAATATCTAAAATATCCTTCTAAATAAGTTTTGAAAATTACAAGATGATTTTAGTTACAAAAGTTAAAAAATATGGTGTCCAATCATGCTGGATATGATGTTTATATTCTTCTAAAGCAATAGAATCTTGATTCTTTTTAACTCAAATTATTACAGTTTTAAAAGAGAGCTTATTTCTAAATTCTTTCAAACCTTTGACATTAAGACAAAACTATTCAATTTGGTACCAATTTTGGGCGTTACGAGGGTGCTAATCCTTTCTCGTACGTAACCGATTCCCGAACCTGTTTTCTCGTAATTTCGTAGACCAAAATGTTTTATAAAGTGATCCAATCACACTTTAAAAGGTTGGTGGCGACTCCCATCTTTCAAAAATCTCGTTTTTATAAAAAAAGAGGTTTCGACATGTTCTACAAAATCATTGCTAAAATTCTTGTTTGCAGAATGATGGGTATTTTGGAGAGTTACATTGATGAGGCCTAACGGGCTTTCATCCCTGGTAAGTAGATATCTAATAACGTGCTTATCGCATACGAGGTTCTTCGTTCTCCTAAGATGAAGTGTTCGGGAGCATCGAGCACTTTTTACGCTTAAGCTCGATATGAGCAAATTGTATGATACGGTAGAGTGGAATTTTTTATCTGGAATGATGCCAAAGTTGGGCTTTCATGATCATTGGATCATTGATTATGAGATGTGTAATTTCAACCTCTTATAAGGTAGGCATTAACGGAAAAGTCAATGACATGTTCCTACCTTCCATGAGACTACGACAAGGGGACCCACTTAGTCTCTATCTATTTCTACAGTGTGTTGAGGGATTTTCTACCATTCTTAATGAGGCTAGTAGATCTGGTTTGATAAAAAAGGCTCGGATTGGAAAAGGAAGGTTGGCAATCAACCATCTATTTTTCTACAGATGATTGCATACTGTTTGAAGATGCTTCAATTACTGGTACGGAGAATATACGACAAATTATTACCGCATACGAAAATGCTTCAGGCCAAAAGTTTAACTATGATAAATCCTTATTTACTTCAGTGCTAATGTGATAAGTTCGGTTTGGGACCTCATAGATGGCATTTTGGGAGCACAAGTGTCGGCTAATCCAGAGAAATACATAGGTTTGCCTACGATGGTTGGCAGACATAAGAAATAGGCCTTTCACCATTATCTAGATCGAGTTAGCAAGAAATTTGAATGCAATGCAATGTTTTCTTCTACCTAAAATTTTGTATAGTAAATTGGAAAACATTCTCAACAGATTTTGGTGGAGAAACAATAAATTGTGTAATGGTATTCATTAGAGTACGTGGCATTCATTCTGTTTACCGAAAGTTTGTAGAGGATTATATTTTCATGATTTGGCTAAGTTTAACATTGCTTTGCTAGCCAAATAGTGTTGGTGCATTTTTATCTAATCTATTGAGTTTTTTGGCACAGGTAGTGAAAGCCATGTATTACTCGAATTAAGACTTTATGAACGCTCAATTAGGTGTTTAACTATCATTTACCTAGAGAAGTATCTGGAGTGCTTGGGGTTTAATTGAAAAGGGAGTCGGTTGGAGAATTGGAACAGGCGAGAATATCAATATTTGGAATGATTATTGGATCCCTAGACCTGGCAACGTAAGAATATAGGGTTAGGACATAGATATCAGGTACACAAAAGTATCAAAGTTAATTGATCATAATTCCAGTACCTGGGTAGAATAAAGAGTCAAACTCTTTTTTGACGAAGACCAGCTAGAGAGAATCCTATGTATTCCACTTGCCCAATTGAAGCCAACAGGCGAATTGGTGTGGAGACATGAGGGTTTTGGTGAATATTCTTTTAAGAGCGGTTACGACTTCCGCTAGAAAAAGAGTTACAAAATAGGAGTTTATATTCTATAGCCGTGCCTAATTTAGTTACAACATTCTACACTAATTTGTGAGCACTACAACTCCCAACAAAAAGTCGAGATAATAGTATGGAGATTCGCAAACAATTATCTGGCAACAATTGATAATTTACAACGCAAAAAACTACAAGTTAACAATGCTTGTCCCTTGTGCAGTTCAGCTGAAGAATTTATTGACCATTTGTTACGGCATTGCTCTGTTTCCAAGTAGGTTCTAGACTCATTGAATGTTGCAACTATCCCTACCTCACAGAACTCATATTATAAAACATGGTTAGTAGAGGTTTTCATGCAATCTAACACAAGATTAAAGAAGCTATTGGTGATCTCTTACTGGGCAATTTGATATGCACGAAATAAGCTTGTTCATGAGGATGTTAGACAATTAGTGCAAGATTTAATATTGTTTACTAAGGCGTACATATCAGAGTTAAAGGCTCTAGATGAACTAAATCCATCAATTTTTTTTTTTGCCTAAACAGGAGAAATGGGTACCACTAGGTTCTAACAATATTAAACTTGATTTTGATGTATCTTTTAGCCTTACTATAAAAATTTCTATCTCAGGAGTAGCTTACTATAAATTTTTTTATCTCAGGAGTATTGGCTAGAAATTCTTTAGGTCTTATTATGGCTGCATGTACTTACCTCCCGCCATGGTGTTGTTGCTGCCTTCATTGTCGAAGCATGGGAGTGTGAGCTTGCCGTCATCTTTGCAGCTGAGCTAGGATTTTGATCAGTATAGATGGAGGGCAATTCACTTACTATCATTAAGAAATTGATTTCTCCTACACCAGACAAGTCTATCCTTAGCTCGATTGTTCGAGATATTAAGGCAAAATTAGGGATATTTGCAAGAGTCACCTTTTGTTTTGTTGGAAGATAAGCCAACACCGCAACTCACGCACTAGCTAGAGAAGGTTGTCGATTCTTGGTCCCGCCGTATTGGATTGAGAAAGCGTCGTTGATGGTGGAGCGGGCGGTTGAAAGGGACTTGCAATGATGGTTTCATAATGATTAATCTGCACCTGATTGCTTTCGATATTGGAGATTTTCTAATCTTTTACCTCCAACTGTTTTCCAAAGCTCTTCTCTTTCTCTATTGATATTAAAGGTTTGTTCATGCACTAGCGTTTTGGAGCTTGGATCGGAGAGAGTTTTTCGATTGGTTATCATTGGTTTAGGAGGAAAGCAAGGAAAGAGCTTTGTGTGTGTGTGTGTGTGTTTTTAGATGGTAACCTTCCCTTATTTGTTGGTTGCCTTTTCCAATTTCGGGCAATGTATTGAAGGGCCCAAGGATTCTTTATTTGTCTTGTGGTTCGGTGGGTTGGTGTATTAAATCGTCACCATCTTTATTTACTTTTAATTAATAGAAGTCGGTTTTTTTTTGTTAAAAAAAAATTGCGATAAATGACCTTCCATGATTTAATTATGTTAAGTGCTAACTGGTCCCTGCATCGAATAAGAAAGAAAAATTTTAAAATATTTAGGAATTAATTAAGAAAAGATAAATCTTGTCTTGAGTTAATAAGTGAAATTTTTTTATGTCTGTCAAAAAGATAAATCATTTTCCTAAAGTGATAGGATAACATTTTATAGAAATCTCAAATTTGAACTTTGACGGGGGAAGTAAGAAGATTCCATTTGTAATATTTTGACTTGCAGGTAAGAGAGATAAAAAATCTAAAATTATTTGCATTTTTTTGGTAATAACTACATATGTCCTCATTCTCTTAGAAATTTATTTGTAATTTTTAATATATATTTAATATAACAAAGTAGGTATATTATATTTGCGCAAAGTGACACACGCACTCTCTCTCTCTTTCTTTTTCTTTTTCATTTTTATCATATTTTCATAATTAATTTAAATTCATAAAATTGATAAGGAAACCTTATTTTGCGGCAACGGTTATCCCAACATAAAAGAAAAATTCTCTCAATAAAACTGATCGCATCTCAAAATTTAAATTGCTAGATTAATATATATATATATATATATATATATTTATTTTTATCACATAAAAATTCATTCACATTTCAAATTTTAAATCCAAATTATCTCAACAATTTCTTTAAGATATAACATAAAGAAACTTGAATTTTTTTTATAAATTGAGAGATTTAGAACAATAATTAAGGTGATAAATATTAATTTTTTTTAAAAATATGATAAATGCCTATAAAAATAATAATATTTTTCTCAGCACAGATTGCATTTTTTTTTTCCAAATGATTAATTTTCAAAAGATTCAAGTAAATTTAGAACGTATATGCAAATATCATGTCTACATTTTTATTTTAATATTCTACCATTATTATTTTAAAGGTTATTTTTTTTTATATTTTTGTTTTCAATACAATGAATGTGCATGGAAGGAAGGATCCAATGGCTCAAAATGTAAATTTTTATTATTATTAAAGTCTAAATCTATTTACTTTTATAAAGATAAATTCGAGAAGAAATAAATGAGTCTCTAATTAAATTATATTAAAATAATATATGTACATAATATTTAAATAAATAAATAAATTTTATATAATATTTAAAAATAATTTTTATATAAATTTATTAATTAAATTAAATTAATTATTTTAAATTAATAAAAATTTAAAATTAATTGTAAATGAAGTAAAAATAAAAGTAATTCGATTCTATTAAAATAAACTCAATTTGTATATTAAGAAATCTCCAAATAGGAATCAATTTTAGATTTGTAAACTTGCCTGCTCACACCGCTGTTAAGAGGGCTCCTTTAAATGCATTTATTTGTGCATTATTTCAAGTATTTATTACATGAAAAATGTAGACTTAGCTAAGCTATGCTACATATGGTAATGTTACTATATTTGACTATCTGTACGACTTTTGCTTGGTGCTGACCACGATAACCGGTAGTTTTTTAGGCATATTTATATTTTTTATTAATTTAATTTTTTAATAAAAATATTATTTTTTAACGAAATTAAGTTGACAACATTATTTTATCTTTTAGACTGTATCAATAAATAGTTTGAAAATTATAAAAATAAAAAATAAAAGATAAATTAAAATTCAAATAAGATTATATAATTAGCATGAAGAAAGATGGTCATGCGAGCAATCATGTTTAAAAAATTAATATTTTAGTTAGTATTTTTATTAAAAAAATCAATTCAACTATTTCACGAAAAGTCAATAGTTAAATTTAATTTTTTTAAAAGATTGAAAATTAAATTGAAAAGTTATAAATAATAAGAAGTTATATATATATATATATATATATTATAGAACGATGAGCTGCAAATTCAATTTTAATTAATATACATGTACTATTTGTTGTTTATGATTATAAGAAGAAAAAAAGAAAAAAAAATTCTTTTCATAACTTGAAATTTGTAATGGGTAGAAAAACTTAAGATAACCGAAAAGGGGAAAAAAAGGAGTTAAGGGTTTAGTAAATAAAACTGGAGGAAAGAAGTCAAAAAAGGTAAAAAAAACAAAATGATGAAAAGGAGTAGATGGGCTGAGCAGAAAAGATCGAAAAGAGCATTGGGCATTGGGTGGGTAAAAACAGGGGGATTACAGTGAAACAAAGAAAGAAATAGAAAGTAGAAAAGCTGGGGGGAACACGTGCAAAAGGGCGTGTGGGGTTTTTTTTTGATTGGTTTTGTTGCCTAAAATGTGTCTGTCTCATTACACCCAAAATCAATGCAAGGTAATGGAAACAGCACAACACATCCCATTCGCTTAGCTCTGTCTATTTTTTTCTTTATTGCTCTTTTTTCTAAAACATATCCAGTTTCAATTATTTAAAATCAAATCCGGTCGCATGTTCTCTTAAAACATCCCATTCACTGTAAATTATCAAGAAATTTTAGAATTCTAAATGAAAAACGGAAATTTAATTATTTATTTACCTTAATTATAAATGTAATTAATCATAAATGCCTGTCGCGTCCCTGTGCACAGGTAAATTTATATTTGTGGGTGTTATATAGGTACTAACACGCAAAGTGAAAATGAAAGTGAAAGTGGTGTTTGTTGGTTAAGGTTTACTTTTGGGGAAACCAACCAACTGAACTCTCATTCTTTTCTTTTTCTTTTTTTTTTTTTTTTTTTTTGTTTCCGTTCATCACTTCTTCTTCTTCTTCCTCGTCTTCGCTCCTGCTCCTTCCTGTCTTTTTTTGTTTCTCTTTCTGTTTCCCCTATGAAATGATATTCTAAAAATGGGTGAAGGGGATTCCTTAGTATCACTACTTCCTTTTGACAGACACGTTGAACAGGTCTTCTTCTTCGCTCTTTGTTCCACTTTCAATCTCCAAAATAACTAAAGCTTTATGTTCGATGATTAGTTGACGTACCTGGTCGATTTACATGTATGTATGGATGAATGTTTCAGGCAGTTTTGGCAATGAAGAAGGGAGCACATCTTTTGAAGTGTGGAAGAAGAGGGAAGCCTAAACTTTGTCCCTTCAGGCTATCCGCGGTGGGCTTTCTTTGCTTTCTCTTTTTTTCAACTCTAAACTTCCTCTGCATTACCATTTTCCTTTCATACATGCTTCATTGATTCCTCTGCAATCATAGTTTTTTGCTTTTGCTGTATCTTTGTTTTTTGCTTTTGCTGTATCTTTCTCTATCTGTCTCTGCTTACACTATAATATTTCATACACGAAGCTTCGGGTTTCTTGCTTTCAATTTCATTCCATTTAGAAAGCATCTCGAGTCTTTGTGGTCATTTGCATGCTTTTCTTTCTTTTTTTAATGCTGTACGACACGTCTGCTACTATCGCTAGTTGACAAAGCCCAAAACAAAATGGAAGAAAAGTATATTTGCTCAACTGCTACATTTTTCATGTAATGATTAATGAAGCTTATTAGCTTATCCGATAAAAATATTTGGAGGTTTACAATTGATTATTGAGTTGAGCCTTAGGAAAAAAAGAAAAAAAAGATATGGAGGAAAACAGTAAGAGAGTGATGTAGTTTCCCACGGTAGTAACGATAGTATCTGAGTAGTCATGGTGTTATTGGATGCTTCACTCTTTTGAAACATGCAATGTAATGCAATGCATCATAATATATCACACGATGATGATGATGATGAATATCCATTTTACAAAGTGTGTTTTTCCAAGTGCTTAACTTTGGCCTATGCCCATGGAACCTTGATCTGCTCACACTTGTTCTGCTATTACAATTGCTCCAGTCTGCTTTTAACATGAACAATCATGGATGAATAGCCAAATTTTGATTTGTATTTCAGGATGAGAAACATTTGATCTGGTATTCAGGACAAGAGGAAAGGCAATTGAGGTTGAGCTCTGTTATCAAGATTGTGTCTGGGCAGAAGACTGTACGTGATTGTTACTACTTCTTAATATAACATATAATCTAAAATGTATTTTCTGGAATCTGGATTTCAAAATTTTCATTAACATGAGTTTTAAGTTAATGCAGGTCAATTTCCGAAGGCAATACCAACCCCACAGGGAGCAACAATCACTTTCCCTTATTTATTATGCTAATGGTGAACGCTCTCTGGATTTGGTAATCTTTTCTTTTCACTTCATATTGTTTACACACCAATTTCCCTTATTTGATGCCCGCTCTTTCTTTTTGGCTATCTCTTGCTTGCTACATAGATATGCAAGGACAAAGCACAGGCTGATGCTTGGTTCGTTGGTCTGAGAGCGGCGATATCGAGATCTCACAGTTGCAGATCGGTCACTGCTTTGAGGAACTGTAGTAGAGGGGCGCAAAGTTGCCTAAGCAGTCCTGCTGGTTTTATTCGAAGAAAGCACAATCTAGGACTTGTGGAGGACAGGAATCAATTTTCTCAGGTTTCATATACATATATATGCCTTAACATCACTACTTCGATACAAGAGATGATCTTTTCTTTTTGACTTGTAATTGTTTGCTAAAATCAAGGTGCGAAGCTTATGCGGAAGTCCTTCACTGTCACTTTCCGAGAGGTGTTTTTCTGATGGCTTGTCATATTCTTCGGATAGCTTTTATTCCTGGGAATCAAATTGGTCACATATGCAAAACGTTACGGATACCGTATTGCCAACTTCACCATATGTTCAACCAGACAGTGCCAAGCAGTGGGAAGTCGATTATGCGGCTCCTGAATTTCGAGAGAATACCTCTCACAGGTTTGCAACACCTATTCATTACTCTACACAAATACAAAAGAATGAAGTTCTGAAGGATGTAATGATATGGGGGGAA
Source organism: Gossypium anomalum (assembly GCA_025698475.1). Lineage (NCBI taxonomy): Eukaryota > Viridiplantae > Streptophyta > Magnoliopsida > Malvales > Malvaceae > Gossypium > Gossypium anomalum. The sequence continues at coordinate 21,870,760 of CM046966.1, forward strand.
GAGGTAGTTGGAGGAAACATTTGCGGTGTTCCATTGGATGGTTTTGGTATTCAAAGCGGGTCGAATGCGGATGCTTTGTTGCCTAAATTGTTAGAATCTGCAACAATGCTGGATGTGCAGTGCATATCTCTAGGAGCAAGGCATGCTGCTTTAGTTACGAAACAAGGGGAAGTCTTTTGCTGGGGTGATGCAAATGGTGGAAGGCTCGGGAACAAGATTAACATTGATATCAGCCATCCAAAGCTTGTTGAATCCCTCAACGGGATTGCCGTGCAAGGTGTTGCTTGTGGTGAGTATCAAACATGTTCCTTGACACAATCCGGTGAACTGTATGTTTGGGGTGGCGAACTGTGTACAAGCCAATGGTTGCCACATAAGATTTCCGGTCCATTGGATGGTGTAAATGTGCTTGCTGTTTCCTGTGGAGAGTGGCATACAGCAATTGTCTCTACTGCAGGGAAATTATTTACATATGGAGATGGAACTTTTGGAGTTCTTGGGCATGGGAACACACAAAGTTTGTCGCAGCCGAAAGAAGTTGAGTCTCTTAAGAGTTTGTGGGTAAAATCCGTTGCTTGCGGACCATGGCACACAGCTGCCATTGCTGAAATCATGACAGATCGAAACAAGCTCAATACTAATGGTGGAAAATTATTCACATGGGGAGATGGCGATAAAGGCAGGCTCGGGCATGCCGATAGGGACCGAAAGCTTTTACCAACATGTGTTGTGCAGCTTATGGATCATGATTTTGTACAAGTTTGCTGTGGGGGAATGCTGACTGTTGCACTCACTAGTAAAGGCACAGTTTACACAATGGGAAGTGCGGTATATGGACAGCTAGGGAGCCCACAAGCCCAGGATAAATCCATTACTGTTGTAGAAGGGAAGCTTAAACAAGAATCTGTGAAGGAGATCTCTTCAGGTTCATATCATGTTGCTGCCTTGACATCAGGAGGAAGAGTGTACACATGGGGGAGAGGTAGTAACGGACAGTTGGGACTAGGCGATACAGAAGATCGACATACACCGAGTTTAGTTGAGTCGTTGAGAGACCGGCAGGTCGAAAGCATAGCTTGTGGGTCAAACTTAACAGCAGCGATCTGTTTACATAAATCGATCACTGTTAGTGATCAGTCGGCTTGTAGAGGATGCAAAATGGCGTTCGGGTTTGCAAGGAAGAAGCATAACTGTTACAATTGTGGTCTCCTGTTTTGTCATGCATGTAGTAGCAAGAAGGTTGTGAACACATCGTTAGCACCAAATAAAAGCAAGCCTTGTCGCGTTTGTAATACATGCTTCAATCATCTACAAAAGATCACAAACCCAAGCAAGGTTTTAAAGCCGGAAAATCAAGTGGTAGGCCAAGTATCGACACCTCAGTCTCACAGAGGTTTGATTGATGAGAAAGATGGTTCAAAGAGCCGATTACTTTCACTTAAGCATTCATCAAGTTATGATGAAAACCAAGATATTGAAAGGAAGGCCTCAAAGACCAAATATCCAGAACTTGCTTGTAATATTCCAGGAGCAACAATACCACGATGGGGCCAAGTATCTTGCCCTGTCGCTTTTGAAGCAGCTCTGGCTCAGAGTAAAAAGTTAGCAGCTAGCTCTCCTCTGGCCCGGAATCAGTCCCCTTTAATTGACCCAGAAGGCTCGCAAAAGACATCTTTGCGATCAAAATATAATATTCTCGATTCCGTAGTTGTGGAGAACGACTTACCTGAATCAAATGAGATGCTTAATGAAGAAGTTCAGAGGCTGAAAGCTGAGGTACGTTCCATTATATATTATGTATATATATCTGTGTTAAACATGCTTTTCTGGCTCGGATTTGTTATTTTCAAGTAATTAGACATGTTTGATGCCAAAGGCTAGAAACCTTGAAATGCAATGCCAAATTGGAAGCCAAAAGATCGAAGAATGCCGACAGAAAATCGAGCACACATGGTCTTTGGCAAAGGAAGAAGCTGAAAAATGTAAAGCAGCCAAGGATTTCATAAAATCTTTGGCATTAAGGGTGGGTAATGATTTTATCATATTCTTCTTAATAAAATTTGATGGACTTGATGGATAAGTAGTACGTTTTTGCTGCAGCAGCTTCACTTAATAACAGAGAAATTTCCTGCAGCAAGGGAAGAGAAATCAGCAGGAATTGATGTTCAATATCATTCTCCTAGAACTAGAAAGGAGCCTGTAAGAACTGAGAGGCATAATAATGTTGAGGGTGAGCCACATTTACCTTGTTTGCGGTTGGAATCTGAGAGCGATGTTAAATCAGCAACTGGGGAGGAACAAGGAGACAGGCTCTGCGAAACTCCTATCGTGTTCTCTAATAAATCGAGATCGATGCGAATGCAAGCGAGAGACAGAGACAGAGACAGAGACAGGGTGATGCAAGAAAAGCAAGGGACGGTGACACAAATGGAGGTGGAGCAAACTGCAGGGAGAAGTAATAAAGATTCCAAAGTAAATGAATGGGTAGAACAATATGAAGCTGGGGTGTATGTTACCTTTACTACTTTGGCAAGTGGCCACAAGGGGCTAAAGCGAGTAAGGTTCAGGTAATTACTCTTTTATTTCTTGTTTATACTTTTAACTATTCATCCATTTGAATATGCAAGTCAAAAGTATACACATATACGTATGTGCATATTATATAAAAAAGCATGCATGGCCCAAATCATTTGGCACGCATGCATATGTATGTATGTATGTGTGGCTTAAAATGAGTGGTCATTATTTAATTAAATTGAAATTCATGTGGTGGTGCATATAGTCGGAAGCGATTCACAGATAAGGGAGCAGAGCAATGGTGGGAGGAGAACCAGCTGAAGGTTTATCAAAAATATGGAATTGAAGAATACTCGCATTCAAACCAAAAGCAATAGGGAAATAAAGAGTTTTAAGTTGTAGCATTTGTGAAGATAGCAGAAAAGAGTTGTTAGGGTTGTGAGTTGACTAGAGATGCATGGATGGGGGAGTTAAGTTTATGCAAGCAAACACATGCATATATGTATGTTCATCACTACAAGTTTTGAGGAATTTTTAAGTAGCTTAGCCCACTAGTTTTACTGTAAAATGTAAGAGAAATTAATTTCCTTAATTTGTATTTATTTTAATTAAGTAAATTAATAGCATCGACTTATATGTGTGTGTATATATTTCTAGAATCAATTAATAAAGGATAAGGCATATAGGTTTGGAGCAAATAAGAAAGCTAAAGTCCGCAAAATTGGGTCCTCAGTCCTTCGTTTTATTTCTTTTACTTCAATTTTAATGAATTTACTTCATGTATATCTCATTTTTTTTTAAAGTAATAATGTATAATATTATGATTTTGCCTTGGGATGACATAAAATTTTCATTTTGCATCTGCATGTGATTTAATGTGGTGAGATGGTTTATTTGTTTATTTTTGGTTATAAGACGAGCATTAGTTTCAAACTTTTTGTATTTTTATTTTAATTAAGAAATAATTGAAAATTAGATTATAAAAGTTTTTTTTAATTGATGGAAAAATGAGATTCTGTCATAACTCAAGTTATTAGTCGGTGTTCACTTATTCTATAAATAGCCCAAGTTCAAACCATTATTGTACCAAAAAATAAAAAAATGGTATTCGCATTTATTCACAAAGTTTCTGTGGAGTGTACCTCGTATTTATGAGCTGACGTCGTGACAATGCAACCACAACGTCCCGACGAGAAGATTGGCCACGTCCTGACAACGCGAAGAAAGGTGTCTTGACGGGGAGCATGCAACGTTGCGGAGTGGCAACATGTTTCCCAATTTAATAGGGTTTTCTTCTCTTAGTTAATCTTTGCTATTGTTTCCCAGTTAAACTCTGATTAGTTTAGGTAATTTTAGTTATATTTAATCTACGAATTTAGCCTATAAATGGGCTATTGTAACCTAGAATAATTCACTTCATCATCTATGAGATTGAGAGAATTTTGTGAGTTTTGAGTTTTAGTTAGAGTACTTTATTCTTTCGAGATTTAGGGTTTATTTGTTAAGATTATCTTCATCTTGTACTCTTCCGGTTTTTGCTCATTTAGTGAAGTCTCATTTGCTCGTGGTTTTTTTATCCTATTCTTCGGAGAATTTTTTCATATAAATATTTGTGTGTTCGATCTTCTCTACTGTTACTTTTATTTTCTCGTTGTTTATACGGGTCGATCCCCAATAAGCTGATATCGGAGCTAGTTCGACTTCTGCAAACAGAAATGTTCAAAAATGGAAATGAGGTTCAATATTAAGAAGTTCAATGACTACACAAATTTTAGTTTATGGCAAGTTTGAATGACAACAATTATAGTTTAGAATGACTTGAAAAAGGTTATTACTGGGAAAAAGCTCGAAATCCTAGATCAATCAGAATGGGATGAGCTTAATGAGAAGGCCCTATCTGTAATTCAGTTGTGCCCCACGAACGATGCATTGTAAGAGGTACTTTAAGAGAAAACGACATTAGGCTTATGGAGAAAGTTAGAATCCTTATATATATAATAAAGTTTCTGGCAAACCGTTTAGTGCTGAAGCAACAACTGTACACATTTCGTATGAAAGAAGATGACTCCATTAGGACTCACATCAGTGAGTTTGTTTCTCTCTTGAATGATCTAAAGAACGTCGAGGTTCAGATTGATGATGAAGACCAGGTTATGCTATTATTGTGCTCTTTGCTCTCTTCATAGAAGTCTTTTAGGGAAACCCTAGTTTATGAGAGAAATAATCTCTCGTTTGAGGAAGTGAAAAGAAATTTGTTGAGCAAAGCCAAACTCAAAAATGAGTTTGGTTCAGATAATAGTTCAGGTTGGAAACCCTCGACATGTGTTGCGAGAAGCAAGACTAGTTCAAGGTCGAGAAATCAAGATAAAGTATGTGGCTACTGCAAGAAGAAAGGTCACATGAAGGCAGATTGTTACAAACTGCAAAATAAGAATAGGAGGGCTACTGTGAGTAACAAGGATGAAGTAGCTTATGCTAATATGACCGAAGACAAGGGTGATGATTTGTTATTGGTGTCCATGACTAAGAGGTCTAAATTTATGTCCGAATATATTTTAGATTCCGGGTGTTCTTTCTACATGTGTCCCAATAAGGACTGGTTCTCCATATACAGTTCAGTTGAAGGTGGAGTTGTACGTATGGGGAATGGATTACTCTATAAAATAACCGGTATTGGTACCATTCAGATTAGGATGCACGACAAAGTTATAATGACACATTCAGACTTTATGCATGTACTTGACTTAGAGAAAAATCTCATCTCCTTGAGTATGTAGGACTTGAAAAAGTACAGAATTGTTATCGAGTCAAGCGATATTAAAGTATCTTGTGGAGCTCTCGTTTTGATGAGAGGTCAAAAGACTAGTAGCCTATATGTTCTTTAAGGTTCAACCATAACTAGTGTAGCAAAAATTTCTTTAACAATTACGGAGCCAGAGTTGACTAGACGTCAGTCTAAGAGATTTGACTCTTTCAGGTTAGGCAATAGATCTATAATTAAGAGTTTTTCAGTTTTCAAGTTCAAACATCAGCTTGAACTTGGTGAGTATCTTGCAAAGGTTTAGATAGGCCCGCGATGGGCTCAGAAAAGGAGATATGAGAAAAAACGAGTCAAGGTAGAGATTTGTAGAGTATGCCTCGTATTTACTAGTCGACATTGTGACAAAGAAGAGCTGACGTTGTGACTAGGTGACCATGATGTCCTGACGATGCGAAGAATGGCATCCCAATAAGGAGCATGCGGTGTTGCGACATGTTCTACAAATTTAATCTATAAAAGAGGCTGTTGTAACCTAGAATAATTCACTTAATCATCTTTGAGATTGAGAGAATTTTGTGAGTTTTGGGGAATTTCGAGTTTTGGTTAGAGTACTTTATTCTTTTAAGATTTAAGGTTTATTTGTTGAGATTATCCTCATCTTGTACTTTTTCAGTTTTGGCTCATTTAGTAAAGTATCATTTGCTCGTAGTCTTTTGTCCTCTTTTTCGGAGGAATTTTTTTACGTAAATATTTCTGTGTTCGATCTTTTCTACTGTTACTTTTATTTTCTCATTATTTATACAGGTCAATCCCCAACGGTTTTTTTTTTAAAGAAATATTCATTAGAAAAATCAATCAAGCACAAAGAGAAAATCCAACTAAAACAAGAACTAAACTAAACCTAAGCCGACATACTTACTTTTACACTCGATCTTAAGTTTCAAACCTAAGCACAAAATTAAACGTTATTATCTATTGTTATAATTTAATTTTTTTGGTAGAAATAACAACATTGCGCAATTACAACATTAAATATAAACTAAAGTATTGATGAATTATTCCAATCCCTCAATAATAAATCATGAATCAACCTTGAAGGTTCTTCAAAGTAGAGTAATCCGACTATAACATTAGGAGCATATTTTACCATTTGGTCAGCAACTGTTTTTAGAGATCTTAGAATATGGTGAAATTGAACTTTCCAGTTCCGAGTTAGCAATTGATGAATTAGGCGCAATTCCATCGTTTTACTACTAGCGGCACCACCAGATAAAATAGTTTCTACTAGAAGTGCATTATCACACTCCACATCTATTTGTCTAAAATTCCTCCTCTAAGCTATGCGCAGCCCTTCTAAAATTGCTCTTGCTTCAACTCTAAAAATTAAATCCTTTACCAATCCTCATCGAGAAAGCCACATAACTAGTTTGCATCCGAGTCCCTAAGCACTTTTCCAATAAAAGCATTAGAAATATTTAGTGAACTTGCCCCATCTGTATTGAACTTAACCCATCCTTTATCCGGTCTAGACCAACACCTGCCTATTACCATCAGGATAGAATGCAGTATATTGGTGTTCGATCCCATATAACTCACTGCCCACGCCATATTTGTATCCGCAACCTCCTGTATAGAATTATGACTATTAGAAAAAAATAAATTTGTTCTGAATTTTCTAGAGAAACCGGCATAGTATGGGAAAAAGAGTTTGTCATTCAACATCATTACTTCCATAATGCCCTTTATTCTGCATATTCCACAGAAACTAGTCACTAGTCCACATAGCAAAGAAAATAGTATGAGATAACGTTAGCACCATAGAGAACCATATCAACTTTGAGAAAGGACAATCCTGAATTACATGAATCCCAGATTCCACAGTGTGACCACACTTTAGACAATGACTCTCATTAGCCATGTGTCATTTAGCCCGTTCCCCGTTTGTCAATAATATGTTATTCTATAGCAACCAAAAGAATAGTCGAACTCTCTAGGGAGTCTTAGCCTTCCAAATCAGTTTTTAAGTATTAGAATTTCCTTCATTAACACTAGGATAAAGATGTCTATATGTTTTAGCAGTGGAAAATAAATCTGTAGACATCCATTTCCAAGCTAGGTGATCCAGTCCTGCATCTGTGGATGGTGGCAACATAGTTTTTATCTGTACAACAATGTTATCTGGCACTAAAGTCCTTAATCTTGTCAAATCCCATTCGCTATTATCATCTGTTACATCACATACAGGTAAAGTATCATAAGGTTGTGCCATACCTTTATAAAAAGCTCTAAGAGGGCCGACTTAACGAAGCCATACATCATTTCAAAAATTCGTCAATTATCCATCACCTAACTCCCAGAAGGCATTATCAATTGCCTCTTGCCAAACTTGCATCAAGGACCTCCAAATAAAAGAGCAATTATTCTTTTTAATGGAGATCGACATCACTCCTTGAATATTATACTTATTCCTCAAAATTAGAACCCACAAAGCCTCCGTATTAGTAAGCAACTAGAAACTAAGTTTTAGCAAGAAAATTTTATTTTGATTAGCTAGGTTCCTCAGTTCAAGTTCTCCATTATTAGTCGGTTGACAACAAACCTCCCAAGACAATAAAGCCGATTTTCTCAACTCCGAGATAATACCCAAATAAAGTTGCACGCCATTTTTTCAAATTCCCTACACACAAATATAAGTATACGCATCGTACACATAAAATAGTTAGGAATAGTTAAGAGCACATATTTTTCCAACCTTATTTTGCCGACCATTGATAGCTTTTTGGCATCGCAACTATTAAGTTTGTTTCGACCTTTAGAAACCACAAATTTGTACGTGTTCAGTTTCACCCTTTTGTGGAAAAGAGGCATGCTAAGATACTTACCAAGATTCTTCATACATATGAGCCCCCATCACTATAAATTCTCTAGATAAATCATCTAGAGTATTAGGCGAAAAGAACACTTGGGACTTATTCCTATGCACCTTTTGTCCCGAAAAGTAACAAAATAAACTCAAAATACTATTTACCATAGCCACTTGCTCTCTGTCCACCTCACAAATGAAAAACAGGTTATCAATGAAAAAAAGATGAGATATGGCTGACCCCCTTCTTAATAAAAAAAAGGCATCCAACTTTTCTTTTCGACGACTTCCTCGATAAGATATACCAAACGCTCAATGATAGCACAAATAGTTATGGTAAGAGCATATCCTCTTGTATTATATCATGGGATGGCCAAAAAGATCTGTAATCGTGCCATTTCAGAGAAGATGATGACTCACAATTTAAAATCACCATGATCAGTAAACGTGGTAGCCTAGCTTCAACCAATGTATCCTCCAATAAATCTTATCTGATCCTATCATAAGCTTTTTCTAGATCAATCTTCAAAGTTTCCAAAAAATCTTTCTACTTTTAAAACTCCACATAGAATGAACAACCTTTTGTGCAATTACAATGGTATCTGATATACTTCTACCAGGAACAAAGCTTGCTTGATTCTGCTTAATAAGATTTCCCATCATTGGTCTTAATCTGTTAACACCTTTGTTATAACCTTATATAACACCATACACAAGCTTATTGGCTAAAATTGCGTAATTCTTTTCGTACTTTGAACTTTTGGAAAAAGCACCAGTAAAGTTCTATTAATACACGAGTTCAATTAATGCCCCTCTAAAACTTGCCTCACCATACAACAAACATACTCCAATATATCCCATTGTGACTGATAAAGTCTGGCATGAAAACCATCGACTCCTGGTGCTTTCCATGAGGTGATTGTAAAAACTGCTTTGTGAATTTTCTCATCACCAATTCCCACTAATAGACTATCTTTCTCAGTTGACAAAAACGAAGGAAACCTTCTTTTACAAGGATAGATTCCACTGATTGAATAACCCGTAGAATAAAGATCCTTAAAAAAAATGCACTATATGTTGTTGAAAGACTTCTGCATCAAAGCACCATTCGTTATCCTTAACTTTAATACCTTCAACTTTATTTTTTTTTCGCCTAGCCATATTACGACTATGAAAATACCTTATATTTCTTTCACCACTCGTAAGCCATTCCGCTTTTTATTTTTGAAACCATAACAACTCTTCATGCTTTAAAATGTCATCAATTTTTTACTGTAATTTCAACTCATGGTCACGAAGTCTTTCTAAGTCTCTAAATTCTAGAATTCCTTGTATACACTCAAGTTCTGAAATCAACCTCTGCTTACGGACAAAAATATTTCCAAACGCACACTTATTCCATTTTTGGACATCTTTCTAGAAATGCTCCAAGTTAGTAAACATATCCATATCATTCTTCTAACAACTACTATCAAGGTCCTTAAACTCCACATAAAGCAACTAATTAGCCAAACAACAAAAATTTCTATACCTCTATTTTGCAATAGATTGAGGGAAACCAAAATTGGCCGGTGATCCGACTTCAGACAATGCAAGTTCCTAACTGAGTAATTTGCTGCAAAAGTATCCCAACCCAAATTACATATTGATAAACCATAATATATACATATTTTTACCCATGCTTAGCATATTTATGGATGATTTCTCCTTGATTTTATTGAATTCGATGCTCCTAATCTTTTAAATTCATGTTTTATACTCAGGAAAGCTTAGGAGAGCAAAAAGAACGAGAAATGGGCAAAAAAAGGACTAAATAGGCCTAAAACAGTGTTTTACATGGCCTAGGCACTTTCACACGGGTGATCCACACGCCCGTGTATAACACACGGGTGATCTACACGCCCGTGTGTAATGGCCGTGTCGACATTAATCCAAGTTAAAATCACACATGGCCTGAGCACCTTCACACGGGCATGACACACGGCCGTGTCCCTGTCGAGCCCAAGTCTAGTTCTACTCGGAAAAGGCTAATTTTAGACTATTTTGGGTATTTGAAAGTCTATTTAAAAGTCATAGAGGAGGATTAAGGAGACACGCAGAGTGGGAAGTAGAAAATACCTAAGGACAGCCATCAGAATCATCTCGTAAGCAATGATCTACATTAAGACTGAAGATTTCCATCCAAATTCCTAAAAGTTCTTTGGGGTTTTCTTTAGTTTTGTTGTTTTCCATACTTTAAGATGTTTTCCATTAGTATGAACTAAACTCCCTAAATACCTAAGGGAGATGAAACCTATGGCGAATCTTATTACTATTTGAATTATATTATAAAGACTTATTCTTATTCTTAATTGTGAGTTTTAAATTCTTGTTTTAATATTCCAGGGTATTAATTCAAGTTTTGATGTGCTTATTCAGTGGAGAAAAAGTCCCTGTTTAAGAGTAGATCATTCATAATTAAGCGGAGTTGAATGCAATTCTAGAGATAGGACGACATAAATCTACCGGATTAGAGTCAAATCTAATAAGAGAATTCATAGATCGACTTAATGCGACAATAGGGGTTTTAATTAGAAAGAGATTTCAATTAATCAACCTAAAGTCAGTTGTTCTTAGTCTCGAGAGAGATATTAACATAAATTAGGGATTTCTACAGATTAAGTTAAGTGAATAAATTGACTAATTCAGATGTAATAAGTGAAGTCTAGGTGGATTCTTCCTTGGGTATTGCCTTCTCCATCGGTTTTTCCTAAAGTATATTCCAAACTTTCAACTTTGTCGTAATCTTAGTTAATTAGATAATTAGTTTTAGTTTAAAAACACACTTTAATTCTTAGGCTAGATAATAAAAAGATAGTAATTACTAGTACTTTTAGTCCTCGTGGATACGATATTTCCAGTCTCACCAGAACTATACTACTTATTGATAGGTGCGCTTGCCTTAGTCGAATTTATAGTTAGTTTCACGACCATCACATATAGCCCTATCTAAACACTGTGAAAGATTACCTTTACTCCAGGTGAATTGAGGCCTACAGAAACCCAAGTCATGAAGACCATTATCAAATAGGAAATTTTGAAAACCATTACATGCACCTGCCCGTTCCAAAGGCTCCAAAATCGAATTAAAATCTCTTGCAAGAACCTATGGTTCCCTAATAGTTTTAGCAAGAGAATCCAAATACTCCCATAACTTCTGCCGCATTTCTGGTTGTGGGCTAGCATACACTGTTGAACATAAAAACTTAAAGGATCCTTATTTGTTTCTTATCCTCACAAGAATCACTTGCGAATGCAAATTCAGAATATCAATTAAGACATTGTCACTCTAAAGAATCCAAATCCTACCAGAAAACCCTCTCGCTTCAATTCTGAACGAATTTGCGAGCCCAAGTTTTGCAATGATTCCATCGCCCGAATACCACTGACCTATGTCTCAAATAAGCACATTACATCAGGGCAAAACTCTCTCCTATACTCAACCATGAAATTATGAAAACTGGGATGCCTTGTTCCTTAGAAATTCCAAAAAAAAGTTTTAAATCCATAAACCAAATAACAATAAAAAAAATACCAACAAGCCAACACAAGTTGTACAAGCAAACTTAACAGCTAATATTATCATTACCAATATAATCATCTATAATTTCCATAACCAAAAGCAACATATCTGCCATAAGATTAGCATCGGGTCCCCACTCAACGCCCCGCACAATACCCTCAATTGTCGCTATTACATCCACAATGGGATTCTCTAAACCTACCAATTCACAACCTGGCGGCTTCTTCCTCTAAACATTACCATCCCCAAAAGTCTGCACATTTGTGTTTGAACACCTAATACTTGACTCTCCAAAGTGAAACACATTATTTTCTTTCCCTTTTGAAAGCATCATATTCTCCACTCTTAATCACTTGAACTGCCCCATGTTTGTTTCTATCTAATTTCGACTGGAAATTTACAAGTAAAAAATTGAACCATTTATTCTTAACATTTGGGACAAGCAGACCCATTCCAGAACCATCATTAAATCCATTTCCCCCATTATTAGCAGTTGACCCAATATTGGTCTTAGTGGGTCGTAATACATTTGGACCAGATTTAGGCCTGCTACCAATCACAATCCCTTGCCCGTGAGCTTTAGCCGTCCCTTTCTTCCCTAAAAAGGACTCTTTTTTACTAGATTTCCCAGCCTTAGTGAAATTGTTCCTCCTTAGATCACACCCTTTGATTTGATTAGGCTGGATCCCTCCATCCATGGCAATAATTTCAAGATTAAGTTCACTTAGATCCACCTCCAAAGCTGAAAACCGTGAGCCTTCCAATCCATTACTTGCACTGCCAGTTCTCACTGTTCTTGTGCTTTGACTCTTCCCTCTTTGCCAACGCTCCACAAGCATCCATGACCCATAAAATTTCTCTTCCCTATGTCGTTGAAAACCCATTTTTTCAACAACCAGTTCACCCCTGCTAGTACAACTTTTCGGTGAGTTACTTTTTTTTCCTTGCACAAATCTATGTTATGTCCATAAATCCTACAATTAAAGCAAACAACCAAAAGTGACTCATATTTGATTTTCTGAATACGAGCATTGATCTTGATTTTCGACACAAGTGGTTTCCTTGAGTCCACACACACCGCCAACCTAGCGAAATGTCCTTGTCTTCTACTACTCCTATGAATATCAAGCATGACCACTGGCACTATGGCTTGGCTAATAGCACGAAGTAAGAAATTTGAGTAATAGCTTTCCAGCAAACTAGGTAACCGAATCCACATTACTTGAACATCCATTTCATTGTCCGACGTAAAAAAATTCGGTGACCATGACCGTATGGTCAAATACTGACAAAAAATCACCCAAGGTCCCCTAACCAATACCTTATTAAAATCTTCCTCATATTGGAAACGAACTAGATAGTAGTAATTTTCTAAGTCCATAAGTTGCATATGACTTTTGGGACTCCATAATGATGTCATCTTATTAAGAAGAGTATTGAAACCAATCTTCCTGCCAAGGAGTTTGGCAGCTATGGTCTTTGCCATCTTCCTCTCAATGAGTTGGTGAACACGACTAGAAAGGGTGATTGACGAAATTCCCTTAACCAATTCTATAACCACATCTCCATCCTAGAGATCAAACTCGTCCTCCATTTTATTCGGTGAAGAGACATTTGGAGTAGTCCCCATCAACATAAACTTATACGAAATCTTATTAACTCCCACATCCTTAGCCTTCTAACTGTTCACATCTACTATCGGATCATTTGTGTCCGGTGGTGCCTCCATCCTCCTCCTAACCTTCTTAGTCGCACAACTAACACCACTATTCGAACCCGTAGGTCTCTTCCTGACCACAAAGTTCCTTGAAGATAGAGGATCATTCATGGCTCAAGTTCATTGTTATAATTTATTTTTAATAAAAATACATGAATTAAAATTCATTAAAATACTTATTATAAAGAAAAGTCATTAAAATACTATAATATACTTGTCTTTTATTATTTAGTCATACATAAGGGCATTCAATTAATTTAAAGTTGATTTAAAAATCATTTATTATTTGATTATAACATAATTATTACTTTATTTTTGGAAATAAAAAGAGAGAAAGCTAAGTAAGTTGATTACGAGTAGTTGTATTGAATTTAATCCTTGCTGCATTCCCTTAGCAGGAGATTACTAAAGATGTATTTATTAAAAATTCATATAAATTAATTGAATAAATTATAGGTAAGTTTTCGTTTTGGTTGTTTAATTAAAAATTCTATAATTTGATTATTAATGTTTTTGAAATTAATTTTTTTGGTTATTTGATCATTAAGTGGCACTTTTTAATTAGTATAATAACAAATTTAGTCCTCAATTTTTATATTTTTTTGTTAGTTTGGCCTTATTATATAAAATAATAAAAATAAATTCTTTTTTAAAAATTTAGGTAATTCTAAAAATTAAATAAAAGTTGATAAAATTTTTAAAAAAAATAGATAAAGTGAGAAAAAATGAATCCTCTAAATTTTCTCTCTGTATGGAACTATCCAATACTCATTCTTTAAAAATACATAAAAAAATAAAAATATTAAGCAAAATTATTGGTTCGTTGTTTTGGACCTTTTTTTTTATTTCTTGACAAAGGTTTTTCATTATAAGAAAAGAAAAAGTTCAGAATATAATTTGTTTTTACAATGTGAGTTTTGAAAAGTAATTTAAACGAATTAAAAATTTGAATTGAGTCAGAAAAAAGTTATTATATATATATATTGGGGGGCTAAAAAATGACATTAGAGTCGATTTCACAAGCCTCTATAATATTAGTTCTGAATGTTCTTTAAGGGCATGAAACTCGATTTGACAATATTACTAATTTGGTTTTGTGAAACATTGATAAAACATGTAATTATCTATTTTTTGTTTTGTTTTTTAATTTGTTATTGGATTCTATTGAATGATATATTTTTATTTCTACATATTAGTTCTTCAACAACATATTTAAGATTTTATTTTTCTAGAAATTTTATATAGAATTTTCTATTTTTTAAATAACTTTGAGTTTTTTTAATAATTTTTATGCAGAATTAGGGTCAATATGACAAAAAATATAAAATTTGAGGACTAAAATTGTTATACCAACTAAAAAAGTGCTACTTAACAATTGGGAGACCAAAAATAATAATTTCAAAAATGTTAGTGACCAAATTATAACAGTTTTTAGTTTAAGTGACCAAAATAAAACCTTACCCATAGTTGAGTGACTAATGGTGTAGTTTACTCTGAAGTTATTTTTTTATTATACTATTTAATGTCCAAACCTTATTATAATTAAATTTTTATTGATTTGCTATATAAAAAAGAGACAAAAATACCCTTATAAAATTATAACTTAATTTGTAGACGAGAGAGTATTTTAATAATTCTATAATTAAACCGGTATCCAATTGATTCGTGACACAAATTTAGTAAAGCTAAAATAAGTAAAGATATATTTTAACAGAATTTTTATTACTATTTGGTTTTTTTTCCTTAAAAAATTACGATTAGGCTTTTATTTTGTTTTTGGTATGATTGTTAATATTTAATTTTATTATTTTTGTATGTAAGAATGAAACATGTCTTTTATAAGAGTTTTTATTTATTTGGTAACCAAAATTTCAAATGAACCAAAATCTATAAACAATTTAGATGTTAAACCATTGAACTTAACATCAATTTTCATATAAATAACAAAAAATTGATTTTATCAAATTATAGCGTTGAATTGCTATTATTAACAAAATAGGTTACTAATACTAGTTTTAATGTTTACTAACTTTTTAAACATGATCAAATTTGGGATATCATGCCAACTTATGGATGCCTGTTTGAGTTAAATTTTCATTTGAATTGCTTAATAGAGTTAGCATAAGTTATCTAATTTGTTAATTGCTAAATTAAGTCAAGTTTAATGTATATTATTATTTAAAATTCTAATTGAATTAGTGTTATGAGTCATTTGATCAAAAAAATATTACATGTTTGAAATAAATTATATTTTCACAAGATTTTAAATAAAACTAATAACAAAATACAAAAGATGTGATTGGAACCAATGACATCAACATGCATAAAATCACAGCTTTAATTTAGTTTTGTTTTGTGCATTTTAATATTATTATATAAAAGCACCCACACAACATATTTTATTTCGTATGTATTATTTATCCATACATACTACATATTTTATTAAGGACCTATAATATAAATTACATGTCTTGGTTAACAAGAAAAATGTGTATTTGTTTTATTATTTATTTATAAACGAATTTTTAATTGTTGAAGAACATATTCACTAAATTTTTATTTAATACAACATATATAATTTTAAAGGAATACAAATCCAACGTCAACACTTCATTCGTTTAAACACAATTCATTTATACAAAATCCCATTTGTGATTTTCTATTAAAAAAAAAAAAAAACAATCCATTTGCGATGGTGCTTAACTAAGAAAAAGTTAGAGAATTAAATATTATATGGTTAAAATACGTAATTAGTATTTGTATTTAGATAAAATTCCAAATTTAAGTCGTGTACTTAAAATGTTAAAAATAAAGTTCTTTTTTTTTTTTAATTTTAAAATTTTAGTTTAATCATTAACAATGCCAGTACTTTCCATAAAAAAATTGCCAACTTAGATGTTGATTGATTGCCCTAATATGATGTTACTTATACAAAAAACAAGTTATTAAGTTGACAAATTTTGATAGAAATTACAAACAACAATAATGGTTAGACTAGAATTTATAAATTGAAAAAGTGGGAGGGATTGACTTTTTAACTTTTAAAGTATAAGGACTAAATCTCAGAATATGAATAAATAGAGGGACTACTAGTAAATTTTAACCATATTATAAATTAAAAAAAAAAAAAGGAGAGTAGTAAAAGTGAAAGGAGAGAATAGGATAGGAGGCACCGAAATTGATAAACCTGGCTTGAGTGAGCGGAAAACTCAGAAAAGGGGGTACGTATAATATTAGTATATAGTATATATGTATTAGGGGCAGCCACGTGACGTGGAGGAAGCCGAGATTCGGAGGAAGGAGAGTGTATGAAGAATGGGATAATTCATAATTCCGTAACACAAAGCAAACATCAAAGCTTGAATGGAACGATTTGATTGCATTGCACAGGAATCATTCGATGATCGTGATGGATGATATATCTCATCTTTCACACCAAAAGCAAAAGCTAAAGCTCAAATTATAATAAAGCCAACTCCCTTAGCCTTACTTTTTCATTTCTTCGTTTTGTCTTTCTCTACTTCATATATATCCTTCTCAACTCTCTCTATTTCTTCCTAACTTGCTTCTTCTTCTTCTTTAGTTCTCCAAGGTCTCTCTCTCTTTGTCTCTTAATTAACATGTTTTTATAAACTATATTTTTCCTTAATAACAATTTTCTATATATCTTATATAGTCTCAGGGCATATATAAGCAAGACAACGATGGCTCCTGTTTCATTACCACCTGGTTTTCGGTTCCATCCAACAGACGAGGAGCTTGTCGCTTATTATCTCAAGAGAAAGATTAATGGCCGCAAGATTGATTTAGAGATCATCCCTGAAGTGGATCTTTACAAGTGCGAGCCTTGGGACTTACCAGGTTTCCTCTATTTTACTTTCTTCCACTAATATTTCATTGATATTTCCTATTAAAGTTGATTAGCAGGTTAAGGAAGGAATAATAAACCTGCACATAATAAAATAACAAAATTAAAAAAACCTAAAACCAAAGAGAGTGTTATTCTTCTTATTATTTTTTAAAATTTGCTTGAAATTAAACATGAATTGCATGTATATTCATTGTAAATTACTTCCTCTAATTTCTGGGTGGCCATAATAAATTTAAACTCAATATGTTGTATTGTACGAAATAAATGATAAATAAAGACAAAGGGGTTTTAAACATATAGTATAACTTTTGTGAAGGGGAATCCAGAAAATGATTTGAATAAGATTAATTCGCTTTCATTTTTGAAGTAGTTGATAATGGCTGAAACCGAGTGAACTTTTTTACTTTTGTTTTGAACCGAACGTGCTTTATGGTCAAACATCCTACACTTTTAGTTGAAAAATCTGGGATTTGGCTACTAACCCTAGACCTTGAAGTTACTAATAAGACAATATGTGAAAGAGAGAGCAAAGGAACCCTAAAAGAAGCATCAACCAAAAAGGGATGCAATTGCATTGCTTCTTCTACAACATATATATATATATATATATATATATATATATATATATATATGAAAACCAATGCTTTTTGTTGCTTTGCTGCTCATACAAGTCTTGCTTTTTTGTGTTTTTTTTTCCTTTACTAATTTAACTCCATATGAGTGAACAAATAGAACTGAAGGAACTTAACACACAGGGAAATCATTGTTACCTAGCAAAGATCTGGAATGGTATTTTTTTAGCCCTCGAGATCGCAAGTATCCGAATGGATCAAGAACCAATCGAGCAACAAAATCTGGGTATTGGAAAGCCACAGGGAAAGATAGGAAAGTGAACTCCCAGACGCGAGGTGTAGGAGTGAAAAAAACCTTGGTTTACTATCGAGGGAGAGCTCCCCATGGGTCTCGAACCGACTGGGTTATGCATGAATACCGTCTCGACGAGCGAGAATGTGAATCTGCTTCCACCGGCTTCAATGTCAGCTCACCACTTCCACAACTTTTTTTTTTATTTTCTTCCATTATTGACTTTCTCTGGAATAATTGTTTGATATTCCTTCCTTCCTGCAGGACGCTTATGCTCTTTGTCGAGTGTTTAAGAAAAGTGCGACGACTACCCCCAAGGTTATTGGGGAGCATTACTCAACTACTGTGAATAATCAGATTCAAATTACTAGTGAGCAGTCTAACTCTAGCCTAGATTTATATTCCGAGGGTAGATGCGAAGAGAGTACCGATTTTGGGAAACCCGTGGACGCTTGTTCATCCAGTATTCTCAATAGATCATCATCTTCTATTGACGACATTTGTGATGCTAGAGATGTTAAATGGATGCAATGCTTCTCTGAAGACGCGTTTGGATTAATTAATCCTTCCTTTTCGACCTATGCAACCATTCCCAATGCTCCATCTAAGGTAAGCTTTTTTATAGGATCATCATCATCATCAAGTAATTTTACTGGTGCATTCATTCATTATTCACTGTTTTCCAGGTTGATGTAGCACTAGAATGTGCGAGGTTACAGCAGCAGATGTCATTGCCTCCACTAGAAGTTGAAGATTTCTCTCAAGTTGGAGTCGCCAATCACAAAGTGATGATGCGAACTGCTCCAATGCGTGAAACCCAACATGAAACTGACATATTAGAGGAAATTCTTTCCGTTTCTCATGCTTCCCAGCAACTGATAAATCAAGATGCTTGGGGCGGAAGCAGCTCCAGTAATGGTCATGATTTTACCTTTATGAATACCATGTACCAACACCAAAATCAAATCAACGATCAGATGAATTGTCCACTGTACACGAATCAATCATTAGAAGGATCGAGTACAAGGTCGACAATGGTGCAGGGAGATCGAATGGTTGAAAATTTGAGATGGGTGGGAATGTCGAGCAAAGATTTTGAGCAGGTAACTCTTCTTTAAACCATTTTTAGCTACTTAATTGTGCGATAACTTCGTTTATTAAATGCAGAATATATCATTATTTGTTTATTATCTTTCGACCACAGTATTGTTTCATGCAAGAAAACAAGGTTGTTCCAATACAACATATTTCGAGTTTTACAGACACTGGGGTTCAAGGTAAGTATCTCCAGTTCTTGAATAAAAATTCTGTCATATCCAGTTTTTGAACTCTATTCCTTAATTCTGATGCAGGTGAAAGTGGACATGATTACAACAGCATTGTTATCAATGACACAGGGATTAAAGATAATGAAATCGAAGATATTTCGCATGGATTCATCGAAGACGATCACTTTTTGGACGAAGGTAATATAGATGATCTAAGAAGCTCACCAAGCTATGAGGTTGTCGAGGACATTAAATTTAATCATGGAATGTTGGTTTCAACTCGGCAAGTAGCCAACACATGCTTTCACCAGGCACTGCCTTCTCAAACAGTTAAGGTTCACCAAAATCCAATTACAGCGACTAGCTACCCGCAGTTCCAGGTGGGGAAACCAGAGCCAGATGAAGCAAGATATAACAAAGGAAAATCTTTCTTTAGAAAGCTATATTCATTCACCAAAGGAAAGTGTACGGAAAGCCTCAGCTTCATGAAGTGGTGTAAAGACACTGCAAGTGGTTTCCTTTGCATGGCGATGCTTCTCTTAATGCGTATCTTTTATCTTGAGTTTGAAGAAGACACAATAAGTGAGAGATTGGTGGATATTGGATTGAATGCAAAGGAGAGTAAGAAGGAGAAGAAGGGTGTTGCAGTTTTCGGATATTCGTTGGCTAAGGGTAATGGCCGGTGGAATGATTTTGGCTTGCTTATGGCAATCTTGGCATTTTTTCTCATCATTTCTTTGGTTATGTGTACATTGTTAGCAAGCATTTTGATTTTGTACTAACTCTCTCTCTATACACATATGTTTAATTCTTTCATAGTTTTTAGTAATTGTAAACTGGGAAGGTATAAGGAAGCTGCCTTCTCCGCAGTTGAATTAGCTAAGACAAATTCATTTAGTTAGTACATTTGTAATGTTTTATTTTTTATTTTATCTCTTTCGTATCCATTTTAATATCTATATTTATTTGTAATGTTTTACTATCAATCATTGATATCTATATCGATTAATAAAAGCAACTATAGATCATTGATATCTATTTGGATCAATAAAAGCAATTTATGTTAGGAATTTATATGTTGAACTAATATTAGATGATTTAACCTTAAATGTCTACATTCATGGATGAGAGAGAAAAAAAATCATTAAATATAAATATTACAAATAATAGAATACATAAAAAGACTAATATAAACACCAATCCCGGAAAAATTCGAGTTTGTATATATGCTCTTAGTTTTTAGACACATAAAATATCATTCATCTTATTAACTTTGTTTTACCAAACTTTCCCTCGCCTCTTATGAAGTCCATCTCCATATAGAGATATGTTATGAGCATGTTGCCAAAGGGAGAGGGATCAAAGGAACATGGGGTGAGTGAGCAAGCCATTAAGCTTCTAGCTCAACTTAGGAGGGCATTTGGGAAAGAAAGAGCCAAAGAAACAAAAGGATTACATGCACTTCCAATGTATTGATTTGGAGTATATATATTGGTGTGGTAGTAACAGAATGCTTTTAAGTTGGTCATTGAATAATCATTTCCTCTCTAATTTTTTTTCTCTCTTTTCTTGCTCTATCTATTTTTTAAATTCTACTATTAGTCCTTATATTTTTCAAAAGTTATAAATTTAACCCCTATTCTTTTATTTAGTCATTTTTAATCTTTGTACTTTTCAAAATTTAAAATATCAGTTCTCACCAAACAATAACTATTAAATTCATTAAGTAAAGTTATGTTATTTTCAAAATTGGATGCGCCAGACATATTATCATACCATGTCAACTTATTATTTTCACATATTACTAACTAAAAATCTAGCTAATGGATTAGTGAATGTTATTTGTGGCAAGACTAGAAATTTAAAATTTGAAAAGTAGTACAAGACTAGCACTTAATTGCTACTGTTTGGGTCAGGATTAAAATTTCAAAATTTGAAAAGTATAGGGACTAAAATTGACCAATTCGAAAAGTAGAGGGACTAAAATTGATCAAATAAAGTATAGACACTAAATTCACAATTTTCACAAAGTACAAAGACTAATAGTAGAAGTCAACCTTTTTTTCCCCTTTTCTTGGCTCAAATTGCAAGTTGAACTTCACATTGGCGCTTTCATTGAGAAACATGGCCCATGAAATTCATGTTATGAAATGTGCCATATTGTAGTAAACACATAACTATTTTCTATGTACTTGAACTATGGATAAATAAATAAAGCTAATTTCACATTTCACTATTATATCTTTTATGTTTGTCTTTCATGTTTTGCATACATACGAAATTGTGACAAGCAAATATTAGCTTATTGATTGTCTAAGTTCAAGATGATTATAAGTGACACTGTAAGAATGTTTACATTGCGAGAAAAATAACTTTAGTAAATAATATAAATGAGTTCGTAATCCCATAAAACAATCAAAGTAAGTATTTGATTCAAACACATAGAAGGATTATTATATCGTTTACAATTCCAATTAGGGTGATAGCTAGTCTTGACTACCGAAGCTGTTGACTCCACGGGTAAAGACATAGATGTATTCATTTGAAGAATGATACATTGGACTATACCCAAGTTGAAATAATTCTAAATCCGTTTTTGAATTAATTCACTTGTGATGTTCATGGTGTGACTTACCTAAATCTTAAGTTAGCCATCGACCATGGGTATGTAACTCATGCGTTTTGATATAAGTGAAGGCTTATGCTTTAAAGGTTATTGAGCCGATAGCTGATATGTTGGGTACAAGACTTGTGTATGGCATGACTTTACTAGCAATAATGGAATTCATAGCTCAATTAAAGAGTTAACATATCATCTCATTGACATTGTGTGGATTGATAAATATGGAACGTGATCATGAGTTATTTGTTCTTGAATGAGCAATTTATCACACTCATTAGTTGACAGTGATCATATTAATTATTAAGAAGACACAATGGTGATAATGAGTTAGAATAGAATTGTATTGAGTGAACAAATTTAACTTAAAGGAATCAAGGATATCATATGAGGGTAACACACACATGACAAAGTCATTGGACAGAGCAGTTGGATGAATTGCTTTCGTAAAGAGTATACAATAAGGAGTTTTCAATCATGGTACTTCTTGTGGACTAGCTCCATGATTTAAGTAAATTGCAAATAATCAGAACAATGCTTCTGAACATAGTTGTAATTGCTCGAGCCTAATTCTATATGTTTGATTGGTCCTTTTGCTAGCTCAACAAAAGCTCGATCGGACTGCATTTGAATCAGAAAAAATTTTACGATTTGAAAATAATTTAATTGAGTTGATTTAGTCGACGTGGAATTAAATTAGGTGGTCATGTGAATTGTTCAATTAGAGAATTTTCTTGAAAATTTAATTTGGAAAATCTAATTGATTTTTGAGAAAATTAAATTTGATAAAGTAAAATTCAACTAATCAAATTAATTAAAATAAATATGATATTTTTTGAAATTAATTTTAAAATTAGACAATTGACCCGATAGGTAATTAAACTTGAAAATTAGACCTGAGATCGATAATTGAACCCGACACTGGAACCCAAGAACTGGTTGAATTGGGCCTTGTGTATGAAACTGGGCCGCCAATCCAACCAGTGGCTAGGCTAGATCGGTCAGGCCAGTGATCGCCTGACTGAACCTGTAGCAACCGAACCGACCAAGCCCATTCAGCAAAACAATGACAATTTGGGGTGCCAAGGGAGTTGCATTGGAGATGGCACCGCTGGGCACAACTGCTGTGATAGCAGCAATCTAACGATCGACGAATGGTCTTCGGTGGTGATTTTTCGGTGGTAGAGCAATAAAAAAATTACAATCCTTGTGGGACTCTACCGGGTAACTTGATTTCAAATTAACTTTTCCAAAGATAATATTGTTTTAATGAATTTAATATTAAATTTAATTTAATATTTATCTAGATAGTATTTTATTAATTTAGTATTAATACGAGATATTAAATTAAATTTAATATTTATCTATATAATATTTTATTAATTTAATATTAATGTAATTAATTCTAATCCTAGTTGAAATCTCTTTAAACTCTCCTTATATAAAATGAGCAAGGGTAATTATTTTCATACACTTGAATTCAAGAAAAGTTATTGAGAGAAAATTCTCTAAAGAAATTATTTTAGAAAATTTCTAGAGATTTTCTTATTATTTACAACTTGACCCTAGAAGTTTAGAGAAATTACGAAATTACCCTATTGGTAATTTTGTGAAAAATTTTCTGATTCAAAGTGAGCTCACACTTGGCAAACGTGAACTTGAGGATAGCAAAGAAGACTACTCGGTCGAAGCATTCCTCTGTGTTTTCTAAACCCAATTTTCTAACAATTCGATCACAAACAAAAATGATGCAGCAATTCCAAGAGTCTTACTCATAGCATGACCAATTACTGAGTTCCCTTCAATTCAGCTGTGTCAGTTAACAATAGTTAAATTGAGGACCATCTTTGCCTATTTTGAATGGAAAAGATTTAGGGGAGTGGATTACAATAGTTTAAGATTTTTCTATTTTTAGGGAATGGAGGATCATCATTGGCTCACGATGGCATGTTTTATAATGGATGGGTTGGCGATGAATTGGTTCAAATGGATGTAGAGGAGAAGGCAACTAGATGAGTGGAGCCACTTAGTGGAGACCATAAGAAAACGATTTGCTCTTAGTGAAATTGAATCACTTGAGGGACAATTGACCAAGATTCTACAAATGTGAACTATTAAAGGAGGTTTGAGAAGATGATTTTGCGTACACCAATCTTATTAAAGACATTCATGGTATAATGCTTCATTTCTAGGCTAAATGGATATTAAAAATAAGGTGTTAGATTTTAGACCCACAACAATGCTAGAGGCTATTTTATTATCTTGATTATAGTGAGTAAATAATGAGGCGAAGAAATCAATAGTATTGGGTCAAAAGAACCTACCATTGTTGCCCACACCAACCAATTCTTTAGTGGTATCTACATTATCAACATCTCATTCCATGGCAAGGACAACACCAATTCAACCACAAGTTTGACACTAATCGACTCTCGATGGTAGAACAATAGAAGAGATGCAAAAGATATATTAATGAAGTAAAAACATAAATATCATGTATGAAAGTACTTAAGATAACCTAAAAGTTTTTCACCCACCTAAGTTACTTCTTGAAAACCTGTCTACCCATTTTGATGCCTTATTGTTTTAATTACACCATCTCAGGTGCAGATGCATCTTTCTTAAGGTATTGATGTCATCCATGATAGGTTTATGCTACAAATAAGCTTCTTCTAAAGTATATTGCCTATCAATTTGTCCTTAGTCTAGACCATGCATGAGTCAGTTCTAAGACGAATTTCCATCCTTAGAGTGAAACGAATAATGATTAACTTACGAGCTACTCCGTTGTCATGACTGAAATTTTCATATTGTTAGAACATTTCAAAATATTTATAATGTTCCAATAGTTACAAGTGAAAAATTACAAGTGATCTACAAGCTATATCACTTCATTATTAACTATGAGTGACACTTGTCACTATTCATAGTGATGAATTATGCCTTTTTCTTACTAGAAGTTATGTTACTTTATTATTAATAAAAAGTTATGATTATTCAAGTAATATGTAATGAATAATTATGTTAATTCTTAATAGATGTGGCTATCCTAATAGACATCTATTTAATAATTATGTTTATTGCTAAAAGATGTGACTATCCATTTGGATAATTGTGTCTCTATGAAGAGACATGAGAATTCCTGTAAATAGGAGTAGCATTTCATTTGTGTGACACACTTAAAACACATCAAAAGTTGAGAAACAAAAGTTTCTTTTAATTCTCCTTCATTTTTTACTATTCTTAGCTTATTCCATAAAGAATGACTACATAAGTTCTTTATAGAAATTGATACTCTTGTTATACTTTGCTTAATTCTCTGTAATGCCCCAAAATTCTTGTTTCTGAATTGTCAAAAGTTGTCAAGTGAGTTAATTTGGTACAGTGGTTGAGTGTTTTGGTCATGTGGTTGAGGTCTTATGTTCAAATCCCTTCATTTGAATTTTTGTCACAATCTCTATTTTTGAACATTGAGTTTAAATATTTATTTTCGCTCAACTTTTGAATCCTGTGCATGCAAAATGAAAATATTTTTACTATTTTTTGTATGTGTTTCCTATGTGGTGATTCTAGAAATCTGATAAGATTTAAATAAATAAGATTATACTTTTATTTTTAAAAAAAATATTTTGTAATATTCCTCAAAATTCTCTCCCTCACTCGTCCATTCATTCTCGCTCTTTCCCCATTCTTTCACATTTTGTTTTTTTTCTTTATGTAAGTTTTCTTTGCTTTTTTTTTTCAATTTTTGTCACAAGATTTTGTCCTATTGTTTTCCTTTCTTTTGGTTTCCTTCTTCTCTGCTTTTGAGTTTTCCATATCAACATTCTTTTCTGTATAGCTGCGGGTCATGTGTGGTAAGGTTGTTGATCTAAGTTCGTATCTTTTTATTGGAATTTTCACGTCTTGGGGTTATAATATCCTATTGTGTGAAAATAGTTTTAACCATGTGAAGTCCTTGATTTAGGTGAGAATTTGGTAACGAGCAATTCTTCAGCAATCTAGGTGATGTTAAAGTTGTTGACTTTAACAATGGTAAGTAATCGAATGCAAAATTGGGGGTTGTTTTGTTGTTAGGGCCGAATGCCCTATTGTTTTGGCTAAAATTTTAGGAAGTAAAGGTCGTTTTCTCTTAATTGATTCTTGTTTTGTTTGCTAATTCGTGAAGTGGAATGCTGTTTTTAGCTGCTGAAATTACGGGTGTTATGTTGGCATCGAAAACTGACCAGATGTGCATCTTCAATCCCAAAAAATAGCAAATGGCGCGGTGCCAAAAAGTGTTCTGTTGATGCCACACGGCCGTGCGCCAAGTCGTGTAGGCCACGTGAGCGTGTGCGCCGTGTGCTAGACCGTGTAGGCCACACGAGTGTATGGCCCCATTTTTGGTAAATTCTAGTTAGGGTTGTAGGTAAAGTGCAATTCGAGGTTAGCCACTTCGTAGGGCCCGTAATGTGATGTATGAATTTTAAATATGAAATATGATATTTTGTTCCTGTATGTGCTACTTCTGAAAGCATATTAGCATGATCTGATGTGTAAAACATGTATGGTTTATGTGCATTTGATATTTGATTAGTATGCATGTGCATTAGGGTGGGATAACTATGTGACGGAGGAAGTGTTAGCAGTTTAATGATCTGGCTTATCTGGTGGGTTTAAGCACATATTTGTTCTAGTGGCTTGACGACACTTTTGTGGTTTCGACGATTTACCACATTATATCTAATAGCTTGAATGCACTATTCGGAAAAGTAACAAATGCTCACTTATAGTCGTGTGGGGTTAGATGAGTATTTATTACCCTAATTGATGTGTAGGGATGAACGAAGATGATAAGTAGCGGATGAAGGTAGGATTTGTATCTCTATTCGTATCAATATCAATATCAGTATCTGTATCTGCATCTACATCAATATTTGTATCTACATCTGTATCTGTTACTAAGATTGTATCTGTTCTATTTTGTTTGTATGGGCTGAGTTGCACATTGAGCTTGTTAGCTTACCATTTATTTATCCTTTCAAATAATCATCAATCTTAGGATCAAGCAATGAAGGGGAGCTTGGATTAAGATTCTGGATAAAAATAAGACAATTTATGTTTTATTAAACTATTTTGGAATTTTCAGATTTTTTAGATTGTAAATGATTTTGGGACTTTGTTTTTTGTTTTTGAATTGTTTCACTGAATTTAGTAATTATTTTTTTTAAAATTGCAAAATTATATGGTTTTAAACACTAAATCACGGTTTTCAAAATTTAATAACTTAGGAATTTCCACTGCAAATTAAAGTAATCACTTAAGTATTTTTCTGTAATGAAATAAATAGTTTTAGTAAGTGTTTCCCAAAAAGAAATAGAAAGCAATTAGCCAAAATTTAACTTTATCAAAACATATGTTTTTGAATTCAATATGGATTTTAAATGAGTTCATGTAATTCCCTAAGATTCGACCATAACGTCTAGGCTGGGTGTGGGGTGTTACATGTTTAGTGGATTGTTTTCGTTAGTGCAAAATGTTGACAATCATTGGGTTTCATTGTATTCTCGAGGTTCATTTTTAGTAACTATATTGTACACCAAAATATAAGTGGGGGCGAATGGAACCTTAAAGAAAGTGACATTGATATACACATTAAACCCTTCATTAATTTCTCATAAGTTTATTTTTATCTCTACATACCAATAACTTTAAGGTTCTAATTTTACAAATTTTGAGAAATTAATGAAGGTGTGTTTACCACATATTCACATAACACTATAAGCATGGTACTATAAGGATCACTATTGACAAATGTGGTTGCATTAAGGTCAATGATCTTGTGAAATTTTGATTTAGAATAAATTTTTATCGCGAGGAAAGGTATGCAAAATTTTTGGCTTACTATTGTTGCATGAATTGAATTTTATAGTTACGTTTTATTGGGATTAATTATATTATGCAAAAAGTATGTCTCATGGATTAATTTTTGATAAAGTCAAATGTTAGTTACTAATATCATGATTTGGGTAAATAAATAATACCATATATTAAGTTTTATATATCTTGAAAAAGAAAGAATAATTTTATACAAAAAAGTTATACTAAAAAATTGGATGAAATAAATTAAATTTCAATTCTTTTGACTTTTGTCTATTTATAATGCACCAAAAGGTGTCTAAGTGACTTTTGAAAACAACATCACTTTTCAAGTTACACTTTTTGGTTTCAAGAAATCGTTTCAACTCAAACTTTTGAAAGTAATTGTTGGATTCAATAACACAACATTTTGGTTTGGGAAGGCTCTCCCAAATGGTCATATTGCTTCTATTGGATAAAAGCATGTTCAACTAAAGTTTGAACAATGTCATCACCATTCAAAAAAAAAAGTATAATTTGTCCATTAATAGATCATTTCCCAACTTTGAATTTTCATTCATACATTTTCTTTCTTTCTTTCTTGCATGACATGTAGCATACATTATATAATTATGTACCAACCATAACTATGCATATAAAATATCATGTATATAATAAACTAGCATTTGAATTTTATAAAAACAAAACAAATGAGAAAATGAAAATTAAGGTTCAAAGCTCGGAGATAAAAATAATCTTATGAGAATTGTAAGGCCCCAAATTTTGAGCTTTTATTGTTGATATGTGCCGTTGAATATGGGTCTACTTCTATGGTTGGGTGTTCTGTTTGCTCACCTGAGATCTAAGGTTTGAGTCGCTTAAAATTTGGGACTTTTTTTTAATTTATTTAATTGAACCATTGGCTTAGGATTCCTTGCTTAAGTTTAATTCGGTGCCTTTTTGTGTCAAGAATAAGCCTATTGGTCCACTAGTTAAGCATCTATCTATGCTTTGGTTTCGTGTTTGAGGCTCTTCTTATGCAACAAAGAATTTTGTTTTGCACCTTTCTGTAAAACTGATCTGAAATTTAAATGCCTTCCCTCTAATATGTGTAGACATTTCTTTTCCATCTGTTCTCATATTTTTTTTAATTTTGTTTATTCCAATTGTTTTACGTTTTTCTCAAAATTCTCTTTTTGTTCTAGTCATCTTGCGAAATTGCTAAGAGGAGTGCGATATTGTTTGCTCCGGTGCGCTTTATGGTAAATTTGGTCGATTGTTTGGTTATATTGTGTTGTTGTGCGAATTGGGAAAAAATCATCAAAACTTCGAGTTGTTGTTAATTTTGTTGTTGTTGTGTTCCAATAAGCTAGGGGGGACTCAAGAGACGCCCAACGCTTCTTATTTTGCTTACAAACTGGGTGTGTACTGGGAATTTGCGGTAAGTAAACTCCCATTCGTTTTGTGTAGTGAGTTGAAGGTTTCGACAAAAAATTGATTGTTTTCAATTGAGTATTTAAGACTGTTTTATTGAATTGGACGTCTGGGACTTGTTTTTAGGCATGGAATTTGCATTGTGGTGCTCCTACAACGTCGTGTAGCAAGTGGGTATCGAAACTCTTTCTTTTACTGCTTTTTTCTTCGTTAGAAACGAGGTTGTCGATAGCACACGAGCTACCACACGGGCATGTGTACAAGCCGTGTGAGTCACACAAATGGTAGAAGAAATTAAGAAATTAAACACACAAATTTAACATGGAAAAACCCCTCCAAAGATGATAAAAAAACTATGGGCAAAGATAATTTTACTATAATGACAAAAGAATATAAAATATGGAGATAAAAACTAAACCCCAAAACCCGAAAACAAAAAACTCTCAAAACGTAAACACAAAATTCTCGAAAAGTGTTATGAGTTCTAATCTTTTAATGGGTTTCATTTCTAATGTTGTAAAATAGCCTATTTATAGGCTAAATTCGCAAGTAAAATAATAATAAAATAATCTAGACTAATCAGAGTTCGATTGAAATAAATAAACAGAGTTTAACTGGGAGATTATCTATCAAATTTGATTGAAATATGAGTCATACTCAACAGTATTTATTCTCTAGGGACATCAAATTGTTAATCCATAGCATTTCTTTCAAATAGCTTTCATTCTTTATAATTTAGTCCCTAAAAACCCAATAACGATCTTAAAGCCTTAAGCTTTAATCTAGCTATATTTCAAGCTAACCCACTGTATTTCTATCATAATCTTCACCTAATCAAGCTTAGTCTATCATCAATTTCTTGTTTCTAACTTCAACTACCTTAAAATTTCTTTAATGGAAATTTGAACTAATATTAACAATAGCAAAAACTAACTAATGGGTTAACTCAACCATGATTCACACTTGAAAAATCTATAAAATTTGTTGAGAAAATCACTTACCTTAGAAAATGTGGCCGGCCATGGAAGAATGTTAAGCTTGATTTCTTTCTCTTTTAGAATCGGTTGTGAGGAAGAGAATTTGTGAAGATGATAACCTTTTTTTTTCTTTTTCCCACTAACTAAACAACTTATACATTCAATTAACAAAATAATTAAACTAAATAACATTAGATCTAATGGTAACCATGTAAAGTTAATAATAATAATGGGCATGAACGGTTGAGATTATCCATGGCCACTAACTATTATCAAACATGGTTTATTTGATATTTAGTCCTTGGTTCTATTACTTCTTAAGGCATTGCAAAATTCTAAATTAATTTTCACTTGTTTTGGTCACTATGAATTTAGTCATGTACTTTTTTTGATATCCTACTTAATTAATTTCTAATAAATTTTATCTTTAATTTAATTACTAACATTTTTTTTTAAAATTTTGGCTCCCATTACATAATTGCTCAATTAAAATTTTTGGACGAATCAATTTAATAAATTTGATCTCAAAATTAACTTTTCTAACACCGACATAGATTGAGTTGTTACAAATTACCATAATGAGTTGAGAGTACAGTTCCGCCTTTTTCTATTAACAAACTTAATATTTACCCCCGTCTCGCATGTACATATATATACCCTTTTTGAGTTATTCACTAAAAATATTATAAAAATTAAGGAGGTAAATGAGTTTTTTTTTTTTTTCACAAGTTACTTAAATTCAACTTAAATGGATTTTATTTATTAATTATTGAATTGAATTCAAAATTGAGCTCAAGCAGCTTGAATTACTAAGCAAGTGGAATTTGAGTGTTTTAATATTTGATTCAAGTAGCTCGCAAACTCAATCAAGCTTCTTTTTTTTCTTTTAATATCTATACTATTATTTAGAATTTTTACTAAGTTGGTGTCACCCTTTAACCAAGTCTCGATTCATTTACCAAAAGTCCCTTACTTTTATAAAGCAATAGACATTATTTTGAAGATAATTTTATCTTTTCATATAGCTTCTAGAAAAATATTTGTGCATTATAAGATTTAAACTCAAAACATTATGTTTTTTAATAACTTAACATTATCATTTCAACCAAAACCATATTTAGTTGTTATATTTTTTAATCTAAAATTTGTTACATAAATTTTTTTCCACATTGTGGGTAGACCTTTTTGTGGGTTATGCCACCTACCCAAGTTAAACGTCTGTCCAAAATTTAGAAGGGTTAAATAAAAAATATTAGGCTCAAAAAAAGGTTCATGTAACACTCCAAAACCCAGCCTAGAAGTTTAGATCGGATCCTAGAGGTTACATTGATCACCAAAGTGATCGTAGGAAAGTTTTATCCAAAACAAATTGTTTCAAATTCCACTTCACCATTTTAAAGTTTAAGAAACCGAAATTAATTAAACGTTAGCTTTCAATCAGAAAAGTTATAGCAAAGTTTAATAAATATACAAAATAAAATGTACGATTGGAAACTTAAAACGGAACTTGTACCATAGTTTTATAAAACCTTACAAATTAAAACATTTCATTTTAGTAAACCATTTCCAAAACACAAATCATTTCAACTTACTGTGGTACAGTTTCTCAATTTTTTTTTCAAAACACCAACTTGCGCACACGGATACATAGATACACAGGCCGAGTTTTTGCAAACCTGACTCTGATACCACTAAATGTAATACTCTAAAATTCGACCTATAAGTTTAGACTGGATCTTGGAGGTTACATTGATCACAGAAGTGATCGTAGTAAAATTTTACCCAAAACAAATTGCCTCAAATTCCACTTAAACATTTTAAAATTTAAGAAACCGAAATTAATTAAACATTAGCTTTCAATCAGAAAAGTTATAGTAAAGTTTAAAAAATGTACAAAATAAAATGTACAATTTAAAATTTAAAACGAAACTTGTACCATAGTTTTATAAAACCTTACAAATTAAAATAGTAAATCAAAACTAAAAAGATAACTGATTAAGTATTTTCAACCAAGACTATTCGAGACCTCCGCATGCTGAGTCCAACAGTAGAAAACGGAAGTGTACCAGCAAGGGGAAACACTAAAGGGGGTGAGCTACATGAGCTCAGTGTGAGTTTAAACGATTAAAAACAAATTTCAGAAGAGAGCACCAGATGACAGTTCAAAACAAAACATACTTACAAATGTAAGCAGAAACAGATAGTAGACAAGGAACCAACGCCCCAACACGCAATCAGAACAGATCACATTAAGTACACACGGAACACTTAACATAGGTGTTGTTCAGCCAAACAGAATACGGTCAAATAATCTTACACCCAAACAGATGTACATGAATGCAGTCAAGTACCAAAACCCACTGTAGCGACGTAAAATTTTGCTTTCGGTCGCTAATTGTGGCGATTTAGTGAAAATTTGAAAATGGAATCTCGGTTTTATAAAAAAGGGGAGTCGCCACAGATCTTTTTCTAGGTGTGATCGGACACTTAATAAATTTATTTTTTTTAACAAAAGAAGGCTGAGTTTAGGTCTACATGAAAATCCAGAGAAAAATTAGGGTTCAGGAGTCTGTTACGCGCAAGGAAGGTATTAGCACCCTCGCAACGCCCAAAATTGGTATCTTATAAACATGTGTTGTCTTGATTTTCAAAAATACGAGTTCAATGAAACACTTAATCGTGATTTGATTGAAAAGACGAGAAATTTTAGTTTATTCCGGTTTTTGAGAAGGACATACCGCTTTAACACAAGTCAATTGATGTTCACCCAACATAACGATGAAATTCGATGACTTAATGTTAAATCGGTACGTTGCCTTGATTATGAGATTAATTTAGAAAATGAGAATAAGATTTTTTAATTAATGCAAAGCAAATTGATATGGAATAAAAATAAATAAATGAAAGAACTAAAAATATATTGAAGCAAATTGTAACAATGGTTTTAAAAACAATAACCTTGCATGCGATATTAAACGTAATGATAGTATCAAATACGAGATAAGGATGAACGTATATATAAACATATGATAATAAGTAAAGTGATGTAAACATAGTATTAAAAATGAACAATATTAACATGGAATACTAGAAATAACAATAACAATGATATTTACAAAAAAGAAAATAAAAACAAATCATGTACTAATAATAAAATAAGAAAGAAAAAAAAATATATTTGGTAACAATAACATAAATGATAATGTGTACATAAATATATATATATATAATGTGTACATAAAAAAAAAATATATATATATATATATATATATATATATATATGCATATGCATGTATGTAACAATAATAATATTTACAACAATAATATAAAATAGTGATATGTACATAAAAATACATATATGTATATAAATATGTTAATAATGGTAATAATAATAATAATAATATAACTTAATAATATTAAAAATAAAATAATAGATGATAATAGTGAAAAGAGTAAATATATATAGTAAACACATTATTAAAATAATACTTTTAAATATAAAAAACATATATAATGAAAACACACTATGATACTAATAACGATAATGATAGTAATAATAATGCTAATATAATAAATGTAATAATGGTACAAAATAAGATAGTATGAATAATATATACAAAAAATAATAAAATAATAATAATAATAACAATAACAGTACAAATACAAAGGAAAGGATGACATAATAATAAGGTAATGAAAATAAAATAATGAATAATAATATATTAAAAATAATAAATATAATAGTGTAAAAAAATACCATATATAAGGAATATATATATATACATATATAATAAAGATATACACTAATATTTAAAAATAATAATAGTAAATATAATAATAATAATATTATTATTATTAAATTTAATATATATATAATATGTACATAACAATAATAATAATAAGTAACAATAATATAATAATAATATAGCAAAATTAATATTACAAATAATATTGAAGAACAAAAACAAAAAAAGGATGAAATTGAGACCAAAACAGAATTCATGGGGTGAAATTAGAAATAAAATAGGAAATCGGATCAAATTGCAACGCGCGCATGATCTAGAAGGACCAAAAGCGCAATATTCCCAATCATTAAAACGCTGCGCCTGGCCAAGGACTGAATTGAAAAGCGCAACAAAATCCAGGGTCGAATTAAAAGCAAAAAAAATCTGATTGTAAATGCATGAAAAAGCGGAAGGGCTAAATACGCAAATAGCCCTTCCGTTTTAAAAAACACGTTGATCTAACTGGAGCGGGCCGGGTCGGGGCCAAAACGGCGTCGTTTTATTAACAAAAGGGGGGACCAAAACGGTGCGTTTTGGTCCCTATAAAAGCCAAATTTTTTTCAAATTTTCATTTTTTTTGAATATATGTATGTCTGTATATATACTATTATATATGTTTAAGAGTATGATGAAGAAAAAAAAATGGATTCGAAAAAATAAACAATCACCTTGGTTCCTGATGTCTGATATTTTCGTTTGTTCGATTCTCTGATTTCGGGTGTTCGAATCACCGCTTTTGTATGTATTGAAATCTAACTTATGTATTCATTTCTTCCTGAACATTTCGAAAAAATAAAAACACTAAAAAAAGAAGGAACCCCTATCTTCTTGTTTCCATTCGGTTTTTATATCTGATTTATTACACTGTTTGTTTCTCCTTTTGGTTACTATTACATGCTCTGTTTGCTTTGCAGGTGGTGGGTGAACGGTGGAGGTGACTACGGGGCAGGTGGCGCCAGGAGATGGGGTTGCAGTGGGCAGGTGATGGCAGAGGCAAGTGGGGAGGGTGGTTGCGGGGCGGGGGTAGGTTAGGGTTAGTCTTAGGGTTTCTTTTTTCTTTTTTTTCTGATTTGGGCTTTGGGCTAGGGATTTTGGGTTATTTGTATTTAGAGGTGATCATGGGCCGAGCCGGGCTGGGTCTGGGCCGGGCCATACAAAATTTTAGGCCCGTCTACTAGATGGGCCTAAAAATTTGCCCATGCCCAGCCCGAAATAAAATTGCTAAGCCCGAGCCCGGCCCGGCCCGGCCCATATTAAATGTTTTTTGCTTATTTCATTAAATAAAAAATTTAAAAAATATAATAAATCAAATATATTTAAAAACATAAAAACAAATATTAAAACAAATAAAAATGATACTAAAACAATTCTTAAAACAATACAAATATTTACAATATAATAAAAAAATGGTTATATTAAAAATTTAAAATGATTAAAAATAAAATAAAAATATATTAATATATAATTCAGTAGGGCCAGAACTAAAAAACTCTTACCCGAGCAGCCCATTTTCTAAACGGGCTCATTTTTTTGCCCAAGCCCATTTTTCTGGCCTATATTTTTACCCAAACCTCCCATTTTTCAGCGGGCCTTGGTCGGGCTGGCAGCCACTGACCATGATCAGCTCTATTTGTATTCGGGCCCGGGTAATTTGGGGTGATGAGCTGAGGGGTTAGTTGGGTTTAATTTGTATTGGGTTTGGTCTGTAATCGGTTGTGGGTATTTGGGTTTATTTGGGTTAATTTAGATGGGTATTAGGTTGGAATGGGTTGTAGTGGACCATTGGGGTTTGGGTTAGATGTTTGGGTCTTGGGGTTCAATGTAAATGGGTTGTAATGGGCAAAATTGGGCTATAACAGCTGCCCCTCTTTGCTCATTGTCGTGTAACTAGAATAGAGCAAAGACATAAAGAAAGGCCAATTTTGCCCGGTCTTGCTGAGTCTTGACTTCTTAGGTGCTCTTCTTGCTCAGGTAGTCTCTTTCCAGTCCACCCCATCTTGTAGCTTTGGTTCAATCCACTGCAAATTCGGAGATATGCCTTGTTGCTTCAATCTATTCCAATGTAACTTCAAGGATATGAGATTTATGGCTTCGATCTTCTCTGCAACTTCAGGAAGATGAGATCTACAACTTCAATCTGCTCTTCTATCGCTTTTGTGAGATAAGGTTTGTGGCAAGATCTAATATCCTCGATCAGCTCCACTGCAAGTTCAGGGAGACAAAATCTGATGTCTTCAATCAGCTCCAATCTTTATTCTTTACTCGGCATGTAATCTGAGCTCAACTCACTTCTCGCAATATGAGTTGACTCTTTAAAAAAACAGACATTAAAAATAGAAATTGAAAACAGCTCAGCACGTAAGCCAAGGCTCAACTCACCTCTCGCAATATGAGTTGGTTTTTGAAACTGAAAAGTAGATTTTGAAAATACCTCGACATGTGACCCGAGGTTCAACTCACCTCTCGCAATATGAGTTGATTTTTAAAAAATATAGATTGAAAAAATAGAAATTGAAAATACCTCAGCGTGTCCTGAGGCTCAACTCACCTCTCGTAATATGAGTTATTTTTTTGAAAAGCACAAATTGAAAATACCTCAGCGTGCCCTGAGGCATTACTCACCTCTCGCAATATGAGTTGATTTTTTGACAAACAGAAATTGAAATTACCTCAGCGTGTCCTGAGGCCCAACTCACCTCTCGTAATATGAGTTGATTTTTGAAAAATATAGATTGAAAAGTAGAAATTGAAAATACCTCAGCGTATCCTGAGGCTCAACTCACCTCTCCCAATATGAGCTGATTTTTGACAAACAGAAATTAAAATTACCTCAGCGTGTCCTGAGGCCCAACTCACCTCTCGCAATATGAGTTAATTTTTGAAAACAGAAATAAAAATATCAGAATACCAAAACAAATCATCTGGTGGAACTCAAGTGTCTTTTCCTTGATCCAGTATAACTATCATTCAAAATTTTTTGCTCTGCTGGAGTACCTGTATATGTCATGCATGATGTTATCATGATATGCACATGTTGGTCTTAAATGCTTATATGCCTACATGATCATGCTATGCGCCTTAGGCATGTTTGTCGCCTGTCCTTTTTCATCACAATTTTTGTGATGATATGCATTCATTAGTTCGGCTCTTGACTTTCTCTTTAGGCTCTGTACTCGTCCTTAGACTTCACGAACACTATGTTGTTTCTCAAATATCACTCTTTTGCCCCTGGTTGAACTTTGTCCTTGCTTTGAGACTCTTGTATTTATCAAATTCTTATCCGGGTAATGCTTAACATTTCTTTTGTTTAGAGTATGTCATTTCATTATTTATCATTTAAATAAACAACATAATGAGATGCATGAAAATGGTCAAGTAGGGATAAAAGGATACCTCACATTTATTTATTTCAAATGTAGCAAACAAAGAAAGTTAACCAATGATAGTAAAAAATGTGTCATAAAGAGAAAGGGATCGCATTCAAGGGATACAAATGCTCTAGATATTCAACGCATGAACTCTTCCATGTTCCTTAATCAAGAATCTTTTCAAGCATGGCTTCTTGTGTAGAAGATTTCAAGCTTTCAGAAATGCTTCAAATACTATAGTCTTGCCGTTTGTCTCACTTGTTTGAATCGTCTTGCTCTTTGAGCCCAGGTCTGCTTCATTAGAACGCACTTTCAGGTTTTCATCCTAACTTTTGTGTTAATCAAGACGCCCTTTTTGGGTTTTCATCCTGATCTTTTTTTTTATTTTTTTTCAAGCATAATATTTATTCACAGCATCTGAGTTCACTGGATTCGGTAACTC
Organism: Gossypium anomalum; assembly: GCA_025698475.1. Taxonomy (NCBI): domain Eukaryota; kingdom Viridiplantae; phylum Streptophyta; class Magnoliopsida; order Malvales; family Malvaceae; genus Gossypium; species Gossypium anomalum. The sequence goes on from CM046966.1 coordinate 21,908,647, forward strand.
ATTCCCATCTATCTCGGTGAGAATCAAAGCTCCACCCAAGAATGCCTTCTTTACAATGTATGGTCCTTCCCAATTTGGTGCCCATTTTCCTCGCAGGTCTTTTTGTATTGGGAGGATTTTTCTCAGCACGAGTTCTCCTTCGTGAAATTTTCTTGGCCGTACCTTCTTGTCATGGGCCGCGATCATTCTCTTCTGGTACATTTGTCCATGACAGATTGCCTTCAAACATTTTTCTTCAATGAGGTTCAACTGGTCATATCGAGCTCGAACTCATTCTGCTTCCTCTAATTTCGACTCCATTAAGACTCGTAAAGATGGGATCTCAACTTCGATATGTAACACAGCTTCCATTCCATAAACCAGAAAGAAAGGAGTTGCTCCCGTAGATGTCCGCACAAATGTGCGATATGCATACAAAGCGAACGGTAGCTTCTCGTGCTAGTCTTTATAGGTCTCGGTCATTTTCCCAATGATCTTCTTAATATTTTTGTTAGCTGCTTCAACAGCTCCGTTCATCTTTGGGCGATAAGGCGATGAGTTATGATGCTTTATTTGAAATTGCTCACACACTTCTTTCATCATCTTGTTATTCAGATTCAACGCGTTATCTGAAATGATTCTTTCAGGCAGACCATATCGGCAAATGATTTCCTTTTTCAAAAACCTGTAAACTGCAGTTTTTGTCACATTGGCAAACGGAGCGGCTTCTATCCATTTGTGAAGTAATCAATAACCACAAAAATAAACTGGTGTCCATTAGAAGCTTTTGGGGAAATTGTCCCTATAACATCCATGCCCCACATAGAAAAAGGCCACGGAGAAGTCATGACATGAAGAGGCGAAGGGGCTACATGAATTTTATCACCATAAATTTGACATTTGTAGCATTTTCATGCAAAACTAATGCAGTCACTTTCCATCGTCATCCAGTAATAACCGAGTCTCATAATCTTCCTGGCCATAGTGAAACCATTGGCATGTGTCCCACAAATTCCCTCATGGACATCTTCGTGTATTTTCTTAGCTTCAATAGCATCCACGCATCTCAGAAGCACTTGGTCCTTTCCTCTTTTGTACAAGATGTCTCCATTAGGAACAAATCCCACTGACATTCTTCTAATTGTTCTTTTTTCATTCTCATTTGCTTGCTCGGGATACTTTTGATTCTTGACATATTCTAGGATATCATAGAACCGTGGCCGTCCATCTGCCTCTTTTTCAATGCTACAAAAATTTGCAGGGACCTCGTATATGCTCATTTTGAGGGGCATTATTTCTGCTTCTCTACTTGCTTTGAACATTGAAGCCAAAGTGGCCAGGGCATCAGCCAATTGGTTTTCTTCTCGTGGGAAGTAATGAAAAGTTATTTCTTTGAATTCTTTGATCAATTCAGCCACTAAATCACTGTACTTAATCAGTTTTGGGTCCCTCACTTCCCAATCTCCACGGATTTGGTAAACCACTAGGGCTAAGTCCCCGTACACCTCTAGGGTTTCAATATTTTGTTCGATGGCCGCTCAAAGTCCCATGATACAAGCCTCATATTTTGGTATGTTATTGGTACAGAAGAAGTTCAGTCTTGCAGTGAACGGATAATGATTCCCGTCTGGTGATACTAGGATTGCTCCAATTCTATGTCTTAAGGCATTCGACGCACCGTCAAAACTCATTTTCCATGGCTTCTCTTTTGATGACTCGGATTCCTTTTCTGTGATGCACATTAAATCTTCATCTGGGAAATTGAATCTCAAGGGCTCATATTCCTCTGTCGTTCGAGTCGCTAGGAAATCAGCTATAGCGCTCCCTTTTATCGACTTCTGACTTACATAGGTAATGTCGTATTCCGATAGGAGGATCTGCCATCTTGCCATTCTTCCTGAGAGTGCCGGTGATTCCATCATGTATTTTATTAGGTCCAGCTTTGAAATTAGCCATGTCGTATGATACAACATATATTGCCTGAGTCTCCGAGCTACCCAAACCCGAGCGCAATAGTATTTTTCAATGGACGAATACTTTGGCTCATATTCAGTGAACTTTTTGCTGAGGTAGTAGATCGTATTTTCTTTCTTTCCTGACTCGTCATGTTACCCCGGTACGCAACCCATTGAATTTTCGAATACAGTCAAATACAATATTAATGGTCTTCCCGGAGTTAGCGGTACTAGCACTGGAGGACTAGACAAATATTGTTTTATCTTATCAAATGCCACCTGGCATTCCTCATTCCATTCTCCTGGGTTATATTTTCGAAGAAGCCGAAAGATTGGATCGCATTGGTTGGTAAGTTGAGCGATAAATTGGGCGATGTAGTTTAATCTCTCTAGAATCCTCTAACTTTCTTTTGCATGCGCGGAGGTTGTAACATTTGAATGGCTTTTATTTTATCTGGATCAACCTCAATACCTCTTTCACTGACAATGAAACCTAGCAACTTTCCCGAGGTAGCCCCAAATGTACATTTGGCTGGATTAAGCTTTAGCTGAAACTTTTTCAGCCTTCCGAACAACTTCTTGAGGTTCACTACATGCTCTTCTTCCCCTCAGGATTTAGCAATCATATCGTCGACGTAGACCTCTATTTCTTTATGCATCATATCATGGAATAACGTCACCATAGCCCTCTGATATGTTGCCCCAGCATTCTTTAACCCAAATGGCATCACCTTATAGCAGAATGTTCCCCACATTGTTACGAAGGTAGTTTTCTCCATATCCTTAGGGGCCATCTTAATCTGATTATACCCCGAGAATCCATCCACGAAAGAAAACAATGAATGTTTTGTTGTGTTATCCACCAACGTATCAATGTGTGGTAAGGGAAAATTATCTTTAGGACTTGCTCGATTCAGGTCACGATAATCCATGTACATTCGTACTTTGCCATCTTTCTTTGGTACCAGGACTATGTTAGCTACCCATTCTGGATATTTGGAGGCTTGTAGGAAGCCTGCATCAAATTGCTTCTTGACTTCCTCTTTTATTTTCAACAACATCTCAGGTCTCATCCGTCTTAGCTTTTGCTGAATGGGTTTGCATTTTGGCTTTAATGGGAGCTTATGGACCACTACATCTTCATCCAATCCCGGCATGTCCTGATATGACCATGCGAATACATCTTTGTACTCGCGGAGCAAAGCAATCAAATTATGCCTGGTGCCCTCTGAAATAGAGGTCTCAATCTTCACTTATTGCTTCCTTTCTTCAGTGCCCAAATTTATTGTTTCAACAGATTCTTGATGAGGCAAAATCTGTTTATCCTCTTGTTCGACCATTCTTAGCAGGTTAGGAGACGAGACATAATCTTCAGCATTTTCTTCGGCTTCGAATTCTCCTAAACAAACAGCCTTCTCAAAATCAATTTCAGGACTCGTAATGAGTTTGTTCATGCCATTGATATCTGAGCACCTGAAAGTTGAATGGAAAAGGAAACTATAGAGGGGCATCCAAGTATTGGAACTAACAAACAAAATGTTATGGCATGGCATGAGGCAAATGTGAGGATAGGCTATGACATGAGAAAATGATTATGAAATTAGTGATAATGCGAAAGATCGTGACAAAATGCATCTTCATTGATATTCATTTGAATGATAAAGAGCGAATGCAAGCTCTTACAAAAGAATTCTATTATATCTAAGGACACAATAGAGGGTTCACGTTTGAGCATTACTCTAAAGACTTATAAACTACAAGAAGGTCCTCGGTAGTCCAATTGTTCAACATGAAACCTGGGGGACAAGGGCGTATCCTTGAGACGTCTTTACTTGCATCAGCTCCTTTGTCAATGACATTTATCATCGACACTCAAAGATCCTTTCAATTAACGCGACAAAGATGCTTCGTGGATTATCTTGCTCGGGGTATATCATTCCTGCAGATGTAAATGTTTTTGACAAATGAGGGTACGTTATGGGCTCCCATTCTAATTCTTGGCCTAAGGCTCTTACAATCCTTCTCTCCTGATCCTTCTTCCACTATTTTCTTCTTTGACGTATGTCTGGCTGGAAACTAGACCGTATCGGGTCTTGTGGTATACTGGCTTTAGAGCCCTAACTATTCCTTGCTGAAATTTTCCCAAACCTTTCCTCGCTCGGGCTCCTTTCCCCACAGTCAGCTTGATACCCATCTTGGTATTTCTTGACAACTTAGGCACGAGAATTCTGTTTCCCTAGGGAAAAAATGTGGCATTGACAAATTCAAAAGATCGAAAGGAACATTCCACTGCGTCTTTGCTTACTTCAAGGTACGGCGCATCAACAGAGATTGATGCGACAATGTCTTTTTCGCCCTCGACTGTGACCAAACAGCCATCCATGATAAATTTCATTTTTTGGTGGAGGGATGATGGAACTGCTCCAGCGGAATAGATCCAAGGTCTTCCTAAGAGGCAATTGTATGATGGTGTAATGTCTATGACTTGAAATTCAACCTCGTATATATAAGGGCCCACTTCTAGAGGGATTTCAGTCTTCCCCATGACTTCACGCCTCATCCCATTGAATGCCCTTACCATGGAATGGCAGGGCCTTAAATAGTATAGATCCATCAGAATTCTGGAAAGCGTGGCCAAAGGCATGACGTTAAGTGCCGACCCATTATCAATGAGCGCATTCGGTATTATGTAGCCCTTGCAGTGAGTCGTAATATGCAGCGCTTTCACCGAGCCTCTACCGTTGGGCGGTATCTCATCATCACTAAAAGAGATAAAATTATCCGTGTTCAGATTATTAACCCACCTATCAAGCTTCTCAACAGATATGTTGTTTGCTACGTAAGCTTGATTTAACACCTTTAGCAAGGCGTTCCGGTATGGCTCTGAATTTAACAGTAAAGATAAAACTAAGATTCGTGCTGGTTGCTTATTTAATTGTTCCACCACATTGTATTCACTGTGCTTGATAAATTTCAAGAACTCCTGTGCTTCTTCCTCATCCACAGGCTTTTTAGTTTCTTGCATGGGTGGAGTTTCCTGCTCGACTTCAGCCTATATCACTGTCTTTCCTTTTTGCTTCCAGTCACTGTTCTTCTTTATCGGCTCAATCTCTTTATAATAACACCGCCTACTGCGGGTAAAATGGCCTACCTCCCCAACATCTCTAGTTGTGGCTTTAGGCTTTTCATCTTCAGGTGTGACGATGTTGACATCGTACTTCCATGGTACTGTTTTATTATCCTTATAAGGGAAGGAAGATGGTACTTCGGTTATCACTTTTGGTTTCACAGGTTTCTTCTTCGCGTCGTAATAAATTATTAACGGTCGGTTGGCGCTATACGGGAAACCTGATTGATTGTCAGAGGCGCATATTTCTCCTCTATCGGCCTCTTCGCCTTTATAAAAGATCTCAATCTCCTTATTATCCATCATACTTTGCAGTAATCTCCTGAAATTCTCGTAGGACTGAATATCGTGCCCTTCAATACCACGGAACTCAAAAAAACTGTGACCTTTTGCATTTCTTCCTTCGAATACTCCGTTAAGATAACAGAGCAACCCTTTTTCAACTGGTACCTCCCAAATTTTCTGCAGAGGTGTTCTTATTTCAGAAACCCATCTTCTACTTTGTTGTTTGTCCTTCTCTCCTACTGCGCTCACATTTCATTCGGTGTGATTTGGGAATGGATTTTCGACCGTACCGCCAGTACCATCAAATCGCAAAATGCCCGCATCGATGAGTCCTTGAACTCTCTTTTTAAAGGCAAGGCAATTTTCCGTAGAGTGCCCCTGGTTCCTAGCATGGTATGCACAACTAACGTTTGGATCATACCATTTCGGGTATGGAGGCTTAAGGGGTGCCATGTAATGGGGAGATATTAATTACTTTTCTAAGAGTTTTGGGTATAGTTCCCCATACGACACAGGAATAGGAGTAAATTGCAGTTTCTCGGGATTACGCCTTACTAGTCTTGGTTCGTTTCTGGGTTGGCTTTGAATAGGTACAGTGTTTTGTGGGAATGTGGCAACGGGTCTTTGATTGTTCGTAGCGTATACGGGGTAGGAAGGAGGTGGTATTTGGTAGTAAGGGGTTTGAGGAGGATAATAGAAATTTAGAGGTGGATAATTTCGAGGTTGGGGTTGATTTGGATATGGATTAGGGGTATAACGGTTTTCCACTCCCACCATATGGGCTGTTGGTTCTTTCTTCTTCATGGGCGTTACCCTTCTTGAACTTTCTTGACCTTCCATCCTCCTACTTTTGATGGCATTCTCGATAAGTTCTCTAGATATTACGATATCTGAAAAATCCTTCGTAGCACTTCCCACCAGTTTGTCATAGAATGGTGCTCTCAGAGTATTGTTGAAAAGAATTGTTATCTTAGTCTTCATCAGTGGAGGCTCCACTTGGGCCGAGATAAGGTCTACGTTGGTTTCTTCTCCATCATTTGCAGAGTCATTCGGTCAGGCAACATATCAGATACGTGTTTGTACTGTTCACAGAACACTGACGCTAAATCCTTCCATGATCGGATTCTTTTTCTATTAAGCTGATTATACCACCGAAGAGTTGATCCTGCTAGACTATCTTGAAAACAATGTATGAGTAGCTTATCTTCGTTCACATAACCGGTCATCTTCCGGCTAAACATGATGAGATGCACTTTTGGGAATCTTGTCCCATCGTACTTTTCAAAGTCTAGTACTTTAAACTTTGGGGCCAAAACTAAATCGGGTACCAAACTGAGCTCTTTAGCGCCCAGTGCCGAGAAGACTTCAGTGCCTTCTATCGCCTTAAGTCTTTCCTCCAAACTCCTATACTTTTCTTAAGCCTCGTGATCATCCATTTTTAACCTGGCTATTTCTGCTGGATTATCCAAATCTAGAATAATTGGATTGACAGGATTAGCTCCAGGATTTGATATAAATATTCCTTGCCCTAAATGAGTAGGTGACACTGGCCGTTGCTTCAGGTCTGTATGTTCCCCTTGGGTGTACCCTCTTTGTACTGCGTGGGCATGTAGCGGAGTGAATCTTAGGGGATAGAGCGGATCTTGATTGTGATTAACTCTTGACTGTGGTTCCACAATGTCAGGGTTCATAGGTCCCTTTCTTTTAACTAAAGCTGACATCATTTCCATCATCTTGGCCATTTGATCCTTCTGTTCGAGCGATTCTTCTCGAGATCTCACCATTAAGTCTCTTACCTCTTGCTGCGACTTGGCCAACTGCTCTTGTAATTCCCTTTGTATTCTTTCTATTCTTTCAATCCTTTCATTGAATTCTTCCTCTATTACTCTAGCTTGTCAACGCGTTTTATACGAATGGCATAATTCCAGATTTGGAGTGTTGCAACTGTGAATTATATGATTCTAACCTTAGCGAATGATTATGGGATATGCAATGAATGAATGAATGAATAAATGTCATATGAATGTTAGTCATGAATGAATATGCAAGAATTTAGTGTTGATTTCAAGACGGCCCCTATTTAGGCATTTCATTTATCAAAAAGAGTCTATTACAAAACATTTTGCCATTTCCAATTCAACTATTACACAAACTTTCTAGTTATATCGCCATATTCCTTTACTCGTACTAAGAATTCTGATATGTTTGATCTTCGACCCGGAGGGAATTGGCAAATGAGAATTTCAGGTTCTTCCGATAGTTGTACCACGTGCATGGCTACCCTACAAATTTCATTGATCAGATAGCTAAGTTGCATTTCTTTTTCTTGGAGACCCTCCTCATAAGCACGAATGTCTCTATCATATTGACTATTCTTTTCTTCCAAAGTCTTCAAGAGAGTATCTAGCTGTTGTTGACGATCTTGCAGCATGTCTTCTAAATCCCGTATCCTCTCTTTTAGTTCTTGACGTTTAGATCGACTAGTCATTACCTCGGCAGACATAGCTTCATATTCGACGTTCTTCTTCCTTAGCTCTATCATAGCCCGCGCTGCCTTTTCTTTTTCTTTTTTCGCTTTTCTTTTCCGAAATTCCATTTCGCCTTTGATATTGTTTAATTCTTCTTTCCATTCCGCTGATGACTTGCCCAACCCACTATTCTTGATAGTGACTCTTAACTTTTTATTTTCCAGATGAAGGTCCCTTAGGTCGTTTCTTATGATTTCAACTTCTTTTTGCACTTTCTCGATTCTAGATCTTTCAATCTGAACGTCGATCTTCAGTTGGTAGTTTTCCTCTTGAAGAGCACTAAGGTCCCGAGACATCTTGGCCTTTTCTCGTTCAAATTTTTGTCTTCCTATTTCTAGCTCAGATGGCACTTCTTCCGAGAAAGGATTCCAAACGGTGTAGTGTGTCGACGAGATTTGCTGACTGTTCACCCGTTGCTTCCTCCATATGTCGTAATCTTGGGTGAGGGTATCAGCATATAGAGCCAATTCCATCAAATGAATTTTCTTCCAAGACTTTGCAGTGTATCGGACCCTTTTCATATATCCCTCACCTGCGAAAGCAAACTCGAACTGTCCTAATCCTCTAGTGGCGGGTATGAATTGTCGTGAAGAAAAATGCCTTTGGACTATTAACGAAGCATAACCAACTCCTCCCCATAATCTAAGCAGTAGCACCCAATCTTGGTTTCCCACCTTGTATAACAGAACCGAAGGACGTATCCACGATACTCTCTAGGTTACATCTTCAGCACGAAGATTCTGAAAAACTGAAACCCAATGCTGTTCGGTGACCTCCTTTGGCTATTCTTTCTCGAGATAAGCTTCTAACGGGCAAATATTTTAGAAAACATGTGGAACAGTGTGCGCTCTACTTTCCAGAAGTGGCTCAAAATCCAAACATTAAGTAACTGCACGCATCCGATAAAACGATCTTCCCCTTTTCTCCTACAGATGCTTAATGATCTGAAGGTTTCGGCCAGGATAGTTGGGACAGGATTGTTTCCTTGTTTTAACCTTTCAAAGAAATCCACTACCACAACTTCTATATGTCCAAGAACTTTTAGGAAAACGATCAGACTATAAATGGCCAAAGCGAATAGATTTACCCTCTTTAACATGTCGGGGTGGTTTAAAACCAAATCTCGCAGGGAAAACCATAGAATACAGCTGGTTTCATTCTTCTTCTTTATCTATTTTTCGGCCCATGTATCGGTCATGTCTGTCAACCTTATTAACTTTTTCTTGAAGGTCATCGGCTTGGGCTCTTTCACATATATTTTGCAAAATTGCACATTATCGATATGAAGTAAAGCAGCGTATTCTTCTATAGTCGGGGTCATGTCTTCTTGATTGAAGGTGAAACACTGGTAAGTTGGATCCCAAAATCTAACTATGGCTTGAATCAGTCGTTCGTCAACGTTGATGGCAATCAGGTTGGCTACATCCCCGTATTTTTCAGTGAAGGTTCCCCTAGTGTCCGAGTCCCACTGATTCCAGATTCGAACCAAGTCTTCCATATTATTCTGACGAACATTCACGGTTACGTGCTCGGGTAGATTAGAAACACATCCTTCCATTAAACTATCCCCTTTTTCTTTCTGAGCTTTCAAAGACCAATCCCGGACCGCGGTATTTTTCTCGGTTGTTTGTATAATCAACTCTTCCATCAGAAACCTGTTTTTGGCAACCGATCTCTAGTCAACACTTTTCTAATATGATGCCTATAATGCATGATGAAAAATAAAGCAAAGACGAACAACCTTGGTTAGCAGTCAAATACGGGCAGAAAAATCATGGAAAATTTATCAAATTACGCTACCCGATCTAGTTTATTAAACCAACCCAATCCCCTTGCATACAAAGTGAAAGTGCAAAAGGTAAGAGGCGTTTCTCCCGTATACTTATTTTGGTGACTACTAAACAAGCGGAGGTTCGGCATGGCTCTAGTTAAGGGGCTCGTACGGTTCACTATATGCGGTTTTGGTTCTAGATGGGTACTCGAACTGTTCGTACTATTGTCTACTAAAACTAGTACGAAGCCTCGGTCATAGCCCATCACAGGCTCACGAGATCAATTCGAGTGGTTACATTCACTTATGCCTATACGGAGAGACAAGTTACTCACGAAAGCATAAGTCATATGTAACCCGAAAGTATTCACTAGCCTGTACGGAGGGACAAGTTAACTCACGAAGGCGTAGCGTTTACTTTCACTTAAACGGACGGAGCCCGGGTATAGAGCTCATGTTATGCAAAATGCAAGTGCACAGTGTGTGGGGAGAAACTCACAAACCTTTACGTTTTATTTAAAAAAAAAAAACTACCAAACTAAAACCATAAAACTTAAAGCTGAAAAACAAAAGGACAAAACGAGTTAGAAAAACATTTGCAGCATAATGCGAATGCATGACTTTTTGAAAACAAAAATTTGATGATCACGACTAAATGTTAATTTGAACAAGGAACTTTGAAAATTTTGACAACGCGAGTTTAATTCCAGACAAGACTCTCAAAAATGGTTCCCCAGTGGAGTCGCCAGCTGTAGCGACGTAAAATTTTACTTTCGGTCGCTAATTGTGGCGATTTAGTGAAAATTTGAAAATGGAATCTCGACTTTATAAAAAAGGGGAGTCGCCACCGATCTTTTTCTAGGTGTGATCGGACAGTTAATAAATTTATTTTTTTAACAAAAGAAGGCTGAGTTTAGGTCTACATGAAAATCCAGAGAAAAATTAGGGTTCGGGAGTCGGTTACGCACAAGGAAGGTATTAGCACCCTCGCGACGCCCAAAATTGGTATCTAATAAACATGTGTTGTCTTGATTTTCAAAAATACGAGTTCAATAAAACCCTTAATCATGATCTGATTGAAAAGACGAGAAATTTTAGTTTATTCCGGTTTTTGAGAAGGACATACCGCTTTAACACGAGTCAATTGATGTTCACCCAACATAGCGATGAAATTCGATGACTTAATGTTAAATCGGGACGTTGCCTTGATTATGAGATTAATTTAGAAAACAAGAATAAGATTTTTTTAATTAATGCAAAGAAAATTGATATGGAATAAAAATAAATAAACGAAAGAACTAAAAATATATTGAAGCAAATTGTAACAATGGTTTTAAAAACAATAACATTGCATGCGATATTAAACGTAATGATAGTATCAAATACGAGATAATGATGAACGTATATATAAACATATGATAATAAGTAAAGTGATGTAAACATAGTATTAAAAATGAACAAAATTAACATGGAATACTAGAAATAACAATAACAATGATATTTACAAAAAAGAAAATGAAAACAAATCATGTACTAATAATAAAATAAGAAAGAAAAAAAATATATATTTGGTAACAATAACATAAATGATAATGTGTACATAAATATATATATATATATATATATATATGCATATGCATGTATGTAACAATAATAATATTTACAACAATAATATAAAATAGTGATATGTACATAAAAATACATATATGTATATAAATATGTTAATAATGGTAATAATAATAATAAAAATATAACTTAATAATATTAAAAATAAAATAATAGATGATAATAGTGAAAAGAGTAAATATATATAGTAAACACATTATTAAAATAATACTTTTAAATATAAAAAACATATATAATGAAAACACACTATGATACTAATAACGATAATGATAGTAATAATAATGCTAATATAATAAATGTAATAATGGTACAAAATAAGATAGTATGAATAATATATACAAAAAATAATAAAATAATAATAATAATAATAACAATAACAGTACAAATACAAAGGAAAGGATGACATAATAATAAGGTAATGAAAATAAAATAATGAATAATAAAATATTAAAAATAATAAATATAATAGTAAATATAATATTGTAAAAAAATACCATATATAAGGAATATATATATATACATATATAATAAAGATATACACTAATATTTAAAAATAATAATAGTAAATATAATAATAATAATATTATTATTATTAAATATAATATAAATAATATTTCAATTCATCAGATTCTTTAGTTTCCCATTTGTGAACTTATTCAACAATTTTTTTTTTTTTTTGTAAATTTTCATTATAAAATACTACATTGGTAAGAGGGTGAGGTCGTAAGGCCTCTAACTGAGCTCTCATAAATACACACATATAACTTAGCATTTATCATCAACATCATATCATCACAATTACATAATTCACTTCAAACAAATTAACATACTTTAATTATGCTTTAATTTCATATCTCGACAATAGTCTTTCATCAAATAGCATCATATATCATCTATACTATCTTTAATCAATTCATGAACCTTTGGTTCAAGCTTTCAATCTCATATCTCAATTTCAATTCACATTTCAATTTTTAATTCCACTTTCTTTCTTTTTTTTTCATACTTTCAAAAGTTCAATCGATCAAATTCATTTGATTTTCTCTCATTTCATTTATTCAATGATTTCAATATCAATAATTCAATATTTTAGCAAATTCATTAACCTTTCCAAATCTCATTTCATTTCAATTGAGAATTCAACTCATAATTTCTTTTCTCATATATATATATATTTTTTTAATAGTAACGAGCAACCAAATTTATTTAATTTTCTCATTTCAGATTATTCACCCTATTAACAATCCGGACTTTGACTGATACACAGATTCCAACCAAACACACGAAAGCGGCATAGTGCCTCATCGGTCGGCCGGCCAGAGAAAGCAAAAGCGATAAAGGGATGGCGATGCGGTACACGGTGTACCTCATCGGAACAAATCCGGACAAGCGATGCGAAAGAATAAGACGGTAACAATATCCGACACACAAAGTGCCGAATCGTTAACGGTAATAAGAACCAAAGACATAAGTGCCTAATCGGTAAAGCCGATAAATCCGTATCTTTCCAATCCTATGGCATGCCAATTATATCCGACTAGCCCGACAAGTTAATAGGGAATTTAATTCTTATTTCAATTTTACTTAATATTCATATTTACCTATTAACAAGACTGGGACTTTAGGCGGATATGCGGATTTCACCCAAACACACGAGAATATCCAGCCCAAACACACCTCTAATATTATAAATCCTTCATAACACACCAATTATAATATAGCCTCCCAAACACCGATATATCATATCCTCCCAAACACACCAGAATGTCCAACCCAAACACACCCGGAATATTATAAATCCTCCATAACACACCAGAAAGGCATTTAATGCCTCTTCGGATAAACCGAAGTTATAATAACAGAAACATCTTCTCGGCCGAACTACAAATCTCCTCATCACATCATAAATCCAATGGCATGCCATTTGTATCCAATCTAGTCCGATACTGTTAATTGGGTATTTGATTCACTTTCTCAATTTAATAATTCCTTTATCAATATACCAATCTAATATTCATATATATTCACACATTTTCATAATTTCATACATTTTCATTTAATTCAACAAATATATTTCAATTATTCACATAAATTCATAATTCTATACAATTCAATTCACTTTTCAATAACAAATATTCAAATATCACAAATCTCATATTTAAAATTTTTAAACAATTTATATTTCAATTCAAATAATCAAATATACTCATAATTCAATTCAATTCAAATAATCAATATATATTCAATATATATATATACACTAATTCAATCAATATAAATTCAATAAATTCATCACATACTATATCAATCCATTTCAATTGCAAAGCACAATAATTCTTACTTACCATACATAACAATTAAAAATTCAGAATCAATAATAATTAAAATTTGAATTATAGTAATACACACTTTAATTAATCATAATTCCATTCCATTCCATTCAATTCAATTCAAATTCACTTTTCCACTTTCTAATCATCATATAGCAATTTCAATACCAATACATATTTCAGATATTCACATATAATCATACTTCACATGTACTACATTCGGTCCGAGAACCGACTAAACCTTAGCTCGATACCACTAAATGTAACGCCTTTAACTCGAATCCGGCCACCGAAATAGAGTTATGGAGCATTACTGGAGTTACCGATTTATTTATCGGATATTTCATTTTATCTAACGTTCATATTTGGAACCAATTAAAATCAAACATATTGTCCCTTAACGTACTTATTTTTCTCGATATGTTTTACTTGAATTTATTACTCGCCTCAATTTAATTAATTTCCTTGTATCAACGTATCAAAAATAATCACCTATTTACATGTCATGATAAATATCATTCTCTTGCCATTTCTTCATATACATAAAATCGAAATTTATTATATCGATATTTCATGCATTTAAAAATACAATTCAAGTTATACTAACTTACCTCGTTACTTGTACATGTTTATAATTTCATTAATCCGATATCTTTTCTTTTCCACGTTCAAGTCTCGATATTCGAGTTATCCTGATCTTTATGAAGAAATTTGATCGTCATTTTCATTTATTTCATGTTGTAATACATTCAACTAATACTCTAAACAAAATTACCATTTTACTAAACTTTTAATTAATGACGATTTCATCCTTAGGTTAAAATAAAATAAAATTATTGCAATTTAATCCTTATTTCCAGCAAGTTATTCTCAAACAAATTGATAACGACCCATGAATTCTATAAAATATCAGAATTTTCCATAATTTCAACACTTTTCAATTTAATCCTTAAAACATGTTTTTCCCGATCTTGAGCTAAATTAATAATTTCATTCAATTTTGTAATTTTAAATAATAAAATAATTCATTTCATGCAATTTGGTCATTTCTGACATTCAGATATATACTATTATATATGTTTAAGAGTATGATGAAGAAAAAAAAGTGAAAATCGATTAACTCCTCAATTGAAAAAAAACCAGAACTTTAACACTAGACCTTAATAAACAATCACCTTGGTTCCTAATGTCATGGAATCGATATTTTCATTTGTTTGATTCTCTCCATGATTTTGGGTGTTCTAGAATCACCGCTTTTGTATGTATTGAAATCTAACTTATGTATTCATTTCTTCTTTGAACATTTATATATATTTTGTACACTATTCACTATTTCAAAAATCTCGAATCATTGTTCCGACACCAAAAACACTAAAAAAAGAAGGAAAAAAAATCCCGGAAGGGCTATCTTCTTGTTTCCATTCGGTTTTATATCCATTTTTTTTGAATATATGTATGTCAGATATATACTATTATATATGTTTAAGAGTATGATGAAGAAAAAATCGATTCGAAATAAACAATCACCTTGGTCGATTTATTACTTTTTGTTTCTCCTTTTGGTTACTATTACGTGCTCTGTTTGCTTTGCAGGTAGTGGGTGAACGGTGGAGGTGACTACGGGCAGGTGGCGCCAGGAGATGGGGTTGCAGTGGGCAGGTGATGGCAGAGGCAAGTGGGGAGGGTGGTTGCGGCGCTGGGGTAGGTTAGGGTTAGTCTTAGGGTTTCTTTTTTCTTTTTCTTTTTTTCTGATTTGGGCTATGGGCTAGGGATTTTGGGTTATTTGTATTTGGGCCCGGGTAATTTGGGGTGATGAGCTGAGGGGTTAGTTGGGTTTAATTTGTATTGGGTTTGGTCTATAATGGGTTGTGGGTATTTGGGTTTTATATGGGTTAATTTAGATGGGTATTAGGTTGGAATGGGTTGTAGTGGACCATTCGGGTTTGGGTTAGATGTTTGGGTCTTGGGGTTCAATGTAAATGGGTTGTAATGGGCAAAATTGGGCTATAACACCCACCATCCAGCCAACACACCTCTCTGTCCCTCAATCACACCTAGGGGTGAGCGTTCGATCGAATCGAATCGAATCGAATGAAAAAATTTCGAGTTAATCGAGTTGACGAATCATATTTTATCATCCTAATTTGATTTGAAATTTTCTCGAATCGAGTCGAATGAGATGGAATTCGAATCGAATATATTTGTTCGAGTTAAATTTTATAAAATAATTTTGGGTCCTTATAACCACTGTCACCCATCGTAATAAAATTTGTCCACCTTAATCAAAATTTTTATTAACTTTCATCACCTCATAATTTATTTATTAATCTTTTATATACGGATTACCTTCCTTGTTTGCTTAGTTGTTTCAATTATCTTCAGATTCTTGTCACTATGTATTTTGGAATTAAAAAATATATTAAATATAAAAATGTGATTTTTTAATAAAAGTTATTTTAAAGATAAAATGTGAAATTGATACCAATATAAAAATTTAACATGAATATTTAATGGCATAATTAATAATTCAATTTTAATATAAATATTCAATATGACTAAACAATTCAATAATGTAAATAATAAAAAATGTGAAATTTAATTTAATAATATAAATAGTAGATATAAAAAAAATTATTACTATTTATGTTTATTGATTTTTTTTGGATAATTTTGATTTTTTATTTGAGAGTAAAAGGTGAGAAGTAAAAGTTTAGGGTAGGGGTGAGCATTCGATCGAATCGAGTCGAATCGAATCAAAAATTTTCGAGTTAATCGAGTTTTCGAATCTAATTTTATCATCCTAATTTTATTTGAAATTTTCTCGAATCGAGTCGAGTGAGATAAAATTCGAATCGAATCGAATCGAATCGAATATATTTGTTCGAGTAACAAACAGGGATATCGATATTTAGCAAGTTGCCACTTGCAACACCGTTGAGAATGGAGCTGACTTTTTTTATACCTGCCCAATCCAACTTGGAAACCATGGAAATTAATTTTAACTTAAAATTTTATACTGATTCTTGAATGAAGCATCCATGTTAAAATAAGCATCCGACAGGAAAAACTTAAAATAAAATATCTAGACCTTAATCAGTACTACTTGGCGGTCATCTTTAAAATTACTATGAAATGCATTACGAACTTGAGTGATATAGCTATGAAATGCATGCATATGTTGGTGTTAGCAATCTATTTCATGTTGGATCAGTAGGCTTTAAAATTACTTTTTATTACCATTGGATTATTTCTTGCAGCAGCAGAATAACCTTTGGGTTCTTTAGAGTTTAGCAAGTTGGAATTAAGAATTTATAATATTTAAGATTTTTCTAATTCTAAAATTTATAATATTCAAGTTATAAAGTACCAAATTAATCGTCAAAGCAACACGATAGTTATATTAAAATTACTAAACACTTCCAATAAACAACAAGAATTCAACTTAAAAATTACTAAAAATGGGTTTAATAAATTACTAAGAAGCAGAGGCAGTCAAGCACTCAAGGTCAAGCAGATGAGGAATTCAAAGGAAGAAGTTTCAAGATAAATCTTACCTTAAAATGCAACAAATTGGAGTTTAAAATAGAAGAGAACAGCAACAACTCGATTTTTGAAGGTAAAGATTTTGATGTGAAGAAGAAGAAGAGAGTTTATTTTAGGCTTTTTGAGAAAAATAGATTTAGGGTTTCAAAATAAAAATGGAGATTGGAAAGTGGAGTGGAGACTTGGAGGGGAGAACATAAAGAAAAAAATTGAATGTGGGGTTTGGGGTTTCAAAAATGCCGGCAGAATTTTAGAATTTGGGTGGGAGTTGACCGGTTGGGGGTTTAATTTGGATTTTGGGGGAAAAAAAATTTGGGCTGATGGGCATGGGCTTGGGGGAATGGTTAAAGAATTAAAAGGTTAATATTTTAAAAAAATAAAAAAATAGTTTATATTCGGTTTATTCGAATTATTTGAGTTATTCGAATTCAAAAATTCAACTCGACTCGAACTCGGAATTCGAAAAAAATTCAACTTGATTCGATTAACTCGATTAACTCGATTAACTCGACTAACTCGATTCGAATAATTCAAAATTTGAATTTTTTTCGATTTTTTCGAATCGAATCGAATTTCTCTCACCCCTAGTTTAGGGGGAAAATAAAAAGTTTGAGGGGAAGTAAATAAGGGAAGTAAAATTTTGAAGGGAAAAATATTAAAAAAAAATTGGAGGGGGGATGAATTTAGGGTAGATGGGAGGTGAGATGGGAAGGAAGTAAAAATTTTAGGGGGAAAGTGGGAAGGAGTAAAAATTTTAGGGAAAAATAAAAAGTTTTAAAGGTTTTGGGGAGTAAAATTTTGAAAAAAAAGTAAATGGGAGAGTAAAATTTTGGTGGGAAATGGATTTTGGGTAGATTGGGGGGTTGGGATGGAAGGGGAGTAAAAGTTTTGGGGGGAAAGTGGGAAGGAGTAAAAATTTTGAGGGAAAAGTAAAAAGATTTGAAAGTTTGGGGTAAAAATATAAAATATTATAGTTTGATATTCGAATTATTCGAATTATTCAAGTTATTCGAATTCGAAAACTCAATTCGATTCGAACTCAAAATTTGAAAAAAATTCGAGTTGACTCGAATAACTCGATTCGTTTAACTCGAAATTCAAATTTTTTTTTGATTTTTCCAGTCGAATCGAGTTTTGCTCACCCCTAACCACACCCCAAAAGAGCTGCTAAAGCTTATCCAACCAATCACACCAAATAGGACCTCAAAAGGCCCATCCAACCTTACACTCCAAGAATGTGGACTAAGCCACTCAAAATATAATACGCAGCAGAGCTAGCGTATATGCAATACAATGCAATGCAGTAGTCCGCTATACAGACATGTTGTAGTTTATATTTCCAGTTCAGATAATAGTACGCAGCAAAACTAATGTACATGCGGTACAGTACAGTAAACCGCTATACGAATAAATTGCAGTGGAACTACCAGATCAGATCAGAATCAGTCTCCCTTCTTTTCGCAACCAACCCAAAAATTTACTTTATGCAAGTGTATGTATGCATACAACCTCACAGAAACAATGAACACATCAACAATCAGTTAAACAGAACAAATATGCACACACACTCAACTAACCGGGTTCAAAATCAGAAATCTTACACAATCAGTCACAAATAACACATAAGCCGAAGCCCAAATCAAAGTCTTAACTACCCTTACTAAAGCTTAGCCAAGGGTTGAAACACACAAACACATTTTCAGATAAAAAACAAACACAGAACCAAAATAAGTGACTTAGGACCACACAGCCGTGTGGGGGTCAAAATGCTCGTGTGGAGGGAGGCACACGACCGTGTGGCTGAGGCACACGCCCGTGTAAAACAGAGATAGGACCGTGTGAACAGGCCATGTAACTCACTGTCCACAATGTACTGAAATAGTGTACAGGGCAAACACGACCATGTGAGGGTTTCACACGCCCGTGTGCCTGCCAATCACGGTCGTGTGTCCGAAATACATGCCCGTATGGGATCCCTAAATCCCCAAATTAGCCATATGGCCATGTGACCAGACCGTGTGGCACTAAATCACTAAATCCCTAATTCCCAATCACACACGCTCGTGCACCCAGGGGACACGGCCGTGTGAAAATTGACAAAAATCCCCAAATTGGCCACAAGACCATGTGGCACCCAAATTTGCTCGAAAACCCTAAATCCCAAAAGCACATGGTCGTGTGTAGGGCCACACAGTGGTGTGGTCATGAAACCACTCCGAAAATTGACTGGAAATCTCATTTTCCGATCAATAAAATGACCCCTAATCAAGTATTTATGAATCACACCATACTAAGTCGATTCTATGCCATATAAAGCCAATACAAACCTCAATTGCTCACTACCAAATCACATAAAAAGAGTTGCCAAATTTCAAAGCAACTTGGTATCAAATTATACGGCACAAAACACATTCATTATGTCAAATTACCCAGAATCAATTCAGTATTCAAAATTAAAAAGAAAAGTTTAGAACCTACACCTGATTCAATGCTGAAGGAGCGAAATTCTTCGAAATTTACCAGCAAAACTGTTTTCAATAAAAATGAAACAAAGGCAAAAAGAAAGAAATCCAAGACAGACGAAAATAACAAAAAGAAGAAAAAAAAGGTCCAACAAAGAAAAGAGAAAATAAAAATAAAAATAAAAATAATAATCTTCCTAATAAAATATAAATAAATGGATATATATATTTCAACTTAAACAAAACTACTATTTAACAAAACAAAACAAATCTAAAATATTTTTCCAAAACGCTCACACAAGAACTCAAACCCAAAATCTTGATGTACATTAACACTCACTCAACAACCAGACCAGTAGGCCTATTCTATCACTTAAGCACGCAATAAACACAATAGCACAACCTACTCACTGACCATAACCACAACCCTTAAAACTCCCAGCCCAAAATTCGGGGTGTTACAGTTCATTTAAATTATGAGCTAGGCTCAGGATCAAATATTCAATGGTCAAACCCAATCCGATTTCTATGTTTATAATATATTATATTATGTTATATATATTATAATTTATAATACACAAAAAAATAAAACTATAATATATAATATTATAATGTAAATATTAAAATATTAAATATTAAATTAAAAATAATATTGATGGGTGTAGGCAAAATTTTAGACCCATATTTTAAGTCGGGCTTGAGCAAATATAAAGAATGTTAATATAATACTTAAACCCAACATATATCCTACCCATGAACACTTTTAATTGTGGATGTGCATAATCTAATATGTTTTAATTATTTTATTTTATATAGAATTTTTAATCCTTGATATGTATACTTAAATATGTTAAGTATTTAAGACTTTTTTTTTTTTTTTTGTATTTAGAAGTATTTAATTTTATTATATACTGTTGGGTAAGGTATTTTAGTTTTATTATTGTTTCATACTCTAAAAATTTTCGTTGTTTTTTATTAATATAAAAGCTTAATTGGAATTTAAGCTGGAATGGGAGAGTCAAGTAATGGAGCTTTGCTGAAGTAAATCGCTATTATCTCAAATAGAATTTGAGCATAAAAAATGATACTCAACCCAGAAATATCATGGTTGGACTTCCGCCCGAATATACCACTAATTGGATTCTAAAAATAAGATGATAATGGAATTTTAAGATTTCATATCAAACTGTGAGATTTCAGGTAAATTGATTTTTAGATTTTACTTTTTCATTTTTTTGGGTGATTGTTTGATTAAAAAGCAAATTCTAAATTAAACTTAATTATTACTTAAACCATGGTATTTAATTTATATTGTTTTTTACTCAAACTATACCCCATCACCTAAATTATTCCTATCATAAAAAAATTTCTCTTAACCAATTATTTTGTGAGATATACTAAATTTTTAACTAAAAAAATCCAAAAAAAAAAAAAATCTTATATATTCATCTCTTTTATTCTTCTCTAACAATTACTTTTTCCCTTTTGCTTTTTTTTTTTTTGAGAGAATGTGAGGGGAAAATATTTTTCATTGACCAATAATTATGACTTAAATCACAAAATGACATTTAAATTATACATTTTTCCTAGGTTGGTACCTAAATTATATTATATTATCTAAATTATCCTAGCCATTAAAAAATTATTTTAACTAATCATTTTATGACATGTCACTTTTAAATTAAAATTAAATTAAAAGGATTAAATTCTAAAAAATCAAATTTAATTAAACGAAATCTTTTCAATTTTTTTACAGTTTCTCTCTCCTCACTTTTTTGTTTTTTTCTATTCAACTTCTTGCTAGTGTTTAGATTTCATATTTTATTTGGGTTTTCTATTGTAATGGTTCACCTAGCAAGCATTTAACTATTTTATGCAAGCTTTCTATTGTTTTTTTTATTAATATAAAAATTATATACATTAAAACTTAATTTGAGCTTAAGCTTGAATATAATTAGAGATGGTAGTGGGCTAGTTTTTGCCCATCCCGACTCTTAAAAAAAAATGCTCTAAATCTGAATAAAAAATTTAATAGGTGACCCGACTCTGATTTGATTTGACCAACCTAAATTTTAATTTAATTATTTTATTTTTTATTTTGAAGCAAATAAGATTAGTTTTTGTTAATATAGATTTAAATTTAAATTTATTTATTTATTTATTAAAAGTAATATATTTTAAGAGTATTTTTATAAATATTTCAAGATGAAGCGAGAGAAATTTATCTTAAATCTGACTCAAACTTTTTTTTTAATTTCATTCACATGACCTACCCCAATGATCAAAACCATCATATTCAAATTTTATTTTATCATTCCTAAATATTATACTTAAGTGACCGAATTTTATTTAAGTAATAAACTTATATCTCAAATAAAATTTGAGATTAAAAAATATACTTTGATTGAATTTGAGTGAAATTTCAAATAAAACTCCAACTTGGAGTTATCACTACTATAGCACTGATCGGGTCTCAACAGTTCTAAAAATTTCTCAATAAACTCTCAGATTTCATGTAAAATGATGTTCAGAAATATTTCCGCAATTTCCTGTTTTTTTAATTAAAAATAATCTATTGGTGAATGAAAAAAACAATTCTTTTTCCCTGAAACCTCTGTTCTGTCCCAGAAAAGAGGGAAAAGAAATAATTGCTGGAGAAAGTAACATGATTTTAATAATTAATAAGACAAATTGGTACAGAATTTTATAAAATTAATTTGGATAGAGAAAGATAAGATGGGTGCTGCGTTCCGGTCCATAGGTGTAGTGGACAGCCTAAATGCCGTGATGATGCAGATAGGGAAATTTCACACCAATTATAGTCTAACAAATTTTGAGTTTGAATGAACGATGTGGTGTGATAAGTTTATTTTTATCTTATATTATAATATTATTTTATTATTTAATTTTACTTTTACCGTAATTTTTATATTAATTGTATATAAATATACCGACGACTTGGATTTTTAGGGACTTGAATTTTTAGAAACTTAAATTTAAAGAGTGATTCAAATGGCTGCGGGCTTGAAAGATTGATAATTTTATTGTTTTTGTGTGAGAAAAGTTAATATATATGGATGCATTTAAATTTGATAATTTATATTTATTTGGTGTTTAATTTTTTGGGTTTAGTTTATACTTAAATTTAAAAATTGTAAATTAATATGATATTCTTTTTAGATGTTTGACTAGCACTGTTTAAAATATGTTGATTTAGTATTGATGATCAATAGTATACTGACATATGACAAAAATGTGAACATACCACGTGTTATTATACTATTGGTCAATGGTACCACGTTAGCACCATGTCAACATATTTTAACAGTGTTAGCCATGCACTTAAAAAGGTACTAAATTAACTTAAGGTTTCTAAATTTAGGTATAATAAGTAATAAAAGAAATTTTATGTACTACTGTCCAAAAAGTAAAAAGAAAGATCTGAGGTCAGGGAGTAAAAGTGTTGTGGAATTCAAATAACCACTTCATATTGTAAGGGGTTGTACTGTAATGGAATGGGTCTGATGACTACAAGTGTTGGATGAGTCAGTCAGTCCTGTAGAAAAAGTTTGTAAGTGTGGTTATAGTCCAAAGTTTGTAACTCGTGGTGGGGCAAAACATAACTCTTCATTTTATTACTTTATGAATTCTAAAGAGAAAATAAGCTAACAGTATCTTTCAGCATACCTAATACATGCAGTGGAAGAGGCCACCTTATCGCTTTAAACTTCCAACATCTACACATTTTCTATCCTTTTCCAAATGCTCTATTTGTTAAAGCTAGTTTTTTTTTTTTATATTTTAATTTTATTAAAATTTGGTTTTTCACATTTTACAAAATTGAAATGTTAATTTTGTATATATAAATCGTTGGTTTATGACAAGATTAACAATATCATTCAATTAAACCGGATTCTCCGCTCTCGTATCAAATTAAAATAAAGAGACTATTTAATCTAAAAAAAAAATTAACTAAAGTAGAGGAGGAATCCAGATATAAACTAATTCTTTCTTCAATATTGAAAGCTACACTGTTCACTGTCACTTTTAATGTCTTTCCAAGCTTCAATTTCTTTGTAAAAAGAGGGAGGGACAATTTGCTTTGCATTTTCCTAGTGATGTGCGAAATCTTGGTCGGCCACCATGGACAGAGGGTAAAGCAACATTTTGAAAGCACGATAATTTGAAAGTCCCAGCAAAAGCTTCATAACAACTCCCACCCCCAAATAATTTATCTCCACCAATCAACTACTTTCTCTATAGGAAGCATCAATGTAACTAAGCTTCTACAATTTTGAATCATTATTTACTAAATGGATTTATTTGTTAATTAGCCACGCCATCCACAAAAGCTTTTCTTGTACCATCCTCGTTACTTCGTAATCAAAATGTTTCAAATAACTTTATTATTATTATTATTTAAAATATAAGAGATTGTTTAAAATAATATATAATAAATAATGAAACGTATGGTTCGAAACTAATTAATAATAACACATGAAATATGTGTGATATTAATATAAAAATTAGATTAAATTCGGATTAAGATATTAAATGAACACAATTGTTTATCATGGTGTTAATATATACAATTTGTGACACTAACTCAATCAACATTATTAATACTAAAAATTCTATTAGACGCGAATGCGCGTGGAAACTATGTACATAGAACATAGATGTTAGTTTTAAAATAACATACAAAATAATGAAACATATTATTTGAAACTAACTAATAATAACACATAATATGTGTACAATATTAAAATGAAAAAATAGATTAACTTGTGAGTAAAATAAAACTTAAACGCCCAAATACATTATATTAAGAATATAAAATTTACTATAGTTATTTATTACGATGTTGTCATTAATCTTGAGTTAGAGTCAATTTGACTTGTGACACTAGCTCAATCAACAACCTTATTAATACTAAAAATTCTATCAAACATGTATGTGTGTGGAAACTATAGAGGTGTGTTTGAAAATAATATATAATAAATAATGAAACATATTATTTGAAACTAATTAATATATACAACTAATTAAAAAGTAATAAATTGTGCATATTAAAATAAAAATGTATTAAAAATATTAAAATGAAACTTTGGTTGAGTGGTAAATTTAAAGTTTTACTAATTTAATTGGTGTGGGTTCAAATTCCACCATATGCATATTTTTATTGATTTTTTATTAAATAAAAAAGACTAAAGTATTCTTAAATAATATAATTTATTTTAATGACAAAAGGATATTTTCGTAATTTCTTTAACCAAGTTGGTGTCAGGTTGACTCGTGACACCAACTAATTTAGGGTCTTAAATAATAGTATAAATATATAATTGATGGAAGTTATAAAACATGCACAATACAATTAAATAGTAAATATTATATTAAAATAAAGTTTAGTTCAGTTGTAAAATTAATGTTTTACTGAAGTATATAGCATGAGTTTAGATCTCATAACATGTAATTTTTTATTGTTTTTTTTAAATAAAAAGATTAAGGCTCCCTCGAATAATATGACTTATTTTAATTATGAAAAGACATTTTCCGTAAATTTCATAACCGAGTTGGTGTTCAGTTGACTCGAGACGCCAACTCAGCCAGGGGTTTAAATAATAGTATAAATATAATTGGAGGTAATAAAGTATGCATGATACAATTACAATGTAAATATTATATTATTTTAAAAGTTTGGGGTTTTATTTTAAAAAAATATGGGTTTAGTGGTAAAATTTATGTTTCATTGGAAAAAAAAAACTAAAGTACCATAGAATAATATAACTTATTTTAATTGTGGAAAAATATTTTCACAATTTTACTAACCGAATTGAAACTTGGATGACTCGTAATACAACTCAATCAGAGACTTAAATAGAAATATATATTTACAATTGATAGGGATAAAAAGTGTGCATAATGAAATTAAAATATATAAAAAATCAAAGTAAAGTTTTGCTTTAATGATAAAGTTAATGTTTTATTAATGTAAATAACACAAGTTTAAATCCAACCATATGCAAATTTTATTGGTCTTTTTAAAATAAAAAGGCTAAAATATCTTCAAATACATTTTTGTAATTTTCCTATTCGAGTTGGTACCTAATTGACTCGTGATACCACTTCAGTCAAACACTTAGTATATATATATTATCTCTGTCTTCTAATTTGATATGACTATTTTTTGGTTAAATTCTGCCATTAGTCCCTCTACTTTGCAAAAGTTATGGATTTAATCTTTGTACTTTTATTTGGTCATTTTTAATCCCTATACTCTCCAAATTTTGAAAATTCAATCCCCACCAAACAGTAACTATTAAATTCATTAAGTAAAGTTTTGTTATTTCTAAGATCTGATGCGCTAAACATATTATCATGTGTGTAATATCATGTCAGCTTATTATTTCTACATATTACTCACTAAAAATCCAGTTAATAGATGAACAATAGTCATTTGCATCAAGATTGAAAATTCAAATTTTAAAAAGTATAGGAACCTAGAAATATTCATTTGGAGAAAATAGGCTAAATCTATAACTGTATGTATAGTACAAGACTAGTAATTAAATTTAACCAAAAAATTTTAATTGATATCATTTAGGTTAGGACTAAAATTTTAAAATTTAAAAAATATAGGGACTAAAAGTGACAAACTTGATAAATACAATGACTAATATTGATCAAATAAAAGTATAAAAACTACATTTACAACTTTCACAAAGTACAACCACTAATATAAAAATTTAACTAGTTGATGTGTTTAAATCCAGTGACATTAAAATCAAATGAGAATGTATTATAATAGTATTAGAATTTGTCTCATGCACCAAGTAAATGAAAATAAATATTTTACATAAATATTTTATTTTTTAGAATAATAGTATTTTTATTAAAAATAAACAAAAGTTTCTAATTTAAGAAATTACGCGAATAAGACCGTTTTCTTTTGGCTATTAATAGTAGTTAGTTTAAGCAGATAGATTTAGAGGAGTGAATTTTTTATTATATAAAACTAGAATGGTTGTGGCAGTTTTAAGAATATTTAATTGAAATAATTACGTATTTAAGTTTAAAATTGTAATGCTGAGTTTGATTTACCCCTTATGTTGGATTAATTAATTAATTATTTTTATTAAATTATAGTTTAAAATTTTAAAAATTGCTATTTGTTTTTTACGCTTCGTATATTTAAAATTTAATTTCCATACTTTTATTTTAAGGAATTTAATCTCTCTATTTTTGAATTTAAAAATTTAAGTCAATTTCTTAACATCGTTAGATTATTATTATTTTGTGCTGGTATAGAATTTTGAAAAAATATAAAATAAACTTGGCATCCATGTAATAAAAAATTAATATTTTATCGAACCTGAATTTAATAAAGAATTTTAATGATACTAACAATTCTTAAAAATTCACATCATTATTTTAATTAGAATAAAATATTTAGACTAACTAAGACACTATAAAAGTTGAGGTATAAAATTATGCCAAAATTAAAGTATATAGATTAATCTCAAATTTGAGCAAAATATGGGGATCAAATTAAAATTTAATTATTCTTATAATCTAAAAAGTAGAAGGATTGGAATTGAAATTTACCCACGATGTTTTCATGTCAAAAGAAAAAGAAAGGAATTTTTTTTTAACTATTATAAAACTAAAAGAAAATACAAAGATAAAGAGAGAAAGAAAGATAAAGAAATGAAACGATAATTCAACTTTCACTTAGGATACAATAAGCTTGTACATGCCCTCTATTTATAGGGCTTCAAGTACTATAAGTTACAAGATAATGAATTTAAGGGTTTTGGACATTCATTCTTTAGAGATTACAATAGGATAAATTTGAGGGGATTATGGACATCCATCTATCAATGGATTTACAACACTCCCTCTTGGATGTCCATAAATGAAAATGTCGTAAAAAAAATTTATTAGGAAAAACCCTATAGGATAAAAACCTAATAAAGGAAAATAGTACATAATCTATTATTATTGACTGCCTCGTTAAAAACGTTTACCAAGAAAACTCAATGGGACAATACCTTGGCTAAAGGAAAAGAGTGCAACGTGTTTTTTACTCTAACTTGCGACAAATTGTAGTGCCAGTTTAGGTACTTTTGGGCACTTAACGAGCTTGCTTTTAAGCCATTTTGTGTTTAATTATTGCATTTTCGATTTTATTAGTCTAGATTCAAATTATTGCAAAATAAGCATTTTTCTACACTTTTTAGTGTTTTGATGACCCATTAGGCCAATTCGGGAACGACTAATAGGCTATTTAAGTGTGTAGGGTGCCATTTCAGGCCAAGGAGCACAAAGGGCAATAGCCTTGTCATGACACAGGAGGTTTATGTCGCAACACAGAAATTCGAAGCTGCTAGGGCTGAAAAAGGCTCCACGTCGTGATGAGGGCTTCTCCCACGTCACGATGTTGCGATGGTGACGTTGTGACGAGGGCTTTCCCGACATCATGACAAAATTTGGAAATATTCAACCAATGTTTGGACGACCACTTAGGGCTATTTTCCTTAATTAAACCCTAATCATTCTAAGGGTATTTTAGGCACCTAACACCCTAATGTAACACCCCTAATCCGTTTTCGTCACTAGAACAGGGTTACAGAACATTACCAGAATTTATAGAATAATTTCATGTAATTTATGTCATTTATTATTCATATTCGAAACTAATCATATTGTCTCTTGAATGGACACTCGAGACCCAATTTAAACATTAAAATCAAGTCGGGACTAAATCGGTGACTTAGAAAATTTTTCACAAAATTTCAAAATTTTTCTTATATACAGGGGTCACATGCTCGTGTGATTAGGTCGTGTGGCTCACATGGCCAAGTGACATGCCCATGTTTTAAGCCATGTAGGCATTCGATGTGAGGCACAAGACCGTGTCCCAACCCGTGTCCTTACTCGTGTAACTCTCTGACTTGTGCCACACGGCCTGCCACACACCCGTGTGCTAAGCCGTGTTGTCAATTTAATTTTCACAAATTAGGTGCAGGTTTTACACGGTTGAGACACACACCCGTGTTCTATGCCGTGTATCACACACGGTTGAGACACACACTCGTGTCTTTGCCGTGTGCTCAATTCTGAGCATTCTGTTTCTAAATTTTAAGATGCAGGGGACTCACGGCCAAACCACATGCCTATGTGCCAAGCCGTGTGTCACACACGGTCAAGACACAAGCCCGTGTGCCTACCTGTGTGGACAAAATAAAGCCATTTCCTAACTTTATTTCTCACCCAAATTTTTCCTTTATCCTACAACAACACTTGCACATATATAACAACCAAATTCCAAGCACTAAACCAAGCAAACATCATTAACATGTATGATATAACATCACCTATTTTCATATAGTCAAACTTACCCCTTTTAGTAAAAGCATATATTTTACTTTAATTCAACCAAACCATACCATATACATATATATTAATATGAAATAACCTTATAATAATATACCAAACCAAACCATTGCTAGCTATTCCAATGGCTAGCTTACAAACATCCATTTACAAACCAGCAAATGGCCAAGTTAACCTATACATGTCATTATACCAAAAAAAAATTACTATTTATACCAAAATAAGCCGGTGGATAGTATGATGATACTCCGACTGATCTCCAACCTTTGCGAGATTCTAAGCACTATAAAACATAGAAAATAAAACCTAGTAAGAATTTAATGCTTAGTAAGTTCGTATAATTTGAATTAAACTTACCAATCATACTCATTTAAATAAGCATAACAATATCATGCTTCCAAACAAATTAGCAGATTTTCCTAATCACATATACTCAAATAAATAAGTTAGTCACATAATTCACATAAACATTAAGTAAGCATAAATGAGCTCATCATGTTACAAACTTTCAAGTATTTCGGGAACATTCAAGATATAATTCATTTAATCTCATAGTTCCTCATTTCAGGAATTTATCCGTTGAATAATTGAAATTCGATGGATACTTAAGTAGTACACACAAGGTGTACAAAAGTATAAACTGTCAACTCATAATCAGGGGTACCCATTAGGGCACTTAATCAGGGAGCACACTCTCGAGCCACATATCAGGATGCTCAGATGAGCCACGTAACAGGAAATTTATCCGTACTAAACAGAAAACTCATAAGAGTTTTATTCAGGGAGCTCATAGAGCTTAACAAATAACTCCTAAGAGTTAATATCAAAGAGCACTAGATAAGGTAACAGGGAGTTCAAGCGAGCCATGCCAGGAAGCCCATAAGAGCTTATATCAGGACGCTTACGTAGAGCTGCGTTTGTGTCCACAATATATGCTGGATCACAACCGATCTAATCATGTAACAGGACGCTTACAAAGAGTTGCGGTAGTGTGCAACACATGCAAAATCACTACTGATCAGAATACTCGCAGGAACTATTTAATAGGATGCTCGAGAGGGCTATAACAAGATTTCTCATCCAAGCTATATTCTGTCCGCAACATATGCAGGACTACAACCAATTAGGAAATCCTATATCCATCGAATTTCATTTATTCAAACGGGACTTAACGTTTATCAGGTATTATCGGATATGTGAATACTTTCATATACATGACAATAATAATCACATACATACAATTCAAGTTAACACATATAAATTCATAATTTAGTTACACGAACTTACCTCGACACTTGTTTGTGTATGAAAATCTACTAATCCGAAACTTTTTTCTTTTCTTCGATCTAGCTTCGAATTTGAGTTGTCCAGATTTATAAATGAATTTAATTATAAATTTACCACATTTTGTATTCAATTGGATTCAATTTACACACTAGGCAAAATTACTATTTTGCCTATAAACTTTTTATAAATTTCAATTTCGTCCCTAGGCTCGAAAAATAAAATCCATGCAATTTAATCCTTATTCCAAGCTTAACCGAAATTTTCATATAACATTTACAGCACATGTATTTCACATTATTCAAAATTTTTCCACAACTTTTACATCTTTGCAATTTAGTCCTTAAATCATAATTTCATCAAAATTCTCTTTGTAAAAGTTGTTTATCTATCAACAAACTTTCATTTTCTACCATAAAATTCAAATTTTCAACATATTCATCCATGTAAAAACTTTTTTACTTTGATAACTTTTCAAATTAACCCCTAAAATAGATAGATTAGACTATCCCGATCTCAAAAATATAAAAATTACTAAAAACGAAACAAGAAAACATACCTAATTAAGCTTGATTAGTTTCCTTTCTCTCTCCTAGGGTTTCCATGCAAATTTTGGGGAAGATAATGAAAAAAAGATGATACTTTCTGTTATCATCTTTTAATTATTTTGATTTTTAATTTAGTCATTAACCTTTTCTAACTTTTCCATGGATAAATCACCAAAAATATCTACTAACTTTTCTTTAATGGTTTAATTACCATATAAGAACCTCAAGTTTTGAATTCCATAGCTATTTGATCTTTCTAGCTACTAGAATTCAACTTTTGCATTTTATGCAATTTGGTCCTTTCCATAATTAAACACATAATCGGTAAAATTTTCTTATCAGAATTTTCATATAACATTTCTATCATAAAGTAGACCATGAAATAATATTAAAATAAAAATTTTTTCTGGCTCGAATTTGTGGTCCCGAAACCACTGTTTCGATTCCACTGAAAATGGGCTATTACACCTAATGTTTGCCTATTTAAACAATTCTATAACCTCATAAGAGAGGTTGGACGTGATAAAAAAATTTATTTTGTTTTAAATTTTAGTTTTCTTTTTATGTTCTTGTAGTTGGAATCTTTTCTATTTTGATGTGAAGACGATTACGATTGGAGATTACTCCAGAACTACGTTTCTATATTTATTCATGAGCAATTAATTTATCCTTTGCTTTTATTCTTTTATTTATATTTTGTTAACCTGATCAATTAACATTTGTATGAATATTAGGATAAATTATTGTGCTTTATTTATATCTGGCATGGTTTGATTATGAAACCGATTAATTGATTGAGCTATTATTTATCCAAAACTGGGTGTTTATTCAATAGTACTTATTATACTAGGGAGTGATGCGCCAAATAGAATATCTAAACATGTGGGATCGGAAGGGTATCCTGTCGAGTATAAACTTATAAACTTGTGTCAAGCGGTGAGACCTAACGGAAAACCGTATGAAGAAACTGGAATGGTGACATAGGTGGTAATCCTTAGTGAAGATGAGACTTAATGGGTATTCTAGATAAGGGTTATAGAGACTCAATTAAGGATAATTAATGGCTTAATTAGATAATTAGGAATTTAATTGATCATAGGCTAAGAGCTCGCATCGTTGACACTAGGAATAGAAAGTTCCATTAAGTTAACTTAGTTTAATCAATTTAATAAATACTTTAATCTGGATTCACACTACTAATTCGTGACTCAATTAGATTAGTAATTATTTTTGGTAATTAATTTAATAATAAAATTATCTAATTTGCAATCCCTTGGGTATGATCCTTGGAATACTTACACAAAACTATATTACAAATTGCCTTATTCACTTGCAGATACCGTACTTAATTATATATATTTTATTTACACGATTTTTACTCTAAATGTTCGCACGTTTGGAAGCGGTTATACTCCCCCTAATGGCAACATCACATTAAATCTTTGAGTTGACGTATTCCAATCTTGTGTAATAGTCTTTCAAACGTTAAAGTTGACAATGCCTTGGTAAAAAGATCTATTAAATTATCACTAGAACAAATTTGTTGAAATTCTATATCACTATTTTTTCTCAATATCATGAGTGAAGAATAATTTTGGTGAAATATGTTCCGTTCTATTACCTGTGATATAATCATCCTTCAATTGAGCTATATATGTTGCATTCTCTTCATATAAGATAGTTAGCATCTTTTCTTGTAAAGAAAAATTACATACCTTCTGGATATGTTGGGTCAATAACCTTAGCCAAACACACTCTCGAGTTGCCTCATGCATTGCAATTATTTCTACATGATTTAAGGAGGCGGCAACTAATTTCTGCTTTGTTGAACGCCATGACATGATAGTACCTCCACATAAAAATAAATATCTCATTTGAGATCGACCTTTATGTGGATCCGATAAATATCCAGCATTAAGATAGCCGACTAATAGAGATTTAAAATTATTTGAATAAAATAACCTCATATCAATGGCCCCTCTGAGATATCTAATGTAACACCCTAGTTTTCGCGAGTTCAAGGTTTTGGTGGATAGTTGTAAAATAATTTGTTCAGCGAAGTGTTATTTGCCCAAAATTTCTCTTTTAACGTACAAATTGGGTGTATAGAAATCGTTTGGATTATAAGTAAAGATTTATTTTGAAATGCCTTGCTATGAGAAGAGGAAGATTTTAGAAAATAAAAAGGGTAATTATGATTTGAGTTAATGCCAAAGGTATATTGCGTCCTATTTGTTTGGGTATTGTGTTAGTTAAGTTGTTAAGTAATATGGTAGAAATCAATTAGACAGTCTAGTAAGATAATTATTATATTGGATTTTCATTTATATTTCTCTCAGAATCTGTAAACCATAAAGTAGGACAAATTCTAATTCAAGTGACACTTGTCGAATTACAGTAAATGAGATAATGCTATCTATATGTGGTAGATGTAACAACCCATTTTCAGAGGTGTCAGAAATAGTGGTTTCAGGACCACAATTCTGACGAGTAAATTATTATTTCATTATTACTTTAATGTTTACATAATTATATTAAGGTCGTATTAAAATTTTATTAAGAAATTTTGATGTTTAAATGGTTAATTAGGTAAAAAAGACTAAATTGTAAAAGGGTAAAAGGTGAGTTCTATTAGTTAAAAGGATCCAATAGCTTTGAAATCTTAAACTAAAGGACTTGAATGGTAAATATACCATTTAATGAGTTAGTGGATAGTTATGGACAAAGTTTTGATGAAATTTTAATGATTTTAAAAGGTTAATTTAGTAATTTGGTAATTAAAAAGAAAATTAAATAAGAAAAGATATGTAACACTCCAAACCCGACCTAGACGTTATGGCCAAATCTGGGAATGTTATGAAGAAGGGTTTTGAAACCAATTTTGCAGTGTTAAAATTTCTCAAATAATTTGTTACTAAAAGAGAGTCCACATTTTATAAAACACATTAATTCTATCCATTTATTAAGGAAAACGTCGATAGTCTACTACTACAATAAAACTTATCTTACAGCGAAAGTTAGAAATCGTTATATTTAAAATCCGAGCTTGTGTTTTTGATAAATTATTTGTTTGCATAAAAACTATTGTTTTCGTAAATTGTTTTGTTAAAAGTCACAAAATAATAACAA
This sequence comes from Gossypium anomalum, assembly GCA_025698475.1. Taxonomy (NCBI): domain Eukaryota; kingdom Viridiplantae; phylum Streptophyta; class Magnoliopsida; order Malvales; family Malvaceae; genus Gossypium; species Gossypium anomalum. The sequence continues at coordinate 21,942,610 of CM046966.1, forward strand.
TCTAGACAATTTCAAAATTCCAAAATTAAAACCAACAGTTCAGAGAGTCCATAAATTACAAAACTCTCAAAATAATCAAGAATTTAAATAAAACCATTAATTAAACTAGTTCGCGAACTAGTGGTCATCGTTGAGACTCCGTCGCACCGTTAATGAAATGAATGCTGAGGCTTGGTCATGGAATTGGGTATGGCTAGCATGAATAAGGCTGTCTACTTGGTTGTATGGGCGTAGTGTATGCGCTAAAGGAATAGTGTTTGTCGTAAAGTCTGTTTGTGTATAGTATTCACCAACGGGCGAACTGTATGACTTACTGAGTTGGAAAGGTTTATTGATATTATATATAGCTATTGATATGTTTGTTTTGGAACTCACTAAGTTCTTTGAACTTATTTAGTTACCTTTCCTTCTTAGGATCGCTAACGAAATAAGAGACTTTTCGAAGACTATGCCAAATGACATATGTTCTGTGAGATTTTTAAGTATTTTGTATTATGCATGGCATGGGGGTGGTGTCAAAACGGTGTTATTTTGAAGAATGAATTTTGTATTTTAAAGTTATTCTTTTGAAACCGTTGATTTAATGAAACCTCAGTGAAGTGATTATGTTTTTGCAAAGTATCGAATTATTTACTTTAAATGATTAATGTAATGCCCCAAATTCTAAATTTTATAAATATGTTTTCGTAATTGTTTGACACAATTGTGTATCTGCTTCAGTGGTTAAGTGTTCTGGATGTGTGTGTGAGGTCCCAAATTTAAGCTTAGATTGGGTAAAATTTTGGTTTTTATTTGAATAAAGCCTTATTTTTGGATAATAGGCTTATAAGTATTAATTTGTAAAAGCTTATCAGAATGGGCCTGCTGGTCTGGTGGTTAAGGTGTGTGTTGGAGTGTGGGAGGTCTAGAGTTCAAATCACCGTGTAAGCAAGGGAGTTTATTTTTGTTCGTCGAACTGAGTAAGACTTTTGGTCAAACAGAAATTCTGAGTAGTGGTGTGGAGTGGGAATGTGGGAAGAAAAAGAAGGAATTTGGGAGTTATCAGGATATTTAGTTGTTGGGAAGTGGTAAAATTCTCTCTGCAGAAAAATACTGTTCATCATATTTTCACTTTTTTTTCAAACATTCTTTTTCTCTCTCTATTCTCTACTGAAATTCTCCCCATTCCTATTGCGATTTACCGTTTCTCTTCGTTTTATCCTCTCTTCTTTTTGTAGTTTTCGTCAAGCTATCTTTGTTTTGCTACGGTGGTGTTCCCTTGTTCGGTAAGTGACTTTTCCCCTATGGTTTATCGTTAGATGAGTAGGCTGTTAATCAAGGCTCATTTTACTCTTGATTAGGTGCTGCGCAAAGGCTTTAATCATGTTCTCTATGGGTGGTGACTGTTAGTTGCAGTGTTCGACTCGGTAAGATTTCGAGACGACGATAGACGTAATAGTTCAAGTTATGTGTTTAGGTTTTCGATCGAAATAACTCGTTTTAAGTGACTAATTTGGACTTGTAATTGTCGATTTTAGGTTCTGGAGTGTTAGCAGTGGTTCTAGCTTCGATTCAATACCAGGTGTGTACTCTGATTGCACAGGAAACGAGATTCGGTGAAAGCCCAAGAAGTAACTTTCGATGCCACACTGGCATGTGGATTACCCGTGTAGAGGCTATGTGGTGATACACGGCTGTGTGATCGACAAACCAGGCTATGAGTGCGCGACACAAGCGTGATGGACTCGGCCGTGTGATGGCCGGTGAGGCCGTGTGGGAGACACGGGCTCAACCAATTTGGTCGTATGGGCCACACAAGCATGTAGGCCCATACGGGTGAACCACACGAGTGTGTAAAAATCTGGGCCAGGCCGTGTGGCCAGTTTGGGGCGTGTGGGCCCACATGGACAGATCACATGGGGCGTGTGAGCCCATTTTTCTGGAAAACTCTATAAGGTTGCACGGGTCGTTCTAGTCTACTGTGACCTGGGGAAGGGTCGGTAAGTATTACTTAGACCCTAATTTCGAGATCTGATTATGTGATGTATAATTTAAGCATGTGATATTTAGCATGTAAATCGGAACTGTTTGAATGATCTGGTAAAATGCATTTAACACGCCATTTATGTATGTTGCATTGCATCGGGGTTGGGTTGGTGATATTTTGGAGGAAGTGTCTGAAGGGCTTTAAGCCTATTATCTAGCAGCTTAGCTGCATTATTCTGTTTATGTGCCGCATTTCGGTACAGTATGGTGTGTGAGGATGGGTGGGTTGATTATATCCCATATGGTGTGTAGGGTTAGACGGAGATGATGTGTAGAGGCTGGTGGGTAGGATTCTGATATTCTAATATACATTCTGTATCTGATTAGGCTAAGGCCTTAACTGATTCTGTAAAGGGCTTCGGCCCAGACTGTTTATTTACGATATCTGATATGTATTCTGTTATGTGATTTCTGTAGGGATTACAAACTGAGTTTGCGAAACCTCACCCTTTTCTGTTTAATCTGTTCAGGTAATCCCTAGCAGTAGACAGATCAGTGCAGTGGAAGACTCGAAGGTGGCCACGCCTATTAGACTATTTTAAACTTAATTTCGGTATTTACTTTTTAATTATTTTTGGGTTGTGTTTTTGATGTAATGTGGGGCATTATGGATTTCATCTTGGATTTTTAAACTGTTCATGGGATTTTGGACAAAAACTCAGTTTTCAGCCAAAGTAACGATTTTCTTAAATACGAACGGTTTTCAAATATGAACGTTAACAAAGCTTCCGCTAAAAGACACGATTTTGACATGCGTTTCACTCTGAATTAACGCAAAGATTAAGTAATTGGAACAATTTTAAATTCAACAATTTCGTTTTCGAAATCCATTCCATGTTACAGCACCTTATCTCTGTTACTCAGTTCAAACAGTCTTTATTATTATTTTTTATCAACATTTTTTTATTTAACTTTTGAAGGCTTGGTTAGCGGAATGTTTGTAAGTTATCGACTTGTCACTAGAACCTTTTTACGCGAGATAAGATGACGACCCAAGCACCTTACCCCGGTTACTAAATTTGGTCAAGTTTTCGAAACTTCACTCATAATTTAAGCCTTAATTTTTTTTATTTTATTAATTTATTTATGCACAAGCAAATATTTTTCCAAACAATCAATTTATATGAAAAATCTAGCTACATATATCAACCTTAAAACACAAATGTCGACTAATCTATACACTTGAACATTTAAAATAAAAAATTTTCCCAATTGTCCAAATTGACTAAGTATGAGATTAAAGGCTCATTGTCAAATAAACTATTGAATTCAACGTAAGATTGAACACATGCAAAAGAGAGACATGCAGCAAAAATCATGCATATTTACTTACCAACTCAACCCCCCTACATGCAGCAATAAAGTTTAGTAACTCAAACAACAAGCAAAGAAAAAGGTTAAGAATACTCCCCATGTGTTTCAATCGATGTTATCGGTGTTGGGAAATAATTGTCAGCATTTAGCACGGGGTGCCCACGCCACCATCATTATCCGACTTCTGGAAAACCTTCATTATGTTCCTGAAAATAGCAAATTCACTGGATTAAATAAAAATTTATTTATTTACAACCTAAATCTTACTAAAACTCAAAATTAAATAAATGAAAATAGATTTGGGTTGCCTCCCAAAAAGCTCTTTTGTTTAACGTCATTGGTTCAACGACCATAAATGTTATCCGTTTGGCTCATTGAGAATTAATTTTTCCATCTCGTGCACTTGGATGTTCTTGCAGAAAAGTTTCGACCTTTGCCCACTATCCTTGAAGCCCTTCGCGGATTCCCCTATCATTAGTGGATTGAGGTGTCTTTGAGCTTTTCCGTTCAAGTTTGCATCATTCTTTTTCGGAATCCTTGTACGTTTTAGAAACAGTTTCAGATCTAATTACAAGGCTTTCATGACAACTTCACTATTGGTTTTTGGATCATCAATAATTCCTCTTTCTTAACATCGAGATCTACATTCCTACAAGGTACGATTTGTAACTTATCATTGGGATGTCCCATATCCTCATAAACACTAAACCTAACCACTTCATCGTCAAATTCCATGGTAAGTGTTCCATTCCAAGCATCAATTTTCTGTACTCAAGAATGGTCTCCCAAGAAGTATCTCAGATGAATTGGCCAAGTTGTCATCCTCCATGTCGATAATGTAGAAGTCTGCAGGAAATATTAGCTCGTTTACCTCCAGCACTTCTTTTGGATGCACTACGGATCTATCTGCAAGCTGAACAATTACACCTGTTTCCTTCAAAGGACCTGCATTAAGTAGTTTATAAATTGGCAAAGAAACAACATTAATTGATGCGCCTAAGTCACACATGGTTTTTTTAATACTGACACTACCTATTTTGCAAGATATGAAAAACATACCTTGGTCCTTACATTTGAGCGGTATTTTCCTTTGCAGAACGGAAGAGACGTTCTCTCCGACACTTACCTTTTCATTGTCCAGGAGTTTCCTTTTGCTCGTGCATAACTCTTTTAAGAATTTTGTGTATCGTGGGATCTGCTTAATCGTATCGAGAAGAGGTATGTTGATTTCTACCTTTCGAAAGGTGTCAAGGATCTCCTTCTCTTCTTGCTCATTCTTACATTGGACTAGTCTTCTAGGAAACGAAGGTGGTACTGCAAATGATTGTAGTGTTGACTCTACTGGAGCCTTTGTGTCAAGTTTCTTCTCATTTCGACCAGTATCGTGGGCACGACTCGTGCCAGGTACGGGCTCCAAAACCTTCCCACTCCTTAACGTTATAACACTTACATTGTATCGAGAATTTGGCTCAGTTTGGGATGACAACTTACCTTGGGACTCCAAATGGCTAATTGTAAGCGCAAGCTTGCTCACTTGCTTATCTAACTCCTGCAAATGCATTTTAGTTTTTAGCTAAAACTTCTCAGTGCTATTGGCTAGCCTTTCCACTATAGTTTTCAAAGATGACTTTGGGGGCAGTAATTGTTGATTCAGAGGTAGCCTTATTGGTAAGGTTGATTGAACTGAGGGTTTGACCTATCACTTAGATTTGGGTGATTTTTCTACCCTACATTATACGAGTTCTAGTAGGGGTCATATCGCCTTTGGGGCTGTCCTGGAAAGTTCCCGATAGCATTCTCTTACTCTGTCGAATCCTCATGTAAAATTGGACAGGAGTCCGTCGAATGGTCTGGCTTAATGCAAATTCTGCACAACTGTGTTGGGATCATTTTATCTGTAAGCAAAGTTTGAACAATTTTAGTCAACTTGTCAAATTTATCTTCTAGAGATAGAGAACTTAACCCATGAACCCGTCTTGTGGGTTCTGTTATATTGACTAGTGCTCTCTGTAAGCCATTTTATCTGTAAGCCATGGTCAAAATCAACTCTCGTGCTCTCTGAGGAGTTATATTGACTAGTGCCCCTCCACTTGCAGTATCTATCATCTTCATCTCCATCGGGAGTAATCCCTCATAGAAATACTGCAAGAGTGACTGTTTAGTCAGTCCACGTTATGGGCAACTTGCACACAACTTTTTGTATTGCTCCCAATAATCGTAGAGCAATTCAGCGTCTTTCTGACGGATTCCCACAATGTCCCTCCTCAGTTCGGCGGCTCGGGCTGCAGGGAATAACTTGTCAAGAAACAAACTAGACATGTCAGACCATGTATTGATAGATCCCGGAGGTAAATAAAATAGCCACTCTCTAGCAGAGTCGGCTAGTGAGAAAGGAAAAGTAGGAAGCTTGATTTGGTCTTCGGTTACTCCCTGAGGCTTCATGCTTGTGCACACCATATGGAATTCCTTAAGGTGGGTGTGCGGATTTTTTCATTTTTTTAATCCACGGAAAGTGGGTAGTAGATGAATCAAACCAGATTTTAACTCGAACGGCGTTCCTCCTGCTGGATAAGTTATACATAAAGGTTGTTGTTCATCCGGTGCCATAGCGAGTTGGCGCATCGTCTGTTCAGCCATCTCATTTGGTTCGTCAAACGAAATTTTTTTTTCAATATACGATATAGTTTTGAATCCGGGATTTGGCCGTTTACCGCGTCGAATGGCTTCTTTCCTCAGTTGTCGGGCCAATTTCTCAATTTCTGGTTCAAATTCTAAATTTCCCGGTTCTGATATGGTCATATGGAAGACAAACAAAAATTAGAGGAATATCTCCAATCCCTGGCAACGGCGGGTCGAAACCACCAAATTTAATTCCTACAAAATAACTCTTATTAGTAGTAAGAGTGGTAGTAGGGTCGAGTCCACAAGGATTGGATGCTATAATCTACTTCCGTGTATAGCTTATGATCAGATTGTACGTTGTGTCGTTGGTCGTGGCAATAGTTATGCCCACGACTCTAACCATACCTGCAAAAAAAAATAAAAAAATAAAAGTAAATCGGGGGTTTTCGAAATATTTAGAAACTAGATAATTGAAACAGCATAAATTAAATAAATTAGAAAATAAATTCAGAATTTTGCAATAGGTAAAATAAGCCTTAGCCTTAGACTCGGTAATTCCGTATTAAGAATCGATCCTCAAAAATTAATTTTCTCCTATAAACGATAAGCTGGTTAGAGCAGTTAAGAACGTCCTAACCACCAATTCCTCCTCTCGTAGCTGGTTCTGGTACGACCTGTAAACCAACCCTTACCGATTATCTAATCGAGATACACGTGTTCCCGATTCAAGATTTCGGCAGCCTTGCGTTCTGAAGAACCCAACTTGAATTAACGGCCTCAACTGCGTGGGTCGTTTAAACCCGATCACTTTTTCCTCGATTTGTTCTTGGAGAACCAAATACAGCACGACTGGCTCATTTCTCCAACTGTCAGCAAACAAGACTTCAACCCAACGTGCACTTTGACTTGAAATTGAGTTTAACTTTAGGGGATGATTGGTCTATCCCGATACTTAGGAAAAAAGTGAATACGATTTGGAAGGATTTTAGCACGGATACGAATCTCATGATTCCTGACCGGAAAGAACACCGGCCTAAAGCTAAGATAAAATTTAGTTAAGCATGAAACTAACGATGCTTTGTATGTTATGGAAGGTGATTGAATTTATATGAAAGACAGTGGGAGTTAGAAAGGAAAAGCACTTGGAAGGCAATTAGCCCAATTTTATAAAAGAAAGCAAAACCAAATGAAATGGCAGAATGCTTCACGTCAATTTGAAAGAGAAAAAGGAGAGTATTTCAATTCCAATGGAAATAGGAAAAGAGAGAATAATCCAATTCCAAATTGAAGTAGGAATACAAAATAAGGGATGATTTTCAAAGAACAAAATACCCCTATTTATATACATGGAGTTTACTAAAAATAGCCTAACTAATTTAATAATTTAAAATAAAATAAAATAAAAACAAAATAATATCTTCCTATTTTTGGCTATTTACAAAGTCAACAAAATTTGATAACTCCTTGGCTTTCTCCATCTTTTTGATTTGACCCCACTTTAATGATTGTCTTTCAATTTGGCCCTTTTTTGGCTTGTTTTCGACCTACTGCATCCCTGACAAGATTAGATCATAAAAGCACTTAATTAGCAGGGTTCAATTCAACAATAAACCAAATTAAACAAAAAAAAATATGCAAATTAACATGTTTATCAATTATATTGTTAAGTTTATTTGTATATGGATTACTATGCTTTTGAAAGCTTACTTTGTGTGTTTTTCAACTATTTTATAGATATCAAAGCTACTGGGAGCTCGGGAATCATCAAGGATCGTCACCACACTATCAAACTATATTTTGGTACCTTTCGAAAATGTATACATTGAAGTATGGCATGTATAGGCTAGAAGTGCTATGATTATGTTTTGTGATGTATATATTTAGCCATGTGATATGGCTTGGTATGGTTGTGATTATGGTTTGATTTTGATATATGAAATGTGATGCAATATGATCTATTTGATGTGTTCATAAATGGCTAAGAGAAATGGTAAGTTTGGTAAGGTTTTGGCATGAGATTTGATCACATGATTAGGGATTATGAAACTATATGTTTTAGTATGTTTTTGATTTATGGAATGACATGAACTGGTAGGTGCTATGAACATGAAATTGGTTGATAATATTATGACATTAATGGTGTATGTTTTGGTATTGAATTTGGCTGAATTTATGATGCAAATGTGCTTGGTTTGATGCTTGTAGGTTTGACCCAAATTTGGTGGCAAATTGGCTTTTCAAATGGCTTATTTTTGTCCACACGGGCAGAGACACGGGTGTGTGTTTCAGCCGTGTGCGACAGACGGTCATGTTGCATGGTTGTGTGTCCCCTAGGGTACCCTACAATTTTAAGTCAGGCTTGAGCACGGCCAAGGCACACGGGCGTGCGGCTAGCCGTGTGACCCAAGTTAGTTTAGACCACGGCCAAGGCACACGGGCGTGTCATGTAGCCATGTGAGCAAGTCAGTATGTATCCCTATTTTGACACGGTCTTGACCCACGGGCGTGTCTAATACCGTGTAAGGCACACGACCTATTCACATGGGCGTGTGACCTGTACATCTTTGAAAAATGTTTAAATTTCAAAAATTTTTGTATGAGCTAGGTTTAGTCTTGAGATCTTTTTAAAGCATGATTAAAGTCTCGTTGACCTATATAAGGGACACTTTATTGATGTTTGACTTTGAGATTATGTTGTTTGTGAAATAAACGTTAAATGTTCCAATTTGTCCGGTAATGCCTTTAACCCTAGTCCGACGACAGATACGGGTTAGGGGTGTTACAGGCCCAGACTGTTTATTTACGATATCTAATATGTATTCTATTATGTGATTTCTATGGGGATTACACACTGAGTTTGCGAAAACTCACCCTTTTTTTTAATCTATTCAGGTAATCCCCAGTAGTAGACGGATCGGTGCAGCGGAGGACTCGAAGGTGGCCACACCTATTAGACTATTTTAAACTTAATTTCGGTATTTACTTTTTAATTATTTTTTGGTTGTGTTTTTGATGTAATGTGGGACATTATGGCCTTCATCTTGGATTTTTAAACTGTTCATGGGATTTTGGACAAAAACTCTGTTTTTAACCAAAGTAATGGTTTTCTTAAATATGAAAGGTTTTCAACGATGAGCGTTAACAAAGCTTCCGCTAAAAGACACGATTTTGACATGCGTTTCACTCCGAATTAAGGCAAAGATTAAGTAACTAGAACAATTTTAAATTCAACAATTTCGTTTTCGAAATCCATTCCATGTGACATTACCAGATTCGGCCATAACGTCTGGGTCGGGTTTGGGGTGTTACATTTAATGTTTGTCTAATTACATGTATATGTACACGACGCTATAATTAAATAGAGGTTATGCCAAATATGGTTTTAAGGGCTTCCAGTGGAGCTTATATGTTTTTCATTTTCCTTGCAAATGTATAACATTATTTATCTTCAATTTCATAAAGTATTTACAATTCATATTTATTTGAACTTTATTTTTATGAAGACCACACCTATACAAGTTTAAAAGAAAATATTTTAAGGCAATGACACACCAATCCTGGGTTCTTCTTAAGGATCGAGTTTGGGGCATTACATAACCTATAGGTATATGCCAAATGTAAACAAAAGTTGGAAACAAACAAACTTTGTTGAGTTCGAGAGTGTTTCTTGGATGCTAAGGTCGATGTTTTTGAAACCCAAATCGAACCTAACTTATGCGATAAAAAAATATACACTGAGCAAATCGCTCAGTGATATTTCTTATAATTCAAGTATGTAATATTATCATTAAGAATTCTAACCCAAGTAAACATTTATAACTATGTGTACATATCTACTATATACTTAAAATTTGTAGCTATCAAGCTTTACATCTTCAATATAAACATGTTAAGTGTACAAAACTGACACCAATTTATCCCATTTCAATACAATCTATATAGACATTTCATTATGCTTATAATAACAACATTTTAAACTTATAAATATCAAAACATTCCCTTATCATTTCTATTTCCGATTTACCACTTCTAATATCAATTGTTTCATTCATTACTGGAGTCTTCTGACTCGTTTGAGTTCATTTTAAGCCCCAAGGCTCGGTTTCATTTTATTTACATACGATATCGTATGATTACAATAATTCGATTGAATTTTAATCACAAAACGCATTGATATAATCCTATTAACCTGACTCATATTTTTAAGACAGATACTCGAATTAGTCAATCTGCATCTCAACTAATATCGTAATGTATCATCATCTATCCCAAAGTATAGAACTGTATAGTTAATAGAGTAACCAGTTTGCAATATCATCACATAGTTCAATCACATCTCATCATTCTCAATTCTGTTGGGTCTAATGCCCTAAGTGTAGTATAGTCTTCTAAAAACCCCTGTAATTTTTTGAACAGATTGGTTCATAAAGTTATTCATGAATTATATTAAGACTTTGTATTATTGTCCTCAAATGGTTTTTGCACGCAAAGCAAAATGGAAGTAAATGTTATTCACTGGTTGTCTGATGTTTATCTAATACCAAGCGGTATTACGCGGTCGAATCGTAATACAGAAAGATAACTCGTATTAGTAGACAAACCTAAACATGTATTTAGTCTAATTAGAAATAGGCAAACCAATTGAAAAACTAATATGTTTCCTATCGAATCCAATTGAAGAGATGCTTTGTCTTGGGCATCAAAGCAAATACTTCCCAGAAGATAGAGACATAAATATGACTGACTAGACTAACAGTATATTGGACAAGACCCAAGCAGAATAGATCCTGAATCCGTTTATGGATTTATTCACTTGTGACATTCATAGTGTGACATGCCTAAATCCTGAATGGATGACGGACTATGTATGTGTTACTCGTACACTTTGATGTAAGTAAAAGTTTAAGTTAGAATAGATAAGGAATCGAAAGCTGGTGCATTAGGTGTACGACTTCTGTAGTATGTAGCGTCATTCACAATATTGGAATTCATAGCCCAAGATGTGGGTAAATGATATCCTCTCATTGGCATTACATGGTTGATGAAAAATAAACGTGGCCACGAGTCGTTCATCTTATTGATGAATGACTTGGTTATTATTTGATAGTAATTGACTTTTCATAAAAGAAGTTGTAATGGTTATCATGAGATAAAATAGATCATATTAGGAGAGCTGATATTATCCCAAAGAGATCAATGATATCTTATGAGGGTAACACACTTATGACAAGGTTATTGGACGAGCACTGAGTAGTTGCTTTCGTAATAGTATGTCGTTAGGGAGAGCTCGGTCATGATACTATAGTGGAATAAATTCGTGACTAAATGAGTTTATAATTAATAGACGAAAAGACAGAACTGAATATAAATCATTTGAGCCTTAATTACATATGTTCAATCGGTCCTTCCGCTAGCTCGTTGAAACCAGAAATGAATTCCAAGTTTGAATAGAAATGAATAAAATGAATAGGAAGAGAGAAATGGAAAAACATTCAGGACTGTTTATAGTTTTTTTTCGAAATGGAAGAAATAGAATCGTTTGAAAATGAATGTAGGTTTCCAAAATGGAAATGGAAATGATTTATTTGCAACTCTAAATGGATTACTTAAAAATGATTGGAAGAATGAGTTTATGTTTTTGAGCTATTTTGAATCCCGGAAATGAAAATAAACCATTTAGTCACAGTGAACATGTTGAGTTGTGAAATATTAAACATATTTTCTCAAAATTTTATTGGAGTAAAATCGTCAAAATTTTATCGAGGGTAAAATCGTTAAAATTTAACAGGGCTAAAATCGTCAAAATTTTACTAGGGATAAAATAAGGAAGAGAAAATTGTTTAATATAGAATATTAAATTTTATTTTGGGAAATAGAAAAACTGAATCGAATTGGATCACATTACAAAGTACTGGGTTAAAAGGCCAAGCAAGTATTCGTAATTGAACTAGAAAATTATTTTTCTATTTGAAATAAATCTCTACAATTCAACAAGGGTTCTACCTTTGCTCTCTATAAATAGATAGCACCGGTAAAGCTATTTACACAACTTTAAGAGATTGTTACTTTTCCCAAAAAAAAAGAGAAAATTTATTCTCAACTATCAAATATATTTTTCCAAAATAACAATTCTACTGGTTTCTACTAAAGAATAGAGAATTTATATTTTCACCCTAAATAAAAGAGAGGAAATTTTTTATAGTTCTGTGTTCTGATTCAATTGATTCAAGCCACATTCGAAAGAGTTTGTGGTATGAGAGTAGCGGAGAATATCGTTTGGTTGAAAGTCGAAAAATGTCAAGAATTTGCTTATCCAAAAACACAGTTATGATTTTGTAATATTTATTGCTATAAATATCACAAACCGAGTCAATTTAAAAATTTTAATTTTCCGTATGCAAGAAAATCATTTTCAAACCAGACTTTTTCCAACAAATTCAACATCAATTCATCATGTAATATAACATATTTCATCTCAATTTCATACAAAATTCTTGTATCAGTTAAATCAAGTAAATTTCTATCCTATTCAATTTAGTCTCTATCTCGATATTCAATTTCAACCATAACATTTCACTTAATAACTATTATTAGCTTACGTCAATATTATATAATAGAGTATATCATGGATATGCAGTAACTAAATTGGTTTTGAGTCATAGAAATACAAACTGGAAGCTTGCGTCACTTGTCTTCGACTTTCGCCTTTCCTTTCCCTTTCAACGATCATGTTTCCTTTTTAGCTATGAATAATAATTCAATAATATTTTAATATCAAATTTTATCCAAATCACATTCAATTACGAAATCATACACATTTTACAAATTATTCAATTTAGTCCCTAAAATCAATATAGTCATATCTTTAAATTTGAGCTTTGATTTTAAAACGATCTCAGTTGCATACTTCTATTGCCCTCTAATATCTATAATTACATAAATATTACACCAATTTCAAATTTTAAGCACTTTAGTCCCTATGTTCAAAAATTAGTAATTTAACTTTATAATCTAATCATTTTTCACTTCTAAGCTTAATATCTAACAATTTAGTACCAAAAATTTCAAGAAATCAACAATAGAAATTTTTAAAAATTTTAACAGTTTTACAAATTGATATACGAGCTAACTAAATTAAGCTTTCAAGATTTTAAAAGAAAAAAAAAACGAAATTAAAATCACCTACCAAATGAAGAACTAATGATCGAAAGTTGAAACCCTTCTTTCTCCTTTTTGTTTCGTGAATATGGAGAAGATGATAACAATGGCTTTATTTTTCTTTCATTTAATATATATACTTTAATTAAAATTAATTAGTTATAATTTATTTAACTAAACTTTAATTAATAAGGTTTTAATCTAATTTAAACAAAAGCTAATGGATTATAATACATCCACCACCGTTTGACCAATCTAAAATGATTTGCTCATTTGATCCTTCAGCTAATTAAATACCCATAGCAACTAACTTTTATCACTTTTACAATTTAGTCCTTATATCTTAATTAACTATCCGATCAACAAAATTAAAGAATCAAACCTTAGTTAAACTTTATACTAACCTCATAAATGTTAAATAATAATATTTACAGGCTCGATCATTTAAAGTGGAGTTCCAAAACCACTGTTTCTGACACCACTGAAAAATTGCTTGTTACAACTTAGTTAATTTTAATTTATCTAGTTAATTCACTATTAACATCACCAAACGCTAACACCCACCTTGACATGATCTAATTGTTATTTTAGACCTTAATTCATTTTCTAATTAAAAATCTATAGTGATTAGATTTAACAATTTAGTCTTTGAATATTAATTAATCGCTAATTGAGCTAAATTACGTATCCAAAATTCAATTCACCTATGTAATAAGCTTATAATTACTTGTATTTAATATTTATGGATTCAGTGTACGGAAATAGGATTCTAAACCAACAATTTACGATACCACTAGAAATTAGGTCATTACAATTTTACAAGCGATCATATTTTATAAACGTTATTTTTTCTTCGAGTGTGAAATTTTCTTATATCTTTTTCTAACAATTTTAAGGTTTTAATATATGCTTTTCATATGAAATTTAAATTTGAAGCTGTAATGGCGGGCAAGAGAAAAATAATAGTTTATCACTAAAATGAATGTTTTAAGATCGAATTTGAAGCCAAAATTATAAATTGGTTGTCTGACCTTCTATTTTTATTGCAAGTAAGTGAATTGAATATTTCATTTTGTTGCATAAATCTTATTTCATTTCATGTTATTTATAAATTTAAAATGGATAAATTTTCTTTTAGTAGCAACATCAGCTGTTGTTTTAAATGCTCTTTGAAATTTGTTGAGTGTGTGTATTTGATTCTGGCTTTTGGGAATACTCTTTCATGGAGACTGTGTTCTCATTTTGATTTTTGGAAGCAAACTTGTATTTGGATGTTTCATTGTCTTCCAATGTAAAATTAATGGAATTTAAATGATTAATATATATCCACACATTTTACAAAGTATACAACTAGAACTTCTATGATGGAAGTTGTAAATGTCATTCGGACATTAAAAGATTAAAATACCAACTTAATCACTGGTAAAAGAAAAGTAGCAGGATGTGATCAGTCGATCATTGGAACTCCATTAATGCCATTCGGTCATTCACAGAATATGTGGTAATTGATCATAAATACATCATCAAGGTACGACCATTAAGGAAACAAAAATTAATAATTCCAGCCCGAGAGAAAATAAGTTTTCTTTAGTAGAGAAATACTTAGGATTTTTTTTTTTCAAATAATGTGAGACAACGTTGTAAAATTAATTTTGTATATAAATTTATCTGGAAAAGATATAACTTTATGTTAAAAGTAGTTTTTGTAAAATATTACAAGCATATGAAAGGGTATTTCATTAAAAGATACATCCCTATGAAAGGGTATCTTATGAAAATATATATGTATTGGATATCTACAGGGGCGAAGCCGGAAAACTTTTTTGAGGAATCGGAATTAAATTGTATATTTTTATGATAGTAAAAATGTAATTTTACCATTTTAATAATCTATATACTTATAAGTTTTTAAGATTAAAGTAATTTTTTTTTATCATTTTTGGGGGCAAAGTGCAATTTGATTATTACTAATTTAAAATTTTATAAATTATAAATGGGTCTAAAAGGAATTTTTTTCATTTAACCCGCCCTGACTCCGTCACTAGATATCTATATAAAACACTTCTCTATTTGTTATTTTCACTATTCTACTTAAAGTGTTGAGGGTTTTGTTATTTCTTAGAGACATATTAAAACATTAAGAAAAGTAATTTGTACGTCTCAAAGCATATTTTACTAACATTATTTTTATTTATTTTTTTTGTTTTAAATTTTCTTATTTATTTTTCTAACAATGAGTCTTGTTGAGAGAATTAACTCTTTCGGAAGAAATCTTCGAATTGTTGTCTGTTAGATAGCTGGTCAATCTGATAACAAGTGAAAATATTATTCTCCAATGAAAGTTGTCTTTTGCACTCTGTTAAAAGCCAATGTGCTATGAATGGTTGCCTAGTGGTCCTAATTCACAGAGGCAACAATACTTCGGTTGATAGACCTGCAAAATTTAAAAATTGGTGTTAATATAGAGGATGAGTGTAATTATATAAATAACCTAAGCGTTATAACCCACTGCTCAACAAATAATTGGTTATGAGTTAATTAGAGAAACAAAAAAGAAGGAAAGGAAATAGAATGAGCTTAATGTGGATGAATCGTGGCAGTGCGAGTTGTGGGGGCGTTCTCAGAGATTCCTGAGGTGTTATACGTGATCTATATTTCGGTCGTTTGGGTGCAAAGCTGAGTTAATGGCCATAAAGTTAAGCTTGCAAAAAATGTTGTGGTTTTCTCCATGGCTGACCTATAATTGTGAATCTTATTCCAAAAAAAGACCGCAATGTCTTGGGTCTGTAAGCAAGATCACGTGTTTAATGATATCGATTATAGTATTTTAAGGCCATTAAAAGAGTTGATTTTGTTCTGTATACGAAGATGCAAATTTCTTTGTTCATTCTCCAAGCTAAAATGGGGGCTGATAGATCATATTTTTATTTTATTTTTTTGGTAATGCGTGGTTAAGAAGATTTTTTTGTACGAAATTTTGTTTTGTTTTAATTTAACGGTATTGTATTGCTTGATTGAGGGAATAAAAAACAAAACAAAGAAAAGGCAATTCATTGGTGATGAAGTCAAGCAGCCCCCACATGGAAAACAACAAACTAGAAAGGATCCATGGAAGAGTGCTAGTGCTGGTGCAGGGTAATGTGTGAACGTGCAAAGGGTAGTTCGGGTGGATCAAACCATAATCCTTTTTACAAATTCCAAACCCAAATTAACTAATAATATTGTATTGGGTTGCATTAACTCAGCAATTTCTTTAAAGTAAAAGGAAAAAACGCTGAGCAAGCAATTTCCCCATCAACTTCCCCTTTGAAACACACTTCTATTATTTATTTATTTATTACCACCTTCACTCTATATAAATCACTATCAATCTTAATTCTTCCGCAATCCAATCTTTCCATACTCTCATCTCTCTTTCAAAAGAAAAATCCTATTAATTGCTGATCAAAATCTAGCAGAGAGCATGGATCAACTTGGGAAGTGCGAAGCAAATTATGTGGCACTCACTCCCTTGACATTCCTAAAAAGGGCCAGCTCTGTTTATGCTAACCGCACATCAATCATCTACGAGAATACTCGTTTCACCTGGCGCCAAACCTACGAACGTTGCTGCCGTCTTGCATCCTCTCTCCTCTCCCTCAACATCCTCAAAAACGATGTTGTATGTTTCTTTCGTATACTTTCAGTCACTCTTATCACATATTTCTTTTCATTGTGTTTAATATTACCAAGCTAACACCCATTTGCAGATATCCGTGCTGGCTCCCAACATTCCAGCCATGTACGAGATGCATTTTGCTGTTCCCATGGCTGGAGCCGTACTCAACACCATCAATACCAGGCTAGATGCCAAGAACGTCGTCACCATTCTCCGCCACTCCGAGGCCAAGGTGTTTTTCGTAGACTACCAACATGTGCCGCTGGCACGCGAGGCTCTCCGCTTGCTGATGGTTGACTCACAACAAAATCAGACCTCCCAGTCACCATCTGCAGCACCCGGGTCCTTTATTCCATTGGTGATTGTCATAGATGACGTAGACTCCCCTAAAGGTGTCCGACTAGGTGAGTTGGAATATGAGCAATTAATACACATGGGCAATCCAAGATTCGTCCCCACTGAAATCCAAGATGAGTGGGATCCTATTTCCCTCAACTACACATCCGGAACTACATCCGAACCCAAAGGAGTTGTTTACAGTCACAGAGGCGCATATCTCAGTACTTTAAGTCTGATTTTGGGATGGGAAATGGGAAGCGAGCCTGTCTATCTATGGTCCCTTCCCATGTTTCACTGCAACGGTTGGACCTTCACTTGGGGAGTCGCAGCACGCGGTGGGACCAATGTCTGCCTACGCAACACCACCGCCTACGACATGTATCGAAACATCGCTTCTCACAAAGTCACCCACATGTGTTGCGCACCCATTGTCTTCAACATCCTCATCGAGGCCAAACCGCATGAGCGTCGCGAATTTACCTCTACCGTGCAAGTACTCACCGGCGGTGCACCGCCTCCGGCATCACTACTCGAGAAAATGGAACTCCTCGGGTTCCACGTCACCCATGCCTATGGTCTGACGGAGGCCACTGGCCCGGCTTTGGTGTGCGAGTGGCAAGCCAAGTGGAACAATCTTCCACGGGATAGTCAGGCGAAGCTCAAGGCACGGCAAGGGATCAGCGTATTGACACTGGCGGATGTAGATGTGAAGAATATGAAAACCATGACAAGCGTACCGCATGACGGTAAAACAATGGGGGAGATTGTGCTGCGCGGAAGCAGCATCATGAAAGGGTACTTAAAAGATCCAGAGACTACATCCAATGCCTTCAAGAACGGATGGTTCATCACGGGTGACGTGGGCGTTATACATCCTGATGGATACCTGGAAATTAAGGATAGATCAAAGGATATCATCATTTCCGGGGGCGAAAACATCAGCAGCGTTGAATTGGAGTCGGTTCTCTACAGGCATCCAAGAGTTCTAGAGGCAGCAGTGGTTGCAATGCCTCACCCACGGTGGGGGGAGAGCCCTTGTGCTTTTCTAGCGGTGAGGGAGAACAAAGTTGGGAGAAAAGATGATGTGAAGGAAGCTGATATCATTGCTTTCTGCCGTAAAAACCTTCCACATTTCATGGTTCCAAAGAAGGTGGAATTTCTACCTGAATTGCCCAAAACTTCAACCGGCAAAATCCAAAAGTTTCAACTAAGAGCTTTGGCCAAAGCTTTCCAGATTACAGACACAAAGGAAGTGCCTCAACACCATGAAGACCAAGTTCTTGCTTTATCCCGTCTTTGAATCTCAAAATTATTAAGAAGATGGAATAAACTACGGTTGTACATGTAGAAACCCATTGTTTTTTTTTGTTTTTGTTTTTTCCGTTCGATTTGTTGTTTGTTGATGCTTTGTGATCGGGGAATTATTCATGCTTAGTTACTGTAAACAAGATAGTGAAGATGCTGCTGCTTTCTGGATAAGTTAAAATGTAAAAAAATATGATATCCAAATGTAGTAGAGTTTAACGAAGTGATCGAATAAAACTGTGATTTTCACAATTTTTATATCTTTTCAATTCTTTTTTAAGAAAATTTTTACTCCTGATTTTTTATTTTTTCCTCCTTACTTTTAGATTTTTCCTCCGACAAAATTTAAATTTAACTATAAATATTAAAAATAACTAGGTTGTAACATATCTTGGAGTATAACTAGGTTGTGACATTTGCAATCTAAAAGATAATTTTGTTTATTTAATTAAATATTAATTTTTAAACATACATGCATCAATTAATATTTTATACTAATTTATATTATAAAATTCCTAATTCAAATTTTGAAAGGAGACATGGTAAGAAAGTATTTTTAAAACGAGTTAATATTAACAATGAAATATTTTATCTATTAATTAAAATTAATCAATTCAAGTTGATCGAGTTTTAGTTCAGTTGGCATCTACATTGTTATCATTACAGAAGGACGTAGGTTCGAATGCATTAAAATGCATTATTCTCTTATTTAAAGTTGGAGAGTGATTATAAATAATGTAAAAAAAAAAACTAAAAATCGTGATACTACATTTACACTCATATAAAAGAAAACAAATCAAAAAGAAATTTTCAATTCAATACTTACCTCTCGATTCAACTATTGATATAATTAAAATATTATGGGTGTGATAAGTAAGAAAAATATTTTATATAGTCAAATTGTAGAAAGAAAAATTATATAAGGTGGAGTCAAAAATTGTTGCTATCAATCTTGCGAAGTGTGATCAAGAGACTTTTATTCTTTTTAAATTTAAGAGATTAGGGTGCAAGTTCTATCACATGTATGTTTGGGTAATAATAAATTAAGATGTTTGTATAAACTTTTTTTTTTAATACTAAAAAATTTTAAAATTAATTAATTTGAATTAAGGTTATTTCTAAACAATTTATAAAAATGAAAGTTGTGTTTGTTAGTAATTTATATAAAAGAAGATTAAACAATTATTCACGGGTTAGCATAATAATATTACGAAAAACTTATTTAGTACAACAATATTCAAATAGTCGTAACATAAGTACTACTTTATGAATTTTTACATACATAAAAAATTATATATTTACCAAAAATATTGTTTTTATCATATGCTGAAATAGTACTTTTTATATGCCAATGTGATAAATTTAATTTAAAATAAATAAATAAATTTGTTTTACAGAATATTTATAAAAATTCTAAAAAATAGTTATGAGAATAATATATTTGAAAAAAAGAAGAAGCTGAAAACATTTTTTAATAGTTCATAAAATTTTTAAAATTATATAACTTGAAAAAGATTAAAGAAGAAGTAAAACATACTAATTAATACTAATGCTAAAAGAAGTGGAGAGGAGAAAAAAATATTGGGGACATAAAAATTAGAGGAAAGGAAAACTTTAACAAGTGTGAAAAAATGAGTAAAAGTTGTAGCGACGTAAAAATTTGGTTTCGGGTCGCTAATTGTGGCGATTTATTAGAAAATTGGAAATTAAAATTTGGTTTTAAAATAAACCGGGAGTCGCCACCGATCCTTTTACTAGGTGTGATCGGACACCTATTAGATTTCTTTTTTTTTTTAAATAAAAGGAAGGCTGAATTTAGGTCAACGTTAAAATCCAGAGAAAAATTAGGGTTCGGGAGTCGATTACGTGTGAGGAAGGTATTAGCACCCTCGCGACGCCCAAAATTGGTATCTTATAAACATGTATTGTCTTGATTTTCAAAAATACGAGTTCAATATAAAATTTAGTCGTGATCCGATTAAAGGAAGAAATTTTCAATTTTTTTGATTTTTTCTCAAGAAGGATATACCGATTTGACACGAGCCTAAAAATTCCACCCAACATAGCGATGGAATTTACGGCCTAATGTTACATCGATACATTGCCTTGATTATTGAAATTAACTTGAAAATAAGAATATGATTTTTGTTATAATGTAAAGCAAATTGGAATAAGAATGAATAACCGACATAACCAGAAGTATATTGAAGCAAATAATAATCGTAACAATAATCTCAAAAATAATAATCATGCATGCTATATAAACATATTAATAGTATTAAACTAAAACATTATAAATATATACGTATATATATGAACATATATTAGCAGTAATAATAATAGTAAAAATAAAAAGATGGGTATATATATAATTTTAAAAAAAGTAAGTGAAAATAATAAGTATAATAATGAATGTAATAATATACGAAAATAATACTATATATAACGCATATATATACATATATTTAAAATAAAATACATATACATATAATAAAATATAAGTATTGATAGTAAATATAATAAGAATAAAATAAATGTAATAATAATATATACATATTAAAGGTAATGATAAAAAAGAACTAATGATAATATTTCACCAATACTAAAAATAAAACGTCGTAAAATATATAAAACTAAAATATATATAAATATATATTAAATAACGTTAAAATATTTACATAGTACATTTAGATATTTTAAAAAGTAGCTAAAATGCTAAACACAAATACATATATGTATGCATAAATATATAATAATGTGTAATGATGATAATAATAATAATAATAATAATAATAATAATAATAATAATAATAATAGTAAAAATAAATAAAAACGAAAAAGGATTAAAATTAAATAAAAAGTAGAGTTGTGAGGTCAAATTAAAATAAAATCAAAGAGAAAGGACTTGATAGTAACACGCGCATAACTTAGGAGGACCAAAAGCGCAATATTCCCTGTTATTAAAAAGCTGCGCAGTGCAAAGGGTTAAATTGGAAAGCATTGAAAGTTATGGGGCTAAATTATAAAATCAAAACATCTGATTATAAATTCATGGAAAAGCGGAAGGGTCATTCGCGCAATTAGACCCTTCCGCAAGAAAACACGCGACCCTCCTCAGGGTGGTCGGGTCGACCCGACCCACTTTTGAAACGGCGTCGTTTCACTTATTAAAGGGGGGGGACCAAAACGGTGCGTTTTGGTCCCCTATAAAAGTCAAATTTTTTTTTAAATTCATTTGAAGCAGCTGAAGGAAAAAAAAAAGAAAAGGGAGAGGGGAGAGGGAAAGCCAGAGCGATTTCCGGCCAAGGGGGAGGGCTCCGGTCCGACCGCCGGACCGTCGTTATTTGCGCGGCCAATACCACCGCGCGCGATGGCGGAAAAATAATTTTTCTATTTTTTTAATGTTTTAAGTATTATTTTTATTTATTTAAATATATTATAATTTTTTTTAAAATGTTCGAATACTAAAAAAATACACAATAGATTTTTCACCTTAGGATTTGGTTGCTGGCTCTGTGATCTTTCCTTTGTTTGGCTGCTTTTCTGTTTGTCTAATGCTGAGGAGAAGATTGCTATCGTTTAGGGTTTTAAATTGATTTCTTAATTTCTTTTTTTGCTTTCGAATTATCAAGAAAAAATGAAAAAGGCCACCCATACGCTTTCGATTTTGGGTTTTTATAACCCTTTTACACTCATTTTAAATTGTTTATGTCTTGTCTGCTTTCTTGCTTGCAGGGGATGGGCATGGTGGAGCAGGTGGCGGACTTGACCTTGGGCGGTGGCTAGCAGCAGATGTCGTGCGGCACCGTTCTTGCAAGTGGGGTTTAGGGGTAGATGGGATGTTGTTTTGGGCTCAGGGTTAGGTTAATTTGTTTAGTGGGCCTCCGGTTTTTTGTAATGGGTTTGGGGTTAAGTTTAGTTAATGGGTTATTGGGTAGGTTTTTGTAATGGATTATGGGGTTGGGAGATGGGCCATTCGGGTTTTAGTTTGGGGCTCAAAATTAGGCTGTACAGCTGCCCCTCTTTGCTCATTGTCGTGTAACGAGAATAGAGTAAAGACAAAAAGAAAGGCCAATTTTGCCTTGTCTTCCGAGTCTTGACTTCATTGGTGCTCTTCTCGTTCAGTTAGACTCTTTCCAATCCACTGTGTCTTGTAGCTTTGGTTCAATCCAACGTATCTTCTGACATATGCCTTGCAGCTTCGATCTTCTCCAATGTAACTTCGAGGATATGAAGTATGTGGTTTCGATCTGCTTCACTGCTAACTTTTAGTAGGACAGGATCTACAACTTCAATCTTCTCCTCTATTGTTTCAGCGGGACAAGGTTCGTGGTCTTCTCTTCTGTTCACTTTAGCAAGGCAAGTTTTGACATCTTCGATCAGCTCCACTGCAACTCCAGGGGACAAGACTTGCAACTTTGACCTGCTTCACTGCCACTTCAGGGAGGCCAAATCTGGTGTCTTTAATCAATTCCAATCTTTATTCTTTACTCGGCATGTGATCTTAAGCTCGACTCATTTCTCACAATATGAACAGACATTAAAACAAAAATCGAAAACACCTCAGCATGTGAACTGAGGCTCAACTCATTTCTCGCAATATGGGTTGATTTTTTTGAAAACAAACATTAAAAACAGAAATTGGAAATGCCTCAGCATGTGAACTGAGGCTCAACTCATTTCTCGCAATATGGGTTGATTTTTTTTTTGGAATCATAGAAATTAAAAGCAAAAATTTAAAGGCTTAACTCACCTCTCGCAATATGAGTTAATAATTGAAAAATTAAATTTCGAAAAACAAGAATTAAAGGCTCAACTCACCTCTCGCAATATGAGTTGATCTTTGCAAAAACATAAATTGAAAATAGAAATTTAACATACCTCAGCTTACCCTGAGGCTCAACTCACCTCTCGCAATATGAGTTAAAATTAAAATACAAAAACTGAAAATACCTCAGCGTGCCCCGAGGCTCAACTCACCTCTAGCAATATGAGTTGATTCTTTGAAAAGTAGGAATTGAAAAGCAGAAATTGAAAATACCTTAGCGTGTCCTGAGGCTCAACTCACCTCTCGCAATATGAGTTGATTTTTGAAACATAAATTGAAATTACCTCAACGTGTCTTGAGGCTCAACTCACCTCTCGCAATATGAGTTGATTTTTGAAGCATAAATTGAAATTACCTCAACGTGTCTTGAGGCTCAACTCACCTCTCGCAATATGAGTTGATTTTTGAAACATAAATTGAAATTAACTCAACGTGTCTTGAGGCTCAACTCACCTCTCGCAATATGAGTTGATTTTTGAAGCATAAATTGAAATTACCTCAACGTGTCTTGAGGCTCAACTCACCTCTCGCAATATGAGTTGATTTTGAAACATAAATTGAAATTAACTCAACGTGTCTTGAGGCTCAACTCACCTCTCGCAATATGAGTTGATTTTTGAAGCATAAATTGAAGTTACCTCAACGTGTCTTGAGGCTCAACTCACCTCTCGCAATATGAGTTGATTTTTGAAACATAAATTGAAATTAACTCAACGTGTCTTGAGGCTCAACTCACCTCTCGCAATATAAGTTGATTTTTGAAAAACAAAAATTAAAAGGCTCAACTCACCTCTCGCAATATGAGTTGATTTTTGAAAAATAGAAATTAAAAGGTTCAACTCACCTCTCGTATCATGAGTTGATTTTTGAAACAACAGATACTAAGAATACCTCAGCGTGACCTGAGGCTTGACTCACCTCTCGCAATCAATTTTTGAAACATAAACTAAAAATACCTCAGCGTGTGGCCTGAGGCTCAACTCACCTCTCGCAATATGAGTTGATTTTTGAAAACATGAATTAAAGATACCTCAACGTGCCTTGAGGCTCAACTCACCTCTCGCATTATGAGTTGATTTTTTTGAAAAACACAAATCGAAATTACCTCAACGTGCCTTGAGGCTCAACTCATTTCTCGCAACATGAGTTGATTTTCCTTGAAAGGCATGAATTAAAACATCAAAATACCAAAACCTGTCCTTTGGTAGAACCCAGGTGTCTTTTCACTTGATTCAATGCGACTCTCATCCCAGATTTCTTGCTTCGTTGGAGTACCTGTATATGCCATGCATGATGTTATCATGATATGCACATGTTTGTCTTAAATGCCTTTATGTCTATATGATTATGCACTGCTCTTTAAGCATGTTCGTCGTTTGTCCTTTTTGGTCATGAATTTTCATGATCTGCGTCTGTTGCTTTGGCTCTTGACTTCCTTTTTTAAGCCATGCACCCATTTTCAAGCTTTACAAGTAATCGACGTTTCTCGGATATCACTCTTTTGCCTCTGGTTGAACTCCGTTCTTGCCCTGAAGTTCTTGTACTTATCAAATTTTCATCCAGGTAACGCTTAACATTTCTTTTGTCTAGAGCATGTCATTTCACTATTTATCATGTAAATAAACACATAATGAGATGCATGAAACAAAGGTCAAGTAGGGACAAAAATGATATCTCGTATTCATTTATTTCAAGTGTGGCAAACAAAGGAAGTTAACCAATGAGAGTAAAAATGTCAAAAATAAAGAAAGGATCGTATTCAACGGATACAAATACTCTAGATATTCAACACATGAACTCTTCCACGTTCCTCAATCAAGAATCTTTTCGAGTCTGGCTCCTTGCGTAGAAGATTTTGAGCTTTCAGAGATGCTTCAAGTATTGTAGTCTTCTTTTGCTTGTCGTCTGCTTTAAAACATCTTGCCTTGTAAGTCAATGTTTGCTTCATTAGAACGCCCTTTCGGGTTTTCATCCTAATCTTTTGTGTTTAATCAAAGCGCCCTTTTCGGGTTTTCGCTCTGATCCCTTTTTTTTTTTTTAGATGCCCTTTTCGGGTTTTCATCTTGACTTTCTTTTTTCAAGCATAGTACTTCTTCACCGCATCCGAGTTCACTGGATTCGGTAGCTCCTTGCAATCCATCTCGGTAAGGATCAAAGCTCTACCTGAAAATGCCTTCTTTACGACGTATGGTCCTTCCCAGTTTGGTGCCCATTTTCCTCGCAGGTCCTTTTGTATTGGGAGAATCTTTCTCAGCACGAGTTCTCCTTCATGGAATTCTCTCGGTCGTACCTTCTTGTCATGGGCTGCGATCATTCTCTTCTGATATATCTGCCCGTGACAAATTGCCCTTAGACGCTTTTCTTCGATGAGGTTCAACTGATCATATCGAGCTCGAACCCACTCTGCTTCTTCTAACTTTGATTCCATTAAGACTCGCAGAGAGGGGATCTCAACCTCGATGGGTAGCACAGCTTCCATTCCATAGACTAGAGAGAAAGGAGTTGCTCCCGTAGATGTTCGCACAGATGTGCGATATGCAAACAAAGCAAATGGAAGTTTCTCGTGCCAATCTTTATACGTCCTCACCATTTTCCCAATGATCCTTTTAATGTTCTTGTTAGTGCTTCAATGACCCATTCATTCATCTTTGGGCGATAAGGCGAAGAGTTATGATGCTTTATTTGGAATCGCTCACACACTTCTTTCATCATCTTATTGTTCGATTCGTGGCATTATCTCAAATGATTCTTCGTGCAAGCTGCACTGCAAATGATTTCCTTTTAAAAACTCGCAAAACTGCAGCTCTCGTCACATTGGCGAACGAAGCGGCTTCTATCCATTTTGTGAAGTAATCGATGACCACAAAAATGAATCGATGTCCATTTGATGCTTTTGGAGAAATTGGCCCTATAACATCCATGCCCCACATAGAAAAAGGCCACGGAGAAGTCATGACATGGAGGGGCGAAGGGGCTACATGAATTTTATCACCGTAGATTTGACATTTGTGGCATTTTCTGGCAAAATTGATGCATCACTCTCCATTGTCAGCCAATAATAACTGAGTCTCATGATTTTTCTGGCCATATTGAATCCATTGGCATGTGTTCCGCAGATTCCCTCATGGACCTCTTCGAGTATTTTTCTGGCTTCAGCATCATCCACACATCTCAAGAGCATTTGATCTTTTCCTCTCTTGTATAGGATGTCCCTGTCAAGAACAAATCCAGCGGCCATTTTTCTGATTGTTCTTTTGTCGTTCTCATTCGCTTGTTCAGGATACCTTTGATTCTTGACATATTCTAATACATCATGGAACCATGGACGTCCATCTGCTTCTTTCTCGATGCTACAACAGTGTGCAGGAACCTCGTATATGCTCATTTTGAGGGGCATTATTTCTGCTTCTTTACTTGCTTTGAACATTGAAGCCAAAGTGGCCAGGGCATCAGCCAATTGGTTTTCTTCTCGTGGGAAGTAATGAAAAGTTATTTCTTTGAATTCCTTGATCAATTCGGCCACTAAATCACTGTACTTGATCAATTTTGGATCCTCACTTCCCACTCCACGGATCCGTAAACTACTAGAGCTGAGTCTCCGTATACCTCTAAGATTTTGATGTCTCGATCAATAGCTGCACGAAGCCCCATGATACAGGCCTCATATTCTGCGATATTATTGGTACAGAAGAAGTTCAGTCTTGCAGTGAACGGATAATGATTCCCCTCTGGTGATACCAAGATGGCTCCGATTCCATGCCCCAAAGCATTCGACGCACCATCAAAGCACATCTTCCATGACTTCTCGTTTGATGACTCTGGTTCCATTTCTGTGATGCACATTAAGTCTTCGTCTGGGAAATCAAATCTTAAAGGCTCATATTCTTCTGTTGTTCGAGTTGCTAGAAAGTCGGCTATTGCGCTTTCTTTTATTGACTTCTGACTTACATAGGCAATGTCATATTCCGAAAGGAGGATATGCCATCGGGCCATTCTTCCTGATAATGCCAGTGATTCCATCATATATTTTATCGGGTCCAGCTTTGAAATCAACCATGTCGTGTAGTACAACATGTATTGTCTGAGTCTCCGAGCTACCCAAACCAGAGCGCAGCAAATTTTTCAATGGACGAATACTTTGCCTCATAGTCAGTGAACTTTTTGCTGAGGTAGTAGATCGCCTTCTCTTTCTTTCCCGCCTCGTCGTGTTGCCCCGAAAGACACAACCCATTGAATTTTCAAACACAACAAATACAAAATCAATGGTCTTCCCGGAGTTGGCGGTACTAGCACTGGAGGACTAGACAAATATTGTTTTATCTTATCAAAGGCCACCTGGCATTCCTCATTCCATTCTCCTGGGTTATGTTTTCGCAGAAGCCGAAAAATTGGGTCGCATTGGTTGGTAAGTTGAGCGATAAATCGGGCGATATAGTTCAATCTCCCTAAAAATCCTCTAACTTCCTTTTGTGTGCGCGGGGGTGGCAACTCTTGAATGGCCTTTATTTTATCTGGATCAACCTCGATACCTCTTTCACTGACAATGAAGCCTAGTAACTTCCCTGAGGTAGCCCCGAATGTACATTTGGCTGGATTGAGCTTTAATTGAAACTTTCTCAGCCTGTCGAACAGCTTCTTGAGATTCACTATATGCTCTTCTTCCCCTCGGGATTTAGCAATCATATCGTCGACGTAGACCTCTATTTCTTTATGCATCATGTCATGGAATAATGTTACCATAGCCCTCTGATATGTTGCCCCGGCGTTCTTTAACCCGAATGGCATCACCTTGTAGCAGAACGTTCCCCACATTGTTATGAAGGTAGTTTTATCCATATCTTCAGGGGCCATCTTGATCTGATTATACCCCGAGAATCCATCCATGAAAGAAAACAATGAATGCTTTGCTGTGTTGTCCACCAACGTATCAATATGTGGCAAGGGAAAATTATCCTTTGGGCTTGCTCGATTCAAGTCACGGTAGTCCACGCACATTCATACTTTGCCATCATTCTTTGGTACAGGGACTATGTTAGCCACCCATTCTGGATATTTGGAGGCTTGTAGGAAACCAGCATCAAATTGCTTCTTGACTTCCTCTTTTATTTTCAACAACATTTCCGGGTCTCATCCGCCTTAATTTTTGCTGGATGGGCTTGCATTCTGGTTTTAATGGGAGCTTATGGACCACTAAATCTTCATCTAGCCCTGGCATGTCCTGGTATGACCATGCGAAAACATCTTTGTATTCGCGGAGTAGAGCGATCAAGTTATGCCTGGTGCTATCTGAAATAGAAGTCCCGATCTTCACTTCTTGTTTCCTTTCTTCAGTGCCCAAGTTTATTGTTTCCACAGATTCTTCATGAGGCAAAATCTGTTTATCCTCTTGTTCCACCATTCTTAACAATTCAGGAGACGAGAGACATAATCTTCAAATTTTCTTCACTTTTCAAATTCTCCTAAATAAACAAATTTTTCTCAAAATCAATTTCAAGACTCAGAATCTGGGTTTGTTCATGTCATCGATATCTGAGCACCTGAAAGTTGAATGGAAAAGGAAGCTATAGAGGGGCATCCGAGTATGGGAAACAACAGACAAAAATGTGATGGCATGGAATGTGGCGAATGTAAGGACAGGCTATGAAATGAGAAAATTGATTATGAAATTAGTGATAATGCGAGAAAATCGTGACAAAATGCATCTTCATTGATATTCATTTAAATGATAAAGAGCGAATGCACGCTCTTACAAAAGAATTCTATTATATCTATAGACACAATTGAAGGTTAATGTTTGGCATTACTCTGAAGACTTATAAACTACAAGAAGCTCCTCGGAAGTCCAATTGTTCAACATGAAACCAGGAGGCCAAGGGCGTATCCTTGAGACATCTTTACTTGTACCAGCCCCTTTGTCAATGACATTTATACTGACATTCTGAAAACCCCTTTCAATTATCCTCAGCATGTTCCGTGGATCGTCTTGTCCAGGGTATATCGTTCCCGCAGATTTAAATGTTTTTGACAAAGGAGGGTATTCTATTGGTTCCTATTCTGGTTCTCGGCCGAAAGTTCTTACAATCCTTCTTTCCTGATCTTTCTTCCACTGTCTTCTTCTTTGACGCATATCAAGCTGGAACCTCAAACCGTATCGGGCTTTGTGGTGCACTGGCTTTAAAGCCCTGACTATTCCTTGCAGATGTCTGCCTAAACCTCTTCTTGCTCGAGCTCCTCTTCCTACGGTCAATTTGACACCTATTCTGGTATTTCTCGACAGTTTCGGCACTGGAATTCTATTTCCCTCAGCAACAAAAGTTGCATTGACGAATTCGAGGGATCGGAAGGAACACTCCACTGCGTCTTTGCTTACTTCAAGATATGGCGTATCTGCAGAGATAGATGCGACAATATCTTCTTCTCCTTCGACAG
Organism: Gossypium anomalum; assembly: GCA_025698475.1. Taxonomy (NCBI): domain Eukaryota; kingdom Viridiplantae; phylum Streptophyta; class Magnoliopsida; order Malvales; family Malvaceae; genus Gossypium; species Gossypium anomalum. The sequence continues at coordinate 21,972,288 of CM046966.1, forward strand.
TGACCAAACAGCCATCCATGATAAATTTCACCTTTTGATGGAGGGATGATGGGACCGCTCCAAACAGAATGGATCCGTGGTCTCCCAAAAGGCGCTTATAAGAGGGTGTAATGTCCATGACTTGGAACTCGACATTATAAATGTAAGGGCCTACTTCTAGAGGATCTCAATCTTTCCCATAACTTCACGCCTCGTCTCCGTCAAATGCCCTTTTCTGTGGAATGACAGGGCCTTAAGTAGGACAAATCCATCGGTGATTCGGAAAGTGTGGCCAATGGCATAACATTTAACGCCACCCATTATCGATGAGTACGCTTTGGTATTATGTAGCCCTTGCAATGAGTCGTGATATGCAAATGCTTTCACCGATCCTCTACCGCTTGGCGGTATCTCATCATCACTAAAAGAGATTAAATTGTCCGCATTCGATTGTTTACCCACCTATCAAGCTTCTCAACAGATATGTTGTTGGCTACATGAGCTTGATTTAACACCTTCAATAAGGCATTCCGGTGTGGCTCAATTTTAACAATGAGAGATAGAACCGAGATTAAGATCTTGGTGCTTACTCAATTGTTCCACTACACTATACTCACTTGTGCTTGATAAACTTCAAGAATTCTTGAGCTTCTTCCTCATTCACGTGCTTTTTAGTTTCTTGCATGCAGTGGAATTTCTTGCTCGACTTCAACTTCGTGCATCGCCGCTTTCCTTTTTGCTTCAAGTTGCTACTTTTCTTTGCTGGTTCGACTTCTTTAGAATAGCACCGTCCACTTCGGGTAAAATGACCTACCTCCCCAACATCTTCAAATACGGCTTTGGACTTTCCAACTTCCGGTGTGATGATATTGACGTCGTATTCCACTGTGATCGCTTTGTTGTCCTTATAAGGAAAGGAGATGGTATTTCGATTATCATCTTTGGTTTCACCCTGCCTTCTTCAAGCCATAATAGATCACCAATGGTTGATCAGCTATAAGGGGGACCTGATGATTGATTGTCAGAGGCACATATTTCTCCACTATAGGCCTCTTCAACTTTACAAAAAATCTCGATCTCCTTATTATCCATCATACTTTGCAATAATCTTCTGAATTCATCACAGGACTGAATGTCGTGTCCTTCGATGCCATGGAACTCGCAAAAACTGTGACTCTTTGCATCCCTTCCTTCGAATACTCCGTTGAAACGACAAAGTAACCCTTTTTCAATTAGCACCTCCCAGATTCTCTGCAGAGGTGTTCTTACTTCAGAAACCCATCTTTTACTTCGTCGTTTATCCTCCTCTCCTACTGCGCTCACATTACCTTCGGTGTGGTTTGGGAATGGATTCCCAGCCGTACCGCCGGTACCATCAAATCGTAAAATGCTCGCGTCGATGAGCCCTTGAATTCTCCTTTTGAAAGCAAGACAGTTCTCTGTAGAATGCCCTTGATTCCCGGCATGATATGCACAACTAGTATTTGGACCGTACCATTTCGGGTATGGAGGTTTAAGAGGTGCCATGTAATGGGGAGAAATCAGTTGTTTCTCCAAAAGTTTTGGGTACAATTCCCCATATGACACAGGGATGGGAGTAAATTGCGGTCTCTCGGGATTAGGCCTTGCTGGTCTTGGCTCATTCCTAGGTTGGCTTTGAACAGGTGCAGTGTTTTGTGAAAAAGTGGTGACGGGTCTTTGGTTGTTCATGGCGTATACGGGGTAGGAGGGAGGTGGTGTTTGGTAGTAAGGGGTTTGAGGAGGATAATGGAAGTTTGAAGGTGGATAATGTCGGGGTCGAGGTTGGTTAGGATATGAATTGGGAATATAACGATTTCCAGTTCCCACCATGTGGGCTTCTGGCTCTTTTTCCTTATGGGTGCCGCTTTTCTTGAGCCTTCGATCCTTCCATTCTACCGCTCTTGACAAAGATTCTCTATTAGTTCACCAGATATTACAATATCTGCGAATTCCTTCGTGGCACTTCCCACTAATTTGTCATAAAGCGGGGCCTTTAAGGTGTTGATAAAGAGAACGGTTATCTCCGCTTTTGTTAGTGGGGTTCCACTTGGGCCGAGACGCCTCTCCATCTCTCGCGCATATACTGTCTAAAGGTCTCTCGACGGCTTTTTCTCCATCATTTGTAAGGTCATCCTGGCCCGCACCATGTCCGATACATGCTTATATTGCTCGCGAGAATGCGGATGCTAAGTCTTTCCAGATCTAATCTTTTCCCACTCGAGTTGGTTGTACCAACGTAGGGTCAACCTTGCTAGACTGCCTTGGAAGCAATGTATAAGTAACTTATCATCGCTCACGTAACCAGTCATTTTTCGACAGAACATGATGAGATGTGCTTTTGGGCACCTAGTCCCATCATACTTCTCAAAATCAGCGCCTTGAACCGGAGGCAAAATTAGATCAGGTACTAGACTGAGTTCCTTGGCACCTAGGGCGGAAAAGACCTCAGTGCCTTCTATTGCTTTGAGTCTTTCCTCCAGACTCCTATATTTTGCGTCATGATTATCCAATTTCAATTTAGCTACTTCTGCGGGGTCATCCAGATCTGGAACTAGGGGATCAGCAGGACTGGCCCCTGGGTTTGACGCGAATATTCCTGGCCCCAAATTAGTGGGTAGAGCAGGTGGCATAGGTCGATGTTCCAAGCCTGTAGGTTCTCCTTGAGCATACCCTCTCTGTGTCGTATATGCGGGTGGTGGAGTGAATCCCGGGGGATAGAGTGGATCCTGATCATGGTGAATTCTTGATTGAGGTTCCATAACATCGGGGTTCTGCATGGGTCCTTTTCCTTTGACCAGAGTTGTCATCATCTCCATCATTTTGGCCATCTGATCTCTTTGCTCGAGTGACTCCTCTCGAGATCTTACCATTAGATCTGTCGTCTCTTGTTGTGATTTAGCCAGTTGCTCTTGTAATTCTTTTTGAGCCATTTCCATCCTTTCGATTCTCTCATTGAACTCAGCTTCCATTGCCCTAGTTTGTCGATGCGTTCTGTATAAATGTCGTGATTCCAGTCTTGAAGTCTTACAACTGTGGATTATATGGTTCTTTTAGTTTCGGTGGATGATTATTGTGATATGTACATGCGATGAATGAATGAATGGATGAATGTCTAAAGAATAAATGATGCATAAATGTTAGTTATGAGTAAATATGCAAGAATTTGGTGTTGATTTCAAGATAGCCCCATATGTAGGCATTTCATTTATCAGAAGAGTACGTTACAAAAAGTTTTCATTTTTCTAACAGTTACACAAATTTCCTAGCCACATTGCCTTGTTTCTTCACTTGCTCTAGAAACTCTGATATACTCGATCTTTGGCTCGGAGGGAATTGGCAACTGAGAACTTCGGCTTCATCTGATAATTGAACAACTTGCATAGCTGCTTGGCGAATTTCATTGATCAAGAAGTTGAGTTGCATTTCTCTTTCTTGGAGAGTTCCTTCATACGCGTGCATGTCCCTATCGTGATCGATCATTCTTTTCTTCTAGAGCCTTCTGTGAGGTTATCTAATTGTTGTTGATTTAGATTGTAGCATATTTTCTAAATCTCGTACTCTCCTTTTTTAATTCTCGATGTTCAGATGACTATTCGCAAATTCATGAGCTACCATTTCATATTCGGCATTCTTCCTTCTTAACTCTATTGCATAGTACATGCCCTTTTCCTCTTCTTTCTTTGCTTTTCCTTCCAAAATTCCATTCCTCCTTTGATGTTACCAATTTCTTCTTTCCACTCAGCTGTTGACTTGCCCAATCCACTATTCTTTATAGTGTTTCTTAATTTCTTATTTTCCAAATGAAGGTCCCTTAAGTCGTTTCTCACGATCTCGGCCTCCTTTGTACTTTTTTTCATCCCGGACTTTTCAACCCGAACTTCAATCTTCACCGATAGTTTTCTTCTTGAAGGGTACCGAGGTCCCTAGACATCTTAGCTTTTTCTCGCTCGAATTCTTGTCTAGCTATGTCCAACTCGGATGGCATCTCCTCCAAAAAGGGATTCTGGGCAATGTAATTTGTTGATGAGATTTGCTGACTACTTACCCGTTGCTTTCTCCATATGTCATAGTCTTGGGTAAGGGTATCAGCATACAAGGCTAATTCCATGAAATGAATTTCTTTCCGTGACTTTGCAATGTCTCGGACTTTCTTCATATATCCTCTCTCCGCATGAAAGCTTAACTCGACTGTGCTAACCCTCCAGGTTGAGGTATAAATTGTCGCAAAGAAATTGCCTTTGGACTAATAGCGGAGCGTATCCAACTCCTCCCCATAACCCAAGTAAAGGTACCCAATCTTGGCCTCCACATTTGTATAGCAGATCAAGGACGGATCCAGGGTGCTCTCCACGTTATATCCTCGGCGCAAGATTCCGAAAGACTCGATACCCAATGTTGCTCGGTGACTTCTCTCGCCATTCTTTCTTGAGGTAAGCTTCTAGCGGGCGAATATTTTTGAAAACATGTGGAATGGAGTGCACTCTACTTTCCAAAAATGACTCAAAATCCAAACATTGAGCAAGCAATTGTGCACACCCGATAAATCGTCCCTTTCCTACCCTTCGACAAGTACTCAAGGACTCAAATGTCTCTCGGCTAAGATAGTCGGGACAGGGTTGACTCCTTATTTTAGCCTTTCGAAGAAATCAAATACTGCGACCTCAAGATGTCCGAGAACTCTCGGGAAGATGACCAAACCGTAGATGGCCAAGGCGAATAGATTAACTCTCTTTAATACGTCCGGATGACTCAGAACCGATTCTCGTAGGCTGGACCATGGAATGCAAACGACTTCATTCTTCTTTTTATTTGTTTTTCGGCCTAGGCATCACCATATCATCGCCTTTACTAATTTTTTTCTAAAGGTCAAGGGCTTAGGCTCCTTCACGTATATCTTGCCGAATTGCACATTATCGATGCGGAGTAAAGCAGCATACTCTTCTATGGTTGGAGTCATGTCCTCTTGATTGAATGTAAAGCACTGATAAGTCGGGTCCCAGAATCGAACCATGGCTTGAATCAACTGTTGCGTCGCCTACACGAATGGTGATCAAGTGAGCTATATCTCCATACCTCTCGGTGAAAATGCCCCTAGTGTCTCAATCCCATTGGTTCCAAACTCGCACCAAATCCTCAAGGTTATTTTGGCGGACATTCACAGCTTGTATGTTCGGGCAAATTGGCAACACTCCTTCTCTACTAGGTCAGTCCCCCTTTTCTCTCTCGAGTTTTTAGGGACCATCTCTCGAACCACGGCATTCTTCTCGATTATTTGTGTAATTGACTCCTCCATCGAAACCCGTTCTTTGGCAACTATCCTTTAATCAACACCTTCCTAATGTGATGCCTATGATGCATGATGAAAATAAAAATAAAAACAAACAAACCTAGTTAGCAACACAACAAATATATTTTGGGAAACAAATTAAACTACTCAACCCAATTCTTTTACATAGACAGTGTAAATGGCAGGCAAAAAGCATTTCCCGTGTGTACTTATTTTGGTGACTATAAGCGACGAGGTTCGGCATGGCTCTAATTGGACAGCTCGTATAGTTCATTATATGCGGGTTTTGGTTTTAGATAGGTATTCGAATTGCCCGCACTATCATCCGCTAAGACTAGTACGGAGCCTCGGTCATAGCCCATCACAGCTCACGAGTTCAATTCGAGGATTACATTTACTTATGCCTATGCGGAGGACAAGTTAACTCACGAAAGCATAAGTTGTATGTAACCCGAAAGTATTCACTAGCCTGTGCGGAGGGACGAGTTAACTCACGAAGGCGTAGCGTTTACTTTCACTTAAACGGACGGAGCCCGGGTTCAGAGCTCATGTTATGCCAAATGCAAGTACACGGTGTGTGGGGGGGAAAACTCATAAACTTTTACGTTTTATTTAAAGAAACTAAACCATAATTAAAAACCATAAAAATGAAAACTGAAAAACAAACAAATAACAAGTTAGAAGAAATATTTACAATACGATGCAAATGCATGAATTTTGAAAGTGAGATTTTCGGATCACGACCATATATTTACTTTGAACAAGGAAATTTGGAAACTTTGACAAAACGTGTTTATTCGATTCGACTCTCAAAACCGTTTCCCCAGTGGAGTCGCCAGCTGTAGCGACGTAAAAATTTGGTTTCGGGTCGCTAATTGTGGCGATTTATTAGAAAATTGGAAATTAAAATTTGGTTTTAAAATAAACCGGGAGTCGCCACCGATCCTTTTACTAGGTGTGATCGGACACCTATTAGATTTCTTTTTTTTTTTTAAATAAAAGGAAGGCTGAATTTAGGTCAACGTTAAAATCCAGAGAAAAATTAGGGTTCGGGAGTCGGTTACGTGTGAGGAATGTATTAGCACCCTCGCGACGCCCAAAATTGGTATCTTATAAACATGCATTGTCTTGATTTTCAAAAATACGAGTTCAATATAAAATTTAGTCGTGATCCGATTAAAGGAAGAAATTTTCAATTTTTTTGATTTTTTCTCAAGAAGGATATACCGATTTGACACGAGCCTAAAAATTCCACCCAACATAGCGATGGAATTTACGGCCTAATGTTACATCGATACATTGCCTTGATTATTGAAATTAACTTGAAAACAAGAATATGATTTTTGTTATAATGTAAAGCAAATTGGAATAAGAATGAATAACCGACATAACCAGAAGTATATTGAAGCAAATAATAATCGTAACAATAATCTCAAAAATAATAACCATGCATGCTATATAAACATATTAATAGTATTAAACTAAAACATTATAAATATATACGTATATATATGAACATATATTAGCAAAGAATAATAATAGTAAAAATAAAAAGATGGGTATATATATAATTTTAAAAAAAGTAAGTGAAAATAATAAGTATAATAATGAATGTAATAATATACGAAAATAATACTATATATAACGCATATATATACATATATTTAAAATAAAATACATATACATATAATAAAATATAAGTATTGATAGTAAATATAATAAGAATAAAATAAATGTAATAATAATATATACATATTAAAGGTAATGATAAAAAAGAACTAATGATAATATTTCACCAATACTAAAAAATAAAACGTACGTAAAATATATAAAACGAAAATATATATAAATATATATTAAATAACGTTAAAATATTTACATAGTACATTTAGATATTTTAAAAAGTAGCTAAAATGCTAAACACAAATACATATATGTATGCATAAATATATAATAATGTGTAATGATAATAATAATAATAATAATAATAATAATAATAATAATAATAGTAAAAATAAATAAAAACGAAAAAGGATTAAAATTAAATAAAAAGTAGAGTTGTGAGGTCAAATTAAAATAAAATCAAAGAGAAAGGACTTGATAGTAACACGCGCATAACTTAGGAGGACCAAAAGCGCAATATTCCCTGTTATTAAAACGCTGCGCAGTGCAAAGGGTTAAATTGGAAAGCATTGAAAGTTATGGGGCTAAATTATAAAATCAAAACATCTGATTATAAATTCATGGAAAAGCGGAAGGGTCATTCGCGCAATTAGACCCTTCCGCAAGAAAACACGCGGACCCTCCCTGGACCCGACCCACCTTTGAAACGGCGTCGTTTCACTTATTAAAGGGGGGGACCAAAACGGTGCGTTTTGGTCCCCTATAAAAGTCAAAAAATTTTTTTAAATTCATTTGAAGCAGCTGAAGGAAAAAAAAAAAAAGAAAAGGGAGAGGGGAGAGGGAAAGCCAGAGCGATTTCCGGCCAAGGGGGAGGGCTCCGGTCCGACCACGGACCCGTCATTGGCCTTGCGCAAGCACCACACACGCGTGGCCGGAAAAGGTAATTTTTCTATTTTTTTTAATGTTTTAAGTATTATTTTTATTTATTTAAATATATTATAATTTTTTTTAAAATGTTCGAATACTAAAAAAATACACAATAGATTTTTCACCTTAGGATTTGGTTGCTGGCTCTGTGATCTTTCCTTTGTTTGGCTGCTTTTCTGTTTGTCTAATGCTGAGGAGAAGATTGCTATCGTTTAGGGTTTTAAATTGATTTCTTAATTTCTTTTTTTGCTTTCGAATTATCAAGAAAAAAATGAGAAAAAGGCCAGCCCCTTACAGTTTCTGATTTTGGGTTTTTATAACCCTTTTACACTCATTTTAAATTGTTTATGTCTTGTCTGCTTTCTTGCTTGCAGGGGATGGTCATGGTGGAGCAGGTGGCGGACTTGACCTTGGGCGGTGACTACAGCAGTGTCAGGGGGCAGCTGGTTCGGCGCAAGTAGGGTTTAAGGGTAGATGGGATGTTGTTTTGGGCTCAGGGTTAGGTTAATTTGTTTAGTGGGCCTCCGGTTTTTTGTAATGGGTTTGGGGTTAAGTTTAGTTAATGGATTATTGGGTAGGTTTTTGTAATGGATTATGGGGTTGGGAGATGGGCCATTCGGGTTTTAGTTTGGGGCTCAAAATTGGGCTGTACAAAAGTACCAAGAAATTCCTCCATATTGTATTTCCAAGTCTTTTTATTGGAAAAAAAATAGTATATTTTGAGACGTGTAAATTAGTTTATTCATTAAATTTTATATGTGGAATGTTATACTCATGCTGAAATTTATTTTTTATGAGTAAATTATAAAAATGTGAAATAACTATGCCTTTTGTTCTATTTTGGTTACTCAACTATTAATTTTTTTGATTTAGTCATTAAACTTTTCGAAATTAAATATTTTTAGTCACTTTAAGCTGATGTGGGGCTATTTTTTATTGGGCTTTTACTCAAAATTAGCCTTCTAATATTTGCACATTTTATCAGTTTGATTCGACTAAGTTGTCAATGTTTACAAAATTTAGCTTTCAATGTTTACAAAAGTTGTCATTTTAATTCTAATTATAAAAATTTAATAAATTTGACCCTCAACATTTAAAAAATCTATTAATTTAGCCTTAACCCTAAAAATTTAAAATATATATTTCAAAAATTATTTTTAACCCTTTATAACCCATTAGCTAACCTATATGAGATTTTAGAATAAGAAAAAGAATATTCTCTTTTAAGTTATTTGTAAAACATTTTACAAAATACCTCTCCGAATTTTTAAAAACCTGGATTTTTTTTTTTAATAAGTCTTCTCCCTATTTTTGTAAATAAAAATTATAACAAATAACAAATAACCTTTTGATTAAATTTGTTAATCGAATTTGAAAAGAGAAAAGTTGCAAAATAAATCAAAATTTTAATTTATAAATGAATTGAGATTTTCTGTAAATTCATTTTTTTAATTATATAATTTGGCTTCAAAATTCTACCCAAGATTATCTCGGTTGTTTTAATATTGTGAATAAGTGGACTCTGCCCCAATATGTTATAATCCAATAATAACGTCCAATTATATAATTAAATTTTTTTCCAACAACCATAAAGAACAAAAATGTGTTGCTTTCGTGGACTCTACCCCATTATGTTTGAATCGGATCGATTGATGAATTGTTTGGATTAGAAATAGATTAAATATCAATTCGAATCAATTAAATCAAGAATTAATATGTATTGATTGAACTAGTAAAAAGCTTAGATAAATAAACTAAAAAGTAGTTTGAATAACTCTTATTTAATTTTTAAAATTTTTAATAATTTTTAATAAAAATAATAGAATGATTTGATGGATGTCATCATTTAGAAAAAAAGTAATAAAAAAGTTTGTTTGTACGCCCAGTGATAGGGGTGTGGCGTCGGTGTACCCATTTCTGTTGAATTGCGACATTGCTGCCAATCAGTGATATAATTTCGATTTGTCGTTCATATTTTATAAAAAAAATCTTGCTTATTTTGTTTCCACTCATTTGTTATCGACATTTTGCTTTGATGATTACACCCACAAAACCAAAAAGCTGATTGCTTTGTTTCTTATGTTTTCTATTTTATTTGATAACACCAACACTGAAAGAGATAAGACTCTGACCCCAATAGTTTTATTTCAAACTACGGTGTGCTTTTATTCCCAAAAAAAAAAAGGAAAAAAAAACCTACAGTTTGCTAATTTGGGTTTAATTTAGGGTTTTTTTCCTTAAAATATAAAAAATAAAATAAAATACTAAATTAGTATATTACTAAAATTAAGTACTAAAATAGTATATTTAGATGAGTGGAGGGTGTCAGATAGGTGGCACCAATTGTGTCTAGCTGATAGGAAGCACTGTTGATGCCTATCTGATAAGCAGCACACTCAATGTATTTTTCTCTCACTCCTCTATCCGGCTCGTATCAATTTATGTTTTTAATTTTTTTTAGGGTTTTTCAGGTTAAGATTTTGCTAAAATAATTTAGGTTTTTGTTAAAACAATTTAGGGTTAAGGGTTTTAGTGATTTTTAAAAATAAATCAATATTTAGGGTTTAGGGTTTTAATGATTTTTAAAAGAAAGTGGGAGAGGGAGTGAGGTGGAAGAAAAAAAAGAAACTACAGTTTGCTAATTTGTCTATCTATGTATTTGATGTAATATATGAGCTTATCAGAAAAGACGACCACCGTTGAATGCGACTGGCTACTGATGCAAAAATGAAAAGCAGAATTCCAGCTGTATGTCTAAATAAGTAATAATTAGTGTTGGAATAAACTTATTAAGTAACGAATAAGTGAAATATCGAAGAATTAAAAAAAAGATCAAATATAAATATTTTACGTATAAAAATTCATTTGGAGAGGATAAAAATTTACAGACAAAAATAATTTCACTAAAACAGTAAAAATAAAAAGTGAAATGAGATATTTTACGTACAGTGAAATTCTCTTAAAGTTTGTATAAACTAATACCTAAATATGTAATGAGATATTTTTCTAATGTGAAAAAAGGGACTATTTATAGGCTAAATTTGTAGGTTAAATATTAAAATAATCTACACTAATCAGAATTTAAGTGAGAAATTAATATCAAAATAACCTACACTAATTAGAGTTTCAGTGGGAAACTAAAAACATAATTTAATTGGGAGAACAAAAGCAGAAAAATACGAGGCATAACTCCACAAATCTTCACATTGACTCATATTTCCATAATGTCTTCTTTTTCAAAACCCACCACGGGTTTATCTTGTACTACCCAGGATATTAACTAAATCGAAGTTGTACTCAGAACTTGGAAGTCTTCTAGTCTTTGACTTGTGCACTGCCAAATCAAAACTGACCTGGGTATAATTTCCACAAATGCAGTGCCCTATCTTTTCAAAACCAACATCCAAAAAAGAACCCTTCTTATACGAAACAGTCATACCTTTTTCCCTCATATGATCAAGTTGTCTCCGCTTCAAACGCGTCGATTTCGACTCATCTTGTTTCACCGGTCACCGTTGATCCTTCCAAAACATAAAGACTGTCAATCTTTTTACCTTTCATCAAAACGAGAGACTCATGAGGTACCTTAATACTGCTTGACTTGATGTTAATTAAACAACCCTTTAAGTCCAAAATTCTCGATGAGACAAGATTAACAATGTCTTAATTGTCTCGTCGTGCATCCTGATTTGAATAGTACCAATACCAGTTACCTTACTGGGTGAATCATTCCTCATGCGTACAATTCCGCCTTCAACTTAATTGTATGTGAAGAACCAATCCCTGTTGGAACACATGTTGTAAGATCACCCTAAATCCAGAATTCATTCGGACGTAAGATCGGAGTTTTCACTTGTTGACACCAACAAGAAATCAGCACCCTTGTCATTGGCCAAATTGGCACCAGCTATGTAACACCTCTAACCCGAATCTATCACCAGAACAGGGTTACGGAGCATTACCAGAGATTACAGATAAAATAAATAGACATTTCATATTATATAACATTCATGTCATAAACCAATCAAAACTAAACATATTGTCCCTTATACGAGTACTCGAGGCCCAAAATACATGTTAGAAACAAGTCGGGACTAGATCGGATACTCAAAGAATTTTTCAGAAAACATTGAAATTTTTCAAAGTTGCACGGGACACACGACCATGTGACTTACACAGTCAGGGGACACATGCCCGTGTAACTCCCTGACTTATGTGCTAAGCCTTGTTGAGCATACTGACTTGCACAATATCAAAGATACAGGGGACACACGTGTGTCACACACGGCTGTTTCTCGGCCCGTGTGGATTAAAATAGGTCATTTCCAAGCCACATTTCTCACCCAATTTGGTACCAACCTAAACACAACAATTTGCACATCCACAAGCCATATCAGGGCATTCAAATCAAGCTAAAAACAAGTCTTAAACATGAAGTGTAACCACATACAACCAATGTGCCCTTAGGCACCTTAAATGACAACTGAATGGCATGTTAATCAAGTATCTCAATTTACCTATTTGACGAAATTCATATATGCATATTCAAACCACATTAAATATGATAAGGCCTTATATATAAACGTCAAAATATACCAAACACAAGCCATTCAAATGGCTAGTCTCAACAAAACATTTATATGCCAACATTGGCCAAAATAACCTATATATGCCATTATAACCGGGATTAATTTACTAAAAGTACCAAAAGAGCCGATGGATAGTGTTAGATAGCTCCGACCAACTTCCAACCCGAACGAGCTTCCGAATTACTATAAAATATGGAAAATAACACAGAGTAAGCATTTAAGCTTAGTAAGTTTGTATAATACAGAATTTAATTTACCATATTTCCATGAAATAGGTAATTGAACATAGCATATCTCAACCAATTTGGCCAAAAGCCTAAACATATAATCATCAACATATTAGCCATGAAAATCACATATAAGATCGAACACACATAGTTGAATTCATCAAATAATCACATTTCATGTTTTTCATGTATATATCGATAATAGTTCATATCAAACTCATATGATTTCATAACAGAATTGTGCCCATTAAACCATTTAGAATATCGTTGGATACACAGGTAGTACACACGAAGTGTACTGAACTGTAATCCGTCAATTTATATACATTTATGCTCATACAAGCTGTAAACGGGAAGCTCCTCCTAGCTAAATAACGGAAAGCTCATGTGAGATGAATAACGGGAAGCTCATGCAAGCTGAGTATCGAGAAGTCATGTAAGCTAAATAACGGGAAGCTAATGCGAGCTGAGTATCGGGAAGCTCATAAGAGTTGTGGTGTGTCCGCAACACATGCAGGACCCTAACCAGTCGGTAACCCTAATGACATGTCATTTGTATCTTACGAATTCCATAAGATTCAAACAGGACTCGATAATCGTCGGATATGTGATTAGTATTTAGACATGAAAATTGTACAATTCAAAAAAAATAAATGAATATAACACATATTAATGTACAATTTAATTACACGAGCTTACCTCGACAAATGTACGTAGATACGAGGGCGACTAATCCGATATTTTTCCTTTGCCTCGATCTAACTTCATACTAGGTCTAACCGGATCTATACAAATGAATTTAAGTCAATTCAATATAATTCATATTCAATTTAGTCCAACACATATTTTTTGGCAAAATTACTATTTTCCCCTATACTTTTAATTCATTGCAATTTAGTCACTAGGCTTAGAAAATGACTTTCATGCAATTTAATCCTTACTCAAGCCTAGTCAATTTTTATACATATTAATAGCAGCCCACATAATTCACACTTTCACAATTTTACGATAAATTTATCATCTTTTTCAATTTAATCCCTAATTGATATTTTCATCAAAATTCTCTTTACAAAAGTTGTTTATCTAACAACAAGCTTTCATTTTCTATCATAAAACTTCAAAATTTAAGCATACTCATAAATGAAAAAACCCTAATACTTTAATTATTTTACAAATTAATCTTCGAGATAGCTAGATTAAGCTATTACGACCTCGGAAACATAGAAATCATTAAAAATAGGACAAGGATACATACCTAATTAAGCAAAATAAGCTTGCTAATATCTCAAGCTTCCATGGCTAGGGTTTCTTTTTTTTTTCTTTTTTTTTTTGTGGATGATGATGATAATAGATTTTTTATTTTATTTTATTTAATATAACTTTAATCATTACTTTCCAAAATTACCCTTAATAATTCATTAAATTTCCAATAATGAATAGTCATGCTTATCCATTAAGCATTTTAATGGTCTAATTACTATATAAGGATTTCCAATTTCAAATTCTATAGCTATTTGATACTAATAGCTATTAGAACTCAACTTTTACACTTAATGCAATTTAGTCCTTTTTATTAAATTAGGTATGTAAATAGTAAAATTTCTTAACGAAATTTTTCTACAGTATTTCTATCATATTGTAGACCATATAATAACAATAAATTTTTTTGACTTCGGATTTTTGATCCCGAAACTACTATTCTGATTTCACTGAAAACGAGTTGTTATAAGCTAAATCTTCCTCGTTGCTCTTAGCAACTCTTTTATTTCATAGTTTGTAACAATTTGCCTTAACGTGACCTAACTTTTTATAATAGCGATATCTCTTGTTTTGCTTCCTTGATGCTACCAAAATTGAGACTTGCCTATCTAACTTGCTATTCGAACCAAACTCATTGTCAAGTTTGTCTTTATTCAATAGATGACTCTTCACATTCTCAAATAAGAGATTATCTCTGCCATAAATCAGAGTCTCCCTAAAAGACTTGTATGAAAGGGGTAAAGAGGACAATAATAGCATAGCCTGATCTTCATCGTTAATTTTAACATTAACATTTTTTAAATCATTAAAAAAGTAATAAACTGACTGATGTAACCTCTAAGGCGCTCACTTTCGTCCATATGGAACTTGTATAGACGTTGTTTCAACTCCAATCGGTTATCTAGAGATTTTGTCACGTAGAGGGTTTCTAACCTTTTCCATAAGGTGAATCTCATTTTCTCCATCAAAATCTCCTACATCACATAATTTGTTAGACATAATTGAATCGTGGATAGAGCTTTCCTATCCAACCTATCCCATTCTGATTTATCCATATCTATAGGCTTCTTTTCTGTAAGGACCTTCTCAAAATCGCTTTGAATCAGAATTGTTGTCATTCGAACTTGTTACAAATTAAAATTTGTAACGCCATTGAACTTATCAATATCAAACATTGTTATTGTCATCTCTAAATGGATTGATTGCGAAAATCGAACTAACTCTTGATACCAGTTTGTTGGGGATAAACCCAGCTAAGCAATGAACAAGTAAAATAAATACAAAATTGAAAAGATCGAACATAAATATCTTACATGGAAAAACCCCTCCGAAGAGGATAAAAAACCACGAGCAAAATTAATTTCACTAAAACGGCAAAACAAAAAGTACAAAAGATGAAGATAAAACTAAACCTCGAAACCTGAAATAAGAGCGCTTAAAATGTAAACACAAAATTCTCTGAAAGCTTGTAAAAGCTAATACCTAAATGTTTAATGAGTTATTTTTCTAAAGTGGAAAAATGGTCTATTTATAGGCTAAATTTGTAGGTCAAATAATATTAAAATAACCTACGCTAATCAGAGTTTAAGTGGAAAATTAATATAAAAATAACTTACACTAATCAGAGTTTAAGTGAGAAATTAAAAATATAATTTAACTGGAAGAAGAAAAGTAAAAAAATACGATGCATAACTCCACAATTAGATATGAAATGAATTTCATTTTGGGATTCGAAGTTTTGATTATATGATTAAGAAACCGCATCTCATAATTAAGTGTCATAACTAAGTTTTATAACTTTTTTTTAGATAATTTTTATTATTTATTAGATATTTGATTTTGGTTGATTTTTCAAGAAATCATGAAAAGGAATTGAAAAATAAAAATTAGGGTGGAGAGTGGATCATGGGATGTTTAAGTGTGTTATGGTTTCTTACTACCGTTTTCTATTTGGTTGTCGAGTTTCATGACTTACAATGGGTAGGAGTTTCAAGAATAATAAGGATTAATTGCACTAAATGTCTTTAAATTATGTCCCCAAACTATAAATTTTTGATTTCTCTCAACACCCAAACCTTAAACACTCGTAGAATCACTTTAAAAACACTCAAAACTCCATAGATTTCATCATTTTCTCCAAATGTAGGTTTTCTAAATTTACGTCAAAACTCATTTAATCTTCTGTGGAAGGTAATGTTTCGAATTCTTATGAGTTTTTCATGATACTTAGTACTTAAAATTGAAGTATTAGCCATTGAATCGCAAAATTTTAATAAAACCCGAAAATTGGGACATTAATGGTGGATTTCGAGATTTTGAGCAAAAATATGGTTTCAAAGTGTTTTTCAACTTGTTTTGTCATAATTAGAAGTAGGGGTGAGAGTTCGGTCGAATCGAATCAAATCAAATCAAATAAAAAAAATTGAGTTAATCGAGTTGACGAATCATATTTTGTCATCCTAATTTGATTTAAAATTTTCTCGAATCGAGCCAAGTGAGATAAAATTTGAATTGAATCAAATCGAATATATTTGTTCGAGTTAAATTTTAAAAAATAATTTTGAGTCCTTGTAACCACTATCACCCACCGTAATAAAATTTGTCCACCATAATCAAAGTTTTTATTAACTTTCATCACCTCATAATCTATTTATTAATGTTTTATATATGGGTTTGCTTCTTTGCTTGCTTAGTTGTTTCAATTATCTTCGGATTCTTGCCACTATGTATTTTGGAATTAAAAAGTATATTAAATGTAAAAATGTGATTCTTTAATAAAAGTTATTTTAAAGATAAAATGTGAAATTGATACAAATATAAAATTTTAACACGAATATTTTATGGCATCATTAATAATTCAATTTTAATATAAATATTCAATATTACTAAACAATTCAATAATATAAATAATATAAAATGTGAAATTTAATTTAATAATATAAATATTAGATATAAATAAAATTATTACTATTTTTGTTTAGGGATTTTTTTTGGATAATTTTGATTTTTTACTTGGAAGTAAAGGGTGAGAAATAAAAATTTAGGGGGAAATTAAAAAGTTTTGGGGAGTAAAAGTTTAAGGGAAAGTAAATAGGGGGGAGTAAAATTTTGGAGGGAAAATATTAAAAAAAAAATTGGAGGGGGATAGGTTTGGGGTAGATGGTGGGTGAGATGGGAAGGGAGTAAAACTTTTAAGGGGAAAGTGGGAGGGAGTAAAAATTTTGGGGGAAAATAAAAAGTTTTAAGGGTTTTTAGGAGTAAAATTTTGAGGAAATGTAAATGGGAGGTAAAATTTTGTTGGGAAATGAATTTTGGGTAGATGGGGGATTGGGATGGGAGGGGAGTAAAAGTTTTGGGGGGGAAAGTGGGACCGAGTAAAATTTTTGAGGGAAAACTAAAAAGGTTTGGAAGTTTGGGGTAAAAATGTAAAATATTATAGTTTGATATTTGATTTATTCGAATTATTCGAGTTATTCGAATTCGAAAACTCAACTCTATTCAAACTCAAAATTTGAAAAAAATTCGAGTTGACTCAAATAACTTGATTCGTTTAACTCGAAATTCAATTTTTTTTATTTTTTCGAGTCAAATCAAGTTTTGCTCACCCCTAATTAGAAGGTTTCTAAACTTACCTTGAAGTTTGGTTAATGATTTCTTACGTTTTAATGAATTTTGTGAAAATCGTAAAAAATATGTCAAAAAACTTTGATACCATGAATTGGGTAGTTTTCAGTGGTTTAAAGGTTGAGGATTAGGTGTAAATGAATAATTAGGTGAACGAAATTCGTTTTAGGTGAAAAGGTTAAGCGTAGACCGAGTTATGAGCATTCTAATTTTGTTATGCTAAATTTTGGTTACATGAAAACTTAGAATAGGTTGATGTTTTAGTTGGTTTAAGTGAGTCCTTGACTACTATCTGATTGTGAATTTTGTATGGTTATTGTGTGTAAAGCCTCGGATTCATTGGAGCCTTCTACAGGTTAAAGGAAGATCTAGTTTGAGCTTTCGACTTCTCGGCGAAAGCATAGTGGTGAGTGTTTGGAATCACTGCTTGTAGACACGAGTCATGTGTCATTTGAGAATTTAGTAGCAGCCTAAAACCCTACTCTAAATTCTGAGTGTAAGTTTTCTTCTATTTATATTTTCTTTGTGGTTTTGTGCTTATATGATTATGAAATTGTGCATAGTGATGAGAAGCTCAAATATGTGATATGTGGATATGGTAATTGTTGTGAAAGATGCAAATGTATACATGATATATATGTTATATGACAGTGATAGTATATTGCAAAAGATACTAACATGTAGTGATAGTGCATGAATAATCGGTAAGTGTTATGTGTTTGATTTCGGATATTTTGGCCTTATGATTTTGAAACCACTGGATATAGTTGGCAAGCCATAGGATTGTGAGTACTCACCTATATGTACAATGATTTTGGGTGTTGAGGCCCTGGGATATGTTAGAGGGATAAGGGAATGCGAGCTAAGCTCTATTCAACGGGATATGTGAGCGGAAATAAGGAGAGTATTAGCTTTATGGTATACTTTTGGGACATGTTTGACTCTATGAGTCTATATTTGGTGTGTTGGAGATCCATGTATCTGATGTGTGCTGGTAGAGCTCACTATATGTTTCATAACTCAAGTGCCAATCTATTATATTATATGTAACTGTGTGGAACCTGTTGTATGCTTAATGGAGTATGTGCTATATTGCTAATTTATCATTATATGTGATTTGAGAGAACTATGATATATACTTGATTAAATATGTGTTACATGATATATGTTTGCATGAATATGTAAATGCTATGTAAAAGAACCAGTAGATAAAGCATGGTTAGATACTCTACGACACTAGACATGGGATTATTGTAATCGTACTTAGAAATGGTTGTCTTGAGGATGCATGATGATATGTTTGTGATATGGTTATTCTAATCATTCACTAAGCTTGTTAAGATTGCATATTAGTTGTGTGCCGTTGCGAGCGGTATGGTTTCTGAGAGGTGATCCAATCCTGTTTTGTGTTATTCCGTAGGTTTTTTTGTTTACGTTCGTTTTGGAGAAAAGGCAATGTGATAAACTTGTTTATGGACATGTTATTTTCTGGACATTTTGTTGGTTATAGCTGTGAAACCCAAATTTTGTTTGGGCCCATTACAATAATAGAAAAATATAAAGCCCAAATTTTGTGAACCCAATCCACCTAAAAACTAAGTCTAGCCCACCAAGCCTACAACTTTTCAACTTAGAAAAACCAAAAAGAAACCCTAAGTGCGCCGCACCTAGGTCTGCCCTTGTCTCATCCACTACCGACGTCTGCCACCACCTACTCAGCACCGCCCCAACTGCTTCTGCAAGAGGAACACGCAAACAACAGGAAAATAATAGAAAATATATGTAGTGGCTATATAAAAGCCTAAGAGATCAGATTAAGGGGGGTTGGATTTTCTTTGAAAGGAATACAAGCAATTGATTTTGTAATGCAAAAAAAATATATATATATAAAATTACAGCAAGAGTTTGAAGAAAAAAAAAGAGAAAACAAATCAAACATTTAAGGGTATTTCCTCTTTTATTAGCATTTTTTCTTATTTATTTTGAAACTACACATACACACCTATATTTCATTTTCCTTTTTTTAAACGGTCATATACACATACAAAGATTTCATTTTTATTTTGATTTTTTTTGGTTATATATATATAAATATATTACGAAGTATAAAAAAGGGGCATAAAAAGGGTAAAAAATCTCACCTCGACGGCGGGGACGATGGAGGCTAGCCGGCTTCTTGGCCAGAATCTGGGCTGACCCAGAGAAAAGAGAGAAGCCCTTTTTTGTTTTTTTAAAACTTGAGGGAGAATGTTTTTTTTTTTTAAATTTTAAGCTTTTATAAAGGGACCAAAACGACACAGTTTTGGTTGGTCTCTTCAGACGTCAAAACGATGTCGTTTTGGGGAGACCGACCCGACCTGACCCGACCCTCTCCAATGACAGGATCCGCGTGTTTTTGAAAAATGGGCTATTTGTGCATTTAGCCCTTCCGCTTTTTTTATAGTTTTATAATTGAACCTTTCGTTATTTTTAAATATGCCCTGTAACTTTGTTTTTATTTCTTTTTAGTCCATAGTGAAACGCTGCATTTAGGAGGAAGGGGATATTTTCCCCTTTAATCCCTCCTTGTTATTCGCGCGTTTCAATCCGGTCCCTCGCTTTATTTTTATTCTAGATTTACCCCAAAATTTCATTTTAAATTCACTTAAGTCCTTTTTTAGAATTTTGTTATTTTTTATTAATTACTTTTATTATTATTTTCTATTATTATATTTATTGTTTTTATTGCTATTACCACTATTACCCTTATTGACATAGTATATTTATTATTATTATTATTATTATTATTATTATTATTATTATTATTATTTATTCATTTATCATTATTGTTATTATTATTATTTACATGTTATTATTTTTCTTTTCTTTTTATTATGCTATTATTACTATTATTGCTATTTTTATTGTTATTATCATTTTTATTTTATTATCATTATCATTTTTGTAATTATTTTTACTATTATATTTTTATGTTTATTTAACATACTATTATTACTATTTTTTTATCATTATTACCATTATATTTATTACTATCATTATTATTCTTACCATTATTATTATTACCACTACTATTATTTTTATTAACATATTATTGTTGTTTTCTTTACCATATTATTATTTCCTATCTTTTATATATTATTATTGTTTTTAATATATATTATTATTATTAATTTACTATTATTTTCACTTTTATTATTATTGTTATTATTTTTTATATTATTATTAATACTAATATTAATTTTCTTCTTCTTCTTATTATTAGTATCATAGGTATTATTTTATTATTTTATTATTACTATTATTATTATCAATATTATTGTTGTTGTTTTCATTATCATTGTCATTTTTATTTTGTCATATTTTATATTTTTTATTTACTTATGTATTTGCTTATTTCATTTTCCTTACGCATTTGTTTTATATTTTACTAGCCTCGTTTTTATTTCACCTTTTTATAATTGCTCATATTATTGTTATTGACACTGTTGCACCTATTATTATGTTATTATACGTATTAATACCATAATTTGCTTTTATGTTTCACTATAAATCACATCATATTTTTACTCGATACATTAAAATAACTCTTTCATAAAAGCAATATTCCGTATTTGGAAATTTGAGACAACTGTGCCCTAACTTACTGGGTTTTGATTTTTCTCATTTAACTTAAATAACAGAATATTCTTTTAAATCGCAACACAAGTTTTGAAATAAATGCTTACTCTCGGAGATACGAGGTGTTGTGTCCTAACTTACTGAATATGACATATTGTTACCTTGAGATAGGAATTTTTGCAAATAAAGGCAATATTCGGTATCTAGAAATTCGAGAAAATGTGCCCTAACTTACTGGGTTTCGATTTTTCTCATTTACCCTAAATAACTGAACATCCTTTTAAAAAGTTAAAATACATGAATTTTAAATAAAGGCAAGCTCATTTTCAAAGTTCGAGATGTCGTGTCCTAACTTACTGGGTGTGACATTTTATTACTTTGAGATGAGAAGGTCTTTAACATCCGTTTTAATTTATTCGATCATTTTTAAATTAGCATTAATACAAAGAGGGATTGTATTTTAAATTCTTTCAAGTTTTCAAATCTTCGACACTAAGACACTAATTAATCAACACTAATTAATCAACTAGGTACCAATTTTGGGCGTATCGAGGGTGCTAATCTTTCCTCGTGTGTAACCGACTCCCAAACCTGTTTTCTTGATTTGTGTGGACCAAAATCGTTGTTTAAATAAATCAAACCATTTATTAAAAACAACCACTTCTACGAGGTGACCCGATCACACCTCATTAAAAAAGATTGGTGGTGACTCCTATTTTTCGTTTTCGTTTCCAAAACAAAGTCGACCCCGTTTTTCAAAAAAATGGTTTCGACAATAGCTTTTGTTAATAAGGTTTAAAAGTTACGATTATGCTTAGGTTATAAACATTGATGATGGCATGGTGTTTCTAGCTTGGACATTTTTTTGACGTTTTGAACTGTCGAATTTTAGTCGTTGGATAATTATTTGTCTAAGTATATGATGCATGATGTTTAGAAACCAAATGGGAATGGATTATTTGCTTATGTATGCTACATTTTTTAAGTCTGAAGAAGGGGTATCAATATTCATATTTTAAAATCGATACCTTTATGCTTTGAAACATGAAGGAAGTGAGATTAAATGTAACAGCACGGTTTTAGCTAAATTGGAATTGTGGTTTTGGAACCAAAAATTCGATGTCAAAAAATTATTTTAATATTATTTAATGTGTTTACAGCATGATTCTGTGTAGGTGTGAAAATTTCGTGAGTTAATTTTATCATTTAATAGCTCAATTTGAGAAAAAGGACTAAATTACCTAAAATGCAAAAGTTGCATTCTACTTGTTTAAATTGCTTAATTGCTATAGTTTATTAAATGAAATGTCCTTATGATGTTATTAAACCATTGATAGTGGAATTTGACATAGATTGCCTTATATTAAGTGATTTTATATGTTTATTATAAAGGTTAAAATGGTAATTAGGTTATTAAGTTAATATTAATTAAAAATAAAAGAAAATATGTTTCATAATCATCTTCCACGACCGAAATTACTAATTGAAGAAGCCATTGGAAGCCATTAGGGTTCGACACTTTGAGGGATCAATTGGTATGTGATTTTAGCTCGGTTTTTTTATGTTTTTGAGATTATTGCTTTGTATTCTAGCTAGCCCATCCTTAATTTTTGAAGTTGTTAATGATTTTGTGAAGTGCCATTGATGAATACTTGAGTTTTTGAATGCTTGATGATGAAAAATGAATATTTGTTGATAGTTACACAAGTTTTGTTAAGTGATTTTTGCTAAAAATGTATTTTAGGGATTAAATTGTGAAAAGTGTAAATTGGGTGGATGAAATGTGAAATAAATAAAAGTTTTGGGCTGCTAGGGACTTATATGAAATTCGGCCAAGCATGAATCTTATTGAATGGTGTGAATTTTGTGTATTTGTAAAATAATGATTAAATTATAAAAATGTGGAACTTTAGGGGCTAATGTGTAAAAAATGCCCAAATATGTGTTGTGGACTGAATTGAATGATTTGATGAATAAATGAGTTAATTTTGAATGTATATAGATCAAGAACAAAAGAAATCAGATTTAGATCGGGGAAAATCAAATGTTATCGAATAGTCGATCCAGTCCGTTTATCCCAAATACAAGGTAAGTTCATATCCAAATAAATGGATTTAAATTGAATTATATATGTTTAATTGTCATTGAACTGCTATGAGTGTTGAATGATCAAATACGTGCAATAATTGACAGGGTTACAATATACGAAAGTCCCATACGAACCTTAGGAATAGTATAGGATACGAATGCCATGACATTAGGATTAACGAGATGTGTTTATGTGTAAGACCATGTCTGAGACATTGGCATCATCATGTGATTATGTGTAAGACCATGTCTGAGATAATGGCATTGTTATTTGATTTCGTGTAAGACCAAAGCTGGGCTATCGGCATCTATATGCAATAACATGTAAGACTATATCTGGGATATGGCATTGTACGAACTATATGTGATTTTTCAGTATCCTTAACAATTCCAAAAGGTTTAATAGGCAAAGTCAAGTCAAGAAAGAATGTGTGAATCAGTTAAATGACTCAAGTACGTACGAGATTCATACAAGTATTGAAAGAGAAGTATTTGATGAATTCATTTATGATATAGAATATGTATACATTGGGAAAGGTTTATGAGCTTATATGTGCTTACTCATAGTTTGCCTATTGATGGAAATGAAGTTGATTCATGTGGTAATTTTATTTGTATATGACTTACTAAGCTTTTAAAGATTATTTTGTGTGTTATTTCCCTGTTTTATAGATAATCAAAGCTAGCTCAGACTAGGGGATCATCAGGAACACCATCACACTATCGATCAACTTGTTGGTACTTTTAATGCTTTGTAAATATGGTATATGACATGTATAGGCTAGTGATATTGTGATAGGTTTTGAGTTATGAAAATTAGCCATGAGAGTTAGCTTGTAAATGATGTAAATGTTTGGTATGTTTTTAGCCATGTAAGGTAGTTTATAATGCCTTATGTTTTGGTAAGCTTGGTATGGTTTTTATGATGGCTAGATGGTTAAATTATTTTGGTTGATTATCAATGATATGTCATGGTTGAAAGGATTTATCATATTTGTGTTTTGGTTGATAAACTTTGGCTGCATTTTTGTGACTTAAAATGGTATCATATGAGCTTGTGTAGGTATGTGCAAAAAGGTTGGCAAATTGGCTTTACAAATGGCCTATTTTTGTCCACACGGGCGTGTGTCTCAGCGGTGTGTGACACACGGTCATGCTACACAACCGTGTGTCCCCTGGTGTTGAAGTTGAATTGAAATCAGTATGCTCCACACGGCCTGCCACACGGGCGTGTGACTAGCTATGCGACAGAAGTCAGTATACCCCCTAAATGGCACACAGTCTAGTACATAGGCCTGTGGTTGACCATGTGACCCAAGTCAGAATACCCTCCAGTTTTCAAATGGCCTGGCACACGAGCATGTCATCAGCCGTGTGATAAAAGTTAGTATGTATGCCCTGTTTCCACACGGCCTAAGACACGAGCGTGTCTACTAGCTGTGTGAGTATGATTGTATTGAATGGTAATTGTATATGAATGATGTTTGTTAAATGATGTGTTTTGATTGGTAATACCTCGTAACCCTATTCTGGGGATGGATACGGATTAGGGGTGTTACATCAGAGATTTGGTATTAATACCTTTGCTTGAGTATTGATACTCAGGGTTAAAATATCGATATTTCATGACAAGTACTGATAATTTTTTAGACTTTAAGATTTTAGTCGAGAAACAGAATGTAAGTTTGGTATCGTTTTTCCAAGTGGTATCAATACCACCTACGGGAAAATATCGATACCCAAGTGTCTGTATCGATACCTACAGACAAGTTTTAGAAATTTTGTTAAATAGACCTTACGCAAGTTTAAGTATTATTTTACGACTATTTGATGAATGGTTAGCATGTAACTTTGATAACTAACAAATATTAGTGACTTAAAACCTATACGAATAATAATAGAAAAGACGTTTATTTTAGAATAAACTTTCATTTATTGTTTATGGCATGAGATGGTGGTGTGACATTTCATATTCGGGCTTGGCGACCAGGCCGGGTATAGGGTGTTACACCATAGCCATGTCTATAGCAGAATACTTTGTTGAGTTGGGTCTGAGGAAAGACAAGCTTGAGCCTTCCAAGCCTAAATTCAAACCAAAAGGTAATAATGGGGGAGACAAAGACAAATCCACTAAAGATTGCAATGGTAAAGCTCAAAGACCATGGGACAGGATGAAAAAGGGTCCTTTAACTTGTTTCTTTTGTGATGGTCTACATATGATCAATGATAGTCCAAAAAAAGAAGCCATTTCTACCATGAAAGCAAATGATGAGGAAGACGAAGCGACCAAAAATCTCAATTTGATACTAGGAGGTTTCAAAGACAAAACGAGTCGTGGGCTGATGTTTGTAGACATCATTGTGGCAGGCAGAAGATTAAATGCACTTGTTGACACATGTGCGTTAGATTTGTTCATGTCCAAAGAGATTGCTCGTGATTTTGGGCTCAAAATAGAGAAGGAATCAGGTTGGATCAAGTCCGTCAATTCGAAAAGTGTTGAGATAGAGGGCGTGGCCAAAGGAGTTAAGATCTAACTTGGCGAATGGATTGGTAAAGCCACCATTAGGGTAATACCAATTGATGACTTTGACTTTGTGGTTGGATTAAGCTTTCTTGATCAAATTAACGCGATTATTTTTCCTTTTGGCAATTATATGGTGATATTGGACCCAAACCATCAATGTATGGTACAAATGAAAAGGAAAGGAGGTATGAAAGGAAAAACATTATAGGCGATCCAATTTGCCAAAGGAGTCCATAGAGATGAAGCCTCTTACATAGCCACATTGAAGGCCGAGGAAGTCTTTAAGCCCGTTGGTAAGATTCCAAAAGAAGTGAGCCAGTTATTGCGGTCTTTCAGATATGTGATGTGTAATGATCCAATAGTCACGGGTGTTGGAAAATGCATTTCTGAGACTCCATTTTCGTAAATCAGACTTGTAAATTTTTATTAGAAATATTTACGAAGTTAGTTGTGTGGTTAATTAGGTTTTGGTGAGGTGAATTTGCATGAATTAAGAGTAATTAGGTATAAGGACTAAATTACATATAGGGTAAAAGTTGAATTATAGATTAAAGAATAATTAAAGGGATTAACTAAGCAATTATGCCATTGACATTAAATGAGGCGGCATAAGATTAATAAAATGTGTAAGTTTATTATATATATTATAATATAAAAATCTTAATGTTTAAGTATATATATTATAATATAATAATAATAAAATAAACAAAGAAAGCCAAACGAATTAGAAAAGAAAGAAAGAAAGAAAAAGAAAAGGGAGAAAGGAGAAAGACGAAGGGCTTTAGGGGTTTCAAAGTTCTAAGTTCAATTGGTTAGTCAAATTAGTCCATTTTTCTTGTAATTTTTTTATGTTTTTGGAATCCCGGTGTTAAATACTATCCGACCCATGTCAAAATTTTAGAAATTATTGAGTTTTTAAGTGTTGTCTATGTTGAATAATTTTATTATTAGGGACTAAAGTGATAGATTTTTAAGTTAGAAATAAAAAAAGATTAAATTGTAGAATAAATTGTAAATTTTGAGTAATAGGGACTAAATTGTAAAAATTTTGAAATTTAGGGATTTAAGTGATATTAGGGAGTTAAATTTAGTTTAAAGTACAATTTGTATGAAAATATAAGATTAATTATGAAGAAATAAAATTAGTCTCGGTTTAGGGACTAAATTAAAATTTAGGCAAATATTGAGTAAAAATTGAATTATTCAATATTGAAATTGAATTGTGTTGTATTGATGAATTTTAATTGTTTTAATTTCGTAGATAACATCGTACTAAAACCCTCGACTAAAAAGGAGAAAGATAAAGTCGACGAAGAATGGCTCGAAATTTCTAGTTTGTATTTCTATAATCTGAACTTAGTTATTAATTGTTATATTTTGATTAAATGTTTATGGCAAGAGATTGAGGTGAGTATTTGGCATTTTGATATTGAATTGAATTTACATGTATATGTGATTATATGAAAAATTGATATTGGATATTAATTGTTTTTAAATTGTGAAATTAAACCCTATTAACTATATCAGGCTGAGTCGGATATAGATGGCATGCCATAGGATTGGAAGAGTTCGGGGATTTCTTCAACTTCAAGTCGATGAGGCATTGGGTGTCAATTTACTACTTCGGATTAATTCGATGAGGCACTGGGTGCCAATTTACTTCGGTTTAGCTAATGAGACATTGGGTGTCAAATTATTACTTCGAATTATCCGATGAGGCACTGGGTGCCAAACTAGTGTATTTTAGTTGGATCCGTGTATCCTTCCGAGTCCGGGTTGTGTTAATAGGGGTAAATGAATAATAAAGTTTTACGATTGTTATTGAAATGGCATTGTATGAGAAATGGAAGCGAAATAGTGAATTGAAAATAGAATGTGAAATATGTTGCAAATATATGGAATATATGAGTTATATACTCATGAAATGAATATGGAATGGATAATGCAATTGTATAATGAAATGTGAAATAAATTGTGAAAAACTATTTATATAGCAAATATGAGAATTGAGATATTGTGAAACAAATGAAATATGATATAGTTGTTGTAATATTTAAATATTAATAAGTGTTTATATTTCAATTGTACATTTGTAATTTCTTATCTTTAAATATTTGGATTATAGAAATAACACTGAGTTTTTACTCAGCGTACGGTTTTATTTTTCGTACGCAGGTTAGTTACTTAATTTTGATCGCTGATTCAGCATCCAACAAAGGTCCTGAACTCAAACGTGGTGACGTTTATCCTTTTGAAATGTGTCAGCATGTACCTAGGATGTCTAATTAATAGTTATTTTGTAGATTGAATGTAAATGAGATTATAAGTTTAATATTGGTAGACATATACCTATAAGCATGTCTTTGTGTTTGAAGCCTTATTATGATATGTTAAATTAATGTTTAAGTGTTCATAAATTAGGCAAAATAGATGGAATTAGGTATGTTTATAACTTGGATTTGAATGATACTTTGATGTTATGTTTGATGATATAATTGTAGTACCAATGAGGGTACATTGGTTAGGCACCTAGGATGATTGTTTTGACATGTTTTGGATGTGTTTGTTCGTGTTTTAAATTGGTTAAATGAATGATTTTTGAGTTGCTTATTGTCCAAGCTTACAGGGAATGGTAAACTTGTTATTTAAGGTGCATTTAGCGTCCACACGGCCAGACACACGGGTGTGTGAGGCTATTTTGAAAGGGCACACGGTTTGGCACACGGGCTTGTGGCTCGACCATTTGACCTAAGTCAGAGAGTTACACGGGTATAAGCACGGGCTAGGACACAGCCATGTGTCCCTACTTCGAATGCTTACACGGTCTAAGATACGGGCGTGTCTCCTGACCGTGTGAGTCACACAGCCTGCCACATAGCCGAGGGAACCCTGCAGCTTTGAAAATTTTTAATATTTTTCGAAAAAAAATTTGAGTTTCCGAATTAGTCCCGATTTGTTTCTAACGCGTATTTTGGGCCTTGATGGCTTAATAAGGGACA
The DNA here is from genome assembly GCA_025698475.1 of Gossypium anomalum. Taxonomy (NCBI): domain Eukaryota; kingdom Viridiplantae; phylum Streptophyta; class Magnoliopsida; order Malvales; family Malvaceae; genus Gossypium; species Gossypium anomalum. The sequence continues at coordinate 22,001,054 of CM046966.1, forward strand.
GTATGTATGAGTTTGATTTGTTTTGACTTGAATATTATATGATATAAAATGATTGAAATTATGTCTGTTTGATCGATAATGCTTTAAAACCCTATTTCGGTGACAGATGTGGGTTAGGGGTGTTACATGATGCCTGCCAAGTTGCACAAAAAATTACGACAAAAGAGGAAGGTGGATCACAGAATTGAGTTAGTACCCAACTTGAAGCGCCGGTGAGGGCCCTATATTGTATATCCCCACTAGAATTAAAAGAACTATGAAAACAGTTAAAGGAACTCTTAGATGCCAGATTCATTAGACTATCTAAATCTCCGTTCGGTACGCTAGTTTTGTTCCAAAAGAAACACAACGAGACATTAAGGATGTGCATCAATTATCGTGCCTTAAATAAAATCACTGTAAAGAACATGTATCCAATTCCCCTTATTGCAGATTTGTTTGACCAACTTGGTAGTGCGAGATGGTTCACCAAGTTAGACTTGAGATCGAAGTACCATCAAGTTTGAATAACTGAAGGGGACAAACCAAAGATAGACTGTGTGACGTGTTATGGTTCGTATGAGTTTCTTGTGATGCCTTTTGTGCTAACGAATGCTCCAGCCACATTTTGCACCCTTATGAATAAGGTGCTTTAACATTTTCTAGATCATTTTGTGGTTGTTTATCTTGACGATACTGTGGTGTATAATAATTCTCTTGAGGAACATGTGGGGTGTTTGAAGGAGGTATTTCAAACCTTGCGGGAGAATGAGTTATATGTCAAAGAAAAGAAGTGCTTATTTGCCTAACAAGATGTGCCATTCCTTGACCATATTGTAGGATGTGGCAAGATCTAAATGAATGAAAGCAAAATTTGAGCCATTGTTGATTGGGAACCACCAACCAAGGTGACAGAATTGAGATATTTCCTTGGGTTGGCAAACTATTATCGACACTTCATCGAAGGCTACTCCAAAATCACAGCACCCTCAACAGACTTGTTGAAGAAGGATAATGTGTGGAATTGAGATCCCCAATGTAAGAAGGCCTTTAACCAAGTGAAACAAGTAATAACGAGGGAGCCTATAGTTGTTTTACCAGATTATTCGAAATCGTACAAAGTACACACGAATGCATCGGACTATGCAATTAGGGGAGTATCGATGTAAGATGGATATCCAGTTACTTTCAAGAGTCAAAATTTTAATGAGACGGAGTGGCGATACACAGTCCAAAAGAAAGAGATAACTATTGTGGTACATTGCTTGTGCACATGGAGATACTATTTGTTGGGATCCAGGTTCGTGGTCTTTACTGATAACGTTGGAAATAGTTATTTTCTAACCTAGAAAAAGTTGTCTCCCAAACAGCCTTGTTGGCAAATTTTCCTAGCAAAATTTGATTTACTATGGAGTATAAACCGGGAAGTGCCAACACTGTGGATAATGCACTTAGACGAAAGGTGGAGTTTGCGGCAATCAACTGATGATCGTTTTATGAACCACTAAACTAGACTACGATCACGACTAAGGCAAGCGCACCTATCAAATGGTAGTATAGTTGTGGTGAGTCCAGAATATTGTATCCACAATGACTAAAAATACTAGTATTAACTTTCTTTCTATTATTTAGCCTAAAATATAAGGGATTTGTTTTAATCTAAAATTAACTAACTAATTAACTACTGAACGTGACAGAGAGTGAAGAAAATAATCAAATAAACCAATGATAAAGACAATACCCAAGGAAGAATCCACCTAGACTTCACTTATTATTCTGACTCTGAATCAAACGATTTATTCACTTGTCTTGATCCGTAGAAATCCCTAAATTATGTTCATATCTCTTTCGAGACTAAGAACAACTGACTCTAGGTTGATTAATTGAAATTTCTTTCTAATTAAAACCCCTATTGTCGTATTAACTCGATCTATGGATTCCCTTATTAGATTTGACTATAATCTAGCAGATTTATGTCGCCCTATTTCTAGGGTTGCATGTAACTCCGCTTAATTATGATAGATCTACTCCTAAACAGGGACTTTTGCTCACTGAATAAGCACATGAACTTGAATTAATATCCTGAAAATATTAAAATAATAATTAAGAACACATAATTAAGAACAATAACAAGTATTTATCATCAAATTTAGAACATTAAATAAGAAGATCCGTATTAGGTTTCATCTTCCCTAGGTATCTAGGGAATTTAGTTCATAATGTGAAGACATCTCAAATTTAGAAAAACAGCAAGACATAAAAAACCCAAATAAACTTCGAGAGAAATTTGAATGGAGATCCTCAATCTTGAAGTGGATTTGCTTCTGAGATGATTCCAACGGCTTCCTTCAAGTAATTTCTGCTCTCTGCTCTGTGTCTCCCTTTAGGTCTTCTTCTAGTATGTATTTATAGACTTTTGAATGCTCAAAAACCTAAAAATTGGCTTTTTCCACGTGTTTGGGAAACAGCGAACGATATCAACACAGGCTAGCACATGAGCGTGTGGCCTGCCCGTGTGGATCACATGGGCGTGTGGCCTACCCGTGTGGATCCTAAAAACTCCAATTTTGGCATCTTTTTCGCTCCTTTTGCTCCCAAATGCTCTCCTAAGTATAGAAACATGAATTTAAGGGATTAGGAGCATCAAATTCACTAATTTACATCATTAATCATCCATAAATGCATTAAGAATGGGATTAAAATATGTTACATTTATGGTTTATCAAATATCCCCACACTTAAGCATTTGCTTGTCCTCAAGCAAAATCCTCAACTCACAATTAAAATTAATTTTTCTCAACTTATAATTTTCATCAATATTATTATATCATAATTTCACAAATAATCATACATTGATAATTCAACTAAAAGAGCACTAAATGCACAAGCAATCCAAGTCTAACATTTTTAAAGCATGAAAACATAGGTATTTCCCCTTATCTAAATAATTACCTTTAATTCAAAAATTTACGAGAATTGACATCCTCACTAAAGATTCACTCAAATCACTCAAAGTGTTTAAGGTTCAAAAATTAAGCAGTCAAGAGTCAAACATGAAAAGTTATTACCATAAGCTTGCATGAAAATCAAATCTCCACCACTATAAATGAGATGATATACAGATCAAAAGGTCTTTAAAGGGTTGTAACAGAGCTTGTGTTAAAGGTGTGGATAAAAGCTGAAAAAGAAGGTTAGAATCGAGATCGAATTGATAAATTACCTAACTAGAAAAACTAACACTAAATAATTACATCAATCGAATTTATTAAAGACAAACATGAGCTTCTTCTCAGAATATGAAATTAACTGTTTACGCTCAAGACAAAGAACTCATAATAATCAACATGTATGTAAATTTTTTTTCACTTTTTTTTTCTTTTTTTAAACTGAATGAATAATAAGAGAAAATTATACAACTAAAATAAAATATCATAGTTAGGCAATTAACCAAATCAAATCTCGACAAAAAGGGAGTCAATAAAATAGGGAAAATTCTCAGTGAATCAAAAAGTATGATATATGGGTTAATATTAAGAATAAATTAAGAAACAGTTTGTTAGGCTCAAAGGGGTTCACTAAGGGTTAATTTGTAAAGGTAGGCTTTTTGTGGGGTAAGTGGGTTAAAACCTAGGTGTCTTTATCATCTCAGTATATCAAATCAAAGGTGTAGTCTCGGCATGTATAATCGAAGCAAGTTCTAGAATAACAAATCAGTATTGACACACTCATAACCAATAATAGAGTGAGTAAGAAAAGTGTATGCTTTAAAAGCTCAAAATCTCACAAAAATTATGACTTTTGATGTCAATCTTGCAAATTTCAAACTTCAAGGTAATACTTCAATTTAGGGAAACAACTTAAATTTTTTTATTCTGAAAATAGACTTATCATGCTTGATTCTCTAGTGTCTTAAAGTTTAAAAAATCAATGCACAATTACCTATGAATTTAATCTAAAACACATTAATGATAATCATAAATTAATAAGAATTCATTCTAATAGTAATGTGAGAAAATTACTTAAACACAAGACATAATTCAGGAATTTTCTAATAATCATATAAATAATCTCCCCACACTTAAGATATACATTGTCCTCAGTGTATGAAAATATATAATGGCGGTATAAGTAGAATATCATAAGAGAGGGAGAGAAGTGAAACTACCCTGAATTTTGGATGAAGTCCTCAAATTAGTGACTAGCGGAATTGCAGAGAAAACTAAATGTAACTCATGATTCCGAGCAAATTAACAAGAAAATAAACACAAATAATAAAAAAATTAAGGGGCTATAACTCGATTAGAAACAACCATAAATCTTTCAAAAGATAATAATGAAAATAAGTTGAAGAGAAGAAAAAAAATAAAAATAAAATAAAACAACTAAAACAAAATTAAAAAGAAAGATAAAAATAATAAAAATAATAATAAACTCAATGATATCAATAAACTTAAAAGGTAATTGTAATGATAATTGTAAAAAAATACGAAAAAAAATAAGAAAAAAATATAAATAACAAAATTAAAATAATAAAAGTATATAAAAATTAAAATATAAAAAAATAAAAATATAAGTATAAGAATAATAAATTAATTAATTAGTAAAATAAAAATAAATAATATAACAATGAAAAGTAAAATAAAATAAAATTGGGGTGATTAACCCAGTTTTTACATAGCCATGGACATGCTCATGACTCTAGGCCGTGTGGGTCACATGGCCATGTCGCCAGGTCGTGTGTGTTTTCCTTCGTTTCTGCCACGCCCATGTAAAATCATATACGCGCGTGTGGTCATGCCGTGTGCTCCACACACCCATGTGGCCAGCCGTGTGCTCCACACACCTGTGTAGCCAAGTCGTGTAACTCTCTGACTTTGAAAAAAATTAGCTCCTGGTTTCACAGGGCTTAGGACACGCCCGTGTGTCCAGACCATGTGGGTCACACAGCCATGTCACCAGGCCATGTGTATTTTGCTTTGCTTCTCCCACGCCCATGTGAGATCCCACATGCCCGTGTGGCCAGGCCGTGTGCTCCACACGCCCGTGTGGCCAGGCCGTGTGAGTCAAAAACACACTTTTTTTTTTTAGATTTTGAAAATCAATTAATTTTTTTTAAAAAAATCATGAAATAATGTTAAGAAAATTAGCAGTGTTAACACTCGGGTTGCCTCCAGAGAAGCACTTATTTAAAGTCTAAGCTTGATTTACCTCGTATTCGCACAGTTACGGTGGTTCACAGAGTCAAAACTCCTCTTTTTCACTTGCAATTCTACTATCAACATAAGGTTTTAGTCGAGTAATATTTACCTTAAAAGTGCCAAATTTAGAATGATTTACCTCGACTGTACCATATGGGAAAATATTTAGTACCGTAAAAGGAGTTGCTCCGTTTGCATTATGCTCTGAAGTGGAGATTCGAAGGTCTATTTTCTCCAACAATACCTGATCGCCAATCTTAAATTGGTTCGTCTTATCCTTAAGCTAAAGATGGAGTCTCTTCGGTCCATCGTGTATTCTCAGTTTCTCCTTGACGTATGTCTGCCATTCATCTAGTACATCGATTTGTAATCTTCTTTCTTCAAGATTTGTTTTGTTTTTGTTATGTAAACTGGACTGCGGCTTTGTCACATTTTTTCGAGGTGTTTCCTGCAAAGAATGTTGAGCCATAAGGTTATTAACATTAATAGAGCTCGTAATATCATCTCAATCATTAGATATCCTAACAGAATCACGAGCTTGGAGTTTAATCGTGTCATCACCTACACGAAGTATTAACTCACCTGTACCAACATCTATGATAGTTCTAACAGTTGCTAAAAAGGGCCGTCCTAAAATTAATGATACGTCACTATCCTCATCCATGTCTAACACAATAAAATCAACTGGGAAAATGGATTTATCAATTTTTACGAGTACGTCTTCAACAATACCCCTAGGATATCTAATTGTTCTATCTGCCAATTGAATGTTCATCCTAGTTTGTTTGGATTTCCTAAGACCTAGTTGCTTAAACATTTTGTAGGGCATGACATTAATACTAGCCCCTAAATCATCCAAAGCATTATTAACACTTAAACTACCAATTAAATAAGGAATAGTAAAACTCCCTGGATCTTTCAATTTGTTAGGTAGTTTATTCTGCAAAATGGCTGAGCACACTGCATTTAGCTCCACGTGCGACGAACCATCTAACTTCCGCTTATTTGCTAAAAGCTCCTTTAAAAATTTAACGGAATTTGGCATCTGCGAAACAGCTTCAATAAACGTAAGTTAATATGTAATTTTTTCAACAGTTTAAAGAATTTACCGAATTGTTCATTTGTATGGTCTTTCCTTGTCGCATTTGGATATGGCACATGAGGTTTATATTTCTTAATGACCGGTTTTTGCTCGTTGTGGCTCACGTCCACCTTACTTTTACCTACCACATCTTTTTGTCTCGATTTTGGTTCATCTTCAACTAACCCTTCTTCATCTCGAACAGTAATCACATAAAGTTGCTCCTTTGGGTTAGTTTCAGTATTACTCGGTAAGCTACCTTGTGGTCATTCTGAAATCATCTTGGTAAGTTACCAATTTGATTTTTAAGCCCTTGAATTGACGCTTGCTGATTTTTTAGTGTGGTTTCGGTGTTTTAGAAGCGAGTTTCTGACACCGAGAAGAATTTCATTAGCATCTCCTCAAGGTTCGGCTTCTTTTCCTGCCAGTAAAGTGGTTATTGGAAACCTGAAGGGGGTTGTGGTTTTTTATGTCCTTGACCCCACGAAAAATTGGGATGATTCTTCGAACCTGCATTATAAGTGTTACTATATGGATTATTCTGACGTCTAGAATTATTACCCATATAGTGGATCTGTTCGTTCTCTGTGCTAGGGTTGTAAGATGGATATTCTATGTTGTTCATTCCTCCTCTATTTGCATCGCACTGCATTACCGGATGTACCTGCGTAGAAACACATAAACCATTAATCTTTTTATTTAAGAGCTCTACCTAGTTTGATAACATGGTGACCGCATCAAAGTTAAAAACACCGGCTGCTTTTGTCGGCTTTGTCCTCATAACTACCACTAATAATTATTCAGTGAAATCACTTCAATAAACTCATAAGCCTCCTCAGGTGTTTTATTATTTATAGTACCATCGGCAACTGCATCGATCATTTACCTAGTTAAGGGGTTCAAACCATTGTGGAAAGTCTGAACCTGTAGCCATAAAGGTAACCCATGGTAAGGGCACATTCTCAATAGGTCCTTATACCTCTTCCATGCATTATATAAAGTTTCTAAATATATTTGCATGAAGGACAAGATATCGTTCCTCAACTTAGCTGTCTTAGCTGGAAGGAAGTATTTCAATAAAAACTTCTCGATCATTTGATCCCAAGTAGTGATGAAACCTCATGGTAGGGAGTTCAAGCACTGCTTAGCTTTATTTCTCAACGAAAAGGGGAATAATCGTAGGCGAATGGTGTCGTCAGAAACACCATTAATCTTAAAAGTATCGCAGAACTCTAAGAAATTGGCCAAATGAGTATTTGGGCCTTCATCCTGCAAACCATCAAACTGAACAAACTATTGAATCATTTGTGTAGTGTTATGTTTCAGTTCAAAATTATTTGCAGCAATGGCAAGTCTAATAATACTCGATTCAGCCCCAGTGAGAGTGGGCTTAGCATAATCGTACATAGTACGAGGAGCAGGATTCTGATTCACAGGATTAGCGGCAACCACAGGAGGTAAGGATTATTCCAATTTTCAACCATCTCTTCAGTAATATTGGTATCGTCCCCGTACTCTTCCTTTATATATTATAGGCTCCGCCTTATTTCCCTACGATTTCTACGAGCTGTGCTTTCAATGTCATTGTAAAAAAGTAATGGTCTTGACAGATTCTTTCTAGTCATAAACTAAAGAAACCTGCTATAAGCAAATAAAAGAAAAATTAGTAATTAAAAGTAAAAACAAAACAAAAATAAAATGCAATAAAATAAAAATGGCTAAAGTAATAAAAATCAAGCGTTCCTAATATCTTAATCCCCGGCAATGGTGCCAAAAACTTGATGATTGTTTTATGAACCACTAAACTAGACTACGATCACAACTAAGGCAAGCGCACCTATCGAATGGTAGTATAGTTGTGGTGAGTCCAGAATATTTTATCCACAAGGACTAAAAGTACTAGTATTAACTTTCTTTCTATTATTTAGCCTAAAATATAAGGGATTTGTTTTAATCTAAAATTAACTAACTAATTAACTACTGAACGCGACAGAGAGTGAAGAAAATAATTGAATAAACCAATGATAAAGACAATACCCAAGGAAGAATCCACCTAGACTTCACTTATTATTCTGACTCTAAATTAAACAATTTATTCACTTGTTTTGATCTGTAGAAATTCTTAAATTATGTTAATATCTCTTTCGAGACTAAGAACAACTGACTCTAGGTTGATTAATTGAAATTTCTTTCTAATTAAAACCCCTCTTGTCACATTAACTCGATCTATGGATTCCCTTATTAGATTTGACTCTAATCCGGCAGATTTATGTCGCCCTATTTCTAGGGTTGCATGTAACTCCGCTTAATTATGATAGATCTACGCCCAAACAGGGACTTTTGCTCCACTGAATAAGCACATCAACTTGAATTAATATCCCGAAAATATTAAAATAATAATTAAGAACACATAAATAAGAACAATAACAAGTATTTATCATCAAATTCAAAACATTAAATAATAAGATTCGTTTTAGGTTTCATCTTCCCTAGGTATCTAGGGAATTTAGTTCATAATGTAAAAGGAAGACATCTCAAATTTAGAAAAACAATAAGATATAAAAAAACCCAAATAAACTTTGAGAGAAATTTGAATGGAGATCCTCAATCTTGAAGTGGATCTGCTTCTGAGATGATTCCAACAGCTTCCTTCAAGTAATTTCTGCTCTCTACTCTGCGTCTCCCATTAGGTCTTTTTCTAGTATGTATTTATAGACTTTTGAATGCTCAGAAACCCTAAAAATTAGTTTTTTTTTGCATGTTTCAGAAACAGGGAACGATATCGACACGGGCTGGCACATGGGCGTGTGGCCTACCCATGTGGATCACATAGGCGTGTGGCCTACCCGTGTGGATCCTGAAAACTCTGATTTTGGGCCATTTTTCGATCCTTTTACTCCCAAATGCTCTCCTAAGTATAGAAACATGAATTTAAGGGATTAGGAGCATCAAGTTCACTAATTTACATTATTAATCATCCATAAACGCATTAAGAATGGGATTAATATATGTTACATTTATGGTTTATCATCAACAAACCTGATAGTTCCCTATTGCAATGCATTTGAGAGGGATTGTCCCAGAATCCCATAGCCAAAAACTTGATCGAGCTTGCTAAAAAAGGGAAAACAATGAGATTTTGGCTTGAGGGAGAGTTGTTAGACACTCATGGGCACTGTCTTTATGTCCCTCATTATAGGAAACTACATAAGGAAATCATGAAAGAGTGTCATGACTCGAGATGGGTTAACCATCTAGGGATTTATTGCACTTTGGCCCTTTTAGAGGATCGTTACTATTGGCCTCACATGAGTGATGATATAGGGACCTATATGAAAACTTGTTTAATATGCCAATAAGGCAAGGTTGATCTGAAGGTTTTGGTCAGTTTACTACAACCTTTACCCATTCTAGAAAGACTGTAAAAGAATGTATCCATGGATTTTATTGTTGGTTTGCCTAAATCTGATGGATTTGCAAGTATTCTTGTTGTGGTGGGCATGTTTTCAAAGTATGCAATGTTCATTCCAGCAACTAAGGAGTGCCCTGTTGAGGAGGTAGCTCTTTTAGGCACGTGGTGAAATACTAGGGAGTGCCACTATCTATCATCAATGATCAAAATTAGCAATTCACAGACCGGTTCTAGACGGAGTTGTTCAAGTCTATGGGCTCAGACTTGATCTTCTCCACTAGCATGCATCCACAAATCGACGGAAAACCTAACAAGTGAATGTGTTGTTAGAGATGTATCTTCGGCATTATGTGAATGCCACACAAAGGGACTGGCCAAAATTGTTAGACGTGGCACAATTTTCTTACAACTTGTAGCGAAATAGGGCTACGAATCAAAGTTCATTTAAGATAGTAATGTAATAGCAACCTCTCACACCAATGTTGTTGTGACCCGTTATATTGGACCAAATCTAGCAACTTATCAATTTGCGAAGGATTGGCTAAAGAAAAATGACTTAGCTAGAGCTTGTCTACACTAGGCATGCAAACGCAATAAGAAGTGGGCAGATCAAAATAGAAAGGATGTGCAATTTTAAGTTGGTGATGCAGTCTTTGCTAAACTACATTTGATTGTGAGAAATAATGGCTTGCACAAGGGGATTGTGTGACGGTATGAATGACCCTTTCAAGTTTTGAAGAGAGTAGGCAAGGTGGCCTACAAGCTTGAGTTACCGACAAAACTCAAAGTCCACCCAGTGTTTCATATGAGTATGCTTAAGCCATTTCACGAGGACCAAAAGGATCCAAATCGAGGCAAGTCGGAACGAGCACCAATGGAAGTAAAGGTCTATTACAATCACGAAGTTAAAAGCATCAAGACAAACCGTGTGATCAAACGAAAGTACTATAGGTCGAGGCATGAGTACTTAGTGCGATGGAAAGGACTTCCTGACAGTGAAGCAAGTTGGGAACTTGCCGAGGCCTTATAGCAGTTTCATGCAGAGGATGCGACAAGGGCATCGCTAAAACAGATGGGGGAGAATGTCATAGGCTACACATGAGAGCCCACAACCATGGCAAAATTGTGTGATCCATCATGTTCAAGGGATATTATTTGGAACAACCAAATTGGGTCGTTGGTTGGAGAGATTGAAGGCCCATTTACAAAGTAAGACCAAGTCAAAGATATGCAATCTTAGAGAAAACTTGTAATCTTAAATGATATAATAAATGTAATCTTAGAGATATGATTTAGAGATAGCTTTTAATCCTAGTCATTGATGCACTTTAATCCGTATCGTTAATTTTGGGGAAGCTCAACTATAAATAGAGGCCTCTCCCCCTCATTGTAAATAATTCATTGAGTAATAAAATTCCTCAAAGCATTCTCTCAAAACTCTCTCTTGTGTTCTTAGTTCTTTTGTTGCTTTGTTCTTATATTTCAAATTCGTTCATCTTTGTTTTTCGTTGGTGCCTTAGAAGAATTCTGTTTGATCTTAAATTGTTGGGAGTTAGGCTGACTTAGGTGTTTTTGGAGGAAGAAAATCCCTAAGGCCGCATGAATTGTGAGGTAAAAATCTAAGTCTGTGACACTTGCACAAGCAATGTGGTTCAATTCTCTCAAGTAATGGTTGAGAGCGACTGTAGTCTAGTGGTTGAATGGTTGAATACTTCTTCTATTGTTTCTGGCAATAGGATATGGTGTAATAAGCAAAGCTGGAGCATCAGACATATTCCTAGAGCTTGTAACGAGGTTGCGAATAGACCTGCGAAGGTTGGTATTAATCGAAAGGCTAATCTCCTGAATGTTTATCTGGATTTCTGGTGCAGGGGTGGTTGTTTCGGGTATAAGGGTTTAGGGGTGTATTGGGCTGGGCCTACAATCTTAGGAGTGTGTTTCCAATTTATTCGGGTATAGGGGTTTTGGTGTCTGTCAAGTTAGAGTGGTTTATGTTTGTGACGTCTTTTGTTCTAGTTCGCTGATAATCGTATTGTTCTTAGACTTTGTTTATCGGTATCAAAAATGCTTTTCTAGCTTTTAAGCCGAAAGCAATAATAAGTAGATAACTTTTTAAATCACACTAACCTTTTAAACTTGTTTTTCAAATCCAAAAAGTTAAAAATTCTAGAATTTAGCTTTCCAAAACTCAGTTTGAGTTGCAAATTTATATATTCAGATTAAATTTTATAAATAATTTATATTATTTTTTAAAAAAGTATTTGAAATTTATATTTCATATATCACAATATTAATCATAAGTTATCATAAATTATTTTATTATATTTATGCATATAATTTAAATTAAATATTTGTTGATACTAAAATAATAACAACTTGGCATCATGCTAATAATAATTGAAGAAAATAATGATACTTTTTTTTATCTTGAGTCAATTATAATTTTTATTGTAATTAATTATAATTTAAGTTTATATATATGATATATCATAATATTAACGAATTTGAGTTTATATATATTCCATATATTTATATTATAATATTAATTACTTAATAAATTATTTTTAGTATTGTTATTATTTTTAATATTTTTTTTATAGTTTAAGTTTATACATTTCATATATTATAACATTAACTAATTTAAATTTTATTTAAATACATGTTTTCTGCTTTACGACGTCATGTTCAAAATCAATATTGTCTTCTAAAAAATATTTTTTTACACTTTACAGACTTTTTAAAAACACTTTCCAACCTTAATAATAAGCTAGCCCTCCGTGTATCTTTTGTGTTTCATTAGTTTATTGGTGTTTGAAAATTGATCTTGATAGGCGGGGTAAATTGAGGGGCAGATAGGAGCTTTGGTTCCCTCCAAAAATGAAAAATTATTTATTTAGTTCCCTCATAAGTAATAAAATTGCAAAGTAATATATGGTGTGCACTTTGGCCCCAAAATGAAAAAAATAAAAAAATTTTAAAAATATTGAAATTATAAATTAATAAATGATAAAAATATATTTTGACCTCTTAAAAATTTATGATTAAATTTCAACCCTTAAAAGTATTTCTAGATTCACGCTTGTTGATAGGTGTCGCTTGGTTTGAGTTCTTACCCATCGGCCTTCATGTTTGTAGTTCTTTTGATTTCTTGCCTTATTACTTTTCAAAAAAAATAATATACAAGTATTTACAATTTAATCCACAGTTTTTAAATATACTCCAAGTCAATTTTAAACAACATTTAACACACAAATTAATAGGTAGACAACCAAAAGATTTGATTGATACAAAACTAAATTTTTGAGGATTCAATTAGAATATTTGATATTTAGGGATCACTATAAAATCTGAACAATATTTTGGTGAGTGTTTAGTGAAATTAGCCCAAAATAAAAATACAAAAGTAATGCAGTGAATGAAGTATTATTTCTTTTTCTTTTGGTAAACAAAAGGGGATCCAAGCCTTAAAACGGCTCAGATAAAAAAAATAGTAAAAAAAGAACGCTCTAATTTGCTCCAACTTTGATATTAAGTAAATTAATCCTTCTCAAAAAAATCGAAGCATTTTAATCTCTATCAATTTAGAAAATAAGCAACTAAGGACAATTAGTCTCAATGTTAATGTTTATATCAATTGTATGTAATTTTGATTGATATAATAACAAATTTAGCTCTCAAAGTTTAGACATTCTGTCAATGTGGTCCCAAATTAACAAGTTTAGTCTGCAAATTTGTGTAAATGTGAAAATGTTGAAGCTAAATTTGTTAAATTTGCTATTATATCAATCAAAATTATATATAATTGAAAAAAGACATTAACACCGTAATTAATTGTCTTTAGTAGCTCACTTTCAAAATTAATAAGTATTAAATTGCTCTGATTTTTCTTAGAGGAACTAATTTACTCAATTTCAAAATTGAGAGAGATTGGAAAAGTCTTTTTACCAAAAATTTTCTATTATGAGTATTAATAATGGCCAACTTATCTCTTAATAAAATATTTCCAAGACCCATATGCCTGGATACAAACTTAAGCAGCCGTGGTACGTGATACATTGGTAAATGAGTCATAAGATCACGGATTGTACATGCACCCCACATTCAATACCCTGTTGGCATTAATCTTCCATGTGTAGCTTAACATAACAAAACTAAGCAGTCCTTTTAATTTCAGGCCATCTGCTGAGAATTAATGCATGCATCTTTCTTATTTTCTTCTCTAGCTGTTGATTCAAAATTCGAGGTATGGCTAATTTTCTAACCTCCCTGCAATCTACCATGGAAAGTGATCAAGTTTCTCCCCTTCATGTCTGAGTCTTCATACTTGGGTCTCTTTGACCCTGTGTTTGGATTGAAGTGAGAGAGGGGAAAAGAAAGAAAGAAATCATCCTTTGTTTTATTTTCCTTAGATTTGCTTTATTTACCATTAGAGATTGGCAGGTGCCTGAAAGACAGCCAGATGATTTGACTGTATTTGGTGGCATTGATTGGTTGCCATTGTGTGACCTGTTATGGTGGAATGTCAATATTCTTGATTGCCAAATTATCCGTTAGTTGCTATAGGAGGAATGCACCACAAGAATTTGAGGCTTCATATTGAGCCCTAGGCGTTTGGTTGGGAGGAGCAATTCCTTCTCCACAGCCCTCACTTCATCTAATATTTAAACCTGTTTGAATTGGAGAAGGTGATTCGATGACAACGGATAAGAGCGAGAGAAATCCGGTCCTGGAGGGCTCATTGGGCACCATGTTTTCCTTACTACTTCAGGTTTAAACATCCATCTTCTCCTTAATCAATTTGCTTATGTGCTAGTGTGTGTGTGTGTGTGTGTGTGTGTATGTATGTATGCTTTCACGAAAGAGGAAGATATGGTAAAATTGAGTTTATGGTAATAGTATAGCCTTGCACTCTTTAATCATCGTACGTACAAATCCGACATTTTTGGGCAAATTCAAACAGGTTTGCATATTAGATTAAGTGAGGGCCGTGGAGAAGGAATTGCTCCTCCAACCAAACGCCTAGGGCTCAATATGAAGCCTCAAATTTTTGTAGTGCATTCCTCATGTAGCAACTAATGGATAATTTGCTAACCCTTCCCCATGTACCTAACTAAGAACCTCTTCATGTGGGTATTCTCTTTTTGTGTCATTGTCCTAAAAGAGTAGAGCTAAGAAAAACCAACTCCAACGTGGTGCATGGATGGTCTTTGAAATACCGGGTTAAATATTTTTATTACATTTATAATTAATTTTAATTTTTTATTATATAAAAATAAATATTTTATCTTTACAATAATAAAAGTAACTTAAAATTTCGATTACATGTGTTTTTAAAAATACAACATAAGAGTTATTCATTATTTTGTATTTACTTGAGAAATTATTTATCAAAAATCTTTGAAACTTCACCAAATAATAGTAAAAAGCTATAGAACAAAGGCCATTTTGTCAAAAACAAGCTAAAAAAAAAACTAGTATAGAAAAATGGAAAACCAAATCCTACGATTCAAATAGTTCAAAAAATCCGACTAAATAAAACCAAACTCACTAGTGTACTGCATTCACACCACCTTTAACATATAAATGTGAGACCCGATGAATCAAAATAAACAATACCTTGCAAGTTGGAGTTGGTACACCTCATGGGAAGTGGAACCTTTTTCTAAGTTAAAATTTTGTTCATAGGTCCATTTCATAAACCATCATTGCATTTAATAGTATAATTGTACTAATCTTGCTCACAAAATTTCAAATTGAGAATGGTACCTTTTGTATCAAATAGTTTAGAGTTGACCCAATTGACTAAAAACTTGAACACTTACAATAACAGATACTAAATCCTATAAAAAAATATTGTAGTAGTGTAATTGGATGGTTTTATTTATATACATATATAGATGAAATCCTTTTGCAAGAAATGTCAGCACCGGTAATCCAGCAAGGGGGGATACAGAAAGTAAGAAAAAGCAGAGTTGAAGGCATTCCTAATTCCTTATTCTTTTCTTCTCGTAGTGGTTACCAGAAACTATTAAAAGAAATAAACAACCCTCAAGACAATAAAACTTGGTGTCCTCAACAAAGTAGTGATTGTTTCGATTTCAAACCAGAAGGGGTTCCTTACACCTTAACAACAAAGTAAACAACTAAAAGAAAAAGAAGAAGCTAGTTTGGTTACAAGCATGAAGCCAGGAGGGGGTTCCTTTTTATATAGAATATAGACCTTAACAACAATCAACAAAAAAGCAACCATCTGGAAGTGGAAGAGGAAGGCAAAAGAGACAAAGTAATCCTAAGGAATGGAATTATGCAGGACATAATTCCCATCGCATCCACTACCCATTCTTAGTACGGCCACCAATCTACACCGCCGGGTTTTTTCACGAGCAATTGATTGTATTCAGGCCGTGATGTCTGCAACCCAATTTAACCCTTTTTTTTATCAAGTATCCAAATAATGCCATTTTATTTTTTATTTTAATAATTTTAAATGAAGAAAGGATTCGGATTGATTTTATCATCATATCCCTTTTGGGACAGAAAATTAGTCCATAAAAAATAATCAACTTTCCTAAACATCAAATCTGCAAATTGTTTTGGACCCAAAATTTTGCAATAAATGAGAATTAAAAAAAAACAGAAAAAGGAAACTTACGAGATCTTTGAAGACGATAAAAGCGATGAGGAGGAAGAGGATAAAGAGGATCTCGAACTCGGCCAATCTGACAAATTCGAAGATGTTAGTGACGGCGGCGGTCAGCGTCCACCCTTTCCTGCCTCTGCCGTTATCCCGACTCATACCCACACGCTTTGCCATCCCTTCTCGCTTCTCGTTCTTTTCAAAAACCGTGTTATCTCCAGTACCATTGACCGGAAATGGTGGCAAGGAAAATGATATATAGAGTTCGCAATAGGGTGGGTCGAGTCAGATTTGCCCCGGTTCATTAGAATATTCAGGGCGCCCTCCTTTTCTGGACTTGGACTTTTTCCAATCTCGCATTTCAACTATTTGGGTTTCAGACAATTGGGTTAACTGTTTTTGAATATAAAGTTAAAAGGGTGAAAATTTTATTTAACTTACTGGTAAAAAAAAAACTTTATGTTAAAAATCTAGTTTCTTTTAACAAAAATTAATTAATCTACGTAATTCACTCCTACAATAATTTTAAAAAGGAATAATCTCACATTTCTATACCTTCATAAAATCATACTTGTACTTTGAAAATGTCAAATGTGGTATTTGAACTATCGAGGTGTTTTATTATGATATCTAGTATTAGTACCGTTGTACTGTATTTGATAGGAGTATTATCTTTCACCATGTTTTAGTATATGAGTTAGCAATAAATTAATTTCAATTAGTAATTTTTAGCCACTTACATGACTTGTTTCCGGAAAAGAGTTTTTTTTATTTTTGAAAATGTCTTATTTTTTACAAGAGTTTTTATTTATTTTTCTAATTCCAATTTTAAATTTGTACTAACTATTCTTTATTTTATGTTTAACTGTAATAAATATGTAATAAAATAAGTTTTTTTCCTCATGTTATTACATTAGTAACCAAATGAGTCATTAATGAATTGTTAAACCAACCGATGAAAATTTGTCACATAATTTTATTTTTTATTTTTTTTGTAAATCATCTTGTCCACATGGATAATACAACATTATGTGAAAAAAATAAATAAAGTAAAAATTAAATTAAATTAAAATTATGGTTTTTAGTAACCAAGAATTTAAAGTCTATGTATATTGATTTTGATGTGCTCCTATTGTTACTGCAATTAATGACTGGAAGGGCTCAAATATGTGAGATGTAATGTTTTGCTTTATGAATATAATGTATGAATCATTTAGTTGCTTTCTAATTATTGATACAGGAATGGCTCAAATATATGCACAACATCCCAACAATATATGCAATATCCGGAAGCGTACAAACCTGAGCATATATTAAATTCATTGTTGCTCAAGCATAGGGAATCTTTTGCATTTCTTTAATCTAAAAATCATTCTTGAGGCATTGATCAAGACTTAACTTATTACTAACAAACAACATGCCATTCATATATAAAATCAAAGATAGAATCTTACTCCCACTAAACTTGCGGTATTTGTATTCATTAACTTAACTCATCTCTAAACCGAATGAGATAATCACTTGGTAAAATTAGTAATATCATTAACGAGAGGCTTGCTAAAGGTCATAGATGGATTTCTTTAATTTTCAAACCATTGGCTTTGCATCATCGGGCACAAAATTTTCTAGTTGCACCATATAAATAGTTTCATCAATATCACAATTGAGAAATGCAGTCTTGACATCCATTTAATATAGCTCAATGCAAAAATATGTCGCTTAAGCCATTATAACTATTTCTCTAGTGAAGCTTCTAAATAACATTCATTCTTGAGGTTATAAAGTTTGTTACTTGGTCGGGAGGTTCAACAATATTGTCTTGATCCAAAATTGTTATTTGAACAACATCAGGTATAACAGATTGTTCGTGATCTTTATCAATAGCAATTTGTTATACTATACGCAATAATGACAGTAGGAATGATCGCAAAACAATAAAAAAGAAAAATAAGAACACGCAGATTTTACGTGGAACACCCTTATCGGGAAAAAAATATAGGCAAATGAGGAGAAATTCACTAATGTTTAAAAACCACAATACAAGAAGTTTGCAGGTATGTGCAGTTTTTAAAGGGTTAAACAACCCGCCTAATAGAAGAAGTATAGTCCTATACTAATTCAAATTGTGTGGCAAGGTCCGTACCTTTTAAGCCTCGAACCTTCACCCCCACATATCCCCAATTTTACCTCTCTATTTTATTTCTTTAACAAATGAGTTGCACCTCAAACTTTTCAAGCCGAATCAAATGGGATTCGGGTTACACAACTCTAAAAATCTCTACCTTGACACGAATACTAGACGAACAAGTTCTCCACCTCTTCCATGAAACCCCTTAAAGGGTATTCTTCAACAATAAACATCGACCAAGTCCAAGCAATGCTCAAATTTGGCTATAGAAAGCGACTTAGTCATCATATCTACAAGATTATCATAAGTGCTAACTTTGCTCACAACAATATCACCACGAGCAATAATATCACGCACAAAATGATATCGAACATTAATTTGCTTCGTCCTCTCATGAAACATTTAATCATTCGTAAGGAATATGGCACTCTGACTATCACAAGACACTGTACTGATCTGAAAGTCTTTACTGAGTTTACCAAAGATTTCTTTAACCAAATAGCTTCTTTACAAGCCTCAGTAATTGCCATGTACTTAGCTTCAGTAATAAACAAAGTAAATGTAGTCTGCAAAGTAGCTTTCCAACTGATGGTGTAACCACGCAATAGTAAATACATACCCTGTGAAAGATATTTTTTTATCAAGGTTTCTAGCAAAATCAAAATCAACTTGCTCAAAAACTCCATCTCTAGTTTTTCCAAACTGTAAGCAAACATCAGAAGTACCTCGTAAGTATTTGAAAATCCACTAAATTACTTTCTAGTGTTCCTTACCGGGATTTGCGATGTATCTACTAATTGCACTAATTGCATATGATAAATTTGGATGTGAGCAAACCATAGTATACATGAGAGATCCCACTACACTAGAATACAGAACTCGTGGCATGTAGTCAATCTCATAATCTGATTGCGGAGACAAGGTCGATGAAAGTTTGATGTGGGCTGCTAATGGAGTACAAACAGGCTTAGCACTTTACATATTGAACTTGTAAAGAACTTTCTCAATGTACCATTTCCAACTTAGGTACAATTTACATATTTTTTTTATCTCTAAGAATCTCCATCCCGAGTATCTTTTTTACTTCTCCCAAATCTTTCATCTCAAATTTTTTACTAAGCTAGCTTTGACCTTTCTTATCTCTCATTTATCTTTCATTGCTATCAACATGTCATCAATATAAAGGAGTAGATATATAGATGAACCATTATTACTTTTCTTAAAATAAACACAACTTTCAAAAATGATTCTTTTGAAATCATGAGTAGTCATAAATGAATCAAGCTTCTTGTACCACTGACTAGGTGACTGTTTCAGGCTATAAAGAGACTTTTCTTGCAAACAAACATAATCCTCCCTTCTTAAGACTATGAAACCCTCTAGTTATTGCATGTAAATGTCTTCTTCAAGTTCTCCATGCAAGAATATTGTCGTTACATCTATCTACTCAAACTCCGAATCATACACGTCCACAATACCAATCAAGGCTCGAATCAAAAAATGCTTAACAACTGGAGAAAACACACATGTGAAGTCTACACCTAGAATATGATTGTATCCTTTTGCAACAGGTCTTACTTTATACCTGGGTTCTTCAACTCCTGGTGTCCCCTTTTTCTTCTTGAACACTCATTTACAACGAACAACTTTTTTACCTTTAGAAAGCTTCACTAGGTTCCATGTACTATTCTTATGAAGTAATTTCATCTCTTTTTGCATAGCAATCATTCACTTGCCTGAATCTTCACCACTAGCTATCTCGGAATAAGTAGATGACTTCTAATTTGCATTTATATCTTCAGCCATATTTAAAGCATAACAGACTAAATCAGCTTCAGCGAACTTCTGTGAAAGTTTAATGGAATATTATGGTGTTGACTGTGGTGAAGAAACAACTCTACTCTGAGTTTCTGTACTAACTTGAGGAGTAGACTCTATTTCAGATCCTGAATCAATTTAAAGCTCCACGTACTCTGCATGTGTGTTTGATATCTGCTGATCTTTATCAAAAAAATCTTTAAGAGGTAAGTTATGCAGCATAGTAGTTTTATAAAAAATAACATCTCTGCTAATTAAAACTTTCCTAATTTTAGGACACCATAACTTATACCCTTTAACACCAGCCTTATATCCAAGGAAAACACATTTAATAAACTTAGGTTCCAATTTACCATTATCAACATAAGTATACGCGAGACACCCAAAAGTCTTCAAATCAGAATAATCAGCAGGAGTACTAGACCATACCTCTTGTGGAGTCTTGTTCTCAATAGCAATGGACGGAGACCGATTATTCAGTAAACTATTGGATCTGATGCCCTAAGTGTAGTATTTTTGTCAATGCACATTTGTAATTTTTTTGAACAGATTAGTTAATAAGACAAATTCATTGATAAAATTAATATACTTTGTATAATTGTCCTCACATGGTTTTCGCACACGAAAAAAATAAAAGCAAATGTTACTCATTGGTTGTCTATTGTTTAAATTGATACTAAGTGGTATTACGTAGTCAGATCGTAGTACAGAAAAATAACTTGTATTAGGAGACGAACCTAAACATGTCTTTAGTCTAATCAGAAATAAGCAAACCGGTTGAAAGACTAATATATCGTCTATTAAGTCCAATTTGAGAGATGTCTTGTCTTGGGTATCAGAGCAGATGACTCTTAGAAGATAGAGACATAGATGTGACTGACTGGACTGGTAGTACATCAAACAGGACCCAAGTAGAATAGATCCTGGATCCGTTTATGGACTTATTCACTCATGAAATTCATAGTATGACATACCTAAATCATGAATGGATGGTGGGCTATGTATGCGTGACTCATATACTTTTATGTAAGTAAAAGCTTGAGTTAGAATAGATAAGGAACTGAAAGCTAGTGGGTTGGGTGTACAACTTCTGTATTATGTAGTGTTATTCAAAACAATAGAATTCATAGCCCAAAACATAAGTAAATGATATCCTCTCATTGTGATTACATGGTTGATGAAAAGCAAACGTGACCACGGGTCATTCATATTTGTGATGGATAACTTGATCACTATTTGATAATGATTGACTTTTTATGAAGAAAGATGAAATGGTTACCATAAGATAAAATATGATCATATTGGGAGAACAAATATTGTCCCAAAGAGGTCAAGGATATCCTATGAGGATAACACATTAATGACAAAGTCATTGGATGAGCATTAAGTAGTTGCTTTCGTAATGGTATGTCGCTAAGGAGAGCTCAATCACAATACTATAGTGGAATGACTTCGTGACTAAATGAGTTTATAATTAATAGGCGAAATCCAGAACTTAATTATAAATCATTTGAGCCTCAACTACATATATTCAATCGATCCCTCAGCTAGCTCATTAAAACCAGAAATGAATTGAGTGTTTGAATAGAAATTAACAAAATGAATAGAAAAAAAGAACATTCAGGAATGATTATGGTTTTCTTCGAAATGGAGAAATGGAATTATTAGGAAATGAATATAGGTTTCCAAAATGAAAATGGAAACTTGCAATCCTATATAGGATTAGTTAAAAAATGATGGAAGAATGAATTTATGTTTTTGGACTGTTTTAAAGCCCAAAAATGAAAATAAATCATTCAATTATAGTGAACAGGTAAAATTGTCAAAAATTTTATTAGGGTAAAATTGGGATGAGAAAATTATTTAATATGTAAATATTAAAATTTATTGTTCAATTCATCCATTCTGCAATGTCATTTTGCTGTGGAGTACGACTAATTGTCAAGTGTCTCACAATTCCTTCTGATTTGCACAATTCATTAAAGTCATCAGAACAAATTTCCAAGCCATTATCTGTGGAAATTTGTTCTGATTGTGTCAATACCTGCAATTCTATATGAAACATTATTTTTCATCAAAACAACACCTTTAGAAATTATTTCATATATTGTAAACCAATCATAGTTGGGACTCATATGAAAAGTGCAACCAGAATGAGAATCCACTTCCCGCTTACTTTAGAGTTGTCAATAGAAGCAACTAGGAGTTCACCATCACTATAGTCTTCCATTAGATCAACTTCACCGGATTTTTTCGGTTGTTTTCTTTTTTGATTCGCACCCTCCCTTTTAATCCTATTTTGCAACTTATAACACTCAGCCTTAATGTGCCATTTTTTTTTGTAAAAATTACAAGGTTTACCTTTGTTTGAAGATTTTGATCTACCCTTAGCTTTATTGTCAAGATTTTGTTCTTGTGTTCTCCCATAATTATCACTAGTATTTTGTTTTTGTCTCCCACGAACAATGAGACTCTCTTTTTTAGAGTCGGATCCAGCCACAAGATGTTTTGTCTTGTCATACAAGGCTAAGGATTCATAAACTTCATCAACTGTGAGAGACTCGCGACAATACAAAATTGTATCTCTAAAGGTTGAATAAGAATAGGGCAATGAACAAAGCATAATGAACCCTAAATCTTCTTTATCATACTGAACCTTAATGGTATCTAAATCCAAGACAATTTCTTTAAAGACAATTAAGTGTTTTACTAAAGACATACCTTCTTCCAAATGATGAGAATAAATGTGCTACTTCAAATGCAACTTGCTAGTTAAGGTTTTCGACATGCAAGTTGCTCTAACTTCAACCATAACGTAGCGATTGTCTTCTCTTTCAATACGTCTTATAGAATTTCTTTCGACGAATGCAAATGTAATTGCAATAAGGGTTTTCGATCATTACACCGCTTTTCTTTAAGTGTCATTGTTGAAGGCATCTTATCTAACCATAGCAGGGCATTGTCCAAATCCGTCTACGCAAAAACTGCTTACATCTTTACCTGCCACAATGTGAATCTAGTATTGCGATCCAACAGCGGAATATCATACTTCAATGTTGTCATTATTGTGATCAACACAAGTAACCCGAATGCTCTGATACCATTTTATTATACTATATGTCAATAATGACAATAGGAATTGTCGCAAAATAGTAAGAAATAAAAATAAGAACATGTAGATTTTACGTGGAAAATCTTTATTGGGATAAGGAGAAATTCACTAATTTTTAAAAACCACAATACAAGAGGTTTGCGGCTATGCGTAGTTTTTAAAGGGTTAAATAACTCGTCTAATAGAAGAAGTATAGTCTTATAGTTATTCAACTTGCTCGTACTGCGTGGCCGGAGCCCTTGCACCCTCGATTAAGTTTAGTGGTGGATAGGGATCTGTGATGGGCTACGGCCTCTGGCTTTAGCCCTTGGACCTTCGTCCCCATAAATCCCCAATTTTACGTCTCTATTTTCTTTCTTTAACAAGTGAGTTGCATCTCGAGCTCTTCAAATCGAATCAAATGAGATTCGGGTCAAACAACTCTGACACAATTAAATACTTTCTGACATTTCATCTTTAAAAAAAAAAGGGAGAAAGTCACATTCTTTAAAATACTTGTGTGTTAATTTAGAAGATAAAAAGCCACAAAACTTGAAGATTTCAATATGTCGATGGGTTCAAGTACATTTTTGCATCTAATTATATTCTTTATTTTTTCTTACTAATCTGATATGGCAAGTCTTGGTTTATGATTTTAAGTTTTATATCAAAGTTTTTTTTATGGTTGTAACATTTTTAGGTACAACATTTTATAATAATTGAAATATTTGGCGGATTTTTCTATTATACTAAATAGTTAAATTAGTTTTATACTATCAAATGAATTAATTTAGCTATTGTCCTAATAACAAGAATTAGATAAAGTTAAATTTTAATGGAGATGATAAATTTTAAGCTTTTATGGCTCTGCAATTTTTTTATTTTTATTTTTTTGTAGTTGGCATACAAATAAATAATATTAATTTTCATGTCGTGTTTTAAACAGCAAATGCTTAAGTTTTGATACTAAATGGATTTAATATTGAAAAGACTGATTAAAAAGTTATTAAAGTGTTAATATATAATATTAAACATTATATGTGAAAGTTCTGAAAAATATACAAATCCAAAATAGTGAGATCACTGTTCAAAATTCCCTTCGTTAGTGTGCATGGTACAGGCCTTATTGAAGTTGCTTACTATATGATGAAATTTTTTATCTAAAAAAAAACCTTATTTTGATGAAATTTGCAGGGCCAAAATAGTAATGGTGTAGACTGAACTTGAAAGAAGTATAGACAATTGGAAGAAGCAAAATTCAAATAATTAAATTATAGTCAGAAAAAAGTGGTTGGTAAAGTAAGCAACCAAATACAAGAAAGTTTACAATTGAAATCAGCAACTTCAAACTGCAAATGCAATCGAGTGAAGAACTTTCGTAGCCGATTGGTGAAGCCTCTATCTTGGCACCAGCATGTTCGTGTTCAGAGAGTCTTTCTAGTTCTATTTTTTCATGCCACTGCCTGCTTCAGCAAAGGCATGCCTCTGGAGTCCCAGGGGACTGTTGTAATCCTCTTGTCTGCTTTTTGTCCTTGAACTCCATCGATCTGTTGAATCTGCTGAATTGGGTTCCCACGAGGAGGATGAAAACCCCCAATGCTGCTGCCCGCTGCCCGCTATACTATTGCTCCCTGATGATTCTTGTTCCTCCATATCTGCCCCACCACCTCCTCTCCTAACTGTCACGTACTTGTGAAAACTTGGCTCCATCAAATGATCACTTCCAATTACCTCAGATTCAACGAAAGGGTCTCCCGCTTCCGTCATTTTCCTCCCTACAGTCATGTTGTTGTAGGCGTTCTTGTTTGAATCATCTGTTGGGAGACCTTTTCTATCAGAGAATGCAACAGAGAGGTTGGAGCTTGTAGTGGAGTTGAGGTCAGCAACTGCTTCCAAAATGGAGCAGGCCTTGCTCACGCACGCTGGGAGTGAAAACTGAGGAGGATTGTTGTTGTTGTTTTGGTGAAAATTTTGGATGTCTTCAAGCAATAGCGTTGTGTATGACGATGGGATGGGGTTCAACAAAATTTCTGGATTCAGGTCCAGGTCCCGTGACCGCCTTGAGGATCTGCTTCTCGTTAATTGTTGAGGTTTCAGATTATCAGCTCCGGCCTTGGGTGGCTGTGTCTTGACATCTTCGACATTTGTAGCAATGCTGCCAGCTTTATGGTTGCTACCTTGAACACTGGCTTTGTGGTTCATCTCAACATTCGATTTCTGAAAATACAAGTCCTTTTAAGTAATTAAACCAACATCGAGAAACAAGATATTGAAGCAAAATGAAGAGGGAGTACTACCTTGATTCCTCCTTGTCCTTTGTTGGTGGTAGCTGACTGTGGGTACGCAAGTGAGTTGGGATCAATCTCGCTCAATGGGTTTCTTCTATAAGGCGAATGCTCTGCTTTCCTGGAGGAACTGCGACTAAGAGTTGGTTGTTGCTGATTCTCATTGCAGCCTTTGGCATTATTAGTCCTTGCAGGGGACTGAGACCGCGGTGAAGCGGCGCTCCTTGAAACACTTACTACACCCGCCTCTCCCACATTCCTCTTCACAGAGATCCTTTTGATGGCATTAGCAGTAGTCGTGGAAGGTTCTACACCGTTGCTGCTCTTATCCATTGCCAATGAAGAAACGGTTGCCGGGACAGAGACCATCTTTCCGGGCCTGTTACTGGCATTGGCAGCATTATTACCATGGGTGCCTTCAGTGTTCTCTGATCTTCTTCCTGGGGATCGGCTCACTCGTCTTCCACCACCGCTGCCGTTAACTCTTTCTCTGCTCCCGGAGCGTTGTTGCTGCTGGTCTCTTTCTCTGCTTGGAGTCCTCCTCCTTCCTTGAGAAGAAGACCTACTTGATTGCCGGTGGCGAGGGCGGTCGTCTTCACGTAAATTATCATTCCCTTTCTTCCTCGAACCATTATCAGTTGAAGCAGCAGCGCCGATATCGTTGTCGTTTTCGCAATCGAAATCGTAACTTCGCTTGGAACCGGAGTACTTCCTGGAAGGCGTTTTCCCCGAGGAGTTGCTTCTGCTAAGCCTTCCGCATTGTATCAAAATGGCATCTACTTCCTCTTTAGTGCAGCTGGACGTCCTCACAGCAGCATTGATGTTGCAGATGACGCCTCCTTCGGTGGAGGCAGAGGAAGCGGGCTCGTTTTCGGTTGACTGCGTTGGATTTTGCGGCGGAGGGGAGCGTTTGTCTCTGTCATGGCTCTTTCTGTGTTTTATGACGAATATCTCCTTCTTCACCAAGCTCTCCTCTTGGCTTGCTTTCCCAGACTGTTCTTCTTCAGTTACCTGGTGAACCTTGGGCTCGCTTCCGGTTTTGAGGTTGATCTCGGCCGCTAATGGTGTTAGTGCAGAAGAAAGAGGAACCGCGGTCGACTGAGGCTGCGGCTTTGGCTTTGGCTTTGGCTGAGGGTTGTGATGGGGGGAAGAGGCTTTCTTTTTGCTGAAACAGCCACCCATTTGGGATTAGTGAGAGAGAGGAATTGAAAAGTGGGAGATGGGAAACGGTGTGAATAGGTTAATGAGGGTGGGGTACATTTGTCTTTAAAACGCACAGCTTTTTTTGGTATTTCAAATTTTGAATCCATGATCTATCCGTTAAATTTTAAATCCACAGAATCAAAGAGACGTTGGATGACCCGACTGACACACTCCAACTCCTTTTATTATATAATAATATCATTTGGTAGACTTATATATTTGGATAAATGGTGCCACCTTTTCGTTTTATAAAAACGTATTTTTTTTTTATTCAAAACAATGAATTTAATGTCAGACATTAATTTAATTATCGGAATGTTACTTTGATTTTGTAAGGAAGGAATTAATGGCAAGTTATTTCCTCCTGGGGAAACTTGCCATCTTCAAAAATTTTATTTTTTACATTCGAACTGGTACTAAGTTTCTAACATCTTTCTTTTATACTTATTTGATCGAAAATAAAATTTGGAAATGTCTATACACGAATATGAATTTCACATTTGATGACAAATTATTTAGATGTCGAGATTCAAAAGTAATATACGTGAAAAAAGGGAAGAAGGTGTTCCCAAAGTGGGGGAGAAAAGTTCTCTCCTTTTCTTAGTTTTCTTTAATCTTGGGAGTCCTAATGATGATTTATATAGTCTTTTTAAGTCTCGTGGGAGCATTGAAACATCACATATATATATTTTCATATGCAATGGACACATACTATAGGAAAAGTTATAAACTTTTTATAAGAAAAAAAAATGGCTAAGCCTTAAGGACTACAAAAAACTAGGAGGGGCATAGCCGTCGGCTAGTCACACCCAACTTATCTCCTAAAAGGATATTTTCAAGCTCAACCATTGGATGATTGAATTCTTGCAAAATGAAATCTTCACTAGTTTCCATCCATATCATGAAATCTGCTGCATAATTGACCTCGCGATAGGTATGTCAGACTCAGGCATCCCGTTCTCTATTGTAAAGCTAAAAATGTTATGAACTAAGGGCGCATTACAACCCTCTTTCTGCTCTGTTATTGATCATGTTAATAGCCAAGGATCTATGACTTTCAAGCTGAACGTTCCTATACCTTTTTTTTCCATGCCAACATTAGTCCATCATGGATTTCCCATAGCTTTACTCTGATTATCGAGCAGCTGCCAATTCGTCTGCAGTATTGATACATACACAGATGGGGTGAAATTTATTAAATTTCATTCACCGAAGTTGTCAATTTTCAAGTTTGTGAAATCAATAGACTTACGATGACTTTTTGGATGGGATCTAGGAATTTCTAGGTTGAGATGTTTCATGGCGTTCGAAGATCTATCTCTTAGCTTTAAAATTCATTTTGAATCACTTGAATTCGAGTTTAGGAGTTCAAGTTATGATCGTTTTAACAAAGACTACTAGAGCAGAATTTCTGGACGTGATTATGACGAGAATTACGAGTTTTGAGCTTTTAATTTGAGTGTAAATCATTTGGGCTGAATTTTTATTATATATGAGCTAAATATTGTATTTATGAGCTCTTATTATTTTATTATTCTGAATTTTTAGTAATTATTAAGTAGTTTAAGTTATTTAGAAGTTTTATGTCGACAAAAAAAATTAGTTGTTTAGATTAATTAGAATATTCTAGTATACTTTTATTTAAATCTGTTTAGCCAACCTATATACAGTCATTTGCATTGTACACAAATAATAAAATTCATTATTATTCAAATTCTCTTTTGAGTTAATAAATTCTCTTTGAATTTTTCTTTTTAAGAATTTCTCTTGAGTTTCTTTTAAAAGAGTTTTAACAATTTTTTTATTTAAAAAAAAAGTTTAAATTTCAAAACTACACAAAATTTTGATCGAATACACAAATTTGTACATGAACATTAATTTTGTGTATTTTTATAAATGAAAATTTGATTTAATCCAATTCTCACAAACTATTAACACAATTATCGATATATCATTTTATGTTTATATATTTCATACACAAATATTATAGTTATCCAATATAAAATAAATTGATGTATTTGTTTATTTAAATGTGTATAACTAAATCAAAATTAAAATTTCATGTATACATTTGAACTACAATCAAAATTTCATGTGTATAATTGCGCCAAATCAAAATTCATGTGTCAAATTGCATATTAAATCAAAGTTCAAGTGTAATTTTGAGATTCATCCAAAAAAATTCTAATGTTTTCTTTAGAGTTATATGTTATTTATCTTTATAAATAATATGTGTTATTTATAAAGTAATACCAATCTAACCTAATTCGAATCCCTAAAAGCTTGGAATGTTTTAATTTTGGTATAATGATTTATTTAACATTTTAACTTTACAAAAAAGTCATTTTAGAATTCTATTTATTTATTTATTTTTCTCTTTTAGCCTTTAAACTTGAATTGTTTGTCATATCACCTAAAATGAATGGAAAAGTTAATTTTTGTTAACTTTGATGTTAGTTCACGTATATATCACGTAAGTAATTAATTAATTTTGAAATTTTAAAAAGAAATTATATTTTTTATCATTTTTAATAATTTTAAAATTTTAAAAATATTTTTATAATATTTTGAATTTTTTAAAATTTTAAAATTTAATTAATTATTGAAAGAAAAGTTAACAAACATTAATTTTTTCATCTATTTTAAGGTGCTTAGACAAACATAGTTACTTCAAAAATTAAAAAGATGTGAAAAATTAAATAGAATACTAAAATGATTTTTTTATTATAAAAGTTGAATCCGTTTCCAACAATCTTCAAATTGGTTGGAGAAAGAAAATCAATCTTTTAGGCTTTTCCCAATTTTGAATAATGTCAATTTCATATTCTATCGAGTTTGATTTTTCTTAGAACTTGGGAGATTTTTTTACATAACCTATTATTAACTTTTCTGTGACAATTTGTTGATTTTGCCATGATTATTGAAATTGGATTATAAAATGGATTGAAAAGAGAATCGATTAAAAATTGGTTTAGAGCAAGAGAAAGAATCGATTGATTCGTGAACTGGTACGAATCAATTGAGTCGAGATAAAAAAAAATCAATAGAATTTACAACTGAATAGAGTTTTATCATTTTTTTAATATTTTCTATTTTTTTAATTTTTATTATTCTTAATAATTTATTTTATTGAAACAGGAATTGCGGTCGAACTAGCCAGACCGAACATCGGTGACCCAACTGATTTAACCATTAGTCTGATTCTGAAAACATTGGATTTTGCCTTCTAGATGCACATTCAGTTGCAACTAGACTAAAAATGTAAAATTTGAAACAGACACAAAAGTTTGGTTACGTAGTTTACAAAACTTTCTACATCTGTGGAGCCCTACCTAGAGAGTAATCCACTATAAATTTATTTGTATAAATTAAATTCACTCACCAAATTGTAACTTCATTCCTATACATAAATTAGATCACTCTCCCACTAAGATTTTTTCCTAGAAAGCTCAGTTACAAACTAAACAATGAGAACAATTTGTTTACAATAATTATGTACTGAAATAAGTTACCCGCATGAGCAAGATAAGTGCTGTCAATCTATTTGAATTTAGCAACTCTTCTTTCAAATAGATATATATTGGCTTGCAAAACTACAATAAATGTGAATCTGATAATACTCTAGAACGACATATTTTATGTGCTAATTGCATGATTATTTTGAATATGATCCTACTAATTTGGATTATTTTGTGGTCTTTTATCTTTTAGGGACTAAATTAGAGGCAAGAGGAAATTTAAAGGCAAAAACTACAAATTTGAAGATATAATGGGCCAACATTCAAAGAAAGAAGGAAGTGGTGCCAAAAATGCAAACATGGAAGACCCAAGGGCTAAAATGCAAAAGAAGAGATTTTATAGCACAAGACTCTATTTTAATTTCAATTATATTAGGATAATTATTAAGGATTTTTATTTAGATTTAATTTTAGGATTTATTTTTATTTATCTTTAATTATCTTTATTTATTTGTATTTATCTTTTAGAATTTTATTAGGAATAGTCTAGGTTTTCTAGTATTATAAATAGGGGATGAAGTGGCACATATTGATCATCACTTTTTCCTGTAAACACTCCCTCTCCCAAAAACTCTTTCTTTTTGTTCTCTCCATATTTTCTTCAATAAAAATCTCATTTGTATTATATCTATTTCTTTCCCAAAAATCATGAGCCACTAAACCAATCTAGCCGAAGGTTGTCAAAATTCCCCAAAAAGGTTCATGATGCTTAGAATCCGCTCTTAGCCTTCTCAACAAGCTATTCATCGCTTCTCCGCATTACGGGACTTACGCTTCCATCCATGTCCCTTAATAAGTGATCTTTTCAACTTGTGCAAGGAACGGCCGCTTTGTACTTTTTGGGAAGGTTGCACAGTCGGTTCGTTGGCTTTCTGCGTCAGAGGTTGGCGAATCAAAGAGACAAAACGACGTGGTATTCGCCGTTGGGAAGAGGTGATCTAGCAGAAGATAGTCCCACAAAAGCGATTATTGGCTAGAGTCAGGCTCCGCCAAATCTTAAGTCCGAATCCTTAGAGCTGGTGGTCGTAGGCATCCTCTTCCACTATAATTAGCTTATCCTACTCGAGAAGGGTTACTTAAAAGCCAATGATTGAACCCAAAGCGGAACGAGACAACCGGAGGCTGGAATCTCGTCACATAAGAAACTTTCTCTTTTCCCAACTCTATTTATTTTTATATTCCTCTTTTTAATTTCTGTAATTTATTTAATTTCGCAATTTCAATTCACTTTAAATTCTATTTTTATTTTCTATATTCTTAATTCTTTTTTATTTTTTTATTTTTCAGGAACGCAGGTTTTTTTGGCCAAGAAACTGTCTAGGATTTCAAGAAACGAGCATTCGTACAATCCGATCCCTGAGGATTAGACCCTACTTCCCCTTTATTGTTATTTTTACTATTTTACAGGGAATAGGATATTTTTGGTGCTCACAACGACACATTAAATTTTGGCACCGTTGCCGGGGATCGGTAACGTACTAATCTTATTTTTTGTTTCTTATGACCAGATCTACTCCAGGAACTCTTGCATTTGATTCGAAAATTGAAAAGACTGCGAGAGCTAATCGCAAGGAAACAAAGCTAAGAAAAAAACAGTCAGCAGTGGTTAGGATTCAAAGTAATCCACCGCCAGAAATCAGAATCGACGACGAAGCAGAGTCTAGGGTTAACAAAAACCCTACTCAAACTTTTGAAGGCGAAAAAGTAGAAGTCGATTCCCCAGAAGAAGTGCTTAATGCTAGGGTTGACGAAAACCCTAATTTAGCACCTAAACCAATGGCTCAGACAATTCGGCAACTGCCCGAAATGCCGGCAGAACAACCACTACTATGCATCGCGTATCCTACTATGGATATTGATTTTGAATTAAAGTCAGGCTTGATCCAGCTACTGCCAACTTTTCGGGGATTACAGAATGAAAATCCCCACAAGCATTTGAAAGAATTTCATATGGTTTGCCTTAGTATGAAACCTCAGGGGGTAACTGAGGATCAAAGTAAATTACGTGCATTCCCTTTTTCCTTAGTAGATTCAACTAGGGAATGGTTATTTTACTTACCTCCTAGATCTATTACAACTTGGGCTGATTTTTCTCATTTATTTCTCAACAGGTTCTTTCCAGCATCGCATGCAGCTGAGTTAAGAAGAGAAATCGTGGGAATAAGGCAAAAAGACGCAGAGTCTCTGTACGACTAATGGGAGCTATTTAAAAAGTTGTGTGCAAGTTGCCCACAACACGGTATAACGGAACAGTATTTGCTTCAGTACTTTTATGAAGGCCTAAAACCCATGGAAATGAATATGGTAGACGCCGCTAGTGGAGGAGCATTGGTTAACATGACTCCACAACGAGTAAGAGACTTAATCTCCACAATGGCTACAAATTCTCAGCAATTTCGAGCCAATCCTGAACCCCCTAGAAGGGTTCATCAGCTAAGTAATTCAACCTTAAAAGATAAAATTAATAGAATTACTAATATTACGAGCTCTCTTATTGCAGAAAAAGCCAAACCAGCCCGAGTATGCGGAATATGTGCTACACCTGAACATACAACTGATGCATGTCCCAATTTGTATGATGATACTATGGCAAATTTAGATGCTACGGGAAATTTCCCTGGGCCACCACAAAGGCGATACGACCCTTACGCTAACACCTACAACCCAGGATGGAGGGACCACCCTAACTTAAGTTATGAGGCCAATCCACGATATAACCAGCCATACCAAAATCAGGTTCCACAGCAGCCACAAGATTCAGGTAATTCTCTAGAAACTTTGGTCAATAAATTAGCAGCTAATGTCCTTAATTTTCAATAGCAAACTCTTAATTTCCAATGAGAGATGAATGATTTCCAACAGAAAACTGAGGCATCCATAAAGGAGTTAACCATATCAATTGAGAAATTAAACTCCCAAGAGAAGCGGCCGTCACAAACAGAACCTAACCCAAGACAACACGCAAATGCAGTAACGTTGCAAAGTGGAAAGTTACTGGAACCAATTCCTGGCAGGAATCTTGGCCAAGAAATCACCTAGGAAAAAACCGAAAACGACGAAAAGGTCTAAGCAAAACCTCCATTGCCGAAAATTCAACCTCTGTTCTCAGGACGATTAAATCAGTGTCGAAAGGGCAAAGAAGACAATGAGATCCTCGAAACATTCAGGAATGTGGAGATCAATTTACCACTGTTGGATGCCATCAGACAGATTCCGCGATATGCCAAGTTCCTCAAAGAGCTTTACACCGACAAACGAAAACTAACAGGTAATGAAAAGGTAAGTGTTGGTGAGAATGTATCCGCAGTGCTACAGCGAAAAATGCCGGCAAAATACAAAGATAGGGATATGTTCGCTATACCATGCAAAATAGGCCATTTGGGGATCAAGAAAGCCATGTGTGATTTAGGGGCCTCCATAAATATCATGTCTTTTTCTATTTATGAATCACTTAACGCAGGTTTTTTGACAAAGACAGGTGTTATCATTCAGTTGGCGGACAGGTCCATCATGCATCCCGAAGGAGTCCTCGAGGACGTATTAGTCAAAGTCAACGGACTTATCTTCCCTGTAGATTTCTATGTGATAAAAATGGAGGAGGATAACGTTCTTGGGTCTTCAGACATCTTGTTGGGGAGACCTTTCCTTAGTACTGCAAATACTAAGATTGACGTACAAAGTGGAACCCTCATGATGGAGTTTGACGGGGAGATCGTGAAGTTTAACGTTTATGGTACTATTAGTCACCCAAGTGAAGTCTTAGACGTGGCTTAGGTGTGTCGACATAATTGACTCATCGATGAGAAAAAACTTTTGAGTCATCTTATGGAGATAAATCTAAAATGATGTTTGATGATTTTGAATCTGTTAATAAATTATTAGCTCCCATGAATACTAAACTTCTACCTTCTGTTATGCAGACACCAGATCTGAAATTAAAACCACTTCTCGAACATCTCAAATGCATATTTTTGGAGAATGATGAGACCATTGTCGACTTAAAAGGGATCAACCCCTTGGAGGAAAATCCGAAACTAAAGAAAGAGGCGCAAGGACGATTAAACCCAAATATGATGGACGTGATAAAAAATGAGAATTTCCAAGCCTATACGAACGAAAGAATTCAGCTGGAACAGCCCCAATACTAGTTGGGGCGTCAAGCTAGCGAAGTTAAACAAGCGCTTATTAGGAGGCAACCCAATTTTTATTTTTATTTTTATTTTATTTTATTTTATTTTTTCTTATTATTATTTTATTTTTATTATTTTCAGATATTAATAAAATTCTCTTCTTTTGTCCAGGTAAACCGAAGCAACAATAGGGAGAACTCATTACCATAATGCGCGAACGACAGTAACTACACGGGGAGTTCTTCTAAACTTTTCTTTTACCTATTTATTTATTTATTTCACATCAAGGACTATGTGTTTTAAGTAGGGGGGAGACATTCCTCATTATTTCTGTCGTTTTAGATGCTGATTTTTTTTTATTTTTGCTGCTGCTTTGGTCGTTGCTGTCCATATAATTTTTTTTATTCTGCCTCTTTTCATGCCCAAGAATTTGACCATGACTTGCCCACTGTTTGACCCACATGCATGATTTTTATTTACTAAGTTAGTTATGATTTTGCCTGTTTGATTGCATCTCCATTGTTTTATTTCTTTTAGTTTAAATAATTATAATTAATAGAGTTAACCCTATCTTGATTTTGGTAAATTTGATTAAGTCTAAATACAAGAGGACACTTAAAACAATTGCATGCTTAAATTATGTTCATGACTATTAAGGTAGTTACTAAAACTTATTTTTGACACTTGATTGTTTTTCCTAAGTCCCCCAAAATTAAAATTTTGTTTAATAATAATAATGTTTCCGTGGTTATGAGTGTAGCTTAAGACGTGACTAGCTGAGTAACCGGGGTAGGGTGCTTGGGTTGTCATCCTATTTCGCGTCAAAAGGTTGTGTGACGTGTTAGGTAAAACTCCGCTAACCAGAATTAATTTTTAAGAATGTGTTGGGCTGAGTAACCGGGGTGAGGTGCTTGGCTGTCATCTCTCTTCGCGTCAAAAGGTTCAATATGTTCTTAAGAAAAATAAAAATTAGGAGTATGTTGGGCTGAGTAACCGGGGTGGGGTGCTTGGCTGTCATCTCTCTTTGCGTCAAGAGGTTCAATATATTCTTAAGTAAAAATAAATAAATTAAAATTCTATTAAAAAAAGAAAAAAAAAGACATATTAATAAAGTGTGAGGACTAAACGTAGAAACAAATAGAGTGTTTTGATAGGTTTGGTAAATTACCTAATTTTCATGAAAAATTAAAGTTGATCCTAACTTTTGTATGTGTTAACTGGAACACTTTTTCAATTTTACTTCAATCAAGCTAAGGGTTCTCTTTATTTTTCGTATGCATGTTTTTTCTAATTTTTATAAAACTTTGGAGTAATATTTCTTTCATGGCAGGATTTAATTTTCATAGTGGACACGAACCATACTTGAGGGCAAGCATGGGCTAAGTAGGGGGAATTTGATAATACTCTAGAACGACATTTTTATGTGCTAATGGCATGATTATTTTGAGTATGATCCTACTAATTTAGATTATTTTGTGGTCTTTTATCTTTAAAGGACTAAATTGGAGGCAAGAGGAAATTTAAAGGCAAAAACTGCGAATTTGAAGATATAATGGGCCAACATTCAAAGAAAGAAGGAAGTGGTGCCAAAAATGCAAACATGGAAGACCCAAGGGCTAAAATGCAAAAGAAGAGATTTTATAGCACAAGACTCTATTTTAATTTCAATTATATTAGGATAATTATTAAGGATTTTTATTTAGATTTAATTTTAGGATTTAATTTTATTTATCTTTATTTATTTGTATTTATCTTTTAGAATTTCATTAAGAATAGACTAGGTTTTCTAGTATTATAAATAGGGGATGAAGTGGCACATATTGATCATCACTTTTTCCTATAAACATTCCCTCTCCCAAAAACTGTCTCTTTGTTCTCTCCATATTTTCTTCAATAAAAATCTCATTTATATTATATTTATTTCTTTCCCAAAAATCATGAGCCACTAAACCAATCTAGCCGAAGGTTGTCAAAATTCCCCAAAAAGGTTCATGAGGCTTAGAATCCGCGCTTAGCCTTCTCACCAGGGTATTCATCGCTTCTCCGCATTACGGGATTGACGCTTCCGTCCATGTCCCTTAATAGGTGATCTTTTCAACTTGTGCAAGGAACGGCCGTTTTGTACGTTTTGGGAAGGTTGCACAGTCGGTTCGTTGGCTTTCTGCGTCAGAGGTTGGCGAATCAAAGAGACAAAACGGCGTGGTATTCGCCGTTAGGAAGAGGTGATCTAGCAGAAGATAGTCCTACAAAAGCGATTATTGGCTAGAATCAGGCTCCGCCAAATCTTAAGTCCGAATCCTTGGAGCTGGTGGTCGTAGGCATCCTCTTCCACTATAACTGACTTATCCTGCTCGAGAAGGGTTACTTAAAAGCCAAGGATTGAACCCAAAGCGGAACGAGACAACCGGAGGCTGGAATCTCGTCACATAAGAAACTTTCTCTTTTCTCAACTCTATTTATTTTTATATTCCTCTTTTTAATTTCTGCAATTTATTTAATTTCGCAATTTCAATTCACTTTAAATTCTGTTTTTATTTTTCCAGATTCTTAATTCTTTTTTATTTTTTTATTTTTCAGTAACGCAGGTTTTCTTGGCCAAGAAATTATCTAGGATTTCAAGAAACGAGCATTCGTACAATCCGATCCCTGAGGATTCGACCCTACTTCCTCTTTACTGTTATTTTTACTATTTTACAGGGAATAAGATATTTTTGGTGCTCTCAACGATACATTAGAATCTCTATCTCCTTGAATTTAGTTCGATAAAGTCTTCAATATGGAATAGAATTAGCAAAGATCTTTTTGAGATAATCTTCTTAGGAAATCAAATCTCTTGAAACAAGTAAACTTTGATCACATTGAAAATATTCATAAAATCCTTACTTGGCTTGATTTTATTCACGATTTAACTTAGTATAATGCTGCTAAAGATTCTCAAACATCTGCTTTTAAAAAGTCTAAAATTTTTTGGTCAAAAGATGTCAACCAAATATGACAAGTTACATTATGTACCAAATGTAAACTGAGTTGCAACTAGAGTTGACCAGGAGAGTGTAATTTTTACTAACAATCTCCCTTTTTTGACATTTTTTATTTTTTTATAAAAATACAACAACACACTCAAGAAAGATGAATATGAACTTCAACACAATACCTCCCAACCATTCAACTATGTAAAAGAAATATAAAATCAATTATTAAGACATAAGTGTAAAAATCATTAGCAAAAGAAAATTAACATAGCAAAAGTGAGAAGCAACTCAATTACATGCCAAAAACAAAATCCAGCAACAATTGTATATGTATCATCATCAAATCACCAAAAAAAAAAAAAAAAAACGTTCTTCCCTTAACTTCCTCAACTCATTCTTCTTCTTTTTTTTAAATAATATATAATTTGACCTTTGAACTTATTCATTTATATTTGGTTGGTCCTTAAAATATTTTTTGGACTTAGTTGGTCCCTAAATTTGTATTCCGTCAATCAAGTTAGTCCCTCCATACTAATACCGTTAATTTGTACTGATGTAGCATTTCTAACCAATTTGGTTGTGCCACGTGACAAACACAATTTATATATTTATATATATATTAATTTATGTTTGTCATGTGGCACACTGAGAGGTTGCCATTTGGCAATACTGGATTGGTTAAAAATGTCACATTAACACAAGATAACAATGTTAGTGTAAAGGTACCAATTTGGTTGACAGAATACAAATTCAATAACCAACTAAGTCCAAAAAATTTTTAGAAACCAATTGAGTACTACTGAATAAGTTGAGGTGCCAAATTATATCTCTAACAAAATGTAAAAGCATTAAGGACGACGAGCAAGCAAATCTGTCTTGTAACAAATAGCATGAGTCTTTTGCCAATTTAGGAGCTTCACTTAGCTGTTAAATAGGGTTAAATCTTAGTTTTAAGTGATATATAACAATAATATTAATTAAGTGATAATTCATTAAAAATAATATGTATAATTTTATAAATTTTAAAGTTTTAAGTGATAATAACAACACCACAAACAATGAAAATTATTAATAAAATAAATATAATTAAATTATTGTATATTTTATATTAATAATTTGTTATAAAAAAGAAACGTTAAACCTATATATTAGTTTTATAATAAGTTGATAATAGAAGTATTATTAATAAAATAATTATAATTAGTTTATATTAATAAATTGTTATAGAAAATAAGCATCAAACACATCTATTAGTAATATATTCAATATTGTTATATAACTTTAGGTTATAGTAAAAAAATTATTAATAAAACATTTATAATTATTTTATTTTTATATTAATATTTTTATCATATATATTTGAAAAGAAATATAAAAAAAAATTTGCATGCATATGGCATTACTTTTATTATTATCACATAATAATTAATAATATATGTAATATAAGTCCCATTTACCTTAAATGGTTTTCATTATTTTTAATTTATCTAATTATATTCATTTTATAGATTTAAAATTTATAAATTAATAAAATATATGGAATGATTTGATGATGTTTTTTTAAAACTTTTAAAGATATGATCAAGTTAATTATTTTATATTAATATATTATTTGTTACTATCATATAATAATTAGTAATATATATTGGTTAAAATTAATGTAACACTTTACACTCGACTCAATAGTCGAACAAAGGTAAGATATCATATTTGTTGCTGAAGCAACTCAAACAAACAATTAAAATAATCATTGAAGCTAATAATAAATTAGGCGTGGCAAAATCAATTAAAGGATGATAAGAGTGTTGAATAAATATGAATGCACTCAAACAAACTCATATAAATTAATCTGGGGTCAATTATGGCCAGACAAAGAGTCAAGTCACATATTGTGAGTCAAACTAGCAAAATGCAGAGCAATATCTCGAGAGATGCCCCCACTATTTCATGATTTTTGGGTTCAAAATTTGAAGTCCTGAGACAATGGGACCATGTCTCAAGACAACACTCCATGTATTGAGACTTTTAACATATTTTTTACTAATTCATCTTTGATGTTTTATGTCTCGGAACAATGACACCATGTCTCCAGACTTGACACCTTATATCTCGAGACATGTAATTGAGATACTAACTCAAAAATGCAGAAATCAGGCAATATAAGTCATGCAATTGTACCTCTAAAAACACCTAAACACATATAATATGCAATTAAACCAATTCCAAGACATTTGGTATGCTAAATCAAAACTAATACATACAATTTCAAAATGATTAAGACAATAGATCATGATTTCACTAGGCAAGTAAATGACAACACATAACACATGCAAATTTCACAGTATACCATTCCTCAAAAACCAATTCTAATGTGAATCAATGTCCAATTATGTGCTAAAAAAAGTAATATAATTAGACTTGTTTATGGACTGAGCTACCCACTCAATCTTGAAGACCCGTTCGAAATTTGGGAGGGTTTGGATAAAAATATTAAGCTTAAAAATAGATTTTGGTAAAAAAGAAAGTCCATTTAAAAGATGGGTTAGGCTTGGACTTGAACATTCAAGGCTCGAGCCCGACTTAGTCCGACTTGTTTTTTAAGTTTGTAATGTTTTATATTATATTATTTTTATATTTCATGTAATTTACAGCCCATAAAAGTTAAAGAGTAAATTACATCATTAATCACTAAATTATGAGTAAATTTTCTTTTTAATTACTTAATTAAAAAATTAGAATTAAATCCAGACGGCGAATTTCTAAAGTATAAGACTGAATAAATCTCATAATTTCCTAAGTTGATCGGGATATTCTCTCATGCAACAATTTGTTTGGTGAATACCAACAAGCCCAACCAGAGGCGGATACAAGGGGGGGCTGGCAGTGGCCCTGTCCCCCCCCTAAAATGAAAATTTTATATTTAGACTCTTGAAATTTTTTTAAAATTTTAAATTAGTAAAGGTAAAATTCTACTTTGGCCCCCCTAAAATTATAAAAATTCGATTTAATCCTTTAAAAATTATAAAGATATAAACTATAAAAAAATTAAATTTTCATTCGGCCTCCTTAAAAATTTATTCTGGCTTCGCTCGTGAGCCCAACAAGCAATAACAATCACCGTTTGATTCAGAGGAGAATTATTATTTAGTAAATGAGATAACCACTCACTAAAGTTGCGACTATGCTCCACATGCCATTGAAGACCGCGTGTTCATACGTTTCCGCCGCAGTAGCTTAACGGGGACGAATAGAATTAGGGGCCACTCTCTTATTGTACAAAGTACTCATAGTAGGGATGGAGTTTTGAATCAATCTTCAATCTGTATTTTTGATCTTTCAAATTATAATTAATAAATTATCTTTAATATCAATTTAGTAGCAAATGTTTTTATTAAGGCATTTTTTTTCAATTTTTTATAATGACTTTATTAGGAACATATTATTATTCCATGGGACCACTTTATGTGCATAGGTAACATATTATTATTTCATCGGACCACTCCATGTGCATAGGTAATATATTCACGGGATTGGGTTGTTCAAGTCTTTGCCATCTTCAGAACATGTATTGACTCACTCTTCATTGGTTTAAGCATGCTGGAAGGATTAGTATATCTCACTTCATAGTGCATTTAGTCTTTGTATTATAAATTTATGTATTTTCATTTTCTATATGTTTGAAACTAAAAGCAAACAAGTAAATTTTTTAATGGTGTTAATGAGAAATTGTTAAGTTAATGAGAATTTGTATTATACATTTTTTTCAAAAATTCATGTACTATTTATTAGTATAGTTTCATGCTCAAAATTTTAGATTCATATTCTGAACTACACTAATACAAAATACAATTAATATTATATTTAAGCTCAATTCGATCTATTAACACCTCTAATTCTATTCTATTAAAAAATTTTGTGACATTTTCATCTAATCATGTAAACAATTTAATGTATTCATAGGTGACAACTTTTTGTCACATTAAATAAAAGTTTACATTTTGGTAAAAAAGAAAAAGGTAATAACGAGTTTATATATATATATATATATATACTTTTTTACATCTATGAGTGGAAATCTAGGGATGTAATTGAGTCGAGCTGAGTTTGAATATTGTCAAGCTTGAGTTCGAGTTCAATACTTGGCTCGATCTCGATCGAACATCTACTTTTAAGCTCCAGCTTGTTTATCAATTTTTGTACTCAAGCTTGAACTTGACTCAATAATTAAGCTTATGGTTAATAGTATATGCTAAAGGTAATAATGTAATTGAATGATATAAAAATATGAAAACCTTGATGAGGCTTGCAAGTCGTTTGAGTCAAATATTACTAAGCTCGAATTCGGCTGGACCAATAACTCAAACTCAGCTTGATAATTATCAAATCGAACTTGAATAACTTGCAAGTACAAGTGTCTCATTTACACCCTTAGGTGGAACTCATCATTGCTGCAAGTGATTAGTTAATGTTTGATAAAATATGATGTATTTTTATTATTTTTTAAAATCTAAATAAGAATTCATAAGTATAAATGTTTATCATGTTTGTATCTTTAATAAATTAATTGATAATTTTAAAAATATAACTATTATACTTTTTTATATTATGATATATTGAGTGGAAATAATTTATATAATAAATATATTTATAAAAAAATTAATGTAATAAACATAGGAAGTTTTAATTGTCAAGATATGGCATTTTTAAGTTTAAATCCTACCATTTACATATTTTTAGATTTTACATAAAATGTGAAATGGTAGAAATATCCTTGTAATAATGTTTGCTATTTTATATACAAGAAATGAGTTTTTGATAATTTTTAACCGAGTTGAGATTTTATTGATGAACAATACTAATTCAATCGACCCTTTAAATAATAGTTTAAAAAAGATACGATTATAATTAAGATAAAAATATGCTTCAAATTTATATATTATTAATACATTTGAAATTTAATATTGATTTGTGTGTATACATTTTCATATAAATTTAATTGTTAATATGATTAAAATTGGTGAGTAAATCAAAAAAGAAATTAATTAAAAAGGGTACATGTTTAAATTTGAAAAGTGAAAGGCGAAACATTTGGTTTTTTAAAAATGCAGAGCGCTTTCTGGGTTTTGACAAAGAAAGAAACAAAAAGCGTTTGAAATTTTGAAGTGAAAATGATGATGGGGTGACCGACTTTCCCTGACATATACCCCTTCTCTTTTTTTGTAAATATTTGTTACACCTTTTTCATTGCATATAAAACTCAACACTCGTCCATTTTTCTAGGACTAATGAATTTCAGAGTGGGTAATTACAACACTCCCTACTATTTTCATTTCATTCTCAACAACCATGCACTCTTCCAACCCAAATCATTTCCTTTCCATTATTGCATATTACAATGGAATGTTGGCTGCATGCACAACACTTTACATCCTAACTTCCCTACACTTTGGACTAAGTACAAATTTTGAGCGCCTCAATTTCATCCTTCTTCGACCCATTGCATTTTTCATAGGTGGTTTCAAGAACTTGATTCCTTTTAACAAAGTTCATTT
Source organism: Gossypium anomalum (assembly GCA_025698475.1). Lineage (NCBI taxonomy): Eukaryota > Viridiplantae > Streptophyta > Magnoliopsida > Malvales > Malvaceae > Gossypium > Gossypium anomalum. Next base: position 22,044,058 of record CM046966.1, read on the forward strand.
TCGCATAACCATTTCCTTAGCAACAGAACAATTTCATTTTGCTCTTCAAAGCTCTCTAGTCACTTTTTGGTACTAATCGTTCTAGTAATAATTGACACAATCAATTTTTATTTTTGCATCAATTAAAATTTCGATTTGTATCGATAACACCGATTCATTTCACCTAATTTCGATGTTATGAATAATTTTAAAAAACATAAAATTTCTATTTTTTTTGTCATTATGATAATAAATAATAAAAACTTTTATCGAAACATTATATATCGATTGGTGCATAAATATTTTATATTAAAAATTTATTTATTTAATATTTATAAATATATATTAAATATTTTTTTAAAAATATCAATAAATCTGTCTGACAAAAAAATGATGTAACTAATTACCTTGCTTTAAACACCGAATAACTGTTGTAATACCTGCTTCTAAAACTACACCTACCATTCAACGCATGGTGCCGTATGTACCAGTGTGTCTTGTGGGTCCAATTTAACCAGAGGGATATCGCTGCATATTAATTCCGCTTTTGTTGCTCGAAACCACATCTACTGTCTGTCTGTTCTGCTCTCCATCGCTAAGAAAGGACACGGTTGCATCTCCTGAAAAAAGTTGAGGAGAATGAATCTAAAAGTCGTTATTGGGTACTCATTTGTTTTTCCAAATCTATAATTTATTTCTTTTTTTTACAATTATGATTCGAACTCAGGTTGTTTTAGTAAAAGTGAATACTCGACGAATAAGTTACGATTTGAAGTTCTTGCTATTTGTTGTATATATTATTTATTAAATATTTTATTGAGTTGATGTCACCTTCAATCAGATTATTGACTCAGTTAGAAAAATTACGAAAATACATTTTCAATATGAAAATAAGTTATACTATTTGAGGATAATTTAATCCTTTTATTAAAAAAACTAATAAAAATAAGCATATGATGAGATTTAAATCCAAATCAATTGTTGCATTATTAAATCCTTTAATTTACCATTCAACTAAAGCTTTATTTTTATATTTTGAAAAAAACAAAGTCGACTTTTATTTTGAAAATGAAAATGAAAACGAAAAAACGGGAGTCGCCACCATCCTTTTTTAGGTGTGATCGGATCACCTAGAAATCTGGTCGTTTTAATAAAATATCTCGATTTACTAAAACAACAATTTTTGGTCTACGAAATTTGAGAAAACGGGTTCGGGAGTTGGTTACGTGCGAGGAAGGATTAACACTCTCGTCACGCCCAAAATTGGTACCCAATTGATTAATTATTGTCCTAATGTCGAAAATTGAAAAGATTTTAAAAGAAATTTTAAAATACGATCCCTTTTTATGAACACTAATCTTAAAAATGCTTGAATTGAATTCAAACGAGCAACAAAGGCCCACTCGTCCCGAGATAACAAAATGTCACATCCCGTAAGTTAGGATACGGTGTTTTAATCTTTGGGAATAAGTTTACTTTTAATTTTTTATCGAAACTTCGTGTATTTTGAAATCCAAAAGGGTATTTGGCTATTTAGGTTTTAACAAGAAAATCGAAACCCCGTAAGTTAGGGTACAATTTCTTGAATTCCCGAAACACGAAATATTGCCTTATTTTGAAGAATTTTCTTTTTGAATGATAACGAGCGCAACACTTAGCAATGTGCGTTTATTTTGTTTGAAGTAAAATAAAACGATCTATATTGGATAAATACATTGGAGCCAAATTCACGATGTGATGACATGAAATAAAAATATAGTAATGAGCATGGAACGATAATACATGAATACAATATTATACAAGTGAGTGACAATGAGATGAAAATACGAATAAACGAATTATAATACACACAATGGCAATAATCACAGAACATATGTCACTTAAATTCCAATATTAACAATAAAAAAATGAAATAAAATAAAATAATATAAAACAATTTCAAGTAAATAATGGTTTAAAATAAATAATGTATAAGAACAATTCAAAATGAATAAATAAATAAAAACAATCTCAAATAAATAATATGTATATAAAACTTAAAGTAAATAATAATAAAACAGTTTGAAATAAACAATATATAAAAAGTTTTAAAATAAATAACATATAAAATAGTTTGAACTACATAATATATATAAAAATTTAAAATATATAACATGTAAAAGTTTAAAATAAATAATATATATAAAAACGTAAAATAAATAATATATAAAATAATTTAAAATAATATGTAATAAAACCGTTCAAAGTAACTAGTTAATATATATATATACACTTAACTTAAAACAATATGCAATAAAACAATTTGAAATGAATACTATAAATCAATTTTAAATAAATGAAACATAAAATAGTTTAAGAAAACTAATATGTAAAAAAAAAATCTAAAATAAACAATATATAAAACTGTTTAAAATAAAATATATGTTTAAAAAATAAATAAGCAAAATATATAAAACAGTTTGATATTAGAAGGTTAAGGATTGAATTAAAAATAAAATAAAATTAACGGGGCGAATTTGAAAAAAAAGGAAGTAAATAGGGCCCAAATGGAACGTGCGCAAAGAAAATGGGACTGATTAGGAGAATATCCTAGCCCTTATGCGCACTGTTTCACGCAGGACCAAAATGAGGCAAGCGCAAAATCCATGGGGTCAGATTAAAAACGTAAAATTAAGAACAAAAGGGGCACATTGAAAACGAGTAGCAAAGCGGAAGGACCCGCAGCACAAATAGCCCATTTGGCTTTAAAACACGTGGATCCTCCCCAATCGGGTCGGGTTGAACCGTTTCCCCCCCAAAACGACGCCGTTTTGAGGCGTGGGGGGGAAGTAAAACGCTGCCGTTTTACACGGCTATTTAAGCCAAAATTTTTCTAAAATTTTCATTTCAACCCCCATTTTCTAAAAATCTAAAAGAAACAACCCCAAACCCTCTCACTTTCTTCCCTTTTTCGACGATTGGGCCATTCTGTAGTTTGCCTTACCGCCGCCATGGCCAGTGGCTGGCGTTGCCGAGGATGGGCGTTTTAGCCTCGTCTTGAAGCATCCTTGAAGACCCAACTCTCAAAACCCAGAAAAAGGTCGAATGGAGATGGTTCTCAACCCCTTTTGGGTTCGACTTCAATGACGGAGAAGGGCCCTCCGGCGCCGCAACTATGGGGAAATCAGGTGAGCCTCTTCTTCTTCCCTTTTTAATTTATATTAAAACCGATTTGTAAGAAAAAAATATAATAAACAGAAAAAAATAAAAGGAAGAAAGAACTGATGAACACCTTTTAATCTTTAGTTTTCTTTTTATATTTGCTTCCGTTTGTAAAGAAGAAGAAAAAAATACAAAATGCCTATCGTTGTTTTTATAGACTATTACAAACTATTTGCTTTTCTATTTTTGTCATTTTCTATTTGTTTCTACTGCTTGTTGGCCTCTGTCGCGTGTTCTTCTTGCTTTGCAGGTGTCAGACGCGCGTGGAGGCAGGTGGTGTCAGAGGAGCGGCGGCAGAGGGTGGTTGAAGACCTAGGTGCGGCGCACCTAGGGTTTTTTTCTCGTTTTTTTTTTTTGAATAGTGTTTAGGTTATGGGCTAGGTTTTTTTTTTTTTTTGCATTTTGGGCCATATTGGGCTGTTTGGGATTAGGTTTGTTTGGGTTTAGTTTGGGCTTATGGTTTTGGGTTAGGTTTTAGGGTCTTAATAGACTTAGATTTGGTTGACTTTTGGGTTTTGAGGCCCGGGCAAAATTGGGCTTGTACATATATTAATGCATGTGATTGAGTTGGTGTTACAAGTTAACTCAACACTTCCTTAAGATAGGTGACAACACTATGATAAATAATTTTAATCTAATTTTTTTTATTTTAACATTATACATATTTCATGTGTTATTATTAATTAGTTACAAACCAAATATTTTATTATTTATTGTATATTATTTTTAAACACACATTTGTGTTTTAAATTTATGGTTTCTACACGCATACGCGTGTGATAGGATTTGTAGTTTTATTTTATATATTTTGTGATTTATGTCATATGAAAATTAAATACAATGTAACTATTTAAAAAAAGGATCTATTTACCCCTACGTAAAACTAAAGTGGTTTTACACCATTACATAATTTTTTGTACGACTAATATTTTAATAATCCAACTGTTGAGTTCATCAAGGTATTTGTACTTGTCATGCATGTAAAAATTTGAATCAATCCAATATATCTACTATATCGATAAAAAAACATTGCCTATATTAATATATATTTAATAGTTGGAATTTTTTTATATAAAATAAATAATTAGAAATTTTAATTTATATTAAACTTGACATACATGACTTATATAAATGGAATTTGAAAAAAGACGATTAATTTTATTTTTAACCATTGTTTTTGGTGAGAAATTTAATAAAAGAAAAAAAAAGGCTTAAGGGTATAGAAAATCTTAATTTTTAAAAAAAAGGTAATTAAGTCTTTACTTTATTTTTTTTGCACTCGATTGATTACTTAAACCGACAAAATATATCAAAAAGAGCTTTTTATCTGCAACTTTAATAGTTTTTTTAACATACAAAAAAACTTTATTAGTTAATCTTTAAAGTTAATGACTTTCCTTTTTTTTTCTTTTTTTTGAATTATTTTCGTCATATGTCATGTCATGATTTTAACATATGGTGAGAAATGATTAAAATCAATAGAGTTATAAAATAATTATAAAAAATAAAAAATAATAAAAATTTATTAGAATTACAAAAAAAATCAAAATTATAAAATGTTATAAATACTTATAAATTTGTAAAAAAATATTATAGTAAATTATAAAACAATTATAAAAATTTAAAAATTTTAAAAATAATAAAAATGTTATAAAATATAAAAGCTTACAAGAATTTAAAAAATATATAAAACATATATAGAAAATTATAGAAAAAATATATAAATTTTAATAAAATTCTAGAAATTATAATTTTTTTTATAAAAATTACAATAATTTACAAACTAAAATTTATCCAACGATAACAGTTGGGATATCACCAAACTTATCGGCTTATTCTGCTTAAAGTGCAACCGCGTTTTAGCTCCACCTTCAACTTACTCTTCGACTGATGTAGGAAGAGGGAAGTTCAGTCTTTGGGAGAATATTGTTGTTATAATTGTCGATGATGCCGTTGCCCTGACAAGTAGTTGAAAAAATAACCTAACAGTGTGTTTGGTTGAAGGTAATGGCTAAGCCATTACATGCCTATTACCAGCTTATTCTTCAGGCCCACTTAAACTGGCGTTTGGTTTAATGGAATACCCTATTACAGGTGTATTCCATTCCAGGCTTAAGCAGAGATTTTTGGGGATTTCTATTCCGTTCCATCTTCACCGTTTAGCTATTCGTTGCTTGAAGAACCCTATTTTATCCTTACCAAAATTTCACCTCAAAAACACTCTCAATCGGCAGCCATTTCACATACCCTTCGACTCTGGCATTCCTCCCCTTCATCTAAGGTCAGGTAAATATTTTTGCTTCTTCTTCCTTCACATCATCTTCCTTCATCATCTTCCTTCTCCTTCCTTCCGCCATTCCTGCCTTTTCATTTTTTTTGCTATTAAAAAAATTCACAAGCTTTTGTATTTTAAGATTATTTTGTTTTGCTAATAAATGTCAATGCTTTTAGGGTAGGAGAGGCATCCCTCAATCAAACACATAGTAAATTCCTGCTAAAATTCCTGCTTTTAGGGTAGCATGAATTTGATGTCTATGTTTTTCCTGTTTATCTTTTCTACAGCTTTTTGAAAGAATTTTAGAAATTCCAGCCACATGGCTTAAAGGAGGAGCCACTGGTGAGGTGCTTTTCTAACTTCACTTTGTTTTTTTTTTCCTGCAATTGTGTTTTTTTTTTTCATTATATATAATAAATATCGTGTTGTGATTTTTTAGAAGCAATATGGACAATCAAGTTATTTTATACACATTCCAGTACCATGTTGAAAGTTGCTTTTACTATTCCAATATGATATTTATGATCTATTTTACTCCTTTTCAATTGACTTCTCTTTACTACTTAAATTTCATTGCTGACTTCAATGGAGTGAAAACTGTATAATTTAGCCGGATGAAGTATGTATTAACAGATATACTTATGCATTTGAGTGAAAACTGTATAATTTAGTCGGATGAAGTATATATTAACAGAAAACTGTATAATTTAGCCGGATGAAGTATGTATTAACAGATATACTTAAGATCTAGTTGGCACTTAAAATCTAGTTGGACTGTCATATGGGATTACCATTAGGGAGATAATAATAACATAAATGACTAAAACGTAACATTTCAAATATAAGTGACTAAAATGTAACCCGAGACAAACAAAAGTGACTATTTTTGTAGTTTACCCATAAATAAAACATTGCAATATATGTAAAAACAATTTAAAATATAAATTTATTAATATATATATATATATAAAATAAACTCAAATAAACAATGAAAAGATATTAAATTCTTAAATATATATTTGTTTAATTTAAAACAGCTTTTATAAAATATTTTCAAGAAATCTACCAAATAATGAAAAATATACCAAATAATGAAAAATATTTTATATAGATTCATCCAAACACCAGAAAAGTAAATCATTTTATAGAAAAGTAAATCATTTTCCGGAAAATATTTTACTGGCAAACAAACAAAGCCTAAATATGTATTGCAGTTTGTAAGAGCCCAAATTCGTCCGGGCCTTAATAAACCAAACAGAAAACAGAAAACAGAAAATAAATAAATAAATAATTGTTTAACAGTCCATGAAGTCCAGTTTACAAGAGCCCAAACATAAACCCGTTTACGCCCTACCCCAGATACACTAAACTATCCCAAATACACAGACCCAATACTTAACCCAACCAAACAGATCCAAACCACCCTTACCCGTTACAAACCCAAACTCTCAGGGGCCCAAATGAGTTTCAGATAAGGTTAGAAACCCTAGCTCTCTTTTTCTCTTCAGCGCCGCAATGAAGATTCTGGAAGCTTCAAGTCATCCCAAGCGTCTCGATCCTTCGACGCATGCTGTTCCAGTAGCTCCATCAGCACTGTGATTCCAGGATCCGTGATCGGTGCACTAATCAGAGGCCAAAGATTTCCTCGCTTGATTGCCTGCAAGAAAAGAAAACAAACAGCAGATGCGCGAAAAAGCAGAGCAGAAAATGGCAACAAAAATCACAGCATATCAGTCAGAGATATAGAAGAAACAAAATAGAAAGAAATCTTAGATTTCTTTCCCAGAATATGTAAGGGATAAAGGCTATAAAGCCTTTCTTTTCACTTGTAAAAGGACACGGAGAGAGTCAATAAAAATAGAGATTTAGCAGAAAGATTTATTCTCGTACATATATACACAGCAAGCATCTCAATCGGTTAAATATAAAAAGGTGAATTTTTTTAAATACATATACATACATATATATTGTAAATACGAAAAAAGAAGTGATACCTTTAATCGACGTTGAAAAAGGAGGTTTTTAAACCTCCGACCACCATGTGTGGTCGAGGCAACGGGGGTGCGTGAGCGCGTACAAACCCCTGAATGGAGGTCCGGTGACCCTCCGAGTATCCCTCCCCAACTCTCATTCAGAGAGTTCTTTTTTTTTTAGAACAGATTTAAAATTATTTAAAAACAAAAGATTTGGCTTATATAGCCTTAACGGAACGACGCCGTTTTAGGTTAATTCAATAAGCTTAAAACGACGTCGTATTAAGACCAAGGATCCGCGCGTTGACTCGATTACCCGGGAAGGATCCGCGTGTTTTTAAGGATTGGGTTAATTACTCAATCGATCCTTCCACTTTTCTTTATGTTTATAATTACGCTTTATTTTATTTATGATTTGGCCCTATTAATTTGTTTTAGTTTTAATTTAGTCCCCACGATAGCTGTTTTGAGACCTGGATTAAAACGCTGCCGTTTTGGGAATAGGGCGATTTGCCCAATGAGTCCCTTTTACTTTATGCACGTTTTAATTAGGATCTTAACTCAGTTTTATTTTTAAATTTACACCTGTAATTTTACTAAACTTTGAATTTAACCTTACACATTTATTTCTATTATTATTATATACATCAAACTTTTTATATTGTTATTTGTTTTATTTTTGATCTTATTTTTATATTATATTATATAATTATTTTATATTATTGTTATTTATTATATATCACTTTTCACAAATTATTATCATTATTTTACATTATTATTATTTTACTTGTATTATATATTTATTAATTATTTATATATATTGTTCTTACATATATACTTTTGTTATATCTATCACATTTCCTATTTCCTATATATATTTAGATTAAATTTTATTATTTATATATATATTACTTATTATTTTTATTTTATGCATGTTATGTATATCATATATTATCTATTATATTATTTATGTTTATATTATTCATTATATTACTTAAACTTTAAAATTTGTAAATTAAATTATATTTTTAATTCATATTATACACATATTAAATTATTAATTAATTATTTATTATGTATTATTTTATGTTAAAACGATATTTTTATATTATGTGTTATTCTTCTACATGTTTTTTTATTTTTTTTACCCGATATATTTTATATATAATTATTATTCTTTTATAAATATCTTGTTATTATATTTCATATGTTGCATAGCAAATACTATTTTAAGATTATTATTAAATATTATGTCTTTATTTGTAATATATGTATATTTTGTTAACAATAACTCGCTTCATTTTTTTTTATATATATTGCATATATCATATGTTATTTTATATATATTATTACATTTCATGAATATGTACATTAATATTGTATTACCTTTTTTATATATCATGCATTATTTAATTATTATTTCGTATGTTTGTATGTTCATTCATTCTTAACACATGCTATGTATATATCTTTGTATGCATATTGTTAATATTCGCTATATATATTTTTTATGTATGTATCTAATGCACGATCTTTATATTATTTCCATAATCTAGTTTAAATGCACCTATTATTTACCTACTACAATGATATGTTACTATGTATGATTTATAATGCAATACAATACGTCCACGCATCATTTTTTTAAAAAAAAAGAGGCTCCAAAGTTTTCAAAGAATATAAAGGCAATGCTTGACGTTCGGAAATTTCGAGAAAGTAGTGCCCTAACTTATCGGGTTGCGACTTTTCTCGTTAAGTTCGAATAGTGAGGTACCCTTCTAAGTTTTAAAGTTTTTCAAAATGTAAACAACTGCCTTGGAATTGCAAAGCAATATATCCTAACTTACTGGATGTAGCGTTTTGTTGTTTCGAGATAGGAATTTCCAAAAGCTAACCTGGTATCAATACTTTGATACAAGCGAATTCCAATTTTCAAAAATCAAAATATTTTAAAGAAGATTATATCTTAAAACTTTTAAATTTCTGACATAAAAGTCACCTGATAATCAATTAGGTACCAATTTTTGGGTGTTACAAGGGTGCTAATCATTCCTTGTACGTAACCGACTACCGAATCCGTTTCTTGACTTTTGTATACCAAAATTAATGTTTTAAAGCAAAACATTTTATAAGGTGATCCAATCACACCTAAAAAGATTGGTGGCGACTCCCGTTTTCGTTTATCTTAAAGTCGATTCCCATTTTCCAAAACTCGATTTTAAAACGGTCTCGACAGCTTGGCGACTCCGCTGGGGACTAATAAGAGAGTCAAGCCGTGTAATTGATTATCTCTTGTATTAATGTCGGAAATTAAAAATTTTAAAACTTAATCCTCTTTGCATTACATGTTTTTGTATTATTGCATGTGTTGCTATATTCTGATACGCATTGCATTTGCATGACCGTTGTGGTCACATTCTTAAGTGGGAGTAAGAAGCTACGCCTTCGTGAGGTTTTCGCCTCCGTGCAGGATAGGGGATCACTTTCGGGATACATTCGTACCTATGGTTTCGTGAGATTTTCATCTCCGTGTAGCCATAGGGAAATGTATTCCCCTGAACTGAACTCGATTCAAATGAGCCTATAATGGGTGAGGATTGAGGAATCTGCTGGTTCAGGTACCTCAACTTTATAACCAACTTCATATAGAAAAACCGTAAGAGCCCAACTTAGTTAAAGTTGAACTTTAGATATTACCCTTATAAATTATTGTCGAGATTTATTGGTATCATGTGATACTGACTCTTTCTTTTCTTTTGTTTGCATGACATTTTTTCATTTACAAAGGTATCGATTCACGGTCAGTCTCTAAGTTAGGAAGTTTTGTTATGGAGAATAGACTTCTTGATAGAGTGGAGGGCAACGCCAACGTCCATAGATGGTCTGAGTAAACTCAACTAGAAAAGGGAGATAGTATAGCTGTGGGATATATGTCGGAGCTGTCAGAATATACTCGTATTAGTGTCACGCAGAACAACCTTCAAGAGCTTAAGGAAATTTGGGATCACTGGGGCAATGAGACCAAGCAGTTATTCTACGGTAATTATGGATATTTACCTTACTTACTCGATGCTCAGGTAGATGAGCGCTTGTTCCGAGCCCTTGCCCAGCTTTGGAATCCAAGATATAGTTGTTGTTTCACTTTTGGGAAGTAGACTTGGTACCTACCGTGGAGGAGTACACTGCCTTACTTCGTTGTCCCAAATTTCAGATTGATAGGATCTATTCTCGAGCTGCTAGTGTCCCTACCTTTTGGAAGAAATTGATGACTATTACGGGGATGAGCGAGCAGTGGATCACTGCCAGAATTAAAGAGAACGGTGAGTGCAAGTGCATTTCGTGGGATGCTTTGAAGGGTCTGATTTTGACACACCCTGATGAGACAAAGAAGGTAGATGTTTTTGCCTTAAGTTTGTATGGATTGATCTGATTTTGACACACCCTGATGAGACAAAGAAGGTAGATGTTTTTGCCTTAAGTTTGTATGGATTGATGGTATTCCCTAGGGCTTTGGGATATGTGGATGAGGCAACCACAGATCTTTTCCATCGACTCGGTAAGAGGGTCACTTTCGTCCCTGCGATTTTGGCGGAGACACTCAAGTCCTTAGGCACATGTAGGAAGGCTGGTGCAGGCAGGTTTATTGGTTGCATTCAGCTACTTTTAGCTTGGTTCTATAGCCATTTTCGATTGATGGATAGGGTCATTTGTTGGGTTTTTTTCGAGGATTATTCACCGCTGAAGGACATAGTCGCTTCAACTAGGAGAGTTGATATTCTAGAAGAGAATTGGATAGCGCTACTTCAGAATCTGCAGTTGAAAGATGTTGAGTGGAGAGCTCCGTGGATGAATCCTGGTGAGATTCTTTACCGATGCGGCAGTTTCAATTGGGTCCCTCTATTGGGAATTTGGGGTGCCATTGGTTATGCCCCATTGCTTGTGTTGAGGCAATTTGGTTTGAGGCAGTTCGTGCCAGTAACTCATGGGCTGGCTCAAAGTGAGTTCGTGTATAGAGGAGCTGACTACAAGAAGAGGGTCCGTAAGATCTCTAGTGCTTGGAACAAGACTTGTCGGTTTAAGGGAGTGGCTATTAGCCCTACTATGACACCGGAATATGACGAATGGAGAGGAAGAATGATTAATGATAACACCCCTAAGCCAAGCGTGGAAGGAGCTCGACTGATTGAGGAATATTTGCGAGTGATGCCCTCGGAGCTGGAAATCATGAAGCAAGAGTTCGCGAGAAGGAAATTAGAGCTCGAGAAGAGGATAGCAAAGCTTGAAGAAGAAAAGATATATTTGAGCTTAGATGCCGATGTTCAAAAGATGGAGGTCGAGAAAGAAAGGAAAGAAAATAGAAAGATCGAGGAGGATAAAGATGATTTGAAAGAACATTACAAAAAGGCACAAGTATCCTTGCGGAAAGCAAAAATAGGAGGGTCTTCAGATCAATTGCGGAAGGAGGTCCAAGAAGAAAAAGCTAGGGCTGAGTATTGGGAAAAAAGGTTCCAAGAAATGCATTTGAAGAATTTGGCATTAGAGGAAGAAAATAAAGGGTTGAAGACCAAGGTAACTGAGCTTGGAGAATCTCTTCGTTGACATCGAAACCATGACTCTACGGTCGAGTTAAAAGAGCTAAAAAGTAAGGTTGAAGGTTTGGAAGTGGCATTGCATAATGGTAAACTTCGGATTGAGCAGCCCGAGGCACAAGAAGATTATCTAAAGGGAGAGCTTCATCAGTCTAGAGGACAGGTCAGAGAAAGGGATCATGTCATGGGAGAAGCCATAGCACAGATTCGAGAGGTTGCTGAATATGTGCAGGACTTGATGGTACGAGCCGATGTATTGAGTCTAATGTGTAGGTCGTCATCAGATATAGGACGAGAGTTAGCCCTTTTATTAGATAGAGTTAAAACTTTGGGCATTAGGGCGAAAGCGTACTTGTAATCCATTTATATGTAAAGATATTCTTTTTCTAAATAAAGTTTTCTAAATGAGATTGAATCGAGATCGATGCCTTTGTTGCATTCATGCATTTGCATTACATCATATCATATGCATTCAAGGTTATAGAAAGACCCTAATTAGTTAAAGTTTATTTATAAAGGTAGAAAAGAAAGTCTAGAAATCACACATCCCTACGACACTCGCACTAAAACCAAGAACATGGATCAAAGGTTTGAGCAGTTGCAAAAGGATATGCAAGACCAATTGCAAGAGCAGTTGGCCAAAATGCAGAATGAGATGAGAGAGCAAATGTTGGAAGCTCAGAGGAACATGATGGCCGAAATGGCTCAGTTACTGAGGGCCACTGATAAGGGAAAGGCGCCTATGGCCATCACTGAAGAGGAGAATGAGGGTCCTCCTCCAGGTTTTACTCCGCCTCATGTGCCACTACAAACTGAGGCACCTCCTAGAAGGCCATCTGTCACTGTGAGGCCTCAACATAGGCCGATTGATGCTAGAATCCCTGTGAATTTCCCATCAGGATTGGGAAATAATGTGGGTGATAGCCCGATTAATCCTATCACTCCTGATCTGGATCTGATGGAGAAAGAAGGAATGGCAATCGAATCTGGAAAATAATTAGAGGACCGTTGTAAATGGTTAGAAGAGAAATTTAGGGCTTTGGAAAGCACTGGCAATCATCATGGGATTAATGCCAAGGATTTAAGTCTAGTCCCAAACCTAGTACTACCTCACAAATTTAAGATGTTGGAGTTTAAGAAGTACAATGGTACTATCTACCCAGAGGCCCACATCACAATGTTTTGTAGAAGGATGACCGGGTATGTAAACAATGATCAGCTATTGATCTATTGTTTTCAAGACAGTTTAGTGGGAACGGCAGCCAGGTGGTACAACCAGTTGAGCCGAGCTAGAATAAATTCATGGAGGGATCTTGCGCAAGCCTTCATGCAACAGTACAATCATGTGACTGATATGATCCCTGATAGGATTACTCTGCAAAACATGGAGAAGAAGCCTAATGAGAGTTTTAGGCAATACGCGCAAAGTTGGAGGGAGGTGGCAATGCAGGTTTAACCACCACTGTTAGGGAAGGAGACCACCATGTTATTTATCAATACTTTGAAAGTGCTATTCATCACTCACATGATTGGAAGCACCACAAAAAGTTTCGTGGATATAGTTATGGCAGGGGAGATGATTGAGAACGCCATAAGGGGCGGTAAAATTGAGGGGGAAGTGGCCAAAAGATCGGCCCCAAGAAGAAAAGACAATGAGGTAAACAGCACCAGCAGCTTCAATTTGAAAGCAGTCACGGTTAGTCAGCCCGAAGTAGCTACAGTTGGGCAACAGGGCTCTCAAAAGCAGGAATCTAGCATCAGACATGAGAGGATGCAATTTACACCTATACCTATGACGTATCGGGAGCTTTATCAAAACTTAAATGATGCGCATGCTATAGCCCATTTCCACTTGAAACCATTACAGCCTCCATATCCTAAATGGTACGATGCAAATGCCAAATGTGAGTATCATGCTGGAATATCGGGGCACTTAATTGAGAATTGTACTGGATTCAAGAAAGCCGTAGAGAGGTTGATCAAGAATAGGGTTTTGAAATTTGAGAGTACCCTAAATACTGAAAACCCTTTGCCAAACCATGACAATCAAGGAGTGAACGCCGTTGGTGAAGCTGGTGGAAAAAGAGGGAAAGAAAACGTTGCTGAGATAAGGATGCCTTTAAGGGTAATTTGGAAAGAGATAGCGAGGAGAGGGATGATAACCTATAAGAAGGAAAGTGAAGAAATGGGGAACTACTATGAGTTCCATGGGAAAGAGGGTCATGGGACCCAAGATTGTGAAGAATTCAAAGCCTTGGTGCAAGGCTTCATTGATAATAAAGAGCTACAAATTTTTGAAGGTATCTCTTATGAAAGAGAAATAAGTGTTAGAAGATGTACAACAAGGAACCAACCGGCCAAGAATTATTATTTCCTTGACGGGGAATAATGAAGTGGGGGCGCAAAACAGGACCAAAGTGGTCATCCATAAACCCACGCCTTTCCCCTACAAAGATGACAAGAGGGTACCATAGAGTTACGACTGCAGTGTAACAGTACCTAAAGAGGAGAGTATAGCCAGTGCATCTAAGGATGTGCAGAATGAAGGTTCCTATACAAGAAGTGAGAAACGTTACGATGAGGGGGTATCAGAGTAGAGCTCACAAAAACAAAAGATATTGATGTTGAGAAAAGGAAAAAGACTGAAATACCTATCAATGAACCAGTAAGAGAAGAGGAGTCTAAGGAATTTCTAAAGTTCCTTAAGCATAGTGAATATAGTGTGGTCGAGCAATTATGTAAGCAACCGGCGCACATATTAGTTTTAGCTTTACTTCTGAGTTCTGAGGTGCATCGGGACGTATTGTTGAAGGTACTTAACGAGACGTATGTCACGCACGATATATCTGTCAATAAGTTGGACCGGTTGGTAAATAACATCAGTGCTGACAATTTCATCTACTTCAATGATGATGAAATTCCACCTGGGGGCGTAGGGTCAACTAAGGCCTTACACATCACTACTCGATGCAAGGGATACACGCTTCCAAGTGTACTCGTTGATAATGGGTCAGCTTTAAATGTCTTTCCATTATCCACATTAAATAGATTACCCATTGACAGTTCGCATATGAAGACATGTCACAATGTGGTAAGAGCCTTTGATGGAACTGAAAGGAAAGTGATGGGATGAATTGACATCCCTCTAGAGATTGGGCCAAATATATATGAAGCCGATTTCCTGGTGATGGATATCAAACCCTCCTATAATTGCTTATTAGGGAGACCCTGGATACACTCGGCAGGAGCGGTGCCCTCCTCATTGTACCAAAAACTGAAGTTAGTGACAGATGGATGGTTAATAACTATCAATGTGGAGGAGGATATCATAGCAACAGTCACTAGTAAAGCCCCTTATGTCGAGGCAAGTAAAGAGGCCATTGAGTGTTTTTTTCGCTCTCTAGAAATTATCAACGCTACCTTCATTCTGGAAGGAAATGAGGTGCCAGTACCCAAAATGTCTTGAGCAACAAGGATGGCACTTCAAATGATGATGGGAAAGGGAGCATCACCAGGAAAAGGACTAGGAAAACAATTTCAAGGAGGGATTCAAATCCCAAAATTTATGGAGAAGAAGGATCGCTTTGGTTTGGGTTTTAAGCCAGACTATAAACACAAGAAGCAAGAGATTGAAAAACGCCAAGCGAGAAGAAAGGCACATTTGGATGGGGGAGAAGTGGAGTGGGAATCGATGACATTCCCACCTATATTTGAATCTTTTAAATCAGGAGGATTGTTGATGGAAGAAAGTTATCAGATCAACGCTGCACATACTGAGAGATTGGAGCAAGAAAACCTTGAAGGCATTTGCCCTTACGAACCGGGGAGCTCTCTGAACAATTGGACTGCGGAGGACCTTCTTGTAGTCTTTAAGAATTTTTCAGAGTAATGCTCGAAACATGTCTATTACTCTAAAGCCCAGGAATAGTAAGATTACATTTGTGAAAATAGGCTTATGTTCATTTATTATTATTTAAATAAAACATAACTTTCATCAATTTAAACGAGTATTGTTTCACTTTTTATCAACCAATATTCTTTTAAATTTTGGCAATTCTTATTCTTTTATTCACAGCACATACACAATCATTCTTAGATTCATTCATTCTTTGTATATTCTTTCATACCCCCACAAGTCCCTAGATATCAATGATATGAGTACTGATACTGCCGCTCCTGATTTCTCTTGCGAGCAAGACACGTGTTTAGAGGAACCTCAGGATGTTGAAGATGTTCAAGATTGTGACGTATCTCTTGATCTGTTAAGGATGGTAAAACAGGAGGAGAAACAAATTATGCCACATGAGAAAGAGGCGATAGAGAATATCGCCCTAGAGGAAGGGAAGAAATTGAAAATTGGAACATTGATTACCAAGGACACAAGGCGTGGCTTGATTGAGTTGCTTCGGGAATTCAAAGATATTTTTGCATAGTCTTATCAGGATATTCCCGGGTTAAGTACTGGCATTATAGTACATCATCTTCCGATAAGACAAGATTGCAAACCAGTCCAACAGAAGTTGCGGAGAATACGGCCAGATATTGTTCTGAAAATAAAGGATGAAGTCAAGAAGCAGTTTGACGCAGGATTCTTACAAGAAGTAAAGTACTCCGAATGGGTAGCTAACATTGTGCCTGTTCCTAAGAAGGATGGGAAGGCACGAATGTGTGTTGATTACAGAAATCTGAACAAAGCAAGCCCAAAGGATAATTTTCCTTTGCCACACATTGATACTGTAGTAGACAACACAGCAGGGTATTCGTTGTTCTCTTTCATTGATGGTTTCTCATGATACAATCAGATAAAGATGCATCCAGAAGATATGTATAAAACTACCTTCATAACCTTGTGGGGCACTTTTTGTTACAAAGTAATGCCGTTTGGATTGAAGAACGCAGGGGCAACTTACCAGCGGGCCATGGTGAACTTGTTCCACGACATGATGCATAGGGACCTTGAAGTATATGTCGATGACATGATTGCCAAATCCCGAACAGAGAAAGAGCACATTGAGGTCTTAAAATGACTGTTCTTAAGGTTGAGAAGATTTCAGTTGAAATTCAATCTAGCAAAGTGTACCTTTGGAGCCAGATCGGGAAAGTTATTAGGCTTCGTAGTCAGTGAAAAGGGAATTGAAGTCGACTCAGACAAGGACAGAGCCATACGGGAGTTACTGCCACCCTGTACTCAGAAAAAAGTTCGAGGATTCCTGGGAAGGTTAAATTACATCGCTCGGTTCATCTCACAATTGACCGAGAAATGCGATCCTATCTTTCGCCTCCTCAGAAAGCATAGTCAAGGTACTTGGGATGAAGAATGCCAGAATGCTTTTGAATAGATCAAGCAGTATTTGTTGAATGCTCCGGTATTGTCTCCACCTAGCCCAGATAAACCGTTAATACTGTACTTATCAGTGTTCAGTAATTCTATGGAATGTGTGCTTGGTCAACATGACGAGTCGAGAAAAAAGGAAAAAGCAATTTATTATCTCAGTAAAAAATTCACTGACTGTGAAATGAGATATTCACCAATTGAAAAGCTGTGTTGTGCGCTAATTTGGACTACCCGGAGATTAAGACAGTACATGCTATACCATACCACTTGGCTTATCTCAAAGCTAGATCCATTGAAATACATGATGGAATCAACGGCTCTAAATGGGAGAATGGCGAGATGGAAAATTTTGCTTTCAGAGTTTGATATAGTCTACGTAAGTCAGAAGGCTATAAAAGGAAGTGCGGTAGCTAACTTCTTGGCTAGTAGAGCTCTAGAAGATTATGAGCCGTTGAACTTTGATTTTCCAAATGAGGAGTTAATGTGTATAGCAATGACCGAAGATTCTCCATGGAGGCTCAATTTTGATGGGGTTTCTAATGAGTTGGGAATGGAATTGGGGCAGTCTTGGTATCCCCTAATGGCGATCATTACCCATTCACGTGCAAGTTGGACTTTGATTGCACGAATAATATGGCTGAGTATGAAGCATGCATCATGGGACTTCAAGCAGCCATAGGACGAGGTATAAAAACCCTAGAAGTATATGGAAATTCTGCGCTAGTAATTTATCAGTTTAGAGGTGAATGGGAGACAAGGGACCCTAAATTAATCAATTATCGAAAGATAGTTTTTGGGTTACTTGAGAAGTTTGATAATATCACCTTTAATTATCTCCCACGAGACGAAAATCAGATGGCAGATGCTTTAGCAACCTTGGCCTCAATGATTAAAGCAAATAGAGAGGAAGAGGTGAGACCAATTCAAATGAGTGTCTACGAAGCTCCAGCTAATTGTTGTAACATTGAGGAGGAAGAAAAGGATGATAATCCCTGGTACCAGGATATATTGTGATATGTAAGAGATCGTAAATATCCAGAACAGGCAACTGAAAATGACAAACGAACTTTGAGGAGGTTATCTTGTGATTATGTCTTGGACGGGGATATCCTATACAAGAGAAGGAAAGACTAAGTACTTTTGAGATGTGTTGATGCTGTGGAGGCTAAGCTGATTTTAGAAGAAGTTCATGAAGGTGTATGTGGGACGCATGCAAATGGGTTCATGATGGCCAGACAAATCATGAGGTTTGGTTATTATTGGGCCACCATGGAAGGGGACTGTATCAGTTATGCCAAGAAATGCCATAAGTGTCAGATTTATGGGGGCAAAATTCATGTACCACCATCACATTTATATGTTATGACTTTTCCATGGCCCTTCTCCATATGGGGCATGGATTTCATTGGACCAATATCACCGAAAGCTTCAAACGAACATCGGTTTATTTTCGTGGTAATCGACTACTTCACAAAAAGGGTAGAAGCCGCTTCTTACGCAAATGTTACTAAATCTGTTGTAAGTCAATTTTTGAAGAAAGAGATTATTTGTCGATATGGAATGCCTGAGAAGATCATATCCGATAATGCTTTGAACTTAAACAACAAAACGATAGCAGAGGTTTGCGACTAGTTCAAGATCAAGCATCACAATTCTTCTCCCTATTGTCCAAAAATGAATGGGGTAGTGGAGGCCGCCAATAAGAACATTAAGAAAATAGTGGGAAAGATGACTGAGACTTATAGAGATTGGCATGAGATGCTATCATTTGCACTCCTGGCATATCAAACATCTGTCAGAACCTCTACTGGGGCAACTCCATTCTCATTAGTTTATGGGATGGAAGCAGTGTTCCCTATTGAAGTAGAAATACATTCTCTCCGTATTTTGACCGAGATAAGGTTGGATGAAGCTGAATGGGTTCAATCCCGGTATGATCAGTTAAACTTGATTAAGGAAAAGAGGTTGAGAGCCATCCGACATGGTCAGATGTATCAGAAGCGTATGATGCGAGCCTATGATAAAAAGGTTCGTCCAAGGGAATTCTATGAGGGGAATCTCGTGCTGAAAAAGATCCTTCCAATTCAAAAAGACTTTAGGGGAAAATGGATGCCGAATTGGGAGGGGCCGTACGTTGTGAAGAAAGCTTTCTCTGGTGGTGCATTGATTTTGACAGAAATGGATGGGAAGAGCTTACCCAATCCAGTGAACTCAGACTCAGTCAAAAACTAATTTGTCTAAAGGAGAGGAGAATCCAAGGTGAAAACCCACAAAGGGTGCCTTGAATTTTCGGCAAAAAAAAAATGGAGAGGCCAAGGTGAAAACCCGCAAAGGGCGCCTTGTGACCAAAGGGGTTTTGAGTTGAAAACCCAAAAGGGCAGCTCAAATTTTGAAAGGCATGCAATAATTTGGCTATATTTGACTCAACAAAGAAGTAAAGCACGTTGCATATTGGGGCATCAACAAAGTACTTTGGGTCTTTTAAACACATGTCGAACTTAAGAAAGATTTCATGGAGCTGGTGTATAGACGCTCAAGCGGCGATATTTGGAGCATCTAACTGTTATCCTATTTGCTATCTTTAGATTCTATTTCTTCTCAAAGATATGCTATCAGATTTATTTCCTTTTTATTTTTGACAATTCATTCAAATTCAATTATTCTTGAACTTTTATTGATCTTTTATTATGTTGCATTAAAATAACGATAGATGAACTAAAATATTTTCACAAACGAAGTTTTGCACATTACTTTGGAATTTCTACATAATGCAAGAAACTAAAACGGGACAATTGTTTGAAAAATTCACGTAAGTAAGGGATGAAGGAACTCGAGGAATTTCTTCCTTCCAGTCCAAAAGGAAAATGGATAAAACCAATGATTCAATTCTTACAGATATCCTCAGTAGATCGTAGCATTGGAGGAAGGCCTACAGGCTGAGCAAGAATGAAATTTTGAGAAAAATTAGGGACATTCAATTCATACTCACAGCACTTTACATCATAACATGTTTAATTAGGGACATTCGACTCACTTCGAGCATAGCATCCTAATCATCAGGCATAATCATTCTACAGGTAATCGAAGACATAGCAGATTTGACTCTCAGATGTTCTCGAGCAGACCTAAGATGATTTGACATCCTTGTGCTTACAAGGAACAAATCAAAAACATAGCTGATTTAGCTTTCACGTGTTTACGATGAAGCAAATCTAAGATGATTTGTCGTCTCTGTATTGTCAGAGAACAAATCAAAGTTTGGCATCTCTATTTCGACGGAGAAACAGATGCATAGCGATCTAACCTTCGATGTTTATACCGGCGGCATCCAAGATGATTTGGAATTCTTGTGTTTACAAGGAACAAATCGAGGACATAGCAGATTTGACTCTCAGATGTTCTCAGACACATAAACAGATCTAACCTTCAGATGTTTATACTGAAGCAGATCCAAGATGATTTGGCATTCTTGTGTTTACAAGGAACAAATCGAGGACATAGTAGATTTGACTCTCAGATGTTCTTAGACACATAAGCAGATTTAAGCTTCAGATGTTTATACTGAAGCAGATCCAAGATGATTTGGCATTCTTGTGTTTACAAGGAACAAATCGAGGACATAGCAAATTTGACTCTCAGATGTTCTCAGGCACATAGCAGATCTAACCTTCAGATGTTTATACTGAAGCAAACCCAGATGATTTGGCATTCTTGTGTTTACAAGGAACAAATCGAGAACATAGCTGACTTGACTCTCAGATGTTCTCAAATAAAACCCAGATGATTTGGCATCATTGTGTTTATAAGAAGCGAATCGAAGACATAGCAGATTTGGCTTTCACGTGTTTACGCTGAAGCAAATCAAGATGATTTGGCACATCTGTATTGTCAGAGAACAAATCAAAAAAGCAGATTTGGCATCTCTACGGAGAGAAGATCAAAGATATCAACATGACAGTTTTGAGTCTACAGTGAACAAATTTAGGACCATGATCCGATAAGGCCGGACAAATTCGGTCTTTCTATAAGTCTTTGCTCGATTCCTGTTACACAAGCAATGAGCAAAGAGGGGAAGCTGTAAGAGCCCAAATTCGTCCGGGCCTTAATAAACCAAACAGAAAACAGAAAATAAATAAATAAATAATTGTTTAACAGTCCATGAAGTCTAGTTTACAAGAGCCCAAACATAAACCCGTTTACGCCCTACCTCAGATACACTAAACTATCCCAAATACACAGACCCAATACTTAACCCAACCAAACAGATCCAAACCACCCCTACCCGTTACAAACCCAAACTCTCAGGGGCCCAAATGAGTTTCAGATAGGGTTAGAAACCCTAGCTCTCTTTTTCTCTTCAGCGCTGCAATGAAGATTTTGGAAGCTTCAAGTCATCCCAAGCGTCTCGATCCTTCGACACATGCCGTTCCAGTAGCTCCATCAGCGCCGTGATTCCAGGATCCTTGATCGGTGCACTAATCAGAGGCCAGAGATTCCCTTGCTTGATTGCCTGCAAGAAAAGAAAACAAACAGCAGATGCGCGAAAAAGCAGAGCAGAAAATGGCAAGAAAAATCACAGCATATCAGTCAGAGATACAGAAGAAACAAAATAGAAAAAAATCTTAGAATTGTTTCCCAGAATATGTAAGGGATAAAGGCTATAAAGCCTTTCTTTTCACTTGTAAAAGGACACGGAGAGAGTCAATAAAAATAGAGATTCAGTAGAAATATTCATTCTCGCACATATATACACAGCAAGCATCTCAATCGGTTAAATATAAAAAGGTGAATTTTTTTAAATACATATACATACAAATATACTATAAATACGGAAAAAGAAGTGATACCTTTAATCGACGTTGAAAGAGGAGGTTTTTAAGCCTCCGACCACCATGTGCGGTAGAGGCGACGGGGGCGCGTGAGCGCATGCAAACCCCTGAATGGAGGTCTGGTGACCCTCCGAGTATCCCTCCCCAACTCTCATTCAGAGAGTTCTTTTTTTTTAGAACAGATTTAAAATGATTTAAAAACAAAAGATTTGGCTTATATAGCCTTAACGGAACGACGCCATTTTAGTTTAATTCAATAAGCTTAAGACGACGTCGTATTAAGACCAAGGATCCGCGCGTTGACCCGATTACTCGGGAAGGATCCGGGTGTTTTTAAGGATTGGGTTAATTACTCAATCGATCCTTCCACTTTTCTTTATGTTTATAATTACGCTTTATTTTATTTATGATTTGGCCCTATTAATTTGTTTTAGTTTTAATTTAGTCCCCACAATAGCTGTTTTGAAACCTGGATTAAAACGCTGACGTTTTGGGAATAGGGCGATTTGCCCAATGAGTCCCTTTTACTTTATGCACGTTTTAATTAGGATCTTAACTCAGTTTTATTTTTAAATTTACACCTGTAATTTTGCTAAACTTTGAATTTAACCTTACACATTTATTTCTATTATTATTATATACATAAAACTTTTTATATTGTTATTTGTTTTATTTTTGATCTTATTTTTATATTATATTATATAATTATTTTATATTATTGTTATTTATTATATATCACCTTTCACAAATTATTATCATTATTTTACATTATTATTATTTTACTTGTATTATATATTTATTAATTATTTATATATATTGTTCTTACATATATATACTTTTGTTATATCTATCACATTTCCTATTTCCTATATATATTTAGATTAAATTTTATTATTTTATATATATATTACTTATTATTTTTATTTTATACATGTTATGTATATCATATATTATCTATTATATTATTTATGTTTATATTATTCATTATATTACTTAAACTTTAAAATTTGTAAATTAGATTATATTTTTAATTCATATTATACACATATTAAATTATTAATTATTAATTTATTATGTATTATTTTATGTTAAAACGATATTTTTATATTATGTGTTATTCTTCTACATGTTTTTTTATTTTTTTTACCCGATATATTTTTTATATAATTATTATTCTTTTATAAATATCTTGTTATTATATTTCATATGTTGCATAGCAAATACTATTTTAAGATTATTATTAAATATTATGTCTTTATTTGTAATATATGTATATTTTGTTAACAATAACTCGCTTCATTTTTTTATATATATTGCATATATCATATGTTATTTTATATATATTATTACATTTCATGAATATGTACATTAATATTGTATTACCTTTTTTATATATCATGCATTATTTAATTATTATTTCGTATGTTTGTATGTTCATTCATTCTTAACACATGCTATATATATATCTTTGTATGCATATTGTTAATATTCGCTATATATATTTTTTATGTATGTATCTAATACACGATCTTTATATTATTTCCATCATCTAGTTTAAATGCACCTATTATTTACCTACTATAATAATATGTTACTATGTACGATTTATAATGCAATACAATACGTCCACGCATCATTTTTTTTTTAAAAAAGAGGCTCCAAAGTTTTCAAAGAATATAAAGGCAATGCTTGACGTTCAGAAATTTCGAGAAAGTAGTGCCCTAACTTATCGGGTTGCGACTTTTCTCGTTAAGTTCGAATAGTGAGGTACCCTTCTAAGTTTTAAAGTTTTTCAAAATGTAAACAACTGCCTTGGAATTGCAAAGCAATATATCATAACTTACTGGATGTAGCGTTTTGTTGTTTCGAGATAGGAATTTCCAAAAGCTAACCTGGTATCAATACTTTAATACAAGCGAATTCCAATTTTCAAAAATCAAAATATTTTAAAGAAGATTATATATTAAAACTTTTAAATTTCCGACATAAAAGTCACCTGACAATCAATTAGGTACCAATTTTTGGGCGTTACAAGGGTGCTAATCCTTCCTTGCACGTAACCGACTCCCGAATCCGTTTTCTTGACTTTTGTAGACCAAAATTAATGTTTTAAAGCAAAACATTTTATAAGGTGATCCAATCACACCTAAAAAGATTGGTGGCGACTCCCGTTTTCTTTTATCTTAAAGTCGATTCCCATTTTCTAAAACTCGATTTTAAAACGGTCTCGACACAGTTTAAAAATAATAAAGTAGATTATATATATTTTTTATAGTATTATATATTTTGATTTTTTAATTCATATAATAATAATTATAAAATGAATGTTATTAAATTATATTTTTTATTAAATTATATTCAATAATAATTATGTTAAAATACGGTTAAACTATTTATTATTTTTATTAAATTATTTTCAATAATAATCTTATTAAAATTTAATAACAATAACAATAATCATCTACCTTAACAAAAATTCTGCTAAGGGTATTCTGGTCATTTTAGTTTTTTTCCTTATGCTATTACAACATCATTCCATTCAACCAAACACAAGAATATTATTATAGTTCTATTCCATTCCATTCAACCAAACAGTTGAATTACTTATTACAGCTCTATTCAATTACAGCCCTATTTCATTACAGTGAACCAAACGTACTGTAAAATTGTTGGTGGCGGAGAAGAAGTTGTAAACAAGCATCGTGATACCTAGATTGAAACCTATGAAACATGTTCAGTTGTTGAGTAATGCCTTAAAAAATGTTCACAATAATGGAATAATCACGGGTCATTTAGATGATGTTATTATTTATTATGTTTCAGATTATTAAATTATAATTTTTATGATTTTTATAGTTATTTTTAAATATTTTTCTATTTTATAATTTTTTCTATTTGTATTAGTTAATGCATTAAATTGTAATAATCAATTGTGTGGCTTGGTTAGAATCCTAAGTTTTTAGAGGGAAGATGTTTATATCTTAGGTACAAAAGTGAGAAGTCTAAACAGGTGAGAGTTAGAGTTTGAAAAATATTGTTGTATAAAATGTTAAGATAATAAATATTTTATTTGGGAAAATCAAACTGCGTAAACATCTCTTGTTTTCTTTATTCTATGCAATTTTCATCACTAGTGTTTGATTCTTTCTTCAAATAACAATTCAGACTCAAAAATTATTTTCAAATTACTCTAAAAATAATTATTATATATGTATATTATCTTAAATAATATTATCCTAAGAATAGAATTGAATCTAAGGGAAGTTAATTTCATTCATTAAAATAGAACAAAATATAAAATTATAAAATATTTTTAATATTAAATAATCGATTTTAAATTTATTAAATACTTTTAAAAATATTTTATAATGATATTACTTTTTAATTTATTAATGATTTTAAACAAAAAGTAATGTTATAAAAAGTAATATAAAATAAATATACACAACCGACCTGTATATCGTACAAAAACGTAAACTAATAGTTTTATATATTATAGACCATAAATTAAATTATTATAGATTAGTGATTTTTATTTTTTATTTGTTCACCAATTGATATAATATCAGACTTGACTTATATTTAATATACATATAGTTAAGATGGATACTGACTTTTTGGATCTTAACTAAAGCCAACTTATCTCAGCTAGTAACCAAAATTTAAAGATGAAGTTAGTTTCTTCTCTCATTAATTTAATTTTGATGTGTAATTTGTCAAATTTCTCTCTACATTATATCATCTTTAATAAATGAACATAAAGTGCAAAAAATCTACAAAAATATATGCATAGCATTCAAATTTCAAATTAGTCTTTAAAAAATCATTAAAAAAAAATATGGGTGGTGTGGCGGCACACGTGACGTGAGTACTGTGGACGTGGCTGCCAGAGCCAGTGTTGTCGTCTCTTCTTTGCAACCCTTAGTTTTTTAATGAAATGCTTAAGTATCGAAATCATGCAAGATGTCCCAGCAATGATTTCTATATTTAGGATGCTTTCATTGCTGCTGTTGGATTTTTAAAGGATTTGGTATAACCGGAGACCTTACAACTAGAAAGAGCGAGCTCGCAATTTTCTTTAGTCAAAGCTCTCATGAAATAACAGGTGGATGGCCAGCTGCGCCACATGGTCCGTATGCATGAGGAGCTCTTGACAGGCGGTATTTCGGACGATGACCCATTCAATTGATTAAGTTTCTCAATCTATTGATAATTGGTATAATATATGATAAATTACACTTTAAATTGGTACCAACTTCAAAACTTTTTATTTGAGTTCTTAAAGTATCCGTATTATATCAGTTATGTTCTTTTTGTCAATTTAATTGTCCGTTTGAGCATTAAATGTCAATTTGAATATGGTGTGGATCATTTTTAAAATATATAGATCAAATTTTAAGCACGTGTACCTACTATATAAGTAAGTTGGTTATGACGTGTTGAATTATTCAAATATAGATCTGACTTGACATTTAATTCCTAAGCTAACCAAGTTGTTGAAATGATTTAATTAATAAAACAATGACACTTTTGATCATTCAACTACAACTTTTTAAAATTTGGGATGGATTTAAAAAGTAAACTATAGTTATGTTTAACTCTCTAAATGAAGTACTACTGCATGTTGTTGAAACTAAACTATAGTTAAGTATAACTCTCTAAATGATGTACTGTTGCATGTTGTTGACTGACCCAATTTCCTCAGCAACTACAACTATGGACTAGCTGGAAGAGCCATTGGAGAAGATTTGATAAGTAATCCAGACCTTGTAGCCATGAACGCATTAATATCCTTCAAGACAATTATATCATTCTAGATGACTCTGCTAAAAAAATAAAAACATTTAAATAAAATATAGGCCCAAAAAATAAATTTGGGCAAAAAAATAGCTCGTTTTCTATCTAGTGAGTAGTCTAAACTGGTGAGAGTTAGAGTTTGAAAAATATTGTTGTACAAGGTGTTAAGATGGACAAAATCCTATAAATGTAGAGAAACTAAATTGCATAAACATCTATTGTGTTCTTTATTTTTATGCACTTTTCGTTACTAGTGCTTGAAGTAGTTGGAGTTGCTCTAAGCACCGCTTGATTTTGCCTTCAAATATCAATTCAAACTCAAAAACATTTTCAAATTACTCTAAAAACTTGATATTATTGATATTATCTTAAAGATAAAATGATATTATATCAATAATTGTATTAATAATTTATAAAAAGTTGGTCAAATTAAAATTTCATGCATAAAATTGCACAAAATTAAAAATTATTTATACAATTGCATATTAAACCATAGTTCATATGTAGTTTTTGATATTTATTTGAACAATATATAATAAATAACTTATAGAAAAGTTATTAATAATTTAAAATTTGTGTATTGTTTTAATATTTTTAAGATTAAATAATATTAATATAATTGATTTTAAATTAATTAAACACTTTTAAAAATATTTTATAATTACATCCCTTTTTAATTCATTAATAAATTTAAACAAAATTAATATTATAAAAAAAATATAAAATGAATATACACAACAAAGCCGTATATCTGAGGAGAGCGTAAATTGATAGTGTTATATATTATAGACTATAAATTAAATTATTACAGATTAGTGATTTTTCTTTCACCAGTTGAGATAATTTCACACTTGACTTTTTGGATCTTAACTAAACGCCAACTTATCTCAACTGGTTACTCTGACCTAATTAATATAATTTAACGTTGATGTGTAATTTGTCAAATTTCTGTTTGTACATTATGTTATCCTTAATAAATGAACATAGACTGCAAAAAAATCTTCAATAATATCTACATACCATTAAAATTTCAGATTAATTAACATCCCAACTCTTCATCACTTTCAGTGACCCAATTTAATGCATCATCGTACTATACATGATTTTTATTTTTATTATGCCATAGTTAACGTTAAGATTTTCACCAAAATTAGATTAATATAATTGTTTATATTGCACGTACAATATATAAACATAAAAAAATATTCAAAATTAAAATTTATATATAATATTACACATTAAACTAAAATTTGTATATAATTTTAATATTTATCCTTCCAAATTTCCTGCTACCGAATGGTTTCTTAAATTCGTATATTAGGGTAATAGGCCCACAAAATGAATGAAGCCGGCCAGCCCTTTTTGAATGGAAAAGTCTAAGAAAAATCCAGCAATTATTTCTATGTAGTTATATATACCCTCTAGCACTTGTTCAATACAAAATCCACACCAAGTATCAATGGATATAAAAATGTTGTATGGTCTTTTGACTTTAACTAGTCTAGCAATTCTCTTGCAAGGCCTAGGAACATCCGCACAACAGTGCGGAAGACAAGCAGGAGGTGCACTCTGTGCAAACAGACTGTGTTGCAGCCAACATGGGTGGTGTGGCATCACACCTGAGTACTGTGGAACTGGCTGCCAGAGCCAGTGTGGTGGCTCCACTCCAACCCCTAGTGGTGGGAATGGTGTAGGCAGCATTATCACTCGTGACCTTTTTAATCAAATGCTTAAGTATCGAAATGATCCAAGATGTCCCAGCAATGGTTTCTATACTTATGATGCTTTCATTGCTGCTGCTCGATCTTTTAATGGATTTGGCACAACCGGAGACCTTGCAACCAGAAAGAGAGAGCTTGCAGCTTTCTTTGGTCAAACCTCTCATGAAACAACAGGTGGACGGCCAACTGCACCGGATGGTCCGTATGCATGGGGATATTGCTTTATTAGGGAACAAAACAACCCTGTGCTTATTGTACTCCTGGCTCTTGGCCATGCGCTCCTGGCAGACTGTATTTTGGACGAGGACCCATTCAATTGACTCAGTAAGTTTCTCAATCTGTTGATAATTGATATAATATATAATAAATTGCATTTTAAATTGGTCCCAACTTCAAAACGTTTTATTTAAGGACGTGGATCATGTTTAAAACATATAGATCAAATTTTAAGCACATGTACCTACTATATAAGTAGTTTGAATATAACGTGTTCAAAAACAAACAATTTCATTAAAATTTGATCCATATATTTTAATTATACTCCACATATGACTTGAGTTGACATTTAATTACTAAATTAACCAAGTCGACAAAATGATTTGATTAGTAAAATAATGATGCCTTGAGAACTCGACTACAACTTTTTAAAGTTTTGAATCATTTAAAAACTAAACTATAGTTATGCATAACTCTCCAAATGAAGTACTAGTGCATGTTGTTGACGGGCTCAATTTCCTCAGCAACTACAACTATGGACCAGCTGGAAGAGCCATTGGAGAAGATTTGATAAATAATCCGGACATTGTAGCCACCAACGCAATAATATCCTTTAAGACAGCCATATGGTTTTGGATGACTCCACAGGGAAACAAACCGTCATGCCATAGCGTAATCATCGGGCAATGGAGACCGTCCGGTGCAGACACGGCAACAGGCCGGGTCCCCGGCTATGGAGTCATCACTAACATAATTAATGGTGGGCTAGAGTGCGGTCGTGGTCCTGACAATAGGGTGGCTAGCAGGATTGGTTTCTACAGGAGGTACTGTGACATCTTGGGTATAAACTACGGAAGCAACTTGGATTGCTGTAACCAAAGGCCTTTTGGCTGAATTGTGAACTGCACCACCCCACTCCAACAGAATAAAGTCACTATTGAGTGGAAGTTAATAAACAAATCAACAGGATTGTCTAATAAATTTAAAAAAAAAAAAAGAAATAAAGAAAGTAAAAATAGAGAAATTAATTTCGCTTTAATTTTTAATATTTTGAAAATTTTGATGTGACCGTTGAATATGTAACTAACTTGCAACTAATATCTAACAATCATGTTTTTAGTTAGTTTCTGTTTCTCCTAAGCTTTTAGCCAAAAACATCATTAATCATTTTAAAATTGAAATTTATCTAAATTTTAATTTAATAAGTAGACAGCGTATGATAAAATTGCAAAAATTTCCACCACATATATACTAAAAAAATGATCTAATGTCCTTATCTCAAAAACAAAAAAAGAAACATATATACTCGAATTTTTTATGTTAATATTTGATTTTTTTTCTCAAAAATACTAAATATGTAAAATTATGTATCCAATCTACGAATTTCGGGAGAAAAAACTCTTTTCGAATTTAAAATGATTTCGCCACCTTTAAATGGTGAGATTCTTTCAACAAAATTTGGGTCAACTTGCCACTCACCCTTTATTTTTTTTCTTCAAGGAATAATCTGATTTTTTTTTTTTTTTGTTCCTTCCTATACGTTTAAGTTTGAATGAAAAATGCAGCCCCTTGACCTTTTTTGTTTATTATTTTTATCTAAATTTATTTTATAATAAATTTAAAATCATATAAATTTCAAGTTAAAATATGTTATTTATAATAGTAATATCTAAGCTTGAATCTTTATACTTAGAAGAGTTTTGAATGTCTTTATACTTAGAAATTTTTTAAGTTGAAATTGATTTTGGGTTTAGATTATTTTAAAAATTAGGTGTTTTTAGATTTGAATAAATTTAGATTCAAGCTTAAATATTTTTTTAATGTTATTTTTAAATTTTTAAATTTAAAAATATCAAGATTGAAATGATTTAAACTTCAACATGAATCTGAACTATAAATAATTTGAATTCAAATATAACTTTGAGATCATTTGAATCTTCCAGTAACTCTTCAAGTTCAACTTAAGTTTAAACTTAGATTTTTTTTATACATAAATAACATATTTTAACTTTAACAAATATTTAAATTTTAAAAAAGAAATTATAAAATTCAAAATCAAAGACCAGATTTACTAAACTGCTAGACTAAAATCAATCTATTTCAAATTTCATTGGATTTTTAGTTCGTAAAAAATAATTTTGTAATTAAAATTAAAATTCAAAACTTAATTTAAAAAGTCAAGCGTCTGCGATACATTGCAGCTTCGTTTTTCATTCAAAGTACAAACAACGAAAAGAAATTTAAAAAAACAAAAAAACAAAAAACCCAACAAATATGATCGTATTTGTTTTGGCAAGGAAATTGAAAGTTTGCACAACCGAGTGGTTCTTAAAATCGGGTAATAGGTCCACTAAAATGAAGGAAGCCAGCCAGCCTTTTTTGAATGGGAAAGTCAAAGAAAACCCCAGCAATTATTTCCATGTAATATTTATTATACCCTCGTGCTTGTTCAATCCCAAACTGAGAATCCACACCAAGCATCAATGGATACGAAAAAGTTGTATGTTCTTTTGACATCAAGTAGTGTAGCAATACTCTTGTTATGCCTAGGAGCATCAGCAGAACAGTGCGGAAGACAAGTAGCAGGTGCTCTATGTCCAAATAGACCGTGCTGCAGTCAACATGGGTGGGGTGGCACCACGTCTAAGTATTGTGGAACTGACTGCCAGAGCCAGTGTAGTGGCTCCACTCCAACCCCTACCCTCCCTAGCGGTGGCGACGGTGTTGCCAGCATTATCACTCAAGACCTTTTTAATTAGATGCTTAAATATCAAAACATGGCAGATGTTTCAGTAATGGTTTTTATACCTACAATGCTTTCATTGCCGTTGCTCGATCTTTTAATGGATTCGGCACAACCGGAGACCTTACAACCTGAAAGAGGGAGCTCACAACTTTCTTGGCTCAAACTTCTCATGAAACAACAGGGCAAGTGCACCAAATGGCTCGTATGCATAGGGGTATTGCTTTACTAAGGAACAAGACAACTTTGGAATTTTTTGTGTCACACCTCAAGTCTGATGGGTCAAAGATAAGGCATTAATAGGAAAAATAATCTATTTAGCGAAGTCCTATCTGCCCAATTATTTATTTTGGCGTGTAGGATGGGCGTATAACAACAATTGTGTAAGTATATATGTCAGATTACTTTGTTAGTTGAAGAGAGATAATTATTAATTAAAAATGTAATATGGTATAGGTGTAACTAGAGGTATAACACGCCCTATTAGTTTGAGTTACCTTACTAGTTAAGTCGTAAGGTAATCTAGTTAGGAACCAATTGGATAGACTGATTTGATATTTATTATTTAAGATCATCATTGATGTTCTATTCAGAAACTGTAAACCATTATTAAGGACAACTCAGAGAATGTGACACTTGTTAAGTTCCACCAAATAAGTTGGGTCATATTTATATGTGTAAGAAGGGTTCAATAGAAGATTCTTCTTCTTCTTGAGAAATGTAACTTTTTGGTTCTTTTCCTAAAAAGTTTAAAATGTACCTTTTCCTGATTAAATTGGAAATTATTGTAATCGCCAAAATTTGCCCGGGCTTTAAAATTGAAAAATAATAGTAAATAAATGTTTATTTATACAGTCCATTTACAATAAAACAGAGCTTAAAGCTTTGATGAGCCCAAGCGATTCTGGCCCAAACATTTAAAGTTTCTGACAGACAATCTATTACACCCAAGCCCAGATTTAAACACTTAGACCCATCTACACTTGACGATCCAATATCCTTGACCCAAGGATACACGGGGCCCAAAAAGCCCAAAGCAGTAAACGGATCAGGAAACCCTAGGGTTTCCTGAGAAGTTAGACGCCGCAAAGGGGATTCTAGATGCTTTGAGGTCTTGAGAGCCCAATCATCGCCTTCATCAGTGCACCGTGACTCCTCGACTTCGTCACCATGCATCGCGCCACCATCGGCGCGCGAATCACCCCAAAATTATCATGTACAGCACTGGCCCTATCAGCACGCAGTTACTGGTGCTCAAACGAAATACTCGTGATTTGCCTGCAAGAAAAAGGAAAGAAAATCACAGCAGACATGCGAAGCGAATATGGAAAGAAATCGGATATTCCTTTCCAAAATTTGTAATGGTTTATCAAGGCTATAAAGCCTTCTTTTTAATCTGTAAAAGGAGGACCGCGGGAGAGAGATATACGAAAAATATTGTACATAGATACATAAATAAAAAAGATACTTACAGATTCAAAGAATACACAAGTAGTTTCAAAGAAAAGGTGATTTAACCGTGTGTTTTTATTTTAGAACATATGCATGTATATACATCATTTTAGCAAAAAAAAAAAAAATAGTAACTTTTAGAAAGGGGAAGAGATTACCTGTGGAAGGCGAGGATTTTAACCCTCAGACCACCGTACAGGACGGCGCGTGAGCGCATGAGGAGACCCCTGGAGGCTCAGCAGCTCCGGGATCGGCCCCTGAATCCTCTTCCAGAGGATTTTGCTTATTTTTTAAAAAAAAACGGATGTTAAAATGATTTTTAGGGGCGAAGTTTGACTTATATAGTCTATTTAAAACGGTATCGTTTTACAACTATATGATCCGCATGTTGACCCGATTACCCAGGGAGGATCCACTCATTTTTGAGAATTGGGTTAATTACCCAATTGGTCCTCTCGCAATTTTTATACTTTTAATTTCATTTTATTTTTTTTAATTTGGCATTAACATTTTAATTCTATTTCAATTCGACCCTCCCAATGATTTACAATCGTATTAGGGGAAACGGTGACGTTTTGGGAATAGGGCTATTTGCCCAGTGACCCCTTTTGATTTTGCGTGTGTTTCAAATCGGGCCTTAATTCAGTTTTAGCTTTTTAAATTTGCCTCGTAATTTTACAAAACTTTAAATTTAGTCCTTTTTTTTATTTCTATATATTTCTATATTAATATTTGATTTATTTTAATTTTACTTTTATACATTAAAATTATTAAAAGTGTTATTACTATTATATATTATTTTCCTCAAATTATTATTATTTTTATATATTATTATATTTTCACATATATATATTTATTAATTATTTATATATATATATATATTGTTTTACATGTTATTTTATATTATATCTATTATATTTCTTATATATTTATATTACATTTTATTATATAATATTTTTTATATTTTTTATTGTTTTTTATATATATGTTATGTATATCATGTATCGCCAATTATATTATTTATGTTTATATTATATATATTATTTTGAAAAATGTAAATTATTAGTATTAAATCATATTTTTAACTCACACTATATACATATTTTTTTATCAATTATTTATTTATTTATTATATATTATTTCATTTTAAACTAATATTGTTATATTATGAAATCTCTTACATACTCCTAAACCAATATATTATCATATAATTATTATTCTTTTATTCTTGTTATTATATATTATATTATCTATTAAATACTATTTTAAAATGGTTATGAAATGTCTTGTTTTTAATTGTATGTATATTTTTTTAGCAATCAATTACTCCTTTTTTATTAGTTCTTCTATATGTTTTATATTGTATATATCATGTATGTGTTAAGTTTATTTTTATTATAATTATATGCAAATTGACACTATATTTCTTCTATTTGTATTTCATACATTATTTGATTATGTTTTTTTTTTATATCATGCATCATTTAAATATTATTTCGTATGTTTATATACTTTGTTTATTCATTTTCAATACATGCTATATATATATATATATATATATATATATATATCTCTTTGTTTGCATTTTTTTGCTTTATATGTATTATTCTTTTTATCGTAGTATTCATTTTTATCTACCTAGTACAATAATATATTATTATGATTTATAATGTAATACAATTCTCCACACATCATCTTTAAAAAGACAAGGCTCCAAAATTTTCAAAAAATATAAAGGCAATGCTTGGTGTTTGGAAATTTCGAAAAAGTAGTGCCCTAACTTATTGGGTTGCAACTTTTCTCGTTAAGTTCGAATAGTCAAGTACCCTTCTAAGTTTTTAAAGGTTTTCAAAATATAAGTGACCGTCTTGGAATTGCAAAGTGATATGTCCTAACTTACTGGATGTAGCATTTTGCTGTTTCGAGATAGAGATTTCTAAAAGGCTAACTTATAGTCAATACTTTGATACAAGTGAACCCAAATTTTCAAATACTTTAAAGAGGATTACATCTTAAAATTTTTAATTTCCGACATTAAAGACATTTTGATAATCAATTAGGTACCAATTTTTGGGTGTTACGAGGGTGCTAACCCTTCCTCGTACGTAACCGACTCCCGAATCCATTCTTTTGATTTCGTAGACCAAAACCAACGATTTTAAAACAAATGTTTTAAAGGTGATCCAATCACACCTAAAAAGATTGGTGGCGACTCCTGTTTTTCGTTTTTTAAAGTCGATTCCCATTTTCCAAAACTCGATTTTAAGATGGTCTCGACAGCTTGGCGACTCCACTGGGGAATAATAAGAGAGTCAAGCCGTGTAATTGATTATCTCTTGTCTTAATGTCAAAAATTAAAAATTTTAAAATTTAATCCTCTTTGCATTACATGCATTTGTATTATTGCATGTGTTGCTATATTCTAATACGCATTGCATTTGTATGGCCATTGTGGTCACACCCTTAAGTGGGAGTGAGAAGCTACGCCTTCGTGAGGTTTTCGCCTCCGTGCAGGATAGTGGATCACTTTCGGGATACATTCGTACCTATGGTTTCGTGAGATTTTCATCTCTGTGTAGCCATAGGGAAATGTATTCCCCTAAACTGAACTCGATTCAAATGAGCCTATAACGGGTGAGGATCGAGGAATCTGCTAGTTCAGGTACCTCAAACTTTAGAACCAACCTCATATAGAAAAAACCGTAAGAGCCCAACTTAGTTAGAGTTAAACTTTAGATATTACCCTTATAAATTATTGTTGAGATTTATTGATATCATGTGATATGACTATTTCTTTTCTTTTGTTTGCATTTTGCATTTACAAAGGTATCGATTCACGGTCAATTTCTAAGTTAGAGAGTTTGGTTATGGAGAACGGACTTCTTGATAGAGTGGAGGGCAATGCCAACGTCCATAGATGGTCTGAGAAACTCAATTAGAAAAGGGAGATAGTATAGCTGCGGGATATATGTCAGAGCTGTCGGGATATACTCGTATTAGTGTCATGCAGAACAACCTCCAGGAGCTCAAGGAAATTTGGGATTAGTGGGGCAATGAGACCAAGTAGTTATTCTATGGTAATTATGGAGATTTACCTTACTTACTCGTTGTTCAGGTAGATGAGTACTTGTTCCGAGCCCTTGCCCAGTTTTGGAATCCGGCATATAGTTGTTTCACTTTTGGGGAAGTAGACTTGGTACCTACTGTGGAAGAGTACACTGCCTTACTTCGTTGTCCCAAATTTCATGTTGATAAGATCTATTCTTGGGCTGCTAGTGTCCCTACCTTTTGGAAAAAATTGATGACTATTACGGGGATGAGTGAGCAGTGGATTACGGCCAGAATTAAAGAGAAGGGTGAGTGCAAGTGCATTTTCTAGGACACTTTGAAGGGTCTGATTTTGACGCATCCTCATGAAACAAAGAAGGTAGATGTTTTTGCCTTAAGTTTGTATGGATTGATGGTGTTCCCCAGGGCTTTGGGATATGTGGATGAGGCAACCACGAATCTTTTCCATCGACTCAGTAAGAGGGTCACTTCTGTCCCTGCGATTTTGGCGGAGACATTCAGGTCATTAGGCACATGTAGGAAGGCTGGTGCAGGCAGGTTTGTTGGTTGTGCCCAATTACTTCTAGCTTGGTTCTATAGCCATTTCCAGTTGATAGATAGGGTCATTTGTCGGGTTTTCTTCGAAGATTATTCACCACTGAAGGACATAGTCACTTCAACTAGGAGAGTTGATGTTCCAGAGGAGAATTAGATAGCATTACTCCAGAATCTTCAGGCAAAAGATGTTGAGTGGAGAGATACATGGATGATTCCTGGTGAGATTCTTTACCGGTGCGACAGTTTCGATTGGGTCCTTCTATTGGGAATTTGGGGTGCCATTGGTTATGCCCCCTTGCTTGTGTTAAGGCAATTTGGTTTAAGGCAGTTTGTGCCAAGAACTCGTAATGCTCAAAAAGTGAGTTCAGCGATAGACGAGCCAATTACAAAAAAAGGGTCAGTGAGATCTCTAGTGCTTGGAACAAGATGTGTCGGTTGAAAGGAGTAGCTATTAGCCCTGCTACGACTCCAGAATATGTTGAATAGAGAGGTAGAAGGATCAATGATAATATCCCTGAGCCAAACGTGGAAGGAGCTCGACCGATAGAGGAATATTTGCAAGTGATGCCCTCGGAGTTGGAAATTATGAAGCAAGAATTTGAGAGGAAAAATTTGGAGCTTGAGAAAAGGATAGCAAAGCTCAAAGAAGAAAAGATGTACTTGAGTTTAGACATTGATATCCAAAAGATGGAGGTCAAAAAAGAAAGAAAAGAAAAGAGGAAAATCGAAGAGGATAGAGATGATTTGAAAGAACACTACAAAAAGGCACAGGTATCCTTGAGGAGAGCAAGAGTAGGAGGGTTCTCAGATCAGTTGTAGAAAGAGGTCCAGCAAGGAAAGGCTAGAGCTGAGTACTGGGAGAAGAAGTTCCAGGAGATGTAGTCGCGAATTTTGGCATTAGAGGAAGAAAATAAAGGGTTAAAGTCTAAAGTAACTGAGCTTGGAGGATCCCTTCGTTGGCATCGTAGCCATGATTCTAAGGTCGAATTAAAGGAATTAAAAAGTAAAGTTGAAGATTTGGAAGCAGCATTGCATAAAGGTAAACTTCGGATCGAGCAGCTTGAGACGCAAGAAGATTATCTAAAGGGAGAGCTTCATCAGTCTAGAGGGCAGGTCAAAGAAAGGGATCATGTCATGGGAGAAGCCATAACCCAGATTCGAGAGGTTGCTAAATATGTGCAGGACTTGGCAGTACGAGCCGATGTATTGAGTCTGATGTGTGGGTCATCGTCAGATATAGGATGAGAGTTAGCCCTTTTATTAGATAGAGTTAAAACTTTTGGCATTAGGGCGAAAGCGTACTTGTAATCCATTTATATGTAAAGATATTCTTTTTCTAAATAAAGTTTTCTAAATGAGATTGAATCGAGATCGATACCTTTGTTGCACTCATGCATTTGCATTACATCATATCATATGCAATCAAGATTATAGAAAGACCCTAATTAGTTAAAGTTTCTTTATAAAGGTAGAAAAGAAAATCTGGAAATCACACATCCCTACGGCACTCGCACTAAAACTAAAAACATGGATCAAAGGTTTGAGCAGTTGCAAAAGGATATGCAAGACCAGTTGCAAGAGTAGTTGGCTAAAATACAGAATGAGATGAGGGAGCAAATGTGGAAGCTTAGAGGAATATGATGGCCGAAATGGCTCAGTTACTGAGGGCCATTGATAAGGGAAAGGCTCCTATGGCCATCACTGAAGAGGAAAATGAGGGTCTTCCTTTAGGTTTTACTCCACCTCATGTACCATTGCAAACTGAGGCACCTCTTAGAAGGCCATCTACTACTGTGAGGCCTTAGTATGGGCCAATTGATGATGGTGTCCATATGAATTTCCTGGCTAGTTCAGGGTTTAATATGGGTGACAATCCTACTAATTTTCTTGTTCCCGATCTAGATATGGTGGAAAAGGAGGATTTGAAAGCCGAAGCTGCAAGGCAATTGGATAAATGCTGCAGATGGTTAGAAGAAAAGTTCAAGGCTTTGGAAGGCACTGGCAATAATTATGGGGTTGATGCCAAGGATTTAAGCTTAGTCCCAAACCTAGTGTTGCCTCACAAATTCAAAATACCAGAATTTGAAAAGTACAATGGCATTACTTGCCCAGAGGCCTACATCACAATGTTTTGCAGAAGGATGACGGGGTATGTAAACAATGATCAGCTGTTGATCCATTGTTTTCAAGATAGTTTGATAGGTGCAGCAGCCAGATGGTACAATCAGTTGAGCCGGGCTAGAATAAGTTCATGGAGGGATCTTCCACAAGCCTTCATGCAGCAGTACAATCATGTGACAGACATGACCCATGACAGGATTACCTTGCAAAATATGGAGAAGAAGCCTAATGAGAATTTTTGGCAATATGCATAGAGGTGGAGAGAGGTAGCAATGCAGGTTCAACCACCACTGTTGGAGAAGGAGACCACTATGTTATTCATTAATACTCTGAAAGCCCCATTTATTACTCATATGATTGGAAGCACTACTAAAAGTTTTGCGGACATAGTTATGTTAGGAGAGATGATAGAGAATGCCATAAGAGGGGGAAGAATTGAAGGGGAAGTAGCCAAAAGATCAACCCCAAGAAGAAAAGACAATGAGGTAAACAATATAAGTGGTTTTAATTCAAAAGCAGTCATAGTTAGCCAGCCCAAAATAGCCACAGTTGGGCAACAAGGCTCTCAAAAGCAGGAATCCAACACCAGGCATGAAAGGATGCAATTTACACCTATACCTGTGACGTATAGGGAGCTCTATCAAAATCTATATGATGCGCATGCTATAGCCCCTTTCCATTTGAAACCATTACAACCTCAGTATCCTAAATGGTATGATGCAAATACCAGATATGAGTATCATGCTGGAATATCGGGGCACTCAATTGAGAACTGTACTGGATTCAAGAAAGCCGTAGAGAGGTTGATCAAGAATGGGGTTTTGAAATTTGAGAGTACCTCAAATATTGAGAACCCTTTGCCAAACCATGACAATCAGGGAGTAAATGCCATTGGTGAAGCCGGTGGAAAAGGGGGGAAGGAAAATGTTGCTGAGATAAGGATAACTATGAGGGTGATCTGGGAGGAGATGATGAAGAGAGGTATGTTGACCTCTAAAAATATGAGAGAATAAACGAGGGACTACGGTGAGTTCCATGAAGATTGCGAGGAATTCAAGGCCTTGGTGCAAGGCTTTATAGACAATAAAGAGCTACAGATTTGTGAAGGTAGCTCTAGTGAAAAGCAAGTATGCGCGCTAAAAAATGAACAGCAAAGAACCAGCAGACCAAGGATCATTATCTCCCTGCCAGGGAATAATGAAGTGGGGACACCAGCAGCGCCCAAGGTCATTATCCATACACCTACTCTTTTCCCTTACAAGGATAGCAAGAAAGTACCATGGAGTTTTGACTGTAGCGTGACAGTGCCGGAGGAAGGAAATGTAGCCAGCGCATCTAAAGATGTACAAGTTGAAGGTTCCCATATGTGGAGTGGGAAGCGTTATGATACGGGGGACGTCAGAGTAGAGCCCACAAAATCTAAGGGTGTGGAGATTAAAAAGGAGAAAAAGAGCGAAGTACCTGTTAACGAG
Organism: Gossypium anomalum; assembly: GCA_025698475.1. NCBI lineage: Eukaryota > Viridiplantae > Streptophyta > Magnoliopsida > Malvales > Malvaceae > Gossypium > Gossypium anomalum. The sequence continues at coordinate 22,084,367 of CM046966.1, forward strand.
CCGGTGAGGGAGGAGGAGCTAAAGAATTTCTAAAGTTCCTCAAGCATAGTGAGTACAGTGTGGTCGAACAGTTGCGTAAGCAACCAGCACGCATATCAGTTTTAGCCATACTGCTAAGCTCTGAAGTGCATCGAGAAGCGTTGTTGAAGGTACTCAACGAGACATATGTCACTCACAATATATCTGTCAATAAGTTAGACCGGTTGATAAATAACATCAATGCTGATAATTTCATCTACTTTAATGATGATGAAATTCCACCTGGGGGCATAGGGTCAACTAAGGCTTTGCACATCACCACTCGTTGCAAAGGATACACGCTTCCAAGTGTACTCGTTGATAATGGGTCCGCTTTAAACGTCCTTCCATTATCCACATTGAACAGATTACCCATTCATAGTTCGCATATGAAGACGTGTCATAATACAGTAAGAGCCTTCGATGGAACTGAAAGGAAAGTGATGGGACGAATTCACATCCCTCTGGAGATCGGGCCAAATACGTATGAAGTCGACTTCTTGGGTATGGATATCAAGCCCTCCTATAATTGCTTGTTGGGAAGACTATGGATACACTCGGCAGGAGCGGTGCCCTCTTCATTGCACCAGAAATTAAAGTTAGTAACAGATGGACGGTTAATAACTATTAATGCGGAGGAGGATATCATAGTAACAGTCACTGGCAAAGCCCTTTATGTCGAGGCCAATGAAGAGTCTGTTGAATGTTCTTTTCGCTCTCTAGAAATTATCAACGCAACCTTCGTTTCGGAAGGAAATGAGGTGCCAGTGCCCAAAATGTCTGGAGCTACAAGGATGGCCCTGCAAATGATGATGGGAAAGGGGGCATCACCGGGAAAAAGACTAGGAAAACAGTTGCAAGGAGGGATTCAAATCCCAAAACTGATGGAGAAGAAGGATCATTTTGGTTTAGGTTTCAAGTCAGACCATAAACACAAGAGACAGGAGATAGAAAAGCGTCAAGCAAGAAGGAAGGCGCGTTTGAACGGAGGAGAAGTGGAGTGGGAACCGATGACATTCCCACCTATATCCAAAACCTTTAAGTCAGGAGGGTTGCTGGTAGAAGAGAGTCATCAAATCAATGTTGTACATAGCAAGTGGTTGGGACAGGAAAACCTTGAGGGTATTTGCCCTTACGAATCGGGGGGCTCTCTGAACAATTGGACTGCGGAGGATCTTCCTGTAGTCTTTAGAAATTTTTCAGAGTAATTCTCGAAACATGTCTATTACTCTAGGGCCTAGGAGTAGTAAGATTACATTTGTGAAAATAGGCTTATGTTCATCTGTTATTATTCAAATAAAACATAACTTTCATCAATTTAAAAGAGTATTGCTTCATTTTTATCAACCAATATTCCTTTAAATTCTAACAACTCTTATTCTTTTATTCATAGCACATAAATGATTATTCTTAAATTCATTCATTCTTTGTATATTCTTTCATACCCCTCACAGGTCTCTAGATATCAATGATATGCGCGCTAATACTGCCGCTCTTGATTTCTCTTATGAGCAAGACATGTGTTTAGAGGAGCCTCAGGATTTTGAAGATGTTCAAGATTGTGACATATCTCTTGATCTATTAAGAATGGTAAAACAGGAGGAGAAACAAATCATGCCACATCAGAAAGAGGCAATAGAGAACATAGCCCTAGAGGAAGGGAATGAGGTAAAAATTAGAACACCGATCACTAAAGACACAAGGCGTAGCTTGATTGAGTTGCTTCAGGAATTCAATGATATTTTGCATGGTCTTATCAGGATATGCTCGGATTGAGTACCGACATTGTAGTACATCGTCTTTTGATAAGACAAGAATGTAAACCAGTCCAACAGAAGTTGCGAAGAATGCGGCCAAATATTGTTCTAAAAATAAAAGATGAGGTAAAGAAGCAGTTTGATGCAGGATTCTTGCAGGAAGTGAAGTACTCCGAATGGGTAGCTAACATTGTACCTATCCCTAAGAAGGACGGGAAGGTACGAATGTGCGTTGATTACAGAGATCTAAATAAAGCAAGCCCAAAGGATAATTTTCCTCTGCCATACATTGACACTTTAATAGACAACACAGCGGGATATTCGTTGTTCTCCTTCATGGATGGCTTCTCAGGATACAATCAGATAAAGATGCATCCAAAGGATATAGATAAAACTAATTTCATAACATTGTGGGGCACCTTTTGTTACAAAGTAATGTCGTTTGGGCTGAAGAACGCAGGGGCAACATATCAACGAGCTATGGTAAACTTATTTCACGACATGATGCATAAGGATATTGAGGTATACGTTGATGATATGATCTCCAAGTCGTGAACAGAAAAAGAACACATTGAGGTCTTGAGAAGATTGTTCTTAAGGTTGAGAAAATTTTAGTTGAAGCTCAATCCAGCAAAGTGCACCTTTGGAGCCAGATCGAGGAAGTTATTAGGCTTCGTAGTCAGTGAAAAGGGAGTTGAAGTTGACTCAGATAAGGTCAGAGCTATACGAGAGTTGCCTCCGCCACATACTCAAAAAGAAATTTGAGGATTCCTAGGAAGGTTGAATTACATCGCTCGGTTCATTTCACAATTGATTGAGAAATGTGATCCTATCTTTTGCCTCCTCAGAAAGCACAATTAAGGTACTTGGGATGAAGAATGCCAGAATGTTTTTGAGAAAGCCAAGCAATATTTGTTGAATGCTCCAGTGTTATCTCCACCTAGTCCAGATAAACCGTTAATACTATACTTGTCAGTGTTCAGTATTTCTATGGGATGTGTACTTGGTCAACATGACGAGTCGGGGAAAAGGGAGAAAGTAATTTATTATCTCAGTAAAAAATTCACTGACTGTGAAATGAAATATTCACCAATTGAAAAGTTATGTTGTGCGCTAATCTGGACCACCGGAAGATTAAGACCGTACATGCTATACCATACCACTTGGCTTATCTTCAAGTTGGATCCATTGAAATACATGATGGAGTCAACTGCTCTGAATGGAAGGATGGCGAGGTGGCAAATTTTACTTTCGGAGTTCGATATAGTCTACGTAAGTCAGAAGGCTATAAAAGGAAGTGCGGTAGCTGATTTCTTGGCTAGTAGAGCTCTAGAGGATTATGAGCCATTAAATTTTGATTTTCTAAATGAGGACTTAATGTGTATAGCAATGACTTAAGATTCTCCGTGGAAGCTTAATTTTGATGGGGCTTCTAATGCAGTGGGAAATGGAATTGGGGCAGTCTTAGTATCCCCTAATGGCTATCACTACCCATTCACGTACAAGTTAGACTTTAATTGCACGAACAATATGGCTGAGTATGAAGCATGCATTATGGGACTTCAAGCGGCCATAGAGCGAGGTATAAGAATCCTAGAAGTATATGGAGATTCGATGTTGGTAATTTATCAGCTTAGAGGTGAATGGGAGACAAGGGACCCTAAATTGATCAATTATCGAAATGTAGTTTTGGGGTTACTTAAGGAGTTTGATGATATCACCTTTAATTATCTCCCGCGAGATGAAAATCAGATGGCAGATACTCTAGCAACCTTGGCCTCAATGCTTAAGGCAAATAAAGAAGAAGAGATAAGACCAATTCAAATGAATGTCTATGAAGCTCCGGCTAGTTGTTATAACCTTGAAGAGGAAGAAAATGATGATAATCCTTGGTATCAGGATATATTGCGATATATAAGAGATCGTAAATATCCAGAGCAGGCAACCAAAAATGACAAACGAACTTTGAGAAGGTTAGCTTGTGACTATGTTTTGGACAGGGATGCTCTGTACAAGAGAAGGAAAGACCAAGTACTTTTGAGATGTGTTGATGCTGTAGAAGCCAAGCTAATTCTAGAAGAGGTTCATGAAGGTGTATGTGGTACGCATGCAAATGGGTTCACGATGGCAAGACAAATCATGAGGTTTAGCTATTACTGGGCCACTATGGAAGGAGACTGCATCAACTATGCCAAAAAATGCCATAAGTGTCAGATTTATGGGGACAAAATTCATGTGCCACCCTCACCTTTACATGTCATGACGTCTCCATGGGCGTTTTCCATGTAGGGCATGGATGTCATCGGACCAATATCGCTGAAAGCTTCAAATGGACATCGGTTTATCTTCGTGGTGATTGACTACTTTACAAAATGGGTAGAGGCTGCTTCTTACGCAAATGTTACTAAGTTAGCTGTAAGTCGATTTTTGAAGAAGGAAATCATTTATCGGTATGGAATGCCTGAGAGGATCATATCCGACAATGTATTGAATTTGAACAACAAAATGATAGCAGAGGTTTGCGACCAGTTCAAAATCAAGCATCACAACTCTTCACCCTATCGTCCAAAGATAAATGGGGCAGTGGAGGCTGCCAATAAGAACATTAAGAAAATAGTGGGAAAGATGACTGAGACTTATAGGGATTGGCATGAAAAGCTACCGTTTGCACTCTTGGCCTATCGAACATCTGTCAGAACTTCTACTGGGGCAACTCCATTCTCGTTAGTTTACGGGATGGAAGCAGTGTTACCTATTGAAGTAGAAATACCTTCTCTCCGAATTTTAACAGAGATAAAGTTAGATGAAGCTGAATGGGTTCAGTCCCGATATGACCAGCTAAACTTGATTGAGGAAAAGAGGCTGAAAGCCATTCGACATGGTCAGATGTACCAAAAGCGTATGATACGAGTTTATGATAAAAAGGTTCGTCCAAGGGAATTCCATGAGGGGGACCTTGTGCTAAAGAAAATCCTTCCCATTCAGAAGGACTTTAGAGGAAAATGGATGCCAAATTGGGAGGGGCCATACGTTGTGAAGAAAGCTTTTTCTGGCGGTGCATTGATTTTGACAGAAATGGATGGAAAGAGCCTACCCAATCCAGTGAACTCAGACTCAGTCAAAAAGTACTTTGTCTAAAGGAGAAAAGAATCCAAGGTGAAAACCCGCAAAGGGCACCTTGAATTTTAAAAAAAAAATAAAAAAAAAATAAAGAGGCCAAGGTGAAAACCCGCAAAGGGCGCCTTGTGACCAAATGGGTTTTGAGTTGAAAACCCAGAAGGCAAGGCAACTCAAATTTTGAAGGGCATACAAACAATTTGGCTATATCGACTTTCAGAGAGTAAAGCATGATGTACATTGGGGCATCAACAAAGTACTTTGGGATCTTTTAAACATATGTCGAACTCAAGAAAGGTTTCATGGAACTAATGTATAGATGCTCAAGCGGCGATATTTAGAGCATCTAATTTTTATCCTGTTTGCTATCTTTAGATTCTATTTCTTCTTAAAGATATGCTATCAGACTTATTTCCTTTGTATTGTTAACGATTCATTCAAATCCAATTATTCTTAAAGATTTATTCATCTTCCGATATTCTTAAAGTATGTTGCATTGAAATAATGATAGATGAACTAAAATATTTTCACAAACGAAGTTTTGCACATTACTTTGGAATTTCTAGATAATGCAAGAAACTAAAACAGGACAATTGTTCGAGAAATTCACGTAAGTAAGGGATGAAGGAACTCGAGGAATTTCTTTCTTCCAGTCCAAAAGGAAATGGACAAAACCAATGATTCAATTCTTACAGACATCCTCAGTAGATCGTAGCATTGGAAGAAGGCCTACAAGCTGAGTAAAATTGAAATTTTGAGAAAAGAAAAGACAAATGAAGGAATGAATGGTGACGCTTAGGATAGGGGTCATATTCATAACACTTTGCATCATAACATGTCTGATTAGGTACATTCGACTCACTTTGAGTATAGCATCTTAATTATCAAGCATAATCATTCTACAGGTTATCAAAGACGGTGTGCTTTAGTCCCCTAAATAGTAGGGTAATAGGCCGCAGTGTAGCAGATCTAGACTTCAGACATTTATACTGAAGCAGATCCAAGATGATTTGGTATTCTTGTGTTTACAAGAAACAAATCAAGGACATAGTAGATTTGACTCTCAGATGTTCTCAGATATAGCAGATCTAATCTTTAAATGTTTACACTGAAGCAGATCCAAGATGATTTGGCATTCTTGTGTTTACAAGAAACAAATCGAAGACATAATAGATTTAACTCTCAGATGTTCTCAGATATAGCAGATCTAATCTTCAGATGTTTATACTGAAGTAGATCCAAGATGATTTGGTATTTTTGTGTTTACAAGAAACAAATCGAGGACATAGCAGATATGACTTTCAAATGTTCTCAAATAGATCAAAGATGGTTTGGCATCCTTGTGCTTACAAGGAACAAATCGAGGACATGGCAGATATGACTCTCAAATGTTCTCAAACAGACTCAAGATGGTTTGGCATCCTTGTGCTTAAAAGGAACAGATCGAGGACGTAGCAGATATGACTCTCAAATGTTCTCAAACAGACTCAAGATGGTTTGTCATGTGCTTACAAGGAACAAATCGAGGACGTAGCAGATAGGACTCTCAAATGTTCTCAAATAGATCAAAGATGGTTTGGCGTCCTTGTGCTTACAAGGAACAAATCGAGGACATAGCAGATTAGACTCTCAGATGTTCTCAAACAGATCTAAGATGATTTGGCATTCTTGTGTTTAAAAGGAACAAATCTAGGACATAGCAGATTTGACTCTCAGATGTTCTCAGACATAGCAGATTTAGCCTTCAAATAATTTCACTGAAGCTAGATCCAAAATGATTTGACATCCCTACAAATCGAAGAAGCAGATTCGGCATCTCTGTCAAAGATATCAGCATGGCATTCTTGAAGGAGAAGATAGATTGACGAAAATTCGAGGAAAAATCTCAAAGACTGGGCTAGACCGGGCAAATTTGGTCCTCTATAGTCTTTGCTCGATTCCTATTACATAGCAATGAGCAAAAAGGGGCAGTTGTAATCGCCAAAATTTGCCCGGGCTTTAAAATTGAAAAATAATAGTAAATAAATGTTTATTTATGCAGTCTATTTACAATAAAACAGGTTTCAAAGCCTAATAAGCCCAAGCAGTTGCGGCCCAAACATTTAAAGTTTTAGACCTGGCAATCTATTACACCCAAGCCCAGATTTAAACACTTAGACCCATCTACACTTGACGATCCAATATCCTTGACCCAAGGATACACGGGGCCCAAAAAGCCCAAAGCGATGCGCGGATCGAAAACCCTAGGTTTTCTGAGAGATTAAACGCCGCAAAGGGGATTCTAGATGCTTTGAGGTCCTGAGAGCCCAATCATCGCCTTCATCAGTGCACCGTGACTCCTCGACTTTGCCACCATGCATCGCGCCACCATCGGCGCGCGAATCACACTAAAATTATCATGTACAGCACTGGCCCTATCAGCACGCAGTTACTGGTGCTCAAACGAAATACTCGTGATTTGCCTGCAAGAAAAGGAAAAGAAAATCACAGCAGACATGCGAAGCGAATATGGAAAGAAATCGGATATTCCTTTCCAAAATTTGTAATGGTTTATCAAGGCTATAAAGCCTTCTTTTCAATCTGTAAAAGGAGGACCGAGGGAGAGAGATATACGAAAAATATTGTACACAGATACAAAAATAAAAAAGATACTTACAGATTCAAAGAATACACAAGCAGTTTCAAAGAAAAGGTGATTTAACCGTGTTTTTTTATTTTAGAACATATGCATGTATATACATCATTTTAGCAAAAAAAAATAGTAACTTTTAGAAAGGGAAGAGATTACAGTGGAAGGACGAGGATTTTAACCTCGGACCACCATATGGACTGCGCGCGTGGCGCGTGAGAGACCACAGGCGAAGGCTCGGCGACTCGGGATCGGCCCCTGAATCCTCTTCCAGAGGATTTTGCTTATTTTTTAAAAAAAACGGATGTTAAAATGATTTTTAGGGGCAAAGTTTGACTTATATAATCTATTTAAAACGGTGTCGTTTTACAACTACAGGATCCGCGCGTTGACCCGATTACTCGGGGAGGATCTGCGCATTTTTGAGAATTGGGTTAATTACCCAATTGGTCCTCTCGAAATTTTTATACTTTTAATTTCGTTTTATTTTTTTTTAATTTGGCATTAACATTTTAATTCTATTTCAATTCGACCCTCCCAATGATTTACAATCGTATTAGGGGAAACGGTGACGTTTTGGGAATAGGGCTATTTGCCCAGTGACCCCCTTTGATTTTGCGTGTGTTTCAAATCGGGCGTTAATTCAGTTTTAGCTTTTTAAATTTGCCCCGTAATTTTACAAAACTTTAAATTTAGTCCTATTTTTTTATTTCTATATATTCTTATATTAATATTTGATTTATTTTAATTTTACTTTTATACATTAAAATTATTAAAAGTGTTATTACTATTATATATTATTTTCCTTAAATTATTATTTTTATATATTATTATATTTTCACATATATATATTTATTAATTATTTATATATATATATATATTGTTTTACATGTTATTTTATATTATATCTATTATATTTCTTATATATTTATATTACATTTTATTATATAATATTTATTATATTTTTTATTGTTTTTTATATATATGTTATGTATATCATGTATCGCCAATTATATTATTTATGTTTATATTATATATATTATTTTGAAAAATGTAAATTATTATTATTAAATCATATTTTTAACTCACACTATATACATATTTTTTTATCAATTATTTATTTATTTATTATATATTATTTCATTTTAAACTAATATTGTTATATTATGAAATCTCTTACATACTCCTAAACCAATATATTATCATATAATTATTATTCTTTTATTCTTGTTATTATATATTATATTCTCTATTAAATACTATTTTAAAATGGTTATGAAATGTCTTGTTTTTAATTGTATGTATATTTTGTTAGCAATCAATTACTCCTTTTTTATTAGTTCTTCTATATGTTTTATATTGTATATATCATGTACGTGTTAAGTTTATTTTTATTATAATTATATGCAAATTGACACTATATTTCTTCTATTTGTATATCATACATTATTTGATTATGTTTTTTTTTATATCATGCATCATTTAAATATTATTTCGTATGTTTATATACTTTGTTTATTCATTTTCAATACATGCTATATATATATATATATATATATATATATATATCTTTGTTTGCATTTTTTTGCTTTATATGTATTATTATTTTTATCGTAGTATTCATTTTTATCTACCTAGCACAATAATATATTATTATGATTTATAATGTAATACAATTCTCCACACATCATCTTTAAAAAGACAAGGCTCCAAAATTTTCAAAAAATATAAAGGCAATGATTGGTGTTTGAAAATTTCGAAAAAGTAGTGCCCTAACTTATTGGGTTGCAACTTTTCTCGTTAAGTTCGAATAGTCAAGTACCCTTCTAAGTTTTTAAAGGTTTCCAAAATATAAGTGACCGTCTTGGAATTGCAAAGTGATATGTCCTAACTTACTGGATGTAGCATTTTGCTGTTTCGAGAGAGAGATTTCTAAAAGGCTAACTTATAGTCAATAATTTGATACAAGTGAACCCAAATTTTCAAATACTTTAAAGAGGATTACATCTTAAAAATTTTAATTTCTGACATTAAAGACATTTTGATAATCAATTAGGTACCAAATTTTAGGCGTTACGAGGGTGCTAACCCTTTCTCGTATGTAACCGACTCCCGAATCCATTCTTTTGATTTCGTAGACCAAAACCAACGATTTTAAAACAAATGTTTTAAAGGTGATCCAATCACACCTAAAAAGATTGGTGGCGACTCCTGTTTTTCATTTTTTAAAGTCGATTCCCATTTTCCAAAACTCGATTTTAAGATGGTCTCGACAGTTATTATTTTGGATCTAATCAATGGTTATTCTATCTCCAAGTAAATACGATAGTTTTGCATGTTATATTTTGATTAAATAAGTCTTTAAGAAGTATAATAATAGTTAGATTGTAGGTGTAAGGTTTTGCATGAAGGTTGTTAGCATTTGAGATGATAATATATAGTATGTGAATAAGTTGTAATGGTGAATTTATGTTCTGTAAGCAATTGTGACTGTTGAATCGTGTTGGATGTTCAAGTATGGAGCTTCGAGATACAGTTTAAGTGAGTTATCAAGTGAGTCTTTTCTCTGATTCTTGTGCGTAGATTACAAGTAAAGTATATACATAAAGGATGATAAAATGCATATAATACTTGGTAATAAAAGAGTATATAAAAGGGGAAATTTAGTGCCATGATAAAATGTATAAGTTTCTTTTGACAAGAACAATTATTGGTAAGTACGTAGGTAAGGACAATATGAATGATCAGGAAACATGGATGGTATGGTAAGTGAATATTATAAGAATGTTCCTTTTGTGTTTGTCTTTAGTATGACAACTATCTTGCTAACTAGACCGGTAGATCACGTTTGGAAAAACAAGAGTAAGACCATGTGATTATGATCCATGGCATCTTAAATGATATGGAAACATTCATGGTGTAACCTCCAGTAAAATGAATACTAGATTGGCAGAACACGATACATGAATGTGTATAAGACCATGTGGTTAAAGCCCATGGCAAGATATGTCTATACGACAGTTCATAGTGTAGCTTTCGAAATATGTAAATTGAATTGGTGGATTATGATACATGAATCTATGTATAAGCCCATGAGGAAGGAATATAACACCCTTAACCCGTATCTTTCGTCGGAATAGGGTTACGGAGCATTACCGAACAAATGGAACAATAAACCATTCAATTCATACATCAATGCAAACATAATCTAATTTCATTCACATACATTCATAATGTCCCTTAATCGAGCCCTCAAGGTCCTAAAAATACTATAGAAACAATCCAAGACTAAATCAGAAACATTTAGAAAGTTTAAGAAAAAGTTGAAAATTTTGGACTGCAAGGGTTACACCACCGTGTGACTTACATGGCTGAGCACACACCCGCGTCTCAGGCTGTGTGACTTTCAAAATAGGGACACATAGTCGTGTCCCTGCCCTTGTAACTCTCTGACTTAGGTCACACGGCCAAGCCACATGCCCATGTGCCAGGCCATGTAACCTTTGAAATGGTCTCACATGCTCGTGTGCCAGGCCGTGTGCTAGGCCGTGTAAATTTCAAAAAGAAACCATTAAACCTACAGGGGACACATGGCCGTGTCGCATGGCCGTGTGTCACACACGACTGAGTCACACGAACGTGTCTCAGGCCGCATGGACACAAAGTTGCCCAAATTCAAGCCATTCTCAATACCAAATCATGCAATCACTTAAAAACCTCTTGTACATATCATCCATGCATCAAAACTTGACCAAAATCTACATAAAATGACCAATTCAAAAGCCTAAGATCATTCAACCAATATGTCATACAAGGCACCTCAATTTCAAACATTCAAACATACCTACTCAATGTGACATTAATCAAGCCAAAAACATACCAAATCAACCTATTAAATGCCTAATCAATGTACCCTCGTTAGTACCACAAGTATATACAATTGTACATCAAAATGAAAGCTCAAACACAACTTATCAATTCATCAAATCCACACTTAACCAATGTACCTAACATAGGTACTTCAAATACACATATCAATAACACATACCATTTCTATTTGCATTGTAACATCTACTTCGTTCACATATGTCTTATAGTTAACAATATGAACATAAGTCATACTTAATATTACACAAATCCAAAACCACTTATAAAGATATACATTCATAATACATGCCATATAAACTGAAAAGAACATTCCAAAAACTATCGAAATTAAGTTGGATAGTGTGACTTGAGTGCCGAACCTTCCGAGTATCTACAAAAAAAAAAAAAAAAGATTAACAAAAGTAAGCTTCTAACAGAAGTAAGCTTTAAGAAGCTTAGTACATTGTCAGTCTAACCAAAACACACTAGATGCTCACACGAGCCAATCCAACTGAAACCTAAACACACCAAATAGAGAATATAACACGAGAGTTCGCAACAAATGCTGAACCTCGGTTTACTCGAGTAATATAAATATACATCTCTCCAAAGTCATCTCTACTCCAAACCCCCATAACACACCAAATCACGATTGCACCCTATCCCGCGTTCAATCCAAACTGAGCATCAAATTTCAAAAGTATATATCAAATAATCATTCATTAACAACAATTAATATATATATATATATATTTATGTTGTAGCATTATTCATTAACAACAATTAATTTATATATTTATGTTTTAGCATTTTATTTTACTCAAAAATTCATAAATAAATTAAATTCTAAACCGTACGAACTTACACGGACTTAATTGTAGTAGTTGCAGAAGTTCAGAGACTATTTCGCCATTTTTCCTATTCCATGAGTATCTACGAGATCTTGATCTAAAATGTAAAATTTCTCAATTATCAGCTTACATTTTACATTTCAATCCATTTTACAATTAATACCCTTTTATTTTTTAAATTTACACAATTACCTCAAACCTTTACAATTTTTGCAATTTAGTCCCTTAACCTGAAATTCATCAAATTAATCATTTTTCTCAAGTCAAAATTCTATCCAAATATACTAGGCCCTTAAATAGTCCCTAATGAATATTAAATTTACTATAAAACCCTAAAATTTTAGCATTTTCATAATTTAATCATAAAATCTAAATCTAAAAAACATCACTTTACAAAATTATCAAACAACACAATTAAAATTCCAAATACATGGAATTCATAAAAAAAAATTCAATATTCATCAATGGAAACTTCCAAAAATTTTAAAATAATTAAAAAGAAGGTACGGGCTAGCTGGACCTAATTGCAACGATCTCAAAAACATAAAAATTACAAGAAAACAGGTCAAATTCCTCACCATGAAAGGATAAAAGATGAACAAAGCTTCCTAGGTCATCAATGTGAGTTTCAGCCATGAAGAAAAAGAAATGAAGAATTTAGCCTTTTGATTCAATTTGTTTTATTTAATTTTAACTTATTTACAATTTTACCATTAAAAGTTTAATTTTTTTTATCATTTTATTCAAGTTGCCGTCCAACCAAAATACTTAGGGTTGATTTACCACATAGGTCCTTTCTCAATTAACTTTTAAACTATTTAATCATCTAAATGTAATAATTACTAAGTTTTGCACTTTTTATAATTTAGTCCTTTTTCATTAATTAGCTATCTAAACGTTAAAATTTCTTGACCAAATTTTAATACAATTATAACACCCCTTACCCGTATCCGATGCCAGAACAGGGTACGAGGCATTACCAGACTTAAATTCAAACAAACATTAAATTCAAACAAAAATTCAAAATCTTCCACTCAAATTTAAAACTTTTCAAAAACATTCATATCATCCCTTAAACGAGCCTACGAGGCTCAAAACATACATTGGGAGTGGTTCGAGACTAAACCTAGAACTTTGGAAAATTTCTCTATACTTAGAAAATTTTTCATCAAAACAGGGGTCACACGCCCGTGTGGCTTGAGACACACCCGTGTGGGTAGGCTGTGTGGTCACACACACCTGTGTCCCTAACCCGTTTAACTCTCTGTTTATGACATCATGCACCCAATGAAGTCACACGGCCAAGTCACACGCCCGTGTGCTAGGCCGTGTGGTGAATTTAATTTTTGAAATTTTTCATAAAATAAGTGCAGACTTCACACGCCCATGTCCCTAGGCCGTGTCCTTCACATGGCTGAGACACACGGTCGTGTCTCTGCCCGTGTAGGGAAAAATAAGGCTATTTACCAAGACATTTTTCCACCTTTACTTGTACCAACCTACACAACAATAAGCCACAGTAATCCAAGCATACACATACAACCAAATCAGCCACAGCAAGATATCAATACATCATTTGCACATATTAACATCTATCATGCATAAACATCATATATTTTCTTTTCTATTCATGCCAATTTCATCTTCATGATAAGCTTCATCACATCGTTTGATAGTGTGAATCGAGCTTCGACATTTTTCGATCCTCGAGCTAGCCTGGCGACACTATAAGGAATGGAAAGAAAATGAGAGTAAGCTTTAAAGCTTAGTAATTTTGCATGCAAATAATAAGCAACATAAATCATTCATTAAATAAATAACTACTCAACATAAGTTAACATAAATATCATCATGTATCTTAGGCATAACTTACTCATTTGCATCCTTACCAAGAGTTCATCTCATACTAAAGTCCATACTCATGAGTTTTACATACATACATGTACCAACTCGTAACATAGTCACATACTTTGTCATCTTTGACATACTCTTCGGATTACCTGTTGAACACTTGGAATACTGTTGGATACACGGAAGGCTTTTCACATAAGTGCCACATACGTAGCCAATGCTACCTCATATCTCATAACGGATGGGCTCACACACGAGTTAATCACGGGTCTGCTCACACAAGCCGTCAGTCAAGACATAACTACACGGGCTGCTCACACAAGCTGTCAGGTATCTGCAATACATGCCGGACTACCCAGCCACCGGTAGGACGTACATGACTAGCAGCCGGATTCACATAGATCACATAACACATGGTTTCCTAGTGACATGTCACTTGTATCCTAATCTATTCCTAAGGTTCAACCGGGATTTTCTCATCGCTAAAACTTCGTTGAATATTTCTATAGAAACAATTGTACAATTTATGAAATATTAAGCATTAAATACATAATATAACATTGCGTTATTTACACACAAACTTTGATGTGTCGTTGAGAGCACCAAAAATATCCTATTCCCTGCAAAATAATGAAAAAGAACAGTAAAGGGGAAGTAGGGTCGAATCTTTAGGGACCGGATTATACGAATGCTTGTTTCTCGAAATCTTGGACAGAATCGTGCCCAAAAAAACCTGCGTGACAGAAAAAAATAAAAATAACAGAATTAAAGATTTGATTTGGAAAAAATAAAAAAACAGAATCTAAAGTTGACTGAAATTGTGGTTACAATAATAATAAAAATAATAAAGAGAGTTAAAGGAAAAGAAATTCTTATTGGTAGATTCCAGCCTCTAGTTGTCTCATTCCGCCTTGGGTTCAATCCTCGGCTTTTAAATAACCCTTCTCAACTCAAGTAAGCCAGTTATAGTGGAAGAGGACGCCTACAACCACCAGCTCCAAAGATTAGACTTACGATTTTTAGGGAACCTGACTCTAGCCAGTAATCTATGCTAGTTCAACACTTCTCAATGGCGAATCCCACGCCATTTTGTCTCTTTGGCTTGCCAACCTCTGACGCAATAAGTTAACGAACCGACTGTGCAATCCTTCCAAAACATACAAAGCGGCCGCCTTTGCATATGCTGAAAAGCTTACTTCTTAAGGGCCACGGACGGAAGCGTCAGCTCGTAATGCGGAGAAACGATGAATACTTAGCGAGAAGGCTAAGTACGAATTCTAGGCCTCAAGAACCCTTTTTGGGGAATATTTACAACTTTCGGCTAGATAGGTTTTAATGGCTCATGATAACGGTGGAAAAGAAAATAAATATAAAAAGGGAAAAGGGAATTTTATTGAAAGAAAATATGAAGAAACAAAAACCTAGACTTTCAGAGAGAGAGTGTTTACAGAAAAAGATGAACACCCCAAATAGAGTCACTTCACCCCCTATTTATAGTGCTAGGGAAATAGTCTAATTTAACTTAAATTCTAAAAAGATAAATACATTTAATTAAAGATAAATAAAATAAAATCCTAAAATTGAATAATCTTAATAATTATCTTAATATTAATTATCCTAATATAAATTAAATGGAGTCTTATAAAATAAAATCTCTTTTTTTTTTGCGTTTTTAGTCCTTGTGTCTTTCATGCTCGTACTTTTGGCACAATATTTTTCCTGTGTCGCATATCAGCCCACTGTGTCTCCAAATTCGCACTTTTGTCCCTTAATTTTGCTTTTGCCTCCAAATGAGTCCCTAAAAGATAAAAAGACATAAATAGCTCAAATTAGTAGGATCAAGCTCAGAATAAACACATGATTAATACATAAAAATACGTTATTCTAGAGCATTATCAAACTTACCTCGGTACAAAATAGTTGGAAATGGACCTAATCGTCAATAACCTTGTTTTTCCCTCGATCAAGGTTCAAACTTCATTTTTCTTGATCTATAATAGCAAATTTAACATATTAAATTATCACATTACTCAATGCTGTCCAAAAATCAACTTATGGCAAAATTATATTCTTGCCCCTAAACTTTGACATATTTACAAATTAGTCCTTAGGCTCGTAAAATGAAATGTATCTATTTTCTTTGTTACCCAAACCTAGCCGAACCTAAATCATGCTCATAAAAGCCCACATTTTTTATTAAACCACATTTCTACCACCCATTTTCACAACTTTTATAAATAAGTCCTTTTTATGCATTTTCACTAAAAATCACTTAGTAAAAGTTGTTTATCACACCTTAAACATACAATATCTTCCATAAAACATCAAAATACAAGCATGTCACACATGGGTAAATTTTTAAACATGAACCCAACTTCAAAATAATGGTAGAAATAGGTAAATCAGGTTACGAAGACTTCAAAAATGTAAAGAGCATTAAAAACGGGGCTAGGATGCACTTACAATCAAGCTTGAAAGTTGAAGAAACCCTAGCTATGGAGCCCTTATGAAATTCGGCCAAGGTAGAAGAAAGATGAGCAAATTTTGACTTGATTTTCTCTTTTTATTCTTTTATTTACCAAATGACCAAAATGCCCTTAATACCTTTCTTTAAAATTTTATCTCACCATGTCCATTTTTGTCCACTAACTTAACAAATGGTTTAGTTTTAAAAGACTTCTAATTTAAAATCTCAAAACAATTGGACACATCTAGCATGTAGAACTCAACTTTTGCACTTTTTACAATTTAGTCATTTTTACTAAATTGAAAGCCCAATGTCAAAATTTTCGAACAAAATTTTCACGAAATCATTCCGTGAAATCGTAGACCATAAAAATATAATAAAAATAAATTTTACTGCGTCGAATTCGTGGTCTTGAGACCATTGTTCCGACTAGTCCCAAAATCGAGCTGTTACAATAACTAAAATGACTCTGTAAATATTCTAAAAAAATATTTAAGAGTCAACAAGACAAAAATTTATGGTCCCGAAACCACTATTCTGTCACCACTAAAAATCGGGCTGTTATAAGAAAACCATTACACACTTTGTGAAGTCCGCCAGGACAACAGATACGTGACTCTTTATGTCACATTTGTAGCGTATTTTGTATGATTTCCTTATGGCGCATTTTTTTTATCGTATGTTTTCCTTCAAGGTGTATTCTTGGTATAGTCTGATGGTGTATTATGTTTGGATCTTTGATGTGATCAATTTTTTAAGTATGAAATAAAGTGAGTGACTGTTGTATGGTAAATTCAGTATAATTTTGATCAGATGATAATAAGGATAAGATAATTGAAGTCGACTGAGGGAAATAGATCTATGTGTAATTGTATAAGATAGAAGAAGATGTCCGTGAATAGCAATGAAAATCCATATATGTGAAAAGTGTACTTGCCATATCTGAGTAAACTGGGTATTACCTTGGAATTGTAGAATCTGAGTAGTTCCATCATTCGGGACATATTGATACTTTGGTTCAGATATTTTTTTTTGTCAGTATATAGAAAGCGTTGAGACTGAATTGAATGGTATTTGGTTAAGAGTTGACAATATATAAATTGTATGGGTATCCGCCAAACGTGAAAGTATTCACCCAAGATTTAAAATTGTAAATTACCATTATGAAAGAAGTGTATGTAAGGAGATATGATCAATATGTAATGTATTGTGAAAAGATCTTTGTTGGAGTATTAAGCAATATAAGAGTACTGAAAGGAACGGAAAGATTGCAATTCAGTTCAATAGTGTAAAGAACTGGTAAGAGTAGAAGTGTAGTAATTGGCGTATAAGTATAAGTCTGAAATTGTGATGGTATTCGCCCAAGCAAGTAAATGAATTAAAAAAGCAATTGGCATGGATGATCTTTCAGTTTTATAAGTATTCGTCAAGATGTTTTATTTTTACTCTCACTAAGTTCCTTTGAACTTATTTATTCTATCTTTATGTTTCAGGTATTGATGTTAGGTTGCGTCTGGAGGGACGTTGCCAAGAATACGCCAAGGAAGGGGCGTGCTGGATTATTATGCATACAGTGTTGTGGTAGTGGTGTAATGTAGAGATTCATTTTATAAATTATGTAACCATCCAAATGTAGTTGTAGAAAAGATATATTGTAAAGTTCAAAACATGTTTGGTATAGGAAAAAAGCCAAGTGTTAGTCATGAAACATGTGAATGATTTTATAAATTATGTAATCGTCCAAATATAGTTGTAGAAAGGATTATTATTATGTAACTCACCAACGAAGAATGTGAATGATCTAACTTTTCATGAAGCATGGAGTGGAAGAAAGCCAAGTGTTAGTCATTTATGAGTGTTGGTAGCATTCCTTATGCATATGTAGAAATCAACAAAGATTGAATCTTGGCAATCGAAGTTCAAAACATGTTTTCATTGGCTATGACTCAAATTCTAAAGGCTACAAGTTGTACAACCTAAGCAATGGAAAGATTATTGTAAGTCGAGATGTTGAGCTCGATGAATGAGCAAGTTGGAACTGGGAGGTACAAGAAGAACATTCTTATGATTCCTTTCTATATACTGAGGAAGAAGAAGAGACCATGGCACCGGTGTAAGATGCTACTCCTTTATCTTCACCTGCTCCTATCCATGAAGAAATTTCCAAAGAAAGCTCGATTAAAAAACCTTGAAAAATGACAAGTATTTATGATTTATATGATTCTACTGAAGTTATTAATGAATTATTTTACCTTTTTGTAGGTAGTGAGCCATTAAACTTAGATGAAGCTATGAAAAACGAAACATAGAGAGTAGCTATGGATGAAGAAATCAAATCCAATGAGAAAAACAACATTTGGAGTTATCAATACTTCCAAAAGGTCATTAAGCTATTGGAGTTAAGTGGGTTTTCAAGAAAAAGAAGAATCCAAGTGGAGAATTTGAAAGATACAAAGCAAGACTAGTTACGAAAGGTTACAAGCAAAAGCATGAGATTGATTCTGATGAAGTCTTTGCACCTGTTACTCGAATTGAAATAATTTATTTACTTATTTCCTTGGTGACTCAAATGAAGTGAAAAATACATCAACTTGATATAAAGTCGGCATTTCTTAATGGGTTTTTGGAAGAAGAAGAAGCTTATATTGAACAAACCATGGAATACAAAGTCAACAGGCAAGGAGATAAATGTCTAAGGCTAAAGAAGACACTATATGGGTTGAAATAAGTACCCCGAGCATGGTATAGTCACATCAACAAGTACTTTCAAGATTTGTACAGTGTCATCATGAATATCCTTTTTACATCAAGATGAATGATGGTGGTGGTATCTTGGTTGTTTGTCTTTATGTGGATGATTTGATCTTTACAAAAAATAATCTAAATTTGTTTGAAAAATTCAAGGACATGTCACTTGAGTTGAAATGCCTTCTAAGTTACTCATGCTTGGAGATGTTGCAAGTTTTTATAAAAACCCCTTCATAGTATATATAAGTTGAATGCTTAAAAGAAAAAAGAAAAAAAAAATTCTTAGTAAAAGTGAGTTTCAATCCTAATATTTTTCTCTCTTTCTCTACCAAAACCTTTTTTTAAAACTTATTTCTCTTATTCCACTTTGCAACATTGCCCTACCCACTCTAAGAGAATAATTAAAGAGATGAAGGGTGGATTTGGATGGGCGGTGGTGTGTGGTATAGTATCTAATCTCACTGCCACCGTTATTTTTACACTAATCGTAAGTAAACACACCGCTCATCCAAACTCACCTGAAATCAATAAAAATATTAGTAGGAAATCTCAAGTTTTAATAACTGAACTAATTAGATTGTCTTCTAAAATCAATAAAGTTGTGATATGTGGTAAAGATAAAAGTTTTTTTAATGTATTTGTTTAAATAAACAATATTTTGTGGTCTCATTTTGTAAACTTTGACATCAGCATAAAATGTTAAATAATTCAAATTCAAAAACTTTTTAATTTCTTTGTCGAAAAATATCTTGAACTTGACCTTGACCTAGACTTTGTCAGCAACCACAACCATAATCCAGCAGGAGAAGCAATAAATGTGATCTCTTGAAGGACCCGGATGCGGTAGCAGAGGCATCTGTACTTAGTCGTCAACTCCTCACACACAACCGGATCCAGAAATCATGTAAAATGAAATGACAACGCTCTCGACCCTCTGTCTCTCATTTGCTTATCTAGTGTACGTGGGTTTTGTAAGACTATGTTGGCTCTTATTTTATAATATGATATTCCTTTCGGCTGGCCCAGAATAAGGATCCTCAGCCTGAGATGATTTTTTTGGGCTGATAAACAATTGGGTCTAAAATCAAATTTAAGCATCACCTCTACTTCACCTATTTTTATTGGCATAATAATCTAGTCGTCTAATTCAACTGCACCCTCCTTATATTTGAAATTTGTTAATTTTAGAAATTTAATTTTTCTTCTTATCTAATTTAAATATTAGAATCTAATTTAAATATATTTAATCATTTAAAAAGTTTATTAATAGTGTTACCCCTTAGACAAATAAAAGATTTCAATTCTTGAAATTTAACGTCAAACACTTTGACATGTCAAATTAAAGACTTTTATTATAGAAAATATGCAAAGTGATATTAAATTGTTGAGCTGGAGTAATTGATTTTGTGTTTACTCCAAGTAGTCTTGAACCTACATGTTCATAAGCCATATTCGTACTATTATCGAACTATAATTATTCCATTTTAATTATATTAACATTAGTGTACAAATTTTACTTCACCAAAAAATTCAATATTGATGATTTTCCCAGATTAAATTGTTCTAAATGAGATAATTATGTATTAAGGGACAACATTTACATACGTGCGACTTTGTAATAATATTTGAAGTCTTTACACTTAATTTTTGCTTCTTCTTTCTTTTAAGTAAAATCAATTATTTAAGAATTCATTTTAATGTTTTTGCTGATTACCCTGAATGATTGCAAAAGATTAAGATCAATTTCAAAGTTAATGTTGCGACAAGATTAATTTGATGTCATTATGAACTTGACATTGAGAGGGAGAGATATTAATCATAATTAATTACCATAATCAGATCAGTTAGTTAGTTAATTTGAAACTTATTGAGGCATAATCACGTGTAGTTTTATTGAGGCATATAAGCTCCTAGCTGTACAAACAATATCTTGGTGTGCTTGATGAATGAAATCAAGTCTAAGCAGGACCCCGTACGTACCACCAAGGTAGATTTTCTTGATTTGTAATCCACGAAAACATAATTGCAAAATTTAATATTAAAAGAAAAGCACCGTTCAAAATTATGGTACGACAACTGCGGATATGGTGGATTTAGTCGCTAAAAAGAATCTTGGCACCCTCACCCTCTTCCGATCTTCATTTGCGGATGGCAATTGGGCATACGTTAAAAAGAAAAAAAAGAGATGTCCACCTACATCCAAATTCGACAACAAAATTTATGGTAGATCGATGTCCTCTGCTTCTTCTAATGTATGTAGATAAGACTTACGACAGGTTATTAAGGAAAACACCAACATTTTCCTAAATTAAACTATTGGACAAAAGGTAGAGAAAAACAACATTGTTTTTGGTTGAGTACAATGTATTTGGTAACTTCAATAGTGCCCCCATTAATTAATGATCAGGAGAATCAATGCTTCTTTCCCTAGACTATGAAACGGAGCATGTGAACCATGCCATTTTTTGCATTACAGTATTACACTCTGCCGCCCCTTTGCCCTTCTCTCAACCACTAAGCTTTGTTATTCTACTGTTTCTATTTAGTTTTACATTAATCATCTTCCAAGCTTGTAAAATTGAATGCCTTCTTCAATAAACCATCAATCTGTCTTTTCAGCAGGTGGCCTATACAAGTTGTTGCAGAATTCATGGGGTTTTGTTGTATGTCGTGGCCGCCCTATATACATAAATGTAAGATTCTGGATCATGAAATTGCCAGACCGATAAACTAATTTTAAGGACATGACAGTGGTTACGAGGAAATGATTGAGGAGGCAAGGCAGCATACGGCTTACACGGCCTGTACGAGTTGTTGGCGATTTGACACCATACATTGTTCATCCCTCAAACGTAACTTGAAAGAATGATAAACAATTGCAGGTTGCTGGCTAGATATGCTACAAGCATCTTTTCGATTGTAAAGTGTCATCACATGGTCAATGATTGGCCTAGCTTCGGCATGAAATTGCTTTGTTATACGTAGATGGAAGAGTTACGGATATGTATAAACAAAAACGTGGTGAGAGGCAGGTTCAAATTGCCTGTTTAGATGCCTAATCAGAAACAGGGTGTCGTTACTTCAATATCCTTACACGTCGAGGACACAATTGTACACCTCGTTAATTGTTCATGGCATCAGTATTTTAAAGGATTGGTCATTGTTCATGAACCAGATTTTGTGAGAGATACGATTGTACAAAAATCGTGTTGAAATCTAATGAAAGGCAATTTATTATAATATCATATTTATACTTCACTTTAGATTCAAAATATCCATTTGTATAGATAGATAGTGAGATTGGTTCCGCGAGATTTAAGGTAGTAGGAGCGATGGGATTAATTATTATAATGATCAAATTAAAATTATATTTAAAATCGAACTCAACACTTCATTTTGATTCACTTCATTTCGGTTAACGATTAATCGATCTGTTAATTCGGTTAATGATAATTCGGGTCGATTAACCGATTGAACACCTCTAAATATATATATATCAATTGAGTTTATATCAAGTAATAATTTATGATTAACTTGTATCAAGTTTATGATTAATGAAATTTATAGATTAATTAAATTATTATATACAAATCAAAATTATAAAAATATTGATAAGTTTTGCTTATAAATTTATTTTTCTAATTGGAGAAATAAAAAATCTCCAAAGAGCTAAACTTGAAGAGGATCCCAATTTATTGTTTAATTAAACATAGAAACTCAAGGGATTAAAATATATTTAGTGATTTCTATAATAGGCATTTCTACAATAACATTTCATCTATAATACCAATATTAAATTATTTTTTTGTAACAACCTCATGTTTCAAATTTTAGTAAAATTAATTTTATTTTTAAGTGAAATATTTTAACTTTTAAAATATTTAAAATTTATATAAAAATATATTAATCATATTTTATTAAATGAGAATAATCTTTAATAAATGTAATTTGATTTAAAGATGTAATCAAAAGCTCACTAACTAATATTATTAATATATTATAATTTTAAAATTTTAAAATTTTAAAATTCAAATATAATCTAAATATCAAATGTTGATACAAGGATATAACAATCACATTTCTATAATATCCAAAAATTTTGTTATAGAGAAGAATTAATGTAATAAAAATCCCTACGACAGGGACATTCTATCGGCAAAAGTATTAAGCTCCGATGAAAGATGATGGGTATAGCATGATGGGTCTTTTGTTTCAAATTATATTTTTTTGGTATTATCCAGTATCCTTTATGTCTGTTTTACGGTTCATAGAGGCAAACTCTTTTAGAGTTTGTGAATACCTCTCCCAATAATGTCTCTAAGGTTCGAACCCGAATCTTTCATTGAGAGTGTAATGAATAAAAAAAAGAGAGTAAATTACCAAAATAGTCACTTTTATTTGCCTCAGGTTACATTTTAGTCACTTATGTTTAAAATGTTACATTATCATTTGTTTCAAAATGGTCACTCTATTGTCAAGATCTATTACCTTCCAAACGACAGTCCAACGTAGTAGTTAAAATATGTTTTAAATGCCAACGTGGATGTCCAGCCAAGTAAATTAATTTATTTTTTAATTAAATAAATTTAATTAATTGAATTTTCTAAATTAATTAAAGGAAAAAGTTAATTTAGTTTCCCGAAATAATCAAAATCAATGCATTGGATTAATCCTTGAACTAGAAAAAAAGAACCCTTGGTCTCCTTATTCTTTTAGTTTTCTTTTCCATTTTGATTGAAAAAACCATCCATTTTCATAGTTATCTTTGTTGAATCGCAACAATAGAAATCAAATTGACTGCTCCATCAATCGATTGAATTTTTTTTTATTCAAAATGGAAGAACAAATGATCAATTCAATGGAAGGTCCATGCATGGATTACAGTAAGTAATGGGGGTTTTGTTATTTACCTGGGTTTTGGGTTCAATTTTTTTTTTTTTGCAAAAAGGTGGTTCATCTTTTTATTATTTTTTTTTATATATGTGACAGACAAAAAAGACATACTTCCTCTTTGTTTATTTGTATATTATGGGCAACCAAAATTGCAAGCAGGTATAGAGGTTGGAGCGTCAATTTCTTCTTCTTTTTCTTCTATGTCGTTATGCTTTTCTATTCTGTTCTCTGATCGTAACAAAAAAAAAAAAAAAAAAAACCAACCGTTGCTTCTTTTTAAATTGGAGAAAATTTTGTATTCTATTTTCATAAAAAGAAATTAACTTTCTCATCTTAGTTAGACTTCCACGTTGGCATTTAAAATTCATTTTTAAGTGTCACGTCAGACTATCGTTTGGGAGGTAACAAATCTTAACAATAGAGTGACCATTTCGTAACAAAACGATAACGTAAGTGACTAAAACATAGTATTTCAAACATAAATGACTAAAATATAACATAAGGCAAACAAAAGTGGGTAACAAATACATATGTCTAAAATTTCATTTCACGATCAATTAACCTAAAGGAACAGCAAGTTGTCATATTCCGTAGATATTTAATAGAGAGTTTCAAACAATTTGAAGTGAAGGAAGGCATGCAAATGTTAAATTAGGTTGGTGAGTTTCGTTTGAAGAAGAACATAACCTAACTAACAAGCTAGAAATACTTTGTATTCAAAATGTTAATCCTCCTCCTCAAACATCTTAAAGTTACTACCTTTACTTATTACCAATAAAGCACCTCTCAAATTAAGTAATTAGTGATTACTACCTTTACTTATCTCTATTCTTTTAATAATAAAAAAAAAGTGAAATGTATTGACTTTGAGTCATATGTTGGCAACGTGGGCGATTGACGGAGGGCATCGTTGGCATTATCACCATGCATCGTCATCTCAAAACATGCAAAGGTTCTCTCTTCTTCAATTATTCTTGGAATCAAACTTTGAAAATTAATATTCTTAATTTATTTAAATGCCACTTGGAATACATAAATACATAGAGTTGTGAGGGGAAAGGTAGATCCACGTAAGCTATCCTCTCTAACCTAGCTTATGTTTGGACAAATACATGCAGTGATGCCGAATGAAATTATTGAGGGATGAGGATGCAATATATTCAAGTCCAGGGGTTTTAATTTAGCCACATGCAACTGATTTGGGTCTTGAATTGATATAAATTCATCCTAGATAGTATTTTTTTTATATAATTAATTTGCTGATTACACATGACAAACATTGGTTTGTTTAAATTTAATATATCTTTCTCTTGTTGAAAACATGTAGAAAGAGTTTGAATGATAATAGCATCATCAATTTTAATCATGGAATTAGGAGGTGGTTCTTCGAAAACAAGGCAGCAGGTACATAAATTAATTAATCATTAAATACTGAATATAATTAAGGTTAGATGATCCATTATGGGCTACTGGCTAACGACTAATGCCTCTCATTATTTGATTATTATTGAAAAATGAATGGCCGACCTGACAAGTGTGGGAAGATGGATGTTTAGAGTCGGCAGATGATACATATCCAACAACTAATAATTATATATTTTTAAAATATAAATTTGCAAATAGCAATCCAACACTGGCCATTGATTTTAGGAAATGAGCGGCTACCTCTTCTTAAAGTATTTCATGCAACCTCTTTTATGCAAACTCATTTTATCATATTTTTAAAATAAATAAATAAAATATGTTAATAATATTTAAAGAAATTAAAAATATGTTAAAGATTACAAGAATATTATTTATTCGTAAGTAATATTTTCTTTTTGTTTTTTCAATATTAATGTGGGATGTTATTAGTGGTAGTGCATACTCTTCCATGTTGGTTTTATGAGTTAATCGGGTATCAACTCAGTTACGGATCTTACAAAAATATAAGTCTGCGTTTAAAATAGATTATATTATTTGAGAGTGTTTTAGTTTTTTTATCTTTAAAAAAAACCAATAAATTAATTTACTATAATAGGATTTGTACCCATGACATTTGGGCTAGAAAAATTTTACCACTTAACCATATTATTATTATTTAATTATTTAAACCTTTGACTGAGTTGGTGTCATGAGTCAATTGGGCACCAACTCGATTAGGAAAATTATGAAAATGTCATTTCGTATTTAAAATAAACTATGTTATTCTAAGGTACTTTAGTCTTTTTTTATTTATATATTCAAAGAAAAACCAATAAATAATTTGCATATGGTGACATTTAAACCCATGACATTTACATGGATAAAACTTTACCACTTACTTAACGCTTTATTTTGAGTTGATATTACAAATTAACACAAGGTTAACTCGAGATTTATGTCAATATCATGATAAATAATTGTATTACATTCAATATTCTTAATATAATGTAAACATGTTTAAGTTTAGTTTTAAATTTTTTTTTTCATTTTAATATAGTACATAATTTAGTTTATGACCTGATAACCCCCTCTGGCGGATACATCAGCCAAATCAAAGAAGACAACGAAAATGTTAAAAAGAATAAAGCCACCCCACGGATCATCATGGCTCATGCATGCTCTTGTTTTTTATAAATAAAAAAAGAAGAAAAAATGTCGTTTGCTTCACTTTGCTAAGCCAAGTGCTTCTCTGCACAACTCTCCAGCCTTATCACATGTTTGAGAAACAAAAAATCAGTGACCTCTGGACTCAGTTCCTTCACATGTTAATGTATGCCTCGTGCCTTACGGGACCGACTACCTGAAACATCTGCTGCACACCCATCTTTGCTTTCCTCTTCTTAGATGGGCATGTGCTTTGCAACCTTATCATACATAATCTACTCCTTACAGATCACCCTTTGTCCTCAACTAAAGCAACCGCTAATGTTGTTCATCTCTTCAGGTTCGCCACTTCTGTTTTACAAAGCCAACACACAAGACCTCAATTTGCATGTCTTTCCGGACCTTGTTACATTCAAAAAACTATACGACATTAAACTATAAATAATAATCTGTATTCAGTTCCCAAGATAAATGAAAATCTTCTGCTTCATGCTTCCTTGTCTCCTTTTGGACACCAACTGCACAGTAACAACCATCACCCATATATTCCGTTCAAGGACTATGGCTACTATTTTTAATGCTCCAACATCTTATCTTAAGGTAACCCAATATTCTTTAGTCTATGACGGTACAACTCTCTGTTGGTTCTTTGAAGAAAGACATGAATTTCAAACATCAACATGTATATATATGAGTAATTATTATCATCATCATCAAAGAATCAGAATGACTTATTGTTAATTGAGAACATGGTACTATTGGAGAGGCAAAGAGGCATGCAGTTAGAGTATTGGCCTGTGTTTGCTGTCTAAATATTCCATCTCGTTAACGTTGCCCATCTTATGACCATAAGAAATAAAAAAGAATTACGGGTTACCTGGTGTTGCCTTAAAATACTACAGAAAGTTAGGTCACCCACAACGCCATCACATGCGTTTAGTTACCTTGACACGAATATGCCAAGGGTTTCCCTTGTTATAAATAGCTAAGTTAGCGAATCATTTGCAAATTAAGCTTTCAGAACTGGTAAAGTAACTAAAAAATGGCAGCCTTACCTCCCATCTCTGATGTGCATCAACCCGTTAGGTCAATTAGTTTACCCTCCAGGGTCCATCCCACTTGTGTTAAACTTGAAGCCGCACTTAACCATCTAAAAGCCTGGAAAACATCCTCAGTTTCAACCAGTACTGCTGGTTTTTCCGGTGAGACCATTCGGATTGGTCTAGTTGACCTTGCAGATTTGTTTAACTGTGTCCGAGAAACCATCACCTCTCCTCAAACCCAAAGAACACTTGTTCAGTATCAAAACGGGAGACTCGTAGAAGAGGCATTAGATGAGTCCGTCACATTTCTAGACACTTGTGGCAAAGCTAGGGATCTATTGTTGGCGATGAAACAACATGTACAAACCCTTCAATCGGCTCTACGCCGAAGGCGTGGAGATTCAAGCATTGAAACTCAAATTGCAGCTTACATCAACTTCAGGAAGACGGTAAAAAAGGAAGTAGCAAAGTGCCTTGGAGCATTGAAAAAATTAGAACGCAGATTCGTCTCCTCGTCCACAACCTTGGATGTAGACCCTCATCTGCTAATGGTGGTCAAAGTCCTAAGAGAAACAACCTCCATTACCATCTCTGTTTTTCAATCTCTCCTGCTCTTCCTGTCAGTTCCTTCGATGAAGACAAGGGTCGGAGGATGGTCAAAGATTACAAAATTGATTCCATTACTTTCATCTGAAAGAGAGCACAAGGTGATAAATGAAGTTGGGGCCGTCGATCTTGCTTTCTACTCCATCAACGGACAGTTGAAGAGTGGCGGTGGCATGGTCGAAGTAGACATGTTGCAGAGGACTTTGAAGGCTGTTGGTGCCACCATTGATGGCTTTGAAACTGGATTAGATTGCGTTTTTAGGTGTCTAGTTCAAAACAGGGTCACTTGTCTCAACATCATCACTCATCAGTGATGCCAAATTGTTGTGTAGTTATACTTTAGTTGAAAGTTGGATATATAATACAAATAGAATTAGACTTCTATAATTCTCTCCATTTTGCTTTCGTATGGTTGTTTAATCATTGAATGCATAAAATATCTTCATTATAATTTCCAAAGACTTAAGCTAAGGCTAAATCTATAAGAATACAAAGGCAGTCAGCAGAGACAAGACCAGCCCCTTAGGCCTCGTCATTGAATATTTTCTTCTCTTGTACCGTGGCATGATTGCCTTAAAAGCGTAAAAGGTGTAATGGTAAATTATTTTTCCCTAAAATGGCACATCTTTAATAAATAATAACATGATATATAATCATTAAATTAAATAAAATATTATGAAAAGTTAGTAAATTAATATGAGTATCAACTTACGATGAATTAAAAATAAGAATTCGTATTTTTAATAAGTTAGGCAAAACAATAGTCGGATCAATAATTTGACACTCTTTTAAGGGTAGTAGCTTAGATGTTTAATGTCTTTTAAGAAATTATTGGAATGGTAGGGTGTTTGACTGTTTGTTTTAGTTAGTTCTTTTAGGTTTTTTTTTTTCCAAAAAAATAATGAAGCCTAAGTTTTAAATATTTAAAAAAGAAAATTCAAAATTAAATATAGCCTACCAACTAGTGGAGGATTGGTAATTTCCAGATTTTCATGGAAAGAGCAACAGCTGTGATGACAAAAGGCAAATCAATGATTTACACTCCTTATTATTGGCACACGTTTTGGCATAGAGCAATACGTGGTCTTACCTTATTACCCGAATTAGATATGCCATGGATGGCTTAAAAGATAGAAAAAAGGTGGGTTGCTTTTAAACAACGTCCAATGGGCGAGCAAATAAAACAAAATGATGGAGACAAGAGTAGTACAAGCCACTCGTGCACACAATATAATAGCATAAAAAGGGTTGCCAATTATGCTATTATCAAGATCTTGGAATTATAATATCCTAATAAACTATTACAGTTTGCCATTTGGTTTATGTAACAGATCTAGATCTCAATCTCGAGAAATATTATTAATAAGCACCTTTTGCTGTTCTAAGGTTCTTACAAATGGAGACACACCAGGTAAGCCACATATGTAGAAAGTGAGACAGCTGCTATTATTTTTTATACTTTGGGAAGTTGGGATAATGTGGCAAGCAGGCAGGGAGGCAAACTCTTTAGGCTACATCCAAAACATGACACCTCAAGCATGCATGCATATTTCTTCATCATTTTGGTGAATGACGTGACATGGTATCCGGATTCAAAGGTGGGAAAGCCCATGCTGGCTCACATGATTGCTCACATTAGAATTGCTTAGCATTCAATACTTATATAAATAGATATTCCCTGGTGTGGTTTTGACAGAGACCATCTCAAACTCTCAAGCTCCGAAAGAAGAAAAAAAGCAAACAAAAAAATATGGGTGGCAAATACCATGTAAGATCAATCAGCTTGCCTTCAAGGTCACATCCTACCACCCTTGGAATCGAAGATGAGCTCAACAGGCTCAAAGCTTGGGAAGCATCGTCACCTTTGACCACATGTGAGTCGATTTTTACATGTCTTTCGGGATTGGAAGACTTGTACCAATGCATGGACGATCTTCTCAGCATGTCTTCGACACAACAAGTCCTCTCACAGTATCATCAACATGAGAAATGTGTTGATGAATTGTTGGATGGATCCGTGAGGCTTTTGGACATTTGTGGCATTGCAAGGGATAACATGTATGAAATCAAGGAACATGTTCATGCTCTTCAGTCAGCTCTCCGAAGGAAAAAGGGTGATTCGAGCATTGAGGATAACATTGTTAACTACACTAAATTCAGGAAACAAATGAAGAAGAAAGGAAAGAAATTGATCACAGAGTTGAAGCAAATGGGAAACAAACTTGGAGCATCACCACTCCTCCTGGACCAGCACCAGGACGAGGAGCAGTATCATCATTTCTCAGCTGTGATTCGGGTCCTAACACAAGTTAATGCAACCAGTGCTTCAATCTTCCAATCATTTTTCTCATTTTTGTCGGCACCAGTTTCCTCAAAGCAAACAAGATGGTCTGTGGTGTCAAAGTTGATGATGCACAAGGGGGTAATATCGTGTGAAGAGAATGTAAATGAATTGGAAAGCGTGGATGCTGCACTTTGCAAACACACTTCAGATGTTGAGAAGATGCAGATGGCACATAAAAGATTGGTGGAGTTGGAAAGTGGGATTGAAGGCCTAGAGAAGCGTTTGGAATGCGTGTTTAGGCAGTTGATCAAATCAAGGACATCTCTCTTGAACATAATCTCTCAATAGAGATTTCCCAAATCTATTTCTTGTGCTGAGGCATCCAAATTTTAGAGGACATGCCCAGAGATTTTTTATTCCAATCTGAATTCAAACCAATTTGTACATTACAAACAAAAATTATTGTTATAGAATGATATATAAGTTACGTCATTGGATCATTCTGGCATGTGTTTTGAATTTCTTCCATTTTAGGTAATTTGACAAAAAAAATTATCAAAATACAAGTTTAACAAAAAAAATTATCAAAATACGTTTAAGAGTTCAAAAGGTAAAATAAAATTAAATGGAGAATAAAAATAATAGAAAATCAAAAAAATTGTTACTGCCTTTATTTAATAGTTTCTCAAATCAAGAATCACCTTCAAAAATTGATCCCATCAAGTTGAAACTAATAATATTAGGAACACTCCATATGAATCATTATCTATTGAATAGATGAACTTACTTTGGAATATTGCATGATTATTGATAAAACTTGTTGAGGAACTCATTGCATGCTTGTTTGTGTCTACACATTTGTAAATTAAGGCAAGAAATGTTATCAAAGTTCTTCAAGTTTTCCATTTGTAAATTATAGCATCCATGTAGCTAATATTTCCATCAACGGGCAAACTTCCATTTTCAATGACCCAAGATATTTTAACAACACAAAGCTAGGCAGAAAGGCAACAAGGTAAAATAAAAAAGCATAGGAAACAAAACGCAATTCAAGAATAAGGAGAAATCTATCGATAATATTAATATAATAAGTTATGACGATAGAGTGCAACGAAGACTGAGCTTTCTTTGGATAGTGGAGGCAGTTAAAGTTGCATATCAGGATAATATTGCGGATTCATTTATAAAGAATCTGACAAGGAGTTTTAAGAAACATGTAGAGGATATGAGAATGCAAAATATGACTTCAACTACTCGACTAGGACGAGTAAGCGGTTATGTCTATGTAGTTGTAATTTTTTGAATAAATTGGTTTAATAAAACTCTATCATTATCATTAATATATTTTGTATATGTGGACGGATCATAACGTCAGAAGATAATTTGTATTAGTAAATAATGTAAAACAAGTCTTTAGTCTAATCAAGACTGAACAAATCGATTAAAATACTAATATGTCATCCATCAAGTCCAAATGAGCAGATACATTGTCTTAGGGATTGGAGCAGATGACTCCTAGAAAGTATAGACATACATAGGTGTGATTGTCTGGACTAACAATACATTAGATAGGACCCAAGTTGAATAAATCGTATATCCATTTATGGATTTATTCGCTTGTCACATTCATAGTGTGGTTACCTTAATCCTAAGTAAATGACAAACAATGTGTGCATGGCTCATATGCTTTGATATATTGATAGCCTTAGTTAATGTAACGACCAAGTTTCTAATGGTACCGAAAATTATGATTTTGGGACCCCATTTCTGTAAATTGAGCCTGTAAATATCAAATAAAAATATTTATGGAGTTATTATATAGGTGAATTGAAATTTGGATAGTCAATTGAGTTGAAATTGTGATTAATTAGGGCTAGGGACTAAATTTTAAAGTCCAATCGCTATATATTTTTAATTATAAAATGGTTTGATGACTTAAACTGCAATTAACCCAAGATTCAAAACAGCAAATATACCATGTTAGATCTTAAGTTAGTGGAGGGTAAGGTTTTGGAATTAATAATTTAATAATAAGGTTTATTAAATAAATTAAGGTTAATTATGTTAATTAACCATTTAAGTATAGCATAAAAGACAAATTAAAAGGGAAAGCAATCAACTTTCTTTCTCTTCCAAAATGTACAAAGAAAGAAACAAGAAGAGGATGTTATCTTTGTTAGGTTCAAGCTTTTAGCTTCAAAATTCAAGTAAGTCCTTGGTTATTTTCTTGTAATTTTTATAGATTTGAGGACATGGGAGCTTGATTTAGTTAGATCATGTACCAATTTGTAAAAATTTTAAAGTTTTGAAACTTGATATTGTTGAGAACTGAAAGTTTTAGGTGTTAAACTGATTGAAATTAAGCTTAGTTTAAGAAAATGACTAAATTGTAAAGCCTAATTAATAGTTTTGTATATTAGGGACAAAATTGAATAAAATGTAAAATTGATAGTAGGAATAAGAAATAAGAGGTCACTAATGGGTATTTGTAAAAATGGGTTTCAATTAGAAGTTATAAATTGAAAGTTAGGTTAGTCCCAATTTTAAAGACTAAATTGAATAAATTGCAAAATTTGTATAAATTGATAATTGATTGTGAATTGGTTGATTATTAATAGTGTGATATGTTCTATATCAATTTATAGCTAATGTCTACCCAAATTCGTCGAGAGGGAAATGAAAATCTAAAGTCGTCGATAAGTAGCTCGGAATGTCGATTTGCATTTCTATGATTTGGGAACTATTTATTTTCCACATATGCATATCATTTTGCATTATATGGAGTTTGAGGTGAGTTATTGGTAATTACTTGAGTCGATTGATGTATTTGAGATCAATGTTCGAGATAAAGACTGAATTGAATAAGATAAAAATTTTATGATTTACTTGATATATGATAATTGACATGAAATTATATTGAAACATATTTTATATGCTTGAAATTATGAAATGCTGATAAATTGTAAATTAAACTATATGTACTGAACTGGAAATTGAATACTCTTTTAGTTGTTCGGATCAAGTCGAATATAGTTGGCATGCCATAGGGTCAGAGTATCAATTGAAAGCCATCATTTCTGGAAAATCCAGGGTCGTAGATTGTATTTGTAAGTCATTGTGGCCAGGCAACCCGAGGTGACAGAATAATCAATTTGTGAAAGCTATCATGGCTGGGTAATCTGAAGTGGTAATATGTACTTGTTAGCGTCATCGTTGCTGAACAACCCCAAGTGCCTGATCCTTGTATCCGTTCTAAGTCTGTGGTGGTTAATAGGGTTATAAATGAATTAATTAGTTGATTGATATGTGGAGTAATATATATGAAATAGAAATACAGTAGGCAAAATGAATGCATTAATGAGCTAATAGGCTCAGAATCGATATAAAATGTGGTATGAGATGAGAAGTATGTGTATATACATGTATGTTTATGAATATAATTGTAATTAGATATAGTGATTGAATTGAATCAAATAGTTTATGGGATTGTTGAAAAATTGTTAAACTTGTATGCAAATCTAATGAGTTACAAATGAAATTAGTTGTATACTTGCCTTGTGAAAATGGAAGTGTTTTACATAGAATTGTAAGGAATTAGATTAGAAATTGAATGTATACATGATTCATAAGTTAATTATTTTGTTTGAATCATAGATTTACCATTGAGTGTATTGTTCAGTGTACGGTTTTGTTTTCTTCGTGCACAAGTTAATAGATTCTCGAGCGAGTGACAAGTTAATTCCAGCATTTAGTGGATGATTCCCAACTCAGCAAAGTTCGTATATCTCATTTTGATTTAAGTATGGCATGTACCTAAGTTAGGTCAAGTTTTGTTTTGCTTCTAAATTCTTGTATCTTTTGAAGCTGACATGATAAGGTGCAAATTGGGCTAAGTGAACATATTTTGTTTATAAGTCTTTTGCATATATGATCTAAATGGTATGAATGGTTGATATGTTAAAGATTAGTTGATTATATGTATGTATGTATGTATGTATGTATGTATGTATGTATGTATGTATGTATGTATGTATGTATGTATGTATGTATGTATGTATGTATGTATGTATGTATGTATAAGTTTGTGATTGTAATGCATTAGTTGTTTAGGTTATGAATGATAAGGTATTAACCTAGTATAGTTAAGGTAATTGATATGTTTAGAGTGGTATTGAAATGTTGCTTATAATAGCTGATTATTAGGGTGAGTGGGTATACGATGATGCTCATAAAATTGCAGGTTTGTGCACACTAAAATTTCAAAAATAGTATGTGATATCACGACGTCAAATGTACCACGTCACGACAAGAAATAACCTATAATGTCACAATAAGACGAGGAACTTCGTCGTCCTGACGAGACCAAAACAGGATGTCACGTCATAATGAAGAACTCCCACACATCACGACGTCAATCCTATAATTTTAATCTTTTACAATTTGATCCTGGTTTGGTTTCAAGTTAGCATTAGAGCTTTCGTAAGCTCATATAAGACTCGAGAATGATTATTTGTCGTATTATTTGCTTATAACTCTTGTAATTTGTATGCCTAATGATATCAATTTTATTAAATTCAATTGTAGTTGCTCCGATAATGAATGTGACACATTGTAGCTCGGACCTGATGATTGGGTCGGATATAAGGTGTTATAGTTAAATTGGTAATAGAGTCAAAAATTGGTACATTGAGTATTACAACTTTTGCATGACATAGCTTCATTTACTATAGAAGAATTCATAACCCAATAAAAGATAAAAGATATTCTTTCATCGACATTACATAATAGATGGAAAGTAACATGGCTACGGGTTATTGTCTTAAGACGAGTTATTTAATTACTATTTTTTAGTAGTTGACTTTTCATGAAGGAAGATGCCATGGTTATCATGAGATAAAATAGGATTCTATTGGGGGAACAAATTTATTCCAAATAGATTAAAGATGTCATATGACGGTAACACATATATAACAAGGTAATTGGACGAGCACATAAAACAAAGTAATAATGGTATTTAATAGGGAGAGCTCAGGCATGATACTTTAGTGGAATGATTCCATGACTAAATATTGCTATAATTAATAGGTGAAGCATAGAAATTTAATTACAAATTATTTGAAAATTATATATAGCCAATTGGCCTCTCCACTTGCTCGGTATAACCTTGATGGTTTATATTAATTGCTAATATAGAAAAAAATGTGAAACGATGAACTAGAGAAGTAGATCGCATGTATCCGCAGTAAATGCGTTTTCTCGCTATGAACAAGAGATGACTCGAGAACTAATTAATTTCATCGAATTATTTTTTAATTAAATAATTAGAATTCAAAATGGAAATTAAATTAATTTAATCCCTATTTGATAAAGTATTGAAAAAAATTAATCAACTGAAAGTTATATTTTCGACAACTTATTTTTTTAGACTGGTTTGATAACCCACAATAAAAACAACTAAATAAAAATTTTCTATAAAAATGTGTAAAAAATGATAAGTAGATAGGGTGAAACACCCATTTCCCGACTTGGTTGTCGGGTTTGTACTATGGGATGCTACGTTTGTTGCCAGAGCAACTACAGACAATTATACACCATACGATCATTCAAACATGTAAAAAAGTATCATTTACATATATAATATGTTACCTAATCATTTTTAGGTCACACACAAGCATACGAGAGCTCTTTTATTAACTCGATGGTGAATTAGGACTAAATTGTAAAGTTTTTAAAATTTTGGGATGACATCGCGACTTCATGGTTTCCACGTCGCAACATCATCAACTCAGTGAGTCACATCGTGACTTCAAGTATATCGACGTCGTGACATCACTCACTGTCAGCCTTATGTCGTAACGTTGGGGTTCGAGGTCGTGACGGTGTATCTGTTTTTGGCAAAATGCATATTTGGTACCTATTCACTTGACAAAACATGCTAAACCTAGTTTGTAACAATTTGAATACAATCATTTAACATGACATTTATTACATATCATTATGTCATTCAAGTTCATCATATGCTTACCTATACATTTTTGACACACCAAGCACTTATATGACCTTAATTAAAGCCAAAACAAAATATACCAATTATGTTTCAAGCATAACATTCAATTATACCAATTCCAACTATTCATCAACTTAACTACCTTATTTATTTCATTTTGTAATCATCCACATGTCAAAACATATAAGCTTATATCATCACTCATACTAGCATGAAACATGATTAGTGCCATACATTTACCAAGTCAAAAGGAAATCATATTACAAAGATTTAACCATGCCACAATTTCCATATAACCAACTATCCAAAATGATCATTTGCACACTAAGGTTCCTCTATACACATGCCACAAACTTTGGACTCTAAATAACATAATTCTACCATTTTTTTATAGTGTGTGCTTCCCATTGATCCGACTCAACAAGTTGCGCAAGGTGACAATCTATAAGGAAAGGAAACAACTCGAGTAAGCATTAAGGATGCCTAGTAAGTTCAAATGGAAATACTATGCTTACCTTGATCATTTATAAGAATAACAACTACCTATCACTTTGGCATACAATTTGGCTATCTTTACCAAAATGTCTTACCAACATTAACAATCAAATAAGTTAGATATACTTGCACATCATGAATAATATCAATTAATTCCAAAGAAATTTCATGTCACATAAAAAACTATAAACATACATCATTTCATATCAATACATTTTTAAGTTTTTCCATTTCAATTCAATGAATTTCGCCCGATGGAACTATAGTAAAACAGATTCGAATACACGGATGAACTGAGTTGCTCACACGAGCTAAAATTACATCAGGTTAGCCATTCGGGCTAAAATTATATTACATATAACTCAAGAATCTACAAAAGATGCTAAATCTCGTTATAACATGTAAAATTTCTGATTAAGCGCGCGTATAACCCTATTGGCATGTCAATTATATCCTAAGCTTTTACTAAGTTCACATGGGCATCATTTTCATATATATATCATTACCAATCCTTGTAATCAACCATAATTCATATTGTACCTTGTACATGATCAAATATTTTCATTTGCATGCCCTATAATCAATCAACTTTCACATTTGTACTTTGTGCTATTACATAATATGATCACATAACATTTCAATTTAGTCCATTACTAACCATACATTCAAATTTCACTAATGCTCTAATTATATCCAAACATATAAATGAAATCAAACACAAAAATTGCACATAATATAAAATAATATAGTAATCTCTATATGAACTTACCTATTCAAAATGTGAAAAGAGTGGATACTTCAAGGACTAATTCATAACTTTTGCCTTTCCCCTGTTAGCTCCACTTTGATCCAAATCTTAATCTATACAATTATTTTATATGCAAATCAATACTAATCACTTTCATACAATGCTATGATATGCATGAACCTATATAAATTTATTTTTTGATTTCCCTCATATTTTACATTGTATTCAATTTGGTCTCTGAACTCAAGATAAGCATAACTTTCGATTCCTAGCTTCAAATTAAAATTTGATTTCATATATTCTCATTTGGGACCTTATACTTTCTATTTCTAACATATTTCTTGAAAAGTTTTACATTTACTCAATTTGGTCTCTAATGTAACAAAGTTAACAATAAGTTAAATTAACTTTACAATCTAATCCTTTTCATAATTTAAGCTTAAAATCTATCAATTTCAAGCCTAATTCTTCAAGAAATCAACAATGATAACTTTCTAAAACTTTAACAGTTTCACAAATTGCTACATGGCATGACCTCAAATCTATAAAAATTACAAGAAAAGAACTTAAATTTACCTTTCAATTTATGGTTGAATGTCATGAAAATTTTCTAGGTTTTCTTCTTCCCTTGGACGGCAAGAAATTAGGTGGAAGACAAAGATTGACATTTTTCCACTAACTTAACATATATCTATAGTTGAATTAAAGAATAATCAAGCTAGTTTAATTAACATAAACATAATTTAATTAACTTAATTTAACATTAATTAATCTTAGTGGATTATACCATCATCACCCACTTTCTCCTACTTAAAAATGGTCTAATAACCATTTTGACCCTTTGATTAATTGCTATTTAAATCCTCAAGCCTTTGGTCAATCAAAACTCTATAGCGATTGAACTTTTATAATCTAATCCCTGGGCCTTAATTAATTATTCATTTGATAAAATTACTTGACCAGTCTTTGATATATTTTTATAACAACTCCATAAATATTCATATTTAATATTTACGAACTTGGTTTACAGAACGAGGTTTTGAAACCGCATTTTCCAATACCACTGAAAATTGGACCGGTACATAGAGACCTAAATATCACTTAATAGAGAATAAATTCGATTGCTATTTTATTTTAATTTATTTCATTTAAGATTATATTATCATTTATCAAACAATATATTCAATATTTAATTTTAAATAATATATTAAATTAATTTTTTAACTTAAATTCAATACTTAATTTTTCAGTATTTTTTTTTTCAACACTTACTT
This sequence comes from Gossypium anomalum, assembly GCA_025698475.1. Classification (NCBI taxonomy): domain Eukaryota; kingdom Viridiplantae; phylum Streptophyta; class Magnoliopsida; order Malvales; family Malvaceae; genus Gossypium; species Gossypium anomalum. The sequence continues at coordinate 22,123,590 of CM046966.1, forward strand.
TTTTGAGCACTTAACTTTTCAATTTATCAAATATATCATAAGTCATCACAATTTCATAAGAATAAGTTGGCTAAATTTATTTGCTCATAAATTCTAATACAATACAATCACCATAATTTTAAGGGGATTAAAATTGGGCTGATAAATAATTTAATTAGTTTAATCAATTAATTAACTGAATAATTAGGCTGAAAAAATTTATAGTAGTTGGTTTAAAAACTGAATAACACGTATAATTGATTTGGTAAATGATGAGGCCCAAATAAGCCTGATTTTATAGGGAGGGGTAGCAACCCTAGTCCCAAAGAGGGCTTGCCCCACCCCCACCTTATACATTCCTAGTAAGAGTTGATTTTTTCTATTAAAATATATTATTCTATTATAACTTGTTCAACTAAAACTCTCATTATTTTTCTCTATAAATATATATTAGGGGCTAGGTTAAACACACACCTTATATACGTTGATTTCAATTTTTTAACCCTTAAAGTTTCACTAAAGTGTTCATTGGTTCGCTAATAGTGCCCACACTCTAACAAACCAAGGTCAAGGATAGTAGAAAAGATCAAGTGGTTAAAAGCCAAGAACAACTTATTCTGTCTAATCCAAAACACATGTACTATTCAGGTAAAGGGTTTATTGATATAAACATCTCAACCGGTCGGCTTTAAAGAAAATTTTTAAAATTCCATTGTGCTTAATTCCACTATTTTCAAATTGATTTTTTCAATATAGTCCAACAAATATGGAATGCTTGAACAATTAAATAAAATTGTCTATAATATTTATTTTCTTATTATTTTTATTAATAATCGTATTATTGACTACTTTCTTGGACTAATATATTATACATGATGATTTATTTTAATTTTTATTACTCGTTTAGAAAAAAATTTTATCGTATTGATAATTTTTTATCATAATTAATCTTTTAATATATATATATAAATTATGTAACTGTATAATTATAATTTGTAATTACGAATTATATTATCAAACATGATATATAAAATTATGATGTGATTACATTCTATAAATGAAACATATTTAGACAATTACAAGGATTGTAATTACAAAAAAATGTAGTGTACAAATGCACCCTTGTTAAGTATTAATGCAATCCCCTATGTTGTAATTAACATTGAAATCTATATAACCAAGGAAGGCTTACACAACGCCTCCATGTGTCTTTTGCGCAATTTTTTTGGTCAAAATTCAATTCTAATCCCTTTATTATTATCGCTTTTGAGATTCAGTATTTATATTTTAATTTGAAACTATGCTCTTATAATTAAATATAAATATTTATTATCTTCAACTATTTCAATTAAAATGTTGAGGATATTCTAAGGGAGGCCTTTTTTTTTTTTTTTTCGTCTTAAATATGTTCCTTCATATATTTTTATAAAAGGAATGCCCTAAGGTTTCTCTTCATGAAACGTGTAAAATATTTATTTATTTATTTTAGTCATTATAAAATGATGGTCAAATGACAGTTTTGATCCTTATATTATGCACATATTTAGTATTTAGTCTTTATATTTTAATTTTACATAATTTAATCATTTAGTTTTACAATAACATTAGTTAGTCTAAATTATTAATATCTTTAATTGTTCGAGTTAAAGTGCTGACATGAAAAAAAAATTTAAAAGCACATTTCTAACATAAAAAGGAAATTTATTTCGGCATAATAAATTAGAACGAGTATTTAAAAAAAAATCAAGCTTAACATTGTGTCAGAAATAATAAAATGTGACAATTATTTGGATTAATTAATAATATTATAAAATTTTAAGGGTCAAATTATATCAATTTAAAGTACATATACTAAAGTGGTGAGACCATAACTATAATTCTAATATAATAAAAAATGTAATCTTTTTAAAAAAATTAATTTTATTAACAATTAAATTTTAAATTTTAAATTCAGAAATTAAAAGAATAAATTCATAATACTAAATTTCAAATGTATAAAATTAAGGGATTCCACTGTATTTTAATCTTTAAAATTTTACTTTTGTCAAAAAAAAAAAGAGTAACCGAAAAACAATAGTAATATATTATTAACAAATAAAAAGTCAGATGTAGAAAGTGAGACAACTGTTGCAATTTTTAAACTTTGAGAATTTGGGAAATGTGGCAAGCAGGCAGGGAGGCAAACTCTTCAGGTTGCAGCCAAAACATGACACCTCATGCATGCATACATATTCTTCATCATTTTGATGAATGACGTGACATGGTATCCGGACTCAAAGGGGCAATGCCCATTCTGGCTCACATGATTGCTCACATTGGCATAGCATAGCATTCAATATTTATATAAATAGATATTCCCTTGTTTGATTTTGACAGTGACCATCTCAAACTCTCAAGCTCTGAAAGAAGAAAAAGAGCAAACTAAAAAAACAAAACATGGGTGGCAAATACCATGTAAGATCAATCAGCTTGCCTTCAAGGTCACATCCTACCACCCTTAGAATCGAAGATGAGCTCAACAGGCTCAAAGCTTGGGAAGCATCATCACCTTTGACCACATGTGAATCGATTTTTACATGTCTTTCGGGATTGGAAGACTTGTACCGATGCATGAATGATCTTCTCAGCATGCCTTCGACACAACAAGTCCTCTCCCAGTATCATCAACATGAGAAATGTGTTGATGAATTGTTGGATGGATCTGTGAGGCTTTTGGACATTTGTGGCATTGCAAGGGATAACATGTATGAAATCAAGGAACATGTTCATGCTCTTCAATCAGCTCTCCGAAGGAGAAAGGGTGATTCGAGCATTGAGGATAACATTGTTAACTACACTAAATTCAGGAAGCAAATGAAGAAGAAAGGAAAGAAATTGATCACAGAGTTGAAGCAAATGGGAAACAAACTTGGAGCATCACCACTCCTCCTGGACCAGCACCGGGACGAGGAGCAGTATCATCATTTCTCAGCTGTGATTCGGGTCCTAACACAAGTTAATGCAACCAGTGCTTCAATCTTCCAATCATTTTTCTCATTTTTGTCGGCACCAGTTTCCTCAAAGCAAACAAGATGGTCTGTGGTGTCAAAGTTGATGATGCACAAGGGGGTAATATCGTGTGAAGAGAATGTAAATGAATTGGAAAGCGTGGATGCTGCACTTTGCAAACACACTTCAGATGTTGAGAAGATGCAGATGGCACATAAACGATTGGTGGAGTTGGAAAGTGGGATTGAAGGCCTAGAGAAGCGTTTGGAATGCGTGTTTAGGCAGTTGATCAAATCAAGGACATCTCTCTTGAACATAATCTCTCAATAGAGATTTCCCAAATCTATTTCTTGTGCCGAGGCATCCAAATTTTAGAGGACATGCCCCGGATATTTTTATTTATTTATATAAACTCCAATCAACTGTACATTACACAAAAAATATTGTTATAGAATGAAATATCATGTGTTTTATCTTCTGCTGATATTGATATTTAATAGTTTCTCCCCCAGTTTTGGTATTTGAGACCTTGTAAATTTCTATTTTTCCAATTTTTCTTAGACTTCAGAAATGATATATGGGAGAAAGTGATAACAGGAAAGGATTAGAGACTCAAACTTAGGTTCATAACTTCAACTAATCTGATATAACTATAGTAGGTATGGTTGTTGTGGATTATTCCATACATCCTCTCCATTTCAGTGATCTACATTTCGTATCTTTTATAAATCAAAAGGTAAACTATTCCATTTTTTAAAAATTCCTTCCATTTCTACTTTTAGTAACGACGTATCTAACGAAGCAATCGGATAATTACACGTGGTGTACTACGCGTACCTCATGCTGGTGTAATACATTTTATCACATTATTAAATATTTAAAAATTAAAAAACCTCCAAACTAAATAATTTTTAATAATTATTTTAAAAAACCATGCCTAAGATAAATCTAGACATAGTTTTAAAATAATTATTAAAATTTATAAAAAATATATAAATTTTTTGAAATTATTTAAAAATTATTAGAACAGTGTTTAAAATAAACCCCAACAACCGTTTGTCTAAGTTTATTGTAGAATTGTTTCTTAAATAATTATAGAAAATTAGTTAACATTTATTAATGATTATAAGAAATTAATAAAATAGAACTTATCAACTTAATTAACTAAAAATATCAATTGGATTAAAAAAATATCTGTGTATATTATATGTGGGTATGTTTGATTTCTTTAAACATGCATGTTTGTATGAGTTTTAAAAACTTTAATCATTATTTATAATTATTAATAATTTTAAATATATTTTTATATTTTTTATAATTATTTATAAAACCATTTTAGAGTGAACTTCAATGATTATTTGTCCAAAGTCATTCTAGGTGTTGTTTTTAATTTTTTTTAAAAGTAAATTTTTAAAAACTTTAAAATTTTTTATAATTTTTAAATAATTTTATATTTTTTTGGAAAATTGTGTCCAAACCCATGCCTTTTATATGAGTGAAACAGAAAGTCAACCAAATGAAATAAAGATATGATTCATTATCAAAGAGAATTGTTTAACTTCAAATAAAAAAACATCTTAATTTTTTTAACATTTGACAAACCACGGGTTTTTTTATTAATATAGTTTAAAAAATAAAATAAAATATTGAAATGGTATAGAGTAAAAATTATTGACGAAAATGGTATGGACCAGGGTGGTGCCGCCTATGGCAGTGGCATGACCACCTGGGTCCCACCATTTTCTGTTAAAAAGAAAAAAAAGTTGAAAAAAAGGGATTGTGTGGGTCCCAGAGGCAGCACCGCCCCATTATAAAATCTAGATCCGAAAATTTTAAAAATACAAACAAAGGGATAAAATTAGGGTTATTTACTAAATTAATATAAAAAAATACCAAAATAATACATTTGAAACATTATGCACTAAAATAATATAAAAGAATAAAATACGAAAATAGTATATTTTAAAAAATAAGATTCGAAAATTTTAAAAATACAAACAAAGGGACAAAATTAGGGTTATTTACTAAATTAATATAAAAAAACTAAAATAATACATTTGAAACATTATGTACTAAAATAATATAAAAAAATAAAATACAAAAATAGTATATTTTAAAAAATAAAATCCAAAAATTGTAAAAATTTTAAAAATTTTAAAAATACAAAAAAATACAAAAAAATTTTATTTCTCAATGAATTTAATTAATTACATATTATAATATATTTTAAAATAATATTGAACAACTTATCATGTGTTTTTTAATTATTATCGCATCACTGAAATTATTATTAAATAAAAATTAAATTAAATTAAAATATATTAAACTACATGTCGGGTGTATTAAATATATTATATTTTAAACTAAAATATTTTACTTATTAGATATTTTAAATTATAATAAAAATATTTGTATTTGAGTTGGATATATTTATTTTTTAAATGTAGTATAGCAAAAAATATGTTGTAGAAAAAACTATTTGCTATTTTTTTTGTAATTAAAAGTAATATATAAAATTTATTTTGTTAATAACCGAAATTTATTTTAAAATTACAGGCATCGCAATGGCTATTTTTGTGCTTCTTGCTTCCCGAGTTGCTGCTTCTTCTTGCTTCCAGGACTAGATTTTAGGCGGTGCCACCTCTGCCAGAGGCACAACCGATGCCGCCTCTGGGACCCACACAATCCTTTTTTTTCAGCTTTTTGTTTTTTTTTTAACAGAAAATGGTGGGACCCAGGGTGGTCATGCCACTGCCATAGGCGGCACCACCCTGGTCCATACCATTTTCGTCAATTATTTTTATCCTATATCATTTCAGTATTTTATTTTATTTTTTAAACTATATTAGTAAAAAAACCCCAAACCACATTTTTCCACCTCATCAAGTTGACAGTGTTATTTTTGTGAATTAAAATAATAAAAAAAAGCTATTTCATTAAAATATATTTGAAGAAGAAAGAAATAAAAACTTCCAATTCTCCTTGTTAAAATTTATATATAAAACAAAAGTGAGTGAAGGCCCAATAACATTCAAAATTAAAAATCCATTTGACATTGGAAAATGGGCTTCTTTGATCCAAATTGAAGCCCAAAAAGCTGATAGGATCCCCATCGGATTCTTCCCACGTGTCAAATCACATAACGGTTACATTCGTCGCTGTAGGAGAAAGTGGGACCCAGATAATGAAAAGGATTTAAGTATCGCTGAAAAAACAGTGTATCCCAATGCCTTTTTTGCCAATCCAACCGTTACAAATAGACACTCTTCTTCTTCTTTTCTTAGATCCTCTGCAAGGCCAAGGGTGTAAGCCATGACGGTCGCGGCTGCCGCCACTGCACATTCCAAGAAGCTCATGAAGCTTACGCTCTCTCTCTTCGGCAATGGCTTCAACTCCTCCAAATGGTACCCTCCATTTTCCTAAAAAAACAAAAAGAAGAGAATATTTTTTTTTTCGATTCTGGGTTTCCATTTCTTTATTTTTGTTTCGTTTCTCTTGTTATTTATCCAGCAAAACGGCTGCCAAAATGGCGGTTGCAAGGATAAAGCTACTGAGGAACAAGAGACAAGTAGTGGTGAAACAAATGAGGCGTGACATCGCCTTGCTTCTTCAGTCTGGTCAAGATGCCACCGCCCGCATTCGAGTATTCATTTTGCGTTACTGTTTAGTTCACCATTAGTAGCATTACACCATCATATATATAGATTTAAAAGTCCTACTATTTATCTTAGTCTGTTTTGTTTCTTATATTGGGAATGGATGTTTAGGTTGAACATGTCATGAGAGAACAAAATGTTTTGGCTGCAAATGAGTTCATTGAGCTCTTTTGCGAGTTAGTGGTAGCCAGGCTTTCCATCATCAAGAAGCGTAGGTAAGGCAGCCTGATGACACCATGGGTTACTTTCTATAGATTTTCTCTTTACATAAAATAAAATGTTCCTAAAGCAGTCCAACTATTCCAGGGAATGCCCTGCTGATCTGAAAGAAGGAATTGCTAGTTTGATATTTGCCGCCCCAAGATGTGCTGAGATTCCAGAGCTAATAGAAATTAGAAACATTTTTGAGAAGAAATACGGAAGAGATTTTGTAGCTGCTGCCACTGATCTGCGGCCCAACTGCGGTGTTAATCGCTTGGTTAGCTTTCTCTTTTATCATGATTGCTCCATTGTAGTATATCAAATTTAGCTTGCTGTTGAGATTACTGACATTGCCTTTGCTTGTCTCTGTGCCTACAGCTGATTGACAAACTCTCAGTTAAAACTCCTAGAGGTGAAGCAAAATTGAAAGTCATGAAGGAAATAGCTAAGGATCACAACATAGAATGGGATACAACTGAATCAGAAAAGGAGCTGCTCAAGCCTCCTGAAGAGCTTATTGTTAGTTCACAAGTCCATTCATTCTAAGCTCATTTCTTTGTCGTTCTAATATAAACTAATGTGCTTTTCTAATTGAATAGGAGGGGCCACGTACATTCGTTAGTGCAACCAGCTTACCTGTGAAACCTGCTACAAATCATTGTCCCGAACCAAAAGAGTCTATGACCAGGTAACTCTGCTCTAGGTCAGTTGTCAACCAAAAATTTTCACCGTCAACTGTTTCTAACTCGTTTATATTCTTTGTTCCTACTAAAAAATAATGTGGCAGAGGAGAAGAGGGCCATAATCGTTTTAAAGACACGGTTGCAGCTGCTGAAGCAGCAGAAGAATCTGCAAAAAAAGCAATTGCTGCTGCACAAGCTGCTGCATATTTGGCCAACCGAGAGAGTAATCTATTTAGTGAAGCATCTGGTTGTGTAGGCAACACTGCTCGAGGATCTGTTCCAACTTCTCCTCCTGGAGCTAGGAGAATGTATGAATCTCGGAGTTTTGGGACGTTCTACCCTCCAAGTACTGAGGATGTAAGACCCGGCAACAATGGAGGTGGAAAGACCTGTAGGAGACACAGCTACAATCATGCCCCTGCTGCACATTCAGATATAAAGTTTGATGAATCAGATTGTGATGAAGAAATAGAAATTGAAGATTATCCTGTTGGCAGCACTGATCTGCCACCACCAGTACCTTCTCTTGAGAAACAGGATTCTTCTATTCACCGTGTACACCCAAAATTGCCGGATTATGATGATCTTGCAGCTCGTTTTGAAGCTCTCAAGTATCGCAAATCACTACCATGAAAATCAGATGCTTGTAACCAATTTTATTGAGATTCAGATATTATTATACAATTTTATGAATGCATTTGTTCTGTATGTACTGTCCTTGAGAAAGGAAATAGAAGTAATCATATTTAGTTTATGTCAATTTTTTGTTTCTGGTAATGGAAAATGACATGGGTAACAAGCCTTATCAAATAATATAGTTAGAATATAAATCTAACACAGTTTAAAAAACATCAGAAGTATAAATCTAAACCCGACAAGCAACTCTGCCTTCAGCCAACCATATCTAGATATATGATACATAACACAACCTCACATTAAAATTTTGCGGGTAAAGAATCAGTTCATAGATATGGTAAATGATATATTGCCCTATAATGTCAGCAGCAACGGCATGTTAAAACATCTAAGCAAGTGTAGGGCCTTGACTTTTCTTCAAGCTCTTGAGCTGAGGGCAGAGGTTCCAAACTGTATATGTTGCTTCCACCACAACAGAAGTCGTATAAATTGTGGCGAACTCCTTTACTAAAAGGATATACTCGCTCAGGAATCCCCCTGCATATCACAAGAATGGCAAATTTTCTGAGCCCGTATTCATAGCCCCCATTTACATCCCAATTATCTCTCATTAATATGTACAATTTACATGATGCCAAGCAGTATGAAGTGAACAAAAGCACCAGCTTACCTTAGATATGGGATTCGCCTGCGTCTAACGAGTTCATAAGTTGTCTGATTTGTCAGAATAAGATAGCTGAAATAAAATAAAATAAAATAATAATAATAATAATAACAAAGGTTCCCATACTTGAACAGTGCTTGTGGAACAGTAACACGAAAACTAATCACCAAATCTTAAATTCAATGCTCAAAACAAGTAAAGAACAGAAGTTACCTATGAAAAAATAGAAGAAGAAGTAGAAACACAATAAAAATTGACAAGGGAATCAATAGTAAAATTGCGATAGCATCATTCCACCTGTCAACAAAGGTTTTCAATGTCAAATTTCAGATTCAGGTAAATATACAAGCTCTTTCCCAAACCAAAAAAGAAAGAAGATGTAACCACACAAACACCGAATGAAAAGTCAAAAAAATCATGTAGCAAACTATAGTGAAGTCATACTAGAAAATTTGGTACTGCCATACCAACACGTAAGAAAGAAAAGGTGCTGTCATAATATAACATACCAGGCCCTTGATATGTTGGCCCTCAGGTATGTAATGTACAAGATGCCAGTCCAGAGGCACAGCGCACTCTCTTCACAAATGTACCACCTAAATTTACAAATTGAAACAAAAAACAATTTGGTTCAAAATTAGGAAAATATATATTTCAAATATATGAAATTGGTAATGTAGGCAGAAGAATACCAGCATGCATACAAATTCATTTCATTCGAGGAATGAACTGAAGTTGGATGCATGTAAACAGTTCAAAATAGATCCAGATATGAAAGAAAAAGAAAAGAAAGGGGGGATCCTCTTCAAAGTTGGATAAGTGTTTTTCCATTTACAGTTTTTAATTACATTTTAGCAACATATTTCATAGTAACATATATAAGGGCACAAGATACAGGCAAAGTCATAAAGAACATGTCCAACATGATGTAGACTCACCAAAATTTACAGTGATTACCCTGGCCAATGCATGTTCCGAGCCATACACAATGGTGATCAAAGTGAAGAACACATTTATCACAATCATAACAATGCTTTGCACGTGGAGGCTGCAATTGTGCAATAACAGTATAAGTAACAGCCACATGCCATGTAATGTGGACAATCAGAAACAACTCTTCATAGAATTCTTTACACAAAAAGATAGCTGGATGATCAGAAACAACCATTTACACAATTTTTGCATTGAAGATCCAATCAAAAGCTACAATAATGACTCATTTAACATTTTTTCCTGCGTACATGGACCTCCATGCCACTAACAAAGCAAAAAATACATACACATGCATTTTTTTGAGCTAGACTTTATACAAAGCCAAGAATAAGCATCCACCATCAAGGTAAATAACACAAAATAAACAGATGTCACCAAGAAATCTTGATTCAAGAAAAAAAAATATGTATCATATGAAGGACATAAGCATAGAATCTCAATACCTGTTCAACATTACAATAGGAGCAAATGCAAGACCTGAAAAATCCAAACCAAAGTTAGAATTTCCGTAATTTCTATAAACTTCCCATAACTTCCTTCTACTTTTTCTTGATGGTTTGAATGATAAAAATTAGATTAAACTCAAACAGAAAGCCAATATTCATGTCATCTGTTTAGTAGACTTGCTTCACAATATGAAATTAAACTAGCAAGGCAATTAACTTAAAATTAAGTCCACAACTAAGTTGGGTATATAAATGCAACAATGGTAAGTAAAAGGCAAGAGCAACAAGTGAAACACAACAGAAAATACCATGATAGCTTAACTTATTTGGCTCTTGCCACCCATGAAGATTCATAAACATAAATCCTTAAAAAAAGAACATGAAAGATCTATCAAAAAATCAATGAAGTTTTACACACCTAATGGAGGTTCCTGGGGGATACATGTCCATCACTAACTTTGTCCAAGAAGTAGAATCAGTCCCTTGAAAATTTCTTCCTGATTGACACCCTTCTACAGGCAAGCTTCCATTTTTGCTTGAAGCAGGCTGTCTTTGCTTAAACGTTATAAGAACAAGATTAGTAAGATTCCATGTATATATCCAATTCTGTTTCTGACTATATCCAGAATAATTTAGTTCTAACTTCCGGAGGATGGAAGAGAAAGAATTGACAAGGAACAATAAAAGAAAAAAATTGCTTACTTTGGCCATTGATGACTTCTTACATATCACATTTGTCTCATTAACAACCCTCATTGCATCAAGGACATAACTAAAAGTAGAAAAACATGAAAGGGAACGAACATATCAGATTGAAAATGCAATGCGTACATTATACAGTTAAAACTTTGATCTCGACAGTAATTGCGGACTGATATTTACCCAGGAGAAGAACCAGAAGTAATGAAGTATTGCACCAATGCGGCGAAAAACAACAACAAATATAAAGCAGTGTACCTGGGAAAACGGAGAAAGAATTAAATTGAAGGTTCAAAGCTATGAAGCAATTACTCATCAAAAACAGCAAAAGGAAATACTAAAGCAAGTGAATTTGGAAAAAAAAAAAAAAAAAAAAAAACTTTTAAAACGTCTAGTAAAAGCAGAATGAGTAATATTGCTTCATAAATATTTAAATGTTATTATGCTTATAGCCTAGTTCTCTTCATAGATATCATTACGCAATAAATGTAGAAGCTTGAGCTGGAAACAATCATTTAATGTAAAGGTGGAATAAAGGTATCCAACTCTAACTTTTCATCTAAGATAAAATAATAGCATCGAATGGAATACCATACATACCAGGGTTCTTTTTTCGTTTTATCTATCAAATCACTATCGAAAAGGAAGAGAATGCCAACGTATACCAGATGCAGCATCACTAATGTCACTTTCAAAACCAACGATGATCTCCGTGCTGAAAACCCAACAATAAAATCAAATTCAATTAAAAAAAAAAAAGAAAGAACAAAGAAAATGAGGAAATTTAACCGTGGAAAAAAGAGGAAAAACCATGCTTACTAAAACAAAAACAAAAAAAGAGAAATTAACAAGTAATTAACTAATTAACCGCAATTCAGATGAGACTCGCACAGCAAAAACACAGTAAAACGCTTTCCCACCTTTTGCTCTTTTTCGGGAAATAAACAGAGATAAAAAATAAAAAAAAAAAAAAAAAAAAAGAGTACCAGGATCGGAGAGGCAAGGGAAGCAGTGATAGCATCGGTCGAGAGCTCGATCGCGAAAGGAACGGCACATACCAATGACCATGGTCACCAAACAAATCCTCCCAACAAAATTTCAAATCAAATCAAAACATTAAATGACACCACTCGTTGCATCACAATGCTCCTCTTTTGGTTCCGTTTTTCCTGGTAAAGTTCTTGTTTGTCTCTTTTGCTAGCAAGATAATTTTTTCTAGGGAAAGTGACAGTAGAATAGAAATAGGCACAGCCAAAACTCTTAACTAGAAACGTAAAGGGAAAATAATACAGCTTGGGGAAGATTGCAGATAAACTAAAAAAATAGAGAGCTGGTACAGAAATGAAACATGAAGCTGCAAATGCAATTGGATGAAGTAAGCTGCTATTTATTTATTTGCGTAGATCACATCGGCGGACAATCCATATACAGCCCCATATCTTTATGGGCTTTCACTCTTTAACCTCAAGCCCAATTAAAAATATAATATAAAAATTATAGATAAAGTCTATCTTAATATTTGTATTATTTAATTTAAGAGTAATTTTTATTTAGCTGATTTAAATTTTAAAATTAAAAAATAAATTTAAATAGATAAATCTGAAAATTATTTGATTAAAATTTTATATATTTAAACATTTAATATATATATTTATTTTATATTTATATGATTTTAACTTGGGATTTTGTCCCACAACCATCAATTTATGAAAAAGCAACTAAATTTAGTGCTCCTCACTTTTTATTTTATTTATCATTTTGATTCTTATTTTTTAAATTTTAATTAAATTATTATTTTGAATTAAAAAAAAACTAAATTGTTTAAATTTTAACAATGCTAACCATCCCATATTGTAATTTACATATACCTCACAAAAAATTTGAAAAAAATAAAAAATTTTAAAAATTTATTCACGTCAATAAAGTACATGCGCTAATGTTGTTTATATTTTAAGGATTAATATAATTTTAAGAATTAAAATGAACAAACATCATACAAATACCAAAGAAGGACAAAAATCTATATTAACTTAAATTTTAATAATTCGATTAATTTTTCTGTTAGAATATATGAAATTGATTAAATGTTAAAAGTTAATATCTAAATTGATAAAAAGAAAAAGAGGAAAGATTAGAGTAAAAATTGAACAAGTAATAAATGGTAAGTATTAAAGTTTGACGAAGTAATTAAAACCTTAAAAGAGGGTTCTACATAAGCTTGTGGTGGACAATTTATCTTAACTAGTCGTGGATACTTTTGTTGGAGACCGCCCTCACCTATAGAAGATTGAGACTGGTAGATGGAGACACGATTTCTATTGTCCAACCCCTAACAGTCAACCCAACCCAACTGAAATTCCACAAAACTTCCTACGTTGTATTTGTTAGGTGATGGTCAAAATTGCAATTATTCACGTTATAATTAAATATTTTGTTAAAATATGTTATTAATCTTTGTATTTTGATAAATTTAAATTTTAGTCCCTATACTTAAAAATTTTAAAAATATTTTCCTTTAAATATGTAAATTTAACATGTAATTAGGTTGTTCTAATGTGACAGTTACATATAATTAATAAAAAAATAAACTTATTAACTTAATTAATTTTAATAAAAACCACCAAAAATAATATTACCTGAACTGAACTTTTTAAATTAAAAATATACAAAAATTAAATTTATAAATTAATCTCGTGACGGAGCCACATTGATAGTTGCAGGGTCAATTGACCCCACAAAGAAAAAGTCCTGAGATGATGCGAGTAGAGGTGCTCATGGGCCGAGCTGGTTGGGTTTGGGCGGGTTCAACTAAAAATTCAGACCCATTTATTAGGCTCAGGCCGGGCCGGTTCGGGCCCAAAAAATAGGCCTAAAATTTTGCCCGAGCCCAATCCAGATAAAAATGCTAAAACCCGGGCTTAGCCCGGCCCACCCGTATTAATTTTTTTATATCATTTTTATATAATTTTTAAATATATATAATACATAAAAAATACTAAAAACATTAAAATAAATTTTAAAAAATATGTAAACTTAAATAACACTAAAATAGATGCAATTTAACAAGCAAATGCTTCTAAAATAATAATAAAATTAACAAATGCCTTTAAAATAATAACAAAATTAACAATAAAATAAGTTTTGTACAATATTCAAACAATAACAACAAAATAATAGCAATATAATAGTAAAATGGTAGCAAAATAGGGAGAAAACAACACGAAAATAACATTAAAAAAATGTAAATTTTTTTGTCTTTTAGTGAATTCAGGCCCCAAAATACCTTACCCAAAGCTCAGCCCATTTTTTATGCAGACTTTATTTTTTTGTCCAAGCCCATTTTTCGGACCTATATTTTCACCTAAACCCTCCCACATTTCAGGCAGACCTTCAAGCTAAGCAGAGTGACCCGACCCATGAGCAGGTCTACATGCGAGTAGCCCTGAAGCAAGACTCTGCTGGAATTCATTTACCAGTTTTCACAGACATTTAGCCTAACTTTTGTTTGGCTTCTTTTTACTTACCACAAATTATATATAATTGGTGTATTAATTCTAAAAAACTTTAATTTCATAAAAATTTGAAAACAATTTTTTATATAAAAATAAATTTATTTCTGCCCACCCAATACCTTTTATTTTCTACTAAAACTCATAAATTTTTTATTCTCTCGCAAACACTCTAGAATTTTTACAAATTATATATTCAATTCTCGATACATTCAAATGGGTCTCTCAAATTTGGTAACAACTATTTTTTTTTTCTTTTTATTGATTAACATGTAGAAAATTTGGATTGTGGCTTTTCTTATGATAAATTAGGATTTTTATGTAAGATTTAATTTTTTATTTATTAAATGATTTTGAGATGTTGATTTTGTATGAGGTTCCTACCATCACGATTAGATAATAATTTTTAAAAGTTAATTAATACAAATCCTTGAAAAAATGAAGATCTGACTGTATCTATAATCTTGACTTTCTTAAATATCGATTAAAAATTTAATATTTGTCGAAACCATTTTTTGGAAAACGGGAATCGACTTGGTCTGAAAGCGAAAATTACAATGGGAGTCGCCATCGATCTTTATTAGGTATGATCAGATCACCTTTGTTTTAATAAAACATTTTAGTTTACTAAACGGTGTTTTTGGCCTACGAAACTCGAGAGAACGGGTTCGGGAGTCGGTTACATGCGACGAAGGAATAGCACTCTCGTCACGCCAAAAATTGGTACCGAATTGATTAAGTAGTGTCTTAATGTCAAAATTTGAAAATTGGGAATAGATTTAAAATACGATCCTTTTTTATTAAAGTTAATTTTAAAAAGTTCGAATTAAATCAAAGTGATTGCTAAAGATTTCCTCGTCTCGGGATATCGAAGTATCACATCCCGTAAGTTAGGACACAATACCATGAATTTTCGAGCGCAAGGTCTTTTTTTTATTCAAATTGGAATTCCATGTATTTTAAAATTCAAAGGGATATTTGGCAACTTAGGACCAACGAGAATGCCAAAACCCAGTAAGTTAGGGCACGGTTCCTCGATGTTCCAAAACGCGAAACATGGCCTTATTTTCAAAATTTTCTTTTGTTTTAAATTTGGATCTAAAAATTTTAATGAAGTATTAAGGGGTATACGTTTAGAAACAAATTACGATGAATAATTAAAATGATGAAACAAAAATGCACCATAAAAAGGTCATAATATCAAAATGTTTGGACACGGTCGGAATGACAAAGCTCTACGAATCAATATATACATGTAAAAACATATAGGCATCTTGATGAATAGGGGAGCAGGCTAAGCGTATGTAGTGTTAAGCATGCATATTTCGAAGTAGAAATAATATATAAATAACATGAATAATGAAAAGACAAATAAAATAACATGGTAAACGAATAAATAAGTATAACAGGTAAAGTATTGAAATTGAAACATAAAACATGCAAGGGTATAATAAACGAACAAATAAGACAAAATATAACAAATGTGTAATCATCTAAAATCCAAACATAAGGAGTTGGGATTTAACCGATTTTACAATGGAATTTGGAATTAAAAAAAAGGATATATATGTATATATATAACATATAAAATATAAAGTAGTTTTTTTTAAAATAATAATGTAAAAGAATAACATATAAAATAATTAAACCAAGTAATACATCTAAAGCTTTAAAATAGATAATATACGCAAAGATTTAAAATAAATCATATATGAAAAAAATTTTAAAATAAACAATATGTAAAAATAATCTTTAAAAATACATAATGTATAAGAAGTATGTAAAACAATTTAATATAAGTAATATAAATGAAGTCTTAAGGTAAATAATGATAAAAGGTTTGCAATAAATAATAAAAGAATTTAAAATCGTTTACATATAAAATAGTATATAAAAACTTAGAATATATAAGATGGTTTAACATAAATAATGTATAAAATATTTAAAATAAATGAGTTGAAAAAAAATTTGAGATAAAATAATGTATAAAAACCGTTTAAATAAAAAGTATATGTATATATATATATATAATAATTTAGAGTACAAAGATATGTATAAAAATTTCAAAATGAATACTACGTTTGATGATTTAGAAGAAATAATATATGCAAAATATTTAAAATTGATAATAATTTAAAATATATGATATGTTCAAAATAATGACAATAATAATAGTAACAATAATGTAGATAAGAAACAATAAGAAATAAAAAATATATATAACATGACAGAATTAATATAAAATTAATTATATGATGATAGTAATAGTGATAATGAAGTAGAAAACCATAATAATAATAAAATAATAAGAACAAGAATAATACCCATAGTAATAATAACGACAAATAAAAAAATAATAATAACCAATAAGGAATAATGATAATAATAATCATAATAAAACAATGATAGAAATAGTGACAACAATAATAAAATACGAGAAATAACAATAATAATAAATGGTAATAATAGAATTAATAATAAAATAAAGTCTATTAATTAACAACAAGATGGCGAAATAACTAAAAGGAGACTAGATCGAATTTTAGAACACAAATTTGGGGCGAATTCGAAATAAAAAGAAAGAGGAGGACCACATTGAAAAGCGCCAAGAAATCAGAGGGATCCCATGCGTGTGGGGAAGGGGATAAAACCTTGTCATTTTGCTGAGCTTAATTAAGCCAAAATTGATTTTTTTTTCACCATTTCAGCATCCTCTCTTTAAAAAAAAAAAAAACCAGAAATCCCCTCAACTCCCTCCCTTCGTTCTCATATCCGGCGATGGTGCTTCCCCGGCGTCCATCGCACCGCCGTTGTGGGCCCGTGGCCGGCGTTGCGCGAAAGGGACTTTCCGGTGCCGTGGAGATCGACGGAGGTGAGCATTCCCCTTTCTTTTTCATGTTTTTTATTTGTATTTATGAAAAGAAAAAAATAAAAAAGAATAACAGCAGAGATTTTTTTATCAAAAAAAAGTAATCACCTTATGAAATTTTACGTTTTGAAAATTTTTTTTATTTGATTCTCCTTGAAAAATTTACATTTTTCTTCTGGCCATATATAGCCGAATACATGTTTAGTTTAATATCATCTCTATTTCCTATGCCTTTGCTGTTTTCGCTTCTTTTCTTCTGTTCTGTTTTCGCCTTTTGTCCTGTTGTCTTGGTTTGTTTCCCTTTTTTGCTTTCTTTTGCAGGTGCATAAGAGGTCAACAAGGCGTATATGGCCGCTTTGGTGCAACGGGGGAATGGAGAGCCGAACCTCGGGCGCCGTGCATGCCGAGGGCGCACATGGAGGCGCAACATCCTAAGCTGCTAGGGTTTCTGAGCTATTTTGTGTTTTGGGCCGTATTTTACTTGGGCCTTGTAGTAAAATGGACTATTATTATTATTTTGGTTTTTTTGTTTAAACGGGCCGGGCAAAATTGAGTATTTACAATATTTTTTTATTTAAAAATTATTTTTACTAGTGAAATTGTTGTGAATCTTATATTTGAAAATTTAATATACTGCATTATCATGATCCCAAATGCACTTAGTGATTTTTACTTTTGCGAAAGGAAGCTACTAGTTGTATATAAGCTTTGTTAAAGCTTTATGTGTGTGAGGCTTTGGTTTCTTTATTCTAAATATTTAACAATAAAAAAAACATTTTAGAAAATAGTGTACTAGTGAAATAGAGAAAGAAGAATAAAAAAATATAATACATTAATTAATAAAATTTTTATAAACATTTTAAAGTTTAAAAAATTAAATCCATAACCCAAATTTTCAAACTAACATTTTGAAGAAGAATACATAAATCTTGATTCTCAACAGATGTATATATTTTACTTTATTATTCACATATATGCTTTGGTTATGATTACTATTTCATTTTATCCCGCTCTTAGTTAAAATGGTATTTTATGTTTTTACTCGATGTTTATGGTAATAGTAGATGGTATAAAATTCTTTCATGTTATGCAATCTATTAATAATATATAGGACCAATATGAAACATCTGAGCTTATCTTGTAACCGTGTTTGACATAAAAAAAGAAAATTTGGTCTAATCACGAACCATTTGTTGATTTAAATTATGTTTATTTATTACGTACAAATTATTCAAGGCTCAGTGAAAATTTTTACAGATTGTTTTATGTAAAATAGGATAGTCAACGTAAAAGATTTTCCAGTTAACATAAAATTATCCCCTTATTCCCATAAAATGCCTTATCAATTTTTGTTTCGTAAGACATTTTCGAAATTGATAAGGCTCTGTTCACCGTAAAATCCCCATACTCGACCCGAACATCGGTCAAAGCACCATGATGTTATATTCTCTACTAACATTTTCGCTTATCAATTTTTTTTATTATAAACTTTCATAATTTTTCAATTTAGTCTATTTTTGTCATAAAAGTCAATATTCACTAATTTATCATATTAAATCAGTTTTCTTTCTTGTTACACTTTAATCACATAATTTATCTCACTATCTTGTTTCATATCAAATTTCTATGTATTTCACTTCTATTATTTCATCCACATATTTTTCAAGTTTAACAATTTAGTCTTTGTCATCATAAAATTTTCATATTTTTTCACAATTTCACTTTTACAACATTTTATGTATATTTCATCATCTCATAACACATTTATTAAACTGTTATCATAATTTCCTTA
The DNA here is from genome assembly GCA_025698475.1 of Gossypium anomalum. Lineage (NCBI taxonomy): Eukaryota > Viridiplantae > Streptophyta > Magnoliopsida > Malvales > Malvaceae > Gossypium > Gossypium anomalum. The sequence continues at coordinate 22,142,705 of CM046966.1, forward strand.
TTCACATATTAAATTTGCAACACACTAAAATATAAGGGGTTAGATGAAATGAATAAGTGAGAAATAAGTCTTAGGCTTGATGGTTAAGTAGTTTCTACACCCCTTAGAAGCCTTAAGTTCAAACCACTCCTCTCCCACATTTTTTCTCTTTTTATTTTTAGCATTCAACCTAAGATGAAAACCACATTAAAATAAATTACCCTAGGATTTTGATTCGTTTTCTATTTCAACTTCAATTCTCCTTCTTTTCTTTTCTCCCCTTTTTCTTTTCATCAAATTGGTCACTCCATTGCTAAAATTATTTTTGCTCTCGATATCAAATCAATCCTCAATAAATCAATTTTCTACCGATTGTTTAATTCATTGTTGATAGCCTCTGTAATTTCATCAACTTCGTTAAGTGCATCTCAATCTAAAGTTTATGACCCTAAATTTCGTAGAATTTGTATTTGATATTGATCTTTCAAATCAATTAGTCTGTAACACCCCATACCCGGCCCGGACGCCAGGTTGAATACCGAGATGCCACACTACCGTCTCTTGTCATATACAACAAGTAAAAGTTCATTCTAAAAGAAACGTCTTTTATAATATTATCCGTATAGGTTTTAAGTCCATTATACTTGTTAGTAATCAATGTTACATGCTAACCATACATCAAATAGTCTTATAATATTAATTAAGCATGCATAAGGTCTATTTAACAAAATCTCAAAACTCCAACGTAGGTATCGATACTGACACTAGGGTATCGATATTTTCTTTAAGTGGTATCGATACCACCTGGAAAAATGATTCCAAATTTACATTCTGTTTCTCGATTAAAAACCTAAAGTCTCAAAATTTATCAGTACCTGTCATGAAATATCGATACTTTAACCCTGAGTATCGATACTCGAGCAAAGGTATCGATACAAGATCTCTATTCTGACTTCCTACACGTTTCAAAACATAAAGGTATCGATTTTAAAACTCGATTATCGATGCCTCTTCCCTAAACCTAAAAAATGCAACATATATGAGCAATTAATCTATTCCAATTTAGTTCCTAAATATCTTACATTAATTACTTTGACAAATCATCATTCAACAACCTAATTAACAGCTCTGTAACATTCCCAATTTTTTAAAAAAAAGAGAAGGAGAATATTTATAGTAGAAGTTCTTGAATAAGTGATCTATAAATAAATATTAGTATAAGAAATTGTGGTCGTTTTTAAAGAAAATCGTCAGACATGAAAACACAAAGGATTATTAGTAGGAGTACGTGGTTAAGTTAAAAATTCGGTATCGAGTTTAGGGATTAAATTAAATAAGTTAGAAAAGTATAGAGACTAAAGTACAATTATCCTATTTTATTTTGATGAAAAGGACTTAATGGTAATTTTACCATTACTTAAATAAAATAAAAAATTTCATGATGGCTTTAAATGTTATTTTTATTAAATAATTATTATTTAACATTTTATTTAAAATAATAGTAATTTATTAAATATTATAATATATATAAAAAGAGAGAAAGATAAGTTTTTGCAGAAAAAAAAGAAGAAAAAGAAAACCCCTTTCTTCATTTTTCTTCAATTTCAAGCTTAAGGTATGGTTTTTTCTTCAATTTTTTTTATAGATTTTGAATCTTTGAAGCTTGCTTTATATATATATACAAATAGTTTTTTATTTTATCAAGTATTTTAGAAGTTTTCATTAAAGGACATTGATGGAAGCTTAGAAAACTTAAGTGAAATAGATATATTTTTGGATAGGAAATTATTAGAAGATGAGTTCTAACTTGTTAGAAGTGTGAAAAAGAAACAAAAATTGATAAAATGTTTGTTTGGTATATTTGGCCATGTTAAAGGGAAAGCAGAGAACATTGGTCACTTTGTTTAATATTGCTAAATGATAGCTTGTGAAGCAGTGAGGATTCTGGTGAAGACGGAATTGAAAGCGGATAATGGAGTCGAAAGATATGCGAATTTCGGACTAGAAAACTTAAGTTGTCAATATGAATCATTATGCATATTTAAGTTTGTTTTTATTAGTTTTAGTTTTAAAATGAATAAATGATGTTGTTTCGTATTAAATTGCTCCTATTGTAGCTAAAAACGAAGCGAACATCTTAAAGGAGAAAGGCGAAGAAAAGAAGTAAAGCGATTAAAACTTCGGTTTGTGCTAATATCGTATTTTCATTACATAAAGCTTTAGAATATTTAATTTAATATGACTAGTTATATTTTATTTTATTTTACTTTTATGAGTTTTGGATGAGCCTGAATAATTTAGTTAATATTTATAAAACTATGTTTCGAGATGAATACTATGTTTTTCATAAGATTAAATTAGCAAATTCATGGTTATGATTTGGATTTGAGTATTATGATTTTAAATGATTGAGCAAGAAAATATTTAATATGTTTCAAATTGGAAGCCTATTTTACATTAGGCGATATGTGATTTGAATATGAAATAGAATTGAAATGAGAATTATATGAAAATAGAATTTAAATGGATCATGAAATTTGGTTTTTACCCCGTTTCACTAAGTTAGACTAAATCAAATATAGTTGGCATGCCATAGAGTTTAAACTAAATCAAATATAGTTGACATGTCATAGAGTCTTTATGTCAGAGAATTTAGATTTCCCTAATTCCCAGAGGGTCGAGGAAGAAAAAGCCAAGTCGATCAGTTGTTATTATTGTTAGCCCTAATTCCTAGAGGGTCGTTGACTACTCTAATAGCCATTGTTGCCAGACAACTCGAGGTGGCGGATTCGTGTATCTGGTTATGAGTCTAAACTTTAGTACAGGGTCTAAATTGAAAGAAAAGCAAAAACAAAACTTAAATTTATTTGAATTTCCATATTATGCAAATTAAATTAATTATGCGATTTATAATTTAATTAAAAAGCTTATTTCTTCAATATGAAAATATTAAAGTTTATTAATATTAGAATTTTCTTTTATTGTGATGTTATTAATGATATTTTTAATCATGTTTTAGTTTATTTCTATCAATTAATTTTTGTCCAATACTTATGTAATGATTTATATGATATTAGCACCACTGAGTATAAAAATTGTTCACCATACGGCTTGTCTATTTTTCTGTGCGCAAGTAGTTAAATTTGTTAAATCGTTCCAACCGCATCTGAAGAACCGAAGTTTAGCTCAAACAATGTTGGTGAAGAGTTTACTTTATAGTTGATGTAAATGGCATGTACCTAGGCTTATATATATAATATTATATCATAAACTGAATTTAAATATTTTCATTATGTTTTCTTAGCTAGTATTTTATAACTAATATTTTGATAAAATAGTAAAGTGTAGAAATCTAGTTTACTGATATATTTTGAGAAATCATAGTGCTGGGAATTGATTTGGGAGATAATTTGAACATGGATTGTAATAGGCGAATTTTTGCCTGGGCCATATTACAAAATAAAACCGAAAAAACAAATAAAAAAAGGGTCCAAAAAAATTACAATCCAATTCAAAACCCAAACAACAAGCCCAACAGCCCGAATTCATTTAACCCAACAAACTAAAACTAAGCCCAAACCTAGAAACCCTAGCCCAAAACAAATCAAAAAACAAGAAGAAGAAAAAAACTCTAGCCCTCTAAGAGCTTCAGCCGCCGTGCCTCCTCACGCGCACCATCATCGTCGCACGCCATCACCACGCTTCTAAAACCTGCAAGAGAATTAAATGAAATAGAAGAGAGGAGCACGCAAGCATCAATAGCAAAACGACAAAAAAAAAAATTGGAAGCAAACGACCTTGTATTCGGCTATAAAAGCCACAACCGATCTTTTGTAATTTTTTTTTACGAGCAAAATATTTATAAAAAAAGAACAAAATTTCCAGAAGGTGATTTTTTTTACTTTTACTTTCGTTTTAAGTTTTTGTTTTATTTTATTTTATTTTCATTTTTTATATTTTTTACATACGAAAATAAAAAAAGAGAAAAGGGAAAGCTAGTACCTTATCGCCGCCGTCGGAGATTACTCCAATCTGAAGGGTGGCCGAGTCAATGGGCTCATCTTTTTTTCTCATTTTATTTCCCTTTTCTTGTAAATATCGATGGTTTTTGGGTGTTTTGACATTAAATCGGGACTAAAAAAATCGAAAAAAAACCCATTCTTTTTGAACTCCGGCCACCGTATACGGAGGCCACCGTCGCCGACGGCCATAGCTGATGGACAGTGGCCCAATCGCCGGAGAAAGGGAGAAAGTGAGAGGGTTTGAGGTTTTTTTTTTAGTTTTTTCTAAAAGGGAAAGGCTGAAAAATGAAATTTAAAAAAAAAATTGGGCTTAAATAGCACCCATGAAACAATGTAGTTTTATCTGGCCCCCCAGACGCCAAAACGGCGTTGTTTTGAGGGTGCCAACCTGCAACCCGACTCGCTCCAGGGGGGATCATCGTGTTTTAGTTAAATGATGCCCTTGGCCCTTCCGCATTCTTATTCTTTTTAATTTAGTCCTTTTGCTTTTTTTAATTTTTTTTAATTCGAACCTGTTGATTTTATCTTACATTAAATTTAATCCCTCGATTTACCAGGGGGGATGGCGCGCTTGGTGGGTTTGGGATATTTTCCCTGTTAACCCCTCGCCTTTTAAGCACATCCTATTTTGGTCCCTGGCACCCCTTTTTTCATTTACGATTTAAACCTCATATTTTTACTCCGATTTCAATTCAATCCTTGACCTTTTATTTTAAATTGTTTTATTATATATCCTTTTAAATTATTTTTGTATATTATCTATTTTAAGTTTTTTATATATTATGTATTTTAAACTTTTTTTATATATTATTTATTTTAAACTTTTACATATGTTATCTATTTTATATATTATTTAGTTTAAACTGTTTTATATGTTATTTATTTTAAAATTTTTTATATTGTATATTTGAAATTGTTTTATTATTATTATTTATTTTAAGCCTTTTATATATATTATTTATTTGAAACTGTTTTATTATTTATTTCGAATTGTTTTATAAATTATTTATTTTAAAATATTATTTACTTTAAATTGTTTTATATATTGTTTTGTTTTGTTTTCTTTGATTATTAAAGTTGATATTAAATGATGTATGTTGTGTGACTATTGCCATTATGTGTACTATAATTCGTTTATTTGTATTTTCATATTGTTGTCATTCATTAATGTAATATTTTACTCATAAATCATTATGCCATGTTCGATATTTTCATTCGATCTCGTTTCATTAAAATCATTTCAAGAGTCACGTTTTTTTATATATCCATAATAGGCCGTCTTATTTTACCCCGAATAAAATAAACACACATCATTAGAGTATGGAGCTCATTATTATTCAAAAAAAGAGAAAATTCTTCAAAATAAGGCCATGTTTCGCGTTTTTTGAAATTCGAGAAATCGTACCCTAACTAGCGGGGTTTTGATTCTCTCGTTAAACCTAAATAGCCAAACATCCTTTTAGATTTCAAAATACATGAAGTTTCGATAAAAATTAAAGGCAAACTTATTCTCGAGGGTTCAAATGTCGCATCCTAACTTACGGGATGTGGCATTTTGTTATCTCGGGACGAGTGGGCCTTTGATGCTCGTTTCAATTTAATTCAAGCTTTTTTTTTTAAATTAACATTAATAAAAAGGGATCTTATTTTAAAATCTTTTCAAAATTTCAAATTTCGGCATTAAGACATTAAGTAATCAACTAGGTACTAATTTTGGGCGTATCGAGGGTGCTAATCCTTCCTCGAGCGTAACCAATTCCCGAACACATTTTTTGGATTTTGTAGACCAAAAATTATCGTTTTAGTGAATTTAAACTTTTATTAAAATGATCAAATTACGAGGTGATCCGATCATTCCTCATAAAAAGGATTGGTTGCGACTCCTATTTTCGTTTTAAATAAAAGTCGACCCTTTTTACCAAAAAAATTGGTTTCGACATGGATATTTTGTGAAAATCTAAATTATTTTGCTGGGGATTTTACGTAAAAATAGATAAATTGCATATGTCATAATAACATTGCATAATGGTTACATGTCATATAAACACATATCACAATACACACACATTCATAATTTAAGATAATTTGGCACTTGAGTTATAAAACATAAAAGTGAGTTCTATCATCACTCATCATATACATGGATCTCCAACACATCAAACATAGACTAGAATCAAACATGTCCCAAAAGTGAAGCATAAACCTAACACTCTCCTTATTTCCCCTCACATGTACAGTTGAATAGAGCTTAGCTCACATTCCCTTGTCCCTCCAATATGTCCCATGGCCTCAACGACCAAAATCACTGTACATATAGGTGAGTACTCAAAATCCTATGGCATGCCAACTATATTCAACGGTTTTAAGATCACAAGGCCAAAATATTCGAAACAAACACTTATTACTTACTGATTATTCATGCACTATCACTGCATATTTACATTTTTAGCAAAACACTATCACTAACATTTAACATATACATAACATGTACACATTTGCACTTTCGCAACGATTATTAAAACCACATATCACATGTTATAGCATCTCATCTCAATTCACATATTCACATTCACATAAGCACATTGTTCACAAGATAGCATAGGTATGAGAAAACTTACACTCAGAATTTAGAGTAAGGGTTTAGGCTACTACTAAAGTCCCAAATAATGCATTGAATCATGTCCACAAGTAACTATTCCAAACACTTACCAATTACACTTTCGTCAAAAAGCCGAAAGCTCAAACTAGCTTTTCCTTGCCTTTATCTGTACTCGTAGAAGGTTCTATCAAATCCGAAACTTTAACACAACAATACATCCAAAAATCAGTTAATGACTCATTACAAACGTACAAAACATAAGCCTAAACTAAGTTCTCATGTAACCGAAATTTATAACATAGCAAACTTTAAAACTCAAATATCTCAGTCTATACTCAATCTTTTCGCCTAAAACCAACTCCGTTCATCTTATAATTCACCTACGATTAATTTTCAAACTTTAAAAAACAATAAAATACACAATTCATAGTATCGATTTTTTTAACATGTTTTATGGCTATTTTCTGAAAATTCATTAAAACTTAAGAATTCTTTAACGAAACTTCAAAGTAAGTTAAAAAACCTTCTAATCATTTTAAAACAAGTTGAAAAACACTTTCATAAAAAACCTTCTAATCATGTTAAAACAAGTTGAAAAACACTTTAAAACCATGTTTTTTATGCAAAATCCCAAAATCCACCATTAATGACTCAATTTTCGGCTTTTATTTAAAACTTGCAATTTAATGGCTAAAAACTTGGTTTTAAAGGCTAAATAACATTTAAAACTAATAGGAAGATGAATCATTGCCTTAGTTGATGAAAAATTGAGCGTTTGATCAAAAACTCGAAAAACTCGAAAGCTTGACAATTGAGAAAACTATGGTGATTTTGGGTGTTTTACTTGGTCTTTTATATAGGTTTAAGGTTCAAGGGTGATAGAAATCAAAGATGATTAGGAATTGGAGTTCAAAATTAATTGAAATAGAAAGAGAGAGTCAAAGGGCGGTAACACTAGCTTTGGGGAAGAGTTAACATGAAAAAATGTAGGTGGGAAGGAAGAAATAGGTTGGTTTTTAAATTCTGGTCTAATTCTTCTTAAAAACTCATAATTTTGACTCTTTTACAAATTAGTCATTTTTCTAAAATTAAAGATATTTAAAAATCATTTTCAGAAATTGATTTAATTTTCTAAAAACCATAATCGAAAAAAATTTACCGATATGCCATGTCACAAAATTCTAAACACTCTAAGGCTAAAATTCCTAAAATACCCCTAAAACTCCTAGGCCCTATTTTGGGGTGTGACATAATTGATCTTTCACGATCCTTGATGAATCTTTCGTTAATATCGTTGAATCTTGATCAATATTAGAAAACAAACCCTAACTCGTGTACAAAATTCATTTGAAGGACCTATTACAGGTGCATCAGACCAGATTTGAACGGGAGGGGCGTCATTCGGAATTTCGCTGAAAGGTGTGTGTTCTTTTTCAAGTGAATTCGGGCAAAACTCTGCCTAAGATAGGGCCTCACAGCCTAGCCCCATGGCCATGTGTCCCCTATTTTTCAAATTTTATAGATTTTCCCTTTTTATTTTATAATTTTACCTCTATTTTTTAGATTTTACAATTTTACCCCTTTTTCTAGATTTTACAATTTTACCCCTTCTTTTCCAGATTTTATAATTTTGCTCATATTTTCTAGATTTTACAGTTTTGCCCTTGTTTTTCCAAATTTTACAGTTTTACCCATATTTTTTTAGATTTTACAGTTTTACCTAGAATTATATGATTTGTTTAGATTAGTCCCTGAATGGTTCCCGAACTATTTTTAGTGTTTAATTTATTCAATTAAGCCCTTAATAATATGAATAATTTACTGAAATAATATTATATTTATATATTTTTGCATGAATTTTGAATAAATATGTTAAAGTATTTGTATTTGTGATTGTTGTAAACGCTGAGGATGTAGCTATTGCAAATACTCATGAAGAAATAAACAATTACCATGGATGCAAAACTGATGTTTCTTTGGATGAGATTGATTTCTCAGCTGCACAACTGCAACCATCTAGAAACCAAAATGATTCAACGTTTTCAAAGAAGAAAAAAAATATCTGATGCAATTAAACATGTCGAAACCATTTTTAATTTGAAAAGAAAATAGGGATCGACTTTTTGAAAATAAAACGTGGAGTCGCCACCAATCCTTTTGTTTAGGTGTGATTGGATCACCTAGAAATTTGGTTGTTTTAATAAAATATTTCTTTTTATTAAAACAATGATTTTGGTCTTACGTAAATATGATAAAACGAGTTCGGGAGTCGGTTACGTATGAGGAAGGATTAGCACCCTCATTACGCCCAAAATTGGTACCAAATCGATTAAATACTGTCCTTATGTCTAAGAATTAAAAAATGTTTTGAAATGTGATTCCTTTTATAAACATTTGAGTAGCCCAAGTTGGTCGTCAAAATTCTCTTATTTCAAAGGAACACAGCATCACATCCAGCACGATAGGACACAATCCTTTATACCCTCGAAAACACGATAAATTTCGACTCCCAAAAGTTTATATGTTGAAAACTGCAAAAGGATGCCCAATTATTTAGTCCGACGAAAAAATCGAAACCCAGCACAGTAGGGCATGATTCCTCGAATTTCTAGACATCGGACATTGCCTTATTTTAGAATTTAGAGAACATGAGTGAAATTCTAAAGGAATATTCGATTATTTTGAACAAGCAGGAAATCGTAACCCATCATGATAGGGCACGATTCCCCGAATTGCCAAACATCGAGTATTACCTTCGTTTTGAAGAGTTTTTAAAGACATGAGTGAAATTCCAAAGAAATATTCGATTGTTTTGAACAAACGGGAAATCGCAACCCAGCACGATTCCCGAATTGCCAAACATCGAGTATTGCCTTCGTTTTAAAGAATTTTTAAATGAATAATTATAAAAATAGCTTAAAACGCGTTAATGCGACTTGAAATAAAACGAAATTAATCTTAAAAATTTGGGCCTTATAAAACTAAATTTCATAAACCAAGTGGAAAACAATGATATGAGATAATATACTCACATGAGATACAATCAATTAACAAACTAATAATCAAGTATAACTAACCTAAAAAATATAACCCAATTACGATCATGCATGGGAAATAATTGATATAATAATACAATGACGAAAAAACAATATAACAATTCAACACAACCAAAACAATACACACAATAATATGCCACAATAATATACATAGCATGATATAAAATAATCAATGCAAGATGTAAAAAAAAAAAAAAAAAAAAAAGCAACTAGAAGCCAATGTGGTATAAAACAATTTTAAAATAATAACGAATAAACAAACACATAATACACGTAATATATGAATTGATGAATTTAAAATAACTTATAAAAACAAACTAGAGATATCTACCTAATTATTAAAATAAGTGTTATCAAAATAAATATTTTAAAATCAAATAATGTACAAGGTGTCAAAACATTTTAAAAGGTACATACAACAAAGCAGAATTTAATAATATAAACATAAATGGGTAGCCAAGATGCATGATAAAATAGAATTTTAGAAAATATATTGTATACACAATGGATTAAAAACATACACACACACACATATATATATATATATTTAAAAGTAATTACATGTAAAAAAAAAACATAGACATGATAATATGCATAGAATTAAATTAAATTTATTATAAATTATATAATAGACTTAAGAACATGCTTATATATATATAAGAAAACTATATGTATAAAATGCATAGATTTAGAAATGTATATAGATTAAACATAGGCATCAATAGATATATATATACTTATAATAATAATGATTTAAAAGATATATTATGTAAGATCGTATAATAAAATATAAGAGTAAATTTAAAAGGAATTATATGTATAAAATAACATGATATTAATAGTATGCATGAAATAAAATTAACTTTATTATAAAGTATGTATATATATAAAATAGTGTATATACAAAAAAACATTAAAAAAAATGGCATACAAAGTGAAAATGCGATTACCAAAATTATAGTAAATAAGTAAGTGATACAAATGAGATGATTAACACAAATGAACAAACACGAATAAAATAAAAATAACATGAAATGAATCTAAAAAAAAACTTAATTGAAATCACATTAAAATAAATAGGATAATTTACAAATAAATAAAGCAATAAGACAGATTTAAGGGTTAAAGCTTGATGCGCATAAATGCCCAATGACTAAAGCAGAAATTGTCCCCAAATTCTAAAGCGCAGCGTTTAACCGTTGGTTAAATTGAAACTATGTACAAATTTTAGGAAAGATTTTTAAGAAAATAAAACAAATCAGACGCAAATGGGAGCTAATCATGATGCAGCGCAAATGGGAAGGGCTTATCACGCAATTATCCCCTCTCTGCCAGGAGCGCGCGGATCCCAGGGGGCCACTGGGTCGGGTCGAAACGGTTTAGCCTAAACGGCACCGTTTTAGAGCCACCAAAACAAGCCTTAAACGGTGTCGTTTTTTGTCTGTCATTAAAACTAAAAAAAAAACCCTAAGACTAATACTCTTAACTCTTTTGGAACCAAAAACAAAAGGAAGCTAAGCACCCCCTTTTCCACTCGGCCGAACCCCAGGTCCTCCCTTCTCAAGCACCAAACCGCCATCAAGAACGGCGTCTCACGTTTCTGGCTTCGACTTACTGCTCTTTGGCCTCAAAACCCCCCTTTAACTTCGATTTCGACGAAGAAAGAGAGGATCGCAGGCCAAATCGCACGGTATAGCCTCTTTTTCTCTTTTTCTTTTGTTTTTAAAATACAACGATGAAAGATTTGAGTAAATACCAGTAAGAAGAAAGAAAAAAAAAAGATTATAGAAATTGAAAGTGGAAATCACCTTCTGTATTTTATATCGATTGCTTTCTATTGCGTTCTCTTTTGTGTGCATAACCTTACAAAGGATGAAATCCTTTGGCTTTATAGCCGAAAGGAAAGGAAGAAAAAATAAATAAATAAAAATACAATATTTCTTGCTTTTTGCTGTCGTTCCTTTGTTTATTTGCAGGTACGGTGTACGGGGCGTGTGCTGGCGCTTGGCGTGAGGCGTGGCGTGGCTGCTGAAACGCTGGAGCGTATGGCGGTGGAGGCATGGCTGTGGCGCGAGGGAGAAAACCCTAGGGTTCCTGTTGCTAAGGAATTTTGGGCCGTTTGGGCCTTGAACCTTTGGGTCTAGATTTGGGCTTGTAATAGGTTTGGGCTAGGGTATTAATTTGGGTATTGGGTTAGTGATAATTTTGGACTATTAATATTTGGGTTTTTTGTTTCTTTATTTGGTCCTGATATGGACCCAGGCAAATTGGCCTGTTTACAAAACAAATTTTTTCTACTTTATTTACTGATATTGCCACATTATTAGGGGAAAACATACAGACTGTTGGCCTTGAAATAAGTAGGAAAGTAAAAAATGACCATTCAAAAAAGTGCTCTAGAATTATATCCGATCTTATGTGAAGTAGAAGGATTAACTGAGGATAAGCGCTATTGTGCGTTGAGCAAAATTCCAGACCATCCAACGCAAATGCTCATTTTCTTTATTTTACCTTTTTCTGTGCGATTGGAATGGGTGAGAAGATTTCTTTGTGACCATTAAAAATCCTGGTTGTATTGGTTATGTTTTGGTAACTTTGGAAGGTACAATGACATGATAGAATGCCATAGAATACTATTATAGTAGGTTATATATTATTTTTATAATATTATATATTATGATTTTTATGAATTCATATTTTAATAATAATTATATTAAGCATGTTATTAAATTACATATTATTTTATTAAATTGTATTTAATAATAATTATGATAAAATATGATTAAATTATTTATTATTAAAATATATTTAATAATAATCTTATTAAAATTTAATAACATTAACAATAATCATCTACCTAAAAAAATTCTACTAAGGATACTTTGGTCATTTAAGTCTTTTTTCTTATGCTATTACAACATATATTCCATTTAACCAAACAAAAGAATGCTATTATAGCTCTATTTCATCCCATGCAACTAAATAATTGAATTACTGATTACAGGTCTATTCCATTACATCTCTATTCCATTATAGCCCTATTTCATTCCAATGAACCAAACGTGTCGTAAAAAAAAAATATTTTCATTGTTTTCAAAAAAAAAAATGTTTTGGCAAAACGAAAAAAAATGAAAATGAGGGATTTTTTTAAGTTTCATTTTATCCATCAAATTTACCCTAATTCGGATCCTAAACAACTTTTTTATTTTTATTACATTTAAACTTTTTTTAAAAATTTTCATCGTCTTTAAACACACAATTCAATATTTTGGTAAATACATACCAAATGTGTTTTCACTATTTTCGTTATTGAGAATAAATTTCTATTTTCATTTACTAAACGTGTTTCTCAATTTTCAAAAAAAAAAAAAAAAAAAAAAAAGAGAATGAAAATAGAGAATGTTCTCTAAAAATAAATTTTCTTTCCATAGAGGAATGCTTGATAGGATAGGAAAGATGAAAAAATTGGCATTTTCTTTTCATTCATTGTTTGGTAGAGTTGAAAATAAGAGAAAATAAAATAAAACTTTTGAAAATACATAATTTTGAACTAACATACACCCATCTCTCATTTTCTCTTCTCTTATCATTCCAATTTATAAGAATTGATTTTTATGCATTAGAATGGAAAATGTTCATCTTTTCTATTTTCTTTCCTCTCACTTTATTTTTCCTACTAAGCACAATCAAAATTTATTTTATTTCCACATTTTCACTCCCTCCTACCCTTTCACATTTCCACTAAACTAAGCAAACCCATAATGTATATCAAAACTGTACATGAACTTTCATTCAATGTACAATGTCATACATGAACTTTGATTTTGTGCAATTTTGTACATTAAATTTTAATTTGACTCAAATTTCACAAATTACTAACAATATTATCAAATTAACACCATTTTACGTTGATATGTTGTATAAACTGTGGAGTGTGCCTCACATTTCAGATGAAACAAAGTTGACGTCATAACAAGGAAGAACCGACATCCTGACAAGAAGAATCGCCACGTCCCGATGACACAAAGAAGGACATTCGGACGAGGCAATATGCCACATCACGATGTGGCAATGTGTTCCCTACTAAACCAGGTTTCTTCTCCTAGTTAAACTCAACTATCTTTTCCCAATCGAACTCTTATAACTTTAGGATATTTTAATTAGATTAGTCACAAATTTTAACCTATAAATAGGGCTTTTAACAATCCTAGAGAGTTTGATTCAACAACATAATTAAGAGAGAGTTTTGTGAAAATTTCGGGAGAACTTTGAATTATTTCGAGTTTCGGTTTGTTTGTTAATTCATCTTGTACTCCTTTTTTGATTTTTTCCGTTTTAGTAAAGTTTTTTTGCTCGTGATTTTTTATCCTATTCGGATGGGTTTTTCCATATAAATATTTGTTTCCAATTTTTCTCTTTTCTTTCTTGTTCGTTGCATAATTCTGGTTTAACCCAACATAAACAAACAATTATATTAATCATATATGAAAATAAATATATGTATTCATTTCTTTAAATGTTTACAAATGAATCAAAATCAAAATTTCATATATAGATATATGTGAACCACGATTCAAATTAAATTCATATATTAAATTTCATATTAAATCAACATTTATATATAAATTTGATAACTATCCCTTAAATTTAAATTCTAAACTTGTTAGAGATTACCGATCAAATTTCGAGTAATGTTCCAGGCAACTTTCTTAGCTCTACGACCTACACCTGTAAATGAATAGGAAAAGAAATGACGCTAATAATGTCCAGTGATATCTTGGCACAAAACTGATTGCCAAATTACATTAGCAGATAATGGTTGTAAATATACGAAAAGAAACCTACTTACTCTAATATAATTTAATTTAAGAAACAACAAAGATGCGGCTAAAAGTTTTACTCACAACTATAAGAATAGCGATCGCTAGACTATCCAGCAAAACGAAAGGAAATTCATGGTTTGGGATATTCATATTTTGGACACATGAAGGGTAGGCTGAAAATGACGGGCATTGTTTATACCAATACAGAGGATGATATACTCGAAGCAGCTAAAATCTAATTAAGATAGACATATATATACCTTGCCACCTAAGTTTTTTCACCAATCAATAATGATAAATTATTTGTCATTTATTACGTTATATTTCCAGATTTGGGTGAAAAGCTCAACATAATTCTCTCAACTGGATCGGTAATTTTTGAAATGAATATATATACAACACAATGCTTGCGAATATATTTCATATATGCGGCCACCTACAAGTTTGTTTTTATGTAATAATTCCTAATTTCCTTTTTTATGATAATTGGATGAGGTTTTATTCAACTTTTTTTTCCTTAATAAATGTGAGGGGTGTAATACGAAGACTTCTCAATAGGTCCATCCTAGCACTACTCTCGTCCGCACACGATTATCTGTGAAGTTCTGATGAAATCTAGTGCATTAATGCCGGTATAATAGTACCTTTTCCTTAATAAATAACTTAATTTGCTTTTGTAATTTTCTTAAAACGAAGGATTTCATTTGGGATTATTCTACTTCGTGCGTGAGATTCATTTGCTTAGGATATACCGCCTGGAATAATAATAGTCTTTACAGGTTGGAACAACGACGCTTTTATCATTACCTGTTTGTTCTCATATTACGTTCAACATATATAAATTACACGACCCAAGTTTTTTTTATTTTTCAAGGATATTCCAACAGAAAGTCCAGAAGGGAGCATAACAAGTTCAACCTCATGGCAAAGAGCTGGAACATTTCATGTTTCCTTGTTGTTTTGGTGTCACTACTTGCAGTAGCTTTGGCAGAGGCGACAACAGAACCGCCGGCTGTCTACATCTTCGGGGACTCAACCCTTGATGTTGGGACTAATAACTACATACCTGAATGCCTCGCAAAGGCAGATTTCTATTTCAACGGCATTGATTTCCCTTACTCGGAGCCAACGGGGAGGTTCAGCAATGGTCTTAACACTGCTGATGAAATAGGTACAATAATATCCAACATTTGTTTAATTCATGTGATTGGTTTTTGTTTCCATTTCCTTTATGCTAATTATTGATGACATGGTTTTGTTTAGTGAGGCTGTTGGGTCTGCGGAGGAGTCCACCACCGTTTCTCCAGCTTGTCAATGATCCGTCGACTTTCAGGAAGAATATACTAAAGGGCGCCAACTTTGCCTCTGGAGGATCCGGTATTTTGAATAGTACTGGACAGTATCAATACGTGAGCATTTTGCCTACAATTAATTCCCCTTTAAACACTAATTATATTTTTGCTTATATAGAGTGAGAAAATCCCATATTATTGCCTATATTATTCCTCTTTAAACCCTGATTATATATAAATGAAGTTTATGGAGAGGTGTTTTCTTGTGTAAAACAAACAATAAGCCGTAGGGAGAAGTAGTAGTAGACTTTAAACATTTAATCAGACATGATTGATTGAATATGATTATAAGATTAAATAACAATGAAAAATCATATTATCATAATAACTAGTTTTGGACTTAGTAATGATAAATATAAATCTAAAAGAATCAAATGTTAAATTAAAGTAGAGACAATATAATAGAGTAGTAAAAACAAAATTAGACGTTAAAAAATACTAATTGGGCAATCGGTAGTCACTTCGCATAATGCCATGATTTTGCATCCTAGAATGCTAGAACCCCAAGCCAGTTACCACCATGTCATCGTCAAGGAATCTCCATCTCTTACCCATTTTTCAAAGATTTATCTATTTTTCTTGTGAAATTCTCTGAATGAGGGAAAATAAATCTGAAGTTTTACATTATGACCTGCAGAGAAAGGTCATATCCATGGGGGATCAGATCCAACAATTCTCAACCGTTCGATCAAATATCACAAATATGACGGCCAGTGATGCAGCTACCGATGCCATTCTTTCCAAAGCATTCTTTCTTATCAGCGTTGGCAGCAATGACATCTTCGAGTACCTGCTTAACATCACCAGACCACCAATGACCATACCGGAGTTCAATGCCACCCTCGTATCCACATATGAATACCATTTAAAGGTTTGTCACGTACCATTTGGCCCTTCTTTAGTTTCACTTAATGTGCCTTAAATCATTACTTACTATTAGCATCTATTGTTGATTCACCCTCAAGACTCTATACGAGCTTGGCGCCCGAAAGTTAGGTATCTTAACCGTTCCACCGATCGGGTGCACCCCATTTGCTCGAGCTAGAGCCAATGGTAACTGTTCTGAGCCAGCTCGGCTGTTTGCGCAAGCATTCTATACAGAGGCTGTGGCCTTACTAGAAAAGCTTAGCTCCCAAGTCCCAGATTTAAGGTATTCGCTGGCCAATACGTATTTGATGACCACCGGTATGATGGAAAATATGTTCGCCTTCGGTAAGCATTTCCCGTTTCAATTATAAATTGTAACCATTAAATGATCGTTACTATACCACGGGCTACAAGTCCAAGCTCTTTGTGATTCAGGTTTAAGGGATATTACATCGGCTTGCTGTGGAAATGGAACGTACGCATGCAATCAAACGGCTAGCTTTTGTTCTAACCGTGACGAATACTTGTTTTGGGACCAGTTTCATCCGACACAGCGAGTTTCGGAGTTGGCAGCCTTAACACTATTCGGTGGATCAGAATCGTTTGTGGCTCCCATGAATTTCAGTCAGTTGTTGGGGGTTAACATTTAGGAACCATCCCCCTCAAACACACAGTCCCGCATCTCAATATTGTTTTTTAACACATGAAAGAGTGAATTTGGGAGGTCCATTCGACCGCTCCAATCCAAACATGCGATTCAAATAGCTATTGAGTCGACCTGTTTGTTCTTACACTTCACGCTCTGAACCTACTCAACTTAAATAAGATCATATATGTAATTTGCAATAATCAATTGGACTACCATTCTTAACGAGATGCGAGACAAGTATTTTCTATACTATTATAATTCACCTATTTTGTTGTTTTCTGCCGTACAGTATTAGTTAACATGGCATTCGCAATGACGCCACTCGGAGCTTTTAATCAAGTTTAACGACTCCATTCATTTGAATTATTTATTATTACTTCAATGGGGAAAATCAATTAGTGCATTGTACATATCAAAATTAACCTTTTTCCCATTTTCCGCATGATTCTAAAGCTTAGTTAACGTTGCTTTGGTTTAAAATTTTAGTAGTTAATATTAATGTTAAAAAATGTTGAAATAAATTCATTAACATTACGATTTTTCAGTAAAAATATAAAAATTAATTTATTATAACTCATTATTAATATTTTGATATATCAAATACAATTTTTTTAATATTTTTAAACAATTAATATTAATTATTTGTAAAATTCAATTTGAATATATAAACTATATTTTAAATATTAAAATATTATAATTACAAATTTAAATATATAAATTATATATTTAAAATAAATTTTAATAGAAAAATAATTTTATATCTAATATAAATATTACATAAAATGCATTGAATTAAAAATCTTATTTGAGTCGATTGAGCCTTAGTTCGTTTGGCATAGATATTGATACCAATGCAAGAGGGCGTAGATTTGAGTGTGCTGCAATGTATTATCCTCCTATTTATGGGCTGGGAGCCCCACACGAAGTTTGTGAATAAGTGATTGTCTGATAATGAGCAAGGAATATCCGCCTTTCTGCTAAACATGATGTATTGAACTCATAATTCATTAGATACTTTTTATAATGTCAACTAAGTATCGTAACTAAATTGGTCCCGGTTGTTCAATCATATGTAAAAAGAACAAACATAATAAAAACCTATAATGAAATTATATATAAAAAAAAAACCCTTTTTCTAAACTCAAAAGCTAAAAAAATATTCTTATACATTTGGGTTCACTTTTGACTCCAAAAAATTTATCCATTTAATATTGTTTATAACATCAAAATAGTTATAATTCAGAAGAAAAAAGCCTAAGCATCTAAATGAAAGACAAAAGAAGGGCCGACGTTTATCGTTGCGATTTAGGTTTGATTAGGAAACCAAAGCAGATTCAAAATGCCGCGATTAACCACTCCGTTTTTTGTGCAATTGCATCATCCAATGAAAACTCATTGGAGGTCAGCTTTTTCTTCTTTATCCCTTTTTTCATTCTTTTTGTCCTTTGTGTTTATTGTTTGTTTTAATTTACATTATGTTTGATAAATTAAAAAATTAAGTTGTAAAAAGAATTCATTGTTGAAAAAAAAAAGATTTAATTTAAGTGTTAAAATATGTTTAGTATTTTATTTAAAATTAAATATGAAATATAATTAGATTATTTGCTAAATGATAGTACAATCATAAATGAAATATGAAGTTTTGAATATGTTGCTAGTAAGCAAACAAAATGTTCGGAAGGAGTGATAGGGAAGTGGGCAGTCTTTTTGCACCAAACTAAAAACAATAAACAAAATTGAACACACGAGAATTATTTATACAGTTCGATTTCCTTAACTTAGTGAGAAATATCAACTCTCTTCAACAATTACAACAAGTGAATCTAACCTATCACACACTCCGTGACAATTCTCCTCACTTTTGAACATTGAAGTTCAATACTCTCACCGCTAAGTTCACCTCTCTGAACTCAGCAAGTAAAACCATAACACAAACAATTTTACTATCAAAATGCACTTTTAAGAAAAGTTCCTCACTTGAATAAGATAAGTGGTTAAACTCTCAATACAATAGTATATACAAGTCTCTCCATTAAATAGATTATGTTCGAGACTTGCTTACATAGAATATTTATCACAATCACATTAAAATAGTAATAAAATAACATGATTACATTATAATAATAGCAATTAATACAAATATGGATTCTTGGTAACTAATCAATTAAAGTTCTAACCTGAACCAAACGTCCATGATCTAAGGGATTGACTTGAGTGATTCAGTTTGATCAAACCTCTAAAATATGCTTCCCCAATAGTAGAATGGTCTTCAATTATGGCTACATATCAACCAAATACTCAACATATCACATTTATACCGTTCAATAAATTGTCAATACTTCAAATATAGAAATTGTCTTAGAACAATCCAATGGCTTCCCTAGCACTCAATGACCAGTTTCATATTTTTTAACAAAATAAAATTGTCGAAACCATTTTTATTTTAAAGAAAAAAGGGAGTCGACTTAAAAACAAAAATGGAGTCGCCACCGATCTTTTTTTAAGGCGTGATCGGATCACCTTGAGATTGATCATTTTAATAAAACCTTTTGATTTATTAAAACAATGATTTTGGGTCTATGAAATTTGAGAAAAAGGGTTCGGGAGTCGGTTACGCACGAGGAAGGGTTAGCAACCTCGTAACGCCCAAAATTGATACCTAATTGATTAATTAATGTCTTAATGTAAAAAATTTGAAAAGATTTTAGAATACGATCCTTTTATTTAAAAAGAACACTTGAATAAATTAAATTGGATGCTAAGTCCCTCTTATTTCGAAGAAATAAAATGTCACACCCAGTGAGTTAGGACACAACATTTGAAACCTTTGAGAATAAGATTGCCTTTTATTTCTTAGAAATTCTTACCTCGAGACAACAAAATGTCACATCCAGTAAGTTAGGACACAACATCTCGAATTCTCGAGAATAAGCTTTTTATTTGAAATTCATGTGTTTTAATTTCAAAAGGATATTCGGTTATTTAGATCAAACGAAGAAACCGAAACCTAGTATGTTAGGACACAATTTCTCAAATTTCTAAATACGGAATATTGTCTTTATTTTAAAACAAAATTTCATGAATCGGGTGAAGGTTAATGTAATGCAATTTGATGAAAAAAATTACGGTACTAAGATGCATACGAGAATAACAAATGCGTAATGCGAATGGTAATAAAAATGACGAAAATAAAATGGAATAAAGAAATAAAACAAAGAAACTATAAAAAGGAAAAAAATAATAGGTAAAAACCAAAAAAAAAAATGAAAAAATGAAAAGAATAATAGAACCTGGAAATAAACCAATAAATAGATCCTATGTAAAATAGCCTAATAATAATAATAATAATAATAATAATAATAATAATAATAATAATAATAATGATAATGATAATATTAATAAAAATAATAGTAGTACTAGTAGTAATAATAATGATAATAATAATAATAATATAAAAGAATAAAAATAATGATATTAATACATAAATAGAAATAGAAATATAATACATAGAAATATTATAATAATAATAATAATAATAATAATAATAATAATAATAATAATAATAATAAAAGTTTTAAAATCATATAAGAAGACATGAATAAATAAATAACAACACGATATAAATAAATAAATAAATAAAATGTTAATAACAAGAGTAAAAAAACATATATAAGAAAAATAATAATGAAAATAATATTAGTATATAAATAGAAATAGAAATATAATAAATAGAAATATAATAATAGTAGAAATATAAATAGATAAATAAAAATTAGATAAATAATAATAGTATTAGAATAACAAAATAAATATAAATAGTAACATAATAATAATAGCAATAATATATTAAAGTAATTAATTTGATAATGAAATAGCGAAAATAAAAAAGGACTAAATCGAACCTTAAAGTAAAATTTTGGGGCAAATCAAAAATAAATAAAAGGAAATGGATCAATTTAAACGTGCGAATAACAAGGAGGGACCAAAAGGGAAATAATTCTCACCCTCCAAAACGCACAGCTTCAAGGAGGACCAAAATGCAGTCAAAACAAATTTTAAGGCCAAAATTAAAAATAATAAAAACTTAATTGCAAAACAATAAAAAAGTAGAAGGGCTAAAAAAATTGGACGAGTTTAGAAAAACAAAAGGAATTGAAATGAAATGGACAAAATTCCCACGTCAAATTGAAAGAGAAAAAAAAATTCAATTCCAATGGAAATAGGAAAAGAGAGAATAATTCAATTTCAAATTGAAGTAGGAATCCAAAAGTTATCCTTTCAAAGAACAAAATATCACTATTTATATACATGGGGTTTACTAAAAATAGCCTAACTAATTTAATAATAAAATAAAATAAATAAAAACAAAAATAAAAATAATATCTTCCTATTTTTAGCCTTTTACCAAGTCAACAAAATTTGATAACCCCTTGGCTTTCTCCATCTTTTTGATTTGGCCACAATTTAACGATTGTCTTTCAATTTGGCCCTTTTTGGTTTGTTTTCGACTGATTACATCATTTGGCTTCGGTTATTATTTTTTCGGGCCCAGGCCAAAATTGGCCTATTACAAAAATAATCATTGAATTTATTCTCTATTAAGTGATAAATAAGTCCCTATCTAATTGTCATTTTCTACATATTATTTAGAAAAATTTCTATCTAGTAGTTTTATTGTGGGTTATCAAACGCATTTAAAAAATTAATTTGCTATTGTAACGACTTGAATTTCAGTGGTGTCAGAAAACGCTATTTCAAAACCTCATTTCTGTAAACCAAGTCCATAAGGACGATTTATAAAGGTTAAGGAAGTTAACATGAAAATATATTGAAATTCGATTAAGTAATTTAACCAAGAAAATAGTTAACTAAACCTCAGAGACTAAATTTTAAAAGTCCAATCACTATTGAGTTTTATTTAAGAAAATATTTGGGGACTTAATTAGAAATTATCTAAAGGACCAAAATAGTTATTAAATCATTGTTGTTTTAAAGTTAGTGGATTATGATGATGATGGCCAATTAAATTATGTAATTAGGATTAAAGAATAAAATTAATATTAATTGAAGTAATAACATGATTAACTAAATTAATCAAAGCTTAATCATTATATAAATAGTTTAATTAAGTGGAAACAAAGATGAAAACCAATTCATCTTCTTCCAGCGTCAACCAAAAAAAGAAAAGAAAGGTGAAAAACTCTATTGTTGAAAGCTTCATTCGGTCATTATTTCAAGTAAGTCCCTAATCTAGTTTTTTATTATTATATAGATTTATGATCTTGAGAGCTTGATTTTGCTAACTCATGTATTAATTTGTTCTATTGTTAAGTTTTTAGCAAGTTACCATTATGCAAAAATTGATAAATTAAGCTTGAAATTGATAGTTAGTAAGTTTAGATACTAAAAAGAACTAAATTGAAATTGAATTAAGCTTATAAGATAGCTTTGTAATATTAGGGGCTAAATTGAATAAATTAAAATTTTTCATGAGATTATATTTTAAATAGAAAGTATAGGGCCCCTAATGAAAGAATGTGAAATTGAATTTTAATTCGATGCTAAATATAAAAAATATGCATACCCTGTGTATAGAGACTAAATTAAATAAAATGTAAAATATGAGTGGCTATGTATTTTGTTGTGAATTGGGTGTAAATTGATAATGTTTTTATTGTTGAATTATCGAATATAGATAAAGATGACGTCGACCCGTCACGAGAGAAAGGAAATACAGGAGCCATTGACGATTAGCGAACAATCTAGATTTGTATTTTTATTATTCGAGATCATTACACACACCGTATATATATACACATGCATTTTGATTGCATGATTAACTATTGAGGTAAGCTTATATGTTATATGCAATGATTCGTATGGAATGGTATTAAATGCCAAGAAATTTGACTAAAATGAATATGGTAGAAAATAGTATGAAATAATTTATATATGACATGTGATATGAATAGGATATGAACCATGTTATGTGTTATTGGACATATATGAATTGATGATGAGATGAAATGAGATTATGATATATGAATTTGTTTATACAATGTGATTGGGTCATTAGTACCTTATTAATTATTCGGGAAAAGTTGGATATAATTGGCATGCCATAAGATTAGATTGTGTACGAGTTTATGCACTTTGTGTGTCAGGATGCACTTTGTGTGCCAATATTTGCTTCAGTTTATCAGATGATGCACTGCGATGCCAGATTGGCGTGTTGGTTGGTTGATCTGTGTATCCGTCTTGAGTCTAAGTCCAGTTAATATGGATTATAATGTAACACCCTAACCCGTATCTATCGCCAGATTAGGGTTACGAAGCATTACTATACACAGTAGAACCTTTAACTTCAAAACATATCAATGATACAATTTGATATTAATATCCAATAACTCATTACAATCATAACAAACATACACATTTGGGCCTTAAATTGAACCTTCAAGCCCTGAAAAAATAATTTGAAAACAATCGAGAATCATTTTGAATTAAATTGAAAATTTTTGGGAAAAACATGAAAAATTGAAAAACAATGGTCACCCGGCCATGTGGCCAAGCCATGTGAAATATCCCAGACCGTGTGAACATTAGAAGTAGGGACACACAGTCATGTCTCAACCCGTGTGTCTGCCTGTGTAACTCACTGACTTGGGTCGCACGGCCATGTCGCAGGCTGTGTGATAGATCGTGTGAAACTTGCACCTGAAATTAATATGACACACGACCGTGTCCCAGGTCGTGTGCAGCACAAATTGCCCCTAAACCAAGCCATTTCAAACCCTATTCTTGCACACCAAGACACACCATTTCTACAAGCGTTCATATGATCAAAGCACATTCCAATCACACTCAAAACATACTTTTCCTTTCAATTCACAACACACCAAAAGGTTAGTAAGTGTATTAAAGTGCATATCCAATCAATTAAACATAAAACATATCAATATGAAGTTCAATACATAATTCCTCAATCTATTACTCAATTTTCTCCCTTTTCATTTCATATTCATATACCAACAATTTTCCATTTCATGTTTCCATAACATAGTTCTTTTCATATACGCATACATTCATTAAAAATTAAATCGTCCGTTGAATCAAATGAAATAATATCGAATACTTAGAAAATACTCATATAACCATTTAATTCCCTAAACACACCACAACATCACGAGTTAACATATTTATAGGCATATGAAGTATATAATCACACCAAGGCATTAACATTCATTATTAAACTATACTAGTCAAACGTTCAAGTCGTATTCATACTTACTATACATACCTCACCTAAAACGTGTTACCTGAATAGCAAATGATCGGATGGTGCCATGGTGTCTTTCAACCATGGTCTTATTCATTCTCGACTTGACGCCACAGTGTCTTTCAACCATAGTCTTATTCATTTTCTGTTGTATTGCTATAATGTCCTTCAACTATTGTCTTATTCGTTTGATTCGTGATGTCATAGCGTCTTTCAGTGATGGTCTTATTCGATAAAATCATGATGCTATAAAGTCTTTCCGCTATGGTTTTACTCAATAGAATCGTGATGCCATAACGCCTTTTAGCTACAGTCTTACTTGGTAAATAGTATTGCCATAATGTCTTTCAATTATGATCTTACTTGTTTCTAGTATGGTGCCATAGTGTCTTTCAACTATGGTTTTAATCATTTCCTTCAAGCCAACGAACTCGATTCATATATAATCAATTAGATATTAAACAACCAAAACAATAACTAATTGATTTAATCAAGTTACGAACTTACCTTAACAATAACAGTTGTAAAAATAAAGCTGACGACTAGTCTGAAACTTTAGCTTTTCCTCGATTTAGACCCATTTGGTTCATTTCTTAATCTCAAACTCACAACCATGCAAGGAGAAATGCTTGGAAGGACCTCTTTTCTTCAACAATGGTTATTCGGCTAGAAATGTTGAAAGAACAAGATGATAGCCATTGTTTTACTCTTTGTTTAAGTTAATATTATTTTTTTACTAAATTACCATTTTTCCTGTAACACCCAAAATCTGGCCTGGACGTTATGGTTGAATCTGGCGAAGTCACAATGAAGTGTTTTCATAAAACAAGCTGTCGTTTAAAAACTCTCCTTTCTATTCAACCTCTTTGTATTATCTTTCGAAGACATGTCGTTCATTTCCAAAACGTGAATCATTATCAAGAAGTTATTTACTTCCAGAATGATATTAAATTTCCAAAGCGTTATTAATTTCTAAAACGTCACTTGTTGCGGAAGCTTTTTAAATAATTTACGTATTTGTGTGAAATTTGTTAGAACACCTGATTCTTTTGAAAACCCGATTACCCCTACTTCTAGCAGTTATAAAACAGACCAGTAAAAATCCCAAATTTAAAATAAAAATCCAAAGAGGCCATTATCGCAGAAAAATACCCCAAAATAAAATTAAAATTCATTTAAGTACTAAAATAGAACGAAGTATGTTGTGTGGCCGCCGCCGAGTCCTCCGCCGCACCGACCCGCCTATGCCTGGGGATTACCTATACAATCAAATCAGAGGGGTGAGTTTACGAAAACTCAGTTTGTAATCCCTTATAAATCAAACAAACAGAAGGCAAATACAGTCTAGGCCTAAGCCCTTTTTAGTAACAGTTTAGGCTTTAGCCCATTTCAGTACAAAGACAGTCATGCATTTGAGCCTTGGCCCATTACAGTATCAGTAACAAATCATACATCATACAAGTCCTAGCCACCCAGCCTCTAAACTCTATCTCCGTCTAACCCTACACTCCCTGTGGGGATATAATCAACCAACCCATCCCTACACTCCAGCAAGTACCGAATGCGGCACTAGACAGTAGTTTGCAGCTGAATTGCTAGTAAATTAGGCTCGAGGCCTTTCAATGACGGGGGTTCTTTTCACCCTTCTCTCACGGTACTACTTCACTATCGGTCATCCAGGAGTATTTAGCCTTGCAAGGTGGTCCTTGCTGATTCACACGGGATTCCACGACACTTCCTCTAATCAATTAAACCCCCAGCCCAATGCAATACAATATACATAAGTGGCATGCTATAACAGAAAATCATACATGTAATCAGGGCATATAGTGTTAAATCAGTGGAACATTATCGTGCTTGTTCATATATAACATACAGTCATTTCAGTCAATTAGGGGTCTAAGTACGCTTACCGACCCTACAGTAGGTCCATAGTCGACTCAGGCAACCCGTGCAACCTTAGCAGTCACTCGGTGAAAATGGGCCCACAGGCCCACGTTACATGTTCATGTGGGCCCACACGCCCGTGTGGCCCACACGGCCCAAAATGGCCTTGGCCGTGTGGATCACACGGCCTGACCCAATAATCTCGCATGCCCATGTGGCCCAATTTAGCTCGGCCCATGAATCGTACATGGCCAGCCTCGTTGATCACACGCCCGTGTTTGGTCACACGGCCTACCACACAGGTGGCCGCACGCCCATATGGCATCGAAAATCACATTTTTTGGCTTTTTGCCAATTCTTAATTTTAGAGTCGTGTTTACACACCTGATTATGAAAAATACGCACACAATCCTCGAGCACTCCAAAACCTGTTTAACCATAATCACACAATTAATCGCACCTCAAACAAATTTAAAACGGTCCCTATTCCAACACTTATGCACTTGATCGACAACCACTTACCTTGTTTGAACAACCTAAGTCCTACTCACTTAAACCGTTGGAAAAGAATAATCACAAGCTCCCCGATTAATTCCTGCAATTCCAGTTAAAACCACTATTAAAAGAATATTTACAAGAACAGTCTAAGCCAGAACGAGTACCACTTACCGAAAGCGCAAACCTGTAGAATAGAAATAGAACACTAATTATGCAAAGAGCAGGATAGACCGAAAACACAAGGTAAGGGGAACACCTGAAGTTTTGGCAACTACAAGAGAAAATTGAAGAGAAAGACAGCAGCAATGGGGAATTTTGGCTAAAAAAAGAGAAAAGGATAGAGATGGAGATGGAACAAATCAGTAGGTAGAGGAGAAAGCACTCGAAAATACGACAGCAGCACAAGGAGACTGAAGTCAAAGGAAAAAATGAAAAGGGGTGGGGAAAAAAGGGATAGAATTCAGTTATAGAGGCAGAGATCAAAAAGAACAAAGAAAAGAAAAATGGTAGAGGAGGGAGTAACATCAGAAAAGAAAGAGGGAGAAGGATAGCCGAACTTGCAAATACAGTTTGAATGTGCTCAAACTCCTCACTCCTTAATTTCCTCACCAAAATCCCTTAATCTTCTCCCCAAAACCGTCTACCCCTCCCTCAACCACCAAATTCAAATTCCATCAAACTCTTTAGTGTTTCGATCAAACCACAACACTCCTACGACACCAGCAATAAAAATAAATTTTATGATTGTATCAGTACTCGAACTCTAGACCTCCTACTCATCTGCACTCCATTTAACACCAGACCAGCAGGCCCATTCTGCTATATTTTATCAACATTTATATATAAGCCTACTGACTAGAGATAGGGGTTTATTTATTTAAAAGCAAAACTTGCCCAAGCTAAGGCTTGAACTTGGGACCTCTCAAACACTTCCCATAACACTTAACCACTGAAGCAGATACACACTTGTGTAACAACAACATACGAAAATAATTATAAAGGATTTTGGGGCGTTACATTGCCATTAAAATAACATTTATTAAATATAAAATATATGTAATAACCGTCCACATAAACAAACAAAGGTCAATTTTCCTTAAAAAAATTCCACCACTCTTATAATCTTATTAATTTAACACCTTAAACAAATGGAATTTAACTTTTGCGACTTTTACAAATTAGTTATTTTCACTTAATTAACTATTTAAGCGTTAAAATTTCTTAAACAAAATTTTAATATAACCCTCATAACACTCCATAAATATTTAATAAAATATTTCCAAACTCAGTTTATGGAAATAAGGTCCCAATACCTCATTTTCTAAAATCACTTGACTTTAGGGATATACCACTTGAACCTAATTATTCATTCAAATAACATAAATTATCAAATCAAAATTTATTATAACATTATATTTGACTCATAAATATTAAATATAATATTTACGGACTCACTCGTGAGATTTGTGGTCCCAAAAATACTATTTCTGACATAATTGAAAAATGGGCTGTTACATATAAAATGTGAATTGGATAAATGATAATGAGTTGAAATAATGATATGAAATGATACTATATATGCATGTATGTGAAATGTGACTAAAGATAGCATGTGAAAAAACATGCGAATCAGATTTTTACGAGCCTTGAGGGTCGACATGGGAATGAAATGAATCAACCGATTCAAGAAATATCAAAATAACAGAAACAAATAGATAGTATGAAATGAATAAATATGTTAGACTATTGTAATATAGGGCATTATATGTGTGTATAAACTTGGCTAAATGGAAACTTTGCATTATTTTGGTAATTGGCATGAATAGTATATGAATTGGTTGATCTAAAACATAAATTGGTTGTGTTTATATGGTTAATGTTATTGTTATAATATCTTGAATCATGAAAGTACCACTAAGCTTTATCACTCAACATATGGTTGTTTATTTCTATGGGCAGGTTCTAGTAGATCTCAAAGTTTTAAGGAGTGAATTAGCATCAAATCTGCAACCCTTGACTAAAAAATGTTTGTATAGTTCATTTTTTTCAAAAAACGTCATGTACCTAGGTTTTAAGTCAGTTTCATAAAGCAAATGGTCAAATTGGAAGTGTAATGACCCAAAAGTTAGTGGTGTCGAAAATGGTGGTTTCAGAACCCTATTTTTGACGAAAGAGTCCATAAATATTATTATTTAATATTTACAAGGTTAGTATAAAGTTTAATTAAAGTTTGGTCGATTAATTTTGTCAATTGGATAGTTAATTATGATATAAGGACTAAATCATAAAAGTAGTAAAAGTTAATCGATATGTAATTTTAATTAATTAAAGGATCAATTAAGCAATTGGACCACTTGTGTGTACACATATGGTAGTGTATGACATTAATGTTCACTAATTTTTAGTAAATATGTTTAATTTTAATTAATTAAGGATTATATTAATTAATAAACTTTAATTAAGGTATATAATACAACCTAAAGTTGTCATCTTTGTTTTATTTTTTTTCTTCCACCGTTTGAGCTAGAGAAAAGCTAGAGAAGCCATTTATGTGACCTTAAGCATTTGACCCTTCATCTAGTAAGTGAATCTAAGTTTGTTTGTTTTTTTTTTTTGTAATTTTTATGTTTTTGAGATCGTAGAAGCTCGATTTAGCTCACCTAACCATTATTTTGTAAAAATGTTAAGGTTTTGAAAACTTCCATTCTTGAATACTTGATGAAATTGGTGTTGATTTGTTAGATTTTAAGCTTAGAAGTGAAAAATGACTAATTTGTAATGTAAAAGTTGTTAATTTTGAACATAGGGACTAATGTGTAAATAATTCAAAATTGATGTTTAATTTTCTATAATTTTAGATATTAGAGGGCTGTGGAAGGATGGGATTGAGATCGGTTTTGAAATCAAAGTTCAAATTTGAAAGTAATAGCCATTTCGGTTTTAGGGACTAAATTAAGTAAAATGTAAAACTTCAGGGAACATTCAAAAATTAAAATTGAACTGTTATATGCAAAAAAACAAAATGTTATAAGGTATTTGGATTTGATAATTGAAATGAATTATTATTATAGATAGATATTTGAATTCACAAGAGGACAATTGAGGAAAAGGTAAAATTGTGAAATAGTCCCCGAGGTTTTGTTTTTTGCTATTTTTGTCAATTAAGTTCATAGGGTGAAGTTATATGTAATTGTAATGTATATGTGTTTGAATTATGAATTTATTTGTGTGTAAGTGTAATTTGAATTGTTTATGATTTGGTACAAAAAGGTAAGATATGGACTAAATTGTAAGGAAATAGTTATAGGTATGAAACGTGCTTGAGTAAACGTATTAAAGGATAGGATACAATTGGCATGCCAACATGCTTGTACGGGTTCAACACTTCTATGCTCTCTACTTAGCACTTTAGTGCTCTCTGTTTAGCACTACGGTGCTCTTTGGTGTGGTGTAGTTACTCGTGTATCCGAATCTATTTATTATAGTTCATCAGGCTAATGTACAAATGGTATTGAATTGTGAAATCTATGTGTATAGTGTTAAATTAAGTAGTATGTTAAATGTTGAATTACCATATTACTCGGTTATATAATGAAGTCAATATATTGTTGTAACATGCTATGTTAGGCAATATAGTGACAAGTTAAACTAGTATGATATGTTTAATTGTAAATCGAGGTAAGTTTACCATTTTATTACCTATAAACTTACTAAGCATACAAAATGTTTACCTTTTTGTTTTCCATTTCTATAAATTGTCAGTTTGTAGAAATCTTCAGTCGGATTAGATCGAAGATCACACTATCCGTCTATCGACTCGGTAGACTTTTTCCCGTTTTAAGCTCAGTATTGTGGTATGTACTTAGATGCTTATATATGTAATTATATTAATCTTGAATAATTGTTGATAGATTAAGTTGATTTTGCTTAAATGTTAATATGAGACATGAATTTATGAAGTATGCAAAATTAAGCTTTATTACATGATTTTTGAGCATAAATTATATTATTTTCATGTTAATTATTATTATGTGACTTTTATTATGCAGTAGCTCCATGGAAGATGAGATTACCATAAGGATGCATGGACATGGACACAACCACCTTACATGGACGGTAATGCCTTGCAAAATTGGGTTATAAGGATGCTAATTTGACCCAGTTAAAGTGTGTTACAAAGTGGACATGTCTGATTAATATTTTGATCATGAAACCGTCCAACAAGGGGGAGTCAAGCCCAATTTTGACACAAGCATATGGCTGCCTAAAAATCAGCTTTGGGATATTTCATTGGAGGTCCCTGTAGTTGCAATTTAATAAAAAATCAGCACACAAACTATGCCTTTGAAATCGTCCACTCTATGCTAATTATAGCATGATTTTATGTTTGAAATAATCAACCAAACCACCTCCCTTTCCACAATTTGTGGCCAGCCATGCAATGGAGAAGATGGAGGGATTTTAAACTCTATTTTTAATAAACTTCACCCTCACATTCACCTATAAATATCACACTACTCATCCCTTATTCTTCATCCCTTCATTCATAACAGATCTATCATTCCATTTCCCTTTCCTTTTTCTCCACGCCTAGCCACTCCATTTTCCTTTCCATTCTTTAGCCAATAAAATCCTTGTCAATATCATCTCTTGGCCGGTCACCTTGAGAAACCCTTAGTAAAGGAGCAACGGGCGGATCGAAGAAACACCTCAGTCAAAAAGATCCGAAAGGCTGCTGAATTGAATCAGAGTTTACTCTTTCCTTTTTGTTGTTTAATTTAAACATGTTTCCTAAGTGTTTATTGATCTTGCAATCAACAATGATATCTTAATTTTGTTTAGCTAGGATGATTATGTTAATTCAATAATATTTGTTTGATTCATGTTTAATGTGTTTTTGCCTCAGCCGATCATGTTTTCAATTAAAATCAAGATGTATTTCTTTCATACGTGACTAGATGCATTTAGATTAGCTAAGTGATCCTAACCAGACAACGGCTAGTAGACACATAATTGAAAAGTGCAATGCTCAATTTGGATCACTAAACCCGATTAAATTAGAGGTTTATAATATCTTTAGTTTGCTCTATTATCTTGCATAGTTTTTAGGTTTATGTAATTAAACTGTTTCAAACTTAATTGTCCCTGTTACCTCGCATAAATTCTAAGAAACCCTTAGTTTAATATGATCAATAAAATGCATGTTTCACTAAGTAAAATATCCGAAAAGACTTAATTTTGTTTTCAAACTCATGAAAGATCGAGTTGCCATAGAATGTTTTCCGAACACTGTTAAGCATGATGAAAATGAATTAAGTTGATTAATGAAATTATCCTACCCTATATATGTTATTGATTGTTGAAGTTGTGTTTTTGTTGCTAAAATCCACCTTATCCATTTTAAACATTCATTTCATTTGCATATAGGTTAAATTGCATTAGAGATCAATTTTGCATTTAATTGAATTAATCTAGTTAAATCATCTTCACTCAAATTATTGTATTTTTATACCAAATTTTGAATTTATAATTTTGCAAATAATTGACTAATTTATAATTTTGCAAATAATTGACTAACACACACAGTCCCTATAGAGACGATAATCATTTTACTTACTTATTACTTGAACGACTGTGTACACTTGCACAAAAATCTCGTTACAGTAATATCGTGTGAATGGATGGTTTGGTTGAAAACCTTGTTTAATGTTTGAATTTGAAAAGCTAATGTCCATATATGCATAAATGTGGGCTTTGGCAATATGATAGGCTTTATATGTGTGTCTTGTTGAATAGAAAATTTTGGTTGTGTAATGGTTTGATTTGCTCATGAAAATGGTATAATTAAGTATTATTTGAATGATTGAAAGCATGATATATAAGTTGGTACTTTTGCTAAGTTGTTTGGAGTGTTTTGTGTAGGTTTTGATGTGTGCTCTAAGGCACTTTTTGTATACATG
Organism: Gossypium anomalum; assembly: GCA_025698475.1. NCBI lineage: Eukaryota > Viridiplantae > Streptophyta > Magnoliopsida > Malvales > Malvaceae > Gossypium > Gossypium anomalum. The sequence continues at coordinate 22,175,676 of CM046966.1, forward strand.
TTAATTTGAGCATGAAATGGACACTAAAATGAAAGTTTTAACATTTTGGCTTTAAGGTATCGATACCCTGGTAAAGGTATCGTTACTTAGCATTTTCAATTAGTTTTTAAATAAACAAAATGCCAAAATGGTATCGATATCGGACAAAAATATTGATACTCTACATCAGGGTACCGATACTTTACAAGAGTACCGATACACTTGTACTTTGATCAGTTTTTACAAAAGAAACTGAATCATAAAATGGTATCAATACTTGTAAGGGAGTATCGATTCCATAAGTATAGTATCAATAATTGTTGAGTTAAGGATGAATTTTCCAAACATCAAAACTAAATTTGGTATTGGTACCTTTTAGTAGTATCGATACCTGTTATAAAATTTTGAAATTTTGCAATTTGACCCTATTTCGTGTTCAGATTAACAATTAAGTTTTCGTATGTTCGATTGAGTCTCAGGATAATCTATTTATCATATAATGACTGTAATTATGAAATGTTTGTATGTTTAAATTGTTTATTTTAATGTTTTACTCAGTAGTTATTCTAGCAATGACTGTAGCATCCCGTAACTCGTATCCGACAATCGGGTCAGGCAAGGGGTGTTATAGGATGTTTTTTATTGTAAATGTTAAATTGAACTTGGGAAATGACTTATTTGTATGTGACATCCCGTAACTTAGACTTGATGATCGGGTCGAATATGAGATGTTACAGCTACCAACAATCTCTTAGCCCAATGGCAAGAGAATTATGTTGTAGGCATGAGAGTTTGGGTTCAATTCCAAGCAACCCCATTCATCTACGTCAATTATAAAAAATATTAATTTGCTAAAATATTATAGTTTGATTGAATCTTTGCAACATTTTATTAAACAAAGGCCTTAATTTTTCTTGCTAGTTTTTTAAATAAATTATTTTAATTTATGTAATGAGTTTGAATTGTTCAACATAATTAAAATATATTAACTTAATTAACCATTTAAATATTATAATAATAAAAAATTTCAAATCATAATTAAAATAAATTTACCATATTTAATGTAAAACACTTCATATATTTAATACAACACAAATATATGTTAATAAAGCTTTTTTAAACATTTGTACAAACTATAGAAAATTATATATTTAACGTTTTCACTGTTTTTCTTTTTATTTTTAATAATCAATAAATTTATCACAATAGCTCATAAATATTATATAATTAATAAACTTATAATATATTAGATTAAACTATATAAATATATTTGAAAAAAAACTATATAAATATATTATTTATAAAATTTTATGTATGAAATATAAAGTTAATTATTATATAAATAATTAAATTTTATTATGTAAAACAAAAGAAATATAATTTTCTTTGTATTTTTTGTTAATGGAAACAAAATAATATAAATATAAATTTGTTATGATACTCACTATTATCGATCCGTAACCCGATTGGGTCCGGTCAGGTTCTACACGGTATGCACTTTAAGTTCGCGTGACACTATGAGTTCGCATATAAAACACTCGAACCCTTCTATGAAACCGCATAATGTGGGTTCGCACTTCATCACACAAGCAAACCCACATTGTATAAACACGTGTTAAACCTAGAGTAGGGTACGTGTCAACGTGCATGGAACCCACCTACGATATCACATCTATTAACAATAATCATGTCATATAAATACACAGCTCCACCCATCAAAATCACACACAGAAACACTTAACAAAATTAATTTAATATAAAATTTAATTTTTTTATTTTCATTATATAAATTCATTTAACAAAAATCTTTTAATAGAAACAAAATTCTCATAGACAAGTATGATAAATTTTAGTAAATTTATTTAACAAAATGTTTTAACTAAAATTCTTATTTATAAGTTTGATAAATCTTGTAAAAAATAAAAATATTTAAATAAAAAATCAGTAATATAATGAACAACAAATACTATATTGGTTAGTTCAAAATTTAGTCCCACCTCGTGTTTTTATATGATTTTATATAATATAAAGAGATTATATATAGATAATTTCACTTAAGGTCTGTTTGGACAACACAATGTAATTGAATGAAAGAATTGGAATTCACTAGACATGTTCGATTGACAAAGCGTAATTACATCGTAATTTCTTATATCATGTTTGGCAGTACAAATTGTAATTACATGGTTACATACTTTATATTTTAAATAAATATTAATTACTATAAAAATTATTAGTATGAAAAAATAATTTCTAAATAAGTAACAAAAATTAAAACCAAATCATCATATGTATTATGTTAGTATAAAAAAGTAGATAATAATATGATTACAAATATAATAACAAGAACAATAAACATCATATGTAATTTTATCTAATTGTTCTAGTGCATACTTGTTGCGTTATTCCATCTTTAATATTTAACATATGCTTCTTATCATTATCTGTTAGTTCTTTACTGAGTTCAAAATCATCATCATCTGATTTTGAATTTGTATCATTAAGATTATCAATATATCATTCTTCTATGTATTCTTTGTAAGGATGGAAATGGGGCAGGTCGGATTTTTGCCCGCCTCGACCTTGCTCTGAACCTTGATAAATTCACCCCAAACTCAAAATTTAATAGGAGATTCGGCTCCAACCCAACCTGAATTTAATGTAATTGTTTTATTTTTAATTTTCAAGCAAATAAGATTATATTTTTAATTGTTTTATTTTATTTTTGTTTTGAAGCAAATAAATTTTTTTTTTTGAGTTTAGACTTAAAACTTAATATATATTTATTGAAAGCAAAAACTTGATATATATATATATATATATATATATCAAAGGTATTTTTGTAAATATCTCGAAGCGGTGTGGGGGGATGGATTTACCTCAAACTCGACCCAAACTATTTTTCTAATTTCAACCTGATTTTTCAAAAAAAAAAAAACCCTAATGAATTGGTTTGGGTTAGAACCTCTCGGATTTAGATTTTTTTTTTGGCTATCCCTAACTCTTGGAAGTATATGAATCATCTCAATTCTACCTATGATTGAAGTTATAAAATATGCAATATGCTAATACAATATCTTTTTTTTTTTTAATGCTATACTAAAATGATGTTAGTACGGAAAGATTTTTTTCATAATACATAAATTAAGACAACATAATATAAAATTTATAATGCTTAACCTTTATAATTTATAAAATAAATTATCTAAAACTTTCATAACACTTTTTCTAAATAATATAATTTTTTATCATTATTGTAACGCCCCCACGCCCGAAACCGTCACCGGAGTCAAGCTTGAGGTGTTACTAAACTTATCTTACCTTTTAAACAACTCTAAACCACTTATTTTAATTTTCGGAATAAACTGTTTTTCTACGTCATAGCTGCTTAAAAATTCATTTCTCGAGTTTCAAAACTCGAAATTAAGATCCGTAAATTTTTCCTGAAACTAGACTCATATATCTATCTACTAATTTTTTTCTAGAATTTTTGACTTAGCCAATTAGTACAGTTTATTAGTTAAAGTTACCCCTGTTTTAGAATTCGACTGCACTGACCTCTACTTACTATGAACCACTTTTCTCCCTATACAAAATTAATATAACTATAATGTTTGTTTCTATTAAAACTAGATTCAATAAGGATTCTAACCATATAAATTACACCACCTAATTATTGTTTTACAATTTATGGTGAATTTCCAAAGTTGAAATAGGGGATCTAGAATTTTCTCTGACCCTGTTTCACTAAAACTCAGATATCTCATAAAATATAATACCTTTACCTATTTTTCTTATTCCATAAGAAAATAGACACAATAAGCTTTAATTTCATATATTATTCACCATTAAACCATGTCTCTACGATTTTTAGTGATTTTTAAAAATCACATTATTTCTGATACTTGAATCTGTTTTTAAGTTACTTTCACATTTTTCTTAGTTTTCATGTGATAGTTACTACTTATTCATACATACAATTAAACATGTATATCATCAGCCATTCTATTAGCTAATCACTAGCAAGTATTTACACATCATTCATTGATCATATCATATCAAAAGAAACCAAGTTCCTATACATGCCATACACAAAACTAAACGTCTAACTATACCAATGTGATTTCTTCGATAGTGTGATCGGGTCTCCGACGTTTCCTTCGATCCCGAGTGGCTTGATAAAACTATAAGAAAAAGAAAATAAAGAGAGTAAGCACTAGGCTTAGTAAGCTTACAAGCAAATAAATTACAACATTCAGCATAATGAATGATTATACATAATGTCACCTAGCCTCATAAACTTTCTTTACTTCTCATTTTCTACCTTCTTCTTTACTTACTTACCTTCTTTCTTACTTACCGACCTTTCACTATTCATAAATATAATCTACCTTCCCTTTTGCTGATAATTCATCGTAATTTAACGTGTACAATGACCCATTGAACCACTCGGAATACTAAGGATACTGGGGTCGTTCCTGTCTATCAATATCCTGCCAATGCCATGTCTTCGACATGGACTTACATGAATTATTCCTGTCTCCAATGCCATATATATATAATATGGGCTTACATGGCTCATTCCTGTCTCCAAAGCCATATAATTGATATGGACTTACATGGCTCATTTCTGTCTGTCTCTCTGTCCTCACAACCCCAATATCCTAATATTCCTAAGGTTCAAACGGGGCTTCCTAATGCTTTTTCTCTGTCACTTCGCCTTTAATTCGACTTTAAATATCCTCATAAAATAAGTGTATAAATTCTGGAAATTAACAATAATAATGTAAAATAAAAGAACATTGCATTTATTTACTGTAAACTTACCTCGTATGCAAAAATAGCTACTTTTACCATTTCGTCCACACTTGGTATTTTCTCCATTTTAGCCCGAATTTCAGTTTTCCTTGCTTATTGAGCTTGGAAAGCTTGAAAACCCTAGCCATGGCTTCCCCCATGCTAATTTCGGCCTCCATGAAGAAGATGAGCAAAATTGGCTTTTAATTTTGTATTTTAATTCATTTTACCCCTAAATGACCAAAATGCCCTTACTACTAAACTTTCAAAAATTCCTTCCATGTCCTAATTTTGTCCATGAACTTAAAATTGGTCAAATTGCTATTTAAGACCTCCTAATTAATATTCTAATTCAATTTTATGCAAAATACTTCTAGAACACAAGTTTTGCAATTTATTCAATTTAGTCCCTAATTTCAAATTAAGTACTTTATGCATAGAATTTCTTCACGAACTTTTCACACAATCATGCAAACATATCATAGACCTCAAAATAATAATAAAATAAATTTTTCTACCTCGAATTTGTGGTTTCGCAACCACTGTTCCGTTTAGACCCTATTTCGGGATGTTACAATTACTTTAAAAGTTACTTTTATAAATAAGTTATAATAAAAAAAAACTATAATATGTTTTTAAAAATAATCTATAATTTTTATAATATATAACATCCACGTATAAATAAGTTATGTCCATAATTGATCATAAATTTTTATAAATAAATATATTATAAAACCTTTATAACCTGTTATAATTTTTTTTAATAATATATATTTTTGTTATAACTTATAAAATGTATAAATTATTTTTATGATATAATTTTTTACGATTTATAATATAAGAAATTTTTTATCATAACTATCCCAAAACACTCATACATGTTACGATTATAATATAATTTCATAATTTGTATAGAAATACTTTTTTTAAATTGGGCTTGGGTGTAAATACATGTGTAATTATTCAAATTCTCACCCTCCTCTAAAAATTAGAAAGTACATTTGGGTGTTCTAATTACACCCAATTCGGTGAGACTCATCAATTACAATAGTTACCAAACATACCACCAATGTGTAATTATAAACAATTACATCTAAATTCAATTACTAGGTAATTTTCTAAATACCACCTTATTATTTAAAATTTTAGAATAAATTTTATAATTTAATGAATCATTTTAAATATATTAAAAAATTTATTTATATAAATTTAATTTAATAACTCTGTTTTATTTTTTCACTCATTCACTCTTATCTTTGCATTTGAAATTAATTTCTGTTTTGATTATATTTAGAATTACCCTTAATCTCTCTCAATACATAAATAGAAATAGGAGGCTTCAACTTACTCGAACCTAGATCCATCTATATTAATAACAATACTCATATCAATTGAGTTAAAACTGAATCCTCGTAATGATCCATAATTTTATTTTAATATCAAATCTTAGGCTACCTTAATAATTTCACCGTCACCGTCTCGCTGTCCTTTTCCATTGAAAAAGAAGCTGACCTGGGCCTTCAAGTCTGCGATATGGGCTTCCTACCCAGTAGTATCCAGGTTATGATTGCCATTAAGCTCTGAACTCTTAAAATTGTTGGGTTTCAAAGCTCAAAACTTCTTTTGATATTCGATTCTTAGAAAGAAAGAAAGTGAGGGCAGGCCTCCGATTTCCACTCCAGGTGAAGAACTACTCCACCATTCCTTCGATTTTATTTTTCTTCAATAATAGTATTCATCGTCGATTACCGTTTGTAACAAAGCTTGAATTCAGAGCAACATTGGATTCAATGAAGAAGTCGCCGTTGCCAGTGCAAAACCTTGGCGCCAAAGACAAGCAGCGCAAATGTGGAAGAGAAGCTTTGGTTAAGCTCCTGAGATGGAATTTCGGTCATCCTGATTTCAGAGGGAATCAGTTGGAAGCCATTGAGGCCATTTTATCAGGTATATTTTGAACGTAAATTTTCATCAAGATCGTTTTTTTTTTTTTCAAAATTTTGTTGAATTTAGCCCATTCCTTTTTATTTCAGGGAGAGATTGTTTTTGTCTAATGCCGACTGGGGGAGGAAAATCAATGTGTTATCAGATCCCTGCTTTGGCTAAAACGGGAATTGTGCTCGTCATTTCTCCGTTAATAGGTGGATGTATCTCTTCCATTTTATTTTATTTTTTAACTTTTACTTATTGAAAGATTTCTTAACCTTTTTTTTTTAACTATTCACTGGTTTTAAACCGGAAGGACATTGCACTTAACTGGTACATTTGTTCCTCCAATTTAATCCGCAGCCTTGATGGTAAGTATATCCCATGGCAGCTTCCTTCTAGTATAATAATTTTTTTCTCCCACATTTTTTAAAATTTTTTTTGGAATTTATTTACTAATTAGGAAAACCAAGTAATGGCATTGAAGGAGAAGGGAATTGCAGCTGAGTTTCTCTCTTCAACTCAAACGTCGCAGCTGAGGAATAAGGTAATCTAAGTTATGGCACATTGTTAAGCTTGAGCTTCATTTGTTACTAGGAAACCATATGTCCCATCGTGGCCCTTGGGCTATTATTATTTGCCCTTAATAGCAAATTTTGGTTTTATTCGTTGTAATGGATGAGATCAGTTGAAATGAACATGTTAATGTATTCTTTTTTATGTTTCTGTTTTAATTACCAGATTCATGAAGATCTTGATCGTGGACAACCATCTATTCGCTTGCTTTATGTGACACCGGAGCTGATTGCCACTTCAGGGTTTATGTCAAAGCTTAAAAAGATTCATGGTAGAGGATTGTTAAATCTCATTGCTGTAGATGAGGTGTGATTTGTATGAACTAGTATTGACCAATGACTTTAGTCTGGAAATTTGCAGTTTTTTCGACGAGAAGTTTTAAGACATTAAGTCTCTGCCTAAAATTTTGCTTCTTTTGTGAAAATTTCAGGCACATTGCATCTCATCATGGGGTCATGATTTCAGGTTTGTGATCATTCTCACCAAAAGGAAAGAAATTTGAGTATGTTCTTTTAGTTCTATGCCAAATTACTGTAAAAGACAACGATTAGTATTCAGCCTGAATTTAGGCTTCCACTTTTCATATGTAGCCTATGTCTGACGTGTTCATGTTTGAACCTAATTTTATTTTCTGAGGTGTATCTAACTCTTGTTCTTTTCATATGTAATAACCTATGCATATGTTTTTTCTGCATATACACCCATTTGAGGACTATTTTATTGCTAAAACTCTTACATGGAGGTTTCTGATCTTTTTTTTTTTTTCTCTCTTTTCTTGCTGGTGTATTATTGTAGGCCTAGCTATCGCAAGCTTTCATCTTTGAGGAACCAACTACAAGATGTACCAATATTGGCTTTGACTGCCACTGCTGTTCCTAAGTGAGTGTGGTAATATACTTTTTGCTTTCATAAGGGAGAATATCATGTTCCAATAGTCTAGGAGATTTTTCTCATGAGGTACATTGCCAGAACCAATTTACAAAATAATTTGGTCTTTTTCTTTTTCATTTTGCAGAGTACAGAAGGATGTCATAGATTCCTTAAATTTGCAAAATCCTTTAGTCCTTAAATCATCTTTCAACCGTCCAAATATATATTATGAAGGTAAGTAGTAAGCTTGTACTGATGATGCTAGTGACAAGTACTAAGCAATAGGCATATAGTTCACATTTTTCCTTGCAAAAATTTGTTTTTTTTGTTGTATATGTTGATATTTGATTTGGTTTGAGTTTTCTTGTTATTGCTCTTCACATAGAGAACCATATTTAATTATTGTGCATCTAAGATGATTACCCAAAAGTGCAGTTCGATATAAAGATCTTATGGATGATGCTTATGCTGACTTGTGTGATGTGCTCAAATCTGCTGGAGATGTCTGTGCAATTGTTTACTGCCTTGAACGGACAACTTGTGATGACTTGTCCACTCATCTTTCCAAAAATGGGATTTCCTGTGCTGGTAACTGATACTTCTTTATTCCCAACCTTCATTGTAGACCTATATCATATGGTAGGTTTTACTTTTACATTTCTTTTTCAGCCTATCATGCAGGGTTAAATAATAAACTGCGGAGCTCTGTCTTAGATGATTGGATTTGTTCCAAGATACAGGTTGTTGTGGCCACGGTAGCTTTTGGGTATGATTAACCAAAAAGTTCACGTAACATTGAACTTGCTCTGATCTTCTCCTACTGGATTATATTAAAAGTGAACTATCACATATTTTGTCTTTGATGTACTAGTTTGTTTATCTACAAAACAATGTGAATAGTATAGTTTAAATAATAATAGTGAACTTAGGTTGTAAATAAGAACACTCATGTCAAGAAACTGGCAATGGATACTCAGAGGGGGGCATTCTTAAAGTTAGAATGCCTTTCTATTTCAGTCCTAATTACCTGCACTGCAACTTACTTGAGATTGTAATGAAGTCCTTCATTTCTTTTTATTTTATAGTTTAAGCTATAATAACGAACTTAGGTAGTAACCAAGAAATCCTATGTCAAGAAACTGGCAATAGATATTCAGAGGAAAGCATTCTTAAAGTTAGGGTACCCTTCTTTTTCACTTCTAATTACCTGCACTGCAACTTACCTGAGATTGTGATGAATTCCTTCTTTTCTTTTTGGTTTATGCTCGGGGCTGAACTTATATGCGCATGGTTATTCACATGGTCGTTTTCTTTCAGAATGGTAAGCTAATATATTACTAATTTTTTCATTGAACAATGAAAACATCTCTTTGAAATTTTGACTGTTGGACTATTGTGGGAACTGATGAATATCATTTGCCTCTAATATCTTGGGGTCGATATTTCTAGGGTATAGACAGAAAGGATGTTAGAATAGTTTGCCATTTTAATATCCCGAAGTCAATGGAAGCCTTCTATCAAGAGTCGGGTAGAGCTGGTCGTGACCAGTTGCCTTCTAGAAGCTTGTTGTACTATGGAGTGGATGATCGAAAAAGGATGGTTGGTCACCATTTCAAACCGTGTAATCATGATAGCTCTCACTTTGCATGCTTTTATCTTGAATTGATCTGTTTATTGGACTACTTGGCAGGAATTTATTCTTAGCATTGCTGAGAGCAAGAAATTGCAATCATCAGATTCACAACATGGACTGTCAAAGAAGTCCACGTCTGATTTTAATCTGGTCAGTAGAAGTCTAGTTGGTACAATGTGAACTCTCCTTGCTACTCTTTTTTCATGAAGTGCATAAAACATGCAGATGGTTGAATATTGCGAGGGTTCTGGATGCCGTAGGAAAAAGATTCTTGAGAGCTTTGGAGAAGAGGTAATGGAATTTGTGGTAAAGCATGTTCTGTTTATGCAGTAGTTGGCTGCTTTTACCTGATCATCATTGATCCAAAACTACTTATGTATCCTGGCTAAAAAGGTTTCTGCATCACTGTGTAAAAAATCATGCGATGCCTGCAAACATCCAAACCTTGTGGCCAAGTATCTGGGAGAGCTAACAACTGCTATTGCTGTCCGCCAAAGAAATAGTTTCTCAAAAATCTTGAGCAGGTATGGTTTTAACCTTGTTTTAGTGAAAGGGATGACATGTTTTCTCCCTTATTATATTAAGTATGCTTGCAATCAATTATTGAAAAGTTTTTCTACATAACCTTAAATTTGGCAGTCATAGAGTCTTTAAACATGACCAACCAAGGCTGTACAAGCAATCTGTAGGCAGTTTTGCTCCATCTTAAGGACACTGAATTACTCATGATTTTTTTTTCCTTGAGCATATTTAAACAGTCATCCCAAAATTCATTCTTTGTAGTTTTAGTTAAGTGAGTGCAATGCATCAGTGTTTTCTAATATAACTAATTTTTAATGCTTGTGATATGAGCTACTAATGTTAGTAGCTTTGGTGATTGAAAGTGGCATAGTGTATGGAGAATAAAGACTTTTTTGATGACCTAGCTGCCAAGTAAATGTGTAAACTGTCAGTAGTACAGTGCTTATGAGTTTATCCATGCATGTCTTTATAATTCAGCTCCACAGATGCCTTTGAAAATGAAAATTTCTCAGAATTCTGGAACCGTAATGATGAGACAAGTGGCTCTGAGGAAGATATATCTGATTCGGAGGGTAAGTGAATTTGTATTAAATGTCAGCATTCATTTAGGGGTTTGGGTTTCCTCCAATGAAGGGATAAAGAAACAAAAGGCAATATGGAACTTTTTTATTAATTTACTTGTTTAATCTTTTAAATTTCCAGATGGGTTTGAGGTTGCAAAGGGCATATCCAGATCCAAATTTTCGAAAAAAACAGGGATAAATGAGAAGATCGAGCTCTTGCAGCGTGCAGAAGAAAACTATTATCGGAACAAAGCTCATGATAAACAAGTTAGTACCCATATTCTTCAGTCATATGGACAATAATGGTTTTGCATAGGAACTTAAATGCTGCTTCGTCGATCACGAAATATGAAACTCTTAAGTATTCATTGTCTTCAATTGAGGCTTGTCCATGCAAATCGGAATGAGCTGAATTGCTTTGACATGGAAAGCATGATCTATTAGTAATTCGATTCTTCCAGATGTTTGACCATTTCTGGTGTATGGTAGTTTTTGAAATTAGCAACAACATTATTTGTACTGAACAGGCCAATAAACCTGACAAAAATGCCATATCTGGAGCGCTGAGAGAATCAAGCAAGCAAAGATTGTTAGATGCCCTGAAGCAGGCTCATCAGCGACTTGGTGACTTGAAGTATGTGTACTTTTTTCACGTGCATTTTTCCTTTAATGGGTTGGGAAAACAAACATGGAAAATGATATATCATTGTCATACTTGCAATGCAGGGTTGATTTTGAAGCATCATCTACCATCCTTGAAAATGAGTGCTTTAAGAAATATGGGAAGAGTGGGAAATCTTTTTATTACTCGCAAGTGGCGAGTAAGGTGAGGTGGCTATCTACAACAAGCTCTGCAGCTGAGATAACAAATCAAATCGGTACTGGTATCAAGTCTCCTTTGGAGAATATCACAAGGAAGGAAGAACCCTCTCCTCGAACAGTGTCAACTATGTTACATGATGAGAGAAAAAAAGAAGTAAATAAAGTTATTGGTGAACAACACTGTGGCTACATTGAATCGAAGACTTCAGTAAAGGCTTCAACCCCGCAAATGCAAACTAAACTGCCTGCAATTCCATCTTTCTCTCAGTTTGTAAACAGCAAAAAGTCGAAAGAGATGCAGCAACCAAAGGCATCAGAGGAAAAGGAGCATCACCATTCACCCAATAAACATACGAAGAAGAGAATGAGGTTGCAGTAGGGTGAGTGTCCCAAGCCTTGTGTGTTATTTTCAGTTCATTTGGTTCAGTGTATATAGGACTGCAAAATCCCAATAGTTCCAGTTTGCTTATAATATGTGCTTTTGACATCATTTCCCTGTCTCAGAATATATCTTTTTTTTTTTTGTTTTCTTAGGGTTTATGGCAATTGAAACTTTCATTATAGAAAAATTAATCGAGGTTTTGGCATCGTATGGCCTGGTATATAATATTGATCTGATTTAGTTCTGCTGGATCATCTTTTATCACGGCAATGGAAAGGATTGAGAACAACATTAAGTTTTAATTTGATTAGGCAAAAGCGCCCGGCCTCCCGCTTGAGCATTGGAATTACATGGGGAATTAAGCACGGCATAAACTAACAAGAACAAACCACCACCACCAAAAAAATAAAATAAAAATAAAAACAACTAGATTATATGGTGAAAAAATTTATGTATTTATAAAAATTATATATGGTTTTGATAGAAATGGTGAAGTAAAAACAATGGAAATTTTAGTATCTTCGGTTCAAATGTATTATGAGCATGTATTTTTTTAAAATTGAGATGGGTGATAGTTAAAGTTTTCTTTTTTGGTTGAAAGGAAACTAGATTTCATAAAATGCGAAATTAAAATATTATTTGTTACATAACACCTTGCATATCAGCTACTAGCAAATTCTGAAAATTTAAGACATTCAAGGGAGAGGTAATTTGAAAATTGCTCCCTAGCTCAGCCAGTGCGTCTGCATAACAAGAGATTAGAAGTTAGTTCATTAGTCATAAAGTGGATAATGGTGGTGGCATTTACTTCAATTTCAATATTATCTAATTTTAAATTATTGCCAACTGAAGGCCGTTTTTGAGGGTTTGCAACTCTGCTTCCACACTGGTAGATCTTGGGATATGTCTATAAGATCCTGTAACCCAATTCCCATTACGGTCTTGTATAAGGGCTCCTGCCCTCGCTTCCCTGGGTTTCTCGGCGATGACCCATTCATATTGAGCTTGTACCAATCCCTTTGGAGGGGAACTCTTTAAACTGTTGAGGAGATGACAACAAATTGCCCCGTCGTTGAAAAGATTCTTTCCTCAAAAGTCTTTACTGGATGGGAATCACCAAAAACACGAGCATTTCTTACCAACCGTTTCTCCTAAACGGAAAAAGCAAACAAGGCATTCTATGGTAGTCTCAACCTGTTCATCCATATCTTTGAGGAGAGATTGGTGGAGAGGCAATCCTCCTAGCTAGGTGGAACCAAGGTGCTAGATTAGGCAATAGTGTAGAGATATTCTCGGAAGCGCTTTCTGATGGGGCAATCCCCAAAAAGGTAAGAGATCTCTTCCTATGCACTAAAGCAAAAAGAGCGAAGATCCTCTACATTTAGTTTCCTCAATCAAAGGAAAGCTTTAGTGAGGGTAGCCTTAAGACTACGTTTCCACAAAAAAAATTCAACTTAGAAAGATTCTAACTTTTCAAAAAAAAAATCTCCACAAATCATTCTCGAGAAGAGAGGCTCAGGAATTTATACTCAAAAAAAGGGAGTAAACATTAGCAAGTGTAAAACATCCGTCGCTTGATGAACTTAAAAATAAAGTATCATTACAATTGAAATACCGAAGGATGGAAGTGCTCAAAAATACTTCAATCATAAGTGAAATAATAGTATAAATGTAATTTTTTTTCGATATAACTTTTTCTTTATCTCATTGCATGTGAAAAAAACTTGAATCATGAGTGACAAGAAACTTAATATCAAATTCGGTTTTCGGATTAATTCTTGAATCATCCTTATCCATTTCCCTTGTAAGAAAACCTTCTATAAGAGAGAGACAGAGAGAGGAAACAACGGGGGAGATAGCAATTGTAACACTTAAAAACGGATTTGAAGGAAACGGTAACAAGAGTTACAAAAACTGGATAATCCCTCTCATCATGCATAATGCTGTAAATCCCCCAAAACAAAAAAAAGAAAAAAGAACAATGCATGTATGCATGCAGTGCGACAACACGTGTAGTTCACAGCATCCTCCTCTTCACGGCGGAGAAGAAAGCATCAGAAGACTTGATGTTGCACCCATCTTCCCCCTCATCTGCAACCTATTTCAAAGGTAACTACCACGCTTAGAATTGTTTTCTTTGACTCCACTAATTACAATTCCTAGTTTCCCATGAATACCTTTACCTCTTTAGCTATTTGTTTAAGGATATCTATAATTTCAGAAAAGTTAGGTCTTTGGCTTGGGTCCTGCAGCCAGCATCTCTCAAGCAGTTCCCTTAGTCTTGGGTGAGTATGCTTGGGGATTGTCGGGCGTAGACTCTGTAAAATGATCCTTATCAAACAAATGATACTCTTCATTATTAGCACAATAAAAGAGAGTGTTTCAGATTTATATACCTTTTGCACCACTGCAACGGCTGCCTGTAATGGAGTTAGGAGACCATATGGGAGCTGACATTTTGAACGTATCCATACGTCAAAAAGAAATATTTATAATCTCAAACTGACTATCAATGCTTTTTTGATGAAATCAAGTTTGCACACAGACAATAATGCACAATTAAAAAGTCTTACTTCTCCTGTCAGTAGCTCCCAGAGTGATATTCCAAAGCTAAAAACATCTGCCTTGTGATCGTATGGTTTGTGCTCAATAACCTACATTAAATAAGATTGGTGAAAGAAATATTAGATTATAAAACCAGGTTCTACAATTCAAATCATGCTTGACTCTCATCTGCTGGAAGTATTAAGTGTAATGCACTACATCGATCAAATGACCAAACAAAAAGTAGCCATGTAGAAGGTTTCTTTTTATTTATTTATTATTATTGTTATTTTTTTTTTTTTGTAGAAGTTGATTATATAATGCAGAATGATTCTTATAGTTCAGACATGGAAATTAGAGAGCATAGCACATGTTTTGATTATCAAAAAGACATATTAAAAGGAAAAAAGGAAATGCAACGCATACTACAAAGATCATCCGTGCAGCTAATTACCATGATGTAAAGAATATTAAGGAGAAACATAAATGTCCAAGAAAAATACATACCTCAGGGGCCATCCAGCGGTATGTTCCAGTTTCAGCTGTCATCACTCCTGATTGAGACTGCACTCTAGCAACTCCAAAATCAGCAACTTTAACAACCTATCTAGGACAGATAAGTGGTTTCAGGAAAAATATCATATGTTAATCAAATATGCTATTTTGCAATACAATATTTATCCGAAACAAGATATAAGGAAAAACAAAATGGTCTTACTTGATTTTCATCCATCAGAAGATTGGCAGTTTTCAAGTCCCTATGGATGATGTTGTTTTGATGCAAATAGTTCATTCCCTTGGAAACATCAAGGGCTACTTTGAGTAAAGATGGCAATTTAAACCCTCCCCTTTGCTTATGCAGATAGTCATATATGCTACCTCTGGCCATGAACTCTGGTGATGCACAAATACCACTATCAAAAACTGATTATTTATAAAATGCAATGAAAATCTTATTTTTTTAAATGAAGTTCATAGAGTTTATCATCGAAAAAATTAGAAGGGGGGAAAAGGCATACAAATCTGACAAATTAAATTTTGGTATAGAGATGGAATTCACAGACATTAAATTCGTAATGGTAGGTTTTGTCAATCTCTCAGTTTGCACTCCAAAGCCAGAATTGTTCCCTTCTAGCAACATAATTATAGATTAATCTGGTAAAGATGAAAAACAGCAACTCTTATAACATTGTTGAAGCAAAATTTTTAAATTTTACGCGCTGAGGAAGAAAGTATAGAGCATAGTAAAACATGGCAGGAAAAGTTAATTAGATTATACCAGTCACAATGCACAGATTTGGAGATCTTGTACATGCGCCAATGAATTGAACAACATTCTTATGCCGAATTTTCCTGCAAACGGGATCAAAAAACAAAATGCAGCATGTGAATTGGCCTTGAAGATAAGTACCAATCAGTCTCACCCTCCTAGAACCAACTTTAAGATTAGCACATTACAGTACATTCAAAAACTTGGGAGGGTCTTAAATTCAACCATAATATGTAAGAAACCATGTTATATATGGATGATCCTTCCACAGTTTTCTGGTAGTATTCACACCCAACACATGCAGACTGATAAATGGAATCATTTGGTTCTACAGGAGACTACTCTTGGAAATGCTCAAATTCAGACTTCTTTTGAACTACCAAAAAATCAAAGGTAGCGTAAATAGCAATTAATTTTTAAGTGAACTGAAAAGGCATGGTACACGGAGCATAGATGTTATGCAGACAGCAAGCTAAAAGTAGTCTCTTTCATAGCTTTGTCCCTCTGTACCATCCCAACACTCCTAGGTCTAACCATCCACTTTTAAGAATAAAGCAGCAACAACAGAAATCCCTTTTGGGTTTTTTAGTACCTAACACCAATCTTCCAAAGAATTTTTTTCTTTTGAAAATTCACAATAATTATTAAAATTTGTATAACTAATAATTCAGACAAGCTAGGGACTAGAGAAGGATAGGAAGAGAAAGGGAGGAACATGTTCTTTGGAGAGGCACGTGTGAAGAAGGGAGAAAAACATTAAGCAAATTGTGCCAGATAAATTGGATGGCCATGGAAATAACATGACCTTTTAATGATCTCATCTTATAGGAGAGAAGGCTATACCCTCCAGGAAGCCAAACATCGCCTCAAAATCCCTTGATGTAACAATGGAAAGTGGATAAATAAAAAAAAAATCCTCCTAGATAAATATCAAGAGCTCATGATAAAGTCGATTGTAAAGAATTCAAATTCAAATTCAAATAATAGCTCCTATGATTCATGAAGACATCAAGATGAGTATTTCCTTATTCCCTTATCATAACTTAAAATTGTTAAGGTCTATGTTATAACAATGAACTTCTCTGTGTGCACAAGGGTCTATGTTATATTTGTACTACAAACTAAAAGATCCATCAGATGATATCTGCATCCTAATGCAAATACAAGCCTAGATCATATAAACTTAAGAAGAAAGATCTATTTAATAGGAAAATCACTAAAATCTGATCACTTATAGAATGCTTATCAGAGAATGATAGGTTCCATGCACAACAATAAGCATTTACAAGTACTCCAACAAACCTCATAATATAAACTTCCTGACTAAACTCTCTCAGCATTTCTCTTGTGATCTGCTCAGGCTTGAGGACTTTAATAGCCACTTCTTGACTACAATACGTGCCTCTGTACCTGAAGATGTTAAATCAGATAATGAGTTAGAACTTGTACTCTCCCCACAACAAAAAAGAAAGAAGCTGGTTTGAAAATGAGAATACTTACAGATCAGCATATGACCCAGATGCAATCCTGTTTTCTACTTTGAGCTGCCTGGCATCAATTTCCCATACATCAGTTCCATCGGTAGGGATTTCAACACAACTAGGTAAGGAGACAACCCTTTCTTTGACATGCTCAGTCATAACTGAACTCTTTCTAGAATAAGATTGTTCCTGCAGCTGATAATAAAACACAAAAGGGAAGTAGATAAATAGGTTAGCTCCAGCAGTCCATAATATATAGATATAATAATACTCAAATTTACAAGTCATCAAGTACAGAACTTAGGTTCACCTACTGGAAAGCATTTAGTATGCATCTGTTTAGAGGAAATTTGCTTGAAAAGCTAAGAAAATTATATTTGAAAATGGAAAATTAAGCTTCTGGTAAGTCATGTTTAGGATTTAGCCTT
Organism: Gossypium anomalum; assembly: GCA_025698475.1. Lineage (NCBI taxonomy): Eukaryota > Viridiplantae > Streptophyta > Magnoliopsida > Malvales > Malvaceae > Gossypium > Gossypium anomalum. The sequence goes on from CM046966.1 coordinate 22,193,466, forward strand.
TTGAAGAACCAGACCTTAAATCAGATATTTAGTTTCTTGCTTCATCAAAATTTAAGTATTAATACTTTCTACAAAACTCAAAGCTCATAAATTCAGAAATAATATATAGAAAAAAGAATTCATTTTTGTGCCAACAAGTAAGATTACCAATTTACTAGCTGTATATCAGGCATCATGTGCAGCACTGATAAGGCTTGATTCAGTGCTAAAGAATATATCTATGTAATGTCATTGCTAAGGGTGTAATGAGTGAATCATGATGGAAAGGGTACCTTCGACTTCGAAATTTCCTTCTCCAATGCATTTTTGAGCTCCTCAATTTCCTAAAAGAGTAATGAGTGAATCATGTTACTGCCTTAGCAACAAGCATTTTATCCACTTACGTGAAGAAATATAAGAGCATACCTCAGAAGGCCAACCATCAACAACAAAAACATCCAAAGAGTACCCATCAGTAGTGGAAAAAGCATGAGCTTCTTGAATGTTCAATCCAATCTCCGCAAGTAAAGAAGTAAGCTGCAAAAATAATCATCAATATTCATCATTGCAAGAGAAACTTCAAATACAACATTTTGGTCTTCCCACAACAATAACATAGCGAAGAGTAAGTGCCAGCAGAACATATTTATCTTTATCAATATCAAATTCAGTGATTAAAAATAACCAGACAGTTATTTCAAATAAGCAACCAAAATACACCAATCTCATGTTAAGAAACAAAACGAGGGTGCCAATATCAATCTGAAATATATAAGAACACACAACGGCCCACTTTGTCAGACAGGAGAAGAGAAAGCATTCAAATACCTGACTAAGGAGTTTTGGTCGGTCAACTGTTGAAAAGGTGATCTCGTGCATGGGCCTACAAGATTCAACATTACAGAATAGTATTTATATCAAATCAAGTTAGGCAGATATTAAGAGCAAGGCAGTGGCTTTAGACTGTGCTTCAATGAAAAGAGCAAGCAAAATAATGTCAACTCAGCTCATGGGCTCTTAAATTATCTAATAACCAGATCAGAAAGGAGAAAGCCACTTTGCACCATAAGACTATGAAGAGATAGTGATCAACTCATCAAAATCCTTACCGGAAAGGACCTGAGGTTGAATTGACAGCACTTCCTCCATCTTCAACATGATATCTTCTTGCTCGAAGAGCAAGAGCTTCAAGATTAGAAGACGAACCAAATGTAGGAGGTGGGTGGATGCTGAAGAAAGACAGGAAGGAAATACATGGATCCGGTAGAAAGAACCATCATTAAGTTTGGATCTAAAAGGAAAAAGGAAAAAGAGCACAAAAGAAATCCATGCAAAATAACTTTAGCTACAAGGAGCCTTACCCCAGTCTATATGAATGATAAGCACTTTGTGCATCTTCTTGCATAGAAGAATCAGAATGAACTGAGTCAATAGATTGTGCGGGGAAGACAGGATAGACCTATACATGACATGCCAAAATCACACAAGATTGCAATTTGACATACAGGAGTCAATGGTAATCATGTCAAAGCCTAGCTTCATTAGATCTCAAGGATTTCATGATGCTAATGAGGCATTGGAAGAATACCTGAACCATACGAACTTCAAAAACAGGACGATTAGCGGGGTCTTCTGCCAAATGCAGTAATCTTTTATGTGTGAGCACATCTTCTGCCCGCTCCACATTCACTTCCAATGCATATCTATCAACAGTAAATGAAATCTCAACAACGTCGAGAGAGGGGAACTTAAAAAGCACGATGAGAAATATGAGAAAAGACAAATAGAAATTTCCAGATTCACACGATTGTTATATTTTCCTTGTTTGCTAGCGACGCTTTTTTTTTTTTTCCCTAAAGGATGATATTTTTAAATCTACGCCAATTGAAAAATTCAAGAATCTCATCTGAAACTTATCCTTCCGATCATCAGCAACCAAACAATCAGTTGAGAAAGTTTAAAAAGAAAAAGGTACAGCATCGAACAAATGCAGAAATAATACATATATAAAGAGAGAGGGTTAAAGTTAGTACCGAGCAGGAAGTCGATTGAAATGAAGCCAGAGGTGATTATCAAAGCCAGGCAGATTAGCTTCGGCATAATTAGAGTGACGGATACGGTTAAGCACCTGGTGGAAAACGTCAAGCTTTTGCCTGTGATGTCGAGGGTTCACATGGACAAGCGAGTCCACAGCTCTACTCCCGCAGCTCTCAGCGTCATCTTCAATCGCCATTTGGGTCTCAGAAATATCATACAAAAAAAAAAAAAAAAACTCAAAGATTCATGGAAGAAAAGAAAGAAACGGGAGAAAGCTTATGATTACTAATATTTTGATCTAATTCAGCCAAGGAAAAAAAAAAAAGCAGAGATGAGATGAGACGATACTAGAAGACAAGACAGGACAAAATGATCCAGCAAACAGAAGGCAGATGACAGCCAGATGATGAATGGATGTTATATATTCCGTATTCTGCGCTCAGTCTGACACAGAGTCCTCCACGTCAGCATTAGGACCATCAGCTGGTGGGTCACTACATAGTCACGTCTTATTTCTATTTTTTTTCATTGGATAAACTTTGGAAATAATATTTAATGGAATATTAATGTTGTGCATCATTAATAAATAAATAATATGATAAATAATTATGACCATATAAATGATTAGAGTTAATTATTTATTAACATGGTTATAATTTGGTGTCGCCTTTTGAAAAAATAAAATAAATTTGATATTCATATAATAATAGAATAACATTTTGATGGACCAAAATTTAATAAAATGATAATAATAATTTTTAAAAATTCATATCATCATTTTAATTAAAATAAAATATTTAGACTAACTAATATTATAAAATTTGATATATCAAATTATATCAAAATTAAAATATAGATTAAATCTTAAATTTTGACGAAATTTAAAGATCAAATTGAAATATAATCATTTTTATAACCCAAAAAATTGAAAGATTGAGAAAAAGTTTTTTTTCAAGGAAAAGTATTTAAACTTATAAAAATTTATAAAAATACATTAAATGAATTTATTTTTTATTAAAGATTAATTGTTTTATTCGTTTGCATTAGGTTCAAATTTTTTATTTAGTAATTTTTAATTAAAGATATTAGGCTCGAAAATACTAAGAGAGGGTGAATTAGTATTTAAAAAATTTCTACAAAATTTTCTAAATGAAATGCGAGAAGGAGAAAAGCTTGCAAAAGTTATTACATGGTTCCACCTCAATCACTTACCTTAGTTTTCCAACATTAAAGATTTCCCAATTCACTACTATAATTGATACATTCAAGCTAACCTTTACAACTCTATTTTTTTTTTCTCAAGGCTTAGATAATGCATTTCCCCCATAACTTTTATGGTTAAACTAGACCCGTTCGTAGTTTTTATTGCTCAACTAAAACCCTCCTAATTTATATTTAGTGATAAAGATGAATAATGAGCAATGGTAACCTCTAAAAAGGTGAATGTCTACAAGTATGAGCTCTAAATAGATACGTGAATGGCAAAAGATTTGACACTAGGTTCTTAAAGAATATTTACAAGAGAAATAAAAAAATGAATATTTGAAGATTTTTCTCTTGTGTTTGATACATGGATACCTCTATCTTGTATCTTGAAGTGTCTTTGACTTATATTAATATTAAGGAATAAGTTTGTGGATGTTTATTGCCGCTGGGGGAAAATTCCAGCTATTGGAAGCATTAATTTCGGGCTTAAAAATTGTCTCTGCATCCTAGGTCTTGAGACTTGGCAAGATGTCTTGAGACATGAATGAAAAATAATTGTTATATAATCATTGGAAGACATGCCTCAGGACATACAGGCCAATGCCTTTAGACATGCAACTCCTAAAGCAGAATTTTGCATTCAAGGCTTCATATCTCGAGACATATGGTCTTATGTCTCAAGACTTGACTATCAAAGTACCTTAAAAGTATTTTAAACACCTTAGAACTTTTTGGTATTAACTCAAAAGCATTTAGATAAGTTAAAGCACATTTAAAACATGTTTTCGAGTATATTGCAAGCTTTTGAAAATGCTTTGATAAAATTTTCAACTATATTTTCACAAAATGACTTAGAAAATATAATAAATATAAATTTTATATTAAATATTGTTATATCAAAAGCTTAAAACATCAAAATTAATAAAAATAATAAAATATAATTAATTTTAAAATTATTCTAGTTATTACTAAATTAAATTATAATTATATTATATTCTAACATAAGCATGGATGATATTGTCCTGAAAGTAAATTTTATGAGAATTACAAAACAAATTTTATCATAATTTTATTTTTCACATATAAGTTGAAACTCTAAAAAAAAAAAATATTTATCAATATAATAATTCAAAAAAATAATTTTAATAATTTTAATAAAGTTTTATCTTAAAAAAATAAAATAAATACTTAATTCTTTACAAAATATAAACCCAAAAGTTTAAACCATATACAATAAACTTTAACCCTAAAACTTTAAATTTAATGTATAATAACTTAAATTCTAAAATTTTAACACCAAACCTTAAATCTTCATTTATATATAATTAAACTTTAAATCTTAAACGATTGTTCCTAAATCCTAAAAAATCAAATTAATTATGAGACTTGTCTATGATTGTAAAAGAAATCACAAATTGTTAGTTTATACTTTTCCTATATAAGTATATGTTAACATAATGTATAGTTGAATTAATATATGCATTTTCTAGAAAGAACACATATGAATGATAGTTATGTTTCTCTTTCTTTTTTTTTGAATAATTTTTATGAAAATAAATATTATATATTTTAAACTTAATTTTAATTCAATTATATTATTAACTTTGTGATAAAATCATTTATTCTTTTATATTTTAATCAATTTTCCCCATTAAAATATTTTAAATAATGATAATTAATTATTTTCAAATAAAAATAATGTAATAAATTTATCTCAAGACTAATAAATAATTGAATTCAATATAAGTTTAAAATATTTAAATTTAGTTGAAGTGAGATATATCTAAAATATAGCCTTTACAATCTCCATATTTTACGAAGGCTAAACTAGAACCGTTGTTAGTTTTTGTGACTCGATTAAAACCTTATCAATTTGTGGTTGATGATATGAAAGAAAGTAAACAAATAAGCGACTACAAGGTGTGTTTGTAAAAATTAAGCTCTTAAAGGAATGTGTTAAATATCAAATTAGTATCCGAACTTGTCCACTTCTCCCAAATTGGTAGCCATGGTCTTTTTTGTCCCAGATTGGTTCCCGAACATTTTTTTTTCCGTTCATTAGTTTGGTACTTAAGCATAACTGCATTAAGATTTTGCTGACATGGCAGCGCTGGCCACTCGCGCGCCACCACATGCTGCACTCCCAAGACCACTTTGACTTGTGTTTAATTTGTTTTGACCGGATTGTTTTAAATATTTTTCCTTTAAATTTATTCTTCTTTATCGTCTTCAACATTTTCCATGCTACTTTCTCTTTCATTTTCTCTGCATTGTCTTCAACATTGTTCATTCATGTCTCTTTCTCTTTCGTTTTCTCTACCATCTCTTTCATTTTTCCCTCTTTTGTTTATCTATTTGTTTTTTCCTTTCACATCTTCGGTTCCTATCTCTTTCATTTTTCATCTCCTTCACGTCTCCACCATATCTTCTTCTACGAACAGAAAATCAAGTGCGCAGGGAAGTGTTTTGTACTGCCATTGTGGGTGAAGGGCTCCTGTTTGCAATGCGAATACTCTAAAAAACAAAGAGAGAAAATTCTTTGGGTGTGCAAACTTCAAATAGGTAAATTAGGGTTTGTGTTTTGGTCTACCATAGTTAGGTTTGTGAAAAACAAAAGGTTTTGTGTGTTTTGACATTTTGTTGCAATTTGGGTTTAATATATATATTCTTAGATTTTTAATATTCTGATTTTTTTTTGTTGAGTGTGAGAAATGAAGACCGAGGGTTGTGATTTTTTTTGGTGGGTTAAAGGTAACAATGACGGGACATATTCAACTGCAGAAGAGCAATGATGCACAATCGATGAAATAATGCTTCAAAATAAGATGTTATTGACAGAGAACATGAGATTAAGACTTGAGAACGATAAGCTCAATATTAACAAAATGCAAAAACTGCAATTGAAGGTAACTCGTTTAAAAGAGAAGATAAATTTGTACAAGGCTAAAATGTCAAAGAACAACAAAGAAATAGTTGCTTATAAGTTGTTAATTGTATTATGGATGATGTTTTTGAATTATCTTGTTTGTGGATGGTGAAATGTTGTCCATGTATTTGTTGCATTAGTTGTTAAGAATGAATGGATTGAATTGAATGGAAAAATCTTTTTGTTGTTGTTGTTGTAAAAGCATATGCAAATACCAAAATCGACATCAACAAAATAGAACCATCCATTACAATCATATATATAGAAAAGATCAACATAAATTGTCCATCAAAATACAACCATCAAATTGATCTAACAAAATAAAACTATCAAACTATCCATCGTATGTTAACTAATTGAACCATCAAATTATCCATCGTATGTTAACTAACGAAATTAGATTGGCATCAACTATCTCCATGGCTTACGATTGTGCTTGGGTGGATCTTTAGACTTAACTTTTTTTATGTTCCTACTTTCTTGAGTCCCAGCAACAGTTTCCTTGTTGCTGCTTCCTTTCCTTTTATTAGTGCACTTGGTTGAAGCAGTTATTACGATTTCCCCTTTCATACCAAGCTGCAATGCATAAAATATATAATTAAAAAATATTTCGTACTCCCAAAATAAAATAAGCATAAGAATTTAACAATTTGTAACTTACATTCAAACTTTGCTACCTTGTCTTCTCATCAGTGTATAATCCAATCCCTTGCACCACTTGTTTTCCCCTGCTACTTAGTCTTGTAAGTATTTGTTGTGTTGAAGAGGTTGACATGGTGGAAGGAGTTGGTTGTGTTGAAGGAGCTGGTGGTGATGATGCAAATTCTTTAGATGCAATTGTTTGAGAAGGAGCTAGTGGAGCAGGATTAGAAAGAGTTGGTAGAGCTAATGGAGCAGGAGCAGGAGCTAGTGGAGTAGGGGCAGGTGTACTTTACAAATTTAACATGTTAGGAATTCTCAAATTAGCCAACAATTGCATTAAAATTCTTAGTCATCAGAACACTTACAGCAAATGAAGTTTGAAAACTTTTGAAGTTGTGTCCAATCATGGAACACTTGTGGCACTTTATCTTCCTTCCTCTTCTAAACAATTTATTCCCACTCTTCCCTTCCCCCGTCTTACTTTATTCTTTTTTGGTCTCCCAAGCATTTTCTTTGGAATGGGGGGTCAATTGGTCCCATATCGATTTTTAACCAAATTTTCTCACTTGGGACAGCATGCAATACAAAGCCATTCAAATTTTCAAACACATCTTTTTTAAACCCCTTATAGACAAAATCAGAAATATAAACCTTTTTCCACAAAATAGCTGTAGCAACATGTGGACATGGGATGCCAACAACTACATGACCACTAAAATAAGTCAACAACTACAACATCACCAAAATTTGCCACTTTAAACCCTTCTGCTCCATTCCAATTAACATGACAGTATGAACTCATTTGGATACTCTTGTGTAACTTCTCACATATCTTTAGATAAAATTGATCATTCCAATTTTTATATTTGGCTAGATTGTTTACAATCCTCCTTATTATATACTGCCTAATTTCTTCTTACATGGAAATGATATACATTGACCTAGCTCCTAAAATTGTTGCATTAAAGGACTCCGCAAAATTGTTGTCAGTTGCATCACATATAGACCTACTAGGAAAAAAAAAAGCCTTTGACCATTGCTTAGGATCAATCCTAAGTAGACTTACCTTGGCACTATGTTTGATACGGTCAATCTTTTTGATATGATCTTCAAAGTTGCATGCTCCCTAAAAAAATTGTTGCATGTCTTCTCCAAGATTTTCTTTCCTCCAATTGACATATAAATGCCTTGCACAGACTCTGTGCTCAAACCTTAACAACAACTCAGATATCTCCTCCATCAATCCCTAAATGCAAACAAAAACAATGGTATTAGATGGATGGTTTAATAAATTAAGCATGGTAGGACAAAATTATTTAAGTAATGTCCCTAACATACCTTTTGTTTATCAGTTATGAATGTGAGTCTAGAATCATCACCAATTTGTAAATCTGAAATAAGATTCTTAAGAAACTAACACCATGTTTATCTACTTTCATTCTGCATAATTACTCATGAAATAGATTAGATTTGGTCATTGCCATCTCTCCTCACAGCAGACAGAAGTTCCCCTTTGAATCTTCCCTTCAAAAAGCATCCATCCAAACAAATAAAAGGTCTACAACATTTCAGAAACCCTTTTCTCAACATAGTAAACCCTACATAAAATTTCCTAAACCTGGGAACCTTAGTAGGGGTTGGTCTTTCTACCATCACCCCTATATTGCCATCTGGATATACCTTTCTAAGTGCATTTGTATAGTCCCATAGTCTATTAAACTTATAGCTTACCCTTCCATTGATCTCCTACAGTGTCCATCTCCTAGCCCTACTGTATGTACCCCTACTCAGATCAACTTTCAACCCTTCATTGGCTAGTTTTTACATCTCAGTTAACTTCAACTTTGGAATCACTCTAATTTTACTTAAGAAATACTTCCCAACAACCTTGTAAGATTCCCTTTTGTTCTTAAAAGTTATTGAACACTCGTGGGTTTCTATAAAGGTTTTTATCTTGTAAAACCCATCACTATTATCTACAGTAGCATATATTCTAAAAGGCACCCATCTTCCCTACACCTAGCCCTAGTCCTCCCCTTTTCACTCCTAAGACAAACAATATCAAGCCTCTTTTTTACCTCATACTTTGCTAAAACAGTCTTGAATTTTTTTGATCCCTTAAACACCATACCAAGCTCTAAATATGGGATTGGGTTATTAGGATTGAAACATACATGTCGACTTCTCTTACAAACTACCTAACCATTTGAATTTCTTCCATAAGACCCCAAATCTGATGAATCAACGTAACCAGTTCCCCCACCTGATGGATTTGAAACCTCACTATTTTTCTCTCCCTTTTCACTACCTTCACCTACCTTTGGACCCTCATTGTTAACCTTATTTTCTCCTTCTCTTTGGTTCTTTTTATTACCTTTATATTTTCTATACCAAGCCTTGATATTTCTCACATCTTCATTCTCAGATCCTGCCCCTAAAACCCCTTCATTACACAATAAGCTGTCTATATCACCAGTCCCACTACTTTCAGAACTTTCCCCTCTCAGCACGTGCATTACTACTCTCACCCAACTCTGTCCCATATTAGACTCCCCACCTAAATCGATAAATCCGCAGCCCTACCATTAACTCTTTCATTACAATTTAATTCTTCATTACAATTTGGTTCTCCAACCTCGATATTTACTTCTCTTTCCCTAGTGGCAGGTAGCAACATGGTATCATCAATAACATCAGGCGTGTCTACCTAATGTTTAACATATACATGTATGGACCCTATTTTTCTTATATGGTTAATCATTGTTATGAATGATGAATTATCATAGCAAACACTTAGTCCTTTACTAAAATCTATCCCACCCTTACAGTGTAAAAAGTTCTTCATAGCTCTATACCCAACTTCCACTACCATCTCACACAAAGTGTAATAACATAAGAAATATGGGTCAAAATCCTATTGCAACACTTCCCCTCCTACATAAATTGCACAAGGGTTTGTGACAAAAGTTCCACCCAAATGCATATACACCACACATTTATCTTAAGACATGATAAAACACTGCATATACATAATATAAACTATAATATACATACATGATGAAAATGGGGCAATCTTGATTCGAATACCACAAATGGCTGGGTAATTGAAAGGGCTAACTAATTGATGATGAAATAAGATTTTCAATAAGATAGTGAAGAACTTTTCAGATGGGTGGATAATCAAAAGGGTTTCTCAGATGGTTGAATGATGGAATCTAAAGGCTTTCTCGTACAAATGTTGAAGGATGAAAACGAGACTGGTAAAAAGATTCATTGTCAATAAAATAAAATCATATATGGCTTTTGATGTTCAAGGATAATCTAAAAGGTTTCTTAAGCAATCGAAAATATTTATGTTCTAATCGATCCAGTAATGATGAAAAAAAATTATTTTTTGTTATTTTAATGAATGATGTTTTTAATTCTTCTTTTTTTAAGGAGTTGAGTCAACACGGGTTAAATGGGTCTTAAGAGTGCAACATGTGGCAGCACGCGAGTGGCCAGTGCTGTGATATCAATAAAAACTTAACACTATTAGGCTCATGTACCAAACTAGTGGACGAAAAAAAGTTCGAGTATTAATCTGGGACAAAAAAAAATCTTAGGTACCAATCTGAGAGAAGTGGATAAGTTCGGGTACTAATTTTATATTTAACCTTAAAGAAAATAAACTGAGAGTGATAAAAAAATCTAACAATAAGCTCTTAAGAGATATGTACAAGAGAAAGTGAAAGAATAAAGAATTTGAAGTTCTTCTCTTGACTTTAATGTTTGGATGTTATTGAGAAAGTGATTTGTAGTTGTTTATAGCTGTTTAAGATGATTTGAAGTTGTTTGGAGCATTAATTTTGGGCTCAAAAACTTTTCTTACAGCTCATGTTCCAATACATATAATGTATCGATGCATCTAAAAAAAATAGTCGTTAGAAAATTATCTTACAAGAACATAACTCCATGTTCTCATTGTTTTGAAACATGACTTTACGTGTAGGAGCATAACGGTGCCATATTTCGATACATATTTATGTTCTAGAACTTTTGCTTATATGTTTTGATACCCTTCAATTTAGTAGTTTACTAACTCTTTATGTTCCCATATATTTAAAATATGCATGAGAACTTAATTCTAGATTTGTATAAAATGAATTTAAACATCTTAAAACTTTAGTATTGACAGAAAAACATTTGAATAAGTTAAAATACATTTGAAATATATTTTTGAGTACTTTGCAAGTTTTTGAATGCAAATTAAAATTGCATAAAATGATAATTTAATATAAGCTATTTCTCCCTTTATCAATATACCAATTGTTTTTAACCAAAGTAAGGCATAGTAAGCACAAATGTACCAGAATGTGGATATCATAAGCCCACTAAAGCTACAATGGTATCAATAATGAAGAGTATAAGAAAGAGAAATAAATATGCAAAACATACTTCATTGAATGAGTAATGCATGTGAACAACATAGTCCATTCCATTCAAAAAAGTATACTAATCGTCACAACTTATCACAATGCTTAATGACAATATCCAATTAATAATATAGCAATGTGAGCAAACAATGAATACCAAGATAAGTGTGATGTGAGGGAGGAGATTATAACATATTTCCTAAGTCAATTTTTAAATAAAAGCATAAAATATTTCATGATAAATGTATCTAAAAATATAACAATTCACATCAAGATACTAAATAAGGTATCTTAATTTCTAAGTCTTAATATAAGACTAAATCTAATCCTAAGTTGTAAACCTTACATTAAGTTTTAAGCCTGATTCTAAAGTTGATCTTACAAGCTAGTTTTAATTCTAGTTTTAAAGGCTAATTCCAATTTTATAGGTTAATCCTGTTAGAATTTTAAATAGTATCTAATATAAAATTAGAACCGTAAACCAGGATCTATCATGTCAAATCATCAAGGATAAATAAATAACAGAACTAGATGCGGAAGCGTACCTGAGTCCATGAATTTTTTGAAGTTGTACCCGATCTTGAGGATTTGATCTTCCAAATTAGCACACAAGAAATTCAGAGAATATCTGCTCTCTCTTTCCTAATGATGGGATATTAAAAAAGATATCTTGTGTATAATTTGGGGACCATAACCCTAATATTTATAACATTAGCATATTAGTTCTAATCAAATTCTAATTAGCCCATCATTAATTAGAATTTGATTAAAAGAGTATCTACACGTATTTGACCCATACTTTATTTAATAATTAAAAGCCCAATAAAATTCTAACCAAATTGATCACTTTTAATTTGGGCTAACCTATCATGATAGTAAATAATAACATGTAATTATCCTTATTATATATGTGATGTCCAAATTTTCCAACAATCTCCCACTTGGACCACATATATATACTGATTACTTTATAATTACATGTCATTATATAACCTTATGAGCTCAAAATTTTACTATCATATCCAAAAGGTATTCCGAACAATCTCGCCCATTAATTATGTTAACATAGAACCAAGGCGACTTTCGTTACATATATCGTAACTAAATCCATCCATGATCACGTATATTAACACAACCAAATGACATAGATCAAGTATGGATGTGTAGCATGGAAATTACATGCAATATGATCTAAACATGTCTATTTCCAATTGGTCCTTCTTAGTGAGATCAAACCTTACCAAAATCAGAGTGTGAATAAACCAAATAAACTTTATTTCTGCAGAAAATAAACTTATTATCTTTAAACTGAAATAACTGAAAATATATTTATAACATAGAAGCATTTAAAAATACAAACTCCCACTAAAATCAAATATCTTTTAAATGACATTACACTCATATGAGCAATGTGCTCTTATAAAACCTTAGGTGTAGTTCCTTAGTAAGCAGATCCGCAATCATGGAGTTTGTCCTAATATGCTTTATAAGCACCTAACCACTCTGAACTTTTACTTTAACAACCGGGAACTTAAAGTCTACGTGTTTTGACTTTAATGTGCTCCTATTGCTATTGGAATAAAAAAATGCAATTTATTTTCACAATTTGCACCTTAGTGACAAAATCTTGTATCCATATTCCATCAAAATCGGAGTTTCTATACCTGATAATCTCTAACTAATTAGATCTCCGATATGTGAGCCTGTAATCTTTTGTTCTCTAGAAATACATTATAACCCTTTTGGATGCTATCCAATGGTCCAAACCAGGGCTACTTAAAATATCTGTCTAATATCCTAATAATATACACAATATTCCAATGTATACAAACCTGAATATACATTAGATTTTCCATTGCTAAAATGTAAAAAATCTTATGCATTTTTATAATCTCAAAATCATTCTTAGGGCATTGATTAAGGCTATACTTATTATTGACAAGTAGTATGTCATTAACATATAAAACAAAAAATATGTACTTACTCCCATTGAATTTGTGATACACACAATCATCAACAATATTCATCTCAAAACCAAATGAAACAATTATTTGATGAAACTTATAGTACCATTGACGGGAAACTTGTTTGAGTCCATAGATGGATTTTGTCAATTTGCAAACCATATTTTTTGAGTCTTTCGACTCAAATTTTTCTAGTTGCACCATATAAATTGTTTCTTCAATGTCGCCATTCAGAAACGCAGTCTTAACATCCATCTGATGCAACTCAAGATCAAAATAAGCAACAAGCGCCATGATTATCTTAAAGGAGTCTTTCGATAAAACTGGAGAGAAAGTCTATATAAAATCAATACCTTTTTTCTGAGTATATCCTTCAGCTACAAGACGTGCCTTATACCTCTCCACATTACCATTTGCATCCCTCTTGGTTTTAAATATCCATTTACAACCAATTGGTTTTGCACCTCCAGGTAATGGGACAAGTTCCCAAACTTTATTGTCTCGCATAGATTTATACTCATCTTTCATGGCATCAATCCACTTTTGAGAATTAGAACTTTATGGCTTGATGAAATTTGATTGGATCATCTTCCATCATTCCATTATCATCCTCATGCTCTTGGAGAAATACAACATAATCATCTGGAATAGCATTTCTCATTTCTCTTGTGGACATGCTTAATGGCACTTGTTCTTGAGGTTGTTGAGTTTGTTCTTCTGGAACAATTATCTCATTTTGAATGGGGAGTTGTTCAACATTGTCTTGCACAGGTTCTGGATTCACTTCTTGATCAATGATAGGTATAAGAACCTAAACATCGTCAAAAGTGATAGTAGGAACTGAGTTAGAATCCAATTCCTCCTCGAAAGCAATGTCTCTAACCTTATTTCTCCCTCTAAACTCAACATCCTCAAAAAATGTTACAGTTCCCGTCTCAAAAATATTCCTTATTATGGGATCATAAAACTCATGGTCCTTAGATCGTTCAGAATTTTTTTAACCCTTAATTTTATAGACATCAAAGAAGTCAGAAGTGAAGCCATTTCAACCTTATCATTTTTAGCAAAACGTTTCTTAATTTCGTCAAGGAAACCTTGGCCTGAGTAATCTTTTTAGATTTTATGCCCCTGTACAGGCCAATTTGGGCCTTTACCCCAAACCCAAATACATTTTTAAACCCATCAAACACAACCAAACCCGAATGGCCCACTACAAAGCCCAATTACCTTTTTTTTATGGACCCAACTAACGAGTTAGGGTTTGAAAACTCAAAAACCCTAAACCATCTATCCCATCAACCCATACCCCTCACCCCCACTTGCCTCTGACGCAACTACCCCGACGCCACCATCAGCTCTGCAGCACCGCCCATGCCCTTCCACCTGCAAAATTTAAACAAAGAAAAGACAGGAAGAAAGACAAAAAGAATGTAAGTAGGCTATAAAAGCCATTTGTAAAAACAGAATAAGGGGGTTCGACAGCTTTTTAAAATACGAGAAAAATTACTTCCAATTCGAATCAAAATATCATTCCCATTATCATTTGTACACAATAATATCATCAAATCGAACAAATAGATCGGAGATCGAGAAAAAAGAAAAAAGATAAAGCATAAGGTAACTTCTTCGTTTTCTTTACTGTTTTGTTTTTTTTTCCTTACACATAAAAACTTAAAAACATTATAAATAAATATATCATTAAATAAAAAAAAAGGAAAAAATTTAGAACTTTTTACCTTTTAGCCACCACGCGTGTGGCCCACGGCCAGCCGCAGCAGCGGACGGTGGTCCGTGGCCGGATCGATCGATCACGGCCGGGCCACGGGGCTGGCGGATTCCCTCCTCTCCCCTCTCTTTCTCCTCCTCTTTTCTCTCTCTTTTTTTTTCTTCCCCCAACACAAATGATTTTTTTAAAAATTTTTGACTTATATAGGGTCCAAAACGCACCGTTTGGACCCCTGATAATAGAGAAACGACACGTTTTGGGCGCGGTCGGGTCGACCGACCGCGACACTGCCGGAAGGATCCAGCGTGTTTTTAATCTGCGGAAGGGCTATTTGCGCAGTTAGCCCTTCCGCATTTCCAGTGTTTTACAATTGGATATTTCAAGCTTTTAAATTCGGCCCTACAATTTTTCACGGATTTGGATTTAGTCCCTACGTTGCAAATGCTTTTAAATGTAAAGGGGGAATTTACATTACGGTCCTCACTGATTTCACGCGTGTTCAAATAGGCCCTTCCCTTTTGTTTTCTTTTTAAAATTTGCCCTATAACTTCGTTTTGGTTTAATTTTAGTCCTTTATTTCCTTATTTCATTTTGAATTCGCCCCGAAATTCTTTTCTTGCTTCAATTTCGTCCTTTTTCGTTTATCTTCTTTTTTACATATTATTAATATTATTGTTATTATTTTTTTATTAATATATTAATTCTTTTTAAAGCATTATTTTTATTAATAATTGTTATTTCTATTCTTATCATTATCATTAATGTTGATATATGTATATCATGAATGTATGTATATATAATTACTTTATTTCAACGTTACAATTTTTAAATACTAAGTATACTTTGTGTGTATATATTTTCATATGTAGTATTATATTTAGTCATTTTAATTTCATATTATTATTAGTATTATAATATCATATTTATTATTATATCTATTATATGTATATATGTATGTAGATTTTTTTTAAATACATTATTTTCTTATTATGTCATTATGTATATTATTTTCACTCAGCTCTACATTGTTTTTTATATATACTCTTATATTTCGTATTTTTTTTCAAGAAATATTATATTTTTACGTATTACATATGTTTTTTATATATATCCTATCATTTATATATTTTATTATCTCATGTATATGTTTTAATAATTATTATGTACTTATATATATATACTTTTTTATCGTATTGTGTGCATGTTTTAATATATATATATGTACATACATATAGCATTATTAGTACTTTTAATGTCATCATCACCTTACTTACTATTGTTATATGTTTACATACATTCGTTTTATTTCATGTTTAATACTATTATTTTCACATTTAATATCGCATGTATTGTTATTGTTTTAATGTTATAGTTATATTTATTATTTGCTCTAACGTATTTCACCCTTTTTTTATATTCCATATCAATTTTGTTTTACATTGCCTTAAGAATCACATGCTTGTTTCTAATTAATTTCTAGTCAAGGCGTTATACCGATTTAACATTAAGTCATCGAGTTCATCGCTATGTTGGGTGAATATCAATTGACTCGTGTTAAAGCGATATACCCTTCTCAAAAAACCGAAATAAATTAAAATTCCTCGTCTTTTTAATCGGATCACAATTAAATTTTACATTGAACTTGTATTTTTAAAAAACCAAGACAACGCGTGTTTATAAGATACCAATTTTGGGCGTCGCGAGGGTGCTAAAACCTTCCTTGCGCGTAACCGACTCCCGAACCCTAATTTTTCTCTGGCCTTTAAAGTAGACCTAAACTCGGCCTTTTCTCGTTTTTAAAGGAAAATCTAATAGGTGTCCGATCACACCTAGGAAAAAGGATCGGTGGCGACTCCCAGTTTATTTTAAAAATCAAAATTTCAATTTCCAAATTTTTAATCGCCACATTTAGCGACCCGAAACCAAAATTTTTACGTCGCTACAGCCCCTAAAGGCTTCTGAAATGCTGTGCCTCATAATCATTAGACTCTTGCAATTTGAACGATCCCACCTCTCAAAATCTCTTTTAACATAAGGAGTATTTTTTGCAATGAAAGGTGCAGTTTGTTCTTCCCTTAGTGCAAGGTCTATGTCCATATAGCCAAGCACTATAAGTAAGTGCCTTTTCCATTCCTTAAAATTAGTCCCATTAAGCATGGGTATAGAATTTATATTAGCAGATATTGTGGCAGTAGAATATGAATTAGCTAAATATAGAACAAAAAATAAATAAATAACTCACATCAATATTCATAAGTAAACAATAAATTCAGGATAATGGCTAATCCCATCTCAAGATACCAAACACAACATTAATATCAAGTTTTTGAATAGTAATATTAACAGTAAGCGGTACTCTTGTTATAGCAATCAAACATTGACAATAAACTATGTCAAATAATGAATTAATCTTTGGACTAACTTATTGCTCACATAAAATACATTATAATTGTCACACATTTATCACCACAAATGTCGTTGTAATTCTGCCAAATATTAACTTACCTTTGGGTCAATTAATAAACGCATGAATCACAAAAACATACAATCATCTTAATATTTCAAATAAACTAACCTACACAAAAGAGGTCACTTTGGCGGCATTTCGTTTCAACTAATTTATTTAAAATATTAAACATCCTTAATTAAAAGCCAAAATCTGAATTTATTTGTTTCAAAATATTTACCTTAATTCCGTCTTTCAATCAAATTAAAAGATAATAATAAATATTTATATATATATATTTATTTATCCCAAAACAACATACAATGATGTTGGCAAATATAATAATAGTTGAATAAATCATAAACCATAAACAACTTCACATAAGACTTCGAATTTAAACCAAAATAATTTGAATAAAGGTAAACCTCATCTTAAGATATCGGACACTCCATTAATATTTCATCTTTGGACAAAATATTAAATTGTAAGTGATATCTTAGTGTAGTAATCAAACATTGACAATAAGAACATGTTGAGCAATAAATCTTCCTTTGGGCCGATTTATTACTCACATGTAAAACCGAATAATCGTCACATGTTTATCACTATAGTTACACATGTAATATTATTAACCGTAATTTGGGCCTATCAATATCAACATAACTTAAGTTACATGCACAAAAACTTTTATATTTTAAAACAAAATAATTTATACAAAAAAAAAAACCACTTTGGTGACTTATTGCTTCAATTAAGTTATTTTAAAATATATATAAACAAACCAATATTTAAATTTAAAATTTCCCCAATAGTCAAATGTCAAAACTATTTTTTTTATTGCTTTATAGACTCCGAAATAACTCAAAATAAAGTTGTCTTAACAATGCAATAAAAAACCAAAAACCTTAATTTTTGACTTTTTTTTTTGTTCCAAAACCATATATATCAAAATAATGTAGTGGTTCAAAGTCAAATAATTAACAAGCACATGTATTCATAATTTTGGCATGGATAAAAATACCAAAACAATTCACGCATATACATGTATTCATAATCAAATAGAAAAACTTACCCTAAATTTACCATGTAAATCCAAAGTTGTATTTATAATTAAACAGATATTCATATAAATACTTGAAAAATATTTTCAAGCCAATAAATCTCAAAAAACAAAATCATAATAGTTGGCATATCCCACAATTCATACAATAAACCATATCATCATAATTTAACCCAATATTTGGAACCATAAGATGCCAAAACCTAAGCATATCCCACAATTCATACAATAAACCATATCATCATAATTTAACCCAATATTTAGAACCATAAGATGCCAAAACCTAAGATTATATAACCAAATTTAAAACCAAAATATTTAAACACATATTATGATTAACATCAATTTGCATCAAAATCTAATTTCATCATAATAAAACCATAAAAATATAACACTGATCGACTTGCCTTACATATCCCAAGTAAATCCAAATCCAAAATATATGCTTAAACTGAGTAGTATGAAAAGAATAAGCATATAAACTCAATAATAAATAATATATTCTATCAACTATATATTAAATTCAATAATTAATGATTATAAAAATTGAATTCAATTGTACAATTGTTGAACCGGATTTGAATTAAAAAGATTATAATGAAACCCTAAAATTGAATGAATTTTTTTTTTAAAACTAACAAATATTACCATCAACCTTAAGGATTTAACATATATAATGAATTCATTGATAAACAATATGTATATAAGAGACACTTTACTTGAAGCAATTTCTTTTACCAACTATATATCATCATGTAAACTATACATTGAATTTATTCAACCATATAAAAAAGGGAAATCTAAAATCCAAATATTACTGCCTTATCTGAAACTCGATTAAACATGAATAAAATCCTGAACATAATTACTAAAGTGTCTCCAAAACAATATATATATATATATATAAATGTAAAACTGTAAAACAAGCGATTAGCGATTAACAATCTATCTATTGATATAATCAAATATATATCATAAACAGTTTCTAATGAAACCCAAACCTACACAGCTTTTAAAATATTTATTAAAACTGTATAAACAACATAAAATCCTCAGTTTTTTTTAACTCTCAATTAAAACTGTAAATCTTTCCAGTTATATGAAAATTAAAACCTTAAAACTTTATTTAAAGAATCAAAACCCAAAAAATTATCAGGAATCTCAAAGATTCAACATATCAAATTCATAAAATTAAAAAAGATAAATGAATCAATCCAAAAATAATAAAGAATCAAGTAATTCTCAATGGTTCAACATGACAAAGCTCGGATGCCACTTGTTAGAATTTTAAATAGTATCTAATATAAAATTAGAATCGTAAACTAGGATCTATCATGTCAAATCATCAAGAATAAATAAATAACAGAACTAGATGAGGAAGCGTACCTGAATCCATGAATTTCTTGAAGTTTTACGCGATCTTGGGGATTTGATCTTCCAAATTAGCACACAAAAAATTCAGAGAATATCTGCTCTCTCTTTCCTAATGATGGGATATTAGAAAAGATATATTGTGTAGAATTTGGGGACCATATCCTTAGCATATTAGTTCTAATCAAATTCTAATTAGCCTTTGATACATATTTGACCCATAATTTATTTAATAATTAAAAGCCTAATAAAATTCTAACCAAATTAGATCACTTTTAATTTGAGCTAACTTATCATGATAGTAAATAATAACATTTAATTATTCTTATTATATATGTGATGTCCAAATTTTTCAACAAATCTTAGTATTAAGTCTACTACTAAGAATCTATACTATTCCTAAATTATGCATAAGTACCTTACATATAACTTAAGATAACGGGATAGTCAGAGCTTAAGTAAGGAGCTTAATATAATTTAGTCATACAAATCTGTTTTTGTTTTTAAATTTGTTTCTCAAACTTATTAGTTAGTTTTCTGAGTTGTTTTGTAGGCTTACTCTCTTTTTTTTTTTTTTTTTTTTCTCTTCACTTTTTCTGAGGTCATGACTACTATATATTGAACAAGAATAATCAGTAAACTTCTGCCAGTTGTGTAATTTAATTTGACAAACTCATTTTGATATTAGAGTTGTTGTAAATGCATGTGAAATTTTGTGGGTCAAGCATCTTCTCGAAAAACTTCATGTTCCTCCTATGCGTCCCATGCCACCTTCTGTGACAATTTGGGCGTTACTATACACTGCCAACATCCTGCTTTACACAGCAAAATGAAGAACTTAAAAGTCGTAATACACTTTGTTTGATACCATGTTAATCGAAAAGAGCTTGATGTTCTTCACGTCCATACTGTTGATCGGATTGTTGATGTTACTACCAAGGCGCCACCCAAGTCAACTTTTCATTTCAATCATTCCACGTTAGGAGTTGCATGTCAACCCCAAAGTTAAAGGGACTTATTAGTGAAACATGCTGACTTGGACATTTGAGTTAGTCATACACCAAATCTGTTTTTTGTTTTTAAACTTGTTTCTCAAACTTGTGTGAGATATTTCACGAATTTGACAAACTCTATAGAGGCAGGGGTGGGCTACCAACGGTGGGGAAGGGGGAGAAGATGAGAGAGGAGGAGGGAGAAGGGGGAAAAGGATGGTGAGGCCATGGCTACCTGCCGCCAGTCCAGCCAGTTGCCAAGGGGAGCTCTCATTTTCGGGGCAGCGAAATGGGAAGATTTTCTTTTATACCAACTTTTTGGATGATTGATATGATGATATTCTTTGGTTTGTGGTTGACGCTTTTTTAGACGTTGGGGTGTTCACTACACGGGTATAGGGAAGCAGCTGCTGCATATGGGGTAATTGGCAAATTTTGGATATATTTTCTACTTATTACAAGTATTTGCAGCAAACTACATATTGCTCCCTACAGACATGGTGAATATAAATGAGAAAATATTCAATCAAGTATTTTAGCGATCAATTTGAATGAATGAATGAATACACGCATTGCACGGGGTATACAATGATGGTTTTGCACAGAAAAATATGCAGTTGCTGGTGTTTTAGGGGCCAAACACGAGCTTCTCGACAATTGTGTATAATAATTTGGACAGTTATGGTCCAGGCTTACTCCACAGTAGCGGAGAGTTCCATTGTTGCCTGGCACCAGCCAAATGGATTATCATTTAATAGGAGCAATTCTCATCACTGCTGTTATTAGCATCATTTGCCATTTGTTAATTTAAGGATGGATAATGACGACCTTGAGGTAAGGGATGAAGATATGCTATCGCCATGCAAGGAGACGAAGCTTATGCGTTGTGGGGAGATAGTGAAAGGACGCCATTGCCAAAACAGGCGGATATTTACATATGGTGAAAAACATAATATCCTTTTCTACTATACATCATACAATCACAAAGTACAAAGAAAGTCAATGGCAGGCAGCTCCATGTGTAATTAGAATATTTATAACCTTCGTGATCATGGATATGCACTGTCCTAGTTACCCCTAATCTTGTAGGCAACATTTCTAAATTGATTATGTACATTATTTACTACAGTTTGTAAAACATGATTATGCATCCATTCCACTTCAGGAATGACTCCTCAGGCTTAACTAGAACAGTGAAGGTTCCACTCTCAGAGTAATAAGTCTCAGGCCTCGCACCTTCCTCAAGCTCTACAAACTACAGCATTTCGAGCATAAACTGAAACACCAGAACTAACAACATAAAAACGCCAAAAGAATTTGATCACAAGCAAGCCAACCACCACCAACGAGTGTACAACCGTGGATACATCAGTAAACGTTACTGGCCATGATCGCGTAGCTTCATTAATTTCCCTCTTAACTTTGCTGCAAGAAATTAAATAAATATAATTTTATCTAGTGTTAGTAAGCAAGAGCTTCAGTATGTCAAAACAAAGGAATGAAAAAAAAAAATAGCATTGTGACTACTTCATTTAATAAATTTATAATTGATAGAATCAGAATATTCTCTCTTTTTTGCCTTTTGGTGTGTTTTTTGGTCAGAAGATGGTATTTTATTATTATTACCTGCATCAGTGTATCTTTCTTCTTTGACAGCTAAATCCATATTCCTCACCAGATCCAGCTCCTCTAATAGTAAATCAGGACCATCTGCAGCACTGGAAATATATAACCATGCTTAGAGTCACTATGTGCCACACAATTAGAAGAGAAGACAACAAAGCCAGAATAAGCAATATACCTGTCAAGAGATACATCATAAGTAGACTTTTTGTCACGCACTCTGCCCATCCCGTAGCCAATTCTAATAGCATCTGCAAAGACAATTTGTTTGTTCACATATATTGGAGCCTGCATACAGGAAAAAAACAGATTAGAAGCTTTGGATTGAACCTTGAAAGAGCCGTTTGTCATTGGAATGAGAGAGGCAGATTGCAAATTGGAAATACTGGACCATCTGATCACAGTTCTGGAATTATCAGCATATGCACAAAAAATGCAAATGCAACCACTTACATATGTAAAATGCCATACTTAATACTGACCAACCTACTCAAACTAAATAAGGCAGTCTTGTTGAGACTCTATACTGGTGCAAGCCAAGACAGGGAAACGGTGTAAGACTAGAAAGCAAGCAATTCCCTCTCATATTTCATGGTAATTGCTTTATGAATAATATTCCCATACGCACCTTGCATCTGTTAGCCACATTTATGGCATCTGAGGGTCGTGCATCCACAATTATGACATCATTTTCCCCTGGCTGTAAACATAAGAATAATAAATGAATCAGGTTCCTGTATCACACCAAGGAAATATACATATACACACAAGAATCTTTTAATCACCTTGCTCAAATACAATTTCGCAAAGTAAGTATTGACGACTCTTTCTGTAACTCTCACCATTTTAACCTGAAATGAAGACATGTAAAAATCAATGAAAAGAGATGCTTACACAACAAAGTGTCAAGTTTTCCTAGGTTAAAGCTAGTAACTCGGTAAGAGTAAAAACCAAGTTAGGGTTTACGGTATATTGGGTTTTGTTATCCCCTTTCTTATTTTACAATTTTTTGTTACTTATCTCCCTCCAAGTTCAACACTCTAGAGTGTTCTTCAATAGACATGCGATGTAAAGAAACAACTAAAGCAACTCAGCAAGCGACTGATAAAAGCTACAAAGATTTCAACAGGTCTTAATGATACAGGAGAAAAAAACGAAATCCATACTTCATATCCGAGCTTCTCCACAACATTATTAACAAGCTGGAACTGATCAGGGGTATCCTGAAAAAAAAAATAACAAAATGTCCATAAGTTTATACAATGAGTCATCAATAACATCTTAAAATAAAAGTAACAGATTAGTAAGTTACCCCTTTATCATCTCCCCAAAAGGCAGCTATGAGTTTTTCCACAGAGAACTCCCCTGCAACATTAGATTAATTAGAATTAGTAAGAAAATAGATCCAACCAACAATGATAACTAATTGTAGTAAATAAGCATAGGGTAGAATTGTTGATTTATTAATGATAATTATTATTATTATACCTACAACAATGGGTAGCAAAAACTCCCCATCACAAGGAATCTTAAGAAAAATAGTTGGACTGGGAAAGCGACTGAGAAAGGCCTGTCCTATTGAAGTAATTTTAGCTCTGGACATGGGAAACACTCCTTTTACGTCCTGTTGAAATCCATGCCTCCACATCCGGTAATGTAAAATAGTCTCTGCACCTCCAAAACGAATCAAAACTCCAAATTATCTCCAAGAAAAAAAAATCAATGGAAATTGAAAGATAAACGGGAGGCACTCGTAAACCTGAGACGAGAAGAGAAGCTTCGAGAAACTGGTGATCTCGATTGTCACCATTACTAGATTGGGGGCGGAAGCTACCATGGGCGGAGTGGCAAGAAACGACGACGGGTTTGGGAGAAGGACGGCGGCGTTTCGTCGTAAAATGCGAACACAAGGAGGAGGAGCGGAGGCAGGAGGAAGAAGCGGTTGGATAAGGAGAAACAGCAGTGTACCGGTCGGAGGAAATCGAAACAGTGGCGATTGTACGGACGTAAAGCTAAGCACCAAGCATTATGTGGGAAACGTGGAGAGATAGCGATAGGATACTGAGAAAAGAAATGAGTTTCTTCGATTAGGAGATTTTCTTCTTTTTTTTTCCTTAATGTTTGACGGGAAAATAAAGGAAGTCGGTATCCATAACATATAGCGTCAAGCGTTACATTACTGGAGAAAGGTTTAATTTAAGATTTGGCCATTGAATTATAACTATTTTTTTGTTAAAAAATTATCTTATAGTTAATCACAAAGTGTTACATGACATATTTATATAAAAAATAAATATTTTTTATTAAATCTAAGCTTTTTAACTTGTATAATATAAATGTCGAGATCATTTTTAAATCGAGTTTTTTAAAATGGGAATCGACTTTAAGAAAAGTGAAAACGGGAGTCGCCACCAATCTTTTTAGGTGTGATTGGATCACCTTATAAATTTTTTTTTTAAAACATTAATTTTGGTCTACGAAAGTTGAGAAAACGGATTCGGGAGTCGGTTACGTACAAGGAAGGGTTAGCACCCTCGTAACGCCGAAAAATTGGTACCTAATTGATTATCAAGTGTCTTTAATGTCGGAAATTTAAAAATTTTAAGATGCAAACCTCTTTTAATTAGAATGTCTCAATTTTGAAAATTAAGGCTCACTTATTTCAAAAGAGTCAAAACATCACATCCAATAAGTTAGGACGCAACATTTTAAAACCTTCGAAACTAAGCTCGTCTTTCGAAAATTGCTATCTCGAAACAACAAAACGCCATATCCAATAAGTTAGGACACTATGTTTTGAAATCTAGAAATAATTATTTAAGTTTTGAAAACTCAAAATCACTTAGAAGGGTGCTTTGACTGCTGGAATTCAACGAGAAAAGTCGCAACCCAATAAGTTAGGGCACTACCTTTCTCGAAGTTTCCAAACATCAAGCATTGCCTTTTATTTTGTATTTTTTTAAAAAAACCTTGGAATATTATTTTAAATGATGTTTTAGGATGACAAATTAATGCATTATGAAGCATAGATGTACAAAATATTCTAACATTTCCATACAAACATAAATAATATCATTAAGACAAAACTAAATAACATGAACATACGTTTAATAAAAAAATCATACTTGGGTAAATAAAAGATAATAAACAAATAAAAACATGAGTAAACTAAAAGAAAAACATAATACATGCAAAAATTATACAACAATATATATCATAAAATAGCACATAATAGAAATAATTAAACATAGCATATAAAAAAAATGAAACTATGCACAAATAAGATAAATGACATACACTAAAAAAATGAATAAATAAAACATTTACAAATTATAAAAATATAATGCAATAGTTCAAAATACATGAAATGATAATATAATATATATACATGCATAGAAAATATATATTTGAAAATAAACTATATAAAAAGGCTAAATATTATAATATATAAAATACATAATCAAATGTATAAAAGATGGGAATAAATATATAGATATTTGAAAAATGAAGAAATTAAAATAAAAAAAAAGGTTGAAAAACTAAGATAGACAAAGAATAAAATAAGAACAAACCACAGAGAGTAAGAACGCAAGAGGGAGAGAAATTTGAGTGAATGCTCTCAAGAATTTTTATTACTTCCCAAAACTCAAGTTCGTTTACAATGAAGGGAGAGGCCTCTATTTATAGTTGAGCCTCCCTAAATCCAACGGTACAGATCAATTACATCAACGGTTAAGATTAAAGGGTATCTACAAATTAAATCTCCAAGATTACAAAATCATATCTTCTAAGATTTGTATATCATATCTAAGATTGCAATCATATCTAAGATTGTATCATATCTAAGATTGCAATCATATCTAAGATTGTATTATATCTAAGATTGCATATCACATCTAAGATTGCAAATCATTGAAGATTATATTTCCATATGAGTCAAGCTTGTAGATGGACCTTAAATCTTTTCAAGTAATGGGCCATTCCGATCGGGCCAAATTATATTTGTAATTCTTGGACTGAACTTGGACTTCTTTTTTTTTTTGAGTATATTATTTTTGTTTTTGGACTTATTTCTGAGCCCGGGCAAAATTGAGTGTCTACAATAAAAATAATAAAAAATTACCAAAATGGTATCTTAATTCTATTATTTACGAAAATGGTATGGTGTGGGTGGTGGAGAGGCGGCACCACCCTTACTTTTTGACCCCAATCATTAGTCTATTATGCAAAAAAAAAAAATTTATTTTTTTAAGGGCGAAGGGGACCTGACAGGCAGCACCGGTGGAGGCACCCTGATAGGTGGCACCGCTTTGCGTCGGAGAGACGACCTGAACTAAAAATGTTTTCTTTATAAGAGAGTCATGGTCCCCTTAATTGAAAAAAAACAAAAAACAAAAGAGCAGCAGCTAAGGAGAAGAAAGGGAAGAAGCCGTAGAGAAGAGAAGGGAATAAGTGTTTTGAAAAGTTAAGTGTTATTTTTGTAGTTTTATTTTGGTTAGGTTAGGATTTTAAAAAGAGGCAACAACAATTTTTTTAAAGATAAATTTGTTTTTTATAATTATAATTTATTTGTTTAATATTTTTTAATACTTATTATTTGTTTGATTTTATAAGTATAAAAAAATTAAAAAAAAACAAATACGAGTACTAAAAAATAAAACAAATAAATAACCAATAATTTTATGTTGATGCTATATCAACGTTTATCAAGTAATAAAAAATAAATAACCAATAAATTTATTTGTTTGGTTAAAACACGGGTGCCAAAAAATAAACAAATAAAAAAAATAAAATTGTTATAAAATAAAGAGAGATAGAAAGATTAAAGAACAAAGAAAATATAGGAAGCAATAGATAATGTATTTTATTGATCAATGGGATGATTACAATGCTTAAAGAGTCTCTGTTTGTAGGCATAAGAAGTATAAAAGAAGTAGAAATTTAATTCTAACAACTATTAGAATTTAAAGTACATTAAAACTTTATCTTGATCATGATGGACATCCACTTAATAAGATATTCATAACAGTCCCTATTAGATGTTCATTGGTAGATAATGTACCTCGTTAAAACATTATTAGGAAAAACCCCGTGGAATAAAAATCTAATGAAGGAAAAAGAGTACGCGATCTTCTATTACAAGTTGCCTCATTAAAAACCTTTACCAGAAAACCCCAATGGAACAAAAATTTGATTAAAGGAAAAGAATACAACTTGTTTTAGACTCCGCCTAATAGCAACATTACATTACATCTTTGAAGTTGGCAATACTTAGTAAAAAGATCTGCTAAATTATCACTAGAACGGATTTGTTGAACATTTATATCACCTATTTTCTGAAGATCATGGGTGAAGAATAATTTTGGTGAAATATTTTTCATTCTATCACCTTTGATGTAACCACCCTTCAATTGAGCTACACATGCTGCATTATCTTCATATAAGATAGTTGACATCCTTTCCTGTAAAGGCAAATTACAAATCTTCTAGATATGTTGGGTCAATAACCTTAGCCAAACACACTCTCGACTTGCCTCATGCATTGCAATTATTTCTGCATGATTTGAAAAAGCGGCAGGTAATGTTTGCTTTGTTGAACGCCATGATATGGCAATACCCCTACATGTAAATAAATATCCTGTTTGAGCTCGATGTTTATGTGGATCTAATAAGTATCTAGCATTAGCATAGCCGACTAATAAGGATTTTGAATTATTTGAATAAAATAACCCCATATCAATGGTCCCTCTGAGATATTTAAATACATATTTAATTACATTCCAATGTCTACGTGTTAGAGAAGAATTAAATCTTGGTAACAAGTTTACAGCGAAAACTATATCAGGTCTTGTGTTGTTTGCAAGATACATCAATGCCCCTATGGCACTTAGATATGGTACTTCAAGACCAAGAAACTCTTCATCATTCTCGCAAGGACGAAATTTATCTTTATTCACATCTAATGATTGTACAACCATTGGAGTACTCAATGGGTGTACTTTATCCATATAAAATTTCTTTAATTTCTTTTCTGTATAAGTTGATTGATGAACATGAATTATATCTTTTAAATGCTCGATTTGTAAGCCAACACAAAAATTTGTTTTTCCAAGATCTTTCATCTCAAATTCTTTATTTAAATAATTTATTGTATTTTGAAGCTTTTCAGGAGTTCTAATAATATTTAGATTAACATAAACAAGAATTATCACAAAATTTGATCCAAACCTTTTTATAAAGACACATGGACAAATTGGATTGTTTTTGTAACCTTCTTTTAACAAGTACTCACTAAGACAATTATACCACATATGTCCAGATTGTTTTAATCCATATAAACTTTTCCTTAATCTTATCGAGCAATTTTCCCGAGAAACTCTATATCCTTCTAGGATTTTAAATCCTTCAGGGATTTTCATATAAATTTTACTATCAAGTGTACCATATAAATAGGCTGTAACAACATACATTAGATGCATGTCAAGTTTTTCACGTACTGCCAGACTAATAAGATATCTAAATGTGATTGCATCCACCACAGGAGAATATGTCTCTTCATAATCAATGTTGGGCCTTTCCGAAAATTCTTGTGCTACAAGTCGTACTTTATATCTTACGACTTCATTTTTTTTCATTTCATTTTTGCACAAATACCCATTTATATCCTACTGACTTTACACCTTTAGGTGTTTGGACTATTGGTCCAAAAACTTCATGTTTAGAAAGTGAATTCAATTCCACTTGAATTGCATCTTTCCATGGCTAATCTTTTCTATTTTTACATTCCTCAATAGATTTAGGCTTAGGATCCTCATTTTCTTTTATCACTTTAATAGCAATATTATAAGCAAAATTGTTGTCGACAACTCCATTTTTTTCGGTTCCATCTTTTTCTCGTATTGACATAACTTATCGAGATCTCTTTATTTTCATCATTTTCATTTTCACTTTTAGGTACCTGAATCTCTTCTTGAGTTTTATAACTAGTTATGTCATGGGTCTCTTTAGGAACCCCTGCCTCCACTATTTGACAATCTCGAATGGTTGCTCCTTTTCTTTTATGATGATTTTTATCTATCGAATTGACCGGTCTTCCACGCTTCAGCCATGAATTACTTTTTTTTGCACTAACAGTTCGCCCTATTAGGACATCAATTCATATTGGAGCATTTTCAGCTGGTAGGTGAGATTTAATGAATATGGCAGTTGATTTGTAAAATGAATTATCTGTTGAACTTCTGGTTCACATTGCTTTGTACGAGGATCTTAGACATTGATAATTCATTTCAAGTACTTTATTAATCCAACTTTTTATTCTCTCCCCTTAATGTTGGAAAAACTGACAACTTATGTCATAACTAAATCTCGAATTAATAGCTTAAAAATATTATAAGGAGACTCATATAAATATACACTCTCAATCTCTTATGATGATCTATCTTTGTGCGTTGTGGTGGAACAGTTGGAATATATACCACACATTCAAAAATTGTAAGATGGGAAATATTTGACTATTGGCCAAAAATCAATTGTAATGGGAAGTATTTATAATTTATTGTTTTGATGCATACAACATGTAAATCAATACAATTTCATACTGAAATAGAAAGTTTTGTTCTCATAAGTAATGGTTTAGCTATTAGTTAAAGGTATTTGATAAATGATTCAATTATATCGTTTTATGTGTGAACATGAGCTACAGGATGTTCAACTTTTATCCTGATTGACATGCAATAATTATTGAAAGCTTGGGACATGAACTCACCAACATAAGCAAGATAAATTGTTTTAATTGCATAATCTGAAATTAATAATTTAAATAAGCAATCTCGCAAACGACAGGTTGCGAGTTAATAACGCATGTGATTATTTTGTAGATGCATCTACCAAAATCATATAATGTTAAAATCATCCACATGGTGGATGAATGAGCCTATATTCATTTTAGAAATGCAAAAAATTAAATTTCAACTTTAACCAGTGAGTTTGTAATAATCGTTTATCATTAAGAACAAGGAACACATGAGAATTCTTTAAATTAAAGAATCTTTTAGTTCTTTAATAAATGTCTATATGAATTCTCAATTAATTTTCGCATCATATATAATCCAAGATGGTCTAATTGGTCACGCCAAATAGTAAATGTATTTGTATTAGTAAATTTATGGTTTACTTAATCATGTTTTTCAATTGTACTAATAATGTAAATATAAATTTTGACAATTAATAATTTTATCGTCATTCTTTTTATTTTGTATTCACATATAAACAATATTGTGGCATTTACTTCTGAAAATGTCTACATCAATGAGAAGTCTATAATATTATTAACTCAATAAAAGAAATATAATTTACAAATAATTATTTGCAATATTCACTTTAGGGAATATGCCCAAATCTTCAAATATTTTGACCATAATTTTCTTGTTTTTCATTATTATTCTTTTTCTAGTGGTTAGAAGTTTCATTGTTATAACCACCTTGATAATGGTTATTAGTACGTCTCTAACCACATCCTCAATTACAACAACAATCATGATCTCTATATTTTCATTTTTCATAATTGTTATGTACTGCTACATTCACTTCAGGGAATGAAGCAAAACTAGTGGGAAGAATTTCATAGTTTTTCATTAGTAACTTATTATTTTGCTTAGCCACTAGAATGTATGATATTGTTCGAAAATACTTTTAAAGTCACTTTGACAATATTGCTACTGCAGGAGCACATTAGATATTTCAATCATATAGTGTAATGTATTCCTTCAGGGAATATATATAATATAAATACATCAGTATCTCATGTTATTTCTATATATAGTTTTAATGTAAAACATATGAAGGTTTTATTCAACATATATCTTCTTGATCTGAAAAACAGTATTATAGTTTACAAAATTTTACAACACAAGGAGGTAAAATATTAGCTCTTAAAGAGCTTTTTTTTTTTACAGTTTGATGCAATATTAGCTCTTCAGGAGCATATAATTATTTTATTATATAACCTTAATGAATGCTTAATTTATTTTAAATAATATACAGTTTTGCAATTCTTTTTAAAATGAATGATAAAAAAAATTTGATCTTCTAAAATTTTATTTATTCATATAAAACTAATATGTATAAATAAAACATATATTAAATATAACAAATAATAAATTCATGTTACTAATAAATCATTGTGGATAGATAATATTTTTTTTATATCATAACACAACAAAATACAAAATATTATAATGTCAAATTAAAATAACCTTACAACTATAAAGGTTTAAACATAAACATTCTCTAACCTCCACCTCTTATGACATAGTTTCATTTCAAATTTTACAATAATATGAAATTATCATAGACAAGGTGAATATCCCAAAGTTCATAATAATTAAGTATTTTTACTCGCATTCCGTAATAATCATACATCTTAATCAAAATCAAAATTAAATCAATCAATTCTATTAAAAAATATTTATCTCTACATAAAAATCCCAATAACTAAATGCGTGAAGGGTTTTACAAATTCATAGAGAAACGAATAGTGAATTATATAAATTGAACTTTTTAATAGAAATAAATCAAATTTCAAAAGAAGTTGATTAGACTGACTTATGTTACCATGAATGAGAAGTAGTGATTATAAGCATCCTTTGTAATGAAGAGAAAAAATCATCCCCAAGCAAATACCATAAAGCAAAATTTGAGAGTGGATCTTATTTCTTGATTTCATATAGATAACGATATCAAATATTTCACCATCCTTAAGAACAAAAAGTAAAATAAGTTAATCAAAATAATGATAACGTATAAATGAAAGAAGAATGAAAAATAATAATCAAATATGAATCATTAAATAAAAGAAATTTCCTGTAAAAACTTTGCATCTTGCCGTCAAATATATTGGAAATTATGGAGGATAAATTTGATCATTGATAAAAGGAACTATCAGTTTGAAAAAGATTGTGTTGATAACGTGTTATAAAATAAAGAGAGATAGAGAGACTTAAAAACAAAGAAAATATGGGAAGCAATAGAGAATGTATTTTGTTGATCAATGGGATTATTACAATGCTTTATCAGAGTCTCTATTTATATTTATAGGCATAAGAAGTATAAAAGAAGTAGAAATCTAATTCTAATAACTATTAAAATTTAAAGAACATCAAAAAATTTATTTTGATCATGATGGACATCCACTTAATAAGATATTCATAACAAAATTATAATTATAAACTAATTCTAATTAATTAACCAATAATTTTATGTTGATGTTATATGAAGGTTTATCAAGTATATATCTTTATACCATTTTCTAGAATCCTTTAAAACAAGTTATTGATGATAATAGTTTTTCTTGTGATCTTTTTAGTGTATATATAATTTAATTTAATTTTTTATTTTAATATCGTATATATTTTATATATTATTAATTAATTTTAAACTATATTTTTTATTATTTATTATATATTATTTTTAAATATACATCTATGTTTTAAACTTTTGATTTTCACATGCATATATATGTGATATGATTTCTAGTAAAATTAATACAATTATAAATATATATTCGAGTAATTATAAAGTAGATACAACTTAATTCAAAACACAAATAAATAAATTTATATATTATACTTATAAAATCAAAAAAATAAATATTAAAAAAATTAAGCAAATAAATTATAATTATAAAAAATAAATTTACCTTTCAAAAAAATAAATTGTTGTTGCCTCTTTTCACCCTAAACCAAACATATAATAAATATTAAAACAACATTAAAATATGTTGTCTCCTCCCTTTAAAACCCTAACCTAACCAAAATAAAATTATAAAAATAACACTTAACCTTTCAAAACCCTTATTCTCTTCTCTGCTGCCTCTTCCCCTTCTTCTCCTTAACTGTTGCTTCTTCATTTTTTTCAGTTGAGGGGAACCATGGCTCTCTTATAAAGAAAACATTTTCAGTTCAAGCCGCCTCTTCAGTGCAAAGCTGTGCCACCTTTTAGGGTGCCTCCACTGGTGCCACCTGTCAAGTCCCTTCCACCCTTAAAAAACTACTTTGGTTTTTTGCATAATAGACTAATGATTGGGGTAAAAAAAATAAGGGTGGTGTCGCCTCTCCACCACACACACCACACCATTTTCGTAAATAATGGGAGTGGGATACCATTTTGGTATTTTTTTTATTATTTTTGTATTATACAAGTAAAAAAGCCTTAAATCTATATACACATTAAAAAATATAAAAATGGAAATAAATATATAAAAAAATCAAAATAAAAAAATATAAATCATAAAAAAATTTATAAATATAAAATTTAGAGAAAAAATATGATAATTGAAAGAAAATTAGTTGAAATTAATAATATTATTAGAAAAAATGTAAAAAAATATTTTAAAAATTGTATTTTTTAAAGTTTAAATTTTTTTTAAAATTCAAAAACATATAATAATAATTTTTTTTAAAAATAGTATTTAAGTTTCAAGTTTTTTTTTTTTTTGCAATTACTTGAAATTTAAATACCTTTTTAAATTTTTATAACAATTTTCAGTTTCTATATATT
The DNA here is from genome assembly GCA_025698475.1 of Gossypium anomalum. NCBI lineage: Eukaryota > Viridiplantae > Streptophyta > Magnoliopsida > Malvales > Malvaceae > Gossypium > Gossypium anomalum. The sequence continues at coordinate 22,227,409 of CM046966.1, forward strand.
ATTTTGAATTTTTAAAATTTAAAATTATATATTTTAGAATATTATTTTTAAACTTTTTTTTATATATTATATATGATTTGTTTTACATTTTTAATCAATATGATATATAATATTAAAAAAAGGATACGTTATTTATTCTAATAGTGCCACGTGGCCGGTCAACATCGGTCAACACTAGTCAATGTTGGTCAATGACTGATCAACTCCGATCAACGAAAACACTTTTTACTTTGACCGATCATTAACTGGTGTTGATCAGTCATATGGCACTATTAGAATACACCACGTCTCCTTTTTTTATTTTTTTAATATTATATATATCATATTGATTAAAAATATAAAAAAATTATATATAATATATAAACAAATTTTTATAATGTTTAAAATAATTTTTTAATAAAATTTTAAAAACTCAAAATAAGATATAAAAATTGGACAATGTTATAAATTATTTTTATTGCAAAAAAAAACTTGAAATTTAAATAACTTTTTAGAATTTTATTTTAAAACTTTTTTAAATTACAATTTTTATTATAATTTTACAATTTTTTATATATTTTTTAATAGTATTATTAATTTCAACTAATTTAATTTTAATTATCCTCTTTTTGTAAATTTTATTTTTGTAATTTATATGTTTTTTCTAGATTTTATATACATTTTTCTGAAATTTTTTATATAATTACTTCCATTTTATATTTTTAATATATATACATTTAATAAAAGAAAATGTTCATTTTACGTAAGACACCACGTGGTGTTTTGTGATTGGATATAAGTTTTTTCTTAACATCTCTCAAAAAAATGGATTAAAAATTTAACGGAGGCATACTTTAGGTGCCAAATTTGGAAATGACTAAGCACCATATTGAGACAAAAAAAATTAAGTACCAAAATAAAAATATATATATTTCTAAGGTCAAATTGTGAATTAAGCCTTAGAAAAAAGCCTACCTTACACCCCATATATACAACACGTGTTTAAATATGTGTGAGGCCTAAGAGAGTTTCTTTTTTTCCTTTTCAAATAAATGGTAAACTATAGAATTCATCACCTAAGTCTTATAAGTTTTCTTTTTGGCACCAATAAAAAAGTTTGCATTTTAGGCACGGTCATTAAAAGCTATTTTTATTTTGGTCACCTGCTATTAACTCAATGTTAATGTTCACTCATTTTAGTCACTCACTCTAGTGGTTGAATGGTAAATAGTTGGGTTTCAATTAAGTTAGAACCGACTAGTTCCTTAGTGGGAGACTGAATAATTAGTATTGGACGATTATTTGGGGCTTTGGTAGCCATGTGTAAAAGGAGTTATATATATGTATAAGGAGGATCCTTCTGTAGGCAGAATTCTTCTTAATTCGGTTTTATTTTCTTCTCTTTTGCATCGTCTTCTTTGGTTGCTCCGAAGAAGAGAAAGTTAAGGAAAGTCTTGTATGAGGCAGTGATCATAAGGTTTGAATCCGGGAAGTAGAGAATCCGATGAGCTGGTAAGCTTCTCAATCTTTCAGTATTTGTGGATTTGAGAAATAAAAAGTAATGATTTCTGAAATCTTTGAAAAGCTTCTACGTGTTACTGGATTCTGAGTTTTAAAGTTCGAATACTTTTGGTTAAACTAATATACTGGAGGTCATGTTTAACTGTCAGGACGAAGGAGACTCTGGCATTTGGAAAAGCTAAGTTGACGAGGATGAATGATAGTAGGTGAGTTTTTGTACTCCATTATGTGTGGTGTTATTCTGGTCGTGAAGCTACTTGTATGTTCTACAAGTTCAGTTTGAATTCTATGGTTGTTTATGACTGCAGTAAATGAGAAAGTTTGGCATGCATAAAGCTGTGAAATTTCATGAATGTTTGCAAATATGTCCTTGAAATGCATGATAGAATTGATATGTGGCATATTCCATGTTATTATAGTATTGTAATGTTATGCGTGAAATGCATGTTTATAAAATGCGAAGTACAGTGGGAAGTATTGGCGGGTTAGTTAAAGATAGGAAAATTGGCATAGTGGAGGAATAGACGGGTTTAAAGGGGACTTGAGGAGGTTTGGTTAAATAAATTATCTACAGGCTCTACGGAGTGACACCGTGTACAGACTCTACAGAGCGACACCATGAAAATGGTCTACAAGCTCTACAAAGCGACACCTCAAAAAAGTTCACTAATTCTTCAGAGTCAAAAGTTCATGGCGAGCCATGGCATGATCCAGTGGTGAACAGGCACGCCTTATAGCAAATTAAAGTCCGCCAAGACAGTAAATAGGGAAGTCGTTAGGGCATATAAGTAGAAATCACCATATGATTCACATGGCAAAAAGTCTAACATAACAGTTATGGCATGTATGGGAAAGTAGGCAAGTGTACTAATAAGAGGTCTCGCCAAAAATGCAAAGGCAAGAGGAACTGGTAGAAGCGTTCTGTATGCGAGTATATGTAGAGGGAAGGGGTATTTCCTTCAAAAAATTTGCGAATAAGTATCCGCCATTAAGATTCCGCTAGAGGTAATGAGTAAACCAACACTGGTTTTGAGAAAGCAAGACGATTCTTCAGATTTTGATTCTACGTATTTAATGCAAAGAGGTCGCCAAAAAAGGGAAGTTCGCTAAGGATTATCTTAAGGGAATGTCCATCAAGGGTTGTCTTGTAGACGGGAATGCTTGTAAGGACCATATGTCTTGTAAAGCCGCCAAGGACTAACGAAGTAAGATGAAGTCCATTAAAACTAACTGATTAAGGGGATGCCTATTTGAACTCATTAAATAAGGGAAAGTTCAAAGGACTATCGTACTAGTATAATTTCATGAGAATGGAGTAGCGATTACACTATCCACCAAGTCTTATATTCAAATGCCACATATAAGGAAGTAAGAAAGCAGGTTTTTCCTGTGGAAAGGTATGTGTGCAAGCCAAATTATAAGAAGGGAAATTGTTGGGATGAAATGTAAACCTGTATTAAGTTCGATGCTGAACGAAGGGATTAGTGTAAGATTTCCGCCATGGCGACGAGAAATCTGCAAGTTCACCGAAGGTAATCGATAAATTGTATTTCCGTTGGCGTGATTATATTCTAATGAGTCAATCCAACAAGGTAAAAGGAAAGTTTGAGATGAAGCTAGACAAAGCCAAGACCTAAAAAAGGGGTGTCAAAAAGAGTATGATTACGTCCAAGTTCACCCTAATATGTCCAAAATGATTCGTTCAAGAAGAAAAAATTAGCATTGTCTATGCCAGTCAAACTGCGGAATCTCCTATGAAACCCAATGAGTTTAGTTATTTGCATTAGCTCTTTATTGCCCGATTTATTTCCTGAGACTTCGAAAGTCACTTATGAATACTGTTGTATAGATTCTCTCTAAGTTCACGTGAACTTATGGGTATTTTGCCTTGAATGCAGAGTCTAGGAATGACTCGAGGATTGTGTAGAGGGACCAAGGCAGACACAGCCAAGTCCACGCGAATAGCGTTGCAATTGTTTCATGCATATAGAGGGGCACCCTTAGAAGCTATGACTCAGGGGTTGAATAAGTGTATTTATACCAAATTTAAGTTTCAAGTCTTCGTAAATATTTATATACAGGCATAATAAGGCAAAATGATTGTAAGGACCTTAGTACTTGTATAATAAAAAATTTATTTGAAGTTTTCTAAAACATGTTATTATCTAATATATTAGAATAAAGTTGCACGATAAGTATGGGTTTAAACTTTGGCGTCGTTAAGTCTGTAAATAAATAAAGTTAGGAAGGTTGGTAAGTAATATGGTATAGTTGTGACATTTGGTATTCAAACCCGGTGACCGGGGCAAGTAAAGGGCGTTAGAAACACTTTAATAAGTTTTCACTTTGGTCACTTATTTTATCTTTTTTAATTTTCTATATTTTTTCTTCTTTTGGAATCAATTTTATTTATTTTTCATTACTAGGTTTTATAGGATAAACTTAAGTTTTTACAAAAAAAAAATCATTTTATCTTTATAGTTTTTTTAGTTTTTCTTTTTTTTTTTAGAGTTAATTTTAGTTTTTCTAATACGAGGAGAAAACTTGGGGTTTTACAAGGAATTACGAAAAACTTTAGTTTTATAGGGAAAAATCATTTTATCTTTTTAATTTCATTTATCATTTTATCTTTTTAATTTCATTCTTTCCTTTTTTTAGAATGGGATAAATATAAATTTTATACAAGAACTTTGCTTCAATGTGTAATTTGATAAATAAACTTTGATTTGGTACAATTATACACATAAAATTAGAATTGCGATTCATATGTATATATAAAGCTTTGATTTTGATTCAATTGTACACATTTAAAGAAATGAATACATACATTTACTTTCATATTGGATGAATAGAATTGCTTGTGTATGCAATATATCAACGTAAAATGGTGGTAATTCGATAATATTGTTGGTAATTTATGAAAATTGAATCAAATAAAAAATCTTGTATAAAATTGTATAAAATCAAAATTCATGTATGATGTTGCACATTGAATCAAAGTTCATATATAATTTTGAGATTTATCATTTTTAGAATTAATTTTAATTTTTTCAATAAAATAGAGAAACTTAAGCTTTTAAGGGAATTACTTGGATTTTTATAAGAAAATCTTGGAGTTTTACAAAGAATTTTTTTTTCTTTCTAAAAATTAAATTTAGTATTTTTAGTAAAAAGGAAAAACCTTAGTTTTTCAAGTGAATTACTTAGGCTTTTACATGGAAAAAATGGGCTTAATATTCATAGATGAATAACTCAATTCCTAGTATAAAGTCAAGACTTTTTCATTTTTGTAAGTAAATTTTTTTTTAAATTTTGAGTCACCAAAATGAAAATTTATTAAAATTAAATAAGTGCAAAATAACATAAAAATAGCTTTTAAGGAATGTGTAAAATACAAACTTTTTTCGATGCTGAAAATAAAAATTTATAAAAGTGGAATTAAGTTGACCCTAAAAATCTGTTTGGACAGCAACTAAATAAAATGTGAGGAGCATTTTAATTTTGAATAATGTGGATTTTCGAAGCTTATCTTTGTACGTGTGAGGACCGAAAGTTGACCCCAAAAAAAAAAAAACGTGTGAGGACCATAAAGTTATGTTTTCCAAAAATATCTTATGCTTAGCAGAATAGATATTACTAGTTTTTGTTTTTTAATATATTCTTTTAGCAAATAAATAGCATTCTTTTTTTTCTTTTTAGTGCAAGGAAAGTGGCATTTTTTTTTAAAGAATGAGGTTATAAACAAAGGAGCCCAAAATAATAAAATGCAGGAGGGAGAAGCAAAAGCTATCAAGAGCAGAGGAATTTTTATATTGGGTAAACTATACACATAATCATTTAATTATAAAAGGTTTTCATGTTAGGTACTTAAATAAAAAGTTTCCACTTTAATCGGCCATTATAGTTAACAAAATCACAAATGAGAAACTAGCGTGGCAGTTAAAAAAATCGGTATAACAATAAATTTAACTCTTAATTTTTACATATAACATTGATTTAGTCATAATTTTTAAAAAATAACCTTCAAAATTTACAAATATTTTCAATCGATCCTAATTCTAAAAAATTCAAATATATATAAAAATAAAAAATATGTTAAAAAATATAATCATAAATTTAAATGTTATATTAACATTTATATTGATATTAAATAAATAAAATTATATTTATATTAAATAAAATAGCCAAGGCCTTGATTCAGCACTGCTTTGCCTTACACACCCTACACTTTCTTGGACATCATAGTACTTGTCTGAAAACTCAAAGGGAGGACATTTTTGGCTCATACTTTGATATTAGTTTTCTTCTTTATATTTCCTTCAGGTATCTGAATATTTATTCAGTAGAAATACGATAGATCTGACTTTTAGCGTTATCATACAGCAGCACAGGGATGGATCCTCCGCATCCCTTTTGAAGTTTTAAGATTTTTAAATTGTATATAAATTATCATGTATTTTAGATTTGGTATTCACATCGTATAACATTCGCACCCCTTGGTCAAATTATAATTCATATAAGTAAGAGACATTGAGGCATTTCATACAGTGAAGTTGATTAACAGTGGTGAGCTTGAAACTAACAAAAGGAAAAATCAAGACGGTACCCTCCAAAGTCCAGGCGATACCCAATAGGGATCTCATTTAGCTTCTCTTAATAACTTGACGAAGATGTTCGATTTCATCTACGTTGTATTACAAGATATCATCAATTTCGGCAACCTTACTCAAAAGAGTGAAGTTGCTGGAATATATGATGCAGTAACATCCACTGAATTTGTTTTCATCTTACATTTTATGATTGAGATGCTTGGAATCACTGATGATCTCTGCCAAGCATTGTAGTATAAATCGCAGGATATACTAAACGCGATGTAGCTAGTGTCATCAACTAAAACGTGTAACACCCAAAACTCAACTTTAATAAATAAAACTTAAACATTCCAAGCCATTAAAACATTATAAACACCCATCCAAACCAATCGTGTGAAAAACAACGGAAATCCAGATAACAAGTACATAATAACATAAATTCAGACAACCATTAAAGAAGTTCAAACAAAGATGATCGAGCTCCCACTACACCAAGCCGCCTAAGTCGGTAAGTTACCTGAAATTCAGTCAAACAGACAAGATGAATTTAACTCAATGTGTGTAACTCACGCATTAAATCAACCAAAATTATTTATATATGTATATATAAGCTAAGTGTTCAATTCCTCTTTAGTCAGAATGTTGTCAAATTCGAATACAGAGTCAAATATAGATGATATTTAATATAGTTACAGACCGGATCAGATACATATTCAAAACAGATCAAATATAGATGTAGATTCCTACCCCCATTTGTTACACACCATCTCCAACAGTTCAACACACCATATAGGGTATCAAGTATCCATCTAGCCCTAAACACCACTTAGTGTCGGTCTGACACATTTCAAAGTGATTGCAGACTAATTGCCAAATCAAATTGCGATAATTTGCCAAAATTAGATATAAGCTTGTGGCTTAGCCACTAAAACCAGCAGATTATTAAACTGCCATCTGTTCTTCTTTTACATAATCTCAACCCAATGTAAATGCAGATTTAACAGACATCATACAAACGTATACAGTGATACCAATCCAGATCATAATCATGCAATGTTGTCGCACTTGTCAGATTTTAAGTCAATATATGTATCTAAACTACAGATTATTCAATAACAGATCATCAGAAAACGGATTTTATTACTTAAAACAGATCATACGGATCCTACAATAGCCTTACGTTCGACTAGAATGATGTTTACGGCCCTAACAAAAAATCTTGAATTTTGGCTTACACGTTCATGTGGATTCACACGACCTAGCACACGCTCGTGTGCCTCAAAATAGTGAGTTACACGGTCTGGACACACACTCATGTCTTTGGCCTATGTGTCCCTAGTTCTAAAACAGTGGGTTACACAGCCTGCACACACGCCCGTGTCTCTATCTTGTGTGCCTCTAATTCCAAAACAGTGAGTTACACGGCCTACCACACGGCCGTGTGGCATCGACAGCCATACTTTTCGACTTCATTCGTTTGTAAGATTTTGGGTTTTTGTTACACACCTGGTACGTTTTTGTCGTAGAAGAAACAGAGAAGACCCCGAAACCTAAAAACGACAACCAATTGTCCCATCCAAAGAAATTAACCGAGTCAAAATGCTAAATTAACCAGTAATTCAAATTACGTTGAAAACTTCAATGCAAAAATTTCAAAATGAAATTTATTCATTTACCAACAAACAACAGCAACTAATCGAAACTAATGCGTTGGAGGAATGCTCCCCTCGAGATCCTCACCTAAAATAACAAGCCGGTTGAACAATTAACAGAGAACTTGGAACAATTGGCAGTATTATTCAACATAATGAAAACAAGAGAAATTTAGTAAAAACAGAGGAAACAATGACAACGACAAACGTAAACTCCTCGATTATACTCGTCGCAAGCCACAGAGTCAAGCAAAAAGAAAAACCATAGAGGAAAAAGAAGAAACAATATTGAAGAAAGAAGAAAGAATGGAAAAAGGAGAAAAAGGAAAAGGAAAAATGTAATAAAAAAAAAAGGAAGAGGGAAACAGTTCGATAATTTAAAATAACTAATTTTTCAATATGTTCCCTTCTCACTTACGTAAAAGCTCAAACACAAGACCACATAATATACAAAAGCTTAACCATTAAACCAGTAGGTTCATTCTTGATACAAGTTAACGCAAAATTAAACTTAAGTCGAGAGTTCAAGGATAGATATTAAACCAAAATAAACAGTAAAAATTCAAGAAGGGAGACTCGAACCTCCGCTCTCAAACACAAAAATAAAATACTTAACCACAGATACAGGGACTTAATTATTGACGAAATTTATCAAACAGATGTTCAAAATTTGAGGCGTTACAAAATGCTTCTCCAGAAATTCAGAGAACATGGGTAGGATCCTTTGTTTGAGAAAGTGAAGTTATTTTGTAAAAATCATGAGATGGAAGTCCTCAACATCAATTCATTGCTAACAGAAATAAATTCTCACTTTAATGATAAGGTAGTGAAGTTACTTGTTCTTAGCTCCGCTTTGGATCCACGTGACAATTACAAAGCTTTTCGAGTGGAAAATATCTGTGTCGAAACCTCTTTAAAAAAATGGAGAGGGTATTTTAAAAACGGGAGTTGCCACCAACCTTTTAAAGTGTGATTGGATCACTTTATAAAACATTTTGGTCTACGAAATTACAAGAAAATAGGTTCGGGAGTTAATTACGCACGAGGAAGTATTAGCACCCTCGTAACGCCCAAAATTGGTACCAAATTGAATATTTTCATTTTAATGTCAAAAGCTTGAAAAAAATTTAGCAATAAGATCTCCTTTAAAACCATAATAATTTGAGTTGAAAGTCAAAATTCTTTCGTTCCAAAAGAATGCGAACATCACATCCAGCGTGATTGGACACGATATTCATAAACTTTCGTAACAAAAAAATCTCGTGATTTGTAAAATCTATTAAAAGGATACTTTAGATATATAAACAAACGGGAAATCGCAACCCAGCATGTTAGGATTAAATACAAAAGACATTGCCTTGTTTTTTAAAATTCCTTTTGATTAAATGAAATAAGAAAACGATGATGCATTTAACCTATTACAAAAGATCAACGTTGGATTAATTAAGCTACCTATTTTAACATTTCATACAAATATAATGTTGAAAATGGTAAATATGACATAAATCACACAATATACTTTAGCATTTCATACATACATAATCAAAAATAACATGAATATACACATTATCATTTCGTACAAAAGTGCCAAGCAGCAAGAATAATGAATATTAAACATATAATAACACTTCATGCGAATATATTTTTAAGATAATAACATAAAATGATCAATTTGCACACGAATACATAACAATAAATAAATGACATGATAAATAACAAATAATTTAAAAGATGAAATTAGTGTGTTAAGACAATATCTAATAAAAAGCAAAATGAAAACAAAAATTTTAATCAATATAAGTAAATAAAAAATACATATCATTTAATATAGTAGATTGATATATATATATATATATATATATATATATATATATATATATATATAAAAAGGGATGTTAAATTAGAACAAAATTTTGTAGTGAATTTTAAATATAGACATTAAATATATATATAATAACAATATATGTATTAGTTTATAATAATTTACAAATTTAATTTTTATATACTAATAAATAATAAATAACATATATAATAAAAGGGAGATAATATAGGGAATAATATATAATATGTAATATATAAATAAAATATAATGAAATATAAATAATGTGATAAATATTATAAAAATAAGGATAAAATATATATGCACTATTATTTAATGAATTTTTTTAAAAAAATTAAAATTTTACATAATTAATGAATAATAAAATATAATATAATTTATAAAAAAATAAGAATGCAAGGAATAATATATAGTAAAATATAATGTATAATAAAATTTATAAATAAAATGTATAATAAAAATAATATAATGGATAATATATAAATAAAAAATATATATACTATTTTATATAACTAATATTTATAAAAATAAATAATATATAAGGTATTTAACAAATAAATTATGCAAAAATATTTAAAAGGTTAGAATTAAATAAAACTAAAGTTCTAGAGCTAATTTTAAAATAACAACAAAAAATTAGGCCTAATTGGAATGCATTACAAACTACAAGGGACTCATTGGACAATTTACCCTAATCCCAAAACGACATCATTCTTTAGAATGAATTTTAATGGTCGTTAGGATTAAATTGAAACAACTATAAAAGATTAGGGCCGAATTAAAATAAAAATAAAATGAAATTACAAAGATTAAAAATGCGAAAGGACCCATTGGGAAATTAGCCCATTTTCCAAAAACACACGGATCCTCCCCGGGTCACGGGTCAACACGCGGATCCTCAGCATTAATACGACGCCGTTTTGAAGCTTATTGTTTTAAGCAAAACGACACCGTTTTATTAGGGCTATATAAGCCAAATTTTAGTTTTGAAATCATTTTAAAATCTGATTTTAAAAAAAAAAAGAAAACCTCTCTCGAGGGTCGAGGAGGGTTCCTGAGTTCTCTTGAACCTCTGGCCGGGGGTCTGCACGTGCCCACGCGCCACCGTCAATGGCGCTATGTATGGCAGCCGGAAGCTGGAAAGCTTCCTGTTTCACCGCAAATCGAAACGGTACGTCCCTTTGTTCTATTTTTGTGCTTTTAATATGTATTTAGAGAGAAAAAGAAATATAGTAATCACCTATGTATTCTCCGGTCGACTGTTGATTTCTTTTAGTGTAAAACACGTTCTGTTTTTATTGAATCTCTGAAAAAAACCGTCTTTACAGATTAAAAAAGAAAGGCTTTTATAGCCTTTTGTAAATCATTACATTTTGGGAAAGAAATATTTGATTTCTTTCCATATTTTGCTCCTATTTTCTGCTGTCGTTCTTTCCATTTTGCAGATACCAGCGAGAATATCACGGCGGTGATTGCACTATCGCTGATTCATGTACTGATTCCGGCGTGGTACAAGGCTGGAGGCACGTCGTCGATGGAGGATGATGAAAAGTCACTGGAACGGCGCCTAAACGAAAGGTCGTGACTTTTGGTGCTCATGCGGCGCCTAGGGTTTCAGAAACCCTAGGCCTTTCTGTGTTCTGTTAACAATTTGGGCCATTTGGGGCCAGTATGTTTTGGATTAAAGGTGTATTGGGTTAATAGATTTTGGGCCAAGGGTTTAGGCTAATCGGGTCTTGGGTGTAACTGGGCATAGGGCTTTTGGGCTAACCGAGTTTTGGCTGTAAATGGACTATTTAAAAGGCCTTATTTAATGGACTATTATTTGTTTTAGTTTCGGCAAACTTTGTTTATTTATTTTACGGGCCCGGGCAGAAATGGGCTACTACAGCTGCCCCTCTTTGCTCATTGTCATGTAACGATAATAGAGCAAAGACTATAAAAGGACCCATTTTTCCCAGTCTAGCCCAGTCTTAAGATCCTTTCTTCAGATGGTCTTCAACCTATCTGCAACTTCAGATGTATTAGGCCATAAATATGATAGCTTCAGTTTGCTTTACTCGTAACTTCAGGAAGGCAATATCTGCTATCTTCAACCTGCTCCCTGCAACCTCAGGGACGCCATGTTGATATCTTCGATCTGCTCTCTGACAATACAGAGATGCCAAATCTGCTATCTTCAATCTGCTCTCTGACAATAGAGAGACGCTAAATCTGCCATCTTCGATCTGCTCTCTAATAATACAGAGACGCCAAAGCTGCTATCTTCGATCTGCTCTCTGAAGATACAGAGACGCCAAATCTGCTAACTTCGATCTGCTCTCTGACAATACAGAGACACCAAATATGCTGTCTTCGATCTACTCTCTGACAATACAGATATACCAAATCTGTTATTTTCGATCTGTTCCCTAACAATACAGAGATGTCAAATCACCTTAAATTCGCTTCAGCATAAACACGTGAAAGCCAAATCTGCTATGTCTTCGATCTGCTCCTTGTAAACGCAAGGATGCCAAATCATCTTGGATATACTTCGATGCAAAAACATCCGAAGGTTAGATCTGCTATGTCTTCAATCTGCTCTCCGTCAAATATGGAGATACCAAATCTATTTCTTCGATTTGTTCTCTGACAATACAGAGATGCCAAATCATCTTAGATCTGCTTCAGCGCAAACACTGAAAGCCAAATCATCTTGGATCTACTTCGATGTGAAAACATCCGGAGGTTAGATCTGCTATACTTTAGCCTGTTACCCTTGAAGGACATAACCTGTATAATGTGTATGAGTTCATGCCTAATGATTAGGATGCTATGATCGAAGTGAGTCAAATGCTCCTAATTAAACCTGTTATAATGCAAAATGTTTATGAATATGACTCCTATTCCAGACGTCACCACTCATTCCTTCGTCGAAGTTTATCTCGAAGTATCATTCCTATTTAGCCTGTGGGTTTGTACCATTCTTCAAATGCTATGACCCACCGAAAATGTCTGTAAGATGATCCCCTCCTAAAATTGAATCGTTTGATTTGTCCAATAATCATTTGGACTAAAGAAAGAATTTCCTCGAAACCTCACTTACGTGAATTCCTCGAACAATTGTTCTGTTTTAGTTTCTTGTATTATCTAGAAATTTTCAGAGTAATGAGCAAAACTTCATTTGTGAAAATTATTTAGTTCATCTATCATTATTTTAATGCAACATACTTTAAGAATAATGGAAAATGAATTTAATCTTGAGAATAATTAGATTTGAATGAACTTGTCAAAAATACAAAGGAAATTAATCTGATAGCCTATCTTTGAGAAGAAAGAGAATCTAAAGATAGCAAACAGGACAAAAGTTAGACGCCCTAGATATCACCGCTTGAGCGTCTATACACCAACTCCATGAAGACTTTCTTGAGTTCAACGTATGTTTAAAAGATCCAAAGTACTTTGTTAATGCACCGATATGCAATGCGCTTCGCTATTTTTTGAATCCGACATAGCAAGATTACCGTGTGCTCTTCAAAATTTAAGCTACCCTTTCGGGTTTTCAACTCAAAACACCTTTTGTCACAAGGCGCCCTTTGCGGGTTTTCACCTTGGCCTCTCTATTTTTTTTATTTTTTTCGAAAACTCAAGGCACCCTTTGCGGATTTTCACCCTGGATTCTCCTCTCCTTTAGACAAAGTACTTTTTGACTGAGTCTGAATTCATTGGATTGGGTAAACTCTTCCCATCTATTTCCGTTAAGATCAATGCACCCCCAGAGAAAGCCTTCTTCATGACATACAGCCCTTCCCAATTTGGCATCCATTTTCCTCTAAAGTCCTTCTGAATGGGAAGGTTCTTTTTCAGTACAAGATCCCCCTCGTGGAATTCTCTTGGTCCCACTTTCTTGTCATAAGCTCGCATCATTCGCTTCTGATACATCTGACCATGACGAATAGCCCTTAACCTCTTTTCCTCAATCAAGTTAGACCCTCTAACAGATATTCAATAGGCAAAGAGTGCAAACGGTAGTTTATCATGCCAATCTCTATAAGTCTCAGTCATCTTCCCCACTATCCTCTTGATGTTCTTGTTGGCTGCTTCTATTACCCCATTCATTTTTGGGTGATACGGAGAAGAGTTATGATGCTTAATCTTGAACTGACTCTAAACTTTTGATATCGTTCTGTTGTTCAAGTTTAATGCATTGTCTGATATGATCCTTTCAGGCATATTATACCGACAAATGATCTATTTCTTCAAGAATTGACTTACAGCTGACTTAGTAACATTTGCATAAGAAGCAGCCTCTACCCACTTCGTGAAGTAATCAATGACCACAAAAATAAAGCGATGTCCATTTGAAGCTTTTGGTGATATTGGCCCAATGACATCCATGCCCCACATGGAAAAAGGCCATGGAGAAGTCATAACATGTAGAGGTGAAGGTGGTACATGAATCTTGTCTCCATAAATCTGACATTTATGGCATTTCTTGGCGTAGTTGATACAATCCCCTTCCATAGTAGACTAATAATATCCAAACGTCATGATTTGTCTAGCCATCGTGAAACCATTAGCGTGTGTCCCACAAACACCCACGTGAACTTCTTCCAAGATTAACTTAGCTTCCACGGCGTCAACACATCTCAACAATACTTGGTCCTTTCTTCTTTTGTACAAGATGTCCCCATCCAAAACGTAATCGCAGGCTAATCTCCTTAAAGTTCACTTATCATTTTTAGTTGCCTGTTCTGGGTATTTACGATCTCTCACATATCGTAATATATCTTGATACCAAGGGTTATCATCCTTTTCTTCTTCCTCAATGTTACAACAGCGAGCTGAAGCCTCAAAGATACTCATCTGAATGGGTCTCATCTCCTCCTCTTTATTCGCTTTAATCATTAAAGCCAAGGTTGCTAGAGCATCTGCCATCTGGTTTTCGTCTCGTGGGATATAATTAAAAGTGATGTCATCGAACTCCTCAAGTAACCCCAAAACTATCTTTCGATATTTGTTCAATTTAGGATCCCTTTTCTCCCATTCACTTTTAAGCTAGTAAATTACCAACGCAGAGTCTCTATATACTTCCAAGGTTCTTATTCCTCGCTCTATAGCCGCTCGGAGTCCCATGATGCACGCTTCATACTCGACAATATTGTTTGTGCGATTAAAATCCAACTTGCACGTGAATGGATAATAATCGCCATTTGGGGACACCAAGACTGCCCTAATTTCATTTCCTACTGCATTGGATGCCCTATCAAAGCTCAACTTCCAAGGATAATCCTCTGTAGTTGCTACGCACATCAACTCCTCATTTGGGAAATCAAAATTCAACGGCTCATAGTCCTCTAGAGCTCTACTAGCCAAAAATTCTGTTATCGCGCTTCCTTTTATAGCCTTCTAGCTCACATAGATTATGTCAAACTCTGAAAGTAGAATTTGCCACCTCGCCATTCTCCCATTCAAAGCTGTTGACTCCATCATATACTTCAAAGGATCAAGTTTTGAAATAAGCCAAGTAGTATGATATAGCATGTACTGTCTTAACCTTCGAGTCGTCTAGATTAAAGCACAACACAATTTCTCAATTGGCGAATATCTCATCTCACACTCCGTGAATTTCTTACTGAGGTAGTATATCACCTTTTCCTTTCTTCTCGACTCGTCATGTTGGCCAAGCACACATCCCATAGAATTACTAAACACTGATAAGTACAGAATTAATGGTCTATCTGGACTAGGCGGAGATAACACTGGAGCATTTAACAAGTATTGCTTAACCTTATCAAAAGCATTCTGGCATTCCTCATCCCAAGTACCTTGGTTGTGTTTTCTAAGGAGGCGAAATATAGGATCACATTTCTCGGTTAATTGTGAAATAAACGAGCAATATAATTCAATCTTCCAAGAAAACCCTAAACTTCCTTCTGAGTACGTGGTGGAGGCAATTCTCGTATGGCTCTAACTTTGTCTGAGTCAACTTCTATTCCTTTTTCGTTGACCACAAAGCCTAATAACTTCCCCGACCTAGCTCCGAAGATGCACTTTTCCGGATTAAGCTTCAACTGAAATTTCCTTAATCTCAGGAACAACTTCCTCAAAACTTCAATATGTTCCTTTTCTGTTTGAGATTTAGCAATTATGTCATCAATATAACCTCAATTTCTTTGTGCATCATATCGTGGAATAAAGTCACCATAGCCCTTTGGTATGTTGCCCCTGCATTCTTTAGCCCGAAGGGCATTACCTTGTAACAAAAGGTGCCCCACAATGTTATAAAGGTGGTTTTATCCATGTCCTCAGGATGCATCTTTATCTGATTGTACCCTGAGAAACCATCCATGAAGAAGAACAACGAATATCCTGCTGTGTTGTCTACCAAAGTATCTATGTGTGGTAGAGGGAAATTATCTTTTGGGCTAGCTTTGTTCAAATCTCTGGAATCAACGCACATTCGTACCTTCCCATCCTTCTTAGGGACTAGTACAATGTTAGCTACCCATTCAGAGTACTTCACCTCTTGTAAGAATCCTGCATCGAACTGCTTCTTGACTTCGTCCTTTATTTTCAATACGATATCTGGCCTCATTCTTTGCAACTTCTGTTGGACTGGCTTACAATCCTGTCTTATTGGAAGACGATGCACCACAATATCAGTATTTAACCCTGGCATATCTTGATAGGACCATGCGAAGATATCCTTGAACTTATGTAGCAACTCAATCAGTCCTTGCCTTGTATTCCCGACAATATGCGTGCCAATTTTCGCCTCTTTCCCTTTCTCTAGGGCTACATTCTCGATTGCCTCTTTCTCATGGGGCATGATTTGTTTCTCCTCCTGTTTTACCATCCCCAACAGATCTAGAGACACATCACAATCCTGGACATCTCTAAAATCCTGAGATTCCTCTAAACACATGTCTTGCTCGCGAGAAAAATCAGGATTTGTAATATCAGTGCTCATGTCATTGATATCTAGGGACCTATGAAGTATAAAGAATATACAATGAACGAATGAATTTAAGAATGATTATTTATATGCTATGAATGAAAGAATAAGAATTGCAAAAGTTTAACGGAATATTGGTTGATAAAAATGAAACAATACTCGTTCAAATTGATAAAAGTTATGTTTTATTAAAAAATAATAGATGATCGTAAGCCCATTTCACAAATGTAATCCTATTACTCCTAGGCTCTAGAGTAACAAGAACGTTTTGAGAATTACTCTGAAAAATTCCTAAAGACTACAAGAAGTTCCTCCACAGTCCAATTGTTCAGAGAGCTTCCCGGTTCGTAAAGGTGAACGCCCTTAAGGTTTTCTTTCTCCGATCCTTCGTCTTATCTGATGACTTTATTCTATAAGTAACCCTCCCGATATGAAGGTTTAGGATATTGGAGAAAATATCATCGGCTCCCACTCCACTTCTCTTCCATTAAGGCGCCCCCTTCTTCCCTCTTGGTGCTTCTCAACTTCCTTCCTCCTTTGCTTATAGTCTGGCTTGAAGCCCAGACCAAAGTGATCTCTCTTCTCTTTCAGTTCTGGGATTTGAGTCCCTCCTTGCAGGTATTTTCCTAACCCTCTTCCTGGTAAGACTCCTTTTCCCACCATCATTTGTAGAGTCATCCTCGTAGGTCTTGCTATCTTTGGCACCGGTAGCTCATTCCCTTCTGAAATGAAGGTTGTATTCACAAATTCTAAAGAGCGAAAGGAACACTCAATAGACTCTTCATTCGTCTCGACATAAGGGGCCTTGCTAGTGACTGCAGCTATAATGTCCTCCTCTGCATTGATGGTTACTAACCGTCCATCCGTCCCTAACTTTAATTTCTAGTGCAACGATGAGGGCACCGCTCCCGCTGAGTGTATCCATGGCCTCCCTAATAAGCAATTGTAGGAGGGCTTGATATCCACCACCAAGAAGTCTATTTCGTATATACTCGGCCCAATTTCCAATGGGATGTCAATCCTTCCCATCACCTTCTTTTCTGTACCGTCGAAGGCTCTTACCACATTTTGACATGTCTTCATGTGAAAATCGTCAATGGGTAATTTGTTCAATGTAAACAACGGTAGAACATTCAAGGCCGATCCATTATCGACGAGCACGCTTGGGAGTGTGTACCCCTTGCATCGAGTGGTGATGTGCAAGGCCTTAGTTGACCCCCTGCCCTCCGGTGGGATTTCATCATCATTAAAGTAAATGAAATTATCCACACTTATGTTATTCACCAACCGGTCCAGCTTGTTAACGGATATGTCATGAGTGACATATGTTTCGTTGAGCACCTTCATCAATGCATCCCGATGTACTTTAAAAATCAGAAGTAGAGCCAATACTGATATGCGAGCCGGCTGCCTACGCAACTTCTCAACCACGCTATACTCGTTATGCTTAAGGAAATTTAGAAATTCCTTAGCCTCCTCCTCCTTTACTGGCTCCTTGACAGGTACTTCAGTCTCTTTCTCCTTCTCTGCACTAACATTCTTTGCTTTTGTGGGCTCCTCTCTAACGCCTACCGTATCATACCGCTTCCCAATCCGTGTATGAGAACCCTCAACTTGTACATCATTAGACGTATTGGCTATACTCT
This sequence comes from Gossypium anomalum, assembly GCA_025698475.1. Lineage (NCBI taxonomy): Eukaryota > Viridiplantae > Streptophyta > Magnoliopsida > Malvales > Malvaceae > Gossypium > Gossypium anomalum. Next base: position 22,245,579 of record CM046966.1, read on the forward strand.
CCTCCTCTGGCATTGTCACACTGCAGTCATAACGCCATGGTACCCTCTTGCCATCCTTATAAGGGAAAAGGGTAGGCTTATGGATAATGACCTTAGGTATCGTTTGTACCCCCACTTCATTATTCCCTAGCAGGGAAATAATAATCCTTGGCCGGCTAGTTCCTTTCTATTCATCCTCCAGCATACATACTTGTTTTTCACAAGAGTTACCTTCAAAAATTTGTAGCTCTTTGTTGTCTATAAAGCCTTGCACCAAGGCCTTGAATTCTTCACAATCTTGAACTTCATGTATTTCTTTCTCATGGAACTCACCATAGTTCCTTGTTTCTCTTCTCTCGTTTTTAGAGGTTAACATACCTCTCTTCATCATCTCCTCCCAAATCACCTTCATAGGCATCCTCACCTCAGCAACATCTTCCTTCATTCTCCTCTCACTGGCTTCGCCAATGGCATTCACTCCTTGATCGCTATGATTTGGCAACGGGTTTTCAGTATTAGGGGTATTATCGAACTTCACTACCCCCATCTTAATAAGCTTCTCTATGGCCTTCTTAAAACCGGTACAGTTTTTGATCTAATGTCCCGGTATTCCAGCATGGTATTCGCATCTGGCGTTTGCATCATACCATTTGGGATATGGGGGCTGCAGTGGTTTCAAGTGAAAAGGAGAAATAGCATGTGCATCGTATAAGCTTTGATAAAGCTCACGATACGTTATGGGGATAGGTGTGAATTGCACCCTTTCAGAATTCTGCCTTGTACCCGACTCCTGCCTTTGAGGACTCTGTTGCTCAACCGCAGCTGTTTTAGGTTGACCAACTGTGATTGCCCTCATGTTGAAGGTGCTTGTGTTATTCACTTCACTATCCTTTCTCTTTGGGGCCAATCTTTTGGTCGCTTCCCCCTCGATTTTGCCACCCTTATGGCATTCTTGATCATCTCTCCCGCCATGACTATATCCGCAAAGCTTTTAGTGGTGCTCCCAATCATGTGAGTGATGAATGGAGCCTTTAGAGTGTTGATGAACAACATGGTAGTCTCCTTCTCCAACAACGGTGGTTGAACTTGCATTGCCACCTCTCTCCATCTCTGTGCATATTGCCTAAAATTTTCATTAGGCTTTTTCTCCATGTTTTGCAGCGTGACCTATCCGGAGTCATGTTAGTCACATGATTGTACTGCTGTATGAAGGCTTGTGCAAGATCCCTCCATGAACTTATTTTGGCCCGGCTCAGTTGATTATACCACTTGGCCGCTGCCCCAACCAAACTATCCTGAAAACAATGGATTAATAATTGATCATTGTTTACATAACTAGTCATCCGTCTGCAGAACATGGTAATATAGGCTTCCGGGCAAGTAGTCCCATTGTACTTCTCGAATTCTGACATTTTGAACTTATGGTGAAGCACCAAATTTAGGACTAAACTTAAGTCCTTAGCATCCATTCCCTGACGATTATCAGTGTTTTCTAGTGCTCTAAATTTCTCCTCTAACCATCTGCAACGTTTCTCTAATTGCCTCGATGATTCGAGTCTCATTTCTTTCCTCTCAGCTACATCTAGATCGGGGATAACGGGGTTGGCAGGATTGTCTCCAAGATTGAATCCCGAACCAGTTTGAAAGTTCATAGGTATCCCAGTATCGACTTGACCCTGTTGAGGCTTTATTGTGACAAACGGCCCTCAGGGATATGCCTCAGGTTGGGTCTGCACATGAGGCGGGGTAAAACCCGGAGGATGATCCTCATTATCTCCTTCAGTAATGGTCATAAGGGTCTTTCCTTTATCCGTTGCCCCCTTCAGCAATTGAGCCATCTCAGCCATCATATTCCTCTGAGCCTCCAACATTTGATCATTTATCTCTTGTTGGATTTTTGCCAGTTGCTCCTGCAACTGCTCTTGCATTTCTTTCTGAATCTGCTCAAGTCTTTCATCCATATTCTTTAACTTAGCGCGTGTACCGTAAGGATGTGTTGCTTCCAGGTTTTCTTTCTCTTACTCTCTCTTTTTCCCTAATAATTTTAACTAATTAGGGTCTTTCTATAAATTTGAATGCATATGATGTAATGAGATGTAAATGCATGAATACAAAAGATATCGATTCTGATTCAATTTCTTTTAGAAAACATTATTTAAGAAACAAAAATCTTTATACAAAACGGATTACAAATACGCATTTGCCCTCAGGCCTAGAGTTTTAACCCTATTTAATAACAAAGATAACTCTTGACCTTTATCTGACACCAACTCATACTTTGTGCTTAATAATTGGCTTGCATTACCATATCTTGCAGATGGTCATCAACCTCTCTAATCTGGACTATGGCTTCTCCCATGAGATAATCTCTATCTCCCACTTGATCCCGAAGATGGTGAAATTTTCCCTTCCACTGTTCTTCTCTTGCCTCGAGCTGCTCAATCCGTAACTCACAGTCCTATAGTGCTGCTTCCAACCCTCGAATATTGTGCTTCATTTCCTCGATCTTATCCAAGCTTGCCTTTAACTCGATCGCAGAGTTACGACTTCGGTGATGATAAAGAGATCGTCCAAGCTCAGCCACCTTAGTTTTTAATCCTTGATTTTCCTTTTCTAGGGCCTGATTACGCGACTGCATCTCTTAGAACTTTTTCTCCCAATACTCGGTTTTGATCATTTCCTCTTGGATCTCTTGCTGCCACTGCTCTAAAGATCTCCTTAATCTAACCCTTTTCAACCTTACCTGGGCCTTCTTGTAATGCGTCTTTAAATCATCTCGATCTTCCTCGATCTTTTTCTTTTCCTTTTTCACCTTCTCGACTTCCATCTTTTGAACATCGACATCAAGACTCAAGTAAATTTTTTCCTCTTCGAGCTTCTCAATCCTCTTTTCAAGCTCCGAATTCTTTCTCTCGAACTCTTACTTTATAACCTCCAACTCTGATGGAATCACTCGTAAGCTCTCCTCTAATGATCGAGCCACCCCCAAAATTGGCCTAGGGACATTATCGTTGACTCTCCTACTAAACCACCCTTTATACTCAAGGGTTGACGTCGAGCCTTTGGTCAAGATCTTCATACAAAAAGGCTTCTTCCAAGCCTCAGAAATCTCTCGCATCCTCTTCTTATAGTGATCTCCCCTATAAGAGAAATCACTCTGAGCTAAACCCTGTGTAGCCGGTATGAACTGCCTCGCTCAATATTGCCTTAGAACAAGCAATGGTGCATATCCAAGAACTCCCCAAATTCCTGGTAGAGGGACCCAATCAAAACTGCCACAGCTGTAAAGGACTTCACTAGGAACCAACCAAGGAGCCTTCCACATAACATCTTCCTCTCGAAGATTCTGAAAAATGTCTATCCACCTCTCCTCTGAAATGTCATCTCTCCTAGGCATGTCTACTGCTTCCTATAGCGGGGAGTAGTCTTTGAAGAACACTTGGTAAGGAACCTTATCAACCTTCCAAAAATAACTGTGAAACCAAACCAACAGCAACTGTGCACATCCAATGAACCTTCCTTCACCAGCTCTTCGACATGCGCTCAAGGATCTAAACGTCTCAACTAGGATTGCAGGCATAAGTGTGTTCTATTTACCAAGTCGATCGAATAAATCCACAATTGCCTAGTCTATGTGTCCCAAAGCCTTTGGGAAGATCACTAAACCATAAATACTTAAAGCCAGGACATCAACCTTTTTCTTTACGTCTGGATGTGTCGATATCAAATCCCTCAAAACGGCCCATGAAACACACTTACTATCACCCTTTTGCTGTACACGAGCTACAGCCCACTGCTAGCTCATCCCAGTAATCATTATCAACTTCTTCGTAAAAGTTGGAAGGCTAGCAGGCCTAACATAAGCCTTGTTTCCTTAAATCTTCGGACAACGAAGCAAAGATGTATACTCCTCCAAAGTAGGCACTAAGTCTACCTCTCCAAATGTAAAACAACTATAAGCAGGGTTCCAAAACTATACCATAGCTCGAAACAACCACCTTGATGTCTAGCAAATAGGGCAGATCTCCATAATTCTGATAGAAAAGCTGCTTAGCCTCGTCATCCCATTGGGCCCAAATGTTTCTCAACTCCTGAAACTCATTCTGCGTCGAATTAATACGAGTGAAGTCCTATAACTCTGATGTATGCCCCTCAGTGACACTATCTCCTTTCTCTAACTGGGTTTTCTCTGACCAGGTACAGATAGAGGCATTGTCCTCCACTTTATCAAGATATTTGTTCCCCATTACAAGACTTTCTAACCCAGAAATCGAACCGTGAATTGATACCTTTGAATGTTTAATGTCATGCAGTGATAGCAAAACAAAATAAATTAGTATCGTATAAAAGTATAACAAACACTTATAAGGGTAGTTTACTAAGAGTTATCACCATAATCCCTAGGGTAAGTGCTTAAAGTTCACTATATGAGTTTCAGTTCTAAATTGAGGGTACCTGAACAAGCAGATTCCTCGGTCCTCACCCATTATAGGCTCATATAGACCAAGTTCAGTTCAGGGGGACACATTTCCCTATGACCATACGGAGATGAAAATCTCACGTAGACATAGGTACAGTATCCCGGAAGCAATCCACTAGCTCATACGAAGGTGAAAACCTCACGAAAGCGTAGCTTCTCTCTCCCACTTAAGGTGCGACCACAACGGTCATGCAAATGCAATGTACGGGAATAGGATAACAAACATATGCAGCAAACACATGTAAAAAGGATCAAATTTTAAATTTTCCAAACCTCCGACATTAAGACTGAAAATAATCAATTTCTTGGCTCGACTCTCTTAATTCCCCAGTGGAGTCGCCAAGCTGTCGAAACCTCTTTAAAAAAATGGAGAGGGTATCTTGAAAACGGGAGTCGCCACCAACCTTTTAAATTGTGATTGGATCACTTTATAAAACATTTTGGTCTACGAAATTACGAGAAAACAGGTTCGGGAGTCAGTTACGCACGAGGAAGGATTAGCACCCTCGTAACGCCCAAAATTGGTACCAAATTGAATATTTTTATCTTAATGTCAAAAGCTTGAAAAACTTTTAGCAATAAAATCTCTTTTAAAACCATAATAATTTGAGTTGAAAGTCTAAATTCTTTCGTTCCAAAAGAATGCGAACATCACATCCAGCGTGATCGGACACGATATTCATAAACTTTCGTAACAAAAAAATCTCGTGATTTGTAAAATCTATTAAAAGGATACTTTAGATATTTAGACAAACGGGAAATCGCAACCCAGCATGTTAGGGTACTATTTCTCGAATTCCTAAATACAAAAGACATTACCTTGTTTTTTAAAATTCCTTTTGATTAAATGAAATAAGAAAACGATGATGCATTTAACCTATTACAAAAGATCAACGTTGGATTAATTAAGCTACCTATTTTAACATTTCATACAAATATAATGTTGAAAATGGTAAATATGACATAAATCACACAATATACTTTAGCATTTCATACATACATAATCACAAATAACATGAATATACACATTATCATTTCGTACAAAAGTGCCAAGCAGCAAGAATAATGAATATTAAACATATAATAATACTTCATGTTAATATATTTTTAAGATAATAACATAAAATGATCAATTTGCACACGAATACATAACAATAAATAAATAACATGATAAATAACAAATAATTTAAAAGATGAAATTAGCGTGTTAAGACAATATCTAATAAAAAACAAAATGAAAACAAAAAATTTTAATCAATATAAGTAAATAAAAAAAGTACATATCATTTAATATAGTAGCTTGATATATATATAAAAAAGGGATGTTAAATTAGAACAAAACTTTGTAGTGAATTTTAAATATAGACATTAAATATATATAATAACAATATATGTATTTGTTTATACTAATTTACAAATTTAATTTTTATATACTAATAAATAATAAATAACATATATAATAAAAGAGAGATAATATAGGGAATAATATATAATGATATATGATATGTAATATATAAATAAAATATAATGAAATATAAATAATGTAATAAATATTATAAAAATAAGGATAAAATATATATGTACTATTATTTAATGAAATTTTTTTTAAAAAATTAAAATTTTACATAATTAATGAATAATAAAATAATATATAATTTATAAAAAAATAAAAATACAAGGAATAATATATAGTAAAATATAATGTATAATAAAATTTATAAATAAAATGTATAATAATAAAAATAATATAATGGATAATATATAAATAAAAAATATATATACTATTTTATATAACTAATATTTATAAAAATAAATAATATATAAGGTATTTAACAAATAAATTATGCAAAAATATTTAAAAGGTTAAAATTAAATAAAACTAAAGTTCTATGGCTAATTTTAAAATAACAACAAAAAATTAGGCCTAATTGGAATGCATTCCAAACTACAAGAGACTCATTGGGCAATTGCCCTAATCCCAAAACGACATCGTTCTTCAGAATGAATTTTAATGGTCGTTAGGATTAAATTGAAACATCTATAAAAGATTAGGGCCGAATTAAAATAAAAATAAAATAAAATTACAAAGATTAAAAATGAGAAAGGACCCATTGGGCAAATAGCCCATTTTCCAAAAACACGCGGATCCTCCCCGGGTCACGAGTCAACTCGCGGATCCTCAGCATTAATATGACGCCGTTTTGAAGCTTATTGTTTTAAGCAAAACGGCACCGTTTTGTTAGGGCTATATAAGCCAAATTTCAATTTTGAAATCATTTTAAAATCTGATTTTAAAAAAATCAAAGAAAACCCTCTGAAAGAGGGCTGAGGGAGGGTTCCCGGAGTTCTCTTGAACCACTGGCCAGGGGTTTGCACGCGCCCACGCGCCACCGTCAACGGCGCTATGTACGGCGGCCGGAAGCTGGAAAGCTTCCTGTTTTACCACAAATCGAAACGGTACGTCCCTTTGTTCTATTTTTGTGCTTTTAATATGTATTTAGAGAGAAAAAGAAATATCTCTGGTCGACTGTTGATTTCTTTTAGTGTAAAACACATCCTGTTTTTATTGAATCTCCGTAAAAAAAATCGGCCTTACAGATTAAAAAAGAAAGGCTTTTATAGCCCTTTGTAAATCATTACATTTTGGGAAAGAAATCTTTGATTTCTTTCCATATTTTGCTCATATTTTCTGCTGTCGTTCTTTCCATTTTGTAGATACCAGCGAGAATATCACGGTGGTGATTGCACTATCGCTGATTCATGTACTGATTGCGGCGTGGTACAAGGCTGGAGTGACGTCGTCGATGGAGGATGATGAAAAGCCACTGGCACGGCGCCTAAACGAAAGATCGTGACTTTTGGTGCTCCTGCGGCGCCTAGGGTTTCAGAAACCCTAGGCCTTTTCGTGTTCTGTTAACAATTTGGGCCATTTGGACCCTGTATGTTTTGGGTTGAAGGTGTATTGGGTTAATAGATTTTGGGCCAAGGGTTTAGGCTAATCGGGTCTTGGGTGTAACCGGGCATAGGTCTTTTGGGCTAACCAAGTTTCGGCTATAAATGGACTATTTAAAGGGCCTTATTTAATGGACTATTTTTTGTTTTAGTTTCGGCAAACTTTGTTTATTTATTTTACGGGCCAGGGCAGAAATGGGCTACTACAGCTGCCTCTCTTTGCTCATTGTCGTGTAACGATAATAGAGCAAAGACTATAAAAGGACCCATTTTGCCCGGTCTGGCCCAGTCTTGAGATCCTTTCTTCAAATGGTCTTCAACCTATCCGCAACTTCAGAGGTATTGGACCATAAATATGATAGCTTCAATTTGCTTTACTCGTAACTTCAGGAAGGCAATATCTGCTATCTTCAACCTGCTCCCTGCAACCTCAGGGACGCCATGTTGATATCTTCGATCTGCTCTTTGACAATACAGAGACGCCAAATCCGCTATCTTCAATCTACTCTTTGACAATACAGAGACACCAAATCTGCCATCTTCGATCTGCTCTCTAACAATACAGAGACGCCAAATCTGCTATCTTCGACCTGCTCTCTGAAGATACAGAGATGCCAAATCTGCTAACTTCGATCTGCTCTCTGACAATACAGAGACACCAAATCTGTTGTCTTCGATCTGCTCTCTGACAATACAGAGATACCAAATCTGCTATTTTTGATCTGTTCCCTATCAATACAGAGATGTCAAATCATCTTAGATTCGCTTCAGCGTAAACACGTGAAAGCCAAATCTGCTATATCTTCGATCTGCTCCTTGTAAACGCAAGGATGCCAAATCATCTTGGATCTGCTTTGATGCAAAAACATTCGAAGGTTAGATCTGCTATGTCTTCGATCTACTCTCCGTCGAATATGGAGATGCCAAATCTGTTTCTTCGATTTGTTCTCTAACAATACAGAGATGCCAAATCATCTTAGATCTGCTTCAGCGTAAACACGTGAAAGCCAAATCTACTATGTCTTCGATTTGCTCCTTGTAAAAGCAAGGATGCCAAATCATCTTGGATCTACTTCGATGTGAAAACATCCGGAGGTTAGATCTGCTATGCTTTAGCCTGTTACCCTTGAAGGACATAACCTGTATAATGTGTATGAGTTCATGCCTAATGATTAGGATGCTATAATCGAAGTGAGTCAAATGCTGTTATCGCGCTTCCTTTTATAGCCTTCTAGCTCACATAGATTATGTCAAACTCTGAAAGCAGAATTTACCACCTCGCCATTCTCCCATTCAAAGCTGTTGACTCCATCATATACTTCAGAAGATCAAGTTTTGAAATAAGCCAAGTAGTATGATATGGCATGTACTGTGTAACGCCCCCACGCCCGAGACCGTCGCCGGAGTCGAGTATGAGGTGTTACTAAGCTTAATTTAACATTTTTAGAACTTTGGATTATTTGTTTCTACATTCACAGCTTTTAAACTACTTGCGTCACAGTCACAATAAAAATCATATCTCGAGTTACAAAACTCGAAATTAAGATCCGTAAATTTTCCTTGAATCTAGACTCATATACCTATCTACTAATTTTTTTCTAGAATTTTTTGTTGAGCCAATTAGTACAGTTTATTAGTTAAAGTTACCCCTGTTTCAGGACTTGACTGGTTTGACCTCTTTTTACTACGAACCACATTTCTCTCTGTACAAAATTCATTTGACTATGAGGTTTGTTTCTAATAAAACTATACTCAATAAGGATTCTGAAGATATAAAATACACCACCTAATTATATCTTTAAAATTTATAGTGAATTTCTAAAGTTGGAACAGGGGATTTAGAAACTGTTACGACCCTGTTTCACTAAAATTCAAATATCTTTTAACATATAATTCCTTTACCTATTTCATTTGTTTCATGTGAAACTAGACATAATAAGCTTCAATTTGATATATATTCCATCACCAGATTCAATTTCTATGATTTTTAGTAAATTTTCAAACTCGGGTCAGTGTTGCTGCAGTATTCTGTTTATGGCAAATTTCATCCCTTTTATGAGTTTTTATGCACTAAGTATCTTAATAATTTTCCTTAACATCAAACATAATCTAAACTAACCATTTTCATAATTTATCATTGTCAAACATTTTCTCAACCATTCCATCACCATATCATAAGATCATTTACACAAAATAGGTATATTGCTATACATGCCATACTTAAATTTACAAACCATTTACCAAAAGTCTTCCGGATAGTGTGACTGAGCCTTCGACCTATCCCGACTCCTGAGCTGGCTTGTCCAAAACTTGGTACCAAAATACAAAGATTTTGCAATTTAGTCCACAATCTTTTCTTTTCCTCGATTGAGGTCGATTCCACGTCTTTCTTGATTATGGAGCTTGAAAGCTTGAAACAAACCCTAGCTATGGAGAACCCTTGAAATTTCGGCCTAATGAAGAAGATGGACAAAAATTGGCTTTTAATTTTGTTTTTAATTCATTTTAATAACTAAATGACCAAAATGCCCTTACTACTAAACTTTCCAAAAATTCCTTCCATGTCCTAATTTTGTCCATGAACTTAAAATTGGTCAAATTGCTATTTAAGACCTCTTAATTAATATTTCAATGCAATTTCATACTAAAAACTTCTAGAATGCAAGTTTTGCAACTTATTCGATTTAGTCCCTACTCTCAAATTAAGTATTTTATGCATAGAATTTCTTCACGAAATTTTCACACAATCATGTAATCATATCATAAACCTCAAAATAATTATAAAATAATTATTTCTATCTCGGATTTGTGGTCACGAAACCACTATTCCGATTAGGCCCTAATTCGGGATATTACATACTGTCTTAACCTTTGAGTCGTCCAGATTAAAGCACAACACAATCTCTCAATTGGTGAATATCTCATCTCACACTCCGTGAATTTCTTACTAAAGTAGTATATCGCCTTATCCTTTCTTCCCGACTCGTCATGTTGGCCAAGCACACATCCGATAGAATTACTAAACACTGATAAGTATAGAATTAATGGTCTATCTGAACTAGGCGGAGATAACACTGGAGCATTTAACAAGTATTGCTCAACCACTTCAGAATTTTAACTTTACCGAAACACTAATAGTCAACCAAGTAAAAATAAATAAACACCCTCACTCTCACAAGGATTCGAACACAGAACCCCCTCCTCACTGACTTCTTTACCACTCGAACTAGCAGGCTCATTCTAATATGATTTAACAGAAGATTTTATATAAGCCCACTGAACAAAGATAAGGCTTGATTTCAAAAATCACAAAATTGTCAAAGGTGAGACTTAAACCCAAGACCTCTCACACACACCCAAAACACTTAACCACTGAAGCAAATACTTATTGTCAAATTTTACAGAAGCAGAAATAAATTAATTGGGATGTTACAATGAGTTTGTGGATTATTTGGTATTTGTATTAAGTCAAGTCTTATATGAAAAATTGAATTGACTAAGATCATCTCCATGACCTTTTTTCATCATCATTCTCATAAAGGGTTGAGAACAGAACATTTGACCATGTAGTATCCATTTGAATTGTGGAATAACTTAAAAGAACTATATGTTAAGGGTGAGCGTTCGATCAAATCAAGTGAAATTTTTTTGCTTTAATCGAGTTCATGAGTCCTATTTTACCATCCTAACTCAATTTGAAATTTTTTCGAATCGAATCGAGTTAAATTGTTTGAATTAAATTTATAAAATTAAACATGTCAAATAAAAATATTGTTACAGTATAACTAATTCTATATCAGAGCAGTTAAATTTGAAACCATATATATTTAAAAAAAATTCAAAGAATAATAATAATAATAATAATAAATTTGAATCATTAATTGGGTCCCAAATTTATTATTTTAGAAAAATTTTAAAATTTTAACTTTTTTGTATATTTTTTAGAATTTTTTATAATTTATAAATTTTTTAAAATATATAAATTTTGAAATTTTTACAAATATTTTGAATTTTAAATTTTTGAAAATTATTTTGAATTTTCTTTTTGTAATTTTTGTTGAGAGAGACCAGCTGCTTATTTTCAAAATTGACAGGGACCAAAACGATATTTAACCAATTTGTTACTCAAATTATTCAAATTGTGAAATTCAAATCGACTCAAACTCGAAACTTGAATCGATTAAATCGAAATTCGAATTCTTTTTTGAATTTTTTGAATCGAATAAAGTTTTACTCGCCCTTACTATATGGTCATAAAAAACGATAATTTTATCTAAAGCTTATTATGATTAGATTCACCTGAAGTTGCAAGATCTTCTATCTAAAGCTTTTTATGATCAGATGCACCTAGAGTTGCAAGATTTTGAAATTGTGAGTATATGGGAGAATATTACTAATGAGATTTTATTAGAGTAAACTCTTTCCACTTTTCATGCTTCAAATGTGCTATTACATAATGATTTATTAAATGAAAAACCCTAAAGCTCGTCGTATTAGATTTGCTCTATTTCCTGAAGTGAATATAACAATATATAAATATGTAATCTTTGACGTGGACGTAGTAAGTGGTGTAACACCCCTATCCCGTATCCGTCGCCAGAATAGGTGAAGGGGCATTACCAGACTTGAAACTCATATCGAACAAGAAAAAAATTTTTTTTTTGAACATTCCTTTAGATAAATACTAAAGATACGATCGTGGATACAATTTAAACTTCTATAAGTACACATTCAAAAGATGCCATTTTCGCATGGCTTATATACATTAACCAAAATATTCTTCGGCCACTGGTCTATTCTATACATGCCATAAAATAATTCAAAACATAACAAGAATAAGCGGTGGATAGTGATAGTGTGACTAGTTGCTTTGACGATCCCCGAGCCTGTGTAGCTTCCAAATGAGATCTATAAAACAGAGGAAACAAAGTAAACGGAGTAAGCATTACAATGCTTAGTAAGTTTTAAGCAAAGTTAATCAACAGATAACAATCAAATTATAACATAGTTGTTCGTATTTTTATTTCACTCTTCCTTCTAGGCATACCATCCCTTTATCGAATATGCACATCTCATCATATACAATAAGCAGATAGACTTTCACATAAAAGTGAGCTCATGTGACATAGATATATTGTATAATTTCACATAACCTCTCACACTGATCCGATGTCACATAATCATAGGAATAGTCTCATAGATTGCTCATGTATGCATCACATAACTACCTTATGATTTAGTTCAAATCAAGCTCACATATAAACTTGGAGTACATACCTGTTTAACCTTTCGCATTGAATATATTTATAAGCAATTCTCATTGCGAAGTCTTATAGCTTTAAACTCTACTCAGATTATCGGCGAGACCTTTAGCTCAGATGAAATCTCCACACGAAGTCAGCGGGTCTTAACCCAGACGTAGTCACCACATATGGTCATCTGGTTTTTAATCCCGGGTTTACATCATAGAGTTTCATGCATATTTATTCACACGTTACAACATTCACATCGACTATCATATTTGTAATTTATTTACCTCATCAAATATCTAATAAAACACACCTTCCGCCGTTTGTCATTTGGCCACAATATATATATACACATCTCATACATATCTCACATTAGCCATTTGGCTTTACCACATATCCATCTCATACACGTTTCGCATTAGCCATTCGGCTTTACCTCATATCCATCTCATACACATTTCGCATTAGCCATTCGGCTTTACCACATATATACACTTCCACGTTCATCACATTGGCCATTCTGCCTTATCACATATATACATGTTCACATTCATCACATTGGCCATTCGGCCTTATCACATATATGCATGTTCACATTCATCACATTGGCCATTCGGCCTTATCACGTATATGCATGTTCACATTCATCACATAAAATCCTAAATCAAAATAATAATTTTCATGTATTCACATCACGATTATCCAAATATACTTCACATACCACATATACTTTCATGTATACACTTTGTCTTGGCTGAATCTACATCTATCATTTTCCAATGAATAATTCAATTTCATGCCATACTATCATTTCATATTCGAATACTTATAAACTTACAATTTCACAAATTTTAATATCAAAGATCCATCTAACACTCATATATCATTTTATAATATCACAATTTAGAATTCACATATGGGTTTAATCAATAGCTTATGAGCAACTAAAACAAGTTTTATCCATGTTTACAACATAACCACAAATTCTCTACAAGCTGTTTTCCTGAGCAACAGTCGTTAAATTATTTGTAACTGGGGCTACGAAATTCTAAATTATGTGCTGTTAATTTTCCATGAAAATAGACTCGTATATCCTCTATCCACAAAATTTTCAGAATTTTTGGTTTGGCCAATCAATACCAGATTTTTCTTAAAATTTCCCCTATTTTACTGCTTGACTACTCTGACTACTCTTCACTAAGAATTTAATTTCTCATTGTACAGAAATCAAAATATGTTTTCGTTTATTTTGTTTGAAACTAGACTCATTAAGGAGTTTAAGCATATAATTTTATCTTATAATCATTTTTGTACAATTTATAATGATTTTCCAAATACTGAACAGGGGATTTCGGAGCCATTCTGACTCTGTCTCACACAACTTTGAAAATCTCATTATTGGCAACCCCTTTACTTACACGATTTTGTTTTATACGAAACTAGACGCATCAAGCTTTAATTACATAATTTATTCAGCCTTTAACTCAACTCCCACAATTTATGGTAATTTTTCCAAAACACGCTACTGCTGCTGTCCTTTGCAGATTTATACAATTTACTCTGTAAAATTCTCATTCACATATTTAAAACATAATATCATATATGCCGTCATTTAGAAAAGTCATTGACCTTAACGTATATATATAATTCATATTCATCCCGTTTTAAAACTTAAAACTTACAAAGGAATCAAACTCAATTACTTAAGAACTTACTTTATTTATTTGAGCAACTGCGGATAGGCTACTCGACGGCTTTCTCTTTCCCCTTATCTGATTTAGATCCTCTTTGCTCATGAGCTTAATTAAAACAAATGAATTTGTTTCATTACTTATTCAACATTACTTCTTTAATAGTCACAGTTGATAATCGTATAACTTCAGTGCATAATGTGTTTATGAAATATACCATGACTAACTTTTATGTTTATTTCACTAATACCTAATTCACATGCACAAACAAGAATTCACATTACTTGCCATTGTAAATGGAACCTAGATAGCCAATTACCATGGCCGAACATACAGCCACTTATATAAATAACACAAAGTGATACAAATTTATTTTTACCATTACAAATCATAAAAAAATGACCAATGCATACGACATCAACAATATATATACATACCAAATACCTATATTGCATACTTATCAATATGAACTTAAAGCCCTATCCTAATATTCATGTACATATTATCCACCATTTCTAAACCAATTCATCAATGCAATCATACCATTACAAATCAACTTAAAATAACCATATCTAATAATCAAATACCTATAGCATTGCATATTTCTCACATAGCAAGTACAACTAAATTCATTATTAATATATATATATCTAAACACTTAACTACAAGATTTAATCACCATTATCAAATCATAAAACAGCTTATAACCATCATTTATATTTACTTCCCATAAACCGAAATAACCATTACATCATCTTTAATACACTTAGCATTTTACCCATTTAATCAAGCCAAATCTCAAGACCTTTCCATCACACAAATTATACCATAAATCATACTTACAATTTAAGTTAATACATGACCGAAAATCACCATCATTAACATCATTATCAAACCAAAACCAAAACACATCTATCATCCGTATACCAAGCTTACCAAAACAAACTACTATGAGTTTCAAGCTTATTGACCGAATCTCAAACCTCAAAATTCTAAGTTTAATCCATGTGATAAGTAGAGTTTGAACTAATCATCTCAAACACCATATCATGACCGACCACCATCTCAAAAGTGGGTAATTTGACATGCAAGCCCACATTTTTGAATACATGCTCTATTAGATCACTTTATATATTTACCTAACCTATTTTACCAATGTTTCACATAATTCCCGTTTCAAAATTTCACATACAAATGGCAAAATTAATGCTTGAAATTTTTACACATGCATTTACTCACCTCATGAACATAGACTATAACTTTCAATTATTTATAAAACTCGGTTTCGTGGTCCCGAAACCACTTTTCGACTAGGGTCTACTTAGGACTGTCACAAGTGGCTACATAATAATCGTAAAAGGGATGGTCATAATAATTTTTCTCACCACCAGAAGTGGAAAAATGAAGATGAATAAAAGAACAAGAATTCCCAAGATGACCTTTTAAGGAGTAAAGATAACTTATCTTATTGATGCAGTATGAAAGATCATTGGTTGTGTACCTATCGTATGCCAAAATATTAAGTATGAATCGCATCCTTTTTATGGATTGTGCCACTAATTACTTAATTATTTGATTTCTTATTAGTAATGAGGAGATATAGAGATAAGTAAGAGAACAACAAGAGTTTTTAATATAACCCTTCAAAGAAGAGACATAATTTATGAAAAGTGTTGGTTATGTACCTGTCGTACACCTAAAAAAAATTTATTCAATTACTATTTCTTAAAGGAAAGAAACATATGTCTCGTAGAAAATACAACAATGCATACTATCCTTAGAGATAAGAAGTATTTTTCTTGTTTGGTAATGAATTAATTAATTTTTGGAGGTACAAAATTGATTTAAGGCTCTAAAAGAGCTAATATATTATTAGCCTATGTTCAATGCAGTAATGGAACATGTTCATCTTTCATAGTACAAAATTAATTCAAGACTCTAGAAGAATTAATACATTGTTATCATAAAAAACAAAACGATAATTCATGCACTATGTTCTAGTCAGTTTCAAATAAATTATTTTGTTTTAAAAGGATATACATTGTAATGGATACCATATTGAGATTGTGGATGAGGAAACAATTAATTAAATCTTTTATATTGGGTAATTTTGTATTGGGAAACTATCATATTTTCCTCTAATTGGTACTAAGTATATATTAGTATGGTTAAATAATATGAGATGGTAAATTAGAAATTTACATTAGTATCATTTAATCAGGTGCATAGCAAACTAAAAGTTTACTAGTCTAAATATACTAATTAGTTGGCATGACCGGCTAGACCATCCTGATCAATAATGATGCAACAAGATGAGTATTTACATGGATTTTTATTAAAGAACTTGAAGATTCTTTATTTTTCAAATGTTGCTTCTTCTCAAAGAAGACTCTTTAAACCTCACTAGTAAAAGTTGAGATTGAATCTCTAGCATTTCTGAAAGAAATATTTATTTAAAAAGTGGACGTTTTGATATTATTTTAGTAGATGCATCTACAAGATAATTACATATGAGTTATCAAATCGCATCTTGTAGTTGCGAGATTACTTGTTTAATTATTTGTTTAAGATCAAAACTTTTAGATTATGCAATCGAGACAACAATTCTTACTAATGTTGGAGAGTTTATTTCTCAGGCTTTAAATGATTATTGTATAGTAGATTGTCAGTGCGAATAAAACTCGCAAAGTCTGTTGCTTATACATATAAATGATTTAGTAGGATTAATGATTAAATGCCTCTAATTAGTAGTTAAACAATTACTTTTGAGAACAAAACTTTTTGTATATAAGGATATTATATTTTATATGAATCAACATTTGTACACATCATGTCAATAAGTTGTGACAAGTACTCCCCATTACAATTGGTTTTTGGTTAGGACCAAATACAACTCAATTTAAGAATTTTTTAATGTGCGGTATATGTTCAAGTTTCTCTACAACAGTACATAAAATGGGTATTCTGTAATGACCCAAAATTCACAGGCACCGGAAAAAGTACATTATCGGGCCTCCGTCTTAGTAAATCGAGTTCGAAATAATTACTAGAAATATTTATGAGTCTAGAGATGTGTTTAATTAGATTTAAATTAGGTGAATTTAGCTTAATTTAGAGCAATTAGTAAAAATGACTAAATTGAATAAAGGGCAAAGGTTCAATTATAGATCAATAGAAAATAAAAAGGACCAAACTAGCAATTTTACCAATTAGCATAGATGAGGCGGCATAAATTGTAAAAAAAAAATCTAAGGCTTTTCTTAGATATTTGTTATTAATTGATTAAATTAAATTATAATATATTATTAGCAACTAAAACAAATAAAAGAAAGAAAATAAAGTAAAGAACAAAGAAAAGTAACAGAATAGGCAAACGAAAGCAGGGGAAGGAAAGAAAGAAAGAAAAGAAAAAAGGGAGAATTAGGGTTTGAAGGTTTGAAAGTTTAATAGGTAAGTTAATTTAGCCCTTTTTACTTAATTTTAATGTTTTAAGAGCTTTAGAACAAAGTTTTGATGAAATTAAATTAATATTTTGAAAGTTATTAGAACTCTAAATATTGTTCATGTTGAATAAAAAAAAAAGAAATGAAATAGGGGTTTAATTGAATGAAATTCAAGTTAAAATAGATATAAGGATTGAATTGCAAAGTAAGCTATAAGTTTTGTGTTTTAGGGACTAAATTGAGGAAAATTTCGGAATTAAGAAAATATGTTGAAAATTCAATAATTAAATTTGAGTTTAAATGAAATTTGAATAGACATAAGGTGTGAATTGGTGTTATAAATTTGGTTATTAACATTTTACATCAAAACAGTTTTAGGAAGTAGCAATGGTCTGACTTTGAAAATTCACTAAAAATTGTATAAATTGAACTAGAGGATGAAAAAAATATGTAATTAAAGCTTATTGAGTCTAGTTTCTTATAGTATAAATAGTGTAAGCAATAAATTGATGAATCAAGAGATATTTGAAATTTTGTAAGACTGGTTCAGGGTGATTTCGAGATGCCCTGTTTAACTTTGTAAAATCATTATAAATTGTACAAAAATTATTATGGAGTGTAATTTATATTTGTGAACTCCTTAATGAATCTAGTTTCAAAATAAGTAAACAAGAACCTTATTCGAGTTCTGTACAATGAGATAATTTATTTTTAGTAGAGAGAGGTCAGAACTGTCAAATGAAATAACAGGGGAGTATTTAATGAATAAACTGTACTAATTGGTTAGACCAAAAATTCTGAAAATCTTATGGTGAGAAGATATATGAGTCTAGTTGTAAGGAAAATTTATGGATATTAATTTGGAGTTTCGTAGCTCAAGATATAAATAATTTAGTGACAATGACTCAAGTAGACAGCTTAATGGTGAAATTATATATATATACATTAAAAATGGTTAAATTTGCATGTTTAGGCTCATGGATTAAATTGAATTGTGTTATACTGATGATTATAAATTATTATTATTTTCGTAGTTAACAAAGAACCCAAGACATCGGCGCACAAAGGAAAGGAGAAAGCTATCGAGGATTAAAACGAGAAATTCATGGTTTGTATTACTATAATTCAAATTTCTTTTTATTAAATGTTTTATATAAATTCTATACTTAATAAGTGAGTTATAGGTAAGTATTGATATTGAGTTGAATAAGAATTGAATTGAATGGTGAATGTGTATGCATAATTGAATTGTAAATTGATTTGAATGTGAAAATTTTGATTGAAAAATAATCTTGGATTGGAAATGAAAGTGAATTGAGAATTGAAATACCCTATTAACTAGTCGGGCTAAGTCGGATATAATTGGCATGCCATAGGATCTGGAAGTATACGGGATTTGCCGGCTTTATCGATCAGGCACTTTATGTGTCGTATTTCAGGCACCTCATGTGTTGTTTTAGGCACTTTATGTGTCGATAATCGATCGTACTATGTACCGCTTTAGGCACAATGTGCCGTCTCGGTGTGTTTGGGTTGGAATCCGTATCCGCTCAAAATCCAGTTTGTTAATAGGGTGAACATCTAAAGTGAGAATTAAAATAAATTGATTGATTATGTTATTGAAATATTGAAAGAAATGAGAAAGTTGAGTTATGGATTGAAATTGAAATTGTAAATGGAAGGCAATGAACTTAATGTTCATGTAGTGATTGAAATTGTTACATGTGATATGTGATGGAAATTGGAGAATAGTTAAAGAAATTTTATTAATATTATTAATTAATGAAAGTTTAAGAACGAATTGATATTTGAGAAATTAAATAGCTACATGTTTGGTAATTGTAATTCTTTATTGCTATTATAATTTGAATTATGGTAATACCACTGAGTATGAAATACTCAGCGTGCGGTTGTTTCCGTGCGCAGGTTAATAGGAGTCTAGTGTCCCGTGACAAAGATCCTGAACGATCCCGAGTCCAGCAAATTTTTGGTGACGTTTTCTCTCTTAATTGAAAGTGGCATGTACTAGGTGTTGTATGTTTTATATAAATTTGCTAATAATGTTGGTTGTAAGAATGTTATATCATATTTTGTTACTAGTTTGATAAAATAGTAAAGATTATATTATATAAATTGGTATTTA
Organism: Gossypium anomalum; assembly: GCA_025698475.1. Taxonomy (NCBI): domain Eukaryota; kingdom Viridiplantae; phylum Streptophyta; class Magnoliopsida; order Malvales; family Malvaceae; genus Gossypium; species Gossypium anomalum. The sequence goes on from CM046966.1 coordinate 22,265,516, forward strand.
GTTAGAATGGAAAATGAATGAAGTGATTAGTTAATTTTTGATTAATATCATGAATGTTTAGTTATTAAATGATTATGTCAATGAATTGGTTATGATATTTGTATGTTTAGGTTTAATTGTTTTTGACTATGTCATTGGTTTGAATTAGTGGGTTTTTGGTTGGAATTTGCAGGGGGTTTATGTAAAAATAAGGGGATATGCTGTCGAAATTTATAATAATTGTGAATTATTCGTAAGTTGTCTGATATGTCAGGTAATGCCTCGTAACCCTGTTCCGGTGACGGTTTAGGGTTAGGAGGTGTTTCATATTCAAAGAAAGTTGATAATATATGTTAATTATGAACCTTCTTGTATTATTAGATGTTTTAAATAAATTGGAGATCCAATTATGATATGATTTGTTATTACTATTGGATTTAATAGTTTTCTAAACATTAGGAGGAGAGAAATAATAGTTGTCGAAACCATTTTTAATTTGAAAAACGGGAATCGACTTTAAAACGAAAATGGAGTCGACACCAATCCTTTTTGTGTAGGTGTGATTGGATCACCTAATAAAACATTTTGATTTATCAAGATACTGATTTTGGCCTACGAAAATCAAGAAAACAGGTTCGGGAGTCGGTTACGTATAAGGAATGATTAGTACCCTCGCAACGCCTAAAATTGGTACCTAATTGATTAATTTATGTCCTAATGTCGAAGATTTGAAAAGATTTTAAAATATAATTTCTTTTAAGAGCATTTGAATAATTTGAATTGGATGTTAAAATACTCTTGTCTCGAAAGAATAAAATACCATATCCAGCGCGTTAGAATACGGCATTTCAAACTCTCAATACCAAGGTTATCTTTTAATTTCCAAAAATCATGCATCGAAAAGTTAAAGGGATATTCAGTTATTTGGTCAAACGGTAAATCGAAACCCAGCACGTGAGGGCACGATTTCTCGAATTTCCAAACACAAAATATTGCCTCATTTTTTTAATTTAAGAAAGCATGGATGAAATTTCAAAAGGATATTTAGTTATTCGGTCAAACGAAAAATCGAAACCCAGCACGTTAGGGCACGCCTTCCCGAATTTCCAAACACAAAATATTGCCTTATTTAAAAACTTTTGAATAAAACGTAGCAATGTTTTTATTTAAAATGATGGTTTGTGTATAACATGCTATGCTAATAAAAGACGAGAAAATATACATGTTTAAAATGAATCACAATAATTATACAAAGGAGCAACCCTAAGGCTAATATAGATACTTAAAAGAAAAGATGATAATATAACAAAATTGATAATACAAATAACACAATGATAATAATACTAGTCAATAAATGTAAGAGCGATAGCACTGATGAAATCTACTTGAAATGATGCATAAATAATTAAAAGGTTACAGTAAGAAAAAACATAAAAAGAAATGAAATGAGAAAATAAAATAAAGGAATATATACATGAAAATTTTCAAATAAATAACAAAACAACTTAAAAACATATGACACTTTTCAAAATGAACAATATACTCATATATAATAGTAAAAACAACATATATCTAAGATAAATAATAAATGAAAAAACCCTATTTAAATGAAAATAATGAATACAACATTTTAGAATATTGTAAAAAAAAAAAAAGATTAAATCCTAGTAATATATAAAACACATATAATAAAATCACTTAAAATAAAAACAAAATAACAAATTTCGAGGTAAAAAAGAAAAGGCGCATTAGGACCAAATCAAAACGTGCGCCACAATTGAGGGATCAATTGGGCAATTATTCCCTATCACAAACGACGCCGTTCCACTATCCGCATTTAAATGGCCTAAGGACCAGATCACAACAAAACCAAATTTCAGGGCCAAATTTAAGAAACAAAACAGATGAACAGGGTCAAATCGAAATAGAGCAGAAATGCGGAAGGGCCTATTTCTCAAATAACCTTTTTTGACAAAACACGCGGGTTCTCCTGGCTACGGATCGGGTCGCGTGGGTTGGAGGGCCATGGGGTAAAATGGCGCCGTATGGAACACTTGGGGGGTGCAAAACGCACCGTTTTACCCCATTATAAAAATTAAAAAAATTATTTTTTTCATCTCTTTGTCTCCAAGAAAAAAAAACAAATGGCTCTCCCTTTCTTCTTTCAAACCAACCCATAGGCCAGTCACCGACCACCGCCAGCCCGTCACCGACGACCACCGTGCGCGGTGGTCGGAGTTCCAAAAAAACCTCCTTTTCTCCTTTTTAAACTAGGAAATAGATTTAGGACCTACAAATCCCGAAACCAAACCTGAAACCCTTGAAAACAATAAGATTTCCGACTCTTGGCCTCCTCCGCCGTGGTTTCAACCAGATCCCAAGGGATCCGTCAGCCCTTGGACCGGAGAAACGAGCACCGATGATTTCGACGCCAAACAGTGGGTAAAAATTTTCCTTTCTTACGTATTCACGTAGTAAATTTAAAATAAAAGAAAAAAGAAAAAACAAAACCGAAAATGAACAAATGGACCACCTTTCAAATGTGTTCGATTTCTCTGTATCAATTGCTATGTTTTCGTATCTGTAAAAAAAAAGATCCTTTTACAATTGATTTTCAAAGGCTTTTATAACCTTTTTACTAGGGGTGAGCAAAACTCGATTCGACTCGAAAAAATCGAAAAAAAATTCGAATTTCGAGTTAAACGAATCGAGTTATTCGAGTTAATCGAGTAATTCGAGTCAACTCGAATTTTTTTTCGAATTTCGAGTTCGAATCGAGTTGAGTTTTCAAATTCGAATAACTCGAATAATTCGAATAATTCGAATATCAAACTATAATATTTTATATTTTTACCCCAAACTCCCAAACTTTTTTATTTTTCCCTCAAAACTTTTACTCCTTCCCACTTTCCCCCCAAAACTTTTACTCCCCTTCCATCCCAACCCCCCAATCTATCCAAAATTTATTTCCCACCAAAATTTTACTCTCCTATTTACTTTTTTTCAAAATTTTACTTTCAAAAACCCTCAAAACTTTTTATTTTCCCCTAAAATTTTACTCCTCCCACTTTCCCCTAAAATTTTTACTTCCTTCCCATCCCACCTCCCATCTACCCCAAATCCACCCCAATTTTTTTTTTTTATATTTTCTCCAAAATTTTACTCCACCTATTTAATTCCTCAAACTTTTATTCCCAAAACTTTTATTTTCTCCTAAACTTTTACTTCTCACCTTTCACTCTCAAATAAAAATCAAAATTATCCAAAAAATCACTAAACATAAATAGTAATAATTTTATTTATATCTATTATTTATATTATTAAATTAAATTTCACATTTTATATTATTTATATGATTGAATTGTTTAGTCGTATTGAATATTTATATTAAAATTGAATTATTAATTATGTCATTAAATATTCATGTTAAAATTTTATATTTGTATCAATTTCACATTTTATCTTTAAAATAACTTTTATTAAAAAATCACATTTTTACATTTAATATATTTTTTAATTTCAAAATACATAGTGACAAGAATTTGAAGATAATTGAAACAACTAAGCAAACAAAGAAGCTAACCCGTATATAAAAGATTAATAAATAAATTATGAGGTGATGAAAGTTAATAAAAATTTTGATTAAGGTGGAAAAATTTTATTACGATGGGTGACAGTGGTTACAAGGACCCAAAATTATTTTATAAAATTTAACTCGAACAAATATATTCGATTCGATTCGATTCGAATTTCATCTCACTCGACTCAATTCGAGAAAATTTCAAATAAAGTTAGGATGATAAAATAAGATTCGAAAACTCGATTAACTCGAAAATTTTTTATTCGATTCGATTCGATTCGATCGAATGCTCACCCCTACTTTTTACAACTAATTCTTGCCTATTTGCAGGTACGTGTGCGTACATGCCATCGACGTGGCATGGTGGAGGTGGGCATTGACGTGGAGGCGCGAGTAGTGCGGCACACGACGCGAAGGGCACACGGCGCTGGGGTGGCTTGCGGCGCAAGGGCAAGGGCTAGGGTTTTTTTTGGCTGAAATTGTTTAAGTTTTTGGGCCATAGGATTGGGCTTAGGGTTTTAGGTTAGTTTAAGGTTTGTATTGGGTTTGGGTTTAATTTTTGATTAGGCCCGTGTAATGTTTGGGCTGGTGTGGGTAGTGGTATATGTTTGTAAATGGACATTGGACTGTTTTGGTAATTTTATTTTTTATTTTCTGTTTATTTGCTTTATCTCGGGCCCGGGCTAAATTGGCCCATTATAATAGCTAGATAAATAAATCACTTAGAATGAATTATCATTATTTAGATTCTCGTAAAAAGTGATTTGGACTAGAAGTTTAAAAAAATAATTCACTTTATTACAAGTTAATTGTCAAATGCATTTAGAATAACCAAGTGTTGAAGTCTCAGTAAGACAACTTATTAGAGTAAATTAAAAGCAATGCATGCCTAAAGCATAGTAGATCCATTGGTTTCAAACATGAAAATTATAGTAAAAGAAAATAATAAATCAAGATGGTCAAATAGTGGAAACAAGTGTTCCTAAAGAAACCCAATACATAATTAATTATTCAAACTTTAGAAGAGATTCAGATACATGGATATAAATGGTGAAAATAAAGAAATCTTAATAAGTTATGTCAATACGAGAAAATATGGAACCCTAAAATAGAAAAGTTGTCAAGAACATTTTGTATGCAATAACATTGTTGAGATAATTAAAGAAAATGAGAATTTTGAATAAATCTATTGAGAAATATAGACATAGAAAATCTTCGTTAAAATGGAAAGACACAATTCAAGTATAATTAAATTCGTGAAATTTTTAGACTAGAAGTAGTTTTGCAAAAATGAAATAAGAAAAATAAAGTTTTTCACTAAAGTCTTAGCATTAAAAAGATATTATTTTGTGGTGGATGCAATAACTTTTATATTATTCTGGCAATTTACGAAAGATTTGACATACGTCTAATCATTGTTGTTATAGGCTTTCATATGTATCACTATATAATGGAAGTTTATATTAAAATCATTAAAGGATTTAGAATGTTGAAAGCATACAGAATTTTTAGGAAACTGTTCAATACAGTTGTGTAAATATTTATATGAATTTATTTGAATATATATATGAGTGTAGAATGATCATGATCACAGTTGACATGCTTATTATTAGAACTCCTGAAGAGATCAAAATATATTTTCCCAAAAATTCTTTTTCACTCATGACTTCCAGAAAATGATGATATAATTGTTCATCAACTTTATTCAAGTAATAATTTGCAAAATTAAAATTCAAGATTGGAATACGTAGAAGATGAGATATTATGTTATATTATCATGAAGGGGAGTAAATATGCGTTGTACTATTTTTCTCCTAATCGAGGTTTTGTCCTACTAGATTTTCCTAGTATAGTTTTTAATGAGACAGTATGTTATGTTTATTATAGATATTTGTAGTCTTTTTCCTTTACTAGGATATTTTTTTCCCACGGAGTTTTTATCTTAATAAAATTTTAATAAGAAGCGTTATCTACCAGTGGAAATCTAATGTTATGAATATTTTATTATTAAGTAGATGTCCATCAATATCAAGATAAGTTTAATGTACATTACGACTCTAATAATTATTAAAAGTAGAATTCTATTTCATTTATATTTCTTATGTTTATAAATATAACCTTTAGAGAAACATTGTAAAATATTCTTATTAATCAATAAAATACGCACTCCTCTTTTGCTCCTATTTATCTTGTTTTTACTTACTCTATTCTTTTATTTCATAATAAAAAGCATATTTATAATATCTTTTATGCAATTTTTTTATTTGTATAGTTTATTAATATTTAAAAAAAATTTATCTTTTTAAGTAAAATTAAATTTTTTTGAGCTTTTTATATATTTTTTATAATTTGTTATTAAATAATTAAACTAAATATCTAACTAAAGATAAAATGATGGAAGAAACAATTTTTAAATAATGCTCCAAATTTTTGTACTCTGTAAACATGTGAAATTTAACCTCCTCTAAGTAATTTAACCACTTTCAGAAATAAAAATGTTAGTCCAATTGTAATTGCAACACCATTTTACTCATGTAGAGTTTTTTATATTTCAAATAATCACGCCTGCAAATTAAAATTTACAAAACCACGATGAGAGTGAAAAAGAAAAGATAACCAAAATAAAAATCATTGTCAAGAACACGCGTATTAGATACAGCTACTATAAACGAAGAAAAAGAATAAAATAGAAAATATAAAAAATATCCTTGATGGCCTTTTCAATTATATTTCATAGTCTACTAAAAGATACAACAATATCACACAAGGTTGATTGTTTCACAATCTCACCCATACCATTCCATTACATGGGTACAACTGGAAATGGTATATATAGCAGGTCTAACAGATACAACATAAGGCTTTTTTTTGGGTTTTTGAGGGCACAACATAAGGCTTCCTGATTGTTCCACAACGGGCATTTAACTTAAGAGATAATTACTCACTCAACAACTTTGTCACAATAAAACGCGGAGCTACTGTCCCTTCCCCAATTACAACCATCTTTTTGCCTCATTCCACCAACCAACCTCACTGGAAACTGCAAACTCCACAAAACTGAATTCCAGTCAGATATGCATTCATCGCTCACATTATTTACATGCTGAAACCTATTATTGAATGGACCACTTAGATATTACATTTATATTAAGATAAATAGATGTGTTATCTAAATCATTTTACAGCAATTTTAGAAACCGCAACAATTTTAAAGTTATAAGATCAAATCAACCTTGCCTTCTTCTCCAGCATTTTTCAAATATTGCATGCCTTATCGTTTACTCCTGTCATCCTTATTCCTTCTACCATCCTTGTTGCTTGGAGTGTACTGACTAGTTGATGTTGGTGAATATCCAGGGGCACTAGGAGAATACCCAGCACTTGGACTGCACACAACATTCAGCATAAAACAACAGCAACAAAAGAGATCAAATTTTAAATTTAACACTCCGTCTGCTTACCTGTACTGTGGCGAGCTTGGACTGTAGTCTGGGCTCACTCCAGAGTTGTATGGGCTGGTTTCAGAGAAATAAAACAAAAAACAGTTTGTCAAAAGGCATTAGAACAAATTTGGTAATAGAAGTCAGTAATAACCATTTGCTTTAATCTGAAAATATCACAACCGCAGACATCTCTATTTTAAAACTTCCAAAGTTCACCTATTCAATTACATAGAAAAAGATGAAAAGTCACCTGCTAGGACTGTATGTTGGACTTGAAGGGGAATAAGATGGAGAAGTCGGTGAGTATGATGGGGATGTTGGACTGCAATATAGAAGAGAGAAATTAATTGCATCAACAACAAAGTCGCACGCACAAAATATAAGCCATCAGATATATACATATTCCTCAAAACCAAGGAGAATCGGGAATATACTACAACAGTCACACCACCCGAGCGCCAGCAGCAACAAACAAAACAAAGAAGCAGTCTTAGTCTACCATGACTTACCTGTAATTAGGTGATGTTGGACTGTAAGGACTGGAAGGAGACAACCTTGGACTACTTGGTGAGTATGCCAGAGAGGGGCTGTACTTGGCTGACTGCGGGTTGTAACTTGGAGAGGTAGGGCTATAGCTTGGAGATGTGGGACTGTAACTTGGTGAGGTTGGACTGTACCCAGGAGAAGTGGGGCTATAAGCGGGTGAAGTAGGGCTATATGAAGGAGAAGTGGGGCTATAGGAAGGTGAAGTAGGGCTGTACGAAGGAGATGTCGGGCTGTATGATGGAGATGTAGGGCTGTATGATGGAGAAGTGGGGCTATATGCAGGTGAAGTTGGGCTATATGCTGGTGATGTAGGACTATATACGGGTGAAGTGGGGCTGTAGCTAGGTGAAGTGGGACTATAGCTGGGGGATGTGGGACTGTAACTTGGAGAAGTAGGACTGTAACTTGGAGATGTAGGGCTGTAACTTGGAGAGGTAGGGCTATAGCTTGGTGAGGTTGGAGAATATGAGGGGCTGGTAGGAGAGTAGGCTGGACTTGTCGGACTGTATCCTGGTGAGCTAGGACTGTAAGTAGGTGATGTGGGGCTGTAACCAGGAGAGGTGGGACTGTACCCAGGAGATGTAGGACTGTAACCAGGAGAGGTAGGACTGTAACCAGGTGATGACGGGCTGTATCCAGGAGATGATGGACTGTAACCAGGGGATGACGTAGGAGAGAATGCCATTCCACCAACATAAGGTGAGAACTGTGCATCTGAAATGGGTGAGAGACGGAGATTTGGGCTCAGCAAGTAACTTGGAGACATCATGCCTTCATGATAAGGAGTTCCTGACACTGGAGAACGAGCAGGTGTCATGCCAAATTCCAGACCTTCCATGTAACTAGGTAGCTGAAGTTCAATGGCATTCTTCAACATCTCATCATTGAGATATAATGCACAATCTCCTGTGCCAATTGGTGCAAGCTGGCCCAACATTATATTCTCTGTTACACCCCTCAAATAATCCGACTCAGCATAAACAGCAGCATCAAGGAGAATATCAACAGTTTCTTCAAATGAGCACCTCATCATAGGCCCTGTATCATTACGGTTGATGCCATGACGGGTGATGGCCATCAAGTGACCACGATAGGTCATTGTATCACAAAGGATAGCTAGATGCCGATAATTCACATAAGACCCATCAAACGATATCACAACCCGCAATTCATCCAACAAGGACCGACGAACTGCTTCGATTCCAAGAACTTCAATAACTTCAATCAAGTGATTGCTTGTTGTTCTCCTTGCATCAACATCTTCATGGCACATGACAGCCAAGAGATTGACACCTTCTGTATCCAGCACCCACTCCTCCCCAGTCTTATACCCATCAGCCTCATCAAATTTGCTTGCTTTACTATGTTTAATGAACACCTTGTTGATGTCTGGGATACCTCGAAGGGCCATTTCTGTCAGCATGTTACTCTCAATCTTCTTCAAGAACACATCATCCTCAGCAGACTCATCATTCAATTCACCCTTCGGGGCTTCATCATTCATGATGCGGATACGTAGGATCAACTTCTCTGCATTGTCATCATTAAATATGCAAGTCAAATCATCATCAAATTCCAGGTTGATCTTCTCAGCTATGTCAGCCATACTCAATTTCTTATCGACCATCATCTCACGATTCAACTCTATTCGAAGCAGCCAAGGGGAGATCTTTTCTGGTGCAACCTCTTCATCTGGCATTTCATAGTAAGACTTAACGAAGTCAATATCCTCCTCAATAATTGTGCTCATTGGATCCGGATCATACCATACTTCGGTAGCGTGCGTAACACTCCGAAGAGTAGTGTATTCTAAAGCACACTGGACATTCTTGGCCTTCTCCTTAGTTTTACTAGCTTCGGGAGAGAGGTAGACAGAAAGAGAAGGTGTCTTGATTTTCTTGGCTACATTAATAATTTCCCTCAACCTGGGGACACCAAGGGTAACATTCTTTGCACTCACACCAGCATAGTGGAAGGTGTTAAGAGTCATTTGAGTAGCGGGTTCACCAATTGATTGAGCAGCAACACAACCTATCATCTCACCGGGTGCCACTAAGGACTGTAAGAACCGTGACTCTATTTCGCCAATAACCCACTCAAATGCTTCTTTCGTCAATCTATACTCCTGCAACACCCTTTTACTAGCCAAAGTACTGCGAAGCAAAATGCAAAAGAAGAGGGTGGCATTCTTTTGGGCTTCCACACTCAGAGGATCCGCACCTGGAACAACCTTTAACCTTTCCTGGAGCTTATCAACAGAATCTACAATTTCCACTGGATGCAAATCTGACACCCTTCGAAAGTCAACCTTGAAAGTCTTCTGTGCATTCCAGATAAGCCTCTTCAAGTTAACAGGCAAAGGCCAATTACTATCACCTGTGACTGCAATCTCTGTTCCAAGCTGGTATCTATCAGCTTCAAGTTTATTAACTTCAGCATCAAACACATCACGCAATTCTTGGATGGTTCTCAAATCTTCAATATGCTCTGGTAACATGTAAGAAGTTGGATTCCAGTTTTCATCATCTATTTTATATCTGAAGACCCTATCAAATTCTGATTTCTTCATCTTCAAAGAATCCAGCTTCTGAGATTCTATCCATACAGCATCCATACCATCTTCACCGTAGAGGAATTGAATAACATCCCCCAATGAGTTCCTCACAGTTCCATCATATTTAACCATAATATCCTCCATCGCCTTCACAAGTCGCCTCTGTATGTACCCAGTCTCAGAAGTCTTAACTGCAGTATCTATGAGACCTTCTCTACCACCCATGGCATGGAAAAAGAACTCTTGTGGGGTCAAACCACGCAGGTAAGAGTTCTCCACAAAACCACGACTTTCGGGGCCATAATCGTCCTTGGTAAAATGAGGCAATGTACGATCTATGAACCCAAATGGTATTCGCTTTCCCTCAACATTCTGCTGACCAACACAAGCTGTCATTTGGGATATGTTAATGAAACTTCCCTTGGATCCTGCAGTAACCATCGCCTTAAGGTTATTGCTTTCAGACAAACTTTTTTGTGCACTGTTTCCTGCATCGTCACGAGCTTTATTCAACACCTGAAGAAACAAACCACATTGTAACCTACAACAAAATGATGCCAAACCAAAGATAGCTTGAGCAATTTGACTTTAGGTACCTGGTTAACTTTGTTTTCAAAGGACTCCATCATAGTTCTTCCAGGTTCAGGCTCTAAATCCTTGTTTTGGGCTTTAACAATAAGCTGTTTCACATCGTCTTTGGCTTTAGAAATGGTTTCATTAATTTTTTCCATTGTTGCTGCATCAGCTATTGTATCCCCGATACCAATACTAAAGGCATTCTGCAGCAGCCAATAATTGACAAGCCATTGTGTATGTCCCAAAAATTTCCGGGCTGCATCTGGACCCACCTCTTCCCTATAAAAGAATATTAACAAAATCAATTATTTCAATATGTCAAAATATTAATGGGATTAAGGACAAAGCCAAATGCTCATGTTGGAGAGAACCCATATTCAACAAGAAGTATACATTACAGTAACCAAGTCATTACCCACTCAAGAGGAGAAGTAATATAACAGTAAAATTTTCACAATCTTGGTTTATGAAAAGGGTTCAGCTTCGCAGAGTTATATATAAGGAAAATCTGATAGCACATCCATAACTTGTAAGATTTAGGGCTTAATCTTATCCCACTTTTGCAATGGGCTAGCGCTCCTAGAATCAACAAACAACTAAAGACATACCAAATTACATGTATAAGACTTCCAGAAGATGTTCCGAGTGTTTTCTTGCAAAGAGTGCCAGATAGCACCTCCCCTTTTTCTATTCGCACTTGAGTATCCCCAGGGGTGATAGAGCCAGTTTCACTTTCTGAATGCCATGCAGAAGTTCTCAATAGATTTATCTGTTTTGGTATGATAAGATTAAAAACCTGCTTCCCCGTCCAAAGTGGTCGTGGCTTTAGAATTGCAGGTGCAGGAACCTTCCCATCAAAGTCTTCCCACCACATCAATATATTCATGAAAACATCCTGCAAAACCCCCTCATATTAATTAGACTCACATCACAACTACAAGAAACGTATAGCATTTAAGTAGTCATATTTAATGAGCATCACTATCATCCTCGTCACCTTTTCTATGAAGGTGTCCCTCTTGGTGATTTTACGGCATCCTAAAAGGGTATCCTGGACAATCCCCATCACTGGCCTATTTGATTGAGGAGACACAATGCACTTAGGCACCATCATGAGCTCCAAAACCTCAGCTCTTGTCTCAAATGATTGAGGAACATGCATATTCATTTCATCACCATCAAAATCAGCATTGTATGGTGAAGTAACTGACAAATTTAGACGGAACGTTGAGTATGGCATGATCCTAATTCTGTGGCCCATGATTGACATTTTATGGAGACTAGGTTGACGATTAAAAAGGACAAAATCTCCATCATTTAAATGCCGCTCCACCTGCAGCCATGATTCTTACAGTTACAACACGGAACAATAAATCATATATACTAAAAGACTGTCAGAAATAGAAACACGCCTTATAACCAAGTTCTAGGTGATGATCACTGCTTTTCTTTAGGTAACGAAGATCTAGCCTTTGTCCATCATCTCTTATGATGTACTTAGCACCAGTTTTTCCAGGTGGAGGATGAGGCCCATATTCCACAAGTTCTTTCAACCTGTTTCAAAGATAGCTCTGCTCCTAATACTTGGCCAAATAAGGAAGAACATAAAAAAAAATCTATGAAGCTACTGACCTTTCAATGTTATATGGTGTCACAGTTTCTGGATATGTAAGATTTAAAGCAATACTCCAAGGTACTCCAAGTTCATCAATATTGATATTTGGATCTGGTGTAATTACTGTTCGAGCTGAAAAGTCAACCCTTTTCCCCATCAAATTACCCCTAATCCGGCCCTCTTTCGCCTTAAGCCTACTACAAATAGATTTAATAGGCCTCCCAGATCTCTGTGTAGCCTGAACAAGAAAAATAAATGCTTATATTAACAACACAACATATAGATATCTCAGCAATACACAACTTCAATAATGCGTGGGCAAGGGTACCCTAGGAAGTCCAGGTAACTCATTGTCAAAATATGTTGCAACATGAAATTGCAACAACTGTGCAAATTCAGATATGATATGTGCAGGTGACCCGTTCCTCTCCTGTCTCCTCAAGTTCTCATTGTGCCGAATGATCATAGCCAATGCATGTGTTAAGTCATCCTAGATTCAGAAAAGAGAATTCAGATTTCATCTGATGCAATCATACATGGAATTAACTTCAGAGAACTTGATGTAAAAGGCAAGATAAAAGAGCTTACCTCACTCCTAGAGGATGTATCCATCATCACAGAGGGTCTCACAGGAGGTGGAGGTATTGGAAGTACTTGAAGAATCATCCAATCTGGACGGGCATACTTGGGATTCAAACCTAATAGTTGGCAGTCCTCATCACTTATCCTCTTTAAGACACTAAGAACCTATAAAACACAATAGATATCAAATATAATAACTATAGAAAAAAAAAAAAAAGATTAACAAAACCAAATTAACAACGCAAATTTAAAAATGGCTACCCGTTCAGCTGTTAGAGTCTGTTTTCTTTCCACAGGTTCAGGAAGTTGTTCCGGGTCATCATTTTTCTTCCTTTGGGCCTTGTACTCAGCAATCATCTTCATACCATCAATACTCAGCTTTGGTTGCTGAGCACCACAGCCACCACGGCTCTTTTTTACCGGTTCCTCTGTATCTTGACCTTGGACATCAATTTCATCACCACCCTCACATTTAGTTTTATTCTTGCATGCATCTAAAATCTTTTTTAGTCTGTTCTTTGGATTCTTTATCTTCAAGGCTTGCTTAAATTTATGATCTTCCTGTAAACACAACAATTAAATTAGAGAATGGCATCATCAAACCACTGAGCAGGTATATTTGCTCCTAAGGTTTTAATGCAAACTGAAGAGTAAACACATAAGAGCACGCATAAATATCAGGTGCAACAACATATTAAAACACAAATATGGAAACAAGGAAATCATATTCATAATCCAAAGCAGTTGTAATTAAAAGAAAAAGGATCACCTATGAAGCCATATATCACTCCCTACCCGACAGTCATATTTCATAGTCAAAAAGTAAACCATTAAAACCTATCATTCCTTTTATATGCTTTCACATCCAGTTGCTATTAATTCAAAATATCATATCTAACACTGCACAAGTTACTCAAACTTCTTCAAACGTATCTATGTGTTCTTTACCTTAGATGGCAAGCGAGAACTAATGAGTATAATGTTAATATTAAGCATAAAAAATTACAGGAAGTTATCAACCCACTAAAAATACGTTCAGCTTGAATTAAAGTAAGCAACCTAATCAAACATAGTAGTACCTCATCAGCGAGAATCTTGGAGCAATTGAAGCAGACACATCTCATAATACTAAGCACAGTTTTCATAAACCCAATATGAAACATAGGCTTGGCAAGCTCCAAGTGCCCAAAATGCCCTGGACACTCTGCCATGTTAGCCGTACACGTCTCGCACTTCAATTTCCTGTCAATCGTTCCCAGTCGCGGATCACTTAAACCTCCTACTTTGGGTTTTCCTCGCTCCGTCGTTTCACTGTGCTCAATCTGCACCACTGACATTTGCCGCTGCAAAAAGAAAGGAAAAAACAAGGAAATAAAAAAATGGTACTTCCCCAATTCAACAAGCTCGAGTAACGAGTGAAAAAAAAATAAAAATAAAACGTCCCAGCACTTTCATTTTGTATAGTATACGAAAGAAGAACCGCAAAGAAGTTACCAGTTAAGTAGAAAGATTCTAGAGCAACCAAAGAGACTGCAAGAAAAAAGGAGAAAAGAAAAAGTTGGGGAAATTGAAAATTACAATTTCGTCGGGGCTGAGGATGCCGAACTGGACCACGCGAACCTTGGCGACTTCCGCGGGAGAGTAAGGGAATCGCAAATCCATGGCGACCCGATGTGATAAGATACGGACCTAGATTATCTCTCAAGTAAACACTCAAGTTTATTTTTAACTGCAAACTGATTTCTGTTAGCTGTTCTTTTTTATGTTTTATTTTTCTTTGAACTCTCAGGATCTAATTTTGTCGGAAAAAAGCCCTCCCCCGAAGAGAAAGAGAGAGAAACTCTCAAAACAGATTAATTGGGAGGCCCTGAGTGCTTATTTATAGACAAACAGGGAAGCCCTAGCCGACTTTTCTAGATGACTATAGTCAATGGAATGCGTTTAGCATAAGGTCAAAAATACCCCCTCCCTCAACCAAAGTCGGGTCGGTTTACTGTGAGACCCAGCCCAATTTCATTTTTTTCTTTTAATGTAAAACTACATGCAATTATATATCATTATATTGAAGTAAAGGTGCATTGGTCAAAATAAGTTGACTTATGAAACAAAATTATTACATACTTTCTTAATAGAAAATTTAACTATTAATGCCAAATAATTGTAAACGATGTTCTTTGATTTACCAAATCTTGATTCTCATTATAACGGTAATAAAAGAGATAAGCTTAGGTAAATAATTATCTAAAATAAAACTCAAAATTAATATCAATTAAAAATTTAAATGCAAATTTCATATCACTTTATGATAATTTATTAGGAAAAACAATTTAAATACTTAAATGTTAAAATTTCATGGCGACAATCAGACGTAAAAAATCAGAAAGCATGGTGCAACTCATCACTTTGTCCTATTAAGCCATATGCCGCGTGAATGCATCAATACAGGGTTGAAAGCCATATATTCCCTTACATATAACATGATAATTAATTGCTAGCATCTACTTCTCATTAAGCCTTTGCCAATTAAGTGTGTGTTTGTTGTAGGTGCCTCTTTTGATATAATTACATGTATTCTCGTTCATTTTATGGTTTGAGTCTAATCATGTTTAGGTCGAAGATGATATTTAGGTAAAGTTCTTCTAATAATATTAGCTTCAAGATTTGAACTTGATCCAAAATCTTAGAAAAAAGTGGAAGTATTTCTTCCAACCACCTGTAAGAAGAGGTGTCTCTTTTATATAAACTAGTATGGTTGTTACCACGCTTCGCATTAAATTAATTATTTCTTAGGTTAAATTATAAAATAAATATTTGAAGATTAAAATATACTTTTAAGTCTTCGTACTTTTCATACATTTGAAATTTAGTTTTCATACTTTTATTTTTAGGAATTTAGTCCCTCTATTTTTTTAATTTAAAAATTCATATCCAATTATTAACACTAATAAATACTCTCGTTAAATTCGTTGGTATGACATGTTAAAATTAAAAAAAAAAAAAACTCATTTTAGTAGCTATATAACAAAAAATGGCATTGATCTAATGGACTTGAATTTAACAAATAATTTTAGGGTAAACTACACCCAAGGTTACTAAACTATTATTAAGTTTACATTTTGGTCACTCAACTTCAAAAGTTACAAAATTTTCTTTGAACTATTCGAAAGTTTTCGTTTAAGCTATTGGGCTATTAAAATCACTGTTGTATGCCTATATAAATCGAAAACTTTTATTCCTCTTCTCTTATTATAAATTAATAAAAAAATTTACAAATATTTATTCACATCAAGAATTAACCTGAACATAGGTTGTCCAGATACATCTGAATCTGGACTCTTTTTTTTGTCCAGATTCTAAATGCATTTTTAATAAGTTTATATATTTTAAAATTTTTTTATTAAACATCATTTTCTAGGTTATTATTATTTTTAAAATATATAAGATATAAATTTATAAAATTATATATAAAGGCTATAAGATTTTTAAATATATATACACAAATTTATAATATATAAGTTAGTAAAAAAATTATAAATATATAAATATATACAAGGACTAAAAAGCACGTCTATAAAGAATCAGGACAACCATTTGTGTACGTTCATTTTTTATATAAAACTTATTTTTATTAATTTATATATATTAATTTTAATTTTTTTATTTTCAAAATAATAACAGTCTAATATTTTATAAAAAAAATTAAAAACATATAAACTTACTTACAAATACACTGTTCAAATTCAGATGTATCTAGGCAACCATATGTCTAAGTTGATTCTTGATGTGGAAGATTTTTAATTAATTTATATATTTTTAAAGATTTAAAGAAATTAATTTATTTTTTTCACGTAGCATACTAAGTGACTGTTTTGTGTCACCATCAAATTGGCTATTAGTGTCATGTCAGCATAAATTAACGATGTTAATGCGAATGTATCAACCTAGATGACGGAATATAAGTTTAGGTACCGACAATGCCCAAAAAAATTCATGTACCAACTAGGTGCTTTTGGAAAAATTCAGAGGGCAAGCCACATATTAACCCTTTTGAAATTTATCCCTTTTCTTTTTCCTATTATTGCATATCTAGTACTATTTCTTCAATTCCGATTATTTTCAAATGCCTCCATCCATTTTTGTAAAAATATAATTATAATCGCATCATTTAAAAATAAGTTAAACTATACAAATGGTATGTTCACATTTCTGTTTTGGTCACTCAACTTTAAAAGTTTTCAATTTAGGCACTAAACTTTGTATTCGTTCTTATTTTGATCTCCCGTCATAAAAAACTTTTTTCTAACTGGTATAATAACACATTTAGTCCTCAATATTGATATGTTCTAACAATTTGATTCTAATTCTAAAAAATTCATTGAATTTAACCGTTTACATTTACAAATTTTATCAGTTTAATCCTCAAACTTCCTTCCCAAAGCTTTCAACTTTTAAAACAGAGGCATTTCACATCTATAAATTTGTAACCCCTCCCCCCTAAAAAAAAAGCTTCTTCAATTGTGCATATATAGCATACTTGTAATATAAATATTTGCATCACATAATACCATGTCCATTTCTCCATTACTTAGCTTTTCAATAATATCTCTTATTAATGAAAAATTTTGGGGAATGCATGTATGTGCATATTTTTGTCCATAAAGATTTTCTAATCTAAAACTATTCAAGAGCAAATTATAATAATAAGCATAAATCAATAAATTGTAAAAGGTAAATTATAACGTTTCCACAACACAACATAAAATTAAGATGATCAAGTTTTCTATTTCAATGCAATTAGTCTTAATTTGAATTTTGTGTAAATGTGAACTTGTTATAAAATTTATTTTTATTTTTGGTTTTTGGATGTTATAACTTGAGCTCCCGAACTCGAAATCGAGTGATTTAAAGTGCATTGCGAAGCTAAGAGACAAATCTTCAACCAATATGAAGACATATTAACCCAGAAATGCCTAGATCCCTTCCAAAAATGCGTCGCAAGTCAACTGATTATAACATGGCTAGGCGTGTGGGCTTGATTAGGGTCCTTGAAGTGAAAAGCTTAAGCTTGTTAATATCTTCCACATGGATTTGTCATCATGGATTGAGATTTTAAGTCTACGAACTAAATTAGTCCCTTTTAATTCATCATCGCTCTGTATTGAACTCCAAAGTCTATTGTCTTGGATCTTCAACTTTTCTTCTCGAAAATTCTTCGTGATAAAGTCTTGAACAAATAAGCTAAGTTTTGACTTCAACTGTTAGGATTTAGATCTCTTGATTGGGCCTTGAGGGAAACTTAGCCCATCTCCATTATGGATTTTGAATTGGACTAGGTCACTCGTATCAATAAGTTTAGGTATCGACGATGTCCAAAAAAAAAAATTGACCAACTAGGTACTTTTGGAAAAATTTAGAGGGCAACCAACATATTAACCCTTTTGAGATGATTTTTTTTCCTATTATTGCATATCTAGAACTATATCTTAAATTCTGATTATTTTCACATGCCTCCGTTCAATTTTCTAAAAAAAAAAAAAAAAACTATAACTGTACCATTTAAAAATAATGTAAACTATACAAATAGTCATGCAATTATATTCACGTTTTTGTTTTGGTCACCTAACTTTATAAGTATTCAATTTAGGCACTAAATTTTGTATTTGTTCCTATTTTGGTCACCTGTCGTTAAATTGATAATGAAAACCTTTTTTCAACTGGTATAATAACACATTTAGTCTTCAATACTTATGTATTCTATCAATTTGATCCTAATTCTAAATAATTCAATAAATTTAACATTTCACATTTACAAAATCTATAAATTTGATCCTCAAACTTCCTATCCAAAGCTTTCAACTTTTAAAATAGAAGCATTCCAC
Source organism: Gossypium anomalum (assembly GCA_025698475.1). Taxonomy (NCBI): domain Eukaryota; kingdom Viridiplantae; phylum Streptophyta; class Magnoliopsida; order Malvales; family Malvaceae; genus Gossypium; species Gossypium anomalum. The sequence goes on from CM046966.1 coordinate 22,284,270, forward strand.
ATCTATAAATTTATAACCCCCCTATAACACCCTATACCTTCTTGATCTCTGGGTCCAAGTACAAAGTGTCACAATTAACCTGAATAACTTGACAATACCAAATTACACATCCTTAGTTACTATTCAATCTTACTCAATTTCATGAATAACATCATATTCCAAAATTTAAACTTCTGTTATATTCCTTATCATACAAGCACTAAGTTCTTACAAACATTCTACCTTATTAAGCATGAATAATTATTTACAAATTTCAACTTGAGACTTTACAACAAATACACTAAATTAATCCTCGAGGCGAGGCCATTAGGGGTGACCCTCTATATGCATGATACAGTTATGGCGTCGTTCGTGCAAGCCTGGCAGTGTCTGGCTCAATCCCTCCACATGACCCTTGAGGCAATCCTTGACCTTGCATACAAGGAAGTACAATCGGAAGTTCAGATGAACTTAATGAGATTTTGCACTGCGTTAGTAATAGAATAATCTAAATTTTTGGATAAATAATAAGAGTACAGAATTAAAACTCCTTAAGTATCTTAGGAGGTTCCATGGTATGACCGGCGTAGACAGCGCTCGTATGTTTTACTCAAATGAATAGTTAGCAGACAATTTAGGTTGGCTTAGTTACGATTTTACTTTTACTAACGACTCCCCCCTTTTTTTGAGACTTGAGTTTGTCTAGCTTTATTTTAGACTTCCATCTTACCTTTCTTGGATAGACCCATTCATGATATCTATTTACGCAAACAAATATATTGATGTTTACTATTGGCGGATTAGCAAATATTTCACCACAATTACGGATTCTAATCCTAACTCATTCATTCTACGTTGGACTTATTGTCTGATCACTATGTTACTCCGCCATTACCTTATTGTAACTCGTTTGAGCATATAACATTCTTTAAAAAAAGACACATTTAATAATATTCTAACTTGCTTCCTTGAATTTTGTGATTTGGCTGTCAAGTGCCCATTTCTTTACGGACTTGTACTCGTAAGATAGTCCTATAGGACTTTCCCACTTAAGACCATTCTACTAGGACACTCTTAATAACAAATAGTTCCCAATGAAATATCTCTTTCTCAGATTTCCCTTAATGGATTTTCATACTTGATAGTCCCAAATGGACTATTCCTGTGCTAAATAATCTTGACAGAAAACCTCATTTTTAGTTAATTCCCGACGGACTTTCTACCCATGATAGTCCTTGACGAACTTCCCTCATAAGAGGGTACTTGGCGGACTTTCCCTATTTCTGGCGGCCTCTTACCCACAGATTTTTAAGATTAAAACCTACCTAAATGTCTTGTTTTATCACATCAACGATGGTTTACTTGTTTAAAACACTTCACATATATCGCGTTTAAAATGCTTCTACCAATTCCTCTTACCTTCGCATTTTGGCTAATCCTCTTATTATCACGTTTACACGCGTTCCCAGATGTGCTGCGATCATTATAACAGCCTAATTTTCAGTGGTGTCGAAACAGTGATTCGAGATCACTAAATCTGACAAATGAGTAGGAAATATTATTAATTTAGTGAGTATAAGTTAAATGTGAAGTTAGGAAAAATTTTGAAATAGTGAATAGTGTACTAAAAATAAATATTAAAATAATTAGAATCGAAAACGAGGTATCGAGACCTCAAGAATTTTAAATCGAGGCATAAATATTTTTATAAATATTTATGGAGTGTTAATAAGTTAGTATTAAAGTTTCGTCAAGAAATTTTAAAGTCCTGATAGTTAATTGAACAAAAAGGACTAAATTGTATCAAATGCAAAATTATGAGAAATGATTAAATAGCTTAAATGATAAAAGAAAGAGGGTTTAAAAGGAAAATAGACCCAAGGTCTATTTGGGCTGGACGGCAAGAGCATGAAATCAGAAAGAAAATAAAGAGAATTAAGGGCAAAATTGGAAAATTGCAAAATTTACTTAATAAAGCTAGGAATAAAGTGGAATTTTCAAGATTTCTCTTTATTTTTCTGCATTCTCATCAGCAAAAATGCCATGGAAGAGTTCTCTTAAGCTGGTTTTTCATATTTTTACTTCAAGTAAGTTCAATTCTTGATTATTTCTTGAAATTTTTGTGTTTTTGTGACTTTTACAACTAGGTTCACTTGTTGAATTCATTAGTTTTTGATTCTATGAAAGAAATTGAAAGCTGTTATGAATATATGCTGGAAGTATATGATGATTTGGAATAGAATTAGAGCTTTAAGTTGTTTATATGCTGATTTTATTGAAAGAATTGAATAAAAAGTGAATATTTGGGACCTAATTGTAAAAGAGTTTGAAGTTAGAGTTTTATGTGGAAATTCTGAATTTCAATAGTTATGAAATAACTTATAATGTCTAGGAAAATTATTAATTGATAAAATTATCTTAATTGAAGGGTTAATTGAGCAAGGACTGAAATTGTATGAATTGTGAAATTTGGGGCAAAATGGAAATCAACATTTTGCACTAAAACTGTTTTGGACAGCAGCAGTAGTCTAACTTTGAAAAATCACCAAAAATTTTAGAAATGGAATTAGAAAATGAATAAAATATGAAATTAAAGCTTATTGAGTCTAGTTTCTTATAGAATAAATGATGTAAGTAATGGAATTGTAAATCATGAGATATGATAAATTTTGTGAGATAAGGTCAGAATGATTTCGGGTTCCCCTGTTCTGACTTTGTAAAATCATCAAAAATTGGATAAAAATAATTATGGGCTTAAATTTATATGGTTAAAATACTGAATAAGTCTATTTTCAAAAGAAACAAACGGGAACATCATTCAAATCCTGTACGATGAGATAATTAATTTTTAGTGAAGAAGGGTCAGAACTGTCAGACAGCAAAACAGGGGAGACTTCAATGAATAAACTGTATTAATTGGCCTAACCAAAAATTATGAAATTTTTATGGTAAGAAGAAATATGAGTCTAATTTCTGGGAAAATTTATGGATCTTAATTTGGAGTTCTGTAGCTCAAGATAAAAATAATTTGGTGACTATGACACAGATAATAGCTTGAATATTCACATAAGTAAATAGTGAAAATTATGGATAATGTTACTTACAAGTGTGTTATTTATAATAAGAATGTGGATGGAGAGGAGAGGAGAAAAATATACATATATATATGAATGACTCGTGTATAAATTGATCACATGCCCGATTATAATCAATAAGTGTTAAATTAGAAATGATATAATATTTTATTTGGAATATTTATTATGAAATTATGATTATCGTTATAATACAAAAATCAAACTTCTGAGTTTATATGGCTAAATTTTAGTGATCATTTGTTAATTTTATGAATTTCATGATGTGTTATTTCATATGTATTGATGATAAAATCATGAATAATATAAAAGCATGAAAATTGAATAAATGATCAAATTGAGCATTTCAGTTCAGTGACAAGATGAATTGAAAGAAAAGACCATGGTTGGACCATGGCAACAAGTGATAAGTGATAGCTTCGGCTACACTTATCTGATTAAGGACAAGTGAAAGTGATAAGTGATAGCTTCAGCTGCACTTATCTGATCAAGGACAAATGAAAGTGATAAGTGATAGCTTCGGCTACATTTATCTGATCAAGGACAAATGACAAGTAAAAAGTGGTAGCTTCGGCTACCTGATCAGTGAAAAGTGGTAGCTTCGGTTAGCTGATCATCGGCTACTTGATCAGTGAAAAATGGTAGCTCCGGCTACCTGATCAGTGAATAGTGGTAACTTCGGCTACAAGTGACAAGTGATTTCTGTGTAAGACCATATCTGGGATATGGCATCGATGTGATATGTGTATAATATGTAAGACCATAGCTAAGCTATGGCATTCTAGTGAAAAGACCATAGCTATGCTATGGCATCAGTGATTATCAGTGAAATTCAGTGCATACCGGTGCAGACCAATTCCGTAAGACGTTCACTAATTTGAAGAAGTTTGGTAAGTATTACATGGAATTATGTGACATAAAGAAATACGAGTTGATGAGACATGAGCATAAAATTTGGTTGATGAATGAGTTCATTTGTGATTATATATTTCTACGCATTGAGTGTATTATCCGTATGAATTGGTATTCCAAATGAGTTAATGAGAAGACTTCTAGTATGAAATAATCTGAGTTCAAAATCAAATATCATGAAAACATACTTGAAATACATTGGTATGTCTTGTATATTCTATTTGAATTCATAAATGTAGAAAGTAAATGTATGTGGAAATATGAGATGATTATATCTGTACATGGAATTTATTGATGAATACGTACATCCAAAATTATATGATAGATTTTAGTGAACATTGAAATTGGACCCAATAAGTGATTTGGCAATTTAAATCGTGACTAGTAGGAAGAGTTAATGAATTGCATATTTATGAATTGTTACACGTATTTGTCTGAAATACGAGGAAGTGATGGTAATTGATACATGGAAATATGAAACTATAATATATATAAAAACATGGAATATGTTTGATAAATGTGTTCATTCATAATTATGGAATTATGTACCTCATGTGTGCTATTTGCATAAAGATGATATTTCAAATACTTTGGTGAATAAAGCTTAAATATGAAATAGTAGGAAATTGAAACAAATTGTTATGAAAATGTATTTAAATTATCTGTAAGTGTTTCGTGCTTCTCGGTAATGCCTCGTACTCTATTCCGGCGACGAATACGGGTAGGGGGTGTTACAATCATTCTGTCAGACTACTCGTCGCATGAGTCATACAGTGATTTCCCTTCTTGTGCCTTAATAAGCTTCTCTGTTTACTGTCTTGGCAGATTCCATTTTGCCATAAAGTGTACCTGTTCACTACTAGATCATGTCATGGCTAACCATGGACTTTAGCTTTCGAAGAATCAGTAAATCTCTTTCGAGGTGTCCCCCCTAAGGACTCGCATACCATTTACACAATGTCACCCCAAATGACTTATATACCATTTAGACGGCGTTACCTCAAAGGACTAATAGATAACTATCGTCACGGAGTTGCCTCGAAAGACCAATAGAAAATTGTCATCATGGTGTCGCCCCAAAAGACCAGTAGGTATCCATTCCACGATGCCACCAAACTCCCTCGAATCCCATAACAATCCGTCCATTTCTTCATTATGCCAATTTCTTTCCTATCTTCATCTACCCCATCAAAGTAATTCCCTCTGTACTCTGCATATTATAAACATGCATTTCACACATCACGTTACACTTATCAGTACGTCATTGCACGACCACATTTGGCACTCAAAAAACATACTTGCAAACATCTATATATTTTCACAACTTTATACATGCAGAGCATACTCCTTCATCGTGATCACACACAACCATGGAATCTTAACAGAACTCATAGCAGACATACTAGCAGAACAACATAAGCAAACACCCAAGTGGAGTACGAAAACTCACCTCAAACCCTTCATCCTCGTCAGCTTAGCTTGTCCGAACGCTTGATCCTCCTTCATCTTAACAGCTAAGCATGACAACCATATATATATATATATCAGTTAAACCAAAGGTGTTTAGATCTTAAAACCTCGAATCCATTATTATACAGAAACTTTTCAGGATCCTCACTTTTCTTTTTCCTCTAATTCACGAGTATAGAAAGACTTAGGAGCTTACCAGCTTATTGGATTCTCTATTTTCCAGACTTGAGTCTCATATTCACTGCCCCATGTAGAGCTTTCCTTAACTTTCTCTTCTTTGGAACAACCAAAAAAGACGATGCAAATGAAAAAAAAAATTATAAACAAAATTGAGAAGAATTTCTTTACAGAAATATCCATTCTCACACATATATATACCCCTGTTTTGCACGATCTTTATAATCCAAAATAGTCCTTCTCTAATCATTCTATCTCCCACTAAGGAATCAATTGGTTCCAACTTAATCAAACCAGAATTGAATCTCAACTAATTACCAATCAGCCCAAAAATTTCCAAGTTTCTCGGTAGAGCCTGCCGACTTACTATTTTATTCAATTAACTCCCAATTTCCCTTTAACTCAGAGACTTTATTGAAAACCGAGTGTGACACCCCCAAAAAAAGAAAAAAAACTTCTTCAATTGTGAAATATAACAAACTTGTAATATAAATATTTGGCATCACATAATATCATGTCCATTTCTCCATTACTCAACTTTTCAATAATATCTCTTATTAATGAAGAATTCTGGGGAATGCATGCATGTGCATATTTTTGTCCATTAATATTTTCTAATCTAAAACTATTCAAGAGCAAATTATAATAATAAGCATAAGTCAATAAACTGTAAACGGTAAGTTATAATGTTTCCACAACACAAAACATAAAATTAAGAATACCAGGTTTTCTATTTCAATGCAATTAATCTTAATTTAAATTTTGTGTAAATGTGAACTTGTTATAAAATTTATTTCCATTTATGGTTTTTGGATATTAGATTTGAGATAAATATATTTAATGAAATAAAAAAAAGTAAAAATTAAATTAAACATGGGATATTTTTTTAAAACCTCACTTAAAAAAAAATAAACTTTCACTATCCATATATTTGATAATAATCTTTGAATCAAAAGAATTTTTTCATTAGCATATTTGGCAAAATTGGAGAAGTTCTTTTTTTTCTTTTCTTTTTGGGGTTTTACATATTTATAGACGTCAAATGCCTCTACTTTAAAAGCTGAAAGCTTTAGTTAGGAAGTTTGAGGATCAAATTGATAGAATTTGTAAATGTAAAGGGTTAAATTTATTGGATTATTTAGAATTAAGATCAAATTGATAGAATATACAAATATTGATGACTAAATATGTTATTATACCATTTCGAAAAAAGTCACTCTATGAATTACATTATCAATTTAATGGCAGGTAACCAAAATAAGAATGAATACAAAATTTAGTGTCTAAATTAAAAAAATTTAAAATTAGGTGACCAAAACATGAATGCAAACATAATTGAATGATAATTTGTATATTTGACCTTTAAAAACATATTATTTAAATAAAAATTGCATGTAAATGAGTTTAATCAAGTTGACTCAAATGGTTGAATTTCAATGTCGAGCTGAACTTAAACTTGATAAATAGTAATTTTACCGTGATTGAATCGAGTTTTAAGCAGAAAATTTGGCATCAATCTGGAAGCGTTGACTCAATTACGATTTTGGTTGTAATTAGCCTGGCCCTACTTCCTAAAAGATAATGGTTTTTAATCCCCAAACACTACTTCTCATAGCGGTTAGCCCATAAATGCACAAAAATATCATGCATTCTTCCTCCCTAGACCTGTCAAAGTTTTAGGCAGTTCTCCTAGCCCGATAGGTTTGATGAGATTTAAGTCAAACTTGGATATGATTTGGGCTCGCTTCACTCGGATCGAATTTAATTTAAATAATAATAAAATTTAAATTTAAATTTGGTTATAAAAATATATAAAATAATAATAATTATTTATTTATTCATAATCTGACCATAACAAAAACAAAAACAAATTGTTTTATTGTTCCTCAATTCCTCATGTCTTAGCACGACTTATCCACTATTAATATAATATAGGTTTAATGACAAATTTAGTTGCTAACGTTTGTATATTTTGTCAAAATGATTCTAATTCTATTTTTGAACTCTTTTTTTACCATCAATCTTTTTCTTTTCAATCTATTTTTTCTAACAAAAGTAATAAAAGTACCATTAAAAAAGTTAAATGAGATGTAATTTATTATTAAGATAACCTAATAAGATAATTACACGAGAAAAATAAAAAAATAAAACGTTAAATTAAAAAACAAATCTTAATTTAAAGAAAACAAACTAATTATCTAGAAAAGAACTCAGTAGAAAAATTTCTCAATAAATAAATGTATGAAAGATTGAAATCTTTTGAAAGAAAAGAAAAATTGAAACATTGAATTTATTCATTAAATATGTTAAAAAAATAAATTGAATAAAAAACAAAGATTGATAAAGCTAAAAAATATAATTACGATTATTTTGACAAAATATGCAAACATTATTAGCTAAGCGTATAATATATAAACAAACAAAAAATAAAACGTGAAAGTCAAATAACTGGTTTGACCTGATTTGGGGTAATTAATAACAGATCAGAACGAGCTGTATTTAGCTCATTTGTTATTTAATTATTTATGCACCCAAAACCCATAAAAATAAAGAAGCTAAGTGAGTTTGGATAAAAAGTTAAGGGAGTAAATCTCAAATTTTACTAATGTATAGGCACTGAAAAGGTATTAAGGAGAGAGAAAGTGTAAAAAGGAGAGATATGGAAGTGCAATTAAAGAACAGTACAAGTACGAACACATTTCGAAAGACTTTGTCTTTGGATGTGCATAATTCAACGAAGCCAACGAAAATAAAATAAAATAAATTTCTAAAAAAGAATCAAAAAGAGCTACCGTCTACTCTTTAACTGGCTCTCTCATTAAACACCTAGTTGAAGAAAATTCCAGATCTCGATCTCCCCAGTTTCCCTATCAATGGCGAAGCCAAGGCTTTCGCGCGTTCCGGCCCGGAAATCTTCATCGTCAACCATGTTTCTGACTCTGCTCATCATGTTCACCTTCCTGGTTTTGATTCTTTTGGCGCTCGGGATCCTTTCAATTCCCAGCAGTAACTCCCGCAGTTCGCACAAACCCAACGATTTGAGCTCGATTGTGCATAACGTCGTCGACAAGTGAGTTCCTTTTTTGAAAATTTTCGCTTCAATTTTATGATGCCAATCTGGTAATAAGTCTGATTCTAAACTGCATTTTTCGGAATCGGCAGAAACGATTATGATGAAGGGGTAGGAGAGCAATGGGTTGAGGTCATCTCCTGGGAGCCTAGAGCTTTTATCTATCACAATTTCTTGGTAAGGTTTTTCTTTTTTGGCTGAATCTGTTGCTTATTTGGTGTCATTTTTATTATTTTGGTTCAGGTTCAAAATTATCTTTTATTATTAACTGAAACATGATTGCAATTGAAACTATTAATTAAACAAGCATTTTCTTTTAAATTTCAATCTTAGAAAAATTTCCAGTATTCTAATGCTTTATTCTAATGCTTTAAACGGAAAATGCATTGCGAGTTCTTTTTTATCAAGTGCATCCTAAATCCTAATGTATTCTTTAGTTATTTGATGGATCCATGAACTAGAACATGGTTTCTGTCCAAAGTTTATAGAATTCTTCATGGGAACTAAAAAGGAAGAAAAAGAAAATCACGTGAAGTAAATATTAGAATGATAAATGACTTTGTATCATGTTATCCGGTTTTTTTTTTTAAATTTTTGAGCTGCTCCTATGAATATGGATTTCTTAACTAGCCGGAAGCTAATTGTTAGTTAGATAGAAAGATTTTGAACCTGATCGAGGTCCTTATTCGATATTTTGGCAGTCCAAGGAGGAATGTGAATACCTAATTGACCTTGCCAAGCCTCATATGGAAAAATCAACCGTTGTTGATACTGAAACTGGCAAGAGTAAAGATAGCAGGTATGTAATTCTTTCTGTTCTTGTTGCATAAGTTTTCCTGTGCATCTTTGTTTACTCTTTGATTCTATGCTACACACTGGATGTTTACATTTAGGGTGCGTACAAGTTCTGGAACATTTCTGCCTAGAGGACGTGACAAGATTATTAGGAACATTGAGCAGAGAATTGCAGATTTTACCTTCATACCTGTAGGTATGTGTTGGATTAATCCAAATTTTCACATATTATTCCTTAAAGTCTTCTTTAAGTAGTTTTTGGTTTTTTATGCTATATGTGGAAAGTTACTAACGTCAACACGATAATACACAGAGCATGGGGAAGGACTTCAAGTTCTCCACTATGAAGTAGGCCAAAAATATGAGCCTCACTATGACTACTTCATGGACGAGTTCAATACTAAGAATGGGGGCCAACGCATAGCTACAGTCCTTATGTACCTGTAAGTGACATGATAGATTTATCCTGTGTTTCTTCTCCTAATTCATTATGAGAAAGTTGATTTTTTTTGCTGTTATCTATTTACAGCTCAGATGTTGAAGAAGGGGGAGAGACGGTGTTTCCTTCTGCAAAGGGGAACATTAGTGCCGTGCCTTGGTGGAATGAATTATCCGAATGTGGAAAAGGGGGACTTTCTGTCAAACCAAAGATGGGTGATGCATTACTTTTCTGGAGCATGAAGCCTGATGCGACTCTAGATCCTTCAAGTCTGCATGGTTAGTACCCTAAACCTTAATTGTTTATCACAAGTTAATATCTACTTTCTCTTCATCTGTTTTCTGCGTTCATTTACTATTTACTATTTTTAATCATCCAGGTGGCTGCCCTGTGATTAGAGGAAATAAATGGTCATCTACAAAATGGATGCGAGTCAATGAGTACAAGGTTTAAACGGCAGCTATAAAGGTAACTTTTACTACAGCTATGCTTCATCTGATTCTTTATCTAGGCTGCTTAAAGTAAAGTAATGAACATGAAGATTATACCATATGTGATATAGGTCTACGTTATAGATATATTTTCTGGAAATGGGTGAATTATATATTAATTAAAACTAGACTCGACTGCAAATGATTATCTTATAGATATGTTTTGTTAGTTGACAGGATTGAATTGGATTCCTTACTGTCCTTGTTGTACTTTGGAAAGTTAAAAGTGAGTTCTACAACAGCTTGGTGCCTTCTTCCTATCAGTTTGCCGGTAGTGATCTTTCCTGCTGACTTGGACACATGCTCATACTTTGAATTTTGTTTTTTGGGTTTGTTTCCAAATTTAGTAAAGAAAGTGCTTTTTTTTTTTTTTTATGTTACTACTAGCAATAATTATAGTAGAATAAAAGTCAGGCAAAAGCAATACATGCCAAAGTGTAATGCCTAGCAGTGCAGCATAGATGAATTGATTAATGGGAACACACAATCATTTATTTGACATAATATTGCAATATATTCATAACAATCCCTCTCTCATTTCCCTTTTGGCTACTTTTCCTGATCGTGAAACCTGATTTAATTTCCCGCAACTGCAAATCCATTGGCTCAAGAGAATTCTGTAAGAGATTGAAAGAATATGTATTACCCGATTATACATTACTTTGTATGAAATTCAATAATTTTGAAAAGAATTTTAGTAATTTAGCAAGTTGTTGAAACTTTTGTAATTGGATTTGGACGTAAATGTTTGTAATTATACAATTATGGCTTGTTTGAGTAATTATTATAATTAGTGGGTCTCACCGAATTGAGTGTGTACAGACCAATTTTGGTCCCCAAAATATAACCCATACCCATTAAGCCAATTACAAAACCAACCCAACCAAACCCATTACATTAAACCTTAAGACCCAAACATTTAAACCCAAAACCCACCAGACCCAACTAACTTAACACTTAACCCATTAACCCACTAACCTAATATTACCAGCCCAATATTTACTAAACCCGAATGGCCCAGTTTAAACACCCAAGCCCAACAGCCCAAATCCTAACCTAGGGTTTCAGATTTTCTGAAACCCTAGCCACCTAATCTCCCCACTTGCCCACTTGCGCCGCAACTGCCACCACCGACGTCTGCCTCCTCATGTCGGCCCACCATACTGCTGTTCCACTGCTACCAATCGCTCCCATTTAAATACGCTCGCAAAAGGAAGCACAAAACACGCAATAAGCGATATCAAATCAATTTTGCAAAGGGCTATAAAAGCCGAATGTAAACAGAGAAAAGAGGGTTCGAAAAAATGGAATCTAAAATATAAACACCTTCCATTTTTGAGCAAGTACTTTTCTATTATCATTGAATACAACAATATCATCAAACCCAAAGGGTATATCACAGATTGAAGATCCAAAAAGTGAGCAAAATCTAAGGTTATTTTTGTTTTCATTTCATTCTATTTTCGATTTTGAATCAATTTTATGCACATATATACATATATATATATAAATAAATAACTGAATAAAAAAAAAGGCAAAAAAAAAAAAAAAAAAATTAGAGGTTTTACCTTTTCCGGCCACCGCCCCTTGGCCGGAGCACCTGCCTCTCCTTCTTCCCTTCTCCCTTTTTCCCTTTTCTCTTTTTTTTTTTTCTTCTTTGTTTACAAATGATTTTTTTAAAATTTTTGGCTTATATAGGGTCCAAAACGCACTGCTTTGGACCCCTCAACTAATAAGAAAACGACGTCGTTTTGACGCGGTCGGTCGACCACCCGCACCGCCTCGAGATCCGCGTGTTTTTTTTAAGGGAGGGCTATTTGCGCAGATTGGCCCTCCGCTTTTCCGATGATTTTCAATTGAATATTTCGGTTTTAAATCTCGCCTAAAATTTTAAATCGTTTTCAATCTAGTCCTCCGGATGCGCACTGCTTCTAAAGGCGTTGGAAAAATTTCCCTCCTGGTCCCCATTGTTTTCACGCGTTTTATTATTAGTCCCTTATTTTTATTTCCTTTTTAATTTTACCACTGCAATTCGCTTTTACTCCTGTTTAGTCCTCCTTCATTTATTTTCTTTTTATATATTATTAATATTATTATTATTATCATTGTTTTATTTACATTATCATTTTTATTGTTATTATTATTACATATTAGTATTTCTTTATTACTTTATTATTTTATTAATATGTTAACTATTTTTAAAGCATTATTATTTTAAGTGATTATTATTTCTAACTTTATTATCATTATTATTAAGGCATGTATGTTATATAGGTATGTACATATATGTTTATATATTATTATTATTATTATTATTATCATCATCACATATTATCATATATTTATGCATACATATATATATATATATTTGTGTTTAGTACTTTAGCTACTTTTTAAAATATCTAAATGTATTATGTAAATATTTTAACGTTATTTAATATATATATTTTAGTTTTATATATTTTACGTGTCGTTTTATTATTTTTTTAGTATATGTATATATATTGGTGAAATATTATCATCAATTCTTTTTTATTATATTTAATATGTATATTTATTATTACATTCATTATTACTTATTATTTTCACTTATTTTTTAATCATACCTATCTTTTTATTCTCATTATTATTGTCACTGTTAATATACGTTCATATATACATATATATTTATAATGTTCTAGTTTAATACTATTAACATGTTTTATATAGCACGTATGATTATCATTTTTGAGATTATTGTTACAATTATTATTTGCCTCAATATACTTCTGATTATGTCGGTTATTTATTTTTATTCTAATTTGCTTTACACTATTTCGAAAATCATATTCTTGTTTCGTTAAGTAATTTCGACAATCGAGGCAATGTACCGATTTAACATTAAGTCATCGAGTTCATCGCTATGTTGGGTGAATGTCAATTGACTCGTGTTAAAGCGATATACCCTTCTCAAAAAACCAAAATAAATTAAAAATTTCTCGTCTTTTTCGGATCACAGCTAAATTTTATATTGAACTCGTATTTTTGAAAATTAAGACATCACGTGTTTATAAGATACCAATTTTGGGCGTCGCGAGGGTGCTAATACCTTCCTCGCGCGTAACCGACTCCCGAACCCTAATTTTTCTCTGGCTTTTAAAGTAAACCTAAACTCGGCCTTTTCTCGTTTTTAAAGGAAAATCTAATAGGTGTCCGATCACACCTAGAAAAAAGATCGGTGGCGACTCCTTTTTATTTCGAAATCGAACTTTAATTTTCAAACTTTTTCACTAGATCGCCACAATTAGCGACCCGAGAGCAAACTTTTACGTCGCTACAGAGTGTAATTGAATTATATTTTTCCATTCTTAAGAGTGAGGTTGAGGGGTGATTATCAATTCCGTATGGCTTCATATAAAAAAATTAGTGATGATTTAAGTTTAGAAAATTATTTTTATCCGATAATGCCGAACTATTTTAATTTTAAGGCATATTTTATAAAATAAAATAAAATAATATATTTATTATTGGATTTTGTTATTAGACCCCAAGGTTAGTCTTTCACGCAATTTTTGACTTAATAGCAAATTAAATTTATAAAAATTATATTATAAATTGGCATAATTGTAGAATTACCCTTAATGTTTATGGGTTTTTGAGTTTGAGCCTTTAACCCTTTTTCTTTTGGATCGACACCTTTAACATTATGATTTTTTCAGAAATCGATATAATTTTAACGGTAAACGTGAATTGACCGTTAATCAAACCCCAGGTCAACAAAGTAGACTTTGTGGCATGCCACATCAGCATACGATGTCATAGATGACGTCTTCTATAAAAAAAGTTGTTTTAACAATTTTTTTGTTTTATTTTTCCTTCTCCTCTTTCTTTCTTCCCCTTTAGTTGTTCTCTCCGTTGTGTCCATCTCCCACCACCACCACCACTACCTCCCCTCTTACTCCTCACTATCCCAGCCCTTACTGCTCATTTCCCTCTTCTTGTACGGCTGACCAAGTTCATATCTAAGCTTCAGTCGATGAATTGCATCACAGAGTTTCTTCACCAGTGTTGCGTTAGGACTCAACAGCTAATCCTTAGGCATGAGATTAAACTGCATTGCACTTGTAAATAACTGAAACCTAAGCCTAAGCTTCAGATTTCACCCAAATGAGAAAACAACCCATTCGTCGCACCCACAAAGGATGAAAAAACCAAATACCAAATTTGCAAATCTACAAAATAGATGAGAACACCAGGCGTCCATAGCAACTCTATTCTCTTGGAATAAACAGATCGGCCTGAAATCTCATCAAAATACTAACATCTAACAAATAATTTGAAGTTCACTTTTAATAGTATATTTTACAATATCTATGGGGGGAAAATTCAAAAATGGAGTCATGATGCTTAAGCTTATAGCCACACAAAAAAAAAAAAAAAAATCAAATCTTTTGCAAGAAAATCGATGGTTGCTATTTGCTAAAGATAATATCAAAGCAAATTCTTGTTCGTACATGAACTTCACCCAAAAACAAAAAGAAAAGAAAAAGTAGTTGAAATAAAGCAAACAAAAAATTAGTATCTTTAAAGTTGTGGTAATTTACTACTACAATTTAAGAAAAAAAAATTGTAACACCCTGAATTTTGGGGTTAAAAGTTTTGAGTTTTGTGGTTAGGGTCAGAGAGAATGGTGTGCTATTGAGTATTGTTTTTGCATTATATTGTAAGAATGGGCTTGCTGGTTTGGTGGTTTGTTGTGTGTTAATTTTTCTCTAGGTTTTGGGTTCGAGTCATTGTAAGTGCGTTTTGAGTAATATATTTTTACATTGTTAAATAGTGGATTTGTTTTATGTTTTAAAATAAGTATTAGTCTTATTTTTATTATTTATTTTATTTTATTATTTTTATTTTTATTCGGAGTCACGTTCTCCTCTTCCATTTTCTTTTGGCTTTTCTTTTTCTTTTCTTTTCTTTTTAAAAACGGTGGTGTGTGATTTTCGAGGAGCTTTTGATTTCCTGGTTGTCCAGTCGGGTTTGGACATCTTTGATCGCGAATCAGGTGTGGTATTCGAAACTCTTTTATTTTATTTACAAAATTGTTGATTTGCTGTGGAACTCGGTGATCTTTTGTGTGTTCGGTAATTGGGCAAGTTAGGCTCGTGTCGTTTGTAATTTTCTGAAATGTAGTGCGTTATAGTTGGTTTTTGAAGCCGCATAATTGAAGGTCATTTTAGTGACCGAAAAACTTGATTTTCAAGTTGATTATGGGTGTAGTTGTAGCCACACGGGCGTGTGCCTGTTCACACGGCCTTGTAGAATTATGAATTAGTGCTTTCAGGCAAAATTTGGTGCCACACGGCCTTATGGCTTATTTGGGGATTTTTGTTGATTTTCACACGGCCATGTCCCCTGGGCACATGGGCGTGTGTGTTAGGGAATTAGGGATTTAGTGATTTGGTGCCACACGACCTGGCCACACGACCATGTGGCTAATTTGGGGATTTAGGGATCCCACAGGGGCATGTGTTTTGGACACACGGCCGTGTCTGGTGGACACACGGGCTTGTGGGACCCTTACACGGTCAAGTCAGCCCTGTACTCTATTTTAGTGCAAATGGACAGTGAGTTACACGGCCTGTTCCCACAGCCATGTCCCTGGTTCAGACGAGCGTGTGCCTCAGTCACATGGCTGTGTGCCTCTCTTCACACGGGCGTGTGCCTCAGCCACACGGTCGTGTACCTTAGCTATACGACCGTCTGCCCCTCTTCACACAAGTGTTTGACTTCTTATACGGTCTAGGCATTTTCACACAGCCGGAGCATACAGGCGTGTGGTTCTAAGTCACTTGTTTTGGTTTTGTGCATGTTTTGATCTGAAAATGAGTCTGTGTATTCAGACCCTTGGCTAGAATTTAGTGAGGGTAGTTAAGTCTCCGTATCTGTGATTGTTGTGTGTGGGATGTCTGATTCTAAACCCGGTTAACTGGGTGTGTGTGCATATCTTTTTTGTCTGACTGTCTGTCAATGTGTCATTGTTATGTGAGATTGTATGCGTACATACACTTGTATAAAGTAAAGTTTTAGGTTGGTTGCGAAGAGAAGGGAGACTGATTCTGATCTGATCTGGTAGTTTTACTGCAACTTATTCGTACAACGATTTATCGCACTGCACTGCATGTGCGTTAGCTCTATTGCGTATTACTATCTGATCTGGCAATTTAAACTGCAACATATCTGTACAGCTGACTACCGCATGGCACTGTACTGCATATACGCTAGCCTTGCTGTGTATTATCATCTGAGTGGCTTAGACCACATACATGGTGTGTAGGGTTGAATGGGCCTTTCGAGGTCCTATATGGTGTGTTTGGTTGGATGAGCTAAAACAGCTCTTTTGGGGTGTGATCGAGGGATAGAGAGGTGTTTTGGCTGGATGGGTAATTTTTTTTTTACTTGTCTACATTCATACGCATCTGATTGAGTGTTTTTGTGTAAGATTATTTGACTGTGTTCTGTATGATCGAATAACACTTGTGATGGAGTATGTGTGTGACATGATGTGTTTGGATTGTTACATTCTATTGGGACGTTGGTTCCTAGTTCACTTTCTGGTTCTGTGTATATCTGTAAGCTTGTTTCGCTTTCAAAATGTATTTCTGTAAACCTGTTGTTATTCGTTCTGAACTCACACTGAGCTCGTGTAGCTCACCCCCTTAGTGTTTCCCTTTCAGGTACCTTCCTGAACTCTGACGCTGGACTCGGTATGCGGAGGTCTTGGACAATCACAGTTAAAAATAAAATAACAATTCTTTTTTTCAGTTTCCATTTTATTATATTGTTTCGAACTATAAGAATTATAAAACTGTGGTACAAGCTCGATTTTTGATCTTTCTCGTAATCTTACTTTGCGCATAAACCAAACTTACCTGTAATATATCTATTTCAAATCTAAAAGATTAAATGTTTTTGGTTCGTAAAGAAATAAATATTTTTGGGAATGGAATTTAAGATGACTTGTTTTGTAAAATTATTTTCTCACGATCACTTTGGTGATCAATGTAGCCTCTGAGATTCGGTCTAAACTTCTAGGCCGAGTTTAGGGCGTTATAAAAATCATAGAAAATAACTAAGTTCAAGAAAGATAAAGCAACCAAGGTAAGGACTCAAGCAAACAAGATAAACCTCATAACTGAACAAAACCTACAACAACTTGAAATAAATAAATAAATTAATTAATAAAACCCAGATTTTTAAACTAAAAACTTTAGTAGAATCAAATATAAGAAAAGAAAAGAAAATCATGATTAAATAATTGCAATTTCTGTATAAAATATCATCAATTGTAAAAGAAGAAAAAGGAGGATGTAAAAGGGCACAAACCACACAGAGAGATGTTGATTGTAACATCCCCACTTTTTTTTAAAAAAAAAAAAAAGAAAAGAAGAATATTTAGGGTAGAATTCTTGGAATAAATGATCTATAAATAAATAGTAATATAAGAAATTGTGATCGGTTTTAGAGAAAACTGTCAGACATGAAAACACAGAAGTTTATTAGTATGAGTATATGGTTAAGTTAAAAATTCGATATCGAGTTCAAGGATTAAATTGAATAAGTTAGAAAAGTTTAGAGACTAAAGTGCAATTATCCTATTTTATTTTAATGAAAAGGACTTAATGGCAATTTTTCCATTACTTAAAATAATCAATGGTTTCATGATAACTTTTAAATGATTTTTTTATTAAATAAGAGAAAGGTAACATCTTTCTCATCTTTCTTTCCTTTTTACGTCAAAATAAGGGGGAAGGAAAGAAAAAAATTCTTCCCTCATTTTCCTTCAAATTCAAGTGTAAGGTATGGTTTTTCTTCAAATTTTTTTTTTTAGATTTTGAATCTTTAAAGCTTGCTTTACATATATATAACAATAGTTTTTTATTTTATCAAGTATTTTGAAAGTTGTCATTAAAGGATATTGATAGAAGCTTAGAAAACTTAAGTGAAATAAATATATTTTTGGATAGAAAATTATTAGAAGATGAGTTCTAACTTGTTAGAAGTGTGAAAAAGAAACAAAAATGGATAAAAAGTTTATTTGGTATATTTGGTCATGTTAAAGGGGAAGTAAAGAACATTGGTCACTTTGTGTAATATTGGTGCTAAATGATAGCTTGTGAAGCAATGAGTACTTTGGTGAAGATGGAATTGAAAACGGATAATCTAATCAAAAGCTATGCGAATTTCAGACTAGAAAACTTAAGTTATCAATATGAATAATCATGCATATTTAAGCTTGTTTTTATTAGTTTTAGTTTTAGAATGGATAAATAATGTTGTTTCGTATTGAATTACTTCTATTGTAGCTAAAAACGAAGCGAACATCTTGAAGGAGAAATGCGAAGCAAATGAGTAAAGCGATTAAAACTTTCGTTTGTGTTAATATCTTATTTTCATTACATAAAGCTTTGGAATATTTAATTTAATATGAGTAGTTATATTTATTTTATTTTATGAGTTTTGGACGAGCTTGAAAAATTTAGTTAATATTTATAAAATTATGTTTTGAGATGAATACTATGTTTTTCATAAGACTAAATTAGCAAATTCATGGTTATGATTTGGATTTGAGTATTATGATTTTAGATGATTGAGTAAGAAAATATTTAATATGTTTCAAATTGGAAGCCTATTTTACATCAGGCGTTATGTGATTTGAACATGAAATAGAACTAAAATGAGAATTATACGAAAATGGAATTGAAATGGATCATGAAATTTGGTTTTTACCCCTTTTCACTAGGTTAGACTAAATCAGATATAGTTAGCATGCCATACAGTCTTTATGCCAAAGAATTTAGATCTCCCCAATTCCCAGAGGGTCGAGGGAGAAAAGGCCAAGTCGGTCAGTTGTTATTATTGTTAGCCCTAATTCCCAGAGGGTCGTGGGCAGTTCCAATTCCCAGAGGATCGTGGACTACTCTGATAGCCATCATTGTAGAACAACTCGGGGTGGTGAATTCGTGTATCTGGTTATGAGTCTGAACTTTAGTATGGGGTCTAAATTAAAAGAAAAGCAAAAACAAAACTTGAATTTATTTGAATTTCTGTATTGTGCAAATTAAATTAATTACGCAATTTTGAATTTAATTAAAAAGCTTATTTTCTTTATTCGATATGCCAATATCAAAATATTAAAGTTTATTAATATTAGAATTTTCTTTTATTGTGATGTTATTTATGATATTTATAATCATGTTTTAGTTTATTTCTATCAATTAATTTGTCTCTAATACTTATGTAATGATTTATATGATATTAGCACCACTGAGCATAAAAATTGCTCAGTGTACAGTTTGTTTATTTTTCCGTGCGTAGGTAGTTAGATTCGTTAGATCGTTCCAGTTGCATCCGTTGAGCCGAAGTTCAGTTCAAACAATGTTGGTGAAGAGTTTACTTTATAGTTGATGTAAATAGCATATACCTAGGCTTATAAATATATAATATTATATCGTAAACCGAATTTAAATATTTTCATTATGTTTTCTTAGCTAGTATTTTATAACTAATATTTTGATAAAATAGTAAAGTATAGAAATATTGCCGAAATTTTTATAGAATGATTTTTCCAGTACATTTCTTTCTCAAAATAAAAATGAAAAAGTGAGTTATTTCGGCAATGAAATGTGACATTTTATATTCGGATCCAACAACTGGGTCAGGTATAAGGTGTCACATTGATGATACATTCGAGGTAAAGAGGGAACAGAGCGGTGGCGGGGGTTGGGATGGTGAGGAGTGAGAGGGAAAGTGGCAGTGGTGGGGGTTGGACACAATAGAGAGAACAGCGGAAGAGGGAAAGAGGAGAAGAAAAAATAAAATGGAAAAAAAAAACTGTTAAACCATTTTTTTATAGATGACATCATCTATGATGTTGTGTGCTTATGTGGCATGTCACATAGTCTACTTTGTTGACTTGAGGTTTGATTAACGGTCAATTCATATTTATCGTTAATTAGACCGATTTCTGAAAAAATCGTAACATTGAGGATGTCAATAAAAAAAGAAACCTAAAAACCCATAAACATTGAGGGCGTTTTTGATAATTATGCCTTATCAATTGTATATTATTTCTATATGGAAGTGTATTTGAGTATGATATAAAAGCTATAGACTATTTTATAAAGG
Source organism: Gossypium anomalum (assembly GCA_025698475.1). Classification (NCBI taxonomy): domain Eukaryota; kingdom Viridiplantae; phylum Streptophyta; class Magnoliopsida; order Malvales; family Malvaceae; genus Gossypium; species Gossypium anomalum. The sequence goes on from CM046966.1 coordinate 22,304,856, forward strand.
TTATATTATAAATTCTATATTATTTTTTACCTTTTTGTGTAGAACAATAGTGATCAAATGATTATAAAAAAGGTTACAAAGCTAGTTTGCTATTGGACACTCTAGTGTAAGTCATACGCAAATTAGGTTTATAAAAGCTATTGAAGGATTACAAAAGTGGGTTGTGTAAAGTTGTCCATGGGTCGGTTTGGGTTGGGTTCGGATTGGCCCTAATAAAATTTTAGGCTTGATTGCTAGGCCTAGTCCTAGCCCAACCCCAAAAATGGGCCTAAATATTTTTTCAAGCTCAGTTTGGATAAAAATACTAAAATTCGAGCTCGACTATATTAATTTTTTAAAAAATATAATACAATAAATAAACTAAAAATATTAAAATAAATGTTTCCTAACAAATTGAAAATAAATTAAAAAAGTCTTTATACTTAAATAACACTAAGATAAGTGCAACTTAACAAGCAAATGCTTCTAAAATAATAGCAAAATCAAGTGTTATACAAATTTAAACATTAGCAACAAAATAATAGCAATATAATAGTGAAATGGTAGCAAAATAGTGACAAAAAGTGGGAAAATAGTTGCAAAACATGGAAAAACAACGGCAAAAATAATAGTTTTTTTGTTGAAAATTCAGGTTGGCCCGAACTTGGGTTGGGCCAAAAAGCCTTACTCGAGATCTGACCCATTTTCTAACCGGGTCTTTTTTTTTGCCCAAGCCCTTTTTTTGGATCTATATTTTTGTCCAAATCTTTCCATTTTTGGGGCCTAACTCGACCCATGGATAACTCTAGATTTATGCATGAGATTTTAAAGTGCTAAGAAATGTTGTTTGGAAGATATCCCAAAATAGGTTAAAAATTGCATCTAGTAATCCATTAATATTATAATCTTGTCACTGTTTATTTTATTTTATTTATAAATTATTCAAATTGTTAGATTTTTTTAGAAACAAATTATGTGGTATATAATGGTTATGCAAATACAAAAGGTTTTCTTATACAAAATCATAGAGTATGATACCATTTGAAAAAAATGAAGCTAAGCACAAACACTAAAGACAACTCACGAACTATTTAATTTGAGACATTCAAAACTTCAAAATGTGATTAAGAGGACATTTGATGTTCTAAAAAAAAGATATCTCATATTAACACCACTACCTCAGTCTAAAAGAAAGACAAGGTTGAATCGTTCTAGCATATTGCATACTTCATAACTTTATTCGTAGATTAAATTGGCCAATTACCAGCAAATGATGATGAGAGTAATTAATATTTTTTTTAAAATCTAAATTTTGTAATTTTGTAATTATAGTCTGTACTACCAAACACGGCATAGGAAATTACGATGTATTTATACTTTATTAGCCGAACACATCAAAAAAATTATAATTCTTTGCAATTAAAGAGGATGTAATTACTATCCTAATTATTACATTTTTATTTAATTACTTTGCGATGTCAAGTATTTGGTAAATATTACCCTCACAATTTTGCAAGAGTTTTAGTAAATTTGTAAGAATTTTAGTAATATCATAAAATATTTAGTAATTTACAAAACTCTAAGAAATTAGGTATAAATTACAAAGTCATAATAAATTTATTAATTTGCAAGCAATTCAATAATTTTGTAAGAATTCAAGGAATTAACATTGCAAGTAATTTATATGTTAAATCTATGATTTAATAATTATAATTATATGTTAAAATAATAAAAACAAAGGTCATCTTAAAATAATAAAAACAAAGGTCATCATCTCCATTTACTCTCTCCACCGAAATAAAAACAAAAACACTATTTTTTGAAGTGTTAAGGTTCAACCAACTTTAGTTCTTTGCATGGTAAGTTAAACTAAGCCCGTTTTTCTTAAATTTTATGTTTTTGAGATAGTTGTAGTTTAATCTAACTAACCTAGGGACTATTTCATAAAATTGTTAAAGTTTTAAAATGTTGCTATTGATGATTTTTGAAACTTTTGGTGTTAAATGATTTTATTGAAAGATTAGATGTGATATACATCTAATTTGTAAAGTGAATTTTGTTAGTTTTGAGAATAGGGACTAAAATGTAAATATGTCAAAATTGATATGAAACTTCTATAATTATTGTTTCTAGAGGGTTATAAAAGGATGTAATTGAAAACGAATTGAAAAATGGAGCTTAAATGTGAAATATATGATAGTTTCGGTTTTAGGGACTACATTGAATAAAATGTGAAACTTTAGAAAATTGTGAAAACTAAAATGAAGTTGAAATATACATTATATAAGATGATTTAAAGTAACTGACACTGATAATTTGAAATGAATTACCATATAGATTAAGAATTGAATCGACCGGTAGATAATTAAAGAAAAGGGAGATTACAAACTAGTCTTTGACACTTTGACTATTGCTATTTGTACCTAGTAAGTTCATAGATGATACTTTTATACCTAAATGTGATGTTTGTGCTAGAATAGAATATTTCATGTTTATTTAATATACTTTGGGGTTGTATGCAAACTGGTACAAATGTGAGAAAGGATTGTATTGTAAAAAAGTTGTTCTAATATGTGTAATAAGCCTGGATGAACATAGGATAGGATACAATTAGCATGCCAATAGGGTTAATTGCGTGCTTGTACGGGATTTGCACTATGGTGCCTACTGATTCACACTTCGGTACCTACTACTTTGCACTACGGTGCCTATTGCTTTGCACTTTTGTGCCTACTATTAAAATACTTTGGTGCCCATTGGTGTGGTGTATTTATCCACGTATCCGTATCTGTTATTATAGTTTATAGTACTAATGATTTAAGAATGAAATGTATTGTCTAATTTGGTAGTGTTTGGAAATGAGTGTGTTCGTATGTTTTGATTGGGCAAATGATGTATTTCATTTGATAATTCTGATGAAACAATGTTGAATTGATTTGTAGTAGTGAATGGATGGATTATATGACTATATAAGAAATACTCGCCTTTGGTTGTGATATGTTGTGACAGGAAACATAGTTAAACTTGTTATTTTAAATTGTTTAATTATGAAATAAGATAAGTTTACTGTTTTAACACCTATCAGCTTACTAAGCATATATAATGCTTACCCTGTTATGTTTTTCTGCCTTGTAGTTATCTTTTACGGAACATGAAGATAGAATCAACTTAGAGCTCACACTATCCAACTTTAGTTTCGATAGATTTTTAATCATTTTAGACCCGATTATGTGGCATATAAATATGGTTTTATATGGTTAAGTGTTGATATTGAAAGTTGGTGAAATGGTCACTAAATAATACTTGTTTTGAATGTGTATATAAATTGTAAATAGGTTTGATATGTCAATGTGTAATAGCCCGATTTTAATGGTGTTGGAAACAGTGGTTTCGGGACCACGATTCGACAAGCGAGTTGGTATTTTATTATTTATTTAATACTTACAAATATTTATTAGAGTCATTTTAAATTTTAGTTAAGGAATTTAAATGTTTGAACCGTTAATTAAGTAAATAGGATTAAACTGTAAAAGCTACAAAAGTTGAGTTCTATTAACTAATTGTATCTATCAACCAAGGAAAAGGGATTAGGTGGACTAAAATGGTGATTACACCATATCAAAGAATGGTGGACGGTTGGGTCACCAATTTTAGATATTTGAGTGATTAAAATTTTTATTTTAATTAAAAATATGGTAATGAGTAGTATTAGGTGAGAAAAAGTAGAAAACTTTGGATTGTTTTACTTCCCCTTCTTCCCATAAATATGAATCATCGTTGTTTAGTAAGAAGAGTTTTGCTAAGCTTCCTTCCTTGCTTGGTAAGTTTTTAAGGTAAATTTTTATTGATTTTTATGTTTTTGAGTTTGTTTTAGCTTAATCTAACTAACCCGGAAGTTGATTTGTGAAATCATTAGAAGCTTAGAGACTTATCATGAACGAAATAAATGTATTTGTGTACTTAGCTGTTAAGATCCTTGAGTTTGAAGGTTAAGTACAAGTATTTTATGAAATGATTTTTGTTGATTTTGAGTTTAAGGACCTATTTGAGAGTATAATAAAATGCAATATGAATAATATGAAATGGTAGAAAATTGGGCTGAAATGAACACATAAAAAGTTGGGCTGAAATGAACATATAGAAAAGTTGGCTAGTTGGGTCTTACTTGAATTGTGGCTAAATTTTAGTTTAAAGACTTAATGGTACAAATGTTAAAGTGTTAAGGGTAATGTTGTAAAATCACCTTAAAAAGGATTATGAGTTCGAGTTAGTTAGTTTAAGTTGATTTTGAATGATTTGATTGAATAGAATTATTATTTATATCAAGATACGCAACAACCGGACTTGAATCAAGAAAAACGAAAGTTTCAGATTAGTTTTCGAATTTTGTTGATACAACTGTTGTGGTTGAGGTAAGTTCGTATGAATTGTATGCTTATTAAATGTTATTTTGGTTGATTATTTGTTAATGTTATGTTATTTATAATTGATTCGATAATAAATCAATATTTGAATACTTGATGGCAAAAGTCTCATTTGAACCTAGAGAATGTTTAGGATACAAATGACATGTCATTAGGGATTATATGTCTCGGGTTCTGGTCTTGGATGTCCTACCGATGGCTGAGGTCCTGCATTTGTTGCGGATTCTCCACAGCTTGTGTGAGCAGTATCGTGTAGCTAACGTCCCGACCCATAACTCATGTGAGCAGACCCATTTCACAGCTCGTGTAAGCATTATTGAAAAGGTTATAGTCCTATAGAAAGTTGTTCCTGAGTATTCGATGTTATTCTATACGATTCAATGACTAAGTAAAGGAATGGAAAAGCTTATATATGGAATTATGGATAACGATGATTGTGCGAAATGGTAAAGTGAGCTTTAATAATGCATGAAAAAGAGCACTAATCACATATGTGATGCAATATGAATAATTATAAATAATTCATGTTGTATATCATGTTCATAGATGATGTATTGTTAATATATATACTAATGGTGTGAATGGTGATGTTAGGAAAGGCAAGTGCTAAATGATTTAATGTTAAGGAACGATAAGTTTAAGTTTCCTTATACGAACTTACTAAGCATTATATCTTTACGTAATTGTTATTCCTTTGTTTTGTAGATCATTGAAAGCACATTCGGTTGGAATATTGCTAGAGCCTTATCACACTATCCGTCGATCATTTTGGTAGTTTTTGAACATTTTGGCTATAGTTATAAATGGCATGTATAAGGCTCATATATGATAGGTGTCATGAATATATTACTTGGTCCACTTGGTTTGGTCATATCTTTTGGAGATTGTGTTTTGTGGTGGACTTGTAAACCTTTGTAAATAAGTGTCTTTTGGTCACTTTGAGTGACATGTAAATGTATGTTTTAAACATGTTTATATGTGTGGCTGAAATGTTTATGGTTGTTGAGTGATAGTAAATTGTTTTAAGTTGAGGTGCCTTTGAATGGCATATGGGTTAGAACCTATAGGTTGATTGTTTTGGCATGTTTTAGGCTTATTTAAATTTGTTTTTAAAGTATGAAAATGGTTAATTTTGATTTGGCTTGGAACGTAGGTGCTGGATGAAAGTTTGCATTGTTTTAGAAGCTTTTTAAAGTGCACACGACTTGGATTATTTCACACGGCCATGTGTCTTATTAATTTTTAAGTGCAGGAATTTTCACACGGTCATAGTCAGTTTCACGATTTGGCCACACATGCATGCGAGGAAGCCACACGGCCTAGCCTACTCCACACGGTTGTATGACCCTTGTTTCCAAAATTTTTAAATTTTTGCATTTTTTTTTGTTTTGATTCAAATTAGTCCCGGATTGTTTCCAAACTATTTTTAGGGCCTCGTAAGCTCGATTTAAGGCTTGTAAATGTATTTTTACCCTGATTTTTATAAGATATTGAATGTTATCATTTATTTTATATTTTTGTTTCTGTTTGATGATAAATGTCATGATTTGTGCTATAATTGTAATACCCCGAAAATTTTTATAGTAAAATATAATCCGTGATATAGTAAAATAAGGAAATAAAGTGACAAAAAGGGAATTTTGAGTTATGTCAATATTGGGAAGTATATTATGACATATTGATTCAAGAAAGGATTAAATTGTAAAAGTGAGAAAAGTTTTGTGGCCCAAGAGTAAATACTCAAATTTTGAAGGATTAAAGTGTAAATATGAAAAGTTAAAGGACTAATAGTGCAAATATTTTAAGGGTGGAATGATCTAGAAACCGAGGAAAATTGATGAATTAGGACCAAATTGAATAGGTGAAGAATTATGAGGGACTAAATTACAATTTTACCAAATTAAGTGATGACTAAGATTGGAATTTTAAAAGATCACAAAAGGCAAAATGGTCAATTGGAAGAGAGAGAAATCTAGAGACAATGATGATGTTGGAGATATTTTAGATAAATTAAATAAATAAATATTAGTTTATTAATACTTTAAATTAATTTTTAAATGATATTTTATTATTTTATTATTATTTTATTTAATATATATATGTAAGGAAAGAAAGGGGAGGATGACCACCATTCTCATGCAACTAACGTGAGAAGAAGAAGAAGAAAGAAAGTTTTCCTTTTCTTACAATTTAGTCCTTCCTCCAAAAATTGATTATTTTCACCTAAAAATTGAAAGAATTTCCATAGCCATCAAGAGAGAAAGATAGCAAGGAGATGATGGGGAGCAAGAATATCAATTTGGATTCAAGAAATAGAAGCTGGAGGAGAGAGAAAATCAAGTTAAAGATTGGTATCAAGAGAACAAGGTAAGTACATCAAGATTTCAATATGTTTTTAAGTTTGTTATTATTAACAAAGCATGGAAATAATGTTATAGTAGAGTTTTCTTACATAAGGTTCTATGTTCTTGATATGTTAGTGAAGAGAAAATAAGAGAAAGTGATGAGAAATGGTGTAGAAAAAGAGAATAAGGGTGTTATAACATGGTAATTAATATCTTGCACTAAAACAGTTAAGGACAGTAGCAGTAGTTTAATTTTGAAAAATCACCATAAATTGTAGAAATCGAATTAGAATATGAACAAAATATGGAATTAAATATTATTTAGTCTAGTTTCTCATAGAAGAAACATTGTAAGCAATGGATTTGTAAATTTTGAGATATAATGAATTTTGTGAGACAAGGTCAGAATGAATTCGGGTTCCCCTATTCAGATTTTGAAAAATCATAAAAAAATGAAGAAAAATAATTAGGGGATTAAATTTATATTTATATAATCCTGAATTAGTCTAGTTTTAATAGAAATAAACTAGAACATCATTTGAATTCTGTACAAGGAGATAACTAATTTTTAGTGAAGAAGGGTCAGAACTGTCAGACAGCAGCACAGGGGTGACTTTAATGAATAAACTGTACTAATTGGCTAAACCAAAAATTCTGAAAATTTTATGGTAAGAATACATGTGAGTCTAGTTTCAGGTAAAATTTACAAATCTTAATTTGGAGTTCTGTAACTCAAGAAATAAATAATTTAGTGACTATGACTCAAATGGACAGCTTTGAATATACATTTAAGTAAATAGTGAAATTATTGATAATGTTACTTATAAGCATATTATATAAATTTAAGGATGTCGAATGGAGAGGAGGAGGAGGAAAATATATATATGAATATTCAGCAAGCATGGCTAATTTGCATGTTTTAGGCTTAAGGACTAAATTGAATAAAAGTAAAACTTTATAGGCATTTTTGTAAAAATGTCAAAAATGACCAAATTGCATGAAATGGATTAATTTTATTATTTAAATTACAAAATTGAATGAAATTATTAATTTAGTTCAAGATAGGGGGAAAAACATGTTTTAGGGATTAAATTGAAAAGTGTTGTGTTGAAATTATGGAAAAATTCTGATATTTTACAGAATTCATGGATTGTTATCAATATGTATGAGAATAATAGCTGGAAATAAGGATTAAATTGCAAGAATTATATTTTCCAAATTTCTAAGGATGAAATCGTCATTAATTAAAAGTTTAGGGGCAAAATGGTAACTTTTCCTAGAGATTAATTAAATGCATTAGAATATGAAATGAATGAAAATAATGATCAAATTTATTTATAAAGATCCAGACGACTCAAATATGAGACTTGATCGTGGAAAAGAAAAGATATCGGATTAATGAAATTATAAACACAAACAAGTAATGAGAAAATCCCGGTTGAATGAAAGGAAAATTCGATGGATCTCTGAAAAGAAATTGACAGTAAAAAGGATCTAGCCCGGACGGGTGATCCTATCCTGATATAGCCCTCCCGAAGAATATGTGTAAAATAGATTTAGCTTGGACGGGTAATCCAAATTAGGTCCAATTTTAGCTTTGATCGTAATTGGATCCAAGCTCATTAGAGTAATTGTCGTTGCAGGGATTTAGCCTGGACCGGTAATCCCGACAATACTCTATGAGTTTATATTACAGGATTTGGCCCGGACCGGTAATCCCACTTTATGGGATGAGGTTCGCGAGTGTGCTCTCGATATGAAATGTGTAAGACAATGGTTGAAAGATACCACGGCAACTTTGATATGAAATGTGTAAGACCATGGTTGAAAGATACCATGGCAACGTGATATGAAACGAATAAGACCATGGTTGAAAGATACCATGGCAACATGACGGGAAATGAATAAGACCATGGTTGAAAGATACCATGGCAACGTGACATGAAAAGAATTAAGACCATGGTTGAAAGATACCATGGCAACATGACAGAAAATGAGTAAGACCATAGTTGAAAGACACTATGGCATCATGTCAAAGATAAACAAGACCGTGGATGGGAGACGCTATGATATCTATTGAACAATTGATATTCAGGTAATACGTATTAGATGACGAATGGTTACATAAAATGGTTGTGTGAAATGTTTACAAGAACTGGTCATCTATGTACAAAATAGTTGTATGAAATAATTATGAAGATAGATAAACAAAATAAGAATAAGTACATGGAATATAATTTATGTTAAGTTTGATATAAACTTTACCGGAATAAATATACTTAAAATATATGGAAATGATGAAGCATGAAATATTGATAATATGAAATGATTGATATATGCTTATAAAGAAACGGTAATAGAATAATATGTTTCATGACATGTACATATATAATTATCTTTGATACGTTGATACAAGGAAATTATGTAAGTAAAGACAATTATTAAACTCAAGTGTGACATGTCGAGAAAATAAGTATATCAATGTTGAATTTATATGAAATATATGCAAGTATACTAACAATGATGTGGCTTGACACTTAGACAAAGGACAAGCTATTGATTGAATGGTAACATGTTTAATTACAAGAAGCAATGAAATGGTAAGTACTTAGATGAAAATAAAATTTAAGATTTTGTGAAATTTTTTTATGATCCCGATTTAATTCCTGTTGGTTTTTAATGTATGTTTGGGGCTTCGAGGGCCCAATAAAGAGACGTTATGATTATTTTCAAAATATGAATAATAAATGACTCAGAATTATCAGTAAACCCCAATCCGATGATGGAGATAAGTTAAGGGTGTTACACAATCTGTATACCTTTGTTGGGTAAAAAGAATGGTTTATTTATGTAATGTTGTTTTGAATGGTTTGATGATATGCACATGTAACTGTTTTCTATTTATTTGAATAATGAATAAATAAATAAAGTTAATTTCACATTTTACTATTATATATTTTGCATTTTCTATCTTTTATATTTTGCATGCATAGCGAAATTGTGACAAGTAAATATTAGCTCACTGATTGCCTAAAGTTAAAATTGAAGATAAGTGGCATTATAAAGAACGTTTACATTACGAGAAAGACGGCTTACTTTAGTAGATAATCCAAATGAGTCTGTAATCCAGTAAAAAGAATCAAAGTGAGCATTTGATTCAAATACTGAGAAGAATTATTATGTCATCTACAATTCCAATTGAGGAGATGACTAGTCTTAGCTATCGGAGCAATGGACTCCACGAGTAGAGGTACAAAAATATTTATTTTTTAGAACGATACATTGACTGGACCCAATATAAATTAATTTTGAATCCGTTTGTGAATTAATTCACTTGTGACGTTCATGGTGTGATTTACCTCAATCTTGAGTTAGTTACTAACCATATGTATGAAACTCATGTGCTTTGATATAAGTGGAGGCTTATGCTCTAAAGATGATCAAGCCCATAGCCGGTATGTTAGGTACATCACTTGTGTATGACATGGCTTTACTAGCAACAGTGGAATTCATAGCTCAATTAAAGAGTTAATGATATTCTCTCATTGGCATTGTGTGGATTGATAACTATGGAACGTGGCCACGGGTTGCTTGTTCTCGAACGAGCAATTTATCACAGTCATTTGTTGACAGTGATCATATTGATCATTAAGAAGTTGGATGAATTGTATTAAGTGAACGGATTGAACTTAAAGGAATCAAAGATATCATTTGAGGGTAACACACACATGACGAGGTCATTGGATAAAGTAGTTGGATGAATTGCTTTCGTAAAGAGTACACAATAAGGAGTTTTCAATCATGGTACTTCTTGTGGATTGACTCTATGATTAAGTAATTGCGAATTATCGTAACGATGCTTTTGGACATAATTGCAATCACTAGAGTCTAATTGTATATGTCCGATTGGTCTCTTCGCTAGCTCAACAAAATCTCGATCGAACTGCAGTTGAATCAAAAGAAAACTCTATGACTTTGGGAATAATTTAATTTAGTCGATTTATTCGATGTGTAATTAAATTAAGTGGTTATGAGACTATTCAACTAGAGAATTTGATTAAAGAATTTTCTTGAAAACTTAATTTGGAAAATCTAAGTGATTTTTGGAAAAATTAATTTTGATCAAGTAAAATTAAATTAATCAAATCAATTAAAATTAATATGATACTTTTGGAAGTTAATTTTCAAGTTAGAAAATTGGCCCAATGGGTAATTGAACTTGAAAATTGAACCTAAGATCGTAAATTGAGCCTAAGAGCCCAAAATCAAGACCAAAACCCAAAAACTGGTCGAATCGAGCCTAGCATGTGAAACTGGGTCAATGGTCCAATCGGTGGCTAGACCGGACTGGTAGGATCATCATTGACCCAGACCAAATCGGCAGCAGCTGAACCAGCTCGGGGTGCCATAAGAGTGTCGCACTTGTATCACCGAACATGACGGTGTCGGTGGTTGACGACAGCATCCCGTTGACCGGTGGCGGTTGGTCGTCGATGTTTGAGCAGTGGAAGAGTTACATTTCAACTAAAATTCTACCAGAGAATTTGATTTCAGATTAATTATTTAAAAAATAATATTATTTTAATCAGATTTAATATTAAAGTGATTAAGTTTAATCATAGTTGAACCCTCTAAACTCTCCCTATATAAAGAGAGCATTGGATTATTATTTACATATACTTGAATTCAAGAGAAAGTTGTAGAGAGAAAATTCTTCGAAGAGATTATTCCAAAAAATATTTCTAGAGATATATTTTTGATTTACAACTTAACCCAAAAGTTTAGAGAAATTAAAAAATTACCCTACTGGTAATTTTTGTGAAAAATTTTCTGATTCGAAGCGAGCCCACCCTCGACAGACGTGAGCTTGAGGATAGCGGAGAAGGCTACTCGGTTGAAGCGCTCATCCTAGACAAATCAAAAATGTACTATTTTGATTAAGTGTTTATTACTTTATATATCACAACCAAGATCTTGTTTTGGAAAAAAATTTAAAACTCTGGTTTTTTCCTAAATTTATTTTCAGTTGCGTTTTTCAAAACTCTTTTTTTTCTACATGGAAATGGTATGTTTTGGTGCATAACATGAATAGCATGAATGGTACAAATTTAGTTGAATTATTTTTTGTGATTTGAGATTTTTGAATTGTGATGGTGCCATTGAGGCATATTGGTTAGAGGAATAGGGCTTGTTATATGCTATGTTTTGGATAGGATATAAAAGTTGATACATGCTTTTGGTCGCCCTATTTGAAAGATTAGTTTTGGTAACTTGTACAAAAAGACACATTTTTGCACCACACAGGCTAACACACAGCCGTGTGTCACATAGGGGTAGGTGATACAATTGTGTGCTCATTGAAAAATAGGAAAATTTAGTTTTCACATGGTTTCAGCCTGTTACATGGTCTCCAACCACATGACCGTGTGACTTTTAATGGAAAATTTATGTTTTTAACCCACACGGCCTAAATACATGGCCATGTGACTTCAATTCTGCATGGCCACTGTTTGTAACACAGTCTGTGCATATGGTCGTGTGCCCCTAACTTTGAAGAATTGCCTTACTTTTTGAAAAGTTTTCAGTATGTTCTTTGTTTGTGCTCGAGTCAACTTAGGAGCTTTCGTAAGCTCAATTGTGACTCGAATTAGTTTGTAAATCTTGATTTGAGTGGATGTATGAGATATTTAAATGTTTATATGAGTGTTTGATTTAAGAATCGCAAGTAATTGTTCCATTAATTATTGTAGCATCCTATAGCGCAGGTCTGGCCACTGGACTAGGTGAGGGGTGTTACAAAAACATGATGGAATCTTAATATTCATACCTTGTTCTCTTGAGTTCAAACCTTATTTGGATTTTCTCTCTCCTCCAACATGAACATACATCTTCTTCACTTAAAAATCACCTTGCTATGGTGTAGTATTCTTGGTTTCACTAAGGATTTCTATGGAAATTTTGTGGTTTCTAGCTTGAATTTAATGATTATAGTAGAAAGAGACTAATTTGTAAAAAAAGGATAATTTTGTTAAAGATTCAACAATTTTGTAAGAAATATAGTAAAAAATCCAATAATATACATTGTTGTAAGAAATTAAGTAAACATTATAATGAGGTAAGAGATTCAATAACTTTCAAAGGTGTAAGAAATTAAGTGAACTTTAGTAACTATGTAAAATAGTCAATAATTCTATAAGAAATTAAGCTATCTTTAAGAATTTTAGTAATTTCGCAAGAAATTCAGTAATTTACAAAGTTATAAGGAATTAGGTAAATATTACAAAATTGTAAGAAATTTAATAATTTTCTAAAAACTTTACAACATTAGAAGAAATTCAATAAGAGTTTTCTTGTAGTTTTATGAGAAATTCAGTAATTTTGTAAAATATTCAATACCATACTAAATTCAAAAAATTTAATCTGTTACCTGCTAAACAAGATATACTTCACTTTATCTCTTATTTTAAGCAGCTCACACTAGATCTTCGTCTCTTTTTTTTTTTTCTTCTTAAAATTGAAATAATAATTATTATGTCATTAATTAAACAGGCTTTAAAAATATAAAGGTTAAAATATGTCATAAGTCTTTGTATTCTTCGTAAATTTAGAATTTAGTATCTATATTTTTATTTCTAGGAATTTAATTCCTATACTTTTCAGATTTTAAAATTCAGATTCAACTGTTAACAGTATTAAAATTATTTTGTTAAATTCAAATTCATTACAATGTCATTTTTTTTAAGTTACATTACAACTAAATAAATATTTTTATTTCAAAATGTTGCATCAATAAATTTAACGATATTTTGAAAACTAAAAAATAGAAATATTAAATTCCTTAAATCAAAGCTATATTAATTAAATTTCAAATTTGTGAGAATTGCAAGAAGCTCTCATATATTTTACCCAAATAAAATTCAAGCCTAGCCTTAGCCCTTAAGCAAAGTGGGCATAGATCGGTGGCCCGGATAGTTAATTTCTGTCTCCGTCCCGTTCCCTGTAGGTTGTAGCCGTGGGGTTGTGGAAACCATTAATTACGATAACAATGACTGTAATGAAGAAGGCATCTAATTGTTCCTTCACTGATTTTTAAAAAAAGTCCTAAAAAGAAAAACAGCCAAATTATGATTACATCAACACATCTTTAATTTGGGGGTAAACTATATAATTACCTAATTTTATTAAGTCATTGAGTTATAATTTTTTTTTTAAAATTTTAAATTTTGTCATTAATATTTTAAATCGTTTTCATCACTTATCGTTAAATATAAAAATGATAAAAATTGATTTTTTAACTAATATAATAATACATTTAATTTTTAATATTTATAAATTATATTAATTTAATTTTAATTCTAAATAATTAAATAAATTTAATTATTTACATTTACAAATTATATTAATTTAATCGAAGTAAAAAAACCTCAGTCTCTATTTTTATATTTCCAGGGTCTTGTTATTTTTGGGATGAGTCAAAGATCATGAATTCGTATTCGGGTCTCTCTCTCTCACACTTCTTTCTAATTTGACCTTATTTAAATCTGGCTTCTTTAGTTTTGAGCCTTAAGATTCATTGAAAGTTCTGTTTTTAAAAAAAGAGAGTGAGTTTCAGTAATTGTTTAAGTATATATTTATCAATGGCTGCTGCAAAATATAATGGTGAATCCAACAAGGGTGTTGGTGATGGACAATATTGGGAAGGTGAGAAAGGGAATGAGAATGTGTAAATATGAAGAGTTAAATTATTTAAATTATTTAAAATTAAGATTAAATGGATAAAATGTGTGAATATTAAGGACTAAATATGTTATTCTACTAATTAAAAAAGCTACAACATGCGTGGCCAGAACAGAAATTTTTGAAAACATTAGTGACAAAGTTGAAATTTTCTATAAATTGGTGATCAAAATAGAAACATACTAATAATTAAGTGACCATTAATTTAAGAGCGGAGATAGATGGATGGATATATCTAGATGTGCTCATGAGCCAAGTTCGGGTTGGGCCCAACCAAATTTTAGGCCCGACCTAACCTGAAAAATGTGCCTAAAATTTGACCCAAACCTGGCCCAAATAAAAATACTAAAACTCAAGCCCAGCTCACCCATATTTATTTATTTTTTATATTATATATATATAATATAATACATTAAAAAACTAAATACATTAAAATAAATATTTCCCAATAAATTGAAAATAAATTAAAAAAATATGTATACTTAAATAACACTAAAATAGGTGCAACTTAACAAGCAAATGACTCTAAAATAGTAACAAAATTAACAATAAAATAATAGTTATACAATATCCAAATAATAACAACAAAATAGTAATAATATAATAATGAAATGGTAGAAAAATAGTGAAAGAACAAGAAAATAGCAACAAAACAATAAAAAACAACAACAAAATAGTAAAAAAAAAATTCGGTCCGGGATCGGGCCAAAAAGCCTTACCTGAGGCTCAACCCAAGCCCAAAATCTAAATCTAAAATTTTGCCTGAATCCACCCATATTTGTAAAAAGTTAACTCAAGTTCATTTTAGGCCTGCTCATAATATTTTTTTAATTTTTGTAAAAAATATTTATATTGTTTTATTTTAATATTTAATAATTTTATATGTTTTTTATTTATTGAAATTTTTTATAGTCATCTTAACATTTTTTTTAATGTTTATATTAATGTAGTATTATATATTTAGTATATGTTTATTTTGTTAAATTGTCCTAAATTACATAATATATAAAAATAATATAATATAAAATATTATAAACTTAAAATGGGTTGGGCTGGGTTTGACTGGGCTTGAGTCTTGAATGTTTAAGCCCGAGCCTAGCTCATATATTTAAACGAGTCTGTTTTTTTTATCCAAGCTCAGTTTTTTATGATAACATTTTTACTCAAATCTTCTCAAATTTCGAGCAAGCTTTTAGGTCCGAGTGGATAGCCCGACCGTGAATAGTTGTAGATACATCCGGTTGCTGGATGTATATATGAAAGAAACATCTACATACAGTTCCAGCAGCTACACAAGAGTGCATGTATATGTATATATACGACAACAGTTTGAGTGAGGAGAATTGTAAGATATAAAAATTAATATTAGCCCTTTTCAAAGGATATACATTGCTTTGCTATAAGGGATTCCATCCCAGCCTTGTTCTTTCAGCAGATGTCAATTAGGGTTTAGGAAGTTATTGCTAAACTAAAAAGATTTTATTGAATTTTGATTGGAAAGCAGGCTGAAAAATGTGGAGTTTTTCGGAAAAGAAAATCAATGGTGGTGGTTAGGCTGCAGATATTTCTTCTCTTGCAGAAGAAAAATAAATGAAAATAATAAAGCATTACATCAGTAAATCTTTTGGTGTTCCATCAAACAGAAAAATCCCCAGAATTTGTTTTGATATTAACCAGGGTTGTTCCAGAAATTTCAGATTTTGTTGTTGACAAATTTTGCAGACAACGGATCTCGTATCAATGTCATATATAGCAATCTCTGGAGCTTTGTTGACTAGAGTAGGAGATCATGTTCATGTATGCATAATCTCCTTGATGGGGACCTTTCTTGGAGATCAAAGCACCTGAACTTCCTAACCTTTCTTTCTTGTTCCTTTGCTTCTTTTTTTCTTTTTCCACTCAATTACAATAATACGATAAAGTTCGAATCATAAATACAATTAGCATAACTCGAATCTAGAACACACATGGAATTTTAAATACTCTTAACCATCAGGCCATCACATGAAATTTCTTGTTGCTTCTTTTATTTGCTCTAATTTTACCGCAACATTTTCAAACTTTCACTAGTAACGCAACAATTTTGGCCAAAAAAACAAATATGCAACCATTACAAAAATTTATATATTTTGGTGATTTGATGAATTTATTTTATATATATATATATGTGTGTGTGTCTGTGGAGAGGGATATTAAGTGTAAAATTAAAGTAGTACAAATATTCTAACAATTCAATCATTCAACTTATTGTTTCGTTTATGTAGCTAATGTATATCAAGTTTGACATAAATTTAAAAATTTTTAACTATAATTCGTTTTAAGTATTAAAAAAGAAGTTTTTAACAATTAAATATATATTAATATAGATAATATTTTAGATTGATATGATAGAGATATTGAATTGATTAAAAATTTTAAATTGATGTAAATGGATCATTTCTCTATATATGTATGTATGTATAAGAAGAAGAAGAAAATGGTAAAACTATAATAATTTGTGTAGTGATAAATGACTTGTTTTCTTTTATGTTGGTATCATGCCTCGGTTCAAATATGAAAAACCTCTTTCTTTTTATCTCTTGATAAGAATATATGGTTAAATTTTGTTCTATATATTAGTACTCTTTACACGTTTAGGATTTAATTTATCTAACTTTTTAGATTTTAAAATTTATGTGTAATTATTAACTCCATTAGATTTATTTATTTTTAAATTTATTCGTGTGATATTTTTAAATAAAAAAACACTTGATAACTATGTAATAAAAAAATAATATTGTAATAAATTGACATTTAATAGTAGAATTTTAACGATAAAAACAATTAAATTTACATTTTAAATAATAAAAAAAAAAGAAACAATACAGGTCATTTCAATATACACCTAAAGTTGATTTTCAAAGGTGATGATGATGTAATGGGACTGTTAAATTGAAACTTAGAAGGATGAATATAATCTAAAATCGTGAGTGGAAGAGGAAGGGTGATGCATGCGACGGTTGTGATTTAGATGTTGCATCATTTTTATTTTCTTCCATCAATGGCATCATCATCTTAACTTGAAAGGCATGCAACACTTTAGTTGGTTTCTTTTGATTTTCGCCTACCTTTTATTTTTTTAAATAATTAATTTGAACATTTCTTCCTTTTTCCTTCTTTGATAAACGAATGAGATATTTTCCCTCCCACTTGTATGTCTGTTTTTGTTTTTGTTTTCTTTTGGAACTTTGCACTGGCTCCAACGTAACTCATTGGGAGCTTATGACCGTTACCATTGGAGTGCAAGTAACAGGAATTACATGCATATATATACATATATATATATATATATATATACTTATTCAATGATTGGGTTATATGTAGAAGCTCAAATTTTTGTTTTTGAGCAAAAAACAATTCTTTTCAGTTAAATTAGTCATATATATATAATAAAAAAAAGGTTTATTGACTAAATAGGCCGATTTTTTAGAAAAAGTGGGAAAGTGCGTCTAGTTAAGAAATTAAACTTGAGTCTAAACGATGTTTAACTAAATAAGTTAATATGTTAAAAATATGTTAAAAATATTAACTAAACTAGTTAAGAAATATATGACTTATTTAGCTTCTGTTTTCAAACTTGACTCCACATTCAAGACTTGAGTTTTATTTATTTTTTTAAAAATTATGTCATATTATTTTATTTTATATATAATATATTTTATATCACATAAAAATAAAAATTTATAAAAATATATAATACTATGATATAAACAATATACTAATTTGTTTATATGTAAAGTTTTAATAAAATATATACATATATTAAAACGTGAAATATTAAATTAAAATTATTTTTTTTTGTAAATTTTGTTTTTTTTTTCTAAATATAAATAGACCTATATGTTAATATGAGCCTCAATCTAGAGGTGTGCATGGGCCGGGCTACCCGGCCCGGCCCGAAGGCCCGCCCGAAAAATGGGAGGGTTTGGGTAAAAATATAGGCCTGAAATATGGGTTTGGGCACAAAACGAGGCCGTTTAGAAAATGGGCTGGCTCGAGACAAAATTTTTTGGCCCGGCCCGAATTATATAATAAATATATATTTTTTATTTTTAATTATATTTATATTTTAATTTTAATTTTAATATAATCAATTTTTATTATATTTTTCAATTTGTGTATTGTTTTAAGAATTGTTTTAATATATTTTTTATTTGTTTCTTGTTTTAATATTTATTTTAAATGTATTTGATTATTTAATATATTTTAAAATTTTTATTTAATAAAATAAGTTAAAAATTTAATATGGGTCGGGCCGGGCAGGCTCTCAGCTTTAACAATTTTATTTCGGGCCGAGCTTGGGCAACTTTTTAGGCCCATATTTCGGGCCGGGCCTGGGCCTAGAAAATGGGCCTAAAATTTTTGGTGGGCCCGACCCGAACCTGGCCCGGCCCGGCCCATGCACACCTCTACCTCAATCCGACCCTATCCATACATAGAAAGGAAATATGCTCATAGACTGAAGGCAAAAGAAAGGAAGCATCCCTTTCCCTTTAATTCCCGGCTCTTTTCAAGTATATAATATTAATGGGCAAAAGAAAGGAAATACGACAATGGTTACAATTAGAGGTGTGCATGGGCCGGGCCGGGCCGGGTTTGGGTCGGGCCCACCAAAAATTTCAGGCCCATTTTCTAGGCCCGGCCAAAATATGGGCCTAAAAATTTGCCCAAGCCCGCCAAATAAAAAATTGTTAAGCTTGAGCCGCCCTACCCGACCCATATTAAATTTTTTAACTTATTTTATTAAATAAAAATTTTAAAATATATTAAATAATCAAATACATTTAAAATAAATATTAAAACAAGAAACAAATAAAAAATATATTAAAACAATTCTTAAAACAATACACAAATTGAAAAATATAATAAAATTGATTATATTAAAATTAAAATTAAAATATAAATATAATTAAAAATAAAAATATATATTTATTATATAATTCCAAATTTCGCCAAAAAATTTTGTCGAGCCCGCCCATTTTCTAAACGGGCCTCGCTTTTGTGCCCAAACCCATATTTCGGCCTATATTTTTACCCAAACCCTCCCATTTTTCGGGCGGGCCTTCGGGCCGGGCCAGGTAGCCCGGCCCATGCACACCTCTAGTTACAATATTAATGGTGACTTAAAAAGTGATTATTAGGTAAGTGGGAAAAAAGTAATAATTGGGGATATTAGGAAAATCATAGTCATCCAACCAAAAGCAAAAACAAAGAGAAGAAAAGGGGGAAGCTAGGAATCATGTTTAAAATGGTGGAAAAATTGCTAAATGTGGAGAGAGATGGGGTTATTTGGATCCATGTCTTTTTTATTTGAGATAAGGGATCCATGTCTTAATAAAGAGTTGGCAAAACATCAAAAGCAAAGTAAAATCAATTCATATTTAAACAAGAAATTTAAAAAAAAGAAGAAGAAAAGAGTGCTAATCATCCAAATTTTAAAGATGAAAATGGAGAGTCATTATGAGTTTTTACAATGAACATTTTAGAGTTTTCTCATACAGACAGACCATGAATATTTGTAGTCCACTTCATTTATGAGTTTTTGACAATGATCACTATTACAATTTAATAACTTTAATTTTTATTTATGCATTTAAAACCCCTTTTTTGGTGTATTAAATAAAGATATTAAACTACAACACAGAGAGAGAGAGAGAGAGAGAGAATATCGTCTCTTTCATCCACAGGTCACAAATTTTCATGTTGTCAATAGAACAAAACTGGGAGAGAGAGGGGTCTAACAAAGAAATTAAGCTTTAAATGCGAGTTGGTTGATTTCCTCTCTCTTCTTATCTCTTAAGCACTAAGCATACATACCCTTTCCCTCTTCTTTTTCTTTAATTCCCTTATATATATATATATATATATATATATATATAAGCTTTCTTCGTTCTTAAATCCTGTACTTGTAGATCACCCATAGCCGGTCTCATTTTCCAACAATCACCCAAATCCAAGGGAAGTGAAAAAAAAAAGAAAGAAGAAAAAGAATGGAATTTCATGAATACCAAAGTCGTTTTTCGAGGCCTCCACCTTCCTTCTTTGGGGATTTCCTTGAAAAGCTCAAAGATTTTTGCAATTTCGCCTTTTCCGCCATTATTGGCAACATTTTCTCTGCGATCTTAACCTTCTTCTTTGCATTAGGTTCGTTTCTTTCTCTCGTATCGAAGCGTTTCAATTTCTCGTTGTAGATCTAATTTATATGTAAATATTGTTTCATTCAAGCCATTTGATTATTGATCTATTCATGGCCTTTGATGTTGGTTTTGCAGTAAATTGATATATATATATTACTTTGATGTTATTATTTCATGTTGCTGTTTTGTTGGATTGCGATACTATGAGAATATCTTGCTTGCAGACAAAGCAGTTTGGATTAATTTGTCTTACATTTATTTCTAAAATACACCTAGAATTAATGACTTTTTGTTTGGTTTCTTAGAATTAATGCTTGATACTAAGCTTAACCATCATGTACTCAAGTATTGGGGGTGAGATTGACATTGTTTGTGTGCAGTGGGCACCCTGTTAGGTGCCATGACGGGGGCTTTGATAGGACAAGAGACCGAGAGTGGGTTCGTTCGAGGCGCCGCAGTTGGGGCTATATCTGGAGCTGTTTTTTCAATCGAAGTTTTCGAATCTTCTCTTGTTCTTTGGCAATCAGATGAATCCGGGATCGGATGCTTGTTGTATTTGGTGAGCACTTTTGTTTATTCACCTGATTTTACAGTTTTGTTTTGGTTTGATTTGTGCTTTCTATGTCAATGAAAAGAGGGATATAAAACACAACTCTTGGACTTGGTTGATCTAAATTGATGAGTTTGTGATAAAATAATATTGCAGATTGATGTCATTGCAAGCCTTCTAAGTGGGAGGCTTGTCCGAGAACGAATTGGTCCGGCGATGCTGAGTGCAGTCCAAAGTCAGGTAATATGCTGAGGAGTTTGGTTTGTGTGCCACAACTTGATGGTTCCATCAATCGGCCATTTGCTAATGATTTCAGTTTCTGTTATCAGATGGGAGCTTCTGAAACAGCTTTTGAGGAGGTTCAGAACATCTTCGACACCGGTGGTGTTAAAGGATTGGCTGGAGATTTGGTTGAAAAAATCCCAAAGATCATAATCACTAAAAATAACAATGTCGATGCTTCTGGGGAGAAAGTCTCCTGTACAGTTTGCCTTCAGGTCCAACCATATATATTTTTTCGATTATTGAACTAGTAACACCAAAGAAGCTTGTCTGGTTGACGTTTGGTGTTTCATTTTATCTTTATGCAGGACTTTCAGCTCGGAGAAACGGTTAGGAGCTTGCCACAGTGCCATCACATGTTCCACCTTCCTTGCATAGATAAGTGGCTTGTTAGTCATGCTTCTTGTCCATTATGCAGAAGGGATCTGTAATGTTAATTTTTGTAAATTATACCATTAGATGAGTTATTTCTGTTTTTTGTTTATACTGCTGTTACTTACCTGGGCTGCTTGTATTTATTCATCGAATCAAATGCTTTGCCTACTCTGTCTGCCTACGTTATATGGCAGAATCAAACATTGTAATTCAATTAGCCCTTTGTATAAAGCTTTCGATTTACACTTTTTCAAACTTTTAATTGCCTATCTTGATATTGATTCTTGTGCTTTCAATAAATGACTCTTGTATATTGAATTATATTCATGGTAGAAACTTCCCAGCAACTTAGAACACGTTTCATCAAGAGACTTAAACATTAGGTCAGTATTTTTTATGGTTCTTCGCTTCCGAATAAACGTGGATTTGATTGTTTTGATGGACATATTGCAACCTGAAATAGTTGATAAAGCAGGTGAAAATGATACATGACCTAGTTCACATGATGAGGTTCCAAATCTAGTCTTGAACCATGTGATGAGGTTCACATGATTCATTTTCAAATATAGTCTTAGGGGCCATAAATATACATGTATAATTAGCAGTCAAAGTTCATGACTCATCATGAGAGCTATATGAACACTATTTGGTCTCATGAAGAGATTGAAAAAGGAATGGTTTCATTTAAGAACTCGGGGTTGTTTTTGCTAACCCATCCATCACCAAACTTTTGATTGTAAAAAATCTTTATTTAATTGTCAACAGATGCTTTTAAGGAGTCAAATGCAGCCCAAGTTGTAAGGTACAGCGATAGTTAAGCTTATTTGGTTATCTTCAAGCAAGAAAATAGTTTCAAAATTACTACAATAAAATTTCACTTTCCGACTTAACAACCACAATCTGATCCACATAGCTCATCCTATGAGCTTATCAACAAAAGAGAAATAGCCTAAAACGTATCAACAACAAAACCTGGGGATTGAAAATGAAGTCAACATATCAAAGCAATCACAAAAGGACATGGAATTACTTGATCAACTTGTTTTAATACTCCATGGTCTACTACTTAATTGGGTTGCTAAATAACTTCTTTTAAATGTGGTCCTCGCTAATCCTCTTTATTTGCATCCGCATTAAAGAGGTGATGCAAGTCATTGATTTTCCTTGTCTCATCTCATCTGAGGTTCTGGCCTTAAGAACATGGAGATTCTTTTCTATGCCCCTTTATTATTTCTTTTCTCCAGAAATGGCATGAGATTTTTTTATGTCTTCTTTTGGCTTATGTGCCGCCGTCTCAATAGAAGAACCAGTCCATGAATGCGGTTTTTATTTTTTTTTTTAATAATTTTTTATATTTCTTAATGATTTATATATAATGTGTTTATAGTTATCTAAAGGACAGACAAAACCATTTCTCGATGCAAATTTTTAAATAATTATTTGTTTTTAGGATTTTTTTTAAACATTTGTTTACATGACAACAATACCAAGTTAGTATAATACACATGGCCACCACATGTTGTGTCCGATTGGTCTATCAACCATATCAGCAGAACTTAATAATCAAACTTGGTCAACGTTAATAGTGAGCTTGATTGATTAGTTTTTCAATATTTAGGTTTCAATTGGGTATAAAATTTTTATGAGTGCTTACTTGAATTTTTTTAAAATTTTTTTGTTGAGGGCATTTTTTTAACATTAAGCCTTTTCAATTTTGTGAAATTAATTTCTAAAATATGTTTTAAGTCTTTGTACCCTTTGTGCATTTGAAATTTAGTCCCTCTACTTTTATTTATAAGAATTTAGTCTTTTACTTTTTCAAATCTCAAAATTTAGATTTAATTATTAACACCATTAAATATCCTCTATTAAATTTGCCGATGTATATTTTAAAATGAAAGAAATACTCACTTAACAATCATGAAACAAAACACGACATTATAGTAAATCTAAATTTAGCAATAAAAAAAATTAACTGTGCCAAGAACTGGAATTACATGTTAAAATTTGAAAATAAAAATAAAAACTAATTTTTTTTTTAAAAATAGTGTAAATTTTAAATATACAAACAAATAATACAAAAACTATAAAAAAAAAAAACTTTTAGAATGGCTATTGACAGGGGCGGATTGGAATCCTCAAGCACCCAAAAGATAATTTTTAAAAAAATTTTTAATTAGGTGCTCTAAACTTTTAAAAAATTTTATTGTGCCTTTTAATCTTTTTGAAAATTTTAATCAAGTTTTCTTAATTTTTTTGTAATTATTATTAATTTCATAAATTCTTTTTAAAAATTTAGTTAGATCTCAATTTTTAAAAACATTCTCATTAAACCTATAAAATTTTTAAAAATTTTAATTAAGCCAATAACTTAGTTCCAAGATCCTATACTCGGTTGTGTTTGAAAGTAAGTTGCCGGCAAGGAAAAATGTTAAAAATGAAAGAAATGAGGTGATTGCGTCAAACATATTTTGGTATTTGTTTTTTGCCGTAGGACCATAGACTTGTTTATTTACTGGGTTCTCATTCTCAAGCATCTTCTGATCATGCTCATAGTCATTAGCAAATGTGGCCACTTCTTATCATCGCCCTTTTAACAGCTTTGCTGGGTTCCTCCTTATTCTTCTGCAGAAGAAAGCTTAGTCAAAGATGGAGCCGTAAAGGTTAAATCACTTACCCCCCCCCCCCCCCCCTTTTCACAACTTTTAGAATGCTAATACGATTTAATATCATTCGTTATTCTCAAACAGGAAGTTTAAAAGCTGAGGAATCAAGGTTAAGGCGTTTCCAGTTGGAGGAGGTGGCTAAGGCCACCAAAAATTTCAGTGCAGAGTGTTTGTTGGGGTCTGGAGCATTTGGGAATGTGTATAAAGGAACCTTTGAACTCCATGGTACGTTAGCAATCAAGATAGCTCATGCCGACTCCTATCAAAGCGTTGATGAATTTAGAAATGGTAACAAGCTTTGGCCAATTGGTTCAAGTTTTTTAGATTTGTTGAATGTGAACTTTTGTAATGGTTTTCTTGTAAAGCAGAAGTGAGGCTTCTTTCGACTGTAAATCACCCCAATCTGGTAGGCTTGGTGGGGTATTGTGAAGAATCCGGTACGCAAGTTAAACATTGAATTGTTTTTCAAATTAGTATTAAAGATAAGAATAATCCAAGACTTGTTGCATTTGCAAGTTGTAAACAGGACCCAAAGGTGCAAAAATATTGGTTTATGAATACGTACCCCATGGTTCTTTACTTGAGTACATTATGGGTAAGTTCCCCCTACTTGTTTCATGTCATAAATTAATAAAAAGGAACCCGAAATGCTTACTGTTTGGAGTGTAGGAAGAGGAGGAAGAAACTTGACGTGGAGGCAACGAGTAAACATAGCTATTGGAGCAGCTAAAGGTAGATCCACTTCCCAATTTAATTTCAAGGATAGAAAAATATTGAATGATTCTTGTTTTAATTATCAGGAATAGCATACTTACACGATGGGATTAAGCCTAGCATAATCCACCGTGATATAAAACCGAGCAACATCTTAATTGGAGATGGTATGGAAGCCAAGGTTTCGGATTTTGGACTTGTGAAACTAGGACCGGTCGGAGATCAATCACATGTTAGCAGTCAAATAAAAGGAACACCAGGGTACCTTGACCCTGCATATTGTACCACCTTCCATTTGACTCCTTTTAGTGATGTTTATAGCTTTGGTGTCATCCTTCTGCAACTTGTATCTGCCCGCCCGGCTGTGTATTCAACTACAAGATGTCAACCTAATTATCATATCATCGATTGGGTTAGTGCTACTTCATTTATTAATTAAATGGATTTATGCAATAAAAAAGCATGTTGGTAAACTAAATCTGTATGTTTATGCAGGCAAGGCCGAGTATAGAGAAGAGCAGCATCGAAGAAATCCTTGATATTAGTCTTTTATCTCAGGCCCAGGCATGCAATATGGAGATGATGCTGAAGATGGGTGAACTCGGCCTAAGATGTGTGGAGAAAATGCCTAAAAACCGGCCTACTATGGCTCGGGTCTGGGAAGAACTAGAAGATACACTTCATTTAGTGGACAACTCCACGCACAAACAGCCCTGGAGAAGTAGTGGAAGAGCAACTAGCAAATTTGCTCCACCTACAGAACCGAGTACATCATAGATCATTGGATAAGGATTTTTCTCAAAGCTTCGTAAGCATAGACGGTGTTGGGTTTCAAAAGTTCCGTATTGAAATTGATAGTGTTTCATTGCAAAGTAGTACCAGCTTAAGATGTTTTGAGTTCAACACTAATGATGGTGTTGAAGTTGATAAGATTTTGACACCAGTTACGGAGGAGACAAGTAATCAGTGTTTTTAAGCTTTAAGAGAAGTAAGTCTTTGTGTTATAGTTGGTATTTGAATTCATCGTCTCGGCTTTTAGTCCCTTCCTTGTGTTGGTGTTTGAAAAAGGTTACTGAAAAGGAGATGAATTGTTCCACTAGTGTCCATTCATATCAACATGCAACAACGATTACAGGAATTTTGATTGATTTTAAGGGATGTAAAACATAATTTACAAACCCAAAAACACTCCAAAATGCCAGCAAATATACGAAATGAATGCTAACGATGATAGTCCTACAGAAAAGAATCTTTCTTCTGTCACCTTTGCACCTCTATTTTCCTGCTTCTTTCCTTTCCAGCTCAACGGCTTATAAACTAAATAGAATATTCCTCAAGTTAAAATGTTACATTATACACTAGAAAAAAATTAAAAATTAAAGACTAACCCACTGCACCTTCTCTATTGCCCTATAATAACTGCTGGCATCATGGAAGTTCAGGAAAGGATCCTGCACTTGGTAGGTACAGTACAACAGCATATGTGGCCAACCCCATTAACAGGGAGCCTTGGTTTTTGCAGGCAGTTTGATTCCACCTCCTCTCAGGGATAATGAAGGGCCTTTTGCTGAGCTGGCTCTGCTCACGAGATTCGAATCAAGAAATACAACTATGACTGTGATGTCATCGTGGAAATGACGCCGCACGCCTCGATCAATCTTCTTTAAATCTGAGTACCTCATTTCTCTCTTTTTAGCAGCTTCCTGCAAGGCAACTTTCACAAGCCTCCTAGCACTCCCCTGTGAGAGTGAAAAACACAAAACAGTCGAATAACAATTACTTTCCTCCTGTAAGAGCTGCAGTAAAACTGTATTACATGTCCATCCATCCACAAAACATATTTATACCCCTCGTTTGCCATTGTCCAATGATTATAATAACACATACGACAACAGAAACAAAAAAAAAAAAAATGCGGTCTTGGGAGATCAAGTTTCCATTCTCCCAAAGCCTTTCATTCATGTGCATATGCCACCATTCAAACAAGGAACAGTTTGTGCTAAAAAACCTAACAAACAACCATCGTAATCAAGAATGAGCTGCTCAAAGCAACATTAGAAGTCTAGCAGAACAGAATGAAAGTTCATGAGTGCTGATGTCACACTAGCTGAAGCAACAAAAAATTAATGATTTAAAGCAAAAACCAAAAGAATAGCTTACATGTCATGACTCATTCAAAGCATGTATACATGCCCAAATTTTCCAATTAAGCACCAAAAATTGCAAATCATGAAGTTAAAAAGTAAATTACAAACTCAAACCATATTAAATTATCCATCAAGCATATCTTACATTGCGTGGATGATTTTGAACTATATCAACTGCAACCTGATTGCTGAGATGTTCCCAAAGCCCATCAGAAGCAAATATGAGAAACTGATCATGAGGTTGGAGTTCATGAATTGATACCGATGGTTCTGAGCTCAAAATTGGCATCCTAAAAGGTTGACGAAGACGAAACTTTTGATATAGAGGCTCCCTGTTGAATTCAGCCTTTTTAAGATAAACATCACCTATTGATCTAGAAATCTGCAACAAAGAGGTTCTGTAAATGTCAGATGCACAAACAACTCACAACGTCCCTCCCAAAAAAGAACTTGCGCTTATTAAGGGAAAATAAACTAAGCAACAAAACCAGTTCAACAACCACAATATAAAAATTCATTTAAAGTTATCTTGCTTAACTTTAGCATTTCAGCCAATGAAAGCAGTAAAATGCAGATTTTTACATAATACCGGACAAAGATAAGCAACTTATAACATGTAGCTTTTCTGTGACTAAGCATGGAAAATTTACCTTTGTAACGCTTTCAACACATTTACAGAATTCAATAATAACAAGAAAATATAATTAGAATAGACCCTTTGTATGTCTAACAAAAGCACAAAAGCTTACCTGTATCAGGCCCTTTACACGCCATACATTATGCTTTAAAACTACAATGTGCGAGTCATCAGGGTGCAAAGAATGCATCTCCTGCCTGACAGACTCTATAGCTACATTATGCTCTGATGACAGCTGGATGGCAAGAACCTCCCCAGTTGCCTTGACAAGCCTTCCAAGCACAGCACGAGAGTCCCCAACGTTAGCAATATAAAGGGTCCCATTACAAACAACACCAACCAGGCAACATGATCCGACAGCTGCAATCTGGGGATTCATAGGCCATTGTTTTGTAACAAGAGAGAAAAATCCATCTTCTGTTGCTTGGTATGCTTTCTTTATGACATCCACAGACATTGATTGCTGCTCTGTGGCGAACCCTGCAAGATAATATTAACAACTGAGCCACACTGGCACCAACCTGATTCTCTACGTAAATCTTAGGCATTAAAGAAAAATTCTACTTTAAAATTAATAGCTGGTCTTTAGATAGTGGAATAAATACTACAATTTATGCACAAAAAGTCAGATATGCCAATGATTGCAATGGTTCCAAAGGTCTCTTACTCTTTAGATGCTGGAATAAGTGATCGTTGATATAGCGCGATGTCTCAGGGCCACCATGACCATCGTATATTCCTACAAAGGTACCGTATGGACCAGACTCAAGAGTGCTCAAGGAGCCAGATTCAATCTGGCTCTGATCCTCAAGCAGATTGTTGGCCTGGACAACAGCCATGGAAAACTCACCATTGAAGTGCTGCCCATTATCTTTGTACCATAGGAGCCCATCTTGCCAGCCGGATGCATCCGAACCTTTGTGCGCATAACGGTCCAAGGATGGCCACCAGCAGGCCCTCAGAAAGTTGACCAACCTCGATAACATCCCTCATCTCACCTGAGCCAGCCTCCAATTCCCCATAAACATCCAAATTGGATGCAATATACCGACCAAAAGATACTTAAACCAATAAATAATCAGAGCGGTCTCCTGTACACCAAAAAGAATATACACAGCTGCTAAATTGGTATGCAATCGAACAAATAATAGCTCACATCTAACTGGTAATAATACTTTCAGAAAAAGAAAAAAAAGAGAGTAAAACCCACATCCATTTCTGCCTAAAAATGGAAAAATAGAAAAGAAAACGAAACCCTTAAGCTACTACTACCAGCCAAGTAAATAAAAAACAACAGACGCGACATAAGTTGAGGTCAATAAGAAGAGTGAAGAACAACAAATAGAAAGTCAAATCTACCTTTACACTCCTACACTTGAACAAAACAGTAAAAATCGTTAGCAACAGTCGAAATAATACAACTATAAATGTTGAATCACAAACTGGAATAAAAAATTAGGGGAAAACATACCAAGTCGAGATTAAAAACATCAATCACATAAATTACTAAATATATTTTTAAAAAAAAGAAAGGAAAAGAAAAATAAACCCACAGTAGAAATTAAGCTGTTTGGTTTTCAGCTACTGAATCATAGCAGGTGAAAACAACGGAGATCAAAAGAAACAGAGCGATACGTGTTGGGTTTTTTTTTCCTCAAAGCGTTAGATCTACAGATCCATCAAATCAACAATCATGGGCTTTTAGTTTTTTTTTTTTTTTCCCTTTCTACGGTTTTTTCCCCTTCTTAGAGATGAAGAAGATAGAAAGGGAGAAAAAGAAAATTAGAGATATGAATGAATATCGGGGTGATAATGATAATGAAAATGAAGGAACTAAAACTGGGTTCGGGTCTGGTCGCTGGGTGTGTGGTCTTTCTCGATTCTCAGTAGACAAAGGCTTATAAATGAAAAAGGAACCAAGCCATAGCCGATAGCCCGCTATGCATGTGGGTAGCCATGGGCTCCACGCACATTCATATATAAAAAATAATATAGGCATAACCATAAATTTAATCCTCAATATTTATATTTTTTTATCAATTTGATATTAGTTTTTTGGAAAAATTAAATCTCTTTTTTCTAACGAAAATTTTGACTAAAATTTTAAAATTTTAATGATATTTATCAAGTAATCTATGCGACAGTTAATGTATATTTTATGTTGATATGATACTATTTATCTTATATATTATGTTATGAAATAATATGAAACTTATAAAATATTTAAAAATAAAAAATTATTATAAAAATTTCATAAAAAATTAGCATAAAATATGCGCAAACTACTAGTTTGTATTTTCTTTTAAAAAAGTAAATTGACTCTTTTTGAAGGATCAATAATCAAATTCGACTTCTTTTAAAATTTTGAAGACCAAGTTTAACTAAAAATAATAATAGAGACTAAATCGACAAAAGAAATGTAAATATTAAACGCTAAATTTATTGGCATGACAATAATATATTATATGCGTCAAGTAAAATATAACCTGAGTAATTGATATTCAATTTCATATGTTCGGATAAATAAATCAAGGATTTCAGAACTAGACTAGTGATTGAATCGATCAAACAATTAGTTCATTGATTTGATTGAATAAATTATTTAAAAATTATAAAAAGTAAAAATATTTTTTAAAAAATAGTTCAACCACCTAATTCAATCTATTCGTATCAATTCTCAAATCTACTAATCAAATATATTTCTTCGAACTGATATTCCTATTGATTCCCAAACCAATCGGACTAATTAATCGATCTGATTCGATTCAAACAACCATGGAATAAACTATATGTTAAATTACAAATTAATTTAAAATATTTAATTATCCCTTTCTTAGTTATTAAACAAATATAATTTGTATGAGAAAAAACGTAGTTGACATGCAAATGATAATTGATAAGTGTAGCAAAGCAAGGTTCCTTTAAACATACGCGTAATACATGTAAAATTAATCTCCTTTGTATGTAGTTATAAAAGAGAAAGGCAATATTGAATACGAGTAATTAGAGTTACATTATATCCAGCAGAGATGACATAAGTACATAGGTGTCCTCCACCACTGCTCCAACTCCACCTCTCTCTGTGCCACACGTGTGCATCAATATTGATAAGCAAGTGGCCATTATTTTATGGTTGGATTCATGTTTAAAAAAGAAATCTGGTCTCACACTCACACGTGGCTGCTGTGTGCGGCTGTTGCGACTGCCATCTTCCCTAACATCAAACAAACGCAAAACTCAAAAAAGTAATAAAAAAAAGAAGAAGGTCGACTACTGCCTCACTGTCGCAGTGCATGCAATCCAACTGGGTTTCTCTGTGTGTCCGGTGAAATCCAGCTATTTTCTTAATTTCTTTATTTACTTAACCCCCCTCGTTAACCACACGCTCTTTGGGATCTGCATTAACACGGTTTACGTCTACCTTACTCTATCTTCGTATAGGTCAATGTCTCCTTTTAAAAATACGTGCAAATCTATTATCTTTTAACACACATATAATCTCATTTCTCAATTCCATTTTCATAATAATGAAGAATTGCACTTCTTATTTTTTCAACTTCTTTAGGAACAGAGGGGTTGTTATGAATCTTTAATGCTTTTTTTCCCTCATAAATTAAAAAATTTATTCACCGACATTTAAGGGTGGATTTAGATGGACGGTAGAATGCCCTATACATTTAGTTTACTTTTTATAAAATACTATAGTAATTGTAAATAAATAAACCGTCTATCCAGACTCACTCTAAATTTACTTGCACATACAAAAAAACCCACTTTATTATGAATTTTTTTTATATAAAAATTACTTTTTAAAAAATAATACTAATGGTATAGGTAGAGTTCAACCATGATCCTTCAATGCAAGTTTAGTATCTAATTTCTAATAATAAAAATTAATATTATACACTTATTCATATTTAATATATTATTTAATTCAATTTAATTATAATAAAACATTTAAAAACAAGTAACTTACATTCGAAATTATTTCGGCCACAACTCTACTGGCAAGGTAAAATGTGGTCATATGTCCTAAGAAAATATTAAAAAATATAAGAATAATTTAAGACAAGCACGTTTCATGTATTATTTGTTTTTACATGTGGTTTCTTGATCAACATAAGTCTTTATATTTTTTTTAAAAATTAAAAATTTAGTCTTTGTACTTTTATTTCATGAAATTTAGTCTCTCTATTTTTCTAATTTCAAAATTCAGATCCAATATTAACACCATGAACATTTTCTTTTTGTCAATTTTAAGTTAATTACAAAGTCATTTTTTTTAAATTACATGGCTACCAAATGAATATATTTTTATTTGAAAAATATCATAGCAACAAATTTAACAATGTTAACAGTTAAACTTAAATTTTGAAATTTAAAAAGTAGAAAAACTAAATTTAATGAAATATAAGTATAATGACTAAATTCTTAATTTTTGAAAAGTCAGGAACTTGTGGTGTATTTTAACCTTTTATATATTTATTGTCCCAACCTATCAAAGCTTTGATTATTATTATTTTTTAAAAACTAAAACAAAGGCTAAAATTTTTAAAAAAAAAAAACGACTACTAATTAGAATTTTGATATGATGGAAAAAAATTTTAATAAAATGGATCAATAAATTTAAAATAAAAAAGGCTACTAATGACTTATTTTTCAATTTTTTTTATAATTTAGATTACTAATTTTTAAATGTTTTAACTAAAAAAATATGTTAAATAGATTGGATTAGAGATATATTAAATATGTATAAGTATATAATACTAATTTTATATCTCTAAAAATTAATGAGGTGTCATTATTTTATTGGTCTCTAAAAACTAAAAACTAAAAATTTTAAAATAATTCTAATATAAATTATTGTTTAATTATAAAGGACTATCTCGATGTCTAATAATAATTATAAAGGACCCAAAGCATTCCCAATGGGCCCATTTTATCGACGTTGAAATGCCTTATCAATGGATCCCAAAATAGGCCTAGCAAAGTAAGCC
Organism: Gossypium anomalum; assembly: GCA_025698475.1. Classification (NCBI taxonomy): domain Eukaryota; kingdom Viridiplantae; phylum Streptophyta; class Magnoliopsida; order Malvales; family Malvaceae; genus Gossypium; species Gossypium anomalum. The sequence continues at coordinate 22,337,885 of CM046966.1, forward strand.
CAACTGGCTGCCATTCAAAATTATAAGGGTATAATTGCAAGAGACAGTATTTGGTAAAGGATATAATTGCAAATACTCTATAGTTTTTAGTAAAATCCATAAGTAGTGCATTCCGTTTCCGACAAATAAAAACCAAAATGACGTACATTATTCGTTAGATTTTAGATTAAAAAAAGAAAAAACACGCACACAAAAACGACAAGAATCTCACCCCCCTATTATTTCCCTTATTCCCACACCCCCATGAATCGAAACCCCAAAATCTAATTACGAAATCCCTAATTTTTCCCCTTCTCTCTGAGGAATCTCCAATGAGTGAGACGCTTCCTCTGCCGCCGTCCCCCTCATCCGATGAAGACTTTGCGAACGACGGTGTGTGGTATGGCAACATCCAGTATCTCCTCAACATTTCAACCATCGGCCTCCTCTGTTGCGTCCTCATCTTTATCTTCCTCAAGCTTCGCAACGACCATCGCCTTATTCCCGGGCCATCCGCTCTGTTTGCTAAGCTCCTTGCCGTCTGGCACGCCACCGGCCGTGAGATTGCCGGCCACTGCGGAGCTGACGCCGCCCAATTCCTCTTAATCGAAGGCGGCAGCTTCGCGATTCTCTTGTCAGTCGCCTTTGTGGCTATTTCTGTCTTGCTCCCTGTTAATCTCTACGGAGGCACTGCTTTATTAGACGACCAGTTCTCGAAAACCACTGTAAGTCATATCAGTAAAGGTTCAGGGTTACTTTGGGTGCATTTTCTTTTCGTGGTTTTCGTTGTTGTTATTTTCCATTATGGAATGTCTGCTGTTGAAGAAAGATTAAAAATTACTAGGTTTAGAGATGGGAATGGAAACTTAAGTAACCCCAACTTGAATTCAATTACAATTTTTACGATTATGGTTCAGGGTTTGCCTAAGAATTTAGAGGTTGACAAAGGTGTTGTGCTCGAGTATTTTCAGTATAAATATCCGGGAAAAGTATACAGGGTTATCATGCCTATGGATTTATGTTTTTTGGATGATTTAGCCACTGAACTAGTTAATGTTAGGGATGAAATTACCTGGTTGATAGCAAAGATCGATTCACGTCTTCTGCCGGAAGAAAGTGAATATGTGAATGGAAGTGAAGGGTTTCTGGGTTGGATCCGTTGGTTGGGGAGGAAAATACAACGAGTTTTTGATCAGATTACGGGTACATTTGGGTTTACGGATGAAGAAAAATTAAGAAAGCTGCAAGAATTGAGAGCTGAGTTAGAGACTAAATTAGCAGCTTATAAGGAAAGGCATGCACCAGGTGCTGGGGTTGCTTTTGTGATGTTTAAGGATGTATATACAGCGAATAAGGCGGTTCAAGATTTTCGGAATGAGAAAAAGAGGCGGTTTGGGAAATTCTTTTCTGTCATAGAGTTAAAGTTGCAGAGGAACCAATGGAAAGTTGAACGAGCCCCTTTGGCCACTGATATTTACTGGAACCATTTGGGATCAACAAAATTGTCACTAAAACTGCGAAGAGTGTTTGTAAACTCATGTTTGTTGTTAATGCTTTTGTTCTTCAGTTCTCCACTTGCAGTAATCATTGCTGTGCAGAGTGCTGCTCGGATTATTAATGCAGAAGCAATTGATAATGCACAGTCGTGGTTGGCTTGGGTGCAAAGTTCAAGCTGGCTGGCGTCCCTAGTTTTTCAATTTTTGCCCAATGTAATTATATTTGTTAGCATGTATATAGTGGTCCCTTCTACTCTTTCTTATCTTTCCAAGTTTGAACGGCATCTGACTGTATCCAGTGAGCAGAGAGCAGCATTGCTAAAGATGGTTTGCTTCTTCCTTGTCAATTTGATCCTATTGAGGGCTCTTGTTGAGTCATCGTTAGAGAATGCTATCCTTCGGATGGGTCGATGCTATCTGGATGGAGAAGACTGCAAGAGAATTGAGCAATACATGAGTGCTTCATTCCTTTCAAGATCTTGCCTTTCTTCTCTTGCATTTCTAATCACAAGTACATTCTTGGGAATTTCATATGATCTGCTGACTCCAGTTCCTTGGATAAAGAACAAGCTTCAGAAGTTTCGGAAGAATGATATGCTCCAGTTGGTCCCAGAAAATACTGAAGAGTACCATTTGGAAAATCAGAACCTAAATAATTTGCGGAGACCTCTGATGCCCGAAAGTTTATTTGACTCTCCTAGGATGGGTGATATTGACATTCCGGGACAGGATCTTTCTGTATATCCTATCAGCAGCCGGACCTCGCCTATACCCAAGCAGAAATTTGACTTTGCGCAGTATTATGCATTTAATTTGACAATATTTGCCCTGACCTTGATATATTCTTCATTTGCACCACTCGTGGTACCAGTGGGTGCAGTTTATTTTGGATATAGGTATGTGGTCGATAAGTACAACTTTCTGTTTGTGTATAGAGTCCGGGGATTTCCTGCTGGCAATGATGGAAGGCTGATGGATACTGTGTTGAGTATCATGCGATTCTGCCTCGACTTGTTCCTCATCTCGATGCTTTTGTTCTTTTCAGTCAAAGGAGACTCCACAAAGCTGCAAGCCATATTTACTCTTGGGTTGTTAATAGTTTACAAACTGTTACCTTCTGATAGTGATAGTTTTCAACCAGCCCTTTTGGAAGGCATGCAAAATATAGACAGCATTATTGATGGACCGATTGATTATGAGGTTTTCTCACAACCTAGATTCGATTGGGATGCATATAGTTTATGATTATCAAGTCATTTACCGTTCCCCACTAATTAATTAATTCAATGATTTGTGTAGTGTACCTCAATGACTTTCTAGTAAAATCTTTTTAGGTGCATGTGGGTATCATATTGCCCTTTTCTTTTTACCCTTTTAACACGTGGGTTGATTTTTGATCATTACTGTAATGACCTGCTTTGTATCCATACCTGGCTTGTGTGTTTTCAAGGATGTATTCCACAGTGTCATGCAAATTTACATGAAACACATGACTAATTTAAGTCCAATCAGAACAAGGAAAATGGCACTATGATCTTAATTCAAGTCAAAACATTTGATATCCATTTATTATAGTTTGGTTATCAAATTGCAAAACCGATATAGCATTTATGAATATCTCTTTGCTCTGTTGATTTTGTAATAAATAGAACTGTAATTTGCATCCTTTTTTATCTTCTAATCTAGGCGATGGCATGTCAGCCTAACTGGATAATTATCGTTTGTTTTGTATATATAAATAAAAGTGAATATATCACGATATTTGGCAGTAATAGAGAGATTTGAAACGGAAAACAAGGCCTAAAGTATCCAAATCCAATAAAACCATGCTGTAAACGTGACTAGAGGATTCATGATTTTCATGCGAATTTTGTTTTAGATGAGGTGTCATTTGTTCCATTAAAAGGTAAAGAGAAAGTGATACGGTATATGAGTACGAGATAGTGAGAAAATAAGTGAAATAATGCAACCATTTATTATAAATGCTTGAAATGGTAGGGAGAAAGAAAAGTTCCAAGTGAGGAAAAACATGGACGAAATTATTTGTAGGCAAAACTTAGAAACAGAGGAAAACTAGGAGATGAATGCCAACTATGTCAACTGTCAAGAGTCGTTTAGACCTGTCCTATAACATATCCACTCTTGGCCAAGCAAATGGAACCTCTCCTTCACTCTACAATCCATTGCACACCTTGCCATCCTTCACTCATCATTAATCTCTCTCATTCTCTTTCTCTTTCTCTCTCTTTGGTTGCCTTGTCCTTAAATTAAAGGGCCTTTTTTAAAAATAAAAAAAAATTATTGCCATTTGAATTCGAATGAGAAGATTAACAATAATAATAAAGGAGAGAGAAAAAAAAATAGTCACAAGTAAGTTACTGAGTCTTTGCTTGTGACTTGGAATTTCGTTTTTTTCTTTGGAGAGGAAGGCCGAAGAGAGAACCATGCAGCATTTACCAGTTAAAAGCAACCTTCTTGATTCAGGTTCGGAGACGACCAAGTTCGGCTTCGGTGGTTACAAGCAGCCCCTTTGCCCCAAACCTCGCCGTGTCGGACCCATCGTTCCCGAGTTTCTCAAGCCCCTCAGGTGTACCAAACACAGGTTGGTTTCAATTTCATTGCCATGTTTTTTTTTAAAAATTTACATTACATTGGCTAATTTGGCCTCTCATGTAAATCATCATCATCAGCGAACACAACACTGATGGGAGAAGTGGAGTTCTGAACATAATTGCTGAGACGGTAAGGATTTTCATTCATCAAAACATACATATATGTTTCATAGATTACTAATAGTATCACATGATCTTAGACAAATGATGGAAGAGAATCGGCATGCACGGGGTGTTCCCCATCTTGCTATGCAGGGTCACCTCCAGGAAGAACAGGCAACCCTCTGGTTCATGACGTCAACTTCATTCACCAGATGGAGCTTCTTTCACCTTTCACTAGAACCAAGCTTTCAGATAAATTTGGCATCACCTCTGCGTCTCCTGTTTGAGACCATTCATGTCAAAATTTTCCACTGCACCAGCAAAAACTACTCTTTTTCTGGGATTTTTTTGGTAGCTTAACATTTTAGTACCACTATGTCTTTTTATTATTATTTTCTGTTGTAAATATTATGAGTTGAAATGGACTGGGGTGTCTCTTGTACATAAAAAAACAAAAGGGTTTCTTAATTGTTTTCAAGTTGCATTTCCTTCAATGAAGTTCAAAGTTCTGCCTATGAATGCTCATGCAAATCCATACTTAAAAGAAGAAAATATTGCATTGAATATAACTGCCACCGCCAGTTCAACTTCCTTAACTGTCATACAATAAATGAAAGTTAGGCCCCACGTCTTTAAATCCTCTCAACATAAATCCAAATACTACCAAAAATAAGTAATGATTTTTCTCTTTTAAAAACTAAAAGCAACCCAAGATCCAAACCCAATCTTTACTTCCTTCTTTTTTAATATCCATTTTTGTTTGTTCCAAATGCAAATCTTTGTGGACAATCCACTTGAATTCTCCTGATACAATGATTAAAAGAAAATGTCATCTTTCACAAAGACTATATTTTTCTTGTGGGTCTTAAGTACTAAGCTCAGCGACATCTTCACTTTCAAGATGCACCACCTTTTCTCTGAACCCGTCAAGAACTGGTCCAACTCCACTGGGAAATTCTCTCATTGGCCTGCAAAAGGTTCTTTTGAGTACTACGCCGTTCTAGCTCACTAGGACCGCCTCCTCTGCGGCCGCAAACTCTCTGACATGAATGCAACCCTTTCTTTCTCTGATGGCAACTCCACTTTCCACATCAGCTCTTTGGGATTGTAAGGATCTTTATGCCTCCTCTTTTTTTGTATTTTCTTCAAAGTTTTAGATTTAGGGCATTGTTTATTCTTTTATAATCTTGCTTGGGGTTTTCTTGGGGGGCAGTTTACATTACACAACAGTGCAATTGGGGACTCCCGGGTGAAGTTCATGGTGGCACTTGATACAGGGAGTGATCTTTTTTGGGTGCCATGTGATTATACCAAATATGCTCCAACTGAAAGAACTACTTATATTTCTGTATGTTTTCTTCTTTTCGTTTATTTTCTCCCTTTATATTCTGATTTTCTATGTTTTCTTCATGTCACTGGTGCATTTGAAAACGCTAAGACTATACCTCAAAGTGTCCCTCAAATGCAGCTCCTGTTTTGGATTTCACTGTTTATAGCAAAATTTTACTCTCAGATCCTTTTCTGTTCATTCTAGAAGTCAAATCCAAATATGTAATCCAAAGAAGTATAGTAGAACAATTTTCTTTTTTGTGTGTGTAAAGGACAGGGTATCCCAAGCCACATTAGACTCGAGGTCCCTCTCAACAAGTGCGCTTCTCAAGATTTGAACTTATGCTTTCACCCTTACGAGGGCAAGGTCGCTACCACCTCAACCTACAGCTTGTTGGTATAGTAGAACATTTAACCACATAAGGATGCTGTAATTTAACTACATTGAGTCAATGGGAAAAGTATTACTGGGGCTTGTAGTTAACCAGCTAGTGTGGAGATCAGTTCTTACACTGGCTGTCCTTTGAACTTATATTAAACTATGCATCTCCTTTGGAGGCTGGCAGGATTTTGAGCTTAGCATATACGACCCTAAAGGATCATCCACCAGCAAAAGGGTCACCTGCAACAGTAGCTTGTGTGCACACCGTAACCAATGTCTCGGAATGTTCAGTAGTTGTCCATACATAGTCTCTTACATGTCAGCTCAAACTTCTACTTCTAGGGTTCTACTAGAGGATGTTCTTCACCTAACAACTGAAGATAGTCATCCAGAATTGGTTGAGGTATATGTCACATTCGGGTAAGCTCTTGTAATATGCAGCTTAACCATTTTGTATGCCTTATTCTGCCATCATTCCCTTTTGCTGAAAGGCACTATGTATGTAATAACCTAATTTTCAGTGGTGTCGAAAATGGTGATTTGAGATCACTAAATCCGACAAGTAAGATTGAACAAGATAATAATTTAATATTTATGAGTCAAGTAAGAATTTAGAAGAATTTGTGAATTGGTGAATTTGGTGAATTAAAAGAATTTATTAGGTCAAACGGGTCAAAAATAAGGTATCGAGACGTCGAATTTGAAAAATGAGCTATAAATATTTTTATAAATATTTATGGAGTGTCATTTAGTTAGTATTAACGTTTTGTTGAGAAATTTTAACGTTTGGGTAGTCAATTAAATAAAAAGGACTAAATTGTAATAAAAATAAAATTTACTAAAAGGATTAAATAGCTCAAGTGTTAAAAGAAAGAGGATTTAAAGGGAAATTAAGCCTAAAAGTGAATAGGCTGGACGGAAATGGCAAGAAATCAGCAGAAAAATAAGGGAAATAAAGACAAAATTGGAAATTTTACAATTTTAACATATAAAATAAGGACAAAATTGAAAAATCTAGAGATCTCTTCATATTTTCTCAGCCAAAACGCCATAGAAGGTCTGGAGAAAGCTGGTTTTTCATATTTTTACATCATGTGAGTTTAATTTTTTCTTTTTCTTGATAATTTTTATGTTTTTATGACTTTTATAATTAGGTCCACTTATAGAATTCATTAGTTTTTGATTTTATGGGTGAAATTGGAAGTTACCCTAGATGGTTAAGGAAATTCTATGATGAATTATTATGAAATTTAAGTTCTAATTTCATATTAAGGTGATTTTATTAAGTGATTTTGATAGAAAATGGTATTTAGGACCTAATTATAAAAAAATTATGAATTGAAGGTTGGTGTTGAAATTCAGAATATAAAAGGTTTTGAAATAGCTTATAATGATAAAATAAAGTGCTAATTGAGAAAAATTAGTTCAATTGATGGGTAATTGAGCAGGGACTAAATTTTAAAAACTAAAAATTTTGGAGTAAAAGTGCAATTTTGAAAGTTGAAGAGCATAAATTGTGAAGTGAAATAGAAATCAAATAAATGCTAATGAGTGGAAATATTTTATATTATAGATCAAGAATCCAAAGGAGAACGAGGAAAAGAAAAAGTTGCGGAATAGTCCCTAAATTTCAATATCTTCTACAAATTAGCCGGGTAAGTTCATATGGTTGAATTTACATGTTTATTTGTGAATGATTGAATGATATAACGTGTTATTAAATATGAATTTGCTGTGGGATTGTGAAAATTATGTTAAAATGAAAGAATAAAGGGGGAAATTCAAATTAGGAAAAACGCAGGATTGAGTACGTTCGTATCGTGACATGTGATGAATTGTCAGATAAAACCATAGTTGTTCTATGGCAAAGTGTGAAATGTAGGTATGGTATCATCCATACTGAGTTGTGAAATGTAGGTATGGTATTATCAAATCTATACTGAGTTAAGAAACGTAAGTATGACATTTCCCATACCGAGTTGTAAAATGTAGGTATGGTATTTCAATGAGGAAAACCATACTGAGTTATGAATCGTGGCACTGAACAACGACGTACTCAATTTCGTAAGCTGTTTCCTAATTTGATAATAAGAAATACAAGAGAAGTGAACCAAATAAAAGAGATTGAGTAGTTGTAAATGTTGAGCTCAACTATGTGAAGTATTATAACAGTAGTTGTGAATGGCAAGAAACTTTAGTAAATTTTTTGGTATTTTTTGGAAATATTATGTTTGGTAAGCATTACTTTTAAACTTATGAACTTACTAAGCTTCAATAAGCTTACTTGTGTGTGTTTGATATTTTTATGTAGATTGAATTAAAGTGAAGTTGGTAAATCAGATCAACACAACAGGGCACACTATCCAGATAAATTCCGGTAGCTTTTGTTTTATGTTTAAAGATTTAAATGGCATGTATAAAGTTTAAATGACTTGAAGTAAAGATGTTATAAACTAGTTAACAATATTTTGTACTAAAATAGTTTTTAGTTAGTAGCAGTAGTTTGACTTTGAAAATTCACCATAAATTATGAAAATATAATTAGAGGTTTAATAAAGTATTAAATTAAAGCTTATTGAATCTAGTTTCACATAGAAGAAATGGTGTAAGCAAAAGACTTTCATATCAGGAAATATTTGGATTTTTGTGAGATAAGGTCAGAGTGATTTCGAGCTCCCCTATTCTAATTTGTAAAAATAATTAAAAATTGTAAAAAAATAATTAGGATTCATACTATATATGTATGGATTCCTTATTGAGTTTATTTTTAATAGAAACAAACGGCATGGTTATTTGAATTCTGTAAAGGGATAAATTTGGTTCGCAGTGCACAGGGGTCAGAGTAGCCAAACCCTGAAGCAGGGGAGACTTTAACTAATAAACTGTACTAATTGGCCCGACCAAAAATTCTAAAAAAAAAATTTTAAGTAGATATATGAGTCTAGATTCAGAAAAAATTTACGGATTTGGATTTTGAGTTTTCTAACTCGTGATATATTTTTTTTAGCGACTGTGATGCAGTTGGACAGCTTCTCTGGAAAGTATGATATAAATTGTCTGAATTTGTTTAAGTGCTCAAATAAGTTTAGTAATGCCTCGTGATCGACTCTGGTGACGGTCTCGGGTAAGGAGATGTTACATTTTTTACTATCAGAGCATTGGTTTAGTCGATTCTCGGAACGAATCTGATGTGTAAAGTGTTTAGAAATAAATGCCATATAAATCTGTGATAGTGTAATGTGAATGATTCGATCTAACTACTAATTTTTGTTATAGATTGTAAAGATGTCTGATAGACCCGAGGGTGCTAGTCAAGAAGAGGAAGTTAATAATAGAATACAGACTACTGAACAGGGAACAAGTGGTAATGTTCCGATTTCTTTGATGAGAGAGGAAGAACTTTAAAATATAATTTACGGGTTAATGAATCAGTGATATCGTGAAACAATACAAGGAAGAAGTTAGGCACAACAACCTCCTCCTCCCCCTACTGTACCACCAGTTACAACCCCTGTTGCTCCTCCTTTAATAGATGAATCTAGTAAAAGAACACTGATTGAGAAACTCAGGAAGTTCAGAGCTGAAGAATTTCGAGGGAGATCGGACGAAGATCCAGTTAAAGCAGAGTATTGGTTAAAGAGTTTGGAGAGAGTTTTTAAATAGATGATGTGTTCTCCGGAGGACTATCTGAGGTGTGCGATTTCACTATTGAAAGAAAAAGCGTATAATTGGTGGGAAACCATTGAGGCGGTGGTACCTGCAGATAAACTTACTTGGGAATTATTCCAAAACGAGTTTAAAAAGAAGTATGTGGGAAAGAGATATTTAGATAAAAAGAAGAGGGAATTTCTTGATCTTCGACAAGGGAATAAAACAGTGGCCGAATATGAAAGAGAATTTGTGTATCTTAGTAGATATGCTCGGGATGTTGTATTGACAGAGGAAGAAATGTGCATTAGATTTGAAGAAGGGCTTAATGATGAAATTAGAATAATGATTGGAGGACAGAGATTCGAGAATTTGTGGTTCTGTCTGATCAAGCTCAAAAGATGGAAGAAGTGTATAACAGAAAGATGGAAGAAGTGTATAACAAAAAGATGCAAAGAGAAAGAAGAAGTAAAAAGGTATACAAAAGAAGTTTCTCTAGACCAACTTCGACTTTTCTAGCTAAAAAGTTCAGAGATGATTCTAGTCGACTTGTTACAATTCCGGAACGATCAAATAAAAGTAAAACAACTCAACAAGATGTCGGAAGAAACTAAGAAACCAGCAGCTAGTGTTAGTAGTGTGCAAAATATTCCGAGACCTAGATGCAAAATTTGTGGTAGATTTCATATTAGTGAATGTTGGGGAAGAACCGGAGCTTGCTGTAAATATGGTGGAACTGATCATTTTATTCGAGACTGTCCTCAATTGTTAAAAGAAGATAGAGAACAAGGGGAGAAGCAAGCAAATACTCCTCAGAAAAGTAAACGTTCGGGTTAAAGCAGTGCTGTTGGGACTGTTCGTTCGGGAACAAGAGATACTGCAGCCCAATCAGAAACAAAAGCACTTGCACGTACATATGCTATCCAGGCAAGGGAAGAAGCTTCTGCTCCAGATGTGATAGCTGGTAATTTCTATTTTTTTGATGATTCAGTGTATGCTTTAATTGATCCTAGATCTACGCATTCATATATTTGCACTGCATTAGTGTCAGAAAAGAAAATGACTGTTGAGTCCACTGATCTTGATTTACAAGTTACTAATCCATTAGGGTAAAGTGTGTTAGTTAATTTAATATGTCGGAATTGTCCACTAAAAATACAAGGCTGTGAATTCTCTACTGATTTAATGTTATTACCTTTCCGAGAATTTGATGTTATTCTTGGAATGGATTGGTTGATTAAACACGATGCCATAGTGAATTGTAGAAAAAAATGGTTTGATTTAAAATTTCAGACAGTGGAAATAGTTTTAGCCGAGTTTGGGGATAAAAAGAATGATGTCAGAATTATTTCAGCCTTGCAGCTCAGAAATTGATTCGGAAAGGTAGTGAAGCATTTTTAGCTTATATTCTTGATACTCGGGGTTCTGAATTGAAGAAGGAACAATTGCCAATTGTTAATGAGTTTTCTGATGTGTTTCCTGAGGAATTACCTAGTTTACCCCCAGATCGTGAGGTTGAATTCGTAATTGATGTAATTTCGGATACAACTCCGATATCAATAACACCGTATAGAATGGCACCGGCTGAGTTAAAAGAGTTGAAGATGCAGTTGCAAGAGTTATTGGATAAATGGTTCATCAGACCAAGTACATCACCTTGGGGCGCACCTGTCTTATTTGTGAAAAAGAAAGATGGCTCGTAGCGATTGTGTATTGATTATAGACAGTTGAACAAGGTAACAATTAAAAATAAATATCCATTACCTCGTATCGATGATTTGTTTGATCAACTGAAAGGTGCTGTAGTGTTCTCAAAGACAGACCTTAGGTCTGGGTATTATCAGTTGAAGGTTAAAGAGTGTGATGTGCCAAAGACTGCTTTTCGGACTCGGTATGGTCACTATGAATTTTTGGTAATGCCTTTTGGTTTAACAAATGCCACTGCTGCATTTATGGATTTAATGAATCAAATTTTTCAGTCTTATTTGGATAGATTTGTGGTGGTATTTATTGATGACATATTGGTCTATTCAAAGACAGAATCCGAACATGCACAGCACTTAAGAATTGTACTACAGACTTTGAGAGAAAAGTAGTTATATGCAAAATTTAGTAAATGTGAGTTTTGGCTTTATGAAGTTGGATTTCTGGGTCATATTGTATCAGCTGAAGGAATTCGTGTGGATCCAAGTAAAGTTTCAGCAGTGGTGAATTGGAAAACACCGAAGAATATAACTGAAGTGCGAAGTTTTCTGGGATTAGCAGGATACTATCGCCATTTTGTAAAGAATTTTTTCGTGTTTGCTTCACCAATGACTCGTTTATTATAGAAGAATGTTGAGCTTGTGTGGTCTGATGAATGTCAGCAGAGCTTTGATCAGTTAAAGAAAATGTTAACAGAAGCTCCAATCTTAACTCAACCAGAATCAGGTATACCATATGTTGTGTACAGTGATGCATCTTTAAATGGTTTGGGTTGTGTGTTAATGCAGTCGAGAAAGGTGGTGGCTTATGCTTCACGGCAGTTAAAACCACATAAAAAGAATTACCCTACACATAATCTTGAGTTAGCTGTAATTGTTTTTGCTTTAAAAATTTAGAGACACTATTTATATGGTGAGAAGTGTTATATTTTATACGGATCACAAAAGTTTGAAATACTTAATGACTTAGAAGGAACTGAACTTAAGATAGAAACGGTGGTTTGAGTTGCTAAAAGACTATGATTTGGTTATTGACTATCATCCAGGGAAAGCTAATGTAGTTACTGATGCACTCAATTGAAAGTCATCCTTGTTTGCACTTCGGGCAATGAATGCTCATTTGGCTCTTAATGAAGAATGTGCTGTATTAGTAGAATTGAAAGTAAAACCAATGTTCCTTCAACAAATTCAGAAGCTGCAGAATGAAGATCCAAAATTGGTGCTGAAATGGCAAATGGTTCATGATAATTTAGATTCAGAGTTCAGTATTGATGATGAAGGTATGTTGCGTTATCATAATAGGATTTGTGTTCCAAATAATTCTGATTTAAAGAATGATATTCTTTCTGAAGCACATAATAGTATGTATTCTATTCATCCGGGGAGTAAAAAAATGTATGATGATCTGAAAAAGACATATTGGTGGCCTGGTATGAAAAGAGAAATTTCAGAATTTATTGCAAAATGTTTGATCTGTCAGCAAGTTAAAGCAGAGCATCAAGTGCCAACGGGTTTATTACAACCTATTATGAATCCTGAATGGAAGTGGGAGCATGTTACAATGGATTTTGTGTCAGGATTGCCCATGACTCCAAGAAAGAAAGATTCAATATGGGTGATTGTTGATAGATTGACAAAGTCAGCATACTTTATTCCAAATGTCGATGCATTTTTCACTTAAGAAGTTAGCGCAAATTGTATGTGTCGAGATTGTGAGACTACATGGAGTTCCAGTATCTATCATTTCAGACCGGGATCCGAGGTTTACTTCCAGATTTTGGAATAAATTGCAAGAAGCTTTAGGTACCAGATTGAATTTTAGTACAACATTTCATCCTCAAACAGATGGACAGTTAGAGCGAGTGATTCAAATTTTAGAAGATATGTTAAGATGTTGTATACTCGAGTTTAGTGATAGTTGGGAAAGGTATTTACCATTGGCTGAGTTTGCTTACAACAATAGCTATCAGTCTAATATAAAAATGGCACCATTTGAGGCTCTTTATGGTAGAAAATGCAAGACTCCATTGTGTTGGTCTGAATTGAGTGAATAAAAAATAGTTGGGGTTGATTTGATTCGAGAAACCGAAGAGAAAGTCCAGATTATTTGAGATAGTCTAAAAGCTACTTCAGACCGTCAGAAGTCATATGCGGATTTAAAACGAAGAGACATAAAATATGTAGTGGGTGATCGAGTATTTTTAAAAGTTTCACCGTGGAAAAAGGTGTTACGGTTTGGTAAAAAGGGAAAATTAAGTCCGAGATTCATAGGGCCATATGAAATTGTGGAAAGCGTTGGTCCTATAGCTTATCGGATGGCTTTACCTCTGGAACTTGAGAAGATTCACAATGTGTTTCATGTGTCTATGCTAAGACGGTATAGGTCAGATCCTTCACACGTAATTCCTCATACTGAAATTGAGCTTCAACCAGATATGACTTATTCAGAAGAACCAGTGAAGATTTTGGCTCGTAAAGTAAAAGAATTGCGGAAGAAAAGAGTACCATTGGTTAAAGTATTATAGCATCGACATGGTATGGAGGAGGCAACCTGGGAAATAGAGGATTCAATGAGATCACAGTATCCAAATCTATTTTCAGGTAACAAATTTCGAGGACGAAATTTTTAAAGGGGGGAGAGTTGTAACGGCCTAATTTTCAATGGTGTCGGAAATGGTGATTTGAGATCACTAAATCCGACAAGTAAGATTGAACAAGATAATAATTTAATATTTATGAGTCAAGTAAGAATTTAGAAGAATTTGTGAATTGGTGAATTTGGTGAATTAAAAGGATTTATTAGGTCAAACGGGTTAAAAACGAGGATCGAGACCTCAAATTTGAAAACCGATCTATAAATATTTTTATAAATATTTATGCAGTGTCATTTAGTTAGTATTAAAGTTTTGTTGAGAAATTTTAACTTTTGGGTAGTCAATTAAATAAAAAAGACTAAATTGTAATAAAAATAAAATTTGCTAGAAGGATTAAATAACTCAAGTGTTAAAAGAAAAAGGATTTAAAGGGAAATTAAGCCTAAAAGTGAATAGGCTGGATGGCAAGAGCAAGAAATTAGCAGAAAAATAAGGGAAATAAGGGCAAAATTAGAAATTTTACAATTTTAACATATAAAATAAAGACAAAATTGAAAAATCTAGAGATCTCTTCATATTTTCTCAGCCAAAAATGCCATAGAAGGTCTGAAGAAAGCTGATTTTTCATATTTTTACATCATTTGAGTTTAATTTTTTATTTTTCTTGATAATTTTTATGTTTTTATGACTTGTACAATTAGGTCCACTTATAGAATTCATTAGTTTTTGATTTTATGGGTGAAATTGGAAGTTAACCTAGATGGGTAAGGGAAGTTTATGATGAATTATTATGAAATTTAAGTTCTACTTTCATATTAAGGTGGTTTTATTAAGTGATTTTGATAGAAAATGATATTTAGGACCTAATTGTGAAAAAGTTATGAATTGAAAGTTGGTGTTGAAATTCAGAATATCAAAGGTTTTGAAATAGTTTATAATGATAAAATAAAGTGTTAATTAAGAAAAATTAGTTCAATTGATGGGTGAATTGAGTAGGGATTAAATTGTAAAAACTAAAAATTTTGGGGTAAAAGTGTAATTTCAAAAGTTGAAGAGCATAAATTGTGAAGTGAAATAGAAATCAAATAAATGCTAATGAGTGGAAATATTTTATATTATAGATCAAGAATCCAAAGGAGAACGAGAAAAAGAAAAAGCTGCAGAATAGTCTCTAAATTTCAATATCTTCTACAAATTAGCCGGGTAAGTTCATATGGTTGAATTTACATGTTTATTTATGAATGATTGAATAATATAACGTGTTATTAAATATGAATTTGCTGTGCGATTGTGAAAATTATGTTAAAATGAAAGAATAAAGGGGGAAATTCAAATTAGGAAAAACGCAGGATTGAGTACGTTCGTATCGTGACATGTGATGAATTGTCGGATAAAACCATGGTTGTTCTATGGCAAAGTGTGAAATGTAGGTATGGTATCATCCATATTGAGTTGTGAAATGTAGGTATGGTATTATCAAATCCTTATTGAGTTAGAGACGTAGGTATGACATTTCCCATACCGAGTTGTAAAATGTAGGCATGGTATTTCAATGAGGAAAACCATACTGAGTTATGAATCGTGGCACTGAACAACGACGTACTCAATTTCGTAAGCCGTTTCCCAATTTGATAATAAGAAATATAAGAGAAATGAACCAAATGAAAGAGATTGAGTAGTTGTTAATATTGAGCTCAACTATGTGAAGTATTATAACAGTGGTTGTGAATGGCAAGAAACTTTAGTAAATGTTTTGGTATTGTTTAGAAATATTATGTTTGGTAAGCATTACTTTTAAACCTACGAACTTACTAAGCTTCAATAAGCTTACTTGTGTGTGTTTGATATTTTTATGTAGATTGAATTAAAGTGAAGTTGGTAGATCGGATAAACACAACAAGGCACACTATCCAGATAAATTCCGATAGCTTTTGTTTTATATTTAAAGATTTATATGGCATGTATAGAGTTTAAATGACTTGAAGTAAAGATGTTATAAACTAGTTAACAATATTTTGTACTAAAACAGTTTTTGGTTAGTAGCAGTAGTTTGACTTTGAAAATTCACCATAAATTATGAAAATCTAATTAGAGGTTGAATAATTAATGAAATTAAATCTTATTGAATCTAGTTTCACATAGAAGAAACGGTGTAAGAAAAAGACTTTCATATCAGGAAATATTTGGATTTTTGTGAGATAAGGTCAGAGTGATTTAGAGCTCCCCTGTTCTGATTTGTAAAAATCATTAAAAATTGTAAAAAAATAATTAGGAGTCATAATATATGTATGGATTCCTTATTGAGTCTATTTTTAAAAGAAACAAACAGTATGGTTATTTGAATTCTGTACAGGGAGAAATTTGGTTCGTAGTGCATAGGGGTTAGAATAGTCGAACCCTGAAGCAGGGGATACTTTAACTAAAAAACTGTACTAATTGGCCAGAAAAAAATTCTAAAAAAATATTTTTAAGTAGATATATGAGTCTAGATTCGGGGAAAATGTACGGATTTGGATTTAGAGTTTTGTAACTCGAGATATGATATTTTTAGCGACTGTGATGCAGTTGGACAGCTTGTCTGGAAAGTATGATATAAATTGTCTGAATTTGTTTAAGTGCTCAAATAAGTTTAGTAATGCCTCGTGCTTGACTCCGGCGATGGTCTCGGGTAAGGGGACGTTACAATGTAGGCGAATATTTGTTTCCCCATCACTTTTCTAGGTTCAGATGAAAATGCAATATGAATTGTGCAGCTGTGGGCAGGTACAAAGCGGCTCATTCCTGGATGTTGCAGCTCCCAACGGTTTATTTAGGCTTGGCATGGAGAAGATAGCAGTTCCGAGCATTTTATCACATGAAGGTTTGTCAGCTAATTCTTTCTCCATGTGTTTTGGACACGATGGAATTGGAAGGATCAGTTTTAGAGACAAAGGTAGCCTTGACCAGGAAGAGACTCCGTTTAATCTTAACCCACCGCAGTAAATGGTAATTTTCTTATTTACTTGATGCTTGATAAATAGTGAATTTAGACTGATGTATTAATGTTGCTGATGGAACATTTTATGTTATTCTTTAACATCTAGTCATGATTTATGATGCAGTCTAACCTATAACATTACCATAACTAAAATTCGGGCGGGGACAACTATAATTGTTGGTGATATTACAGCTCTTTTTGATTCTTGGACTTCGTTGACATACTTGGTTGACCCAACGTATTCAAACCTTTTAGAGAATGTACGTATTTTGCATGTTAAAAATCGACAAAACTTGATGTCCCAACTTTAGTAACTTATGCTTTCCTATAGTTCCATTCTCAGGCACAAGATAGGCGCCGCCCACCTGATTCAAGGATCCCTTTTGAGTACTGTTATGACATAAGGTACATTCTTTAGTCTTGTTCATACACTGTTTTTCTCCATTAGGGTTGAACTTGAATTCTGCACATATTATCTTTTCTCTTTGCATTATGCAGCCCGGATGCAAATGCTACTTTAATATCTAGTATGAGTTTAAAAATGAAAGGTGGGAGTGACTTTCCAGTCTATGACCCGATAATTGTCATTTCTACCAGAAGTATGATTGTAAGTGATGCTTTGCCTCTATGCTTTAGTATATTGGACCTTGTTTGCTTACGAAATTCAAAGGCTTTCATGCAGGCTACGACGTTCAGGAAACTAATACATCTGAAGTAGAATCTTATGCCGTCTCCACACCTCCACCTGTTTCTGCCGGAATCCATAATTATTCTACCCCAAAATCAACTAGTAAAGATATCAGAAATACCGATTCTGGCAGTTGTGTTCCCTTGCAAACTTGCCATCTCCATATTTCTCTTCCGGCTTTCTTCGGAGTTGTCTCCATATACATGCATATGGCATATATGGCTTAGATGTCTATCTTGTTACTGTCTTAAGGCACATATGGTAGATAGATTTAGAAAAGGATAGGGAACTATTGATCGTTGTCGAATTTTAGAACACCGAGTCCAAGACAGAGACAGTATCATCACAGTTTTGTTGGAAATAAAACCATGAATCAGTTTTGATCAACGTATGATATGATATCACGAGGCAACCACTGAATTGAATATTCAAACAGTCCACAACTAGGGTAGATAGGAAATAGTTGGATAAAATTTGCAAGTCATCTCTCAATCAACTTGGTAAGGTCGTAACTCGAACCGCTTTTGCTTTGCAGCTCCATCTGGGAACCTTCCCTTTGAAAAATTCCACACTTAAAATGATAATAATAATTAAAAACATGACAATAGTTTCTTATCAAATAATTATTATATAAAAGGATTGCATGCGACTTAAATAAATTTTCATATAATTGACCGCATCCCAGTCTATGATATGGATTGGTTACCAACCTAAAGTAGAAGTGAAAGGTGGCTTTTCTGGCTTTAAATATTAATCAAAAGGCAGGCAGAGCAATTGCTAAGCTACCATGGCTTTCTTCTTCTTTTTTATTTTTTATTTTTTATTGTTGACTCCTTCCATTGCAAACCCCAATGCAAATATGATGAAATTCATTACTATCCTTTATTGTTGTTGTACGCAAATGTGATTGAATATTTGCAACTAAACATTAATTTTTTAAATAAATTTTACAATCAACCTTGGTATTGGATACTTTTAAAAGAATTCCAAAAAAATAGTTCTTAAGATGTGTTATTAAGATATTAACATTAACTTCAATTTATATAAAATTTTAGTAAAAGAAAGTATTAGTTATTAATAGTTTTTTATTCATTAAAGAGTTTTCTTAATTTTGTATGTATTAATTAAATTACATTTTTTTTAAATTTTGTAAGGTATTATTAATAATATACCTTTAAAATTAAAACATAATAATATATAATTGATATCAGAATAAATCATATTTTGAAATTATTTTTAAAATATAAATATTATAATAGTAACTACTCTCCTTGCCTCAGTATTCTTCTCTTATTGTATATTATATCAACAATTGGTGCAATGAGTGTAGATTACATGGCTTTTCAATGCTAAAGTGGCACCTCAACTAACTAAACCAACCAGACCAAAAACCTAACTGACCAAGTCAACTCTTTTGTTCCACTCAACACCTTCAACCCACCTATTTCAGGTATTTCTATTGGTTTGAGCTCTACACAAACCTTTTTTTCTACCTCCATTTTCGCTGGAGCTCAGTTGCAATATTTAAGCATCCTTCTCCTCACTTTGGAACAATTAGTAAAGGCTCTAGAAGATTCTCTAGCCTCCAACTCTACCACTTTTGATTCACCAGCAGGAGTAGCTCCACTGGTCACCTTGACTCCCCTAGCAATTGCAATGCCTCAATTGCAGCCTAATGTGATTCCTCCTAGACCTTTCGGTTATATAGCCCACCACTTACAAGAAATTGTAACCTGTCTCACAATCGTACCTTCTCCTCCAACCATAACTCCCATCCTACTAGACTAGGGTTCTCACCAATAAGCATCAGTTTCTCAGCCTCATGACTTAGAGTCTCAAAAGAAACTATGACATCTAGAAGAGCAATTCTCTTATCAAGAACGTCCCTTCAAGGAGCAACAACATATCCTTGACAAAAAAAGCGCTCAAAATTAGCAGCTTATTGCAGAGTTGAAAGCCGCATGAAAGGTCCCGAGGTAAGAAAACCCACAGCATCAGGAGGAGGAAGCTTAATCTATGCTCCAAGGGGGTAACTAGCGTGACAATTTGGAAGGTCTTCACAAGCACAATCCCAACCTTCCAGCAACATCCCAACACTCTTAAGGTAACAACAACATCTCCATAGAAAAACAACTCAAGGCTTTCAAGGCAAAGCTGATGCAAGAGGTAAAAAGGGGGAAGATCAGATGAATCTATCTAGAACTACTCCAATGAATCGTTGGCAACATCCCATTTCTCTTTTTCTATTCATTCCATTCATTTCTATTAAATATGCTGTGACAACTCTAATTTGACCCTAGTCGGGAAGTGGTTTCGGGACCACAAAACTGAGTCACAAAATTATTTAAATACTCTTTTCTATGTTTATTATATGTGAAGTATCATGTGTGAAAGTATCATGTCTAAATTTTGTCATTTGAATGTGAAATAATGAAAAAGGACTTATGTGATAAAATTGAAGAATGTGTTAGGAAGAAATAAGGTGACCGAATAATGCATGGCTTATTAAAAGGGAGGACTTGCATGTCAAATTGTCCAATTTAAAGTAAGTGGCCGGCCATGATGATGATGATTTGTAATATATGCATTTTATATATATAAGAAATATAATTATTAAATGTTTTATAATAAACATAAGAAATTAATAAAAGAAAAATAAAGCTATACATCCTTGCCTTGTTCTTGCTGAATGTTTGAGAAAGAAAGAAGAAATATGCTTTGAGGATTTCGACAATGTAGCAAGCTAAAAATTTAAGGTAAATTTCATGTAGTTTTTGTTAATTTTTAATAGATGTGTGATCCTTGTTTAATTAGTGTTAAACCCCATGTTGAAATTTGATTTCGGTTGAAGTATGTGCATTCGGTCATAGAGGAAATTGAATCAAATTTGGTTGTTGTCTTTAGGTTTTAATGACAAAGTGAAATCGGCTTGTGTGTATGTGTAGTTGCCGAATGTGAATTTAGATAACATCAAGTAATGTTGCGTTTTAAAATGATGAAATGGAGATTTAAGCTTGTTAAATTTGCCCTTATTATTTTCGGATAAGTTACTTAGATAAGCTTGTTAAATTTGCCCTTATTATTTCCAGATAAGTTACTTAGATGAGCTTGTTAAATTTGCCCTTATTATTTCTAGATAAGTTACTTAGTTAAAGAAAATTTTTTAAAGTACTTAGTTAATTGATACTAGGTTAATGGTATGTGCATAAAATGTTTGAATGTTAAATAGGTTATTGCTTCAATGACCGAATGTGCCAAAGGCTAATGCATGGTCTAGTTGATCAATATGTGTTAAGAGAACGTGAACAAATATCTATTTGATTAACTATATATTCGAATATATGGTTGAGATATGTATATGGAAATATGATAAATCATATGAGTTTTGTGTTTGTGTATGTGAACTAAGTATACAATGAATATTCGGCTATGTAAGTCATAGGAATTTTTGGTAATGTACATATTTGGTCATTAGGGTTTTATGTACTTTGGATATGTGAGATATGTGTTAAGGTAAGTTACTTATTTGATATAAGTTTTCGGTTATAAAGGTGTACATGAGGAAATGTTAAATAAATTGTATTAAATTGCTTAATGTGATTAAAAATGTGTATGACCATTTTGTAATTGAGCTAAAAGTAGCTATATGGCCTATTAAATTTCTTGTCATATTCGGCCATAAGCTAGCATGATGGGACTTTAATAAGTAAATTTTGTTTGAATTAGCACAAGAGCATAAGGAGCCAATTTTGGATAAAGGGAAAGCGAAACTAGTCGATTAGTCAATCCGTAGTTATTCGATAAAATCCAAGGTAAGTTCTTAAGTGTTTGTGTTTGATCACGTTATATGCTTAAGAGTTGAATAATAATAATTAAGAAGATGTTTGATTGTATATATATATATATACATATACATAGGTTCTTTGTGTTGAATAAATATTAAATTAAAGTTATGAGCCGTATGTGACTAGCATATCTAGTCGACTTTGATACTATCAAATGATGTACTAAGATATGTGTTCCAATGTGGAAATTAAACCTTATGTGGTTGAAAGGATGAAAATCTTTGTTCATAGATATGTGTTTCAGTTATACGTAATTAGAGTATAAGTTATGAAAGTATGAAAGAACAGGTGAATTGTTTATCGAAATGTGATATTCGGGCCTCGGCCTAGCAAGTTTTAAGCTGGTGAATAATATTATCGGGTTTCGGGCCTAGCAGGCTATAATGCCAGTGAGATAATATCGGGCTTCGGGCCTAGCAGGCTATAATTCCGGTGAAATGATATCGGGCTTCAAGCCTAGCAGGCGAAATGCCGGTGAATGAGTTCAGACTTAAAGTCTAGCAGGCTTCGTGCCGGTGATGAATTCAGGTTTAAAACCTAGCAGGCTAAATGCCGGTGATTTGATAAAAGTCTAAGACTATGAGAACTTGTGTTAAATCGACAATTGAATTCATTCAATACATTAAGTTGGCCAGGTATGTGATATATATGTATACATGTTAGATCGATTGGAATTGAATTATGAATGTGAAATGAGAAGCATAGGTGAAGATGTCATATGTGTATATGTGTATTCGGTCATGGTGAAAGGTTATGTGAATTATGTGAAATACCATTTAGATATGAATGACGAAAGTAACTGTGGTTATGAAATGGTACAATGGTTGAATTCGGTTGAATTAAAGTTGACATTGAAGTATTTAAATACCTATGTCATATATGTAAGTATGGGTAAAACCATCGTAAATTATCGATAAGGGTGGGCTATGTGCGGAACCATCTTATAATCGCTAATTTGAACGGTTGTGTGCGAATCATTGAGCATGATGTATTGTATTGAGATTATGCTTAAGTGAAATTATAGATATGTGATGAAATTGATTGGTGATATACATGTTTAAATAATATGAATGCAAAGAATGTGTGAAAGAGTAAATTTGTAATAAATTTGCTTGGGACAGCAGTAGTAATGTGATTTTGGAAAATCACCATAAATTGTGAGAGTTGAGTTAGAAGCTGAATAAATTATGTAATTAAAGCTTAATGAGTCTAGTTTCTTATAAAAGAAACCGTGTAAGCAAAAGAATTGCTGATAATGAGATATTTGAAGTGGCGTGGGACAGAATCAAATGACTTTGGGGTCCCCTGTTCTGTTTTTAGAAAATCATTATAATTTGTAAAAAAAATGGTTATAAGATAAAATTTATATTTTTAGACTCCTTAATGAGTCTAGTTTCAAATGAAATCAACGAGAACATATTTTGAATTTTGTACAATAAGAAATTTGATTTGTAGTGAAGAGTGGTCAGATTAGTCAAACAGTGAAACAGGGGAAATTTTAAGAAAAATCTGGTATTGATTGGCCAAACCAAAAATTCTGAAAATTTTATGGATAGAAGATATATGAGTCTATTTTCAGGGAAAATTAACGGAAATTGATTTGGAGTTTTGTAACTCCAGTTATAAATAATTTAGTGATCATTACTCAAGAAGACAACTTGTAGTGAATTTGTGATTATGTTGTAAACATTGATAAAACTCGTTAATGAGATGTTTATTGTTTTCTTATGAACTTACTAAGCGTAAAACTTACTCCCCTTTTCTTTCCCATATTCCCTAGGGTTGCCAGGTTAGCTCGAGTGGAGGCCATCAGAGATATTATCACATTGTCGAGTCTACGCTATTGGCGTAAGTAAATCTTAGTGTATCGAGTCTATGGCATGTATAGGGTTGTAAAGTTGAGTATGTAATATTATGATTAAGCCAAATACTTTGGCTTGTTATTAAGGTAGTTTGATTATTCATATGCTTATATATTATTATCTCCTGTGATGTGGTTTATAGCATGTATATTTAGAATTTGAATTGTGATTTATTGTTGAGTAAGTAAATGATACAAGACTAAGATATCGGTAAAATTTTTTATAATGCCTCATAAATATTTTGGGGCCTTGTAAACCCGATTAAAGGATAATATACACGTGTATGAAAAGTTTAAAATTGATCAAAAAATTTTACGGCCTGGTTTTGTATAAATGGTTGAGTTTAAATCTGGTAGCACCTCGAACCCTGTTCCAGCGAGGGATATGGGCGAAGGGTGTTACATATGCAATTCATTTCTAGTTTCAACGAGCTATCGAAGGGACTGAATGGAAATATTAAGTTGAGGCTAAAATGATTTATAATTAAGTTTCAGCTTTTTGCCTATTAATTGTAAACTCATTTAGTCATGAAGTCATTCCACTATAGTATCGTGATTGAGCTCTCCCCAACGACATACTATTACGAAAGCAACTACTTAGTGCTCGTCCAATGACCTTGTCATTAGTGTGTTACCTTCATAGAATATTCTTGATCTCTTTCGGATAATATCTGTTCTCCCAATATGATCATATTTTATCTCACGGTAACCATTACATCTTCCTTCATAAAAAACCAATCACTATTAATTAGTGATCAAGTCATCCATCACAAAGATGGATGACTTGTGACCACGTTTACTTTTCATCAATCATGTAATGTCAATGAAAGAATATTATTTACCCATGTTTTGGGCTATGAATTCCATTGTTGTACACCCAACGCACTAGTTTTTGGTTCCTTATCTATTTGAATTCAGGCTTTTGCTTACATCAAAGTGTACGAGTCACGCATACATAGTCCGCCATCCACTTAGGATTTAGGCATGTCATACTATAAACGTCACAAATGAATAATTCCATAAATGGATTCAGTATCTATTCTGCTTGGGTCTTTTTCGATGTTTTGTCAGTCAAGTTAGTCACATCTATGTCTCTATCTTTTATGAGTCATCAGCTTCAAATCCCAAGACAAGACATCTCCTCAATTGGAGTTGATAGATGACATATTAGTCTTTCAATCGATTTGCTCATTCCCGATTAGACTAAGGACATGTTTAGGTTTGGCTACTAATACAAGCTGTCTTTCCTTACTATGATCCAACCATGTAATACCGCTTAATATTAGTTAAACATTAGATAACCAATAAGCAACATTTGCTTCCATTTGAAACAACTTAGAAAAGAGAAATTTATCAGATCAAAGTGTTTCTAAAAAGGCCACGTTATGCTAGATTGTTCATCTCCCCTAGCCATTTGTTAACAAATTTTTAGTAGAATGGTGAAAATAACTCTGATAGCTACAGGGAACGAAAATGATAAAGCGAACCGAAACGAAAGGACTTCAAAAATGCATAAATTGTTACAGCAAACAAACAATGGCTAGTAAGTCGCTAATAATAGTAGTAAAAATTTTCAAAAAGAAAAAGGAGGCAAAGTAATCTTGAAGAAAAAACCTAGAGAATATATAGACCTATCTCTCAAAACGTATCGTTTCGAAGAACAAATGACACCCAATAGCAACTTACCACCTGTTCTAAAAGATTGTTGTTCATCGTTATCACGTATTGTTGGATATAACGTTTCACTATAGAATAAAGCCACCATTCGAAACAACATGGAAAAGAGAAAATTATCATATCAAAGTGTGTCGAAGAAAACCACTTTATAACCCTTCTCTCGATTCTGAAGGGGGATATTGTTATACCCCTATCTGTGTTAGGACACATGGCAAACCTAGAAAAGGCTTGACCAATAAACCTACCACCAGAAAGCCAAAGGGCCACCTGTGAACTCACCCTTCCAAGATGACTACTCGAACAACGGATGGTCTAATCTTCATTGGGAATATGAAGTCGTTTGGTTACCAAATATCACATGGGCTCAACTACTTTATTTCATCAGAGTCAGAATGAATGACAAATTTGTCTTGTCACAAATATCCTCGTCCAGCACGTTAACGCCATATTACACGATACCCCTGCCTATAAATACCCCAAGAACGATGAAGAAAAAATCAACACTTCGAGAATACTAAGCCTGCACCCTGTCAACACACTTTCAGCTCTCAGCCTTTACATTCTCTTTATCACCACTCCCCATAACCTCCGAGTCTCCGTCTCGACTGGGTGAACTAACCTCCACAGCAACTATTCTCCTTTCTTCAATACTCTTATCTTGTTGTACACTATATCAACAACAATGTTCATTATTTTTGCATTAACATCATATGTTAAATAATCAACGAATTAATTAAGAAGACTCTAACATAGAAGAATTAGTAATAGAAATTGAAATAGAAGACAAAATACAATCCATGGTCAAATTTGGTAGTCATCGCGGATGTTTCCCAATGAGCAAGAAAATATGGAGGAGCTGCATACTGGTTACGAAATGTTCCTCTTTTTGCTTTTTTAAAGGAATGGTAGCTGATTGTTATACTGTTTGTCTTTTTATGTTCATTTATTTGCCTTAAATAGTATTTGTAAGCTATAGGTGACTTGAAATTAATGGGAAAAATCATTAAAAATTGTTGGGTACTTAATTAACATATATTTTTTCTCGATAATTTGACTTTAATATATTTATATATCTATATATATGAAATAAATAACATAAAGTAAAATATATATATCAAATCAATTACATATTCCAATCTAAAGAAATATATTTTAAAGTTAGTTTGTTGATTTCCCGGACAAATATTTTTACGTTTTTATTAAGCATAAAACTATAGAAAGAGTAATTACTTGATTAAAGTAAAATTAAAAATCAAAATAAATACAACAAAGGTAATTAACGTTTGATAGTTAATTAAATTAGGATAAAAATAATATAATTAATTTAATTAGAATCAAATCTAATATTAAACAAAGTTAGTAAAGAATAATATTAACTGTTAATTTCTCAAGAGTAATGAGTAATTTCTAATAATTTTATAATTAGCTGTTAATTATAACAATCATGAACAGTTAAACAAATTGCCTAATTAAGAGCCCTTCTGTTTTCTTTTTTCTGTTAACATAAAACACGTTATGCTCATATTATTAATTATTTAACAAAGATTACATGATGCCAAATGTCACCACTGTAGTTGCTAAATGTTAAAATTATAGAAAAATGATTTTTTTTATTTTAATTAAAACTTAATTTTTTTCAGATCATATCAAACAAAAAAAATCAATATTAAATCAATGTATGGTTACAAATTTATTATAGTGACATAAAGATTAAAATAAAACATAGAGATAACTAAAATATAATTCCCAGTTGACCCTATAAAATAAAAGTGGCGGCATTAAGATTAACAATTGATTAATTTAATTTTTGTATTACTAAAATGAATTAATTAATATTAAAATAAAATAGAGTTAACATAAAATATTGTTTAAATAATATTATTTACTATTTAACAAATTTAATTTTTGTTTTAAGTTTTTATGATTTTATAAATAAAAATTTTCATTTAGAATAATATTGCAATTAAAATCTTAATAATTTTTAATATATTTTTTATACTGTAAATATTAAATTTGTTTCCATTTGATTCTTTTTAGTAATAACTGTAAATCATTTACCACGTGGCGTTTAGAGCTAAGGTCATGGGGGTGATGGCCTCTTCCTTTTCCTTTGCCTTTCCCCTTCTCTCGATTGCTTTCACCAACTAACCCTCCAACTCCCCCTTTCTTGCCTTTTACTTTTGATTCATATCATTTTCTCGCTTTTCAAACATGCCACATGCCCTCCTTCAACCATACTTGTGATTTGATTCAATCCATTAAATCGAAAATAAACAATTTAAATTACATTAATTGGATTAGAAAATCAGAAAAAAAATAGATTGGAAAAATGCAGTAAACTGATTAAAATATTATTTGAATAAAATTTAAATTAGTTTAAATATTTAATTTTGTTATTATAATTTATCAAACGAATATTTATGATTTTATTATTATTTATTTGTATTTATTAATTTTAAAAATAATATTTTTTATTTTATAATAATTAAATGAATTGAAATCTAATAAGTTCAAATATGGATCTAGTCTTTACGCTTTTTTTATCCCAATAATACAAAAAATAAAATTAATAACTGAAATAGTATCTCAATCAAATTAATTACCAAAATGGTATGTTTTGAATAGTAACCATGGATGGAGAGGTAAAATACAGGTTGGAAGGGAATGGAAGAGAGTTGTCAGGTAGCACCCAGGTGGAGGGATGCTGTCAGGAGGCATCGTTTGGGGGGAGGACGCTGTCAGGCGACACTGGACCCCTATTTAAACATCAAAATTTCGTGTTTTCTTAAACGGCTTAGCAGTTAATTGATAAGAAGAAAAGAAAAAAATTGGAGAAGAGGAGAAAATAAGAATGAAAAGAATGAAAAATTCATAAGGTTAGTACTTAAATTTATTTTATTATAATTTTTAAAGTAAAATCTTATTTTTCAAATAATTATTGAGAAATTTAATTATTTTTACAGATTTAGTATTGAAGATGGATAATCAATTATTCGTACGTGTTTATTTCAATAGAGTAATTTTAAGAGCAACAATTGGTTGTATTTTTTAATCTCGCCAACAAATAGCAATGAGATTGAATAGAAATGTGCCTGTTGATGATATGAAAGAAAGGATCAATGCAAAAAGTGTTACACGTTATGGAAGAAGGATGTTGAAACTATTCTACAAATTCCCAATTTCGTCAAATCACATCAAATATACTGAGATGGAACTTGTAGACGATGAAGACGTGGAGATAATGGTCTCACTTTATTGTCGGATTGGGAGTGTCAACATTGAATTGATTCAGTTTGCTGAGTTAGCTAATGTGGAGCCAGTTGAAGATTTCACTCAATTAAGTGAAGAATATGGAGTTCAAGATCCGTGTACAGAGGTTTCGAGAACGTCTGTCAATAGGCGATCATCTGTATGCGGGTTTGATATTGATCGTAATGCTCCACTTGCATCTGAGAACCTTAACCTAGGCCTCCATTTACAAATATATCTGGTGTTGATTGAGACTGATACAGATGGTGTAGACGAATGTGGTATAATGGTTATTTTGATCACGAGGTTGAAGATTATAGTGAACCTGATCTAGAAGATGTCTCGGATGATATCGATAACGAAGGCGTGAATGATGATGAAAATGTTTATGTATCTTCAGTCGGGAACTCGAGTCGAGGCATTGTCATACACAATGATTCTAGGGCACACATGTCAAACGTAAATCACGATGCAGCGCATGCATCCGAGTTTCCTGAGTACCTCGATATACTACCTGCTCACCTATTGGCCACAGCTTTCAAATGAGAGGAGTTGTTCGTGGGCCAAAAATTTACGACCAAGGAAGACTGCGTATTTTCCATTAAGCGATATAGCATGAATGTGTCAGTTGACTACAAAGTCATTATGTTTAAACCAACATTATATATTGGGAAGTATTGGAAGTATTGGAGGTCGACAGAAGGGTGCAATTGGCGAGTACGAGAATCATTATTTAGAGATGGCAAATGTGGGAGATGTGGAAAATTTTTGGGCCTCATACATACATTTTTACATGTATGAAGCAAGATCATCGCAAAATTAATGCGAAAACTATGTACAACTACATCATGTCAATGGTGAAGGACATGTCGACCATTCCTATATCGGTATTGATTCCCGAAATGCAAGAACGATTTCAGTATCGAGTGACATACCCAAAAGCATGGATAATTAAACAGATGGCCATAGAGCTATTATATTGAGATTGAGATGTGTCATACAATGAACTCCAAATGTGGATAGCCGTTATGTAGGAGTATGTGCCAAGGACAGTCGGTGAGTTGCAGACACGACCTTATTACAGCCCAGACTACCAACTACAATCGAGAAGAAGAATTTTCCACCGGATGTCTTGGACATTCGATCTATGCATGTGGGCCTTTCCCTATTACAAACCACTTGTGCAGGTTAATGACACCTGGTTATACGAAAAATATACGCAGATCCTTCTTATTGTGGTTACACAAGACGGGAACCAGAACTTGCTACCTATAGTGTTTGCCATTGTGGAGTTGGAGAACATGAAATCGTTAGAATTATTCCTGACGAACTTACGGGCGTATGTTGTTAGAGAAGACAATATTTACATCATATTCGATAGATAGAAGAGACTAATTATCGCGATTAGGCGTTCTGGTGTTCTATGAAAATATGTTTACTGTATCCACCATATCGCTGCCAACTTCCACTACAAGAATGCAGACTAGCGCAAACAAGTAGTGGGCATGGGGAAATTTCAATTTCAACATATTTTTAAATATTTTTAATACTCCTACAAATTAATTTGAAAAGGTAGTGTGTCTTTTTGAAATACATACGTAGCGTACGAGTTGGAACAACACTGTTTCAAGCAAAGGCTAACCAGGCTTGAGGCTGATATCCACAGTGAAACTAAAACTCTTTTTCGAGAGTGGTTGGGTACCATAAAGCCGTGGTAATGAGCTTAAAGTTTTGATGACGGATCTCGATATGGTCATATGACTACCAACCTAACAAATGTTAACTTTATCTTGAAGCAATCACGGTATCTTTCAATTTCATCTATTTTCTCAACTATATTTTATAGACTGGCAACATTTATGCCAAGAATGAGGCTAAAACAAGTAAACCAAATAGATGCAAGACACATATTTTTCAAGGAGGTCAGGAAGGCAATGGATGCCAACACCCAAAGAGTGAGGTCGATGCATGTAGAATTATTTTTTCGACAGTTAGTAATGGTCATAAAACTAACTATAAATTCGACTAAGTCAAGCACACCTATCGAACAGTAGTATAGTTCTGATGAGACCGAAAATATCGTATCCACGAGGACTAAAAATACTAGTATTAACTCTTTTTCTATTATTTAGCCTAAAAATAAAGAGGAATTATTTTAACCTAAAATTTAACTAACCTAATTAACTAATTAACGCGACAGAGACAAAAATTGGAAAAGACTTTAGGAAAACCGATGAAGAAAACAATACCCAAGGAAGAATCCACCTAGACTTCACTTATTACTTCTAAATCAGGCGATTTATTCACTTGACTTATTCCGTAGAAATCCCTGATTTATGTTAATATCTCTGTCGAGACTAAAAACAACTGACTCTAGGTTGATTAATTAAAATCTCTTTCTAATTAAAACCCCTATCGTCGTATTAACTCGATCTATAGATTTTCCTATTAGATTTGACTCTAATCCGGTAGATTTACATTGTCCTATGTCTAGGATTGCTTTCAACTCCGCTTAATTATGCTAGATCTACTCTTAAATAGGGACTTTTGCTCCACTGAATAAGCACATCAAACTTGGATTAATATCCTGAAATATTAAAACAAGAATCAAGAACACATAATTAAGAATAAGAGTAAGTATTTATCATATAATTCAGATATTAATAAGGTTCATCTTAGGTTTCATCTCCCTTAGGTATTTAGGGAGTTTAGTTCATAATAATGGGGGGAGAATATCTCAAAATTGGGGAAACAACAAAACATAAAGAAACCTAAAAACTTCGCTAGAAATTGAATAGAGATCTTCAGTCTTGATGTAATCCTGCTTCCGAGCTGATTCTAATGGCTTTGTTCGAGTATCTTCTGCGTTCTGCTCTCCGTGTGTCCCTTTCAATCCTTTTATAGGGTATTTATATAGACTTTGGAATGCCCAAAATATCCCAAAATAAGTCTTTTCCAAGTAGAATTAGACTTGGGCTCGACAGGGACACTGCCGTGTGCCACGCCTGTGTGCAAGTGCTCAAACCGTGTGCAATTCTGAGTTGGATTAATGTCAACACGACCATGATACACGGTCGTGTGGTCTGCCCGTGTGCCTCACACGGGAGTGTGGATCACCCGTGTGGAAGTGTTTAGGTCATGTGAAACACTATTTTAAGCCCAATTTGTCCGTTTTTGGCCCGTTTCTCACTCTTTTTGCTATCCTAGCTCTCCTGACTATAAAACATGAAATTAAAGAATTAGGAGCATCAAATTCACTAAAACTAAGAGAAAATCATTCATAAATATGCCAAGCATGGGGTAAAAATATGTATAAATTACGGTTTATCAGTTAGAAACTTTTCAATTTACGGAGTCCATCTACCGTCTACCCAGTATCCCACTTAGGTCTTATAAAGTTGATCTCCAAAACAAATGGTGAAACTGCGAGAAGTTCTAGACACTTTGGTACCCTTGTACGCACGTCATAATAGCTTATGCCCGCGCCTCCATCAATGTTGAACAATATATTGATGAGGTGTACACTCTGAAATGCACATTGCATATTTGGGGAAACTCGTTTCCCCTTTTGCATGATGTGTCAACATAGGAAGTGCCTCCACTGACTTTCGAACTGGCCCAAGACATGGGGTTACGTAGGAAGTCGAAAGGTTGTGTACAGCCTATTTTCGGTAAAAATCGAAACAGTGGTTTCGGGACCACAAATCCGAGCCCGAAAAATAAAATTATTTAAATTTCATAAAATGATAGATATTGTGACAGAAATATGGCATAAAAATTTTTATAGAAAAATTTTATCGATTATGTGTCTAATTGCAAAGAGGACTAAATTAAATAAAATGTCAAAGTTGAATTCTAGAAGCTATAAGGATTAAATAGCTATGGAATTCAAAATGAGAGGTCCTCATATAGCAATTAGACCATTGATGAAAAACATGTAGATATTTTAGTGAATCATCTATGGAAAAATAGAAAAAGATAAATGACTAAATTGGAAAGTGGAAAAGTTAAATGATATTAATTAAATTAAATGAAAAAAATATGATTTTATCATCTTCTTCCCCAAAAATTCTATGGAAACCCTAAGAAAGAGAAAGAAAGCTTTCATGGCCAAATTAGATCAGAATAAATCGAATGTGGAGTTAGAATGAGGAAATGAGAAAATGCCAGATAAATAGATTTTATGTATACGAACATCTTTCGAGGTAAGTTTGTATAACTTAGCTATACATGTCTTTGTGCTTGATTTGAATTGTATTTGTGATTTTATAAATGTACATGTGAAATGATTATATATCCGCTAAAGCCCGATGATTGATAATGTTTGAAATAAATGATAATACTCGTAAAGTGATCAATGACTAAAATGTCATTGTTGAGCTTGAGTTAAATGTGAAATGTAAATTACATAAATGCATAAAATTATGAGATTGGACATATATCCAACAATTTCTTGATAAATGCTAAATTTCGTTTGAATAAATGAAAGTTAATGGATAAAGGTGATTACCGATATAAAATGAGATCTTGCATGTGTTGCAGAAAGGTTGTCCCGAAAGGGTAATCTTTTGATCTCATTATGAAAAGGAAATGTACACCTTGTGTGTATCATGTGAAAAGGGATAGCGGCTATCGAATGGGAAAAGGAAATGCATACTTTGTGTATACCACATGAAAAGGCTATGTACACTTTGTGTGTACACTTGAAAAGGTATACTTTGTGTGTACCATTTGAAAAGGAAAGGTATATTTTGTGTGTACCATTTGAAAAGGAAAGGTATACTTTGTGTGTACCATTTGAAAAGGAAATGTACACCTCGAGTGTACTACTGGAAAAGGAAATATCCATCGATGTTTTCAATGATTCAACGGGTAAAATTGTGACATGAAAAGAAATGAGATTGTTACATGTGTTCACTTGGAAAATATGAAATGATGTTACATAAAATAGAATATGTAAATATGAGATGTTTATGTTTGAATATGAACAGTTTGATAAATACATTCATTCCTAAAAGTATATTGCTACACTTTTATCACTCGAGTGATTATCAGTACTTCAATCGATTTTTGAATAAAATTCTGACAAGAAATATTTTGGAAATTGAGATGAAATGATATGAAATGTATCTGAAATATATGAAAATAACTGTCAAACATGTTATATGAATATATGAGGTGGAAAAACATATGTGTATAGAAATCTGAATATGGATGAGCTTGTATATGTT
The DNA here is from genome assembly GCA_025698475.1 of Gossypium anomalum. Classification (NCBI taxonomy): domain Eukaryota; kingdom Viridiplantae; phylum Streptophyta; class Magnoliopsida; order Malvales; family Malvaceae; genus Gossypium; species Gossypium anomalum. The sequence goes on from CM046966.1 coordinate 22,371,258, forward strand.
TTTATTGTGGTTTTCATGAATCATATGACTAACATGGGTGATGAGAATGTGTGATAGAGCCTGAGAAAAAATGCTATAATTGTGCCTTGCATGTTTAATTTGAGTAAGAGTGGTTGGTAAGTTAATTACCAAGTTATATACACTTACTAAGCATTATATGCTTACTCTATTTTATTTTTCCCTGTTTTATAGTATATCGGAAGCTCGTTGGATTGGAAGCTCGGTGGAGATCACTCACAGTATCCATCGTTCCAATTTGGTAGAAAAGGCATAACAGTTGTGGTTATAATGGCATGTATATGTTAAATGGGCAATGATTAACATGTAAATACTTGAAAGTGACTAGCCATTGGAATGGCTAGTAATGTATGTTTTAATGATGATATGGTATGGTATTGTATCGTGAGTTGTTCTTGGTTAATTAAGTCATTAAAGTGGTTAATAATGCATGTTTGAGATGGATATGCTGTGAATTAATATAGAAACATGTTGATTTGAGTATTGGTAATTGGTTGAATTGGTTGGGGTATACTTGTAAGATTTCATGCAGGTAAATGATTTTAGTTTGGGGTGAAAAATGAAGCTAGGAATGGCCTTATTTCGTCCACAAGGTAAGCCCACGGGCATATGAAATAACCGTGTGTCCCCTGTATCCTTAAATATGAAGTCAGGGTAGTACACAGGCAAAAGACACATCTGTGTGTCTTAGTCGTGTGAAGGACACGGGTTTCAAGCATAGTCGTGTGTCAAAATCATGTGAAAATGACTTTAAAATGGTGAAAAATCAGTTTACCACACGGCCTAGCCACATAGGCGTGTGCCCCTTTGACACTTAAGAAATTGCAAGTCAGAATTCCACACGGGCTGGCTACACGGCGGTGTGATCCCCACGGGGCTGGCCACACGGCCATGTCCCAGGCCACATGGGCGTATGCCCCTATTTTCAAGGTAAAATTTCTAAAGTTGCCTGTTTAGTCCCGAACCATTTCCAAACCATGTATTGGGCCCTGTAGGCCCATATTAGGGACTTTATGGTGAAATATGAAAAGTTTTGATTTGGAATGCAAATTTATGACTCGATTTTGTACAAATGCTAGTGTATAAGTTCGGTAATACCTCATAACCTTATTTCAGTGACGGATACGGGTTAGGGGTGTTACAGGTTACTTGCACATCACCAAGATTCATGGTGAAATAGACTTGAGGGATAAAATTAACCCTAAACATTACGGTCTGTGCAGAACAGTTGGTTATAACCGGGGGAAATGCCTACATCAAACCTACCATCCTGGACAATCATCTCGATCTAGTGAAATATGAATTTATGTACTCCATGTTCAAATGCATGTGAAATGTTGTTATTAATTGAAGTAATATTTCATTTTATGTAGAATTTATTTTACTTTTAATTTTATTAAAAATTATTTGATTATGATGTAATTTTGATATTGCTTAAATATGCTTATGTACAAAATAATGTTATATTAGAATACTGAGAATATGACTAAACTATATTGCTTAAACATACTCAAGTATAAAAGATTGCACTTTAATTAATATTATATTAGAATACTGAGAATATGACTAAACTATATATTATACAAACTTTAAAACTTAAATTACAATTATAAAATACATGCAATAAAAATAATGTTAGACGTGCTAAAATTGATGGTTTGATGGAGTTGTCTGTGAGGTAAACTGTTGTAGTGTCTGACGTTGCCGTTAAGGGTGTTTGCGACGGTCATTGTTCTCCTCACCCAAACCTTCATTCACAGCATCCATCAACGAACCTTAGGATGTGCTAAAAAAACTTGAAAAATCATATTTTCGAAAGGTTTGCCCGTAAGGGGTGGAGTATTGAGGTGGTAATGGGCTAAAGGTATCAAACGTCATTTATGATCTCGGTTGTTGATGATCAAAACTGGAACTGAAAATCTCAGATTGATATGCATATCCTGATGACTCTGAAAGATAATTATCTACCCCCAAATCTGGATGATAAGAACTATTGGGAGATTGTGTATAAGACCGCTTGAGATCAGGCTCAAGTTGGGATGTAGGAGGCAAATGACCTCGTCGACATTATTAGTGCCCTCGTCGGTGTATGTATGGAGGGATTACCATCAATTGGCTACCAAATAAATACGATTTTCCATTCTCGATGTACCAACATTGGTACTCAATCGAGGGCCGTAAATCAAAATCAAAATCTATTTGAAGTGTCTGTTTCATCTGACCGTTCCATAATGCAAGATATTGTTGATGCTCTAATGCTTAATTCTTTGATTCTTTCCCCATTTTGTTAATTCCATGGACATTGTCAAAATTTTGTGGAACATTCGAAACATCTTTTTTACATTTAAAATGTCGCATTACTCGATCCCCGTTCTACCACTTGATTGTTGAGAAGTTCAACATGGGTGCATTAATACACCATAAATGTGAGTATATGTGAGCCCATGGAGGAATAACAACCGCAATGTCTGAGGCAGAATATGACATCCACACGAATAGCACAATTAATAACATGGTTATAATAAAAAAAGTCAAAAACATAAATTAAGTAATTACATGACATGATGATCTGTTGTAATTTGATACATCAAATTATGCTCTTTATTACACTTAAAGAGCTTATTCTTAAGCAATTTAAGTGTTTTTTTGTTAATTTTTAGTTTTACGGTTAATAAATTATTTTTATTAATTTTAAGCCATTTTTTAGATCCAAATTGGCCAACCATTCCATGGGGAACCTAACAAGTTAGTTGAGTGTTGTAGAGAGTTAACGATGGCCTAAACGTGAAGAAAGTATCACCTAGAAAGGGGTATCGCGATATCGAAGCATGGAAGTTGCGATACACCTGACAATGTTGAAGTAAGGAGAATAGATGCCATCTACAATCGTATCATGATACTAGACCATGGGTATCGAGATACCGATACCCCCAAGACTTCTAATCTTAAGATTCTTGTGGGTATCGCGATACCTAAGCCTGACGAGTGAAAAAACTACAGGGGTAAATTTGTGTCCAAACAAGCTAATGTCTTCTTTTTTACTTAAGGGTAAAATGGTCAATGTTAGGTTAAATGTTAGTAGGTTATAAATACAACTTTATAAGCCTTTCATTTTAGATTTTGGTGGCTGATAGTTTCCTTTAGTTTTCCATAGTTTTAGGGTCAAGTTTTGTAATAGCCCGCTCGGTGGAGTCTCCGTATTTGGTTACTGTTTGACGTATAAATGGTAGATTAAAGATAGATTTGTATAAGTAAAGTAGTTACCATGGCTAAGTATAGAATTCTGTGTAATTCGCCAAATGGTGAACTTCTAGTTTTGGCGAGCTCTAAGGTTTGGTGAATTCTTCTATTAAATATCCACCCACCTCAGATGTTTTGGGTAAACTTTTTGAGTTCGTTTCATTTAGATTTGTTTATTATTTTAATGTAAGATGATTTGGTTAGTCAAGTTGAGATTTAATTAGAACTGAACTAGACTACTATAAATTGTAAGACCTAAAACTTGTTAAGTGCACTTAATCATGGGAATCAAGAGTTTTAGTGGAATTATCTAATTTTTCTACTAATTTTTGTCTCTGTTGCTTAAGTATATAATAATAACGGTGGTCTTTCTAAAGCATATTTACATCTTCTTCTTTCTTGAATTCTTCTGTAAATCTTTTCAAAAACTAAGTTTAGAAGAAGTTTATTGAAGTGAAGGTTCGCAGTATTTAACTAAAATCTACATTAGTACCAGCTCCCTGGTAATTACTGATGAACCTTTAGGTTATTATTTAAGTTATTTACGTATTTTTCATATTGCATGAATAGATGTTATAATGGCGTGTGAGAAAGGGAACTTCCTGATTTTGGATTAAGTATGGTCAATTCTTACATGCATGTTAAGATTTGATAGATTAATGATTTGATATGTAGAATTATCTTTCTTTTAGCTTAAAAAGCTAACGAAGGTCCAAGCAATAAAGCCAAAGGACCTACTTTGTAGATTTATGCTAGAGTTTCTAGTGAATTCCTTCTTACTTCCATTTGTTGTAGCTTTCATTGTTATATAACTTGTGTAGGGTAAGTAACCTTCTTCAGTTATACATGAATGGTATATGTGTGGATGATGGTCGTCTAGTGTCGTCAATTTATGTAACAACCCGTTTTTCAGTGGTGTCAAAAATCCTATTTTTGGGACCACAACTCTATAGTGTCGATCCGTAAGTATTAATTATTTAATATTTACGAGGTCAATAGAGTTGTATTAAAATTTGGTTAGGAAATTTTATCGTTTGGATAGTTAATTAAGTAAAAAGTACTAAATTGTAAAGGTTGTTAAAGTTGATTTCTATTAGTTAAAGTTATCAAATAGCTATATAAAGATTAATCAATGGACTTGAATGGTAAATAAACCATCACTAATTTAGTGGATGGTAATAGGTTTAAAATTAGTGAATATTAAATGTATGTTAAAAATATAAATTTGTAATTAGGTAAATAATTATATTATAACAAAACATGATAAAATTCTTATCATCTTCTTCCCTACACTTTCAAAACCAAGACCCTAGAAGAGATAGAGAAGACCATTCGGCCAAGTTTTAATCCTCGATAGGTTAGTGAAACCTCACTTGTTTTTAGTAATTTTTATGTTTTTGAACTCATATTAGCTTAGTCTAACTAACCCGGGGACTCATTTGTAAAACTATAAAATGTTAAGGATTATGCCATTGATGAGTGTGAGTTATTCTTGAAGTTTTATGTTAGATTATTAAGCTTGGTTGTTAGATAAGATTATTTTGTAAAGTAGTTTGTGATGATTTCAATGTTTAAGGACTAAAATGAAAAAATAGTAAAATTACTTGTACTTGTTGTGAATTAATTGCAAATATGGACTGTAGTGAAGCCCTTGACTGTTCGGCTAAGCTGAGATTTAATTAAAAATGGTTAAATTGCGTGTTTTGAATTTAGGGACTAAATTGGATAAAAGTAAAATATTAGGGTAATTTTGTAAAAAATTATAAAAGGACTTACTAGCATAAATGAGTTAATTTTTACTGTCTGAATTGGTTAATTGAATGGAATTATTATTCTAGATCAAGAACAAGTTGAGAATTGATGAAAAGAGAAAGTTGCTGAATTCGCCAAAAAATGGTAGCACGGTGGTCAGGCCATTCTCTATGACTCCACCAAATAAAATAATAATTTTAGTTTTAAAATAAAAATAAAAATCACTTTAAAATTAAAAAAAATTTGACATAATAAAGGTGGTAACACTAATATATTTGGCTCCACCACTATTATTTATTTTTTGGCCTCCGAATATTCAAAAATACTCGTATTGGAGTGATATTTATACAGGTCTCGCCAAATAGATTGGCTCCACCCAAAAAATTGATTTTTTTTTTAATTCTAGCAGCCAATGATTGGTTGACGTGGCAAGTGGGTGGCGTCAATCTTTTTGGCTCCACCAATTTTCACTATTCATTTCAAGTCATTTATTTACATAATAAAAAAAAAGTGAGTCATTTTTGTAATTAATAAAAAAATTCAAGTTATTTTTATAAAAAAAAACCATGTACATATAGTTAAAATTTTGATTTAATCTTTTAAAAGTTATAAAGATATAATCTATTAAAAAATAAAATTTAATGTCGGCCTCCTTAAAAAGAATTTCTAATTTTATCCCTGATCAACTTTTTAATTACATTGCTATAAAGTAGGTATTTTTTTTTATTTTAAAATGTTATATAAGTGGATTTAACAAATAATAATATTAACGTTTAAACTAAAATTTAAAAATTTTAAAAATATAAAGATTAAAATTTTAAAATAAAAATATATGAAGTAAATTTTAGGAGGAGTAAAGAATAAAATCACTCAAAAAAAGATCATGCTCTCATGTATATTTCCGACGCACTAAATAATTAAAGAAACTATAAATTTCTCAAATTAGCAAAACATATAAACATGAAAGAGTTAAAACTTAATACTTTTATATTAGAAATTCTCAATTTCTTTTTAGAAAAATAAGATTTTTTTGGCATTAAACTTGTAGAATAATACCAAATTAGCGCACCAATTAACAAAGGAATCTTAATCCAACATACATTTATACGGCTTCATTATTAGAAAAGGGAAAAGAATGAGGTCCAGAAGCGTAAAATCTCCAAAATACAAGGGGATTTTCGGGAAATAGAATAATTAATTAAATAATGAAACCCTTAGCTAGGGGACCCACGTTTGGACCCTACTTAGAGTTGGGCTACCAAACTGCAGCGGTTTCGTCTGCTCAGCAAACTCAAAACTAAAAAATAAACGTTAATTTGACTTTTGTTTTTTTCCTTGCCATTTATTTTATTTTATTTCATTTTCCTTTCAAAACGCCAACCAAACCTGAAAACCTTTCAAACCTTCCTTTTTTTCTTAAGCTTAGCTCCTAAACACCAAATTTTTTTTTCCCCCAGGTTCCTTTTTCTTTTTTTCTGTTGGTAACGACGGCCAAACTTAGAGTACAGCAAAAGTTTTCAGACATGAGAGAGTTTAGCAGTTACAGTTGTGTGTTGTTGTTAGTGGTGTTGGGATTAAGCGCGGGAAGTTGTTACGGATTCGGTACCTTCGGGTTTGATATCCATCATAGGTATTCGGATCCGGTTAAGCAAATCCTGGCCGTTGATGAGTTACCGGCGAAGGGAAGTCCGGAATATTACAGTGCTATGGTTCACCGTGATAAAATAATCAAGGGCCGTCGACTGGCGACGGCTAATGATCAGACGCCTGTTACGTTTCTCGACGGGAACGAAACTTATCGATTGGATGACTTGGGATTGTATGATTTCTTGCCACCTCACTCTCTCTCTCCCTTTTTTTTCTTTATATATTTAAAAAAAGTAATTTTGTTATTGGATAATTATTATTATTATTATTATTTTGCTTCTGCAATAGCTCAACCCTTGTTGGAATTTCATTTCATTTCATTTCGTTTTTTTTTTTTTCTGGTTTTAGTAAAAGTTTGGTTTTTTTTTTCTGCTTGTTAGCTGAGAAAATCTGGAGTAGTTTCCTTTCGTTTTAATTTGGGAGTTAATAGGGGAAACTTCAATAAGCCAAATTCCCCCTTTTATTTTTACAACGCGTGACTAAGAGTTTATACTATGAAAAAATTATATCAATTTCTCTGCCATATATATATTTGAAATCTCTAGAACTTTCTTATTGCTGTTGGATTGAATTTGTTAAAAGTAATAGATTTCTAATTTCTGGGAATTTTACAGTTTGCATTACGCGAATGTATCAATAGGGACGCCAGCTGTGTCATTTTTGGTGGCGCTAGACACTGGCAGCGATCTATTCTGGTTGCCATGCGATTGCTCCAAATGCGTGCGAGGCCTCAAGACATCCGATAATCAGGTAACCCTTTTTCTTCTTACGTATTCAGTACAAGCTTTCGGATTTAATATAGTATTTGATACATGAAGTATCGTTTTTTGATGGGTATATGTTGTAACTTTTGTGTTTCAGATGATAGAATTTAACATCTATAGCCTTAATTCCTCCAATACAAGCTCCAAAGTTCCCTGTAGCAGCGCCCTGTGTGAACAACAAAAACAATGTTCTTCACCTCAAAGTAATTGCCCTTATGAAGTTCTCTATCTCTCTAATGGCACTTCTTCTACTGGGGTCTTGGTGGAGGATGTTTTGCACTTAACTACAGATGAAGATAAAACCAAAGCCGTCGAAGCTAAGATTACATTCGGGTTTCTAACTTTCACTTCCTTTTTTATATTAACAAACATTATCCATTGTCTTGGGAAATAGCATCAATGAATGATATTAATATACCCTTGATCAACATGATATGCGCTGTTATTCCTAAGGAAAATAACCTGATTCTCCCGAGTTGTTGCTCTTATGATTTGAATGTTCTGCTCTTTTTTGCAGTTGTGGGCAGACTCAGACTGGATCATTCTTGAATGGTGCTGCTCCTAATGGTCTATTCGGGCTTGGTATGGACAATGTCTCTGTTCCTAGCATATTAGCGAATGAAAATCTTGCTTCGAATTCTTTTTCTATGTGTTTTGGACCTGATGGGGTTGGAAGAATCACTTTTGGTGATAGGGGCAGCTCAGATCAAGGAGAAACACCATTTAATCTCAGGCAATCCCAGTAAGTAGCTACTCTTTTTTCAGCTTCCATCGATGATGATAACAAACTTGTTAGTGGAACATGCAGCCTTAGAAATGATTCCAGTTTTGGCTTTTTAGTTGTTGGTTGTAACTCATCTCTTCTCTTCTCAATGTTCATTTTCAGCCCCACTTACAATGTCAGTATCACTCAAGTAAATGTTGGAGGAAATGCTGCAGATCTTGATTTCAATGCAATTTTTGACTCCGGTACCTCGTTTACATACTTGAATGACCCAGCTTATACACTTATTTCTGAGAATGTGAGTAGTTTAAGTCATGTATTCCATGCTGTTTTCCGAAGCCTCTCTTCTTCCCATGTTAAGAAATTTTCATTATGTCATTTGACAGTTCAACAATTCGGCCATAGAGAAGCGGCATACATCTAATTCTTCCGGCCTTCCCTTTGAATATTGTTATGACCTAAGGTATAACCTATTTGTTTAGACCTACCAAAAAACAATTTTCCGTTTTATCCCTTTGAAGAACTGACTTCTTCTTTTAACCTTGCAGTGCAAATCAAACCAGCTTTAAGTACCCCATTGTGAATCTGACAATGAAAGGTGGAGACTATTTTTTTGTTAATGATCCAATAATAGTGATTTCCTTGCAGGTAAAAAAAAAAAAAAAATAGTTCATTTTATTTCTATTGGTGCGCTTGACTTGCCTTGAGATTAATCTTTTCTTTTTTTGATCTGGCAGGGTGGAGATGTATACTGTTTAGGTATTGTGAAAAGTGACAATGTGAATATTATTGGACGTGAGTATCTTCCAGCACAATTAACATTGTTTGTATTTGGTGCTTACTCTATAATGATTAAATGAATTACTGGGGATTAAAATCTGGTCAATGGAACCAAGGGTCTATCTAATCCTAAACTGACAGACGGCATGGCCTAGTATAGCACTGCACTCACAATTTGTTGTGATAACGAATATAGCTTCTTACACTTTTGTTGTTTCTTGCATTGAAACCAGAAAATTTCATGACCGGTTATCGGATAGTTTTTGATCGTGAGAGGATGGTGCTGGGTTGGAAAGCATCCGACTGTGAGTAACTTGTCTTTGTTTTTACCGCATGTTTTATGCATCCAATTGATCTCTTAAACGTCTAACAATGAGATCCGATTTTCAACAGGTTATGATATAGAGGCCTCGAACACTTTACCAGTGAACCCACCAACTGCAGTCCCTCCAGCCATTGCTGTGAATCCTGAAGCCACATCAGGGAATGCTAATAATACAAACATTTCAGGGGCGTCACCATCCATTACAAGTCCATCACGCCACCTCCAAACATTGTTTTACGCACTTACATTTGCTCTCATTCCATTTTTTGCTTTGATTTAAATCATTCTTTTACGTCAGAGCACCCCCACCTTAGCTTGTACCATAGATACTGTTTTAGGTTTACAGGAAAGGAAAGCATTTTTATACTTTACGTCATAGCTACACCTACACGTGGTTGTAAATATGTTTTGATTTTAAGATACGATTGATAATAATATTATAGCATTGCTTATATTTCTTAAGTTATAAAATTTGGAGTTGTTTGTTTTGCTTAACAACAAAGGCCAATTGCATACATTGCTTCGTAAATACTACATTCTTTCTGTAGGAGTTCTCTGTTGTACAGCTACGTTACTCAAACGTGGATGAGTAAGTACATGTTTGACAAGAACACGTTGACCCAATGGTGACCATTATACTCTCGTACACATACTCGAATTTTAGAAAAATGAAAATTTCCATTGATGAAGATAAGCAAGCAACTTCGACTATGTGTACAAAATGGAATTAATTTTATTCTCAGCAATCAACAAACAACGTACAAGTGACGAGATATGGTCTTTCCCCCTTCTTCAATGACTGCTGAGCATGGTTATTGAAACTTCAAAGAGAAAAGACATATGGTATATAAAACGCTGCGTTTTAATATGCAAATGCCACAAGCTAGAAGCTCTAGTCTGTGTTAGGCAACAAGATTAACGGCGATGAATACGTGATTGAGAATGGCCCAACGCATAAAATAAGCTCATTTGGTTTCTGGAAATCGTCCTCAACTAACTGCTCTTCTCTCCCAGTTCCACTGATTCTGATGGCTTTTGCGCATTATTTGGTTACAGTTCCAGTCGATACTTCAAAGCACGCAAAGGTTTCAAACCCACTTTTTTCTTCTTATTTTGATCAGTCTCTGCCTTCTTCCTTAGCTTTTACATCTTCTCCTCCTCTCTTGTCTATAGCTCGAAATCTCTCTAACTTTCCTACAATCAGACACAAAGGTAATTTCCTTTAATGCTGCTTTAATTTTGATATATATTACAATGTTGGGTTTAGTGTTCTTGAGTTTATGAGGAAAACAGCATGGAACATAATTTGTTGGATGTAATGGTAAATTTAGGCCGACTGTTATTGTTTTGTTATAGGAAGCTCCCGTTTTGATATTTTTGTATGTTTTTGGTCTAATTGTGGACAGCAAAGGCTATTCCTCAACCTCAAGACTCTGAAGTGAGCTTAGTTGCTGTTGCATTTACTCATTTCAGGCATCTGCTTCTGCCAATAACAGATAGAAATCCGTATCTTTCCGAAGGAACAAGACAGGTTTCCTTCTCAAAACCCCAAATCCTACAACATTAGCTTTAAATCCTTCAATAGGGGAAAACAATGGTGTTTTTCTAAGGATGCTTTGTCGTGATTTGCATTTTGGGTCCTCGCACAATTCATTTAAACATCTTAAACTTTTGAGCAGGCAGCTGTAACTACTGCTGCTTTGGCCAAGAACTATGGCGCTGACATTACTGTCGTGGGTATGTATGTGCACATTCCCTCTCTCCATTGCAGCATGTGTGTGTTGTTATGTAACATGCTTCAAAAGGAAGGTTTCAAAAACTTTTATGGACGTTGCAGTTATAGATGAAAAACAGAAAGAGGAGTTGCCAGAACATGGAACTCAACTGTCCAGCATACGCTGGCATCTCTCTCAAGGTATACATACGATGAAAATTCACCATTCATACATATATTTTTTATGTGATCAAACTGGTAATAAACCTAAGGATAGATGTCTAGACTATCTAAAAAAGGTTCCCTTGTGCATTTTCTTGTTCTTGATTTGTACTATATATCTGCCTCAGTAGTTATTTGATTGGTTAGTACAAAATATACGTCAAAGCATGAAACTAAGGTGGCGGTTGTTCCCACAATTCTACTTTTGTTCTTCAAATGTTCCTTTCGGATAAGATGTGCTAACCGATGTGAAAAAATAGAAAACAACAGGTGGGTTTAAGGAATTCAAGTTGTTGGAACGACTTGGGGAAGGAAGCAAGGCTACTGCGATCATTGCCGAAGTTGCGGACGACCTAAATCTGGATCTAGTGGTGATGAGCATGGAAGCCATCCGCTCCAAGCACGTGGACACAAATCTACTGGTTGAGTTCATCCCCTGCCCTGTCTTATTTTTACCATTGTAAGATGTAGCAGTCGGAACAGATGATTGCCCTAGGCTTTTAGTGATCTCCGTTCTAATCTGTTTGTTTGAGGGATGCTAGGTGAATTGTGGCATCTTCTACTAAGTGGACTTTGCTCTAGAAATTAGCATCCTAGTTCCCATGGGACGGTTGACGCTTGACATGAAACTACTTAAACTAATGTAGTAGCAGAGTGAGTGATATCCATAACTTATGGGAGCTTCCCTTTCTTAATTTCCGTCCAAATCCATTGCATTCCTTTACGAATAGTTGCTAATTTCACACTTTTTGTCATCATATAGCAGTTATTTTATGCATATTAGCGGTGTCTGTATTCATTCTCATCATTGTTCCACCATTACTTTCGATGCTACTTTTGCTAAGGGTTTGTTATCCTTGCTTTTCAATTTTACTTTCCAACTTACACTTAATTTTTCAACCCCATTTATATTTTTTTAAATTAAATTTTAAATTATTTTCTTCTATATCAATTTTTTCAAACTAAATCTTTGTTTCGATCGGCGATCCCGACCTTTAAGTTGATTGTTGGTCGCGGTTTACTCAACATTTTTTTTCATAGTTTTAATTTGTATTTAATTTCAATCCACATCATTGTGGTTTTGTCCACACTTTCCTGATTTTATTTTGTTCACATTTTTCATGGTTTTTGTTTTGTTCACTCTGATTTCTTTGAAAGTAGACGTGTTACGGTTTTACTTTTAATTTTTAGTCATGTTCTATTTTATATGTGAAAATTGCCAATATAAAGGTGCCGCCAGATTTATTAAGAACCGTTCTTAAAGGATTTTATCGTGATAGATCTTAGTGATGGTGATAGATTCGAGATGATGAAGAGGATAGGCCATCTGAGACTTGGCCTTTTGTGCATCACTAATGCGGTGAGTTTCTTGGGACTTTTGACGGTTGTTTCTGGGTTGATCGGTGTTCAACGTCAAGTTAATTTGATGATGATGAGACTAAAATGCAAATTTAAGCTATTTGATCAAGTTGATGCATCTCTAGTGTTTTCACAATTATTCTAGTGTTGGAGTTACTATGAATTTGTCATTCTCTTATTTTGATATTATTTTACAGACATGACATTGTGTATTAGTTTGTAGTAATTTATTTATTGTTTTTAGTATATGTCATGTTTTTATATTATTATTGTTCATGTTTCCTATTAGCAATAGTGTTTTCTTCAAAAAAAAATATATTAATGACTTAAAAAAAATAATATCACATCATATTAATTATAAACAAAGATAGGTCAAAATAGTTTTTTTTTTTTTTTTTTTTTTTACATTTCGGTGGATTATTCCATCAAGTATAAAATTTTTATTAATTTATAAAAGTTATCTTTATACATGATTTTAATATCTATAATATGATTTATATTTTTAAAATTTATAAACATTTTTAAAATTTATAAACATTTTTTATTAATTATTTAAAAATATTTAAATTTGATATTTTATATATATTATAATATTAAAAAATTTAAATATTATTTAAATTAATTTATTTTTTAATAATACTTTTTTTTACAACAGACTTTAAATTTTAATTCAACATTTTCTTTATAGAAATATTCAAAAACAACATTAAACTAACCCTAAATAACTGGAGTTTTTCTTTATAGAAATTTTCAAAAACAACATTAAACTAACCCTAAATAACTGGAGTTTTACATTACTTTGTTATATCCTACTTATGTTATTTTTTGTCGTATTTGAATTAATATTTTGAATTATAGAAATTTGGAGTGATTCTTATATATATATATATATATATATGATTTTTTTTCATTTTTCATTTTATTATATTAAAATTTTATTTCATATCAATAATTACTATAAATAATAAATAGTATTACCTACTTAAATTTTGGGCCTAATCGTGCAAGAAAAGAGTTCCTCGAAATTCAACTGGCAGTCTTTTTTTTTTTTTTTGCAAATATGGGTAATAAATAATGTAGATCATAGCATATGCATTAGTATAGTTATATAAGCCTGGGGCTGGCAGTCATATTTCAAAACGTACGCACACATTATTTCACCCAATCCACTTATTAAGTACAACTTAAGACATTTACATATGTCACAACACACATGCAACAAGTGAGTGAGAAAACACACACAGCAATCAGCAAATAAAGCAGGCAGCCACAGCCGACGCCTTTAACTTGTAGAGTTGCTGCGGAAGGATCTTAAAGCTTTCATAGCCTCAGCTCTCAGTACGTATTGATGATACGCCGCTGCCATCACCGCTCCAATGAAAGGGCCAATCCAAAATATCCACTATTTTCAGCAGATTAAAAATCAATAACATTCAATCCCCAATTAAATATGGTAATAAATGAAATTAATAATACATATATATACACACCTGATCATCCCACACTTGCCCATTGTTGTAGATGACAGCAGCACCGAGACTCCTAGCCGGGTTAATGCCAGTGCCGGTGATGGGAATGGTGGCCAGGTGCACCACAAACACAGCAAATCCTATTGGCAAGGGCGCTAACACCTAAAACCACACCGCATCACAAAAAACCCGAAAAGTTATACTTTAATTCATATTAAATTGGTTTAATGATAAATTTACATTAAATACTGAACATTCATTTTTAAATTATTTTTAAATAAACATGTCTATTTTTTAAATTAAGAATTATTTTTTTAATTCATGTAATTATCTTATTGGGTTTAATTATATTTTATTAAAAATATTCTATATATAAAATTTCACATCATCTCATTAATTTTGTTAAAAAGATAATTTAAAATAAAGAATACAGATTAATGACTAAAAGAATAAAAAATATAATTACGACTATTTTGATAAAATATGTAAATAATTATAGGTATTAAATTTAAGAGTGATCTTTGCATGGTAGCTACTATGATACTTACGGGGACATGGGTATCGCGTGCATTTCTTTTGGGATCAGTGGCAGAGAAAACGGTGTAGACGAGGACGAAGGTGCCGATGATCTCAGCACCCAAAGCGGCGCCTTTCGAGTTCCCAGCAACCACGATGTTTGTACCACCTCCTAGTGTATTATAGTAGTGCTTCATGACGGACTTTGCTAAACCTGCGCCAAAAATAGCTCCCAAACACTGCGCCACCATGTAGGCAACCGCTCGAACCAATGAAACCTTCCGAGCCACGAACAGCCCCAACGTTACCGCCGGATTAATATGACCACCTGTTTTAACAATGATGGCAAGGTCATAAGCATAGTTCACATATTCATCTACTTCATAGGCTAACTTAGCTGATTCGCTAAGTACATAGGGTTACCAGAGATTCCGGCAGTGCAGTAGACGAGAACAAAGATCATGCCGCCGACAGCCCAAGCAATACCAAGGGGACCAACACCCTGACAAGCAGGTTGCCTTTGGTGACCGATAACAGTGGCAACTAACACGTAAAGAAATAAAAGAGTAGCAACGAACTCGGCAAGGACAGCTCTGTGAAAAGACCAGCTCTTAAGTTCTTCCATGTCCAACAAGGGAGCTGGTGGCGGGTCTACGTAATCCTTCTTCTCCTGTACCTCATCCATGGGGTGAACGAACTCAGGTTGTAGACTACTTTCCTTTTTTTGTTCAAACAAATGCAATTATGGGTAGGAGCAGAGGCAGTGGTACTTTCTATGAGGATAAATATGATTCAAGTAAATGCATTGCATACAAATTACAGCTCGCGCATAGTTCCAATTAATTTCCCATTGTTATAATTACTAGATATGCCGCAGGCAAATGTGACAGCAAATATTTGTTTTTATTGCTATGGCTGTTCGCTAAAATCTAATTCTAGTTTTGTGTTGAATTTACATTAATAATGATTAAAATAACCTTAACCAGGTTTAGTACAAATATTTGTGTTGAATTTTTGTCATGGAACACTACTTCGGTATAATCGAAACCTCCTTTTCTTCTTCATTGATTTTTTATATATTAAAATTTGAAGGTTAAAAAATATTTTATTTTTAAATATTCAAACTCTCTATTTTTTTCATTTAATTTCAATTGTTACTGCTATTAATTTTTTTTATTAAATTTACTTGTGTGACATTTTGAAATGAGTTGATTATTTGTTTGTTTCAAATTATGAAGGTTAAAATATGATCTAAGTCCTTATAGACTTCACACATTTGAAATTTAGTCTCCTTATTTTATTTTTCAGGAATTTAGTTCATTTACTTTTCAAAATTAAGAATTTATGTTCAATTATTACCATCGTTAAATTCTTCAGTTAAATTTAATGGTGTGACATTTTAAAATTAAATAAAACTCACTTAGTAATGATGTAATAAAAACTTACGTTGAAAATGCTTATGTGATTTTTTTCTTAAAAATAGGCATTCAAATTCGTCATAATAGAAATTTTTTTGTTGGAATAGCGTTCTTAAAAAATGGCTACAACATTGTAATTGAAATACTTAACAATATGAACTATTTAGACTAATTAATGACATTATAAAAGTAGAAAGATCAAATTATGTAAAAAAAATAAAGTATATGAATTTAATCCAAATGTTACCATATTATAACGACCAAATTTGAAATTTAATCGTTGGCTCTTTCAAAAAATAAGGCAAACTTCATAACATTTTAATAAAAAATTTAACAATATTAACTATTTGAACTAACTAATAACATTATAAAAATATAGGATCGGATTATGTTAGAAATTAAATATAAAAATTAATTTTTAAATTTAAATATAATAAAAGGAGTAAAGCTAAAATTAAATCAACTTTTAAAGGGTTTTTTACCCTAATAATATAAAAAAAATAAAATACCAAAATAGGTTGTTCCAAAGATTAAGTACCAAAATGGTACATTTGAATCGGTGGAGGGTGGTGCATAGGCGGCACCACCCTCATTTTATGACGGAATACAGTAAAAAAAATAATAAAATAAAATAATGGTGACATGACGGGATGCGCCTAGGGAAGAGGTGGCACTGGTGAAGGAGCTGGCGCAGGCAGCACAGGTGGAGGGGCTGTCAGAGGCGACACCACTTTGCAGTGATTGGACGGCTGCATGTTGACTTAATTTGTTTTTTATGTGTTTGGGGAACATTCAATTTCATTTTTTGTTGGTGGGTAAAGGAGAAGAAACGGCCGAAGGAGAAGGAGAAGAAAAGAAGAAGAAGGAGAAAGGAAGGGCTGGAAGCGAAGGGAAAAAGAAAGAAAGAAAAAAGTGAAGGAGAATAGAGAGAGGGAAGGAGAAAAAGAAGAAAAGAAAATATATTTTTTATTATTATAAATTAATATATTAATGTTAATTTAATTTGTTTTTGTTGTTATTATTGTTGATTTAATTCAGATTTAATTTTTAAATGGAAGAAGAAAGAGAAGAAATGAAAATGTATTTTTTATTATTATAAATTAATAGATTAATGTTAATTTAATTTATTTTTGTTGTTATTATTGTTGATTTAATTCAGATTTAATTTTTAAATTTATTTTTGTAATGTATTATTTGTTTAAAAAGAGCTATTAAGGTATGTTTGTATTTATTTTATATTTTTATTCATTAATAATTTATTTTTAATTTAATGTTTGTTGAAGTAAAAAAGCCTATTTATGTTATATACAAAGAATGTTTTATTATTTTATGTAATTTAATTGTTAAGTGTGTTTTAGGTTGATTAGATAATTTTTTTTATGAAATTTATTTGTCATGTTATTATTTTGATTATTTTAATATTTTTTTATGTAGGTAAAAGATGAGACTATTGTTATGAAATTTGAAATTTATGAGATAAATTAAGAATTAATTTATATGTTCTAATTTTTTAGGATATTATAATTGAGAATAAGGGTTTATGTTTTTAAATTTTATTTTATGTTTTTTTATCAATATTAAAAATGAAATTTCTTTTGAATTTCTAAAAAAAAATTTTATATTTTTTGACAATAATTAAGTTGGCGTGCTATTATATATATTATATTTTAAACTAAAAATGTTTACTTATTATCATTTTAAAGTAATAATAAAAATATTCGTATTTATTATGTATCGTTTATGTTATGTTTTTGTTATTGGCATGTTATTTTTAGTATTTTGATATAAAAATTTAATTATTATCATTTTAAAATAATAATAAAAATATTCGTATTTATTATGTATCGTTTATGCTATGTTTTTTATATTTTTTTATTGGCATATTATTTTTTAGTATTTTAATATTTTGATGTGGAAAAAATTGTTTGGTATATTTTTGTAATTAAAAGTAAAATATAAAATTTAGGTATTTTGAAAAATATTTAAAATCCATCAAACTTTGAAATTAATAACCGAATTTTGTTTTGAAATTGCAGGTATCGCAATAGCTCCATTGATTAAAAACAATGGTCACATATCAAACACAGTTAATAATATTGTAATATATTGTTATTTGTTAAACACAGGTTCCCTTAAAAAAAGATCTACGTAATTTACAGAAATAAATTATGTTATTATAATTATTTTCTGTAATTTATCATTGCTAGGGCCCATACTGCGCATTAAGGAGTCGGGTGAATGGTTTAGGATATTCTCTGGATGCATGACTGATGCCATACTTAGAGTTAGCTGAATTCGGGTCAGCAGCATTGATTTGGACGTTTGATTTGCGGTACGATTTAATATCCGCATTGGTTGACCGTTGGCGCCTGAAGACCCACACTTTTCATTTGCAGTGTGGGGAGTGCACTGTCACTCTAGAGGAAGTTGCATTACAACTTGGGCTCCCAATCGACAGGAGTGCTGTAATGGGCGTAAGTGCGATAGCTGAGCCGGCTGCCCTTTGTTACAGCCTACTAGGAGTCTCGTCCGTCGATGATGAGTCCAATTTTACGAGTTTGAAATTTACATTGGTTGAAAGCCAATTTTGAACATTTATCAGTTAATGCCACTGAGCATGAGTTGATGTGCGCAGCTCGAGCGTACATTATGCATATTATAGAGGGTGTACTGATGCCTGATACGAACAACAACAGGGTTTATTTGATGTATTTACCCCTATTAGCTAATCTGCAGAATGTTCGCTCGTATAGTTGGGGTTCTACAGTTCTGGCTATGTTGTATCGTGAGCTATGTCGAACGACAAAGCCTGATGTCGTAGACATAGGCGGATGCCTTGTATTGCTGCACTCATGAGCTCTTTATCGAATGTCATTCTTGGCATTGGTTAGGCACCAACCATACATATTTCCACTAGTGAACAGGTGATAAAATTTAACTTGTTATTAATTGACAATTTCTTTATAATGATACTATTCTAACGATACTATATTTACCTGAAATTTGTTTTCGTAGATGGAGTTTTTATCCAGGCATCGGGAGGTCGTACACTGTCCCGATATATCATCTAATGATTGAACAACATGTCAGGGAAGGGGTAAGCTATTCCAATATTCGTGACATGTAATTACTTTGTATATCTTACTCGAACCATGTTAAATTTTAACCATGTTATTAATCGTGCAGTTTATTTGGATGTCTTATCGGAGACCAAAAATTGCGGTTGTTATACCCTCGTCTGCCCACATTCATTCTCACATGTGGTGCATTAACGCACCAATCATCAATTTCCAAACAGTCGAGTGGCATAACAGGGATCGAGTACTTCGGTAATTTGGTTGCATCCAGTATATCTCAGATTCACCAATGCAAGTGGGGAAGATTCACTTGATCACCAAGAGATGAAAACATGGAAATAATTAGGGCGTTGTGCACCTGAAATATATTGCAGTGTGGGATAATCGGATGGCGCGGAGACCTCAGATGGATATTTCTTCCGATTCGCAATCATTGTTAGAGTACATACAATGGTACTCTAGTACGGGAAAACCATATTTACTTGGTGGGCGATCATTGTAGTCCCCACACATGCAAATGACACAGGGCATACGAGTCGATGGGCGATATAGAGGCCTAGCCAGAGCAAGATCCCGAGCCCGAGCCTGGGCTACAGCTGGAGGCTGAGTCCGTGTGATCGCATACACATTCGACTGATAGTTCTTATCATCCAGATTTACCGGTCAATGACTATTTTTCGGGCTCGTTAAGACACAGATACCATTCCTGGTTTGATATATTTGGGTCGTATCCACCGTAGTATAGCACTCCTCCCGGCCCGTATCTACTGCAGTACAGCACTACCCCTGGCCTGTATCCACCGTAGTACAGCACTCCCTCTGGCCCGTATCCACCACAGTACTCCACTCCTCCTGGGTCGTATCCACCGCAGTATGGCACTCCTCTCGACTCAAGTTCATCGATGGCGTTTGAGGCATACAATTTTTCTTCCATGTTTCGCACACCCCCACCTGCGACTAAAGAGGATATTGATCGCCACAATTACCCATAACGTGAACGTCGACCCCCGCAGAAATATACCCCTAGGATCATACCATCAAACCATCAATTTTAGAGGTTTCTTGCGGTTTTAATATTACAAAGTTTGTACTTTTTTTATTCTAAAAAAAATAAATTAAGAAAAATACAATCTTTGTATATATTTAATTAGATTAATTGGAACTTCAAAAATTGGAACAAAATTTGTGGTCATAAATTAGATTAATTGCAACATTACAACATTAAAAACTAAAACTTGTAACAAACTTAGTTTTGTAATATAAATTATGTTATATAAATTAAATGCATTACAACTATAATCTAATTAGAACAAACTTTGTAATATAAATTATGTTATATAAATTAAATGCATTACAACCATAATTTAATTGGAACAAACTTTGTAATATAAATTATGTTATATAAATTAAATACATTACAACTATAATCTAATTGGAACAAACTTTGTAATATAATTTTTTATATAAATTAAATACATTACAACATTAATCTAATTGAAACAAACTTTGTAATATAATTTTTTTTATATAAATTACATAAGTTCAATTCCTACCTAATTGTGATGATTATCCAACATGATAGTTTCGTTGCGGGTATTTGCTCCGATTATGAACAGCTAATCTGCATAATCCACAATGCTTACCGTCGGATTTCTCCCTAATGTTTATTTCATTACGGATTCTGGATGATTGCGGACGACCTCTCGGATTCCTACGGAACCTCGGTCTGGGACAAGTTCGAAAATCGTCGGAGGCACCTCCCACATAGACAGGTCAAGCAGGACGAAGAACACATTTTCCCAGACATGCAACATGCGCTCGAGTGTGTACACATCATTGACAAATTGTTCAACATTGAACGAAACTTTAGCATACACTGCCACGACATGCGCACATGGATAATGAAGTGTTTAAAACCTTCTGCAATCACACCGTCTATTCCGGAGATCAACTCTATAGGACTTAGGTGGTATACCGGGTCGACGATCGATGGTCACCGTAACTCAAAATATTTCAAGACGTCATGAATATATTTCTACATTTATCGACCTCGCCATCCGACGGTTTGCAACCATTCTATCCCTGACATCTTCGACAAATACATGCCCCGCCTCTATCTGATTGACTTATTGTTGACCCATTCTTGGTATCAAGGTAGCCAACCTATAAAATGTAGCTGAGAAGACAGATGAAATCGGAAGATGTCGTGTTTTCAACAACACAGCATTGATCCCCTCCACCAAGTTTGTGGTCATTTGATCATAACGAAAGCCCTTATCAAAACTTTGAGCCCATTGCCACAGCTCCATAGTACCCAACTACTGCCAAAAGAATGTGTTCGTTTGACCCTCCATGTCACTCTCAAGTCGAGTCATTCTTTGGTAAAAAATATATGGTTCTAGCTCGTGCGCTGTATATGTATTAAGAAAGGATAAGTTACATTATTGCACTAAAACATTAAAACTTATATTGAAAAGATAAGGTTATCATTTACCCATTATCACAACTTGTCTTTTCCAGTCTGTATTTTTATAATCTCGATTGAAGTTAGCTGCAATGTGCCGAATCCAGTAAACAGATCTCCATGGCATACCGAAACGCCTAATGACGGCAATTAATCATTTCCCTCTACCGGAGATGATGCAAATATTATTGTTGCAAATAACATACCTCTGCAGGTTGGTAAGGAGAAATTCTCACTATTCTATGTTCTCCTTATCTATGATGGCAAATACTATCGGGAGCACGTTCTTGTTGCCGTCTTGTGCAACTGCAAGAAGTAAGATCTGTGTATATTTTTCATATAGTCAAGTCTCATCCACTTGCCCAAATGACTTGTAGTGGGGAAATGCGTGCACACATAGATCAAACGTCCAGAACATCCGATTAAAAATTCTTTTTCCCGGTTGTAGTTGGTCATCTGGTTCGTAATAAGGTTGTGTCTGTAACTCAATGACAGTTTCCGGAACGAACTCCGCATAGCGGCTATCCATCCCTATAACTCGTTATACGACGTATCGAAATCCCCGTACAACTGCTCCATTGCCATCTGTTTAACTATCCACGCCTTTTAGTATGATACTCGATACTGAAATCGTGCTTGCATTTTGGCAATCAATACCGAAGCTTTAATGGTCAGCATGTCCTTCACCAATGGCGTGATAGTTTTGGAATCAATTTTTCGATGATCTTCTGTCATACGTGTTGATATGCATATGTGAGGACCAACAAATTTTTGTATCTCCCACATTTGCAATTTTTGAATAAATGCAGCTTGTACCCGCCAATTGCAGCCTTCCGTCGACTTTCAACACTTCTCAATATATAATGTCGGTTTAGACACTGCGACTTTGTAGTCCACTGATATATTCAAGCTATACCGTTTAATAACAAATACATACTCTTCATTACTTTTGAATCTTTGGCCTACGAACAACTTCTCAGGATCAGAATTTACGGCCAGTCGGTGAGCAGGAAGTATTTCAGGGTACTCCGGAAACATGGCTACGTGTGCCGCATCGGGGTCTATAAGCGACATGTGTGGCCCAAGATTATTGTGTATCACAATACGTCGAATTTGGTTCCCAACTGAAGACGCGTTAATGTTTCCATCGTCATTTACATATTCGTCGTCAATATCATCGGGGACAGCGGCCACATCGGGATCACTATCACTATCTACCTATTGATCAAAAGGATCACTACTATCGTATCCATCATTATCAACCACATCAATATCAGGTGTAAAATTAAGATCGATATCGATCCCGCGTATAGTCGATTCACTATCAACGTACGATATTGGAGCCATATGCACGGTTCTTGAGCTCCATGTTCTTCACCATATGTAGTGAGATATTTATTTTGCTCCATACCGGCTAACTCAGCAAATAAGTGAATCGGTGTATTTTTGTCACTCTGATTCCCACAATAAAGAGCGATCATTGTCTCCACATCTTCGCCGTCTACAAGTTCCATTTTGGTGAATTTGATAGGATCTGTCGAAACTGAAAACTTGTAGAAAAGTTTCAAGATCCTTCTCTCACAACGTCTAATAATTTTTACGTTAATCCTTCCATTCATATCATCCAACGAGACATTTCTATTAAATCTCATTGTTATTTGTTGTCGTGTTTCAGATATACATCCAACGGTTGTTGTCGAGATAATTCCATCGAAATAATTACATACGAAAAACTGATTATCCATCTTTAATACTCAATCTGTTAAAAAATTAAGAAAAAAATATCAAAACAATTTTGAACAGCATAAAAACACTTACATAAAAAATTTAATGAATGATAATAGTCTATTTCTAACAATATCAAATTTATTGTCATTTCTAATAATATCAATTATATTAAAAAATTTTACAAGATAACATTCTCAATAATCTAAACACAAAACTTACTAACAAATCACAATAAACAAAATAACTTTAAAACAAAACATAAAAATAACACTAAACAAACTATATAATACTAACAATTTTTTTTTCTTATCATAATTATTATATTTGAAAATAACAATAAAAAAAATTACGTTTTCTTTTCTTTCTTTCTTCTCTTCTCCCTCTCTTGTTCTGTTAAATTTTTTTTTTCAAACTGATAGGAGCCAGATGGAGGAGTGGGGGGAAAATATACTGGGTGTGCCGCCTATCAGATAGGCACAACTAGTGCCGCCTACCTGACACCCTCCACTGGTGCCGCTACCTAACACCCTCCACTGGTGCCACCTATCTAACACCCTCCATTGCATTATTATTATTTTTTTACTGTATTTGGTCAGAAATTGAGGGTGGTGCCACCTATGCACCACCCTCCACCAATTCAAATATACCATTTTAGTACTTAATTTTTGGAGCAACCTATTTTGGTATTTTTTTATATTATTAGGGTAAAAACCCCAATAATTTAGTTAAATTTGTGGTTAATTAATGTTGATAGGAAGATGAGAAGGAAGTCTTTGCAACCAGGCTCAGGCAGAGATAGACGATGGGTCACATGGAATTTTAGTTGTTTTAAATGCTTCAATAGGAAGGAAAGTGACTTATCAGATGGCTGGATTTGATTTTTTTTTTTTCTCTTTCATTTTTCTTTTTGTTAGGTGTTACTGTTGTTGTTTTAAGTTCCAAAAACAGTTATTTTTTGAGAGCTACTTTATTATTTTTTAATATAATCCAACTTGTTTAACTTTAAAAAAAAATACTCGTAATCATGAAATACAAAAGTTGACGTTATAACAAATCTAAATTCAGTAGAAGAATTTCAATGGTATTAATAATTAGACTTGCATTTTTAAATTTGAATAGTAGAGTGATTAAATTCTTTAAAATAAAAGCATGGAGTAAATTTCAAATGTGAAAAAAGTACAGGGATTAGAACATTTTTTTAACATTTTTTTGTTAAATTAAACTCCATGTCCAAGCACTTTATGAAATTTACTCCCTACTTTTATTTTTAAGAATTTAATCCCTTTATTTTTTAAGATTTTAAATTTCAAGTCTAATTGTTAAATTTGTTAAATAATATTAACAATTATATTTGTATTTTTAAATCCAAAAAATAAAAAAATTAAATTGCTTAAAATAAAATAAAAATAAATTTTAAATATATAAAAATTGAAAAGTATTGAAATTTAAAACATATTTTAACCTATTTTTTTTCAAAGCAAGTTGTAAAATTTTTATGCTTAAGAAATGAGGACTCTTTTTGTTCAACGGGCTATTCTTTTAAGCACATATCGAAACTTGAAGCCTCCACATTGAGGTATTCATCAAATATACGTTTAAAATTTTGCTTAAGTTCTCCAAGCCCATTTCAGATTTTATGTTTTTATTTTTTAAAATATTTATGTTATTTTTAATGTAATATTTTTTACAATTTCAAGGCTTAATATATTAAAAAGTCCTCGTAAAATAGTGCAATAATCAATTGAACCCTTAGTTAAAAACATCACTCAATTAAACCTTTAATTGAATATAAGTAATTAATTAAGTTCTCGAAAAACCAATTTCCTTGTAAGCCCTTGACATCAGTTAACTTTGCCAAATGGCACGATAGGGTTATACCATATGGCGAAATATGGTAATTTCCCTTAAAATTGTTTAATTTTTTTAAAAAATCATAAAAATTTAAAAATTATAATAAAATTGGAATTTTGAAATTTTAAAAAAATTATAAGATTATAAGAGAATTTGCAAAAATTTTAAAAATTGAAACAAAATTGCTCTTAATTTTTTTTGTAACTTTTAAAAATTATAAAAAATGCAAAAATATGAAAAAATATATAAAAATCATAAAAATATAACAAATTATTTATATATATTTTTATGGATTCATCTTTGATATTGATAAACTTGTTGATATAATCACTATAACCATCGATTTCGCACTGGAACATGGTGCCGTCTAGACTTGGCATGGGTCGGGCTGATGCTAAGTGTCTAGGCCCATTTTCTATGCCTAAGCTTGACTCGGCCCAAAAAATGGGCAAAATTTTTGTCCAAACCCGACCTAGATTAAAAAATTATAAACTCAAGTCTAACCCAACCTATCAATATTAGTTTTTTTATATTTTTAATATAAAAACAAATTTAAAAAATACAATAAATCAAATACACTAAAAATATTAAAATAAATATTTCCCAACACATTGTAAATGTATTAAAAAAGTTTTTATACTTAAATAACACTAAGATAATTGCAACTTAGCAAGAAAATGCCCCTAAATAGTAGCAAAAATAATAATAAATTAAGAGTTATACAATATCTACAACAAGAACAACAGCAGCAAAATAGTAGCAATATTATAGCGGAATGGCAACAAATCAGTAGCAAAATGGTAGGGAGACAATAATGAAACAACATTAAAAGCAACAACGATTAAGATTAGGAGGTTGGGTAATTTTTTTTTTTAGTTTTAACTTTTGGGTAATATATTTAGTTATAATTGGGTTAGTGATTTAACATATATAATTAATATAATTACTTTTACAATATAATACATTCGGGCAGGGTAGGGTCAAGCCTGGGCCAAAAAATATTGCTCAAGGCCCGACCCATTTAGAAAACAGGCCTTAAATTTTGTTCAAGCTGTTGAGTATGCCTCATATTTCAGTCAAAATTGAGAGATAATCTCCCAGTTAAACTTTATTTATTTGTTTCAGTCTAACTCTGATTAGTCTAGATTATTTTATTATTATTTGACCTACGAATTTAGCCTATAAATAGGCTCTTTTTCAATCTTATAAAATACAACCATTAAAATATTAGAACTCATAACACTTTTGGAGAATTTTGTGTTTACGTTTTGAGGGTTCTTTATTTTCGGGGTTTAGTTATTATCTCCATCTTTTGTACTCTTCGTTCTTTTGTCATTATAGTAAAATTACCTTCACCCGTGATTTTTTTATCCTCTTTAGAGAGATTTTTCCACATTAAATTTATGTGTTCAGTTTCTCAATTTCTTCAGCTATTTTTTACTTGTTCGTTACCTAATCAGGTTGATCCCCAACAAGTGGTATCAAGAGCTAGGTTAATTTTCGTAGATCATCTCGTTTAGAGATGACAACAACAAGGTTTGACATTGAGAAGTTTGATGGTGTCACAAATTTCAATCTGTGACAAGTTTAGGTGCTGGCAATTCTAGTTCAGATCAGTCTGAAAAAGGGTCGTTACTAGGAAAGAGCCTGAGAATCTAGATTAGATAAAATGGGAAGAGATTGATGAAAAGACCATGTTTGCAATCTAGTTGTGCCTCACAAATAAGGTATTGCAAGAGGTATTAATGGAGAAAACATTATCTATCTTGTGAAAAAGGTTAGAAACTCTTTATACGACCAAGTCTATGGCTAACCGTTTAGTGTTGAAACAACTTCTATTTACATTTCGCATGAATGAAAGTGAGCTTCTTAAAGATCACATTAGTCAATTTATTACTCTTTTGAATGATTTAAAGAAAGTTGAGGTTGATTGACGATAAAGATCAGATTATGTATTATTGTGCTCTTTACCCTCTTCATACAAGCAGGGAAACCCTGATTTATGAAAAAGATAAACTCTCGTTCAAGAATGTGAAGAGTCATTTGTTGAGTAAAGACAAACTCGACAACGAGTTTGGTTCGGATAGCAAGGCAGACAGGCAAGCTTCCATTTGGTAGCATCAAAAAAGTGAGATAATATGTGTCGCTATTGTAAGAAGTTAGGTCACGTCAAAGTAGATTATTATAAACTGTGAAATAAAAGAGCTGCTGAAAGTAATGAGGAAGATGTAGCTGGTGCTAATTTAGCTGACAAAAGCGGTGATGATTTCTTATTAGTATCAACGAGCGATAGCTTCGAGCTTATGTCCGAGTGGATCTTAGATTCGGGATGTTCTTTCCACATGTGTCCCAACAGAAAATGGTTTTCCATATACAGTTCGATTAAATGTAGAGTTGTGCGCATAGGAAATGATTCATCCAGTAAGGTAATCGGTATTGGTACTGTTAAAATTAGGATGCACGATGAGATGATTAGGAAAATCTTAGATGTCAGGTATGTACCTGATTTACGAAAGAATCTTATCTCCTTGAGTATTTTATACTCGAAAGGTTGCAGAATCAACATCGAGTCATGCAGCATTAAGGTGTCTCGTGGGGCTCTCGTTTTGTTAAAAGGTAAAAAGACTGACAATCTTTATATTCTGGAAGGTTCTATAATGATCGGTGAAACTGGACGTCCCTAGTCTATTACGGAGTCGAAGTCAACTCGTTTGGAGCGAAGGCAACTTGGTCATAAGAGGGAAAATGTATGACGGTTTCTTTGAAGAAAGGTTCTTTTTTGGATACATGTTTTGAAAAGTTAAAGCACTATGTTTGTGAAAATCAGACTCGAGTTAGTTTTGATTTGGTAGTGCACAAGTCGAAGGCTAGAAGTCTTCCAACTTCTAAGCACAGATTTGACTTAGTTAACTCCCTGCATAGTTCAAGATAGGCTCGTGGGGGGCTTTGGCAAAGATGACATTGTGGAAATACAAGTCAAGGTGGAGATTTGTTGAGTATGACTTATATTTCAGTCAAATTTGAGAGATAATCTCCTAGTTAAACTTTGTTTATTTGTTTTAGTTGAACTCTGATTAGTTTAGATTATTTTATTATTATTTGATTTACGAATTTAACCTATAAATAGGCTCTTTTACTATATTAGAAAATACACATTAAAATATTATAACTCATAATACTTTTAGAGAATTTTGTGTTTACATTTTGAGGGTTTTTTGTTTTCGGGTTTTGGGGTTTAGTTTTTATCTCCATCTTTTGTACTCTTAGTTCTTTTGCCATTATAGTAAAATTATCTTTGCCCATTGTTTTTTATCCTCTTTGGAGGGGTTTTTCCATATTAAATTTGTGTGTTCAGTTTTTCAATTTCTTCTGCTATTTTTTTCTTGTTCATTGCTTAATTGAGTTGATCCCCAACACAAGCCTATTTTTCAAGCTTATATTTTTTCCCAAACCCTCCCACTTTTTGAACGGGCCTTTGGGCCTGGGTAGGTGGCTCAACCCGTGATCAAATCTAGAGTTATCACTTGGAAACCTAAACCTTTTCCTTTTGACCTGAACCCAATTCTGGTTTTTTTTTCCCGACAATCAACTCTTTATTTGGCATGTTAGCAAACCATGCAAACTTGTTTTCATAATTTTATATAATTTTTTGCAATTTTTATTATAATTTTAATAGTTTTTTTTATATTTTTAATATTTTTTGCAATTTTATATTATTTCAAATATATTTAATATTTTAATATTTTTTATAACTTGTCATTTTTATATATTTTTATTTTTTGTGATTTTTGAAAGTTTAAGTATTTTAACTATTTTTTGATTTTTTATAACTTTAGAAATTTCTAAAATTTTAAAAAACTAACAAAATTGCCACGTAGCACAATCTTAGCATGCCATATGATGAAGTTAATGAATATTGAGGGCTTACACAAAAATTAGATTTTTGAGGGCTTAATTGATTGTTTATATTTGATTAAAGGTCTAATTAAATGTTGTTTTCAATTGAAAGCTTAATTGATTATTAAATTTTGTCATAAAATTTTTTGATATGTTAAAGTGAAATCTTTTCATATCATGAAATTAAACTTAAATATCAAATTTGAGATTTTATAAAGTGGATTGAAAAGGAAGTTAATAGAAAATTAATGTAGTGGTACTTTCCTAGTAAAAGTAGTTGAGATGAATAAGTAGAGCAAAGTCCCTGGATGTGGAAGTCAACAAGCCAGCCACCAACAATTCCAAATTTATATTACAACAATATAATTGCCTTCTTTGTTAGATGATAACTCACTCTGCCACCAAAGTCAAATGCAGTTCCCCACTTAAACTGTCTCATAAATTTTAGCCTCTTTTCTAGATTTGGTAATTTTCAACCTTACACTAAATCATTTGCAATCAACCTACAAAATCATATACTACAATGTTTAGGATGCTCCTCAACTATTTCTTGTTTCTATCAAGATTTGTAAATTTCATGCAAGTTTATTTTTGGGTTAGGATTGTTATGTGTTTGAAATTTTTTAAATTGGAATTGTCATGAGTTTATTTAGGGTTAGCTTATTGTTGAGATTCAAAAATAGTGAAAACATATTTTTGAAAAATTGATAATGTTTATTATTGTTGTTAATAATTGTTTTTGAAAAAATAGGTTTATTATTTTAGATATGATAGATTTAATAAAAAAAGATAAAAAAATAATAATTGTTATGAATATCTTATTAAGTGAATGTTCATCATGATCAAGATAAAGTTTTGATGTACTTTAAATTCTAATAGTTATTAAAATTAGATCTCTACTTTTTTTATACTTCTTATGCCTATAAATAGAGACTCTGATGAAGCATTGTAAATCACCCCTTTTGATTAATAAATTACATTCTCTATTGTTTTCATATTTTCTTTGTTCTTTATTCTCTCCATCTCTCTTTATTTTATAACACGTTATCAGCACGATCTTTCTTAAAGTGATAGTTCCTTTTATCGACGATCACATTTATCCTCCATGATTTTCAATTTCTTTGGCAACAAGATGCAATTTTTTTACAGGAAGTTTCTTTTATTTAATGTTTCATATCTGATTATTATTTTTCATTCTTCTTGTATTATATGTTATCATTGTTTTGATTAAGTTATTTTACTTTTTGTTCTTAAGAATGGTGAAAGATTTGATACCGTTGTCTATATGAAACCAAGAATATTTTCGAACTATCTCATACCTCCTAGTGATGACGATGATGTTAAAGATCTTCAAGTATATTTTAATATGTTTTATTTATTGTTTATTATAATTGAAAACTAATCATGACAACATGCATAGATAGATTTTGATTTGAAATCTCATGCATGTTTGCGATGGTGATTATGAAATAAAGAATCTACTGGGATGTTTATAAGTCCGTCCTACTAGATTTGTTGCATTCCACGAAGTGAATGTAAACATAAAAAAAAAAAAAAGAAAAGATATACTCATGGACCACTAAAAGTGGGAACAAAGTAATAAATAAGAGAACAATGAGAGTTCTCAAGATAATTTTTCAAAGGGTAAAGATAACTTATGTTATCAATGAGATATGAAAAATTATTAGCCACATATGTGACGTATGACCAAATATTTTGATTCTGTTAATATTCTTTGAGGAAATATGAAAATGTAGTAATGAATTCTATCATTACAAACAGAAAATATTTATCTTATTTGGTACTGAAACAAACAAATATTATTCCAATATTTGATAATACAAAATTAGTTGAAAGCTCCAAAAAAGCTAATATATCACTATCTAAAAAGCACAAAATTTGTGATGGTTAATGCATTACTTTTAAAAGTTATTTGTAATGGATCTCATATTGAGATTGTAAATGAGGAAAATATTATATTTCATATGAATAAGAAAAGGGGATTGAATTATTAATTTATAATATTTATGATATTCTTTTGTCATCATCCATATTAAAGGGTTGAAAGTAAAATATTTGACCGTGAAAGATCTACTCATGAGCGATAGAATATGATAATTCTATCTAAAGCTTATTATGGTTGGATGCACCTAAAGTTGCAAGTTTTTAAAAAAAAAACTGTGAGTATAACTCTACAGTATTTAGACTAAGTTCTCAATTAAAATTACGTGGTAAAATATTACTGATGAGAACTTACAAGAGAGAAAACTTATGTATGAAAAGTCATTAGTTATATACCTGTTGTACACTTGGAAAATAAGATCTACTCTCAAAGTTTGCTATTAATAGATTTTTGGGCATTTGAAGATTTGGGCATATTCCCTGAAGCGAATATTGCATACAATTATTCAGAAATTATATTTATTGACTTAGTGACATTATTCTAGTAGTAAATGTCACAATAGTACTTATATGTGGATACAAATTAAAAAGAATGATAATAAAATTATTAATTTGTTACAATTTAGTACAATTGAAACACATGTTAAAGTAAACCAGAAGTTTACTAATACAAATCTATTTACTACTTGGCGTGACCAGTTAGACTATTCTGGATCGTATATGATGCGAAAATTAATTGAGAGTTCATATGGACATCCATTAAAGAACCAAAAGATTTTTTAATTTAAAGAATTCTCATTTGTTGCTTGTTCTCAATAAAAATTGGTTCTTAAAAACCCACTAGCTAAAATTGAGATTTAATGTCTTGTATTTCTGAAATGAATATGGGCCCATTCATCTACCATATGGATGGTTTTGATATTTTATGATTTTGGTAGATGCATCTACAAAATAATCACATGTGTTATCAACTTGCAACATGTCATTTGTGAGATTGCTTGTTTAAATAATTAATTTCAGATTATGCAATTAAAACAATTTATCTTGCTAATGTTAGTGAGTTTACATCCCAAGTTTTCAATGATTATTGCATGTCAATTGGGATAAAAGTTGAACATCATGTAACTCATGTTCACACACAAAATAATTTAGCTGAATTGTTTATCAAATGCCTCCAACTAATAGCTAAACCATTACTTATGAGAATAAAACTTTCTATTTTAGCATGAGATTCATGTTTGTATTGATTTACATGTTGTACACATCAAACCAATAAATTATAAATACTCCCCATTACAATTGATTTTTGGTTAAGAGCCAAATGTTTCCCATCTTACAATTTTTGAATGTGCGGTATATGTTTCAACTGCTCCACCACAACGCATAGGTCATAATAAGAGATTGTGAATGTATATTTATATAAGTCTCCTTATAATATTTTTGAGCAATTAATTCGAGATTTAATTGTGACATGAGTTGTCAGTTTTCCCAACATTAGGGGGAGAGAAACAATAACTTGTAATGAGTTGGGGGAGAATAATTGAACCAGAAGTTCAATAAGGATAACTCATTACAAGTTAACTGTTAGATGTATTTACAACCTTAATGAGAATAACCAAGTGTTATATACCATCTAATGTTTTAGTTTAAATCAAAGTCCTAGACAATCAGTTAGATGGTCATATAGTAGAGGCGGGTGCTCCAGAAGAGACCCAAGACAGAACTAACAAGTAAAACTTCAGAAGAGATTCAGGTTCCTGAAAGTGAATTTTAAAATAATGAAAATAAAAGATCACGATAAGTTATGTCAATTCGAGAAAATATGGAACCGAATAATAAAAGTGGTCGATAATGATTTTGCACGCAATATTAGTATTGAAATAATGAAATAAAAGGAGGATCTTGAATAAATCTATTGAGAAATATAGATATGGAATAAATTGATCAAAATAGAAAGACGCAACTCAAGTACAATTAAATTCGAGGAGTTTTTGAATCAGTAGTCCAAATATCTAAATGTATAAAGCCAATGAGAGTGCAAATGAAGTGCAAATGAAGTAGTTTTGCAAAAGCAGAATAATAATATAGAGTTTTTCGCTAGGTACTGGTATTGATTATGAAAAGATATAATATTTTTTTGTGGTGGATGCAATAACCTTTAGATATATTATTATATTGACAATTCATAAAAGGTTTAACTTGAGTCTAATGGTTGTTGTTACAACCTTTATAACCTTTATAAATAACTATATAGTAAAGTTTATATTAAAATCATTGAAGGATTTAGAATGCTAAAAGCATATTGAAATTCTTGGGAAATTATTCATTTGTATGAATTTAAATAATTTGAACATATGTGGTAAATTTGAGTAGTTGAAGGAGGATTATAAAATGATCCAAAAATACCTATTTGTGTTTTTATATAAGAATCATGATTAAAGTTTGTTATGATTATTGTTGAATGTCTTGAAGAGATCAAAATGTATTTCCCAAAATTTTCCCTCACTCATGATTTTTAAAAGAATGGTAATACAAATACTTATTAAGTACATTAAAATAGTCATTTGAAAAACTAGTATTCAAGATTGAATACATAGAATATGAGAAAATATGTGATGTTTTAATGAGGGGGAGTAAGTACGCGTTGTACTCTTTTTCCCTTAACCGAGGTTTTGTCCCATTGGGTTTTTCTGGTAAGGTTTTTAATGAGGCAGCATATTATGCGTATTATAGATTGCATACTCTTTTTCCTTCACTAGGTTTTTATCCCACAGGGTTTTTCCTAATAATGTTTTAACGAGGCACATTATCTATCAATGGACATCCAAGGAGGAGTGTTATGAATATCTTATTAAGTGGATGTCCATCATGATCAAGATAAAGTTTTGATGTACTTTAAATTCTAATAGTTATTAGAAATAGATCTCTACTTCTTTTATACTTCTTATGCCTATAAATAGAGACTCTGATGAAGCATTGTAAATCACCCCTTTTGATCAATAAATTACATTCTCTATTGCTTTCATATTTTCTTTGTTCTTTATTCTCTCCATCTCTCTTTATTTTATAACAATAATAATTTTATTGAAAAGTACTTTTTTATGTTTTTGGCTTTGCTTAGAATCTCATTGTACCAATTTTCTTTAGAATCATGATTTGCTGTGAAAGTGTTATTCAAAAATGCTAAGCAAAGCTTTAAGAATTTTGGAATCTCGAATTTTATTTGTTTAAACCATATATTGGTATGGGTGCTGATATGGGTGAAATATAATTTATACAAAATATATATTTATTGAAATTTCACTTAAGAATCAAACAAAACTTTGATTTTTTTTTTAAATGTTGGATAAAGTTAGGTTTTAAAAGTTATGGTGTAGTAATGATAAATTTATGAGAATATGTGAAAAAAACTTTGAGAAATTAAGTTTTTTTTTTTAAATTTATTGATTTGTGTTGTTTTTGTAGAGAGGAAAAAAGACACATCCTATAGGGCATTCTGTAGGGCATGTTTTTCTTTCAATGGTAACTTTTTCAACAGCTACATGGGCTCCAACAGCCATAAAATTTCCTATATAAACCCCTTCAAAGTTCATTCTTTGCAACCAGATACCCAATACTTATTCTTCCATCCTATATTCTCAATCATCAATTTTCAATCCTTAATTATATTTTTAATTTTTTTAATTTTTTTATTCGTTATAATTTTTAAATGGCAAATCAACTTATTTGTTTGGATGACAAATATATCTTCGACGTTCAATTACAAATGATAAGAATATTTATTAAATTATTTAATTTTAAATAGTTAATTATTATGTTGCTTAGATTATTAATTTTTTATGTTTATATACTCGGCTCGAAGGTCTAATTTTGAAGACGTACATAAACAATTTAAGTAAAGGTGCACTGAATGTTATTTATGAACACTTGCGAGATGCAAGATTTTTATATGTGGCTTGCATGCTCAGGGGGACTAAATGGGATCCCCCTCACTTATCAATGCTTTGGTCGAAATATGGAGATCAGAGACACACATTCCATCTTTCATATAGCGAGTGTATAATCGCACTCAAGGACATTAGTTTACAACTTCGTCTACTGGTTGATGGGGAAGTCATTATGGGGCCAGTTATTAGTGTCGATTATAGTGTAACATGTGAGCAACTATTAGGGAAGGTGTCGAACAAGTTTAGGGGTAGCCAGATCGAGATCAGATGGCTGTAGGATAACGTCCAAACTATCGAGGCTTCTGTGAGTGGCGTTGAAAAGGAACAATTTGCACAACACTCATCTTGAGGTTGATCGAGGGTTTGCTAATGATAGATAAATCTCACAATCTGGTACATTTAAGGTGACTACTACTACTAGTCGACTTGAAAGAAGCAGAACGACTTAGTTGAGGATTAGCGGTGCTAGCAACATTATACCGAGAAATGTGTTGAGTGATGATACCCATAAAAGTTAAAATCGACTATTTCATGCTCCTTCTTCAATAGTGGGCATGGTATCGACTACCATTTTTACGCTCCCAAGTGAAATTCTTTTATGAATTCCCACTCGTAATATGGTAAAATTCATTTGATAATATCATTACCATTTTTATTTTTCATTATTTTAATTTTGAAATAACATATTATTTGAAGAGGTGGAATAACCCTACGAGACACAACAGTATATCGACCGAGCTCGAAGATATTCGACTAGCTTTAGATCAACAAACTGAAAAGGAGGTTAGTTTATAAATTTCAAAGTTATCGATTTTTTATTCTAGTATTTGAAATTTAATATTAGGCACGTGCTAAAATTTAGAAATTCGTGCTGAAGTTTGTATGATTGCCATATGTGGATCAAGTAATCAAGAATGTGTCCCGATTGAATTTTTGTCCAATCAAAAGATCTGGCATGTTAAAGTGCCATTGATCATTTTTGCAACGATCGTGATGTATGAATCCGACCAAGTGATGTAGTAGTTCAGGTATACTCAATGCATTCTAGGCCACCCTAAGAGCTCGATGACCTGCACAAGATCGACTTACGAGGGAACTCAAGGAAGATTGGCCAACATTCCACAAGAAGTATATCGAAATGTGGCAGCTTCAAAAAAGAGTTGGCCAACATTCCAACATTCCACGCATGAACCATTTCTCACATCACAGTTGGCGACATATCTAGATTACATGGACTGATTCAGGTATAACGACAAGTCGTATTTACTAGCGGCTTTAAAAAGGAGTAGGCAACATTGTCGTAAGAGGCCAAGACAAGGGCCAATCAATCCTAGGTCGGGAGAATATGTCATGGCCAGATCAAGATCTGCTCCATCTGCACCGGAGGACCCGATTGTCATGCAACCTCCCAATTAGTATAGTTAATTTATTTTTGGGTCTAACCTAGTTTTTTTTTTTTGTCACAAGAATTACAGCACACACACTCATTCCCCGCGTCAAAACCTTTAACTCCGGTTTATTTTACACAAGCACCATAACATGCACAATCATTCATTGCATCAACACTATTTTATTTTACACAAGCACCACAGCATACGCAATCATTCCCTACATCAACACCTTTTTTAAGGATATATTTTGCACGATTGCCACCCACCGTATTATATTACATGTCGGTCCCGCCAACAACACTGACGTATCCGGTATTACCAAAAATTCTCACCATTTATCCACAATCGGCCCATGTGACATCATATAGTCATCCAACGATAATCTCGTAAACATTCCCAACATCATTGTTCTACCAAGGTGGGTCATTTTCGCAACTATTGATTCAAACATGGGGGATGTACGATGGGCAACTACGACATGGTCCCAGTCAACGATGGGCGAAGCAGTTGATTGTGCCGATCAACCCGACGTACACATGAAGATGAAGGTGAAGTCAATGAAGAGTCGCCAACCTAAATAGTACGACAGAACCTTAAGCGTGCCCAACGCCCATCCGATTATGGCACACATTCGGGATGCCGATGATTATGTTATTTTTTAATTTTGTAATTTTTATATACTTTGTTTTAGACCCCAAATGTACACTTATTTATAATATACGAAACAAATTTATTAAATTGGTTTGATTGGTACAGAATCATACCGTGAGTTTAAAATTTACAATTATTTATGTTATTTTTTCATTTAAGTTTTTCTTCATCCATTTGTTAAGTACAATATTTTTAAAAAGTAAAGAATTGCTTAGAAGGTTTAGAAAAAAATTAAAACTTTGTCTTGCATATTGTAGTATATCTTACTTCAATAATTAATATTAACTTACACTTTACAGAAAAAAATAATGAATAAATGAATAAATTAGTGTTTTCACAGCATGAGTTACCATGTAACCATTAGCTGTTCTCATCGATGCTCTTCGGTTGTGTGCACATACTGAAGTCATTAAGTTCACAATTTCTACATTTTCCCCAATCAAGTTTATCTCGAGAATCCCGGGTTGCAGGCGCTCAGAAGCAATCAAGTTGGCTTGGTTGAAATGGCCAAAGAGAATACACTCCCTACAAAAGGTGGTTTCACTGACATGACAGTGAAACACTTTTTGTAGGACGCGTTTTTCAGCTACATGTTTGACATGTCAGTAGAAAACACGTCCTACAAGAAACGTTTTGATCTACATAATTTGATATGGTAAATTAGGTTTTCTGAGTATACTTAAGGAGCTTATTCTCTAGTAAAATAGTGTTTTTTTCATAGTTTTTCGTAATTTTTAGATTTTTAGTTAATAAGTGTAAATGTCTTAATTTTACTCATTTTGTGACCTAATTTG
Organism: Gossypium anomalum; assembly: GCA_025698475.1. Lineage (NCBI taxonomy): Eukaryota > Viridiplantae > Streptophyta > Magnoliopsida > Malvales > Malvaceae > Gossypium > Gossypium anomalum. Next base: position 22,408,908 of record CM046966.1, read on the forward strand.
GCCAATGGTGTCATTAAGGGGCCTAACATGTGGTTGAGTGGTGTCAAGATGTATTGGAGATTGAAAACGAGCGAAAACGACACCAAAGGAAAGGGTGTCGCAATCCATACCTTGGAATCGTGATACCTCTAACAACATAGAAGATTGGAGAACACCCTTCAGTGGTATCATGATATCCACTTTGGGTATTGCGATATCCACCCTTCAAAGAAAATCCCATAGCTCGAAATTGCTTGAGGTATCGCGATATCCTCTTCTAGGTATCGCAACACCGACATCATGAGGGGGATAAAATTGGACAAAAATGGTAGTCTTTATCCATTGGGTCCACCAATCACCCAAGGCCCGTATAGGGGTAATTTTGGTAAAAACAATTCCTTAGCATTTAGCCTAAAACAACTAATTTTGGCTGAGGAGGAGAGACACACACATTAGTTTAGTTTTAGCCTTAGTTTCTTTAGGTTTTTTCTTAATTTTTTCTGCAACTTTCCTAAGGTTTTCATTTTCTTTTCTTCTTTCTTAGTTTTAGAGTTTATTTTTCTACATGTACTTCTTGTTCTTAGTGTTCTTAGTATTAGTTAAATTAGTTATCTCTGTAGCTTAGATTTATTTACACTTTTAGTCATTGTACTTTGGTTGTAAGACATTTCTAGCTTTAGTTTAATGTATTTTAGTTTCTTTTACTTTAAATCAGTTAAAGTTTGTTCTTTTTATGTTTATTGCTTTAGATTTTCTTGTTGAATGCCTTTAGTTTCATGTTCTTTAAGTTTTCTTGTATAAAAATCTAATTTATATTTTTCTTAAGCTTTACTTCAATGACTTCCTTGCTTTTCATTTCCATGTCCATTCTCTTTATTTTCAGTATAAGTAGCTAAACCTAAAAAAGAAGTTGGTTGATGGAGATGTGGGTAAATTGATTTTTTTTTTGGACAATGAACTAAATCATAATAAATTGGACTAAATCAAATAGACTTAAAAACTTAGGAAGTGACGCCCCTAAAGAAATATCTAAACAAGTGAGACCGAGAGGTAATGTTGTTGTGCACCAATTCATTAGTACCGGATTAACTAGTGAGATCGGGAGATAAATCAGATTAATTTGTCTAAGTCAATAAAATTGAGATTGAGAGATAAAATAAAACCACTTAGTAATTTAAGCGATTTAAGTCCCTCATTCAAGGACTGGCGAAGCACATCGAAATCAACCAACAATCGTTAATTATTTATTAATTAATCTCTTAGGATTAAACCAACACTACAGGAGAACAGACTTTTAGCGATGTTTTTTTTGGTGCTGGTAGAACTATTAGTGGCATTTTTACAAGCGCCGCAAAAACACCGCTATAGCAAACGCCGCTAAAGACCATAACCTTTAACAGCGCTTTTCCCGCAAACGCCACTAAAGACCAGAACCTTTAGCAGCGCTTTTGTCACAAACGCCACTATAAAATAGATCTTTAGCAGCACTTTTCTACAAACGCCGCTAAAAACATGACCTTTAAAAATATTATTTTAATTAAATAATATTTATTTCTATGATAAATATTATATTATGTTTAATTTTTAAAATTTGAACTTTAAACTATATACTTTAAGGATAAATAAAAAATGTTAATTAAGTTAAATTTTTTATTAAAATTTTAACTTTTAAACTAAATATAAAAAATTAATGAATTTAAATTTAATACATGTAATTTAATACATAAAAAAACACAATTAAACTTGTTAATATTCAGGCTTCCACAAGGTAAATCAAATTTTTCAAGAACTACACAAAATACGCAGCAAAAATACAAGGGAACATCCATTTTCTCTAGATAATTATTGAAAATATACAAAGCAGATAACTAATGCCAGCAAATAGAAACAATAAACTTAAGTTACAAGTGTTCAACACAAGTTAAACAGTAAAGGTAGAAATTTCATAAGTCTGTATTATGTTACTCACAAGAAAAATCAAGCACCTGCAACTGAAAATAGGTGGTATCAAATCCAGCACCAAGCGATAGTATCTGCCTCTTTGTTTTACCCTTTTCACTATTAGATCCCTCACAATCAAGAAACTGATATAGAAGCTTCCTTAAAGCAGCCCAACGTGCAAAATAACCTAAAATACACAGCCAAATAAAACAGAAAGAAAGAATAACAATCCATTAGATTAAATTCATTAAAAAAAACAATTCATTAGATTAAATTCATTAAAAAAAGAATAACAATCCCTAAAGATTAAATTCGTTAAAAAATCACAAAGAAATTCAAATGATTCAAAACTTACCACGGTTAATAACAGGAGATCTCCTGACAGGGCTTCTAACAAACAAATGGATATAGTCATCTTTCATGTATCCCTTTTTAACACATGACATTTAAATACACAGTGTGGAAGAAGTGAGAATTAAAATGCCAAGTGATGCCCCTCAGTTTTTTGAATGAGTTCAGATTACTATGTATAGAAAAGCATCCACTTACAGTACTGCAAAACTAAATTAGTTCTACACATTTTGATATCATTTTATAGGATTAATATACTATTTCACAAACCAATAGTTAGATTTAAAAATATAATTGGACTCCTCATGCAAGTAAAATTTCAAATCTATCCTACATCTCTACCATATCAATCCAGAATACGATTTTTCATTATTAAACTTTTTTGCATCCAACCAATTATACATCCTAAAAACATTCAAAACTAACATAAAATATAAACTAGTATATGTGATAGGCTATTATCCTTTGGCAGGATCTTGTAGTATCCAACATCCATGCACCTTCAACGTTTAATGAAATGGCAGAATTGAATTACGCAACTAATTATAAAGCTTTGAACATGAAACATAGCACACCAATATTATAATTATATATAGGTGGTACCTGCAGCAAGTTCCCCACATACTCTTAATGCCTCAGCTGTGACTTTGTAGTAACGCTCACCGACAACAGATAAAACAGGACTAGAAAAATCCTGAATGATATATTTAACAACTTGTTATCATAGAATAAATTTCTTTTCCTCGCTAATCTTGTTGCAGTTTCCCACTGTTTTCATTCTTTCCAAGTTAACCTGATGATCTTCAAGCACTGGACATGGACTTACAGCAACCCCATCAAAGACACCAGGCATCAAGTCTGAGCAGTAATGATCTTCAATGAGTTTGTGACGTTTGGGGCATGGGTAGGAGCTCAAAGTTTCATATGGGATGACTTCAGGTGGAATGGAATATAATGGAAGTAATGAAGTGTAGTTTTGAGGGTCAAGGTAAGAAGTAGGAAAAGTATAAGGCAGCTCAAATGCATTCCAGTAGCATTCAAGACCATCTGCAGCAGCAAGCTGAGTCTCACTCTCAGCTTCAACTGTTTTTCTTTCATTCATTGGCACATCAGTTTGCCAGTCGAAATATGAACTCAAAACCATGGTACGTAGCTGTTGAAAATGCTGCAAAAAAAGAAAGAAAAGAAAGAAATTTATATTACAGGAGACCCAAAGTAGCAAAAGATTACAGAAAATAAAAAGAAAGGTAAAAGAGAAGCTTAACATACCTGAAATAGAAGAAGAAAACTGTCAAAAATCAGTTTTAGTGCTTATTGACTACCTGTTGAGTTTGAGACAGGAAAATTTTTAGAAGACCAAACTTTATACAAAAAAGAAACTAAAAAAAGCTAATAAAATTTTAGCTAAAATAAAAAACTAACTTACGCAACACTTTTGGTGAAAACATTTTCCTGTAAAAATTATATAGAAAGCTAAAAAAAATTTAGCTAAAATAAAAAACTTCAAGATTTTAATATTTTAGATTTAAGTATATAGTTTCTTTTTCTAAATTTATTCACGTTGTGTTTTTTTATTTTTTAAATTTAAAGGTAACATAAAAATATAAAAATAAAAATATCAATTACAAATTATTTTTAATTTACATCACTGGAAGATCATATGAAGTTAGAAATTGAAAAGATTTAACCAAAAAATATATTCATGTCACATATAAAGACTGTAGTTCTACGGGTTGCACAACGGCATTATCTAGTAATGCCAGTAAAGAGCTTTCCTTGTTTTACTTTTTGTATATTTCTCCTAGTTACAGGAAACTAAATACCCCAGTAAGAGAGGTGGAAGCGTGAAAGGATAGCATTTTCTATTAACTAATCTTCTATATTCAAAAAGCAAGCATGCAAGTCTTTTTCAAACAATTGGTGAATGTCTTCCAAAAGGAAAAAGAAATAGGTGAATGAACTTTCTCATGAGAATCGCAAAAGCATTGAGGTTTGAGCATCCACATAAACCAAAACATAATTTACCTTAATGTAAGGGTGAAAAACAGAAGGAGAATGAGATGCCAATACCAATCTTGTAAATATAAGTGCTTCAATCTTCAGATTTGAAGTAGAAGATTTATAGAAGAAGTAAATTCGCATAGGTGATCTTCTGGTTACAAATCCTAAGTCGGAGCACCAACACAAAGTGGAACTTGAAACCAATATACCAACAAACACAAAAACATTAACACAACCTAAAACCACTCATAAGTTTGACCAGATATAGCTGATGAAGAACTGCTAATACAAAATTTTCACAAAAAGTAGAGTAAATTAGCATGTTATCAAGTCGGACAATGCTCGCCTCACATACTCATGTTCTCAAGACCTACTTTCTGTAACCCAGGATCGGAATCCTGAACTCTCTCTACATATAACTCCAACTGTTGTTTCAAAGCCAAATCCTCCCCCGACTGCATTAAAAAAAAAAAGCCGAGTGTTAAAAAAATTGATACGGTTAACCAAAAAAAGCTAAATCCCGAACAGCCACTCACCAGATCCTCATCATCTTTCTTCTTTTGGTCCTCAGCCGTACAGATCTTGGGAGGATCCGAAGCAGCTGCAGGACGGCTTCAGCATATGAGATCGAAAGACATGATCCCTTCCCCCCTCCCCCGGATAGAAGCAAAAGGAAGAGGCTAGGGTTTTAATTGAACGTTGAAAAGGAAATTGGAACACTCAAATTGGGTAGGCATGAAATCTACAAGAGAGAAAATTTATGAGAAAGGGATTTTGATCGGAGAAACCAAAGGGAATAGAATCAAGGTTTTTAGTAGCGTAAATTTGGGGATTTAGGGTAGGAGGTGAAAATAAAACGACGCCGTTTCGATGGAAATTTTTTGCGGCACTTTTACAAAAATGTCACTGTATCTCAAATATTTTCGGCGTTTTCACTAAAAACGCCACTATAGCTCAATTTTTTGTGGCGTTTTCCCCCAAAAACGTCACTATTGCTCAATTTTATTTTTTTTATTTTTAACATTTTTTTTATTTTTTTCTTTCAAATTTTTTGTGCTGAGATCATCATTTTTTGGAATTTTTATTTTTTTAAATTTTGAATATTGATCTTTTTAACTGAAATATGGACTAAAATATTAAATATTAAATATTAAATATTAAAATTTTAAGTTTTTAAGTTTTTAATTTTAAATTTTTTATTTTTAAATTTTCGATTTTTTTGAAGATTTTTATCATTTTTAAATTAACATATAAAAAAATAGTATCATGTCATGTGAATTACCTTGTAAGTTTTCACGTCAATATCATTAAAAAATTAATTTTGATAGAGATAAATCTCAGAATTATATATAAATTTCGGTTTAATGTGTAATTGTATACGTGAAATTCTAATTATGGTTTAAATGTATAGTTGAAACTTTAATTTTGATTTAATCATACACATTTTAAAAAAATAAATACATCAATATATTTTTATATTGAATAAATATAAATATTTATGTATGCAATATATAAATATAAAATGATGTTATATCAATAATTGTGTTAATAATTTACAAGAACTGGATCAAATTAAAGTTCACGTATCTTTTGGGATTTAACCCATTTTGATATATATATTTTTAAAATAATAATTTATATTTATATTATTTAGATTTATATTATAAAAAAATCCAAGATACACAAGTTAAGTAGTTCACCATATTTATCCCTAAATCCTAAAAATTAAACCCTAAACCACAAACACCAAACACCAAATCTAAAAACTCAAACCATAAATTCTAAGTCATAAACCATAAAACTTACATTCTAAACCCTAAATATATATTACACGGGACAAAAGTAATTAAAAAAGAATCTTATTGCTTACCTAAACCATAAAATAAATTAATTTTTTTATCATTTTATCAAAAACCCTTAAACCCTACTTGTAACGCCCCCACGCCCGAAACCGTCACCGGAGTCAAGCTTGAGGTGTTACTAAACTTATCTTACCTTTTAAACAACTCTAAACCACTTATTTTAAATTTCGGAATAAACTGTTTTTCTGCGTCATAGCTGCTTAAAAATTCATTTCTCGAGTTTCAAAACTCGAAATTAAGATCCGTAAATTTTTCCTGAAACTAGACTCATATATCTATCTACTAATTTTTTTCTAGAATTTTTGACTTAGCCAATTAGTACAGTTTATTAGTTAAAGTTACCCCTGTTTCAGAATTCGATTGCACTGACCTCTACTTCCTACGAACCACTTTTCTCACTATACAAAATTAATATAACTATACTATTTGTTTCTATTAAAATTATATTCAATAAGGATTCTAACCATATAAATTACACCACCTAATTATTTTTTTACAATTTATGGTGGATTTCCAAAGTTGAAACAGGGGATCTAGAATTTTCTCTGACCCTGTTTCACTAAAACTCAGATATCTCATAAAATATAATACCTTTACCTGTTTTGCTTATTCCATAAGAAAATAGACACAATAATCTTTAATTTCATATATTATTCACCATCAAACCATGTCTCTACGATTTTTAGTGATTTTTCAAAATCACATTATTTCTGATACTTGAATCTGTTTTTAAGTTTCTTTCACATTTTTCTTAGTTTTCATGTGATAGTTACTACTTATTCATACATACAATTAAACATGTATATCATCAGCCATTCTATTAGTTAATCACTAGCAAGTATTTACACATCATTCATTGATCATATCATATCAAAAGAAACCAAGTTCCTATACATGCCATACACAAAACTAAACGTCTAACTATACCAATGTGATTTCTTCGATAATGTGATCGGGTCTCCGACGTTTCCTTCGATCCCCGAGTGGCTTGATAAAAACTATAAGAAAAAGAAAATAAAGAGAGTAAGCACTAGGCTTAGTAAACTTACAAGCAAATAAATTACAACATTCAACATAATGAATGATTATACATAATGTCACCTAGCCTCATAAACTTTCTTTACTTCTCATTTTCTACCTTCTTCTTTTCTTACTTACCTTCTTTCTTACCTGACCTTTCACTATTCATAAATATAATCTAATTTCCCTTTTGCTGATAATTCACTGTAATTTAACGTGTACAATGACCCATTGAACCACTCGGAATACTAAGGATCTTTGGGTCGTTCTGTCAATCAATATCTCGCCAATGCCATGTCTTCGACATGGACTTACATGAATTATTCCTGTCTCCAATGCCATATATATGTCTAATATGGGCTTACATGGCTCATTCCTGTCTCCAAAGCCATATATCTGATATGGACTTACATGGCTCATTCCTGTCCTGTCCTGTCCTGTCAACCCCAATGTCCTAACATTCCTAAGGTTCAAACGGGGCTTCCTAATGCTTTTTCTCTGTCACTTAGCCTTTAATTCGACTTCAAATATTCTTATAAAATAAGTATATAAATGCTTGAAATTTACAATAATAATGTAAAATAAAAGAATATTGCATTTATTTACTGTAAACTTACCTCGTATGCAAAAATAGCTATTTTTACCATTTCGTCCACAACTTGGTATTTTCTCCATTTTAGCCCGAATTTCAGTTTTCCTTGCTCTATCATTTAAAATATAGTCTAATTAGGACTCACATTATTCAAATTGACTCAAAATCATATTTTAGAAAAATTACAATTTTGCCCCTAAACTTTTGCATATTTACACTTTTGCCCCAAAGCTCGTAAATTAAACTTCAGCCTATTTTCTTATGTTTCATGACATGCTGTTCATTTTTCCCTTCTATGGCAGCATCAAATTCATACTCTAACAAGCACTTATGACTATTAGGTATTTTTACCGATTAAGTCCTTTTACTCGTTTTTGCTTAAAACCGAGTAGTACAAGTTGTCTAGCATAATTTAAAACCTCATATTCTATCATAAAACACCAAAATACACAAATTTCACCTATGGGTATTTTTCCAAATATGAACCCTAACTTAAATTATTGCTAGCATAAGCTTTATCGAGCTACCGGGACTCCGAAAACGTAAAGAACATTAAAAACGGGGCTTGGAATCACTTACCATGGAGCTTGAAAGCTTGAAACAAACCCTAGCTATAGAGAACCCTTGAAATTTCGCCCTAATGAAGAAGATGGACAAAAATTGGCTTTTAATTTTGTTTTTAATTCATTTTACCCCTAAATGACCAAAATGCCCTTACTACTAAGCTTTCAAAAATTCCTTCCATGTCTTAATTTTGTCCATGAACTTAAAATTGGTCAAATTACTATTTAAGACCTCCTAATTAATATTCTAATTCAATTTTATGCAAAATACTTCTAGAACACAAGTTTTGCAATTTATTCAATTTAGTCCCTAATTTCAAATTAAGTACTTTATGCATAGAATTTCTTCACGAACTTTTCACACAATCATGCAAACATATCATAGACCTCAAAATAATAATAAAATAAAATTTTCTACCTCGAATTTGTGGTTTCATGACCACTTGTTTCGTTTAGGCCCTATTTCGGGATGTTACATTTCTCCCCCTTTAGGGATTTTAGTCCCAGAAAATCTTACACATGAAGAGATTTGGGTACTGTTTTCACATAGCCTCTTCGAGTTCCCATGTAGCCTCGTCTACCCCATGTAGTCCGACTATCTCTGAAATATACAACTCGGGCCAACTTGTCAAGTGAAAAATCCATACTGAACCGGGATAAAATGAGCCGACTTCGTTAACTTATCAATCACAACCCATACTTGCATCTTTCTTTCTCGTGTAAACGGCAATCCTGTCACAAAATCTATAATAACTTGATTCCATTTCCACTCGAGGACTAGCACAGTCGCAATAAACTGAAGGTACACGATGTTCGGCCTTTACTGTGACAGATCAAACATCTAGAAACAAACTCGAAATGTCCTTTTTATTCCTACCCACCAAGTACATTTTCTTCAAATCATTATACATCTTTGTACTACCCGGATGAATAGACAAAAAAACTACTATGTGCTTCTGTAAGATCTTTCGAATAAGCTCATCATTCTTGGTACACATACCCTGGTGATAATCAATCACTAGCTCATAATCTTTAATCAACTCTAGCCATCTTCTTTGCTTCAATTTCAAACTTTTGTGATCGGTGAATATGTGGCACTTCTCACCGCATAAAATGATGTCTCCAAATCTTCAACGCAAAAAATAATGGCAGCTAGCTCTAAATCATGTATCGGATAGTTCTTCTCATGTGGCTTTAGCTATCTAGAGGCATAAGCAATTACCTTCCCTTCTGCATAAGTACACAACCAAGTCCATTCATGGACGCATCATCAGTAAATCACAAACTCCTTACTTGGTTCTCGTTGTACTAAAGCAGGAGTTTTAGTCAATAATGCTTTTAACTTGTCAAAACTCTGTTGACACTTCTCAATCCATTCAAACTTGATATCCTTTCGCAGAAATCTTGTCAACGGGGTAGCTATCATGGAAAATCCCTCTACAATATCCGGCAAGACCAAGAAAACTTCTAACCGATATACATTTCTAGGAGGCTTCCAATCAACAATGGCTGAAATCTTGCTCGGATCAACCTTAATACCTTCACTTAAAACAATATGTCCAAGAAAACCAACTTCTCGTAACTGAACTCACTTTTGCTAAACTTGGCATACAACTGATTATCTCTCAGAATCTGTAAAACTGTTCTCAAATGCTCTGCATGCTCAGTCTCATCATGAGAATAAATCAAGATATCATCAATGAACACAACTACAAACTTATCCAAGTACGGTCGAAAATTCGGTTCATGAAGTCCATGAAAATGGCGGGAGCATTAGTCAAGTCAAATGGCATCACAAGGAACTCATAATGACCATACCTAGTCCGGAAAGCGATCTTGGGACATCTAACTCTTTAACTCATGGCCCATAGTATCCGGATCTCAAATCTATCTTGGAGAACACAGTAGCTCCCTTGTTTCAATTCAGAAATTCCTTTCTCTTACGGTCAATAAACCCCAGATGATGTACTTTTTGAAATTCCTCCCCGAAAGAAATCCCAAGTGATCCTCTCCTTTGGTACAAGCTGATACAAGTGTCTTCCACTAGTAGTAGGCTGAGTCTCTAAGAAGTGATATTACACATTTCATACATTCCTCGGGTGTACAAGATAATTCATCAAAGACTCTGATAGTATTTTCTAACCAAAATTTTGCTCTTTCTGCATCATCATGTTTTGTTGCTCGGAACTCTTCTGCCCCTTGTTTCCCGATTCTATCAACTGGTGGCTTTTCTCTTATCATTGTACCTGTGGATCGGGAAGCTTGAGCTACATGGGTAGCTTTGAGAGTCATGAGGGGTGGAGGTCTAACTACTGGGATTCGTACAAACGAACTCGGCAAACCAATTATTCAAAGCTTGGAAGAGAGCTTCTCAGAGTCACTCCTCCTGATTAATCATTATTCTTGCCTATTCTCGGATGGCGTTACCCCTTCGGGAGAGCGACGCATTACTTTCTACATCATTATCACCAGCTCGCTCGGGATCCATTACAATAAAACAAAATATTTAAAAATCGTCAGGAGTCGTCACACTACCAAAATACAGGTATGGCATGTATAGCTAGACATTTACTCACACTAACTGTTCCGAGAACTGACTAAACCTGCTTTGATACCAATAAAAGTAACGCCCCCACGCCCGAAACCGTCACCGGAGTCAAGCTTGAGGTGTTACTAAACTTATCTTACCTTTTAAACAACTCTAAATCACTTATTTTAATTTTTGGAATAAACTATTTTTCTGCATCATAGCTGCTTAAAAATTCATTTCTCGAGTTTCAAAACTCGAAATTAAGATCCGTAAATTTTTCCTGAAACTAGACTCATATATCTATCTACTAATTTTTTTCTAGAATTTTTGACTTAGCCAATTAGTACAGTTTATTAGTTAAAGTTACCCCTGTTTCAGAATTCGACTGCACTGACCTCTACTTCCTACGAACCACTTTTCTCACTATACAAAATTAATATAACTATACTATTTGTTTCTATTAAAATTATATTCAATAAGGATTCTAACCATATAAATTACACCACCTAATTATTTTTTACAATTTATGGTGGATTTCAAAGTTGAAACAGGGGATCTAGAATTTTCTCGACCCTGTTTCACTAAAACTCAGATATCTCATAAAATATAATACCTTTACCTGTTTTGCTTATTCCATAAGAAAATAGACACAATAATATTTAATTTCATATATTATTCACCATCAAACCATGTCTCTACGATTTTTAGTGATTTTTCAAAATCACATTATTTCTGATACTTGAATCTGTTTTTAAGTTACTTTCACATTTTTCTTAGTTTTCATGTGATAGTTACTACTTATTCATACATACAATTAAACATGTATATCATCAGCCATTCTATTAGTTAATCACTAGCAAGTATTTACACATCATTCATTGATCATATCATATCAAAAGAAACCAAGTTCCTATACATGCCATACACAAAACTAAACGTCTAACTATACCAATGTGATTTCTTCGATAATGTGATCGGGTCTCCGACGTTTCCTTCGATCCCGAGTGGCTTGATAAAAACTATAAGAAAAAGAAAATAAAGAGAGTAAGCACTAGGCTTAGTAAGCTTACAAGCAAATAAATTACAACATTCAAATAATGAATGATTATACATAATGTCACCTAGCCTCATAAACTTTCTTTACTTCTCATTTTCTACCTTCTTCTTTACTTACTTACCTTCTTTCTTACTCGACCTTTCACTATTCATAAATATAATCTACTTTCCCTTTTGCTGATAATTCACTGTAATTTAATGTGTACAATGACCCATTGAACCACTCGGAATACTAAGGATACTGGGTCGTTCACAATCGATCAATATCTCGCTAATGCCATGTCTTCGACATGGACTTACATGAATTATTCTGTCTCCAATGCCATATATATGTCTAATATGGGCTTACATGGCTCATTCCTGTCTCCAAAGCCATATATCTGATATGGACTTACATGGCTCATTCCTGTCTGTCTGTCTCTCACAACCCCAATGTCCTAACATTCCTAAGGTTCAAACGGGGCTTCCTAATGCTTTTTCTCTGTCACTTCGCCTTTAATTCGACTTCAAATATTTTTATAAAATAAGTATATAAATGCTTGAAATTTACAATAATAATGTAAAATAAAAGAATATTGCATTTATTTCTTCAGAAACTTACCTCGTATGCAAAAATAGCTACTTTTACCATTTCGTCCACAACTTGGTATTTTCTCCATTTTAGCCCGAATTTCAGTTTTCCTTGCTCTATCATTTAAAATATAGTCTAATTAGGACTCACATTATTCAAATTGACTCAAAATCATATTTTAGAAAAATTACAATTTTGCCCCTAAACTTTTGCATATTTACACTTTTGCCCCAAAGCTCGTAAATTAAACTTCAGCCTATTTTCTTATGTTTCATGACATGCTGTTCATTTTTCCCTTCTATGGCAGCATCAAATTCATACTCTAACAAGCACTTATGACTATTAGGTATTTTTACCGATTAAGTCCTTTTACTCGTTTTTGCTTAAAACCGAGTAGTACAAGTTGTCTAACATAATTTAAAACCTCATATTCTATCATAAAACACCAAAATACACAAATTTCACCTATGGGTATTTTTCCAAATATGAACCCTAACTTAAATTATTGCTAGCATAAGCTTTATCGAGCTACCGGGACTCCGAAAACGTAAAGAACATTAAAACGGGGCTTGGAATCACTTACCATGGAGCTTGAAAGCTTGAAACAAACCCTAGCTATGGAGAACCCTTGAAATTTCGTCCTAATGAAGAAGATGGACAAAAATTGGCTTTTAATTTTGTTTTTAATTCATTTTACCCTAAATGACCAAAATGCCCTTACTACTAAACTTTCAAAAATTCCTTCCATGTCCTAATTTTGTCCATGAACTTAAAATTGGTCAAATTACTATTTAAGACCTCCTAATTAATATTCTAATTCAATTTTATGCAAAATACTTCTAGAACACAAGTTTTGCAATTTATTCAATTTAGTCCCTAATTTCAAATTAAGTACTTTATGCATAGAATTTCTTCACGAACTTTTCACACAATCATGCAAACATATCATAGACCTCAAAATAATAATAAAATAAATTTTTCTACCTCAGATTTGTGGTTTCGCAACCACTGTTCCGTTTAGGCCCTATTTCGGGATGTTACACTACTAGCCTAACCCTTAAAACCATGAATATTACTAAAACCCTAACTATAAAATAATAAACCACAAACCCCAAACTCTAAACCATAAACCCTAAACTCAAAACTATAATCACAAAATAATAAATATTATATCATAAACCCTAAAACCCAAAACCATGGATATTAAACCTTAAATCATAAACCCTAAATCCTAAAATAAATTTTTTTACGGCGTTTTTCGAAAAGTGCCACTAATGCCACTAAAGCTTAACTAACTTGGTCAACTTTTTTGCGTCGTTTTTCAAAAAGCGCCGCTAATGCTCTGACCTTTAGTGGCATTTTTCAAAAAGTGCTGCTAATGCTCTGACCTTTAGCTGCTCGACCTTTAGCGGCGTTTTCTTACTAGCGCCGCTAATGTACAACTTTTGCGGCGTTTTTGGCTGAAGCGCCGGTAAAAGCCTATTTTGCTGTAGTGCAAGCTTTATTTGATAAAATATTTTGATATAACAAATTGAAATGTTTTTGAATCAAAGTTACAATTGAACAAAATTGACAAAATGATTTGTTTAAAATTGAAGTCTAAGTGATAAAATTTTGAATATCTATTTTGAACTCTTTGAAAATTTTTGAAACAACTTTAAAATAAAGTTAAAATGATTTTCACTTAGTAAAAAGATTTTAACAAATCAAATAATTTTCAAACAAATCAAAATTACTCTAGGCTAAAAAGTATCGATACATTTTTGGCCAAGTATCAATATTTTCTGAATTATCGATACCCCCTCTTAAAAGCGATGCCAAAAATGCATTCTATTTTTCACAAACCCTACTAAGTATCGATACATTTTTTGTCAAGTATCGATATTTTTTGAATTATCGATACCCTATCTTAAAAGCAATACCAAAATGGCATTTTGTTTTTCTCAAACCCTATGAAGTATTGATACGGTATCAATACCTTTTCATAAAGTATCGATAAAATTATTTTGGTATCGATAGTGAAACTCCAATGGTCATTAAATTTAGCATTTATTGCAAAAATTATTGTTATCTTTTTATATGGTATCGATACTCGGGGTTGCAGGTAAATTAAATGTTCTGATTTTTATATCCCCAACGGCTCTATTCATGACACCAACAACCTCAACGGTTGGAAATCAATTAGGATGTATAAATACCAACTTCTAAAGATCCTACAATACAACTTTCAAGCAAAAATCATCAATCAAACAATCTTTGAGCTTAATATTTCCATATTTTTTTACATACACTTGTGAGCTTTACTTCTATTCTTTTGCTCAAGTGTATTTCATAGTATTTGAGCTTAATTTGCAAACACTCTGATCTTGTAAGGATTATTTCTTTGTTTGCTTATTGTTATTTCCTTGAGAGGGTTTGTGTTTTAAGATTTGGGGTAGAAATCGTAAGAGAGTTGTAAGGTTAAACATTGTCCTCAAAGGTTATCAAAATAGTGAATTTGAGAAAATCCTTGATTGTGGAAAGCTAAGGTAGTGGAGTAGGCAATTGGGGTCGAGCCACTCTAAATTATCGTGTTTATCTTTTAATTTTCTTTTTAGCTTTCATAAATTTTTTTAAAAGCCAATTCACCCCATCTTGGCAATTTCAGTTTGATTTATCGAGCTAACACTTAGCTTTGTACTCTTTACAATTTGGTTTTTAGATTAACATATTTAATTTTCTTGCAAAATTTTCTTGTTATGATTTTCTGCACTATAAAAATCATATCAGTAACTACTTAGACTCTATAGTGTACACTATTTATCACTCAATTGCCATCTCCTTTGGGTTCGATCCTTAGAATACTCTAGTGTTCCATTGTAACATTACAAATATTACAAGTAATCTGTACGCTTGTAGTAAAACTGCGCTTTAAAATTATTTTATAAAATCATTTATTTTATGCGCACATGCGAACGAGGTCACATTTTCACTGCCATGTCAAATGAAAACGCCCCCTACAAGGAGCGTTTCCTCTCTGGTGATTTCAACTAACCAAACTTGATTGCTTTTGAGCCTCTGCAACTTGGGATTCCCGAGATAAAAAAAAAGTTTTTCCCTTTATACCCGCCCAATCCCTTATATAAATGCTCCTTCTTCATCCCTTACTCACCCACATCTCAGTCTCTTCTAAATTTTTTTTCCTTGCGTGTTGAAATTTTTGGGTTTAAATATTAATTTCTCTCTTACTTTAAGGAAGACATAATCATAATTTTAAGTTGTTTTTGGGTTCACAGTGATGTCATGGAGCTCGATAACCTACAAAATTTCACATTCCGTGTGAGTATGACGCCATCACTCAGGAAGCCGGGATCACATTGCAACTCAAGGTTCAAGTTGGCAGTGATTATACCATCTTGGATTAAAGTGCAATTAGGGCTTCAAGGTTACAAAGGTTATGTTGTCAAAGGATAAAACATAATTGGGGCCCTAGTTGAAGATGCTTATGCGGACATAACAACCAATTTCTCCTCATCAGAGGAGCATGCTTTATAAAACTCATACGAAAGTGTGAGGAAGAAAAACGCAGGGGCCTTTCAATATAATCAAGTAATTCATGTTGTTCATCTCCATCAAAAGCGATGACCCTGTTAGTAAAATATGTTACACCCCAATTATGTCACATGTTATAATAACAGGGTCACTACTTTTGGTGGACATGGATAAAATGAAATACTTGATTATACTAAAAGGCCACTGCATTTTTCTTTTTCATATGTCTGTTTGGGTTTTATAAAGCATCCTCCTCCGACGAGGAAAAACTGGTTGTCGTGCCTGCATAACCATTGTCAATTGGGGCCCAAGTTATGCTTCATTCTTTGGCAACATAACCTTTGTAAACTTGAAGCCTAAGTTACACTTCAACCCCAGACCGTATAATCACCGTCAATTGGGACCTTGAGTTGAATCGTGATCTGGCTTCCTGGGGGATGGCTCCATACTCAAATGGCAGATGAAATTTGTAGGTCACCCAACTCCAAGACACCACCGTAAATTCAAACATTCCTTAAAACTATAACCATGTCTATCTTAAATACGAACAAAAATAAATCTACAAACTTCTAATTTCCAACTGTAAGAAAAAAAAATTAGCTAAGTGAAAAAGCGTCCTACAAGGCGCATTTTCATTGCCACATCAGTGAAAATGCACCCTGTAGGATGCATTTTTATTTTCTCTCCTGAAAAAGCATCCTACAGGGTGCGTTTTCCTTTCTCTCTCTAAAAACAATATAGATTGATAAATTTTTAGAAAAAAAACCTAGTTTCTCAAATGTCTTTTTCCAACGTATTCTTATAAATTTTTCCTGTTAAAAATTTAAGTAATTGATTTTTTTTTTGAATTTGAAAAAAATGTTTATTTTGAAAATTTTTAAGGTTTTGGGTCAATTTTTGGGATATTTAGGGAAAACATTTTTATAGGGCAAACTTTTTGACTTTTTGATATATCAGCTTCTTTGATCAGATGATTAAATGTTAGTGATTTTATTTTTGAGTCCTGGGTTCGATTTTTCTCCTACACACATTTATATTTTTATTTCATGTTGTTTCAAAATTTACTTTTATTTTTAATTACTATTTTTAACATATTAACTCCTTTGGTTAGATGGTTAATTAATAATGATTTTATCCTTGAATCCTAGGTTTGATTTCCTCTTCTAAGCACATTTATATATTTTTTATTTAATTAATAAATATATTGTTTTAAAGTTTTTATTTTTTTAATTAATAACTCTTTTATTTATAAAATCAAATATTTATTATAAATATTCATTTTTAGTAAATATAATTTCTATATGTGTAATATTTATTTTTCAATTCATATAATGAGTGTTGTAAATTTTAGTATTATATATTTTTGTATGTGTATTTGAAATATTTCACATATAAAAATATTTGAACTATCATATCTATAATGTAGATGAAAAAACAATGATATTTGAAATAATTTACATATAAAAATAATAATGATATTTGAAATTATTTGATTTTATGATATTAGAAATCACCATACCCACAATATAGGTGGAGAAAGTAAATATTTCATAAATAAATATTATATATAAAGAACAAATAACAAAAAATATTAGTTGATGTTTTTAAAAAATAAAATATATTTAACATAATGATAAATATTAATTTTATCAAAAATATATTTTTTATTATATAATTTGCAACAATTATTTGATTTTTAAGTAAAAGAGTTATTAATTAAAAAGATAAATTAAAAATAAATAATTTAGAAACAATATATTTATTAATTAAAAATAGTTGAAAATAAAAAAAAAGCTTAAAAAAATATAAAATAAAAATATAAATGTACTTAAAAGACGAATCGAACTTGAGACTCAACGATAAAATTACTATTAATTAATCGTCTAACCAAAAGAGTTAATATATTAAAAATAGTAATTTAAAATAAAAGTAAAGCTTCAAACAAATGAAATAAAAATACAAATTAAAGTAGAAGAGAAATCAATCTCGAGATTCGAATATAAAACTACTGATATTTAACTATCTAACCAAAAGAGCTGTGTTAAAAAGTTAAAAAATACATCTTGTAGGATGTATTTTCGCTTCATATTATCTCTAAAATGAATCTATTTTCTTAAATATTTCAAAAATCAGCGAAAAATTGTAAATATTTTTTAAAACCTAACAAATTTTTTCAAATTCGGCGAATTAGTTTTATATAAAAATATTTTTAGAAAAACATAATTTATTTTTGTAAAAAAATATAATATATTTCAGCTATTCGATGGTTTATGACCCCGTTAACATGGTTACGTGGAATATTTTTATTGGATTCTAACTTACGTATTTGCTAAGCTAAATTCAAAGAATACTGAAAACGTGAAATAAGGAAAGCAAAACTGTTAGAGAGAGAGAGTAGAAGAGGTTACAGTCCTACAGAGCCTCCGTTCCTCTTCTTCCCCTTTTTCTATTTTTTAAACTATTATTATTGTAGCATTCGTCTTTCTTCGATTAAATCCCTACATTTTTTTCCTGAAAAATCCCAAAATTTTCATAACCAGAGCATTGGATTGAACTCACCTTCCATCTTTCTCTCCCCATCATTTTTTTTAAAATTTTATTTACTAATCAACATTTTCTTCTCTGTTTTCAAGTGTTTTTATCCGTCGATGAACTTTTCCCCTTAGAAAATTAAAAATAATCAGGGTTTTATATGGGCGCAAATATTAATATGGCTAATTTCAGTACCTCTGCTGTGCTGACAGCAGTTAATCACTCTCCCAGTTGCCCTGACCAAGCACATCCTGCCACGAGGCCTATTTCTGCCTCCTGGTCCCAAATCGTCCTTGGAGAATCGGAACCGCTCGCTGGTGTTCCTTTATCGCCTTCCTCATCTTCTTCGTCATCGACGGCTGTGATTGAACCACCTGTTACCACGGCGGTCGAAGGCGAAGGCGTAGACAACGTGAGTGCTGGGCCCAATGGCAATGCCGGTAAGAGGCCAGCTTGGAACAAGCCCTCCGACGGCGCTACCGAGTTTGGTCCCGTTATAGAGGCCGACGCGTGGCCTGCTTTGTCTAAGTCCGCTAGGGTTTCTTCGAAACCCTCTTCAGATTCATCCAGAGCTTTACCGGATGGATCTCCTTCTGTTGTCCCCTTTTCCCAGGTTTGTTTCTAAAATTTTAAGGCCTTCTTTATTAAATTCAATTTAATCGTTATCATTTCGAATGTTCTGTTACCAACTTTTAAGTAGCTGAAAATAAATGTTTCAAATGAACTGAATCCAAGTGAAATTAGTTTTCCAACTTGTTTAGTTATCTGTTTGGTAAGCAAGAAATTAACTACAAAGAGTCTTATTTGGATGAAAAATGGTAAGTACCTTAAACCCTTAACCTAACTTTAGGGTTTACTTGAATTTTGTCTTATTTGAAGGAATCTGAATAGTAGATTTTATGCATGAATTTATTTATCATTTGAAGGAATCTGAATGATAGATCTTTACTTGTTCAAATATATATCATGTAAATTGGATTAGTTTGGACTTTGAGGCTACTTAGGGTCAATTTGGGTTGGCAATGAGATTAGCTCCAATGAGATCAGAAAAACAACAATGATGGTGAGATTAGTTACTGTAGTAGTCAGATTTAAATTAATGGTGGCATATGTGTTTGGATCCAAATGCAGTGCTAGCGATGAAATGGGAATGAAAATGAAAATGGAAATGACTATTACTAATATGAAATTATAAATATCTATAAATTATTTTTATGTATTCATATTTATTTTAAAAATTTTATTCTATCAAAATATTTATACATATTGGTTTACATTAAAATAAGAATTATAATTTGTGTGTTAAAAATTTAAAAAATAGATCAAAACACTGAACATTTGAAGAAATAATTCTTATAATATTCATAGAATTATTTTTAACAGAAATAACAATAAATTATGTCATATGATAATAGTGTAATATATATTTATCTACTACAATACATAAATCCTAAAAGTGCAAGGACAAAAGAAAAAATGTAAAATATAAGCACACTATTGTCCAATTTTCACCAGTGTTCGCTGGACCCATAATGCTTCTGTCACTGAGAGTGCAGTGAGATTTGTGATTAACTTTCCACTGCACTGGTGTTTGCCAAACGGGTAACTGTGGTGCAGTTGGAGAAAACAGCACTCCAAATGCACTGTACCGCAGCTGTAGTTAAACCCAAATGGAGCCTTAGTCTTGATGGTTTTGCTACGTCCCATAAACTGTAGGGGAGTGGAAGCACATCATTGTTATCATCTTCACAGAAACAAGCCAAGAACGTTGAAAAATTGAATTTAAATTCAACACCAAACCATGCAATGCCTGCACGCCAGAGGTCAATGAAGCGAAATAGTAATAACTCAGCATCTAGTGGTGGACTCCTGCAGCCACCACCTCAAGGTGCTCTAGTTGAAGCACCTGTGAATGGCCCATCTTCTAGGGACCATATACAGAGAAGTGGATTTGTGTCACAGGCTGCTAATGATCACCCAAGGAATTCATTCAGACATCGTAATTGTGGGCCGCGTCCTCGAGGAGATGGTTCTCACCATCAGAATTATGGAGGTAGGCGCAATCCAGCCCTAGGAAATCAAGACTGCAATGGTCGTAACTTTAATAGCAGGGATGCTCATATGCAACCAAGAGTTGTTCCCAGGTTAATGAGGCGTCAACCACCAGCTCCACCGCCTAATGCTGCACCATTTATTGCTCCTCCACCTGTACGGCCATTTGGCACTCCTGTAGGATATCCTGGTAAGCTATATTTTTCTAATTGTTTTTGCTTTTTCTGGTTGAGGAAGGGAGGAATTCTAAGTTTTCCCTATTTCTCTATCTTCTTGCAGAATTGGCATCTCAATTTTATTTCATACCTGCTCCTCCTCCAGAATCACTTAGAGGTGTGCCATTTGTTGCTCCAATGCCCCCAGTGCTTTTCCCTGCTCCAGAGCCACCAGACCGCCAGTTGCATGCTAACATAGTGAATCAGATTGATTATTACTTCAGGTTATGCTTTTTTTTGCATGTTGACTTAGGCCAGCTTGGTTTATTCTATGGCAACATCTTGTTATTTATGTCAGATAAGAGGCTAACTGCCTGTATCTTTATGGTAGTGATGAAAATCTTATCAAGGACACTTACTTGCGGCAGAACATGGATGACGAGGGATGGGTTCCTATTAAATTAATAGCTGGCTTTAGAAAGGTAAGCTTCTAGAGGCTTTGGAGCTGACTTCATTTTCTGATTGTGATATCCTGTTAGGTAAAGGTAATGTGGCATGTTAGGTGTCTATCATTGACTATCTATATGCATCAATGATGAAGAAATCACAATTTCTTATACTCTTTTCTTGTTTGTATATGTATACATTACATTAGCATTCAGTTGGCACATGCTTATACGGTCTACGAATTCATACATGTCTTGCTATAAATGGACATTTCCCACCTATACGCATTCATGCCCACCCTTTAGATACTATTCAAAGTAATCTCTATTTTTAGAGATATTTAGTGCATAAGCACCTGTCTACATTACTTGTATTGAGGTACATTGGATCTTTTAGTCCTTCCATTTGCTTTTGCTCCAACTAATTCTACCAATGGTTTTTTTTTTTTTTTAATTCATGGAGAGCTGGATCAACCACAACGGGTAATGATTTTGTTTTTTTTTCAGTTTAATAATTTTTAAATATTAAAAATTTTATATTCTTTACATGATCATAAACTTAACGTTTCTAATTGAGCAGAATTTGCCTCTGTCAGATAGATGATATTCTTCTTTTACCAGTTGAAGTTTTACTCTTTTTTGGTGTAAATTTACTCACTTGATCATTCTGTGAAATTTTCTCTTAAATTAAATATTTTAGGATGATCATATAACGTTTAAACCTTTTGCCAGGTAAGGTAGTGAGCATCACTTTGTAGAGAGGATAGTCCTATAGGTGAAGTGATATACTCTTCCTCTGGAAGTCTAGCTTTTGTGATTATGTCATTTTGGTTTCTAAAATTTGTATCTATTTCTTGTGAAATATATGCTGATTCTATTGCTATGCCTACTGTTAGAAGGTGGGCTTATTTTAGGACTCTCTGCAAAAGCAACATTTTCTATGGCTTCTTCTTTTCAGGTTTCGCTTTTGACAGATAATATTCAGCTTATACGGGATGCTCTGCGAAGTTCAACAGTTGTGGAAGTGCAGGTATCTTCTAGATTGAAGTCTTGGGTTGTATGCTCTTCACTGCTTGGTCAATAATGAAATGTTTCCCCTTAACATGTGCTTCTCTAATCCGTCTTCAAGACATGCACACACGTGCATACAGATTACGACTTACTTGATGTTCTGTTAGAACTGAGCTCCACATGATGCTGTTTCTTTTTCTTTTACTCACTTATGAATTTACATTTTAGTGTGAAAAAGTAAGGAAGCGGATTGATTGGATGAAATGGATCCTGCCCCCTTCCGTTAAGTTCCCTGCCATGTCTAGTCAGGATATGCTGGTTGCCCGTGTTCAGGATATTTCATTGGATCAGAGAACTGCTGACGTGAGTGGTTCAAGGAACCAAGAAGATGCTCAAAGTGTATCAGATAGATCATCATCTGGGGAGTTCAATAATCGGTCACAGGTATTCAGCAGTGAGGGAACAGCTGTGAGTGCTCAAAGTGTTGCAGCGAGTAACTAGTAATAAATTAATTGTGCATTGGAGAGCTTATGCTTGCTAAACTTTCCGGGAGCTGAGGGTGATTTGAAAGATATCAGTTTTTGCCTTGGCATAATGGAATATGATTTATCTTACAGGTTGCTAAGTTGGGAAAACATGACTAGAAAGAAAAGGAAAGGCAATTTCTAGAATTCTTAGAAAAAAAATGGAGGATTAGAACATTTTAGACCTGAGATAGTAGCTCGAAATTGTGGTGGCTATATGTAATGGATTTAAAATTTAGGGGGATTTTACATTTGGCTTTACTACTATTAGTGGTGGAGCGGTTGACGTTAAGATCGGGGGAATTTTTTATATGCTTCCCATTGCTACTCGTAGCCATCTTTTCCTTTTTCCTTGCTTTAACAATTACCAAGAAAGAGCTGCATTCATTTCTCATCTATCTATGTACTGTGTTAATTCATAGTGTATCTACTATCTAAGGACTTGCATTTGCTGCATAAAATTGGTAGGGCAAACCTTGGAAGACGAGGACCGGCTGTGATGAGTCTTCTAACTTCTGGAGTCCTATTTGATTGGAGACATTATTTTATACACCTTTTTTTTACCACATCATCTATGAGCTTAACCAATTAAATCTCTCCGTGGCATATTTTTCTTCTACGGTAGTAGAACAAAAAACTTATTCCAAATCTATTGAAAGACCTAATAGCCTTAATTTGCTTGCTGGCATTGGACAGGTGAGGTTTGCCAAGAATCCATTATTTCCAGCAATCTCATCCATGGCGGTGATGCTAAGAAACGACCACCTTTTAATGAGACCGGAAAGATACTGAGAATCAGTGATTATGGAATTACAAATTAATACCATTTGTATGCCGAGTCAATTCTTTAAGTTGCTCCTCTCATTTTCAGCACTTGGGTCGATTCTTATATATATGAAGAAGCGAGTATTTCGTATATACATGGATTTTTCTAAGCTGAGTCAAATGGAGTTCCAAAAAATTAGAGAATTTATATAATATCAAAATTAACAAAACATAACTCCATTCATATTTCACTGGTTTTATCAATTATATACATAAAAAAAAAAAAAGGGAATTATCAAGTGTCAGTTAGCCAAACACTCAAAAGGATGTTTGAAGTAGTTTTAGCTGGAAATCCTGGATTCTCGGCAAGCTTTAGCCAAGCAAATAAAATAATTTAATTGATTTGGAGAAAAATAAATTAGGTAATTTGGAAGTTTTTGGTAAAAATAAATATGGGACGGAGAAATTTAATTAATTAGGCACATAAATAACGTAATATGAATGATCTATAAAATAATTTATTGTACCTATAGAAAAAAAAAGGAAAAGCAAATAAGTCCCTTTCCCTCTTTTCTTTTCAGGACTATTAGGCTGTGCTCCATAGACCATCTCATTCCACTCTACAAGGAAAAAGAAACCAAGCACAAGCTTTTGTTCAGTATTTGGGCAGCACATATTACCCGATTTGTGTTGCATATGGACTACTACATTGCATTGCACAAAAACAGGAGGCACACAAAGTACTCACTACCCAAAAGTTTAGGGTATATCTGGTAATTGCTGCATATTTGGACAACCATTTTTATGGGGTTTTTAGATTTTGAGAAATATATTATTGAAAATACATTCTACTTTCAAAAATTTTTGAAAATTTAAATTTGAACTTTGAAAATAATATTATTGAAAAAAATAGTGATGAACTCTAAAAGAATTAATGCTTATGAATTAAAATATGAAATTAAAAAATAAATTAATCATATAAAAGAATTTTTAAATATATTCAGTTGATTAAACTCTAGTACAAGTATGGAAGCATGGAAATGGGTGAATACACGAAACAAAAAATCTCTTGTTCTTTTTTATCAAAAACAAAAAATTACCCTCTTACTCTTCTTGGTTAATTTTATTTAGGATGTTTTAGTAACCGATACTGGTGCATAACAGTATCGATTTGTTTCGGTGTATAGTTTTCGATTTATTATTATTATTTAAAAATAATTAATATACGTATATAAAAAGTATTTAAAAATATCAAACAATGAAGCTAAATAAGTTTCAATATAAAATATTCATAAAAAAATAAAATTTTGGTTGAAGTGGTAAAGAAATTTTTTTAAAAATATTGGTGGCATGGGTTCAAATTTCACCATATATAAATTTTAAGATACCAAAAAACAATCATTAATTATATATAATATTCTTTAATAAACTTCACAAATGCAATCCATCATTAACTAAACTCAAAATAAATAAGCAAAAAATTAAATTTATAATTATATTTTGGTACAAAAAAATAATAAAAAATTATTTTTATAATTATTTTTTGTACAAATAAATAATAAAAAATTAAATTTAAAATATATTTTAAAATTAACTTTTTTGTATTGGTTGGTACACCATATTACGACTGGTATGGGTGAAATCAACTAGTACGCATCAATTTTGATAGGAATTTGTACCAAAATTGAACCTAAAGTTTATTGTTTCGGATTACAACCACAACAAAGTGTTCCAACCAGTATGGGCAGTATCTAAACAATACTGATTACCATGGTTAACTCGCGAACTAGTATGGACTGGTTGAACATGTAACACCCCTTCCCATAATGAACTGAAAAATCCCGATTTAGGGATGTTACATTTGGACCCTAAAATTACTTAACTTGAACATCAATTTCAAAACTTTATTTTAACATAAATAGATTAATTTGAAGCTATTCAATTCATTTCTAGGCTTTCTTTAAAGTTTGGATACAAACAGGGACCATTCAGGACTTATTTAGGTCAAAACAAGGTAATCAGAGTCAATGTCGCAACGCAAGAAAATGGGTGTCGCAACACTAAGGGTAGAATGCTCCAATATCACGATATAGACTTGTGGTGTCGTGACACTAAGGACAAATTACTCTTATGTCATCCAATGTCGCGATATTGATGGCAGATTACCCAAAACATATCTGAACCACCAAAAACCAAGTCTAAACTATCATAAGCTATTCAATAACACTTCTAAACATTAAAAAACATAAATCTCCATCAAAACATCATATAATTCAACATATAACTCAATCAAAGCTTAACTAAGTTCATAAAGTTAACATAATGGTCAAGATTCATTAAGTATTTTCTCTAGAAATCTTGTACACATACTTTGTTTTAACCTATGTACATGCCATAACCTATACTCTCTACCAAGCTTTGGAATGTGATGTGATGAGTTGAGATAATATCTTCATTCTAAAGCTTTAATTTGAGTCTCTACCTACGTGTTGAAAAAAATAACACGTTAAACTTATAAAAGTTTAGTAAGTACATCAAAAATTAAACTTACAATTGAAAGCAATTGTAACAGCCTAATTTTCAGTGGTATCGGGAATAGAGACTGGAGATCACTAAATCCGACAAGTGAGTTGAAAATTTAATGAATTAATATCTATGAGTCAAATGTGAATATAAAAGCATTTTTGAATTAGTGAATTTGGTGATTAATTAGGTAAATTAGGTCGAGAATGAGGTATCGAGACCTCGACTTCATAAACCGAGCCATAAATATTTTTAGAAATATTTATGGAGTGTTGGTGAGGTAGTATTAAAATTTAGTTAGAAAATTTTGACGTTTGGGTGGTTAATTAAATAAAAGGACTAAATTGAAAAAGGTGTAAAAGTTGCTAAAATGATTAAATAGCTCAATTGTCAAATGAGGAAGGACCTAAAGTGCAAAAAAGCCCAAAGGAGATATTTTGGGCGGCAATAGCTGAGAAAAATCAGAAAATGGGTGAAATAAGGGCAAAATTGGAAAATTGCCAAAATTAACTAAATAAAAATGGGACTAAATTGGAATATCTAGAATTCTCTTCATTTCTCTTCACATTTATCAGCTGAAAAACAGCCATGGAGGAGGGTTCAAGCTGGTTTTCATACTCTAGCTTCATGTAAGTTTAATTCCTGCTTTCTCCTTGAAATTTTTATATTTTGGACTTTTACAATTGGGTCCAACTTACTATTTCATTAGTTTTTGATTCCATGGCTAATTTTTGAAGTTGTTATGAATGAGTACTGGAAAAATATGATGAAAAAACATAGAATTGAAGCTTTAATTTTGATATATAGTGATTTTATCAAGTGAAATTGATGAAAATTGGTTTAGGACCTAATTGTGAAAGAGTTTGGAATTAATGTCTAGTATTAAATTTCTGGTTTTCAAGGGTTATGAAGTAGTTTAAAATGATAGAATAAAGTATTAAATGAGAAAAATTAACTCAATTGAGGAGTTAATTGAGCAAGGATTGAATTG
The DNA here is from genome assembly GCA_025698475.1 of Gossypium anomalum. Taxonomy (NCBI): domain Eukaryota; kingdom Viridiplantae; phylum Streptophyta; class Magnoliopsida; order Malvales; family Malvaceae; genus Gossypium; species Gossypium anomalum. Next base: position 22,435,904 of record CM046966.1, read on the forward strand.
TATGAATTATGAAATTTGGGGCAAAATGGAAATCAATGTTTTGCACTAAAACTGTTTTGGGCAGCAGCAGTAGTCTAACTTTGAAAAATCACCAAAAATTGTAGAAATCGAATTAGAGGATGAATGAAATATGAAATTAAAGCTTATTGAGTCTAGTTTCTTATAAAAGAAATTATGTAAGCAATGAAATTATAAATCATGAGATACAACAATTTTCGTGAGACAAGGTCAGAATGGTTTCGGGTTCCCCTGTTCTGAATTTGAAAAATCATCAAAAATTGGATAAAAACAATTAGGGGCTTAAATTTATATGTTTAGAATCCTGAATGAGTCTATTTTCAAAATAAACAAACGATAATATCATTAGAATTCTGTACGAGAAGATAATTAATTTTTAGTGAAGAAGGGTCGGAACTGTCAGACAGCAGAACAGGGGAGACTTCAATGAATAAACTGTATTAATTGGCCCAACTAAAAATTATGAAATTTTTATGGTAAGAAGGAATATGAGTCTAGTTTCTGAGAAAATTTATGGATCTTAATTTGAAGTTCTGTAGCTCAAGATAAAAATAATTTAGTGACTATGACACGGATGGACAGCTTGAATTATTCACATAAGTAAATAGTAAAAATTATGGATGATGTTACTTACAAGTGTGTTATTTATACTAAGGATGTGGATGGAGAGGAGGAGGAGGAAAATATACATATGTGTATGAATGACTTGTGTATAAATTGATCACGTGCCCGATTTTAATAGATAAATTTTGAAATGGAAATGATATAATGTTTTATTTGGAATATTTATTATGAAATTATGATTATCGCTATAATACAAAAATCGAACTTGTGAATTTATATAACTAAATTTTAGTGACCATTTGTTAATATTATTAAATTTCAATATTATCTTATGAATGGTGATTAATATTTATGTATGTTAATTGTTATGAAAATATATTTAAATTATTTGTAAATGTTTCGTACTTCTTGGTAATGCCTCGTACTCTATTCCGGTGATAGATACGGGTAGAGGGTGTTACAGCAATTGTGGGGTGTGCCTTGTATTTTTCTCCCAATTAAACTTTGCTATCTTTTCCTAGTTAAACTCTGATTATTCCAAGAATATTTTAGTATGATTAGAACTCTAATCTTAGCCTATTTAAAGGGGCCTTCTATCCCTGTTTCAAGATCCAATTAGAAAATATGATTTTTCTTTAGAGGTGACAAGATTTAGCCGCATATGAGTTTTGGTGAGAGTTTCGTGGTAATTATTGACAGTATTTTATACCCCTTTTGTGAGTGCCGATGAGATTTAGGGTTTTGTTTACCAATTTTCTCTTTGGGATTTTAAGCTTCGTATTCGAGGTTTGGGGTAATGTACGTTTAGTACATTTATGTTAATTTTCTCTATATTTTACTCTCGTTTGTTTGCTCATTTAGTGAAAAGCCGAAGCCTCCTTTGCCCATGGTTTTTCCCTTTTTGAGGGTTTTCCACATAAAATATTTGTGTTCGTTATTCTCTATTTTTATTATCTCCTTATTTATACAGGTCGATCTCTAACAAATTGGTATCAGAGCTATGGTTCAGCTTTCGCAGATTGACTTGTTCGGTGGCACAACAATGTCTTTGGATATCGAGAAATTCGACAGACCACAAATTTTTAGTTTCTGGTAGCTTCAGATAATTACAGAGGTAGCTGATGTAGCCGAGGATAAGGGTGATGATTCGTTGCTCTCTACGCAATCCGGTTAAAGGTGGAGTCATGCTAGATGTTAAGCATGTGCCTGATTTAGAGAAAAATCTCATTCCTTTTTATTTTAAGGATCTAAATAGTTCGCAGAATGTTTTGAGGCAATGTTGGTTGCAGAGGGTCACAGTTAAATGGAGAGAGTTCATGTTTTCTCTCCTGTTCAAGTATTATTGGCCCTTGTTGTATTATACAATTTTGATTTGAAGACTAAGAGTCTTTCAGTTTCCAAATTCGAACACGGTTTAGACTTGGTTGACTTTATCCAAAATTTGAGTTAGGCCCATGACGGGGAATAAAAAATGAGGCGTGATAAATACGACTCAATGTGGAGATTTGTGGGGTGTGCCTCGTATTCTTCTCCCAATTAAACTCTACTATATTTTCCTAATTAAACTCTGATTATTCCAGTAATATTTTAGTATGATTAGAACTTTAATCTTAGCCGATTTAAAAGGGCCTTGTATCCTTGTTTCAAGATGCCAATTAGAAAAAAGGATTTTTCTTTGGAGGCGACAAGATGAAGCCGCATATAAGTTTTGATGAGAGTTTCGTTGTAATTATGGAGAGTATTTTATACCCCTTTTTGAGTGCCTATGAGATTTAGAGTTTTATTTATTAGTTTGTTCTTTGGGATTTTGAGCTTTGTATTCGGGGTTTTGGGTAATATACGTTTAGTACATTTAGGTTAATTTTTTCCATATTGTAGTCTTGTTTGCTTGCGTATTTAGTGAAAATTTGAAGCCTTCTTTGCCTGTGGTTTTTCTGTCTTTGAGGATTTCTACGTAAAATATTTGTGTTCGTTATTCTCCACTTTTATTATCTCATTGTTTATACGAGTTGATCTGCAATAGCAACCAATGTTAACATATAAATTTATGAATCAATAATAACATACAATGAAGTTAAATAAAGAATAACTATAGTGAAATCTCGAACTAACATTTTATAAGTCACTTACCAGTTTCCTTATTAAGTCCACTTATCGTTAAATTTTTAGCCCAATTGTAAGCATAACAGAACACGTAGGATATGTGAAATGAACACTGAATCATTAGCATAAGTGTACATATGTCATGGGGCTAGAACTCTATGGCCCGTGACACATACACTATCTTACACTGAAGTGTAGAGTTAATGAAATGTACTAAATGCCATTGTCACTAGCATCAAAGTGCGAAATCACTGAATTGCACCGAAGTGTCACTATCAATAACGCGCATAAAAGATTCCTAATCATATATCATTTATATTCAACTAGTTCACATCTTGCCTACATGGGCAAAAATATCACTTGACATGTAATTTATTATTGTTTAAAAATTCATTTAATTTCTATATCTAATTATTTTATTCTACTTACCTAACTTTTATGCACTTTTGAATTTAGTCCTTTTTACTTCAAATACACTACACATAAGTTATTCACTTTGTTATTTAAATTCAAATTCTATCTCCTTTACTTTTAAATAAATTCCATAATAACTATCAAAATTTTCTTATATAGATTAATCCCATAAGTATTACTATAACTATTTTAACAAGTTTTTACTTAGGTTTTTTTATAGGTATTGTAAAATTCTTGAAGTACTTACCATCAAGTGCTTAATTGCGTTTCTTTCTTCTTATTCACTCTTTTGCTACTTCTTTAACCCTTATCAAGACCTTGTTGGTCACCTTTCTTGTCTTTCTCTTCATTAACATATCACACATATACAAGATTTAATATCAAAACAATAATCACATATCACTTCCATGCACTTTTAATGAAATAAACTTGAAATTCTTAAAGAAATCTCTTCATCCTTACATTGAACTTTTCCCCAAATCCCTAACTTCACTTTTCTCTCTCTTCCAATATGAGCACTAGTTAACTTTACAAGAAACTAAACTTGCTATGAGATTGCGCTATTGATTTCATTAAAAATTCATAGAAAAATTTGAAGTTTTTAAAGTTGAGGTGCTTGGAAATGGTGGAGAGGACTAAAATGAAATAAAATGAAATTTTATTCAAATAAGAAACAAGGGTGAAGTGAACATGGAGAGAAAAAAATGGCGATATTCTACATCCTTCTTCTGAATTATCTAATTAACTTAATAAATAAAATATTAAATGTTATATAAAAAATTCTATCCATCATCATTACAAGTTTAACGGCCCTAATTTATTCCAAATTTCCAACATCATCTAAAGGTTCATAATTTTCCAATAAATATAAGTATTTTTTCTTAATTATCTATTATGAAAAGACCATTTTACCCTTTATCAATCTCTATGATTTTATCTTTGCTTCATGACACTTTTATGGTATAGTTACACTTCTAGTCCTTTTTCTTTCTCACTTTAATTTAATAATTCTTATTTTTAATGCTCAAACTTTTCCCCCAACACTTTTCACACTACTAAGATTTAGTCAATAACTCAAATAATTTCTCTAAATGTAAAAGTGTAACACTCCCTAACCCTTATTCGTCGCAGAAACAGGATTACGGAGCATTACCGGACTTTTCAGAACAAATACAAACATTACAAAATTCAATTAACATACACTTCATAAATTAATTATATAGTCCCTTTTAAGGGTCCTCGAGGCCCAAATTACATGTTAAAAACAAATCGGGACTCAATCAGAAACTCAGAGAATTTTTTGTCAAATTTTAAAATTTTTCTTAAGTGCAGGGCTCACACCCCCGTGTGGTTCAAGGACACGCCCGTGTGACCCTAAACACGCCCGTGTTTGACCCCGTGTAACTCTCTAACTTACTCACACGGACAAGTCGCACGCCCGTGTGCTAGGCCGTGTGCTTCACATGTGCAAGTCACACACCCATGTGCTAAGCCATGTGCTTTACACGGCTGAGACACGCACTCATGTCTCTGCCCGTGTGGTAATACCTGAGCATTCTGTTTTAAATTAAAAAGATGCAAGGGACACATGGCCTAATCACACGCCTGTGTGCCAGGCCGTGTGGACTCAAAATGAGCCTTTTTCATCAAGTTTTACCAACCCTGCAAACTTAAACCACAAGCAATTTAGCAACCAATTATTCAACCAATTCAAAACACAATCAAATACATCCAAATCATGCTAAATAATCAACCTAATTAAGCTAACCAATGTTTACTCATAAATACTTCGCATATATTATTCAAATAAATCTAATAGTATACTATTTAAACCAATTCTATTTTTTTTTCACACTAATTCAAACCAAAACATACTATTTAATAATATTAAAACATAACACATAAATTCATATATATTCAAACAATTTCATATTATAACATCATTTACAATCATTTTTCCAATATGACTTACACAAACAACCTAGGTACATGTCATATACAAAAAAGAAAAGTACTTCACCACGATGAGTTCGGGATCGGCCTTGGATGCTGATTCAAGGTTCGAACTTTAACCTAACCTGCGCATAGAACCAAACCGTACGCTTAGTATAAACTCAGTGATATTTATATAATCCGAATACTTAATAAATAAGATTTTATGATATTACATATTTAAATTCACATAACGAAAATCATTCAACTAATAATTAATTTCTTAAACAATCATTTATAACATTTTCAATATCCATCTCTTACTACTTCAATCTCATAATTACTATTCAATAGCATTTCTCATTGGTATACACATATCATCTCACTATATCAATAACCATTTCATGAACTCATAATTCATGCATTTCATATGCATATTTCAATTCACTTTCTCATTTCAAATCACATATAATATCATCCAATATCAATCATAATGTCATTTCATATAATTACCCCTATTAACAAAACTTGGACTTTGGCAAATACACGGATCCAACCAAAACACACCAGTATGGCACCCAGTGCCTCATCGGATAATTCGAAGCAATAAGTTGACACCCAGTGTCTCATCGGCCATGCCAAAGTAAATTGGTATTCAGTACCTCATCGAATTTATCCGAAGCAATAGTTTGACACCCAGTGTCTCATCGACTCGTGGTCGAAGTATCCCTGAACTCTTCCAATCCTATGGCATGCCAACTATATCCGACTCAGCTCGATACAGTTAATAGGGTTTTAAATCACTTTTCAATTTCCGATCAATATATATTCAGTTCGAATAGTCACAATACTCATAATTCAATTCAATTCATTTTATTACCACAATACCAATACATACCTTAATTCCACTTACCATACACATTAAATAATAAATACAACAACAATGATTTAAATTCGGACTATAGAAATACAAACCGTAATTTTCGAGCTAATCTCCGTTGAATTTGTCTTTTCCTTTCTAGCTGAGGTCTCCGGCTCAACGTTTGCTACGAAATTAAAATAATTGAAAATCATCAATACAACACAATTTAACATTGAATATTTCAATTTATACACAACTTTTGCCTAAATTCCAATTTAGTCCTTAAATCAATACTAACTCTTTTTCTTACAAAACTAATTTCATATCTCATTCAATTTCCACTTTAATCTAATTTCAACTCCCTAATTTCACCACAAAACTCTAATTTTTAAATTCTGTCAATTTATTCCCTATTAATTAAAACTTATAATTTATTTTACAATTCAATCCTTTTCTCAGTTCTAACTTAAGATTCTATCAATTTAAAACCTAATCCTTCAAATTATTCAACATGAACAACTTCTAAAAATTCACTAACTTTCAAAATTTCAACTTAAATCATGTAGCATTTTGTTCTAGGATTCTAAAAATACCAAAATTACAAAAAAAAGGGGACTAAATTAACTTACCAAATTAAGCTTGAACTTTAACCCTCATTTTCTCCCTTTCTTTTTCTTTCTTTTCTCCCCTTCTCTGTTTCGTTCTATCCCCTGTTCTTTCTTTTCTTTTTATTGTTTTATCTTTTTATTTATTATTTTATGTTTTATGTTATCTAATTTTATAATAATACAATATAATAATAATTACTTATATAATAAGAAAATATATTTTAATATATGAATTTTATTTTACCACATGTATTTCACTATTACCACACACTTGGCACTTATGACTTTATTGCTAATTTAGTCCCTTAAATTTTCTCTATTCTATAATTAAACTTTCACCTTTATTCAATTTAGTCCTTATACCTAATTAACCCTAATTCAAACTAATTCACCTAACCAAAACCTAATTAACCACACAATAAACTTCGTAAATATTTTTAATAAATATTTATGAATTCGTTTGTCGAAAACAGAGGCCCAAAAATACACTTTTTCGATTACCCGGCTATTGGGTCGTTACAAAAAGTCTTTTTAATTTCCTTACGGTATCCAACTACCTTCTGTACTAGCACCCATGATTCCTATTTTTATTTACTTCGAAGATCCTAACATATGCAAATCTTGAAATAACGATATTCTCATCTCAAGGGGTGTTTGGGATGTTACAGAATCGAGCTAAAAAAACTAGTTGAACTAGTAGTTGAACCAATTATTATTTTTAAATATTGTGATGGTTGGTTTTTTTATTATATAATTTATTTGCTTTGAACTGGTTAGATCGTTTGTTCTAGGAACCAATTGGTTAGACTAGTTCGAAATAAGTTCAATCGTCGGTTCAATCAATTTTTTAGTAGAATACAACCAGTCCATGCCGATTTGAGGGTCAACTGGTCTTTTACCTCTCATCGGACCAATACCCAGCTAGTTCTCGGTCCAATTGGCCAACCCGATTCAGTTTAAATAACATCAATTTTTAGATTTTTTTATATTTTAAAAATAGTTTTTATTTATTGAATTTTAAAGAGTTTTATTTTTCATAATTTTTATTTTTAAAAATACATTTTTTTATTTTTTTATTTAAAATGTAAAAAGAATTATTTTTAAAATATTTATTGACTTTTGAAAGGTAATGATAAATAGAGAGCTAAAAAATTTTGATTGATGAGAGATAATTTCCTATACATTTTAACCTACTAAATTACATAGTATATATTATAAATTATTTATACTAAATTATATCATATTTATTATTAATTATTTATACTTAATCAATAACCAATCGATAATAGCAAATAATACATGTTAAATGTTAAAGAGTGAATAACCTCACAAAAATGTAATGCTTGAGTAATTAGATAAAATTGCATAGTATGTTTATTTTTCTTATTAGTTTTATTAGTAATCATATTGCATAATACTTTCTCAAACTAGCGCGTTATATAAGATGATTCGATTTTAGGTTTTGTTACTTCTTTGGAGAATCTCTTTCTCAAGTATTATTGATAATTTTATAATAATTAGTATTTGATAAATTACATCAAAGGTCCTCAGACTTTAAGATGTTTTAATTACATCCCTAAACTTTTAAAGTTATGTCAATTAAATCATTCTATTACTGAAACTATTAAATTCACCGTTAAATAACATATCAAATCCTACATGGCATAATTTAAAATTAAAAAAAAGTAAAGAAAAGTCTTAATATATGTATATATATATATATATATATATAAAAGAGTAAAACAGAAAATTTTGCTACATAAAGTATAATTTAATATGCAATTATATTATAATTATGGATTTTGAGTTTTAGAGTATATCAATTGTGTGAGATCTAATATATTGACATTTGGGTTAAAATTTTAAAAAGTCTCAATTGCTTATTAGTTCCAACAAATTAGAACTTCGGATGAGCTTGCTTAAATCATGGCAGTGGACACTTTTTTTTTTTTTTTTTAACCATTTTCTATTTTAAGATTTCACTTTTTTTTTTTAATTTCAGATTTAAATTATGCCACATACAAACTAATGTGTCACTAATGTAATGGCTTAATTGACATACTTCTAAAAACTTGAGAATGTATTTAAAATATTTTAAAGTTTAGAGATCATTTTAAAATGAAAGTTATAATTTAAAAAATTAAAATTTAAAATAAATTAAACATATGACCAATAAACTTTCAAAAGTTTTCATTTTAAACACTTGAAATAAAATACAATTTAAACATTCATATTATATAGTTGAATTATTTTTATTATTTTCGTTAAAATTATAAACTAGAGAATCCGACATGAAATTATTCCTTGATTGTTCACGTCATTTAAGTAAAATGAAAAACTATCATTTTAGTCCCTGTAGCCACGGAGCCGAATCAGCGTATTATCTGCTACCGCGCCGGTGGTGGTTTCTCCTCCTCCCCTGCTGTCATTCCAATTGCCCCTAACATCTCTTACTCCGCCGTCGCTGGTGGCGAACCAGCTTTTGCGCTCTCTGGTCCGGCGGTTACAGCCTTCTCTGTTGTCTTTACCCTGTAAACGCCTCTACAATAACGATATCGTCCTCCTCCAATCCCTCTTTGTCAGCGACGAACTGATTTACTCTACGGAGACGAACAATACACCGCCGGTAACCTGCTGGAGAACGGAGAACCGCGCTGAAGAGTTACCCAACGATAATCTCAGAATGGGTAAAATCACATCCGAGTTCGGGTTTTCATGTGGGATTGTTGAGGAAGTAACTCAATGGTTGAAACCACAGAAAGAGAATTTGGGAACATTTCAATGGTGAACATCGAAGCTAGGGGAAACCATGTTAATGGGTTAACTCAGATGGTGAGTTAGTTTACAGAGGAGATAACTGAGCATATCAACTTGATGTTTATGCACTTAAAATTACAATATAACTACCATTTATAAATTAAACATGTTTAGTGGATGGTTTGTAAAGGGAAAATGTGTTTATATTTAGGGGAACTCACCACCATGAGACTATTTGATCATCTCCTTAGATTTGATGGGAATATATATTTAGATACATCCAACGGTTAATATCCCACTTCAGCAGTTCCCCCTCAAAGGCAAAAGTGCGGACAATCGCCACTGTTGAATGTTTGATTGTTGAAGAATAAGAATCTGGATAAGATTGATAGCACCTCTCTCATGCCAAACCATAAAAATCTATCCAACCCACCATTTTTGGTTCTCAACACAAAGAAAAGGTCATGGCTACCATAATCAAATCAAAGAATTTTATTCTTTTATATTGTATAATATTCAAAATTTATAATAATAAAAAAAACTCAATTCAACCTCTCTCGTTATCCGCATGTGTCGCCAAAACCTCGTTCAGTTATATATAGTAGATACAAAGCGTATTCTGACTCAAAAACCAGAAATTAATCAGCCAGCCAATACTTATAAGGTTTAAAGGCCGACAGCTAATTGTGTTGCAAAATTTAGAGGCTGTCTCCAACAAGGGAAAGTAGATCAAATAGTACATAGAGTTGGCTGGGGTGTACTGTTGTTGTTGGCCTTTTTTACTTTAATATATGTCTACACAGCCCTACCTACCTACCTGCTTGCCTGCCTCCACAGCCAATGAATGGTGCATGGACTCCCCTCAACCCTGCACCTGCACGTATACGCTCATATATTTTTTAAGGTTAAAATTGCCTGCAGTCCCTATATTTTCAAAAATTAAGAATTTAATCCCTATACTTGTATTTCTAATAATTGAGTCCCTCTACATTTTAGATTTTAAAATTCAAGTCCAATTGTTAACACTGTTAATTTTATTTTTTATTAAATTTGTTGTTGTGACATTTTGAAATAAAAAAATTACTTATTTGGTAGCCATATAATTAAAAAAAAAAGATGTTGTAGTTAACTCGAATTTAACAAAAGAAAAACAATATTAACAATTGGACCTGAACTTTGAAATCTGAAAAAAAAAAAAAACTAAATTCTTAAAAATACAATGACCAAATTCCTAATCTTCAAAAAGTACAAGGACTATAATTATGTTTTAACCATATTTAATTTTACTTCGTAGTTGCACTATTGCAGTTTCATTTATTCAAAGATTGGGCTATTTCTTTATTGAGAAAGCTTTCACGATCTAAGGCTATTTTTAAACTATCTTGAATTACTTTCACCTTTTCTTCAGTTTCACGAACTAAATCAGCTCCGTGTATCTTTTTCTGACTGAGCTCTGCCTAATATAATGGAGTTCTACATTTTCGGCCATACAAAGCTTCATACGATGCCATTTTAATGCTAGACTGATAGTTGTTATTATAAGCAAATTCAACTAAAGGCAGATACTTTTCCAAGTTTCCTTTAAATTCAAGCACACAACACCAAAGCGTATCTTCTAAAATCTGTATAGCATATTCTGATTGTCCATTAGTCTGAGGATGGAATACAATATTGAAATGTAATTGTGTACCCAAAGCTTCTTGCAACTTATTCCAGAATCGAGATGTAAATCGAGAATCTCTGTCTGAAATAATAGAAACCAACACTCTATGCAATCTGACAATCTCAGAAACATATAATTTAGTCAATCTATCCAAGGAAAACTCCATATGTACTGGAATAAAGTGTGCAGACTTTGTCAATCAGTCGACAATTACCCAAATAGCATCTTTCTTCTTCGGAGACTGGGGTAACCCTCATACAAAATCCATGGTAATTCTTTCCTATTTCCATTTCGGTATCGTAACTGGCTGTAATAATCCCGAAGGCACCTGGTGTTCAGCTTTTGCTTGCTGACATATCAAACATTTAGATACAAATTCAAAAATATCCCGTTTCATTCCCGGCCACTAGTACATCTTTTTCAGATCATTGTACATTTTATTACTACCAGGATGAATAGATATATTACCATTATGAGCTTCAAGTAGAATCTTATGTATCAGTCCTGAATTCTTTGGCACACATTTTCTGTCTCTTGATAATAAACAATCATCAGACCCAATCTGAAATTCTGAATTAGAAGTTGATTCACACTATATCTGTTTTGCTTGTAACTTCTTATTATCTTTCTGAGCTTCACAGATCTGTTGCAGAAATATCAGTTTAACTTTTAACTCAGCTATGACTGAACCATCATCAAATAAAGACAACCAGGTGTTCATCGCTCACAAAGCAAATAGGGATTTTCTGCTCAAAGCATCTGCAACCACATTAGCTTTTCCCGGATGATAGTCAATAACCAAATCATAATCTTTCAATAACTCAAGCCACCTGTACTGTCTCAAGTTCAAGTCTTTCTGTGACATCAAATATTTCAAACTTTTATGATCAGTAAAAATGTGACATTTTTCACAAAACAAGTAATGCTGCCAAAATTTTAGTGCAAAAACAATGGTTGTTAATTCAAGATCATGTATCGGGTAATTCTTTTCATATGGTTTTACTTGTCTTGAAGCATAGGCTATTACTTTACCTTCTTGCATCAATACACAACCTAAACCATTTAACGATGCATCATTGTAAATTATAAATTCTTTACCCGATTCAAGCTGAACTAACACTGGTGCTTCTGTCAATAAGACTTTCAATCTGTCAAAAATCTATTGACATTTATCAGACCACTCGAATTTCACATCTTTCTGCAACAATCGAGTTATCGGAGAAGCTATCATTGAGAATCCTTCAACAGATCTCTGATAATATCTAGCCAATCCCAGAAAACTTCTAACTTCAGACACATTCTTTGGTGGCTTCCAATTAACAATAGCTGAATTTTTATTCAGATACCTTCTGCAAATACTATGTGTCCGAGGAAACCAACTTCCTGTAGCCAAAATTCACATTTACTAAATTTGGCATATAATTATTTTTCACGCAGAGTTTGCAACACTATTTTCAAATGATCAGCATGTTCATTTTCATCTCGAGAATATACTAGAATATCATCAATAAATACCACTACAAACCTATCTAGATATGGTTTGAAAATTTTGTTCATCAGATCCACAAATACCGCAGGTGCATATGTCAAACCAAACTGCATCACAAGAAACTCATAATGCCCATACCTGGTTCTGAAAGCTGTCTTTGGCACATCTGATTCCTTCAGCCGTAGTTGATAATAGCCAGAAAGGAGATTAATCTTTGAAAATATAGTGGCACCTTTCAACTGATTAAATAGATCATCAATTCGAGACAATGGATACTTGTTCTTTATGGTGACTTTGTTAAGTTGTTTTAATCTATACACAGCCTCAATGATCCATCTTTCTTCTTTACAAACAGAACCGGTGCACTCCAAAGTGAAAAATTGAGTCGAGCAAAGCCTCTGTCAATCAATTCCTGCAACTGTGCTTTCAACTCTTTCAATTCAGTAGGAGCTATTCTGTAAGGTGTTATGGATATTGGTGTTGTCCTTAGAATAAGATCTATAGAGAACTCCACTTCTCTAACCGGTGGTAAACTAGGTAATTCCTCCGGAAATACATCAGGAATTTCACAAACAACCGGCACTGACTAAATCTTCGACTCATATACTTTAGTATCTAACACATATGCAAAATAAGCATTATATCCATTTCTAATATATTTCTGAGCTGATACAGCTCAAATCATATTAGATAACCCATCCAATTTATCAAATTCAACATGGAGTAACTCACTATTCTGACACTTTAACACAATGTATTTCTGTTTACAATTTACCACTGCATTATGTTGGGTTAGCTAATCCATTCCCAAAATTACATCAAATTCATCAAATGGTAATACCATCAAATCAGCCAAGAAACAGTAACCTTTTACCATCAACGTGTAGTTTTACAAACTTTATCCACCATAACATACTGGCCCAAGGGATTTGAAACTTTAACCACAAATTCAGTGAATTCAATAGGTAATTTTTTAACAGACACTAAGTTCGTGCATATGTATGAATGCGTTGAATTAGGATTAATCAAAGCAGTAATATCAGTATCAAGTAGAGAAAATGTACCAATAATGAAGTCTCTGCAGAGGCATCCTCTCTTGCATGTATACCATATGTCCTCACAAGTGCTCGTGTCTCAAATTTAACTATTGAATCTTTTGTAGCACTTAGACTACCACGAACATTTCCAGGATATTGGGGTGGTCTACCTCTCGAACCAGGGTTGCTTGGCTTCAAAGTTTGATCAGTATCTTTTTCAATTCTTTCTGGACAATTTTTAAGAAAATGATCAAGAGAACCACATTTATAACATGCTCCAGTTCTCAAATGGCATTCCCCAAAATAAAATTTATTACAGTGTTTACACCTCAGTTTGGTGTTACCGACACTTCCCATACTTGTTACAAATGGAGACGAAGATCTCGAGTTAGAACGTTGAGAGCCTCACTCTTTCCCAAAATATCCTGTAAAGGTGGTAGAACGATCATGGTACTTCTTTGATTTTTTTGAAATAGATGATTGTGACTTACCCATAAATATTTTACTAGAATCCGAGCTTCTCTCTCTGCTTGTTTCTTTTCTTTACTTAATTCTTCGACTTTGTGTGCTGATTAGCCAGTACAAAAAATTCCCTTAATTCAAGGATTCCAGTCAACAACTTAATATCTTCATTTAATCCTTCTTCAAAACGTTTACACATGTCAGCCTCAGTCAGAACCCATTTTTTGGCATACTTGCTCAATCTAACGAATTCCCGTTCATATTCAGATACAGTCATGTTTCCCTGTTTGAGCTCTAGGAATTCTTTCTTTTTCTGATCCAGAAATCTCTAACTAATGTACTTCTTTCTAAATTCAGTATGGAAGAGTTCCCATGTAACATTTCTCTCGGTATAACTAAAATCAGGGTATTCCACCAATGATAGGTTGTGTCTTTTAATAAAGAAACTGCACATTTCAAACACTCAGCGGGTGTACATGATAATTCATCTAGAACCCTGATAGTATTTTCCAACCAAAACTCAGCCCTCTCTGGATCATCATCGACAATAGCGCTAAATTTCTCTGCCCTATACTTACGGATTTTATCTACAGGAGGCTTACTATATCTAACAGGTTCAACAGCCTGTGGCATCTGAGAAACTGGTTGAGGAGCAAGTGGGGGAGGTTGTTGTACAGCAGGATTTGTTCTTATAAATTCTGTAAACCATTCATTCATCATTTGAAAAAAGGCTTCTTTTGCCTCTTCACATCGGCCCTCAGATACGGGCCTTCTACTACTAGTAGATGCAGTTCGTTGAACGGAAGCTTGAGCAATGCTCTCAACTTCCTCAGATTCAGCTCTAGCTTGGTTGGATGACATTACTATACGAAAAACACATTTAAAAAATGGTCAAAAGATATCACACTAAAAAAATTTACATAATGGCATGTATAGCTAAACTCATACTTGCTACGTTAGTTCGAGAATCGACTAAACCGTAACTCTGATACCAATAAATGTAACACCCCTAACTCGTATCCAAAGCTAGAACAGGGTTACGGAGCATTACCAAATTTTACAGAATAATTTCATGTAATTCATTTCATTTACTATTCATATCTGAAACTAATCATATTGTCCCTTAAATGGACCCTCGAAGCCCAATTTAAAACATTAGAAACTAGTCGGGACTAAATCAGGATCTTAGAGAATTTTTCGTGAAATTTAAAATTTTTTTATATGCAGGGCACACACGCCCATGTAGTCAGGGCACACATTCGTGTGACCATAGGACACGCCCGTGCCGTAGGCCGTGTCTGACCCCATGTAACTCTCTGACTTATGCCACATGGTCTGTTACACGCTTGTATGTTAGGCCATGTGATCAATTTAATTTTCACAAATTAGGTGCAGGTTTCACATAGCCAAGACACACGCCCGTGTTCTAGGCCGTGTATCTCACACGACTAAGACATACGCTCGTATCTCTGCCTATGTACCCAATTCTAAACATTTTGTTTCTAAATTTTAAGATGCAAAGGACACAGGGCCAAACCACATGCTAATGTGCCAGGCCGTGTGGACAAATTAAGGCCATTTCTTAGCCTTATTTCTCACCCAAATTTTACTTTCAACCTACAATAACATTTACATACTTTTGTTAACCAATTCAAGTCATATAAATTAAGCAAACATCATTAACATGTGTGAAATAATATCACATATTCATATTATCAATCTTACCTTCTTGTAATGACTTATATTTTACCCTTATTCAATATAACCACACCACATACATATAAGTTTAACATAATATATAACCTTATAGTAATATATCAAAACAAACATTATTATCCATTTCAATGGCTAAGTTATAAACAATTATTTATATGCCAAAATTGACCAAGTTAACCTATACATGCCATGTAATACCCCTAACCCATATTCGTTACCGGAACAGGGTTACGGGATATTTTCAGAGTTCACAAAATATTTACACATAATTATTGCCGTTTATTATTTATAATTAAGACTAATCATGTTGTTCCTTAAATGGACCCTCAAGACCCAATTTAAGTATTATAAACAAGTCGGAACTAAATCAGGAACTTAGAAAATTTTTCTCAAAATTTACAAATTTTTTTCCTAGGTATAGGGGTCACACACCCGTGTGGCCAAGGGATACGCTCGTGTGGTCCTATAACATGCCCGTGCATCAGGCCGTGTCATACCCCGTGTAACTCTCTGACTTGGTTTATACAGCCAATCCACAAACCCGTGTTTTAGGCCGTGTAGCCAATTTATTTTCCCAAAATTAGTGCAATTTTCACAGGGCAAAGCCACACACCTGTGTCCAAGGCCGTGTGTCTCACATGGCTGAGACGCACACCCGTGTCTCTGACAGTGTGCTTAATTTTGAGCATTCTGTTTCTAAATTTTAAGATGCAAGCGACACAAAGTGTAACGCCCCGAAATTGGGCCTAGAAGTATTGGGCCTTGAGCATGGGAGCGGTTAGGAGACTGCTCATAAATATTTTAGTTAAGCAAGAAAGTGATACAAATTGCATGTTTGCTTTAATGGCTAAGTGATTTGGGTGTGTTTGGGAGTGTTTGAGAAGCCTGGGTTCAAGTCTAGGCTTTTGCAAAAATTTTAGATTTTCCCCTTAAGTGAACCTTGGCTTTAGCTTGTAGGCCTTATAAATAATAGTGCTTGTATTATGATATAAAGAGAGCGTGTGGTCTAGTGGCAAAGTGGTGTATTGCTTCTGCTGGGGGACTTGAGTTCGAGTCTTGGGTTACACATTAAAAGATATTTTGGCAGCAGCTGTAAATTACAAGTGCAAATTTGTAATACCCCATACCCGTACCTGAGACCAGGATAGGATACGAGGCATTACAGAGATTTTCAGAATAATTTCAATTAATTTATATTATTTAGTATTCATTTTCATGTTTCATGTAACATCCTTTTCATATATTCAATTCAAACATCATATAAAATATGATACAATATTTTAATTGTCATATTTACATGCTCATTCAAGTTATACGAACTTACCTGACTAAATTGTAGAAATACCAAGATTTAGGGGTATATTGGTAATTTACCATTTTTCCAATTTTCACCCAATCTTAAATTGATAATTTCATTCAATTTATTAATTTATATAATAAAACAACTCATTCCCTTCAATTTGGTCATTTTTGACATTTTTACAAAATTGCCCCCTAAAGTTTTACTTTTATTCAATTTAGTCTCTGAGCCTAAAACATGCAAATTAGCCATGCTAGCTGAATATTCATAAATATTTTCCCACTCCTCCTCTCCATTTCACATCCTTATTGTATATATCATGCTTACAAGTAACATTATCAATAATTTCACTATTGACTTATATGTATATTCAAAACTATCCATCCGTGTCATAGTCACTAAATTATTTATATCTGGAGCTATAGAATTCCAAATTAAGATCCGATAATTTTCCCTAAAACTATACTCATATATCTTCAAAATTTTTTAAAGTTTCAGAATTTTTGGTTTAGCTAATGAGTACAGTTTATTCTTTAAAGTTTCCCCTATTCTACTGTTTGACAGTTCCGACCCTTCTTCACTAAGAATTAATTATCTCATCGTACAAGATTCGGATGATGTTACCTCTTATTTATATTGAACATAGACTTATTAAGGATTTTAAAAATATAAATTTAAGCCCTTAATTATTTTTCTCCAATTTTTGATGATTTTCCAAAGTCAGAACAGGGGAACCTGAAATCATTCTGACCTTGTCTCACTAAATTTTTTATATCTCACAATTCACAATTTCATTGCCTACACCGTTTCTTCTATAAGAAACTAGACTCAATAATATTTAATTCCATATTTTTTTCATACTCTAATTCGATTTTCACAATTTATGGTGATTTTTCAAAGTTAGCCTACTGCTGCTATCTAAAGCTGTTTTAGTGCAAGATGTTTATTTACCATGTTTATAACACCCTTATTTTCTTTCTCTACATTATTTCTCATTACTTTCTCTTATTTTCTCTTCACTAACATATCAAGAACATAAGACCATATATAAGAAAACTCTACAATAACATCAATTTCATGCTTTTTCAATAATATTAATCTTAAAAATATATTGAAATCTTAATGTTCTTACCTTATTTCATTGATTTCAATCTTTAACTTGATTTTCTCTCTCCTCCAGCTTCTGTTTCTTGAATCTAACTTTATATTCTAACTCCCCATGGTCTTCTTGTCATCTTTCTCTCTTGATGGCTATGGAAATTCTTTTGATTTTTAGGTGAAAATGGTGAATTTTTTGTGGAAAGACCAAATTGTAAGAAAATGAAAACTTTCTTTCTTCTTCTTATTCTCAGATTAGTTGCATGAGAAAGGTAGATGAGAATTCCTCATCTTTCTTTCTTTATATACTAATAAAATAATAATAAAATATCTTATTAAAATATTAATAAAATAATATTTATCTAATTAAATAATTATAAAATATCAAAATATCTCTATCATCATTATTACTTTCTAGATTTCTCTCTCTTCCAATTGACCATTTTGCCCTTTATTATCTTTTAAAATTCCATCATTGAGCCATCATTTAATTTGGTAAAATTGCAATTTAGTCCATCATAGTTCTTCACATATTTAATTTGGTCCTAATTCATCCATTTTCCTTAGTTTCTAGATCATTCCACCCTTAAAATATTTACATTATTGGTCCTTCAACTTTTTCATATTTACACTTTAACCCCTCAAATTTTGAGTATTCACTCTTGTGCAACAAAACTTTTCTCACTTTTACAATTTAGTCCTTTTCTTGAATTTATATATCATAATATACTTCCCAATATTGGCATAACTCAAAATTTCCCTTTTTGTTATTTTATTTCCTTATTTTACTATATCACGGATAATATTTTACTGTAAAAATTTTCGGGGTATTACAAAATTGTTAACACATTGTGGCAAAATTGGGGAACTTCAATCTTTACTTAGACAATTAGAGTGAAGTTAACATTATATACATCTTTAAATCAATTATTTGTTATATATTTGCATCAAAATACACCCAAGTTAAAATGAAAAGCTGAACATAGACATAAGCATAAAGGACTGACAAAGAATAATGTTTGTTTTGTTAGAACGACGACAAAAATTGAGCAATCACAATTCATAATATCAATTTGCAAGCTTGAGAAGATTGCGAATTTTAAAAACCTAACTGTCAACTTAAAAATCTAAAGTTAAATGTCGAGTTGGTTATAACATGTAATTAAGTAATGAAACCTACATTTATAATTTATTGAAGGAATCAAGCTGCCATAATATATACAAATGATTAATTCAAGCTATACAAATTACATTAAAAATAAGATGATAATTACCAAAGAATAAAAAGGAAAGCCCTTTTCACCAGCAATAACATGTAGAGTGAAGAAATAAAATGATTTTAGATCCAAATTTGAGTAAAACCAAGTTCTTAGCAGATAAAACTAATAACATAGATGTATAGTTTAAAGAAAACAAAAGTTACTAACCAATTAGCTCTGAACCAAAATTTACCCAAGACCAGCAAAAAAAAAAAATTGCAAGGTAGTTCAACACAAAATCAATAGTAGGAAAGAATAACTTGGAATAAAAAGAAATGTCATTTTCACCAGCAATAACATGTAAAGTGAAAAAATAAAATGACTTTAGATCCAAATTTGAGTAAAACCAAGTTGTTAGCAGAAATTATGCAAAACCCACATCAGATATACAATTAATAATGTAGAGTCTTAAAGTACCAAGCAGATAAAACTAATAACATAGAAATATAGTTTAAAGAATACAAAAGCTACTAACCAATTAGCTTGAACCAAAACTTACCCAAAACCAACAAAAATGAAAGATTGCAATGTAATTCAGCACAAAATCAGAAATAAGAAAGAATAATTTGGAATAAAAAAGAAGGCCATTTTCACTAGCAGTAATATGCAGAGCGAAGAAATAAAACGATTTTAGATCCAAATTTGAGTAAAACCAAGTTGTTAGCAGAAATTATGTAAAACTCACATCAGAAATACAATTAATAATGTAGAGTCTCCAAGTACTAAGCAGACAAAACTAATAACATAGAAATATAATTTAAAGAAAACAAAAGCTACTAACCAATTAGCTATGAACCAAAACTTACCCAAGACTAACAAAAAAAAAAAAAAAAGATTGCAAGGTAATTCAGCACAAAATCAACAGTAAGAAAGAATAATCTGGAATACCCACAAAGAGATTGTGAACATACAAGTTGATTCAGATCAAAAAAATTTTGATTGAGAAACCAATTATTCAAGAACTGTGAAAGAACTAGAAAATATAATGATTAGGAATAAGAACAGTGAAAGTAACAGCCCTTTTCTGAAAAATTTACAATTAGCTTGAATGAAACAAGTTCATGAAAACATGTTTCTAGTTGCATTTTATGGTATGTCTACCGACGTAAAATAAAATACATGTTCACAAGCAATTTCAAAAAGTCGAAGAAAATATTAAGAATTTTAATTTAGGGTTTTCATTAAACAATAAAAAATCAAATCTTTTGTTTTTCAGTATTGAATAAAATAGATAGAGGAATGCAAAGAAGACATATCTGAACCCTTCATTGAATCCATCTTTATGAAGCAGTCAATTTGATTTCAACTATTTTGAT
The DNA here is from genome assembly GCA_025698475.1 of Gossypium anomalum. Lineage (NCBI taxonomy): Eukaryota > Viridiplantae > Streptophyta > Magnoliopsida > Malvales > Malvaceae > Gossypium > Gossypium anomalum. The sequence goes on from CM046966.1 coordinate 22,456,502, forward strand.
CTTAATAATAAATTTTCCAATCAAATGAATAAAAAAAACTAAAAAAAGAAGAGACGGAAGAAAAATTAAAAAGAGGAGATGAACAGTTTTTTCAATTAAGGTTTAGGTTTAAAAATTTTAATTAATTAAATTTATTTAATTAAAAATCTATTTTCATCCCATTTAGAAATCCAAGTTGGCACTTAAAATCTAGTTGGACTGCCCCGTAGGATTATCGTTACAGAGATAATGGAAATTAACAGTAGAGTGATCACTTCATAACAAAATAATAACATAAGTGACTAAAACGTAACATTTCAAACATAAGTGACTAAAATGTAACCTAAGTCAAACAAAAGTGACTATTTTTGTAGATTACCCCTTCTGCAATATGTAGCATCATTCCACAACAGTGGAGTTCATAGCCCAATTAAAAGATAAATGATACCCTCTAATTGCCATTACATGATTTAAAATAAGATCATATTGGAAGAACAAATTTATCCCAAAAAGAACAAGGATTTAACGACCCAATTTTCTTCTGGATCTAATGTCCTAAGTGTAGTATTTCCGTCTATATACACTTGATTTTTTTGAATAGATTGGTTAATAAAATCATTCATGAATTACATTAATATCTTTTGTATAATGTCCTCACGTGGTTTTTGCATGAAAAGCAAAATAAAAGCAAATATTAGCTCAATGGTTGTCTAATGTTTAACTAATACTATATAGTATTACATGGTCAGATAGTAATACAGAAAGACAACTTATATTAGTAGACAAACCTAAATATGTCCTTAGTCTAATTGGAAATGAGCAAACTAATTGGAAGACTAATATGTCACCTATCAAGCCCAATTGGGGAGATAATTTGTCTTGGGCATCGAAGCGAATGACTCCAAAAAGATAGAGACATATATGTGACTGACAGAACTAACAGTACATTAGACTAGATTCAAGAATAATAGATCTTTAATCTTTTTATGGATTTATTCACTTGTGTCGTTCATAGTGTGGCATATCTTAATCCTGAGTGGATGATGGACTATGTATGCATGACTCATACACTTTGATGCATGTAAAAGCCTAAGTTCAAAGAGATAAAGAACCAAAAGCTAGTGTGTTGGATATACGACTTCTGCAGCATGTAGAATCATTCACAATAGTGGAATTCATAGCGCAAAACATGGGTAAATGATATCCTCCCATTGGCATTATATGATAGATGAAAAGTAAACGTGGTCATGGGTATTTTATAGTAATTGAATTTTCACGAATAAAGATATAATAATTACCATGAGACAAAAAGGATCATATTGGGAAAGTGGATTTATCCCCAAAAGATTAAGGGTATCCTATGAGGGGAACACACTCATGATAAGGTCATTTGACGAGCACTGATCGAGTAGCTTTCGTAATAGAATGTCACTAAAGAGAGCTCAGTCACGATACTATAGTGGAATGACTTCGTGACTAAATGAGTTATAATTAATAGGTGAAAAGCTGGAACTTAATTATAAATCATTTGATCCCTAATCACATATGTACAATCGATCTCTCCGCTAGCTCGTTGAAACCATAAATGAATTGCATGTTAAATCAAATGATCAAAAATGGATAAAAATGGTAAAATTAAAGAAAAGAGAAACATTCAGAAAATAAACGTGGTTTTCTCACTAAGTATGAAAATGACTTGAGAATTAATTTATATTTTTTTGAATTATTATTTAATTAAATAATTGAAGTTTGAAAATGGAATTAAATTGATTGATCATTATGAAATCTATTGAATGTAGAAATTAAATATATTTTTTCATAGATTCTTTTACGGCAAAGTTATCATGATTTTAACAGAATAAAAATTGGGTTGAGAAAATTATTTAATAGGAAAATGAATTTATTTAAATTAATTTAATAAATAAAGTCTATTTTGGGAAATATAAAAATGTGTACTAGGTTGGATTAAATTATAAAGTGTAGGAAAAGTCTAGGAAGCACATATTGTAACAACTCGTTTTCAATTGTACCAAAAATGGTAGTTTCGAAACCCCTTTTACTAATGATGGAGTCAATAAGTTTTAATGTTTAATACATTATAGTGTTATATGAAATCTTGGTTTGTTAATTTGATTGGTTGCATAATCTATTTTAGTATAGGGATGAAATCGTAAAGGCAGTAAAATTTAACCACTATGGATTTCTTTCGATAGTGATAATATGATAATTAATGATAAACATGTTAATTTGCATATTTTTTGTGTTTAATTTGGTTTATTTCTGAACTGCACCCTGCTAATTAAGTGTTTTTATGATTTAATTTTGTCAGGGATGCAATTGGTCAAAAGCAAGATAAAAAGGGGCCAAATTAGAAGAAAATTATTGGAATGGGCCAAAGCGAAAAGATGGAGCAAGCCAAGGACTAGTCATAAATTTGACTTTGTAAAAATCCAAAAATAGGAAATTCTATTTTAAGTTTATTTATTTTTAATTACTATTATTTTAGATTTTATATTAATTTTCTTAGGCTATTTTTAGTAAACCCTATCTATATAAATAGGGGGTTTCAGTTCTTAGGAAATCATCCATTATTCAATTGTCTTTACATTCCTATTTCACTTTGGAATTCCATTATCCACCTTGTTTTTCTTTTTCTTAATTCAATTGAGCATTAGATTATTTTGTCTTCTTTTTACAGAATTTGTCTAATTCTCTTTGCAAATATTTTTCCTATCCATTTCCACTACCTTTTTCATATAATTTCTATCATTTCCACAACCTTCAAGCATGATTAAATTCATGCCACACTAAAACCCCTTTCAGCTTTAAGCCGGTGTTAACTCCGTCAAAAACCCGTGAGTTACGAACCCGAGCCGTTTAACTCCCAATTTTCGATATTTATTATTTCTCTGGATCAAGAGTATGACTTCGTCAACTCACAAAGTCGAGACAACACTAAGTCAAAAAAGACGTCGTTTGAGTTAGTGTGGCTAGACGTACAGTTGGAATTCCTAAAGGATCGATTGTCTAATTGGTTTTCCGTGAACACATTGGCGTGCCAAGTGGGGATTGCTGTTTGGTTCCGTCAAGGGAAGTAGTAAGCGGATTTAAATGTCCTAACGTTTGAGGGCATTGGTTCGAGCTAGGCTCTTCTAGAATGCAAAGCTACCGGAGTTCTAAATCACGAACGTTTCGTAGGTTGTTCGATCGGTAAGAGTTAGTTATAGGACATTCCATAACTAATTTACAAAAGGAAGAGTTGGTGTCCGAGGCGTCCTTGGTAGCTATAACTAGCTTATTGGAAAAGAAAAGTTCACCCAATTTCGAGGATAGGGTCAAAGACGAAAAAACCCGTGCTTGAAGCTGAGCTAAGTTTAATTGATTTTCCTTTAAATTATTTCGTTATTTATTTTTATTTCATCTTTACTTTTTGCTTTTTATGTTTTCTTGTGTTTATTTCAGGTTTTATATTTTATTCCCCCCCAAACGTCGCGGGCACGACAACTGCTCAGACACTAATATGGTCAAGAAACAAATAATTTTCAGTAATTCCAGTCTCTGTGGGATTGACCCTACTCCCTATACTGCTTTAATTTGCAAAATAGGTGTAAGTTTATATTGGTGGAATCGACATCCATCAATTTTGGCGCCGTTGCCAGGGACTGGCAACACTTACAATTGTTTAAATCGTCTTCATGACCAGATCTTCATCAGGAGATCTCAAATACGACCCAGAGATCGAGAAATCAGCACGAGCACGACGAAAAGAGACAGAGGCTCTAAAACGTGCAAGTAAAGCAGGAATTGAGCTAGGACAAGGGATCCTAGAATCTGACGTTGAAAAGTTAAGCGAAGTAATTCGTGCAGAGGCAATTCGACGTGGGAAGCAAGTCGAAGAGGTTAAACTTGAGACCGAACCACTTTTTGAAACAAAAGGCAACCTCGGTGAACCAGAAAGGATGGCAAATCGAACTATTCGTCAACTAGCTGCTGCTCCCAACGAGTAAACACCGTTATGCACCAACTACCCAGCCGGAGGAACTCCTTTCAAATTGAAGTCGGACGTGATTCACCTTTTGCCCACTTTTCGAGGCTTGAAGAACGAAAATCCACACACTCAGTTAAGAGAATTTCACATGGTCTGCTCAAACATGAAACTCCAGGGAGTACCCGAAGATGAAATCAAACTTCGGGCCTTTCCTTTTTCTTTAGTTGATACAGCAAAAGAATGGTTATTTTACTTACCCCCCGGTTCTATCACAACATGGGATGACTTATCTCGTGTATTTCTTGACAGGTTCTTCCCAGCGTCACGAGCAGCTGAGCTTAGGAGGGATATAGTGGGAATTCGCCAAATGGAGAGTGAATCACTCTACGACTATTGGGAGCAGTACAAAAAATTGTGTGCAAGTTGTCCTCAACATGGGTTGACCGAGTAATCACTTCTTCAATATTTCTACGAGGGTTTGCTCCCTATGGAAATGAAGATTATTGACGCTGCTAGTGGAGGGGCGCTTGTCAATATGACCCCTCAAAGGGCAAGAGAACTAATATCCACCATGGCGACAAATTCTCAACAGTATCGGTCGAATTCAGAACCGACAAGACGGGTTAATGGGGTAAACGTTTCATCTTTAGAAGATAAATTGGATAAGCTTACGAATGTTGTTCAATCTTTGCTTACAGAAAAGAAGGGTCTGACCCAACTGTATGGAATTTGTACTACGTCTGAACATCCGACAAATTTGTGCCCAATCCTTAATGATAGTCCAACGGCACATGTTGATGTTGTGGGAGGTTTTTCCGGACCTCCACAAAGACGCTATGATCCTTTCTCCAACACCTACAATCCCGGGTGGAAGGATCATCCCAACCTGAATTACGGAACTAATCCCCGATATAATCCATCATACCAACCGAGACCTCTGTAACCACCACAACAACAACACAAGCCGAGCACATCTCTAGAAGCTGTTGTGGAGAGACTTGCCGCCGATGCTGTAAAATATCAACAGAGAACAGACGCATTAATATAAAAGTTAACTAATCAAGTTAGTAAACTCTCGATGGCAGTTAATCGCTTAGAGTCTCAAGGTAAATTACCTTCCCAGACAGAGCCGAACCCTCGACAGAATGCCAGTGCAATAACTCTTCGTAGCGGAAAGGTTTTGGAAACAGTACCAACAAAAGTCATGGGCAAGACAAGGAACGAGAAAAGCAGATCTCTAATCCAGCAGCCATGCCAGAATCAGAAATTCAGAAACCAGTTGTGATACCACCTCCTTTTCCAGGGAGGCTTGCAAGGGATGAGAAAGAGAAGGAGGAAAAAGAAATCCTCGAGACATTGAGGAAGGTAGAGGTAAATATCCCTTTACTCGACGCTATCAAACAAATCCCTCGTTATACAAAATTCCTCAAGGAGTTGTGTACTAGCAAGAGAAGGTTAATAGGTAACAAAAGAAGGTTAATAGGTAACAAAAGAGTAAATGTAGGAGAAAATGTCTCCGCAGTACTGCAAAAGAAAGTTCCTCCCAAATACAAGGACCAAGGTATGTTTGCTATTTCCTGTGAGATAGGTAATGTAGGCATTAAGAAAGCCATGTGTGATTTAGGGGCTTCCATTAATGTTATGCCTTATTCTGTTTATAAGCTGATTAACGCGGTTCTTTAAAAGAGACAGGAGTAATAATCCAGTTGGCGGACAGGTCAGTCGTCTATCCCGAAGGGCTGCTTGAAGACGTCCTTGTTAAAGTTAACGAATTAGTTTTCCCTGCAGATTTCTACATTATTAATATGGAAGATGATAATTCAACTAATTCGTCTGACATTTTGCTTGGAAGGTCGTTCCTAAGTACAGCAAGCGCAAAGATAGATGTTCGAAGCGGGACATTGACCATGGAGTTTGATGGCGAAATTGCGAAATTCAATGTCTACGAGGCCATGGGTCATCCTAACTCACTATTAAATTTTTTTAGCATCGATATTTTAGATTGTTTAACTCAATCCTATTTCGAATATCATGACTTTGATGAGTTGGAAACTATCCTTTACAGAAACATTAACATGGATGCTTTACATCATCTCGAGGAATTCACAGTCATTGAAGATCCGTTGCAAGAAATTGTCAATCATTTGGAAACGCAACCTTCGTTGACAAACCAAGGTAACCAATTTGAACTAGTACCTTCCCAAACTAAAATGTTACCTTCGGTTTTGCAGCCACCGACCTTGGAGCTTAAAGCATTACCGGACCACCTTAAGTACGTCTTTTTGGGAGAGAAAGACACCTTACCGGTGATAGTGTCAAACAAGTTAACCAAAGACGAGGAGGAAAGTCTAGTTCGAGTTCTGAGAGATTATAAGGAAGCCATTGGTTGGACGATAGCTGACATAAAAGGGCTAAGTCTATCTACTTGTATGCACAAAACTTCCATTGAAGGCAACACGAAACCAAAGAGAAATGCTCAAAGGCGCCTTAATCCACCCATGATAGAGGTAGTAAAGAAAGAGATCCAGAAACTGTTAGATACTGGGATGATATACCCGATTTCCGACAGTGATTGGGTTAGCCCGGTTCATGTCGTGCCCAAGAAAACTGGCGTGACAGTGGTGAAAAACCCGTCAGGAGAGCTAGTCCCTACACGAGTCCAGAATGGATAGAGGGTTTGCATCGATTACAGAAAATTGAATGCAGCCACCCGAAAATACCATTTTCCACTTCCCTTCATCGATCAAATGCTCGAGCGATTAGCAGGTAAGACCCATTATTGTTGTCTCGATCGGTACTCAGGATTTTTCCAGATTCCAGTGGCTCCGGAGGATCAAGACAAAACGACTTTCACGTGTCCCTTCGGAACATTTGCATATAGACGGATGCCGTTTGGACTCTGCAATGCTCCGGCCACCTTCCAAATATGCATGGTGAACATATTCTCTGATTACGTCAAGAAAATCATCGAAGTCTTTATGGATGACTTCACGGTACATGGTAACTCTTTTAACGAATGTCTCAATAATCTTGCTAAGAAATTACGAAGATGCCTAGAATTTAATCTTGTTTTAAATTATGAAAAATGCCATTTCATGGTTGACAAAGGATTAATTTTGGGTCATATAGTTTCCTCGAAAGGAATCGAGGTCGATAAGGCAAAAATGGATATTATTAACTCATTACCTTACCCCTCATCAGTGAGGGAAGTTCGTTCGTTTCTTGGCCATGCAGGATTTTACAGATGATTCATGAAAGATTTCTCAAAAATCGCGCGACCGCTTTGCAGTCTGCTACAAAAGGATAGAGAATTTGAATTTGATTCATGAAAGATTTCTCAAAAATCGCGCGACCGCTTTGCAGTCTGCTACAAAAGGATAGAGAATTTGAATTTGACTAGACTTGTAAAGACGCATTTGATGTGCTAAAGCAGAAATTGGTCTCCGCTCCCATAGTGCAGCCACCAAATTGGAACTTCCCATTCGAAATCATGTGTGATGCGAGCGACCAAAGTGTGGGAGCTGTTCTTGGCCAAAGAATAGGGAAAAAACCTCGTGTTATCTACTATGCTTCGAAGATTTTGGATACTGCCCAAAGCAATTACACAACAACCGAGAAAGAATTATTAGCTGTTGTGTTTGCTTTAGATAAATTTAGAACTTACCTATTGGGAACTAAGGTAATTATCTTTTCTGATCATGCAGCTTTGAAATATTTAATAGGGAAGAAGGAGGCAAAACCTCGACTGATCAGGTGGATTCTACTCCTACAAGAGTTTGATTTTAAAATTCGAGATAAAAAGGGATGCGAAAACCTAGTAGCTAACCACCTAAGTCGATTACCGATTCTAGTAGATGACACACCATTGAAGGACAACTTTCCAGATGAAAACCTGTTTTCAGCAAGTGCAGTGCATCCTTGGTATGCAGACATAGTAAATTACCTCATCACAGGTACTGTTCCTTCAAATTTGCCAAGGTCTAAAAAAGATAAGATAAGAAAGGATGCACGATATTACATTTGGGACGATCCTTACCTCGGGAAGCATTGCTCGGATCAAGTAATACGACGTTGTGTAGCAGAAACAGAGGTACAGTCTATCTTAACTTTTTATCATTCTTATGCATGCAGAGGGTACTTTGGACCTAAACGCACCGCACACAAAATTCTCGAATGTGGATTATTTTGGCCAAACATATTTCGTGATGCCTTTTATTTCTGCAAAACTTGTGAAAAATGCCAAAGAGTTGGCAACCTTAGTCGTCGAAATGAGATGCCTCTTACTCCTATTCATATTTGTGAAATTTTTGATGTGTGGGGCATCGACTTTATGGGTCCCTTCGTTTCTTCTTTCGGTAATTTTTATATACTCTTAGCTGTTGATTATGTCTCTAAGTGGATAGAGGTAAAGGCCACTCGCAATGATAATGCTAAGACCGTAGTTGACTTTCTTAAAAGTTCTATTTTTTCCAGGTATGGCACTCCACGAGCATTAATCAGTGACAGAGGAACACATTTTTGCAATAAGCTCGTAAGTGCATTAATGGAGAAATATGGAGTGACTCAACGAATTGCCACTGCTTACCATCCACAAACAAACGGGCAAGCCGAGGTGTCAAATCGAGAGGTCAAGTCTATTTTGGAAAAGACGGTTAAACCTAACAGGAAGGATTGGAGTTTGAGATTGAACGATGCACTTTGGGCTTATAGGACAGCTTACAAGGGACCGACCTTACTGACTCGTTTTTGGAAAACCGTGCCATCTTCCGGTCGAGTTAGAGCACAAGGCTTTTTGGGCAGTTAAGCAGTGTAATATAGAGATGGAGTCCGCGGGAAAATCTCAGAAATTAGACATCCAGGAACTCGAGGAAATCAGAAACGATACATATGAAAATGCTCGAGTTTATAAAGAAAAGACGAAGGCGTTTCATGACAAGTTCATCACTAGGAAACAGTTTTCAATAGGACAAAAAGTTCTCCTATATGACTCTACCTTAAAAATCTTCGTTGGTAAGCTTCGATCCAAATGGATAGGACCGTTTATTATTACTAATTTATTTCCGAATGGTGCAGTGAAAATTTAAAGTGAAGAGACACGAAAGTGCTTTAAAGTAAATGGTCAACGACTAAAACCCTTTTTCGAGAATTTTCAAACACACATAGTTGAAGAGATTGTTCTCGATGAGCCCAAAGTTTGAATAACAGGTCGTCGAGCTAACGACGTTAAACAAAAGCGCTTTTTGGGAGGCAACCCAAATTTATTTTCATTTGTTTTCATTTATTTAATTTTTAGTTTAAATAAATTAGGATGTAAATAAATAAACTATTTCCTATTTAACTTAGTTAATTTGATGCTTTCAGGAACAATATGGAGTCATTAATTTTCACAAAGACGAGTACTGATAGAGGCATGGACACGACTTGCTAATTTGGTGATAGTAAAAAACCAACATCCACTAAAATTCCTACCGAGAACCCATTTACCCACATACCAAAATACCAAAAACCTAAAAACACAATTACCCACCAAAACTCAAACCCAACACCCATCCATAAAAATTCCTAACCAAACCCAATAAACTTACCCAACCCACTTCCATTAAACCCAATTAAATCACCTACCCAAATAAACCAACAACACCCAACACCCACACAAAACCCAATACCTAAAGTTGGCCCAACCTACACCTAACCCAATTACCCTACCCAATATCCCAAATAAAAATTAAACAAAAAAAAAAATTCAAACACCCAAAATCCCTAAATTCCCAAATCCTCTCACCTTCTTCATCTTTAACCTTTTCAAATACCAAAAGAAACCCTAATCCAAGCAAGCTACATTGCCGCCGCCGTCACAACCCTCATCATCATTCACCACCGCCGTCGAAAGCACCAACACACCACCCCCATTTCCTTTTTCTTTTTCGTAGCCTTCACCCCAATCCAACACTACTGTTTGACAGCCCTATTTACCACCGAAGTACCGCCGAAAAACCTCTATTCCACTGTCGCACCTTAAACGACCTTAACCTTCACCACACCATCACTTCTCCATTTTATTGATTTTGCTTTCTTTTCTCCATCACCAAAAACATTTAAAACCAACCTTAACAAACACCCAAAACCCCAACCACCACATTAACCGCGGCCAACACGACACCCCCACCATCACCATTCAAGAGTCGGTAAAAAACGTACCACTCTTCCTCACAGTCGCCGCCGCCACTGTTACTGCCGCCGTGCGCCGTCGCTACCCGTCACCGTCAAAACCATCTGAAACATCTATTTTTGACGCTAAGACCGAGACCATGGTTCGAACCCGAAACCAAGCGGCAGACAATATCCCGGTTTCACTCAATCGGAATCGGCACCGATTTTTTACTCCTCCCGTCGTCGACATCAATGATGATGAACCTTCACCTCCTTCGAGACGAACGGCCGTGTAACCAAGAGCCCGCCGCCGACGAAGTCTAACCCCGCCCGACACAAGCACTTCGGGCAGTCCAGAGGAAGTCGAAACTTCTAACGTCCATGTCGAGCCTACACCCACTGTTGTTGAACAAGTCTCTCAACGCCAAACCCGAAGTCATCGACGGTCGACACGTGAGCCATCGACGCCCCCGCACAGCAGTACTGAAGCTGCTGAACGAAATCCCTCACCCGACTCGCCTAATGAGCACGTTCGACCACCCCGAGCAAATCAACGCAACAGACGTAGTCGAGCAAATGTTATTCCTACCGATAGTCGTTTGAAAGGATTTCTAGAGTTTTTGACGTTGGAACAGCAAACACGATACAACGCCATCCGACAACGCTCGCTTCCGGTCTGTAAGCAAATCGATTTCCCTACTCTTGAACTTCTAGATATTCATGATGCAGTGCTCCATTATTTTGATGCTATTGGTTGGACTCTATTTGCTAATATTACTTGTGATGCATATTATGAATTAGTCTATGAGTTTTATACCACATTTAGCTTCAATATAAATGCATTACAAACTGTTGAAACACAAAATATAGTGTGCTTTCGTTTGCTTGGAAAAAGACTTTCGGATGTCTGTTTCAGAATTTAACATTGCCATGGGTTTCATCGACCCTAATGACATTCAATCTGATGCCTATCATTTTGCTCTTTTAGATGTTCCCAATGACTTCGATGCTCAGCATGTTTATCGTGTTTTAACTAATTCTGACCAACTTTATAATCCGAAGACCACAAAAGATTTATGGGTGCATAAGCCTGCTTTAAAATACATATACCGATTTTTAGCATTTTGTTTTTCAGGTAGAAATGACTCTCATTACTTTGACTAAAATCGAATCTGTTTTTTTGTGGTGCATGCATTCGGGTTTTAAAGTTAATTTAGGATATTGGTTTGCACGAAATTTTCATGCTGTTTTGAGTTACAATCGTCTACTTATACTTGGATCATTTATTTCAAATTTAGCTTCTCGACTTTTTGAGTTTGAAATTGATTTCACAAGCTTCACATTTGCATATCGTATGGACCACCTAGATAAACATTGTTTGGATTCTATGGGATTGCTTGCCGGTACCCCTACTTCGTGTTATTTTGTTCCTCTAGGTACACGGGTTGCTCGAGAAAATAGAGTTTTTCGCAAACATCCACACACTAATACGAGAGAGCAAGAGGAACACCCTTTGATTGTGGAGGCCCGTTTAAGTAGAATCGAAGCTAGACTTGAAACAATGGAAACTCAGGTCGCCACCATCCTCAATATCCTGCAAAGTCGCGACTCTCAACACCAATGATGTCATTAAAATACATGGGGAGTGTTCTGAACTTTTTCATTTTTAATTTATTTTGAGCTGCTGACTTTATTTTACATGCTTGAGGACAAGCATAGTTTAAGGTTGGGGGGGTTGGATTGATATGTTAATTTTTGCTGCATGTCTTTCTCTTTTGCATGTGTTCAATCTTACGATGAATTTTTTCGACAATTTATTCAACATTTGAGCCTTAAAACCTCATACTTAGTCGATTTAAGCAATTGGGCAAATTTCGAATTAAATGTTTAAGTATATAGGTTGGTCGACATTTAGGTTTTAAAATTGGTATATGTAGCTAGAATTTTTTTTTTCGCATGAATTGATTGATTGAATAAAATATGTTTGCTTGTGCATAAATAAATTAATAAAGGTTCAGGCTATGAATGAAGTTTCGAAAACGTGACCGAATTGAGAAACTGGGGCAGGGTACTTGGGTTGTCATCTTGTCTCGTGTAAAGAGGTTCGAGTGACAAGTCGATAACTTACAAACATTCCGCTAGTTGAATACCCCATATTGTTCTTAAAAAAAAAAGGAGAAAAGATAATACATAATAAATAAAGACTGTTTGAACTGAATAACCGGGATAGGGTGCTTGGGTTGTCATCCTAGTTCGCGTAAAAAGGTTTGATCTTGTCTATTAATTTTCTGATGCATAGTTAATTAATAATGCCATGCAAATTATGGGATTCAATCTCAATTTAGCGAAATTGTTTAGTTGACATATTTTAATTTTATGACACTTGTTGATTAAAATGTATATTTCGAACATTTATTTCTTTTTGCCTATATTGTTTGCATTGATTGAGGATATGGAAAAAGGCTCGATTTTTAATAAATTGTGGAATTAATTCTAATGCTTGAAAGAACAACATGCTTGAGGGCAAGCATGAGCTAATTAGGGGGGATTTAATAAACATGTTAATTTGCATATTTTTTGTGTTTAATTTGGTTTATTTCTGAACTGAACCCTACTAATTAAGTGTTTTTATGATTTAATTTTGTCAGGGATGCAATTGGTCAAAAGCAAGCTGAAAAGGGGCCAAATTAGAAGAAAATTATTGGAATGGGCTAAAGCGAAAAGATCGAGCAAGCTAAGGACTAGTCATAAATTTGACTTTGTAAAAATCCAAAAATAGGAAATTCTATTTTAAGTTTATTTATTTTTAATTATTATTATTTTAGATTTTATATTAATTTTCTTAGGCTATTTTTAGTAAACCCTATCTATATAAATAGGGGGTTTCAGTTATTAGGAAATCATCCATTATTCAATTGTCTTTACATTCCTATTTCACTTTGGAATTCCATTATCCACCTTGTTTTTCTTTTTCTTAATTCAATTGAGCATTAGATTACTTTGTCTTCTTTTTACAGAATTTGTCTAATTCTCTTTGCAAATATTTTTTCTATCCATTTCCACTACCTTTTTCATATAATTTCTATCATTTCCACAACCTTCGAGCATGATTAAATTCATGCCACACTAAAACCCCTTTCAGCTTTAAGCCGGTGTTAACCCCGTCAAAAACCCGTGAGTTACGAACCCGAGCCATTTAACTCCCAATTTTTGATATTTATTATTTCTCCGAATCAAGAGTATGACTTCGTCAACTGATAAAGTCGAGACAACACTAAGTCAAAAAAGACGTCGTTTGAGTTAGTGTGGCTAGACGTACAGTTGGAATTCCGAAAGGATCGATTGTCTAATTGGTTTTCCGTGAACACATTGGCGTGCCAAGTGGGGATTGTTGTTTGGTTCCGTCAAGGGAAGTAGTAATTGGATTTAAATGTCCCAACATTTGAGGGCATTGGTTTGAGCTAGGCTCTTCTAGAACGCAAAGTTGCCGGAGTTCTAAATCACGAACGTTTCGTAGGTTGTTCGATCGATAAGAGTTAGTTATAGGACGTTCCATAACTAATTTACACAAGGAAGAGTTGGTGTCCGAGGCATCCTTGGTAGCTATAACTAGCTTATTGGAAAAGAGGAGTTCACCCAATTTCGAGGATAGGGTCAAAGACGAAAAAACCCGTGCTTGAAGCTGAGTAAGTTTAATTGATTTTCCTTTAAATTATTTCGTTATTTATTTTTATTTCATCTTTACTTGTTGCTTTTTACGTTTTCTTGTGTTTATTTCGGGTTTCATATTTTATTCCCCCCAAACGTTGCGGGCACGACAACTGCTCAGACACTAATCTGGTCAAGAAACAAACAATTTTCAGTAATTCCAGTCTCTGTGGAATCGACCCTACTCCCTATACTGCTTTAATTTGCAAAATAGGTGTAGGTTTATATTGGTGGAATCAACAGCCATCAATTAATTAGGGATTAAATTGATAATTCAACCATTTTCTTAGTTAATGGTCGAATAGGTGTTGGTTTTACCCTACCTGTAATGATGTTAATCTTAATTAATAATTAGATTAGACACACACACACACGCGCATATATATATATATATATATATATATATATATATATATATATATCTTAGCATAATGGATGGAAAGAGGTAGTTCATTTTTCTTTTCTTCATCCTCTCCATCATCATTTTTCTTCTTTATTAAGCTAGGAAAACTTGGTCAAGTTTTGTGTCTTTGAATGGTAAGCTAATTCAAGTTTGCTTTACTTGAATTTGATTTTTTGAAATTGTTGTGCCTCAATCTATCTAAGGGAAAGAGACCTCACCCCCCCTTTTAGCCGTGATTTTTGCAAGCAAACTTTCATTTGCTCTTGAGTTACACCGAAATTTTCACTCAATGAGCATCCATGGCCCGAATGGTTCCGGTGACTCCACCAGTTTCAACTTCACAGGTAAGTCCATCTTGTTTGCATCTTTAACCTTGGTATCATCCGTCACTGATTTATTATAAGGACATAGATCCCACACGTGGCCATAATGACCACACGAGAAATAAACCGCCAGGAACAATTTGTATTCAACGCGTTACACCATACCGCTAACCAAAATTTGAGGGACTAGTGGTATATCTAAATTGATGAACACTTTTATTCGTGCAAAATGCCCCCTTAACCCATAATCTGTCTTCAAATCAAGCTTAGCAACCTTACCAATTAAATTGTCGATCTCTTTCAAGATTCGTCGTTTGTATAAGACCCCCGACAACCCAGGTAAACGAACCCAAGCCATTACAGTATTTGGAAAAGGCTAAAGAGGGTTGAAATCTAGAGACCACGATTGAACCATGAGGTATTGTCCAAAGGTAGTCCAGGTGTAACAACCCGTTTTCAATGGTGTCGAAAATAGTTCTTTTGGGACCACAATTTCGACAAGTGAGTTATTATTTTAATATTTATTTAATGTTTATGAGATTATATTAAGGTCGTATTAAAATTTTGTTAAGAAATTTTGATGTTTAAATGGTTAATTAGGTGAAAAGGACTAAATCTTAAAAGGTGAAAAAGTTGAATTCTATTAGTTAAAAGGGATAAATGGCTATGGCAATGAATGTTAATGGACTTGAGTGGTAAATACACCATATTTAAATTTAGTGGATGTGCACGGATAGGTTTTATTGAAGTTTTTTTATTAATAATAAGGTTGAAGTAGTAAATTGGTAAATAAAAGAAAAACTAAGTAAATAAAACATAAAATAAAGATGATGTCTTTCTCATTTTTGTTTCAAACCCTAAAATAGCCATTGGAGAAGAAGCGTTATTCAGTCAAGCTTAGTTTGATGCATGTATGTGAATTCAAGCCCTATTTTTAATGATTTTTATGTTTTTAAGTTCGTTTTAACTTAATCTAGTTAGCCTGGGGGTTAATTTGTAAAATTGTTAAAGAATGAAGGATTTGACATGGATGTTTTTGAAAAAAAAATTATGTTAGTTGATTGATTATTTATCTTTGTTGTAAAATAAACATATTTTGTTAAGTAATTTGTGATGAATTTTGGAAATAGGGATTAAATTGTTAAATGTATAAATCCATAGGTTTTTTGTAATTTTTTGGTAATTATGGGTTGTTTCAAAGTCCTTTGTAACATTGGTTAAGTTGGATTTAGGCTAAAATAAGTTATATTCAATTTATGAGCTTAAGGACTAAATAGTGAAAAGTTAATATGTTAGGGGAAAATTTGTAATTTTGCATAAATATGAACTATGGATTAAATTGAATACTTGAATTACTTAACCGATTTAAATCATCTATTTAGATTAAGATAAACCACATTCGGACTTAAATCGAGGAAAAGCTAAAGCTTTGGATTAGTGTTCGATTCTACTTCTACACCCTAGTTGTCGAGGTAAGTTCATATGAGTTATGATCATTTTAATGCTAGTTAAATTGACTATTTGTTATGTTATTTTAAAATAAATTAATCTATATATAAATGTATCCATGTTATGGTAATTGACGGATAAAGAGTCCCGGTTGAACCTTAAGAATTCTTAGGATACGAATGACATGTCATTAGGGATTTCATGTTTCGAGTGCTGGTCTTGAATGTCCTACTGATGGCTAAGGTCCTGCATTTGTTACAGATTCTCCACAGCTCGTGTGAACAACATCGTATAGCTTGCATTTTGACCCACAACTTGTATGAGCAGGCCTATTTCATATCTCGTGTGAACATTAGTGCGAAGGAAAGGTTACGGTTATATGTAAAGGCACACTATATATGAGCTTTCCTGAGTATTTGATGTAATTCTAGATGGTTCAATGGGTAAAAAAATGAAATGAAATGGTAAGTATTCAAATGGAATGAATCATGATCTTATGAAAAGATTTATGAGCTAAATGATGTAGTTACATATGGAAATCTACATATCTTATGGTTGAATTCATTTGTATCATAAACAAGTGTACTAACTTGTGAGTTTGATGATGTTGTATAGGTTAATACTAAGCTTATGGTATTGGTAATGATTTATGCCTAATCTATGAATTGTATTAATGAAATGGTAAGTTATGTTTAAAGTTTATACGAGCTTACTAAGCACTAGTTGCTTACGTAGTTATTTTCCTTCGTTTTATAGATTATCAGAAGCTCGATCGGTTGGAAGCTCGTCGGAGACCTATCTCACTATCCAACAATCATTTCAGTAGATTTTTTGTATTTTGGCCAAGGTTAATAATGGCATGTATAGGATCTTTATAATGTATGTTTTGGTATGTTTAAGCTTTTGAGGTTATGTTGGTTTGGTGCACTTTAATGCCTTACCAAGTTATGTCATATTGGTCACTTTTAAATGCTTGTAATTAAGGTTCTTTTGGTATGTTTTGATGGCTTGCAAATGGTCATGTATGGTAGTTAAGTGAACTAGGTTGTGTGTTTGAGATATGGTCAAATTGCTTTGGTTTGATTCATAATGTTTGATGCAAGTATGATGCCTTTGAATGTCATATTGATTAGGTGATTTAGGATGTTTGAAATGGCATGTTTATGTGTGTTTGAATGATGTTTGAATCCCTTAAATGTGTGCCCAAATGGTTTGAATGGTTAGGTATGAATTGGACTTGAAATGGCTTGATTTTGGGTAAATTTTTGGGTCCACACGACCTAGGACACGGGCTGTCACATGGCCATGTGATACACATAGCCTGGCGACACGATCATGTGTCATTTGTAAAATTTTAATGTTTCAAGTCAGTGAGTTCACAGCCTAGCACACAGCCTGGAATACGACCGTGTGTGGCAACTCAGAGAGTTACACGGCTTACGACATGGTTGTGTGACCCTTCTCAGTGAGTTACACAGGCTGTTTTATAGTTTTTTCTTAAAACTTTTATTTTGTTTCAATTTAGTCCTGAATTGCTTCTAAGCTATCTTTAGGGCCTCAAAGGCTCGATTTAGGGACAAAATGCATATGATTGAAAGGTTTATAATATGTTTAAGTTATTTAATGTTATGATGTTAAATATTTTCTGATTGTACGGTAATGCTCCATAACGCTAATTCGGTGACGGAGACGGGTTAGGGGTGTTACACCAGGGACCTGGGGTGAGTACCATTTCAAGTCTTCCCTACTTTGGAATTTGACAAGGAAATAATCATTCTCAATGTCCATAAGATGGAAAAAGTACGAAGGTTTCCAAAGATTGAAGATCCGGTTTTGAATGATGGAGTACGCTAAATTTTGATCCAACAATTTCACCGCTACCATGGTCGCCATGTTCGTTACTAGGATCTTCTGAATCCTCTCGAAAAAATTAATCGCAGGGACACCATTAATAGTAGTCCTCGTGATGTCTCCCTCCAAGAATTCAAGATCCTCTTCACAACCAGAAATAAGAGCTCCCCTCTCTAGAGCTTTATCTTTCCAGGACACCATCGATGTTGGAGACAAGTTTACAACCATATTGTTGTTGGTTTTTGTTTCCAAATCCTTAAAACGAACTTTTTTAGTGTTACGATCTTCATTCAATTTGTTATCGTCACCGCCCTCAACCAAGTTTTACGACATGTTTTTCCAGAGAAAATTTTTTGTAAGATACATTTTTCATAGATGGTTTTATGGGTTTAAATTTTAAAAAAAAAAATTGGTCAGAGCACATAAAACACATACCCGAATTGCATGGCCCCATGTAATAGAAAGGATGACTAATGACCAAAGTGGAAGGTGGAAAAAAAAGATAAAGGAAAGAGAAAAGGAAGAGAAGACTAAGGAAAGGGGAAAGGAATAGGAGGAAAAAAAAAAAGGAATGATAGGATTAGGATGCACCAAAAGGGGGAAGATGATGGGAGCCACTCCAATTTCAGAAACTGATGTATCTGCCCATACCAAATTGATTCCATTAATCAACCTTTTTTTTTTTGTGTGTGTGTAAATGTTTGGCCTTATAGCGTCCCTCTTCTTGTTGTAAAAATGTTTGTGTCCCACTTCTCTTACCATATAATAATACCCTAATTAAACACACACAGTAACATGATTTATTTTAAATATGCCTAAAATCTCGACTTAATTTCGTTTTACCAAATTTGTTACATTTTTATGCTTAATTTTTGGGTAGAGCTATGGGTGTAGCTGCAGCTGTTATAGCCTATAGGAATAGCATCATATTCGTATGGTATAATGAAGTGATAAGGAACAGGTACACCATAGCCTAAAGGTGGACTGACTGACGTATCGACATTTATATTATATCGTTGTGCATATTAACCCACGGTCGATTTAAGCCACAGAATATGAGTACTGACTGACTGACTGCAGCCTGGCTGACTGCTGAGATAGCGTTAGTGCACTCCCAATGTGGACCATTTTTTCCAGCTTGGCATAGGAGAACGTAGAAGCGACACATGTTGGTAATAATATTAGTTAGTACTAACTATAGTATCTATCCTCTTTCCCTATAACAGAAACTAATGACAAAAACACACTGGGTTCTATTGTACGTTAATTATGCTCTCAACCCATAGGCCAAGGGGCATTGGCCCAAGCTGCACTGTCCTGCTTCAGGCGCGTGGCTGCAGTGTTGTTTCTCACACTTTTAAACGACCAATAAAACAAAGCAAAGCCTAAAAACCATTGAGGTCGAGGTCAGCTTTTGTTTTCTTAGTACAAAAATTCTTTCCCATTATCACTCCCTTAATAACACCTCCCTCTCTTTTGTCTCAACTCTCAACTCTCTTCTACTACTTCTACTAGTGGTAAGTTGCATTTAAGCTCAGTTTCACACTGCTTCTCTACAAAGGCTTCTCTGTTTTTTTGTTTTTTTTAATTATCCATATTGTCATCACCCAACAACAACACACCAACATTCAGCCTAAACACACTGTCCTCAGTATCATCTTCTTCTTCTTCCTCTTCTTCATTATCATCATCATCTTCACCACTCTTTACTCCTTCCCATCTTCACAACCAAACCCATACACCCAAAACTATGGAAGAGGTATGGAAGGAGATTAACCTTGCTTCTCTACATGATAACTCTTCTTCCAGGGAAGGCCTAAATCCCCACAATCCCCATTTTATCCTCCAGGATTTTCTGGCTAGACCTTTCAGCAAAGACCCACCTACAAACAGGGTCTCCGCAAACGGGGACACCACGTTTCTTGATTCTCCACCACCGCCACCTCCTGCCACTCTTTTGAGCCTGAATTCGGGTCCCGGCTTTGATTTCCTTGATAACTCGTGTCCTCTCAGGTCTAAGCCGCGTTTGCAAATGCAAAACAACCCCATCTCGAATCTGTCCAATATGAATTGCCCATTTGACGCTCTAGCGTCGCCTTCTGGTTTGGCTTGTTTTGATACGAAAAGGTTCCAAGATCCTGATAACAATTCTGGGGATCGACGCCACAAGCGTATGATCAAGAACCGGGAGTCTGCAGCTCGATCAAGAGCTAGGAAACAGGTATGTACTAGCGTGTTTCCCCGGTCATGGATTTCAATAAAAAGGGACGTTAACATTGAGATACTCTACTTTTTTTTAATATTGCAGGCTTACACTAATGAGTTAGAGCTTGAAGTTGCCCATCTTATGGAAGAGAATGCAAGACTCAAGAGACAGCAAGAACAGGTAAAGTAACTTGTATAGGCTGAGAACCCAAAAAAGAAAGAGAAATTAAAGAACCATTTAGTTTGTGATATCTGACCCAAATCTAGTAATGCAAACAATAAAGCATTGGTATATGGACTGATTGTAGTCACTGTACCAGTCCAGTAGTGGTAGTACAAGCCCGTAGAAGAAGGGAAAAAAAAGCATTTGGTAAGATATAGTATAAAAAGTATTGACATTGTGCTGGTATTTTTGTGTGTTTGGGGCATGCAAATGGAAACAGTTACGCGTAGCTGCTGCCACTCCACTTTCGAGAAAGCGCACGCTTAAGCGAACGTCAACGGCTCCATTTTGAGGAAAAGATGGATCGAACCCTGTCTTCCGTCCATACTTGCCTGCCTTTTAACAATTAACTTAATTTTATTTTGGCTTCTTATTATAACAGCTGCAGACTGCATTGGAGGAGGGGTTATGTATGTATGTGTGGGTGGGTGGGTGAGTGAGAGGACAATTTGGCTTGGGTAAAATAAGGAAAGAAAGAAAGGGAAAGGGCTGACATATGCAGCTGGGACTTAGGTGTTGGATTGTGTATGTTGTTATGGTTGGACTTAGTCAAAATGTCGTAATTTGGTGGTTCCAAAAGCATTCATGATCCAACTTTAGTTTTTTAATGTTAGCATAACCAATAAAGTGGTGAAATAAAAAGGGCAGTAGAAAGAAAACAGGATGTGACAACTCCCCGTACCCTAGCCGCCTCACTCAACACCCTATCTTAACAAGCCTAGATTTTATGTTACTTTTATCCTTTGAATTTTGTTTACATCTTCTAATTTTGGTTATCATTTCATTTAATATAATACGAAAACAAAAATCATAAAGAAAATTACAATTTTACCAGTTTCAAGTTTAGCTTGGGAGAATTATCTTTTCAGTCTTAAAAAGAGACATCTTTTCATGTCCACCTTTTTTTTTTTTTTTAGTTTGATTATTATTTAAAATGAGTTGAGTTTATGTTTATTTTTTAAAATTAAATTAATTTATTTGAAAATATTCATAACCAAACATAATTGCATGTGTCTCACGATAAAAAATCTAATCATAGATAATAATAATAATAATAATAATAATATATATATATATAGAACCAAATCTCATCATTTTTTTAGATATGAATATTAAATTTTAAACATTATTAATTATATTATAAATAAAATAAACACATAAGCACTCATAATATTAATAATTAAAAGAAAGATCCAATTACACGTTTTACACCCTTTCATATATTTCTTTGTATTATTAATATTTAACCGATTCAACCGTTGAATTTATCAATATAATTATACTTTTCATGTATATAAAATTTCGAATCAATCTGATATAATATCTCTATCATAGTGATCTAAAATTGAACGACTAAAAACTATATTTATATTTAACAAATAGTTAAAAATTTTAGTTTAGATCAAATTTAACATATATAATCTATATAAATGAAATATAGAATGAAAATGAATCCCTATTGATATTGAGATTGCCATAGGAATGGGAATATTTATAATTCAATTTATTCGCCAAACATTATTCGTGTTGATTTATTTAAATTAATAAATGAACCTGTTCCGTATACGCCAACGCCAACGCCATTGCCATTGCCTTATTATTTATTCCACTTTATCTGCTTCATGTTTGGACCTGATTGAATTTCCATCCAATAGAGAAATGGCAGCTTTCATTGTTCATGTGTTTGATTCCCTTTTGAATCAATTCAATTTTTTTCCACGGCATCCATCCGGTCAAAAAGGTGATTATGATCATGATTTTTAGAATTAAATTATTATCCCTTCGTTTTAATTAAATAAATTATCATAAAATTTGAAAAATAATAAATTTAATTTAATTGGATTGAGTCAATTGATCTTATGGTCTTTTTCCAAACCGATTTCAAATCTAATTGATTAATCTAATATTAATTATGAGTAATTACAGAAGAACTAATTATAATATTATAAACAAAAGAGAAATTCCGAGTAACAAGAAATTATAATAGAAAGATATAAGACATGAGAAAAGATGATACTTATTCCTCATAAGTTTATAAATTGTTTTTATTTATAAGAATTTAATTTTTCTTTTTTTAAAAACGAGCATTTAATTTTACTTTAAGATAATACTAGAATGTTTTGCACCTTTTGTTGGGATTCAATTTTTTAATTATAATTATAATTATTTATTAAATATTATTAAAATTGTAATACATATTTATTAAAATAATTAACATAGATTAAATCTTAAAGTTCTAGTAAAGTAGAGGGATTAACACTAAAATTTTATCGTTATCTTATATGAAAAAAAAGGGGGGTTTGTATGTGCTTAGGAACTCATCGTATAAATAGCTAATGAAAATATAAACATTTAGGAAGAATATAAAAAATAAATTTTAAATTCGCATAGAGAAGTGAATTGTTTTTATGTAATCTAAATAAAATAAAGGGAGTAGAATTGAAATTTATATCTATAATGAAAAGAAAAAACATGGGAGAAGATGTGAAATAAGGAAGGGCTTGGGGGTTCCTTTGTGGGGAATTGGTATGACCCAAAACTGGATTGTCCTTTTTTGTGTGTTGGAACATCCTAATCCTACATGGTTGCCAAATAAGGAGAAAAAGATATGGGTATTTAAAAACTTGATATTTTAAATCCAGAAAGAAAGGACTTTGGGGGTTGAGAATTTGTTTTTTTGTTTTTGGCTTATTATGCACTAACACTGTTGCTATCATGAAGAACATACTGATGAAAAAATTGAAATGAAAATATCATCATGGAAGAAGAAAAAACCAGATTACTGGATGGGAGGGAAACAGAAGAAGAGGAGAGGATTCCTACCGATTACTTCAAATCTCTATTTGAATCGTAAGGGTCCTCGGTTAACGAAGAAGTGCTAGAAGCACTGGAGAATCGAATCTCTTGGGATCCAAACCATCTTCTTTGCCATGAATTTAAAGTCGAGGAGATTACAGAGGCCCTCAAGCAGATGCACCCAACGAAATCACCAGGACCTCCTGGTATGCCTGCCTTATTCTTTCAACGGTATTGGCATATTATTAAAAATGATGTGATCAAGTTTTGAAGGAAGGAAAGTCCTTAGTCGAAAGAAACTAGACTTGTATCATTCTGATCCCAAAAGTTTCGAATCCTACATAGATGGCTCATTTCCGTCCAATCAGCTTGTGTCATCTACAAACTTCTTGTCAAACCGATTGAAATCTGTGTTGTCCCTTTGCGTTAGTGAGAACCGAAGCACTCATTCACCGTATTCACAAGAATACTAGAGGGAACAATGGTTCCTTTGCCATGAGGTTTGATATGACAGAGCAGAATGGAACTTTCTCGAAGCTATCATGAAGAAGATGGTTTTGATAAGAGATGGGTAACTTTAGTCATGCACTGTGTCAAATCTGTCTTGTTTTCAGTAATCCTCAACGGGAAGATTTCCGACCGCTTCCATCCTAGCAAAAGTCTTGGGCAAGGAGACCCACCATCTCCCTAGCTCTTTTTACTTTGTACTGAGGGTTTATCGGCCATTCTTCCAAAATCACAAAGAGAAGGGGGTCTAATAGGAGTTAAGGCTTGTCGACATGGTCCTACAGTTAATCATCTATTTTTCGCTAATGACAGCTTACTTTTCGCAAGCACGAAGAGGAACGAAGCGGAAAAGATGAAGGGGTTGTTAAGTTCATACGAGGAAAGCTCAGTACAGAAAATCCATTATGACAAATCTTCTCTTTTCTTTAGCCCCAATACACCCAACATCCTATGGAGCAATGTACGAAGCCTCTTTGGCATTCAGGTGGTGATGAACCCAGAAAAAATATCTCAGAATGCAGACGTCGGTTGGTAAAAGGAAAAAATGGGCTTTTCAAGATATCATCAACAAAGTTCAACGCAAAATCCAAGGGTGGAGTAAAAAATTCTTTTCATTTGGGGGAAAAGAAATCTTCATCAAAGCAGTTTTCCAAGCCTTGCCAACATATGTAATGAATTACTTTCGGCTTCCAACTACCTTGTGTGACGAAATTACACGAACCGTTAAGAATTATTGGTGGGCTAACGAAGGTGATAAAAGATGTATGTATTGGACTGGTTGGGGCAGAATGCGCACTCCAAAATTTATCCCCGGATTAGGATTCCCTGAGTTGAAGCTTTTTAACACAGCTCTTCTCAGGAGACAAGGATGGGGATTGCTTAGTGGAAAGAAAACCTTGTTTTCTAAGGCTACCGACTCTAAATACTTTCGCCATGGTTGTTTTCTTGAATCAGAGTTCCTTCCTTTTTATGGAGAAGCTTATGGTCCTCTGAAGACTTGTTGCAAAAAAGAACCCGATGGAGAGTTGGAAATGGAGAGCATATTAAGATTAAAATCGATGGATGGATACCCATTAATGATTCTTTCCAGGTGCTATCGACAACCTCTAACATCCATCCGAATGATAAAGTCAGCCTCCTCATTGACAAAGCTAACAATAGATGGGGGGAGGACTTGATTAGAGTTGAATTCAAATTCTATCATTGAAATGCCCCTTGCAGCCAAACTTTGTGAGGATATGATTGTTTGGCACCATAACAGAGATGGGAAATATTCAACCAAGAGCGGTTACAAACTACTCTCTGTGGATTCTACTCCTTATGGGCCTCATAAGTGCATTTGGAGAACTTTATAGAAAACTAAAATTGTTCGCCTGGAGACCATGCAACACGGCCTTACCAACAGTTGGGAATATTGCTCATAGGATCCAAAATGCCCAATAACAATGCAAGCGATGCGGATGTGACAGGGAGACTGATCTCCATGCCTTACGTGACTGCACCTTGTCAAAAGAAGTCCCCTATTGCCAAATTCCTTCCCCATTATTGAACGATGAATTTGAGACTGCTGTTGACATGGCTTCAAGGATTATGAATCTTAACTTTTTTTGAATATTTTGTGATGATCATTCTTTGGGGTCTTTAGAATGCTTGGAACTTTATGATTCATGCTACCAAATCTTTCTTGGAATCATGAATCAATTGCAGGAATATAAGAGAATTACCAACTTTGCTTCCTAGGGATATAGTCAGTCCACTCCCGATTTTTCTTGGCAAGCTCCACCATGTCAACTTATCAAGGTTAATTTCGATGCCAGCTTCGATCATGTGTCTAAACAAGGTGCAAGTGGTCTCATCGTTCGAGACAATGACGGTTTCGTTCTTGCATGTGGACAGTCTAAAATGGAGAGTTATGGATGCTAGTGTGGCAGAGGCAACTACTGTCGTCAAAGCGATGGAATTTGCCTTACAACTCGGGTATCAAAAGGTTATTTTTGAAGGGGATGCTTTGAATGTTATTATTGGATTACAGGGAAGAAACAAGGACCTCTCTTGTATGGGACTTGTGATTTCAAAAGGAAGATCCCTTGCCCTTCTTTTCCAGATTTGTGTCTTCAAACACACCAAAAGGAAATGCAATGAAGCTGCTTACCTTTTAGCTAAAAACTGTTCTTTTCTGTGTGATGCTTTTTGGATGGAAGAATGTTCATCTTTTCTCTATGATACTGTAATCAAGGGCGCTATTTATGCTTAATCTAATGCAGTCATATTTCTTTCAAAAACAAAAAAACTTTGGAATGAGGAATATCGCAGTGAAAAAAAAAATCTCAAAACTACATATCAATTTTGATTTAATATGTAATTTGAGATATGAATTTTGATATGGTTCAACTGCATACATAAAATTTTGAATGTGATCCAATTATATACATCACTTCTTTTTCATATTAGATAAATATGTATATTTGTGTATGCAATATATAAACGTAAAATGATGGGTTTACATTGCACATTTAACTAAATTTAGTGTATGGTTTTGAGATTTATCCCAAAAGAAAAGTATTAATTTAATGGGTTTTTAACTTTAGGTTGACTTCTTATCTTTTTGCGTTTAGGCTATTATGGAACACTTGAGATTTTATTATAATTTGGATTATTATATTTAATAGTATATATACTTAATAATTAAATATAGAGAGATTTATTTACATCGGTATAAAATATTTCGTAACTTTTAATACTATTAATATTTTAATAATCTAACCATCATCTCCATTCATGTAAATCATGATTGTCAAGTTTAACAA
Source organism: Gossypium anomalum (assembly GCA_025698475.1). NCBI lineage: Eukaryota > Viridiplantae > Streptophyta > Magnoliopsida > Malvales > Malvaceae > Gossypium > Gossypium anomalum. Next base: position 22,482,891 of record CM046966.1, read on the forward strand.
CCCGATGTAAGTGAATCCCTCCACATTAAATATATAATTATAAATTTGGGCTGAGTTTGAACTAATTTTTTTGCCTAAGCCTATTTTTTTAGTCTCATATATTTGCCTAAACTCTAAATTGAATTTCGCATATAGGGTTGTTAAAGGTTTGACCTCAAGTGATAACACTCAAACCAACAATGCTCTTATATAACATAGGGTACAAGTTCAAGTACCATCAAGTGAAAACCTTACTAGGCATCCGACGAGGTGTTGTCGCTTGATGAACCCACCATCATATCTTCAAATCACTTCTTTAGGCGCTTCAACTTTTGATAAGGACACTCTGTAAACTTGTTTAGGCTTTCAGTAGAATTAGGAGTCAAACTCTCCATCAAAAATACTACTAATCTATTGAGGGAATTGACGACTCTTGATAGACAAAACTTTACAAACGTGTCAACAGAATCGACCTCTTATAAAAGTAACATAAATATAAACATGTTCCAAAATCAAGTATTTTTTTTGACTTCTTATAATATACAAACCGCATTAACCTTGTTCTTCTATCCAATACTATATATAAGATAAATAAATATTCCCTATATCACCTATTCCATTGTCGTCCAGTGGTTAGGATATCTGGCTTTCACCCAGGAGACCCGGGTTCAATTCCCGGCAATGGAATTTTTTATTTAATCTTTACTTTTTTAAGCTTAGCCATATCTATATCCAAATTATGTACAGTAGGGCTTTTCTAATTCTTTCTGCGTTCTTTTAGCTATATCCATTGACACCAGTTGAAAAGGAAGTATGAAGCATGTCAACTCCCTCCTTCATAACCTATTTCAACTTTTTCTGAAAGCCTCACCATTGCCTGCAACTGCGACTTTCTCTCGCTCACCCCTTATTGACCTTCTTCCATCTCCACATCGCCCAGCTTTTTTTTGCTTCTACTCTTACACCAATCATGTTGTAGACTACCAACTTCTTGAGAACCATTTGCACCATATATTTAACAAGAGATTTGTTCCCGAAAACTAACATGCCACTTTTTACACCAAATTCCCTTGAAGAAAACAAACAAGACTGCCCACATGAAACCAGTTGCTTGAGTGCTTGATAAATATAGCTGAAAATGTTTCCACAGCGAGTGAGATATTACTTGGTTGGCCAATAGGATTAAACAGCGACTTCCAGTGATTGGATTCATTCCAAATATTCAAAAAACCCGAACAGCAATCAGGATATCAGTCGTGAGTCAAGCATACCCAATAGGTAGTAAGTTAAATATCCCGGAACATCATCATCGTAAAATGAATTGCTCAAGCATGCTTCTAAGGAAGCAAGACTATGAGAATATAGCACTAAAAGATAGCCCCAAAAAGAATCTCAAATGCATGAATTTAGCAACGCAAATTCATATGAACAAACAAAATACGTGTATGCTCATTCTTTAAAACCTTCAAAAATAGGAATCATGATTTTATATCCCAAAAACAGTTTTACTTTCTATGCAATCCATGTTTTGGGTTCTAAACTGAACACAGAGGCAGCAAAGAAACATAGAACAGGTAGTTTACAAAGATAAATAGGTGAGGTCTTCCTTTTCCATCCATAGCACCATGGAAATAGCAAGATACAAGGATCCCCAACTAGCCATTCGTTACTTGTTGTCAGCTGAATCATCAGCAGCATTATCATGTTTCATTGTATCATCAGTATCAAGTATCTTCCCATCTGTCGGCACCAAACATGGGATCCCGTCCTTTATCTAACCAAACCACACACAAATCATAAGCTCCAAAACCCAGCTACATACAGATAAGTTGTAAAAGGTTTTCCTTCGGTAAAAACAGTAGAATTGCAACTCCAATGGCAACTTCAGAGGTATAATATTATCATAATCTAATAGCAAATCATTAGGCAACCAATTCCCAAGGAAACTCAACAATTGGAAAGAAACAGTCTAATTAAAAAAGGGAAATAGAAATGTAACTCACAGGAAAAGAGACACCAATAGAATCGCTGATAAGAGAAGGTGGTTCCTCGCAAACCCTATCCAATAAAAATACGAAATCAGCAAACGGAAAACATCGTAAAGGAAAGGGAAACCAAAAGAGCGAGCACCTTAAAGCTTGTTTGGAGAGCGGACAAACGAGGATCTCTGAAAGTGTCTTGTTAACTCCGGTTCCTGCTTCTTTTAGAAGCCATTTGGATAATCTCACCATTTTTTTTTTTCCCCTTCAATCTGTTTCCCTTTAACTTTTAGGCTTTATCCCTATCTGCTACTCGCGATGGTACAATGTAACCCCAGCGCTGGCCCATGCACTAGTCCTTTTAGGCTTTTGCATAAATAAAATCCGCTACAAGTACTCCTCATTTTAAATTTTGTCTAATTTAAAATTTAGAATTAATTAGTAATGTTTTTAATTATTTTATGTTGGATTTTTTAATTAATTTTTTTTCTAAAGAGTAGAAATAAGCATGTGTCTAATTAACTACCAATCTTGAAAAATCAACTCTTTAATTATTATTATGCAAAATTTTCAACACTTCATTTAGAGGTAATTTAAATACATGCAGCCTGAATAATCAATGCCAATCCATCATTGCTAGCACATCTGCGACCCTATTCCCCTCACAATAAGCATGCACCACCTTTGCTTAAGTAAGGCCAAAATCGAGCGCCAAACCAGATATAATAGAGCAGCCTCAGAACCTTCCATAAGTAGCCACACAACCTCCAAGCTGTCTATTTCAAGAACAATGCGAAGTTCACCCTCCTCCCATGCACAGCGCAAACCCTCACACAACTCCACTTCCGTTATAGAACAAATGCCAATGCTCCCCACAAGCCAGCGTCCATTGTAGTGTCTCGCACTACACCACCACAAGAAGCCAAGCCGCCATCGGTCCTAAGCACCCCATCCGTGTTCAACTTGCGGTGAGCCTTCCCACTTAATCAACCAACACACACGATTGTTACTAGAACCCACCTGCCTAGAGCAATCAATCATAGCCCGTCGAGCATTTAACTCTTGGAATGTTAAAATACTACCTATTCAAATTTATCTTTAGTTGATAAATAACGTTTTCCATTAAAATTTATTTTTAAATTACAGATATAGATAGAATAAATTTCTAAATTAGAAAAAAAATGACAAATTTCAAATATCTAAAGGGAACAAATATTTGATGCATAACTAATCCCAAATAAAAGGGGTTAATTGCAAGTTAAGGTACATAGAGGTCTCTGTATTATTGGGAGAAATAGTTAAAGATATGCATAATCGATCAATCCCATTGTAGACAATTTTTGTGATTGTTCTTTCATCAAGACAATGAGCTTTACGGTCATCCTTTCGTTAAAATATTACATATAAACAATTTTCAAAATAAAAACATCAAACATAAATGATATTCAAAATATAACATAATATTGAAAATAAGCATAATCACACTTTTATTTATCCAAAACGAAATAATAGTAAATACTAACATTTTAAAATACTGCATTTTAAAAGATTTTCATTTTAAGCCTCCAAAATTTTAAATTTTTTTATCCAAAAGCACCCTTAGATTGAATACTTGTTTCCCTAATATCTAAAGAAACAAGTTTAATAAACTAAATCCAAAACCACTATACAGCTAAAAATTAGTGTATAATACAACATGAGGTGAATGAATCTCCTCAAATAATTGGACTAATTTACATATCTATAGGTTCAAAAGCAAAGGGCGCCATATTCTTAGTACAGTTTTAATTTCACAGAGGCCACTAAGGAGGGTTACGCTCTATATATTAAACCTCCAAAAAAAAAAAAAAAAAGGGAAAAGCTTTGAATCCTATCCTGTCCTGTTACTCATGATTCCATAAATTGTGATGGTGGGGGGCTTGTTTTAGTCTTCTCTGACCCTGCATGTTCATATGAATTTCACGTTTATAACATGAAGAAAACAGTACCACAAATATGAAATGCATCATTCTGGGGGAAAAAAGAAGATTTCAAAAGAAAAGCTACCCCACATCAGTAACTAAAGCTATCCAATCTGTTCTGATTTGGTTGTCATTAGTTACCAATGAATATTTAGAAGAAAACTGAGATTTCAAACCAGATCACGAGGTTCTTGGCATATATTGGACATACCATTAAACCCACGTATCTCTACTTCTCGCCATTCTTGAACAAGGGCACAACAGCAGCACATCAAATGTGAGAGGAAATCATCAATAAATCCACCCTGCCAAAAGGAGGGGGAAAAAGTTGCATTTTAAGGAAACCCAATCCGAAGTAAGATAACCCTGAACAACTTAATTGTAGCCCTTATACCTAAGACAAGACAGTCTAAAACCATATGCCATTAATTCATGTACTAAAAACAGCACCACATATGAGCAATGAGGACAAGGTAACAGCATCTATGCCATATTATTTCATGGCACTAAAAATAGTAGAAACTTATGATTCAGGGTTTTATAATTTGCACAAGCAGATTACTCTTTCATTGGCAGAGAAAATACCGTGATGTTCAACGCCTTGCGAAGCTTCCTTCTAACACAGCATGTGTAGCAACAGCATGACAATATCAATGAATATGCCATCAATTCATTGCATGCTTCTGCAGAAGCTGAAGAAAGTTTCTATGTGAGCTTCGAAATAATACCAAAACTGAAAACAGAATTCCAAAGGTGTTACAATTTGTATGACATTTTTCATTAGCAAGACTAGAATGCAATTTCCTTTGCCAAGTAAAGATTATAATCACTTGTTCAAACAGGCTAAGCAATATAGAAACACACATGCGTATTTTAGTAAGAACACATAAAACAATATGATCAGGGTAAATTGAAAACAAAACATCAAATTCTTGCACAAATGAAGATCACAAAAGTTGCCCAAGAAACTAAATCATAACAAAGTAGCGATTAAAATATAATTCAGAAATACTTACACATGTGTCTGTTTGTTGCCACAGTAGCAATCTTTGAAAGCGTACCACAAGGACAGAAGAATGTCTTTATACCTGCAATGAAAAATGGTGGCTTAAGTGACAAGATAAAACATCAAATTCAGAAGGTAAGTTCTGCAAAAGAGATATGTCCTATAAATCTTATTAAAAATCATGTTCCTCGTCCCAAGCAAAAGAAACAAATACAAATTTAAAATAAATGTTCCTATCCCTTTCTTGGGGCTAAATAATCTCAAGTTGTAAGTTGCAACTTCTATCAAGTCAAATAAAATAGAAAGTAGACATTTCATACAATAACGGAGCAACAATGATGTAAGAAAGACGTACACAAATATGGTTCTGAGCAACAACCAAGCAAATCAGCATGCCATTCGTCATATCGATCCGAACCTCTATCAGAGAGCAGATCACGTCCTGATGAAACTGAAGATGTGTTTCTGAGCAAAAAGATAAGGCATAAAACTTTTAGAAATCATATTTAGCTCCAGGCACATGAAGTACATAAAGCATGGGTGCATATTCAAAAGCTTATGGACTTAAAAAGACACCAAAACTGTAACTCAAATGCCAAATTCCATCTAAATGGTAGGTATCACGATGTTGGCATCCTAATACCACCAAGGTTTTAATTCCATTACAGTAATCAAGGTAAATTAGTTATTGTTTTGAATTAAATTGGCAGTTAGAGAAACTAATTGTACTTTCTTAATAATGTCTACATCAGCTTTCAACTCTTTTTAAGAAATAAGGCCAACGGAAGAAAATAGGGAAAGGTTGCACAGGACATTGCTGCATGAGAAGATGTTTATATAGAACTACAGTTAGTTGCATTTTGACAACACAAGACTTATGTATGAAAGGAAAACTAACCTTGAAGTTATGCGTGAACCAGGTTTCTTAGGAGAGATTTCATCATACGAATGACCTTTCTCACTATTGGCATCTGAGTAATTACGCTCTACTTTCTTCGACCTCTTATCTGGAGCCGAAGTTGCAGCAGCAACTTCTGTTACCTCAAGCAAATGCTGGATTACTTCACACTGCTGCACATCATAATTAGATTGAGATCGTTGTAATTCCACTTGGAGCTTTTCGTTTTCCTTTCGAAGTGCTTCATTAAAACACAAATTTGGATATGAGCAAGAAAGAGTTTTTTTCAATATTATGGCATCGTTTGTTGACGGTTCTGGTTTCAGTATAACATCTTGCACCCTTCGGTCCTCTTCATCCAATGTGTATTCATGTTGATCTTTCTCAATAACTTCTAGTCTCTCCTGCAGGTTTGGGAGAACTGAAAAATTAGTAAAGCAGGCAAGCTGAATATGATTTGAAATTGGTGCAAACCACTAGACATTTTAGTCCCTTCAGTTATCCAATTGGTTTATTATTTTCCAATGAATTTGCTGGACACAAAGAAACATATTCAGATCTTCCAATAGAAAACATCTCTTCTCTGCATGCAACATTTTCTATAATTCAGTGCATTTTCCTGCCAGTAAAGGCTTGGTCTCTATCATCTTTTTGATGAAATCAGAGGCCTTATACAAACTATTTTGGCCGAGGGATTCATCAATAGAGAAGCTGATAGGCCTGAATAGTTTAGATTTTCATTAAATATAGGGACCTCTATTACTTAGAAAAGCATTAATAGGAAGGAAAATCGTATATGATTTACCCATCCTTCCAAACAATTAAATATCAAAGGAATTGATAAGGACATATAACTACTACTGAAGCTATGAAGTTTGTTCCTTCCTTCTTTTGCCTTTCCACCTCCGTCAACGAGACAGGCTGAAAGATGTTCCCTTGTCTTTCTATTCACATTCGCCTTCCCTTCTCCACCACCCACCCCAACCCTCCCGAAGCTAATAAAACAAAATATAAAGAATTAGAGAATAAATGTAACTTAGCTGGTCTAAAACGGTTGGCTAACATAATAAGGAATGAAAGATAATCCCTCATCTATAATGGCCAAGGAAAGGAATATAACCAAGGGAAGAAAGAAGAATAAACTGGTATGGAGAGATCCATACCAGTTTTAACAACCAAAATATATGACGAGCATTTCTAAGGCTAAGACAAGTACCAGTTCCAAATCCGAATCCGAATAACATTTCAAAATTATTTTGAGTCATGCAAATAAGGAAAAACAAAATCTAGGTGGGCAACTATTCAAACAACAACTAGAATAATCAATACCCTGACTCGAGAATTATCCACCAGCGTGATAAGAGGAACAATCTTCAAATACTGGTCGATTTCATTCTGGGCCTTCCTAAACTGATACACGATGTTCCATCCCATGGCCAGGAGATACAGATAGCTCCTATCCTGACAGCTGTTGACCAAAATGTAAGCCCTCCTTAATGCATCCTCAAGTTGCTCCAATGGCTCACGCGTCTCCGGATACCTCTTAAGCTCCGAGATCTTAAGCTGCTCCAGCAAGTTACCGATCAACTTGAGATGCAGCGCGAATTGCCTGCAATTCTTCTTGTGCATTCGGGCCGTGCTTGCAGCTTTACCTATCATAGCTATTAACCGCACTGCATCAAACCCAGCGAGCTGGGCTACATTTGCAACTTCTCCAAAATGTTCCCACGCAGATGCCATCCTTTCCTCTCAACCAAATCTAAAACCTGCTTCTAATATAAATTTCCATGGTATTATATCTTTGGGGAGCCAATATCGAAGTTAACGAACAAACAAAAACAAATAAGCCAGAAAGGTGAGAATTGAGAAATCTTCGGCGGTTTTTACCTCTTCTAAGCTAGAAGCTTCAACAAAAGAAATCAGTAAGAGCTTCGGTTCTTCGGTTAGGCCTCTCTAATTGCATTGCGTAACAAAAGTCAGAGCTGATTTCTCTAAAAACATCGACGAAGCGTCACCTCAAACTTGAGAAGGAATATAATCTGCGGTTACAAGCTGGATCAAAGGTTCCGTCCCAGGATCTGTAAGAAAATTGCACAATCACTTCAGATCTTCCATTATTCAGAGCTAAGAACAGCACAGTATCCGTTTCAGCTGCTTAAGGATTAAAAAAATAAATAGATAAATCAGTAAAATACCATAATCTATAAGAGTATCCTTCACGCTTTCTTCGCTCACCTTTTATCGGGTCAAACAAAAAGCAAGGCGATTCAATTCTTCGAGCTGGAAAAAAGAGAAGCGCCAAAAAAAATGAAAATGCAACTTTCTTTTTTGGACTTTAAAAAATGCAACTTATTACTATACAGAAATGAATCGGCGGATGAGCTCTTTCATGAACCGTAATCAAGGCCAAAAATTAAAATACATTGAGAAGAAAAAAAATCAATGAACTGAGAAGTAATTAGAGAGAATAAAGGAAATAAATGAATGACAGTCAGCTGCTTCTCTCTCTCACCGGCAGTTTTCTCTTATTTCTATGCTTTTTCTTCGTTTTTGTTTTATATCTTCAAGGGAAAAAATAAAGCGTGGGAGTTTAGGAGAAGAGGTGCATTAAATTGAGGGTTTAACGGCGAGAGCTCTTCTGCCTTCCAGACTGAGCAGTGCATACCTGAATAAAGAGGTTTTTTTTTTTTTTTTTTGTTTGTTTTTCACTCTAAAAAGTGGATGGGGTATTGGGTAATCATAAAATATTTTATAAATAATTACTGCGATACGTGTTTCATTATTTTAATTAAGGAGAATGGCAGCTTTTTTCACGGATGTTAATACATAATGTGAGTGACGACTAGAAACAGTTTGATGTCCGTCGTAAATAGACAAAGTCCTTTTAATTCTTGTCGGTAGATATTGCTTACTACATTAGTTCCAACTTTTACTTAAAACCAATATGACACTAATTAACACTATTTTTTTAATTAAATAAGCGAAGGTCACTCACCTCAGCGGACATCAAAACATAGGTCGAGCTTTTGAATCTCCTCAACAAATGTCCCCTTCATAGTCTCATTAAACAATAATAGAATGTAATCCTTTGGACAAACGTTTTGGATTACACAAATATAAAATTGATATTGTTATCAAAATATATTTATACTTGTGAAAAATTGAAATGTAAATTTACATATAAAACTACTGAACTAAATTTTTCGCAGTTAAATGCAATATTTAAACTCAAATTTTGTATTAATATACTTAAAAAGTTATCAATATTTTTCTCTTTTAATATTTTTTATATAATGGCTTATTTGGTCCTTCAACTTTATAAAAAATTTATTTTAATCTTCTATTTAATTTTTTTACTTCTTTTAGCCCTTAAACTTGCATTATTTTTCAAATCACTCCGAATTTAATGGAAAAGTTATTGTGTGTTAATTTTGCAGATATGGATTCATTTTTAAAAATTAAAAAATACTTTTTAAAAAAAAAGTTAAATAGCTAAATAAATTATTGTAACTATCTTTTTGTTTTTATCCTTACAAACATAGTGTGGGGATGAATAACATAAAACTCAAACCATGATTGTTAACATTTTTACGGCTCCAACTGTGGTTATATTGATTAAAAAAGATAGTAATATATGTTGTTTTTAATAGTAATATGTAGTAGAAAAATGTAAACCATAAATTATTTTTTAAAAGACTATTTATTTACATTTACATGTTTTTAAATTAAGTAATGATTTTAATGTAAGTTGATGAGTGGTGGTAAAGCATGATTGAAAGATTTCTCGGTAAAGAAAGGTAGGACATAAGATAGCCATGCATCAACTTGGAGGGGTACCCTTTGCTTGCTTACATTATAAGCCTGCTTTTATCAATTCCAAACTTGATCACAACCATCTTAATTATTAATTACTAAAAGGTTTACAGTTTAGTAACATAAATCAAGGCTTGATTTAAGCACAGGTTACTGATGGCAAAAAAAAAAACTATATAATTTACCCTGGTTTGTTGTTTTAGATCGAGTTTTTACATGAATTTTTATTAAGCTTTTGATATTGGATTTGGGATGAGTTTAGGTGAAATTTTTGGTTTTTTTATTAAATTATTATAAAAAATAAAATAAAATATTAAAATAATACATTTAAAAAATTATATACCAAAATGGTATACTTAGGGTGGTGCCGCTTGGTACACAGGCGTGACCACCCTACACACTGACACCCTCTGTTTAAAAAAAAAATATAGTTTAAAGAAAACAAAAGCTGTTAAAAAAATTGATGTGAGAGAAACTATTAAAAAAAACTGATGTGACAGGGATGGAGGGCACGCCAGAGGCAGCACTAGTGAAGCCTGTGGCAGAGGCAGCACCAGTGAAACCTACGCCATAGGCGGCACTCACTCTTCCAAACCTTAAGACATCAGTCATTGCAGAAGAAGAGAGGGAGATGAGAAGAAGGCATCAGTAAAAATAAAAATTACAGATGGAGAATTAAAAATTTATGTGGATGGGATTTTAATATTATTTTTCTAAATATTATATTTTGGCAAATATTATATTTAGCAATTAAAAATTACAGAAGGACGCATCAATAATAATAGAGTAGATACCAAATATTATATTTTTCTAACTTGTTTGTAAATATGAACAGATTTAGATTTTCAACTAGAAATTACTCCAACTAGAAAATCTGAATTCCTTGATAGCATGGATCCACCTTAATAATGTTCATACATATCAAATATTATATTTTTCTAATAATAGAGTAACATCAATGAACTGTTTCTACCAAATCCAGATTCACTAAATGTCCACTGATAAATATTTTTACTTGAGACAAAATAATAATTTTATATGTATACTTTTAAGGCTTTATTAAAATTTTTAATTTTTCATATTGAGAAATTTTTTGGTATTTTATTTTTTATAATATTTTAGTAAAAAACCCTATTTACATAAAAAAATAAAAAAATAATATTAAAACCCTATCTATATAATTTTTTAATTCTCCCTCTCTTCTTCTGCAATGACTGATGCCTTAAGGTTTGGGGGAGTTGCTGTCGCCTATGGCATAGGCTTCACTGGTGCCGCCTCTACCACCGGCTTTGTAATGAACCAAAAATACCGGTATCAGAAATCGAGTCTAGAGTACTATTTCCGTGAATTTTAATTCATGAATATTTATTAGAAATATTTATGAATTATAGTTGAATGGTTATTTAATGTTTAATTAAGTGAAGTAGCTTAAATTTAGTTTAAAGGATTAAATTGCATAAGGAATAAAAGTTTAATTATAGATTAAAGAAGTAAAAGGGACTAATCTAGTAATTAGACCCTAAGTGTCATGTGTGTGAATGTATGATATTACATGTGTAATAGTTGGTATAATGCATTAATGGTGTTAAAGGATTTTATTTCTTAGTGTTTAAATAATTTTTATTAAATTAGTATAATATTAAATAATAAGTAAAATTGATAAAATAGAAAAAGAAGATAGAAAGACTAACAGAGAGCAAACGTGAAAAGAAAGAAGAAAGAAAGAAAGAAAGAGAAAAAGAGAAATTTGAGGTTTAAGGACTTGAAGCTTGATTGGTAAGTTGTTTTAGCTCATTTTCTTGTGATTTTTATGTTTATGGATGCCTAATTCAAAGTTCTACATGTATGAGGTTAAAATGAAGAAAAATAGAGAATTTTTTTAGATATTGATTTAGTTGAATAAATTGAGGTTTTATGGATTAAATTGATAGGAATTGAAGTTAGAAGTGAAAAATGAAAAATGAGTGATTTATTAAAAGAATTCTAAGTTAGGTTTAAATAGGGACTAAGTTGAATAGAGCTCAAAATTTATGTTTTATAATGAATTTTATGAGTTAGAAATTGTTAATGAGTTGATTAAATGAAAATATGAAGCTTAAGTTAAAGAAAAAGTTTAGTAATGGAAAAAGGACGAAATTGGAATTTTTGTAAAAGTGTGATAGAAAGTGAAAATGTGTTTTATGAATTAGTATATTGATGATTTTTAATTGTATGATTGTCCGTAGCTAACGTAGCACTGGATACGTCATCAAAGAAAGGAAAAGAGAAAGTGAACGAAGATATCGATTAAATTCGATAAATAGTGGTTTGTATTTCTATAAACCGAGCTTAATCGTTATTGTTATATTTGATATTTATATTGTATGAAAATGTGAATGAGGTAAGTATTCTTACCATATTGAAATGAATGTGATTTTGAATACCCTATTAATAGTGTCGGGTTAGTCGGATATAGTTGACATGTCATAGGAACTGGAAGTATTGGGATATTCCGACCTTGAGGCGATGAGACACTATGTGTCGACTACTGTTAAAGTTCTGGATTTGTTCCGATGAAGCACTATGTGCTTATCCCGGAGTGCGGGTTAGATCTGTGTATCCGTCAGTGTCCGAGTTATGTTAATAAGGATAAATAAAGTAAAGATTGTTAAAGTACTGATTGATTGACTGTTATTGAAATGATGATTGATATTGAATAATAGCAATAATGTGTTTGAATTGCCATGTTTTAAAGTTGATTAAGCTATTGTTTATAGAAATACCACTGAGAGTATTCTCAGCTTACGGTTTGTTTCCGTTCGCAGGCTAGGTACGAAAGTATAAGAACTCAGCATACAAGCCGATCCCCAAACTCAAATTGGTGAAGTTTCTATCTTTTTGGAAAATGGCATTGTACCTAGAATGTCTTTTGGTCATTTTGAAAGTACCTAAGTTGTTAAGTGATATTTTGGTATGTTTTGTAAATGTTACCAAAACCTTAAGTATGGTATGTTTTTGATATGTTAGTGAAGAGAAATAAGAGGAAGTGATGGTAAATATTGTAGAGAGAAGAAATGAAGATGTTATAAACTTAGTTATCAATATTTTATACTAAAACAGATTTGGACAGTAGCAGTAGTCTAACTTTGAAAATACACCAAAAATAGTAGAAAGTGAATTATATGATGAATAAAATATGTAATTGAAGCTTAATGAATCTATTTTTATAGGGAAGAAACAAAATAGGTAAAAGAGTTGTATTTTATGAGATATTTACGTTTTGGTGAAACAGGGTTAGAGCAATTTCTGAATTCCCTATTCTGAATTTAGAAATTCACCATAAATTGTGTATTAACAATTAGGAGTTACACTTTATATGTATGGATTCCTTATTGAGTCTATTTTTAATTGAAACAAACGGGATAGTCATTGGATTTCTGTACAGGAATAAATTTGATTCGTAGTGCACAGGGGTCAGAGTAGCCAAACCCTGAAACAGGGGAGACTTTTACTAATAAACTGTACTAATTGACCTGACCAAAAATTCTAGAAAAAAATTAGTAAGTAGATATATGAGTCTAGTTTCAGGAAAAATTTACAGAATTAGATCTCGAGTTTTGTAACTCGAGATATGATTTTTTTAGCGATCGTGACGCAGATGGATAGTTTACTACGAGAATTGTTTAAGTGCTAAAATAAGTTTAGTAATGTCTCATGCTCGACTCCGGCAACGGTCTCAGGCAAGTGGGTGTTACAGGCTTCACCAATGCCGCCTCTGGTGTGCCCTCCATCCCTGTCACATCAATTTTTTTAACAGTTTTTGTCACATCAACTTTTTTTTAATAGTTTTTATTTTTTAAAACTAATATTTTAAAAAAAAAACAGAGATTGTTAGTGTGTAGGATGGTCACGCCTGTGCACCAGGCAGCACCACCCTAAGTGTACCATTTTGGTACATAATTTTTTAAATGTATTATTTTGGTATTTTATTTTATTTTTTATAATAATTTAATAAAGAACCCGAAATTCTCTCTATCTCACTGTGATATTTATTTTTTTAATATTATTATAATTTATACACATATTATAAATTTAAGATATTTTTACATATTCTGTTATAAAATTTCACAATATATGTTTTATTTAATTTTGTAAAAAAAGAATTATATCATAAAACATTACTTAATATTTCAAGGTGGGGCAGGGTAATTCCAGGTGGGTTATTTCGGAGTTGGGGAAGTTTTGGATATATAGAAAAAAAAGTAAGGTCGAAGCTAGAGCAAATAAAAATTTATTTACCTTCTCTCGTTGTCATCTCTAAAACAAATAAAATTACATTGTTAAAGGTGGGATGATTGCGAATATATAATTTTGTGAACAAAATATCATTTTTTGTTCAAAAAATTTTCTTTGAGATAGTAATGTCGTGATCAATAGTCGCAAATTTTGGTAACATAGTAATTTCAATACCAACTATTCTTAAATGATATTATATTACTTTGATAATGACATTTCACTCCCAATTTTAATGTACTGATTCATTTTACTTAAATCAACATTATACTTTGATATATTGCTTCAACTAACATTCCAATGAATAAATTAAACTTTTGTGCATAAATGAAAAAGCTTATTACTAAAATATAAAAAATTGGGTAAAAGAGAAATAGGTAAAGTTGAAGAAAAAGAGTGATTGTCGTTGCCTAAAGTGATTGATGACGGGTAAATTAAGCTGAAGGGTTATCTCCAAATTGATGAAAAGACTAGATGTTGTTTGAAGATTGCAGAGGCTTTTCTTTAAAGATGAACTGTCAAGTTTTGAAGATTATAGGTCGTTGTTATTTAGTTTTCTTAGGTTAAAGAATTGGCTTTCCCATAAGAGGTGACGTGATCAAATTACCTGCGTAGTTTGTTCATGTGTCATTTAGTTTGCACGTCAATTGCGAGTGTTTTCCAACTGCTATTACCCTAACATTATACATACATGTGTTTATAACTGTATAAATGCTGATAATCTAAGAAACTTCACTGTCAGTTAGCATGTAATGTGGATTTAGTCCAAATACCAACAAAAGACCAAGACCAGAAATTGCTAACCATATAAGACAATTTGCATTTCCTTTTTTTTGTACAAGTTGTAAATTACAAAAAGAAAAACACAAATAAAACAGAGATACATGTTTCTTTATTGTCACGGGGTGGGATTCCACCAAAAAATAATACCCAAATTGAAATACGTAGAAAAAGTTAAACCCTTTAGTATTATACTAATTTATATGGTTCTAGGGTTTACATTGTTGTGGTTAATTGATGCTGTCCATGTGGTTTAGTGGGGAGGTGCAGTAATCCAACTAGATGTGATAGTGAAGTAATGGAATCTGCATGTATATTCTTTTTGTTATGAAAAAGGTAGCTATGGAGTTAAAGAAAAGGTAAGCTTGGGAAATGAGTTGGGTCACTAGAAAACAAATGATCCCTAGGCTTTAAGGTTGTAAAACGGACTGAGGGGGTTCCAAAACCAATATCAAGTTCACCAACTTGGAATTGCATTAATTTTACAGGTTGTGGCAACTACGATGCCCATTACATAATCTTTTTGATATTTTAAGTTTTTTTTTTTTTTATATTTCGAAATATAATATATTCCTTAAGCTAATTTATAACTTTAATTTTTTATATGTATTACTTCAGAAAATTTAATAAAAAAACTTATTAACTAAAATCAATAAACAAAAATGCACCAATATTGATGCGTATCATAATGGATATGTATTAATAAATACAAATAGAAGCTATATCTAATGTGGTTAAATTATTAGTAAATTTATATTTTGGTCACTTAACTTCAAAAAGTTAAAAAAAAATTTCATTAAACTATTCGAAAGTTTTCATTCAAGTCATTGGGTTGTTAAATTCATTGTTGTATGGCCTTATTAATTCGCACCGTTTACACCAATCGAAAACTCTCCTTCTCTTCTCTTCTATAATTCAGTTTTTTTTTTTTATGAAATAGTTTTGAACATCACAAATCTGTGGACAAAAATCCTAACAACTTTTTTTTTCGATCTTCAACACTGACTATTAGATTGACTTTGATCTAATGTATGTTTTTCAACTTGCTAATGGGTAACAATCCATCGTACTGATTATTGAATCATTGCTTGGAGCTCACTAGTTGAACTTAAAAAAAAAAAAAAAAAACTAATAGTCTAGTGATTTAAATAAAAACTTTCAAATAATTCAATGACTTAAATCAAAACTTTTGAATAGTTCAATAACTTAAATGAATATTTTTAAATGATCCAATAACTATCTTGTGACTTTTTGAATTAAGTGGCTAAAACAAAAAATTATTAATAATTTAATGATATTGAGTGTTGTTTACCCTAAAAACAAATAGCATGATTACTGATATTGTAGGAACAACGTTCCTGAAAATGCCAAAAGGAGATGTTATATGGGATTAAAAAAAATAAAGGGTTAAGGTTTAAAACAAAAAAAAATAAATATATGCCCCTCTTTTTTTTTTACACTCAATTAAGCACTTGAACTTTCAAAATGCATCAAAAATGTCTTTAAACTTCTTCAAAAAAAAAATTAAGCTTGTACTCTTTTTTTTCACTTGATTGGGTACTTGAACTTTCAAAATACATCAAAAAGACCCTTAAAAAATGTTCAAAAAAGCAATTAAACCCTTGCTCTTATTAAAAATTAGAAAAAACAAATAATAAATTTTAGAAAAATTATTGAATTTTAATAAAAAATTTAAAATTTATTAAAAATTATAAAAATCATAAAAAAATTAACGACCTCTAGTTTTTTTTTTCAATTAAAGTCATCATATGTAGCAACACAGCGTGATATTAGCGAAAAATGATAAAAAAAATAAAAGTCAATAAAAGTTATAGAAAAATTATAAAATGTCCCTTTTGGTACGATAATTTTTATAAATTTTTTTACCAAATTTATATTTATTTACATTTTGTATAATTTTCATACAACTTTATAAAATTTTACAAATTTTTATACTTTTTTCTAATTTTTAATATTTTTTATTAAAGTTTAATAATATTTATAGTTTTTATTGATTTTAATTTTTTATAATTATTTTCTAATTTTTAATAAAAGCATAGGCTTCTATTTTTTTTTTTTAAAAATTTGAGGGTGTTTTGATACATTTTAAAAGTTCAAGTATTAAATTGAGTGTAAAAAAAGTAAGGACTTAATTGCGTTTTTTTAAATATTTGAGGGATTATTTATATATTTTAAAATTTTAAATATCCAAATGAATGTAAAAAAAAAAAAAACAATAACTTAATTATTATTTTTTAAAAATTTGAGAATTTTTTACACCATACCATAAGACCAAGAAGTTAAAAGGTAGTAGCAATGTTGCACATTTCATTGGTGCCGGTGTCGTCAAAACCACGTTTTAAGTGGCGGTCCTTTTGGAGTAGTTGCCCATCAACATAGCTGTCCTTGTCCTTCTTGCATCCATCGCACACTTGTCTCTATTCACTCTACCCATTAATTCAGGGGGAATGCTTACTTGATAATATAAAGGAATTCTTTTAAGCCACTTTTCCCATTACTTCTATAAAAATGCAATAAAAAAGGATATTTCATCATTGTAAATTTGTAATATGTAAATGTGCTCTTACTCTTGAGTATTAATATTTCAGCTATGGTTTAGATATTGTAGTCGGACAAAATTTAAGATTTATTTTTGTATTTGAAAAATCTAGAAATTAAATTTTTCAATTGTTTTTATTTTAAATTTTCAGTTTAATAATTGAAATCATAAGTATAAATATGTTAAGTTGATAAATATTAATAAAAATTATCAATGACGATAATGATTACATTAAGATTTTTAAATTAAAAAATAAAAGGATTAAATTTTTAATTTTTAATTTTTTAAGTACAAAATTTAAATCTCAAAGCCTATAGAAGTACATGAATGAACTAACAACATATTTAACTTTTTAAGTATCTAATTCAATACAAGGTAAAGTACGATGAACTTTCAAGTAATATATATCCCTTTATCTACATTTAGAAAATAATATTTTATAAGTTTGAAGATTCTATATATGTATGTTAGTATTTTGATCTTACGATGTAGGACGCATTTATATGTGTTAATTAAAATATATTATAATTTTTAATAGAGGTTGAATTAAAAAAAAGTAAAAAGCTGAAATCAATGGCTTAACAGCATAAACCACAGACTATGTAGGACTGAAATTGAAATCATCTCATTTTATAAAAATAACATGAATCAAAGTGAAAATTGTGCTTGACGATGGTTTTAACATAATTTTTAAAAATATTTTCATTTATTTATTTATTTCATTTGCTTTGACATAAATTTATTCCATTTGTTTTACTGGTTTAATTATTTAAATGGTGGTGGCACAAGTTAGAATGAGAACTTATCGTAAACTAAAACTTATCTTCATTACTTCAATATCTTATCATGAATGTTATATATATATATATATATATATATATATATAAGATGATAATTATTTTATATAACTTTCTTATCACATTATTTATGGTCCCTTTTTAATTATTTAATGATGTTTTGATAAAATTTTCTATATTATTGTCACGTAATCCCAAACCCGAACTCGAACATTGTATCCTAAACCTCGAACCTTAGATCATAAACCATAAATTATGTATCAATGACATGGTTCAGAATTTGAGGTTCGAATTCAGGTTCAAGGTAAAAAAATTATCAAATTTATATTATCAATGACATGGAAGAAATTGTTAAAATGTCATTAAATAATTGTAAAGAGACCAAGAATAATTTGGTGAAAAGAGTCTATAAAATAATTCCACTAAATAAAATATACAAGATGCTTAATCTCGAGCTCAGTAATAGTGGAAATGGATTCTTAATTTGAAAATTATTTCAAATTCTAGGTAGATAAATACCGAAAAATGAGATTTGAATTGAGATATGAAATTATTTCAAATTCAAGCAGACCCACTATCTTTTGAAGAATGTAGAGAACTAGACAATAAAATACATTGCTAGAGAAGAAAACGTAGAAACTGATAGAATAGCCAAAATAGCTTTTAATAAAGAGAAAGGGGTGCAATTGTTTACAGACAATTCTTTTGGTTTAGTCTAATTGATTGTATTATTTTCTTTTTCATAAAAAAATTTATGGGGTCAGGGTTCTAATACTCTCCAATACTTTTTCTTCTATTACTCTCTGATACGCTAATTATTACCATTTAACTGTGCAATGTAGATTTGTGAAAATTATATTTGTAAATGGTGATTAAATAATAACAATGGACGGAAGGTAATCTGGATAAGAAACAAGGGTGATAGGTCCATCAATCAACCCAATTTTTGTGAAGATAAGAAACAAGGGGGGTAGGTTTTGGGCCTTTGGTTTTCTAAGTTAGACTACAAAAGGTAAATGGAGATTTTGTTGCAGCCCATATGAAAGAAGCAGTACTATAAACGACTTCGAATTTGAGGGGACTTCGGCTATTCCTGCGTTTCCTAATTTCTTTCCGCTTACTTTTCGTACTTTTTTTTTTCTTACTAAACAAGATTTTGTTAAACAGTTTAATCTCTAGAAAATGACTAAAATCTTTATGTATAAACATCTTATATTTAGAATACAGATTTATATTTGAAAATAACACACATTATAATAAAATATATTGTTTGAAATCAATTAATAATAGCACATGGAATATGTACAACATTAAAATACAAAAAATCAGATAAAATTGTAAGTAAAATGAAATTTAAACACATGAATACATCATATTAGGAATACAATTATTTACCATAGTTTTGTCATTAATCATGAGTTGGGTTGAGTTAATTTGTGACACTATCTAAAATTAACAACATTATTAATAAGAAATCCTACCACACGCGTATACGCGTGGAAACAACAAATTTAGAACACAAATGTGTATTTAAAAATAACATAAAATAAATAATGAAACTTATGATTTTAAATTGATCAATAATAGCACATGAAATATGTACAATATTAATTTTTTAAAAATTACATTAAATTATTTATCATTGTGTTGTCATCAATCTTGAATTAGTGTCGAGTTAAATTGTGACATCAACTCAATCAAATATATTATTAATATATGGTATTGATGGAAGTAATAAAGTGTGAATAATAAAATTAAAATATATAAAAGTGTTAAAATAAAGCTTTAGTTGAGTAATAAATTAAATGTTTTTATTAATGCAATTGGTTCAACTTCAAATCCCACAATATGCATATTTTTATTTGTTTTGTTAATAAAAAGACTAAAATACCCTCAAATAATATAACTTATTTTAATTACGAAAGGACGTTTTCGTACTTTACATAACTCAATTAGAAACTTAAATAATAGTATAAATAACACGACATTCCCTAAAAATATCACGTAATGAATTTTTTTTAAAAATTTGTATACAAAATCTATAATACCACTCCGGGTTTTGTAAATTGTATACAAAATCTTAAAATTTTATAAAGAATTATAAAATTTTAGAAAAAAAAATTTGGGCAATCATTTATTTAGATTGATCCTATATATTATTATTATTTCATATCTTTTCAATTCAAAAATAATAATATTTTCAAAATAAAAATTTCAATTTTTAAACTATTTTTAATTATGATGTTTGTCCAAATTCATTCTAAACATGCATTTTAGCGTATAGCGACGATGATTCTTTGTTGGATCTTTTTAGCACTAGACTTGAGTTGAATTTAGAGATGGACAAGGAACAACTGTATTGGGAATAGAGGGCTCGAGTTAATTGGCTACAGTTAGGGGATCGGGATACAGGGTTCTTCCATCGGTCGGCTACCTAGAGAAAGTGGACAATTAGAGTTGGGTGTCTATTTCATGAGGATGGTCGAGTGGTTTCGAATAGGGAGGCCATGCTTGACGTGACAACTATGTACTTTGATGATTTGTTCTCTTCACAGCGACAGGATGATTCCCACCGTATCTTAGAGGGGTTGCTCCTTGTATTATAGATGATATGAATACTGCATTTTTAGTCTGGTTCACGATGGGCGATATCTTTTCTACTCTGAAATACATGGCCCCGACGAAGGCATCTAGACTAGATAGACTTCCTTCTTTGTTTTATAAAAAATTTTGGCACATTGTTGGACCCATTGTTAGTGATTATTGTCTTGGTGTTTCAAACGAAGGCATGCCTATTGCGGCAATTAATAATACTCACCTTGTTTTGATTCTGAAAGATTCGCCCTATTAGTCTTTGTGTTGTCTTATACAAGATCATTTTGAATGCCCTGGTCAATAGGTTTCAGTTAGTGCTCCATTTGTGTGTAGATAAGGTTCAGAATGCGTTTGTTCTTGGAAGGTTGATTAAAGATAATATTATTTTGGACCATGAGATCTTCGATGTGTTTTGACGCAAGTGGCGGAGGAGGAAAGGGCACTTTGCCTTAAAGTTGGATATGAGCAAGGCCTACGATAGAGTGGAGTGGGTCTTTCCTGAACAGATGGTGTTGCAAATGAGATTTTCAGACCGTTAGGTGAGTATCTTTCTCCATTTCGTTCGATCTGTCTCTTACTCAATAACCATAAATTGAGAGGTTAATTGTCTATTCTCATCGGGTCAGGGTCATCGACAAGGTGACCCACTTAGTCCATATATTTTCCTCATATATTGTGAAGGGTTGTCTTCCCTTTTGCGACAAGCACTCTACAATAATCTGATTTGTGGGGCTCGTCTTAACCATAGAGGCCCGTCTATTTTACACCTACTTTTTGCCAATGATTGTTACTTTTTTGGGAGGCTATGATTTCAAACGTTGAGGACACTCTTGCCACGTCTATCTCAGGTTGCTTAAGAGTCCACATCTCTACCATGCCTGAGAGATATTTTGGATTTTTCCAAATATGGTTGGGCATACAAAGAAGCAAACTTTTCAGGGTTTGAAGAATTGCATGCATTCTTAGATAGAGAATTGGTGTGTTCATTCGTTGTCTCAAGATGGGAAGGAAGTGTTTATTAAAAGTGTTTTACAGGCTATTCCTGTATTTACTATGTTGTTTTTCTTTTACCAACAACTTTCTATGTTGATTTGGAGAAAATCATTAAACGTTTTTTGTGGAAGCGACAGTGGGGCGAGGGAGGTATGCACTGATGCAATTGGAAATCTCTATGTGCTCTGAAGTTTGAAGGGTGGTTTGGGTTTCCTTGATTTGACAAAATTCAACATTGCTTTGTTGGCTAAGCAAGGTTGGCATTTGATTAATAACTCAGGTTCGTTGTTAGTGCGTGCCCTTAAAGCTAAGTATTACCCATGTTGTGATTTCATGAGTGCAGGTTTGGGAACTTACCCTTCTTACCTATGAAGGAGTATCTGGTCTGCGAAGGGGTTCTCAATATGCGACTTTATTGGTGTGTAGGTACAGGGTCGAATATACGTGTCTAGGATGATGCTTGGATCTTAGGTTTACCTAACAGACGTTTGCAAAACATTGGTGTTATGTCTCCAGATTTACTTGTTTCAGAATTCATTAACCCTCATTTGAGACAATGGGAAGAAAACTGACTCACCAACACTCTGGGCTGTGCCCTGGCTAATTGTGTGCTCTGTATTTCTTTTTCTCGGATGGCCCACGATGACTTCTTGGTGCGGGGTGATGAGCCTTCAGGTGAATTCTTTGTTCGTAGTGGTTACAGATCTTTATTTCTTCAGGTTACACGGCAATTCCAAACTCTTACAAACTTGTCTATACTACTCTATGGAAGTTGAAACTACTAGAAAAAGTTAAAATTACAGTTTGAAGAGTTTTTCACAACTACATTCCCAGCTACTATACTCTATATCACAAACGTTTGCGAGCCTTTGTTTTGTGTCCACGATGCCTTATTGCTGATGAGACTTTGGAACATATCTTCCGAGATTGTTAGTTAGTTTCTGCTATTTGGGGGTCCCTATACATCATATGGCCAAGTGAAGCACCAAATGCATCTCTACAAGATTGGCTACTATCCATTTTTACAGTATCTACTAGTGATATAATCTGGAAAGTAGTGTGCGCGTTGTGGTTTATTTGACATGCGAGAAATAGAAGGGTTCATAATAGTGATGATGTTCAAATGCATGTTGTGGTGCGCAGAGTTTAGGCTTACCTTTTGGAATTGGATGTGATAAATCAGCAGTTACCTGGTCGCTTGATCGGTGTTGAGCGGTGGCAGTCTCTTGATCCTCATTTTGTAAAGGTAAATTTTGACACAACTTATAATGGATCTGATCTTTTTCCTATGCATGTATTGTCATTAGAGATCATACAAGTATGGCGTTGGGTTCTCAATCAGTACGTAGTACACACGTGTAATTCCCCTAACTCGTATCCGTCATCAGATTAGGGTTACGAGGTATTACCAATCATAATACAATTTATACAGATATGCATCATATATTACAGTTCAAAACTTTAATCACATCAAAGATTATAATTAAAGCGATTATCGAAACTTAAGAAAATATGTCATTCACAGCATGATATAAGTTAAACATAATCCAAAATATAATTAAACAGTTTATACTTATACAGAACATATAACACATCAATAATTTCATAAATGGAATATCAACCTAATTTTGTAAAAAGTCTTGTTCACATACATGTTGTACTAGGAATAGAATAAATTCAATACCAACTTGTCAATTCAATTATACAATATTACTATGTTAATCAATGTAAATTTTATATCTCGTAAATTAAATATAAATCTAATACATGTATATATATATAAATAAATAAATAAATAAAGGCATCTAATTATATATATTTGAAATAAGCTTAACAGTAAGTCATATTTATTGTTTGAATAAAACAACCAACGTATAAAAGATGCATCAGGTTCCACCAAGCTTAAACTCATGTTACCATTTTTTAATAAGCAAACACATATGCAGCTTTAGTACAATTTAATATGGCCGACCATGCTATTAATGCATGTATGCATGGTGCGCATTTACCCTAAAACCAAGGCCACACTTAACATTTGAATACATTCTAAAACGATTTGTAATACCCCATACCCGTACCTGAGACCGAGATAGGATACGAGGCATTACCGAGATTTTCAGAATAATTTCAATTAATTTATATTATTTAGTATTCATTTGCATGTTTCATGTAACATTCTTTTCATATATATATTCAATTCAAAATATCATATAAAATACGATACAATACTTAAATTTTCATATTTACATGTTCATGCAGGATATACGAATCTACCTGACTAAATTGTAGAAATACCAAGATTTAGGGGCATATTGGTAATTTACCATATTCCCAAATTGCACCCAATCTTAAATTGATAATTTCATTCAATTTATTAATTTAGATAATAAAACAATTCATTCCCTTCAATTTAGTCATTTTTGACATTTTTACAAAATTACCCATAAAGTTTTACTTTTATTCAATTTAGTCCTTGAGCCTAAAACATACAAATTAGCCATGCTAGATGAATATTCATACATATTTTTCCTCCTCCTCCTCTCCATTCCACATCCTTAGTATAAACAACACACTTGTAGGTAACATTATCCATAATTTTCACTATCTACTTATGTGAATATTCAAGCTGTCCATCTGTGTCATAGTCACTAAATTATTTTTATCTTGAGATAAAGAACTCCAAATTAAGATCCGCTAATTTTTCCTGAAACTAGACTCATATACCTTCTTACCATAAAAATTTCATAATTTTTGTTTGGGCCAATTAATACAGTTTATTCATTAAAGTCTCCCCTGTTCTGCTATCTGACAGTTCCGACCCTTCTTCACTAAAAATTAATTATCTCCTCGTACAAGATTTGAATGATGTTCCCGTTTGTTTATTTTGAAAATAGACTCATTCAGAATTCTAGACATATAAATTTAAGTCCCTAATTATTTTTCTTCAATTTGTTATGATTTTTCAAAGTCAGAACAGGGGAACCCGAAATCATTCTGACCTTGTCTCACAAAATTTATCATATCTCATGATTTACAATTCCATTGCTTACATAATTTATTCTATAAGAAACTAGACTCAATAAGATTTAATTTCATATTTTATTCATCCTCTAAATCGATTTCTAAAATTTTTTGTGATTTTTCAAAGTTAGACTACTGCTGCTGTCCAAACTGTTTTAGTGCAAAATGTTGATTTCCATTTTGTCCCAAATTTCACAATTCATACAATTCAGTCCTTGGTCAATTAACCCCTCAATTAAGATAATTTTCTCAATTAATACTTTTCCTAGACATTATAAGTTATTTCATAATTATTGAAATTCAGAATTTCCATATAAAACTCTAACTTCAAACTCTTTTACAATTAGGTCCCAAACATTCACTTTCTATTCAATTCTTTCAATAAAATCAGCATATAAATAATTTAAAGCTCTAATTCCATGCCAAATCATCATGTACTTCCAGCATATTCATAGCAACTTTCAATTTCTTTCATAGAATCAAAAACTAATGAATTCAACAAGTGGACCTAGTTGGAATTAGATGTGATAAATCAGCAGTTACCTGGTCGCTTGATCGGTGTTGAGCGATGGCAGTCTCCTGATCCTCATTTTGTAAAGGTAAATTTTGACGCAACTTATAATGGATCTGATCTTTTTCCTATGCATGTATTGTCATTAGAGATCACACAGGTATGGCGTTGGGTTCTCAATCAGTACGTAGTACACACGTGTAATTCCCCTAACTCGTATCCGTCATCGGATTAGGGTTACGAGGTATTACCAATCATAATACAATTTATACAGATATGCATCATATATTACAGTTCAAAACTTTAATCACATCAAAGATTATAATTAAAGCGATTATCGAAACTTAAGAAAATATGTCATTCACAGCATGATATAAGTTAAACATAATCCAAAATATAATTAAACAGTTTATACTTATACAGAACATATAACACATCAATAATTTCATAAATGGAATATCAACCTAATTTTGTAAAAAGTCTTGTTCACATACATGTTGTACTAGGAATAGAATAAATTCAATACCAACTTGTCAATTCAATTATACAATATTACTATGTTAATCAATGTAAATTTTATATCTCGTAAATTAAATATAAATCTAATACATGTATATATAAATAAATAAATAAATAAATAAAGGCATCTAATTATATATATTTGAAATAAGCTTAACAGTAAGTCATATTTATTGTTTGAATAAAACAACCAACGTATAAAAGATGCATCAGGTTCCACCAAGCTTAAACTCATGTTACCATTTTTTAATAAGCAAACACATATACAGCTTTAGTACAATTTAATATGGCCGACCATGCTATTAATGCATGTATGCATGGTGCGCATTTACCCTAAAACCAAGGCCACACTTAACATTTGAATACATTCTAAAACGATTGACCAAAACAAACATGGAAATTTTTTTCATTACTTATTATCTTGCTTAGTTGAAACATATTACTTTAAACCACATACACAACCAAAATTCCCATCACCGAAATATCAAAACTAAACTCATTAAACATTAATACTAAGAACATATTAAATCAATACTGAGCATAATAAGCAAATTCACATATATACCATATCTTAGTATAAAATACATCCATACTAAACAAACATGTTTATAGCCGATTCATTCATGCCACTTCCAAAGTCATTAACCAACTTTAATGCCTAAACTCATGTCACTACCTAACCATTTCCAAAACATATATCATCCATCACTCATGCCATTCATTCACAACACACAACATCATCACTAAAACAGTTAAAACCATAACCAAACATAATCAAAACCAAACTTAGAGATAAAGCCATTTTCGTATGGCTTTAGTTAAACATAACCAAAATTCAATATTTCAAAACACATTCCAGCCTATACATGCCATAATTCGAGTTCAACTTTTTAAATACTGAAGCAGTAGATAATGTGATGAGCTTTGCTGACGATCCCCGAGCTCGTAACTTGATCCAAAAATCTATAAAACAAAAACATACATAAACATGGAGTAAACTTTTTATAACTTAGTAAGTCATAAGCAAATGTACAACCTAATGATAATATCAACTTAACTAAACCAAACTAAATTATATTTTCATAACACATTTAGTTCCAAACATATAAAGTTCATATTATATATATATATTCATTCATAAATGCCAGCTTGGCCGAATGCTATTATAATCCAAATAATTAATTATCATTCAACCTTCAAGCTAAAATGTCAAAAAAATATATATACCGAATATACATACATTTATATACTTGAGCTCAAAATCATAATATAACATCATGTATATATACATATCTATATGGCCGAATATACATAGTCTTTAATACACCTATTCAAAAACCAATTCCATAATATTCATATCATTCATTCATAAGACCAAACACATATATCATGATCACATAAATCCTTTATTTGCATCACACATGATTTACAACAAATAACCAAATTACTTACTTACCTTATTTTAGTTAGGTAGCCAACTATTCCATACCTGGTCATTTCCACTCATTTTACACTTTCGATCACAATTTATCGATGCCCGATGAACCATTCGGAATTGGATAGGACACTCGGATAATCACCTATATCGACAATGCCAATGTCCTAGACGTGGTCTTACATGTAATCACATATCGATGCCACTGTCCCAAACAGGGTCTTACTCGCACACATATGTCGAAATCACATATCAATGCCATGGTCATACTCGTACACATATATCAGAATCCTATGTCATGACATATGTATCCTAACTATTTCTAAGGTTCATACGGGGCTTTCAGACGTCGTAAATCGGTCGAAACAAATTCGGAATTATAGTAGCCAAGTTTATTCATATTCGGCCAAAGCATATATAAATTCATATATTTCATTTCAACATATATATTTAGCATTTAATTAAAATTAAGTACGTCTATTTGCTTATAACTTGCCTCGGACTATGTAAAACGGAACGAGACAACTAGTTGACAACTTTCGTTTTCCCCCGATCCAAATCTGATTTCTTTGGTTCTTGATCTAAACATATTCAAATGAAGCTTATTCAAACATATTTTCATTCAATTTAGTCCAAAAACAAATAAATGGACAAACTACCATTTTACCCCTGACATTCTACACTTTTTATAATTTAGTCCCTATTGCGCAGAACACAAAATATGCAAAATTTCACTTCACTCATGCTAGGCCGAATATTCCTAGTATTCATACAAGTCCATATATTTTATTTATTTCACATTTTAGTCCCTCAAATTGTTATTTTTTAAATTTAGTCCTAATTACTCAAAATCATAAAAAATTCCAATACAAAACATGTTAACCCAAAACATATTTTTCATATTTCATCATCAAACAACAAGAATCACAAGCTCTCATCAATGGCATAACTCAAAATATTCATCAAAATAAAAAAATTCAACCATGGGTCTTGTAGGTTACTTAGCAATGATCTCAAAAATGTAAAAATTATCAAAAACCGAGTAAAAACGAACCTTGAATCAAGCTTGGAAGGTGGTCGAACCTTCGAAACCTTATTCTTTTCTTTCTTATTTAGCTATTCGGTCATGGAGAAAAATATAAACTATGGCTTGTTAATTTATGTTTTATTATATACATATTATTATATATTTTACCATTATAACCTTAATAAATTTAATTAGAAAACATATATAACATGCCCATTACCGTCCACCTATAAAACCAATGGTATATTTGCATTATAAATACCCCACATTAAAAGAACAAAGCAATTAGGCACTTCAACAATTAGCATACAAATTTTACATTTTATGCGATTAAGTCCTTTTATTTAATCGGACACTCAAACGACAAAATTAAATCACGAAAATTTCACACATGTTAATTCACACATAATAAACACAGAAAATAATTTTTAAATATTTTTCTGACTCAGATTCGTGGTCCCGAAACCACCGTTCCAACTAGGGTCTAAATCGGGTTGTTACAGCACGTACCTTCGCCTTTTGCTGCCGAGGCACTGGCTTGTTATCATGCAGTCCACTTGGCTCTGGATTTGGGATTTCAGTTGGTCATTTTTTAAGGTGATTCTTTAATGGTGATTTACAAACTCCTCTCTCCTCGACCTGATGTGTCTGTTCTGGGTCCTTACATTAGGGACATAATTGCCATGGTAGTGCACCTTTGCGGATGTCACTTTTTGCATGTCCCTCACATTGCAAATCAGATGGCCTATCGGTTGGCATCAACGGGTCTCCGGCATGGGGGTTTTGTTTCCAGGGTAGGCGTGGTGCCTCTATTTATTTCAACGATGGTGAACCATGATAGGGATGTTCTCGGGTCGATTTGTTGGGCAATTGAGGAGTTCTTATCGTGACCTAGATCGGGGGGATCTAAAAGGTGGGGGGAGCTTAAGGGTTTTCATGGTTTCTACATAACTGGCTTGGGATTTGGGTCTCTCTGCTAGAACACAAGCTTCAGATTCAGTGGTTGCCCACTCATTAGTTTTAATAGCCGCTTCTTTGGTTTTCCACGGTCGCTGGATCGTCTCTTTTGACTCGTCATCGGTGGCATCCCTTCAGCTTTGGTTTTCTTTGGAGGGTTTGGATAATAGCTCGTTTAGGGTTCCAAATTTTAATTTTGTTTTGCTTCCAGAGCTGTTTATTCTCGGCTTGTTTTATTAGGGCTTTTTTTGGGGGGGTCTTGTTTGTTTTGGATTGGTTGCTATTTTGTTTTGTTTTATTTATCAAGCCTAGTTTCTTTTCAAAAAATTTCAAAAAATAGTTTTAAAAATATCAATTCTATATTTGTAATGGTTTTTTTAGTTTTTAAATATATTATATATTTTTTTATAAATTTCCTATAAATTTTATAATATTTTATGTATTTTTTATTTTTTAGATTAAAAAAATATATTTAAAATCTAGTCGTTGACATAACATTATAAGAGAAGAATATGAAAATCACACCACTGCGTTGAAAGAGTGTACGGAAATCCAAATTCGAAAATTAAAATGAAAAAAAAATAAAAAATGACTAAAACTTCTTTAAACCTTTATAAAATTAATTGTTTCACATCAAGGGACTGATAAGAAGGCTGCCACATTTATTCAAATACACTTTATCCATTTGGCATTTCATTAGGAAAATGATAAATGTTTATCCATTATTTAACCATTGAATTCATGTTTTAAGTTTCCCTATTTTTTACATTTCAAATTTATTACTTAATTTTATTGTAAAATATTTAGTGATTTAATTTTTTTAATTAAAAAATGAAAATTTAATTGTTAATCAGATAAATTTTTTTATTTTTGAATTTAATATAAAAATTGTGACGATGTCAATAGTTGAATAAAAATTTTAAATTAAAAAAATGGAGGAGTTTAATTTTTAAACATAAAATAGAGAGATTAAATTTTAAATATATAAAAACAGATGGATTTAAAGTATATTTTAACATATTAATTTCTATAAAATTCATAAACACTTTAATTATAATTTAATTCATAAGCATTTAAATATAACAAAAAAACCTCTAATTTAAAATTTAAAATAGTAATTATAAAAAAAATGAAAACGCCAATTAAATCGCTAGAATTAAGTAATTAAACGGGATCTTTGCCCTATCATTGAATGCCTTGACTTAAGACATAAAGTCACTATCTTTGGCCAATATTAAGTAGCCACGTGTAAGTATATCAGTATCTACCCGCATCTCGTTTTCTTCAGTTTTTATTTATTTTCCTCCATATTTCCAAAAAAATAAAATATAAACTGATGATTGAAAATTTTGGCGGGCAAATAAGAGAAATTCAAATAAAGAGCCAACCCTAGCCACCCATTCTCTTCCCTCTCTCTCACTGCTGTCTCTGGGTCTCTCTCTCTACACGCCTCTCACTGGAAATTCCTCTCTTTAATCTTTATGAGTTTTCACGCGGATATATCTGCTAATTTAAGGCTGGTGAGTTTCTCTGTTGACTTGATTTGATTTAGGTTTTTTTTCCCAGTCATTCTTAGCTTCGTTTTACTGATGAAGTAGCTGCTGTCTTCGTTTGGCTGATTTATTTTCAGTTTTGAACTGAAGGGGAGATCGATTGACGACGATTTCGACACCTCAAATCTTTAATCACTGTGAGTTTTGTGTGTTTAGCAGACATAGTGTTTTCTTTTCCTGATTGTTTGTTGCCCTCATTTTGCATCTCTGGTTTTCTAGTTTTGATGGTTTATTTATTTATTTATTTGGAAAAAGGAACTAAATGCTGTTACAGTGTAAAAGGAAAATTCTCATTCTTGCATTCGATTCCAGGCTTTAAAATTTCAATTGTTGGATTGATTATTTGGGAAAAGAGGGGATATAAGTCAGTTAAGGGATTCGAATAGAAGAGTGACACAAATATGGGAAAAGTGTCTCCTAAAGATAGGGATTTAAAGACAGCTAAAAAGAACAGGCGATTGAAGAGTTCGAGCAGTAAGTATCTCAAACCAGGTACTCTTGCTCAGCTTCGGCATAGTAAAGTTTCAGCTGCCAAGTTGTGTACCGATCTTGGGAAGAAAAGGGTGGCTGTATTAAGTTCCAAGAAACCGGAGGATGATAATCTTTTGATCGAAAATATGGTTGCTGAGAAAATCCCTTTGATGTTATCGCCCATGGATTTGCATAAGCAGAGTAGTATGACGCGGACTCCAAAGACACCTCGGCCTGAAGACTTTGAATCAGAGTCAAGGCTTGAGTCTCTTCCAATGGATTTACTGGTATTTATTTGTACCCTTGATTAATCTGTTTGACTGGCCTGGCTTAAAAATGCTTTATGCCTACTGCATTCAATAACTTCAAAAATTCTTTATCTCGACTGTAGGACAATACGAGGTTGAAAAGTATTTAAAAACCACTAGTTTGGCAGAATTTACTTAATTGTTTTTTTTAATTTTTTGGTTGTAGGTATGATGTTTGTTTAAAGGTTCCTTACTTTCATATAGGATAGGCATCTTTCATACAGCATATATCATGTTGCATGTTATATATTTTTATAGACTTTGCTTCTATTTTGTGCTCAGAACCACTTATTACTGCAGTGTTGAGAATGTTAAACTAGTAAATGAATTTATTCAAATAAAAGTATAACGTATATTGGTTCTTTTTGTCTCTAACTAAATCTAGTTATTGTTAGAGAAAACTTGATTGCAAGCAAGTGGAATTTAACAGAAGCTGAATTTCTTGAATCAAATGAGAATTTGCATTCGGCATGTAGTTTTCTTCCCAAAGTTTCTTTCTCTTTACTGTACCATCTTGTCCTTTATGGCCTTTGAAAAAACAACCCTTTGGATATAAAACCAATGACATTTTATTATTAATGGTGCATTCAAGGTCATTATCTTCTATAATTTAGTGATTGTGATTTGTAGAAGAATTCACTTGTTATGTATGCATATAAATCTATCCTAATCTGCATGATCGTTGTTTGCCTTGGTAATCAGGGATTTGGGAAATTTTTTCTATAAGCTAGAAATGGATATATGTCTCTAATTTTTATATATGAAGAAATATAAAGGCCAAAACTCTGGTACTCAAGTTCAAAATTACGTTATATTTGGATGATTGATGTTACTGGAAATGAATTGCATTCCACTTTTTAGAGATCATGCTCCTTCCTTTGGTATTGATTCCTTTCTTTTTTGATATATTGAGGTTAAAATACTTTGTCACTTGCATCACGACCAACTGAGGGCAGTTTTTCATGTTTCTCAAAGGATAAGAAGAGCTGTAAGTCTCTCTCTCCCTCCCTTTGTTTGCGTTTCCATATTTGTATGCGGACCTAGTTGTAGAAACGTTAATTATTGTTGAATACAGGTTTGTCTTGCAAGGCAATTTCATTTCAATTATACAACACCTGACCGCTCAAGACAGGAGATGCTAAGCACTATGACACCTAGGGTGACAGAACACTGGCCCTTTCTGAGGTAGGCATTAACTGTTTTAGGTCTCCAAGATTCTGTAACAACATGGAGCAAAAGTTCATCATTTCGTTTACAATGTTTTGGTGGTTGTTTCCAGCAAGGGTGATGGCAAAAGTAATTTGATGGGAAGCCCACACACCCCGAAAGCTCCAAGGCAGGGTCCGCGACCCCCTTCTCGCATTAAAGTAACTGAGTTGAGGCAAATTGCTGCAGTGCTATTCCAGGATTCAGGATTCCCATCGAGATGCATGGTGCCATCTGTTCTCCCTAAGCCACTATGCAAATCTTTGGCTTCAAACCGAGTGCTATTCTATGAGGATGAGTTATGCCAGGCTGTTGCTCAGAATAAGCTTCGCTGATTCTTCTGTGTTACTCTCATATGCGTTGGTTCCTCTTGTATAGTTTATTTGCCTTCCTATAGGAGATTGTAGTTAGATTAGATAAGTATCAAGTATGCAATTTTGTAGCTTTGCATGGGCAGTATTAGGTTATAAGAAGTTTGTTTATGAATGTGGGGTTTCTCAAATACTTAGTGGTTCTTGAACTGGTTGCTTGCTTGCTTGTATATCTTATTCTCGTATAGGTATGTTTGAAGTGTATCAATGGTTGCTTTGTCAATGAAGCTTGTGTTGGGTCCTTATGATACATTTGTTCAAGTAGTACAGTTACCTTAAATGCTTAGTCCAAGGACATGCGACTTTAGATGATGGTTGGAGTATAGATAGGGTCATTTGCTGTAGTCTATAGGCAGGTCACACAGGTGGTACGTGGCAAATTTCGTTTTATGTTAGGGATTTGGACCTCAATTGCCACTTTTTTTTTTTAGTCTTTTACCTTGGTGAAAAGAGTATTTGATGTATCGCGTGTAATTAGCAACTTTTGAATGTGTCTTCTTTACGTTAAATGGTGTTTTAAAAAATTATATAGTTTTTATGAGTTAACTATTTCATTTTATAAAAATGTTGGCACGTTGGTGTATTTAGTGAACAATTATTGAGGAAGGCCAAGGAGTGAAATGTAGAGAGCTAAAAAACAAGAAGAGAATAGGAAGATAAGGGAGAATCAAGATCGAAGTAAGTAAACTAATTGCTGACAGTAGCGTCGACGTTGTATTTGTGTCATATCTTCGGAGAAAAATGAGCATTCTTCTTCTTTGATGATCATGTTGCTCTTCTGTTAAATGGAAACCCATTTTCCTACTATTATTGTGTTATATGATACGATTCCCCTTTTACCTTTTAAAAAAATAATATATTTTTTAATGGTTATTTTTCTTTTATCATTCTGCTTTGATTCCACGCTATCATCAAAATTTTCCTTTTTGTATTTTATTTATTCAATATAAATTTAAGGTATCACCAAATTGCATAAGATTTGAGCAGAGACAGGAGTGATATCAACCAGAAAGATATTTATTCATTTATTTAGGTTTAGATTGAAGTAGTGGAAGCAGATGATGGTTGTTAAATGGCAATTTGTCTAAAGCTAAACAAACAAACAAGTTGTCGTGGGGGAGAGTAGAGTGACAACAAAATTACACGGGCAAGTGTGGGTCAACCCATTGCATACTTGTAAGTCCAGCTACGACCAATCGTTTCGTACTTGACTTTGTCAGTCTTGTATATATGAGCAATCTCAGGAACAAGTGGATCATCTGCATTTGGGTCCGTCAGCAGCGAACATATCGATAGCAAAACCTGCATTTTTCATTTTTTTTTCACCAAATTTAGCCTCAGTTTCACTAGTAAAATTTCCCCCCTTTTTTTGGTTCAAAATTTAATACTATTATCTATGCATCACCTTCGAAATGGTGAGTGCAGGACTCCACTGCTCTTTAAGAATATCTAAACAAATATTCCCATTGCTGTTTATGTTTGGGTGGAACACTTTGGTTCTAAACACGACCTGCATGCCCAATGTTTGTTAACTTATTTATTCATCATTAATATCTATATATATACAAGGCAAAAAGGTAAAGAAATCATAACCCTTTATCAAGTGTGTGTGTGTGTTTTCAAGTGAATTATAGTTAATAATATTACCTTTGGAGGCTTGAAAGGGTAGTCCGTAGGGAAGTGGATGTTAACAATAAAAACCCCACCGCAATAGGGGCTGTCGCCGGGGCCGAGTATTGTCGCTTGCCATTGGAACATGTCTTCTGCCACCGGACCTATAAATTCACCACAAATAATAAAACTATACTATAAGATCACACATTGTGTTGCATCAAATTAAACTCTCTATATACCTGCACTGCATGAAGTTGGAGGGTCTCTTTGCAGTTCCCTCAGCTCCTTGAGAATTCTCTTTGATGCCATAAGGCCTTATGTCTTTTAAAGTCTTTGATTGCTTGATGTCCCTACGAGGTATACTATAACATTGGTTTATATAGTGAGAGGGGTAAGAGCTTTGCTTGCCGAGCCTGATTTACAATGCAATTCCAACTGGAGTATAAATTCCCAGAAAAAGTTGTGAACTGAGAACCGTCCATTTTTTGCCACCCCAGTTTTTGTTCGCTTGTTTTCTTTTTTTCATATAAAGTAACCACAGAATTGTAATTCCCAGTCCTTGTTTATTTGTAATAATTCAATGGCTTTGAAGGTCAAGTCGAATCGTTTTGATGCTTTGAAAGTCTTTGAGTTCATAGGGAAGGTTGATAATTGAATTCAAGTTTTAAAATGCAAAGCAAAGGCATCTAGATTCCATATGCAACTGGAAAATAATGCCTTTTGGCACCAGGAAAAAGGATGAGCCCCATTACGCCAATAACATCAAAGAATCAAACATCATACCAGAATAATTAGAAAATTCAGGCAAAATAACCCCTCCTTTACAGTATGAACCATGGAGATTAATATGATAAAAAAACTTAACTGATAGCTTGCATGAAACATCCAACCACAAGGAGGGGGAAAAAGAAAAACAGGGATGGTTAGATTTTCACCTCAAGAAAAGCCCTTTTCTCTGGCTTTATCCGACTTTTAATCTACTTCATGTGAAGCTGGGATATGGAGATCAAGTGGAGGTGTTGATGGCTACTGTGGTTGGATAAGTATTTAAGCTGTTTGAATACATATGTTAGAATGCGGAAGAAGACGGATTTGAGTTGTTTTGTACCCTTTGTAGCAGGACACTTGTCCAGTTGGAAGATCCCAAGTGAATCCCAATGATCAAAGTTCCGAATCGGTAAGAGAAATGGTAATAGAACAGGATGAAAACGAATATTGTCAAATCCATCACTCTTCTACTTTTTCATTTGCATCACTTCACTATGAATGTATAATTTTAAAAATTATGACCTACTTTTTCATTTGCATCACTTCACTATAGATGTATAATTTTAAAAATTATGACCACCTTCACGATAATTCATATATGAGAACAAGATAGGTGAATCAAACAATTACCACAATCAGCCCATATCCACTATTAAAAAAAAAATCATCCTGTTTCATCCCACATCTACTTTCAAAAAAAAAAAAAAAAAAACCGTCCATTTGAAGCAAATTGTTTTGAAATCCACAGGGCAGTTCAACTTTTGGCGTAGCATCCTTGGCCTTCACCATGTTTGTCGAGTGCCTTCATCTTTGGCTATCTATCTAGGTGTTCCTTGAGCAAGGCTTTGGTGGTTTTCACATTTCAGACTTGATTCTAGGCCTAACATTCATTTATAACAAATTTCGACCATGTCTGGACCTGGACGTTACTTTTGTGAATGAACAAAGAGTGAAGGTTAAGAATTGTATAAAGCAGATCAATGATATGCGGGCAAGAGGACCCAAAGAAAGGATCTATCAATCAGCAGAAAATATAAAAATACAAGATGCAAGAAGCTAAGCACAAAAGTATGAAACAACAAACACACCAAGCCTTTAAACACAACTAAGCAATAAATTTAAGGTTGTCCCTGCAATTTCCTAACTGAGATGTTCCAGTGCATTATAATACATCAAACATGTCAACAACAGAGACAAGAGGAGGAGGCTGGCATATATGAACTTCGTTTCATCAAGTAAACATCATAACAGTTGCATTTAAAGTAATAGTACCAAATTGCCAGTTGTCAGTTGAAAGATTACGACCCAAGGTTTCTAATATCTTCACGAGAAAATGAAAGGGTCAAGTCGAGGCACCATGAATAGGATAGAAGGCCCTAATCTTTTTACATTTCCTATTCCTAGTCACAATATGGTGCAGGCCTTTTGTGTTTTGCTCTTCTTTTTCTTCTGCTTGGGTGGTTGAAGAACGACTTTGATGGCTGCATCAAACACTGCCTTCACATTCTGCAGTGAAGTCAATAAATCCCTTAAATAGATGCCCTCTTCCTTTATATAAATTATACAAATATATTTAGAAAACAACATATACCTCCTGCGTTTTTGCACTGCACTCAATATAAGCTGGTGATCCGATCAGCTTTTGCAGCTCCTCCCCCTTATGGATTTAGAAAGAAAGGGAAAGAAGTGTAAGGCTAGATAATTGCAAATAATAGAAGTCCATGCAACAAGAAAACAAGTAATAAGTAATAACTGCATAATATTTCAGGAAATTATGGACTAATACAAATTTCTTTACCTGGGCTGTAGATATGGGTACAGCTCCAGGATGATCAATAAAGAACTGCTTATCCTCCCGAAGATCTGGCCCATTTCAAAACACAAAACATAATGAGTGCTAAAATGTACGCATGATTATTTGTACAAAG
This sequence comes from Gossypium anomalum, assembly GCA_025698475.1. NCBI lineage: Eukaryota > Viridiplantae > Streptophyta > Magnoliopsida > Malvales > Malvaceae > Gossypium > Gossypium anomalum. Next base: position 22,520,213 of record CM046966.1, read on the forward strand.
ACAGAAGCAAAGCTATATGAAAGAAAATGTGTTAACTTACCAAGCTTTGTTCCAACAAGAATTATTGGTACACAAGGGGCGTAATGTTTTAGCTCCGGAATCCACTGGAAACAAGCAGAAAATAATTATCAGCATGCGATAAATTAAATGTAAATGTAAAAAGCATTCTCTTTGTTTGAATTTTTCTTGAAAAAAAAAAAAGAAACTTGACCTAACCTTTTTGGAGACATTTTCATAACTGGCCTTGCTAATGAGGGAAAATGCCAATATGAACAAATCTGCTCCGCGGTAACTCAAAGGTCTTAACCTGTTATAATCCTCCTGTCCTGTTTCCCAAAACTATAGAACTTAAACCCACAAAAAGGAAGTGAACCTCTATAATGGTTCTAACAATGATATTAAAAGAAAAATGCAAACCAAAGGGTCAGTTAGGGAAGAGAAGTACCAGCAGTATCCCACAATCCCAGATTAACAGTGCTCCCATTGACAACAACATTTGCACTGAAATTGTCAAAAACGGTCGGGACATAATCCTGTTTTTCCCCAACATGAAAATTGTAAGACAAGGGGTGAACACATTCTTAGCATCATGAGCTTCCAAATGTCAAAATTCCTAAGCTTTGTATCAAGACGAACTACATGAATATGGAATCACAAAGACCCTGAAGCCTAGTTTATTGCAATTAAAACACTAAAATCATGTAACAGATTAAAGATACATAGCAAAGCAAGAGAGTATTCATATTTGCTTATTGAATATTGAATTAGCTATTTCCATAAATTCCCTTTTTCTTCCTTTTTTTTTGGTCAAAGATACAAATCTGAAATCCCATAAAGGCATACAATTTAGTATGCTTTTTTTCAAATAGATTTCACAAGTGAAATCAGCTTATCAAACATTTTCAACACAAATTGTTGCATACAGAAAACCAATCTTTAATGAGTAAATCGTCATTCAATCCCAAAGCCAGACAGCAAAACAGAAACAAAACAAAAAATGCCTAATTTTTCATCACCATTTCAAAAAAGTTCATCATTCGAGGAGGGGAAAAAAAAAGTTATTAATAGAATAAGTAAAATTCAAAATTAAACATGAAATTACCCAAAAGATAGTTAACAGAAGGGGGAAAAATAAAGAAAGAAAGGAGAAAATTACCGTAGGAAAAGTGTTGCTAGTGTATGAAATCAACAAACAAGTTTTACCAACAGCACCATCACCAACAGTTACGCACTTTATGAACTTCACAGCGCTCATTTTCTTTCTTTTAGGCACTTGAAAGAAAAGATTGGCCTCAGATCTTAACACCTGAGGACAAAGCTCGAAATCCCTAAAAATTCCCCTCAATGTATTCCTTTTCTTCTTCAATCAACCACCTGTATTCCGGTAGGAAAATAAATGGAGGGGAAATCAAAAGAGGAAACTTTTTACACAATGGGCTAAACCCCACGGAAAAAAAAAGAGATGAAAAAAGCAAACAAATTTCCTTTTTAAAAAAAAAAAAACTTTTTGAGTTTAGGTTTTTGATTTGCCGGGCAGGGAAATTACGCCGTTTGGAACGTTTGTTGGATTCGGGTTTTTTATTATCGGAGCTTGAATCGGACTTCATTCAAATTAGTGTGTGTATTATATAATTAGTTTTTTAAAACCCGGATTTGATGTTTGGCATTGGCCGCTCATCAACATTAAGACAAAGGACCCATGCATGGGAGTCAAAAGTTGTTGCTTAGTTGTTTGTCTTTAAACATCATGAAACAGCCAAAAAGAAAAAAAGAAAATCATATTACAATGTAACCAAGTACCAACATTAGTTGGATTAAGTAATAAAGAAGTCGACTTTTCATCAAATTTAATTGAGATTATACCATGTACCAAAAAAAGACATATATACTTCAAAACAGTGCCAACAATCGTGTTGATGGGAAATCTTTGAACATTAGCTTTAGTTTTCCAACTTGTAGGCAAGTGCAGATTCAACATTTGAAAATCCTTTTTGGGAAATTAAACATAAACAACCCATGGAACTTGCACTCTTCCTGTGGCAACTTCAAATCTGCAACAAGGCTAATAATGGGCACCATTGCAAATTCTAAACTCATATTTGACAAGTTTCAAGCCATTCATGTCAATGACTTCATCTTCTTGGTATAACCCTAAACCTATCCTTTTTACTTGTGCTGACAGTTTCTCTTTTCCTTTCAAACAACTCCATTCTGCAACAAAGTTTTTCTCTTTTTTTTCTTTTAGTCCATACACAGAGTATGCCAAGCTACATTGGACTTAAAACTAATCCGTGTTGAATCGGGTGCGTTTAAAGTAAAGCCATTAGACTTGAAATCTATTAAATGTCGCTACATAAACCAACTAGGTTAAACTCCACGTATAACAAAATTGTTGTTCTACATTCCTCAAAACAGTAACATTCAATTTGACTGTCCTTTCCTTCGAAAAACCTTCGGAATTAAAGGAATTTGAAGCATCTACAAAGAGATCTAACAAATAAGAGAAACAGAGTAACCACCTTATTATAAATTAGTTTTATTGGCTTATTCATGAAATTCCTGTTATGATATGCAAACAGATTGTAGCACAACATAGTTCAATAATCTTCAATATATGTGCTTTATTTTTATTGGCTTGTCATAAATGCTAACATTACAACTTGGTACAAGCCTTTGGCAATGGACCTCAATAAGTTAAGAATCCTAGAGTACAACATAGAGTACTAGCAAGACATTAGGATACATGATCCTAGGATCTTGAAGAATAACTGTGTAAAGCTTAAAAAAGCAATAAATAAAACCTGGAACTAAGACTTGCAAAATGCAGAAAGTGTATCATCCAGGGCCTTTCTATCATACTCACCTGTGAAAACACAGTTGCCAAGAGGACCTTTGAAAGGATAAGCCTTAGCAGCCCATCAGCTACCTTCTTATCTACCTGCCATTACAAAATAATACGTATTTGTCAAGTGTTGGAGATAGCGGATCAAGATTGACAGAACAAGGAAAACTTGGAGCTCTTACCGCCATCACAGACTTGAACATTTCCACAGTCATGGTTTCAGGAGGAGCAGTGGGTAACTTAGCGCGTAGTAAAATGTCATTAACTCGTTTGACAATTGAACTGTCAATCCAACCAAGGCGATATGACATGTCAACAGCCATGACCTGAGGTTAGCACACGTAATCAATGTTTAGCACAGATAGAGGGAAGAGGTTAAAAAGTAAATCCATTAAAAAACACGAGACCGTGCCAGCTGCAACAGCTTCTCCATGAAGCCACTGTCCATATCCAAACCCAGTTTCTATTGCCTGGAAAGAAACAAACCAGGGAAAAGAATTATGGCAATCTGGTGTAAATACAGACCCCTTTTAAGTCTTTAAACCAAGTACAATGTCCAAATAAACACAAAATCCCACCCACCCCAACAATCTAAAAGAAAAAGATTATAATACTTACAGTTTAACACTTCTGAATTTCAAGTTGCCGGTAACTTCAATTTTGTAACGTTTTACAGCCATTTTGCATTTACCTTCTGGGTATTTCAAGTCATGCAGTCACAACATAAAATTCCAAATAAGCTCAAGGATACTTTATAAAACTTCAATTCAGAAAGTTACACTCAGAAGCAAAAAATCAAGCTTACCAATGTACTCATGAAACATTCCTTGTCTTCATGCTAAACAGTAAATATAAGCGGTAGCACAAATAAGAAACTTACATGACCAAATGTATGACCCAAGTTCAGTGTAGACCTCAACCCACTCTCTTTCTCATCTAATGACACAACCTCAGCCTTATTTTCACATGATCGCTTTATAGCATAAGCCAGCGCATTCGGATTCCTACAATTAACAACATCAGATTGCATATAGGCTTGAAGAAATATACCTTGCACTAATGAGGAAAGTACCACAGTACTAGTATACGATATACTGTTGTAGTAGACAAGAGAGGCATAAGCATCCACAATATTAAAGCACAAAAGTTAAGGATAAATAATGTATGTCCCTAAAAGCTTCAAACAGAAAATTGACAACCACCTTTTTGAATTTCAGTTGTTATCAAAAGTCCTCTCAGTTTCAGATTTCAAAAGACGTTACAACTTATTCTAATGTTTAACTACGGTTCTTTTGATAAGTTTTGCATACCTTGCAATCAGTTTCTCCATATTTTTTTCCTGCCACTCAAAAAACTCAGCATCTCTGATGAGCCCGTATTTTATAACCTCTGCAAGACCTGATGCCAGTTCCCTATTTGGCAAGGTGTCCAATGTGTCTGTGTCTATGAGCACACATTGAGGTTGGTAGAAAGCACCAATCAAGTTCTTCCCAAGAGGATGGTTTATGCCAGTTTTTCCCCCAAGCGAAGAATCCACCTGTGTGTAATAACAAGAAACATGAAACGTTTGCGCACAATGTGATGGTTCTATATAAATGATCCATCAGCATCAAAAGACCTGTGCCATAACAGTAGTAGGAATCTGAATAAAATTAACACCGCGAAGAAAAGAGGCAGCAGCGAACCCACACATGTCACCGATGACACCACCTCCAAGGGCTACAAAGGTACATCTCCTGTCCAATCGCGACTCAATGGCCTTGTCAAAAACTTTCATGAGAGTGTCCTATAAGCACAACGCCACAACCATTGCTATTACTTCCATTGAGTTTTATCAACAATAATACCTCAAAACCAAAATGTTAATTTAAAAAAAAAAAATGGAAAACCTACCATGTCTTGGAACTTCTCTCCATCAGGTAAAATCACATATTCCACAGAAACAGCGGGGTTTCCTTTTGTTAAGGCCTGAACGACTTTATCCAAATATAAAGGAGCAATTGTAGTATTAGTTACCACAATAACTTTCTACCCGTGAACATGCCTATCGAAACGACAACCCATTAACACTAAATACGACGATCTTTGCGAAAATCTAAAAACTAATCTTAGTGAAATGAAGCGACTAACTTTTGAAGAAGTTCAGGTTAATCAAGCAATCCGGACCCGATGTAGATTGGGTAGCTCCGATTTCCCAAATCCACCTCGACAATAGTGGGAGCTCCGGAGCTCTTTTCACCAACTGGTTGATCCATCACCCGAGTTGCGTTGGCGCAAATCCTCCCCCCGATTCCACTCGGTTTCGACACCGCAACTCGTCCCGGACTGAACTCACCGGAATCCAAACCGAATAGAGAAACCTTGGCGGGTTTATTAACCCGTAGGGAAAGGGCGGAGGTGATGGGGTTGAAGTCAGATGAGGATTTGGTTATGCGGTTGGAAGGGAGAGAAAGGGAGAAAGCGTTGGAGATGGATGCCATGGGTCGGGTTTTGGGTGAGGGACAACGCGAGCTAGAAAGAGGGTGGCTCTGGTTTATAGTAAGGGGTAGGCAGAAACATTCGTTTGAAGAAGAAAAAGGAGGGGAGGGGGTTAGGTGAAAGGGGAAGGGGTAGGGGAAGAGCTGTTGAAAGAAACGACGGTTTTTTGTTAGTTGGTCCTTTTACCCCGTCTCGATGGTGATAAAATATGGGTCCGGGTAGACCCGTTCAAATGCCCCGACCCGTATGTTATAGGCTTTGCCTTTTTAGATTCTTTAAAAATAAATAAATAAATAAATCACTAATCACTTAAATTTTGGGTTTGAGGAATTTTTTCCCTAAATATACTGTTTGGTACTTAACTTTAACTTTAACTTTAATGTTGAATGTTTAATATGGTTTTTAAGTTTTTTTTTTGACTTTGATGCTTGAAATTTTCAATTTAATACTAAGAGAATTTTTTATAAAAATATTTTTTTACATGATACAAAATTCTTTCTACTTTTAACTTGTATAGTTGAGCTTCACCTTTTATTACTTATTTTTTAGACTAAATTATAGGGTACAAAATGAAAGGTGTCATACTTTAAATTTATGTATTTTTTTTATATTTAAAATTTAGTTTTTATATTTTTATTTTGAGAAATTTATTTATTTTATTTTTTAAATTTAAAAATTTAGGTTTAGTTGTCAATATATTTAAAATTCTTTTATTAAACTCATTTGGAGTGAAAATTTTTAAATTAAAAAAATTTGACTTGGTAACCACAAAAAAAAAGTATTGTAATTAATTTAAATTTAATAGAAAATTTTAACGGTGTTAAAAGGTCTTAAAAATTCACTCAATATTTTAATTAGTATAAAATATTTAAATTAACTAATAACGTTAAAAAATTGAGGTACCAAATTAAGTAAAAAATTAAAGTATAGTGATTAAATCTCAAATTTAAGTGGTATAAAGATCAAAAACTAAAATTTAAACATTGTTATATATATATATATATATATATATATATTTAAAAATAAAAGGATCAAAATTGAAACTTAACCATATAAAAAGAAAGCAATGGACACGTAGGAATGGTTCAAGGCCTTTAATAGGGGTGTTCAAACGCTTAACTGAACCGTACTATTATTAACTGAACTTTTGGCTTTTTTATAAAAATAATTTACAAAATTTAATTAATTATATAAATGACCTATTTTTTTAATTAAACATGTAAATGACCTAAAATCTACAGTAAAAGTTGGTGGAGCCAAAAAGTTTGGCGCCACCAACATGCCATGTCAGCAACCAGGATAAAAAAAATTAATTTTTTGGTGGAGCCATATAGAATGGCGCCACCTGTATAAATATCAGGAAAATACTGCAATTTCTGAAAAAAGGGAGATTTAAAAACAATTTTTTATTTTTTGGTGAAGCCAAATAAATTGGCGGTACCAGATTTCGATGCCTGACACCTTATACTCTATTCTTTTTTTCTCTTTCTTTTTTAAGTTTTGTTCTATATTACTTTGTTCTATTATTTCTTTTTTTTTATTTACTTTTTTACTTTTTTATTTGTCATTATTTATTTTATTTATTATTGATTTTAAAAAACTTGAAATGTGTTTTTGAAATGTTTTATAATATTTTTTAAAATTTTAAATATTATTTTTAAATATTAAATATATTTTTTAATAATATAAAACATTTAAATATTTTAAAGATATGACCTTTCAAATTTATTATTAGTTTTATAATATTTTAAATTTTAAATATTTTTTTAATTTGTTTTATAATATTTTAAATATTTTTAATTTTTTAAAATATATTATTTTTAAAGATATGAGTGCCAACTAGATTTTAAGTTTATCTGTTAATACATATACTTTATCCGGCTAAATTATGCATTTGAGTGAAAATTGTATTATTTGTAAAGTTCTTTCTCTCCTTTTTACAATGTCAATTGAGTGAAAATAATTGTCAACTACGAGACAAAAGATTTTGATTTTTCTAACATAAAATTGCTCATATTATTTGGTAATTAATTTCAAATTTCAGTTGCAGCTTTTGTCTAGAAAAATTATTTAGCTAGAAAAATCAATTAGCATTGTAAAAAGGAGAGAAAGAAATAAACAGGCATTGCATTACTTTGATCCTGTATTTATATATTTTAGTTTATCTATATATATTAGTGTGAGGATGAACATTCCATATGGCTTGTTATAAATCCGAGTATTAATAACAACTGTACGATATTAAAAAGTTTCATTAACATATATTACAAAGGATAGTCATCCTTCCCCCTCTTGAAGAACGTAATTATAATAGTAAATCAAATGCATAATTTAGCCGGATGAAGTATGTATTAACAGATATACTCATACGTCCTTCGGGTTACGAATGTAAATTGTATAAGGAATTACATGCAAAAATGTGCAAATGTTGAGGGCGAATTTTGGACTTTCTTGTTCCGGGTGTTTGCTTGTTATAAAATCGAGTATTAAAAATAATTTTACAATATTACCAACTTTCATTGACTATATAATCCACGAGTTTGCCTTAAATATTAATGTCGACCTCGTTCATGTGTTATTAAAATAAAACAGAACTGAACATTCTATATGGCTTGTTATAAATCCGAATATTAATAACAATTGTACTATCTTAAAAAATTTCATTGACGTATATTATAAATGATAGTCATCTTTAAAAATAATATATTTTAAAAAAATTAAAAAAATTATAAAATTAATAATAAATTTGAAAGGTGATATTTTAAAAATATTTAAATGTTTTATATTATTAAAAAATATATTTAATATTTAAAAAATAATATTTAAAATTTAAAAAATACATATTATAAAAAATTTCAAATATACATTTCAAGCTTTTTAAAATTAATAAAAAAATAAATAAAATAAATAAGGACAAATAAAAAACTTAAAAAAAATAATAGAACAAAGTAATATAAGACAAAAAAAAAGAAGAAATAATAGAACAAAGTAATATAAGACAAAACATAAAAAAAGAAAAAAAGAAGAAGAAAGAACAGAGTATATAGGGTGTCAGGCATTAAAATTTGGTGGCGTCAATTTATTTAACTCTACAAGAAAATGGAAAATTATTTTTAAAGTCCCCCTTTTTTTAGAAATTGCAATATTTTTTTAGTATTTATATAGGTGGCGTCATTCTACATGGCTCCACTAAAAAATTAAATTTTTTATCCTGGTTGCTGACGTGGCATGTTGGTGGCACCAAATTCTTTGGCTCTACCAACTTTTACTGTAGATTTTAGGTCATTTACGTGTTTAATTAAAAAAATAGATCATTTATGTAATTAATTAAATTTTTTAGGTTATTTTTATAAAAAATCCCGAACTTTTTAACTTTTAAAAAAAAATTAACCTAACCGAAATATTTCGATTAATTCGATTGATTAACTAAATTAACCGAAATTTATATATTGTTTTTTTGGTTAAAACAAGTATAAATCATATAAAAAATCGTTAATATTCATTTGACAGGATTAAAACTACATATAATTTGTACTAGTAATTATTATGTTCGATTAATTTGATTAATTACCCGATTTTAAATCGAAGTAACCAATAATCGAACTTTTAAAAAGTCATTTACCTGATCTTCGCCCGAATTAATTTAATTTTAACCATAATTTGTACACTATTAATCTTCAGAATAAAGTAAATCCATTAATAAAGAGAGGATTGGTTCCCATTAATAAAAGGAGAAAAAACGATTACAATGCATCATAATAACTGAAGTTGGTTATTAAAACCACCTACGATCCAAATAAGCAAAAAAAATAGTCTCTAATTGTCTAAAACTTTCTCTCTCCCCCATCCACTCTTTCATTTCTTTGAATTAGTCTAGCGCTTCATCAAACCCCAAAATCTTCCAATGACTTATCATTGAATTATGAATCGATATTAACATACAGCAAAGCGAGGCGGTGAAATTATCCATTCTTGAAGCTGCTCGATCTGGGGGTTAACCCACCACAAATTCCACCACTGACGAGGAAACTTCTTCAAACCAAAAGGTTCTTTCTGATCTCTAAAACCCCTCTTTTGCAAGACGGTGTGCTACTATGTTGCTATTTCTTTCAACATACTAAAATCCACATCATGAAAATATATTAGAAATGATTTAGCATCCCAAATATAATCACTGACCAATGAGCTGTCTTCTTCTTTTGAGGTGAATTTGTTGATGGTCGACAATGAATCTTCTTCCATTTTGACAAATTTGAAATCCATTTCTACCATAAACTGATTCAAAAGTCTAAAATGGAAGCAAAAGCGGTTGTATGGCCACCATCGAGTCCCTCGCAGCATCGGTCTGTCTAAGGATTACCTGAGTAGAAAAGCAGAAGGGTGAGTTTATGAAAACTCAGTGCGTAATCCCTTAACTACAATCAGTCATATCGTAGGCAATCACAATCTAGGCCTAAGCCCATTTAAGTATCAATTCAATTCCAGTTAGAGCCTTAGCCCGTTACAGTATCAGTATTAGTGTGGCCTTAGCCCGTTTTAGTAACAATAACAGAATGCAATCAGAAATCCTACCCATCCATCCTCTACACTCCACTCCGTCCAGCCCTGCACTCCATATGGGGATAAAATCAACCCACCCATCCCTACACTCCAAAAATATAGCATCTACCGTGATACTAAATGTGTTTTTGCAAAGAAAGTCACAAGATGATATAGTTCCTCTAAAAATAATAAACCCATCTCTATGCAATATGTCATGTCATAATATCATATATGTATGTAACATGTCATGCTCGATTACAGTCATACATATCGTAGGGCATAACAGTTATTTTACCTCATAGGGGTATAATAGTTATTTTATCTCATAGGGGTATAACAGTCATTTCATCAAAATTGGGTTTGGTATACTCACCGACCCAATAGTAGGTCCATAGTCGTCTCGGGCGACCCATGCGACCTTAACGGTCAAACAGTATGGGCCCAAAGCCCATAATACGGGCCCATGTGGGTCCACACGCCCGTGTAGCCCACAAAGCCCAAAAATGGCCTTGGCCATGTGAGTTACACAGCCTGGCCCAATATTTTCCACACACCCGTGTAGGGTCCACAAGTCAATGGGGCCCACACGACCCATCTCGGCCCAGCGTGGCCCAATACGGCTTAAGCCCCTAAAATCGCTCATGGTGGCCTCTACGATCAAACGTCTATGTCTATGCGTTCGGATTACCACACAAGCGAGCGCACGCCCATGTGGCATCAAAGATTACATTTTTTTGGCTTTTTTGCCGATCTATAGTTTGGGCAGTGTTTACACACCTTGCCTACGAAAATGTACGAAAGGACCCCAAACTCTCCAAACCTAGATTTAAACACAATACACCATTAGTTCCTTTGACATCAAGATTAAACCATCCCTTCTATAACATTTAATAACACGGTTTCTTAACACTTGCCTAGGTCGATCGATTGTGGATCACCTACCTAATCTGTTGCAAGAGGCTGATTTCAAATCCCTTTTGGGGTATCCTGCTATACAACTGAGGCTTAAAAACCTGAGCCATATAAAGGTCATACCCAAATATTGTACTAACCACATAAAACTTACCGAAAATGCAGAGTCCAGATTAGAAGAAAAGAACAATCGACCCACACTCACACAAAAGCTGAAAGTACACAGACTGATAGGGACAAAGTGGTACAATCGTACCCCTAGCAGCAATCAGCAGAGAAGAGGAGATATAAAAGAAAAATCATAACGGTAAAGAGAAACAAAAAGAAAAATCATGAGCACTTACCAATTTGTCAGTGAACTCTTACTAACCCGAAAACAAAAACAAAAAATAAAAGAGTAGAGGGTGGAGTATTCGGCCAGGGTACTAGATAGATAGAGGTGATAAAGGAAATGATTTGAAAGAGAAAAGAGAAGAAAACAATAGTTGTAGAACTGAAAGAAAGAGATGAGGGGAAGAGTAAAAAGTCTTCGATTTTAACAATGCGAGAAGGGACACCTGAAGAAAGCCGAAGGAATAGAGATGATGAGAGAAATGGGGTATTTGGATAAGGTTTGGAGAAGTAAAGAAAAATACCCAAATGGTCAATTCGACCTCAACCAAAAATGCAAAGAAGAAAAAAGAAAGTATAGCTACCAAAATGGAGAGTAAAAACGAAAACACAATTTCGGCACAAGAGAAAAGAGAAGTCCTATGACCGATTTTACCATAATGAGATTCCCCCAAATGGCACCCCTAACACTCTTCTCATTTGGCTCCTCAAATTTCTCCAACTAAACACTATCCACATCCATTCAAAATCTCTTAACTTAATCTTCTCAACCGCCCATTCAAACTCCAATCACACACCTCAGTTTCGGTCAACCTAGGATACTTCCACGGTACTTGTAGCAAAATAAAATGTCGCTTTTGCATCACCAAGTCTCGAACCTCAGACCCCAAGGAACACTCTACACGCCACTTACCCCTAGACTTGTAAGCTCTTTATGTCATGTTTTACTCATATAAATTTAAAAGTCTACTAACTAAAGGCAAGGTTTTATTTCTTAAAAACAAAGTTTTTTGCAAATGCCCAGGCTTGAACCCAAGACTTCTCAGGCACTTATTAGGACACTTAACCAGTGAGACAAGCATGCATTTAAGTTACACAACATACAGAAAATAAGTACCTATATTTTGGGGGCGTTACACTCCCATCTTCAACTAGTTTGCACAAGCCCTCTTATTTCCAATACGCCTTTTCTTTCTCCATCTCCCAATTTAGATGTAATATAACATCAATAATTTCACCAAGTGTATCATCATCCTTTTCAGCTTTATTCAGAGTTTTCAACTTTTGATTTAAGTTTTTTGTTGCAGCACCCCGCTTCTCACTCTTGCAAATTTTTTTTTACCGCATCCATTTTTGACAAAACATTGCCCGTTGTTGATTCCTATACTCGTCGTAACACTTCTTCACAGTAATCTTCAAAAATGCATAGGCTTCGAATCTGAATTTCCCACACCCCCCGTTTCTTGGTCTGATCTATTTGAATTAAAACAATGCAATGATCCAAAAAATATTAGGGGAGGTGTTTAATATAGAAATCATGAAATAAATTCAACCATTGGGAATTAACCACCCTTCTATCCAACTGCTCTCTTATGTTCATCTCTGGTAAATTCCCTATTTCCCATGTGAACCAAGGTCTCGAAAAACACTTATCCACTAACTGACACTCCTCTAATACCTTGCAAAAGTTTTCTATCCACGTCTTTTCGCTTGGCTTTCATCCAATCTTTTCATGAGAATATAAAATCTTATTGAAATCTCTACAAACTATCCATGGTAAATTATGATTTCTCCTTAATCGTCGAAGAAGCTCCCAAATTTCTTCTCTATGTCTGACACCCGAAGCCCCATAGAAACTTGTCAATCTCCATTTCAAATTCCCTTCCATCTCTTGAATATCTGTGTTAATATGATGCTTCAAGAAACTATGTATATTGACCAGATCATTACCATTCCACGCTAAACTAAGTCCCCCTAGATCTATCTGCTTTAACATCCATCCCATTATTGAAATCGCATCTCTTACGAACCTTCTCCATTCGCACTTCATCTAATTTACTATCATCAAAAAGACAATTTGGGTATTAATAGCCTTCAACATAAACCGAAGTCTTCGAATAGCCCGCGTACTCCCCAATTCGCAGACATTCTAGCATAAGATTTTCATGGTGCCCAGTAGGCACGCCCCTTGACAGCCGTCTATATCTGATGAGAATGAGCATTTGGTTGCTCAGCTGATACCCCTAACGAATCAACCAAGTCAGAAACATTAGTTCTGGGCCTTTTCTTCCCTTCTACACTTTTAATTGGATCCTCTTCGAAATCGTACTCCATATTGATACAACCCATTCCATTAGAAGACCCAATTCAGTTTACCACATCATGATCTGGATTACCTTCGAAATTAAAACCAAATATCTAATTGATATTACACCACATACTCCCCGGTTCATGCAAATCCTGATTTATTTCCTTAAAATCATCATCCCCTTCCTCACAAAGCCAAACACTATTCACTATTATGGTTCTCCTCGTTTGCGCTTTTAAAGACAAATTCCATCCAAAATCCATAATAGCTCCTCCTCAATTCAATCTAACTAGAAAAATCTTATCATTATGATCCAAGCATCCACATAAGAAGTAAAAAAATGAGTTTTTCATACCGAAATTCACATAAGTGAATTTTGATAATGTAAGCATAATCTTCTTCCTTCTCTTCAAGGGTTTTTTGACATCTAACTCTACTTGGATCCTAAGATAATTCTTTAACACTCGATTTAACTGCTTTGAATCATAATCCATAAAGTGTCCAATAAAATTCCCTAATTGCTTAGCCACAGTCTCCGAGAAGAAACCCGGAGGTAAGTCATGAACTTGAACCCAAAAAGTTAAGAAAACTAGAGGGACTTGCATTGGGTCCTCATCGTTCTCCAATCGATGAATAATCAATAAATGATTATTAAACATCCAATGAGTCCCATTGACCACCCGTTCAACATCCATATCATGGAAAAGCTTGAATAAAAATCTCGTCTCCCCCAGATTTGAGATCTGAGCACCACCTAAAGGATGCCACAGATTTGCCATTGTATTATTCATTGCTAGAAAATGGACAACACTTGCTGTTAGAAAACATCCTACCAAACAATATTCATATACCGGTTTTTGTAACCCTGGATCAATCGATAGTAGCAACGTTTCTTCTTTTTCCCCATTTTCAATATCCAGCCCTACCATTTCTTTCTCCATAGTAGATACTCACTCACAGTAAATACCCGATACCGACCTTCTCAGGAAAACACCTTGAAAAAATTCAGACGAAAGTAAAAATAATCAAAGGTCAAATGACGAAAAAGAAACAAGAACATGTTACAAAGAGCAAACAAGACGTGCTACAGAGAGCAGACTTTTCTAACACACAAAAACTTTTAAAATGTTCTTAATGATGTTTAAATTTATTTATTATTTAAAACTTAAATATTACTAATGGCAAAAAGAAAATTTAAAACTTAAATTTAAAAATGAGATCCATTTTAAATATAACTAAAAAAAAAGTATTTTGAAGCTAAAAGAACTAACTTGGAAAGTTTCCATATATGTTTCCTTACCTTCTTTTATAATACATATATAATTAAAAATTTAAATCATTGAAAGTTTTTAAAATAAATCTAAATGAATTTATTTTTAATAACTTATCATCATTTGGTAGTGACTAAATTTATACATTGTAGTGTTATACAAGTGAAAGTAACTATAAAATAAAATAAAATTAATATAAAGTAGAAATATATGGAAAATCAAAATATAATATAATCGGATAAAATTTAATAATAACAACTACACATGATAAAAGTAAAGATCCGCACATGACAATTGCATATGATAAAGCTCGAATAGTGTATTTACTAGATATGAATATTTTTTGACATTTTGAACATGGATATACATGTATATTCACATTGCTTGGTGTAAGTATCATTAAAACTATATTTAAAAAGGAATAATTAGATAAATAATTCAATTGAAGACATTCTCGATCATAATATTGAAAAATATTTTGTTAGGTGTAAAAAGAAACTCTTTAAAAGATTAATACATCTTAATACCTTAATAGAATGTTAGTGGAGCCCACAAGCAAGATCAAATGGTATAAAACAGATCAAGTGATAGGTGTTTTATAGAAAAGTTATAAAATATTAAAAAAAACTTAACAATTTTTTAAAATTACTTATAAAATAAAATATATATTACTAATATACCAAATATTAATCCTACATTAATTAGTGACTAGTATCTCATTTTGAAATTAAGCTTTTGGTTGCTAAGGCAAATCTACCAATACTTCATCACTTGTTTGTTTATTTATTTATTTTTAGTTAACATTTATATATCAACAATTTTAATTGTTGTATAAAACAATTAAAATTAAAATCAATTATAAATATTTAAATGAATAAATCAGCCAAAGGCATCATTGCTTTATTCGTTTAACTGATGCAGACTATTTCAACACTAAAAACTATACTAGTATTATTTTTCATGAATCGTCTTGTCCCCTAATGGAACAATTTTACTATTCAAATCTTTTAAATGAATTGCTGAATTTTAGTGTAGACATAATTGAGCATGATTTTCATAAAGCAATTTCCCCGGTCTTTCTTTACGATGAAAATCTACCAGTTGACTAATTTTTGGGTCTAGAACTAGAACACAGAAATCAAAGACATCATCACTGTTGACCATGGCTTCACCACAGCAAAAGCTGCATATTTAACTTACTTCATACTCCCTGTAATAAGACTGGTTCAATGAAATGGAAGTTGAAGATCCACATCATATATTCTCCAGAAATCAGAGTACAAGAACCAACTCATGAGAACTTCAATATCATATTAATCAAGCATTTCTGATTAAAGAAACAACCAAGCTAACATGCTTCACTTCCATGGTATCTGCAGCCATGATTTCCATAAACCTATGAAACAAACGGTCCATGATATCTGCTCCAAAGTCACTCCCAATCATAGACTCATTGATCGCTTCTCTCATAGCCTTACGCCATTTCTTTAGCCGTCAATGCTGCGTATAGTTGATCCCTCCATTGACATAATCCCATGGTAATGCTACCACCTCGAGACGATATCACGATCGACCCTCTTTCTCTACCTACTGCTTGAATCTCTTCCGGCAAGGTTAAGTAATAAGAATATGGCGATAGTAGCCATCTAACATTTCTCTTCAACCACCCCACGCATTTAAAATGCACTTTGATTCTTTGTTAGACATGATTACCTTAGTAGAATTAATGACCCTAAATTCTTATTTAAATAAAATACGATGGAAAATAAAATAAAAAGTAAAATCCATATAGAACTAGACTTCTTTTATTTTATTTTAGAATAAGGTTTTAAACCTTATTAAACTCCATCTATTTTATATTGATTAGATAAGGTGTTTCTAATCCTACTAGAATATGGCTTTGCAAGCCTATAAATGAACATAGTCTATTCCTCTTGTATTTGATTCAAATTTTCGACATAGTGAATTTTCTTCCTACCTATGAAACAAACGGTCCATGATATCTGCTCCAAAGTCACTCCCAATCATAGACTCATTGACTGCTCTCATAGCCTTCGCCATTTCTTTAGCTGTCAATGCTCTGTCATAGTTGATCCCTCCATTGACATAATCCCATGGTAATGCTACCACCTCGAGACGATAACAGCGAACGACCCCTCTTTCTCTACCTCTGCTTGAATCTCTTCCGGGCAAGGTTCGTAATAAGGGGTATAGTAGCCATCTAACATTTCCTCTTCAACCACCCCCTGCATTTAAAATGCACTGATTCTTTGTTAGACATGGTTACATATTATGCTGATTGTTGCAAAAGAAGTTAAGACTCAAAGCTTATACCTTTGCAACCAAATCCTGAAATGCTTGACCTAGGTAGTCCCGAAGTAAACAGCTTTGGTCTGAGGTGGGATCTGGTGTTGTTCTGCCCCTTAATGTCAAAACCATGCGCCCTTTGGGAGCTATTTCTTCTGAGCGTAACTTCAGAAATAAAGTGAAATCCTTTCGGAATTGAATCACGTAGGAATCTATCACGGCTGCTGGACTTGTCCTTGAGATGAAAATCTTCCCTTTGTTTATTACTGGATTTGCTTTGTCGACCAATTCCGGGGGCACCTATGAGAAAAAGCGCTGTTAGGAAGCTTCCTCAATGCATTTTTCTAAAGGAGGAAGAAGAAGACCTACCTGAGAAAGCCAATGAAGGGAAGAAGATGAGTGCACGAATGCAAGGTTTTGGATGGGAAAAGCCTTCCGTAAAATGAGCCAGGGACACCTGCTGTGAAAAACGGCCCGAACTTTGGTCCATTCTCTTGCTGTAATTTCTCCTGAAAAGCTGTCAAAGACTGGAAAATAGTGTTGAAATAATTTCCGGGAAGGTCATTAAAAAAAACTCGAAATTAATCGACCGAGTTCACAGCACTTTTTATACATGATGCTTATGATCTCGGAAACTGCAATGAAAGTGTTCGGTCCCGACGCACATCCGAGGTCCGCGATGGTGATGGTTTCCGGTAAGTCGGTGCAGCAGAAACTCAACATTGCTTGCTTTAACACCGGCATTGACAGGGATAGACAAGTTGACTACAAGAACCAATCAAGTCAGCTTCTTTTAGCCATTAGTGTATTGATATTCTTTTAAAGTAATATATGTGATTTAAATAACAGATAACAGCTATCCTTAAAATATTCAAAGAAATTGACCTGTAATCTTGAGTTATTGGCATAGCTTTCCTCTCCAGTCCCTCCTTTCATGCTAAAAACTGGCTCCATTTTCTTGATTTAAAAGCTAGCTTAATTTCCTTCTGCAGCTTTCTGTCTATCTATTTTGCCTTGGGAAGCTTTCTTTTAGCCTTAGCTTTTTTCATAACGGGTCTGGTTATAAAATAGGAAATATAATTATTGAAGAAGAAACCAACATGATCGTCCTGTCTGCAATTTCAACTGGAATGAATAGTTATTTTACTATTTCGGCTATCAAACTTGTAAGGACTTTGTTCTTGTTATGATTATTTTTCGGTAACTTGGATTATTATTATATTATTAAGTTGAAGCAGATTGCCCCAGTTTGCCTGCCATCTTTTGGTATTAATTTCTTGAATATTGAAACAAATAGGATCGGCATTATCAGCTTACCAAACTGATCGATTATCATGTCACGTCATGTTCTTTCTTTGTTTCTCCAAATTCTTTCAATCTATCCTTTTTTTTCTCTCTTTGTTTTCTATCTTATTGGTAAATTACAACATAGGTTATTCAACTATCGCCACTTTCCTTTTTTATCACCCACCACTATTATTATCGTTGCCTTCGTCCACCCTTCTCAAAAAAAAAAAACCTCAATTTGTATGAAACGCTAAACTAAACATTCTTTGCCGGTAACTTCGCCTTCTTTCATTTCCTTGTCCGTTATCATCTTTCTAAACTTAATCTATTATTTGGAAAATTAAATGTCTTTGTTTCTAACACTAACAGTTTGAGTTGACCACTACAAGTGCATATTAAAGGGTAGTGAATTTAATATTTAATAATTAGGTGAAGTGGAAGAAGGTGCTTGTAGTTTTGAGATTGTGATTAAGTGGGAAACAATGAGCTGTTGGGTTTGAGGGCCATTAATTAACCTTAGGGGTGGGTGGGTGGTAGGATATGGCATCTGGAGGAGGCAGATGTCATGGTCATGAGCGAGTGTCTCTGGCAGCATTGTTACACAAAGAGATGAAGAATGAGATGGAGGAGCTAAGTGCGATATACAATAATATATTAGGTTGAAACAGAAAAAAATGGAAGCTTTTTTTTTGGAGAAAGGTGGAGGAGGAAGAGGTGGTGGTGGAGGCAATATTGGTAGTGATGGTGGGGCAAGCAGAAGAGGAAGGTAAAATTTGAGGATCGAATTGAGACTATTTGTAACTTTTGATGGTTAATTTTTTAAAATTATGACTAAATTGATATACTATGTAAAATTTGAGGGTTAAATTTGTTATTATACCGATTTTTTTACTATCACGTCACCCTCTCGTTAGAGATTTAACGAGACTTAACGGAAATGGACCCAAAAAATAATCTTGATTAGTTGGGTAACCAAATTAAAAAAAATTGATAGTTAGATGACCAAAAAGGAAAAAGGGCAATAATTGCGTGACAAAAAAAAGGTAATTGGGTGACCAAAAAAGAAAAAAGGGCAATAGTTAGGTGACCAGTGGTGTAGTTTACCCTTTTCAAAAAATCAAATGTAAGAAATCAACTATTCTGAGTTACACACGCATGAAAAGACACATAGTATAAAAATACAATAATATTAGAAAATATTAAAATATTATAAATATTACATTCACAATAAAGTGTTCTATAAACAAAAATGTGTTAAATATAAATTTTAAATATTTCAATCAATATTTTTTAGTATATACCTATACCCGACCCGATCACCAGATTCGAGCTATAAGATGCTACATTTGTTGTCGGAGCCATGAGAACATTAAAACATTTAAATACAAGTATCAAATGTGTATAATATGATATAAAATCATTTTCGAGTTTCAGTTGAGCTTAAGAAAGCTCTTTTGAAAACCCGAGGTCAGATTAGGATCAAATTAAAAAATTTACAAAATATTGGGTTGCCGTTGCGACTACAGGAACTCTTCGTCGTGACGCAACATATTGTCTTGGCTCGTCGTGACGTTAAGGCACCTCCGTTGTGTTGTGACCAATGTTTTTCCACAAGTTAATCCCATACATTGTCCAACTAGCATATATAGCATTCATGATTAGCTTTAAGGCTTCAATTGATCACTCACCATAATTTTAACATGCTAACAACCAATTACCAAAACCTCAACACCACTTTCATACATAATTACTAACTATTTATAAGGTGTTGTCCCGAAGGACCAGTCAATAATTGTCATCATGGTGTTGCACCGAAGGACTAGTCAATAACTATCATCACGGTTCCACCTAACTCTTTTGAATCCCTTAACACTTCGCCCATTCCTCCTTTACGCCAATTTTCCTATATTCATCTTGTAACATCCCGAAATAGGGCCTAGTCAAAACAGTGGTTTCGGGACCACAAATTTGACATTGAAATATTTATTTTATGATTACTATGAGGTCTAGAATATGAGAATATACATGTGTTAAAGTTTCATGAAGAAATTCTATGAGTAAGGTGTCCAATTAGAAAATAAGGACCAAATTGAATAAATTGCAAAACTTGGTTCTAGAAGTAATTTGTATGAAATTGCTTTAGAATATTAATTAGAGGTATTTAAATAGAAATTTACCCAATTTCTAAGTTTTTGGACAAAAATGGGCATGTATGGGTAAAAATTTAAAGAAAAGGCTTAAGGGCATTTTGGTCATTTGACATTTTAATGAAATAAAATGGGAAAAATCAAGCCAAAATCAGCTCATTTTCTTCTCCATGCTGCCGAAACTCCAAGGGTCTCCATAGCTAGGGTTTTCCAACATTTCAAGCTTGATAGTAAGTCAATCCTAGCCCCGTTTTTAATGTTCTTCGTATTTTTGAAATCCCGGTAGCTTACTCTCTCTATTTCTACCCATATTTCATGCTAGGGTTCATGTTTAGAAATTTACCGATGCATGAGTTACTTGTATTTTGATGGTTTATGGAGGAATGAAAGTTGGATGTGTGTTAAACATATTTTCCTAGGTGATTTTCATGAAAAACCCCAAAAAGGATCTTTTTGCAAAAGGTGTAAAATATGAGGTAGAAATGTGAAATAATGAAAAATTGTGGGCTGCCATAAGAGGGAAAAATGTTCGACTAGGCTCAGGTAAGGTAGAAATTGCATGCATTTCATTATACGAGCCTAGGGACTAAATCGTAAAAATATAAAAGGTTAGGGGCAAAATGGTCATTTGGACCTGGGGTGAATTTTAAACTCGAATACTATAATGTGGGTTGTTAATGATTTATTTTCATTGTTATAGACCCCGAGGAACAAATTCCGGAGGTCGATCGAGGAAAACGAGAGGTTTCGGAATAACCGAAAAACGATACCGAACGAGTACTAGGTAAGTTCGAATAACTTAAAGTAAACTCATAATATGTTTATTTTCATGATTTATGAGTGTATGATAATTACATTTAATAATGGCATGAAAATCTATGAAATGTATATTTAATAATGGCACATTGATAAATGTTCCCGGTTGAGATTAAGAAGGAAGTTCGATGGATAAACCATGATTTACATGTTGATTGAGATACTACATGTGTTGCAGAAGGATTTAGCTCGGACGAGTAATCCGTTGATCACAAATATAGAAAGGATCTAGCCTGGACGGGTGTTTCTTGAGTGATCGAGCCTCCCAAAGAACATGTGTACACTAAGGATTTAGCCCGGACGGGTAATCTGATTAGAGTCTAAATTTAGCCTGGACTGGTAATTTAGATCCGAGCTCATTAAGGGTGTTTGTCACTATAAGGGATTTAGCCTGGACTGATAATCCCGACATCACCTTATGAGTTTATATTACGGGGGATTTAGCCTGAACTGATAATCCTGCCGTAAGATGTGAGGTTCGCGGGAGTGCATGCATGAGATGATCGCTCTGATAACTTGACGGATAATGGATAATCCATAAAGATTTCCTAGAAACTCAACGGGATTAACATGAGACATATATATAAAGGAAAGGATGAATGATGAACTCATCTAAGACCAATTTACATGATGTATTATTATGTGACTAACTTGATGATTGAGTGTAGGTGATAGGGAAACCATTCCATGCTTATTGATTTTATTGCCTAATATGGTTGTATGCTAATTACTCGGTAAGTTTACTTTTCAGTTATTCGGGCTTACTAAGCATGTAAATGCTTACCCCTCTCTTTTCCCTGTCTTACAGAGCTCGAGGACTCGTAAAGATTGGAAGACAGTTGGGGAGTCACACACTATCAACTAGTCCAGCTTTGGTATAAAGACACTTTTATTTTGTTCAATGGCATGTATAGGGCTTTTGGTGTATTTTGTTATATGTGTTATTTGATTTGCCAAAATGAATTTGATTTGCCAAAATGAAGGCATGTAAAGATACACATATCTTTTTGTATATAGCCATTGGAATTGGCTCATTTTGAAGTAGGCTATAATCTACAAATTATTGCATGCTTATGTTTGCATGGGATGACTTGACCATAATTGGCAATGAGTTACAATAATGAGCCAACCTTAAAAGTGCCAATGAGATAAGGAAAGTCTTAATACAAAGGGAATATCTTAGCATGTGTTAAACCGATGACATGAGGTTTACATGCATTGAGGTTTATTAAGGTTATTTGTAAGTGCACAATCATGTCTTGCCTTGTATTTTGGCAACATTTAAGTATAATTGATGTAGAGGGTGACTAGAGGCTTGGAAAATAGCCTAATAAGGTCCACATGGGTAGACACACGGGCGTGTGTCTAGACCGTGTGTGATACACGGATCGCCCCCATGGGCGTGTGGTATGGCCGTGTGTCCCCTACACCTAAAATTTTAAGTCAGTTTCGAGCATGGGCTAGACACACGGGCGTGTGTCTTGGCCGTGTGCCCCTGAATGCATGCTGACGTCATAATCAGAGAGTTATACGGGCTGAGGACACGAGTGTGTGTGATTACACGGCCCCACCCACACGGGCGTGTGACTCTCCAAGGCAAGAAAAAATATTAAGTTGCCCAAAATTTATCCAATATTTTCAGTTTTGTCCCAAACTGCCCCGTGTATGTTTTAGGCCTCGAAGGCCTGTATAAGGGACGATATGCACGTGTTCGAAAATTTTTAATTTTGGGAGAAATTTGGTGAATCGGTTTTGTATGTTGTGAATGTTTAAGTCCGGTAACACCTCGAACTCTGTCCCGGCGTTGGATACGGGTGAAGGGTGTTACACATCTACCCCGCCAAAGTAACTCCCTCCGCACTCCACATATTATAAGCATGCATTTCATGCATAACGTTACACTTATCATTAAAACATATAGTACGCCACTTATCAATACGTCATTACACAATCACATTTGGCATCTAGAGAACATACTTGCAATACTCATTCACCGCGATCACACACAACCATGGAATTCAAATAGAACTAATAGCAGACATACAAGCAGAACATTCCAGCACAATAGCACAACAAACGCTTGAGTGGAGCACATAAACCCACCTTAAATCTTTCGTCCTCACTAGCTTAGCTTGTTCAAATGATAGAGGCTCCTTTGTCTTAGAAGCTAAGCATGACAACTAGATATACCAGTTAAACCAAAGGTATCCAAACTTTAAAACCTCGAATCCATTATTATACAAAAGCTTTTCAGAAATCTTTACTTCTCTTTTCCTTTAATTTACGAGTACAGAGAGACTCAGGAGCTTACCAGCTTACTAATTTTTTGTAATTCGTTGTAGTAGATTAAACCATTTTTCGTACTTAAGGAGCTTATATAAAAGCAATTTCGTTATATTTTTACTTAGTTTTTATTTTTAGTTCGTAAATAATAAAAAAATGTGATTCGAACTATTTATATTACCTTAGGGACCAAAATAGCCCTAAAGGAAGGCTAACATATCCGATAAGTGTGCAGGACATCACTCAGAGGCATAGGAACATGAAACTAGTCGCGATGTTGCAACACAAAGTGTCAATGTCGCAACATAGTGAACAAAGCACCCAACAAAGAAAATTGCATTCAGTGTCGCGACACATTCAGAGGGTGTTGCAACACCACCCTGAAATCAAGCCCGAACCTGTAAACTGCCATCAGTGTGACGACATAGACTAGAGGATGTCGTGACACCACATTGACGAGGAGAATTAATGAGTTAAGGGTGTTTTGGTCTGCACAACAAACTTTAATGTAAAAATGTCAGTCGAATTAGGTCAATGGACGATGACCAACCCTAAATCTATAAATAGACATCTCTGAACACTTCATAATCACCTTTTATTCAAGTTTTAGTTTGCAACTTTATTTAGTTTCAGTTTTCAGTTTTCTTTAGGTTATTTGGTACTTAGGTTATTTTTATTTGTAATTCTGTTCTAGTTTTATTCTCATTCTTTGGAGAACTCGATTTGTGGATTCATCAATTTTTTGTGGATTTTTGCTTTTGCGATTATCAATACAAATTAGGATTCTTCTTAAACCTTATTCTTGATTGCTTACTCATGTTTATCTTTTCAATCAAGTTTATGTCGTTTATGAGATCCATAAAGAACTAATCCTCTTATGGAAGATTAGTGAGTGGATGTAGGAGTAATTAATTTCTACGTAGGGTTTCTTTACGGATCAGTTGGTTGGGATAGGAAGAACTTAAAACCCTAGGCCTGACAACTCTAGGAAGTCATCTAGGTGGGAATGAACCTAAAATCCGTGAACACTTTACCCTAATCCGGTCTGGACTGTGAGGTTGATAGATAAGTAGTTCTTGTCGACTACTTAGTTCAGTGGAAGATCAAGAGATCCTACTAGGTTAATGACTAGTTGATTGGATAAAACTCGAAATAGGAGTTAGTTACGACCACCGAAGCGAGTTAATCTTCCATCCTTAGAATTGATTAAGTCTACAAATTATTTTTTTGTCTTAATTTTTGTGCATCTTAATTATTTTTATAAAGTATGAATTTTCATCACCTTAGAAATTTAATTAAATTACTAATTAGATCTATTAACGTCGAAGTTAGAATTAGTTTAGTTTCGCCTTCCTTGGATACGATTCTCAGGTTACTTTCATACTTCATTGTATAAACTATATTACAACTTGACTCGTATACTTGCAGAAACCGCCTAACAATATTGGGTTGCAATATTCACACTCTAGACGTTAGTACATCAAGAGGTGGTCACTTGCTGGATTCTTTACTTTCCAAACTTGAGTCTCACATTTACTGCCCCATGCAGAGCTTCCCTTAACTTTCTCTTTTTCGGAGCAACCGAAGAAGACAATGCTAATGAGAAGAAGATTATAAACATAATTAAGTAGAATTCTTTTTGAAAAAAAAATCCTTCCTCACACCCATATATATACCTCTAATTTGCACGGTCTCCATAGCCCAAAATAACCGTCCATCACTACTTATTCCGTCTCACACTAAGGAACCAATCAGTTCCAACTTAATTGAACCAGAATTAGATTTTGACTAATTACTAATCAACCACAAAATTTTCCAAGTTTTCCAGTAGAGCCTGCCAACTTGCTATTTTATTCAATTAACTCCCCACCTTTCCTAAATTCGGGACTTAAACAAAAATCGGGTGTGATAATATGTTTGGAATGATGAAATGACGTATATGTTTGATAATTCTGATAGAATGACACTGAATGAGAATGTATTGTACGTATTAAAATGTTGTAAGATTGTAATTGATGAACTCACCTTATTCATGTAAAATGTGATAATAGGAAAGTCATGTAGTTAGCTAATTCATTATGTTAGTTTTAAACTGAGGTGTGTTTACTGTTTTAGCTCCTATGAACTTACTAAGCATACATAATGCTTACTTTGTTGTATTTTCTCTGCTTGTAGTTATCTTTTGTGGAACAAGGTGATCGAATCACTTTGGAGATCACACTATTAAGCTTTCGATTTAGTAGTCTTTTTATCATTTTGGACCTCAGCAATGTGGCATGTATATAGGAGATGTTTTACATATGTGTTTACTTTGAATGTTTGTAAGTTTGAATCATAAATGATACTTAATTTTGAATGGTTACATGTTGTGTGCATAAATATGCATGTTGGCTATGTGCTAGTTTGTGGTTGAAGTACACGAATGCTAAGGTTGGTGATGGAATGGTAAAAGTAATGGATGAATGCGAATGGTATGCATTGTGAGAGTAATGAAAAATTGCATGATTGGATAAAAGATGATTGAGAATGTATTGAAGTTGTGTATAGTTTATGGAAGTTGCATTTTGAGGACCATTTGAGCCATATACTATGGGTATGTTTGTATGTGAAAGTGCCAAATTTGTGGCATATTGGTTGTTAAAAATCAATGTCTTTAATATGGAATGTTGGTGTATGTTTGAATAGTGTTTTGTGTAGGTTATATGTGTGCTTAAGTCTCTTTTTGAATTGGTTTTAGTTCGAGCATGAAAATGGTACCAAAACATGAGATTTTTAAATTTTTGGCAAAAAGAATTGATACCGTAAACTGAAGTATCGGTACTTTACCAAATGAACAAGATTTTAAATCGATAGAATGTCAATTTGGTATTGATAAAATTGACTCGTTTTCAAAATTTGAAATTAGTAGAATGCTAAAACGGTATCGATATTTTTTTATAGTATCGATACCTATCATAAAAGTATCAGTACTTTTTCTTTCAGTATCGGTACCTTTCTAAAAACTTTAAAAAGTTTACAATTTGATCCTTATTCATGCTCGAGTCAATTTTAGAGCTTTCATAAGCTCAATTGAGTTTTGATTTTGCTTGTATACTGTGATGTGCATGCAATTATGACTAGAATTGTTGATTAAATGAATAAATGTTGAGATTTATATGTGAATTTTTTCGGTAACAGTAGTAGCTTCCCGTAACTCGGGTCCAACGACCAGGCTGGATGAGGGGTGTTACAATTTTGGTCTATGGGGTAAGGATGATATGAATAACATAGGTTATTGTGGTCATAATCACATTGTTTGTAGTGATTTTGTTAGGGCCTGACTTGATAAGCTTGACTTGGTAGTTTATGTTGGTTGATTGGTGTTGAAGAGTCAGCTTAATAATGTTGTAGTTGAATGTTCTTTTTTAAAAAAGAAAAAAATTTAGGGGTTTTGAAAGCATGGAGCTTTATTGGGTAGAGACATAGTTTTTGTTTTCTTCCAACAAATGGAACCAATTGCTGATACAAGATTTAGGCTTGGTGGTTGAAGGTGGTTCACACCATAATTTCGAGAGCCATTAAGAGAAATACGAGAGGTTTAGAGTGAGGTTTTGATGATGGTTTTATTATTGAACTAGGGAGAAAAGACTTGTCTTTTTGGTGATGATGCTTTTTACTTTAGTGTTGTTTTCTTAATTCAATATAAACTAAACTTTTTTTTCTGGAACAATGATGAATCTTATTTCTTAGTTAATTAATTTATTTTCTCTTCAATTGTTTTAATCATTGTTAATTATTTATTTAGTCTTGTGCTTATTTAATTTATTTGTCTAATCACCAAATTGTATTAATTTGATTACCTTGACTTGTCTTGGAAGAGAAATTTAGGTTGAGATACAGAATTAATAGATTAGGATTAACTCTAGTAGTGATGAAATACGAATTAATTTGTGGCTACAATAGGAGTATACATGATGCCATAATTAACCTAATAGGTTTGTTTTTAGTGACTTCACCCAACTTGTGGGGAAGGGGATTAATTAAGATAGATACTAGAAGGCTATTGTTAATGCAATTGAATCATTGATTAGTAATTACGTAGATTGAAGAATTGGATGAGAGATAATTGATTAATTCGATTAGATGAAATTAGAGTTCCAAGTCTCTAAAATTGATTGAAGAACTTGCTTAGTTTAATTTTAATAGTAATTAAATTTTATTTTATTAATCTTGATTAGATAAAATTGAATAATATACTTAACGATTTTAAAATTTAATTATCATAAAAACAATATTCTTTTTATCACTTTATTTTTTCATCGACACATGCATTTGTGTTACAAATTTCCCTCATCGCTCCATTGAATAGTTGTTCTACTACATAGTGGAGTAATGAAGCCCTGTGAAAATACGATGAGATGTGACTAGACCTACTTAGGATGAGATTTACTATCCTATAAATAATTGGTGGCAACATCTGTACTATTTGTGTTGAGATGCAACAAATGTGACAAGAAGAATGCGGTTTTCGGTAACATATTGTGGTGGTTGGACAAACTTTTGATTTCTTTTGGCCAAGTATTTTGGGTCTATATGTTTGGGTTTCAAATGTAGCCTTCTATTTCTATATGATCGCCAAGAATTCAAGACGAGATGAATTGGAGGCCAAAATGAAAAGTGTTGCTTGACAGACAGTGCTTCTACCAGTACGAGGATGCAATGGTCAAACAAAAACGAAGTGTATATCCCAATAAGGAGCAGTACTACAAGTACCCAGGGCTATTTTGGACTGGGTCCTAAAACACCCACAGTCATACATACGAAAGGGCAGAGAAAAGAAAAATTAGTCCAAGAAGCATGGACGATTACTTTACTTGATAACCATTTCAAGAAGAAGGGTTCCCCCATAATCTCTCATATTTCATCATTCCTACTCGGAATTTCCTCGGTCGTTAGTGGGTCCCCTGCAGCACTCTCTATTCTATGACTATGATAGAT
Source organism: Gossypium anomalum (assembly GCA_025698475.1). Lineage (NCBI taxonomy): Eukaryota > Viridiplantae > Streptophyta > Magnoliopsida > Malvales > Malvaceae > Gossypium > Gossypium anomalum. Next base: position 22,548,494 of record CM046966.1, read on the forward strand.
TTCACGTCAAATTTCTTTCACATTTTCCGCGTTAGGGTTTTAGTTTTAATATTCTATCATCGCTTTTCCATACCAATTTAATACATCTCTCCCTGCGTTTTTTTTTTTGGTTTGAATTTTCTTGATTTTAGAGCATTTTGTGACTTCGACTCGCTTTTGGCTACCAGCATTTCTTGTTTTACTATGAGGTCACTAGAAATTCTGTTTTATAGTTTCTTAATTGCTTTAATTTTAGAGAATGTTTTGTGTATGGTTGATTGTAGGGTTTTGGTTGTAGATTTTGTGGATGGCAAGCCGGGTTACTCGCTCAAGGAGACAACAGCAACCATCTCAGCAGCAGGAACAGCAGCCGAGAGCTCGATGGACGACGTTCCTCACTAAGACACTTGCTGACCTGTTGGTTGAACAGGTTCACGGAGGGAATAGGCACAACAATTCTTTCAACAAGAGAGCTTGGAAGTCCATGTGTGATGACTTCTATAAGAAAACTAGTTTGAAATGGGACAAGGAGCAATTAAAGAACCGATATGGGGTTTTGAGGAGGCAGTATGTTCTCGTGAAATCACTTCTTGATCGAAGCGAGTTCAGTTGGAATGAATCTACTGGGGTTATAATAGGTACAGATGAAGCTTGGTCTGATTTTACCAAGGTAGGATATACTCTATCAATGCTTGTTTTGTGTGAATGAATTCTCCTTCAATTCCTTGAACCCCAGCTCATACATGTTCTTCATTGACAGGGTCATCCAGATGCTGAAACCATAAAAGCCAGCGGCTGCTCAATTTACAAACAGCTTTGTACTATTTTCTCAGAGCCAATGACCAATGGGAAGCATGACTACTCTGCTGAACTTGGTGGACAAGTTCCTTCCTCAATTCCTTCTTTGGAACCATTGAGTAGAATTCAAGAAGAGTCCTCGTCCTCGTCTGAGGAAGTAGAGGATGTGGCAGATGATCCAGATGCAGTTCAACCTTCTGCTTCTGGTTTGATTAGTAGTCGCAAAAGGGGACGCAGGGGAATTGATGATGCTATTGCTGCTGCAATATTGGAGATGGCAGCAGCTTCGAAGCTGAGAACAGCCGCTGTAAAACAACATAATGCCAGATATAGTATACCTAGTTGTATGAAAGAGTTGGATGAGATTGAAGGCCTTGAAGAGCGAGTCTACTTTGCTGCTCTGGAGTTATTCAACAATCCTAATGCTAGAGAAATATTCTTGTCTCTCAAAGGAGATAAGCGCTTGACTTGGTTGCATTGCAAGTGCGTTGCTCCATCCAATGCACTAGAGTGATAGAAGGCAACATTTTAGAAGAGCGAGTCTACTTTGCTGCTCTGGAGCTATTCAACAATCCAAATGCTAGAGAAATATTCTTGTCTCTCAAAGGAGATAAGCGCTTGACTTGGTTGCACTGCAAGTGCGTTGCTCCACCCAATGCACTAGAGTGGTAGAAGTCAACATTTTATTGTTTATTAGATTAGACAAACCGATTCTTGTATTGGCAACCAGTTAGAAACACAAATGTATGACTTTTTCAATCATCAAGCTCTTTTAAGCTTTGGCACTGACACCCAGAACTTTTAGCAGAAAATGTATTTGAATGTGCTTGGTTAATGAAAATTGAGGCATAGATTTGATCACCGTTGTTTGCTTTTCTGAAACAGGATCCTTTATTTCAGGCATGGAAAAAGGGCCACTATGTGTTTTCTGACTGTGTCTTAACAAATTTCCATTGCCATTGCCTGTGAATCTCAGATGTCGGCTCATTAGAAGGGGTCTACTTTTAGTTGCTGAACTATGCGTGTGAACCTGCTGGATCTCACACAAGCTTCTCCATATTACACATCAATCTGCATAACAAGCAAATTATACCTTTAAACTACATAGTTATATCTCCAAACCTCAGTTATGGTAAGAAAGTTATAAATGCAGAAAAAACGATAACAATTGTGTTGTATGTTCTTTATGTTGCCACTGAAACAACATTACCTGCGTTACCCTTTGATCTTCCTGTTTTATGAATGTTATTTAAATCAAATAGAAATACTTCTTCTGTCAATTATTAGAATGCAATGAAAAACTGATAAAGTAATCTGAATATCTCTTTATCAAAAGATTTGGGCAAATGCAATGCAAAATCTAAACGAAAGTGTTTTTTATTATCTTGATGGGTGTGGATGCGCCTTATTTGAGAGGCATACATAAATAAAATGTAAATAATACTTAAGGCTACAACCTTAAGAACTGCTACCCTTTCTTTTTCAAGAATAGGAGTCAAGTAGGTAAGGAGAACAAGTTCATCTCCACCCTTAGAATATTAAGTTACTTAAGAAACTAAATTAGTTAACCAACTTCAGGCTCTAGGACTCAAAGAAAGAGTAATATCTTGGAAGACCTTAAGCCTCTTATCAGTTTTCTTTGGAAACATCCTTTGAGTCACTGCTTCATTTGCTGGGCCTAGAACTGCTGCTGCAATGATAGCCTCTTCAAAGTCTTGGCTATCTGGTAATAAATCAACCAATTTGTCTCCTTTCTCTTCAGTTGAAAGAGAGAGCCTTCTTCTAGTCTTAATCTCCTGTTTTTCCGGTTCTGCAGCTAAAAGCTTTGTGCAGTCTCCACCCATTTCATTCACTCTCATAGAGTTAGCTGAGTTTCCTGACCGTGTTCTTTTAAGGGTCTCATGCAATTGATTCACAACTGGAGCTTTCACCTCCTTCACCAACTTTGATGAGTAGAAGGGCGGTGCATCGATATTTAGAGAATTTCCCAAAGGAAGAGCAACTGGTTTTGGTTGAGGGATCACCACTTGGCTTACCATTACATTCCAATTGATGTTCTCATCAGCAAAATCATCTTGGGGTTTAACTGCATTTGATTTTGGCAAGCTGATGGGGTCCTTGCAAGGCTGAGGTTGCCAAATTGATGAAGAACCAAGGAAGGCGTCAAAGAGCCGGCTTTGTTCGACCCGATCCCCTCCTCCTTTATTCATCATCTCAGACTCAAGATCCTGGAGCATCTGCTGTGCCCTCTCATAGGCCTTAAGATGGGAATCTACCCCTCTTGGTCCATCAGCCACTGCTGGTTTCACTCTTCGCAAGGTTTCTTTAGCCTCCCCAATTCTACCTTGCTTCATCAAACAAATACCTAGGTTACACATCTTGTTATTATCGGCAGCAATAGAAAGTGCCCGCCGATAAGCATCTTCTGCTTCGATATAGTTGTTTTGCTGCATCAATGCCCACCCCAAGTTTCCCTGAAAACGGAAAGTTTCTTAAATTCATTTATCCTTTTTAAGGTTTACCAGCAAAGATGAAAAGATTGAAGGCTTACCAGCAACCGTGTGGCTTCTTGCTCAACAGAGACCTGAAATTTCTTTCCTTGAGATCGGGCTGTCTTGGTGCGCTTTCCATTGAAAGCCAGCCCTTGTTGAATCAAATACAATTTGTGCTTCAACAATGCTATTTGGTCATCCAACCTTCCACATCTCTGTAGAATTATAATAACCATATGTTTGTTAAAGACCAATACAACTTGATATAATATTTAATGTTTACATTGGTGTAAAAAGACCTTGTAGAGATCCAATAGAATGTTATCAAGAGACTCCTGCGCTTGATCTGAGCATCTACTACGCAGAGACTTGATAGCTTCAATAGCTTCCTCTGCTCTATTTTGCTGCTTCATTACAATGGCCATGTCTTTCAAAGCACTATCAACTCTATCCCCTGCATTTATGGCTGCCCAAAACAAAGGAATCGCCCTCTCCGGATCTTTTTCTACCAACTGAAAACAAAAGTAAAATTAATAAAGAAGAAGATTTCAAGTCTTGTACAATCAACTGGAATGACACCCAGAAACTTACTTGAACGTTCTTGGCTCTAACATAAGGAGTGTCACCGACTGGGACTTTGTGGATGGCATGGAAGGACTCGGAGCGAGTTCTCAGAACCCCGAGGGGCTTCGCCGGAGAAGTGGGGGCCGATTTAGAAGGCCTGAATCCAGGAGGAGCGTTCCACACATCTTGCAACATCTTCGAAAACCCACTTTCTATTTCTGATTTCCTTTTAGTATTTATGAAATTTGATATCGAAGATGAAGAAAGATAAGAGGGGAGTTTTTGAGAGAAGCGAAGCGAGTGCCAGTAAAAGAATAGATGCGATTTAGAGGGGTTTTGGGATAAAAAAAAGTTTGAAATTTTCGACCGTTGTGGTTACCGTTTTAGGTACTAGCCGTTGGCGAAAGCATGGACTGAACAGGATTTCTTCAATAATTTATTTAGCCACATAAGAAATATTTCATATTATTATATTTAGGGTTAATGTACTATTTACCCCAAAATTACACCCAATTATCACTTTGACACTTAAACAATTTTTTTATCAGTTTATTACTTGAATTTTTCATTTCGTTATCAGTTTTCCCCAGCAGTTAATGACATTAAAAAACTTTATTTTCCTAAAATAAATTTTTAAAAAAAGAAAATACGGAAAAAAAATAGCAGAAAGTTTCAGAAGAATTCTATTTAAAAAAAAATCACAATAATACATAGAATTATATAAAATCCCAGAAATTAAAAAATATTTATTTTTATTTTAAAAAATACATTAAACACGAAAAAGAGAAAATACAAAAAATTGTCAAATAAATTTAGAGAAATAAAAAAAAAAAACTTAACAAATGAAAAAATATATGGGAAGTTATATAATTTTTTTAGAAATTTTAAAATATATATGTCTTTTTAGAAAACACATTAGCGAAAATACAATAATTGTCAAAAATATTTTGAAAAATCTTTTTTGTTTTTAAATAAGAACAAATATGGAAAGCTTTAAAATCACTTTTTTTTTTGGTCACTTTTTTTTAATGTGTTAAGGGTTGGGGCAAACTGATAATGGATTGAAAATTTCAAATACCAAGTTGATACAAAAAATTATTTGGATTGTATATTTTAAATTTAGTATTTCTATTTTTATTTCAAGAATTTAGTCATTCTATTTTTCAAATTTAAAAATTCAGATTTAGTTGTTATCATCGTTATTTTTTTTAAAACATTGGTGTGACATTTTAAAATTAAAATTTTCTATTAGACCTTGTATTTTTTGTAAGTTGTTGATTTAGTTCTTGTACTTTACTTTGATCAATTTTAGTCCACATACTTTTCAAGTTGGTTAATTTTAGTCCTTGTACTTTTCAATTTTTGAAAATTTAGTCCTGACCAAATGGTAACAGCTAAATTCTACTATTAGTCTTGTATTATGCATAAAGTTAGAGATCTAGTCCATGTTCTCCAATTGGATCATTCTTAGTTGCTATTTTTTTTAATTTCAATTTTTCAATTTTGTAACACCCTTTACCCAGTCCGATCGCCAGACCAAAGTTACGGAATGTTACCATAGTAATTGGAACTGAAAACTTTAAAAATAAAGCATGCAACATTCGCTTCTATCTCAATTGTAATCATATGATAACTTTCAAATAGAAATCGAGACCAAATCAAGCTTACGAAAGCTCTATTAGTGACCCGAGCATGACTTAGGACCAAATTGAAAAATTTTAAAAGTTTAAACTCCACATCATGATGAACCGTTCCCACATCGTGGTGTTGTCAAGACAGTGAGTCATGTCACAATGTTGGACCACCTGATGTCGGGACGTCACATACTTTCTTTCGACATTTTAAAGAGGAGGATTTCATAACTGAGTCTAGAATGAATAAAAGACTATTGAATCGAAGATTGGATAGTGTGAGTTCTGAGTTGATCCAATTTTCACGTTCCTCAAAAGATAACTACATGACAGGAAAGCAACAACATAGTAAGTATTTAAAATTCTTAATAAGTTCATAAGCATAGAATGTTAACTTACTTTATTTACAAATTTATAAATAATATCTAAACAACTTGTCAATCTACAACTTGTCAATCTAAACCTAATCATGACAATACAATTCTACAAGATAAGATTACATGTTCACTTCTTATACAATTCATTTACATGTAACTCTAGAGTAACTCAATACCTTAAAAGTATACCAAGGTCATTACAAATTCAACCATAGACATGTACATATTATTCCATATTGAAATCATTTCTCTATTACCGTTCATTTATCTTGAGGAACACTGGTAAAACAAATAAGGGCACCGAAGTGCAATTAGGGGCACCGGAGTGCAATCAGGGGTACCTTTCTTTACAAATCAATCTAAATATTACCCTTTTGTACCAATATATATACGACTCAAATTATATATTCACATGTACAATTTATAATTCAATTATCTATAATAATCAAATGTAATGATGCTATATGAACTTGCCTGGCAAAAATCATAGTAAACAAAATGTCAGGGGTTAATTCGTAATTTTTCATTTTCTTCGATTATTTACTGGTTGATTCAAATATTGATCTATATAGTAATTCATTTCAATTTATCAGTTTCAATTACCTTATAACACCTTATTCTATGCATATGACATTTTAAATTTCACTTTGCATAATTTTTCTAAAGTTTCACATTTTATTCAATTTAGTCCCTAAAATTAAAACTACCATAACTTTCACATTAAAGCTTCATTTTTCAATCCATTTTCAATTTCATCCTTCTATAACCCTCTGGAATCAATAATTACAAAAAATTCATATCAAATTTAAATAATTACATCTTAGTCCCTATACTCATAACTAGAAAATTACACTTTACAAATTAGTATTATATCAAATCTAAGCTTACAATCAAACCATATAACACCAAAAGCTTTAAAAATCATCAATGAAAACATTTCAAAGCTTTAATAGTTTTACGATCTAATCCATGGATTAGCTATATCAAGCTCCCAAGATTCCAAAAATATAAAAATGACAAAAAACAGACTCAAAATGGTTTACCAATGGAAGCTTGAATGGCAAAACCCTTATACTTTTCTTCCATGGACGGTTGAAGAAGAAGCAAAATAAAGATGGTGGCTTCTTTTTCTTTTGTTTTTCATTTTAACTTAAATTATAACATATGTTTTATTACTTTAATATTTAAAAAACATAAATTGATTCATGAAAATTGTTTAAATAAAGCCACTAACCGTCCACCAGTAATGAAAAGTGGCTAAATTATTGCCTTGACTCTTACTATTATACTATTTAGCACATTTAAATAATAAAAATTGATAATGATTAATTTTTATTATTTAGTCATTATACCTTAATTACTAACTATTCAATAAAATTACAGGACCAAAAAAGTAATATAACAATATAATAGACTCGAAAATATTAATTAATAATATTTACGGACTCAATCATTTGAAAATGGGGTTTTGAAAATATCGTTTTCCATACCACTGAAAAATGGATTGCTAGAACTTTAATGTAAACGACAATCATTAATCTATTAACTAGTTTTTTATGAGTAATGTGTGATGATTACAAGCTAACATGACATTACATATGCGATAATATGTTTGAAGCATTAAATTTTGAAAAAAAAAAAACTTAATGAATTTAATAGTTACCATTTGGTTAGGAATAAAATTTTAAAATTCTAAAAGTATAGGGAATGTAAATAACCAAATTGAAGTAAAGAATTAAATCCACAACTTGCCTAAAGTACAAGGTCTAATAGTAGAATTTGAGAAACAACAAAAATCACTTGGTAGTTATGTAGTTTAAAATATGCCATAAATCCTTGTACTCTTTGTAAATTTGGAATTTAGTCCATGTTCTTTTATCTCTATGAATTCAGTCCTCTACTTTTTAGATTTTAAAATTCAGGCCCAATTGTTAACACTATTAAAATTATTTTGTTAAATTTAGGTTCATTACAACGTTATTATTTTACGGACATTTTTTTAGTTAATGGCTACCATGTGAGTTTTTTTAATTTCAAAATGTCAAACCAACAAATTAAACAAAAAAAATTTAATGGTGTTAACAATTTGCCCTGAATTTTAAAATCTAAAAAGTAGACAGGACTAAATTCTTGAAATAAAAGTATAAGGATTAAATTCTAAATTTGTGAAAAGTACAATGATTGATGACATATTTTAACCTTGTGTTGTTATAAAAACAAAATAACATTGGAAACAAAGGGTGAAGCCAATAACCTTTTTTTTGGGGTTAGGAAGGGGGGATTATGCTATATATTTATGTAGGCAACATTAGTGCTCCTCCGGCCAATTTTCATGTCTTGGCTCCACTATGACTATTCTCAATGTGGGGCATAGATGTCATTGGTTCTCGCCAAAAGTTTTTAATATGCATCAATTCATCTTTGTTGTGATCGACTATTTCACTTAGTCGGTTGAAGGAACATCATACGCTAATGTGACATGGTCAGTGATTTGCAAGTTCTTGAAGAAAGAGGTTATCTATAAATTGTTGGAAAAAAATCCAACTTGAACACGATTTTCTAGCACAGCAGAAAAATAAAATTTTAAAAATCGACCCGGTTTGTAATATCTATAGCAATAAACCCTATATCGGAATCATACTTGTATCTCTGATAGATGAGTCATTGTTGTTTTTGACTTTCAACCAAATGATCTTCTCCACTATTCTTGTACCACGAACTACTTCAAATATGGGCTCGAACCAATTGAATCAAAACACAAAATTATAAATTATTCTCTTTTATGTGGAAAGAAAATTTCTCTTCTCAAATATAAATCGGTAGAATTGTTATTCTGAAAAATATATTTAATAGTTGAGAATAAATTCTCTTTATTTTTCGACAGAGTAACAATATCTTAAAGTTGTGAAAATAGTTCTGCCAGTGCCTTCTATTTATCGGAAGATAAAGTAGAACCCTAGATGGATTGTAAGAGTTTATTTCAACTAGAAAAACAACTTCCTACTTAAAGTAGGAGTAGGGTGGATAGCATCCCCTAATATTCCTACTAGGGTTGCCGCCCCTTCATATTCCATTAGGAGAATTTGGGCCTCTCTCACATCGAGTCCAATTATGAGTACTTCTTGGACTTTTCAACCCAATACTTTGTAATCTGATCCAACCCGATTCTATTTTTCTATTCCCCCCCCCAAAAAAATCCAATATTTATATTCAATTAAATAATTTTGTCATCTCAATTTTACCTTTGGTAAAATTATGAAAATCTTACCGCTGGTAAAATTTTCGAGAAAATATATTTAATATTTCACCATTCAACTTGTTCATTATGATCGAATGGTTTATTTTCATTTTTGGGATTTAAAATAGCTTAAAAACATAAACTCATTCTTCCGATCATTTTTAAGTAATCCATATTCATTTGCAAATGAATCATTTCTCATTTCTCATTTCCATTTCGAGAAAACCACATACATTTCCACATGATTTAATTTCTCCATTTCGGAGAAAACCATAACCATTTCTAAATGTTTTCTATTTCTCCATTTCTATTCATTCTGTTTATTTTGATTCAGCATGCAATTCATTTTTGGTTTCAACGAACTAGCAGAGGGACCGATTGGACATATGGAATCGAGACTCAAATAATTTATAATTAAGTTCCAGCTTTTCACCTATTAATTATAAACTCATTTTGTCACGAAGTCATTCCATTATAGTATCATGATTGAGCTCTCCCCAACAACATACCATTATGAAAGTAATTTGATTAGTGCTCGTCTATTGACCTTGTCATAAGTGTGTTACCCTCATAGGATATCCTAGATATCTTTTGGGATAATATTCATTCTCCCAATATGATCCTATTTTATCTCATACTAACCATTACATATTCCTTCATGAAAGTTAATTACTATCAAATAATAATCAAGTCATTCATCATAAAGACGAACGACCTGTGATCACGTTTACTTTTCATCAACCATGTAATGTTAGTGAAAAGATATCATTTATCCATGTCTCAGGATATGAATTCCACTGTTGTGGATGACACTATGTAACACCCCCTAATCCTTATCCGTCGCCAGAATAGGGTTACAAAGCATTACCGGACCTTTTAGAACAATTACAACATTAAACAATTTAATTAGAATACACTTCATAAATTAATCATATTGTCCCTTTTATGGGACCTTGAGACCCTAAATATGTATTAAAAACAAATCGAGACTAATTCGGGTTCTCTGAGAATTTTTCGCAAAATTCTAAAATTTTTCCTAGGTGTAGGGCACACACGCCCGTGTGGCCAAGGGACACGCCCGTGTGACCCTATGACATGCCCGTGCTTCAGGCCGTGTCCTACCCTGTGTAACTCTCTGACTATATCACACGGCCAAGTCACATGCCTGCGTGCAAGGACGTGTGGCCAATTTATTTTTTTGAAAACTAGGTGCAGTTTTCAGACGGCCAGGGCACATGCCCGTGTGCTAGGCTGTGTACCTCACACGACTGAGACACACGCCCGTGTCTCTGCCCGTGTAGAGATTCCTGGGCATTCTGTTTTGAAAATCTTAAGTTGTAGGGGACACACAGCCAATTCGCACACCCATGTGATAGCCGTGTGTCTTACATGGTCTGGTCACACGCCCGTGTGCCAGGCCGTGTGGACTCAAAATGAACCTTAAACATCAAGTTTACCAATCCTGCAAATTTAAACAACAAGCAACTCAAAAACCAATCATTCAACCAATCCAAAATACATTCAAATACATCTAAAACATGTCAAAATAATCAATCTATTGACCTAATCAATATACCCTTATAAACACTTCAATTGTATTACCAAAACAATCCAATTTTCATCATAAAGACCATTTCTAAAATCATGCAAATTTTAACCCAAAATTTAGCCTAATTTTTTTAATCACTTGTGTAACAATTTAAAAATTCCACATTAAGCCTTAACATATCACATATATCCATATATCAATAACTAACATCATCTTGTATTATTATTTACATTCACTTCCCAAAATGACAAACTTAAACATCCTAGGTACATGCCATTACCAAAAAGAAATTTACTTCACCGTTTTAAGTTCGAGATCGGCTTTGGATGCTAAATTGACAATTTGATTTCAACCTAACCTGCTCACAGAAAACAAACCGTACGCTGAGTATGAACTTAGTGGTATTTCTATAATCCAAACACTTTAAAGAAAATATCATAATATAACATGCATATTTAATTTAACATAAGCATTAATCATACAATAAATCAATTCATAGATTAACTTATTTCTCATCAATATCTATTTCAAATAGCTTTTCTCTTTGTGGTCACATATCATTCAACTATAAAAATTTTCATTCATGAACCCATGGTTCATGTATATCATTTGAATAAATCATTTCACCATTCAATTCCAATTCCAATTCAAAATCAATTTAACAATTCATTATATGCCCCTATTAACACGACTCGGACTTTGGCGGATACACGGATCCAACCAAAACACACCAGTATGGCACCTAGTGCCTCATCGGATAATTCAAAGTAATAGTTTAACACCCAATGTCTCATCGGCTATGCCGAAGTAAGTTGGTACCCAGTACCTCATCGAATTTATCCGAAGTAATAGTTTGACACCCAGTGTCTCATTGACTCGAAGTCGAAGTAATCCCTAAACACTTCCAATCTTATGGCATGCCAACTATATCCGACTCAGCCCGATATAGTTAATAAGGTTTTCAAATCACATTTTCCATTTCAATCAATATTCATTCCAATTCAAATAATCACATATGCTCATAATTCAATTCTATTCAATTCAGTATCACAATATCAATTACTTACCTCAATCTACTTATCATACTCATTAAGTAATAAATTCAACAATTAATTATTAAGTGCGGATTATAGAAATACAAGTCGTAATTTTCGAATCACTCCTCGTTGACTTTTTCTTTTCCTTTCTTAGCCGATGTCTCTGGCACAACGTTAGCTATGGAAATTAAAACAATTTAAAATCATCAATACACACAATTTCACATTGGATATTTCAATTTATATTCAACTTTTGCATAAATTCTAATTCAATCCTTAAATCAAAACTAACTCTATTTCTTCCAAAACTAATTCCATATTTTATTCAATTTCCACTTTAGATTAATTTCAACTCTCTAATTTCACCATAAAACCCTAATTTTGAAAATTTACAATTTAGTCCCTATTACTTCAAAACTTATAATTTGTTTTACAATTAAATCCCTTTTTCACTTCTAACTTGAAATTCTATCAATTTAACCCCTAACACTTCAATTTATTCAACATGAACAACTTCTAAAAATCCACTAACTTCTAAAATTTCAACATAAATCAGGTAGTATTTTATTCTAGGATTCTAAAAACATCAAAATTACAAGAAAATGGGCTAAATTGACTTACCAATTGAACTTGGAACTTTAAAACCTTAATTTTCTTTATTTTTTCTTTTTTTTTCTTCTCTATTTCGTTCCTTTCTCTGTTCTTTGTTTCTTTTTCTTTCTTTTATTTGTTTTATTTATTATAATAATATAATATAATATAATATAATATAATATAATATAATATAATATAATATAATATAATAATTATTACTTAAATAATAAGTAAATATATTATAATATATGTATTTTATTTTACCACATGTCATCATATATACCAACCACTTGTCATAATTTGGTTTAATTAATTATTTAGTCCTTTAATTTTTCTCTATTCTATAATTCAACTTTTGCCCTATTCGCAATCTAGTCTTTACACTTAATTACTCTTAATTTAAACAAATTCACCTAATCAAAACCTAATTAACCTCACAACTAACTTCATAAATATTTTTAATAAATATTTACGAATCTGTTTCACAAAAACGGAGACTGAAAAATGCACTTTTCGATACTCGTAAATTTCGGGTCGTTACACACTACATATTGCAGAAGTCGTACACCGAACGCACCAGCTTTTGGTTCCTTATCTATTCAAACTCAGGCTTTTACTTACATCAAAATGTATGAGTCACGCGAACATAGCCCGTCATCCACTCAAGGTTTTGGTATGTCAAACTATGAACGTCATAAGTGAACAAATCCATAAATAGATTCAGGATCTATTCTTCTTAGGTCCAGTTCGATGTGCTGTCAATCTAATCAGCCACATCTATATCTCTATCTTCTGGGAGTCATTTGCTCCTGTGTAATGTCCCTTAACCCTTATCCATCCCCAGATTAGGATTACGAGACATTACCAGTCAGTACAGTTCAGTTACGAGTAATACGGAAATATTTTATTAAACAAATAATATTTTAGTCATATTGTCCCTTTATGGGCCCTCGAAGTCCAATATGAACAGTAAAATCAATTCGCGACTTAATCAGAAACTTATAAATTTTTTTGTAAAATTTTAAAATTTCCTTTAATGAACAGTACCACACACTCGTGTGGCCTATGGGACACGTCCGTGTGTCTTCATGACATGCCCGTGTCCTCTACCCGTGGAGCTTTCTGACTTGTAACTCATGAACAAATTAATTTCACACAGCCAAGTCACACGCTCGTGTGTTCAGCCCGTGTGGATTTATTTTTTAATTCCAATCTAGTGCAGTTTTCACATGGCCGTACAGCACGCTCGTGTTCAATATCGTTTTCTCCACACGACTGAGACACATGGCTGTGTCTCTGCTCGTGTGCTCAATTCGAAGCTAAAATTCAAGATGCAGGGGACACACGGCCTAACAACATGCTCGTATGCAAGCCGTGTGTCTCACACAGTCTGGTCACACGCCCGTGTGCCAGGCCGTGTGAACTCAATAATGAACCCTTCACATTTTACTAGCCAACCCTGTAAATTTCAAACCACAACCAATACAAATACCAATACTAAACCAAGCTTATTTATATTTATACTTAAATTTACATCTTTCATACTAGACTTAATTAAGTTATATACTCAACCGTTACCATTTATAACAACATTTACAATAACATTCCAAAATGACCACTTTTGACATCCTAGGTATATGCCATTTCCAGTAATATACATGAATTACCTCATTGAATTCGGGATCGGCCTGATATGCTGATTCAACGGTCTAGCTTTATTTAACCTGCGCACGGAAACAAACCGTACGCTGAGTATGAACTCAGTGGTATTTCTATAAACCGATACTTAAATCAATAATAAATCATATATCAATGAACTTTGAGATTTCAATCTCATAATCTTAATAGTTTAATCATTTATTTTCATTTTATAATACTAGGATCTTGTTAATCAATTTCAATGAAATATATACAATTTTAGTGTTGGTTCAATATCAGTCGATTTTTCATTATCATATAGTAATAACCAATATTCAGTATCATCCAGACATTCAGTAGTAGTCCAATTTTCAGTAACAATTAGTTAATCTTTATTGTTTAGTATCAGTCAGTCAACAGTAATAATCAGTTAACCAGTAATAACCATTTATTCAATAACAGTCGTTTAATCAGTAACAGTTAATTATTCAGTAGCAGTCAATTATTCAGTACCTTTATTTACCCCTATTAACATGACTCGGACCTGGACGGATACACGGATCCAACCCACACATCGGGATAGCACACAGTGTTTCATCGGCCGAAGCCAGAATACACCGTGTCAGTAACGGTAATAGTAACAATAGTAGTAGCAGTACGGTACACAGAGTACCTCATCGAAACGAATTCGGACGATAGAATGATAAGAATAAAGATGAGTGCGAAGTTCCTCTTGAGAACAAATTTGGAGCGACAATGCTGATGAGTCGACACTTGTAATGTCTCATCGACACAAAGTCAGAGTATCCCTGAGCACTTCCAATCCTATGGCATGCCAACTATATCCGACTTAGCCCGATACTGTTAATAGGGTTTTCGGTTCACTTTCTTAATTCAATATCACTTTTCAATTTATTTATCATCAATTCAATAAATTTAACACATTCCAAATCAATCCATTTCAATCATAAAATACAATAATTCATACTTTAATTACTTACCATAATATTTAATCAAAATACAATAATTAACAATCAATTTCACCTTTCAATGCATTACCCTACACATTAAATAATAAATTCAACAATTAAATATTAAGTTCGGATTATAGAAACACAAACCGTAAATTCTGAGCCATCCCTCATCGACTTTGTCTTTTCCTTGCTTAGCTGAGAGTTTCCGGGACAACATTAGCTATTAAAGTTTGAAGCTTTCAAATCCTAATTCTCCCTTTTCTTTTTCTTTCCCCTTTTCTTCCTTCTTTTCCCATTTTCTATTCTGTTTCTTTCTCTTTTGTTTCCTTTCTTTCTTTTATTTCATTTACTATATATATATAATAACTTAATAATACACTTATATAATAAGTAAATATACATGTGTTTTACAAATGTATATATATTAATATTACACATGTCACCATGTATACCATACATTTGTCAACTTTTAATTTATTTATCACATAAAATCTTATAATATAATTATTTAATTTATAAATATCTTTTACTTAATAATAAATATCTATTAATAATTAAATACATGTATTACAAATGGATGTATTTTTATTTATACACTTGTATCAAATCATTACCGTACACTTGTCTTTATTTAATTTATTCATCATATAATATCAATTTAATAATAAAAATTATAATAATAAATTAATTAATTAATCTAAGAAAAATCTTAGATTTTTCATTCATTGCCGCCTCAATTAATACATTAGGCATAATTGCCTATTGGGTCATTTTTATTTTCTTTTAATCTATAATTAAACTTTCACGCTTCATTCAATTTAATCCTTTTTCCTAATCACTCTTAATTAAGCTAAATTCACTTAATTAAACTCTAATTAACCACTCATTTTACTTCGTAAATATTTTTAATAAATATTTACGAATTCATTTTTCAAAAACAAAGACTCAAAAATTTACTTTTTCGATAATAGTAAAAATCGGGTCGTTACATCCTGTAACACCCCTTACTCGGTCCAGTTGCCGGACCCAAGCTATAGGATGCTAAAACAGTTAACGGAGCAAATCACATACATTTCCAACTTTAAACATTCAATTAAGCACTAAAAACAATTCATTATCTATGCATAATAGGATTTAAAAACAATTCAGAGTCTCAATCAAGCTTACAAAGCTCTTAAACCAACTCGAGAAAAAATAAGGACTTAATTGAAAACTTAACAAAAAGTATAGAAATTTCTGCAAATTGGGGTCACACAACCATGTAATAAGATGTGACCGTGTGAAACGGAATCGCACGGTCGTGCATCCAGGCTGTGTATCTCATTGTAGCCATGTGGACCTAAATGCAAAAATTGAACAAAAATCACATGGTTGTGTAACAAAATGAAACCATGTGAAAATTAGATGACCAAATCAGCAGTGCTCACATGGACATGTATCCGGCCTGTATGACAATCGAGAATCGTGTGTTACGTATGATATAACACCCCTAACCTGTCTCCATCGCTGGATTTGTGTTATGGAGTATTACTATACAATCGAAAATATTTGAACATAATATCATTCAATAATTTAGTCACATCATAAACCATTCATACACATGTTTATTGTCCCTAAATCGAGCCCTCGAGACCTTAAAAATAACTTAGAAATAATTCGAGACCAATTTGAAACAATTTCGAAACTTTAAGAAAAGGATGTAAAATTTGAAAAACCGATCGTGAAACTTTCGAACTAGGGACA
This sequence comes from Gossypium anomalum, assembly GCA_025698475.1. NCBI lineage: Eukaryota > Viridiplantae > Streptophyta > Magnoliopsida > Malvales > Malvaceae > Gossypium > Gossypium anomalum. Next base: position 22,565,108 of record CM046966.1, read on the forward strand.
CACGACTGTGTCCCAGCCCATGTCCTCACCCGTGTAACTCTTTGAGTAGGGTCAAACGGTTGTGTCACATGCTTGAGTGCCAAGCCGTGTAACTTTCTGAGTTGCCCCACATGCCCGTGTGTCAGGCCATGTGTTAGGCCGTGTAACTCACTGATTTGCACCCTTAAGAAATCATCAGATGACACACTGAGTCAGACGCTCGTGTGGACCCAAATCTACCTAAAATCAAGCTATTTCGAAGACCATTTCATGCATGTCCTTTCAACCCATTTAGACACACTTTAAAGCACCTAACCATCACCAAAACACATTTCAAAATACCATTTCAAGATCCTAATTTAACTAACCAATATAGCATTTAAAGGCACCTCAAATGCATACAAATAACACCTATCTAAATTGTAATACCCCTAACCCATATCCATCGTCAAAACAGGGTTACAGAGCATTACTGGAGTTTTAAAATCATTTACAGATAATTCATGTCAAATGGCATACATTTTCCGAGATTATTTATAACATCCCTTAAATGGACCCTTGAAGCCCAATACGAGTATCAGAATCGAATCAGGGCTAAATCGGGAACTTAAATTTTTTTTTATAAAAATTTAAAGTTTTTCCAAGATATAGGGATCACACGCCCGTATGGCCAAGGGACTCGCCCGTGCTTCAAGTTGCGTCTTACCCCGTGTAACTCCCTGACTTGGGTCACACGGCTAACCACACGCCTGTGTGCTAGGCCGTGTGGCCAATTTATTTTCCTAAAATTAGGTGCAGTTTTCACATGGCAAAGCCACACACCCGTGTGCTAAGCCTTGTGTCTCACATAGCTGAGACACATGCCCGTGTCTTTGACCGTGTGCTCAATTCTGAGTATTTTGTTTCTAAATTTTAATATGCAGAAGATACACGGCCAGAATATACACCCATGTGCATGGCCGTGTGTCACACATGGCTGAGACACACGCCTGTGTCACACATGGCTGAGACACACGCCTGTGTCTCTACCCGTGTGGATGAAAATAGGCCATTTTAAGGCCACTTCCCTCACCTTTTTATTATCCACCTACACACAATATTGAAATACACTAAAATGTCTCAACCAAACAACCAATTCAAGCCAATACATATGTTTTTCATAATATATTAACACAAAAATCATTTGTTTAACTTTGCCCAACTAACTTCATTCATAGATTTACCAAAACCTAATCCTAAATGTATACGTACAAAATACACATATATATCTATTTTTCATTCATAATTATACTTGTAATGCCCCGTACCCGAGACTGTCGCCGGAGTCGAACACGAGGTGTTAACAGACTTAATTCATTACTTTAAACAGCTCAAACAATTTATTTTTAAAATTTTTAGTCAAGTTAGCAATCTGCGTCACAATCGCTTAAAAATTCATATCTCGAGTTCTGAAACTCGAAATCCAATTCTGTAAATTTTTCCTGAAACTAGACTCATATATCTATTTACTAATTTTTTTATAAAATTTTTGGTCAAGTAAATTAGTACAGTTTATTAGTTAAAGTCTCCCCTGTTTCAGGGTTCGACTGCTCTGACCTCTGTGTATTACGAATCAGATATCTCCCTGTACAGAGTTTCAATGACTATGCCGTTTATTTCTAATAAAACTAGACTCAATAAGGAATCTGTACATATAAATCATGACTTCTAATTATCTTTGAAAAATTTATGGTGAATTTCCAAAGTCAGAACAGGGGATCCAGAAATTGCTCTGGCCCTGTTTCACAAAAATTTAAACATCTCATAAAATATAACTCATATACCTGTTTTGTTCCATCCATATGAAAATAGACTCATAAATTCCATACTTATTCATTATTTAATTCTATTTCTACTATTTTTAGTGATTTTTCAAATTCACGTCACTACTGCTGTCTGAATCTATTTTATGGTAAATTTTACCCATTTCATGGTTCCCATGGATTAGCTAGCAATTTAGCATACATAACACCAAATATGATCATGATTAGCCATTCCAATGGCTAATCATTGCCAAGCATTTCCATACCACTCAATAACCATATCATAAGACCATATATACAAAATGATTATAATGCTATACATGCCATGCTCAAAATATACAAGCCATTATGCCAAGATGGTATACGGATAGTGTGAGCGTGCCTCCGACCGTTTCCGATTTCCGAGCTGGCTTGTCAACACTACAAGGAATGAAAAGGAGGGAGTAAGCACAAATGCTTAGTAAGTTCACATGCAAATAGCAAGTAACACAACTATATAAGCAAACATAAACATCATTTGCATGATCATCACCGAGACATTTATATCACATTTTCATTTATCATCTTACCATATTGTTGTTATATCGAGTTTTCAACCCAAGGGTTAAGTACATACCTGTTCAAAGTATCCATTTCACAACACTTACCAATACGTCCCTTTCATCTCGAGTATTCCTCCATTTGAGTAGAATTTTACCCGTTGAACACATCGGAATATAATTCGGATACATGAAAAGTTTGCACATAAGTGCCACATATGTAGCCAAGCTACCATGTAACCCGCCCATGAGTGAACTCGGACTCAACTCAACGAGCTCGGGCATTCGTATCCATAAGTGAACTCAGACTCAACTCAACGAGCTCGGATGCCTAGTTACATCTCTCGAACTCGGTCTCAACTCAACGAGTTCAGACATTCGCATCCATTAGTGAACTCAGACTCAACTCAACGAGTTCGGATGCCCAGATATCCCAGTGACATGTCACTTCTATCCTAATCCATTCCTAAGGTTCAACGGGACCTTTTTCCCAATCATGTGTCTCAACCATCTTCTACGGAATGCCGATACCGATACGCGATAGTATTTCACATTTTTCAAGTATATCACATAATTTGACATATTATCAAACAATTATCACGAGTATAATATTTCATAATAATTATCATATCATTTAAGTAACATAAAAACATTTAAAATAGTAACTATGTTACCAACATTTACATATGAACTTACCTCGTATGTGAAAATGGCTACTTTTACCATTTCGTCCACAACTTGGTATTTTCCCCATTTTAGCCTGAATTTTAGTTTTCCTTGCTCTATCATTTAAAATATAGTCTAATTAGGCTCACATTATTCAAATTAACCCAAAATTATATTTTGGAAAAATTATAGTTTTGCCCCTAAACTTTTGCATATTTACACTTTTGCCCCAAAGCTCGTAAATTAAAATTCAGCCTATTTTATTATGTTTTATGACATTTTGATCATTTTTCCCTTCTATGGCAACATCAAATTCTCACTCTAACATGTACTTATGACTATTAGGTATTTTTACCGATTAAGCCCTTTTACTCGTTTTCACTTAAAACCGAGTAGCACAAGTTGCCTAACATAATTTAAAACCTCATATTCTATCATAAAACACCAAAATACACAAATTTCACCTATGGGTATTTTTCCAAATATAAAACCTAGGTTAAATTATTGCTAGCATAAGCTAAATCGAGCTACCGGGATTCCAAAAACGTAAAGAACTTGAAAAACGGGGCTAGAATGGACTTACAATCGAGCTTGGAAGCTTGAAAAACCCTAGCCATGGTTTCTCCTTGCTATATTCGGCCATGGGGTTGAAGATGAGCAAAATTGGCTTTTAATTTTGTATTTTAATTCATTTTACCCCTAAATGACCAAAATGCCCTTACTACTAAACTTTCCAAAAATTCCATCCATGTCCAATTTTTGTCCATAGACTTAGAAATTGGTAAAATTGCTATTTTAGACCTCCTAATTAATATTTCAAAACAATTCCATACTAGAAACTTCTAGAATGTAAGTTTTGCAAATTATTCGATTTAGTCCCTAATTTCAATTTAAGCACTTTATGCATAAAATTTCTTCACGAAATTTTCACACAATCATGCAATCATATCATAGACCTCAAAATAATCATAAAATAATTATTTCTATCTTGGATTTTGTGGTCACGAAACCACTATTTCGACTAGGCCCAAAATCGGATATTACAACTCTCCCCTTTTTAAGGATTTTCGTCCCGAAAATCTTCTTCGAAAAAGTGGTCTTCACTTTTAATCTCATATTCGGTGCTGAAGAACTTTCACTTAGGCTGTACCTCCAATACATCTCTTTAATTTCTCATATGGTATAAAAGCTTACAGTCTCAACTCTCAACTGTTCTTAAATTTTCAACCCTTCTCGCTTTCCCATGATATCATGACATAAAACCAGGATCTTAACTTGATTAATGGAGACCGGAATTCCAAGAAATCCAACAATCAAAGAGACTGAAATTCCATGAATCGATGAGTAGGAATTCATTCAATACCGATATGATTTATAGATTTCTCCAAACATTTAAGAATAGGATACATCACATTTTCCTCTTTCTCGCCATAGAAATAATTCGATATGGCCTCAAGAATAATCCTTATCATTTCCATCCCAATATCAACATTGACAAGGATAATTTTGATAGATCCCAATGCTCGATTTTAACCTCTTTAACAACTCAGATTTTATGTAACATCGAATGCTCTAAACTATCACATTACCTCACCGTCTTGAAACACATCACAATTCATACAACAAGACATTCTTGAAAGTCGAAAGTCTTTGCTCAATGTAGACTAGTCTAGTTCGGACGCTTGGTTACCAATATTCTCATCTATCCGAACTCACAAACATGTAATAAACTTTTCAAATTTTCATAAGATGAAAACCTTATCGTTCAGAGTGACTTTAACTAATATCCAACTCTTTCTAATAAATATACACTTCTCGTTCAGACTATTTACTCTTTTATCAGTACAAAAATGAAATTCTATTATCAGGCTTGAGGAAAATAATCCTGACATAATTGTCACATGAAATCTTTCAAATAAATAATTCACCATACCGATCAAACTCGCGCTTTTATCACCTATGCCTTTCTCGATGTCAAATCCTTACACGAAATTAGAAAAAAAATCCCAATACTAAAATCACCACATTACCAAGATCAAATTAGAAGTATAGTCATATTTGACATGATTATCATGAGCTGAAGAACGCACTTCGAACATGAGTCGTAATTGACAAATTATGGAACAAAGATAACAAGAAAACTGAATAAAGAAATCCAAGATAGAGAAACCTGAAATGAAGAAATCCAGAATAAAAAGATCCAGGATATATTTCAGCCTCATTCCACTTCACAATTTATACCCTTTAATTTTCAAAATTACACATTTACCCTAAAATTTACAATTTTTACACTTTAGTCCCTAATCAATTAACCTATCAATTGAACTTATTTTTCTCAATTAACACTTTACTTCATCATTCTAAAGTACTTCACAATCTTTAAAAATAAGAATTTCAACACTAAACCCTAATTCTTAACTTTTTCACAATTAGGTCCTAAAAATCAATTTCTATTGAAATCACTTAATAAAATCATCACATAACAATATTAAAACTTCAAATCCATGCTTATTCATCATAAAATCCAGCACTCATTCATGGAAACTTTCAAAATCACTCATAGAATAAAAAACTAATGAATTCAGTAGTTGGACCTAGTTGTAAGAGTCTCAAAAACACAAAAATTTCAAGAAAAGAATAAGAATTGAACTTACATGCAGCAAAAATATGAAAAAACAGCTTAGAAGAACTCTTCAATGGTGTTTTTGGCTGAAGAAAAATGAAGAATATTCTAGATTTTTAATTTAGTCTTTATTTTATTTGTTTAATTTGTAAAATTTCCAATTTTACCCTTATTTCAATAAATTTTCTGATTTTTCTCAGCCCATGCCACCCAAGCTACCACTTTTAGGCTAATTTTACTTTTAAGTCCTCTTTTATTTAACACTTGAGCTTTTTAATCATTTTGGCAAGTTTTGCACCTTTTTCAATTTAGTCCTTTTTAATTAATTAACTATCAAAATGTTAAAATTTTCTAACGAAACTTTAATACTCACTCAATAACACTCCATAAATATTTATAAAAATATTTACGACTCAGTTTATGAAATCGAGGTCTCGATACCTCATTTTCTACCCAATTTACCTAATAAATTCATTTAAATCACAAAATTCACTAATTGAAACATATTTCTAAAATCACACTTAATTAATAGATATTAATTTGTTAAAATTTTAAACTCACTCGTCAGATTTAGTAATCTCGAATCACTGTCTCCGACAACGCTGAAAATTAGGTTTTTACAACTCTACCCCCTTTAGGAAATTTCGTCCTTGAAATTTTTTATCTGAGAATAAATTCAGATACTGTGATCTCATTGATTTTTCTATTTCCCAGGTTGCCTCTTCCGAGCCATGACGATGCCACAATACTTTAACTAATGGTATTCTTTTATTTCGTAGTTCTTTAACTTCTCGAGCTAAAATCTTCACTGGTTCTTCTGAATAAGTCATATCTGGTTGAAGCTAAATTTCAGTATGAGGAATCACGTGTGAAGGAGTTGATCTGTATCGTTTCAACATGGATACATAGAACACATTATGAATCTTTTCAAGCTCTGGAGGCAGAGCTAATCGATAAGCTACAGGGCCAATTCTTTCAATAACCTTATACGGTCCAATAAATCTTGGACTCAATTTTCCTTTTCTGCCAAACTGTAATACTTTCTTCCACGGTGAAACTTTTAAGAGCACTCGATCGCCAATCGCAAATTCTATATCTCTTCTTTTCAAGTCTGCATATGATTTCTGAAGGTCGAAAACTATTTTCAAACTATCCCGGATGATTTGAACTGTTTCTTCAGTTTCTCGAATTAAGTCGACTCCAACTAACTGGGATTCACTCAATTCAGACCAATAAAATGGATTTTTACATTTTCTTCTATAAAGAGCTTCAAATGGTGCTATTTGTATGCTAGACTGATAACTCTTATTATAAGCAAATTCAGCCAAAGGTAAATACCTTTCCCAGCTATCTCGAAACTCGATTATACAACATTTGAACATGTCTTCTAAAATCTGAATCACTCACTCTGATTGCCCATTAGTCTGAGGATGAAGTGCTGTACTGAGATTTAGCTTAGTACCCAGGGCTTCTTGTAGTTTATTCCAAAACCTCGATGTAAACCTTGGATCTCGATTTGAAATAATAGATGTTGAAACTCTATGTAATCTTCAACCTCAGACATATATAATTCTGCTAACTTCTCAAGTGAAAAGTCTATTCTAACCGGGATAAAATGTGCTGACTTAGTCAATCTATCCACAATGACCCAGATTGAATCTTTCTTTCTTGGAGTCATAGGCAATCTGGATACAAAGCCTATAGTGACATGCTCCCATTTCCACTCAGGAATCATGACAGGTTGTAACAAACCCGTTGGTATCTGATGTTCTGCTTTAACTTGCTGACAAAGCAAACATTTTGCAACAAACTCACAGATTTCCTATTTTATACCAGGCCGCCAATACATCTTTTTTCAAATCACAATACATTTTCGTACTACACAGATGAATAGAATATATGTTACTGTGAGCTTTAGCAAGAATATTATTTTTCACATCCAAATTATTCGGAACACAAATTCTATTACGATAATATAACATACCGTTATCATCAATGGTATACTCAAAACTCAACTTGTCCCGAACCATTTGTCTTTTCAACACCAATTTTAGATCTTCATCTTGCAACTCTCAAATCTGCTGAACAAACACAGATTTTGCTCTCAATTCTGCTAATACATAACCGTCTTCATTAAGAAATAGATAAGCGTTCATCGCCTGAAGTGCAAACAATGACGATTTTCGACTAAGTGCATCAGCAACCACATTAGCCTTTCTCGGGTGATAATCAATAACCAAATCATAATCTTTTAGTAACTCTAACCACCGTCTCTGTCTCAAATTTAGCTCTTTTTGAGTCATCAAATACTTCAAACTCTTGTGATTTGTATACACATAACACTTTTCATCGTATAAATAATGTCTCTAAATTTTCAAAGCAAACACAATTGCATCCAACTCAAGATCATGTGTAGGATAATTTCTCTCTTACGGTTTTAACTATCGAGAAGCATTGGCTACTACATTCCTTGACTACATCAATACACAACCCAAACCATTGAAAGATGCATAATTGTATACAACATACGGAATTCCAGATTCTGGCTGAGTCAAAACTAGAGCTTCTGTCAACATCTTCTTCAACTGATCAAAGCTTTGTTGACATTCATCAGACCACACAAATTGAACATTCTTCTGTAGTAATCGGGTCATCAGTGAAGCAATCATCAATAAATTTTTAACAAAACGGCAGTAATATCCTGCTAATCCTAGAGAACTTCATACTTCTGTTATATTCTTTGGAATTTTCCAATTTATCACTGTAGATACTTTGCTCGGATTTACTCAAATCCTTTCTGTTGACACAATATGACCCAAAAATCTAATTTACTCAAATCCTTTCTGTTGACACAATATGACCCAAAAATCTAACCTCACGAAGCTAGAATTCACATTTGCTAAACTTTGCATATAACTGCTTTTCTTTCAAAGTCTGTAACACAATTTAAGTGTTGTGCATGCTCGGATTCTGTTTCGGAATAGATCAGTATATCATCAATAAACACAACCACAAATCTATCCAAATATGGTTGGAAAATCTAATTCATTAAATCCATGAAAGCAGCAGGTGCATTAGTCAAGCTGAATGACATTACTAAAACTCATAATGACCATACCGAGCTCTAAAAGCGGTCTTTGGCACATCAAATTCTTTAACTTTCAACTGATAATACCTGGATTTGAGGTCTATTTTCAAAAACACTGCAGCACCTTTCAACTGGTGAAACAAATCATCTATACGAGGCAAAGGATATTTGTTCTTTATTGTAACCTTATTCAGCTGTCTGTAATCATTGCACAGTCTCAAAGATCCATCTTTCTTTTACACAAATAAGATAGGTGCACCCCAAGGTGACATACTCGGCCTGATGAACTCTTTGTCTAATAACCTTGCAACTGTGTCTTCAAATCTTTTAACTCAGTCGGTGCCATTCTATACGGTGTTATGGATATTGGAGCTGTTCTCGGAATCACATCAATCACAAACTTAACTTCACGATCTGGTGGTAAACCCATAAATTCCTCAGAAAACACATCAGTAAAGTCATTAACCACTGGTAACTGTTCTAGCTTCGATTCAGAATCCCAAGTATCAAGAATATAGGCTAAAAATGCCTCATTACGTTTCCGCATTAACTTTTGAGCTGATAAAGTTAAAATAATCCTAACCATTTCCTTCAGATTTTCAGATTCAACAGTAATCATTTCACCTGTCTGATATTTTAGATCAATTCGCTTTTCTTTACAATTTACTACAGCATCATGCTTCGCCAACCAATCCATTCTTAAAATGACATCAAATTCTTGAAAGGGTAGCAACATCAAATCAACAGGAAATTCACAGCCTTTTATTTTCAGTGGACAATCATGACGCACTAGATTAATTATCACACTTTGACCTATTGGATTAGTGACTTGAATATCATCATCAGTAGGTTCAACAGACAATTTCTTTTCTGATGCTAATGCAGTGCAAATGTGTGAATGTGTAGACCCAGGGTCAATCAATGCATATACAGAATCATCAAAAAGATAGAAAGTATCAGCAATTAGATCTGGAGCTGTTGCTTATTCTTTAGCTTGGATAACATATGTATGTGCAGGTGCCCGAGCTTCTAACTGAGTAGCTTTATCTCTCACATTCGGACAGGTAGCCCTAGTGGTACTACTTTGGCCTGAGCGTTTACTTCTTTGAGAAATGACTATTTGCTTTTCTTTTAGTTTATCTTCCTCTTTTTGCAGTTGAGGATAGTCTTTAATGAAATGATCAGTAGCTCCACATTTAAAACAAGCTCCCACTTTGCTTCTACATTCACCCGGATGATACTTTCCATAATATTTGCATTTAGGCCTCGGTACATTCTGTACACTACCAACACTAGTTGTGGGTCTAACAGTTACTCTAAATTCTTGTTGAGTTACTTTCATCTTATTGGATCATTCCGTCATTGAAGTGGGTCGACTAAAATCATCTCTAAAGTTTTTAGCAAGAATTGCTATAAATAATTTGGAGGAGCTTCTTTTATATGATTCTTTATTCCTTCTTTCCCATTGCATTTTTCTATTGTACACCTTTTCCATCTTTTGAGCACGATCTAACAGAACAACAAATTCCCGTATCTCTGTGCCCTCAATCATCATTTTGATCTCATCATTTAGCCTTTCTTCAAATCAAATACATAACTCCTTCTCAGTTGATACAATGTCTTGAGCATATTTATTGAGGTATACAAACTCTCTCTCATATTCAGCTACTGACCGATTTCCTTATCGCAAATCAAGAAATTCCTTTTTCTTTTTATCCAGGTATCTCTTACCAACATATTTCTTTTTAAACTCACTCTGGAAAAATTCCCAAGTGATTTTCTCATCTGGTACCATAACTTCTATAGTATCCCAACAACTATAAGCTTCTTTTTTTAATAAAGAAACAACACAAGTAATTATTTAGGGAACACGCCATTTCTCTAAAAACTCTTAATATATTCTAAAGCCAACACTTAGCTTTGACAGGGTCATCATCTTATCTACCTCGAAATTCTTCAACCTCAAATTTTCTGAGCTTTTCTATCGGAGAACGCTCACTAGATTTAGTTACCGGAGGAGGTGAAGGAGCAACCGAGGGTGCTACAGATGGTGCAGTAGGAGGAGGAGGTTGTTGGGCCTGATTTCTTTCTTTCATCATGTCATTAAACCATTGATTCATAACTCAATAGACCATGTTTTTAAGTTCTTGTTCTTGCATCAAAGAAATTGAGACGTTACTACTTGTCCCTTGTTCAGATGTCTGTACTCTACTTTTCGCTTCATCTTGTTCAGCACGTTCAGGTCTATCTGACATCTTTTCAATCTATAAGAAAAACAAAAATGAGACCGGATCATACACATCACACTATTACAGATTTAAATTGCATGTATTTCTAAATACTTTACACATCACGTTTATTCAGAGAATCGACAAAATCGAAGCTCTGATCCCAATAAATGTAATACCCTTAACCCATATCCGTCACCGGAACATGGTTACGGAGCATTATTGGAGTTTTTAAATCATTTACAAATAATTCATGTCAAATGCCATTCATTTTTCGAGATTACTCATAACATCCCTTAAATAGACCCTTGATGCCCAATACGAGTATTAGAATCGAATCGGGACTAAATCGGGAACTTAGAAAAAAAATTTATACAATTTCAAAGCTTTTCCTAAGTGCAGGGATCACACGCCAATGTGGCCAAGGGACACATCCTTGTGGTCCCATGACATGCCCGTGCTTCAGGTCGTGTCTTACCCCGTGTAACTCCTTGACTTGGGTCACACAGCCAACCACATGCCCGTGTGCTAGGCCGTGTGGCCAATTTATTTTCCTAAAATTAGGTGTAGTTTTCACACGGCAAAGTAACACACCCGTGTGCTAAGCTGTGTGTACACTCGTGTCTCTAACCGTGTGCTCAATTCTGAGCATTCTGTTTCTAAATTTTAAGATGCAGGGGACACACGGCTAAACTATATGCCCATGTGCATGGCCGTGTGTCACACACGGCTAAGGTACACGCCCGTGTCTCTACCTGTGTGGATGAAAATAGGCCATTTTAAGGCCACTTCCCTCACTCTTTTATTATCCACCTGTACACAATATTGAAATACACTAAAATATCTCAACCAAACAACCAATTCAAGCCAATACATATGTTTTTCATAATATATTAACACAAAAATCATTTGTTTAACTTTTCCAACTAACTTCATTCATAGATTTACCAAAACCTAATCCTAAATATATATATACAAAACACACATATATATCTATTTTTCATTCATAATTATACTTCATGTTTAGCCCCTTACGATCCATTCTTATACATGCCATATAAACCATAAAATGTATAACAAAATCTACCGGAGTAATCTGGATAGTGTGATCCGATGTGTTGATCCGATCCTCCAAACTTCTTAAAAATCTATAGAGAACATTAAATGGCATAAGTAAGCTGAATGAAGCTTAGTAAGTTCGTTGGCTTTAAACATAAATCTTACCGACCATACTAAAATAATTTATTTAAATAAATCATTCAATATACTATTCCTGCCAAACACAACTTCAAACGATGAATTCACTTATTTGAAATTGATATCAATAATCTAAATTTTCCACATTAATTCCATATAGCATTTACCACTTCTTGTAAATCAAAGAACGACTTATGGATTTGAGTACATTGTAAACAGAAGCCTGAGGCTTGAACGAAAATAGATAAGTGTTAATAGAAACCCATAGGGTTGAACAGAAGCTCGTAAGAGCTGAACGGAAACCCATAAGGGTTAGACTGAAGCTCAAAAGAGCTAAACGGAAGCCCAATAGGGTTAAACTGAAACTCATACGAGTTAACTGAAGCTCATGTGAGCTAAATGAAAAGAAAACATAGAAGTTCACAACAAATGCTGAACCTCGGTTTACTTGTGTAATTTGTTGTCAATTCTTTTCTTGCACTGAACGAATGTACTCAATCTTGCGTTCCAACCGCTTCGTACTTTCACTTTATTATACATAGTTTAACAAATATTTTATTTCAACAATAAACATAAATACCAATCATTAATTGTATAAATAACATTAAAATTTAACCATACGAACTTACCTGGACTAGTTTGTAAAATTTGTTGTAGCTTAGGAACTATTCAGAGAATTTCTCTTTTCCTCGATTTTCTTTGGACTCTTGATCTATAATATAAAATTATTCATTCATTAGCACATATATTTTAGCCTCATTCCACTTCACAATTTATATCTTTCAATTTTCAAAATTACACATTTACTCTAAAATTTACAATTTTTACACTTTAGTCCCTAATCATTTAACCTATCAATTGAACTTATTTTTCTCAATTAACACTTTATTTCAACATTCTAAAGTACTTCACAATCTTTGAAAATAAGAATTTCAACACTAAACTCTAATTCTTAACTTTTTCACAATTAGGTACTAAAAATCAATTTCTATTGAAATCAATTAATAAAATCATCACATAACAAAATTAAAAATTCAAATCCATGCTTATTCATCATAAAATCGAGCACTTATTCATGGAAACTTTCAAAATCACTCATAGAATAAAAAACTAATGAATTCAGTAGTTGGACCTAGTTGTAAAAGTCTCAAAAACACAAAAATTTTAAGAAAAGAACAAGAATTGAACTTACATGTAGCAAAAATATGAAAAACCAGCTTAGAAGAACACTTCAATGGTGTTTTTGGCTGAAGAAAAATGAAGAATTTTCTAGATTTTTAATTTAGTCTTTATTTTATTTGTTTAATTTGTAAAATTTCCAATTTTGCCCTTATTTCACTAAATTTTTTGATTTTTCTCAGCCCATGCTGCCCAAGCTACCACTTTTAAGCTAATTTGCCTTTTAAGTCCTCTTTTATTTAACATTTGAGCTTTTTAATCATTTTGACAAGTTTTGTACCTTTTTCAATTTAGTCCTTTTTAATTAATTAACTATCAAAACGTTAAAATTTTCTAACGAAACTTTAATTCTAACTCAATAACACTCTATAAATATTTATAAAAATATTTACGACTCGGTTTATGAAATCAAGGTCACAATACCTCATTTTCTACCCAATTTACCTAATAAATTCATTTAAATCACAAAATTCACTAATTCAAAAATACTTCTAAAATCAAACTTAATTAATAGATATTAATTTATTAAAATTTTAAACTCACTCGTCGGATTTAGTGATCTTGAATCGCTGTCTCCGACACCGCTGAAAATCAGGCTGTCACATAAACATGTCAGTATTACAACATTTCAAGCATCATGTCCTAGTTGCATACTACCCAGAGCATGCCAAAAATTTGACTGTTATCGTACAATTCTAAACATACCATAAAAATCCATACAAACATGCATAGTAAGGTAACCAAAATGACGACAAGGCATCAAATGGCACCAAGATAACTTTCAAAACTTCTACATGCCAAAACACCAACAGAACATTCATCAAAATAACATTACATGTCATCCTATACATGCCGCTATAAACCTTAGCCAAAATGCTCAAAAAGTATCGAAAACACTTCTAGATAGTGTGATAGATTTCCGACGAGCTTCTAAACCAATTGAGCTTTCAATAATTTATAAAACAAATGAAAAACAACTACGTAAGCAATGAATGCTTAGTAAGGTTGTATAAACCAAACTAAACTTAACATTTCATTTGCATAATATAAAGCATAAGCATAAAATCAACCATAACCTTAAGCTTGGCATAAGCCTATACAACATCATCAAATTCACAAGTTAGTACACTTGTTCATATATATATGAGATCATCCCTAGGATATGTGAATCATCATGTATAAACATAACATTTTGCACCTTCAATGTTCCATAATGTCATTATTCATTGTAGTTACATACTTACCATTTCTTTTTTCCTTTTCTTGTTTGTTAAACCATCTAGAATTACATCGGATACTCGGGAAAGCTTACACGAAGTGTGCCTTTACATATAACTGTAACCTTTCCCTACATTATTGCTCACACGAGCTATGAAATGGGTCTGCTCACACAAGTTGTGGGTCAAAACGTAAGTTACACGATACTACACACACTAGCTGTGGAGAATCTACAACAAATACAGGACCTCAGCCATCGGTAGGACATTTAAGACCAACACCCGAAACATGAAATCCCTAATGACATGTCATTTTTATCCTAAGAATTCCTAAGGTTCATCTAGGACTCAATATCCGTCAATTCATCATAACATTGATACATTTATATATCAATCCATTTAAATTAAAATAGCACAGTAAACATTCAATTCAAATAAAATTAATACGATAATCGTTCATAGTAAACATTCAATTCAAATAACATTAATACGATAATCGTTCATACGAACTTACCTCAATGACTAGGGAATAGAAGTTAGGTCGAACTAATTCGGAGCTTTTACTTTTCCTCGATCTGGGTCTATATATGGTTTATCTTGATTAAATGGAAATTTTTAATCAATTTAATACTTCTAGTATTCAATTGAATCCACACTTCATATTTATGCAAAATTACCAATTTACCCCTAACATTTTAACTTTTCACAATTTAGTCTTTAAGCTCGTAATTTGAAATCTAACCATTTTCATCCTCTATTCAAGCTAGCCGAATTTCATAGGGACTATACCAACTCATTTAAACCAACATTTCATAATTTTAACATGAAATTTTATTATTTTCACAAATAGATCCCTAAATGCAATTTCATCAAAAATCACTTAACAAAACTTGTTTATTTTTCAACAAAGATTCATAATCCATTAACTAACATCAAAACCTAACCAAAAACTTTCATGGAAAGTCTCTCAAACTTTAGCATTTAGGTAAATTAATCCCCAGGCTAGCTAGATTAAGCTAAAACGAACTCGAAAACATTAAAATCATTAAAAACGGGGTTGAAATCACATACCATGCAAGTGTTTAAGCTAGCAGAAAGTTCAAGCCTTAAAATGGAGGTTTCTTTCCTTAATTTTGGTGGAGAAAAACACTGTAGAAGATGATGCAAATTTTATCCAATTACCAATTTAACCTTAGTTATTAACTTTAATAATCAATTAAATTATGTCCATATTTGTCCACTAACCTTATGAATGGTATAATTATCCTTTAAGTCCATTTACTAACATTTCCATATTCATTTAGCCCTTTTAACTAGTAGAACTCCAGTTTTACACTTTTTACGATTTAGTCCTTTTTACTTAATTAACTATGTGAACTTTAAAATTTCTTAATAAAAATTTAATACGACCTTAATTTAATCCCGATGACATTAAAATAATAAAATAATAATTTATTCTTCAAAATTGTGGTCCCAAAATTACTGTTCCGATATCACTGAAAACGAGTTGTTACATATGCTTCCTAATTTCTAAAGAGCACACAACCGTGTCACTAGCCCGTCTGTGACACACGGCCATGTGTCAAACAGTGTGGTGCAAAAACTGTGCCTTTTGGTGTAAGCTACTGACATCGTTACCTTAATTGGATCATGCATGCGCTTCTATCAACTTTATGACCTGTTTAAGATGTACAATACCTACCAATACATACCACAAACCAGAATCCCTAACACTTAACCATCATGCCTCGATGGCGCCATCACATGTTATGAATCAATTCAAATAATTAATCTCATTTCATGCCAATTTAGACTACAACCATATAGGTTCATTATAAACAATCAAAACACTAAGTTTTAGCCACCTATAAATGGCCATATTACCAAAACCAACCATACATAAATTTAGTACCAAATTCATACCCAAGACCTGTACAAATTCCACATTTATATCACTTTAAACATGCACCTAGAACCGTACACAATCCACATACCAAAATGCCATTCAATTCAACCATTAGGGGATACCAAACAACCATTGATATACCTATATAGTAATTACAACCATTTTAGCATTAAAAGACATTTGGAGACGAAAGTGACAAGTTTCAAAACCAACATCAACACTTATATACATTACACATGTATTTATATCAAAAGTAACTAATTCAAGTTTCAATCCACAACAACATATACTTATAGACACCTACTTACATGCCACTTATAACTGTGCCAAAATGATCAAAAGTCGACAGAATTGATTAGTGGATAGTGTGAGCTCCGACTTGATCCAACAGAACGCTCAATTTTTGACAATCTACAAGGATGAAAACGAAACAAAGGTAAGCATACTCAAAGCTTACTAAGTTCGTACAGAAATTAACACAAATTACTTGACATTCTATAATTCAAGAATTGAACATAATAATATAAAACTTTGTATTCCTTGATACCTTACACAAATCATGTCTTAGCCAATAAACGTAATATGTATCTAAGTAAACATAATAATCATAATCAATCCATGAATAACATTCATAAACATATGAGCTCTCTTTGGATTCAATTTCATGGTTTGTTATCGCCTGAAGAACAATAGCAAATTAACCTCGAAAACTCAGGATAGAATTGCCCACATGAGCTATGAAATGTCCTTGCTCACAAGATTTGTAAATCGAGACATTAACCTTTACTTGATGTTGCTCACACGAGTTGTGGAGAATTCGGAACAGATGCGGGATCTCAGCCATCGGTAAGGTATCCAACACCAGTACATAGTACCTGATACAATATAAACACCGGTACAAAGTACCTGCTCAATTATAAACCCTAATGACATATCATTTGTATCCAAATCATTCACCAAGTTCACACAGGCCTTAATTCCATATTCGTTATATTTAAATCCTTTATCAACTTCATATACATATAACAGTACCATTTGCGTTCACATATTCACTTATATTTATCAAAACTTTATTTCATAATTTAGTCATTCAATATCAAACTCATTATTTATTACAACTCAATCACACAAGAACATATGTATATATATTACGAACATAAACAAATATTAATCGAAATAAACCTCATATGAACTTACCTAACCAAAAATGGCAACAAACACGACACTAAGGGCTATTTTGCAGTTTTTCCTTTTTCACATTTATTAATCGATTGATCTATTTCTTGATCTATATAATAATTTAATTCAATTATCATCTCTAAATACCTTATAATGCCTAAATATATGCATATGAACCTTTAATAACATTTTACAATATTTCCCTAAACTTTAACATTTTATTCAATTTAGTCCCTAAAATTGAAACTAACATATTTTTTTATAATTAAACCCCATTTTTAAATCAAATTTCAATTCTATCCTTTTATAACCCTCTAGAATCAAATATTACAGAAGTTTCATGTCAAATTTGGCATAATTATAATTTGGTCCTTAAACTCAAAACTAACTAAATCCACTTTACAAATTAGTTCTGCTTAACATCTAAGCTTAACATGCAACCATTTATCATTGAAAACTTCAAACATCATTAATGAAAAAGTTTCAAAACTTTAACAATTTTGTGAAATAGTCCCTGGGCTAGCTAAATCACGTTCCCGAGATTTTAAAAACATAAAAATTTCAAGAAACGAGCTAGAATTCACTTACTAACCACAACCGAAAGCTTTGAGACCTAAGAAAGCTTTTAAAAAATAGTGGTTTCGATGGAAGGTTGAAGATAAAAGTATGATTTCTCTCTCTTTCCACCTTAACCTATTTTTTAGTTTATTTTATTTTATTTTATTTAAACATAATTTATGATAATTTTTTAATCCATCCAAGCTTACCAAACTGTCTACCATATGTAATATTGGATTAGTTGCCAATTAAATCCCTACAGACTAATTATTTAATCCTTTTATCAACTAAAATTCAATAGAGACTAAGTTTTACAATTTTTACGATTTAGTTTTTATACCATAATTAACCATCTAATCGCTAAAATTTCTGAACCAAAATTCAATATAATGCTATAATAGACTCATAAATATTAATAAATAATATTTACTGACTTGATCATCAAAAAATAGGGTTTCGAAACCATCATTTTCAATATCACTGAAAACGGGTTGTTACAACTTTGATGCATAAGACAAAGCATCTCCCAAATAGACTTGATAGATGAAATATTAGTCTTTCAATCGGTTTGCTCATTTTCAATCAGACTAAGGACATGTTTAGGTTCATTTACTAATACAAGTTGTCTTTTCATATCACGATCCAAACACCTATATCGCTCAGTATTAGTTTAAACATTAGACAACCAATGAGCAACATTTTCTTCCATTTTGTTTTACGTGCAAAAATCATTTGAGAACAATCATATAAAGTATATTAATGCAATCAATGAATTTCTTTATTTATCAATTTGTTTGAAAAAATTACAAGTGTACTTAGATGAAAATACAACACTTATGACACCAGATCCAACATAAATATGGTTTGCCAGAAAGAATCATTTTAAATAATACCAAGAGTTTTAACAATGTCTTGATAGAAGAATTATGTGCACAATTTAAGATAAAACATCACAATTCTACACCATATCGGCCCAAAATGAACGAAGCAATAGAGGCTGTAACACCCCTAACCCGTCTCTGTCGCCAGATTAGGGTTACAGAGTGTTACAATACAAAATAGAACATTTAACTTTAATACAGAATAATAATTCAACTTACAAATTAATTTCTAATTACTCAATTTAATCATGGAAATAACACACATTTGGGAATTAAATCGATCATTCAGGACCCTAAAAACAATTTGGAAATAATCATGGATCAATTTAAAACAAATCAGAAAATTATGGGAAAACATGAAAAAATTGAAAACAGAGGTCACACAACCGTGTGGCTAGGCTGTGTGATATGGCCCAGATCGTATAGACAATCAAGGTAGGGTCACACAGTCGTGTCCAAGCCCGTGTGTATATTCAAAATAGGGTCACACGACCGTGTCACAAGCCATGTACGAGACCATGTAACTCACTGACTTGGTACACACAGCTGTGTCCTAGACCGTGTGTCAGGCTGTGTGAAACCTACACCTAAAATAAAAAAGTGACACATAGCCGTGTAGTCAGGCCGTATGTGTCACACGACTGTGTGACAGCCCATGTCCCAGGCCGTGTGCTTTATACTTAGCCCTAAAACAAGCTATTTCAAGGCCAAACCTTGCCCAACAAGTTACTCATTTGTGCAACATTCGATAGACCTAAACACATTTCAAACACTCAAAAACATACCAATTCAATCAACCTAATTCTCCTAGCCAATATACTATTCAAAGGCACCTCATTTATACCAAAACAACATCAATCAAAACAAAGCTATAATGCCACTTCTCAATCATAAAGTAGAAGTAAGATAGCTACCTAGTATCAACCATTATAAAGCCATTTCATCATTCAAAATATTCATGTAACACCCCAAACTTGGCCTAGATGTTATGGCCGAATCTAGAGGTGTCATAAGATAGGGTTTTGAAAATAAAGTTGTCTCATCAAATTATTCATGTTTCACAACTCGTATTCGTTTATTTGCCAAAATGTAATTTACTGCAGAAGTCTTAAAATCGTTATATTTGAAAAGCATAGTTCGTGCTTTTAAAAACCTTTGTTTTAATAAAAACCGTGTTTTTAGTGAGTTATCCAAACAAGATATTAAACAAAATCTAGATCCCAAAAATTGAACCAACAGTCTGGAGAGACCAATTAATACAAAACTCCCAGAAATAATATTTAAGAAAATATAACCTTTAATTAAAATTCAGTTCATAGACTAGTGGTCACCGCAAGACTCCGCTGCACCAATCCGTCTAAGTCTGTGGACTACCTGAACAGAACAGACCAACAGATGTGAGTTTTTGTAAACTCAGTGTGTAACCCAACAGAAATAGACATTCAATACATATAGTAGTCTCATATACAGTCAGATACAGATTCAGACTTAAGTCATTTTTTAGTTACAGATATCAGAATCAGTTATGCAGAACAAATAGTCAGAATCCTACCCCCATCCTCTACGCACCATCTCCGACTATCCCATCACACCATGTGGGGTTAAAAACACCCACTCAGCCCTACACACCATATCGTGCCATTATGACACATATCAGATAATGTACAGCCAAGCTGCTAGAATATTAGTGAAGATCACCATACAGGCACTTCTTCCTCATATACAAATCCCACCCCAAAACATATACAGAAAACATATACAGAATAATAGATTAGACATGCTCGACATGCTTATATACAAATAACAGAAATACATCTGACAGAATAATGAGACATGAATAGCATTATCATACTCAGAACAGAATATCAGACTATCAGATCCTACAGTTTTAGCGTTTGGTTAGCCCTTACTGACCTTACGGTAGGCCCACAGTTAATTGGAACGACCAGTGCGACCCTAGGGAAAATTTCAGAAATATGGGCCCACACGCCCAGATTAGCCTTGCCCGTGTGACCCATATGACCTGGCTTAAGATTCACACGTCCGTGTGACATGCCTGTGTAGGGCCACACGCCTAACCTAGCCTAGCCTGTATGGCCCACACAGTCACACTCGAGCCACCACACGATCGTGACCTACGCACGGTCACTCCTTCGTCGATGACACAGTTGTGTCTTACACATGGCCAACCACATGGGTAACCACACGCCCGTGTGACATCGGCAGAACAACTTTTTGGCTTTTGCCAAAGTTTGATTTTCTGCATTTTGGGTACACACTTGCTTTCGATTTGATGAAAAAACTATCCCAAGCCTTCCAAGACCTAAAAACAGCATATCTAACATTGATTTAACGAATTTGTTAACAAGTTCGACCACAAGAATCGATAAGAAGCTGACTTACCACCGATGCCAAAATGCCTCTAACGTGTACTAAACCGCTGAAACGTAATTCCCCATTTCACAATCTTCACCTAAACACCGAAACAATCAATAAACCTCTCCATATTTTCATCGCAAAAATCTCAAACCAAATATCAATGAAAAAAAAGTTCTACAAATTTCAATGAATAAAGAGTTCTACTTACCACACCAAAAGGAGAATCCGATGACTCCAACCGTACGATCGAACAACGGTTTCACGAGTCAAAATGAAAGAAAACCAAAATAGAGAGTTATAGAGATGGAGGAAAAAAAAGGTCAAAAAGGGGAATACAGAAGAAATTCTGACGTGATTTTCTTTGCGAGAGAGAAAATGAAAAAAATAAAAAGACAAATAAAAAGAATAGATATCCCAACTCCCTTAATTTCCTCCCACCAACCTACTAGCTCAACTCCCTCAGAATTTTAACTCCACTAAAAATCTAATAGACAACTAAGCAAAATTAATACCTACGCTTGCGCAAAGGTTCAAACATAGGACCTCCAACACACTAACTCCCTTACCACTTGAACCAGTAGGCTTATTCTGATATGGATTAACAGACAATTTTATATAAGCCCACTCAACAAGGGTAAGGCTTGGGTCAAAAATAACAAAATTAGTAAATGTGAGACTTGAACCCAAGTCCTCACACACACACCAGAACACTTAATCACTGAAGCAGACACACATTTGTGTCAGATAACTACAGAATCAGAAATAAATTATTCAGGGCGTTACAATTCCACCTCCCTGAAAGAAATTTCAACCTTAAAATTTTTTTAATCAGTACAGATGAGGATACTGCTGACACATCGAGTCCTCAGGCTCCCACGTGGCTTCCTCAGTGCCATGATTCGTCTACAGAACCTTTACCAACATAATGGGCTTCCTCGTCAGAACCTTAACATCATGATCCAAAATCTAGACTGGATCCTCCTTAAAAGTCAAATCCGGTCTATCTCAATCTCCTCAACAGGCATAACATGATATGAATCAGACTGATACCGCTTCAACATCGAGACATGAAATATATTGTAGATAAGGTCCAACTCTAGAGGTAGCTCCAAATGATAAGCGACTGGTCCCACACACTTCAAAATCGATACGACCCAATAATCCTAGGGCTTAACTTGCCCTTGCGATTGAACCTCTGAACTTTCTTCCATGGAGAAACCTTAAGAAAGACGAAGTCCCCCATAGAGTACTCGATATCACGACTCTTCAGATTTACGCAAGATTTCTTTCTATCAGAAACTGTCTTTAGATGATCCCGAATCAGTCTAACTTTATCCTCGGTCTTAGAAACCAACTCAGGGCCCAAAATATGAAGTTCACCCAACTCAGTCCAACATAGTGGAGTGTGGCACTTACGACCATAAAAAGCCTTGTAAGGTGCCATATAGATCCTAGACTGGAAACTATTATTGTAGGCGAACTTAGCTAGTAGCAGATAATCCTACCAACTATCTCGGAAATCAATTAACAACTCTGAAGCATATCCTTTAGTATCTGAATCACCTCTCAGATTTACCATCGGTCTAAGGATGGAGCGCAGTACTAAAGTTCAATCTCGAACCCAGATCCTCTTGCAATTTTTTGTAAAATCGAGATGTGAAGCGAGGATCCCTATCAGAAATTATCAAAACAGTAACCCTATGCAGTCTTATAATTTTATAAATATACAACTTCGATAACTTCTGCAGAGAAAAGTTCGTCCAAACCAGAATAAAATGAATGGACTATGTCAATCGATCCACGATGACCCAAACAAAATCCTTTTTAGTGGGTGTCAAAGTGATCGTCGATTTTCTTGTGATAAGTTTTATAAATTTATAATGAATCGTTCTTGAAACTAACTATTATCACGATGTAGGCAAGTGTACCTATCGAACAGTAGTATAGTTTTAGCAAGACCGGATTGTCGAACCCAAAGGGCTATGAGTACTAGTATTGACTGTCTTCTTATTATCTAGCTGAAGAAAAGAGATTTGTTTTAATTAACTAATTAATTTAACTAAGAACTTGCAGAAAATAGAATTTAGGAAATTACTTTTGGGGAAAACGATTGATTAAGACAATACCTAAGGAAAAATCCACCTAGACTTTTACTTGTTATTCTGGCTCCAAACCAGACGATTTATTCATTTAACTTGTTCTGTAGAAATCCCTACTGTATATTATTATCCCTCTCGAGACTAACAACGTCTAATCCATAGGTTGAATAACCGAGAGTTATCTCTAATTAACACCCTAAGGTTGTATTAACTCGATTTATGGATTTCCTTATTAGGTTTCACCCTAATCCAGCAAAATCTTGTCATCCTATCTCTAGGCACGCAATCAACTCCGCTTAATTACGACAAAGTTACTCTTAGCCAGGGTCTAACTTGAAGTGATATCTTGAAATACCAAAACAAGAATTAAGAACACATAATTAAGAACAAGTCAAATATTTATTATACGATTCAGAAATAATAACAAGGTTTTGTCATAGGTTTCATCCCCCTTAGGCATTTAGGGGTTTAGTTCATAACTAAACAAGAAAACATCTCAGAATAATAATGATTACAAAACATAAAGAAAACCCAAAACTCCTGAAGGGGAAATTGAGGAGAGACCTTCAGTCTTGATAGTGGCTCCGGCTTCTAAGATGGATCAATCAGCTTCCTTGGAGTAATTCCTTACTCCCTATTTTTTGTCTCCCTTTTCTTCCTCCTCTAGGGTGTATTTATAGGCTTTGGAATGCCTTCGAACCCTCAAAAGTGGCTTTTTTCAAATTGGACTTAACTTGGGCTTGGCAGGGACACGCCCGTGTGCAATAACTTTAGGCCGTGTTCGAGGTACACGACCGTGTGTTATACCCGTGTGAATCGTGCTTTAATTCTGCCAAATTGACACGGCCGTGTGATCTGCCCGTGGAAAGAGGTCTAGGCCATGTTGATTTTGTGCTTTGGCCTATTTTCTCCGTTTTCGGCCTGTTTCTCGTTCCTTTCGTTCTCCTATGCCTACTTGAGAATAAAACATGAAATTAAGGCATTAGGAGCATCGAATTCACCAAATCTAAGGAGAAATCATTCATAAAAGGCGTTAAGCATGGGTTATAAATATTTATAAATTATGGTTAATCAAATACCCCCACACTTAAGCGTTTGCTTGTCCTCAAGCAAAATCCTCGGATCACAGTTAAGATTTCTTTTTTTTTTCAACTTATAATTCTGATCAGTATTATCTCCAATCATCTCATAAGTAATCATACATTGAGAATTCAACTAAAAGAATATTAGAGCTTCAAACATTCTGGATTGAGTATTTTAATCATGAAAAACTTAGGTATCTCCCTTCCCCTAGGTAGTTATCATTGATTTGGAACCTCACAGAGTTTAACATCCTCACTAAAGATTCACTCAAATCTCGAAGTGTTTAAGGACAATGAAATTAGCACTCATCAGTCAATATGAAAAGTTATTACCATAGGCTTGCATAAAAATCAAATCTCCACCACTATAAATCGAGATGATACATCAATCCAAAGATCTTTAAAGGGTTGTAACGAGGCTTAGTTAGGGGGTGTGGTCACAAGATAAAAGAAAGGGTTAGAATCGAGATTGACTTGAAAAATTACTTAACTAGAAAAAAATATTAATTCATCACTTGTGTACAACAAAGCTTTCTTCTTTGACTATGGAATGAGACTTACAAGTAGCAGATAACTACTGATTTATATACATGCTTTTTTAAAAAAAAAGTCAAATATCATAAATTACTATTAAGAACAAGACATTGTTAAGTAATTTATTCAAATCAATTCTCGACAAAAATTAGGGATCAAATTAATTCAAGGGGATTTCAACAATAATGGGTTAATGGTTAATATCGAGGATGGTACAAGGAATGGCTTGTTAGGCTCAAAGGGGTTTACTAAGGGTTAACCGTGGAGGTAGGCTTTTCATGGCATGAGTGGGTTAATCTTAAGTGCCTCTATCATCTTGATATATCAAATCAAATAGTATGGTCTGGATATGCATAATCAGGCAAGTTCTAGAATAACAATTCAATATTGGCACCCTCAAAGCAATAATAAAAGTGAGCATGAAAGAATTAATAGATGCTCAAAAGGCTCAAAAATCTCACAAAAATTATGGCTTTTTGATGTTTCAATATGTGGGATTCAATTCAAGATAATACCTAAATTTGGGGAAACAACCTAAAATTTTAAATTCTTAAAGTTTAACTTATCATGCTTGATTTTCTAGTGTCTTAAAGTTTAACAATCAATGCATGAATGCCTATGTTTTAATTCAAGATATATCAATCAAAATTATCAGTCAATCAAAATTCAACTTAAACATGATATGAGAGATTCACAAGAGAACAAAGTACTATTCAGGGATTTTCAGATAATGAAATGATTATCCCCCCACACTTAAGATGTACATTGCCCTCAATGTACAAGGTTAGATATATAAGAAAACATAAGATCATAAGATAGGGAAAGAATTGAAACTTCCTGAGTACTGAATGAATGTCCTAGTTTGGCATTATGGAGGTGGAAGAGGATACTCTGGTGGTAGTAAAGGTTGGATACCACAGGTGCTGTGCCAAAAGAATATTATATCTCCTTATTGAGCAGTGCATGGTAACCGTGGTGAACCTTTTCCATTGGAGTTTGAAGTTCCTAAATGATTGTGAGCTTTGGAGCTCTGTGATAACTATGATAAAAGTAGGAACTGTTTAGGGAATATTAGGAAGAATGATTTTCTTAAAAAAGATTAGCTGAGAGTAAAGATTGTTAGATAAATATTATAAATCCTAATAAAGATAAAATGAAAGAAAAATAAAAAGTTGTCTTAAATGAAAATAAAAATAAAAATAAAAATAAAAATAAAAACATAAAATAAGAAAAATAAAAATTTCTAAACATCTTCATAGCTGGATGGTTCGCGAGGTGGGACTGGCGATGAGATGTGGAGGTGTTGACAAATCTGCTGTAGAGTAGCATCAATGTTGTCAAATCTTTGAAAATATTGCTGCTCGAATCTGTTAAGGCGCTCAGAGATGTCAGTGTATGAAGCCGCCGCATGAACTGGCCGAGAAGGTGGTGGTGGTGGGTCCTCGTGTTGGGTAGGGACATCATCAGTAATGTCCTCAGAAACCTTCTGCTTGGTGGATTGAGCGAGACGATATTGTGGAGGGTAGGTTCCTCGGCGCCTCTCGATCATCCTTATACTCATCATACTCGAGATTCCTTGTGGAGACATCTGGCCAATAAGGGTTAAGGATGATGCTTGGGCTGCGGTGTTAAGGAGTCTGAAGTATCGCGCCAGTCGAGTCACGTATGGGCCAATGGAGATGACCACTCTCTGATGTCACTCCGTCTGGTGGCGTATGGCAAGGGCGAAGAAGTAGGCGAGGTTGATGACGTGCCCGTTGGACATACACCATAAATAATAGACGTCGTGGGTAGTGACGACGCCGGTGCTCTCCCTCCGTTCTGTCAAAGTGTAAGATAAGAAAGAATGAAGGTACCTTAGGGACAAAGGGAGGGATGATGCCTTTGTGCGACTGGGGTCGTAGGTAGCCGAACGTGGGACGAGGGTGTCCTAACACGGTGAGGAAGAACGATTAATGTGGCGGTAAAGAGCGTGTAGGTCATTCTCCTTTCTAAACTCCTTGGTATAGAGACCCAACGCAGTACTAAACTCGGGAACGCTTAGTTGGCGGACTAACTCGCCTAAGCGTAACTGGACCGTGCTGGGATCGTCGTAGTTGGTTATGACGGTTTGAAGATGGAATGTCGAACACAGTTCTATTGTGAACTTGAGGTATATCGGCTCGATAATCCCAAAGAATTGCTCTCAAGGGTAGGTGGTAAGAAGAGCCCGGATCGCATCAGCCAACTGGACTTGTTCGATAGCAGCCCAGTCTATGCAGCAGCCTGTTGCTAAGGGTCGAGCACGTAGTATCTGATATAGTTCCTCTTGAGGTCTGTTGGGAAACTAGAGGAATGGGTGACGGATTTTTGCGGTAGGGTCCGCGGAAGATAATGCTCTCTTTCCTTTCTTTGAAGCGGTGACGGTGGCTTACTTGCTTCGTGAGGACGACATTGTGAACCTATATGAATGAAGAAAAAAAAATAACAATAGGTATATAAATTGAAAAGCCATAACTTTGAACAAATAATTTCAGCCAAAATACGAACCAAGCATAACCAACCCAATTTCTTTTAACAGCATAATTTCTTGACATTTATCAAAGTGAGGACATGTGGATGAGCATATGAATGGCATGTAAATGACAAAAGAATGAAGCTTTCCTAACAAATTTTATGAACATAAAAAGCATGAAAAATTTTAACTATTCTTTATCATGAAAGTTTTATTTCTAACTAAATGAATAAAGTAAAGAATGCATGCAAGAACTTAAACTCAATGATGGGTGTGATATTTAAATGATGAAAAATATAGAAATAAAGTAAAAAACTTGCATATTATCATGATAACTAGGCCTAAAAATTAATAAAATAGAAAAGGAAGAAGTAAACAAATACTAGAAAGAGGAGAAAATGCATCAAAAACGAAGTTGGAAGCGGCGCACGGGTATGGCGTGGAGGCCGTATGGACTTGCAGCGGCTAGGGTTAGGGTTTTTGAGTGGGGAAGACAATGAATAGTACAGGGTATTTATAGATTTTGAGGCAGACAGCTAGGGGACACCCCCGTGTGTCCCAATTTCAGGCCATGTGTTTTGCGTTTTTCCATTTTTGAGTGGGGAAGACAATGAATAGTACAGGGTATTTATAGATTTTGAGGCACACGGCTGTGGCGATTTATCATTGCCCGTGTTTTGGGAAAATATTACCTTATTTCCACACAGTAATACACACGGCCGTGTGCTTGGCCGTGTCCCTGTGGTAAACCTGTTTTTAAGAGCTCTGTTAGTCGTGGCAAGTGTTAAACACTAAATTTTAAAGAAGTTAGTGCAATTAGTTCTCGGGTTGCCTCCCGAGAAGCGCTTATTTATAGTCTAAGCTTGATTTACCTCTCCGTTTAATGGTTAGGGTTGGTTAAGGAGTTCGTACTCATTCCCGCTGTCATTCTTATCAAAATAAAGCTTTAGCTGGGACTTGTTTACCTTAAAAGTGCCGAACTTAGGATGACTTACCTCCACTGTACCGAATGAGAAAATACTGAGTACCGTAAGAGGAGTTTCTTCATTTGGGTTGGGAGTGACAATGTGAGGGTCTGCGGTATCTAATAAGACTTGATCTCCAATCTTAAGTAGATTTGGAGAGGTATCGAGCTTGTTTTGGAGTAGTTTCAGTTTATCGGGTGTTCTCGGTTTATGTGCTCGCCATTTGTCTAGCTCCTCTATTTGTACCCTTCTTTCTTCATGAATGGGTCCTCTATTGTTGTTACTGGAATATGGCTCGTGAACTTGTTTCAAACTCAATTTCTGCAAAGTGGATTTTGTCATATCATCAGGTTTAGCAGAATGGTGTGGACAATTACCTTCACTTTTCGATGTGTTGCCAGAATTACGAGCTTGAAGGGTGATCATCTCGTCTCCTGCACGAAGGGTGAGCTCACCTATGCCAACATCAATAATTGTTTTAGCAGTTACTAAAAAGGGCCTCTTTAAAATCAAAGGGGTGCTGGTATCCTCCTCTATGTCTAAAACATCGAAATCAACGGGAAATATAAATTTATCCACTTTCACTAGTACATCTTCAATAATACCCCTAGGAAATCTTATGGTTTTATCTGCCAGTTGAATGCTCATCCTAGTTTGTTTGGGTTTCCCAAGACCTAATTGTTTAAACATTTTGTAAGGCATGACATTGATACTTGCCCCTAAATCAGCTAATGCATTATTCACATCTAAACTACCAATTAAGCAAGGAATTGTAAAACTCCCTGGATCTTTCAATTTGTTGGGTAGCTTATTCTGTAGAATAGTTGAGCAAACTGCGTTTAGCTCCACATGCGATGCTTCGTCCAACTTCCGCCTGTTTGCTAAAAGCTCTCTTAAAAATTTCATTGCGTTTGGCATCTGTGACAGAACTTCAATAAATGGTAAGTTGATATGTAATTTTTTTAAAAGTTTAAGGAATTTACCGAATTGTTCATCTAAGCGGTCTTTCCTTATCACGTTAGGGTATGGAACTCGAGGCTTATATTCTACATTCACTGTTTTATTCTGACTTACCTCACCATCACCTTTGCTTTCCATATTTTCTTGCCTTGGTTGTGGCTCAGTCTCAATACATCCTTCTTGAGCATCAATTGCATTGAGCTGTTCCCTTAGGTTTGGTTCAGTATTACTTGGCAAACTACCTTGTGGTCGTTCAGAAATTAATTTGGATAGCTGACCTATTTGAGTTTCGAGTCCTTGAACTAATACTTGTTGATTTTTGAGTGCTGTCTTGGTATTCTGGAAACGAGTTTCTAACACCGAGATGAATTTAGAGAGCATCTTCTCAAGGTTCGGTTTCTTTTTCTGTTGATAAAGTAGCTGTTGAAAACCCTGAGGATTCTGTGGCCTTTGATTTCCTTGACCACCCCAAGAGAAATTTGGGTGGTTCTTCCAACCTGCATTATAAGTATTACTATGTGGGTTATTTTGTGATCTAAAATTATTGTTACCCATATAGTTGACTTGTTCCTCTTCAGTTGTAGGATTGAATGGTGGGTATTCTGTAAGCACACCTCTTCCACTTGAATCACACCTCATCACTGGATGTACCTGCATAGAACCAAGTAAACCATCAAATTTTTTATTCGGAAGTTCTACCTGATTTGACAACATAGTGACCGAATCGACATTATAAACGCCTGCTATTTTTGTTGGCTTAGTCCTCATAACTTGCCACTGATAGTTATTCAGTGATATCTCTTCAATAAATTTAGAAGCCTCTTCAGGTGTTTTGTTATTGATGGTCCCACCAGCAACTGCATCAATCATTTGTCTTGTCGAAGGGTTCACACCATTGTAGAATGTTTGAACTTGCAGCCATAGAGGTAATCCATGGTGTGGGCACATTCACAAAAGGTCATTGTATCTCTCCCATGCATCGTAAAGAGTTTCTAAATCCATCTGTACAAAAGAAGAGATATCATTACACAACTTAGCTGTTTTTGCAGGTGGAAAATAATTTAACAAAAATTTTTCGGTCATTTGTTCCCAAGTGGTAATGGATCCTCGTGGTAGTGAGTTCAACCACTGTTTAGCTTTGTTCCTCAGTGAAAAAGGGAATAACCAAAGGCAAATGGCATAATAAAAAATGCCATTAATTTTGAAAGTGTTGCACAGTTCTAGGAAATTTGCCAAGTGAGTGTTGGGGTTCTCATCCTGCAAACCATCAAACTGAACAAATTGCTGTATCATCTAAATCGTGTTAGGTTTCAGTTCAAAATTATTTGCAGCAATAGTAGGCCTAACTATACTTGACTCAGTTCCGGTAAAATTAGGTTTAGCATAATCATACATAGTACGAGCAGCAGGGTTCTGATTTCCTAATTCAACAGGTATGGCTGGAGGTAGCGAATTGTCTTGATTTTCAGCCATCTCTTCGGTTGTAGTTGAGATATCGTTCTCCTGCTCTTCCTCTGTGTATCTTAAGCTACGCCTGATTTCTCGTCGGTTTCCACGAGCTGTACGATCAATTTTCTCGTCAAAAAGCAATGGTCCTGACGGGTTTCTTCTAGTCATAAACTACAAGAACCTGTTAGGAGAAGAAAAAAATTAGTAAAATAAAAATTGAATTTATATTGCAAGAAAATAAATGGCTAAAGTAATAAAAATTGAGCGTTCCTAATATCTTAGTCCCCGACAACGACGCCAAAAACTTGATCGTCGATTTTCCTGTGATAAGTTTTATAAATTTATAATGAATCATTCTTGAAACTAACTATTATCACGACGTAGGCAACTGTACCTATCGAACAGTAGTATAGTTTTAGCAAGACCGGATTGTCGAACCCAAAGGACTATTAGTACTAGTAATGACTGTCTTCTTATTATCTAGCCGAAGAAAAGAGATTTGTTTTAACTAACTAATTAATTAAACTAAGAACTTGCAGAAAATAGAATTTGGGAAATTACTTTTGAGGAAAGCGATTGATTGAGACAATACTTAAGGAAAAATCCACCTAGACTTTTACTTGTTATTCTGGCTCTGAACCGGACGATTTATTCATTTAACTTGTTCCGTAGAAATCCCTACTGTATATTATTATCCCTCTCGAGACTAACAATGTCTAATCCATAGGTTGAATAACCGAGAGTTATTTCTAATTAACACCCTAAGGTTGCATTAACTCGATCTATGGATTCTCTTATTAGGTTTCACCCTAATCTGGCAAAATCTTGTCACCCTATCTCTAGGCGCGCAATCAACTCCGCTTAATTACGACAAAGTTACTCTTAGCCAGGGTCTATTCCTCCTCCAACTAAGAGTAGTAACTTGAAGTGATATCCTGAAATACCAAAACAAGAATTAAGAACACATTATTAAGAACAAGTTAAATAT
Organism: Gossypium anomalum; assembly: GCA_025698475.1. NCBI lineage: Eukaryota > Viridiplantae > Streptophyta > Magnoliopsida > Malvales > Malvaceae > Gossypium > Gossypium anomalum. Next base: position 22,597,100 of record CM046966.1, read on the forward strand.
TTATCATACGATTCAGAAATAATAACAAGGTTTTGTCATAGGTTTCATCCCCCTTAAGTATTTAGGGGTTTAGTTCATAACTAAACAAGAAAACATCTCAGAATAATAATGATTACAAAACGTAAAGAAAACCCAAAACTCCTGAAGGGGAAATTGAGGAGAGACCTTCAGTCTTGATAGTGGCTCCGGCTTCTGAGACGGATCAATCGGCTTCCTTGGAGTAATTCCTTACTCCCTATTCTCTGTCTCCCTTTTCTTCCTCCTCTAGGGTGTATTTATAGGCTTTGGAATGCCTTCAAACCCTCAAAAATGGCCTTTTTTGAATTGGACTTAACTTGGGCTCGACAGGGCCATGTCCGTGTGACACGCCCATGTGCGATAACTTTAGGCCGTGTTCGAGGTACACGGCATGTGTTATACCCGTGTGAATCATGCTTCAATTTTACCAAATTGACACGGCCGTGTGATCTGCTCGTGTGAAGAGGTTCAGGCCATATTTATTTCGTGTTTTGGCCCATTTTCTCTGTTTTTGGCCTGTTTCTCGTTCTTTTCGTTCTCCTATGCCTACCTGAGAATAAAACATGAAATTAAGGCATTAGGAGCATCGAATTCACCAAATATAAGGAGAAATCATTCATAAAAGGCGTTAAGCATGGGTTATAAATATGTATAAATTACGGTTTATCACAAAGGCAACCCACTAACAAAGTCCATCGTTACTCGTTCCCATTTCCATAAGGGAATCTTAACGGGTTGGAGCAACCCCGTAGGCAATTGGAGCTCAGCCTGAACTTACTGACACGTCAGACAACTAGCAAAAAAATTTGTAATCTCGCGTTTCAAACCTGGCCACCAGTACAACTCACGAACATCGCAATACATCTTATTACCACCGGGATGCATAGCATAAAGGCTACGAAGCGCCTCCCTCAGAATTGACTGCCTCAAATTGAAATCATTCGGCACACAGATCTGACCTCGAAAACACAAAACACCATCATTTATTCAGCCTAAAATCTGAAGTACTGCCACTCTCAACTTGGCGAAACCATAAACCCAGAAACTTATCCCACAATTGCTTAACTCGAATCTGATCAATCCAAGTCGGCTTAACTTGTAACTCAGCTAACAGACTCCTATCATCAAACAGACTAAGTCGAGTGAACATCACTTTCAAATCAGTTATCGCCCTACGACTAAGAGCATCGATCATAATATTGGCCTTACCAGGATGATACTCTATTGTGCAGTTGGAATCTTTGAGCAGCTCATTCCATCGACGCTATCTAAGATTCAACTCCTTCTGAGTAAGGAAAATAATACACCTCTCACCATACAGATAGTGCCTCTAGATTTTCAACACAAAAACCTCTGCAGCCAACTTGAGATCATGTGTCAGATAATTTCTTTTATGTGTTTTAATCTGATGAGATGCATAAGCCACAACCTTACCATTCTGTATCAGAATACAACCTAAACCAACATGCAATGCACCACTACATACCACAAACTTTTTACCAGATTCAGGCTATATTAAAATAGGAGCCTGAGTCAGAACAGACTTGAGCTTCTTGAAGCTCGACTGTTACGCAACATTCTAGACAAAAGGAACACCCTTGCACAGAAGCTTAGTCAAAGGAGCTGTAATAAGAGAGAACTCCTCCACAAAACGCCAATAATACCCTGCCAAACCCAAAAAACTGTGGATCTTAGATACGTTCTTAGGCTATTTCCAATCAAGCACAATCTCAATCTTTCTAGGATCAACTTGAATCCTCTTAGCAGAAACCATGTCCCGCAGAAAAGTTACCTTACATAACCAGAACTCACACTTGCTCAACTTAGCGTAGAGCTTTTTTTGGGAAGAATCTGAAGCACTACTCTAATACGCTTATCATGTTCATCTTCAGTCTTAGAGTAAACTGGAATATCGTCAATGAAGACCATGATGAACTGATCTAGATATGGCTGAAACACTAGGTTCATCAGATCTATGAATGCAACCGGAGCATTCGTCAAACAAAAAGGCATAACTAGGAACTCGTAGTATCTATAATGAATCCTAAATGTAGTCTTATGAACATCAGCTTCCTTAACTCTCAACTGATGATACCCAGAGCGAAGATCAATCTTCGAGAACACAGAAGCCCCCGAAATTGATCAAACAGATCGTCGATCCTTTGAAGTGGATACTTGTTTTTCACAGTAAGTTTGTTCAGCTGTCGATAATCGATGTACATCCTCATGGTGCCATCATTTTTCTTCACAAACAGAAATGGTGCCCCCCATAGAGACACACTAGAGTGAATAAAACCACGATCTAAAAGCTCTTGAAGTTAAGCCTTAAGCTTTGTAAGCTCCTTCTGTGCCATTAGGTAGGGAGCGATTGGCACCGGAGCTATACCTGGTAGAAGCTCAATACTGAACTCAACTTCTCAACTAGAAGGTAAAGTCGGTAACTCCTCAAGAAAGACATCCTAAAAATTCCTTACATTTCTGATATCCTTGGTAGAAGGTTCCCTAGAATCAAGAACACTAACATAGGCCAAATACGTCGCACACCTTTTCCAAACCAATTTTTTAGCCACAAGAGCGAAGATCACATTGGATAGATAATCTCGACGCTTGCCAATAACAACCACCTCCTTATCATCCTCAGTCCTCAGAACAACCCTCTTAGTCACACCATCCAAACTGGCTCAGTACTTAACTAACCAGTCGATACCCAGAACCAAGTTGAACTCCCCGAATGGAAGCTTCATCAGATTTGCCAGAAATACGGCCCCTTGCGCCTCTAACGGAACATCTCTATAAAGTTTACTAACCTGAACAGGCTGCCTCAACGGACTCAATACAGTAAGCTCTCTAGAAGTGTTTTCAATGGAAATCCCTAGGTTTTCAGATACAAAACTAGCTACATAGGAGTGTGTAGAACTTATGTCTATCAAAGTAGTGTTAGGTACATAAAAAATTAATAACGTACTGGTGATAACATCTAGAGCATCTCTATCCTCTAGGTGTTGAGCAGCATAAATCAGTGTAGGCTGCCTCACCTCAGTCTGACTAGTACCTTTGCCCGGTGCTCTCTGCCCACGACCCATACCATTACCACCCCTAGTCGATCCACGACTCTTAGGTGGCTTCTGAACTGCCCTCTAAGGCTGTACAGAGCCTGATCCTGAAGCTTGCATTTGATCTGTCCACTGTGGACACTCTCTAATACGGTGCTCCAAAGATCCACACCCCAAACAAGCCCTAATCCTCCTCTAACACTCGCCCGGATAGCACCTACCACACTCTCCATACGGCTGAATCCTAGTAGGAGCAACAAGAGCCCCCTCTATAACTGGCCCATCAGGTTTGGCCTTTTTCTAAGGCCTCTGAATAGAACTAAAGGGCTCTGAATCCCTCTTGTTCTTACCTCTCACTCGGTCTCTATTCTGCCGCTCCACGCACTTAACATCCTCGGTGATCTTTAGCTTCTCAACCAGAATCACGAACCATGCACTTAACATCCTCGACAATCTTCACCTTCTCAACCAGAATCGCGAACTCTCGCTCCCTCTATGGAGCAATCACTACCTTCAAATTATCCCTCAAGCCGTCTTCAAACCAGACGCACCTTTCATACTCAGACACCACCATGCCTCGAGCATACAGCTCAACCTCAGAAACTCTGTCTCATACTCGGCCACAGATCTATCACCTTGCGTGAGATTCATGAACTCACACCTACAAGCATCCACATAGCTCGCTCCCACATACTTCCGTTGAAAAGTAGTCTTAAAGAAATCCCAGTTTAGAAAATCAGACTAACTACCCTCCTCAACCGATAACCACCACTGATATGACTCATCGCGAAGCAAAGAGACTGTACCTTTAATTTTCTGCTCGTGTGTACAGTCAATATCATTCATGATCCTCTCGGTAGCCTCCAACCAATACTCAGCCATAGTAGGAACGACTCCAGTAATACCCCTAAACAGCTCAGCACCATTGGATCGGAGTCGTTAAGTTACCGACCCATGGCCTCTAGAACTAGAATGGGGTCCAGTGACCCTCTCCAAAATCCTTAACATGGCTTGGGACAGTGCGTCATCCCTAGCTGAACAAATTTGAAAGCTAGTCTCAGTAGCAGGCGAAACTGGTGTCTCACTCATATCTAGATTTGGCATACTGCCTAAAGAGGAAGACTCAACTCGAGCCCCCTACTGCCTTTACTACACCCACGAGTACCACGTTCGCAAGTTCCATAAGTGCTCATTTTATAATTCGAATTTATTTACACTATACAATTTTATGCATCAGTTCTAGTTTTTATTAACAGATATTTTATGCATAAATTATCAGAAGTTCAAAGATGGTTTCAGAAGTTTCAGTTTCTAACTATTTTAGTATAGTTTCAGAAAGAACTAACTACAATGTTTTCAGAATAGTTCTATCTAAGCACAGAGATACTTAGAGGATCGACGTCGGAGACTCGATGTACCACATACTTTCTCAAGTTATCCAAAATATTTGATAACCAATTCCTTTTTTAAAACACAATTTTGGAACCCAAAATTCATAGCCTGAGGGAACCCAAAATTCATAGCCTGAGTTTTCTAACTTAGATCTAATACCACTAAATGTAACACCCGAAACCCGGCCTAGATGTTATGACCGAATCCGAAGGTGTTACAGGATAGGGTTTTAAAAATAAAGTTGTCTCTCTTCAAATCATTCATGTTTCACAATTCTTATTTGTTTATTTTCCAAAATGTAATTTATTGCGGAAGTCTTAAAACCGTTATATTTGAAAATTATATTTGAAAAACACAGTTCGTGTTTTTAGAAACCTTTGTTTTAATAAAAATTGTGTTTTTAGCGAGTTATCCAAACAAGATATTAAACAAAATCTAAATCCCAAAAATTGAATCAACAGTCCGTAGAGTTTAATTAATACTAAACTCCCAGAAATAATATTTAAGAAAATATAACCTTTAATTAAAATTTAGTTCATAGACTAGTGGTCATCGCAAGACTCTACTGCATCGATCCGTCTAATTCTGTGGATTACCTGAACAGAACAGACAAACAGAATAGACATGCAATACATACAGTAATCTCATATATAGTCATATACAGATTCAGAATTAAGTTATTTTACAGTTACAAATATCAGAATTAGTTATGCAGAACAGATAGTCAGAATCCTACCCACATCCTCTACACCATCTTCGACCATCCCATCGCACTATATGGGGTTAAAAACATCACCCAACCCTACACACCATATCATGCAATTATGACATATATCAGATAATATGCAACCAAGCTGCAAGAATATTGGTAAAGATCGCCATACAGAACACTTCCTCCTCATATACAAATCCCACCCAAAAATAGACATAGAAAAAAAATACAGAATAACAGATTAAACATGCTCGACATGCTTATATACAGATAACAGATATACATCTAATAGAATAATCAGACATACATAGCATTGTCATACTCAGAACAGAATATCATACTATTAGATCCTACAGTTTTAGGGTTTGGTTAGCCCTTATTGACCCTACGATAGACCCACAATTAATCAGAACGACCTGTGCGACCCTAGGGAAAATTTTAGAAATATGGGTCCATATGGCCATGTGGGCCACACGTCTAACCTATCTTAGTCTGTGTAGCCCACACAGCCATACTCGAGTCACCACATGGGTGACCATACGCTCGTGTGGCATCGACATAATAGTTTTTTGGCTTTTGTCGAAGTTTGATTTTCTGTATTTCGGGTACACACCTGGTATCAATTTGATGCAAAAACTATCCCGAACCTTCCAAGACATAAAAACAACGTACCCAACATCGATTTAGTAGATTGGTTAACAAGTTCAACCACAAGAATCGACAAGGAGCTGACTTACCACTGATGCTAAAACGCCTCTAATGTGCACTAAATCGCTGAAACGCAATTCCCCATTTCACAATCTTCACCTAAACACCGAAACCATCAATAAACCTCCCCAAATTGTCATCGAAAAAATCTCAAACCAAAAATCAATGAAAAAAGAGTTCTACTTACCACACCAAAAGAAAAATCCAACAATTCCAACAGTACGATCGAACAACGGGTTCGCAAGCCAAAATGAAAGAAAACCAAAACAGAGAGTTGCAGAGATGGAGAAAAAAAGGCCAGAAATGGGAAAATAGAAGAAATTTTGAAGTGATTTTCTTTGCAGGAGAGAGAAAATTTAAAAAAAAAAGATAAAAAAAAATAGATATCTCAAATCCCTTAATTTCCTCCTACCAACCCACTAGCTCAACTCTCTCAGAATTTTAACTCCACTAAAACTCTAACAGACAACTGAGCAAAATTAATACCCATACTCGTGTAGGGGTTCGAACACAGGACCTTCAAGACACCAACTCCCTTACCACTTGAACCAGCAGGCTTAATTTGAAATCGATTAACAGACAATTTTATATAAGCCCACTCAATAAGGGTAAGGCTTGGGTTAAAAATAACAAAATTGGCAAAGGTGAGACTTGAACCCAAGCTGTCTCACACACACCCAAAACACTTAACCACTAAAGTAGATACACATTTGTGTCAGATAAGTACAGAATCAGAAATAAATTATTCAGGTCGTTACAACTGTACCCCCTAAAAGAAATTTCAACCTTGAAATTTACCTGATCAGAACAGATGATGATACTGCTGACGCATTGAGTCCTCAGGCTCCCACGTGGCTTCCTCAGTGCCATGATTCCGCCATAGAACTTTTACCAATGGAATGGACTTCCTTGTCAGAACCTTAACATCACAATCCAAAATCTGAACCTGCTCCTCTTCAAAAGTTAAATTTGGTCTAATCTCAATTTTCTCAACAGACACAACGTGAGATGGATCAGATCGATACCTCTTCAACATCGAGACATGACATACATCAAGGAAACGGTCTAACTCTAGAGGTAGCTTCAACTGATAAGCGACTGATTCTACACGTTTCAGAATCCAATACGGCCTAATAAACCTAGGGCTTAACTTGCCATTGCGACTGAACCTCAAAAATTTCTTCTACGGAGAAACCTTAAGAAAGACGAAGTCCCCCACAGAGTACTCAGTATCACGCCTTTTCAGATTTGCATAAGATTTATATCTATCAAAAGCTGCCTTTAGACGATCCCAAATTAGTCTAACCTTATCCTAAGTCTCAAAAATCAACTCAGGACCCAAAACCTGACGCTTAGCCAATTCAGTCCAACATAGCGGAGTGCGACACTTACGACCATACAAAGCCTCGTAAGGTGCCATCTGGATGCTAGACTGGAAACTGTTATTGTAGGCGAACTCAGCTAGCGGCAGATAATCCTCCCAACTAACTCGGAAATCAATTACACAACTCTGAAACATATCCTCTAGTATCTGAATCACCCTCTCAGATTGACCATAGGTCTGAGGATGGAACGCAGTACTAAAGTCCAATCGCGAACCCAGAGCCTCAAATCGTGAACCCAGAGCCTCATGCAATTTCTTGCAAAATCGAGATGTGAAGCGAGGATCCCTATAAAAAATTATCGAAACAGGAACCCCATCCAGTCTTACAATCTAAGAAATATACAACTTCACTAACTTCTGCAGAGAAAAGTCTGTCCGAACCGAAATAAAATGAGCGGACTTGGTCAATTGATCTACGATTACCCAAACAGATTCCTTTTTACTGGGTGTCAAGGGCAACCCACTAACAAAGTCCATCGTTACTCGTTCCTATGAGCATAAGTGAATCTTAACGAGTTGGAGCAACCCCGAAGGTAACTGGAGCTCAGCTTTAACTTGCTGACACGTCAGACAACGAGCAACTAAATTCGTAACCTCACGCTTGAAACCCGGCCACAATACAACTTCTGAAGATCACAATATATCTTATTACCATCGGGATGCATAATATAAAGGCTACTATGCTCCTCAATCAGAATTGACTGCCTCAAATCGAACTCATTCGGCATACAGATCCGACCTCGAAAACACAGAACACTATCATTATTCAACCCAAAATTAAAAGTACTGCCACTCTCAAACTGACGAAACCTGTAACACCCCTTACCGGTGTCCGACGTCGAAACAGGGTACGAGGCATTATCGAACTTAATTGTTCACAAACATGAAAAAATTGGGCCATAATTTTTTTTAATTCAAAACTTTTCAAACACATGCATGTCGTCCCTTAGTTGGGTCTACGAAGCCCAAAACATACATCGAGATTGATTCGGGACCAAACCGGGAACTTGAGAAGTTTCAGAAAAACTTAGAAAATTTTCCCATGAAACAGGGTCACACGCCCGTGTGGACATAAGGACACGCCCGTGTGCCTTTGGCATGCTCGTGTCCTCAGGCTGTGTAACTCTCTATTTATGACGTCAGCATGCAAGTCGAACCACACGGCCAGGCCACACGCTCGTGTCTCTAGGTCGTGTCCCTCACATGGTTGAGACACACGACCGTGTCTCAACCCGTGTAGTCAACACTTAGGCTATTTTCCAAGCCTTCATGTTACCCATAAACCCTTACAACTTTATACATATTAAAACCACAAATCATGGCATCATTTTAGTAATTAAACACTATTTATTAAGACATATTCACAACATTAACATGTCCTCTTTCATGTAATGCATCTATTCATGCAATACCAAGTCTAGATTCCATAATTCACATTCATAAGACTTGTCATTTTGATGATCCCTTTTATCATTATACTATGGTTACCAACTTATCGTGCAATTACTACATGGCTATGACCACCATAATTGGTAATAGAGCATACATCAAACACACATGTCACATTACCAACCAAGCGTGGCAAACAAACATAATCACATCATAAACATTAGACATGACATGAATAGCTAGGTTTACAAGCCATAATCAATATGAGCCACATCTCATGACCATATACATATAACTCAATATAAACCAATACATTTGGCCAAAGCATAATAACACATGTCAATAAACTAGATCCCCATACATGCCACTCACTTGAAATTTCTAATATATACTTCATTATTCCAAAGGTAGTGACTTGATAGTGTGATGCTGCCACTGGCGATCTCCAACCCCGAGCTCATCTGACAACACTAAAGAAAAAGGAAAGGAAGGGAGTAAGCTTCATATCTTTGTAAGACCGTATGAAAAATAATAAGCAATTATCAACTTGCTCCTCAAGGTAATACAACCATATTTGCACTTTTACTTATGCTTAGGTCAAGCTGTTTTCTCGAGTCACAGACACTAAATTATTTATATCTGGAGCTACAGAACTCCAAATTAAGATTCTCTAGTTTTTCCTGAAACAAGACTCACATATATTCTTACCATAAAATTTTAATAATTTTTGATCTAGCAAATAAGTACAGTTTATTCTTTAAAGTTACCCCTTTTTCGCTGTCTGACAGTTCCAATCCTTCTTCATTAAAAATTAATTATCTCATAATACGGAACTCAGATGATGTTTTCATATATTTATATTGAAAATAGACTCATTAATAATTCTAGGAATATAAATTATAACCCATAAATATTTTTTTACAATTTTCAATGATTTTCTCAAATCAGAACATGGGATTTCAAAATCATTCTGACCCTGTCTCACAACAATTTAAATATTTCATACTATGAAACTCTTTTGCTTACACCGTTTCTTCTATGTAAAACTAGACTCATTAATATTTAATTTCATATTTTATTCATACTCTAACTCAATTTTCACAATTTTTGGTTGATTTTCATAGTCAGACTACGGTTGCTGTCCAAAACTGCTTTAATGTAAATTAATGAAACTAAGTTATCACACCTTATTAATTCATTTTCACCACATTGGTAAAGATACATATTTATACATCATATGTATAGACCTATAATCACAAGGTCATCACAAAATAATTTTCATAGGCATGAATTACCTATTTACATCTTCATCAAATGTGCATCATAAACTGAAATCATTTCTCATGAGCTTGGCATACATACCTGTGTTACTCAACATGCTCATATTCATTCCTTACTAACCATGCAACATGAATTGAATTCACATCTCATCAATTTCATGTAAGTACATGTACCACTCACAACATAGCCATAAGCTTTATCATTTCAACTTAAACCTTAAATTTCCCGTTGAACCATTTGGAATACCACAGGATAATCACTAAGCCTCAAACATAAGGGTACAATGCTGATGCCATGTTCCAAATATGGTCTTACACTGGCTCATATATCTAAGTCGATGCCATGTCCCAGACAGATCTTACATTGACTTTCATATATCGAGGCCGATGCCATGTCCCAGACAGGTCTTACACTAGCTCTCATCTATCGGTGTCGATGCGATGTCCCAGATAGGTCTTACACTGACACATGTCAAGCTGATGCCATGTCCCAGACAGGTCTTTCACTAGCTTACATATCTCGAGGCCGATGCATGTCCCAGGCATGTTTTACACTGGCTCTCATAATGTGGCCGATGCATGTCCTAGACATGTCTTACACTAGCACACATATCATCCAAATGTTATGGATTGAATATCCAATCTATTCCTAAGGTTCAACCGGGAGTTTATCATGATAAGTCTCATCATACCATTACTCATAGATACATTTAAGCCTTATATGCGAAATCAAACATTCAATACATAATAACGATAAAGTTGAAATATTTACACACAACTTACTTGTTTCGATGGAATGTCATATTCCATCAAATTTTCAATGTATTCAATTATTACAAAAATGTTATTAACATTTGGCATCACTTTCTCATATACAAAATCATCAACATATATTTCAATACAATGATAGCAAGATAGATTTCAAGTATATTAACAATAACATGGATATTATACTTATTTAATCACACGAACTTACCTCGAATGCAATTTCGGCTAATTACTCCATTTTAGTCCATAACCTCGTACTTTTCGATTTAAGCCCAAATCTTGATTTTCTTGATCTAACATGATGAAATTCACCCATTTAATCATTGCATTAATTAAAACATTCCATAATTCACAATTTGGCAAAATGACAGTTTTGCCTTTAGACTTTACAAAAATTATGATTCTGCCGTTACACTCGTAAATCGATTTTTATCGAATTTCCTCCTTTATCAAGCCTAGACGAATTATTTTTATAACTATAGCAACTCACTATTTCAATTATTTCACACATTTACAACTTATTTTACAACTTTACAAAATAACCCTTTTTAGGTGTTTTTATGCAAACTCCTTTCACAAAAGTTGTTTATTACACAACCATGACTCATTTTCTTCCATAAAAATTCAGCAAAAAACATGAATAATCACATGGAAAAACCCTATACTTTTAACCATTTTGCAAAATAGTCCCCCCATTAGCTAGATTATGCTACAAGGGTTCCAAAAGTACAAAAATTATCAAGAAAGACCATCAAAATTACTTACTTGCAAGGGTGAAGAGTGGCTAATATTTTTGAGCTTTCAAAACCCCCTCTTTGCTGGTATTTTTGGTGGGGAAGAAGAAAGATGAAAAGATGACAACTTTTTTTTTTGTTTTATTTTAATACCAAATAAGTCACCTAATACCCACCAAATTTGACTTTTCTACTTTCTTTCTCTTTATGGCCGGCCTAGTCTTTTCTAAGGGTCTATTTTCTCTTTAAAGACCTCCAATTATGGTTCTCTAGCTATTTAACACATTTAGCTTGCAAAAAAAACTTTTGCCCTTTATGCGATTTAGTCCTTTTTCACAATTAAGCATGAAATAGTTACAATTATTTCACCAAAAAATTCATGCACTCATATAATCATGCTATAACACATAAAATAACATTAAAAATAATTTCTCTGGCCCTAGAATAGTGGTTTCGAAACCACTATTCCGACTAGGCCCAAAATCGGGCTGTTACAATTCTCCCCCCTTTGGGATTTTCGTTCCCGAAAATCTTACCAGAAAAGTGGTTTTGGTATTCACATAAACTTCTCTTTCCCATAATCATTGCTAAAGACCGTTCACTTGATTGTGCCTCTAATATTTATCTCTTTACTTCCTCATATCAGTGTCATAAGCAGTTTATTTGTTATACCCCACCTTGGCTGAATTTCAACCTCCGTCTGAGAGTTCATATACACAATGGTCTGGTCCATGCCATCATATCACATATACGCGTATACTTGAATCCTTTCGAATTCGAATAATAAAAATAGCCGATTCATCTTGGCCTTACACTCTCTATAATTTCACATAGTCTGATTGATTACCAAATCAACTCTCAGTTGCCTTTAAATTTTGAAGCCTCCTTTAGCTTTCCCAAGAAATCACAATATATAACCCGGATCTCAATCCGATTAGTGGAGACTAGTATTCCAAGAAATCCAACAATCATATAGACACGAAATTTCATTAATCTGATGAGCGGGAATTCAATACATACCGGCATGATTTATAGATCTCATCAAACATCTAGCAATAAACTACATCACATTTTTCCTCTTTCCAAGACAGAAATAATTCTAATATGGCCTCGAGAATAATCCTTTCTCATTTCTATTCTAATATCAGCACTGGAGAAGATAGCTTCGGTAAAACCTGATGCTTGGCTCTAACCCCATTAACAATTTAGATCTTTCTGTAGCATCGAAAGCTCTAAGCTATCACTTTATCTTATTGTCTTAAAACACATCACAATTCATACAACAGTGCATCACTGAAAATTAAGAAGTCACAGCCCAAGTGCAAACTAGACCAGTTCAAATGCTTCAGTTAACAATATCCTCACCCGTCCAAGTTTTGCTAACATGAAATAAGTTATTTGACTTTCATAAGACGAAAATTTTATCATACAATCATCCGAAATTCACTCATCATGCTAATCAAAGACCATTTCACTTGCAATAGCTCAAATAACCAATATATCTCAATTGAAGACATTAGCTTTGATTAACTTACTTGAGAAAAGAGATCCATCATACCAATTGAAATTCAAAATTTCACCACTTATGCCTTTGCCAATGTCAAATCCTTACACAAAAATTAGAGAAATCCAAATACTAAAATCACTGCATTCACATGATCAAATCAGGAGCATAGTCACACTTGACATGATTATCGCAAGCTAAAGAACACACTTTGAACATGAGTCCTAATTGAAAGATTATGGAACAAAGAAAACAAGAAGACCAAGTAAAGAAATCCAGGATAGAGAAATTTCAAGATACGATACTATACTAGAAGACCAAAAACAAACTGTTAAGAAAATATGAAAGACCTCGATAATTCCTCAGAGGGAAAAAGTCTAGAAAAAAACATCATCTCATCTCACTGGAATCAAATGCAACAATTAAAAGAAACAGAATCATAGTATCATATGCATTTTCTCATAAGTTCCCAACAGACAGAATGTAACATAATACCAGAGAGAAGTAGAGCAAAAATAGATTATGAACTGGTCAGACCGACAATGCCTTCATCTGACTTTTAGATCAGATAGCATTCTCATATTACAAGAATTTCATTAGAAAATAGATAGCTACTATAACACTTCCGAGAACAATGATCTCTTAGAATATATCAAGAGATGCAGTCATCATCTGTTCACTGCAATTACCATACTCAGACATCTCATATTTCAAATATTATTTCTCCATCTATTTCTATCATCATAAATATCATATTGTTCCTTTCTCTAAAGAAGATCAGTTCTGAGAAGGTCGAAATCATTACATTTTCTAGACCTCGTACCTGAGTAATTCGATTTACCAAAATAAATTTCTTCTCTAACTGTGGCAGTGCATATCTCAAATAATCTTTATGTCAACTTAATACTTTTCTAGCTCTGGCTTACTTATCAACTCATTTTCAATCTCTAATCATGTTTATAGATATTTCTCCACTGAACTCTTTGGTTTTCACACTTGTGAGTTTATTCAACGCAAATCTCCCAAAATTCTATTATGAAACACCACTCTGGTAAGGGGGTGAGGTCGTAGGGCCTCTGATTTGACTCTCATACACATATGCATATGACACAACTTTCATCATCATAGCAACATCATCAAAATCATACCATTCATTTCAGACAAACTGACATTCATATTCGTTTTACGCCAACTTTCCAGTTATCTCATTTAGACAAGTACACTTATGCATGCACTCTATGAATTCTAACTAACTTTACTTATCCCATTCATTTAATCAAACAAGTAATGTACATAACATCATGCGAGAGCCAACAAACATGGATAAGTATATTCCAATCTATACTTTCATCTCGCACATCATCGTATGTATATCATTACAAACATGTAAATCAATCCAAGCAATTTAACACTTATACTCAGACTATGTGAACTTGCCAACCACATTCATTCAAATAAGTATACATGAACATTCATTCCATTAATATTTTTGATAAGTTATCTAAACACATACTTTCGCTCGAGTAAATCGGCCATATATATCATAGAATCATCAACTAAACCTAATAAATAAACTCATTACAATATAGTCCTTTATCTCATTTCAAGGAACCATTGCAATCCGTCAAAATTTTAATGGCCAATCGGAATAATATCATTTTATCTGTAGCATGATATTATGAATCTTGTTCGTACCTTTTTGAGTTTCAACTCATCAGCACATCACTTCATTCAAATACTTTGGTATTACTACCAGCATAGTTGAGTGTAGCTCAGTTGGAGAGTACTTTTGTCTGAGCAAGATAGTCATCATTCGCGTCGGGAGACACCACACTATCATATATCTGTGACATGTAAAGCTAAACTCTTATACGTGCTAGGTTAGTCCGAGAACCGACTAAACCATAGCTCTGATACAACTAAATGTAACACCCCTTACTTATGTCCAACGCCAGAATAGGGTACAAGGCATTACCAGACTTAATCGTTCACAAACATGCAAAAACTGGGCCATAAAATTTCTTTTAATTCAAAAAATTTCAAACACATGTATGTCGTCCCTTAGTTGGGTTTACAAAGCCCAAAACATACATCGAGATTTATTTGGGACCAAATCGAGAACTTGAGAAGTTTTAGGAAAACTTAGAAAATTTTCCCACGAAATAGGGACACACGCCCGTGTGGACATAGGGACACGCCCGTGTGCCTTTGGCATGCCCGTGTCATCAGGCCGTGTAACTCTCTGTTTATGACGTCAGCATGAAAGGTGAACCAAACAGCCCAGCCACACGCCCATGTCTCCAGGTCGTGTCCCTCACATGGTTGAGACACACGACCGTGTCTCAACCCGTGTAGTCAACACTTAGGCTATTTTTAAAGCCTTCATGTTACCCATAAACCCTTACAACTTTATACATATTAAAACCACAAATCATGGCATCATTTTAGTAATTAAACACCCTTTATTAAGACATATTCACAACATTAACATGTCATCATACATGTAATGCATCTGCTCATGCAATACCAAGTCTAGATTCCTTAATTCGTATTCATAAGACTTGACATTTTGATGATCCATTTTATCATTATACTATGGTTACCAACTTATCGTGCAATTACTACATGGCTACGACCACCTCAATTGGTCATATAGCATACATCCAACACACATGTCACATTACCAACCAAGCATAGCAAACAAACATAATCACATCATAAACATTAGACATGACATGAATAGCTAGGTTTACAAGCCATAATCAATATGAGCCACATCTTATGGCCATATACAATAACTCAATAGAAACCAATACATTTGGCCAAAGCATAATAACACATGTCAATAAACTAGATCCCTATACATGCCACTCACTTGAAATTTCTAATATATACTTCATTATTCCAAAGGTAGTGACTTGATAGTGTGATGCTACCACCGGCGATCTCCAACCCCGAGCTCACCTGACAACACTAAATAAAAGGAAAGGAAGGGAGTAAGCTTCATATCTTAGTAAGATCGTATGAAAAATAATAAGCAATTATCAACTTGCTCCTCAAGGTAATACAACCATATTTGCACTTTTACTTATGCTTAGGTCAAGTTATTTTCTCGAGTCACAGTCACTAAATTATTTATATCTGGAGCTACTAAACTCCAAATTAAGATCCACTAATTTTCCCTGAGACTAGACTCATATATATTCTTACCATAAAATTTTTAGAATTTTTGGTCTAACAAATAAGTACATTTTATTCTTTAAAGTTACCCCTTTTTTGCTGTCTGACAGTTTCGACCCTTCATCACTAAAAGTTAATTATCTCATAACAGGAAACTCAGATGTTGTTCCCGTCTATTTTTCTTTAAAATAGACTTATTAAGTATTCTATGAATATAAATTATAAACCATAAATATTTTTTTTACAATTTTCAATGATTTTCTCAAATCAGAACATGGGATTTCAAAATCATTCTGACCCTGCCTCACAACAATTTAAATATTTCATAATATGAAACTCTTTTGCTTACACCGTTTCTTCTATGTAAAACTAGACTCATTAATCTTTAATTTCATACTTTATTCAGACTCTAACTCAATTTCCACAATTTTTGGTTGATTTTCATAGTCAGACTACGGTTGCTGTCCAAAACTACTTTAGTGTAAATTAATGAAACTAAGTTATCACACCTTATTAATTCATTTTCACCACATTGGTAAAGATACATATTTATACATCATATGTATAGACCTATAATCACAAGGTCATCACAAAATCATTTTCATAGGCATGAATTACCTATTTACATCTTCATCAAATGTGCATCATAAACTGAAATCATTTCTCATGAGCTTGGCATACATACCTGTGTTACTCAACATGCTCATATTCATTCCTTACTAACCATGCAACATGAATTGAATTCACATCTCATCAATTTCATGTAAGTACATGTACCACTCACAACATAGCCATAAGCATTATCATTTCGACTTAAACCTTAATTTTCCCGTTGAACCATTTGGAATACCACAGGATAATCACTAAGCCTCAAACATAAGGGTACGATGCCGATGCCAGGTTCCAAACATGGTCCTACACTGGCTCACATATCTAAGTCGATGCCATGTCCTAGATAGGTCTTACACTGACTTTCATGTTTCCAAATTTTACAAAATACAGGGGACACAGGCCTGTGTGGCTCGGCCGTGTGTCTCACACGGCCAAAAACACGCTCTTTTCACAGGCCGTGTGGACATTTAAAATGGGATCACATGGCCGTATCCCAGCCCGTGTCTGACCCCGTGTAACTCTCTGACTTGGGTCACACAGCCAACCATACGCCCGTGTGACCAGTCTGTTTGCCCTTCGAAATGGCCACATACGCCCGTGTTCCAGGCTGTGTGCTAGGCCGTGCCAAACCTCTAAGGTATACTGACTTATGCCACACGCCAAGTCACACGCCTGTGTGCTAGGCAGTGTGGAGCATACTGACTTGATTTCTAATTAAACACCATGGGACAAACGGTTGTGTCACCTGATCGTGTGTCACACACGGCTGAGACACAAGCCCGTGTCTTTGCCCATGTGGACAAAAATAGGCTATTTACCAAGCCATGTTTTTCACCCATTATGCATTCATCTACATCAACCAATATTGCATATAACCATAGTTCCAAATGGCCTTTAAACTTATCTAAACCAAGTTCAATTCATGCTAAATCCATATCATCAACCATATAACCTACAAGGACCACAATATGCTATTCAATTCATACGATAATCAAATTCACAAATCACTTAACTAAATACTTCTCATATGCACTTTCTTACTTAAAATTTCATGCATACCAAATCTCCAAATATCAACTACTTGACACTCAATTTACCAATTCACAAACAACCATTTACCACAAGTATTTACATAGCAACTACCATATGCATAATAAATGCCATTTACACACACATATATATATGCACAACCAAATCAACCAAAATAAGCCAAATCACTTGGCTATATACATAACAAAACACTTAACATTTACAAGCCAACTCAAATGGCTAAATTCATTACCATACCTTAAATCAAAATGACCATAGTTCCTATACATGCCATATAACCAAAAACATAGATTGAAAAGTACCAAAGTGATAGCTTGATAGTGTGATGAGGTCTCCGACGATTCCCAAATCTGAGCTAGCTTCGATATCTCTTTAAAACACGGAAAAATAAATAGATTAAGTTATAAAGCTTAGTAAGCTCATATATTTAATAATTAAAACTCACCATCTAATCACCTTTCAAGTAATATAACATAGTATACTTCAAAATCATGTAGTTATAAGGTTAACATATATTCAATCACATAATTAATCAAGATCTCATAACTTTCATTGTTTCAATGCTTGTATAGTTTTCGTACATACCTGTAATGATACATATCTATCTCTCACCATTTCATATCTTCGATATACCTGTTGAACCATTCAGAATACTATCGGATACTCGGGAATCTCGCACCTTAAGTTTCAATACATAGCCGAAGCTATCTCAATCTCATATCACATATAATGCTCACTCTCGAGCTATCAACGGGTCTGCTCACACAAGCTGACAGTCATGACGTAGTTACATGGTGCTGCTCACATAAGATGACGAGAATCCATGACACATGCCAGATAAATCAGCCATCGGTAGGACATATGGACTAACACCCAAATCACATAACCCCTAATGACATGTCATTTGTATCCTAATCTATTCCTAAGGTTCAACCGGGATTTCTCATAGCCGAATCGTCCTTTAACATATCCGCAAGGTCGTATTCACAAATAATTAAATAATAAAGCTTTTAAAACACAATTATACAAATCCTTATTAACATACGAACTTACCTCGAATGTAAAAATGACGAAATGAGTCGATTAGTCCAAAACCTTGTTTTTCCCCCGATCTAAATCCAAATTTTGCTTTTCTTGTTCTATATAATATCAAATTTAACTCATTTAATCATCAATTTATTCGATTTAGCCCAAAAATATACATTATAGTAATTTTACACTTTTGCCCCTAATATTTCAATATTTTTACAATTTAGTCATTATCTCACAAAAACACAAATTCATGCAATTAGGTCCTTACCCATGCTAGCTAAATTTCTCTTATTACCATAGCAGCCCATAATTTTCATTTATTTCACAATTTAACCACAAAATTTTAATATTTCTCAATTTAATCCCTAAATATAATTTTGTCAAAAATCACTTTACAAATGTTGTTTATCTAACAACAAGCATACATTTTCTATCATCAAACATCAAAATACACCTAGATTCATCAAAAAAAAAATCCTAAACCTTCAATAGTTTTGCAAATTAGTCCCTGGGCTAGCGAGATTAAGTTGCAACGATCTCAAAAATATAAAAATCATTAAAAGCGGGATAATAACCATACCTAATTGCAAGAAATAGGAACGGCTGAATGAAGAACCCTAGATATGGCTTCTTCTTATGGTAATTTCGGTTGTAAAAAGATAATGGAAGGTGATGATCACTTTTGTTTTATTTTAGTTAACCTTTAATAACCAAATTACATATTTAACCTTTAAAATACTTATTAATTACACCAAATACCAAGCCACTATCATCCACTACCTCATAAATGGGATAATTACTACATAAGGACCTCTACATTAAAGTTTTATAGCTACTAGAAACCTTTAGCTAATAGAACGCAAGTTTTACACTTTACGCGATTTAGTCCTTTTTATCAAATTAAGCACTCAAATGATAAAATTTCTTAGCGAAATTTTCACACGATCATAGAATCATGCTGTAGACATTAAAATAATAATAAAATAAATATTTTGACCTCAGATTTGTGGTCCCAAAACTACTATTTTGATTTGACTAAAAACGGGCTGGTACAACTCTCCCCCTTAAAAATTTTCGTCCCCGAAAATCTTACCAGAAAAGAGTTTAGGGTACTATTTTCTCATAGCTTTCTTGAGTTCCCACATAGCTTCTTCGGTACCATGACATTGCCACAAAACCTTATACGTCATATCAGGTTGAATTTCAATCTTTGTCAGAAAAATTACGTGTGATAGATCTGATCTATATCGACGCAACATCGAGACATGATGGATCTTTCCTAACTCTGACGATAAAGCTAGTCAATATGTCATTGGCCCTATTCTTTCAATAATCTCAAACGGCCCGATAAATTGCGGACTCAATAGTTTTACAAATTAGTCCCTGGGCTAGTGAGATTAAGCTGCAACGATCTCAAAAACATAGAAATCATTAAAAGCGGGACAATAACCATACCTAATTGCAAGAAATGGGAATGGCTGAATGAAGAACCCTAGATATGGCTTCTTCTTATGCTAATTTCGGTTGTAAAAAGATAATGGAAGATGATGATCACTTTTGTTTTATTTTAATTAACCTTTAATAACCAAATAACATATTTAACCTTTAAAATACTTATTAATTACACCAAATACCAAGCCACTATCATCCACTATTTCATAAATGGGATAATTACTACATAAGGACCTCTTCATTAAATTTTTATAGCTATTCGAAACCTTTAGCTAATAGAACGTAAGTTTTACACTTTACGCGATTTAGTCCTTTTTATCAAATTAAGCACTCAAATGATAAAATTTCTTAACGAAATTTTTACACAATCATAGAATCATGCTGTAGACATTAAAATAATAATAAAATAAATATTTTGACCTCAGATTTGTGGTCCCGAAACCACTATTTTGATTTGATAAAAACGGGTTGTTACAACTCTCCCCCTTAAAAATTTTCGTCCCCGAAAATCTTACCAGAAAAGAGTTTAGAGTACTGTTTTCTCATAGCTTTCTTGAGTTCCCACGTATCTTCTTCGATACCATGACATTGCCACAAAACCTTATACGTCATATCAGGTTAAATTTCAATCTCTGTCAGAAAAATTAGTGTGATGGATCTAATCTATATCGACGCAACATCGAGACGTGATGGATCTTTCCTAACTCTGACGATAAAGCTAGTCGATATGCCATTGGCCCTATTCTTTCAATAATCTCAAATGGCCCGATAAATTGCGAACTCAATTTGCCTTTGCGACCAAATCAAAAAATCTTCTTCCACCAAGATACTTTCAAAAATACTTTGTTGCTGATTTGAAATTCAATGTCTTTATGTTTTAAATCTGCGTAAGACTTTTTTCGATCTGAAGCTGCTTTTATACTGTCGTGAATTACTTCCACTTTATCTTTTGTCTCTCTAACCAAATCAACCTCGTGAATCTTTTTCTCACTAAGCTCGATCCAGTATAACGGAGTTTGGCACTTGCGACCATACATTGCTTCATACGGTGCCATCTTTATGCTCGATTGAAAACTATTGTTATACGCGAATTCAACAAATGGTAAATATTTCTCCCAATTGCCTTCAAACTTTAAAACACAACAACGAAGCATATCTTAAAGAATCTGAATTACTCTCTCAGACTGATCGTCGGTTTGAGGATGAAAAGCAGTACTAAAGTGCAATTGCATACCTAAAGCTTCTTGCAATTTCTTCCAAAATCGCGATGTAAATCTCGAATCTCTATCTGAAATAATAGAAATTGGCACCCCGTGCAATCTAACGATCTCAGATATGTACAACTCAGCTAGTTCATCAAGCGAATAATCTGTACTCAGTCGATCAACGACAACCCAAATAGCATTTTTCTATTTCGGAGATAAGGGTAAACCTAATACGAAATCCATCATAACTATATCCCATTTACATTCTAGTATCATCACATGCTGTAGTAGTCTCGAAGGCCCTTGATGTTCGACTTTAACTTGTTAACAAACCAAGCATTTTGACACAAATTCTGAAATGTCTCGTTTCATACCCGACGACCAGTACAATTGTTTCAAATCATTGTACATTTCAGTACTTCCAGGATTAACAGATAAACAACTGCTGTGTGCTTCATGCAGAATTTTCTGAATAAGCTCGGGATTCTTTGGTACACATATTCTATTTTGGAACATTAATCAATCATCGAATCTGATCTGATAGTCTGAATCAGTAGTCAACTCGTACTGTAATCTCTTAGCTTGTAATTCGTTGTCATATTTCTAAGCTTCACAAATTTGCTGAATAAATAATGGTTTAGTTTTAATTTAGCTAAAATCAATCCATCATCAGACAAAGTTAACTGTGTGTTCATCGCTAGTAACGCAAACAAAGATTTTCTACTCAGAGCATCCGCGACTACATTCGCTTTCCCCGGATGATAATCAATCACTAACTCATAATCTTTCAGCAATTCGAGTCATCTTCGTTGTCACAAATTCAAATCTTTTTGAGTCATTAAATACATCAAACTCTTGTGGTCAGTAAAGATATGGCACTTTTCACTAAATAGATGATGTTGCCAAATTTTCAATGCGAAAATAATAGCGGCCAATTCTAAATCGTGCATCGGATAATTCTTTTCATATGGTTTCAACTGTCTGGAAGCATAAGCTATCACTTTTCCTTCTTGCATCAAAACACAACCCAAACCGTTTAATGACACGTCGCTATAGATCACAAACTCTTTACCCAACTCAGGCTAAACTAAAACTGGTGCCTCAGTTAACAATGCTTTCAACTGTTCAAAATTCTGTTGACATTTTTTGGACCACTCGAACTTCACATCTTTCTGTAGTAATCTAGCCATCGATGTAGCAATCATCGAGAATCCTTTTACAAAATGTCAATAGTAGCCAGCTAGTCCCAGAAAGCTTCAGACTTCGGACATATTTCTTGGTGGTTTCTAGTCAACAACCGCAGAAATATTATTTGGATCAACTCGATTACCTTCTGCCGAAATAATATATCCCAAAAATCTAACCTCTCGAAGCCAAAACTTGCATTTGCTGAATTTAGTGAACTGTTGCTTGTCTCTCAATGTTTGTAGCACAATTCTCAAATGTTCAGCATGCTCAGATTCATCTCGGGAATAAATCAGAATGTCATCAATAAATACAACAAAAAATCTATCCAAATACGGTCTAAAGATTTGAGTCATCAAATCCATATAAAGTGCAGGAGCATTAATTAATCCGAAAGGCATAACAAGAAATTCATAATGCCCGTACCTTGTTCTGAACGCAGTTTTTGGCACATCTAAATCTTTAACTCGCCACTGAGTCAGATCTCATATCAATCTTTGAAAATACTATTGCTCCTCTCAACTGATCAAAGAAATCATCAATTCTCGGCAACGGGTACTTATTTTTAATTGTAACCTTGTTGAGTTTACGATAGTAGATACACAATCTTATCGATCCATATTTCTTTTTTATAAACAATACTTGTGCACCCCAGAGCGAAAAACTAGGTCGTGCAAAACCTCTATCTGTTAGCTCTTACAATTGAGATTTCAACTCTTTCAATTCTATCGGGGCCATTCTATACGGAGCTATCAGTATCCCGGCACTAATTCAATAGCAAACTCAGCTTCTTTGATCGGTGGCAACCTAGGCAACTCCTCTAGAAATACATCTGGATATTCACAAACTAATGGTACTGATTCAATCTTCGATTCAAACACTTTTGTATCCAGTACATATGCAAGGTAAGCATCACAACCTTTTCTCTCATATTTCTGAGCTAACATCGACGATATCATAAGAGGTAGTTCACTCGACTCATCAGATTCAAAACGAAGAGTTTCATTATTTTGACATTTCAATTCAATAGTCTTTCGTCTACAATTCATAGCAGCATCATGCAAAGTTAACCAATCCATACCCATAATCACATCAAATTCATCAAACGGTAAAAGTATCAAATTTGCCGAAAAATAGTAACCCGAGTCAACAAAGGACAATTCTTGCAAACTTTATCAACTAGGACATACTTGCCTAAGGGGTTCGATACTTTAATCACAAACTCAGTAGACTCAACAGGCAAACGCTTACTAGACACTAATTTTATGCAAACATATGAATGATTCGATCCAGGATCAATCAAGGCAATTACATTAGTGTCATAAAGAGAAAACGTACCGGTGATAACATCTGGTGACGACGCATCTTCGCGAGCACGAATAGCTTAAGCTCTGGCTGGCACTCTAGCCTTGGACCTCATAGCGGAGTCCTTTATTGCTCATTTGCTACTAGTCACATTTTCTGTATTTCTAGGTGGTCTCCCTCTAGTAGCTGTATTGCTCGGTCTTCCATTCTAAAATTTATCTTTCTTGGCTAACTTAGGGCAATCTCGAATAAAGTGATCTAACGAACCACATTTGAAACAAGCTTTATTATTCATCCAGCAGTCTCCAAAATGTCGTCTACCACATTGTTGACACTCGGGTTTGTTGTTTCTCACACTACCCACACTCGACACTGAAGTAGCCTGAACTTTAGGACTCGAGTATTGCTTCCCATTATCTCTATTAGAATACCCTGCCGAAGCTGTTGAACGATTATATGAATCCTGTGATTTCTTTGATGAGGACTGATAGGGTTTATTCATCGACCTCTTTCTCGAACCTTTAGCCTCGAAATTAGCTTTTATCTTCTTCTTTTTGCCAAGTTCCTTGGCTTTGCAAGCTCTATCAACTAGCACCACAAATTCTTTTAATTCCAAAATCCTGACTAGCAGTCTGATGTCTTCGTCCAACCCGTCTTCGAATCTTTTACACATAATTGCCTTAGTGGAGACACATTCTCAAGCATACTTACTAAGTCTTACAAACTTTCTTTCATACTCGGTCACAAACATTCGACCCTGTTTTAGCTCTAGAAACTCTTTGCGCTTTTGGTCGATAAATCACTGGCTTATGTATTTCTTTTTGAACTCGGCTTAAAAGAATTCCCATGTGACCCGTTCTCTCGGCACCAAAGATACCAAGGTATTCCACCACTGATACGCAATGTCTCTCAGGAGTGATACAGTGCATTTCACACATTCAGCTGGTATACAAGAAAGTTCATCAAATACTCGGATCGTATTTTCAAGCCAAAACTCAGCTCTCCCAAGATCGTCATCAACAGTAGCTCTGAACTCTTCATCCTTGTATTTTTGAATTTTGTCAACTGGCAGCTTATTCAATCGTAAAGGTTCCAAACCTTAAGGAGCTACGGGAACCGGTTGGGAAATAGGTAGGGTGGAGGTTGCTGAGTAGCCAGGTTAGTTCGAACAAACTTAATAAACCACTCATTTTGGAAGAAGGCTTCCTTAGCCTCTTCTCCCTAACTACTCGATACGGGTCTCAACTTCGATTGCGCTACTCCGTGAACGGAGGCTGGCGCATTACTTTCAACATCATCAGCCATATCTTGATTGGGATCCATTTACTATAAGAAAACACGTTTTAAACTGTAAGGAGATATCACACTATCACAGGTTATATTTGGCATGTATAGCTAGACTCTCACATGTGCTACGTTAGTCTGATAATCGACTAAACCGTAGCTCTGATACCAATAAATATAACACCTTTCACTCGTATTTAATGCCAAAATAAGGTTACAGAGCATTACCGAACTTATTTCGCAAATAACCATACATTTCACATACATTTTTAAATTTCAAATAAACATCATTCAAAATCATTCACATTGTCCCTAATACGACCCTACGAGGCCCTAAACATGCATTCAGGGTGGTTCTGGACTAAACCGATAACTTATGAAATTTTTGGAAAACATAGAAAATTTTACAAAATACAGGGGACACACGCTATTGTGGCCCAACCGTGTGCCTCACACGGCCAAACACACGCCCGTGTCACAGACCGTGTGGACATTTGAAATGAGATCACATGGTCATGTCCCAAACCATGTTTGACCCCGTGTAACCCTCTGACTTGGGTCACATGGCCAACCACACGCCCGTGTGACTAGCCCGTGTGACCTTCTAAAATGCCCCACACGCCCGTGTAACCAGCCCGTATGCCCTTCTAAAAGGCCATACACGCCCGTGTGACCAGCCCGTGTGCCTTTCGAAAAGGCCACACAAGCCCGTGTGCCAAGCTGTGTGCTAGACCGTGCCAAACCTGTAGGGTGTACTGACTTATACCACACGGCCAAGTCATACGCTTGTGTGCTAGGCCGTGTGGAGCATACTGACTTGATTTTTAATTAAACACCAGAGGACACACAATCGTGTCACCTAACTGTGTGTCACACACGGCTGAGACACATGTCCATGTCTCTGCCCGTGTAGACAAAAATAGGCTATTTACCAAGCCATGTTTTTCGCCTATTATGCATTCACCTACATCAACCAATATTACATATAACCATAGTTTCAAATGGCCTGTAAACTCATCTAAACCAAGTTCAATTCATGCTAAATCCATATCATCAACCATATAACCTACAAGTACCGCAATATGCTATTCAATTCATATCACAATCACATTCACAAATCACTTAACTAACTACTCCTCATATGCACTTTCTTACCTAAAATTTTATGCATACCAAATCTCTAAATATCAACTATTTGATACTCAATTTACCAATTCAAAAACAATTAATTACCATAAGTATTTACATAGCTATTACCATATGCATAATAAAGGCCATTTACATACACACACACATACATATATATATATATATGCACAACCAAATCAACCAAAATAAGCCAAATCACTTGGCTATATATATAACAAACCACTTAACATTTACAAGCCAACTCAAATGGCAAAATTCATTACCAAACCTTAAATCAAAATGACCATAATTCCTAGACATGCCATATAACAAAAAAAAAAAAAGATTCGAAAGTACCAAAGTGATAGCTTGATAGTGTGATGAGGTCTCCGACGATTCCCAAATCCGAGCTAGCTTCGATATATCTGTAAAACACGAAAAAATAAACAAAATAAGCTATAAAGCTTAGTAAGATCATATAGTTAATAATTAAAACTCACCATTTAATCACCTTTCAAGTAATATAACATAGTATACTTCAAAATCATGTAATTATAAGGTTAACATATATTCAATCACATAATTAATCAAGATCTCATAACTTTCATTGTTTCAATGCTTGTATAGTTTCCGTACATACCTGTAATGATACATATCTATCTCTCACCATTTCATATCTTCGATATACCTATTGAACCATTCAGAATACTATTGGATACCGGGAATCTCGCACCCTAAGTTCCAATACATAGCCGAAGCTATCTCAATCTCATATCACATATAATGCTCACTCTCGAGCTATCAACAGGTCTGCTCACACAAGCTGACGATCATGACGTAGTTACACAGTGCTGCTCACACAAGATGACGAGAATCCACAACATATGCCAGATAACTCAGCCACCGGTAGGACGTATGGACCAACACCCAAATCACATAACCCCTAATGACATGTCATTCGTATCCTAATCTATTCCTAAGGTTCAACTGGGATTTCTCATAGCCGAATCGTCCTCGAATATATCCGCAAGGTCGTATTCACAAATAATTAAATAATAAAGCTTTTAAAACACAATTATACAAATCCTTATTAACATATGAACATACCTCGAATGCAAAAACTACGAAATGAGTCGATTAGTCCAAAACCTTGTTTTTCCCCGATCTAAATCCAAATTTCGCTTTTCTTGATCTATATAATATCAAATTTAACTCATTTAATCATCAATTTATTCTATTTAGCCCAAAAATGCACATTATAGCAACTTTACACTTTTGCCCCTAATATTTTAATATTTTTACAATTTAGTCATTATCTCATAAAAACAGAAATTCATGCAATTAGGTCCCTACCCATGCTAGACGGATTTCTCTTATTACCATAGCATCCCATAATTTTCATTTATTTCATAATTTAACCACAAAAATATTTCTCAATTTAATCCCTAAATGACAATTTTGTCAAAAATCACTTTACAAATGTTGTTTATCTAACAACAAGCATACATTTTCTATCATCAAACATCAAAATACACCTAGATTCATCAACAGAAAAATCTTAAACCTTTAACAATTTTGCAAATTAGTCCCTGGGCTTGCTAAATTAAGCTGCAACGACCTCCAAAACATAAAAATCATTAAAAATGGGACAAAAACCATACCTAATTCATTACCACAAGTATTTACATAGCTATTACCATATGCATAATAAAGGCCATTTACATACACACACACATACATATATATATATATGCACAACCAAATCAACCAAAATAAGCCAAATCACTTGGCTATATATATAACAAACCACTTAACATTTACAAGCCAACTCAAATGGCAAAATTCATTACCAAACCTTAAATCAAAATGACCATAATTCCTAGACATGCCATATAACAAAAAAAAAAAATAGATTCGAAAGTACCAAAGTGATAGCTTGATAGTGTGATGAGGTCTCCGACGATTCCCAAATCCGAGCTAGCTTCGATATTCTGTAAAACATGAAAAAATAAACAAAATAAGCTATAAAGCTTAGTAAGATCATATAGTTAATAATTAAAACTCACCATTTAATCACCTTTCAAGTAATATAACATAGTATACTTCAAAATCATGTAAATAAGGTTAACATATATTCAATCACATAATTAATCAAGATCTCATAACTTTCATTGTTTCAATGCTTGTATAGTTTCCGTACATACCTGTAATGATACATATCTATCTCTCACCATTTCATATCTTCGATATACCTTCTGAACCATTCAGAATACTATTGGATACCGGGAATCTCGCACCCTAAGTTCCAATACATAGCCGAAGCTATCTCAATCTCATATCGCATATAATGCTCACTCTCGAGCTATCAACGGGGTCTGCTCACACAAGCTGACGGTCATGACGTAGTTACACAGTGCTGCTCACACAAGATGATGAGAATCCACAACATATGCCAGATAACTCAGCCACCGGTAGGACGTATGGACCAATACCCAAATCACATAACCCCTAATGACATGTCATTCGTATCCTAATCTATTCCTAAGGTTCAACTGGGATTTCTCATAGCCGAATCATCCTCGAATATATCCGCAAGGTCGTATTCAAAAATAATTAAATAATAAAGCTTTTAAAACACAATTATACAAATCCTTATTAACATATGAACATACCTCGAATGCAAAAACGATGAAATGAGTCGATTAGTCCAAAACCTTGTTTTTCCCCGATCTAAATCCAAATTTCGCTTTTCTTGATCTATATAATATCAAATTTAACTCATTTAATCATCAATTTGTTCTATTTAGCCCAAAAATGCACATTATAGCAACTTTACACTTTTGCCCCTAATATTTCAATATTTTTACAATTTAGTCATTATCTCATAAAAACACAAATTCATGCAATTAGGTCCCTACCCATGCTAGATGGATTTCTCTTATTACCATAGCAGCCCATAATTTTCATTTATTTCATAATATAACCACAAAATTTTAATATTTCTCAATTTAATCCCTAAATGACAATTTTGTCAAAAATCACTTTACAAATGTTGTTTATCTAACAACAAGCATACATTTTCTATCATCAAACATCAAAATACACCTAGATTCATCAACGGAAAAATCTTAAACCTTTAACAATTTTGCAAATTAGTCCCTGGGCTTGCTAGATTAAG
Organism: Gossypium anomalum; assembly: GCA_025698475.1. NCBI lineage: Eukaryota > Viridiplantae > Streptophyta > Magnoliopsida > Malvales > Malvaceae > Gossypium > Gossypium anomalum. The sequence goes on from CM046966.1 coordinate 22,626,653, forward strand.
CTGCAACGACCTCAAAAACATAGAAATCATTAAAAACGGGACAAAAACCATACCTAATTCATTGCCACAAGTATTTACATAGCTATTACCATATGCATAATAAAGGCCATTTACACACATATATATATATATGCACAACCAAATCAACCAAAATAAGCCAAATCACTTGGCTATATATATAACAAACCACTTAACATTTATAAGCCAACTCAAATGGCTAAATTCATTACCAAACCTTAAATCAAAATGACCATAATTCCTATACATGCCATATAACTAAAAAAAATAGATTCAAAAGTACCAAAGTGATAGCTTGATAGTGTGATGAGGTCTCCGACGATTCCCAAATCCAAGCTAGCTTTGATATCTCTATAAAACACGAAAAATTAAACAGAATAAGCTATAAAGCTTAGTAAGCTCGTATAGTTAATAATTAAAACTCACCATTTAATCACCTTTCAAGTAATATAACATAGTATACTTCAAAATCATGTAATTATAAGGTTAACATATATTCAATCACATAATTAATCAAGATCTCATAACTTTCATTGTTTCAAAGCTCGTATAGTTTCTGTACATACTTGTAATGATACATATCTATCACTCACTATTTCATATATTCGATATACTCGTCGAACCATTCAGAATACTATCAAATACTCGAGAATATCGCATCTTAAGTGCCAATACATAGTCGAAGCTATCTCAATCTCATATCACATTTAATGCTCACTCTTGAGCTATCAACGGGTTTGTTCACACAAGCTGACGGTCATGACGTAGCTACACGGTGCTGCTTACACAAGCTGAAAAGAATCCGCGACACATGTCTGATAACTCAGTCACCGGTAGGATGTACAGACTAGCACCCAAATCACATAACCCCTAATGACATGCCATCCATACCCTAATCTGTTCCTAAGGTTCAACCGGGATTTCTCATAGTCAAATCATCCTCGAACATATTCGCAAGGTCGTATTCATAAATAATTCAATAATAAAGCATTTACAATACAATTATACAAAAGCTTATTAACATTCGAACTTACCTCGAATGCAAAAACGGCGAAATGAGTTGATTAGTCCAAAACCTTGTTTTTCCCCCGATCTAAATCTGAATTTCGCTTTTCTTGATCTATATAATATCAAATTTAACTCATTTAATCATCAATTTATTCGATTTAGCTCAAAAATGCACATTATAGTAACTTTACACTTTTACCCTTAATATTTTAATATTTTTACAATTTAGTCCTTATATCATAAAAATACAAATTCATGCAATTAGGTCCCTACCCATGCTAGATGAATTTCTCTTATTACCATAGCAGCCCATAATTTTCATTTATTTCATAATTTAACCACAGAATTTTAATATTTCTCAATTTAATCCCTAAATGATAATTTTGTCAAAAATCACTTTACAAATGTTGTTTATCTAACAACAATAATACATTTTCTATCATCAAACATCAAAATACACCTAGATTCATCAACAGAAAAATCTTAAACCTTTAACAATTTTGCAAACTAGTCCCTGGGCTAGCTAGATTAAGCTACAACGATCTCAAAAACATAGAAATCATTAAAAACGGGACAGAAACCATACCTAATTGTAAGAAATGGGAATGGCCGAATGAAGAACCCTAGATATGGCTTCTTCCTATGCTAATTTTGGTTGTAAAAAGATAATGGAAGATGATGATCACTTTTGTTTTATTTTAATTAACCTTTAATAACCAAATTACATATTTAACCTTTAAAATACTTATTAATTACACCAAATATCAAACCACTATCATCCACTATCTCATAAATGGACTAATTACTACATAAGGACCTCCACGTTAAATGTTTATAGCTATTAGACACCTTTAGCTAATAGAATGCAAGTTTTACACTTTATGCGATTTAGTCTTTTTTATTAAATTAAGCACTCAAACGATAAAATTTCTTAACAAAATTTTCACACAATCATAGAATCATGCTGTAGACATTAAAATAATAATAAAATAAATATTTTGACCTCAAATTTGTGGTCCCAAAACCACTATTCTGAGTTGACTAAAAACGGTTGTTACACCACCGTAGCCAACTCGAGAATATGTGTCAGATAATTTCCTTCATGTGTTTTAAGCTGATGGGATGCATAAGCCATAACCTTACCATCCTGCATCAGAACACAACCTAAACCAACATGCAACGCATCACTGTATACCACAAACTCTTTACTGGATTCAGGCTGTATCTGAACAGGTGTCTGAGTCAGAACAGACTTGAGTTTCTCGAAGCTCGACTGCTGTACATCGGTCTAGACAAAAGGAACACCCTTGCGCAGAAGCTTAGTCAAAGGAGCTACAATTAGAGAAAACCCCTCCACAAAACACTGATAATACCCTGCCAAACCCAGAAAACTACGAATCTCAGATACGTTTTAGGCTGTTTCCAATCAAGCACAGCCTCAATCTTTCTAGGATCAACTCGAATCCCCTCAGTAGAAACCACGTGCCAAAGAAAAGTTACCTCACGCAACCAGAACTCACACTTGCTTAACTTAGCGTAGAGCTATTTTTCCAAAAGAATCTAAACCACTATTCTAAGATGCTCATCATGTTCATCCTCAGTCTTAGAGTAAACCAGAATATCGTCGATTAAGACCACGACAAATTGATCTAGATATGGTTGAAACACTCAGTTCATCAGATCCATGAATGTAGCTGAAGCATTCGTCAAACCAAAAGGCATAACTAGGAACTCGTAGTGCCCATAACGAGTCCTAAATGCAGTCTTATGAACATTAGCTTTCTTAACTCTCAATTGATGATACCCAGAACGAAGATCAATCTTCGAGAACTCAGAAGCCCCTCAGAATTGATCAAACAGATCGTCGATCCCCGGAAGTGAATACTTTTTTTTCATAATTAGTTTGTTCAGCTGCCGATAATCGAATGCACATCCTCATGGTGTCATCCTTTTTCTTCATAAACAGAACCGGTGCCCCTCACGGAGACATACTACAGCAAATAAAACCACAATCCAAAAGCTCTTGAAGTTGAACCTTAAGCTCTGTAAACTCTTTTGGTGCCATTCGATAAGCAGCGATGGATACTGAATATGTACCTGGTAGAAGCTCAATGCCAAACTCAACTTCTCGACTAGGAAGTAAACCCGATAACTTATTAGGAAAGACATCCAAAAAATTCCTTACAGTTCTGATATCCTTGGTAGAAGAGTCCCCAGAATCAGGAACATTGATAAATCGTAATTTATACATATTTATAACCCATGCTTAACATATTTTATAAATGATTTCTCCTTAGATTTGGTGAATTCGATGCTCCTAATGCCTTAATTTCATGTTTTATTCTCAGGTAGGCATAGGAGAACGAAAGGAACGAGAAACAGGCCGAAAATAGAGAAAATGGGCCAAAACACGAAATCAACACGACCTGGACCTCTTCACCCGGGCATATCACACGGCCGTGTCAATTTGGCAGAATTGAAGCACGATTCACCCGGTATAACACACGGCCGTGTACCTCAAACACGACCTGAAGTTATCGCACACGGGCGTGTCCCTGCTAAGTCCAAGTTAAGTCCAATTCTAAAAAGGCCACTTTTGAGGGTTCTTAGGCATTCCAAAGCCTATAAATACATCCGTGAAGAGGAAGAAAAGGGAGACGGAGAATAGGGAGTAAAGAATTACTCCAAGAAAGCCAATTGATCCATCTCAGAAGCCGGAGCTACTATCAAGACTGAAGATCTCTCCTCAATTTCCCCTTCAGGAGTTTTGGGTTTTCTTTATGTTTTGTAATCATTATTATTCTGAGATTTTTCATATTTAGTTATGAACTAAACCCCTAAATACCTAAGGGGAATAAAACCTATGACTAAACCTTGTTATTATTTCTGAATCGTATGATAAATATTTGACTTGTCCTTAATTATGTGTTCTTAATTCTTGTTTTGGTATTTCAGGACATCACTTCAAGTTACTACTCTTAGTTGGATGAGGAATAGACCCTGGCTAGGAGTAACTTTGTCGTAATTAAGCGGAGTTGCTTGCGCGCCTAGAGATAGGGTGACAAGATTTTGCCGAATTAGGGTAAAACCTAATAAGGGAATCCATGGATCGAGTTAATGCAACCTTAGGATAATAATATACATTAGGGATTTCTACGGAACAATTTAAATGAATAAATCGTCCGGTTCGGAGACAGAATAACAAGTAAAAGTCTAGGTGGAATTTTCCTTAGGTATTGTCTCAATCAATCGCTCTCCCCAAAAGTAATTTCCCAAATTCTATTTTCTGCAAGTTCTTAGTTTAATTAATTAGTTAGTTAAAACTAATCTCTTTTCTTCAGCTAGATAATAAGAAGACAGCCATTACTAGTACTCCTAGTCCTTTAGGTTCGACAATCTGGTCTTGCTAAAGCTATACTACTGTTCGATAGGTACACTTGCCTACGTCGTGATAATAGTTAGTTTCAAGAACGATTCATTATAAATTTATAAAACTTATTACAGGAAAATTTACAATCAAACACTAACGTAGGCCAAATACGCCTCGCATCCTTTCTGAACCTGTTTCTCAGCCACAAAAGCATAGATCACATTAGATAGCTAATCTCGACGCTCGCCAATCACAACCACCTCCTTATCATCCTTAGTCCTCACAACGACCCTCTTAGCCATACAATCCAAACTGACTCAGTGCTTGACTAACCAGTCAATATCCAGAATCAAGTCAAACTCCCCAAACAGAAGCTCCATCAAATTTGCCAGAAATACGGCCCCTTGCACCTCTAATGAAACTTCTCTATAAAGTTTATTAACCCGAACAAACTGCCTTAACGGACTCAATATAATAACCTCATTAGAAGTGCTCTCAATGGAAATCCCCAGGTTTTCAGATATAGAACTAACTACATAGGAGTGTGTAGAACCTATGTCTATCAAAGTAGTGTAAGGTACATTAGAAATTAATAACGTACCAGTGATAACATCTACAGCATCTCTATCCTCTCGGCGTCAAGCAACATAAACCAATACAGGCTGCCTTGCCTCTGTTCGGTGCTCTCTGCCCATGACCCATACTATTACCACCCCTAGCCGGTCCACGGCCCCTAGGTGGCTGTTGAACTGCCCTCTGAGGCTGTATAGAACCCGGTCTCGAAGCTTGTATCTGATTTGCCTACTGTGGACACTCTCTAATACGGTGCTCCAAAGATCCACACCTCAAACAATCTCCAATCTTCCTCCAACACTCGTCCGGATGGCGACCACCACTCTCTCTACACGGCTGAATCCCAGTAGGAGAAACAGGAGCCGCCACTCTAACTGGCCCATCAGGTCTGCCTTTTTCTTAGGCCTTTGAATAGAACTAAAGGGTTCCGAATCCCTCTTGTTCTTACCTCTCTCTCTGTCCCTATTACGGCACTCCACGCGCTTAACATCTTCTGTTATCTTCGCCTTCTCAACTAAAACCGCTCTCTCTCGCTCTCTCTGTGGAGCAATCAATACCCTCAAATTATCCCTCAAGCCATCCTCAAACCGGACGCAACTCTCATACTCAGACGCCACCATCCCTCGAGTGTAGCAGCTCAACCTCGGAAACTCAGCCTTATACTCGGCCACATATCTATCACCTTGCATGAGATTCATGAACTCATGCCTACAAGCATACACATAGCTCTTTCCCACATACTTCCCCTGAAAGGTAGTCATAAAGAAATCTCAATTCAGACGATCAGGCTGAGTGCCCTCTTCAACCGATAACCACCACTGATATGCCTCATCGCGAAACAAAGAGAATGCACCCTTAAGTTTTTACTAGGTTGTACAGTTAATATCGTTCATGATCCTCTCGGTGGCCTCCAACCAATACTCAGCCACAGTAGGAGCGACTCTAGTGACACTCCTAAATAGCTCAGCACCATTCGACCAGAGTCATTCAGTTACCGACCTATGGCCCTCCAAACCAAAATGGGGTCCAGCGACCCTCTCCAAAATCCTTAACATGGCTTAGGACAGTGCGTCATCCCTAGCCAAACAACTTTGGGACCCAGCTCAGGAGCAGGCGAAACCAATGTCTCACTCGTATCTAGATTTGGTATACTGCTCAGAGAGGAAGATTCAGCTGGAGCCCCTACAACCTCTACCACAGCCACGAGTACCACATCCGCAACTTCTACGAGCGCTCATTGTATAATTTGAATTTATCTACATTATAAAGTTTTATGCATCAATTCTAGTTTTTATTAACAGATATTTTATGCATAAATTATTAGAAGTTTAGAGATGGTTTTAGAAGTTTTAGTCTCTAACTATTTTAGTACAGTTTCAGAAAGTACTAACTAAAGTGTTTTCAGAACAGTTCTATCTAAGTACAGAGATACTGACAGGATCGACGCCAGAGACTCGGTGTACCACATACTTTGTCAAGTTATCCAAAATATTTGATAACCAATTCCTTTTTTAAAACACAATTTTGAAACACAAAATTGAATGAATAGTCCGGAGAGTCCAATTAATACAAAACTCCCAGAAATAATATTTAAGAAAAAATAGCCTTTAATTAAAATTTAGTTCCTAAACTAGTGGTCACCGCAAGACTCTGCTGCACTGATCCGTCTAAGCCTGTGGACTACCTGAACAAAATAGACAAACAAATGTGAGTTTTCATAAACTCAGTGTATAACCTAACAGAAATAGACATGCAATACATACAGTAGTCTCATATACAAATCCTACCCCAAAACAGATACAGAAAACATATACAGAATAACAGATTAAACCTACTCGACATGTTTATATACAGATAATAGATATACATCTAACAGAATAATCAGACATGCATAGCATTATCATACTCAGAACAGAATATCAAACAATCAGATCCTATAGTTTTAGGGTTTGGTTAGCCCTTACCGACCCTACAGTAGGCCCACAGTCAATCGGAACGACCTATGTGCCCCTAGGGAAAATTTCATAAATATGGGCCCACATACCTGTGTGGGCCCACACGTCCGTGCAGCCCACAAGCCCAGATTGGCCTTACCCGTGTGGCCAACACCTTCTGGCCCAAGATTCACATGCTTGTGTTGGCCCTAATGTCCAACTTGGCTTAGCCCTTGTGGCCAACACGGCCACACTCGAGCCACTACATGACCGTGTCCTGCGCACGACCAACCACACGGGTGACCACACACTCGTGTGGCATCGACAGAACAATTTTTTGGCTTTTGTCAAAGTTTCATTTTTTGCGTTTCAAGTACACACCTTGTACCAATTTAATGCGAAAACGATCCCGAGCCTTCCAAGACCTAAAAATAGTGTACACAACATCGATTTAGCAGATTGGTTAACAAGTTCGACACAAGAATCGACAAGGAGCCGACTTACCGCCCATGCCAAAAATGCCTCTAACGTGCACTAAACCGCTAAAATGCAATTCTCTGTTTCTCAATCTTCACCTAAACACCGAAACCATCAATTAACCTCCCCGGATTATCATTGCAAAAATCTCAAACCAAAAATCAATGACAAAAGAGTTCTACTTACCACACCAAAAGGAGAATCTGACGATTCCCATAGTACGATCGAACAACGGGTTCACGAGTCGAAACAGAAGAAAACCAAAATAGAAAGTTGTAGAGATTGAGGAAAAAAATTTCAAAGAGGGGAAAGCAGAAGAAATTCTGATGTGATTTTCTTTGTAGGAGAGAGGAAATTCGAAAAATAAAAAGATAAAAATAAAAACAATAGATATCCCAAATCCCTTAATTTTCTCCCACCAACCCACTAGCTCAACTCCCTCAAAATTTTAACTCCACTAAAACTCTAATAGACAACTGAGCAAAATTAATACCCACGCTCGCGTAAGGGTTCAAACACAGGACCTCCAACACACCAACTTCCTTGCCACTTGAACCAGTAGGCTCATTCTGATATGGATTAACAAAAAATTTTATATAAGCCCACTCAAAAATGGTAAGGCTTGGGTCAAAAATAACAAAATTGGCAAAGGTGAGACTTGAACCTAAGCCCTCTCACACACACCCAGAACACTTAACCACTGAATTAGATGCACATTTGTGTCAGATAACAACAAAATCAGAAATAAATTATTCAGGGCATTACATTTCACATCAAAATGACCATTTGCATATAGTCTTTAACATAAACAAGCCAACTATACTATATATGTATACAACTATTTACAAAGGTAACCAAAACACAACAAAAGTATAAATGACATTAAACCCTATACATGCCATTTATAACCATAGTTCACAATAATAAAAAACTACCAAAAGTGATCGCGGGATAATGTGATAGGTCTCCGACAATGTTCCAACTGATCGATCCTCCGATGATCTACAAAACAAAGAAACAACTACGTACGCAATGAGTGCTTAGTAAGTTTGTATAAACTTAAACAAAAACATATCTTTTTTAAACTCAATTTATAACTTATGCTTAAAATTATTACCATGCTTACAAGCTTAATGAACTCCTATTTACAATACCAAACTCATAAGTTAATAAGTTCATACATAACTTATATAATTTCAATCATACCATGGAACATATCATAATGAATTTACATAAGCACAACATTCATCACATTTTTGGTTACTTCCATTTTCAATCTATTTGTATTTAGCAAATTTACTTTTTCATAAGATTATGAACAAGTATCAATTTGTAAACAAGTCTTTCTATTATTCATTTCTTACCTGTTGAACCATCTAGAATTTCATTGGATACTCGGGAATGCTCACACATACTGTGCCTTTTCATGCAATCGTAACCTTTCCTTTTAAATAGTGCTCATATAAGCTATAAAGTGGGCCTGCTCACACGAGCTGTGGGTCGAAATGTTAGCTAGATGATGCTGCTCACACAAGCTGTGGAGAATCCACAACAAATGTAGGACCTCAGCCATCGGTAGGAAATTCAAGACCAACACCTGAAACCGTATAACCTTAATGACATGTCATTTGTGTCATAAGAATTTTGAAGGTTCAAACGGGATTACTTAACCATCATCGATCAAAACATCGTGATATTTTCAAGTCCAATTATATTCAACATGTTATAACAAATAACCAATCAAACTATAATTAATAAGATTATAATTCATAAGAACTTACCTCACTACAAGGGGTGTGCAAATTTCAGGTAAAACCAAATTAATTCGGTTAACCAACCGAATTCGATTAATCGGTCGGTTAACTGAATTAATTCGGTTGGGGGTCAATTAATAATTTTTTGGAAGTTCAGTTAACTGTTAATTCGGTTCAAAATCGGTCGGCTAACCGAATTAACCAAATTTAATAAATAATATTATAATATATATAAGTATTCGGTCTGTTCGGTTAATTTTTTAAAAAAATAAATTAATCGGTCGGTTAATTTTTTATATGTTTTATACTGTTTTAACCAAAAATAAAAAAAATAAATTTCGGTTAATTTGGTTCACCGACCGAATTAACTGAAAAAGTTCGATTCGGTTATTTTTTTTGAAAACATTTTGGTTCGGTTAACAGTTAAGGGTTTAAAATGGTCAGTTAATGGTAGTTCAGATCGGTTAACCGATTGAACAACCCTACTCGTTACCACGATCGTTTTAACAGTGTCGAAAACTAATCCAACACCTTAGCTTTGCCTTGATGTAAGTCCAGTTGTTGCGTATCTTGATCTAAATAATAATTTCATTCAATTAAATACTTCAAATAACTTCAATTATTCTATTCAATCTATAATTCATATTATCATGAAATTACAAAATTACCCCTCCTATTTTAATTTTTCACAACTTAGTCCTTAAGCCCATAACTTGAAATTTCACCTTTTTTTCCTACCTAAAATATGTTAGCCGAATATTCACTATACTCATATCCGTCCACATTTTTCTTCCTTTTACAAAATAATATGAATTTCACCATTTAAACAATTTAACTCCTAAACCTTAAATTCTCTAAACATTACTTGACAAAACATGTTCATTTAACAATCAAAATTAATAAACTACCAATTAACATCATAAACACATCAATCTCATTCATGGCATATCCCTCAAACTTTAACAGTTTTACAAATTGACCCCCGGGGTAACTAGGTTAAGCTAAAACGAACTCAAAAACATAAAATTTATTAAAAACAGGGTTCAAAATCTTACCGTGCATAAAAAATTACTTGACTGAAGCTCTCCTCTTTCTTAACAATGGTGAACGATTTTTAGGGCTATGAAATTGGTGAATATGATGTTTAATTCATCTTTGTTTAATTTAATTCATCTTTGTTTAATTAGTCTTAACTTGTTTTATTTAATTACAAAACTAACCTTTAAAATCTATTAAAATTTCACCTAAAACCTTACCATAACTATCCACTAACTTGAAATAGGGTAATATTACCAACTAAATTCATTTGATTTATAATTCTAAGGCTATTTAATCCATTTAATTAATTGAAACCATATTTTACATCTTTCACGATTTAGTCCTTTTTACCTAATTAACCATTTAAAATTTAAAATTTCTTAACAAAAATTTAATATTACCTTAAATTAATCCTAAAAACATTAAATTAATATTAAAATAGTAACTCACTCATCAGAGTCGTGGTCCCGAAACTACTGTTTTTGACACCATTGAAAATGGGCTGTTACAGAGGCAATAAATAAAAACATCAAGAAGATTATTTCCAAGACCACTGAAACAATAAGCATTGGCATGAGAAACTCCCATTTGCCTTGCACACATGTCAAACATTTTTTTAGGACTTCTACTGGGGAAACCCCTTCTAGTGCATGGTATGGAAGTCAAAATTTTGTTGGATCTGGTACTCTAAGTATAGTATTTTCGTCTAAGTACACTTTTACTTTTTTTAAACAGATTGATTAATAAAATTATTCATGAATTAAATTAATACTTTGTATAATTTTCCTTATGTGGTTTTTGCGCACAAAGAAAAATAGAAGCAAATGTTGTTCACTGGCTGTCTAATGTTTAAACTAATACTAAGCGGTATTATGTAGTCGGATCGTAATACGGAAAGAAAAATTATATTAGTAGACAAACCTAAACATGTCCTTAGTTTAATAGAAAATGAGAAAACTAATTGAAAGATTAATATGACGTTTATCAAGTCCAATTTGGGAGATGCTTTGTGTTAGGCATCAGAGCGGATGACTCCCAAAAGATAGAGACATAGATATGACTGATTGGACTGACAGTACATCAAACTAGACCCAAGAAGATTAAATTCTAAATCTGTTTATAGATTTATTCACTCGTGACGTTCATAGTGTGGCATACCTAAATCCTGAGTGGATGACAGACTATGTACGCATGACTCGTATACTTTGATGTAAGTAAAAACCTGAGTTCAAATAGATAAGGAATCAAATGCTAGTGCATTGGGTATACGACTTCTGCAGTATGTAGTATCATTCACAACAATCGAATTCATAGCCCAATACATGGGTAAATAATATCCTCTCATTGGCATTACATGGTTGATGAAAAGTAAACATGTCTACAGGTCGTTTGTCTTTGTGATGAATGACTTGATTACTATTTGATAGTAATTGACTTTTCATTAAGGAAGATGTAATAGTTACCATGAGATAAAATATGGTTATATTAAGAGAACAAATATTATCCCAAAGAGATTAAGGATATCCTATGAGGGTAACACACTTATGACAAGGTTATTGGACGAGCATTGATCGAGTTGCTTTCGTAATGGTATGTCGTTGGGGAGCTCATTCATGATACTATAGTGGAATGACTTCATGACTAAATGAGGTTATAATAAATAGGAAAAAAGTTAGAACTTCATTATAAATAATTTGAGCCGCAATCGTATATGTCCAATCGATCCTTCTGTTAGCTTGTTGAAACCAGAAATGAATTGCATGTTAAATCAAATGAACAGAAATGAAAAGAAATGGTGAAAAGAGAGGAATGAGAAACATTTGGGAATGATTATAGTTTTCTCCAAAATGGAATATGGAGAAATGAATGTGGTTTTCTCCAAAATGAAAATAAAGATAAAAATGGAGAAATGAAATTATTTGGAAATAAATTTATATTTTTCGAATTAAATGAAGTTCGAAAATAGAAATAAATCATTTGATTATAATGAACTATTGAATATGGAAATACTAAATATATTTTCTCATGGATCCTTTTACGGTAAATTTATCATGATTTTAATAGAATTAGAATTGGATTGAGAAGATTACTTAATTGGAAATATATTGAGATGTTTATTTTAGGAAATAGAAAAAAAAATATCGGTTGGATTGAATTATAAAGTATTGGATTAAAATTCTAGGAAGTATTTGTAATTGGACCTAATATGAGAGAGACCCAAAAGCCCCTTATGATAAGGGTAGGAAGACAAACCCTAGTATTTTTAACTAGGGTTGTCACCCTCTATACTCCTAAATAGACAAGGAGTTCATTTTTCTAGTTGAAATAAACTTCTACAATTCAACAAGAGTTCTACCTCATTTCTATATAAATAGATGGTACCGGCAGGACTATTTACACAACTTTAAGATATTGTTACTCTGCCGAAAAATAGAGAGAATTTATTCTCAACTATTAAATCTATTTTTTGGAATAATAATTTATGTCAGTTTCTATTAAAAAGATAATTTTCATTTTTACACTTAAACAAAGAAAACTATTTCTAGTTCTATGTTTCGACTTGAATCGTTCGAGCCCATACACAAAGTAGTTCGAGGTATGAGAACAGCGGAGAAGGACGTTTGGTTGAAATCTAGGAAAGAAAAGGATTCGTCTATCCAAAAGCATAAGTTTGAATTCTGTGACACCCCAAACTCAGCCTAGACGTTATGGCTAAATCTAGTGATGTCACAAGGAATGGGTTTTGAAAACGTAGTCATCACAATTAAGCTGTTTTGGTTTATCAATCATTATTTGCTTGTATCCAATGTCAAAACGTTATTTACTTAGTTCATTTTGCCAAATCTTATTTTACAGCGAAAGTCTAGCGAAATGTTCTTTTTTAGAAATTCGTTTTGTGTTATTAGAAAAACCCCTTTTGCTTAAAGACCGTCGATTTCATAAAACATTTTATCAACCATGCAGAATATTGAGCAAATAAATCCAAAATCAAGTTAAAAACCAAACAGTCCAAAGAGTCTCAAATATTACAAACTCTTAAATAGTAAATAAAACCATAAGTTACTAACTTTAAATAGTTTTATGGAAGAGTGGTCACCTCTGAGTCCCCGCCGTACCGATCCGCCTAAGTCTGTGGATTACCTAAACAGAAACAGACAAAAAAAGGTGAGTTTACGTAAACTCAGTGTGTAACCCAACAGAAATAGACATGCAATACAAGCAGAATCATATACACAGTCAAATACAGATATATATTTGGGCTCAGGCCCATTATAGATACAATAAATAAAATCAGATAATCAGAATCCTCCCTCTATCCACTACACACCATCTCTGACCATCCCAACACACCATGTGGGGTTAAAAACACCCACCCATCCCTACACACCATATTGTGTCATTACGACACATATCAGATATAGTACAGCCAGGCTACAGAAAATAGGCGATGATCGCCATACAGAACACTTCCTCCGCATATAAAGCCAACCCCAAAACAGATACAGATAACAAATACAGAATTATAGAATAAACATGCTTAACATACTTAGGTACATATAACAAACATGCTTATACAGTACAGTCAGACATACATTTAGTATCCTACTCAGATCAGTCTACAGAATTTCATCGCATACAAAATAGGGTTTATTTAGCCCTTACCGACCCAACAGTAGGCCCACAGTCAATCGAAGCGACCCGCGCAACCTTGGGAAAAATTACAGAAATATGGGCCACATGCCTGTGTGGCTTGCCCGTGTGGGCCCACACACCCAGATCGGCCTTGCCCGTGTGGCCCACACGGCCACACTCGAGCCACTACACGAAGGTGTCTTATGCAAGACCATGCCTACATCAATCACACGACCGTGTTCTCGCACACGGCCTACCACACGGGAGGCCAACCACACGTGTGGTGTCGACAGTAAGATTTTTCAGCTTTTGCTGACGTTCATTTTTTTGTGATTCGGGTACACAATGCAGAAACTATCCTGAATCTTTCAAGACCTAGAAACAAGGTACCCAACATCAATTTAGCAAATTGACTAACGAATTCGACACAAGAGTCACCACGAAACTGACTTACCACCATTGACAAACCACCTCTATGCACTCTAAACCGTTGAAGTGTGATTCTCTACTCCACAATATGTTCTTAAACACGAAATACCACCCTTCAATAACCATAGATTGTTCTCGTTAATAAAGAAAATCCCAAACTAAAATTGACGGCAATAGAAATCTACTTACCACACCAAAGAGACGAACCCAACAATTCCAATAGTACGGTCAAGCCACGGATTTAAGAACCGAACAAAAAAGAAGTAAAGCAAAAGGTAGCAGAGATGGGGAAAAGAAAAGACAGAAACGGAAAAACAAAGGAATTATCGCCAGATTTTTCTTGAAGGAAGAGAAAAAATTTAAAAAAAAAGAGAAGATATTCCTCAAAACCCCTCTATCAGATAACAGGGCAAAAATAAATGCCCACGCTAATGCAGGGATTCGAACACAAGACCTCCAACACACCAACACCCTTACCACACAAACTAGCAAGCTCATTCTAATATGAAATTACAGGTAATTAGTAATAAGCCCACTAAACAGAGATAAGGCTTAGATACAAAAATAACAAAATTTGTCAAAGGTAAGACTTAAACCCAAGACCTCTTAAATACACCTAGAACACTTAACCACTAAAGCAGACATATATTTGTGTTAGATTTTACAAAAGCGGAAATAAATTAATCAGGACGTTACAACTCTACCCCCTAAAAAAAGTTTCGACCCCGAAATTTACTTTATCAGAACAGATGAGGATACTGCTGACGCATCGAGTCCTCAGGTTCCCACGTGGCTTCCTTAGTGCCATGATTCCGCCACGGAACCTTTACTAATGGAATGGACTTTCTTATTAGAATCTTAACATCTCGATCCAGAATCTGAACCGGTTCTTCCTCAAAAGTCAAGTATGGTCTAATCTCAATCTCCTCAATAGAGACAATGTGAGATGGGCCAGACCGATACCGCTTTAATATCGAAACCTGAAAGACATTGTGGATACGGTCTAACTCTGGAGGTAGCTCTAACAAATAAGCAACCGGTCCCACACACTTTAAAATCTGAAATGGCCCAATGAACTTAGGGCTCAACATGCCCTTACGGCCGAATCTCAGAACTTTCTTCCACAGAGAAACTTTAAGAAAGACGAAGTCCCTCTATAGAGCTCTCAATATCTCACCTCTTCAAATCAGCATATGACTTATTTCTATCAGAAGCCGCCTTCAAACGATCCTGAATTTGTCTGTCATTATCCTCGGTCTCAGAAACCAACTAAGTCCAACATAGCGAAGTGTGACACTTACAACTATATAAAGCCTCGTAAGGTGCCACCTAGATGTTAGCCTGGAAGCTGTTATTATAGGCAAACTCAGTTAGTGGCAGATAATCCTCCCAACTATCACGGAACTCAATCACACAACTCCGAAGCATATCCTCCAGTATCTGAATCACCCTCTCAGATTAACCATCGGTCTGAGTATGAAACGCAGTACTGAAGTCCAATCTCGAACCCATAGTCTCGTGCAATCTCTTCCAGAACCGCAAAGTGAAGCGAAGATATCTGTCAGAGATAATCGACACAAGTACCCCATGCAGTCTTACAATCTCAAATATGTAAAGTTTCGCTAACTTCTGCAAAGAATAATCTATCCGAACCAGAATGAAGTGAGCAAACTTGGTCAATCGATCCACGATGACCCAAATAGAATCCTTCTTAGTGGGTGTTAAAGGCAACCCGCTAACGAAGTCCATCGTTACTCGCTCCCATTTCCATAAGGGAATATTAATGGGTTGTAGCAAACTCGAAGGCAACTGATGCTCAGCCTTAATTTTTTGGCACGTTAGACAACGAGCAACAAAATTAGAAACTTTACGTTTCAAATCTGGCCACCAATATAGCTCACGAAGATCGCAATACATCTTATTACCATCTGGATGCATAACATAAGAGCTACTATACGCCCCTCTCAGAATCGTCTGCCTCAAATTAGAATCATTCGGTACGCAAATCCAACCTCAGAAACATCAAACCCCCTTATTATTCAGCCCAAATTTTGAAATACTACCATCTCAATCTAACGAAACTGCAGACCTAAAGATTTATCCCCCAATTGCTTATCTCGAATCTGATCAATCCAAGTCAGCTTAACTTGAAACTCAGCCAACAAACTCTCATTGTCAAACAAACTAAGGCAAACGAACATCGCCCTCAGATTAGTCATCGCTCTACGACTTAGAGCATCGGCTACCACATTGACTTTACCAAGATGATACTCTATGGTGCAATCATAATCTTTGAGCAGCTCAATCCATCGGTGCTGCCTAAGATTCAACTCCTTCTAAGTAAGGAGATACTTGAGGCTCTTGTGATCAGTGTAGATAATACACCTCTCACCATACAGATAATGCCTCCAGATTTTCAATGCAAAGACTGCCGCAGCCAACTCTAGATCATGCATCGGATAATTTTCCTCGTGTGTCTTAAGTTGTCGGGACTCATAAGCCACCACCTTACCATCTTACATCAGCACACATCCCAAACCAACGTGTGACGCATCACTGTACACCACAAACTCCTTACGGATTCAGTCAGATCGTAATGCAGAGCTGAGTCGAATGCACTTGAGCTTTTTGAAGCTCGTTTGCTGCGCATCGGTCCAAACAAAAGGAACTTCCGTGCGCAAAAGTTTAGCCAAAGGAGCTGCAATCAGAGAGAACCCCTTAACAAAGCGCCGATAATAACCCACCAACCCAAAAAATTGTAGATTTCAGACACGTTCTTAGGCTGTCTCCAATTAAGCAAAGCCTCGATCTTTCGAGGATCAGCTTAAATCCCTTCAGCTGAAACCACGTGCCCTAGAAAAGTTACCTCCCGCAACAAGAATTTGTACTTGCTCAACTTGGAGTAGATCTGTTTCTCACGGAGGATCTGAAGCACTACTCTAATATGCTCATCATACTCAACCTCAGTCTTAGAGTAAATAAGGATATCATCGATAAAAACCACGACAAACTAATCCAGATAAGGCTGAAACACTCAGTTCATTAGATCCATGAACGCGGCTGGAGCATTCGTCAAACCAAAACGCATAACTAGGAACTCGTAATGTCCATAACGAGTCCTAAATGCAGTCTTATGAATATCGGCTTCCTTAACCCTCAACTGATGATACCCAGATCGAAGATCAATCTTAGAAAACACTGAAGCCCCTTAGAATTGATCAAACAGGTCGTCGATCCTCTGAAGTGGATACTTATTCTTTACGGTCAACTTATTCAGTTGCCGAAAATCAATACACATCCTCATGGTCCCATCTTTTTTTTAACAAACAAAATCGGTGCCCCCCACGGAGACACATTAGGACAGATGAAACCACGGTTCAAAAGTTCTTGAAGTTGAGTCTTAAGATCTGTATGCTCTTTCAGTGCCATACGGTAGGGAGCGATAGACACCGGAGCTATACCCGGAAGAAGCTCAATCCTAAACTCAACATCTCGATTCAAAGGTAAACCCAATAACTCTTCAGGAATGACATCAAGAAAATCTCTTACAGTTCTGATATCCTTAGTAGAAGAGTCCTCAGAAATAGAAACACTAACGTAAGCTAAATACACCTTATATCCCTTCTGAACCAATTTTTCAACCACCAGAGCGGAGATCACATTGGACAGATAATCTCGACACTCATTGATCACGACCACCTCCTTATAATCCTCAGTTATCAGAACGACCCTCTTAGTCGTGTAGCCCAAACTAACTTGGTGCTTAACCAACCAACCCATGCTTAGAATTAAGTTGAACTCCCCAAACGGAAGCTCCATCAGATCCGTCAGAAAAATAATCCCTTGCACCTCTAACGGAACATCTCTATAGAGCTTACTAACCTGAACAGACTGCCCCCAATGGACCCAGTACAGTAAACTCACTAGAAGTGCTCTCAACATAAACCCCCCAAGTTTTCAAATACAGAGCTAGCTACATAGGAGTATGTAGAACCTATGTCTGTCAGGGTAGTATAAGGTACATCAGAAATTAAGAACGTGCCGGTGATAACATCTGGAGCATCTCTGTCCTCTCGACGCCGAGCAGCATAAACAAGTACAAGCTGCCTCGCCTCTGTCTGACTAGCACCTCTGCCTGGTGCTCCCTGTCCACAGCCCAAACCATTACCACCCCTAGCCGCTCTACGGCCCCTAGGTGCCTACTGAACTACCCTCTAAAGCTGTACAAAACCCAGAGTTGAAGCTTGTATCTAATCTGCCCATTGTAGACAGTCCCTAATACGGTGCTCTAATGACCCACACCTCAAACAAGCCCCAATCCTCCTCTAACACTTACCTGAATAACACCTACCACAGTCATTGCATGGCTAAACCCTAGTAGAAGCAACAAGAGCCCCAGCCTAACAGGTCCATCGGATTTGGCCTTTTTTTCAGGCCTCTAAACAGAATTAGTGGGCTTCAAATCCCTCTTATCCTTACCTCTCTTTTTATCCCTATTCTGGCACTCCACGCTCTTAACATCTTTGGCGATCTTCACATTCTCAACCAGGACAGCAAACTCTCACTCCCTCTGTGGAGCAATCAATACCCTCAAACTGTCTCTTAACCCATCCTCAAATTGAACACATCTTTCATACTCAAACGCCACTATGCCTCGAGCGTAGCGGCTTAATCTCAAAAATTTGACCTCATACTCGACCACAGATCTATCACCTTGCGTGAGATTCATGAACTCACACCTATGAGCATCAACATAGCTCGCCCTCATGTACTTACTCTAGAAGGTGGTCTTAAAGAAGTCCCAAGTCAGACGATCAGGCTGAGTACCCTCCACAACCGTTAACCACCACTGGTATGCCTCGTCGTAAAGGAAGGAGACTGCACCTTTAAATTTTTGCTCGGGAGTACAGTCCAAATCTCTCATAATCCTCCCACTGGCTTCCAACCAATACTCGGCCACACTAGGAGTAACTCTAGTGGCACCCTTAAACAGCTTAGCACCATTATACCAGAGTCATTCAGTTACCGACCTACGGTCTCCAGCTGCAGAATGGGGCCCAGCGACCTTTTCCAATATCCTTAACATAGCCTAGAACAGTGTGTCATCCCCAGCCGAACGACTTTAAGACCCAGTCTTAGTAGCAGGCAAAACTGGTGTTTCACTCGTATCCAGATATGGCATACTACCAAGTGAGAAAGACTCAGCTCGAGCCCCCTACGGCCCCTACCACGGCCACGAGTACCACGTCTGCGAGTTTCACGAGCGCTCATAGTGTAATTTGAATTTTATCTACATTATAGAGTTTTATGTATCAATTCTAGTTATTTATTAATAGATATTTTATGCATAATTTATCAGTAGTTCAGAGATGTTTTTAGAAGTTTTAGTCTTTAATTATTTCAATATAGTTTCAGAAAGTACTAAATACAGTGTTTCAGAATAGTTTAATCCAAGTACAGAGATACTTACTGAATCGACGTCGGAGACTCGGTGTACCACATACTTTTTCAATTGTTCAAATCATTAACAAAAAGTAATTCTTTTTAAAACACAATTTTAGAACCCAAAATTCACAGCCGATTTTTGCAACCTGACTCTGATACCACTAAATGTAACACCACAAACCTAACATAAACGTTATGGCTGAATCTAGTAATGTCACAAAGAATATGTTTTGAGAACATAGTCATCACAATTAAGCTGTTTTGGTTTATCAATCCCTATTTACTTATATCCAGTGTCAAAACGTTATTTACTTATCCAGTGTCAAAACATTATTTACTTAGTTTATTTGCCAAAACTTATTTTATAGCAGAAGTCTAGCGAAATCGTTACTTTTTAGAAATCTGTTTTGTATTATTAGAAAAACCCTTTTGCGTAAAGACCATCAATTTCATAAAATATTTTATCAATCGTGCAAATTATCGAGTAAATAAATCCAAAATCAAGTTAAAAACCAAACAGTCCAAAGAGTCTCAAATATTATAAACTCTCAAAATTTAACCCCAAAATAGTAAATAAAACTATAAGTTACTAACTTTAAACAGTTTTATGGAAAAGTGGTCACCGCTGAGTCGCTGCCACACTGATCCGCCTAAGTCTGTGGATTACCTGAACAGAAACAGACAAACAAAGGTGAGTTTACGTAAACGCAGTGTGTAACCCAACAGAAATAGACATGCAATACAAGCAGAATCATATACACAGTTAGATACATATACAGATTTAGGCTCAAGCCCATTACAGATATAGTAAATAGAATCAGATAATCAGAATCCTACCCCCATCCTCTATACATCATCTTCGACCATCCCAACATACCATGTGGGGTTAAAAACACCCACCTATCCCTACATACCATATTATGCCATTACGACACATATCAAATATAGTGCAGCCAGGTTACCAGAAAATAAGCGATGATAACCGTACAGAACACTTCCTCCGCATATAAAGCCTACCCCAAAATAGATGCAGATAATAGATACAGAATTACAGAATAAACATGCTTAACATACTTAGGTACATATAACAGACATGCTTATACATTACAATTAGACATACATTTAGTATCCCACTCAGATCAGTCTATCAGAATTTCATCGCATACAGAATAGGGTTTATTTAGCCCTTACCGACCCTACAATAAGCCTACAGTCGATCGAAGTGACTTGTGCAACCCTAAAAAAAATTACAGAAATATGGGCCCACATACCCATGAGGCTTGCCCGTGTGGGCCCACACGCCCAGATTGGCGTTACTCGTGTAGCCCATATGGCCTGGCCAAAGAATCCACATACTTGTGTGTCATACCCGTGTGGGCCCACATGCCCGTGTGTCATGCCTATATGGGCCCACACGCCCGTGGCCCACACGCCCAACTCGGCCTAGCCTATGTGGCCCATACGGCCACACTCAAGCCACCACACGGTAGTGTCTTATGTACGGCCATGCTGATATCGATCACACGACCGTGTTCTCGCACACGGCCTACTACACGAGTGGCCACACACCCAGATCAACCTTGCTCTTGTGGCCCACACGGCCTGGCCCAAAAATCCACATACCCATGTGTCAAGCCCGTGTAGGCCCACACCCGGTGTGTCATGCTTGTGTGGGCCCACACGCCCAATTCAGCCTAGCCCGTGTGCCCCACTCAGCCAGACTCGAGCCACCACACGATCGTGTCTTGCGCACGGCCATTTCAACATCGATCACACGGTCCTGTTCTCGCACACGGCCTACCACACGGGTGGCCACACACCCATATGGCTACAACAGTAAGATTTTTTAGCTTTTACCGACGTTTATTTTTCTGCGATTCGGGTACACACCTGGTATCGTTTTGATGCAGAAACTATCTCGAACCTTCCAAGACCTAGAAACAAGGTACCCAACATCGATTTAGCAAATTGAGTAACGAATTCGACACAAGAGTTACCGCGGAACCAACTTACCACCATTGACTAACCACCTCTATGCATTTTAAATCGTTTAAGTGTGATTCTCTACTCCACAATCTGTTCCTAAACACGAAATACCACCCTTCAATAACCATATATTATTCTCGCTAATAAAAAAAATCCCAAACCAAAATTGACGTAAATAAAAATCTACTTACCACACCAAAGAGACAAACCCAACAATTCCAATAGTACGACCGAGCCACGGATTTAGGAACCAAACGAAAAAGAATTAAAGCAAAAGGTCGTAGAGATGGGGAAAAGAAACGATAGGAAGGGGAAAACAAAGGAATTATCGTCAGATTTTTCTTGAAGGAAGAGAAAAAAAATTTTTAAAAAAAACCATAGAAGATATTCTCTAAAATCCCTTAATTCTCTCCACTACCCCACTACTGATAACTCTCCCAGAATTCCAGCACAACTGGAACTCTATCAGATAACAAGGCAAAAATAAATGCCTATGCTAACACAAGGATTCGAGCATAGGACCTCCAACACACCAACACCCTTACCAATCAAACCAGCAGGCTCATTCTGATATAAAATTACAAGTAATTAGTAATAAACCCACTGAACAGAGATAAGGTTTAGATCCAAAAATAACAAAATTTGTCAATGGTAAGACTTGAACCCAAAACCTCCCAAACACACCCAGAACACTTAACTACTGAAGCAGACAGATATTTGTGTCAAATTTTACAGAAACAAAAATAAATTAATCAAGGCGTTACAAATTCAATTGAGGGTTTACTGCTATAAATATCACAAACTGACTCGATTTTTAAAATTTTAATTTTTTATTGTGCAAGAAAACTGTTTTCAAACCGGAGTTTTTCCAAAAAATTCCTTCACTCCAGATCTTAAGGGGAGTATAGTTAGAAGAAGCCAAATGGGTACAAGAAAGATACGAAAAGTTAAATCTAATTGAAGAGAAGAGGTTGGTAGCATTGTGTAACGAGCAATTGTATCAAAGAAGAATAATGAGAGTTCACAATAAGAAAGTACACCCAAGGCAATTCAAGGAAGAGGAATTGAAATTGAAGAAAATCCAATCGTATGTATATGATCATCGTGGTAAATGGACACCAAAGTGGGAAGGCATGTATGTAGTGAAAAAGGCTTTCTTAAGAGGAACACTCATACTTGCTAAAATGGATGGAGAAGAGATGTCCAACCCCTAAATTATGATGCAATAAAGGAATACTATGCTTAATATTTTGTTATAAGGGAAACTAGAAACTAGAGTAAAAAATGTTTATTTTGCAAATGTTTTCTTAATGTAATATTTATACTAAAGTGGTAATAACGATTTTCTTTATTTTTCCTTTACTTGTTTAAATTTATATCCTCCATTAAACCACTTTTGAGCCTGTTAGATTTTATTTAAATAAACCTTAGCTAATGATCACCATCTACATTGGAAGGCCAATTTTGAAGCTCCAAGATTGTCAGGGTAAAACTAGAATTTAGAATCTCGTGCATATTTCTTAAAGGATGACTTCTTAATAAGATTAATCATGTTTGGAATGATAAATGGCATTCCATTGTTTTTCCTTTCACGTGAAGAAATTGTATCCCTTGTTACCCCTTTTAAGCCTGATATATTTTCTTTCTCAAACCTAATTAAAATTATCAATCCAATATCATGGATTGACAAGAAACAATCAAGAGGAATAAAAGCGAAAAGATTTTGAAGCTTTGAAGTGTTGAGATCTAGTGCCCGTAGTGTAATGATTCCATCTATGTACTTGTAATTTGTTCGAACAAATTAGTTTAATAAAAATTCATCATTTTCATTAATATCTTTTGTATATTAACCTCAATGGTTTTTGCACACAAAGTAAAATGAAATCAAATATTAACTCAATGATTATCTAACGTTTAAACTAATATTAAGCGACATTACATGGTTGAATCGTAATGCAAGAAGACAACTTATATTAGTAGATAATCTAAATATGTCCTTAGTCTAATCGAAATTAAGTAAGTCGATTAAAGATTAATATATTGTTTATCAAGTCCAAATGGGGAGATACCTTATCTTGGGTATCGGAGTAGATATATCTCAGAAGATAGAGACATTGATGTGACTGATTAGATTGACAATACATCGAATAGGTCCCAAGTAAAGTAGATCCTAGATTCATTTATAGATTTATTCACTTATGACATTCATAGTGTGGCATTCCTTAATCTTGAGTGCAAGGTGGACTATGTATGCGTGACTTGTGTACTTTTATGTAAATGAAAGACTAAGTTCAAATAGATAAGGAACCGAAAGCTGATACGTTGGGTATATGACTTTTGTATGATGTAGCATCATTTTGCAATAGTGGAATTCATAGAACAATAAAGGGTAAATAATATTCTCTCATCAACATTAC
This sequence comes from Gossypium anomalum, assembly GCA_025698475.1. Lineage (NCBI taxonomy): Eukaryota > Viridiplantae > Streptophyta > Magnoliopsida > Malvales > Malvaceae > Gossypium > Gossypium anomalum. Next base: position 22,650,735 of record CM046966.1, read on the forward strand.
ATGATAGATGGAAAGTAATGTGGCCACAGGTCATTTATCTTAGAGATAAATAATTTAATTACTATTTGTTAATAATCGACTTTTCATTAAGAAAGATGTAATGATTATCGTGAGATAAAATATGATCATATTCGGAGAACCAATTTATCCTAAAGAGATTAAGGGTATCCTATGAGAGTAATACACATATGATAAGGTCATTGGACGAGCACTTTGATAAGTTGCTTTAGTAATAGTACATAATCGGGAGAGCTCAGTCATGATACTTTAGTGGAATGACTTCATAACTAAATAATATTGTAATTAATAGACGAAGAGTCAGAACTTAATTATAAATTATTTGAGCCCTACTTATATATGTTCAATTGGTCCCTTCGCTAGCTCAGTATAGCCTTGAGGGTTTACATTAATTAATGAAATGAAATTTAGTGAAACAACGAATTAGAAAATTAGATTGCATGTATCACCATCTATAATGAATCTATTTTCTTGCTATAAACAAAAAATGACTAGGTAATTAATTAATGAATTTAAATTGTTATTTTATTAAATATTTGAAGTTCGAAGTGAAAATTAATTAATAAAGTCATTATAGTTTCATAAGAACAAGTTAGTCAAATTATTTACTCCTAGATTCTAATACAATAAAATTGTCCTGCCTTCAACAAAATTAGAATTTGGTTAAGAAAATAATATAATTAGTTTAATTAATTAAAAATAATAAATAACATTTTTGGTATACGAAAAATATTTATTTGTCTAAAAAAATTATATGAGTTGGTTTAAAGACAATATAAAACATGTAATTGACTTAATAAATGAAAAGACCCAAATAGGCCCAATATATGAGGGAAGGGCGGCAAATCCTGGTCCCATAAGTGGCTTGTTGTTGCCTACCCAATAACACTCTATATTTGAGTTATTTTTTCTATTAAAATAATACTTATTCAATTGAAACTCATGTTTTTTTTTTTTTTTTTTATGTATAGAGATTAAGTTCTAGACCAAATAAATATATATAAATACGCTGATATTCTGTTAAAATATAGAACAATTATTCTTATTATATTCTATCTTTTGATGAGAATTGAGCATACATTCTAGCAAGCCAAGGCTAATAATAGCGAAGAAAGTCTATTGGTAAAAAGCCAAGAGCTATCTATTTCGCCTCAAAGAGAATTTAGGTATAATCTCAATAAATGGGTTTATTGTTATTAACATCAGACTAGTTGGTTTTGAAATGAATTTTTAAAATTTTGCTGTCACTATTTCGTTGTTTTTTAATTCGATTTTTCCAACATAAAGCTCATTCTGGAAAGTAGGAAAATTGAAAAGAAAAGTAGAAGAACAAAAGTAACAATAATGAAAAAAGGGAAGAGAAAAAAGAGAAATGAAAAATTAAAGAAAAAAAAAGAGGAAAATAAGCGAAAACAATCGATTAGGAGACGAAAGGAGCAATCAAATGTTTAAATAATTTCTCATGATTCTGTTACCCTTTGAATCAAATTTTGAGCCTTAGACATCATTTCTTTGTTAACCATTAACCCCTAGACCACATTACAACCCCGAGAAAGACCATCTTTGATCAAACATGGTTATTTAAATTAAGCAGTCTTAGAATTAATGTGAGAATTGCAAAATTTCGACTAAGAAAAGCAAAAGAACACAAATTTGCAGTTTGGGGTTTCAATGTGAAATCTTGATCAGATTGAGGTGAATGTTGTGCAATCACAAGTGATTTTTAAGTGGTTAGAAGTTTTGGAGCTTCATTGTCATGACTTATCAATGAGAATCTGAGTTGTCTTGGATCGAAGTTTGCCTCCCAAGAATTGGGCTTTTTTCCTTTTTGATTACAAGATTATTAAGTGGAGAGTTAGTTGAAAGTTTGGTTTCAGATGTCATTTGATTGTTTTTGAAGTTCATTATACTAATTCATCTTCTAAATAAATTATTGTCCTAATGATAAGACCCCTTTTTTATTTGACTCAGATTCGACACTCTATTCCATATTACATCCTGTCATTCATACTCCCTTTTAAGGTTCTCTCATATGAGTGAAAATGTGATCCTTCATTTTTAATTGGAAAATAAAAATCATCGTTTGAATATTCCAAGAAAATTTGAAAAAAGAAAGAAGAGAAACATGAATCTTTTGCATAACGTTCTCAAAGTTCAGCATGATTATGATATTGTGTGTAAATTGCATTCCTTTTGATAATTTCGTTTCATTTCCATTTTAAATAATAGTTGTGAGGTCTTATTGCCACTGAAACAGCAATCTTGCTGTTTTATGATTGTTATTTTTAAATCAAATAGAACATACTTCTTTTGTCAATTAGTAGAATGCAATGAAAAACTGAATATCTTTATCAAAAAGATTTGGGCAAATGCAATGCAAAATCTAAACCAAAGTGTTTTTTATTATCTTGATGGGTGTGGGATGCGCCTTATTTGAGAGGCATACATAAATAAAATGTAAATGATACTTAAGGCTACAACCTTAAGAACTGCTACCCCTTTTTTTCAGGAATAGGAAGTCAAGTAGGTGAGGAGAACAAGTTCATCTCCAACCTTAGAATATTAAGTTACTTAAGAAACTAAATCAGTTAACCAACATCAGGCTCTGGGACTCAAAGAAAGAGTAATATCTTGGAAGACCTTAAGCCTCTTATCAGTTTTCTTTGAAAACATCCTTTGAGTCACTGCTTCATTTGCTGGGCCTAGAACTGCAGCTGAAATGATAGCCTCCTCAAAGTCTTGGCTATCTGGTAATAAATCAGCCAATTTGTCTCCTTTCTCTTTAGTTGAAAGAGAGAGCCTTCTTCTTGTCTTAATCTCTGGTTTTTCCAGTTCTTCAGATAAAGGCTTTGTGCAGTCTCCACCCATTTCATTCACCCTCATAGAGTTAGCTGAGTTTCCTGACCGTGTTCTTTTAAGGGTCTCATGCAATTGATTCACAACTGGAGCTTTCACCTCCTTCACCAGCTTTGATGAGTAAAAGGGCGGTGCATCAATATTTAGAGAATTTCCGAAAGGAAGAGCGACTGGTTTTGGTTGAGGAATCACCACCTGGTTTACCATTACATTCGAATTGATGTTCTCATCAGCAAAATCATCTTGGGGTTTAACTGCATTTGATTTTGGCAAGCTGGTGGGGTCCTTGCAAGTTTGAGGTTGCCAAATTGATGAAGAACCAAGGAAGGCGTCAAAGAGCCGGCTTTGTTCGACCCGATCCCCTCCTCCTTTATTCATCATCTCCGACTCAAGATCCTGGAGCATCTGCTGTGCCCTCTCATAGGCCTTAAGATGGGAATCTACCCCTCTTGGTCCATCAGCCACTGCTGGTTTCACTCTTCGCAAGGTTTCTTTAGCCTCCCCAATTCTACCTTGCTTCATCAAACAAATACCTAGATTACACATTTTGTTATTATCGGAAGCAATCGAAAGTGCCCGCCGATAAGCATCTTCTGCTTCGATATAGTTGTTTTGCTGCATCAATGCCCACCCCAAGTTTCCCTGAAAATGGAAAGTTTCTTAAATTCATGTATCCGTTTTAAGGTTTACCAGCAAAGATGAAAAGATTGAAGGCTTACCAGCAAACGTGTGGCTTCTTGCTCGACAGAGACCTGAAATTTCTTTCCTTGAGATCGGGCTGTCTTGGTGCGCTTCCCATTGAAAGCCAGGCCTTGTTGAATCAAATACAACTTGTGCTTCAACAAAGCTATTTGGTCATCCAACCTTCCACATCTCTGTAGAATTATAATAACCATCTGTTTGTTAAAGACCAATACAACTTGATATAATATTTAATGTTTACATTAGTGTAACAAGACCTTGTAGAGATCCAATAGAATGTTATCAAGAGACTCCTGCGCTTGATCTGAGCATCTACTACGCAGAGACTTGATAGCTTCAATGGCTTCCTCTGCTCTATTTTGCTGCTTCATTACAATGGCCATGTCTTTCAAAGCACTATCAACTCTATCCCCTGCATTTATGGCTGCCCAAAACATAGGAATCGCCCTCTCCGGATCTTTTTCCACCAACTGAAAACAAAAGTAAAATTAATAAAGAAGAAGATTTCAAGTCTTGTACAATCAGCTGGAAGACACCCAGAAACTTACTTGAACGTTCTTGGCTCTAACATAAGGAGTGTCACCGACTGGGACTTTGTGGATGGCATGGAAGGACTCGGAGCGAGTTCTCAGAACCCCGAGAGGCTTCGCCGGAGAAGTGGGGGCCGATTTAGAAGGCCTGAATCCAGGAGGAGCGTTCCACAAATCTTGCAACATCTTCGAAAACCCACTTTTCTATTTCTAGTTTCCTTTTTGTATTTTTGAAATTTGATATCGAAGAAGGATTTGTGGACAGCCAAAAAAATAAAATACTGAAAAAAAGTGCAGAGGGCAGAGGGGGGAGTTTTGGAGAGAAGTGAAGAGAGCGTGATAGAGAATCGACGCGATTTTGAGAGAGAGGTTTTAGGATAAAAAGAGGATTTGAAATTTTCGACCGTTGAGGTTACCGTTTTGCGTAACTAGCCGTTGGCTAAGGCGTGGGCCGGACAGGCTTTCTTCAATAATTTATTTAGAAATACCAACGTAACATTATATCTGTCCATAGCTCCGGTTAACATTTTAGATACGTTTGTTCGGTCCGGCTGGAGTTTGCCTAAAAAATAGGTTTAAAATTCTGTTTAAGTTTAGATTGAATTAAAATGTTAAAATTTAGGTCCGGTCCAGTCCATTTGAATTATTTTTTAAAATTATTTTTATATAAAAAATTTAAAAATATAACACATCAAATATACTGAAAATATTAAAATAAATATTTCTCAACAAATTAAAAATAAATTAAAAAAATTATACTTAAATAACATTAGAATAAGTGTAACTTAACAAGGAAATGCCTCTAAAATAGTAACAAAATTAATATTAAAATAAGAGTTATACTATATTTATACAATAACAACAAAATAATAATAACATATAGTGAAATTGTAGCAAAACAGAGAGAAAATAACAAGAAAATAGTAGCAAAACAATAAAAAAGTATAATTTTATTATCTTTTTGCTAATTCGGGTCGGGCTGAGCTGAGCTCAGATAAAAAACCTTACCTATGGCCCAAGTCGTTTTTTAAACAGTTTTTTTTTTTTGCCCAAGCCCATTTTTCAAATTTATATTTTTGTTCAAACTCTCCCACTTTTCGGATGAACCTTCACCATAAGATAAAGAGAAAATATTTCATATCATTATATTTAGAGTTATCACATGTTATTTAAAGATTAAATTCTACTATTAGTTTCTTTATTTTGTAAGAGTTGTAGGTTCAATCTTTGTATTTTAATTTAGTTATTTTTAATAATTATACTTTTCAAATTTTTAAATTTCAGTCTTCACCAAATGATGATTATTAAATTTATTAAATTATGTTATTCCCAAAATCTGATAGAGTAAATATATTGTCATATTTGTAATGTCATGTTAGCTTATTATTTTTACATATTCCTCACTAAAATTCTAGTTAATGGATAAACGACTGTCATTTGCACTAAAATTGAAATTTCAAAATTTGAAAAGTATAGGGACTTAGAATGATCTAATAGGAAATGACGAATGTGGATTAAATCTATAATTGTATATATAGTATAGAACTAGTTATTAAATTCAACCAAACAAATTTAATTAGCTATTCTTTAGGTCAAGATTAAAATTTCAAAATTCAAAAAATATAAAGACTAAAATTGTCTAATTTAAAAAATATAAAATCTAAAATTGATGAAATTAAAATAAAGTACTAAATCCATTTCTCTCCCAAATACAGGGACTAAATCATTTCTTTCACAAACGCATGCCCTCTTAATACAGTTCCCAAACCCTGGCTGGCTGCTGCTTCTTTTCACCTGAAAATCTCATTTTAAGAAAAATAAAAATAGCACAATTTATTGTCAAAATATTGTATTTTTTAAAATTATTTAAATATGGTGGTTTTTAAAATATCTATGTCTATAATGTATAATATATATAAGTATGGGTTTGGAAAATTTTTTGAACTGACAAAATATTATTTATTTTTCATCATATTATTAAATTCACATTTAAAAATAATTATAACATTTAATTTAAATTATTAAATAGAAACTGTGATGATTATAATTTAATATAAATTGTAATAATTTCACAATTAAAAATAATTAGAACTTAAATTATAATTATTAATTAAAAATTTATGCTATATTATTACTGGAATAAAAATCCAACCATGAAATATATACAGATTAAAAGTTATGATAATTATAATTATACCATTGTTAATAAAAAAATTTACCACAATTAAATTTGCATTAAAGAAAAAAAAATGCATAGTGGCAAACACACCCATTTCACAAGACATCTCGGGTACCTCAATCTCTCTACCCAAACCAAAGAAGAAGAATGAAGACAGAAAACAAATCGTTTCTAACAGAAACCCCAAACAAATCAAATCAAAAAACAAAAACAAAAATCAAACAGCCATTAGCCATCTGAATCCCTAAAAATCACAAAGAGGAAAACGATAGAAAAGAACTCGAATAGCCACTACTCACCCTTGTTCAATTTCAAAATCAATGGAACCCGGACAATGTTGTCCCCTAGTAATACTGAAAATGGCACCCTGTTAAACTCAGAGAGATAAATGCATTGGAACTCAGTTGGAGAAAAATAAAGATAAGAAATCCAACAATAATGCATACAGATACGCCTAACTCTGTGGAGGCCAATCGACAGTGCTTCCTCTATCCAATACCTTAGATTCGAAAATTGACGACTTTCTCTGGCCAGTGCATGTGCAACAATGTTGGCTTGTCGTCCCACCAAAAGAAAGGTAATGCTCTCAAAACTCCCAATCTTAGCCTTGATGTCTTGGATTATCGAACCTAGTATAGATTTATCTAATGTATGGGATTTCAACTTTTTGATAATCGTTAGAGAGTCTCCCTCAACCTGAATCAACCGAACCCTAGCTCCTCTGCAAAAATGATGGCCTGCTCATATGCCTTTGCCTCTGCAGCGAAGGAATCAATAACCTCATAGTGTAGATAAGTGCATACAACCATAATTAGCCTGTAACACCCCAAACCCGGCCTAGAAGTTTAGATCGAATTCGGAATACTACATTGATCACCAAAGTGATCGTAGAAAAAATTTGCAAAACAGTTTATCTTATCAAACCAAATCTTTTAAAACGTTTATTAACAAATCCGTTCAAATCCTGAAATAGAGTTCAATGTAAAACCAGTTCAATTTATACGAATTGAAACACAATCAAAATTGTGCCACAGCACTATAAGTCCTTACAGTTTAAACTTTAACCGAATAATGAGTAAAATTAAAAATTTAAACAGAACCTATAGTTTATCCATCAAGACTGTTCGAGACCTCCGCGTACTGAGTCCAGTGTCCAGAGTCCAGAACTGTACCTGAAAGGGGAAACAGAAGAGGGGGTAAGCTATACGAGCTTAGTGTGAGATCAAACTAATAGCTATCGAAACAAAAACGGATACAGTGAACCTGAAAATAGTTCAGCAGTGGAACATACTTACAAAGCGACTTAACACAACAGACCATATGTAACTTTACAGTCATATAGCTCTATTAAACACATTATCGAAAATTCTCTAAATTCACAAACTAGGCCTAAGCACTTTTCTAGAAACAGAATCGGTTAGGCTTTAGCCCATCTCACAAAGTTCCTTTAGGCATGAGTGCCTTCCAATCAAATAATACAATTAGAATTCGCAGTCAATCAGACAAAAATATTTCAGTCAGACAAACATTGCAGTCATAGAATCAGACAGATGCATATGAGTGCGAATGAGTTGTAAAATAACCCACCCATCCAACCAACACACCATCTCCGTCCAACCCTACACATCCTATGGGGATTTAATCAACCCACTCATCCCTGCACTCCAAGTAGGACCTCAAAAAGCCCATCCAACCTTATATCCCTTATATATTGTCCACGACCCTCATGGAATTGGGACTATCGTAAAAGTCATGATGCAGACATGTGGAAGACCGCAGATGGACATGCGCAAGATGACCGCCAGGATCGGATAATGGTACGTAGTGTAGCTAACATACATGCGGTACAGTGCAAGGCGGTAAACTACTATACCGTTAACATATATGCTCACGACCCTCAGGGTATTAGGACCGCCTATGACCCTCTGGGTATTCTTAAGGATTTCAGAATGCAGATAAACTGCCAGATCATAAATCTCTCTTCTCTTCAACATCTCACCCAAAAGCTTTGTATGCAGATTTATATTTGTAGATGTGTGTATGCAGATGCACCAACACAGAACACAATTCCAAATAGTCATTCAGAGCGATCACATACAACTAGTCAAGCAGTTATAGAAATACGCATACTCATAACTCGAATTCGGTTTCAACCATGTCACTCATTCAATCACAATTATCACATAACCCGAAGCCAGAACAGAGTCACAGTTATCCTTACTAGAGCTTAGCCAAGGGTTGAAACACACAGAGGTCATGATTACACTTAAATCGACCTAAGATCAAAACTTGGCAAAATAGGGCCACACGCACGTGTGCTCCAGCCATGTGGAGCACTTTAGGCCCTGTGGGGATCCATACGCCCGTATGGAGAGTAGCACACGACCGTGTGACAGAGGCACACGCCCGTGTGAAGAGTAGCACACGACCGTGTAACAGAGGCACACGCCCGTGTGGTGCAGAGGCATGGCGTGGGAGTAAGCCGTGTAAGACACTGTCCAAATCCACTAAGTTCAGAAGCAGAATAGACACAGCCATGTAAAGGTGTCACATACTCGTGTGGCAATTAGACACGGCCGTGTGTCTCATAACACACGTCCATGTGAAATCCCTAAGCCCCAAATCAGCAACATGGCCATGTGTCCCGAAATACACGCCCGTGTGAGAACCCTAAAATCTTCAAATCAGTCACACGATCATGTGACCCCAAATCTCAAATCTCTAATTCCCAAACTCACACGCCCGTATTCCCTAAGGGACAAGCCCGTGTGGTTTCCGACAAAAATCCCCAAATCGGCCATATGGCCGTGTGGCCAGACATTGTGACACTAAAAATTAGCCTTAAACTCTAATCCCTAAATCCACATGGCCGTGTGCCACGGCACATGCCCGTATGGCCTTCGGGGCAGTCATGAAACCACCGCAGAACAGATCTGAAACCACCACTTAAGCCACCAAAACAATACTTAAGCCTTTCCCTATCAACAGTACATTAGAAAGTGACGATTTCTCATCACCTCCATCGACTAAGAAAAACAACGATTTAACATATCGACAAGAAAAGCCAAAACAATTACTTAAAACAAAAAAGAAAGTAGTCATAGTTCGAATCCCACACCTGACTTCGACGACGAAGGAATGACAGAGGAGCAGAATTCCCGAAGTCCACAAGCCAGACCAAATTTGAGTATATTTAGAAAATAGCAGAAAGGTAGAAAACGAAGAAGAAGAGAAGAGAACCGAAATGTTAAAAAGAGAAGAGATAATAAAATATCAATCCCCCAAAATAAAAATAAACATCAAAATAAAAATAGACATAAAAATAAATAAATAAATACTTAACTAAAACAAATCAAAAATTAAAAATAAAAATAACTCGTGCACCGAAAGACTCGAACCTCAAACCTCAAGGTTAACTAACACTCTACTTATCCACCAGACCAGCAGGCCCATTCTGACACTAAATTGCACAACTAATCACATATGTGCGGCCCTTCCTGTAACCCTATCCACTGAATCTCAAAACTTCCAGGCCTAAAATTCGGGGCGTTACATAGCCCCATAGAATTTCAAGCTAGTACTCTTGAGACTGATATTTTTGTATTAAAATTGAACGAGACATCAAAATTAATTTTTATATTGTCCGGATCTGGTGGTTTCCATCTCTTCTGTTAAGGCAAAATTCTTCTAGTTTTAGGACACATCCAGAGCCTCTAACTCTACTAAATAAGCATTGATGAACACTACTATGTCTTTACCTGTGGAGTTAACTGCTTCGGTAGTCAAGACTAGTCATCTTTCTAATTAAAATTGTAAACGATATAATAATCTTTCTAAGTATTTGAATCAAATGCTCACTTTAATTTTTTTACAGGATTACAAATTCGATTAATTATCTACTAAAGTAAGTTGTCTTTTTCGCAATGTAAACATTCTTACAGTGCCACTTATCATCAGTTTTAACTTAGAAAACCAATGAGCTAATATTTGCTTGTCAAAATTTCGTTTTGTATGCAAAACATAAAAAACAAAAACGCAAAAGACATAATAGTAAAATGTGAAATTAACTTTCATTATTTATTCATTGTTCAAATATATAGAAAATAATTACATGATTACTATAATATGGCCACATTTCTCATACAATCTCCTAATTGCTCTAGTGAAGTAAATGTGTCATGTTTCGCATTCCCATATCTTTGACGTATTTGCTAAAACTCCTAGTTACAAGAGTCTTAGCAAACGAATTTGCAAGCTTATATTCAGAATCTATTTTCACCACATCTACTATTCCTTCGGTTAAATAGATAACTAGACTGTGCAAAGCTTAAGGCTTACAACTGCCAAACATATGGAACCTTACTCATATGTTCTTTTTCTTCTGTTGTCTTAGGATAGTCATCTAAAAAAAGATGAAATCTGATGCAGTCGGCTGAGCACTTGACTTCGCATCATTCATTGCGAACCATTCCAATACATTATCGATGTATGAAGCTTGTGATAGAGCTATTGTTTTATTTTTTTTATCCCTAAGGATTTGAATTCTAAGAATATAACTAACTTCACCCAAGTTCTTCAAACTAAATTATTGAGCTAACCATAGTTTAATCGATAACAATTCTCATACATCGTTTCTGATAAGTAGAATATCATCGATATACAAAACGAAGAGAACCACTTTTTTGTCCTTTTTACGCTTATAGATAAAAATATCAGTGTTTCGCATTTTCTCAAACCCAAAAGTCTTAACCGTTTAATCAAATATTTTATTCCATTAGCAGGATGTCTACTTAAGTCCATAAATGGATCTTAGCAGTTTGTAAAATTTCTACTCCTTTCTTTGACAATATAGTCAGAAGGTTAAGTCATGTAAATGGTCTCATCAAGATAGTCATTCAAGAATGTTGTCTTGACATTCATTTTCCAGATCTCGTAATTGAGAGCAGCGGTAATGGATAAAAGTATGCGAATAGACTTAAGCATGGCTACCAGAGAGAAGGTCTCATCATAATCAATGCCTTCCTTCTGTGTGTAGTCATTCCCTACAAGTCTAGCTTTATGTGTTTCCACTTTCCCTTTAGCATTTCTCTTCTTGTAAATCCACTTACACCCTATGGGTTTAATCCCAACCGGTAAGTCTACAAGTTCTCACACCATATTCGATTCCATAGAATCCATCTTCGCATCCAGGACTTGTTTCTAGAGTTTGGAATCAACATCCTATATAGCCTCCTTGTAAGTGAGTAGATTATCATCTTCATGATTGACTTCCGTATTAGAAATACTACCATCACAGATGAAGAATTATGGTTTCTTAAAAAATTTCTCACAACGATGGATTCTCCTATATTGTTGATCATTTGCAGGTCTTTCCACAACTTTCTTGAGAATTGAATTTGGTGATTGTTCTACAATTCCCGAAAGTTTCTTGTGTGCCACTTTACTTCGAGACTTAAAGTTATCCATGTAACTTTCTTCAAGGAAAGTAGTATGAGTAGAAACTTTAATTTTATTATCTTTCAGATTTTAGAACAATTCACTCTTCTTTCCTTTCGGATATCCTACAAACATGCATAATTTCATCCATGCATCCAACTTCTTTGCATCTTTATCCAAAATGTGAGTCAAACAATTTCATACTATAAAGTGATTTAGAGTAGGTTTCTTTCCATGACACAGTTAATAATGTGTCTTACAAGTATACTTAGTTGACACATCATTCAGAATATAGCAAGTCGTTTATATCACATATCCCTAGAATGAAGTAGGGAGTTGTGAATAGCTTAAAATTGAATGAACCATGTCAAGTAATGTTCAATTTCTTCTCTCAGCTACGTTATTCTATTGTGGAGTGTTCGACGCAGTCAACTAGCATAAAATCTCATTCTCTATGAGGTATCCTAAGAACTCGCTAGACAAGTATTCCCCACCTCAGTTAAACCAAAGATTCTTTATGAATAAACCAAGTTACTTTTTCACTTCCACACAAAAATCTCGAAATTTATCAAATATTTCACTTTTGTGGTGCATTAGATACAAATATCCACATCGAGAATAGTGACCAATGAAAGTCACGTAATAATCATAACCTCCTTGGGGACTAATGCTCATAGGACCACATACGTTAGTGTACACAAGTTTTAAATGTTGATCTACCATTATACCTTTCGCATTAAAAGACCTCTTAGTCATTTTACCTTCTAAGCAATATTCACATTATGGAAGACTAACTTCCTTAAGTATACTTAAGGAACCATCTTTCACAAGTCTAGTGATTCTTTCTTGGTTAATATTACCAAGTCTTAAGTACTATAGGTACTTCTCATTAGAGTGAGAAATTTTAAGCTTATTCACCATTTCAATTTAAAACATCAAGTAGTTATTTGGTTTGATAAAATAGAGATTGTTTCTCATCCATCCATTACAGATTAAAGCATGATTTCTGTGAATAGTAATTCCTTTATTAAATGTCACGGAATAACCGTCATTAAACAAATATGCTACAAAAATTAAATTCCTGTTAAAATGAGGTACATAAAATACATTCTTTAAAAAAAATTCTAAAATTATCAAAATGTAAAATAATTTCTCCCACTACTTCGACTAAAACATAACTCCCATCTTCGGTCCGCAACGAGAGGCTCCTATCACGCAAATTTTTCATTTCTCTGAACCCTTGTAAAGAAACACACACATGGTTAGTGGCTCCAAAATCAATAACCTAGTTGTTAATTGATTCTTCCACTAAGCAAGCTTCAATCACAAAGAGTTTTATACCTTTGCCCTTTTCAGCTAGATAATTCAAATACTCCTTGCAGTTTGATCTGAAGTGTCCTTTTTGTTGAAAAAAATCCTGTGTGAAAACGATTTTCTTGCATAGCGAAAAATAAAAATTTTGAAAATTTGTCTGGTTTGTGATATTTATGGCAATAAACCTTAGACCGAAATCGTATCTGTGTTTTTGGATAAGCGAATTTTTTAAGTTTTCTGACTTTCAACCAAATGATCTTCTTCGTTATTCTCGTACACAAACTACTTCGAGTGTGGACTCAAACCTATTGAATCAAAATACAAAATTAAAAAAATCTTTTTGGAGTGAAAACGAAAATTATCTATTCTATAATAGGAACTGGTAAAATTGTTATTCTGAAAAATATATTTATAAGTTGAGAATAAATTCTCTTTATTTTTTGGTAGAATAATAATCTCTCAAAAGTTGTCTCAATAGCTCTATCGATGCCATCTATTTATAGGAAGAGAAGGTAGAACCCTTATAGAGTTATAGAAGTTTATTTCTACTAGAAAAACAATATCCTAGAGGGGCGGCAACCCTAGTTAATGATACTAGGGTTTTGCAGTCCCACCTCCTTATATTAGGGGTTTTGGGCCCCTCTCATATTAGGTACAATTACGAGTACTTCAGGGCCTTTTTAACCCAATACATTGTAATAAGACCCAGCCCAATTTAGTTTTTCTATTTCCCAAAATAGACTTTAATATCTACACATTAAATGATTTTCTCACCCCAATTTTACCCTTGGTAAAATTTCATAAAAATTCATTCAATATATCACAACTCAATATGTTCATTATTACCGAATGATTTATTTTCATTTTTGGGCTTCAAAATAGTCTAAAAATATAAACTCATTTTTCCATCATTTTTTAAGTAAGTAATCCTATATAAAATTATAATTTTCCATTTCCATTTCCATTTCCATTTTTAGAAACTTACATTTATTTTGAAATAATTTTGAGAAAACCATAATTATTACTGAATGTTTATCATTTCTCTTTTTTCTACTCATTTTTCTTTTTCTATTCAAACACGCAATTCATTTCTTGTTTCAACGAGCTAGCGGAGGAACTGATTTGACATATGTGGTTGAGGCTCACATGATTTATAATTAAGTTCTGACTTTTTGCCTATTAATTATAAACTCATTTAGTCACGAAGTAATTCCACTATAGTATCGTAATTGAGCTCTCCTCAACGACATACCATTAAAAAAACAACTATTTAGTGCTCGTCCAGCGACCTTGTCATAAGTGTGTTACCCACATAGGATATCATTGATCTCTTTTTGATAATATATGTTCTCCTAATATAATCCTATTTTATCTTATGGTAACCATTACAGCTTCTTGTCATGAAAAGTCAATCACTATCAAATAGTGATCAAGTCATCCATTACAAAGACGGACGACCCGTGGCCACGTTTACTTTTCATCAACCATGTAATGCTAATGAGAGGATATCATTTACCCATATTTTGGGCTATGAATTTCATTTTTGTGAATGACACTACATTCTACATAAGTTATATACCCAACGAGCTAGTTTTTGGTTCCTTATCTATTTGAACTCAGACTTTTACTTACATCAACGTGTATGAGTCACGCATACATAGTTCATCATTCACTCACGATTTAGGTATGTCACACTATGAACATCACAAGTGAATAAATCCATAAACAGATTCAAGATCTATTTTGCTTGGGTCTTGTTTGATGTACTGTCAGTCCAATCAGTCACATCTATGTTTTTTATTTTTTGGGAGTCATCTGCTTTGATGTCCAAGATAAGGCATTTAACACCCTAACCCGTATCCATCGCCGAATTAGGGTTACGGAGTATTACAATACAAATAGAAACATTTAACCTCAAATAGAAACAATTATTCAAAAATAATAATAACAAATAAAAACACATTTTATATAAATTAAAAGGACACTTACGGGCCTTAAATCGAGCCTACAAGGCCCTAAAAATGGTTTGAAAACTTTGAAGGATTATTTTGAAACAAAATAGTAAATTTTAGAAAAAGTGTAAAATTTTAAAAATAGGAGTCACACGGCCGTGTGGCCAGGGCGTGTGACATAGCCTAGGTCG
The DNA here is from genome assembly GCA_025698475.1 of Gossypium anomalum. Classification (NCBI taxonomy): domain Eukaryota; kingdom Viridiplantae; phylum Streptophyta; class Magnoliopsida; order Malvales; family Malvaceae; genus Gossypium; species Gossypium anomalum. Next base: position 22,665,913 of record CM046966.1, read on the forward strand.
TGTGACTTGAAAACATGGTCTTAGGGTTTAGGGCTTTCAATTCAAAGTATGAGACACACGACCGTGTCCTAGCCCGTGTGTCCGCCCGTGTTGTGACATACATTTGGGTCGATGACGTCGATAAATTTTTTGTTTTAAACTTTTCTCATGTAAATCATCATTTAGTTTGTTAACTTTTGATTTATATTGTATTAAATTTTTCATCCATAAGGTACTTATTCCAATTTTATCAAAAAAGTTTCTCTATTTTATTTTACATCAATAATACTTAGTTACAATCTACGAAAAAAATTAAAAATTGTTTGTATTGTATTATATTTATTTTACATCAATAATATATACTTATTTACAATCTATAAAAAAAGTTAAAAAAAAAAAACGGCTTGTATTGTATTCTATCGTATGTCTTTTTAATAATATACTTATTTACAATCTACCAAAAAAATGAAAAATTGTTTATATTATATTCTACCGTATTTTACATCAATAATAAATACTTACTAACAATTTACCAAAAAAATGAGAAGTAATGAAAAAATGAACAATTTGTCTGTTTGTTTGTTTTTTATATGTTTTCCTCCCCACTTATTTTCAACCCTAACCTTAACAAGAAATCCCGTGATAAAATTTTAGAACATGATATTCCTGGGATAATTTTTAAACATCTCATCCCGAGAATTCCGGATGGACATGGGCTCCCACATAATTTTTTAAAACTTCCCCCGATTGCTTATATAAAAAGGGGTTTTGTTCCTCTTACTCTATCAATTCCTCATCCACCGTCCATTAGAAAAAAAATGTTTTTGTTTTAATTATTTTAAGGAGAAATTGTGATAGTTTAATGTATGTTTGAGTTCACGGTGATACGGAAGCGCTCAAAGACCCATACATTTCATTTCCAGTGTGGGGAGTGCACTATGACCTTAGAAGATGTCACATTGCAACTTGAGCTCCCAGTTCACGGTGGTTATACGATCACGAGTTGAAGTATAACTAGGACTCCTAGTTGACGGTGGTTATGTGATTATGGGTTCAAGTTTCATTCCAACAAAAGAGTATGCTTTATAAACCCTATAAATAAGTTTGAGATCATAATCATAGAGAGAGAGAAAAAAGAGCTCACCAATATAGTCAACTTAATCTTTTTTTCCATCAAAGTAGTATAATCAACCTCATTGCCCAAAACATGTGTTAGAGGTGACTGCATAACCACCGTCAATTGGGAGCCCTAGTTATACTTGAACATGTGACTATATAACCACCGTGAATTGGGAGCCTAAGTTGAAATACGACATCTTCTAAGGTGATGGTGCACTCCCCACACGGGAAATGAAATGTATAGATCTACGAGCGCTTTCGCATCACCATGAACTCAAACATACATTAAAACTATCACAATTTTTCCTTAAAACACACACATACCTTTCTCCCCAAATTTTCAACACCCAACACAAAAAAAAAAATTTGGAAGGACAAAAATGCGTCCTATTGAAAGCGTTTTCAGCCCTTTGGCTACCACATCAGCTGAAAACGCCTTCTACAGGACGCGTTTTTTGTTTCTCTCTCCAAAATCGGCTTATTTCCCTAAATTTGGGAAAAACGGCCTAATTCCCGCATTATCTTTTAAAATTGACATTTTTCTTTAATTTAACCTATTATTTGAGTAGAATTCTAAGCAAATTAATTATCACTTAATTAATATTACACCATGTTTGGTTGGGGGGAATGGAACAACATTCCCCCCTTATTCATTGAACGGTAAACCATTCCTTTGTTTGGTTGAATGTAATACTCATTCAACGGAATGACTATTACTTCTCTATTACTTGTATTCCTGTAATAGCTATTCTTTAGTATCACCAAAGAATGGTTATTCCATACAACATTAAATAACAAAACAAAATTAATTTTCAGATTAGTCCTTTAAAGCTTGGACTTAGAAAATATAAAAATAAAATATTTGAAATATTTTAATATAATTTAATATAAAATATTTAATTTTAAAATATGATTAAAAATAAAATATTTTAATATAATTTGATATAAAACTAAAAAATATTTTAATATAATTTAATATAAAAATAATTATATTGAAAATGTTATTAAATTATATATTATTTTTATTAAATTATATTTAATAATAATTATATTAAAATATGATTAAAGTATTTTTTTTTATTTTATTAAATTATTTTTAATAATAATCCTATTAAAATTTAATAACAATAACAATAATCATCTAACTAAAAAAATTTTGCTAAGGTACTCTGGTCATTTTAGTTTTTTTCCTTATGCTATTACAACATCTATTCTATTCAATCAAATACAAGAATACTATTACAGTTCTATTTCATTCCATTTAATCAAATAATTGAATTACTAATTACAGCTCTTTTTCATTACAACCCTATTCAATTCCAGTAAACCAAACGTGTCGTTAGAGTTAATTACTTTAATTAGTTTTTATTTTGAATAATGTTACTTTACATTAATTACCTAAAGTAAAACTATATTGTATGTTTAACATGTAAAAAATGCTTTAATTATTATTTGAAAATATTCTATTATAATATTTGAATTGATGAGTTAATATATTTTAACTATATTCAATAATTCAAGTAAGAAATATTATTTTATGCTAAATGCAATAATTAGAGGTATAATATTTAAAAAATTTAATTAAATATTAAATACGTAAAATCACATTAAAAACTAATATATATAAAAACACAAATTTAAGGAAACTTTTAAATCAACGAGAATATTTTTTTTAATCATATTACTAAGTTGACATCTAAAAATAATTAGAATTTTTAAATATCATTTAAATGTTATAATAATTACAAATTATATTGACATCTAAATATTAGCATAAGGTTAATGTAAAGTAGTATGTGTGATAAGTAGATGTAATAATTACAAATTTTATTGATATCTAAATATAAATATAATTCAATTTAAAATTATTGATTGATATTTAAATGTAAAGTAGTATTGACACTTACAAATTGTATTCGGATCTAAATATTATTATAATTTAATTTAGATATATTAATTCGCATTTAAATCTAATCATAACGTAGTTTAGGTGCTAGACATAAAGTAGTATGGTAGCTCAATTAAAGATTGATTCACGTAAAATTAAGTTTTAATTTGAATAAAATTCTGAGCGAAAAATATTTTAATTATTAATTATCTCTCGATGAATATTAGAGTTATATTTCAATTAAAATTTAAGTTTAACTCTATAGATAGCATCCCGAAGTTAAGTATATTGAATTAAATAGTACTTAAGAAAAATTGTTGGTAAAAAAATGGAGATAGTTAGCAATGATAAGTTAAAAGTATTCCAAAAAGAATAGAGCATTAAATCAATGGTTCTTTGAGAAGGTAATATCGAATCATATTCTAACAATAATGACATAAGATAGAGATGAGAGATTATTTTAATTAACTACGAGATAATATAATTTCAATTTAATATTATAGTTTTTAATTTTAGTTCGAAGTTTCTATATTAATTTTAATAGTATTATGTATCAATATTATTTTATCTAATTACTTAACATTTTATTATCGATTGTTTATCATTTTTTTCATAACTTTTATAATTTTTTATTCTCTCAATCATTTATTAAAATTAATAGACTTTTATTATAAATTATACCAATCATCATTTAATTAGTAAAATATTTTTAAAATTATAAAACCATATTATTTAATGAATTAAAAAAATAAACACATAAATCACATGCAACTTACATGATATTGAAACTAGCTTAGAAAAATATGCTAATTTTTCTCTTTTCAAAAAGTGATCCCATTACTTCAAATGAAGGTTTTACTTTGTCTGTGACACGTGTCACACTTTATAACTTAAAAAAAAAAGAGTTGGATTGTCACATGCCAACTTCTTGAGGTGATTTCTTAAGTAGTTGACACTTGACAATCTAACCCATTTTTTTAAAAAATAGTTATAAAGTGTGGCACGTGTCACATGCACAATAAATCTACCATCTGACATGGCATGATCACTCTTTGAAAAGAGAAAATCCACAATATTTTTATATAATTTAAAAATCACCATATTTTTCTAAATAATTTTTAAAATACAATATTTTTATAAGGTATAAATAACATGTTCTATAATTATTTAGGGTAAATTATATAAAATGTCACTCAACTATTAGCTTGTATTTGTTTTGGTTACACAACTATAAAGTACAAATAGCATGTTCTGTAAATATTTTAGTCACTAGTGTAATCGAAATTTAATATTTTGGTCATTCATCCTTTAAATCACTAATGGAATGTTAATGTGGCATTTTTTATTGACATAATTACAAATTTAACCCTCCAATGATTACATATTCTATCAATTTAGTCCTAAATCTAAAAAAATCAACAAATTTAACTCACAACCTTACAGATTTTGTCAATCTTGATTCTTAAAAATTCAAAAATAAATATTAAAAAATTAAAATAAAAATTATTTAAAAGTTCATTTTTCGATAAAAATGCATACAAAATTATATATAAATGAATACTCTTTCTTTTAACATGAAATTTATTTATTAAAATAATAGTTTTATAAATCAAATAATTTTCTTAAAAAACCATAAAAAAGTCTTAAAACCAAATTCAAGCCTTTTGTATTTTTAGTTTTATTTTATAAATAAAAATTTATATATTATACACTTGACATTGTTCCTTAGTCCTCACCAATTTGTCAAGCGTTGAGCACCTCCTTCACCAATTAGTCCTCACTAATAATCTTTACTTTGAACTTCTTGATTTTAATATCTTGTGTCGTCGTGTCATCAAACTAGAAATTGGTTGTAGAACTGCCAGCATGGTCTTCCACGTACTGTGTCTCCAAGACTTCATCCTCACCTATATACCCCCAATCATACTTGCCCTCAAGCACAACCTCAAACGCAACAAACTTGCCTTGAGCAACAACCGAAAACTTCTATCTTACCCTTTTTAACCTTAGACTATAGTTTTTAACTCAACCTAAACATGATATTGAAAAGAGAAAGGAAAAAGTTGGATATGCTTAAGTCTTTTTTATGGTTTCTTTTTTTCATTAAATTTTTTTATTTACAAAAACTATCATTTTAATAAATAAATTTCATATTAGAAAATAAAAAATAGATATTCATTTATTTATAAACATTTTTATAATTTTTGTATGTGTTTTTATAAAATCTTATGTATGTTTATTGAAAAATAAACTTTTAAATAATTGTTATTTTATTTTTTATATTATAAAATTTTAAGAATAAATATTAAATTGATACAATGTGTAAAGATGAGAGTTAAATTTGTTGAACTTTTTTAAAATTATGACCGAATTGATAGAATCTATAAATATTGGATGATTAGATTTGTTAGTATGCCAATAAAAAAGATCACGCCAAAATTCCATTAGTGATTTAACAAACGAGTGATCAACATATTAAATTTAGATAGCATTAGTGATAAAATAGAAAATTTTATACCTTAGTAACCAAAGAAAAATACGCTAATTATTGAGTTATTATTTATATAGTTTATCCAATTATTTATAAAAATAGCACGATTTTAGTAATGAAGCATACCATCAAAGATAAAAGCACGCCTTGTGATAATTCTTTTATTGAGATAATGTCACATTTAGTGCTTGTACTTTCATAAAATTTTTAATATGATATTTATGCTTTGAAAATATATAATATAGTACCTAAACTATCAATATGTATTTTATTATGGTACATGTACTTACATAAAATGTTCAATGTGATACCTATACTTTGAAAATGTCCAATGTGGTACTTAAACTATCAATATGTGTTTTATTATGATACATGTTAACAGTATTAGTGAATTGCTAAACCAACCAATGAAAATTTAACACGTAATTTTTTTTTTCCAAATCATCAAATCTACATGGATAATATAGTATTATGTGAAAAATTAAATAAATTAAAAAAATAACTAAACGTATTATTAATAATAATAATAAAAAGGAAGTAAATCATGTAGTTTCTTGTCTTGGATAATAATAAAAAATATTATTTAAAAATATAATTTCAAATGAGGAGAAAATAATCATTTACTTATCCCTATTTCTCGGTTTGGCACGCATGACCAAACCTGAGTTGAGGCTATGGGGGGTATTATTTTGGTACAATTACTAGTTCAAGGTCCAGTTCCTTCCCGGCGGTCATTGATGATCACAAATTGGTTAGTTTAAAAGAAGCAAATGTCATAGCAGCTACACAACTCAAAATCCCCCCTAAATACTTCAAACCTTATTTTCTACACCAGTCATTATTTTTTAACCAAACTCGGTCTAGGTAAGGACCAAAATTTCGGTAGAATTAACAGCGATGGCGTCTAAAGATCGTCCCCCCATGTACTTGTAGTGTACATGTTATTAGATGGCGCCTCATGTGGAATGAATGGACCAAGGTTAGACTTCGCCCACAAAAACTATCATTTTCACCAACTCAAAATACATTAAGCAACAGTGCAGTTAATGACTTGGACCAGCTCGTACTATAAATCCTGTTCACATTTAACTTAGGGGTTTAACTAGACTGCACTGTTTTTGTTTTGCCAAAGCCCCCACCAAGTTATATATACATATATATATATATATATATATATATATCAAAGTAAACCTTGGCCACAATAAGTGAAAAGCGTAGTATAGCAGTAAATGGGGAGGTCTCCTTGTTGTGAGAAAGGTCACACATACAAAGGATCATGGACTAGAGAAGAAGATGAGCGTTTGATAGCTTACATCCAAGCTCATGGAGAGGGTTGTTGGAGATCCCTTCCGAAAGCTGCTGGCCTTCTCCGTTGTGGTAAGAGTTGCCGGCTTCGATGGATTAACTATCTCCGCCCTGATGTTAAGCGGGGTAATTTCACCAACGAAGAAGATGAACTCATCATCAAGTTCCATAGCCTTCTTGGTAACAAGTATGTCTCGCAAAAAAAAATATTTTCTTCTGTCATGCCTTAGCTAGCTAGTGTACCATCTCTGTTAAAGTTCTATCTTTTTGTTTCTGCTGTAAAGGTGGTCAATCATAGCAGGGAGACTACCTGGGAGAACAGATAATGAGATCAAGAATCATTGGAATACCCACATAAAGAGGAAGCTAGTGAGCAGAGGTATTGACCCTTTGACACATCGACCGGTCAATGAACAAGCTGCAATTCACACCATAGATACAGTCTCATCAACAGCAGTTCTAAGAGAAGATGGGAGACAAAAGAACCAAGAATTGAATCTTGAGCTGCAGATAAGTCCACCATCGTTACATTCACACCCACCGCAGGTATTGCAGAAAAGAAACAGAAAAGTCATTTGCTTCTCATGTAGCTTGGGGCTTCGAAACAGCAAGGAGTGCACTTGTGAGGGTAGTAGTCATAGTAGAAGTATACATGTGAGCTTTTGCACTTGGCGAAAGGCGTTTCAAAGTGAGAATTGAAGTAGATGAATTTGGTTATGATAACACAGCCGAAAATGGGTTTATTGTATATTTACAATCTGGTTGTTCTATGGTGACACACCACAGATTTTATGATAGTTCAATGAAAAGTTATTATATACATATTCTTAAGGATTATAAACTGTTTCTTGGTAGAGATTAATGAACAACCTACCATTATGGAAGTAGTTAACAATGAGGCAAAGGTCGGTAACCTATCTCAGTCATGCATTAAAAAAAAGAGAGAGAGAGAGCCAGAGAAGCCAGCTTCAATATTCATTGCTAGTTAGTTTTGCTATCAACATACACAGTTCTACCTACCAAACAGCAATTATTGTACCAGCTGCTGATTGCATGCCAAAAGAAAAAACAAAACCGGCTTTTGTAAAAGCTTGTCTATGCTACTTTCTTTGTCTCTCTTATCCAACACTTTCCGTAAAATGTTGACAAAGTAGCCTAACTAGGGTGTTTACCTTTATTAGCTGTTATATGTCCTTGAAAAGACGGGAAATTCAAAGGGAAACAAACAGATGCTGCTACATGTCCATATGAAACGCTAACTAAGGCCCGGGGGGAAAAGTTGGCTCCACTGGTTAATAGTCCATGGACCACGATCATCTGTTTTCTTTTAACCAGAACGGGTCGAGAAAACTAATATTGATCAGACGAGGAGATCAATAATGAAATAAGACACAAATGAACTTCATTGCATTTTACCCCACAAGATGATTGATTAATGATGACGGTGGTGATGGTGTCATGACTCCATTTGTATTGTAGAGACCACAATTTTCAAGCATGAAAAGTGTTATGATGGAGCATAAAGAGAAGAAACAATAAAGTAGACCTTTTGGAAGAAAATTTGTGAACTCAGAGTTAAGAAATAATAAGTCAGAGTACACAGACACACTTCGTGTATCAAACAAACGAAAAAATTTCCTATAATTAACATCTTTGGAACGCCCTAAGTTGCATTAAGCATCTAGTAGAATACGAAGTCTATTTACATAGAAATTGAAACTTTCATAAAATAAAATGATGCTTCAAGTAAATATCAGAATCGCTCCCAATTCACCTCATTTATCAGCTTTATCAGCCTTCTTATCAAGTCTTGCGGTACCTGAGCTTGATGACTCGCCCATTGAATCAGGAGAAGCAGCAGCTTGGGATGAAACTCTCTTAAGAGAAGTTGGGAGCCCTGATATTTCCTAAACAAGGGGAAAAAAAACTATTGTCAATTATCTTGGCCGAAATTTAGCCCTTGATATTGAACCCTTAATTCATCATAAGCATGACAAGCGAGTTCACATCATAATATGCATGGTATGACAGGCAGCCATTCTATAATACCATTGCAAATGAACATAATAGAATCGAAAAGTGATATCATTTTAACCCTTTTTTCCAACCTACCTTCATCAAATGCAACCTCATGTCACAAGGACGAACTTGGTTTCCTATGCATGCCATTGCAAATTTCGAATATTGAAATAGAACATCAGCAGCAGCTTGTTTCTTTTCTTCAGTCTGGCATACATAAGAAATAGAATTTAGTAGGTCAAAACAGCTTTCTCTTAAGGAGATTTTAAACAAACAAAAATAAAAAAACCCCTCAAATCCGACCATTTAGCATAAGTTACCACATAAAAGAGATCAGACGCAACTGAAGCTATTCCAACATGTAACAAGAAAACATGAAGGAAACCAACAAAATTGCACACTGATTTGTGTTTTCAAATGAATCATCAGGACTAGAATAAGGTATAATCCAGGTTTTATATATCTATAGATGTATTCCTATCTGTTTCACAGCTCTGGTCTAGTTGATAGATCATAACACTAGGAGTGAGCATTTGATCCAGTCGAGTCAAATTGAGTCAAAAAAATTTCTAGTTAGTCGAATTGACGAATCCTATTTTAGCAACCAAACTCAACTTAAAATTTTTCGAATAAAATCGAATCGAGCCAAAAATTTCGAGTCAAGCCGAGTCGAGTTAACGAATCATATTATTTATACTCAATGTTGTGTTTACATTGACCAATTATTTAACTATTAGATAACGTATAAGATTATTTAACTACATAAACAATATAATGATTTTCCTTTTAATTTAATGGGTAAATATTTATCAAATCGACATAGTTTTGCCTTTTAACTTAATGGTTTTAACTTTTAACATTAAATAAGATAAATATCGACAAAGTTTCACCTTTTCTTATTCAAATTTTCGAATAACTCGAATTTTGTAATTCATATTCGAGTTAAATGGAAAAAATTGATTTTTTATTCGAGTTGATCTGAATAACTTGATTAACTCGAATAACTCGAAGTATTTAATTCAAAATTTAAATTTTTTTTGAGTTTTTCAAATCGAATCGGGTTTTGCTCACCCCTACGTAAATCTCTATATTTCGAACACCGTATCCTAGTGAACCACTAAGAGTCTAAGACATAAGTAGATGCAGCTATGCTTCTCAAATTAAAGTTATGGAAAGATGGAAACAAACCCACCAAAAGCAACTTCATAAATCAAACATACTACAATTCCACCAGGGAAAAGAAAATGAAATGAATTTGAAATGCAAAAAATTCCATGATCCACAAAAAAATTGAAAAATATGTTACTCCGCAAACTCCTAATTTACTCTGGGCCCCAATCAGAAAAACATCACAGCATAAAGAATTGCTAATGAATTTTCACCTTCAAAACCAGGAAAACAAATGTCCAGAAGAAGCGATCAAATTAAATACATGGTAACTAATTTCCCATAGATTCAAACGTTGTATAGAGATATATTTACAGGAAAAATTGCAAATTAAACGCAGTTATAAGAAGGAAGAATTGTTACCCAGTTAGACAGACAACAAAACGGGATTCAGAAATTAAAACAGGTAGAAGTTAATACAAAACAGGGAGAAGAAAGGGGATCAGAATCTCGTCATATTAAATGGATACTGAAGTAAAATTTTCTTCAAACCTAGAAGATTTATTAAGGATTAAGGTTTGGTGATGTAAAAGGAAGAGACTGAACCAAGTAATGACTTTTATTATAGTTTATTAAATTAAACGGCAAAAACAAAAGGATTTAAACATGTAAAGTACCTCGTAATCTTCTTTCATGCTTCGACCTTGCTTTGCATTTGACTTCTCCGTAGTTTCGATTTGTCCTCGTGCTTGGATCTCTGCTTTGCAGGTTTTATTTTAAACTAACTTTCAGCTCAGTGGAATAGTGTATTTATAACTAAAATAATTAAATTGTATACGGGCCTATTAGCTCAGTTGGTTAGAGCGTCGTGCTAATAACGCGAAGGTCGCAGGTTCGAGACCTGCATGGGCCATACTATGGTTAATTTTTCTGTTGTTTTTAACAGTTTTAACCTTTTGATAATTGTGGACCATGAAGCCCAAGATTATTTTGGCCCAAACGGGAGCCGAAGGTCATAGGTTTTTTTACATTGAAAAAGAAAATTTTACCTTTTATTAATTAATTATGTTTTTATTTTTATTTTTTTAATTATAGTTAATATTTAAATGAAGCTCTTGGGTTTTTTACATTTTATTTAATAAAAAGAAAAAGATTTCCTTTTATTAATTAATTATGTTTTTAATTTTTAAAATTATTTTAATTTAGTAATAATTAAATAGAGATGTAAAATAAATTATTTATTATATTTATAATGTTAAAAAATTTGTTGCTAAAATTTTCTTACAAATTGAGTTCATAATAATTGGCTTATAAAGTTGTATGATTGGATGAGTATATCGGAAAAAAAATGACATAAAATACTGATTGTGTCAATTATTGAAGCAAGGTTCTTAAATAAAAAAATAAGATTTAATTTTCTATTTTTTAAATATATTGATTAAATCTCAAACTTTTAAGTATAGAGACTATCGAAATATTATGACCTCTTATTTTTAACAAACCTTATTGTTACGACTTTTGCTTTTGTTAATCAATTTTCTTAATATTAAATATTTTAAATAATGATAACTAATTGATTTTAATTGCATGTATAACTAAATTAAATATGTGTCTTGAATTTAAATGTATTTTATTTTTTATAGCAATTAATTTTTCATCATTATAATTGAAAATTCAAAAATACGAATATAAATGCATAAAATGCATTATTAAGAATTAAATAATTTTTAATTACTAGGTAAATAGATCTTAGGGAGGCTGTATGTTTCTTAATCAAAACTCAAGAAGTACGTGGGCATTCTTCAACTTATAACAGTAAAAAAACTTAGATAATTTTTTTTGGATAAATAAATTTTAAAAATTTCACAAGGTAAAAGAAAATAATTATAAAAAAAGAATGATGAGATTAAAAATAAATACTATATTGTTAAATTTGTAAATAATATAAAATATAAAAATATGGACATTAAATAAAATAATATTTTAAAGTTAAAGTTCATTTTAACTTTACAATGAAATAAGATTATGAAAAGAAAACCTCCCCTTTTAATTTTAAGTAAATTTTGAGTTGCTCAAATCCCCTTTTCTAATCATTTATAAATTTGAAATTCTCCATTATTTTTGGTAAATTCTTTTTTAAAATTAAAAGTGTTCGGATAAAAAATTTAAAATTTTAAGTTCTAGTAATTATAATAACATTTTTTTAATTTTCTTTTTAAAAGAAAGGTTCAATTTTAAAATTTGATAAAAGAATTACAATAGAAAAATAAAAAATTGTAAGGTGGAAGTAATAGATTTGAAAAAATGAACAAACATCTAACATCAAATCAATTATATATCTTGAAATTAACAAACGAAAATGAGACAGTAACAACGGCAAATAATGAAGCTCCAACGGGTGAACGAAAGTTTGAGGCCGAGTACATCAACTGTCAACTAAAAGAACCCAGACAACAACCCTTTAAAAGAACAAAGGAGAGAAAAATTAAAAGAAGCTCAAACAGTTGATGTTTTATTTTTCCTTTGGAGGGGCTTTCTTTGCAGCCTCAGCCGCTTCCTTCTCTGCTTCAATCTCAGCTGCAATGGCATCAATTTCAGCTTCTTCAAGCTGCCGCAGACCATGCTCCTTCGTCATCACAGCAACTTCGATATTCTTTCCTCCACTCTCAACAACCTCCATGCAAGAGACACACATAAATACAAGCAAATCATTATTTGACATAAAACATGCACTTTCAACATGTTAGTAAGCCTTACAATCAACAGCATGTGTCATGTTGAAAGGAGAGTTAGCAAAAAGTATACTTTAACCAACTTGGACAACTACATCTCCGAAGCTGTTGTTCTATAATGTGGCAACATGTGTATAAATACACCATATAAATCTCTACTGCCATCAAGCATGCTTCCAAGTAGCAATGCAGGCACAAATAATACTTAAAACTTGTTTTTTTCTTAAATGCTAAATAAAACACTAAATGCTAGTTTAGCAATGCTTTTGAAAAGTACTTTTAAGAAGTACTGTAGAAAACTGCCTTTGAGAAGTGCTTTTGAAAAGTTTAATTTAAAATTTGAATGTTTAGCATTGCTGTCAAAAAGTGCTTTTGAAAAATAAAATGTCCATTTTAGACATGTTATTATCAAGTAACAAATATACATTTAACTAATATTTAAATTAGTTAATATTATTATATTTTAGTAAGAATATAAAAAATTTATTATAACTTCTTGTTAATATTTTAATATATAAAATATAAAATTTAAATATTTTAAGCAATAAATATTAATTATTTATAAAATTTAATTAGAATATATAAACTATATTTTAAATATTTAAATATAACTATTAAATATTTGTAATTAGTATTTTAAAAAATAATTTTTTATTTTTAATTAATGATTTTAACATATTTGTAATTAAGTATCAAGAAAAAAAACGGAAAGTACTATGTTATTGGAGGGGTGAAAAAATAATTAATCACTAAAAATACTTTTAGGAGAGGAAAAGCTAAAAATTTTAGCTTCTCCTTTTCAGAAGTGCTTTTCAAAAGCACTTCTGAAAAGCTAAAAATTTCAGCCAAAAGCAGCTTGTTCTGCACAGCTTTTCTTCCAGAAGTGCTTTTGGAGCCAGAAATACTTTTGAAAAATAATGCAGAACTGGCCCTAAGTAAATGATTTAGGCATTAACAACCAAGTAGAGTCTTTTGCTCCAGTTCTAATTTTGATTTAGCCATTTTCCATTTTTTAGTCGCACAGCTTGATAAGCCATGTTATTTCTACAAGGCTTACAATCCATGCATGATCTTAGAAGACAAGATGCATAAGGTACGAAGGGGAATGGCTTCAAGTTAAAGATAGATTCAATTCAAATTTCCGTGGGTTAAACAACTGACAAGCAAGAAGCAGCACAATTCATGTCATCATTCATTAAAAGTAGCCAATGAAACTTACCTCAAGCAAAGCACGAATTGCAAGCTTAATGGTTTCTTGTCCAGAGGTTTCCTTATAGTTCTTCTCTAGGAACTCTCTGATTGAGTTAGAGTTTCTACCAGTGGCATTAGCTTTCCAGGCTGAAAATGTCCCTGATGGATCCGTCTGATATAGTGACGGTACACCGGAGTATGGATCAAAGCCCACAATCAGAGTTGAGAGACCAAACGGCCTAACACCTCCGCTTTGAGTGTACTTCTGCTGAAGACCCGCAATGTACCGAGTAATATACTCAACAGTAACTGGATCTTCAACAGTCAGCCTGTGGCTTTGACATTCAATCCGAGCCCTATTTATGAGGACTCGAGCATCGGCTTTGAGGCCAGCACATGCCAGTGCAATGTGATTATCCAAGTTCACAATCTTCTTAACCGATCTACACAAATAGAAGCAGTAAAAGGGTAAAAAAAAAAAAAAAAAAAAGCCCATTTTGAGGAAATTGAAAAAGTGATGGTTTTCCCTAATATACAAGTTTTCACCATAAAATTCCTAAAGTTTTCATTTTCGATATCATCAAGATTAACCTTTCGGTTTCCCTACTTGAGCCATAAGATCAAGTATTTTGACATGATAGAGATAAGCTTAAGCTAAATTATGATGTATCCCTTTATTCCTAAATCCAAATCAATAAAACCCTAAACCCTAAATTTATTTTGAATTAGAAGTAATTAGAGAGTCGATATATAAGAGGGAAAAAAATGGAAATATGTAGGTGGAGGAAAGTACAGCAAAGGCAAACCTGGAGTCCTGGAGCTTGGCGGTAGATTTTTTCTCGACGCCGAGGACGACGATATCAGTGCCGCGGACACCAACGGCGGCGTTACCTTTACGGACTGCTTCGAGGGCGTATTCAACTTGGAACAAATGGCCGTCCGGCGAGAACACTGTGATCGCTCTATCGTACCTCGCCATTTTCTTCTATTCCTTGGATTTGCTTTTGTTATTCAAGACATGGCTGTATAGCCTGGTACTTTTTACTTAAGCGACAAGAAGATCTAAAAAGAAAAAGGGACACTTACGTAATTTTCCATGGAAAAAAAATTATAATAGCATTTCTTTTAATATTTATTTTCTTTTCCTACAAGAAACGAATTTGTAGAAATTAAAAGGATTTAAGTTTTGAGTTACAATTTGACTCCAGAATTGTTTTATATATATTATTTATTTTTTAAACATAATGATAAATTTAGCCTTCAACACTTATATTTTTTTGTCAATTTAGTCCTTATTTTTTTTAACTAAATTTGGAGCTTAATCTTTCAGAAAAAGGTCAAATAGCTTCTTTTTTTTAACGAAAATGATGATTAAAACCATAATTTTCAACGATGTTGGCTTGGCAACTCGCATGGCAGTTTATTTGCACATCATGCCAACATAACATTATTTGTCTTATATTTCATGTCAACAAACAATTCACAAATTATAAAAAATAAAAAAAACTAAAATAAAGCAAAATCAAAATTAATAAAATAAAAAAAGGTCACAAAAATTCAAAAAAGTTAGCATGGAGTACATATGGACTGTCATACAAGTTGCGGTGTTTAAAAATTTAACATTTTAGTTAGTATTTTCGTTAAAAAAATTATTTTGACTCTTTTTCAAAATGTTGATGGTCAAATTTGATTCTTTTTAAAAGGTTGAGGGTCAAATTTAACTAAAAAAAGAATAAATGCCAAATTGAAAAAAAAAAATAAACGTTAAAAACTATTTTTTTGGTATAAAAAGAAGGAAACAAGGAAACTAAATTCGAATTACCCCCTCTCCGCAAGCGTCGCTATGGAGTAAAGGTTTAAGGCTTGTCAGCGACGTCTCAAGATAAACCAAACCTCTCTCAATGTTCTGAGCTAAATTCGCCAAGTGGTCCTCGCAACTATTTCCTTCACAATGAATGTGTCTAACCTCGGTCACTCATCCTTCATTTATCAAGTTACGACAATATTTAATCAAAGTACCTAAAGGATGACTGTTCTCAAAAGGTCATCGAGGAACTGTACCACCAGTAGAGCATCTAACTCCACCAAGAGCCGACGAATCCCCAAGGATTTTGTGAGACAAAGACCAGCTCAAACCCTCATAATTCTACCTGTAGGTTATCCGTTATCTCGATATTCACCATAAATCCTCCAATCCTGTGAGCCTTGCTATCTCGTATAAGACCCGCGGCTGAAGCTAAGCATGAACGAGATTTTACAGCCCCATTTGTATTGAGTATGTAATTTCCTTAAGGCGGTTTTGTCCATTTGATCTAGTGTGGTCCTCGAGCTAACCTTGGCGTAACAACACTTATAGCAGCAAAGTTGTCTATAGCAAGCTTCTGATCATATTGCAACACTAGCAAACCTATTGGATTTGTCCCTTGGAAGACAAAATTATTCTACCTTTCCAAAATCCCCATATAATGGGAATAAATAAAACACCTAAAGCAAATTAAACTTTACTTGGCACTTAGATATGTTGCTTCATTGTAGCCAAACATGAAATGAAACAAAGAAGAAATCAGGTTGCCAAGTAGTGACCTAAAGATCCATCCAAAGATCCTTTGTTGGTAAACATTCACGAACAATATAATCAAAAGATTCAGTATCATACCCACAAAGCGAGCAAGTTGCTGCAACAACCATATTTTTGGACATTGTAACCTCCAGATCCATGCAAAATTAACATTAGCAACAAGAGTAGAAGATGTCGAGACTAGCATGTTATAGGCATAACCTACCGAGAATTGACCATCACTTTCAAGACCCCAACAACAAACATTAGGTTGAATTTCAATAGTAGAAATCGGTAAAGGAACAACAACAATCTTTAATAAAGATGTCGAATCAAGGTCATTTTCAACCATGGACAAATCCCATTGTTTATTACTACAATATACTCCAAGAACTTGTTCGTTCGATTTTCCCACTCATTATTTTGATATTGTCGCGACAAAGGAACATTGCCTACCCACCAATCGCTCTAAAAGTGAACTTGTTGACCATCTCTTATTCTCCATTTGCAGCCAGATTTGATAATGGGTCGCGTCTTAAAAATCCCACGCCAAGTAGAAAAAGTATTTGACATTTGTTCCACCTTCATAAAGAATGCATCATGCACATATTTCTTCCTAAAAACATCACACCACAAGGAATTCTTCTTGTTAAAGAGACTCCAACCAGCCTTTAATAACATGGCTAGATTATTTTGTCGAGCTTGTCGCAACCCTAAACCACCTTTCTCCTTTAAGCAACAAACTTGCAACCAACTCACCAAGTGATTCCGTAAGGTTTCTGCAGAACCTCATCATAAAAAATATTGTTAGTACGATCTAATTGATTACATACTAAGATAGGTAGGAGAGCCGATTGCATTGTATATAAGGGAATAACACTCGTTGTAGATTGTATAAGTATTCTCTTTCCAACAGGTGAAAAAATTTTGCCTTTCCAATCCTCAACTTTTTCATTACCCGATCAATAATGTAAGAGTACATCTCCTTAGAGGCTCTTTTATGAATAAGAGGCACCCCTAGATATTTGCCCAAGTCATCGGTTAGACGAGCGCCACATATTTGACTTAAATGAGAAGTGATTGTTACATGGATATTAGGCAAGATACAAAGCTTAGACTTCTCCAAATTAACAATTAGACCCGACACTAAGCTAAACTTTTGAAGACAATATTTTACCACTCACATCTGTGTCTCTTTCACCTTTGCAAAAAGTAGCAAGTTGTCGTTAAAGAATACATGGGACAAAGTCAATCCTTGCCTAACAATTTTGAAAGGTTGTCCAAGAACAATTGACTTCCCATTTCAATATCATATGGGACAGCTTTTCTATTGTAAGGATAAATAAATATGGCGAAAAGGGGTCTCATGGATGCAAACCCCTCATAGGTTGAAATTTATCCAATCGTTAACCATTACAAATGGATGATATTTTACTCAAGCGTACACAAAACATTATGAGTTCTACAATACCCTTGAGCACTCGAAAATCCACCAAAGTCTCCTGTAAAAAACAACCCAACTCACACTGTCATATACTTTGTGTAAATCAATTTTGAATATCATATCCCCCTGTTGTCCTTGCAAACACATCATCGGATAAACCGCTTCTTAAGTAATCAAGATATTATCCAGAGTACTTCGTCCTGCCAAAAAACTTTTCTGAAAGGGTTCAATAACACGTTTCAAAATAGGACGTATTCTGTTAACCAACACTTTAGAAAGCACCTTATAAGAACTGTTAAACAGACTGATAGGGCAGAATAAAGTCATGTTATCAGCATCAATAACCTTAAGGATAAGGACAAGAAATACCTTCAAAATGTTTTCATCGAACTTACCTGTAGAAAAGGCCTCCCGCACAAATTGAAAGAAACTATCTTTAATTGTATCCCATGATCGCTGCAAAAAGACAAATGGTTAGATGCCATTCAGTCCCGCGACTTTAAGGGCTTTCATAAAAAAACAATGTCGATTTAACTTCATACTAACTTTTACGGTCAAATTCTTACACTCTTTGATAGTAAATTAGGAACAATACAAGGAATAATTATCGTGCAAAAGACTCACCCTCATGTCCCTAAAGAAGTACTTAAAGAAATCCACAATGCGCTCATGGATGGTCTTGGTATTGGACACCCACCGCCCCTCAATCAAAAGACCTCTTGTTCTACTTCGATTTCGACAGATAATGGTAGACAAATAGAAGAACTCAATATTCCTTTCGCCATGAACTATCCAATCAAGCCTAGATTTTTGAAACCATAATAATTTTTCTTGAACTAACATTTGTTGATATTCCTTATTCAGTTCCTTTTCTAACTCTGGAAGAGCCAGAAAATATAAATAAAGCGAAGAGTTTTGAATACCATTCAACCGTTTAATTAAGGTATTCTTCCTTCGAAAAATATTCCCAAAACTAGTCTCTTTCCATTCTTTAATCATCCTCGTAGCATCCTTAATATCTTCTATCATCGAACCAGCATTTTCTCGCCACCTTTGATAAAAAACGATGGGGAATTCATCATGAGTTAGCCATGCAACTTAAAATCTAGAAAGATGTTTATCTTTTGGTGGGATGCCCCCTGCATCAGTATTGAAAATTATTGGATGATGGTCAGAAAATAACCGCGGAAGATTAAAAACATATAACTCAGGAAAGCATTGAGCCGTATTAATAAGAACCCTATTAAGGCGTTTTTGCAAAATAATTCTCCCATGCAACTTACGAACCCACGTAAACTTTGAATCGGAAAAGCCAACATCTAAAAGGTTACATTCACTCCATTGATCCCTAAACTGCAGCATTTGCTCAAAATAATCACCTATCCCTCCACAGCGTTTATCCAATGAAGCAAAATAGTTAAAATCACCTGAAACCACCCAATGAGAGGAACAAGTGACTTGCAAAGGAACGTAAATGTTCCCAAAAGAAATTTTTTTGCCTCAGAAGAAGGTTGTAGATAAGCAAATGATGAAACCCCACATTATTACCCTCCTTAACCTCACAACGAATAACCTATTCCATAGAGTTCTTGACCACTAAATCCAATCTGTTTTTATGCTAAAGAAGAATTAATCCACCACGAAAACCCAATCTCGGTACCTCGAAGAAGCCATCGAAACGGAACTTCCTTGCTAAACACGATCCCGATCTTGAACTATATTTTGTCTCAAGTAAAGAAAGAACATTCGATCTTTTACGGAACACCAAATCTTTACAATTCTGTAAAAAGGGACTGTTACCCACCCCTCTACAAGTCCAGGTTATAGATATCATTAAACAATAAAATTTGAAGAATCATTCATCCATAGAACGAGCCCCCCTTTCTGCGCTAACAAAGCTAATTGACCATCTTGTATTTCTGCTTGTTTAACTTTTGCCATTGCCGAGTCTGGCGAATCACCTATATGTTCAACCACTATCTCTGATGACACTACTAATGTAGTCGACTGTAAAACCAAAGCCTGACCAACATCCGCTTCCCTTGGGTCTCTTCTGACCTCGATTCCGCCTTTGAAAATTGACCAATTCATTTTTTAAATTGATTTTTTTAACTTTTTTTAATTTTTATAAAAAAGCATATATATTTTTAATCTTTAAAGTTATATAAATTGAATTTTTTATTTAAATTTTCCTAAAGTTTAGCTTTTTTTTCAATTTTTTTATAATTTTTATATGTTTTTAAAGTTTTAGAATTTTTTAGAAGTTAATATATTTTAAATTTGGTTTAATATATCAAAAAGCTCATACAAAATAATTTAATAATTAATTGAGTCCTCAATAGAAAACAACACTCAATTGAGTCCTTAATCGAATATAAGCAATCAATTAAGCTCTCGAATAACAAATTTTCATGTAAGTCATTGATATTTATTAACTTTGTCACGTGGCACGCCAAAGTTTTTTCAAATGGCAAAAATGGATAATTTCCTTTAAAAGTGCCTAAAAAACATAAAAGATATATAAAAAAATTCTTTAAAATTTTCTACAATTATAAAAATTTAGATTTTTCAAAAAAATTAAAATAGAATTTCTAAAAGTTATAAAAAAATTTACAAAAAATATAAAAAAATTTTAAAATAAAAAATAGAATTTTAAAAAATTATAATAATGAAAAATATAAAAAAATTAAGCTTAATATATCAAAAAGCACCTACAAAAAATTTAATAATCAATTGAGCTCTCAATTGAAAACAACACTTAATTGAACTCTTAATTGAATATAAACAATCAATTAGCCCTCGAAAAACCAATTTTCAGGTAAGCCTCTAACATCCCTTAACTTCACCATGTGGCACACTAGGGTTGTGCCATGTGGCAAAATTTGGTAATATCCTTTAAAATTTTTAAAAACATAAAATTTAAAATATATATAATTATTAAAATAAATTAGAATTTTAGAAAATTAAAATAAAGAGATTTTTCAAAAATTATAAAAAATTTGCAAAAAAAATTAAAAAATCATATGAAAATATAACAAATTATATTTTTTATGGATTTATCTTTGAGATTAATTAACTTTTCAATATCATCAATATCAATATGAGCATCAACGTCACGTTACATAGTGTCGTCACTGGGGAACCTAAACCTCTCCAGTTCAATCAGTTATTTATATGGCACATTAGTGAAATATGCAATCTCTTTTACATAAATTTTAATAATTTTGTAATTTTTATAATTTTTATATATTTTTTTGTAATTTTTAATATATTTTTTTTTCAATTTGTATATTAAAAAAGTCTTTGATTTGTACGCGTTCAAAATAATTTCTTTCAGTCTTCTGTTAGAACAGAAGTTGGGACAAAACAAATTTTTAACAAGGTAAAACAAATAGCAGGGAAATGGGAGAATCAACACCGATATTTATTAAGGCAGTTTAGATCAACAATCTCACGTCTATGGAGTCTTGCTCAGAAAATGATCTTATAATTTTATTCAACAATTCAACTGAATAGCCCAACTTATTCTTACAACAATGGATATTTGTAACTCCATCAATGGCTCAGATTGTTACAAATAACTTTCCTAAATAGATTACTTTACAATCAATATAAACTCTCTAAACAATGCTTAAAAGAATGTAGCAACAAGAAAACTAAACAAAGCAGTCAAAAAGACACTTAAAAATTAAAAGCACTTTGCTTTAGTAGCTTTCTCTGCTTTACTAGCATAACTAGGGTTTTGTTTTGAGATTTATTTTTGTGTTTCTTGGTAGCAACGATAGTCTTCGACAGGCTCATTGTTGGTTTTTTTGGGGGTTTTTGGCTGATATGGAACATGAGTTGGCAGATTTATCGCTGAATGATAGGGAGGAAGACGGTTTGGTGGTACCCACGGAGGTTGGTTCACAATTGATGGTGTCTGAATTTAGTATTTTCGGCTATTTTCTGACAGCAAGTATTGTTCATTTTTTGGCCATGAAGAGCACCATGGTGAATGTTTGGCATCCTGTTAAAGGCATTTAGATTTCGGATCTAGGAGACAAACATTTTCTATTTAAGTTCTTTCACAAGATAGATTTGGAACGAGTGATTAATGGGGCTCATTGGACTTTTAATAACCATTTGTTGGTGTTTCATAGGCTGGAGAGGGGGGAGGATTCCGTGAAGGTTCCTTTGTTATATGTGAATTTTTAGGTTCAATTGTATGATCTACCTATGGGGTTATTCTTGGAAGTTATGGTGGGATAGTTTGGAAATTTTATGAGTAATTTTTTGGAGTATGATTCGAAGAGTTTAAGTCAAGGGATGCGTAATTATCTTAGACTTAGGGTCCAATTGGATGTCAGGAGACCAATGAAAAGGAAGAAGAAAATTATATTCGCGTTAAGTAGCCACACTTATGTTTACTTCAGGTATGAAAAATTGACTTTGTTTTGTTTCTTTTGCGCTCATTTGGGGTATAGTGATTCTTTTTGTCAACTCTGTATGTCAAAAGAGGAGGAGTCCGTTGAAAGGAGTCGTGGAGGTTGTTGGGACATTTGAAACAAGAGTCAAGTTTGCTGTGGTTGATGTTGGGGGATTTTAACGAGGTCTATTATTCCTTTGAAGAGCAAGGTGGACGACTTAGGGAGGAGTGACAAATGATTGTTTTTAGGGAGGTTCTGGATGATTGTGCTTTAAGCGATCTTGGTTTCTCAGGTCAGTGATTCACATGAGAGAGAGGGCGCCTATAGGATAATAATATAAGAGAGTAATTGGATAGAGGGGTAGCTGATCTCGTTTAGTGGGAGCGTTTTTCAGAGTTTTCTGTTAGCCACCTACATCATAGTTTTTCATATCACTGCTTGGTGCTTGTGGATACAGGAAACGATAGGAGGGTTGAGTCTGGGTTGAGGAATGAGGTTTTTCGATTCAATGCCGATTGAGTTTTGGAGGAGGGTTTTGAAGATAATCTTAAAAGATGGTGTAGTTTGACTAATAGAGAGATTCCGGAAAAGCTTGAGGAGTTTGGAATGGAATTGAATAATTGGGCTAAAAATGTAAAAGTTGACAGACATAGGCGAAGGAAGGATTTGAGCACTTGACTTAATGAATTGTATACTAAAGATAATTGTGATGTGGTATTAGCTGAGATTACTGATGTGAAGTTAGCCTTAAACTTGGAAGCCGATATGAAGGAGTTATTTTGGGAGTAAAGAGCTAGGGTGAACTGGATTCAGTTAGGGGATCGCAATACCTCTTTTTTCCATAGTTTTGCTTCAAGTCAAAAGAGGAGAATTAAGATTAAAGGTTTAGAGAATGGGAATGGGGGATGGTAAGTAGCCATGATAAGATAATAAGGTTTGCTACAGATTATTTTAAGGATTTATTTTCCACTGGGCTTGTAGATAATTGTGAGCATTTGCTTTTGGGTATTCACGTGTGTATTTCGGGGGTTTAAAATGAGGAGTTAATGGCTGAGTTTAAAAGAGATGAAGTGGTTGAGGCGGTTAGAACTATGGCTCCCTTGAAGGCATCAGGAAAGGATGGTTTCCCTACATTTTTATTAGAAATTCTGGCACGTGGTAAAGGCTGACGTTGAAGATTTTTGCCTGGCAGTATTGAATGGTCAACTTGATGTCGAAGAAATTAATGGTACGAGCATTGTTTTTATTCCGAAGACAACATCGCCAAAGAATATAGGAAAATTTAGGCCCATTAACCCATGTAACGTTATTTATAAGGTGGTTTCAAAAGTAATTGTGAACAGATTTGGAATGGTTATGAATGATTGTATTGATGAAACGCAATGGCTTTAGTGTCTGGAAGGCAAATCAGTGATAATATTTACGTAGCTTATGAGATTCTACACTCGATTAAGAAAAGGAAATGGGGGATCGACAAGATCTTTTGCTTTGAAACTGGGCATGAGTAAAGCCTATGACAAGTTCAAATGGAACTTTCTGGAAAAACTAATGACTGCAATGGGTTTTTATAATGCATAGATCTCTTTGATTATGACATGCGTTTCAAAGTGTGTCGTATTCGGTGGTAGCTAATGGGGTTCAAGGAAAGCATTTTTGACCTTCTAGAGGATAAGGCAAGGGGACCCCCTTAGCCCTTACTTGTAGCCACCTCTTTTTTACTAATGATAGCATTTTGTTCAGGGAAGCCTCAATCGAAGGTTCAAATTTCATGAAGTCGGTGGTGGCTGAATATGAGGAGATCTCAGGTCAGTTAGTCAATTTTGACAAGTCTTTCATTTTCTTTTTCAGTAATGTTGACAATACGGTGAGGGAGCAAATAGGTCAAATTTTGGGTGTGCGAATTTCAGGTAATTGAGAAAGATATCTGAGATTACCAACAATGGTAAGAAGAAGGAAAAAGCAAACTTCTGTGGAGCTTAAGGAGAAAGTCATACAGAAAATCAAGAGTTGGAGTGCACGTTACTTATCGATGAGAGGAAATGAAGTGTTTTTTAAGGCCATTTTGCAAGCCATTCCGGTGTATGCTATGCAATGTTTCTTGTTCCTTGTTACTCTTTGCCGAGAGTTAGAACATTTAATGTGCAAATTTTGGTGGCGAAATGCCAAAATTGGTAAGGGTATACATTGGTGCAGGTGGAGTATGTTATGCAGTCCAAAAGCACAGGGTGGGTTAGGTTTTAGAGAGCTTAATCTACTTAATAAAGCCCTGCTAGCGAAGTAGAGGTAGAAGCTAACTATTCAGCCTAATAGTTTATTTTCACGTGTTTTAAAAGCCAAGTATTTCCCTCGGGAGGACTTTGTGAGTGCACATTTGGGAACTTACCCATCATATACTTGGCGGAGTATTTGGGGACCACGCAATCTTATCGAGGCAGGGACAGGCTGGAGGATCGGTAATAGGTTGATTGTAAACATCTGGAACGATGCATAGGTACTAGGTCCTAGTGATGGCAGACTTAAATTTCAGAACATTGATATCCGATACACTACTGTTTCAGATTTAATTGATATAGATACATTTACTTGGAAAAATGATGTTATTAAGGAACTGTTTGGTGCTGACCAGTTGAATAGAATTCTATCGATCCCTTTAGTGAGTAGTGCACATATGGATGAGATGGTATGGAGGAGGGGTAGAACAGGGGAGTACACGGCCCATAGTGGTTACAAATGGCTAGTTACAAGGGGTTATGAAATAATAGGAACAAATATTACACCACAAAATGAGAATCTAACTAATTTTTACATGAGACTATGGAATTTAAGTATTCCTAGTAAAATTTGCATACATTTTTGGAGAGTTATCAATGATTTTGTCCCAGCGAGAGGGGTGCTGAAGTCCCTCAAGCTCGCAGTAAATTCACTGTGTCTGGTTTGTGAATTGGAGGAAGAGTTGGTGGTTCATCTTTTCCGCAATTGTGGTTTTTCTAAGCAAGTTCTGGAGGGAGTCGGTGTGGCTCGCTCGACAGATAATATGCAAAACAGTTGGAAACAGTGGTTAGTCGAAGAGTTTATGAAAGCCAGCATATTGGAGTGTAGGAAGTTAGCCATCTCATTCTGGGCACTGTGGTACAACCGCAATAAAATTTACTATGAGGGCGTTAGGGATAGAGTGCAGGATGTTGTGAGGTTTATAAATGCATATTTAATGGAAATTGATCAGTTGAACAACTTATCACACTCTATTTCTACTCCTGAACAAACAGCTTGGGAGCCACCGGAGGGGGATGCTATTAAATTTAATTTTGATGCATCCTTTAGTTAGCAGTCTAAGACGTCATATTCGAGGGTCATAGCACGAAATAGAGAAGGTTTGGTCATGGCTTCATGTACATACCTATGGAAGAACATTCCAGATCCGACTACGGCTGAGGCGAGGGCGTGTTTTAAGGCAGTTTCATTTGCAAAAGAGCTGGGTTTTAGAGATGTGTGTGTTGAGGGGGATACTCTTACTATAATTCAAAAGCTAAAATCTGCAGAAAAGGATAGATCTGCTGTGGTACCATCATCCAAGACATAAAATAGAGAAAACAGGCCAGTTTAGGAGTTTTCAGGCTAGATTTGTACCTCGGGGGGCCAATGCGGCAGCGCATGGGCTGGCGATGGAGGGTAGGAAGTATACTTGGCCTATGTACTGGATTGAAGAGGTTTCAAGGGCGGTGGAATGGCTTGTTGATAAGGATCAGAGTGGGAGTAGGGGAAATGATCGTTTATAAAGGCTGAGTCCGAATTTAGGGGCCTGATTTGTCTGATGAACTCATGAGTCTGACTTGGGTTGTCTAGCCGTGTTGTTCATGGAGCTTAATTTCTTATGGTTACCCCCTTTGTGCTGATGTTTAGGATCGTGAATGGGTTTTGGAGAAGAAGAATCCGTTCGGGGATCGTTTCGTTTCTTCTTTTGATTTCTTTTTGTTTTTGCTGGTTTTCATTTGTTGTTTGTGGGGGTGATCAATGCGCCTGCTAATTTCGGGTCCCTAGGCGCTGTTCTGTTAGCCAATGTGTGGGTAACACGTGCGGGGTGCTGTAACTGCTTTTGTTCTCGTTTAATTTAAATGGATAATAAAAACAAAAAGACACTTCAAGAATTGCACCTCGAGAACGCAACCCACTGCCAATTTATTGTTCATCCAATCGATTTTGATAAGCATTTAACGTCAAGTTGAATGCTTGTTTCATCTTTTTAAATTATCTTGAATAATCGTCTCATAAAAACTTTTATAAACAAGTGTTTTAACAATTTCAAAACTCTCTTAAGGAATAAGAATAAGGATAAATATGTTCAACATTTTAAACTTCTCCTTCCTCCTCCAAGTTAGTCGGTTGAAAGATGATGATCACAACATGTATTAGCACGAAATGACATCTTCATTTGTTGCTCAACAAGATTAAATTGTAAGCCATATCATTAAAAAGTCTCAAAAACTTTGATTGTACCAAGATTATTACTCTATTTGTTGTTCGAACATGAAATGCAAGTTTCTACATATATTATTAATACGATATCATAGCGCACTCACTATATGATTTAAAAAATGATGTAAAAATATATTTATAAAAAAACTGTAAAAAATAGTGAAAATGTTTAAATCTCACCATAATAATGTTTAATATAAAAATATAAAACAATTAAAATATTCCCATATTTATATTTATTATTTTATAAAAATAATATACTTTTAATATTTTTCAACTCTGCTTGAATAAAAGAACAGAACTTTGTTCCCTATGATGAGGTGTGCGCTTCGATATTTCTTGTAATATTTAGGTGATGACTAGATGATACAATATATTTATAAAATGTTTTTATTTTTTTATATTTTGTATAATCACATATGTCTCATTTGTTTTACTATTTCAGTATAGTTGTATTCTAGCTGATATTTGAACCAGATCCATATGCAAGACAGCTTAAAATCATAAGCCTAATGCTTTTAACACCTTTGATATAATCCATTTGAAAGGGAGATGGCTAACGAATTCAGACAAGTCCCAAACAAACCCCCAAGAAAGGATAATATATTACGTGTTGCACTTCGAAATATTTTGTTTCTTTTGTTTTCCATCAACCACAAAGGTCAAGGTTCAATGCAGTGTATTTCATCTTCAACATCAAAACGGTCATCGTTATTATCGGCATTGGTACCATCAGAATTAGGGCTGCATTCCTCAAAGGAAAAGTTAAGTTGTGGGGACTTCAACTTCAACTTGCCTTTATGTGAAGATGATGATGATGGTGATGGTTCTTGCATTGCAGCAGAGCCCTCTTGCTGCTGAGATGGTGATGCTGCATCTTTATCTGTTGGGCCACTTTTGCCATGGCTGTGGCCTTTGTTTATGTCGGTTGCCATGGAGTCCAACGATGAGGTTGACAGTGATTCCCTCAGGAAGGGACCATGCTTTTCCCTCACTCTTCTTTTCCACTTGGACAGTGAATGCCTCACATTTTCAGAAATTATTGCACTTCTGAACTTGGAACCCATCTACCCGACCATGAAAATTATAACCCAATGAAAATAGATTGAGAGCTGAAGATTTTTATAATTATAAACATCAATGGCCTAACCTGTGTAACTATAACATAGAGTGGGAATGTTATAAAGCTACACCAGCACTGAGAGATTATACTGCATAAACCAACCAGCCAGCAATTTTAAAATAAAACACCATGCATGAGACTCAAATGAATATTTTATTTTATTTTTTTATAATTACCCAAATGCCAAACGAGTTGCAAGGAAGGCACGGTTCTCCATGAAGCAAGAAGGATCCTTAATTTCCCACTGAAAGCATGCCATAAAATGGCACAAAAACATTACATATAATTCAACCACAGATTATCGGTTTTGTCATTATAAAAGTCTTACCAGTGACCAAAGGAATGAAGCCATCTCAAATGCATTCTGCAACCAAAGTTCACGTTAATGAACAAAAAGAAAAAAGAATAAAAAAATTGTTGTACGATTTAAGGACACATAAAATGTCCTCAGTATCATTTAAGACTTACTTGAAATGAAATAAGCTGTATCAAACGTAACAGGAACCTGGGCCTACCAAACCAAAAGAGTTCATCCCTCAGGTTAAATTTATGGAAACCCTCCGACGGATCGTTCTCCCTGATTTCAACAGCTAATTTTACAACCACACGGTGCAGTTTCGTTCCGATTAGTAGTATCAGCTTTTACATACATCAACAATGGGAAGAAAAATCAGGAACATGTAAGTTGTGACTCGTTTAGTTGCTATAACATTAGAAGCGCAATGCAACGATGAAGACATACGATGGCAGGAAGGAACGAAAGCCAAAAGTAAAGATTGGTTCCTGACAACAAGAATAAATTTGATTAATGCAAGAAATAGTATGAATGATTAATTCAAAAGAGAAGCATTGCTGCGTGAACAATAAGCAGCCAATTACAGGTAGTTGTTGACAGAGGAAAATGGTGGAAATCGCATAAAGTTTCATTTAGTTGAGACCTCAAAGAGAAGCTAAAATGGTGTCTTAGCCTACTTGAATTACCATGGAAATCAAGAAAGACGCATAGTATGCAATAAATCCAGAAGGGCACGCTGCAAGAGAAATCCAAATATAGCCAAATCAAATAACCAATACAAATCATGCATCTATGTTGCTATACCTGTCATAAAGACTGTATTTTATTTACTTGACCTGAGATTGATTTCATGAATTTCAAGTGGTTACTAATGTGCATAGCAGAGTAGATATAGTACCTAATGCCAACGATATCCCGAAACTCTTCTTCCATGCTTCGAACCATATAATTATGGAAATCATACGTGAAAGGAAGTTCATGAGTCTAAGAAGAATGATGTAAAAAGGAAATTAGTATTCAACTGTCCAAATCTAATCACATCCTAAACTCTTTCACACTCTTTTGGCAAAGTAAATACTTTGGGACGCAAAAAAACTTCTTGTGTTTTTTCCTGAGAGTTATAATGAGCCTAATGGACATACTGTAATGAATCCCAACCGCAAAGCCGTGTAGTCAGAATAGTTTATAGAACTCCAGAACTGGCGGGTGAAGCAAAGCTGCAAAATGATACATATATATATTGAGCTCAAAATCTCTTCAAAGTAAATGGTATAGAATGTTCCAGGAATTACAAGAAAAAAAGAGAGGAAAAGAACATTCTTTTAAGCTATATTTAGTTAGAGCCTTAGAGGTAAGCTGAAAAGATGATATACAAGTGCGCAGAACTGTTGGCAAAATCGATGAGATGGGGCACGGTCATCAACCAATGTCTAAAAGGTATGAAGATGAAAATGTATGGTAAAAGTGGCAGGCTAAGGAAGATTTCAAGAAGGTATACCAGCCAAACAAAAACTCTACTTTGGCTCCATGGATGAGAACCATGGTGAGAAATGAAAGTTGTCAGTCGCTTCATTCTTGGACCGACTTCACCTGGTGAGGATTCTATATTTGAAAAAGTTAATAAAATAGGGATGAGATTGATGCTCCATCAGAATACGAGTAACTAATGAAGAAACAGAATTAGAAGTTTAACATCGACTCAAAAGGTCGCACCTTGTAAATATTGATCAGCCACTGCCTTGGCATGATTCTCCCATGTTCTCCAGCTATAAATCTGCAAAAACATGAGCTATAAACTTGGTGCGTATTAGGATTTGTATCACTAAGAATAAGGAGATGCATATACCTTAATCATAGCCAATGCGATGGCAACAAAGCTGTAAGAAACATGGGTGATACCGAGCACGAATACGAAATGGTGAAGCTGCTCAAGGCTTTCATGTGAAGCAAAAGAATCTTTACCCTGGTTGCAAATGCCAAGTGAGAAATTAAAAGCATCAAAGTGGGCAAGCATCTAGAAATCAAAAGAAAAAATGGGCTACCTCAGGACAATAACCATGGTGCACAGTAACAAGCTTCTTCCCTCTGAAAACCGTGCTATTGGTGTTCAACTTCACGGCGTGCTCGGAATTTCTATGACTGGACTTGGCACAAGGATAGAATCGGCTATCCAAGGCCGATGATTTTATGCAAATTTTAGCAAAAAATGAAATCCAATGGCCCATCAACAACGACAGAACCCCAAAAAGCATCAGTTCTGCTCATAGATAATAATAACAACACTGATATAACGAGACCAAAAAGGATCATGCTTGTGACATCACATATAAATCAATCTCGGACAAAAAGGTTTACCCTCTTTGATCTTCTCCAAGGCTGCTAACAGAGATTTCCTCTTAGTCCTTTCCAACCACTATAAAACAAGAAGATGGAGACGCAAATACATTACACAAACAATCAAATATGAGATTGATGAGAGATGAAAGAACATGGGTTTTTGACCTGCCCAAAATTTTTCAAAGCGTGATGAACCAAGAAACCAAAACAAATCATAACAGTGATCACAGTAGCAACAGCCCAAGTTGGGGTTTCTTCCAAGGATTTCCCTTCTCTAACTACAGCCTCTCCTTCCTCCATTTCTTTTTTGTTTTTTCTATCCTCAGAAGGTGAACACTAGAGCATTGAATATATTTTGGAATGAACAAAGATGGAATGGGCTTCTGTTCAATTAATGGGGAGACGTTTGATGGTGGGGTTTATGTTGTGGCATGAAATAGAGACCGTTCCAGCTGAAGTGAAATTAAGAACACATGCATGGGTCGTTGAACTGGTTTACAAGATTGTTCAGAGGGCAGGGCCCCAGCAACCGAGATCTTCTTCACCACTTGGGATACATTTGGAAAGTGCAACGTGACTTTGTCTTTTAATTTGCAACATTTTCTGAGGGGAGAGGCTTTAGGTTTTGGTCGTTTCAATGCGTATATGATGATACGATAAAAAGAGAAAGAAAATGGAAATCGGAATTTGGACCGGATTTTATGCACAGATGCAACATAATATTCACTTGTTTTTACGTTTTTGATGGGGCTTTTATTTTCTGATTGAAAAATCCATTAAACTAGAAAAATTAAGCATCATGATTCATATACTTGGCATATATATAGGGAGAGAATATTTTGTTTTAAAACATTGGTTGAGGTGGGCGGCTTTTTTTGCATAATGATTACTGATAACAAGGCTTTTTTGTATTAGTTTACTTATAAATGATTTGAATGTGTATTTATTTTATAACTAGTTATTTATTTGTTTTTGGGGGTTGCATTTCAGCATTTGTTTCCATAATTGACAGCAATCTTTATTTAAACAACACAATTAAAAGAAAAACAATTTAATTAGTAGCTATTTCTCTCTTTGTTTCTATTTTTTAATAAAAATAGTATATTGTTATATTCTTAGGACACATGACAAGATGGAAGGCCCCCTAAACAATAAATCTATCAATAGTCCGTCAGAAGGTCACCCTCAAGTTTCACTTTCCGTCCTAACCATTTGAGAACCATCCGCTACTCCAGGCCCTTAATTTTCTATTTAGAATGTGATATCGTTAGCCACCAGACTCCATGTGAGCTCAACTGTTCCATAATGCCAAGTCAGAATGAATGGAAGAATCTGTCTTGACCTAGACATCTTCATTCTATCAAAGACATCCCCCTACGCATCCCGTGATAATGATTAAATGACAAGTTTAACACGTTAACACCATCTTACACGAGACCTAGACTTATAAATACCCTTAAAAGCGATGAAGAAAGGATCTACTCTCCAAGCATACAAGTCTATACTCTGTCAACCCACCTCCAACACTTAGCATTCGTACTCTCTCCACTCTCACTCTCTATAACCTCCGGCTCTTCGCCCCAACTAGGTGAACCGGCCTCCATGATAACCACCGTATCCTTCTCCATACCCAGTGGCGAATCTTGGAACTAATTTTTTTGTGGGGATGGGGGCTAGTAAAATTTTCAAAAATTTGAATAATTCAATGAGAAATTCTTTTTTTTTTAAAAAATGGGTCTAATTAAAAATTTTATGAGATGAATGAGATTTTTCAAAAATTTTAAGAGCTTAATTAAAAATTTCAATAAAATAATAAAATCAAAGGTGTAATGAGAATTTTCAAAAACTTGAAGGAGCCTAATTTAAATTTTCTAAATATTTCAAGAGAAAAACCAAAACTTCCCAAAATTTTGAGGGGCCAAGACCCCCTAAACCTCTATAAGGATCACCCCTGCCCATATCTTCTCCTTGTTGTACCATTGTATCAATAAAACTAATATAAAAAAATTAGTTTCTAATTAATAAAAGTAAGATGAACACATATAATCGACCTATATCTATCTAATCTATCAAATTACTTGTCATTAAAAAATTAGGTAAAGCTCCCATGCTTTTATTTAGGGGTGAGGATTCGATCGAATAGAGTGAAAAAATTAAGTAATTGAGTTATGGTTCTACTCAATTCGATTCTACTCAAATTTCATTTCACTCGACTTGATTCAAAAACATTTCAAATTTAGTTAGAATGATAAAATAGGACTCGTGAACTCAATTAACTCGAATTTCTTTTTTTTTTTTACTTTACCCCTAATTTAGTGGCCAAATAAAGTTGGAAAACAATATGTTTGATTCATTGGAATGGAATAAACAAAGAATGGAATAGTCATTCGATGGTAATGGAATAAAGATGTAATAGATATTACTTAGTTTGGTTGATTGAATGGAATAATAGTATTAAATTGTTTGGTTAGATGGTATGATGTTGAAAATTTTGTAAAGAATAAGTGTAAAACCATATTAGTACCCTCAAATTAAATAAATGATATTTTAATTATTGTTATATATTTTGTTGAATAATTATTTTTATATTAAACATTTATATAAATAATTAATTATAATTTATAAAAATATAAAAATAAATTAATAAAGAAATAGAAACTAGTATAAGTACAAAAGTTTAATATTATAATTAAAATAGTATTCATTAATATATTTTTTATATTATGAAAATAATAGTATTCATTAATATTTTGATGCTTTTTCTAATCTAACCACTATTGTGGCCAATGAGGATAATGCCATTTTGTTAGCTCCTGAACTATTCATAGAATGCATCTTGATAAGTGTTAGTAACTATACTAAAATTGAATACTAAGAGAAACTTTGGAATATTGAATGAATGATTGAATATTTTCTGTATTATTTGCTTGTTTGGATCAGTACAGGAATAGGACTTATATACTTGAGTAAGAGTGACTAACTGCTGCTAACCATACTACTAACAATATACCAGACTATATAACAGAATGATAACAACCTAACTTATTCTTATACTCTAACATTCACCCAGCTGCACAATAGGTAAGACCCGAAGCAAACTACGAAAATGAGTAAACAAAGAGATAGACAAGGGCTTCGTGAAAATAAGGCTGGTAATTCACTGACAACGAGAGAGCCTTCAGCCACTTTTTCCCGGACAAAAAATAGATCAAGTTCAACATGTTTGAATTTATAGTGTAAGACTGGATTGGCAGCAACTGCTACCACACTAGATTTGTCACACCAAACAGTAGGTGAATCTGTAGAAGGAATTTGTAACTCCGTTAGTAGAGAGACTAACCATGTAATATCACTGGTAGCAGCATCCAAACTTCGATATTCAGCCTCTATTGTCGAACGAGAAACAACTTGTTGCTTCTTTGAACACCACGATATTGGTATATCACCAAAATACACACAATATCTTGTCATAGACTGACGATCATCAAAATTCAACCCCCAGTTGGCATCAGCATAACCAATGAGAGATAGTCTTTCGGATGGACGAAAAAATAGCCCATGATCAATAGTCCCACATAAATATCGTAAGATTCTTTTTAAGGCCACTAAATGAGCTGAAGTATGCGCATGCATAAACTGACAGACACGATTCACGGCATAAGCAATATCAGGTCGGGTCAAGACTACATATTAAAGTATGCCAGCAAGACTTTGATATTCCGTAGGACCAACAAGGCGATATCCCTCATCTTTAGACAACTCAGACGAACTGATCATTGGTGTGTGGACACTCTCCGCATTAGTTAAAGAGCTTCTGTCAAGTAGATTTTTGATGTACTTGTGTTGGCATAAGTGTAAACTCCCAGTGGCAGACCGAGTGACTTCAATACCTAAGAAGTAGTGAAGATCTCCCATGTCTTTTAGGGAAAACTCATTATGTAACAGCTGAATAAAACCATTTATACTATTAGCCATACTTTTCGTAACAATAATATCATCCACATAGACCAGAAAATAAATGACAAACTCGGTCGTTACTCGAACAAATAGAGACGCATCAGATTTAGACACGAGAAATCTGGTAGAAACAAAAAACAGTTTCAATTTATCAAACCAGGTGCGTGGAGCTTAACGCAACCCATATAATACCTTTGTCAAACGACACACCAAGTGCTCACTAGTAGGACCAGACTGAACATAACCTGGAGGTTGTTGCATGAAAACTTCGTCAGTTAGATCACCATTTAAAAAGGCATTGTTGATATCGACTTTACGAAGTTGCCAACCACAAGAAACAACAACCTTTATGGTTTGAATAGTTACAAGTTTGACCACTAAACGTTTGTTTGAAATCACACTCGGAAACCTATAAACACCCCATTGCCACTAATCAAGCCTTTCGCTGAGTAATAGTCCCATCAGGATTTTTTTTTATTTTGAAGAGCCACTTACAGCCTATCACCTTTCGTCCATGAGGTAGAGGAACAAGTTCTCAAGTGGAGTTAGTCATTAGAGCATCAAACTCAGCTTGGACTACTAATTTCTATTATAGATTAGCAAGCACTTCTTCAACCGTGCATGGTTCATAGTCAATGGCTTCAACAGTAAAAAATTTGGGTTTAAAAATCTTAGCCTTAGATCTAGTAACCATAGTATGAGTATTCCCTAAAGGAACAGATGGAGGAGCCAAAGAAACTAGGCCCGGAGCAGACAAACCACCAGTATCCTTAGAAACCGAGGGCCTGGACTCCTCACGAGCATATCCTAATTCAAATAATGAACCACCTAGTGTAGACTGTGTAAAACTACAGTGAGGAGGAGACGACAAAACAATAATGGGTCTCTCGATTGTCCCAGCGGTACAGGAAGCAATAGACTGAACAAGAAGAACATACGTAGAGACATACTGACTAGACTGAACAGTGTTAATGGTAGGCGAAGAAAACAAGAATCGTCGTTCATCAAAAACCACATGACGAGAAACAATTACTTTACCCTTTGGTGTGAGACAATTATAACCTTTATGTTGAGAACTATATCCCAAGAATATACACGGTTGAGAATGAAAATTCAACTTGTGATGCGTAAACGGTCGCAGATACAGGAAACAACAGCATCCAAACACTCTTAAATGATCATATGTAGGCTCATGACCATGAAGAATCTGATATGGATACTGCACTTTCAAGACTGGAGTAGGTAGACGATTTATGAGATAAACAGCACTATAAAAGGCATAACCCCAGTAATCCATGGACAAATTAGCTTGGGCTAATAGAGTAAGACCAGTCTCAACAATGTGTTTATATTTTTGCTTAGCAACTTCGTTCTGCTTAGACATATGTGGACAAGATAGACGATGAAGTATCCCAAGATCAGCCAGAACTGATGTGAATGCACGATATTCACCCCCCAATCACTTTGAAAACTTTTAATATCTTTCTCAAACTGATTTTTGACCATCTTCTGAAACTAAAGGAAACACTCAACTGCCTGAGACTTACGTTGAATAAGATAGACCCAAGTAAAATGACTACACATGTCGATGAATGAAACATAATACAAATTATTACCGCATACAACTGATGCCGATCCCCATAAGTCAGAGAAAACTAAATAAAATAAATTCTTATATTCAGTAGCAAAACTTGAAAAAGGCAGTTTATGAGATTTCCCCTTTTGACATGCAATACAAACATTATCAAGGCACATCTTATTGGAAACAATTTTACACCTATCAAGAACAATTTTAACAATTGAAGCAGACGAATGACCAAGTCTGCTGTGCCATAACGCAAAAACATCAGTATCATCATTGCAAGTTTGTAGTCTAGTATTGTGAAGAGAAGGAGCATTGACAGATGAAACAGAAGTAATCGGTGAAAAATAATAGAGCCCATCACGAATGTGGCCCCGCATTAAAATTTATCGAGTCGGGATGTCCTTAAGAACATAATAAGATGGATGAAATTAAAAAAAAACATGTTATCGTCCTTAGTAAACTGAGAGACCGACAACAGATTCTTCCGTATATTTGGAACGCACAGAATATTAGAAAAATGAAGTATCTTACTTGTAGTAAGTAAAATAGAATTCCCAATACATAAAATTTTTGTAGGAGTCCCATCACCCTTGAGAAGAGGAGATGTAACTGAATATGGTATGGAATCATGCAAAGCGGTGGCCTCGCGACGGACATGATGCGTAGCCCCTGAATTCGGACACCAAGATATGGTCCCTACTGGCATAGGAATATAAAAATTGTCATTATCAAAGTTAAATCTATATTGAGTTGTATTAGCATTGGGCCTAGAGGTGGTTAAAAAATCAGATGCACGAAAATTAGGGATATGTGGCAACCCAATGCACTGTGAGGCTTCAAAATCATGAACACGTGCCCTTGGCTTAGTTCGCCATGGCATACTGGACCCATGATTTTGTACTAAATTATTACCCATAGCTTCAAGCCCAATAAGGTTGGCATTCAGCCCAGCCCATTATTCTAGCCAGCATTAGGGGCCACACTAGCCGACCTACCATACGGCCCAAAACCATGGCCTGAAGTATGTGACCTAGACACACCAAGATAACCAAAGACATTCTACCCATATTATTGACCCAAGACTGGTGGCAAGGAAGAAGGACAATAGGATGGGCCTAATCCAATAGTAGGCCTAACTAAGTGGCCTGCTTCAACAACATGATAAGAGGTAAACGGGTTAGAAACCCAAGAAGGTCACTGAGTAGGTACAAAGTTGCTTTGTAACTTGCCCTACGAAGAGTCAGGCGGGAACACCATCGGGGCCTCCACTGAAAAACTGATGTACTGTCTAGGTTTACCGAAAGAGATCAGACCACTATGACCCGACGAACACCAGCCAGGCTCGCTAAAGTTGTCTTCACGCGGTCCTTGACCAACATTTCCAGACGGCGCCGACTCTATGTTTGGAGCAAAGGAAGAGCCACCATATTCACGGTCAAATCTGTAATAACATCATTATGCCATATGACCATATCAATCGTAAATCTGGCACTAGATTCGAGTTTGAAACCCTCGCCCACGAGCAGTAGAAGGTGCATGGCCACCATGCATGGAGTCCGCCACTGGTGCCGTCGGAGCGGCCTCTACTAGATGTACATGAAATGATGCTTCGGTCACTACACGAGCTTGACAACTTTCAAACTCAAGAAACACATCAATAAGTTTCTGTAGGGAAAGGCTTTCAGTCGAGAATGAGGCCAAGGTTAAGACCGCATCAAAATCCGACTAGAGTCTGGCAAGAATGATTTCCATCTTCTCTGCCTCCGGTACCGCAGATCCAGACGCTTCAAGCAATATGCAGGTATTCTGTATTTTAGCAATATAATCTTTGACAGACATTACTCCTTTCTTGACGGAGTGAAGTTCATGCCTTATTCGTGATAACTTTGCTCTAGTGGCAATGACGAAAAGGCGATTGGCCGTGCTCCAAACGTCATATGCCAATTTCATAGTTGTAAAACAAGACAACAAGGAAGAGCTAATTGTAGAAAATAATTAAGAAGCGAGCAGCTTATCTTGCTGAATAAACAAAGAGGCATTGGGATTCGGAGTTAAAACTCCATCTAGAGAAGAGACAACTAGGCAGAGCAGGTAACATCCCTTCTAAATAACTGATCAGTTCATATCCTTCAATTATTAAGTTGATATATTGTTGCCACTGCACAAAATTGCCTTCATCCAACTTCACCGTATCATGACGAGAAAATGTCTGAACCAAACAAGAGCTAGAGAATGCGGGACTGCCATGATTAGTAACTGTAGAATCAACAGAATTATCCATGAACTAGCAGCGGGAAGAACCTCCAGGAAATTAGGCAACTGATACCATGTTAGTAACTATACTAAAATTGAATACTAAGAGAAACTTTGGAATATTGAATGAATGATTGAATATTTTCTGTATTATTTGCTTCTTTGGATCAGTATAAGAATATGACTTATATACTTGAGTAAGAGTGACTAACTGCTGCTTACCATACTATTAACAATATACCAGACTGTATAACAGAATAATAACAACCTAACTTATTCTTACACTCTAACAATAAGTTACTAGAATCGGATGGTATGAATTCTACATTTTATCAGAAATGTTAGTCGATTGTGGGGCTGGATGTAGTGGTTCAGTGCTATGAGTGGCTGAAACAGTTCCTTCATACTCTTAATGATACTACTATTGTTCTCATTCTCGAAAAGGATAAACCTAATTGTAAGAAGGATTTATGTCTGATTCACTTTGTAACGTCCTACACAAGATAACTATTAAAGTTCTTTTTAATTGATTGAAGGTTCTTTTGCCTCGTAT
Organism: Gossypium anomalum; assembly: GCA_025698475.1. Classification (NCBI taxonomy): domain Eukaryota; kingdom Viridiplantae; phylum Streptophyta; class Magnoliopsida; order Malvales; family Malvaceae; genus Gossypium; species Gossypium anomalum. Next base: position 22,704,730 of record CM046966.1, read on the forward strand.
TATATCACTTATGAAATCGATTTTTATTCTTGGTCGCTTGATCACTGATAATTTTACGGTTACCTTCGAGATTATCCATCATATACATATCAAAGGGCAAGGTAAAAAGGGTAAAGTTGCTATGAAGATTGACATTAGTAAAGCCTATGACAGAGTCAATTGGCATTTTCTACAGTATATAATGCTTAAACTCGGCTACGATGCTAAGTGAGTTCAGTTGATTTATGATACGGTCGTTAAGAGCACCAAAAATATCCTATTTCCTGTAAAATAACAAAAAAGAAATAGTAAAAGGGAAGTAGGGTCGAATCCTCAGGGACCGGATTATACGAATGCTTGTTTCTCGAAATCCTGGGTAGAATCGTGCCCAAGAAAACCTGCGTTCCTGGAAAAAAAATAAAAAAAAATTTAAGAATTGATTTTGGAAGCGAAAATAAAATAAAAACAAAATTTAAAGTTTACTGAAATTATGATTACGAAAATAATAAAAATAATAAAGAGAGTTTTAAGAGAAAAGAAATTCTTATAGGGAAGTTCCAGCCTCCGTTGTCTCATTCCGCTTTGGGCTCAATCCTTGGCTTTTGGATGATCCTTCTCGACTCAAGTAAGCCAGTTATAGTGGAAGAGGATGCCTACGACCACCAGCTCCAAAGATTAGACTTACGATTTTTAGGGAACCTGACTCTAGCTAGTAATCTATGCTAGATCAACGCTTCTCAATGGCGAATCCCATGCCATTTTGTCTCTTTGGCTCGCCAACCTCTGAAGCAGTAAGTTAAAGAACAGACTGTGCTATCTTTCCAAAACATATAAGGCGGCCGCCTTTGCATATGCTGAAAAGTTCACTTCTTAAGGGCCATGGACGGAAGTGTCAGCCCATAGTGCGGAGAAACGATGAATACTTGGCGAGAAGGCTAAGTACGGATTCTAAGCCTCAAAAACCCTTTTTGGGAAATATTGACAAATTTTGGCTAGAAGGGTTTTAGTGGCTCATGATAATGGTGGGAAAGTAAATAAAATTATGGAAAAAGAAATTTTATTGAAAGAAAAAGTATGGAAAGAGCAAAAAACTTTTGGGGGGAGAGTGTTCACAGAAAAGATGAACCCAAATAGGGTCACTTCACCCCCTATTTATAGTGCTAAGGAGATATCTAATTTAACTTAAATTCTAAAAAGATAAATACATTTAATTAAAGATAATTAAAATTAAATCCTAAAATTAAATAATCCTAATATTTATCTTAGTACTAATTATCCTAATATAAATAAAATAAAATAGAATCTTCCAAAATAAAATCTCTTCTATTTGCTTTTAAGTCCTTGTGCCTTCCATGTTCACACTTTTGGCACCATATTTGTCCCACGTTGCATATTGGCCCATTTAATCTCCAAATTGACGCTTTTTTCCTTGAATTTACTTTTCGCCTCCAATTTAGTCCCTAAAAGATAAAAAGACATAAATAGCTCAAATTAATAGGCTCAAGCTCAAAATAAACACATGATTAATATATAAAAACACGTTTTGAGTATTATCAAATTCCCCCTACTTAGCCCATGCTTGCCCTCAAGTATGGTTCCTATCGATTGTGAAAGCTAGATTCTGCCATAAAAGAAATACCACTCCAAAGTTTTATAAGAATTAGTTAAAAATGCATATGAAAAATAAAGAGAACCCTAAGCTTCTTTAGGTAAAATAGAAAAAGTTTTCCAATTAATACACACAAGAAATTAAAATCGATTTGAATTATTTCATGGAAATTAGGTGAATTACTAAACCTACCAAGACACCCTCTTTGTTTCTTCCTTAGTCCCAAACTTTATTTATTTACATATATTTTCTCTTTTTTTTTTTTTACCTTTTTTCTTCTTGTTTTTTTTTTACTTTTTTATTTTATTTTATTGTGTGTATGTATGTATGTATGTTGAACCTTTTGACGCGAAGAGTGATGACAGCCAAGCACCAAACCTCGGTTACTCAGCCCAACATACTTTTTATTTTTTACTTTTCCTAAGAACATGTCGAATCTTTTGACGCGAAGAGTGATGACAACCCAAGCACCAAACCCCGGTTACTCAGCCCAACGCATTCTTAAGAATTAATTCCGGTTAGCGGAGCTTTACGTCACACAACCTTTTGACGCGAAATAGAATGACAACCCAAGCACCCTACCCCGGTTACTCAGTCAGTCACGTTTCTAAGCTGTACTCATAACCACGGAAAAATTTATTAACAATGAAATTAAAATTTTGAGAACTTCGGGAAAAACAATTTAAGTGTCAAGAACAAGTTTCAATAATCACCTAATAGCCATGAACATTAATTAAGCATGCAATCATTTTAAGTGTTCACTTTATATTAAACTTGATCAATTTTACGAAAAGCAAGATAGAGTTAACTCCATTAATCACAATTATTTTTAGCCTAATAAAAATAAAACAGTGGAGATGGCATCAATTATAGGAAAAATCATAACTTCCCTAGAAGGCAAGAATCATGCATGAAAGTCAAACAGTAGCAAAGTCATGGTTAAATTCTTCGGTATGAAAAGAGGCAAGATATTCCAAAAAAAATAGTGAGCCAGCAACAATAGCAACAACCAAAATTCAGCAGCTAAAACGACAGGAACAACTACCTCCTCCCTACTTAAACCACATAGTCCTCGATGTGGAATAAATAAATAAATAGGTAGAAGAAAAGTTTAGAAGAACTCCCCGTGTAGTTACTGTCGTTCGTGCATTATGGTAATGAGTTCTCCCTATTGTTGCTTCGGTTTACCTAGACAAAAGAATAGAATTTTATTAATATCTGAAAATAATAATAAAATAATAAGATAAAATAAATAAAATAAAAATAAAAATTGGGTTGCCTCCCAATAAGCGCTTGTTTAACGTCGTTAGCTCGACGCCTTGAACGATTTTATGGTGGTTCTAATTGAATTTTCTCGATCGTGTGGGCCTAGAAATTCTCGTAAAATGGCTTCAGCCGTTGACCATTGACTGTGAACCGCTTTCCTGATTCTTCACTTTCTATTTCAACTGCGCCATGTGTAAATACTTCAATCAGAATAAAAGGTCCTTGCCACCGAGATCGAAGCTTACCTGGGAATAGCTTTAATACGGAGTTATAAAGCAAAACTCTTTGTCCTACCGAGAAATGCTTATGAACTATATTTTTGTCATGAAACAGCTTTGTTTTGTCTTTATAAATTCGAGCATTCTCGTAGGCATCATTGTGAATTTCCTCTAATTATTGAATGTCCAATTTCCTTGCCTTCCCTGCGGACTCTAACTCCATGTTACATTGTCGAATAGCCCAATATGCTCCAACTCTACTGGTAGATGACACGCTTTTCCAAAAACAAGTCGAATGGGGTCATGCCAATTGGTCCCTGATACGCCGTCCGATAGGCCCAAAGTGCGTCATTGAGCCGAAGACTCCAATCCTTACGGTTGGGTCAAACCGTTTTTTCCAAAATTGACTTGATCTCCCTGTTTGAAACCTCTGCTAGGCCATTCGTTTGGGGATGGTAGGCTGTTGCTATACGATGATGAACTTCATATTTTAATAATAGTACCTCCATGACCTTGTTGCAAAAGTGGGTACCACGATCACTGATCAAAGCTCCAGGTGTGCCAAACCTAGAAAAAATAGTTTGTTTTAGAAACTCCACAACAGTTTTAGCATTATCATTGTGAGTAGGCTTTGCTTCTATCCACTTAGAAACATAGTCTACTGCAAGAAGTATATATACGTTTCCAAACGAAGAAATAAAGGGGCCCATGAAATCAATGCCCCATACATCAAAAATCTCACATACATGAATCGGGGATAGGGGCATTTGATTTCGTTTAGTGATATTACCTGTATGCTGGTATTTATCGCAAGACTTACAAAAGTTAAACGCGTCGAGAAAGATTGTGGGCCAATATAGCCCACACTCCAATACCTTGTGAGCTGTCCGCTTAGGGTGAAAGTGACCTCCACAAGCTTCTGTATGAGAAAAAGTAAGGATAGAGGTTACCTCAGTTTCTGGAACACATCGTCGTATTATCTTATCTGAGCAATGTTTCCATAAATATGGGTCGTCCCATATGTAATTCCGAGCTTCGCGTCTAAGCTTATTTTTTACGGATCGAGCTAACTCAGTGGGCAACGATCCTGTGGTTAAGAGATTAACTATGTCTGCATACCACGGATAGTGAGCCTCGATCGAGAATAAGCTTTCGTCAGGGAACTCATCCTTTATGGGAACATCATCAAACGGAGTTTTTATCCTACTCAAGTGGTCGGCCACCAGGTTTTCACACCCCTTTTTGTCACGAATCTCGATGTCAAATTCTTGGAGCAGTAAAATCCACCTAATGAGCCTTGGCTTTGCTTCCTTCTTTGCGATCAAGTACCTAAGAGCTGAATGGTCAGAAAAAATAATCACCTTAGATCCTAGTAAATATGATCGAAATTTATCTAAAGCAAACACAATAGCTAAAAGTTCTTTTTCTGTGGTTGTGTAGTTGCTTTATGCAACATCTAGGGTCTTTGAGGCGTAGCAGATGACATGAGGCTCCTTGGATATCTTTTGTCCCAATACGGCTCCCACGCTGCATTCGCTTGCATTGCACATAATTTCAAATGGATAGTTCCAGTCTGGTACTTGTACTATAGGGGCGGTTACCAACTTTTGCTTAAGTGTATCAAAAGTATCTTTACATTTTGGGTCAAACTCAAATTTCTTGTCTTTCTGCAACAGCTCGCACAATGGTTCAACTATATTTGAGAAGTTTTTTATAAAATGCCTGTAAAATCCTGCATGGCCAAGAAAAGAACGTATCTCTCTAACATTAGAGGAATATGCAGAGAATTTATAATGTCAATTTTGGCTTTATCAACCTCAATTCCCTTAAATGAGACTATATGACCTAGAATCAAACCTTTGTCTACCATAAAATGACACTTTTCATAGTTCAAGACAAAATTAAATTCTATCCACCTGTTCAAAATTATCGTAAGGTTTTCAAGGTATTCAGTAAAGTAGTTTCCATACACGGTAAAATCATTCATAAAAACTTCAATAATTTTTTCTACATATTCAGAAAATATACTTATCATGCATCTCTGGAAAGTAGCTGGTGCGTTGCAAAGTCCAAATGGCATCCTTCTATATGCAAATGTGCTAAAAGGGCATGTAAAAGTGGTCTTCTCCTGGTCTTCTGGCGCAACAAGGATTTGGAAGAAACCTGAATATCCATCAAAACAACAAAAATGAGTTTTACCAGCTAAATGTTCAAGCATTTGATCTATAAAAGGAAGAGGGAAATGATCTTTTCTAGTATAAGCGTTCAACTTCCTGTAATCGATGCAGACACGCCACTCGTTCTGCACTTAGACCGGTACTAAGTCACCCTCAACATTTTTTTTTACTGTCACGCCTGTTTTCTTGGGCACGACTTGTACCGGACTTACCCATCTGCTGTCAGAAATGGGGAAGATGATGTCATCATCTTGCAACTTAATTATTTCTTTTTTTACCACCTCCATCATATTTGGGTTTAAACGTCTTTGTGCCTCTCTCCTTGGTTTTGTGTTCTCCTCCAAGTAAATCTTATGGGTGCATGTCAAAGGGCTTATCCCTTTCAAGTCAGCAATGGTCCAACCAATCGCCTCCTTATGACTCTTTAGTACCTGGATCAAACTTTTCTCCTCGGGTTTAGAGAGTTTATTTGAAATTATAATGGGTAAGGTATTACCTTTTCCTAAAAATGCATACTTAAGATGTGCGGGAAGCGGTTTCAATTCCAAATCTAGAGCCTACACAACAGAAGGTAGAAGTTTAGTTTCTGATGGGGACAATAATGTATTAATAAATTCATAATCATCAGATCTATATTCAGATTTGTCTTCATAAGTTGACTCAAAAGTCTCGTCTACTAATAAGTCAATCATGTCGACACGGTTTACGCTCAAGATTTCACTTGGATGGCTAATGGCATCGTAAACATTAAATTTCACTATCTCTCCATCAAATTCCATCGTAAGAGTGCCGCTTCGGACATCGATCTTGGTGCTAGCAGTATTAAGGAAGGGTCGGCCCAACAGGAGGTCCGAAGTTCCAGCAGTGTTGTCCTCCTCCATCTTTATTACGTAAAAATCTGCAGGGAAAATAAGTTCATTAACTTTTACCAAGACGTCCTCGAGGACTCCTTCGGGATGTACAATAGACCTGTCTGCCAATTAAATAATAACATCTGTCTTTGTCAAAAAACCCGCTTTAAGTGATTCATATATAGAATAAGGCATTACATTTCTGGAGGCCCCTAAATCACACATAGCTTTTTTAATTCCTAAATGGCCAATTTTGCATGGAATAGCGAACATACCCCTATCTTTGCATTTAACCGGCGTTTTTCGCTGTAGTACTGCGAAAATATTCTCACTAACACTTACCTTTTCATTACCTATTAGTTTTCGTTTGTTGGTGAAAAGTTCTTTGAGGAACTTGGCATACCGCGGAATCTGTCTGATGGCATCTAATAGTGGTAAATTGATCTCGACATTCCTGAATGTTTCGAGGTTCTCCTTGTCATCCTTACTTTTTCGACACTGATTTAATCGTCCTGGGAATGAAGGTTGGATTTTCGGCAGTAGGGGTTTCGCTGGGACCTGTTCATCGTTTTTGGGTTTTTCCTGGGCACTTTCTTGGCCAAGATTTTTGCCAGGAATTGGTTCTAGCACCTTTCCACTTCTCAGCGTCACTGTATTTACATTTTTCCTCGGGTTTGGTTCTGTTTGCGATGGCAGCTTCCCTTGAGAGTTTATCTTCTCAATTGACATGGTCAATTCTCTTATAGACGCTTCGGATTTCTATTGAAAGTCAAGCATGTTAGCTGCTAATTTATTGACCAAAGTTTCTAGAGAATTACCTGAATCTCGTGGCTGTTGTGGAACTCAGTTCTGGTATGGTTGGTTATATCGTGGGTTGGCCCCATAACTTAAGTTAGGGTGATCCCTCCATCCTGGGTTGTAGGTATTTGCATAAGGGTCGTATCGCCTTTGTGGTGGCCCAGGAAAATTTCTCACAGCATCTAAATGGGCCATAGTTTCGTCACACAGACTAGGGCACGCATCAGTTGTATGTTCAGGGGTAGCACATATTTCGCATACTCGGGCTGTCTTTACTTTTTCTGCAACAAGAGAATTAAGAATATTAGCAATTCTATCAACCTTATCTTCTAAGGTCGAATTACTTAGCTAATGAACCCTTCTAGGGGGTTCAAAATTAGCTCAAAATTGCTGAGAATTCGCCACCATTGTAGAGATCAAGTCTCTTGCTTGTTGGGGAGTCATGTTGACCAATGCTCCTCCACTAGCGGCGTCTACCATATTCATTTCCATCGGTTTTAGGCCTTCATAAAAGTACTGGAGCAAAGACTGTTCCGTTATACTGTGTTGTGGGCAACTTGCACACAACTTCTTAAATCGCTCCCAATAGTCGTACAGAGTCTCTGCGTCTTTTTGCCTTATACCCATGATTTCCCTTCTTAACTCAGCCACTCGTGATGCAGGGAAAAACCTGTTAAGAAATAAGCGAGATAGATTAGCCTAAGTTGTAATGGATCCAGGAGGTAAATAAAATAACCATTCCCTAGCTGAATCTGTTAGGGAAAAAGGGAAAATGCGCAATTTAATTTGATCCTCAGTTACCCCTGAGGTTTCATACTAAGGCAAACCATATAGAATTCTTTCAAATGTTTGTGGGGATTTTCGTTCTGCAACCCCCGAAAAGTTGGCAGTAGCTGAATCAAGCCTGACTTTAATTCAAAATCAGTATCCATAGTAGGATACGCGATGCATAGTGGCGGTTGTTCTGTCGGAGCTTTGGCCAGTTGCCGAATTGTCTGAGCCATAGGTTGAGGTGCTAAATTAGGGTTTTCGTCAACCCTAGTGTTAAGCACTTCTTCAGGGGAATCGATTTCGACTTTTTTTCTTTCAAAAGTTTGAGTAGGGTTTTCGTTAACCCTAGACTCTGCTTCGTCGTCGATTCTGATTTCTGGCGGTGGATTGCTTTGAGTTCTAACTACCGTTGACTGCTTTTTTCTTAGCTTTGTTTCCTAGCGATTAGCTCTCGCAGTCTTTTCAATTTCTGAGTCGAACGCAAGAGTGCCTGGAGCAGATCTGGTCATAGAAAACAAAGAAAAACAAGATTAGTATGTTGCCGGTCCTCGGCAACGGCGCCAAAATTTGATGCGGTCGTTGAGAGCACTAAAAATATCCTATTCCCTGTAAAATAATAAAAAAACAGTAAAAGGGAAGTAGGGTCGAATCCTCAGAGACTAGATTATACGAATGCTTGTTTCTCGAAATCCTGGGCAGAATCGTGTTCCTGGAAAAAAATAAAAAAAAGAATTTAAGAATTGATTTTGGAAGCGAAAATAAAATAAAAACAAAATTTAAAGTTTACTGAAATTATGATTACGAAAATAATGAAAATAATAAAGAGAGTTTTAAGAGAAAAGAAATTCTTATAGGGAAGTTCCAGCCTCCGGTTGTCTCATTCTGCTTTGGGTTCAATCCTTGGCTTTTGGGTAATCCTTCTCGACTCAAGTAAGCCAGTTATAGTGGAAGAGGACGCCTAGACCACCAGCTCCAAAGATTAGACTTACGATTTTTAGGGAACCTGACTCTAGCCAGTAATCTATGCTAGATCAACGCTTCTCAATGGCGAATCCCACGCCATTTTGTCTCTTTGGCTCGCCAACCTCTGACGCAGTAGTTAACGAACCGATCATGCAATCCTTCCAAAACATACAAAGCGGCCGCCTTTGCATATGCTGAAAAGTTCACTTCTTAAGGGCCATGGACGGAAGTGTCAGCCCATAGTGCGGAGAAACGATGAATACTTGGCGAGAAGGCTAAGTACGGATTCTAAGCCTCAAGAACCCTTTTTGGGAAATATTGACAACTTTTGGCTAAAAGGGTTTTAGTGGCTTACGATAATGGTGGGAAAGTAAAAAAAATTATGGAAAAAGAAATTTTATTGAAAGAAAAAATATGGAAAGAGCAAAAAACTTTTGGGGGGAGAGTGTTTACAGAAAAGATGAACCCAAATAGAGTCACTTCACCCCTATTTATAGTGCTAGGGAGATAGTCTAATTTAACTTAAATTCTAAAAAAATAAATGCATTTAATTAAAGATAATTAAAGATAATTAAAATTAAATCCTAAAATTAAATAATCCTAATATTTATCGTAATATTAATTATCCTAATATAAATAAAATAAAATAGAGTCTTCCAAAATAAAATCTCTTCTATTTGTCTTTAAGTCCTTGTGCCTTCCATGTTCTCACTTTTGGCACCATATTTGTCCCACGTTGCATATTGGCCCATTTAATCTCCAAATTGACGCTTTTTTCCTTGATTTTACTTTTCGCCTCCAATTTAGTCCCTAAAAGATAAAAAGACATAAATAGCTCAAATTAGTAGGCTCAAGCTCAAAATAAACACATGATTAATATATAAAAACACATCATTTTAGAGTATTATCAATTTATACTTTGCGTCTCTACAGTGAAATATTCAATTATTTTGAATAATGAGTAGGTTGGCCCGATTATTCCTAGAGGTTTGTGGTAGGGTAATCTATTGTTTCCTTAACTTTTTATCATATTTGTGGAAAGTCTCAGTCATCTCTTGCATATAGCGGAATCTATGAGAGATTTACATAATATTTCCATTTGTCGAGGTTGTCTCAGTGTCTCTCATTTTTTTTTTCCAATGATAGGTTTTGCCTTTTTTTGGGTTGTAGCTTCAGAGTGTTAGGTTATTAAGAACATTTTAGCTTCATACGAGGCTGCATCAAGACAAGCCATAACTTTCAAAAATTCTAGCATCATGTTTAACCAATACTAGTCTTTCTGATAAGCGTTTGGCAATTGCTATTTTGGGATTGTCTTCTTCTATTAATCAAATGCGATATTTATTCTTACCATCGCTCGTGGGCAGAAATAATAAGTAAGTTTTCTCTTTCATTTGTAATCTTTTAAGTAAACGAATTTTTAGTTGGAAGAACAAGTTCCTTTCTAAAGTTGCTAAGGAAGTGGTTATTAAAACAATGGCTCGGGATCTTTCGGTGTATTATATGAGTGTTTTTCTTCTGTCGTTAAGGACTTGTGAGGCTTTACAATAGATGATAAACTCCTTTGGGTGGGTTTCATGTTCTTCTGTGTAAGGAGGCATTTGATGGGCTTCGTGGGATAAATTATGCATGGCGAAGAAGTTTGGCAAAATGGAATTTCATAATCTTCACTATTTTAATTTAGTTATACTTTGTAAGCAAGGTTGGAGTTTTATTTCAATCTCGAGTCTCTTCCTAGTAGAATTTTCAAAGCTAGATATTTTCTGTGTTGTGGCTTTAAAAAAGCCACAAAGGGTAATAACCCTTCGTTTATATGGAAGAGTATTTTTTCTGCTAAGCATTTGCTAATTATAGTGTTGGATCCGATGCTCTAAGTGTAGTATATTCATTTGTAAATTTGTAAATTTTTTGAACAAATTGATTAATAAAATTATTCATGAATTACATTAATATTCTTTGTATAATGTCCTCATGTGATTTTTTTCATGTAAAGAAAAATAGAAGCAAATATTAACTCATTAGTTGTCTAATGTTTAACTAATACTGAGCGGTATTATGTGGTTGGATCGTAATGCTAAAAGACAGTTTATATTAGTAGACAGGCCTAAACATGTCATTAGTTTAATCGGAAAAGAGCAAACCAATTGAATGACTAATATGTTGTCTATCAAGTCCAATTGGAGAGATGTTTTGTTTAAGGCATCAGAGTGGCTGACTCCTAAAAGATAGAGACATAGATGTGACTGACTGGATTGACAATACATTGAATTAGACCCAAGTAGAATATACCGTAAATATGTTTTAGGCTTCGTGGGATAAATTACGCATGGCGAAGAAGTTTGGCAGAATGGAATTTCATAATCTTCACTATTTTAATTTAGATATGTTTTGTTAACAAGGTTGGAGTTTTATTTCAATCTCGAGTCTCTTCCTAGTAGAATTTTCAAAGCTAGATATTTTCTGTGTTGTGGCTTTTTTAAAGCCACAAAGGGTAATAACCCTTCGTTTATATGGAAGAGTATTTTTTCTGCTAAGCATCTGCTCATTATAGTGTTGAATCTGATGCTCTAAGTGTAGTATATTCATTTGTACATTTGTAAATTTTTTGAACAAATTGATTAATAAAATTATTCATGAATTACATTAACATTCTTTGTATAATGCCCTCGTGTGATTTTTTCATGTAAAGCAAAATAGAAGCAAATATTAGCTTATTGGTTGTCTAATGTTTAACTAATACTGAGCGGTATTATATGGTTGGATCGTAATGCTAAAAGACATTTTATATTAGTAGATGGGCCTAAACATGTCATTAGTCTAGTCGAAAATGAGCAAATCAATTGAATGACTAATATGTTGTCTTTCAAGTCCAATTGGAGAGATGCTTTGTTTTAGGCATTGGAGCGGATGAATCCTAAAAGATAGAGACATAGATGTGACTGACTGGATTGGCAGTACATCAAATTGGACCCAAGTAGAATATAACGTAAATATGTTAATGGATTTATTCACTTGTGATGTTCATAGTGAGGCATACTTTAATCCTGAGTGGATGATGGATTATGTATGCGTGACTTATATACTTTGATGTAAGTAAAAGCCTGAGTTCAAATAAATAAGGAACTGAAAGCTGGTGGGTTAGGTATATGACTTCTGCAGTATGTAACATCATTCACAATAGTGGAATTTATAACTCATGACATGGGTAAATGATATCCTCTAATTGACATTACATGATAGATGAAAAGTAAACGTGGCCACTAGTCATTTGTCTTTGTGATGAATGACTTAATTACTATTTGATAGTAATTGACTTTTCATTAAGGAATATGTAATGGGGGCCATGAGATAAAATAGGATTATATTGAGAAAACAGATTTATTTTAAAGAGATTAAAGATATCCTATGAGGGTAACACACTTATGATAAGGTCATTGGACAAGCACTGATCGATTTGCTTTTGTAATGGTATGTCATTAAGGAGGGCTCACTCACGATACTATAGTGGAATGACTTTGTGACTAAATGAATTTATAATTAATAGGTGAAAAGATGGAACTTAATTATAAATCATTTGAGTCCTAATCACATATGTCCAATCAGTCCTTCCGCTAGCTTGTTGAAACCAAAATGAATTGCATGTTGAATCAAATGAACATAAATGAATAGAAGTGATAAAGTTAAAGAAATGGGTGATATTTGAAAATGAATGTGATTTTCTCATTAAGTATAGAGATGACATGAGAATTAATTTCTGGTTTTTCTAATTATTGATTAATTAATTAATTGAAGTTTAAAAATAGAATTAAATTAATTGATCATGTGAATCTGTTGAATGTAGAAAAAATAAATATATTTTTTTCATAGATTATTTTAAGATAAAGTTGTAATGATTTTAATGGAATCAAAATTGGGTTAAAAAAATTATTTAATTAGAAATTTTTAATATTTATTTTTTGAAATAGAAAAATGTTTATTGAGTTGGATTAAATTATAAAGTGTTGGCCTCGATATAGGAGAGGCATAAAGCCTCTCATACTGAATAGAAGGGATGACAAACCTTAGTATTTTAGCTAGGGTTGTCGCCCTTTTCTCTCCTTGTTCAACTAGGGATTGTTTTTCTATTAAATAAGCATTAAATGCATTTTAGTAATTCAACTAGGGTTTTACTTATTTTCCCTATAAATAGATGGCATCGATAGGGCTAAACATATATGAAGATATATACAAATTTGAGATATTGTTATTTTGCCCGAAAATAGTGAGAATTTATTTCTAAGTATCAATTATATTTTCTAGGAATAACAATTCTATCGATTTCCATAAAAGAGAGATATATTTTCCTACTAAAATTAAAGAAAATATTTATGATTTTTTGTTTGATTGGAAAGTATTCGAGCCCACACTCGAAGTAGTTCATGATACGAGAATAGTGGAGAAGGTCTTGAAAGTTGGGAACGGCAAGGATTCGTATAGCCCAAAAAACATGTGAGATTTCAAGAAAAAGTCTATTACTATAAATATCACAAATTGACTAGATTTTCAAAATTTTATTTTTTCACTGTGCAAGATAGTCGTTTTCAAACTGAATTTTTCAAACATAGGAAAGTCTGTTGGAGGTTGGGTGATGGACGTCAAATTTGTGTTTTTAAAGACTTATGGATTCCTGATGGTAATAATTTTTTTATTGAACCAGAGCTTTTACTGGACATGAATGATTTATAAGTGTGGGATTTACTAATGGAGGATGGTAAGGCATGGAATGTTCGACTTGTCGATGGCTTTGTTAAAACCTTATGATGCATCTGTTGGATCTGGTGCCCTAAGTGTAGTATTTTCGTCTAAGTACACTTGTAATTTTTTGAACAGATTGGTTAATAAAACTATTCATGAATTACATTAATACTTTGTATTTTGTCCTCACATGATTTTTGCACGCAAAGTAAAATGGAAGCAAATGTTGCTCACTAGTTGTCTATTGTTTAACTAATATTTAGCGGTATTACGTGGTCGGGTCGTAATACAGAAAGAAAACTTGTATTAGTAAACGAACCTAACATGTCCTTAATCTAATCGAAAATGAGAAAACTGATTGAAAGACTAATATGTCGTCTATCAAGTCCAATTGGGGAGATGTTTTGTCTTGGGCATCGGAGCGTACGACTTTCAAAGGATAGAGACATAGATATGACTTATTGGACTGACAGTACATTAGACTAGACCCAAGTAGAATAGATCCTGAATCTGTTTACGAATCTATTCACTTGTGACATTTATAGTGTGGCATACCTAAATCCTGAGTGGATGGTAGATTATATATACGTAACTCGTTCACTTTGATGTAAGTAAAAGCCTAAGTTCAAATAGATAAGGAACCGAAAGCTGGTGCGTCAAGTGTACAACTTCTGTAGTATGTAGTGTTATTCACAATAGTGGAATTCATAGCCCGAGACATGGGTAAGTGATATCCTCTCATAGGTATTACATGGTTGATGAAAAGTAAACGCGACTACGGGTTGTTCGTCTTTTTATGGATGACTTTATCACTATTTGATACCATGAGATAAAATTAGATCATATTGGAAGAAATAATATTATCCCAAAGAGATCAAGGATATACTATGAAGGTAACACACTTATGACAAGGTTATTGTACGAGCACAAAATAATTGCTTTCATAATGGTATGTTGTTTGATACTATAGTAGAAAGACTTCGTGACTAAATGAGTTTATTATTAATAGGAGAAAAGTTGGAACTTAATTATAAATCATTTGAGCCCTAATTACATATGTCTAATTGGTCCTTCCGCTAGCTCGTTGAAACTAGAAATGAATTGCGTGTTTGAATCAAAATGAACGGAATGAATAGAAGCAGAAAAATGGAAAACATTCAGAAATGATTATAGTTTTCTCCGAAATGGAGAAATGAAACCATTTGGAAATGAATGTGAGTTTCTCAAAAAAGAAAAGGAAATGAAAATGAGAAATTATCCATTTGCAAATATATTTGGATTACTCAAAAATGATCGGAATAATGAATTTATGTTTTTTAGCAATTTTAAAGCCTAAAAATGAAAATAAACCATTTGGTCATAGTGAACAAGTTGAGTTGTGAAATATTGAATATTTTTTCTTGAAAATTTTACCAAGGGTAAAATCGTCATAATATTACTAAGGGTAAAATTGAGATGAGAAAATTATTTAATTAGAAAATTAATGTTTACTTTAGAAAATAGAAAAATATGTATAGGTTTGGATTAAATTATAAAGTGTTAAGTTAAAAGTACAAAAAACACTTATAATTGGGCCCAATATAAGGAGAGGCCCGAATCCCCATCATAATACATATGATAGGAAGCATACCCTATTAGCCCTTCTCTCTCTCCTAGTTGGACTAGGAAGTTATTTTTCTATTTGAAACAAACTCTAAAATTCAACAAGGGTTCTATCTTTTCTCCATATAAATAGATAGCAGTGATAAAGTTATTTACATAACTTGTAGAGATTATTACTTTGTCAAAAAATAGAAAGGATTTATTCTCAGCTATTGAATATATATTTCCAGAATAAAAATTCTACTATTTTTTATTAAAGAAGAGAGAATTTTCGTTTTCACCCCAAAAAGAAAAGAAATTTTTTTCTAATTCTGTGTTTTGATTCAATTGATTCAAGCCTACACTTGAAACAGTTCATGGTATGAGAATAGTGAAGAAGATCGTTTAGTTGAAAGCCGAAAAATATTAATGATTCTTTTATCCGAAAATACAGGTACGATTTCAGTGTAAGGTTTATTGCTATAAATATCACAAACCGGGTTGATTTTTAAAATTTTAATTTTCTATTATGTAAGAAAACTGTTTTCAAACCGGATTTTTTTTTAAACAACATCCAAGGTTCTCAAAGTTCTTATCAGCTTGTACAATCAACATTATAAGCAAACTTGGCATTTTAGTAAGAATAGGTTGTTTGCTGTCAAATTTTGTTATACCCTTGCTTTAGTATCTTAACGATCTCTTTCAGCATAATATGGGTTTTTCTTAGCTTAAACTTTGGACCTTTAAGTTGCCACCATAGGTGTTGGGTTCTCTGTAGTAGTGTATTTGTAATTTTGTTCCTTGCAAAGGTCGTTTGAAAGACAAAAGGTGTATTGCTAATGATAGTTGTATAAGTTGTAGAGGAAGTGAAGCTCTTAAACATGTACTGCTTTGGTGTCAAACTGATGAATAATACTAGTTGTATAATTGTATTGCTGATGTTAGTTGTATAATGTTCGTTTGACAGCTAGATGGTTGAAATGTAATTATTCATAATGAAGTAGGTAAGTTTGTACAAGCTTTTTCGAGTCATTTTTTTTATTGTTTATAATCCTCATTTGGCTGAGATTTTCCTTATAAGGGAAGTACTCTCTTGGCTAAAAGCTCAAAATTTTGATAGGATAGTTATTGAATCAAATTGCCTTGACGTTGTTAATGCATTGACCTATTCTACTGTTAATAATTCTGAGTTTTGTTGTAACGACCCAATTTTTAATAGTGTCAGAAAATGCAGTTTCGGGACCTCATTTTCGTAAATATTAAATAGAGATATTTACAGAGTTAGTATATAGATGAATTGAAATTAGATTAAATAATTTAGCTGAAATTGTGATTAATTAAGTCCTAGAGACTAAATTGTAAAAGTCCAATCGCTATAGATTTTTAATTAGGAAATGACTTAGGGACTTAGATAGCAATTATCCAAAAGGCCAAAATTATAATTAAACCTAATAAACTAAGATTAATTAAATAAAATACTTAGAATAAATACCTTAGTGGATAGAAATATGAACATTAATTCATCTTTTTCCATCGTTGAAACAAAAGAAAAAGAAAAGAAGAAAGCCTTAAGTTTCTTCAAGCTTTCAACTACAAATTGGCAAGTGCAATGAAGTCATTTTCTTGTAATTTTTATAGATTTAAGGTCATGAGAGCTTGATTTAGCTAGCCCATGTACTAATTTGTAAAACTGTTAAAGTTTTTGAAAGTTGTCATTGTTGAGAATTGAATGAAATTGGTGTGAAATTGTTAGAAATTAAGCTTAGTATATAAAAAGGACTAAATTGTAAAGCTTAATTGTTAGTTTCGTAAATTAGGGACCAATTGAAAAAAATGTAAAATTGTCATGAATTGTTAGTAAAGATAGAAAATAGAAGGTCCCTAATGAGTTATGGTGAAATCAGATTCTAACTTGAGGGCCTAAATTGAAAGTTATGCTTGTCTTGGTTTTAGGGACTAAATTGAATAAATTGTAAAATATTTGTAATTTTTTATTTGATTCTGATTTGGCTAGAAATTGATTGTATGATATGTTTTATGATTATTCGTAACTAACGCCAACACAAATAGCCAAGAGGGAAAGGAAAAGCAAAAATCATCGACGAGTGACTCGTGAAACCTTGATTTGTACTTTTATGATTCATGATAGAAATATTTAATTTTATATGAATGTTTATTGATTTTTGACTCATTTAGGTGAGTCTATTATGATAATATGAAATGTTTTGATTGAATTTGATATGGAACATCATGATAGATGACTAAAATGAATAAAATGGAAAATAATATGAAATACTTAAATTATGATATGTGATATGAAAATTATATCAAAATATATATTATAATATGAAATATGTGCGTTTGATAATGAAATGGGGTTGTGATTGTGAATTTGACCAAGAAACTATATATATACTACATTGCAAAATAGTTGATATGCGATAAAACAGTGTACAGAGTACGAAAATGCATATGTGACTGCATACAAGGTATGAAAATGCGAATAAGATTATTACAATATAGAATTGCTTATATATATAATTGATGCTTGTGTAAACTTAATAAAATGTTAGGATAAGATTGGTATGCCAATAGGGTTTTATGTGCTCTTGTACAAGATATGTGATTATACGGAGATCATTACAGATTATATTGTAATCCAACATTTATTGTGGATCACCGAGTATTATATGTCCCTACGGGTGCCTTGGTGTGGTGGAGGGATGTATATGCATATGAGAATGCATTTGATGCCTACGAGCTTTGCACTTCGGTGCTCTGGTGTGGTGTAGTTAAAGCTCTTACGAGCTATCTGGTGTAGTGTAGATACTCACGTATCCGAATCAGTTTTACTAGGGTTTCATTGGGCATAACATTATATATGAGATTGGAAAACTTAAAAAGGTAATGAAATAGATTAATAATAGAATATATTACCGAAATGAATATAAATGAGTTGATAGACTCAAAAAAGAGGTTCAAAAGATTTGTTAAACGGAATTTGATATGGAATGAACTTGATATTGAATGTCATAATGAATGAATTATGAATGTTTAAATTGTGAAGTGGTATTGATAGCTAAAGTCCTTAAGATAGGTTTTGGTATATGTTATTTGGATTTGATCATTTTTTTTCCATGATAGTTGAATTAGTTTACCTTGAAAATTGTATACCTTTATAAGTAATTGATCATATACTTATGTTACCATATAGAATATGTATTAGTAGGTATTAAGATTATAAGTATCATAGCATATTATAAATATTATTTTATGTTATATTATCTTAAATCATGAAAGTACCACTGAGTTTTATCACTCAACGTACGGTTGTTTATTTTATGCACAGGTGCAGGTATTTCTCGAAGCCTTGAGAATTAAAGCCAGCATCCAGATCATTGTTTTCGACTCAGCAAAGTTTGTATAGTTCGTTCGTTTTGATTTTGTGGCATGTACCTAGGGACTTTTAGTTAAATGTTTCAAATGGTTAAGTTGTGATCTTATACAAATGTTTAGAAATTATTTTTGGATACGTTCATATTGTTGTTTTGGAGTCTTAAGGTTAAACATTATGCATTTGAATGAGTTTTTGATTAGTTTTTGGAGTATAAATTATTGAAGTTAATATTGATATGTGATGTTTTTGTAGTCTACCATTTTGACACCATTTTGTAAGTTGATGTTTTGGTTACATAAGACCAAATATATATATGTTTTTAGGTCACCTAAACTTGTAACAAGTTGATTTTCAAAGGAAAAGGTCGTCGTGTCACGACAACAAACCCCTGACATCGTAATGAGAAACAAAGCAGGGTTCATGTTGCGATGACGTAGCCCAAAGTCACAACAAACCCTAGTCAAAGAGTCATGTCCCAACAAGAAAACCTTCGAAGCCGCAACCTCAATTCAAAGTTTTTTAATCTTTTCAATTTTATCCATTTCAACCTCGAATTAACATAAAAGCTTTCGTAAACTCATATAAAACTCAAAAATGATAACACAATGATTAAAGTACACGATTTACTTGTATTTAATTGTATAATGACATTGGATTCTATATTGTTGATTGTAGTTGCTCTGGCAATAAAATATGACACCTTGTAGCTCGGATTTGACAATCAGGTCAAGTATCGAGGTGTTGCATTGGTATTATGGTTAGTGATTGGTTGCTATTGAAGGACTCATTTCAACATTTGTCCTTCCTTTGAACGAGCTTATTATGGTTTGGACCTTTACCCTTTGGTCCCGAATCAACCTCTGGCCATTTAGAAACTTTTGTAAGCTTGAGTTAAGCTCAGAATAGTGCGTAAATCTTATTTTAAGTGTGTTATGAGTTTGATAACTTGAATAAAATGCTTAAATTTTTTTGAGAGATTGAAGTTGCCTTGGAAATGAATGTAACATCTCAATATCTTGACTCGATGATTGGGTCAAGGGTGTTACAGTTGTGGAATGATGCTACATATTGCAAAAGTCGTATACCTAACGTATCAGCTTTCGATTCCTAATTTATTTGAACTTAGGCCTGCATTTACATCAAAGTATACGGGTCACGCATACATAGCCCATCATCTACTTAGGATTAAGGTATGTCATACTAAGATTGTCACAAGTGAATAAATCCATAAACGGATGTAGGATCTATTCTACTTGGGCCCTATTTGATGTATTGTTAGTCTTGTATCCTCTCCAACGTGGCCTAATACGATCAGAGTTCAAAAAAAAATCAATTTAAAACATTTATTCATTTTAAAAGAAAATTTAGTCTATTTTCATAAAAGCTGGCAAGTTATAAAAAAAATTTAGATAAACCTCCTTAAGTAACGATGAGTTCTTTAAGAAAAACTTAATTAATTTTCCATTTATTTATTACTCATAATTTTTAATTTTTAATCTAGAAATGGAAAAGTGATTTTTACTTGGTTTTAATAAAACTATATTCCATTCCTTAATTAAAATATAAACCATATTTTAAAATTAAGTTAAAGGTTATGCATGCTAAATAAACTCTAAATATGAGTCCCATGCCACAAAATAAATAAAATCGTATAGTTCTAAAATGATAGAAATTATGAAAATAAGCCTAATAATACTTTCCAAAAAATAAACTATTTTTGAGCCCTCCGTATGCCCATTTGCATCCTAACTTAGTGAATTTTCTATAAATATGGAAATAAAAAAGGGGAGTGAGATATGAAGCTCAGTGCAAGTTTCGTTACAAGGGAACCAGGCAAATAGCAAACAAGTCAAGCAAAATATCAACTCATAGAAAAATCACAATTAATTAGCAATACAGAATATCGGTAATTCAGAGAAACTAATCAACATAATATTTCATTTTTCGTATCCATGTAATTGCTTATGAATGCAGTAAAAGTTTGGTTTAACAGTAAAAAGGTCCTACCCTACCAGTACACACCACAGTAGGAGTTCCCTAGAACTCCTCTACCTTTACACCACGTTGTGGATAAACCACTGATCATTGTAGATGAACTTCTAATGAAAAATATATTGGTGGATTAACCATCTGTCTGTGTAGATAAAAAGTGCTAAAATACATTATGGATATACCACTGGTCGAGTAGGTTACTATCGACTAGAATTCTAGTGGATGAACTATCCATTTATACAGATAAAAGCTGCTAATACGTTGTGGATAAACCACTGGTTAAGCAGATGATTGTCAACTAAGATACGTTGTGGATAAACCAGTACTGATTGAGCAGGTGACTGTCGACTAAAATACATTGTAGATAAACCACTGGTCGAGCAGATAATCTGCCAACTACTACCTCCGTTGAAATTGTCCAATTCCATGCAAAGCAATATGTCATGCTCAAAATGGTTCAATACGGTACTACTTAGTTATGCTTTTAACAAAACAATACGGTAGCAAATATATGCTTGTAATGTATCAACTCAATAGCAAAAGTCATGCTTATTAAGTGTTCTGTTTAACAGTAATATAAGGCATGTTTATAGCATATGGCAACGAAAATGGATAACATACTTATAACAGATCAAATATGGCATCAATAGTTAGGCTCTCAACTAATCGATACAGTAGCCCAAAACATATGTTTTTCAGCGATCCAGAACAATCACAAGTACAGATAAAGATATTTATTCACAATTCATGCAAATATATATAAATATAATATTATTTCAATCATTTAGATAATGGATCCTTGCATTATTCATATTATTATGGGTTTAATTGAATAAATTAAACACTAAAAATAGTTTGGGAACCAATTAGGGACTAATCTGAATAAATCATAAAATTTTGGATAAAATTATAAATTTAGATAATTAGGGGACACACGGCCGTGTGACCGAACAATGTGGGAAGCCCTGGATCGTGTGGAGGGGGTACACGACCATGTTACAGACTGTGGTCGTGTGAAAATTGCAAAATCACCTACAGGGGAGACACGGTCATATGGCTAGGCCGTGTGGTTCACGAACTACACTAAGGTTTCCAAGGTACATGGTCGTGTGGTAGGCCGTGTGGTCTACACGTCCATGTGGCAGACCATATGGAAAGGTCGTGCCTGTGTGAGAAGCAAACTATCCTAAGGTTTGCAATGGGACATGGTTGTGTGGCCAGGCCATGTGGTCCACACGCCCGTGTAGCCCTATCCTAGGCACAATTTTGCCCCGATTTGCTTGTAAAAGGACACACACCTTTCATCAGGGTCTCAAACGATGATCCTCACGTCCAAGTCTGATTCGAGATACCTACAACGAGTCTTTCAATTGATAAATACACAAGGATTAATAATCAAGATTAATGGGAATTATCAGCAAGATTCATAAAAGATCGTTTAATCGATCTTGAAATTAACGTGTATAAAAAATCTATAAGTATTTGACGACGTTACGCTAAACCAATGAGACAAACGGTTGAACGAAGGTCAATTTTGGGTTTAATCAAGAATTGATCTTGATTTGGGTTTACAAAAGATCAATTTCCAGCAAAAGAATGTAAAATTTTTATAAAAAGAAGAGAAAAGAATGAAAGAAGATGAAGGATTTAAAGAGAAGAAAGGAGAGTTTCAATTTAGGGTTGAAAAAGAATTAGAATCAATGTATAATTAGGAAAAGTTATTAACATTTAGAGTTTCAAAATTGGAGGGGCTGATTAGGCAATTAGCCTTTCTTATCATCCAAAAATATAAGAAATGGAAAAGAGAATGGCATGACTTAAACCTAAGGAAAAAGGGGAATAAAAGGCCTTACCACTTGGGCTACTGCCTATTCTTGATGTATTTTTACCACATATAATATTTATTATAGTGTGGTTTTTATCCTAGGTTGCTGAAATTAAAAAGAAAAGAAATGAGAGTGATGGGTTTGAACTTAGGATCTCTAAGGAGTATACTAAGCACTTAACGATCAAGACCAAGTTATTTCTTGGTTATTCATTTCATCTAACCCCCTATATTTTGAGGCATTACAAGTCCAATCAATCACATCTATGTCTTTATTTTCTAAGTTTCATCTGCTTCAATACCCAAGATAAGGTATATCCCCAATTAGACTTAATAAACGACATATTAGTCTTTCAATCTATTGCTCAATCTCGATTAGACTAAGAACGTGTTTAGATTATCTACGATTAGACTAAGACGTATTTCTGTATTACGATCCAACCACGTAATACAACTTAATATTAGTTAAACGTTAGATAATTAGTAAGCCAATATTTGCTTTCATTTTATTTTGCGTGAAAAAAATGTTGAGGATAATATATGAAGATATTAATGAAACTGGTGGATATTTTATTAAACCAATTTATTCAAAAATACAAGTACATTTAGACAAAAATACTACACTAAGGGCACTAAATCCCAACATTAAGATTCTTTAAGGGCATGGGTTCGAACCCCACTAAAGCCAAAATGATAAAACATTTCATTAATGAACCTAACGCTTCAAATAAATTTCGTGAACTTGTTTAGACTCTCCTTAAAGTAAAGAGACAAAAACCCAAGACTAAAATCAAGCATAAATACTTACGAAGCAATACCACCACCGTTAAGGATCTGACATCAGCCTCCTTCAACAATGACTTTTCTAAAAGTTGGTGAATTTAAAAGGATTAAGATCATTAAATAAAATTAAACTCTTTGTGACGTTTGTTTTTTTTTTTTTTTGGAAAAAATGATGAGTGTTCCGATGTTACCCATTGAATATCCGTATTGGTGTAAATTCATTCTCTAAGGCTTGGATGATATTATAGCGTAGTAGTATGTTGGCAAAATTAGTGGTAAATGTCATTTTTAAAATATATATATAAGAAAATAAGTTATTTTTAATTATATTTAAAAATATAGGCCGATGACAGTTGGCATGGAAAATATGTGTCTTTGTGAAAAACACTTTATACCAAACACATTTTTTTACAACTTAACTTCTTTGATCTGATTTAAAAAATGTTAATTAAAAATTTTTAGAATAGAAAATTTTGAAATAACCTATATTAGACCAAAATTGTTAAAGAAAAGCGAGTCAATTACAACCTCAAAACCAACATATTTCTCTAAATATAGTTAAAATCCATCTATTTTCTTTAAAAAAAAATTAAATTAACATTTACCACTAATTTTGCAGAGCATATGGATAGGAAAAATAAAACCAAAAAGTAATATACTTTTGCTGGATTGGCAATTTGGCATCCTCTTCCCAGTTCCACGTTGGGTTAATTATTGACTGGGAAAAAGCTGGTGATGGAGATTGTCTAAGTAACTATGCATACATGTTTAACAGCTGCTGCTGTCCTGACAATTGCTGCCGCACTTTTTGCCCATCTCTACCGGATGAAGTACAACCACTTGAATTAATACTAGTACTGAGCACCACCAATAGCATGGTGCCTTGTCATCTACCAATAGTAAATCTGCAACCGAACCTAACCTAACCTGGATCTTTTTCCTTTTCCTTTATGTCAGTCAGGACTCTCTAATCTCAACTGTCTATCAACTACCTCTCCTACCCATGAGGTTGTTTAATCATTTCTTGTCCTTTCCCAATTCTACCCTTTTCAATTTCCCAACACTGGAATTTTCAATTTTTGTTATTATAAATAAATTATAATTTTAATTCAATTATTTTTTGAATTAATCAATTTTAATTTTTTTAATTTTAAATACTATTAATTTTATTCAATTTAATCATTTAGCCATTTTCTTTTTCAAATTTTAACTTGAACGATAGTTATTAAATATATTAATTAAAATAAAATAAATTTTCTATGAATATTATGTAAAAATAGTAAATTAACATTACACGTAACAATATATTTGTCAAATAAAAATTTGAAAATAACAAAATTTAACCTGATAACTAGTTTTTAACCAGATTGAAATTTCATATTTTAAAAAATACAAAAATTAAAATTGACCTATTACACAAACTAATGACATCAGTTAACATTCCATTTACTTGAGCATTAATTATAAGAAAATCATTCTTCCTTAAAGCTGTAAATAGCATGAAGGAAATCCTGCTTTTATATCAGGTGAACTAAAGAGGATGAGCCTTGCAACATGAAAGCTCTTTTAATTATATACAATCAAGCATAAGACATACAGCTTTTACAATTTTCAGCCATTTTGGACTAACATTTACATGGATTTCTTACTACCCTTTGGTTGAAAATAAAATGGTACGATCATCCCCCTGGACATCACACAATAACAGTTTTTTTACTGGCTCTACATAAAAAGGTTACATCAACAAAGCATCATCTCAGACATTTTGTCGGTGCTTTGAAGAGGCATATGGGTGCAGAAACTAACTTCTGATAGGGATGGATGGCCCAACAGAAGACATACTGAAACATGACATTAGGAAGAAAATAAAATGGAAATCTTAGGTTTCTCGGGAAAAAAAGTGTCCACACACCTCCATATAATCCATTTGGGAGTTCACAATTCACTTGATACCCAACTTTTAAATCCAAGGCAAATGAGCATCGCCAGTGCTGCTCCTCTTGATCTGTTGAAGGAAGACCAAACACAGTTCGGCATCGATAAAACATGTTGGGCAAAGATTCTTATCTTAGCCATTTAAAGAGAGATGGTAGACAAAATATGTCTTCATAACGTACAACAAAGTTAAACAGACTGGCCAATCCGGTCCACCACTAAATGTCATCCTTTCACAATTAGACCAAGTTCTAGCCAAGTAAATATTAATAGGGGTATTTCATTCCATTGCTTTTTATGTCTCTCAACTGCTAAGAACAAATTACCTCAACCAAACCCCAACAAACAAGCACAGATGCTAACTGTAAGCTAGCTTACGCGTTAGCTTAAGGGTGAGGTTCAGCACCAAGTCTCATAAAAAAGCACAAGCCTTCGGATGCTATCAGCAGGATATAGTAAAATATTCATGCTTTATCATTTACATATACTTTTTATCTTATTGGAATTGAAAACATGTCCAATGCTCAACAAGCTATCAAGACTTTTGCAAATACCTTTATAAGTAAATACTTAGAACTACTACCCTAAAAATACTTGGAACTATTACCCTAACCTTCATAAGCAACTCTTTTGTATGTGCCTGGTTAATTGACCGCTCATGGGCTTAGCATGACTATGAAATCACAGAGAATAAGCAATGTCCAGCATAAAAGCTACCAACCACCAGATCTTAATAGTTAATATCATGACAGACATGATGGTACATGCAAAATGTCAGATTTTACAAGACCAACAAAGGGCCATTACAGCAGTCACTATAATTTCTTGCAGTGACTTATGATTATAGATGATTTCATATTTACAATAGCTTAAAAGTTCAGATTTCATAAAATAATAATAACAAAAAAATAGCATATAATGAAAATATAGGCATGAGTGTTGATGTGCATGTTATTGTACAATGTGAAAATTCAATGAGCAGAATTATAGCAACATCGCTAAACAGGAACATGCAACGAAGGCCTTTGCTCACTAACCTCAGAATACGCGGTTTTGGTTATCATATCATGTTTGCATACAGGGCAGAATGTCCCCCACTTTGTCAGCCAAGACTCCACACAGCTTGAATGAAAATCTGCACGCAGCTTTCATGTTGATTAACTAATATCTAGAAACAAGATTTGAATGTGATATTCATCTGTTTACAAAAAGCAATTTATCTATTTTTTTCCCCACGGCCACTAATAGAAGTAACAGATTCATTAAAGCATGGAGTCAAAGAACTAAGTAGGATGGTTGAATATGTGCATTAGTGCAGAAACTGCCCTGATACAACCAAAGGTCTATGGCTCTATGGATTTAAAACTTTCCTCTATATCATTCTTTCTCATATTTTAGATTTGTGTAAATTGGTAAATATCAAGTCTTTTCACTTTTTACATATTATAGAGTTGAACCCCCAACGCATAAAAAAAGTTAACCCGTAAAAGAAAAAACAGATCCTTGCATGGAGGTAGGTAAAACAATGATATACACAAGAAAAGAAGCACAGCAAAGGCTACCAATAAGCTGCAGGAGCAAACCCTACCATGTTGACAGGGAAGAATTTTAAGAATCTCTCCATCCTTATAATCCTCAAGGCAAATAGCACAAGTTTCTCCGGTATGGCACTGACTCAAGCGAGCAGAACCAAACGCAACACAAGGAAGAGCTTCAACTGTCTTACTATCCACACTTTTTACTAAATTTCTTCTTCGCCAATTCGACAAAATTCTGGGAGGCATCAAGGCTATCACCAGGAAAGCTGCTATAACGAGAAGTGATAGGAAACATATAACAAAAATTGTCAAGGCCTTGCTATTTGGCCGCAGATAAATGCAGCATTCCCCTTTCTCCCCTTTAGCATGATCTTTCAAAAATTCACCAGCAGATTTAGAAACAAAAACCGCAAGAATTTTGATTCCTGTAGGGTTCGCCATCACTTCAAACAAAAAAAACCTCAATTAATCAACTATCGAATCATTCTCCAAATTTTACTAATAATAATGAACTGAATTCAGTTAAATTAATTTTGAATGACAAAATGTAGAGCAAATTAACTTACTGGAAACTAAACTGCCTCTATCTTGATCATCGTAAACAATTGCAGCAGAAAAACCCCCGCTTTGAGCTTTTCGAATTTTTTCCTCGAAAGAACAATTGCCTCTGATTATCAAAGCAAACCTTGTCGGGCCCGTTTTGTTGGATCCAAATTCATTTCGGAGCGGTGTACAAGCATCTGAGGGATCCGCCACTTGAAGAGCACCGCAGACGGCAGTGTTATTCCCACGAGCTAAACAACACAAAGATTAAAAACAAATAAGGAATTTAACTTTTTCTTTTTCTGTTTTAGAATTTCATATGGAAGTAGAGCGTAAAAACAAATTAAGCTTGAAAGAGTTAGTTTTGTAAGCTTTCCTTCATTTTCCCAGTAAACAAACAATGAAAAAGAAGAAGAAAAGTTACCGAATTTGGCGGGAAGGTCGGGGAAGGAAATGGAGAAGGGCTCAAATACAACGATAGCAGACGAAAATTCGATGAAATAAGCAATAAATATTAACAAAATAGAAAATCCAAGCAGAGCTTCTCTCATTGTCATTTTTCTTCAACCTTTCAGCTTAGGTCTGGAGGCATGTGATGAACAGTAGGTAAAATAAGAGACTTGGAGAAGGACGCTAGGTCTGCATAGAAACGCCGTCGTTTTATATTGGTAACAAATTAGCGTGCCTTGTTGTTAGTGGGAGGGTTTATGAGTTTGATGAAGCAAATGGAATGGGTCAATAGCTAAGGTTGTCTTAAGTAAGAACAATTTTTGTAGAAAGCTGCTGAAGAAGAGTCCAGATGGGATGCTGCAAAGATCTGATTGGACTGTATTGCTACTAATTTTACTAAACCAACCTCTGCTCTCTTCCTTATCCATTCCCACTGCGACTCAATTTGATATGCCCCAATTCTTTATTCTGCTTTCTCACCTACATTTACACTCCCTTGAACTAAGCATTGTGAATGTAATTATGGAATTTTTGAATTTCTTTTTTATTCCTTATCTTTGCCAATTATGCATTGCACCCAGCTGCAATTTCACCCATTAAAGTTGTTATGGATTTTGGTTTCATTTTAAATTTTAAATTTGTATCAAATCATTTTAACCTCAAACCCGTTTTTGAGTTTAAATTATTTTACAATCAAATTTTAAATCGAATTAACAAAAATTGAAGTTATAAAATCAATACAAAGAGTTAAATTTGTATCCCATTTGAATCATTATTTGAAGCTATTGGTGAATGTATTTGGGATGTCCTGTTGTAGGGATATGATTAAATTAGTCCCACTACAATTAAATTAATTAATTTAGTCTTTGTATTATTAAAAAGAAGGTTAAATATGCTTATAGTCTCTCTACTTTTTGAAAATTAGGAATTTAGTCCATATACTTGTATTTCTAAGAATTTAGTCTCTTTACTTTTCAAATTTTAAAATTCAAGCTCAATTGTTCATACTATTATTTTTTTTTTGTTAAAATTAGGTTAATTACAACATCTTTTTTAGTTACATGGTTACCAAGTGAGTAGTTTTTTTTTTTATATTTCAAAATGTCATAGCAACAAAATTATCAATACTAACAATTGACCTGAATTTTGAAATCTAAAAAGTAGAGGAACTAAATTTCTAAAAATATAAGTATAAGGACTAAATTCTTAATTTTCGAAAAGTATAGGATCTATAGACACATTTTAACTTAAAACGAATCAAATAATAGCGAATTGAAATGGAATTAACATTTACTATTTAACAAAGTTAATATTTTTAAAGTTTTTATAGTTATGTAAATGAAATCTTTTGTTTGAAACTAAAATTTTTAAGACATTTTTATATAATTAATGTTAGATTTGTTATAATTTGGAATTATTTGAACTTTTTTAACAGCATAAACATTAAATTGATTCAGTAGATAAAATAATTTGAGTTACTTGATTTACACGTGTAAGACGTTGCACAATATTTATCGGCTAAGCTGACGGTTTATTGGCTCCAAACTCGTGATTCCAGCTGTAGAGGTCTATAACTATATCCAGCCATAATGAAGATATAATAAAAAAGTCAAAACTATAAGTAGCAATGGCCAATGCCTGTTTCAATTGAACTCCTCATCCGTCTTTTTCTACATTATTATGGGCAAGCCGGATAAGGAGCCTTGCAAAATACTTTCACCATGTATTTATATCTTAAATAAAAGGGTAAAGTATATAAATGTCACTACACCATTGAGTTTATTTTATTTTAGTCATTTAACTATTAATTTTTTAATTTAATCATCAAATTTCTTGAAATTAAAGTTGTTGTTAGATTTTTTACAGAAAGTTAGACATGAAATTTCGAAAACTTCCACATAATTTTCCTAATTTTCCACATGGGTAAGTCAATTTTTGAGGTTTTTATAAAAATAATTAAATTCAAAAATGGTATAAGAAATAAATTAATTATGAAAATGGGATGCTTTCTACCATGAATATCGATGTTGTCTGACTAGTTGGCAGTACCACCTTATCTTTTCCCCAATCATCATGCAATCATATGGGGTTTTTTAAAAAATATATTTTTTAGTGTTGTTGTCGATACAGTGATAGCATCGGTATGTATTCTTTAAAAATACTTGTATTTTCAGCTGTATACACATTGGTTTAAAATATAGAAAAAATATTTCTTTTTATGGGTGTCATTTGACATATTAGCAGCACTAGTTTAATTTTTTAAAAAAAGCTAATTAAAAAATTTATTTTGGGTTGTACCGAGGCATGACCAATTGGTCATGTTGGCAGCAGGCGTCAGATCAATGATCAGAACCACCATTATTATCGTGTCCTTCTTTACCATCTACATCGATACCAATCATCAACGAATGATCTGTAAACGAAGATCCAGATTAGGGTTGTTATACACAAACGAAGCATTGTGTGGATTGTCATTCCATGTCGATATCGCTCCATAATCACACAGTTCTATCTATCCAACATTCAAATCAAAGTCAAACTCGTCTACAGAAGATCACCTATCGACAGACGCTCTCACAACCTCTATATACGGGTCTTGAACTCTATATTGTTGATTTGATGGAGTGACATTTTGATCGGGCTCAACATTCACTAACCCAGCGAACAAATCAACTAATTCAATGTTCCCAAGCGAGCAATACAATGCGATCGTAACACCCCTTACATGCAAAACTAAATTTTTAAATCTTAAATACACATGCTATTATTATATATATATATATATATATATATATATATATCATTTTGGTTAAGGTTATAATGGCATGTATAGGTGAACTTGTGGTTGATGATTAGTTGAATGTTAGCTGATGTGTTTGGCATGTAAATTTCATTTTGGATGATATAGCCTTGGTACATTTGGTGCCTTATTGATGTGTTAAATTGATAATGTGTCAGAGCATGTTTGAATGACCAAAGTGATATATGATGAATTGAGCTCAACATGGTCAAGATATGGTATGTTTTGGAAAGGTTTTGAGCTAGATATGGCATGAATCTAATATGGTATGTTGGTTGTGTATAGATTATGTTATATTTTTGCATGGAAACAAGTTAAGTGATAATTGGTTAAATATGCACATGTATAGGTATTTTTGGTTGATGATGTAGCCATTGTTTTGGCTTGTGTTTATGGCACTTTCTTATGAAGGAGTTGTATTTAAATTGGCATGTATATATGTGGGCTTTGTAATGGTCGTTATGTTGATATATATGTGACCTTATGATGGTTGATTTTATAGTTATTATGATGCTTAGGTGATGGAAGTTGAACATGGTCAGTTTGGTATGAAACATGTAGTTGGCATATATGGTTTATGATGCTAATGTTAATTGGTATTGTTAGAATTAAGTGACCCTAATTCTTATTTAAATAAAATACGATGGAAAATAAAATAAAAGTAAAATCCATATAGAACTAGACTTCTTTTATTTTATTTTAGAATAAGGTTTTTTAAACCTTATTAAACTCCATCTATTTTATATTTACTAGGATAAGGTGTTTCAATCCTACTAGAATATGGCTTTACAAGCCTATAAATAGACATAGTCTATTCCTTTTGTATTGATTCAAATTTTCGACATAGTAAATTTTCTTCTCCTCTGCCCGTGGTTTTTTTTCCGAAAGGGTTTCACGTAAAATTTTGTGTTCTTTATTTTTTATTTTATTTTTTTCACAATTGGTATCGAGCTTCCAGGGTTGTTCATCTCGATCACGGTAATGGCGTCTTTGAAATATGAAATTCCGTTGTTGGATCGCAACACCGTTTGCGTTGTGGCAGATTAAGATGCAAGCAGTTCTTGCGCAGATGGATCTGGAGGATGCCCTGCTAGGGATAGATAAGATGCCTTCGACATTAACAGATGAAGAGAAGAAGCGTAAGGATCGAAAGGCATTAACACAATTGCATCTGCATTTGTCCAATGAAATTTTGCGAGGATGTGATGAAAGAGAAGACCGCCATTGCATTATGGAAGAGGCTAGAACAAATATGTATGTCGAAAACTCTAACAAGCAAGTTGCATATGAAGCAGCGTCTTTATGCTCATCGTTTGGAGGAAGGTGCGTCTGTACACGAACACTTAACAGTGTTTAAAGAAATTCTATCAAACTTGGAGGCCATGGAGGTTCAGTATGATAAGGAAGATCTAGGGTTGATTCTACTTTGTTCGTTGCCTCCGTCTTATTCAACCTTTAGAGACACGATTTTATATAGCCATGAGTCTCTTACAGTTGATGAGGTTTATGATTCTTTAACCTCGTATGATAAGATGAAACATCTTGTGGTTAAACCTGACTCTCAGGGAGAGGGTCTCATTGTTCGTGAGAGACAAGATCGGAATACTGATGATGATCGTGGTAGGACACAGGAAAGAAATCATCGTGGTAAATCTAAGGGTAAATCGAAGTCTTCAAATAGAGGTAAAACTTGTAACTTCTGTAAGAAGAAAGGGCACATTAAATCTGAGTGCTATAAGCTACAAAATAAGATTAAAAGGGAGGCTGCGAATCAAAAGGGAAAACAACCAGAAAATTCTGGTGAAGCTGATGTTGTAGAAGACTACAGCGATGGTGAACTTCTAGTCGCTTCACATCAATGATTCTAAAGTAAGTGAGGAGTGGATACTTGATTCAGGCTGCACCTTCCATATGAGTCCCAATCGGGATTGGTTTACAACTTACGAAACAGTGTCTGAAGGTGTTGTTTTGATGGGAAATAATGCTTCGTGTAAGATCGCAGGTGTTGGAACAATTAAAGTTAAGATGTTTGATGGAGTTGTCAGAACACTTAGTGACGTTTGCGGTATGTTCCAGAATTGAAAAGAAATTTAATTTCGTTGAGTACTCTTGATTCAAAAGGGTACAGATACACAGCTGAAAGTGGGGTTTTAAAGATTTCCAAAGGGTCCCTTGTTGTGATGAAAGGGCAAAGAAAAACTGCCAAGTTATATGTTTTTGAGGGTTCTCTTTATTCTTGGTGATGCAAATTGTCGCTTCCTCTTCCTTGTCGGATGATGATATTACTAAACTTTGGCATATGCGCCTAGGGCATATGAGTGAGAATGGCATGGTAAAATTGAGCAAAGAGGACTTCTTGATGGGCAAGGAATTTGCAAACCGAATTTACTGTGAGCACTTGTGTTTTGGGAAGCAAAAGAAAGTTCGATTCACTAGAGGAATCCATAACACAAAGGAAACGTTGGAGTATATTCATTACGATCTATGGGGACCATCCAGAGTGCCTTCGAGAGGTGGAGCTAATTATATGCTAACCTTTATTGATGATTTTTCCGAAAAAGTTTGGGCGTTCTTCCCGAGCGAGAAAAAGCGATGTGTTTTCCGCATTTAAGTCTTGGAAAATTATGATTGAAAAAGCAGACGGGAAAGCAGATAAAATACCTCCGCACAGCACAATGGCTTAGAGTTACGTTACGATGAGTTTAATAGATTGTGCAAGTCGGAAGGATCGTGAGACACTTGACGATTCGTCATACTCCACAAAAGCAAGCGGCGTTGCGAACGAATGAGCGAACGATCATGGAGAAGGTTCGATGTATGTTGTCAAATGCCAACTTACCAAAGTCGTTTTGGCGACGAAGCGACTCATCGCATGTTTTTGATCAACCGATCTCCATCCGTTGCCATTGAGAAAAAGACTCCACAAGAGATATGGTCCGTAATCCTGCTAATTATTACGATTTAAAGATCTTTGGGTGTCTGCGTATGCTCATGTTAATAATGGAAAATTGGAACCGAGATCCATTAAATGTGTTTTTCTTGGTTATAAAGCTAGTGTAAAAGGGTATAAGTTATGGTGTCTGAAAATAGGAAAGTTGTGATTAGCAGAGATGTTGTTTTTTTGATGAAACTGCTATGCTTCCTAAGTTATCTCTTAAAGACTCTTCCAATAAAGAAAATCAAAAGCGTGTGGAGCATCAGATTAATACAGAGTCGACTCCTCAAGTCAAGACAAAAATTGAGAATAGAGTTGCTTCTTCGCCTCAATACTCTATCGCCAAAAACAGAACTAAAAGAGAAATTAAACCTCCAAAGAAGTATCTTGAGGTGATCTAGTTGCTTATGCTTTAAATGTGGTCAAGATATAGATGCGAATCAAGAGCCATCAAATTATTCTGAGGCGATTAGTCAGAAGACTCGAGAAAAATGGATGTTTGCTATGCAAGAGGAGATGGAATCACTCCACAAAAACAAAACATGGGATCTTGTGAAACTTCCTAAAGGTAAGAAGACTGCTTGCGTTGTAAATGGGTGTTTAAAAAGAAAGAAGGGACTCCGTGAGTTGAAGAACCTAAATATAAAGCAAGGCTTGTTGCAAAGATTACTGATCAAGTTCCAGGAGTGGACTTCACAGATGTGTTCTCCCAGTTGTGAAGCATAGTTCGATTCGAGCTTTGCTTGGTATTGTGGCCATGCATGATTTAGAACTTGAGCGATTAGATGTAAAAACGCATTTTTGCATGGAGAACTTGAGGAAGATATTTACATGCAATAACGAGAGGGTTTCTGATTTGAAAAAAGAGGATTATGTTTGCTTGCTTTGAAAAAGTCCCTTTACGGTTTGAAACAGATCACCAAGGCGATGGTACAAGAGGTTTGATTCCTTTATGACTTCTCACGATTTCAAAAGAAGTAGTTTTGATAGTTGTGTTTACTTTAAGAAAAACAATGATGGTTCTTTTGTGTATCTACTTCTTTACGTTGATGACATGTTGATAGCAAAAGAAAAGACAAAGGAGAGATAAGAAAGGTCAAAGCCCAACTAAGTGAAGAATTTGAGATGAAAGATTTGGGACCCGACAAAGAAAGAGGATACTTGGTATGGAGATTCTTAGAGATAGAAAAACAAGTAAATTGTACCTAAGTCGGAAGGGGTACATTGAGAAACTTCTTTGCGAGTTTCAATATGCGAGTGCTAAGCTGTTAGTACTCCTTTAGCAAATTTCATTTTAGACTTTCATCGGCTTTGTCTCCACAATCGATGATGATGAGGCTGAGTACATGTCACATGTTCCATACTCTAGTGCAGTGGGATCTCTCATGTATGCTATGGTTTGTTCACGTCCCGTTTATCATATGCGATCGGTCACGATTAGCGGATATATGGCGAATCCCTGTAAAGAACAACTGGAAAGCGATTCGATGGATTTTAAGATACTTACGAGTACTATCGATGTTTGCTTACGATTTGGAAGAATCAAAGATGGAGTTATTGGGTATGTTGATGCTGATTTTGCTTTGGAGACCTTGATAGAAGAAGATCTCTCACAGAGTTACGTCTTTACAATCGGAGGTTGTGCAATAAGTTGGAAAGCCACTTTGCAAACTACAGATCGCTTTGTCTACCATGAAGCTGAGTACATGGCGATTCTCGAGGCTTGTAAAGAAGCTATTTGGTTGAAGGGACTCTTTAGTGAACTAAATGAAGACCTTCAAATCAACCACATGATTTTGTGACAATCAGTGCCATCTTTTCTTACAAAAGATCAAATGTTTCATGAGAGAACAAAACACATTGATGTTCGGTATCATTTTGTTCGTGATATTATTGCTCGTGGTGATATTGTTGTGAGCAAAATTAGTACTCATGAAAATCCTGCAGATATGATGACCAAGTCACTTCCTATAACCAAGTTTGAGCATTGCTTAGACTTGGTTGGTGTTCATTGTTGAAGTTAAACCCTTAAGGGGTTTTATGGAAGAGGTGGAGAACTTGTTCGCGATTAAGAACTTGTTCATTAAGAATTTGTGTCAAGGTGGAGATTGTTAGAATTAAGTGACCCTAATTCTTATTTAAATAAAATACGATTGAAAATAAAATAAAAGTAAAATCCATATAGAACTAGACTTCTTTTATTTTATTTTAGAATAAGGTTTTTTAAACCTTATTAAACTCCATCTATTTTATATTTACTAGGATAAGGTGTTTCAATCCTACTAGAATATGGCTTTACAAGCCTATAAATAGACATAGTCTATTCCTTTTGTATTGATTCAAATTTTCGACATAGTAAATTTTCTTCTCCTCTGCCCGTGGTTTTTTCCCGAAAGGGTTTCCACGTAAAATTTTGTGTTCTTTATTATTTTTTTTTCACAGGTATATTTGGTACTTTTTGGTATGAATTTGATAGGTAAACAAAATGGTATGTTTTGACAATAACTTAGCTAAAAGTTAGTTGAATATTTGGCCAAATTGTGCATATAATTGTACATGTTTAATTGTTGTGATTGAAGTGCCTTTTAGGCATATTGGTTGTATGTTTATATGCCTTAATTGGGTAGCTTGATGATGCATGGTATTAGTGCAATTTGAAGGCTTATGTATATGTGGAAATTTGGTTGTAGGTATGTGCTTGAATGGGTGAGAAAATTGGCTTGGAAATGACCTATTTTTTATCTACACGAGCATGTGTCTCAGCCGTGTGTGGCACACGGCTAGGCGACACGGCCGTGTGTCCCCTGTAGCTTTCAAAGGATTGCAAGTTAGGCTGTTACACGGGCTAACACACGGCCTGGCACACGAGCGTGTGGCTTGGCCATGTGACCCAAGTCAATGAGTTACACGGGCTGGGACACAGGCATGTGTCCCTATTTCAAATGTCCACACGGCCGTGTGACCCCTGCAATTTGAAAATTTTCATCTTTTTCCTAAAAATTTTATATGTTCCTAATTTAGTCCCGATTTATTTCTAATTTGTTTTTAGGGCCTTGAGGGCTCGTATAAAGGACAATTTGTATGTTATTGATTGATTTTGCTATGATTGATGTAGTGAATTACATGGTTTAAATTTTGATAGTTTTAAATGTAAACTCTAGTAATGCTCCGTAACTCTATTCCGGTAACGGATACGGGTTAGGGATGTTACACTTCGTACAACCAACTCGATTTGGATAGTTCGTACACAGACCTATAAAAACCAACATTCATGGTTAAATTTGATAATCAACAAGGTAAATAAAAAAGTTCAAAAATATTTAATTAACTAAAAAAATTCAAAATAAAAATATTTAATTATATACAAAAAATTTAGAACACTATCTAGCTCGTTTGTCTTTCGATTAATATTATTTTACAGTAATCAATCTAATAAAAATTTCATCGTCGCAATCTTCGACAACGACGCCAACAACTTAACCGTCTATAAACGTGCTATCGTTTATAGTTAAAATCGTGCAAATAAATAAATATAAATTAAAGTGTAGTATCTGCAAGCATACAAGTCAAATTATAACATAGTAAAGTTTACAACGAAACACCGGTAAGCATTCTAAGGATCGTACCCAAGGGATTGCATATTGAAGAAATTATTGTTAAATTAATTAAAAATAATAATTACTAATTTAATTGAGCCACGAATTAGTAGTGTGAACCCAAATTAAAAGAGTAATTAAACTAATTAAATTAAATAAACCTAAATTAACCTAATGGAATTTCCTATTCCTAAAGTCAGTAATGCAAGCCTCTAGGTTATGATCGATTAAACACGACCGTTGATGTTATCATTGCTTGTGACCCACATTCAGGCTATGGTTCAACATAAGCTGCTATGGCTCAACATAGGGGTCATGTCGCGCTATAGTAGTCATTTTGTGGCTTTGGACGTTCCTGTCATGCTTTCACGGCTTGGGAAGCTTGTGCAACACTCGTCCCAAGCTCCTACATCAGTTGGGCCTAAATAAGCATATGCATACTTAAATACACAAATTAAACCTACCTAAGGCCCGTGTTGACCTAATAGGTCACTAACACTAAAAAAATATGTCAAAAACACTTATTTTATTAAATTTTACTAGTTAGCTACTAACTACTGAAAATGCACTAATTAATATTAAGATGCCTTGAAAATAAGCTTGTTAAGTACTGAAAAGTACTTAAACTATCACTACAATTGATGGCAGGTCACCTACCCTTAAACAAGTCTATTGCCAAGTCCTATTATAGGGATTAGATCAAATTAGTCCCTCTACTATTAAAAAGAATCAAGTAAGCTAAATTTTTTGCAGGTTTAATTTTTTAAAATTAAAATTTCTTTAAGTTGGGTTAAAATTTAATTGTTTTCGAGTATTGGGTTTATTTTATTATTATTATTTTATATTTGAGTTTTGGTTATGTATTTGGGTATTAAGTTTATCTATTATTTGGCTTTGATTGGGTAATATATTTTAGTATGTTTTTTTTATTTAAATTAGGTATTTATAAAGTCAAATAATTAGGTTTGTTTAGTTCAAAATCGAAATTGAACTGAATTAACACGTTTTGATCGACTTCTCCAACCAATAAAAAATCAAAGTCAACTTAATCGAACCGATTTGACTGAATTTGCTTGGCTCAATTGGTCTAATTAGATTTATTCGACTTTTGCTCATTCTTACCCACTTCGCTTCGCCTAACTTTTAAAATTGTTATTTTGCTTTTACAATATTCTTTGTATCTTTTTTGTTTTTTAAAAGATTTTGTTTATATGCTAATATTTTTAGAACCGGATTGATGATCAAATCACTCAGACCATCAATTTTCAGTTTAAATGGTTTACTATTGAAAAACATAATGATTTATTTGGCCCCCTAACTTTATAAAAAAAATGTCATTTAGCCATCCATTTAATTTTCGCCTCTTTTAGCCTTGTAACTTATGTTGTTTGTCAAATCACATCAAAATAGATGAAAAAATTAATATCTGTTAACTTTGTTGACGTGACATACACATGCATTGCCACGTGAATGTCACATCAGCAAATAATTAATTTTTTTAATTTAAAATTTTAATAAAAAATTAAAAAATCAATTAAAAAATTTAATTAATTGATGACGTATATACATGCGAACTGCCACGT
Organism: Gossypium anomalum; assembly: GCA_025698475.1. NCBI lineage: Eukaryota > Viridiplantae > Streptophyta > Magnoliopsida > Malvales > Malvaceae > Gossypium > Gossypium anomalum. Next base: position 22,743,054 of record CM046966.1, read on the forward strand.
TAACAAAGTTAACACATATTAACTTTTATTTGACAAACAACGTAAATTCAAAAATTAAAAGAGATAAAAATAATAATTAAAATGATTTTTTTAAAAAAATTGGAGGCCTAATATACCTTATTAAAATTCAATTGTTTATAAAATCTGAAAGCCCATTATTGAAGTTTTGTAAATCCAATTTAAGGTTATATATGGCCCATTGATTAAAAATTCGTAAACCCACCTTTAACCGTTAAAATCATATATATTCCAATTTCTTAATAATAATAAAAATCTTTTACCAAGTTACCATCTTTCCATATTCTTTTTTATGCAATCTTCCCATCTTTTTGACTGTTTGATTCCTTATTTTCCATTATATAATACATAAATCAAATATAGGCATAATTAGTTCTTTTTTGTCTAGATTTTAACCTGGGTTAACCGATTTTTATCTGTTTGTATTGGTTTGCTTATTACCCGGTTTAATAGGGGTGGTTGGATTGTCGAATCTACTGATTCCCAGTTCAATCGGTTAATTTGGTTCGGTTCCAACATCATTGTTATATATTATACGTTGAGGCAGTTATGAGAGTAATTACAACTATAGTTGATGTTTCTCAAGTTTCATTACTTGTATTATTTGGAATTGTTAATCTTTTGAAAAAAAAATTGAGCAATGACTTTATTGATTTTGTAGACTTGTGTTGACTTTTTTTCAAGATTGATAATTTGAAGCAACAAATCATTATGTAGTTGGTCAAATTGGATCAAGTAAATCGGATCTCTAGAATTAAAGAGATTAGGTCAAATGATTTGAAGACTTATGTTGGATATCTTCATATAGTCTTAAACTTTATTAATATATTCCAAATGTTGATTTAATTGCTACTTTAGTGGGGATTATGATTATATTTTGATTTACATGTAAGCAAGTCAAAAAATATTCTTATATATATGCTCATTAGGAATTGTTATTGAGACGTATTTTTGTAAGTAAAACGATTGAATAGTGAGGAAGAGATGTAGATGTTAAGAGTAAAGGTGAAGTTGTTACACTAATGAGTGCTAGAACTTAAATTCATTATTTGGACAAGGTTAAAGATAAGAATTTGTGTCTTTAGAGTAAATATAGGTAAAAACCGAAATATGTAGCTAATTTTTTTTTTTTTTTTGTTCTTCACTACTTACGCCTATTAGTTATAATTGCTGTTTATAACTGCTCATATTGTTATTGCTAAAATTCACTGCTTTCTACACTATATATGTGTATTGTATACTAAAATTATATATAAATTACGTACATAAATAAATCATAAATACATATTTTATCTATCTATAATCTATATAATATATAAAACACAAGTTTGAAAAATCTTTTGAATTGATGAAAATATCCTTTATTTTTTTATCATAAATTAAATTCATATTTAAAAATAATTATAATATTTAATTTAGAATTATTAGATAAAAAAGTTGAAATAAAATAGAAGTCTTGATAATTATACATTTAAAAATAATTATTATTTAATAGAAGTTATAATAATTACACATTTAGAATTTAAATTACAATTATTAGCTAATTTTAAAATATAGTTATTATTTAAATGCAACTCTAAACATAAAATATAAGGAAAAATGTTAATTTTATCGATGTAAAATATAATTATTATTTTAATAGAATTCTAACCATATGAATTAGGGGTGTGCAAATTTCGGGTAAAACCGAATTAATTCGGTTAACTGACCGAATTCAGTTAATTGGTCGGTTAACTGAATTAATTTGGTCGGGGGTTGGCTAATAATTTTTTGGAAGTTCGGTTAACGGTTAATTCGGTTCGAAATCGGTCGGTTAACCGAATTTAATAAATAATATTATAATATATAAGTATTCGGTCGGTTCAGTTAATTTTTTGGAAATATAAATTAATCGATTGGTTAAGTCGGTTAATTTTTGATATATTTTATACTTGTTTTAACCAAAAATAAAAAAAAATATAAATTTCGGTTAATTCGGTAAACTGACCGGATTAACCGAAAAAGTTCGGTTCGGTTATTTTTTTTGAAAGAAATTCGGTTCGGTTAACGGTTAAGGGTTTAAAAGGGTTGGTTAATTCAGTTAATGGTAGTTCGGGTAGATTAACCGGTTGATTAATCGATTGAACACCCCTAATATGAATTATCACTTAATTAATATTAAATTTAACTAGTTATTATTTTAAATAATATTACTTTTTCTTAGTTACATAAAATAGAACTATATTGTATGTTGAATATGTTAAAAATGCTTTAATTATTATTTAAAAATATTCTATTATAATATTTGAATTGATAAGTTAATCTATTTTTTCAATTTTATTCAATAATTTAAATTAGAAATATTATTACGCGCCGATTGAGTCTTGGCTTGATTAGCATGGGCATTGTTATAAATGCAAAAGCATGCGGGTTTGAGTGTGCTAAGGCATGTTATTCTCCTATTTATAGGTTGGGGAGGGGCTATGGTAGTTCTAGGCATTGTATAAAAAATAACAGATATGATCAGAACCTATAATGAGATTATTCAAAAAAATATGTTATTTTACGCTAATTGTTGGAATTAAAAGTAAATTTAAAAAACTAATTAAATATTAAACGCCTAAAACCAAAGTTAGTATATATAAAATCATAAGTTCGGAAAAACTTTTGAATTGATAAGAATACGTTTTATTGTTAATTATATTACTAAATTAATATTTAAATAAAAATTTATTAGTGTTATTAGGTGATAATAATAAAAGTAATATTAATTAGAAATTAATTAATATGATAGTATATTAATTAAAAATTAATTAATTTCGTCATATTTTTAAAAGTTTTACACAAAAAATAACATAATATATTATTAATTAATAAAATTATAAATCAATAAAATCATTGAATATAATTAGATAAATTAAAAATAATAAAAATCCAAATTTTTTAATTAAATAAATCTAATTTTATATATAAATATGATTTCTTTAAATATGATAATAATTAATAATGTGAAAATCAATAATTTATAATTAATAAAAATTAAATGTGTGAGATTAACATTATTTATAAAAAGATAATATTAATATATTAGTAATCAAATTTATAATGTATAAACTAATTAATTTATGAATAATGTTTTCATTATTAATATAATAGTTATTATCACTTATTTAGACTTTGAATCCATATTAAAATACAATTATTATTTTAGATTAATTCTCACTTAATTAGTGTTACAGTTATACACCAATTAAAACTAATATTTAGCACTATAAATATATGTATTAGTAAAACATTTTCATTCAAAATAACATATAAAGAGTTACACAGGAAAAATCATATTTTAAATATCATTTAATAGGTTTTGTTTCAATCACTAAAAAATGTATAATTTTCATTATTGTTTGAGATGTTGAATTATTATTTGATATTCGATAGTTGATTTCGATAATATTAACATAATTGTGAATATTGTTTGCCATTGTATTGTGAAATGTTATGTCAAAAGCAATGAAATATTAAAGTAACGGTTCTTTGTTGGTAAATTTTTAACTCATATTCCAATGACATGTTATTTTATCTAATTACTTAATATTTTACTAAATCTTTACTTTTAATATGTAATTTTATTTTTTCAATTATTTTTTAAAATTAAAAATTAGACCATTCATTATTTAATTAAAATAAATATTTTTTAAAAAGGTTATAAAATATATTATTTAATAAATTTAAAATAAACATGTAAAACCATATGCAACGCATGTGACATTAAAACTAGTAATATATAAAAACCACCTTTAGAGAAGTTTTTGAACTGATGAAAATACTTTTTATTGTTAACTATTACTAAATTTGCATTAGAATAAAAATTTATTAGTATTATTATATAATAATAAAAGTAATATTAGTTAATATGATACCATATTAATGTGAAATTAATTAATTTGATAATATTTTTAGAAGTTTTACATAAGAATAATATAATATATTATTAATTAATAAAATTATAAATCTATAAAATAATTGAATAAATTTAAAAATAATAAAAATCCAAATTTTTTAATCAAATAAATATAAAAAATCATATATATAATTTTATTTTAAATATGATACTAATTGATGAATTAAGAATTAACATTTTATGTTATATATTACTTAATACATCATTTTATTTTAACTAATTATTTAATATTTTACTATTGGTTCTTTTTAACTTTTTTTTTTAGTTTTCATTAGTTTTAGAACATTATTTTATTTTTAATTAATTTTCAAAATTATTTTTACTTCATTTAATCATTATTTAAAATAATAAATAATAAAAAAGAAATAAAGAAATAAAGAGTCTGCTGAATAACACGTTTTCTCTGTTTGCTGAATAGCACGTAGTATTGAAAGATAGGGTTTGTGGCAATTCCAAATCTTGCAAAATTGGAAGGAAAATGGATAAGTATTAAAATGATGGATGAAGAACTAGCAAATTTGAATATATTAGATGATGATGAAGACATTATAGAAGGACAACGAATCGAAGAAGAAGAGGATGAGGAATACGAATTATGTTTGGTTGGGAAGGTATTAACGGAGAGTGTGGTACACTTTCCGTCCATGTGACGGAAGCTAGCAGAAGTATGTCATCCAGTGGGTGGAATTTCTATTATAGACTTGGGGGAGAAAAGAATTCTATTCAGGTTTTATCATGAGATCGATATTAAAAGGGTTATAAGGGGTACACCATGGTTCTTCAATAGGCACCTAGTTTTGCTTCATCGATTGGAGAAAGAGGAGCATCTGTTGCAAGTTCTATTATTTTTCACAGAATTTTGGGTACAAATACATAATTTATCGGGAGGTTTTATGTCTGAAGGAATGGCATGTCAACTTGGTGATTTTATTGGAAAATTCATGGAGTATGATGCAGTTTCAGTAACTAGGGGAATTAAAAAGTTTTATGAGGGTGAGAGTTAAGTTGGATGTTCATAAACCCCTAAAAAGAAAGAAGGGGATAACTATTGGTCAAAACGAAACAACTTGTGCTAAGTTCCAATATGAAAAGCTTTCTTTATTTTGCTATCAATGTGGCAAATTGGGGCATAGAGAAGGTTTCTGTCTAGTTACATTAATGTTCACAAGAAGTTGTTTTTGGATTGAATCTATCAATAAGAGCGCCAATAAGAATAGAACAGATGAAAGATTGCAAGTAGTTGAGAGAGGATAGATCGAGATCCAAATCAGTTGTAAGGGGACAATTGGTTAATAATGGGAAGAGATCGATCGGAATTAATCCAAACCCTAATTCACATCAAGGAATGAAAGGAAAGGATACCATTTGGCAAGAAGGGATGAATTATGGAGGAGAGGAAGTGAGGTATCTGGAGCTTGGTTCAGACACGGAGGAAATTCCTATTGGAATAGCTGAGGTATATAGAGGATTCAAAGGATTTTAAAAATTCTCATATTATATCGGCAATTGCTGAAAAGCAGACCGATTGGTCACAGTGAAAATACTAAGCTGGAACGTCCGTAGATTGCGGTGCCCACAGGCAATAAAGTGTCTCAAAAATAAAGTGAGACATATGCAGCCCCGGATTGGTTTCTCATGGAAACCTTAGTATGCACAAAAAAGATTGAGCAAATTCGAAGAAAGTGTGGTTTGCTGAATGTCATTGATGCGGATGCCTTGGGTTCTAAAATAAGACTATCGTTGGGTTGGAAGTAAGTGTGTAACATTCAATTACGAAGTTTTTCATCTTCACACATTAATGTTGAAATTACAGAAGAAGAAGATGCAAAAGTTTGGAGATTTACGGGGTTTTATGGATCACTAGAGGAACCCCATAAGAGGGATTCTTGGAATCTATTAAGATAGTTAAATAATGCTAAAAACCCACCCTAGCTAGTGGTATGAGACTTTAATGAAATTCTTTTCTCTTTTGAAAAGTAGGGAGGGCGTCAACGAGAAGAGAATCAAATGTTGGCAGTCTGTCAAGCATTAGACGATTGTAATCTCACAGATATAGGATTTTTGGGCCAGTGGTTTATATGGGAGACATGTAGACTTCCGAATAATAACATACATGAAATGCTTGACAGATGAGTGGCGAACCTAGAATAGTGGGTAATGTTTCCAAATTTTCTGGTAAGGCATCTTACGTATTCTATATCAGATTACTGCCTAATTCTTGTAAATGTATTGGATAGTAGTTCAAAGCAAATGGGATAATGACAACCAAAATTCTGATTCAATGCAAATTAGGTAATTGAAGGCTTTGAAAGCGAAATTCGAAAGTGGTAAGAAGAAGATGAAAGGGAGGTTCCTACTAAACTTGAAGCAATAGGTAATAAACTGAACAATTGAGCTAAGGCGAATCAGTTGGAAAGGCAATGTCAAATGACTTTCTGGAATGCGAGATTAGAAGAGTTAAATGCAAATACTCTAGATGAAGAAAATTTAGCAGAATTAACAGAAATTAAGCTTGCACAAAATTTAGAAGTAGACAATGAAGAGCTATTTTAGGAACAATGTGCACGAGCTAATTGGTTTCATTTTGGAGATAGGAACACACTGTATTTCCATAGAACTGTGTCAGCTAGAAAGAAAAGAAATACAATTCGAGACCTAAAGAACGACAGTGGAGAATCGGTTCGAGATGAAAAGATTATGGCAAACATCGACACTAACTATTTCAAAGAATTGTTTACGACTTTCTCTACAGGAGATAACACTTGAACTCTAATGGGATTTCAACCATGCATTAATGAAGTTGATAACATGGAGTTGACAATGGAGTTTAAGGATGAGGAGGTTGAGGAGGCAATTAAAAGCATGTCGCCAATTAAAGCTTCTAGAGAAAATAATTTTCCAACTTTATTTTTTCAAAAGTACTGGAGTATCGTAGGTAAGGAGACTATGAAATATTGCATTCAAGTACTTAACAGTAAGAAAGGATTGGAAAATATCAACCATATAAATATCGTGCTTATCCCAAAAAATAATTCACCAACAACTATGACTCAGTTCAGACCAATAAGCCTTTGTAATGTGTTATATAAAATACTTTCCAAGGTCAATGTTAATGGGTTTATAACAGTATTGGACAAGTGTATTGATGAAGCCCAATGAGTGTTTGTGCCCAGAAGATAAATAAAAGATAATATTCTTGTTGTTTATGAGATTTTACATTCATTTAAGAGGAGGAAACATATATATCAAGGTTCTTTTACATTAAAATTAAATATGAGCAAAGCCTACAATAGAGTGGAGTGGTGCTTTCTACAAAAAGTATTGACTAAAATGAATTTTTGTAATAAATGGATTGAATTAGTAATGACATGTGTGGCTACGGTGACATATTTAGTTATTTTCAATGGTGAACAAGGTGAAGTTTTTAAGCCTTCAAGAGGGCTATGGCAAGGGGATCCATTGAGTTTGTATTTATTTCTAATATGTATTGAAGGCTTCTCAAGTCTACTTAGGGAATCTAAGCAAGAGGACTTGATAAAAGTCGCAAGAGTTGGTAGGAGTAGTCTTGGGCTCACACATTTGTTTTTCGCTGACAACAATATTCTTTTTGGGAGACGCTTCAGTGGATGGAACAAACAGAATGAAAGTTATAGTAGAAGAATATGAAAGTGTCTCGGGTCAATTAGTCAATTTCAACAAGTCCCTCATCTATTTTAGCGCTAATGTGATGGATGAATAGAATGAACAAATAGGAGGAATTCTAGGAGTTCGAATATCTAATAGCTCGAAAAAGTACCTTAGGTTGCCAACAATGGTGGACAGGAAAAAGAAAAATGCATTCACTAAACTAAAGGAAAGATTCGTTAAGCAAATAAAAAGCTGGAGAATAAGGCAATTGTCAATGGAAGGGAAAGAGGTATTCATAAAATTAATTTTACAGGCAATTCCTATTTATGCAATGCAATGTTTCTTATTACTAGGTTCTTTATGCTGTGAGTTAAATAGAATGATTGCAAAATTTTAGTGGTGTAATGAAAACACAAAAAAGGGTATACATTGGTGCCAATGGAGAATGGTATGTCGACCTAAAGGGAAAAGGGGATTAAGATTTAAAGACTTGTCCAAAGTTAATATAACTTTGCTTGTGAAGCAAGGGTGGAGATTAATGTCAAAGCTAGATTGTTTGTTCGCAAAAATTATGAAAGCAAAATACTATTCAAACACAGATTTTATGAATGCAAGTATAGGCTCTTACCCATCATATACCTGGCATAGCATATGGGCATTTAGAAGGCTGTTGGAACAGGGTTGTGGTTGGCGTGTGGGAAATGGTGCAAGAATTAATATATGGAATGGCAACTAGTTGTTAGAGCCTGGACAAGGAAGAATTCAAGGACACGAGATTAATACAAGATACAGAAGGGTTGTTGATTTAATTGAAATAGAATCAACTTTATGGAAAGAAGAAATTATTGAAAACCTTTTTGATGAGGAAACTACACGAAGGATACTAGCCATACCTTTATCAAGCTATGATCAAGATGACCATTTAGTCTGGAGGGGTGAAAATTTCGAAATCTACTCAAACAAGAGCGGATATAGATGGCTCGAAGTAGCAGATACAACCACCAATGATAATCTAGATGAGTTACAAAAATCCCTCTTTACAAAAATATGGAGCCTAAGTCTAGCAGGTAAAATAAAAATTACATGTTGGAAAATTATTAAAAATTACATGCCCATATTATCAAATTTACAGCAAAGAAATATTGGAGTACAAAATTTATGCCTAGTATGTCGAAATGATGAAGAATCTGTTGAGCACATCTTCCGTGAGTGTCGTTTTACCGAACAAGTCCTGCAAAGTATGAGAGTAACATACTCAACTAATATTGAGAACCAGAATTGGATAAATTGGTTAGCTACGGAGTTATCAAAAGGAGATACACTTTATCTTAGAAAATTCGTAGTTATATTCTAGGCCTTATGGTACAATCGTAATATGGTCAATCACAATGGAACAGGACAAAATGTTTTTGGAGTAGTTTCTTTCAGAAAAGCCTACATATAAAAAAAATGATAGCATGTGTATCATATCGAAAGGCATGCAAGAAAAATAGGAGACTGTTTGGCAACCAGCGGAAGGAGACAGTGTCAAAGTAAGTTTTGATGCATGTTTTAACAATTACATAAACAACTCTGTTTCAGGGATTATTGTTAGAAATAGCGAAAGCATTATAATGACAGCAAGCACTTACCCAAATTTGCATGTGAAAGATGCGACAATTGCAGAAGCAAGGACATGTGTTTAGGTGTTAATCTATACCGAAGAACTAGGTTTTCGGAGAATAGTGGTTGAAGAGGACTCATTTAGCATTATAAAAAAAGTGGTGGATGCAATAGAAGATGAATCTGTTAGTACTACTTTGATAAAAGAAAGTAAAGCAAGGATTAAGAAGTTTGATTATATAAAGTTTAGATTCATACCTCGTATGGCGAATCAAGAAGCACAAGAAATGGCACAGAAAGGAAAACGGTTCGACTCTTCGATGTTCTGGATCAAGGAAGCACCAGAAAGAGTGGAAAGAATACCAGCTCTGGACAGAAGGAGAATGGGCAGAGAAGAAGTTTTGAGAATATCTAAGTAAAATTATGAAAAATGTGAGTCTTGATGAGATTAAAACTCAGAGAATAAGGAAGGAAATACCAGAACAAGATTACAGGAAACAATCTTACCAGAAATATAGATCCACTCTTGCTACAAACACTGGTGAAGAGACGAAAGGTAAAAAAGAAGGCGGTTGACAGTTTCGTTACACACCATATTTCTTTGGTTTTGTTTGATTGTTTTGTTCTGAATTAGAATTATTAGGGTTTTAATTTTTGGTTTTCTTTAGGGGTTGCTTTTGTGAAGTTTTTTTTGGTTAAGTTAAGGGAAACGGGCCTTAATGGCAATTTATTTTGACAGATAATAGTAGGTGGGATGTAACCATTTTTTTTTTCCATTTAATGCATCAGTAGATCTTCATTTCAAAAAAATTATTTTTCAAAATCAATAGTCTTTTATTATAAATTAGGTCAAATCTCATTTGATTAGCAAATATATATTTTTTAAAAATTATAAAAAATATATTATTTAATAAATTTAAAAATAAACATATAAAACTACGTGCAACACACGTGATATAGATCTAGTAGTATTAAATTGAAAAGTTATTAATAAAATAAGTGAGGTGGAGTGATGTGGAGTAGTATGCAACGATTATGGATATAATTGACATACATAGACATGAATCCTTTTTAATTGTCCATTCAAATATGGGGTAAAGGTGGATAAGGCAATCCTTACTCTTTCTATGCTCAATTCCCATTTCTAGATGGTTGTATCGTAACATTAGGGTTGTATTATAATGGAAATTAACCTCATCGAACAACAAAATCAACTTAATGCTATAGAGGAACTGCATCATTTTTGTTATGGTCAAAATCTGTTATGTAAAGCCATACTGATCAATACAATAATACAATTAATATGTGACGTTTTCTTTTATAATATAAAATTGGTTATTATCCATGGTTTAATTTAATAATTTTAATATGGTATGACTATCTATATTCTTTTTCATTAATTATAAAATCAGAATAATTATATTTGTAAATGAATAAAACTCATAAAAATATATAATTAATGTTAAAATAATAAATTATGATAGTAAAATGTACACATATATATAATATTTAAAAAACGTGGTGATTTTAGAAGAAAAAAATCAATTCACAATGATGATTATATATTACGAATCATCTGCAACATTTGCAACCGCAACACTATAACAATGTTGAATAACTGTAGCTGCTTCCCCATTTGCAACACTAATAACAAAGAGAAGTGTCGTAAAGAGAAAAAAACTGAAATGATAAATAATTGTGACTGGCTCCCCATTTGGCCGCAGATTAACGCAACATTAATTCCCTTTTTTTTTCCTTTTAACATTATCTTTCTAGAATTTGCTAGTAGATTTAGATACAAAAACTGCCATCATTTTGATTCCTTCAGGGTTCATCATCACTTCAAACAACCAAATGTTGGAACATTTTCAAAATATTTATAATGTTCTAATTGTTATAACTGAAAAGTTACAAGTGGTCCAAAAATAACGTCATTAAGCAATAGTTGTCACTATTCATAGTGATCAGTTATGTCTCGTCATCAAAAGTTATATCACTTAAGTAATAAAAAAGGGGCCATAATTATTCAAGTTGATACCTATTGAATATTATGTTTGTGGTTAAAAACATAACTATCTGTTTGAGTAGTTATGTCCCTATGAAGAGACATGAGACCTCTTATAAATAGGAGAGGAATTTTATTTGTTGGATACATCAGAAACATAGAAAAAATTTTCTTTTTGATCTCCCACCATCTTTTATATTCTTAGATTGTTCTATAAAGAATATTGCAGAAATTCTTTATAGAAATTAATATCCTTGTTATGCTCCGCTCAGTGCTTAGTGGACTGTTTTCGTCAGTGCAAAATGTAGACAGTCATTAGGCTTTATTGTATCCTTGAGATTTATTTTCCAGTAACTCTTTTGCACACTATATATAGGTGGGGGTGAATAGAACCTTAAAGAAAGTGGCATTACTACATGTCTTGAAGATTTCATTAATTTCTCATAAGTTTATTTTTATCCCCACTCGCCAAAACCAAATACCTTTCATTTAATCAATAATTTTCTAAATTTTTAAAAAAATTAATTCACTTCACTTAGATTAGTTTTGAATGATGATTATATATTGCCCTCATTTTTTTCATCATAAACAATTGCAACAGAGGAACCCGTTTTGAGTTTTTGGATTTTTTCCTTGTAAGAACAATTGCCTTTGTTTATCAAAGCCATTCTTATCGAATGAGTTTGGTTGGATCTGAATTCATTTTTAAGCAATAAATAGGCATCCAAAATTCATATAAAGTTTGACATAGTGTAAAATACTGCATAAGAAATTTTGTATCTAACATCAACTCAAGTCAAATCATTATCTTCAAGGGCATTTTTTTTCAAATGTTAAGGTTATAGAAAAAACAACTCGACACCAAACTAAAAAGGAGGCTCTTTTATCATCTTCTGTCATCTCCTTTATTTCTTTCACCAATTTTAATTTTCTAAGTTTCCTTTCTTATCTTAGTAGTTAGTGGCTGTTAGTCTCTTCTTCATTTTTATTGTAGCTTTAGTTTTCTTGAAAGTGGATACAAAACTTTCTCTTATTATTTTGAGTTCTCTTTAAAGTATTCAATAAATTTCATTCTTGTTAGCTTTCAAAAGTGCAAAAATATCATCTTTGGTTATGGTTTCATCATCTTTCTTGTTGCTCATTTTCAACAAAAACTCATTCAAGAGTCACCAAGAACCTATAAACCCTGTCTTTTTTTATGGTTATTTGATAAATTATCTAAGCACGAAATTTATTAATATTTGTATGTTAATGATGAGTAGGCACTAAGTCTTATGATAGTTGGTTGATTGAAATATTGCATGGTTAGTTTTTGGGTTAGAGACTAAATTGTAAAAATTGGATTAAATTGAATAGACTTCAAAACCTAGAATTGATTCCTTTAGGTGAACACTTGGATAGGCGAGACTAAGAGGAAAACCTATTGGGAACCCATTTAATTGTCTTGATTTAGTTTAGTGAGGTCAAAAGATGAACCAGACTAAATCGTCTAATTAGGTAAAATGGTGACCGAAAGATAAAATTAGACCAATTAGAAGTTTGAGCAAGTTAGATACCTAATATAAGAATTAATTAGCAACATGGATATCAACTAACCACTTTATCTCATTGTATTGATATTTATGTACTTTTGACTATTATTCAATCTAGTCCTCTTAGGTGTAATTTAGAATAATTAACATTGAATGATGACTTGTCGTAATATAGTATTTAGTAATTAGCTAGCTAGACTTCGTAAATGCATGTTTATCATTTTCATTCACCTTATCACCCAATCTCTCTTGTGTTCGATCATTGGAATGCTCTAAGTGTTCCATTATAACACTTAAAAAATGTTACCACTAACCTATCACAGTTGTCGTCAAACCGCTTTAATTCTTAATATTTTGTGCTAATTCTCAACTTTGCGTTAACATGCCATGGCATGATAAATTAATTTGCTAGTTTAACTAGCGTGATAAATTGATTTGCCAGTTTAACTAGAGTACAAACCTCATATATATATATAAACATGTTCTAGGAGTAGAAAATGTATTTAGGCTTTTCTTTTTGAGATGAAAACCTAAAGTGGAGTGCCATAAGTCTATGGCATCTTTTTACATTTCTAGTAATGTTTACTTGCTGGTGTAAGACCTTGCAATAGCTCCCCAATAACACTAAGCTCCAGATATCAATTTTTGGCTTCTATGTCACGGGGCTAGATCTTTCGTCTCGCGATCCGTGCGGCCTTAGGTGATCTGTTCATCCAAACTCGCCTAGGTCAACCTTTACTCAAGTGAGGATTCATTAAGAACTCCTCTAAGGCACCAATTTGTATAGCGAAAGCGATTTATGCCAAAAGAAGCTTACAAAGAACAACAAAAAGAGCGCACACAAGGTGTTTGAGTAAATGCTCTCAATATTCTCTTATTTACAAAGAATAATGAAACAATAAATAGAGTGAGTACAAATGAGGGGGAGGCTCTCTATTTATAGTTAAGCTCCTCCAAAACTGACGGTCAAGATACATTTACATCGAAGGACGAGATTAATCATATCCCTTAATTTTAGGGATTTACAAGATATGCCATATCAAATCTAATCTAATCTTTACAAGATATGATTCCCTCAATCTTCTAAGATTAGATACCAAATTAGCCTAAGTTGTCATATCTTCATTATCGGGCCAATCAAGCTTCAATCTGACAGGCTTCTCCAACAGTTCCTTGAATCGGGCCAGTTCTTGTGGGCCAAATGATCCCCATCTAAACAATAGACCTCCATCGGATGCATTTGGTGCGACGGTCATGGGCTTTGAACTGCGGCCCGTGACATTCTCCTCCATCCATTCTCGCAACGTCCTCGTTGCGACTTCTGAATGGCACTGACTTGATTCGTTTCGGTCTCGTCTCGACACCTTAGATTTTCCCTTCTTTAAAAAATTTTGCCTCAGCTTACGTCGCTTCTTAACTCGAACCGTTCTACTCGTTTGTACATCTCGATAACAAGAAGTTATGTCACTCTCTTGCCCACATTCTAATTTGACTCAAACAGAATCCTCTTGATTCACAACACTTGGCTTCACTTTGCCCATAGTCTCTTAGCCTCTTTGCTCGGCCTTTTTGCTCAAGAACTTCGAAAGGGCCTCTACGTTCTTACCAAGTTAACAAGTTAGAATGTAACACACTATCAAAGTGTTCGAAATGTACCTTTGCATTTACTCGGGTCAACTGTCCAACATGCATCACTTTTTTTCCTTGAAGTCTGATGCACCATCCACCTCTCCCATAGGTGGAAGCCTTGCCGATGACTCGACTAACTCTAACGCTTCACTTGAATCGAGCCTCATTGGTCCCAGCTTCACTGTTTTTATCGTAATATTTTCCCCTAAGTCTGATAACAAACTCACCTCTTCCTTAGGTGGAAGCCCCTCCGATGACTCACTAAGCTCAAACGTTGTCTTTCTTTTGACTACGACTTGCTTCGGATAGTTCCACAACTCATGAGGACTACGGCACAAGAAGCAGTTTACTCGTTTCTTTTTGTTCCTCTTTGCCCTCTTGGCTTCGACTTTTCCCTTGCTCGAACTAAGCTTCTTGGGCTATTTGTCTACTCCATCGTTCCCTTTGATGACAGACTTCCTCGGACACTTTCGCAACCTATGTGGACCATGACACAAGAAGCACTCCACTGGCTTCTTCTCACTTTCAGTCTCTTTGGCTTTGACGGCCCTTGCGCTCGAACCAAGTACCAAGGCCTTACCCATCAAATTTTTCTTAAAAGTAAATTTCTTCGAAAATTTGTTCAATATATGTGAATCATCGTAGAGAAAGCATTTTAGCTTATCCCTTTTCCTCTTGGGTTTCTTCGTGGTTTCCTATTACCACCATTGTCATTGTTTTCATTACTATCAACAACATCTTCCTTGTGATCCTTTTCACATACGTCCCTTTCCTCGGACATGGGAGACTCAAGCTTGTCTTTCCCTAGACCAAGCTTAACCACGGATTCTACTACCATCATGGTTTTCGATAGCTTTTGGACACCTCTTTGTTCCACCTTATTTCTGACCCACGGCTTCAATCCATTCTAAAAAGCAAGCAATGCTTATTTCTTAGTTACATTTGAAACTTAGAGCATGAGTTCCTTGAACTCTCGAACATGCACCCCTCTATGCCTCGTTGCGTTATCCCTTGTAATTTTACTCGAGCTTCTTTCTCGGTAAACTCTGGGTAAAACTGTCCCTTCAACTCACATTGAAACTCTTGCCATGTCCCAATCTCACCTTGCCTTTTATCTGTGGTCCTGCCTCACCATCATAAAAGCGCAATATCAGTAAGAAACATTGAAATAAGATTTACCTTAACTGCATCATCCACGAGGCCTTTGGCACGGACGTTGTTTTCCATCCTCTACAAAAAATTGTACATATCACATGCAAATCTTGTCCCCTCAAACTCTTTCGGCTTCGAGACATCCCCATAACTGAGCGCTGCACTTGACACTCCTTTCCCCACGGCTGCTCGGCACAAGGCCAGCTCTTCCTCGAGCTCCTCTATTCTTATGCTCAAAGCCATCATCGTGGCCAATGTTTCCTCCTTCAAAGCTTTCACCATGGATTCGAGAGCATCGTTCCCCTCCGTCAGCTTCTTCCTTTAGGAATCTAGCAACTCTTGCACATTATCCCTCTAGGAAGTTAGACACATGGTCATAAAGTCCCTAGACTGCTCTCTCAAGTCATGTATGCTTTCTCCAAGTGCATTTTCTGACTCTTTCGCGTCCTCAATAGCCGGCAACATCTCCCTCAAAGACTTTCTGGCCCACCTTTGTTCGAACTCTTTTTTCGACATCCTGACGGTGCCTTCAAACCAATAGTTCTGATACCACTTATCACGGGGCTAGATCTTTCGTCTCGTGATCCGTGCGACCTTAGACGATCCGTTTGTCCAAACTCACTTAAGTCAGCCTTTACTCAAGTGAGGATTCCTTAAGAACTCCTTCAAGGCACCAATTTGTATAGTAGAAGCGATTTATGTCAAAAAGAAGCTTACAAAGTACAACAGAAAGAATGCACACAAGGTTTTTGAGTAAATGCTCTCAATATTCTCTTATTTACAAAGAATAATGAAACAATGAATGGAGTGAGTACAAATGAGGGGGAGGCTCTCTATTTATAGTTAAGCTCCCTTAAAACCGACGGTCAAGATACATTTACATCGACGGACGAGATTAACCATATCCCTTAATTTTAGGGATTTACAAGACATGCCATATCAAATCTAATCTAATCTTTACAAGATATGATTCCCTCAATCTTCTAAGACTAGTTACCAAATTAGCCTAAGTTGCCATATCTTCTTCATTATCGGGCCAATCATGCTTCAATCTGACAGGCTTCTCCAACAGTTCCTTGAAACGGGCCAGTTCTTGTGGGCCAAATGATCCTCATCTAAATAATAGACCTCCATCGGATGCATTTGGTGCGATGGTCACGGGCTTTGAATTGCGGCCCGTGGCACTTACGCTTGGCTACTCCTTTTGAGTTTGACCTTGACAAACTTGTGATTCACTCACTGATTCTAATAGTAGAATCATAAAACCATGCTCTAACAATATCCAATTGTTTAGTTTTACCAATTACAATTAGCATACTATAATTAGTGTAAAGCAAAAACTGTAAGTAGTAATGACCAATGTATCATTTTCAGTAAAACTCCTTATTTGTCATTTTCTACATCATTATCAATTATGTGTCATTTGTCTTCAACGTCCTCTCCTACAAAATTACTAAGATTAGTCATTGCTATTTGTGGAAATAATTACAAATTGGCCTATTGCTCTGATACATTAAAATCTTTAATACCTCTCACTTAGCTGTAATTCAAAAATTCTTTTTACCGAGTTAAAAATTCTACGGTTATAATTAACTAGTTTGTTTACTCGCTCATCGTGATGCACTTGCTAATTGTATGTATTAATTAAAATGCAATTAATTATTTTTATGAATCTATTTAAATTTTATAATGTTTCATTAATAATTTGATTACGAAATTAAACTACGCTGATGTGTCAGCATATAATGGGTAACAAATGTATTAGAATTGGTTTAGAACTAATTGTTACTAAAATTATTTCAAAACTCTATTTTATTATATATATGTGATATATATGATATGATATGTGTATGTATGCTATCACATACATAATACATGTATGTATATAATAAACAAAATAAAAAATAAAAATAAGATTGCTTCTTTTTTCTCATTTCTTGCAGAATGAATTTGATAGACAATAAATTTTATATTTATATTTAATTCTTAAATCAATTTAAATTGAACTATTATATAATGTGATTAAATTAAATTAAAATGTTATATAATGTAATTAAATTAAGTTAATAGTGGGTCTCATAATTTATAAGCTAATAATTAAGAAAATATTTTGGAATTCAAAGAACTATCCTAAAACTCAATGTTTCCATATACGTTCACGTACCTTCTTTTTTATAATATACTAGTTTTTTTATCCCGTGCGATGCATGGGTTGATTTTATGTTTATAAATTAAAATATATTTAGCAGTTTTGATTTTTTTTTAAAGTGAAGTTTTACATGAAATTTTTATTTCCTTAAATTAAAATAAACATATATTTAATTTGTTTACATGGTTAATTAACAAATCGTAATGTGTTTTAATATATTTTACACCCTTTTTAAATATTTATGTAAACATTTATAAAATTTGAAAATTTAAAAAACTTATTTTAAAATATGTATGTTAAACCATTTTTAAATTTTTAAAAATAATTACGCAATCTTATGAAAGTATGGTATTAGAAATTAAAAATGAAAATTACTTATTTAAAGTTATTTATTATTGAAAATATTATTGTTAATGACATATTTAAAACTTAATTTAAAAGTGAAATTATTTTAAATATAATTAAAAATAAAATATTTTTAAAAACTCAAAATTTTCATTTTTACTTCCATAATTTATCAAATTCTTTCAATTACAGTGATCGTCTTAAAGTAACTTTCACGAGAAATGATATTTTTCCTTTTAGTACATATGGCAAGGGGCATAACCATTGTGCCCTTATGATATTGGTGCCAATAACTGAATAACCGATATGAAGACTCACATTCACGTGTAAAATTAATACGCTTAAAGAAGAAGAAGAAGAAAAGGGATAATGGCAAAAAAATAATTATTTATATTTATGAAACAAAATAAATTACGCATCAATAGGTGTATTTCTAAACCAAATAAGCACGATTTGGAAGTGAGTGGTCAGAGCAAAATTGGAAAGACTACAAGAACAAAAAGATGATCACAGAAAAACCAAATTGGGCAGGGGAATATAGTTGGGTTCTGGTCGAGTCTGCCGTGGCTAAATTCGCTAGCCATTGACTGGCCAGTGCAGCCGCCTGCACGGAGTCCGTATCCGGTCCTGATTCACCGGTTGATTCGGCAGCAGGATCCTTTGAAGATTTCAAACTGCATAAAAAATTAATGCCACATGAAATATAAGAAACTGTCAATCTTTCAAGCACCCAAACAATGTTGAAATCTTTCAAGCTTAGGAATTTACCTTGGGAAATTGGGACAGAATGTGATGGTATAATCAGCCCCAGTGCATGTAAAA
Organism: Gossypium anomalum; assembly: GCA_025698475.1. Lineage (NCBI taxonomy): Eukaryota > Viridiplantae > Streptophyta > Magnoliopsida > Malvales > Malvaceae > Gossypium > Gossypium anomalum. The sequence goes on from CM046966.1 coordinate 22,761,875, forward strand.
GTGCTAGTGGCATCATCAAAAGCATAGCTATACGATTTGGGGCAAGCTGATTTGAACACTTCTGAATAAATGGACGGTTTACAAGCAGTTGGACTACTGTAGGCACCGCTACAGCAGTACTCTGGATTGCCGAAGGCATCGCACGCGCTCTTGCAGGCGTCGCCACCATCGAATTTCAGCTCCGACGGGCACTTTTTATTCAAATCCGTCATGCAACCGGTAGTGGCACACTCCCCTGACCCTCCATTTCCTTCCACAATCATAGGCAAATTATAACCATCAACCAGGCTCACGTCATAGAAGTCCTGCGACCCTGAACCAAGGGTAAACTCGGCTAAGGTAGCCGGAGGTGTGGCGCCAGCTCCGTTGCATTCAATTTCACCAGAGCCGCAGTCTCCTGTAGTACATGATCCATGGCCAGAGTCATCGAAACTGCAGCCTGTTCTTCCCCAGAAACGACCGGCCCAGCCGGTAGGGGCTTGGAAGGAACGAGAGCCGCCATTCCTAAGTTCAAAGCCTGTACTTTCCAGGTTTGGACTTCCTGGATTAGCTAGAATTCCAGGCCACACTGTGTAATCGCATTTGTTGACGAATGTGAAGGTTGCAGCCGTAACCCCTGTAAAAAAAGGAAACAGAGGAACACAATGTCATATTGGTTTTATTTTTAAAAAAGATCAAAATTTGACGAAAATGCGAACAATCCAATTTCTTAAAAAACATGCATTCTCTGTACCATGAAGAAAAACGACGAGAACGAAGCTCAAGAAAGTGATTACAGAAAAGTGATAACAGAAGAACCGAGCCATGGGCATTTCCTCTGCTTTTCGCTGTTAAATCAACGATTCAATTCACGCTTTTAACTGTTTATCTAAAATGTAATGATGATATTGAAAAAGAAATAGAAGGGAATTTAATGTTAAAGGTGGTGCAATTCTGGGTATTCAAGGAAATAAGAAGAGAAACAAAGAAAGAGCTGCAGTGTTTTTTTTTTTTTTTTTTTTTTTTTTTGTATATGTTGAAGCCCTTCACTCCTTTCCTTTGTGGAGAAAAAGAGTGGAGGTAAGAAGGGAGAGCTGAGTGGTGGTAGTGGTGGGGGAATCTAAACATCTGCTCTTCAGCCTCTATTTATAAAGGAACATGCTTTGAATAAACAAAGCAAAGATGGTAGAATGTAGATATGCTCAAATGACCAAGCACAGTGTCATTTGTTTGTATCTTTGGCCTCTCTTGCCTACCAATTAAAAAAATGTTACTAAAATGAGAGGATAACATCTGTTGCTAGTGCCGACAAGTTTTTCCTAATCAAATTTTGAAAAACTTTTACTTGATGCCAACTTTGAGATTTCAGAATGTGAAATAATTTGAATTAATTATTCAATTCATTGATTATAATAATTAATTAATCAATTTTAATGATAAATGTTTATATAAGTGCAAATTGTAATACCTTAAAAAATACTAATTTCCTTTTATTGAAAATTTAAGGTCCAAATTCAATCATTTGCCAACCACTCCTCTCTAATATTATTATACTAATGCTATTATTATGGGCACTATTGAAGAAAATCGCTAGGAATCTCATACCCTAATACGTCAAAGACATAATGGAAACGATGCCATGGAATAGTTATAGAGTCATTAACAAAAAGAACCTATTCTACTATAGGTAAGGAAAAAAAACAAGCACCTTTCCAAATAAATTCTTGTGTTATTTGTTACTAGAAATATGAAGCTGAGGAACCATGGGCTACCTACAAGGCCTTGTAATATTAACTTCAATTACTAGCCAAAATCTATTTAAAGCAGATCCTATCTCTTTTTTTTCCTTGTAGTTTTACCTTATTTAATCATCATCGTCATCGTCATGGCGTGTGAGTATGATGATCTCACCAATTATTAAAAAGCTCCCAAACCACAACCGACCGACCAATGAGGCTTGGAGTTCGGACTTATCCGGAATATAACCCGGCATTCCAAGAAGTCGACGTTGCATTGGAAAGAGGAGGCGAATCACATGGTAATTGAGTGGCGGATGCTAAGCCATGCCATGCACCTGGCTTCATCACTAATGGATCATCAAATAGTGTTATTTATTCTAGCCTCATCTTTGCATTTTTCATGGGTCCCTTTTAACAGTAAACCTGATCAGTATGATCTTCTAGTTTCACTTCAGTCAATTTAGATGGAATTATTAAGATGGATTTTTTTAAGCATATCATATCTCCAAATTTGTCCCCTTTCACCTAACTTGGGAATGCAATTCCTTTGTCTCACAGTTCTCATGCATGAAACTGGAAAATTAGTTAAGAAAAAGCAATGTCTATGTCTGGTCAATAACTTGCATTGTCAGATTCCAACAAATCCCACATGCACAACACAAACTCTCACTGCCTACACCTACCTACCTATAACTCTCCCATTCATTCTTGCACATGCAGCTTTACAATTTAATATTTCTTGCTACCTGCAACTTCCAGTTTCTATTGCTCGCCTTGCTTTTATTTAAACCACAACCGTAATGACGAAGATGACATTGCTGGATACAATTTTTATATCTTTAAAAGAATCGTAAAAAAAGTTTGAGTTAAAAAAAAAAAAGAAAAAATGGGATCCATAAACTTTTCAGCGGGGATTTCTTTGTCTCCAGCTTTTCAATAAACTACTGTTTCAGATAAGGGGCCTAACAGTATCTGATTGGGTAGACTTCTTCGATTGGTGGGTGTTTTTCTTTAAAAAAAAAAAAAAATCCTTTTTTGCCATTTATCTTTTTTATATATATTTTTTTGTGAATAAAAATATGGGATAATTATATTAAATTAAATGATGAAAAGCACCAACAACATTGTCTTGTCCAATAAATTCAATCAACTCCTTAAGTACACCTGTTATTATCTGCATGCCATCTTTTCCAACAGAAGATATTTTATTTAAATGATCAACGACTTAATTTCTTTCTTTAGGAATATGCTTAATCACCTAATGTTCCCTGCATCGAAACATCCATTGAATTTGTCAAAGCAAAGTTGAGTTTAATGGCTTTAACCACCTCTAAGCAATCTATCTAGATTGAAGCTTTAATATATCCTTTTTTTTGTAAGGAGAGTAAACCATCCCAAATACTTTAAAGTTCAGTATCAAAGACAAAACAATCATCCAAAATATGATTAAATCCGACAATCTGGTCTCTAACGCACAACACCACCAGTGGAGGCGGACCCTGTGCTCACATTCATTGCCCCATCGATGTGTAAATAGACAAAATTACCTGACAAAGATTAAACTTGAACTCCAATGCACCTACTAATTAAGCGTCCTATTTATATGTACAATAAAAAAATTATCGAGCCCAACATAACAAAACTTTAATTATCTCTAGAACGTTTCAAGATAAACCCTGGAAAATGAATAAATTTATGTTATTTCAAAGGTGCCACGCAATTATGCCAAATAGGTGGGGGTAAATCTTAAAATTATACATGAATTTTGATTTAATGTGCAATTATATATATGAATTTTAATTTGGTGCAATTATACACGTGAAACTCTAATTGTAGTCCAAATGTATACTTAAAACTTTAATTTTGATTTAATCATACATATTGAAAGAAATAAATACATCAATTTATTTTTATATTAGATAAATATAATTATTTATGTATGCATTATGCAATATCTAAACATAAAATGATGTTATATCAATAATTATACTAATAATTTACAAGAATTAGATTAAATCAAAATTGCATGTATATAATTACACATTAAACTATAATTTATGTATAACTATAATATTTATCCCAATAAACAACACCAAACAACATCCACAAATAGCACTCTCGAATATGAAGATAAGTTATGGGAATGGCCTTAATGGTTTGAATTAATTATAAGTTGGGATTTAAATTTCCTATTAAATTTATTTCCAAAATCTAATTTAACAATTTGTCGCAAAAAGTAAACATGGGTTTGGATAGATAGTGCGTTTACCTGCGCTCAGATTAGATACTGTAGTGTGAGAGAAAAAGTAAACTAAACACAAAAAAAGATAGATGTCAAAAACTTGAGAAATGACATATGCAGCAGAATTCCGATAATGATTTTCATGATTTAAAAAGAAAAAAGAAATGCATATGTTTAGAATTGGAATTTCAAATTTGAATTTAGCATTTCTTTTATGATTTTGACTTTCACCAACTATTAACCAATCAAAATTAAGCACTTATGGAGTGAGAGGTGTACTCTAATCTAATTAATCTCCCTTTGGAAGAAGGAATATCACTGCCAGTAATTCAATTCTAACTTTTTTAAAAATTTAGTTAACAATAGGATATTAATGGATACACTAAAGATGGAAGATTATAATGACGGCGGCAAAATAAGACTTTCTTTTGTTGTTGTTGTTAAGTTTCATTATTGAATAATCATGGCAATCTCTATTTTCTGAGCAGAAATTCCTCTACTTATGGATCAGAAAAAGAATAAGGGTATGGTTCTGTGATAAAAACAAAATTGATGATGCAATTGCAGAAGATGATAAGCCGATAAAAAGCTTATCAAATAGTTATAAAAAATGGAACAAGTGCGTATCAAAACTATAGGAGGATTTCCTTTACTTTGATCAACAACATCATGTTGGGAGTGGGGCCTCCATAGATGTGCGGTATGTGGTGTGTAGATAAGGTTTTTGTCCCTTTTTTATTTTCTTCATAGGCATCGGCTCCGCCCCTTTCCCGGTTTCTTCTTTCTGCAACCAAGCCACGGGCATGGTTCTTTTAATAAAGTCATGCTTTTGCACTATGATGACTTTGATAGTAGAAAAAAAAACATTCCTTCTGATAAGGTTCCTTTCCTTCGAATCTTTGTTTCTTAAGCTTTCCCTTTCTTTTTCTTTTCTACCAGTAATTGCGGAAAGCGGATATCACATGCAAGGTTGTATAATTAAATATTGGGGCTCTAATTTTATCATTATTATTTTTAATTTTAAGATTTTAGTGTTTTCCTTTTAATAAATTTTAATAATTTAAGAAGACTGCTAAAGGACTTTTATTAAATTAAATTATTTGGTATTCTTTTTATTTTAAAAATTGCTCACCGCCTAATCTAAATTTGTGTAGAAGCATGTAAGTAAAAGTAAATAGCTGTTTCTGAAACAATCCCAGATTCAACAAATAAAAAAAAAAAAAATTTGTACAATCTCACATTTAACTTTTGTATTCAAAACAAGCTATGTGAGCAAAAGTTCAATTTATCATAATTGGATTTCACTTGTTAAATGAAAAGAGTAGAACAATTAAATTCATGAAATTAAAAGCATATGAACTAAATTTCAAATATACAAAAAATATTGATATTGGAAGCATAATTAGGCATTTTTTATTGCGAGAGATTGCATTATATGAGTAATTGTTGTTGAAGGAAAGTGGAAATCAGCATAAGTTGAACAGACATGTTGTATGCAGAAGAAGAGTGAAATGATGAAGTTGCTTACAAAATGGATTGGCCAAAAAAAAAAGAAAGTGTGAAGATGATGGAAATTATCTAAGAAATTGAAGGAGAAATAAAGAGCAGTCATTCGGGGAGGGAAGATGGGAGATGGAAAAAGTAATGTATATATATGCCCTTTAGTTTAGGGTTATCCAGATAGGTAAAAGACAACCCCTTATTCACTTGTAAAAGGCAATAGGTGAGAATGGATAATGAGTTAGGAGAAAATGAATATCTCAACACCACCTTACTCTTTGTCTTCCTCAAATTTGTTTTTCTATAAAGCCTCAGGCTCGTTTTTAGCAATTCAACAAATATTGAAATGAAATTTGTATTAATTTGGTAATTAATCTAAAAGAGGTATTAGATTGAATATATTTATAATATTGGAATAAAAAATCATTTAATACAGCTTATGGAAAATATTTTAGTGACCATAATTGTATACAATACTAATAAAAAAAAGTAAAAAGACTTTTTCAATCTTTTTCAATTTCGAAATTGAGTAAACTGATCCCTCTAAAAAAATTAGAGCAATTTAATCCCTGTCAACTTTTAAAGTAAGCAACTAAGGACAATTAATCACGACATTAATATCGTCAATTGTATAAAACTTTGATTGGTATAATAATAAATTTAGCCTTCAATGTTTACATATTTTGTCAATTTAGTCTAATTTAGCCTCGATATTTACACATTTGCATAAATGTTGCAGGCTAAATTGGTTAAATCAAGACAAAATTGTTAGAATGTGTAAACTTTAAGTGTTAATTTTTTTTTATATAATACATATAAAAATTATTTACAATTGATGAAAAATATTAATGTTATGATTGATTGTCATTAGTTGCTCCTTTTTAAAATTGAAAAAAATTAAATTATTTTATATTTTTAAGATTTATTTAATATCTAAATTGAAAACAATCAGTATTTTTTAATTAGTATTGAGAAATAGAAAAAAAAATGAAGCAGAATGGTCGAACGAATCAGTTGGAGCTTAGAAGCTGTGAGGATCAGAGTCAATTAGCTGTAGTTATATAGAACAACAAAGGTGAGCTAGAAATCAGCTAGAAAAGCCCAATACAGGCAACCCATAGCCATAGGTTGATAAATTGCTTTGTGCTACTCTATTTAACAACTGTATACAAAATTACCCACCAGTGTTTCAAATTTTATTATTAGTCACTCTACCATGTGTAAAATATTAATTTCTTCTATATTCTAATTTTGTCGTTTTTAATCCATACACTTTTTGAACTTTGAAATTTTAGTCTTCAATCAAATAGTGATAGTTAAATTTGTTAAGTGAAATTCTACAATTCCTTTTGAATTATGCGTAGGTTAGATTTAATCTTTATTTTCTAATTTGATCATTTTTAATCCCTATACATTTTAATTTTTTAAATTTCAGCCCCGGATTAAAATGATACTCGTTAAATCAATAACTAAAATAATATGACTTTTTCTGCGAATGTTATGTAGAATCAATACTTAACATTACGCCTATAATAATAAGTTTATTCCAAAAGATTTTAAAAATAATAAAATTGAATGATTTTAATGACCAAATTAAAATACGAAAACTAGATCCGTAATATAGTGATTGCATTTTTTGGGGTTTAGGGGTACATAATACATATTCATAGTCGAAAAGGTTGTGGTTGACATGGTGGTTAGATTGTGATTTTGTTTAATTCAACAATATTTGAAGAGTTAACCACAATTCATTGATTGATTTGTGTAAATGTAAAATCAATTTGAGTTTTTATATCACGTGATTATTATTATTATTGTAAAAGTAGAAGAAATATTTATATTAAACTAAATAATTAAATTATAATGTGTTTATCATGAAGTGATAAGATTTAGGTGATTGATTAAGTCAGCCTCACATTTCTTCGTAAAAGAATTCAATTACTTTTCTTTTAAAAAATATCTCTAATAAATCCAATTACTTCCTAGATATTCCCTAAATGATTCCAAAAATTATTGGAATTACACATTAGAAAGACAAGGATGCTTGACTTCAAATTTCAATCCCCTCCTTTTATCACATCAATCATGCATCTTTCTTTGAGATCTTTATAAATCTCAAAACTTTAAAATATCATTAAATTACTTTTAACTAGATTAAATCTTTGTTGAAGGTAAAAGTTAGATGCAAGTGGAGACAACGGTTCATCCTAAGATCAAAGAGCTGTACAGAGGGGAGGAGATGGAAGAGGTGTTAGTAGTTTGCAGTGTATTGATTTATTTAAATCCCAAATTATTTAGAAAAATTCAAAATAAATACTATATAGTAAGTTATTCTTTATGAATAAAGAAATAAGTGATATGCCTATGGTACTTGGTGAGACTTGCTAAAGGCGAGGCAAACTTGTTTTTTTTCTTTTCCAATACAACTTTTTTGAATGAAAGATTTTTTTTTTCTTTTTTTTGCATTTAATTCATCTACTTCTTAGAATTAGTTTAGTATTACTTTTGATAAGCTTTTAAAAAGCGTCGTGGTAAAATACTTTAGAAAAATTTGGTTTAAGTTTTTAGTATTGCTATCAAAAAATATTTTTAAAAAATAAAATGTCCATTTTAGACATGGTGTTATAAAGTAACAAATATGCATTTAAATAATGTTCAAATTAATTAATATTAATATTTTAATATATAAAATATAAATTTTAAATATTTTTAAGCAATTAATATTAATTATTTATAAAATTTAGTTCGAATATATAAACTATATTTTATATATTAAAATATAACAAATAAAAATTTAAATATATAATATTATATAGTTAAAATAAATTTCAATAGAAAAGTAATTACGTACCCAGTAAAAATATTATATAAAATACTTATAATGATTAAAATTGTCCTTTGTTCTTAAAAGCGCTTTTGCTAAAAGCAGAAACTAGAAAAAATTGCTTTTTCTTGTAGGTTCAAAAGCACTTTTCAAAATTCATTCTGACTCCAAAAATTGTCTATTTAGTATTGCTTATGGTTCCAAAAACACTTCTGACTCCATAAGCACTTTTGAGAAGTAATGTTAAATTAGCCTTTAATAGGGGTGATCAAAATTCGATTCGACTTGAAAAGAAGTTCAAATTTTGAATTATTTGAATTGAATTAATTGAATCAACTCGATTTTTTTTATTTCGAGTTCAAATTGAGTTAAATTTTCAAATTCGAATAATTCGAATAAACCAAATATCAAACCCTTTTACTTTGCCCCAAAAATTGTATTCCCCCTAAACCCCCAATTTTTTTTCTTTTACTTTCCCCCCAAAATTTTTACTTTCTCAAACCCCAAACTTTTTTTTCATTTGCTTTTCCCCAAAACTTTTACTTCCGCCCAAACCCCAAAAACTTTTTTTTTCAAATTTATGTCAATTATTTATATTATTGAATTAAATTTCACATTTTGTACTATTTATATTATTAAATTATTTAATCATGCTGAATCTTTATAAATTTCTGTTAAAATTGAATTATTTATGGTGTCATAAAATATTCGGTTAAAATTTTCTATTGGTATTAATTTCACATTTTATCTTTAAAATGATTTTTTTATTAAATAATTACAATTTTTTACATTTAATATATTTTTAATGTCAAAATACATGGTGACAAGAATTAGAAGATAATTGAAGCAACTAAACAAACAAATAAGCTAACCCATATATAAAAGATTAATAAATAAATTATGAGTGGATGAAAGCTAATAACAAATTTGATTACGGTGGGCGGCAGTGGCTACAATGACCCAAAGTCATTTTTTTTAATTTAACTCGAACAAATATATTCAATTCGATTTGAATTTCATCTCACTCGACTCGATTCGAGAAAATTTCAAATCGAGTTAGGGTGATAAAATAGGATTCGTCAATTCGATTTAACTCAAAAAAATTTCATTCGATTCGATTCGATCAAATGCTCACCCCTACCTTTTAGTTTCTTGTACTTTGGTTTTCCAAATTTATAAAATGACTACAAAGGCCACGTACCTTGCTTTGCATCTTTTGGGCATGTATTTAACTGAGTAAAGTGAACTTGATTAAGTTACATTGTTGCCTAAGAAGGCTTGCATTCCTGAAAATGTGAGACTTGCTTGATAAAACTTGAAAGCTAAATAGTACAACAAAACATACTTTTAAGGTTCAGTGCAGTGAAGGCTAAGCTTTTGAGAAGATAAAATATGTCTTGAAGGTTAAATGCAACGAAGCGTGCCTTGAAGGCCAGACTTCTCAAAATATGAAGTATGTCTTAAGGGCTAAGTGGAGTGAAGCATACACTTAGCCCTTAAGAGGATGATTTAACAACATTGATATACGGTGTGCTTGAAAATGTTGGCAAAGCTTATTTGCTTCTACTACTAGAGAGAAGACTACCGTTTTCCATCTTCAGATAATTAAGTTTGCCATTTTGTAGGGCCTTACTAGCATAAGTAAAATAGGATTCTAGCAAGTTGCTTCTTCCTTATTGCCACCACTATCTCATATGATGTTTCCTGAGTACATGTTTAAAAGGACTTTAAAGGATGGTGAAGTCAGTAAATTAAGGAGGGGAACTCAGATATATTTTCACTTGGTCAAAGGAATTTTGATAGGCCTATTTCTATTTGAAAGGTGCTTTGAAGGCCTTGAAAAAAGGTAGGCATTTGTCTACCATTTTTGATAGAAATTTATTTGATGCTACAACCTTGCCTATTCGTTTTCGTATTTCTTTTGTGTTCTTAGAGGGAGTGAAATCTAGCGTAGCCTAGATTTTCTCTAGGTTAGCCTCCTCTACTAGATATCATGAATCCAATGAACTTTCTAGCACTTATGCCGAAGGCACACTTAGAGGGATTCAATCTCATGTTGTAGGATCTAAGAATGGTAAATACCTTTTGTGCTCCCCTTACATGTTGCTCCATGGGTGCACTTTTCGCCAACATATCATCAACATATACTTTCATGTTATGCTCAACAGTAACTGACCGCGCCCCAACATGCGTGCATCGGTGCTTATACTACACAATTGAATATATATATGTTAAGTACGGTATCTGCAAGTGAATAGGTCAAATTGTAATATAGTTTAAGTTTACAACAAGACACTTTAGAAGTATTCTAAGGATCGTACCCTAAGGATTACTAGTTAATTATCAGAAAATAATTACTAGTCTAGTCGAGTCATGAATTAGTAATGCGAATTCCAAATTAAGATAGTAATAAAAATAAAAAGATTAAACTAAACCTGAACCTAAGTTAAACTATCAAAACTTCCTATTCCTAATTTCAACAATGCGATCTACCTAGCCTAGAATCAATTGAATTACTAATTATTAATTAAGCCTATAACTACCCTTAATTGAGTTATTTACCACTTTTAACTAGGAATATCCTTTCGATCTCATCTTCACTAAGAGTTATTACCTAAGATACCCTTTCGATCTCACCTAAGCACACAGATACCCTTTCAGTCTCACCGCTCAACACAAGTCTACTAGAGGCTTACCCAACATGATACCCTTTTGATCTCACCTGTCTAGATGTTTTACTAGGGTCGTCAATCCTAGTATACTAATTTCTTTAGAAAACTTGAATAAATACTCAATTTTAGATAGTTATTCACTTAACCAATTGATTAGTTAACCAATTGATTCATGTGAAATATATATATATAAATGTGCAAGTTTATTCTAATATTTACACAAACATTCAATTAAAAACATTAATGAAAAAAGATATAAATAAAAGAATGACAAAGAGAATGCTTATTGATGAATCGATTTAATAGCACAAATTTGGAACATTCTCCGTTCGCAATCGTCTCAACTTTGGAATAGAAATCTTCTAACTAAGAAAGCATAAAAGAAAAAACCCTAATTTACTGAAAGCTAAACTGAAATCTATGTAAAGAAATTTGTAGAAAAAAGTCATTAATCTATTGTTTTGAGTTGATATATATAGTAGTTGTGTAGTATGACCTAATTAGGTCAATTATAGGCTGATTAACAAGTCAAATATGATTGTCTGGATAAAAAACACACTTGCATTATTTTTAGGCCTCGTCAGACCTGTTTCGCAACATTAAATGCTTAATGCTCCCTCTCTTGGTTCAAATTAAGTTGGGTGTTGCAACATGCTGTGGTGGTTGTCACGACATCAACGGCTATGTTTTCCCCCTTCTTGGTTCAAAGTTGGGTGTTGCGACATTCTCTTTGAATGTTGCGACATCCGGGGTAGTTCATTGACTTATCGACTTACAATACCATCATGCACACTAAATCAACATGTTAGTTCCTCCTTAGGCTCAGATCGGTCTAACAAGTCATAAAACAACACTAAAAGCTCAATTTATTAAACTTACATTAAAAAATAACTAAGTTTAAAAACAAAATTAAAAGATATAAAATCACCTGAATACAAACTCATTAAGTGGTAAAAAGAGCTTAATTTACCACAATGAATTGTGGTATATCAACAACATTTTATTTTTGTCTGGGAGCATTATGAAATTGAAACATCTATGCTGATTGGCTTTTGTATTAGCTAAGCCTCATAGGCGATGGAGGGTCCAAAATTCCTTGATTTTTATCTAGCTAAAAATATAAGTAGGTAAATCAACAAGGGGGTATAAATCTCAAACCTATTGGAGGGTTTTCTTTTAGTTTTTCTTCCTTATTGTTGGCGTTGTCCATTACCTCTTTTCATTCTCTGGTGATGTAACAAGCTATTGAGGTTAGAACAATGTTGCCTCCCAAATATATGCCTGTTGGAAAATCGGGTTTAAAAAACAAAGCAAAAAATAAATTTAAGGAAAAACCAAAGTTTTAAAAAAAATTCCAAAATAAGAACTTGGTTGTGATATCTAAAGTAATAAACACTTAATCAAAATTGTACTTTTTCGATTTGTCTAGGATGATGCTTCGATTGAGTAGTCTTCTCCGCTATCCTTAAGCTCACATCTGCCAAGTGTGAGCTCACTTCGAATCAAATTTTTTTTTTTCACAAAAATTACAAGTGGATTAATTTCGCAAGATCTCTAAACTTTTTGGTCAAGTTAAAAATAAGAAAAATATTTTTAGAAATTTTTTGAAATAATCTCTTTAGAGAATTTTCTTTCTACAACTCTCTTGAATTCAAGTGTATGAAATAATGACTCAATGCTGTCTTTATATAGGGAGAGTTTAGAGAGTTTAACTATGATTAAACTTAATCATTTTAATATTAAATTAATATAATACTTATCAAGATAAATATTACATTAAATTTAATATTAAATCTTATTAAATTAATAGAATATTTATCTACAAGATAATCTAAAATTAAATTCTCTGATAGAGTCCTAGTAGGAGTGTAATTCTTTCACTGCTCAACCACCAAAGACGCATCGCCGCCGACCATTTTTTAGCCACTAGAATGCCGCCGGCACCTAGAGCTGGTTCAGTCTGAACCAGTGACAGCCCGACATATTCAATCCAGCCACCTATTGGACTGTCAGTTTGGTTTTACATACCATGTAACATCCCATACCCGACCCAATCGTCAGACCCGAGTAATAAGATGCTATGACAAAATTCAACAATCGACAAATACTTTACTAAACAAAAACTCAATAATTTATCATTAAATCATATATATATTTGAACATATTAGAAATTTTGAATTCTACAATGACCTAATTGTGAATTTGGGCATATAGTAGGATTGAATTGTAAAATTTTAACGTTTAAATGTCAATTTTGAAAATCCATAGTTGGTATCAGTATCAAATCGATACCTTACTAAAAATCGATACCAAAATTCAATTTTGTTTTCTTTGCAAAAAAAGAGTATCGATAATTATTTTATGGTATCGATATTTTAAGAAAAAGTATTGATACTTAAATAAAAATCGATACCATTTTGACATTTTTAAATAAAAATCGATACTATTTTGACATTCTATTTGTTTTAAAACAGAACATAAAAACAAGTATCAATATCAATGCCAAAAATATTGATACATGGGTTCAGGAATGGTAAAAACTATATTTGAAAGGTTCATTTCATGCCCCAATTCATATAAACTCAAATGCTAAGCTTAGATACATTCAAAAACACCAATTTCATACCGAACACACCATTAAAATCAACAATCTAGATCTCTAAACAATGTATCACAATTCAAAACTAACTAATTACATATGTATATACAATTAAACCAATAAATCATTGATACACCTCAACCATTTTTATTATACCAAACAAAACTAGAAGAACATACAAAATGCCAATTCAATTCTCACTAAATAACATATTCACTTTCAACTACCCAAGCATCATATAGCCATACCATGGGGTTATCTCATCTATTTAGACATTAAGCATGGAAATCATTCAACCAAACATGTCATCATCAACAAGGCTATTACCATTACTTTCACACTCACATATATAAACACATACTTTTATAAATTACCAACCAAAACAGAAACTAACCGTTAAATTACAAAATGAGCTTTAAAACTCAAAAGACTTTCTAGGTACATGCCAAACCAAAATAAGAGCATCGCCAACACTTGATTTCAGAATTGTCATTGGATGCTGAGTTGATGAGTGAACCGTATAGTTCCTAACCTATGCACGGAAAATAAAATCGTAGCTGAGTACCTTAGTGGTATTTCAATAATCCGAACATTAAAACCAAAATATAAATACATTTACATGCTTAAATTAAGACTAGATAATGTTATGCTAATATCATTTCAAATGTGCAATTTCATATAAACATTATTTTACCTTAAACATTTTACTAATACTAATACATGGCAAATTCAACTCATACATATCCATTTCCCATTTCGATTTTCAGTACACATTTCATTTCATATCACTTGCTATTTTAATAACAATTTCATTTCAATAAAATTTGTCATTTCAAAATAGATAACTCAAGTTTACCATTTACTTTCCCTATTAACACGACTCAGACTTGGACTCGGACGGATACACAAATCCAACCAACATGTTAGTTTGACACCTAGTGCCTCATCGGATAGATCCGAAGCAAATAATTGTGCCCAGCGTTATTATAAGTTGACACCCAATGTCTCATCGATTAAACCGAAGCAAATTGGCACCTAGTGCCTCATCGACTCATAGTCGAAGTAACCCTAAACTCTTCTTATCCTATGGCATGTCATCTATATTCGACTCAATCCGAACAGTTAATAGGGTTTTTATTTCATATTTCAATACCGACCAATATTTCAAATTCACATTTATTCTCAACTTATATATATATATATATATATATATATATATATATATATATATATATATATATATATATATATACATTTATTCAACTTAATAACAACCATAGTATCCTAACATATATATTCAATTCATAAATTTATAAAAATACATATATTTCTCCAATATGCACAATTGAGTTCACATAATCTTCAGTTGATGTAATTAAGCCCAATTGAACAAGAAATCTCACCTCAAATGTTTACCATGAACAAACAAATCAATATGCAACAAATTGTAAATTAGTTTGGATTATAGAAACATAAGCCGTAAACTCCGAGCTATTAATCGATGAACTTGTCTTTTCCTTTCTTTTTTGAGGAATCTGGGTCGATGTTAGCTAAGTTAATAAATAAACCATACATATCATCAATACACAAACAATTTCACATTTAATTGCTAATTTATACAACTTTTACAATTTATTTAATTTAGTCCCTAAAATCGGGACTAGCTTAACTTCCACATTTAACCCAAAATTTTAATATCAATTTCACTCTAAGCCAAATTTAATTCCTTAATTCTCTTTTCTACCTCTAAATTTTAAAAAAGTTTACAATTTGGTCCATATTGCTCAAAATCAATAATTAACTTCACAATTTAGTCTTTTTTTCACTTCTAACCTAAAAATCTTTCAAATTAGTCTCTAAAAAAATTAACTAACCAGTGGTGACATCTTCGATATTAAGCAGTACCAGAAAATAGGACATAGGTAAGCTAATTCAAAGTATCGAAATTCCGAAAACATAAAAATTACAAAAAAAAAGACTAAATTAAACTAACCAATTGAAGTTTGGAATATTTGAGCCCTAAGGCCAAACATTCTTCTCTTCTTCCCCTTAGGTTCACCCTTTTACTACTTAAGTGATTTAATCCCTGTACGCGAAATAAACCTTAAATCGATAAAATTAACTAACTGAAATTCAATTCACTTTTAAGATAACTCTGTAAATACTTAATAAAAATATTTACGAGTCTAGTTTACGAAAACAGGGTTTCAAACCACACTTTCAAACATCGCTAACTTTCAGATCATTACATGCTAGATCCGATTCGACTATTTTTGGGGTCTTGGTCTCGATTTTGAGCTCCCAGACTCAATTTGTGATATCAGGTTCAACTTTCAAGTTCAATTACACATTGGGCCAATTGTCTGACTTGAAAAATTAATTTCCAAAAATATCATATTAATTTTAATTAATTTGATTAATTTAATTTTACTTGATCAAAATTAATTTTCTCAAAAATCACTTAGATTTTCCAAATTAATTTTTCAAGAAAATTCTTTAATCAAATTCTCTAGTTGAACAATTCTTAAGACCGCCCAATTTAATTCCAAACTGAATAAATCGAGTTAATTAAATTATTTTCAAAGTCGTAGAATTTCCATTTGATTCAAATAGAATCCGATCGGGCTTTTGTTGAGTTAGCGAAGGGACCAATCAGACATATACAATTAGGCTCTAGTAATTGCAATTATATCTAGAAGCATCATTCCGATAATTCACAATTACTTAATCATAGAGTCAATCTACAAGAAGTACCATAATTGAAAACTTCTTAAAATATACTCTTTATGAAAGCAATTCATCCAACTATTTTATCCAATGACCTCACCATGTGGATGTTACCTTAATATGATATCCTTGATTCCTTTAAGTTAAATCCATTCACTTAATACAATCCTATTTTATCTCATTGTCACCATTGTGTCTTCTTAATGATTAATGCGATCATTGTCAACAAATGATTGTGATAAATTGCTCGTTCGAGAACAATTAACCCGTGACCACGTTCCGTATTATCAATCCACACAATGTCAATGAGAAGATATCATTAACTCTTTAATTGAGCTATAAATTCCACTATTGCTAGTAAAGCCATGTCATATACAAGTCATGTACCCAACATACCAACTATCGGTTCAATCATCTATAGAGCATAAGCCTCCACTTATATAAAAAAAACATAAGTCACATACATATGGTCAGTGATCAACTCAGGATTTAGGTAAATCACACTATGAACGTCACAAGTGAAATAATTCACAAATGGATTCAAAATTAACTCATCTTGGGTCTAGTCCAATGTATCATTCTGCCAATGAACGTCTATGTCTCTACCCATGAAGTCAATTGCTCCAATAGCCAAGATTAGTCATCTCCCCAATTGAAATTGTAGACGACAAAATAATACTTCTAAGTATTTAAATAAAATGATCACTTTAATTCTTTACGAGATTACGGACTCGTTTAGATTATCTACTGAAGTAAGTTGTATTTCTCGCAATGTAAACATTTTTACAATTCCACTTATCATCAGTTTGAACTTAGACAATCAATGACCTAATATTTGCTTGTCATAATTTCGCTATGCATGCAAAATATGAAAGATAGAAATACAAAAGACATATGATGATCACTAAACTAACTAAAAATTTGACTAAGGCAAACGCACCTATCAAACAGTAGTATAGTTATGGTGAGACCGAAAATATCGTATCCACGAGGACTGAAAGTACTAGTAATTACTATCTTTTTATTATCTAGCCTAAAAATTAAGAGAATGTTTTATCTAAAACTAATTATCTAATTAACTAAGTTCGCGACAGAGATTAAAGTTGGAAAATACTTTTGGAAGACCGATGAAGAAGACAATACCCAAGGAAGAATCCACCTAGACTTCACTTATTACCTTTGAGTTAGACTATTTATTCACTTGACTTAATCCGTAGAAATCCCTGATTTATGTTAATATCTCTCTCGAGACTAAAAACAACTGACTCTAGGTTGATTAATTGAAATCTCTTTCTAATTAAAACCCCTATTGTCGCATTAACTCGATCTATGGATTCCCTTATTAGATTTGACTCTAATCTGGCAGATTTATGTCGTCCTATCTCTAGGATTGCATGCAACTTTGCTTAATTATGAATGATCTACTCTTAAACAAGGACTTTTCCTCCACTGAATAAGCACATCAAAAACCTGAATTAATATCCTGGAATATTAAAGCAAGGGTTAAACTCACAATTAAGAATAAGAACAAGTATTTATCATATAAATCAAAGAATAATAAGATTCGTCTTAGGTTTCATCTCCCTTAGGTATTTAGGGAGTTTAGTTCATAATAATAATGGAAAACATCTCAAAGTTTGAAAAACAACAAAACATAAATAAACCCAAAGAACTTCTACGAAATTGGATAGAAATCTTCAGTCTTGATGTAAATCCTGCCTCCAAGGTGATTCCAATGGCTTCCTTTCAGTATTTTCTGCCTTCTACTCTGCGTCTCCCTTTTAATCCTTTTCTAGGGTGTTTATATAGAGTTTAGAATGCCCAAAATAGCCAAAAATTGGCCTTTTTCGAATAGAATTAGACTTAGGTTTAACAGGGACATGGCTGTGTGCCACGCCCGTGTGAAAGTGCTCAGGTGGTGTGCAATTCTGACTTGATTTTTAGTCGACACGGCCATGACACACGAGCGTATGGCCTACCCGTGTGCCTCACATGGGCGTGTGGTTTACACGTGTGGAAGTGCTTAGGCCGTGTAAAACACTGATTTATACCCATTTGGCCCTTTTTGGCCCGTTTCTTGCTCTTTTCGCTTTCCTATGCTCACCTAAGTATAAAACATGAATTTAAAGGATTAGGAGCATCAAATTCAATAAAATCAATGAAGAATTCATACATAAATATGCCGAGAATGGGGTAAAAATATGTATATATTATGGTTTATCAAATATCCCCACACTTAAGCATTTGCTTGTCCTCAAGCAAAATCCTCAACTCACAATTAAAATAAATCCTTCTCAACTTATAATTCTCATCAATAATGTTTCAAAATAATCCACAAGCAATCATACATTGAGAATTTACTAAAAGAACATTAAAGTTTCAAATAATCAAAGTTGAGCATTTTAATCATAAAAGCATAGGTATCCCCCTTTATCTAAGTAACTACCTTTAATTCCAAATTGACAAGGGTTGACATCCTCACTAAAGATTCACTCAAATCACTCAAAGTGTTTAGGGTTTAATAATTAAGCACTCAATAGCCAAAATGAAAAGTTATTACAATAGGCTTGCATGAAAATCAAATCTCCACCACTATAAATAAGATGATACACAAATCAAAAGGTCTTTAACAGGGTTGTAATGGGGCTTGGGTTAAAGGTGTGGAAAAAGGCTGAAAAAGAGGGTTAGAATCGTGATTAACTCAATAAATTACCAAACTTAAAAAAATAAAACTAATTACTGAATTACAAACAAGTGCCAGAAGTCAAACTATCCAAAAAAAATGAAGTGAGGTTTTTCTCTTAATATAATGACTTTAATTTATCCAAGCACTTTAGAACGATATGTAATTGAATGAATACGAATATACGATTTTTTATTTTATTTTTAGAATAAGAACAAGTACATTGAATGGGGAGTACATAATGAGAAATAATTCAGCAACTGGAATGAACGATCATAGTTAGGTAACTAATCAAATCAAATCTCGATAAAAAGAAGTCAATGAAAATGGAAAAATTCTTAACGAATCAAAAAGGGTTTAGTTGTGGGTTATCATTACGAGTAAAATCAAGAAATAATGGTTAAGGCTCAAAGGGGTTCACTAAGGGTCGATTATGTGGGTAGGCTTTTTATGGGGTAAATGGGTTAAAACCTAAGTGCCTTTATCATTTTAGTATATCAAATCAAAGGTGTGATCTCGACGTGTATAATCGATACAAGTTTTAGAATAGCAATTCAATGTTGACATACTAAAAAAAAAATCAGTGAGCAAGAACGATATATGCTCTAAAAGGCTTAAAATCTCACGAAAATTATGGGTTTTTTTATGTCAATCCTGTAAATTCAAAACTTCAAGATAATACCTCGATTCAGGGAAACAACCTAACAATTTTAATTCTCAAAAGTCAACTTATCATGCTTGATTCTCTAATGTCTTTAAATTTTAAACAATCAATGCACAATTACCTATGATTTAATTCAAAACATATCAATAAAAATCATAAATCAATCAGAATCCACTATAATAATGATATGAGAACATTGTTCGTGAACAAGATAAAAATTCAGAAATTTTCTGATAATCACATAAATAACCTCCCCACACTTAAGATGTACATTGTCCTCAATGTACAAAGACAGAGAATAACAATATAAGCATAATATCAGAAGGGAGGGTGAGGAGCGAAACTGCCTTGAATTGTCGGATGAAATCCTTGGAAGAGTCAACGTAAGTATTATAGAGAAAGTCGAATAAAAGGTATGATTCTGAGCTACTAATAAGAAAATAAACACCACTGTAGAAGAGAATTAGGGGATAATTCGATAATAACCATAAAGATAAGCAGAGTTTAAAATATAAAACATCAGTCTTCAAAAATAAATAAAGAAAAATAAAAATAAAATTAATAATAAATTAAAAGGACTCAAAGGTCCTCATCAACGAATGTCTCGTGGGTCGTCGGTGCCGAAGAAGAGATGTGGAGGTGGTGGCAAATCTGTCGAAGAGTGGCATCGATGATGTCGAACTGCTCAAAACACTGTTGCTCAAAGCGAGTGAATCACTCGGATAAACCTGTCAAAGTGGTAGCAGGAGGGTGGTGACTCGGTGGTGGTGGCTAATAGAGAAATAGAGAAGAAAGAGAAAGGAAGAAGAAGAAAGGGAGAGTAAAGAAAAGGGCTAGGTGGTTGCCGGAGTAGGAAGGTCTGCGGTGGCTAGGGATGGAGGAGTTAGGGAAGAAGACAAAAGTAAAAGTTAGGGTTTGGGGGGTTTAAAAAGGCACACAGTCGTGTGAAGCCTATGTTGGGCCACACGGTCGTGTCACACACCGGTGTGGTTCGAATATTGCCCGTGTTAACCATGAATTTTGAATGCCTATTCGTCACACGGCCTGGGGAAACGCCCGTGTGTCACGGTCGTATGGTTCACACGGCAGTATCGCACAGTCATGTGCGATGTTGTTCGCTTCTTCCACGCCCGTGTGGTATCCCACATGCCCGTGTGTCTGAATACACAGACGTGTGCCATGCTTGTGTGGCTCCCTGACTTATTTAAAATTTGAAAATTTAGCTCCAGTTTTCACACGGCCTAGGACACGCCAGTTTGTCCAGGCCGTGTGCTTCACATGGTCGTGTCGCACGACCGTGTGGATCAGATTCATGGTCGTGTGGCTCGATACTTGGAGATTTTGTAACCTTGTTTCCATACGGCCAAGGACTCGCCCGTGTGTCCAGGCCGTGTGGGCCACTGTACCTGCACAAAAATATTAAAAATAGCTAAAATAAACTAGTTAGTAGTGTTAGTGCTCGGGTTGCCTCCCGAGAAGCGCTTATTTAAAGTCGAAGCTCAACTTACCTCATATTTGCACGGTCATGGTGGTTCGAGGAGTTGAAACTCCTCACTTCTGCTATCAATTTTATCAAAATCAGGTTTGAGTCGAGTATTATTTACCTTAAAAGTTTCGAATTTAGTATGTGTTACCTGGACTGTACCATTTGGGAAGATGTTCATTATCGTGAAGGGAATAGTTCTGTCTATATTGTGCTCTAAAGTAGTAATTCGGGGGTCCTTTTCATCTAACAATACTTTGTTCCTAACCTTAAAGTGCTTTGTTTCACCCGTACACTTATTATGGTGTCGCTTTGATTCATCGTGTGCTTTTGGTTTCTCCTTGATATGTGTTCGTCATTCGTCTAGTTCATCGATCTGAAGCCTTCGTTCTTCGTGGGTCGCTCTGTTTTTATTGCATGGATTAGAATGAGGCTCCGTCATGTTCTTCCTAGGGGAGTCTTGCAAAGGAGTTTGAGCTGCAACATTATTTAAGTTAATAGAACTTAAACAATCGTCTCGATTACTAGATATATTAACAGAATCACGAGATTGAAGTTTAATCGTGTCATCTCCTACACGAAGTATCAATTCACATGTGCCAACATCAATGATAGTTCTAGCAGTTGCTAGAAAAGGCCTTCCTAAAATTAAAGGTACGTCACTATCCTCGTCCATGTCTAAGACAATAAAGTCAACTGGGAATATAAATTTATCAATTTTGACCAACACGTATTCAATAATACCCCTAGGAAATCTAATTGTTTTATCTGCCAACTGAATGTCCATCCTAGTTTTATAAGGCATGACATTAATGCTTGCCCCTAAATCAGCCAAAGCATTGTTAACATTTAAACTATCAATTAAATAAGGAATCGTAAAACTCCCTGGATCTTTCAACTTATTGGGTAGCTTATTCTGTAGAATGGCTGAGCAAATTGCGTTCAACTCCACCTGCGACGCATCATCCAACTTCCGCTGTTGCTAAAAGCTCCTTTAAAAATTTCACTGCGTTTAGCATTTGCGAAAGAGCTTCAATATACGGTAAGTTAATATGTAATTTCTTTAATAATTTAAGGAATTTACCAAATTGTTCGTCCGTGTGGTCTTTTTTGTCGCACTGGGGTATGGAGCACGGGGTTTATATTCTCTACTTATCGGCTTCTGTGTACCATTGCTTGCATCAATCTTACCTTTATCTTTCACATTGTCTTGCCTCGGTTTCAATTCAGCTTCAACTAACCCTTCATCATTGTGTACAGTAATGGCATGAAGTTTCTCCATTGGGTTAGTTTCAGTGTTACTTGGTAGGCCACCTTGTGGTCGTTCAGAGATCAACTTAGCGAGCTATCCTATTTGAGTTTCGAACCCTTGAATCAACATTTGTTGATTCTTAAGCGCTATTTTGGTATTCTGAAAACGAGTTTCTAACACCGAGATAAATTTTGTAAGCATCTCTTCAAGGTTCAGTTTCTTCTCTTGTTGGTAGGGTGGTTGTTGAAAACCTGGAGGATGTTGTGGTCTTTGATTTCCTTGACCACCCCACGAGAAATTGGGATGGTTCCTCCGACTTGCATTATAAGTGTTACTATACGGGTTATTTTGAGGCCTAGAATTATTACCCATATAGTGGACTTGTTCCTCCTCGGTGCTAGGGTTGAAGGATGGATAATCTGTGTTGTATACTCCTCATCTATTTGAATCACACCTCATCACTAGATGTACCTGAATAGAACCATATAAATCGTTAATCTTTTTATTCAGAAGTTCTACTTAGTTAGATAGCATAGTGACCTTGTCGAGGTTGAAAACACCGGTTGCTTTTGTCAGCTTCGTTCTCATGACTTGCCACTGATAGTTATTTAGTGACATCTCTTCAATAAATTCGTAAGCCTCTTCAGGTGTTTTGTTGTTTAAAGTTCCACCGGCAGCTGCGTCAATCAATTTCCTTGTTGAGGGGTTCACACCATTGTAAAAAGTCTGAACCTGTAGCCATAGAGGTAACCCATGGTGAGGGCACCTACTTAATAAGTCCTTGTATCTCTCCCATGCATCATAAAGTGTTTCTAAATCCATCTACACAAAAGAAGAGATATCATTCCTCAATTTAGCTGTTTTAGCCGGCGGAAAATATTTGAATACAAATTTTTCGGTCATTTGTTCCCAAGTGGTAATTGACCTTCATAGTAACGATTTCAACCACTGTTTAACCTTATTCCTTAATGAAAAGGGAAATAACCGAAGGTGAATGGCATCGTTAGAAACGCCATTGATCTTAAAAGTGTCGCAAAATTCTAAAAAATTCGCTAAATGAGTGTTCGGATCATCGTCCTGCAAACCATCAAACTGAACAAACTGTTGTATCATTTGAATCGTATTAGGTTTCAATTCAAAATTATGTGCAACAACAGCAGGCCTAACTATACTCGATTCAGTTCCTGTTAAAGTAGGTTTAGCATAATCATACATATACGAGGAGCAAGATTCTGATCTACTGAATTTGAAGCAACCACAGGAGGTAACGGATTGTTCTGGTTATCAGCCATCTCCTCGTTTATATTATAGATATCGTTCTCTTGCCCTTCCTCTATGTATTTTAGGCTTCACCTTATTTCTCTTCGATTTCTGCGAGCTGTGCTTTCAATCTCACTATCGAAAAGTAGAAGTCCGGATGGGTTTCTTCTAGTCATAAACTATAAAAACCTATCAGAAGTGAATAAAAGAAAATTTAGTAACTAACAATAAAAACAAAATTAAATTAAAATAATGGCTAAAGTAATAAAAATTAAGCGTTCCTAATATCTTAGTCCCCGGCAACGACGCCAAAAACTTGATGATCGCTAAACTAACTAAAAATTCGACTAAGGCAAGCGCACCTATCAAACATTAGTATAGTTATGGTGAGACCGAAAATATCGTATCCACGAGGACTGAAAGTACTTAATTACTATATTTTTATTATCTAGCCTAAAAATTAAGAGAATGTTTTATCTAAAACTAATTATCTAATTAACTAAGTTCGCGACAGAAACTAAAGTTGGAAAATACTTTTGGAAGACCGATGAAGAAGACAGTACCCAAGGAAGAATCCACCTAGACTTCACTTATTACCTTTGAGTTAGACGATTTATTCATTTGACTTAATCCGTAGAAATCCCTGATTTATGTTAACATCTCTCTCGAGACTAAAAATAACTGACTCTAGGTTGATTAATTGAAATCTCTTTCTAATTAAAACCCCTATTATCGCATTAACTTGATCTATGGATTCCCTTATTAGATTTGACTCTAATCCGGCAGATTTATGTCGTCTTATCTCTAGGATTGCATGTAACTCTGCTTAATTATGAATGATCTACTCTTAAACAGAAATTTTTCCTCTACTGAATAAGCACATCAAAAACCTGAATTAATATCCTGAAATATTAAAGCAAGGGTTAAACTCACAATTAAGAATAAGAACAAGTATTTATCATATATATCAAAGAATAATAAGATTTGTCTTAGGTTTCATCTTCCTAGTTCATAATAATAATAGAAAACATCTCAAATTTTGGAAAGTAACAAAACATAAAGAAACCCAAAGAACTTTTAGGAAATTGGATAAAAATCTTCAGTCTTGATGTAGATCCTGCCTCCAAGGTGATTCCGATGGCTTCCTTTTAGTATTTTTTGCCTTCTACTCTGTCTCTCTTTTAATCCTCTTTTAGGGTGTTTATATAGACTTTGGAATGCCCAAAATAACCCAAAATTGACCTTTTCCGAATAGAATTAGACTTAGGTTTAACAGGGACACGACCGTGTGCCATGCTCGTGTGAAAGTGCTCAGGTCGTGTGCAATTCTGACTTGATTTCTAGTCGACACAGCCATGACACACGGGTGTGTGGCCTGCCCATGTACCTCACACAGGCGTGTGGTTTACCCGTGTGGAAGTGCCTAGGCCGTGTGAAACACTGATTTATTCCTATTTAGTCTGTTTTTGGCCCGTTTCTTGCTCTTTTCGCTTTCCTATGCTCACCTAAGTATAAAACATGAATTTAAAGAATTAAGAGCATCAAATTCAATGAAATCAATGAAGAATTCATCCATAAATATGCCAAGCATGGGGTAAAATATGTATATATTATGGTTTATCAACATAATAGTGAAATGTGAAATTTATTTATTCATTGTTCAAATACATAGAAAACATATACATGTTTACTACAATATGAGCACATTTCCTAACAATGCCATCATTAGGATTTCACCTTTGGTTCTCTTGTAGGGGTGAGATGTTGGAAAAAGATTGATTTAAAAATAATGTTCTCTCAAAGCAAAGAATTAAAAAATTTTAAAAACTGTGCCGATTTGTGATATTTATAGCAATAATTTTTTTCCCAAAAAGTACTTATGCTTTGTGCGAGATAGATCCTAGATGTTTTCGGTTTTCAACTAAACGACCTTCTCTTCTATCATCGTACCATGAATTGCTTCGACTGTGAGCTCAACAACCATGAATCAAACACCAAGCCAACAATAATTTTCTTACTTTCAGTAGGAAAGTAAATCTGTCTGTATAGAAACCGGTAGAATTGTTATTCCCAAAAAATTAAATTTATACTTAAAAAATAAATTCAAAATATTTTTGGGCAGAATAACAATATCTTAAAGTTGTGTGTATTTAGCCCTATCAGTGTCATCTATTTATTTGGAGAGATTGAAGAATCCTGATTGAATTAGTATAATACAAATAATACTTATCTGATAAAAAAACAAATCCCTTAATTCTACTAGAAAAGAAGGGCATCTAATTTGTAACACGCTAGACCCGACCCTAAAATAGAATTCGAGTACCGCATGTCACTATTAAAAATCAAACTAAATTTGAAACATTTTGGTGAAAGCTTTATATAATTCTTACAAAGTTACAAATATAATACATATATTACTTGTTACTTTACCAAGGTTGTAACACTCCCCTATTGGTGTTGCGACATTGAGCTTCTTTTTCCGTAGTAGCGATTCTCCCTTACTAAGGTTGCAACAATAAGCCCCCTATCTTCAAGGTCACGACGTTCCCCTACTGAAGTCGCGACGACATGCTTCTACCCTTAGTGTCGCGACATGTCTCATCATGGTCACGACATTACCTCTATATTTTGAAATTTTTATGTTTGAATCCCTCATTTATCACGATGTTTCAAAAGAGCTTTCATAAGCTCATTTATAACCCGTAATTTGATTAAATAATGTATTTAATTAAGTTTTGGAACTTAATGGCTTGTATGACATGTTTATTAGACATGTAAATGAAATTGTAGTTGCTTTGACAACAAATGTAGCATCTCACATTCGAATTTGGTGATTGAGTCGAGTGTGGGGTGTTACAAGATTACTGTTGAGGGTTTTCATTTGTGGCTAATATGGTGGATTTACTGATGAATTTCTATCTGCCATTGGATTCCTTCACCTATTGGGAAAGGACTGGGAAAATTCTTGTTGTACCTCAAATTGGGGATTTTGTTTTTAAGGGTTTCTATTTGCTTTAAGCCATTTCATGATATTTTTGTTTCACAAGCTTACTTCTTGCTACTGCAACTCTCTTAAGGAATTCTCATTTTTCTTACATTTTTTGTGAACTATTGCAAGCTAGAGTTTGGATTATGTGAAATTTTCTTATCGTGAGTGGTGTAAGGGTGGATCTAAGGAGGTAGTGGGCGGGGGTGTTGATTTAGGTATTTGAGTGTAATATTTGGGTGGGGGTACTGTGTATAGTTTGCATAATATGGGTAATGAGGTCATATGGGTTTATGGGTCGTAATGCTGACTTGGTTGTCATTGTGGTTAAGGAAATGTTTTTCATGCATTGGTTTATGTTGGTCTTGGGTTGTTTAAGGTTGTGTTTGATCTATGTTCATTTTCATTTCTATTTATGAGAGTGCTTGAGTCGGAGTGAGCTACGTTTGTCCATGCTTCGCACCAATTTTTAAGGTAAAATGTGGATGATACTGGAGACAACAATTCACCCTAAAGGCAAAGCGTAGTGAAGGGAGAATGAGATGATGGAGGTACTATAGGGAGTTAAAAAGGGAGTAAAGAAATAAGATGATTGGAGAATGAAAGAAAAAGATAAAGACCCTTTGCCATAGGTTAGGAGGGGTATCTAAAGTTGACTTTCCTATGCCACGTGTCATCATTTGATAAGTGGACTTGTCACTCGATGATTCCCTTGTTCTGTTGGCAATGTGATATAATGTGGCTGGGTTACAAGCTATGTGGCTAACAAGTGACAATCATCATATCAAAATGATTGGATTATTAGAGTGATTGAGTGATGTATCCATGATCCTAGATGAGACTTACAGTAGATGTTGGGGTAGACCTTTAGCCAGGTACCTTTGTTGCCATCTCTTCCTTACAATTCTAATGTGAAATCATCCACATTTTATCCTCCACAATCTTCCAATCAAATGTTTTATTGCCACAAAGGACTTAATATCAAATTGGACATTTCCTACCGCATTCCCATTGAAAAAAGAAAAGTTTCTGATCATTCATTATAAATTAACATACTCAGATCCACCTCTTAAGAAATTGATATTTGGACTACATCAAATGTAATCAATTATTGTTTGGGCTACATCAAATGTAATCAATTATTTAACAATCATGATTGGTAAAATAATTAAGTTATGAGTTGTGATTGCCAAATCTTAAACAAAAATAATAATTATATAACTGTCATCTGTTATAGGAAACAGGGAAAAGAAAAAAGAAAATGCACTTCATTATAAACAAATAGTGACAAATGAACTCGTCTCCGTTGGCATTAGGAAAGAAATAGGAGGCACTTGCTAAAAAAAATTTTACGTAGCCAACTAATCATTGTCTCTTCCTACAAATTCATTACTAAATCAATCGAAGAATAAGCCCTCAATTTGCCGGCTCTTTTGCCTTCAATAGATTCTGTCTGAAAAAGTAGCCGTTGATGTATCATATATGAATATATTTCTATCTTTTGTTCCTATACTAAAGAGAGAGATTTTCTTTCAAGTTGGAGATGGAAATTGCAGGTCCGTGATTAATATTATTGGATGCTTGGACAGTGGCCTGCAAATTGCTGGGACCCATCTTTGCGGAGTGGTCAAGGTTACCGTATTAAAAATGGTTGTCTTTCCTCAAAAAAGATGCCGCAACTGCCATAATACCGCCAAAGTGGTGGTGATGGCACCACCAATGAAAGCTGATGAAGTAGGCTGGGAACCGGCTGATGAGATGTCAACCGCCATCGGATTGGAGGATTTCACACTGCAAAACAAACGCAAATCAAGTCAGCTGCCAAAATCCAACCAACAAATTTAAAGCATGTGATGTGATGAAATGCTTGCGTGTAAATACAAATGGCGTTCAGCAGTTGCAGCATGGGACGGTGCTGATTTTTTAGACTTGAAGCATACACATGAAGATATAAATAAAGCATTTAAAATATGAACGTGGAAGCCATATCTGGGACCAATCAATTTGAGGTCCCCCATGTGACTCCCTTAACCGACTTGGAAACTGAAAAACCTTTTGGGAATAAAGAAATTTCAACTATAAGATTTAGGGTGTGACAAATGATTATTAGTTTATTACCTGGTGGAAGGGGAAGGGCAGAAAGTAATAACATAATCTGCACCAGCGCAAGTGAAGGTACTGGTTCCATCGTCATAGGCGTAGCTATAAGCTGTGGGACACGCTGTTTTGAAGAATTGCGAGTAAGTACTGGGCTTGCACGTATTTGGGGTAGCATAAGCTCCACTGCAGCAATATTGGGGGTCCCCAAAAGCATCGCAGGCACTCTTACATGCAACCCCATCACTCCCATCGACAACCTTAAGCTCCATAGGACAGTCACCGTTCAAATCCGCAGCACATCCAGCTGAGGTACAGTTAACTCCAGTTCCACCTTGTGGGGATATCATCATTGGTAGA
This sequence comes from Gossypium anomalum, assembly GCA_025698475.1. NCBI lineage: Eukaryota > Viridiplantae > Streptophyta > Magnoliopsida > Malvales > Malvaceae > Gossypium > Gossypium anomalum. The sequence goes on from CM046966.1 coordinate 22,790,942, forward strand.
TTGTAACCATCAACAAGGCTGACATCAAAGAAATCCATTCCCCCAGCACCATTGAGTGTAAACTCCGCAAGGGTGGCAGGAGGGATTGCACCACCAGAACATTCAAGTGTCGATGAGCCGCAGTCTCCGGTGAGACAAGAGAACTTACCGGATGAATCTTCGGTGCAAAGGGTTCGACCCCATATCCGACCCGACCAAGATGTTGGAACAGGGATGGACGTCGATTGGCCTGGTTGAAGTGCGAAGCCTGTAGGTGAAATTTGTGGGGTTCCAGCACCTGATAGCACCCCTGGCCAAACGGTATAGCTGCATTTGTTTACGATAGAAAACGTCGATGAATGAGCACCTGTAAAACACGAAAACCAATCTAAAATTAAAACCAACATCAACCGATGAGAAATTATAGTTGGGCAAATGGTAAGTGAAGTGTGAGTTCATGAATGACCTGATAACAGTTGAAGGAAGAACATGGCCAACGTAATGGAAAGCTGAAGAATAGCCATTGAATGAGGAAGAAAGAATAAAGAAGAATACGAAAAAACTAGATTTGGTAGCTCTTGGTGTAAAATTTAATTTGGTATAAGATGGGGCATTGGCCGACTATGAGTGCTTATATATATAGTAGGAAAGCATAAAGGTTGAGTATCAAATTGGAAACATTGGAAGCTGGTTACGCTATCCACGTGTCACCGACTTTTTTTTTTTTTTTTTAGTTTTTCTTATTTTTCGATTATTATTCCGAGAAAAGAATATTAAAATGAATGGACGAAGTATGATGAAAGGGAGTAGATAAGGGGTTTATTTTTATTTCATAATTTCATTGGATTGATCGAATATTGTTTTCAGTCATTATATGACTGTATCTCATGTTTCTTTAACTATTAATCCTTAACTCGTGATTTGTGAATTTAATTTTCAATTTTTTAAGATTTAAATTCTCATATTAACAAAATTTTGTTATTGGTTTAGTTGGTGTTATTTCCTTTGACGTTTTTAGTTCATATACTTTTTGAATTATGAAATTTTAATTTTTAGTTAATAATCATAAAATTTATTAATTAACATAACCTGTTTTTTTTTAAATATTTTGTAAAAATAGCAAGTTCAGATAATATCATACATTTGTCATATAAAATTTTAAAAATATGTAATTTAATAGTTACTATATAGGTAGGATTTAAATTTAAAAATTTTAAAAATATAAAAATTAAATCAATAACCACATATAATGTAAGGATTAATAACATGATATAAATTGAGATATGTAGGATTGACTGGCTAAATGAAATTTCATGTTAAGTCCTATAAAAACTTTTAACATTTATTTAAAGATTGGATCCAACTTAATTTAAATAAAAGTTAAGGGGGACCGGAATCTCAAATAAAAAATTGTGTATGAAGATGTGGGTACCATGTGAAGTGATAGGGAAGAGAGATATGGGTGCAAGGCGCATATGTGTTGCTGAGGCAGTGGCAGTGTCACATGCTGAACCTGCAAATGGTTAAAGTCGGCCGCCATAAGCAAACACAAAAATAGTAAACATTAAATGATTATATTAAGATAGGGCTTTGGAAGTATTTATGAAGCCACATAGGGATTCTGTTGCTGCTGTCCTCTGAATTGACTCTCCCCCTTAAGCCTACACAAAGGACGGCTCCAAACTTACATACAAATCAAACAACATGAACATGGAACGAGGAAACAAAGGACAAACCCCCCACCAGCCTTGCAGTTTCAGACCATGTACGGTTTATTTCAAAAATTTTGAACGAATCAAGGAATCTCGAGATGTGCAGTGGACTGAAACACAAGTTCATAACCAGGGTTCATCTGATGTGCAAGTTGTTAGTAGTGTCACCAAGCAAGTTAGGCAGGGTGTGACAATTGCGCAACTTGTTTCTCATCCTGACCTCACTCAATTCATCTCGTGATACATAATTTAAAATTGCTTAAGTATTCACGTATACGTGATATGATATCAGTCTAAATGGGGCTCCAATATGTTGGAGTGAAAAGGGAGTATGTAGCTGATACTAATAGGTATGGGTCTACTTTGGGAATATTATCATTAAAGCGAATAAAGAGAAGGATAATATATATATATATATATATATATATATATATGGTAAGCTTTATTCAGCTCACCTGACCTAGAACTGGGATTTTCCTCTTCATACATATAAAGTGAGCATCAGGAAATGCGGACTTTGAAGGAGGGGAAAAGGCTTCCATCAAATATTAAACCTTTGCAGATACACCCAAGCAACTTGACGGCAATGGTGAACTTGATGTGCTAGTTTACTACTATTCTATTCGTCACCAATAGATATAAACTGCGATCGGATTGGGATTAATCATTAATCCATGAATATAAACAGTTGACAGAGGTCAATGTGTATTTTCAAACTCTCAACTAGTTTCAGCATTTTCAATGTGGTTTTGGGGTAGACGCTGGGGTGCCCCCTTCACACTATAAATTCTTACTTTTTTTATGCACAGTTCCATTGATTTTGAAAAGGGGTGAAAATATTATATTTAAATTAATATTATAAAATTAAAATATATTAATTTTAACATTTGAATATATAAATCATATTTTCGATATTAAAATAAAATAAATAAGTTCATAAGTGATGGAGTAATGTAAAGTATATTTTTTTCTCCAACTCTTTATTATTATTATCATAATGTCATGTTCTTATTAATTTGAATTTAATAGATATTTAATTTAGATTATAATACAATATATTAAATGATTTTACGGTACCTCGTTGTTAATATTATGATGTAAATATCAGTTTTAAATCATTTTTAAACAAGTAATATAAATTATTTTTAAAATTCAATCTGAATATATAAATCATATGTATAAGTTATAGTTAATATAAATGTGGGGTAAATTTATAAGGGTAAACTACATCCATGGTCACTCTAAAATAGGGTTTGTCATATTTTAGTTATTCCAATTTTTTTTCTCAATTTAGTAACTTTAAATAAAATAATTGTGCAAATTAGTCGCTACTGTTAAAATTTTTGTTTTCTTTTATCAGATTGCTAATGTGGCATATTAGTCCATTGAGTAGTTGACATGTGGCATTTTTCATTGACTTTTGACTAAAGTTTAAGCACCTCCTTATAATTAGCCCAAATTCCGCCCTAAACTTTATAGAGAGGTTCTTAAACTTTAGTTAAAAATCAACGAAAATGCTACATGTCAACCACTCAATGGACTAATGTGCCACATCAGCAATTCAATAAAATAAAACGAAAATTTTAATGGCAGTGACTAATTTGCACAACTATTTTATTTAGAGTGATTAAATTAAAAAAAATTAAAATGACCAAAATAGGACAAACCCTACTTTAGAACAACAGTATACCCAATTTATAATTTGGTACTTAAACTGAATTTTGAAAAGCAAAAAAATTGGTTTGACTTGAGAAGTACAAAATACACCATTAGATACTTCTTAAACACAATTAGAGTTTCGTTTAGTTTAAAAAAAACAAGGATTGTTTTCCGTATTTCAGAAAATAGAAAATATTGAAGAAAATGTATTTGATTAAAATTTTAAAAAAATAAAAATATGTGATATTTTCATTGTTTTCATTAAAAAAAACTTTGTAAAAGTGAAAATGATGAAAAAATAATAAATTTTAATTTTAAATAAATTGGTCATGGTTCAAATCCGTATAATCTCAAATATATTCATTTTCTTTCAACAACTTTCAAATATTAAATTTGATATCTTGAGTCGTAAAACTTTTGATTTTATTTCTTATGTTTTTACCAAACTTGTTTTCACTATTTTTATTAATGAAAACAAATTTTTCAAACAATAAAATATGAAAACTGTTTTTTGATTTCCTATGTTTTTATTATAAAAAATTGATTTTTGCTCATTACACAAATTTTTAGTTAGATAATATTTTTAACAATAAAAATATCAAAATAAATAAATAAATAAAATTAACAATAAAAAATCAAAATTTTATATTAAAAATATTATAAACAATAAAATTTTTATAATGAATTCTTCAAAAAAAACTAAATAACAATATATTTTTTCTTAAATTCAAAAAGGTTTTACCTTTTATAATTTCATATATTATATAGGTTATTAATTATATTTATAATAATTTATTATATTTTATTCGAAAATTATTTTTGACAATTATTAATTTTATAATAAATATAAATCAATTAAATAAGAACTAAATGCTTAAATTAGAGTTTAACCTCTTAAGGGTTATTCGCATAATAGTTAAACATTTTAAAATAGTCATATAAAGGGCTTAACTTTTACACAGGTGCTCAAATGAAGGCCAAATGGTCAAAAAAGAACTAAATCTTTTTTAAAGTACTCAAATAAGGGTCAAACATTTTTTAAAGTGTTCAAATAAGAGCTTTTCAAGCGCCGCATATTGGGTCTCAAATTTTGTTTTTATTCTTTTCTTTTCTTTTCAAGCATTATTTGATTCAACTATCATTATTTTATGCTAAATACATTAGCATTCGCCTAATTTTTATTCAAGCTAGGTTGAAGTGTGTGAAAAACCCTCATTTGAATACTTTTGTAAAAGCTAGACTTTTATATGACAAGTACTTATGCGAGTAACATCTAAACAGTTGAGTCCTCATTTAAGCATTTAGCCTGTAGTTAATTTTAATTTTATTTTATTTTAAAATTAAGAAATTGAACTTCCGTATTACTCACATAACATAAATACCGGCTTATTTAACAAACACTGATCACAATACTCTCCACCATCTAGTAATTACACAAGTAGCACAATACAGGCAAAAAGCTCGTTCATGTTCATGCATGGATCTCTAGCATCGACATCAACAATTCAACAGCTATTAAGATTTATCAGTCATTGCCGAACAAGAGGCAGGATGAAGCCCTGTTAAATCCTAACAAGCCTCAATCAGATTGAGAACTATCAAGACTATATCCGAGCCCCCAAACAAGGGCTTAACTTCAAAGGAAAAACAAGATATAAGCGACTAATATGCAACAATAATGTAGGGTGCATCAAACCAAGTGCCAATAAAATATTATTGCAGAAAAGGAGCATGAAATTCCACCAAGTTTAGACTACAACGTATTTCAGAACATAAATGATGAATGAAAGACAATTTGCATTATAGATATGAACATAGAAATCGTTAACTCATTCACACTTGAAAATAGAAGCTGCTCAAATCACAGGCAATAACCACTAAATTCTTATCAGGACCAGCTCATCTATGTACCAAAACTGGCAAAATTCTCTCCAGGAAAAAGGGGGAAAAAAGAAGCTGGATAATTCAGAACAAACTTATGAATAACCTCCCAAAAAAGATCTAGAACCCCAAAACATAGAAGAGAAATATGTACTTTTTTTTTCTTTTGTCTTTTCGTTCCCAATTAAGACAAAGCCTTCAGGTTTGGACACTCCCTCGCATAATGCCCTGCCTCACCGCATTTAAAACATTCCGTTCCCCTGTTGCTGTTACAATCCCTCGCCAAATGCCCAAACCCTCCACACGTAAAACAGCATCCCCCACTGTTTCTGTTACAGTCTCTAGCAAAGTGCCCAAATTTTCCACAGTTGTAACACTTCCCACTTCCACCACCGGCAGCGCCGCCGCTATCTCTCCTACACTCCCTCGCAAAATGTCCTGGCTCGCCGCATTTATAACAAGAAGAGCCACCGCCATTGCCTTTAGGGGAATGATTGTAATCATCGTTAACGTTGTTACTACAATCTCTGGCAAGATGATTCAAATCCCCGCAGTTATAGCAACCGCCGGTGCCATTCCTCCGATCGTTTCCGCCTCTCCAACCGCCACCACTGCGACGGTCCTTCTTACTGATGGCAGAGCCACCTACGGCGGTGACATCAACAGCCTGAGTCTTGCCACCGTTGCCTTGGGAGATAGTGAACTCAACGGATTCGCCCTCAGCAAGGCTACGATAGCCTATGGATTTGATTGAAGAATGATGGACGAAGAGATCCTCGCCTCCATCGCCAGTTCGAATAAATCCGAAGCCTTTTTGGTCATTGAACCAGAGAACCTTTCCGGCGGATTTGTGTTGCAGTTGATCTTGTTGTTGTTCAGCCATTAGCGATAAAGTTGGGACGTTAAAGGAAGAAACTTTGGAGTTGTAATTAGGGTTTTGATGGTAAAAGAAAGAAGTTGGGGAATTTATATGAGGAAAAGAAGCCCAATGTCCGAATTCTACGTTTCCCTCTTCGACTCTCTCAGTCCTCCTCACTTACGGTTACAGGCGATTAACTGATTATGGTCGGGCTGGCCAGTTCTAGGCGTATGAATGATATCAATATAATCTATTTTTTTTTATATATATTTTTTGAATTTTTATGTATTTTTATTATTGTATATATATTTTTAAATTTTATAATTAAGCATAATTATTAAAGGCTAAATTTGTTGAATATTTAAAATCAAGACTAAATTTGTTAAGGTAAACTATACAAATGGTCACCCAACTTTAAAATTTTTCAATTTAGGTACTAATGTTTGAATTCGTTTCTATTTTTGTTACTAGCCATTAAATTGATAACAAAAAGCTTTTTTTTAATTGGTATAATAACACATTTAATCTTTAATACTTACATATTCTATCAATTTAATCATAATTCTAAATAATAAAAAGTTTAGTAAAAAAGTAATTTGCTTTTCACTTAAAATAGTATAAAGTTCAAATTTTGTGTTTTTTGTTAAGTGAAAATTGCTTTATTTTGTGCTGTTTAGCTTCATTTACTATTGGCCTTCTTATTTGTGATGTTTTTCTTGATAAGTATTGTAAACAGACCAATTTGCCCGGCCCATTAGAAACCCAAAATAAAATATAAAATAAATAAATAGTATAAAAATCCAAATATCAATAGTACAGTAAATGTCCATTTACAAATCTAGCCCAAATACAAGAACAAAAATTTTAAATCATAGCGGCCCAGTTTACAGTCCGATTACAAAAATTATGGCCCAACAGCAAGAATAGGCCCGAAAAGCCCAAAATGTCAATGTTTCAGAAGCCCTAGGGCTCTCTCCCACTTTGCGCCGTATCCGAGCCCCCCAGCGCCTCCGTACACTCCAGCCTCCAGTAACCATGCCAAGCCTTCAGCACCGTACGACCAACCCGCAGCCCTCGTACGCCATGCCCGCACCTCCGTACGATGCCAACGCATTCCGTACCTGCACACCAAACACAAAGAGACAACAGACCCAAGAAAATAGCAGAAAAATTGTGTATTTTTATTATTTTCTTCTCTCGGCTATAAAGCCTTGTATTTTTTTCGATTAAGGGGCTTCCTTTTTTACACACAATACAAACAGACACTATTCGCATATTGAATACAAAGAAAAGGCCACCTATATTCGAAGGTGATTTTTCGATTTAGATTTGTAGGCATTCCTTTTTTTTGGTTGTTCTTCGTTTTGTGTCGTTTTTTTATTCGAAAGCAAATAAAGTGAAGGGGGAAGGACTTACCTTCGCATACGAGCCATCGGAGACCTCATCTCCTTCGCTGAAATCGAAGTTGAAGATGGGATTTCGGGGCTTAAATCGACGAACACCATGCTAGAGTAAACGGAGGAGCAAAAGGGGGTCACCGAAGGTCATCATTCATTGTCGCAGTGATGAAATGATGGCCGAACGGTGCAAACCTTTGGGTTCCCCCTCTCCCCATTGTTTTGACTGAAATATCTAGGGTTTTCAGGGGCTTTGTCCTATTTTATTTGGTGATGCGAAACAGTGCCGTTTAAGGCATGGTTTGTAGCCTTAAAACGACACCGATTAGAGAGCCTGACCCGATCTGTTCCCAGGTGCCCGGAGGACCCGCGCGTTTTCGCAGTGAGGGTTATTTGCAAGCTTGGTCCTCCCCTTTCGTGTGCGCACCCAATCGCGCCATTGCTGTTTCACTTCGTCAATCTACGCGTGTTTGCAAGTTAGTCCACGTTTTAATGCTGCGTTGTGAGGACTGGTATATTTCCAGTTTAGATCCTTCTGCATTTACATGCATCGCGCATTGGTCCCTTTTTATTGTTTTGTTTTCAAATTATCCCTTTTGTTTTGGATTGATTCTAATTAAAGCCTTTTAGTTTATAGCCCTTTTTGTTCTTAATTAATTATTTTTTAATTTTTAAGCAACTTTGGTAATTGTTTCTTCATTGTTGTAAATTCGTTTTTGAAATGTTATTATCATACTTTGTATACTTTGAATATTATCTCCTTTATATTATTATACGTATACATATTTTATAACAAAGTTAACGTATTTTCATGCATATAATGTTTTTTTATTCTAACCATGTATTTTAGCATATATTTTTGCTATGATAATATGTTTGGTATATATGTTTTGCATAAAATTATTTTTCTATCTGCTTATATTAGTACACATATTTGGTTTATATATATTATTAAATCTATACATATTATCATTTCTATATAAATTTACATGTACTCACTTTTAAATTTATATGTATATATATTAATACACTTATTACTTTAATAGATTTTTCTATTTTAAAGCATTTATTGCTTAATGATTTGCCAAGTATTTTCTCTATGTATATATGAAATAATTTTAGAAACTTCATATTTTTTGTAATTATAAAATTATTATTTTTTGAGTATATCCTTATATTATACTACTTTTGTATCTATATAGTCTATTATTTTAAATGTTGTGATATAAGGATATGTATAATTTTTAGACTAATTTAAAATTTTATATATGTCTTATTATTAATCTCATGTTTTTTTTTTTTTTTTACAATAGATTTACATGTACATATGTCTTTTAAATCTATTTTGCGTGTTATGTCTCGCCTTGTATCCTTATTATTCTTTTGCATTATATATTATTAAAGTTAGCATGTAGCTTGTCAACTTTTAAATATATTTGTGTTTAAAATATTTTACATGTAATTTGGTTCAAACTTTCATTCTATAATATCTATTTCAAAAAATTATATATCTATCCCTAGTTTTTTATATACAAATTTGTCAACCTACATTTTATGTGTCCATTTATTCGTCGTTATTTTAAAATAGTTTTATACCATATTGCTTCTTCGATTTGCATTTTGTCTTGTGCATCTAGTAGTAATCATTTTATATTATGCCATGTATGTTGTCGTCGCATATTATTTATTCATTGTTTTATATTGTCATGTTAATTATTCTCCATGCATGATTGAAATTGAGTTATATTTCCAAGTTAGTTATACTTAGTTGTTTAAGTGTTTCTTAGTTGATTAAATAAATTGTATTGTCTCCACTCTTCCATTGTCATATTTTATGCGTACATATATATATTACCCCATATCGTCGTTTTCCACTTGGTTTTTGAAATGTGGTTTTATAAAGTCCAAATTTTTATGATTAATTTCGTCTTATTTCAAATCGAATTAATGCGTTTCAAGCTAGTTTCACAATTATTTAAGAATCCTTTAAAACGAAGGCGATATTCGATATTTGGCAATTCACGGAATCGTGCCCTAACGTGTTGGGTTACAATTTCTCGTTTGCTCAAAGTAATCGAAGGTCCCTTTAGAATTTCACCCATGCCTTTTAAAAAAATCCTTTAAACGAAGGCGATGTTCGATATTTGGCAATTCGCGGAATCGTGCCCTATCGTGCTGGGTTGCAATTTCGCGTTTGTTCAAAATAATCGAAGGTCCCTTTTGAATTTCACTTATGTTTTCTAAAAACTCTTCAAAACGAAGGTAATATTCGATGTTTGGCAATTCGGGGAATCGTGCCCTATCGTGCTGGGTTGCGATTTCCTGTTTGTCCAAAATGATCGAAGATTCCTTTAGAATTTTACTCATACTCTCTAAACTCTAAAATAAGGCAATGTCTGACATCTAGAAATTCGAGGAGTCGTGCCCTACTGTGCCGGGTTTCGATTTTCTCGTTGGACTAAATAATTGGGCATCCTTTTGCGATTTTCAACGTATAAATTTTTGGAAGTCAAAATTTGTCATGTTTTCGAGGGCATAAAGGATCATGTCCTATCGTGCTGGATGTGGTGCTACATTCCTCTTAAGCAAGAGAATTTTGACGACTAACTCGGGTTATTTAAATATTATCAAAAGGGAACCACATTTCAAAAATATTTTTAAATCTTAGACATAAGGACAATATTTAATCGATTTGGTACCAATTTTGGGCGTAGTGAGGGTGCTAATCCTTCCTCATGCGTAACCGACTCCCGAACTCGTTTTCTCAAGAGTTCGTAGACCAAAATCATTGTTTTAGTAAACCAGAAATATTATATTAAAATAACCAAATCCTTAGGTGACCCGATTACACCTAAACAAAAAAATTGGTGGCGACTCCATATTTCGTTTTTCAAAAAGTCGATCACCCGTTTTTTAAGCCCCAAAAAAATGGTTTCGACAAGTATGATTTTCTTTCAATGTAAATAGAATTATGATCAAATTCAAGGGCGAAGCCAGAAAAATTTTTTAGGGGGGGCCGGATGAAATTTTAATTTTTTATAGTTTATATCTTTATAATTTGTAAAGGATTAAATCAAATTTTTATAATTTTAGGAGGGCCAAAGTATAATTTTACCTTTACTAATTTAAATTTTTTTAAAAAATTTAAGGGCCTAAAAAATAATTTTACATTTTAGGGGGGTCGGGGCCCATGCTAGCCCCCTACCTTCGTCCCTGATCAAATTGATAGAATTTAAAAATGTGAAGTGTTAAATTTATTGAAATATTAATAATTAAGATCAAATTGATAGAATATTTAAATATTAAGGATGAAATATTATTATACCAGTTAGAAAAAAGGCTTTTTGTTATCAATTTAACAGCGGGTGACCAAAATAGGAATGAATTTAAATGTTAATGTCTAAATTGAAAAATTTTAAAGTTGGGTGACCAAAACAAGAACGTGGGCATAGTTGGGTAACCATTTGTATAGTTTACCCAATTTGTTATTATATCAAGCCATGTCAACATTCCATTTGGTGACCAAATGCATTTTAACACTAGAGTGACTAAAATGTGAAATTTACTTAACGAGAATGACTAAATTAACAAAATAAAAAATTTGGTGACCAAAATAAGAATGCGCTAAAACTTAGATGAATATATGAATAGTTTACCCTATAATTTATACCATATGGATTTCTAATTGAGTTGATGTTATATATAGAGGTGCTCATTGGCCGGGTCGAGCCGTGCTAAACTAAATATTCAAGCCCATTTACTAGGCCTGGGCCTGACCCGGCCCAAAAAATGGGCCTAAAATTTTGTCCAAGCTTGACCTGGATAAAAATGTTAAAACCTAAGCCCGACCCGCCCCGCCCGTATTAATTTTTTATATTATTTTTATATAATTTTTAAATATATATAATACATCAAAAATACTAAAAATATCAAAATAAATATTTCCCAACAAAGACTTAAATAACACTAAGATAAATACAACTTAACAAGCAAATGCCTTTAAAATAATAACAAAAGTAACAATAAAATAAATTTTATATAATATCCAAATAATAATAATAAAATAGTAGCAACATAATAGTAAAATGGTAGCAAAATATGGAGAAAACAACAAGAAAATAATATTGAAATACAAAACAAAAAAAAAAACAATAAATTTTTTTTGTCTTTTAGTGAATTCGGGCCGGGCTCGAGCCAAAAATACCTTACCCTAGGCCCAACCCGTTTTTAAAACAGACCTTATTTTTTTTGTCCAAGTCCATTTTTCGGGCCTATATTTTTTTCCCAAACCCTCTCATATTTTAGGCGGGCCGGGTAGCCCAACCCATGATTAGGTCTAATTATATATTATATGTTAAATTTTTTATTAAGTTGATGTCACAAGTGAAGTATTAATATTTTTTTACAAAATAAATTATATTATTATAAGAGTATTTTTTGTCATTTTACAATTTGTAAAAAATTAATAAAAACTCATAAATAAAAGGATTTCATTATGATTTTCAAACCTTTATTTTACCATTTGAGCTAAAGGTATTATATAATTTTTTATATTCACTCTCTCTATATAAGGGATTATAGATCCACACATAGAAATTATACTTTTTTTTTTATAGTGTCAAATTTATGACAATATCATGGATATGCAAGGCTTCGCACAGTTTCCTTGGAAGTCCATTTAAGTGCAACACGGCTTTCATTACAAGTACCAATATAATGAAATGGTTTCCTGGGAATCAAGATGCCATCCAATATTGGCTTGGCTTCAAGTTCACCTTCTTCAACTTACCATCCAGGACTCCACTCACTGATTTATCTTTTGTTCATATTAGAGCCAAGGTTATGCCGTGTTGAGTGATGGATGTTGGAATGAATCGGATTAAAAGTAACTTATAAATGATGTCGTGACTATGGTTAACTCTTTCGTCCATAATTTTCATGGTTTTAAGGTCTTGTGTCATTATAAAAATAACAATACTTGCCAAAGAGTTCATTTTGCACCAACCGATGAAAACGTCGTGACATGAATCTGATCTAGCTTCTGACAATGTTGGTGTTGCTCTCCTTTTTTCCTCTTTTAGAGGGTTCTTGCTCAAGAATGCCCTAATGGTGTCATGCGTTGCCTTTCCATAGGGTAATGGCCATAGTGGTGAACATCATCGATTCTCCTTTCCTTCCCTTCCACATACATGATTTCTATGCTCATGCTTATTCACTCTTAGATTGGCCTTGAATTCAGATAGCGTGCTCGCAATCCTAAAGGAGATCCAAACCAAATCGCCCTCGCAAAAGTGCAGTTACAAAATAAGTGATCCGCATCCTCTCTTTCTATATGGCACAAGGGGCATTATGGGTCCATTGTTTTGATCCTTTTGTGGATTTTCGCCTTGCATGATAGTGCATTGTTGAGAATCTTTCACAAGAAAATGATTATTTTAATGGTAGTTTGGTAGCCAATATCGAATTTCAAATTTCTCTTGGTATTTGCACGGGGATGTGATCTAGAGTTATTTCAAGCTTAATGTTAAATTATTCCAAATAGGTTGATTTCATTGAAAATTCTCTACTAGATGAGAATTTTCATTTTGACATGTAGATTGCTTCAAAGAAAGATCTCACGTCACTCCTATTGTTGATGAAAATTTGGATCTCCCTTCGTAGTTCTTCTTTTTGCCTCTTATAAAACTCCATCATATCTCGTAATCTATTCTCTCTTTGCTATGTTAGGTCCTGTTTGTGCTAACTCCTTAGCTTCGAGGATGCTTCTCCAAACCCATGAGTTCCTCGGCTTGGCTTGGCACTGGAGGAAGCCATCTCTCATGCAATATTTCTTGACTAAAGTTTTCTCAATGGGCCAAATTTGCTTATTGATGATCCTCCACACATATTTTGTGAGTATCGCTCCATTTATGACAATATCCATTCTTCTAATCCCTAACCCACTTGTTACTTTATCCTTGGCACAAGTGGTCTCAATTAAGGAAGTGAACTTTCCTCCTTCGTTTGTCCTATCCCCATTAGAATTGACTTGAGCTATGATATAAATTTTGTAGTATATCATATTTAATTCTCATAATATATAAATTTTATAGCATTATAAACTTGAAAATGGGTTTAGTAAGCTAGACTTGAGAGTATGGTAATCAATACTATTCCTATACTAACTTTATCAGTCGGTATGTATCATTTCGAGCTAAAACAAATATAAAATAGTTTAGATTTTGTTTCTATAAAAAATTCAATGTGTTTGGTTGTTTCAATCTGTATTTGTTCATTTCGATTAATACTAACTTATATATGTACATATCGGTCTTGACTGATTGGAACAAAATTTTAATATTTTTATTATTATTACACCTAAAAGTAAAATATAATTACTAATCAAGTTATTAAACCTAATTATTATTATTATTTAAATATTGAGAAGGGATTATGAAATTGTGATTCCGAGTCATCTCTTTTTAATAGGAGAATGACAAATCAGATTTTTCCTAAAATACTAGAAATCAGGATAAAAATCTGATTTGTCATCCTCCTATTGAAAAGGGATAGGGATAGGGATGACGTAGAACTACAGTTTCATAGAATCTTTTCTCTTAAAAATTTTGCATATAAATATACTTATAAATATTTAAATGAGGTATATATATGTATGTATCTACAATATACATGATAAATATTTAAAAATATATTGATAACCCTAAAACGGTATATCAAAACATAGCACTATCTATATACTAGTAAGTAACAAAACCAAAATGGTACATCTACTATAATATGTTATTGTTTTTTTTTTTTATTTAATTTAATATTTTCAACTTAAACCTTACCCTTAACTAAGACTTACCGCTTATATCAATACTAAAAAGGTACTAGGGAGGGACAAATTTATTTGTTGAAGAAATAAGGTTGGCTATAAAATACCGATAGTTCTCATTATATGGGCTCAGAAAAAAAGAAAAAGAAAAAAAGGCAGTCCCCCTCCCTACACAATGCATTGGAAATTCTTATAGGTCGGGGCGGGTGCTAAAAAAAGAAAATGAAAAGGGAGATGATTAATTTGTACACGTGATCCATAAATATATATATATATATATATATATGTATTTAGTAGACTTCCACATTCCACTGCTCAGCTTTCTTCAATTGCTTTTTGTACTCGGCCCAGTCGATACCTGCAAAAACACATGATTAAATTTACCGGCTAGGCTAGCTTTTGAGTAAATCAATGGGGTCATTTTGTTTTTTTAGTTTGTTACCATCAGCTGCAGCGAGTGAGACCATTATGTCATCAATTCCCTTCTCCATTCCCCTCAACCCACACATGTAGACGAAGGTGTTGTCTTTCTTCAGCAATTCCCATAGCTCTTTCGCGTATTCAGCCATTCGTGTCTGAATGTACATCTTTTCTCCTTTCTCGTTTGTTTGTTCCCTGCTCACTGCAAAGTCCAGCCTGAAGTTTTCTGGGTTCTTCTCCTTCATTTTCTCGAATTCCTGCAATTAACATCACATCAAGCATTTCACGTTCTCACACAAAATCTCAATTACCAACACAAACCAGCATTTGCTTCCTCTAGAAAGTTAAACATTTGCTAATTACCTCCTTGTATAGCAATGAACTACTCGTGGGGACACCAAGGAAGAGCCAGGCCAAACCGTTGAACTTCATAGCATGTAAGAAGTTAAGTCAGTCAGTCACATGTTCAAATATCACGGATTACTTACTTATTCTTGTTGAGTTAATGCCATAGGTTATAATTTATATAACAGGTTTCATTGCCTGCAACAGCTTGAAACGGATGTTTTGGTAGATTGACCATGATTGTTTTCAGTGTTCACTCAGATTGCATAGTTAGCAATGCTAAACTGTCGTACATGATGTACACATACATATACCTTGTAGTCGTCATGCTTCTCGAAGAACATTTTCCACAGAAATGATCGAAAGGGAGCGATTCCAGTTCCTGTAGCGAGCTGCAATGGAGTAGCTGAAGGTGAAGATATTGTATGGGAACAGCA
The DNA here is from genome assembly GCA_025698475.1 of Gossypium anomalum. Taxonomy (NCBI): domain Eukaryota; kingdom Viridiplantae; phylum Streptophyta; class Magnoliopsida; order Malvales; family Malvaceae; genus Gossypium; species Gossypium anomalum. The sequence continues at coordinate 22,806,448 of CM046966.1, forward strand.
CTTATTAGTTCATTTGAGAGCTTGGTTAGTATACATACCATGATGATTGTGGCATTGGGATCCTTTGGCATAAGCATTTCTTTTCCAACAGGTCCAGTTATTTTAACTTCCGCCCCAGGTTTCAAGTCACCTGAAGATATATATTTAAGATGAAAACATAAAACATCAATAGGGTAAATCATATCAGGGATCATATTCCACCAGAAAGCTATCTCTGCCCTTTTGATCATTACTATTTCAGTTTGATGATGCTTATAACTATAATGGGAGGTTAAATTCTGAAATAAGTTGTTCAAAACAATAGTGCATATTATGATGAACCGTAAAAATTCTGAAATCTTACACAAGAAATTGGAGCAGACTCCTTTGACAAGCTCTCCTTTCTCGTTGGTGTATACCAGTCGTTTCACACATAGGGATACCTGCAAAAATACGATGAGATGTATGCAGAACATGCTAATGAGATGACTTGCAGACTTGGACTTGGATAGCTCAAAGCCTAATCTATATACCCAACAGCTTAAGAAATTAATATGAATGATGATGTGATAATAGAAGAGCAAACTCACAGTTTTGGAGTCCCCAAAATCACCGAGAGCACTGCTAGCAATAGAGTACAATCTCAGCTTGTGTGGTTTCCCATTCTTGTCCACGCCATCTGGAATCACCCCAATGGATTGCCCTTCTCTGTAGGGGACCTCTCCTGAACCAATCCAACCAACTAGTCAGCTATGCCTAGGAAGAGACTATTTCTTGTTTTAAGTAAATAATTATCTCAAGAATATAGCAAACTTTGATTACTTTATCATTAAAATTGAACATAAAAGTAGGGAAATGAGGTTACTATTAGAGCTTGCATGCATACCTTCGGTGCTGAAGACCATGTGCCAAGTCTCTCCAGGAGCATCATCGCCAGTGATCTTAGTGTTTAGAAGGCATCTACCAATGTAAGGGTTGATAGGCCTGAACTTGTTAACCACAACACCTTCATCATTTTTCTTGGATTCCTTTACAACTTTGGCAGGAGCTTCAGTTGTAACCTGGGCCCTGACAGAAACCACTCTCCCCCCACTGCAAACATCTCTGTAGTAAACAGGCACCTGGAAAACAAAACAAAAAAAGCAGCTGATGAACATCAACTTTCAATAATACCATATCATCACAAGCATGGCAAATATATACCTTCTTGAAGGTGATCCTATCAGGAGAGACAAGAGAGGTTCTAGCAGGGAGAGAGGTGGACTTGGTAGAAGGAAAAGAGACTGCAGCAGTAACAGCAGCCATGTCTTTTCTTTTCTTTTTTTTATAATGAAGAAATAAGAAGAAAGGAGAAAATGTTATATCTGATGGGGGTTATTGTTGCAGAAGAAGTAAAAGTGGTGAAGGAAACAAAATGAAGGATGTGATATTGTTTTCAATGTTTATGGATTATGAAGTGGGTGGAGGAGATTTTGAAAGCCAATGCAGTGGCCTGAGTGTGGATAAGTCCATGTGTAAATGTATGACTCTCATAGCACCATATATACCAGTTGTACAAGTTCATTGATTCTTTGCTCACCATTTAGTGCTAAATCTACAATTTCTTTGGAATTTGGGATCCAAAATCTCCTCTTATTTCAGCCCACTAAAAGACAATCCATGGGCAATTTTGCAAGTCCAAATAGTTTGATTGTAATAAAAGGTTTCGGCCTATTCGTTTTACTAGCCTATTCAATCCAAGGCCGAATTGGACAACAGCAGTAGGTTTGATTAAGCCCAACATTACCCTTTTGATGCCTTGTAGTTATTGTGGATACTTGATTTTGCTTTTTGAATTATTAATAACGCGGATATTAACACTCAAATTTAGATGATGATGAGCTCAATCAAGGACTATCAAATAATGATAAGAAGTATATAACCCAAAAAATATGCATTAGAACAATTAGATAAAATTGTATATGATTTTTATTTTTTTATTGGTAATCATATTATCAACTAATTTTTTAAACTAACATAATACTTACAATGATTTTATTTTAATTTTTTTACAACAAAAAAATATTTTTATCATTCTAATAATTTTTATAGTATTAAATTTTTTTAAAAATATAAATTATGTAACTGTGTAATTACAATTTGTACTACCAAATATGACATAAGAAATTACGATGTAATTATACTCTGTCAATCAAACACGTCTAGAGAATTATAATTTTTTATAATTACAAGAGAATATAATTACTACCCTAATAGTTACACTTTCATTCAATTACTATATGTTGTCCTCACAAATCCTTAGTAAGATAAAAAGTAGTTTGGAGAGATGAAAATTTTAAAGAGTAAAAAAAAAAGTAGAAAGGTTCAAAATGTATATATATTCAAAATGTAATGTAGAAAAATAATAGAAAAAATAGTTTTAGTAAATATGTCATAAATTCATGTATTATTTTCGAATTTAAAATTTATTTGTTGTATTTTTATTTTTAGAATTTTAGTTCATTTACTTTTTATACTTCAAAATCCAGGTTCTACTGTTAGCATTATTAACATTATTTCGTTAAATTTAGGTTTATTACAATGTCATTTTTGTAGTTACATGACTACTAAGTGAGTATTTTTTATTTATTTCAAAATGTCACGTAAAAAATTTTAACAAAAAAAAATAGTATTAGCCATTTGAATTTGAGTTTTTAAATCTAGAAAATAAAAAAAAACTAAATTTTAGAAATAAAAGTACAGTGACTAAATTCTAAATTTATGGAGAGGACAGGGACCTATGATCTATTTTAACTAATAAATTTTCTCTCCTTCTGTCGTCTCAATTTAAAATGATTTATTTTTATAGATTAAAATGGAAAATGATTTCTTCCCCTTCTTTCTTTTCACATACATTCAAAGTCATTTTTCTTTTGACCTTTTCTAAAAAGGACTAATAGACAATTTTCCTGTTTAACCAAGGGGAAGCAATGTCCTCACCCCACCTTGGTTAAATGAAAATTATATTCATCTAAGATAAAATTCCTAACTTCATTGGTATAAGTAGGTCATTTTAACTAATGAGTAGTTGATCCATTGCATTACATGATTAAGGCGTATATGCTTCTTCTAATCCGATTTTGTTCCCTAAATGTAATTGACTACGTTACCAAAAAATCAACAACATTTCCTATGTCAACCACAGCTTGAATCATTATCCTTCAGCTAGTGATGCTATCCTTTCAAAATCTCCCGACTGAAGTTGCTAAGTTGTTTTTTTCATTTTTCATCATTAACATGAAAAATGCTAAAGGCAGATAATATAAAGCGACAAAAGATTGATCAATAAAATCAAGTCATTTTAACATTTTATCAAACTGATATGCCATAGCAACATGGGCGTATTTCACAGTTTATGATGTTTAGGAGGAGCATGTACTCAGTTGAAAAGGGTGCTGAGAATTAATTCAAAGTAGTGGGTTGTTTAGTTGACCAAGTACTCGATAGAATCTTTGTTAGTTCCAGATTTTCAGTTTAATTGAATAAGTTGTTAGCTATTTTTGTGTTAAGGTAGTTTCTTTGTAAGCCTATAAATACATGAATTTATGCTTTGTTTTATCAATTCAGTGTTCATCAATAATAAAATAACTTTGATGCATATTGTAATTGTCTCTTTCATGTTTCATTCTTCAACAAATTTGGTATCGGAGCAAGGTTCGATCTTTTAGGCAATTGAGTGAAAGTTAGGTTTGGGTCCACTGGGTATTTGAGAGAAACACCTTTTTAGATCTTTGGGAAACACGAGGGAAGAGAGTGTGTGTTCTTGGGATGGCATCAGCTGGTTTTTCTTCCTCTCAACCACTCATACCCATTTTCAATGGTGAGAAATATGAATGGTGGAGCATCAAGGTGAAGACATTGCTCAGATCATAAGAGCTATGGGACTTGGTCGAGTACGGGTTCATTGACATACTTGAACCTGATGAAGAAGAAGAAAAGAGATTGAAAGAAACCAAGAAAAATAATGCTAAGGCATTGTTCATTATCCAGTAAGTATTTCATGACTCTATTTTCTCACAAATTGCTGCAGCAACCACATCGAATGAAGCATGGTTAATTTTGCAGAAGAGTATCAAGGTGATTCAAAGGTTATAGTGGTGAAATTGCAATCACTACGACATAATTTTAAAACCTTGATGATGAAGAATGGTGAATCAATTACTGATTTTTTTATCATGAACAAGGACAATAGTCAACCAATTGTGCTCTTACGGCGAACAAATTTCAAATGAGATAATTGTAGCGAAAGTTTTGCGAAGCTTGACGATAAAATTTGATCATGTTGTAGCTGCTATAGAAGAATCCAAATATCTGTCAGTTCTCTCTGTTGATGAACTAATGGGGTCTCTTCAATCTCATGAGGCGAGAATCAACAGATCAGCAGAAAAGAGTGAAGAGAAGGTATTTCAAGTGAAGGAGACATTCACAAATAAAGGCAACAATGATCGTTCAATAAACAATAATCGAGGAAGAGGAGCATTTCGTGGTGGTTGTGGTCGTGGTTATGGTAGAGGTAAAGGCAGAGGCAGAGGCAGAGGCAGAGGCAGAGGAATGAATGATGGACAGAGGCAAAATAATGAGCAAGGTAATATAAAATATGGCATACAATGTTATCATTGCAACAGATATGGGCATATAAAAGCTGATTGCTAGTATAAGGATAAAAAAATTAACTTTGTCGCAGAAAGTGATGAGGAAAACAAGCTTTTTTTGGCTTGTATTGATGCTAACCATAAGCCAAGTGATTTGTGATTTGTGGACAACGTCTGTTCGAATCATATGACAAGCACCAAATTCTTGTTCAATGTGCTTGGTGAGTCATAAAAGATAAAGGTGCAGCTTGGGAACAAAAAGGAGATGCAAGTTGAAAGAAAAGGCACGGTGAAAATTTTTACTAGCCATGGAGAAGGAAAAATTTTGGACAATGTTCAATTTTTTCTTGATTTAGGATACAATTTATTGAGTGTTGGACAACATATTTGGTGATGATGCATGTATCATCAAAAATAAAATGTCAGGCAAACAAGTCCATGTCCACATGACTCCAAGCAAGATGTTTCCGTTGGATGTTTCAAACATAGAGAACTTTCTTCTTACTGCAAGTGCAAAGGATGACACGAAGCTATGGCATTTGAGGTATGGACATCTCAATATTAAATGCCTGAAATTGCTAAGTGATAAAGGTATGGTTCTTGGACTACCAAAAATTGGCTCTATTAATTTTGTGAATGATGCATTTATGGAAAGCAAATTAGGAAGTCATTTCCTGTTGGAAAAGTATGGAGAGCTACTGAATGTTTAGAGTTAATTCATGCTAATCTATGTGGTCCTATGCAAACCGAGTCCTTAGGTGGGAGCCGTTACTTCTTGTTATTCACTGATAATTATAGCCGCATGAGTTGGGTGTATTTTTTAGAAAACAAGTCAAAAACTTATGAAAAGTTCCAGAAATTCAAGGCTATGGTGGAGAACCAAAGCGACTGCCACATCAAAGTTCTTTGCACAGATCAAAGAGAAGAGTTTGTGCCCAAAGAGTTCAATATGTTTTATGAAGACAATGACATCCGTAAAGAGTTAACAATTCCTTACACTCTAGAGCAGAACGGTGTCGTTAAGCAGAAGAACCGAACTGTTGTGGAGATGGCGAGAAGCAAATTACAAGCAAGGGGACTCTCAAATCAGTTTTGGGCAGAAGATGTGCCAACATCAGTCTATCTACTGCTCTCGCCAACAAGGGCTGTCATGAACAAAACTCCATATGAAGCTTGGTGTGGTAGGAAACCCAATGTAAGTCATTTAAGAATTTTTGGGTGTGTTGCTTATGCTTTAGTAAATTCTCATGCTCGTAACAAACTTGATGAAAAATCTAAAAAATGTATTTTTATTGGTTATTATACTCAATCCAAAGCATATAGATTGTATAACCCTCATAGTGGAAAATTTTCAAGTAGAAGAGATGCAGTGTTTGATGAAAATGCAAGCTAGGATATGACTGTAGAGCAGGTACAACAGGAGATTTATTTTTCCATTGAAGATTCTCCAGATGAAAAACAAGATTCAGCACCAGCAACATTTACAACACTTAAAGAGTCTTCTGAAGAACCAATTCCACTAACGAGATCAACAAGGGTCAGAAAGCCGAATCTGAAATATACTGATGACACTTATGCATCTTGTCAATTTGCTCTGGCTGTTTCAGATCCTCTGTATTATGAAGAAGCTACTGATAAGGAAGAATGGCAAAAGGCGATGATGGAGGAGATGAAACCATAAAAAAGAATGGAACTTGGGAGACTTGCTGAAAGACAAAAATGCAATTGGTTTGAAGTGGGTGTTCAAGACAAAATTTGGTGCAGATAGAAGCATCCAAAAGCACAAAGCTCGTCTTGTGGCGAAAGGTTATTCACAGCAATATAGTGTTGATTTCGAAGAAACCTTCTCTCCGGTAGCTTGGTTCGAAACGATGAGGCTTGTTCTAGCATTGGCTGCACAATTGCAATGGCCTATTTATCAATTTGATGTCAAATCAGCATTCCTTAATGGAGATCTATAAGAGGAGGTTTATGTAGCACAACCAGAAGGTTTCATAGAGAAGAGCAACAAAACAAAGGTGTATAAGTTGAAAAAGGCATTGTACGGATTGAAGTAGGCCCCTCGAGCATGGTATAGCAAGATCGATGGGTATCTTCAGAAAAAAGGGTACATGAGAAGTGAGAATGAGCCCACTTTATATGTGAAAAAGGAAGGTAAAAATGATTTCATCATTGTTTGTCTTTACGCTGATGATATCATTTATACTAAGTCTAAAATGATGAATGAATTCAAGATGTCAGATATGGGTTTATTACATTATTTCTTTGGTCCTGAAGTTCATCAAGCTGAAGATGGAATTTTTATTCCACAAAGAAAATATGCCAATGATCTTTTCAGTAATTTTGGCATGCTTAATTGCAAGCCTGCATCTACACCCATGAATATCAATGAGAAATTACAGCTAGAAGATGGAGAAGAAATGGTAGATGCAAGGAGGTTCAGAAGCTTGGTTGGAGGTTTAATTTATTTGACTCACACTAGGCCTGATATTGCATTTCCTATTGGTGTTATTTCTAGGTTTATGCATCAACCTTCAAAGGTTCATTATGGAGCATCAAAACGGGTCTTGCGGTACATTGTTAGAACTTTGGAGTTTGGCATTTGGTACTCAAAAACTCTATATTTCAGATTGTGTGGGTTTACAGACAGTGATTGGACAAGTTCTTTAGATGATAGAAGAAGTGCATGAGCAAATGTTTTCACTCTAGGTTTAGGGGTGATCACTTGGAGTTCTAAGAAGTAAGCTATAACAGCATTGTCAACCTTAGAGGCTAAGTATGTAGCAGCAACTGCAGTAGGTTGTCAAGCTATTTGGCTAAGGAGAGTGTTAGCCGATCTTTAACAAAAATAGAAATGTGCAACAGAGATATTTTGTGAGAACAAGTTAACTATCTCCATGACACAGAATCCAACATTTCATAGTAGAACAAAGCACATCGATATTCGTTATCATTTCATTCATGATTTGGTGGCAAAAGAGAAGATATCTTTGAAGTATTGCAGCACCCAAGAGCAACTAGCAAATGTGTTAACAAAGGCTTTATCAAAGGAGAAGTTTAGCTATTTTAGAAGTCTACTTGGTGTCTGCAACTTTAAATGAAGGGAGAGTGTTGAGAATTAATTCAAAGTAATGGGTTGTTTAGTTGGCCAAGTATCTCGGTAGAATATTTGTTAGTTCTAGATTTTCAGTTTAATTGAATAAATTGTTAGCTATTTTTGTGTTAAGGTAGTTTTTTTGTAAGCCTATAAATATAGGCATTATGCTTTGTTTTATCAATTCAGTGTTCATCAATAATAGAATAACTTTGATGCATATTGTAATTGTCTATTTCATGTTTCCTTCTTCAACAAAGGAAGCAATAAAGGGCTGTTTTCTTTCCTAGTTGGTTAAGAGAGATTTTTATTTTTTGCAATAAATACGAACATGCTTCGAGCTCTATTGAAGTTCCAATCATCAAAAACCAAACAAGGAAGAAGAGAACTTCGAGGGGTTTTTTTTATTATATAAATGTGAAAGATCAATTGTTTAATGATATGTGAAGGAGGACATTTGCATGTGAATCCTACAATGGAAAGTGATAGGTTTTGTTCATGTGAATATTTGAGTTACTCTACACTCACCATTTTTTTCAAACTCAAAAAACTCCAACTTAAAAGATGAAAAATTCAATCTCAATTACCAAAACCTTAAAAAAGAAAGAATATGTGTCATCACGAAGGAGACAAAAATAGCAGGGACAGATTGCGTAGAGACAAAGAATCGTGCAATGCACTTTCAACCATGAAAAATGCCTCTCACACCCTCACACTTGGTGATTTCCTATCTTATTATTTTAATGGAATATGATTTTTTTTTTAATGTGATTGTCAAGAAATTACTTCATAATGCTTGGTAAACATAGAAAGGTATTGAATAAGATCCCAAGAAAGTTAATTATCACATTTGATTTATTAAATACTTTCCTAATTTTGTAATCATAATTTACGAATTTACACTTATTAAATAAAAGATAATATTCATGTATTTAATTTAAACTTTATTCTTAAAAAATATTTGGATTAAATATTTAATAATAAAATTCTATTGATAATTTTTTAATTTATAATTTTAATTAAAAGCAATATTATTTTAAATTTGTCTTGCTTATATTTTCTAAATATAATAATGCGCATATAAAATCATGATAACTTATTTTAGAATTAAAAAAAACACTTGAAATCACGTTTTTTAAACTAAAGGCTAACTCATAGGAATATAAAAAAAAAATTGATTTTGGATATTACTCTAACCAAAACTAGAAATAATTAAATCATAGGAATATAAAACCATAGGCGGTCTACCCTACAACTCCTATACATCTTAAATGGAGCAATTTTACCCATATTCTACCTAAAAAAAAATAGTATTTCATACAAATACAAGTGCTAAATCAAATTTGTAGCTGGAAAAAAAATAAAATAAGGAAAAAAATTTACTTACGAAGAATCTATTAAGTAATAAAGAAAATCAAGTAGGAAGGAGGAAATAAGTTTTGTCTAAAGAATCTGAGAAATTCTGTTAAGTAGGAACGAGGATAACAGGAGAAAAATTATAAAAAAAAAAAGGAAAAAGGAGAAAACAAATAGGGATTAAATGTGCAATTTCACCTAAATTCTTTGTCTAAATTGATGATTTAATGTGATAGTTAACGGCTTAATGAAAAAAATGTTACAAATCGATAACATAAGTGACCATTTTGTAACAAATTAAAGTTCGACGACCAAAAGTAATTTAAAACATACAAAAGTAATTATTTCTATAGTTTACACTAAATAAAAATATAATATTTTAGCCAACGCTCGATTTTTTTTAGCGTGAGCAAGGTGCCTTTTATATTAATTTTACGGTCTATTAAACTATTTTTTAAAGATTCATGGCTACTCCTCTCAAACACTTTTATCGTCTATCTAATGATAAATTCAATTTTAGCATTTAGAATTTACTCCAAGGCAATAATTAAAATTATTTAAATTTGGTGTTTTATTTTTCATAATTTTTATATTTATTATTTTCTAATTTAATTTATTTTTTGTATTTCTACTTTTTATTTAAATTAAGTAAAAATTTTATAACTTTTTTGAATTTTTTTATTTAATTTTGAAGAGTTTTTTTTTTTTTCATAATTTTGAGAATTATAATTTTTATTTGTGATTTTTTAATTTTTAATTTTTAATAGTTGTTAATGTGACATAATAAAAAGTTGAGGGCCAATTTACTTCAAATGAAAAAGTAGTGGCCAAATTAAATAAAAGTTTATTGTAAAGTTTATTGGCACTATACCTTGTATATAAATGGCCAAAAATAAGTATTTAACGGCACAATTTTAGTAAAGAGACTATTTTACTCCTTCGTCTAATCAAATTACCCATTCTTTCAATAAAGAAGCCAAATATGATATGAAGTATGATACTTTTACTTTTATATGTATTTTCTCTTCTCTTCCCATTCTACTTTCAAATGATTTGTTTTTACCCAAATAATATTTTCTCTCCAACACTTTATTCTTATTTTCTTTTTCATTTTATTTTTTATTCAACAAATCATACATTTAATATGAATAATAAGTGTATTTAAATTTTAAAACGAATTTGTTAATGCATATCTAGAAAATACTAGAAATTACTTATCATAATTTTTTTAAATTTATTTTTTTTAGAAAAAGTATATTTTGAGAGATACATGTTATTTTACTAATTTTATTGTAAATTGATGAAATACTAAAATTGTTTCAACTTATTTACTTATAAATGTTAAAAAAAAAAAACTATAACAAGGATAATTTAATAAAATATATTTTTAAATAATCTTACATTCCGTCAATCAAATAATAAAATTTTACATTACAATCAAATATACTAAACATACCCAATAATGTGTTAAAATAATATTACATTCCCATAATGTTATTATCAGAAATAATCTAATATCTTGTGAACCAAATCCTTCTGGAAAAATATTAGAGGCCTACAATCTAATACTAATCCTATGATGCACCCACTACGGAAATAAAAATGATATAAAAATATTTAAACAATGAATTTTAAAAAAAAAAATAATCATTGATAGTAAAAAAAAATTTGTAAAGTTTCCTATTAATGAAGTTATGGTTGTCTAGCAAGGTTATGACTCCAAGAGATTAGGTTCAAGTATATTATAATTTAGGAGTGTGATTTTTCATTTTATTTTTAAATAATTTATATAATTCTATTAATATATTCTTTTTTTTTATAATTTTAATTTATTTGTATTTTTTCAACTAAATTTATGTTTGGTTAATTGGAGACATCGACCCAGTTAAGGATTTAAGTATATCTAGATATTGTCACACCCACAATTAAAAATATTTTCTTTTAAGATTTATTCAATAATGAATTTGTATTTTAAATGCTATCAAATAAGTGTTTGATACTTTGATTTATAATTTATAATTGCTTTATTTAAAGATGATATAAAAGTATAAAAAGATAAAAGTGTTATCACAATAACATTAATTATAATTTAAAAGAATGAGTATTTTTGTATTTCTATAATTTTATAATTTTATAATTGATAGAGGTAATAAAATAAAATTAAAATGTAAAAGTCATTTTAGATAAAGCATTGGTTGAATGGTAAAACTAAAACTTTATCGATCCAAATATCCTATTCAAATCCCATGTAAATTATTTTTTATTTAAAAAAAATTAAAATATCCTAGAACAATATAAATTATTTTAAATAATTCAATCAAGTGTTTAAACAATAGTAATTATAATATTATAGGCATTTGGCAGAGGTAACGGGGTGTGAATAATAAAACTAAAATGTACAAGACATTTTATGATAAAGGATTGGTTGAGTGGTAAAATTAAAGTTTCATTGATCCAAATGTCATAAGTTTAAAATTTACCCGATATAAAATTAATTATTAGCTTTTGTTTAAAATAAAAAGGTTGATACTCTAAAATAATATAACTTATTTTAAATATCAAAAAATATTTTTATATCAAGTTGATGCATAATTAATTTGTAAACTACTCAATCAAAAGTTTAAATAATAGAGAGGATGCATGTGTAATTTTTTTTTCGGCAAACGTTGCCTGAAATGCTTCACCATTAGCTTGTGACTCTAGGCATCCCTTTGAAAAGACCCCGGCTCCTGTCCTAGCTGCCAACTTCTATTAATTTTCCATGTATCCCCAGAACTTGTATCATTCATAACTTTGAAATTCAATACGACAAAAATAGTAATTTAAGGCAAAAAAATGTAAGTTCGGTGATATATGTGGTGTTGAGGTGCTAGAAGCTGCACCGTGACTCAATTACGGTTGACTAGTACCTTGATTGGACGTAGAGTCAATTCATCATTTTCACTATATTTATGGAAGATGTTAACATTAAACTGTTGTAAAAACACGAACTCTTTTCCCCTTTTCAACATTTCATCAGTGTTTCATGAAGCAGCCTTTATATTAGTCTTCCCAGTGCTATTAATTTCATGTTTTGGGGCTAATCAAGAAGGGGTTTTCCTTTTGACATCTGCCATGAATTGTTTTTTGACATTCATATATAAGGATTGCAAGGCATGGGATTCAAAGCTCAATTATCTTATGATATGTGAAGTAGGACATTTGATTGTGAATCCTACAATGGAATATCTGGGTAACTGCACTCTCTTCTTCAAACTCAAACACTCCCAACTTTAAAAAAAAATCAATCTCAACTACCAGAACCTTAAAAAGAAAGACCATGGAAAATGCTCCTCCCACCTAATGTTTCAGCACATAACCCAAACTTTATCATCTCTAAAAAGTTTGCCTACATATCATTTAAAGCTTGTGGAAATGGATATCTGCTTGCTTTTCTCTGTTTTCGAATTTACAAGCTTTTCGAATGGATGGTGAACTGAACTCGACTAACCACTAATTTGGGGCATACAATCAGTTTTCTCTATTGGGTGGATTTTGACAAGCATATGGGTGTTTATCCTTTTAAAGTAGTCGTTAGTTTAATCAAACTTGGGGACAGAAATTTGGGCCAAGCGTTTATTAGGTCGTTTTGATAAGTTTATGAGACACTGCTTTCAGTCTATCAATGAGTGGTTTAGCTTATCGTTGATCTCATGTGAGGACATGTTACATGTTCCTATTGATTCATAGCTAGCAACAAGGTATAAATGCTAGCGCTAAGTCGAGTTTGCAAGTAATATCAGGTTTGCTGATGGAAGCAAATGAAACAAGACCAAGAAAAATAGTAGTGGTTGTAGTAAGTCAGACCAGTTGGCTTGAAACTGTCCAAGCGCCTCAAATAATTTGAGGTCCTAAGGTTGAATGATTCATTTTATGGTGGTTAGAAAACACAAGTTTTAGGTCAATTTAACTTATAAAAGACTGCCAAATGATTAGGTCACCTTCGAATCAATGCCCCCCACTTTCTTTTTTTCCAGGTAATATGCAAAAATCTTATTCAGACAACTTTTTCCCTACCTTACCTCATTTCTAGCTGTTCCAACCAAGATGTATGTCACCAACTTATCAAGCATCAATAATGCAAAAACTAAACCCCTTTTGGAAAATATGAATAAATTTATTTAATTTATAATTTAGAAACCAACATACAGTTGTGATTCGCAAGGGGCAAGATAACTCCGAGAGGAACAAAACAAAAACCAACTCTTTCCTGGTCTTAAAACCAGCAATGCAACTCTGCAAATGGCTGAAAAATACTTATGATCACCTATGGAAGACTGGTAACTGTATGTACACTCCATTAAAATGATTGGATATTAAGGGATTCCAATGGAAAAAGGTGATTGAATCAATGAAATCCCCTTGAACCTCTTGACTGATACAGCTCCAGTCTACTTTTGGCCTCTTGTAAAAGAGTGTCTATTGTTTCATCCTGGGTCATGTAGGATTGTTTGGATGCCCATTCGAGCACAGTAAGCACCTCAGCTTGGGCGAGTTCTTCGCTATCCGGTACATGGAGGGCAATGTAGCATAGGAGAACCAATGCCCGGAGTTGAACGATTTGCTCTCCGAAATACACTAGTTGAATCAAATGCTTCGCACCTCCAGCAGTAATGATTGCCTTGGAGTGATCAAGGTGGAGGTAGTTGTCAGTGCAAGCAAACTTGGTGAGTGCAATGGCAGCCTCCTTGGAAACTTCAGCTTCCCTCTCATCAAGAAGTTTAACCAATGGGGCAATCATCCTTGTTTCAGTTGCTCTAAACGTCCTTGCCAAATTACCAATAGCCTTGATACAAGGAATCAGCAACTCCGAATCGGCCTTCTCGATGATCTTCAACAACTGATCGACGACAAGCTTACAAGCATGAGAATTCGGCTTAAATGCAGACCTTCTCAAATCGGTGTCCCGCTCTGCCACAGCTGTAATCTCCATTAATGCCATAGCCGAATTAAACTGCACATCGTCACTTCCTTTTTCTAACAAAACTGCAAAACATAGCAATGCTCTAGACTCGGTGATACTCCGACATATAGATGAATTCCCCTTGGCAAGATGCCATAAAGCTCTAGCTGCCATTGCCTTCATATAAGCCTTGGTAGCAGGATCTTCCAATTCCCTTCCCTTCATATTCACCCCTGACATCGAACCATTTTGCTGAGGTTGATAATAAATATGATGAAGTTGCTTGACATTACCCTGACTGTTACTCCTAACATGATTATTACCCAGCTTTTGTGGCAATTTCACCCCTCCATTCATTGCCATAGTACTGGTAACCACATTATGCATCTGGTTCGGGGTTTGGTTCCCCATGGGATGCGAAATCTGACTCTGATGGTCTTCGTCAACGGCGACTTTCACAGTCGAATTATTACTGCTGGCCATAACCACCGCGTGGATCGACGTAGCCTTGTGACTAGCAATCGCATACTTGCTATGTTCTTGAATCGTTTCGAACGCTAAATGGCTGACGAGTAATCGGATTATATTGTGCTGGGCGAATAAATCTTGACATTTTGGGTAATTAGCCGCCAACTCAGACACCGCCCACGCCGTCACGGCTTGAACTTTCATAGGACCTTCTTTGAGGATTTTCGCAAACACCGTGCAAACGCCGGCGTGGATCATGTGCTCCACGCTTTCCGGGTCCCGACCCAGAAGTCCAATTGCTTTGGCTGCGTTTTCTTGACCTTCCATTTTCCCTTCTTTGAGTAATTTCAATAACGGTCCAACCCCTCCTTCTTCTATAATCAGTTTCCCGTAACGGTCATTGTCTCTGGCTAGCGAAACGAGCGAAGCGGCGGCGTCGGACCTGTTTTCGTGTGAGCCGGTGTAAAGAATCGCGATTTGTTCCCATATTAGGCATAAAATGGGCTCGTTCGCAGCGATCGGAGGAAGGCCTAAATACTCATCGTCGCGATCGTCACCCGAAGCCGATACGCGGAGAAGCCAAGAAACATCGCCGATTGAGTTCTCGAGCTGAGAAGACATTTTGCGAAACGCGGCAGCAGGGATGATTGTAAAGACGCGCTTCATAAGGCCATTGGCACGGCATTTCAGGACCAAAGACAAGGCTTTATCGAGGACTTGTTCGGTGTCATCAATTATGCGGCACGTGGGACGCTCGTAAAGATCGGAACTCGCACGCGCCGCCTGTCGGAGTAAGCCAACGAGTTTCTCCGTCTTGGACTTAAGCTCCGCACACTCTTGCTTAAACGAACTCGCTTCATCCGCCGCTTTCGACACTTGGTCTGCTAACTGAATTGGCTTCGCCAAGATTTGTTTCACTATATCCGCCATCACAACCAAAGAAAAAAAAGCTAAACTTTATCAGATCAAAAATAAATGAATGAATAAATAAATAAATCGAAGAGAAAAGGGCTGAGCTTTCTTGGGTTTTTGGACTTTGGAAAGTTTCTGTCTTGTAGAGGCTTGATAAGCGGAGGAAATGGAGGGGGGGGGGGGGGGGGAATGGGAGTAATTGAAGGTGTTCAAAGCTGTTTCGTTAGAAAAGTGAAGAGAAAGATTGATGAAAGAAGAAAAGGGTCATTCATGGCGGACGAGTTATACAAGGTCAAATGCTTCTTTATAGCATTTTGTAAAAGGAAATAGCTTTTACTAATATTTATGGACTTTCCATAAAAATAACTCTGGGGAAATTTGGGTATATACACCGTTTCGGAAAATAATTAGAATTTACTTCGATTTTTTTGAAATTTTATGGGATTTTATTGTCAAAATTTTATTTTTTTTTCTAAAAAGAAATATATTTTAATTGTTAGGGTTAAAAACTTAAAGATGTTAATTTTCTAATAGTTGGACTAACGACTACAATTTAAACAAAAAATCCCCAAACAACTCCTCAACGACTATAAAATTTTTTCTTATATAAGCCCTTACACTTATCATTTTTTTCATATAATCTCATTCATCTATTCTGTCAACTATTTTTTTTTTTAATTTTCTATCTTAATCTCTCAAATTTTTCTTCTTCCAATTTTCTATCCTAACCGTTTATAATTTTTAGATTTTATGCGATTTTCATCATCTCAAAGATTTCAAATAAAATAAGATAATCTATTTTTAAAAATTTGTTACTTTTTTAATAGGTTTAACGATATTTTTTATATTAAATAAATTGTTAATTTGGTGCTCATTTAATAATATTATAATTTTTTAGCTTATTTCATTGTCTAAATTAATTAAATCTTATTTAATTTGATAAACATTACATATTTTAAAAATGTCAACACCTCTAATTCATTTAGATCATAAACACATTTCCGGCATCCAATTACAAATGATAAGAAAATATTATTATATATTTTTTATTTTAATTAATATCATTATTAAGTTGATAATAATATTTTTTTAACCTTTTTAAAGCATATATACACAATTTAAGTGCAAGAGCATTGCGTGTTATTGAATTGTACTTGGAAGAGGAGAGATTTTTACATGTGTCACGTGTATTCGGCGGGACTAAATTAGAGCTTACACTTATCAGTGCTTTGCTAGAAAGATGGAGTGTAACACCCTCGACCTGACCTGTTCGCCAGGTCCGAGTATCGGATGCTGCACTAACTCAAATGACTTAACAAAATTTTCTGGTTAAATTACATGCTTAAACAACCTGGATTTGAAAATTCAAACTAAATTTACAATTTGTATTAAAATTAGAAATAAAAATTTAAGGTTTCATTCCATTACTTGATTGCAAATTTTTGGACAAAGACTCAATAACATAAAACGACGCTTAACCCTAAGGTGGAGCCTCTACGGGTGCCGTTCTATAAACCTACATAGTTGCCGCATTTCACCTAGCCCCTGGCGACGTCTAGCTTGGTCCCTCTGGATTTCGAAATCTTTAACTAACTTGTATTCAAGTAGAAAACTTATAAGTTTGGAAGAACTTAGTGAGATCTGCATACAAAATTTTACAAGCAATATGAGACATCCAACTCAGAATTAAACTCCCTGATAAACGCATTCATTAATCCTAGGGAGCGACACTTGGCGACTGCCCAAATAATTTCTACATTTGCGGTCTTTCTTAGTCTTCAATGTCTTTACTGACTTAAATGACTAGAGCTCACTAACGACACCAGAACCTTTGCTCTACCAATATTTTTCCAATGGAGGCTTCTGTTATACAGTTCCTACCTTTGGAAACTAAACAAGATTTCTACCATTCTCTATGACTATGTCCGACCTCCGCTTTCCACTACCTTTTAACGGACATCATTGTCCATTCAACCTTGGACATGCAATTTCTCTCAAGGAAACTCTTATCAGCCTATCAAACCCTTCGACTAACATTTTCATGAACTGACAATAAGTGACTATGTACTATTGCAAACTAATTGGTGCCTGTTTGAATCATATGGAATCTGCAGCTTCTCTAGCAAACTAGTGTATGCGTATATAATGAATACCTCCATACCTAAGGAGCTTTGCTTTCTTGTTACCCTATCCAGGGTTGATACATAACTTTGGCACCACTCATTATTCCGGTGGTCTATATTCCTTCGACACACCAAACCCATTTCTTTTTGTAACTTATTGCTCCAGTCACACCACGATCACTATTCTCACCATTGACATCCTTCATAACCCATAGACTTTTATGTTTTGCGTCCTAGCAAAATTCTCGTGTTTTCTCCCTATAGATTACCCCGTGTTTACTATCTCGACTGACTAAACTAATTGTCATACCCGAGACATTTGATGTGTTGCCCCGAAAGATCTTACTGCTGTCGTGGTGTTACCCCATAGAGCCTATTGACTGCCATTGTGGTGATGCTTTATGAAACCTAAATACCGTCATTATGGTGCCATCCCGAAGAACCATTTTCATATTTTACCTTGATGCTCGAACATTAAAGTGTCCCCCCGCAAGGCTTGGAGCTTCACATATCGTGGTTTGCTCCAAGCAATCTCGGATGGCGAAATCTTAACGAAATTTCAATTTTTCTTTTTCTCTATTCCTCTACCCATTCCTCCATTTGTCGTCCTAACTTTGATGCTTGAACACTGCAGTGCCCCCTTCGCAAGGCCTAGAGCTTCGCACATCACGGGTGCATACAGTAACACCATATGGCGGTATCTAACAGAATCACTCATTCTTAATCCTAACTTCATCTAACCCATCTATGTTTTCCTTCATGCGTACCATACAAATTATCCTTATACATGCATCTCGCTAGATGACCAATCAACTACTATCGATTATTAAATTATCAGTAAATAGCTAGAATTTCACACAAAAACATGCATCAGCTAGGAAGTAAATTGCAGAAACTCACTTTTCTTTCTTAACCTTGTCAGTTTACCTTGTCTGAATCGCCAGAGCCCCTTCTATCTTGGCAGTTAAGCATGACAGTCATTTATCAATTAATTTTAATAGTGGTTAGTCCTTAAAAACTTAGAACCTTA
Source organism: Gossypium anomalum (assembly GCA_025698475.1). Lineage (NCBI taxonomy): Eukaryota > Viridiplantae > Streptophyta > Magnoliopsida > Malvales > Malvaceae > Gossypium > Gossypium anomalum. The sequence goes on from CM046966.1 coordinate 22,824,983, forward strand.
AGGCTCCATTTGTTCCACTGAAAATGATTTCCGGAAAATAATTTCTGAAAAATGATTTACTTTTCTGGAAAAGCTAATATTTTCTGGTTTTTGGATGAATCTGTGTAAAATATTTTCTGTTGTTTGGTAAATTTCTTTAAAATATTTCATAAAAGTTGTTTTCAGTTAAACAAACATACATTTGAGATTTTATTATTTTATTATTGTTTAATTGAATTTATTTTTATCTATAATTTTATATTTTACATTGCTTTTGCATATATTAAAAATATTATGTTAAATTTAGATTCATTACAACGTCATTTTTTAATTGCATGACTACTAAGTGAGTATTTTTTATTTGAAAATGTGACATCAATAAAATTTACAAAAATAAAAATAAAATTTATTATCAATATAATAATATTAAGCTTGATTTAAGCTAATTTTTATATAAAAATAAAATTATTTGTAGATGAGCTTTTTTCCGGAAAATGACTTATGCTTTTCAAAAGGGTAAGTCATTTTACAGGAAAAAAATGGGTTTATTTTACCTTGACCTGTAAGTCATTTGCCGCTGACCAAACTATTTTCTGTGAAACAAACACAGGAAAATGCAGAAAATATTTTCCGTAAAACCTTTTACATGTAAACAAACGGACCCTAAATTGTACAAACGCTTTGAGAATCTTACTCTACTCTTTTCCTCAATCCATAAACTCAAAGAGATAAGAAAACTTACCAATTCCTCAATTTCTCCACCACCAGACTTAAATTCACACCCCGACTACAACATGCAGAACTTTCTTTATCTGCCCTCCTCTTTCTTCAAAAAGATTGAAGATGATGATGTAACGGGGAGGAGAAGATTTATAAACAAAATCAAGAAAATTCTGTCTCCACTCACGCCTTTGTATACACTCATTAGGCATGATCCTCATTGACGTTTCCCGTCATCCATTCTTAATCTTTTTGTTTCCCACTTTAGAACCAACTAGTTACAATCTAACTGAACTAGAATCGAATTACAACTCTCCAAAATTCAAGCACTAAAATTTCCTAATCTCCTAACAGAGTTCGAAAATTTACTAATCCTTCTAATTTGATCGTAGCTTTCCTAAATTCCAAGTTAATTAGAGTAACTGGGTGTTACATAAAGACCAGAAACACACATATTACGGTGAGTGTATGATTACACTCAATGATGTGACATTACAACTCAACTTGCCAATTGTTATGGGGGCCACCAACTATTAGGAAATGTGTCAAACAATTTTAGTGGTAACTGGATAGATATGAAATAGTTAAAAGATAATTTTTACATTTTGACATAACTTTTAGTGCGATTGAAAGACAACAATTTGTTTGAGCATTCATACTAAGGTTGATTGGCCTAAAAGAAGCCGGCCAACTCAATTAGGGATTAGATGTTTTGGCTACATTGTACCGAGAGATGTGTTAGAGAATTGAAGCACAGAAAATTAAAACCGGTGGCTGTATACTCCTTCAGTCATGGACATGATACCACTTACCATTTTTACGTCCCGTGTAAACTTCCTTTATCAATTCCTAGTCATAATAAGGTAATATTCATTGAATAATATAGTTATCATATTTTTTTCATTATTATATTTTTAAAATAACATATTATTTGAACATGTGGAACAATGACGCGAGTCATGTAGATATACTAAAGGAGCTTGAAGATATCTAGTTATTATTAGATCAATGGTCAGAAACTACTGTAAGTTTTTAAAATTTTCAATTAAATATTAATTACATAAGGATTTGAAATTTAATATTAGATAGGTAATGGAATTTATAATTTCGTATTGCAGTTTGAATGAAAGTCATACTTTGATCCGAGAATTCAAGAATGCATCTCATTTGAATTTTTGACAAATCGTAATATCTAGCACGTCAAAGTGCTATTGATAGTTTTTGTAATGGTTGAGATGCATGAATCTGATCGAGTGATGTGCCAGTTTGACTTTGTGTAAAATATTTTACCCTCATCTTAGAACCTCGATGAAGTTCACAAGATTGATTTGCTGAGGAGAACCAATGAAGATTGGCCTAAATTTTATGCCAAATATATCTACTTGTGAGAACATAGATACGATTTCATACCTATGCACGAACAAATTGTCAAACCTGGTTTGGCAATGTCTTCGGATTACATGAAATAGTTTAGACTTCGTGGTAAGCCATATCTATTGCCGGAAGAGGAAAGAAGTAGACAAATTTGTCGAAAAAGGCCAACACAACTGCATATGAGGCCACGATTGGAAGTACATGCATCGAGTTCATCATCATCAACTCTAACCCTAAACTCTGTACCAATAAGTGCACCTCCCGGTCAATATGGTTCATATTTTTCTAGTGCATTTAGTAACGTCATGTTTTTCACACAAACACCAAATTATGTGCCATCATACCATGCATCAAGACCTTTTTTATGAACACTTTTTTGCATCACCTCCATCTGCAAGAGCATATTACATGCCATTGTAAATGTAATCACCATTGCCTACAATTCCAACATTCTATGTACAGCCTGGTTGTTCGACATCATATATTTCTTCGTCGATAGTGTCGCAAACACCACCTACTAATACAACTGACAATATAAGATGACAACATAGGATGCAAATGCAACTTAGCACAAAAGAACAAGATGAAGATAACGTTGGAGATGGAGATGTAGGTGGAGATGGAGATGAAGATGATGAGCCAGAACCCCCCAACCACGACGAAATCCTCCTCGTAACCGACATCTACCAAGTTGTGGCACACATGTCACCCAACGATAGAGATAAATTTTTTATTTTAAATTTTTGTCATGTAAATCATCATTTAGTTTGTTGACTTTTGATTTATAGATGTAATGCTTCCATTAATATTTGTATTCTATTTTTACATCATTAATCTACTTATTTACATTTTATCAAAAAAAAGTATTTGTTTTTTTTTTTTTGTATGTTTAATTCGACTTTGAATTATCCAGTAGTTTTAAAATTAGTCAACATAATATTAGAGTAGATTACATAATTAATGAGTTTGTTTGTTATTCTTTTGTTAAAAAAATGTAAAAATATAGCTTAATTAATTAATTTTTAATTCAATCCTCGCCTAGTGTTGCCCCCAATGCAGACATGTTTTCATACTATGCCTTAAGTTCTTACAAAAAGTAAATGTACTGACTCGATTTCCAGTAGTGTTAGAAAATAAGATTTCAAGACCCCATTTACATGAATCGAATCTGTAAATATTAAATTGAGATATTTAGGAGTTAATATTTAAATGAATTGAAATTTGAATTGTTAATTAATTAAAGGAGTTATTAATTAAAAATATTTTTAATATAATGATATATATAATATATATTTTTATTATAAAATTACATATTTATTATTTTATTTACATAAATAAAAGAGTTATTAATTAAAAATAAAAATAAATTGAAAACAATACATTTATTAATAAAAAATTAACTAAAAAAAACTTAAAACAACATAAAATAAAATATATAGATATGCTTTCGTAAAGAGATATCAAATTTAGAACTCAAAGATGAAATCAATATTATTTAATTAGCAAACCAGAAGAGCTAATGTGTCAAAAGAAAACGCGTTGGTAGAAAGCATTTTTCAAAAAATACTTTTTTCAAGACGCGTTTTCGGTTTCTCTCAATAAAATTGACATATTTTCCTAAATTTCGAAAAAAATACCTAATTTATTGATTAACTTTTAAAAACCAGCTTTTATTTTTGTTAATTAACCCGCATCTGTTTGTCTATTTTGATGAATGTAATCTATTATTCAAATACATATCCAATCTGGCAATTAGTTCGAATTCTTAATCTTAGTAAATAAGATTCCATTTCAACGACAATCACAATCATTAAAAAAAGAAAATCTAAAGTGGACCTTTTTTTTATGCTTTCTTCCATCTAGTTTATGAGCAATTCCCTATATTTTATTCCACTTTTTATAGGAAAAAAAAGGATCGTTCTTATGCATTATATGCTAATATATTATTATCTTGGATGGAAGAATATTAAGCTTAGAGCACCAAAAATTATTAGTTAAACTCTTTCTATCATATCAACTATAGATTTATGTAATCATATTGTTATAGGCCAATTTTGGCCCAAACACATTTCAATACACCAAGCCCAATCTGCGGGCCCAATACCTAAACATAATCTCAGCCCAAATTACAACCAAACAGCCCAATACCCATACCCCTAACTAGCTCTCAACCGAAACCCTAGCCACCTACCCCACTTGCCATCCGCCACCACCGACCCATCAGAACCCCATGCCTCTCCACACGCCCCAGTCACTTCCCCGTCATTCACACACGCGAAGAAGAGACAAGAACAATTTTATAATGTAAACAGGCTATAAAAGCCTGGAAAACGAATGTAAAAGGGTTCAAGAATAGACAGTGGAAAAAATACAAAGAAATAGAAACAATAGTTAATCCCAGAGCATAAACAACAATCCGATTAGTGCATAAATTCAAGTAGAACTTCCGGGCGACCAAATACAAAAGGGTGAAGAATTAGAAAGTAAAAGGATTAAGGTGATTCTGTTTTTTTCTTCTTAGCTTTGATTTTAGTTTATTTCTTTATTTTTTTTATACACACACATATTAAAACTATACTAAATACACAAAAATATAACACAAAAAGATATAACAAAAAAAAAAAAAAAAAAAGAGAATTTTTACCTTTTTCCACATGCAGTACGACGGTGGCCGCTGCGCCAACAGCCGATGGCCGTCCCGGCGACCGGCCGGCGATCGGACCGTACCCTCCCCCCACGCCGGAAATCGCCCAGCTCCCTCACCTCTCTCTTTTTTTTTTCTTCCTCTGCTGATACAAATGAATTTTCAAAACATAATGGCCCTTTTATAGTCCCCAAAACGGCGTCGTTTTGGGGGCTGCCATTTAACCCCAAAACGGCGCCGTTTCAAGCTCTGACCCGCAACCCGACCCGCCTGGGAGGAGGATCCGCGTGTTTTTTTTAGGGAGGGGCTATTTGCACAGTTAGCCCCTCCGCTTTTCTGGACTTTCACAATTAAGTTTTAACAGTTCTGTAATCTAGCCCGCTAACTTTCCAGTGTTTTCAATTTGGTCCCCTCACCTGCGCAGCGTTTTAAATGGCTGGGATATTGATGCTTTGGTCCCCCTAGGTTGCGTGCGCATTGCGATCTGATCCTATTCTCTTTATTTTCTATTAAATTAACCCCGGAACTTTATTTTTTATTCAATTTAGTCTTTTTAGCCTTTTCCCATTATTTTACCTTAGTTTACATTATTATTATTATTATTATTATTATTATTATTATTATTATTATTATTATTATTATTATTATTATTATTATTATTATTATTATTATTATCGGTTTTATGTTTTATTACATATATGTGTGTTTTAAATATTATGTTATGTATATGTAAGTACTTTCAATATCGTGTTATATTTATTTATTATGTATATTCTGGTGTATAGGTATATATATAGTTATGTATAGTTTATTTTTTTTATATATATGTTTATTATATTTGTTGTTGGTATTTTAATAGTGTATACTTTTATATAGGTGCATTGATTTATATATGATGTATTTTCTTTTGTTATATTTTATTATATTTTGATATTATCACTATTATAATTATTAACTTAGTAAAATGCCTTATTATATGTATATACATTTTCAATGTCACCTATACATATTTTAATATTAATTATATATATATATATATGTACATATATTCTTTATTTGTACTATTTTTAGTATGCCATTATTATTCATTTTTATACTTATTATTTTCATCATTTCATGTATAGTTCAATTAATATAAATAATATATTTATAATATCACCATATCTATATGTATGTGTATTTTTTTTTTTTTGTACATATTCTTGATATTATTTTACATGTGTATTCTTTCCATGCTCGTATTTTATAATGCGATTGTATTTAAATTTTACATGTATTGTTCGTATCTTTAACATTATTGCCATATTACGATATTCGCTTCAAAAAACGTTTTAATTCTTCCATTTGATTTTTCCAACTTGTTTTATGGTATTTCAAAACCCCATTCGTGTTTTCTATTTAATTTCAATAATCAAGGCAATGTATCGATTTAACATTAAGTCATTGAGTTCATCGCTATGTTGGGTGAATGGCAATTGACTCGTGTTAAAGCGATATACCCTTCTCAAAAACCGAAATAATCAAAACTTCTCGTCTTTTTAATCGGATCACGACTAAATTTTATATCGAACTCGTATTTTTGAAAATCAAGACATCACGTGTTTATAAGATACCAATTTTGGGCGTCGCGAGGGTGCTAATACCTTCCTCGCGCGTAACCGACTCCCGAACCCTAATTTTTCTCTGGATTGTAACGTAAACCTAAACCTAGCCTTTTATTTATTTTTTAAAGAAAATTTAATAGGTGTCCGATCACACCTAGAAAAAAGATCGGTGGCGACTCCCGGTTTATTTTTAAAACCAAATTTTAATTTCCAGTTTTCTAATAAATCGCCACAATTTAGCGACCCGAAACCAAAATTTTTACGTCGCTACACATATAATGCGACGTGATATTTTTTACATTTCATTAAATTTGTGCCCACTCATCCATTTCAATTCCACTTCTACTCAGTCTTTATCCTTTCTTTTAACTTAATTTCCTCAATTTCTTGTTGGGAAGAGACGGTAAAGGATGAGTGCAAGGTGAGTTGTACATGTGATTATATAATTACATGACAAGGAAGGGGTAGAAGTATCTAGAAAGCTTCTATTTAAAGGTAGGTTCATTTCAGTTCTCCATTAAAATTTTCTATTAAATGATCACATAGAGCGTCAATTTAAATGGTTAATTATTAATTTGGTCCCTGAGTTATAGTTAAAATATTATTTTGTTTTTTAAATAATTTTTCTTAACAATAAATATAAATTATTAAAAATTATGAATAAAAAAATTCTAGAAGTTCAAAATATACATGTAAAAAAAGTAGAAGAAAATCTTAAAAATTTTTATTAAACTTTTGAGTCGAAACCCAAAAATCATCATCTTTTTACAAGACTTTCTTCCCTATTTTACAAAACCCATAAAAAAAATATTTCTCATGCTTGATTGAAGCCAAAAATAAATAAATAAACAAAAACTTGATTGAAGCAAAAAAAAAAAAAAAAAAAAAAAAATCAACTAAAATTTTGATTACTCACTTTCAAATTTCTCATGTTTCGTTAATGTTCAGTTTCATCTTCATCACCGAGGCTTTCAACTAAAAGGTACATAAAAATTTATTTAATTTTTACTTTCTTCTAATTTAGTAAATACTCATTTTCGCGTCTCTTATGCTTTCGTATCTATTGATGGTGTGTAATCACTAGTATAAAATTTCGGTTACACATTTTTGCATCCCCTTAGCTATTACAAACTTTCTCATTTGAAGATCTTATTATTTAATACCCTAAGGAGCTTTAATCTTTTAAGTTACTAGGCTTACCAATTTTTGGGTTTTGAATTAATTAATTAAAGATCTTATTCGTTATAAAAAAATCCTATATAAAAAAAGAGTAACACATAATATTTCTTTAATTTTTAAAAATTAAGTGAAACATTTAATCTTATGTTGTTAGTTAAAAGAGTAAGCAATCCCATATTGTCTAGGAACAAGTTGCAAAATGGATTATGAGTCTATATATACACAAATCCCACATACCTTAAGAAAATAAGAAAAATGAGACTTGGGATCTATATAAAGACCTGTTTTGTAAGTTTTATTTTCACATTAATGGGTGGCACTAAAAAATAAAAAAAAATATTTGTGCTACCACTTTTGGTGTTGGTGTGGCAAAAAGCCTTTCCAGGTGAGAGCGTTTTCTTACAAATCAGCTGAACAACGTTTCTAGTTGGAAGCGCTTTTCCTGTAAAATACTAGTTGGAAGCGTTTTTTCAAAAATTGGCATTTTCACGTAAGTTTTGGCTTTAATAAAACTTGGTTTGATTTGTTTTAATGGAAATTTGGCTTTGATTTATTAAGAAATAAAAATAACAAAAGATAACAAAAAAAATCAATAGTAAAGGAAATAAACATAGTAATGGAAAACAAGGTAGCCATGAAAGTAAAGTTTGAGAAAAATATAAAAGTTGATATTTTTATGCAAGAAAACTTAAATAGCATGAAACCAAAAGCATTTAACATAGAAATCTAAAGCAAGAAACATAAAAAGAACAAACTTTGACAAATTTAAAGTAAGATAAACTGAAATACATTAAACTAAAGCTTAGAGAGTCTTGAAAGAGAAGTACAAGGATTGGAAATGTAAATAAACCTTATCTACAATGTTAACCAACTTAACTAACATAAAAAACAATAAGAACAATAGTTAAATGCAAAAAAAAGTAAACTCTAATCTAAAGTAGAAGAAGAGAAAAATAAAAACTCTAAAGAAAGTGTAGAGAAAACTAAACTTAAAACTAAGCTAATGTGTGTCTCTCTCCTCCTCAGCAATTTTTGGCTGTTATGAAGTGTATTATGATAACTTTTCGATGCTAAAAATGCCCCTACACGAGTCTTCTGTGATTGGTGGGTTGGGTAGGCAAAGGTTGTCCTCTTTGTTCAAGTTTGTCCCCCTGACGAAGGTGATATCGTGATATCTCGAGTAGTGTTGAAACTTAGGGTCTTAGGAGGTGGATATCACGATACCCAAGGGGATATCGTGATACCATTGAAGGTAGTCCTTGGTCTTCTATACTGTTGGAGGTATCGTGATCCCAATGGTTGGATATCGCGATACCGTTGTCCTCGGTGTCGTTCTCGCTCGTTTCCGACCTCTGATACGTCCCTACAGCACTCAAACACACGTTAGACCTCCAATGGCACTAGTGGCCAATTTGGGTAAAAAAAGAGACAAAATTGAGACATTTTCACTTGTTATCCGAACATATAAAAATAACAAAAATAACAAAAAAAAACTATGCTAAAAACTCTATTTTGCTCGAGAAAAAGCTCCTTAAGTGTGTCAGAAAAGCCTAATTTGCCACATCAGATCAGGTACCTATGTTATTTTTTAGTCTAATTTGATACTATATTTAACAAAAGTTATATATTTTGGTACCCAAAGGTAATCTCATTAGCTTTTTAGTATTTTTAATTTAAGTTTTAGAGTTGATTTGACGAAAATTCATAATTAGCTAATTTAGCTAATTATGAATTTTCGTCAAATCAACTCTAAAACCTAAATTAAATCACATCTATCGAAATATAAGTGAAAAATAAAATGCAAAGTTAAACAAATTCACAACTAACATTAATTTTATGCTATTAGAAAAATTATGAAAAATCCAAGCCTAATAATATTAGCAATTAATTTTTATAAAATCAATCTTAAAACCCGAATTAAATACTAAATAGTTAATGTTATTACCTTTAGATATTATAACTTTAGTCAAATATAGATACTAAATTAAAAAAATTCGAATTTGAGAATAAATATTTTGAAAAAAAAAAAGAATAAATAGATGAAAAATTCTTTTGATAGTGAGTTTTTAGATATTTGTGTCTTTGTGGTACAAAATTATTGGTTTCTTGAAAAGCCAGCCAAAATGATTGCCATTAATTCCGAGATAAGCAATGGTTTCCTTATATTACGGCCATCTTTATTTTTACTTTATAATCGTTTCTGTTATAGAAATTGTCTATGGTTACTTTTAAGGAAAATTGCTCTGGTGATTTTATGGCCATTTTTTGAGTGGAGGCATTATTAGGGTCATTTTATGGTTTCAATGGTGACAACATTTTCTTTTCCTACACACAAATAATTATTTCAATCTTTTAAACAACTTTATATGATTTAATATTCAACTTTTTGAGAAGGAAAATTTTTGAGATTTTATGAATTCAATAATTGTATGAGTATTGTCTAATTTTATATTTAATTAATTTAAATATTCAAGTAAAAGTATCAGGAAAAGTTTTTGTATTTAGGGGTGAACTGAAAATAGATAAATTGACCTTTTTATATCAGTTTTGATTTTTTTTTTTAAATTCTTAACAATAATTTTAAAAAATATATTATTTTTATAAATCGGGGTAAAAAATATTAAAAATAAAAAAGTTACATTTTAAAAATCATTAAATATTAAAAAAAGAAGTAATTTTTTTACAAGTCTGGAAAAATATATTCTTTATCCTTCAACTGCTAATAGGATTTTCTAATACCCATTTATAAATTTTTTTCACATTCTTTCACTTTCTCCTATAGTTAAAGTCTCCATAATCTGCCACGAAAGAAGATTGAAACCTTCTTTTCTTCTGTTTTTTTACTTTGCAAACTTCTTTTAGAGTTTCAAGTCTTTAAACCCAAATCACAGATAAAGAAACTTAAAATCAAAATTGAAAAGATATATCAGATTGTTGCTGAGAACAACAAAATAAATTTCGTAACACATAAAAATAGATTCCAAATCAAATAACTTGAGCAAATAAAACCAAAATGAGAAACAAAAAAAAATCCCATATATTTTGGTAATCACTTTTGACCCACTCACATTTGCAACTTAAAAATCACCCTGCTTTATATTTTGATTTCTTTCCCATTCCAAGTGTCTTAGATCTGCCCAAAACACTCCAAACATTACAAAATAATTCAATCTCTCCTGATTTCCTGCTTTCCCATGGTTTAGGGTTTCGTGAGTAACTCAAGATTTCCTGTTTTCCTGCTTCCCAATGCTTTGGCATCCATATCTTCAAGGTTATGTGAGTAATTCAAGAAGATTGAGATGTTCTAACCTTTATTATATTACCATTTCATTGAGCCAGAGTTTTACAGGAAATAAATAGAAGATTAGGCAAAAATAAAAATAAAAGAGAATCAACACATGTCAGCTTTTGATTGGTTCACCACTACCACGTCATTATTTAATGGATAAATTTTAATGATTTAACTTTTTTAAAATTTTTTAGAATTATGTTTCAATTATAATTTAAAAACTAAATTAATAATTAACCATTTAAATTAACGTGAAGTGTCATCATTTAACAGACAAAATTAAACAAAAAGATTAATTTATAAATTTTAAAATATATAAATATTAATTTACTCATATTAACATTTTACCAAATATTCAATTAGCTTGTTATTGTTGATAATATGTGCAATAGTTTGTTATGATTTTTTATAATGGATGCAACACGTCTTCATGAATTGAAAATGGTGCGAGTAATGTGTTTAAAAATAACAGAAAAACTTAGTAGGTAGGTTTTCTTTTTATTTGATGAATTTATTATAATCAAATTTTCATTTTATTTTTTATCATCATTCAATTAAACTCACCTAAAATATTCATTTATATTATTATTTAAGTGTTTAATTGAATTGGTTTCATCTACTTCAACGTTTTCAAAATTAGATATCTGTGGTTGAATAGGTCACCGGTCCAGCTGGTTTGTTCGACTCTATTAAATAAATTATAAAAAATTAATAAGAATACAAAAATATTAAAAATACGATTCAACCAGTCTATATCAATTTCTAATCCAACCGATCCGGTTCAATTCAAACAACCTTGCTCTAATTCAATTGTAAAATTAGTAAAAGTCCTTTCATTTTATAAACTAAGAAATTTACTATGAGGGTGTTTGTCTTTTATATATATTTATATAAAATTAAAAAAAAGTATGACGATATTTAAACTTAAGTCAACATGATTTTTAACATCTCAAATTTACCAATTATATATAATGTTAAAAACATATATAAGGGAAAAAAAATTCAAAATATATAAATAATGTTTTTATTTTTAATTCTATGTTAAATATATTTTTTCTTTTAAAAAATATATAAGGAAAAATATTTTAAAATAATTGTTGATTTTAAAATATATATATATTTAACATTATATATTAAAAATATATTTTCATTATATAATTACTTATTTAATATTTAGTCTATATAAATAAAAAAATGAATTAAAAGTAAAAAAAAAAAAAAACTCTTAAAAACAACATAAATTCTTTTCTAAAATCTTTTGCAGATATAGTCTAGTAATAACTAAATCACCTTAAAACATACACAGAAAATATTACCCCTCACAAATATTATGTAAAATAAAATATAAATAGACATTAAAATTTTAAATGATTGAGGTTTTTTTTTAAACTATAAAACTAGTGACTCAATTATATAAATAAGTGGTTAGGTACAATAGTAAAACATATTACACTCTTGAAGTGAGATCGTAAGTTCAAACCTTGGAGACAACATTGTTGGGAGGGAAAACTATGAATCAAGAACATGGACCATAAAATGGATAATATAAAAAAAAATTAGTCACTCAATTATACCTTTAATTCTATTTTGGTCATCCAATTATTAATTTTTTTATTTAGTCACTCGACTTTTTGAAATCAAATATTTTAGTCATTCTCTTGTTAGATGAGTGACAGAAAGCTGATGTGTGCCTTTTTTATATTAGCCTAATAATAAATTTAGCTCTCCAATATTTATACAATCTTTCAATTTGATCCAAAATCTAAAAAATTAACAAATTTAGCACTCAATGTTTATAAAAGTTGTCATTTTAGTTATAACTTTAAAAAATTCAATAAATTTAGTTCTCAACGTATACAAATTTTTTCAATTCAATTCTGATTTTAAAAATAAAAAAAGAAAAATAATTAAAAATTTATTTTTGAATAAAAATTATTTAAAAATATAAAAAGCATAAAGAGATTATAAATACTAGGAAAAATGAAAAATACAAAAAGAATAAATATGAAATGATTCAAAAAGAAATGAATACAACATGGATTAATGAGCATTAGAGAGAGATGAAATTGGACATTCCCAAGGAACATGGAATTGATAAAGTTATCTCTTTTGGTTAAGTTCAACTTGTATTTTCATTTTGGACTAGATTTTTTGGGACTTTAGTCATTTGACCGATATACTTAGGCTAACCAAGTTTGGAAGTTCTTGATGGCATGTCCAAGTTGGAAAAAAAAAAACTTTTCAATGTTTTTCATTTCATTAAAAATTTCACATTACATTGTTTTCTCTACTTGAAGATTATGTCTCTGTATATTTTAAAAATAAGAAAAATATTAAAAATAATTGTTTTCTAAAAGTTTAAAAAAGGTTTAATGGTATTATAAGCCCACAAATTTTTTCAAAAAAAAAAAAATCAATTAAGTCCCTTTAAACTTTTTGTACCTATTTGAGCTCATGAACTAATAAACTAGTAAAATAGACCCTTTAACCGATGTTGACTGTTAGCACTTAATGGTAACACTGACATGACTATTAATGAATGACACATTATCACTATTTGTTGATGTGGCAAACCCACATCATCGTTGTTGGCTGACATGGTAGTGTTATGTCATCATTGTTTACTAACATGATAATGCCACATTATCATCGATTGTTGACATGGCATCGTCACGTTAATCATATGCTATATCAATAAAATTAAAAATTAAATTTATTTTAAAATAATTTGACCTGAAAGCACCAATATGTGCCCTTTCCCTTCATTATTAGTCATCGTACTAATTAGAGCTTTAACATTTCTTCAACATTACAATCGATTTTGGTTGATATGAATCATCTTCTTCTCTCACCAATTTTACCCATCAAAAGAAATTGAGGTTTCGCTCATATGTCTTCAATAATGTATATTGTATTTTACTATTAATTTAAGTTCTATAGCTAGTATCTATATTTAAATTTGGTCATTTTTAAGTCATGTGTTTTTTAAGTTTATAAAGTTAAATTTTTATTATTTTCAAAATCTTATTATTACATGTACAATGTTATTTGAATTTGTTATTTCCACATAATACTCACAAAAAACCATATCATTTTAGTTAATGAATTTAACAATTACCATTTGAGCCAGAACTAAAATTTTTGAATTCGAAAAGTATAATAATTAAAAATCATTCAATTAGAGATCAAAAACTAAATCCATAACTTACACATAATATGAAACTAATAGCAGAATCTGATCTAATGGATTTAACTATTACCATCTGATCCAAGATTAAAATTTCAAAATTTGAAAAAAGCAATGAATAAAATTTAGCAAACTATACTACATAAGCTAAATCTACAAACTACTCATAGTATAGGTAGTAAAAGTAGAAATCGATGTTGCCGCATGCCGGATTCAAGCAGCCCCTTTCATTATCAAACAGCCACCTACCCTTTAACTATCACATGTTACACATATCCGTCAAAGTAGCGTAAAAACTAAAGCCGTACCTGTTGCGGTTTTTACTTTGTACCCAATATATATGTACAGTAGATTGTACCCAAGAATTCTCCTAATTGATCATGAAAGAGCCTTTTTTTTTTTTTCCTCTTTGAAAACAACGTCCTTATTATTATATCCCCCCCGAGTACAAACGAACAACGATGGTTCGTAGTGGTAGCCTGTTATTGTGAGACCTCTCTCCGTCTGATTTGTTTAGGCATCAACCTTACCATAAATTTCATGTCTACATCTTCCATACGTACAAGCACTGCAACAATTATACCCTTAAATGGCTCCTCATACCATAGTTTAATTTATTATTCCCCAGGTTCCAAATTAACCACTTGCCTTTTTTTAGTTGTGACTGTAAATGTATCGCTTTATCGACAAAGGTAGCAGCGAAAGTGATATTTGGTTTGCATTAATGGAATCTTGTAAAATTTTACTCCATACAAGGTAGATAGAATAATTATTGAATAAGCAGCAATGGTTTTGGTTATCTGCTATATATGTTCATCGGTTACCAGAATGGGGTGGAATCAATTCAGACATTAATGCAACAAAGGGAGCAAAACAAGTTAAAGCTGGGCTATATTGGGTACTATTTTTGTTGTTGCAGTGAACAATAATGTTGGGCAGCTTCAGCTTGTTGAGCGTACACCTTTCGTGGAAGCAACCGCAGATATGGAATTTAGCTAATACAATTTTGCTTCAAAACTGAAATGTCGCAATCCCAAAAGATTTTTTGTTTTGAAGTCGAAAAATATTCATATAAAAGGTCTGGAATATAGCAAAACCCAAAGATAATATATGAGATTTGTGAGCAGTGATCGGAAACCTCATTAATAAGCAAACAACACAACGAATACTGCATATTTCACGCCTCGTAATTAATGCCAACTACAATTACTTATTACTTTTTTTTTGGCACATGTTACTAAGATCGGAAAAGATTGAATACTATTAATATTACTACTATTTAATACACAATAGTTTGTATGATGTTATCTACTAACAATATTATTTGTTTGTTAATCATATGGTGTATATACAAGTATCTTAATATAATATATTAAGTCAACCGGATAATGGCTCAATGGTAAGGTTGAAGTCATGAGAATTTTAAGATTTTAAGCTCAAAATATGTATACTCTATATATGTGTGGGATGACAATTTGAATCGTATATTCAAATATTTGTGAATAGGTCAATTTAAATTTAAATTACGTAAATTTGGATACTGCGAATTTGAATAATAGTTGAATTTAGATATTAAAATTATTTCGCTACAGATTCGAATAAACCCTCTCAAGTATCTATCATCTAAATCCATATTTGATCCCAACCTATTAAATACAAAATACTCAAACTTTTCTTCCAACAAAGTTTAAACTCAAGATTTGTTATATATAAAATCATATTTTAACCACCAATACTTACATTGAACTTTAATTATTATTTATACAAATTAATAAATAATAATGTATGAAAACATAATAATAATAATATTTTCTAAAATTAAATATAATTAATTTTTATTAGAAAAAGATATTTTTTCGAGATCTTATTCTCTTAAATCATATTCTTTTGTATCCGTCAACCCAATTGAACAATGAGATGCGATAATCAGAATCCCTAAATTTGCAGTTATCTCTTTTATTAACTCAATTAGTTAAATTAATTTTTTAAAAATTAATTTATATTTATATAATTAAAACAAATATTATAATATGAATTTATTTTATAGTGTGATATAATTATATTTAGATATTATATTGTAAAAAAATAGTTTACATACATATTGCTTAACGACATATAATGTATGAATTGTTAAATATAAGTAAATTATTGTTAAATATAAGTAAATTATGAATGCGTAATAATTATTATATAATTATGGTATTATAATGTGTATTTTTTTATTAATGATATCTATTCTAAATCTTAAACGTGTAACTATTTTTATGATATATTTTAATATATAAAATTAGCAATATATAATTAAAATATATTATTAATGTTATATAACTCTATATACAACTATTAATATTATTATAATGTACATATTTATATTATTATTTTTGGATTGTTATTTAATTATTTTTTATTAATTTACATTAATTTATTGTTAATTATGGATAAAAATTATTTAAAATTAATTTTTTTTTGGTTTTGTGGTGAATTTTTAATTTTTTTGGATTGTTATTTAATTACTACCCATGCGATTTGTTAATTCTTTCTCCTCTGTGAGTTTTAGTTGTAAACTTCAATAGGAAAGAGTTGAGAGCAAGAGTTACTTTGAGAGAGTGCAATACGAGTACAACAATAAAACTGCAATAATTTTAGAATTGATTGAGTTGGAATGAATGGTTGACTGTTGAATTGTTAGTGTATTTTATCTCCAGGTAACATACGGTAGACATTCCATCATCGAATTGTTTAAACAATTCTTGATATTTTAATAATTATTCAATTCATCCATAAAATCAGAAGATTCGATTCGAAAATAGAGTATGTTTTATTATTAACTGTTTACCTTTTCGATAGACACTCACTGCGAGAAAATTAATTATTACTATTAATGATAAATATTTTGATTTCGGTAAAAAAGGAATTAACCTTAGAAATTATTTTGACGTGGTTGTGTCTTAGTGTTACATAAAATATCCCGTCACCCGCAACAACACCTTGCATGGCAACTATGAGAAACCAAGACTTCTCATAGACTAACAAAGCATCGACTCTCACGCACCTTTTTATTCATTAAAATTTAAGATTTTTTTATTTTATTTCTAGCCCACAGCCCCAAGATGGTTCCTTGAAGGTGCCAGCTTTGCCTTAGATGATAATTTGATGGTATCGACAAATCCGATGATCTGTTAAACATTAATGAAGAAGCAACCAAAACAAGTATGCAAGGATAACATACAGTACCAGTATTATTAATCAAAGGAATTGGGTAAATGTTAGTGATGAGAGTAGTTTTTTTATTGCCCCTACCCTTTTGGACCACCAAAAAGGAAAATGAAGACTCAAAAGCTTGTATGCTTCTTTACTTATTTTGTCCGAAACTTGTGCTCTGCCATTGTTGGTTTTTATCAATTGCACATCGTATTAATCCTACGGTTTTTATATAATTGTCATCATTGTACATGGCTATAACTTCCAAGTAATTCATATGTGCATGCATATATGCCATGTGGACTATATATATGTTCTAAGCATGCATTGGCTTAAGAAGAAAACACTTGGCTAACATCACTACGTACTCCATTATTGTTAAGAGGCAGGGACAAGAGTGATAAAGTGAGAATAAGTACTTTTCTCACAACCAATTTCGATAATGTAGCACTTTCCTAATGTATTCCAGGAATCTTAATGGGACAACCACATATGTCATTCATGGTGTGATGGGTTCTGTCCCCCCCCCCCCCCTTGTTTCCTGTGGAAGTGCTGAAGCCACGTTTTGCCAATGTCCAAAATCCATCCTATAAAAGAAAAGTAAGTAATGAAGTTAGACAAAATTTCCCATTAAACATAGAGATCCAATTTTCCTTCCATTTTTGCTTTTTCGAGAGTGATCCTTTTTCCCTATTTCACAACATAACATAGAATTACGACACCACAAAAGGACAGATCGCATATAACCTCAAACTCAAAGAGATAGGTTATCTTGCCTTTTGATATACCTTGACAAGATTCATTATATTATTATTTGAGGGTAAGGGTCCCACTCTCGAAGCTTTTTCTACAATCGGCCAAGCCCTTAACTTTAACATTCATGGCTTTTGTAGTTTCCTAGGGTAAAAATATACACGTGCCCTTCCAGCATGCTTTCAAAAATTCCATGACAGAAATTGACAGTGACAAACGAAAGGGACTTCCGTTTTACTGAACTCCACTCTGAAAAGCTTTAGGTGATAAATTCATAAAACCGTATTGGACCAGCACATGAATTCAAAGAAATTATTGTAACATCCAAATTCAACTTTCTTCCTCTATTTACTTATTTATTAGTATAATATTCATTCTGAAGTGTGTTATAGAAGAGTTATATGTACATATGAATGGTGATGAATATATATGCATGTGTAAAATGTGGATTAAAAAGATTGCACCGACCGAGAGATGTGCATGTGATTCGGATTATGATTCTATGAGATCAATAAAAATAGAGTTGATGTCAAGAAGGTGGAAAAATCGTGTACAAAAAAAAGAAGGAAAAATCCTCTTTAAAAGCGACAATTTTTTTCTGAATTTCTTATTTCAAAAGATAAGAGTTTATCGGTTGATAATCGTAAAATAAGGTCTAATATAAAACTTAACAAATTAAAATTTATTATGTCAGGTTATCAAGAATAAATTAATAACAAAATTAAATACGGAAGAACATGAATCTATCGATTTTTTGAAATCTTCAAATTTTATGATTTTAATCTTCCAAATTAGCACACAAGTAATTCAGAAAAGGTGACTATCTTTTTTCCAAAAATTAGAAAAGTTACATATATGTAATTTGGGAACCATAACCCTAATATATATATAAGTTTTGCACATTAATCCTAATTTCTAATTAGTCCATCATCAATTAAAAATTAGTTACTAAAGTATCTATACATATTTTATTTAATAATATTTTTAATTTAAGATAATCTTTTATAATAATAAATAATAACATGTATGATTTTTATATTTTCCAACATCGTGATCTTCTCTAAAAATAATTGAAAACTTTCTTCATTTTCCAATCCCTAAACCTTTTGAGAGAAAGCTAAGGATGCGTTAGAATCTTACATTGTTTTGTTTTTTATTTTCATCACACCGCATTTCTGCTAGTTAGTTGTTTGGTACAAACGTGCTTCACACTACAAATTTTCTTGCGTGATGCTAAAGGTGCTGCAGTCCCCAAATTTCATCTATAGCTCACAAAGAATTTTGTTATTTTTTTATTATATTCTACTTCAATATTAAATATAATTTTAACTCTTTATATTTTTTTTGTAAATTTAAATTTTAGTCTATGTACTTTTATTTTTAGAAATTTAATCTCTTTAATTTTTAGTTTTTAAAATTAAAGTTTAATTGTTAACACTATTAAATTTATTTTGTTAAAATTATGTTCATTGCAATGTCATTGTTTTAGCTATTGGATAAAATACATTAGCGAACAAAAATATATAAATATAAATAAACAAATATTTATGTATATATAATAAAATAAATTGAATAATTTATGTTTAAATTATCGATATGAAAAACCAATAAATAACATAATAAAAATTAGAAGTCAAAAAGAAGAAATGAGTTTTACTAGATGTTAAGGCCTGTTTTATACAGTTTCCTTAAGATAGATTCGGCCACTCCTACAATATTCAGAGAAACGATGCTTGGTCGAATGTCTCCCAGGATACAACAACACGATGATCGAAGCAGTAGCACCTTTGTAGAGATCAACGAACAAACGATGCCTTTTTCTATCACCGGACGTCGGAAAATATGGAGAGGAAAAGAGAAGAATTTTGGAGAGAAAATAATCTCGGTGTGAGAGAGTAAGATTGAGCAAAAAATTCTGAATCAAATAAAATCAAGATATATGTCCTTTTATATTAGATTTTGTATATATTTGTTGAGGAAAAATAAATTTCGTGTTGGGCTAAAATATTCGTAGGCCCTAAAATATTCGTAGGCCCATTTTGCGGTTGATCGATCCGAACATTTTGCGTCACCCACGTTGTGCAGGTGCGCCCCAACCCCGACAGGTTTGGACCTGCACACCCTCTGCGCGCGAGGCAATGTTCAAAGCTTAGTCATTCAATCACCTTTCAGGTGGGTTCTCATATATATACACATCTCACACTTGGTATTTAACCAATGTGGAATCTAATCTTTTGTTTTTCTCAACAAATATTTCCAAGTAGCTTACTTTGAATATCAATTTCTCATTCATCACTCAACCATTTTGAGCATATGATATACCATTGTAAAGGTCTCATGAAGTAGAATATAAAACCATAATTTTATAATTCCAAAGTTCCCATAAATTACAATTTTTCCAACAATCCCCCCATGAATGAAAATTGATAGTTTAAAAAAAATTGACTCGATGTGATGATAGAATCTACGATCGATGGTTGCATAAGATAGGTAGGTATCCACCCTTGAACCTTCCTTTGTGAAATTATATTTACTTTACTAGTTGGCCAATAAACATGATGTCCTTGAACTATTTTGCCGTTTGTATAAACGATGATATACCTCACACAACTACCTCCCTAATAAGGTTTTAATTCTTATGGGTATGTTTATATAGCTGTGAACCTCTCCTGGTTCTGAATAGTTTGAGAGAACTATGCCCCAATAGTCTCCTCGAAGTAACCCCACTTCGCTCTCACATAGGTGACTTATGTTATTTGTCTTACTGAAACACACAATGGTCATTAAAAGCATTGCTTAACCTATCACATTTTTAGTCACTGTTTACATCATAGGAACAGACTTGGGATAAGTACCTCTACAGTGACCTCATAAGGTCTATGCAATTAGGTTGTCCCTTTGAACCTAAATCTTGGGATCTCCAGTCAACTAGGTTGGGTTTTCCCTCATATAGCGCCTTTTAATTTCTTGGGCTTTAGTCTCATTCCTTTTGATATTTCATCAATATGATCTCGATTTAAGCCTTTAGTTAGCGGATCTAGAATGTTATCTTTTGATTTTACAAAATCAATAGAGATAACTTCGTTTGAGATCAATTGTTTAACAGTATTGTGTCGACGACGCATATGTCTCGACTTACCATTATACATTACGCTAGCAAGACACCCCACACTTTCAAGTGGTTGTAGGATGGTTTTCTACCTTTCCATAACTCATATGGTGTCCTGTCCCTTTTTTTTCTTGTGGAGCACCTTAATTTAAAGGTAATTAACTTATAGAAAATCTCCCCCCATATTTCTGTGATAATCTAGAGCTTCCTGGCAATGCGTTCATCTTTTCCTTTAGAATCCAATTTTTCTGCTCAAGTACTTCATTTTATTAAGGAGAGTATAATGGTCTTACTTCATGAATAATGTCAGGTTGTGTACAATATTCAAATGATTCAACATATTCACCACCATAATCGCTTCTCACCATCTTTGTCTTTTTAATAAGTTGGTTTTCAACTTCCTACTTATAGAGAATAATTTTCTCTATAGCTTCGTCTTTGCTCTTAAGCAAATATACGTAGCAATTAAGGTAATAAAATATTTATTCTCTCTTCTCGTTTGAACAAACTTTAGGTCACAAATATCGTTATGTATTAGATCAAGTGGTTTTTGACCTTGTTAATTTTGTCTCAACATATGTTTCACATTTATAATTATTGTGAAACAAATGAATGTGCTCTAAGTTAATTAATGTACGTAAAGTATCATAATTAACATGTCTGAACCTACTATGCCATAAATTAAATGACTTAAGCATATAAATAGAAAAGGAAACAACATTCTTATTCATCGTTTTGTTTTTACAGATATTGCATTTAGTTTAATATATATCATTTCCTACAAACATTCCCCCTTTAGAAAGAAACATTCTTATTCATAGTTTTTTGCGTATGTTAGGCACATAAGTCCATATTGGACACTTCATTGGAAATTTTCTTTCACAGCATTGGCCTCGCTAGCTCTAAATTGGAAATTTTCTTTCACAGCATTGGCCTCGTTAGCTCTAACTTTCTTTTAGATCCTACTGTCTGATGACTTGTGCCCTCTATCTTGTTGCAATTAAAGCATTTTCTTTGAAATTTTTGTTTCTTGGAAACGCCACCTTTTGGTCCAAGTTTAGACCC
The DNA here is from genome assembly GCA_025698475.1 of Gossypium anomalum. Taxonomy (NCBI): domain Eukaryota; kingdom Viridiplantae; phylum Streptophyta; class Magnoliopsida; order Malvales; family Malvaceae; genus Gossypium; species Gossypium anomalum. Next base: position 22,847,087 of record CM046966.1, read on the forward strand.
ATTCTGAGGTTATTTTCCCTTTTTAAAGTCTTTCTTGACTTCTACGATGTTTGCCCTAGTACCATTGTCATTTGATGCTTTGTTGAGCCTTTTTTTCGTACCTTTATTGTCTCCTTCAATCCGAAGTCTGACAATTAAATCTTCCACTGACATTTCCTTTCTTGTGCGCTTTAGATAATTCTTGAAGTCATTCTAAGCAGGAGGCAGCTTCTCAATAATGATTGCCACTTGGAAGGATTCACTTATCATCACCCTTTCAGCAAGAATTCTGTGAATGATCAGTTGAAGTTCCTTCACTTAATTCACAACTAATTTAGAATCAATCATTAAAAAATTTAAGAATTTAGCAACTAAAAACTTTTTAGCTCAGGCATCTTCGGCTTTGTATTTATGGTACAATGATGTCTATAATTCCTTAGTTTTTCTTAACACTATACACTTCATACAGTGTATCCGAAAATTCATTCCGGATGTAGTTTCGGCACAGGAAATCAAAATGTTTCTAAGCTTCAACAGCAGTGAAAGCGGTAACTTCATCTACCTCGCCCTCTTTAACAGTAGGAGTCATCTTTCAAAATTTTGACCAAGTTCAACATGGTCAAATAGAACAATATTTTCAGTTGCCAAGTCTTAAAATTCTGTCCCGAGAATTTTAAAGATTTTTCGTTGTGGCTTACATCAACCGCACTGGCAACACTGAGTTTTGGATCGAAGATTGCATTTGAACCAAAGCTTCAGATTGCGAATTGATTGAATTGGTGGGAGTTTCCATTTTCTGTTAAGAAATAAAAACAAAATTAGAAAAATTATCAACTTTTGTTAGACGGCAGAAATCTAATAAAACCCGAAACAAAAGTTTATACGGTCTAATAAAAATATAATTAAATAATGCATCAGGAAGGTAACCCTAAAATAGAGGTGGTGCACTCGGCACGCTTAAATACCAAGTCTTTTAAAGAACCAATCCTAGACATGTATTCTCTTATTGTATTTTTAATTCACAGTTGATAAATTTTCTTTTTCTTTGATGTCACAATTTTGAAGCTACAAGTTAAGCTTTCATAATTTAAAGCCACAAAAACAACATCAAAATTGAATAAAATATGTTAAACGAAGGGAATAAATCCTGAAACAAATTTTATTTAATTTTAATTTCTTGTTTGACAACAAAATCAAGAATGGAATAAAATCTATTGTAACACCTCCTAACCCCAAACCGTCGCCGGAACAGGGTTACGAGGCATTACCGGACATATCAGACAACTTACGAATAATTCACAATTATTATAACATTAATAGTAAAATTTAAGAATTAAGTCCCTATATTTGACTCTTGAAGCCCAACACATGTATTAAAATAGAACGAAACGGGACTTGTTCGAATATTCCAGAAATCTATATATATATATATATATGTATATATATATATTTTTTTTTAAAATTTCGACAGCATATCCCCTTATTTTTACATAAACCCCCTGCAAATTCCAACCAAAACCAATAAATTCAAACCAATGACATAGTCAAAAACAATTAAACCTAATTATACAAATATCATAACCAATTCATTAACATAATCATTTAATAATTAAACATTCATGATATTAATAAAAAAATAACTAATCACTTCATTCCTTTTCCATTCTAACTAAATACCAATTTATATAATATAATCTTTACTATTTTATCAAACTAGTAACAAAATATGATATAACATTCTTACAACCAACATTATAAGCATATTTATATAAACTATACAACACCTAGTACATGCCACTTTCTATTAAGAGAGAAAACGTCACCAAAAATTTGCTGGAGTCGGGATCGTTCAGATGCTGTACCAGGACACTAGACTCCTATTAACCTGCGCACGGAAACAACCGCACGCTGAGTATTTCATACTCAGTGGTATTACCATAATTCGAATTATAATAGCAATAAAGAATCACAATTACCAAACATGTAGCTATTTAATTTCTCAAATATCAATCCGTTCTCAAACTTTCATTAATTAATAATATCAATAAAATTTCTTTAACTATTCTTCAATATCCATCACATATCACATGTAACAATTTCAATCACTACATGAACGTTAAGTTCATTGCCTTCTATTTACAATCTCAATTTCAATCCATAACTCAACTTTCTCATTTCTTTCAATATTTCAATAACATAATCAATCAATTTATTTTAATTCTCACTTTAGATGTTCACCCTATTAACAAACCCGGGCTTTGACTGGGATACACGTTCAACCCAAACACACTAGTACGGCACATTGTGCCTAAAACGGTACATAGTACTGATCGATATCGACACATAAAGTGCCTAAAACGACACATGAGGTGCCTGATCACGACACACGAAGTGCACTGAAATCGACACATAAAGTGCACGATCGATAATGCCGTCAAATCCGTACACTTCCGGATCCTATGGCATGCCAATTATATCCGACTTAGCTCGACTAGTTAATAGGGTATTTCAATTCTCAATTCACTTTCATTTCCAATCCAAGATTATTTTTCAATCAAAATTTTCACATTCAAATCAATTTACAATTCAATTATGCATACACATTCACCATTCAATTCAATTCTTATTCAACTCAATATCAATACTTACCTATAACTCACTTATTAAGTATAGAATTTATATAAAACATTTAATAAAAAGAAATTTGAATTATAGTAATACAAACCGTGAGTTCCTCGTTTTAATCCTCGGTCGTTTTCTCCTTTCCTTTGTGCGCCGATATCTTGGGTTCTTTGTTAGCTACGAAAATAATTATAACCATCAATACAACACAATTTAATTTAATCCATGAGCCTAAACATGCAATTTTAACCATTTTGTACATATAATTCTACTATTTACTTATATGTTCATTCAAAACTGTCTACTTGAGTCATTGTTACTAAATCATTTATATCTTAAGCTAAGAAACTCCAATTTAAGATCCGTTAATTTTATCTGAAACTAGACTCACATATCTTCTTACCATAAAATTTTTATAATTTTTGGTTTATCCAATAAGTACAGTTTATTCTTTAAAGTTGCCCCTGTTCTGCTGTCAACAGTTCTGACCACTCTTCACTTAAAATTATTTATCTCCTTGTACAAAATTCGAACAATGTTCCCGTTTACTTATCTTGAAAATAGGTTCATTAAAGATTCTAACCATGTGAATTACAACCCATAATTATTTTTATACAATTTTTGGTGATTTTCTAAAGTCAAAACAGAGTGTCTCGAAATCACCCTGAACCAGTCTTACAAAATTTCAAATATCTCTTGATTCATAAATTCATTGCTTACACTGTTTCCAATATAAGAAACTAAACCCAATAAGCTTTAATTTCATATCTTATTCATCCTCTAATTCAATTCGTACAATTTTTAGTGAATTTTCAAAATCAGACCATTGCTACTTCCCAAAACTGTTTTGATGTAAAATGCTAATAATCAAGTTTATAACACCAATTCACACCTTATTTCTATTCAATTTCCATCAAAATATTCATATAACTATCAAATTTTCATCATTTTTCTATAATTCCAAATTTCTTTCAATTTAATTCCTAAAACTCAAAACTTATGGCTTGTTTTACAATTAAGTCCCTAATTCAATTCAAATTCAAAATTTTATCAAATTAATCCCTAATTTCATCATTTCTTCAACATAAACCCTAATCAAACCTTCATTAATTTTCAATATTTTCTCATGAATTTAAGAAAATCTTTCTCTAAAGCTTCAAAAATACCAAAATTAGAAAGGAAAGGGCTTAATTAACTTACCAATTTAACTTTCAAGCTTCAATTCTCCAATTTTTCCTTTTTCTTTCTTTCTCTGTTTCGTGAGCTTCTCTGTTCTTTTTTTCTATCTTTCTTTTTCTTTTATTTCCTTTTTATTTACTTTACTTTTAATAATAATAATTTAATATATATTTTAACACATAAAAATCTCATATTTTTATGTTTATGCCGCACTTAGGACAAATGGCATAATTGCCATTTTGGTCTTTTTTATTTTCTTTTAATCTATAATTCAACTTTCACACTTTATTTAATTTAGTCCTTTTTTACTAATTACCCTAAATTAAGCTAAATTCACCTAATCTAAACTTAATTTAATACATCGCTAAACTCATAAATATTTCTAACAATTATTTTCGAACTCAATTTACTAAGACGGAGGCCCGTTAATGAACTTTTCTGATGCCCGTGAATTTTGGGTCATTACATCTGTTGAACGGCAGGAATAAATCCCGAAAAAGATTTTATTTAATTTTATTACTCATGTGGAAACAAAAATAAAGAATGAAATAAAATTTGTTGAATGGCGGGAATAAATCCCAAAACAGATTTTATTTAATTTTAAATCTCGTTTTAGAAATAAAATCAAAATTGAATAAAATCTGTTGAACAGCGGGAATAAATCCTGAAACATATTTTATTTAATTTTAATACTCGTTTTAGAAATAAAATAAAAAATAGAATAAAATTTATTGAACGGCGGGAATAGATCCCAAAACAAATTTCATTTAACTTTAATTCTCGTTTGGAAATAAAATAAAAAATTAAATAAAATCTGTTGAACAGCGGGAATAAATAATAAATTCCGAAACAGATTTTATTTAACTTTAATTTTTATTTTCAAATAAAATACATTTTTTTTCTTTTCGCCTTGTGTCTCGATCGTCTCGGATTAGAGAATTGTAAAATAATAAGGTTGTCTTAAGATTGTTGGACAAAACATGTTAGCGAACAAAAATATATAAATATAAATAAACAAATATTTATATAAAATAAAGTAAATTGAATAATTTATATTTAAATTATCAGATATGAAAAACCAATAAATAACATAATAAAAACTAGAAATAAAAAAGAAAAAACAAGTTTTACTAGATGTTGGGGCTTGTTTTACACAGTTTCCTTAAAACAGATTCGGTCGCTCCTACGGTACTTTTGGTCGAATGTCTCCCATGATACAATAACATGATGATTGAAATAGTATCACCTCTGCAGTGATTAACGAACAAACGATGCATTTTCCTATCATCGAACATTGGAAAATATGGAGAGGAAAATAGAAGAATTTTGGAGAGAAAATAATATCGGTGTGAGAGATTGAGATTGAACAAAAAATTATGAAGAAGTCTTAGCCTTTTATAGGCATTCAAAGTCGTTTTTTTTGGAAATATCCATGTATAATGAAACAAAATTTGCATAAAAGGGGTAATAAAATCAATTTGATTAAAGTCAAATCAAATTGACTAAAATAAAATAAAATCAAGATATATGTCCTTTTATAAAGATTTTGTATATATTAGTTGAGGAAAATAAATTTCGTGTTGGGCTAAAAACACGTAGGCCCATTTTAGGCCCAACTGGTTCAAACATTTCATGTCGCCCACATCGTGCAAGTGTGTCCCAACCCCGATAGGTTTGGACCTACACCCCCCTTTTGCATAAGCCAAGGTTTCAAGCTTAGTCATTCAATCACTCTTTAAGTGGGTTCTCATATATATATATATATATATATATATATACACACACCTCACACTTCGTATTTAACCAATGTGGGATCTAATCTTTTGTTTTCCTCAACAAATATTTCTAAGTAGCTTACTTTGAGCATCAATTTCTTATTCATCACTCAACTATTTTGAGTATATGATATACCGTTGTAAAGGTCTTATGGAGTAGAATATAAAACCATAATTTTACGATTTAACTCTCAACCTTTACTAAGTGAGAATATGTTTCAAAGTTCCCATAAATTACAATTTTTCCAAAACTATTAAATTTATTTTGTTAAATTTATGTTCATTCCAATGTAATTGTTTTAGCTACATAGCTATCAAGTGAGCATTTTTAAAAATTTAAAAATGTCACACCAAAAATTTTAACAAAAAGATTTAATAGTGTTAATAATTAAACTTGAATTTATGAAAATAAATGTATATGGACTAAATTCTAAATTTGTGAAGAGTACAAAGGCTTATGACATATTTTAACCTAATATTTATTATTATTTAATGTAAAATCATTTCATTATATTTTATTAATCAATATTTATATAAATTGAATAATTTATTTTAAATTTTAATATTTTTAACTATAATTTGATATTGATATAAATTTATTTTATTGTTTAATATAACTATGATTAATTTTTTTCCTATTTATTATTTATATAAATATTTTAAAATAATGTCCTTAATGGTCATTTTATACTTTCCCCTCATTGCCAAATACATCTCACTATTGATTTTAATTCTCATTATTGCGGTGACTAATCTCACTATCAATACAAAGAAAGCATAAGAAAAAAGAGAAAGAGTAGTTATTATGGACTTTTTTTTTCATGCACGAAATCTCTACAATAACAAGTTAGAAATTTGAACTAGTTTTTACGCAAATAATTTTGTTCATAGTTAAACTTTTTCTTACAAGTGGCAAATTATACGACAAAGATTAAAATTTAGAAAAATATCATATTCTTTTATTTATTATTATTAAGTTTAAATTATAACTAAAAATAACGATATTGAAGGCTAACTCTTTTGAATGAAATGTACAAAAACAAATACGGACCTGCATCAACATTTTTGTTACTTGCTATCTAATTTTCCTCCGAATACGCTATTTGAGTGCTACTCGATCTACTTCAAAATTTCCAGGGATCTTCATGTAACTTCTCTCTTCAATTGTTGTGCGATTTGTTACGAAATTATCAATCGTTTCGTAAAGCTCAATGATAGTAACTTTTAGTTCTAACACCTCTTACTCACGATCTTGTTGAACACTCTGAGAGAAGCTCATCCTTTTAGTTTATCCTTTCTTTCCATTACCAAAACCTTACTCGTGACTGGATCAAACTTCCTTTACATTGTCGTACATCTCTTCTCTAGTTATTAGAATAGAAGCTTAAGAACTTATTTCCACCAACCTCGTAAGCTTGTCCTACATTTTACTTATAATCATTGTTAAATTACATAAATAATTAATAATATAAGTATAATAAATTTGTATGTTGTTAAAGCTTTACCCCAATTTGTTTTGAATGATCATCTATCTCATCTAAATTTTCATCTTGAGTGTTACAAGCATGTTGAAAATTTGAGTTATTACCTTTCTTTCTTTAGCCTCAGCAAATGAAACATTTTCGATTGTATGTATCTACTTTCAATTGAGAGCATTGTTTGAGTTAACTAACTTATAATCTATAAAAATATGAACATTTGATTAATAATGCTAAAATTATAATTAATCAAAATTTTAAAGAATATAAACACTGTTATACTTGAAGTCCTTTTTATCCAAGATCTTTAATACAATATTTACATTTTCCAAAGTCTACATCTAGTGGTATATTTTCTAAACTCTTCAAATCATATACAAATTGTAGGTAATGATTGTGTAACTTACATTTCCACCCCTTGTACAAATGTTGCAAGTACAAAGTCTTTGAATTTTTTTTTTAATTTTTAGGGTAGATATTCATTTTAGATATATTAGACATTTTAATAAATATAAACTAATAAAATTTATTTTACCCCTATACATGCGTCCACATTAGCTCTTCAATTTTTTCATCAACTTCATTTCCGTTCTTCGCATTCAAAGGAACAGATGTTCATATGAAGTATCCACAATAATTAACTAAGTCAGATGCGTTCTTTCTGATAATCCAATTTATATCTTGTTCCATGTTAATCTTTAACTTTGATTTCCACCGTTGGTTTTTGAAGTTCATTGATTGTCACTTGCGATAAGTTTTAAAATTTATAATTGATCGTACTCAAACTAACTATTATCACGACGAAGGCAAGCGCATCTATCGAACAGTAGTATAGTTTTAACAAGACCGAATATCGAACCCAAAGGAACTAAAAGTACTAGTATTAACTTTCTTTTTATTATCTAGCCTAAGAATAATGGGGGTTGTTTATCTAAACTAATTTACTACCTAGGAATGCACAGAAAATAGATTTGGGGAAAATACTTTTTAGAAAATTCGATTGATTAAGACAATACCCAAGGAAAAATCCACCTAGACTTCACTTGTTATTTGACTTTGAATCAGACGATTTATTCATTCAACTTATTTCGTAGAAATCCCTAAGTTATGTTATTATTCCTATTCAAGACTAATAACGTCTAACCCTAGATTGAATAATTGAAATCTCTTTCTAATTAACACCCTAGGGTTGCATTAACTCGATCTATGGATCCCCTTATTAGGTTTCACCCTAATCTGGCAAAATCTTGTCACCCTATCTCTAGGCGTGCAATCAACTCCGCTTAATTATGACAAATTTACTCTTAGACAGAGACTTTTGCTCCTCTAAATAAGCGCATTAACTTGAATCAATATCCTGAAATACCAAAACAAGAATTAAGAACACATAATTAAGAACAAGTTAAATATTTATCATACAATTCAAATAATAATAACAAGATTCGTCTTAGGTTTCATTCCCCTTAGGTATTTAGGGGGTTTAGTTCATAACTATAAAGGAAAACATCTCAGAAGAATAATGAATGCAAAACATAAAGAAAACCCAAAACTCCTGAAGGGAAATTGAGAGGAGATCTTCAGTTTTGATGAATAAACCGGCTTCTGAGATGGATCAATCGGCTTTCTTCGAGTAATTCCTTACTTCCTACTCTGCATGTCCTCTTTTAATCCTCCTCTAGGGTGTTTAAATAGGCTTTAGAATGCCTAAAAGCCCTCCAAATCACCATTTTCTGAATAGAACTTAACTTGGGTTCGACAGGGACACGCCCATGTGCAATTGCTTTAGGCCGTGGTCAAGGCTGAGAGATCAACACGCCCATGTTGAGGTTGGTTTAGGCTGTGTTCGAGCCTGTTAGAATGGCACGGGCGTGTGTACTACCCGTGTGAGGAAGCCTAGACCGTGTTGTTTTCCCACGTTGGCCCATTTTCTCCGTTTTCGACACGTTTCTTGTTCTTTTTACTCTCCTGTGCTCTCCTAAGTATAAAACATGAAATTAAAGGATTAGGAGCATTAAGTTCACCAAATCTAAGGAGAAATCATTCATAAATGTGTTAAGTATGAGATAATAATATGTATAAATTACGGTTTATCAAATACCCCACACTTAAGTGTTTACTTGTCCTCAAGCAAAATCCTCAATTTACAATTAAGGATTCCTTTTTCTCAACTTATCATTCCTATCAATAATATCCCAAACTAATCCATAAGCAATCATACATTGAGAATCCAACTAGAAGACAATTAAAGTTTCAAACATTCCAAGTTGAGCATTTTATCACGAAAAACATAGGCATTTCCCCTCATCTAAGTAATCACCATTGATTCAAAATCTCATAGAGTTTAACATCCTCACTAAAGATTCACTCAAATCACTCGGTTTAAGGATAATGAATTTAGCACTCAACAGTCAATATGAAAAATTATTACCATAGGCTTGCATGAAAATCAAATCTCCACCACTATAAATTGAGATGATACATCAATCAAAAGGTCTTTAGAGGGTTGTAACGAGGCTTTGGTTAGGGGGTGTGGTCACAAGCTGAAAGAGAAGGTTAGAATCGAGATTGAATTGAAGAATTACTTAACTAGAAAAATATTTAATTATCAATTGCGTACAAAAGAGCTTCTTCTCAGAATATGGAATTAAACACTTAAGCTTCAAAAATACAACTTACTGCTAATAAATGAATATATATATATATATATATATATATATATATATTTTAAGAACAAGTTAAATAACATAGTCTAACTATTAAGAATAAGACATAGCTAAGCAATTTATTCAAATCAGATCTCAACAAAAATAGGGATAAAATTAATTTAGGGGATTTCAACAATAATGAGTTATGGGTTAATATTGAGGGTAAATCAATGAATGGGATGTTAGGCTCAAAGGGGTTTACTAAGGGTTAATTGTGAAGGTAGGCTTTTCATGGCATGAGTGGGTTAAACCTAAGTGCCTCTATCATCTTGACATATCAAATCAAATGGTGTGGTCTTGACATGCATAATCAAGCAAGTTCTAGAATAACAATTCGATATTGACGCACTCAAAGCAACAATAAAAGTGAGCATGAAAGAAATAATAGATGCTCTAAAGGCTTAAAATCTCACAAAAATTATGGCTTTTTAATGTTTAAACCTGTGGATTTCAATTCAAGATAATACCTAAACTTGAGAAAACAACCTAAATTTTTAAATTCTCAAAAATCAACTTATCATGCTTAATTCTCTAATGTCTTAAAGTTTAAATAGTCAATGCATGAATGCCTATGTTTTAATTCAAGACATATAAATAAAAATCATAAATTAATCAAAATTCATCCTAAAAATGATATGAGAGATTTACAAGAGAACAAGACAAAATTTAGGGATTTTTCTGATAGTGATATAATTTACCCCCACACTTAAGATGTACATTGCCCTTAATGTACAAAGATAGAGTTAGTGGCAATTATAGATATAAGATCATAAGATAGGGAGAGAAGTGAAACTTCCTAAATGTTAAATGAATGAACTCCTTAGTTTGGAGTTATATAGAGTGGAGGAGAATACTTCGGTGGTGGTAGAGGTTGCTTTCCACAAGTGGCGGTCGTGGAGGACCTTTTCCAGTAGAGTTTCAAGTTCCTAAGTAATAGTGAGCTTTGGAGCTCTTTCTAACTATGATAGAATCAAGAGCTTTTTAGGAGTATAAAGGAATATGATTACTCATAAAGAAATACTTGCAAATATAAAGTACTTAATAGTTATAAAAATCCTAAAAAAATTAAATGAAATAGTTTTAAAGAAAAATAAAATTAGAAAAATAGGTATTTGGGGCACACGGTCGTGGGGCACGCTCGTGTGCTTTTTATTTAGCCCGTGTTCTTCGTAGGTTTCAAATTTTTAGCATGTTGGTGCACACGGTCATGTCGCACGACCGTGTCTGGTTTCGTTCGCTTCTCCCACACCCATGTATGTAGGCCCACGCCTGTGTTAGTTTGACAGTGTTGACTACGGGTGCTAGGTATGAGAGTGAATTTCTCAGGTTCGACCACGGTTCTAAGCCACGGGCGTGTTACACGCCTATGTTGTTTTGGCAGGATCACCCACGGCCATGTCGCATAGTTGTGGCATTTTATCACATCCCGTGTTTTAGGGAAAAGTTTTGCTCTGTTTTCACATGACCGTGCTAACTCTCGTGTTATAGACACGGCCTAAGGCACGCCCGTATGCCTGGCCGTGTGTATTTGAGAACCTGTGTTCAAAGACTCAGTTAGTGATCTAGATGTTAAAACTTGAAATTTAAATAAAATTTAAATAAATTAAAACCGTTAGTACTCGAGTTGCCTCTCTAGAAGCGCTTGTTTATAGTCTAAGCTTTGACTTTACCTTGCCGGTGTATTTAGGGAGGTTCGTGGAGTCGTAGCTCCTCTCCATCGTCTTTATAATTCTCACCGTTATAAAGTTTGAGACGATGTCTATTTACCTTGAAAGTGTCCTGTAATGGGTGACTTACCTCTATTGTGCCATATGAAAAAACAGATTGAACTACGAAAGGTTCTGACCATGTGATTTAAGTTTCCCAAGAAACAATTTGAGTCTCGAATTATATAGCAGGATAAGATCTCCGACTTCAAATTATTTTCGTTGCTTTAAACGAGCGTCATGGTGCCGCTTTGTTGCTTTCTTGTATAGGCGTGAGTTTTCGTATGCATTGGCTCGTCACTCATCTAGCTTGTTCAACTGCATCAACCTGTTTTCACCTGCAAGTTTGGGATCAAGGTTTAAAAATTTAATAGCCCAGAAGGTTTTATGCTCTAGTTCAAATGGTAGATGACAACTTTTTCCATAAATAAGTTGGTAAGGTGATGTTCCTATGGGAGTCTTAAAAGCAATTCTATAAGCCCATAAAGCATCACCTACTTTCATCACCCAATATTTCCTATTTGATTCTACTATCTTTTCAAGAATTCGTTTGATCTCTCGATTTGCCACTTCAATTACTCCACTAGTTTGAAGATGGTACGGGGTTGCTGTTCTGTGATGAACTTCGTATTTCTTAAAAGTTTTCTCAAATTGGGCATTACAAAAATGAGTACCCCTGTCACTGAAAATTGCTCTAGGTGTTCCGAATCTAGAGAAGAGTTTCTTAAGGAATCGTACTACCACTCTCGCATCATTAGTAGGTAAAGCTTGGGCTTCCACCCATTTGGACATATAATCAACTGCCATTAAGATGTATTTATTCCCAAATGAACTAGGGAATGGACCCATGAAGTCGATTCCCCAAACGTCAAAAATTTCACATGAAAACATATAGTTTTGAGGTATTTCATCACGTTTGGAGATATTACCTGTCTGTTGGCATTTGTCACAAGAAGTAACGTACCTGTTAGCTCTTTAAATAACGTGGGCCAATAAAAACCTGATTGAAGTATTTTATGTGCGATCTTGGTTCCACTGTAGTGTCCTCCAGTCGGTCCTGAGTGGCAGTGTTCCAAGATCTTCGATTCTTCTGACCTTGTAACGCATCTCCTAATGACTTGATCTGCACATATGCAGAAAAGAAATGGGTCATCCCAAAATTAGTTTTTCACATCATTAAAGAATCGCTTCTTTTATTGGTGTGTCAACCCTTTTGGGATAATGTTAGTGGCTAAAAAATTTGCAATGCCTGAAAACAAAGGTACCTTAGAATCCGATATAGTAAATAATTGTTCTTCAGGAAACGAATCATTTATTTCAACTTCATCTAGTTCTTTGGTATTTGAGTTCTCAAGCCTGGAAAGATGATCAGCCGCCAGATTTTCAACTCATTTCTTATCCTGAATCTCCAAATCAAATTTCTGTAACAACAGAATCCATCGAATTAGTCAAAGTTTTGTATCAGTTTTAGTTAAAAGGAAGCGAAGGGAAGCATGGTCAGTGTAAACGACAAATTTAGACAATATGAGATATGATCGAAATTTATTAAATGCAAAAACCACAGCTAGCAACTCTTTCTCCGTGGTGGTATATTTTTCTTATGCAGCTGTTAAAGTTTTGCTAGCATAATAGATAGGTTGAAAATGCTTGTCCCTTCGCTGTCCCAAAATTGCACCTACTGCAAAATCATTCGCATCACACATTAGTTCAAAAGGTAAGTTCCAGTTAGGTGCAATTATGATTGGAGCTTTAATTAATTTATCCTTTAAGGTATTAAATGCTTCTAAGCATTCCTGATCAAAATTAAAAGGTACATCTTTTTCTATTAATTTAGTCAAAGGCTTAGCTATTTTAGAAAAATCCTTAATAAATCTTCTATAAAAACTAGTATGTCCTAAAAAGCTTCTAATAGCCTTGATCGAACTAGGAGGGGGTAATTTTTCAATTGTTTCAATTTTAGATTTGTCCACTTTAATCTCTTTACTAGAAATTTTATGTCCTAATACAATACCTTTCTGAACCATAAAGTGACATTTCTCCCAGTTAAGCACAAGGTTCATTTCCTCACATCTTTTTAAGACTCGTTTTAAATTTTTAAGGCAAAAATGGAAAGAGTAACCGAATACCGAAAAGTCATCCATAAATACCTCCATGATGTCTTCTACGAGTTCGTCAAAGATGGCCATCATACAGCGCTGAAAAGTGGCAAGAGCATTACATAATCCAAAAGTCATTCTACGATAAGCAAACGTACCATATGGACATGTAAATGTCATCTTTTCTTGATCTTCAGGAATTATTGGGATTTGGAAGTAACCAGAGAGTCCGTCTAAAAAGCAGTAGTACATGTGCCCTGATAATCTTTCCAACATTTGGTCAATAAATGGCAAGGGAAAGTGATCTTTTCTCGTGGCATCATTCAGCTTCCTGTAGTCAATGCAAACTCTCCAACCTGTAGCTGTTCTTGTCAGGATTAATTCATTCTTCTCGTTGGTTACAACCGTCATGCCTCCTTTCTTAGGAACAACCTGCACTGGACTTACCTAAAAGCTGTCAGAAATAGGATAAATAATTCCAGCATCTAGAAGTTTAATTACCTCAGATTTAACAACTTCTTTCATGTTGGGATTTAGTTGTCTTTGAGCTTGCACACATGGCTTATATTCATCTTCTATTAAAATTTTGTGGGTGCAAAAAGAGGGGCTGATCCCTTTGATGTCAGAAATTTTCCAAGCTATGGTATTTTTATGTTCTCTTAATACTTGGAGTAATTCCTCTTTTTCATTGGGCTGCAAGTTAGAAGCAATAATCACTGGTAATGTAGAATTATTTCCAATGAATGCATATTCCAAGTGATTTGGAAATTGTTTAAGTTCCAGTTTGGGAGGTTCTTCAATAGAGGGTTTTTGCTTAAGTTCATCGTTTGTCTTGATACCCTCATATTCTACTTGTCTTGAGACTGGTTTATTAGAGTTTAGTTCAGTTTTTACCTTACCTATCTCAGAATCATCATTATCTACCTCCTCGCTTTGGGCAAGACACAGTTCCAACGTGTCCTCATGTATGATTTCCTGAAAAAAATCTTGAGTGGCATGATCAATAGAATCAATAAAATAACATGAGTCATCTTGCTCTCTAGAAAATCTCATGGCATCATAGATCTTAAAAATAATCTCTTTGTCACCTACTCTAAGTACAAGTTTACCATCTCCCACATCAATAACAACCCTAACAGTGGCTAAAAATGGACGACCTAAAATTAAAAGCACTTCAACATCCTCATCCATGTCAAGCACAACAAAATTAATAGGGAATATAAATTTATCTATTTTTACAAGTACATCCTCTATGATACCCCTAGGATATTTAACAGATCTGTCAGCTAATTGAATACTCATCCTAGTGGGTTTCGGTTCCCCAAGACCAAGTTGTTTAAACATCTTATATGGTATTAAATTAATGCTAGCGCCTAAATCAGCTAGTGCTTTCTCAACATTCAGACTACCAATTAGCAGGGGATAGTGAAACTCCCTAGATCTTTCAGTTTGGTTGGCAGTTTATTTTGGAGTATGGTCGAACACTCATCGTTGAGTTCCACTGTAGATAAGTCCTTAAACTTCCTTTTATTTGTTAGAAGCTCCTTCAAAAATTTTGCATATATAGGCATCTGCGAGATGACTTCAACAAAAGGTAAGTTGATATGTAATTACTTAAAAAGTTCAAGAAACTTATCAAATTGTGCATCCATGCAGTCCTTTTTCAACTTTGCTGGGTATGAGACTGGTGGTCTATATTCCTTTGGCACTGGTTTGTCATTATTTTCGAGTTTTTCCTCATCTTTTTCACTCATCACGACTTCTTGTGGTAGCTTCTTTTCAGATTCGGCTAACACTCTCCCACTCCTTAGTGTAACTGCCTTCACATGCTCTTTTAAATTAGGGTTGGTGTTACTAGGTAAATTTCCTAGTGGTCTTTCAGAAATTAATTTAGACAGCTAGCCTATCTGAGTTTCGAGCCCTTAGATCGATGCTTGTTGATTTTTAAGTGCTGTCTCGGTATTCTGAAAACGAGTTTCTGACACCGAGATGAATTTTGTTAGCATCTCCTCAAGATTCGATTTCTTTTCCTGTGGATAAGGTGGTTGTTAAAAACTCGGAGGATTTTGTGGCCTTTGATTTCCTTGTCCACCCATGATAAATTTGGGTGGTTCCTCCAACTTGCATTATAAGTGTTATTATAAGGAGTATTTTGAGGTCTAGAGTTATTACCCATGTAATTCAATTGTTCGTTCTCCATGTTGTGGCTATAAGTTAGATATTCTGGGTTGCTTATTCCACCTCCACTTGTATTGCATTGCATAACTGGATGTACCTGTGTGGAACCAAGTAAACCATCAATCTTTTTATTTAAGAGTTCTACCTGATTTGACAGCATCGTAACCGAGTCGACGTTATAGACGCCTGCTTCTTTGGTTGGCTTAGTCCTCATGACTTGCCACTGATATTTATTCAGTGACATCTCCTCAATAAGTTCGTAAGCTGCTTCAGGTGTTTTGTTGTTAATGGTTCCACCAGCTACTGCATCAATCATCTGTCTTGTCAAAGGGTTCACACCATTATAAAACGTTTGAACTTGCAGCCATAGAGGTAACCCATGGTGAGGGCACCTTCGCAGTAGGTCCTTGTATCTCTTACATGCATTTTAAATTGTTTCTAAATCCATTTGCACAAAAGAAGAAATATCATTCCTTAGTCTAGCTGTTTTAGCAGGTGGAAAGTATTTTAGTAAAAACTTTTCGGTCATTTGTTCCCAAGTAGTGATTGATCCTCATGGTAATGAGTTCAACTACTGTTTAGCCTTGTTCCTTAGTGAAAAGGGAAATAACCGAAGGCGAATGGCATCATCAGAAACGCCGTTAATCTTGAATGTGTCGCAAAGTTCCAAAAAATTGGCCAAATGAGTATTTGGGTTTTCGTCCTGCAAACCATCAAACTGAACAAACTGTTGTATCATTTGAATTATGTTAGGTTTCAGTTCAAAATTATTTGCAGCAATAGCAGGCCTAACTATACTCGATTCAGTTCTTGTTAAAGTAGGTTTAGCATAATCATACATAGTATGAGGAGCAAGATTTTGATTTACTAGGTCAGCAGCAATCGCAGGAGGTAACGGATTTTCCTGATTTTCGGCCATCTCCTCAATTGTAGTTGAGATATCATCCTCTTGCTCTTCCTCTGTGTATCTTAGGCTTCGCCTTATTTCTTTTCAGTTTCTGCAAACTGTGCGATTGATTTTTTCTTCAAAAATTAATGGTCCTTATGGGTTTCTTCTAGTCATAAACTATAAGAACCTACCAGAAGAAAGAAAAAGAAAATTTAGTAATGAAAATCAAAACAAAATTTAAATTGCAATAAAAGTAAATAGCTAAAGTAATAAAAATCGAGTGTTCCTAATATCTTAGTTCCCCGGCTACGGCGCCAAAAACTTGATTGTCACTCGTGATAAGTTTTAAAATTTATAATTGATCGTACTCAAACTAACTATTATCACGACGAAGGCAAGCGCACCTATCGAACAGTAGTATAGTTTTAGCAAGAACGGATATCGAACACAAAGGAACTAAAAGTACTAGTATTAACTTTCTTTTTATTATCTAGCCTAAGAATAATAGGGGTTGTTTATCTAAACTAATTTACTACTTAAGAATACACAGAAAATAGATTTGGGGAAAATACCTTTTAGAAAATTCGATTGATTAAGACAATACCCAAGGAAAAATCCACCTAGACTTCACTTGTTATTTGACTCTGAATCAGACGATTTATTCATTCAACTTGTTCCGTAGAAATCCCTAAGTTATGTTATTATCCCTATTCAAGACTAATAACGTCTAACCCTAGATTGAATAATTGAAATCTCTTTCTAATTAACACCCTAGGGTTGCATTAACTTGATCTATGGATCCCCTTATTAGGTTTCACCTTAATCCGGCAAAATCTTGTCACCCTATCTCTAAGCGTGCAATCAACTCTGCTTAATTATGACAAATTTACTCTTAGACAGAGACTTTTGCTCCTCTGAATAAGCGCATTAACTTGAATCAATATCTTGAAATACCGAAGCAAGAATTAAGTACACATAATTAAGAACAAGTTAAATATTTATCATACAATTCAGATAATAATAACAAGATTTGTCTTAGATTTCATTCCCTTTAGGTATTTAGGGGGTTTAGTTCATAACTATAAAGGAAAACATCTCAGAAGAATAATGAATGCAAAATATAAAGAAAACCCAAAACTCCTAAAGGGAAATTGAGAAGAGATCTTCAGTCTTGATGAATAATCCGGCTTTTGAGATGGATCAATTGGCTTTATTCGAGTAATTCCTTGCTTCCTACTCTAGGTGTCCTCTTTTAATCCTTCTCTAGGGTGTTTAAATAGGCTTTAGAATGCCTAAAAGACCTCCAAATCGCCTTTTTTTCGAATAGAACTTAACTTGGGCTCAACAGGGGCACGCCCGTGTGCGATTACTTCAGGCCATGGTCAAGGCTGAGAGATCAACACGCCTGTGTTGAGGTTGGTTTAGGCCGTGTTCGAGCCTGCTAGAATGGCACGGGCGTGTGTACTACCCGTGTAAGGAAGTTTAGGCCGTGTTGTTTTCCCACGTCGGCCCATTTTATTCGTTTTCGGCCTGTTTCTTGTTCTTTTTGCTCTCCTGTGCTCTCCTAAGTATAAAACATGAAATTAAAAGATTAGGAGCATTAAATTCACCAAATCTAAGGAGAAATCATTCATAAATATGTTAAGCATGAGATAATAATATGTATAAATTACGGTTTATCATTCACCTTTATGCATTTCTATTTACCACAAAATTTCCTTTTATCTAGAGATAAATTAATATGCAGATTGTCGAAACTCTTTTTTGAAATCGACTTTTTATTTTAAAATGAAAATGAAAGTCGCCACTAATCACTTTTAAGAGGTTTGATCAGGTCACCTCGTAATTGATTATTTTAATAATATGTTGATTTATTAAAACAATGTTTTTCGGTCTACAAAAATCCAGAAAATGGGTTCAGGAGTCGGTTACGCATGAGGAAGGATTAGCACTCTCGTTATGTCTAAAATTGGTATCTAATTGATTACTTGATGTCTTTAGTGTCGAAAAATAAAAATTTGAAGATTCAAATATGATCCCTCTTTGCATGTTTTTTAATTTAAATCATTTAATTAAATCAAAACTTATATAAGAAGACTTCTTATTTCGAGATAACGAAAAAGGTCATGTCCCGTAAATTAGGTCACGACATCTCAAATTCTCGAAAATAAAACTGGTCCCTATTCAATTATTGTTTAAATCTCATGTGTTTTCAGTTTTAAAAGGATGTTCAGTTGTTTAGGTTCAAAGAGAAAATCAAACCCCGTAAGTTAGGGCTGATTTCTTGAATCTCTAAATAAAACGTTGCGTTGGTTTTGAAATACTCATTTTTATGCATCGACTAAAAAATTAGTATGACGTTTAAAGTGATGTATATTTAATTTATTCGGGTACAATACAAAACGGGCAAAAATGTCTAAATATAATGTATGGTATAGTGATAATGAAATTATAAAATGGCTAGGTGGGTAGAATATTAGAATGATAAATAATAAGTAAATAAAGGAATACTATAATAATAACATAATAATAATATTATTAATATTAATAATAATATTATTTTTATTAATAATAATAATAAAATAAATAAGGTAAAATAAAATAAAAATAAAAATGGAAAAATGCATTATTAAAAAGGATAAATAAACATGACATGAAAATGTCGAAAAATAATAAAAGAAATAATAAAATATCGAGAAAAGAAATAAAAATAAAATAATAATGACAATAATAAATAATAAAAATACACAAATAAAAGAGCAGAAACAATCTAACATTTAAGTGTAAAAAAACAAAATAAATAAATAAGTAGATAAATAAATAAATGCTCAATGAAAAAAAATTCAAATATAACAAAAAGTAAAGGAATGATAAATAACCAAATAAGTAAAATAAATAAAAGAATTAAAATAAGTAAAGGACTTATCGTAACTTAATTAAATTAAAAGGATAAATTGGGATAAAATAAATAAATAAAAGACCAAAATGAAAAGTGCAAAAAACGAATGAGGACCAAAAAAGAAATTATCCCAATCCTCAGGGCACGCGTCCCTTCTCCATGAGATCACTGAACCGAGGACTTAATTGAAAGCGGGGTAAAATTGAATGGTAAAATTTCTAAAAAGAAAAAAAAATAGTGAAATTAGAATTAAATTAAAACAACCCAAAACGTGGAAGGATCAGGAGCGCAAATATCCCCTCCCCTTTAAAAACACGCGGATCTTAGGAGGATCCGAGTCGGGTCAACGGGTCGGCTTGAAATGATGTCGTTTTGGCGTCTGGAAATGGAACCCAAAACGACGCCGTTTTGGAATGCTATAAAAGCAAAAAATTTAAGGAAAAAAAAATCATTTGCTTCATTTTTTAGAAAAAAAAAACTTCCTTCTCTCCATTTTCTCTCTGGGCACTGCCCAGAATCCAGCCATCGTGACCGCCGATCACCGGCGACGATGGCCGCCATCTCCGGTGGCCTTAAAATTGCCCAAAAATACCTTTTAAACCCTTTTTGTGTAGAACTCCGGTTTGGAGTTGAAACTACCAAAAATTGAAGCCAAAACCCCCAAAAAAAGAAAAATACTCTTCGACCCCCAACACCCTCCGCCACAGCCTTGACCAAATCCCCAAGGATTCGACGACCTCTCAGACCGGAAGAGACGCCAATAGCGGCGCGAAGACGAAAATGCATGTAACGTTTTCCTTTTTTTTTACTTATTATTATTTATTTGCTTCGGGAATAAAATCAGAGAAAAAATAAAATAGCTGTCTTTTGATACTTGATACTTATTTTGTATTTCTCTTTGTGTGTCTGTAAAAATATACATGGTGTCTGGCTCTTATAGCCGATTTTACATATTATTTTTTTCTTTTTCTTTCTCTATTTTGCTACTGTTTTTGCGTGTTTGAGTTCGTTGTCCTTGTTCTTCCTTTTTTACAGGTGGTGGCAGATGGCGAAGTCAACGACGGTGGTGGTAAATGGGGTGTCAGACGGCACGCCTGTCGACGTGGCGAGGCTGCAGCGTGAAAAAGGGCTAAGGTTTCTGATTTACTGAAAATGTTTAAGTGTTTTGGGCCACTGGGCAGTTAGGGATTTCTTTTATTTTGGGCCAATTAGACTTCTTTTGTAATTGGACTTGGACAGATAATTTTTGTTTTTGTTTTTATTTTTATTTGGTTTGGTTTGGTTTGGTTTGGGTCAGGACAAAAATGGCCCATTACACACATTAAACCTTTGTTACAACAAAGTTTAAAAACGACACATGCCATTACATATGAGAATGAACTAACAAACTAAGAGTGGTGTTGGTCCAAGAAGATCTAAGTTGATTTTGGTCCATCCCGATGGTGAATAGATGCATATCGAAGAAAGAAAGCATCATTGGGATTTCATGACATTCCAACATTTTTTTTTGGTGAAATCTAAGTTGAAAAAGGGATAGCGAAGAAAGAACGCTTCATTTTAGTGTCATTGATAATTATTGTTATAGTTTAACTTTAAGAAAAAAAAAAGTACATTGAAAAGATGAGAAAATTGTGAGTAAATGAGAGAAAGTGTAAAACATATGTTAGAATTATTTTTTGGTGACATATAAAAACTAAAGAAACAAACTGATTACCTAGAAAGGTCCATATTCGAAAACTCCCTAACACTATCTTGCTGCTTGAATCTCCATTGGAGGCTAATAAAAAAATACATAAAACCTCATCATTATTCAAAGCCAATTTTACTAAAGTGTCTGCTACTTGGTTATTCTCTCTCAGGGTGTGCCTCAAAATCCACCTTGCTTCAATTGACAAAATCTATTGAATTCGTCTAACTAAGGATGAGCGTGGTCATGCTGAACAACTATCACAAATGGTACTAACAACCTCAATATTTTCAGGCTAAATAACAACCTTCTCGTATACTTGTTTCTGCAACAATAATAAGTTATCCAAAATGCTCTATGCTTCTGTGTCAAAGATTGAACATTTCCCTAGAAAATGATTGTAGCCAAGAATCCACATCCCTTTTTCGCCTCTTGCCATACCACTTGCAGTCGATATACCAGTGTTTATCTTTATCGCACCATCTGTGTGAAGGAAAAACCACACACTCGGGATATTCTTTTCCCGTTGGATCACTAAGTCTATCATCGGAGTGGACTTATTGATTGAAGTATACTAATTTGCCCAGCTGAATGAGACTTTAAGAATATCATTCGGGTTCATGTACTTACCTTGGAAGATAAATAGATTTCGATTAATCTAGATACACCATAATTCTAATCTAAATAAGCATACCCATCTCAGCTCTTCTATGGTGTATTTGGTTTGAACTTGTAAATTTGAAATCAACCAAATAGAAAAGTTACCTGTAGAATAGAAGCCTTGTTGATTAGTAGGAATGACCCATATCCAAACATCTTCAGTGACTGGGCAATCTTTGAACACATGTAAGGAATCCTTATGTCCACAAAGGGAACATGACTTGTCTTGTGCAAACCCCCTCTGAACTCTTTCGACATTGGTTAAGAGTCTTTGCTTCAAAGCTAACCAAAGGAAATGTCTAACTCTCTATAGATCGATAAATTTCCACACGATGCTACATATGTTATCTTTAAGAGACCACATTCTTTTCTTCATCAACCAATACATATTTTTAACCAAGAAAACACCTAATGTAGAACGAGCCCATGTGATTAAATCCAATCCAGTAGAAGATAAAGGTGGGAGAACATTAAGGTTATAATGAATCATTTCTTCTGATAACTAAACTTTAAATAAATCATGACTCCAAGATTCGTCTTCCAAAATCATCTCATTCAACTTGCAGTTTGAGGCGACATTCGCATGGTTTGGAACATGATTAATTAGAGGACCCACATTAGGAATCCAAGCATCCTCTCAACTTCGAATATTGGTACCATCACCAACGGACCATATCAAATTATCTTTCAATAGAGGCCATACTTTTACAATGAACTTCCACATGAAAGAGCATCTACTTTGTTCAATACTATTAGGTAATCTTTCCTTCATTCCGTATTTTAACTTGAGAACTTGGACCCATAGTGCATCATTCTTAGTGGCAATATTATAGCCTAGTTTCATGATGAAAACAGTGTTTTGATCATTAAGATGTTGCAATCCAAAACTTCCACGAGATCTCGGTTGACAGATATTATCTCACCCTACTAAAGTTAATTTCCTCTTACCATCAGATACGCCCCAAATGAATTGTCACACCATTTTCTCAATAGAGTCACAAACACCTTTTGGAACCAAAATTGATTGCATAAGGTAATTCGGTATTGATAGTAAAACTGATTGCGTCAAGGTCACCCTTCCTGCAAATGAAAATTTCTTAGCATCCCAACTTGAAACCTTAGCTCGGACTTTTTCTACAAAAAATTCAAGGTACTCTTTGTGACTCTTTGGTGGAAAAGCGGAACCCCCAGGTAGCGACTAAGATCCTGGACTTGTTGGAATCCAAGATTTCCACAAATTTACTCCCTAAGCTTATTCTTGACACCACTTAAAAAAAAGATATTAGTTTTCCTAGAGTTAATCTTATGCCCAGAGAAATCATAGAACTGGTCTAGAAAATCTGTGAGAAGTCCACAGTGAAACATGTTCGCATTACTGAAGATAACCAAGTCCTCCACAAAGAACAAGTGCAAGAGTGTCGGTCATCTCCTAGATAATTGAATGGGATTCCATTCCCCAGCCGATATTGCTAAATAGAAGCAATGTCCTAGCCACTCCATACACAACACAAAAAGATATGGAGATAAAGGGCATCACTAACGAATTCCTCTAACTGGTTTAAATTTAGCAATCGAAACCCCCTCTCACAGGACTTGCATGATGGAAGTCAAAATAGCATACATGATAACCTTAAAAAGATAATCAAGAATGTGTGCTGCTTTAAGAGAGACGTCCATAAAATCTCATCAAACTCTGTCATAGGCTTTCTCCAGATCTATTTTTATGGCTATCCATTCACGATTAGTCTTGATTATCATGGAGTGCAAAACTTCTTGCACAATGATCACATTATTAGTAATGTTCCTACCAACAACAAACCCCACTTGCTCTTATCCTATAATCTTTGGAAAAACCATCTTGAAATGATTAGCGATAACCTTCATAACAAGCTTATACAGAACATAGCAGAGACTGGTTGGGCGAAAATGCATAAAATTTTCTGGATTAGGAACTTTGGGAATATACACAATTAAAGTGTATTCAGATACAAGTTTATAGTACCGCCATCAAAAACCTTCCTAGCCCACTCATAAATGGCTACTCCAATATTATCCCACTATTTCTGAAAAAATAATGCATGATAGCCATCACTTCTTGGTACTTTCAACAGTGCCATGTCAAAAAGAGCATTTTTTATTTCTTCATTTAAAACTGGTCTTCTAAGAAAATCCATGTCCTTGGGCGCAAGACTCAAGAAAGCACTTGGGGGAAAATTCCCTATTTAAATTGGTACCTCTCCATACAGTTTCTGAAAAAATTAACAGCCTCCAATTGAAGTGTCTCAGAGTAATTACTCAAATCACCATCCGATGTACGCAGAGTTGTTATACGATTAAACTTTCTTCTTTGAACCATCTGGTTATGAAAATATTTTATATTGCGGTCCCCCTTCTTCATGATAAATGACATTTTCTAACTCCTCTCGAACCTTTAATTCATATTTAGCAAGTCTATTAGAACTAGAAAAATCCATGGCTCTCTGTAATCCCACCAACTTGTGAATCAAATTCTTTTCTAAGCCGTAATATAACCTTACACACATTTATTCCAATCTTTGAGTCTCTCTGTGAAGCGAGCAATCGTGTTAGTTATGTTACCGTCAAAGTTCCAGTTATCCACAACAAAGTCCGAAAAATTGGGGTGTTCCCTCCAACTAGCTAAGAACCGAAAAGGCCTATCAAAAAAGGTATTGGTGTCTGAATTAAAGTTGAAAATAAGAGGCCTATGATCTGATTTTATTGTTGGAAGATGTGAAACCAAAGAAGAAGGATAAAACTCCAACCACACCTCATTTCTTAAGGCTCGATCCAACCTCTCAAACAAATTACTACAATGCCAAGTGAATAGAGGACCCTTAAAACCAAGATCTTGAAGCTGCGCCAAATCCACAAACTCTTCGAAAGATGAACACCTTTAACCTCTTACCTGACCACCTTTAATTGTCACTTTGCAATAAAATGGCATTAAAGTCCTTGATAGCCATCCATGGATAAAAACTAGATGAAATAGAAAGTAATAAATCTCACCAAAAAAATTTCATTTTCTGTCTATCAAGACTACCATAAACAAAAGCAATAAAAATCAACACTGAAAGATGGATAGAGCAGATACGAACCAAGATAAATTGGGGATGATTCCCAACCACCTCAATATCAAGGGCCTCCTTCCAACCTAACCATATACCTCTAGAAAAGCCAACTGCTTCCACGCAATGAGATTTTTCCAAACCCAGATTTACAATAATAATGTCTACTTTAACTCTGTTAACTCTTGGCTCAAGAATACTGATAATATCCGGTCTATATTATTTATTATATTCACGAAATCTTCGAGGAAATTTAGAATGCACGCAACCCTGCATATTTAAGGAAAAGATGGATAAATTCATAATAAAATGTAAAAAATTAAGAACAAATTTATTGTTGACTAGTAGTAGAAATGTCCAGTCGTTCCCCTTCTTCGTTCATCATAATCTTAGCTGCTTGCCCATTTAGCTCAGAGGAAATAAGATCTGTTGCCTTCAACATGGATCCAAAAAAAGAGACTCGAGTATTTCCCAAGGCCTTGAAACAGTTACCTGGTCCCGTAACTGTTTTATTAATATTTATTTTCCAAACCCCTTTGGACCCAAAAGATTTCTCTCCAACCCCCTTTCCTTTTGTCGACCTTGAAGAACCCCCCACAATGTACAATTCACTATTGTCACTAGTTTTGCTTAATTTAAGATTCTCCTTCTCTTGAAAGACAACTGCTGAATGCTTTTTAGCATCTAAAATACCACCCCTCACAGCCACTGCTTCTACATTTAGCTCCTCAAAAGTCAGATTAAAGCACAAGGAAAAATCATTATTACCTTCAACTGGGATAGAAGAAAAAATGCCAGCAACCACTCCAACATTAGCAGCTTTTTTACTGTAATTTAGAGGGCCTTTGAAATAGTGTTTTCCAAATTGCTTGCTGGAAAGGGTTCACCAATGGTAGAATTTAAATTAATTTTCTTTGCTGTAGTCGAGGGGTCCTTTGGAAATTCCTCTTTTTTAAACCCTATATGAGCCTCACAAACATCCACATAATTTTTTCTCTGCACGCCCGATTTAGATCCAAGAGAAACAAGAGGCTTGCAAGTTGTTCACCGCCGCGTCTCCAGCCTAATAAGATGGCCCTTAGAAGGTCTAATGGCCTGATGGCGTTCCTACTGGGGCCCAAATGATTGACCCATAATATCATTTCTTGCATCAGTACTCGAACCTCTTACCCCATTTCTAGAGTTACCCCCATCATCAATTAAAACCTTTTTCCCATGTTTTTTAGATCTCGACAAATCTTTTTTAATAAAATTTCTATTCACCACTTTCGGATCTGGTGCCATTAGAGATTGATATCTTGAACCCGTGATTTCCTCCCGTTTTTTAGACTTTTCAAATTTATTAGGTTCACGATATTGGCGCCTGGATTTCCACTCCACCAATATCTACGGGTTGTATTCTCCATTTTCGATCAACGGTTCCACAGCAGCCGGTGTGGTGGTAGCCGACTGTAATACCACCTCCGATGCAGCAAAAAGGTAAGATCTATTTGGTCAAATCTCCCTGTTATGGCCATACCGTCCACACAAAAAGCACACCACTGGTAAACTCTCATACTTGATTTTCTATATCTTCTCATTGAATAGAACTTGAGAAATTAGAGGTCTGCCTAGATTTATATAAACAACCATACGCGCATAATGCCCTCTTACCTTGTTGTCTGTATTGAAATATAGTTTTGTCACTTTTCCGATCAAACCCCCAATTTCTCATAATATTTCCTTTCTGTATGGAAAACTCGGAAGACCTGGAAACCTGATTCACATAAGGACAAAGTTAGGGTATGGGAGAGCTAGGTTAAAATTGATAGATCAAGGTTGAACAATTGAGTACTGTCCAAAAATAATCCAAGGACCTTGTGACAGTATCTTCTCATAGTCCTCCACGCTCTGATACATGTCTAAAAAATAGTCATTCTCGATGTCCATCAATTAAAAAGGCTTGGTAGGTTTCGATAATACGTAAAGTCCATTCTGTAAAGCTAGAAAATCGATACTCCCTAATAATTTAAGTACCACTGAAGTGGCCATTTCCTCGACAAAGAGTTGATGGATCCTTTTTGAAAAATCAATAAAAGGGATGTCGTTAACTATCGACTTCTTATCATCTTCATCTTGTAAAGAAAAGTCTTTGTCCAAGGGATTTGATTCATCCATCACTTTCTGTCCGTCTAATTTATTCCCCAATACCAGATCTTTCCAAGATAAAGTTCGGGTTGTAATAGTATTCAAAACCATCTCATCCTCTAAAACACTAGTCGAGTCTTTGAAACGTACCTTTTTTGTGCTCAGAACTCCAGAAAAAGAAGAAGCCATGTTTTTACATTTCCACAACTTTTAAACAAGAAAATAAATTCGTTTTAGCATATTCAAACCAACGTCTTCTTAAAAGTTTTGTCTTTTTAATTAAATTAAATTCAAATTTTTTTAATTTAATAAAACTTTAATTTTAAATAAATCTTAGTTAAAAATTTTAAATAAATTTTAGTTAAAAAGTGGCACGTTATTGGTTAATGAATGTTAGCTGTCATAATGTAATTAATTAACTAAGCGTTTTTTTTAATGAATTTAACAATTGAGATAATAAGTGTTTAAATACCACTTTTTGATCAAATATATTTTAGCTACTTAAGTGGAAAAACCCTATAGTTTAGGGATCAATTTTGCATTTAAATCTTGTTTATCAAAGTTTTGATTGATTGTTTTTTTTATTATGGGTTATGGTTTCCTTTTATGGAATCATTTAAAGGGATTTTTTAAAAAAATTCTTGATTTTTATTATATTTTAATTTGTTTATTTTTAAATGATTTTTTTTAAAGATATAGGTAATGATGTTATGGGTAAGAAAAAAAAAACTCGATTTATAGCATTTGGGTGATTTTTAGAATACAAGTTAAAAAGTACGGTCACCTACATAGAATTGAAGTCCTTTTTTTTTATTGAATTTGTAATTAATGTTAATTTTTTATGATATAAAAATAAATATTGTATATTTAAAATAGCAAAAATAACTTAATATTCTATATTAAAATATTCTTTTAAAAATATTATACAATAGTTATTGAATATGTTTTATTTACTTGAAATTTTTTTAGAAATATTTATGATGGTGATTTTGAAATTTTACCAAATAATGTCGAAAACTAAAAAAGAAATTTATTTTGTCAAAATAATTTTAAAATTTTAAAATTCAAAATTAGTATGAAAAAATGAGAATCAAATTGAGTTATCGTGAACAGTTCAAAAAAAAATAAAAAATAACTAAGTGGAACTAAACTCACCCCCTAGATGATGTGGCACAATGATAGAGCGATATGATATCGCATCTTAACAATGTTAAGAAAAGAAGACAAAATGTGTGAGGAAATATAAATTTAAGTACTAACTTAAAACTAGAAAAATATTAGGGGCGAACATGGAAAAAAAAACTGACCAAATTCAATGGTCAATATATGAGTTATTCCTAAAATTTATGGTCTTTAAATTTTATTTTTTTTATTAGTTTAGCTCATAGCATCAATATTGTAGATAGTATAGAAATTGAAATTAAAAATTTTAAAAGTACGAATGTTATTATTTTATATTTATAAATCCTTGAAAGAAAAAACACACAAATAGAAATTATTGAAAAACAAACAAAATGATAATTTATTGGATTGTTTTACAGTAATGAAATAATTTGAGTCCCACAGATTTATATGGAATCCAATTGAAGCAGCCCATATATTTTAATAGCCCAATATTTAAGCCCCTAGTTTCATATTAAGAAAATAAGTTACTCTATTTATCTGGTTGCAAATTGTATAAAATGATTAGGTTGATCATCAAAAAGACTAAAATAAATAAATAATACCAGTTAACACAAATTCTCATGAAAGCTTGTAGGTAGAAGATTACAAAAATTTTATAATATTATTAATTAGTTTTGGTAGTTAATATTATTAACTTTTCAATTAAATTATTAAATTATTACGTAGTTATGTATAATTGAAATGTCTTAAGAATTATAGACCATCACATTGCTTTCCATTTATTTCAAGTTTGCGTCTTTTTCATTTTCATTATAAGACAATAGTCAAATTTCAATATTGACCTTAGACTATGTTGAAACTTGAAATCTAATTTGCATATTTTAATTTTTGAAATAATTTGATCCCTAATGTCATTAGTTAAGTCTAAATAGTAACTATTGTTAACTATTTGAGTCAAAATGATGACGTCAATTTTTAATAACACTACTCTAACAAAAAATAGAAAAAAATATTATATTATAATGAGTTCGAATGGATGCTCTTAAGGAAAAAAAACTCTTAATTAGTATTTTCAATGTTATTTTTATTATTACATCACTACCAAGTGTATTTATTTTTTAATTTCAAAATGTGACACCAGAGCATTTAATAGTAGAATTTTAACTAGTAACAACTGAACTTGAATTTTTAAATTTGAATATGAAAATAAAAGTAGGAAGACTAAATTCTAAATGTACAAAGTGTATAGGGGCTTAGAGTATATCTTAACCTTCAAATTTTTACTTTATAATTTAGCATAAACAAATAATTAACCCAACGCGAAGAGTAGATCAAGAGCCATACTAATATATAACTAAAAAAAGAAACAACCAACCATTATATATGTGGGTGTAGTTACATATACCTATTATAACATTAACCCAAACATTCAGTTAATTTAATTTGAATTTGATTATCAATTTGAATTCACTCAACTCAAATTTGAGAATGACCTAAACCTAATTACATGAACCCTAATGAGTGGGATCTAAAATGATCAAAAAGTGTAACTTGAAATTATTGAAACTCAAAATCAACTATAACTGACCTTTTATCTTATCTCAAGCTAACCGTTACATCTTTTTTCATGAAAAAATCAATTACTAACCAATGGAAATTAACTCATTTAACACCATATACCCGGCCCAATCACCGAGCCCAAAGATTGGAATGGCACACCATCGTCACACATCACACACATTATAAAATGTCACATTAATAGGCAATCGTCGTTCTTACAAATTTTTAAGTCAAGCATATATTAATCATCATTAAAACATGTCAAACATACTTCAAACAAACTTATAATATCAATTAAACATGCATTAGAGCCACTTAGCAAAATTCTAAAACAAGTTACGCAGGTATCGATACTGAAACAAAGGTATTGATATTTTTCTTATATGGTATCGATACCGATTGGAAAATCAATACAAAAATAGCATTTTGTTTCTCGTTTAAAAATCAAACCCTAGAATTTATCGATACCTTTATTAAAGTATCGATTATTTTACTCTTAGTATCAATACTCGTGATATGGTATCGATGCCAAATTACGTTACTGACTTCCTGCACTTTCAAAAATCATGGAGGTATCATTTTTAAAACACGAATATTGATACCTCTGCTCCAAACCACAAAAATACAACACATCTAAGCATTTAATCCATTCTAACAAATATCTAATCAACATGCATCATTTACCTTTTTAAACCAATGTCAAAATGACCAAAATAATAGTTCAATACATCAAAAACATGTCCGAGCAAGAATCAACATACCAAGGTCCAAGCCTATAGTTCCTAGGAATAATTAAGCTACAAAATATCCAAAACATTATGGCAATATCATGCAACCGTTCTACCAAATCATTCGACGTTCATTGACCATACATACAGTTCATGGCACTTCAACATAGTAAATATTCAAACCAAAACAATACCAATGAAATAATTATGACATCCACCAAAAGTGCTAGAAAACTAAACCCATAAAATATCATAAGGACCACAATAATAATCAGTTAAAGTTTAACCACATTGCCCTATCCCCACAGTTTAAAAAATAATATTAATACTACCTACGCAAATACTAAAGCCTAACTTGGATTACTTCATTCCACATTGCTCACACCGTAACGCTAACAGTCTGCAAAAGTTTTAAAAGGAGTGGGTGAGTTTAATCAAGCGCAGTGAATGTCGAAACAACCACAATGTATACACAATATCAAAGGTTAAACAAAAGCATACTACAACACATTCACAACCATATTCTAAACAAGTCACAATAACTTATTCACACTTCATTAAAACATAAAACTAGCATATACTCTCACATATAACTACACTCAACTTATATACAATTAATTCATTTTACAATAAATCGCCAAGACTAACAACATATACATGTTTTAATAAGTCAAAAGTCTAGCTTATATATTAACATGCAATCACAAGCTAAATGAAAACGATCCAAACCATAATTACATACGCAATTTACTATAAGAGCATACTAATATTTTCATGAAACTTAAATAAACTTATTTAGCATGTTATTCACATGTTAGTGCATCCATCTCACATCGTATTATCACAATATATAAGATCACAAGTAAACGATAATTTGACACTTGAGGCTATGAAATATAAAAGTGGGCTCTATCACCACACATCAAATACACGGATCTCCAACACACCAATTGACTCATAGAGTCAAACATATCCCAAAAAGTGAAGTATAAAGCTAATACTCTCCAACACACCAAACATGTCCCGTTGAATGGAGCTTAGCTCATATTCTCTTATCTCTCTAACTTTCCTAGGGCCTCAATGCCCAAAAACACAATACATATAGGTGAGCACTCAGAATCCTATGACATGCCAACTATATCCAATGATTTCAAGTGATCACAAGGCCAAAATATCCACAATTACAAATTTTTAATTATTAATTTAATACACATCATTTATGTTCATATTCATCAATTTACATCACAATATGTACACAATGCATGCTTATCGGTTTCACATTTAATTACACTTTAAGTGCCACAATAATGCTCATTGAGTCATCACATATCTGGCCAGATATGTGTGCATTAAAATCAGTACATCACATATCACATACAAGTATTATCACATATTACATGTCATAATAATATCACATTCCACAATTTAACACATATATACTTACCGAAATTTCGTTCGCTTTCGCTACATATTTGCATTATTAGCATATCATTATCATTTTCATTTGGCAAGTATATCATGCCCACAACACAACACAATTCATAATAGTCATCACACATGTCTCATATCATAATATCATATCATAATAATCAATCCACAATTATTCACATAATCACATAATTGCCAAAATAAAGTAAGGGAAATAAAAGGCTTACACTCGAAACATAGGATAGGGGTTTAGGCTATTCCTAAGCTTTCAATTAACACTATGATCGTGTCTACAAGTAGCGACTCCAAACACTCACTAATCACACTTTCGCCTAATTCCCGAAAGTTTAAACTAGCTTTTCCTTGCCTTTATCTTTACTCGTTGAAGGTCCTAAGTAAATCACACAACAACACAAACAAAATAGCCAAAGAATCACTTCAAACAATCAAAACATAAGCCTAAACTAAATTCTCATGTAATCGAAACCTTCGACATAGCAAATTTGGATTTCAATTATCTTTGTTTATAATTAATCTTTTTGCCTAAAACTGATTTCATTCATCTAATTATTTATCTATGACTGATTCTCAACCTTTAAACTACTCAAAACTACTCAATTTATGGTATCAAAATTTTTAACATGTTTGTGGTAATTTTCACGAAAATTCATTAAAACATTGGTAATCTTTAATGAAACTTTAAAGCAAGTTTAGAAACATCCTAATCATGTCAAAAATAATTGAAAAACACTTTGAAACCATGTTTTTACCTAAAATCCTGAAACCATGTTCGTGCGGGCCACATCTAAAGCAGGCTTTGTCATTCATTCTACGCTATCCAAAATGTCATTTTCCACATCGTCCACATTCAGGTTTATTTGGTCTAGCATTGCCCACACTTGCCACTGACATAGCTGGAGTTTTTGAGCTCGTAAATTGCTTCCCACGATCTCTATTAAAGTACTCCATCGATGCATTTGATCGACTATAAAAATCTCGTGATTTCTTGGATAAAAAGTGATAGGGTTTATTTATCAATCTCTTTCTTGAATCTCTAGCTTTAGAATTAGCCTTTTTCTTTTCTTTGCCCAGTTCTTCAGCTTTGCAAGCACGACCGACAAGTACCACGAACTCTTTCAATTCTAGAATTCCGGCTTGTAATCTAATATCTTCGTTCAATCCGTCTTCAAATCTTTTGCACATAATAGCTTCTGTTGAAACGCATTCTCGTGCATATTTATTGAGCCTCACGAATTCTAATTCATATTCTATCACGGACATACGACCCTGTTTTAATTCTAGAAACTCTTTGCGTTTTTAATCAATGAACCTCTGGCTGATATATTTCTTTCTGAACTCAGATTGAAAGAAATCCCACGTAACTCGTTCTTTCGGTACCATTGATGTCAAAGTATTCCACCATTGATACGCAGTGTCTCTTAACAAGGATACAACACATTTAATACACTCTTCGGGTGTACACGACAACTCATCAAATACTCTGATTGTATTTTAAAGTTAGAATTCAACTCTCTTGGGACCATCGTCAACTATAGCCTTGAACTCTTCAGCTCCATGCTTACGAATTTTATCAACTGGCGGTTTATTCAATCGTATAGGATCAATAACTTGAGGAACTACGGGGATTGGTTGAGGAATTGACGAGGGTGGAAGTTGTTGAGCAGCCAGATTTGTCTGAATATATTGAATGAACCACTCGTTCATTATTTGGAAAAGGCTTCTTTAGTCTCACCTCTGTGACTACTTGATAAGGGTCTAGATTTAAAAGGCGCTGTCCCTTAAGCGGGAGCTGGCGTATTACTCTCAACATCATCTGCTACAGCTCGTTCGAGACCCATTACTATACCAAAACATAGTTTATATTGTCAGGAATCATCACACTATCACAGGTTATATATGGCATGTCGAAACCATTTTTTTTTTAAACAGGGTCGACTTTTATTTTAAGAAAACAAAAAATGTGGGAGTCACCACCAATCTTTATTATGAGGTGTGATCGGGCCACCTTGTGATTGATCGTTTTAATAAAATGTTTTGATTTACTAAAACAACAATTTTGGTCTACGAAATTCGAAAAATGGGGTTCGGGAGTCGGTTACGTACGAGGAAGGATTAACACCCTCGTAACGCCCAAAATTGGTACCTAATTGATTAATTAGTGTCTTAACGTCGAAAGTCGAAAACTCGAAAAGAATTTAAAAATACGATCCTTTTTTATTAATGTTGATTTAAAAGAAATGCTTGGATAAATTGAAACGAGCGTTAAAGGCTTTCTTGTCTCGAGATATCAAAATATCACATCCTGTAAGTTAGGACACGACATTTGAACCCTCGAAAATGAGCTTGCCTTTTAATTGTTTTATTTTAAAAAATCGTACTTTGATTTTTAAAAGGATATTCAGTTGTTTAGATCCAACGAGGAAAATAGAAACCCCGTAAGTTAGGGCACGACCTTCTCGAGTTTCTAAACGTGGAATATTGCCTTTACTTTATTTAAAATTCATATATTTTAAAATTTTAAGAAGATATTTGGTTATTTAGGTTCAACGAGAAAATCGAAGCCCTGTAAGTTAAGGTACGATTCCTCGAATTTTCCAAATACCAAACATTACTTATTTTAAAAACAAAAATTTTTAACGCAACACGTAAAATGTAACGCGATTTTGTGGTGAAATGTAAAATGGGTTGCGGTGTTTGCATGCATAATAGAGCAATAAATATGTTAATGTAAATGATAATATAAAGGACGGAAATAAAATAAAAAAGCTAAAATAGAAGAAAAATAATAATTTAAAAAAACCTAAAGTTTGGAACCCAAAAACTAATACTAAACAAATAAATAAATAAATATAGTGTAACATAAATTAAAAATCATAATATCAATAATAATAATGAAAATATTAATAATAATATAATAAAAGTCTAAAGTTTTAAATCTATATAGAAGGATATAAGTAAATAAGTAACGAAAATGATAAAATGAAATAAACGTATTTAAAAATAGCTGATAAATAGATAAAAAAAAAAAGAAATACAATAATAATAGTAATAGTAAGATAAAATGAATGATATAATAATATAATAATAAGCATAAAAAGAAAATATAATTATAGTAATAATAATATTAAATTAATTAATAAAATAGCAAAAATAACAAAAGGGGACTAATTTGAATTTTAAAACAGATATTTAGGGGCAAATCAGAAATAAAATAAATGGGAATGGTTAATTTGAACGCGCGAATAATAAGGAGGGATTAAAAGAGAAAATTTTCTTTATCCTCCAAAACAACGTCGCTCAAATAGCGATCGATTTCCAATATGCGAATGAAATTGAAGGACCGAGATAGAAAATATCCCCACCCTCTAAAACGTATCACTTTGCGCGGGATCGAATTAAAATAAAAGAAAAATCATAGAGCAAAATTGAAAATAAAAATAGAACGTATTAAAAAGATAGAAAATGCGGCAGGACCAAATGCGCAAATAGCCTATTAATCAAAAAACACGCGAATCCTCTGAACGAGTCGGGTCAGTGCGCGAGTTGACCATGAAACGATGCCGTTTTAGGCCAATAGAATCAGCCCTTAAACAACGTTGTTTGAAGGGCCCTATATAAGTCAAAACTTTTTTTTAAAAGTTCATTTTCTCTCATTTCTCAAAAAAAAAAACCCCCCATTTTATTCTCTCTGAAGCCTGAGGGTCCAACCAAATTTCGATCACCGGACCACCGTGGCAGCCGCCGATCGTCGGCGACGGTGCTGCCGTCCACGGTGGACGAAGTTCACCAAAAACCACCCTTTTGGGCGTTCCAACGCACAAAGCCCAGATCTGGGATCAAAGCACTTAAAAACCTCACAAAAAAGTGAAAGAAATAGAAGAAACCTTTCGGTTTCGTCTTCCCCTATCGTCAAAAACAAGTAAAAAATTTGTATTTTTATATGTATCTATATATATATACACAATATTTGAAATAAATAGGCTATGAAAAATGGAAATACCTAATCTGTTTTTGGATTGACACTAGCGTATTCATAAAAAAAATACAAAATGCCTAATGATTCTTTTATAGGCAGATTGCAAAATTTGTTTGTTTTTTTGTTGCTATCGTGTTCTATTTTCTTTGGTTTGCAGGTACGGAGGCGAGGACGTGGAGGCACGCGGTGGTGGACTGTTAATTTTGGATTTTTGTTTATTTTGGTTTTTATTTTCTATTTCTTTTTGAGTCTTTGGTTTGGGCCAAAATTGGCCTATTACATGGCATGTATAGCTAGACTCTCACACACACTATGTTAATCCTAGAATCGACTAAACCATAACTCTGATACCAATAAATGTAACACCCCTCACCCGTATTCAACATCAAAATTGGGTTACGGAGCATTATTGGATTATAATACATTTAAACGTACTTTTCTCATACATTCGATCATTACATACAATCATCATAGAATCTCAAACAATTCATCCCTTATACGAGCCTACGAGGCCTTAAACATGTTTCAGGAGTGGTTTGAGACTAAACCGATAACTCAAGAAACTTTCACGAAACTTTAAAAAAAAATTTCAAAACAGGGGACACACGCCCGTGTGGCCAGGCTGTGTGTCTTACACGGCCACCGGACACGCCTATGTCACAAGCCGTGTGGACATTCGAAATGAGAACACATGGCTGTGTCCCAACCCATGTTCTACCCCATGTAACTCTCTGACTTGGGTCACACGTCCTCACACACATGCTTGTGTGGTTAGCCCGTGTGCCATAAAAATGGCTATACACACTCGTGTGCCAAGCCGTGCCAAACCTGTAGGGTATACTGACTTATGCCACACGGCTAAGCCACACGCCCGTGTGTGAGGACGTGTGGAGCATACTGACTTAGTCTCAAATTCATCACTAAGGGACTCACGGCAGTGTAACATGACCGTGTGTCACACACGGCTGAGACACAAGCCCGTGTCTCTGTTCGTGTAGGCAAAAATAGGTTATTTACCAAGCCATTTTGCCACCCATTTTGCACATACCTAAACAAGCTCAAATAGTTCCATTTCAAGACACAAATAAGCATCCAAATATCATCAACCAATATTCAATTCATACCATTTCATTATCAACAATACAAGTCACAAATATGTTTCAATTTGTTATCTAATTACATATAATTCACATATACAATTCAATTAACTAAACAATTCCAAACATGCATTATCATTCACCAATTTACAAGTACATAGCTTCACAAATTATCAACCCTTTTAGCAATCAAATTATCTAATATCAATAAGCATTATAAATTCAACCTCAATCACACAATATAGGTCAATTACCAAACTCAAAATAGAACCATTTGCACATTTATAAACATCATCAAATTCATCATCACAAGCCAACTCAAATGGCCAAAATACATTTTCATCAAACATACCAAAATGACTTAAGCTTATACATGCGATATACCATATTTACACAACTTCAAAAGTACCAAAATAGATGACTGATAGTGCGATGAAGCCTCTGACGAATCCAAATCTAAGCTAGCTTCGAATTACTATAAAACATAGAAAAATAAACAAAGTAAGCTATAAAGCTTAGTAAGTTCATATGTAAATATGAAATAATCTCATCATTCATTAGCATTACAAAATAGGTAACATAAATTGCATTCAAAGCATCAAATAATGAGTTAACATAAAGTTTAATCACATATTCACTCATAAGTTCTCAACTTCTTTAACTCGTTACTCAAACAGTTTTACGTACATACCTGTACCGATATGTATCTATTTCTCACCAATTCTCTTACCAAACCACTCTGGGCTTATAAATGCTTGCGGTACGAGTTCATCGACTTTTCGATGCCATAGTCCAACTATGGTCTTACATATATATTGCTATGGCTCTGCCGTGGTCTTACATTCACATGTCATAACCCAGTTATGGTCTTATTTTCTAATTATCATAGCCCAACTGTGGTATTAATTAACAACTCGTCTTATTTAAACCGTACATTTAATTTAAGATATCCAAATTTAACTAATAGGATAAATACAATCTAAATTCCATCCATCAATTAAATAAATGCACATTTAAGTTCAATTATACGAACTTACCTAATGTACGGAATGACGGAACGGACTGACTATTCAATTACTTTACTTTTTTCCCTAATCTAAGTCTGAATTCCTCTTTTCTTGATCTATAAATAATCAAAATCAGCTTATTTATTTCTCTATTTATTCAATTCAATCCAAAATATACATTTGAGCTATTTTACACATTAGCCCCTAAACTTTCACATTTTTACAATTTAGTCCTTATTACACAAAATCATAAATTCATGAAATTCAAGACTAATCCATGCTATCTGAATTACCATTATACCCCTAGAAGCCCATATTTCTCACTTATTCCACCCTTTAACCACTACTTTTACACATTTCACAATTTAACCCCTAATTTGCATTTTCACTAAAAATCACTTAACAAAACTTGTATAACTATTAACAAACATTCATAATCTATCAAGAAACTTCAAAATACATACTTATTCATCAATGAAAACTTTCAAAATCTTTAAAACTTTTGTAAAATAGTCCCTGGGCTAGCTAGTACTAGATGCAACGATCACAAAAATATAGAAATCATCAAAAACGGAACAAAAACAGACTTACAATTGAACCTTGAAGTAGCCGAATGTTTCAAGCCTTAAAAAGGATTTCTTATTTTCTATACATGGTTGTTCATTCATCTTTATGTTTTTGTTTCATTAATTAACCTTTATTTTATAAATTACCATATTAACCTTATTATAAAACCATTTAAAACACCTTAATATATGTCCATATATGTCCACTCATGCTATTAATGGTCTAATTACAACATAAGGACCTTTACTTTAAGGTTCTATAGCTATTAGATACTTTTAGCTAATAGAACTTCACTTTTACACTTTATGCGATTTAGTCCTTTTTATCAAATTAAGCATTTAAACGATAAAATTTATTAACAAAATTTCCACAAAATCATTCAATCATGCTGTAAACATTAAAATAATAATAAAATAAATATTTTGACCTCAGATTTTTGGTTCCAAAACCACTGTTCCGGTTTGACTAAAAACGGGCTGTTACATTTCAATACATCAAAGTATATGAGTAACATATGCATAATCAATCACTTAATTAGGATTGAGGTAAGTCACACTATGAACGTCACAAAGGAATTAATTCATAAACAAATCTAGGATTAAATCGACTTGGGTCATGTCCAATGTATTGTTAATCCAAGTAACCACATTTATGTCTCTATCTTCTAGGAGTCAATCAGTCTGATGCCTAAGACATTGTATCTCCTTAATTGGACTTGATAAACAACATAATAATCCTTTAACCAATTTACTCAATTTCTATTGTAACACCCCTCACCGATCCTAATGGCTGGTACGAATGGGAAATGTCACTAGAGCATGTATAGATAAGAAATCTCAATTTTTATTTAAAAGTTAAGAGTTTAATTTTTTTATATAAAATAAGTTTTATACAAATTTAAAGTTCTAAAAATAGTTTAAAATTATTTAGAATTCATTCATAGTCGATTGAGGGTGGTTGGAACCCCAAATAGGCCCCAAAAGGCCAAAATAACGTTAAATGGTACAAAGGTATAGAGTGGCACTACACCATGATATGGGGACTAGTAATGCCGCGACATGCCTTACTGAGTAGAGATGTCATGACATCGGGTGGTGAAGTCACGATGTTGCAATCCCATGGTTACGATGTAGCTCACTCAGTATGATCTAAACACTTCAAAATGCTTTCCTAAGCCCCTTTATTCATGATATATCTAACACATGCTTAAAAATCACTCAATCATGTACAAAATAAACTATAATACACTTTAAATTTGCAATTTTGAATCTCCAAAGGTAAGTAACCATGCATATCAACGATTTACCAAAAGAATGATAAGGTGATGAAATAACAAGTGAAGCTTGTGAGCTCAATTTTAAACAAAATTCAACATAAAGACTGAGTAATATGAAATTAATATATTTACTATTTAAACACACTAGTACATGCCACAACTAAAAATATGTCACTTTCATAATCTTATTGATCTTGATGATCGTGTGATGTCTCGAATTGAGTTAGGCTTTAAGACTCCCCAAATCAACAATCTATGCGCAAAAATAACAGCATGAAGCAAATAATACTTAGTAAGTTCAAATGGAATTCATTATACTTACCTTGTTAGAGGTGATTATACCAAAGGCCATAAGAACATGCATACTTACTACAACATTCTCAACTACATCACATAAGGCAAGTTAAGCATAAGAATTCACAATCATGTCAACCAACACAATTAGTGCACATATAACATGATTGATATATATTATTATCATCTCATAAAACGCATTTATTTATCATGGCAACACATGTAAAGGCTTCATCTTTTCTTTAAACTTTATAGCACAACCATTTCATATTCATTTTCCATAATCAAGTACCTATCTGTATAAAGCTTTTCGTCAAATGTAACCTTAGTAAAATGAACTCGAACATATAGGAACCCACCACCACACCAAGAATGCTCACAAGGGCTTAGAATTACACACACCAAGGCACATAAGTGCAAAGCCTGAAGGCATCATGTACATCCTATTAAAAAAATGGGTTTGGAAAACACAGTAGAAAATAAATTTAGGGAAAAACCAAACTTTTAAATTTTTTCCAAAGTAAGATATTGGCTGTGATATCTAAAGTGATAAACACTTAATCAAAATTGTAACTTTTTGATTTGTTTAGGATGAGCGCTTCGATCAAGTAGTCTTCTCTGCTATGCTCAAGCTCACGTCTACTGAGTGTGGGCTTGCTTCGAATAAAAAAAAATTCACAAAAATTACTAGTGGGGTAAGTTTACAATTTCTCTAAACTTTTGGGTCAAGTTGTAAATCAAAAAAATATCTTTAGAAATTTTCTGGAATAATCTCTTCAGAGAATTTTTTTTTCTCTACAACTTTCTCTTAAATTCAAGTGTGTGAAAATAATGACCCAAGGCTCTCTTTATATAGGGAAAGTTTAGATAGTTTAACTATGATTAAACTTAATCACTTTAATATTAAATTAATATAATATTTATCAAGATAAACATTATATTAAATTTAATAATAAATCTTGTTAAAATAATAACAAGATAAACATTAAATTAAATACAATATTAAGATAATCACTTTAATATTAAATTCATAAAATACTATTAAGATAAGTATTAAATTAAATTTAATACTAAACTATTCATAGCAATCGGCACCACCGTGTCCGGTGATGCAGGTGCAACACCCTTCTAGCACCCTGATTTGGTTCAGTTGCTGCTCGTTTGGTCCAGTCTAGCCACCGGTTGAACCGTCAGCCCGGTTTCACATACCAAGCGCGGTTCGACATATTTTTAGGTCTCGATTTTGGGCTCTCTGGCCCAAGTTACAATTTCAAGTCTAATTTTCAAGTTTAATTACCCATTGGGCCAATTGTCTGACTTGAAAATTTTTCAATAATATCATATTAATTTTAATTGATTTGATTAATTTAATTTTACTTGATCAAATTTAATTTTTTTCAAAAATCACTTAGATTTTCCAAATTAATTTTTCAAAAAAAATCTTTAATCAAATTCTCTAGTTGAACAATTCTCACGACCACCTAATTTAATTCCACGTCGAATAAATCGACTCAATTAAATTATTCCTAAAGTCGTAGAATTTACTTTTGATTCAAACGCAGTCCGATCGAGCTTTTGTTGAGCTAGCGAAGGGACCAAATTGAACATATACAATTAGGCTCTAGTGATTGCAATTATGTCCAAAAGCATCATTCTGATAATTAACAATTACTTAATCATGGAGTCAGTCCACAAGAAGTACCATGATTGAAAACTCCTTATTGTATACTCTTTACGAAAGTAATTCATCCAACTGTTTTGTTCAATGACCTCGTCATGTGTGTGTTACCCTCATATAATATCATTGATTCTTTTGAGTTAAATCCATCCACTCAATACAATCCTATTTTATCTCATTGTTACCATTGTCTTCTTAATGATTAATATGTCACTGTCAACAAATGACTATGATAAATTGCTCATTCGAGAACTAGCAACCTGTGGTCACGTTCCATATTTATTAATCCACACAATGCCAATGAGAGGATATCATTTACTCTTTAATTGAGCTATGGATTCCAATGTTGCTAGTAAAGCCATGCCATACACAAGTCATGTACCCAACATACCGACTATAGTTTCGATCATCTTTAAAGCATAAGTCTACACTCATATCAAAGCACATGAGTTGCATACGCATGGTCAGTGACTAATTCAGGATTTAGGTAAATCACACCATGAATGCCACCAGTGAATTAATTCACAAACAGATTCAGAATTAATTCATATTGGGTTGTAACAACTCGTTTTTCAATGGTGTCAAGAATAGTAGTTTTGGGATCAAAAATCCAACGTGTCATTTCGTAAAATTTATTAGTTAAATATTTACTAGGTCATTAGTGTAGTACTAAAATTTGGTTATGATATTATATTATTTAAATAGTTAATTAGTAAAAAGGACTGAATCATAAAAACTATAAAAGTAGAGTCTACTAAATTTAGAGGGTTAACTGAATAAATTATCCAATAAAGATTTAATGGGTGGATCAACATGGTTATTTATTTAAATGTATAAGCTTAATTAAGGTAAATTGTAACTAATTAATGTTTAATTAAGAACTTTTAAATATTTATGAAAGAACCTAGATATATATTAAATTAAAGAAAAGAAAAAGAATAATTTAAGCTTATTTTTTCATCTTCTCCGCGGCACAAGGAGAGAAAAACTAGGGTTTCATGCTCTTATTTTAAAGCTTCAATTGGTAAGTGTTTTTATGCTCGTTTTTAGTAATTTTTAT
Source organism: Gossypium anomalum (assembly GCA_025698475.1). Classification (NCBI taxonomy): domain Eukaryota; kingdom Viridiplantae; phylum Streptophyta; class Magnoliopsida; order Malvales; family Malvaceae; genus Gossypium; species Gossypium anomalum. The sequence goes on from CM046966.1 coordinate 22,889,970, forward strand.
GTTTTTGAGTTCGTATTAGTTTAATCTAGCTAATCTGAGGACTAATTTGTAAAGCTGTCAAACATTGTGGATTATTCCATTGATGAATTGAGTTGTTTCCTTGAAGCTTTTGAAAGATTTCTAAGCTTAGATGTTAGATTGGACTGTTTTGTAAAGTATTTTTTATGATTTTAATGTTTAAGGACTAAATTGCTAAAATGATGAAAGTGATTGTACTTGATATTAAGTATTTGCAAATAAGGGCTGTTGGAAAACCATGGAAGGTTTGGCTGAAATGGGATTAAAAAAAAATGGGTAAATTACATGTTTGGAGTTTAAGGATTAAATTTAATAAAGACGAGAAATTGAGAGCAATTTTGTAAATGTCAAAAAGGACTTAAATTGTATAGAATGATTAAATTTGGTTGTTGATTTAGTTAATTGAATGAAACTTTTGTTTTAGATCACAAACGTGTTGATGACCGAGGAAAAGACAAGGTAGCGGAGTAGTCCCTGTACTTTGGCTATTACTACAAATTAGCCCGGTAAGTTCGTATTTCTAATTTTTATAATTAGTTTTTCTTTCCATAAAATTATAAATATTTTGTTTGTAGAATTTTTAAGCTTATTGGATCAATTTAAAAGTTGGTAATACGAATAATTAAGGTGATTAGGCCTTAGGCCAAGACGTGAAGTGATGAGATGATTACATATTTTGTTCTGATGATATGGACTAATCCGATGGTTGAGAATCCTGCATAAGTTATGAATTCTTGTCAGCTTGTGTGAGCAGCATTGTGTAACGGTCAATGTTCTGGAATCTAGATCGGATAAGCGATACTCTGCATTTCTGAAAATGACGAGCTATGTTATCTGATCAAACTGATTTAATGAAACATGTAGCTCTTATATGTGGTGGATTGTGAACGACAAGGAATTATCTTAGTTGTTATCCAATTGTGTTGTTAAGATAACTTGTGGTAAGTTCTATCGTTGTTTTTATGAACTTATTGAGCTTCAAGTAAGCTTACCTCTATCTGTTCTTTGTTTTGTAGGTTTCATTTTTGCGGTTGGGAGATCGAATCAAGCTCAAAGAAACATATTATGTCAAGGACAAATTTGGTAGATTTTGGATATCTTGGTTATATGGCATGTATAGGACTTTGTCTAGTAATAGTTCATAAGTGTGTTAATGATCATTTTGGTACAAATATGCTTTTAGAGTTTAAGTCTTGTTTGATGGATTTCTAAAAATGCTTTGATAAGTTTAAGTCTTTTGGTCACTTTTAGGTACTTGGAATATATGTTTCTTTATTATGGTATGTTTGAACGGAAATGTGAATGGTTAAGTTAATTGTCATTTGGTAGTTAAAAGAACTAAGTTTTGTGCTTGAAATGTGGCTATATTACTTTGATTGGGTTAGTGATGTTTTGATACGAATATGGTGCCTTTGAATGACATATTGGTTAAATGAAATAAGATGTTTGAAGTGGTATGTTTATAAGTGTTTGAATGATGTTTAGGCCTTTTGAATGTGTGCACAAATGGGATGGTTGGTTAGGAGTGTTTTGGCCTTGAAATGGCTTGTTTTTAAGGTCAAATTATGAATCACACGGCATGGGACACAGGCTGTCAGATGTGTCATTTGTAAATTGTTAGTGTATCAAGTAAGTGTGTTACATGGCCTAGCACATTGCCTACAATACGACCATGTGTGGCAAGTCAGAGAGTTATATGGGTAAAGACACGAGCTAAGACACGGTCATGTGCCTCTTTTTTTAATTGTTACACGGCCCTGGAATATGTCACACGGCCGTGTAATCCTTATTTTCACATTTTTTATCTTTATCTTAAAACTTATGTTTTGTTACGATTTAGTCTCGAATTGCTTATAATCTATTTTTAGGGCCTCGATGGCCTGATTTAATGCCCAAATGCACATGTTTTTTTGTCTTTAATGTGTTTTACTTAAGTAGTGTTAAATGATTTTATTGAGATGCTTTGAGGTTAAATGTTATCCGATTGATTGGTAATGCCCTGTAACCCTAATATGGCGACAGAGACAAGATATAGGTGTTACATGGGTCCAGTCCAATGTATCATTTTACTAATGAATACATCTATGTTTATACTCGTGGAGTCAACTGCTCTGATAGCCAAGACTAGCCATCTCCCCAATTGGAATTGTAAACGACATAATAATAATTCTTAGTATTTGAATCAAATGCTCACTTTGATTCTTTTACGGGATTACGGACACATTTAGATTATCTACTAAAGTAAATTATCTTTCTCGCTATGTAAACGTTCTTTACAATTCCACTTATCTTCAGTGTAAACTTTAGACAATCAATGAGCTAATATTTACTTGTCACGATTTCGCTATGTGTGCAAAATATAAAAGACAGAAAATACAAAAGACATAATAGTGAAATATGAAATTAACTTTATTTATTTATTCATCGTTCAAATAAATAGAAAATAGTTACATGTTTACTACAATATGGGCAAATTTCCCAACACATCCCTCCACCACACCAAGATTATCCCCGAAGAGGCGGTCTATATTCGATGGTCCACAACAAATGCTAAATTATCAAATGACATGATATAGCTCTAACTCTATAACAACCCGTACAAAAATGTACATATGACCCTAATTGTCATGCCAACTGTATCCTAACTTTTCTACCAAGTTTACTTAGACACAAAAATTAAGTGAACATTAATAAACAACTTCATTTGTCTAAAGTTACAACATTTATAAGCGTTCATGTTTTCCACTTTACTTAGCTCATAAACCCAACATTCATTCACATTATGCAAGTCACCATACCATTATACACATACAAAAATTCTTTTTTAACTTTCTCATTATCACAACCAATAATTATACATTTTTAAGACAATAACCATGTTTTCATCTATCTTGCATATTATATTAACTATATTGATGTTCTTACCAAAGTTTCACAACCACACACAACAACATGAAAGTATAGTAAGTTCAATGAGAATTACATTTCCCAAAAGCAACAAAAATTGATGGAGGTTTCTCCAAGGCCTTCAATCCATCATCTTTTCCTTTCCCTTGCTAAAACCACCTCTAGCAACCTCTTACTCTTCAAATGCATGCAAAATAACAACTTTTTCCAAAGTGTCAAAATGTTAAAGTAACATTTAATAGCCATATTTATAGCTCAACTAACAAAATACTCATAAAAGTGCAATGGCATGTTAAAATGATGTAAAATCATGAAAACTCACATTAGTTTTCACTCTCCAACTCATGATGATGATGATGATGATGATGATGATGATTGTAATAGCCCAAATTTGCCTGGGCTTGTGAAATAGAATAACAAAATTTTAAACTAAAAATAAATGTCTTTGTTTGAAATGTCCAAATTACAAATAAACAGGCCTAAAGGCCCGATATCCTAAACTTGGTTACACTTGTAGCCCAACTGGCCCAAAAACCACTAACCCTATACCTGATACACCCTTAACCCAAGAACGGACGGGGCCCAAGTGGCCCAACTTGTTAGCAGAAGACGGAAAGGCCTAGGGTTTCAGAAACCCTAGGCGCCGTAAACACCCCAACAGTCACGCCTCTTCGCCTCACCCCATGACTCTGGCCCCGACAACATGCAAATCAACGCCAGCATTATTGCCCCAATCTCGCCACCTGTAGATCTGTGTCATCAGCACGATCGTCGCCTATCTTCTCGCTATTACCTGCAAAAGGAGAAGGAACCACAGCAACCAAAGAAACAAACCGGGAAAGAAATCAAAAGATTCTTTCCTAAAATGTAACAGAGGGTTATAAAACCCCTTTTTCGTTCTAATTTGTGGCTACGGTTTTGATACACACGCAACAAAAATACAAGCAGTTATCATACACATAAAAATATCAACAGACTATCGAGGAAACAGAGGTGAATAGTTTTTTTTTATTTTTTCTCATTTCGTTACAAACAAAAACAAGTATCGAAAAATAAAGTAAAAACTTACTGTCGAATTTGCACTAAAAAAGAAGCTTTTTAGCTTCCGATCGCCATACATGGCGGGGTCGGTGACGGTGTAATGACCTGAAATTCACGGGCACCGGAAAAGTGAGTTATAGGGCCTCCGTCTTAGTGAAATAAGTTCGAAAATAATTATTAAAAATATTTTGATTTTGTTTTATAGATAAAATGTCAGATGAAAGAATGGATAATGTTGAACAGGAAATGTATACTGGAAGTCGAGAATTAGAAGAAATCAATCTGCTGCTACACCTAGTGTGAATCCGTTAGATAATCAATTTCCTAACGTAGGAGAGAAAGAAATGCCTCACAATCATTAAGAGATATAGCTGATGCATTACAGCAAATAGTGAGAACTATACCTGCTACTACATCTGTACCTACTGTCAGACAGGCCCCGATTAAAGAGCTACGAAAATATGGTGCCACGGAATTTCAGGGATTAAAAGGAGCTGATCCATCCGTTGCTGAAAATTGGATAGAAACAACAAAAAGAGTTTTGCAACAATTAGATTGCACCCCGAGAAAGTCCGATATGTGTTTGTATCATCATTATAAGGAGAAAGCGTATCTCCGTGGGAATCGTGGTTAGACATTTGCCGGATGATCAGGTAACTTGGGACTTGTTTCAAAAAGAATTTCAGAAGAAGTATATTGGGGAATTGTACATCGAAGAGAAAAAGCAAGAGTTTTTAGTGTTGAAACAGGGGAATATGTCAAGATCGATTATGAGCGAGAGTTCTCTAGATTGAGCGTATGCTTTAGAATATGTTCCAACCGAGGTGATAGTTGTAAACGATTTCTACGAGGATCTGCGATGAAATCAAGATTCAATTGGTAAGTCTTAGAATTACTGAACTTGTTGATCTGGTTGAGCGAGCAAAAATGATAGAACAAGTATTGGGCCTGGATAAAAAATCAGAAATGGGTAAATCAGCTGGGAAACGTATGGGAACTACTAGTTCTAATCCAGTACCAAAAAGATTCGTGAGAATCAAGAAGTGACTGGAGATCCAGTTTTACTTCAGACGGAGGTGGTAGAAGCAGAGGTAAACAGATGACAGTATTTACTAGTAGTGTGAGAGGTCCATCCCGAAGTATAGAAATTCCAGACTGTGAGCACTGCGGAAAGAAACATTTAGGTGAATGTTGGAGGATAACTCGACGATGTTTTCGATGTGGGGCTCTGAGATCATTTTATCCGAGATTGTCCGAAGAAGGTGAAAGTGCCACACCGCAACATCTCAAAGATCGGTACCTCTTGCTCGTGGTGGCAGAGAGGATCTAGTAGGGGTGGTTCGGGTTCTGTGTCTGGAGGTGGAGGTGTCGGAAGAAATAGCGATATAGTTACACAACGATCCAGAGGCGGAGCGCCTGGCGGCGGAGCGTATGTAGTCCGGACCCGTGAGGAGGGCGATGCACATGATGTTGTTACAGGTATATTTTTATTATATTCTGAGCCTATTTATGCTTTAATTGATCCGGGTTCGTCACACTCATATATAAATTCAAAACTAGTCGAATCGGAAAATTAGAATCAAAATGTCTAAAGTTTCTATAGAAGTGTCTAGCCCTTTGGGACAAACGGTGTTAGTAGATAGAGTATGTCGGAGGTGCCCGTTAATAATACATGATAAAATGTTTCTTGTGGACTTGTTGATCATGCCTTTTGGTGATTTTGATATCATTTTGGGTATGGACTGCTATATGAACATGGGGTAGTTTTGGATTGCTATAAAAAGAGGTTTAGTATTCGATGAAAAAATGGGAATAGAATTGAAGTGAATGGCATCCGTACGGTGGTTCGACACGCATTATTTCAAATGATGAAGGCTAATAAATTAATGCAAAGCAGGTTGTCCAAAGATACTTGGCATACGTTATTAATTCGATTCATTGGGAGTCGATCAATCGATTAGGGATCAGTATGTGAATTTCGATGTATTCCCGAGGAAAATTACCGACACCACACGATAGAGAGGTTGAATTTGCTATTGAGGTGTATCCAGTACAACACCAATTTCTATACCTCCATATCGAATGTCGCCACCGAGTTGAAAGAGTTGAAGGTGCGATTACAAGATTTACTAGATCGTGGATTTATTAGACCAAGCATTTCACCTGGGAGCTCCAGTATTGTTTGTTAAAAGAAAGATGGCTCTATGCGACTTTGTATTGATTAATGACAGCGAGTTGAACAAGGTGACAATTAAAAGAAGTATCCATTGCCTCGCATTGATGAATTATTCGATCAATTGAGAGGAGCTTCAGTTTTCAAGATTGACTTAAGGTCGGGTTACTATCGATTGAAGGTAAAAGAAAGTGATGTACCAAGACAACTTTCTCCGTGATTGAGGTATGGCCATTATGAGTTCTTGGTAATGCCATTTGGGTTAACAAATGCCCCAGCTGCTTTTATGGATCTCATGAATCGTATCTTTCAACCGTATTTAGATCAGTTTGTGGTGGTTTTTATTGATGATATATTGGTTTATTCAAAGTCAGAGTCAGAACATGATCGACATCTAAGGATTGTACTACAGATATTACGGGAGAAGCAGTTATATGGAAAGCTCAGTAAATGCGAGTTCTGGTTATCAGAAGTGGTATTTCTGGGACATGTAGTATCTGCAGATGGAATCCGAGTTGATCCGAAAAAGATTGAAGCAATTGTTCAATGGAATGCACCGAGGAATGTATCTGAGGATGGGAAGGTAATAGCCTATGCATCTCGTCAATTGAAACCACATGAAAGGAATTATCCGACTCATGATCTTGAGTTAGCAGCTGTGATTTTTGCATTGAAGATTTGGAGACATTATCTTTATGGTGAAAAATGTTACATTTATACTGATCATAAGAGTTTGAAGTATCTTCTTTCTCAGAAGGAATTGAATTTGAGACAAAGGCGTTGGATCGAGCTTCTGAAAGATTATGATTGTGTTATAGACTATCATCCAGGAAGAGCTAATGTTGTAGCTGATGCATTAAGCGAAAAAGTCGTAATTGAATTAAGGGCAATGTTTACACGACTTAGTATCACCGATGATGGGAGTCTTTTGGCTGAATTAAGAGTAAAACCGGTAATGTTTGATCAGATTAGATCAGCTCAGTTGGAAGATAACAAATTATTGAAGAAAAGAGAGATGGTACAGAATGGCACAGCAGAAAATTTTAGTATCGATGATTGTGGATGCTTGAGGTTTCAAAATCGATTTGTATTCCAAATACTTCGAGCTTAAAGAGTTAATTCTACGGGAAGCTCATGATAGTTCGTTTGCTATGCACCCTGAGGCACGAAAATGTATCGAGATTTACGAGAATTGTACTGGTGGCCTGGGATGAAAAAAGAGATAGTTGAATATGTCAGTAAATGCTTGGTTTGTCAGCGGGTGAAAGTAGAGCATCAGGTTCCTACTGGATTATTACAGCCGATTACTATTCCAGAATAGAAATGGGATCGTGTTACGATGGATTTCATTATGGGATTGCCATTGTCTGCAAGTAAGAAAAATGCTATATGGGTAGTAGTTGATCGACTCACAAAATCGGCTCATTTTATAGCTGTCAGAATGGATTGGTCACTTCAGAAACTTGCAGAGGTCTATATTCGGGAAATTATAAGGTTGCATGGTATACCGGCTTCTATAATTTCTGATCGAGATCCTCGGTTTACATCGAGATTCTGGAAACAGTTACATGAGTCTTTGGGTACTAAACTTAATTTCAGTACAGCTTTTCATCCCCAAACTGACGGACAGTCCGAACGGGTAATTCAGGTACTAGAAGATATGCTTCGAGCTTGTATTATTGATTTTGAAGCAGGTTGGGAACGATATTTGCCACTAGCTGAGTTTGTCTATAATAATAGTTTCCAATCTAGTATTCAGATGGCTCCGTATGAAGCATTATATGGTCGGAAATGTAGATCACCAAAGATGTTGGACTGAGTTGAATGAAAGGAAAGTAATTGGGCGGAATTGATTCAAGAAACGGAGGAAGCGATTAAAAGATCAAAGACAGATTGAAGGTCGCTTTGACAGACAAAAGTCTTATGCGATTTGAAACGTCGAGACATTGAATATTCAATCGGAGACAAGGTATTTCTTAAAGTCTCTCCATGGAAGAAAGTATTGAGATTTAGTCGGAAAGGTAAATTAAGTCCATGTTTTATTGGGCGTATGAAATAGTGGAAAGAATTGGACCAGATTGCATATCGATTGGCTTTACCTTCCGAATTACAAAGGATTCATGATGTTTTTCATGTTTCGATGCTACGAAATATAGATCGATCCTTCTCATATAATTTCTACAGAAGATATTGAAGTTCGACTTCGATCTATCATATGAAGAAGAGCTTGGTTCAAATTTTAGCACGAGAAGTGAAAGAATTAAGAAATAAAAAGGTTCCTTTAGTGAAAGTCTTATGGAGAAATCATAATGTTGAAGAAGCGACTTGGGAACCAGAGGAAACTATGAGAGTACAATATCCTCATCTCTTTTCGTAAATTTCGAGGACGAAATTTATTAAGGGGGAGAAATGTAATGACTCAAATTCACTGCACCGAAAAGTGAGTTATAGGGCCTCCGTCTTAGTGAAATAAGTTCAAAATAATTATTAAAAATATTTATGAGCCTAGTAGTGTGTCTAATTAGGATTTAATTAGGTGAAATTAGCTTAATTTAGAATAATTAGCAAAAGAACTAAATTGAAAAAGGGGTAAAAGTTTAATTCTAAAGTAATAGAAAATAAAAGGATCAAAATGGCAATTAAGCCATTTACATAAATTGAGTATGACATATTGAAATAAAATCAAAGATTTTATTTAGGTTTTATATATTAAATTATATATATATATATATATATATATATTATAATGATTATTATTATAGTTTTATATTAAATTATTATGATTACTTAATTGATAATATATTATAAATAAATTAAATAGAAGACAATTGTATGGTAATAAAATATACATGTGTAAGAATTGTATTGGTACATTTGTAATTTAAATACTAAATTACTTATAATTTAAGTAAAAGATATTTGTTAATTAAATAATTAAATTATTAAATTATGAGATTTTTGTTTAAGAAACAAATTAAATAATGACAATTGTAATAAAATTATTGGTACAAATGTAAAATTTAATATGTATCCAATTGTAATATTAGTATTTGTTATTAAAATAGATATTTATTAAATTAATTAAATATTAATATTATAAGATTTTTATTTGTTAAATAAATAAAAGAAAGACAAATGGATGGTAATAATAGTGTACAAATGTACAAAGATACATGTGTACAAATGTGTTAATTATATTGTTATTAAATTAATAATAATATATATTAGTTAAATGATAAAATAAATAAGTAAAATAAATGAAATAATAAAAGAATAAAGAGAAAGACAAAAGAAAAAAAAGAAGAAGCAGAACAGAAGCATTTCGAAACAGGGAAAGAAAAAGAAAGAAAGAAAAGGGAAAGGAAAAACTAGGGTTTTAAGGTTTGAAGCTTTAAAAGGTAAGTCAATTAAGTCCTTTTCTCTTAATTTTGATGTTTTAGGAGCTTTGAAACAAGATTTTGATGAAATTAAGTTAATAGTTCAAGAGTTCATATGTTTCCAAGTAGGGTTCATGTTGGAAAAATTATGGAATTAGGGATTTAATTGAATGAATTCTAAGTTAGAATTGATTAAGGGATTAAATTGTAAACTAGGCTATAAGTTTTGTGTTTTAGGGACTAAATTGAGGAAAATTCGGAATTAAGAAAATATGTTGAAAATTTAATAGTTAAATTTGAGTTTAAATGAAATTTGAATAGGAATAAGGTGTGAATTGGTGTTATAAATTTGGTTATTAACATTTTACATCAAAACAGTTTTGGGAAGTAGCAATGGTCTGATTTTGAAAATTCACTAAATATTGTAGGAATTGAATTAGAGGATGAATAAGATATGAAATTAAAGCTTATTGGGTCTAGTTTCTTATAGTGGAAACAATGTAAGCAATGAATTTATGAATCAAGAGATATTTGAAATTTTGTAAGACTGGTTCAGGTAATTTCAGAGACACTCTGTTTTAACTTTGGAAAATCATTAAAAATTGTACAAAAATTATTATGGAGTTTAATTTATATATGTGAACTCCTTAATGAATCTAGTTTCAAAATAAATAAACAAGAACCTTATTCGAGTTCTGTACAATGAGATAATTTATTTTTAGTAGAGAGAGGTCAGAACTGTCAAATGAAATAACAGGGGAGTATTTAGTGAATAAACTGTACTAAATGGCTAGACCAAAAATTATGGAAATTTTATGGTTAGAAGATATATGAGTCTAGTTTTAAGGAAAATTTACGGATATTAATTTGGAGTTTCGTAGCTCAAGATATAAATAATTTAGTAACAATAACTCAAGTAGACAGCTTAATGGTGAAATTATATATATACATTAAAAATGGTTAAATTTACATGTTTAGGCTCATGAATTAAATTGAATCATGTTGTATTGATGATTATAAATTATTATTTTCGTAGCCAACAAAGAACCTGAAGCATCAGCATCGAAAGGAAAGGAGAAAGTCATCGAGGACTAAAACGGGAGAATTACGGTGTGTATTACTATAATTCGAATTTTTAATTATTCTTGATTGCTGAAATTTTAATTGTTATGTATGGTAAATAAGACTTGAGGTAAGTATGTGAAATTGAAATTAGAAAAAGTAAAATAATACCCTATTAACTCGTCGGACTAGATTCGATACAAATGGCATGCCATTGGATTTGTGATATGATGAAGAGATTGTAGTTCGGCCGAGAAGATGTTTCTGTTATTATATACTTCGGTTTATCCGAATAGGCATTTAATGCCTTATTGGTGTGTTGGGAGGATATATTATACCGGTGTGTTATGGAGGATTTACAATATTCCGGGTGTGTTTGGGTTGGATATTCTGGTGTGTTTGGGTGGAAATCCGTGTATCTGCTATATAGTCCGAGCTTTGTTAATAGGGTAAATAATTGAAATGAAATTTTGAAAATGAGATTATTTGTTTAGCACTATTGAAAAGTACGAGAAAGAATGTATGAACTAAATTATAAATTGAGTTAGTATGAGAAAAATAAATTATGAATTTAAGATTTATGAAGTAAAATAATTTTATATAAAAGTAGTTTAAATAATTATAAAATTATGGTTGATGTTTGTAATTTATTAATGTTAAATAGTCTTGGTTTATAGTAATACCACTGAGTATATCCATACTCAAATCATGCGGTTGTTTCCGTGCGCAGTTAGTAGAAGTCAAGTGTCCCACTCAAGATCCAGAACAATCCCGACTCCAACACAAACTTGCTGATGTATATTTTTCTTTTGGGTAAAGGTGGCATGTACATAGGTGTTATTTAGTCACTTGAATATGTATATTACTTTGGGTAGTGAAGGATGAATGATAAAATTTAGATGGTTAAATGAAATGATAAGGAAAGTACATGATATTTTGATATATGAACATTAAGTTGTTAAATGAATGAAGTTTTTAATCAATTTGAATGATGCTATGATAGTTATTAAATTAAAATTTTATTAATAATATAAATATTAGTATATGAATGTGAAATATTGGTGTTGGTTGTTTTGGTTTGAAATTTGCAAGAGGTTTAGGTAAAAATAAGCAGAAATGCTGCCGAAATTTTTATAAAAAATAAAAAAATAAAAAAAAATTTGGAATACTCGAACAAGTCCCGTTCTACTTTTAATACATGTTTGAACTTCGAGAGTTCAAGATAGGGACTTAATTATTATATTATACTATGAAAGTTATATTAATTGTAAATTATTCGTAAGTTGTCTGATACGTCCGGTAATGCCTCATAACCTCGTTCCGGTAACGGTTTGGGGTTAGGGGGTGTTACAGACGGCACGTGGGCGCGTGTGCCCGATGACTGGGGCTTGGCCTGACGGAGCCCGGAGCCCGGAGGGCCTTTCTTTTCTCCTCTTTCAGAGGATTTTAAGTGTTTTTTTAAAAAAATAACTTTGAAAATGAATTTTAGGTTAAAATTTGGCTTATATAGCATTATTAAAATGATGTCGTTTAGCTTAAAACAATAAGCTTCAAAACGGCGTCGTATCAATGCTGAGGATCCGCGTGTTGACCCGTGACCCGGGGAGGATCCGCGTGTTTTTGGAAAATGGGCTAATTGCCCAATTGGTCCTTCCGCATTTTAATCTTTATAATTTCATTTTATTTTTATTTTAATTCGGCCCTAATCATTTATATTTGTTTCAATTTAATCCTAACGGCCATTAAAATCCATTCTAAAGAACGACGTCGTTTTGGGATTAGGGCAAATTGCCCAGTGAGTCCCTTGTAGTTTTGAATGCTTTCCAATTAGGCCTAATTTTTTTTTTTGTTATTAGCCCCAGAACTTTAGTTTTATTTAATTTTAATCCTTTTAAATATCTTTGCATAATTTATTTATTAAATACCTTATATATTATTTATTTTTATAAATATTAGTTATATAAAATAGTATATATTTTTATTTATAATATTATTTTTATTATTATACATTTTATTTATAAATTTTATTATACATTATATATTTTACTATATATATATTATTCCTTGCATTTTTATATTTTATGTATTATTTTATTATTCATTAATTATGTAAAATTTAAATTATTTTTAAAATTATTATTTAATAATAGTATATATTATCCTTATTTATATGATAGTATTTATATTTCATTAAATTTTATTTATATATTACATATCATATTTTATTATATATTATTCCTTATAATATCTTCCTTTTATTATAGATATTATTTCATAATCTATTATTTATTGGTATATAAAAATTAACATTTGTAAATTATTATAAACTAATACATATATTATTATTATATATTTAATGTTTAGTATTTTAAAATTTACTACAAAATTTTATTCCGATTTAACATATTATTATTTTTATAAGTATATTAAGTTATTACATCATGTAATGTATTTTATATATATATATATATATATATATATATATATTAATCATCTCTAAAAAACTCACCTTCATCATTTATACCTTGTTTTAAATATTTTATTAAATACTTCATCTATTTTCTCAAAAAAATTTGTATTCATTTTCTTATCTTCATTTTTTTGATTTGTATGTTCATAATTTTGTTTATTTATTTTTTGTATCTTATTATATTTGCTTAATATTATTTTAAAATGGTAATAATATCTCACCACCTATTTGTTATTTTTATATTTATTGTTTACCATATTTACATAAGAATTGATTATTTATGTTGTTTTAAGTTATATTTTCATAGAATATTGTTATATATTATGTAATTTATATATTACTAGATTCATTGCTTTCTATGTTATATTTTGTATGAAATATTATTATGTATGTATTATGTAATCTACATTGTTATTCTCATTGTTTTCTATGATTATAACTGCATGAAATGATAATGTATATTATAATTTATGTCGTCATTCATCATTTACCTTATTATATTTATATGAAGTGTTAAAGTATGTAGTTTATATTGTTAGTATTGATACCGTAGTATGTTAAATGCATCATTGTTTTTCTTAAAGAAATTTTATTTCGTCTAATCTAAAATTTTTAAAAATGAGGCAATGTTTTGATATTTAGGAATTCGGGAAAAAGTACTCTAACATACTGGGTTGCGGTTTCCTGTTTGCCTAAATACCTAAAATATCCTTCTAAATAAGTTTTGAAAATTACAAGATGATTTTAGTTACGAAAGTTTAAAAATATCGTGTCCAATCATGCTGGATGTGATGTTTATATTCTTTTGATGGAATCTTGATTTTTTTTTTAAAAACAAAAAACTCAAATTATTACGGTTTTAAAAGAGATCTTACTCTTTCAAATATTTGACATTAAGACAAAAATTATTCAATTTGGTACCAATTTTGGGCGTTATGAGGGTGCTAATCCTTCCTCGTATGTAACCGACTCCCGAACCCGTTTTCTCATAACTTCGTAGATCGAAATGTTTTATAAAGTGATCCAATCACACTTTAAAAGGTTGGTGGCGACTCCCGTCTTATAAAAAATCTCGTTTTTAAAAAAAAAAGAGGTTTCGACAATGATGATGATAATGAAGGCTCAAATAGGACTTTTAGATGTTCATTTTGCAAGAAAATGGTCGAAGATCTAAGAAGATTGGTGTAGAAGATGGAAGAAGAATACAAAAGAAAGTGTTTTTCTTCTTCTTGATATGGTCGACTGGAATGACTAAAATTTGGGGGATTATTTTCCCTTTTTTTCGTTTTATTATGATTAAAAGTAGAAAGGTGATTAAATGGTCAAATAGTAAAAGGAACATATGGTTAAAATTAACTTTAAAGGCCAAATCTATTCATTTTTAAAATCCAAAAATCATCTCATCACCATACATTATCACAAACATTAATATTTAATCATATTCAGGTCTCAAATGATTATAATGCCTTAGGGAGCAAAATTATCACTTTGCCCCTTAACTCATATTTTTACCCAATTGAGCCCGAAACTTTAAAAAAGTTCCAAAATACATTTGAATGACCTCTCAGTAGTCTAAAGATAATTAAATTCATTAAAAATGAATTTTTCACCAAACATACATATAAAATTATCGAAACAATCTTGTACGGAACACCCAAAAATTTTGGGGGGTTACATCAATTGATCAAGCTATGGACCTTTTAGATTACCTACTAATAAAGTTGCCTTCTCGCATTACGATCCGACAACATAATGTAACTCGATATTAGTTAAACTTTTATGTAATCAGTGGGCGAATATTTGCTTTACATTTTACTTCTCTTGCAAAAACCCGTTAAGGATAAATACAGATGATACTAATGTGCATAATGAAAATTTATTAATCAACCTATTCAAAAAATTACAAGTACTTATGATGAATAAACTACACTTAGGGCACTAGATCCTAACAAATAATCATATGCCCGTTTTAACTTTTTTTGTTTAGAAAGGAAAAACAAAGCTTGCGGATTATGTGACTTTAATTACTCATAGTAATTAAAAGTTGGTGTCGAACCCAAAAATGCATTTAATGCGGTTCATGAAGGATGCACGATGAATAGAACTTTGGTTGTTGTTTTTATGAAAGCTAAATCTTATTTTCAAAAGTCCAATCCCTATAAATTCCTTTATTATATTGAGTATTTTGCAAGGGGTGGAGTATCTGATATCTTCCATCGTAAGACTTTAAGTACCACGACTAACGTTGAGATCCTCTAAGCTCATGGAAAGAAGGCTTAAGGCCTTGGGTGACCCATCTTTAATGGTCAACCCAAAGAAGGCTAAAATGCTGACTTTGGTTCTTGATGAGATTAATATTGTTAAAGACCATCTTGGTAATCGGACCATTATGAACTCAAAGGGACAAATTATGAATGATCAATGTGAAATCGTGATGCCTCCATGCTCAGAACAAAACATGCTAAATCTTTGGGAGAATGGTAAAGTTGATAGAGAGTCTGTTAAAATGAGTCTTTTCAAGATTCGTAAGGCTACCAGGTTTAAGGCATAAGAAGAAAAGCAGAGGCTTGAAAGGATGTTGCAAGCCATCCACTTTTCATACCTAAATCCTGATGATCGAATCTCTATTACCTTTTCTGAACACATCTTTACTTTTGCTTCGATAAGCCCAAAGGAAGCTTGTATCAAGAAGGTGTTGAAAAGAACTCCTATGGAAGATTAGATTGTTGTCGAAGGCAATTGGTTGACTCAACTTCTTTTTTGTTTGCGCTAATGTTGGCATCTTCATTTTATTTAGTCAATTTGTGAACAGAATCGGAGAATCTTTAGGTATATGACTCCTCCATGTAAATAATTTAAATAATGATCCCCAAATCCACTTTTAGAAACATTAATTGGACTCCTTTTATTCAGATTTATGGTGATGTATCTATTTGTTTCTACCTAGGAAGACTAGGTGGTGTAATGGTTTGTTTAGGACCTTTCCTATTTGTACAATGAAATGATATTTTCTAAGTTAAAAAAAAAAAACAAATAGTAGTAAATTATATTCCTCATCGACCGTCAAGTTTTGGAATCTACATGCGCGGAGTTTTGTCTTTTTCTTTGTCGCTAAGGCTCTATTTGGTTCACTAAAAATGGCTTCCGAAAAATGATTTTTGGAAAATAACTTACTTTTCTAGAAAAGCCAATATTTTTGGTGTTTGGATGAATTTGTGTAAAATATTTTATGTTGTTTGGCAGATTTCTTGAAAATATTTCATAAAAGTTATTTTCAATGAAACAAATATACATTTGAGATTTATGATAAGTAGTGAATTGATTACAAAGTGATGTTAACGTGAAATTCTAGTAAATAATGAATCTTCATGATGTTAAGGATTAAATTGTAAACTTTATGAAATTTATAATTGAAACAAGAGAAGTGATGTGTATGAAAATTTGTTATGTAAAATAAGATATTATAATGAATTATTTAATTAAAGTGATTATATGGTGAAAAATAAATTACATGGCAATAGGGACTAAATTAAAAAATGTACAAAATTTTAAGTGTGAAACAGTTTAATATGTGAATAAGAAATTTATGATAAAAGTTTAATGAAATATGCATAAAGTATCGTAAAAGTGAAATTGTGAAAAAATATGAAATTTTTATTATGACAAAAACTAAATTGTTAATCTTGAGAAAATATGTGGATTAAATAATAGAAATGGAATGCAAAAAAAATTGATATGTGAAACAAGATATAGAGATAAATTATGTGATTAAAGTGTAACAAGAAAGAAATTTGATTTAATATGATTAATTAGTGAATACTAAATTTTTATGACAAAAAAGGACTAAATTGAAAAGTTATGAAAGTTTATAAGAAAATATTTGAAAGTGAAGAATGTAGTAAAGAACGTAACATCCCGATGCTTTGACCCAATGTTCGGGTCGAGTATGAAGATGTTATAGTGAACAGAGCCTTGTTAGTTTACAGGAATAAAAGGATAATTTTACGTTGATCATCCTATTTTACATGAAACAAGCATAAAAAAAGGCTAAAAATATTTTCCATAAAAACTTTTACATTAAGGCTCCGTTTGTTTGCAGGAAAATATTTTTCGAAAAATGTTTTCCTGCTTTTCCAGTGTTTGTTTGACTGAAAACATTTTCCATTTGGAAAATGTTTTCCAAGGCACGGGTAAAATGCTTTACTTTTTTGGGAAAATGTCTTACGGATTCCATTTCTGTAAGACATTTTCCGGTTCCTCCTTCATCCAGGTAAAAGTCTTCTTCTTCCCTTCTTCATTCATTTTCCTTCTTTCATTCTTCATCTTCTACTCCATCACTATCTTCTCTTCTCAGGCTGCTGTTTCATTTCTTCTCTTTCTCTCTTTCTCAGGCAAATCTCGTTCTTCTTCGCTGGGTCTTGGCTAAGGTATGGCATAAAGCTCTTTTTTTTTTCTTTGTTTCTTTATGCCTAAAATATTTACCGATTTTATGCCTCAAATTTTATGCCTTTCTTTGTTTCTTTATTTTTAATTTTTTTGCTAGGTTTGGGTAAATTCTATCGATTCAGGGTTTTGCATGTGCTTCTGTAATTTATACTTGTGAAATTATACTTGTGCTATTACTACTTTCAACCTTCGTTGCTAAAATGCAACATCAAACATTGATATTGTGTTTATACTAAAATGGAATCATTGCCATAAGAAGCGGCAAGTAATTCTTTTTTATTCTAATTAAATCGTAAGATTGCCTTAGATTAGGATTTGTAATTGTTTGTGTGGATATGGCATTTTAGATCGATGGTTCTCTGACTTGTTATTTCCCTGAGTACCCCTGTCCATCATCTACATCCCAAATATTCGGAAAGGGTACTGGTTATGAACTTATGGTTCTCCAAATATATGTTAAAACTTGTTTTTTTATATTGGGAATGGGATGGTGGAGGATTCAAATCCATTTTTTTGAGCCAAATGCTCTGCTCAAGTGTAATTAGTTGTCATCAATGTGATTGCTTAACTTCGGAACTGCTCCATGTTTTATGGATTATTGCAAGTTTTGGAATCATATGCTTTTCCTGTTCTTCTGAATGGTGTGTTTTCTTCTTATGCGTAAATATATCTTTGTGGAAGGGAATATGGTTCAGTGTGAATTATCAAACAGTTGTTACTTGAAAAACTAGGATCTTTCCTTGTTTAATTGCTATTGGAAATTCTGATGTAGGACCAAATTGAAGACAAAACATCGCCCAATGCTTTTAAATCTGGCATATGTCCCCAATCTAAGACATTGAACTAGTTGCAGGAGCTATACACATTACACACCCAAGGTTCCGTTTTTCATGTTACTTGTTTAATTATATTTTCCTTTCAAGACTGCTTCCAACATATTATTGTTAATCTTTTCATGGCTATATGCTCATATCTCACGTTTATTTCTTTCCTGTTAAAATAGGCTAGAAAACCTTACACTATAACTAAACAGAGGGAGAAATGGACTGAGGAAGAGCATCAAAGGTTTCTTGAAGCTTTAAGGTTGTATGGTCGTGGCTGGCACCAAATAGAAAGTAAGTGCACAATGAGTTGAACTGATTTACTTATCTTTGCCATGTTCACTATGGTTTGAACAGTTTAGAAAATTAAGCATAACCATGTTGGCACTTGGCACTCACCCTTTAGCCCAAATAACATAGTTTTAGATAATTGAGATTATTATGTTCTTTTTGGTAATTAGACATGGTTTTTTATCTGGTAGGCACAAGGAAAAATGGAGTTCCGTATTCCTTTTTCTTCTGAAATTATACTTGTGCTATTTATGCTTTCAGCCTTCTTTGCTAAAATGCAACACCAAACATTGATATTGTGTTATACTAGGACTTTGACTGTCCAACTAGCCCTTTGTTTACAATGATTGGACAGGCAGACAAGGTTGATAGTGTTAACAAAAAGCAAAAACCTGAATATCAATTTATGAAATCTCAAATAACCAACGTGGACACCATAATTGAAGCAATGTTTTGTTTTGGCTTCCTGACGAACTCGACCTCCCTTCACCCTCATGATTCAATGGTTGCAATTTCCTTTTGGCTTAAAAGAAGCCAAGCCAGTTCCTGTAATTTGCATTTTGTCACAAATCTCAGTAGATGTACAATTTGCATTTGCATTCAATGGATTTTTATGTTTCAAAGTGTACAAATTTCAAGAATCCCATTAGTTTTGTCTCTAAAGTGTTTGTAATTTTTCATTTTTGATTGATCTACTTTCAATCTTTTATACTATTTGGATAAATTTTGAGCTTTAGTTAAACTGTTCAAGGCCATTTATTTCTGGTTATGGTGTTTTTAAGCAGTATGTTTTTGTTTATATATATATATATGGTAATCAAGTTGACTTGGGGCTCTTTTTTCTTTGGCAATCAAGTTAAAGAAGTATTAATAAACCAGAAACGACAAAATGTTACTATTGGATCAAGAACTACAATATAAAGCCTATGTAGAGAAGAAGAATATGCCTACTTTGCAACTGTTCAAATTGTATTATAGTTAGTTGAGTAAAGAAATTACCACATAACTTCAGAAGGGTGAAGACTGTAGCAGCAACAAAGAAGACCATTGAAATTGCAACCTAAAAGTGCTGCAAATTGAAATAAGAGCTAATTAACAGTCAATTCTATAAAAACCTGACAGGCTTACTTCCCAATAATAGTAAACATTTTATTACAAGAACCAAGTTTCTCAAAGGCTAGAACACTGAAAACATTCCTATAGATCCTCAAATAAACACGTACCTTCTATTGTACCGAATTGAGCTATTAATATTATTTTTGTTTAATTACCCTTTTTTTGTATGAAAAGCACTAAAAACTATTGGAAGAATAAGGGATTAATTAAAAAATATGGTATTTTATGAGCTTAACTAGAAACAGAGAGTAATTTAAGGGATTGATTAGACAAAGTACTTTAAGAGCTTAACCGAATACAATATATGATAAGGGTTTATGTAGGATATTTAGAAAAGAACAAGGGCCCTTTTTAGCATTTTAGCCTTTCTCAAAATGCTCAAGATGCTTTAACTCTTTCTATATCAAAATAACATAGAATCTCCACACATCAAAGGAACCATATGTCTTAATTCTTTCTTTGTCAATATGAGAAAAATAATAACAGCAAAGGACACTAAAGTATTGCAAGCTCCAATCTTTTACTGGTTTATATACTCATGAGGAGCCTTCTATAAATTTTTTTATAATTTTAAATTTTCTATAACATTTTTTTAATAAATTTTGTTTATGATTTTTAAAAATAAATTTTAAATTTTAAAATGGCTTAATTAATTTTGTTCTATTGGGTACTACAGTTTGTGATGAATATGTCTTGAATTGTGCCTTTTTTTGTTATTATTTAAGTTGGGGTTGGTTAGTTAACTCCATTCCCTTTAGTCATGGTAACTTTAGTCATTGCTTAAGAAACTTTCATATATGCATGTATGTACTTTAGTCATGGTAACTTTAGTCATATATGTGGTATTATGAAAAGTTTGCATCTTTTTTGTAGTGATCAAATATTTGTGTGGCATTATTTTTGTGTAGATGGATCGTAATCAAGATCAAAATACAATGTCGGAGTCATGGCTTTAGTTTTAGCTTTTGGGGCTCTCTGGATTAAAAAATTAAAAACTAGGAAGGAAATTGCTTCTAACCCTCGTGTGAATCGAGATTATGAAAGAGAAAATTATATTAATAGTATTTTATATAGTGGTGATCAGCATTGTATTGATGTGATAAGGATGAGACCGATAGCCTTTTTTAATTTGTGTGATATTCTTAGTAGGAACAATTTGTTACAGTCAACTAAATCGGTGAAAATTAGGGAGCAAGTAGCTATATTTTTACATATAATTAGTCATAATGTAAGGTCTCGAATGATTGGATCTAGATATTATAGATCAATTGAGACAATTCACCGTTACTTTAGGGTTGTATTAAGAGCTATTTTGAAATTGTATAAGCTAGTTATTAGATTACCTGATGAGTCAACTCCTAGTGAAATCAGAAACAATCCAAGGTTTTATCATTATTTTAAAGATTATATTGGAGCATTAGATGGAACTCATGTCCGTGCATCCATTCCACTTAGCATTCAAGGAAGATTTCGTAGCCGTAAAGGGGGGACGACACAAAATGTATTGGCTGCCATTACATTTGATTTGAAATTTTCCTATGTTCTAGCTAGTTGGGAAGGTAGTGCACATGATTCTCGTATTTTAAGTGATGCACTTTCACACCCAAGAGGATTAAGCATTCCGGAAGGTAAGAATTGTAAATCATTAAATATCAAATATTTCTAGTAAGCTCATAATTTATTAGTAATAATTATGTTTTGTAAAATTGTAGGTAAATATTATCTTGCTGATGCTGGATATGGCATCCGAAATGGATATATTACCCCATATCGTGGTGCCCGATATCATTTAAAAGAGTTTAGTGCTCAGGGGCCTGAAAATGTAAAGGAACTCTTTAATCTTCGTCATTCATCATTGCGAATCACTATTGAACGTGTTTTTAGAATTTTGAAGAAACAGTTTCGTGTATTAGATGCTGAACCATTTTGGAATTTTCAAACTCAATTAGATATAGTTTTGGTTTGTTGTATCATTCATAATCATATAATAGGAGTTGATCCTAGTGATTTACTTAATCAAGGATTATACGAGGAGCCTGAATCTAATTTGATAACACCAACTCTTACAAAGCGAGAAGAAAGAGAAGAAGCAAAAGAATGGTCTGCTAAGAGAGATAAAATTGCACAAACTATGTGGACTGATTATATGGCTAGAAATATTAGGTAGGTTTAGGACTTAGGGTTATTGTTTCTATGTTATGTATGTTTTAGTATTAAAATTGTTTTTTTTTTTTTGTTAATGGTGGTTGGATAATGATATTCAAATTTTAGTTTGTTGGATTTTGAAATTATTATGTTGTGAATTTGTTAGATATTGAATTTATTATGTTTAAGTTTGTTGGATATTGAAATGCTTGACAATGAAAATTATTAATGTAGAATGGGTAAGGGCAACAAAGAAGGGACCTCCAAGCAATTCAAGTGGACAAAACCGATGGAACATCTTTTTCTTGAAATTCTAGCAGAGGAGGCCCAAAAAGGATAAAAGCCTTCTAACACTTTCAAAGCAGTTTCTATTAATCGAGTTGCCGAAGCTATTTCTGAAAGATTTCAAGTCCAATGCGATGCGAAGCATGTGGAAAATCATTTGAGGATTGTAAAAAATCAATGGCAGATTATATGTACAATTCGGGGTGAAAGTGGTTTTGGATGGGATGATAACATGAAAATGATCACATGTGATAGAGCGACATATGATGTAGCAGTGATGGTAATATATGCATATATATGTTAAGTATATGTCAATTATTTTTTACTTGTTATTCTAATTGTGTATAATATCCAACAGGCACACAAGAAGTATGAACCATTTTTGAATAAAAGCATTGATCATTATGATAAAATGGCTTTGGTTGTTGGCAAAGATATGGCAACAAGGAGTTTTGCCAGAACATTTACTGACATAGATTTGGATGATGGTAGCCAAGATTCAGTGCCTATAGATTGCCACAATGAAGAGACTGAAGATGTAAGAACAAAAGTATCTTCATCTGGCACATCCAAACGTAAAAAAAAAAATGCTCAAGAAAGTGTCGTTGATGAACAAATTAAATTTGTGGGTGAACAACTTGGCAAAATTGCTAATGCTTTAGAACAATTTACTGCGGATAAGACACCACATCTTTACGAAGAAGTGATGTCAATGGAGGTAAAATGATTTGATGATGACTTCCTGTGTTCTGTGTTTGATTATCTAGTGAGTCATGAATCCGAGACCAAAACCTTTTTAGTTAAAAGTAAGAAGCATAGAAATATTTGGCTTCAAAAATTTTCTCAAGGTTGAAGATGTTGATACTTTTAATGTGGTATAATATTAGTTATGCACTTGGACAATGTTGTTATTATCATGTGGTGTACTAAAATTATGCATTTGGATAATATTATTAATTTCTAATATTAATTGTGGTTGGAAGCTAATTTATAATTATTCAATCCTTGTCTAAATTTTTTATAAAACAATTAGAAATAATTTATTTGACTTTGGTTGTTTTTAATTTATTATATATTTAATTTGATTTATTTATTTATAAATAAATCATTGCAATATATGTAAAAACAATTTAAACTATAAATTTATTAATATATATATAAATTTGTTAATATATGTAAAAGCAGCTTTTCCGGAAAATATTTTCAGGAAATCTACCAAATAACAGAAAATATTTTACACTGATTCATCCAAATACCAGAAAAGTAAATCATTTTCTAGAAAATATTTTACTAGCAAACAAACGGGGCCTAAAACAAGCGAAACCTAAAAGAGAAACACAACGAATTAACAGTTATTATATTAATTATCTTTCTTTAAATAAAATTAAAAAAACACCTGCTACATAAATAATAAATTGAAAAAAATACGTCATATAATTTTCCAAGGATTGTGTAATTAAATTCAACGGGTTGAAAAAAAAAATCAAATAAAATTCTAATCTACTAATTTAGATAAATAGATCGGCCAACCTGATTGATGACATTTGTTAGCTAATCATGTGCGGAACTTCACTTTTAATCAAATCATTTCTACTTTTTCTAATAATCTTCTGGAACAATTTTATATCCGAATTTTAGTATTTTTATTCGATTTAAACTTAACAAAAAAGTAAATTTATTTCTTGGGTCCATACTTATCAATCAGATCTAAAATTTTATTAAAGAGCCTTTCTACTTTATAATATTCCATTTTTTATAAAGAGACAAACCACTTTAAAATGGTTTTCCCTCTAAAACAATTTTTATTTAAATCGCAACAAAATAAAGTAAGACTTAATATCAATTTGTATACTAAAAATATTTGGATGCTGAGCCATCTTTTCATTAAGCTGTGATGTAGAATGGATTTAAGGAAACTAAAAGATGGGGAAAATAATAAATAATTGTTATCCTAAACAAATGAGTTGGAGCAAAATTGAAATGGATTCTAAGCTTTTATGAGAGGAAAGTTGGAGAGATGGGGTTCATGAATAGTTTATGATAGTGATACGCAATTGGGCAAGAAAAGAAATTAAAGGAGAAAAGGAAAATTGAAGACTAATTATTTAAGTTGATCAGTTGTCAGTGTCATTAGTTAGCAAAGTGTTTAAAATAATAATGGAGGGTGAAATTAACATCAGAAATCACAATCAAGGATTTTGGGTACACATGCATTACTTACCTCATTATGCTGTTTTGATGGACTACGTAACCTTTTCATCATTTCTTTCAATTCACTCCCTATAATTTAAGACTTATCCAAATATCAATCCATAATTAATTATTATATGTTAAATTAAAGAATAAATTGGTCTTTTTGTTAAATTCATAATTATCAGTCGGCATAAAGTATATGTGGCACTGTCTAATTACTTTATCAACCACGTCAACACTTAACAGAATAGATAAAAATTTTAACAGAATGATTAGTCTGCTCTTTGATATCATGTGCAGAGACTAATTTATCTATTTTTTAGTAGACGAAACAAAACACAATACAACTCTTAATACAAAAGCCTCTATAATAGTTTTATTGTTATAATTATTTATCTGTTTTATTTGCATAATTTTATTATTTACTAATACGTTGGTTCAAAAACATATAACCTCTTTTTAGCATAGATTTATTTTGAAATGTTAGTTATATGCATCACTCATCTTTAATCTAAGTACATAATTTTCCTCCACAAACAAAGCACTCCACCATTACGTGGAAATCAAGTGATTTTGGTTAGTTTTAATCCCATTCAATTTTATTCGGTTTTTAAAATTTTGGACTAAATTTAGAATTTAGGTCATTTTGAGTTTAGATCACTTTGAGTTCAAGTTATTTTGAATTCAAGTCATTCAAGTTTGAGGATTAGATTTTTCTTGTCAGGTCATTATAAGCTCATATAATTTCAAGTTTTGATCGCCTCAACTTCTAGGAGTTTTGGTTTCAAGATATTTCAGGTTTGGAATGTTTCAAGTTTGAATTGTTTTCAATTCAAGTAATTTCGTGTGAGGTGTGCCTCACATTTATCAGACGTTTTACAGACACTTATTGGAGAAAGACGCATGACTTCATGACGAGGAGATATGTATGCTGCGATGATGCGACGAGTAAGGGACGACGTCACGACAAGAGTCGTTGGGACGAGGTGACGATCTCTTCAGGCAGGAGTAGAGGCGACGTCACGACGATATCTCACCTAATGTAGCCGGCATTTTTACTTCAAGCAAGACTTCTTCTCCTAGTTGGGCTCTAGTTACTTTAGGGTTATTTTAGTCATTTTAACCCTTAATATTGAGTCTATTTAAAGGGCCTTTGTACCCCTGATTCAGACATACCAATCAGCAATGACTTTTATAGTTGCAAATGAGTTTTAATGACAGTTTTCGTAGTACTTATGGGGAGAATTTTGTACCTATTTTGAGAGAACTTTATGAGAGTTAGGATTTTGTTTTCGAGGTTTGAGTTTGTACGTTTAGTATATTTAAGTTTATCTTCTCCACATTGTATTCTCATTTGTTTACTCATTTAGTGAAAAGTTGAAGCCTCCTTTGCTCGTAATTTTTCCCTCTTTGAGGGTTTTCTACGTAAAATATTTATGTTCGATCTTTTCTACCTTTTCTATTTTATTGTTTATACAGGTCGATCCTTAACATTTTAAGTTTGAATTCAAATTAATTAAAGTTTAATTGAATAAATTCAAATATTAATTTTTTTTGCAATCAAATCCAACTGGATTGAGTTTAAAGTATATTAGAATTGAGAGCAAGATTGATTTATAACACCAGCATCACCCACCTGTCCTTCTAATTTATTTGAATTGGTTTGGTTTATAAATTTGTATTAAAAAAAACCATATATTTTAGTAATTAGGAGGAAAAAAGAATCCCAATCCGGACCTTTGTAGTTTAATAAAATGACACTTTTGGTACCTTTATAATATAATAAACTGAGACGTGGAGGTGGGACATTTCAAGAATAGAAATATTACTCTAACCATTTTTTAAAATATAAAATAGATTAATTACCTTCTGTATTGATGTTTGTTTTTTTAATCACTTTTTTTCCCTCTCAAATCTATTTACTTGCTAACCAATTCTTCATATTATTGATTAATACATATGATTATCCTTTAAAGAAGTGTATTTTTGCTAAGGGTTGGATTATCATTTTTATTTTTATAAAATTTTAGATTAAATTAAAATTTTATTATTTTTTAGAGTTAAATTGTAATTTTACTATTTATTAACTTATAAATTTATATATTTTGGGGGCAAAATAAAATTTTTCATTTCTTTGAAGTGGAGAGGTAAGATTCCTGCTTGTGCCCCTCTCTTCGCCTCTGAGCATCCAACTTTTAGTGCCATCATACATAATTGCAAAGTGTAGGTTTCTAATTTAGGGATGTAAATAATACACTGGTACTGATGCGAGTTTCAATGCACAATTTCAAACTCATAAATGTGATGAACTTACACTACCTCAAGGCCCAATAACAATGTCAAAGGCTAAGCAAATCAAATCAAAATTTGATCAAAGACAAGATTCGCGGACAAATCTTTTTGAGAAAAGGGAGAATGATACATGTACAAATAGGGTGAAATTTATTAAATTTCAATTACCAAAGCAACCAATTTTTGCTAGGAATCCTGACATTTCTGGGTTGAGATGTCATCATGGCGTTTGAAGATTTATCCCTTAGTTTTGAAACGCATTTTGAATCACTCAATTTTGAGTTTGGGAGCTCAAGTTATGACCGTTTTAATGAAGACTACACAAGCAGAATTACGAATTTCGGGCTTTTAATTCGAGTTCAAAACATATTGGGTTCGGGTTTTAGGCTTAATTTTTATTATATATGAGCTCAATATTTTATTTATCAACTCTTATTTTTTATAATTATTAAGTATTTTAAGTTATTTAGGAGTTTTATGTTAACAAGAAAGTTTAGTTTAAAACTACTTCTTATTTAGGTTAAATTAGATTTATTTAGCTAACCTATATATAGGCCTTTGCATTGTACACAATTCAGATAATTTATTATTATTCTATTTCTCTTTGAGTTAATAAATTCTCTCTGAGTTTTTCTTTTCAAGAATTTCTCTTGAGTTTCTTTTAGAAAAATTTTAACAATCTTTTTAGATTGTGGAGGTCATCTTCAAATTTTTTCTTGCCAAGGTTTCTATCTTGGATAGGAAATTAGAGCCCCTTGAAGGGGGTTGTGGATTTTTCATGTTTTCAAGGCTTCTTAGGACTTCTTTATTCGCTTTCTTATTATTCTAATATTTGATTTATTATTTTATTTTAGTTATTTATTTTAATTGTTTTATATTTTGTTTCAGGTTGTGTCAAAATCCAAGTTTCTTTCCGAACGTCTAGAGCCAAAAGTAAAATCCGCAACTTTGACAAACTTTACGATCTGCTTTTGCATTCATCATTCTCATCCTTTATCAGCTACTCGTAAATTATTTGAGTTTGATTCGAAAAAAATTTGCACTTGATTCGGTAATTATCGAGTCAAATTTGAGCTTAGTAATACTAGGCCCGAACAACTTACGTGCCTTATTGAGCTTTTCATATTTTTATATTATTAAACTATGTTATTGCCCTTAATATATATTTTTAACCCTAAGTTGAATAATTGAGTTGGGCTTGGGCTTAAAAATAGATGTTTTATTGAGCTCAAAATTTCAAGTAGAACTCGAGTTAGATAGTATTCGGGTTTAGCTTGGCTTAATTATACCCCTACTCTAACCTCATCATTTGTGTATACCATGTAAGAGTTTTATTTAGATTTTTATGCAATTGTTGCTTGAACGTATATTTATATTTGTATTGTATTATATTATATTTATAATTGTTAACACTTTTTAAGATTTAAGAAGTGTAGTTTCGGGATATTTTATAAAACAAACATGATAATTAGCCTTCAGATTGTGCTTTCAAGGCTTGGGGCAAATCTCAAGCAAAAATCATATTGTAGCGATAAGCTTCCATTTTGTAAATATATGTTATACAATCACAAAAGGAATTATGCATTAAACAAAACTTTGTCGAATATCTTAAAACAAAATGCAATTTATTTTATAAAATTATTTTTTAACATTAAGTGAAATAATAATATAAAGAGGAAATTGGTGGAAATTTTGGGAAGTAGTGCTCAGCAAATAACGAGAATCAAAGTAACTAATTACGCATTGGCACAACAATAAACAAAGAAAATCCCTACATCTTCCATGTCATAGTTAGCTGGCAAATTTAGATTGGATGGAAAAGCTTCTAGAACACCCTGTTGACGGGGAATAAAGGCTTGCTTTTCCACCTCAACCACAGTGCGCCATTTAACCATTTTAAAAGACACCAACTTTTTTGTTTATGAATAGGTCTTCTAGAAACAATCATCATTTTGTCCTTTAACAATAACGCCTGAATTGCAGTTACATTTGTGTAGGGCAGCATAATACTTGTCTTCCCGAAACAATCCCACCTTTGACTAACAATAAGTTAGTACGTTATTTTTATTTAAACTTCCCTCCATTTTCCTTTAACAAAACCACCTCTTCCAATTTTTCTTTTTTTTTTTTTAAAAATTAAATTAAATTTTTTTCAGTCCAAATTTAAAATTTTATAAGTGTTATATGTAATCAAAAACATTTCAAACAGGGGAAGCCCCATCCAGAATTTTAAACATTTTATCTTAATAAACTGGTATAAGAATATTAATTCAGCAAATTTTGTTTCTTGAGAAAAATGATGAGATGTAAAAGGAAAAAAATTTGATTTGGATAAAATTTTCCTTTCCATTTGTCAACTCAGAATAGAAACTTCACCACACAATATCACAGCTAATAATATAAATTAAGCTTAACAACAAGCTATTTGTCATTTTAATTTTGTAATTATGATTTTAATCACTGTGAAATAGTACTGAAAGTACAATGGAAGGGTCCATCTTTTGTAGATGCCGGGCACAGGGCAAAAAAAGAGCAGAGCTCTTACGTACCACTATCAACGCCTCTGATTTCTCCATCAAAACCCACGGCCCACGGCCCACCGCTCTTTGCTTTTTCCTTTCTTTTTCGTTAGTCAATCAGTTTTTTGTTTTTGTTTTTTTTTTTTTTGCTGGGATATAATCTAACTGTACAGATTTTTTAAGAAACGTTGATGAGTTCAACCTCCAACTCAGTAGCCTGATGGAGTGAGTCAACTAATTTACCAGCACTGATCGGTCTCCCAACTCCTCCCGGTATAACCAGTAAACCTAGAAGCCGAAGTCAACGGCCGTTGGCATCTCCAGATAAGCTTACTATCATATACGGCTCGTTTCTCGGGATCCGATAAGGTACTGTAGGCCGCATGGATCTTCATGAATTCGTCGGCCGATGAGTCTTTCCGATCGATTGTCACCACATCGGGGTGGCAAACCCTTGCCAATCGGCGGTACGCCGCCTTGATTTCCTGGTTCGAAGCGCCGACAGAAATCCCCAGCACCTGGTACAAAGATGTGCACGCTGCCATTCCTGGACGGCTAAGGTAACCGCTGGGCGAAGCTTTTTGTTGTTTTGAAGTAAAATAGGCGGTGGAGGCGGCGGCGAGAGGTGGTCGGAATCGGAGACGGGAAGCTGACGGAGGAGAAATTGAGGAAAGGGAGACAGAATTTGAGATGGGGAGGGAAGAGAGCATGGTACGAGCTTTTGGATTATGGAATAACTTTGTTTCGAGAAACCAATGGGGAGGGATAGGTGATAATATATAGGGAGAAAAAGAGCGACGGAAGGTGCTTTTTTTACTTCTCCTTAACTATGGTTAATTGGCTAACAGCGAATTATGGCAAAGCTTATCCGACATTTACTTTTGGTTGCGAGTTGTGAGTTGCGACTGAGTCAGCAAGTTGACCCTGCAATGTCGTTAAAAATTACGTTCATAACTTATTAAAAAAAATCTAAATAACATTATAGAATTAATCATTACAAAACAGATTAATTTAAATTTTTAAATATATTCAAATTTAAATAAAAATTTGAATAAATTTCACATATAATAAAATTTAAGTCAAAATAAAAATCAGATTAAAAACCCACGTGGAATTTAAACTTGAGATGCTATTTGAGAAAGAAAATGATCTTATTCATTATAATTTAAATAAAATGCAAGAATCATATGCCTAAGGCTAGTTGTTTATTGATGTTGTGGTTAAAAAGTACTTTTAGAAAAATTGTTTTCGAAAAGTATGATAAAAAATTGTTATGAAAAATATGGACGGTTAATTTTTAAAGTTTTTTGTACTGGTCAACAAATTGTGGTTAAATGTTAAATTGTCCTTTATCGAACATGATAGTAAAAGGCTAAAAATTAATTAAATTATATGATATTTAAATAATTTAATATAATAATACATAAAATATAAATTTTAAATAACTATTAAGTAATGATACATAAAATATAAATTAATATAATTTATATATTTATTAAATAATTAATATAAATAAAAGTATTTTGATAATTTTTACTTCTAAAACATACAAATTAAAAGACTTAAATCTCAACTTTTACATTTAAATAGAAAAACATTTCTCCACCACAATTTTGACCTTCAAAACTAAGTGTTTTTCATTGCTTATATGATAGAAAAACATTTTTAAAACCCAAGAACAATCAAGGATGGGACCTTAATTGTACATTTAGTAAATTAGTAATGAAAATTTTAACTACATGAAAAAATTAAAGTTCTGTCAAAAGTCTCTTTTAACTTTTTTTTTTAATATTTTAAAAATCAGTTTGAAATAATTAAAATATATTAAATTATTATTTTTAATTAATAATGTAATTTAAATTTAAATTATTTTTAAATACATAATTACCATAACTTTTATGATTATAATTATTTTTAAATGTGATTTTTAATAATACCATAAAAAGACATCGGGAAATTTGTGCTTTTTCATTTTCTTTAACTGTATATAAATAGCTTGACACAAGAATGATTTGTAGTTAATTAAAAAAGAAGTAATTAAAAGGGATATATTATGGGGAAATACAAGAAAGAAAGCAACAAAGATTAGGTAGTTTAATAGATGGCATGTGGTGGACAAGAATTAATGGCATAACCAAAAGGACTTGCATGTAATCTCCTTCTTCTTTCCATCATTATGTTTTGTATTTGTTCATAAAAAGGAATGAGATATTTTGTTCTCATTTAAAATTTTATTACTTTTTTTTTTTTTTAATGTGCATCCACCGATTAAATGTGGGGTCACTTCTATCTTGGGTATTTTTGTAGCTAACCCCACCCCCACTTTGCATATTAAATAGGTATACTCTTGGTTGGGATCAAAAGGAGTGGTATTGCTTTTTTACATTATTGCATGAATATACCTATCATTATTAGTGTAATAACATATAATAACACATATATTTTAAAATAATTAAATATAACGTAAAGAATAATTAATATAAATTTAAATTTGGACGGGTAAAAGTGTAAATATAAAAGAACATAAGTTTAAATGCGCTGAAACTTATTATTCTCTTATTTATAAATTTATATCTCGTGATTTTTAATTCCAATTGAATGGAATGATGGTAAATACAAGTGATAAAGCACTTTGTGTAATGTCCCCACAGACCACTTCCATCATCTCTTATACTTGTTAGATTTACTTGCGATTCACCCTTTTGTCCCAAAAGTTGAATAAAAATAAAATGTGAAAAAAGTCGCAAAACGTGCTCCCCATTTCCTTCTTGTCTTTATCAGTCTAGTCATGGAAGCCATTTCATCCCTTCTATTATTATTATTGATGTGTTTTTAGTGGTGGAATGAGGTCCAACATAACTCTTCCACATACATAGATTGACTTCTAATGTGTGTGAGATAGCGAACGTTGGAGCTTACCTTTTAAATTGCTTTTTAAGTATGTGGTAGCAAAAACAGGTTAAGCTTAGGTTAAAAATGTAAAATGCGACAAGAAAATATATTGTGTTTGAATATTTATACTTGGAGACTATTCATTAACCCACCGTTTCCTCCAATTTCTTTCTCACAATTTTGTTAATCTTAGAGTGCTAATACTTTTTATGTTCTCTTTAGATAGGCGGTGCGTTTACTTACGGTTAATGTAAAAACAATAATAGCGATGATATTAGATATTGTAGTATGAGACAAAAAAAAAAAAAAAATACACCACATTGAAAGTAAATGCCCATCCAAAGGGACCTTAGTCTCAAGTGATTGGACTATAAGTTTGCTTTATAAACTATGTTGAGGTAAATCCGAATTATGCAACGAATAAGAACAAAAAATGAAAAATGAAAAATGAAAAACGAAAAAGTTGGACACAAATATTTATGTGGAAAAACCCCTTCAAAGAGGATAAAAACTATGGACAAAGAAAACTTCATTAAAAGGACAAGAACCAAAGAGAAGTACAAGATGGAAAAACAAACAAACCCAAACCCTCAAAAAAATACAAAATTCTCCCGAAATTCTCACAAAACTCTCTCTTAATTATGTTGTTGAATCAATCTCTCTAGGTTTGCTGAAAACCTTATTTATAGGTTGAAATTCGTGTGAAAGTATAATTAAAACATCCCTAGAATAATCAGAGATAGATTAGGAAATAATAACAGAGTTTAACTAGGAGAAGAAACTTGGTTTAGTAGGAAACATGTCAGGACGTGGCATATTGCCTCGTCAGGACATACTTTTTCCATCGTCAGGACTTGGTGATTCTTCTTGTCCAAACGTCGTTGTCATGTCGTCTTGACGTCGGCTCTTCCTTGTTATGACATCGACTTTATTTCATCCAAAATGTGAAACACACTCCACAATCTGATATAACGACTATTATTATTCCAATTTTTGAAAACTATATTTGCTTTAATTATGGAATTTTAGAATTCAATATCCTATCCGCTTTACTTATACTACCTTTCTTTTCATTCATTTTTGCTCATCTTATAACTCTATGCTATAGACATAGGTATTAGTTACATCTTCAAAACTAAATTTCAACATTTGTTTTAATTTTTTAAGTTAATGTAATTTTTTTATTGGGTAAAAGAAAGACTTGGTACTCTAACTCACAACACTATAAATACAAATATTTCTCCTCAAACTAATCTTTCACTCAACAATTTATTCCCTAAACCGTAAACCTTAGAACCATATGCTCCACTATAAAATTTGTTTCATGGTGTAATAGGCCCATTTCGCCCGGGCTTATATCAGAACCAAAAACTAAAATAAAACAAACAAAAATAAAATAAAAAACCCCAAAAATAATAAAAATCCATTAGTCCAAAACAGTCATTGACCCAAACATTAAACCCAAACCACAGCCCAAATGAATTAATACCCTAATAGGCCCAATCCTAAAACTAGCCCAAACGGCCTGGATAAGCGAAGCCTCTGGAAACCCCAAGTCACCAAACTGCGACTCACGCGCACCGAAGTCTCCCCACAAGTGGCCTTCCTCCATACAGTCGAACCTGCGAGAAGAAGCAGACTAACAACCACAGCAAATAACAGCAAAGCAATAGCAGAAAAAATAAAAGAAATTTATTTATTTTAATTTATCATTTTTACTACGACTTGGCTATAAAAAGCCATCGATCGATTGTAAAAAAAGAAAAAAAAAGGGATGCAAATCAAATACAAAGAAATCAAATTTTAAAGGTGATTTCTGTTTAAATTTCTATAATTTTTTTTCATTTCCTGACGATTTATTTCTCAGTCATTCGTTGTTGCGTTTGAAAAACAAAAGAAAGAGGGAAAAAAAGTCTTACCTTACAAAGATGCCATGGATTCCGTTTAGCTTCGCTAAAATTGAGGCCGAAAGGGGATCTTGAGGCTAAAAAACATCCTTCAAAGCTTGAATGCACCAATCTCCATTTATGGAGATTGATTGGTGTTTGAAGGAAGGGATTTAGGGTCTGCCGTTTGAGAGGAAAATGGGCTAGGGTTGATTCAGCTGAATTTGGCTTGATTTTAGCCTTTATAAAGGAGCAAAAACGGTGCCGTTTTAAGCCTGTTTCAATGGCTTCAAAATAGTGCCGTATAGGCTTTACCCGTGCGATCTGACCCGGTGCCCATGGAGATCCGCGTGTTTTGGTCTTTGAGGGCTAATTGCGCATGTAGTCCCTCCTCTCCTGCACCGATCTTTAATTAAGCCTCAATCATGTTTGAGTTGTTTTTACATTTTCCCTGAGATTTGCACTTTGTTACAATTTAATCTTTATTTGAACGCTGCGTTTTGAGATTCGGTATATTTTCGTTCCAAGTCCTTGCTCATTTGTGCCCGTTTTATTTGTATGCTCAGTTTTGTTTTAATGATTTGTTTTATTTGAAGACCATCTTCTCGATTTTGTTTTTATTTCAATTAAGTTTAATTGAGGTTATATATATTTATATATATATATATATATATATATATATATAAAGATTTATTTATTTTGTTCGACCTATTATTTTAATATACTATTTTAAACTATTTTATTAATTTCATTTTGTTTTAGTTTTGTTCTATTGTTGAATTGTTTTATTATATAATTTATTATTTAAAAATTTTCTCCATGTAATTCTATGCTTAAATATTTTTTTTTACAATATTTATCTTCATACATTCATATTTATAGATGCATATCTACATTTTGCTCCGAATTACTTATTTAAATTCCTTTTCAAACATGTTCATATATTTCTTCCTCTAAATTTATTTATGTATATTATTTGTTTCTTTTATGAATCCAATTTTGGTATTATATTTTGTTTGTTTCAAATGTTTTCCTATATTATTATTCTTTTTGTATGTACATTATTTATATTAAATTTTCATTTCATATATATATATATACATATATCATTTTTAATATGTTTTATTTTAAATTATTTTGTATATTGTCTATTTCAAGTTTTTTCTTACACAATATCTTTTTGTATATGTAAACTATTTCAAACCCTAGCATAAGTTATTCATTCGTAAATTTTCGTATATCTGATGGTTTATAAATTATTTTATATCACATTGATTCCTAATTGTTTCGTACATTATGTGTTATTTTTTGTTTTCATAATTGTTTTATATATTAGTGTCTCATATTGTTTATTAGCTTTTTTGTATTATTATTTTAATCTTCTCTGCTAGAGAATTTGTTATACTTTATTCTAATTTGTTTCTTTGGTTAGTTATATTTTGTAGTTTCCATTATGTTGATTATTAATGTTTTTTCAAAATAAGTGCTCATTGCTATTATATATTTGTTAATTTGTTTTATTTCTTATAATATTTTCATTCACCAAGTATTGTACTTTGTGCATGAATATTATCCCATGTTTTTATTTTTCTTTTTAGTTTATAAATGTTGCATTATAATTTTTAACTTTTTTAAAATCAATTGTTCCATGTTATTTTTAGTAAAATTAAGGAATTTTGAGCTAGTTTGCAATGGTTTATTTAAAAATTTTCAAATAAGGCAATATTCAATATTTAGAAATTCGGGAAATCGTGCCCTATCGTGCTGGGTATAATCTTTCGTCGGACTAAATATTTGGATATCCTTTTATAATTTTTAGCATATGAGCTTTTGAAAATAAAAAATCAATCGTATTTTTGAAGGTATAAAGGATCGTGTCCAATCGTGCTGGATATGATACTGCATACCTTTAAAACGAGAGAATTTTTATGACTACCTTGAACCGCTTAAGTGTTTTGATAAGAACCATATTTCAAAATATTTTTAAATCTTGGATAAAAGGACAGTATTTAATCAATGTGGTACCAATTTTGGGCGCAGCGAGGGTGCTCATCCTTCCTCGCACGTAATCGACTCCCGAACCTGTTTTCTCAAATTTCGTAGGCCAAAATTGATATTTTCATAAAAAAGTTTTATTAAGTGATCCGATCACACGTAAACAAAAAAGATTGGTGGCGACTCCACTCGTTTTAAAGTCGATTCCCATTTTTTTTTCAAAAATAAAAAAATAGTTTCGACACATGGTATATATGTCAGATGATAATATTCCACTGCTTCCTTTTAAGGTCATGTATACTTCTATGTAAAAATTGAAACCCCCTCTCCGACAATAACAGTCTTTATAAGGTTTGAGGAGAACATTCTTATATAGCTTGTCCCATGTTTCTCGAAATTTGATAAAAAAAAATTTAATTTGGTTTATGAATTTAGATCACCTAAGTATTAAAAGAAATATTACTTTTATATTTTTAAAATTTTATATAATTTTTAGGTGTTTTGATGACATAATATTTAAGCGAAATTATTATTAGATTGAGTTAAAAAGAAATTACATTGACACAGATATTTAAGAAAATGAAAGGGTTGGGAAAAATAGTTAGTGAAGAGTTAATGCAGTTCTTAGATATAAGCTGTAAGAGCAACCAAGAGTGGCATATCATATTATGATGAGTGGATTTCTTTAATTAATTACTAGTAATATTTTAATAATATTACAGAAATATCCAAGTTGCCTTTGGCCGTCCCCTTTCAAGCCAACCACCTCATTTTACTCAATTTGGTACCCCCATTTGGCAACTCCCGCTTCCCACAAAACCCTATATCATAAGCTGTCAAACAATACTTTAGGGTCAGCTAAGTGCATTTAAACATTACCTTTTTAAGCAAATTTAGTGTTGGGTGGGGGATTGAAATAAAATTATATACAAATTTATTTTAATAGGATTTAAATTGAATTACTCATAATTGAGAGGGATCAAAACTGCTATTGTTCCATTTAACAAGGGGTCAAGGCCCGTCACATGTAGGAACCTTTACTTCATAACGTTCTCAAGAGTAGGACAAAATAAAAGGGAAAAAATAAAGAATAAAACGAAAATTAGACAAATGTATTACGTATACCACCATAGAAACCCAACAATGGAAAGTGATTACTAATATTATGCCTTTGGTTCCTGCAATTATTAGACCTTGCCGATTGTAGGCAATGCTCCAGAACCTTATCCCTGCAAATGGGACAATGCAAAGATGGAACCTCAAGCCATTCTTCAATACAGCCCTTGTGGAACATGTGCTTACACCTCGGCAACACCCTCACCCTCTCTCCATGCACGTACTCTTCCAAGCATATAGCGCAGGTTTCAAGCTCCGAAATAGTGTCGGAACCACTAGGCACCGATGAGGGCATCATTGATTCTCCGTATACAAGGACTGGAATCTGGTCAAGCTCGCTGTCGACAGATGATTTTGGCTCGGTTTTGTTCTCATCGGAAGAGTGGTTTGGTGATCGGAAAATGCATTTGTAGATTAAGAGAAAAGTTATACCAAGACTTATCACTGCAACCATGACTGTAGACCAAATGCGGTCGACTAATACATTCAAGTGTTGGTCATTGTGAGGTGAGTTATGGTCTGTGAGTATAAGCCTGTGACTGTTGAGACCCAAGCCTTTGGCAGGATCCATTTG
This sequence comes from Gossypium anomalum, assembly GCA_025698475.1. Lineage (NCBI taxonomy): Eukaryota > Viridiplantae > Streptophyta > Magnoliopsida > Malvales > Malvaceae > Gossypium > Gossypium anomalum. The sequence goes on from CM046966.1 coordinate 22,927,589, forward strand.
GGGTGCGTTTGAAAGTGTGAGGAGGTTCGATTCAAATAAATAAGAAGGAACATGGAAGTGATTTCGCCATTTACCTAAATTGTAATGATAGTTTGCTTAGCCTTGGAGAAAAAGTAAAATCCTGCAATAGATATTATACGATTATTGACAAGTGATGAGCATGAAAGGGGGATGCTTGTATGCGTTAGAAACTGTCACCGCTTAGGTTTTCCTGGGAACAGCTCATTTGATCATTTAAGGAAAATTACCCGAATAGGAATAATACGCGGCCATTCGATTTCTCATTCTAACCAATGAAGTCCCTGTTGGTTTACCATTTAAGTGATGTTTTCTTTCGCTGTCCAAGTTAAGAAATCCAACTCGGTTTGTCTAAGAGTGACGTATGCTTGTGTGCGTGTTTTTTTACAGGGATTGTACCCCAGACTGATGTCTGAACACTCCATTGGTGGTTTTATATGGAGTGAGTAGTCAGTGTAGTGCATTCCATCTATTCAAGGCCTTTTGATTGATGAAGAAAAATTGTCCTCTTTGATTAATATAAGATAGTTTATTGATGAAAAATGATTCTCTTTGATTCATGTAAATACACTATTCAACCAACAAAGAAGAAACAGATTACAGGAAGTTGACCTTATGGTGGTGGTAATGTTGATATCATTGACAAATGTAGTGTTAAACCACTGAAAAATTGATCCATATGACTAATTAAGATGAACTGACGTTCAACATCCTCAGTACATGACCAGGATGAAAGAAAGAGTTCGCTCTCTAGCATGGAAGAGGCTGAAATTGATCAATAATTTACAAAATGGGCGGTATGCCAGCATTGAGGAGCAGGTCAAGAGGGAAGGACATGTGCATATCCTCCCATCAAACTTTGAGATGAAGGATCACCATCATTTTGGCCGTGACTTCGTAGAAGCCCATCTGAAGTAACCACAATTTGCTTCGGGATTGGAAGAAGGACCCTGTAAGATGCCAAAAGAACAACTTGAATTATTTCATAAATCCGACACCTTTCCTAATGTAATCAGTAAACTGCACTTGAAGAGCAGACTGGTTAATGAATTGACAAAACACGCATACCTCAGCTCGAGCACACACGTAGAACCTATGACCAAAATTAGGACCCGGTTTCTTCACTACTCGAGAAACACAAGGTTCTCTATGGCCCTTGCAAAGAGGTATGCTGTTCTGCATGAGTTGTTGGATCCTTTGCCACTCCAATAACGCATCACTCTTCTTCTGTTTCTCCAAATAACGACTACCACCTTGTTCTTCTTGACCCTGTGAGGATGCATTCCCATTTGTGTTGTTTTGTGTTGGAGTACAAGGACGATCTGGTTCTTCTTGACCCTGTGAGGATGAAATTCCATTTGTATCATTCTGCATGGTACTGCATCTACGATCATCCATCACAGGAGCTTCCTGGGACTGATTGTTAGAGTTTAGGACACCGGTCTGTCTAGCTGAAATATCATTTGTAGAATTCTCGATGCCATCATCTAGGTTTTGACTTTTCCCGAAAAATGATCTCAAGGAGAGCTGTTGACTCTTTCTAGCTCTTTTCCTGGTTCGTTTGTTAGGCAATGGACTGGTGTACTCCTCATTGAATACAATGGTAGTGCTACAAGCAGCCTCCTCTTTGAGATATTCAGAATGACCAACAACTTTTAGGATGGGGTTTCGGGAGTCCTCGTCCAAAGAACAGCAGGATATATCGGTTCCATTAACATCACAATTAGCTATAGACCTTTTTACATGACTGCAACCTCCTGAGATGATACTTTCATCAGGAAATGAACTTGATACTACATCGGATTTGACTTGCTTAGTAGCTTGCCTTCTCATTAAAACTGACACTGTACAAGAAAAAAAAAAGAACAATCTTTGAAAAATTACATTGCTGCAGAAATAATTCTCTAAGACATATATACTAAATTTTAAATGAAAGTAATGTCCAAATATGGGAACTGAATCTCGTACCAAGAGTTTGCTGCAGACCATGAGCCATTGGCAGATATCTAGCAGCTAAAGATGGAGTGCTATGTTCTAAGACATCAGGTATTTCCCTTAAGCACGTATAAACAGGTGCATGGTCCGAACCTTCTAACTTAATGTTCCACCCTCCTTTCCACCTGCATAAGGCAAAATAGACAAAAACATGCTAACAGAATTACCTAAATATTTAGAATATTGTCGGATTTGATTTAGAATAATATGATACTTCAGTGACCATAACAATCAAAACTTAGACCTTCGATCATTAAGATGACCACCAAGTAATTTGAAAAGAGAAAACTACAAGGTTAGATCTAATCTTTACCTTGTTGCACTTCCAGGCTTCCACCGCTTGTATTCTGTCAAGATGTCACACTCCTTCACATGGCAGGTTACCAAATTATGTCCCTCTACATCGTGCTCCTCATGTAAGCAAGGCCCAGCACATAGAATATGATCAATTCTTGTCCCATAATTGAATTGCTCAGCACCAGTATTTGAAGGCCAGCATGTAAATGCTTCTCTTCTGCAAATAAGTTAAAGATGAAAAAACAAGTAAATAACCAAAACCATAAAACAATAAAAGCCTTCATAACAACATAATAAATGGTTACCTCACCTGTTAATAATGATGAAAAAGCAGAACTTCTAATAATGTTATAAGAGGAATATCAATTTAATACAATGAATTCAATGTCATTAGAAGAAAGTTAAAACCTGTTTGGATTTTTTGCCCTGAAAACATCAAAGAAATGGCCTCCAGATTCCACTAGCATTGATCTAAACCATGTTCTAAACCTACAATGGATTGCAACTGAGCTAAGTACTTTGAAAGAAAGCCAGTTTCATCCCATAATATATACAATACATAGAGTTGTAAACAATGTCAGACTCAGACAAGTTACAAAAATAGGTCAGACGCTTACTCATTCTTCTCAAAATCTGGTCCAGCTTCACAACGATCAATAGCAGAAGGAGCAATGTTGAGGTCACCAACAACAAAAATCCTCCTTCCTCGACACAACAGAGACTCCCATCTTTTCTACATCAAAGACAACCAGTGTCAATCCCCATTGCACCAATTTCACATCTCTCAAGTAAAAGTTCTCACTAAACAAATTTATCACCTCTAATATCTTGAAAAAGTTGAGCTTGAACTGAATTCTCTCAGAATCACCGTCCCCTGCTCGGGGTCCATACAAGTTGAAAAGAACTAACAAATACATTAAGAAAAGATTGAGACAATCGTGCCATCTTACAAATAACTAACCCAATTAATAATATCTTGTTAAACTAACCGAAATGACCATGATCTGTGATAATGCACCGCCCCTCACTATCAACTTTGAGAAGCTCCTCTCTTGAAAACTCCACAAGCCCTTCAGCTACTGCTGAAGCTGCTTCGTCTTTTCTAGAACAACCTAGGAGACCCGTGAAGCCTTCCTCCGCCGCAATCGGCAACGCCGATTCTACACTGGAGAACGCCGACTTAACACGACAAAATGTTGCCACACCTGAAAATAAAATAAAATAAGTGGGGAACTTTTCTTTTCTTCTTTTCTCATTGAGGCACACAATCGAACATCTTACCGGAGTACCCAGTTCGGCCTTTGTCGGAGGTACGGGTGCAGGAAAAGAAGGATTCATAGCCATCGGCTATTGCCAAATCCGCCGTTAATTCTTGTCTTCTCAATTTCGTCTCCTAATTCAGCCCCCCAAAAAATTAGGAAAAAGAATTAAGGTAGTAAATATATATTAAATTTAAAGAAAAAAAAAAGGGGGGGAAAGAAATTTTGGGACCTGGATGCAGATAATATCAGCATCAAAGGAATTGAGTAATTTAAGGAGAGAACCGAACTGTGAGACTCTTTGCCTCAGTCCATTTACGTTGTAAGTTACTATCTTCATTTCTTCATAACTTAATTTTCCCCCTTATTTTCCTTCTCTTTTCTTTTCTGGTTTGAAGCAGATAATATCAGCATCAAAGGAATTGAGTCATTTTAGTTTTTCTTTTTTTGTGTGTGTGTTCAGATTGGAAATTATCAAAATATTATTATTTATATCTATTTTATTATTTAAGTTTTTATTGAATTGTAGGAAAATTACAAAAATATTTTTTTATAATTAAAATGAGTTATATTGTTAAAGAATATTTTAGTTATTTTATTTTTAAAAAATTTAATAAAAATATATATAATATAATATTTGAACCTATGTTAATTGCATTGTTAAGATATTAAATTTATCACTCAACTAAAGTTTCATTTTGATATATTTGATATATTTTTATTTTAATACGTACAATTTATTTATATTTTTATTTTATTGTGTACAATTTATTATCTCTTTCAGCTGTATATATTAATAATCTTATTAATTGAGTTGGTGTCACAAGTCAACTCAATTTAACTCACAACTAATGATAAAAGCATGATAAATAATTGTAGAGCATTTGGTATTATTTATCTGATGTATTTATGTATTTAAATTTTATTTTACTCAATTTAATCTAATTTTTATTTTAATGTCATACATATTTCATGTGTTATTATGATTACTTAGTTTCAAATAATATGTTTCATTGTTTATTGTAAGTTATTTTTAAAGATGTGTTTTAAATTTATGGTTTCCGCAGGCATATTGTGTGATAAGATTTCTAGTTAATATTTGAATGAATGATATTTGTTACATTGCCAGTGAAATTTTTAGACTCGATAAATAAGGTTAGGGAGTTGACAAGTGTCATATAAGACTATATTAAAAAAATTAAAAAATATTTAAAAAGATATTATTAGAATCTGATCCAATAACAAGGATTATTAGTAAAAATAGAATTGTTGGGAGATATAGAAAAATGTAAAACTCTATATTTCTATTCTATTTAAATTATATATACATACACAATAGAGAAATATAAAATTCTTTTTATTTGTATCTCCAAATTCAAATTCCATTCCACGTAAACAAAAATTCACTTTTTATCTTACTGCTAAAGGTTTACTCGTTAGTAATATTGAATAATAATAATTATCCACATAATTTATTTTTCAACAATTCTATTTTTTTATCACAAAGTCAAAGCCCATTACAGGGTTTTGACTTTAATTCTAATAAACCAACTAATTACCCTTTCACTACAAATAAAATAATTTCACTTAAGACTCTACTTGATTGAATTTTGATTTAAAGGGAAAAAATAGTAGAGCTAAATTAACTCACTCAAAACACATGATAATTTTTTAAAGTTATTTGTGAAATAAAAATACTAATCAATATTTAAAATATATATAAAAATTAAATTAATTTATAGTTTATGGATTATTATATATCTAACATTTGCAGCCAATTAAATTAAAAGTCAACGCAATCCTACGAAATTTACGGTGGTCTACAACCCACTTGAAAAAACCGCCTTTTAGTGAAGTTAATTAAATCCGACAGGTCCCACAAACAGGTTTGGGCTCGTGGTGAACACAAGTTAGTGCTGTTGTGGTTTGAGTTTCCTCTTCCTTCCCCCATTTACGATTTTCTCTCTCAGAATTCACCCAAGCAAAGGCAAAACACACATAAAAGTTTTAGATCATCAGCTTGATCTATAACTTCAAATGCCAGCTTCATACTAAGGGGAAAAAATCAGCAATGGATCATCAATGGAAGCCTAACGATTTCTCTATGCCAGCGGCAGCAGATTTGGACCCCTCAAACCCTGAACCCAGGTTTTTGTTCTCTTCGTCGTGTTGAATTTCTCGTTTTATTCCTTTCTTATTTCACAGTTTAATTGTGGTACTTATTTAGTGTTGGTGAATCATCGTGTTATTTTGGTGGTTGTGATGGACATTCATTGTTTCTATAATTTGGCAGACAAAGGCAGGAGATGGAAGCTAATGATCCAATAGCTGCAAGGAAAGTTCAGAAGGCGGACCGTGAAAAATTGAGGAGGGACAAGCTGAATGAGCAGTTTGTTGAGTTGGGTAACACGCTAGGTAAATTTATGCCCATTCATTACTTGTTTTAGATGACTATGAATTTATCCTGTGTTACTAGGATAACTCATCCTTTTCCACTAGCTAATGGGGTCTTTAGTGTAGTAACAATTTGAACTATCTAATTTCAAGTTCGATGCCATTTTCGGTTGTTACGGTTGCGCCCATCTCGTTAATTCATTTGCTAGATGCTGTTGCTTTGATGATAAGCAGTTGGAAAACTTTGAATGCCTACTAAACTTGGCTCACTTAAAAGCTGCTGATAAAAGGTCTTGTAATCTTTTCGTGTTTAGGATGCATAGTTACCGATGAACATAGACGACTAAAACATTCAAATATTGCTTGGAACATCGAACAAAAGCAATTCAGGAAGTAACTATACTTGTTAGGAGCTTGATTGCAGCGATTAATGCATTTCATCTGATCGGTATCCATGTCTACTTTGTTCTTTCTTTCATTGAAGTTGTATCGACAGTTATACTTGGTTGCTTTTGTCCCTACCTCTACAGCACTTCTCTTAGGCATGATTACTGTTAATTCTTCCCTGAATGCACTTTTTGTTAAAAGTTAAGTTCTTGATTTCTGAAAATTCACGATTTGAAATGTAGACCCAGATAGACCTAAGAACGATAAAGTAACTATACTTGTGGATACAACCCAAATGCTTAAGGATTTAACTGCCGAAGTCAACAGACTAAGGGCTGAGTGTTCATCACTTACTGAGGAATCACGTGAGGTGACATTCTCTTAGTATTAAAACCTTCAGATTTTGGTACTTTTAGTTGCTTTCTCACTTGCATTTTTGTTCCAACCAGCTGACTCAGGAGAAGAATGAGCTCAGAGAAGAAAAGGCTTCTTTAAAAGCTGATATCGAAAACCTAAACATTCAGTATCAGCAAAGACTTAGTGTCATGTTCCCATGGACCGGTATTGAACCTTCAGTTGTTGTGGCTCCCCCTTATTCATATCCAGCTCCTCTGCATGTCCCTACGGGTCCAATTGCAATGCACCCCTCACTGCAACCGTATCCATATTTTCTAAATCATGGTCCAGGTGCTGTTGCCAATCCCTGCTCAACCTACATACCATATTCAATGGAACAACCATCATCACAACCTACATTGTCTTCACACCTTTCTTTCCAAAGGGATTGCAGAAGCAAACCAATGGATGACCAAGGAGGAAGTAACAGAGATAGCTGTGACGGTTCTAACGATGTGGTGACCAAACTTGAGCTGAAGATTCCTGGTTCATCAACAAATCAGGTATATTTTATCAATCTATATCCCTGGTTGTAATGTCTGTGATGCTAAATATAACCAAATGTCATATGCAGGGTTTGTCTGCTGGAGAAACAAAAGGCAAGCAAACTGAGGAGAGAAATATGGTGAACAGTATCTCTTCAAGCCGATCTCAAGGTCCTCGCGATAGCGCCTCTAACAATCTGGATGAAGTTTCAAAGTCCAAAAAATGAACAATTTTTCAACTTCCTGACATTCTGTGTTAAGTCCGACAAGGGTAGTGCCGAAAGAAGTACGTAAACAAGGGTGCATTTTCTGCTTACTGCCAGATTCTTTGGCATTAGGAGGGTCTGGAAGATGCTTGTCTGAAACTATCAATGATGTTGAGGCAGACCTGGATGATTTCATCATCTGGGTATTTGTGAATTGCAAATTTTCTATTGTTAATATCAATCTCTCCTGCTCATTTAGAATTGATGCGATGATCAGGATATGTTATAATGCCATCTAGAACGGAACTTTCTCTTTTCTCCTGTTCATTCAATCAACTGTTATTGTTGTTATCTCTCAATTTTTAGCATATACCCCCCCCCCCTTTCAAAAAAAAAAAAAAGGCAAAAGCTGATCCCCTAACAAGGGCCCCCACTTGCCATTGTGGGTGAATGACTCCCAACTTTTCAAAGTGCCAGTCTTCCCCACTGCAATTATTGCAATAAAATGACAGGCCACTAGCCTAGCAGCCAGCCAGCCACCAACATGCGACAAGTTTGACTAGACTTTACCAGATAGCGGTCATAACCAACCAACCCTTTGCTTTGCTTTGCTTCTATTGGATGAGAACAACCAAGTTGATTGAAACTGCAGTTTTTAATTACTAGTAGTTTAAGTTATTTAGATTATGGTTTTGTTATGAAATGGTCACTCCACCGTTAAAGATCTGTTACCTCTCAAACGGTAATCTGACGTAATAATTAAAATGAGTTTTAAAAGGCAACGTAAATGTCTAGGACAAAAATGACTACGAAAATGGATCAATCAAAATGGAAACAAAAACAAAAAGAAAAAAGAGACCAATGATTCTTTTTTTCCAATTCAAGGATTAATCCATTAGTTTTGATTATTTCAAGAAACTAAATTAAAGTTCGGGAGATAACAGATTTTAACGACTTTTATAATAAAATGATAACATAAATGACTAAAACGTAACATTTTAAATATAAATGATTAAAATATAACTTAAATATAAGTGATTAAAATATAACTTGAGACAGCTTTCCTTGGTAGTTATTACCATTGTCTTTTTAAGCAGTTAAGCCTCACTTCCCAACCAGGTAGATAGCCCTGCATTGAATGGACTTCACACCTAATAAAGAAAGAGACTCTGTCCACGTGAATGCCAACCACAATAATATCACAGTTGGACATGCAATTAGTGGCTGGCGCGGTTAAAATATGATACCATTTGGAGGGGCAAAACGGATGAGCGAATTTCGGATGCAGCATATATTCATTGATAAATGACTGGAGTCGCATGTTACAAATTTGGAGGGTACAAACAACAACTACCCAACTAAAGAAATATACACAGTATGACCATATACCTGCAGCTATCTCGCTACACTGCCAACATCAACTCTTATTATCCAGCACCTTGCAGATTCCATCCAACAAAACTCGAGTTTAAAAACCTTCTCTAGCATGCTGATGAAGACAGGTATATGGAGTCGTGCTTGGGATCTGGTACGGATACAAGCAAGCACAAAATCTGGGAAAATCCTCTATATTCTCCTTTCTCTCTTTTTGTCTCTCCACTGATCAACCCTCGTAAACTTCTATTATAACCTATAACTTCCGAGAATTCCGCTGATCAGATGAACAAGGTACATTCCGTGAACTAATGCTTGCAGTTCGTAGAAGTCGGCGGAATTCTGAAAGGCTTATTTTTCCATCTTTATCAATGTCAGCCTCCTCAAGCAAAGGGTCAATGGAACCTCTTAAGCCCGTGTGCTACAAACACGATTGCACAATGTGAATAAGAGAACATAATTTATTACACTAGTAACATTCTTCATTAAAAAGGTTGACATTGCAAGCAATTACATTGGCCTCTCGGGACACAACACAAGGGCACTCCACAAACACATACATCCAATTTTGCAGGGATAAACACTTTTTCCTTTGTTTTTAGAAGAAAAATATCACCAAAAACAACACTTACCATTCTAAGTTCCTCTGGAGTTATAAACCCATCTCTATCTACATCAAATTTCTCAAAAGCAGCTTGCGAAAGCATCTGCCATTTATCAGAATCATGTTCTTCCATTTGATTCACATGTAGAGCTGCTGCAACAAACTCCTTGAAATCAACAAGCCCATCTGTGTTGCTATCAATCTGAGATCAGAGGAATATAAACACCTCCACAACAATCAAAACCACTGGAAAGAAAAACTAATTACGAAAGAAAGAGGAAAACAAAAAGTTACTTCCGGATGAAAAACATGAAACCTGCACTCACCGCTTGAAGAATCTCAAGGACACGTGGTTCCTTCATCTTCCAAGGAAGATCTTTAGCGAGGGCCTGCACAACAACCATTTTTATCAGGACGAATACAAAGAAGTTCGGTGCAACCTAAAAGATGCTACATGTGATAGAAATGTTTACCTGTCTCATCTCTTCAAGACTAATAGAACCATTCTTATCCACATCAATTGCATCAAACTGATCCCGAAGATCAGCTATCTCTTCTTCATTAAGTGTGCTAGCTAATGCCTACACGGTAATAATAATTATATTTAACATGATGAAAAATGGAGCGAATAACAGTCGTTTATGACCATGAACAATCCACTAATATTTCAGGAAGACAAAATATATTACCCTCAGAGCAAATTGCTTCAATCGACTATACTTCACAAATTGTCGCAGGTTGTTAAGGACAGAAATATCAACAGGAATATCAGACGCATTTCCTCCTTCTCTAACCCACGGGTGTGCTGGAGAAGCTAAAAACAATCAGATATTCTAGAAATAATAGCAAACTTTCCATCCTTTTCTTAGCGTTAAAAGCAATAATTTATGAAGAGAGATACAAACACATACATAAGGCCTGAGCAGCTGTCAGTCTGGCATGGGGATCCTTCACCAATAACTTCTTCACAAAATCTTTAGCGCCATTGCTAATTGTTGGCCATGGCTTACGACGAAAATCAGGCTTCTTCTTCAAAACCTGAGTTCATTGACATTTTGCACATGAATTTTCCAGAAAATATTAACATTAAATAAATAAATAAAGCCAGAAGAAAAAAAATCATTGACCCATATTATCAGTGGATTTCATAGGAAAAATCATAATTATTCAGAGCAAACAAAAGACAGCTAAAGTAACTAGGACGATAAACAAAATTTCCATATTTTTTCCTCGTAGACATGGATAACAAGTGCATAAAGGATAATGAAGTGCATCAATCAGTCCATTGAAATGCCTCTAGCGCAGAAACAAACATAGTGCAAAAGTAATTTTCTATCTACATGTGATAATAATAAATGAGTGAATGAATGAAACCCATAAAATTCAATGAAAAAGATAAATCAAGATCCATGATTTGGAAAAGTACTACACCTCCTTAAATATGCCATCCTCGGTCTTATCCCAAAAGGGCCGCTTCCCACAAAGCAAAATGTAGGTAATTACACCAATACTCCAGACATCTGATTCAGGCCCTGACCTTCTCTTTAACACCTCAGGAGCAACATAGTAGGCACTGCCTACAATATCATGAAACCTCTTCCCTGCATTTAGTCAGTCATGGTTAAGGATTGCATGGGTTGGATATTTGTAGCATGAGTATAAACTAGGAAGCACGGACATGGCACAGGGTACAACACAATATGGACACAGTGATACCGCAAATTTAGAAAGAAACATGGACATGATGCTACAAGATATGAAACTCATTTACATTATATTTTAATACTAAAAGTTTTTAAAATAAATATAATCAGTATATAACATTTTATATTACATAAATAAATTATTGGAATAGTTAAATTACATTGCAAATAACTTGGTAAATAGGCTGCATAGCCTTAAATATTGGATGTTAAATATGTTAAGACCAAATATTGGATACATGTTCCATCCTGTCCATGTCAAAAACAGGCACAAATCGATATGCAGGGGACATGGTGTGTCTGTGATTGATAGATTCTAATATTAAAAAGTTGAAATGAATGTAACAGCTAGAGTAGGAAAAATTAAATAACAACAGTAGATGGATACTGGTATTTTTTTAATACATATTCATGAGCAATGGCAAGATCTCTACACGAAGCAAATGCTACTTACCGGGTCTGATAAAGTCTGACAAGCCAAAATCTGTAGCCTTAAGCAGTGAGTCCTCTCTGGTTGACTTAAATAGGAAATTCTACAGTAAAGAAACATTGAGAGAACAATAAGCAAGTGGTAAGACTTTCTAAAGAAATTTTACATGTAAGCCATGTTAATGTAGTTCAGCAACCTCAGGTTTCATGTCACGATGCACCAAGCCATGCAAATGACACTCAGCGGCAACCTTGAGCATCTGCCGTACAACAACTGCTGCGTCTTTTTCACTATAACGACTATCTTTTCTGATAGAAAATGGTAAGAACATATTACTACGGGTTGTGACACTATTGAAACCATCAAGAGAAGTACTAATTATTATATTTGGACCGTAAATACAGTAAAAAAAAATGTCCCAAGATTAATTAAGCATCCTTACTTAGCCAATATCCGGTCCAGCAACTCTCCACCCTCACATAACCTAGCATCAAACACCACCGACAACGTGATATAATCAAGACATAGAACGATTGATACAAAAGCACATAACCAAGGTCAAAGATGTGTCACCAGCTAAGGAAAAAAAATACTTTTTTCCAGAAGTGAACATCAGAAGACAAGAAAATTACATGATTAGAGAAAATGAGAACTCAAAGAACAGCCATAGAAGAAGACGATATTCATAAAACTTACTCCATAACAATGTATACATAAGAATCATCCTCAAACGCATTATAAAACTGAACCACATTCTCATGCCCTTTCAAGGCTTCCAATATTTTAACCTCTCGCTTGACATCCTCAACAGCCATTGGAAGAACCATCTGCACCCCACCACATAAGAAAAAGCAAAAGAGATATTAGAACTACCAAGTTTTGAGTAGTTAATTGAGTGAAAAATACATCATCTTCCATTCAATATCTCTACGATGCTTCTATTGAATTCACTGTCAGTTCAAACAGCAAGATATATTAGATTTCAGATGCAACTACTGTATTTTAGCTCAACTATCATGACAGTTAAATCAATTGCTGTAAACTTGCTATAACAAAATGGCTATTACAAGATTGTCATACAAGATCTTAAAACAGTAATAAGATTATCAAGCCGAAGAAGAATGGATTCAAAATCCTCATAGGTCGACGAGGTTATTGCAGTTAACCCACCTAATTTTACCACACACAAGTCGATGGTGTTTCTAATTGAGACCAATCAGAAGGGGAAAAGAACAAGCTCTCCTCACTGGGTTGCAAATCAGAGAAGGGAAACACTCCCATAACCATTAAGGAACCCAAAGTAGAAGAAAAAAAATCCCACCTTGAATATAATAGACTACGGATATAGCCAAAAGGAAAAAGTGAATCAAAATAATCCCAAGAACCCAGAAGCAGAAACAAGCAAAGGATGAGAAAAACATTAAAAAAGAATACCTTATTTTTATCAATTTTCTTAACAGCAACACGATCCCCATTTGCCTTGTCGATGGCAACATAGGTGTAACCAAATTGTCCATGTCCCAACAATTTCCCAATGGTGTATCGCTGATCAAAATCTTTATGATACCCAAAATCAGTACGCTTGCCGCAGGGTATGATCCCGGTTTGTCTGGTCGAACTTGGCTTCCCTTTGACCTTTAAAGGCTGAGAACTCCTCACCTGCTGCCGCTGACCCTGTTGATTATTTGGCTTTCGAGACTCTTTCTTTTCATTGACCGTTACAGTGGTGGCAGAGGGTTGATGTTTGCGGTGGTGGGCGGCGGCGTTGCTGCTTGAGCCAATAACTTTGGTAGTGGAGAGACAGGCTCCCATTATGTTGTTAACAAAGAAGAAGAAGAAGAAGAAGATATGCTAAAGGAATGAGTTGTAGAGATAGAATCCCATAGGAAAAGAAGAAAGAAGAAAATAAATAAATAGTAAAGGGGTAAATGATTAAAAGCGCCCAAAACAAAGATAATGGCAATGAGAGAGGAAACAAGGTAGGAAGAAGGTAAGAAGGAGATGGTGGTGTAGCTGCTGCCTGCCAATGCCATGCCCATAGTCAAAAGCGCTTTTATTTTATTATTTTATGTTATGACCAAATAACAACACTACATTGGTCTAATTCGGCATTCAGTCTCTCAAGTCTTTATATATTAGAAAATGAGTCCTTTTACTTTTAATCTCAAGAACTTAATAATGGAAATTGTAATTCTAAAGTTGTATTTACTTTTAAAAACACCGCATAATTTGATTTAATGAAATTTTAATCCTTAGATTCAAATCATAAAAAATAAAATGGAGATTTATAGTTAATTCCAAAAATAAGAAAAATGGTGTGAGATTTTCTTCTTCTATGTGTTTGATCCCCTCACCTAACTAAGCTGTTTTTAGTAGCTCAATTATGATTCTATATGTTGCCTTTTCTATATGAGGTTTTATGTTGGAGTTCCATTATATGGTTTGGATGTATGTATTTTATATTTTTTTTTATGGCTAATTTTAATTATAAACATATGTATTAGTAACTTAAAATGAAAATAATGTCTTACACTAAATATTTATACAAGTGAATAATATGGTATTCCAAAATTAAATAAATAATTAAATTATTATAAGTGGTAGGTAGACTAAATTGGTAAATTTATAGTTTATCCCTTCTACATTTCCTAAAATTTTAATATAATCACCCAAAACTTTATAATCCAATTCTCACTCTCCCGATAAATGATGGTTTAAGTCCTCCAAATATGGTCAGTTTTTAAATTGATATAATGGTAAATTTACTTTTTGCCCTTCTACATCAAAAATTAATTATGCCTTTGCTCCTATTTTTAGTATTGAATTATCTATCTATCTATACCCTTATGTTGTTTAATAACACTAAATCTTATTTTTGAATTTTTTTATTTAATAATTTTAATATTATTGTTATAACATTTTATATTATTTTAGATATTTAATTAAAAATTAAATATAATTAATAAACTAATTTTCTTAGTTGACGGTCTACGGTTTTGGTTGTATGTATAAATAAGAATATATCAAAATTATTTTATAATTTTATGATTGATATCATAAATAAACGTAAATCATTTTCTAATTTTTATATATATTTCGTAATTTAACATTTTATTTGATAAAAATAATATCTTAAATTATTATATGTATATGAGATATATATATATATATACACATAATTTCGAAACATAGATTAATCTTATAGTATATGTAAAAATTAAAATTATTCTAATAAGATATAAAGTATAGATAAATAATTTTATTCAAATTAATTAATAATTAAATTTTACTTATTAAGTGACAAATATGTGTTTAATTATATAATTTCAAACATTTTTTACACACTAATTCTAAGTGTTTTATTTTATTTAATATATATATATTTTTTTTGCCAGAGTATGGTAAATGTATACTAAAAATTCTTATTTATTTTAAGGGTAATCTACAAAAATAGTCACTTTTGTTTACCCCAAGTTACATTTTAGTTACTTATGTTTGAAATGTTACGTTTTAGTCACTTATGTTATTATTTTGTTACGAAGTGATCATTCTACCGTTAAGTTCTGTTATCTCTCTAACGGTAATCCTACGTGGCAGTCCAACTAGATTTTAGGTGCCAACTTGGATTTCTAAATGAGATGAAAATATATTTTTAATTAAAAAATTCACTTTTTATTGTTCTTCCGTCTCTTCTTTTTTTAAATGGTTTTTTTTCATTTGACTGGAAAAACTATTATTAAGATCAAAATAGTTGAAATCAAATTGACCGCTTCATAAAAATGGATTCAATGGAGGGTTCAAGTATGTTTTCTTTGCACTCCTCTATCTATTTTATTCAATACTGAAAAACAAAAGATTAGATTTTTTATTGTTTAATGAAAACCTTAAATTAAAATTCTTGAAATTGTCTGATATTTGCAAGGGACAACTAACTTAGCTTGCGTAAAGGCAAGATCTCAGGAAGGAATTCAAGTGGATTACCAAAAAATCTAAGAATTTCTAACTCAATCGTAGCCTTGCCATCCAACTGGAGAAAAACATTAGACAAGAGAAAAGTACCATACATTTTCAAGCTTAAACATTGATTTTATTGTCAATAAAGTGACCTGAAGTCGAGAAGAAGCCAATTTTTAATTTCAAAAATTTTAATTTAGGGTTTTTATTAAACAATAAAAAATCTAATCTTTTGTTTTTCAGTATTGAATAAAAGAGATAGAGGAATGCAAAGAAGACATACCTGAACCTTCCATTAAATTCATCTTTATGACTGCTTTGATTTCAACTATTTTAATCTTAATAATAGTTTTTCTAGTCAAATAAAAAAAATTGAAAAAAAAGAAGAGACGGAAGAAAAATAAAAAAGAGGAGATGAACAGTTTTTTTAGTTAAGGTTTAGGTTTAAAAATTTTAATTAATTAAATTTTTTTAATTAAAAATATATTTTCATTCCATTTAGAAATCCAAGTTGGCACCTAAAATCTAGTTGGACTGCCACGTAAGATTACCGTTAGAGAGATAACGGAACTTAACGGTAAAGTGATCACTTCGTAACAAAATAATAACATAAGTGACTAAAACGTAACATTTCAAACATAAGTGACTAAAATGTAACCTGGGGCAAACAAAAGTGACTATTTTTGTATATTACCCTTATTTTAAAATAGTTTTAATTTTTAACAATAACTAGATACTTTATTTTATATACTGTATGGCAAAAATAAAAATAAAAACATATTTACATAGTTCAATCATTTTTAACAATAGTTGAATACTTTATTTTAGATATGGTATCAAAGTCACTTGTTTCTCGTCTAGGCTAGACACCCTATCATACGTGTATGTGTGTGGAAATCACGAATTAAGATGACATATCTGTGTTTAAAAATCACATACAATAAACAATAAAATGCATGTTTGAAACTAATTAATCATAACAACACATAAAATATGTTTGATATTAATCATTTTTTGCAATCGATACAGTGGATCAATACCCATTGACGAGTAGAAGAACATACCTTAAATCCAAGTCGATTTGGCGATCAGTGTCAATTATCAAAGTAGAAAGCTATTTGGATTTTGGTTCACAAATTCGTGATGTTCAAATCTGTTTCATGAAAAAGAAATTGCAGGGGAATGAGCTCTTTCGATTGGTGTAGGTAATGTAAACAAAGAATGCCATACATAAGCGATTTAACAGCCCAATGACTTAAACGAAAACTTTCAAATAGTTTAGTGACCATTTTGTAACTTTTTGAAGTTGGACGATTGAAACGTATATTTACTAATATTTTAATAACATTGGGTTTTACCGTTAATAATTCTCAGGGTAAACTACACTAGTAGCCACCCAGTTATTGTTAAGTTCCTTTTTTGATCACCTAATTATGAAAATGTACAAAACGATTATCCAACTATTTGATTTTATCTTTTTTGGTCACCGACCAATGCCATTAATTGACTAAAAGAAGGATGATCAACAACTTTTAAAATTGGCATGATAGTAACTTTAACCTCAATATTATACATTATGTCAATTAGTTTTGATTCTAAAGAAATTAACCCTTAACATTTACACATTATGTAGTTTGATCTTTTCTGTAATTTTGTTTTTCTTTGTGACCCTTTCACCTAAAAAGCTAAAAAAAATAGTCAGCTAAATATGATTGAAAATATACCAAAAATGAAAACACACAAAAGTTCAATACGATAATTTTCATTGTAACACCCCTAACCCGCATCCGACATCGAAATAGGGTTAAAGGCGTTACCGGACATATCAAACATTCTCATATACTTAACCATTACATTATCAAAACATATAATAATAATACACAATTGTCCCTTATATAGTTCTACGAGAACTTAAACATGGTTTAGAAAGGGGTCGAGACTAAACCAAGCTCATACAAAATTTTTTAAAACTTAAATTTTTTTCAAAGTTATACAGGTCACACGCCCGTGTAAACAAACCGTGTGCCTCACACGAAATTAGACACGCCCGTGTGTCTAGGCCGTGGCAAAACAGGGCATACATACAGACTTGTCCACACGACCACATGACACGCCCGTGTGCCAGACCATGGTTGAAACTGACTTAGGACACACGGCTAGCCACACGTCCGTGTGCCTTGGCCGTGCTCGAGACTGACTTTAAATTGTAGGACTACCCCAGGGGACACACGGCCGTGTAACATGACTGTGTGTCGCACACGGCTGAGACACATGCCCGTATCTCTGCCCGTGTGAACAAAAATAGGCCATTTGAAAAGCCAAATTTGCCACCCTTAAACATAAGCATTTACAAGCATATTTGACCATATTTCATAACCCAATTGACAAACATTTCATAACAATTTCATATACAATATGTACCAATTCAACTTGTTTTGCAATTTCCTATTTAATACCATGTAATATTCATTCACATAACCAATTCATATCAATAACTTACTTGCATATTTTCATTCAAATATTACCATACCAAAACTTACCATCATTAAGCACATATATGCAACCTAAATATGATACCAAAGTAAGCCAAATCATATGGCTTAAGTTAGACACAAATTCATTCTCAAACTATAATACCAAACATAACTATTACTATCAAACTAGCCTATACATGCCATATTTACATAAGTTCATAATTTCAAAATACCAATCGGAAATTGGATAGTGTGACGTGCAACTATGACTTGTCCGAAATGAGCGAGCTAATGAACCTCTATAAGACATAGAAAAAGAAACAGAGTAAGCTTATAGCTTAGTAAGCCCGTATAATTCAGAATTAAACTTACCATTTAAAAATAATTAAAGCAATAATAAAATGCCAACAATTCAATTTAACCATCACCTAATCACACATAATCATCACATGTTAGTCATTTAACTAATACATAAACCATCTATTAAAATAATACTTCATATCTTTCCAAACTCATACATCATATATATAACTTTAATAACACTTATAAATCGTAACTTGTCCGTATAACATTCTTTAGGCCCGTTGAACTTATTAGAACTTCAGAGGATAACCGAATGAACAATGTCAATAATCCGTGAATTCATCATCATACATGCTCTTTCGAGTCATGGTCGGTAAGCTCTTACTGAGCTGATAAACGGTAAGCTCTATTGAGCTAAACAGTAAGCTCTTTTGAGCTGAATCGGTAAGCTCCAATGAGCTGAAACAGTAAGTCTTATGAGCTATGGTGAGTCCGCAACAAATGCAGGAGCTTGACCATTACGGTAATTCCAGTAACATGTCACTCGTATCCAATGAATTCAAATAGTTCAAACGGGGCAAGGTAAGGAATACAATATATCTTTAAGGCATTCATATTTCAAATATTTTCATTATGTACATTCATTTCAACAAATACAAGTATAGAAAAGTTAGATTCCAATTATACGAACTTACCTCGTATTTGCTCGTATAACCGTTGTCTACTCGTCTACCTTTCGTTCCCCCGATCTAATTTCGGTATTTGCTTATCTTGATCTATATAATATTAAATTAACTCATTCAAACTTTTATTCAATTCAATTTAGCCCAAAACATTCATTTTGTCTAAATTATAAATTTACCCCTAGACTTTTAACTACTTTGTAATTTAGTCCTTAACACATAAAAATGTAAAATTGCACAATTAAGCCCTAACCTAAGGTAACCGAATATCAATGGGATTCATATTAGCCCATATTTTTATTTTATTCACATTTTCAACCACAACATTTATATCTTTCACAATTTAATCTCTAATTCTCTTTTTTTTTGTAAAAATCATTTTATAAAACTTGTATAACTATTAACAACCATCAATAATCTAAAAAGAAACTTCAAAATACTCAAGTCTTCAACAATGGCATATTTTAAAATCTATAACAGTTTCAAAAACGAAGGTACAAGCTAGCTAGATTAAGCTACAACGAGCTCAAAAACGTAGAAATCATTAAAAACCGAGCTATAACCGTACCTTAATCAAAGATTGAAGTTTTCGAAACCATGGAAGCTCAAAAACCCTTATTTCTTTCTCAAATTTCGGCAAGAAGATGGATAAAATAACATGATTTTAATTTTTTTGTTTTATTATTATTATTATTATTATTAACTTAATACATAAATTACCATTATAACCTTATAATTAAACTTAATATATAATGTAATTCATGGACATAAATGTCCACTAGCTTAAATTATGGTCAAATAATATTATAAGGACTTCCATATTAATAAACCATAGTTATTTCATACCTTTAAACAATAGTACTCAACTTTAACGCATTACGCGATTTAGTCCTTTTTATTGAATTAATCATTTAAACAGTAAAATTTCTTAACGAAACTTTCACGTAATTAATCTATCATGTTGTAAACCTTAGTAAAATAATAAAATAAATATTTTTACTTCAATTTTGTGGTCTCAAAACCATTGTTCTGATTTGACCTAAAAACGGGCTGTTACATTCATCTTTTCACATTGTTTTAAATTTAAGCCTCAATGTTGCAATGAAAAGTAAAATTGCAAACAAACCAAATTACACAATGTATAAATGTTGAAGGCTAAAGTTACTATTATTCCAATTTTAAAAGTTGCTAAATGTTAAAGAGGAAAGTTGCTAAGTTACTATAAAATTTTCATGATCAAGTGGTTTCCCAAGGGTGGCAAGTTCGTCTGCTTTGGTCTTTATGGCTTGCAGATAGAGGTGTGCATGGGTCGGGCGGCCCGGCCCAGCCCGAAAAATGGGAGGGTTTGGGTAAAAATATAGGCCCAAAAAATGGGCTTGGGCAAAAAGAGGCCCGTTTAGAAAACGGGCGGACCTCGAGCAAGATTTTTTGCGCGGGCCGCCGGCCAGATTTTAATATTAAATTATTTTTAAATTTTTTTATTTTAAATTTTAAGTAACTTTAGTTTTTTTACTTTAGGTTTTTTTTATTGTTTTTAATGTTATTTTGATATTGTAAAATTTTTGTTATTAATATAATTTAGTTCTTAATTTAGTTCTAATTTATTTCAATTTTTTAATTTTAATATAATTATTTTTTATTATATTTTTAATTTATATATTATTTTAAGAATTATTTTAGTCCCATTTTTTTTAATATTTTTTTTGTTTTAAATGCATTTGATTTATTATATTTTAAAGTTTTTTATTTAATAAAAAAAAGTAAAAAAAATTTAATATGGCTGGGCCGGGCCGGGCTCGAGCCTATCATTTTTTTCTCGGGCCAGGCTTAGACAAAATTCTAGGCCCATATTTCGGGCCGGGCCAGGCCCTGGCCTTGAAAACGGGCCAAAAATTTTTTATGGGCCCGGCCCGGCCCATGCACACCTCTACTTGCAGATAGTCAGTGATAGATTGTGATCCTTTGGAGATGTTTTTCAAGTTGTCTTTGATTGACAAGCATAAGTGTTGGCAAGGGCTTGCTTGCCAAGCATCACGATATGTTTTTGATTGAGTAATGCGTGGCACAAGGTTAGGTGAAATCGTGCCCACCAGTGCTCCAAACAGAAGTTTGTCTTGTCTCAGTCATGTTTGACATGCAAGATTGGGGGAAATTGCGTTGCTGGCAATGACAGTGGTAGGTGGAGAGAGATGCGAATCGTCAATAAATTTGTGCAAGTCATAACCTATGAGGATGGATTCGATATGGATTTTCTAAGAGAGATAATTAGTTGAGGTAAGTTTGATGGAGTTATGGATAGTGGCCAAGGTTAGAGGATTGTTTGGCTTGTGAATGTTTGGGAAGATAGCCTGAGTATTTCCAATTACCATTAGATAAGAGTTGATCGGATATTCAAGAAAAAGTGGTCAAGAGAATAATTTTTTTTTAAAACAGGCAAGTGTAAGGACTAGAAACCTAAACTCGTATGAGATACATGCACTGATACCATAAAAAGTATATTTTTCCCTTTCCCTTTTCAATTGATGGCCATGGTTTTTATATAAAAAGTATATCTTAGAGAATCTGCTCTGTTACATCAAATATAACTAAACTTAGGGAACAGTAAAATAAAATAGTATAAAAATAGAGCATCAATTATGTAATCGAATATGTATTCTTATAAAATGTTCCATTGATAATTTAACAGTAGGTGACTAAACAGTAAAAATTGAATAATTAGATAATTATTTTATAACTTTTTATAGTTGAATTATCAAAAAAGAAATTTATTGATAATTGGGTGATTATGAGTGTAATTTAATAATAATTGATAATTTAATAAGGGCATTTACTTATTTAATTATTGAGATATTGTGTACGAGTATTTGTGTCAGGATTGAAGTAATTTCATTAAACGTGTTGAAATAACGGTACATAGAGAGATAGATGAAGCCCCACTTTCAAAAGCTGTGAAAGAAACACACACACAAGTCTTGGACTTTTCAACCCTTTCATAATTTATCAAAAACGTGTCCAAATATCATCACTTCTCCAGTGTGAAACAAATCTTTGATTTTCCAGTTCTAACTCTAAATTAATGTAGCAGATGATTGGAATTTTACTCTTTTTTTTAGTTAATTATATCTGTCAATTTATCGACTCAATCTATTATTTGGATTTACTATCCATATTAATTATTATTATTCATCCAATACCAAAATACCATTTACATAATTTTTAGATACCAAATTTATAAAATTGGGTATTTAAATCCAAATTCCTATTCAAATGGTTAAATTAGTAAAATATGTCGAAAAAATTATTCAGTAGTAAAATAGGTTGATTTTTTTTAATTTCGAAAAATAAATTATTTTTTTGAGAGAAAATGTGAAAATATATTTAACTGGAAGCATTTTTCACGTGTGTTTTTTTTTATATATCCAGTTAATTTAACCTCAAATAACTAATACACATAATATTTATTCACATTTACTCTAATTCGCAGAAGAACTCAAAACTACAATATCGAAATATATATAAAGAAACAAATTTGGGAATCGATAATGGTGCTTGGAAAGAGAATGGCAAAGCTTGGTTTGGTGTTTGGGGGCGGTCAAGGATTCAGAAATAGTGAGAGTGAGGACCTGGTATTTTGAATTATATTACCAAGAATTAGAATGTATAAGTCATGCAGTCATACAGCCAGAAATGGACTGGAAAACGAAACAAGATCTTAAAAAGTTGGTCAAACAATGCGCATGGACGTCTTATTTAAGCCTTGAATGCATATTCCACGTATTCCTATTCCTATAGTTTATCATTACCAACTTCGGGGGAAGTTTCAGATACTAATTTTCCCCTGGATAAATCTCTCTCCCATTAATTTTAATTATATAATACTCAAAATAATTGAGGCTGATTTATAGATGGTAGCCAGACGAATAACAAATGAACACGTATTAATTTTACTTAAAATCTTCCTTCACTTCATCCTTAACTTTTATTTAAAAAATGTGCAAAGATGCCTCTCTTGTTCAATTTTTCTGTGAGGATGAACAAATTATTAACCAAGACCCTTTTTTGTCGTCTCCATGCATATATTCTCTTTCATTTTGTATTTTTCAATTTCACATATGTGAATGAGATATAAATCTCACGTCGCTAAATAGTGGAGGTAAATAATATATATATATATATATATATATATTATATGAGTACACCTCGTTTGAATAAAACTTCACTAAGTCAACCATTTTGATTAAAGAATAACAAATCAAGTCGGTTACGGAAAGCAACTTTGTCCAAAGATACCTTACTTCTAATGACACTTGTCCATTCACTTGCATTACTTGTAGACCTTATCATGTTCTATAATGATCTATTTAAGCCAATTTATGAATATAAGACTTTTTTGACCATTAAAGACATATATTCAAAATTCAACATGACTCATCAAACTGTAACTTAAGGGGATAATTGGCATTAAGAGATTCACACAAATAGCCCATAAGTATAGCTTCAGAGCCCATCGAGCAAGGACGATACGAATATACTAATTGTTACTTTGTTTAATCAATTGCTCAACTTTTTTTCCTTTACCAATTTCTACGGCTTTTCACACAATCACCATATAAACAGTCATCAACCATCTTTCTCATTTTTTATATCAACAATTGGTACAATTAGTGAAGACTGTCCTTGCAAGCTGAGAAGGAGAAGATTAGAGTCAGAACCCTCATCCCCATAACACTCAAATTCAGCAAAACCTCTCCATTCAGCTGCTTGCAAATCAACCATATGATCCTTATGGCCAGTAGCGACTAATTTATCTAAATTACTGGCCAACCAAATGTTACACTTTTTATCATAATCAGTACCCATTCCCACCTGCGTCGGGGATTCATCCTTACCTTACTCTAGAGGTGCAAACTATCCAAAATCATGAGGAATATCGTCCTTAGATGATTCATCCTCAATAACAGGCTACTCTTTTAGAGAATCAAATGGAAGCTTTGAGAAAAAAAATGCGATCCCTCCATAAAGCCAAATAACACAAAATAGAATGGGAGTTCTTACTTCAACAACAATCTAACCCCAAAAGTGGTGATTGTGTACTTTCAAACCACTAAAAAGAAATATATATGGCACTAGAGATCCATTTAAATGTAGTGATAAACATAATTTTCTTAATTGAGATGATAAAAATATCAAATTAATTTAAAATTTTACATGCATAATAAATATAACTATATTAATAAATTCAACTGTAAAATTGTTAAATTATTACTCGTGTAAAAATTTATTCAAATGTGTAAAACTAAGTAATTTTACAGTATTATAAGTGAATTCTTCTTGTATAACATGTAATGCGTATCTTAGATAATTTTTTTTAAATTCACATTTTAATCCTTAACTGATAATATTTACTAGATTACAATATTAATTAATTCAGTATGGCAGAGGGTGATCACTTTTCGTGGAATTTAATTAGTTAGAAAGTGATTTCAATGTTTAGTATATCAAATTTTACTTTCTTTAAAATCTAATTTTTTCCATAAATATGATAACTTGACTTCTATGATAAAAGTTGAGAAAATTACTTTTCTATATAGATTAAAAAGTTAAAAAATATTAAGATAAAATTAATGGTTTAAAGAATTAGTGTAAAAAACGTAAAAAGAAAAATGGTTGCCTCCTTCCTTCTCTCATTTCTAACATCTTCTATACCCCAATCTTTCAACATTAACGTAGTTAGCTTGAATTGATGTATGTGAATGTTATAACATCGTAAACACATCTCTTTCTTTCGTATTTTTTTCTTGCCTCAATATAGTTAAGCTTCCCACCCACTATCCTGTTTTTAATTTATATAAGAAGGTAAGGTGGACACGTTTCCAATGGATATATATAATTTAGAATAGATTCTCATTTAATTATTAAAATCTTAGTTAATTAAGGTAAAAATTAATTGTAAATTAAATTTTATTAATAATAAAAATTAAATCTATGATCATTTTTTAAATCAGGTATAAATGTAAGTTAATATGTAGATTGATTACTTTAAATATTAAAAAAATTCATAAATATGAAATATGTGCTGACTTAGAAAATATCTGTTTTGCTGTAGCAAATGCGGCCATTTTTACATGAAAAGAGAAATATGATCCAAAGTGGTTTTCAATTTCTATGGTGTTTCCAATAATGAGTGGTAAAGGGGACCATCACAATTTACGCTCCCACCATTTAAACACTTGGTCGGTAGCAAGTAAAATCTCCCATACACCATCAACTGTAACTGAAAGAGAGATACATGTATCTCCTCTTCCCTCACACAATTCACAATCTCAAAAGCTTTGAGGTTAAAAAAGGAGTGAAACTTCCAAAAGAAAAAGACAAGACATTTATCTGGATAATAGACAATTTGAAGTTGTTCTTCTTTGACCACCGCAGCTTTAGAGCATGGGTGTTGAGGGTCTAGGCCAAGGCTTTTCACACCCGGGAGAGAATCTTGCTCATATTATTAGTTTAATCCACTTAAGAAACTATACTAATGTCGATCAGGAACAATATAGTAATGATATTCCTAACAGGCCATCTTTGTCTGGTCAAACGAACAGAACCGCTGTTGTTTTCAGTTCCCTAGAAAAAGTAAATATTAAAACTTAGCATGTGATACTTCCTTTTGATTTTTCTTCACTCAAGTATCAAGTGACTAAATATATGACTTCTCTACTCTACTTCACTTTTTTCTTTTACTTGGTTTGATTTTTATATATATTAATAATTGTATAAAGTGATTCAAATATCAAAATTGATTAAGGTGAGTTTGAATGAACGGTGCGTTTAGCTGCGATTAGTGTAAAAATAGCAGTGGCGAATAGATTAGATATTATAGTGATATTATAGCATAAGACAAAAGGTAAACTAAACACATTGCACCATATCTAACCATTCATCTAAACCTACCCTAAATCGAATTAATTTTATTATCAAAATCGATTTTTTTTGTTTAGTATGATGGAGTTTTTCGATTTTGTTTTTTAAGATTTATCCATAAAATTAAAAAATTACTTTGTAATTCACAAATTATAATATTTATCACTATATAAATGTGGGTTGAATTTTATTATAATACAAAAGAAAAAGGCAACAAATTGAGAAAAGAAATGTATGATCGATTTTATTAAAAATGTTATATTTTTATTAGGCATGTATTAGCTTTCGTATTTATTTATAATATTTCATATTTAAATTTCAATCCATTGATTGGACAAGTTGCATCGATAATAAAAGTTTTTATGAATTTGATTAAAAGTTTAGAGGTGTTCATATGTCAAGTCTGATTGCGTCTAAGTATGATATTAATATATTTTATGTTTTTTCAAGTTCGATCTGAAATATAAGTCTAAATTTTTTGTTCAAATCCGCCCATATTTGCAAAAAATTAACTCAAGCTCATTTTAGACCCGCTCATATTGTTTTTTAAAAAAAATTATATTATTAATTTAATATTAATAATTTATATTTTTTTATTTTCTCGAAATTTTTTATATAGTCATCTTAATATTATTTTAATGTGTTTTAAATTACATAATATATAAAAAAAAACATAATGTAAAATACTATAAACTTAAAATGGGCCGAGCTAAGCTCATGCCTTAAATGTTCAAGCTAATTTTTAAATAAGTGTATAGTTTTGCAAAATCCCATAATTGTTTATGAAGAAGAGTGCAAATGCATTAATTAATCAAGATTTTAGCCGTTGTTATATACTTATAACATCATTTGGATGTTATAGAGATAGTTGTTATAAACCTATTTTTTTTCACCTTATAAAAAATAAAATTATATTTAATTTAATTTTTTTTTTGGTAGAAAAAATAACACTCCTATTAGCTAGGAATGAATAGAAACAATGGTTCCTTCATATAAGGAATCATGAGTATTATTTTCTAACACCCCTATCATATACTGTGGTAGAACTGGGAAAAGAACTACTTGGTTTAGTTTTCCTATTGTCGCTTTTGCCAAACAATCAGTTACTTTGCTACTTCCTCGCAATACATGCCTAAACTTCACATTTCAATCCTTATTACACCATTCATATTTTATTAATAAATTAATCATCAACATAAAAATTTACAAATTATTTAAATAAGTTTTTAATGGAAACTAAATTCTCTTAGTGGCAATATAACGCTTATATTGGTGAAGAATTCGATCTATTTCTTCAGCAAGAGGAAACTCCCTCAATAGCTAGGCTACCCAAGAGCTTAATAGTTAAATCTTCGAAGTCAGACCAAGTAGCAGTCCTTTATCTGCATTTTGTTCATCCACTCCAATGGGCAACAATCTCTTCATCAGTGAAAGTCTGAATAACAGCACATATGTGGTAGCATCCATTACTTGATGGATATTATCGCCTGGGATTTGTGCTATAAGTAAAAACACACTCCCAACACATCCTCAACCAATTCTATGCTTTTGGTATTAACACTTGAAATGTTATTCGTAGGTAGTCTTATTCCAACAATTGAGAATTATGGATGTAGTAGGCCAATTTTGGCCCACTAATACCAAACCCATTTTTAATTAAACCCCTTACAAACCCATTTACCCCTTTTACAACCCAAACCCAATTGACCCATTTCATTACACATTTAACCCTTTTAAAACCCAGAAGCCCAACTAATCTATACCCTAACCCAAAACAACCAACTAGCCCATTTGCTACCCAAACCCTAACCCATCCCTCAAATCAACCACCGACCCTAGGTGCGCCGCACCTAGGGTCTTCAGCCCCCCTAGCATTCGGCGCCCATACCAGCCTCTGCCACCATCATGTCAGCCACCTGCTCTACCGGCCACCACCTGCAAAACAAATAAAACACGCAAGTAGTAAAACAACAGATTGAAGAGCAATGTAAACGGCTATATAAGCCGAACAAAGTGATGTAAATGGGGGGTTTTTTTTGGTTATTATTTTTTTTTCTTTTCTCTTTTTGTAAACATCAACTGAGAAAGGAGTTGATAGTTTTTCAATAAACACACATAGATTGTATTTCAAACAAAAAAGCGAATCAAAGAATCAAATCCAACATCTAAGGTGAATTTTCTTTTTTCTTTTTAGGGTTTATATTCGAATTTATTTTAATATTTATAAACATATAAATAAATAAAAAATCATATTAGTAAAAACATATAAAAATAATATAACAAATATAAAAAAAAAGAGGAAAATTTTACCTTTTCCGCCATCACGTGTGTGGTGGCGCGCGACGGCGACGGACGGCCGACGGTCGGCGGCCACCCCACTGGCCGGAGCTCCTCTTCCCTCTCCCTTCTCTCTTCCTCTCTCTTCTTTTTTTCTTTTCTCCTTCAAATGATTTTTTTTCTCAAAAATGGGCCTATTTATAGCACCTCAAAACGACGTCGTTTTGGGGCTACACTTAAGCCCCAAAACGACGTCGTTTAAGCCTTACCCGACCCGATCCGACCCGCTCCGGACAAGGATCCGCGCGTTTTTGCTCTTAGGGGTTACTTGCGCAATAGATCCTTCCGCATTTCTGATATTTTAAATCAGGTTTATATGTATTTATGAATTGGCCCTAAACTTTGTCCCGTCTTTCAATTCGACCCCTTGTTGATGTGCTGCGTTTTAAAATGTGGAAATATTGCGATTTTGGTACTCTCAGGCTATGCGCACCTTGCAATCTGGTCCTTTCCTCTTTACTCTCTTTTCAAATTACCCCAAGACTCTGATTTTAGTTTCGATTTGGTCCCTTTTTCACTCTAACCCGTTTGATACTATTATTTCTATTTCTCTTATTATTATTTTATTTTCTACTATTATTATTATATTTATTATATTTATTATTATTATTATTATTATTATTAGTATTTTACTATTATTATGTATCCCTTAATACTTATATGTGTATATGTATATGTAAGTATTTATGTAGTGTATTAATAGCTTTTTTTTTACTTCTAATATAGATATCTACTGTGTATGTTTAAATATTACTATGTATACACTTTTTAACTTTATCTTATGTATGTATATATCTTCAATATTATTAGTTATGTGTTTTATATACTATTCTGTATACATATTTCATATCTAGTATTATTTTAGTATATCATTTTTATTTATTATTATTATACCTATTATTTTCATTATTATCATTCATTATTTTTATTTTAATATATTTTTTCATAAATGTCACTTACATACGTTTTTATTTATCTTATACATATATGTACATATCATGTATATATTTTATCCTTACTATTATGAATACTATTATATGTTTTATTATATATATATATATCTTTAATACATATAGGTTTATGTTTATTATTAATAGATGTTTTCAACATTATAATTATGTATGTATATATTATATAAGTGTTTTAACATTATACTGTATATGTATTTCATTATATATGTGTGTATATATATAGTAGTTTTCATTATTTCATTTCAATATTTTGTATTATCTGTTTTTTTTTTCTTTTATAATATTATTGTACATATTGGTGTATATATCTCTTATGTGTGTGTATATATATATATATATATATATTTTATATATTATTTTATACATATGTGAATATTACGTATATATTATAACATTACAAGTCACGTTTTGCTATTCTATATATATATTTCAAATTCTATATATCTTTAACATTATTACTACCTATATATATGTTATTTGGTGTACATATATCTTTTATTGTCGCTATTTTTACTATTATTAGTATATGCTGTTATAAATATATTATATATATATTTATTGTTTCTATTTCATGTTTAATTCTAGTATGGCGCTTAATGTTGTATATATCTCTATCATTTCAATATTATTATCGTATTGATTATTTACTTCAATCTGTACCTAGCCCTTTCATTTATTTATTTTATTCCATATCTGTTTTGCTTTGCATTACTTTGAAAGCCATATTTTTGTTTTCTATTTGATTTTAATAATCAAGGCAACGTACCGGTTTAACATTAAGTCATCGATTTCATCGCTATGTTGGGTGAACATCAATGGACTCATATTAAACGGTGTGTCCTTCTAAAAATCAAAAGATTAAAAAATTCTCATGTTTTAATCGGATCACATCTAAGTGTTACATTGAACTCGCATTTTTGAAAATCAAGACAACACATGTTTATGAGATACCAATTTTGGGCGTCGCGAGGGTGCTAATACCTTCCTCGTACGTAACCGACTCCCGAACCCTAATTTTTCTCTGGATTTTAACGTAAACCTAAACCTAGCCTTTTATTTTAAAGAAATATCTAATAGGTGTCCGATCACACCTAGAAAAAATATCGGTGGCGACTCCCGGTTTATTCTTAAAACCAAATTTCAATTTTTTAAAGTTTTTAATAAATCGCCACAATTAGCGACCCCGAAAGCTAAAATTTTTACGTCGCTACAATGGAGAGTGTCTATTGCATGTCGTGTTTTGAACTTGTTGTTACCAGAGAGCGGATGACTTCCATTGCACTCATATGCATCAATCAAATGGCTAATGAAACGGGTTGTATACCTCACCTTAAAATTTGCAATTATGCCAACATTTGCCTCAACATGTGAAGATATCTCTAAGTGCATTATCTTTTATCACTTCTTGGAGTTTAGTGCGAAAAATAGGAAGGTCTTGAATGGGAACACTCTCAGCCTCAATCATGAAAACGGTAATACTTGATTTCATGTCATTGACGAACCGTACAAGCCACCCACCAAAGACACTAGTTTTTTTTTCTCTGCCGTGTTAATGCTCATCGATTCTGCAAAACCAAGAGCTTTGCCGATGATGATTGCATCTGTCAAGATGACATGGTTTTTCTTTTCTCGAGTGAACCAGACCTTCACTGCTTTGTCAATCTGGTAAATATTGATTGGTTAGTTTTTTGATGATCAGAAATGTAAACTTTTTTTTTTTTTTTTTGTCAATTCATACCTCTGGATGTTCGCAATCCCTTGCATTGCAAATCTCTTTGAACAGATTTCATTTGCTTCGTTGCCTCAATGTTCTTATCCTTTTTACCAAGATTATCACTACCAGTTCTATGACTAGCAAGTCCAAATTTATATCTTAGTTGTTCATGGGTAATTGTAGGAAATAACTTGTCGCTTAGACCTCGTATGCCGTAGAATGGAAGATGAACGTGTAGAAGGACGTAGTAGTGTAATTGAATGGGGATTTTTCCCCAAGTGCAGCCTTACTAAATTAAATGAGTTCTAGGGTAAGCATATTAGCAAAACTAAACTAGATGGATAGCATGTGCATATGTTATGGCCCGCAAATAAGGCACCAAAGAGATTATTTGAGTAAATTGAGCAATTACTTAATTAAGATTAGTTCAATTCCTGAAACATCGTGAAAAATCTATCTATTTAAAGCTTGGTAACTCAATAAGAGTAAATTACAATTACTAGGTCCATTTGTAATCCTAAAGATAAGATTATTGATAATTTAAATTTGTTAAGAATTTTTTGAAAATAATAATTATTTATAAATTATTTTGTAAATGAGATTTTAGTTGTATGAATAACGTAGTAATATTTGGTTCTTGAGTGTTCAGGTTTAAATTTTTTAAAAGAATTTTTATTTTATTTGAAAACAAATTAAGTTATATATATAATGTAATATATTTGTGACACCAATTTAATCAAACACTTTATTTATAATATAAATATATAAAATTATTATTTTGAAAAAAAAACTCAATTAATGAGTTTAGAAATCATCTCTAAAACCTTGATTTCTTAGGCCTCCAAAGAATTATAATCTTGTTTAAATAGTCTTATGGAAGACTTTGAAGTAGATTTGTTTGAAGGCTAAACTCGTTCAAAAGGCTTAGCCTGCCTCGAATCCAACTAGGACAAAGAAAGTTCCATTCCGCTGACTTCAATCCGATTTAATTACTATTTATTTAATTAAAATTAATTTTATCATTTTATTAATATTAAATAAATAATAAAAAAGTTGGACCGAGGGCCAAATTATGGATTAATCTACTTTTAAGCCCAAAACCAATCGAATAAATAACCCTTCTATGCCAATTATAACTCTTTTTAACTTTGATTTAATGGGCAATGTATACATGAATTTTAATTTTGTATAATTTTATACATGAAAATTTTAATTTAATGAAATTTTTATTAACATAATTAACAATATAACACCATTTTGAATTGAAATTATATTTGATCCATCTCGATAAACCACAATTTGTCACTTCGTTAATTAATAAAATAATATAAAATTAAAGCACTCATAAATAAATATTAATAAATTTATTTAAACCTAATTAAAGCTTAATTACAATTTTTTTCTTCTTTACTATCCAATTGGTTATTGGGTTATCATGATAGAAAGGGGTTCCTTATATATATATTTTTTAAAGCTACGAATTTACCCATTCAGCTTCCATTTCTTTAGAAAAAGAGTAAACTCGGTCGAATTTGAAAAATAATGCTGATTTTAAAAAAATATTTAAGGTTTTGAGTCGATTTTTGAGGTATTTAAAAAAATAGTAGAAGGAAACAAACTGAGGTGTCATTGAAAATGTATTTTATAAGCATACTTTTTGACACATCAATTCATTTGATTAAATGGTTAAATGTTAATAGTTTTATATTTGATCTCGGGTTCAATTTCTCTCCTACTCATTTTTGTATTTTTGTTTCTTCTTGTTTCAAGCTTTACTTTTATCCTTAATTACTACTTTCAACATATTAGCTCTTTTGGTTAGATATTTAATTAATAGTGATTTTATCATTGAGTCTTAGGTTCGATTTCTCTTCTAAATACATTTGTACTTTTTTTTGAAAAATAATACATTCGTATTTTTTATTTCATGTTGTTTCAACTTTTTTTTATTTTTAATTAATAATATATTGTTTTCAAGTTTTTTATTTTTAATTAATAACTCTTTTATTTATAAAAATAAATAATTATTGTCAAATATCATTATATTTAGTAAATATAATTTTTACATGTGTAATATTTATTTTTCAATCCATATCATGAGTGTCGTAAATTTTAGCATTATATATTTTTTGTATGTGTATTCGAAATAATTATTTGAAATATTTTACATATAAAAATAATAATAATATTTGAAATAATTATTTAATTTTATAATATTAGAAACCATCATACCCATAATATAGGTGGAGAAAATAAATATTTGACATATAAATATTATATATAAAGAAAAATGTCGAAACTATTTTTTTGAAAAACGGGGATCGACTTTAAAAACGAAAGTTTGGAGTCTCCACCAATCCTTTTTGTTTAGGTGTGATCGGGTCATCTTATGATCGATCATTTTAATAAAACATTTTGGTTTATTAAAACGACGTTTTTGGTCTACGAAAACTAGAAAATGGATTCGGGAGTCGGTTACGCGTGAGGAAGGATTAGCACCCTCGCAGCGCCCAAAATTGGTACCGTATTGATCAATTAATGTCCAAATGTTGAAAATTTAGAAAAAAAAAAAATTTAAAACGCAGTTCCTTTAAAAACGTTTAGATATCTTGAATTGGATATTGAGATTCTCTTGCTCAGAAGGAATAAAATATCATACCCAGCACAATAGGACACAACATTTCAAACCCTCGATACAAGATCATCTCATAATTTTCAAAACTCATGCATTTGAAATTTTAAAAGGATATTTGGCTATTTGGCCAAACGGTAAATTGAAACCCAGCACGATTGGGCACGATTTATCAAATTTTCAAATACGAAATATTGCCTCATTTTAATTTAAGAAAACATGGATGAAATTTCATAAAGATATTTTGTATTTTAGTCGAATGAAAAATCGAAACCCAGCACGATTAGGCACGATCTCTCAAATTTCCAAACACGAAATATTGCCTTATTTTAGTTTAAGAAAACATGGATGAAATTTCACAAGGATATTCCATATTTCAGTTGAATGAAAAAAAATCGAAACCCAGCACGATTGGGCACAATCTCTCAAACTTCCAAACACGAAATATTTCCTTATGTTGAAGGGGCTCAAGTTAACAATTATAAAAACCGAGTCAAAATATACTTGTTTGGTTTGTTTGGAGATAAAAGACAATCGACAATTAAAGAATATGGGAATCATAATCATGATGCAATACCAAGAATTAAAACATAATTACATGCACCAAACCTGATTACTGATAGCGACACATGATGTGCAAAACAGTATGAAAACTAGGAGTCAATACGATATAATCGATTTAAAGACTATTAAATATGTACAGAAGGATACATATGCTAGGATTCGAAATAACTTATATGCATATAAAAACTAATAGTATATAAATGATTATTTAAAATATATAATTTACAAGAAGAAATTCAAAATAAATAATATATAACATAATCTCAAATAAAACAAATTGATTTGACTAACGATATATATATGAAAATGAAAAAATAAGGTAAATAATGTATATACAGAAATACTAATATATGAAAGTATTTTAAATAAACAAAATATACAATTAAAAATAGGATCCTTTAAAAAAACAAATTATGCATAAATAAATTTAAAAGAAAATATATATAATAAATATAAAAGAAAATATTTACATAAAATAATATGAAAACAATAATGTATATAAAATAGAGCTAATTTTATCATAAATTATATATGTATAATAACAAATAAGAGTTATTCAAATGTAATATCATACAAAAATTTAAAACAATATTATATAAAAGAAATTTTAAAAATAATAATTTTATAATTTAAACAAAAATAAAAAAAAACAACAACATAATTCATCAAAGTAATTCAAAATGTATGTATAAAAAAATTAAAAAGATGAATGCCAAATGAATTTAAAGAAATAATGAATTATACAAATTAAAATGAGAAAAAACTTAATTGAAATAAAAGCAAATCAAGAGAGACAATTAACAAATAAAAAACCATTGAAATTGAAATAGGGACTAAAGCGCAATGCGCGCGAATGTATAAGGGCTAAAAATGCAAATGTTCCCAACCAAAAAAAAAACAATCATGCGCGGACTAAATTAGAAAGGTGCGCAAACTTCAGGGCAAAAATGAAAGAAACCGAATAGGGTCAAATTAAGGCTGGCACAAATAGGAAGGACTGACCGCACAAATTACCCATTTAAGGGGAAAATGCCCGTGGACTAGGTCAAACACGCTATATCTTCCCCCTTCCCCATGCTGTTTCATTTTTATCATTTAAACCATTTTTTATTTTAAGAAACATTTTAACCTTTTGTTTTAAAAAAAACCTTAAAAGCTTATAACATTCTCAACTCCTCCACTTTCTCCCACAGCCGAAAGGCTAATATTCTGGCCTACAACCGCCCCAAAATCTGACTGCGACGAACGGAGCAAGGCCCTCCGATGGCGTGAACGCGATATAACTCCTGTAAGCCTCTCCTTCTCTCTTATATCCCGTATTTGTGTCGAATGGGAAAAAAAACAGAATAAAAATTGCAGCAAATAATCACCTTTGAAGTATTCTTGGTTGCTTTCTACTAATTTTTATGTATATTTTGTATTATAATTCGTATTCTTTTTCTCTAAAAAAAATCATCCTTTTTACATTGTTTTCGAAGGCTTTTATAGCCCTTTTTTACAACTTGTTTTACGCGTTTATAGGTACGATTGAACACGTCTCTGATGTGGCCTGGTAGAGGAGCGCACGACTCGGAGGGACGCGCGATGTGTGGTGCTTGGGGACTACCTTGGTTGCGACGGCTGAGGGTGTTAGCTGCTAGGGTTTTCTTGTTTTTATTTTTCCTTAATTTGTTGGGCTTTGGGTTGTTGGGGTTTAGATAGTGATTTGAGCTTTTATTTTTTTTGTATTTTGGGCTTAAAAATTGGACTGTTTTGGTCCTTTTTTCTGTTTATTGTTTGTGGGTCTTGGGCCAGGCAATTTTGGCCCATTACAGCTGCCCCTTTTTACTCGTTATCATGTAACGAAAATAGAGCAAAGACTTTAAAAGGGCCAATTTTGCCCGGTCCTGCCGAGTCTTGACCTCTTGATGCTTCCTTTCTTCCAATGGCCTCACTCTAACCTACTGCATTTCCAGGGGTATAGGGATTTTTGTTTCAATTTGCTCCGCTACTACTTAAGGGGATATGATTTGTAATCTTTAGCCTGTTATCCTACTACTTAGGGGGTTAAGGCTTGCTGTCTTCGATCTGCTCCACTACTGTTTAGGGAATATCTGTATTCTCTAGCCTGTTACCCTACTGCTTAGGGGGTTAAGGCTCACTATCTTCAATCTATTCCACTACTGTTTAGGGAATATCTGTATTTTTCAGCCTGTTACCCTACTGCTTAGGGGTTAAGGCTCGCTGTCTTCGATCTGTTCCACTACTGTTTAGGGAAGATCTGTATTTTTCCAGCCTATTACCCTATTGCTTAGGAGGTTAAGGCTCACTCTCTTCGATCTGTTCAATTACTGTCTAGGGGAGATCTGTATTTTCTAGCCTGTTACCCTACTGCTTAGGGGGTTAAGGCTTGCTATCTTCAATCTGCTCCACTACTGTTTAGGGGAGATCTGTATTTTTCAGTTTGCTCCATAGCCGATACATGGAGATAAGACTTGTAATTCTCGGCCTATTTCCCTACTGCTTAGGGGGTTAAGGCTTGCTGTCCTCTGGAGAACATGTCATGTAGACTTGGTTTCATATGCCTGTGTTTGTGCCAAATGACTAGGATGCTATGATCAAAATAAATCAAATGCTCCTAACTAAATGTATTATAAATGATATTTGTATGAATGCTGAATGCCATGAGAATGCCCTTTTTAACGCTTAGGCTGTTATTACTCGTTGTTTGTCGTTGACGTATTTCTTCTCGTTCATCTGATATCTTTAACAGACATCTGAAACGACAGTTTTAGTAACTCTACCCTTAAGCTTGGTGAGTTCTGAATAACTGAACTATTTCGGGTTCTTGCGCTACTTAGAAGCTTCTAGAGTAATATGCAGAACTCTTTTTATGAAAGTGTTATTAGTCCATTAATCAATATTTCAATAGGAAATGCTTGAAAAAGATTATCAAAATGATTAAGATGAAACTTTATTGAGAGCGAAGCTCGAGATAGAAAAATTAATCAAGATAACAGATTTTGCTAAGGTATAAAATATGTATAAGATGAAAAAAAATAGGTGCCCCAGATACCGCAGCGTGGGCTTCTCTACTCGGGCTGCTCAAAAACCATTGGGAGTCAGATATGTGTATAGGAGGTTCGAAGTATTTCGTTGATGCCCTAAGGTGTAATGTTTCTCATTCTTGTTAATTCTGGTAGAACAAGGTCGCAACATGCCCCATCTTTGATTATAATTTGAGCTGCCCTTTTTCGTGTTTTCAATTCAAAACCCATTTGGTCTCAAAGCACCCTTTGTGGGTTTTCACCTTGGCCTCTCTATTTTTTTTTTCAAAACGCCCTTTGCAGGTTTTTGCTTTTGCCTTTTCTTTTTCAGGTGAAGTACTTCTTAACCGAATCTGAATTTACCAGGTTGGGAAAGCTTTTACCATCGATTTCCGCTAATATTAGTGCCCCTCTAGAAAAAGCCTTCTTCACTACATAAGGTCCTTCCCAGTTTGGCATCTATTTTTCTTTTAAATCTTTTTGCATAGGGAGAATCTTTTTCAATACCAAGTCTCCTTCCTGGAATATTTTTGGGCGAACTTTTTTGTTGTAAGCTTGCATCATTCGCTTCTGATACATTTGACCATGACGGATAGCCTTCAGCCTCTTTTCTTCAATCAAGTTTAGCTGATCGTACTGGGATTGGACCCACTCTGCTTCGTCCAACTTTAATTCTGATAAAACCTGAAGAGAAGGAATCTCGACTTCAATAGGCAAAACTGCCTCTATCCCATAAAGCAACGAGAAAAGTGTTGCCCCGGTAAAAGTTCTGACCGACGTTTGATAGACATAGAGAGCAAATAGTAACTTTTCATACCAATCCTTGTAGGTCTCAGCCATTTTCCCCACGATCCTCTTTATATTTTTATTAGCCGCCTCAACTGCCCTATTCATTTTCAGGCGATATGGTGACGTGTTGTGGTGCTTAATTTTGAATTGACTGCAGACCTCCACTATCACGTTGTTATTTAAATTTAACGCGTTGTCAGATATGATCTTCTCTGTCATGCTATATCGACATATGATTTCCTTTTTCAAGAACTTACTGACCGCCGACTTCATGACATTGGCGTATAAAGCAGCCTCCACCCACTTGTGAAATAATCGATGACCACAAAGATAAAATGATTTCCATTAGAAGCCTTCGGCGAAATCGGCCCAATGATGTCCATGCCCCACATTGAGAAAGGCCATGGAGAAGTCATAACATAAAGATGTGAAGGAGACACATGGATCTTGTCACCATAAATTTGGCACTTATGGCATTTCTTGGCATAGTTGATGCAATCTCCTTCCATTGTAGACCAGTAATACCCGAATCTCATGATTTGTCTGGCCATTGTGAACCCATTGGCATGCGTCCCGCAGACACCTTCATGGATTTCTTCCAGGGTTTTCTTTGCTTCAACAGCGTTAACACATCTTAGCAGCACTTAGTCTTTCCTTCTTTTATACAGGATTTCCTCGTCTGAGACATAGTTACTGGCCAGCCTCCTCAATGTTCTTTTATCATTTTCAGTTGCTTGATTAGGATATATACGATTTTTCACATATCGTAGAATGTCTTGATACCAAGGATGATCATCCCTCTCTTCCTCTTCGTCGATATTGCAGCAATGAGCTGGGGCATCATAAATACTCATCTGAATCGGCTTCATTTCCTCTTGTTTATTTGCTCTGATCATGGAAGCTAACATAGCCAGGGCATCAGCCATCTGATTTTCATCACGTGGGAGGTAATAAAAAGTGATATTATTAAAGACCTTGATTAAATCTAGAACCAGCTCTCGGTAGTTGATCAACTTTGGGCCTCTTATTTCCCATTCATCTTTGAGCTGATAGATCACCAGTACAGAATCCCTATACATCTCTAACACCTTAATTTTGTACTCTACGGCTGCATGGATACCCATAATACATGCTTTGTACTCTGTCATATTATTTGTGCAATCAGAATCCAATTTGTAAGTGAATGGATAATGATCTCCACTTGGGGATATTAGGACTACCCCAATTCTATTACCAACGGCATTTGATGCTCCGTCGAAATTCAATTTCCAAGGATGATCTTCTGGAGTGTCTTCTTGGGTGGTTGACACATACATTAGATATTCATTGGGAAAATCAAAGTTCAAAGGCTCATAATCTTCTAAAGTTCTACTGGCTAGAAAATCTGCTATTGCACTCCTTTCTACAGCCTTCTGGTTCACATAAACTATGTCGAATTCAGAAAGCAAAATTTGCCATCAGGCCATCCTTCCATTCAGAGCGGCTGACTCCATCATATACTTAAGAGGATCTAATTTCGAGATTAACCAAGTCGTGTGGTACAACATGTACTGCCTTAATCTCTGAGTTGTCCAGACCAAGACATAACATAGCTTCTCAATTGGCGAATATCTCATCTCAAACTCTGTAAATTTCTTACTGATGTAGTACCTTTTCTTTCTTTCCTGTCTCATCGTGTTGACCAAGCACACATCCCATTGAGTGGTCAAATACTGTCAAATACAATATTAATGGTCTACCCGGGCTAGGTAGTGTTAACACTGAGGAATTGGACAAATATTGTTTAACTCTGTCAAAGGTCTTCTGACACTCTTCATCTTACACACTTGGGTTGTGTTTCTTGAGAAGATAAAATATGGGGTCGCATTTCTCAGTTAGTTGCGAAATAAATTGGGCGATGTAATTTAGTCTTCCCAGAAAACCTCGAACCTCCTTCTAAGTGCATGGCGGGGGCAATTGCTGTATAGCATTGAATTTGTCGGGGTCGACCTCGATTTTTTTTCACTAACGACGAAACCGAGTAGCTTTCTCGATCTAGCTCCGAAAGTATATTTTGTTGGATTGAGTTTTAGCTGGAACTTTCTCAGCCTCAGGAATAATTTTCTCAAGACCTGTATGTGTTCTTTTTCTGTTCCGGATTTTGCGATCATATCGTCGACGTAAACCTCAATCTCCCTGTGCATCATGTCATGAAACAAGGTTACCATGGCTCTTTGATACGTTGCTCCCGCATTTTTTTTAACCCGAATGGTATCACTTTGTAATAAAATATTCCCCACAAGGTTATGAATGTGGTCTTTTCCATATCTGCGGGATGCATCTTTATCTGATTGTATCCAGAGAAACCATCCATGAAAGAGAACAATGAGTACCCCGCCGTGTTATCAACCAGCGTGTCGATGTGGGGCAGTGGGAAGTTATCATTTGGGCTGGCCTTGTTTAGGTCTCTGTAATCCATACACATCTACATCTTTCCATCTTTTTTAGGGACTGGGATGACATTGGCTATCCATTCTGAGTAATGCACCACTTGTAATAAACCAGCATCAAATTGTTTCCTGATCTCTTCTCTTATTTTTACTGCAACATCAGGTCTCATCTTTCGAAGCTTCTGTTGAACAGGCTTACACTCCTCTTTTATGGGAACTTGATGTACTGCAATATCAGCACTTAACCCAGGCATGTCTTGATACGACCATGCGAAGACATCTTTGAACTCTTGCAGCAGTTTAACGAGGTCTCATCTCGTTTTCTCAGTTATGCAAGTTTCGATTTTCACTTCTTTCCCTTATTCCAAAGTCACATTCTCGGTTGACTCTTTATGGGGTAGAATCTGTTTCTCTTCCCGTTCTACCATCCTTAACAAATCCGGAGATAACTCACAATCTTCGTCATCTTCAAAATCTTGAGATCCCTCTAAGCACGTATCTCACTCAAAAGGGGATCCTGGGTCCATAACAGTGTCGCTCGTGATGTTGATATCTAGAGACCTATTATAACACAAAAGAAATATCCAAAGAATGAATCTAAGGGTGGCTTATTTGTATGGCATGGTTATGAATGTAATGAAAATATGAAAGAATATTTGCTCAGAATGAGATACAAGAATGCATTTCTTATTGAAAATAAAGATGTTTGAACATGAACCTATTTCACAAAAGATTCTTATTGTTTTTAGGCTTAAAACAATAAGTGTGTTCTGAGCATTTCTCTATATCAGCTCTAAGAACTACAGGAATTTCTTCCACAGTTCAATTGTTCAGAACACTGCCAGGCTCATAAGGGCGAATGCCTGATAAGTCTCCTTCCATCACTTCCTACTCAGATAGGGCGTTGATGCTCAAATTGCCCATCCAATCTTCAGCTGTCCCTTCTCTTGTCATCTCTAATTCAAGATGAATAATTCCTCTTGACGCGAATGTTTTATATATGTGGGGAAAGGTCATCGACTCCCACTTGATCTCTGCCCCACTCAATCGCACCTTTCGTCTATCCTGTTTCTTCTCCAACTCGTCCCTCTTTTGTCTAGCGTCTGGCCTATACCTCAAACTAAAACAATCCCGTTTTCTAGCTAAACTCAGCACTTCGACCCGTCTGTAGAGGTATTTTCTGAGTCCCCTTCCAGGCAATGCTCATTTTTCTACCATCAGCCGTAAGCTCATCCTCGTAGCTTTAGATATTTTCGGCATTGGGATCTTGCCTCCTTCGATAATAAAAGTCATATTGACAAACTTCAATGACCGAAAGGAACACTCAATTGCTTCATCATCATTCTCGATGTAAGGTGTATCACTAGTAACAGATGCAATAATGTCTTCCTCTACATTTATGGTTATCAGCCAAACCTCCGTCACCAACTTCAGTTTCTGGTGTAATGATGACGGTATTGCTCCCGCTGAGTGAATTCAAGGCCTCCCCAGTAAACAATTATAAGAGGGCCAGATGTCTATAACGAGAAAGTCTACCTAGTACGTATTGGGTCTGACCAGAAGGGGGATCTCAATCCTACCCATTACTTTCCTCTCGGTGCCATTGAACGCTCTCACTACGTTCTGGCATGTCTTCATATGAGAGCTATCTATAGGTAACCTGTTTAATGTGGACAGAGACAAGACATTCAGTGCCGAACCATTGTCAATTAATGCTCCCGGTAGTGTATACCTTTTGCACCGGGTAGTGATGTGCAGAGCCTTAGTGGACCCCATGCCACCTGGCGGTATCACATCATCGCTGAAAGAAATAAAGTTATCGGCACTTATATTGTTGACAAGATGGTCTAGCTTGTTCATTGAAATATCTTCGGCGACATAGGTTTCATTCAACACCTTCATCAACGCATTACAGTGTACCTCTGAATTTTAGAGCAAAGCTAGTATCGATGTGCGTGCTAGCTGCTTGTGCAACTGTTCCACAATACTATACTCGTTGTGTTTTAGAAATTTCAAAAATTCTTTAGCTTCACCCTCGGTTACCAGTTCATTAACCAGTGGTTTTGTCCTCTCTTCCCCTTTGTTTTAAACATCAAAGATTTCCCTCTTATAGGCTCGGCTTTCGTATCTGGCATGCTGACCAGACTCCCCTATCCTGATGATGTCACATTATAGTTATAATTCCAAGGTACCCTTTTGCTCATTGTAAGGAAAAGCCACGGGTTTCTGAATCACAACTCTTGGCGTAATTCTCGCTCCAGCTTCATTAATTCTCGGTCGTGAAATGATCACCACTGGGTGGCTGATCTCACAAACCCTCTCTATCAGCCCCTCCTCCGAGGTGCATACATCTTCCTCCTCAGCAAACTCAAAGAACTCCAGTTCTTTGTTGTCCATTAGACCCTGTACCAGGGCTCTGAATTCATCGCATATTTCAATCTCATGGTCCTCCTCTATGTAGAACTCACAATAGTTCCCTACTTCTCGGGATCTGCTCCCAAAGTCTCGCACGATTAAACCTCTCTTCATTACCTTCTTCAAAACCTCTCTCATCGGGGTTTTCACTTCTGCCACATTCAACTTAATTCTTTTCCCCTTATTATCAGATATTGTGTTTACCCTATTGTCAGTATGATTGGGTAACGGATTTCCTACTCTAGGTGCATCGTCAAACTTCACAACACCCACGTCAATGAGCCTTTCGACTAGCCTTTTGAAAGAAAGGGAATTCTCTATCGAGTGTCCTACCGTTCCTACATGGTATTTACATTGAGTACTTGCATCATACCATTTGAGATATGGGGATTGTAACGACTTTAAGAAGACAGGGGATACGACGTGCACATCAAATAAACTTTTGTACAACTCTCGGTATGTTATTGGAATAGGAGTAAATCGGAGCTTCTCCGTTCTTTGTTTTGTATTAGGCTCCTATTTTGGTGAAGCTTGCTGGACCATGGTCACCGTTCTCGGTTGATTTACCGTGATCGATTTTGCATAACCCACACTCACATTGCTAACCTCACTTTCTTTCTTCTTCGGGGCTGACCTCTTGGTGCTTTTCCCAGCCTCTATCTTCCCACACCTTATCTCATTCTCTATCATTTCAGCGGACATCACTATGTTTGCGAAACTCTTAGTTGCACTGCCCAACATGTGGTTAATGAAGTGTAACGCCCCTAACCCGTATAAGCTGCCAGAATAGGGTTTCAGAGCATTACTACCATTTGCAGATCACTAAAAAAAATTCACTTAAATACTTATCAATTCAATGCATCAATAAATATATTACCATTCAATCAATGGCTTGGCACTTGCCTAAGCATCAACAATAACACTTGTTAGTGTACTTACACATATTTCATATAAATTCTTATTTTCTCAATATGTCATATTTGAATTTAATACTCGTCTTAACTTACATATTTTCCTTATGTTAACATATAAAAGATAATCTCATATGTACATGTCATGATACATATCATTCTCTTACCGTTTCTTTAATAACATATATCATTCATTTCATTATATCAACATTTCATACACCATCATTTCCTTATATCTTAGGTATATTTATTTCGGTAATAGTTCGTATTAAACTTAACATAATTTAAATTCCATATACCTATACTTATTTCATTTATCTATCTTATAAATTATTTCATACAACTATTTTGTACATTTATTTCCATATGACCAATTCCTCAGAAACATTTCACATTACCATTTTGTATAACCATTTCATTTAACCATTTGTTATATTACAGAATGTTAGTTGTTCAACAGATATCTTGGCGTTTCTCTTCCACGATCTTATTTATCTTCGACATGATGCCATAGTGTCTTTCAACTATGGTCTTAC
This sequence comes from Gossypium anomalum, assembly GCA_025698475.1. Classification (NCBI taxonomy): domain Eukaryota; kingdom Viridiplantae; phylum Streptophyta; class Magnoliopsida; order Malvales; family Malvaceae; genus Gossypium; species Gossypium anomalum. The sequence goes on from CM046966.1 coordinate 22,971,790, forward strand.
TCATTTTCTCATCATGTTGCCATGGTATCTTTCAACCATGGTCTTCTTCGTTTCCCCATCATGTTGCCATGGTATCTTTCAACCATGGTCTTACACATTTCATGTCACGTTGCCATGGTATCTTTCAACCATGGTCTTACACATTTCATCTCTCGTTGCCATGGTATCTTTCAACCATGGTCTTACACATTTCATATCGTATATCTTTCAACCATGGTCTTACACGTTTCATATCAGTTGCCATGGTATCTTTCAACCATGGTCTTACACGTTTCATATCAGTTGCCATGGTATCTTTCAACCATGGTCTTACATGTTTCATATCGAGAGCACACTCCTGCGAACCTCATCCTTACAAAGGGGATTACCACCCAGCTAAATCCTCAATATAAACTCATAGAGTATTGTCGGGATTACCACCCAAAGCAAATCCTCGCAAACGACAATTACTCTAATGAGCTTGGATCTGAATTACCAATCCAGCTAAATTCGCACCTAATTCGGATTACCCTTCCGGCTAAATCCATTTTCCACATATTCTTCGGAGGGCTATATCGGATAGGATCACCCGTCCGGGCTAGATCCTTTTTACCGTCAATTCCTTTTCAGAGATCCATCGAAATTTCCTTTCATTTAATCGGATTTCTTTCCTTTTTATCAAATATGTCAATGTTTCATTAATTTTCATATAATGAACATTCAAATCATATTCACATCAATAACATACATTTCAAATATTTAAGAATATAATTCAAGTTACATGAACTTACCTCATTGATTGTTCGTGTTTATGATTTCATTATTCGATATATTTTCTTTTCCATGATCAAGTCTCGTATTTGTGTCGTCCGGATCTTTATAAATAAATTTGATCATCATTTTCATTCATTTCATATTCTAATGCATTTAATTAATGCTCTAAGCAAAATTACCATTTTGCCCCTAAACTTTTAATTAATGATGATTTCATCCTTAGGGTCAGGAAAATAAAATTCTTGCAATTTAATCCTTATTTCCAACTATTATTCTCATATATATTGATAACAGTCCATGAATTCTATAAAATATCAAAATTTTCCATAATTTCAACACTTTTCAATTTAATCCCTAAAACATGTTTTCCCCCGATCTTGAACTAAATTGATAATTTCATTAAATTTTGTAATTTAAATAATAAAATAACCTATTTCATGCAATTTAGTCATTTCTAACATTTTTACAAAATTGCCCATAAAGTTTTACTTTTATTCAATTTAGCCCCTGAGCCTAAAACATGCAAATTAGCCATGCTAGATGAATATTCATACATATTTTCCTCCTCCTCCTCTCCATTCCACATCCTTAATTTATACAACATGCAACAACATGCAACAAGTAACATTATCAATAATTTCACTATTTACTTATATGTACATTCAAAACTGTCCATTTGCGTCATAGTCACTAAATTATTTATATATTAAGCTACAGAACCTGAAATTAAGATCCGTTAATTTTTACTGAAACTAGACTCACATGTCTTATTACCATAAAATTTTCAGAATTTTTGGTTTATCCAATTAGTACAGTTTATTCATTAAAGTCACCCCTGTTCTGCTGTCTGACAGTTCTGACCCTTCTTCACTAAAAATTTATTATCTCCTTGTACAGAATTCAAATGATGTTATAGTTTGTTTCTATTAAAACTAGACTCAATAAGAATTCTATACATATAAATTTAAGCCTCTAATTATTTTTATTCATTTTTTTATGATTTTTCAAAGTCTGAACAGGGGAACCCGAATTCATTCTGACCTTGTCTCACAAAATTCATTATATCTCAAAATTTACAAATCCATTGCTTACACTGTTTCTTCTATGAGAAACTAGACTCAATAAGATTTAATTCCATATTTTTTTTCATCTTCTAATTCAATTTATATAATTTATGGTGATTTTTCAAAGTTAGACTACTGCTGCTGTCCATAACTGTTTTAGTGCAAGATATTAATTACCATGTTATAACACCCTTATTTTCTTTTTCTACATCATTTCTCATCACTTTCTCTTATTTTCTTTTCACTAACATATCAAGAACATAGGACCTTATGTAAGAAAACTCTACTATAATATTATTTCCATGATTTATCAACAATAACAAACTTAAAAACATATTAAAATCTTGATGTACTTACCTTATTCTCTTGATACCAATCTTTAACTTGATTTTCTCTCTCCTCCAGCTTCTATTTCTTGAATCCAACTTGATATTCTAACTCCCCATGCTCTCCTTAACATTTTTCTCTCTTGGTAGCTATGGAAATTCATTTGATTTTTTGGTAAAAATGGTGAATTTTTGATAAAAAGACCAAATTGTAAAGAAAGTAAAACTTTCTTTCTTCCTCTCTTTCTCTCACATTAGTTTGCATGGAAAGGAAAGATGATGAAAATTCTTCATCTTTCTTTCCTTAGGTACTAAATAAATAATAATAAAATAATATTAAATATCTCATAAAATATTAATAAAATAATATTTATCTAATTAATTAATTTAAAATATCATTAACATAATCATTACATTCTAGAATTCTCTATCTTACTAATTGACCATTTTGCCCTTCATGATCTTTTAGAATTCCATCCTTGAGTCATCATTTAATTTGGTAAAATTACAATTTAGTCCCTCATAGTTCTTCACTTATTCAGTTTGGTCCTAATTCATCCATTTTCCTTAGTTTCTAGATCATTCTACCCTTAAAATATTTACACTATTGGTCCTTCAACTTTTTCATATTTACACTTTAACCCTTTAAGTCTTGAGTATTTACTCTTAGGCAACAAAACTTTTCTGACTTTTACAATTTAGTCCTTTCCTGAATCAAGATATCATAATTTACTTCCCAATGTTGCCATAACTCAAAACTTCCCTTTTATCACTTTATTTCCTTATTTTATTATATCAAGGATAATATATTACTGTAAAGATTTTTGGGGTATTACATGAAGGGTGCTTTCAAGGTGTTAATGAAGAGCATGATCGTTACTTTTTCTAGCAGTGGCGGTTGAACTTGTGTAGTAACTTCCCTCCATGTCTGAGCATATTGCCTGAAACTTTCACTCAAATTTTTCTCCATATTTTGCAGCGTGATTCTATCAGGCACTATATCCGTCATATGGCTATACTGCTTCATGAAAGTCTGTGCTAAGTCCCTCCATGATTTAACTTGGGTGAGATTCAGCTGATTGTACCATTTGGCCACCGCCCCAATCAAGCTGTCATGGAAACAGTGAACTAGCAGTTGATCATTATTGACATTAACAGTCATCCTCTGATAAAACATTGTAATGTGGGCCTCAGGGCAACTAGTACCGTTGTACTTTTCAAACTTCGGCATTTTAAACTTCGAAGGAAGCACTAGATCCGAAATCAAACTTAACTAATTGGCATCCATTCCACATTGATAATCAGCGCTTTCCAGCGCCTTGAACTTCTCATCCAACCATTTGTATTGGTCTTCTAGCTGTATTGGAAGTTCTCTTTTTGCCTCTGCCATCTCATCAAAGTAGTGGACTGTATAATTTACTCGATTGTCTTTGGGTTTAAAACACGAACTTATTGGGAAATTCATTGGTACCGAGATACCAACCTGATTTTAGGGTTTGATACTGACAGACACCCTTTGCGGTAGTACTAGGGTATTTTTTTGGGTGAAACCTGGAGGATAAGCAAGGATCCCACTATCGTCCTCAGCATTAATCATGATATTCTTCCCTTTTTTTGGCCTTCCAGCTAATAACCGGGTCAATTGGCTCATCATATCCTTTTGAGATTCCAGCATTTAATCCTTCATATCTTACTGAATCTTGGCCAATTGTTCTCGCATTTGCGCTTACATTTGTTCCTGCATTTCCTTCTGCATTTGTTCCAACTTCTCCAGCCTTTGATCCATAGCTTTGGTTTTTTTGCGCGTGTAGTATTGATGTTCTAGGGTAACTATAATACAAATTTTAATTTATTAAGGTTTTTTTGTGGAATTCAATACACATGATGTGATGGAATGCAAATGCATGAGATGAATGCAAACCCGAAAGGATGTCAATTCTAATCTAATTCCATTTAGAAACTTCCTTAGAAAACAAAATCCTTTACATAAAACAGATCATATATACGACTTTGCCCTAATGCTTAAAGTTTTAACTTTCTTAAGAAGGTAAGCCAGCTCACGACCCCGGTCTAACTCTAACTCATATTTTACACTTAGCACATCAGCTTGTATCGCTAAAGTTTGTAAATGATCATCCACTGATCGAATCTGTGCCACGGCTTCGCCCATTATATGATCTCTATCCCTGACCTGGTCCTGCGATCGACAAAGCTGTTCCTTCCACTACTCATTATTTGACTCAAGGAATTCAATTCGAAGTTCACAATTCTGTAGCACAGCCTCAAGTTCTTCTAACTTCCCCTTCAAATCCTTGATCCTACTCAAACTGGCTCTTAATTTGATGTTGAAGTCACGACCATGTCGCTGATGTAGTACCTTTTCTAATTCTGGTACTCGAGCTACTAACATCTTTTTCTCATCTTGACCCTCAACCAAGCTCCTTTTTAAGGCATTTTCGCGTGCCTGAGGATCATGAAACCTCTTTTCCCATTGATCAGCTCTAGCCTTTTCCTCTTAAATCTCTTGCTGCCACTGCTCCGATGTCTTCCCCAATCCGGCTATTTTCATCGACATGCTAAACTTCTTATAATCAGTCTTCAGACTATCCAGGTCTTCTTCGGCTTTCCTCTTTCCTTTCCTTAGCTTCTTGGCCTCGAGTTTCTGAACATCAGCATCCAACCTCAAATGTATCTGTTCTTCCTCCAATTCCTCTATCTTTTTCTCTAACTCTAAACTTCTCTTCTTGAAGTCTTGTTTGATGATTTCTAGCTCGGAGGGTATTACCTGCAGGTATTCATCCATCGATCAGACGCCCTTTAAATTCGGCTTAGGGATATTATCATTTATCCTTTGGTGCAATCACTCCTTGTACTCTGGGGTTGTCATCGAACCTACAACCAATCTCTTCATTTGGCTGTCTGTCTCCATGCATCAGAAATCTCTCGAACCTTCTTCTTATAATGGTCCCCCCATACGAGAACTCACTCTGAGCTAACCCTTATGTTATCGGTATAAACTGTCTCGATCCGTATTGCCTCAACACAAGCAAATGAGCATATCCAGCGGCTTCCCAAATTCCAGGCAGAGGTACCCAATTAAAACTCCCACACTGATAGAGGATCTCATCGGGAACTAATCAATGAACTTTCTACTCAACATCCTTCTCCTAAAGATTTCGAAGGAGTGCGATCCAATTCTCCTCTGATATGCCATCTCTCCTGGGTGTAACCACTATCTCTTTTAACAGGGAGTAATTCTCGGAGAAAACCCAATAAGAAACTTTATTCACCTTCCAAAAATGGCTGTGGAACCAAGCTAATAATAACTGCATGCACCCTACAGATCTGTCTTCTCATGCCTTCCAACACGCACTCAAGGATCTGAATGTCTCGGCTAGAATTGTCGATACCGGTGTGGCTCCTTTGTCAAGTCGATCGAATAAATCGGCAACTGCTTCATCTATATGCCTTAAAGCTTTGGGGAAAATCATCAAACCGTTGATACTTAAGGCGAAGACGTTAACTTTCTTCTTCATATCTGGATGTGCTACGATCAGATCCCTCAGACTCACCCAAGGAATACATTTACCATCACCCTTTTGCTGAATTCGAGCTGTAACCCACTGTTCACTCATCCCAGTAATACTCATTAATTTATTAACAAAAGGTTGGACATTAGTAGCGTTAGAATAAGCTCTATCAACTTGAACCTTTGGACAATGAAGCAAAGCTGTATACTCCTCCATAGTAGGCACCAAGTCCACTTTTTGAAAAGTGAAACAACTATACGCGGGATTTCAAAACTGAGTTATGGCCCGGAACAGGTTCTCCTCTACCTTAATGTCGAGCAGGTAGAGTAAGTCACCAAAATTTTGATAGAACAGTTGCCTAATCACATCGCCCCAACTGACCCATATATCCCTCAATTCTTGGAACTCATTCTGTATCACACTGATACGGGTGAAGTGCCACAACTCAGACGTATATCCCTTAGCCACGCTATCCCCTTTCTCAAGTTGCCTCTTCTCTAACCATATACGGACAGCCGCATTATCTTCCACTTTATCAAGAAATTCATTCTCCATAGCAAGCTCTCTAACTTAGTAACTGAATAAGAATCGACACCTCCGTAAATATGGAATGATATGCAATTAAGGCCACATCAAAACATAACGAGTTAGTACCGAATAATAAAATCCAAATCAAATAGAAAATAGTCAAACACTTATTTGAGCAATCGCTAAGGTTCAACATAGCTCTACCTAGGGTAGACTCTTAGGGTTCACTATATGTGGCTCAGTTCTAAAGAAAAGGGTACCCGAACAAGCAGATTCCTCAACCCTCAGCCATTATAGGCTCATACGGATCGAGTTCGGTTCAGGGGGATACATTTCCCTATGGCTATGCGGAGGTGAAAACCTCACGAAGACATAGGTACGGATGTATCCGGGAAGCGGTCCACTAGCCCATGCGGAGGTGAAAACCTCACGAAGGTATAGTTTCTCACTCCCACTTAAAAGGTATGACCACAACAATCATGCAATATGCAATGCGAGGGGACATAAAAATTTAGAACTAAAAAATATGAAAGGATCGTATGTTAAAAACCAAATTTTAAATTTTTGACAAAATGACAGAAAATGATCAATTTTATAGCTTGACTCTCTTATTTGTCCCTAGTGGAGTCACCAAGCTGTCGAAACCCTTTTTTTTGAAAAACGGGGATCGACTTTAAAAACGAAAGTTTGGAGTCGCCACCAATCCTTTTTGTTTAGGTGTGATCGGGTCATCTTGTGATCGATCTTTTTAATAAAACATTTTGGTTTATTAAAATAACGTTTTTGGTCTACGAAAAACTAAAAAATGGATTCGGGAGTCAGTTACGAGTGAGGAAGGATTAGCACCCTCGCAGCGCCCAAAATTGGTACCGTATTGATTAATTAACGTCCTAATGTTAAAAATTTGGAAAAAAAAAATTTAAAACACAGTTCCTTTAAAAACGTTTAGATATCTTGAATTGGATATTGAGATTCTCTCGCTCAGAAGGAATAAAATATCATACCAGCACGATAGGACACAACATTTCAAACCCTCGATACAAGATCATCTCATAATTTCCAAAACTCATGCATTTGAAATTTTAAAAGGATATTTGGCTATTTGGCCAAATGATAAATCGAAACCCAGCACGATTGGGCACGATTTATCGAATTTTCAAATACAAAATATTCCCTCATTTTAATTTAAGAAAACATGGATGAAATTTCATAAGGATATTATGTATTTTAGTCGAATGAAAAATCGAAACCCAGCATGATTGGGCACGATCTCTCAAACTTCGAAATACGAAATATTACCTTGTTTTAGTTTAAGAAAACATGGACGAAATTTCACAAGGATATTCCATATTTCAGTTGAGTGAAAAAAAATCGAAACCCAGCACGATTGGGCACGATCTCTCAAACTTCCAAACACAAAAAATTTCCTTATGTTGAGGGGGCTCAAGTTAACAATTATAAAAACCGAGTCAAAACATACTTATTTGGTTTGTTTGGAGATAAAAGATAATCGACATTTAGAGAATATGGGAATCATAATCATGATGCAATACCGAGAAATAAAACATAATTACATGCACCAAACCTGATTACTGATAGCGACACATGATGTGTAAAACAGTATGAAAACTAGGAGTCAATGCAATATAATTGATTTAAAGACTATTAAATATGTATAGAAGGATACACATGCTAGGATTCGAAATAACTTATATGCATATAAAAACTAATAGTATATGAATGATTATTTAAAATATATAATTTGCAAGAAGAAATTCAAAATAAATAATATATAACATAATCTCAAATAAAACAAATTGATTTGACTAACGATATATATATGAAAATGAAAAAATAAGGTAAATAATGTATATACAGAAATACTAATATATGAAAGTATTTAAAATAAACAAAATATACAATTAAAAATAGGATCCTTTAAAAAAAAATTATGCATAAATAAATTTAAAAGAAAATATATATAATAAATATAAAAGAAAATATTTACATAAAATAATATGAAAACAATAATGTATATAGAATAGAGCTAATTTTATCATAAATTATATATGTATAATAACAAATAAGAGTTATTTAAATGTAATATCATACAAAATTTTAAAACAATATTATATAAAAGAAATTTTAAAAATAATAATTTTATAATTTAAACAAAAATAAAAAAAACAACAACATAATTCATCAAAGTAATTCAAAATGTATGTATAAAAAAATTAAAAAGATGAATGCCAAATGAATTTAAAGAAATAATGAATTATACAAATTAAAATGAGAAAAAACTTAATTGAAATAAAAGCAAATCAAGAGAGACAATTAACAAATAAAAAACCATTGAAAATGAAATAGGGACTAAAGCGCAATGCGCGCGAATGTATAAGGGCTAAAAATGCAAATGTTCCCAACCCCAAAAAAAACAACACTCATGCGCAGACTAAATTGGAAAGGTGCGTAAACTTCAGGGCAAAAATGAAAGAAACCGAATAGGGTCAAATCAAGGCTGGCGCAAATAGGAAGGACTGGCCGCGCAAATTACCCATTTAAGGGGAAAATGCCCGTGGACTAGGTCAAACACGCTATCTCTTCCCCCTTCCCCATGCTGTTTCATTTTTATCATTTAAACCATTTTTTATTTTAAGAAACATTTTAACCTTTTGTTTTAAAAAACCTTAAAAGCTTATAACATTCTCAACTCCTCCACTTTCCCCCTAAGCCGAAAGGCTAATATTCTGGCCTACAACCGCCCCAAAATCTAACTGCGACGAACGGAGCAAGGCCCTCCGATGGCGTAAACGCGATATAACTCTGGTAAGCCTCTTGTTCTCTCTTATATCTCATATTTGTGTCGAATGGGAAAAAAACAGAATAAAAATTGCAACAAATAATCACCTTTGAAGTATTCTTGGTTGCTTTCTACTGATTTTCGTGTATATTTTGTATTATAATTCGTATTCTATTTCTCTGAAAAAAAAATCGTCCTTTTTACATTGTCTTCAAAGGCTTTTATAGCCCTTTTTTATAATTTGTTTTACGCATTTGCAGGTACAATCGAGCACGTCTCTGATGTGGCCTAGTAGAGGAGCGCACGACGCGGAGGGACGCGCGACGTGCTGTGCTTGGGGACTACCTCGGTTGCGGCGGCTGAGGGTGTTAGATGCTAGGGTTTTCTTGTTTTTATTTTTCCTTAATTTGCTGGGCTCTGGATTGTTGGGTTTTGGGTAGTGATTTGGGCTTTTATTTTTTTTGTATTTTGGGCTTAAAAATTGGATTGTCTTGGTCCTTTTTTCTATTTATTATTTGTGGGTCTTGGGCTGGGCAGTTTTGGCCCATTACAAAAAATATATCAAAACAATTAGTTGATGTTTTAAAAAAATAAAATATATTTAACATAATTATAAATATAAATTTTATCAAAAAAATATTTTTATTATATAATTGAAAATAATTATTTGATTTTATAAATAAAAGAGTAATTAATTAAAAAGATGAATTAAAAATATAAAAAAATTGAAAACAATATAATTATTAATTAAAAATATAAAAAAAGCTTGAAATAATATGAAATAAAAAATACAAATGTGTTTGGAAAAGAAATTAAACCTAGGACTCAAAGATAAAATTATTATTAATTAATCATCTAACCATAAAAGTTAATGTGTTAAAAATAATAATTAAAAATATAAGTAAATTTTGAAACAAATGAAATAAAAATACAAAAGTGAATACAAAAGTGAGTAGCAGAGAAATCAAAGTTGAAACTCAAAGACAAAACCACTAACATTTAACAATTTGACCAAATGAGTTGATGTGTCAAAAAATCAGAAAACGCGCTCTGTATGACGCGTTTTCACTGCACATCAATGAATGCGCCACATAGGATGTATTTTCACTTTTCTCTCTAAAATCGACCTATTTCCTAAATATCCTAAAAATTAGTCTAAAATTCTAAATATTTTTTAAAATCAGTATTTTTTTTTTCAAATTCGGGAATAAACGAGCTATTTATCTTTTTATAATGTTTAATGGAGAGAGACTATTTCGATGGAGATGGAATCCCTTTGAAGATGACTTGGATTTGAAAGAAGCCAATAACCTACGCACTGAATTCCTTAATTTTTATAGGGTTTATTTTAATCTTATAAGGTAATTCATCTACGGTTGTTGTTGCCACCATTTTCAATTCACTAATTTCCTTCAAACACAGTTGCTAGGTTTAATTTAGTAATGTTTTTTAAAAGTATTTTTAGGGAGAAGTTAATTTTTTTTAATTTTTCAAAAAAGTATTTTTGGGTCAATTTTTAATTTGGAAGAAATATTTTTTCTCTTAAAAAAACAACTTATTTAAGAGTACTTTGTCTAGACTTGTTCATGGGTCGAGCTACCCGGCCCGGTTCGGAAACCTGCTCGAAATGTGGGAGGGTTTGGGTAAAAAAAATAAGTCCGAAAAATAGGCTCAGACAAAAAAATAAGGCCCGTTAAAAAAGAGCCGAGCCTCGGGTAAGGCATTTTTGGCCCGGGCTCGGCTCGGCCCGAATTCATTAAAGGACAAAAAAAAGTCTTTTTTTTTTGTTTTTAATATTATTTTCTTATTGTTTTTTCCTTATTTTGCTACCATTTTACTATTATGTTGTTATTGTTTGAATATTGTATAAAACTTATTTTATTGTTAATTTTGTTATTATTTTAAAGACATTTGTTAATTTTGTTATTATTTTAGAGACATTTGCTTGTTAAGTTGCATCTATCTTAGTGTTATTTAAGTATACATATTTTTTAAAATTTATTTTCAATTTGTTGGGAAATACTTATTTTGATGTTTTTAATATTTTTGATGTATTATATATATATTTTAAAATTATATAAAAATAATATAAAAATTAATATGAGTGGGCCGAGTCAAACCCAAGTTTTAACATTTTTAACAGGGTCGGACTTGGACAAAATTTTAAGTCTACTTTTGAGCTGAGCCCGAGCCTAGCAAACGGGCCTAATTTTTTAGTTGAACCCGGCCCGATCCATGTACACCTCAACTTTTGTCTCAAAAATATTTTTTATCCTAAAATTACTCTAAAAAACAACGCTGTTTGCCGTAGCTCCAATGTTTGGCTTTGATTTATACTACTGCTTTGTTGCCGATTCCCCTCCTGTTGTAGTCCAAAGATTCTATTGTTAACCTAAAAATATTGTCGTCACAAACTTTCACAAATTGCCTTCAAATACATTTCTAGTTACTGTACATAGTTGCAACATTGTTTCAAATATTAGTTATTAATTGTTATACTTAGATGGTCTTCTACTTAATTTGCTCATGTTTTCGAGAAATTAAAGTGAACGAGAGTTTGGTCTTGGTTTAATTGTAATTAGGTTTAAATAAATTTATTAATATTTATTTATAAATTTTCTAATTTTTTTATTTTGTTAATAATAAAGTGATAAATTGTGATCTATTAATTGTGTATGAGATTCATGTATCAACATCGCATCAAATATAATACATTTTACATTTACATATTGCATATTAAATATAAAAATAAATTGATGTATTTATTTTTTAAATGTGTAAATTTAAATAAAAAAATAATTTCAATCATAAATTCAGATTACAATAAAAAATTTTAGTGCATAATTATACTAAATCAAAATATATTTATAAAATTTCAAATAAGAAATTTTCACATTTATTTTATTTCTTTTTTCAGAAAATTTTAGGTTAGGAATTTATTATGACTTTAATACCTGAAAATATTTGGTGAAGCAAATTAAGAGGATGTTAGCTAGTCACATGCAAGGTCTGCATTAAATCTCGTTAGGTGAAGACGTGAAAGAGACCAAACAAAATTACGCAAACCAACCTTTAATTAGATTTCATGTTATGGCTACTAAGAGGATGTTAGATTTCATGTACGCTAAGCCCGTAGACTTTGAATCTTGGGCTCAAGGTCCAGTGTCTATAATCTAAGTTTCAGGGTTTAGATTAAAAAAATTATTAAAATAATGTATTAATAAAAAAAAAATATTTAAATGACATTAAATAATTAATAAATAACACAGAATAAAAAAAAATATTTTTAGTTGATTTATAATTTGTATTCTTTTATTTTTATATTTAACTTCAGCCTTGGTTCGATTTTAGAAATATTTTTTGTTTTTATTTTCAAAATAGTTTTCATTTTTAGATAAATTTTTTTTTACTAATATACTCAAATAAAATTAAAATAAACATAACTTATAGAATGATGAATAAAATAATTTTGTTATTTGAATTATAAAATAAAAATAAATTCAATTTAAAGTAAAAAAAAAAGCTTTCAATATCTTAATTTTCCAAACATTTTTCTATTTTTCCTAAATTTTCTATAAATAATTTTCTAAATTTTCAACCAATCTTTTTATTTTTTTCATTTTTCAAAAGAACAAAAATAAAAATAACCTATATTTTGTAATCTCCAAAAATGTTTTGTCTGAAAATATATTTTTAATTTACCAAGAAAATGACAAGTCGGAATTAATATGAAAGTGAAATGAAGAAGAGAATATATAGAATGTGGTAATTGTAGAAGCCAAAACTACCAAAACTAGTAGCTGTCTGCTTGGGAGGTTACTCACGAGCCTTGTGGGGGGTTAGTTAGCCGACACCCTCCAACTCCTTATGTGTACACCATTTCCACGGTTCTCTGCTAACCTATATCTGTAAGCAAACATCCATTTAACGCATACCAAAAAATTAAAATCAGCAGTAATGGCTCCTTCAACTCTCACAGAGCTTGCAGGGAAGGAAACCTTACAGGCAAGCTTTGTTCGTGATGAAGATGAGCGTCCTAAGGTTGCTTACAACCAATTCAGCGGTGAAATCCCTGTGATCTCTCTTGCCGGTATCAATGATATAGGTGAAAAGAGGGCGGAGATATGCCAGAAAATCGTCGAGGCTTGTGAAAATTGGGGTATCTTCCAGGTCGTGGATCATGGAGTCGACACTAAACTCATTTCTGAGATGACCCGTCTTGCCAGAGAGTTCTTCTCTTTGCCCGCCGAAGATAAGCTTCGGTTCGATATGTCTGGTGGCAAGAAAGGTGGGTTCATCGTCTCCAGTCACCTCCAGGTAAATATATTCATCACTCAACTCCCTATCTCTTCTCTCTTTTTTGGTTTAACGACTTATTGCTTAAATTTTATAAGATACCACTTTCGGCTGATTTAGTCCTTTATATAGTCAATGGGAGCGTCGAGATTGATCATGTTTGTTAATTACAGGGAGAAACGGTGCAAGATTGGCGGGAGATTGTGACCTACTTCTCGTACCCAATTAAGAGCCGGGACTATTCAAGGTGGCCTGATATGCCAGAGGGGTGGATTGAGGTGACAAAGGAGTACAGTGATAAATTGATGGGCCTAGCTTGTAAGCTTCTTGAAGTGTTATCAGAAGCAATGGGATTGGAGAAAGAAGCATTGAGCAAGGCATGCGTGGAGATGGACCAGAAAGTGGTGGTTAACTTCTACCCTAAGTGCCCACAACCTGATCTCACTCTGGGACTCAAGCGCCACACTGACCCCGGGACTATCACGCTGTTGCTCCAAGATCAAGTTGGTGGGCTTCAAGCCACCAGGGACAATGGCAATACTTGGATCACTGTTCAACCTGTAGAAGGGGCATTTGTGGTCAACCTTGGAGATCATGGCCATGTAAGTCTAACTGCTTGCCTTATTTGCATTGTTGTTGGTACAAAAAGTTTTTATAATAAAAGTAATTTTAAATGGATAAAATGCTTATTTTTTAAAATTATAATTTGACAAATTAAACAAGCAAAGGGTTAAAGAAAAATTGCTTTTTAGATGAAAGGACTTTCTTTTCAGGACACTTGTATTATTTTAAATAGAAACAAATAACCACTCACATCCTATAATTTGAAAAATAACCACCGATAAATCTAGGGGCGTTGAAAGTTGAAATCAAATGGTGGATTTAACTTAGTTAATTGGTTGGTGGTTAAATTTAATTCGGTTAGAGGTCAGTTAATAATTTTTTAGAAATTCAATTATTGGTTAATTCAGTTCGAATTGGATAATTAATCGAACTTATGTAGTGTTTTTAATTATGTAGTGTTTCAAGACTTAAAATTTTGATTAATTCGATTAGCTTTCAAGACAAATGAATATTATTAATGATTTTTTTATATGTTTTATACTTGTTTTAACCAAAAAGTAAAAATATATAAATTTTGATTAATTCGGTTAATCGATCAAATTAACTGAAATATTTCAATTCGGTTAACGATTAAAGGACTGTACAGTTTGGTTAATTCGGTTTGATTATTAACTGAATCGACTGTTTGAACATCCTTAGATAAAGCCGTTAACCCCATTAAAATTTATTTTTTAAATGAATTTTAATTAAAAGGAAAAGCTTAGCCTTCATTAATGATTATTCTATTTAATTTTTTTTTTTGTTATCTTCACAATAAATATTCAATTAAAAATAATAAAAATCTAATTAATTAAAATAATTTAATTATTATTAATTAAATTATAAATTGTATCATATTTAAATACAATCATATGATAAAAATAATATATATGAGTTTTTTATTTTATTAAATATAAATTGAGAACTCACATCATTTACACAAAATAAGACTTTAGGCTAAAATGTTATAGTTGTGGGTCTCAATTTTACCATCAAATTAAAGCCTTAAGTTTAGTTTTAAAGAAAAACTATTATTAAAGCTAATTATATTTTGTTTTTGTTTCTTTTTTAATATATATATATTTATCATATACATGTTATTTTTTTAACCCTTTTAATAATGGTACCTATTTAATTATACATAAAAAAAACCACTGAATTCATTTCAAAATGAATAAATAACCAAAAATGTGTAAGTTTTGAGTATCACATTTTTTCATGGATGCTACGTTGTTGTTAGTCCGTCATTCCCATAAGAAATAACATCACTAAAACCGCAAAACATGATTTAGGATTTCAATATAAAACTTACAAAATTTGCTACATTCATTCAATGGTGATAAAAAGAAATAGCAGCAAAGTATAATTTGTTAGTTGGGAATTAATTGTGATGTGCAGTACCTGAGCAATGGGAGGTTCAAGAACGCTGATCACCAAGCAGTGGTGAACTCCGACTGCAGCAGATTGTCAATAGCCACATTCCAAAACCCAGCACCCGATGCAACAGTGTATCCACTGAAGATAAGAGAAGGAGAGAAACCTATACTTGAGGAGCCCATCACATTTGCTGAGATGTACAGGAGGAAGATGAGCAAGGATCTTGAGCTTGCCATGCTAAAGAAACTGGCCAAGGAACAGCAGATGGAGACGACCAAGAAGCCCGAACTGGAAACCAAGCCTCTTGAGCAAATCCTTGCATAAATAAACTTCATTTTACTTCTGTATTAGTGTTAATTAAATGCATTTGGACTCTTCTTATGGCTACTGCCTACATTTTATGCTTGTTTTCTATGCTCAAACCTACGTACGTAATAAATGAAAAATAAATTTCCACATTCTCTAGCTATTGTTTAAATTGTGGTTGAGTTTATACTCCTTAGCTGTTGTTCCTCGCTCCATAATATTATCAGACCGTAAGAGACTCTTGGCTATATCCTCCATGGGGTTTCTGCAAAACTAGACTTAACTGTATCCTACATCTATCAGTGCGTCCAAATTTTTAAAGTTGAGTGATTTCGAGTTAGTCTCTAAGTTTTTTGGAATTAAAAGAAAAAGTAGAAGATTATTTTAATGGCTGTTATTTCTTATGGAATTGACAGATTAGCTAAAAGGAAAGTAGCTAGCAGTCGTGAAAAAAAAATGTGATTTTGAAAACTTACATTTGTTTGGCATTATTGTGAAAACATGTTGTAAATGATTAAAATGTATATAAAATCACGAAATTTACTCAAAAACTACAAGATCATTCAGATTCCCTTAATATGCTAATAAAACGGAAGGAAAGCAACTACAGACGTTTTCAAAACAATAAGAATATTGAGCAACAACCAAGGTAACCACCCATGGAGAAACGGCGGTGTATGGATCAGGGATTTAAATTGCGGTCGCGGTCGCGTTGCGTTTATCGCGGTTACGGACATAACGGATGCTATTGCGGTCGCTGCGGGTATCGGGGTCGTGATTTTTTTTTTAAATTGGCACAACCTATTGGAAAACATAATAATTATAATTAATTATAATTATAAAAAAGTCACTTTTAATGATTTTTAGAGTGTTTTCTAACACTTATGAACTTTTATTAATATGATATGAGAATACAACTTTTATAATCATTAATTATTCTTATATTTATTTATGAATTTTCTAAGAATGTTATATTAACTAATAACAAAGTAAAAAAGAAGAAGGAAATATTAAACATTTATCATATTTAATAAGCTTGAAAGTTTTTATAAATAAAATAATTGAAAATTCATACCTAAGGGATGTCTTTAATATTTCTTGACAGCTTTGAAGATGGTGAAGATATAAACATTCTATGCTGCAAAAAGAAAAAAAGAAAAGATAAATGTATAGATTCTCATTAATTATTCCTATTTCCTATCACTTATTCTTACTCTCATTCTACTTTCATATATAGTTTAACATGCCTCGATTCTTAATTATCTTTTCATAAAATATACTCCATTCATTTATCTAAAGATATATTTTAAATATTTTAATATCATCAAAATTAAGAACATTAACAAAAGTTTTCTTTAAAAAAAACATACATTACAAATAATGGTAGTGGTACGATTTAGTTTTCACCAATTTGTGGAATGACGAGGAAGATCAGATCCTTCACCTTCACTTTGAGAGCATTCTTGACTTGATTCTCTTGACCTTTGTCCAAAAATATATAAAAAAAAAGTGACATTTTCACCTTGGTTTTCATATAATTGATATGGAGGATATATTTGAGGAGGAGGATACATGAGAGGTGGAGGTGGGTGATACATTGGTGGTGGAGGATGCATTTGAGGCTGGTATGGCACACCATAATTAGGAAACACTACACCAAAATAGGGTTTTAGCGACGTTTTTAGTGGCGTTTTAATACAAAACGCCACTAAAAATCGAATAGATTGAGTATTAGCATTATTAAAAACGCCGCTAAAAGATTAAATGGAACGACGTCGTTTTATGTAAACTTCAGTGGCATTAGTGGCACTTCTTTAAAAACGACGCTAAAGATCGAGCATTAGCGGTGTTTTTCAAGAAGCGCCGCTATATATCGACCTATAGCGGCGTTTTTATGTAAGCGCCGCTAAAAGATTAAAGTGAACGACGTCGTTTTATTGAGAATCAGTTGCATTAGCGGCGTTTTTCAGAAAACACCGCTAAAAATCGACTTATAGCGGCGCTTTTTTAGAAACGCCGCTAAAAGATTAAATAGACAATATAAATTAACTACACCATTCATTTAGCTATGGGAAAGTTAATTTCATTTTAGTTACTTAATTATGAAAAGTTACACTTTGATAAATAAACTATTTAGAAGTTTTCATTTAATTAAATTACGAAGATGTTAAAATCAATGTTATGGCTTTCTCTAAACCGTAACCCCTAAAATCAATAACCACTTTACATTCTAAACCTTAAATCTCTAGTCATAAACCTTAAATTTTAAACCTTAAACCTTAAATATTAAATATTGAATCCTAAATCATAAAACCTTAAACTATAGACACTAAACCCTTAAACCCTTAAATATAGATTCCTAAATCATAAAATTATAAACCTAAATCACTAGACCCTAAATTATAAAACTTAAAACTATAAACCCTAAATCCAAAACCATAAAACCTTAAACTATAGACAGTAAACCCTTAAACACTTAAATACTAAATCCTAAATTAACATGTAAGAATAAATTTCATATATATGGATATATATATTGATATATATATATATATATATATATATATATATATAGATAGATATATATTAATGTAAAAGAACGACACAAACATATAAAAAATGGAAACCACATTTCAATCTCTATTCTCTAAATATTCAAATTATATATTACCATGTAATGTTTTAATAAAAAAGTCAATAATATTAACTGTTTAGATTAATTAATAATATTATAAAAATATATAGACTAAATGATATAAAAAATTAAACTATATGCAAATAAATCTAAAATTTAAATATATTAGAGAGACCAAATTAAAATTTAACCATGTAATAATAATAATAATAATAATAATAATAATAATAATAATAATAATAAAAGAGAAAAAAAAGGAAGGAAAAATTATTGGGCTTTATATTGCATACTTAGTGGCGTTTTAGCAAAAAAACGCCTCAAACATGTATTAATAGTTTAAACTATGTCGTTTTGAAGCTTTGTTATTAGTGGCGCTTTCAAAAAAACGCCACAAAACATCTATTAAGAGAATGTAAAACGGCATCGTCTACATCCTTGTTATTAGTGGCGCTTCTACAAACGCTGCAAAAGGTGAGAATTATCGGGGTTTTATCTACAAACGCCATAAAAATCTATTAACAGATTGCAAAACGGCGTCGTTATTACCTTGTTATTAGTGGCGCTTTCTAAAAAAGGCCACAAAATATTTAAA
The DNA here is from genome assembly GCA_025698475.1 of Gossypium anomalum. Taxonomy (NCBI): domain Eukaryota; kingdom Viridiplantae; phylum Streptophyta; class Magnoliopsida; order Malvales; family Malvaceae; genus Gossypium; species Gossypium anomalum. The sequence goes on from CM046966.1 coordinate 22,990,600, forward strand.
GAGATTTCAAAACGTCGCCGCTTTATAGTCTTTTATTAATGGTGCTTTTATAAACGCCACAAAAGGTGTGAAATACCAGCGTTTTCTCTAGAAATGCCACAAAAATCTATTAACACATTGCAAAAACTGCGTCATTTTTAGCCTTCTGATTAGTGGCACTTTTTAAAAACGCCACAAATATTTATTAATAGATTGAAAACGGTGTCGTTTTTTGGAACCCCAATTTCCCTTTACTTTTCCCCAGTTCAGTTTACCCCGATTATTTTTCCTTTTACTTCGTCTGTTTCAAAAATCCCCTACTTCCAAACCCTAGTTTCAGAAATCCCCTATAATTTCCCTCAAAGAGATATCCTCAAATCGTTTTCCCTGAAGTCCCTTTGATTTTGCACCCTAACTGCGTCTGCTTCTTCCCCAACTTAAACTCGATTTCATTCCCCCATTTACCCAATTTCTTTTCTCATTTTCTCTAACTACGTCTGCGTCTGCCTCTTCTCTCCACCGCTGCCACTGGAATTTCTCTCATCTTTGTGATTACAATGTGATGTTACTATTTTTTACAATCTTGTGATTACAATTTTTGTTATATTGATGTATATTAAGTTACTGTTATTAATAACCTCAATCATGTTTGGAATAATTTGGATATTTTCTTCTTCTTTTTTGTGAAAGTAGATTCCGACTGGACCCGACATGCACTGCAATAATTATTGAAGTAAATATAAGTCATAATTACCAGAAGGTTCATGTCCAACCAATTCCATGGATAACTAGATCAGTGAAGGTACATGATTCCACGCCGTCAAATCTCAACCTTTAATTTTAATCTCAACTCTTTTTTTTTTCAATTTTTTTAAGTTAAATTTAGATTTCAAAATTAAGTTTTAAATTTTGGAGTTTTAATTTCGATGTTCATAGAGTTTAAGTTTTAGGATTTTGTGTTTCTGTTTCAACTTTTAAATTTTGGGAGTTGAGGGTTCAAGTTTTATAGCTCGAGATTTAAATTTTGAATTTAAATTTCCCTAAGGATTGGCTGACTATTAGCATTGTCTAATGTAGGATAAAAATGATTAAATTTTGTAGGAGGAATGTCCTATATTAAGTAATTTATAGGACATTCTTGGTGACATCTATTTATTTTGTGTTATTTACCTTGATGGTGGATGCTTATTCTTGGCTTTGTATGAAGTCTAGCTCAAAAAAATGCATGTGTATGTATTTTTTGCTTTGTTAGTGGCATGGAGGTCCATGTATGCAGGAAAAAAATGTTAAATTGAGTCATTATTGTAGCTTTTGATTGGATCTTCATTGCAAAAATTGTGTAAATGGTTGTTTCTAATCATCCAGCTATCTTTTTGTGTAAAGAATTCTATGAAGAGTTGTTTCTGATTGTCCACATTACATGGCATGTGGCTGTTACTTATACTGTTATTGCACAATTGCAGCCTCCACGTGCAAAGCATTGTTATGATTGTGATAAATGTGTTCTTCACTTTGATCACCATTGCCTGTATCTTGTGCCGTTATATATGTTACTATGAAATATGTTGCTAAAATGTAATTAAAAACTGTAAAGGGAAAAACACTTATCCAACTTTCAAGAGGATCCTCCCTTTCTTTTCTTTTTCTTTCATATCTGGATCTATTTTGAACTGTTTACATGCATCCACTTCAGTTCATTCCTTGAATAAAATGAATTTGTATGCATGCTAGTATTCTTTTGCCTACATTACCAATTTCATATATTTCAAATATATATTTTCCTAATTTTGAACCAAATTGTTTTATTGTTTCAATTTGTAAATTTAGGTGGTACATTTGTGAAGAGAGTGCGCTGTGGCTCTGGACTGGCATCTTATACATTACATACCTGAGGGCCAACATATCAAGGGCCTGGTATGTTATATTATGACAGCACCTTTTCTTTCTTATGTGTTGGTATGGCAGTACCAAATTTTCTAGTATGACTTCACTATAGTTTGCTACATGTTGATTTTTTTTGACTTTTCATTCGGTGTTTGTGTGGTTACATCTTTTTTTTTTTTTTTTTGGTTTGGGAAAGAGCTTGTATATTTACCTGAATCTGAAATTTGAAATTGAAAACCTTTGTTGATAGGTGGAATGATGCTATCGCAATTTTACTATTGATTCCCTTGTCAATTTTTATTGTGTTTCTACTTCTTCTTCTATTTTTTCATAGGTAACTTCTGTTCTTTACTTGTTTTGAGCATTGAATTTAAGATTTGGTGATTAGTTTTCGACATCGTTTGTTCTACAAGCACTGTTCAAATATGGGAACCTTTATTATTATTATTATTATTTTATGTAAAGGACAGATTTGCTTAATATGTAAAGGATAGATTTGTGTAAGAGGAATGTCCTGTACCATTATAGATTTGCTTTTTGTTTTTTATGCTTATAAGTAATGTGATTGCTTTTGCTTTTTAATCTGTTTTTTTATAAATGCAGTTGCCAACTGCTTCAAACTGGGTGAGAAAGGTGTGGAGAATGATATAGATGTAGATGACAGCACTTCAGTAGAGGAAGTCTCAATCAATTTGGTCGCTATCTTCAGGTTAGCTTCTTCTTCTTCATTTAGATAGCTATATGCTGAATAATTAATCATGTTTGTAATAATTGTAATCAGTTGGAATTGTTGGATTGGACAAGATTGGATCAGCAAAAGCAAAAAGAGCCGAAGCTTTCAACTGCTCTATCAGTTACCACTCGAGATCTAAGAAACCAAATACAAACTACAAATACTACTCAAATACAAAGCCTAGATAACCAGAAGGTTAGCTACTCTTTTATTTTCTTTTCTTTTTTTCGTTTTTTTTAAATTACCATTCTTGTTTATCGTAAGATTATTTTTTAATGGATCATTAATGGATCATGTTTTTAACTTATTTCAAGTCTGTCCTTTGATTATTTTTTTAATTTGCTTATGTTGTTTATCCTTAGAGACTTGTTATGCTGTCTTTAATTTTTTTAATTTGCTTATTCTGCTTATCTTTGGGATCTTTTTGCTACTGGTTCCAATGCGTATGTTCTTACTTACAATAATACTGTAAAAGGGATCATTTCTGCTCAATTTACAACCTTTTAATAATATTATACCTCTCAACATGTATGCTTGCCACATGAATTTTTTCTACCATATTTTCGTAATTTGTGATTTAATATTTCTATATTTCTATCACGATTTTTAATAAAATTATTTATTGATATAATATGTCCCATCTAATATACAAATATTTCTATCACGATTTTTAATAAATTTATTTATTAATATAATATGTCCCATCTAATATACAAATATTTAATAAAATATTTTATATAGTTTTTAACTTCAATTTAAATTATTATTGAAATATTCTCGTCCGTTTTATCACAAATATTATTGTCCGTTTTATCACAAATATTATCGTCCGTTTTATCATTTAAGTTAAACTTTTTATTCAAAATAAATCATACCTTTTAAGCTAAATACGGATTAAACTTTTTATTCAAAATAAATCATACCTTTTAAGCTAAATACGGATGTCCACACAGTGCTTTAACATGTACTTAAGAAAAGATGACTTGTAAAACATAAATTAAATTAAGTGTGGACTATTTTAACTGCACATGTGATTTCTCAAATAAAAACGAACGACATGTATATTATTTAATTAAAATAATTTTTTTCAATGTTATTTAATTAAAAATGATTTTTATAAATATTATTTAATTAAATATTATTTAATCCGCAACTTACCTGTAGATACTTGATACTTGATACTTGATATGTATTATCCATGTGATTTTCCACATCATAAAATAAAAAACTTACATAATACATAAATATATTTGATATCATAATTTACATAACTTACAAAACTTACATAACTTATATAACTTAGATAAATATATAACTTATATAACTTACATAACGTATATAACTTATATAACTTAGATAAATATATAACTTACATAACTTACATAACTTATATAACTTAGATAAATATATAACTTACATAAATATATATCATATCATAACTTACATAACTTACATAACTTACATAATACTTAAATATATTTGATATCATAATTTACATAACTAGCTTACGAAACTTACTTAACTTACATAATACATAAATCTATACTTGAAAATCCCGCAACTTACCTGAATTAGTTTATACCCATTAGATACTTGATATTTAGTATAATGACATGATTTAAATCAATTGAGAACATTTAAGTAACTGTAATATGTTGTCAACTTTAGATTTCAAGAACTACGAAATGGATAGGAGTTGGATGAAATTGTCAAGGGTAAGCAATGCCTATCAAAATGGAGTACAAAATTTTCTAAATTTTGCATTTCAAAATGCAAGCCAAGAGAATATGATTCTTTGCCCGTGTAAGAAGTGTGGCAACATCAACTGGCATTCTCGTGAAGTTGTCTACGAACATCTAATTGTTGATGGCTTTATTCGGGGGTATAAAAAATAGATTTTCATGGAGAGTGTACATCTAGTGGAACTTCTTCAACGATTAATCCGAATTATCCTAATACTGATTACCATCAGTATGTTAGACAAGATGACATGAAAGATATGTTGCGGGATGCATCTAATATGCATAGTCATGGTGAGCAATCGTTTCCACCTGACTTTATTGCATCCAAGGATTGTAATATTGGTGGAAATGTTTTTTGCAAAACGGGAACAAGTGCACCCGATGAGGAGCCAAATGAAGAAGCGGCGAAGTTCTACAATTTACTTAATGAAATGAATGAAGAACTTTACGAGGGATCCAAAAATTTGAAATTGTCCTTCTGTATTCGTTTATTTCACTTAAAATGTTTGGGAGGGTGGATCGGAAACTCTTTTACCATGCTGCTAGAGTTTCTGAGAGAGATGTTTCCGTTTGCAAAAATTCTCCAGTCTTGTCAAGATATGAAGAGACTAATAAAATATTTGGGCCTTGGGTACAATAAAATTCATAGTTGCCTAAATGACTGCATGTTGTATTGGGGTGATCTTAAAAACAACAACGATCTTGTCATGTTTTTATGGTAAGTCTCGTTAGATGAATAGTAATCTGTAAGATATGAATACGGATGAAGGTGGGGCACAGTTAAGAAAGAAGCCAGTCAAGGTCTTGCGATATTTTCCCCTAATACCAAGACTTCAAAGGCTTTTCATGTCCTCAAAGACAGACGAATCTATGAGGTGGCATAATGATCAACGGACCGATGATGGATTATTAAGACATCCTGCGGATTCTTTAGCTTGGAAATCATTTGACAGTAAATTTTCAAGCTTTGCAAGCGATCCTCGGAATGTGAGGCTTGGGCTAGCAGCTAACGGCTTTAATCCATTTAAAATCATGAATACTTCGTACAGTACTTAGCCTGTAGTGCTTGTTCCTTACAATTTGCCTCCATGGATTTGTATGAAGCAATCTTCATTTATTTTATCAATGATTATCCCTGGAGAGAAAGGTCCCTGAAATGATATTGACATCTATTTGCAGCCACTTATTGAAGAGTTAAAACAATTATGGTCGGGTGTTGAGACATATGATGTATTGAGAAAGGAGAACTTTAATTACGTGCAGCTTTATTGTGGACAATTAATGATTTCCCAGCTTATGCTAATTTACCGGGTTGGAGTACTAAAGGACATTATGCCTGTCCTTGTTGTGCTGCGCAAACTTGTTCGAAGTGGTTGTATAATGGGAAGAAGTTCTCTTACATGGGCCATCGTCGGTGGTTAGATGAAAATCATAAATTTAGATTTCAGAGGACTTTATTTGACGATACTGAAGAGTACAGATGAGCTCCTGAGCAGATCGTTGGATCTAAAATCTTGTTTATGTTAAAAGATATCAACTTTAGTTACGGGAGGATGAATCAACCACCTATCACACAAACAAGGAGAAGATCGAGGGATGAATCTGATGATGAATCTGACGAAGAGGATGATCCTAATGAGGCAGACTTATGGAAGAAAAGGATTATTTTTTTTGAGTTGCCTTATTGGGAGTACAACATTTTACGCCACAATCTTGATGTCATGCATATTGAGAAGAATGTCTGCGATAACATAATTGGGACAATTTTAAATGTCGATGGAAAATCAAAAGACAATCTTCAGAGTCGACTTGATTTAGTTGACATGAGAATTCGACGTGATCTTCATCCTCAAGTACTTTCGAATGGGAAATATCGGTTGCCGCCTTCAATTTTTTCAATGTCAAAGAAAGAGAAAGAGGTGTTTTGCATGGTGTTGAAGGATATAAAGGTCCTTGATGCGTATGCTTCAAATATATCTCAATGTGTGAGTCTTAAAGATCGAATATTATATTCATTAAAATCACATGATTACCACATCTTGATGCAAGATTTACTCCAGTTGCTTTACGGTGCTGCGTGTCAAAAAATGTAACGTCCTGTATAATTGAACTATCCAATATAATGAAAGCTATTTGTGGGAAAGTTTTGGATGTTGAAGAACTTAAGAAAGTACAGGATCGAGCTGCTTTGACTTTATGCAATTTGGAGAAGATCTTTCCACCTTCATTCTTCACTATTATGGTGCATTTGGTAATCCATCTCCCTCACGAAGCAATACTTGATGGACCGGTTTTTTATCGATAGATGTATCCTATAGAAATGTGCTAATTTATTTGTCAAGTATTCATTTATTCGCCATTATACATTTAGTTACAACTTTTGATAAATATTGTATATCGTGTTTAGGTTCCTAAGCAAATTGAAATCTTATTGTCGCAATAAGCATTATCTAGAAGGATCAATTGCTGAAGGCTACTTGGCAGAGGAGTGCATGACCTTCTGTTTTAGATATTTAGAAGATGTTGAAACACGATTGAATAGACCAAATAGAAATGCTGGGCTCAATGATCATGACTTGGCCGAAACTTATTTATTCCAAAGTTATGGAGAACCAATCGGCAAAGTTGAAATTGCAGAATTAGATGATATATCGTGGATACAAGCACATCGATATGTACTTTTTCACCATGATTTAGTTGAACCGTTACGCAAGTAAGTTCTAAAATTTCCTCACATATTCGTCATTTTGATTTGTTTATCTTCTAACCAATTAAACTTGTTTTTAACATAGTGAGTACAAACAAATTTTGAGATATTGTGCACGCTCTCGAAGATTACAAAATCGAGATATTAATAAGTTATTCACAGAATCTTTTCATGAATGGTTAAGCCAAACGGTATGTAACTAAAGTTAATAAGTTACATATAATCGCGAAATTTAGTTAATCAAATAAGAATGTTTTTACATAATACATTTATAATTATTCAATTTACTTTTGATTCAATATGTTTGGAGTGGGAAGGACGTCAATGACGAAGTTAAATGGCTTTCCCAAGGTCCGAACAGAGTAATAAAAAGATATAGTTCCTTTCTCATCAATGGATATAGATTTCATACAAAGTATCGTGAGAAAATGAGGAGAACTCAAAATTGTGGAGTTGTTGTTAATTCTTCAATTACAAGTTATGCTAGTACTAGGGACAGTAATCCGGTTGAGGGTAATGTGGAGTACTACGAACTTCTTACCGATATTATTAAGTTGGATTACTATGGCAGATGGAAAGTTGTCTTATTTCGGTGTGATTGGGCTGATGTTAATACTGCTCGAGGAATTAAAAAAGATCAATTTGGTTTTACAATGGTGAATTTCTCTCGCTTGATTCACATTGGACAACAATTGATGGATGAGCCATATGTATTTTCTTCTCAAGTGAAACAAGTTTTTTATTCGAAAGATCAAACTGATGAGGGTTGATATGTTGTACTCCGGAACCCCCTAGAGACTTGTTTGACATGGGTAATGGAAGTAGAGATGACATCGTCGAAAGATCAGAAACATTACCTTTCCAGAACAAAACTTAGATGAAAATATCCCTAGTACTAGTACACAACATTAATGGGTTCCACATGATGTGGATGAAGATATTTACGAATAATGATGTAGTAAGATTTTACGTTTTTTAATTATATGTAATATTATAATTTTAATCTTAGTCATGTTATATAATTTGACCATTTTATATGTACTATTATTGTTGTAATTTGTTACTAAAACTTTAACTATTTTATGTGTATTGCAGAAAAATGCGTAGAAGAAGATTACGTGATTTAAGTATTGTCCAGAATACTCCAAATTCGGAAGAAGGAAATAGTGAACAACAGACAGTTATTGGATCTTCGAATGTGCCGGAGACACTTGACGAGCTTGAAGAATTTCAAAGTAATGTTAAGTTTATTTTACATGTGTTGACTTTTATTATTGATTTATTTGTAAATTTTAATATAATAATAGTATATCATTTTTTAGCTGAAAATGGTGGGACGTGCAGAGTTCGAGGACGTACGCTGCTTAGTGATTTATACAACTTAAATCTTGTCGAGCGTGTCAAAGTAAGTAGAAATACTTATGGTCAGCCTGTTGGATCTGAAGCTCGACTTTTAGCAGGCTATTTGGGCATTTTAGCACGAAATGCCAGTATGTTGCCCATCAACTACGAATCATGGCATCACATGCCTGATAGCAACAAAAATCAGGCTCTCGCTAATATTAAGCTAACAAAATGTGAATGTAATTTATAATACTTTGGTTTAAGTTTCATTTATATTTACATTCTAAACTTGTGTTTTTTTAGGAGAGATTTGCTTTAGAGGTCTCCGATGATTATATCAAGAAGGCATTGGCTAAAAAATGGAGAGACAATAAAAGCAATTTAAAAAAACAATATTTTAAGAAAGACATAAGCCTCGAGGAAAAATTGAGAAATGTCCCGCCGGGAATGCTGAGATACCAATGGGAATATGCGGTTATATTCTGGAATTCAAAGAAAGGAGAGGTATTACTTATTTCCAAACTCTTATATATAGTGTTTACTATATACGTAACAATAATTTCATTATGTAGGACCGTGAGCGAGTTGGAACAAGCAGCAGGCAAAAACAAAAATTCACGCACACGGTAGGGTCGAGAAGTTTTGCTTCTGTAGCTGAGGCCGAGGTATTATAAATCTATTAATTCTTTCAAATATTAATAACTTTCTAATATTAAATAATATTTTTACTACTATATTGTAGGAAGTCAAATCTAGACAAAAAGTTAGACGCCTTCAGCTTTTTGAGATTACGCATAGAAAGAAAGATGGATCTCTTATTACATTTGAAGCTGGAGAAATTATGGTATATTTACTTAATAATATTTGATTTATTTTAAATATTTATAATGTTTAATTATAATTGTTTAATTCAATTCATCATTAGTAGTTTTAAATAATGTTAAGTTATGTTGCATTCCTTTTATTATATATTTCGTTTCTAACTCTTTAATTGATTTTTAGAGAAACTAAAGGAGAAGAAGAAGCGGAATATGAAGCGATGATTGGACCGATAGTTCATATTATTGAGAACATTGATAACAGAATTATCATCAAGTTTTGGGTCCCGAAAGGTACGGTCGGGTTCGATTTCAAGGATCTAGTGTTACCCCCGACCCAATATTTTGGATCCGCTCCCAAAGAATACATGCCTTCCTAAGTCAAGCTAAAGCTAAAGTTCAGAGGTTAAGAGATCAGATAGCTCAGATGCAAGCGAACACGGTTGAGCAAATTGCCAAGATTCAACGAAAATATGAAGAACTCCAGCAACAACTTAGAGCGGAGGCAGCAGAGAGGGAGGCAGCAGCGATGACAGCAGAGCAGAGCAAAAAGTATGATGACCTCCAGCTACAGCTTTAGTAGATGATGCAGATGTTTCTGCAGTCGCAAAAGTTACCATCTTAGACATTAGTTTTCTCGTTGTAAGAATGTTTTTAACTTTGTCACGTTTAACATTATTGTAAGAATATTTTAAATCATACTTTATTAATTACATCATATATTTTTCGTTAAATTTGAAGTATTATTTAGAATTAATATTTTTGGTTGTATTTTTTATGCTAAATTTACTGTTTTTGGTTGCATTTTATCTATATTTGTTGTATTTGGTTGGATTTTAATGCAGGAAGGGCTGAATATTGGTGAAAAAAATGCATTGCAAATCTGCCAAAATTAACGGCGTTTGTGGGAAAAATGCCGCTAAAAGCCATGACTTTTAGCGGCGCTTTTTTTCAATAAACGCCACCAATTTTTGCGGCGTTGCCTATAGCGGCGTTTTTTGCGGCGTTTATTGAAAAAAAGCGCTGCGAAAAGTTTTAGTGGCGCTTAAAAACGCCGTTAAAGGCTAAAAAAAGCGCCGCTAAAAGTCTATTTTGCTGTAGTGAAATGATGGATAATAACCATATGGTTGTGGATAACCATGTGAAGGTTGAAAATATGAAGGTTGTTCTGGTGGATAAAAACCTTGAGTGCTAGTAGATGAATCACTGTACCCAAGGTTACTAGAACTTGATCTCCTACCAGATGAAGAGCCTATAGAAGTATGCTTTTTGCCTTTTCCTTTTGATGGAGCTCTAAGTTCACTTCTATCTCTCCTAGGTTCAGGAAACATATTTCCATTTAACTCTGATCTATCACGGAAATGTCTACTAGCAGTACCAACCCCATATTCTCCTCCATACTGACTAGAAGACCTAATTTCACCTCTATCACCACTATATCCATCATCCTCATCAATTGGACTTAAACCACCACCATCGGGTCCATCGCCACTCTGGCTTGGCGTTGAACTAGAACTTGAATTAGATAAATTTTGTTGTTGAGATTGATTAACATCCATTTCATCATCAGAGGTATCCATAGGCAACGCACCGACATTTTCACCATTTAATAACAGATTCTCTTTCTCATGAAGCCATTCTGATAGTGGATTAACATCTTCAAAGATATGATCAAGGCTGATAGGATTAAAACTAGCGCTTATATCATCAGTGCTCATTCTTTTTTGTTGCCTTATCTGAAGCCTCATATTATAATAGGTAAACACTAGTTCCTCAATTTTTTTATACTTTAACCTATTTCTTGCCTTGGTGTGAATATAACTAAATGTGCTCCAATTCCGTTCGCAATTTGATGCTGGAGTTGTTTGACTAAGCACTTTAATTGCTAATTTTTGTAATTCGGGAACACATGTGCCGTATATTATCCACCACTCAGCTGCATAATATTTTTTAAATTTTAAAATAACTTCAAAATGTACAATATAATTAAATAATATAAATTAAATTAAATAATTTAATTAACTGTTTACCCAGATTCATTTGCTTCCAAGCTCTTTGTGCTTGTGGAGTACCAAATGGCTCATGTTTATCTCTAAATAGTAACAACTGCATAAATAAAAGATAGAGTAAAAAAAAAATCTATTTCAAATTATGTAACTAAGTAACAAATAATAGTACTTGAATCTAACCTGATTAACCATTCTGACTTGAGTATCAAGAGAAGGTTCTAATTTTTCAATTACTGATCGTGTACCTTCTAATGTTTCTATTAGTACATTCTCAGAATGCTCCACCCCAAATTGAAATTGAGGATTGAGAAAATAACCTAAGTATAATTTATAAGAATATCATCAAATAATAATAATTTAAAGCTTAAAATAATAAAATATAAAAACAGTTCTTAATTATATGAAACATTTTATCTTACCAAATTTGAATGCAAGTCTAATGCATAAAATTCCATCTATTGTCAATAATCTTTTCATACTCGGTGAAATATCGGCAATCTTGTTGAATTGCTCGTTTAGCTCTATCAACAGCCTCATAAATAAAGCCCATTGTTGGTTTTTCATCGGTATCCACAAGTCTCAATACTTTTACTAGGGGCTCGTAAACTTTTATGAGGTAATTGGCTTTTTTCCAAAAATCTATTCCCAAAACAATTTTTTTGGCTTCATAAGCAGGCCCTGACTTTTGCTGTCCCCATTTTGATTCTTTAAATTCCTATATATTCATATGAAAAATTTTAAAATAATATAATTTAAATTATTTGGAGCTAATAAAATCATTAAAGATTGTTATATTTAAGTTATTATATTAACTAATTATAAAATACAAACCTTTGAATTAAACATTTCTCTCAGACCTTGCTTTTGTCTTGTTATCTCTTCAAGTTGAATGAAATGAGTTGCAAATCGAGTAAGAGTGGGTCGAAGTATTTGTTTCCCTTGTGTATACTTCTTCATCAAATCAACAGTCCAAATGTGATTGTATATAAAGCAAGTCACTTTCTTTGCCTTATCTAACACTTTTGCTACACTGGGCTTTTTCCCAATATCTTCAAGGCATAAATCTAAATAGTGAGCTGCACATGAGGTCCAATATAGATGTTTTCTTTTCAACATTAATTTTTTTCTAGTAGCTTTCATTGCTGCCTCATTATCAGTCACTATTTGGACAATGTAATTTTCTCCAATTTCTTCTACAACTGAATCTAGCAAACTGTAGTGGAATTCAGCATCTCTACTACGAACACTTGAGGCATCTACTGATTTCCAAAAAATGGTTCCTTTACTACAATAAACAAGGAAATTAATGATGTGTATTTGATTCAAACTGTTGGTCCAACCATCACACATTAGAGTTGCACACAATTCTTTCCAATGAGTCTTTAGTCCATTTACCCAATCACGAACTCGTTGATACTCTGACTCTAAATACACATCTGAAATCTCATAAGGTGTTGGGAGCTTTACACATTGTCCAACTTCTGTTGACACTTGAATTAAGTTATACAACCATGGAGAGCTTGCTAATTGAAAAGGAAGTCTTTCATATATTAATAATTTAGATACCGCTTCACCTATCTTCTTTCGGAAAGTCTTTAAAATAGAGTCACTGACCTTTGGTTGCTTTGAAGTTTTACTTCTAGCCAATTCAGGTATAGTTCCCCTTAGGGTAAACTCAGACTCACTTGGGATGGATTTACTTGTTCTTTCTCTATGATATTCTCTAGTTGATCCACGAGAAGATCGTCCTTCTTCATAAATGTTTTTCCGACCACCAGTACTTCATCTGAATTCTTCCCTTTTATGCCACTTGTGTTATGATTGGATACTTTCTTGAGTTGCTTGCCTTATAGCAGAAACCTCATCAATGAATTCCTCGTGTTCATCCTCATCTTCTCTTAATTGAGATAAGAATTCATCTTTTCTCCTCTTTTTGTCTATTTTCTTTGTCTTACTTTCTTTCAATATATTTATCATACTTTCTCTAATGACACCTGTTAATAAAATAAAAATAATTCACACTTTATATTATTATCAATTATATATAATCTTTATAGAAAATTTACAATAACATTTAAAAATAATAATAACGTATCACATACCAGTAACATTAGGGCATGGTGCAACATTGCCAGTTTTATGAGCAATGTGCTCTTTAAATCGCGTTATTCCTCCTTTCACAACTTAACCACAAAGTTTACATACGATATTTCCTTTCGTATTTGGCACTAGAGTTCCAAAGTGCCAACCTATATCATTACTTGGTGCACCCTCCAATCCTTTAGTCGGGAACTCTTCAGGTGGTGGCATGCTTTATTTTTATTTATATATAAGAAACATAAAATAATATTTAGAAATATAAGCAACTCATTACTTATATTATCAACAATATAATACAAAAAAAGAAGAAGTAAACATCATTAACATGGAAAATTTAAATTTATTGCATAATCCATACTTAATAATAATAAATAATAAATTATGAAAGTTATGAAATTTTAAAATAATAATAATAAATAATAAATAATTATCATTATAAATTATAAATTATAATTACAATATTAATTAAAAATAACATATAAAGTAAAATTATAAACCTGATAAGATTGAAGCTCTCATATTAAAAAATACAATAATATGATTGTTATCAAAGTAATTTTCATTTTCTGTAAAATCTCTCCAAACTCTAATAAATCAACCCAAATATACTTGGCTTCAACAAGTTAAAAGAGGATGGGAGTGAGAGGTAGAATTCACTCTTTTCCACTTTAAATACTTACTAGTTCATAGAAACAGCATATGAAAACATTTACGTAATATATTTATAAAAAAATTGCTATGAAAATTAAGGGCATGAAATGATAAAGTTAAGATGATTTTAATGTTGGGTTTCAAATGTCATTATTTACATTTATATGCATGTATTTTTTTCTAAATTTATCAAATATAAAAATATATAAATACCTCGAAATAATATTTGTTGTTTTATAAAATGAATGGATAATAATTTTCTAATTGAGTTTGGTCTCGGTTATTAGGTTTCAACTCAATCAACTCCTTAATTTATAGTATAGATGATTTTTTATGGTTGCATTAGCATAGTATATAATTACATAAGAAAATTATTAAAACTCCATATGTGTATGTAAAAATTTAATTTCATAAATTATTAATATGTTAAAATTTATATCAATAAAAATTAAACAAATAGAATATAAATATTTATATTATACTTAATTGTCGATAAGTTAATGTCAAGAGTCAACTAACACTAACTTGATTGGAAATTAATTAAAAAACATAACCTTTTTACAAAGTAGCAAATATTACAATATAAAAGTGTTTTTACATTTTATACAAAATACATAAAAAATCAATTTAAATCCAAAATACATATAGAAAAATACAAACAATAATCAAATTTAAAAACTTTCAAATCCTCAATTTTATCATTCAAATTAAATCTCGTTTTTTATATTAATTTTAATAAACATAGTGAGGATATCATTCTCATTAAATAATATATAGTGGTTTTATTTTAAAAATGATTATATATATATGTTTAACAGTTATAATGAATTCCATTTATGAGCTTTAATTTCAAGTCTTACAGCATATTAACTTTAAGTCAAAGTGTCAAATATTACTCCCATTAAAGAGTGACCTTGTAACGCCTCCTTACCCGAGACCGTCGCTGGAGTTGAGCACGAGGCATTACTAAACTTATTTGAGCACTTAAACAAATTCAGACAATTTATATCATACTTTCCAGACAAGTTGTCCAACTGCGTCACATTCACTAAAAAAATCATATCTCGAGTTACAAAACTCGAAATCCAAATCCGTAAATTTTCCCCAAATCTCAGGCCAATTAGTACAGTTTATTAGTTAAAGTCTCCCTTGCTTCAGGGTTCGGCTACTCTGACCCCTGTGCACTACGAACCAAATTTCCCCCTGTACAGAATTCAAATAACCATGCCGTTTGTTTCTATTAAAAATAGACTCAATAAGGAATCCATCAATATACAGTATGACTCCTAATTATTTTTTTACAATTTTTAATTATTTTTACAAATCAGAACAGGGGAGCTCGAAATCACTCTGACCTTATCTCACAAAAATTCAAATATTTCCTGATATGAAAGTCTTTTGCTTACACCGTTTCTTCTATGTGAAACTAGATTCAATAAGATTTAATTTCATATTTTATTCAACCTCTAATTAGATTTTCATAATTTATGGTGAATTTTCAAAGTTAAACTACTGCTACTAACCAAAAACTGTTTTAGTACAAAATATTGTTAACTAGTCTATAACATCTTACTTCAAGTCATTTAAGCTCTATACATGCCATATAAATCTTTAAACAAAAAACAAAAGCTACTGGAATTGATCTGAATAGTGTGCCTTGTTGTGTTGATCCGATCTACCAACTTCACTTTAATTCAATCTACATAAAAATATCACACACAGGTAAACTTATTGAAACTTAGTAAGGTCATAGGTTTGAAAGTAATGCTTACCAAATATAATATTTCCAAACAATACCAAAACATTTACTAAAGTTTCTTGCCATTCACAACTACTATTATAATACCTCACATAGTTGAGCTCAACATTAACAACTACTCAATCTCTTTCATTTGGTTCACTTCTCTTGTATTTCTTATTATTAAATTAGGAAACGGCTTACGAAATTGAGTACGTCGTTGTTCAGTGCCACGATTCACAACTCAGTATGGTTTTCCTCATTGAAATACCATACCTACATTTTACAACTCGTATGGGAAATGCCATACCTA
Organism: Gossypium anomalum; assembly: GCA_025698475.1. Lineage (NCBI taxonomy): Eukaryota > Viridiplantae > Streptophyta > Magnoliopsida > Malvales > Malvaceae > Gossypium > Gossypium anomalum. The sequence continues at coordinate 23,006,618 of CM046966.1, forward strand.
CATTTCTTAACTCAGTATGGATTTGATAATACCATACATATATTTCACAACTCAGTATGGATAACACCATACCTACATTTCACACTTTTCCATAGAACAACCATGGTCTTATCCGTCAATTCATCACATGTCACGATACGAACGTACTCAATCCTGCGTTTTTCCTAATTCTCATTTCCACATTTATTCTTTCATTAACAAAATTTTCACAATCCCACAACAAATTCATATATAATAACACATTATATCATTCAATCATTCACAAATAAACATATAAATTCAACCATATGAACTTACCCGGCTAATTTGTAGAAGATATTGAAATTTAGGGACTATTCCGTAACTTTTTCTTTCCCTTGTTCTCCTTTGGATTCTTGATATGATGTAAAAATATGGAAAACCAGCTTTCTCTAGACCTTCTATGGCATTTTGGCTGAGAAAATATGAAGAGATCTCTAGATTTTTCAATTTTGTCCTTATTTTATATGTTAAAATTGTAAAATTTCCAATTTTGCCCTTATTTCCCTTATTTTTCTGCTGATTTCTTGCCCTTGCCATCCAGCTTATTCACTTTTATGCTTAATTACCCTTTAAATCCTCTTTCTTTTAACACTTGAGCTATTTAATCCTTCTAGTAAATTTTATTTTTATTACAATTTAGTCCTTTTTATTTAATTGACTACCCAAACGTTAAAATTTCTCAACCAAACTTTAATACTAACTAAATGACACTCCATAAATATTTATAAAATTATTTATAGCTCGATTTTCAAATTTGAGGTCTCAATACCTCATTTTTGACCCGTTTGACCTAATAAAATCTTTTAATTCACTAATTCACAAATTCTTCTAAATCCTTACTTGACTCATAAATATTAAATTATTATCTTGTTCAATCTTACTTGTCGGATTTAGTGATCTCAAATCACCATTTCCGACACCACTGAAAATTAGGCCGTTACAACTCTTCCCCCTTTTAAAAATTTCGTCCTCGAAATTTGTTACCTGAAAATAGATTTGGATACTGTCATCTCATTGACTCCTCTGTTTCCCAGGTTGCCTCCTCCATACCATGTCGATGCCATAATACTTTAACTAATGGTACTCTTTTGTTCCGCAATTCTTTTACTTCACGAGCCAAAATCTTCACTGGTTCTTCTGAATAAGTCACATCTGGTTGAAGCTCAATTTCAGTGTGAGGAATTACGTGTGAAGGATCTGACCTATACCTTCTTAGCATAGACACATGAAACACATTGTGAATTTTCTCAAGTTCCAGAGGTAAAGCCAACCGATAAGCTACAGGACCAACCCTTTCCACAATTTCATATGGCCCTATGAATCTCGGACTTAATTTTCCCTTTTTACCAAACCGTAACACCTTTTTCCACGGTGAAAATTTTAACAATACTCGATCACCCACTCCATATTCTATGTCTCTTCGTTTTAAATTTGCATATGACTTCTGACGGTCTGAAGCAGCTTTAGACTATCTCGAATAATCCGGACTTTCTCTTCGGTTTCCCAAATCAAATCAACCCCAACTATTTTTGATTCACTAAATTCAGACCAACACAATGGAGTCTTGCATTTTCTACCATAAAGAGCCTCAAATGGTGCCATTTTAATACTAGATTGATAGCTATTGTTGTAAGCAAACTCAGCCAACGGTAAATACCTTTCCCAACTGTCACCAAACTCGAGTATATAACATCTTAACATATCTTCTAAAATTTGAATCACTCGCTCTGACTGTCCATCTGTTTGAGGATGAAATGCTGTACTAAAATTCAATCTAGTACCTAAAGCTTCTTGCAATTTATTCCAAAATCTGGAAGTAAACCTCGGATCCCGGTCTAAAATGATAGATACTGGAACTTCATGTGGTTTCAAAATCTCTGACACATACAATTCTGCTAACTTCTTAAGTGAAAAATCTGTTCTGACTGGAGTGCTGACTTTGTCAATCTATCAACAATCACCTATATCGAATCTTTCTTTCTTGGAGTCATAGGCAATCCTGACACAAAATCCATTTTAACATGCTCACACTTCCATTCAGGAATCACAATGGGTTGTAATAAACTCGTGGGCACTTGATGCTCCACTTTAACTTACTGACAGATCAAACATTTTGCAATAAATTCTGAAATTTCTCTTTTCATACCAAGCCACCAATATGTCTTTTTCAAATCACCATACATTTTTGTACTACCCGGATGAATAGAATACATACTATTATGTGCTTCAGAAAGAATATCATTCTTTAAATCAGAATTATTTGGAACAGAAATCCTATTATGATAACGCAACATACCTTCATCATCAATACTGAACTCTGAATTTAAATTATCCCTAACCATTTGCCGTTTCAGCACCAATTTTGGATCTTCATTCTGCAGCTTCTAAATTTGTTGAAGGAACATTGGTTTTACTTTAAATTCTACTAATACAAAGACCTTCTTCATTAAGAGCCAAATGAGCATTCATTGCCCGGCAAACAAGGATGACTTTCGACTAAGTGCATCAAAGAACTACATTAGCTTTCCCTGGATGATAGTCAATAACCAAATCATAGTCTTTTAGCAACTCTAACCACCGTCTCTGTCTTAAGTTCAGTTCCTTCTGAGTCATTAAGTATTTCAAAATTTTGTGATCCATATAAATATAACACTTCTCACCATATAAATAGTGTCTCCAAACTTTTAAAGCAAAAACAATTGCAGCTAACTCAAGATCATGTGTAGGGTAATTTTTTTCATGTGGTTTTAACTGCCGTGAAGCATAAGCCACCACCTTTCCCGACAGCATTAACACACAACCCAAACCATTTAAAGATGCATCACTGTACACAACATATGGTATACCTGATTCTGGTTGAGTCAAGACTGGTGTGCCCCAATGTGATGTACTCGATCTGATGAACCCTTTATCCAATAACTCTTGCAACTGTGTCTTCAACTCTTTTAACTCAGCCGGTGCCATTCTATACGGTGTTATTGATATCGGAGTTGTACCTGGAATTACATCAATTACAAATTCATCCTCACAATCTGGGGGTAAACCAGTTAATTCCTCAGGAAACACATCAGTAAACTCATTTACAACTGGCAATTGTTCCTTCTTTAATTCAGAACCCCAAGTATCAAGAATATAAGCTAAAAATGCTTCATTACCTTTCCAAATCAATTTCCGAGCTGCAAAGGCTGAAATAATTCTGACATCATTCTTTTTATCCCCATACTCAACTGAAACTATTTCCCCTGTCTGACATTTTAAATCAATCCGTTTTTCTCTACAATTCACTATGGCATCGTATTTAATCAACCAACCCATTCCAAGAATAACATCAAATTCTCGGAAAGGTAACAACATTAAATCAGCAGAGAATTCACAGCCTTGTATTTTTAGTGGACAATTCTGACATATTAAATTAACTAACACAGTTTGCCCTAATGGATTAGTAACTTGTAAATCAAGATCAGTAGACTCAACAGTCATTTTCTATTCTGACACTAATGCAGTGCAAATATATGAATGCGTAAATCCAAGATCAATTAAAGCATACACAGAATCATCCAAACGATAGAAATTACCAGCTATTACATCTGGAGCAGAAGCTTCTTCCCTTGCCCGGATAGCATATGTACGTACAGGTGCTCTTGTTTCTGATCGGGCTGCAGTATCTCTTGTTCTCGAACGAACAGTCCCAACAGCACTGCTTTGACCCGAACGTTTACTTTTCTGAGGAGTATTTGCTTGCTTCTCCCCTTGTTCTCTATCTTCTTTTAACAATTGAGGACAGTCCCGAATAAAATGATTAGTTCCACCGCATTTATAGCAAGCTTCGATTCTTCCCCAACATTCACCAATATGAAATCTACCACAATTTTTGCATCTAGGTCTCGGAATATTTTGCACACTACTAACACTAGCTACTGGTTTCTTAGTTACTACGATATCTTGTTGAGTTGTTTTACTTTTTTTTTTATCGTTCCGGAATTGTAACAGGTCGACTAGAATCATCTCTAAACTTTTTAGCTGGAAAAGTCGAAGTTCGTCTAGAAAAACTTCTTTTGTGTACCTCTTTACTTCTTCTTTCTCTTTGCATCTTTCTGTTATACACTTCTTCCATCTTTTGAGATCGATCAGACAGAACCACAAATTCTCGAATCTCTGTGCCTCCAATCATCATTCTAATTTCATCATTAAGCCCTTCTTCAAATCTAATGCACATTTCTTTCTTTGTCGGTACAACATCCCGAACATATCTACTGAGATACACAAATTCTCTTTCATATTCGGCCACTGTTTTACTCCCTTGTCGAAGATCAAGAAATTCCCTCTTCTTCTTATCTAAATATCTCTTTCCCACATACTTCTTTTTAAACTAGTTTTGGAAGAATTCCCAAGTAAGTTTATCTGCAGGTACCACTACCTTAATGGTTTCCCACTAATTATACGCTTCTTCTTTCAATAGTGAAACCGCATACCTCAGATAGTCCTCCAAAGAACACATCATCTGTTTAAAAACTCTCTCCAAACTCTTTAACCAATACTTTGCTTTAACTGGATCATCGTCCGATCTCCCTCGAAATTCTTCAGCTCCGAACTTCCTGAGTTTCTGAATCGGTGTTATTTTACTAGATTCATCTATTAAAAGAGGAGCAACCGGGGTGTAAATCGTGGTGAGTATGATAAGGAGAGGAGGAGGTTATTGTGCCTGACTTCTTCCTTGTATTGTTTCACGATACCACTGATTCATTAACCCGTAAATCATATTTTTAAGTTCTTTCTCTCTCATTAAAGAAATCAGAACATTACCACTTGTTCCCTGCTCAGTAGTCTGTATTCTACTATTAACTTCCTCTTCTTGACTAGCACCCTCGGGTCTATCAGACATCTTTATAATCTATAACAAAAATTAGTAGTTAGATCGGATCATTCACATCACACTATTACAGATTTATATGGCATGTATTTCTAAGCACTTTACACATCACATTTGTTCCGAGAATCGACTAAACCAATGCTCTGATACTAATAAATATAATGCCCCCTTACTCCAGACCGTCGCTAGAGTCGAGCACGAGGCATTACTAAACTTATTTGAGCACTTAAACAAATTCAGACAATTTATACATACTTTAAAGACAAGCTGTCCAACTGCATCATAGTCGCTAAAAAAATCATATCTCGAGTTACAAAACTCAAAATCTAAATCCGTAAAATTTTCCCAAATCTAGACTCATATATCTACTTACAAATTTTTTTCTAGAATTTTTGGTCAGGCCAATTAATACAGTTTATTAGTTAAATTCTCCCCTGCTTCAGGGTTCGGCTACTCTGACTCGTGTGCACTACAAACCAAATTTCTCCCTGTAAAGAATTCAAATAACCATGCCGTTTGTTTCAATTAAAAATAGACTCAATAAGGAATCCACACATATAGTATGACTCCTAATTATTCTTTCACAATTTTTAATTATTTTTACAAATCAGAATAGGGGAGATCGAAATCACTCTGACCTTATCTACCAAAAATTCAAATATTTCTTGATATGAAAGTCTTTTGCTTACACCGTTTCTTCTATGTGAAACTAGATTCAATAAGATTTAATTTCATATTTTATTCAACCTCTAATTAGATTTTCATAATTTATGGTGAATTTTCAAAGTCAAACTACTGCTACTAACCAAAAACTGCTTTAGTACAAAATATTGTTAACTAGTCTATAACATCTTTACTTCAAGTCATTTAAGCTCTATACATGCCATATAAATCTTTAAACATAAATCAAAAGCTATCGGAGTTGATTTGGATAGTGTGTCTTGTTGTGTTGATCCGATTTACCAACTTTACTTTAATTCAATCTACATAAAAATATCAAACACACACAAGTAAGCTTATTGAAGCTTAGTAAGTTTATAGGTTTAAAAGTAATGCTTACCAAATATAATATTTCCAAACAATACCAAAACATTTACTAAAGTTTCTTGCCATTCACAACTACTGTTATAATACCTCACATAGTTGAGCTCAACATTAACAACTACTCAATCTCTTTCATTTGGTTCACTTCTCTTGTATTTCTTATTATTAAATTAGGAAACGGCTTACGAAATTGAGTACGTCGTTGTTCAGTGCCACGATTCATAACTCAGTATGGTTTTCCTCATTGAAATACCATACCTACATTTTACAACTCGTATGGGAAATGCCATACCTACATTTCTTAACTCAGTATGGATTTGATAATACCATACATATATTTCACAACTCAGTATGGATAATACCATACCTACATTTCACACTTTTCCATAGAACAACCATGGTCTTATCCGTCAATTCATTACATGTCATGATACGAACATACTCAATCCTGCGTTTTTCCTAATTCTCATTTCCACATTTATTCTTTCATTAACAAAATTTTCACAATCCCACAACAAATTCATAAATAATAACACATTATATCATTCAATCATTCACAAATAAACATATAAATTCAACCATATGAACTTACCTGGCTAATTTGTAGAAGATATTGAAATTTAGGGACTATTCCGCAACTTTTTCTTTTCCTTGTTCTCCTTTGGATTCTTGATATGATGTAAAAATATGAAAAACCAGCTTTCTCCAGACCTTCTATGGTGTTTTGGCTGAGAAAATATGAAGAGATCTCTAGATTTTTCAATTTTGTCCTTATTTTATATGTTAAAATTGTAAAATTTCCAATTTTGCCCTTATTTCCCTTATTTTTCTGCTGATTTCTTGCCCTTTTCGTCCAGCTTGTTCACTTTTATGCTTAATTGCCCTTTAAATCCTTTTTCTTTTAACACTTGAGCTATTTAATCCTTCTAGCAAATTTTATTTTTATTACAATTTAGTCCTTTTTATTTAATTGACTACCCAAACGTTAAAATTTCTCAACCAAAATTTAATACTAACTAAATGACACTCTATAAATATTTATAAAAATATTTATAGCTCAGTTTTCAAATTTGAGGTCTCGATACCTCATTTTTGACCCGTTTGACCTAATAAATTCTTTTAATTCACCGATTCACAAATTCTTCTAAATCCTTACTTGACTCATAAATATTAAATTATTATCTTGTTCAATCTTACTTGTCGGATTTAGAGATCTCAAATCACCATTTCCGACACCACTGAAAATTAGGCCGTTACAACTCTTCCCCCTTTTAAAAATTTCGTCCTCGAAATTTGTTACCTGAAAATAGATTTGGATACTGTGATCTCAATGACTCCTCTGTTTCCCAGGGTGCCTCCTCCATAACATGTCGATTGCATAATACTTTAACCAATGGTACTCTTTTGTTCCGCAATTCTTTTACTTCACGAGCCAAAATCTTCACTGGTTCTTCTGAATAAGTCATATCTAGTTGAAGCTCAATTTCAGTGTGAGGAATTACGTGTGAAGGATCTGACCTATACCTTCTTAGCATAGACACATGAAACACATTGTGAATTTTCTCAAGTTCCGGAGGTAAAGCCAACCGATAAGCTACAGGACCAACCCTTTCCACAATTTCATATGGCCCTATGAATCTCGAACTTAATTTTCCCTTTTTACCAAACCGTAACACCTTTTTCCACGGTGAAACTTTTAAAAATACTCGATCACCCACTACATATTCTATGTCTCTTCGTTTTAAATCTGCATATGACTTCTGACGGTCTGAAGCAGCTTTTAGACTATTCGTTTTAAATCTGCATATGACTTCTGACGGTCTGAAGCAGCTTTTAGACTATCTCGAATAATCCGGACTTTCTATTCGGTTTCTCGAATCAAATCAACCCCAACTATTTTTGATTCACTCAATTCAGACCAACACAATGGAGTCTTGCATTTTCTACCATAAAGAGCCTCAAATGGTGCCATTTTAATACTAGACTGATAGCTATTGTTGTAAGTAAACTCAATAACCAGAAATACCTTTCCCAATGTCACCAAACTCGAGTATACAACATCTTAAAATATCTTCTAAAATTTGAATCACTCGCTCTGACTGTCCATCTGTTTGAGGATGAAATGCTGTACTAAAATTCAATCTGGTACCTAAAGCTTCTTGCAATTTAGTCCAAAATCTGGAAGTAAACCTCGGATCCCGGTCTGAAATGATAGATACTGGAACTCCATGTGGTCTTAAAATCTCTGACACATACAATTCTGCTAATTTCTTAAGTGAAAAATATGTTCTGACTGGAGTGCTAACTTTGTCAATCTATCAACAATCACCTATATCGAATCTTTCTTTCTTGGAGTTATAGGCAATCCTGACACAAAATCCATTTTAACATGCTCCCACTTCCATTCAAGAATCATAATGGGTTGTAATAAACCCGTTGGCACTTGATGCTCCACTTTAACTTGCTGATAGATCAAACATTTTGCAATAAATTCTGAAATTTCTCTTTTCATACCAAGCCACCAATATGTCTTTTTCAAATCACCATACATTTTTGTACTACCCGGATGAATAGAATACATACTATTATGTGCTTCAGAAAGAATATCATTCTTTAAATCAGAATTATTTGGAACAGAAATCCTATTATGATAACGCAACATACCTTCATCATCAATACTGAACTCTGAATTTAAATTATCCCAAACCATTTGCCGTTTCAGCACCAATTTTGGATCTTCATTCTGCAGCTTCTAAATTTGTTGAAGGAACATTGGTTTTACTTTAAATTCTACTAATACAGCACCTTCTTCATTAAGAGCCAAATGAGCATTCATTGCCCGAAGTGCAAACAATGATGACTTTCGACTAAGTGCATCAGCAACTACATTAGCTTTCCCTGGATGATAGTCAATAACCAAATCATAGTCTTTTAGCAACTCTAACCACCGTCTCTGTCTTATGTTCAGTTCCTTCTGAGTCATTAAGTATTTCAAAATTTTGTGATCCGTATAAATATAACACTTCTCACCATATAAATAGTGTCTCCAAACTTTTAAAGCAAAAACAATTGCAGCTAACTCAAGATCATGTGTAAGGTAATTTTTTTCATGTGGTTTTAACTGCCGTGAAGCATAAGCCACCACTTTTCCTGACTGCATTAACACACAACCCAAACCATTTAAAGATGCATCACTGTACACAACATATGGTATACCTGATTCTGGTTGAGTCAAGACTGGTGCGCCCCAATGTGATGTACTCGATCTGATAAACCCTTTATCCAATAACTCTTGCAACTGTGTCTTCAACTCTTTTAACTCAGCCGGTGCCATTCTATACGGTGTTATTGATATCGGAGTTGTACCTGGAATTACATCAATTACGAGTTCAACCTCACGATCTGGGGGTAAACCAGGTAATTCCTCAGGAAACACATCAGTAAACTCATTTACAACTGGCAATTGTTCCTTCTTCAATTCAGAACCCCAAGTATCAAGAATATAAGCTAAAAATGCTTCATTACCTTTCCAAATCAATTTCTGAGCTGCAAAGGCTGAAATAATTCTGACATCATTCTTTTTATCCCCAAACTTAACTGAAACTATTTCCCCTGTCTGACATTTTAAATCAATCCGTTTTTCTCTACAATTCACTATGGCATCGTGTTTAATCAACCAACCCATTCCAAGAATAACATCAAATTCTCGGAAAGGTAACAACATTAAATCAGCAGAGAATTCACAGCCTTGTATTTTCAGTGGACAATTCCGACATATTAAATTAACTAACACACTTTGCCCTAATGGATTAGTAACTTGTAAATCAAGATCAGTAGACTCAACAGTCATTTTCTATTCTAACACTAATGCAGTGCAAATATATGAATGCGTAAATCCAGGATCAATTAAAGCACACACAGAATCATCCAAAAGATAGAAATTACCAGCTATCACATCTGGAGCAGAAGCTTCTTCCCTTACCCGGATAGCATATGAACGTGCAGGTGCTCTTGTTTCTGATCGGGTTGCAGTATCTCTTGTTCTCGAACGAACAGTCCCAACAGCACTGCTTTGACCCGAACGTTTACTTTTCTGAGGAGTATTTGCTTGCTTCTCCCCTTGTGCTTTATCTTCTTTTAACAATTGAGGACAGTCCCGAATAAAATGATTAGTTCCACCACATTTATAGCAAGCTTCGGTTCTTCCCCAACATTCACCAATATGAAATCTACCACAATTTTTGCATCTAGGTCTCGGAATATTTTGCACACTACTAACACTAGCTACTGGTTTCTTAGTTACTCCGATATCTTGTTGAGTTGTTTTACTTTTTTTTTATCGTTCCGGAATTGTAACAGGTCGACTAGAATCATCTCTGAACTTTTTAGCTAGAAAAGTCGAAGTTCGTCTAGAAAAACTTCTTTTGTGTACCTCTTTACTTCTTCTTTCTCTTTGCATCTTTCTGTTATACACTTCTTCCATCTTTTGAGATCGATCAGACAGAACCACAAATTCTCGAATCTCTGTGCCTCCAATCATCATTTTAATTTCATCATTAAGCCCTTCTTCAAATCTAATGCATATTTCTTCCTTTTTCGGTACAACATCCCGAGCATATCTACTGAGATACACAAATTCTTTTTCATATTCGGCCACTGTTTTATTCCCTTGTCGAAGATTAAGAAACTCCATCTTCTTCTTATCTAAATATCTCTTTCCCATATACTTTTTTTTAAACTAGTTTTGGAAGAATTCCCAGGTAAGTTTATCTGCAGGTACCACTGCCTTAATGGTTTCCCACCAATTATACGCTTCTTCTTTCAATAGTGAAACCGCACACCTCAGATAGTCCTCTAGAAAACACAACATCTGTTTAAAAACTCTCTCCAAACTCTTTAACCAATACTTTGCTTTAACTGGATCATCGTCCAATCTCCCTCGAAATTCTTCAGATCCGAACTTCCTGAGTTTCTCAATCGGTGTTATTTTACTAGATTCATCTATTAAAAGAGGAGCAACCGGGGTTGTAACTGGTGGTACAGTAGGGGGTGGAGGAGGTTATTGTGCCTGACTTCTTCCTTGTATTTTTTCACGATACCACTGATTCATTAACCCGTAAATCATATTTTTAAGTTCTTTCTCTCTCATTAAAGAAATCGGAACATTACCACTTGTTCCCTGCTCAGTAGTCTGTATTCTACTATTAACTTTCTCTTCTTGACTAGCACCCTTGGGTCTATCAAACAACTTTACAATCTATAACAAAAATTAGTAGTTAGATCGGATCATTCACATTACACTATTACAGATTTATATGGCATGTATTTCTAAACACTTTACACATCACATTCGTTCCGAGAATCGACTAAACCAATGCTCTGATACCAATAAATGTAATGCCTCCTTACCTGAGACTGTCGCTAGAGTCGAGCACGAGGCATTACTAGACTTATTTGAGCACTTAAACAAATTAAGACAATTTATATCATACTTTCCAGACAAGCTGTCCAACTACATCATAGTCGCTAAAAAAATCATATCTCGAGTTACAAAACTCAAAATCTAAATCCATAAATTTTTCCCAAATCTAGACTCATATATATACTTACAAATTTTTTTTTTCTAGAATTTTTGGTCAGGCCAATTAGTACAGTTTATTAGTTAAAGTCTCCCCTGCTTCAGGGTTCGGCTACTCTGAACCGTGTGCACTACAAACCAAATTTCTCCCTGTAAAGAATTCAAGTAACCATGCCGTTTATTTCTATTAAAAATAGACTCAATAAGGAATCCATACATATATAGTATGACTCCTAATTATTCTTTTACAATTTTTAATTATTTTTACAAATTAGAACAGGGGAGCTCGAAATCACTCTGACCTTATCTCCCAAAAATTCAAATATTTCCTGATATTAAAGTCTTTTGCTTACATCGTTTCTTTTAAGTGAAACTAGATTCAATAAGCTTTAATTTCATATTTTATTCAACCTCTAATTAGATTTTCATAATTTATGGTGAACTTTCAAAATCAAGCTACTGCTACTAACCAAAAACTGTTTTAGTACAAAATATTGTTAACTAGTTTATAACATCTTTACTTCAAGTCATTTAAGCTCTATACATGCCATATAAATCTTTAAACATAAAACAAAAGCTACCAGAATTGATCTGGATAGTGTGCCTTGTTGTGTTGATCCGATTTACCAACTTCACTTTAATTCAATCTACATAAAAATATCAAACACACACAAGTAAGCTTATTGAAGCTTAGTAAGTTCATAGGTTTAAAAGTAATGCTTACCAAACATAATATTTCCAAACAATACCAAAACATTTACTAAAGTTTCTTGCCATTCACAACTACTGTTATAATATTTCATATACTACTCAATCTCTTTCATTTGGTTCACTTCTCTTGTATTTCTTATTATCAAATTAGGAAATGGCTTACAAAATTGAGTACGTCGTTGTTCAGTGCCACGATTCATAACTCAGTATGGTTTTCCTCATTGAAATACCATACCTACATTTTACAACTCGGTATAGGAAATGCCATACCTACATTTCTTAACTCAGTATGGATTTGATAATACCATACCTACATTTCACAACTCAGTATAGAGGATACCATACCTACATTTCACACTTTTCCATGGAACAACCATGGTCTTATCCGTCAATTCATCACATGTCACGATACGAACATACTCAATCCTGCATTTTTCCTAATTTGCATTTCCACATTTATTCTTTCATTAACAAAATTTTCACAATCCCACAACAAATTCGTATATAATAACACATTATATCATTCAATCATTCACAAATAAACATCTAAATTCAACCATATGACTTACCCGACTAATTTGTAGAAGATATTAAAATTTAGGGACTATTTTGTAACTTTTTCTTTTCCTCGTTCTCCTTTGGATTCTTGATATGATGTAAAAATATGAAAAACCAGTATTCTCTAGACCTTCTATGGCTTTTTGGCTGAGAAAATATGAAGAGATCTCTAGATTTTTCAATTTTGTCCTTATTTTATATGTTAAAATAATAAAATTTCTAATTTTGCCCTTATTTCCCTTATTTTTCTGCTGATTTCTTGCCCTTGCCGTCCAGCTTGTTCACTTTTATGCTTAATTGCCCTTTAAATCCTCTTTCTTTTAACACTTGAGCTATTTAATCCTTCTAGTAAATTTTATTTTTATTACAATTTAGTCCTTTTTATTTAATTGACTACCCAAACGTTAAAATTTCTCAACCAAACTTTAATACTAACTAAATGACACTCCATAAATATTTATAAAAATATTTATAGCTCGGTTTTCAAATTTGAGGTCTCGATACCTCATTTTTGACCCGTTTGACCTAATAAATTCTTTTAATTCACCAAATTCACCAATTCACAAATTATTCTAAATTCTTACTTGACTCATAAATATTAAATTATTATATTGTTCAATCTTACTTGTCGGATTTAGTGATCTCAAATCACCATTTCTGACACCACTGAAAATTAGGCCGTTACAGACTTGTCAAGAAAACATTGGTAGCCTAAACGGTGCCTTGGTTTTGGCCAGGAGTAAAGGAAAATAAAAATAAAAAAAATAGAGAAAGAAGGAAATCAAACGGCAGAAAACTTAGAAAGAAAAACTGAAGAGGCCCTAAAGTTCCAACTTCCAAGATCTCGCTTCTCTTGCTCGTTTTCATCTCCGTTGCTGGATTGATTTCATTTTTCTCGATCTTACAATGATTAGTAAGGAATTGATTCACATTGTGATCTAAACTCTATCATCCTCTCAAAACTCTATCAAATTCTTGGAATATGCTGCAAAAACAAGCAAGAATCAACAAGACAAAGTTTCAGGTATACTTACTTGAAGATTATCAGTCTCTGAATGTGCAAGTGATCAGTTTGCTTTGTTTTCCATTTGGGTTTCAATTTAGGGACCGAAATATGAGAAAGGAGTTTGAATTTTGATTGCTTTTTTGCTGTTTATTTGGTCATTTTTTTTTTTTACTTTTTTTTATTGAAAACACTGATTTTGCAGGGGAATATATTCCCTTTTGTTTTATTGTGTTTCACTGTTTCTACTGATTCTTATTTAGAGGAGGGAGATGGATTTTTTTTAATTTACTATAACGGGATATAACGGGAATAGAAGCCCATTATTGTCGCGACCGACCGTTATCAGTTAAATTACAGCCGCGACCCATCGCTATCGGTGTGACTCCGCTTCACACCGTTATTTTCAGCCGTAGCGGTTTCGGACGGCGCCGCTACCGCTATATAACGGTCGTTATAGCGGTTTTGGACCGTTATTTAAATCTCTGGTATGGATTACACGGTTACAGTGTATGGATTGCCTCTTCATGTCTGGAACTACAACACATTTCGAAGAACCGCTACTATTTTGGCATTGGGGGAAGAAACTTTGAAGTCCGATGGCTTCAGTCATGGTACAATGTCTATTATGAAGGATCATCTAAGTAGAATTGAAGCAACGATTACAGTGAAATGTGGAGTTGAAAACTTTCAAGTGAGAATCTCAAAGATTATAGAGCTCGGTAAGTGTTATTGCAATGCTAATTTGAGTAAAAGTGGGTTGCCGAAAATTTTTGACTGGAAAATGGTAAAATATGGGCTTTTTTATAAAAATAACTTAAAAGAATTGATTAATTATGTAAATGACTCGTTTTTTTATTAAACATGTAAATAACTTAAAACCTAGTGTGAAAGTTGGTAGAGTCAAACAGTTTGGTGCCATCAACATGTCACGTCAGCAACCGGATACAAAAATCAATTTTTTAGTGGTGTCATATAGAATGACGCTATCTGTATAAATATCAGAAAAATATTGTAATTTCTGAAAAATAGGAGGTTTTAAAAAATATCCATTTTTTTCGGAGCCAAATAATTTAACTCTAGTTCCCAATGTCTACCACGATCATTTCTTTTAATTTGACTTGTGCCATTTTTTTCTTCTTTTTGTTTATTATTGTTCATTTCTTTTAATTTGATTTGTGTCCTTTCTTTATTTATTTTTTTAATTTTAAATGTAAATTTTTTTTAAGCCATTCACCAGTTCATTTCAAGACCTTTTTTTAAAATATGTTTTTTTATATTTAAAATTTTTTAAAAATAATATTTTATTTGGTGGAGCCATTTTAAATGGCGCCACCATTTTATTACCAATGTAATTTCTTTTTTAAATGTGTTTTTTTAATTTAAAAATGTAGAAATTGATATTTTATTTTGGTGGAACCATTCTTTATGGCTCTACCACTTAGTTCCTCAACATATATAGATATATTGAGGCGTTTTTATAAGAGTTGAACTAGAAGAGAATAAAAGAGAGAAATTGTTGTGTTTAGTAAGAGAGTTCAAAAATTCTGTTGAAGCTGAATAACACGATGTTTTTGGTGTACTTTTTTTTAATGGTGAAATTGTAGAAGATGATGTTGGTTGTGTATTTCAAGGTCGACAAAGAGTAGGGTTACGATTCAATAAAAATGTGAAGTTGGAAGAAATGAAAAGGAAGATCAGTGCAAAAATAGCTATCCGTTGTGAAAGGGCGCCGTCCAGATTATTTTACAAGTTTCCGATATTTACAGAATCGATAAAATTTTGTGAGATGCAACTATTAGATGATGATGATTTGGGCACTATTATGGAAATATGGTGGTCGACTAAGAGTGAGAACCCCCAACCAGTTGAATTATTTGTTGAGTGAGCGGATTAAAGGCCCGTTGAGAATGTTAGTCCAATAAGTCAACATCGCGAATTTGACTTTGATCTTAATGTTGGATGGACATATTAGTTAGAATGTGGAGGAGCATTGTAGATGCCCAAAAATTCAAATTATTCTGGGAGTTCATGTAACAATCGTACCCCAGGTCCCTGTCTACAAATACATCCGGATGTGATAATAAGCACAGAGGTAGACGTTGGAGAAGGAACCAATAATGGTAAAGATTTTGATTAGGACGTTGAAGATTTTAGTGATCCTGATATTGATGAGGTTTCGAGCGATACTGACGATAAAGGCCCTGAAGAGGTTGAAGATGATCACGACCCTTCATTCAGTAACTCAAGTCATGGCATTGTTTTACGAAATGAACTTGGGGGCAACATGTTGAGCGTAGATCCAAATGCAGTGTGTGCATCCAAGTTCTCTGAGTACGTCGATATAGCACCTACTCACAGATTGACATCAAATTCGCAGTTGAAAATGTTGTTTGTTGTGCAACAGTTCGAAAACAAGGTGGACTGTGTGTTTGCCATCAAACAATACAGCATGAAAGTGTCGATTGATTACAAGGTTGCCAAGTCTACATTGACATTATATGTTAGGGAATATTGGAGAGCCGGTGATGAGTGTGGCTGGTAGGTTTGGGCTACATTTATACAGAGGACTCAACAGTGGCAAATATAAAAATTAGAAGGGTGTCATACATGCAACGTTGCATGTATGTCTCAAGACCACTAGAAATTAGATGCCAAAAGTATCTGTAATTGTATCATGCCACTAGTGAATGATAGTCCAACAATTCCTATGTCAACATTGATTACGGACATGCAAGTCTGATTCCAATACAGAGTGTCGTACATGAAAGCATAGTAGGCAAAAAAATGGCCCTGTAGTAATTGTACGACGACTGGGATGAGTCATACAATGAACTTCAGGGTTGGATTCTAGTGATAGTGGAGTACGTCTCAGGAACTATCGTGGACTTGCAAACGTTGCCTTATAGAGACCCAAATGGACAATTGAAACTGGGGAAAAGATTTTTCCGTCGATTGTTCTGGACTTTTGATCCATTTGTTAGGGCCTTCTCCCACTGAAAACTGCTAGTGCAAGTTGATGGAACGTGACTTTATGGAAAATACACGTAAATACTTCTGATTGCGGTTGCACAAGACAGTAATCGAAATACAATACTGATAATTTCTGCTATCGTGGAGTCGGAGAACTTTGAGTCGTGGGCATTTTTCATTCGGAACTTGCGAAGGCATGTTGTCAAGCAAGACAACATTTGCATTGTCTTCGACAGATTGAAGGGCCTTGTTACTGCGATTCGGCAATTCGAGGTTCCATGGAGGTCTGTCTACTGTATTCGCCATATCACTGTTAACTTTCACATGGAGTACAAGAACAAAGACTGGCGCAAATGAATCGTAAACATGGGTAAAAATATCGTATTTAAATTCGTATTTGTAAATATTTTGAGTCCATTTACTAAATGAGATGGTAACGTGTTTTGTTAGAATACATATGTAGGATACAAGTTGGAAGCACACTGATTTAGACATAAGCCGGCGGGGTTAGAAACTAATATGGTAGGGTTCAAACCTTCTCTCAGATAGTGGTTGGGTAGCATGGAGCTGTGGTAATAAGCTTAATATTTTGACGAGGGGTACTGATATGGTCATATGAAAACTAACCTCGTTGAAGCCGTTAATTCCGTCTTGAGCCGTACATGTCACTTGCCAATTTCAGCGGGTTTTTTCAGCCACGTTTTACAGGCTGGCAACCTTAATGCAAAAAATGAGATTGAAACAATCAAAACAATTAGAGGTAGGACACGTATATGCCGAAGATGTCAGGAATCTCATGAAAGAGAACACTCAAAAGGCTAGGTCGATGAATGCAAAACTATATTCGCATAACTTGGAAACTTTCTAAGTGACAGAGTACATCAGTTGCCTATCGGAGATCCTGTCACGGTCCTACGGAGTTGATCTTTGAAACAGGCGGTGTGAGTACGAGAGGTTCCAAACACTACGGTACTTGTATGTGCATATGGTTGCAACGCGTGCTACATTCAATTTGAATGTCAAACAATAGGGCCTAAAAAATTTTACCCGAGGCCCGCCCCGTTTTTTAAACGGGCCTCATTTTTTGTCCAAGCCCATTTTTCGGGCCTATATTTTTATCTGAACCCTCCCATTTTTCGGGCGGGTCTTTGGGCCCGGCCCATGCTCAGCTCTACTTGAGAATGGTAGATTGGATTAATAACGACACCTTATAATTAGATTCTTGAAAGACTTTTCAATTACAAGAGAAACTTGAAAGCAATTTAACATAACCATGTTGCACACACTCACACATTCAACACTCATAAAATTAAAGAAATTATATATTTTATTAATTTTTAACATAAAATTAATTTAAAATTTTTTTATTTAAGTTAAATTAAATGAGTAATAAAATATTATTATTAAAATAAAAAAAAGGCTAAAAAGGGCTAATAACAACCCTAAAATGTAATATAAGCTATTAAATTTTATTTGTATCCAACAAAAATTTCAATACATGAAACCAAATACATAAATACAGATAAATACATGCAAAACACGTAGAGATCAGTTTCATGCAAAAAGGGGATAAATAGGGCTAATAAGAATCAACTAGATAAAAGTTTTATGCAACCAAAACATGTAGAGCAAAATAATGCTGAGCAAGAAAAAACGAGACTTTAAAAAAATACATACCTTGTATTTATCTTGTATTTATCAACTTTTTTAAAAATAAAACCTTTTTTTTTTTTTTTTGCTTTTCTCTTTTCTTCCCTTCTTCCTCTTATTCTTCCTCTTATAAATAGCCCAACGTCTCCTCTTCTCTCCTTCCATTTCATTTTTTTAAATAAAAATTATTATTTAATAGGATTTTCATCATAGTAAAAATATTTTATCTATTATGAATATTTTATTATTAAGTGGATGTCCATCAAGATCAAGATAAGTTTTGATGTACTTTAAATTCTAATAGTCATTTGATATAGATATCTATTTTATTTATACTTCTTATGCCTATAAATAGAGACTTTGGAGAAGTTCTGTAAATATTCTAATTGATCAATAAAATACGTTTTCTCTTTTTATTTCATATTTTCTTTGTTCTTTACTCTCTGTCTATTTATTTTATGATACATTATCAACACGATTCTCTTTTATTTTATAATATGGTCACTCCAAATTTGTTGCTCAAATTGTTGTCGATTGCCTTCTAGAGCTATTGCAATTTTAGTCTTCAATTGAGGCCTGCGCATTATGGGTAATCATTATCTAAAGAAATTTATATAATCCTTACGTGTGCTCATGATAATAGCCAAGGTGATAATGATGATGTTAAAGAATCTCAGGTATATTTTACTATAATATATTTATTATATCATATTTTTTATAATTGAAGACTAATCATGACAACATGAATAGATAGATTTTGATTTGAAATCCACGCATGTTTGCGATGGTGATCATGAAATAAAGAATCTATTGGGACGTTTATAAGTCCATCCTAGTAAATCTATTGCATTCCTCGAAGTGAACGCAAACACAAAAAATATAAATAAAAACCAATATTATTCCAATATTTGCTAGTACAAAATTAGTTGAAAGCTCCAGAAGAGCTAATCTATCAATATTTAAAAAGAACAAAATTTGTAATGGTTAATACACTGGTTTTAAAAGATATTCACTATAATGGATCTCATATTGAAATTGTGAATAAGGAAAAGATTAGATTTCATATGAATCAAGAGAAGATTGAGTTATTGGTTACTCTTGTTTTTAAATTGAATTGAATGCGACTATCTTTATGATATTCTTTTGTCATCATCCCCATTAAGGGATTGAAAGCAAAATATTTTACTGTGAAAGATCTACTTATGAGTAATAGAATATGATAATTCTATCTAAAGCTTGTTATGGTTGGATGCACTTGAAGTTGCAAGTTTTTTTTTGGATATTTGAAGATTTTGGCATATTCCCTGAAACGAATATTGCATATAATTGTTTGGAAATTATATTTTGTTGACTTAGTGGCATTATAAAATTTACATTGATTTAGACATTTCCAATAATAAATGTCACAATAGTACTTATATGTGGATACAAAGTAAAAGGAATGACAGTAAAAGTATCATGAATTTGCCACAATTTATATTGATATTATTAGTACAATTGAAATACATGTTAAAGTAAACTAGAAGTTTACTGATATAAATGCATTTACTACTTGGCGTGATCAGTTAGACCATCCTAGATCATATATGATGTGAAAATTAATTGAGAATTCATATGGACATTCATTAAAGAACCAAAAGATTCTTTAATTTAAAGAATTCTCATTTGTTGTTTGTTCTAAATGAAAATTGCTTATTAGAAACTCACTAGCTAAAGTTGAGATTTAATGTCTTGCATTTCTGAAATGAATATGGGCCTATTCATCCACCATATGGATGGTTTTGATATTATATGATTTTGGTAGATGCATCTATAAAATAATCATATATGTGTTATCAATTTGTAGCCTGCCGTTTGCAAGATTGCTTATTTAAATAATTAAATTCATATTATGCACTTAAGACAACTTATCTTGCTAAAGCTGATGAGTTTATATATCAGTCTTTTATTGATTGAGTTTGAAAAACTTTTGTAAAAGCTTGTTATTTATGCATCTGATGGTTTAGAGAAATTATTGATTGAACACATTTGATTAATATCTAAATCGTTACTTATGAGAACTAAACTTCCTATTCCAACATGAGATTGTGTTGATTTATGTGTTGTACGCATCAAACCAATAAGTTATAAATACACCCTATTATAATTAATTTTTAGTCAAGAGCTAAATATTTCTCATCTTTGACTTTTTATATGTGCATATATGTTCCAATTGCTCTACCACAACTCACAAAGATGAGTGAATCCTCAAAGAAAGTTGAAAATATATATTAATTACAAGTCTCCTTGTATTATTCTATATTTTAAATGTATTGGAGATTCAATTATGATATGATTTGTGATTACTATTTTGATTTGATAGTTTTTCCGACATTAAGGGGAGAGAAATAATAACTTGTTGTAACACCCCTAACTCGAATCCGTCGCTGAAATAGGGTTAAAGGCATTACCGGGCATATAAAAACATTTAGCATTCATTTCACAATCATCATAGCATCACAAGTCATACATCAATACAGAGTCCGTTACATAGGTCAACGAGACCTTAAACATACTTTAGAAAGGAGTTGGGACTAAATCGAGCACATACAATTTTTTCCACAACTTAAACATTTTTCTAAGTTATAAAGGTCACACGCCCGTGTGAACAGGCCGTGTGCCTCACACGGCATTAGACATGCCCGTGTGTCAAGGTTGTGGCAAAACATGGCATACATACTGACTTCACCACACGGTCACAAGACACGCCCGTGTGTTTAACCCGTGCTCGACACTGACTTGGCCACACGGCTTGGCACACGCCTGTGTGTGCGCGACCGTGTGGTCTTCCCAGGCTCATTTTAAAATGGCCCTCGAACAACACGGTAGAGACACACGCCCGTGTCCCTGCCCGTGTGGACAAAAATAGGCTATTTACAAGGCCTATAAGCCACCCATTTGGGTCCTCCCTACAAGTCCAAAGTCAAGTATCATAAATGCAACATTTTCAGCCAATTTTAACTCCAAACATGTATCAAATCAACCTATAATATCATCAACCAATTTCATGTTCATTCTCTATACCAAAACATACCAAAGTCATATGTCAAACATTACCAAAATATCAGCTATGAACATACCAAAATGACCATTTCACTTGGCCATATATATATATATACATATATATTTATATATCAAAACATATCACATTATACCAAGATAAGCTTAATACATAACCGAATATACACAATATTAGCATTATGATTAAGCCAATTTCGCATGGCTATATATATACACAAATCATAATGAACCATCTCAAAACTAGCCTATACATGCCACATAACCAAATCTTAAAGCTTTTGTTTACCGAAGCGATAACCGGATAGTGTGATGACGTCTCCTACAATTCCAACCCGAGCAAGTCTCTGAAACTATATAGACATAGGAAAATACATGGAGTAAGCTTTGAAAGCTTAGTAAGTCATAAGCAATTAAATCATTTCAATGATATTTATAAACTAATATCACTAAACCGAAATTAACAAATTTCAATCACATATACCTTTATTGTACTCGTAAATTCATGTAACCACATTAAATAATTCATTTAACTTATTTATTAATGAAAATATACTCATGCTTTCAAACTCGACTAACAACCATTAGCTCATTCATATAAATCAAGCTCACACATATTCATTTCATCGCTGACCAAACCATGGTCATTTATTACAAATCATACATAAAGTTATATCAACTTTTTTACAAACACTTCGAAACTCAAACATCCATAATTTCCTTATTCACATAAACCAAATTCACATACATGAATCATATAGCCAACTCAACCATTTTAATTTCATTATCTGTTCAAGTTTTCGAACCAAGCAATCATACATCAAAGCCATGTTTCATGTTTCGTAAATCTCATACCAAAACATAAGACCACAATTTCATATAACAAGTATATATAACACATCATATTACTCACCCTTATTGAAAGCCATATCTTACTTTCATTCCACATCTTTAATCTTTTAAATAACATTAATAATGCTATCCAATCCAACTCATTTCATCATTCATTTACATAATTTTTCATCGACTTCATACTTAACATCATCAACCACATAGGTTTCGCACATACCTGTACCATTACGTTCTTATCTATCACATTTATCACTTCAATGTTGAAGCATTAATTCATTCGATCATCCTTGAACATTCAACGAACTCGCACACTTAGTGCCAATTAATTAGCCGAAGCTATAATTGTATTGCACACTTAGTGCCAATTAATTAGCTGAAGCTATACTTGTATCGCACACTTAGTGCCAATTAGTTAGCCGAAGCTATAATTGTATCGCACACTTAGTGCCATTACATTAAACCAAACTTATATCGGTATTGCACACATAGTGCCATTTACTCAACCAATGATGTTATAATCTTGCACACTCAGTGCCATTTTAATAGCCGTAGCTCTTTCATTTATCGCACACTTAGTGCCTCAAATTCAATTCACATTTTACATACTTCAACTTCACAATCATATTTCTTTAAACCTCAATTCAACACATATAATGCACATACATTTCAATTTAACAATATTTATTTACTTATGAACTTACCTCGTACTAACACAAACGAACCGAAATGACTATTTGATAATTTTCGACTTTCCCCAATCCAAATCCGATTTCCTCATTTCTTGATCTTTAATTTAGCTTCCAAAGGTGCCGAACTAAAACAAGCTTCATGGCTTTCTTTTTCTCCATATTCTGCCATCAAAGATAAAAATGTATGGCCAATTTAATTTATGTTTTATTTAATCACATATTATTACATAATTTACTATTTTAACCTTTATAAAATAATATAAAAGTTTATAATAGTTATCCACAATAGTCCATGCTATAATTAAATGGCCTAATTTCATTTTAAGGCCTCCACCTTTAAAAGAACATAGCAATATAGCACTTTAACAAATAGCAAGTCATTTTTGCATTTTACGCGATTAAGTCCTTTTTATAAAATCGAGCACACACGATAAAGTTTTCATACGAAAATTTCAAACATATCAATTCACATACTTTAAGCACTGAATATAATATTAAAATATTTTTTTGACTCAGATTCATGGTCCCGAAACTACTATTCCAACTAGGGTCTAAATCGGGCTGTTACACTTGTAATGAGTTAGAGGGAGAGTAATTTGAACTAGAAGTTCAACAAGGATAATTCATTGCAAGTTTCAAATATGGAAATTATCATAAAAGAAATAATTATTCTAGATGGTCATATAGTGGATGTGGGTACTCTAGAAGAGACTCAAGATATAACTAATAACTAAAACTCCAGAAGAGATTCAGGTACCTGAAACTGAAAATTAAAATAATGAAAATAAGAGATTTCAATAAGTTATGTAAATTCGAGAAAATGTCGAACTAATAATAAAAGTGGTCGAAAATGGTTTTGCAAGCAATATTATTGTTGAAATAATGAAATAAAAGAAGAATTTTGAATAAATCTATTGATAAATATTGATATGGAGTAGATTGGTTAAAATAGAAAGACTCAACTCAAGTACAATTAAATTCATGGAGTTTTGCAAAAGCGAAATAAAAAATATGAAGCTTTTCACTAAGGCTCCGTTTGTTTCACTGAAAATCACTTCCGAAAAATGATTTCTGGAAAATGATTTACTTTTCTGGAAAAGCTAATATTTTCTGGTGTTTGGATGAATCTGTGTAAAATATTTTCTGTTATTTGGTGGATTTCTTAAAAATATTTCATAAAAATTGTTTTCAATTAAACAAACATACATTTGAGATTTCTTATTTTTTTCATTGTTTAATTGAATTTATTTTTATCTATAATTTTATATTTTACATTGTTTTTGCATATATTAAAAATATTATGTTAAATTTAGATTCATTACAACGTCATTTTTTAATTACATGACTACTAAGTGAGTATTTTTTTTATTTACAAATGTGACATCAACAAAATTGAAAAAAAAAATTAATGATGTCAACAATTGGACTTGATTTTCAAATTTGAAAAGTAAGTTGACTAAATTCTTGAAAATAAAAGTACAAAGACTAAATTAAAAATCTATGAAGTGTATATAGACTTATAGCATATTTTAACCTTTATACTACAAAATATTTATTATTAATATATTTATAATTGTAATAAATATTTATTATTAAAATTTTAATACTAAAAATTTTCAATAATATGTGAATAATATTATTTAAAATTATTATTTTTAAAATTTATTATTAAAATAAAATTGAAATATTAAATAATTTATTAAAATGATAAATCATATTTATTATATTAATAATTTATTATATGACTAAATATAAATAATTAAATATGTATGTTTAATAATATTGAAAAATATAATATTTTAAATATTTTTAAAAATAAAAATAAAATTTATTATCAATATAATAATATTAAGCTTGATTTAAGTTAATTTTTATATAAAAATAAAATTATCTATAGATAAGCTCTTTTTCGGAAAATGACTTACGCTTTTTAAAAGGATAAGTCATTTTATAGGAAAAAGGGCTTATTTTACCTTGACCTGTAAGTCATTTTTCATTGACCAAACTATTTTCTGTGAAACAAACACAGGAAAATACAAAAAATATTTTCCGTAAAACCTTTTACATGTAAACAAACAGACCGTAAGTGCTGGCATTGATTATGAAAATATATAATATTCTTTTGTGATGGATATAATAACATTTAGATATATTATTAAATTAATAGTTCATAAAAGATTTAATTTGCGTCTAATGGTTGTTGTTACAACCTTTCATGAATCACTATATAGTAAAATTTATATTAAAAAAAATGCTGGAAGCATACTGAAGTTATTGGGAAATTATTCATTTATATGAATTAAAATAATTAAACATATGTGGTAAATTTAACTTAGTCAATAGTAGTTGAAAGATGATAATAAAATAATTTAAAATACCTATTTGTATTTTTATAGATAGATTATGGTTAAAGTTTGTTATGACTATTGTTGAAATTCCTGAAGAGATCAAAATATATTTTCCCCAAAATTTTCTCTCACTCATGACTTTCAAAAGAATGTTTATATAAATGCTTAGCAAATGCGTTCAAATGGTAATTTGAAAAACTAGTATTCAAGATTGAATACATAGAATATGAGATATTATGTGATGTTTTCATGAGGAGGAGTAAATACGCGTTGTACTTTTTTTTCCTTAACCGAAGTTTTGTCCCTTTGGGTTTTCCTAGTAAGGTTTTTAATAAGGCAGCATATTATAAGTATTATAGATATGTATACTCTTTTTCCTTCACTAGAAATTTTTTTTCCCACAGGGTTTTTATCTTAGTAAGGTTTTAACAAGACACATTATCTACCAACGGATATCCAAGGGGGAGTGTTATGAATATTTTATTTTAAAGTAGATGTCCATCAAGATCAAAATAAGTTTTGATGTTCTTTAAATTCTAATAGTCATTAGAATTAGATCTCTACTTCATTTATACTTCTTAAGCGTATAAATAAAGACTTTAGAGAAGTTTTGTAAATATTTTGATTGATCAATAAAATACACTCTCTTTTGCTCTCTCATTTTCTTTGTTCTTTACTTTCTGTCTATTTATTTTATAACATTATCTTTATTATTTATTTATTGCTTTCCTTTCATTTTTCAAGTTTTTTAACTTTTTTTTTTGTTATTTTTATTTTCATTGTTTTTTTATTGTTAGATTTAGTTGGAAATATATTGAATTCTTTTAGTTTATAAATATCTCCTGTGTTTTACCACTCATATTTGAAGTTAAAATACAATTAATTGCATTATAAAGCAAATAAGAATCCATATCGATCGAAGCTGATGATGAGGATGATGCCATTGAAGAAAAAGATGAAGATTGAGTACATTAAAAGGTTTTGTAATATTATCAACATTTATTTTTAAATTGAATTTTATTTTATTGTTAATATAATTTCATTTTAATTATTTTTATGAAGTTGGATTGTTTTTAATTATTAACTAAATTTAACTATTTTTCTTATTCATCATCAACTATTATTATAAATGTTGCATGTTACTTTATTCTTTTTTTTTCTTCAAATTAACATTGTAGTTTACTTTTTTATATAGTTTCAAATTTGTATAGTATTTAAAAACTAATTGAAATTATCATTACCAATGATTTTTAAAAATACGTTATTTAAAAACTAATTAAGAATTGAACACATAAATTTACATGTAACACATGTAACATTAGAAATTAGTGTATTTAAAAGCGTAACCTAAAGTTTAGTGTAAAATATACTTACTCATATAATTTTAAGAATGTCCACTTATCTCTCAAGTTTGAAGAAAATCTCATAAACCCCTTAACATCCATTTACTAAACAAATTTTAAATAAAAAATATTATACCTTTGTTAATATTTATCTATGTATTTTCTGCTTAGCTAATTCATTACTCTATTTTTAATTATAAATACTAAAAAATAAATTTATTTAACTTCAATTAAAATTAAATATTTTAAATATAGTTATTTATAAATCTTGAGATAAATTCATTAATTTTTTTATGTCAAATAATTAGTTACCATTACTAAAAATATTTTAATGAGAAGAAATTGATTAAAATATAAAAGGAAAAATAAAGAAAAAATTAAATTTAAATGTTTAACATATATTTTCAAAAAAAAAAAAAAAAAGAAGAAGAAGAAAAGAAACAAATTATATAAAAATCACAGGTCTTAACGAATTTTTAGCATATCTTTGCCCTCTTCTCACCTACATCGTTAATGCCAACAAGAGAAATCACAGGAATTTCATCATTGAATTGGTCGTAAGCAACCTTTGGACACTCATCTTTGTTATGAACAAAGCTCACATGCAAGCAAGGCTGGATTAAGATTCAAAAACTTATAAAAAGTTAAAAAAAAATTAAAAAGCCCCCTAAAATAATAATATTAAAAAATTTTATAAAAAAACTAAAAAAAATCTTAATCTATTTTTCAAAATTATATAAAAAGTTATAAGTATGCAAAAAAAAAAAATTTTGTTTGTTTGAACTTTTAGGGTTTTTAGAAAATTTTAGATTTTATGAAAATTTTTAAGGATTTTATGATATTTTTTATTTAAAAACTCAAAATTGGTTAAAGAATATCAAAATTTTCATAAAATGCAAAAAAAAAAAAACCTAAATTTTCAAAAAAATAAAACAAAACTACCATAAAATTCTTAAAAAGTTTCTAAAAACTTAAAATTCCAAACAAACATATTTTTTAATTTTATGAAAATTTTAAGAAAACTTTAACGTTGGCATACTTACAATTTAAAATATATATATATATATATATATATATATAATCTTTTTAGTTTTTTTTATATTTTTCTAAGTTATAATATTTTTGGGATTATTTATGATATTTTTAGGTTTTCAATGATTTTTAAATTTTAAGTAAAAATTTTGAAGAATTTAACACATGACAGCGTATTATTGGTTAGCTTAATTTTTTAACCGAAAATCAAATTGGGGGTAACAAACTATACAAAATTAAAATACAAATAAAAAGTAGAAGGCTAAAAGATGTATTAAGCCTTAATCAAATAAAGAAGAGAAGAAACCTTCGAAGGCAAGAGCGCAAATCCTCTGCCTCAAGCGTCTGCTCCCTCTGTGCCCTCATGTACTTTTTTATTTTTTTTCCCATTTTATATCTTATAAACTTTAAATAAAATTAAAATTTTTCTTTTCAATTTTATATTAATTGTAAGAGAATTAAAATGGATATGAAATAAAAATAATAAATTGTAATAAAAGATAAAAATTTAAATCAATTCATCATATATATATATATATGTATATATATATCAATTTATGGAAAAATATAAATAATCTAATATATTAAATTGTGATAAGATGGTTTTTAAATTAAAAACTAATTTTTTTTATTAATACAAGAACTCATATCATTCAAAAATATTGCTTTTTGGATATATGAATTTATTAAGTTTACATTTATAATAAAAATATTTATAATTTATAAAACAATTAAAATCATTTGACTTATTTAAGCTTGGCTAATCTAAATCAAATTGAATCTAAAAAATCCAAGTACACAATTTTGATTTCAAGAAAAATTTAAGTCTAAAAAAATTTAATTGATTCGAACTTAAAATAATTCAAATACAAAACAATTTACATCCAAAATAATCAAATTAGGGGCCACTCAAACCCGTAACTTAATATTGAAATAAGTTTTCCTTTGAAAGAGTTATATGCTCTTTTTTCGTATCAAGAGTAAAAAAATGTATTCCTCACAGGCCCGAATTCAATTATCTTTGAGTTTGGATTATTTTAAATTCGGATCAACTCGAGTTTGAATATTCTCAAGCTCATGTTTTTTCTTGAACTCAAATTTTTAGACTCGTAATTTCACGTATTCAGACCAAGTTAAGTTAAACTATTTAAATAGATTCTTTTATAAATTATAAATATTTTTATTTTAAACTTAATAAACTCATTATATTGAAATTCTTTTTCCAACCTAATAAAATCAAAAGCAATCTTTTCAATTGATTTGAGTTTTTGAATTACTAAATAAAAATAAGTTTTTAGTTTAATATCTTGTCAAGATTCAATCTATTACTTTATTTACATTTTCCATTTAAATATATATAGTGAATTAATTTGATTTGATTTAATTTATTTTTATTTTATTATTACAATTTATTACTTTTATTTCTTATCAATTTTAATTATTCTAAAATTAATATAAAATTTTAAATATAATTATAATTTTAATCAAAATTTATAAAACTTCCCTAAAAATGGAAAAAAATGTAAAAAAAAACCAAATACGTGGCGGGATTTCATTTGGGGGAGGCGATTTCCCTTCCGAAAGCAACGGCTAGTTTTGTTTATAACGGTCAGGATAAAGATGTTACCGATTAAACCCTGGCTCCGGCAGTAATCAAAATCACATCTCCATGCCCATACGATATATATAAACCCTTCTCCTCTTTGCCCTTTTAAAACCATCAATTCTAATCTTCTTTTAAGGGTTCTGGGCATCTTTCGTGATTTTAGAGTTTTGACCTTCTTTGATTAACTGAGTTGTTTGATTTTCAATGGAGACCCCTTTATCTTCAAGAAGAGTTACCAGGCCACAGACTTTGGCTTCTTCCAACAACGGTATCCCTGTTTCCAGTGAGTGATTTTCACTCTTCTTTTATATTATCTGTCTTTGAACAAAGAACGAGAACTTAAATTCCTCGTGTCTTGATGGTTTGTTGTAGAAGGAAAGAATGAAGGTTCGGAGAAGAGTGCGTCGAAAACAAGGACAATAAATGGGAAACAACAAGAAGACGAAGAAAGGTCTGCGCTTATTGATATAACAAACGATTCGCCGATTGTTGGGGTTGCAATGGAGACTCCATCTGCTGTAGTAGGTAAGGGTAAGACTAACATGATGACGATGACGACTCCTGGTTCTGGTGAGGCTTTGTTAAGGGGTCAAGTCAAGAATCTGCTGCTGAAGGTTGAAGAGGAGGCTGAGGTTTCAAAAGTTCCATTGGAGAGCCATCCTTTTGTTCATCTTCAATCCCCAATGGCACTTGTGGCCCCCACTCCCGCAAATACACCCCAGATCTCTAATCTTTCCGAGGATGGAGCATTGGGTTCAATGCTGACGAAAATTGAAAACTTGAAAGAAATTGAAATACGATCCCTTTTTTGTGAAAAACACTCAAATGTTAAAGACTTTCTCGTCTCAAAGTGATAAAATGTCACATCCAATAAGTTGGGACACGACACCTCGAACTTTTAAGAATGAGCTTGCCTTTTACTTAAAATTCGTGTATTTTAAGCCCCTTTTTTAAAAGGGTATTCGATTATTTAGAGTAAACGAGAAAAAATTGAAACCCAGTAAGTTAGGGCACGATATCCCGAACTTCCAAATACCGAATATTGCATTTGTTTGCAAAAATCTTATCTTGAGGCAACAAGATGTCATATGCAGTAAGTTAAGACATAACACCTCGTATCTCTGAGAATAAGTATTTTATTCAAAACTCGTGTTGCGAAAAAAAAAGAATATGTCGTTATTTAGGTTAAACGAGAAAAATTAAAACCCAGTAAATTAGAGCACGATTTTCTTGAAGTCCCAAATACGGGGTATCGCTTTTGATAAGAAAGTTATTTCCATCGGGTAAAGGTTAATACAATATAAGTTTGTAATAATAAGAAAAAGAATGCATAAACAAATACAAATTTCGATATTGACATACACGAATGTGAACGATAATGATGATAAGAAAAAAAATAAAATAAATGAATGAATAAGCTAAGATAAAAAGAAATAATAAATAAGCTAAAAAAATATTTGAAATTAAAAAGAACTAGAAGTAAATAAATAAATATTATATAAAACTATTTAAAAAATGATGGTAATAGTAGTGATAATAATAATGTGATAATGATAATAAAATTAGTAATAATAATAATATGTTAAACAAAAACGATAGTGACAATAATTTAAGAATGTTAATAGCAATAAAATAGGATGGTAATAGTAATAAAAAATAATGATAATGATAATAATAATAATAATAATAATAATAATAATAATAATAATAATAATAATAATAGTAAATAACAATAACAACAAAATAATAATAATAATGATAATAATAATAAAGAATAAATGATAAGAATTAACTTGAAAATAAAATAGCAAAATAGTGAAAAGGGACTAATTGGGCTTTAAAACAGAAGTTTCGGGGCAAATTCGAAATAAAATGAAAAGGGAAGGTCCATATTACAATGCGCGAAAGAAGTGAGGGGCCAAAAGTGCAATATTCCCTTCCTTCTGAAACGCGTAGCATAAGGGAGGACCAAAATGAAATCAAAATAAAATTTCAGGGAAAAATTAAAAAATAACGAAAGATTTAATTATAGAATTATAAAAAAAAAGCGAAAGGGCTAAAAGTACAATTAGCCCTTCCATTAGAAAACACGCGGATCTTCCACTGAAGCGGGTCGGGTCGCACGGGTCAGGCATGAAACGACGTCGTTTTGGTATTAAGAAGGCCGACCAAAACGACATCGTTTTGATCGGCTATATAAGTCAGATTTAAAAAAAAAAATTCATTTCTTATTTGTTTTAAAAAAATAAAGGAAATATGTATATATATGCGAAGGAAGAAAATAAAGAGAAAGGTAAACAAAAAAAAAAAAAAATCAAGACCTTTGCACGATGAATCTGTTCTTGATTAGCTTGTTGCGTTTTTTGTTGAAATCTATTCTTTGTATTTTTTTTATATTTGTTGAAGCGAAAAAAAACCGAAGAAAAAAACAATGGTTTCTTAGATGGCTTTTATAGCAACTTTACATACTTTGTTTATCACTTTCTGTCCCTTCTTCATTTAATTTTGCAGGTGCAAGTGGAGGCACTGACTAGGGCGGTGGAGTAGGTAGCCGGCTAACATGGGGCGATGGGATGTCGGCGGTGCTAGGGGTTGATTAGGGTTTCAGCTTTTTTGAAACCCTAAATTTGGCTAGTTGGGTCAAGAATTTGGGCCTGTGTGGGTTTGGGTCAGCTTTGTTTGGGTAGGGCTGTAATGGGTCTTGGTTTTGGGTAGGTCTGTTTAGATTGGGTTTTTTGTAAAATGGGCCCCGGGCAAATTGGCTTACTACAACTGCCTCTCTTTGCTCGTTGTCGTGTAACGAAAATGGAGCAAAGATTTTTAAAAAAGACCAAATTTGCCCAGTCTCACTGAGTCTTGACTTTTTTGGTGCTCCACTTCTTCATGTAGCATCGCTCTAGTCCACTGCGTCTTGTTGCTTCGATCCACTCCACTGTAACTTCAGAAAGGTGAGATTTGTGGTTTCAATCTGCTCCACTACAACTTCAAGGAGATAAGATTTGTTTTGATCTGCTCTACTGCAACTTCAGAGAGGCAAGATCTGTTTATTTGTAGTTTCAATTTGTTCCATTGTAATTTCAGGGAGAAGAGATTTGTAGCTTCGATCTAATTCGCTAAAACTTCAAAGAGATACGAATTGTGGCTTCGAGCCTCTCAAGTGCCATTTCAGGGAGAAGAGATTTGTAGTTTCGATCTACTCTGCTGGAACTTCAAGGAGATACGAATTGTGGCTTCGAGCCTCTCTAGTGCCATTTCAGTGAGAAGAGATTTGTAGCTTCGATCTACTCCGCTGGAACTTCAACGAGATACGAATTGTGGCTTCGAGCCTCTTCAGTGCCATTTTAGGGAGAAGAGATTTGTAGCTTCGATCTACTCCGCTGGAACTTCAAGGAGATACGAATTGTGGCTTCGAGCCTCTCTAGTGCCATTTCAAGGAGAAGAGATTTGTAGCTTCGATCTACTCTGCTGGAACTTCAACGAGATATGAATTGTGGCTTCGAGCCTCTCCAGTGCCATTTCAGGGAGAAGAGATTTGTAGCTTCGATCTACTTCGCTGGAACTTCAAAGAGATACGAATTGTAGCTTCGAGCTTTTCCAGTGCCATTTCAGGGAGAAGAGATTTGTAGCTTCGATCTACTCCGCTGAAACTTTACAGAGACACGAATTGTGGCTTCGAGCCTCTCCAGTGTCATTTCAGGGAGAAGAGATTGGTAGCTTCGATCTACTTCGATGGAACTTCAAGGAAATACGAATGGTGGCTTCGAGCCGCTTCAGTGACATTTCAGGGAGAAGAGATTTATAGCTTCGATCTACTTCGCTGGAACTTCAAGGAGATACGAATTGTGGCTTCGAGCCTCTCCAGTGCCATTTCAGAGAGAAGAGATTTGTAGCTTCGATCTACTCCGCTGAAACCTTCGAGCCACTCCAGTGCCATTTCAGGGAGAAGAGATTGGTAGCTTCGATCTACTCCGCTGAAACTTCAAGGAGATACGAATTGTGGCTTCGAGCCTCTCCAGTGTCATTTCAGGGAGAAGAGATTGGTAGCTTCGATCTACTCCACTGGAACTTCAAGGAGATACGAATAGTGGTTTCGAGCTTCTCTAGTGCCATTTCAGGGAGAAGAGATTTGTAGCTTCGATCTACTCCGCTGGAACTTTAAGGAGGTACGAATTGTGGCTACGAGCCTCTCCAGTGCCATTTTAGGGAGAAAAGATTTGTAGCTTCGATCTACCCCGCTGAAACTTTAAGGAGATAAGAAATGTTCATTTCGACCTACTCCACTACTACTTAGGGAGATAAGATCTGTAATTCAGCCTGTTACCCTACAGCTTAAAGGGGTTAAGGCTCATCGTCTTCGATTTGCTCTACTATTGCTTAGGGAGATAAGATCTGTAATTTTTAGCCTGTTACCCTACTGCTTAGGGGGTTAAGGCTCACCATCTTCGATCTGCTCCACTACTGCTTAGGGAGATAAGATCTGTAAATTCACTGATGTTGTTGCACCATCCTTTAGGAACATGATCTGTAGAATCAGTTTCATGTATCTATGCTTATGCCAAATAATTAGGATACTATGATCGAAATGAAGCAAATGCTCCTAACTAGATGTGTTATGAATGATCTATAAATGCATAAGTGCAACATGTTATGAGAATGACCCCTTTTTAATGTTTGGGTTGCCATTATTCTTTGTTCATCAAGGTTCTATCACTGAAACAATATCCTGTCTTCTTGTTCAGCTCAGATCTTGGACAGAAAACCCGAAGAGGTAGTCCCAATTTAAACTCTTCTTTCTCAAATATTTCCAATCCCTAGGTTTGATTAGTTCTAAATAATAGTCCTGTCTCAGGTTCCTGTACTATTTAGAAACTTTCAGAGTAATATGCAGAACTCATTTTGCAAAAGTGTCATTACTCCATTAATTGTTATTTTAATGCAAAATGCTTGAGAAGGATCGTAACAATGGACAGAACTGAAATTTATTAGAAACAAAATTTGAAAGGAATAGATTAATCACAGAACGCAAACATTGCTGGAAAACAAAATGAATAAAAGGAAAATAGGTGCCCCAGATATCGCAGCATGAGCTTCTCTATAGGAACTTCTTGAAGACCCTTTTTTGAGCCTAATATGTGTTTAGGGGATTGAGAGTACTCTTGTTGATGCCCCAAGATGTAACATCTCTCCTCTTTGTTAATTCAGGTATCGCAAAACTACCACATGCCCCACCTTCGATCAAAATTTTGAATCACCTTTTACGGGTTTTCAATTCAAAATCCCTTTGGTCTCAAGGTACTCTTTGTGAGTTTTCATCTTGGCCTCTCCTCTCCTTTTTTTTGTGGCAAAGTATTTCTTAACCGAATCTGAATTTACAGGATTGGGTAAAGTCTTGCCATCCATTTCGTTCAATATCAACGCTCCTTCAAAAAAGGCCTTCTTCACCACATAAGGTCCTTCCCAATTTGGCATCCATTTTTCTTTGAAATCCTTTTGTATAGGCAGGATCTTTTTTAATACTAGGTCTCCCTCGTGGAATTCTTTGGGATGAACTTTTTTGTTGTAAGCTCGCATCATCCTTTTTTGGTACATCTGACCATGACGGATAGCCCTTAGCCTTTTTTCTTCAATCAAATTCAACTGATCGTATCAAGATTGGATCCATTCTGCTTCATCCAATTTCACTTCTACCAAAACTCTGAGGGAAGGAATCTTGACTTCGATGGGTAAAACTGCCTCCATTCCATAAACCAATGAGAAAGGCGTTGCTCCGGTAGAGGTCCTGATTGACGTTCGATAAGCATAAAGGGCGAATGGTAACTTCTTATGCCAATCTTTATAAGTTTCAGTCATCTTTCCCACAATCTTATTGATGTTCTTATTGGCTGCTCCGACTACACCGTTTATCTTCTGGCGATACGGTGACGAGTTGTGGTGTCTGATCTTGAACTGACTGCAGACTTCTGCTATCGTACTGTTGTTCAAATTCAATGCATTGTCAGATATAATCTTTTCTAGCATTCCATATCGATAGATAATTTTCTTTTTCAGGAACTTGCTAACTGTCGATTTTGTAACATTGGCATATGAAGCGGCCTCTACCCACTTGGTGAAATAATCGATGACCACAAAGATGAATCGATGCCCATTTGAAGCTTTTGGCGAAATTGGCCCAATCACATTCATGCCCCACATCAAGAAAGGCCATGGAGAAGTCATAACATGCAGAGGTGAATAAGGCACATAAATCTTGTTTCCATAGATTTGGCACTTATGACATCTTTTGGCGTAATTAATACAGTCTCCTTCCATGGTGGAACAATAATAACCAAATCTCATAATTTGTCTGGCAATTGTAAAGCCATTAGCGTGTGTCCTACAGACGCCCTCATGGACTTCTTCTAAGATTTTCTTAGCTTCTATAGCATCTACACATCTTAACAGTACATGATCCTTCCTTCTTTTGTATAGGATCTCCCGTCCAAGACATAGTCATTGGCCAGTCTTCTCAACGTTCTTTTGTCATTCTTAGTAGCTTGGTCAGGGTACTCATGATTCTTCACATACCGCAGGATATCATGGTACCAAGGGTGATCATCATTTTCTTCTTCTTCTTCAAGGTTGTAACAATAAGCTGGAGCCTCGTAAATACTCATTTGGATCGGTTTCACAACCTCTTGTTTGTTCACCTTGATCATGAAAGCTAAAGTTTCTAGGGCATCAGCTATCTGATTTTCTTCTCGTGGGAGATAGCAGAAGATGATATTATCAAATTCTTTAATTAATTCAAGAACTATCTTTCAGTAATTGATCAACTTGGGGTCTCTCGTCTCCCATTCACCTTTAAGTTGATAAATCACTAGCGCAGAATCTCCTTATACCTCTAACACCTTGATCTTACGTTCTATGGCTGCGTAAATTCCCATGATGCATGCTTCGTATTCGGCCATATTGTTTGTACAATCAAAATCTAATTTACAAGTGGAGGGATAGTGATCTCTGTTTAGGGATATCAAGACTGCCCCGATTCTGTTACCCAGAACATTTGATGCTCCGTCGAAGTTTAGCTTCCAAGGATGACCTTCTTGAAGGTCTTTTTCAGTGGTTGCCACGTACATTAGATCTTCATTTAGAAAATCAAAGTTTAGAGGCTCGTAGTCTTCTAGAGCTCTACTGGCTAGAAAATCTGCTATTGCAATCCCTTTTACAAATTTCTGGTTCACATAGACTATATCAAATTCAGAAAGTAGAATTTGCCATCGGGTCATTCTCCCATTCAAAGCAGTCGACTCCATCAAGTACTTTAGAGGATCCAGTTTAGAGATCAGCCAAGTTGTGTGGTACAACATGTATTGTCTCAGTCTTCGGGTGTCCAGATTAAGGCATAACACAACTTTTCAATTGGCGAGTATCTCGTCTCACACTCAGTGAACTTTTTACTGAGGTAAGATATCGTTCTTTCTTTCCTTCCTGACTCATCGTGTTGGCCAAGTACACATCCCATAGAATTTTCAAATACTGCCAAATACAGTATCAATGGCTTATTTGGACTAGGTGGTGTCAACACTGGGGCATTGGACAAGTATTGCTTAACCTTGTCAAAAGTCTTCTGGCACTTCGCATCCCAAACACCAAGGTTATGTTTCTTAAGGAGACGGAATATGGGATCACATTTCTCGGTTACTTGTGAAATGAACCGAGCGATGTAATTTAGTCTCCCTAAGAATCCCCGAACTTTTTTTTGAGTACGCGGTGGAGGTAACTCTTGTATGGCTTTGACTTTATCTGGGTCAATCTCAATCCCTTTTTCACTGACTACGAATCCTAACAGTTTCCCTGACCTGGCGCCGAAGGTACATTTTGCAGGATTGAGTTTCAGCTAGAATTTCTTTAACCTCAAAAATAATTTCCTCAAGACTTGCACATGCTCTTCTTTTGTCCGGGATTTGGCGATCATGTCGTCGACATAGACTTTAATTTCTTTGTGCATCATATCACAAAAGAAGGTTACCATGGCTCTTTGATATGTTGCTCCCACATTTTTCAGTCCAAACAGCATCATCTTATAGCAAAAGGTTCCCCACATGGTTACAAATGTGGTTTTATTCATGTCTTCAGAATGCATCTTGATCTGATTGTACCCTGGGAAACCATCTATGAAGGAGAACAGTGAGTAACCTGCCGTGTTGTCCACTAAGGTGTCAATATGGGGTAATGGGAAATTATCCTTCGGGCTGGCTTTGTTTAAATCCCTATAGTCTACACACATCTGAACTTTTCCATCTTTTTTAGGGACGGGGACAATATTGGCTACCCATTCCGAGTACTTAACTACTTGTAAGAAACCAGCATCAAATTGCTTCTTGACCTCTTCTTTTATTTTCAACAAAACATCTGACCTCATTCTTCGGAGCTTCTGTTGAACTAGCTTGCATTCTTCTTTAATGGGGAGCCTGTATACTACAATATTAGTACTTAGCCCAGGTATATCTTGATACGACCATACAAAGACATCTTTGAACTCTTGGAGTAACTCAATAAGGTCCCGCTTTGTCTCTGTAGTAATGTAAGCTCTGATCTTTACTTCTTTCTTTTCTAGTTCATCTCCCAAGTTCACGACTTCTACTGACTCTTTGTGAAGTAGAATCTGCTTCTCCTCTTGTTCTACCATCCTTAACAAATCAGGGGATAAGTCACAGTCTCTGTTATCTTCAAAGTTCTGAGATCCCTTTACACACATATCCCGCTTAAAAAGAGATTCTGATTTAGTAGCAACGTTGCTCATATCGTTGATATCTGGAGACCTGTTGTAGGTGTGAAGGAAGATACAAAGAACAAGAGAATCTAAGAATAATGACATGTATGGTATGAATGAAAGAATAAAAGAATATTTGCACAGACTAAGATGAAAGGATGGATTTCATTGAAATAACGATTTTGAACATAAGCCTATTTCACAAAAGGGACTCTTATTACTCCTAGGCCTAGAGAAATAAGTGTGTTTTGGACATTACCCTGTGTTAGTTCTAAAGACTACAGGAATCTCTTCCGCAGTCCAATTATTCAGAACACTTCCTGGCTCATAAGGGCGAATGCCTGACAAATTCTCTATTTCAGTTCCTTATTCATATGTGGCGTTAATGCTGAAGTTTTCCAACATTTCTTCGACAGAATCTTTCCTTGTCGATCTTTCTTCAGAGTAAATAGTCCCTCCCAACACAAACGTTCTGGATATGTGAGGAAAGGTCATTGACTCCTATTTAACCTCTTCCCCATTTAAACGCGTTTTTCTCCTTTCTTGTTTCTTCTCTTGCTCCTTTTTCTTTTACTTTGCATCTGGCTTGAATCATAAGCCAAAGTGATCTCGTTTGTCCATGAGTATAGGTGTCTCGATTCTTCCTTGTAGGCTTCTTCCAAGCCCACTCCTAGGTAAAGCTCATTTTCTAACTGTCAGTTGTAGGCCCATTCTTATAGTTTTAGAGATTCTGGACGTCGGGACCTTATTTCCTTCAACAGCAAAGGTCGCATTTACAAATTCTAATGACCGAAAAGAATATTCTATGGCTTCATCATTTGTCCCCATATATGGTGCATCGCTGGTAATGGACGCAATGATATCTTCTTCCGCGTTTATGGTCACCAATTGGCCTTCCGTTATAAATTTGAGCTTTTGATGTAACAATGATGGCACTGCCCCTGCTAAGTAAATCCATGGCCTTTCCAATAAGTAATTGTAAGAGGGCTTGATGTCCATTACCAAGAAATCTACCTCGTACGTGCTAGGACCAATTAGAAGGGGTATTTCAATCCTCCCCATTACTTTTCTTTCGGTACCATCAAACGCCCTCACTATATTTTGGCATATCTTCATATGGGAACTATCCACTGGCAACCTATTCAATGTGGATAGAGGTAAGACGTTTAGTGCCGATTCATTATCAATCAATACTCCCGGCAATGTGTATCATTTGCAACGTATGGTAATGTGCAAAGCCTTTGTGGACCCCATACCTTCCGATGGTATTTCGTCATCATTAAAGAAAATAAAATTATCGGCGCTGATGTTGTTGACCAGACAGTCCAGTTTGTTGATAGAGATGTCATCCGCGACATAGGTCTCGTTTAGCACTTTCATTAACGCGCTCCGATGTGTCTCTGAGCTCAAAAGTAAGGCTAGCACTGAGATGCGAGCTGGTTGCTTATGTAGCTGTTCAACAACGTTGTACTCACTATGCTTTAAGAATTTAAAGAATTCTCTAGCATCTTTTTTAGTTACTGGCTCGTTAATTGGTGAGTCGAGCCTGACTGTCTTCTTCTTACTTTGCTCGACTATTGGGGCCTTTCCTTTAACAGTTTTAGTTCTTGTACCCACAAGATCATAACGTCTCCCACTGCGTGTATAGAAACCTACATTTTGGCTCTCCCCTGAAGCGCTAGCCGGATTCTCTTCCCCCGAGATTGTCACATTACAGTTATAATTCCAAGGTACCCTTCTGCTATCTTTATAAGGGAAAGCAATGGGCTTCTGGATTACGACTTTTGGTGTAGCTAGTACCCCAGCTTCATTAATTTTCAGTCGTGATATGATAACCACTGGGTGGTGGGCTTTGTAAATATTCTTTGTTGACCCCTCTTCTAAGGCACACACATCTGTTCCTTTTGGGCTTCCAACATACTTAAAGAATTCTAGCTCCTTATTATCCATCAATCCTTATACTAGAGCCCTAAATTCATTGCATTTTTGAATCTCATGATCTTCTTGATCATGGAACTCGCAATAATTCTTTGCTCCTCGGGGTTTGTCCCTTGAATTCTGTATTATTAACCCTCTTTCCACCATTTTCTTCGATACCTGTTTCAGCGGGGTATTCACTTCTGCGACATTCATCTTGATTTCTTTCCTCAAACTCTCGATTATCGCATTTATCCCCTTATCCCCATGGTTAGGTAATGAATTTTCTGCACTAGATGTATCATCAAATTTCACGATGCCTAGTTGAATGAGTCTTTCAATCAACTTCTTGAAAGCAGTGCAGTTTTCTATCGAGTGTCCCGTGGTTCCCAAGTGGTACTCGCATTGGGCGTTTGCGTCATACCATTTAGGGTACGGGGGTTGCATTGGCTTTAAATAGAAGGGAGACACAACACTTGTATCTAATAAACTTTGATATAACTCTTTATACGTCATTGAGATAGGCGTGAATTGGAGTATCTCCCTATTTTGCTTTGTGTTGGGCTCTTGTCTGGGTGGGCCCTGCTGACTAGTGGTTGTTGACCTCAGTTGGCTTACGGTTATCGATTTCGAATATGTGCTCACATTATTGACCTCGTGCTCTTTCTTTCTTGGGGCTGGCCTTTTGGCATTTTCTCCAGCCTCAATCTTCCCGCATCTTATCACGTTTTCTATCATCTCTCCAGACATTACTATGTCTGAGAAACTCTTAGTAGCGCTTCCTAGCATGTGGTTAATGAATGGAGCCTTCAGCGTATTGATAAAGAGCATGGTCGTTTCTTTCTCCAGAATAGGTGGTTGGACTTGCGTCGCCACCTCTCTCCATCTTTGGACGTACTGCCTGAAGCTCTCATTTTGCTTCTTCTCTATGTTTCGTAACGTGATACTATCAAGGGCCATATCTATCACGTGACTGTACTGCTTCATGAAAGCTTGTGCTAGATCCCTCCATGAATTGATCTGGGTACGACTCAGTTGGCTGTACCATTTAGATGTTGCCCCAACCAGACTTTCTTGGAAACAGTGAATCAATAGTTGGTCATTATTAACATAGACTACCATTCGTCTGTAGAACATAGTGATGTGAGCTTCAGGACAGCTAGTCCCATTATACTTCTCAAATTCTGGAGTTTTAAACTTGGGGGGAAGCACCAAGTCCGGAACCAAGCTTAATTCTTTAGCATCGATTCCACCACGATAGTCAGCGTTTTCCATTTCTTTAAATTTTTCTTCTAACTACCTACACCGTTCTTCGAGTTCTTTTGGGATCTCCACCTTTGTCTTTTCTGTTTTTATCACTTCATCAAGATCGGGGACAATGGGGTTAGCCGGGTTATCCCCCGGATTAAAGCTTGAGCCAGTTTGATAATTCATCGGCACCGAGACACCAGCCTGAAACTGTTGGGGCCTAATTGTGACAGATGGCCTTCTTGGGTACACATCAGGTTGTGTCTGAACATTCGTTGGGGTAAAACCCGGAGGGTAGATAGGATCCTCATTATCATCTCCTGCGTTGATCATGGGGGTTTTTTTCTTTTTCTAAACCACCAACCAATAGTCGTGTTAATTGATCCATCATACTTTTTTGGGACTCCAGCATTTAGTCTATCATATCTTGCTGGATTTTGGCCAGCTGTTCTTGCATATGTTTTTGCAGTTGATCCTACATCTCTTTTTGCATTTGTTCCAATCTCTCCAACTTTTGGTCCATTACTTTTGTTTTTCCTCTTGTACCGTAGCAATGTTCCAGGGTAGCTGCCATAATTTTTAGGGTTTTTTGTGAGACTTAGTGTGTATGATGCAATCCTAATGCATGAATGCAATGAATGCAAAAAATGCATTGATTCTGATTCAATTTCATTAGAATAACTTTTCTAGAAAACAAGTTCCTTTACATAAAACAAATTACATATAAGGCTTAGCCCTGATACTTAAGGCATTGACCTGCCTAAGAAGCCAAGCTAGCTCTCGGCTTCGGTCTGATTCTAACTTGTATTTTTAACTCAGCACATCAGCCTGGACTGCTAATGTTTGTAGGTGATCATCCACTTCTCGTACTTGAGTCAAAGCTTCGCCTATGACGTAATCCCTATTCCTGACCTGATCTTGAGATTGATGAAGTTGCTCCTTCCATCGCTCGTTATTTATCTCAAGGATTTCAATCTGAAGTTCACGATTTTGCAGCGCTGCTTTAAGTTCTTCTGTCTTTTCTTCTAACTCTTTAATTCTACTTTGACTACCTTTCAACTCGATTACAGAGTTACAGGTACGGTACTGATACAAGGACTTTTCTAAATCTGACACCCGAATCTTTAATCCCTCTTTCTCGCTTTGGCTTTCTACCAAACTCCTTTTTAGAGTACATTCTCGAGCTTGAGCATCTCAAAATTTTTCTTCCCATTGGCTGGCTTTACTTTTCTCTTCTTTAACTTTCTACCGCCACTGTTCAGACATTTTTCCTAACCTAGCGGTTCTCATTGACCTTCGCAGCTTCTTGTAGTCTATTTTCAAACTGTCCAAATCCTCTTTAGCCTTGTTTTTTCCTTTTCTGAGTCTTTCAGCTTTTAGTTTCTGGACATCGACATCTAACCCCAGCTGCATTTTTTCTTCCTTCAACTACTCAATTCTTTTTTCTAGTTCCAGGCTCTTTCTCTCGAAATCTTGTCTGATGATCTCTAGCTCAGATGGGATTACTTTCAAGTGTTCTTCCATTGATCGGGGGTTTTCTTGATCTAACATAGGGATGTTGTCGTTAATCCTCTGATCCCACCACCGGTCATACTCAGGGGTTGTCATAGGATTGGCAGTAAACTTTTTCATTCTACAAGTCTGGTTCCAGGCATTCGATATTTCACGAACTTTTTTTTTGTAATTATTCCCCGTGTATACGAACTAGCACTGAGCTAACTTGTATATTGGTGGAGTAAACTGTCTTCATCTGTATTGTCTTAATATAAGCAAAGGAGCATACCCGATGGCTCCCCATATTCCTAGCAAGAGAACCCAATCAAAGCCTCCACATCGATATAATATTTCATCAGGAACCATCCACGGGGATCTCCATTCAACGTCTTCCGATTGCAAATTTTGAAGGACCGTCATCCAATTTTCCTCTGTAATATCATCTTGCCTCGGTGTAGCAACTAACTCTTTCAGTGGAGAGTAGTTTTCGGAGAAGATGTGATACGAGACCTTTTCCACTTTCCAAAAATGGCTATGGAACCAAGATAGCAAGAGCTATACGCATCCAATAAATCTCCCTTCACCCGCTCTTCGATAAGCATTTAATGATCTGAAAGTTTCAGCCAAGATCACGGGTA
Organism: Gossypium anomalum; assembly: GCA_025698475.1. Classification (NCBI taxonomy): domain Eukaryota; kingdom Viridiplantae; phylum Streptophyta; class Magnoliopsida; order Malvales; family Malvaceae; genus Gossypium; species Gossypium anomalum. The sequence continues at coordinate 23,050,002 of CM046966.1, forward strand.
CAGGTGTGGTCCCTTTACTAAGCCTGTCAAAGCCCCAAAGCTTTGGGGAAGATAACCAGTCCATAAATGCCTAAGGCGAAGACATCTACCCTCTTCTTCACATCGGGATGCACTAAGATTAAATCCCTCAAATTCCTCCAAGGAATGCACCTACAATCTCCTTTTTGTTTGATCCGGGCTGTAACCCACTGTTCGCTCATCCCAGTGATGTTCATCATCCTTTTTGAGAATGCTGGGACATTGGCAGCTCTGGAATAAATTCATCAACTTTGAATCTTGAACAGCGGAGCAAGGTCAGATACTCTTCTATCGTGGGTACCAAATCTACCTTCCCGAAAGTGAAGCAACTGTACGCAGAATTCTAATACTGGGCGAGGGCTCGAAATAGGTGCTCGTCTACCTTGATATCGAGCAGATAGGGTAAATCACCATAATGATAGTAGAATAGTTGTTTGATCTCGTCATCCTACTGATCCCAAATTTCTTTCATCTCTTGGAGGTTATTTTGGGTCACACTGATCCGAGTGAAATTTCACAATTCTGACACGTACCCCTCGGTAAGACTATCACCTTTCTCTTGCTGTGTTGTCTCGGCCCATATCTGAACAGCCGTATTGTCTTCCACTTTATCAAAAAATCCCTTTTCCATGATAAGTTATCTATTTAGCAACCGAATGTGAATCAACACCTTTTGTGATGAAAATGTCATGCAAATACAATCAAAGTAAAACAAAGCAAGTCAGCATTTCATACACAGTTTAAAGCAAACAAGGAAAATAAATATAGCCTTGCACAAGTAACCACTAGGGTTTAGTGTAGTTCTACCTAAAGTGGGTTCCTACGACTTGCTATATGTGGCTCGATTCTAGCGTAAAAGTACCTGAACCAGCAGATTCTTCGATCTTCACCCATTATAGGCTCATACAGATCGAGTTCAGTTCAGGGGAATACGTTTCCCTATGGCTGCACGGAGATGAAAATGTCACGAAGACATAGGTACAGATGTATCCCGAAAGTGATCCATTATCCTGCACGGAGGTGAAAACCTCACGAAGGAATAGTTTCTCACTCCCACTTAAGAGGGTAAGATCAACCGATCATGCAATGCAATGTGCAAAATGATACCAAAATTTAAACCAATGCAGCAATTATAAACCATAATGATGAAGATCGTAGCACAAAACAGATGAAATGTAATGAAAGGATCATATATCAAAATCAAATTTTTGATTTTTGACAAAAAGACAAAAATTAATCAACTCATGGCTTGACTCTCTTAAAAACGTCCCCAGCGGTGTCGCCAAGCTGTCGAAACCATTTTTTTGGAAACAGGGATCAACTTTTTTTGGAAATGAAAACGAGAAAACAGGGAGTCGCCACCAATCCTTTTTAATGAGGTGTGATCGGGTCACCTCAAATTAATTATTTTAATAAAAGTTAAGATTTACTAAAACGATATTTTTTTTGGTCTACGAAAATCAGAGAATGAGTTCGGGAGTGGGTTACGCACGAGAAAGGATTAGCACCCTCGATACGCCCAAAGATTGGTACCTAGTTAATTAATTAGTGTCTTAGTGTTGAAAATTGAAAACTTGAAAGACTTTTGAAATACGATCCCTCTTTTGTGAAAAACACTCAAATGTTAAAGACTTTCTCGTCTCAAAGTGATAAAATGTCACATCCAGTAAGTTGGAACATGATACGTCGAACTTTTCAGAATGAGCTTGCCTTTTACTTAAAATTCGTGTATTTTAACCCCCTTTTTAAAAAGGGTATTCGATTATTTAGAGTAAACGAGGAAAAATCAAAACCCAGTAAGTTAGGGCACGATATCCCGAACTTCCAAATACCGAATATTGCCTTTGTTTGCAAAAATCTTATCTCGAGGCAACAAGATGTCATATCCAGTAAGTTAGGACATAACACCTCATATCTCCGAGAATAAGTATTTTATTCAAAACTCGTGTTGTGAAAAAAAAAGAATATGCTGTTATTTAGGTTAAACGACAAAAATCGAAACCCAGTAAGTTAGGGCATGATTTTCTCGAAGTCCCAAATACGGGGTATCGCTTTTTATAAGAAAGTTATTTCCATCGGGTGAAGGTTAATACAACATAAGTTTGTAGTAATAAGATAAAGAATGCATAAATAAATACAAATTTCAATATTGACAGACAAGAATGTGAACGATAATGATGATAAGAGAAAAAATAAAATAAATGAATGAATAAGCTAAGATAAAAAGAAATAATAAATAAGCTAAAAAAATATTTGAAATTAAAAAGAACTAGAAGTAAATAAATAAATATTATATAAAACTATTTAAAAAATGATGGTAATAGTAGTGATAATAATAATGTGATAATGATAATAAAATTAGTAATAGTAATAATATGTTAAATAAAAACGATAGTGACAGTAATTTAAGAATGCTAATAGCAATAAAATAGGATGGTAATAATAATAATAAATAATGATAATGATGATAATAATAATAATAATAATAATAATAATAATAATAATAATAATAATAATAATAATAATAGTGGCAATAGCAATAATAATAGAAATAATAATAGTAAATAACAATAACAATAATAATAATAATAATAATAATAATATAGTTAAAAATAATAATAATAATAATAATGATGATGATGATGATGATAATAATAATAATAATAATAATAATAATAATAATAAATGATAAGAATTAACTTGAAAATAAAATAACAAAATAGTGAAAAGAGACTAATTGGGCTTTAAAACAGAAGTTTCGGGGCAAATCCGAAATAAAATGAAAAGGGAAGGTCCATATTACAATGCGCAAAAGAAGTGGGGGCCAAAAGTGCAATATTCCCTTCCTTCTGAAACGCGTAACATAAGGGAGGACCAAAATGAAATCAAAATAAAATTTTAGGGAAAAATTAAAAAATAATGAAAGATTTAATCATAGAACTATAAAAAAAAAAGCGGAAGGGCTAAAAGTACAATTAGCCCTTTCATCAGAAAACACATGGATCTTCCACTAGAGCGGGTCGGGTCGCACGGGTCAAGCATGAAACGACGTCGTTTTGGTATTAAGAAGGCCGACCAGAACGACGTCGTTTTGATCAACTATTTAAGTCAGATTTTTTTAAAAAAATTCATTTCTCATTTGTTTTAAAAAAAAAATTCTTTCTTTCTTTTTTTCTCTGTAGAGGTCCCTGCTCCGGTGAGAAGTTCGGTCGATTCTTTGCCGCGATCACACACTGCACCGCCACCACACTCCATGGCGAGAAAAATAAAAAGGTTTTTTTTTGTTTTTTATTTTTTTATATTTATTTATATATATATATATATATGCTGTTTTTTAGAAAGAAAAATAAAAGAAATATGTATATATATGCGAAGGAAGAAAATAAAGAGAAAGGTAAACAAAATAGAAAAAAAATCAAGACCTTTTCACGATAAATCTGTTCTTGATTAGCTTGTTACGTTTTTTTGTTTAAATCTATTCTTTGTATTTTTTTATATTTGTTGAAGCGAAAAAAAACCGAAGAAAAAAACAATGGTTTCTTAGATGGCTTTTATAGCCACTTTACATGCTTTGTTTATCACTTTCTGTCCCTTCTTCATTTAATTTTGCAGGTGCAAGTGGAGACACTGACTAGGGCGGTGGAGTAGGTGGCCGACTGACATGGGGCGATGGGACGTCGGCGGTGCTAGGGGTTGATTAGGGTGTTAGCTTTTTTTGAAACCCTAAATTTGGCTAGTTGGGTCAAGAATTTGGGCCTGTATGGGTTTGGGTCAGCTTTGTTTGGGTAGGGTTGTAATGGGTCTTGGTTATGGGTAGGTCTGTTTAGATTGGGTTTTTTTGTTTGGGTTAAAAGTTGTAAAATGGGCCCTAGGCAAATTGGGCTTACTACAAAGGCATAAGCAAGATAAGCATGACAGAGATGTCCACGGGAAAGCACACAAGATTTGTTGATAAAAGCGATGATGAGATTGAAGAAGAAGAAGAGTGGGGAGAGAATGGGGAGTATTCAAATGATATAATGAGGTTGAAGGGGTTGCCAACACCCAAAGGAAAGCACCTGCGCTTTCCTTTGGAGGAGGAGGTTGAGCTATGTAAAGGCATAAGAAAGATAAGCATAACGGAGATGTTCATGGGAAAGCACACGAGATTTGTTTACAGCAGTGATGATGAGATTGAAGAACAAGAAGAAGAAGAAGAATGGGGAGAGCATGGGGAGTATTCAAGTGATATAATGAGGTTAAAGAGGTTGCCAACACCCAAAGGAAATCACCTACGCTTTCCTCTGGGAGGAGGAGGATGAGCAAGATTAAGTGATCTCATTTTTTGATTGGCTAGGGAAATTAATGCTCGGCTGTCTTTCTTGACACCATTCATTCATTTTGTCATTTTTTCAAGATAAAAAACAGAATGAATAAACCTAGTAAGATCACCAATGAAGTGATTATTTCAATAAAAAAATTTATCGCTCAGTTGTTAATAGAGGTGTGCATGCGCCGGGTCGGATTCAACTAAAATTTCAAGTTCATTTGTTAGGCTCAGGCCTGGCTCAGCCTGAAAATGGGCCTAAAATTTTGTCCAAGCCTGACTCGGATAAAATTGTTAAAACCCAGGCCTGACCCGGCCTGCTCATATTAATTTTTATATTATTGTTTATGTAATTTTAAAATATATACATCAAAAATACTAAAAACATCAAACAAATTGAAAATAAATTTTAAAAAATATGTAGACTTAAATAACATTAAGATAGATGTAATTTAACAAACAAATGTCCCTAAAATAATAACAAAATTAACAAATATCTTTAAAATAATAACAAAATTAACAATAAAATAAATTTTATAAAATATCTAAACAATAATAACATAAGAATAAAATGATATCAAAATAGGGATAAAACAACAAGAAAAAATATTTAAAAAAATATTTTTTTTGTCCTTCAGTAAATTCGGGCCTAGCCGGATTGGGCTCGGGTAAAAAATGCCTTACTCGAGACTCGGTCTATTTTTTAAACGGGCTTTATTTTTTATCTAAGTCTATTTTTCGGACCTATATTTTTATCTAAACCCTCCCATATTTTGGGACCCGACCCATCAGCATGTCTAGTTGTTAACTTTAAATTTATCGATGACCAAAACTCAGCACCCGATGCAACAGTGTACCAACTGAAGATAAGATAAGGAGACAAACCTATCCTTGAGGAGCCCAACACATTTGCTGAGATGTACAAGAGGAAGATGAGAGTAATAAATCTCAGCCACAACGCCTCGACCGCATTATAACGGAGATTAGCACCGTCAAAACACAATATCAGCGCATGAAATTGGTGTGACGGAATCATAACTACTGTGGCCGCAGCCCGTTACGCAACTGCTGCAACGAAGAACAAATGTGGCGCAACAACACTGCAACGAACAAAATCACTTGGATTTTGGTTATTTTTGGTCCGGTGACAGTGAGTTAATGGCTATTTACTTGCTAATGCCATTGTTTTTGTCCATTTTATGGGTCTCACAATAGTTTTTTTTCTCAACTTACAACTTCATTCGTACCACAAAAAAAAGAAAAAGAAAAAGAAGGTTGGAACTAATTTTGAAACAAGAATAAAATATCAAATTCTCATTTCCTCCTATTTTCTTGGTCATTTGAAAGGAGTTTTCTCACATTTTCTATCTCACAAGCTCTAATCTCCTCAACAATTTGTAAATTTCAACTAATTTTTTGTTTTTTTTGTATTGTTAATTATAAATATTGTAGCTTTTTATTTCATTTTTGTGAATATTTTTATAATTTTGTAGATAATGAAGAAATGTTTATATACTTTATGAATTGCTTCTTAATTTATGTTTTTCATGCAACTAAATGGTAGATTCATTATGGAAGAAAGGCTTCAAAATTAGTTTATGTTGATAATAATGAGAAGTTAAAGCTAAGGCACATGCTAAAAAAAGTGTGCAAGAACCAGAGATTGGGTTTAATCCAAGCAATTTTGATAATATTTTTAAAGATGACCCATTAAATTCATTGATTGAGAAAAGAGATGAAACTACACTTGATATAATTCTATATGGTTGCCTTAAGAGTTACTGGTACTAAAGAAATAAACTAAAAGCATAAAAAGCTTCAACAATTAGTTTATGTTCATTATAAAATGAAGTTAAAAACTAAGGCACTTGTGAAGAAAAAGTGTGCACGAATTAGGGATGGGTTTAATCTAATCAATTTTGGCAATATTTTTGAAGAGGATGATCCATTGAAATCATGGATTGAGGAAAAAGAGGAAGCTACACTTGATACTAAAGATAATTATACATGTTTGCTTGAACAGTAACTTAATGACACTCATAATGAAAATGTTGATGAAGAAACTCAAGGTGTAAATATGGATGATATCTCACCTACTTCATCTAATGAAGAAAGTAATTAGTTGTCGACATCAAGTGGTGGCAATGATGGTGATGCTTCTGGTGAAAAAAATGAAAGTGGATACCAAAATGAACCCCAACAAAGGTATTCTATCCCTTCTTAAGGAAACCGGGTTGTGAGTGAAAATAATGATCCAGGTTTGTTCAGAAATGTTCTTACTAGTACACATAATAAAAAAGTTAGGGATGATGGAAGGACATGTTCATGATCCATTTGTAGGCTTATCATCACATAACTTAACTACAAATGAAAATGAATTTAAAGAGTCATCATCTCAAAGTTCTCATTCTTACCATCCAAATGCATTTTATCCATCTTACTTTGGACAAAATCCAAGTTATTAATGTTATCATTTGTCACATCACAAAAAAAAAAAATGCTTATAGAAATCCCAACAATGAACACAAGAAAACCTTTAAATCTAACAACTAAAAAAGGACTTCAAATGGTTAAAGAAAAACATAAAAAAAACCTTAGAAATCAAAGGAAGTGAAAATGGTCTCAAAGATAACCAAAGCCTAGACTTATAGATTTTCTTAAAAGGACATCTCAAACGCATCATTTCAGGTTTGACGGCAATAACCAGTGGCATCTAGCCACATGCGTTATGCTAGACACCCTGTAACATCCTAAATTTTGGGGTTAGAAGTTCTGTGATTTGTAGGTAGGGTCAGTGGCTAGATCGAACAATTTTATTTGGTTGCGTGTTCTAGTGTTAGAATGGGCCTGCTGGTCTGGTGGTTGGTTGTGTGTTAGTTTACCTTGGAGTTTTGGGTTTGAATCCTCATGTGTGTTTAGAGGGCTTTGTTTTGTTTTTAAGTTTTAAATATTTATTTACTTAGTTATTTATTTTAATTTTGAACTTAATTTTATTTTTGAGGATTTGTTTCCACGTTCCTGATTTCTCCCTATTTCCTTCATGTCAATTTTTTTCCCTCTTTGCTCTTCTTTTGGGATTTCCCAAAAAAATACTTCTGCTTTCCTCTGCCATTGATTTCTCTTGGCCGTCACTTCTGTTTGTTTCTCCTTTTAATTTTGTTTGAAATCGTTGGGGTTCCATTGGATTTTTCTATTTAGTGTTTGGGTAATTCAAGGAATCGAGCGAGGAGAAATTGTGTTCAAGAGGCGTTTCAATCTTCGCTGGTTCAAGTGTGGGTTTAGTAACTCTTTCTTTTCATTGTCAAAATTTTGATTTAGTTCAGTGATATTTGACATATTTGGTGTGTTTCTGAAAAATTACCATTGGAAGTGGCAATTGTTGCGATTTAGCTTGAAATATTATGGGTTTTTGGTGTGTTATTTGGTTAAGAGTGGTTGGGTAGCTTTTCTAGAGCAAATGCACGTTTTGCAACTAGTTTCGATATGGTTTTGTGACCACACGGGTGGCCACACAGGCGTTGCCCCAACACGGGTTGTTCACATAGCCGTGTAGAATTGGGAATTAGGGCTTTAAGGCCAATTTTGGTGCCACACGGCCGTGTGGCTGATTTAGGGATTTTAGTCGACTTCCACACAACCATGTCCTTTCCCCACACAGGTGTATATGTGTAGGAATTAGGGTTATGTACTTTGATTCCACACGATCGTGTGGCCAATTTGGGGATTTAAGGATCTTACACGGGTATGTGAGACCCTCATACGGTCGTGTCTACCCTATACCCTATTTTAGTACAAACAAAGAGAGAGTTACCCGACCAGATCACACGGCCATGTCCTTAGGTCACACAGGTGTGTGCCTTAGCCACATGGCCACGTGCCTCCTTTCACACGGGTGTATGCCTCTCCACATGGGCGTGTTATGTAACAACCTGGTTTTAGCTAAATCAGAACAGTGGTTTCGGGACCACAAATCTAAGATTGAAAAATTATTTCAATATTATTTTTGATGTTTACATCATGTGAATATATATGTGTGAAAATTTCGTGAGCTAATTTTATCGTTTAATATCTCAATTTGAGAAAAAGGGCTAAATCGCATAAAATGCAAAAGTTACATTCTTTTTGACAAAGGTGTCTATTTGCTATGGTTGATTAAATTTGAGGTCCTTATGATGTTATTGGACCATGGATAGTGGAAATTGACATGAATAGCCATCCATTAAATGAATTATTAATGTTTAAATAAAGGTTAAATTAATAATTTGTGATTTAAGTTAATATTAATTAAAAGAAACATCATGGTGGCCATTTTATCATATTTTTGCACCAAAATAACAAAGAAGAAGAAGCTAAACTAGGGCTTTGAATTTTGGCACTTCTCTAGCTTGATTGAGGTATGTTTTGAACTCGATTTTTGATGATTTCTACGTTTTTGTGATCGTTGCTTTGAGTACTAGCTAGCTTGTACCCTAATTTCTGCAATTGTTAATGATTTTGTGAAGTGCCATTGATGAGTTCTTGAGCTCTTGAATTTTTTATGATGGAAAATGAGTATTTGTTGATAGATTATTATGTTTTGTGAAGTGATTTTTAGTGAAATTGCATAAAAGGGATTAAATTGAGAAAATGTGAAATGTTGTGGTTAAAAGTGTAAAACAAATGAAAATATAGGCTGTTATGAAGCTATAGAGAATTCGGCTAAGCATGGGCCATATGTATTTATGAAATGAGGACTAAATTGTAAAAATGTGGAACTTTAGGGGCTAAAGTGTAAAAATGCCCAAATATGTGTTTCTGGATTAAATTGAATATGTTGATGAATAAAAAAGTTAATTTTGAATGTATATAGATCAAGAACGAAAGAAAACAGATTTAGATCCGGGAAAATCGAAAGTTGACGAATAGTCGATCCAGTCTGTTTATTCCGAATATGAGGTAAGTTCATATCCAAATAAATGTCTTTAAATTGAATTATATGTGTTTACTTGTCATTAAAAAGTTATAAATGTTGAACGAGCAATTACGAGCAAGAATCGAATGAGTTACGACATCTGAAAGTCCCATACGAACCTTAGTAATAGTATAGGATACGAATGACATTATATTAGGTTACCGAGATGTGATTACATGTAAGACCATGTCTGGGACATTGGCATCGTTAATTGATTTCGTGTAAGACCCTTTCTGGGACAGTGACATTGATTTGTGATAACATGTAAGACCATATCTGGGATATGGCATTGTATGAGCTATATATGATTGTCGAGTATCCTTAACGATTCTGAACTGTTCAATGGGAAAAGTCAAGTTGAGAAGGAATATGTGAATGAGCTAAGTAACTCAGGTATGTACTAGTATTAAAAAGGGGAAGAATTTGATAAACTCGATTAAGACATTGAATATATGTTCAATGAGAAAGGTTTGTAAATTTGAATGTGATTAGCTATGTTTAGCATATTTGAATTGATGTGCAAATATCCATGTGTTGGCTTTATTTTTATATGGCTTACTAAGCTTTTGAAGCTTACTTTGTGAGTTCTTTCCCTATTTTGTAGATTATCAAAGCTATTTTGGACTCGGGGATCGTCGGGAAACATCATTACACTATCAATCATCTTGTTGGTACTTTTGGGAGTTTTGTATATATGGTATATGGCATGTATAGGCTAGTGTCATCTTGGTATGTTTTGAGTTGTGATTATAGCCATGAGATTTGGCTTGTAAATGTTGGAATAAAGCCATTTACGTTGGCTTGAATTATATGTTTGATAAATGATATATGTGATGTATATAATGTCCTAAGTGTTGGCTTGTTTAGAATGGTTGTATGGATGCTCTTTTGGATAGTTAAATGTTGTGGTATTATTTCTTGGGGAAGTTGGTATATTTTGGTATGATTTGAGGATGATGAATTGAAATGTTTGAGAAGCATGATTTGGTTGATAAAAAGGTGAGAAAATTCATTCAGGAATCATGTGAGTTTGATGATTGTGGCATGTTGATTTGATATGTTTTGAATATGAAATTTAGTAGTTAAACTGATTGATGATAGATGGCATGATATATGTGTGAATTAACATGTTTTGGCTACATATATATGTGTTGCAATGATAGCATTTTGATGGCTAGGTGTGCATTAGAAAAGGGTGACAAATTGGCTTTGTAAATGGCCTATTTTTGTCCCCAAGGGTAGAGACACGGGCGTGTGTCTTAGCCGTGTGCGACACACGGTTATGTTACACGGTTGTCTGTCGCCTGGGGTACCCTTTCGAATTAAGTCAGTATACCTTACAAGTTTGGCACGGCCTATATACACAGGCGTGTCTACTAGCCGTGTGAGACACATGGGCTGGCACATAGGCGTGTGGCCGGCCATGTGACCCAAGTCAGTAACCCCTCCAGATTTCCCATGGCCAATGCACACGGGTGTGTCCCCGGCCGTGTGGTGCAAGTCAGTATGTATGCCCTGTTTTCACACGGGCTGTGACAGGGGCATATCTGGTAGCTGTGTAAGGCACACGGCCTGTTCAAACGGACGTGTGACCCTTATATGTTTGAAAATTTTCTAAGTTTCTCAAAGTTTGCAAATGTTATTGGTTTAGTCTTGAACATCTTTTAAGCATGTTTTAAGGTCTTGTAGAGCCTTACAAGGGACAATATGAATGATTTGAATGAGTTTTGATTATGAATGCTTAAATGTATGTAATTGAGGTGTATTATCCGGTAATGCCTCGTAACCCTATTCTGACGATAGATACGAGTTAGGGGTGTTACATTTAATTGGTATCAAAGCTACAGTTTAGTCGATTTTAAGACTAACGTAGCGTGTGAGGGTCTAGTTATACATGTCATATATATAAACTGCGATAGTGTGATGATTCCTGACAGTTAAAAATGTGTTTTTATATAGCAAATGGATTCCAATCGAGCCGTAGACGATGATGTTGAAAGTAATGCACCCACTCCCACTCAAGGAGTAGTGTAGTCTGATTTTAGACTCGTATCTAGTAGCCACGAGGGAGAGGCTAAGCAAGCCTTCTTCCAGATGATGAGTGAGTGGTTTACGGAGTTCGTTCGAACGAATCCGGCTACTCAACAACCTCTACCCCCATTTGTTCCTCAACAAGTCCTAGTTGTGCCACAAGTGATAGATCATATTCGATTGAGTAAGCCACCGTTGATAAGATTCAGAAACACGGGGCTGAAGAGTTTCGGGCTACAGTTGATGATGATGCTGAGAGAGCTGAGTTCTGGCTCGAGAACACCATCAGAGTATTTGATAAATTGTCCTATACTCCAAATGAATGTATCAAGTATATTGTATCTTTGGTCAGAGACAATGCATACTATTGGTAGAAAACGTTGATATCTGTAGTTCCGAGGGAACGAGTCACCTTCCAATCTGAATTCCAAAAGAAGCATATAAATCAGTGATTTCTTGATCAGAAACATAAAGAGTTTCTAGAATTGAAACAAGGCGGAATGACTATTGTAATACCCCGAAAACTTTTACAGTAAAATATTATCCTTGATATAGTAAAATAAGGAAATAAAGTGACAAAAACGGAAATTTTGAGTTATGTCAAAATTGAGAAGTATATTATGATATATTAATTCAAGAAAGGACTAAATCGTAAAAGTGAGATAAGTTTTGTTGCACAAGAGTAAATACTCAAAATTTGAGGGGTTAAAGTGTAAACATGAAAAATTTGAAGGACCAATAGTGTAAATATTTTAAGAGTGGAATGATCTAGAAACTAAGAAAAATGGATGAATTAGGACCAAACTGAATAGGTGAAGAACTATGAGGGACTAAATTGCAATTTTACCAAATTAAATGATGACTCAAGGATGGAATTTTAAAATATAATAAAGGGCAAAATGGTCAATTGGAAGAGAGAGAAATCTAGAAAGCAATGATGATGTTGGAGATATTTTAGATTAAATAAATAAATAATAGTTTATTAATATTTTAATTTAATTTTTTTAAATGATATTTTATTTTTATTTTTTTTTAGTATATATATAAGGAAAGAAAGATGAAGAATCTTCATCTTTCCCATGCACCCAACGTATGAAGAGAATAGGAAGAAAAAAAAACTTTCTTTTCTTTACAATTTGGTCATTCTACCAAAAATTCACCATTTTCACCCAAAAATCAAATGAATTTTCATAGCTACCAAGAGAGAAAAATGTTAAGAAGACTATGGGAAGTTAGAATATCAAGTTGGATTCAAGAAATGGAAGCTGGAGGAGAGAGAAAATCAAAGATGAAGATTGAAATCAATAGAACAAGGTAAGAACATCATGATTTCAATATATTTTTAAGTTTGATATTATTGAAAAAGCATGGGATTAATGTTAATGTAGAGTTTCCTTACATATGGTCCTATGTTTTTGATATGTTAGTGAAGAAAAAACAAGAGAAAGTGATGAGAAATGGTGTAGAAAAAGAAAATAAGGGTGTTATAACATGGTAATTAATATCTTGCACTAAAACAGTTATGGACAGCAGCAGTAGTCTAACTTTGAAAAATAACCATAAATTGTAGAAATTGAATTAGAAGATTAAAAAAATATGGAATTAAATATTATTGAGTCTAGTTTCTTATAGAAGAAACAGTGTAAGCAATGGATTTTTAAATTTTGAGATATAATGAATTTTGTGAGACAAGGTCAGAATGAATTCGGGTTCCCCTGTTCAGAATTTGAAAAATCATAAAAAAATGAATAAAAATAATTAGGGGCTTAAATTTATATGTATAGAATCCTGAATGAGTCTAGTTTTATTAGAAACAAATTAGAACATCATTTGAATTCTGTACAAGGAGATAATTAATTTTTAGTGAAGAATGGTCGGAACTGTCAGACAGCAAAACAGGGGTGACTTTAATGAATAAACTGTACTAATTGGCTAAACCAAAAATCCTGAAAATTTTATGGTAAGGATATATGTGAGTCTAGTTTCAGATAAAATTTACAGATCTTAATTTGGAGTTCTGTAACTCAAGAAATAAATAATTTAGTGACTATGACTCAAATGGACAGCTTTGAATATACATATAAGTAAATAGTGAAATTATTGATAATGTTACTTATAAGCATATTATATAAATTTAAGGATGTGGAATGGAGAGGAGGAGGAGGAAAATATATATATGAATATTCAGCAAGCATGGCTAATTTGCATGTTTTAAGCTTAAGGACTAAATTGAATAAAGGTAAAACTTTATGGGCAATTTTGTAAAAATGTCAGAAATGACTAAATTGCATGAAATAGATTATTTTATTATTTAAATTACAAAATTTAACGAAATTATCAATTTAGTTCAAGATCGGGGGAAAACATGTTTTAGGGATTAAATTGAAAAGTGTTGAAATTGTGAAAAAATTTTATATTTATAGAATTCATGGATTGTTATCGATATGTATGATAATAATAGCTGGAAATAAGGATTAAATTGCAATAATTTTATTTTCTTGACCCTAAGGATGAAATCGTCATTAATTAAAAGTTTAGAGGCAAAATGGTAATTTTGCCTAGAGTATTAATTAAATGCATTAGAGTATAAAATGAATAAAAATGATGATCAAATTTATTTATAAAGATCCGGACGACACAAATACGAGACTTGATCATGGAAAAGAAAAGATATTAGAATAATGAAATCTTAAACACGAACAATCAATGAGGTAAGTTCATGTAACTTGAATTATATTCTTAAATACTTGAAATGTATGTTATTGATGTGAATATGATTTGAATATTCATTATATGAAAATTGATGAAACATTAACATATTTGATAAAAGGAAAGAAATCCCGGTTGAATGGAAGGAAAATTCGATGGATCTCGAAAAGGAATTGGCGGTAAAAAGGATCTAGCCCTGACGGGTGATCCTAACTGACATAGCCCTCCCGAAGAATATGTGGAAAATGGATTTAGCCCGGACGGGTAATCCGAATTAGGTCCAATTTAGCTGGGTAGTAATTCGGATCCAAGCTCATTAGAGTAATTGTCGTTGCGAGGATTTAGCTTTGGACTGGTAATCCCGACAATACTCTATGAGTTTATATTACAGGATTTAGCCGGATTGTTAATCCCACTTTGTAAGGATGAGGTTCGCGGAGTGTGTGCTCTCTGATATGAAATGTGTAAGACCATGGTTGAAAGACACCATGGCAACTTTGATATGAAATGTGTAAGACCATGGTTGAAAGACACCATGGCAACTTTGATATGAAATGTGTAAGACCATGGTTGAAAGATACCATGGCAACCTGATATGAAATGTGTAAGACGACACCATGGCAACCTGATATGAAATGTGTAAGACCATGGTTGAAAGATACCATGGCAACCTAATATGAAATGTGTAAGACCATGGTTGAAAGACACCATGGCAACCTGATATTAAATGTTTAAGACCATGGTTGAAAGATACCTTGGCAACATGACAGAAAATGAGTAAGACCATACTTGAAAGACACTATGGCATCATGTCAAAGATAAATAAGACGGTGGATGGGAGACGCTATGACATCTGTTGAACAATTGATATTTAGGTAATATGTATCAGATGACGAATGGTTATATGAAATAATTATGAAGATAGATAAACGAAATAAGTATAAGTACATGGAATATAATTTATGTTAAGTTTGATATAAGCTATTACCGGAATAAATATACATAAAATATATGGAAATGATAGAGTATGAAATACTGATATAATGAAATGAATGATATATGATTATGAAGAAACGGTAAAAGAATGATATGTTTCATGACATGTATATATATGATTATCTTTGATATGTTGATACAAGGAAATTATGTAAGTAAAGACAATTATTAAACTCAAGTGTGACATGTCGAGAAAATAAGTATATCAATGTTGAATTTATATGAAATAAATGCAAGCATACTAACAATGATGTGGCTTGACACTTAGACAAAGGACAAGCTATTGATTGAATGGTAATATGTTTAATTACAAAAAACTTTGAAATGGTAAGTACTTAGATGAAAATAAAATTTAAGATTTTGCAAATTTTTTTTAATCTCGATTTAATTCCATTTGGTTTCTAGTGTATGTTGAGGCTTCGAGGGCCCAATAGAGAGACATTATGATTATTTTCAAAATCTGAATAATAAATGACTTAGAATTATCTGAAAATGTTCAGTAAACTCCGGTAATGCCTCGTACCCTATTCTGGCAATGGATACGGGTAGGGGGTGTTACAACTATGATCAAGTACGAAAGAGAATTTGTACAATTGAACAAATATGCTCGAGAATATGTTTCTATAGAAGAGATTATGTGTAAGCGGTTCATTGATGGGTTGAATGAAAATTTAAAACTTCTAGTTAGGATTCTAGAAATCAAAGTATTCGTTGTTTTAGTTGAGAGGGCTTGTAAAGCCGAAGATCTCAGCAAAGAAAAGAGAAAAGTTGATTTTGAAGCAAGAGATTCGAGAAAGAGATTAACTAGTAAATCTTATCAGTCTACATCGAAGAAATTTCGAGACTCGTTTAATCATTCTAATACACTAGTGGGGCATTCAAACAGAGAACGAGTGAGACAACAGTCGAGCTTTAAAGCTCTAGCTACTTCGATAGCTAGTGTTGGGAGTACGAGACCTAACTGACTTGAATGTAAACATTGTGGTAAACGGCATCCTGATGATTGTAGATTTAATGATAGGGCTTGTTTTAAATGTGGATCATTAGATCATTTTATCAGAGATTGCCCAAAGTTAGTTGAAAAAGATAATACTCAAAGTACGAGGCTGAGTAACACTGCAGCTAGAGGTAGGCCACCCAGAAACACAGAAAATGTAAGTGGTGGTAGAGGTGCGACAAGAGTCACTGTTGCGAGATCTGATGCTAGAGCACCTGCACGAGCCTACACTATCCGCGCTCGCGAAGAAGCGTCATCTCCAGATGTTATTACCGGTACTTTTACTCTCTATGATGCTAAAGTTATTGCATTGATAGATCCAGGACCAACTCATTCATATATATGTGTGAATTTAGTATCCAATAAGACTTTGCCTGTAAAGTCTACTGAATTTGTAATTAGAGTATCGAACCCCATAGACAAGTGTGTGTTGGTTGATAAAGTGTGCAAGAACTGTCTATTAATGATTCGATATTTTTATTTTCCGGCCAATCTGATGTTGTTACCATTTGATGAATTTGATATAATTCTGGGTATGGATTGGCATTGCATGATGCTATTGTGAATTGCAAAAGAAAGATGATTGGTTTGGGATGTCAGAATAATGAGATTATCTGGATTGAGTCACATGATCTGAATGGTTTGCCAGCGGTAATTTCATCGATGCTAGCTCAAAAATATGTGAGAAAGGGTTGAGAAGCTTATTTTACTTATGTGCTTGATACAAAAGTGACTGAAAAGAAGATAGAATCAGTGCCAGTTGTGTGTGAATATCTGAATGTGTTTGCTAAAGAGTTACTGGGTTTACCACCGATCCGACAGGTTGAGTTTGGCATTGAGTTAATTTCGAGTACAATGCCGATATTGATAGCTACGTACAGAATGGCTCCAATAGATTTAAAAGAATTGAAAGCTCAATTGCAAGAACTGACGGATAGAGGTTTTGCAAGACCGAGTTTCTCACCTTGGAGTGCTCCCATGTTGTTTGTGAAAAAGAAAGACGACACGATAAGAATGTGTATAGACTACCGACAGTTAAATAAAGTGACAATCAAGAACAAATACCCTTTACCATAGATTGATGATTTGTTTGATCAGTTAAAAGGGGCTACAGTGTTTTCAAAAATAGATTTGAGATCCGGTTATTACCAGTTATGAGTTAGAGACTCTGATGTGTCAAAGACAGCTTTCCGAACGAGGTACGGACATTATGAATTTTTGGTTATGCCTTTTGGACTAACGAATGCACCTGTAGTCTTTATGGATTTAATGAATCAAATTTTCAGACCATACTTAGATCGATTTGTTGTTGCATTTATCGACAACATATTGATTTATTCATGAGATGAAACTGAGCATGCCAAGCATCTGAGAATTGTATTGCAGAATTTACGTGATAAACAGTTATATACAAAGTTTAGTAAATGTGAATTCTGGTTGCACAAAGTTGGTTTTCTAGGGCATATTGTGTCAGCATCAGGTATTCGAGTCGATCCGAGCAAGATTTCTGCAATAATGGATTGGAAGCCTCTGAGAAATGTTTCTGAGGTCCGTAGTTTTCTAGGACTAACTGGTTATTATAGACGATTTGTGAAAGCCTTCTTGATGATTGCGACTCCATTGACGAGATTACTTCAGAAAGATGTAAAGTTTGAATGGTCAAAGAAATGTCAGCAAATTTTCAAAAAGCTGAAAGTTCTTTTAACTGAAGCTCCTGTGTTAGTACAGCCAAAATTGAGTAAAGAGTTTGTGATCTATAGTGATGCATCGTTGAATGCTTTGGGCTGTATTTTGATACAGGAAGGCAAAGTCATAGCTTATGCCTCGAGACAGTTGAAACTGCATGAAAAGAATTACCCCACTCACGATTTAGAGTTAGCAGCCATTGTTTAGCAGCCATTGTGTTTGCGTTAAAGATTGGCGCCATTATCTATTTGGTGAGAAATGCCATGTTTATTCAGATCACCAGAGTTTGAAATATTTGATGACTCAGAAAGATTTGAATTTGCGACAGCGGAGATGGCTAGAATTACTAAAAGATTATGAGCTAGTGATTGACTATCATCTAGGAAAAGAAAATGTTGTTGCTTATGCATTAAGCCAGAAATCTTTGTTTACTCTACATGCAATGAATACTCAGTTGGCTCTATCTGAAGACGGCTCGGTTGTAGCTGAGTTGAAAGCGAAACCGTTGTTTTTACAGCAGATTTGTAAAGCTCAGAAACTCGATGATGAAATGTTAGCAAAATGCGATCAATGTGATTTGAAACGTGATTCAGAGTTTCAAGTTGATTCTAATGATTGTTTAAGATTCAAAGGCTGAATATGTGTTCCAAGAAATTTAGAGTTGATTCAGATGATTTTGAATGAAGCATAATAGTCGTTTGTCTGTTCATCCAGGAAGCACAAAAATGTACAATGACTTGAAATAGCTTTATTGGTGGCATGGTATGAAACATGACATTTTAGAGTTCATTTCTAAATGCTTGATTTGTTAGCAAGTTAAAGATGAGTATCAAGTGTCATCTGGTTTATTGCAACCTATTATGATTCCCGAGTGGAAATGGGATAGAGTGACTATAGATTTTGTTTCGGGTTTGCCTCTATCTTTGAGTAAGAAAGATGCAATGTGGGTTGTTGTTGACAGATGGACAAAATCAGCCCATTTCATTCTAATACGAACAGATTATTCACTTGAAAAGTTAGCTGAGTTGTATATCTCCTAGGTTGTGAGATTACACGGAGTACCTATTTCTATAGTTTCAGATAGAGATCCGAGATTCACATCGAGGTTTTAGAAGAAATTGCAAGATGCACTAGGTACAAAACTACATTTTAGTACCACATTTCACCCGTAGACGGATGGTCAATCCGAGCGAGTTATTCAAATACTCGAGGATATGTTGAGATGTTGCATTCTTGAGTTCGAAGGCACGTGGGAAAAGTATTTACCATTGATTGAATTCCTATATAACAATAGCTTCCAATTGAGTATAAAGTTGGCACCATACGAAGCTATATACGATCGTAAATGTAGAGCACCATTGTACTGGACTAAACTTAGCGAAAATAATATTCACAGGGTTGATCTGATTAGAGAAATAGAAAAAAAAGTGAAAGTAATTCGCGATAGTCTGAAAGCAACGGTAGATTGTCAAAAATCATACGCAGACTTGAAACGGAATGATATTGAGTTTCAGTTCGGGGATAAAGTGTTTTTGAAAGTATATCCGTGGAAGAAAATACTTCGATTTGGTCGAAAAGGAAAATTGAGTCCGCGATTCATCGGATCGTATGAGATTATCGAGCGAGTTGGACCAGTGGCTTATCGGCTAGCATTGCCGTCTGAGTTAGAAAAGATACATAATCTATTTCATGTATCGATGCTTTGACGATACTGATCTGATCCTTCACATGTTATTTCCCTGACCGAAGTTGAAATTCAGTCAGATTTATCATATAGTGAAGAACTGATCCGAATTTTAATTCGTGAGATCAAAGAGCTGAGAAATAAAAGAATAGCGTTAGTGAAAGTATTATGGCATCGACACGGGGTAGAAGAAGCTACGTGGGAACTTGAGGATGCTATGAGAAAGCAATATCCAAACCTATTCATTGGTAAGATTTTCGGGGACGAAAATTCCTAAGGAGGGAGATTTGTAACATCCCGATTTTAACTCAATCGAAACAATGGTTTCAGTACCACAAATCTGAGGTCAAAAAATCATTTTAATATTATTTTTTGTGTTTACAGCATGTGAATATATATGTATGAAAATTTCGTGAGCTAATTTTATCATTTAATAGCTCAATTTGAGAAAAAAAACTAAATCGCGTAAAATGCAAAAGTTGCATTCTTTTTTATAAAGCTGTCTATTTGCTATGGTTGATTACATGTGAGGTCCTTATGATGTTATTAGATCATGGATAGTGGAAATTAACTTGACTATCCATCCATTAAATGAATTATTAATGTTTAAATAAAGGTTAATTTAGTAATTTGTGATTTAAGTTAATATTAATTAAAAGAAACATTATGGTGGCCATTTTATCATCTTTTTGCACCGAAATAACAAATAAGAAGAAGCTAAACTAGGGCTTTGAATTTCGGCACTTCTCTAGCTTGATTGAGGTATGTTTTGAATTTGGTTTTTGATGATTTCTACGTTTTTGTGATCGTTGCTTTGAGTACTAGCTAGCCCATACCCTAATTTCTGAAATTGTTGATGATTTTGTGATGTACCATTGATGAGTACTTGAGATTTTGAATGTTTGATGATGGAAAATGAGTATTTGTTGATAGATTATTATGTTTTGTAAAGTGATTTTTAGTGAAATTGCATAAAAGGGATTAAATTGAGAAAATATGAAATTTTGTGGTTAAAATTGTGGAATAAATGAAAATATGGGCTGTTATGAAGCTATAGAGAATTCGTCTAAGCATGGGCCATATTGAATTTTGTGAATTTTTGTGTATTTATGAAATGGGGACTAAATTGTAAAAATGTGAAACTTTAGGGGCTAAAGTGTAAAAATGCTCAAATATGTGTTTCTGGATTAAGTTGAATGTGTTGATGAATAAAAAATTTAATTTTGAATGTATATAGATCAAGAACGAAAGAAAACAGATTTAGATCGGGAAAAATCGAAAGTTGACGAATAGTCGATCTAGTCTGTTTATTTCGAATACGAGGTAAGTTCATATGCAAATAAATGTCTTTAAATTTAATTATATGTTTTTACTTGTCATTAAAATGTTATAAATGTTTAACGAGCAATTACGAGCAAGAATCGAATGAGTTACGACATCTGAAATTCCCGTACAAACCTTAGTAATAGGATACGGATGTCATTACATTAGGTTACCGAGATGTGATTACATGTAAGACCATGTCTAGGACATTGGCATCGTTAATCGATTTCGTGTAAGACCCTGTCTGGGACAGTGGCATCGAGATGTGATAACATGTAAGACCATATCTGGGTTATGGCATTGTTCGAGTTATATGTGATTGCTGAGTATCCTTAACGATTCCAAATGGTTCAACGGGCAAAGTCAAGTCAAGAAATAATATGTGAAAGAGCTATGTAACTTAGGTACGTACAAGTATTAAAAAGGGGAAGAATTTGATGAACTCGATTAAGACATTGAGTATATGTTCATTGAGAAAGGTTTGTAAATTTGAATGTAATTAACTATGTTTAGCATATTTGAATTGATGTGCAAATATCCATGTGTTGGCTTTATTTGTATATGGCTTACTAAGCTTTTGAAGGTTACTTTGTGTGTTCTTTCCCTATTTTGTAGATTATCGAAGCTATCTCGGACTCGGGGATCATCGGGAAACATCATCACACTATCGATCATCTCGTTGGTACTTTTGGGAACTTTTTATATATGGTATATGGCATGTATAGGCTAGTGTCATCTTGGTATATTTTGAGTTATGATTATAGCCATGAGATTTGGCTTGTAAATGTTGGAATAAGGCCATTTAAGTTGGCTTGAATTATATGTTTGAAATGATATATGTGATGTATATAATGTCCTAAGTGTTGGCTTGTTTGGAATGGTTGTATGGATGCTCTTTTGGATAGTTACACGTTGTGGTATTATTGCTTGGAAGTTGGTATATTTTGGTATGATTTGAGGATGATGAATTGATATGTTTGAGAAGTATGATGTGGTTGATAAAATGGTGAGAAAATTCATTCAGGAGTCATGTGAGTTTGATGATTGTGGCAAGTTGATTTGGTATGTTTTGAATATGGAATTTAGTAGTTGAATTGATTGATGATAGATGGCATGATATATGTGTGAATTGGCATGCTTTGGCTGCCTATATATGTGTTGTAATGATACCATTTTGATGGCTAGGTGTGCATGAGAAAAGGGTGGCAAATTAGCTTTGCAAATGGCCTATTTTTGTCCACACGGGTAGAGACACGGGCGTGTGTCTCAGCCACGTGTGACACACGATTATGTTACAAGGCCGTGTGTCCCCTGGGGTACCCTTTCGAATTAAGTTGGTATACCCTACAGGTTTGGCACGGCCTATACACACGGGCGTGTGTACTGGCCGTGTGAGACACATGGGCTGGCACATAGGCGTGTGGCTGGCCGTGTGACCCAAGTTAGTATCCCCTGTAGATTTCCCACAGCCAAGGCACACGGGCATGTCTCCGGCCGTGTGGTGCAAGTAAGTATGTATGCCCTGTTTTCACACGGCCTGTGACACGGGCATGTATGGTAGCCGTGTGTGGCACACGGCCTGTTCGCACGGGCTTGTGATCCTTATATATTTGAAAATTTTTTAAGGTTTTCAAAGTTTGCAAATGTTATTGGTTTAGTCCTGAACCCCTTTTAAGCATGTTTTAAGGTCTCGTAGAACCTTATAAAGGATAATATGAATGATTTGAATGAATTTTTATTATGAATTCTTAAATGTATGTAATTGAGGTGTATTATCTGGTAATGCCTCGTAACCCTATTCTGACGACGGATACGAGTTAGGGGTGTTACATGTACCGTCACATGGCCTAGGCACTTCCACACGGTCGGAGCACACGGCTGTATGGCCCTATTTCGCAAATTTTTTTTGTGTAGCATACCTTATCCGTTTTGTTTCTTGTGCCGTCCAACGGTTGTTGGGGCCTTTGTATTAGTCTTAAGAACTCTGATACGGCTTAGGGTCATGTGATTAACTGTAAGCGTGGTGCTAAACTTTTGATTTGATAGTTCGTGTTTGTAATGTGCTCTGTAAAATGAAACCATGTTCGATAACTGTGAAGAAATTTGACATTGAGTTTGTGTGTGTAAGGGCATTCTGATTTTGTACTCTGATTCTGTGTGTCTGACTCCAAAGAGTGTGTATTTTTGTAATCGCACGAAATTTTGTATTTGACTGAATGTTTACGACCTTCCGTGTCTGTGTGACTGTTCGTGTTTGGTGTGAATTATTGCATTGCATCATTATTTGGGGTTTGGTTGTGACGAGAAGGAAGACTAATTCTGATTTGGTAGTTTAACTGCAATATATCTGTATAGCGGTTTACCGCAATACACTGTACTAAATATACGTCTGTTTTGTTGCGTACTATTATCTTAGTGGCTTAGTCCACATACATGGTGTGTAGGGTTGGATGGGCCTTTCGAGGTCCTATGTGGTGTGTCTGGTTGGATGAGCTTAAACAGTTCTATTGGGGTGTGATAGGGGGACGAAGAGGTGTTTTGGCTGGATGGGTGGGTTTTCACTACTTGTCTGCATTCTGTCAGTTTGACTTATCATTTGTGGTTATTCTTGCGTGTAATGAGGTTTTGTGACACTATGTGCAATGACAAATGCTTTGCTTAAGTACGTTTGTTTGAGACGTTGGCTTCGCGTATACCTTCTGGTTTTGTATATCTCTGTAAGTATGTTTCACTGTTGTACTGCTATCTGGAATTCTGGTATGTAATTTTGTTGTTAGCCATGTCTCAAACTTACACTGAGCTCGTGTAGCTCACACCCTTAATGTTTCCCCTTTTTCGAATTCTGATGCTGGACTGGGTACGCAAAAGGTCTCAGATTTACGCGTTTTAAATAATAAGTTTAAGTAATGTTTTGAAAACTGTGGTATGAACTTTTGTATTAAATATATGTAAGTGTTATTTGGATTGAGGTTGTTGTAATACCGAGATTTTATATCTAAGAGTTTTTACAAAATTTAAATGTTGTAATATTTTTTAGTTTATTGAACTAAAATTTCCCACGATCACTTCGGAGATCAATGTGACTTCTGAAATTCGGTCTAAACTCCTAGGCTAGGTATTGGGGTGTTACGCACCCGTCATCATTGTCGCTACTCCCCAAGCTTAATTAAATTAAACATTATATTTGCAATGAACCTTCTAAAAGGATTACGTCAACTTTTTATTTTCCTAGACAACGATGAGAATTTTTTTTCCATCCTTAAATATTTAAGCAAAGAAGTGTCTTATGAAAGACAACTTTATAAGACATGTACACTTGACTTAAGGGCTATTATTATACCTCTCTCCAACTGTACACATGTCAACAAGTCAAATGACATTGACCTTCCCATTGACCTCACTTGAGAAACCGCCCTACTTGACTTTTTGTCCTAATGAGAGAAGTACCAACATTTCGTACTCAAGACCACCTACTTAATAGCCTTTCTTGACAAGCCCTTCTATTCTTTTAAGATGAAACAGGAACATGCTTTTTAAGTGTGAACACTCTTCAAGAGTGAACACACCTTCAAGGAAATAGGGATCCACATAGGTATAAAAACCTCATACTAACAAAAGTATAATAGAATGGGTCCTATGATGCATGTCCTTCATGTATCGCATGATGATAACCTTCTTCATAACAACTTGTTACGTCACGCTAGTGGACAAGAGGGCCTCTCCTATAAATACCCTCCCAACGATGAAGAATGGATCGACTCTTGAGCCTTTAAAGTTACTATGCCCAATCATCCTCTCTCTTAGCAATCAACATGCCCTCTTGTTCCTTTTTGGCTCTCCACCCCTTTAGGTGAATTGATCTCCTCAGCACCACCGCTTGCTCCTCCCTACTCTCCTCCCTTGTTAGACACTCTATCAACAATAAGATTCTTTAATGTTTGTTATTTCTTATGGAAATGACTGATTAACTAACAGGGTCTCCATCTTTCCACCAATGCGTCGATAAGTGTAAGATCTAATTTATAGCCCCAAGAATACGAGACACATGTCAAAATCTCACATCTTGCAAATAACCACGAATTTCACTGTCTAGGCTCTTTGATAAATTTCCTCTAAAACACGATCATCCGCCTGCTTATATCAATAAAATAAAATAAAATAATTTTAAAAATTAAAATACTTTAAAATTAACTAAATTAACTTAATTGAAAATAATGAAATTTAAAGTTTTTCCTTACCATTATCGATCGAGCCGTGGAAATGTGCTTGTCGCTGAAACGAATAAAAGAACTTGTCATTCATGAAAATTTAATCGAAATGAATAATATGCGAAACAATAAAACTATTCAAATGTATTAAAAAAATCAAAAAAATATTTAGAGAATTAGGAGTTTAGAGAGGATAGAGAGAGTTGGATTTGAGTGAAAAGAATGAAAAATGACCTGGTATAGAAAAATAAAATAACCATTGGGCTGCTTAAACATTTTACCATTGGCGCGTTTGATTTGTATCATCAGGGAAATGACTGTTGGAGGAAAGCGTGCCTAGTTGGGTGTGCTTTCACTCACTCTCTCCAAAATCAGCCTATTTACTTAAATCTTGAAAAAAAATGACCTATTTGGCCAACTAAAAAAATGACCTATTTATCATATTTATCCAGGAACAACCTTGTTTTAGTAAACTGTATGTTTTAAATTTTAATAAAGAAATTAAACATTCATATTATCAAGGAAAAAAACAGAGACTTACAAATAAATTTATCTAAGGGCTAAATGTTTTTTATGTAAATATTAAATAATTAATATTTACAGACCGACAAGTTAGAGTTGTGATCCCGAAACCACTATTTTCGACACCACTGAAAAATGAATTGTTACAGAGTATAACAAAATTTGGGATCGTAAGATGGATTTCATACCCATTCACGAACCTTTTTTTCACAATGGACACAAGGACTTCTATAGAGTACATGCCTTGGTTTAGACTCGCCGGCAGGCTATATCTACTATTGGTAGAGGCGAGGAGTAGGCAAATTAAATGCAAGAGGCCACGACTAGAGGTGTGCATGGTCGGGCGACGACTACCACCCAAGGCCCACTTGAAAAATGGGAGGGTTTGGGTAAAAATATAGGCCCGAAAATGGGCTTGGGCAAAAAAGAGGCCTGTTTAGAAAGCGGGCGGGCCTCGAGCAAGATTTTTTGGCGGGCAACGCTGCTACTACTTGATTTTAATATTAAATTTTAAGTAACTTTAGTTTTTTTACTTTAGGTTTTTTTATTGTTTTTAATGTTATTTTGATATTGTAAAATTTTTGTTATTAAAATAATTTAGTTCTTAATTTAGTTCTAATTTATTTCAATTTTTAATTTTAATATAATTATTTTTATTATATTTTTAATTTATATATTATTTTAAGAATTATTTTAGTCCCATTTTTTTAATATTTTTTATGTTTTAAATGCATTTGATTTATTATATTTTAAAGTTTTTATTTAATAAAAAAGTAAAAAAATTTTAATATGGTATGGTAGTGTCGCAGGCGTGAGACTCTCGGCCTATCATTTTTCTCGGGCGGGCTTGGACAAAATTCTAGGCCCATATTTCGGGCGGGCCGGGCCCGGCCTTGAAAAACAGCCGAAAATTTTTTATGGCCCGGCCCGGCCCATGCACACCTCTAGCCACGACGACCGCTCTAGCTATGAAGGTCTTGAGCAAGTGTCACGACGGGTTCGCGATCGGCTCCAACCCAACAAGGGGCACTGATATCTGCACCACATCCCGGTCAATTCCCTACATATATTCTTGTTCTTTTCACTAAACCTATGTATTTTTCACAAGCACCACATTATGCACCACCACAACATCTTGCATATACACCTCCTGCAGGTGTGTATTTCGCAGCACCTCCGCCCTAGTAAACTTGCTCATGGGTCGGGCCACCCAATCTGGCCCGAAGGCCCGCCCAAAATGTGGGAGGGTTTGGGTAAAAATATAGGCCCGAAAAATGGGCTTGGACAAAAAAATAAGGCTCGTTTAAAAAACGGGTCAGGCCTCGGGTAAGGCATTTTTGGCCTGAGTTCGGCCCAACCCAGCCCAAATTCACTAAAAGACAAGAAAATTACTTTTTTAATATTATTTTCTTGTTGTTTTCTCCCTATTTTACTACCATTTTACTATTATGCTGCTACTATTTTGTTGTTATTGTTTGGATATTATATAAAACATATTTTATTGTTAATTTTGTTATTATTTTAAAGACATTTGTTAATTTTGTTATTATTTTAGAGACATTTGATTGTTAAGTTGCATCTATCTTAGTGTTATTTAAGTTTACATATTTTTAAAAATTTATTTTCAATTTGTTGAGAAATATTTATTTTCATGTTTTTAGTATTTTTGATGTATTATATATATCTTAAAATTATATAAAAATTAATATGGGCAGGCCGAATCAGGCTCGGGCCTAGCAAACGGGCCTGACTTTTTAGTTGAGCTCGGCCCAACCCGGTCCATGCACACCTCTAGTCCCCAGCACATTACGCCTCAATGCTGACATTGATGTCGACACGAATGCCGACACCAAAGTCGATATCAATGTCAACGTATCCACCAACAACAACGATTCCTAGATATTATGTGGAACCAGGTTTTATGACATTGTACAGTTATTCACCAATAGTGTCACAAACACCCACCGTGTCGTTGTTTTATCAAGGTGGCTCATCATCGTAACCATCTTCTCGTAGAATGGAGGATACTTGGCGGGAGGCTAGGATGACACCGCACTCAACCATAAAAGCAGATGAGGAAGAAGACAACGGTGGAAATGAAGATGAATATGAGGGTCGAGATGAAGATGAATACGGGAGTCGAGGTGCTACTTTCGAACCATCCTGCCTGAACTATTGAGTTGGATCAGGGTCTAATTCAGATCCGTGAACAACATTCACTGCCCCTTCGTCCGTGGCTGCATCTTCTTCCTTAGCTGCACCTTCATTGTCATCTTCAACCAAAGGATTCGATGTACCCTCGTCGGACCCGAACGTAAAGAGTAAATCATCAGTTCTTTTACACCCCATGTTACGGTCAACATTTGCACCAGATTGCCAACCGGTGTAGGCTGATGGCATACCACTACAAGTGCTTTTTTCCAGGACATTGAACCATCAAAATTTAAATCGAACGCACTAATTGAATGCCATGCTCAGGTTTCGAGGTTCAGGTTACGCTCATACTTGACTGATAATGGCCGCTGAAGTTGAAATCGGTGTCTAAAATCGAAGAATGTCTTCCCATTGGTAATTCAGGGACATCATAATGAGAGCTTTGTAACAAAGTAGTGAACCCTATGCACAACCGTGTCGTAGAACTTTCTGCTTATGCTTCGATTCCCGCATTAGCTGTAACATTGGTCAAACATGGACCAGCTCCATCAACCTCGACAAACTCAACATATAGCTCTATTATAGAATTTCCACTTGAGTAGTGCAAATCTATACCGCCTCCAACTCCAGCTCGCCTTTCACATCAAGTAGCTCATACTAAAATAGGTCCACTAATACCAGATATCTACATTTCAAGCTCGAAATTCTTCCTCGGCCTGAACCTCAAATTTTTTTCTTATTCTAGTCCGTAGCTCATGCAATTGAATGCTACAATTAAAAGCTAATTCAACAGACTGGGCTCCTGTAAATACAACCCTGATGTTCGTATTGTAAATTTGACTGTTGTAATAAATTACGGATTTCATTTGCCTACTCATTTTAATTTAAAACAAATTAAATATTTAAAACAAAAAATATTCAGATGGTTATCCAAAGAAATGAAAACGACACTTGCAATACAACTTTTCAAAAAAGAAAAAAAATTACTTATGTCTAAGTATTGAATAATTTAGTAGTTTTATAGCAAAAATGAAACGAGGAAAGAGGGAAGATGTGCTTCAAAACACATTTCAAAAGATGCTTTTTCATCTAATAATAACAATTGAAAGGACTTTTGTGCTTGAAAACACGTTTCAACCGAAGCGTGCTTCAAAGAGTCTTTAATATGTTTGAAAAAGTACCACGATTCCAATGGGCAAGGCACCTTGGCAACCTTTGAGTGGTGGTGGACAGAAAATGCGTCCAGCTGGCCGAGCTTTCTTGCTAACATGTCAAGAAAAGTGCATCCATCTAAGCACGCTTTCCCTGACATGTCAATAGGAAAGCTCACTTAGATAGACGCGCTTTCTGTCCACCACAATCCAAAGCCTGCCAAAATGCTGTGATCCTAGGAATCCCAGGTAAGATTTGAGGCACCTCTTTCAAATATTCGATAAAAACGCCTCTTCTGTGACGCATTTTCAACCAAATGTTGTTTTTATCTTTTCAATATCACTCCTCCCCCATGCCTATAAAAGGGGGGCTCTCCCTCCATACTCCATCATTCCTAAAACCATCGTCTCTCTCAGTCATTATCCTTTTACTTTACAATATTTCTCTCTCTAGGTTTTCTTCTCACTTCAGTGTTCAAAATTTTTGTCAATAATATTTATTCCTGTTTGAGGTATTCTTGAGTTGTCAATGATGCGATATCACTCCGAGACACACACATTTTATATATCTTGTCGAGATGGGGCCATTACCTCAGAAACCTATCTTGTGGAAGTCGGGTTTCTGGGTGATGGTGTTTTATATGGTCACGGATGGAAATCTACATAGAAGACTCAATCAACTACTATTATGAGGTTATATACCAGAGTACAACTGAAGAGCTAGTTGATGGTTGTTATACAAGCATGAGCTCAAACTTTTTGGATACCTGGAGATGTTGCCTTATAAATACCATACAGAAGTTTGAAAGCATAATCATAAGGAAAAACTGTGGTATTTCCCGTTATAATCGATGCAGTTTTTTTCTCTATTTTCACGCAGTCAATATCTTTAATCTTTCTTCTTATCTGAAAGCTGGCACCGTCATGGACACAATAAGACTCTTAGGTGGGCAATGTCTATTTCGATAGAGTAAAGATGATGCTCCTTTCAGGGCAACAATGATTGTCTTCATTCAACAACTCATTAATAACTACAACCGCTGTCACACCAACCCGAGTTTGACCTCTACTCCGCCTGAACATTCGCTCTCCACCTGAGAACCTTCTTATGTCCACCTCGGTGTCAGCCTTCGGATAAGAATGAAAGATTAAGAATACCGATTGTCTGGAAATAAAGAAAAAGTTTATTTTGATTACATCGAAAAACTCTTCGTTTTTCTCTATGATTATGGCCTCAATATTATGTATAGTATATATAAGGCATTATTTGCGAGCATCCAAAAACTTGAACTCATGACCGCATAACGATCATCAACTGACCCCTAATTATACTCGAAGCCTTGACCGCATAATGACCGCCAACTGGGACTTTCACTTAGGTTTCGACCCGTGACCGTATCAAGCACTGCCACCCCGAAACTTGACTTCTATATGATGGGCTTCTAAGGTAATGGTCCTATCCTGACATGACATATGAAATGTATGTATTCTGAGACACATTATAGCATCCCAGCCCCTCAAATCTACATATAAACTTTTACAATTTCACTCTCAAAACCCTAAACCCAATAAAAATAATAATTCATAAACATAAAAAACTCTAACCCTCTTAACAAACTCTAACCCTTAAAAAACCATAAAAAATCGATGGCCGACGCGCTTTCCTGCCAACTATGCAAAAAGCGCACCTAGTTGAACACGCTTTCACACACTCTCTCCAAAACCGACCTATTTTCCTAAATTTTGAAGAAGAAAAAAAGACATATTTGGCCTATTAAAAAAATGGCCTATATTGCCTATTTAGTCTTTATTCCTAAGATGCAAGGTAAATTGATTTATGGATTTTCTTTTTTATTTTATTTGTGGTGGAAAAAATAATAGTGTTCTATATCTCTATTATAAATAAAGTATTGAGCTGATGTTAGAAGTTAATCGGATATTAATTTAGTCGAATAAACTAAATTATCTAAAAAGTAATATATTAATAGGATTATACAAGTAATTTATTTTTTGAATAAAAAAATCAATCTATTAAATAGTGACTTATGTTGGAAAAAATACGATTTAAAAATAGTTTTTTTCTCATAGCGAAAAATTAAAATTTTAAAAATTGAGCCGATTTTTTATATTTATAGCAATAAACTTTTCTCGAAAATTATTTGTGCGAGACAGATCCTAAACGTTCTCGGCTTTCAATTGAATGACCTTCTTCCCAATTCTCGTATCACGAATCACTTTCAGTGTAGGCCCGAACAATTACGAATCAAACATAGAACCAAAAATAAATTTCTTACTTTCAGTAGGAAAGTAAATATCTCTTTATAAAAACTCGTAAAATTGATATTCCAGAAAATTGAATTTATACTTAGAAAAAAATTTTGAATATTTTCGGGCAGAATAATAATATCTCAAAGTTGTGTGTTTTTAGCCTATCAATGGCATCTATTTATAGGGAGAGATTGAAGAATAGTGATTGAATTAGTAGAATACAAATAATACTTATCTAATAGAAATACAAGTCATCTAGTTCTACTAGGAGAGAGGGGCGACTAACCCTAGTTAATTATACTAGGGTTGCCACCCCTCATACACATTATGAGGGGTTTTGGACCTCTCATTTATTGAGTCCAATTATACGTACTTCATGCACTTTTAACACAACACTTTATAATTTAATCTAACCAAATTCATGTTTTTCTTTTTCTCAAAATAAATATTATTTATTAAATTAGATTAAATAACTAAAATTTTCAATTAAATAATTTTTTCAAGCCAATTCTAATTCCATTAAAGTTATGACAAATTTACCGTAAAAAATCTATGAGAAAATATATTTAATTTTCATATTCAACGGATTCACAATGATAAATTAATTTAACTGTATTTTCTAATGTCAATTATTAAATAATAATTCAAAAAACTTAAATTAATTCTCATGTCATTTCCACACTTGGTGCGAAACCATATTCGTTTTCGAATGTAACTCATTTATCTAACTTTATCATTTCTAACCATTTTTGTTAATTTGATTTTACATGCAATTCATTTTTGGTTTCAACAAGCTAGCGAAGGGACTAATTAGACATATGTAATTAGGGCTCAAATGATTTATAATTAAGTTCCAGCTTTTCGCCTATTAATTATAAACTCATTTAGTCACAAAGTCATTTAATTATAGTATCGTGATTGAGCTCTCTCCAATTACATGCCATTACGAAAGCTACTCGATTAGTGCTTATCCAATGACCTTGTCATAATTGTGTTACCCACATAAGATATCCTTAATTTTTTTAAGATAAATTCATTCTCCCAATATGATCCTATTTTATCTTATGGTAACCATTATATCTTCCTTCATGAAAAGTAAATTATTATCGAATACAAATGAAGTCATTCATTACAAAGACAAACGATTCGTGATCACATTTACTTTTCATCTATCATGTAATACTACACACTGCAGAAGTCGTTTACCCAACACACCTGCTTTCGGTTCCTTATCTATTTGAACTCGGACTTTTACTTACATCAAAGTATACAAATACGAATACATGGACTGTCATCCACTCAGGATTAAGGTATGTCACACTATGAACGTCACAAATGAATAAATCCATAAATAGATTTAAGATCTATTCTACTTGGGTCTTGTCCGATGTATTGTCAGTCCAATCAGTCACATCTATATCTCTATCTTCTGGGAGTCATTCGCTTTGATACCCAAGACAAAACATCTCTCCAATTGGACTTAATAAACGACATATTAGTCTTTCAATTGATTTACTTATTTTTTATTAAACTAAAGACATGCTTAGGTTCATCTACTATATAAGTTGTCTTTTCATATTATAATCCGACCACGTAATATCGTTTAGTATTAGTTAAACATTAGATAACTTTACTTTGCGTGCAAAAACCATTGATGACAATATACAGGGGTATTAATATAGTTTATGGATATTTTTATTAAATCAATTTGATTGAAAAAAAATACAAGTGTACATAGACAAAAATACTACACTTAGGGCACCAAACCCAACAACTTGAACTAGGTGTTCAGGAAGATTATTCTTATGATGCTTAAGAAAGCAAGGTTTTAAAGTTGAATCCTAGATTCATTTATAGATTTTTTTAAGGTTAGTTTAGCATTATTTTTTAAAAGTGGTGTGGAAAAGATGCTTTTGAAAAGCTTAGTTTAATATTTAAGTGTTTAGTATTGATGTCAAATAGTATTTTTGAGAAATAAAATATTTATTTTAGATATGTTGTAAAGTAAAAAACATGCATTTAGATTATGTTTAAAATTCATCAATATTATGATATTTCAATACAAATATAGGAAAATAATTTATTGTAATTTATTATTAATATTTTGATATATGAAATATAAATTTCAAATACTTTTAAGTAATTATTATTAATTGTTTGTAAAATGCAATTTGAATATACAAATTATATTTTAAATATTAAAATATGACCATTACAAATTCAAATGTACAATATTATATATTTGAAATAAATTTAACCTAATATAAATAATACATAAAATACATTGAATTGTAGAGAAGGATTAAAAAAGTCATTGAATTGTAGAAGTTATTATTTTTAGCTTTTGTGTTGGAGCTCAAAAGTATTTTTGTAAAGCACATCGTTTTACAGCTCCAAAAAAAATGCTTTTGACCCCACAAATACTTTTAGAAAATATTATTAAACAAAGCCTTACTCCACTAATGGTAAACAATAATAATTTTATATATCTATACTATAAATAAAGTGCTTGATTGAATTAATGTTATGAATAAATCGAACACCTATTAAATTAAAAAATTACAAATAAATTTAATTTATTAATAAATTATATAAATACTATAAAGTAAGAAATCAAACTCTTAAAAAGATACTTGAATTTAAGTTAGAAACATTTTTTAATAAATAATTATATGTTAAAAAGATATTTATTTCCAATTTTAATATAGGTAAAAATTAATACATTGGGGCAGTCGCAATTCTAAGAGGAGCCAAACATCAAAATGAGAAGACCAACCCATCATAATAAAGTAAAAGGAACCCTGAAACAAAAATATATTAATCAAATAAAGAAAAGAAACCCTCGAGGGCAACGGCTAGTTTTGTTTACAACGGTCAGAATAAAGATGTTACCCATTAAACCCTCGCCCCAGCCGTAATCAAAATCATATATCCATACGATATATATAAACCCCTCTCCTCTTTGCCCTTTAAAAACCATCAATTCTAATCTTCTTTTAAGGGTTCTGGGCATCTTTCGTGATTTTAGAGTTTTAACGTTCTTTCATTAGCGGGTTTGTTTGATTTTCAATGGAGACCCCTTTATCTTCAAGAAGAGTTACCAGGTCACAGACTTTGGCTGCTTCCAACAACGGTATCCCTGTTTCCAGTGAGTTATTTTCACTTCTCTTTTCATTTCAATTTCTTTGTCTATCTTAGGAAAAGAACAAGAAACTAATTTCCTCGTGTCTTCTTGTAGAAGTAAAGACTGAAGGATCGGAGAAGAGTGCGTCTAAAACAAGAACAAGAAATGGGAAACAACAACAGCAAGAAGAAAGTTCTGCGCTAATTGATATAACAAACGATTCGCCGATTGTTGGGGTTGCAATGAAGACTCCATCATCTGCTGTAGTAGGTAAGGGTAAGACCAACATGACGACGATGATGACTCCTGGTTCTGGTGAGGCTTTATTAAGGGGTAAAGTCAAGACTCTGTTGCAGAAGGTTGAGGAAGAGGCTGAGGTTTCAAAAGTTCCATTGGAGAGCCGCCCTTTTGTTCATCTTCAATCCCCAATGGCACTTGTGGCCCCCACTCCTGCAAATACACCCCAGGTCCCTAATCTTTCTGAGGATGGAGGATTGGGTTCAATGCTGATGGATCTTCCTGTTGTCGAAGAAGAGTTGAACATATCTGAGGTTAGTTTTTTTACTCCCCCATCGCATGATGTCCTTTTTATTTCGTGATCGAATTGCTGAACTTAACAAATACTTTGGCATGTGATACGACAGATGGTGAGTGCTAACATTGAAGGACAGAAATGTGCGATTACTAGATCGCTGCTGCTGGATTTTGCTGAGAAATCAGAATGCCGTTCTGATAATGGAGTGATAATAACAGAGGACAGCAGTGCAAGCAAAGAGAAGAAATTGGCATTCCACAATGATGACGTCGACAGCGCCTCTATTTGGTCTATCCAGGTTAATGCAAGCACCCATGATGAAGATGAGGATAAGGAAACCTTTGAAGAAATGGGAGATGTATACTATGACCATGAAGTAGATGGAGGATTGGTGGATGAGCTATGTAAAGGCATAAGCAAGATAAGCATGACAGAGATGTTCACGGGAAAGCACACGAGATTTTTATACGACAGTGATGATGAGATTGGAGAAGAAGAAAGTGGAGAGAATTGGGAGTACTATTCAAGTGATATAATGAGGTTGAAGGGGTTGCCAACACCCAAAGGAAAGCACCTGCGCTTTCCCCCGGAGGAGGATGAGCAAGATTGTGAATAGTAGTCTCATTTTATAATTGGCTAGGGACATTATTGCTCGGCTGTCTTTCTTTACTCCATTCATTCTTTGTCATTTTTTGTCATCTCAAATTTTTCATGACCAAAAACAGAGAATAAATGTGTAGTAAGATCACCAATGAAGTGATTGTTTCGTGGGATTTAACTTCAAACCCATTTCCAGATTTGGTGCCAAAAATCAAATCTGAAAATTTCTACACTTATAATTATCTACAACAGGGTTGGACATTTAGAGGATACCATAAATACAATCAAAACCAGGGATGCCATGTTGGATCCATCATACATAAATTTCTGGGTAGCAGGGCAGCCTCGACTAACTCAGTAACACCCCTCTGTACTGATTGTGGTGGGTCCATTGCATTTTCCTCCTGAATGCACCAGAAAAAACACCCGTAAGCGTTTAAAACCAGACCACCAAAGAAACAGGTAACAGAAAGAAAGAAAAAAATAATAATAAAACACACACACACACAATTTTATACCTCTTCAGAGAAACACTGTGGAGCTATTCCGTTGATCCGGCCAATAACATTCTCCACGTTGGTGGTAACCTTATGTTTGAAGTCAGCAGGGTTCATGCTACCACTTCCAGCGGCAGGGGCAAGCGGCATCCCGAGTGGTCTTCTCCAAGACCAAGAAAGCAGCTCATCACGGAAAAACATGGCCAGTTGATACCACAAATGCTGCGATTGCTGCAATGCACCGCAGAGGAATAAATATGTGAACATTGTCGTCAACATGACCATGTGTTGGTTTTGATACCAATGCTAAGAAAACATACCTTGGGTGAGACTACAGCCTGTGCGGCAGCACACATTGAAGATACAATAAGCCCTTCCACACCAAAATGGGAGAAGAATGCTTGCATGTTCCTTGTCAGACGGAAGGGCACTGGTTCACTAAATTCGATCATTCCATTAACATCATATGCAGGATGGAAATCTGTCTGGAATATTTTCCCCGTGTTTTTTGCAAATAAAATCTTATTTGGAGACCTTCCCCCAATTTGTAGCATGAAAGACATGAAACTCGACAGAGCTAACTGGATTGCAAATTGCTTTTTGAAAGCCCATATATGATTGCCACTTGGCAGGGTCTTATACATGTACTGGGAAAAGATACCATCTGTTACAAGATTTTTTGTTATATCATTATATGCTTGTAAGCGGAGATCTACCCCAGCTTCAGGGGAAATCTGCCCCAATATAGCCTGGTTTAATTGCTCCTTGAAGTAGGTGATGGGAAGATCTGCCTCTCGGTCATTTCTTGCACAGTGATTTTCATATACCTCAAGGAATGTGCTGTACATCAAATCGTCTTCAACCATGCGCACCTGTTAAAGAATCAGTTATTCTTTTATCTTGATGAGAATAAAACAGGAATAGCATGATCAGACCAACTGCCATGCATTCCAGTCTCCATGGATGCAAAGCTACAAAAAGTTTCTTAACATGATATCTACAGAAAAATTTGCAGGTCTACACAAAAACAATAAAAGAAATCAAGGGATTGGAGATATTAACAGGTAAGACTGATCACCTGCGACCAAACAGGAATTATAATGGGTGTGTGGATGCATATATGACGACGTCGGGATTCCTTGTGCTTATCAAACATCTGGTTCATTACACGGAAGAGCTGCAATATCCGCTCATCACTTCTAGCATTAGGAGTCAAAGATGTCTGGACAATGAAATGCCTTTGAGAACCGTCAGAGCCAATCAGCGTCAAACGACGAAAGCTGCTTCCATGCCTTCTAACAATTTGTATATCAGCTCCCACACGATCTAACTTTACTGTGTGGTCAGGTGCAATTTCCTGGAGGTCCAAGAGATGATTAATTTAAGTAGAACAAAAACAAAATAATTGAAAAGCTGCAAGTGAACTTTGGGGCATATGTTGCATTTTTTTCACAAATTCAGATAGTCCGAAAGACTAGAATGGCAATCTGTGGTACATTGCTGACCACACAATATAAAGGGGTACTGTAACTAATATAGAAAGTTCTGGTTTTGTTACCTGATCACTGAAATACTGCCCTGGAATCTCTACGTCAACTACATGGAAGTCCCGTAACACCCTGCTTTCCTCCTCCAGCTTCAGAACAGCAGGAAACCTGTCCTCAACATTGCTCTGTAGTATATTTTTCCAGTGTTTTAGTCGTTCGGTCAGTTCAGAAAGTGTGACTGGAAAGGTTGTGGTACTTTCTGGATCTAGATCACGCTCAAAATCTTGCTTGTACTCCCTAACAAAATCTACATGCTTGTTGACAGCATCTGCAGAGAAGCAAGCCCGACACACACCAGAGAGCTCTTTCTTGAGAGATTGGGGAACTTCTGAGGTAGTAGCAGTGGGGTACTTGTAACAGCGATGCAGCAGTGCATTAACCACTGCAAGAAGTCTCTCCTCAGGCAGAGTAACAAACCTTGAACCAATTTCGGTTAAGAGAACCTGTGAAGAAGTAAAGGCTTAATTTTATAATTTTAAATAGAGATTGACTGAACAGTGTGGGAATAGAGCAAACATAACAGTTTTGATTTCATGGGTTATCTATATTTAACATTAATGGACAATCACTTTAAATAAATGCAGGTAGCTGGTCATGAAACAGAATGGTCCTTCACTTTTAATCAAGCTCCACTCTTAATATCCATGAGATGTGTAACAGTAAACTGAATTCTGGTTTGTTATGAAGATCTGGTGTATGCCAAATCATAAAAGGGAAACTAAAAAGTTTAGAACAGAATTTCTCACCTCAAGCTCACCAGCCAAGTTAGCATGCTTGCTTCTCAAGGCCTCCATTATATCCTTAGCGGCATCAAATGCACTGGCAGCAGAAGCAACCAAACCTAATGCACCATTACGCCTCATTGTACCCTGCCCACCATCACTGATGCTTGAAGAACTTGGCTGCAGAGCTTGGTCATTTCCTGTGTGCACACTGCTCTCTGCTGCAGTGGATCGCTCAGGTTCGTGCCCATGAGAATTTCCCCCATCATGAGATCCAATTCCACTACCAGATTGAGACCCTTGATGAACTTGATTATCTGGTGCTAAATTGCCTCCAGTATGACTCTGCACTCTAGCACTTCCATCAGCAGCCAAGCCAAGAGAACTAGGATTGGCACCAGAGATGTTCTGTTGCATTCTTTGCTGAGCCATGGCCATTCTGCCAAGTTCTGATTTATTTGCAACATCACGGCGCTCAAGCAAATAAGTCCGGAGCCAGTAATAGAGTGCCTGGATTTTAAATGAAAAAAAGTTAAAAATTTGCAATAGCTAAATGAGTAACGCACACAATACATTTATTATGTGGGTGATTAGAATAAACATTTACCTGCGGATAAACAGTAGCAATTTTAAGAAGCACAAGTTTGCAATGAGGTGCTTCAGTCCGTTGCAAGGAAAGTAATAACTGTGGAATCCAAGAAAGCCAGACCCAGTGGGGAATTTGGTCCAAATACTTATCAAATGACCTCCCTACAGGTTCACTGGGAGTATCAAAGCTGAGAAGGTACAGAACACGAGCCAGATGGCTTCTCGAATTAGAAACACCAAATTTAATGCCTTGAAGAAAGCAGCTAACAGCATATTCTAACCAAATTTCATCATGACTCTCTTTATATGCCTGCAATGTGAAATAAACAATTAGTCCTTGCCTAAATTAAACATTGAAATCCAACGCATCAAAATCTGTAAATAGTACCATGTCACAATAATTTCCCCAGCTTATCCACCCTTTAGGCAAATTTTTGAAAAGAGTGATGGCATTGGAGTATGCAACATTAGCCCCTTCCGAGTCATTTAATTTTACTAGAAAGTCTCCTTTGATGCAACAAATTTCTGCCTTGTGTTTCACAGGAAAATATTCCAGATTAGTGCTGTTGATCAAATTAAGGCCAGTCGTAAGTTCTCCCTTCATTTCAAGGTATGTCTTTGCCTGTTCTTTAATCTTAACGAAGGCCTCCTGTACATATTAAAAGGAAAAATCATCAAGAAACTTTCAACCAACACCCATCTCATTCATCATTCTCATAATAAATAAATAAACAAACTAGGCCAAAAAACCATAAAAATGAAAAAAAACAAAAAAATAGCAATTTGATGCTCTGCATTGCCACTCCCGTTCAGGACATAAAATTAATCAAAAATCAAATCAGGACTTAAAAGTACCAAGAGCTTTTAACATATAAGACACAAAGAAGACAGACGTCAGAAATTTAGTAGCTAAATAGGAAGAAGTAAAAATTTTATGTCAATTTAGAAGAAGCATGTTAATATGCTATGGTGATATTTAATACCTGTACTTCCATGGTTGAATGGCCATACATCTTTTCAAGTATCATCACACATACATCATAAAGGCCTTGCTTACGAGCAATATGAGCTAACTTATTAACATTCCATGCCTTATCACGGTAACCAAGATGATGAAGTTGCGGGTTTGTGGTGCTAAACTCTTTGAATGCATCTATAACAGCATTATACATTTCGTTCCTCCATTGGAGCAAATCATACCAGACAGACATATTATCCCATTCATTTGGAGTTCTCAATCTCCAAGTCTCAAGGATATCCTTAAGATCAGCATATAGGTTTCCAGGCACACCAACAACAGCATTGCCAGAAAGTTTGTTCCCATTGGCAATGTCCACAAGAATTCTGGCAGATTCTTGAACTTCAACTAATTGCTGAAACTGCTGCAGAAGAGGAACCCTGGCATGCACAGACATCTCAGGTAATTGCCACCAATGTTCTAAAGCAAGATCAACACCCTTCCCGACTATGTTTTCCGCATCCCCTACACCATTTGCATTTCTATCATGGAGGGCAAAAAAGGCTTGAATAAGGCGGAGTTTGGGAGTTTCTTCTACTTGAGCTTTAGGGATTACATTATCCTTCATGTATGCCCAATCAGGTAACTTCCAAAGACTATCAAGTAGAATTTCGTAATTCTCAATACTCTTTCCAAAGTCTACCAATGCATCCCACTGGCTAAGCTGACCAGTACAATAAATCCATTGCTCTTCCCAAAGGCACATTTCAGCTTTAGGAACAGTATTGTTATATGTGCCTTGAGTAGCCTTAACCATAGCTTGGTAAAAGAGGCTTTGAGCACGTTGCCAATAACCATGCTGAACAAGTGAAAGCCCAGCTTTAGTTTCTGCAGTGACAGACCTTTTCTTCCATAACCCACACCTCATATCATCTTCATTCAGCAAACGATAAAGTTCAGCCAAAGACTCAGAACACTTTGTTTCATTCATGAATAACATGACATGACTTTCCAGCAGAGCTAATGCAATATGCCATGCATTATATGTTTTTCCTATATATTTAATGAGTTCACTTGGCATTCTAGGCTGAGGGTGGCTCAACTGAAGCCCTTCCAACAATGCTTGCACAACGTTTGGTCTGCTGGCTTGCTGCTTCTTATGATAATCTTTAGATAGGAGGGCTATCATTGGTTTTGCGAGAGCAACTTGTTCATCTTTGAGTAAGGTAACCCACACAATAGGAAAAACTAACACCCACAAATGATATGCAACATTTGCATCCCTATGAGCAAGCTCCCTCAACGGAATAACAAGATCAGCAACCTGAATGAAAGGAAAGAGTTTAACATCAAACAGCATATTTATAGGCCCAGAGGAAATGCATCTCTAAGCATCAAGTAACTGCAATATTTTATCAATGCCAAGGGATAATAATCATTTAATTAAATCATTCTGAACAGTCTAGCAAACAAATATGGTTAAGAAGAGGAGACAGAATACAAAGACAAACAACAGAATTAATACACCCGTTATTAGCTCAAGGACCAAAAGACGTTAAAATAAAAAACATGTAAGAACCTGAAGCTTGCTCATTTCATTCAGGAATTGTGCATGTTTGAGAACAATGCTATCAAGTGTCAAAGGAGCATCCTCAGAACCCTCTGGTACTTCAGTAATCTGCTGCTGCATTCCAGAACTATCTGGAACAGAACCAGGAGCAACAAGTGGTAGAACCCTGGCAGAGTTAGGAGCAAGTGTAATAGGTTTATCCTCAACTAAAATTGCCAAAAGGAGATCAAGACCCTGCTTGAGCCAGAAGACATCACTTAAAGCTTCCCAATCCTGTATTTGGATGATAAACTGCAACCTGGTGAACAAAGTTTTGCCAAGTGATTCATGATATAGGGAGAAGAACTTCATT
Source organism: Gossypium anomalum (assembly GCA_025698475.1). Taxonomy (NCBI): domain Eukaryota; kingdom Viridiplantae; phylum Streptophyta; class Magnoliopsida; order Malvales; family Malvaceae; genus Gossypium; species Gossypium anomalum. The sequence goes on from CM046966.1 coordinate 23,091,499, forward strand.
CGAATTTCAGGATCTCTAGCTCGAAGACCAAGCATGAACTGCCTTTCCACCTTCTGAAATACCTCTTGACGCAGAGTCAGTGGATATCTGAAATTGAATCCAATCATACTACTAAAATTTTGCAAAACATAATTTAATTATCTAACATAAAATATAAAAGTTATTTACTTGTTTGAATCAGCACAAATGTCATAAAGAAGCTGAAGATATTTTCGGTCCCACTCTTCCAATGCACTAGGCTGGAAATTTTGCTTATCAACCTGCGAAAGCTTCTGAAGGAAAGAGACGATCTCCTTAGGAGTGAGAAAAGCATTAGCGTTGGCTGACATGCCTGGCTTGCTGTAATCATCTTCAACCCAACCTTTTATAACATCAAGTATAGAAAGAAGCACACTAGAATCAGTTCCATTCTCCGAAAGCAAAGCATTCAAAATTTGAGTAACAGATCTCTTGCATTCAGGCACCACCATGACCCTCTCACTAATTAGTTTCAATACGGACTTCAAGTTGGAGATGACTGCTCCAATGTCAGCTCCTTGGCGAGATGAAGTAACAGAAGAATCTGGATCTGTTCGCTGACCCTAAATATAAAAGATGTCTCAATCAATGTAATCAATCAAATGATTCTAAGGATAAAAGTTTGTTGATTCTGACACAAACAAGTGTTCGAAATAAATAATGTAAAATAGGGATAATATGAGTGGTAAGTCAAGCAAAAGAAACAAAAGGATTAAATATATCTAGAGTTGGGATGTACCAAAAGCAAAACATGCATTAACATGGCTGGCAAATGAATATCAAATAAGATCTCTGGAAGCACAAACACGCATCATACAATATTCAATGATATAACCAAGTAGTAATCATTCCCTTTCAACATCTAACTTCAAATTAACATCATTCATGCCCAAGTTGCAGGTTTCAATGAATGCTAATTAACTATCAACAGCAGAACATGAAGAAAACTGCACATTATGGCAAGAAGTTTGAAACCAAAGGCAACAAACTGCAAACCATGAAACTACATACACTGTGTACCACCAGACCTACTCATGTAAGTGTCCAGATGTAACTAGAGCAAAGTTGAAAAAGAACATGTAGTGGCCTACTTGTCTTATGTTGGAGCCAGCTGATGATCCCATATCACGTGCAAGGCGTTGAAAGATACGGACCAAGATGAATGGATCAATGAAGCTCTTTTGCACCTCAGTCAATGTCTTAATGACAAGGAGCACAAAGCTAATTGAATTAGCTGAGTTATCTTCACCAGATGCCTGAGGAGCTGTGACAGAAGCGATGTGCTTCTGAATCAGCTCATCCACTTTTTGATACAAAAGCTTTACATCTGGTGGTGTAGTACTTGCATCCAGAGGAAACGCATCAAATATCATTTTCAACAAGGAGCACAATGACTTTCCAGCTTCTAACATTTTATACTTGAAACAAGGTTCTAAAATCTGAAAAAGTTTAGCAACAATCATAATACAGTGGAAGGTTAGCAAAAACCAGAATTATAAAGGAAAAAGCTAATTGGGCAGGAACATACCTGGGAGATCTGATTGATGTTGTTTCTAATGAACAAATTTGGCTGTTTCTCTAAAACCTTGTTCATGACATCCAAACCTTGCGAAAGAGCCGTGGAAGGATCCTTCGACTGAGAGGGCTGAACGCTGCTTAGAAGCTTTTCTAAATAATTGAACTTGACATTGGCAGTAGGCCACACCTCCAAAGCTTGTGAAAGTAACTCCAAAGCTTGTTTGTACATCGTATTTGATTCCTTATCCTTGGGCTCAATTACTAGAGCAACCTATGTCCATAGCAAATATGGAAGCTCTATTAAAGTAACATTAAGTGAAATAATGTAAAATGAACAAACAAAAATATTAATTTCAGAATCATACAAGATATGTAACAAAATCATAAGCAAACAAAATGCCCAGATATATAATCATCTAGGCAACAAAACAAAATGATGCCAAGCACAATTTGCACAGATTTTCTAAAATTCATCTTGAAAAAGCACCGTGTAGGAACTTATGCCAAGCAAATTGTCATGCATAACCAAGTGTTTAGGGATATACATTCCAAAACCCTAAAAGATTCAGTCATTTATGTGGTAGACAGATATCTTGAACAACATTTGTGAAACATAAGAGATGAATTCAAGCCCCAACTGTCAGCTACAGTTTATATTAGGTCAAACAATTTGATGAATCATCATAATAATTATTATTTCCAAGAAGCAGAAAGCAGTTAATTAGGTTTTATATTTATTTTAGGGGCCCTTCAAGGATCTGAGAAATTTTAAATTCCAAGGAATAGTGAGAAGGAGCTCATCCTAAAATTAAAATCACAAGTCAAAAGAAAGCCTCACTCGTATAAGAAAATTGATAATCATCTCTTCCATGGCAGCATTTGGCTTAAATTCTTCATCCGGTTGGCCAGCAGACCCTGGGGTCTCTATGTTGGGAATTGATGAAGAAGCACCAGGTGACATGACGCAAAGAGACTGAAGTCCAGGTTCAACTTTAATTCTCTTACTGGGATCTTCAGGGAATGTAGAACTGTCGACTGAACGCTTAGGATCGGCACTAGCAGAAGCAGAGTTGAGCCCATCACTGATCTGACTAGGGACATCACCTTCAGTTACAGCTTTCATTTCATTTTGCCGCTGTCTTTCCCAACTAACCACCAGACCAGCAAGTTCAATAGCAAGGCGCCTATTTTCAGCTGTAGTGTTATAAGGCAACCCAAGTCGACTCAGAGAATTCACCATCTGAGGCACAAATTGTGCTCGGCAGCTGTAGAATAGATCTGAGTGGCGGACAATGAGCTGGAAAATGTGAATCAAGTTAGGGATTGAATGACCTTCCTCAACCAAGATCTTCTTGGTGTATCTTATCCAGATTGGCATGCGAGAATCCCCAAGAGGTAACCTTCTTGGTAGAGCTGGCATTAGAATATCGAGGGCCTGCTTGACCAACATTTTATTCTCCGGCTGGCAAGTTCTAAGGAGTGCAACAAAAACCTACATATTGAGTCCATATTAGAATATTTAATATACAATAATATAATTAAGATAAAAGGAATATGGTCCAGTACAAGTATCAGCAAGTGTGCATGCAATCACATTGGTAAATGTTAGGTGAAATACTACATGTTAGAAGAGGTAGGACTTGGCACCAAAAGTAGTTAACCGAGTAACAGTACCTCATATTCTGACATGATAAGATGCAGTATAAACCATATCAACAGTCAATACAAGTATGAATAAGTATCCAATTATGCTGCTCCTTTGCATCCTAAGTTCTACAAGTACCTGAAGGATAATTTTCTCTGGGGCCTGATAGGCCTCCAAGAAGTGACAGACATTCACAAACGCCCATTGCTTACTGGCACTATCTTCACGTTTGAGATGATTCCAGCCAAATTTTATTAGTTCTTTTCTGTGATGAACAAGGTCGCTTTGGAGATATTTAAGAAGCAGAGTGGCAAGCTGCAAAAGTTCTATCCGCAAAGGCTCATCATATTCAGCAGAAACCTAGAACATGAAAGCACAATGTGTTAAGACTGAAGTTAAAAAACAATTCAATAATAATATATATTATGAAAAAGAAGTGCTTAGAAGGTGCTACTAATCAAATAAAAAATGGAGATCAAGAAGATTACCTCCTCTGGAGGGTCCAGAAGCTTGTCAACAATTGTTTTAATAATACCAGGATCAACAACATCCCAGCTCTGGCCATTCTGGAATGCATGAGCAAGCATCGGAAGAATGAGCATTTGCATCACCACCACCAAATGGTCATGCCCAAGTTGTTTTGATTGGAAAAGGTTCAAAAAGTGTAGGAGAAGTGCTTTCTTCATGTTGGGAGGGTAACCTTCAGCAACCTGAAATCGGGGACACCATCAACCAAGTAAGCAACAAAACTAAGAACGGTAACACAGTGCTCAATAATAAAAGAGTATTAAAAAATATTTAGGTACCTCAATAATGTAGAACTCCTTCAAGAAAGTATAATCAATGCGACTATGAAACAAGAAGATCGAAAGGATATCAAACAGAACATTAACTTCATTTTTGTCATGTCGTAAATAATTTAAGAAGCACTTGACAAGCCATTTGCTTTCTTTCACCTGCATATAAGAAAATAATAATTATCAAATACAGATTGAGTGCAAATGCAGCGATCTTCCCAAGAAGAGTCACAAAATTTATAATAAAGTCATAAATTAAAACACCTCGCACAATAACACCTTTCAAACTATAAAAGGTTCCAATAAGCCATACATGCAAACACCATGTGGCAACTTCTTTCTCCAGGGGTCAAAAAGAAAGGAGTAAGAAGTAAAATTGCATGTATTAATACGTATGGATGTAAGATGAACAGAGAATTGAAATAAAAGTGCTCCATACAGAAGATAACACGATGGTATAAAGATGCAACCAATTTCTTCAATAAAATAGAAGAGCTGACAAAAAAGTCTCTGGATCAATTATAGGGGTTAAAGAGCTATTCAACACTTAACATTCATAAATCATAAATAGATGCATGCAGCTAACCCTTAAGCCTGCTTCTTGGGATTACATGGACATAAAAAGCCAGAGAAAGGCAGACAGATTTTCATAATCAAATACTTATTTTGTCAACTTTCCAAGTATACAAAGAGTTATATGTTTTCACTGAAGGGAAATTGAACTTACTTGCACAAGGTTCAGCTCCTGTTCATTCTGTAGACGAGATATTCTTGCAGGCGACTTCCAAACAAGTACCAGTGTATCAAAAACTGGACGATTACTTTGTAGCCAGCCAGGTATCAACTTCACCAAAATTTTAACAAGAGCAAGCCCCAGAAAGTAAGCATCTGAAGTTGCACCAGAGGTTACAGGTGGTAAATTAGAACTATCAGGCTGAGAACTAAGCCCTTCATCGCCCAATAAAGCAGCAGCTGGAGTTGAAGATCCAGAAGTCATTGCTGCTTCAGATTTGGGTACGAATTCAGGAAATGCACTAGCAAGTATCTTCTGTGGCGACTTTGCAAGTTCATCTCTCAAAGGTTGACCAGCATCTGATTTTATTATGTACATAAACCTGAAATGAACATGTAATGGAGAAAACAATTACTCAACAGAATTATGAGTGGACATATATTAACAGCATAACCCAGAATCTTAACCTTACCGTCTGAAGTATTTTGGCTCACTTAATCGAGCAAGGAAGTAATCAACTGCAAGTGTTGAATATCTATTTAGGAATTTGGTAAGTGGAAGACGATATGGACTGTTGATCTCACTATACACTTGGCCAGGGGGAAGAGCCCCCTCCAAATCAATTGTTAACATCACAAGTTCATCAAGAAATTTTGATGCAGCATGAGGCAGCAAATGAAAAAGTTCAACAATAGCTGTATAAACGAGGAAAATAATTTTAGATAAATATGCATGTATAAAAAGTTCAACATCCCATTAGAGAAATTCTAGAACTTCATTACCTGCAGCAATTTTTGGCTCTTCACCAGCCTTCCATGACTTCTGACTCTGAGCAAGTTTCTCTGGTTCCAACCATTTCTTAAGGTGCTCCAACAACTTGCCACCTAAAGTGACGTTAAACCAGTTAGATAGAAGTTCAAGCAGCCGTGCCAAACCTTGCAGAAGAGGCATGCTGAGATTCTTGGTGTGCGCCAAATTGACAAGTATAGGCCTTAGACTGCTCTGTAGAAGCTCTTTGGGCATCCTCTGTTGATTAATAACCTGAATAAAGATGAAGTCAAGAATAGTCACTGACACTGTACTAGCAACCCAGCACCTGAGCCTTTGGATAAACTATAGGTGCAGGCACCTCCCTCCTCAAAGAGCCAGAACAGAATCCCCCAAAAAAAAAAAAAAAAAAAAAAGAAATACAATATCAGAAGAACAATGTCTTCTACCATCCACTACACTTCTTGAACAGCTAATGTGACTTGATCAGATTGTTAATGCATCAGTTCAAAAGTAACTTGGACCTTACATAAAAGCCCAGTAAAGCATTCCAAATGACAACTCTACCAGAGAAGCTCAAACTACCTGTCGTAGACCTTCTTTCGCAACAGCAACAATTTCTGGTGTTCTACAAGTCAAAGACTTGAAAAACATAGCAATGATCTTGGCACGTAATTCTGAATGATTAGGAGTAGTTCTGAAATCTGCCCATGCCATTGTGGTACAGAGTAGTTCAATGCAAGCTGTTCGAAGCTTATTTAACGATGTGGCTACTTTGGGGTTCATGAACTTCACCACCCAGACAGTTTCGTCAGCCTCAGCTATTTGCAAAGCCTCTTGAAGAAAATTAACCAATTCTTGTGTCAACTTGAGAAGAGGGGGCCTTAAGGCCAAGCAGAAGTTCAAAGCTGTAACTGTTCCAACCTATCAGCCATTCAAAAAAGTTAGAAGGGGAAAATCTTAAAGAAATTTGATCATAGTACACCATGATTACCTGCTGATCAACAGTCTTAGCTCGAAGTGGCCGCATTATAAGAGGCTGAAGCAATGGCTGATGCAAAGGCTCAAGAAGCTCAGATACTTCACTGCCAGTCCTACTTGCTAAAAGTGCCAAACAAGACTGCACATTCTTCCTAACGATGATGGATGCATTTGGATTGAACAACTCTGAAGCAAAAAACTCAACCACTCCTTGAAAACTTTGCCTACGTGGTTCATTGTTTGCTTCATCAACATTATTCACCACCCGAAGAACTTGTGTAAGAACCTGACTTGTTTCTTCCTGCTCTTTGCTAGCATAAATAGGCAACCTTTTAAGAACATATACCAGACCACGAACAATTCTAACTTGGAAAAGGCAAAGAGTCTCAACAGTGACCTTCCCAACTAAAGCACCAAGACCCATAACACCTCCCATTTGTGCTTGCCATTTACTTCCATAGCAACAATGTAAAAGTCGGGGCAGAAGTTGCTCAAAAACTGGTATCCGAACGCTTGGTGGAGGAGAATATACAGGATTCATTGATGGACTAGAAACAATCATAGGAGTACCTGGGCCTCCTCTTGACATCAAAAGGTCAGCATGTTTTGAACGAGCAAGGAACAGGAGGGTTTCAGCAAACACATTTAAAGCACTAAGAGCAGCTTTTGCATGGAACCTGTTTTCATCTGCTAGCACATCAACTAAGGCATCCAAAAAAATTAAGGGGTCCAATTCTTTCAGGTTAGAAGAGCTTGTGCTTCTTGACCTGGAACTACCAACAGAAGAAGACACAGTAGAAGCATTTATTGATGACTGATCCATATGAAATGTCATAGCAAAATGGCGGCAAATGTTGGTAACAAAATCATCCTTGGGATCATTCAGATCTGGTTCTGCACTGGCAGCAACAATAGTCATTAATAGAATCTTGAAAACTGACTTCTCAGCCAAAAGCTGGGTCTTCGTCTTTACACCCAAATCAATCTGCAAGATAATAACAATTGTTATTTCAAGGAGGATGAGAATTTAAGCAACAGCATAAATGATAGCACATCCTGAAATAACTCCCAAAGATTCTTAGAAAGAGGATAGACACAGGAATGCTTGAGGATACAATAGCTGTAACAGTAGTGCATCAAGCCTTCATTGATATACAAAAGATAATGTCTTGAGTCTAACCTTTGCATCAGTTGTCTCAGACCTGCGCCAAGACAAATCAACACTAGAAACCAAAGATGTTAATAAGTGCTTTGGTGTATACCCTTCATCTGAAACATTTCCTGGCAGGTTAAGCTGAGATGATAAGCAAACACGAAGGAATTTCAAAGCCTGCTTTCTATAAAAAGAATCCATGCCAGCATCTTTGTGCATGACAGCGGCTACAGCAAGATTTATGCATCGGTCCAGTGGAACTAAAAACGGGGTTGAGGGCTCAAATGTAAGAATCAAGCGAAGGCCATGCTCTGGATTCTCCTTGCACTCTAGTGCTAGAGGCTCTTTGAGAAAACGTCTGTTACGACCCCCTAATTTGCCAAGGAGTTGCAATGCTTTCCCACCCCAAGGATAGGGTGCAGGCCTCAAATGAGACCATAGTGCTAAAATCACCTCTGACATCACATTAGCCATACTGGGTTCCAAGAAATCAGGATTTAAACTATCAACCCAAAACTCAAGTGTTCTTAAGCCTAAGCTTACGAGCTCATCACTTCCTTTAAGACACATTACAAGAGGCTTCATTAGCCGGGGAAGGTAAGGTAACAAGGAGCTTAAGCGTGCAGGCAATGTTAAGCAAAGCTCCAACAAAAGGTCCCTCATGTCCTCAGCTGTTGGACCCTCAAGCATTGTCAACAGCATATTTAGACAAGGTTGCAGCATAGGAATTAAGTCTCGCAATAGAAGTTCAAATTTGCATCCTGCAAGTGCTCTAAACATTGTACGAAGAAGTTGGAGATAACCAAGAGGCTTCTCAACTTCAGTAGCATTTTTCATGCAAGCTTCCATGATTACAGGCACATGAGGCTGCAAAATACGTTCAAAATCTGTTGGTGCTTTCGCAACAGCACCAAATATAAACCTAAAGAGATGCAAAACCAATTTGGCAGTGGGTGTATCTGGATGCTTCAAAGCGTCAAGTTTACTGCTTACAAGAAAATTAACCAAAACATCTGCAAACGGCCGGTAAACCTTGGGAGTTTGCAGAAGAGTAGAAAATATATGAACCAGTTGATTGTTGGAAATCATATATTCAAAAAGCTCAGGCATACACAAAGAGAACATGTCCATGAGATCCCTAGCTTCCATAATGGCCAAAATCTGAGAAAATAGTTGAAGCATTTCTCTCTCCTCATCTTTCTCCTTGAAGAGTGCTAAGCAGTGAACACCACTTTTTAGAACACCAGAAGCTTTCCAAACCTGCCAAAATCAGAGTCAAGAGGAGTTAATCATGCCTAGAAGCCCACAATAGATCTAATCATTTTAGTATAATACCTCATCTTCTCTTAATCCTTTGAATGCTTGAGGAGCAGGCATGTTAGAAGTTGGCGAGACAAGAGCTTGTGGTTGAGTTCCATGAGTAGAAGACTGAACCTAAATAGTTGAAAAAATGAAATGAGAAATAGTACTCAACATTTTAGGAAAATATTAGCAAACAAACCTTTTAGGAAAATGATAAACAGAAGAAGAGAGACCACAAAACCTGTGATCGGGGCAAATGAGCGTGAGTTATGCTCCATATGATGGTCTTCATTCCTGTGCATGCATCAAGCCAAGGATTAGAGTGGTTTTTTCATTTCTCTCTCTCTCTGCTTTTTTTTGGGGAGGAGGGTAGGGATATTAACATATTTGAGAAAATACATATCAGCATTTAGTGAAGTAGAATGAAAGCCTCTGGGAGCTTTTGCAAAATAACTATCCAACACCACATGCAAAACCAAAGAAGATAACCTACCAACAACCAAGGTCTTAATTAGATTTTTACAGTCACTAACTTCCTTAGAATGCTCCACAGGTACCTGCAAATTAAGAACTGCCTGCAAGCACCAAATACATCGATACCAAGAGAGTCAAAGAGAACTGACAAGGAGCATAATATAGTAAAGGCTAAAATATCATAGACAAAAGATCCAAAAAGCTTTCTGACTTAATGAAAGCTTGTCAGCATTGGCATGAAAAGAGTGCAATAAATCCCAAATTCTAAATGGTTTCAAGAGAAACTACTCTGAGGCCTGAGCCAACAGAAGAAATCATGGAAAAATTGGAGAAATTCGCACAAAGTAGAAGTTCAAAGTTAGGTCCTAGAAAAGCCACTTTTTCTTATACAAATAAAAAAAAAAAAAAACCAATTTTAAGTTATGAAATTCATCTACTGGCCATAATACCTGGCTGGTACATGAACCTAGTTTCCCATTCTCTCATGGATTTCTGCCATTTAAAATTTGATAATATTATTAACTTAAATACAATATTTTATGTATGCTGGGCCTATCCTTCAAATTATAACTTCCACGGTTGACTAGTGACAATGAATTTTCTAGTGTGCATTCCTTAACTAAATTATGAAATATCCAATTCAAACAGCAATCAAAGCCAAACAACTTGAATAGCAAGAAATAAATAAATGAATTGTAATAGAAACAATAAAATTTTCAGGTTAGAATAAATGGAAATCTAACATTCTTATCATATGAAAGGTGAAAAGCCTAGACAGCTGAGAATGAATGAAATAAATACATTGATACCAAGACTTGATTATCAATAAAACAAGGGATACAAGGGAGCTCAAGTAATGTCAGCACTCGGCACTTGAATAGTAGACTAGAAGAAAAAAAAAAACCCTAAACAAATTTAGAAGTATTAGAGGAAAACCTGAACAGGGAGCTCGAGCTTTGACCTCAGCGTAGAGTGATCTCTTCCCTCTTCACCCTCCTCCAACAACTATCAATAAACAATACAAACACATTAATATTAAAAATAATTGTGATAAGAAAAAAGATTACGTGAAAACCTAAAAAGAAGTTGATTCCATGAAATAATTAGATATAGTGTTTTGAAAAATGAAAAAAAAAAAAACAGTTATCTAGGGGGAAAGAAGAAAAAGCCAAATAAGGTTAACCAATTAGAATTCAGAAATGCAAGTCAAACAAAGAAATAATATCTAAGATAGTAACAAGAGAGATAGATACAGACGTTTAAAAAAACAGTGCTTTATCTTATTTCAGTGAAGCCTGTAAAAATGCAATATTATCCTAGGAAGTCATGTCCTTGTGAACTACTCTTATACAAAAGGATTAGAAAGAGGATTCATTACACTAAATAAATTAGAAAGAAAAGGCTAAGACCATGTATAAAAACAAGTTAACAGCGCATAGAAATGTCATAGCCAATCAACTAAGCCCAAGTTTCTTTTCCCTGATTCCCAAAGCTTCCAGGGGCAGAAGGGAAAGAAGGCCAGATTAAAGCACAAAGTCATAGCACACTATTCTTTCCAGATGGTCCAATGATTGGAATTCTGAACCTGGAGGAAAGATCTGGCTAGCAATAGTTCACTAGTTTATAGAGACCACACTTAATAAAACCCAGATGGCAATATCATAACCAACAAGGAACTCTTCAACAGAAAAACCATGTGCAATCAACATTTTACTAGTGGTTAATACTGTCCAGTCAAACCCAAGATGTAAGAAAGGCAATCCCTAGAACATCATAGCAAAGCCAGTAAAATAGAAGTAGCTAGGCGTAAATAACAGATTCCTAAACCAGTCCTACACAAAATTCAGCAATCAAAGTTACCTGCGGAATGGTACGCTTGAAAGTACTAAATTTTCCAACAAAAGCATCCAAAATACGCCCCTAAAGAAAAGCAGAGATGCAAGAGAAAATTCCTTTAAATAAGACAATTCAAGCTAAGCTAACATAAAAGTTACATCAAACTGCTTACCAACAGAACTCTTGCTTCATCCATTGATGGCTGATCCACCCCTTTCTCAAAAATTGGTTCTACCTAAATTTCAAGGAAATTCATGAGAAAGAGCCGACAGCAAACATGAGATGAATCTAAAACTATAAGTATAGGATGCAAGGAAACATAGATGAAATAGTTAGCAAAGGCACCAGATTTAACATCAGCCGAGCACAAGTCGTGTGAATGCCGAGTGACAAGGAAGCATCATGCATATTACTTGAAAACAAGTAAATAATTCGTGACAACTGCAGCAGGAATATGAAGTTTATCACCATCAGAATGAAAAACCAAATTGAACTATCACAATCTCTGAAATTTAAAGACATATCAAAAGAAATGCGAGACAGAGGAAGTCAGATGAAACCCTGATCTTAGAAACCAAACCTGAGATAGGGAAAGGTCCCCCCTGACATGATGAACAATCTCCGCCAGGAGACTATAGGCCAGTGGCCTCAAAGTCTCGAAGCAAGCACGCCCAGTTCCAACTAGAACCCTGAAGTAAAACAGAAGGAAATAAAAGAGATCAAATGCATGGTTCAGCAACAATTTCCTATTTAAGATTTGAATACAAGATTCATGGACAAAACTAAAGCAAGGATCAGTAATGAGTTTCTTCAACATTATATCAGACTCATAGGAAGAAAGCAGAAACATAGGTCAAAGCATATAAAAATTTTAGCTGAGCAACTTCTGTGCAAGTTTATAAATTGATGATCAAGATAAAGTGGAAAAGCCAAACCCCTGCCTAGCAGGCACATCACACATCCATAATGCAATCTAGCAACTCTTATTTCTACCAAAAGCATCCTAGCAGACAGAAGAATTATCTGTGAGATTTGGGAGCCATTAAAGGGTGAAAGTTCATCATTATGCCTACAATGGTATTTATATATTGCTCTAAACCATAAAGACAATTCACAGATTCAAGGAAGTTATTAAACGGTCCAACCAATCACGCTGTCAAACTAAAATATTCGGGTTTAAAACAATGACACGGAATATAATAATGCAAAGATCCCTCTCAAATTTTTGTCACTAAGAGACTAAATTTGTTGCTGCAAGGAGTTCATCCTTCAAATATAATACAGCTCTGAGAAAGTCAGATCCTTCTTTTGGTCTTTAAGTTTTGCTACAAATGATAGTTGAAACTACTAACAATTGTATTGTATTAGTACAATCATACAAGAGCTTCAGGAACTGACATCTGCACCAGGCAGATCTCTGAAATAGATTTTATTTGCCACTGATTTATCATGAGTTTGTTAAGACACGCTTGTTCCCACTAATATGACTGCAGAAGTGATATAGATGTTGCAATCTGCTCAAAATTTTTCCACTCTCAGAAAATTAATCGCTTCTCATTATAACATAATGCCAAAAACGTATTGAATTAAGATCATCATTTCCTTGACCTCTCATTAACCACAAAAAGTTTGACAATATAAGATCTTTATCACGGATTAAAAAATCATCATGAGGTAATGTATAAATAAAGGGAGGAAAGAACCTTTACCTCTCTTCCAACAGTGTGTCAATCAAAGGAAACAAACCCCTCTTGAAATCTGTACCCAAAACATGTTTTAATGCTACTAACAACTCCTGCATTCAGAAATAAAATGTGAAAAATTGAACAAGAAGAGCAAAAAATGGAAAATGGAAAACAGTAATTACAAAACTCACCTTTCTGATGGATACAGAGTCCGAACATGTAACAAGTAAATTCACAATGCTTTTACATATGCTTTCTTCATGCGGCCTGATATAATCAGCAAAGCTCTTCAAGAGGTAAGTTAAAAAGGAAACTGTCTGCAATAAAGGAGAAAGAAAAATGTGGAAAAAATGGAGCATCAATAATGGAAGAAAGGGCTGAATATAACTTCTTTATCTCAAATTAAAAGTTTGAACATGTAACCAAACAAGATAATTCGGAGGATTTGCTCAAGCAAAGTGTAGAAAAATGCTTCTGGCTTCATTTCTTTCATTCAAATGAATACTCCTAGGCCTTTACAACTAAGAGTTCAAATGATCAGTATAACTAATTCCATGTTAAATGAAATGAAATTTGAGTCGTGTTGAATCAAGTGAAATTATTCGAGTTAAATTAAAAAATTAAACATGTCAAATTAAAATCTTGTTACAATATAACTAATTCCATGTTAGAGCACATAAATTTGAAACCATATATATTTGAAAATTTGTTCAAAGAAAAATAATAATAATAATACTTTAGTATGAGAAACTTGAATCATTAATTAACTTATTTAGGAAATTTTTAATTTTTTAACTTTCTTTATTTTTTTTAGAATTTTTTGAAATTTTTATAATTTTTTAAAAAATATAAATTTTAGAATTTTTATAAATATTTTAAATTTTAAAAGTTATTTTAAATTTTTGAAAATTATTTTGAATTTTTTTTAATTTTTGTTGAGAGACCAATTTGCTCATTTTCAAACTTGACAAGGACCAAAAGGGTATTTACACCAATCTATTATTAGAATTGTAAAATTCAAATCGATTCGAACTCGAAACTCGAATTACTTATTCGAGTTGACTCGAATAATTCGAATAACTTGATTCAGTTGACTCAAATTTCTATTTTTATTTTTATTTTTTCGAATCGAATCGAGTTTTGCTCTCCCCTATCAGAAAGCTATAGCCTTTTTCTCATCTAAGAAAAAGTTGGGCCATGACAACTTCAATTTTCAATTTTATATCTTCAAAAAAATCAATCATATTCAAAGAAAGTTCAGACAAGAGAACCTCTTTATGCAGCAAAACAATTTGAGATCTACACACCAACACTCCAAAAACAGAATATGCACATGCATGGATATGCAAAGGCTCAAACAACCCAATCGTACTCTACTCTATCTACAGCATCCCTTTTAACTAGTTTTATGATACAGCTTTTTTACCATGTAGCAAGCATATAAGTGAAAGTATGGAGAACATGAAATAAAATATCACTCACCTTAACTTGTGCCCCTTTCAGTTCAATGAACTGAGTCTTCAAATGGGGAGGAACCTTTTCAGGTCCCGGAACAGATATTGCAGCAACCATCAAAGGTAACAAATGAGGAATATTAGTTTGTACAAGACGACTATACAATTGAAACAGAAACATAACTACAAGCGGACTCTCCGTAACTATCTTGAATGACCGCGTACTGGGATTCAATTGCCCATTCCCAACATATCCACTTGGAGTAATCCCTTGATCAGAAACTGAAGAAGTGTCCATAGGCTTCATATCTACTTCCATTCCCACCGTGGCATTATCAAAGAAATGGCTAACAGTCAACCTAAAATTCTGGTAAATCTTGCAAACAAAATCTAAAAACGGCTGAACCTCATTTTCTAAAGTAGGCCTAAAATTCCTGAGGAGATCAAAGATAATTCGAATACAAATGAAGCCATTTTCTTCATTATCAGTAGTTAGCACTTGCATAGCTACTTTTAACAGGTCCTGAACAAAAGGTCGAAGAACTTCACTGTGAGGAAGTCTATTAAGAATTTCCACCACAATATTTCGCAGCTTGTGCTCGGGATTGTCAGTGAATTGGGGCTTTGTAATCTGTAACAGGACGACTGAGAAGGCTCGGAAATAGCATTTGAGGAAATTTAAGTACTCCGCAGTGTGAGCTATCTCGAGACTGTCTCTAACCTCCATTGCCATTTGTAACCTCGTCTGAATTGCTGCTCAAGGAACACACACAAGCACAAAATTAAAAGAAATTGACAATTCTTTCAACGTTTATATTCATTTTACAAGAGAACCAAACAGAGAATGAAAATGAAGAGTGAGAGAGAAGGATTACGGAGGTCAGGTTCGACGAGGTGGCGAGAGTGTTGCTCGAAATTCTGAATAGGACTCATGATTGGAAGAAAAAAAATCCCTAGCCCTCTCAAGCTTTAGCTTTCTAGGGTTTTTTTTTCACAGAACTATCAGCCTTCTTTCTTGTTCTTCTTTCTTCTCCACATGTAAAATGAAAAACTCTCAGTTAAGGATGGATCGTGCCTCTAGCAGGCTCTTAAATATAAGGGTTTCCCTTTTGGGACAAAAACAAAAATAAAAATTAGGGTTTTGGAATTTAATTTTTTTTTTTTCAGACTCAGTAGAGAAGGTCGCTGTTCCTGATATTACTACCAGTTATGTATGTTCCCTCTCTTTTTCCTATTTGTTCCCTCGAGAAAAATTGAGTCCATGGTGGATTGTAAATTTGGGGATTTAGAGACCTAATTTTTATGAGCTGGACCATTGATCCATTTTCTTGGGTCCAAATATAATGGACAGATTATTGGGCTTCAATAATTGAACCCGATCCATGATCTTTTGATCCTTTAAGTTACGGAGAAGAGAAAAAAGAAAAGAAATAGAGAAAATGAAGACTGTTCCGTTCAATTCATGCTTAACTGCCTCCTTCCCTTAGGCTGTTAAAAAAGAAAAGGGAACAGTAACAGCCTAAAACCGAATGGCCAGTTGTCATCCCACAACCTCCAAAACTCACCGTTTCATTAACATGACACTAAAACGCTGCTTTTTTGTTTACAATTAAAATAAAAATAACAAAACAGAAATAACAGTAATTTAAACTAAAGTGACCATTGCCTCCTTCAGCCAACCTTTTGACCCAAAAAGAAATTTGAATTTTATTATATGATTCATTTCTCTAAGCACCAACTATTTTCGTTTTATTAGAATTTATTCCTAATTTGAGAAGGAATGTTTTTTTTTAATATGATTTTAAATATCAATTTTTTTTAATGTTTTCTTATACCTTATTAAGACATTTATCAATTTCTCACTCTATTTGTGAAGTCTAAAAACTCTTTTTATTTTCAGGTTAATATTTTAGGTATTCTTATTGTTTTAAAGCCTTTAATTTAAGTGTGGGTTTAGATGGGCGGTGCGATTCGTTTAACTCACTTTTTATCTCACGCTACAGTATCTAATCTCATAACCACTGTTGTTTTTACACTAAAAGTGTATTTGTACATAAATTACTGAAAATCTTCTTTAACATTTCTCACTCCCATATATATCATTGAATAATTAATTCAACTATCCAACTAAATCAAGATATATATTATTAAGACAACTTCAATATAAACACCGAAGTAGCAACGAAACTCAAAAGTTCCAAAATCCTCTTCCTTGCCATTAAACAAATGAAACCAGCTTGTTGGAAGCAAACCCACCCTGTTGTACAATGGCCAGTATAGGAGCGACAAATAATGGTCCACTAATGGCAAGAAGGAGTCATGTCATAATCAAAAGTCTAAAAAGTAAAAGGGGGCAATGCTTTCAGTTCTACGAATCAAAGACATACATGGATGGAGGATCCAACCACCCTTTTTATTGTCAACTTCATTTAACAAAAAATTTCCAGTGAAGTGGACGCGAAGAAACTAACCCCATTTCTCATTATAACATTTCATTAGCTTCCCTCTTAGTTAAAGCTAATTATTAGTATCAAACTCCATTACTAACGAACCTTTCCTTTATTTGTCACTTTCATCCCTCTCTTTTAATGTTATATATTTAAAAGCAGATCTTTGTCACCACCTGACCGTTCATTCAATTTTCCCCCACACCCCTCTTTAAAACTGGATTTCACACTGCTTCCTAAAGTACAAGCCATGGAAAACGAGCAAGGCGGCAGCAGCATCGTTGTCGTTGGACGGGCAGAGATCGATACCAGACCACCCTTTCGCTCTGTTAAAGAGGCTGTCATGTTATTTGGAGAAAAGGTTCTTGTTGGTGAAATTTATGCCAACAAGCTCAAAGAGGTTCTCTCCTCTTTTGTGACCTTTAATTTAGTATGGAACTATATGTAATTTATCTCATGCAAAATATTAGATAAAGCAAGTAGTTTATATTATGTGACTCGAATGTGAGTGTTGGATGTAAGTAATATTTGAAGGATAATATCTCGTATTCGTTTTTGGCTAATTATTGTTGTTTTTCATTAGATGAAGGCTCAAGCAGGAGAAAGTGGGAAAGGTGAATCCAAGATTGCAGCCTTAACAGCCGAGCTAGAAGAAATGAAGCAAAACTTTCAAAAGGCGAAAGAGGAAGGCAACTCGATGTCGTATCACATAAAAACGCTGACAGAAGAGCTCGAACGAACAAAAAAGGAACTGCAACAGTTCAAGGCAAAAGAGTTCCAGAAGCAGCGGTTTGATCCCAATATAGAAGACTTCAAGTTTGTTGAGAGCACAACGAAAATCATGACACAACATGAAGAGCCAGAGGAGTTTCAAAAGAAGAGATACGTGAAATTTGCTAGCCCTCCTTCGTTAGCTCAAGTTATCGTCAATCAAGATGGAACCCCGGAAAAAACGGCCTCAGTTAAGAAAGTTCGAAGGAAGCCACTCGTCCCCATTATTGGATGGCTATTCCAAAAGAAGAAAGCAAGTCAAGAAGATGATCATCTGTCCCTAAGAACAAACGAGGTCCAGAGGCATTATTAGCTGAGCAAGTAACTTCTTTTTTTTTATGTTGCCACCAACAAAGATTGGAGCTTGTGCCATGACTCACAGGTCAGAACATGAAATAAAACCAGATTAGTGTATCATAAAAATTGTATTGTCATCGATGTTCATGAATGCCACCTGTTATATACCTCTTTACTTTGATCACTTTCTCTCTTCATCTCCACTCCACAAACACCATACCGACTCAAGCATCGAAACCTGTATTCGGAAACCTGTCACCAAAGCCTAACCAAGAATTCAACACAACTTGTTTAAAGCATTAAAAGCTGCAAATAAAAGGGAGAAAGTTACTGTAAACTAAGAAACAAGGTCCATATTTTATCATACACATGGGATTTCAGTAGAACAATTTCATGTCTTATTCAAAAAGGGCAAAAACACAAAGGATTCTTGAAAGGTCGGCAAGTCGGCTGAATTGAATTTAATATAATTGTGATGAGTAATGAACGAATGCATTAAAAATATATAACCATTGCACATGTATCCATGTGAACCTTACAGAAGAGTTACAGTTAAGACAAAAAAGCTCGCTAACATGCTTTGCTAATTTGTTTTTAATAACCCCGTTATAATTACAAGCAAAAACCCAACATTCTAGCCTCGGATTTTAAGTCTTGGGCCCATTTCCAATTCTCATGTTATTGATATACTAAACCGACTTTTCAAAAAAAGGAATTGTTTATTTACCCTGTTTTATGGATTTTGATGTCTGGGTTCGCATATGAGGAAGTCATTGTGATGGTGACTTCTGATATAAATAAACAATTATTTTTGCATAATTGGAGCTGTTGTTAATTGCATTTTATGTAAAGATGTTCAGGAAATAAAGGAAAATTAATAGCAAAGTAACTTGAATTCTTAGTTTCCTACCCTTAAATGCATGAACTTGACTCAGAAAAGTCAATCAAAAGCATGGTTGAGTTTTTCGAGGTTCCATAGGGAAAAAAAAACATAGTTGATGCAGTGAAGCTAACTACCTGGTTTTGTTTATCAAAAAAGAATTAACAAATGAAAGAATATAACCGGGAATCTTGGAAAATCTACAGTATGTAATAAATAAGAGATATAGGTATTTCTTTACCTTGGTGAGCTAAGCTACATAACAAAAGACATGCATATAAAAAACTTGTCTGGTGCATTAGATTCTTCTATAAAGGGCCTCTATTATCAAAGAGCAAAGGGTCAGAGAATTATGGAGAAGAAAACCAGAGGCAGCCCCAAGATAATGAAGAGCAGTATTCTATGCATGCCGGGGTTCAAAAGCAACAACAAAAACAACAAACGTTTATCACCGGTGACCCTGCTAGATCGCTTCCGAGAAGCAGTTTTTCGCTTGATAATGCTATCAGCTCTCAGCAAGGCCTCACATCATCATCGTCATCATCAAAGTAGCTCATCAACCGTCCCACGAAGATATTACCCTGCTGATGCTCACCACAATGAAGCTGTTGCAGATTGTATCGAATTCATCAAGAAAAAGTCTTCCAGGGAGTCCAGAGCTAGTAGTTCAAATATGGATGCTGCCACTAGTGAAATTGTCATGCCGGTACCAGTTATGTAATATAAACATCTTATTGAATTTAAATGCCGAGTTTGTTTTATATGAAGCTTCTGCTTTCAGTTTGCAGATTTGAGTGATGTATAATTTGGGGTGTATGAAATATACAGGGAGTTTGTAGAATACTAGAGAGTCATATTTTGAGGTTTTTCTTTTTGATGCAGAAGCAGAACTTAAACTTCCTTCTGCTCTTACATTTCTGTCTCTGTTTACGTATTATTTGTTTTTTTTTATTGGATCTATCATCCACATGTCCCAGAAAATGCCCCCCAAGATGTTGGATCCCTTCCTTTTATGTCAGGTTCATCCTTTTAGTTTCACAAATCACAGGTGACAGGCCAACCACTGCACTAATAAAACACAATAGGTTCAGTTGGTTGTGTTGGAGTAGTTGTTATGTAACACTCAAATCAGACAAAACCAAACCTACATTTTCTAGGAAAATCATCTTTTGTATGCGAACCTGATTTATTGATTCCCAAACAAGTAAAAATTATTACAAGAAACATTGCTCAAATTCCATGTGCGTATATAGCCCAGATTTTCAATTTTCATGTGCAATACCTAACATTACACCAAGCGTTGACCAAATAATAACTTCCATTTGAGAATATTACTGTATGTTAGACCGCAGTCCAATTCAAAGTGTTGGATACCATCTTGATGGCTAAAGCCAGGGCTGTTCATACCTCAACATGAGCCAAAATCTCACATAGGAAAGTAACTGAATTTTTTGAGAGCAAAACGGGAGCATATTTAATTTCAAATCCTTGAAACAAATGCTTAGAAACTAATTAAGTATATCGTTTTATACAATTTATAAACCTCATGGAACATCACTCTCAATTGAGAAAAGGAAAGAAAGTACAGAATCTCGTCTTTCTTGTAGCTAAAAGTAGAACCAAGCAATTATAGCAACAATCCAATCTATCAAATTCCAGCAGCTTCCACCAGGTCAAGCCAACCTCAAGTCCGAGCAGTAGACCAGTTGTGAACCCAAGTTATAATTTGTCAGAAAAGTGACACCAATACGCGCCCTCTAAAGTTACAAGCTAATCCTATAACTTAAGTATGACAATCTAGCCCAATAACTACTATTCGAGGGTTTCAAAATAAGTAAATAGGAACTTATACCACTCACAAATACTGAAATGGTCAATAACATGAACAGAAAAATAATTTCCAGAGTAGACATTCAGCGACCCATCACCTGCTCTGATTCACAGTGAACCTTCTCCTATATGAAGGGCCTCTTCGAGGCCGGGTTGAGGAACGCCATTCTGAGGGCTCATTATTCTCTGTTAAGCCCTTGGCTTCCCTTTTATCTTCTCTTCTAAACGGTTGCCTTACAGGTAGTTCAGATTTAGGTGAATTAAATCCCTTGGGCCTCTCTGCATCATATGACAACGGTTCAATGCCCTGCAAGTCTGATTCTGGAGCATATCCTCTAGGCCGTTTCAATTCATCCATTCTCCTAAATGTGATCGATATCCTAAGGAGGGAAGTAATAGAGAATAAAATGAATATAAATTGATGAAAGATCTTCAAATCTAACAACAAAAGGATCATAAATTTAAAATAGTACCTCTTCGTAGGAACTGCAGGCACACAATGCTTAGCAACATCTGCTCCATTTCCATTTAAAACTAGAACTGACCTGAGAGGAGAAATAACTGATTCTAAGTTTTTAACTCAATAGTTTTAAACTAATAATAATTACATTAGAGCAAGATAGGATCAGTAAGTGCATAAAAGAATCTTACCCGACAGGTAGGGGAATTGCAATTGGCCCGGAAAACTCACCAGCATCTACAACCTTCAAGTTTGACCCAAACACTATATTGCACTCGCTAAGAAATGATACAGTGCAGAATGGTCTAACAAAATCATGGTTGTCAATGTGAGGAGGTATGCAGTCACCTTCTTCATATATATTAACAATACAACTGTCAGGCACACAGGTCGGAGGAAGCACATGCCATCTGACTAGCCTTCTAATTATTACCTTGAAGAGATCAGGTATAGGATCTACAACTTCATTTTGAAGAATACCAGGTGGATTACCATTTTTGTCCTGCCACCAGAAAGAAAACACAATAAAGCTTTTCAGCCACCAGTTACCGCTTCTTGTGACTACAGTGTCTCCAGACACTTGACTAATCTTCACAGCAATACATGGATGCATAAAAGCTTACCATTGCATAATTGTAACAGCAACCAAATTGGATGGTTATGCGCCCTTTTCCCCTCATCCATTTGTGAGGTGCTGTATATGTGCGTTCTGTAAAATATATTCCACATTGAATATACATGATATTCTTCAACATCAATTACTTAAACTTTATACATTAAATGTTGAGAAAATATTAATCCGAATGAGGCCATATCAGCATGTTGCACACAAGGATAACATAGAGCTACAAAACTTAATTCCAAAGACAGCCAAATTAATCTAACGCTCCATTGCATTGCTAAAGCTCATTCTGGCACAATGTCCAATAGGAGGTTAAAAGAATCCTATTGACACTAAGAATTCTCCTGCTAGAAGTCTCCTTCAGAACTTGGTTATAGAAGTATCATGATTTAAAACTGGCTTCTGAATAATCCACTAGGATCTAAAAGGTTTAGAGGTAGACTTTACATATCAAAGTTTGTGCAGCGTAATGAATGCCATTAAATGCAGTAAGACAGAAGCTAGGGGGGAAAATAGTAAAAAGTTGAAATGTAACCCAAAGAATCCATGATCAAGATAAGGATTGAATCAGCCAATCAGCTGCATCTTGGCTTGAAATACAAGACAAAGCTGAGAAGCCCAATAAAAATCGATATATAGAGAGAACTAAATTTCATAAATCTAACCTATTTTAGATTAAGCATTTAACCAAAAACTTAATGTCCATTGCTGAATAATAGACAACAGGGCAACAAAGGGTATGCCAATAGGACATAAGGACTTGTAGGCACTGATCAATAAATTCTATCACTTTGACAGTACATTGAACCAAAATATGCATACCCCATATTGTTTTATGCTCCTTGAACACTACTTATAACACATAGCATGGAAACTGATCATTCCCATCACCTTTATTGACTTAAGGTAACAGTTATATTAAATAAAGCTGGGTGGATGTACCCATAGCAAGCTCATTAAGCCTCAAAGAAAGAACCCTACCCGGATAAACTACTTAAGAACATAAAGAACATGTTCACAAATCAAAGAAGGTATTGCATAAGCACTCAAAATTCGATAGTATGAACAAGATTAGCAATTTGTAAATACTAACCTTTCAACTCCCCTTTTCTCCCCATCTCCTGAAGCATGTAAACATGGTCAACTATCCTCTTCTGTTCTGCAGCACTGAAAATTCCCTCATGGAGTTCAAGCCCCTCGAGAATATTTACAAACTTACCATTAACTCTCTCGAAACATATAAAATCTTTCTTCCTCTTCACATTCATAAACCTAATGGACTCTCTCTGATCCCTAGACAATTTAGGCTTCTCGACAACCTTAGATATCCTCAACTCCCCCGTAGAAGCAGTTAAACTAACAATCCGCTTGCTTGACTCTGACACCAGTTGCTCTTCTTCTTCTTCTTCGTCTTCTACTTCCTCGAGTTCATCTTCCTGTGCCATGTCTGCCCATGATTGACGGGGAACAGGGGTTTGAAACAGAGGTGATGCGCTGGCAACTCCACTACTAGTGGATGCTTCTCCGATGGGTTCAGAAAATCCATTTCCCTCATCTTTCCAACTACCCAATGAGTTGGTATCTTCATCTTTTGAACTCCCAATTGAGTTCACAGCACAATTGTCATGACAATTCTCATTTAAGTCTTCTGATTCAGTATTATTGGGGGTAGAATGGATTGCATTCAGATCATTGTTCGCCAGCTCAGCATCTCCTTCAAGTTACATGATAGCAAACACAAACAAATAAATTTCTCTTCTTTTTTTTTCTTTTATACATATATCTATGTAATACCCTCATTCCAGGAACTATGGACAAGTAAAACAAAACTCAAAGATTTATTATCTTTACTTATTCACTACAAATCCTACTTTTAAAGGAACACTAGCACAATAAAAAAATTTAAAAACTAAAAAAAGAACGTAATAAGAGGCAACTTTTTTCAGCCAAAAAACAAATAATATCCAAAAAAGCAAACTACAGTTAGGAAATTTTAAAAGCGAAAATCTTAGTTTAGACTTGAATTAAAACTTAACAAAAGATAATGGTAGAAAAAGAAGTTACCTGGGTCTAGAGAGCGGATTCGTCGGGAGAGGATTCGGGTGCATCGACGGCAGAGATCCCTGGAAAGGAAAGGAAGCCACGTGGTTAAGAACTCAGAGGCGATTCTGAGTTCGGAGGGCTGATACTTGACGAGAAACGGGTCTTCCTTCTTGACTCGCTCGAGATCGTTCATTGGGTTGTCCGAGTCTTGAATCGGAGAAGAGAGAGTGAAAGAGATTCTTGTGATGGACAATTGATTGCTGTGAGAGGAACGAACAACAAGTTAACGGGGAATAAAGTGAAATATAATCAAAATCAAAACCAAATGCTTGTGTTGGTCGAGATTTTTTATTTTGTTCTTTTGGAAGAGCACGATTTTCGTGAATATAAAGAGAGCAGGATGTAAATGTCGTTTAGAAGAATCTTTAAGGAGTTTTGGTAATTTTGGTTTCCTAGATATTGGGCTTGGGAGTTGGGAGGTTTTTACTTCGACTCAATGGTTTCATATCTCCGATCCCCCAACAAAACGGATTTATTCGTTCATAATTACTTATTTGTCTCTCTAATTTTATTAAAAAATTATTTTAATTATTTATTTAAATTTTCACTTTTTTTAATTTTTAAATTTATATTATTTATTAAATTATCTTAAATTTGATGAAAAAATTGATATATATTAACTTTGCTAACGTAGCATATACATGGATT
The DNA here is from genome assembly GCA_025698475.1 of Gossypium anomalum. NCBI lineage: Eukaryota > Viridiplantae > Streptophyta > Magnoliopsida > Malvales > Malvaceae > Gossypium > Gossypium anomalum. The sequence goes on from CM046966.1 coordinate 23,115,921, forward strand.
ATCATGTAGAATTGTAAATATCATGTCAATAATTAATTAATTTTATAAACTTTAAAAAATTCAAAAAAAAATTATTGAAAATTTTAAAATTATTATAAGAATAGAAAATATATAAATATATTTTTTAATATTATTAATTTTAAAAAATTAATTAATTGTAAATATAGCATACATGTGGATGTTACTTCAACAAAGTTAGCATATGTTAACTTCTCCATCTATTTTTGGGTGATTTGACAAACAATACAATTTTAAGAGCTAAAAGAAGTAAAAATTAAATGAAAGTCTAAAATGACTTTTTCTTAAAGTTGGAGAGTCAAATAAGTTATTATATCTATTCTCTTTTTTTATCTCAATTTTCTTAATAAAGATTATATTTCTTATGTTATTTGGTGAAAATACGATTGAATTTTATCAAATGTATTCAAAGAGTTACAAAATATTCAAAAATATGTTTTCGATGTGTTTCATCCTCATTAAATATTTTTGAGTCGATACTAAAGTGTTTAAAATGTTTTTAAAACACTTTGATAGTCAAGTCTCGAGACATAAAACTATATGTCTTGATACGTGAAAGTTCAAATGCAAAATTTTGCTTCAAGGGTTGCATGTCTAGAGACATTAGCTTGCTAAAGACTATTTTTTAACAAATCTCGAAACATACATTGCAGAGACAATTTTTAAACACGAATTTAATGCTTGTAATAACTAAAATTCATCTCCAGTGGTCATAAACATCCACAAACTCAAATCTTTAATATAAATACTCTACAAGAAAAGAAAAAAAACAACACCCAAAGGAAAAGTTAAATTGAAAATCTTTCATTTCTTTATTTTCTTAATATCTCTTATAGATATTCATTGAGAGCTTGTTGTAATGAATAATATTTAGTACACCCAAAGAATGGTTGACAAGTGTTTTACAGAGGTATAGTATAATATTAAAAAAAATACATGACAATTTTTTAAAGCTACTTTTAGAAAGAAAAAAAAAAAAAGAGAGTACATTATTAGTGTACTAAATATCAACCCTTTTTGTAAAATATTTTCTTACTCTCGTATATTTATTTTTAAAACTTCAATTCACAAACACACCTACTAAAGATTCATTATTAGTTTGCTCTTTTTATTATTATTATAAAGTATATACTAAAGGATATTGAGGTTTAAAAAATTGAAGAATAAGAGAGTTGCTTGTCGAGCTTTATAAAAGTTAGAGGGTTTTAATTTAGCCACAAAAGTTAGGGGAATGTTCTAATTTAGTTTTATGAAAAAAATAAAGATTTCCTTTATTAATCTTGTGAAAGATAGAGGGATGGATGTAACAATTTAAGTGTACTAAATTGAAAAATCATTGGTTGAAGTATAAGAAGGGAGTGAAGGTAAGAATTAAAGTCGAATCATTATAAATAGAATTGTTCAAACTTTTCTTCCATTTCATTATTATTTAAAGAAATTTATAGAGATATTTAAAATACCAATTCATTCTCTCTTATATTTTCAGTTTTAACACAATAATCAGGGAAAGTGTAAACTACCTAGGTGTTCATCCAATCTCTAGGCGCTTGTATTTTGGTCATCAAACTTTTAGGGGATTTCATTTTAGTCACTTTTATTTTGGTCACCTAACTTTTAGATCGCTTTCATTAAATCTCTAACGACAGTTAACTGTACACACCATATACACCATATCATGTTTATATTTTCATTTTGGTTACCTAACTTTTATGTCACTTTCATTTTAATTACCCAAAAATATTTTTTCAAGTATCAATTAGGATAAAAAAAATCAAGAATTAAAGTAAAAAAGCAACCAAAACTAAAATAATACACAAAAATTGTCAAATTGTACTTGTTTATCTCATTATCAAAATTCTATCTTTTTTAACATTGAAATTTTAAATTTCAAAACATCAAAATAAATTAAAAAAATTGTTGAAATTTTTTTATCCATTAATAATGTTAATCGATTTGTTACTATAATATTAAAATTAATTTGTTTAATCTCTTTTCAAATTCAATATCATATAATCAAAAGAAAATTGAGTTTTATAGACAACTAAGAAAAACAATAATTCTCATTAATATTTTTCTAAAATAATTTCAAAACATTAAAATAAATTAAATAAATTGTTGAAAACCTTTATCCATTGATGATGTCATTTGATTTGTTACTTCGACAATTGGATAACAAGCAAATTTTGGTTTATTATTATTATTTTAGTTTCTATTGCTTTCTCATTATAATCATTGATTTATTTTTTTACCCCAATCAATACTTAAAAAAGTTGTTTATTTGTAATGTGTACCATCAACTGCTACTAGAAATCTAACGCTTAGATGACTAAAATAAAAGTGCGGTAAAAGTTGAGCGACCAAATTGCAATAATTTCATTTTGAGTAGCCAAAATAAAAGCACAGGGATATTAGAAATCTACGTATAAAACTCCATATACCATATAGAATAGTATTTGCTAATTCCAAGTGAAATAATTTGAGATGGCATTGATTAAATTTTCGTTTAATAAAATTTTCGAGTTTTTCCAATTTTTAATCGGTTTTTCAGTTCCAATTCTTTGTATCGGTTTCAAATAGTTCTAACTATTTCCGGTTATATGTCCCCAATTCAACCAGTCAAGTTATACAATCTAGCATTAAACAAGAGTTATATAAAGCTCCCCCGAGGGAACTCATGATCACAATCACAATCACAAAAAATGAATCTAAACCTATAGTGAGCTTTTGATTTTTGTTGTACATGGAAAAACAAAAAACAAAAAAAGGAGAGCCTGGCCAATGTACTAGAAATATCTCTCAAGAATCAAAACCTGCATTCAATGATGACTATGCAGCATTGACCGGCTCAGCGACAGTATCTCTCTGAGTCTTACACCTGTAGAAGAAAAAGTACCACCACCAAAGGTGTGAGTTTTCCCCAAAATAGACAGATCTTCCTTCAAGGGAAGTTTGCAATGTCACCTATTGATCCCTACACTCCAAAGAAGGGTCCGGGAGCGAGGTTCATTTACTGACTCACCCCCAGCCTCATGAGATGCAAATCAAAAGATATTGTAATTTTTGTCATGTATGTTATATGCAATGATTTAAGTAACTACTGTACAACAACAACAGAAAAACCAACAGCCATTGCATTGAGCTTAAGATGCATAATTTATCAAGTAGCAAACCACTTCAGATCACAATATTTGCATAATTTATCAAGTAAAAATCCACTAATATAGCTACTGACCTATTGCATTGAGCTCGAGATGCATAGTTGTGATTGTTGCATTTTGTGCACATCCAATCTCCACTACGCCATTGCTTTGCTCTGATAAATGAAGTTAAAGCATTAGTAGATCTAAAAGCAATCCTCTGAATGTCAAATTAAATATCATATTTGCAAAATATGAGAGTCAGCAGTTTAATGCAAAAACAAAACCCTGCACATAGACCTGATTGAATTTTAAACACTGTTCACGATACAATATCAACCAAGTGACCATATCTTTAGCATACAATCAGCGAGAGATAACTGGAAATAACAAATGAGTAAAATACTAGATTTTCTCATCACTTGTATCTATAATTTATCCTAGATCAATGACAAGCATATATATAAGGGGCCAATTTACTCCATATTTACCCTTTTCCAAGAAGGGTTGGTGCTGCAGCTAGTTGAGGAAATGGTATTGGTAACTGCCAATTTGAAGCTGCACCAGGGTTTAGAGCGGAATAGGGAGGATATGCCCCAGATTTTGGGTCAGTATTAGCTTCTATCATTTGGTCAAACCCAGGATACAGCTGTGGCTTCTCAGTACCCTGCAGACGCAGAAAAGGGAAACGCAGCAGTTCATGAGTGGTCAAATGAGTCAAAGCATGCTGGATAAATAACATTGATTATAAATGCAAAACCGAAATTCAGCCCTCACATGTCCTGAATTCAATCTTTTGTTATCCCAGTTATGTACAAATTCTTCAGATGCTAATCGCTTGGTTCCAAGGGCTACATACCCCAAAAAGGGAAAATAAAAGAGACAAAAAAAGTTAGTGGCAACAGAACCGACCGGCAGGTTGAAATTAAGCACTGGGATCAGAACAATGCGAATGTAGGTTCACAGGCCAGAAACAGAAAGTACCTCGTGGTATAAATGCATTGCAGTTTTTGCACTGCAGAAATGCTAAACTGGATCAGAACCATAAGGACATTGTGTGCATTGTAGAATTTGTGACAAATGTTAAATCCAGTTGAAGCAATAAGATAATACCTGCGAACGTGAAGAGTAATTATGGAAGCCACAGTTGCACATCCAGTCACCATTTCTCCATCCTTTTGGAACAGAAAGAGACTGATTACAAGGAAACCCGGAAGTTTGGTTTCCAGCAAGAGGCCATGTAGACGCTGACTGAAGTCCACAATTATCAGCCCCCACTACAGACCAGTTGGAACTCAAAGGAAGCGAGTGCTGGGGAGCACCACTGCCTACAACTCCAACATTTATCTTTTGTTCCAGTGCTCCTAGGGCCCTGGCAAAATAATGGGAATAAGTTGGGAGAGAAGCTCCAGGGATTGCAATTGCTGGCATTGCTGCTATCTCCTTTGGTTGCCCGCACTTTTTGCACTTTTCTCTCGATGCATAATTGTTGTTAGTGCAACCTATTGATCCATTGCCACACACACCCCCAACCCACAAATGCAGCCACGAAGAGGAAAAGGAAGCCAATTATACGCACACCAAGCAGTTCATATACACATACAAAAAACACAAACCAGTCGACCTAATTGATACTCATTTCCCAGTCCCAGCTTCATAAACCACATATTGCAAAGGCAACTTTCTCAAGAATTGATATCAAAACAGTTGATTTATTATGGCAAGTTAACAAAACTAAATCGTAAAACAGGTTCATTAAAGCTCTCCCAAGTCATTGTTTAAGAAAACCCATTGCAAATCTTTACTCAGGAAAAGCAAATATCTTATATTTACATACCCTTAATGAAATTCCAACTTATTATCAAAATTCAGAAAGCAGAATCCAACTGGCCCCCGAAACCCATCTTCGATATCTATTATTAAGCTTGATGGTTGAATTAAAACATAAGAATAAAAGCAAAACCCAGGTGAGTCAACACAAAAAAAGAAAAAAAAAATGAAGAGAGATTTAAAAGAGAAGTATAAACTGACCACTGCAGATCCAATCACCTATACGAGGGAGCCACTTAGAGTCAGCTGGAGTTTTGGTGTCAACAAGAAGACGAGGCTGCTTACATCTGTTACAAAAGGATCTAAACGCGTAGTTCCTGTTCTTGCATCCGCTGCACTCCCAGTCCCCTTCTCTCCCTTCTCCCATTACTCCACCCCCTCTCTCTCTCTCTCTTTCTCTTTATCTAGTGAGAACTATAACCAATGAGCTTGTTGCTTTAGAAGCTGAACAAAAGGAGGGGGTCTTCTACTCGGTAGAAGAATGAAAAACTCGCTGCAAATTATATGGAAGACTTGGGAATGAAATCGAGCATTTCAGTAAAATTATTTCTCAGACAGGGTCTAAAACCAGGACACAGGAAATCAGGGCCATGCGGCTAATGTTTCTATCTTTGGGCTGTGTTTTGGTTCCATTATATCATCGTCTTCTTTTTTTGGCCCAATTATTAGCAATTATGGTGGATGTTTATTGTTTAATGCTAGCAGCACCATCAGTCGAAATCCTTGGTTCGTGGCTAGACTGTTGATGTGGTGGCGTATTGAAAGGAGAGGTGTTACAATAATAGACTACATTCTAAATAGTAATCAACTAGTTTTAAATGCAAATTTAATCAACTTTATTTATTATAAGAACATGGAAGGCATAAATAATTAAAAGAAAAAAGAAACTATCCGGTAATTGAGATTTTTTTTTATCTAGTCATGATATTCGCTAAATTAGGCAATTATGTTGTTTTTTTATTTGACTTTTTAGGTTATTTTTTTGAATTAGGGAAATAGACCGATTTTGTAGAGAGAGTATGAAAGCGTATTCAATTGAGTACAGGAAAGAACATCCAAAAAGTTTAGGGTTATGATTTTAGGGGTAAAATCGTGAAAGTTTGTAAGTAGATTTGAGAGGTCGGGGATGCGATAACGCACTTCAGATCACATACATTACATATGTCATGCTGAGATAGGACCATTATCTCATAAACCCATCCTATGTAAGCCAAGTTTCGGGGTGACAGTGCTTGATACGATCACGGGTCGAAGTGTAAGTGGAAGTCCCAGTTGGAGGCCTTGATGCGATAACATGTTTGTGTATAACTGGAGGTTAATTGACGGTCATTATGCGGTCATGAGTTCAAGCTTTTTGGATACCATCAAATGATGTCTTATATATACCATACATAAGATTGATGTCATAATCATAGGGAAAAATGGAGGGCTTTCCAGTGTAATCAACATCATTTTTTTTCTCTATTTTCAAACAGCTAGTATCTTTAACATTTTATTGGTATCCAAAAGCTGACACTGAGGTGGAAACAAAAGGCTCTCAGGTAGAGAGGACTGTTTCGACGAAAGTAGAGGTCAAACTCAGGTCGGCACGACAACGATTGTAGTTATTAATGGGTTGTTTAATAACAACACTGTTGTCGCCCTGAAAAGAGCATCACCTTTACTGTACTGAAATAGTCATTCCTCATTTGAGAGTCCTCTTGTGTCCACGGCGATGCTAACCTTCTGATAAGAAGAAAGGTTAAAGATACTGACTGCGTGGAAATAGAGAAAAGAATTATGCCGATTATAGCGGGATGCCCCACAGTTTTTCCATATGATTATGCCCTCAAACTTTTGTATGATATTTATAAGGCAACATTCACGGTTATCCTAAAAGTTTGAGCTTGTGGCTGTATAACGACTATCAACTGGCTCTCTTGTTATACTCTGATCCATGACAGCATAACAGTCATCAATTGAGAACTCTACGTAGACTTCCACCCGTGACAGTACAAAGAAAAATAACTTTAGAACCCAACTTCCACAGGATAGGTTTCAGAGGTAATGGTATCATCTTGACAGGATAAATGAAATGTGTGCGTCTCAAAGTGATATCGCATCACCGACGACTCAAGAATACCTCAAATTGAAAATTATATAAGCGACAAAAATTTTTAACACTGAAGCGGGGAAGAAAATAGAGAGAGAGAATTGTAAAGTGAATGGATAAAAGCCATGAGAGATGATATTTTTGGGATGTTGGAGTATGGAGGGGGAGCCTCCTTTTATAAGCTCGAGAGAAGGGTAAGATTGCAAAGAAAAAAATCTCATTGTCGAAAACACGTTGCAAGACTAGCGTTTTCATCGAATATCTTCAAAATGTGTTTCGGATCTGCAAAAAAGTTGCCGGGGTTGGGTACTTTTTTTCAGACTTTATGAAAATGTTAGTGAAAACTCGTCCAACTAGGCTCGCTTTCCTGCCATGTCAGCATAGAAGTTCGCCCAACTAGACGATTTTTCACTAATATTTTCATAAAGTCTAAAAAAAGTACCTGACCCCGAGAATCCAGGGTAAAATCTAAAGCACGTTTTGATACGCTGAATGCATTCTGAAGCATGCATCTAATTTTAATTAATAATTTGTGAAACATATTTTTGAGCACTGAAGAGCGTTTCATTACCATTATTCGATAAAAGTGCTTCCTCATAAACTAATTTTGAAGCATACATTACTTCTATCATTGTTTTATTTTACTATTAAAGCATTGAAATATTCAAAACTTAGGCACGCAACAAATTTATATCAAACATCGAAGAGTTGAGTTGTGAAGGTCGTATGCAATTCTTTGGATAATCGTCTGAAGATTTTTTTGGTTCTAAATATCTAATTCGTTTTAAATTGAAATGAGTCGACGAGTGAAATCCGTTATTTACTACAACGGTCAAATCTATAATATAGAAGTCGGGGTTGTATTTGCAAGAGCCCAATCTGTGGAATTGGCTTTCAACTATACCATTCAATTGCGTAAACTACGGACTAGGATAAGGAGAAAAGTTGGGGGTTTGACCCGGGGAAGTATTTTGAGCTTGTAATATAAATATATGACATTGGTTGACCCCTTTAAGTATGAGTTATTTGATGTGAAAAGTAAGCTCGAGCTGGAGACAGTAATATCATTGCATTGCTCAAGCGGAAATACTATAATAGAGTTATATGTCGAATTTTTTGATGCTAATGGAGTTGGTCCATTTTCAGCCCCCATTACGGCTAATGTTAGAACCGAATTTGAAATAGAAAGTCGTACTACACGGTTGTACGGTGGGTTCACTGGCTTGTTACAAAACATTTACTATGATGGCCCCAAAACATCAATGAGTAGACATTTTTCAATTTTTTGCACTAATTTAAACTTTAGCGGCCACTACCAATTGGGGTATGAGCGTAACCCGAACCTCGACACCTGGGTATGATATTCAATAAGTGCTTTCAATTTGAACTTTGAAAGATTGATGTCCTGGGGCAAAATCACTTATACGGGGGGCCATCAACCTACACCGATTTATAGCCTAGTGCAGATTTTGCCGAACATTTTTTGGTATAGAAGAACCAATTACTTATTCCCTACGACCGGGTCTGACGAGGGTACATTAAACCCTTTGGTTGAAGATGATAATGAAGGTATAGATTCGGAAGAAGATGCAATTAAGGAAGAAATGGCAGTGGGTGCAATTGACGGATCAGAGTCAGAATCCGATACAATCCAACTATCCGGTCTGGATGGTTCGAAAGTAGCACTTTTTTTGAACCAGAATAGGTTCTAATTGAGTTAGAACCTTACGGTTCTGAGATGACAGCCTAGATAATGCTTCGGATCCAAATCTGTAATTCAAGACATATGAACCTCCGCCCCACATGACCAACATTGACTTATCCACTGAGGGTGGTTAGGAGTTCCGATAGCTACCACACAAAACACCTAATTATTCAAGCTCATTGTTAGATGTCTAAGAATTGGAAGTTGGCATGGAATACCTAAAAAAAGATGTTTTTCTTGCTGCACTGAAACGGTATAACTTTAAGAATGACATGAAATATCACGTCATAAAATCCCGTTTGAAAAAATTTAAGAGAAAGTGCGCAATACGTGATGGGAGGTGCAAATGGAAAATCATGACATCTTTTTAGAAAAAAACGAGAGTATTTTTTCTCAATAACATTACTTTAACATGTAACTTACAGGTGTAAGTCAAGATCATCCGAGGCTAGACTCCGACATGATATCTGACATTATTCTACCAATGATGAATGCGAGTCCCAAGATTTCTATCCCTGTGTTGATTGCCAATATCCATAACCAGTACAATTACACACCATTGTACTACAAAGTATAAGTCGTAATACAAAATGTTATGGATAAGTTACATCACAACTGAGTTATGTATTGGATCGAGATCAAGTTATTAACTTGGGTTCGTAGTTGTCACTATTTCTACAATCATGCTAAATCATATTTCATTCATTGTTTGCAATCATGGGTATACTTTTCTCGATAGGGTACGAACTCGTCCAACATCGTTTCCATGAAATATTGGATAACTTGCACGCCATCAATAGCTATGGTGTGACGTAACTCACCAATATACCCTTTTAACAGTGGACACAATAGTTTGATGAAGGTTTACAGTATGGGCACATAATGACGAACTTAGTCGAATGCATCAATTTTGTACTAAAGGGGATGCGTCATTTGTCGATAACCTTGACTATCAAAGAACATACTTTTGCCTGGCTGCCTTATTTCTAAAGTGAAGGCAGCATATGCTGGACAGATTGCAAGAAGACACATTTAGTGTGAGAATGTCATGAAAGAAATTATATGAAATACATCGAGAGTGAACATTATATATGTAGTGTGTCACTCGCGTCAAAACCTGCAATTTTGGGTCATGGTTTACGCTAGCCCTAACCAGGACATTTCAGGAGCATCATATGTCGACTTACCAGAAGGGACTTTGTGATTGTGGGAGATTCCAGAAACTTTAATTCCCATGCGCATATGTAATGACCCCATGTATGAATTGAGTACACGCCTTATATAAATTATGTTTATAGACTGAAATGCATGCACAATGTATAGAGACCTGAATTCCTATTCATATCAGATGAGAGTATGTGGTCGCTAGTGTCTAGTGTATAGTTCGCGTTGGCCCCAAACATGAACTTGCATTGTGTCCCAAAAGGTCGTCCGAATTCCATTCGGATATGGACAAATATATATGTTCAAGAGAGGGACAATCAATAGAGGTTATGCAGGTACTATAGAAACCCAGGGCACACGAAGGCAACATGTTTTGTATTAAGGGTTACATTGGGACCTCAACGTTGCTAAAACTCATTTTTTTCCTACGATAAAAAATTGATTACACTATTTCCTTTCTCTTGTGTAAAAAATTTGTTCTTTCCTTTTAACTTGCATTTCAACTATATTTGTCATTGTCTACTAACACTTAGTGTAGAAATTGCTATTTTAAGCGCTTTCTCAAGTACCAAAAATAAGTTTTTTGGGGAATTAAACTTTTTTTCATTTTTACGAGTTAGTCCCTATACCTTTAACATGTAAGTTCAACAAAGATAAATGTGCCTATCCAAAGTTACAAATTTCATATCAAATATTAAATATATGGAAATTTATATATAATTTACATTAGAATTTAACAAATACAAATATGAGTTGCAATAAAAATATAAAAAAATCATCATTTTTTATTAATGTTATCTATATTTACATTGCAATATGTAAATAAAAAAATCATTGACGTCGTCGGGCCAAACGTGTGTCCTAGGGTAGTGGTTAACGGGTGCGTGTAGGATTTTTGCACACAACTAGTTGTGTTGGCTCTTCCATTGAATTGTGACCATTGTCCTCATCTTCCTTGTCTTCATCTCTACCTTCGTGCTCATCTTCATCTCTGCCGTCGTCTTCGTCTTCATCTTTATCTCCATCATCGACTTTGTTTTCGTCTCAATCGCCTTCCTCCGTGCTTGAGTACAGTGCCGTTTTAGCTTCCCATCGTATGTCCTCTACTCCACAAGATGGTGTTGCGTCGATGACCTACCTCAATAAGAAAATTATATAGTGGGTGTTTGTGACATTATCAGAGAATAGTCGTATAATATTGAAAAACCCAGATATGTTGGCATTGACTCGGGCATCAATACTAGTATTGATGATGACATCGGTAACGGTACTAGCATCGACATTTGGCTCGACATCAAAATGGAGGCGCAGAATGCTGGGGATGGAGGTACCCCAAAATATGTACCTACAGAAGGGGTAGAAGCAGGACACTGCGGTGGTGCATAGTGTGGTGCTTGTGAAAAAAACATGAGGTTAGTGAAATGAACGAGAATAAGTAGAGTGAAGTGACCAGGATGTGGTGACAACATCGGTCGCGCTTGTTGGGTCTGTAACAACCCAAATTTTAAGGTCATCGAAAAATTAAATTTTCGGGTTATAATTTTAGCAAAATAAATTCTTAAATATTTATTAGAAATATTTACAAAGCTAGTAGTGTAGTTAATTAGACTTTGGTTAAGTGAATTAGCTTGAATTAAGGCTACTTTAGTGAAAGGACTAGATTGAGTAAAGTGTGAAAGTTTAATTATAAACTGTAGGAAAGCCAATGGACTAAATTAGTAATTAGGCCATAAGGTGACAAATGTATGGTAAAAATAAATAAAATGTGTAAAAATATAAATGGTACACATGTAATAAACATGTGTATTTACTTATATTATAAGAAAATAATAAAAATAATAATAATGATTAAAGTATATTATAATAATATAATATAATAAAGTAATTAAAATAAAACAAATAAAAGAAAAAGAAAGAATGAAAATGAAACAGAGCAGGGAAAGAAAGAAAGAAAAAGGGAAAGAAAAAAGAAAATGAAAATTTAAGGTTTTGGAGTTCTAAGCTTGATTGGTAAGTCAATTTAATCCCTTTTTCTTGTAATTTTGGTGTCTATGGAATCCTAGGAAAGAATACTACTTAAGTTCTGTTGAAATTTAAAAAGTTTTTAAATTTTTAGATGTTGATTAAGTTGAATAAATGGAAGAATTAAGTGTTTAATTTGATGAAAAATCAAGTTAGAAGTGGGAGGATGATTAAATTGTAAAAGAAAATATAGGTCTTGCAATAATAGGGACTGAATTGAGAAGATGTTATAATTAGTGTTTTATGCTGAAATTTAAGAGTTGGAATAGTTTAAAATGATAATTGAATGAAAATATAGGATTTATCTTGAAGAAAAAGAATGGTTATGGTGGAAGGACTAAATTGGAATTTAAGTAAAAGATATATGGAAATACAAGAGTGTGTTATTAAATGATATATATTGATAATTTTAAATGTTAAATTTTATGTAGCTAACGTAGTACCGGAAATATCATCGAAAAAGGGAAAGGAGAAAGCGAACAAGGATATCGAGTAAACTCGAGAAATTCAGTTTGTATTTCTATAAACTATGCTTAATGTTTTAATACAATGTAATTGTTATTTTTTTTATATACTTAGAATGTATATGAATGATATGATGGAAATTGTTACTACTTCTGTATTGAAATGAAACGATTTGAATACCCTATTAACAGTGTCAGGCTAGTCGGATACAATTGGCATGCCATAGGATTGGAAGTGTTCAGGGATATTCCGACTTTGTGTCGATGAGACACTATACGTGTCAACTATTGTGACTGTTCCGAATTCGTTCCGATGAGGTATTTTGTGTACCGTTCAGAATCATATCATATCATTCTTATCGTTATTATCAAGTTCAGCGGTGTATTTCGGCTTCGGCCGATAAAACACTGTATACTATCCCCGGTGTGTGGGTTGGATCCGCGTATCCGTTTAGGTTCGTGTTATGTTAATAGGGGTAAATGAAAATATTAAAGACTGTCTGATAATGATTAAGTGACTGTGACTGATTTAAGAAATATGAATTGCTTAATTAGAGGAAAGAAATTTAAAATGAATGTAAAGGGGTGAAGCTATTAAGATTTTAAAAGTAAAGTTTAAGTTACAATGTATATACATAGCTTATTATTATTTAAGTATTAGTTTATAGAAATACCACTGAGTGCATACTGAGCGTACGGTTTGTTTTCGTGCGTAGGTTAGGTACGAAAGAAAGTTAAGGACTCAGCATCCAAGCCAATCCCGGACTCAAAGTGGTGGATACTTTTCTTTTGGTAAAATGGCATGTACCTAGGTTGTTAAGGTGTTATTTTGTATGTGATAGTGTATAAACATGAAAGTTGTTGAAGCATGGTATGAAATATGCATATTTTGGAAGTTAAACTTACATGAGTTTGACTAGTATGATAATGTTGTATAATTTTGACATGAACTATGGTACATAATTCTTAAGAGGTATTGAAGTGAATGAATGAATATTTGCTAAGTTTGAATGGCATAATGAATGATATTTGACTTAAGAACTATTAGTAAATGTTTGGGCATGAAATAGATGTGTTTAGCATGTACAAATAGCTTAAAAATGGTCCAGAATCATGTTTTCACACGGCCAAGTCACATGGGCGTGTGCCCAAGCCGTGTGAATAAGTCAGAATCTGCCCATGGCCTGGCCCCATGACGATGTCCCAGGCCACACGGCCATGTCCCATGCCACACGGGCGTGTGCCCTTATTTTCAAGGAAAAATTTCTAAAGTTACCGGTTTAATTCTGAATTATTTCTAAAACATATATTGGGCCCCGTAGGCCCATATTAGGGACTTTATGATGAAGTTTGATGAATATTGATTTGGAATGTAAAGTTTATGGCTCGATTTTGTATAAATGTTAGTGTATGAGTCCGATAATACCTCGTAGCCCTATTCTAATAACGGCCTAGGGTTATGGGGTGTTACAGGGTTGGAGCCAGTGACGAATCCGTCGCAATACCTTTTTCAGGCCTGCGCTACTGGGACGTCCGTCGTTGCTTTTTCTGATAAGTTACCTACTCCTTGCCTCCATTGATAGTAAATATGACTTGTTGGTGACTCTGAACCAAGGCATGTACTCCAAACAGGTCGTCGTGTCTGATGAGAAAAAAATTTTACGAATGGGTAAGAATTCCATCCTACAATCCTAAATGTTGATGTACTTCTTGTGGTAATCTTGCCAATTCTCGTCATTCTTCCCCAACGGGTCTAGCTTGTGTAGTGCTTCTATGTCTCGCGGTAGAGATGAAATTTGTTGCTTTCACCCAAACTCTCACATCACTCGATTTGATTCGTCCATTTCCATTGTCACGTACTCTATCAATGACACTTTCGCATCCCACATACTTTGATTGACCAAAAATTCTTGTGAGATGCATTCTTTGATATTCGGGTTGACGTATGACATCCATTCAAACTGCAGTGCACAATTGTAAATTTTGTTATGTACAAAATTTTATTTTACAAATCATTGCATAATTATTATAAGTTCAAGCTACTCAGGTAGTCCCATGTAACTCGGCCCCTGGTTCCACCTATACAAGCGATATGTTAATTCAAATATAGAATAAATAAACAACATTTACTATACAAACTAAATATTTACTCATTCATCCGCTTTCTTTGATCCCCAACTCATTTGTAGTAGCACCTTATGTGTACCAAATTTTGAGATTTATCGGGTATTAGAATGCCCCCGGTTAACCTCAGGATGAATGCTCAAGCATATTGTTCTTTGACGACATCGGGTGCATCCTTTAGAAGATCTTTGAAATTGGTTTCTTACCACTTCATATTTATCCGACACTGTAAAACTTATCCGATACCTTTCCCAAAAATGCCTCGCAAAGGTCCTCTTTATTAGGAACGACTACTGACCCCGTGATGACTGGCCTATCTACCGGTAAATCGAGTTGTAAAGCTACCTCCTCGAGTGTAACTGTACACTCGTCGTGTGGAAGATGGAAAGTGTGTGTCTCGAGCCTCCATCTTTCTACCAACTCGTTGATGAGCGTAGGATCAAGTTTGCAGCCCCCGAGCATACGAGACGTATGTAAGAATCCTGCGTCTTGTAAGTAACCACAAATTTTGGTATTTGGGCTATTTGATAGGTTATGTATGAACCCCTCCAAAATACGATCATCTACCTATTTATATCGAAAAAAAATAAAAAATAAAATACTTTAAATTTAACTTAATTAAAAATAACAAAATTTAAAATTTCGTCTAATCATTATTGCTTGAGCGGCAGAAATGTACTTGTCGTCAAAATGAATCAGAGAGCTTGCCATCGTGAAAATTTAATCGGAATGAATAATATATGAAACAATTAAATAAAACTATAATATTTTTACATAAGCATATCAGAAAATCGAGAGAGTTGAGATTTTAGAAAGAACTGAGAGAGTTGGATTTGAGTGAAAAGAATGAAAAATGACCTAATATTTATAGGAAAAAAATTATTAATGGGGCCCTTCAAAAATTTTATCGTTGCCAACGTTAAAAAAAATGACCGTTGCTAGAAAACGCGCCCAACTGGACGTACTTTCACACACTCTCTCCAAAATCAACCTATTTTTCTAATTAAAAAAACTGCGACCCTTTGTCCCGTCCATTGTAGCACGTGTGTTGCTCAAGGCATAAGGGGCATGATGACTTGATGTCATCCTCACATTCCTTCGGCTTATCACCGGTAGTCTACTTAGAGTTCCAAACTCAATGGTGAAAACTAAACACGAGGGTTGCGCTCGTTGCGGGACTTAACCCAACACCTTACGGCATGAGCTGACGACAACCATGCACCACCTGTATCCGCGTTCCCAAAGGCACCCCTCTCTTTTAAGAGGATTCGCGGTATGTCAAGCCCACTTAAAAGACCGAATAAAAACAATGACATAATTGTCTAATTTAGCCCAGGATATTGAAGAATTATTGAGACAATTTGGCTATGTGCAAATTACTGAATGAAAGTTTGTATCACACCATTATCCGTGATTGTCCATCAAATTACAATAAATAAATAATCGGTTGCTATATTATTATCAATCCTAATAATTGAAAATAAAGTAGTCATGTATAGAGGTGTGCATGGGCCGGGCCGGGTTCGGGCCGGGCCCATAAAAAATTTTCAGCCCATTTTCAAGGCCGGGCCCGCCCGTTCAAATATGGGCATAGAATTTTGTCCAAGCCCGCCCGAGAAAAAATGATATGCCCGAGCCTGCCCATATATTAAAAATTTTTTTACTTTTTTATTTAAATAAAAACTTTAAAATATAATAAATCAAATGCATTTAAAACATAAAAAAATATTAAAAAAATGGGACTAAAATAATTCTTAAAATAATATATAAATTAAAAATATAATAAAAATAATTATATTAAAATTAAAAATTGAAATAAATTAGAACTAAATTAAGAACTAAATTATATTAATAACAAAAATTTTACAATATCAAAATAACATTAAAAACAATAAAAAAACCTAAAGTAAAAAAACTAAAGTTACTTAAAATTTAAAATAAAAAAATTAAAAATAATTTAATATTAAAATCGGGCGGGCCCGCCGTAAAAATCTTGCTCGAGGCCCGCCCGTTTTCTAAACGGGCCTCTTTTTTTGCCCAAGCCCATTTTTCGGGCCTATATTTTTACCCAAACCCTCCCATTTTTCTAAGGGGCCTTGGGCGGGCAGGCACGCCGCCTACCCATGCACACCTCTAGTCATGTAAGATGCTAATAAGTTCAAAAGTATAGGTTTACATTAAATAACTTGTATTAGGATGATTTTGAAATATATAGTTTTTAGTAATCAATAAAATAAAACCACATCATCAATTTTTAAAAAATACAATTATTATGCTACAGTCAATCATATACGACACCATCTCTAATTTAATTTAACTTTAATTAAAATAATTAAAATTTTGGGGGAAAGTGTTAAACTACATGACGGAAAAAATATAACCAAAAATAAATAAAAATTGAAAATACTTAAATCAATAATTAAAAATAAAAACATGATAAAAATCAAAAGCACAAATTGAAAAAAAAACACTAAAATCAACCATTAAAAATTTAGAAAAAAAAGTAAAAAATTGAAATTTGAAAAATTATAATCACCGTGGTTTTATCAAATTCTGAAATTTGGTTGAAAATTAAAAAAAAATAGAAATCAAAAATTAAAATCAAAAAAGGAAAAAAATTGCCTGCTTAGAAATTAAAACAATTTAAAAAACCGATTGCTTAAATATAAAAACAAGATTTGAAAGCAAAAAAATAAAAGACGATTAAATGTAAAAAGAAAACTAAAATAATTTAAAACATCTAAAAGAAGAAAACATGTTTATTTATTAGAAAATTAAAATTATTAAATAATTTAATTAAAGTTAAATTAAGTTAGAGAAGACTAAAGGACCAGAAAATGCCCATTTCCAAAAAAAAATTACGGAAATGGGCCGTTTTGTTCAAAAATTATTGGAAAGGGCCAATTTTCCTAAAACGCACTGAGTTGGTGTCGTTTTCAGGGGAAACGCAAAAAAGCGTATCTAGCTTAGCGCTTTTTTTCCTGATGACCAGTAAAACGCGCCCACGTCAGCATGCTTAGTAAAGCACTTCCACGAAAGCAAACGTGCTCCAACGGTCAACTCCAACGGTTATTTTAACTAGCCGTTGCACCCCAACGGTAAAAAAAAAATATAAAACCCCATACATTTCTTATACATAATTTTTAGACTAAATGACCAGAAAAGGCCTATTTTTTTAAAAAATTACGGAAATGAATCATTTTGTTCAAAAAGTACTGGAAAGGGCCGATTTCCCTAAAATACACCGAGCTAGCATCGTTTTTAGTGGAAATGCAGAAAAGCACGTCTAGCTCAGCACTTTTTTCCCTGAAGACTAGTAAAACGTGCCCACGTCAATGACCTTTAGTAAAGGTGCTTCCACGTAGGCGCGTTTTTGCCCGTGCTCCAACGGTCAACTCTAATGACTATTTGAACTAGCCATTGAACCCCAACAGTAAAAAAAAAAAAAAAAAGTATAATCCCCCCCCACACATTTCTCACACACAATTCTCACAATTCTCTCCAAAATCTATCAAATAGTCTCTTAAATTATTTTCCTAAATTCTATTTTTATCTAAATTATTCTTTTTATTATTTTTTAAAAGTAATTTCAAGAAATAGTATTTTATTAAAAAAATTGTTAGTGTTCAATTATATATTTAGCAATGGCTGGGTCTTTAATCCGTCTTGATAACAAGCACATCTCCGTTAACCAATTGCAAATGGTAAGAATAAATTTTAAATACATTTTAAAGTTTTTTAATTTTTTAATTTCATAGTCATAATTGAACTTAATATTTTTTTATAACTTTTATGTAAATAGGCGGAAGATCAAATTTTGTAATGCCATATTCGTAATCTACCCGGTCCTCCATCACCAATAATCGAAACATACTTGAGGGAAGCTAGTTTTTTGCACGTGGCCCTTGTAGGCCGGGGGTGCCAGTTGGACCCGAAACTCATAAACACGTGGAGACCCTAGATGCACACATTCTATCTTCCATGCGGTGAGTGTACTATCACTCTAGAGGAAATGCAGTTACAGTTAGGGTTACCTGTGGACGGGTCGGTAGTTGCCTGGTCTGTTACGATCTTTTAGGTGTGGTTACGAAATAAGTTGCGAGATGGCCTGATTACGAAATAATTTCGCAGATCTAGTAGAGGATTCTACTGAAGAGAAAAGAGAATGATACGCTCGGGCGTACATCCTTAAGATTATCGGAGGAATTCTGGTGCCGAATAAGTTACAAAACCTTGTATATCTAAGGTGGCTATTGAAACTCGTCAATTTTAGAGGAGTTGGCGAACTTAGCCGGTGGTCCTCCGTGTTGGCGACATTGTATCGGGAGATGTGTCGGGCGACGAAGCCAGAAAAAATCAAAATTGGTGATTGCCTTTTACTACTACAATCATTGGCTCGGTACTGCTTTCTATTTTTACGTCATTGAGTGGACTACCTGTATATATTCCCACCCGTAACAGGGTAAAATTCAGTAGATATTATCATTATTAAATTGATTTAAAATAAAATTATTATGCTAATAAGTTATTTAAATAGGTGGAACCATGCCCCGAGTCATGTGAGATTACCTATCGAGCTTGAAGATATACGACTTCTATTAGATCAGCGGTCGAAAGCGGATGCATGTGTTTATTTAATTTTGAACTATATACAAATAATGTAGTCGATTTCGTATTTAGTATTTAGTAATATATATAAATAATGTTTTGATCACATTCATATAGTTTGAATGGACACCATACGAGGACTCAGTAATTTAGGTAGTAGTTCATGATGAATTCTTTGTAAATTCCAACACCTAGCACTTTAAGGTCTCATTGGTAGTATACGCTACCGTAGAGATGCACGAGGCGGATAGAGTGTTGCGGCAGTTTGGATTCCGACAATTGATTCCCGTCACACCTCAAGAGCTTGATGATCTGCATCATATCAACTTATGGCGACCGGATATGAATTGGTTAGTATTCCACTCGTAATACATCAATATATGGAATAATTGATATAATTTTTTACCTACTAGTGAGGCAATTCTCGTTTCAGAGTTAGCACGCGATTCTAATTACATGCTATGATTTAGGATCCATGGCAAGCCATATTTGTTAGGGGAAGAGGTGATGCGTGGGCGTCCTCATATGAGTAGGCCACGATGACCCCCTTTAAATTCAAGGGGTGGTGAGGCGGGCCCATTATCAGTACCTACGCAAGAATTGATCTGGACGGCCTCAGTACTGTCGCCCTCATTACACCCCCTTCAGTATGTACCGCCTTATTCTGGTCTGTATCCTAACCCTTTTATTTTCACACAAGCACAAAATGTTACACCACAAATTTCTGCTCCTAGTCATATGTCAGGTTAGATTGTTGTCATCCATCCTCAATGTGGTATAACCCAAATAATATTGGTGGCGACTAGTTATCCATGTTGGTCACTTGTCATCGCTCAGCGGTAGATCGATATTGCTGGTAGTATTTGGACGCAACGTGTCTTAGACAGTACTGATGGTGTGTATGATCCCAAAGGCTTCCCTGTCGTTCAATTACAAAGAATATTCCAATTCCCTGATTTGAGATAACACATATATCAGGTTGGGGGCAAACATGCCTTTTCAACCTAAACAGAAAGACATCTCTGTCCTCTACTTTCTTCCCAGGTGTTATTACAAACGTAATTAGAAGGATCCTCCGATTACCATACTATACCACAGTCAACAACAGCCGATGGGTATATCTACCATACATGAAGGTACCGTCTATTCGTACCAATGACTTGCACTACTGGAATGTATCCCGACATTGCTTGAAGGTCTAAAATAGATGCTTGAACACTTGGCACCCACGAAGCAAGCGATCGTGGTAGTACGCGAGACCTGTTTCAAGATCTGTTACATAACTTGGTACGTACCTCTCCAGCACTTGACACCACTACCATACCTCATTGTAAGACGCGTCCCACACACTATGCATCTTCTCCAAGGTCTTCTGCTTAGCTGTTCGCGCTTTGCGGTATGAAGGCGGGTAGTTGAATTGGCTGCGAATATTGAAAATTAAAATTGACACAGCAGTCCTCGGATCCACTTTCACCATCGATCGTATTAAGCCCACAATCATATCTGAATCGAACTTCGGATGATCCCTGAAACACCTATAACCTTACGAGTAAGTTAAATTAATTGGAAATAACCCTAAACCCTAAATTTAACCATAATAACCTAGTGATACTGTACCAAAGACAACACATATATGTGGACTGGTGAACTTTTTTATTGTCTATAACCCTGTATTTTTCTTAACAAAAGCCATGATTTTTCATGAGCAGCTGCTGTAATAGCCCGATTTTCAGTGGAGACGAAACAGTAGTTTTGGGACCATAAATTTCCTTCGTATCAACTCGTAAATATTTTTTAGAATATTTATCGAGTCGTTAGATTCGTGTTAAAATTTGGTTTAGAAATTTTAACGTTTAGATAGTTAATTAAAGAAAAAGGACTAAATTGAAAAAGATAAAAAACTTGATAATTAATGCATTTAGTTGATTAAATAGCTTGAGAGTTAATTGAAGAGGGACTTAAATGGTAAATTAGCCCTAACTAAATTAGTGGGACAGTTAAACAAGTGAAAAAGATAAAAATATTAAGTTTTAATGGCGTAATTGTAAACAAATAGAAATTAAATAAAACAAATTAGAAGAAATAAGTATTTCTTCCTCATTTCTTCTTATGCATTGCCGAAACACCATAGAAGTAGCTTGGAGAGTTGGTTGAGAATAGAAGCTTGCATGTGAGTTCAATTCTTACCTGTTTCTTATAATTTTTATGTTTTTGAGATCGTTGCAACTAGGTCTAACTAACTCGTACCTTCGTTTTTTATTCTGTTATGAATATCATGTATTTAGAGCTTTGATTGTGTTGTGTGATGATGTTGTAAAATGATTTTTGTTAAATTTTGATTTTAGGATTAAATTGTGAAAATGTCAAAATATTAGGATTTGATAGTGAATTTGATGTTTATTAGGGTCTATTTGAGGTCCTAGTATATTCGGATAAAATATTGAGTTGAGAAAATTAGTTAATTTGATGAATTTCGAGTTAAGAGACTAAATTGCAAAATGGTAAAATTTTGGGGTAATTGTATAATTTTGAAAAATAAAAGGGATTTAGTTGTAAAACATTTTGGAATTGAAATATATTCTAATAAATGAAGAATTTTACATTTTAGATCAAAATCTCATAGATACTCGTGGAAAAGGAAAAATAGCGATATAGTCCTTGAACCTGTGCAACGAGTACAATTCAGTCCAGATAAGTTCGTACAGTTAAAATTTAACATTTGTATAAATTAATGGTTGATATTATATATATGTTCTATTGTTGGAAATAAATTGTTGTTGGAATTATATTATTAATTTTAATATTCAGTTTGGATTGAACGAGAGATTTGAGTACATTCGTGTTTGGTGTATGACGGGGGTTTGGAGTGGAGATGGCATTGGAGGGAGATATCGGCATATTACCCAAGTAAACCGAGGTTCAACGTTTTTCGCGAACTCTTGCATTGTACTTTCTTTTTGGCCTGATTCGGGTGGTTCAACTCTTACGAGCTTTTGTTTAGCTTTTACGAGCTTCTGTTGGTGTATTCGGGAGGACCAACTCTTATGAGCTTCTGTTGACGATGTACTCTTACCCGTAAGTCTTTCTTTGAATGGAAAAGCTTGGTAAGGTAATTTGTTTAATGAATTTGAAAGATATGTTATTTATTTCGTATTGAACTGAATACAGATGTATTTATTGATTGATGTTGTGAATGACAGGGAGTTCTCTTGGATGATTATTGTTGTTTGAATTATTATAGTTATTTCGGTTAGATTTATTGTTTAACTCGTCGAACTTACTAAGCTTTATTAAGCTTACTTGTGTTGTTTAATGTCATTGTAGATTTTCGGAAGGTTGGACGATTGGATCGACACTCAAGTCACACTATCTAGCTGATCTCGATAGTTTTTGAAATGTTTAATTCAGATTATATCGCATGTATAGGCTTTTGTGCGGTTTTGGTTAATGTTTGGCTTATGTAAATATTATGAATGATATTTTGTACAAAAAACCAACTTGTATATTGTATGAAAATAAAGTATAGTTGTTATGCTAGTATGTGTGGTATATATATTTTAAATTGTTGTGATTGTGGTAACTTTGTTAGGTATATTGATTATGTATTGCTTGAATGGGTTGATGAATTGAATTGATGTGTATTGTGTTGTAAAGTTGTATATACTTGTGGTACCAATGAGGGTAATTGGTTAGGCATATATTAGGTTGGTTTTGATTTGTTTTGGCCTGATTAATGTCATTTTAAATTAGTATTATGGTTGGTAATTGAGTTTCTTAAGGTCCAAGCAAACTTGAAATGGTAAACTTGTGTTTTAATGTTCATTTTGGGGCAAACAGCCTGAGACACAGGCGTGTGTCTCAGCCGTGTGTGACACATGGCCTTGCAACACGACTTTGTGTCCCCTGTAGGTTCAAGGCATGCAAGTCAAGCTGTTACACGGCCTAGCACACGGCCTGACACACAGGCGTATGAGGTTATTATTAGGGGTACAAGGCTTGGCACACGGGCGTGTGGCTTGGCCGTGTAACCCAAGTCAGTGAGTTAAACGGTCCAAGACATGACAGTGTGTCCCTATTTCGAATGTCCGCACAGCCTAGGACACGGGTGTGTGTCTCAGCCGTGTGACTCACACGGCTTGACCACACAGCCGTGTGACCCCTACAGTCTAAAATTTTCAACTTTTTCCTAAAATTTCTAAATGTTTCTAATTTAGTCTCGGATTGTTTCTATAGTATTTTTAGGGCCTCGAGGGCTCGATTAAGGGATATTATGAATATATTTGAATGAAATTAGATTATGTTTGTATTAATGTATGATTTGAATGAATTACTATTTCGTTTGTTCAGTAATGCTCTGTAACCTTGTTTTAACAATGGATACGTGTTAGGGGTGTTACATTTAATAGTATCAGAGCTACAGTTTAGTCGATTCTCAGACTTAACATAACGTGTGAAATGTCTAAAATTACATGCCATATAAATTTGTGATAGTGTGATGTGTTTGATCCAATCTAACCTTCGTTTTCTTATAGATTGTAAAGATGTCAGGTGTATTTGATCATGCTGACAATGATAAAGTTAAAAGTAATGTACCAAATTTTGATCATGGGACGAGTAGTAATGTTCTGATTCCTCCAACTCAACAACATGAGCTTAAAAATATATTCTTTGGGTACATGAGCCAGTGGTTCAGTGAGTTTATGCAAATGAAGAATCCAACTCAACGACCCCCACCCCCTATTGTACCACCTGTTGTACCTTCAGTTGCACATCCACCTCCTTTCGTGATTGAACTTAATAGACGTATTTCGATTGAGAAACTTAGAAGGTGTGGTGCTGAAGAATTTCGGGGCAGACCAGATGATGATCCGATTAAAGCTAAGTACTGGCTTCAAAATATTTTAAGGGTTTTTGAAGAAATGGTTTGTTCTCCTGATGACTTTCTTAGATGTGTTGTTTCGTTATTAAAAGAGGAAGTGAGATATCGTTGAAAATCCCTGTTCTATATTTAACCTCTTTGTTATCTTAACGATGATTTAGGATGTCTCATTCATTTTCAAAATGTGAGTCGTTTGGCAAAAATTTAATCATATTAAATCATCATTAATTTTTAAAATGTTATTTCTTGCGGAAGCTCTTAAAATAGGTTACGTGTTTGTGGTATTTTTGAAAAGTATTTATCATTTTGAAAACTCGCGTCTTTCACTACTACTAGCAGTTATAAACCAGCCAAATAAAAACCTAAACTAAATTAAAAATCCATAAAGGCCCTATTACAATAAAAATACCCAAAATAAAATTACTTGTAATTTAAAAATCAAATATGAATGTAAGCGCGGTTGTGTGGCCACCTCTGAGTCCCTCGCAGCACCAACCACTTAAGTCTTGAGATTTTCTGTACAGATAAACAAATGGGTTAGTTATGAAAACCCAGTGTGTAACCCCATATCAAAACCGCAAACAGTAAACTTATACAGTCTGGGCCTAAGCCCATTTCAGTAATGGTTCAGTCTTAGTTAGGGCCTTAGCCCATTCTGATGATCGATGTCGGTTTGGGCTGAGCCCATATCGATGTGATAGCGATATAGATATGCAATCAAAAGATCCTACCCAACCAACCTCTACACTCCATCTCCGTCTAACCCTGCACTCCATGTGGGGATATAATCGACTTACTCATCCCTACACTCCAAGTAGTACCAGTTGTGGCACTAAACAATATTTGCAACAGAGCTGCCAGTACAGTACACTTCTTCCAAACATAATAAAGCCCATCCCCATCCCCATGCAACATATCACGCATCATGTCTTGTCATGTCATAATATCACACATGTATTCAATATGTTTAAAATGGCATGCTCAAATATCATCATACATCTCATAGGGGCATAACCGTCATTTTATCATATAGGGGCATAATAGTCATTTTATCAATTAGGGGTCCAAGAACACTTACCGACCCAACAGTAGGTCCACAGTCGTCTCTGGCGACCCGTGCAACCTTAACAGTTAAACAATAAAAATGGGCCCATGTGGGCCCACACGCTTATGTGGCCCACATAGCCCAGAAATAGCCTTGGCCGTATGGATTGTAGAGCCTGGCCCAATATGCACCACATGTCCGTGTGAGGCCTACAGACCCATTTCGGGCCAATCCGACCTCAGCCCATGAAATTGCTCATGGCTGACCTAAGCTATCATACGCCAAATTTAGTCATACGAACTACCACACGAGTGAGCGCAGCCCATGTAGGGTTGTCGTTCACTTATTCCGGCTTTTGCCGATTACCATAGCCAAAGTTGTGTTTGTACACACCTGATAGGATTCCTGGTACGTAACGCTCCTGAGATAAACCACACCTTAACAAATGATAATCCCACGCCCAATATTAGTCATACTTAGAACTAACCACATAAAGACAATCCTCAAACGAAATCATTAACGTTACTTACTTCCAATGCTTCAACCGATGTAACCTACAAATTCACAGATAAACCAAGTTCGATGCGATTTGATGCTGCCAAACAAAGTTTTACACAATAGAACGTCAGAACCCTAACGTAGTTTAACAATTGAAACCACATCTTCGCCTCATACCGAAAGACTTATCAAACCAACAGGAAACATGAGTTGAGCGCAAGAGAAATAATAGATTTAGCAAAAGGAAATAAAGAGAGAATACAGAAATAAGAGAAATGTTTGACTACTGAGAGTAACCACAAAAATAGCAATGAGACGGAGAAGAAAATGATGGGCACTCACTGAGTAGAACGAAATTTGGCAACGCAGCGAACCAAGAACAGAAGAGGAGGATTGAACTGAAATAGTAAACAGAGAGGGGTAACGACAAGAATAGGAAAAGAGGAGAAAATCTGAAAAGGCAGAAGCAAGGCAGGGACTTACCTATCAATATTTGGCCAACGCACGCCTGTTGGAGGAAAAGAGGAAGAATAGAGGAGGGAAAATCGGCAGAGAAGCAAGCAAAGAGAAAAGAGGGATTGCCCAAAAATCGAAAGACAAAAGAAGCAATATTCGGCCAAAGCAATAGGATGCAAAAGAAAAGAAATTGTTAGACCCCAAAGAATAGAGAAATGAGCAGAGAGAGCATTCAGCCAAGGAGAAAAAAGAGACAAGTGCCTGACAGAAGGGTAGGGGAAAAAGAGTAAAATGACAAGCAAGGGACCTGAAGAAAAGTGCAACCCGAAATAAGCCAAAAATGAAAGATACACAAGACTCTCTAGCATAATTCGGCCTCCAAAGAAAAGAAAAGAACCAAATGTTGACAGCTACCGAAAATGAAGAGCAATTACCAACCCAGAACCGAATTCTTGAGTGACTAGAATCCTAATTCGGCACCAACTCTCCCCCAACTTTAAATCCCTATACTTTTCACCTAAAATCACTTAGATCGTCCATCAAAACCCTTGATCCACTCCTCAAGACTCTCCCCCAATCTCTCCACCATCTAATTTGAATTCCCCCCAAACTCTTAAGAGTTTCGGCTAAGCTAGAACACTCTCACGACACTGGCAGCAGAATAAAACACACCTTGCACATAGCAGGGCTCGAACTCAAGACCTTCAATGACAATGGAACGCCACTTATCCCCTAGTCCAGCAGACCCTTTCTGACATAAAATAGCCACATTTATTTAAAAGGCTACTGACCAGAGATAAGGTTTATTCAAAAAAAAAAAACCAAAACAAAATTTTTGCATAAGCCAAGACTTGAACCCAAGACTTCTCAGACACTTCCCAGAACCACTGAAGCAAACATGCGTTTGTGTGCCACAATCATATAAAAATAAATACTTAGAATTTTGGGGCGTTACATGTCGGAAAAAGATATCTAGACAAGAAAAAGAGTGAATTTCTTGAGTTACGTCAGGGAAATAGATCGGTAACCGAATACGAGAGAGAATTTATGTATATCAGTAAATATGCCCGATAAATTATGCCTACTGAAGAAGAGATGTGTATTCGGTTTGAAGACAGCCTGAATGATGAAATCTGAATGATGATCGGAGGTAATGAAATTTGAAATTTTGTTGTTTTATCTAATCGTGCAAAGAAAATGGAAAAAGTGTATAACCGCAAGCAACAACAGGATAGACAGATTCGAGAGTTCCACAAGAGAGGTTCTTCCAAGTTGTATTCTGCATCATCGGCTAAGAAGACTAACGATGATTTTAGTCGAGCTACTTCTGTTTTTGGGCATTTAAATAAAAGCAAGATAATTCAGTAGGATTTCAGAGTACCTACTAAACCAGTTGATAGTGTGAGAAGTGTGCGAAATGCTCCGAAGCCCAATTGTAAATACTGTGGGAAATATCATCTTAGGGAGTGTAAAGGTAAATCAGAAGCCTGTTTTAGATGTGGTCGACTGATCATTTTATTCATAATTGTCCTAAATTGCAAAAAGACGATGAAGATCAGAAAGAAAAGTAAATGTCTACCTCTCAGAAAAGTAGACGTCCGGGCCAGAATAGTGCTACCGGGAGTACTCGTACGATAATGAAAGACACTGTTCGATACTTAATAGATGAAACACAAAATCGATACTTAATAGATGAAACTCTCATTACCATAGATCCGAAGATTTTTTGCCTAATTTTTTTACGAAGTTCTGTCAACTTTTTGTTCTGGTTAAAAGCCAGTCGCACTGTGTAATAAATGATAGCACTAATTCATCCACTTATTTCAACCAATTTATCTATCGAAAGAAATTCGAAACACGAAAAATTAACATGAAAAATCAAAACATTATGCAGTAAATATAATGCTTCATATAAATATCAACACGAAAAATTAACTTATACCTTCAACCCCAACTTCTATTCTTCTAAACTTCTTCAATTTCTATTGCTCCAACTTATGCCACCAGAGGTTGAAATATGGGTCATTTATAGCCTAAGGGATAGCATCCCACTCATTTCTGTAAAATGCCTTGAATAGTGGGGGTTGAAATTTGTAGAGGAAAAACACCCCAAGTAGGACACACTATCAGAAGCGGTATTGAAAAGGGCCTCCAAGTGAAAGCATTTTCGGTATTTTTGCTAATAGTGCATCCTGCTTGGAGCGTTTTTCCTCTACAAACCTCAACCCCCACTATTCAGGGCATTTGTCGTAAACCTCATCCTGAGATATTTATTTTAAGAACCCTTTCCTCAAATTTATTTTCTCAAAAGTGGCAGTATTGAAAAGGGTGTCCAGTTGGAAGTGTTTTCAGTAATTTTGCTGATTGTGCATCCTACTTAGAGCATTTTTTCTCTACAAAACTCAACCCATCTCGTCAAAATTATTTCTTTAGAACCTATCCCCTCAATTTTTTTTTCAGAACCCATATTGTACAAATTATATTTTTTCAAAACCCTTAAAAATTAAATAAAACCCTAAACCTGAACACTTAAAATTAAAAAAACACTAAACCCTAATTTCATAAACCTTGACCCAAAACCTAAAACCCTAATTGGCACTGGAAAAACATGGGCAAAAGTGCGGCAACATGGAGCACTTTACTAAAGCGCGTTGACGTGGGCGTGTTTTACTGGTCATCAGGGAAAAAAGCATTGAGCTGGATGCGCTTTTTTGCATTTCCTCTGAAAACGATGCCAGCTCAGTGCGTTTTAGGGAAATCTCCAGTAATTTTTGAACAAAACGACCCATTTTCGTAAATTTTTTTTTGGAAATGGGCCTTTTCTGGTCATTTAGTTGTTAGAGAAGATATTAAATCTTTTACATTTTTAAAAATTGATGATGTGATATTACACTATTTATACCTATAATCTATATTTTTAAAATCACCCTAATATAATTTATTCCCACAAAGCAAATGAATGTGATGGAGTTGGACAATTTTGTTACAAATATATGAGGTTCTGAGTTTGACATTTACTTAATTATGTTTATGTGCACTCCATTTGTTAAAGTTTTGAGACTTTACAAAAAAAAAATCAAGATATTAAATACTTTCATAATGTTTCACCAAATAGGCAAAAAAAAAAACAACAATTTGATATCTATTATCATGATGATTAAATTATACATTTTTTGATAAAAAGAATGTACTTTTGCACACGATGAATGTGTTAATTTTTTTATTTATAAATTATGAATAAATTAAATATATTCAAATTGGATAACAATTATGAAAATAGAATGGTAGTATTGAGGGGGATCGACTCTTCCGGGAGAAGTTTTTGAAGTGTCGTCCTTAAGGACGCCAATCTGTTCCTTCAACAACGGAATGTAGTGTCCTCCGAGGGAGGGTTTTGTCCCCCACTCTGTAGAAAGCCATGTACAATTTACGGAGGGGAGCGTGTCAACCGTGTACCCCAAAAATTATCTTATATAGTATAGGTCAGGGGTTTGAATCCCACCAGAAGTGAGACACTCACATCGCCTCTTGGTGGGTGGACGTATGTCCATGTATAGTCGAGGAGCCTCCCTTTAGTGAACCGTCCATAACTCTTTGTAGAGTGGAGGAAAAAACCCTCCCTCGAAGGACAATACTTTCCATTGTTGAGGAATAGAGTCGGAGTCCCTAAAGAGGACAAGTCAAAGAATTCTTCCAAATGAGCTAATCCCCCCTCACCAAGTAGAAATTTATTCTAGCATGTTAGTGCTAATTACAAGAGCTAGTTGCAACATAAGGAATACTTGGTAGGCCATTGTAACTCGATGATGCTTGAATCAGACTGAATTAATTGGTTCAACTGGTTGAACCGAAAATTGACAGGTATATCAGTCCGAATAGGATAATAAACTAAATTTTAATCGAATTATTTAAAGCCATCATTGAATCGATTAAATTGATAAAGCCTAAAATCCATTATATTTTTGCCCAAACTAAACCTAAAAAAGTAAAAGTTTAAAAGAAATGGCTCAACATATTAAACTTTAAAACCCAACCAAAAATAAACAAATAAAATATAAAAGGTTAATAAAACAAAGGGTAAACTATCAAAATAGTCACTTTTCATGTTACATTTTAGTCATTTATGTTTGAAATGCTACATTTTAATCACTTACGTTATCATGTTGTAACATTTTAGTTACTGAGCGTTAATTGTTGTTAACAATGTAACGATAAGCTGAAGTGGCACATTAAATCATCATTTCAAACAAAAAATTTAGGTTAAATTATACAATTGATCCCTATATTGTTTTTTTGCGTTTTGAGCAATTTAATTTTTTTCTTTTATGTTCTTTGAACTTTTTTTCCTTTATTTTCCATTCTTTTCTCCTTCTCCCTCTGCTTTCGTTCCTTCTTCATTTCTTTTAACGTGGTTTTTCTATGTTTTTCGTTTGTTAAAACTAGTCCCTATACTTTTATTTTTTGAATAATTTAATTTTTCTTTTTTATTTCTTTATTTTCATTTTCTTCTTCCCCTTTATTTTTCTCTCTTCTCATATTCTTCACTGCAGAAATATAATCTTTACCCACAAAATAATCCAAGTCCTTGTTTTTTTCACATGATTGTCACATGATTCCTAAATTGAATTTCACTGAAAACCGAATATCAATCATTTTAATTAAATCTCAATTTCAATATATCCTAATTTTGAAACTAAAATTGAATCTAATTAATCAATATAAAAAACCATATCCTTAATCAAATCTAAACATAAATTGAATTCTTTATATTCAAAACAATTTTTTTCCGTTTCCAAACTTTTATAGAATAGTGTAGATTATTCATTTCCTTTTCTTTTATTTTTTGACGAATAAAATTAAGCAAACGATAAAATCGATCTAAACCTTATTGGATATTCCCAAGGATGCTTAATTGGAAGTCGAACATGGATGAACCTAAGAGAGAAATGGAGCAAGGAACCAAATTGGTTTGGGTAAAGTTGATGGTAAGTTTCAAATGGCGGTCGTTTTAGTCATTCAGAGTGTAGAGCTTGTTTGAAGAATTCGTGAAACAACATAGTTTTAAGAGGGCGAGAATGTTGTAGGTAAGATAGATAAGGTGGTTGTGGAGGTTGGTTAGGAGGTTAAGGGAACGGGCTCGAGAAACTTTGTTGAGGGTGGATTGTCATAAGTCACGACCAGCGAGGTCTTCGAGTGAGGCGAGCATGTTGGCTAGATCATTGAGAGATTCGAATTGGCTCATTAAAGCGATGATGGACGATGAGGGTTTGTATTGTAAGATAAGAATATGCGAAGCAAGTTTTATTTTAGTTTCAACTTTCACTTTTTCTTTTTTCATAAACATAAAAAAAATTTTAACAAATGGAAAATATAGAAAAACTACGTTGAAGAGATGGATAAGGGAGGAAAACAGAGGAAGAAACAGATGAGAATGGAAAATAAAGAAAAAAAGTAAAAGAAAAAAATTAAATTGTTCAAAACGAAAATATATGGGGATCAATTGTATAATTTAACCTAAAATTTTTGTTTGAAATGATGATTTAATGTGTCATATCAGCTTATTGTTACATTGTTAACGACAATTAACAGTTCAATGACTAAAATGTTATAACATGTTAACGTAAGTAACTAAAACGTAATATTTCAAATATAAGGAAATAAAATGTAACCTAAGGTAAATAAAAATAACTATTTTGATAGTTTACTCTAAAACAAAATCTAAAGTCGGTAAATTAAAAAAGACATAATTGCATAAAATACCCTCAATGTTTATGTAACACCCCTCACCCGTATTCAACGCTGGAATAGGGTTACAGAGCTTTACCAAACTTAACACACATTTAAACATACAATTCATATATAATTAATCAAATCTTATACATTTCAATCACAAACAATCATTTTGTCCCTATTACGAACATAGGAGGACCTAAACATACATTGAGAGTGGTTCGGGAGTAAACCGATAACTTTGGAAACTTTTTGAAGTCTAGATAACTTCTCAAAAAACAGGGGACACACGCCTTTGTGGCCCGACCGTGTCCCTCACACGGCCAAAGACACGCTCGTGTCACAAGCTGTGTGGACATTCGAAATGGGAGCACATGGCTGTGTCCCAGCCCGTGTCTGACCCCGTGTAACTCTCTGACTTGGGTCACACAGCCAATGCACACGCTCGTTTGGCTAGCTCGTTTGCCCTAGAAATGGCCATACACACCCGTGTGCCAGACCGTGTGTTAGGCTGTGCCAAACCTGCATGGTATACTAACTTATGCTGTAATATCCCGAAAATTTTTACAGTAAAATATTATCCGTGATATAGTAAAATAAGGAAATAAAGTGACAAAAAGGGAAATTTTGAGTTATATCAATATTGGGAAGTATATTATGATATATTAATTCAAGAAAGGACTAAATTGTAAAAGTGAGAAAAGTTTTGTTGCACAAGAGTAAATACTCAAAATTTGAGGGATTAAAGTGTAAATATGAAAAAGTTAAAAGACCAATAGTGTAAATATTTTAAGGGTGGAATGATCTAGAAACTAAGGAAAATGGATGAATTAGGACCAAATTGAATAGGTGAAGAATTATGAGGGACTAAATTGTAATTTTATCAAATTAAATGATGACTCAAGGATGAAATTTTAAAAGATAATAAAGGACAAAATGGTCAATTAAAAGAGAGAGAAATCTAGAAAGTAATAATGATGCTAGAGATATTTTGATATTTTATAATTATTTAATTAGATAAATATTATTTTATTAATATTTTAATAAGATATTTTATTATTATTTTATTATTATTTATTTAGTATAAAAGGAAGGAAAGATGAAGAATTTTCATCATCTTTCCGATGCACTAACGTGAGAGGAAAAGAGAAAGAAAGAAAGTTTTGCTTTCTTTACAATTTGGTCCTTCTACCAAAAATTCACCATTTTCACCTAAAAATTAAAAGAATTTCCATAGCTACCAAGAGAGAAAAATGTTAAGGAGACTATGAGAAGTTAGAATAACAAGTTGGATTCAATAAATGGAAGCTGAAGGAGAGAGAAAATCAAGATGAAGATTGAAATCAATAGAACAAGGTAAGAACATCATGATTTCAATATATTTTTAAGTTTGATATTATTGAAAAAGCATGGGATTAATGTTAATGTAGAGTTTCCTTACATATGGTTCTATGTTCTTGGTATGTTAGTGAAGAGAAAATAAGAGAAAGTGATGAGAAATAGTGTAGAAAAAGAAAATAAGGGTGTTATAAACATGGTAATTAATATCTTGCACTAAAACAGTTCTGGACAGCGGCAGTAGTTTAAATTTGAAAAATCACCAAAAATTTTAGAAATCGAATTATAGGATTAATAAAATATGAAATTAAAGCTTATTGAGTCTAGTTTCTTATAGAAGAAATTATGTAAGCAATATAATTGTAAATCATGAGATATAATAAATTTTGTGAGACAAGTTCAGAATGATTTTGGGTTCCCCTTTTCTGAATTTGAAAAATAATAAAAAATTGGATAAAAATAATTATGGGCTTAAATTTATATGTTTAGAATACTTAATGAGTCTATTTTCAAGATAAAATAACAGGAACATCATTAGAATTCTTTAAGAGGAGATAATTAATTTTTAGTGAAGAAGGGTCAGAACTGTCAGACAACAGAACATGGGTAAATTTAGAGAATAAACTGTACTTATTGGCTAAACCAAAAATTCTGAAAATTTTATGGTAAGAATATATATGAGTCTAGTTTCATTGAAAATTATTGGATCTTAATTTGGAGTTCTATAGATCCAGATATGAATAATTTAGTGACTATGACACAGATGGACAGCTTGAATATTCATAAAAGCAAATAATAAAAATTATAGATAATGTTACTTACAAGTGTGTTATATACATTAAGGATGTGGAATGGAGAGGAGGAGGAGGAGGAAAATATATATGAATATTCAGCTAGCATGGCCAATTTGCATGTTTTAGGCTTAGGGACTAAATTGAATAAAAGTAAAACTTGAGGGGGCAATTTTGTAAAAATGTCAAAAATAACCAAATTGAAGGGAATGAATTGTTTTATTATCTAAATTAATAAATTGAATGAAATTATCAATTTAAGATCGGGTGAAAATTGGGGAAAATGGAAAATTTACCAAAATGCCCCTAAATCTTGATATTTCTGTAATTTCGCCAGGTAAGTTCGTGTAACCTGAATTATATTCCTAAATACTTGAAATGTATGTTATTGATATGAAAATGATTTAAATATCCATTGTATGAAAATTGATGAAACATTGATATATTTAGTAAAAAGGGGAAGAAATCTAGGTTGAATGAAAA
Organism: Gossypium anomalum; assembly: GCA_025698475.1. NCBI lineage: Eukaryota > Viridiplantae > Streptophyta > Magnoliopsida > Malvales > Malvaceae > Gossypium > Gossypium anomalum. The sequence goes on from CM046966.1 coordinate 23,150,305, forward strand.
GGAATTGACGGTAAAAAGGATCTAGCCTGGATGGGTGATCCTATCCTGATATAGCCCTCTCAAAGAATACGTGTAAAATGGATTTAGCTTGGACGGGTAATCCGAATTAGAATCTGAATTTAGCCTGGACTGGTAATTCAAATCCAAGCTCATTAGAGTAATTGTCGTTGCAGGGGATTTAGCCTAGACTGGTAATCCCGACAATACTCTATGAGTTTATGTTACACGGGATTTAGCCTGGACTGGTAATCCTGCTGTAAGGGTGAGGTTCGCGGGAGTGTGCTCTCTGAAATGAAATGTATAAGACCATGGTTGAAAGATACCATGGCAACATGATATGAAATGTGTAAGACCATGGTTGAAAGATACCATGGCAACGTGACATGAAAAGAATAAGACCATGGTTGAAAGATACCATGGCAACATGACGGGAAATGAATAAGACCATGGTTGAAAGATACCATGGCAGCGTGACATGAAATGAATAAGACCATGGTTGAAAGATACCATGGCAACATGACAGAAAATGAGTAAGACCATAGTTGAAAGACACTATGGCATCATGTCAAAGATAAATAAGACCGTGGATGGGAGACGCTATGACATCTATTGAACAATTGATATTCAGGTAATATGTGTCAGATGACGAATGGTTATATGAAATGGTTGTGTGAAATGTTTACAAGAACTGGTCATATGGAAATATATGTACAAAATAGTTGTATGAAATAATTATGAAGATAGATAAACGAAATAAGTATAAGTACATGGAATATAATTTATGTTAAGTTTGATATAAACTATTACCAGAATAAATATACATAAAATATATGGAAATGATGGAGCATGAAATATTGATATAATGAAATAAATGATATATACTTATGAAGAAACGGTAAGAGAATGATATGTTTCATGACATGTACATATATGATTATCTTTGATATGTTGATACAAGGAAATTATGTAAGTAAAAACAATTATTAAACTCAAGTGTGACATGTCGAGAAAATAAATATATCAATGTTGAAATTATATGAAATATGTACTAGTATACTAACAATGTTGCTGTTTGATGCTTAGACAAGTGCCAAGCTGTTGGTTGAATGGTAATATATTTATTTATATGATGCATTGAATCAATAAGTATTTAATTGAAATTTTTTTAAGTGATCTGCAAATTTTAGTAATGCTCTGAAACCCTATTTTGATGGCGGATACGGGCTAGGGGAGTTACATATGCCACACTGCCAAGTCATACGCCCGTGTGTGAGGGCGTGTGGAGCATACTGACTTGATTTTAATTTCAAAACCAGGGGAAACAAGGCCATGTAACATAATCGTGTGTCACACACAGCTGAGACACACGCCCGTGTGGACAAAAATAGGCTATTTACCAAGCCATTTTGCCACCCAAACTTGCATGTACCTACACCACATCATTTGGCACAAATACATAGCATCAAAAGGCATTTCAATTCAACCAAATCAAACATAATTCATGCACATTCAATACTCCCATTCTCTATACACATTAATCTCAAACACTTATATCCATTCAATACTCTCATTCCCTATACACATTAATCTAAAATACTAAAATTCAACCTCGTACCAAAAGCTTCTTGTAGTTTCTTCCAAAACCCGATGTAAACCTTGGATCTCTATTCGAAATAATCGAAACTAGCACCCCGTGCAATCTAACAATATCAGATACGTACAATTTAGCCAATTTATCAAGCGAATAATCAGTACATATATCAGAATGAAATATGCATTCTTCGTCAGTCGATCTATGACAACCCAAATAGCATTTTTCTTCTTCAGAGATAGGGGTAATCCCGATACCAAATCCATCGTAACTCTATCCCATTTCCATTCTAGTATCATCACAGGCTGTAGTAATCCCGAAGGCACTTAATGTTCAGCTTTGACTTGTTGACAATCAAACACTTCGATACAAACTCAGAAATGTCTTGTTTCATACCCGACCACCAATACAATTGTTTCAAATCATTGTACATTTTGGTACTCCCCAGGTGAACAGATAGACAACTACTGTGTGCTTCGTGAAAAATTTTCTGAATGATCTCAGAATTCTTTGGTACACAAATTCTATCTCGGAACATTAAACAATCATCAGCTTAGATCTGATAGTCTGAATCACTATTCGACTCACATTGCACTCTTTTAGCTTGTAACTCGGTATCACAGTTTTGAGCTTCACAAATTTGTTGAAAAAAATCGGTTTAGCTTTCAATTCTGCTAGAATCAAACCATCATCAGATAAAGTCAGTCTAATATTCATTGCTCTTAAAGAAAATAGAGATTTTCTACACAAAGCATCTGCGACTACATTTGCTTTCCCCGGATGATAATCAATTACTAACTCGTAATCTTTCAATAGCTCGAGCCATCTCCGTTGTAGCAAATTAAGATATTTCTAAGTCATTATGTATTTCAAGCTCTTATGATCAGTAAAGATGTGGCATTTTTCACTGTACAAATGATGATGCCAAATTTTCAATGCGAACACAATACCAGTCAATTCTAAATCATGCGTCGGATAATTCTTTTCATGCGCTTTCAACTGTCTGGAGGCATAAGCTATGACTTTTCCTTCTTGCATCAAAACGCAACCCAGACCATTCAATGACGCGTCACTATATATCACAAACTCTTTACCCGACTTAGGTTGAACCAACACTGGTGCCTCAGTTAGCAATGCTTTCAACTAATTAAAACTCTGTTGACATTTCTCGGACCACACAAACTTCACATCTTTCTGTAGCAATCTGGTCATCGGTGTAACAATCATCGAGAATCCTTTTACAAAACGTCGATAGTAGCCAGCTAGTCCTAGAAAACTTCTAACTTCGGATACATTTTTCGGTGGTTTCCAATCAACAACTGCTGAAATTTTGCTCAGATCAACTCGTATACCTTCCGCTGAAATAATGTGTCATAAGAATCCAACTTCTCGGAGCCAAAACTTATATTTACTGAATTTAGCAAACAGTTGCTTATCTTTCAAAGTTTGTAGCATAATTCTCAAATGCTCGACGTGCTTATACTCATCTCGTGAATAGATCAGAATGTCGTCAATGAACACAACAACGAATCTGTTTAAATACGGTCTAAAAATCCAATTCATCAAATCCATAATGACAGCAGGAGCATTAGTCAATCTGAAAGGCAGAATAAGAAATTCATAATGTCTGTATCTCATTCTAAATGCAGTTTTGAACACATCTGAGTCTTCAAATCGCAACTAATAATAGCCAGATCTCAAATCAATCTTCGAAAACACTGTTGCCCCTTTCAACTGATCAAACAAATAATCTATTCTCGGCAACAGATACTTATTATTTATTGTAATCTTGTTGAGTTGTTGATAGTCAATACACATTCTCATTGACCAGTCTTTCTTCTTTACGAACAATACTGGCGCACCCTAGGGCGAAAAACTAGGTTGTGCAGAACCTCTATCTGTTAACTCTTACAACTGAGATCTCAACTCTTTCAATTCTGTCAGAGCCATTTTGTATGGAGCTATCGATATCGGTGTAGTTCTCGGTACTAACTCAATAGCAAATTCAACCTCTCTTATTGGTAGTAACCCCGGTAATTCTTCTGGAAACACATCCAAAAACTCACAGACTATCGGCACTGATTCAATCTTTGATTCAGATACCTTTGTATCTAAAACATAAGCAAGATAAGCTTCGCACCCTTTTCTCACACATCTCTGAGCTGACACAGTGAAATCATAGCAGGCAATTCATTTGATTCATCTGATTCAATTTGACTAATTTTACTGTTCTAACATTTCAATTCAATGATCTTTCGTCTACAATATACAACGGCATCATGCAGAGTCAACCAATCTATACCCAGAATTACATTGAACTCATCAAATGACAAAAGCATCAAATCCGCATGAAAAAAGTAACACTGAGTCATTAAAGGATAATTCTTTCAAAATTTATCAACTAGAACATACTTGCCTAAGGGGTTCGATACTTTAATCACAAACTCAGTATATTCAATAGGTAATTTCTTATTAGACACTAAATTCTCACAAACATACGAATGAGTTGATCTAGGATCAATCATTGCAATAACATTAGTGTCGTAAAGAGAAAATACACCAGTGATAACATCTGGCGACGACGTTAGCGTAAGCTCTAACAGGTGCTTTAGCTTCAGATCTTACTGTAGAATCTCTCGTAGTACCACAATTATCAATCGTATTTCTTACATTTCTTAGTGGCCTCCCTCTAGAATTGTGTTACTCAGTCTTGCATTTTGAACATTATCTTTGGAAATTACGTATGAAATGATCTTGTGAACCATATTTGAAACAAGCCCGGTTATTCATTCTACATTCACCAGGATGACGTCTTCCGCATTGTTGACATCCAGGTCTATAGTTTCTCACACTGCCAACACTCGATACCGATGTAGTTGGAGCTTTAAGACTTAAAAATTGTTTTCCACGATCTCTGTTCGAATGCTTGATTGAAACATTTGGACGAGTGAACGAATCTCTGAATTTCTTTGATGAAGATTGATATGGTTTATTCATCAACTTTTTTCTCGAATCTCTAGCCTCTGAATCTACTTTTCTCTTTTCTTTGCTAAGCTCATCGGCTTTACAAGCTCTATCAACCAGGACAACAAATTCTTTCAATTCAAGAATTCCGACTAGAAGTTTAATATCCTCGTTCAACCCATCAGCGAACCGTTTGCACATGATTTCTTCAGTGGAAACATACTCTTGAGCATGCTTGATCAACTGTACAAATTCTCTTTCGTACTTGGTCACAGTCATTCGACCCTGTTTCAATTCTAGAAACTCTTTATGCTTTTAATCGAAAAATCTCTGATTTATATATTTCTTCTGAAACTCAGTCTGAAAGAATTCCCAGGTCACTTTTTCTCTCGGTATCATTGATACTAAAGTATTCCACCATCGGTACGCAGTGTCTCTCAATAACGATATAGCACATTTTAAACACTCGGCTAGAGTACATGACAGTTTATTAAATACTCGAATAGTGTTTTCTAGCCAAAATTCAGCTCTCTCTGGATCATCATCAATTGTAGCTCTAAACTCTTCAGCCCCTTATTTTCGGATCTTATCAACTGGAGGCTTATTCAGTCGTTGAAGTTCCACAACTTGAGGAGCTACGGGAACCGATTGGGGATTAGGTGGAGGTGGAGGTTGTTGAGCAGCCGAATTTGTCCGGACATATTGCGTGAACCATTCTTTCATCATTTGGAAAAAGGCTTCCTTAGCCTCTCCTCCATGACTACTCAATATATTTCTAGATTCAGAAGGCGCTGCCCCTTGAGCTGGAGCTGGCGCATTACTCTCAACATCATTAGCTACAACTCGATCGGGATCTATTTACTATTCGAAAACATATTTTAAATTATCAGGAGTCATCACACTATCACAGGTTATATATGGCATGTATAGTTAGACTCACACACACGCTACGTTAGTCCAAAAATTGACTAAATCGTTACTCTGATACCAATAAATGTAACAACCCTCACCCTATTCAACGCCGGAATAGGGTTACGAAGCATTACAGGACTTAACACACATTTAAACATACATTTCACATACAATTAATCAAATCTTATACATTTCAATCACAAACAGTCATTTTGTCCCTATTACGAACATACGAGGACCTAAACATACATCGAGAGTGGTTCGGGACTAAACCGATAACTTTAAAAACTTTTTGAACTCTAGAAAATTTTCTCAAAAACAGGGGACACACGCCCGCGTGGCCCGGCCGTGTCCATCACACGGCCAAAGACACGCCCGTGTCACAAGCTGTGTGGACATTCGAAATGGGAGCACATGGCCGTGTCCCAGCCCGTGTCCTACCCCGTGTAACTCTCTGACTTGGGTTACACGGCCAACACATATGCCCGTGTGGCTAGCCTGTGTGCTCTAAAAAGGCCATGCACACCCGTGTGCCAGACCCTGTGTTAGGCCATGCCAAACCTATAGGGTATACTGACTTATGCCACACGGCCAAGTCACACACCCGTGTGTAAGGCCGGGTGGAGCATACTAACTTGATTTTAATTTTAACACCAGGGGACACACGGCCGTGTAATATAACTGGGTGTCACACACGAATGAAACACACACCCGTGTCTCTGTCCGTTTGGAGAAAAATAGACTATTTACCAAGTCATTTTGCCACCTAAACTTGCATGTACCTACACCACATCATTTGGCACAAATACATAGCATCAAAAGGTATTTTAGTTCAACCAAATCAATCATAATTCATTCACACTCAATACTCCCATTCTCTATACACATTAATCTCAAACACTTATATCCATTATTTCAACCAAACATTTTACCTTACCTAAATTCACAAACATACAATAGCCATTTCTAACCATTAGCTACCATAAATGCTAAATTACCACAAACCATTTGCAAGCAATTATGGACCACATCATAGGCCATTCTCACATATATACATATACATCCAAAATAACCTACTTAAGCTAAATCTCATGGCTATATATTTACAACCAAAATATAAACATTTGCAAGCCAATTCAAATGGCCAAAATCATTATCAACTCATAACTACAATGACTCAAAATACTATACATGCCACATAACCAAAGCATAAGTTCAAAAGTACCGAAGTAATAGTAGGATAGTGTGACGATGTCTCCGACGATCCTCGAATCCGAGCTAGCTTTAAAGTCACTATAAAACATAGAAAATTTAAACAAAGTTATATAGCTTAGTAAGCCCGTATGAAATAAATTCAATCTTAGCATGAATACACAAATCATCAATTTGAACATATCAATATGTAATTCGTTTAACTAACAAACCTTTCACATTTTCAATCATAATCGTATCTATGATATTCAGATTTTCTTCGATTTAAGTTTTTACGGTTCATGTACATACCTGTACCATATCGTATCAATCTTATACACAACCACGTCTTTCATTTACCCGTTGAACCATTCAGAATATTGTCGGATACTCGGGCATCTCACACACTAAGTGCCAATATCATGGCCCGAAGCCAACTTAATGCATCTCATATGCTGCTCACACTAGAGCTATTAACGAGCCTACTCACACAAGCTGTCAGTCAAGACGTAACTATACGGTGCTGCTCACACAAACTGTCAAGTATCCGCAACACATGCCTGTATACTCAACCACCTATAGGACGTACAGGACCCGCACCCGGATCACATAATCACAATAATCCCTAATAACATATCACTAGTATCCAAATCCATTCCTAAGGTTCAATCAAGATTTTAAATGCCGAATCATCGTCAAATTATTGTCGAATGTGTCCATAGTCTCGTATTCATAGTTTATGCAATATCAAAGCATTTAAAACATAATTATGACAATACTTTTAACATACAAACTTACCTCGGATGCTAAAACGGCGAAACGAGTCAACTATTCCGTAACTTTGTTCTTTACCCGATCTAAGTCCGTATTTTGCCTTTCTTGATCTAAATATAATCAAAATTAACTTATTCAATCATCTCTCTATTCAATTTAGTCCAAAATTCACTTTAAGTCATTTTTACACAATTGCCCCTAATGTTTCACATCTTTTACAATTTAGTCCTTATTTCACAAAAACAAAAATTCCTGTAATTTAGCCACAACCCATGCTAGCTGAATTACTATTATACCCCTAGAAGCCATACTTTTCATTTATTTCACATTTCAACCTATAAATTTTCACATTTCACAATTTAATCCCTAATTTGTGTTTTTACTAAAAATCACTTAACAAAACTTATATAATTCACAACCAACATTCATAATCTATCATCAAAAATCAAAACACATATGTATTCATCAATGGAATCATTCAAAATCTTTAACAATTTTGCAAAATAGTCCCTGGGCTAGCTAGACCTAGTTGCAACGATCTCAAAAACATAGAAATAATTAAAAATCGAGTCAAAATCACTTACTAATTTACTCATGCAATTTTCGAAACCAAAATAGTATCCATGGTTGTTTTTCTTTTCTTAATTTCGACTAGAATGAGAAAGATGAGCTAAAATTATGATTTTTGTTTTATTTAATTTACTTTAATAACTAAATTACAATATTAACCTTTAATATAAACCATTAAAATTCATTTATGCATGTCCATCTATGTCCATTAACACTAAAAATGGTTTATTTACCATATAAAGACTTTTACTTTAAGGTTCCATAGCTATTAAATACCTTTAGCTAATAGAACTCTAGTTGTACACTTTACGTGATTTAGTCATTTTTATCAAATTGACTAATCAAATGATAAAATTTCTTAACGAAATTTTCACACAAACATATTTTCATGCTGTAGACATTAAAATAATAATAAAAATAAATATTTCAACTTTGGATTTGTGGTCTCGAAACCACTGTTCCAATTTGACTAAAAATGGGCTCTTTCGTGCCATTGACCTTTTTTATTGACACCCTGAACGTTATGATTTTTTCAGAAATCAACCTAATTTTAACGATAAACATGAGTTGACCATCAGTCAAGCGTCAGTTAAAGAAGTAAGCCTATGTGATGTCATAAATGATGTCATCCATTTTTTTTTCATTTTTTTCCATCTTTTTTCTTCTTCTCCCTTTCTATCTTCCCCTATAGCTTGACCGATGCCTAGAAGTGCTCTGGAATGATCAAACTTGACCCAATAGAATAGTCCTCTCTCGCTTATTTAAACCCCAAATAAGATTTACTGTCAGTTCTTATTTCTACTGTTCATTTTTAAAAATATCTTTCAAAACAAAACCTTTTTTATTTTTTAAATTAAAAATAAAGTGCTGGAAATTAGATTTGCAAAACCTGGATCTCCAAACCTTTTGTTTAGTTTCAAATCCTCATTGTTCTATTGAAGATTTTTCCATTTAATGTCGTACAAGGATATGGACTCCCGCCACTCAGTAGACGCTTGCGCCTTCCAGCTTCATTCATGAAGAGCTTTCCACCTCCAGCAAGTCCTTGACTCCTCCGATCCCCAACTTACTCCTCCTAAGCTTCCCCTACCAATAGCTTCTATCCTAAGTGTCCTTGCCTCTCTGGTCGTACCACACCTTTTTCTATTGATCTTTTCAAGCTAACCCTCATCGACGATGATAACAACAACCCTGTATGTGCTAATCCTTAGAGGAGTAGCTTTAGGTTATTTTCTAGAAAAAATAGTTGCCTTGGGTCGAGGTCGATTGGGTCAAAGCTTTAATTGAAGTAGGACTTGAAGGTGCTATTTTGTAGGGGTGTAACGCCCCTAACCTGTATCTATCACCGGAGTAGGGTTACGAGGTATTACCTATTAATACACAACGTATAGCATACTTTTATCAACCATAAAACATTCATTCTCATAAATCATTCAACATAATCACATTGTCCTTTATAAGGGCCTACGAGGCCTTATACATGCTTTAAAAGTAGTTCGGGACTAAACTGATATCATACAAAAAAATTTGAAACTTAGTAAAATTTGAACCACACGCCCGTGTGAATAGGCCGTGTGCCTCGTACAGCTCCAGACACGCCCGTGTCTCAGGCCGTGTGAAAACAGAGTATACATACTGACTTGTATCACACGGTCGAGGACACGCCCGTGTGTCAGACCGTGTGAAAACTGGAGGGTATACTGACTTATGCAAGACGGCTATGTCACACGCCCATGTGCTAGGCCATATGCCAATTAGGGGGTATACTGACTTGTACCACACGGTCAGTCACACGCTCGTGTGGGGCATGCTGACTTCATTTTAATAACAACACCAAGGGACACACAGCCTTATAACATGATCGTGTCTCGCACACGGCTGAGACACACGTCTGTGTCTTTGCCCATGTGGACAAAAATAGGCCATTTGTAAGGCCAATTTGCCACCCCAACTCATGCTCACCTAAACAACCAAAATGGTACCATTTCATCATACAATTAAGCAGTAAAAAACATCAACCAAATGCATAATTCATACAATATCCATTTCAACCAATTTCAATACTCAATTCAATGTCATTTACCTAATCAAATACTTATCAACTCAACTTCTAAAATCATACTTCATCAAAACATTTCTCAAACATTTATACCCCACAAAATAATTAACCTTATTTATACCAAACATGCCAAAGTAAGCCATTTCTATTAGCCAAACATACATCAATATTAACATCACTTACAAGCCAACTTTCATGGCTATAATCACAACCAAAATACCACATCTAGCTTATACATGCCATATACTATATATACACAACTCAAAAGTATCAAATAGATGTCTGATAGTGTGATGATGTTCCTGACGACTTCTGGATCTGAACTAGCCTTGATTTGTTATAAAACATAGAAAAATAACACGAAGTAAGCTTCATAGCTTAGTAAGCTTGTATGTAAATAACTTAATTCATCGAATAAATGTAAATAAGCCAATTTCTCATTAACTACAAACCTCTCTCATGTCTTAAAACATGATTAAATACCATCTTATTGAACTTTCTCTATTTAATACTCAAATATGTTTTGTACATACCTGTATCGCCTTATACTAACCTCTTTCTCAACCTCATCATTCGTTTACCCGTTGAATCATTTGGAATAGAAATTGGATACTCAATAGTCTTATATAATAAGTACCTATACCATGGCCCGTAGCCAAATCAAGGTAACTTATCCGAAGAACAATTATCATGGCCCGGAGCCAAATCATCCGATATGCATGGCCCGAAGCCAAATTGGTATAACCCGCACCGAAGTGCTAATAGCATGGCCCGAAGCCAAGTCAAATTATCATCTAATAACATGACATTAGTATCCAAATCTATTCCTAAAGTTCAACTGAGATTTCACATTTTTCGTTTCTATCATCGAATGCATTCCTAAAGTCATTTTCACAATTCGAACATTATCCATAATATCATAATCATAGTTTATGCAATATCAAAACTTTTAACGTACTTTTATAATGAAATTACCACATAAAAACTTACCTCGTATTTGAAATCGACAGATCGGATCGACTACTCGATAACCTTGCTTTTCCTCCGATCTAATTCTGGATTCCTCTTTTCTTGATCTAAATATATTCAAAATTAACTTATTAAATTAACCATTCATTCAATTTATTCCAAGACATACATTTAGGCCTATTTGCATATTAGCCCCTAAACTTTCACATTTAATCAATTTAGTCCCTAATTCACAAATACACAAAATTCACATAATTTCACTAAACCCAAGCTTGGATGAATTATTCATAGGTCCCTAGCAGCCCAAAAATTTCATTTATTTCACATTTTAACAAGTCAATTTGCACATTTCACAATTTAATCCCTATTATGCATTTTCATCAAAAATCACTTTACAAAACATAAAAATCTATCATAAAAAATTCACATTTTAACATTAAACATCAAAGAACACATAGGTTCAAAAATGGCAACTCTCAAAATCTATAACAGTTTTGAAATCTAAGGTACGAGCTAGTTAGTTTAAGCTGCAACGATTACAAAAACATAGAAATCATCAAAAATGGAACAAAAATGAACTTACAATTGAGCTAAGCAATGATCAAACCCTTTAAACCCTAAAATGGTATTCTTTCATCTTAAATTTTGGCAATTGAAGGGATGAAAGCAATTAAAGTTTGTTTGTTTTATTTATTATCATATTAATAATTAAATTACCTAAATAACCTTAAATAAAACATTTAAAAACACCTAATCATATGTCCATATAAGTCCACTAGTGTTTCAAATGGTTTAATTACCATTTAAGGCCATCATATTTAAAAGCCAAAGCTATTTGACACCTTTAACAAGTAGAATGCAACTTTTGCATTTTACGCGATTTAGTCCTTTTTCTAAAATTGAGCAATTAAATGATAAAATTAGCTCAAAAAATTCTCACACATATCAAATTATATGCTTTAAATACAAAAAATAATATTAAAATAATTTTCCAACATCGAATTTGTGGTTCCGAAACCACTGTTCTGATTTAGATAAAATTGGGCTGTTATAGGGGGCTTCAGCAACCTATGATACGTGCTCAAATTTTCCAGTGGCGATCGAGACAGACTCGAGTGGGGAACTGTTTGGCAATAGTGGGGATTCGTATTGGGTCTTGGATGTGAGCTAGGCTAGAAATATCAAGAGGGAATGAGGGGAAGGTGGGAGTGGAGAGAAAGAGACTTTACGCGGGCAATTTGGGGTTTTTTATGCTTAAGGGAATGAATCTGGATATGGGAGTGAGCCTGGGAAGAGAGGAAGGGAGAAGAAGAAAGAAAATAGAAAAAATGAAAAAAAATGACGTCATCTATAACGTCACATAGGCTTACTTCATTGATCGGTGCTTAACTGACTGTCAACTCACATTTATCATTAAAATTGGGTTGATTTCTGAAAAAATCATAACGTTGATGGTGTCAATAAAAAAAAAGGCCAATGACACAAAACCAAAAACGCTTAAACATTGAGGGTATTTTATGCAATTATGGCATTAAAAAACACTAATGAAGAATAGTTGAAAGAAGAAAAGAAAATGATGGTATTTCGAGAGAAAGATTGAGAGAAGAGTGATAAAAAAGAAAGAAAGAGAGAATATGATGGTATATGGAGAGAAAAATAGAAAGAAAAGTGAAATGTAAGAGATACAAAATTGATGGACCTTGAAGAGATAAAGGCAGGTTGGCAAGGCTTCTTAATTTTGTAGAGTTTTTTTTTTTTGTATTTTGATTGACTCTCTCTACAAGGATGTTTCTTGTCTTTCCAATGTCTTCATTTATTTTTAGTACCCATTTTTAAATAAAGTTGAGGCTTCAATGTAAATTGTAATGAATGCTTACTGGCTCTAAAAGCATTGAGAAACCTAAGAACAACCTATTGTTTTAGTTTGTTAAGCATGTTTGATTGATAGGAATGAAATAAAACTGTAATTGAATAGTATTTTGTGGAAATGGAATATTCGAATAGGACGTAATGAAATTGAATAAGTATAACAGTGATTTGGATAGACAGAATAGAATGAGTATTATAATAGTATTTGTGCATTTAATTAGGAGGAATAGATATGTGATAGAAAAAAAAAACTCAAATGACGAATATACCCTTTTATATTTTAATGTATTTTCACATTAATTTAATATTAAAGAATAATATTTTCTATCAAAAGAATAGCATTTAAATATATATTAAAATATTTTTTATTTTTATATTAAATTATATTAAAATATTTTATTTTGTTATTGTCATTTTTTGGTGATACTATTATAGGAGGACGAGGAATAAGAAAATAATGACTGTTCCATTGAATAAGTCGTTCTTTCAACCAAAAAAATTAAATAATTTACCATTCAATGAATAAGGAGAGTGTTATTCCATTCTCCTAACCAAATATTAAGAAATTGGTACATTTTAAATTTTATAGACATTGGGTGTTTGTACAAAGCTAGCTGCTAAACTCCTTCAATTTTCAAGCTTTTTAGCTTCTTCAATCTTCAAATACAATGAAGGTTGTTGTTTTTAATTCTTTCAATGCTTGGTTTGACGATTGTATTGGGATTCGATGGTTTGGTTTGACTAGTTTGATCATCGACTTAATTTTGAAAGCATTGTTGTAATTTGTTTTATTTAGTTGACATTTTAACCAAAATTGTTTGAGTTTTTAATTATTTATCTCTGAGGATTTTTAGAAGCTCATTATTGAAGACATACCGTGTAAACATCAAGCCAAGCAAGAATTGTATTAAGACTTTTAATGTGATCAAGGTTCTCATAAATAAGATATTTGATCTTTAATGAGTTTGATGTTTCTTAAAAATGTCTTTTTTTTTTTAAATATTGATTGGGTGAAATAAATTTCTTTTTTTAATATTGAAATTTTAAATTTTAAATTTCAAAACATCGAAAGAAATTAAATAAATTGTTGAAAGTTTTTTATCCATTGATAATGCCAACTGATTTGTTACTATAATATTGAAATTGCTTAATTTAATCTTCTTCTAAATTTTAAATTTTATTTTATGTTTTCAAATTACCCTTAACAAAATCAACACAAATAACTCATATTTAATAATTTCTTATGAAACTTAAATTTTTTATTATATAATCTCGAATATTCCTTATTAAGCTAAAAGCAAAGCAAAATATATGTAATTAATTATATTAATTGCTTGTTCTTCATTTGGGTAAATAAGTGATGAAAAATCTATGAATTTTGTCCGGCATGGAAAATAAAATTAATTAAATTAATTATTTTCAAGGATTTTTTTGCTCTTAGCTTAGTATGGAAGAGTTAATATTATATATTAAAAAGAAATTTGAGTTTTGTAGACAATTATTAAAGATGACTATTTTAATTAATTTTAATTTAGAAACATAAAATAAAATTTTAAATTTTAGAAGGGGATTAAATTAATTAATTAAATTAATTTTAATATTATAGTAACAAAAACTATCAAGAGAAAAAAAATTGATTTTGATGTTTGAAAATTAAAATTTTAATATTGAAAAAAAAGGAAATTTAGGACTTTTGACAGAGGGTAAACAAGTATAATTTGATAAAATTTTAATTAATTATTTTAGTTTCTACCTTTTTCCACTTTAATCCTTTAATTTTTCACTCTAATCAATACTTAAAAAAAGATTATTTTTTGGGTGAACTAAATGAAAGTGTAAACAGGATGTGGCAAATATAGTTAACCGTAGTTAGAATTCAACGTTTTAGTTACTAAAATGAAAGTGCCTTAAAAGTTAGAAGATGAAATTACAAGAATTTCATATTTTGTGACAAAAATAAAAGTGCCCTAAAATTTGATTCAATAAATAGATAGTTTACCCTTAATTTATACATAAGTAGACAGTTTGTGTTTTTTAAATGCTCTGAATACAAGTTTGCCTCTTTTCATGTCTTTTCTAATAATGCTAGGTTTTGTTGTTTACTTGGTGTCTTATAGGCATGATAATGGCATCTTTTAATTTATTTTTGAAACCATATTATTTAATTCCAAAAACAAACAGGTTCATATTCATTGTTTAATTGCTACACTGGGAGTCAAGTCGATATTATTAATTATATATTGATGTACAATTTGAGAGTATCGATGAGTTTTAAGTAACATCCTTTCATTCATCCCCGAAGGACAAGACTTGAGCTTTCAACTGAAAATGGAGACACTGTAACACAGAAATTACATAGAAAAGGCAGCTGGTCTATTATTTGTCCATTAATTTTCCAAGCATGAGTTTCCAATACATTGCAGTCCACTGACTTTAACAGCTACCTCCATTATTTTTTGCCAAAATCATGCTATCTGTGGCCCCTAACAATGATTAACTTTTTTTGTGGTGGATGTCATCTAAAAAATTAAATGATTGATCACGAAATGTGCTTTATTCTTATGAGCAGTAATTGAACCTTGATTAATTGAACCTCGATTACATAGCTTCCTAGTTTACGAGCTCGAAGTGTGGCTCTTGTGTGGATGGGGCTTACATCCTATGTATTATTGTGTGGATAGAGTTTCAAATACATGGGAAATGTAGGATCTTTATGTCCTTTTCTTTCAACTTTTAAGAGTTCAAATTTGACAAGGAAATTTCTCTGTCATAAACCAGAAAAGCAGTGGTTGAATTAAAAATAAGAGCCCTTTTCTGGTTTTACTTCACTATAAAATGGATTAAAAGAAAGAGTTGCTACCAATGAGAGGAAATCAAGGGGCTAAAAAGTTGCTATGGCATCGACACTGTCAATTTTGGCTACTTTCACTATTATCCGCAGCACATTCAATGACTTCATCCCCAAGGAAATAAGGGACTATTTGTGGAGTTTCATCCGCCGTTTCTCATCGGAATTCACCTTGGTTATCGAAGAATCACATGATGGATCAAGCAACCATATTTTCCAGGCTACCATGGAATACCTTGGCAGCCATGTGCTGTCTGCTTTAGCTGCCGAAGGTTTCCCGAAGCGGCTCACCGTAGGCAAGAGCGAGAAAGTAAGGAAGTTCACGTTCGGCCTCGATAGACACTCGGAGATCGTGGATATATTCCATGGTGTTCCCTTGAAGTGGAAGTACAACGCTGATTTCAACACGAATACTAATAATCAACACACATCTGAATCGAGGTGGTACGAGCTTAGTTTTCAGAAGAATCATGTTGAGATGGTAAAGAGCAAGTATATTCCTCACATCATCAACACGGCCAAGAAACTGAAAGACCGGAATCGGATGGTGAAGTTTCACACTGTGAGGCGTGAAAGGTAGAGCTCAAGTGCTGTCAATCTAGACCATCCTATGACATTTGATACATTAGCCTTGGATGGTGACCTCAAAAAGACTATTATGGAGGATCTTGACAGCTTTATTAATGGCAAGGAGTACTATAAGAAAATTGGGAAAGTGTGGAAGCGTGGTTACTTGCTATATGGTCCCCCTGGAACAGGCAAATCAAGTTTGATTGCAGCCATGGCAAATCATCTCAACTTTGATATTTACAACTTGAACTTATCAGCAGTCAACTCGGACTCCTCTCTTGAGTACTTGTTGCTTCATGTGTCGAATCGTTCCATTCTTGTGATCGAAGATATTGATTGTACAGTCAAATTACAGAACAGAGATGCAGGGGACCCAACTGCGAGTTATCCGCATGTCCAGGTAATTCATCAACTTGAATCTTGAATATGACCATATGAAGGCTGTTAACTTGTGTTATTGTCATGTCATCAGGTGACACTTTCTGGACTTCTGAACGCCATCGACGGCCTATTGTCGTGCTGCGGAGACGAAAGGATCATTGTTTTCACCACCAACTACAAGGATAAAATCGATCCTGCGCTGTTGCGAGCCGGTCGCATGGACAAGCACATATGCTTGTCTTACAGCACCGCCTCTACCTTCAAGCAACTCGCGGCCAACTATCTCGGCATTTCGAACCACAATCTCTTCTGTCGTATAGAAAAGATTATAGAAGAGATCAATGTTTCCCCAGCTGAAGTTGCTGGTGAACTAATGAAGTCCAAAGATCCCAAAACTTGTCTGGAGGGCCTTATTGAGCTCCTGGAAAGCAAGGTAACTTAATCTCCAACCAATTCATGTTGATGTATTAAGCTGCCAGAAAAAGAGGGGTAGGGCAATGCAGGAAAAACAAGAAAGTAAAGCATTGAATCATAGTTGTCATTACATCATCGTTTGATGTAAGGGCTTACACATGAAAGTAGGTGAGCCCATGTATTAGTGTCAAATAAAGCAGCATGTCTGAATGCATAAAGAGACATCACCAGTTCACTGCCACCACCCAAACTGGTCCCTCCCCTTATTTTATTTTGCAGTGTCTGCCTTTTCTCGGCCCTATTTGCATTTTAAAATGACTTTAGCGTTGGAAAAAAAGACATTTTCAATGTCAGGTTTCAAGCATCCTATTGGCTATTGGAAATTGGCATTTTTGGGATTAGAATAAGGAAATTTCTTGGAAATTCAAGCTCAAAATAATAGCAGTTAGTGTTCCTATTTTGTTCTCAATTTTTTAGTTGTCCTATGCATGTTTCAATCTGCATAGATTGCTAATGTTTATTTGGTTTAATTATGGTGTTAGTCCTTCTACCATACTGAAATTTGGGATTAAATCTCTTTAATTTGACATAATTTGGACATCTAATCTAATAATATTATTAATAAATCCAAATTGATAACATCTTTAATTGTTGCCGTCTAAGTGAAAATTTACATCATCACTTTAAAGGCGATAATTAACAATGATATCAATTTGAATCTACTACCAACCTAATAAAAGTAAATGACCAAATTTGTCAAATTAAAATAGAGATATTAGATCTCAAATTTTCACGTGTTTGAAAGATTAAAACTACAATTATACCATATATTTTCAATTTCACAGACATAACCAGACTGTATAATTTAAAAAATATAATCATATTTGGGTTCGAGTCTAAGGGCCAGTTTTGCATTGCTTTTCAAAAGTACTTCTGGCTCTAAAAGCACTTCTGGAAGAAAAGCTGTGCAGAACAAGCTGATTTTGGCTAAAATTTTTAGCTTTTCAAAAGCACTTCTGAAAAGTAAAAGTTAAAATTTTTAACTTTTCCTCTCCCAAAAGCACTTTTAGTGCTTAATTATTTTTTCACCCCTCCAATAACATAGTACTTTCCCTTTTTTTTCTTGGTACTTAATTACAAATGTGTTAAAATAATTAATTAAAAATAAAAAATATTTTTTAAAATACTAATTACAAATATTTAATAGTTATATTTAAATATCTAAAATATAGTTTATATATTCTAATTAAATTTTATAAATAATTAATATTTATTGCTTAAAAATATTTAAAATTTATATTTTATATATTAAAATATTAACAAGAAGTTATAATAATTTTTTTATATTCTTACTAAAATATAATAATATTAACTAATTTAAATATTATTTAAATGCATATTTGTTATTTGATAATAACATGTCTAAAATAGACATTTATTTCTCAAAAGCACTTTTTGACAGCAATGCTAAACAGTCAAATTTTAAACCAAACTTATTAAAAGCACATCTCAAAAGTACTTTTCCATAGCACTTTTCAAAAGCATTGCCAAACTAACCCTAAAGCTGTTAGTGGTTGATTAGTAGTTTCATTGGTTTTGCGCTTTGTAACAATTGTTCTATATTTGAACCCATCAGGCATCGGAGGCGACTTCAAAACCTGAAGAAGGAGAAGGCGGTAACAATACAAAGCAGGAGAAAGGATGTAAAAGCAAAGGTTCCAATACCACAAACAATGACTCTCCAAACCATAATGCCATTACGTTTCTCACCGTGGGTCCTGATCCAATGACAGTGAGAGAATATACAGTAAAACCGGAGCTAGCACCAATCCTTAAAGCGGTTCTGTTGAAACACGGGGACATTGTTACCGACTGCTCATTGAACTCAACGCAGTGCCGTTCGTCTCTCCTGGAGATCGCCTGTGGGATCATCCAGAAACTACAAGCAGCGAAATTGGAAGATTTAACAGAACCTGAGCTCCGTTTCATGCTTGCAAGTGTTTCAGATTTGGAATCGTTGAAGTTGCGAGTTAGTTGGCTCCGTAAGAGACTGGATCAAATTATTGAGGCACTGCAACTAGTGAAGCAATGTTCAGCCCTAGAGGAAGACAAGAGGAAAATTCTTCAAGAAATCGAGGAGATACAGAAAGAGCTTGGAAGTTGCCACATGGAAACACTAGAAAAGGAAAAGAAAACCCTCCGAATCCAGGAAATGGAGGCTGTGATCGGAACTATTTCGGAATCCATCTCTACCAATGAGGCAAGATTGAGTTGTTTCTATGAGAGGTCTTTGGTGGATGGGCTACTTTGTCTTTGACCCCCCAACTGTTACGAACTATCACCACTCAACTGGACCAGGCTGCGTCGGGTGAGCATCGTGAGCACAATATTGATATTGTTTTCTTTGAGCTGAACGGCTGAACCCAAGACCTCTTCGTACAAGAGTTCACTTTGCAATTCTAATAACTCACCAACCTACCAACTTTTTTTTTTTCTTTTTTATATTTTCTATTTATAATAAGTTTATAATATTTATAATAACAAATTAATACCTTTAATCTTAATATATACTCTAAACCTCAAATATAAAATTTGAGCTTGCAATTAAACTTGAATTTACTGAGCCTAATTAGAATTGTTCATGGGTTAGATTATTTGCTCCAGTTCACTTGAAATTTGAAAAGATTTAGATAAAAATATTAAGATTCGAAAAATAGACTTAGCCAAAAAATTTAGGCCTGTTTAATATATGGTTCGAACTTGAGCTTAAAAATTTAAAGCTCAAACCCGACCTGTTTTTAAGTTTATAATAGTTTATATTATAATATTTTTATATATTATGTAATTTAGAACACATTAAAAAATAAACCTATACTAAATATATAATACTACTCTAATGTAAATATTAAAATAATGTTAAGATGACTATATAAAAAATTTTAATAAATAAAAATTATTAAATTATTAAATGTTAAAATAATATAATATAAATATTTTTTAAAAAAATAAAAAAATGAGTGGGCCTAAAATGGGTTTGTGCTAGTGTTTTGTAAATATGAACGAGTTTAGATAAAATTTTAAGCTCATATTTCAAACCGAGCCGGACTTGAATAATCATAAAGTATATTAATATCATGTTTAAGTCTGATCCGAACTCAACCTAATTCAGCCTAGGAACACCTCTAAATCAAACTCAATGTTTTCCTCCGTAGCACGTTGAGGCCAATTTTTTTCCTCACTCTCACTGCAGTAATCCAATGCAGTGAAACTGGCCAAAACGCACTGAAGCTACAATGCTTTGGCTGGAGCCAAAGACTCCAATGGAGATAAGAGGACCAGGAAGATTATTGCATTACTTTTCAAAAGAAAAGAAAAGAAAAAAAAAGACTATTGCTTTCACAAATATAATCATACCTTTATATATGATTTTTTTTTTATCCTTAAAAATTATCCAAGTATGATATTATTATTTATGAAAATAATAATTGACAATGTTATAAAAAAATAATTAATTAGAAGTAATTAAAAATAATTATAATTTAATATAATAAATAATTTAAAATAATTATAAAAACAATTAATTAAAGTATTTATAAAAAAATATGGTATGTACAGTTAATACATCACAACTTATCAAATCACTAATGAACAAAATATTAAAAAAATGAAGGAATTCCTAATAAATACTTAAAATTTTATTTAATAATTATAATTCTCCATTTATAATTTTCTCACCTTACTCATGTATTAATATAAAAAGAAAAATGCTCTAGGGTTCATTAAATCTTAAAAAATTTATTGAAATTTATAGGATTAAGGTTTGGGTTTGGAGTTAAAATTGAATTGAATTGAATAATTAACTAAAATCCTAAAATTTTTATTGAAATTTATATGAAATTTTATATATTAACTAAAGCGAGAGGTAGTTACCTTAAACAATTTTTTTTCAAAGTCGATATCTTTTCTTCGAAGAAACTTAATCAATAATATGAATATTACAACTTTATTTTTAAAGTTATTGCCCCATCAAATTTAACACTTTCAATAAATAATAATTAGAAGTATATTTTAAAAAATTAATTTTTCAAGCAAGGATTAAAAGAGTTTAAACTTTAAAACAATTCATAAATTTCTCAAAATTCATAATCATATAAACTAAGTTTAAACAAAGTAATAAAATCATATCTTTAAATTTATTCTGCTAATAAAATCGAATTGCACCAATAGTAATAAAAAACAAGAAAAAGAACTATCTTCGATATAAAGTTTCTTTTCAAGATTTTTAGAACCTCATGTTAAAACTTCAGTATTCTTATTAAGAGATGAATATGATGAATTATAATTAATTTTAATTACATTTAAATAAAATTTTAAGTATTTATTAGAAAGTCCTTCAATTTTTTAATATTTTGCTTATTAATGACGTGGTAAATTATAGTGTATAGATGGTATATAGATGTTATGCGCTAACTATGAATCAAAATTTATCCCAGATTTTATTAAATAAAATTACAATTTTACATATTTTTTTAATAATTTCATAAAATGAATATCATATTTCATTTTTAATATGATATTTTAATATTTTTATTTTTATTGTTACCTCATTGTTACAATTACATTTGAATCTAAATACACATTTCACAATTTATATCAAAATTTGATATTCCCGTTATTACAATATCCAATTTCACAATGTTTGTATCCTCATGGGAACAATTCCACCAACGATTCCGTTTTCTATTTTAATGAGGCTGATGACACGAGATGGAATTTTTGTTGCACAGATGATCGTCTTCTCCCCTATCTTCTTTTGAAGCAAACGACAAGTCGACAGTCTGCCCTTGTCCTCCTGCTTCCCTACCTGCCACGTTGTCCCTTTCTCTAAAACGGTATCATCCTTTCGGCTACATCCTGATGCTCCATTTCGACTCTAACCTCACCCATCCGATGGCGTATCTCACTCAGCCGCTTTTCATGTATCGAATTTATCAAGCATTTCTCTACCTAGTATAAGTAGTAGAACAAGAATCAACGTACTCCAACTTTGTCTTCATTCAGTCGTGTCATCACCCCTCAAAGCACCCTTTTGTTTCCTTTTTAGAGCTCTGGACCGACTTGGATTACTTTCTCTGTGCCGAATATTCGTTTCCATGTCTTTTTTGTTGGGTGAAATAATAGAGCTTTGCCTAAGCAGATGAAGTGGATTTCAGAGGCTGAAATGGGAGGGAAGCAGGCCGAAGCTTCGAACCCCAGGGACAGGGGCTCCTCTATCTGGTGTTTGCTGGTTTTAGTAATCGGAGTTCTTGTAGTAACAGCAGCTGCACTCACGATTTTAAAGTACTTGCATTTTTCCAAGAACAATGAAGCTCACCCCATCAACAAGAAATATGCCGATGCTCTTGAGCTAGCTCTTCAATTCTTTGACGTACAAAAATGTATCCTCATTTGATCAACTTGTTCTCTTTTTCACCTTCTTGGCACTTAAGTGTATTTTTGTTTTTGCCTTTTTGCAGCTGGCGAGTTAGTGGATAATAGGATTCCTTGGAGAGGAGACTCGGGGCTGCAAGATGGGAGTGAAGAGAATTTGGATTTATCAAAAGGAATGTATGATGCTGGGGATGCAATGAAATTTGGGTTCCCAATGGCATTCACTGCCACAGTGCTTTCATGGTCGATTCTTGAGTATGGTGATCAAATGAATGCTGTGAAGCAACTGGGATATGCATATAATTCTCTTAGGTGGATCACAGATTACCTTATCAATTCACATCCTTCTGAGAACGTGCTTTATTTCCAGGTAATTTATTTCTCATACGCAATTTGGCATCCAACTAATACATAATATGTATTTTTGTGCGGTTAAAGGTGGGAGATCCGGGATTGGACCACAAATGTTGGGAAAGACCTGAAACCATGACAGAAAGAAGGCCTGTAACACAGGTTAATACATCTTTCCCCGGAACTGAAGTGGCGGCGGAAACAGCTGCTGCTCTGGCATCGGCTTCTCTGGTTTTCAAGGAAAACGACCCTGATTATTCGAGTTCGCTCCTTACGCATGCTAGGCAACTCTTCACTTTTGCTGATACTTATAGAGCTTCTTACAGCATCAGTATTCCTCAAGTGCAGGGATTCTACAATTCCACAGGATATGGAGATGAACTGCTGTGGGCTGCTTCATGGCTCTATCATGCTACACGAGACGATTCGTACTTGAGATACGTAACCGAGCTAAACGGGCAACGTTTTGCCGATATAGAGATTACAACTTGGTTCAGCTGGGATGACAAGCTTGCTGGAACTCAGGTATAAATCATGATGCAAAAATTGGTAATGGTAACACCATCATCTTATTTGTCTATGTTTGTTACAGGTTCTACTCTCCAGGATAATCTTTTTCGGTGCCAAAGACATGCCGACCGTCGAGAACTTAGATCTCCAAATGTATAGGAAAACAGCTGAGCTTGTCATGTGTGGTCTTCTACCAGATTCACCAACTGCCACATCAAGAAGAACAGATGGTAACTTTCCCATATAATTTTGATAATCAATTTAAACCCATCAAGGCAAAGGTTCCATGCTTGCAACCAAGTCTCTTCATCATAAGCTTTTAGGCCTCCTTCCATAGCTATTACTAATGTGTTTAAACTCTGGTAGTATGTTTACAGCAGCCTATCTTTATAGTATTCCTTCATTGCAGGTGGCTTGATATGGATCACAGAATGGAACCCATTACAGCAGGCAGTGGCTTCTGCATTCCTAGCCGTACTTTACAGCGATTACATGCTCACTTCGCAAACCGAAACACTATATTGCAGTGGGAATTCATACAAGCCAGATGATCTTCGCAACTTCGCTATTTCCCAGGTAAACCGAAACTTGGTGGCAAAGGAAACATTGTGCCGGATGATTGATATGTGTAGGGCAGTAAATGAACTGAGCTTGAACGAATAAATCTCTGTTCATATTTATTAGTTTATTTTAAAACTTGTTCGTGTTTAATTTTTATTCGTTAAGAATTTTAAATTTTTGTTCATGTTCGTTTATTTAAAATTAGGTGTGTTCATGTTCGTTTGTTTAATATTCACGAACGAACATGTTCATTTAACTTAATCGAATATGTTCACGAATATTAAAGGAACATGTTTATGAATATATAATTGAACATGTTCACGAACAATGTTAATAAATAAACAAACACACAATAAATACATACATACACATATATTGTTTAGATATAAAATAGTCAAATATAAATATTAATAATTATATTATAAATGAAAAAAATATAAACCAATATAATTTTATTAATATATATTAATGGAATTTTTATAAGAAAATAGCATTAATAAATAAACGAGTCATAAACAAGCTTATAAACGAGTCAATAAATGAGCTTGTTCGTGAACATAAACGAACCGAACACACCTCTGTTCGTGTTCATTCGTTTACTAAACGAATATAAAATTTTTATTCATACTCGTTTATTTAGCTTAATAAGCGAACATAAATGAACATTATACGAACGGTTCACGAACGGATGCAACTTTGGATTTAAATAATGTCTGTATGTATGTGCATTTTTCAGGCAGATTATGTGCTGGGAGAAAATCCCATGAAGATGAGCTATCTTGTTGGTTATGGTAGTAGGTACCCCTTGTATGTCCACCATAGGGGATCTTCAATTCCGGTGAATGCCGACACCAGCTGCCAAGACGGGTTCAAATGGCTTTATTCAGATGACCCGAATCCAAATGTAGCTGTTGGAGCACTTGTTGGCGGCCCTTCTTTGAATGATTCCTATTCTGATACTAGAAACAATGTGAAACAGAGTGAACCAAGCACGTATAACAGTGCCCTCCTAGTTGGCCTGCTTTCTGGCCTCATCTCAACTTCGTCTGTGGTTAAATCTTATACATAGAAAACAACTATAAAGTTTTCAACACCTGTGAATAATTTTGAGCTTGTAAATATATACATAGACGCATGAGAGAAAACTAAGTAGAGCTTCGGTACTTTTACGACTTGTTTGGTTATTAATGTAATAATATAAGAAAAAAAAGTCTATTTATTATGTATATATTACAATAGTTAAATATTGTTTGATTGGAATGAACATTGTTGTCAATACAGGAGGATCTGAATTCAAATGTGTTGAAATGTTTTAAGTATTGTGTAAAAAAGAACAAATATTTTTTTTGTCTATGCATATTTTATTAGTATAATAATAATTTAATTCTTAAAATTTAAGCATTATATCAATTTAATATTAATTTAATAAATTTAACCCACAATATTTAATTATTTTATCAATTTAATTCTAATCTACTATCTATTGTATTTTGTGAAAGAATAGTAAAATGGTAAATATTTCTGAGCATTGCTATTATATTTACCGGCTAAAAAACTACTATTGTAAAGTGGACAAAGTAACCTGTAATATCTTGATTTTGGGCCTAGTCGAAATAGTAGTTTGGTGACCACAAAATCCAAGATAGAAATAATTATTTTATGATTATTTTGAGGTCTATGATATGATTGTATGATTGTGTGAAAATTTCGTGAAGAAATTTTATGAATAAAGTGCTTAAATTGAAATTAGGGACTAAATCGAATAATTTGCAAAACTTGCATTCTAGAAGTTTCTAGTATGAAATTGTTTTGAAATATTAATTAGGAGGTCTAAAATAGAATTTTACCAATTTCTAAGTCTATGGACAAAAATTGGATATGGATGGAATTTTTGGAAAGTTTAGTAGTAAGGGCATTTTGGTCATTTAGGGGTAAAATGAATTAAAATACAAAATTAAAAGCCAATTTTGCTCATCTTCAACCCCATGGCCGAATATAGCAAGGAGAAACCATGGCTAGGGTTTTTCAAGCTTCCAAGCTCGATTGTAAGTCCGTTCTAGCCCCGTTTTTCAAGTTCTTTACGTTTTTGGAATCCCGGTAACTTGATTAAGCTTATTCTAGCAATAATTTAAGCTAGGGTTCATATTTGGAAAAATACCCATAGGTGAAATGTGTTTATTTTGATGTTTTATGGTAGAATATGAAGGCTGAAATTATGTTAAACAACTTTTGCTAAGCGATTTTAAGCAAAAATGAGTAATACGGCTTAATCGGTAAAAAATGTTATTGTTCATAACTATGTGTTAGAGTGAGAATTTGATGTTGTCATAGAAGGGAAAAATGTTCAGCATGTCATAAAACATAAGAAAATATGCTGAAGTTTAATTTATGAGCTTTGGGGCAAAAGTGTAAATATGCAAAAGTTTAGGGGCAAAACTATAATTTTGCCAAAATATGATTTTGGGTTAATTTGAATAATGTGAGCCCTAATTAGACTATATTTTAAATGATAGAGCAAGGAAAAATTTACGGAATTGGATTTCGAGTTTCGAAACTCGAGATATGAATTTTTAAGCGACTGTGACGCAGATTGCTAGCTTGACTGAAAATTTTAAAAATAAATTGTTTGAGCTGTTTAAAGTAATGAATTAAGTCTGTTAACACCTCGTGTTCGACTCCGGCGATGGTCTCGGGTACGGGGTGTTACATAACCCATGACTAAATTACTAAAAAATGCTGTTTATTTTATTATTTTAAATTTACCTGATTAAGCTGTTTTTTGGAATAATTATAGAAATAGGTTTTTTTTTTTTAAAAACGCTTCCACACAGACGTGCTTTCAGGTGTAAATCAGAAAATGCTTTTAGGTGGACGCGTTTTTAGTGTTGTTAACTGAAAGCGCTTTCACGTAGACGTGTTTTCAGTCTGTTGTCAGGAAAACACTCCTAGGAGGACGCGTTTTCTGACAGGTGATTCGAAAAAGTTTCCAGTTGAAAGCGTTTTCTAGGTGCATCTTCTAGCATTAGGGTTTTCTTTATTAGGGTTAGGGCTTATTGTTTTTAAGATAAGGTTGTTTAGGGTTTTAAATAATTACATTCGAAAGTTAAAAACATCATATTTTCATCGAAACTCGGAGTACTCGTTGGAATGAAATATTAGTTTTAAAATTTTTGCACATTTTTAATACTAGTTTGATATGATATTTTAACAAATTATTTATGACAGTGCATTAATGTTGACGGGATGGGTTTTGAAAATATATCTCGGGATATATGGTGAGTTTTCTATCTCAAGTAGGGGTTGAAATTTGTAGAGGGAAAACGCTACAAGCAGGATGCACTATCAACAAAAGTACTAGAAGTGTGTCTAGCTGGAAGCTTTTTAAGTACCATGTCAGCTGAAACTGCTTCCAGCTGAACATGCTTTCAGTACTTTTGCTGACAGTGTATCCTGCTTGGAGCATTTTCCCTCTACAAATTTCAACCCCCACAAGGGGGAAAATTTTCAGAATGAACTTGTAGTTCGTCCCTGATTATAAATAAAACATATTTCAAGCTCGAATTATATGTCATTTACGAGCCAATAAAAAGTTGTTAAGGAGATCAGATGAAGAGAAGTTTGTGGAGTGCTTATAAGTTGGAGCAATGACGTAATTTGGGTAAAAGTATGCATTAATTTTTGTTGTTCATTTTTAGTTGCAGCATTCACTTTTTGCATGATGTTTTTGTTTCGAATGTCTCCCAACAGATTATTTGGTTGAAAATGAGTGGACAGATTAATGTTATTATTTATTACGACGATGAAGTGTGTGACACCAAGAATGGGGTCGTTTTCTTATCAGAGAACACAATGGGGCTGACTTTTAACCAAAACATATAATTACCAGAACTGCGAACAAGAATTAGGTAGAAAATCGTCGGTTCCAATCAGCTGAGAGTTGGAACGCGGAAATGTGCAAGTGTACACAATCGCAACAAGTAATAAAGTGACAAATAAATGTCGAGTTATCGTACTCATAGGGATTGTGAAAAGAAGTATTTATGAATGCAATTTAAAACACTTTGGTGGAGAAAATATTTTGATTTGAAAGGTGATTAAAATCTATAAAACAAAGTAAAAATAAATAAAATAAAATAAAGTTCTAATGCATGATTTCAAAAGATGATTTAAATCAAGATGACATAATTGTGTTAGATTAATTACATTTTTTAACTTAAAAATATTAAGCTCATGTTTATGTTGTTACGAATAAATCCACGACAACTCGGTAATTTGCTAACTTATGAATATACTCACCTACAAAAATCCATTCATCTCTTGACTATATCTCTATGTCAATTCAACCGATTAAATAAACTTTAATAGGCAAATGTGTTAATGCACGTACATGCTTATGAAATTAAAATAATCTCTTGTATATATCTCTACGCCAATTCAAACAATTAATTTAATCACATAAGCACATAAAAGATTACGTGAGGTAACAATGTATTTCTACCTTGAAACAGTTTAATCACAATAATCTTGCAAGTTATGCAAGGCAATTGTATCGCTCGATACCGTTTCTAATTTAACCTTCAACTACCTTAGATGATTAAACATGCATTGATTAAGTATCGTGTCAATTAATTACAATTTCAATCCTTTTAAATAATTAATTTATTAGTTATCTTATAATTGTAATGCAAGAATAACTTAATCATGGTTTTACTTAATCAAACATTTTACCGAGGCCTATAACAACACAAACACAATTTTAATAAATTAAGAAGACGAAATGTAATCAACCTAACACGAATTAAATTTAAGTCATATTAATTAAATAAATCATCTCAACATAAATATTCATAGGCATGTTCATCATAACAACAACAAAATTTAAAAAGATAGGGAACAAGAAGCAAATCCGGTGTTTCTCCGTGGCTTAGCTGGGTTGCTCCACTCTTCCTTCTTCACTTGTTCTTGTCGAACCAATGCTTTTATGAACACTTGAATGCTGATCCAAATGATGGATGAACGACTTTTTTTCAAGAGGTAAAATCGGCAAGAGAACAAAAGAGAACAGATGGAAAAATAAAGAGAGAAAGTTGAGAGAGAAGAAAAGAGATGAGAAAGTTGTGGTGTGTTTGAAGTAAGCAGCCAAGGGGGTATTTATAGGTTGAGAAGGCTACTAAAAATAGCCAAAATCAATAGCCAAAGACTCCCCTCGTGGCTGGCCACACATGTGGCATGTTTGAAGATTTTAAACATGCTATTTTTAGGTAGGGGCAAATCTTGAAAGGCATGAATAGTGGAGGGTTTGAATGAAATTTGAAGGAGTCTTCAAGGGCCATTTTGCAAGCCAAATAATTAGCCAAACAAGCTGATTGGGTCAGCATGTAGACGATTTTAGGTTGCCAGTGCTCGGTTGGATCGGTTTTCTCAGTTCAACTCAATTGGGTCACTTTTCATAATTAATTAATAATAATTTATTTAACCCAAATTAAATTGGATTAAAATTAAAATTAACTATATTATGAATTAATATAAATAATTTGGACCGTCTTTGGCTGAAAATTTATTTCGCCTTGATGCTTCAAAAATCGCTTCTCAGTTTTGTGCTTCTAGTAGTCTCTGCCAAGCCAATTTTCGCCATTTGTGCAAATCTGTCGAAAATGATCAAAACTAATCAAAATTTATTATAAAATTAATTAAAATTCAACATGTTCATAATTTAAGTACAATTTAATTATTTTATAATAATTATATATTTTTCGACAAGAATTTTATCGAAACTGCATGAATTTGAGTTAAAAAGGGCATGAAAAAGTGTGTATATTTTCGTGTTTCTAATAGTATCATCCCTTAAATATCAATTTTATGCTTCGGAAGACCCCGTTAGATATGACGTTTTCAATATCAGAGGAGCGAGGGGGTTGGAGGTGATGGTGCAGGCGCATCTGGACAGCGGATCACCATTTCTTGAGTTATATACTGAGTTTTCAAAGCCAGACCAAAGCACTCAGGCTTCGACATCTGTTCATGTTCAAGATGCCAGAATGCAAGAACATGTCAATAGTCTAACGACATAGTTGTGTGATGGGTTTACCACTTTGTTAGGAACTTCCCATTATGATATCCCAGAATCATCCATGGGAAGCCACGCATCTGTCTTGACCCTCGGTTTCAACTGCAACAAGCAGAACACCGAACAGTCAGGTTAGAGTGGTCGGGCAGAATACACGACCCATGTATAACACTCAGTTAGTGGTATTGATTTGAACTTCGGTCAGTCGATGTTTAATGCTAGGAACTCTTACATGGGAATGACATAAACTTCCGGTGGTTGGCTATGGACAAATGATTTTGGACATTTCGACAACTATAGGAGGAGGGATGATGTACTCCTTACGACGTCCACTAGCGATGGGACATCTAACCTGACACATGTGAGTGGATCTAAGAATAAAGACGACAGTGAATCCAATGCCGATCCAATTTGGGAGCTCGGGGCCGATGGTTTAGAAATTGCATTATTTTTTGAACCATCGCCTATTCCAAGTGGACCAGAAGATGGTGAAGGATATGAAGATCACGCCGAAGAGGCTGAAGAAGATCCATGGTTCAGTGCATACTCACCTCCAGCCTACATGTATAATGTGGACCTATCGACAGAGAATAGGTTGGAGTTTGCAAAACTACCACACAGGAGGCTGGGCTACACGAGTTCCTCATTGGATTCAGGAGATTTAAAAGTGGGGAAGGAGTTTTCCACTAAAGATGGTTTTGTCTTTATAGTGAAGGATACAACATCGAGAACGGGGTAAAGTTCCACATGGATAAATCCCGACTAGAGAAGTTCGAGGCGAAGTGCGCAATGCGAGACCGTGGATGTGCATGGAAAATCATGGCCTTTGTTAAAAAGAAGACCAGGTTTTAAACGATAAAGAAGTTTATCGCTCCACATACGTGTGTTGCAACAGGTATTGTATCAATACCGATATATATTACATCAATTTTTAATTGCTTAGTTTAATGTACTTGTTTGGTTGCAAGTATTTCATGGGATCATCCAAAATTGGATTCTAACATGTTCACAGACATTATATTGCCTACAGTGAAAGTGAGTCCTAAGATCGCTGTACCATTTTTAGGCTCCGTTTGTTTGTCAGTAAAATATTTTCCGGAAAATGATTTCTAAAAAATGATTTACTTTTCTGAAAATGATTTACTTTTCTGGTGTCTAAATGAATCTGTGTAAAATATTTTCTATTGTTTGGCAGATTTCCTGAAAATATTTTCCGGAAAAGCTGTTTTTACATATATTAATAAATTTATATTTTAAATTATTTTTACATATATTGTAATAAATAAATCAAATTAAATATATAATAATACTCAATTATTAAGCTAGAATATTAACCGTCATAAATTGAAAACAACCAAATTCTATTCACACTTTTTCAGATAAACGTCAAACGCAAATACTTTAAGAAGAAAAAGAGAAACCCCTATAACATAGGTTTTCCTTGTATACATAATGGAAGTTTATTAGCTTAATATTGATGACCACAAAAAAATTATTGTTCATCAATTTAATTTAACAAAGAAATTATTTTTTCTCAGATAGAAGACATTGAAACTAAGAGCTCAAGTCAAAGCTCAAAGCCTTGTATGAACATACAACCAGTGACAAAGAACCAATTAATATCCTAAGAAAGTTGTTCTATATTGGTACATGCTTCAACTTCATGCCATGTTTATAACTTGTGCTGTGAGGTTGCCTTTTGCTAGATCACTACCAATTTGGTTTTCCCAATTTATTCTCTGATTGTGTAAAATCCAATATGTCATCAACAACTTGGAATGATAGGCCAAGATTATTTCCATATTCATACATTTGCTCTGTTACACTACGATCAACTCCACTGAAAATGGCGGCTCCCTTGGTACTAGCTGCAATCAATGAAGCTGTTTTGTAATAACTCTTTAGCAAATAGTCCTCAAGTTTGACATCACAGTCAAACAAACTTGATGCCTGCTTAATCTCACCACTTGCAAAATCCTTAATAACCTGCAATATCATTAATGAGGATACACTTAAGACTAGTTAAAGTGAAATATCAATAGTTTGAGAGCTATCTCCATAGCCACAACATGTTTCAAATCTCCACATGTGGTACTTTTTAGTCCATACTTAGGTTTACATCCAAACGAGATGGTAAATGTTAGGCTAGGTCCTACATACTTGGCTAATGAGCTTAATGACTTCAACAATTTAGCTAGCATTTTTTCGAAGGAACTGAATTGCTAGCACTTTTTCTCTCGTAGATATGTAACACTGAGCAATTTTGTGATGTAAATGGTCTTGTCGAAGGGAAATAGGAAATAAAAATAAGAAAGCAACAACACTTTAGTATTCTAAAAATAAAATAGGTGCATGGAAATATAAAGACAAACCTGCTCAACTGAAAACAAACAGATATTCAAAAGTTATAAAAATTAATACCAAATGGACCACAAGCATGAGAGAAGCAACGAACCACCTCATCAACATCCATTGAAAAATATTTAAGGGAAATGAAACTTCACTTTAACAATTATGTAATGGAAACCTAGAAGATAGGCAACAAAACTAACCCCCTGTTATCAAACTAGAGTAGCTATCCATAAAGCAACTGCAATGTAACTGCCAAATTGCAAGGCCTACTTTTAGACCTTATTAGTCCTCATTACTTGGTCTGGTTTACTATTTGTTACTAAACCGCATATGATCTACAAATTCATAACCTTCAAGTTTCTACATCTGTGTTTAAGCTCAAGGATATGGTCCTGAATCCAACATAAATTTTCTATTAAACAAGCTATTCAAATACCAAAATAAAAGTCGAGAAATTTGACAAAATCTATAAACAGTCTAAATTTATGCAGAGACATTCAACAGTCATCACTCTTCATCAATAGAGAACTACAAACACTCAACAGTGGATACCTAAGTACTAACCCTAAAATTAAGCTGACAAGGCACTTTTTTATTGCTGATATATCTAATATCATTTATATGTTCTGCCTATAGGCTATCATTATACAATCTTCCAGCTTTCCATGAAGCACCATATTTTTCATTTTCTCGACTTTTTGCATGTATGTGCACTTTTGTAGAGGACGAATTATAATTATTTGCCAAAGAAGATAGGAAAGCATACATGTTATTTGATTTAACTTCAGTTGATTTAACATGAGAATCACACTTGGATCAAACACCATATGCTCTTGAGCCAATAGATTCGATGATAGAACAACATACAGTTGAATAGATCAGTAAAGCTAAAGAAAATTAGCAATGACACACCAAAAGCACCAAATCATAAAAAATAATGGATCTTTATCATAGAAATAAAGGAAATTAAAACAACTCAATCCATTAAATATGTGAAGCAACCTTTTTGCAAAGCAACTCTCCTGGACTTTTCTTTTTGGTAGCATCTCCCCCATTTGCATTTTCAGCAAGTTCTCTCTGCTTTTTCTTTACTTTAAACAGCCGAATCATAACTCCTACATATATATTAAAATTTAAAGTAAACTCATTTATTTCCATAGCCTTAATAACAAATTCTAGTTACCGCAGCAAAGCAATATCCATTCAAAATCTAAAGACTTAAAACCAAAGCATTAAAACAAAAACACTTGTTCTTAACAAACCCTAACTGAAAAATCTAGCCTTTATTATCAAATTCGATTTCAATACTTTTGAGCTGTTGACGACCAGGATCCATTTTCTTTTAATAAGATCACTCATTTACCTGATTCGAAGCTATTTAACTAGACTAATTTAAAACTACTTAAAAAACAGAAGAAGTACTTCTTTTTTTTCCTCAATCTTTGTAATAGAATTTGAACAATAAAAAGAGATTCAATATGAAAGTAATTCTAACATATCATAATTCAAGATACAGCTAATTGCAAAAATAGAAGAGATCGTTAAAGAAAAAAGAAAATAAATCTAACAAAAGACTTAAGTAATCAACACCGATTAAAAGAGCAAATGAGAAAAAAAAAGAAGAGAAAATGTAGTCTGTTGGATTGATGAGATTGTAACAAACCTGTTGGAGGAAAAGCCGAAGAAAGAAAAGCTTTGATGAACACTGGTGTCTGGTGTTGAGAATCGGTGTTGGCTAACGGCAAGCAGAAGATCAGGTGTCAAGGATGGGGAAAGGGGAAGGGGAAGGGGAAGGGAAGGGAAAGGGACAGGGAAAAAGAAGATCGGCTTCTAATTTTCCTGAAAATGCCTTACCGAATTAGAAACGGTAAAACATTTTCCAAAATTAAGAACTTCTTTTCTCGTGTTTTGTAATTGATTTTACTTTAGGAAAATATTTTCAGCCAAACAAACACTGGAAAAGGCTGAAAACCTTTTCCAGAAAATGTTTTACCCCCAAACAAACGGACCCTTAATTGCAAATATTCGTACCTTGTTCGATTACACACTTTCGTACTGCAAGACGTTGATTGCAAAGCAAAAGGGATTGAAGAATATGCATAGTGGGTGGGAAGCGTCATACAATGTGATATGGCAGTGGTGTTGGGTCTTGGAGACATACGTCTCAGGTTGCGTAACCGATCTGGAAACAGAGCATGCGTCCTACAACAAGCAATTGCTTCATATGTTCAAACGTTTGTTCTGGACTTTCAAGCAATGTCGAGAGGTATTCTAGTACTGCAAGCCATTAGTACAGATCGATGGTACTTTTATGTACGGGAGATATACTCATCGATTGTTGTTGGTTGTCGCATCGGATGACAATCAAAAAATCTTGTCAATTGCTTTTCCAATCACGCCTGGAGAGTTAGTAGATGATTGAAATTTATTCCTATCTTGGTTGAGGAGGCATGTTTGCCCCCAACTTGATATTTGCGTCATCTTCGTTCAGGGACCTAGAAATCAACCGCAATTGAACGACAGGAAAGCCTTTGGGACTACACACACCATAGGTATTGTGTAAAGTATGTTGCATCAAACTACCACGAACATTATTCCTCCATTGCTGAGCGAGCACAAGTGACCAACATGGGTATATAATCGCCACTATTAAAGAATCTTTAAAATTCTTTACTATGTTATCACCACTATTCACTTCTTTAGATATAGTACAAGCTCGTGAAAGATCGTTTCCATAAAATGTTGGAAAATTACGGACAGTTAGTGATGCGTGTGCTAGCTAACTCTTTAACATACCCTTCAACCAATGGATACAATCCTACGACGGGAGTCTACAATATGTCCATATGACGATAAACTTGGCAAAATGCATCAATTTTGTTTTGAAAGGAACACGTCATTTGCCGATGATCTCAGTTCTAAAAGAGACATACTTCTATTTGACTGAACTTTTTTCTAAAGCGAGTGGCAATTTATGTTGGGCATATTAAAGGAAGCCACGCATAGAGTCAGGATGTACTGAAAGAAATTAGAAAGGCCATAACACGAGCAAACTGTATGCATCCAGTGTGCTATTCGTGCGAATAACTATGGTTTCAAGTAACAGAATTTGAAAGACTGGAACAAGGTATTGTCGGGGGAGTATATCGTGTACACCTAAGACTGAAGAATTGTGACTGTGGGAGATTTGACATACTTCATTTCCCATGCACTCATAGAATTATAGCATGTAGCAATCAGTGTTTGGATCCCATTAGCTTTGTGGACGAAGTGTACAAATTAGAAAATATGTACAACGTCTGGAAACATGTATTGCCACCAGTCCCAGATGAACGTAAGTGACCATCTATATCAAGCTTTCTATTTAATTTGTTACTCGATAGATCATTGCATCGTAAACCAAAAGATAGATCAAAGTCAACTCAAATACGTGACAAAATAGATATTCGGGAGAGGTCCAACCAATCAAGGCTATGCGGATGGTATAGGAACCTGGGACATTCAATACCATTATGTCCACATTGAAGGGACGATACAAGTACAACACATCATTAACACCAATTTTATTATAATCCAGTATTTACGTATAGTCTTGATTTAAATTTGTGAAATGATAACAAATACCAACTACAATGAAAAAATGATATTCATTTAAAAGCACCATAATATACATCATTGATATAATATAAACATTTTATATTTATTTAAATGTTAACAAGACGAGCACAATGATAAAGTAAATCAGTGCAAATGCCAATCAAAATCTGTGCCACATAGGGGTGGTCAATGATTGCACGCCGAAATTCCTTCTTGGTTCAACCTCCGGTTGAGGTATTGGCCTCGACCTCTTATCTTTTTCACCTTCAGTTGATTGGGATCCTTGGTTGCCATTGTGCATCTTCTGGTCTCGGAATAGGTGGTTGGAAAGATGAACCACCTTGGTAGAACAATGATCCCGAAGGTGTTTGCGACATAAACGACATATGAGCACAACTATGTTGTGTCCTATACACTGATGGCATAGCGACTGGACTTTTGGTCGGTGCCTGATACATAGACGGCCTATACTTGTAACACCCTCACTCGTATTCAATGTCGGAATAGGGTTACAGAGCACTACCGGACTTATAACACATTTTAAATATACATTTCACATAAAATTAATCAAATTATTTACATTCCATTCACAACCACACCATTTGTCCTTAATACAAGCTTATGAGGCCCTAAACATACATTGGGAGTGGTTCAGGACTAAACTGATAACTTTGGAAACTTTTTGAACACTTAGAAAATTTTTTCAAAAATAAGGGACACACGCCCGTGTGGCTCGGTCGTGTCTCTCACAAGGCTGAAGACACGTCCGTGTCGCAGGCCGTGTGGACATCTGAAATGGAAGTACATGGCTGTGTCCCAGCCCGTGTCCAACCTCGTGTAACTCTCTGACTTGGGTTACACGGCCAACACACACGCTCGTGTACCCTAAAATTGGCTATACACGTCCATGTGCCAAGCCGTGTGCTAGGCCGTGCCAAACCTATAGGGTTTACTGGCTTATGCCACACGGCCAAGTCATACGCCCGTGTGGAGTATACTGACTTCATTTTAATTTTAACACCAGGGGACACACGACCGTGTAACATAATTGTGTGTCACACACAGCTGAGACACACGCCCGTGTGAACAAAAATAGGCTATTTACCAAGCCATTTTGCCACATAAACTTATGCACACATATACCAAAATCAAATGGCACAAACATAGCATAAAATAGGTATTCAATTATCCTCAATCAAGCATCATTTTACTATTCCAATACCACCAATATACAAGACACATAATATCCTAATATGCCATCCAATTCATACCAAATTTCTCTTACTCAAAGATAAAAAATGACCAAACTCATATATGCATTGTTTAGCCTAATTTCACAAGCATACCAATATCCACAACTCAACCATTTAACACTTATAATACCTATTATCACCAAGCATCATATAATCATCATCCAACATATTTCACTAAAACATATACACATTTATATATACATGATTCAAACATACCAAAATAACCCAAAATAAGTCATCGCTCATGGCTATATATATACAAACCAAAATATAAACATTTACAAGCAAATTCAAATGGCCAAAATCATTTTCAACTCATAAGCAAAATGACTCAAAATACCTATACATGCCATATAACCAAAACATAAGTTCAAAGTACCAAATTGATAGTTGGATAGTGTGACGTAATATCCGATGATCCCCGAATCTGAGCTAGCTTTAAAGTCACTATAAAACATGTGCTTTATAGCTTAGTAAGATCGTATGAAATAAACTCAATCTTAACATAATTATACAAATCATCAGTTTGAACATATCAACATGTAATTCATTTAACTAACAAACCTTTCACATTTTCAATCATAATCTTATATATGAACTTCACAACTTCTTCGATTAAGCTTATACAGTTCATGTACATACCTATACCATATTGTTTCAATCTCATACACAACCACGTCTTTCATTTACCCTTTGAACCATTCAGAATACTATTAGATACATGAGAAACTCGCACCAAAGTGCCAATATCATGGCCCGAAGCCAACTCAATCTCATAACATATATACTGCTCACACTAAAGCTATCAATATGCCGGCTCACACAAGCTGTGGGTTAAGACGTAGTTACACGGTGCTACTCACACAAGCTGTCAAGTAACCGCAACATATACCGGTATACTCAGCCACCGGTAAGACGTACAGAACCAGCACCCAGAACACATAATCACAATAATCCCTAATGACATGTCACTAGTATCCAAATCTATTCCTAAGGTTCAACCGGGATTTCTAATGCCAAATCGTCATTGAATCATTGTCAAACATGTCCGAAGACTCGTATTCACAGTTTATGCAATATCAAAGCATTTAAAACATAATTATAACAATTCTTATTACATACGAACTTACCTCGGACGTAAAAACGGCTAAATTGATCGATTAGTCGAGAACTTTATCTTTCCCTCGATCTAGATCCAAGTTTCACTTTTCTTGATCTATATGTAATCAAAATTAACTTATTTAATCATATCTCTATTCAATTTAGTCCAAAATTCACTTTAATACATTTTTACACAATTTCCCCTAATGTTTCACAACTTTTACAATTTAGTCCTTATTTCATAAAAACACAAATTAATGAAATTAAATACTAACCCATGATAGCCGAATTTCATATACATCCCTAGCAGCCCATATTTTCCATTTATTTCACATTTTAACTACAAAGTTTCCACATTTCATAATTTAATCCCTATTTTACATTTTCACTAAAAATTACTTAACAAAACTTGTATAACTATCATTAAACATTCATAATCTATCATTAAACATCAAAATAATCATGTATTCAATAATGGAAACATCTAAAATCTTTAACAGTTTTGCAAAATAGTCCCTGGGCTAGCTAGATTAAGCTGTAACGATATTAAAAAAACGTAAAAATCATTAAAAAGGGACGAAAACGAACTTACATGCTCAAGAAGAAGTGACCGAATGTTCAAAGCCCTAAAATGCTGTTTTCTTTTTCTTGAATTTTTGGCAATAGCAAGAAGATGAAAAAAAATTTTGGTTTTATCTTAATTATTTTAACTTTAATTACCATTTTACTAAAAGAACCTTTATAAACTTTAAGAATTACATCAAATGCCATGCCACTATCATACTAATGGTCTAATTACCACTTAAGGACTCTTACTTTAAGGTTCTATAGCTATTTAACACATTTAGCTAATAGAACACAAGTTTTACACTTTACGCAATTTAGTCCTTTTTGTCGAATTACACACTCAAACGATAAAATTTCTAAACAAAACTTTTACACAATCATTAAATCATGCTGTAAACATTAAAATAATCATAAAATAATTATTTTGACTTCAGATTTGTGGTCCTAAAACCACTGTTCTGATTTGACTAAAAATGAGTTGTTACAATACTTGTCGTCGATAATGTCATTGTCAGAAATGTAGATGGCATGGGCCTGTAATACATCGGAGAAGGAGGTTTGAAAACAAAACCTGACATAGAAGTAGAAGCAAGAAAATGCGGTGGAATATATGGTGCTTGTGTGAAGATGAAAGGGTTAGTATACGCACCAGAATAAGATGGTACATACTGACCAGTGGGTGGTGCGACCATTGATGGTGCTACAATCGATGCCGTTTCTTGCATAGGTGCTGACGATGGACCCGTCCCGCCAATTCTTGGATGTACAGGGGCCCGTCGTGGCCTCATCGTATATAGTTGCTGACTATTCGCCTCTTCTCCGTACAAGTATGGCTTGCCATGGATCCTAAACCAGGACATGTAATCTAGATTGTAGGCTAATTCCAGAGCGATAATGGCCTCGCGAGTAGTTAAGAATTTGTACCTATTATCCCATATGTTAATGTATTGCACGTGGAATATCATCCAGTTCTCATCCGTCTGACCTCACAAGTCGGTAGTATGCACATCACCGAGGCCTTTAGGTGCCATGGGAATTGATTGTCGGAACCCAAATTGTCACAACACTCTATTTAACTGGTGCATCTCGACGGTAGCATACATTACTAATGGCACCTTTATGTGCCAGATGTTTAGATTCACAAGAATTCCTCAGGGATACATTCTTTAACTGCAAGATCCTCGTATGGTGTCCATTCAAACTATATTAAAATAATAAAAACTTTACTGATATTTGTGTACTACTAAATTTCAATTCGACTACGTTAATATTATCATATTCAAATTTAAATAAATACATACCTCTGTTTTCCGTTGTTGGTTCAACAGAAGCCGTATATCTTGAAGCTCATTTGGTAATCTCACGTAACTTGGGTCATGGTTCCACCTATTGAAATAACTTGTTAGCATAATAATTAAAATTTTAATTAATATCATCATGGTAAATATATCGCTTAATGAATTTTACCTTGTTACGAGTGAGAATGTATACGAGTAGTTCGCTCAAGAACATAAAAATGGCAGATGATACCATGCCCATGACTGCAGTAGTAGAATACAACCACCAATTTTATTTTTTTGTGGTTGCATCACTCGACACATCTCCCAATACAAGGTCGCCAACAAGGCAG
The DNA here is from genome assembly GCA_025698475.1 of Gossypium anomalum. Classification (NCBI taxonomy): domain Eukaryota; kingdom Viridiplantae; phylum Streptophyta; class Magnoliopsida; order Malvales; family Malvaceae; genus Gossypium; species Gossypium anomalum. The sequence goes on from CM046966.1 coordinate 23,190,836, forward strand.
ACCCCCAACTGAGTTCGCCTGCTTCTCTAAAGTTGATGAGTTTAAGTAACCACCTTAGATAGAGAGATTTCGTGACTTATTCGGTATTAGGATACCCCCTGATGATTTGAAAGATGTACGCCCGAGTGTACCGTTCTCTTTCAACTTCAGCCGAACCTCATCATGCCCCCCAAGTTTCTTCTTAACCAACTTATTTTGATACGGCCTCCATAAGTCGTGTTTGGAACCAAACCCAAAAGTTCATGGCATGCGTCTCTCCAATCAACCGCGTAAACTGACCCAATGACTACCGACCTATCCACCGGTAACCCTAATTGTAACTGCACGTCCTCTAGAGTGATAGTACACTCGCCGTATGGAAGGTGAAATGTATGCGTCTTGGGTTTCTACCTTTCGACCAATGCACTTACGAGTGTCAAGTCCAACTTACGCCCTTGACCTACAAGGGCCACATGCAAAAAACCGATTTCCCTCAAGTATGATTCAATCAAGGGGGATAGAGGAGCAGGTAGATTACGAATATAACACTCTAAAATTTGATCTTCCGCCTATTTATGTAAAAAAAATACAAGATTTTAATTTCAAATATAACAATGAAATAAAATAATTAAACATTGAAATATATTAAAAAATATTCTTACCATTTGTAATTGGTTAATGGAAATGTGGTTGCCATCAAAACAGATTAGAGGAACAACTATTTAATTAGCCGTTGGAAACTAACTGTTGGAGGGGGAAAACACTTTTAGCTGGAAACGTTTTTAGGTGACTAGGCAAATATACGTCCAACTGGAAGTGCTTTAGTGGCTGCACACAGAAAATGCGCCCACCTAGGATCATTTTTCTAATTTACACCTAAAAACACGTTTATGTGAAAACGTTTTAAAAAAAACCTATTCCCGTAATTATTCCAAAAAAAAACAGCGTAAATTAATTTTTTTTTTTTTTTTTGTAATTTAGTCGTAAGCCAATTTTTTTGGTAATTTAGTCGTAACACATCATAAAAGAGAAAAAAAAAAAAAAAAAACAGCAAATAAAAAGGGAAGAAAAACAAAACTGTTCTTCTGGAACGAAGACGATCAGCGATATCAAAAGCACTTCCCCAGTCTCCTGGAATTATCTTCTGCAGTCAACTCCACCATATTCCTAAGTTTCTCTCGCGAGCTCTTTGCAATCCCAAAGGAGAAATAAAAGTCTTTTTGGGTTTGTCTTTTATTGCCTTCCATTTTTCTTTTATTTTCAGAAGAAAATGTGATAAATTTTCCCTTCCAATTTTGAATTTTTTGGGTTATATTTCTGGTTGTAAATCTTATTTTTTATCGTTTCCGTCAATGGGTTAAAATTGGTTTTTGTCTTCATCTTTCTTTTTGGTGTTCGATCTGCAAATGGGTAATTGGAATAGAGTTATATTTGTTAGTTTTCTGGTTTATTTTCATGCCATTATGGTTTGCTAGGGCTTTGTTGGTTCAGATCTTGGAAATTATTTTTGGTCTTTTTCTTTTCTGCTTTGATCATGGAAACGGTGTTGGCAAATTTGTTACCTTTCAAGGGAAAAAGGTTTAGGAAAAGTTTTTAAAGAATATTGAGCGTAGTGCGTGGTATTATTTTCACTATTGAAGAATATTGGTAGGAATTAGGAAATGTTTTTGATGGTACAAGACAGTGATGCTAGCTTGAATCTGATCACCTGTTTATTTTTATTTTTTCATGCCGGGATCGGAATACATTATGTTGTCTGAGTATATTATCATGATGGATATAAGAAGTTCTCATAGTAGCTTTAACTGGCATAATATGAATGAAATGATTCCAATTGGAGAGAACATTTGCAGCAATTATGTGTTCTGTTTGCATCTTTGTTGTTTGTATTGTGATTGCGTTGTTATGCTATTAAAATTCATGTCCTCCTGCCTATTTTATCATAACTTAGGGAAGGACATGGCAGCCGAGGAGGCTCTTGACTTGTCAACTTTGCAGTCTCAGCTAAGTGAAACTCATGAAATGTGGAACCAGGAGATGGAAAAACACCAATGCCAGGTAGATTTTTTACAAGACAAAATTATGGAGGTAAAGGCTTGCTTACAGGGGTCGGAGGAGGAATCAAAGGAGGTAGAGTTTCTTTGGCGTAGGGTAAAAACTACTGCAACTTTGTTGGCTTACTTGAAATCAAAAGCAAGAGTGATGGCTGTTCCTGATTTAGCCCATAAGTCATGTGGCATCAAACTATTAGAAGGGGTAGGGCTTGTGGATAAGGAAGGTACACCGTTGTCTGGATGGTCAAGGAGCGCTGATCTCGCTTCATTTGACTGTGTAGATGAAGAAACTTGGACTGGAATTAGTAGACAACAAGATTCTCTAGATGAACAAGATGGAGCCTATATTGGTGAATTAATCAAGTCTGTGCAAATGGTCACTAATGTTATGGAAGTTCTAGTTAAGAGGGTCATCATGGCTGAATCTGAAACTGCAATGGAGAAAGAAAAGGTAACTTTGGGCCAGGAAGAAATCAAAAGAAAAGCATTCCAAATTGAGAATATGTCTATGAAGTTAGAAGAGATGGAAAGTTTTGCTTTGGGAACAAATAACATTCTTAATGAAATGAGGCAGAGGGTTGAGGACTTGGTTGAAGAAACTTATAGACAGCGGCAACGAGCTGCTGAAAATGAACAGGAGCTTTCTCGTGTGAAGCAGGATTTTGAGTCTCTGAAATCTTATGTTAGCAGTCTCATTAGTGTAAGAGAAACTCTTCTTTCATCGGAGAAGCAATTTCAAACTATGGAGAGGCTCTTTGAAAGGTCAGTATAATCTTTGAGTTCTTTGATTCCCTTGATCATGCTTGTTCTTGAATCTTAAATTTTTGTTCCATTCTCAGCATGCCAGCAAATAATGTGAACTTTGTTCCTTTTGATATGTGATATCAGACCATACAAAATGTATCATCAATGCTCTTGTTGGTAAGTTACATATCATATCCTTGTTGGTAACGTATGACATGGATCTCTGATTGTACTCATTTCTTTTCAACCATCAATAATGTGTTTCTAAAGGTGGGTTCCTATTCTGACTTCTTTGTTTTACCAAAGAGCCCAATTTGAGGTGTCCCATTTTGTTTTGGATAATGTGCAATTTTAGGGCTTATGTCAGTATAGGCATGAACTTAATTGTAAGTGCATGACAGCAACCGCTATTTTCCTACATGCATAACTGAATTTTGTATCTCAATGTGAGGATGAATGTGCTGGGGAGTCTTGCTCTTGACTCTATCTTCCTGTGCACAATCTTCTTTAAGTCGGTAGTCTTGCTCATGAGTCTACCTTTTATTGTGTATCAGGCTAGTTGCTAAGACAACACAGCTAGAGGGTGAGAAAAAGCAGAAAGAGGATGAAGTTCAAAAGCTTATGGAAGAGAATGTAAGATTGACAGCACTTCTTGACAAGAAAGAAGCGCAGCTTTTGGCCATGAATGAACAATGCAAAGTAATGGCACTAAGTTGTTCAAACATATGAAATCTGAACTCATTGTCTATCTCGTTCTACTGCCTGTTGGACTGCGCAGCCTGGTTGCTTAGTTACAACAGACTAGATCACCAGCCAGATAAATATTAGGTGGGACAGATAATGCTGCATGGGTGTGTTTGCAACAGATGCTCTTGAAAGTTTAACATGGAACTTGAATTATTGCCATTGTTGTGCTTTCGAAAATTGAGCCAGTATGCATGGATGCATATTATTGTGCTTTCGGAACGCAATTTTCATCTTTTCTGTAAAGGCGAGAAATCTGTGTTTGTCGAACATCCCACCTTACTCGCGGTCTCTTTTCATCTGAACTTAAAATTATAATGCTCTGTTCTGATACAGAAACACAATGAATGTATGTTCTTAGGGTGGAACCGGATGACAAATTGTGTTTTATATGTTTCTTAAGATAGATGACTTGGATGGAAAAAGAAAAAAAAAAAAGATTTGAAAGGTCTTTGAAATTTGGATAGCTTGACCAATTAGAAGCTAAGCTGAAACAGATAATGCTAGATATTATCATTGACCTTAGCTCATTTTAGTACTCAATCATTCGTCTTTCGAGATTAGAGCTGTCGCAGGGCATGAAATACATTATTGCTCCATCATTTTTCTTGATAAGAGTAAGAGGGGATTGTCGAATGGTTGGTGTTTGAAGATATGAATGTAAATCCTTTTCCATTTCACCAGTGGTGCAATTGATATTATTGCTCTATTTTTGCTATATTATTTAACAAAAGCTTAATCTTCCCTGGTCATCCCAATGTTTATCCTAATTGCTTCTAATGAACCCAAAATCAAATAAATTAATATGAAACTCTAGTTGATTTAAGTCAACTTCTCATTTGTTTATCATACAATAAGAGAAATACAAACATTTTTTTTATATAGGGCAGATTGTTTGATATAGATATCTGGTGTTTAAATTACTATATCTATGTATCCTGGTGTTAACCATGGTAGCCAACTCATATAGCTGACTTAGAGATTATCATTTTAAAAGGGAAAATATTAGAGTAGAGAGAAGAAAAAGAGCAAGCTAGAATGCAGTGCAGGTGAGAAGTTTCTGAATGGGGTAGGGGCTGTGGGGGCAAAAGCCAAAGCTGAAAATGTCATTGGCATGGTGGAAAAAAATTGTGATGATGAAGGGCCTTATGTATATTTACAACATTAACCATCTTTTTTATTGTGTCTGCGTTTTGACGACAAAAGTAACATGGCCTTCACATGCATACCATCATCTAGGATGTGGTCGCCAATAGGTTGCCGAATTACTCAAAGAACAGAGAAAAAATGGCTTCTATTTTTTATCTGCTAGACATAGTAGTTTAGCTGTTAACACATTTACCTTCAGTGAAAATGATGGCATAACTTATCTATTTTATTCGCATAATCCATGGAGGATAGAGACCACACCTGTTCTCATATCGGTAAAAGTATTATTGAAGTCTTTTTACCAAGAGTTGGATTGTATTTTATTTCCTCTACTCCAAAAATATATAAGTTAGTCTTTGTATATTAGATAAAAGAGAAAATTAGTTCTGTTAAAAATTTATTCACTTCTACTGTTAAAAAATGGTAATTATATATCAACATGAGGTACACGTGCTCGTCTAATTATTTTGTCAGCTACGTCAGTTCTCAACAGTCGAAGTGGATAAAATTTTTAATAGAAAAGATTAGTTTGCTCTTTAATTTAATATTCAATGACTAATTTATCTATTTTTTAAGTAAATAGATAAAATATAATCCAACTTTTTGTATAAAGACTTTTATGATGCTTTTACTTCGTCACAGTGTATCCTATCCTAAATTCTCTTAAATTCATATGAAATAGAGAAATCCAAAACTTTGTTATATATTGGAAGCATATTACTAGCTTACATGCGTCTTGAAAGAGAATATGACGAGGAAGCAGGGCCACTTAGAGAAGACTGATTCGATAAGATTGCCATGTAGCTTTGAAAGCCGGCTTCCGGCCCTTGAAACGTGGAAAATATCTCGCATGTTAGCCGAATGAAAGGCTAAAGCTAGGTATATTTATGGTGCTTTATTTAGGAGATTTATATAATATTGCTTCATTATTCCATCCTGTAATCTGATTCTTGTGGTTTCAGAAGTTCATGTTAAAGGCAGAATCACATGGGCAGTGGCATAAGTGTTTGAAAATTATATATAAACTCCACAACACTAAGTTTCTGCCCCCATATGCTTGAGCTACCCTTACACCTTAACCCTGGCACCTCACAAATCTAGGATGTTTTAATTGTTGGTCTGATAGAGTATGTATATTTTACTTGCCAACTAAGCTATAACTATTGAGACAGCTAGCAAATATGTTGGTAATGGATATAAAATCTAGGGTGTATGATATTAGCTCTTCGAGTTGGTGAAATGTAGGGCAGGAAACAGTGAAAAAGTGTAATATGATGTGGATGACATTAGGCGAATTTAGGAAGAGAAGCCATCGCCCATGCTTCCCCCACTTCGCTGACACTGTCACTACGTGGGGCTAATCCTTGTTTGTTGTTACCCCAAGCTTTCAATTGATTATTATTTGCAATAAAGAGGAAGAGACTAGGCAGCGCAAATTTAGCCCGGCCAAGCTAAGTGTCGAACATGCCAAATTTTGGGTTCAGTGGGACAAAAACTGGTCGCTTTGTGTGTTGGATGTGGTCCATAAACAACCCAAAATCCACTTCCTTTTGAGTTCGATTTTCAAGAACGGACCAGACCAAATTTTTGGGAATTCCGTGACTCTGCGACAAGCATTCAATTCCCACCATTACATTAATCTTTCATTTAGTTGACTCCTTCACGTACATTGTACCACGACGCATGAAAAGCGACACTCGTCAGTGGTCCTTAATTTAAAGGTTTAAACCGAAGTAGTATGAAACCAGCTAATCATTTCAGGTCTTTCCATCCACTAGCTAGCCTAAGGCTGTGGCATATATGGTCTTTGTTAGTTAAGATATTTATATGGTATATGAGTATATATAAGATAAGATATTTTAAATATATGATTTATATTTTAGTTTCGTAATTCATATTTAGAATTCGGTAATGATTAAATTAAAGAGAAAGTTTGAGAGGCTAAATTTTTTAATCATGTCAAAGAGAATAATAAGGATAATTCTTTTTGTTTTTATTCTATTTTGGAGTGTGTGAGAGGGAGAAGAAGTTGTCACATTGTTTAACATGGAAAACCGTGGGAGAAAAATATTTTGGTAATGAATTTTCTCAGCCTTAGAATAAGGTATGTTTGAGAAGAGACGAATGGTGGATAACTTGAGAAAGAAAAACAAGAGAGAGAAGAAAAAAATATGGACCCACGTTGTCTATAGGAGAGGCAACATGGTAGGCTAAGCCCCATTGGATTTCAAACCCTGCATGCCTTGCATATATCTGTTCATTTCACCCACATAGCACATGACATTGTTTTAAATGCCAAATCCTCTCTTTTAATTTCCCCATGTATAAATACCCTCTATTCCTTAATCCTTCTCCCCACCAACTTTCTTTCCAATTCTCTTAAGTTCCAAGTTCAAAGCAATATGGCTATCAAGAAATCAAACAAATTAACTCAAACGGCGGCTATCAAGCAGATTCTTAAAAGGTGCTCAAGTTTTGGCAAGAAACAAGGTTATGATCATGAAGGAGGGCATCCCGATGATGTACCTAAAGGACATTTTGTTGTCTATGTTGGTGAACATAGAAGCAGATATGTAGTTCCAATATCATGGTTGACTCACCCTGAGTTCCAGAGCTTGCTTCAAAGAGCTGAAGAGGAGTTTGGGTTTAACCACGACATGGGGCTCACAATTCCTTGTGAGGAAGTCGTTTTTCGCTCTCTAACAGCCATGATCAGATGAAAGAACAACTTTGCTTCATTGGTTGCAGTTATAAATTATACCCTCAGGCATGACATGAGTGGTTTTTCTGACTAATTGATGACATTTTCTTCTCCTTGCTTTTATTACAATTTGATATTTGTATATTGTGCATGTACGTAAGTTTTTCCCTCATGTAGCACGTATCCCGTTTCTACGTGCTCTTGAGAGTATCCTTTAAAAGTAATGAAAACATTTCATGGGAGAATCCATGTTTTTTTTTTCCTTTTACATGAATTATGTCTTTCTTGCTCTTTCTTCCACAACCATGTACTTATGTCATCAAAAGAGTTTTAGAAATTTAAAACTAGACGATATGAGCTAGAATTAAAAATATACCTGTAAGATATATATGTTAAATGTGGTTGACTTGTGAAGTTCAAGTTTATCAGCAAGCTAAATACTTCGTTTATAATGTTCTAAAAACATAAATAAGCTATTCTATACAATTTGGTGGTTGAGTTTATTGTCAAAGTCGTAATCCGTATTCTTATTCTCTCTTACATTTTTGTAACAGAATATATGAATTATCAGGTCATGGCACTGGTTACCACCCTAGTGCATGTACTTGGAGTAGCTCAGATAACGAAGAAATTACTTTTGCCAGCTTCTTCATATCAAATCATCCAAACTTTCAGTCCCTTTTACTTTGGATTGAATGGATAGCGGACCTACTTTTATTATTGCCTTCTTGATGTGAATGATTAGTAAGTAGCTCACCTTTTAAAGATACACATCTAATCAACCTCAAGCAGCAAATTTCTTGATCTTTTCTAGGCTGATACCGAACACTTTTCACCCCAGAAAAAGATTTCAAATGGGCAAAAAGGAAGTCACTTTTAAGTTACATTGTGAGCCTTTAGAAGGTTGCAAAAACTTGTTTATGTATACCATGGCAGCCTCCATTAACAACAAGAGACTTTTAAAGTTTAAACTAATTTAATTGACGTAGTGTTTCAGTATGTTGTAAACATTACTAGGTGATCATACTGCAAAATCGTCAACTAAACTAGCAAAAAAGGAAGGCTAATTGACCTTCATAATATGGACTTAACGACAGGATATAAAGTGGAAGAAATGTATTTCCTTTAATTATTTGGTGGTTTAGAACTTTCAAGTTATTGTATCATCTGTTCAATTAGGATGTCTATCATTTGATAAGATGGCAACAAAAAAAAGAAAGGCAGATTAAGTATTCCCATTGCTTTAACCTCCTTTCCATTAATCTTTGTACAGTTTGCACATGCAATTGGGGTCCATTTGTCTGTTAGCTAGAGAGCAAATTTCTAATCTCTTTTGTCCCTTCCAATTTAGCCGTCCATAGGCAGCTGAACTTGATTACTTGAGCCACCTTCATAAGTAAACCCTTTTTTGATTATTGACTGGCAAAGTACATAGATGGACTATGGCATTCAATTGTCCTCCACATTTAAGGTAAGTAAGAACATATCTATATAGGCCTGAGTTGTACAGCAGACATGTTGATTAATAGTCTCATATATTATTTGACCACGAAGCCATAAAAAAAAAAAAACAAACTTAAATCTTCCTAACTTGCCAAATCAGCTTCAAAAGAGACATTATCATTGTCTTCCAAACTTCAGGCTCCCCGTATGAGTTACTCCATTTTCTTTGCTCTTGTTTTCTATATATATATGTGTAAATGGTTGAGTGGAAAGTAAAAAAAAAAAATGGATAGAGCAAGTGAAAAAGTGAATAAAATAAATTTGAATTTTTGTAAAGGGCAGTTTCTTTTATAATCATTTTGAAAGGTTCGACTGTTATATAAGTAACTCGTAAAAAGTTGGATCTATTGCGAAATGACCATCTATGCTAACTGCGAATGCGAGCACACCAAAAGATGCAAGCTCGCCAAGATTGCGAGCTCATCTGCGAACTGCGAATTGCGAGCTCACCAGAACAGCTCACCAAGAACTACGAGTTCACCAAAATATACGAACTCACCAAATGTGCGAGCTCACCAAAGCATGAGAGCTCATCTGCGAGCTCACCAAGCATGAAAGCTCACCTGTCAGCTCTTTACTCTGCAAGTTGCCAACTTGCCAACTTACACTGAAACAGTGATAAATATTGATTGATCATTTTGGCAGGCGATTAGATAGAAACCAGCAAATGAAAAAGAAAGTTACATGAATCTAGTCACTGAATTAAGCCAAGTTGTAATATTTTATTACTATTTTTAGCTTATTTAAGCATGATATTTTCATGTAAGCTATGTATCAGTTTTTTAATGAAACAATTCACCAAAAATTAACTTATCCATTTTTCATCTTTTGCTTCTGTTTCAACCTCTCCTTCTTCAAAAATCCAACAATTAGTATCAAGAACCATTTATCTTTGAGGCCTGTTTTTTTTATAAAAATGTCTTCAGCAAACTTTACACCACCACTTCCCCTGTTTTTACAAGTGAAAGCTGCCATATCTGGGTATAAAAATCAAAACCTATCTTCATGCCTTTGATCTTTGGGAGGCTGTAAATGCTGAAATAGAACCACCAGTGTTGAGGCCAAATCCTAATCTTGCTCAAATGAAATAGCATAGTGAAGAATGTGCCAAAAAACTAAGGCGATATCTTGCCTACAAAATGGTGTTTCAAACTTGATCTTCACAAGAATCATGGCCTGTGAAACTTCCAAACAAGCTTGGAATAAGCTCAAGGAGGAGTTCTAGGGATCACTGAAAATAAGGCAGCAGTAGATGATAAATCTCAAACAAGATTTTGAAAATCTTAAGATGAAGGAAATTGAGACAGTGAAGCAATATTAAGATCAAATCATGGCAGTGGTGAACCAGATAAGACTACTAGGTGATCAGTTCCTTAATAGTCGAGTAGTTGAGAAGGTGATTACCACACTTCTTGAGAAATACAAATCAAAGATATTCTTATTGAAAGATTTAAGGGATCTATCAACCATCTCACTCTCAGAGCTAATCAATGCTCTGTATGCCCTAGAATAGAGAAGGGAAAGCAGAGAAGAAGGACATACTGAAGGAGCTTTTCAAGCCAAAAATAGAGATGATGTGATCTCCTCAAATAATGAAGAAAAGGATTAGACAGAGAAAAAAGATGATATTTGGAGATATGGTGGCAAGAAGAAAAATCAATTATGCTCTCACTGCAAAAAAACCAATCACCCGGAGAGGTATTATTGGTTCAGTCTAGATATTCAATGTAGAAGTTGTAAAAAATTTGGGCATATAGAGAGGGTGTGCAAGAATAATGGGCATGCAAAACAACAAAGAAATGCTCAGGCACAAATAACAGAAACAGATCAATAAGAACTGATGTTCAGTGCCTCTTGTGAAGCCAAGCTCGCTACTTTTTGTGAAGCCCAGTTCGTGGCACCATGCGAACCTTCCAACAAACTAAGAAAGAATTGACTTGTTAATAGTGGATACACAAACCACATGACTTCAGATAAAAGCATCTTCAAGCAGATTGACAGAAATTGCATTTCACAAGTTAGAGTTGGAAATGGACAGTACATTAAAGCAGTAGGAAAAGGAAATGTGCTAATCAGCACTCCTACAAGTGCTAAAGTAATTACAGATGTGCTTTTAGCTCCTGAGATAGATCATAATCTCCTTAGCATTGGTCAATTGATTGAGAAGAAATACATTGTTGTTTTTAAAGAAAAATATTGCACTATATTTGATTCATTAGGAAAAGAAGTTGTGATAGTCCCTATAAATAATAGAAACTTTATGCTGGATTGGAATTTTATGGCCTTGAGAGCTTATACCAGTTCAACGAATGAATCATATAGTTGCCACAAAAGACAGGGACATGTGAACAATAAGCTCTTTAATCAAGTGTGAAAATAAAAAATAATTGAGAAGATAAATATGAAGATAAAAGCTTTGATAATCTTTCTATTAAAGGTACCAGGTTCGTTGTTGAAACATATCACATATGTGACTTAGCAGTTACAATTTTTGAAGAAGTTGCACAAGAAAACAACATTGGTGCTTGTTGCAAAATGGTCAAGAAAGAGTGTTCAAAGTTGGCTAATCATGCAGTAGCAAGCAGCATGATGAAGTGTGAGCCTACGAGCTCACCAAAATGCAAGTTGCAAACTCAGCAAAAATATGTGTTGACAGATGTGTGATCTATAAAAAGTGAAAACTGTAAGATGAATGAAATGTGTGCTGCAAAATTGTGAAGTCATAAAAATGCGAGCTCATCATAGTACAAGATTGAGAGCAGTCAAAGATGCAAACCTGTTGATGCACTAACAAAACCCCTTGTGAAGATGAAGTTTGAAAGCTGAATTATGATATTGGAGTTCGAAGCATAGAGGTCAAGGAGGAGTGTTGCGAAATGACCATCCATGCTAACTGCGAACTGCGAGCTCACCAAAAGATGTGAGTTCACCAAGATTGCAAGCGCACCTGCGAACTGCTAAGTGCCATCTGTGAACTACAAGCTCACTAGAATAGCTTACTAAAAACTACGAATTCACTAAAATATATGAGCTCACCAAATGTGCGAGCTCACTAAGCATGAGAGCTCATCTGCGAGCTCACCAAGCATGAGAGCTCATCTGCGAGCTCACCAAGCATGAGAGCTCATCTGCGAGCTCTTCACTCTACAAGTTGCCAACTTGCCAACTTGCACTGAAACTGTGATAATTTTGATTAATCATTTTGGCAAGTGATTAGATAGAAACCAACAAATGAAAAAGAAAGTTACATTAATCTAGTCACTAAATTAAGCCAAGTTGTAATATTTTATTACTATTTTTAGCTTATTTAAGCATGATTTTTTCATGTAAACTATGTATCAGTTTTTTAATGAACTGTTTCACCAAAAATTAACTTCTCCATTTTTCATCTTTTGCTTCTGTTTCAACCTCTCCTTCTTCAAAAATCCAACAGGATCTAATTTGAACATTTAACCGTGTTGAGTGTTTTTATTGTGTCCTATTAAAGAGGATAATCAGGTATTTATATACACGATTACTGTCCATGGAATTGATATTCTAGGTAGACTCCATGCATATTGACACGTGTATTACTCTAGACATAATATATGTTCACCAGTCTGCCTGTTATACTTCACGGTCTCCACACACGAACTCTCTAGTATATGCGAACTAGGCTCATAATCCACCTTCGCGAGCCTTTTTGGCAAACCCTCACTGTGAGACCTACGTGCATCCAACTGGTAAGGCCTATGTACGGGTCACGAGTAGTTAATCCAGATTATGCTCGGGTCTCGGGTTGGTAATCAGAAATACATAACAATTTAGTCTTCCTATTGGGTCTAAGAAGGGTTATAAAGTGACACTTTTTAGAGCTAGCACTTTGAATTTGCATAGCTTGTGGAATACGTTGTGATCACTGATGTATGAAATTTGTCTCTACATGTGTACGAGTGGATTATGTTTGTCCGTATTTGGCTGTTGTTATTCCTCGGTTATTTGAATCATTAAAGTGCGGGGGAAAGAAACTCTTGAAAAGAGGGATTTTGGAAGCTCTAAAACTCACAAACTTAGCAATTTCTTCAACCAAGATCAATTAAAGCTTTTCTTTAAGATAAATCTTGTAAACTTTTGTATCTTAGGTATCTGTTTTTTTTCTTTCATTGAACTATGGCAAAAGTCAAAGGAGTTGGTGGTCGGATAATACCCAGTTATCTACTACAAAAACGTATATTAAGGCTCACCGCGAAAGCTAATTTCTACGCTTGTACTACGAAAAATAAAGAAATGTGTTGAACTTTAGCCATATGAGGGATTAAAATCCCCAATTTCGAATACGAATTTTTTATTCCTGAAGGGTCACACAGGCGGAGTGATACCAATGATGGTAGTTTCCTGCTCTCCCTCCATATTTTGGAAGTCAGATTCTATTTGCCCTTGAATCATTTCTTTTGTCATATTCTCTAAGATTACGGGATTGCCCCTAGTAAGCTTTTTAGGTTTTCTTGGTAAATCACGATGGCCTACTTCATCGACTGTTGTCAACACAACGAGGTACTAGTGCTTACCGTTTTTTAATGTTTATACCAATTGCAGGCCCATAATCGAGGGAAGTCATCAGACTTCTACTATTTCACCCCTCGCGAAGATGTTGAGTCCATCATCTTTAACCGGAGCTCTAATCTCCGTTTGAATCGGAGAAAATACATTCAGGTGAAGTGTAGGCTTGTTGATGGGTTTGATTTTCCAACCAAGTGGTCATCATCAAGCAAGGACATGTGCTTGCTCAAGTGAAGCATTACAACAAGGGAAAGCTTAACCCAATTTCAAAAGCTTCGCAATGGCCGTACTCTAGTTCTAGAGGATCTCTTAACTGTGAGGAATGTATTCCAACACTGTGTGAAAAGCTTTAGCCCCAATGGGTGGAGAGAGAGTGATAGTAGAGAAGTAGCTGAGGCAGTTGGGGTATAGCTTTAAGGATATACGTGGCCCCATGGGGCCAAAGACGATCTGGGCTTAATATTAATAGGATGTAAAGACGGACCAATAAACTTTTTTTATATTTATTACAAGATGAAGCCTCGTCTTTGGATCTCAGTGCCCTCATTGCATAAAGAAAAGTGCAAACACTAATTTGATTACTTCTACTACTGGTCTTGGAATTGTTGATGGTGCAGGCACAACTTGCAGTTCTAGAGGTAACTTGAAGGAAACCACAAGTCTGTCCACGAAATTTACGAATACATGGATGTGCAAGCTTCTATGTTAGATATGCGCAAGAAACATAGAACTAATGTAGGGTCTATGAACGTGGTTTTAAGTAGTGAAGAAGAGGGATACAGTGGAAGACTAGAGCAGCGCCATAAAAGAAGAACAAATTATGCTGGGCCTTTCGTCATAATGGTTGCTATTCTTGCTTCCCCCTTTGCAAGCTTGCCATCTATAGCTCATGTAAGTTCACTGATTGTTATTCATGATAGCTTTCTTCCTTCTGCTCCGTCTTCTACTCCTCCTTATTCTTTGTCCTCTATTGAGGAACCATTAGGTGAGGTTGGTTTAAATGTTGAGGGTGGCGAGCTATTCCCTTGGCGCGAGCATCTGAGCACCCGAGAATTCTCTTACAATCTAGGTGAGGTGACCAATAAGTTGAAGGTTTTTTTATAAAAAACTACTAAGAAGTAGATGTGCCTCGTTGGGTCATCAAGTGGCATGAGGAAGCCTTCGCTGTCAGAGTTCATCGCATCCTTGCAAGGTCTCCTGGTTGAAGTACGTAGAGAGGATGAAACTTATGATGAATCCTTTTGTTTAATTTCTATTTTTACATGATAAATACTTGATTCTTGTTCTCAATTATGTATGCTTATTTCTTATTTTAATATTTTCGGGATATTAATTCATGTTTCATATGCTTAATTCAGTGGAGCAAAAGTCCTTGTTTAAGAGTAGATTTAGCATAATTGTGTGGAGTTGCATGCAATCCTAGAAATAGGACGACATAAATGTACCGAATTAGAGTCAAATCTAATAAGGCAATCTATATATCGAGCTAATGCAATGATAGAGGTTTTAATTAGAAAGAGATTTCAATTAATCAACCTAGAGTCAATTGTTCTTACTCTCGAAAGAGATATTAACATAATTTAAGGGTTTCTACGAATCAAGACACAAGTGAATAAATCGTTTAATTCAGATTCATAATAAAAGGTGAAGTCTAGGTGGATTCTTTCCTGGGTATTTTCTATCTCTTTGGTTAATATTTGATTATTTTCTTGATTCATTCTCTGTTGCATTATTAGTTAAATTAGTTTAGTAAATTTAGATTAAAACACATCACTCTAAATTGTTGACTAAATAATAGAAAAACAGTAATTACTAATACTTTTTAGTCCTTGTAGATACAATATTCTCTACTCACCATAGCTATACTATTGTTCGATAGGTGCGCTTATCTTTGTCATATTTATAGTTAGTTTAATGACCATCAATGGCCGAAGAGCATAGGGCTACTACAAACGTAATTGTCGAAGAGCACAAGGTTGCAATGGTGAGTTTAGAGCAAAAGCAATGAGAGGTCTTAGAAAAATTTATGTGTTACCATTCCTTGAAAGTTGTTTTATATGTACTTTGTCGAATCCTACAAGTAGTTGGGCTGCAATTGAATGATATTTCTTCAACATTAGTTCTTTTACCTCGCATTCACCATTCATCCCGCTTATCCACTAACTAGGAATCTGTATAGATGACCAGGTCTTTCACTCCTAGCTGGCGTGCTAGTTGCAATCCTGATATTAAAGCCTCATACTCTGTTGTGTTGTTAGATGTTTGAAATCCAGGAGATAACCCATACTGCCATTCATTCTTACTAGGATCAACTAGAAGCACCTTTACCCTTGACCTTGTCTTGGCTGCGGAGCCATCAACATAAACTAACCACATTTTCGAGTTATCAGGCGTATCTACACCCTCTCGAGGTGAACTAACTACTACGTTGCATGCAACAGATGAAAAATGAGATCTTAGAATAAAGTGTAGCTTCATCGCAAATTATCATAGGAATAATAAGTTTAATGACTGTTATTCATCAATTTTCATAGGAGATTACAAATATCATACATTTTTAAGTTTATAAAACATTTATATAAAACATTTGTGGCATAGTATTTCAAGTTGTAAGCTACATTACTTGCTGGATCAACATGTTTCTCAAAAGAGCACTCAACTATAAAGTTAGCTAATATCTGCCCCTTTATTGTTGTTCTCAGAGCAAATTTTACGCCAAACTCGGCCAACTCGATACTCTACTTTGTTACCCTCCATGAAGTACCATCTTTAGATAATATTTCCTTTACAAGTTGATTTGTCATGACGACAACTGGATGAGCTTGGAAATAGGGATGCAATTTGTAAGCTGCAACAGTCAGAGTAAATATGAATTTTTTAGTTTTTGAGTACCTTAGTTCGCCGTTTTTGAGTACGTTACTAACATAATTGGCAAACATCTTTTGTTTTAACCAGGACCGTTACAACTGTTTCCTCTGAGGTAGCCAGTTACAAGTAGAGGGTTTCTCCCACTCACGGTGACTTCAAAAGTAGTGGGAATGTGAGGTATGACTAAAGTTTTTCAAAGGGTGCTTGGTATTCTTCAGTCCATGAAAATGAAGTCCCTAAAGCTTTGAAAAAAAGGAGTTACTAGTCCGCTATCTTGGAGATGAACCTATTAAGTGTCACTATCCTCCCCATGAGGCGTTAAATATCCTTAATTGTTCACGGAGGAGAAATTTCTAGGATAGCATAAATATTTTCTGGGTTCACTTCTCTCTTCTTCTCTAAAATCATAAAACCCAAGAACATGTTTGCTCGCACACCAAAAGCACACTTCTCTGGGTTCAACTTCATGTTATGGGCCCTCAAAATAGCAAACGCCTCTGATAAGTTTTGTACATGCTCCTCTATAGTGGCACTTTTCACCAACATATCATTGACGTAGACTTCGACACCACGTCCTATCTATTCCCTAAAAATTCTATTTACCAGCCTGTGATAGATTGCTTCTACATTCTTTAAGCCAAAAGGAATGACCTGATAACAAAACAACCCCTCTTCAATGATGAAAGTTGTTTTCTCATGGTCACTTTGGTCCTTGTAACTTAAAAAATCATCCATGAAACTCATGAACCTGTGACCTGAAAAAACATCAACCAAACGATCAATCGAAGGCAAAGGAAGGCTGTTTTTGGGGCACGCCTTGTTTAGGTTGGTAAAATCAATTAACATCCTCCACTTGTCATTCACCTTCTTTACCATGACCACATTTGAAACCTAGTCTGGATATTCAATTTCACTAATAAACCCTGCTGACAATAATTTAGCTACCTCTTATCTCATGGCTTCCACTATACTCGAAGCGAACCTCCTCTTTTTCTGTTTAACTGGCTTTACTTCAGGGAGCACATTTAGCCTATGGACAATTACTTGTGGGTCTATCCTTAGCATATCTGCAGTTGACCAGGAAAAAAATCAGAGTTCACCTTTAAACACTGAACCAAAATACTCTTTTCTTTGGGTGGCAATACCGATGAAATCCTTATTGTCATTTTTTCATCGTCATAAAATATTTGTAAAGTCTTGGTGTGCTCTATCGCTTTAGGCTTATTACTTCATCCCTCATATCTAGGCTATCCAACTCTAACGCTTAACTACTTAACTTTGACTGTTGCGGACTTTGTCCTTTAGATGCGAGCTCTTGTGCTTGCCTTACAAACAACATATGACATTGCATTGATGTCCATTGGTCAGATCGCATGAACCCGACCCTTGTCCTTGTTGGGAACTTGATCTTCATGCAAAATATTACTATCACCATCTTCGCCATCCTCATTATTGGATGTCCAAAAATGGTATTATATGCTATAGAATGGTCCATAACAAAAAATTGAATATACTCTATATTCATATGCTCACCGCCTCCTAGTGTGACTGGCAAAGTGATAGAACCCTTCACCTCGACTGGGTGGTTCGCAAAACCATACAATGGGCTAGCCTTGGATAAAGCCTATTCCTTCAATCCCATCTTTTGATAAGCTTCCCAGGTCAGAATCTCCACCGTGCTCTAACTGTTAACAAGTATTATCTTAACTTCAAAACTTGCGATCATTATAGAGACAACCATTGGGTTATTTCCTTCCTCGTTGTACACTAGTTCTTCATCATTGTTATCAAACTTAACATTCCACTTTCCCTGCTGACACTGCCTCTTGCATTAACTAACATTACACTCCTCATGTGTGCTTTACTTTTCACATTAGAACTTACCCAATTCTCATTTATGCCCATAATCACATGTATAGTACCTTTGACTTCTTCTTACCTTTGGGATTGCCACGAGAACTCTGACCCTGCTTAGTAGTACCTTGATCCTTAAACTTGGCGAGATCACCATTCCTCATAGTCTCTTCAATAGCATCCTTCAAAGTAAAACATTACTCAATTTTGTGACTCACATCATTATGGAAAAACAGACCTATCTCTTGAATTTGCCCTCATTGTACTGTGCCTTATAAGAGATGGATTAGGTAAGATGCCTAAACTCTTCACCTGGTTCCAAATATAAGCACGGGTAGCGTTCAAAGGAGTATAGACTTCAAACATGCCTTAAAGGATGTACTTCCTTGTATGTTTAGGCTGAGATATCTAAGAGGCCCTAAGTGAATCATTTTGTGCCTGCGTTATCTGCTGCCTATCGTTTCGTGCACACAAAGCCTAATTGGGCAGTCCCTGTCTACTATGAGCTCCTTCTCTATTTCTGAATTGTCTGTCATCTCTTTGAAATATGTCGCGCATCGCCCCTTTTATCTCTTTTGCCTCTACGAATTTGTGAGCCCGCTCATATAAGTCTGCCAAACTTTGATGCCTGTTATCAGTGAAGGAATACTGTACATGTTCATTATATACTCCTATTATAAAGGCACCGATGGCCCTCTAGTCTTCAAGGTTCTTCGTGTTCAGTGTTGCCGTATGAAATCATTTCACGTAGCCCTAAATAGACTCTCCTTCTATTTGTTTCACATGCATTAATCCTATAGGAGTGCTCATGATTGTCTTGTGGGATCTGAACCTTCCTAAAAACATCTAACCTAACTGAGAAAAACTTCAGATAGAGCATTGAGGAAGGGACAAGTACCAATCATTCACACTCCCCTTAAGCGTTGTGGAGAAGGCTTCACACTTCACAGGGTCTGAATCTCCTAATACATTATTGTAATCATTATATTGCATCAGGTGGGCTCGTGAGTCCCTTCTTCCTTCAAAAATGTCCTTCGGGACCTGAAAATCATGTGGTAAACTCATTGTTGCTATCTTTGGGGCCAAATGATTGTTGGAACAGAAAAGCCAGTCCATGTCCTGAAACTCAGGATGTAATGCCCTCTCATCTCATCGTAATGCATCCATCTCATTCTGACATTCCCTTAAATACAAGCCTAAACCTTCTTCCTGCATGGTTACATTATCATGGAAATTGGAGTTATCGAATTGTACCTTTCTTTTGAGCTCCTCATTCTGCTTCAATAGCTCCTGTTGGAAAGTCTGCTGCTATTCAAACCGTGCATTCTATAAGACCATTTGTTCCCTCATATGCTCTTGAAGAGCAAGAAACTGCTGTGGTGACACTTCTTGACCAGAAGTAAGTAGTAGCCCATGGCCAGAGGGAAGGTTCAAGTCAAATGGGCTCAAAACTCTCGGGTGAGCTACATTACCCAAGTTTTCCGGTGGGTCAGCAAACCACTCAACAAATAAGTCTATCTAAGTGGGTTGGTTGCCAGAACCCGAGGCTCCAACCTATCCAGATGAAAGATTAATAGGGAATTTTTCATTTGGGTTAGCCATTGTGATTTTTCAAACTGGAAAACATCGGTTGATCGGAAGTTTGTCCACGCTCACCACACCAATTGTTGAGTGTTTTTGTTATGTCTTATTGAAGAGGATAATCGAGTATTTATATGCATAATTACTGTTCATGGAATTGACGTTCTAGGTAGGTTCCATGCATGCTGACACGTGTACTACTCTAGACTTAACACGTGTTCATCGGTCTGCCTGTTATACTTCGTGGTCTTTACACGCAAACTCCCTAATTATGTGAAGGGTTCGCGAGCCCTTTTGGCGAACCCTCACTGTGAGACCTACGTGCATTCAACTGGAACGGCCCATGTACGGATTGCGGGTAGGTAATTCGGATTATGATTGGGCCTCGGGTTGGTAATCAAAAATATATAACAAACCTTATTTTTTTGCGGTTCATGTTCGAGGTTTGGGACTGCCTCTCCAACAATATTATCTTCAATATTCAAACTTGCATCTTTCTCTTACTATTACACCTAACATTTATTGATTTTTTTTTTTAAAAATGCCAAATTTTGTAATTTAATAAGAAAAATAGAAAAATAATATTTACCTACATAAAAGCAATCTGCTTAACATGATTTTGAAGAATTTGCTTATTATGACACGTATACAACATTATTAAAATTAGTATGAGGTTAGACAAGATATAAATTATATTATTAGGGAAAAATACATTGTTTTGGTTAAATTTATTAAGCTATAAATTTAAAATTGATATATTTAGGTTTGTGTAATATATGCATTAATAATTTATATTCTCTATATAGTTACATGTTTATATGTTTAATATTTGTTTCTTCTATTCATGTTTTTTTTTTTTTTGTGTGTGTGTGTGGGTGTTTTAATTTTTATTTTTATTTTGTTCAGTTTACTGTTTTGGTTTATTTCAAATTT
This sequence comes from Gossypium anomalum, assembly GCA_025698475.1. Taxonomy (NCBI): domain Eukaryota; kingdom Viridiplantae; phylum Streptophyta; class Magnoliopsida; order Malvales; family Malvaceae; genus Gossypium; species Gossypium anomalum. The sequence continues at coordinate 23,211,485 of CM046966.1, forward strand.
TGCACAATGTGTTATTATGGTTCGTTTTAGAGAAAATTTGTGTATTCGGTTGAAATTCTTTACTTATTTTGCATAATTTGGTATAGTGCCTCAATTTCAATATATATATAAATATTCGTGATTTTTTTTTCTCAAAGCATTGTGAATTTATATAAAATTTACATGTTAATAATCTTTTATATAGATAATTGACACATTAAACACTCATATTATTTTTATGATACTCCATGTGTCAATTTTTTTTTCTAATGGCATGTTTATCTAGTATCTAAATTCATTTTATATTTTAAAATTTAACATAAGATTTAATTTTAATTCTAAATATATATTTTAATTAATAACAAATCATTAACATGAATAGTTATTTAATATATTGATAGTGGGAATTTTAATTTCATATACGCAATTAAAAACATCAAATGCCATTAATTAATATTTAAAAAATAAAAAAAATATTTGGTACACTGTCAGTGAGTTTTTAGACTCAAGTAGGATCATAGAATTGACAAGTGTTTTATAGGGTATAGTAAAATATTAAAAAATAAATATTTTTAAAAAAGAGACATGATAATTTTTTAAGTATACTTGTGGAATAAAAAAAGAATACCATCAATGTATCAAATACTAACCCTTAAAGAATAAATAAATGTCATACATAGGGATTTCAAAACTCTACTTGTGAAATTAAAAAATCAACCAATGTATTTATAATTTATATCAAAATAGCTCACAACCATGTAATCGTATTTAAAACTTGATTTGAAAATTTCAGAACATAAAATTGGTGAAGGACGAGATCAAAATTATTGTTAAGGGAAAACCGAGATAAACTTCTAAATTTTTGAGGAAACCAAAACTAAAAGTTTTATTTTAACTAAAAGAAAATAGAAAATTTTTTAGGAGGGTCAAAAATAGAAAATTTTCATTTGTTCAAATAACTAAAAAGACTTAAATTGAATGATTAATAATTAAGAGAAAACATTAATGAAAATTTCCCACTGACCAATGGGGCCTGTCATCCCCCTTGGCTTTGTCTCTGTAGATTTTATAATGCCAGTTACATATTCGATCCTGAGCATTCCCTACACTTTACTGAAATTGGGCTTTGGGTTTGTAAAAGCTTCCAAAGTGTATCAAAGGGTTATTGGGCTCAAAATGGTGATTTTGAGTTGGCTCTTGCCAAAATCCATTTCTTTTTCTCTTTTCTAGCCCAAATCTCGATCCTAGAAACCCTAGCCGGGATAATCTATTTATTAGATTTTCTTCCAAACCCTAACCTCATTTCACTACTCTCTGCCGCCTCCAAGAGAGAGTTCTTACAGCCGTCCAAATGGGTCGTGTCATCCGAGCTCAGCGTAAGGGTGCGGGTTCCGTCTTCAAGGCCCACACCCACCACCGCAAGGGTCCCGCCCGTTTTCGCAGCCTCGACTTCGGTGAACGAAACGGCTACCTCAAAGGCGTCGTCACCGATGTTATCCACGACCCAGGCCGCGGTGCGCCTTTAGCTCGCGTCGTGTTCCGTCACCCGTTCCGTTACAAGAAGCAGAAGGAACTGTTCGTCGCCGCTGAGGGTATGTACACCGGACAGTTCGTGTACTGTGGTAAGAAGGCCACCCTTATGGTCGGAAACGTGTTGCCTCTTAGATCTATCCCCGAAGGAGCTGTCGTTTGCAACGTCGAACACCACGTTGGTGATCGTGGGGTTTTCGCTAGGGCTTCTGGTGATTATGCCATTGTTATTAGTCACAACCCTGATAACGACACTACCAGGTCTCTAATTTCATACTCTTGTTTTAATTTTTATTTTGATTTCGATTTATTTGCTTTAATTATATGCCTTGTTTATGACAAAGGAGCTCTGTGGAAGTGGTAAATGCTTAGAAATAGTGACCTTGCTTTAATTATCCATCGAAACACATGTATTGGTTTTAGTTTGACGAATAGTGTTCATTTAGCTTCTCTTGGTTACTGGCCTTTACATGTCACCTTTCAGTATCCTGCTGTCTTTCTTGCGTGAAATTCATTATCACGTTCATTGCTGCATGCTCTAAATGTTTAATAGCGAAATCGGTATCAAAAAATGATATGGGTGAAATCAGTATCATAGTGCTTCATTATATATGAACGTGGTGGTGGAAGTTTGGGGTAATTGGTTGTTTCGGTGTGTGATCTTACAGAATCAAGCTACCATCCGGTTCAAAGAAGATTGTTCCAAGTGGTTGCCGTGCCATGATTGGGCAGGTTGCTGGTGGTGGTAGGACTGAGAAGCCTCTTCTCAAAGCTGGTAATGCTTTCCACAAGTTTAGGGTGAAGAGGAACTGCTGGCCTAAGGTACGTGGTGTGGCTATGAATCCAGTTGAGCATCCCCACGGAGGTGGTAACCATCAACACATTGGTCATGCTAGCACTGTTAGACGTGATGCTCCTCCTGGGCAAAAGGTTGGTCTTATTGCTGCAAGGAGGACTGGTAGGCTCAGAGGTCAAGCTGCTGCTACTGCTGCCAAGGCTGATAAGGCTTAGGGTTAGGGTAAAAGGGTATTGCTTGTTTTTTGGCCTTTATAATTACATTCAAGGGTATTGACTACATTTATGGTTTTAGAAATTTTGTTTGAATTTTATGGTAACTGAACTGTTTCGAGTTGTTTGAGGAATTTATGCTTTCAGTTTGGTTGCTATTTACTTGTTTTATGTCAAGGTTCCTTATCCTTGTTTTCATATTATGTTCAGCAAAAATTTTCATAGGGTTAAGTTTTAAGGAACTTGATTTTGGTAGTATAAGAGGGGCTAAAATATAAGAATTTCATGTCTATTCTCCTTTCGAGTGCTCATGTTTACTGAATTTTCCAATTTCCGTCTAGCTTGAAGGCTGAAGCTGAGGATTCTAGCTCGCAGATATAGCCCAACTATGACTCGAGAGTTTTAAGGCTAAGCCAAAGATGGAGTATTGTCTCTAATATAATATAAAGCCTTTTATTTAATAACAAGTTCCTATCCACATTTCTCTTAAAGAAAAAGGTGTAAGAGCTTAGTAACTAGAGGTGTGCATGGGCCGGGCCGGGCCGGGTAAAAAATTTTCGACCTGTTTTCAAGGCCTGGGCCCGGCCCAGCCTAAAATATGGGCTTAGAATTTTGTCCAAGCCCGGCCCGAGAAAAAAATGATAGGCCTGAGCTGGCTGCCCTAACCATATTAAATTTTTTTACTTTTTTATTAAATAAAAACTTTAAAATATAATAAATCAAATGCATTTAAAACATAAAAAATATTAAAAAATGGGAGTAAAATAATTCTTAAAATAATATATAAATTAAAAATATAATAAAAAATAATTATATTAAAATTAAAAAATTGAAATAAATTAGAACTAAATTAAGAACTAAATTATATTAATAACAAAAATTTTACAATATCAAAATAACATTAAAAACAATAAAAAAAAACTAAAGTAAAAAAACTAAAGTTACTTAAAATTTAAAATAAAAATAATTTAATATTAAAATCGGTAAGGTAGCCAAAAAAAATTTGCTCGAGGCCCGGCCCGTTTTCTAAACGGGCCTCTTTTTTTTCCCAAGCCCATTTTTCGGGCCTATATTTTTACCCAAACCCTCCCATTTTTCGTGCGGGCCTTCGGGACGGGCTGGGCCGCTCGGCCCATGCACACCTCTATTAGTAACACAAGTTGTGTTATTTCATATTAGAGTCCTATTGTCCAAACAAAAATGATTAAAATGCTAACTAAGCTCCCATGATAGCCTTTCAGCTCTAAAAAACTAGGCTTCTCCACTACTATCCACTATATATTTGAAAAGAGGATAAAAGAATGAGCAACTATTGTTCAGTAAGTATAACCACAACTTGTTAAAAGCATCATCCTACTATTAACCTATGTAAATGAGGATAGGTGAGAAAGAAAAAAATGTATAAAATAATAAATTGTAATGCCAATTATGTTACCAACACAACAGCATCGAAGATGTTCCTAAGATTAAAGGAAGACGCAATTATTCATCCACACATACCAAGGGAATTGTTATACCCTCCATTTGCGCAAGCTAGAAAAGGTCTTGAAATTGGAAGGTCACCTACGAACTCACCATTTTGGGACGACGATCCGAACAACGAAAAACTTAATCTTCATCGAGATATGAAGTTGTTGGTCACTAAATATCACGTGGACTCAACTGCTTTATCCCATCAAATCAGAATGAATGATAAGATCTGTTTTCTTATAGACATCCTTGTCCCATTAAAGACATCCCCCACGCGTTCCGTAATGATGGCTAGTCCAATACATTAACACTATCTTACATGGGACTCTTGCTTATAAATACCTTTAGGAAGAAGGGATCGACTCTTTAAGAAAACTAAACCTACACTTTGTCAACACTCCTTCAACTTTTAACCTTTATACTCTCTTAACCTTCATTCTCTGTAACCTTCGGCTCTTCATCCTAATTGGGTGAACTGACCTCCGTAGCTACCACCACTCTTTACTTGTTGTATCATTGTATCAACAAGAATAAAATAAATAGCAAAACTATGAGCTAACTATTATAACTCGTTAGAAGGGCCTATGCTAACTATTATCACATGTTCGTGGGCTTTGTACTTGTAACAACTCGTTTTTCAGTGGTGTTGAAAACAGTGATTTCGAAACCCCGTTCTCCAATGATCAAGGTAGTAAATATTATTAACTAATATTTACAAGTCAATTATAGTGTTATATCAAATTTTGGTCTGACGAATTTGTTCATTGGATAGTGAAGATACAAGTGTTTCGATCATAAAGTTAGTGGTGTTGGAAAATGAGGTATCGGGACCTCGTTTTCGTAGTTCGATAAATATTTATGGATATATTATATAAGTGAATTGAATTTTGGATAGATAATTTTGTCGAATTAGTAACTAATTAATGTATAAGGACTAAATCATAAAAGTAGTAAAAGTTAATCGTTATGTATTTTTAAATTAATTGAAGGACCCAATTGAGCAGTTGGACCCTTCTAATTATGTTAAACGGTGGTGGACCAAATTTCTTTAACTATGTTTAATATTAGTTAAATTAAAAATTAACTAATTAATAAAGTTTGATTTAAAACTAATTAAAGTATATAAGATAATTAAATAAAAGAAAAACAAAGGTATTATCATTCATCTTCTTCAAAATACGAAAGAAAAGAAAAGAAAATGGGTATGGAAACTTAAAATTTCAGTCAAAATTAGGTATGCTCAATTTAGTCATTTTCTTGTAATTTTTATGTTTTTGAGATTTTAGTAGCTCAATTTAGTTAACCTGTATGTTATTTTTCAAAATTGTTAAAGCTTAAAAATGTTACCATTGATGAATGCTTGATGAAATTGGTGTTATTTGGTTAGATTTAATGCTTAAATATGAAAAAAGACTAGTTTGTAAAGTTTAATTGTTAATTTTGAATGTAGGGACTAAAGTATAAATATTTTGAAATTGATGTTAAAATTTTATAATTATAGATAATAGAGGATTATATAAGGATGAAATTGAAATTGGAAAAAAAACTAAGCTTAAATTTGAAAGATATAGCTATTTCGATTTTAGGAACTAAATTGAATAAAATGCAAAACTTTAGGAAATTTTTGAAAAGAAAAATTAAACAGACTTATGGTTATAATAGACTGTTAAAGGATGTTTAGAATTGATAAATTGAAATGAATTATTATAAAACGATATTTTTAAGGGTTCTGCATGTTTCTGGAAAAATGATTTTAAGTTGCTTAGTTGCTTCTTGGAAAATGGAAGCTCTAGTGTTTGAAGGAATGATAAGCTATGGAGACGATAAAGTTTAAGGTGAGTTCCAAACTCCAAACCTATCGTTAGGTTTTATGTTGATTAAGTATGCATGATTGTATAAGAATGAATTATGATGATATGAGCATGCATTGCATGATTGTGGGTAAACCTTAAAGGAATAGATGAAGTCAGGAAGGGAATGGGGAGAGAACCCATTAGTTACCGCCTCAGGCGAAGCTCCGAACCTTTGGGGGGAACACTGCGGTGTTCGAGCATCAAGATTAGGTGGTGTAAAGGAGGTAATGGGAGGATGATTCGGGTAATATGGAACAATGGAATGGTATTTACCGTGATGATGATATCGATTAGTCCTTTAGGGCGACACTGTGACGACAGTATATGACGTAAGACCATAAATGAAAGAGGCTATGATAGACTGTTATAAGGTAAATGGCGTAAGACTATAGATAAAAGAGGGTATGTCAGTCTAGTATGAAGTACATAGCGTAAGACCATAGATGAAAAATGCCATAGTGGCATGGTACATGGTATAAAGTATAAGGTATACGGTGTAAGACCATAGATGAAAGATGTTATGGCATCCAGGTATGATGAGTAATACCATGAATGAAAGACTCTATGGCATCGTAAGGTAGTATGCCAGGATGTCGAATCGATATAAAACTATGGATGAAAGGCTCCATGGCATCCACAAAGTAAGTCTGCCGGGATAATAAACACGGAATAGAAATAGTCCATCAGGGAAGTAAACACAAGATAGTCCACAGGACAGTAAACATGAGGTAAGTCCGTCGGGACAGTAAACACAAGTTAGTCTGCCGGGACATGAGAAAGAGATGAAAAGGGTGTAAGATCATAGCTTGGCTACGACATCCTTTAGAATCAGCCAGAGAGAAAATCCATAAAATACGCCAATGATGAGTACAGGCCTGGGCGTTAAGTATGAGAATCTACGCATGTGGAAGAAGAGTAAAGGAAGTGTAAGCATGGTAAGCAAATCATAAGGAATCCACCAAAAATGGTGATAGAGGTGGAAACCAACAAGGCACGGGCAAATACCAAATAAGAACTAGAGGAAGATAGGTCTACAAGAGCTGACCTGATTATGGAAAGAAATAAAGTAAATATTTGAGGATCACAAGCAATGATCTGAAAAGAAGATCTGCCAAAAGGAGCTCAATGAAGTTGTACTTGAGAGACAAATCTCGTAGAAAGGGAGGGCAGTTTCACTCCTAAGATCAGGATACTGTCTAAAGGACAGTGTGTCTGTCAAGACTGTTCCTCTTTAAGGAAAAACTAGTGCGAGTATACAGCAGAAAGGATAGTTTCGTAAAGAGAAGACGAAAAAGTGAGATGACAGGCTCGCATAGTCATACGAGCGACAAACTGTTGGTCCAACAAGATAGACCGACCTTCAGATTTGAGACAGGTGAGGTCTCAAGTAAAGGCAGAGATGAAGGGTGAGTTACTAAGAGTAGTCCCCTTCTACGGACAGTAAGATGGAATGAGGATGGGTTTGCTAGAGTGACGAGATATGCTGAAGGTTAACACAATATGGAAATGTCAAAGAGTCCTCGGGACTAAAGAATGAATAGAAAGAGTCTACCAAGGACTAGTATGATCTAGTTTCTGAAGGAATGTATGCTCTAAGAATCCTTGGGCAGATAGTTAAAAAGGTTACCATGAGGGTTTATTATGGGAAGATGATGAATAGCTAGGATAGTTGTAATAACCCGAATTAGGGCCTAATCGAAATAGTGGTTTCGGGACCACAAATTTGAGATAGAAATAATTATTTTATAATTATTTTGAGATCTATGATATGATTGCATGATTGTGTGAAAGTTTCGTGAAGAAATTCTATTCATAAAGTGCTTAATTTGAAATTTGGGACTAAATTGTATAAGTTGCAAAACTTGCATTCTATGAAGTTTTTAGTATGAAATTGCTTTGGAATATTAATTAGGAGGCCTTAAATAGGAATTTGACCAATTTTAAGTTTTTGGACAAAAATGGATATGCATGGGAAATTTTAAAAGTTTAGTAAGGAAGGGCATTTTGGTCATTTGGATTTTAATGAATTAAAATGGGAAAAAATCAAGCAAAAACCCATTCATCTTCTCTAAGGGGCTGCTGAATTTTACAAGACACCATAGCTAGGGTTTCTTCAACTTCTAAGCTCAACAGTAAGTCAATCCTAGTCCCGTTTTTAATGTTCTTTACATTTTTGAAATTCTCGTAGCTCGGTTTACCTATTTCTACCAATATTTTGAGCTAGAGTTTATATTTAAAAATTTACCCATGAATGATATGCATGAATTTTGATGTTTTATGGTAGAACATGAAGCTTGAGATTGTGTTAAACAACTTTTGCTAAGTGATTTTACGTAAAAACAACTAAAATGACGTAATCGGTAAAAATACCTAATGTTCATAAATACATGTTAGAGTGTGAATTTGATGTTTCTATAGAAGGGAAAAATGATCAGCATGTCATAAAACATAAGAAAATAGGATGAAGTTTAATTTTTGAGCTAGGGGAAAAATCATAATTTTGTGAAACTTTAGGGGTAAAATTGTAATTTTTGCCATAGGATTTTTTGGAGTAATTTGAGTAATGTGAGGCATTAATAAGTCAAATGTGTTATTATAGATCAAGAAAGACGTGGAATCGACCTTAATCGGGGAAAAGAAAAGATTTCGAGCTAAATTGCAACCTTTATACATTTTGTACCAAGGTAAGTTCATAAGTAAATAAGGTAACATAATTGTTGTTTTAAGCAATTTAATGTTGTTTATATGATATGATGCTTATTATCATGAAATGTTATGTTTTGTTGTTATTGTTGAATAGTATGTAATTATGTGAATTACTTGATGAGTGTGAACTATCACTGAAGTATCAATTTCGACATTTCGTTGAAGATGGAAAAGGAGTATGATCGAGGAAAATCCCGTTTGAACATTAGGAATAGATTAGGATACAAGTGACATGTCACTAGAAAATTGAGATCCGAACTCGTTGAGTTGTGTTCCGAGTTCGTGAGAATTATGAGGCATCCGAACTCATTGAGTTGCGTTCCGAGTTCACTTATGGATGCAAGTATCCGAACTCGTTGAGTTGTGTTCTGAGTTCATTATGGATGCGAACACCCGAGCTCGTTGAGTTGCGTTCCGAGTTCATTATGGGTGAAATTATGGTAGCTTGATTTTGTGTATCCGAATTATATTTCGATGTGTTCAACGGGTAAAGTTCTAGTGAAATGGAAGAATTCTCGAGATGAAAGTGACTAGTTGGTAAGTGTTGTGGAACGAATACTTTGTACAGGTATGTATTTAACCCTCGGGTTGAGACTTTAATATAACAATAATATGGTAAGATCATGAATGAGAAATATGATATGAATGCTTTGGTGATATTATGCAAATGTGGATTTCGTATTATTGCATGGTTATGTTACTTGCTATTTACATGTGAACTTACTAAGCATTTATGTTTACTTCCTCCCTTCCATTCCTTGTAGTTTTGATAAGCCGGCTTAGAGATCGGGAAGGTCGGAGGCACGCTCACACTATCAACGGACCATCTCGGTATAGTGGCTTGCATATTTTGGGAATATGGCATGTATAGCATTATAATCCTTTTGTGTATATAATCTTATGATATGGTGAATGAGTGATGTGGAAATGCTTATTGATGATTAGCTATAGGAATGGCTAATCAAAATTTATATTTAGTGTTATGTATGCTTAATGTATTACCTAATCCATGGAAAACCATAAAATGGTGAAATTGGTTATAAACATGATGTCATACACAGCAGCTGATGTGTGAATTTGAAAAATCACTAAAACTAGTAGAAATAGAATTAGATGATGAATAAAATATGGAATTGAAGCTTAATGAATCTATTTTCATGTGGAATAAACAAAATAGGTAAAAGAGTTGTATTTTATGAGATATTTACATTTTGGTGAAACAGGGTCAGAGCGATTTCTGGATCCCCTGTTTTGACTTTATAAATTCACCATAAATTGTGTAAAAATAATTAGGACTCACAATTTATATGTATAGATTCCTTATTGAGTCTATTTTTAAGTGAAACAAACGTATAGTCATTGGATTTCTGTACAGGAAGATATTTGATTCGTAGTGCACAGGGGTCAGAGTAGCCGAACCCTGAAACAGGGGAGAATTAGTAAGTAGATATATGAGTCTAGTTTCAGGAAAAAATTAAGGAATTGGATTTCGAGTTTCGTAACTCAAGATATGATTTTTTTAGCGACTGTGATGCAGATTGATAGTTTACTGCGAGAATTGTTTGAACTTGTTTATATGTTAAAATAAGTTTAATAATGTCTCATGCTAGACTCCGGCGACGGTCTCGGGTAAGGGGGCGTTACAATAGTTTAGGTCAACAAACACCCCATATAATAGGGAAAGTGTAAGCAAGGACAAATAAAAGATAAGGAAAGATTTCACTAATGTGGTGAAGTGTCTAAATTACATATCAGAGGAGATTCCACTCATATAAAAGTCTCATGGTGAGCTGAGTAGCTCGAAAGCTCAGTTGGAGCCACCACCTTGATATAGAACACTCATCATAAATGAGAAGGGAGTATATATGTTAAATTATTTTACATTGTGTACCCTCATGTGGTAGGGTTTAAATATATGGATAGAAGAGGAACTCACTAAGTTCAATTAAACTTACTAAAGTTTGTATGATGATCGTAAGACAAGCGAGGAATCAAGGACTTCGAGGAGGGACCAAGCAAACAGTGTGGAGATCGAGGATCGCAGGATGTTAGAGTTATGCATATAGAAATGGAGTACCATCGGAGGTTTCGCTCTGGGAGTTAATGGGTTGTATCTAGATAGCGACTTTAGAATTTGGGCAATGAAATAGTTAACCTGACGAGAGATGTAAGAGGCACATTGTAAACAAGCAGTCTGATTAGCAATATGAACAATTTAAAAGATTATTATTTTTAAATTTATCACAATACAATTTTACTTTTAGACTATTTTATAGCAACTAAGTTAGTAAATTTAAGTATAGGTCTATGGTGACACTCCATACCCGAATCTAGCAGACAGGTCAAGCGTGGGATGTTACAGGGTGTTGGTCAGGGATTTCTTTATCGATGGTTGAGATCTAGCATGTGTTGCGAATTCTCGATACCTTGAGTGAGCAGCATCGAACAAATTTAGCAAAAGTAAACCTGACATACAGCTCGTGTGAGCAAATTCAAATATCACTGCTCGTATGAGCAAATTCGAATATCACAGCTCGTGTGAGCAAATTCGAATATTACAACTTGTGTGACCAAATCGGTCCCGTGTATCCGAAGTTTAATTTACTTCAGCTCTCCAGGTGAAAGACAAAAATGAAAGTGGTATGAAATGAAAATGAAATGGTCGGAATGAATATATATATGAATGAAATTGTACATATGTTATAAGTTGATATGATGGAATATTATATATATTTGTGTTATAAGTAGGGGTGAGCATTCGATCGAATCGAATCGAATCGAATCAAAAATTTTCGAGTTAATCGAGTTTTCGAATCTTATTTTATCATCCTAACTTTATTTGAAATTTTCTCGAATCGAGTCGAGTGAGATGGAATTCGAATCGAATCGAATCGAATATATTTGTTCGAGTTAAATTTTATAAAATAATTTTGGGTCCTTGTAACCACTGTCACCCATCGTAATAAAATTTTTCCACCTTAATCAAAATTTTTATTAACTTTCATCACCTCATAATTTATTTATTAATATTTTATATACGGGTTAGCTTCTTTGTTTGCTTAGTTGTTTCAGACTTCAGTTATCTTCAAATTCTTGTCACTATGTATTTTGGAATTAAAAAATATATTAAATGTAAAAATGTGGTTTTTTAATAAAAGTTATTTTAAAGATAAAATGTGAAATTGATACTAATATAAAATTTTAACATGAATATTTAATGGCATAATTAATAATTCAATTTTAATATAAATATTCAATACGACTAAACAATTCAATCATATAAATAATATAAAATGTGAAATTTAATTTAATAATATAAATAATAGATATAAATAAAATTATTACTATTTATGTTTAGTGATTTTTTTTGGATAATTTTGATTTTTTATTTGAGAGTGAAAGGTGAGAAGTAAAAGTTTAGGGAGAAAATAAAAAAGTTTTGGGGAATAAAAGTTTGAGGGGAAGTAAATAGGTGGAGTAAAATTTTGGAGTGAAAATATTAAAAAAATTGGGGGTGGATTTGGGGTAGATGGGAGGTGGGATGGGAATGAAGTAAAAATTTTAGGGCGAAAGTGGGAGGGAGTAAAAATTTTAGGGGAAAATAAAAAGTTTTGAGGGTTTTGGGAGTAAAATTTTGAAAAAAAGTAAATGGGAGAGTAAAATTTTGGTGGGAAATGGATTTTGGGTAGATTGGGGGGTTGGGATGGAAGGGGAGTAAAAGTTTTGGGGAGAAAGTGGGAAGGAGTAAAAGTTTTGAGGGAAAAGTAAAAAGGTTTGGGAGTTTGGGGTAAAAATGTAAAATATTATAGTTTGATATTCGAATTATTAGAATTATTCGAGTTATTCGAATTTGAAAACTCAACTCGATTCGAACTCGAAATTCGAAAAAAAAATTCTAGTTGACTCGAATAACTCGATTAACTCGAATAACTCGATTCGTTTAACTCGAAATTCGAATTTTTTTTCGATTTTTTCGAGTCGAATCGAGTTTTGCTCACCCCTAGTTATAAGTTCAAACTAACCCATTTGATGTATTTGTTAAATGTTTATGAAAGTATAAGGTTTCCAAAGATGCTATGTTAGATATCAATCTATTACAATTGTATAAATGGTTGAAATGTTAAGGTAAGTTAAGTCAATTTCATATAGACTTACTAAGCATTCAAAGTGCTTACTCGTTATTCTCTTTTTCCTTATAAATTACTGATTTTGCAAAATACGTCGGTTGGATCACCACAAAGCTCACACTATCCTATTAGCTATGCGATAGAATTTTATTTGTTTAAATCTCAGTTATGTGGTATGTACATAGGTGTTTAAAACATGAGTTTATTTGGAAATCATAGTTTGGTTTGAATCATGGTTAATGGTTGATCTTTGATAAAATTATTACCTATACGTATGTGTTTGGTTGATACATGTTTGGAATTTTGAATGACCATTTTGATTGTGAAATGGTTTGGCAAATGATGGTTTAGCATGAACAAAAGCATGATGGTTTAAGTGAAGTATGAATAGGCTAAATTGGTATGTGTGGTGCCAAAATGGCATATTTGATTGATTAAACTTAAAAATGGTTAAATGATTGTTTTGGATGGTATTTTGGCTAGTTTTGTGCAGGAATAAGGGTGAAATTATGCACCAAATAGATCAATGGCATTGGTAGCTTGAAATAGGTATCAAATTACCTAAAATGTACCAATAACAGAGTCATTGTCGAGACGAGCAACCCTGCTCATCGCAACGTTGGCCAACAGATTGTGATGTCCTGACATTGTCGAGACACTGCAACGTGATCAACTGTTTGGCGACGTCATGATGTCGACCCTAGATTTTTAAAACTTTGTAATTTGGTCATATTTCATGCTCGAGTCAACAAAAGAGTTTTCATAAGCTCAATTAAGACTCAAATTTAATTGAATATCATAATATCTGAGTGTTTATGACATGATTAAATACTTGAAGGATTTATTTATGATATGATTAATTTGAAACTTTGAAAATGTTGAAAATTATTCCTTGTTCAATTTTAGGTTGATTTTAGAGCATACATAAGCTCGTATAAGACCCAAGAAAGGTTGCATTTTATGATTATGAATTGAATTGACTGTGATTGTATGATTTATATTTAATTTGAATGTTAATTGTCTATTTTTGCTCTGGCAACAATTCTAGCATCCTGTAACTTGGACCCGATGATCGGTTTGGATGAGGGGTGTTACAGTACTAACCATTATAGTTAGCGAGGCCTAAACTAACTATTATAACCCATTAGAAGGGCCAACAATAACTTCCATTTGTCAATCATATACAATATATTATATTCATTTATCTATGTTGCTTTACCAATAAAAAGGGTAATAAGGTTATATTTACCTCTTTCCCCTTTGTAGCCTTAGCTCTTCTTTGAAAGTTACTAAACTTATCTAAGATTATTCGAAGATAAGATAATTCAAACAATACTTTTAAAGACCAATTATGAAACTGAGTAAAAAATTTTGTTTTAAAAGACTACAACTCGAGTTATAAAACACGAAACTGAGAATCACTGAAAGTGTAAGAATCTAAAATTTATAAACTTTTCAACCATATAAAGTAAATAAGTCCACATTACCTAGGGAATATAGTGCAAAAAATTTGTAGTTCACTATTGATGCTATTATTAAACAATATGCACCCAAAATAAAATTTTGCTTCTCTTCCATATTCAAAACAAAATATCTATAATAACCTCTAATCTCTTATAATTAGTAGAAAAACAAAATTTAAGAGGGTTACCTATTTGATTCTTTTCTTTTCTTTTCTTTAATTTGAACACAAAAGTTTAACAAAAAAAATGCACATTTTTAAGTTAAGAGAAGCTTTGTAGTCACATTTTCAATGCACTAATCTAGTTGTAAGCCTGGGTGTTGCTCCTATTTGGATTTGGTTCCTCCAATCCCAGCCCTAAGAAAGAGAGCAAAAGCATGAGAATCTTTTTTTTTTTTTTTTGGTTCTCTCTACGTAAAAAGAAAAAAAGCCTTATAAAGTAAGCCGAAAGATTTTGGTTTAATAGCTAATAAGTCCTGTCATTCTTGAAGTTTTGTTAGAACTAATTAGGCCCTTGAATTAAACACTCATTACAAAGAAAGCTTACGCATAATATAATTATAAAATCATATAAACTTACAAGTATTACAATCTTCGCACCTTATTAAAATTTGTGGCCTCTAAACTTGAATTATCCTTCTTAAATAAGTAGGCATAATGTTCCTTTATATCTTTTTTTGTTTCCCATGTAGCGAGGTAAAGTGCTTTCTAACTTTAGATCTATGATTTTAAACCACTGAAACATGTTTTTTTTTTTAATCTTCATTTTTCTTCCATTTTAGAACATTTTTCAAGTTAGAGTGAGAAAGTTTTGATTCTTTTATTTCTTGATTTTTTTTTACTTAAATATAGTTATAAATGAGTTTAGAATAGAGTGAAATAGTTGAGAATCAAGTTAGAATGAGAATTGATTAAGGTTATCTTGAAATGCCATAATTGAAAGCTTATAGAATTTTAAAGAGAGAAAGTGTATGAGTTAGTGTTGCTTGTTACTCTTGAGTATTTATGAGCTTTTGATGCGAATTATAAGGTTAGATTAGATTCTTTAGTGTTAGAGGCTTAGAGCTTTAGATGTCGGTTGTGCCAAGATGTATCTCATGTTTAGTTTTAGGTTATTTTTTTTCTTAATTATGTTTTTCTAGTTATGTTTTATAGTTTTGCTTTAATTGTAGTGAAAGAAGTGGTTGAGTCGTAAAAGGCCAAAATGAAGAAAAAAGTTATCGATGCTTGGCGGATATCAGCTTGTGCTAGCTTAAATTAAGTTTGTAGTAGAACTTTATTAAGTAATTTAGTTTAGGATATTATCACAAAAATTATGTTCTTAATGTGATTTGAACTGTTATGCCAAATCCGTGATTAAGTAGTTGTTAAATGGTATAATGTAACACCTCAAAATTCTCGAGACTGTAAAAGGTGTTATTTAGGGAAATAATAATTATATTGAAGGTGATTATTTATTTGGAGAGAAAGTATGAATAGTGAAAATTTAATAAAGACTAAATTGAAAATGCGTGAAAGTTAGAGGATTAAAAGTGTAAATTTACCATTTTAGAAAAGGATGTGAAGTCAAATAAATAGTTTTTTTTATGAACGTGACATGGATATGTATTGATATGTAGAGTTAGAAAATCAAGATATGGACTAAATTAAATAAAGTGAAAAAGTATAATTGTTAATGACCATGTGTCTAGGTCGTGTGACAGAGCCCAGATCGTGTAGCTCTAGACATGGCCATGTGGTCATCCCACACACTCGTGTGTGATCTCACACGCCCGTGTATATGGGCCGTGTAACTCTCTGACTTGGGTCACACGGCCGTGTGCCTGTCTGTGTGAACCCTGCACCTAAAATATTAGAGGCACACGGTCGTGTGACAGCTTGTGTCCCAAGCCGTGTGTACCCAAAAGTGACCAAAATCATGCTCACCTTTCATCCAATTACATGGGTACCTAAACCAATTCATAGCACATGATCACAAGACAATAACCACACCTAAATACAACCAAAACATACCAATTTTAACCAACTAAGACTAAACCAAAGTGCCATTCATGAATATACAAAAAAATGCTCATACCCAAACATTATCATTTCATATCACCTACATGTCAAAACATACACACCAACTAATCTATCTCAATATCATTATATCATACTTTAAGTTTAACAAGCATACTATATAAGATTACCATTTGTAACAGCCCACTTCCGTGCCCTATGCTGGGATGAAATATGAGGCGTTACCACATTCAAACAGATGCATTCAAATGTTTCCGAGTTATAAAAACTAGGTCCAAATTAAAACTTTTCTTTTTTAATCTAAAAGTTCTAAATATGGGCCCATGAGGCCCAAATCATGCTTTAGAAATATCTCGGGATTAACCCCAACATCTTTCAAAACTTTTGAAAAATACCACTTAAAGCAGGGCACACACCCGTGTGGAAGGGCAACATGCCCGTGTGGAACTTAAACATGGACATGCTGGTGGCCCGTATAGCTCACACGACCTGAGCATCTAGGGACATGCCCGTGCCCCTTGCCTGTGTAGATTTATTTTTCATTTCGAACCTACAGGGGTTTTCACATGGCCTGGCACACGCCCGTGTCTCAGCCCGTGTACAAAAACCTGGACATTCTGTTTCTAACTTCAGCATCCCTAAAAGATCACACGGCCAAGGCACACGCCCATGTGTTGGGCCATGCCCTTCACAGGCTGAGACACACGGCCGTGTCTCTGCCCGTGTGTTTACCACCATGCATACTGACTTGTAAAATTTACGTGCAGGGGACACACGGCCGAATGATACATTCATGGAGCTGGCCGTGTGTGAGACACACGCTCGTATGTCTACCTGTGTGGACAATATAAGGTTATCTACCAAGCCCTTTGCCACCCTGAAACACAATTTAACTCCATCCAACATACCAAAATCTTACATAACATGATTTCTAAATTAAGCAACCATACTAACAACTTCACATTCATGAAAGACCTTCTTATATTAATGAAGAAACATTCGATGTTAGCCATTATTCATGCCCTTATACAAAATGAGTCAAATACTAAAATAAGCCAACTGACTTGGCAATTTACAAAGGCATAAAACTCAAAAGTCAATGTCCTATACATGCCATAAAAAAAATAAAGAACTAACTATACCAAGTGCTTCGATTGATAGTGTGATCGATGCCTCTGACGTTCGTTGATCTATGAGCTAATTAGGCAGCACTATAAGGAAATGGAAAGAAATGGGGTAAGCATAAAGCTTAGTAAGTTGCATGAAAATAAACAACAACTACTTATCATAAGGAAATATGCTCATAACCTTTCATAGCTTATTAATGAATACCATAAATAGACGTAAATTCAACTTACTCATCACTATCCAATACGACTCATATTGCATACACTGAGCCCATATCTCATACATTTCAATTAGGTACCTGTACCACTCATCACATGATCATAACTTTTCTCATTTTGATATAAATCATAAACCTTTTGTTGAACCATTTGGAATACTACTGGATATTCAATAGCCCTAACATGGGTTAAGATGCCAACGCCATATCCCAGACATGGTCTTACACTGGCTCTCATCTATCGGTGTCGATGCCATGTCCCAGGCAGGTCTTACACTGGCACACAAAAAGTTGACGCCATGTCCTAGACAGGTCTTACACTAGCTTGTATCTCGTGAGGTCGATGAATGTCCCAAACATGTCTTACACTAGCTCTCGTCTCAATACCGATGCATGTCCCAGACATGTCTTACACTAGCTTAAATATCTCGAGGCCGATGCATGTCCCAGACATGTCTTACACTAGCTCTCATACTGTAGCTGATGCATGTCCCAGACATGTCTTACACTAGCAACACAAATGACCTAAATGTCAATGGCATGAATAACCGAAGATTCCTAAAGCTCAACCGAGAGTTCTACTACTTCAATTCTCATCATGCTTAGTCATTTCCACAATCAAATAGTTTATTCTATAAAAATTCATTCATTCATACATTATAACAATAGAGTTGCATTATTTACACACAACTTACCTCAGATTACAAAATGTAAGTGACTAATCGGTTTTAGTCTACTTGCTTGGCCTTCCCTTGGTCTAGGTTCGGATGCTGTATTTATTGATCTAAAATAATAAAAATTCATCCATTTAATCACTAGATAAATTCACACAATCAACAATTCACATTTTTGGTAAATTGACCATTTTACCCCTAGACCCAGAGATCGATTTTTATCATATTTTCTCATTAACCAAGCGTATTCGAATACTTTTTATACTAGGATCAGCCTACAATTCTCATCATTTCACACATTTATCACCTATTTTACAACTTATGCAAAATGGTCCTTAGTTAGGGTTTCCATGAAAACTACTTCACAAAAGTTGTTTATTTTACAACTATAATTCATTTTCTTCCATAAAATTTCAAAAAACAACACATATGCTTCCATGGAAAAACCCTAAACTCTCAACTATTTTGCAAAATAGTCCCCTCAATAGCTAGATCAAGCTTTAGGGGTTCCAAAAACACAAAAATTATCAAGAAAGACCATCAAAATCACTTACGTGCAAGAGTAAAGAGTGGCTGAAATTTTTTTAAGCTCCAAACCTCTAAAATGGCTGATATTTTCGTTGGTGAAGAGAAGGAATGAAAAAGATGATAGGGACCATCCCTTAAATTAAGGCTCTATGTCCAGCCACTAATATAATATTGGTCTATTTACTCAATAAATACCTCTAATTTAATGTTCCATGACTATTTGACACTTTTAGCTATCAAAATCATACTTTTGCACTTTATGCGATTTAGTCTTTTTTTGTAATTAAGCACGAAATCGCTAAAATTAATTCACCAAAATTTTCATGCACATTTATAATCATGTCATCACAATTAAAATAATATTAAAAATAATTTCTCCGGCTTTGGAATAGTGGTTCCGAAACCACTGTTCCGATTAGCCCCAAAAACGGGCTGTTACACCATTCTACAACATCAAACATGCCAAAACACCACATATAGCTAGGAAACATTACAAACATAATCATTTGCCTTATTACATGCTATATAACCAAAATGTTTACGAAATCTACCAAAGGAGTCCTCGGGATAGTGTGATTCCTTGAGTCGATTTGATCTCTCAATCACAAAATGTAATCTACAAAACAAAAGACAAGACACGAGTAAGCTTACTTGAAGCTTAGTAAGTTCACTAGATTAAACAATAAATCTAACCAAATTAAACATAACAGATCAAATTATAACGTTAAACAATGAAGTTCCTGTCAATCACAGCTCACAACGGTGAGTATTACACAGTTCATTAATTCACATCATATTCTCAATCAACGTACTAATAAAATATCAACTCAGGTAATCAGATGGTATCACTCATTCGAGTTAATTTCAGAGTTTTGACCAGCTCATGATGCTCCTCACACAAGCTGCAGAGAATCCGCAACAAATGCAGGATCTTAAGTCATCGTTATGGTCTATATCATTGGTACATAATACCTGCTAAGTAACCACTGGCTCGCAATGCTACTCACACAAGATGTAGAAAATCCACAACAAATGTAGGATCTCAGCCATCTCTATGGTCTGTACCACTAGCTCAAGGCCTGATAGTTAATATCCATTTTCATTTATCATGAATTCTCCAATCAGTCCATAGTTAAGTATATCATTGAATATAATTACAATAAACATGGAATATATACATTTATAATATAGAAATAACAGTATGAAACTTACAGGACTAATTTGCAGTAATGGCTCAAGTATAGGGACTACTCCGCAACCTTTTCTTTTTCATGATCGTCAACACGTTCTTAATCTAAAATAATAGTTTCATTCAATTAACTAAATAAACAACAAAATTAAGTCATTTTATGCAATTAAGTCATTTTTGACATTTTTACAAATTTACCTACAACATTTCATTTTTATTCAAGTTAGTCCTTAGGCCCAAAATTCACAATTAAACCAATTTTATTCAAAACCCATCTTAGCCAAATGTCAACCCCAATTCAGCCTATGTTTGTGATTAATTCACAACAAGTCCTTAAAAGTTTATCACTTTAATAATTTAATCATTAAACATTAAAATCATCAAAAATTACTTTACAAAATAGTCTTAACTAACAACCGAACTCAATAATCTTCCATAAAACTTTAAAAATAACCCAAACAAATCAATGGCATAATCTAAAATGTTTGAAAATTTTACAAGTTAGTCCTCTGGTTACCTAGATTAAGCTAACTTGAGCTCAAAAAGACAAAAAAATTGTTAGAAATGGCTAGGATTTACTTACAATCAAAGATTCAAAGCTGAACTATGGAAACCATAGTTTCTCTTATGTTTCGTGGAGAAGATGGGTGATTTTCAACAAAATATCATCTTTTCTTTACTTAAATTTAATATATATACTTAGATATTTTTGTAATTTTTAAGTCTTTCCTAATTAAGCTTTAATTAATCACTATTAAATTTAATTAAGCTTATCCACATGTAATAGCAATCACATTAATCCACTAACTTAACCCCTATTGGTTAAACTATTCATTTGGTCCTTTAATTAAATAAACTCAACTTTTACAACTTTCATGATTCAGTCCCTTTTACCTATTAAACTATCTAAACGATAAAATTTCCTAACCAAAATTTAATAAAATCTTAAAAACCTCATAAATATTAATTAAATAATATTTACGAATTATTACATCAGAATTGTGGTCCCAAAACCACTGTTTCTGACACCACTGGAAATCAGACTGTTACACATTTGAATTCATGTTAGCTTTATATTAATTTGAATGTTTAATATATTGATTTAATATGAAATAGTTAAGTAAGATGGAAATTAAGAATTTTGAAATTTTTGATAAGGGTAGTTGTTATTTGATATAGATGAGAATAAAAAAATGAAATAAGAAAAATTATATGTATATATGCATCGAATAAAATATTTAAGTTGGTATGTAATTTATAACTTCACAAAAGTAAATTAAGTTGATATAAATGATAAGAATGTAAATAGATAAATATGGTTATTGAATATGAATATGGAAACGAACTTGTGAATATATTGAATTATGAAAGATATGTTTATTTAATGTTTCAATATGTTATACTAAAATTTCCTTAGGAAGCTTGGTGGGAAATAGTTGGATAAGATTGACATGCCAATTGGAAATTGAGTTATCATATATTCTGAAATTATCATTTTCGTAGTTACTACATATGTATATAATCTTCAGAAAATGGTGTGTGTTGGGTGGTATGTTCTTTGGAACATGGTGTGCTAGTTGGATGCACCTATGATGCAAATGGTGTGTTGGTTGGACATATTTCCTTTTATTCAACTTATGTCTACCATTGAATTACTAGGGAACTTATGTGAAATGTTAATTGATATATTATGATAATTACTAGGGAACTTATGTGAAATGTTAATTGATATATTATGATAATTGATAAATGTGATTATATGTGTAACAGCCCACCTGACGAAATCTGAGTATCTGATAATTGTTTATAGTGTTTTGGTGAATTAAGTATAGAGATAAGTAAGTAAATTGTTTGCTTTGATTAAGTATAGAATTCTTTGTATGCGCCATTTGGCAAACTCTTAGCTTGGCGAAGATCTGTGGTTTGGTGGACTCTTCCATTAAGTGTACGCCACCCAGATGCTTTGGCGAACTCGTTTGGTTTACTATTGAATAGATTTGTTTATTATTTAATAAGAAAATTTAGTTAGTTAAATTGATACTTAGTTAGAATGGAACTAAGCTATTATAGATGAAAAGACTTAATTTTTTATAAGCGCACTTAATCACGAGAATTAAGAGAGTTAGTGGAATTATTTAATTTTTTCACTAAACATTGTCTCTATGCTTAAGTATATAAGGGTTGCAATGCCTTCACCAAAAATCTTTGCGTTTTCTTTGTATTAATCTTCCTCGATTTTCTTTTCATTTTCTGAAAATCAAAGTTTAGAAAACCTGTTTGAAGTTGGGTTTTCTATAGTCAACCAACTTATACGTTTCCCATAGCTATCTAGTAATTACTGTTGAACCCTAGGTTATTTTTAAGGTTATTTACGTGTTTTCGATTCTACATGCATAAGTGCCAGACTGATGTGTAAGGAAGGAAACTTTTTGGTTCTGGGTTAAGTCTTAATGTTTCATGCATGCATGTTTAGATTCGATGAAGTAGTAATCTGATATGTTTAAATAACCTTTGTCGAAACCATTTTTTGAAAAAAAACGAAGTCAACTTTATTTTGAAAATGAAAACGAAAAAAGGGGAGTCGCCACCGATCCTTTTTATTTAGGTGTGATCGGATCACCTGGTGATTCAGTCGTTTTAACAAAAATTTAAATTTATTAAAACGATGATTTTTGATCTACAAAATCTAGAAAACGGATTCGGGAGTCGGTTACGCAGGAGGAAGGGTTAACACCCTCGATACGCCCAAAATTCGTACCTAGTTGATTAATTAATGTCTTGTTGTCGAAAATTTGAGACCTTTGAAGATTTTAAAAGAACGATCCTTTGTTAAAATATTATTTAATTAATTTTTTTGGGAAAATGACGTATTTCACGTTAATCGAGAAAGACGATTATATCCCGTAAGTTAGGACACAATATCTTAAATTCCCGATATGCGAATAAACCGAGGAATTTATTTATTTTGAAAGATATTTGATTATTTTGGTTTTAGAAAGAGATCATATCCCATAAGTTAGAACACGATCTTTTCTTAATACCGAAATTATTTTAAAAAAAATTAAAACATTCCTATATTCGAATTTATCGAGAAAATTGAAATCTCGTTAGTTAGGGAATGAACTTTCAAATCTCGAAATACGAAATATCGCTTATTTGAAGCAAAATTTTAAGGTATCGAGTAAAAATATAACGCGATTTGGAGTAAAATGTAGAAACAAATTACGATGCTAATACAACAACATAATAACAGATGCGATAACACGAATAACAGTAACATGAACAAATATACAAGAATGAAATAAAAACAAGGCTAATGAAAATATAAATAAATATACAAGTAAAACAAGAATTATTAAAAAACTTTAAACAAATCAATGAGAAAAAAAATGAAATAAGCAAATAAATAAGTAAATAAAAAATATATAATATAATAAAATAATAATAATGATAATAATAATCGTAATAGTAATAAAAATAATAACAGTAATGATAATAATAATATAAAAAAGTATAGCAATAGTAAAATAATGATATTAATACATAAATATAAATGGAGATGTAATACCTAAAATAAAATAATAACAAAAATATAAATAGATAAGAAATGTAAATAGATAAATAAAAACTAGATGAATAATAAGAAAATAAATATAGATGAAAATATAATAATATTAATAATACAATAGTAGTAATAATAATAATAATAATAATAATAATAATAATAAAGTAATGATAATATATTAAATAGTAAAAGAATAAAAAGAATAATAGTAAAAGTAATATAATAATAATAATAATAATAATAATAATAATAATAATAATATAAATAATAGTATAATAATGATAGTAATAATAATATATATTAGATTAGTTAATTTAATAATAAAATGGTGAAAATAACAAAAAAGGACTAAATCGAACGTAAAAATAAAATTTTGGGGCAAATCTGGAATAAAAATAAGGCAAGGGACCGAATTGAGGCGTGCGAATAACAAGGAGGGACCAAAAGGGAAAATTTCCCCTCCCTTCCAAAACGCACAGCATCAGGGAGGACCATATTGAAATTTGAAGTAAATTTCTGGGCCAAAATTAAAAATCAAAAGGAATTTAATTGCAAATTAATAAAAAAGCAGAAGGACTGCGCGCGTAAATATCCCAGAAACCAAAAACAGGCGGATCCATGGAGCGGGTCGAGTCAAGGCGCGGGTCCTAGACGAAACGACGTCATTTTGAGGCTTATGAGCTTAAGCAAAACGACGTCGTTTTGTTTTGCTATTTAAGGCAAAAATTTTCCAAAAATTTCATTTTCACCTGCCTTTTAAAAAAAAAAGACCCTCCCCTCTCTTATTTCTCTTTGGCCAGAGCCAGAATCCGGCAAAGGGACCGCCATGGTGTCGTCGCCGGCCTCCAAAAAAGGTATTTTTTATTATTTTTTTCTATTTATATGTAACTGATTTTTTGAAGAAAAATAGAGAAAATGTCGATGTATGTTTATAAGTAGATAAAAAAGAAAATAAATAAAAAAGAAAGACAAAGAAAAAAGTACCCTTGTATAACTTGTTTTTTTTTTCTCCGAATCTGTTTTGTAGATTTGTTTTTTTTAATATTTGAATCTCTTTTTTTTATATATTCAAAAGTGTTCAGAGAGATTACGAAGGATTTTTGATGGCTTTTATAGCCATTTTTACATGATTTCTTGCTGTCTTTTCTTATTTAATCCTTGCAGGTGCAACTTGAGGCGATGCGATGAGTGGCGTGCTGAAATTTCTTTGGTCGAGAAGGCTAGGGCGCGGTGATTAGAAAACCTAGGGGCTAGGTTTTCTTCTTTTTTTTTTTGTTTTTTCTATTATTGGGCTGATGGTTTTAGGTTATTTGGGTTAGGGCTTAATTGGGTTTAGGTTATTTGGGCTTTGGGTTTTGTAATTGGGTATTGGGTCTGGTTTGGGTTTTGGTTTTTGTTTTGTATTTTGGGTGTTGGCTTGGGTTTTATTTCTTTGTGGGCCCCGGGAAAAAATTGGGTTGTACAGCTACCCATCTTTGCTCGTTGTCGTGTAACGAGAACAGAGCAAAGACTTTTAAGAAAGACCAACCCAGTCTCACCGAGTCTCAACTTCTTTGGTGCTCCTCTTTTCAGGTAGCCTCGTTCCAGTCCACTGCATCTTGTTACTTAGATCCACTCTACCGCAACTTCAGAGAAATAAGGTTTGTAGTTTTCATCGTGCCCCACTGCAACTTCAGGGAGATAAGATTTGTTTTGATCTGCTCTACTGCAACTTCAGAGAGATAAGATCTGTAATTTATAGCTTCAATCTATTCTACTACAACTTCAGGGAAATAAGATTTGCTATCTTCAGTCTGCTCCACTGCAACTTCAGGGAGATAAAACTAGTGACTTCAACCTGCTCCACTGCAACTTCAGGGAGATAAGGTTTGTTTTGATCTGCTCTACTGCAACTTCAGAAAGATAAGATCCATAATTTATAGTTCAATCTGTTCCACTGAAACTTCAGGGAAATAAGATTCTCTATTTTTAGTCTGTTCCACTGCAACTTCAGGGAGATAAGACTTGTGAATTCACCAATCTTGCTACGTCGTCCTCTGGGTGACATAACCTGTAGGATTGATTTCATAGGCCTATGCTTATGGCAAATAATTAGGATGTAATTATCAGAATGAATCAAATGCTCCTAAATAGATGTGTATGAATGATATTTGCATGAATGCAGAATCTCATGAGAATAATCCTTTCTTAATTTTTGGGTTGTCATTGCTCATTGTTTATCAAGGTTCTATTACTGACGCATTATCCTGCCTTCTTGTTCAGCTGGTATCTTTAACAGAAATCCCAAAGAAATAGTCACAATTTAGACTCTTCTTTCTCAAATATTTTCGACCTTTAGGTTTGGTTAGTTCTAAATAATAGTCTTGTTTCAGGTTCCTGTATTATTTAGAAACTTTTAGAGTAATATGCAGAACTCCTTTTATGATAGTATCATTAGTCTATTAATCGTTATTTCAATGCAAAATGCTTGAAAAAGATCATAATGATGGACAAAACTAAAATTTATTAGAATCAAAATTTGAAAAGAGTAGATTAATCAAAGAAAGCAAACATTGCTGAAATACAAAATGAATAAAAGGAAAATAGGTGCCCCAAATATCGCAATATGAGCTTCTCTACACAAACTTCTTGAAGACCCTTTTTGAGCTCAATATGTGTTTAGGGGATCTAGAGTATTCTAGTGATGCCCCAAGACGTAACATCTCTCATCCTTGTTAATTCAGGTGCCGCAAGACTACCGCATGCCCCACCTTCGATCAAAAAATCGAATTGCCCTTTTACGGGTTTTCAAGTCAAAATCCCTTTGGTCTCAAGGTGCCCTTTACGGGTTTTCGCCTTGGCCTCTCCTTTTTTTTTAAGTGAATTATTTCTTAACCGAATCTGAATTCACCGGATTGGGTAAAGTCTTGTCATCCATTTCAGTCAATATCAACGCTCCTCCAAAAAAGACCTTCTTTACCACATAAGGTTCTTTCCCAATTTGGCATCCATTTTCCTCTGTAATCTTTTTGTATGGGTAAGATCTTTTTCAATACTAGGTCTCCTTCATGGAATTTTCTGGGACGAACCTTTTTGTTGTAAGTTCGCATCATCCGTTTTTGTTACATCTGACCATGGCGGATAGCCTTTAACCTTTTCTCTTCAATCAAATTCAACTAATCGTATCGGGACTGGATCCATTCTGTTTCATCCAACTTCACTTCTGACAAAACTCTGAGGGAAGGAATCTCGACCTCGATGGGTAAAACTGTCTTCATTCCATAGACCAATGAGAAAGGCGTTGCCCCGGTGGAAGTCCTGAAAGACGTTCGATAAGCATAGAGGGCGAATGGTAACTTCTCATGCCAGTCTTTATAAGTTTCAGTCATTTTCCCCACAATCTTCTTAATGTTTTTATTGGCTGCCTCAACTGCACCGTTCATCTTCGGGCGATACGGTGACGAGTTGTGGTGTCTGATCTTAAACTGACTGCAGACTTCCGCTATCGTACTGTTGTTCAAATTCAATGAATTATCAGATATGATCCTTTCTGGTATTCCATATCGACAAATGATTTCCTTTTTCAGGAACTTGCTGACTGTCGATTTTGTAACGTTGTCATATGAAGCGGCCTCTACCCACTTGGTGAAGTAGTCGATGACCACAAAGATAAATCGATACCCATTTGAAGCTTTTGGCGAAATTGGCCCAATGACATCCATGCTCTACATAGAAAAAGGCCATGGAGAAGTCATAACATGTAGCGGTGAAGGAGGCACATGAATCTTGTCTCCATATATTTGACACTTATGACATCTTTTGGCGTAGTTAATACAATCCCTTTTCATGGTGGACCAATAATAGCCGAACCTCATAATCTGTCTGGCCATTGTAAAGCCATTAGCGTGTGTCTCACATACACCCTCATGGACTTCTTCTAAGATTTTCTTAGCCTCTATAACGTCTAAACTTCTTAATAGCACCTGATCCTTACTTCTTTTGTATAGGATCTCCCCGTCCATGACATAATCATTGGCCAGTTTTCTCAACGTCCTTTTGTCATTTTAAATAGCTTGGTCGGGGTACTCATGATTCTTCACATATCGTAGTATATCATGGTACCAAGGATGATCATCCTTTTGTTCTTCTTCTTCGATGTTGTAGCAATGAGTCGGAGCCTTGTGAATACTCATTTGGATCGATTTCACATCCTCTTGTTTATTCACTTTGATCATGGAAGCTAAAGTTGCTAGGGCGTCAGCCATCTGATTTCTTCTCTCGGGAGATAGCAGAAGATAATATCATCAAACTCTTTAATTAATTCAAGGACTAAACTTAGATAATTGATCAACTTGGGATCTCTTATCTCTCATTCACCTTTAAGCTGATAGATCACTAGCGCAGAATCCCAATATACCTCTAGCATTTTAATCTTGCGTTCTATGGCTGCACAAATTCCCCTGATACATGCTTCGTATTCGGCCATATTGTTTGTGCAATCAAAATCCAATTTACTAGTGAAAAGATAATGATCTCTGTTTAGGGATACCAAGACTGCCCCAATTTCGTTACCCACCGCATTTGATGCTCCGTCGAAGTTTAGCTTCCAAGGATGACTTTTTTGAGAGTCTTCCTCAGTGGTTGTCACGTACATCAAATCTTTATTTGGGAAATCAAAGTTCAGAGGCTCGTAGTCTTCTAAAGCTCTACTAGCTAGAAAATCTGCTATTGCACTCCCTTTTACAGCTTTCTGATTCACATAGACTATATCAAATCCGGTAAGCAGAATTTACCATCGGGTCATTCTCCCATTTAAAGCAGTCGACTCCATCATGTACTTCAGAGGATCGAGTTTCGAGATGAGCCAAGTTGTGTGATACAACATATACTGTCTCAATCTTTGGGTTGTCCAGATTAAGGCACAACACAACTTTTCAATTGGCGAGTATCTCATCTCACACTCAGTGAACTTATTGAGGTAATATATTGCTTTTTCTCTCCTTCTTGAATTATCGTGTTGGCCAAGCACACATCCCATAGAATTTTCAAATACTGCCAAATACAGTATCAATAGCTTATCTGGACTAAGTGACGTCAACACTAAGGCATTGGACAAGTATTGCTTAACCTTGTCAAAAGTCTTCTGGAACTCCTCATCCTAAACACCAGGGTTGTGTTTCTTGAGGAGACGGAATATGGGGTCACATTTCTCGGTTAGTTGTGAAATGAGTCGAGCGATGTAATTTAGTCTTCCTAAGAATCCTTGAACTTCTTTCTGAGTACGCGGCAGAGGTATCTCTTGTATGGATTTGACTTTATCTGGGTCAATCTCAATCCCTTTTTCACTGACTATGAATCCTAGCAGTTTTCTTAACCTGGCCCTGAAGGTACATTTTGCTAGATTGAGTTTTAGCTGGAATTTTCTCATCCTCAAAAATAATTTCCTCAAGACTTGCACATGCTCCTCTTATGTCCGTGTTTAGCGATCATGTCATCGACATAAACTTCAATTTCTTTATGCATCATATCATGGAACAGGGTTACCATGGCTCTCTGATATGTTGCCCCTGTGTTTTTCAATCCAAATGGCATTACCTTATAGCAAAAGGTTCCCTACATGGTTACAAATGTAGTCTTATCCATGTCTTCAGGATGCATCTTTATCTGATTGTATCCTGATAAACCATCTATGAAGAAGAACAGTGACTAACTTGCCGTGTTGTCCACTAAGGTGTCGATATGGGGCAGTAGGAAGTTGTCCTTTGGACTGGCTTTGTTCAAATCCCTGTAGTCTACACACATTCATACTTTTCCATATTTTTTAGGGGCGGGTACGATAGTGGCTACCTATTCTGAGTACTTAACCACTTGTAAAAAACCAGCATCGAATTTTTTCTTGACCTCCTCTTTTATTTTCAACAAAACATCAGGCCTCATTCTTCCAAGCTTTTGTTAAACCAACTTGCATTCTTCTTTTATGGGGAGTCGGTGTACCACGATATCATACTTAGTCCAAGTATATCTTGATACGACCATACGAAAATATCTTTGAATTCTTGGAGTAACTCAATGAGGTCTCGCTTTGTCTCCGCGGTAATGTAAGTTCTGATCTTTACTTCTTTCTTTTCTTGTTCATCTCCCAAGTTCACAATTTTTACTAACTCTTTGTGAGGTAGAATTTGTTTCTCCTCATGTTCTACCATCCTTAACAAATCAGGAGATAAGTTACAGTCTCTGTCAACTTCAAAGTCCTGAGATCCCTCTAGACACAGATTTCGCTCAAAAAGAGATTCTGAGTTAATAGTAGCGTCGCTCATATCGTTGATATCTGGAGACTTGTTGTAGGTGTGAAGGAAGATACAAAGAACAAAAGAATCTAAGAATAATGATTTGTATGGTATGATTATGAATGAAAGAACAAAAGAATATTTGCTCGGAATAAGACAAAAGATGCATTTCATTGAAATAACGATTTTGAACATAAGCCTATTTTACAAAAAAAGGACCCTTATTACTCCTAGGCCTAGAGTAATAAGTGTGTTTTGGACATTACTCTGTGTTAGTTCTAAAGACTACAAGAATCTCTTCCGCAGTCCAATTATTCAGAACACTTCCCGGCTCATAAGGGTGAATGCCTGACAAATTCTCTACTCTAGTTCTTTCTTCGTATGTGGCATTTCTGTCCAAATTTTCCAACATTTCTTCAACAGCTTCTTTTCTTGTCATCTTTCGATCAGGGTGAATAATTCCTCCTGATACGAACGTTCTATATACATGAGAAAATGTCAGTAGTTCCCATTTGACCTCTACTCCGCTTAATCGTGCTCTCCTCCTCTCTTTTTTCTTCTCCAACTCTTTCTTCTTTTTTTCACATCCAACTTGTAACCCAAACCAAAGCAATCTCACTTTTCCATCAGATTTGGTACTTCGACCTTCTCCTGGAGATATTTCCCAAGTCTTTTTCCTGGAATGGCTTCCTTTTCAACTGTCAATCGTAAGCCCATCTTCGTAGCTTTGAATATTCTGGGCATAGGGATCTTGTTCCCTTCGATGACGAAGGTCGCATTTACAAATTCCAGCTATCAAAAAGAACATTATATCGCTTCATCGTCTGCCCCTATGTATGGCGCATTCCTAGTCGCAGATGCAATGATGTCTTCCTCCGCGTTTATCATTATCAATCGCCCTTCATTTACCAACTTCAGCTTTTGATACAGTGACGACGACACTACCCCAGCTGAGTGAATCCAAGGCCTCCCCAATAAACAATTGTAATAAGGCTTGATGTCCATCACCAAGAAGTCTACCTCGTCCATGTTTAGACCAATCAGGAGCGGAATCTCAATCCTTCACATTAATTTTCTTTCAGTACTGTTGAATGCTCTCACTATGTTTTGGCTCGTTTTCATATGAGAGCAGTCCACAGGTAACCTATTCAGTGTAGATAAGGGCAGGACATTCAGTACAGATCCATTGTCAATCAACACCCCTGGCAGTGTATATCCGTTACAACGAGTCGTGATGTGCAAAGCCTTAGTCCATCCCCTGCCTCCTGGCGGTACTTCATCATCATTGAAGAAAATGAAATTGACGGCACTTATATTGTTGACTAGACGGTCCAGCTTGTTTACTGAAATATCGTTAGCGACATAAGTTTCATTCAGTACCTTCATCAATTCGCTACGATGGGTTTCTAAGCTTAAGATTAAAGCTAGTACCGATATACGAGCTAGCTGCTTGTGGAGTTGTTCCACGACACTATATTCGTTATGTTTTAGAAACTTCAAGAATTCCTTAGCTTCTTTTTCTGTTACCGATTCATTAATAGGCGGTTCAAGTCTAACTGGCTTTTCTTTTTTTTGCTCGATCACCAATGATTTTGCTTTAACAAGCTTGACTTTTGTATTTGAGGTATCATAGCGTCTTCCGCTGCGCGTATAGAAACCTACGTCTTGATCTTCCTCTAATGTATTAGCCGGGATTTCCTCTCTTGGAATTGTCACATTGCAGTTATAGTTCCAAGGTACCTACTATCTTTATAAGGAAAAGCAACGGGCTTCTGGACTTTGGTGCGACTTGTGCCCTGGCTTCGTTAATTCCTTATCGCGAAATGATAACCACTGGGTGGTTGACTTTGTAGATATTCTCTGTTGACCCATCTTCTAAGGCACATACATCTTTTCCTTCTGGGTTTTCGGCGTACTCAAAGAACTCTAGCTCTTTATTATCCATCAATCCTTGTACTAGATCCTTGAATTCACTGCATCTTTAAATCTCATGATCCTTTTGATCATGGTACTCACAATAATTCTTTGTTCCTCTAGATCTGTCCCTTGAATTCTGCGTAATTAACCCTCTTTCTACCATTTTCCTCCACACTTCTTTCAGCCGGGTATTCACTTCTGCGATATTTAGCTTGATTTCTTTTCCCGAACTCTCAATTATCTCATTTACTCCCTTATCCACATGGTTAGGTAACGGATTTTCTGCACTAGATGTATCATCAAATTTCACAATGCCTATTTTAATGAGTCTTTCGACCAACTTCTTGAAAGCGGTGCAGTTTTCTATCTACTGTCCCATGACTCCTGCATGGTATTCACATTGGGCATTTGCATCGTACCATTTGGGGTATGAGGGTTTCATTGGCTTTAGATAGAAGGGGGACACAACATGTGTATCAAATAAACATTGGTACAATCCTTATACGTCATTGGGATAGGCGTAAATTAGAGTTTCTCCATATTTTGCTTTGTGTTAGGCTCTTGTCTAGGTGGGCCTTGCTGACCAGTGGTTGTCGTCCTCGATTGGCTTACAGTGATCGATTTTGAATATGTGCTCAAATTATTTACATCGTTCTCCTTCTTCCTCGGGGTTGTCTTTTTGGTTTTGCCCCAGCTTCTATTTTCCCGCACCTTATCGCATTTTCTATTATTTCTCCAAACATTACTATGTCCGAGAAACTCTTAGTTGCGCTTCCCTGCATGTGATTAATGAAAGGTGCCTTCAGGGTATTAATGAAGAGCATGGTGGTTTCCTTTTCTAGTAGAGGTGGTTGGACTTGTTTGGCCACCTCTCTCCACCATTGGGAGTATTGCCTGAAGCTTTCATTATGCTTTCTCTTCATGTTTTGTAAAATGATTCTATCAGGGGTCATATCCGTCACGTGACTATACTGCTTTATGAAGGCTTGTGCTAGATCCTTCCATGAATTGATCTTGGTACGGCTCAATTGGTTGTACTATTTGGATGCTGCCCCAACTAGACTTTCTTCGAAACAGTGTATCAATAGTTGGTCATTATTCACATAGCCTGCCATTCGCCTGCAGAACATGGTGATATGAGCTTCGGGACAACTAGTCCCGTTATACTTCTCAAACTCAAGAGTCTTGAGCTTGGGGGGAAGCACCAGGTCCGGAACCAAGCTCAATTCCTTAGCATCGATTCCACCACGATAGTCGGCATTCTCTATTTCTTTAAATTTTTCTTCTAACCATCTACACCGTTCTTTGAGTTCTTTTGGGAGCTCTACCCTTGTCTTTTCTATTTTTATCACATTATTGAGATCGGAGGCAGCAGGGTTAGTTGGGTTATCCCCTGGATTAGAGCCTGAGCCGGCTTGGTAGTTCGTCGGTGCCGAAATACCGACCTGAAACTGTTGGGACCTGATTGTAACAGATGGCCTTCGTGGGTACACTTCAGGTTGTATCTGAACATTCGTTGGAGTAAAACCTGAAGGGTAGAGGGGATCATCATTGTTATTTCTAGTATCGTTCATAGGGTCATTTCCCTTGTCCTGTCTACCAATCAGTAGTTGTGTTAGCTGGTTCATCATGTTCCTTTGTGATTCCATCATTTGGTCCTTCATATCATGCTGGATTTTAGCTAATTGCTCTTGTATTTGTGCTTGCATCTGTTCTTGCATCTCCTTCTGCATTTGTTTCAACTTTTCTAGTCTTTTATCCATCGCTTTAACTTTTTTTCGTGTACCGTAAGGATGAGTACTTGGTTGATTTCCGTCGGTTTCCAGATTACTGAAATGATTTTTTTAATTTTTAATAGTTAGGGTCTTTTTATGAAAATTAATGCACATGATGCGATGGAATGCAAATGCATGAATACAATAAATGCAAATACATGAATGCAATGGATGCAAATAAAAGGCATTGATTCTGATTCAATTCTATTATAGTAACTTTTCCATAAAACAAATTTCTTTACATAAAATGGATTACATATAATGCGTTGCCCTGACACCTAAAGCTTTGACTTGCCTAAGAAGCCAAGCTAGCTCTCAGCCTCGGTCTGATTCTGACTCGTATTTTAAACTCAGTACATCGACCTGAACTGCTAAGGTTTGTAAGTGATCGGCCACTTCTCGCACTTGAGTCAAAGCTTCGCCCATGACGTAATCACTATCCCTGACCTGATCTTCAGATTGATGAAGCTGCTCCTTCCACCGCTCATTATTTGCCTCAAAGAGTTCAATCTGAAGTTCACAGCTTTGCAGCGCGGTTTCAAGTTCTTCTGTCTTTGCCTTTAATTCTTCAATTTTGCTCAGACTAGCCTTCAACTCGATTACAGAGTTACGACTACGATACTGATACAATGATCTTTCTAACTCTGACACCTGAATATTTAATCCCTCATTCTCATTTTGGCTTTCTACCAAACTCTTTTTTAGAGTATCTTCTCGAGCTTGAGCATCTCAAAATTTTTCTTCACATTGGCTGGTTCTACTTTTTTCCTCTTTAATTTCCTACCGCCATTGTTCTGATGTTTTTCCCAGCCCATCGGTTCTTATTAACCTTCGCAGCTTTTTGTAGTCTGTTTTTAAACTGTCCAAATCCTCTTCAGCCTTGGGTTTTCCTTTTCTCAGTTTTTCAGCTTCTACTTTCTGAACATTGACATCTAGCCCAGCTGCATTTTTTTCTTCCTCTAATTGCTCGATCCTTTTTTCTAACTCCAAACTCTTTCTCCTGAAATCTTGTTTGATGATCTCTAGCTCAAATGGGATCACCTTCAAGTGTTCTTCCATTGATCGGGTGTTTTCTTGATCTGACGTAGAGATGTTGTAGTTGATCCTCTGACCCCACCACCGGTCATACTCAGGGGTAGTCATTGGATTAGCAGCAAACCTTTTCATTCTACGAGTTTGGTTCCAGGCATTCGATATCTCACGAACTTTCTTTTTGTAATTATCTCCCTTGTATACAACTCACACTGAGCAAACCCCTGTGTTGGTGGCGTAAACTTTCTTGATCTATACTGTCTTAACACGAGCAGAGGAGCATAGCCGACGGCTCCCTATATCCCAAGCAGGGGAACCCAATTAAAATCTCCACATCGATATCATATCTCGTTTGGGACAATCCACAGGGCTCTCCATTCTACATCTTCCTCTTACAGATTCTGAAGAATCGTCATCCACTTTTCGTCTGTAATATCATCCCGTCTCAGTGTAGCCATTAACTCTTTCAGTGGAGAGTAGTTTTCAGAGAAGATGCGATACGAGACCTTTTTCACTTTCCAAAAAAGGTTGTGGAACCAAGCTAGTAAGAGTTGTGCGCATCCGATAAATCTCCCTTCTCCCGCTCTTCAACAAGCATTTAATGATCTAAAAATTTCAGCCAAAATCGCGGGTACAGGTGTGACCCTTTTACTAAGCCTGTCAAATAAATCGAAAACCACCTCCTCTATATGCCCCAAAGCCTTGGGGAAGATAACCGTCCATAAATGCTCAAAGTGAAAACATCAACCCTCTTCTTCATATCGGGATGCGCTAGGATTAAATCCCTCAAATTTCTCCAAGGGATGCACTTATAATCTCCCCTTTGCTTGATCCAGGCTGTAACCCACTGTTCACTCATTCCCGTGATGTTCATCAGCTTTTTTGAAAATGTTGGGACGTTGGCAGCTCTGGAATAAGCTTTGTTAACTTGAATCCTCAGGTAACGGAGCAAGACCGTGTACTCTTCTATAGTAGGTACCAAATCTACTTTCCCGAAAGTGAAGCAACTGTAAGAAGAATTCTAATACTGGACGAGGGCTCAAAATATTTGCTCGTCTACCTTGATATCAAAATAGCTATTTGATCTCGTCATTCCACTGAACCTAAATTTTTTTCATCTCTTGGAGATTATTTTGGGTTACACTGATCCGAGTGAAATCCCACAATTCTGATACATACCCCTCAGTAAGACTATCACATTTCTCTTGCTGCGTTGTCTCAGCCCATATCCGGACGGCCGCATTATCTTCTACTTTATCAAGAAACCCCTTTTTCCATGATAAGTTATCTATTTAGCAACTGAATGTGAATCAACACCTTTAGTGATGAAAATGCCATGCAAATACAATTAAAGCAAAACAAAGCAAGTCAGTATTTCATACACAGTTTAAAGCAAGTAAGGAATAATAAATATAGCACATGCTCGAGTAACCACTAGGGTTTGAAGTAGTTCTATCTAAGGCGGGTTCCTACGGCTCACTATATGCGGTTCAGTTCTAAAGTAAAGGTACTTCAACCAGCAGATTCCTCGATCCTCACCCAGTATAGGCTCATATAGACCGAGTTTAGTTCAGGGGAATACATTTTCCTAAGGCTGCACGGAAATCAAAATCTCACGAACACATAGGTACGGATGTATTTCGAAAGCGATCCACTATCCTACACGAAGGTGAAAACCTCACAAAGGAATAGTTTCTCACTCCCACTTAAAAGGGTAAGATCAGTCGATCATGCAGTGCAATGTGCAAAAAGATACCAAAACTTAAACAGCATAGCAATTATAAACCACAGTGATGCAGATTGTAACAAAGACGGATGAAATGCAACGAAAGGATCGTATATTTAAACCAAGTTTGCAATTTTTGACAAGAGGACAAAAATTAATCAGCTCGTGGCTTGACTCTCTTATTTTGAAAAAAGTCCCCAGCGGAGTCGCCAAGCTGTCGAAACCATTTTTTGAAAAAAACCAAGTCGACTTTATTTTGAAAATGAAAACAAAAAAAGGGGAGTCGCCACCAATCTTTTTTATTTAGGTGTGATCGGATCACCTGGTAATTCAATCGTTTTAACAAAAATTTAAATTTATTAAAACGATGATTTTTGGCCTACAAAATCCAGAAAACGGGTTCAGAAGTCGGTTACGCACGATGAAGGGTTAGCACCCTCGATGCGCCCAAAATTGGTACCTAGTTGATTAATTAATGTCTTGGTGTCGAAAATTTAAGACCTTTGAAGATTTTAAAAGTACGATCCTTTGTTAAAATATTATTTAATTAAAATTTTTTGGGAAAATGACGTATTTCACGTTAATCGAGAAAGAGGATTATATCCCGTAAGTTAGGAAACAATATCTTAAATTCCCGATATGCGAATAAACGCCGAATAATTTATTTATTTTAAAAGATATTTGATTATTTCGGTTTTAGAAAGAGATCATATCCCATAAGTTAGAACACGATCTTTTCTTAATACCAAAATTATTTAAAAAAAATAAAACATTCGTATATTCAGGTTTATCGAGAAAATCGAAACCCTGTCAGTTAGGGAACGACCTTTCGAATCTCGAAATATGAAATATCGCTTATTTGAAGCAACTTTTTCATGTATCGAGTAAAAATATAACGCGATTTGGAGTAAAATGTAGAAACAAATTACGATGCTAATACAACAACATAATAACAGATGCGATAACACGAATAACAGTAATATGAACAAGTATACAAGAATGAAATAAAAACAAGGCTAATGAAAATATAAATAAATATACAAGTAAAACAAGAATTATTAAAAAATTTTAAACAAATCAATGAGAAAAAAAATGAAATAAGCAAATAAATAAGTAAATAAAAAATATATAATATAATAAAACAATAATAATGATAATAATAATCATAGTAGTAATAAAAATAATAATAGTAATGATAATAATAATAATATAAAAAAGTATAGCAATAGTAAAATAATGATATTAATACATAAATATAAATGGAGATATAATACCTAAAATAAAATAATAAAAAAATATAAATAGATAAGAAATGTAAATAGATAAATAAAAACTAGATGAATAATAAGAAAATAAATATAGATGAAAATATAATAATATTAATAATACAATAGTAGTAATAATAATAATAATAAAAGTAATGATAATATATTAAATAGTAAAAAAATAAAAAGAATAATAGTAACAGTAATTTAAAAATAATAATAATATAAATAATAATATAAATAATAGTATAATAATGATAGTAATAATAATATATATTAGATTAGTTAATTTAATAATAAAATGGTGAAAATAACAAAAAAAAGACTAAACCAAACCTAAAAATAAAATTTTGGGGCAAATCTGGAATAAAAATAAGACGAGGGACCGAATTGAGGCTTTCGAATAACAAGGAGGGACCAAAAAGGAAAATTTCCCCTCCCTTCCAAAACGCACAGCATCAGGGAGGACCATATTGAAATCCGAAGTAAATTTTTGGGCCAAAATTAAAAATTAAAAGGAATTTAATTGGAAATTAATAAAAAAGTAGAAGGACTGCGCGCATAAATATCCCAGAAACCAAAAACACGCGGATCCCTGGAGCGGGTCGGGTCAAGGCGCGGGTCCTAGACGAAACGACGTCGTTTTGAGGCTTATGAGCTTAAGCCAAAACGACGTCGTTTTGTTTTGCTATTTAAGGCAAAAAATTTTCAAAAATTTCATTTTCACCTGCCTTTTTAAAAAAAAGACCCTCCACTCTCTTATTTCTCTCTGGCCAGAGCCAGAATCCGGCTAAGGGACCGTCGTGGTGTCGCTGTCAGCCACCGTCGCGTCGCTGTTGGCCGCCGTCGCCGACCTCCAAAAAAGGTATTTTTTATTATTTTTTTCTATTTATTTGTAACTGATTTTTTGAAGAAAAATAGAGAAAATGTTGATGTATGTATATAAGTAGATAAAAAAGAAAATAAATAAAAAATAAAGACAAAGAAAACCCTTGTATAACTATTTTTTTCTCCGAATCTGTTTTGTAGATTTTTTTTTTATATTTGAATCTCTGTTTTTTTTTTTTTTTTTTTTTTTTTTTGTATTCCAAAGTGTCCAGAGAGATTACGAAGGATTTTTGATGGCTTTTATAGCCATTTTTACATGATTTCTTGCTGTCTTTTCTTATTTAGTCCTTGCAAGTGCAACTTAAGGGCGGTGGAGCGGCGGTGGCAGCAGTGGCGGCGCTGGGGCTGCTGGTCAGAAGGCTAGGGGCTGCGGCTGATTAGAAAACCTAGGGGCTAGGGTTACTTCTTTTTTTGTTTTGTTTTTTCTGTTATTGGGCTGATGGTTTTAGGTTATTTGGGTTAGGGCTTAATTGGGTTTAGGTTATTTAGGCTTTGGGTTTTATAATTGGGTATTGGGTCTAGTTTGGGTTTTGGTTTTGGTTTTGTATTTTGGGTGTTGGCTTGGGTTTTATTTCTTTGTTGGCCCCGGGCAAAAATTGGGTTGTACAACCTTATTTTAGCTTAAGACGCTACTGAAGGTCTGAGTGACAAATGCAAAGGACCTGCTATTTAGACTTTGTTATTTTTCTAGTGAGTTCCTTCTTACTTCTATGTGTTGTGATTATCTTTACTTTATAATATTGTATGGTGAGTATTCTTACTCTATAAAGGATGATTAGTGTATATGTGTGTGAAAAATGGTTGTTTGTCTAGAGTCATTTGTAATAGCCCGTTCTTAGTGAAATCGAAACAATGGGTTCGAGAGCACAAATCTGACGAGTAAAATTTTATTTTATTATTATTTTAATGTCTATGGGATGTTAGTATGGTCGTATTAAAATTTTGTTAAGAACTTTTAATGTTTGTATGCTTAATTAAGTGAAAAGGACTAAATCGTAAAGAGTGTAAAAGTAGAGTTCTATTAGTTTAGAGGGCTAAAAGGTTATGGTAATTAATTCAAATGGACTTAAATGGTAATTATACCATTTAATTAGTTAGTGGACATATATCGACATGGCTTAAGGTATTTTTAATGTTAAAATCAAAGGTTAAAATAGTAATTAGTAAATTAAACTAAAAACAAATAAAAGAAAATTTAGAGCTCATCTTCTCCAAAGGTTTTTCCACCAAAATTTAAGAGAATAAATTATCCATTTTAGGGTTCTTAAATTCGGCAAGTTCAAAGGTGTGCACGTAATTGATTTCAACCCCGTTTTGAATGATTTCTATGTTTCTGAAGCTATTTTAGCTTAATTAGCTAGCTCGAGGATCAATTTATAAAAATTTTAAATATTTAGGGTTATGCAATAAATGCTATTGCTTGATTATTGATGTTTAATGAAAGATTATGAGTCCTTATTTATCAAGTTTTGTAAAGTGATTTTTTATGAAAATGGCATTTAGGGACTTATTTGTAAAATTAGTAAAATTTCAAGTTAAATCTATAAAATTATGGTTTTTATGTGTTGATATAGGTCCCTAGAGAAATTTTCTAGCTTGAGAAAAGGATGAAAATGCTTAGATTTCAATTTATGAGCTTAAGGACTAAATTGTAAAAAGTTAAAATGTTTGGGGAAAATAAAAATTTTGCATAAATATGAAATGTGAACTGAATTGAATTGAATAATAGAGATATTAAATGGATTAATTTTTTCTATTTAGATCAAGATAGGCTACGTACGGATTTAGATTAGGGGAAAGCTAAAGCCTCATATTAGTTCTACTTCATTTTACGCTCTAGTCGTCAAGGTAAGTTCGTAGTGTTTTAATATGTAAATGAATTTTTATTTGTGTACTTATATTATGATACTTTAATTATTATGTTTTTAGAAGAATATTGTTGAATTGCACATACGTGCCCCTGTTTGTATTTCGGTACCCCTGAATTGTACATACGTGCCCTTGTTTGTACTTCGGCACCCCTGAATGCACTTATGTACCTTGTTTAGACTTCGATGATTCTAAATCGATTAATATATGAATCGTATTCAATTTATTGTTATATTAAATGATATACTATGTTCTTACTAAGCTCTATAAGCTTATTCGTTCTTGTGGATTATTTTGTAGATCATTGTTGCTGACATTTTAGACGGATCAAACCTTTAGCTCACACTATCCATCGGTATTGGTAGTTTTTGCATCTTTTAGGGTAGTTTCATGTATAAACTTATGTAGTTGAATTTGTGGTTGATATGTATTTAGGATGTTTTAAAGTGGTGTTTGATGAATATGTAAATAATAACTAAATGTGTTTGTGTTTTGGTGTCATGTATGCATAATAGGTTTTAATGCTTGCTTTAGAAAGTACCTTTGGTCATTTTTGATAATGGATGAGAATGGTTTATTAGTATCATTTGATGGTTTGTGTCATTGAGCTATTTTATATTGTATGTTTAGTATGTTCTTGGAATTAGTAGTTGATGAATGGGTAAGTGGTAAAATTTGCATGATTAGGTAGGTTTTGATTATTGAAATTGAGGTGCATTGAATGACAAATTGGTTAGTTGATTTAGGACTCTTGAATTGGTATCTATATGTATGTTTCGATAGGATCGTGTTGCCTTGATTATGTGTACAATTGGCCTAAAGGGTCATGCATGAGTTGGTGTTGGAAATGGCTTGATTCTGGGCAAATTTATGTCCACACGACCTGAGACACGAGTATGTGACTCAGTCGTGTGTGACATACGGCCTGGCGACACGATCTTATGTCCTCTGTAGGTTCTATTGCATGCATGTCAGGCAGTTACACGACCTGGCACACGGACATGTGGGGCTATTTCGAGAGTTACACGGCCTGGCATACGGGTGTGTGACTTGGTCGTGTGACCCTACTCAGAGAGTTACAAGGGTAAGGGCACGGGCTGGGACATGACCGTGTGTCCCTAATTTGATTATTACACGGACGTGCGTCTCAGCCGTGTGAGGCACACGGTCTGGCCACACGACTGTGTGACCCCTGTAGTCAAAAAATTTTCTAACTTTTTCTTGAACTTTCCAAATGTTTCCAGTTTAGTCTCAAATTGTTTCTAATGTATTTTTAGGCTTCGATGGCTCGATTTAGGGACGATATGTATAAGAATGAATGTATTATGATATGTTTTCAATGATGTATGAAATGTATGTTTAACTGTTTCGTTTGTACGGTAATGCTATGCAACCCTAATTCGGCGACAGATAGTGTTACATCATTAGTTCGAGTTTTGTATATCCGGGATAAGAAGTATGGGCCATTTTCATGTTAAGTCACTACTATCTTCTTTTGATATGAATGATATGATATGAACTGATCTTCAGAAATGGAGTTAAATGAAATATGTTGTGTAGCCTCCAGTAGGGCAGATATATATTACAAATCAGATTGGCATAACACAATTAAACATACTATTGAATGATTCTGAAATGGGAGCTATAATGAGAGAATGTATATGAATTAAACAGAAACATCTAATATGCATCTGGCTCTGAACACTAGGTATGTGGCTG
Organism: Gossypium anomalum; assembly: GCA_025698475.1. NCBI lineage: Eukaryota > Viridiplantae > Streptophyta > Magnoliopsida > Malvales > Malvaceae > Gossypium > Gossypium anomalum. Next base: position 23,253,397 of record CM046966.1, read on the forward strand.
GCATGAAAATTGAATGTTTGAGTTATATTGTGTTGGCGTATATTATTCACCCATGTGACACGCTTTTGGCGTATTAAGCTTGCCTGAGTTCTGTATACACCATTAGTTGTACTCTGTAATTTTGAGAGATTCCTTTGAAAGATTGGATTTTACTTTTAGTATTTTGCTTAAGATTTTCATAGAACTCACTAAGGTCTTTTTAACTTACCCCATTTCTCTTTCCTTCTCAAGCCTACTATTGAATGAAGAATTTCTGAAGGACTACACCAGAGGACATCTACTGTTGTGAGACATTTATTTATTTTTACTATGCATGACATATGGAGGGTGATGCCTCGTTGTATTTTGAGATGGAATTGTAATTGAATCTTATGATTGATAAACGATGCCTTAATGAAATTTCATCTAAGTTTTTGGAATGGTTTCATAATGTTATATTTCGAATAATGAAATTATCTTATTGATACGCCATTTGGCTTATACTTTATTTCAGTATTTTATTAAATGCTTAATTCAAATTTTATAGTTATACAAAGTTTACGCCAAAAATAGTTTTAAAGATAGATAATTTCTAAGTAGTGACATGTCATACTTGGATCCTTCTAAGGGACTGGGTTTGACATGTTACAATATGTTACAGTGATACATATATGAATAACAAAGTTAGTTAAATGATTTTTTATCTGTTGTAGTTTGATATGTCAAATTAGGCTCCCTAGTATGCTTAAAGAGCTTGTTTTCGAGTAATTTATATGTTTTTGTCATGCTTTTACTTAGTTTCAATTCTGTGTACAAATTAGTAATTGGTGTGTATTTTATGATATTTTGATACCTGAGATAACCAATTGGCATCCGGGACATCGAATGAGATTGGTGGATATGGCCTAAATGCAGCGAAAACATCACTAAGAAGGGGTATCGCGATATCGAAGCATAGAAATCGTGATACCCCCTGATAGTGTTGAAACAAGGAAGCTCGAGCCACCAACAGTGGTATCGCGATATCCAAGACTCCCAATGACCCCCATTTCAAGACTGGTGTTGATATCGCGATATTGGGCTCTAGGTGTTGCAATATCACTATTAAGGGAGACAAAATTGACCACAGAGGCATCCCTTATCCAACATGTCCCCCAATCAAGATTAGAAAATTAGGGGCAATTTGGTCGATATTTTTGTACGTGAACTCTATTAAAATAAGCCAAATTGGCCGAGAAAAAGGACACACTTCACATTTTTAGGTTTGTAGGATTGTTCTTTTCATCTTTTAAGGTTTAGTTTTCTTTTCCATAGTTTAGGATTTCATTTCTTGCTTATTTTTTGATGTTTCTTAGTTTCTTGTAGTTAGTTAAGTTAGTTACTACTGTAGCTAGGAACTATTTTCTTATCTAGTCCTTCAAACTCTCTTGTAGTTACAATCTAATCCATTAATCGTATTCCATTTAGCTTTTTTACATTTCTCCTATTAAAAGTTACTTCTTTAGCGTTGTTGTTTACTTTTCTTGCTACCAGCGTTGTTCTATCCAAGCTTTAGCAAGAAAGCTTGGGTTTCTAATGATTTGCTTAAGGTTTAAGTTAATGTGACTTTTATTTAATTTATTGTTAATTATGGGTTTAATAATATAAGCATGAGAGGATAAATACTTAGGGGTTGGTTGATCGAAATGTTGGGTAATTGATTTTTTGGTTCGAGGACTAAATTACAAAACTGTACTAAATTGAATAGACTTAAAAACTTAGGATTGACACCCCTAAGGGAAAATTAATATAAGTGAGATTGAGAGGAGATTTTATTGGGAACCAATTTGATAAGTCTAGAGTTAGTTGGTAAGGTCGAGAGATAAACCGGACTAATTTATCGAAATTGGTAAAGTTGAGGCCGAGAGGAAAATTGAGCCAATTTAGGAGTGATAACAATTTAGATCCCTAATTTGAAAGTCAACAAACCACATGGAAATCAACCAACCGTTCCATGTTATCGTATTTACTTGTATTTGATAATTGTGTAGTTTGTTTTCTTTACAATTTAGTCATTTGCGAATTTTATGTAATTAATTGGTATAATCAAACTCTTGAATGGCCTACCATACTATAGTATCTTGCGAGTAGTTTTTTAGACTTTATTTGCATGCTTGTAGCTAGAATTCACTTAATCATCAACTCCTATGGGTTTGATCCTTGGAGTACTCATGTACCTCATTGTACAAATTATATTACAACTGACCTGTAACACTTACAAACACTGCACATAATTATTTGGTTTTGATTTTTGTTTTAGTGTTGATTCTCACTTAGCCACGATGTTCGCACGCCGGTCAATTTTATGATTTGAATAGTGAAAGGATATGAATTCATAATATAAGTACATTAGTGATATATGTATAAGTAATTGTAAGGGCAAATTACTATAGTACTTTGCTTAATTTAATAAATATGGTAAGTGAGTAATTCATTACTTAAATTATTTAAATTTTTTTATTCATTATTAGAATGGTAAGCTTCTAAATTCAATTGTGTGCTTACTAAGCTAATCACATAGCTTAACACATTTGTTTTAAAAACGTAGTTGAAAGATAAATTCTGAAAAGAATCTAGGATTTCTATTTCATTTCGCACCACATCACTCCTCAAGCAACAAGTTCAAGCCCTTTGGCATATAATTTGTGTGTGAATGATAATGTTTTGTGCTATATGTTACCTTAATTATAAGGAAATAAGAATAATTTTAACTGATGAGTCTAGTGTTTAAATGTAACATCTCTTACTCGGATCGGGTGATGAGTCTTACATATAATGTGAGTGCTTGATCTAGTTTTGATTTGTAATTGATGCCATGAGTTGAAAGATGTCATGTTCAGAGAAGATGCATGATGATTTATATTTATTATATGTGATGCTCTTAAGATATATACTCTAACACTAAATTCCCTATTAAACAATGTTGGATATGGTTCGGGTATAGTTGGCATGTCATAGAATTTGGCTTGTATTGGAGGAAGCATTTGGCACTTGTGTGAATTTCATTGGGCGTTTGTGTGTATATATATTAGCACTTGTATACATTATCGTGGAGTGATAGGGGAATGTGCTTTCATGTATCGGAGCTTTTATGCTCGTTTGGTGCTTGTACGCATCATTATGGAATGTTAGGCGTTGTGTCCATACTTGATTTCGCATTTGGTTAATAGGGGTTTTGATTTTAACATGACTCTGGTTATAATTATGATATGGACGTATGAATTATGAAAGACTATATAAATATGAAGCTATGAAGACCCTATGCAATGAACATGTTAATATGGTTTCAGTTTGAGGTGTTGCCTTGAATGGCTTGTAACATCCTTAAAAACCCCTTGGTCGTAACAATATATTATTAAGTAATTATGAGTTGAATTTTTCTGAATAAATAAAATATAATTTATAAATGTTACTAGAGAAGGTAGTAGGAGACTGGAGAAATTTAAAAAGAATGATGTATTGAGAGATATTAATCCGGGGTATAGACTAAATTATAATGTTTTACGAAGTGTTGGGGTCAAAGTGAGAAAGGATTCAATTGAATTAATAGTGAAATATGTGAGGACATGGTGAGCAATTTTATTATTATTGATATCATTATATTTTGTTATAATAATGATGATTTTTTAATAGAAAGATGGAGAAGGTTATCCATCATCTTCTCTCTTCTCTTTCACGTTAACCACAAGTAGAGAGAAATAAAATTTTCTTTCTTTTACAATCTAGTCCTTCATCACCAATAAAGGCCCTTCAAAGCTTAAAACCAACAAATTTCTTTAGAAACATTAGCTAAATAAAGTTACCCACAGCCTAGAAAGTTTAGATTTTTTAATATAATTGGTAGGTTCATGTTTGAATAGAGAGAAAATCTAGACTATGTGAGAAACTAAAGATCTAAGGTAATATTTTCATGATTTAATAATAGTATCATGTTTATTTCAAATATTTAAGCATAAAGTGTGATGTGATCAAGTGTATTAATTATCATGTTGATGTAAATTGAAGAGAAAGATAATGAAGAAAATGGAAGAGGTATAGACAAAGGAAAACAAGTGGACAAAGCTTGAAGAAAGTATAGTTGGTTAAAATTTGTAAGTACTTTAGAATTATTTATTATATACTAATGAACTAGTAATGTCATGAATTTAAGTACTTGTAACTTACTAAGTATGTGAATAATCCATGGAAATGGTAAATGAATGTGATTAATGTTGATATGAATATATGTGAAGAAGAAAATGACTAATTTGTAAATGTTAGAAAGTTGTGTGTGAATATGGAAGTATGAAACTTGATTGTGCTTACGATGAATATGGAATCTGTAATAATGTTAAAGCCCTTGTAGACAAGTATTGAACTTGTGAGATATAGATGGCATGCCTTTAGGAATACCATAGCACGCTTGTGAATTTAGTACTCCGATGCTCCTGAATTTAGCATTTTGGTGCTCCCAAACTTAGCATTTTGGTGCTCCTAATTTAGAACTTATGTGCTCGTGTATTTATAATTTTATTTTGTTTATCTTTCTTGTTCACTCGAGTCTAGAATAGGCAAAATTGAGAAATACATCAATGATGTGTGAAGACGAAAGTATTGTAGATGAAAATATATAAATTAACCTTGTTGTTATTGTGTACATTATCTATAGCTAATTATTGTGATCAAGCTAAAAATATTTATTCATTCACTTATTAAAATACTTCATTAAATTCAAATGTATGACTTGGATTCTTTAGTACTTACTAAGCTTTCACAAGCTCAACATGTGTTTTAAACACGTAGGTGAAGATCGAGGGAAGTCTCATTTAAAGTGGTCAACATCATCCTCATCACATCACCAAAGGAGTTTTTGAAGAGTATGAAACTTAGATTTTGGTTATATAGTGGCATGTACATAGAGTTACAATTATATAAACTTTTGTTGTAAATTTTCATGTGGTTCTAAAACTATGCCATACATGTTAAATATCATTTTTTACCTTGGAATGAACTTCTTTATATGCATATGCTTATGAGTTATATGGAGTTTTTGAATGTCAAATTGATATATTTCAAGTCTTAAAAGTTTTTAGATATGATATAAGATGTTTGAAAATGGTTTCAACTTAGTCTTAGGTGTTTTGGGCAATCAATCTCCAGTGTCGCAACATCCAAGTCAACGTCACGACATCCGAAGCCAGTGTCAGGACATCCGGGTTTAGTGTTGCAATATTGAGCTTACTATTTTTAGTGTCACAACATTGACAATGTTTACGATGTTTTGTTCTAAATAAACCCTAAATGACCCCCATTTATAACCAAAACTTAAAGTAAGCCTAAAAATGATTTAAATAGCTATAAAAAATTCTATTTATGTTAAAATAAAGTCTTGAAACTAATGCTCAAGTCTAGTTAGCTTTAGTTTCCAAATGTGACATCTCTTACTTAGGACTTATCGATTCATTTTGGGTAAGAGGTGTTGCATGGCTATTAAGGAAATTTGTTAGATGTTAAATATTAATATTCTGGTGACATATGCGTATTCAATCAATATCATGTGGTTAATTAGCATGCTTTGTTGCTTAATATTGTTATATTATGATTTTAGTTATGCTAACACCAAGTTGCTTCATGTTTCATCGGCATCCAAAGGCTCAGATCTCTACTTCCTGCTAGATTTTATAATATCTCTTTGAGGTCTTTTGTAATAAGTGTCATGTAACTAGGTCTTTAGATGGCTTTCATGTCTTTAAATGTTGAACATTGGTATTTTGGATGTCTTTCAATATTTGGCATATGTTTTGGTACCATAATGGTCTTTTGGACACATTTATGTTGAATTTGATGGGTTGATTTAATATGGTTTATGTATGATATCTTTGTTGAAATTTGCTTGCCTATTATAATTTTGATCTAATGTGTTATATGTCATGTACTTGTATGTTTTAAACTTGTCCTAACTTGATAAATATGTATGGAATAGTTTGGTTACATGATGAACTTGTTTAGGTGCATTTAAAAGGCTAATTCCATGATGCTAAATTTTTTTTCAATTTTGGGCTAGTGACACGTTCTCAAGAACAAAAACTTGAAATTCTTGCATTTCTAAGTACATGCCTTGAGACATGGTTAGATTATCTTGAGACATAAGGTGCCAAGTCTCAAGACATAGGTTCATTGTCTCAAGACACTGTCCCATTATCTCGAGACTTCAAACTTCGAAGCTAAAATAGAGATACAAAGAAGGCATGTCTTGAAACATGGCTTCACTTCCCATTTTTTATTGTTTTTGACCCTGGTTTTGTTATGACCCAATTTTTAATGGTGTTAGAAAAGGACAGTTTCGGGACCCCATTTTCGTAAATTGAGTTCAAAAATATTAAATAGAGATATTTACGGAGTTAGCATATTGCTGAATTGAAAAATGGCTAAGTGATTTAGCCGAAATTGTGAGGATTTTAGCTTAAGGACTAAATTTTAAAAGTTTAATCGCTATAGATTTTTAATTAAATTAAGGCTAGGGGACTTAAATAGCAATTATCCAAAGGACTAAAATGTCTAATAAACCAACATTAAGCAAAAGTTAGTTGATTTTGATGTTGATTAGTAATATGATTAACTTAAGATTGATTAACTAATTAAATTTGATTAAATTAATTAATTTAACTTAATTAAAGGTTAATTTAAGCATGTAAAGAAAGATAGTGGAGAAGGATGAGAAAAACTCATCATCTTTCTCAAACATCCACTGATTAGGTTAGAAAAGAAAACAAAACGCCATTTTTGGAAGCTTGAAGCATTCGACCTTTAAATTCCAAGTAAGTCCTTAGACATTTTCTTTGATTTTTGAATATTTGAGGTCATGGAAGCTTGATTTAGCTAGCCTATGTACCAATTTGTAAAACTGTTAAAGTTTTTGAAAGTTGTCATTGTTAAGAATTGAATGAAATTGGTGTGAAATTGTTAGACATTAATCTTAGTATATAAAAAAGAGTAAATTGTAAAGATTAATTGTTAGTTTTGTATATTAGGGATCAAATTAAATAAAATGCAAAACTAACATGAATTGTTGGTAAGGATAGAAACTAGAGGGTCCCTAATAAGTTTTGGTGAACTAGAGGTCCCTAATGAGTTTTGGTGAAATCAGATTTTAATCTGAAGCCCTAAATTGAAAGTTATGATTGTCCCAATTTTAATGACTAAATTGAATAAATTATAAAATATGTGAAATTTGGTATTTGATTCTGATTTGACTGGAAATTGATAATTTGATATGTTTTGGATTATTTGTAGCTAACAGTAACACCGAATAATCGGGAGGGAAAGGAAAAGCAAAAATTGTCGATGAGTGACTCGCGAAATCTCAGTTCGTACTTTTATGACACGAGATAAAATTATTTGATTTTGTATGCATGCCTGTTGACTGGTGAGTTATTAGGATGAGTCAATTGCGATAATGTGAAATGTTTTGATTGAATTTCTATGTTTGAGATTATATATATCGAAACAGGGACTAAATTAAATAGAATAGATAGTGGTGTGATTAACTGATACATGATAACTAATATGAAATTGAGTTGAAATATGCTGTGTTACATGATAGATTGATGATGAATTGTGAATATAGAATATGAATTGACTGTCAATACCCTATTGACTAGTCGAATCGAGTCAGATATAGTTGGCATGCCATAGGATTGGATTATGTACGGGTTTATGCACTTACTCTCCAGGATGCACTTCATGTGCTAGTATGCGCTTTGTGTGCCAAAATGTGCTTTGAGCGCCACTATGCACATTACGTGATAATTTCCCTTACTCGATTATTTTGTGAATGCACTTCAGTGCCAGTTTGGTGTGTTGGTTGGATGATCCGTGTATTCGTCCGAGTCTATGTTGGGTTAACAGGGATCAATAATAATAAGTTTAATTGCTTATATTGAAATGAACTACTATGATGATTGAAATTTTAATGTATGCATATATGGATTTGGAATGGGAAGTATGCATTTTATTATGCAAAGCAAAAGGGAATCAAGCCCTAGAGGCCAAAATGAATGTGAATGAGTCAGTAGACTCCAGAAATGGATTAATCGATAAGTAACGAAATAGATCACAACTGATTGATTGAATTAATTCATTGCTTATGTATGCAATTGAAAGGTGATTAGTAAAAGTGCAAAATTAATGATTATGTTGAAAGGTAAAGTAAACTTACTTACCTAATGGGTTATACACATTTTCATTGTTAGGATTGACCCGATTAAACAACGAACAAGAAAAATAGCGGAATAAATTGAGAAATTGAACACACAAATTTAACGTGGAAAAACCCCTCCAAAGAGGATAAAAAACCACGAGCAAAGATAATTTTACTATAATGGCAAAAGAACTAAGAGTACAAAAGATGGAGATAAAGACTAAACCCCGAAAACCTAAAATAAAGAACCCTCAAAACGTAAACACAAAATTCTCTAAATGTGTTATGAGTTCTAATCTCTAATGGGTGTATTTTCTAAGGTTGTAAAAGAGCCTATTTATAGGCTAAATTCATAGGTCAAATAATAATAAAATCATCTAGACTAATCAGAGTTTAATTGAAACAAATAAATAGAGTTTAATTGAAACAAATATTTTTTAAATTTGACTGAAAATAGGAGTTATATTTAACAAATCTCCACATTGACTCATATTTCTACAATGCCATCTTTGCCAAAGCTCGCCACGAGCCTATCTTGAACTATGCAGGGAATTAACTGAGTCGAATTTGTGCTTAGAAACTGGAAGACTTCTAGCCTTTGACTTGTACACTACCAAATCAAAACTAACCCGTGTCTAATTTTTACGAACACAGTGCCCTAACTTTTCAAAACCTGCATCCAAAAGAGAACCTCTCTTCAACGAAACGATCATACCTTTTTCCCTCCTATGACCAAGTTGCCTCCGCTCCAAACGAGTTGACTTCGACTCCGTAACGGACGAGTGACATCCGATTTCACCGGTCACTGTAGAACCTTCCAGAATATAAAGAATGCTGGTTCTTTTACCTTTTAACAAAACGAGAGCTTTACGAGATACTTTAATGTCGCTCGACTCGATGCTAATTATGCATCCTTTTAAGTCTAAAATAATCAATGAGATGAGATTCTTTCATAAATCAGGTACATACCTGACATCTGAGAGTGTCATAATCGTCCCATCGTGTATCCTAATTTTAATAGTACCAATACCAATTACCTTACTAGATAAATCGTTTCTCATGCGCACAACTTCATCTTCAACCGAACTGTATGTGGAGAACCATTCTCTATTGGGACACATGTAAAAGAACATCCTGAATCTAGGATCCACTTGGATGTGAGCTTGGAGTTATCGCTCGTTGACACTAACAAGAAATCATCACCGTTTTCATCGGCCAAATTACCACCAGCTACATCTTCCTCGTTACTCTCAGCAGTTCTTTTATTTCGCAATTTATAGTAATTTTCTTTGACGTGACCTAGCTTTTTACAATAGCGACACATTTTGTCTCATTTCTTTGATGCTACCAAAATGGAAGCTTGCCTATCTGTCTTGCTATCCAAATAAAGCTCATTGTCAAGTTTGTCTTTACTCAACAAATGACCCTTCACGTCTTCGAACGAGATTTTGCCTCTACCATAAATCAAGGTCTCCCTGAAAGACTTGTATGAAGGGGGTAAAGAGCACAATAATAGCATAGCCTGATCTTCATCGTCAATATGAACCTCAACGTTCTTTAAATCATTTAAAATAGTAATGAATTGACTGATCTGATCTCTAAGAAGCTCACATTCGTTCATGCGAAACGTAAATAGACGTTGTTTCAACACTAAACGGTTAGCCAGAGACTTAGTCGCATAAAGAGTTTCTAACCTTTTTCACAAGGCGGATGAAGTTTTCTCCATCAATACCTCCTGCAATACCGTATTCGCGAGGCACAACTGGATTGCAGACAAAGCCTTTTCATCAAACTCTTCCCATTCTGTTTTATTTAGATTCTCAGGCTTTTTCCCGGTAACAACCTTTTTCAAGCCTGATTGAACTAAAATTGTCATCATCCGAACTTGCCACAGATTAAAATTTATCTCACCATCGAACTTCTCAATTTCAAACCTTGTTGTTGCCATCTCTGAAGGGATGATCTATGAAAATTAAACTAGTTCTGATACCACTTGTTAGGATTGACCAGATTAAGCAACGAACAAGAAAAATAGCAGAATAAATTAAAAAATTGAACACACAAATTTAACGTGGAAAAACTCCTCCAAAGAGGATAAAAAAACCATGGGCAAAGATAATTTTACTATAATGGCAAAAGAACGAAGAGTACAAAAGATGGAGATAAAGACTAAACCCCGAAAACCTAAAATAAAGAACCCTCAAAACGTAAACACAAAATTCTCTAAATGTGTTATAAGTTATAATCTCTAATGGGTGTATTTTCTAAGGTTGTAAAAGAGCCTATTTATAGGCTAAATTCATAGGTCAAATAATAATAAAATAATCTAAACTAATTAGAGTTTAATTAAAACAAATAAACAGAGTTTAACTAGAAGATTGTTTTTTAAATTTGACTGAAAATAAGAGTTATATTTAACATTCATGTATATATATGAGCATATGGAAGTTACATTTTGAGTTTCTATACTTTATGTTATGTTATTGGTATTAAATTGTAATATCTTAAATCATGAAAGTACCACTGGACCCTATTGCTTAGCGTACGGTTTGTTTTCTCCATGTGCAAGTTTAGGTATCTCTCGAAGCCCCGGGAATTGAAGCCAGCATCCAAAACACTATTTTCAACTCAACTAAGTTTGTATAACTCTTCTCATTTTGTTCAAATGGCATGTACCTAGGTTTTATTTATTTCAAATGTTTCAAATGGTCATTTTGAGAATTAGTATTGTAAATAGTTGAAATGGTTAGTAATTATGCATGAAAGTGTTGTTGATGTTTTGGTAAATGGTTGTTAACAGGCTGAAATTAAGGTAAATGATCAATTAAAACCTTAAAAGTATCCATGTATGCAATATATGTTAGTTGAACAATGCATGAAATCGGACTTTATGGATAACAGGGCTCACGTCGCGATGTAGGTTCTTCAACATCGTGACGAGGGTAAGACAGAGAATCATGTTGTGACGACGGACTCTCAACCTCGCGACGAGGAACCCCCGAAGTATTGACGTCAACTCAAAACTTTGAAAACTTTACAATTTGGTCTTAATCTAACTTCAAGTTAGCGAAAGAGCTTTCGTAAGCTCAATTAAGACCTGAAAATAATTTAATATTGATTTATACACATTTGATACTTGTGTTTAAATGTTTTAATACTCTCAAATCAAATTTAAATGATCATAGTTACTCTAGCAACAAGTGCAACACCTTGTAATTTGGATCCGACGATGGGGTCAAGTATCGAGGCGTTACAAGTTTATTGTATAAAGGTTCATTTAAGTTCGTTTTGCATGCATGGCATGTTTTAAATTTCACGCTTAATATGTTTTTAGCGTTGATTATTGTATTAAATGTTTGTTTGAGTTGCTCTGCCAACGAATGTGGCGTCTTGCATCCAAATCCTCCGATTGGATCTGATGTAGGGTGTTACAAAAAATATTACCTATATATAATTTGGGAGCATAACCGTAATATGTAACTTTTGCACAGTAACATTAATTTCTAATTAGCACATCAATAATTAGAAATTAGTTGAGTAATTATACACGTTTAACCCATACTTTATTTAATAATTGAAACCCAATAAGTCTTAAAGTGTCCTTGGTTGGGTGGAAAAGTGGAGGGATAGGAGGGGAGTGGAAAAGTGGAAAGAAAATGAATTTTGAGTATGTTTGATAGGGAAGAAAAGTGAGGAAAGAAAATAAGAAATCAACTTTCATCCTAATGCATAAAAATCAATCCTTTCAAATTGGAATGATAAGAGGAGAGAAAATGATAGAGATGTGGATGTTAGTTCAAAATTATGCATTTTCCAATATTTTATTTTCTTTTCTTTCATTTTTCAAGTCAAGCACACCTATAGAAAGAAAAATTATGTTATCCATCCTCCTAGTTTTCTATCCCTTCAATTTTATATTTTTCTGATTTTCTTTCCACTCTACCAAACAAAGCCTAAATCATATTATATCACTTTTAATTTTAACTAAACTTTTCATTATAGTAAGCAACATATAATTATTACTTATATATGCATGTGAAAAAAAATCCACCACTTTTGAGAATAAAGTTATAGATGACACCCCCACCCAAAGTTAAGTTGTTGTGAAAGGGAATGGTGATGCTTTCCAAAATGGGAGTATTTGGAACACCTACAAGCTGTATTCCGAAGGCATTTTACTTAAAACATGTAGAAGCTAAGGCATTTTACACTTATGGGCATGTTGTATCATTTAATTTTAAGACATGCCCCAATTGTGATTATTGTATATTTTTAAATCATATAAGGAAAGAGAAAGAGATGACAAGATTTGAACCCTATCATCTGAGTGCTAGATGAAAACCTTAGCAAAGTCATGGATGATTCACAATACCATCCAGACTTAGCCACTATTCCAATCAAGTCTAAGCGTGGTTATTATGATTAGTTTAAACCAGCATTGCAAATTATACAAACTTTTTGTGTACAGGTTCTTTTGGTCGAGGGCAGATGCAAAAGCCATTCTAGGTTGCAACGTATAATATCCAGAGGGCCGGTTGATTGTTTGGTGATGATGCCTTCGATAGTTTGAGCAGTTTGCTTAAGAAAAATATTACATTACCCTGGATGATTTCTATGGCTTGGTTTCATTGACTGCTATTTTAAACTTGACAATGACCTAGATGCTTGGGACAAGTTGGTTGCTCGGTCCTTTTAGTTTTGGGACCATTTTGGTTATGGTGTGACTGAGCTTGCATGCTTTACAATGAAGGCTCTTAAATAAATATCCACATCCTAGTGACTCATTTCTCAATTATATACAGTTTGGTAGATATTTCGATCTAAACACTACACTCAATTTGATTAATTTGAACTTAAACTTGATTCAATTTAATTTAATAATAAAAAATCAACAACCTGAACCTCTAAACCAAATCCCAAAAATAACATAAAATGACAAACCTGAATGTCAACCCAAAATAACGTGAGTGGTAAACGTCCCAACCCAAAAAACCTTATCCAACAAACCCAAATGGTCTGAGTCAAACTAGAAATAATCCAATTCAAGCTTAAAATAATCGAACACTCCTAAACTTCTTTTTTTACAATGAGTCAAATAAGAGAGGTCATTTAATGTTGGAATAAACCAGGGAAGCTTGAGCCATCATTTTTACCATTTAAAAACCAGTTTTCTGATTTTAATTTCCGACTCTTTTCTACCTAAATTTTGAAATACTTACCCTTCCCCCACATAACTTTCAAACCATCTAAAAATTCTCTTTTTCTTTTTTCTGGTAAAGCGCTAAAATCTCTTGTCAAAGACTAACCAAAGAGAAAAATCTATACAAACCTCGAAAGCAAAAAGAAGAGTAATTACAGCGGCAAAAAATCTCCACTTAAAAAGAAAGTTATCCGTCTTACTTAATTATATCCTGCCAGTAATTTCCCCACTTAATTTCTTTCTCTTAGCACTCGTAGCTTCCAAGGTTCTCCCAGTTTGCCACTGTAATGACTTGTTATCATGCAGGTAGGGGCAATTGGACCCCTGACGACAACCCTTTGAACTGTTAAAAAACATGCACGGTTTTCGAAACTTGGTTTTCGATGCCACAGGTTTTAAGGTCTCTACAACTTTCAGGTTTTGGATGTGATTAATGTGACTTACGGTTTGTGACATATTATGCCCTTTATCTTCTTCCTTATCTCTGCCATGTTCCCTTATCAGGTTCTTAAAATAGTTAGTATCCTTCACAGCTACACCAGCATTTGTTTGCATGGCTGTTGAACTAATGGCTGGCTGCACAGGCATCATGCTAGGAGAAGGTTGTACCTGGTTCATTATTGTGTAAGCATTACCATTTGCTGCCCTATGTCCAGTTATCATATCTATATTTGTACTGGTTAAGGGAACCGTTGACTCTACTCTCATAGGCATGGAAATGGGAACTATGTCAGCCCAGGAAGCTGGTGTACTTAACACAGGTCGGAACTCTTTTACTAAGTGGTTCGAGTTTCTGTCAGCTGGCATTTGTGGTTTTGAGCAGGGTAAAGAAGTTATTCCCGTTTCAGGCTCTGAAGTGTGTACAGGTGTACTTACCACGTTGCCATCGGCAGCAGCAACTGGATGTCCATGATCGTGGATTAATTTCTCAACTATCTTTGGATCACTAAGGATTTTAACGAGCAAATCAGTGTCGACCAAACTTCCCTGCTCTTTGGTTTTTACGACTGCTGTTAAGGCGGCCAAAGCAGCTGTCATCACATCAGAGCTTACACCAGGTAACATGTCAGGCGCCCCAGCAGCAGAACTAGGGCAATGTGGCATATTATGGGTTCCAGAGTTTGACAGACCTGGGTGCTTTAGCAATGCTACTGTCTCAAAGTTAGAGGGAGATTTTGCTTGTGCGGCAATGCCTGAAGGTACCTCTGCCTCCTCATCATCTTCAATTGGAGTTATAGGAACAAGGGGAATTCGACTATCATCATAGCTCTCAACTTCTACATTCAGGGAAACAGGACTGCAAATATGGGATGATTGAAATTCAGTCAGATAAAGATCAAAAGGAATTACTAAAGGTTTGCAGAAGTAATAATGAAAACACACTTGGGAGGAATAACGGAGATGCGAGGATAAACTGCTTCAAGCACTCTCTTTTCTCGCAGTTTTTGAGCCTCCACTTCCTTGCTCTCTTCCCCAGCTGCAACTTGCCAGTTAAAATTCAGGGCAAACTGTTTAAATGTGACAAAAAGCAAAAAGTTAGATTTTAATGTGACACAGAAGATACTATTAAAGACTAATAGTCTTTCCCTCCAGTAGGGCACTAAAACTAGATGCAGAAAAAGAGATGTTTGGAAATGGATGAGAGAGAATAGATACATCAGCTTACCTTTGGAGGGCTTATCCATTGGATCCTAGGAATCTTAGCCAGATCACACTTCAATGCACTCGTGTAATGACAACCTTCAAACCCAGGGGGAAGGTCATTGGCAGACATGCTACTGGGATGCGATGCCCATGACCCTTTTGCTTGAATAGTATCTTGACGTTGACCACCAACCTTTGAGGGGCAATCCTCCCTCAGAAACAGCTTAACCTGAGACAATACCCAATATTAGTCCACTTTAGCAGGTTAATAATTAAGAAATCATCTAAACATAAATAAACTTTATGCACTGGTTCTAGATATCCCTAAGAAGGGAAACACAAGAGGAAAGCCTAAAAGACAGATTAAAGACATGCTAACATAATTGCAGAACTCAACTGAAAGCAACATAATAGTAGGAATTTGCAGTTTCCAGGTAAATATAAGCTCAAAACTCAAAATTCTGCTCACCATTGATAAGAAATTAATGCCATAACAAATTCTATTGTAACAGGATCAATGCTACCCTGAACCAAAAACTATACTCGACATCCAAACAAACCTATCGAATGAAGTTCATGTTTCAGCCAATCAGTTACCTATGAAGTTATTTATGTCATCCTTGTTTAATTTCATCAACTTTCTTAACTACTTCCGCACTCAGGTACATAAATCTATAAAGGACTATCTTATAGCCCATTAGGTATCAATTCAAATTTATGGAGTGCCTACCACAGGAACTGTCATATAAAATGCAGAGCAGAATAGTAGATTTCCAAAAAAATATTAGCTACCAAAAACAATTCTTCATGCACAAAATTAACCAGACAGAATTACTATTCATATCATTGAACTAGGTGCCTAAACTGTATAAACTTATACTAGCATCCACCCAACATGTCTGCCATGTATACAGGCATGACAAGAATTAATGAAATGAACTTGCCTGCAGGATCCTAAAGCTGTATGATCAAGTAATTGTCTAAGAATCAACCTACCACACTATTTGCATGTTTGAAGTAATCAAAGATAGTAACTACAGGGAACAAAATGAAACTAACAAAGTTGAACCTTCCTGGCATTTTGAATCACTGAAACATGACAGAATCAGCACTCAACTTATAAATACATCACGAAATCAGTGCATTTCCATATAACTTTTGAAGACAAATTGCATCTATCATACACCATATCTATAGCTGCCGTCGTCGAACTAAACAATCAAGTCTAATGCAAGCAAAATCAATTTTCTTTAACAAAGTCAACCTCACTAGGCTCATTATGATCACTGGTCAAAATTAGTTCTAGTCAACCAGTCCAGGAGCAAAACATCAGCTTCACCAAGCCCTGAATACTTCACTACTAAATTTTATACTTGACAAGAACTTAGATTATAAATACTTTACTACTTCATATTTTCTTATGCCTAGATTATTTCAAAATACTTCACTATTTCATCAATGAAATAATGCGTGCTTAACAGGAACTTTTTATTAAGAAGTGAGCATAAGATATAAAAGTTTTATTTTTCACCATATCAAGAAGTTTTTTTATATCACTATTATGCAATTTTTAAACATACCTTGTTCCTTTTAGAATTTCAGGAGGATAGAATCCAGCATAATCACTAAAGAATGAACACATAGCAAAATCTTTGGTTTTTTTTCTTTTTTTGGCCTCAAAATGGCAGTGCTTATTCAAAGCTGATGAAAAAGCTCTGCTTACTAATGCCAAAGTTCGTAGAGTATATCATAATATAAAAATAGAGTTAAGTTTAAAAGACAAACAGGTTCCTTTAGCATCTAAATTATGGGTAAAAAATAGGAATATAATCGTATGATTCAAGATTTTCTGGATAATTTAAACATAGTTTTAATTATATATAATTACAAATATATTGGGGATGATTAAATGCAATTTTGTTCTGGCTGTTGTCAAATGATTTTTAAGAGAAGCCCCAAATTCGTTTTCCAATTTTATTCCACTTAACAAATTTTATCAAAACGATTTTTCTGGAATTCATTAATTATTCCTCTCTTTGTCATATACCATTCTTGTTTTAAGAATCAATTTAAATATTAACATTATTTTAAAACAAATTATAATTGATGGCATCTCTGGATGCTGCATCAGTATTTCAAAAATCAAAATTATTTTTAATCAGATTGTTAAAAGCTAACAACTTTGAATAATATTCCAGATTTCCAGTTAAAATAAATATAAACCGGTTGCAATTTTTATGAATCGAAAGGTAAAATCAAAGCTAAAAATATTATCAAGAATCAAATATCAATTTAAGATTTTTCTTTTTCTTTTAAAGATCTGTTGAAGAAAAGGCAATGAAACCAGTAATGATTGATCGAAGATATAATGACGGCGGCTATACCTGACAAAGATTAACACCTGGAGCCCAAGAAACCCTGTTCGATTTCCGCGATCGCTTCATTTTTTTTATAAAAAATCTCAAACCAAATATCGATTCCTTTAACGCTTGAAAAATTATCCCTACCCTAAAGATTCGACAATCGTAGAAAATAAGAAAAAAAACTTTAAAAGTTCAATCAGATTAAGAACTTAATCCGATTATATATTTCAAAAACCCTTTGAAGTTCCAATAGCCAGTTATTGAAAACCCTAAAAAGAAGTAAATTTTTAGAGGAAAAATTATCTCGTTTCTGAGAATTTTTTTTTTTTTTTTTTTTGAAGTTGAGAGACGCGACTTATCGAAAATAATCTGGAGAAGAAAAGTGAAAACCCTAGATAACAGCCCTAAATTTCCTATTTATAAGTGAGGAGTCGGCGTCATACACGGAAGGTGACAGCGCATATAAATATTATTAATAAATACGAATTCAAGTGGGTCAATATCTGACGTGGATTAACATGTACGATACATTTAAGGTTATTTTTTTGGTTACTTTGATGTACGTTTTTCAGTTACGGTGGATTTGTATTTTCTTTCTAATTGGAATATTGATAGAATTATAATATTTTAAAAATTCAAATTATCATTAATCTCTCTTCTCTCATACTATTTTTTACCAATACAATATTTAAATGAAAATGAAAATTGATAATATTAGAATCCATGTTTTCAAATAGTTCTTAACTTTATCTCTTTTTTGGGTAATTTATCTTTTATTAAATTTATAAACAAAACGGACATAGACATACCATAAATATATTCAACAAAGTTGTGCCGTCGAAGATGACGGCTATACCTTCTTTCAACCTTTTGATGGACCATCCTTAGGGCTTAAGACTTAGCCCATAATTACTTTTGATTTTTTATCTATATAATTGCTACATTTTAAAGGCTTAACTATAAATTTTATCCTTTAATTATTTTTTATTAAAAGTGGTACATAAATTATTAATTTATCTTATTTATTTACAAAAGGTTAATATATCATTTACTATCTATATGGGCTTCATTATTCAATTTGATATTCAAATCAAACATCTTATGGTCCAATAAATATATGGTACGTGTGCTCTAGTAAAAAACAATATTAGTATTATCGGGACAAAAGAAAAACTTTAGTATCAAATTAAATATTAAATTCAAACTTAGGTACTTGTATAGGACCAAAAAAAATTCAAGTATCAGTTTTTGTACCAAACTGAACATTTAAGCCAAACAAAAGTACTAAATTGGAAGTGCTGAATTGAACATTGAAACCAAATTTAGGTTCCAAATAATATATTGACCCTTTAAAAATGTATGACTCTAATAATAAAATGCTATTTGCCTCTTATTTTCTCATATCGTATTTCAAGATAAAAATGAGATGAAGTGATAGTCTAGATACCATTGTTGACAAAAAAAAAAAAGTACCTAAGTGGGAAAAGGTTGTATAATTTGAGGCCTGTTTTACATTTAAGTCTATATAAGGATGACAATGAAGGGGTGGGGCTAAATGTTATCAAATCCATAGTCGCTTCATAGTTGGCACACTTTACTCCACTGTCCCACTTTATCATAAATGTATAATCTTGAAAATCACTATCATCTCCATAGATGTTAGATACATTCATTTCCACCTCACTCCGCCCCATCTCAATTTTATTTTTGCTAGTTACTTCTATTATTTTCAATGTTTTTAAAAACAAATAAATGTTTAAACATAATTTTTCAAAAAAAAACCTAATATTCTCAATGTGAAGTTTATTTTTAAGACTTGTTATTAAAGGGAAAAACTTAAAGAATTTAGGTTTTTTTATAATGCATGTTATATTTTTATCTTTTTAATAATTATATATAAGAGTAGAATGATAATTTCATATAATGTTGTGAGACAATGCAAGTAATTACTATAATCAATTTATACTCACTATAAAAAAAATCCACATTTAAAATATCCACTCCATTCAAAGTGAAATCCATTGAGCAATTTAGGTTTTGGCTGCCCTAAGACTATATGAAATATTCAAACGGGTGACACGCCCGTGTCTTAGGCCGTGTGGGCATTCGATGTGAGACACATGATCGTGTCCCAGATCGTGTTCAAATTAGGGTAGCTACTGGCTTGGGTCACACGGCCAACCACACGCTTGTGTGCTAGGCCGTGTGGACAATTTAATTTTCAAAAATAGGTGCAGGATTCACACGGCCAAGACACACACCCGTGTCTCTACCCATTTGACCAATTCTGAGCATTTTGTTTCTCAATTCTTAATATGTAAGGGACACACGGCCAAACCGCACGCCCGTGCGTATGGCCATGTGTCACACCGGTTGAGACACACACTCGTGTACCTACCCGTGTAAATAAAATAAGGCCATTTCCAAGCCTTATTTCTCACCCAAATTTTGTCTTGTACCTACATTAATACTTGTATACATATACTAACCAATTCAAGATGTTAAAACCAAGCCAACATTAACATTATATTTGATATATCATCACATGTATTCAAACTTACCTTTTGAAAGACATATATGTTTACCATAATACAATCTAACCATACCAAGCACACATATATTAACTATATTATAACCTCAAGTATATATTCACTAAATATACCATTACTAGCCATTCCAATGGCTAGATTACAAATAACCATTTACATGCCAACATTGGCCAAGTTAGCCTATACGTGTCATTATACCAAAATAAGTTTGCTATTTATACCAAAAGGTGCTGAAGGATATTGTGATGATGCTCCGGCTGATTCCAACCTTTACGAGCTTCCGAGCACTATAAAACAGAGAAAAGAAAATCGAGTAAGCATTTCAAATGCTTAGTAAGTTCGTATAACAAGAATTTAAATTACCAATCATGTGCATTCAAAATAAGTATACAAACATGCATCCAAATGATTATGGCCATTTGCCTAAACACATAGGATCTTAAGAAACTTATTAGTCATGTATATCATGTAAACATCAAAAATCAAAGATGAGCTCATCATGTAATAACTTTCATAAACATGTATATTTCCATATAATATGTGCATTTCTATAATCAATCATCTTAAGCTCAATTCAACCATGCCAAAACTATTCCCGTTGAATTTATCTGAAATATTGATGGATACACATGTAGTACACTTAAAGTGTACAAAATGTAAACCGTCAACTCATATTCAGGGGTACCCGATTAGGGCACATAATCAGGAAGCACTCTCTCGAGCCATATAACAGGATGCTCATGTGAGCCATATAACAGGAAACTTATCTGAGCTAAATCAGGAAACTCATAAGAGTTTAGAACAGGAAGCTCATTGAGCTTAACAGGTAACTCCGAAGAGCTATTATTAGGGAGCTCTAGATAGCCATATAACAGGATGTCCAAGCGAGCCATGTCAGGAAGCTCACAAAGATCCTATATCAGGACGCTCATAAAGAGCTGCGTTTGTGTCCACAATATATGCAGGATCACAACCGATCATATAACAAGACGCTCACAAAGAGCTGCGGTAGTCCGCAACACATGTAGGATCACTACCGATCAGGATGCTCGCAAGAACCATGTATCAGGAAACTCAAGAGGGCTTATAACAGGATGCTCATAAGAGCTATGGTGTGTCCACAACATATGCAAGACCACAACCAATCAGGAAATCTTGTATCCATCGAATTACATTATTCAAACGGGACTTATCATGTGTCGCGCTTTGTCGGATATAAGATTAATTTCATATTCATGACAATGATACAATTCACATACATGTTATTCAATTTAAAACATATAAATACACAATTTAGTTACATGAACTTATCTCATCACTTGTTCGTATAAAGAAATCTACTAATCTGACACTTTTTCTTTGCCTCAATCTAACTTCGTTTTTCAGTTATCTGGATCTATATAAATGAATTTAACATAAATTTAATTCATTTAATGTTCAATTTAATTCAATTCACATCCTAGGAAAAATTACCATTTTTCCTTTATACTTTTCATAAATGACGATTTCGTCCCTAGGCTCGGAAAATGAAATTCATGCAATTTAATCCTTATTCCAAGCCTAATATATTTTTACATATAACATTTACAGCACATATATTTCATAAAAATTAGAAATTTTCCATGAATTTTACATCTTTATAATTTAGTCCTTAAATCACAATTTCATGAAAATTCACTTTACAAAAGTTTTTTTATCTATCAACAACCTTTCATTTTCTACCATAAATTTAAAATTTTCAGCATATTCATCCATAGAAAAATTTCAATACTTTAATATATTTTCAAATTGATCCCCAAAATAGGTAGATTAGGTTATTCCGATCTTAAAAATATAAAAATTACTAAAAACGGGACATGATTACTTACCTGATTAAGCTTACTTGATTTTCTTTCTCTTTCCTAGGGTTTTCGTAGAAAATTTGGGGAAGATGATGAAGTAAGATGATATTAGGCTATTATCATCTTTATTTATTCCAAATTCCAATTTAATTCTTTTCTTTTTCTAATTTTCCATGGATGATTCATCATAAATATCTACTAACTCTATTTAATGGTCTAATTATCATATAAGGACCTCAAGTTTTGAATTTCATAGCTATTTGATACTTATAGCTATTATTTAAATGGAAAGCATGTGTGGTTTGTATTTTGAGCTTAAATGAATTTAGAAATTGTGTTTTAATGATTTGAAACTTAATGAGATATTTTGGAGTGTTTTCGGGTTATTTACAGAGTGACATCACAATCTTGTCTTTGTACCGTCGTAATGTTAGAAAATATGGACATTACATATATAATATAATTAATTACATGTTATTATTTACTATCATAATAGGTTAGCTCAAATTAAAATTGATATAATTTAATTAAGGTTTATTGAGTTTTAATTATTAAATAAAATATGGGTCAAATATATGTAGATACTCTAGTAACTAATTTCTAATTGATGATGGGCTGATTAGAAATTAAGGCTAATGTGTCAAAGTTATATATTAGGATTATGGTCCGCAAATTATACACGAGCTAACTTTTTTAATATCCATCTTTAGAAAAAAGAGAGTCAGATTTTCTGAATTTCTTGTGTGCTAATTTGGAAGATCAAAACTCCATGATCTATAGAATTCAACAAACCAATGAATTTAGATAGGCTTCCACATCTAGTTTTGTTCTTGATTTATTCTTTATTCTTTATGATTTGACATGATATATCTTGGTTTATGATTTATTAAGTTTTGCATCAAGATTTTAGCGATTCTAACAAGTGGTATTCGAGCCTCGTCATCTTGAATCATTGAAAATGAATATTTTTAGATTAATTTGTTCTTGAGAGTTTATGAATTTAGTGTTTCGACTATACACATATTAATTTTTTTGGATTTATACTAAAAATTTTAGGGTTTAAATTAAAAACTGCATAAATTTTAAGGTGGAATGATGAAACTTTAAATTTTAGAGTCTTGGAATATTGATTAAATATACGTTGAATCTTTGATCAGGATTACAATTTTAAATTTTCTTATAAAATTGGTTTTAAGGAAATTGATGTGTGAATCTTACAAATAAAGTTTGTTATATATATATATATATATATATCTTGTGAGATTGGGTTCAATGTATATTTTCATTCACGGTTTAACTATTGAGAATTGGCTCATACATATGTTGAAAATTTTTTTAATTATTAGAAAGTTTTTAGATTCTGGTTATATGTCTTTTAATTTATGTTTCCTATCCATTGGTTTGAAAAACCTTTAAGTGTGACAGACATATATATTTTAGAATTATAGTAAGGCAATGTAAGTTTGGTTATATTAGAAACTGTATATGACAGCTATATACGATTATATATTAATTCATTTGGGCTTTTTTGTCCTTCGAATCATATTTGCCGATTAGACTCACATTATTTTTATTTTGAAATTGTCATATAATAAAGTTTTATAGTATTTTTGTCCATACCAAAATTATAAATATATGTATTTATTAATTATTTGACTTTGAATCACTATATTATTTTTATTTAATTTTGACATATATTATTTAAAAAAAAAGAATTAGTTTGGTCTTTTGCTGAACGGTGAAACCAAAAGTATCATGCTTTAAATTTTTTTTTTTTTTTTGGAACGTGGTTGATATAATTTTGAATATGGTATTTGATTAAGTGAAGTGAAATAGGTGATTGCTAAGCTCTTTCACGTTATGGTTTATGGATTTATGTTATTAATATACATGAAGTGGTTGTTAATATTTATATAGTCAATTATGTATAAATGTGCAATTATGTTTTATGATTCGCAAGTTTTGGTGATTTCATGTTTAAAGATTTTTCTTTAAAAAAAATAAAAGTCAAATTTTAAAGTTTTCGTTTTCTTTTTTTTTTCGCCATTTGAACAATCTTACTTTGAAAATTGTAGTGCATTCAGAAATTTCAATTTTGATCTTTGACTATTATGAAAAATTTCAATTTGAATATTGGAATGTTTATATATTTTAAAATAACTTAATTGAAAATAATAAGTTGTTAAAGTGACCTCTATTATTGAAATTATTTTGTTTTAAAATATAAAAGGTTGTATGCATGTAACTTTAAGTTATGTTAATATTGATCGGCCCAAAAGAAGGTTAATGATATTTGTGCAATTGTGGTAATAAACATGTGACGGTTATTCGATTTTACATGTGAGTAATAAATTGGGCTAAAGAAAGATTTATTTTTTGACATGTTTTTTTGCCAGTGTTTGACTGCTATATTAAGATATCTTTTACAATTTAATATTTTTGTCCAGAGATGAAATATTAATGGAGTGCCCTATATCTTGAGATAAGATTTACCTTTATTCAAATTATTTTGGTTTAAATTTAAAATATTATGAAATAAATAAATTTGGATTTTGCCTTTGAGATTTAATTAAGAATGTCTAATATTTTAAATAGATTAGTTGAAACAAAATGTCACCAAAGTGACTTTTTTGTGTAGATTAGTTTATTTAAAATATCAAGATGATTATATGTTTTTTATGATTCATGCATTTATTAATTGACCCAAAGGTAAGTTAATATTTTGCAGAATTTTAATGACATCTGTGGTGATAAATGTGTGACAATTATAATGCACTTTATGTGAGCAATATGTAGTTCAAAGATTAATTTATTATTTGACATAATTTATTGCCAATGTTTGATTGCTACAACAAGAGTACCGCTTACTGTTAATATTACTGTCTAAAGACTTGATATTAATGTTGCGTTTGGTATCTTGAGATGGGATTAGCCATTATCCTGAATTTATTGTTTACTTATGAATATTGATGTGAGCTTGTTTTTATTTATTTTCTGTCCTATATTCAGTTAGTTCATCTTTTGCTGTCACAATATCTGTTAATATAAATTTTATATTCATGCTTAATGGGACTAATTTCAATGAATGAAAAAGGCACTTACTTATAGTGATTAGTTGTACGGATATAGATCTTACACTAAGGGAAGAACAACCCACACCTCTCACTGCGGAAAGCACCTTTGAGCTGAAAGGGATTTCGGGAGGTGGGATCGTTCAAATTGTATGAGTCTAGTGATCATGAAGTACAACACTCCAGAAGCCTTTAGGGGCACAAAATCTACAAAGACTACTTAAGCCAAGGGTTTCCTTGACAAATTTGAGAAGCTTTTTGCTAAAAAAGATAAGGTTGAGATGATATCACTTCTAACTTCTTTGATGTTTATGAAGTGTAAGGGTCAAGGAAATTCTAAGCGATCTAGGGATTATGAGTTTTATAATCCCACAATTAGGAATATTTTGAGATGAGAATAGCAATATTTTTTTGAGGATATTGAGTTTGGAGGAAGGAATAAGGTTAGAGACATTGCTTTTAAGAAGGAATTAGATTTTAACTCAGTTCCTACTATCAATTTTGACGATGTTCAAGTTCTCATACCTATCATTGATCAAGAAGTGAATCTAGAACCTCAACAAAACAATGTTGAACAACTCCATATTCAAGATGAGATAATTGTTCCAAAAAACTCAACAAACTCAAGAACGAATGTCATTAACAAGGTCCATTAGAGAAATGATTATAATGGCTTTAGTGGAGTATTTTGACCTTAAGTTACATCAGATGAATATTAAGTTAATGGTTTTTCAATGGTAGCATTGATCATACATTTATATGGTACAACTAGAAAACTTTGTATTTGATAATACAAAGTTAATGATTTGCAAATTAAAGAACTTCATCTATAGGCTTAAGCAGACTTCTCGTCAATAATATTACAAATAGAGATGAATTTGGTTGATAATTGTATATACCATAAGTTTAGTGGGAGTAAGGTTCTATATTTGGTTTTATATGTTAATGACATATTGCTTGTCAATAATAAGTATAGTATTAATCAATGCCCTAAAAATGATTTTGAGATTACAGAAATGCATAAGATTTTTTACATTTTAGTAGTGGGAAGCCTAATGTATGTTCAGGTTTGTATACATTGGAATATTGTGTACACTGCTGGGATGTTAGGCAGATATTTAAGCAACCCTGGTTTGAACCATTGGATAGTATCCAAAAGGGTTATAAGGTATTTTCAGATAATAAAATATTACATGCTCACATATCGGAGGTCTGATTAGTTAGAGATTATCAGGTATACAGGTTTTGATTTTGATGGAATATGAATACAATATTTTGTCACTAAGGTGCAAATTGTGAAAACAAATTGCAATATTTTATTCCAATAGCAATAGTAGCACATCAAAGTCAAACACATAGAATTTAAGTTCCTGGTTGTTAAAGTAAAAATTCAAAGTGGTTAGGTACCTATAAAGCATATTAAGTCAAACTCCATAATTGTGGACCCGCTTATTAAGAGGCTACACCTAAGGTTTTATAAGAGCACACTGTTCATATGGGTGTAATGTCATTTAAGTTTAGTGGGAGTTTGCATTTTTTAAATGCTTTTATGTTATAGAGATATTTTTAGTTATTTCAATTTACGAATATTAAGTTTATTTTTTTGCAGAAATAAAGTTTATTTGGTTTATTCACACTCTGATTTTGGTAAGGTTTGATCTCACTAAGGTTTAAGGAGGACCAGTTGGAAATAGACATGTTTAGATCATATTGCATGTAATTTCCATGCTACACATCCATACTTGATCTATGTCATTTGGTTGTGTTAATTTACATGATCAGGGATGGATTTAATTACGATGTATGTAACGAAAGTTACATTGGTTCTATGTTAACATAATTAATGGACGAGATTGTTCAGAATACCTTTTTTGGATATAATAGTAAAGTTTTGAGCTCATAAGATTATATAATGACATGTAATTATAAAGTAATCGATATATATATGTGGTCCAAGTGGGAGATTGTTGGAAAATATGGACATCACATATATAATATAATTAATTACATATTATTTACTATCATAATAGGTTAGCCCAAATTAAAAGTGATCTAATTTGATTAAGGTTTATTGGGCTTTAATTATTAAATAAAAATACTCTAGTAACTAATTTCTAAATGATAATGGACTGATTAGAAATTAGGACTAATGTGTCAAAGTTATATATTACGGTTATAGTCCCCAAATTTCACACAAGCTAACTTTTCTAATATCCCATCTTTAGAAAAGAGAGAGTCACCTTCTCTGAATTTCTAGTGTGTTAATTTGGAAGATCAAAACCCTATGATCCGTAGATTTCAAGAAATCAATGAATTCAAGTACGCTTCTACTTCCGCATCTAATTTTATTCTTTATTTACTCTTGATGATTTGACATGACAGATCCTAGTTTATGATTTATTAAGTCTTGTATCAAGATTTTAACGATTCTAACACACAACATTCACCTACAATGTCACAATCTCGTCTTTGCAATGTCATGTCATCGTCCAAATATCAAGTGATGTCGCAACGTCATATGTGCGATGTCGAGACCTTGAGCGCTATCCCAGCATTATACACAGCCTTGCTCCACTACATTATTTTGATTCATTTTGACTTAAAAAATTCAAATAATTTTTAATTAAATTTTTATAATTTTATAAAAATATTTAAAGCTCAAAATTTTAAATAACTTTAAGATTTTCGCTTCATATATGCTTCAATAATATTTCACATTTATACTTATGCAGAGACAGGTGAAGAGTATTATATTCATGCATGGATTACAAATAGATGAAACGGTTAACTGTTAAAATTAATGACTAAATAACCTGTTGAATGTACGGCGAGAGCCATTGCAGGTATATATGGTCGTGATTTGAGTCTCCACCACATAATTTTAAAATGGGATGGTCTCTCCGTCATCAAGAGCTTCTCCTTCTCCAATTTGGACAGATACCCTTTGAGTCTCTTTGCATATAAGGTGGAAGTTATTTCTACTTGTTTTTGACTTGTGTGAGTTTAGGCACGTGCATCGTTTTGCGAGTCAGGCTGCTCATCTCTTAGCCAAAGAAGCAATGCAGGTTATTTCCGATCGTTTCTGGGTAGATGAAGCACCGACTTTTCTCCTATCAAAGCTTAATCGAGATAGCCTTCTACATCTTAGCTTTCGTTGATCTCTTTCATCTTGCTCTCTTGCTTATCCTGGATCACATTGGAACTTCAATGGATTTTTAGCTTTCTAGAGGGTTATTTTCCTCTAGTTTTAATGGATCTCCTTGCCTTTTCAATTAACCTCACGTTATTTCTTTGTACCAAGGCAACTTTCCTCTCGGATCAATGTTTTGTCTTGTTTCGAGGCTTATGTTTATTTCTTTTATTAATGAAATTTATGTTCTTAAAAAAAGTTATTAAATGAAATAGTTGTTTTTATATAATACTAATATATTAAAATTTTCTAATATATTTTTTTAAAATTAATTTTAAAATTAGATGAAATCCAAACCAATGACTTCGGTCAAACATAACAGATCAGATTCGAAAGAAAATTTAAAATTTTCATAATATCAATCATTAATTACTACACAACTAAATTTTTATTTAGATGTTTTTCATACTTTTTATTTTAATATGCATTATTCATTACATTCATCGGTTGTATATATTAATAATCTTGTTAATTGAGTTAATATCACAAGTTAACTCGACACTAAATCAAGATTGATGACAATACTGTAATAAATGATTGTACTCATTTAATATTTTTAATATAATGTATTTTTGCGTTTAATCATGGTTTAATTTATTTTGTTCTATTTTAATATCATACATATTTCATGTGTTATTATTAATTAGTTTCAAATCATACGTTTTATTATTTATTATATGTTATTTTTAAACACACCTCTATATTCTAAATACGTGATTTCTACACACATACACGTGTAATTGAATTTCTAATGTAAATTACAGTAATGTTCAAACTTCATCTCATCTTTTTAACTAAGAAAATATAAAATAGGCCAATTGAATTTTAGCCCAGTTGATATGGTATTGTTACTAGTGTAGGAGGATATGAGATCGAGCATGCTAAAATACATTTTTCTCTTATTTAAGAGTTAGAGAAGAGTTATGGTTATTTCAAAGCATTTTTTTATGGTTATTTCAAAAAAAAAAAAAAAGAAAAGGAAAAAGAAAAAGAACGCTAAAAAAATAAGGCTTAAAGGTGTAAAAAAATTTCAAACTCAAAAAAAATAAAAATTAAGTCACTGCTTTTTTTTTTTTTTTTTGCACTCAGTTAGGTACGTGAACTTTCAAGATGTATAAAAAAGGCTCTCATACTTTTTCAAAAAAAGCAATTAAACTCATGCTTTTTTTTTTGGACTCAATTGGGTACTTGACCTTTCAAAATGCACCAAAAGAACCCTCAAACTTTTTTTTAGAAAAAGCAATTAAGCTTTTTTTTTTTCCACTCAATTGGGTACTTGTGTAACAGCCCGTTTTTTAGTGGTGTCGAAAATAGTGGTTTCGGGGCCACCAAATCCGACAAGTAAGTTCCTAAATATTATTATTTAATATTTACGAGTCAAATGTGATTTTTAAAAAAAGGTTTTTGATTTAATAATTTATGTTGTATAAATGATTTATTAAGTTCAAGTGGTTTTAGAAGATGAGGTATCGGGACCTTGTTTTTATAAATAGAGCCGTAAATATTTTTATAAATATTTACGAAGTATCATTAAGGTGATATTAAAATTTCATTAAGTAACGTTTCGATAATTAATTAATTAAAAAGGACCAAATTAAAAAAAGTGCACTTTCGGGACTCCATTACCGTCAATCGGACTCGTATATATTTTTAAAGCTAGTTGTGTAGTTAATTAAGTTTTGGTTAAGTGAATTTGCATGAATTAAGAGTAATTAGGTTTAAGGATTAAATTGCATATAGGGTAAAAGTTCAATTATAGATTAAAAAAAATTAAAGGGACTAAAGGAGAAATTATACTGTTGTTTTTAAATGAGGCGGCACAAGATGAATATTTATGAAACTTACAGTTAAAATATATATCATAATATTGTAATATTATATATTAATCATTATGTATATATATTATATTATATATTATAATAAGTAAATATAATAAATAAAAGAAATAGAAAGACGAAACTGGGAGAAAAAGAAAGAAAAGGAAAAGGAAAAGAAAGAAACGAAAAATTAGGGTTTCAAAGTTTAAAATTCAATTGGTTAGTCAATTTAATCATTTTCTTGTATTTTTTATGTTTTTGGAATTCCGGTGTTAAATACTACCCGACCCATGTCAAAATTTTAGAAATTATTGAGTTTTTAAGTGTTGTCGATGTTGAATAATTTTAGTATTAGGGACTAAATTGATAGATTTTTAAGTTAGAAATGAAAAAGGATTAACTTGTAGAATAAATAGTAAATTTTGTGTAATAGGGACTAAATTATGAAAATTTCAAAATTTAAGAATTTATGTGAAAATAAGGAGTTGAATTTAAACTAAAGTGGAATTTGCATTAAAATAAAGAATTAAATTGTGAAGAAATGAAATTAGTCTTGATTTAAGGACTAAATTGGAAATTAGGCAAATATTGAGTAAAAATTAAAATTTTTAATATGAAATTAAATTATGTTGTATTAATGAATTTTAATTGTTTTAATTCCGTAGCTAACGTCGTACCGGAATCCCCGACTAAAAAGAGAAAAGATAAAGTCGACGTGAAATAGCTCGAAATTCATGATTTGTATTTCTATAATCCGAAGCTAGTTATCAATTATTGTAATATTTATTTAATGTATATGTAAGTGGTGAGGTGAGAATTATTGTGTTTTACAATTTAAATGGATTGATTTAGTATGTGATGAATTTATTGAATTTATATTGATTGAATTGGTATATATATTGTATATATCGATTATTTGAATTGAAATGAATATTGTTTATATTTGAAAAGTGAATTGGAATCCTATTAACTGTATCGGGTTGAGTCGGATATAGATGGCATGCCATAGGATTAGAAGAGTTTAGGGATTTCTTCGACTTCGAGTCGATGAGACACTGGGTGTCAATTTACTACTTCAGATTAATTCGACGAGGCATTGGGTGTCAATTTACTTCGGTTTAGTCGATGAGATACTGAGTGTCAAATTATTACTTCGAATTATCTGATGAGGTACTGGGTGCCAAACTGGTGTGTTTTGGTTGGATCCGTGTATCTGTTTGAATCCGAGTTGTGTTAATAGGGATAAATGAATAATAAAGTTTTATAGTTGATATTGAAATGACATGGTATGGGAAATGGAAAAGAAATAGTGAATTGAAAATAGAATGTGAAATATGTTGCAAATATATGGAATATATGAGTTATATATAATATATAGATATTACAATTGTATAATGAAATGTGAAATAAATTGTGAAAAGCTATTTATATTGCAAGTATGAGAATTGAGATATTTGTGAAACAAATGAAATATGATATGGTTGTTGTAATAATTAAATATTAATATGTGTTTATATTTAAATTGTATATTTGTAATTTCTTATCTTTAAATATTAGGATTATAGAAATACCATTGAGTTTATACTTAGCGTACGATTTTGTTTTCAGTGCGCAGGTTAGGTACTTAACTTTTGATCACCGATTCAGCATCCAACAACGATCTCAAACTCAAATGTAGTGATGTTTATCCTTTGTGTCGACATGTACCTAGGGTGTCTAAATAATAATTATTTTGTAGTTTGATTGTAAATGAGATTATAAGTTTAATTTTGGTTAGCTTTATACATATAAATATGTGTTTGTTTTTTAAGCCATATTATGGCATGATAAATTGAATTAAATCTAGATAGGTGCATGTGAATTTAATTCTATGTTTAAGTGCTCATGAACTAGGCAAAATTGATTTGGATTTGATATGTTTATAATTTGAATTAAAATGATGCTTTGATGACTTGTTTTGATTATATGAAATATTTGAAATTTCTGTCTGTTTAATTTGTAAACTCCGGTAATGCTCCGTAACTCGGTTCCAGCGAGGGATACGGGTTGGGGGTGTTACAACTTGAATTACCAAAATGCATAAAAAAATTGTCATTTGACCGTTAATTTTAACAGTTGACCGTTAAAGTTAACCGCCCCTAATTTTTTTCAGTTAAAGTAATCATGTGTCACAACCATGGTATTACATGTGGCAAAAAAAGTATAAAAAATAAAATTATAAAAATTATTAAATTTTAATAAAAATATAAAAAATATTTAAATTTTATTAAAATTAGAAAAAAAAATCTAAAAAAATCTAAAATATATAGAAATATAGAAAAAATTATAAGATTTTATAAGGTTGTGAGAAAATTATAAAAAATGTAAAGAAATATAAAATTTGTAAAAAATTATAAAAATTATCGTACCAAAAGAAATATTTTATAATTTTTCTCTAACTTTTATTTATTTTTATTTTTATCATTTTTCACCACATATCACGCTTTCTTGCGACACGTGATGATTTAAATAAAAAAAAAGGGAGTCTTTAACTTTAACGGTTAACGGTTAAAGTTAATGATTAAAGGGCCTTTTTAATACATTTTATAAATTTTTTTATGATTTTTATAAAATTTTATAATTTAATAATTATTTATTTATTTTTATTGATTTTACCACATATCATGCTATGATTGTGATACAAGGTGACTTTAACTGGAAAAAATTAGGGGTAGTTAACTTTAACGATCCTGTTAACCGTTAAAGTTAACAGTTTTTTTATATATTTTAATAGTTTAAGTACCAAATTGAGTGAAAAAAATAGTGATTTAATTATTTTTTTAAATAAAAATCTTTGACGTCCTTAAACCAAAAGTAAACATTAATTGTACAAATTGACATAAAAACTTCATCGAAAATAATGATATAACATACCGTATTAAACTTTTATTACATCATTAACTATGATCAATAATTTATTGATTAAAAAATAATAAGTCAATAATGTTAGTAATAAAATTGTAAAATTTAATCATCAAAATATATTTTAAATCATACATAGAAATCTAAATTTAAGCATTTTATGGTAATCATGACCTCCATCATCATCGGTAGTGTTACGTTAAAAAGTACATAAAATAAAATTGTTGAATTAGCAAAGAGTCCGCTCTGGTGATCAACCAATAACAGGCAGACAATTAGACAAACCCAACCAATCAAATTGCACCGCGCATTTAACTTCTCAAGGGCAAATTTGTAAGTTCACAGAATATTAATGCCTTCTTCATTGACCATTTAATCCTCCGTTGTCCCCCTCCCTAAACAGACTCCCCCGACTCTTATAAACGACCAATTGCTTAAACGCACCACGAAGCGCTTCTTCCACTTTTTCTTTTCATCTCAAAAATTGAAATTTCACCGTCAAAGCTTTTTCCCCTCAGGTTCGAGCTCCGAAATGGCAACCGAGAATAACAGTTCCGGGGTCGGATCTGGATCCGGATCTCATACTGTCAACGGCGACGCGGCTCCTGACCGCAAGATCGCGTTGATCACTGGCATCACCGGTCAAGATGGTTCCTACCTGACCGAATTCCTCCTCAACAAAGGCTATGAAGTCCATGGCTTGATCCGCCGCTCTTCCAACTTCAATACGCAGCGTATCAACCACATCTACATTGATCCACATAACGCCCACAAGGCTCGGATGAAGCTCCATTACGCTGACCTCACCGACGCTTCCTCGCTTCGTCGCTGGCTCGATACTATTCGACCCAATGAGGTTTACAATCTGGCGGCTCAATCTCACGTGGCCGTCTCTTTTGAGATCCCTGATTATACAGCTGACGTGGTGGCTACGGGAGCTCTTCGCTTGTTGGAAGCCGTTAGATCCCACATCGCCGCCACGGGTCGGACCCATATCAAGTACTACCAAGCTGGATCGTCCGAAATGTTCGGATCCACCCCTCCTCCGCAATCTGAACATACCCCGTTTCACCCCAGATCTCCATACGCAGCTTCCAAATGCGCCGCGCATTGGTACACTGTGAATTACAGGGAAGCTTACGGGCTTTTCGCATGCAATGGGATTCTTTTTAACCACGAGTCCCCGAGGAGAGGAGAGAATTTCGTGACCCGGAAAATCACCCGGGCCGTTGGGAGGATCAAGATTGGGTTACAAAACAAGTTGTTTTTGGGGAACCTTCAAGCTTCGAGGGATTGGGGTTTTGCAGGGGATTACGTGGAAGCTATGTGGATGATGCTGCAACAAGAGAAGCCGGACGATTACGTGGTGGCGACGGAGGAATCGCATACGGTGGAGGAGTTTTTGCAAGTGGCATTTGGTTATGTTGGGTTGAACTGGAAAGATCATGTTGTGATTGATAAGAGGTATTTTAGGCCTGCCGAGGTGGATAACCTGAAAGGTGATTCAAGTAAGGCAAGGAAGGTTCTTGGGTGGAAACCCAAAGTTGGGTTTGAGCAATTGGTGAAGATGATGGTTGATGAAGATATCGAGTTGGCTAAGAGGGAGAAAGTACTGGTCGATGCTGGTTATATGGATGCCCAACAACAGCCTTAATTTGCTGTGCCATCCAAAATTTTCTTCTTTGATGATATAGTTGGTGTTTAAGAAGAGGGTATTTATTTAAATGTTTAATTTAATTTAAGTTTTATGTATCCATTTATTTCCTAGAAGTTCCTTCATAATGATGTTACTCTGAAATATTTTCATTTTGATCAAGGATAGCCTGAAATTTGCTGTTAAGTTTGATTATGCCATGAGAATTCTGGAAATGAATCTAGATCCCATCACTTGAGTTTTGAATGTATGATGCATGTACAAGATCTGATTGAAACTTTGTGCATCTTGTGATCTGTTTTTTGTGTCACTAGATTTGATTGCTAAGTGTCAGAGCAAGACTTCGTAGTCATTGGATCATGTGGTATTTGTCCCAAGAGTTCTACATGTATGGCCTAATAAGATACTAAAAATCAAATCTTGTTACCATTATTGTCTGCTTGTGAAGATTTTGAATGATGTCGGCAGGGGGTAACTTTTGCTTTCACGTTACAACTGCGTCACGTTCAATCCAAAAATAAATTGTCTATAATCTGTATTCAAAACTTTGCTAGCCCAAATGTTAGTACACTTGCTGCTTTGGGTAGAAAAATAAACACGATTCTCAATGAAGAAATGAGAATTAAGGGTAAAAGAATCATGTCGATGATGAGTCAAAGCTGTGATTTGATGTCGAATTAAGGGTTAAAAATGCAATCTATGCACCGTTTTTTTCTCATTATCTTCTGCTTACTGAACCAATAGAAGAAGCAAAGACACAAACAAGTAACTAAAAGCCTGTAATGAATGCAAAATTCAAGAAAACTTACATGCTAATCTAATAGGACTTGAGCTGGGAATTTACACTCATTGTAGATGTAGAACTTTAACAATACATGGCTTCATAAAAAAAGCAGAGTAGACAGAATTTTGCCCTGTACAATACCATTGAATCCTAATGGACTACTTTGGTAGCCTTCTCTGCAAGCTAATCTTATGTTACTCCAACTTGATTTCGAGTATAATCTTATTTTTAATTTAATTTTTGGGTAAGTATTGGATATTTGTATCCAACTCAAATACTTTGACCCCTTTGAATGTTCATTTCAATTTTGGGTGCTTTTTTCACTCCAACTTCACCACAGCAAGCTGTTTGGGAAGTGCAAAATTCATGGAAAATCTCACTGCTATAACTATGTTTCAATCCAAATAAATCTCTCATTTATATTTTTAATTTCATTCACAATTATTATTGTACTTCACCGCAAATTTAAAGGAAGCCTTAGCTCCGTCGTGACGACTAAAACATTTTAAGGAAAATGTTGGGAAGCTAAAAGGCTTGGTGACGGTAAGAGTCGGGTTAATGGGCAACACGACCCGGAAAAGAAATCCGGGTTGCAAAAAGATTATACTTGCACGTGGCAGTTTGTCAGGAAACGACAGCGTCTAGCCTGATCAGTTTACGGTCGTCTTCTATTCTCACCAAAACCATGTACCTTTTTTGTTCATCAAATCCATTATAATCTTCGGTTGTTTCTTCTTGTCTCACCGTTTTTGCTCAAATTATTTAGCGTTTTCAAATTCAGTTTACGGC
Organism: Gossypium anomalum; assembly: GCA_025698475.1. Lineage (NCBI taxonomy): Eukaryota > Viridiplantae > Streptophyta > Magnoliopsida > Malvales > Malvaceae > Gossypium > Gossypium anomalum. Next base: position 23,289,397 of record CM046966.1, read on the forward strand.
AAAGAAAGCTAAGCCATCTTACTTAACGACTCTATTAGAAATATGAGAATCCGGAATCAGGGTACAGCCGAACCGGCGACTACAAGAAAGACGCCGCCGACGAGGAAGTATGCTGCGAAAACTTCATCGGGATGTACAGATGCTGCGGCGGAATCCACGGCTCTGAAAACGGCGGGAACAAAGCAGGCCTCCGCTGCTAAAGCGAAGCAAATGGAGAAAAATGAAATTTCAACTGTGATTATCGACGGCTCTGATTCTAATCTTGAAAGATCAGCAGGTTAGTAAGTACTGCTATATAATTTACAATTCGTATGCTTAGCTATATCGGTAATACTGTTTGATGATTTTGCTTTTGATGTTGGACTGTGAAATGTTTCTGTTCAAATTGATTTTACTTTTTATGATTTTTAAATTTGAAATAGTTGAAGAAGTGAAGTCATCACCTGAAGCTACAAGACTGACACCGGAGAGCAAAGCTACAGCAGGCACTAAATTAGTTTCAAAGCGAACACCTGGAAGACCTAAACGTGCTGTTTCTGCGAAAGGGAAAGCTGTCTCCGTAGTGAATTCTGAGGGAACAGCCAATGAGAAGGTCTTGGAATCACCAAATAAGGTAGAAATGGAGCATCAAAAGGTAAAAGAAAGAGAAAAAATTGAAGAAATTGGAAAGTCCAAACTGGAGGAGGAAGTACCATGTGATGGGAACATTGAAGAGTATGTAGCTAAAGAGGATTCACTACTAGTAAGCGGGACAGATTTCAAAATTGTGGACCTTAATGTAAAAGAAGGCAGGAAAGATAAGTTGAGTGGAGAATATGTGCAAATGGAACAAGATAGGTATGGCAGTTTCGATGATGAGTTTGAGTACGGTGACAGAGTGGACTTTGGGGACCACGATGATGAAGTACTTGCAGATGATGATGTAGATGACCCTATTGAACTTGCAGATGATGATGTAGATGACCCTATTGAAGAAACTGAGGCATTAGAGGAGGAGTGCAAAGAACTAACTGCTATTGCAAAAGAACATAAAATTAAGAAAGAGTGTGAGATTTTTGTTGGTGGATTGGATCGAGATGCTGTTGAGGAGGACTTGAGACAGGTTTTTGAGAAAATTGGTGAGGTGGTTGAAGTTAGGTTGCATAAGAATCCAATAACCAACAAGAATAAGGGATATGCTTTTGTGAAATTTTCAAATAAAGAACATGCAAAGCATGCCTTGTTAGAAATGAAGAAGCCGGTTGTAAGTATTAGTTATAGTATTTGCTTTGTCCATTCATCAACTGAATTTGACTTTCCAGTTCGCAGATTTGTGGGAAACGATGTGGGACGGCACCTAGTGAAGACAATGACACATTGTTTTTGGGAAATATTTGCAATACATGGACAAAAGAAGCTGTGAGCATATAATGGTATTTATTGCATGGCCATTATCTTAATTTGTATGCTTACTCTTGCTATATTCTTGTTTTACAGATCAAACAAAACCTTAAAGAATATGATATTGAAGGAGTTGAGAATATTACTCTTGTCCCAGATGTTCAACATGAAGGGTTAAGCCGTGGTTTTGCATTTTTAGAGTTCTCTTGCCACGCCGATGCAATGCTTGCATACAAGAGACTACAGAAGCCTGATGTTGTATTTGGACACCCTGAGAGAACTGCTAAAGTAGCTTTTGCTGAACCGTTGCGGGAGCCTGATCCAGAGATAATGGCCACGGTAAAAACTGTATTTCTTGATTCACTTCCTCCTCATTGGGATGAAGATCGTGTAAGGGAAAAACTCAAAGGTTATGGAGAGATAGTGCGAATTGTATTGGCCCGGAACATGTCAACTGCTAAGAGAAAGGACTTTGGATTTGTTGATTTCTCCACCCATAAAGCTGCTACAGCTTGTGTAGATGGTGTGAATAATACACAGCTGGGTGATGGGAACTCAAAGGTACCATATATAGTTTGATAGTAATTTCCTTAGCCTGGCCTTCTCTAGAAAACATTTTCTTTTATATTTAGTATTGTTGCACAAATTTTTTTCTTGTTTCCTTTTTGTTTTTTGTAAGACTGATTGTGGCATACACCTTTGTTGCACCAGTCAAGCTAGCTAAGATGCTAAGCACACTTGAAAAGGAACCCTGGAATGGTCCTTCTATGATGAATAGATGTGATTACACACCACTTGTCAGGCATACAAGTACTGTAGAATACTCATCCTTTACAATGTTTCTAGAAAATGTGTAGCTTGTCAAGAACATCACTAGAACATTATAAAGACATGGCGTGTCACCTTCCTTTCGTGTTTTGAATTCCATCAATATATTTTTAATGTATTAAAATTGCTCCTTCTCCTGTAGGCAAAAGTCAGAGCAAGGCTATCGAATCCTATGCCTAAAACACAAGCTATTAAGGGGGGAATGTCCGGTGGGTTTCGAATTGGAAGTGGTGGCAATGGCACATTTTCAAGATTTGGTAATCATTTATATTTTGGAAATAGATATACGTTGTTGTCTGTGTATTTTTGTTACTTACAAATTATTTTCTTATAGGGAGAACCTTTGGCCAGGTTGGACATCGCTTTAACTCGAAAGGTTTCCAACATGGCCGGTATTACCATCAAAATGAACGTGGTCGAACTAGTACAAATGAGCATGACTTTGACAATCGATATTCTGAGTTCCATCAGCAGCAAGTTATGGGTAAAGGTTTAAACCACTTAATTATTGCTCCATCTAGCTTTCCATCCTTAAACTACAGATGCAAGTCATGCAACTTATACAAATAAGGATCTTGCATTGTACAGTTTAGAACTTGACATATTTAATTACACCAAAGCAGGTGGAAGAAGGGGCTCTTATGGGGATGGTTATCGCACATCTGGTAGAGCTGCCTCATTTGTTAGCCCTTCAAGATATAATTTGAGTAGGTCTTGGTATGATGGCCCTGAAAGGGCATGGAGGGAGCATGCTCCGCTTAGGAGGCAACCGTTTTCTCCTCAACGAGCCTTTGATCAACCTTATGGTGGGCAGCAATATGATGACCCTTATTATTATGATGAACGTGCACATAGCATGAAGAGGCCATTTTATATGACAGTAAGTGTTAATTTTCCTACCATATCTACGTTCTGCTGTCCCGGCATTTGTTTTCTGTTTGAAACTTTGACTGTGCTCTTAGGACCATGATCCTGAATACATGGAGCCTCCTAGATTCCGTCCTCGAATGGATCATCCTTATCCAGAAGTTACATTTCATGAAACCCGCCATCGTGGTGTGTATTTCATTTTGCTAATGTTTCTTTTGTTTGCTGCTCCTGTGAATCTGTTTTTACCGTATCACTCATTCATGTGGCTATGTGCTTTAGATCCTCATCATGCAGCTGGTAGTGGTCTCTATTCCCATGATTATTTTGGTTCTGATGTGAGTAATCAACCCATAGCTCCCTGTTAATGCATTTAAATATTCAATTAACAATTTCATGATGGCCAATTATTTCATTTTGTTATAGTATGATGCATATCCCCCGTATTATCGCGATCATTCCTATGGAGGCAGCTACTATTAGCAGGCTCAAGAGCTGTTGGTAATTTCAATTGCTTGACATTATTTGTTTTCTTAAACCCAATACTGAGTTTTGCTAATATTCTAGAAGCTCTTGCTCAATTTGTCTTGGTGGGCCTGGAAATGCAGATGCAGCTCACCGGGAAGGACAGAGGCTTACTTGAAAAATGCGGTTGAACCTGCCTTTTAACTTCTTTCTGTTTTCAGTTTTCTTATCCTGCATTTCCTCATGCTCCTACCTCCTATTTTGATCTCTTTCCCCTTTCTATTAACTTTTAGTAGAAAATAAATTATGATATGTCTAGTGTGTGTAGGTGGTCTATTAAGAACTTAATCAAGAAATCATGTACCATGGAGATCAAGGGTTTCTGATACAATTTATTGTGCTGTAGTATGGAAAAAGATTTCCTAGAATGCTAATTTTTGAGATTATGGACAGAACGTATTGACTGATGAGCATTATTCATAAATCTCCATATATGTTAAGCATCTGGTTGGAAAGTATTTCTTAAAGTGGAAGGTTTCATGCAAAGTTTATGATTCTATTAATGGAGATTCTGAAGTTAAAACTTTAGATCACTATTGAGAAATCGGTGGTGTCTTTTGAAGATTTCAGGAGCTGGATGAGGTGTATACCTTGTATACATGACATATACGAATCATGTTAGTATAAATTCTGTTTGGGAGTTTTTTATGGATGGGATTGGCACATGATTACTTGTGGTGATAGTTTTTGATCTTGATATCATCCTTCATCCGTATGAATCAAGGTTGGATATGTCTGCCTATCATACGTCTAATCTCTTTCTGTTCTTAGGTACTTAAACTTATGTATTACTTGTATCTGCAACTTATACAAAGGTTTATACAGAAGAACTTCTGATTTTGATCCCAACTTTATAGGAGAACAAATCTTCAAGAGGTTGATCTTCCATTACTTTTAGAGAGAAATTTTGGTATTTTATTACTCGAATAAATCTTTAATTTCCTATTGGGTTGAAACTGAAATTGATTTTCTAGTGAGACGGTTTGCATCTCTCACTGGTGGTGGCTTTAAAAAGATCTTCAGCTTTCGTTTATCTTACTAATAGTGTATTGATCTGGAAATATATTGGTCTGCATGCAAGTAATTGCAGTTTTCGTGGATAGATCTCTGCACTTTTACTTTAGATGATTGAATTGCTAATGCAATCTTTAAGTTTCAGGCATTTCTAAGTGGCCATCAGAATTAAGGATCAGATCATATATGCAATTTAGGAGATCTATTACCAGCTTAAACCACAAAAAGAGAAAATAACTTCGGTTCCGTTTCTTTTAGGGATATTAACTATTATTCGGGCTATAGATTGGAGGGGTTTTCTTTCCTTTTTTTTTTTTGTTTTTGTTTTGTGTGTGTGTGTGTCGCAGGTGGCTGTTTCTTGTGAGGAGAGAAACTTGTGGAATCTCTGCTGTTAAGAAATGGATATTTTGCAGCATTTTTTAAGTTCTATCTGCTCATTCAAGAAATAGTTACCAGTTCATCCCTTAACAATTTGCAATTGCGTTGATGATTTCTCAAACCAATAGTGGGAATTTGCTATTCTCTGCTCATATTCATTTAATTCTTAATAGTTTTCAGTTCTCATAGGTCAATTGCTTGCATCTTAAGTGACAATATGGATGTGTAGGGCAGCTGGTTTAATGTGAATATGAGATGTTTCAGATGACATAAAAGTTGTTTTTGAGGTCAAATAGTAGGTGGAAGGGAAACAAATGATGAAAATGTCAAGATAAATGTCTTTACAGTTCACTATGACGAGGCACATTTTACATATACAATTTGTCAGTTACATGGTACATTAGTCTTGTGGTAGTCAGTGGGCATGATGGTTGATAAACACTTTGTTTTGCTTGTTCAATATGTTGCAAGGAGGATGCTTACATTTACATGATACTGTTAATGGAAGTTTTCCAGTCTTCTAGGATTGCCAATCATGGGAATCTATAATAATTTGAATGGTTAACGAATCTGTGGAGTGGATGTAGTTATTGTGTGATCTATTTGCCTTTGGAATATGCCGTGGAGTCTAACATATCGGTTATGGTGGTACGGTAGTTCTTTGTATTTCAGTTCTAGACTATTTTCTGGTTAGTCTGCTGTTTTCTCTGTTGTTTTCATTTATGGTTGTGAAAGTTCTATTTTAGGGAATAGTGGAAGTAGATTTTTGCATGCACTGTTGTCTGGGAAGCTGGTTTTGGATTTGGTGAATTTTTGCAAGTACTGCATTTTAAGTTGCCTCAGTAGTTTAGGTTTCTGGACCAGTTGCAGCTTGTCAAATGATAAGGCTGTATCTTTTATGGAAATTTTAATTGTCAACAAGACGCATGTAGCTCCCTTTCTCATCCCTGAAAGTTTGAGTTCCATTCTTGTCTATGAGCGTTGAGTTGTAATAGGAGCCAAACTATAGCATTTATGCATGTTTTATCATTATTATTGACTAGAATCAAGAGATATTAAGTTATTGTTCTCTATATTCTTGGATTATTAAATCTAACAGGGGATTTGGTGTGATTGAAAAATAATAATTTTTAAGTAATTTACTTGGTAGGAGAGTAATTTTTATGTTTGATATCTGTTAAAAAGTATATATATATTGAGAATGTAGCTTTGTTTTGAAATTACTTTCTATCAATTATGTTATGTGATCCCTTTGAATAAAGGTGAGAAAGTAGCATTTTCATGTAATTGGAAAGTTAAAAATCTACTTTTTGAGGTCAGGAAGTTACTAGTCAAATGGTAATAACTTGGGTTCCTGTTCTATCGATACGAGGTTCAAGGTTAGATGCTTAGCTCCTTCTCCTCTCCTTTGATTTTGATAGAAGCTTTGAGTGTAATTTTTTTTTCTTCAAAACCCTTTTGAGACAAATCATTAAAATATTTAATTTTAAATTGATTTTAAGTACTATAAAATTGAAATTTATATTCTAATTTAAATATATATTAAACATATAAATTATTTTAAATTTAATTACATATTAAATTTGAGGTAAATGTATTTTTTTATTTAAAATAGATAAATATTATTTAAAGAGAAATGTATTAAATTGTGTGTTAGTTAATAATATCATTTGGAAATGTTAAATTTAATAAAATTTGTATTTTATTTGATGAGTATAATTTTGAAAATTACATCACATTCCTAATAAAAGCGTTTAGTGAATAAAATATAATGTAATATTTTTAAAATTTTAATTAACACCTTTTCATTGGCACTAAATATTGTAATTTACGATATTGATAATCATATTTTCAGCAAGAGTATTTTCAGAAATCAAAGTCCATTATGATAATGGGAATGTACTAACATCGCTTAAATGTTGAATTGGTTGGGTGTTTTTTTCATAATTTTTAGGGCGAAGAAAATCTTCAAATATTTTCAGAAAAAGTAACCAAGTCAATTTTTTTATTTAATTAGATATTTGAACTTTCAATATATATTAAAAAGATCTTTAATTTTTTTCTAAAAAAAGTAATTTTCTTTTTATTCAATTGGATACTTGAACAATCAAAATATATCTAAAAGGTCTTTTAACGGCTAACTTTAATAGTTGATCATTAAAATTTATTGTCTCTAACTTTTTTTAATTAAAATTACTTTGTGTTACAATCACATTGTGACATGTGACAAAAAATTATAAAAAAATAAATAAAAGATTAAATTTAAAATTTTATTAAAAATAGAAAAATATATATATAATATTTTAAGATTTTATAAAGATTGTTAAAAAGAATTATAAAATACATCTAAAAGACTTTTTAACTATTAACTCTAATTGTTGTTAAAGTTAACATTTTTAAAGTTTAAATACCTAATTGAATAAAAAAAGGGGTTTAATTGTTATTATTATTATTTTTTTAAGTTTGAGAGATTAATTTTTGCCCAAGTTCAAGTACCCTTAAGTCTAATTTTTACGCATTACAAATTGGAAAAAAATTGTTTAATTTTAAATTTATTTTTAGGTCCTATAGAATTAAAATTAAAATTTATATGCTAATTTAAAACTTATTTTAATAATCATATATTAATTTTTTAGATAAATGTTGTAATATATTTTAAATATCATTTGAAGGTAAGGGATTTAGTTGTAACAGTGTAAAACTAAAAGTTTTACACCTTTTTCTAATCCTTGATCACAATTAAATGATTAAAACATTATTCTAATTAAAAACATGCCTTATTTTTATATTTTCTCTGTTTTTACGGTCATCATCATCCCATTACTTAAGAGATTCTCATTTATGAAAAACATATAGATCAGCATCAACATTTGTTAATTGCAGACAAGAAAATTTTCTCCCACTTTCCACTAAAACAATGCAACACAAGTTCATTTTGTTTTTTTTAGGATAAGAGAGAAATTCATTATTAATCTATATTTATCTTCCTTTTCAACAATTACCTTTCATTTTCGCCTCATAGCTACTTCTTTAAAATTATTTGAAGTTATAGAAGCTAAGACATCCATTTTAGAAGGATTTTAATGACTTTTTTTTGTTAGTAAAATTTAAATACACAATGATTCTACAACTTAAGACTATTTTTGGCCAGATTTCATATTCAATGTTTAAAAACATTCAAGTGAAAATTCATAAAAAGAAAAAAAAAGAAACCTAGAGAATTAAATAATTTAATTGGATATTAAAAAAGTTAGATTAAATGGTAAAAGAAGATAAATAGAGATGGATTTTGATGTTGATCTCAAAGTTAAGGGGAGATGAAGATTTAAATGTGATCAAGGACTAAAAAAGGGTGTAAAATCTTTTAGTTTTGTACAAAGTGGATCTCTCTTCAAATTATATGTTTGATAATAACAAATATCATTCGATGCAGATAATTTTGAACTATCATTTTTAATAGTGCTTGCCAGCTCTACTTGGAGTTACCATTTGTGCTGGTATGTATCCAACAAAATCATCCACATAGGCAGGCAGCCCATGGTTTTTGTTTTAATGAGATTGCTTATTGTGAGGGGATCGTCATGAAGTAGGTTTCTCTTCAACCGCTTTAAAATTATCCTTAAATGCCAGTAGTGTGAAATCATTAAATATTGGACTTGATTGATTTTTGTTAGTAGCAGAAATGAAAAAGAAGGATTGTATGCGTTGGTTTAAAAATTTTTTTTATCTCAATAACGTATTACATGAACTAATTAAATTAGAGTTTGGTAAATTTAGAGAAAACATGAGTGACGGAGGTGGTGGGGATGATCTTGCTCTCAATGGTCGAAGCACAAAGAAAGTGTGCTTCAAAGATGGTGGTGAAGGTGAGCCTTCAGATTCAGATATGGCAATTGACTTGGCTCCGGCTATGCCTGTATCCTGAAGGGGCAAGGTTCTGAGGAAAGGAAGCGAGGGTCTGAAAAGGATACAGGTCTTACTGTGGTGGAAGATAATGAAGATTGGTTCTTTTAGAGGGAGACATTATAAAATCTTCAATTGATGGAGTCCCGTCGATTAGCTTCTCCGATCACATTCAATAGATTCTAATAAAAAAATGGAGTTGACTGTAGTGGTCAAATTGTTAGGTCTGAATATTGGTCACATCACTTTACATAATCGGGTTAGAAATTTATGGAAGACTTCTAAACCTTTTCAACTAATGGACATTGAGAATGGGTACTTACTGGTAAAATTTCAGTGTGTTGAACATTTCAAAAAGGTTCTTTATCAGGGGCCATGGGTAATCTATGGTCAATATTTGATTGTTCAACCATGGACAAACAGATTTTAACCCGATGCAACCCTTTCCGAAAATGGTTTTTACTTGGATTAGATTTCCTGGACTTTTCAAGCATATGTACAATCAGTGATTCTTGGGGAAATTAGTGGTCTAGTTGGGAAAGTGTCTAAACTAAACTTCAAAATCGGAAGCAGAATAAGGGGGCATTTTGCCCGAATGGTCGTTTATGTTAACATCGATAAGCCACTTATTTCTCATATTCGGATTAACAGTGAGATTCAAAGGGTCGAATATGAGTCTTTATAGACAATATGCTATACATGCAGTTGTTATGGGCATGTGAAGGACCTATGCCCTTTCAAAGATGGGTGGTCGACGCAGGGGGAAGAGAAGGAACTGATGGAAACAACCTTGATCACAGACGCAGAAAAGTCTGTCGACTCCTCAAGTTTCAATCCCTGGATGTAGGTGGAAAGGAAAATTCGGCGTAATAAAAGGGTGCAACAAGATCAAAAGACCAAAAATCAAGGGGAGGGGATCATAGGATCTAGATTCTGGACATTATCAGACGTTAACGATGGCATTGAAAAAGTTGATGAAAATGGAAAAGTGATTAGGAATGGTCCAAAAGGGTCTTTAGGGGTTTCTTTGGAGAACAATTAGAGGTCTCAAGTTAGGGCTAAAGTGGGGAGCAAGAGCTTAAAAGCTATTGAAGCAAGTTCTTCTTTAGTAAATGGGTCAGGGATTATAAACTCGAATGATGAGAGGGTACCAACTAAGAGTGGGTCGATGGATTTGGGTATTGAAAGGGTGGGAAAGGCAATTGGAAAAAAGCCTATTAATGAGGCTGGGTCGATTGTATTTGGGCTAAGTAATATGGAAAGCCTTAAGGATAATTCAGGTGGTGTTAAAGGAATTGATTTGTCTATTATTCCACAACAGGGATGCAAATGTATAGGCCATTTTAGGGATTCAAATTTTAGCTTAGGGAATCGATTACTGGTGGTGTTATTAATAATTTTTTTACCTCTTCTAGTGAGGTACCTACAGGTACTATGTCGTGTCTTAACCCTATATTTGATGATATTTGATGATACATCTGAAAAGAAAGTTGTTACTAGCCCGAGTGTTTTGTATCCAGGGAAGCATACTATTATCATTTTTAGGGAAATTGGTGATGCCAACATTATTAATAATTCGGGTAGTGCCTCTCTTGTCAAAAGAAAATATCTTAAACAGAGCTCTAAAGGACGTTGTTCTGGTAATAAATCTGAGCATGGTCGGAATAGGAGGAAGCTCAATAGGGTTATTCGAGAGTGTGGAGACCATATCAAGGTTATTGGTTTATCTCGAGTGCCCCTGGTTGATACAATGAATTCAATGATGGATTTAATTAATTCTTAGATTGAACAAAGATTTGAGCAAGGTTTCTTCTAGTATGGATGACTTACCGGTTAAGGAATTAGGCTCACCTAAGTAGTAAAAGGTCAGTTTTTATCTCCTTGTTTGCAATTATGAATTTGACTATTTTTACTTGGAATTGCCAATTTTATGCTAGTGTTAAGTTTCCCTTTATTTTTTGAAAATAAAATTCTAAATATAAGCCTGATATTGTGGGGTTTTTTGAAATATGAGTTAGCGATGTTAAAGCGAACATAACCATTGCGAAATTGGGTTTCCAGTATTTACATTGAGTGGAGGCCATTAGTTTTTTTGGGGTATTTAGATTGGTTGGAAAGATTCAGTTCAAGTGGATATGATGTATAGTCATTCTCAATTTATTCTAGTACTAATATTTGAGGGTGGATTTTCCCAACCTAGTTATGTTGCTTTTGTCTACGGTAGCCTTTATAGCCAGAAACAGAATTTTTTTTAGGAGGGGTTAAAATTGGGTATGTCTTTCTACACGGATCTTTGGCTTACTATTGGAGGCTTTAATGCAAAATTATCCTTTAATGATAAAATAGGTGATCGAAAAAATAGTAAAAGGTGTCCCTTGTTTGGTGATTTAATGGAGTCTATTAAGCTTTAAAGGACATCCTTTACTTGACATAGATGAGGAGTCTTTAAACGCCTTGATAGAGAAATTGGAAATGGCGTGATAGTTAACACTTTTCCTAATTGCACAGTTACTCATCTTCCAAGACTGAAATCAGATCATAGGCCTCTTCTTCTGTCCTTAAAACCAATAAGAAGCTTGCCTAAAGGTAGACCTTTTAGATTATTGGCAGGTTGGGTTGACCATCCGAGGTTTCCTGACTTTGTTAGAGATAATTGGAAAATCGATGGGAATATGATAGACTTTATTGCTCAATTTACCTCTATTATAAATCCTGTAATAAGTCTGTTAATGGTCATCTTGGCGTTTATAAAAAATAACTTTTGAGGAAGCTCTCACATATTCAAAAGGATATAAAAAGCACAAGTTTTGACAGTCTAGCTTGTTTAGAAATGAAAGTAAGAGATGATCTAGAAGGAGTTCTTCATCATGAGAAATTACTCTAGAAGTAGAATGCTAGGTGCGATTGGTTGAGTTTAAAGGACAGTAATACCACCTTTTTTCACAGGCGCACTCTATATATAAGGAAGCATAAGCCGATCTCGGCTCTTGAAAATGAGGAGGGTGAATGGATATTTGATGAAACCATTTAACAATAGTAGGCGATTATTTTTTTCTAAAAAATTTATGGGGAACACCCTAGTAGAATGAGAGATCTGCCACCTAATAATTTTCCGAAGCTTGAGTTTAGTGATATTCTCTTTTTGGGCAAGACAGTTTTAAGGAATGAAATCGAGAAAGCTTTATTCAATTTGACTCAGTTAAAAACATCTAGAAGTGACGGGTTTCATGATTTTTTTCTTTTAGAGCTAATGGAATATAGTTAGAAATGTTGTGTGTGAGTGGATTCAAAAGGTTTTTGATAGACAAGCTATTGGTTCAAACTTGAATAACACTCTAATTGTCCTTATTCCAAAGATCAGTAGTCCTAAGAGTTTTTTCCATTTCAGACCAATCAATTTATGCACGGTCCTTTGCAAATTAGTTATAAAGGTGATTGCAAATCGCTTTAGAGTTGTTTTTTCTAAGATCATAACTCTAGAGCAAGCAGGGTTCACAATCAAAAGGAACATCACGAATAATATCATCGTTGTACAAAAAGTTATCCACTCCATGAGATGTATACAAAAATGTAGGAAGTGGATGACAATTAAATTGATCTTGAGAAGGCTTATGATAAAGTCAGTTGGGAATTTGTTGACGCCTCATTGAAAGCTGCAGGTATACCTGATTTCCTTTGTAATGCTATTATGTTTGTCATCACGAGTTCTTCTATACAGGTCTTATGGAATTAGACCCCAACAGAAAAGTTTTGTACCGCTAGAGGTATTCGTTAGGGGTGTCCTTTGTTTTCATACCTTTTTGTCCTATGTAGGGAGTGACTTGGACATAATATCAAAAATGTAGTTAATTCAAGAGAATGGAGTCCCATTCATATTTCTCGGTCAAGTCCAGCATTGTCTCATCTCTTTTTCACTGACAACTTGGTTGTATTTGGGCAGACATATATTGATTAGGCTAGGAGAATTAAGGATATCTTGGAGGATTTTTGTGGAGTTTCTTGTCACAAAATTAATGTGAAAAAGTTAAATGTATTTTTCTCTTATGCAGTTGACAAACAAACTAAAGAAAGGCTTAAAGGAGTCCTTGGTTTTCAAACTGTGGCAAATCTTGGAACCTACTTGATGGTGCCTCTTTTTCACGAAAGGGTAACCAATAGTTTACTAAGGTTTGTAGTCGACAAAGTTCGGAATAAGTTGTAACATTGGGATGCTAGAAAACTTTCATTAACAAGTAGAGTAACACTAGCCCAATCTGTTTTGCTCTCGATTCCCAGTTACTTCATGCAATTTATGATGATTCCTACTGAAATATGCAAGAAATTGAGCACATTGCCAGTAGTTTTATTTGGAGATCTTCTAATGTGGGGAAGAAATTGGCTCTAGTAAGCTGAAATTCGGTTTGTCAGCCTAAGACCTGTGAAGGCCTTGGGATAAGGCAATTGAGAGACCACAATACTTCATTTATGTTCAAAATTAGGTTTAATGAAGTAGCTAATCCTTCATCCTTGTGGGTTAGGATCCTCCGGTCAAAGTATGGAATGAAGGAAGGTATACCTGACAGTATTGAACAAAAAAGATGCTTGTTCTTATGGCGTGCCTTCTCTAATGTCTGGCCTTTATTAAGAGAAAACTTATACTGGTCTATTGGCGATGGTAATGAGATCAGATGTTGGCAAGATCCATGGGTTCCGGGTGTTGGACCTTTGGTTAAATAGATTTCATCTCATGGTAATCTCGATTTAGAGTGTACCCTTAAGGAGTTGGTCACAGAAAGTGGAGTTTGGAATCTCGATCTTTTTCGTTTATGGACTCAAGAGACGATTATTTAATGCATTGTAAGTATTCCTCCACTGTATCCCACGACAGGTCCTGATAAGATTGTTTCCCTTAAGAGCACTTATTGGAAGTTAAGGGAAATGACATGGGATCCAAAAGATGTAACTTGGAACATCCCGTGGAAATTCTAAGATCCCCAAATAGTTAGGTTTTTTGTTTGGCTAGTGCTGAAGCAAAGGCTGCTAACAAATGTGGAAAAGATGGTGAGAGGTATTGGAAATGGTGGATCTTGTACACTGTGTTGTATGGAATTTGAAGACACTTTACATGTGATTTGAGATTGTGTTAAGGCCGAAGAGGTCTGGCTACAGGTAATCCCTATAAAGAAACAAAACGGGTTTTTTTTAGGTAGCTTACATGAGTGGTTTGCGAATAATTTGCCAAATCAACAGGGGCTGTTGTTAGGGGATGTGGAATGGAAGAGTCTTTTTGGCCTTCTTGCGTGGCGTATATAGAATAATATAAATCTCTTTATTTTCTAAGGTATGTAATGTAGTGCTAATGAGATTATCAAAATATCTTATAACTGAGCGAAGCAATATAGATTAGTACAAAACAAGTCTACTTAAAAGTCAATAAGTAAGGATGGCGATTTCTTGGAAGGATATATGGGTTCAACTAAATACAGATGGTGTTGTTAAGATGGGGTCTAGTAATGTTACTTTTGGAGGATTCTTGCGAGATCATGAAGGTAAATGGATTTTAGGCTTTAATAGATGTTTCAGGAAGTGCTTAGTGTTCAATGCAAAATTATGAGGAATCTACGTTGACTTGTTCATTCTGCAGAGTCGAAATTATGAGAGCATGTTGATTTAGACAAATACTGTGGAGGTTGTGATAGCTATTCAAGACTCATTCATGAAATCCTCGAACTCTGCTTTGATTAGACGAATTCATCAACTGTTGATAAATATTGAACAATAGTTTCTGAATTATGTTCTTAGAGAGTAGAATAAGGATGCCGATTGCGTTACCAAATTGGCTTTTGATAGAGAGGAAGGCTTGGTTTTTTTTATAGAGAGGAAGGCTTGGTTTTATTCGAAGAAGTGCTACGGGAGATTCCGTTTGCTTTAAGTTAATGTAATGAAATGTTTATTTTTTTACGCCAAAAAAAATTAGAGTTTGGTAAAGATGAGCCAATGAAATAATTAGGTTAAAAGTTTGTTTAGTGAGTAATTTAACCAAAATTATGCTTGGAGTTGTCAATAAGGAGTCAGCATTGGTGAGAGTTGAAGTTTTTTCTTTTTTCTGTTGGTATGCATCCGACAAAATCATCCGATAGCCCATTCTTTTGTTAACGACATTGTTAATGGTGAGGAGATGTGAAGGAAGAAAGGATGAAGAAGAGAACTGTTTGTCTTCAACAACTTCAAATTACCCTTAAATTCTATCCATTTCACTTCCTTTAAATCACATTGTAATAACCTCTCTGTTAGCTTTAATCTGACTAAATTTTCATGTAAAAAATCAGTGGTAATCCCCATTAGCAAAAGCTATAAAAATCACTCAGAAAACACACCCTATCAGGAGTAACCAAAAACAAAACCAAAACTTGGCCTTGCTTTCACACCCAATCCCAAAGCGGCAGCGAACATCTTATTCCCTTTTAGGCACTATAAATAGCCGACTATATAAACGCTTCGATTTCATTCCACGTGTACGCCTCGATGATTCTTATTCCACGTTGGCAATCCCCAGGTCTCTTGAAAAACCAATCCTAGAACGCCACTCTCTTTTGACACAGATCCCGACCTCGCTATAAATTCTGCTTCCTGTCATTTCTACGGGGCATATCAAAGCAAAATCGTTTTTTTCTCTAGACTATTCCCTTGTCCCTGTTAAAATCTTTGTCACAGTGATCATTAATGGCCACCGCTGAACCTGAAGTTCCAGTCTCTGAGCAGCAGCCGGCGGCAGCAGAGGAGCCAAAGCCGGCGGAAAAGCCTGTGAAGGAGAAGAGACCCAGAGCTCCAAAGGAGAAAAAGCCTAAACAACCCAAATCCGCAGCACATCCTCCTTATTTCCAGGTACTCACTTTTTTATTTTTTAACATCGTTTGTTTGGGTTTTATTTATTTTTTTTTGTTAGTTAAATTAAGGGTGGAGTGTTGTGCAGATGATCAAGGAGGCGCTTTTGGCTTTGAAAGAGAAGAGTGGTTCAAGTCCGTACGCAATAGCCAAATACATGGAAGAGAAGCACAAGGCGGTGCTTCCAGCGAATTTCAGGAAAATCTTAGGTCTTCAGCTTAAAAACTCAGCTGCCAGAGGCAAGCTGATAAAGGTCAAGGCCTCTTACAAGCTCTCCGAAGCCGGCAAAAAAGAGAGAGCCCCTGTTACGAAAGCTAAGACGGAGAAGAAAGCTAAGCCAGCTTCGAAGCCGAAGAAAGCTGAGGCGACAAAGAAGCCAACAAAGAGAGTCGGGGCCAAGAAGAAATCAACTCCAGCAAAGCCGAAGCAGCCTAAATCTATCAAGTCACCTGCAGCTAAAAAGGCCAAGAAGGCGGCTGCTTAGAACAAATGTGTAGGAAGTCACTTTGGGTTTTATATGTAATCAGTAACTTATCTTTGTGAATACATGGTTGTTAGTTCGGTGCTTGTGTTAAGGAAATAGTGGGGGTGGTTGTTTGATCTTTTGATCTGCAATGGAGAAGTGACTTTTTTGGTATGTATGAATAACGTAGAATGGCCGGACTGTTGTGAATCCCCGTGTAACTGTGTTGAAATGGAAGTTAATATTGGAGAAATACCATGAGCACAATATTCTATATGTGATGATTGATACTATCTGATTGAGTAACGTGACAACAGATGGATGGGATAGTCTCTGTTTTTGGGTTAAATGGGTGGAATAGGAATACAGTGGAGATGGTGATGTGGCTGACATGGTGGACTATTAGTTTGCTTGGATTCTGTTTGATCAGGTCTCTTTTTATTATTTCGAAACACGTATATCTTATTTTAAAAAAGAACCCTGAAGAATTAACAATTAGAAAGAGATCAATTACAAAAGAGAATTGGCGAATGCTTATCTTATTATGTGAGTGGCTTAGGGTCTTTTTCAATAATCCAAAATTTTTAACAATCTTAAGGTGTAAAACTCAATTTTAATTTAACTTTTAATTTTTTTACCAAGAAATAATGTTGGGATGGTTTTTTATTCATTTAGATATTAGATTTAATATGATTTTTCCTTTTATTTTAATGTTGAAATCGATTTTGATTGATAAAAAATATTTGTAAAAATCGGGTTCTATTATATTAATTGGATTATTGCTTAAATTCTAGCCCAAGTAATATATATTTTTATCCAAACCATTCAACCTAAAAGTGAATCTTTAATTAGTTGTTAATTTTATTTATGTGATTTTTATTTGTTAATTTTGGATTTCAATGTTTAATTAATTGCGGGTTTTGTTGTATTTATTGCTTGAAATGTTTTTAAATATTTTGAACTTAAAAATTAATTATATTGTTTGCTTAAATTTATATTGTAATATTTGTTTTGGTGGTTGAATAATAATAATAATAATAATAATAATAATAATAATAATAATAATAATAATAATAATAATAATTTAATATTTTAATTAAATTTGGAAATGTATAATTAATATTTAGGTGATATTGATATTTATTTGTGTTTGTAAATTTTTATATTTTTTTGAGTGCTTGGATTGAAAATTGGTGATTTGATTGTTGGAATATGCTCATAGACCAATTATGATATGATTGTGTTTACATACTTGTTTAGCTCGTTTATTAATAAAAGCACGACTACTATTATTTTCATTTATTATTTTTATGTGTTAAATAAGTTGTCTAATAATAAAATCTTAAGAATAATATGATTATTCTTAAATATGCTTAGTCAAGTATTAATGTAGGCTTCAATAATAATAATGCATTGAGATTAATATATGCTTTGATTGATGAAAGTATGTTTTTATAGATATGTGATATTAAGTCAACACATAAGTTTATGTTAAAGAACACTGTATCGGATTGACTTATCATGATAATGCTTCTTGGATTATTATGTAATAGTCATAGTAATTCTCATAGTGATAATTGCGTGTATGATTCTCAGCCTTGAGATCATCATAGTTCCAACATCGTTAATCGTATGCTTTGACATAGTTAAATATTTTTCATAAATGGCTAAATTATAAATACTGTAGTTAGGTATGTCGCAATCCACATTGTGGGATATAAATTGTCAAGATAAGATTTGTCCCTCTAAATAATTAAAGTGATCTTAGGTCCCTTGATCTAGGGAGGATATAAATGCATAATCGTGCTATAATAAGTTGATATGAGATATCATACTTATTTGTTTATCTTGGTGTACTTGAGATTTAAAAAATAAAATATTGGATTATATAAGTTTATTAATCTACTCATTTACCTTGTTTATTAATAAAGGTAGTCATTGTTATTTTTAGTTTTATTTCTATGTTAAATAAACTGTATAATGATAAAGTCACATATTATTCTTAAATATCCTTAGTCAAGTATTATTGTGGGCTTGGACAACAGTAATACATTGAGATTAATATGTGCTTGATTGATAACAAATTTTGTTATGGATATGAGATATCAAGTCAACACATAAGTTTATGTTAAAGAACAATATACTAGACTGACCTATCATGAGAATACTTCTTGGATTATTATGAAATAATCGTGACATTTCTCATAGAAATTATTGTATGTATGATCCTTAGACTTGAGATCATCATGGTTCCAACATTGTGAATCATATACATTGACAATGTCAAACATCTTCCGTAAATGGTTGTACTATAAAGACTGTTGTTGGTATGCCACTATCTATGTAGTGGGATGTGAATGATCTGTTGGAAAAAAATCGATTCAAAAACAATTTTTTTTGCACAGCAAAAAGTTAAAATTTTGAAAATCAAGTTGGTTTGTGATATTTATAGCAATAAACTCTTTACCAAAATCGTACTTGTGTTTTTGACTAGATGAATCCTTGTCTTTCTTGGCTTTTAATTGAATGACATTCTCCTTTATTTTCTTATCATGAACTACTTCGAGAGTGGGATCAATTGAATTCGAATCAAACACAGAACCATACATTATTTATTTTACTTTTAGTGGGAAAACAAATCTCTCTTCAATAGAAACCGGTAGAATTGTTATTCTGGAAAATAGAATTTATACTTAGAAAATAAATTCTAACAATTTTCGGGCAGAATAACAATATTTCAAAGTTGTGTATTCAGTCCTACTGGTGCCATCTATTAGTAAGGAGAAGAAATGAAACACTTGTTGAATTAGTAGAAGTCTATTTCAATAGATAAACAAAATACTAGTCTAACTAGGATGGAGGGGGGCGACAACCCTAGTTAAATATACTAGGGTTTGCCTGTTGGAAAATCAGATTTGGAAACACAGTGAAAATTAAGTTTAAGGGAAAAACTAGAGTTTTAAAAAAAAATTCAAAACAAGAACTTAGTTGTGATATCTAAAATAATAAACACTTAATCAAAATTATACATTTCCTATTTGTCTAGGATGAACGCTTTGACCGAATAGTCTTCTCCGTTATCCTCAAGTTCACATCTGTTGAGTGTGGGCTCGCTTTGAATCAAAAAAAATTTCACAAAATTACTAGTGGAGTAATTTCACAATTTCTCTAAACTTTTGGATCAAGTTGTAAATAAGAAAAATATCTCTAGACATCTTCTAAAATAATTTATTTTACTTTCAATGAAAAAACAAATCTCTCTTCAATAGAAATCGATAGAATTGTTATTTTGGAAGATAGAATTTATACTTAGAAAATAAATTCTAACAATTTTCGGGCATAAGAACAATATCTGAAAGTTGTGTATTTAGCCCTACTGGTGCCATCTATTTATAGGGAGAAGAACTGTAACACTTGTTGAATTAGTAGAAATCTATTTCAATAGAAAAACAAAATCCTAGTCTAATAGGATTTTGGGGGGGGGGGGAGGGGCTGCGACAACCCTAGCCAAATATAGTAGGGTTTGCCTATTGGAAAATCGGATTTGGAAACGCAGTGAAAATTAAGTTTAAGGGAAAAACCAGAGTTTAAAAAAAAAATTAAAACAAGAACTTAGTTGTGATATCTAAAGTAATAAACACTTAATTGAAATTGTACATTTTCAATTTGTCTAGGATGAACGCTTTGACCAAGTAGTATTCTCCACCATCCTTAAGTTCACGTCTGCCAAGTGTGGGCTCGCTTTAAATCAACAAATTTTCCTCAAAATTATTAGTGGAGTAATTTCACAATTTCTCTAAAATTCTAGGTCATGTTGTAAATAAGAAAAATATCTCTAGAAATCTTCTAAAATAATTTATTTTACTTTCAGTGGGAAAACAAATCTCTATCCAATCGAAACTGGTAGAATTGTTATTCTAGAAAATAGAATTTATACTTAAAAAATAAGTTGTAACAATTTTCAGGTAAAAGAACAATATCTTAAAGTTGTGTATTTAGCCTTACCAGTGCCATCTATTTATAGGGAGAAAAAGTGAAACACTTGTTGAATTAGTAGAAGTCTATTTCAATAGAAAAATAAAATCCTATTCTAACTAGGATTTTTTGGGGAGGGGGGGGAGGCGACAACCCTAGTTAAATATACTATGGTTTGCCTGTTGGAAAATTGGATTTGGAAAATGCAGTGAAAAATAAGTTTAAGGGAAAAACTAAAGTTTAAAAAAAAATTCAAAATAAGAACTTGGTGGTGATATCTAAAGTAATAAATACTTAATCAAAATTATACATTTTCGATTCGTTTAGGATGAACGCTTTGACCGAATAGTCTTCTCTCCTATCATCAAGTTCATGTCTGCCGAGTGCGGGCTCTCTTCAAAAAAAAAATTCCACAAAATTACTAGTGGAATAATTTCACAATTTCTTTAAACTTCTGGGTCAAATTATAAATAAGAAAAATATTTCTAGAAATCTTTTAAAATAATTTATTCAGAAAACTTTCTCTTTACAACTTTCTCTTGAATTTAAGTATGTGAAAAATAATGGCCTGTGGTTCTCTTTATATAAGGAGAGTTTAAAGAGTTCAACTATGATTAAACTTAATCACTTTAATATTAAATCTATTATAATAATATTATTTTTGGAATAGTTAATTTGAAATCAAATTATCCGGTAGAGTCCTCGTAGGAGTGTGATTCCTCCACTGCTTAACCGTTGAAGGACCACCCGCTGGTCATCGGAATACTGCCATCATTGCAACCGGCACTATCGTGTCCAGTGGTGCCATCGCAGGTGCGATACCCTCACAACATCCTGAGCTGGTTCGGCTGTTGTCTATTTGGTCCGGGCCTAGTGATGGTCCGACTGATCCAGTCCTACCACCAATTGGATCGTCGATCTGGTTTCACAAACCAAGCTCGATTCGATCAGTTTTAGATTTTGATCTCAATTTTGATTTCTCAGGCTCAATTTTCGATCTCATGTCCAATTTTCAAGTTCAATTACCCATTGGAGCAATTGTCTGATTTGAAAATTAATTTCCAAAATATGATGTTAATTTTAATTAATTTGATTAATTTAATTTTACTTAATCAAAATTAATTTTTCCAAAAATCACTAAGATTTTCTAAATTAATTTTTCAAGAAATTTTTTTAATCAAATTCTCTAGTTGAACATGTAACACCCCCTAACCCCAAACCGTCGCCGGAATGAGGTTATGAGGCATTACCGGACATATCAGACAACTTACGAATAATTTACAATTAATATAACTTTCATAGTATAATATAATAATTTAGTCCCTATATTGAACTCTCGAAGTTCAAACACGTATTAAAAGTAGAACGGGACTTGTTCGAGTATTCCGAATTTTTTTTTTATAAAAATTTCGGCAGCATTTCTGCTTATTTTTACCTAAAACCTCCTGCAAATTCAAACCAAAACAACCAGCACCAATGTTTCACATTCATATAACTAATATTTATATCATTAACATAATTTTTACTTAATAACTATCATAGCATCATTCAAAATTGATTAAAAACTTAATTCATTTAACAACTTAATGTTCATGTATCAAAATATCATGTACTTTCCTTACCATTTCATTTAACTATCTAAATCTTATAATTCATCCTTCACTACCCAAAGTAATATATATATATTCAAGTGACTAAACAATACCTATGTACATGTCACCTTTACCCAAAAGAAAATATATATCACCAAATTTGTGTTGGGGTCGGGAATGTTCTGAATGCTGAGCCAAGACAATTGACTTCTACTAACCTGCGCACGGAAACAACCGTACGCTAAGTATGAATATACTCAGTGGTATTACTATAATTTAAAATATATCATCAATAATAAAAATATAAATATTAAAATACATAACTAATTTCTTAAATACTAATTCATACTTCATTTTTATTTTTATTTTCATCATTTCATAATAACAATTCAATTTAATTATTCGTCAATCAATGTATTTTTCACAAACTTAAATTTAAACCACTTATGAACATTTAGCTCATACTTTTCTCTTTCTATCACAATTCCAATTTCTATTCATAAGTCAATTTCTTTTTCTTTTTTTCTCATTTCAATGCCTTAAATTCACATTTCAATTTTTTTTTCACCCTATTAACGTAACTAGGACTTTGGCGGATACACGGATCTAACCAAACATGCCAATATGGCACCCAGTGCCTTATCGGATAATTCGAAGTAATAGTTGACACCCAGTGTCTCATCGGCCTAGCCGAAGTAAAGTTGGTACCCAGTACCTCATCGAATCTATCCGAAGAAATGTAGTGACACCCAGTGTCTCATCGACTCGAGGTCGAAGTATCCTTGAACACTTCCAATCCTATGGCATGCCAACTATATCCGACTCAGCCCGACTAGTTAATAGGGTATTCAATTCACTTTCTCAACTCTATATCACTTTCAATTCACAATCATCAATACTAAAATTTTCTACTGTGCCATTCTGTGCCATTCTATACCATCTCTCTTTTCTTCAATAATTTGTCATCTTCTAACTGAGCCGATCTAATCTGATCAAACATTACCGGTTTTACTCTCAATTCGACCAAAAGACTCCTATCCTCACTGATACTAAGCCCTGCAAACATTGCTCTTAATTCAATTATAGCTTTTCTGCTTAATGCATCAGCTATAACATTAGCTCTTCCCGGATGATAGTCTATAACACAATCATAATCCTTCAGAAGCACGATCCAACGCCTTTGTCTCAAATTCAATTCCTTCTGAGAAAGAAGATACTTCAAACTCTTATGATCAGTATAGATGTAGCATTTTTCACCATAAAGATAATGTCTCCAAATCTTCAATGCAAAAATCACAGCTGCTAACTCAAGATCATGAGTCGGATAATTTCTTTCATGTGGTTTTAATTGACGAGATGCATAGTCTATTATCTTCCCATCCTGCATCAATACACAACCCAAACCACTGAAAGAAGCATCACTATACACTATAAAATCTTTACCCGATTCTGGCAATGTCAAGACTGGTGCCTCGGTTAACATTCGCTTAAATGTTTCAAAACTTTTCTGACACTGATCATCCCAAATAAAAGGAACATTCTTCTGCAGCAACTTGGTCATCGGCAAAGCTATCTTTGAAAATCCATTTACAAATCTTCTGTAATACCCAGCTAAACCAAGAAAACTACGTACCTCAGATACATTCCTCGGTGCATTCCATTGAATAATTGCTTCAATCTTTTTCGGATCAACTCGGATTCCATCTGCAGATACTACATGTCCCAGAAATACCACTTCTGATAACCAGAACTCGTATTTACTGAGCTTTCCATATAGTTGTTTCCCTCGTAAAGTCTGTTGTACAATCCTCAGATGCCGATCATGTTCTGACTCTGACTGAATAAACCAATATATCATCAATAAAAACCACCACAAATTGATCTAAATACGGCTGAAATATGCGATTCATGAGATCCATAAAAGCAGCTGGGGCATTTGTTAACCCAAATGGCATTACCAAGAACTCATAATGGCCATACCTCGTACGGAAAGCTATTTTCGGTACATCACTTTCTTTTACCTTTAACTGATAGTAACCCGACCTTAAGTCAATCTTCGAAAACACAGAAGCTCCTCTCAACTGATCAAATAAATCATCAATGCGAGGCAATAGGTACTTATTTTTAATTATCACCTTGTTCAACTGTCGGTAATCAATACAAAGTCGCATAGAGCCATCTTTCTTTTTAACAAATAATACCGGAGCTCTCACGGTGATATACTCGGTCGAATAAAGCCACGATCTAACAAATCTTGCAACTGTATCTTCAATTCTTTCAACTCTGTAGATGACATCCGATCTGAGAGATATAGAGATCGATCAAAGATGCTTGATAAACCTCTATAGCAAATTCAACTTCTCTATCCGCGCAGAAACCTGTAATTCTTCGGGAAATACATCAGGAAACTCACAAACTGTCTGGATTTTACTACACTGGCTTCCAACTGAATCTGAATTAATAACATATGCTAAATATGCTGAACAACCCTGTTGAAGTAATTTACTAGCCTTCATTGCTGAAATGATATATGCCGGCCCACTAGTACAAATACCGTCTACTTCAATCCGATCCCCACTGTCTCTTTGAATACTAAATTTCTTTTTATAACAGTCCAAAATTACTCCATATTCGGATAGCCAATCCATTCCCAATATTATATTAAAATCCCCAAATGGCATAATTAACAAGTCAACAGGAAAAGTTTTATTCTGTATAATTAACGAGCATCTCGGACAAACCTGATTCACTAACACTGTTTGGCCTAGCGGACTTGACACCTCTATAGACACTTTAGACATTTCAGATTTTAGTTTTTCCGATTTGACGACTTTTGAATTAATATAAGAATGTGAAGATCCGGGATCAATCAAAGTATAAACAGGTTCAGAATACAGTAAAAATATACCTGTCACCACATCATGAGCATCACCTTCTTCTCGTTTTCTGACCACATAAGCTCTAGCTGGTACTCTGGCTTCAGACTACTGAGTAGCAATATCACTGCTCCTTCTACCAGCACCTCCTCTGGAAGCCGAACTACCTCTGCCTGACCCTCCGCCTCTAGCAGTAGATACTGATCTTTGTGACGATACAGGTGCAGCACTATCGGTGTTCGGACAGTCTCTGATAAAATGGTCTGTAGAACCACATCTGAAGCAACCTCTAGTTACTTTCCAACATTCTCCTCTGTGTTTCTTTCCGCAGTGCTCACAGTCTGGAATTTCTACATTTCGAGATGGACCTTTCACACTTTGCCGATGAATACCGTCATCCTGCTTACCTCTGCTTCTACCACCTCTGTCTGAACTAAAACTGGATCTCCAGTCACTACTTGATTCTTTGAATCTCTTCGGTAATAGATTAGAACTAGTAGTTCCCATATGTTTCCCAGCTGATTTACCAATTTCTGATTTTTTATCCAGGCCCAGTACTTGTTCTATCATTTTTGCTCGCTCGACCAGATCAACAAGTTCAGTAATTCTGAGACTTACCAATTGAATCTTGATTTCATCTCGCAGTCCTCGTAGAAATCGTTTACACTATCAGCCTCGGTTGGAACATATTCTAAAGCATACCTGCTCAATCTAGAGAACTCTCACTCATAATCCAGTACTGACATATTCCTCTGTTTCAACACTAAAAACTCTTGCTTTTTCTCTTCAATGTACAATTCCCCAATATACTTCTTCTGAAATTCTTTTTGAAACAAGTCTCAGGTTACCTGATCATCCGACAAATGTCTAACTACAGATTCCCACCAGAGATACGCTTCTCCTTGTATATGATGATCAACACATATCGAGACTCTCTCTGAAGTGCAGTCTAATTGTTGCAAAACTCTTTTTGTTGTTTCCATCTAATTTTCAGCAGCGGACGGATCATCTCCTTTTAATCCCTAAAATTTCGTGGCACCATATTTTTGTAGCTCTTTAATCGGGGCCTGTCTGACGGTAGGTACAGATGTAGTAGCAGGTATAGTTCTCACTATATGCTGTAATGCATCAGCTATATCTCTTAACAGTTGTGAGGCATTTCTTTCTCTCCCTACGTTAGGAGATTGATTATCTAACGGATTCACACTAGGTGTAGCAGATTCAGCTTTTTCTAATTCTCGACTTCCAATATACATTTCCTTTTCAACATTATCCATTTTTTCATTTGACATTTTATCTATAAAACAAAATCAAATAAATATATTAGCATCCAAAAATCCCGACTCAATTTCGACTCGACAGTGGCATGTACTTCTAAACTCACTTCCGAGCCCAATTTAGCCCGAGAATCAGCTAAACCTGATAGCTCTGATACCAACAACTGTAACACCCCTTAACCCCAAACCGTCGTCGGAATGAGACACACCACTAGTTCTTTTTGCTAATTATTCTAAATTAAGCTAATTTCACCTAATTAAATCCTAATTAGACACACCACTAGGCTCATAAATATTTTTAATAATTATTTTCGAACTTATTTCACTAAGACGGAGGCCCTATAACTCACTTTTCCTATGCCCGTAAATTTCGAGTTATTACATTTCTCCCCCTTAATAAATTTCGTCCTCGAAATTTACCTGAGAAGAGATGAGGATATTATACTCTTATAGTTTCCTCTGGTTCCCAAGTTGCTTCTTCAGCATTATGATTTCTCCATAGGACTTTCACTAAAGGAACCTTTTTATTTCTTAATTCTTTCACTTCCCGTGCTAAAATTTGAACTGGCCCTTCTTCATATGATAGATCAGGTCGAACTTCAATATCTTTTGTAGAAATTATATGAGAAGGATCTGATCTATATTTCCGTAGCATCGAAACATGAAAAACATCATGAATCTTTTGTAATTCAAAAGGTAAAGCCAATTGATATGCAACTGGTCCAATTCTTTCCACTATTTCGTACGACCCAATAAAACGTGGGTCAATTTACCTTTCCGACCAAATCTCAAAACTTTTTTCCAAGGAGAAACCTTAAGAAATACTTTGTCTCCAACTGAATACTCAATGTCTCGACGTTTCAAATCGGCATAAGACTTTTTTCTGTCAAAAGCTACCTTTAATCTATCTTTGATCTTTTTGACTGTTTCTCTGTTTCTTGAATTAATTCCGGCCCAATTACTTTCCTTTCATTCAACTCCGTCCAACATACTGGTGATCTATATTTTCGACCATATAATGCTTCATACGGAGCCATCTGAATACTAGATTGGAAACTATTATTATAGACAAACTCAGATAGTGGCAAATATCGCTCCCAACCTGCTTCAAAATCAATAATACAAGCTCGAATCATATCTTCTAGTACTGAATTACCCGCTCAGATCATCTCACGATTTGGGGATGAAAAGTCAGACTAAAACTAAGTCTAGTACCCAACGACTCATGTAATTGTCTCCAAAATCTCGATGTGAACCGAGGATCTCGATTTGAAATTATTGATATCGGAATGCCATGTAATCTAACAATTTCTCAAATATACACGTCTGCAAGCTTCTGCAATGACCAATCAGTCCTAACTACTATAAAATGTGCTGACTTGGTAAGTCTATCAACTATTACCCAAATAACATTCTTTTTGCTTGCTGACAACGGTTATCCCGTAATAAAATCCATCGTGATGCGATACCATTTCCATTCAGGAATATTAATGGGCTGAAGCAATCCAAAGAGGAACTCGATGTTCCGCCTTTACCCGTTGACAAGTCAAACATTTACTTACAAATTCTACTATGTCTCTTTTCATCCTCGCCACCAAGATAATTCTCTTAAATCTCGATACATTTTCGTGCCTCTCCGGTGCATAGCAAATGAACTATCATGAGCTTCCCGTAGAATCAACTTTTTAAGCTCAGATGTATTTGGAATACAAATCCGATTTCGAAACCTCAAGCATCCACAATCATCAATACTAAAATTTTCTGCTGTGCCATTCTGTACCATCTCTATTTTCTTCAATAATTTGTCATCTTCTAACTGAGCCGATCTAATCTGATCAAACATTACCGGTTTTACTTTCAATTCGGCCAAAAGACTCCTATCCTCACTGATACTAAGCCGTGCAAACATTGCTCTTAATTCAATTACAGCTTTTCTGCTTAATGCATCAGCTACAACATTAGCTCTTCCCGAACGATAGTCTATAACACAATCATAATCCTTCAGAAGCTCGATCCAACGCCTTTGTCTCAAATTCAATTCCTTCTGAGAAAGAAGATACTTCAAACTCTTATGATCAGTATAGATGTAGCATTTTTCACCATAAAGATAATGTCTCCAAATTTCAATGTAAAAATCACAGCTGCTAACTCAAGATCATGAGTCGGATAATTCCTTTCATGTGGTTTTAATTGACGAGATGCATAGTCTATTACCTTCCCATCCTGTATCAATACACAACCCAAACCACTGAAAGAAGCATCACTATACACTATAAAATCTTTACCCGATTCTGGCAATGTCAAGACTGGTGCCTCAGTTAATATTCGCTTCAATGTTTCAAAACTTTTCTGACACTGATCATCCCAAATAAAAGGAACATTCTTCTGCAGCAACTTGGTCATCGGCAAAGCTATCTTTGAAAATCCATTTACAAATCTTCTGTAATACCCAGCTAAACCAAGAAAACTACGTACCTCAGATACATTCCTCGGTGCATTCCATTGAATAATTGCTTCAATCTTTTTCGGATTAACTCGGATTCCATCTGCAGATACTACATGTCCCAGAAATACCACTTCTGATAACCAGAACTCGCATTTACTGAGCTTTCCATATAGCTGTTTCTCTCGTAAAATATGTTGCACAGTCTTCAGATGCCGATCATGTTCTGACTCTGACTGAATAAACCAATATATCATCAATAAAAACCACCACAAATTGATCTAAATACGGCTGAAATATGCGATTCATGAGATCCATAAAAGCAGCTGGGGCATTTGTTAACCCAAATGGCATTACCAAGAACTCATAATGGCCATACCTCGTACGGAAAGCTGTTTTCGGTATATCACTTTCTTTTACCTTTAACTGATAGTAACCCGACCTTAAGTCAATCTTCGAAAACACAGAAGCTCCTCTCAACTGATCAAATAAATCATCAATGCGAGGCAATAGGTACTTATTTTTAATTGTCACCTTGTTCAACTGTCGGTAATCAATACAAAGTCGCATAGAGCCATCTTTCTTTTTAACAAATAATACCGGAGCTCCCCACGGTGATATACTCAGTCGAATAAAGCCACGATCTAACAAATCTTGCAACTGTATCTTCAATTCTTTCAACTCTATAGGTGACATCCGATACAGAGATATGGAGATCGGTGCAGTACCCGGATAAACCTCTATAGCAAATTCAACTTCTCTATCTGGCAGTGAACCCGGTAATTCTTCGGGAAATACATCAGGAAACTCACAAATTGTCTGGATTTTACTACACTAGCTTCCAACTGAATCTGAATTAATAACATATGCTAAATATGCTGAACAACCCTGTTGAAGTAATTTACTAGCCTTCATTGCTAAAATGATATGTGCCGGCCCACTAGTACGAATACCATCTACTTCAATCCGATCCCCACTGTCTCTTTGAATACTAAATTTCTTTTTATAACAGTCCAAAATTACTTCATATTCGGATAGCCAATCCATTCCCAATATTATATCAAAATCCCCAAATGGCATAATCAACAAGTCAACAGGAAAAGTTTTATTCTGTATAATTAACGAGCATCTCGGACAAACCTGATTCACTAACACTGTTTGGCTTAGCGGACTTGACACCTCTATAGACACTTTAGACATTTCAGATTTTAGTTTTTCCGATTTGACTAATTTTGAATTAATATAAGAATGTGAAGATCCGGGATTAATCAAAGTATAAACAGGTTCAGAATACAGTAAAAATATACCTGTCACCACATCATGAGCATCACCTTCTTCTCATTTTCTAACCACATAAGCTCTAGCTGGTACTCTGGCTTCAGACTACTGAGTAGCAATATCACTGCTCCTTCTACCAACACCTCCTCTGGAAGCCGAACTACCTGCCTCGACCCTCCGCTCTAGCGCGTGAGATACGATCTTTGTGACGATACAGTGCAAAGACTACTCTGGTGTTTGGACAGTCTCTGATAAAATGGTTGTAGAACCACATCTGAAGCAACCTCTAGTTACTTTCCAATATTCTCCTCTGTGTTTCTTTCCGCAGTGCTCACAGTCTGAAATTTCTACATTTCGAGATGGACCTTTCACACTGCTAATAGATACTGTCATCTGTTTACCTCTGCTTCTACCACCTCTGTCTGAACTAAAACTGGATCTCCAGTCACTTCTTGATTCTTTGAATCTCTTCGGTAATGGATTAGAACTAGTAGTTCCCATACGTTTCCCAAATTGATTTACCAATTTCGATTTTTATCTAGGCCCGATGATTGTTCTATCATTTTTGCTCGCTCGACTGGATCAACAAGTTCGATGAATTCAGAGACTTACCAATTGAATCTTGATTTCATCTCGCAATCCCGTAGAGAAATTGTTTACAACTATCAGCCTCGGTTGGAACATATTCTAAAGCATACCTGCTCAATCTAGAGAACTCTCGCTCATAATCCAGTACTGACATATTCCTCTGTTTCAACACTAAAAACTCTTGCTTTTTCTCTTCAATGTACAATTCCCTAATATACTTCTTCTGAAATTCTTTTTGAAACAAGTCCCAGGTTACCTGATCATCCGGCAAATGTCTAACTACAGATTCCCACCAGAGATACGCTTCTCCTTGTAACAGTGATACAGCACATATCAGACTCTCTCGGGGGGTACAGTCTAATTGTTGCAAAACTCTTTTTGTTGTTTCCATCTAATTTTCAGCAGCGGACGGATCATCTCATTTTAATCCCTAAAATTTCGTGGCACCATATTTTCGTAGCTCTTTAATCGGGGCCTGTCTGACAGTAGGTACAGATGTAGTAGCAGGTATAGTTCTCACTATATGCTGTAATGCATCAGCTATATCTCTTAACAGTTGTGAGGCATTTCTTTCTCTCCCTACGTTAGAAGATTGATTATCTAACGGATTCACACTAGGTGTAGCAGATTCAGTTTCTTCTAATTCTCGACTTCCAGTATACATTTCCTGTTCAACATTATCCATTCTTTCATCTGACATTTTATCTATAAAACAAAATCAAATAAATATATTAGCATCCAAAAATCCCGACTCAATTTCGACTCGACAGTGGCATGTACTTCTAAACTCACTTCCGAGCCCAATTTAGCCCAAGAATCAGCTAAACCTGATAGCTCTGATACCAACAACTGTAACACCCCCTAACCCCAAATTATCGCCGGAATGAGGTTATGAGGCATTACCGGACGTATCAGACAACTTACGAATAATTTACAATTAATGTAACTTTCACAGTATAATATAATAATTTAGTCCCTATATTGAACTCTCGAAGTTCAAACACGTATTAAAAGTAGAACGGGACTTGTTCGAGTATTCTAAATTTTTTTTTATAAAAATTTCGGCAGCATTTCTGCTTATTTTTACCTAAAACCTCTTGCAAATTCAAACCAAAACAACCAGCACCAATATTTCACATTCATATAACTAATATTTATATCATTAACATAATTTTTACTTAATAACTATCATAGCATCATTCAAAATTGATTAAAAACTTAATTCATTTAACAACTTAATGTTCATGTATCAAAATATCATGTACTTTCCTTACCATTTCATTTAACTATCTAAATCTTATAATTCATCCTTCACTACCCAAAGTAATATATATATATTCAAGTGACTAAACAATACCTATGTACATGCCACCTTTACCCAAAAGAAAATATACATCACCAAATTGGTGTTGGAGTCGGGAATGTTCTGAATGCTGAGCCAAGACAATTGACTTCTACTAACCTGCGCACGGAAATAGCCGTACGCTAAGTATGAATATACTCAGTGGTATCACTATAATTTAAAATATATCATCAATAATAAAAATATAAATATTAAAATACATAATAACTAATTTCTTAAATACTAATTCATACTTTATTTTTATTTTTATTTTCATCATTTCATAATAACAATTCAATTTAATTATTCATCAATCAATGTATTTTTCACAAACTTAAATTTAAACCACTTATGAACATTTAGCTCATACTTTTCTCTTTCTATCACAATTCCAATTTCTATTCATAAGTCAATTTCTTTTTTTTTTCTCATTTCAATGCCTTAACTTCACATTTCAATTCTTTTTTTCACCCTATTAAAGTAACTCGGACTTTGGCGGATACACGGATCCAACCAAACACACCAATATGGCACCCAGTGCCTTATCGGATAGTTCGAAGTAATAGTTAACACCCAGTGTCTCATCAGCCTAGCCGAAGTAAAGTTGGTACCCAGTACCTCATCGAATCTATCCGAAGAAATGTAGTGACACCTAGTGTCTCATCGACTTGAGGTTGAAGTATCCCTAAACACTTCCAATCCTATGGCATGCCAACTATATCCGACTCAGCCCGACTAGTTAATAGGGTATTCAATTCACTTTCTCAATTCTATATCACTTTCAATTCATAATTCAAATCACCATTCATTTTTCAATCAATACACTTTTCAAATAATCACATATTCCATAATTCACTTATTCAATTCAATTTGATTCAATTTGCATCACTTTCATTTTCACTCAATATTTATATCAATTTCACATTCTTACCTCAAGTCTTACTTACCATACATAACAATTAAAAATTTAGCAATCAATAATAATTAAAATTTGAATTATAGTAATACACACCGTAATTCTCCCGCTTTAGTCCTCGATGACTTTCTCCTTTCCTTTCGATGCTGATGCTTGGGTTCTTTGTTGGCTACTGAAAATAATAGTAATTTACATTATTATTTACAGCATTAATTATAATAAATAATTAAATTTCTAAACAATTCCTACCTTATTCCCAATTTAATCCTAACTAATCTTAATTATTTTCTTAATCCAATTCACTATCTTTTTCTATTCAAATTTTGTCTAAACTTATATCTAACTATAAAATTTCCAGCATATTTCTGTAATTTCAAAATTTCTTCAATTTAGTCCCTACAACATAAAACTTATAGCCTAGTTTACAATTTAATCCCTTAATCAATTCTAACTTAGAATTCATTCAATTAAATCCCTAATTCCATAATTTGTCCAGCATGAATCATATTTGGAAACATATGAACTCTTGAACTATCAACTTAATTTCATCAAAATCTTGTTTTAAAGCTTCTAAAACATCAAAATTAACTAAAAAGGACTTGATTGACTTACCAAATTAACTCCAAGCTTCAAATCCTTAGTTTTCTCTTTTATTTTTCTTTCCCTTTTTCTTTCTCTTTTTCTCCCCTGCTTCCCGTTTTCAATTCTGTTTCTATTCCCTTTTTTTTTTCTTTTTTTCTTTATTTCTTTATTTGCTTTACTTATTTAATTAGCATATATTATAATATATTTATTTTAAATATCTATTTTAACATCATTTACATATTTTACAATTGTACACATATTTAATTCTACATTTGTACCAATAATTTTATTACATTTGTCATTATTTAATTTGTTTCTCAAACAAAAATCTCATAATTTAATAATTTAATAATTTAATTAACAAATATCTTTTTACTTAAATTATAAGTAATTTAGTATTTAAATTACAAATGTACCAATAAAATTTTTACACATGTATATTTTATTACCATATATTTATCAACTATTTAATTTATTTTAAATATAATATTCATTAAATAATCATAATAATTATAAAACCATAATAATTATTTTAATATATATAATACATGCATTCAAGAAAAATCTTGATTTTTCTTCCATTTGCCGCCTCAATTTATGTAAATGGCTTAATTGCCATTTTGATCCTTTTTATTTTCTATTACTTTAGAATTAAACGTTTACCTCTTTTTCAATTTAGTTCTTTTTGCTAATTATTCTAAATTAAGCTAATTTCACCTAATTAAATCCTAATTAGACACACCACTAGGCTCATAAATATTTTTAATAATAATTTTCGAACTTATTTCACTAAGACGGAGGCCCTATAACTCTCTTTTCCGGTGCCCGTGAATTTCGGGTTATTACAGAACAATTTTTATGACCACATTTAATTCCACATCGAATATATCGACTCAATTAAATTATTTTCAAAGTTGTAAAATTTTCTTCCGATTCAAATGCAATCCAATTGAGCTTTTGTTGAGCTAATGGAGGGACCAATCTGACATATACAACTAGGCTCGAGTAATTTCAATTATGTCCAGAAGCATCGTTCCAATAATTCACAATTTACTTAATCATGGAGTCAGTCCACATTGAAAACTCCTTATTGTATACTCTTTTAGGAAAGTAATTCATCCAACTGCTTTGTCCAGTGACCTCATCATGTGTGTGTTACTCTCATATGATATCCTTGATTCTTTTGAGTTAAATTCGCTCACTCAATACAATCCTATTTTATCTCATTGTCACCATTATGTCTTCTTAATGATTAATATGATCATTGTCAACAAATGATTATGATAAATTTCTCGTTCGAGAAAAAGTAACCCGTGGCCACGTTCCATGTTTATCAATCCACACAATGCCAATGAGAAGATATCATTAATTCTTTAATTGAGCTATGAATTCCATTGTTGCTAATAAAACCATGCCATACACAAGTAATGTACCCAACATACTGGCTATGAGCTCGATCATCTTTAGAGCATAAGCCTCCACATATATTAAAGGACATGAGTTACATATGCATGGTTAGTGGCTAACTCTGAATTTGGGTAAATCACACCATGAACGTCACAAGTGAATTAATTCACAAACGAATTCATAATTAACTAATCTTGGGTCCAGTCCAATGCATAATTCTTCTAATGAATACATCTATGTCTTTACCTGTGGAGTAACATGCTCTGATAGCCAAAATTAGCCATCTCCCCAATTGAAATTGTAGATGACATAATAATCCTTAGAAGTATTTGAATCAAATGCTCACTTTGATTCTTTTACGAGATTACGGATTTGTTTAGGTTATCTAATAAAGTAAGTTGTCTTTCTGGCAATGTAAATGTTCTTATAATGCCACTTATCATCAGTTTGAACTTAGACAATCAATGAGCTAATATTTGCTTGTCACAATTTCACTATGCATGCAAAATATAAAAGACAAAAACACAAAAGACATAATAGTGAAATGTGAAATTAACTTTATTTATTCATCATTCAAACATAAAAAACAATTACATGTTTACTACAATATGGGCACATTTCCGAACACTAAGGACATGTTTAGGTTCGTCTACTAATATAAGCTGCTTTTCCGTATTACAATCCGACCACGTAATATAGCTTAGTATTAGTTTAAACATCAGACAACAAGTAAGCCAATATTTGCTTCTATTTTGCTTTGCATGCAAAAATCACACGAAGACATTATACAAAGTATATTAATGTAATTTGTGAATTTTTTTATTAACCAATCTGTTTGAAAAATTATAAGTGTCTATAGATGAAAATACTACACTTAGGGCACCAAATCCAACACGATAAAGATGAAATTTGTCTCTCATGCATAATATGAGCGATATCTTAGGCTTCTTATCGAGTGAGATTAGAAATGCATGACCATACTCAAATGAGTTGATATAAAATATCAAACTCATTTGTTTATCTTAGTCTACCTGGAATTCAAGAAATAAAAGGTTGGACTATACAAGTGTAATTGATTTTAATAACTTGTGTTCAAGCCAGATATCATAGACAAAGGGACAAACTCAGGGGCAGATTTGGGGGGCTAACAAGGGCCCCGGCCCCCCTAAAATGTAAAATTTTTATTTAGCCCCTTAATTTTTTTAAAAAATTTTAAATTAGTAGAAGTGTTCTACTATCATTGTTAATGTTACAAGATCTTACAAAGTCTACGACTGGAATGATCATAACTTAGAGAAAGTTAAGACTTTTTCAATCTGTCACATGAGTTAAATTAATTACAAAAATGTTCTTATAATTAGTTTAATTTGACAAAGTTTAAATTCAACACCCATATGTATAGGGAATATTAAAATAATATTAAACATATTTCACATTTTTACTTAGATACTATGTATATCGAACTCGTTGAATATAATATTCACATAGGTATCTATAATATATATAAGCACAAGTTTAGAAAAAACTTTTGAATTGATGAGAATACCCTTTATTTCCCAACATATTATGAAATTCACATTTAAATATAAAAAAGTTGAAGTAAAATAAAAGTTTTGATAATTGGACATTTATAAATAATTATAATTTAATAGGAATTGTGATAATTAACATTTTAAAATAATTATAATTTGATTTATAATTATTAGTTAAAAAGTTGTGCTAATTTTGAAATAGAGTTATTACTTGAATAAAATTCTAAGTACAAAATATAAAAAAATTGTGACAATTATATAACAAATAAATGCAATTACCTATTAGTTAAATTTAGACGTAAAAAATAAGTTGGACTAATTTTATTAATATAAAATAGAGTTATTAATTGAATAGAATTCTAAGGATATTGATTATCATTTAATTAATATTAGATTTATTATATTAATAATTATTATTTTGAATAATGTTACTTTGCATTAATTAAATAAAGTAAAACTATATTGTATGCTAAATGTAACACCCTCATACCCGACTCGACTGCCGAGTCTAGGTATCAGGATATCACATTCGTTGCCGAAGCAACTACAGAAATTTTAGATTGATTTATCTTATTATTTGATTATTGAAGATCATTTTACTCATTTTAGTAATAATTGAATCTATGGCAAAATTATTTACGAGTTAAAAGGAACTCATTAAAACATGATAGTCAATCAAAGATAACAATAAAAGTAATACAATTATTAAAGTTTTACAAATAAGTCTATTGGAGGACTTGCACTTTATAAAGTAGTTTATCCACTTTGTATATTTCTTATTTATTTTTAAATTGTGCCAATTAATTTAAATATTCATAAACTTTTAGTCAAGATTCCAAAATCACATCAATTAACTATTATTCGCTTATCATTTTATTAATTCATTTAAACATTATCACATGTATTAACCATTTTATCACTTATAACCATTTCGCAACATTTCAAATTCATCTACTATTTTTTTTCCTCTTCCTCCTCTTCATTCCTCATCCTTTATGTGTGTGTGTATGTATGTATATATATATATATATTAGAATATTTAGCTTTTAGTATAACATGCTTAATTATATGTAACATTAACTATATTTCCACTACTTACTTATGTGTTCAATCAAAACTGTCCACTTGTGTCATATTCACTAAATTATTTATATCTTGAGCTAAAAAATTCAAAATTAAGATCCTCTTGATGTTTTTGAAACTAGACTCAAATATATTTTTACCATAAAATTTTTAGAATTTCTACTTCAGCCAATCAGTACAGTAAATTCTTCAAATTTGCCTCTGTTCTGCTGCTTGACAACTTCGATCTTTATTTACTAAAAATTAATTATCTCTTGAGGTTCAGATGATGTGTCTGTTTGATTCTATTGAAGATAGACTCATTAAGAATTTAAAAATATAAATTTCATCCCCTAATAATTTTTTTACAATTTTTTATATGATTTTCGAAAGTTAGGATAGGGGAATCTGAATCCATTCTAACCTTGTCGCCCAAAAACTAAGGCTCCGTTTTTTGTTGTTTGACAGATTTCCTAAAAATATTTCATAAAAGTTGTTTTCAATTAAACAAACATATTTTGATATTTATAACAAGTTGTGAATTGATTACAAAGTGATGTTAAGTGAAATTATAGTAAATAATGAATCTTCATGATGTTAAAGATTAAATTGTAAACTTTGTGAAATTTATAATTGAAACAAGAGTAGTGATATGCAAGAAAATTTGTTATGTGAAATAAGATATTATAATGAATTATTTGATTAAAGTGCTTATATGGTAAAAAAATAAATTACATGGTGATAGAGACTAAATTTAAAAATGTACAAAAGTTTAAGTGTGAATCAATTTAATATGTGAATAAGAAAATTATGATAAAAATTTAGTGAATGTGTTATGAGATTATGAAATATGTATAAAGTATTGTAAAAGTGAAATTGTGGAAAAATATGGAATTTTTTTTTATGACAATGACTAAATTGTTGAACTTGAGAAAATATGTGGATGAAATAATAGAAGTGAAATACATAGAAATTTAACATGTGAAACAAGATATCGAAATAAATTATGTGATTAAAGAGTAACAAGAAAAAAAAAATTATTTAATATAATTAATTAGTGAATATTGAACTTTTATGACAAAAATAGATGAAATTTAAAAGTTATGAAAATTTATAAGAAAATATTTGATAAGCGAAGAACGTAGTAGAGAATGTAACATTCTGGTGCTTTGACCCGATGTTCAAGTTGGGTATGGGGGTGTTACAGTGAACAAAGCTTTATCAGTTTAGAAAATGTATTACGAAAAAATTGGTAAGACATTTTAAGGGAATAAGGAGGGTATTTTTACTGGAAAACCATTTACGTTGACCATCTTATTTTACTTTTTATAGAATTTTAAAGTCCCTCATATTTCTTTCACTTATTCAATTTGGTCCTTATTAATTCATATTTCTTATTTTCTAGACCCTTCCACCCATAAGATATTTACACTATTGACCCTTCAAAATTTTCATATTTATACTTTAACCCCTTACATGTTAAATATTTACACTTAGACCATGTAACTTTTCATATTTTTATGATTTAATCCCTAGTTCAAATTAATATTTCACAACATACTTCTTATTTCATTTTTCTCTAACATCCCTTACTTTCTTTATATCTTATTTCACTAAAAATATATCTCATATTATTTTCGACCAAAAGTTTTTGAGATGTTACACTAAATATGTTAAAAATGCTTTAATTATTATTTTAAAAAAATTCTATTATAATATTTGAATTGATAAATTAATATATTTTAATTATATTTAATAATTTAAAAATAATAAATCTTATTTTACGCTAATTATTGTAATTAAAAATATAATATTTAAAAAATAATTAAAAATAATAATAATTAAAATTATTTAGAATAAAAGCAAAATCTTTCTAAATATTCAAACTAACATAATTACTTTTGAAAGACTCTTTCAATAATATTGATAGCATATTTCCATCTGTCTTCCATCTAGGTAGATTTCGTAGAGGTTAGAATTTGGAAGGGTAAAATATCAAAATAGCCACTTTTGTTTGTCTCAAGTTATATTTTAGTCACTTATGTTTAAAATGTTACGTTTTAGTTACTTACGTTATCATGTTGTAACATTTTAGTCACTGAACGTTAATTGCCGTTAACGGTGTAACGGTAAGCTGACATGGCACGTTAAATCATTATTTCAAACGAAAATTTTAGGTTAAATTATACAATTGGTCCCTATATTTTTTTTCGTTTTGATCAATTTAATTTTTTCTTTTATGTTCTTTAAACTTTCCCTTTTTATTTATTTATTTTCCATTCTTTTCTCCTTCTCCCTCTATTTTCCTCCCTTCTCTATTTTTTTTAACGTGGTTTTTCTATGTTTTCCATTTGTTAAAACTAGTCCCCATACTTTTATATTTTTATTTTCCTTTTCTTCTTCCCTTTTATTTTCCTCTCTTCTCATATTCTTCAATGCAGAAACATAATATTTGCCCACCAAATAAACCAAGTCCTTATTTCTTTCACATGATTCCTAAATTAAATTTCACTCAAAACTGAATATCAATCATTCTTAATCAAATCTCGATTTGAATATAACCTAATTTTGAAACTAAAAATGGATCTAACTAATCAATATAAAAAAAAAAACATATCCTTATTCAAATCTAAACATAAATTGAATTCTTTATATTCAAAATAATTTTTGTCTGTTTCCAAACTTTTATAGAATTATGTAGATTATTCATTTTTTTTCTTTTATTTTCTGACGAATAAAATTAGGTAAACAATAAAATTGATCTAAACCTTCTTGGATATCCCTAAGCAAGCTTGATTAGAAGCCGAGCATGGATGAATTGAAGAGAGAAAACGAGCATGGAACAAAACTGGTTTGGGTAAAGTTAAAGGTAAGTTTTGTATCGTATGGTGGTCGTTTTAGTCATTGAGAGTGTAGAGCTCGTTTGAAGAATCCGTGAAAAAACGTAGTTTCGAGAGGGTGAGAATGTTGTAGGTAAGATAAATAAGGTGGCCATGGGGGTTGGTTAGGAGGTTAAGGGAACGGGCTCGGGAAACTTTGTTGAGGGTGAACTACCATAAGTCACGACTGGTGATGTCTTCGAGTGAGGCGAGCTTGTGGACTAGGTCATTGAGAGATCCAAATTGGCTCGTTAAAACGATGATGAACGATGAGGGTTTGTAATTGTAGGGTGAGAATATGTGAAGTAAGTTTTATTTTGGTTCAACTTTCACCTTTTCTTTTTTCATAAACATAAAAAAAAGTTCTAGCAAATGGAAAATATAGAAAAACTATATTAAAAAAGATGGAGAAAGGAGGAAAACAGAAGGAGAAACAAAGAGAATGAAAAAGAAAGAAAAAAAAAAGGAAAGTTAAAAGAATATAAAAGAAAAAAATTAAATTACTCAAAAAAAATGGGGGCTAATTGTATAATTTAACCTAAAATTTTTGTTTGAAATGATGATTTAACGTGCCATGTCAGCTTACCGTTACACCGTCAATGACAATTAACGGCTCTACGACGAAAATGTTACAACACGTTAATGTAAGTGACTAAAATGTAACATCTCAAACATAAGTGAGTAAAATGTAACTTGAGGTAAAGAAAAGTGACTACTTTGATAGTTTACCCGAATTTGAATGGTTTGTGAAACTAAACTATTCACATTGTGAAGCAAAGTAAACCTAGTCAGAACAAATTTAGATAAATTTGTTTTACCTTCTCGTTTGGATTCGACTCTCACATTTGGATCCATGGGAGGTAAATGTCCGATTATTTTATTTCTACAGCAACATAAGGTGTACTGGTGTTCTAATACGGATCAGTTTAACTACTGGTCTAGTTCTAAAGAAATATTGCTCTCAATAAAATTTTAAAATCGATTTTTAAGGGTTGGATTTGATTCAAATTTGAATGTGATTATTTGATTGAAATTGTCTAACACATTGGCCAGTTACCATCTAAACAGAAAACACAATTTTACCTTTTTTTTTTGGTGGAAAAAAAAAACAAAACAAAATTACAACTTAAACGAAGCTAAGGAAAACTAAAAGCTTTATCCTGCTGGATAATCGTAGCCACCACATCAGGAGGGACTTCAAATATCTGGAGGGAGGTTTGCCAAGAAAGACTAATCTTTGCCAATTGGTCTGCAATTAAATTACACTCTCAAGGAACATACTTAATAACCCACTGATCTTCAGAGAGCAAAACTCGTTTAACTCTTCTAAGCAAGGTAATGCTAGAATCCACACTTTCTTTTATAGTCAAGGCCCTTACCACTTCTAAGTTATCCGTCTGAATCTTAACCTTCTTATGCCCTCTATTCAATAAAATGAAGATACCGTCAAGAATGCCCCAAAGTTCAGCCTCCATAGGTGAACATCTGCCCAGATAATGAGTGAATCCCAAGATCCAATTTCCATCTTGATCACGAACCACTCCACCTGCTGAGGCTTTTCCTAAGTCTCTAGCCACTGCACCATTAGTAAATAATTGTACCCAATCATCAGAAGAATGGTGATGGATCTCCGGCGAGGATGAATCAGCCTTAGTCCCAAATAGAAAGGGCTCAAAATGTTGGGCCCAACTGAGAGAGGACTTAAGAACATCATAAGCCGTCCAATTAATGTTTTGAAAAATGAACAAATTTCTGTTCTTCCAAATTCTCCAAGCTATTAGTCCAAAAAGGCACGACCAAGTAATTCCTTTTTCCTGCATCTTAAGATGACAACAAAGATTAGTTGAAAACCAAATTTGAAAAGGATCAGAAAAGAACCTGTCTTGCTTCTCTGAAGAAACAACAAGCTTCCAAACTTCCTTGTGATAGCCAATTTTGGCGATAAAACAAACAAAACAAATAAACCAAATAAAAGGATCCAAATTTTTAGTCCATTTACAACAAATATGTGACCCAACATTTTATGACCCAAATCCCTAACCCAAACCAAAACCAAACCAGTCCAATATTAAAAAAAACCCTAAAGCCCAACCAGTCCACTATCTTTAAAATTTTCAGCCACCCTAACCCTAGCCACCAAAGTCAGCGGCCACTCCCCTTGGCTTTTGGCCTCCCCTCGACCACCACACCCCTGACCATTGCCCGTCCACACGTCGCAACACCTGCAACCAAATCAAGTAGAGTAGCAAGGAAAGCACGCGAATGTCAGAGAAATAATGAACAAAAGAACAAAAAATATAAAATGAATGGTTGATAGATTGGCTTTAAAAGCCGAAATCTATGCTTTGTAAACAGTTACGAACATTCTACGAACACTTTGCAAATAAGATTAATAAAAAAGGAATAGACTTTTTCGAAAGGTGAATATTTTGTGGGTGTTTCAGTTTTCCGATTTGCTTTGTATTTTACTTTGTTTCTTTTTTATTTTTTCGTTTACGAAACAAGAATAAAAGAAAGGTACTAAAAGGTACCTCCGATTCACCGTTTGGGGTGCTCCGACGGACCAACCGGGGCCTTCCTTCTTCTCTTCCGTCGTGGTGGACGCAAAGGCTCCGTCTTTGACCCCATTTGGAGGAGGACCAAAGGGAGCCCACCTCGCGTAATACCGGTCGCTGTTCGCGGTGTGGACGCAGAGACATCCCCCGATGAACCCATGGCCGGCCATGGGGGAGGCTAAGAAAAGAGATGAAAGAGGGAGGGAGGGTGAAGAGAGGCTCTCTACTTGTTTTTTAAAAATTTAGGGCTGAAATGAAATGAAACAAAAAAAAGAGGGCATTTATACGGCTACAAAAACGATGCCATTTTTGGGTGGGTGTCTAGGTGCCAAAACGGCACCGTTTTGGACGACCCGTACGCAACCCGACCCGGATAAAGTGGGATCCACGTGTTTTGTAGCCTTGGGGCTATTTATACGGCGAGTCCTTCCACTTTTGAGCCGTATTGCAATATGGTCTTGACTTGCATTTTTTTTTTAATTTTGCCCCATTGTTTTATTTCATTTCTGATTTGGTCCCTGACCTGGACTAATGAAACGCAGCGCACAGACTTGGGACATTACCCCATTTGGTCCCCGCGAGCCTGACTTGTTTTGATTTAATCCCCGGTGGCCTCCTTTTTATCTTTGCAATCCATACTTCAAATTTTGATTCAATTTCAATCATGTCCTGAACCCTTTATTATGTGTTATTTATTTATTTATTTATATTTCAAAATATTTTATTATGTATTTTTTTTAAATATTTTATAGGTTGTTTATATAAGATTGCTTATATGTATCATTTATCTTGGCTTGTTTAAATATGTTGATAATTTGAAATTGTATTATTATTTGTTTTAAACTGCTTCTTTAACATTATGTATTCTAATTTGTTTTGTATATATTATATATATTTTGTTTTTTTATATATTATCCATATAGCGTTTCCAATCTTTTATATATGTTATTAAAAAACTGTTTTGTATATTATTTCTTTAAATCTCTTTTACTTTAGATTCTTACT
Source organism: Gossypium anomalum (assembly GCA_025698475.1). Lineage (NCBI taxonomy): Eukaryota > Viridiplantae > Streptophyta > Magnoliopsida > Malvales > Malvaceae > Gossypium > Gossypium anomalum. Next base: position 23,332,931 of record CM046966.1, read on the forward strand.
TATTATTTTTAAAATCGATTTATGTGTTTTTTATTTAAGATTATTTTATATATCTTATATTAACTCTTTTATTTATTTAAAAAAAACGTTTTTATTTACTTTAGATTTTACATACATCATTTATTTTATATTTTATGTGTGTATATATATTATCTATTTTAAAAATTACTCATATGAATCCTTTTTCATTTTTTGTATAAAATAGATTTTAAAAGTCTTCTACATTGTTTATTTTAAAACTCGCTTTATGTATTATTCATTTTAAATCTTTTTATTATTTACTTTAAAATTTTATATATATTGTCAATTTCAATTTGTTGTATCTATTCTTTTATATATACTAATTATTTCTTTGATGCCTTGTATATTACCTATTTCTAAGTTTCTCTTACACATACTCTATTTTTAAATTGTTTTGTACATTGTTGATATTAAATTCCTTTTTCACACTATCTATTTTAAATTCGTTTATCATCTTTCTTAATTTTGTTTACATTTTATTCATTTAAATTTGCCTTATGTCTTTTACTTTTTTAATTCATTGGCTTTTAGTTATCGACGCCATTATTTGAATATTGCATGATTATTGCTATTGTATATACTTGATTCGTTTTTCGTATTTTTGTACTATTATTATTCATTTGTATAATGCCTTGATCATGTATTATTGCCTACATTCATTATTATATTGTATCTCATGTTATTGCTTCACGAATTAAACCCCAATACATTTGTCCAATAAATCGTTTTATTTTAACCTAAACAAATACACATCGTTTAAATATCGAATTCGCTACTATTCAAAACAAATTTTAGAATAAGGCAATGTTTTGGCATTTTGGAATATCGAGGAATTGTACCCTAACTTACGGGGTTTCGGCTCTCTCGTTGATTCTAAATAGCTAAATATCCTTTTGAGTTTCAAAATACACGAAATTTCAATTAAAATTAAAGACGACCTTGCGCTCAGGAGTTCACGATATTGTGTCCTAACTTACGGGATATGATACTCCAATATCTCGAGATAAGGAAATCTTTAAAGATCGTTTTGAGCCAATTCACAGTTTTTTAAAAAATCAACGTTAACAAAAAGGAATCACATCTTAAATCCGTTCCCGATTTTTCAACTTTCAACATAAAGACATTAACTAATCAATTTGGTACCAATTTTGGGCGTGACGAGGGTGCTAACCCTTTCTCGCACGTAACCGACTCCCGAACCCTTTTTCTCTCGAGTTTCGTAGACCAAAAACACCGTTTTAGTAAACTAACATGTTTTATTAAAACAAAGGTGATCCGATCACACCTAATAAAGATCGGTGGCGACTCCTGTTTTAATTTTCGTTTTCAAATCAAGTTGATCCCCGTTTTTAAAAAAAATAGTTTCGACACCTTGGACATTGAGCAATCGCGGAGAACATGCATGATGTCCTCAGTATCATGACCACATTGAGGACACTCACTACTCTGCCCAATACCTCTCCTGGCTCGTTTTGAATTAGTAAAAAGTCTTTGCTTAGCCATAATCCAAAGAAAAAGACGAACCCTCTGAGGGCCTTGATATTTCCAAATAACCTTCCAAATATCTTCTCTAGGACTCCAAGAATTTTCCTTTAAGGCCCAATATGCACTTCGAATGGAAAAGGAACCTGATCCGGAGCGACAAACACAATTTTACTTTTAAATTATACCTTTTCGATTTTACTCTTAGACTAATGATAAAACTTATATTTAAGTATCTAAAATAACCTAAAGAGAATGATAAATGATTCTCCTTCGAATTTTACTTTTTATTTCAACTTGACTAATAATAAAATTTACTACAGTCAACTAAGGAAACAAATATTTAAAATCATATAATGATAATTAAATTACTGTTCAAAAATTTAATTCCGAAAATACTAATAACATATTACGTGAACAACTGGTATACATTAAAATATTAATAACAAAAAATAATTTTTTTAATTAATAATTGTTGATAATTTTTTCTGATATTTTTATTCTTAACAAATATTACTACTTCAATTTTGAACAATAACAAATTTTTACTCTGACAAAAAAAAAATTATACAAACTCTAACAAAATTTTAATTCCTAAACTTCAATTCTGCCTAAATTAGTGCGAATAATAAATTTTTCTTCAAATTACTTTATAAATATTCTTTAAATATTATTACTGAATTTTAGGGACATATCTTTTTAATGTGTATTTAATTGAACTATTCTCATTAAATAATTATAAATTAATAATTAACATTAAGCTAATTCCTTAAATATATTTAATAGATACAATTATTATCATTATTTTATAAATAACATAGTTACTATAAAAAATTACTTGTTTTTTCTATATTTATTATATATTTTCAATGAAAAATAATTATAATATTTTTTTCTTATACTTAATTTATTTAATGAATAGTTAATGCTTCTACAAATAATCATTTATCAAATATTCACAATAATTAAAAAAGTAATATAAATACATCAAACTTGATTTTTTTCTCAAAGATATATACATACTTCATCATGTTTTTTTTTTTGGAAAGATAGTCTAAAGAAAAATCAAGATATTACAAAGTAAAACTAGGAAATAAATAACTCCTAGCAATATCTTCTTCTAAAGTTTCTTAAATCTCCAATAGTGAGGCTTCAAATAAGCATAGTTCTTCCTTATTTGCAAATGCCATTTTAGTTAGGGTATCCATTGCCTGATTATTCTTTCTATGAATGTGTCGTATGAGTCACTTTTTATATTGGGATAAAATATGTTGAATTCTCCTAACAAGAGAGACACTTAAGACATTTGAATTATTATCACAAATGGCTTTGACTGCCTCTAGATTATCTGACAGAATAAGTACTCTATCATGACCTTGCTTTTGAAGTAGGAGCAACCAGTCCAAAATTCACCATAACTTGGCAACAAAAATTGAACACTTCCTTAAGAACAGATTATAGCCTAATATCCACTTCTCCATTTCATCCCGAATCACGCCACTTGCAGTAGATAAAGCAGTATTCGTTTGAACAACGCCATCAGTATTAAGGTAAACGCATGTACCTGGGAAAGAGGGCGCATAGAGGGGGCAGTGTTCATCTTCAACGTGACTGTATGAATTGAGAAGAATTGATTGGCCTAGCTGAAAGACACTTTAATGATTCCATTTGAAGTCATAGAGATTCCTTGGAAAATAGAGAAATTTTTGTTTTTCCAAAGATGCCACGCTAATAATCTGAAGAAGCAGGCTCAACTAGTATCCCTCGAGCTTTGGCATGAATGGTCCTCTAAGTTCGAGATCAACCATTCAGTTAAGTTGCTTGAGAAGAAAGTATGCCGCTTTTCTCGAAGAATAACTTATTAGGAATAGTTAGGAATTTAGTATGGCCAAAACAAGAAATACTATTTTCACCTTATAAAAATATAAAATTATATTTATAGAAAAATATTGTGAATGTATTAATTCATTTTAAAAAAAATGTTATTTCAATAAAAAATATTAGTTCCTTAAAAATAAAATTTAATTAATACTTATTATAAACACAACCAAAAAAAAAAAAAAAAAAAAAACAGGAGTTAATTTTATTCCTTGTTGACGGCTGGCTTATGGAAAAACAAGTAAAGACGTTAATGGCTTAACCGGAGTTTATTACAACAACCAACCAGAGTTAACTAAACTAATCTAGGAGCCGTTGTTTTTCCGCTGACTAACCCTCTCTATAAATACCAAGCCCCCCGTTCCTCCGCATTTCGGTTCTCGCTGCGTCAAATTCAAATTCGAATCTACTAGAGACATCTTCTTCAACAATCCCAGCCAGGTATTTCTTCAAGCTCAATCCTCTCTTACTCTCCTACCAAATCCAATCCGTTTTTTGGTTCAGATTGGATCGAATCCTTTTGATTTATACTTTTTTTTTTTTTTACTTGTTTCCAATTTGATTTGTATTTTACAGGTGAAATGGCGCGTACCAAGCAAACCGCTCGCAAATCCACCGGAGGCAAAGCTCCAAGGAAGCAACTCGCTACGAAGGTACGCCCTTCCTTCACCCTTCAGCTTTTGTTCGGATTTGATTTTTTTATAAGGTTTAGGTGTTTTGATTTTGTTCTGCAATTTCCATTTTCCCCCCTTTTGGAGCGGTCAAGTAAATCTCTTTGCAATGCTCTTTGCGTAGTTTAATGGTTTGAGTGGTTCTTCTTATCTTGTGTATTAGCGTGAAATAATAATGTATTTGGGAAATTTGAGCACTGTGGCTCTTCAAGATAACTCATTTTGTGTCCGCAATTATCAAACAAAAGGATAAAAGCATGTTGTGCAATCCTTTAAGCTTCTTTAGGTAGGTCAACTTAGGGTTCTGACATATTCCTAGACTGTATGAATAATGAAAATTTTGTGTCGTTGAAAGATGCATTGTGCCTGCGACTAGCACTTGTGCAGCTGTATGTGCTGATTATGAAACGTTAAATCTTTGCTTGACAAACTTGGTCAGGGAGATTTTGGGGGTGGGGGGGTTCACTTTGTGTTGATGTGATCAACATTCGCGAGATTTTTGTCCATTCAATAATCTTCTCCTCCTTTTCTTTAAGGCTGCAAGAAAGTCTGCACCAACTACTGGAGGAGTTAAGAAACCTCATCGGTATCGCCCTGGAACTGTTGCACTTCGGTATGTATCTTTTTTTGCATTATGCAGTCTGCTGGAAAATATGCCCCTATCAATCATTTTATTTGTTGTTATTGTTTGAACAGTGAGATCCGGAAGTACCAGAAAAGCACAGAACTCTTGATCCGCAAGCTGCCTTTCCAGCGTCTTGTCCGTGAAATTGCACAAGACTTCAAGGTATTGACTCTTCAAAAACAAATTCATTTTCTTTACCTTTGTTTGCAACATGGTCGCTGAATATATTTTGGTGGTGCAACCTTTTGTAGACGGATTTGAGGTTCCAGAGCCATGCAGTTCTTGCTCTTCAAGAAGCTGCAGAGGCATACCTTGTCGGTTTATTCGAGGACACCAATCTCTGTGCTATCCATGCCCGGAGGGTGACTATTATGCCTAAAGACATCCAGCTTGCCAGGAGAATCCGTGGTGAAAGGGCCTAATGATGATGTTTCTTCATTTAGGTCTTCCATATTGTTGTTTGTTGTGTACCTTGGTACTCTAGTCGGAACATTAACCTTCTTCTCAAGACATTAAGACAACTGATCTTCTCCATTGTAGTCTTAATCCAATTATCAAATTTTGTTCATTCACTGAATCATGTATTTTAAGCTGTGGCTTTTTCTCTGATTATCGTCTGCTGCTTGCTCACTGTTGTTTATATTTATTTCTTGTTGGGTAATGATGAATTTCTCAATGGATGTGGTGCTGATTTGAAAGCTTCTGTTATCATATTTGATGACTTTTTACTCAAGTCTTATCAGCCATTCAATTCTAAGGTGTTATTCTATCTTTGGTGTTCATTCCTTATGATTCTTTGGTCCTCAGTCCTTACTTGTCTATTTATTCTAGAGTAGTATGCTGTGTTTTAGAAACAATGTCAATTTCTGTACTTTGTCTTACATTATCTTAGCATCCCTAAGGCTCAAAGGATTACCCATGTTTTTATTTAAATTTCCCGGAAAGTTTCTGCTCCTTTATGTTCTTTTTGTGATTCTGACACCGTGATGTGAATGTGATGCAGATACATTGTTTGGGATTGCATTGCTTAACCCTGGGTGGTCGGATGCTGGAGATGGTTTGTGGTTGTGGGCATTTAGGCCGTGCGGTTTGCGTTTCGATCATTAGGAACTGTCAATAAAAGCGTGTCGGTTCTATTTAGTACGTTTTCCTTAATTGCTCTTGGTATTCTATGGCATTAAGGAAGATAAATTTATGGTTGATATCTTGAATCAGTCATTTAAGAAACGGATCAGAACCGGAAAATAACTGAAATTTGGAACCGGAAAAACCGGTGAAAGCAGAAAAAAAGAAAAAAGAAAATTCACTGTTCATTCCAAAATTTCAGTTATTTTTTACCCAAGAAACAAAAATAAAAAAGAAAAAGGAAAAAGAACACATTAAAGATATGAGAAAGTAATAAAAGGAATGATGGATTGGATTTTAACTCTTAGAGATAAAGACGAAATAGAGAAAGGCCGCCAGATTTGCAATATCAACGACATTTCTGAAAAAATGTTCAGAGATTAAGTTTTTGTGGTGATTTCGATTCCTTTCAGTAAAACAACAAACTATACTATTGGTTACCAAGTGAATAAAAGTATTCTTTTAATCACTTAATTAAAAAAGTTATAATTTAGCCATTAACATCGGAATTATTTTCTTTTTGTCAGCCAATAGTTAAGTGGCTAATGGTGATATTTTTTTTAGTTGGTATAATAACAATTTTAGTTTTTAGCTTTTATAAATTTGACATTGATTCTATATGAAATGATAAAAATTGAAATTGTTTTTAAAAAATTTGAAAATTCTAAAAATTTCTAAAAATGCATAGAAAATAAAAAAATAAATAAAAATAAATAAAATTTTTAAAAATAGATAAAGGGAATATAATTTGGTTTTAGGATTTGAGTTTTGAAAAACAATTTAAATAAATTGAAACTTTGAATTGAGTTTGAAAAAAGAAATTTTGTGGTATATTTTGTACTTTTTTGGCTAAAAAATGGCATTAAAGTCAATTTCACAAGTCCCTTTAATATTAGTTCTGGAAGAAGTTCTCCAACAGCATGGTACTTGAAGATATTACGATTCTATTTTTAATTTGTTATTAGATTCTATTGAATGATAATTTTCGTTATTATGTCTCAATATTCACTAGTATTGAGCTTTATTGCAATAGAATATTAAGTTTTCTTGAACCAACATTAGTCTTAATCATATTTAAGCTTCCTACAATAAATATTATGTTAAGAGATTGAAATTGATATTTTTTTTATTAGTTTTCATGGCAGTGATGCAGATTTGTTGTTGCAATAACTTGGATTTTTATATAGAAATTTCTAATTTTTATATAGAATTTGGGTTAAATTTAAAGAAAATATAAAAGTCAAGAGTAAAATTGTAAAATTTATAACCTGCTTCTGTCGCCGAAATAGGAATTATGGAGTATTACCATACAATTTGGGACATTTCATAACAAGTAGCATCCAATTATCAAATTAATTTAACAAATACATATAAAATTTAGAATGGAATAAAACATACATTTACGGACATTAAATCGAGTTTTCGAGGCCTCAAAAATAGTTTAGGAATAATTAGGGACCCATTCGAAACAAAACAGGAGATTTGGGTCAAAAATAAAAATTTTGAAAACAGGGGTCACACGGCCATTTGTCCAGGCTGTAGACAGAGCCCAGACTGTGTGGCTATCCCACACGCCAGTGTGCTCACCTGTGTAACTCACTAACACTTGGGTCACACGGCTGTGTCGCAGACTGTGTGCCAACCCGTGTGACCCTGCATCTAACACGTTCAGGGTACAAGCCCGTGTGGGTTGCTTGTGTGTGACACACGGCCATGTGACAGCCCATGTCCCAAGTCGCGTGTGCCCAAAAGTAACCTAAATCATGCTCATTTTTCATCCAAATGCATAGGTACCAAAATCAAGAACAACCAAAACATGCCAAATATATCCACCTAAAACGTAACCAATGTATCATACACAATATCATAATATAAACATTTATCCTTCCACCACCCTAGCTACCATTCACAAGCCTTATCATAAACACCAATTAACCTTTCTCAATCTCACTATACCCTACTTTATCATGACACTTACCATTTCATATTTCAAACATTCATGCTCAATTTAGAGTTTAACAAGCATACCATAAGGGGTTCTCAATCCACAACATCACACATAACAATTATCATACATATTGTTACGAAGCATTATAAACATAACCAATAACCCTTATTACATGTCATATAAGTCGAGTCGAATTCGTAATCTACCCAAGAACCTCGGATAGTGTGATTCTTCGGGTTGATCCGATCTCTGACTTCCTCAAACATTATCTACAAGGAAATAGAACAATAACACGAGTAAGTTTTCATATAGCTTATTAAGTTCATCGATTAAAACGATAAAGCTTACCGAATACACATAATAAATCAAATAACAAGATTACTAAACAGAGTTCCTGTCAATAAAGTTATTCACAGAAATCTTGTCAATCACAGGTCACAACATGTAAGTAATGCTCAGTACAATGGTACAAATAAGTTCCACATGTTAATAATTTTTAGAGATCAATAAACATAGCCCGATGAACAATAAATGAATGCGAGTACATGGTTAACCATCCAACACACTAGATGCTTATAAGAGCTAGTACAATTTAGCACACCAAATGCTCATAATAGCCAGTACCAACCATCATACCAGATAACACTGTAATATAACACGATAGTCCACAACAAATGCAGGACCTCGGCATATCTAGTGAACAAAGAATATACAGAAATCATCTTCACTACTCAGATCAATCCCGTACCGAGTGCATAATAACCTATTGGCATGCCATCGTACTCTACCCTACGTTCATCGGTTTAGAGCATTCCATCACAGAACAATATGTGAATATCTCACTATCTCATATTCCATATGCAAGTATTAATTCAACAACCAAACATTCATTGGCTCAACATATCTCAATCAGTGACCGATGTCATATCAATTCATTATTTCCATTTTCAATTACATGCACAAATATAATCCAACATTATATAATTAAGTTCATATAATAAGTTTAAAAATGTATTAAAATTAAATCGAATGAACTTACCTGGCTAAACTATAGTGATGACAAAGGTACAGGACTATTCAATAATTTCTCTGTGCCTCGATTTTTAACCCATTCTTGATTTAGAATAATAATTTTCAACCCATTCTTGATCTAGAATAATAATTTCATTCAATTAACTAATTCCAACAGTAATATTAACTCATTTTATGCAATTTAGTTCTTTTATACATTTTTATGAAATTGCCCCTAATATTCTACTTTTATGCAATTTTGTCCTTAAGCTCAAAACTTGCAATTTAATCAATTTTAACTAAAATTAATTTCAACCGAATAGAATAACACTCCACTGCAGTCCATACTTGCTGTTATTTCACATCAAGTCCTTCTAATTTTATCACTTTAACATTTTAGTCCTTAAACATTAAAATTACTAAAATTACTTTACAAAATAGTCCTATCTAACAACCAAGTTTAATAGTCTACCATAAAAAATCAAGAATATAAAAAATTCATCCATGGTATAATCCATAACATTTGACAGTTTGTCACACTCCAAAATTGGGCTTAGGAGTTTTAGGGGTATTTTAGGAATTTTGGCCTAGATGAGTTTGAAATTTCATAAGTTAGGTAATTGATAATTTTTTTGACAATGGTTTTCATAAAATTAAGTCAATTCCTAAAAACGAGTTTTAAATGTCTTCAATTTGGTAAATAGGACTGATTCGTAAAGGTGTTAAAATTGGGAATCTTTATGAAGCAGATACAATAGAATTTTAAAATCAACCCAATAAACCCCAATTTCAGTTTGCTTTCACGTTAAAATTTTCTCTTCTTTTTGCTTGTGCCTTTTTTGCTCTCCTATTGCTCTTCTAAGTGATTTTGAACTTTGATTTTTAAATCTCTTGGATTTCCATTACCCTTGAACCCTAAAAAACCAAATAAAACACACAAAAACTACATCATCTTCTTCATCTTCACCAAAACGTAGATTTTTCGGGTTGTGTCAAAATCACAGTTTTTCTCCATTCAAGGTAACTAATCATCTTCCTATTAGTTTTAAATGTTATTTAGTTCTTTAAATCAAATTATTAGCTTGTAAAACACATGATTTAGGTAAAAGATGAAATTATGGTCATTAATGGTGGATTTCGGGTTTGTGGATAAAAACTTGATTTTAAAGTGTTTTTCAACTCATTTTAACATAACTAGAAGCTTTCTAAAGATACTTTGAAGTTTTGTTAATAAATTCTTGAGTTTTAATGAATTCTTGTTCTAAAGGCTAAAACTTGTCTAAATATTTCGATACCTAAAAACATGTGGTTTTAAGTAGTTTAAAGGTTGGGAATTAGTCGCAGATGAACATGTAGGTGAACGGAATTCGTTTCGTGCGAAAAGATTAAGTGTAGGTCGAGATATTCAAATCTAAAGTTTCTATGTTAAAAGTTTCAGTTAAAAGCTAAGGTAGTTTAGACCTATACTTGTGATTGTTTTAATGAGTTGATTGTTTGGTTGATGGTATATTTGTATGGTTTGCCTTGTTGAAGCGTCGACTTTCTGCAAAAGCGTGCAATTTCGTGAGTGTTTTGGAATAATCGCTTGCAAGTAAATCGTTGTGTATTTGGGAATTTAGAAGTAGCCTAAATCACTGCTCTAAATTCTGAGTGTAAGTGTTCTCACATTTATGACAGTATGGGTTGCATGTATGTTGTAGAAATTAAGATTGTGGACTTATGAATATAAATGTAATGCTAGAATATATGCCATGAACATGAGATAACTGTTGTGTATGTGATTATGAGGGTATGTTAAACATGCTATATGACAGTGGTTATAAAATGATATGAATGTGTATGTGCAATGAAAATGTGTAGAAAATTCAATACGTAATTATGTGTTTTTATTATAGATGTTTTGACATTGTGATTTAATGAGATCATTGGATATAGTTGGCATGCTATAGGTTTATGAGTACTCATTTACATGTGTTGCGATATTGGGGCACTGAGGCCCAAGGATAGAACTTAGAGAGATAAGGGAATGTGAGCCAAGCTCCATTCATTAGGATATGTATGTATGGTGTGTTGGAGAGTGTTAGCTATACGCTTCACTTATGGGATATGACTGACTTAATGAGTCTATGTGTGTGGTGTGGTGGAGATTCGTGTATCCAATGTGTGATAACTAAGTTAACTTTATGTTTCATCTTCTCAAGAGCCAATCTATCATAATTTTTACTTATATGTGATACCTGTGATTAAATGCATGATTATGGGTATATATATGAAATTGTATGTAAGTCACATATGTCAAACAATATACTATATGTTGCCTTGATGTTGCTAGTTGACTTGTTTGCACAAGTGGTTACTCTAAGCATCCACTGAGCTTGTAAAGCTTACCCACTCCATCTTTATCATTGCAGATACTTAGTGATGGTGTAAGCGGTGTGGCCGTTGAGGGGTTGATCCAAGCTATACTTTAGTTGTTATAGTAGGTGTTATTAATTATTCTTGAGTATATAAGTTAAGGCAATGGGATAGATGTTTATATTGGTTTTGTTGAGTATATTTTGGATTAATTTTTTGCGTGTTAAATATGTATAGAAACATTTGGATTTGGACACGGTATTTTGGATTATTGTTTTAGTTGTTCAATGTTCATTTGAATAAATGAATGAAATATGATGTTTAAGAATTAAGTTTGAACGATTTAATTGCTCATACATGCTGAATTTTTGTAATTAGAAGCAGGGGTATCGATATATAGGTTTAAAAAAATGATACCTCTGTATTTACGAAAGTGTAGAGAGTCAGAATGCAAAATTGGTATCGATACCATGGCCCGAGTATCGATACTCGAGGGGAATTTATTGATATCCTAAGAAGGGTAACGATATTTTCCGATAAGTTTGGTTTCATGTGGAAAACAATGAGCTATTTTGGTATCGATTTTCCATGTTGTATCAATATCACTAAGAATAAATATTGATACATTAGATTTAGTATTGATACCTACATAACCTTTTTGGGAAATTTTGTTATGAGGTCCTAATGTCTGATAAATGCTCAAATTTAGTTCGAATGTTGTATGTTTGCTTGACTAAGTTTCAAATTGAGTATGCATGACTCGTAATTGGCTTCTAAGTACTATCTTTAACGTAATCTAAAATATGCATGTTCACTTAACAAAATGTAGTATTGATGAATAAGAAGTGAGACAGTGATGTAAAGTCCTAGTATTTAGGCTCGGCCACCTGGCTGGGTATAAGGTGTTACACAGTTTTACGAATTAGTTCCCGGGTTAGCTAGATCGAGTTAATATAAGCTCAAAAACATAAAAATCACAAAAAAGGGCAAGGTTTACTCACCAAATCAAAGTGCTTAAGTTTGGCCGAAGCTTTCAATGCCCTAGCCATGTTGATATTATCTTTTAATTTCTTTAATTCAACTTACATTTTAACTTTGTACTAAATTTCCCTTTTAATATAACTTATAAAATTATTAAATTATTTCCATAAACGTCCATAATATAAGTATATGATATAATTACCATTTAAAGAGGGTTTAATTACACAATTGGTCCTTTAATTATTTTAGATTTTAATAAAATAAGCTTAATTTTAATTTAACCCTAAACTAATTAGGACTTAATAGGCAAATAGCCCAAAAGCTAGTGGATTTAATCATATCCACCACCGCTTGGACTTTTTTACCATAGTTTAATCACCATTTTGGTCCCTTTACTATTTTAAATCTATAGCGATTAACTTTTACCTCTTTTACAATTTAATCCTTTTACCTTAATAAGCAACCAAACGTCAAAATTACCGGACCAAACTCCAATTCACCTATAATAAGACTCTGTAAACATTTAATAAAAATATTTATGACCTTAAATTATGGAAATAGGGTCCTAATACATCATTTTCAAAAACCACTTGACTTTTTGACTAAACCACTTATACTAACTATTAATTCAATTTATTAAAATCCATCAAATTAAAATTCAATACAAAATTTATTATTGACTCATATAATTTAAATACTAATTATATGAACTTGTCAGATTTGTAGTCCCAAAACTACTATTTTTGACACCACTGAAAAATGGACTGTTACAAAAACTATTATTTTACCAACTAAAAAGTGCTACCATTAGCAACTTAACAGTCAGGTGACTAAAAAAATATTTTCTAATACATTAGTGATTAAATTATAATTTTTTTAGTTAAGTGACCAAAATGAAAATTTACCCATATCCGAGGGACTAATAGCGTAATTTACCATTTTTTTAGGTTCTGAAAATTGAAATTAATGTTTGGGTAAATTAAATTAGTAGTCACCTAACTATGGTTTTCTTCTTTTTCTTTTTGTCACCCAACTATGAAAAGTTACAAAATAGTTACTCAACTATTAGTAAATTTCTTTTTTGGTTACTCAATTATTCAATTTTGTCTTTTTTGATCTTCAACGGATGTACATAAAAATGGAAACATCTAAAAGTCCAAGATAGTTAAGTGACAAAAAAAGACAAAATTGAATAGTTGGGTGACCATTTTGTAACTTTTCATTGTCAGGTGACTAAAAAAATAAATTTACTAATAGTTGGATAACCATTTTGTAATTTTTCATAGTTGGGTGACCAAAAATGAAAAAAATCATAGTTGAATGGCTACTAATGTCATTTATCTTTAATTTTTTTTTATTTTTATTTTGCCAGATCTTTAATTGAAGTTGATAAATGGATGATTGATTTGAATTGAAAGTTGAAAAACTTTTAAGTCATGTAAGGATTCGAAACGAAATTACAGAGAGAACAACTCAAGTTTATTGAAAATAAAACATATTTTTGAGGTTATATATTTTTAACTATTCGATTGAACAGTGTCAGTAATATTGATTCATTTAACGGTTGGGTTTCAAAAACTGTGTCTAGAATTTGAAGTGCAGAAGGAACATTAGGTAGCATGCAGTGCATTAATAAGAGTAGTTTCAACTTTGCTTTCATGCTCCTTCCAATTTTATAGAGCTTTATGTAGTCTTCGCAAAACTTTGTTAGGCTAAACGCTAAACATGCTTTAGTGGTCGTTCGTTTTGAGGTCAATGTTCATTTCACCTCTCTTCAGCTATATACCATGTTGACCATTTGCAGTATATAGTTGGATGTTGATTTGCTTAATTTCATGATTTTGAATAATATACCATGGTAATGGATCAATTCAAACAGTATTCACCATTTGAGATGCAATGATGTGTTGATGGGAGCCATTGGTGGCTCATTTGTAAAAGAAATATGTGAGGTGAGGATTGGGCAAGCTATCCTTCCAAGTTCAAATAGAGTGTTGTTTATGACATTGACATTTGTGGTTGATTATAGCAGAATTGAGGTTTGTCAATGTTGGCATCTTTAGGTTCAATTGCCTCCCTAAACGGTTATATTCTAGATGATTATGGTCTTCACTTCCTAATCATGAGAGAGGGAGATATGTCACTTTTCTGCTTTGATAATATTCCTCCAAAATGTAGAGGTGGAATGAGGAGGCCACCAAATTGTAGACTTAAAAAAGAGTGTTATGGGCTTTGAATCTCTTAATTTTTCAGAACTTCCATCCAAATCCTCTATGATTGTCACACATTTTGAAGACATGGGTGGTGTAGTTGTAACTTTGAATAGTGCGATCCTTCATTCGGGGAAACATTCGGTGGTTACTTTCAAAGAGAATTTTGATCCAAATGAAAGTGTAACCTCGGGCAATGTTGTTTCTGCTGATGGGGGCAAAGGCAGCTTTGGTGCTAAAAGTCACGGTGATGAAGGTGTCATAGTCCGCATTGGTTGAAACCTTAATCAAACTATAAGAAATTGTGGGGATTGATTTAAACGAGCTGGAACCGCTCGAGTATCCTGGTTAGACTCTATGGACTCCATGGTAGAGTTAATTAGCACTCAACTTAGCAAGGAGGTAGGCAAATATTCCTCAAGCTCTGACGGAAAGCAGTTGGTGGAAGCCGGGCTCCTCGAGCAATAAGGTTGGTGTAACTTCTCTATCTATTGTTTTTTTTATGAATTTGTCTGTTTTTTCTTTGAATTGTCAGGGTTGTGCCAGCAACAAATTTCCCCATATTTTTTGTGAATTTAACAGAAAGTATAAACTCAATATTGTTAGTCTGCTAAAGACGAGAATAAATGGAGGCAAAGCAGATAAGATTGTAACGACCCAATAGTCATGGGTGTCAGAAGTGCATTCTCGGGACTCCATTCTCGTAAATCGAACTTGTAAATATTTATTAAAAATATTTATAAAGTTAGTTGTATAGCTAATTAGGTTTCGGTAAGTGAATTTGCATGAATTAAAAGTTATTAAGTATAAGGACTAAATCATGTGTAGGGTGAAAGTTGAATTATAGATTAAAAATTAATTAAGGGATTTAAATAGCAAATATACCTTTAATCTTAGTAGTGGACGGCATTAATGGTTCATATTGTTTATTTTATATGTTAATCTAATATATATGAATTATAAATTGTTTTCATTAAATTAATCTTTATTTATGTATTAAAGTAACTTAATAATAATAGTTATTATAATAAAATAAAGTATAATAAAAGAAATAGGTAATAAAAGAAATAGAAAGCCATGCAAACTAAGAAAAAAAGATAAAGAAAGGGATAAAGGAGAGAACGCACGGCTAGGGACTTCTAAGTTTCCAAACTTCAATTGGTTAGTCAATTTAGTTTCCTTGTAATTTTTATATTTTTGGAATCTCGATACCTAGGTTTACCCGACCCATGTTGAAATTTTAGCAATTGTTAAGATTTTAAATGTTGTTAATGTTGGATAGTTTTAGTATTAGGGATTAAATTGGTAGATTTTTAAGCTAGAAATGAAAAAGGATTAAATTGTAGAACAAATTGTAAATTTTGAGTAAGAGGGACTAAATTGTGAAAATTTCAAATTTTAATAGTTTAATTGAAAATAGGGAGTTATATTTAGTTTAAAGTGAAATTTGTATGAAAATATAGAATTAAGTGTGAAGAATAAAACTTGGTCTCGGTTTAGGGACTAAATTGGAATTTAGACAAATATTGAGTAAAAAAATTGAAATATCCAATATAAATTGAATTGTGTTGTATTGATGAATTTTAATTGTTTTAATTTCATAGCCAACGTCGTACCAAAATCCTCGACTAAAAAGGGGAAGGATAAAATCGACGTCGAATAGCTCGGAATCCATAGTTTGTATATCTATAATCCGAACCTAATTGTTAATTGTTGTACTTTGATTTAATGCATATGGTAAGTGTTTGAGGTAAGTATTTGACATATTAATTTTTGAATTGAAATGAATATATGTGCTACTGTGAAAGTTGTATATTGATTATTATAGATTGAATTGAATTCATGTGTATATGTGATTATATGAAAAACTGATATTGGATATTTGTTATTTTTGAAATGTGAAATTAAACCCTATTAACTGTATCAGACTAAGTCGGATATAGATGGCATGCCATAGGATAGGAAGAGTTCAGGGATTTCTTCGACTTCGAGTTGATAAGGCACTGAATGCCAATTTACTTCGATTTAACCAGTGAGACATTGGGTGTCAATTTATATAGCGCTGGGCGCAGTTATTACTTCGGATTTATTTGATGAGGCACTGGGTACCAAACTGGTGTGTTGGTTGGATTCATGTATTCGTCAAAGTCCGAGTCTAAGTAGTGTTAATAGGGGTAATTAAATAACAAATTTTGTTATCGATATTGAAATGACAAAATATGTGAATTAGAAATGGAAAAGTGAATTGTTATATGAAAGGCGAAAAAGTTGTGATTATAAATGTGATATATGTGTAATGTACTCATTGATTGCATATAGTTGGATTATGCCATTGTTAAAATGAAATGTGGTTTGATATGTGAAAAGCTATTTATACAGCAAGTATTAGAATTGAGACATTTGTTAAACAAATGAAATATGATAGCATGTGTAAGTTGAATATAGTATGAAATGATATGCTATAATGTATTAATTCAAAGGGTTGGCATATGGTAGTTGTGACTTTTTTTTTGGTGATAAAAAAAGATACAAAGTGAAAACTTAAACCCTCAAAGGAGGATCTTCAAACAATCTTAAGCCTAGTCTCCTAGTACGAATAGACTTAGCCAGGCTATCAGCAATTAAGTTTTCTTCCTTGGGAATATACTAAATTTTCCACTACTCCATCTTCCTCAAGGTAAGATGAATTTTCCTAACTAAGGTAGATTTAGAGCTTCTCAAAGAATCTTTCAAGATTACATTAATAGCTTTAATGCTATTAGTTTGGATTAGAATTTTCTCGAAACGGCTATCTAGAATAAGGTTTAGCCCATCTAGAATTCCCCAAAGCTCTACCTAAAAAACGATGCAATTGCCCATATACTTAGTGAACCCGATGATCCACTCACCATTATGGTCTCTCACACATCCACCATATGTGAAGAAGCCTTCATCATACCTCACTGAACCATCAGTGGTCAAACTCACCCAACTGTTAGGTAAAGGCCAATTATGAAGATGACTTCATGCTTTATGATATGAAATCTTTAAAGTAGAGCAATATTGTTTAGCCTAAATGTAAGAGATTTTAATAATCTCATTAACACTCTATGTAATACCTTGGAAAATGAATAGGTTCCGATTCTTCCAGATTTGCCACACGGTAATCCCAAAGAGACATGGCCAGTCAATTCCATCCAAGGAAGTAAAATGGCTTTGGAGATTACTCCTCATCCAATAGGAAAGAGATTTAGTATAGAAAATAGAGAGGTCTTGCTGTGGAATAAGCTTGTCCCAAATGCTTCTAGTAGCATTACAATCTCTGAGTGTATGCAAAACATCTTCATAATCATGACCACAAAGGCCACAAGCACTGCTACTCCCAAAGCCACATCTTACCCTCTCGGAGTTGGTTAAGAGACCGTGTTTTAGAGCCAACCAGATGAAAAAAAAAATTCGATGATGGCCATGAAACTTCCATGGAATTTTCTAGAGCTGCTCTTTTACATTGAAAGTGCCTTCATGAACCTTCTCATAAACACTTTTGAGAGAGAAAGAGCTAGTCGAGGTAGCTCCCTAAATAATTCTGTCAGGACCTGACGAAGGATGTGGTGGTGGAACACCTATTATTTTGTTGATAATCTCCTTCGGAACCCAAAGCCTGAAAAGATCTAACTTCCAAGAGCCATCACCTATAACTATACTATTAAGGGAACAATCTAGAAAAGGGTTAGTAGAATAAGGGATAAACTTAAATAATGCACCACAATTAGAAATCCAGGGGTCTTGCCAACACTTGATGCTATTTCCATCTCCGACTAACCAGATTTGGTTTTTACAAATGGGGGGCCATACCTTAGAAATGGACCTCCATAAAAAGGAACACCGACTCCTTGACAAGTCATCAGGTAAACCGTTAGGGACTCTGTATTTTGATTGAAGCACCTGAATCCAGATGGCATTAGTATTAGATATGATGTTGAAACTAACCTTCATCATGAAGGAGGTATTGTAGTCTTTCAACTGTTTGAGACCAAGATCTCCGTGAGACTTGGGTTGGTATAGAGAATCCCAATTAACCAAGGCCGTCTTTAAGCTACCCTTATGAACTCCCTAGACAAATTTTCGAACTATGCGCTCGATCTCATCACTGATACCTTTGGGAACCATCATTGTCTGCATGAAATACTAGGAATCGAGAGAAGAACAGATTGTGTCAAAGTAACCCTTCCAGCTAAAGAAAGTTGACTGGCATTCCAGCTAGACAATTTATTATGCAACCTTTCCACCACAAAACTCAGAGTGTTGTTAGTGACTTTTTCATGAAGAAGTGGAACTCCAAGGTAATACCCCAAATTAGTAACTTTTTGAAAACCAAAGAAATCACTTATACGCTCCCTTAAGTTGTCGTCCACACCTTTTGAGTAAAAAATATTAGTCTTCTGTAAATTAATCCGATGTCTTGAATAATCACAAAACTCATCTAAAATACTTTTGATGACTCGAGCTTGATTTCTATCGACATGACCAAAAAGTATCAAGTCATCAGCAAATAAAAGATGAGATAACAGTGAGCCACCACGGGACAGCCTAATAGGATACTAATTACCAATATCAATAGCCTTACGGATACTAAGACCAAACCAGTCCATGCAAAGAATAAACAGATAAGGAGATAAAGGACATCCCTGACGAATGGCCCTAGCTGGTCAAATTTTTTGGGTTAGGACACCATTCCACAAGACCTGCATAGTAGAGCTAGAAATTGCAGACATAATAACATTACGTAAAAAAATATGAATACCTGCAGTTTGAAGCTACGCCTCAATAAAATCCAATCGTACTCGATGAAAGGCCTTCTCTAGGTCAATTTTGATGGCCATCCAGTTTTTTTACATACCTTTCATGGAATGAATAACCTCTTGAGCAATGATGATGTTTTCAGTGATTTTCCATCCTGCAACAAAACCAACTTGCTCGGAAGCTAGGAGCCTCGGAAAGACCACTTTAAATCGATTGGCAATAATTTTCATGACCAGCTTATAAAGAACAGAACATTAGCTGATTGGCTGGAACTGAGAGAACTCCACAGGATTCTAAGTTTTTGGGATAAGCATAATAAGAGAATTATTTAAATCTGGATCAATGCTTTTCCCTTTGAAGACCTCCTTAACCAATGTACAGACTGAAGAACCAACATGATCCCACTGACTCTGGTAAAACAAAGCATGGAAACCGTCACTCCCTAGAGCCTTCAAGGGTGCCATATCAAAAAGAGCTACTTTAATTTCCTCATCCGAATTTTTCTGTTAAGAATATTAAAATCCTCATCTTTGAGGCATGAGAAAGCACATATGGAAAATCTCTCCTAGGCCCAAGATGCTCATTATACAGATTAGAGTAAAAATTAACTGCTCCAAGCTTCAGTTGATCATCATCCATAATCCACTATCCCAAGCCATTTTTCAAAGCAGTAATTCTATTCTGTTTACATCTCCTTAGTGTGCGTGAGTGAAAGAATTTTGTGTTATGGTCCCCCAAAACCAACCAATCACAACGCGTTTTTTTGTCGCCAAAGAATTTTTTCATGATGAAGTACTTTCTCCAATTCCTCTCTCACATCCATCTCTACTTGCTTAAGAAACTCCGAGTTAGTTCTATCACATTCAATATCAATATGTTCCAGCTTACGAGACAGGAGCTTTTTGTTCCAAATATGACCATAAACCTCTTTGTTCCAAATATTAACTCGATCAGTGAACTTAGAATGTAGGGACAGCATGCTCACAGACATCATCCAATTCTTTTTAACAAAATTCGAAAAGGATGGATGTTCAATCCAACTGGCTAAAAATTTGGAGGGACACCATTTCAATGAATGAACCTCAGGTAAAAGAGACGATTTAAGAGGCCTGTGATCAGATTTGAGCTGAGGTAAATAGGTGACAATTGAATTCGAAAAATTCATGTTCCAAGCAGTATTGCAAATAGCCCTGTCCAAGTGCTCAACAATCCCTCCTCTTTGCCAAGTGAACTGAGACCCCTGGAAACCTAAATCTTGAAGTTGGGTGGAATCCATAAAATTACCAAAGAAAGGACATCTTTTTCTAAAACACTTCCTCCTTGTTTCTCCTAAGTCACCAATCGCCACCCACGGGGACCCATCCATCAGAATAGAACTTTGTAAAACCTCTCACAAATGCCTCATTTTCTAACTATTAGGACTGCCATACATAAAGGAGACCAGAAAAGGCTGTCGAAGGTAGCTATCGGAAACTTTGGCTAAGACAAATTGGGGATGACTTTGGAGTACCTCCACATTAACTGAATCCTTCCACCCAATCCAAATACCTTCTAAAAAACCGATCGCTTCCACACGATGAGAATTATTAAAGCCAAGCTTAAAAATAACCAAATTTACTTTTTCATCACTGACCATAGTTTCTAAAAGACTGATCAAATCTAGTCTATGCTTCCGATTATATTCTAGGAAGACTAACAAATTTAGAACTCGCACATCCCTGACAATTTCAAGAAAAGATAGTAAAATTCATAAATAAAATAAATATGAGAAAAAGAACTAACTTCATAAGGGCTATCAATAGCTCAGACTCTGCCAAATATAACGTCTGGCTTATCTAAAGAAATTGCAGCTTGCACACTAATGAGTTTTGCCATAGAGCCCATAGCTTCCGGGAGGGAGACTTGTGAATCTGTCAGGTTTAAATTTCCCCCCGCGCCCACGAATAGATCTAAATAAAGATTTCTCTCTATGTTCATTTCCTTTTCTACTTTTAACACCATGTCCTTTAGAAATATTCAAAGGGTTCACATGCACCTTTGGTTTTGATTTAATATCCAACTTCTCTTAGAAAGTAACAACAGTATGCTTTTTAGGATCAAGTGCATTAGAAAGTAGATCCACTTTAGCCTCAGGATGATTTTCAAAAGTGGGATTAACATGTAAAGAGGTAGCCTTATTATTGGAAAAGGAAATAGGGATTGTTAGGTCTTTATTCTCAAAACCCGCTGCACCCTCTAAGCCTAAACTGCTGGAATTAGGAATCTGGCCCAAAATCTACTGTAGTCCAAAGCGTTCCAGTGGAGACCCAATACTTTTATACGGAAAGCCCAACACTGAATTTGGCCCAGAACTATCATACGCTAGATCAGTACCATTATGCGGAAGGCCCAACGCCGAACTTGGCCCAGAACTATTAAACGCCATATCTGCAACTCGTGTCGGGACATGAGCTTTTAATCCCAGCGTCTGTCCTACATTATTATCTCTCAAAAGCCTAGATTTTATGCTTGGCCCAAAATCACCAACATGGTCTAACTGTCCTTCACCCCAGCCACCGGTCCAGACCCTTTTCCTATGTCTTTGTCTTTCAAGTTTTTAATGAAATCTCCTTGGATAAACCTAGCCGTTCCAAGGCCCTTAGAAGGCACCTTCAAATCCGGCGTTAAAGACTCAAAATCCATGGAAGATAGCGTTTCAAATCTGGAACCTGCCAAATTTCCTGCCAAAATTTTTGATTTTTGTCTACGAATCCCATCCTGTTTGTGTCTAGACTTACGCTCAACCACCATCCACGGGTCAAAGGCATTACACATCATCGGTGGAGCATCCTCCGTCTTCACCGGAGCAGTTTTGCTACTCAAAGAACTCTTAGGATCTCCTTCTCCACCATGACCGCTTCGACCTCTCAGAGAAGAAGGACATAAATTCTTAAGGTATCCATATTTACCACACGAGAAACATACCTTGGGTAAATCCTCAAATTCCACACATTGAAGTCGTCTATTGACAAGTACTTGGGAGGTAAGGGTTTTCTCTAAGTCGACAAAAATAGCCATTCTGGCGAATTGTCCCCTTTCTCGGTTATCTATTTTGATATTAAGTTTAACCACTCCTTCGACCAAACTACCGATCTCCTCTAAGATATTCTTTTGGTATAAAAATCTCAACAGACCCGGAAAACAGATCCAAGCTAACACACCGCAGGGAAAAGGTCTTGATGGGTAAAAATCCACTGTCCATGGTTAGACTGTGAAATAGTGCCCAAACACTATCCAAGGGCCTTGTGTCCGCGTCGCGTCATAATCAACCCTACTCTGGAACCGAACAAGATAATATCCATTTGCAACATCTATAGGTGAAAGGATTGTGCAGGCTTCCAAAGGCTAGTGATACAATTAAATAGAGCCCCATAACCTATATTGTGCCCAAGTGACTTGACCACCACAATGAGCTCTATTCCTTTGATCAAAATTTTGTTAATGCGATTCGAGAAGTCAATGGCAGGTATACCATTAAGATTGGATCTACGAATATCACCATATTCAAACTCTAAATAAAAAATAATGGCACCATCTAGAGAGTTTGAATCCGAACCTTCTAAGAGTTTCTCTTTCCATGAAACTTCGCTTATCGGAGACGAGTCAACTGCCATTTTGCCAAAGACTCATCACTTCCATCTTTAAACTGAACTTTTTTGGTATTATGATCAGTAGTAGAGTCCTCTTCTATGCCAATCCGATCGTCGGATAGAGATTTAATGCCGTTCATTATTTACTATTTTTGAGTATAGAAAATTTATGCCTAATATGATATTTTAAAGCGTACACTAAGAAAAAAAATTAATATGTGTTTATAATTCTAGTATGCAAATTGTATTCTTTTGTCTTTAAATGTTCGAATTATAGAAATATCACAGAGTTTTGCTTAGCGTATGGTTTTTGTTTTCCATCTACAGGTTAGGTACTTATCTTTTGATCGTTGATTCAGCATCCAGCAACGATCCCAAACTCAAATGTAGTGATGTTTATCTTTTGTGTCGGCATGTACTTAAGATGTCTAGTTGGTAGTTATTTTATGGATGGATTGTAAATAAAGCTATAGGTGTAATTTTGGTTGGTGTATATGTAATCATGTGCTTGTGTTTGATGCCATAATATGGTATGCTGAATGGAACCAAGATAGGTTAGGTGTTTGTGAATTTTAGTTTATGTTTAAATGGTTAGAACTAGGCCAAATGGAGTGATTTTGGTATGTCTATAATTTGGATTTGAATGATGCATAAATGATATGTTTTGATGATATAAATGTGGTACCAATGGGGGTACATTGGTTAGGCACTGAGGATGATTGTTTTGGCATGTTTTGAGTGTGTTTGATCGTGTTTGGAATAGGTTAAACAAATGGTTTTTGAGTTGCTTAATGCCTAAGTAAGTGGGAAATAGTAAACTTGTTATTAAAGCACATTTTAGGTCTACATGGCCAGACACACGAGCGTGTGACTTGGCCGTGTGAGACACATGGCTAGCACACGGGCGTGCAAGACCATTTCAAAGGGTACACGGCTTGGCACAAGGGCGTGTGGCTTGACAGTGTGACCCAAGTTAGTGAGTTACACGGGCACGGACACAGGCTAGAACACGACTGTGTGTCCCTACTTTGAATGCCCACATGACCAGACACGTGGGCGTGTGACTTGGCCGTGTGAGTCACATGACCTGGCCACACGGCCGTGTGAACTCTTCAGTTAAAAATTTTCTAGCTTTTTCTTAAAATTTTTAAATGTTCCCAATTTAATCCCAAATCATTTCTAAAGTGATTTTAAGCCCTCAAAGGCTTTAATAATGGTCTCTATGCATGTTAATGATGAATTATATTATGATTTTTGAAATGTTTGAAAATGAATGATTTAGATTATAGTTACTCGCTAATACTTCGGAACCCTATTTCGGTGATAGATACAGGTTAGGGGTGTTGCAAAGATCATTGCCAGTTTGAGATTCTAACATTCGCATAGAGTAAAGGCTGTTAGATTTTTGGGAGGTATTTGGGTTGGCTGATAGGATTCAATTTTAGTAGAGGTAATTTGTAATCACCTCTAATTCATTTGTGTTCGGGTTCTTGAGGTGGTTCACTTTCAAGCCATTCACATTGTCTTTGTATATAGGAGTCTGGATAGATAGAAAATGAGGGAGCTTTGGGAGGGTCCTAATTCGGTTATTCCATCTAGAGATATTCCATGGGCAACTATTGAAGATATTAATGCTTTACTTTCATCTAGCGATAAAAAAGGAGGTAGTTGAGTTGGAATAAGGTGTCATTTATTTGGAGAGTTTCTTAATATGAACGATTTATAGGATATAGGGTTTTACGGTCCAGCCTTCACGTGGCATCAGGCAGAAACTTTTGATAGGCTTGATAGGGTGATTGGAAATGACGCTTGGATTAGAGTTTTTCCTAGTTGTTCTGTCACTCATCTTCCTAGTCTATCTGATCATAGTTCATTGTTCTTTTCTCTCAAGCCGGTGGTTAATTTACCCAGGGGCGTCCTTTTAGATTTTTGGCTGGTTAGGTGGAACATCCAAATTTTTTGAATTTTGTCAAAGATAATTGGTGTTTCATTGGTAACATGGATGACTATCTACATCAGTTTACCTTGAATATTAAAGATTGGAATAAGTCTATCTATGGTCATATTGGCACCCGTAAAGGGTATTTGTTGTAGAAACTAGCTAGGGTTCAAAAGGCTATGGATAGGTCGAGTTTTAACGTCTTAAGCTAGTAAGAATTACAAGTTAGGGATGATCTAGAGAGTATGTTACACCATGATGAGCTGCTTTGGAAATAGAAAGCTCGATGTGATGTGATTGGTTGTATCTTAGGGACCGTAATACTAAATTCTTTCATTCTCGTATGATTCAGAGGAGGAAGCATAATTGAATTTCTTCTTTGAATAATGAGAAAGGTGAATGGATTTATGATGAGGAGGAACTTCAATCTGAGGCGTTCAAATTCTTCTAGAAATTGTATGGTGAACAACCAAAGTAATTGGTGGATTTACCTCTTAGTGACTTTCCTAATCTTGATTAGATGACACCCTTTTCTTAGGCAAAGAGGTGTCGAAGGAAGAGATTAAGGTTGCTATTTTTAACATGGATCTTTTGAAAGTGTTAGAGAGTGACGGTTTTCCTATCCTCTTTTTCCACAGTCATTGGGACCAAATTGGTGGAGCTATTTGTGAATGGGTTCAAAGAGTTTTTGCTGGACAACCTATAAACTGAAAGCTCAATAATCCTTGATTGTTCTTGTTTTTAAGGTTTCAAACCCCGAAAGTTTTATGCATTTTCGCCCTATAAGTCTATGTTTGATAGTAATGGTTAAAGACTCAATGATATTGTTAATTCTGGTATGAAATAAGTAAATTCATCAACTGAGGTTGTGATTGGCAAGAAATGTATATTGAATGCTTTATTTAAATGAGTTGTTTTAGTATGTTAGGCAAGAATTATGTTTAAAGTCAACGAATTTACTAAGCTTCATTAAGCTTACTTTAGTTGTTCAATGTTCTTTATAGATTTTTAAGAAGTTTAGAGGATCGAATCAACACATCGGTTCACACTATCCAGATAACTCTGGTAGATTTTGTTATGCATATTAAGGTTTATATGGCATGTATAGGGTTAAATTTAAAAGAAGTAAACTTGTAATATGATTGAGAGTAGCACATATACATATATGTATGCTTGTATGCATGTATTTTAGTAATAGTCTATAGTAATAGTCTAAAGCTTGATTTTTGGCTTGAATTGGTTGCTTAATTAGGTTATATTGGTATATGAGAGTTTCGTATGCAAGTTGATTGTGAAAATGGTGAGAAAAATGACCTATTTTCGTCCACAGGTGCGTGTGTCTCAGCCGTGTGTGACACACGGCCACGTACATGGGCTTGTACTCTGGCCGTGTGTCCCCTACATCTTAAAATTTAGAAACAGAATACTTAGAATTGAGCATACGGTCAGAGACACGGGCGTGTCTCTCAACCATGTGAGGCACACGGCCTAGCACATGGGTGTGTAAGTTTGCCATGTGAAAACTGCACCTAATTTTAGAAATATAAATTGGTCACACGGCCTAGCACATGGGCGTGTGGTTAGCCGTGTAACCCAAGTTAGAGAGTTACACGGGGTAAGACACGGACTGAAGCACGGGCATGTCGTGGGACCACACAGGTGTGTCTCTTGGCCATACAGGCGTGCGACCCCTGTACCTAGGAAAATTTTAAAATTTTACGAAAAATTTTCTAAGTCCTGAATTGATTCTAATACTCATATTTGGCCTTGAGGGTCCATTTAAAGGACGTTATGAATAATCTCGGAAATAGTATTTGACAAGAATTATCTGTAAATAATTTGAAAATTTCAGTAATACTCCGTAACCTTGTTCCAGCAACAGATATGGGTCAGGGGTATTACATTTATTGGTATCAGAGTTTCGGTTTAACCAATTCTCAGAATAAATATGATATGTATGATCCGATCTAATCTTTTTTTTTTTGTATAGACTAAAAGATGTCAGATAGACTTGAACTTGCTAAACAAGATGAAGCGAATAGCAGAGTACAAACATCTGAACACGGGACAAGTAGTAATGTCCCAATTTCTTTGATGCAAGAACAAAAAGTTAAAAACATGATCTATGGAGTTATGAATCAATGGTTTAATGACATAATGCAAGAAAGAAATTAGGCTCAACAACCTCCCCCCTACTGCACCATCTGCAGCACCCTCGATTGTTTTTCTACCTCTTCCGGTAATTGAATCTTGTAAGCATTCTCTGATAGAAAAGCTCAGAAACTTTGGAGCTGAGGAATTTCGAGGTAGATCAGATGATGACCCCGTCAAAGGTGAGTATCGGCTCCAGAATATATTAAGAGTTTTTAGAGAAATGGCGTGTTCTCTAGATGATTATTTGAGATGTGATGTTTCTTTATTAAAAGAAGAAGCTTATAGTTGGTGGGAGACTATAGAGGCTGTGGTACCAGAGGAGAAAATCAATTGGAAATTTTTCCAGAGTGAGTTTAAAAAGAAATATGTTGGTAAGAGGTACCTGGATAAAAAGAAAGGGGAATTTCTTGATTTGCGACAAGGAAATCGGTCAGTAGTTGAATATGAGAGGGAGTTTGTATACCTCAGCAAATATGCTCGAGATATTGTATCAACTGAGGAGGAAATGTGTATTCGATTTGAGGAAGGGCTAAATGATGAAACCAAAATAATGATTGAGGGCACAAAGATACGAGAATTTATTGTTCAGTCAGATCGTGCTCAAAAGATGGAAGAGGTGTACAATAGAAAAATGCAACGAGAAAGAAAAAATAAAGAATCCTACAAGAGAAGCTCCTTCAGATCATTTTCAGCATTTTCGACTAAAAAGTTTAGAGATGATTTTAGTCGACCCACTTCAATGCCAGAATGATCCAACAAGAACAAGACAACTCAGTCAGAATTTAGGGTAACTATTAAACCTGCAGCTAGTGTGGGTAGTGTACAAAATTTACCAAAGCTTAAATACAAATATTGTGGGAAGTATCATCTGGGTGAATGTAGAAGCAAAGTGGGAGCTTGTTTTAAATGTAGAGCTACTGATCATTTCATTAAAGACTGTCCTAAATTGCAAAAAGAGGAAGATAAACTAAAAGATAGGAAGATAGCTGCTTCTCAAAAGAGTAAACGCTCAGGCCAAAGTAGTGCTACTGGGGCTACCCGTTCGAATGTGAGAGATAAAGCTGCTCGATCATAAGCTCGGGCACCTGCACGTACATATGCTATCCGAGCTAGAGAAGAAGCTACAACTCCAGATGTAATTGCTGGTACTTTCTATCTTTTTGATGATTCTGTATATACATTGATTGACCCTGGGTCTCCATATTCATATATTTGCACTGCATTAACATCAGAAAAGAAATTGTCTGTTGAACCTATTGATTATGATGTTCAAGTCACTAATCCAATAGATCAAAGTGTAGTAGTTAATCTAGTGTGTCGTGATTGTCCATTGAAAATAAAAGGATGTGAATTCCCCACTGATTTGATGTTGCTACCCTTTCGAGAATTTGATGTCATATTGGGAATGGATTGGTTGACAAAGCATGATGTTGTAGTGAATTGTAAGGAAAAATAGATTGATTTAAAGTATCAGACAGGCGAAATGATTACTATTGAATCTGAGAATCCGAAGGAAATGGTTAGGATTATTTCAACTTTATCAGCTCAAAGGTTAATGCGGAAAGGTAATGAGGCATTTTTAGCCTATATTCTTGATACTAGGGGTTCTGAATCGAAGCTAGAACAGTTATCAGTGGTTAATGAGTTTAATGATGTGTTTCTTGAGGAATTGCCAAGTTTACCACCAGGCCGTAAAGTTGAGTTTGTGATTGATGTGATTCCGAGTATAGCTCTGATATCCATAACACCGTACAGAATGGCACTGGCTGAGTTAAAAGAGTTGAAGACACAGTTACAAGAGTTATTAGACAAAGGGTTCATCAGACTAAGTATGTCACATTGGGGTGCACCTGTCTTATTTGTGAAAAAGAAAGATGGATATTTGAGACTGTGCATTGATTATAGACATCTGAATAAAGTCACAATTACGAACAAATATCCATTGCCATGTATTGATGATTTGTTTGATCACCTGAAAGGTGCTGCAGTATTTTCGAAGATAGACCTCAGATCTGGGTATTATCAGTTGAAAGTTAAAGAGTGTGATGTCCCGAAGACTGCTTTCAGAACTCGGTATGATCATTATGAGTTTTTAGTAATGTTATTTGGCTTGACTAATACACCTGTTGCTTTTATGGATTTGATGAATCAAATTTTTTAGCCTTACTTGGATAGATTTGTAGTTGTATTCATTGATGATATACTAATCTATTCCAAAACAGAATCTGAATATGCGTAACACTTGAGAATTGTGTTACTGACTTTGAGAAAAAAACAGTTGTATGCAAAATTTAGCAAATGTGAATTTTGGTTACATGAGGTTGGATTTCTGGGTCATATTGTGTCAGATGGAGAGATTCGAGTGGATTCGAGCAAAGTGTCTGCAGTGGTGAATTGGACAATTCCAAAGAATATAATAGAAGTACAAAGTTTTCTAGGATTAGCAAGATACTACCGCTGTTTTGTTAAGAATTTTTTGATGATTGCTTCACCGATGACCCGATTACTATATAAGAATGTTGAATTTGTGTGGTCTGATGAATGTCAGCAGAATTTTGATCAGTTGAAAAAGATGTTGACGGAGACTCTAGTTTTGACTCAGCCAGAATCTGGAGTTCCGTATGTTGTATACAGTAATGTGTCTCTGAATGGTTTGGATTGTGTATTGATACAGTAGAGAAAAGTAGTGGCCTATACTTCTCGGTGGTTAAAACTACACGAGATGAATTATCTTACACATGATCTTGAGTTGGCTGTAATTGTGTTTGCTTTGAAATTTTGGAGACATTATTTATACGGTGAGAAATGTCATGTGTACACAAATCATAAAAGTCTGAAATATTTGATGACTTAGAAAGAGCTGAATTTAAGACAGAGACGGTGGTTAGAGTTGCTAAAAGATTATGATTTGGTTATTGATTATCACCCGGGGAAGGGCTAATATGGTTACAGATGCACTTAGTTGAAAACCATCATTATTTGCACTTCGGGTGATGAATGCTCATCTATTCTTAATGAAGATGGTTCTGTATTAATAGAATTGAGAGCAAAACCCGTGTTTCTTCAGCGAATTTGGGAGTTACAAGATGATTACCCAAAATTGGTGTTGAAAAGACAGATGGTTGGGGACAATTTGAGTTCAGAGTATACCATTGATGATAGCGGTATGCTATATTATCGCAACAGAATTTGTGTTCCGAATAATTAAGGTTTG
This sequence comes from Gossypium anomalum, assembly GCA_025698475.1. Lineage (NCBI taxonomy): Eukaryota > Viridiplantae > Streptophyta > Magnoliopsida > Malvales > Malvaceae > Gossypium > Gossypium anomalum. The sequence goes on from CM046966.1 coordinate 23,362,956, forward strand.
AAAGATGATAATCTTTTTGAAGCTCATAGTAGTATGTAGTCTATTCATCTGGGTAGTACGAAAATGTATAGTGATTTGAAAATGATGTATTGGTGGCCTGGTATGAAACTAGAAATCTGTGAGTTTGTTGTAAAATGTCTGATTTGTCAGCAAGTCAAAGAAGAACATCAGGTACCAAAGGGTTTGTTGCAACCTGTCATGATTCTTGAGTGGACATGGGAGGATGTCACTATGTATCTAGATTAACTATGACTCCAAGAAAGAAAGATTCAATCTGGGTCATTGTGGATAGATTGACTAAGTCAAAACATTTTATTCCGGTTAGAACGGACTTTTCACTTGAGAAGTTAGCAGAGTTGTATATATCTGAGATTGTGAGGCTACACGGGGTTCCAACTCCATTATTTCAGATCGAGATCCAAGATTTACATTGAGATTTTAGAGTAAACTACAAGAAGCTCTAGGTACTAAATTAAATTTTAGCATAGCATTTCATCCTCAGACTGACGGGCAATCAGAACGAGTAATTCAGATTTTAGAAGATATGTTGAGATATTGTATACTTGAGTTCGGAGATAGTTGGGAAAGATACTTACCTTTAGCTAAATTTGCTTACAACAATAGTTATCAGTCCAGCATAAAAATGGCACCATTTGAAGCTCTTTATGGAAGAAAATGTGAGACTCCATTGTATTGGTCTGAATTGTGTGAATCCAAGTTAATTGGTGTCAACTTGATCCGAGAAACTGAAAAAAAAGTTCAAATTATCCGGAATAGTTTGAAAGCAGCTTCCGATCGTCATAAATCATATACAGATTTGAAAATAAGAGATATGGAATTTGCGGTTGGTGATCGAGTGTTCTTAAAAGTTTCACCGTGGAAGAAAGTATTACGGTTTGGCAAAAAAGGGAAATTAAGTCCAAGATTTATTGGACCGTATGAGGTTATCGAAAGAATTGGTCCTATATCTTATCGGTTAGCTCTACCTCCAGAATTTGAAAAGATTCATAATGTGTTTCATGTATCCATGTTGAGACAATAAAGATCAGACCCTTCACATGTGATTCCTCATACTGAAATTGAGCTTCAACCAGATATGACATATTCAGAAGAACTAGTGAAAATTTTAGCTCGAGAAGTTGAAGAACTATGAAATAAAAGAGTACCATTAGTTCAAAATTGTGGCATCGTCATGGTTTGGAGGAGGCAACGAGAAATAGAAGAGTCAATGAGATCACAGTATCCTAACTTATTCTCAAGTAACAAATTTCGAGGACGAAATTTCCTAAAGGGGTGAGAGTTGTAACAACTTAATTTTAAATAGTGTCAAAAATAGTGATTCGAGACCACTAAATCCGACGAGTGAGTTTGAAATTTTAATAAATTAATAGTTATTAGTCAAGTGAGATTTTAGAAATATTTTTGAATTAGTAAATTTTATAATTTAAAAGAATTTATTAGGTAAATTTGGTTGAAAACGAGGAAACAAGACCTCAATTTCATAAAATGAGCCGTAAATATTTTTATAAATATTTACGGAGTATTAATGATTTAGTATTAAATTTTTATTAGAAAATTTTAACGTTTTGATAGTCAATTAATTAAAAAGGACTAAAGTGAAAAAGGTGCAAGACTTGCTAATTTAAGAAATAGGGATTAAATAACTTAAGAAGTAATTTAGGAATGACCAAATGGGCAATTGGACATGGTCAATAGGGCTGGACGGCATGTGTGTCCAAGAAAACAATTAAACTAGTGTGAACAAGGGGTAAAATTTGAAAAGAAATAAAATTAATAGTTAAAATTGGACTAAATTAAATCTATAGATAATTCTTTATTTTTCTTCAGCCAAAAACACCATAGGAGGGTTTCTTAAGCTGGTTTTTCATATTTTTGCACCATCTAAGTTCAATTCTTGCTCTTTTCCTGAAATTTTTGTGTTTTGAGACTTTTACAATTAGGTCCAACTATCGAATTCATTAGTTTTTGATTCTATGAATGATTTTGAAAGTTTATATGAATGAGTGCTGGAATTTTATGATGAATAAGCATGGATTTGAAGTTCTAATTTTATTATATGATGATTTTATTAAGTAATTTTGATAGAAATTGATTTTTAGGACCTAATTATGAAAAAGTTAAGAATTAGGATTTAGTGTTGAAATTATGATTTTCAAAGATTGTGTAGTAGTTTAAAATTATGGAATAAAGTGTTAATTGAGAAAAATAAGTTCAATTGTTAGGTTAATTGATTAGGGACTAAAGTGTAAAAACTATAAAATTTAGGATAAATGTGTAATTTCAAAAATTGAAGGGTAGAAGTTGTGAAGTGAAATGAGGCTGAAACATATGTGCTAATGAATGAATAAATTTTATATTATAGATCAAAAGTCCAAAGAAAATTGAGGAAAAAAGAAATTATCCGAATAGTTCCTGAGCTACAACAAATTTTACAAACTAGTCCAGGTAAGTTCGTATGGTTAAATTTTTAATGTTATTTGTTAAATTGATGAATGGTGTTATATATATTTATTCATATCTATTATTGAAAATAAAATATTATTGAAATTATGAAAATTGAATTGAAACGTTCAAAAAGGATGGAACGCCGGATTGATTACAATCGTTCAGTGCAAAAGTTGAATTGAAGGTAAATTTCCCAAGTAAACCAAGGTTCAGCATTTGTTGTGATCTTTTGTGTTTGCTTTCCGTTTAGCTCACATGATCTTCAGTTAACTCGTATGAGTTTTAGTTTAACCCAATTGGGTTTCCGTTTAGCTTTTTCGAGCTTCAGTCTAACCCTTATGGGTTTCCGTTCAGCTCTTACGAGCTTCTGTTCAACCTTATGGGTTTCCGTTAGCACTTATGTGCTTTTGTTCAGCCCTTGGGCTTTCTTTTACGATGTACTCATATCCGTAAGACGTTCATTAATCTGACAAAGGTTGATAATTCGATAAGTGATATTTGATACTACTGGTTGAAGACTCAATGATATTGTTAATTCTGGTATGAAATAAGTAAATTCATCAACTGAGGTTGTGATTGACAGGAAATGTATATTGAATGCTTTATTTAAACGAGTTGTTTTAGTATGTTCGGTAAGAATTATGTTTAAAGCCAACGAACTTACTAAGCTTCATTAAGCTTACTTTAGTTGTTTAATGTTCTTTGTAGATTTTTAAGAAGTTCGGAGGATTGGATCAACACATCGGTTCACACTATCCAGATAATTCTGGTAGATTTTGTTATGCATCTTAAGGTTTATATGGCATGTATAAGGTTAAATTTAAAAGAAGTAAACTTGTAATATGATTGAGAGTAGCATATATACATATATGTATGTTTGTATGCATGTAATTTAGTAATAGTTTATAATAATCAATGAATGGAGTTAATATGGTCAGTTTACGCAAATGAGTTGTATGATGACGTATCAGGTCTAAAGCTTGATTTTTGGCTTGAATTGGTTGCTTGATTGGGTTATATTAGTATATGATAGTGTTGTATGCAGGTTGATTGTGAAAAAGGTGAGAAAAGTGGCCTTTAAATGGCCTATTTTCGTCCACAGCGGCGTGTGTCTCAGCCGTGTGTGACACACAGCCATACACATGGGCGTGTAGTCTGGCCGTGTGTCCCCTGCATCTTAAAATTTAGAAACATAATACCGAGAATTTAGCACACGGTCAGAGACACAAGTGTGTGTCTCAGCCGTGTGAGGCACACAGCCTAGCACATGGGTGTGTGACTTTGCCGTGTGAAAACTGCACGTAATTTTAGAAAAATAAATTGGCCACACAGCCTAGCACACGGGCGTGTGGTTGGCCGTGTGACCCAAGTCATGGATTTACACGGGATAAGACACGACCTGAAGCACGGGCATGTTATGGGACCACACGGGCATGTCCCTTGGCCACACGGGCGTGTGACCCTTGTACCTAGGAAAAATTTTGAAATTTTACGAAAAATTTTCTAAGTTTCCGATTTAGTCCTAAATTGATTCTAATACTTGTATTGGGCCTCGAGGGTCCGTTTAAGGGACGTTATGAATAATCTCAAAAAATGTATAGTGTTTGACAAGAATTATCTGTAACTAATCTAAAAATTTCAGTAATACTCCGTAGCCTTGTTCCGGCAACGAATATGGGTTAAGGGTATTACAAGCCTTACCCGAATAAAAATACTAAAATCCGAGCTTGGCTTGGTCCATTCGTATTAAAAAATTTATATTATTTTTTAGACAAAAATAAAATTTGAAAATATAATGTATCAAATATACTAAAAACATTAAAATAAATATTTCTCAACAAATGAAAAAAATAAAAAATATATATACTTAAATCACTCTAAGATAAGTGCAACTTAGCAAGCAAATACCTCTAATATAGTAACAAAATTAATAATAAAATAAGAATTATACAATATACAAATAATAATAACAAAACAATAACAATATAATATCAAAACAATAAAAAAACAAAAAAAAACAGTAACAATATTTTTTCTACAAATTCAGACTGGGCTAAACCCAAAATAAAAAAAAATTATCTGAGACTAAATCCATTTAAAAAAGGATTCTTATTTTTTTATTTAAACTCATTTTTTAAGTTGATAATTTTATCCAAATTATCACATAAATAACCGTCCGGGAGCAGAATTCTAGTAATGTCCTGCATGAAAAAGTTAATAAAAGAATGGGCATGGTTGGGTCTGTTGGGTGGTATGATTGACCATCATTGTTCTTCAAAAGGATGCTTTTGTTTTGGTCAACCATTACAATAATTGCTATGCATGTTCATCCGCCTCCCTCTCTCTCTCTGATGAAAATAAATAAATAAATAATGCTTAGGGGCGCACTTAACATGAAAATTCTGGGTTGGTCGGCCCATAAGCTTAGATCCATACTCCGACCAAGTTCGACAAAACATGTCTAAAAGTTTATTATGGCAACAATAAAGTCTATCAAAATATGAAAATTTAATGGCAAGTTTTGAGTTTGATTTCACCAGATTTTTATTTTAGGTAATTGTGTGAGTTTTTTCGCATTTAAAATATTATAAAAAAATTTTAAAAATTATTACATCATTTTTTAACATTTATATTTTTAATATTGTACTATATTTTTATATCCAACCATTTAACCCTACTTATAAAATTTAAGATCAAATAATATTCTTTTAAAATAATTTTATAACAAAGAAATATTTTGGGCATGGGCAGGGAGATGAGATTGATCATAATTGGTTGAGTGCACTCATTTGGAGAAACGTGATTGGGGATACTTTGTTGGATACCTGATCAAGACGTTTCCTTTGAGTTGGGTTCAATTAAATCCTTTCCTTGATGGGATTTGTTTTTGACTTTATCTGATTTAAAAGGTATAAAATAATTGTTGAAATATTGAGTAAAAAAAGAAAAACTAAAACATAGAATTTTATAAATACTTAACATGAAGTGTTATTTTATAAATACTTAAACATAGAATTTTATTGTTGCCTAGGGTTGATTTAATCAACTATGAAGACATTAACATGTAATATTTGGGGTCGTGGTGGTTGTGTTCTGAGTTGAATAAATATGCAGTTAATTAGTGTGATGCAGGTTTTATGTGCTTTAATTCATGAAACCATAATTTTTAAAAGTTTGACAGGGTCATGTTTTGTTTTTATTTGATAATTTATTAATTCTGAAACATGGAGGAAAGAAGTAATAAAAATGAATAGAACAAAAAATTATAATTTTTTTGAATCGGGATTAAATTAAGATTAAGGGTAAATATTGAAGATTAACTTTATTTTAAAATAATAATCAAATTGATACTATGTATAAATATTAAGGATTAAATAAATTTGTCAATTTTAGAATTGTCATATTATCTTTTCATCATAAAGTTCACAATAATTAACAAATTTTGATAATAATAAAAAAATAAACATAATTAATTGGATGATTATTTTATAACTTTTATAATTGAGTATACTTATGATTATTTAACAAATGAAACATTAAAATTTTAATTTTATTCAAATTAAAGTGGTAAAAAAACCAAATATTAAGGATGCGTTTGGGCACCTGCCCAGACAGAATAATTGGATAAAAGTGCTACGAATCGGGCTATGGAGTAAGTTGTGGTATTTATTGTGGTCACATTTTAAACCACAACTTGTTCATTAGTTGACATATTTTGACTGTTTGTACATATTCTTGTTTTTTTGTAAATCAACAACAAAAAATGTTGTAATTAAGATTGCGATTGTTCCACTCACCTGGTAAAAGGATTTTTGGAAAATATGATATTTTCTAATATTTGGATGTGTAAAATATCTTTCGTTAGTTTGAATTTTTTTATTGAAATCATTTTTTAAAATTTATTTTCAATGAAATAAACATAATATAAATTATATTTGTTACAAGGATTTTATATAAACTTAATAATAATCAATATCTAATTAAAACTTTATTTGTAACTAGTTACACACATGTAACAGGCTGTGGATCAAAGCTTGTGACTATTGTGCACAAAACACCCCATAGAGGTCAACTTATTAAATGAGGTTCATTTGACCGACATAAATTGACCCTATTAGTGGAACCCGTGGAGAAGCTCATCTACTTAAAACCTTGGTGATCCAGTGAAACACTCTAGTAAAACTAGAGTTACCAAGGTAAATAGTGTAAATTCTAAATGGATAAGATTGTATAGAGTTTAAATCCTTTAGGACTCTATAATTGTAGATGAGAACTAATCTTAGCCGTTGATGTAAATTGATTTGTACCGTTGGATCTGGGGGAGTTCAACTATAAATAAAGGTCTCCCCCTTCATTTGGAATCACTTCATTCATAGTTTGAATATATTTGAAACCATTTACTCAAATACTTTGTGTGCTATTTTCCTTTGGCTTTTTTGTTCTTCGTTGCTCTTCCGGTTTAAGCTTGCTTCCTCTATAATTCGGTGTCTTAGAGAAATTCTGTGAGAATTCTCACTTTGCGAGAGTTAGACTGACTTAGGCACATTTGAAGCAAACAAATTGCCTAAGGCCGCATGGATTGCGAGACGAAATATCTAGCCCCATAACATACACACATTTTATCTAAGAGTGGTTAGTGGCATATTGGGGCTAGAAGGGATAAATGAAATTAAACATGATTTAAACAAATGCTCATATTTATATTATTAAAATATTCATATTTTATACTATAAAATATTTTTACTAAATTTATAAATTGTAATATATTTTTATTAAGATATTAATATAATTTTTCAATAAAATATTAATAATATTACTTCAATTTTAAAATTTATTATTTATGATATGAAATTGTAATGGTAAATAATTTTATTAAAATGATAAATTATATTAATAATTTATTATATGATTAAATATAAATATTTATGTTTAATAATATTAAAAATTATAATATCTAAATATTTTTTAAAAATTAAAATTATATTATTTATGTAATGATATTTCACGTTATTCAAGTTCATTTTTATAGAAAGATTAAGTTACTCATAAGGATTTATTTTCTGGAAAATAACTTAACCTATAATACATATAAAAACATGAGTTTGAAAAAAAAACGAGAATATCTTTTATTTTCCATCATACTATTAAATGAATTTTAAAAATAATTATAATTTAATTCAGAATTATTAGTTAAAAAAGTTGTGCTAATTTTAAGGTAGAATTATTATTTGGATAGAACTTTAAGCATAAAATATAGAAAAAAAAATTGTAATAATTATAATTGTAATTATCAGTTAAAAAAGTAAGCGTATTACTGCTTCCTGACTCAGTTTATACATGTTGATATCAATTGTCGATAATTGGATTGAGCTGAAATAGGTAGAAACGAGCATGATATGAATTGATAAATGTTATGTGATGTGAATTTATGATGAAATGGTATGAGATCATGATATGTGAATCGATTTATAATATACAATTGAAACATTGGCTACCCTATTAACTGTTCGGGTAAAGTCGGATATAGTTGGCATGTCATAGGATTAGATTTGTGTATGAGTTTATACTTCAGTTTTACCGATTAGGCACGGAGCGCATTATTACTTCGATATCCTGATGAGGCATGGAGCACAATATTTACTTCGAATGTTCTGATGAGGCATCGTGTGCTAGATTAGTGTGATGGTTGGATATCCATGTATTTGTCTTAAATCTGTATTCAGTTAATAGGGATTATAAACATCATGCCAAAGATCATGTGAACGGGTTTAAATGAGCCTTAAGGATCGATATGGTAACTGATTGTGCCATGACGTACGAACGTCGAGCAAAGAATTAGAACAAAATATCAAAAAAGGAAAAGCAACTTTTACTGTATGTGTGACATGTCAATTTTAATTTTTATAGTGTTACAATGGAATACTTTGGAGTATTCCAAGAATCGAACCTAAGAGATTGTCAAATTGGTAAATGTATTTATCAAATTAATTATGATTTAAGTAATTACTAATCTAGTTGAGTCAGAAATTATTAGTGCAGCCAAATAAAATAAGATTTAAGATATATCTAAATTAACAAATAAAAATACCAAACTAACTTTCTTCCTTTTTACTAGAAACAATGCAAATGGATTGAAATGATGGTTGAATGGTTCATAAATTACTAACTAAACTAATAAACCTATGATGATTATATTGTTTGCCACTCTTAGTAAGGAATCTCCTTTTGATTTTACCCTAAACTAAAAAATACCACCTAAGCTCTTCTCTTGGTCTTACTATTCGACACAAATGCATCAAATTCCTACACGATAGAGTCCCTCTCTGTCTTGTCTATCTAAATCTTCCACTAGAGGTGTCAATTCTAGTATAATATCCAATTTAATACACTTGAACAAACAACTAATCATGACATAGATAATAACTTAGTTAAGTAAGTCACTCATCAATCAACCAATAAAATGATTCAACACATGATTAAACTTAAATTCCACATAAGCATTTTAACAAACACATGGTAGGCATAAAATATAAAAGATAATGGTTGAGAAAGTGCTCATTAATAGATAAAAATCTGATGAAACGTGTAAGTTTAGTCCATCTCTATCCATAAGGTTCCAGCAAAATTGAAGAAACAAAAATGTTACAAAAAAAAAAAAAAAAGAAAAGAAAAATGAAAACCTAAACTAAGAAAATAAGAGTAAAACTTATTGTAACACCTCTAACCCGTATCTGTTACCGAAACAAGGTTACGAGGTATTACTGGACTTATACACTAGCATTCGTATAAAACCAAGTCAAAAATTTGCATTCTAGATTTAAAACTTTTCAAATTTTATGATAAAGTCCCTAATATGGGCCTACGGGGCCCAATACATGCTTTGGAAATGGTTAGGGACTAAATCGGCAACTTTGGAAATTTTACGTTGAAGATAGGGGCACACGGCCTAGGCACACGCCCATGTGGCTAGGCCGTGTGGTAAACTAATTTTTCACCATTTTTAAGCCATTTTCACACGATTTTGACACACGACCATGCTTGAAACCAGTGTCCTTCACATGACCAAGATACCCAGCCGTGTCTTTTGACCATGTACTATCCTGACTTCACATTTAAGGATGCACGGGACACACGGTCATTTCACACGCCTGTGGGCTCACCGTCTGTCACACACTGCCTAGACACACGCCCGTGTGTCTGACCATGTGGACGAAAGTAGGCCGTTTTAGGCCCCTTTTCTCACTCTTCCATCCATAGCCTACACTTAAACACAATTATATACAAATTACAACTGACCAACCGACTAATTTATGCCCATAGTATGCATTTTATATTAACAAACTACTACTTAACCATTAAACTAAGTTTCATACACATACATCATATTCAACTTACTTATATACTTAATCATTCATACACTTACATTACCAAATCAACCCCTATACATGCCATATAAATCATGAGTTGTTTAACAAAATCTACCGGAATAAATCTGGATAGTGTGACCCTTGATATAGATCCAATCCTCCGTATGTGTATAAGTCAATCTACAAAATAAATAATATACACAAGTAAGCGTATAGAAGCTTAGTAAACTCATAGGCATAAAATATAAATCTTACCTAACATTGTACACAATCGTATATCTTTTAGTTTAACTAATTCATCCTGGAAATCACAATGTCATTAATAAGCTCGTTTGAATAATTTTCATGTTGCTATTCACAAATTTAACTCCATTGGGCCCATTTCGCATTTACTTCCATTGTCAAATTAAGGAACAATAATGGAATTGAGTGCTTCATTATCACATTGCCATAGTAAACTATGGACTTGCACATTGTCACATATCACACACTGAAGCCATAGCCCTGACATGGTCTTACACGGATCACATATCATACCGATGCCATATCCCAGATATGGTCTTATACGGGAACACATATCACATTGCTCCGATGCCATAGCCCAGCTATGGTCTTATATGGAAGCACATATCACATCTTTTCCGTCAATTCATCATGGTCATAAAAATGAAAGCACTCAAAATCATTGTTCCAACTAATTTGTACTTTTAATTACACATTATTTAGTAATTAATACAATTTGATAGTATTCATCTACAATAATATACCTTAGAAAATCATAAGATTTTCATAACAAAACATTAAATTTTGCCATATGAACTTACCTGAGCTGATTTGCAAAAGTCGTAGAATTTTCGGGAACTATTCTTGTAATTTCTCCTTTCCACGATTCACTTTGTTTTCTTGATCTATAATTATAAAATCATTCCTCCATTAGCAACTATTTCAATTCTATTTTACTTCACAATCTATGCCCTTAAATTTTGAAAATTACGCTTTTGCCTCAAACTTTTTAGTTTTTACAATTTAGTCCTTGCTCAATTTATTCATCACATGAACTAATTTCTCTCAAATAACACTTTATTTAAACATTATAAACTATTTTACAGCCTTTTACATTCAAAGTTTCAACATAAAACCCTAATTATAACAACTTTCACAATTAGATCCTAAAAATCAATTTCTATAAAAATCTCTTCATAAAATCATCATATAATAAAATTAAAACCCCAATTCCTTGATAAATCATCATAAAATTTCAACACTTATTCATGGAAACTTTCAAAATTACCCATGAAATAAAAAACTAATGAATTAAACAAGTGAACCTAGTTGTAAAAGTCTCAAAAACACAAAAATTACAAGAAATAATCAAGAATTGAGCTTACACGTAGTAAAAAATATGACAGACCAGCTTAAAAGAACCCTTCAATGGTGTTTTTGCTGAAGAGGATGAAGAAAATGAAGAACACTCTAGATTCACCAACTATATCATATTTAGCAATTAAAATTTTTACCCTATGTCCAATTTTGCCCCTTGTTCACACTTGATTTTTATTTCTCCTGCACACTCATGCTATCAACCCATCTAATTTGGGTCTATTTACCTTTTAAATCCTTCTTTGATAATCTCTTAAGCTATTTAATCATATTTTAAAATTTTATACTTTATTCAATTCAGTCCTTTTTCTTCAATTAATAACCGAAATGTTAAAATTCCTTAACAAAACTTTAATACTTACTTATTAACACTCCATAAATATTTTTAGAAATATTTATGGCTTGGATTATAAATTTGAGGTCTCGATACCTCGTTTTTATCTCATTTTATCTACAAATTTCTTTTAATTCATAATTTCACTAATTCGAAAATATTTCTAAAACCACACTTAACTTTTACTTACTAATATCTAAACTCACATGTCAGATTTAGTGATCGCAAATCACTGTTCCGATACCACTGAAATTTGGGCCGTTACACTTATCTAATGTCTAACCCAATTTTCTACACTAGCCTTTCACCCAAATTAGTTAATATAAGGTGGTATGTATAGGCAAAATGTATTTAACCTAACATTGACAAATATGTCCTTAAAATGAAAAGTGATTTAAGCTTGTTTAAACACAAAATTGACCCTACAGTTTTTTAGCCGTCAAACTTCAATTTCACGACAACTAGGCTTTGATATCACGACATCCATGACAATGGGCACGAGCTTGAATTAGGGGCACTTGGTGTCACGACACAGCCTAACTGGTGTTGTGACCTCGACGACAATGGTCATTAGGTTTTTTCACTTCAACAATTTTCTTGAATTTGCGAGCTCGAGGGTTTGTAGTTGTGATTTTGAAGCTTGATGTTGCGACACCACATGCTTAGTTTTGCGACTTCAATGACAAGTTGCTTCAAGTTGGGTTTTCATTGAAGTTCACTTCCTTGAGTTGATGAAGGGTTAGTGTCGCGACACACATCCATCAATGTCGCAACCCTCACAATAGTTGAGGCCGTCCTTGATATTTGACCTTAATCATCTCCTTACACAAGGTCAAATAAATCATTAAACTCTCAATGGCATAGTCTTGCCAATTTGGGTTTAAAAAGAGGTAAAATATAAGAAAGCTATCATTAACACTAAAATCTAAGAATTGATAAAAAAAATATTAAAAAGACTTGTAAACTACTTGAAAATAAACTCATTAAGTACTCGAAGAGTAATTTGACATATTAATAACGAAATAAATTAATAGATTCGAGAAAGAATAATATGAAATGAAATGAAAATGAATGTGTTATGTGGTTATAAACCACGTCAATGATATGTTATATGAAATTGGTTAAATGAATTAATGCCTAAACTTGGTACATGGGACTTGAATGGTTGGAATTATGTTATGTTTGTTTGCATTCTTAACATGTTAATGTTAATATTTTATTGTCTTGAATCATGGAAGTACCACTGAGCTTTATCGCGCAATGTACAATTTATTTATTTTGTACACAAGTATAGTAGATCTTGAAGAGTTAATGAGTGATCTAGCATCCGAACCGTAACTCTTGACTCAATAGTATTTGTATAGTTCATTTACATTTTGATAGTTAAGTCGATTTTATAGTGTGAACGATCATTTTGGAACCTTGAATTGGTAAATGTCACTTTGAATTCAAGCACACGAATTGTTTAAGTAATCATGCAGTATACAGTTTAAATTATTGAATTTGGCTAATAGTCATTTGTATTTATTTGGTTTGAAATGTGAATGGTCAAATTAATATCTTGGAAAAGTTATTAGTTAAATGTTGACATTTGAATTGTGTAAAGTATATATGATGTAAAATGGTTGAAATAGGCAAATGAACATATATGTATTGAAATGTGGTGTATTGGCATAACATAATGCCTAAAATAGCCCTTAACATTTAATTGTTTGGTTACTTTGGCCCTTTTTTTTTTGGACCACTTTAAACCCTAACGTTTATTTTTTTGTCAAATTGATTTATTTTTAATGGACATGCTGACATGGCTGTTAGTTGACTAACGATCAACATTAACTACTGACATAGTGATCCAAATATAATTAAATGTTAATGTGGCACTATTTTATCTTATTTGTCACGTCAGAAAATGATATTAAAATTATTAAAAAAAAATTAAAAAAACCCTTGAACACACACAGACATACAAAACAATCTAAAAGCCCCTAAATGAAGAACCTTAAATCTCGAATCCTTTCCCTCTTCACTAAAATTATGTAGAAAGCGAAGCTCGAAATCTAGTGGGTCAGTAAAAAAATAAAAAATATTGTTTGAAAATAGTGGTTGAAAGCCATCAATGGAGAAGTTGTCTTATTTGACCCTGGTTTCTTCATTATGAGGGGAGATTGTTTATGATTGAGAGAAAATAGCATACTTTTGTAACAAGTTAGCTCCGAGAGAGACTTCGTGGAGTGATTTAGGGTTTTAGGGTTCATATAAAATTAGATATTTTGTTTTAGTTTGCACTTTTATTTTAGGGTTCATATAAATATGGGAATTTTTTTAATTTTGTTTGATTTTTGTGTTGATTGGACTAAATTGGTGCTACATTTTGTCCTAGCAATGGATTTTTGAATGAATTGTAGGGTTTACATAATAAAATATTGACCTTTTTAGTGTGAATTATAGGTTGGTGGATGCAGATTTTTTAAGTGGTATGATGATAAGTTCTGTAATAGGGTGAATGAAGTAATACATGAATTATGTGATAGCGAAAGAATACTTGCAAAAGAGAATATGGGACTTAAGAAGTAGATTATGATGTGTGGAAGTCTATGTGGTAGTAAAAACAGTAATGTTGAGATGTTTGAGAATGGTAGTGTGCAAAATGTGGGCAAGGGGAACAATTATAAACAGTTCAAAGATGATATTATGGATTACATTGAATTAAGCACTAAGATTAATAGCTTGAAGCAAAAATGTAAATCACTTAAGAAAGAGAAATGACATATATAACGTTTTCAATGAGAAAAATTTTAAAAACATACCCCAAAATAGAAACCCTACATAAATATCATTGAAAATCAAAATGCGATTCTGCAATATTCTTTTGCACAATTTCTTTTACTTTCTCGAGATAGGGTTCAATTTCTACTCTTTTTTATTTTAGATTATCTGATTCAAGTGTTTGTTTTTTAGGATTGGCCTTTTCATTTCTGAAACGATTTTAGGATTGGCCTTTTTATTTCTGAAACGATTTAGTGTTTGCGTGTTTTACGCATTTTGTTTTTAATTGTTTTTTAATGAATAAATTTTTTTGAATTATTTTTTATTTTAATTATGTGTGAAATGTGTTTGCGTCTAGGTGGAACAATTGTTTTTCCACATCAGCGCCGTTAAACATTTAACTACCATGTCAGCATGTCCGTAAAAAATAGACCAATCTGAGAAAAAAATAAACGTTAGGGGTTAAAGTTCTCCAAAACAAAGATAAAGGGCCAAAGTGACCAAACAGTCAAATGTTAGGGGCTATTCTTGGCATTATGCCTATTGGCATTTGGTACCATGAATGGAAATGTTGTATGTAATTGTGCCAAATTGTTGATTGGTATGTTTGATGATTAAGGTGTTGTTTTGGTTGGCAATTGGGTTGATGTTTAATGGCTGTTTTGAAAATAGTGGGTGACATCGCGACAATAGATCCTAAACGTCACGATGTGAAATCAAGTGTAACAACCCGTTCTCAGTGGTTTTGAAACCCTATTTTTTGACGATCGAGTTAGTAAATATTATTTATTAATATTCACGATCCATTTATAGTGTTATTATGATTTTTGGTCCATTAATTTTTATTGATCGATTAGTTATTATGGTATAAGGACAAAATTGTGAAAACTAAAAAAATTAATCGCTATGAATTTGTATGTGCTAAATGAGTATAAAAGCATAATGGAATGGTTTTAAGTGGAAATTATGCCATAGTTGTTTATAGTGGACGGTTTGTGTAATTATTAAGTGAAAATATGTTAATAATAATATGATAAAACATAAAAGAAAAAGGGTGATCATCTTCTTAATTTTCTTTCCACCATTTCTTCAACCTAAAACCAAAAGAAGCCATTGTTCTTTTCAAGCTTGAGGTTTGGCCCTTGCATGTGAGTATTTTCGAGGTTCATTTTTTGTAAATTGTATGTTTTTAAGATCGTTGTAGCTTAATCTAGCTAACCTAGGTACTAAATCATAAATTTTGTCAAAGCTTTGAAAAGCTACCATTGTTGAATTTTGAGGTTTTTGATGTTAAATGGTTGAGTTTGAAGCCTTGATGGAAAATAAGACTATTTTATAAAGTGATTTTTGTTAATTTTGAATTTAGGGACCAATATGAAAATATGTTGAAATTGACATGAAATTCTTATAAATACATATGCTTGAGAACCGTATAAGGATGAATTTAAATTCGGATTAAAATTTTTGGGATTAAATATGTAAAACATGCTTGTTACAATTTTAGGGGCTAAATTGAATAAACTGCAAAACTTTAGGAAAATAGTGAAAAATGATAATAGGATACCATATGAATTAAATAAGATGTTATAAGGTATTTAGAATTGATAATTTGAAATGAATTACCGTATAGATCAAGAAACAAATCAACAAGTAGATAATAGAGGAAAAGAGAAAATAACAGATTAGTCTCTGACACTTCTTGTATTGTTGTTATCACCTGGTAAGTTCATATGGTATAGTTATCACCTGGTAAGCTCATCGAGCTACACTACTGTTACACTTGGATAATGATGAATGGTAAAAGTATTACAATGAGATAAAGTATTATTGAATGTAAAAGTACATATGATTAATGGCTTAATGTTATAGCTTTTTTGAGATTGAATTATATCGAATGAAATTTTTCATGAGTTATATATATACGATGAACTCACCAGATGATATGAATTGTGTAACAGGGGTAATTATTTAGTTAACTGTGTTATTTTGTTTTTGTAGGAAATAAGGTAAGCTATAATGTTTTGAACCTATGAACTTACTAAGCTTATTAGAAGCTTACTTTGTTTCGTTTTTTGTTTCTTATAGTTATTGTTTTGCAGAACTTAGCAATCGGATCAATCCGAAGATCACACTATCCAACCTCCTTTTTTGGTAGACTTTTAATAATTCAACTCGTTATGTGTCATGTAATAGGGGTTGAATTGTATATAAGTGTTTTGTAAAAGAAAAGTTTGAATGGTTTTATATAAAGTATGTGTGCTTGATGGCAGTTTGATATGTTTGATTATGGCTTGAAATGGTAACTTTGAGGATGTTGTTAAGCATGGGGAATGTGATAGATTTATATGAATGTTTGACATGTTTAGTTATGATATGGAAAGTTTGAATAGATGAGATTGTGTTGGAGATTATGGCATAAAGGTTTGATGATTGAATTAGATGTTTTAAATGTGATATGTGGATTAGTCTTGATATCAAATTTATAGGTTGTGGAATTGGCATATGTTTGGTCATTATGTATGTTGGCATGAAAATGAGATGTATTTTGGTATTAATTCATGTTGTGTGATGGTGCCTTGAGGCATATTGGTTAGATATAGGAAATATTATGTTTTGGGTATGGTTTTATACATTTTGAGCAGATCTAGAGATTGGTTAAGTGTATACTTATGTCATATGTGAAAATTTATAACTTGCACGATAAGGTAGCTAAGTGCATAAATGGGCTAACACACGAGTGTGTGTCACACACGAGCATGTGACACAACCACTTGCTCTTTATAAATTGGGAGGTTTTAGTTAAACACGATTTCAGTATGTTACACGAGCTAGCCACACGCCTTTGTAGCATTATAGATTTGGTCAATGGATTTTTGGCACGGTCTCAGTCTCTCACACGACCCACCACACGACTATGTGATTATTTTTAAGTTTTTGCATTTAGGTCCACAGGACTTTAGTGAGTTACACAGCCTGGATACACGGCCGTGTGACTCCAGGTTATATGGTTCTAGTTTGTAACACGATCTAGGCACACGGCCATGTGACCCTGTTTTGTAATTTTTTCTCCAGGTTATATGGTTGTAGTTTGTAACACGATCTAGGCACACGGCCATGTGACCCTGTTTTGTAATTTTTTCTTAGTTGTTTAAAAGTTTGCAAGTTAGCCCTTATTTATACCGGGAACAACGTAAGAGCTTTTGTAAGCTTGGTTAGGACTCATAATTGTTTGTAAATCATGTTAAACTCGAATTATGAATTTTTTGGTTGATTTATTGAATGTTAAAGTCAGAAATGTATGGGATTTGTTCTGTTAACTATTGTGGTATCTTGTAGCTCGGGTCCGACTACCAGACAAGGTGAGGGGTGTTACATAGTGAGTGGTGTCGCAACCATGGATCGCTGATGTCATGATGACATTCACTGTTTGTTCAAAGTTATGATGTGATACCCTGATGTCGCAACGCCAACTTGATAGTTTTAAAAATGTTACATTTTAGTTCTTAACCAACCTCGGTTTATCAAAAGAGCTTTCGTAAGTTCGTTTAAAACTTAAATTTGAATATATAACATGTTGTAATTATATAATGAGCTTAATAGCATGTATTAATTGCTGAATTGAATTGTAGTTGGAATCGTAGTTGCTCTGACAAAGAATGTGACATCCCATAGCTTGGACCCAATGATTTGGTCGGGTATGAGGTGTCACAAAGGTAGTATTACCCCCTCTTGTAATTACGAGAGGAATTCTAATTCCCTAAACATGTTTAGCTAGCATAGTTTAATTACATTGTATTTTCTTATATTTGGTAGTATAAATTGTAATTACACAACCACATATTTATAAATTCTAAAAATAGGAATATTAATTATTATAAAAATGATTACTAATACTTGAGAAATAAACTTTCTAATATGTTTGTCTAAGAAAGCATTTAGTAATACGATTATTAATAAAATCAATAAGAAAAATAAACATCATATGCAATTTTTTCTAATTACTTTAGCCTTTGTTAGGTTATTCTCTCTCTAACATTAAACATATACTCTTAGTCATGGGTGGGTTATTGGCCAAGTATAAATAAATAATAATAAATATTATGTAATTTAGTTAATTTTTTGTAAGAATATTTTAGTTAAAATTAATATAATTATTTTATAATAAATACTATGTACTTTTGTTAAATATTTAATAGGTCAAAATGTATGGCAAATTATCACTCACCAATAAAAAAATTAAATTATTTAAATGAGATTAGTAAAATAACATATAATTATATTTAAAAAATAAAATATATTTTCTAAAATTAAAATATTATAATTGTATAAAAATAATTTCTTAAACTTAAATTTGTAAGGTGTGTTTGTAATGTTATTAGGTAAAT
This sequence comes from Gossypium anomalum, assembly GCA_025698475.1. Classification (NCBI taxonomy): domain Eukaryota; kingdom Viridiplantae; phylum Streptophyta; class Magnoliopsida; order Malvales; family Malvaceae; genus Gossypium; species Gossypium anomalum. Next base: position 23,381,654 of record CM046966.1, read on the forward strand.
ATTATAATTGTATAAAAATAATTTCTTAAACTTAAATTCTCACCCTCCCCTTAAAATATGAGCAAATAATTGGGATGGTTTAATTACACTCAATTTAGGTAGACCCACTAATTGCAATAATTAACTAAACATCCTACACATGTGTAATTATAAGCAATTACATTCAAATATAATTATTAGGTGCATTCTTAACCCACCATAAATGTTAGCAAGACCTTAATAGTTGTTGACATAGAAATTACATACAAAATTTTAACTGACACAACACTTAAATTCCATATCATAAAAAAAATTTGAGGCAAAATGAGTTGAAAATGGCTAAGTGGCACTCGGTAGTGCTAATTAGAGACTACCACTTGAGTGGTTAAAAACTTGTCTTATTTGGCTTGACAATTTAATGAATAAAATCTTTTAACCTGATCATGTGTTGTTATTTTCAAAATACTTTGGTCCATCTATGGAAACCAATCATTGGAGTTTGAATTCGACTGGATTCATGTGAATCAACTAAGCCCTTGGAGTGATTTTGATTTGATTATTATTGATGTATTAGTTATTTTCAAGGAGTTACTTTGTATTCACCTAGATTTTATGTTAGCAACCTGAAATTAATATGTGCTTTGAAAATTGTCTGGGTTATGTAATGAGAGCTTATTGGTTGCATTCTAATTTTTTCATTGAGGAACGTTTTTGTAAGAGAGTGAAAGAAGTTATTGTAAACATGGGTGAAGTGTTTACTGCCTAAGTTCTCAGGGGGAGGATTTGGAGGTAAGTGTTAGTCTTTAGGTACAAAGGTGAGTTCTCTATACTTAGAGGGTGATAGAGTGTAATCCACTTGTTGTATTTGTGATAAAAGATAGTGGAATTACTCATTGAGCTAAAATTCATAAACGTAGGGTAACTGAATTGCATAAACAAATCTTGGTTATTTCTATTTTGTTTGTACAATTTTCGTAACGCCAAGTCGTAGTGGCTATTGCAGACTAGTGTCACGGGCTAAAGTGAAAAGCATGTGACCATTACACAAAATGTATCCCATAGAGGTCCATCGGTTAGATGGGGGTCATTTGACCCACAAGAATTTGTCTTATTCAAAGAACTAGTGAAGAAGCTTGTCTATTTGAAGCCTAGATGGCTTAATGATGCAAATATGGAAAGTTAGGCTAACTTGGTAAATAGGAAAACTAATCTTAGAAGATTGATGTCATTAATATCTGATAAGATTAGATATGATTTTATTATGTAAATCTTGTAAATCCCTTAATTGTAAGGATAGGCTTCATCTTATCCGTCAATGTAATTCAATCTATATCGTCAATTTTGGGGGAGCTCAACTATAAATAGAGAGCCACCCTCTCAATTGTAAATCATCCATTGTATTCCATTCTTTAGTTGTGAATACTAAAGTGAGAGCATTTACGTAAACACCTCTCGTGCATTGTTTTTTATGGCTATTCTATTTTTTTGAGCACTTTTTTGGCTTGTGTTGCTTCTGTCATAGAAATTGGTGTCTTGGAGGAATTTTATGAGAATCCTCAATTCTTGGGAGCTAGGATTACTTAGGCACATTTGAAATAAGAAATCACCTAATGCTGCACGATTGCGAGACTAAAGATCTAGTCTCGTGATAGTTGGTAGCCAAGCTAAGGTTTCGAAGGCACTGTTGAAAGATGTCAAAGGAAGTTGTTGATCAAGGTGAGCTAATGGAGACTCGTAGGAGGGATAGAAAAGCTAGTTTTTCGAAGGACATACTGTCAACTTTGGAAGGACGGGTAGTCACTCTTGAGGGGTCCATAGGGGATGTGAAAGAGAGACTCGATGAAGTCGAATGGGGACTCAATGATGGTTGTAATCAATGAAGGACCAGCTCAAAGACTATATGTAGGAGTCTCTTAGTTTCATTGAGAACAAGTTGACGGAAAGGGATGATACCCTTAATGCTATGGTGATGACCTTGAAGGAGTTGATTGTGGAGCTAAAGGGTGAATCACAATCGACAAGGTTATTTTAGGTAATGGGATGTTGGTTTCGAGGCCAACGTAACAAGCAGTGGATGCCCCCAAATCAAAAGAGTTCAAGAGGCAAGGTCTGCGAAAGAAGTGGACAACTTTCTTTGGGCAATGGAGTAATATTTTCGAGTAATGAGCATCAAGGATGATGATACTAAGATAAACATTGTTGCTATGTATTTCACTGGCGTTACTTTATTATGGTGGTGTCCTAGCCCACAAATGTGAGACGTGGTGGGACTAAAATTGGGACTTGGGTGGGGTTCCAAAAGGAATTCAAGGTATAATTTTATCCAAAGTATGCCAGGGATGAAGCTCGGACAAAGTTGCGACGAATTACGCAACCAGGCACAGTTAGGGAGTATGTGCAAAAGTTCAGTGAACTCATGCTGTAGATTTCTGATTTGAGCGAGAAGGAAGTGTTTCTCTCCTTCATGGATGGGTTGAAGTCATGGACAAAGAAAGAGTTGCAACACCGAGGAGTCTAGGAACTTACCAAAGCAACGATGGTAGTGGAGTCCTTAGTTGAACTTGTTCTGAGGAAAGACAAGTTTAAGTCTTCCAAGTCTAATGGGAAGGGCAATGGTGGGGGAAACCATAAAGAAGATGAAGAAGTACACATCGATAATGGTAATGAAAGTAGTAGCGACGATGGCAATGGAAAACTACGAAATGGGAAGTGGAGACCCAACAACCGAGGGAAATAGGGGGCAAGATAAGATTCTACCTTTGCAAGGGATCGTATATGATTAAGAACTACCCGAAGATATCTTTGTTTTCGACTATCAAAGGGAATGATGAGCTGGAGGAAGCACCTATGAAGCTTGTTGCAATCATGAGTAGAGACGATGCCAAGAAGGCTAATGGGAGCGAGAAGAAGTCAATAAAGAGCTTCTTTTGTAATGGTCCACATAGGATGCAAAACTGTCCAGAGCGAGTTAAGCGATCCAAAACCAGTAAAGGGGAGAAAGCGGGCCTGATGAGAGGAATACATCAAAGCTTAATTCAATGGTACTCATTCTTGTGAAGAGAAATAGCAGGGAGGTAGGGTTGATGTTTGTGGACATCAACATTGTAGGCCAGAAGAGGAGTGCTCTTGTTGATATGGAAGCATTAGACTTGTTCATATAAGAAAAAGTTACGAGGAAACTTGGTCTCTTGACTAGAAATTTGAATAAGAAGACTAAGACGATAAATTCTGAGGAGGCCCTGCCTGTGGGAGTAACTCGAGCCATAAAGCTACAAATTGGAAAATGGAAGGGCAAGGAAGATTTTGAGGTAATCTAGTTAGATGATTGCGATTCCTTTATAGGATTAAGCCGGTTCTTTTTCCTTGGGCTAATCAAATTCATATATTTGATGGTCTGTTATCACGAATTGTTGTGTAAGTGAATCAAGATATGAATGTTGGGACCAAAGTGTTGTCGGCAATCCAACTAGTTAAGGATGTTTTGCATGGGAGAAACATTGACTCGATAGATCAGACTGCTAAGGAAGCCCCTTTGAAAATGCTAATGGAGCATAAGACCAATATGAAGCCTATAGAGTCATAAGTGGAGCTACCACTTATTAGAAAGGTGGGTTGTGCATCAAATTTTGGGGGGAAAACGATGATGCAATGTAACACCCCTCACCCGTATCTATTGCCAGAATAGGGTTACGAAGCATTATCAGACTTATTATATAATCGAACATACATTTCTCATACAATTATCAAATTTAAATACAAGTTATTCATAATCATTCATTAAGTCCCTAATACGAGACTACGAGGCCCAAAACATGCTTTAAAAGTGGTTCGGGACTAAACCGATAACTTAAAAATTTTTAGAAAACTTAAAAAATTCTTCAAAATACAGGGGACCCACGCATGTATGGCTCGGCTGTGTGTCTCACACGGCCAAAGACACGCCCGTGTCATAGGCCGTGTGGACATTCTAAATGGGACTACATGGCCGAGTCCCAACCCATGTCTGACCCCATGTAACTCTCTGACTTGGGTCACATGACCAACTACACTCCCGTGTGACCAGCCCGTGTGTCTTTTGAAACGGCCTCACGCGCCCTTGTGCCAGGCCGTGTGCTAGGTCGTGCCAAACTTGTAGGGTATACTGACTTATGCCACACGGCCAAGTCACACGCCCATGTGCTGGGCCGTGTGGAGCATACTAACTTGATTTCCAATTAAACACTAGAGGAACACGGCCTTGCCACCTGACCCACCCACGATTAAGACACATGCCCGTGCCTCTGCCCGTGTGGACAAAAATAGGCTATCTACCAAGCCATCTTTTTCACCCAAATTTCATTCACCCAAACCAAACCAAATGGCACAAGACATGGCATAAATAGGCATCCAAACCACCCTTAAACAAGCCTAATTCATACCAATTTCATACTATTAACCACAAGACACACAAATGTCAAGTTAAGCCATTCAATTTCATACCAAATTTACATTTACAAATCACCTAAATGGTCACTTTTAATTATGCATCAATTTACCTAAATCACAAGCAAACCAATCTCAAATTTCAACCATTTAGTATCCCTAATTGCCAAATCTTATCAAGCATCACTTATCAATTATCAAACACATAACAAAAGTCATATGCTCATATATATATATATATATATGTCACAAAATATACCAAAATAAGCCAACTCTCATGGCTATACACAAACCAAACATTTAACATTTACAATCCAATTCAAATGGCTAAATTTAATATCAAACCATAAACCAAAATGACCATAATTCCTATACATGTCATATAACTAAAACATAGGCTCAAAAGTACCAAAGTAGAATCTCGATAGTGTGATGCAATCTCCGACGACTCCCAATTCGAGCTAGCTTCGAAATTTACTATAAAACATGAAAAAGTAAATAGAGTAAGCTATAAAACTTAGTAAGCTTGTATAGTTAATAAGTAAAAATCACCATTTAATCACTATTCAAGTAATATAACATAGTATACTTCAAAATCATGTGATTATAAGGTTAACAAATATTCAATCAAGATCTCATAACTTTCATAGTTTCAATGCTTGAATAGTTTCCGTACATACCTGTACTGATACGTATCTATTTCTTACCATTTCATATCTTCGATATACCTGTTGAACCATTTAGAATACTATCGGATACTCGGGAATCTCACACCGTAAGTGTCAATACATAGCCGAAGCTATCTTAATCTCATATCACACATAATGCTCACTCTCGAACTATCAACGGGTCTGCTCACACAAGCTGATAGTCATGACGTAACTACACGGTGCTGCTCACACAAGCTGACGAGAATCTGCAACACATGCCAGATAACTCATCCACCGGTAGGACGTACGGACCAGCACCCAAATCACATAACCCCTAATGACATGTCATTCGTATCCTAATCTATTCCTAAGGTTCAACCGGGATTTCACTTTTGTCGAATCGTAGTTGAATATGTTCGCAAGGTCGTATTCATAATTTATTCAATATTAAAGCATTTAAAACACAATTATATTAATGCTTATTAACATACGAACTTACCTCGAATGCAAAAATGGTGAAAAGAGTCGATTAGTCCAACACTTTATTTTTCCCTCGATTTAAATTCGAATTTCACTTTTCTTGATCTATATGTAATCAAAATTAACTTATTTAATTATCATTCTATTCAATTTAGCCCAGAATGCATATTATGGCAAATTTACACTTTTGCCCCTAATATTTTAACATTTTTACAATTTAGTCTTTATCTCATAAAAACACAAATTCATGCAATTTGGTCCCTACCCATGCTAGCCGATTTTCATATAACCCCATAGCAGCCCATATTTTCATTTATTTCACAATTTAATCACAAAATTTACACATTTCACAATTTAATACCTAATTGAAAATTTTATCAAAAATCACTTTATAAATGTTGTTTATCTAACAACAACCATGCATTTTCTACAATAAAACATCAAAATAAACACATATTCATGAATTTAAAAACCCTAAGCCTTTAAAAATTTTCCAAATTAGTCCCTGGGCTAGCTAAATTAAGCTGCAACGATCTCAAAAACATAGAAATCATTAAAAACGGAACAAAAATAAACTTACATGCAAGAAAATGTTGTAGTTGAATGGATGAGCTCTAAAATGGTGTCTTTTGTTCTTCAATTTCGGTCAAAGAAACCATTGAAGAAGATGGAATATTTATTTTACTTATTTTTACTTTAACCAATTTATTAATTTACAATATTAACCTTATTATAAAACCTTTAAAACCATTAAAAAGATGTCCATCTTTGTCCACTTATATTAAAAATGGTATAATTACAACATAAGGACCTCCAGATTAAGGTTCTATAGCTATTAGACACCTTTAGCTAATAGAACTCAAGTTTTACACTTTATGCGATTTAGTCCTTTTTATCAAATTGACCATTCAAACAATAAAATTTCTTAACGAAATTTTCACACAATTGTACTATCATGCTGTAGACATTAAAACAATAATAAAATAAATATTTCAACCTTAGATTTGTGGTCCCAAAACCACTGTTCCAATTTGACTAAAAACGAGTTGTTACATGCAAACTGGACAGCCGGGGTGAGTAAATGCTGCGAGTAAGGTACATTTCGAACACTTTGGAGGTGTTTTACATTTTGACTTGTTAAGGTACATTTCGAACACTTTGGAGTTGTTTTACATTTTGACTTGTTATCTTGGCGATAACATAAAGGCCCTTTCAAAGTTCTAAAGTAGGGAAGTCGAGGGGCGTATAGACCAGAGTTGTCGGGAAAACTCAAGGTCAACCTAGTGTTCAACGTGGGCATATGGATGTCCAATTGTGTGGATCAAGCGGATTTAGATCGAGACAAGTCACAATGTGGGCAAGTGAAACTGATGGCTTCTTGCGAGCAAGATGTACCGATGAGTGGAATGGGTCGAGCTAAGAGGCAATGGAAGCTGAGATGAAAGTTCCGAGGGGTAGGATGACCCAATAGTGAAACTAGTCAGGAAAAAGCTAAGGCGTTGAGAAAGTTTCAAGGTGAATCAAGTCAATGCCATTTCGAGAGCGCAACGAGGGCATTACGAGAATAAGTGGGGGAGACTATCATGGGCCAAAGTGAAAAGCCCGTGACCATCGCACAAAATGTATCCTATGAAAGTCTATAGTTTAGATGGGGATAATCTCACGATAACTAGCTTGATACAAATAACTGATGAAGAAGCCTATCTATTTGAAGCCCGAGTGGCCCAATGATGCAAATATGGAAAGTTAGGCTACCTTGGCAAATGGGGAAACTAATTTTATAAGATTGATGAGATTAATATCTGATAAGATTATATATGATTTTATTATGTGAATCTTGTAAATCCCTTAATTGTAGGGATAGGCCTCATCTCGTCCGTCGATGTAATTCAATATATACTGTTAGTTTTTAGGGGAGCTCAATTATAAACAGATATCCTCCCTCTTAGTTGTAAATCATCTATTGTATTTCATTCTTTAGTTGTGAACACAAAGTGAGAGCATTTACTCAAACAACTCTCGTGCATTATTTTTTTTATGGCTATTTTGTTCTTTTGAGTACCCTTTTGGCTTGTGTTGCTTTCACTATATAAATTGGTGCATTGGAGGAATTTTGCAAGAATCCTCAATTGTTGGGGGTTAAGCTGACTTAGGCACATCTGAAACAAAGAATCGCCTAAGGCTGCATGAATTGTGAGACTAAAGATCTAGCCCCGTGACACTAGCACTTCCATTAAAATTTTCATTTTGAGCAAATAATCAACTTAAAGTAGCAACAAAAACAAATAAAAAATAAAAAATCCAGCAAACTTTAAAAAGAAAAAAATATTCTCCTTCCTTTATTATTATTCTTCTATCCAAAAATATAAAAGAAAATAAATTCCTTTCTCCATAGCTAATTCTTGACATTATTTAAAAGCTTTGCAATCAATAATTTCTTCCATTAGTTTCCTTTTCTCCATTCACTCTCCTAAGCTTTTACCCAAAAGCATGTGAAGCACTTTGTTCGGCTTGAACCGATGCACCATCAAGTTGATCTTGTTGCCTGCTCAAACATATGCACCATTTTTACCTACAATGCTTCATTTTAGGATAAATCCTTACTTAACTCGTAAAAGGAAGAATTTGGAAACTAAAACAAACCTCCTTTAAGAGAGAAACTCATAAACCTGCACTTGAGGGGGACTTGAAGCAGCAATGCAGCTAAATAGAAAAAGAAATGCACAAAGAAAAATTAATTAGAACACCCACAAGAATTTAAAGAAAAAAATGCTCCATTTCTGGTAAACTGAAAATAAGGCAATACTGAAAGGACGAGGTAAAATAAATTGATTTCAACATCCAAAGATGACGTTAGCCAAATTATGATGATTTTTTAGATAGAATCCTAACATATTTAGGCATGATTGTCAACATGCGAGTCAAATAGATTCTTCTTAGCTTTTCAAAACATTACTTATGGTTGTTTTACTTGCATTATTTTTTTTTTTTAACTGTGATTCAAATTTAAACTATTTTAGAGAAATATGAGCATTTGATGAATAGGTAATAACTTGACATTTAATAGCTATTTACTATTTACCTTTTTTTAAATTTTATAATTTTGTTCAATTTGAGTAAAAATTATAAGTTTAAGAGTGCATTTGGTCTAACTAGAGGCAGCTCGTTATGGTGACTTAGGGAGCCTTGGTCCTCTCCCCAAATTTTGGAAGGTTTTGATTTTACCTTTAAATTTTAATATAATTTTCGTTAAACCACTAAAATTTTTTAAAAAATTTATTAGGATCACTAAAGTTTGACCTCAAGATTTACCCCTAAATTTAAATAACGGTTAGAATAAAAAAATATAAAATAAAATTAAGAGTTAAATTCATTATTATATTAAATTAAAAAAAATAACACGTGTTATTTTAGTAAGGACATTTGTTAGGTCCCCTCCGCCTCCCCTCTCTCAAGTAGCGAGATGCTAAGAGACTTTGAATTCCTTATCCTAGCAAAGAATGAAGTGTGATGGTCTTTTGGGTTTCAACGCAAATTACTTTGGCATGATATATAATTATCAAAACACAACTATGTTTCATATAATGGACATATTGTATTATAATCATTTGATGACTAAAGTGGTTAATCATTCCTGTTGAAACTTTTTTTCCAAAAAAAAAAAAAAAAAACCTTTGGTATAGTGCTATTGGCCAGATGTATTGCAAAAAAAAGCTGATATGTTATCTTTCATTGAAATGTCTATTTCTCAAAGTTTGGTTTCTCAAGATTTATTTTTCATGATTCAATTTTTCTGGGTTTGAGTTTATATTTTTATATAATACGCTCCCACTTTGCAAAATCGTACACAACGATGCTATACTATGGTAAGGCCTTAAGGAAAAGAATCATTTGGGTACAGTCTCACATATAGAAAAGCCAACAAATAATGTAATATGTACCTTTCAGGACTTTTGTCTGAGAAAAAAAAGTCATTAATTATCTCTTAATTATGATAAAAGAGTAATTATCTAGTAATGAATTGAAGGAAATTTGGATGTAGAAGTTGTAATTGTTTGTAGGTTAATTTGGTGATATTGATGTGTGGCACTAAGAGGACATTGGATGAGAAGGGTAACCAAGAAAAAGATGAATGTCCATAAAGACAATTGCAAGGCATGGCCATGAGGAGCCATGGTGCCCAGTGCATGCTAGACAAGCCATGGACCCAGCAGCCCACAACCTGATGAGACCATGCTGACCATTGCATGACCAATTTATATCAATTATTTTATTTGAAGAATTGATATTTAATACAATAACAATGTAAGAGTTATACACCATGAATTGTGAAATCTGATTAATGAGGTAAAACTTCTAATGGATAAATACAAATTTTTAAGGGTCTTAAAAATAAATATTAATAATTTAATCTAGCATTGGAGATTGAATTTTAATAGCCTTTATTTTCGTGATTAATTCATGGTGTAGAAGGAAGGGCAAAGTTAAATTCTTTTTGCATATAGAATTAAATTATAATTTCTTTTTGATATATTAGCTTATAATTTTATAATTTGTTGAGGGATCTAACTATAATTTACTACTATTTATGAGGCCAAGGCTCTTGCCTACCCTTAACCATGTTGGTTAAAGATTGTCAATATATCTATACCAATATTAAACTTCTTATTGAGTTATATTATGAGTTAATGAAATATAAAAAATTCAAGTTAAAACATTACAAACTAGTGAAAATAGGATATAAAAGGAATTTAATAAATTTTAAATATTTTTCTAATTTATATTAATATTAAACTTTATGTTACGAGTTAATTCAACACCAACAAAATGTAAAAACAAACAATTTAAAATAACATTATATGCTAATGAAAATAAAATATAAAGGTAATTTAATAAGTTTTAAAAAACCTTTAACAAAATAAAACTTTTAAAAAAGGTTAAGTTAATTACTTGATATGCCACAGTTTTTTAGACTACACAAACAGATTAAAGATGTGACAAGTGTCACATTTATTTATATAATTAAACCTTTTATTTTTTTATTACACGATAAAATCCTCAACTCGCTTATTAAATCTAAAAAACTCGACTGAATTCCCCAAGAATAGATATCTACATATACTTCTAAAAAAATTACTCTATTATATACTTTTATCAATAATTATGTTCATTTTTAAAAAAATATTAATTAAAATTTTATTTCCCTTATGACATAGTGTAACACCCCTAACCCTTATCCGTCGGCGAAACAGAGTCATGGGACATTACCAGACTTTTCAGATCAAATATGAACATTTCATATCATTTAACATACATACCAGTAAATAATTATAAACCACTCATATTGTCCCTTGTATGAGCACTTGAGGCCCAAAAATACACATTAGAAACAAATTGGGACTAAACCAGAAACTTAGAGAATTTTTTACAAAATTTCAAAATTTTTCCTATGTGCAGGGGACACACGCCCATGTGGCCAGGCCGTGTGGCTCACACGGTCTAGAGACACACTCATGTCTTAAGCCGTGTAGGTATTCAAAGTGGGGCACACGGCCGTGTACTAGTCCGTGTCCAACTTAGGGTGCTTACTGACTTGGGTCACAAAACCAAGCCACACGCCCGTGTGCTAAGCCGTGTGAGCATACTGACTTGTAATATTAAGGTGCAGGGGTCACACGGCCAAGCCACACGCCCGTGTGCTAGGCCGCGTGAAAATACTTGAGCATTCTGTTTCTAAATTTTAAAGATGCAGGGGACACACAACCAAACCATACGCTCGTGTGTTAGGGCGTGTGTCACACACGGCTGAGACACACGCTCGTATCTCTGCCTGTATGGACGAAAATAGGCCATTTCAAGGCCACATTTCTCACCCATTTTGATATAAACCTAAACACAACAATATATCCCAACAAAAAATCAAAACAAGTCAAAATCATGTTTTAAACATAACATAACATCATTTATATATACCTAAATACCCAAACTTACCTATTTAATCCATCTAACTAGTCTACTAAAGTTAACCACAAATTGAATACAATAAACCTATAACATTCACATCAACATCACTAATATGTCTCATTTTCAACCCAACATATATATATAAGCAAAATTTTAATTATTAACATTTACACAAGACAAACTTTGATTAAATCCACACAAACCCTATACATGCCATATAAACCATACTGAACATTTCAAAAACTACCAGAATAAGCTGGATAGTGTGACTAGATGTGTTGATCCGATCTTCCAACCTCTTGAAAATCTACAAAGACATTAAACAACTCGAGTAAGTTTAATGAAGCTTAGTAAGTTCGATGGGTTAAACATAAATATTACCAAACCTACAATAACACATTAATTAAATAAATTCATTCAATGTAAACTCCCTGCCAATCACAACTTCAATTGATGAATACACTTATTTCAGATCAATACCAATAACAAACAATATGTTTTTCAATTTCAATTACATATTCACTTACCAAATCTTCCCAAATTGGAGAACGGCTTATGGATAAGAGTACATCCTTTTTAGAAGCCCGAAGGCTAAACATAAGCTCATGCAAGCTAAACAGAAACCTATAAGGGTTGAATGGAAGCTCGTAAGAGCTGAATAGAAACCCATAAAGGTTAAACAGAAGCTCAAAATTGTTGAACGGCAACTAATATGAGTTAAACAGAAGCTCGTGAGAGCTAAATGGAAAGTAAACACAAAAGTTCGCAACAAATGCTGAACCTTAGTTTACTTGGGTAATTTTTCACATTTTCCTCCAATGCCGTCAATTCACCGAGTGCCGAATGTACTCAAATCCCACGTTCCAATCGTTTCGAACATTCAATTTAAATTCATAACTTTAACCAAATTTAACTTTCAACAATAGATATGAATAAATACATAATACCATTCATCAATTCAGTATGTATATATTTATATATTAAATTTTAAGCGTACGAACTTACTTGGATTGAATTGTAATATTTCTAGAAGTTCAAGGACTATTCTGCTAATTTTTCTTTTTCACAAGTATCTACGGGTTCTTGATCTAAAATATAGAAATACTCATTGATTAGCAATTATTTCAGTTCCAATTTATTTCATAATTAATACCCTTCAATTTTTCAAATTTACACAATCACCCCAAAATTTTACAACTTTTGCAATTTAATCCCTTAACTAGTTAATCTATCAAATGAACTAGTTTTTATCAATTAAAAATTTATTTAAATATTCTAGGCTATCATACAGCCTCGATAAAATAGAAATTTAATACCTAACCCTAATACTTTAACTTTTCACAATTTAGTCTTAAAATCAACATTTAACAAAATCACTTTATACAATTATCATATAACATAATTAAAGCTCTAAATCCATGTTTATTCATCTAAAAAAATCCTATATTCATCAATGGTAACTTCCAAAATTTTCAATAAAATAAAAAACTAAAGTAAGACTTAGTAGGACCTAATTGTAAAAGTTTCAAAAACATAAAAATTACAAGAAAAAGGCAATAATTGAACTCACATGAAGCAAAATATGAAACCAGCTTATTTAGCTCTCTCTTATGACATTTTTAGACTGAAATTTTGAGATGAAATGTCTAGAAATCTATTTGGTCATTTGTTTTATTTTTAATTTCAACTAAATTATCATTTTGCCCTTAATTTTATTTATGTTATGTTATTTTATTTTCTGCTTATGCCGCCTCATGCCTTTATTTTGGGCTTAATTGCTCCTTAAGTCCTATATTATTTATTTATCAAGCCATTTAATCACTTATTTCTTATAATTCACAAGTTTTTTACTTTTTTCAATTTAGTCCTTTTTAATTAATTAACTATCGAAACGTTAAAATTTTCTAACGAAACTTTAATACTACCTTAATGACACTCTGTACATATTTATAAAAATATTTACGGCTTGGTTTATAGAATCGAGGTCTCGATACCTCATTTTTCAAAACCACTTGACCTAATTATTTTTATTAAATATAAATCACTAATTCAAAAATCATTCTATAACCATATTTGACTCATAAATACTAAATAATAAAATTTACGAGCTTACTCGTTGAATTTAGTGGTCCCGAACCACTATTTTTGACACCACTGAAAATTGGGTTGTTACAACTCTTCCCCCTTTAGGAAATTTCGTCCTCGAAATTTGTCACCTAAGAATAGATTTGGATATTGTAACCTCATTGATTATTCTGTTTCCTAAGTAGCTTCTTCCAAACCATGACAATGCCACAATACTTTTACTAATGGTACTAGTTTATTCTGCAATTCTTTAACCTCTCTAGCTAAAATTCTCACTGATTCTTCTGAATATGCCATATTTGGCTGTAACTCAATCTCACTATGAGGAATCACGTGTGAAGGATCTGATTTGTACCATCGCAGCATCAATACATGAAACACATCATGAATTTTCTCAAGGTCAGGAGGCAAAGCTAATCTATAAGCTACAGGGCCGATTCTTTCAACAATTTCATACGGTCCAGTAAATCTCAGACTCAGTTTCCCCTTCCTACCGAATGGTAACATTTTCTTTCACAGAGAAACTTTTAAGAATACTCGATCACTAATAGCAAATTCTATATATCTTCTTTTCAAATCTACATACGATTTCTGGCGATTAGAAGTAGCTTTTAAATTGTCCCGGATAATCCGAACTTTATCCTCAGTCTTTCGAATAAAATCAACTCCTATTAGCTTGGGTTCACTCAATTCAAACCAATACAACGGTGTCCTACATTTCCTCTCGTAAAGAGCTTCAAATGGTGCCATTTTTATACTTGATTGATAACTATTGTTATATGCAAATTTAGCTAACGGTAAATACCTTTCCCAGCTACCTCCAAATTCAAGTATACAACATCTTAACATATCTTCTAGAATCTAAATTACTCGTTCTGATTGTCCGTCAGTTTGAGGATGAAATGCTATACTGAAATTTAACTTAGTCCCCAAAGCCTCTTGCAATTTACTCTAAAATCTCGATGTAAATCTCGGATCTCAATCTGAAATAATGGATGTTGAAACCCTATGTAACCTCACAATCTCATATATATATAGTTCTGCTAATTTCTCAAGTGTAAAGTTTGTTCTGATTGGAATAAAATGTGTTGATTTAGTCAACCTGTCAACAATCACCTAGATTGAATCTTTCTTTCTCGGAGTTACCAGTAAACCAGATATAAAATCCATCGTGACATGCTCCCACTTCCATTCAGGAATCATAATAGGCTGTAGTAAAACTATTGGTACCTGATGTTCTTCTTTCACTTGTTGACAAATCAAACATTTTACTCAAAATTCACAAATTTCTCGTTTCATACCTGGCCACTAAAACATATGTTTCAAATCACAATACACCTTCGTACTACCCGGGTGAATAGAGGACGTGCTATTATGAGCTTCAGAAAGAATATCAATTTTCAAATCTGAATTACTTGAAACACAAATTCTATTATGATAATGCAACAGACCACTATCATCAACACTATACTCTGAACTCAGATTGTTCAGAACCATCTGCCGTTTTGTCACCAATTTCAGGTCATCATCTTGCAATTCTCAAATTCGTTGTAGAAACAAGGGTTTCGTTCTCAACTCTGCTAATACATAACCATCTTCATTTAAAGTTAATTGAGTGTTCAACGCTCGAAGTGCAAACAATAAGTGTATCCGCAACTATATTAGCCTTTCCTGGGTGTTAGTCAATAACCATATTATAATCTTTCAATAATTCTAGCCGTCGTCTCTGTCTCAAATTTAGCTCTTTCTGAGTCATTAAATATTTCAAACTATTATGATCTGTAAAAACGTAACATTTCTCATCGTAAAAATAATGTCTCCAAATCTTCAAAGCGAATACGATTACGGCCAACTCAAGATCATGTGTAGGATAATTCTTCTCGTGTGGCTTTAATTGTCGAGAAACATAGGCTACTACCTTTCTTGACTGCATCAGTACACAACCCAAACCATTAAATGACGTATCACTATAGACAACATACGGTACGCCAGATTCTAGCTGAGTCAAAACTGGAGCTTTCGTCAATATCTTTTTCAGCTGATCAAAACTCTACTGACACTCATCGGACCAAACAAATTTAACATTTTTTTGTAATAGTGGGGTTAACGGCAAAGCAATAATCGAAAAGTTTTTGACAAAATGTCAGTAGTAGCCTACTAGACCCAGAAAACTTCACACTTCTGAAACATTTTTTAGTGTTTTCCAATTTATCACAGCAAAAACTTTACTCAAATCAACTCGAATCCCATCAGCTGATACTATGTGACCCAAAAATCCAACTTCACGAAGCCAGAATTCACATTTGCTAAACTTTTCATACAATTAATTTTCTCTCAAAGTTTGTAGTACAATCCTCAAATGTTGTGCATGTTAAGATTCTATCTTGGAATAGATTATTATATCAACAATAAACACAACCACGAATCTATCCAAATAAGGTTGAAAAATCTGATTCATTAAATCCATGAAAGTAGCAAGAGCATTTGTCAATCCAAATGGCATTACCAAAAATTCATAATGACCGTATTGAGTTCTAAAAATAGTCTTTGGCACATCACACTCTTTAACCTTAAACTGACAATACCCAGATCTAATATCTATTTTCGGAAACACTGCGACACCTTTCAATTGATCAAACAAATCGTCGATATGTGGCAAAGGGTATTTAGTTTTAATTGTGACCTTACTCAACTATCTGTAGTCTATGCACAATCTCAAAGAATTGTCTTTCTTTTTCACAAATAAAACAGGTGCACCTCAGGGAGACATGCTCAGTCTGATAAACCTTTGGTCTAATAACTCTTGCAATTGTACCTTTAATTCCTTTAATTCAGTTGGTGTCATATGGTATGGTGTTACTGATATCGGAGCAGTTCGAGGAATCATATCAATTACAAACTCAACTTCACGATCAGGTGGTAAACCTGGTAATTCTTCAGGAAATACATCAACAAATTCACTAACAACCTGTAATTGGTCTAGCTTCGATTTTAAATCCAAGGTATCAAGAATGTAGCTTAAAAATGTCTCATTACCTTTTCGCGTCAATCTCTGAGCAGAAAAAGCTGAAATGATTCTAACAATATCTTTCAGATTCTCAGACTCAACTGAAATCATCTCTCCTGTTTGACAATTCAAATAAATCTGTTTCTGTTTGTAATTTACCACAGCATCACTCAAAGATAACCAATCCATTCCCAGAATAACATCAAATTCCCAAAACGGTAACAACATCAACTCAGTAGGGAATTCGTAGCCTTTCACTTTTAGTGAATAATTACGACACATTAAATACATAACAGTAACATCAAAGAGATAGAATGTACCAACAATCACATTTAGAGCCGTAGTTTCCTCTCTTGCTCGAATGACATAGGTACGTGCAAGTGCTCTAACTTCTGACTGAACAACAGTATCTTTCATTCCTGAACGAGCAGTCCCGCTGGCATTATTTTGACCCAAACCCCTACTTCTCTGAGAAGTAGCCAATTGTTTTTCTTTCTGCTCTTCATCCTCTTTTTGCAATTGAGGACAATTTCGGATAAAATGACCAGTTGCTCCACATTTGAAACAAGCCCCCACTTTACTTCTACACTCACCAGGATGATATTTCCCACAATATCTACATCTAAGCTTAGGAGCATTTTGTACACTACCCACACTAAAAACGGGTCTAGTAGATACCCCGAAATCTTGTTGAATCATCTTGTTTTTATTCAAACATTCAGACATTGAGGTAGCTCGACTGAAATCATCTTTAAACTTTTTAGCCGGCGATGCCAAAAATAATTTAGAAGAACCTCTTTTGTAAGATTCTCGATTTCACCTATCTCATTGCATTTTTCGGTTGTACACCTCATCTTCTGTGCACGATCAGACAAAACAAAAAATTCTCGTATTTCATTGCCTCCAATCATCATTCGGGTTTCATCATTCAACCCTTCTTCAAAATGAATGCACATTTCTTCTTCGATTGGCACAATTTCTCGAGCATATTTACTAAGGTATACAAACTCTCTCTCATACTCAACTACCAATCTATTTCCTTGACGCAACTCAAGAAATTATCTCTTTTTCTTATCTAAATACCTTTTG
The DNA here is from genome assembly GCA_025698475.1 of Gossypium anomalum. NCBI lineage: Eukaryota > Viridiplantae > Streptophyta > Magnoliopsida > Malvales > Malvaceae > Gossypium > Gossypium anomalum. The sequence goes on from CM046966.1 coordinate 23,399,330, forward strand.
CCACATATTTCTTCTTAAATTCAGTTTGAAAAAATTCCCAAGAAATTTTCTCCTTTGGCATTACAGCCACTATTGTCGACCATCAATTATATGTTTCCTCTTTCAGTAATGAAACAACACATCTCAAATAATCATCAGGAGAACAAGTCATTTCTTCAAAAACTCTTATTGTATTTTGAAGCCAATACTCAGCTTTAACTGAATCATCTTCTGACCTACCCCGAAATTCTTCAGCCCCACACTTTCTGAGTTTCTCAATCGGAGTACATTTACTAAATCCAATCACTGGAGGAGGTGGAGGTGCAACTGGAGGCACTACAGATGGTACAGTAGGGAGTGGAGGTTGTTGAGCTAGATTTCTTTCTTGCATAAATTCACTGAACCACTGATTCATATACCCAAAGAACATGTTTTTAAGTTTTTGTTCCTGAGCCGAAGGAATCGAGACATTATTACTCGTCCCACGTTCAGAAGACTGTGCTCTACTATTAACCTCATCATTATTAGTACATTCAGATTCGTCTGACATCTTTACTATCTATAAGAAAACAAAGGTTAGATCAGATCATATACATCACACTATCATAGATTTATATGGCATGTGTTTTTAGACATTTCACACACTATGTTCAGTCCGAGAATCGACTAAATCGTAACTCTGATACCACTAAATGTAACACTCCTAACCTTATTTTGACGACGAATAAGGATTAAGGGTGTTACACATAACACTAGTTAAATATTAATCCTTTATTTAATTATGTTTTCTCTCCTCCATGCAAATACACTTTAGAGCCTTATTATCCTTTTGAAAGGAAAATCAAAGTTGAGAAAAATGAGCCATCTTTTATCATTTCTAAACCTAATTACTGAATTTCCCCGCCCCATGCACCACAACTACCATGGTCTAGTGTTGTAGAACCAATATGAACTGTAAGATAATGTTGCATAACGGGTTGGCAATCCAATATGTTTAAATTAAAATCCAACATCCGAAACTACTTTTTGTTTTCAATTTACAACCTAAAATAATACGAGCTTTAGAGATAGTAAAACTTTCACTCTTTGAAAATGCAGGCACAGTATGCCCGTGTCCATGGTGTAGTATTGCAGTTACTGTATCTGCAGTATGCTTCCGAATTTCCTTAAGCTGTTAGACAGTACTTGAGAAATTACATGCATGCAATATTCCATGGGAGAGATAGGGATTAAAGGAGAGTTTCTTCACTCATTTCACAACCATATATATGTATATGTCTATTTTACAAAAAATAGGTCTCATTATGCATCAAACGTTTATAATATTAATTAACTGATAAAACTCTGTTCATGGTCTCCTTTTTCTCTCCCCCACCCTTCATTTATCAAATATGCATATTCCAATATCACAATCCGAGCTCGAGTTCAAGAACTCGTTCAATTTGTTCGCTTCTTCTCTACCACTACTCTGTAACAACAGCAATGCCATGTCTGAGTTGTTAATGTTATTATCTGCAGCATCAAAGCAAGAAACTGCTACTTCACCATGGTATCTATCTTCATGGCTCAACTGAGAAGCAACAAACTTGTCGAGGGTTCTCCAGTCAGTCACTTTCTCATTGTTGTTGTTGTTGTTGTTGCACATTATCTTCAGCAGATGATCTTCTTCTTCTTTGTGATTGGTATTATTATTATTATTCTCGGGTATTAGAGATATGGAGGTCGGCTTTTTTATTAATGGCAGAGATGGGCTCTCTAGCTGAGGAAGCTGTACGAACTGATCGGAGTGGACAAAGTTTAAGTTTTCAGCCTCGGTCTCTTGCTTACACAAGTAACTCGGAGGTAAAAAATTCTGGGGTTGCCTAGACAAGTAGTCGAGTGGATCAACCACTGAGCTAATGCCACTTGGTTCGTCGTAGCTTGAATCCCACACTTCAATGTTCTTGGTTTGACCAGTTGTTTTCTTCTTAAATGCTCGACAAACAACCCAGCCTTCTTCCTGTAAAAGTTTTGGAAAAAAAAAAAAAAAAGTTAACCGAAGTCTAGAAGATGATGGGATATGAAAGCTATAGAGGAGAACTGGAATTTTGCTTTTCACACTCACACACACGAAAAGAACCCATGGCAGAAAAGGAATTGGGAGAAATTATATTTATATTTTTGATATGAAAAGTTATATTAATCACTTTTTTGATAGTTATGGTGGAAACCGGAAACCGTGTTTCTAGAAATTAATCATGTTATGTTGACATTTCGGTAAATGGTCTTCAAAGCAGAAAAAAAAAAAGTGATTCCATTTCTCAAATAACTGGTATAATAATTCAACTGAAAGTATATAGATGAAGAATGCATTGATTCATGTGAAGAATTTAAGATCCTAAGAAAATCCATGGCTGATAGTAATGGATGCCTAACCCTTTCTTTGTTCATAAATACTTGAAAAAATAAAGTTTTAAATAATACTAGGTCAAGTGTGCCTGTTCAAAGCTACTCAGAATGTCGGACGACCATGAAGACTATATATATATATATATACTTGCTTTTCACTTTATTGACAAGTCTGTTGACAAAGAGAGGGATAGAAAGTGAAGATCAACTAAAGATTAATGAAGGAATAATATAATATAGTATAATATATTATATGCTTGCCTGTGGAGGTCCATTCTCGTCGGATTCAAGCCTGTATTCATGCATGATCCAGTCGGTTTTCTGTCCATTAGGAGCTCTTCCTTTGTAGAAAACAAGGGTCTTCCTCATTCCGATCAGCTTGGATTTATCGTACACCGCCTTGTCTCGCCCCGTTGCTTTCCAGAAACCAGCCATGGTTGCTCTGTTAGTCCTTGTCCCCGTTGGATATTTCTTATCCTTGTGACTGAAGAAATACCACTCGCTTTGCTCCTCGTATCCGATCCGGCACCTCTCTGCATCAACATCATCGTAAACCATTATTTAGATCTCATAAATACGTACATAAAAGACAAGCTTTGAAACAACATCGATGTCTAGGGTTATTAAGTTTTCATGCAAGTATGAAACCCTAGTTGTGGATCTTAACCCTAGGCAGCTGAATCAAGCAAACTATGTTTTGTTTAACCTCTAAAAAGTGATCAAAGATTGAAACCCAAAAGAAAAAAAAAAAACCTTGAAGATCCCATGGTTCGATCCTATAGAGATCAATGTCTCTGATGACATCGAGATCAATCTTCTGCGATGCGACCTTCTTCCTCAGATAATACCCAACAAGCTCCTCGTCCGTCGGGTGGAACCGGAATCCAGGTGGGACACATGACTCCATTGACTCCATCATAACTGTTGTTGCTTCTGCATCAATTTCACCACACACCCTATTAGCTGACTATACCTCTCTCTTTTATTTATATCAACTCGAAATCATAACCAATAAATGAAGTTAAAAGAGAAAGGAGAAACTACAAACCCGAGACAAAAATTTGCACGAAAAATAAATGGCAAAAAAAAGAAAGTAGAAGAACAATAATGAACAAGTCTCCAACTAAAAAGGTGACAAGTGTTATCATAATCATCAGCTAGGCTAGCTCATTTGGTAGTGAGCAACACTCATCACCATGTTTATCTCTAGAAAAATCAAAATTACCATGTCTTATAAAAACAAAAACCCATTATTTCATAAGACATTAATGATATTTTATTACAGAATAGGTGAAAAAAGGAGGGGAAAATGGAATCATGAGAGAAGTTGGAACATAGCCTTCTCTCTCTCTCTCTCTCTCTCTCTCTCTCTCTCTCTCTCTTTTGGTGCAGCTCTCTCAAGGGGAAAAACGGGACAGCTAGAGGTTTGAGCTAATGATGTTGTCTTGTGTTGGTGAATGGTGGAAATGATGCATCAAGAACGGGGTTTCCATTAACAAAATAACAAATAATTTACAAAAGAGAAGGGTTTCTAGAAATACAAACTAATCAAATATAAAGTTTTACTAAAAGGGCTGAAACAAACGGAAGTTTACTTTTCCGAACATATATATATAAATTAATCAAAGAATGTTAATTAGTGTGTAAACACATTTGAGTTTATGGTTTTTTGAGCAAACAGAATCGAAAAGTATATTGAATGGACAATGTGATTATGTGAATGATGTTGACCACAAATGAGCACGCCTTTGTTTGAAAGAAGAAAAAGGCTGTTTGGAGACAAAAAGAGGCCCGTTTCCATTGGATCAAGGTATGAAAAAAGAGCAAGGACATAGAACCTATAAAGAGAAAAAGGAACTGTGTCTCATATGCAAATGAAACGGACTCTGCCACGTTGTCTGTTTGTCGAGAATGTCCATAGCAGCACGGGTGACCTTTTCCTTCATATACACTGATTATGAGAGTGGAACAAAAAACAAAACAAATAATGCCAACTTACCCAAAATAAAAAGAGGGTTTGCTACTTTGCTTTGCCTCCAATTCTCACAAAAAGAAATAAAAAAACAGATAGTTCCCAAAACTCATTCAGGTTTTGGTGAGATTTACAGGAAACAACTTCCATCTCCAGTCTTTATATGTAACTTGTTGGAGGGCTTGTGTTAGAATGTTCAGAGACAAAAAAACAAACAAACGTTTTCATCAATTCCTTTACCAAATCTTAGTCTTCCTAGTAATAATAAGGTGGCTTCTTTTGACCAAACAAATAATGTGAAAAACATAGACAAAAAGAAAAATTGCTATGCCAAGCGATGTGCTGCTTTACCATGATAATTGCTATGCAAAAGAATATTGCAGTCATATTTTGGATTGTTTTTATGTTTAAAAACCGTAAAATAATGGGGATTTTAGTGTGCAGAACAAGATTGAGAATAGAGAAGGTTGAAAAGAAAAGATATTTTAATTCAGAGTAAATGCAAAAAAAAAAAAAAAAAAAGCTTACCAGAAACAAGGTGATGGTGGAGTTAGAAATGAAGAAGAAGGTGACAAAAAAGAAGAGAAAAGAGACAGAAATAAAGAATAGAAAGACAAAAGAGAAGAGAGATATGAATGAGAATATAAAAGGAATAAGGGGGGAAGGACCGCTGGATTCGATTGCGCATGGTTGATGGCTGTCCCCAGTTGCTTACGTCACTGGCAGGCTAGCTTCTTACAGAAATTCTCTTTTTTCATCCCCTTCTCCGATTTTCATTATATATTTCTCCACAAGTTCGCTGAAAGTCGACATTCCGTATGAAACTCAAGGTATTTTTTGGGTAACAATTTCGAACTTTTGAGATTGTTAGAGGTAATGTAATATTAGGATTAAGATAATATAAAATTATAAGTAAATTTTATTATCTTGTTGAGATAGAATTATATGAAACTGTAATTTCACATCTTTTTTTTAAATAGAAAAATGATAATAAATTTCTAATTTTCCCCTCTTGATAAAATTCAAATTCAATTAAAAATACTAGAAATCAATAAGAAAAATTTGATTTGTCATTCTTCCATTGGAAAGAGATACAGATGACATAGAATCACATTTTTATACCATCATGTCTCTACTTTGTTTTGATTAAGTTGAAAGTAAGATAAAGTGTTTAGTCAATGAAATTTAAGATTAATTGGAAGTAGAGCTGATCATGGGCTGGGCAGCCCGGCCTGACCCGAAGGCCTACCCGAAAAATAGGAGGGTTTGGGTAAAAATATAGGTCCAAAAAATGGGCTTGGGCAAAAAAACGAGGCCCATTTAGAAAACGGGCCAGGCCTCGGGTAAGAGTTTTTTGGCCTGAGCCCGGCCCGAATTATATATTAATATATTTTTTATTTTATTTTTAATTATTTTAAATTTTTAATATAACTATTTTTATTATATTGTTAATTTGTGTATTGTTTTAAGAATTGTTTTAGTATTACTTTTATTTGTTTTGATATTTGTTTTTATGTTTTTAAATATATTTGATTTATTATATTTTTAAATTTTTTTATTTAATGAAATAAGAAAAAAAATTTAATATGGGCCGGGCCGGGCCGGGCTTAGTAATTTTATTTCGGGCCGGGCTTGGGCAAAATTTTAGGCCCATATTTCGGGCCGGGCCGGGCCCAGGCCAGTAGACAGGCCTAAAATTTTATCTGGGCCCGGCCCGGCCCGGCCCATGATCACCTCTAATTGGAAGTATATTTTATTAAATTATCTTTCTTATAGAATTTGGTTTTTTTAATAAATTTAATTCTTTTAATATTTTTTAATTTCAATTTTCACAAATTTATGATAAAATATTACAATTTGTATATTGATAAGTAAATATACGATGTTGAAATAAATTTATAAATCGTAATTATAATAATTCATAAAAAGTAATTACATCACCAACTATAATTTTAATTATAACAATAATTAATCTACTAATAAATAAATTATTACAGTAAATATACATCATTTTAAAGTATGTCATCTACTATTTCACTAATAGAAAAATGTTTTTGTTTTCAATTAGTCATAAAAAAAGTCTAAATTGACTAAAATAATAAAAATAAAGGGTAAATCAATCCAAAGTTTAATATTACGCCTGTAATCTAAGATAACTTTAAAAGGAACGAATCGTAATAAGATTACGCCTTATATTGTGGCATTTTAACACTATTTGAGAGTATAAGATTATGAGGTGATCAGAAAGTAAAGAATCCAAGCAACGTAATCTTATTCAAAAAATGTAACATTACAGGTCATATTGTTATATACATTTATATCTCATCTATATCTCACTCACTAATTGAATCTCAATTCAATTGTGAAATTATAAAAAAAAAATATTTTTATAAAGTAACAATATTATTTATAAACTCGTAATCTTCATTGCATTTAAACTTGAGAATAGACATGCATGACGTGATTTAAACTTGAGACTTTACTGTATTTATAAACTCAAATATACCATTTCAACTAAAGTTACATTTTGATTTTTATTTAAACCTTAAATTGTTATATAAATTTTTCAATAATATTGTGGGTGTGTCATAATTTTGTACTGTGTTTGATTGAGTTAACATCACTCATTTATTAGGTCTCAATTTAGTTGTAAAATTACCAAAAGCTCGTTTTTCATACTTGTTGAGAATCACAATAAAGATATAATTTTTATTATTTTAATTTTTTCCTTAATATTTTTACTATTATATTAAAGCAAAATAAAACGAATAGATAATGCATGATAAAATATTGGATTACGCTTTTCGACCCATATCAAATTATATCTTTATTGTGATTTAAATTATTAAAATTTTGAGATAATACGATATCGTTTTATTTAGCTTTAATATAATAGTAAAAATATTAAGGAAAAAAATTAAAATAATAAAATATTTCTTATTTAAATTTGAATAGTTTAAATTAAAATAAAAGTTAATTCAATATATATCAAACATTTTTATTAAATTTTTTTATTAAATTTTAATATAATAATAAAATATTTTGATACTACTTATCTATAAATTTAAATAGTTTAAATTATAATAAAAATGTAATATAAAATGAATACGAAGTGTAATTCAATATTAATCGTACTATAAATATTTATTCAAGATTTTTATTTATTTTTAATATAATAATATAAATAATATTTTAAATTTCAATGAAAGTATAAATAACAAAAAAATAAAAAAAAGTATAATTCGATATTTATCAAATTTTATCTCTTCAAAATTTCAGTTTTGATATATAAGTTAATATATACTTGAATTTTTTTTATATATTTAATAATATTAATATTTAAATTATATATTTAATAAAATTTATAAATGTAAATCAAGATTAGTGACATTTAATTAATATTTTTATACAAAATTAAATATTTTAACTGAAACTTGTTTTACGACTAGGATGTTATAAAGACTTAACCGATACTTTACATTTTTTGGCCTTTTCAATCCCTACATATCGTGAGATATCGCAATAATTCCCCTCGTGGCTCACATTAAACCATTTTGGTTGCGGACATTCTGACACACTAACCACGTTGGCATACGTCACGACAACCCTGGCCACGTGCTGCCGGTAAAGAATCACCAGTCGGTCCACGCTATCACTGTTTCCTATCAACGCTGTCGGGTCTGAGCTCTTAACTCGCGTCTGCCATGGCTTTCCGCCTTCTTTATTCATTTCCAGAACTGGAGACTCTTCTCCAAAAACCAGAGAGGACACTTTCAGGGACATTCCGGTCATTTCAAGCCAAGAATTACGGCCTTCAAATGATTTGACGACAAGTATTTAGGAGAAGGAAGGTGAACAGTGGAATCCACGTGGTGGAGTGGGGTTGGTAAGCTCACATCCTTCTTTACGTAGAAGATAAACAAAGGAATGTGCAAAAGAAATATATATATATATATATATAGTAAGGGCCCTCCTTACTTTCCATTTCCAGTTTCTCTGAAGCTGCAACTCTTTTGGCCTTCCAAACTTGTTCATCTTACACTTCCAATATAGTATTAGTATATTAAAATTATCAACCATCATAACATTATAAATTATTTTACAATTCCCAGTTCTATAGTTTTTCTTTGTCGACCCTATAAAAATAAAAAAATTTATTCTACTATTGTAACAAATTTATACAAAAGCTAAATATAATTTTGATTAAGATAATAAAGATTAAGATGTTTTGATTCATATATATTTTCTAAAATTTATCAAAATATGAAAAAGGCATAAATGCATTCAAAATAATTTTTTTTTGTTTCGTAAAAAGAAATCAACCTCTCAATAATAATATAGATATAGAATGTTCCGTTTGGTAACATTGTAATATGGCTCTTAGTGCCAATTGTTTTATTGTTTAGTTGTTAAAATCAACTTAATATTTATTATATCACTTTTCTAACTCCATAAATTGTAATACATTAGTTTTTTTCTCTCATTTTTTTTGGATTTTTTTGGGTCTATTTTATTATCAATGTTTGGGGTTTGTGGTTACTCTTTTCAATAAGATTTTTTCTAAGGTTTGAACCTACATTTCCTTTAGCTAACTAACTACCAGCTATTAGTTATCCCGCCAACACTCCCCCTCAAGTTGAGGGAAGGTACAAGTCTTTAACCCCCAACTTGGATATTGAGAATTCATGTCGTTGGACTCCAAGTGCTTTGGTCATCAAATCTGACAATCAATCTCTCTATGTTTGGTGTGTTCATGAAAGATCGAATTTGCTACAATCTGAAGAGCTACTTGGCTATTAGAAAACAATAAAGTCTTATCCATTTTCTCAAGGCATATTTCCTTTAGTAAGCCATCTAACCATACAATTTCTATTCTTGCTACTGCCATACTCTTATATTTTGCTTCTGCAAATGATCGTGAGATCGTGATTTGCTTCTTCGATTTTCAAGAAATTAAGGAGTCTCAAATCTTGGCAAAAAAACCAGTGATTGGCCTATTGGACATAGGACATGTAGCCCAATCTGAGTCACAGTATGCAACCAGTTATGATTTACCAAACGTTGACAATAGAATTCCTTGACCAGGGTCCTTCTTAATGTATCTGACTATTCGAAGGACTACTTCCAAATGAGACTTTTTTGGCTTATGCATGAATTGACTCAAATGTTGAACCACAAATGATATGTATAGTCTTGTATTAGTCAAGTACAACAATCACTTTAAAAGCCTTTGGTAAAATGCAACATCTAGGATTAACTAATCACTGCCATTATTTAACCTGGTGCACTCATCATACTCAACTGATGTGAGCTTTTGGTTTTGTTCTAGTGGTGTGTTCGCTAGCTTCATCTCTCCTAATCTCACCTCTGCTATTAACTCAAATGTATACTTCCTCTGGTTCAGTACAATAACCTTGTTGGATCGTGCCACTTCCATTCCTCTAGTTCAGTACAATACCCTTGTTAGATCGTGCCACTTCTATCCTAATGAAATACTTCAAATCACCCCAATCTGTCATTTTAAAATTTTGATGAAGCACATTCTTTAACTCATTGATCATTCCAATGTGATTTCTAGTTATCAACAAGTAATCAACTTACACCAATAAAATCACAAAGTTATTTCCTTGCCGTTTGGTAAACAATGAGTAATCATACCTGCTCTGGATATAACCACCAACCACCAGAGCTTCTGTGAGTTTTAAGTTTCATTATTGAGAAGCCTGTTTCAAACCATACAATGACTTGAGCAAACAACAGACCTTGTACTCCTCCTGTTTGTGAAACCCCTCAGAGATGTCCATATAAACCTCATCATATAAATCGCCCTAAAAGATTGCATTATAAACATCCATTTGAAAGAGGGGCCATTATGCATAGCTGCCACACTAATTATGGCACGCATAGTCACCTGCTTAACCACAAGAGAAAAAGTCTCTTGAAAATTAACTCTTCTCACTACTTAAAACCTTTACCCACCACTTGGGCCTTAGACCATTCAATAGAACCATCGAAGTGATATTTGACTTTATACACCCATTTGCAACCAATGGGAACTTTGGTGATCAAGGGACTACTTCCCACGTATCATTCTCCTCTAAGGCTCGAATCTCATGTTTCATAACTTTAATCCACCTTGGATCCAAAATGGCTTCACTGTTTAATTAGGGTTCAGGTATAACAAATATACTAGCAAAAAACATTTGAGTATGACTGGTAAGTGAGAAAAAGAGTAAACTTGGGAAATAGAATAAGAACATGTATCAAGTGGAGTAGATGATTGATTGGAACAAATGTAATCTTTCATCCATGCAGGTTGCTTAGAGGATTAGGAAGTGCGCCTTAATGGTGGCAAGGTAAGTGAGGGAGGCCAGGGATGAAAATCAGGAATATAAGGAACCGATGGTTCAGGTAAAAGAAGGTCAGGTGAAACAGGAAGGTCATGAGAGGTGGTAGGTGTATTTGAGAATGGTGAGGAAACATGTAAGTGGGAACAATAGGCAAAAGTTTAACATTGAGGGAAAATGAATAATCTTGTGTGGGAAAAATAAAAGAAGCCTTGGTAGGAAACTTAAATGGAAAAATAGGTTCATGAAACACAATATTACGGTTAATAAAAAAAATTTGGTGGCAAAGTTGAACAACATGTACCATTTTTGAACACCAGAATATCCCATAAACTTATATGGAATAGCTTTGGGAGAAAATTTATCTTGATAATGAGGTGTGGTCGCATAACAAAGACAACAAAAAACTCTTAGGCGAGAAGGATCAGATTTTTTATTGTAAAAAACTTCAAAAGGACTTTGCCAGAATTTGCTAGGCATATTTGATTGAAACTTCAAGGACCTAGCAACCTCAAGTAAATGTTTGTGTTTAAACTCAACTACATTTTGTTGTGGAGTGTAAGTGCATGAACTCTGATAAACAATCCCCAATTTATTGAAATGATCAGTGCACTCATGTTTAAAAGAACTCATAACTATTTTCACTATGAATGGTCTTTACATTAGCTAAAAATCGATTTTTTATCATAACAAAGAAATATTTAAGTTGTATAAGAGCGTTACTTTTCAGCTTTAAGAGATACACCCATGGCCTTAGAGAATAATCATTTAAAATGGTTTAAAAAAATACCTATGACCACTATGAGTGGAAACTCTATAAGGTCCCTATAATTGCAACCTAGTTTGTTTAGCTATTGGACAAATGGGACATTGTTGAACTTTACCACCATTCGAAACTAGGCAAGGGAGATTAAGCACATTGTGCAACCTTGAGAGGGAAGTATGGCCAAGTCTTGAATGCCAAAAAAAAAAAGTGGAGTCAACATTTATAGAAGCTGTAAAGATTTTGGAATCAGATGTGGAAGCTACTGAGGTGGATGACGTAGATGTTGTGACCGTGGTTAAAGCATTAGAAGATTGTAAGATGTAAAGACCAGTTTGTTCTCTACCAATCCCTTCATCTTTCCACTTGAGAGGTCTTGTAAAAAAAAAAATCAAGACAGAAAGAAGCAACACAATTCAAATCTTTGGTAAGTTTAGAAATGAAAAAAAGATTATAGCAAAACTTTGAGATGTAAAGGACATTTTTAAGGTGAAGATCGAGGTGAATGGTGCATGTTCTGATATGTGTAATTGTTGTAGAGGATCCATTGCGTAATCAAACACAAGATGGGGATGATGCAATAGAATAGGAGATTCTAAACCATGGAGATTAGAAAGCATTTGGTTGGTAGCACCTGTATCCAAGATCTACTCATCAGGTGAAACAATACCTGCCATACTTGCCACAACTTCAACAATAGGTTTTTTTTTTCAATAGACTTAGAATTTGTTGATACTGTGCATCAGTAAACAATGGTTCTTGGTGACTAATTGTAGCGTCATTATCTCCAACCACAACAACATTTAAATCAAATGAATCACTAACCATAGCATTATTCATCACAAACCTGATTGAAATCTTCTTTTTGGTGAACTTGAAGTCAAAAGCGTAACCAATTAACCTGTAGTAGTTTTTCCTCTTATGCCTTTTAATTTTGCAGTGATCACTTATTCCTTTAAACCTTTTCTTATGAGACATATTAGTAGAAAATGATGTTAGATCAGCACCTATAATCCCCGGAGTGAGTTATCTCTAGGATTCCTCCTGAACAAGAATAAAGTATACCTGATTGACAAAAGATAAATGGATCATCAAAAGAATCTAACTACGAACAACATTGTAAGTTTCATTTAATCCCATCCAACATTGAAAAAGTTATTGCATAACATGCTCAATATTTCTCCTGGATTGATCACAACCACAAAAAGAGAAAAGGGCAAGAGCATCATACTCATCCTATAAGAACCACAACTTTGTAAAATAAGTAGATACATTGGAGATACCTTGGACATGAGAAGTTATTTCCCGATGCAAGAAAAAAATCCTAGAATAATCAACATTGTTAAATCTTTCTCCTAGATCTTTCTAGACTGCCTTTGCACTGAAAGCAAAAATGATTCTAGTCGACAGCTACTTGCTAACAATACTCAATATCCAGGACAATACAATAGTATTACAACGCTCCCATTGTGAATACAAATCCTTAGAGAGAATCTTTAAAACAAGTATCATCAACAAGCCCTAATTTGTTATTGGCTAATAATGCAATTTTCATAGATCGACTCCAAACATTATAGTTTTCAATTCCAAGAAGTTGATGAGATACAAGTAACGAACTAGGTGTGTTCGAGGAATGTAGATAAAGAGGATGATTAAAATTGATAACCTGATCGGAGAGATTTATGGTCGTAAACAAGATCAACATATTCCAACTACAAGCTTTGGAAAAATAGCAAGACTAAGAAGAAATTACAAACAACCTAATAACTTTTAATTGCAATCAAGAACAACTTCCAGGAAAAATGATGATTGAAATACGATGACCATCAATTGCTCTGATACCATGTTGAGATAGCAGCAGGTAACAAAACAATCGATTGAAAGCAAAAACAATTGATTGTTACGATAACAGTTGACAACGAAACAATCGATTGAAAACAAGAAACAATCATTGAACAGAGGAAAGAATGAATCAGAGCTGAAAAAATTATCAAGCTTGTTTTCATAATTACTATACTGTTGTTTATTTACATTAACTGCTATTTAACAACTGACTTCTAACCAACTACCAGGTATTAGTTATCCTACTAATAAAATTTTCAAATATATTATTTCTATAAATTACATGCCAAATTATATTTGAGTTTTATTTTAAGTTTTTTATTTTATGAAATATTTATAATATTTTTTTAACTCATATGCACGTAAAAAGCTTATATAATTTTATAAAAATAACATTTTTGGTAAATATATTGTTTTCGAAAAATATAAATTAGGATTATATTTGTGAAATAAACCTTAAAAAATATCTAGTAGTAAATAGTTCACTGTTTGATATAAAAAAAATTATGAGTTGTTAAGATTTTTTTTTCTTTGGTTAAGGATAAAATTGATAAACTAATAAAAGAAATTCCTTAATTTTACTTCAAACAATAAACTATTTTAGTATTGATGTACTAATCAATCAAACAAAATAATTTCTACGAAAAAAAAGAAAGTAAAATAAGAAATGGCGGTTTAGTTTCATGTAAAAAGAAAACATTTTGCCATGTTAAAGTGATGTGAAAAAGAAAAAATATCGAAAATGCAGAATTTTGAGTTTTGTTTCCGCGTTACTTTAAAATATGAGAATTTAATAGTTAAGATTAACAGGACCTACCAAAGTTGTGATATGGCTCTTCTCTTGCTTGGGATTATTAATACGGCAAAGTAATATGTCTAAGTCTTATTTTACAGTTTTAGGGTTAAGCCATAAACAACAGACTTTAAAAGGATTAAATCCGTTAGGTCTAATTTCAATTCAAATGCATGGTGGCGTTATCTAATGATATTCCTGAGTTGCTATCGTGGAAAAAGGGGTTATGCAAGCCTAAGATAAAAAAAAATAAAAAGAAAATGCATGATCTTGAATAGAAACCCGCATGGACGCATGGCTTGAAAACTTGGTTAACTTTATACAAAGATATATCATGAGTAATTTGGAATCAAAGCATGTAGGAAGTGTCCTGTATTGAACCGATATTTGGATACAAATTATTTGCCTTTCTTCTCTTTCTATATTTATAATCCTCATTTGGGGACCAAAACTAAAGTGTTTTTGACCATCTCTTTTTCATGCAATTATCGAATAATATTGTTTTTTTCCATTGGAAAATTAAAATTATACTTGGATTATTCCAAATATATCTTTGATCTTTTTGTATATACATATGTTGGGATGCATGTTAACAGTATAATATCGGATGGGATGGAATATGTACAGGAGGAGCAGAGAAGTGGGAAGGTGAACTAGGGTGAAAGTGTAGGGAAGTGAGTTGGTAGTCCACGTAGGACGGTGGTGGGTCGGCCGTGGTCACCAATCATACGGCGGACCGCATCATTGAACTCATTAAAGCCCCTCCCTCGATGCGGCCCCACGCCTACCATCAAAGCTGGGGCGGTAGTGAACCCCAAACAACCACTTTCTCTCTCTTCCTACCTCTCACAGTTTAACAAATAACAAGAATAAATTATATAAAATAATAATGATAAGATAAGAGTTAGCGTAACCTGCAAAAGGAGATCTTTGGGGTCCTATTAGGATCTTCATTCTTGAACCCCTTTTTTGACATCGACCACCCTCCAAACTCCTCTCTCTCTCTCTCTCGGTCCAAGAACAACCCCTTGCCCTTACCCTTTTAAGTTTTTGTTTTTCCCATTAAAGCTTTGTCTTGACATGAGTTGGTGAAGAAAAAATCTCCCTTTTCTTACTTCTCTATTTTAACACTATAAGTTTTGATGGTAAGGTTGGATTTGAGTCGAGTTTATATAAAATATTAATAAATATTTTGTTAGTTTAAGTTCTGTTGAATTCACCATATAGATTTTAACTATTGTCTCATCTATTTTAAATTTATTTATGTTATTTTTTAAAAAATTAAAAAATAATTCAAATTTAAATAAGTAAATTCAACGCACAAAAAAAAAAAAAAATCAATGGTTTAACCAAACTCTTGAAAGTCACTCATAACACACTTCCTTTCACTCTTTATTCTAAGGTGTGAAACATAAGCTTCGTTCAAGGGACATCGACTATGATTGCACTCCTTGTAAGCATTAAGTCTAGCATTTGTACCAATGAAATAACGCACACACTACTTTTCTAGACCCTATATTTATATATATGCATTTTATTTTTCACTAAGGAGACTATGATTGGAAATGAAAATATTTAGACCCATTTGGTAGAAATTGGAAAATATATAATTTTTTTCCAAAATTTTCTAGATTTTTGAGTAATATAACATTCTATGAGATGATGATTAACCATCATATGAATTGGAGTGGATATCCTGTGGCTAATTTAAACATTGCTATCATGTTTCGGAAAAGCTAGCGAGTGATTGAAAGCTTCACCTCGAACAAACACTTCCTTTCTTGAATGGTTTTTGCATATTATAGTAACCAGGGTTTATGATATTTCCAAATCATTGTAAGAGAACATCCAGTAAAAGAGGACTAGTTTTGAAGGCTGAACTTTCTATCCTTTGAGGTTTTCCATTGAAGAAAAAAAATAAGAAATATATAAAAGCAAGGAAAATTATTTGGTTTTGTTATAACAATTAAGTTATACAAGGTATTTAGCTTCAAGGTACGGTGCGGAGAGCCATTAAAAATGGAATTTTGAGATGATATTCTAGTAAAGTGATGACCAATGATTCATGTCCCTGTCTTGCTTTGGTCGTGGAAGATGGAGGATTTATAGTAGAAGAAAGGCTTGGAGCGGATCTTTCTTAGAAGTGTACATGGGTCACGTTAGGTTAGGGCCAGGACTATGCATGATATTAACACACTTTATACTTGTTCAAAATAGGCTGCAGAGCCCTAAGATTAGCTCACACAAATTGTATGAACCATTGGTTCATCATCTGGAAGAAGACATCACTCGCCTCGCCTCAAGGCCCTTACGGAACAAGCACACTGTGAATAGCTCCTTGATAAAAAAAATGGGAATGTTACTTTCAACCTCATCTGTTACAACAAAATTTGATTCATCAAACATTATAAATTTATAAGAAAAATAATGTCAAATCGGACCATAAGGTGTCACACTATCACAAGTTATTGTGGCATGTATTTCTAGACTCATTTCACACGTTACGCTCAGTCCTAAAACTGACTAAACCGTAGCTCTGATACAACTAAATGTAACACCCCTTACTCGACTCAATCGTCGGGTCTGAGCAATAAGGTGTCACATTTGTTGCCGGAGAAACTATTGATAAATTCACAGTAAAATCATCATTTCACATCATTAATCATGCAATCAACAATAATACAACATTGAATAATATGAGCATTCTTTCCCAGATCTCATACGAGCATATGAATACTTTAAAGTCAACCTAAATCAAATATGGATCTTATTGTAACATTTTAAAAAATTTTGATCAAGGAAACCATAAAGAAAACATTTAATATTCAGTCATGTCATAAATACCTAGATAATAAGATACAAATTTAAATTCAAGCCTTAATTGAGCTTACGAAAGCTCTTTTGTAGACCCAAACATGAGTTAGGACCAAATTGCAAAGTTTTCAAAATTTCTAGATCAGGGATCGATACCCCATATAAGTACCAATACCAATCTAAGTTTCAGTGTTTCAAAAAATTTGATTTAAAGTGAAGAGGTATCGATACTATACTTGAAGTACCGATACTTCCCTTTAGGTACCTATACCTTCCATTGGTATCGAACCATTTTATCATTTTGTTTTACAAAAACTTGTTTAAGAAATGCCAAGTTTCGATACCTTTATTTGTGGTATCGATACCTTGATGCCAAATATGTTAAAATCTTCCATTTTGGTACCTATTCCATGTTCAAACTCAAACACATTCAAATTATGCCTAAAAACACCATTAATGTCACACTTGGTTTCTTTTAAACCCGTAAATTTGAAACAATTAAGGGTTAAATTGGAAGAAATTATAAGTTGGTGATCTCTACTGAAAAATGAAGGAAATATAGAGGATGCTTTGGATATAGTTAAGTTCTAAATCTGATTCGGTTGGATTAGAATCTGCTGGTCCCATAGTCGAGGGAAAAATGATTGCCAATGGATTGGATGGTTTCTAAATGGTTAAAGCCCATGTGAGAAGGGCTATCAATAGTCAGGGAAATAACTTCCCAGGGAGAGAATTCTTCTCACTTTTGTTTCACTTTTATTTCTTTCTTCATCATCTTCTTCTTTGGTTGCTCCTATAATGACACGAAAGTTAGTAGTGTCAGAAAAGTATGCTTTCGGGACCTCGTTCTATAAATCAGACTCATAAATATTTGATAGTTATGTTAGAAGCGAATTGACTATATGTGTTGAGATTAATTATAGCTGTTATTAAGTCGGATAAATGTATAAATGTTGTGAATGAATGTGAATTTGAACATTGGTTTGTATTGAAATATGAAATGAAAACCTTATTAATTATGCAGATTGAGTCAGATATAGATGACATGCCATAGGATTGGAAGAGTTCAAGGTTACTTCGACTACAAGTCGATGAGGCACTGAGTGTCAATTTTTTTCAGTTTTACCGACGAGACATTAGGTGTCAAATTTATTTATAGCACTGAACGCAATTACTTACTTTGGATTTATTTAACCGATGAGACATTAGGTGCCAAACTGATGTGTTAGTTGGATCCGTGTATCTATCCTGGTTCGAGTCATGTTAATAGGGAAAGTAAATGGTAAACTTGAGTTATCGATTTTGAAATGGTAAATGTTATTGAATTGGAAATGCTATTGAAATAGCAAGTGATATGAAATGAAATGTGTATTGAAACCAAAATGGAAAATGGATATGTATGAATTGAATTTTCCATGTATTATCATTAGTAAAATATATATAGTAAAATAAGGTCTATATGAATTTGTACATTTGAATTGATATTAGCTTAGCATCATCTAGTCTTACTTTAAGCATTTAAATGTATTATATTTTTCTTTTAAAGTTCAGATTATAGAAATATCACTGAGTTATACTTAACGTATGATTTTGTTTTTCTCGTGCGCAGGTTAGGTGCTTAGCAGTTCGATCATCGATTCAGCATCTAGTGGAAATCCCGAACTCAAGTGTTAATGAATGGTTCCTTTTGTTTTGGTGTGTACCTAGGACATGTTATACTTATTTTGATCATTTTAAATCTTGTTGGTCTTTAAAAGTTGTATGGATATGTATATAAACTGATGGTAATTGTCAAATTATAGTTATTTTACCATAGTAGTTGAATATGTGCTTAATAGTTTGATAGTTGAGGAGTTATAATTGCAAAGTGTATGTGCTTGGTTGATGCATTGGTTTTGGTTTCGTAATGGTTAATAATGTTGGTGTATGAATTATGGTTGAAAATGAACGACTTATTTTGCCTTGGATAGGTTAAGTGATACATGTTTATCTAGTCATTTTGAGGTTACATTGAAGGCATATTAGTTAGGTACCTAGGATGATAGTTGTAAGTGATGTTATTAACTTGTTTTGGATGCCTTTGGTTAGGTTGTAATGTGGTTTAAATGAAAGCTTGAGGCTTAAGCATTTCAAAGTTGCATAGCTCGGATTATAAGGTATTTTTTAGGTACACACAGGTTGATACATGGCTGTGTGTCCCACACGGTCACCCTATACGGCCATGTGGCCTATTAAATTTTGGAATATGTTTTTCCCAAATGGTCACAGGTTGTTACACGGCTTGGATACATGACCATATGACCCTATTTCGAATTGCAAATGGTTTGGCACACGGTCTAGGACACGACCGTGTGACTCGCTTTTCAAATTTTACACGGTCTGGCCGCATGACCATGTTCTTAAACCACACGAGCTGAGCCTTGTCACACGGCCTAGCGACACAGCCATGTAACCCTAATTTCACATGATATCAGGTTGTTGCACGGTTTGTTCACATGGCCATCTGAGCCATCCGCATGATCTTGGCCAGTCCATACAAGCAAAGAAGACAATTATGTGTCTCCAGTTTTCATATTTTTCCCAACTTTTTATTTTTAGTTCAAATCGATTTTCGTTCATTCCCGAACTGTAACAGCCCGTTTTTAGTAAAATCAGAACAATGGTTTTGAGACCAAAAATACGAAGTCAAAAAAAATATTTTATTATTATTTTATGGTTTACAGCATGATAGTATTACTGTATAAAAATTTCGTTAAGAAATTTTACCGTTTGTATGCTTAATTTGATAAAAAGGACTAAATCACGTAAAGTGCTAAAGTTGTGATCTAATAGCTAAAGGTATTAAATAGCTATAGAACATTAAAGTGGAAGTCCTTATATGGTAATCTGACTATTTAAGTTGGTAGTGGATTTACATGGCTTGGCAATTGTGTGAATATTAATGTTTTTAAAGGTTAATTAAGTAATTAAATAATAAATGATAAATTAATAAAACAAAAGAAAGCTTTCATCTTTTATGTTCTTTCTTGAACCGAAACAAAAAGGGAAGGAATCCATTTTTGTGTTTTACATTCGGGCAAGCTTATCTAGCTCAATTAGGTATGCGTTTTTGTCCTGCTTTTAATTATTTTTACCCTTCCGGGATCGTTGTAGCTTAATCTAGCTAGCCCGGGGACTAACTTGTGAAACTGTTAAATTGTTAAGGTATAACCATTAATGAACATGCTTGAGCTTTGAAGTTTGATGATAGAAAATGAATGGTTGTTGTTAGATAAACAACTTTTGTAAATGAATTTTTAGTGAAATTGTCAAATAGGGACTAAATTGAAAAAAAAAGAAATATTACATGGTGAAATTATGAAATAATTGAAGTATAGTGCATGCTAAGGACCTATTTGATATTTGGCCATAGTGGGTTGTAATGAAATTGTGTAATGAACTAGGGACTAAATTGCAAAGAACTAAATGTATATGGGCAAAATGTTAATTTTTCCAAAAATATGTTTTTGGACTAATTTGAATGAAAAATATATTAAATTGAATTAAATTTATCCACATAGATCAAGAGAGACCTTGTATAGAGTTAGATCGGGGCAAAGGAAAAATCTCAGATTAATCACCTCCGTATCTATATATACTCATCGAGGTAAGTTTGTGTAATTAAATTGAGTATTTATATGTTTTAATTGAATTAAATGTATGTGATTTGTATAATTTCCATGTATAAATACTGATCGTATATCAGCTGACATACAACAATTTACCGAGTCCTGTTTGAACTTTAGGAATTCGTAGGATACAAATGACATGTCATTAGGGTTACCGATTTGGTTGTGTTCCTGTATGTGTTGCGGGCACACCACAACTCGTATGAGCTTACCGATTCACAGCTTGTATGAGCTTACCAATTTACAGCTCGTGAGAGCATACCGATTCATAGCTCGCATGAGCATACATGTATAGAAATTGAAGGATTATAGTTTAGCACACTATGTGTGAGCTATCCCGAGTATCCAACAATATTCTAAATGGTTCAACGGGCAATGTTATGATACGATAAGACATAAGTTCAATACGAACTATTACAGGTATACATATGAATTACATGGAAAATTAATATTACATGGTATATAGGTATATGAAATGGATGATACATGTATATGGAATTTGATTAATTGTTAACATGGTTGATGTATATGTGCTTAGGCATTTGGCCAATATATGTTGGGATATACTTTTCTTACTTACCTTTTATGTTAATAAATGGTAAGTTAAATTCTATGTTATACGAACTTACTAAGCTTAAATGCTTACTCTGTGTACTTTCTGTGCTTTTAGTGAATCGGAAGCTCGTTCAAGTTAGAAGCTTGTCGGAGCTACATACATTATCCATCGGCTCACTCAGTACTTTTGGTTGGTTTAAATTTGGTTATAATGGCATGTATAGACTATTTTGGCTAATGTTGGCCTATATGTTTTGTTGAAATTGTGGCAATATGATTTGGCTTGTGTTTTGCTATATTTTGGTATATATATAGATAGCCTTATCATGTTGATGCGTGGCTTGAAGTGGTTGAATGATTAAAGGTAAAATGATAGTTATATGAGCATTTTGTATAAGTGTTTTGTGAGTTAATGAATTGGTTGTGAATTGGTACCTTGTTGTGTAAGACATATATGTCTAATTATGTTAGAAATTGAAAGGCATGTTTAACATCAATTGGTATGTTTTGGTAAAGTGATTTACATGTTATGTAATGATGCAATTATGTATATAATTTAGTTGAACATTTGGTTATATTAAATACATAGTTAAACATGTTTGTAATGGTCATTTGAGGTGCCTAAGGGCATATTGGTTGTATGTGAATATACTACATGTTTAAGGCTTGATTTTGCTTGTTTTGGATGTCTTAATATGGCTTGTTTATATGCACAATGTTGAGTGTAGGTGGATACTAAATTGGATGTGAAATATGCTTGTAAAATGACTATTTTCATCCACACGGGCAGAGACACGGCCATGTGTGACATACGGCCAGGTGACACGGTCATGTGTCCCTTGTAGTTTTTAAAAGGTTACAATCAGGTTGTACATGGCCTAGCACACAGGCTAGCACACGGGCGTGTGAGGTTACTTCGAAGGGTACATGGCCTAGCACACAGGTCTGTAGCTTGACCGTCTGACCAAGTCAGAGAGTTACACGGGCTGGGATACGACCTTGTGTCCCTATTTCGAATACCCACACAGCCTAAGACACGGGCGTCTCTCCTGGCCATGTGAGTCACACGACCTGGCCACATGGTCGTGTGACCCCTACAGCTTTGAAAATTTTCAATGTTTTCTGAAAAATTTTTTGAGTTTCCAATTTAGCCCCGACTTGTTTCTAATGTGTATTTTGGGCCTCGAAGGCTCGTATATAGGACAATATGAATGATTTTGTATGGTTTTTTATATGAATATTGATATGTTTTGAATTGTTGAAATTTCTGTCTATTTGATCCGTAAACTCCGGTAATACCCTGTAACCCTGTTTCGGCAATGGATACGGGTTAACGGTGTTACACAAACTTTTTAAAACTTTTTTCTACTTAATATTACTTAAAATTGATGGAATAATACATTATATACATGTTTTTATGTGATTATTTAATATTTATTTGTGCTTTTTTATTTGTAAATTTGTTTGTAATTGAGTAATTTTGTTAGTAGCATCCTATTGCTCGAGTTCGGTGAACGGACTTGGTGAGGGGTGTTACAGCTCCAAAGAAGAGATAATTACAGAAAGCTTTGTATGGAGTGATGATTAAGAGATTTTAGTTGGAAAGTAGAGGATCCAACAAGTTGGTAAGGCTCCAAGTCCTTTGGTATACGAAAGATTAAGGAAATGAAGTTAAGGGTTTTCATAACCATTTTAGGGGTTCTGCATGTTCCGGAGCACATTTTTAAAAAATAAGAATGCTGAGTTTAACTAATGATTTTGGGTTCTCATGATTCACTGCCATGAGGATAGGAGCTCTAGTATTTGGAAAAGTTAACTTGATAAGGCGAAGAAGCATCAAGTTAGTTTCTATACTCCACCTTTGAGATGGTGTGCATTTTTCAAGAGTATGTGTTAGTTCCAAACTAAGTTCCATGATGATGCATAATCTTTGTTGTTTGAGAATGCTTGTGTACATAAGGTTAAGTAGGTTTGTAACACTCCGCTCGGCGTAGTCTCAGTTGGTGGTTTGTGTGGGCGGATTGTTGGCTAAAGTATAAGACAATGAAGGCTAATTTGCGCCCTATATGCCAAGTTAAGTTAGTGTTGGTTGTCTTGCCATGATTGACGGATTGTTTAGCCAATCAAGTAAGTCTATAAAGATTTGGTTGAAGGTTTGTCTTTTAGGGAAGTATAGGTTACTGATCTATATGTCTTGGCGTGGTCGTTGTGGGGAACCCGCCAATCAGCGAATTCTCTTGGAAAGCCTTATGTTAACGGACTCTTCTATAACTATCTGCCAGTGGCGAATTGTTAGGCCATGGACCCGATAGTTTTCTTTATAAGAACGTGGGTATGTTGTTCAGTTTTAGTTGGTTTCTTGTTAAGATCTAGTTGGAAATTAACTAGAGTGCAAGGAGGTTTAAGGTAGCATTTGTCTCAAAATTATTATGTCGACCACAAAAGGGTGCTGAGTCAGTTTTGCATGGTTGGCCACATGTAGGGTTATTGTAAGAGTCGTGTAGGTAATAAATAATGGTGTGGTTGTTGTAATAGGGGTTCTTCTTTCTTTATTTCTTTGGCCTTGCTTTATTCTAGTAACCCAATAAAAGGGAATAACACTGAAGATCGAGCGAGTGCCTGAATAATAAGTAAAGGTTGTGGAGTGTAATAGAAGACTTCGAGGTGTAACCATCTTCCTTGAGATCTTTTGTAAGTCTCCAATCAGTGGGTATCCAGTTTGTGTTAGTTGCCTAAGAGTGTCTTCTAAGTCTCTGTATACTATTAAGTTCTGGTCGTCATAGTTACAGATTATGAATTCAGGTGAAACTGTCCTCATGAAATATGGTAAGTTGTTGCATGTAATCATCTACATGTGCATGTAAGTGATAAGAAACAAACATGACTTCCTTGGTGTGCAAACCTTAAATCCTCAACGTTGAGAAGGAATCTTTGATAGTGTAATTGCAATGTATAATAATATTGCATGATAAGTGGTAACTCTTACTCCTATTACTGTGTTGAATAGTAGCGTATCCGCTAAGTTGTTGTGCTTGGCATACAATATCTACCCTAGTGAAATTGAATTTGGTAGGCATCTAAGTACCAGTCAATTAATATCTACCTTAAGGGAAGTAACCCTTCTGTTTATGTTAAGGCAATTGTTCTTAGGGAAAGTAGTTGCGAATTCTATTCGACAAATGATAGAGTCCACCAAGGATAAGTATCCACCATTGTTATATATAGGAGGGTGTAAGCCCAATTATCTTGACGTGAAGTTTGTTGACTTATTGCTATTTATATATATAAGTTCAATAATGTTGTTCGTGGAACTTGTTTAGAAAGGGTTGATCATTTATATTTCTAGAACTCACTAAGTTCTTTCGAAATTACCCCATTTCTTTTCCTTTTCTAGGTTTTACCACGACGTCGAGGGCTTGTGGTAGGGACTTAGTTCGAAGATAGCGACCTCTGTTGTGAGCCTCACTCATGTTTGTTTTGTAACATTCAATTTGGGTGGGTGGTGTGTAACTTTATCTTGTAACTGACATTTGTAATAATTACATATTTTTTCAAATCACTATTTTAAGATAATGTTTATGTACTCTTGAAGTATAGGTTAACCTTTGTGAATTATGGTTTATAATATCATCTTTTAGTCGTATACGCCAAACTAATTTAAACGATATTTAACCATAAGTGATGCACTTGAAACTTTTGTGTGGAAAATAACTCACCTTACATTTTATATAAACCTATTGTCTTTTGTAAGGCTTCCACTGAAAATTCATTTTCAATTTTTTTTATATTACTTGGTGTATCCTTGATTTGATTATATTGTCATTTAAAATTTTGTGCTAACGCACCAGTTTAGTGAATATACGCCAAAACCTCAATAAAAGTATGAACCAAGCTTAAGCCTACTTTTAGTGTAAAGCATCAGTCTTCTAGTAGGAGTTAGGGTGTTACAAGGTTTGTAAGTATCTGCCAGTGTGTCATTATGAAAGAGATGGTTATAGCCTTATGCTTGAAGAGTAGCATACACCATAATTCAATGATTATGAATTGTGTGTACTGTCTGTTTGCATGTACTGTGGACAGATGGGAATCACCGAAGGGTTTAGATAAAGTTAGGATCTGGGAAATATGAATTTCTGTCAGATACCACTATACGGTGTTACTGTGTGCAAACTATGATGTACGAAGCTCTAGGCCTTGCGGAGAGGACACTACAGTGTTCGAACATCAATGTTAGGAATAACGTAATTGAGGAATGGGCGGAGGTATAGGGAAATTGGAATGCTATTTTTATTCTGCCATTCGGGATTGCTGGGAGCAAGCCGTGATATGTGAAGCTCCAAGCCTTTCGGGGGGATACTTAGGTGTTTGAGCGTCAAGGTTGATATGAGATGAATTGATATCGACCATTATAGCAATCTATAGACTCTATGGGACGATACTAGGACAACGGTATGGTCCTTTGGAGTGACACCTCTAAGAGGTTTAAAGTGTAATACCATAGCTCGGCTATAGCAACTAAAGTAGTTGACAAGTAAGACGATAACTCGGCTACTGCAGCTTGTGGAGTCCGTTGAGACACTAAAAATGTGTTAGTTCATCGAGACAATAAACATGGGTAGACAATTAAGATAGTAATCACAGGAAGTTTTACAAACCAGTAAAAAGGGTTTAAAAGGAAAATAAAAATAAGAACATGCAATAGATAGCTAGTGGAACGAAAGAATCTACCAATAAATGGGAAACATAATAAAAGTAGGAAAAAGCTGCTAGAATAGTAGTCATGAAGGCCAGTAGGGCATATGGGTGGTAACCTAGCAAGAAATAGTCACGAGAGATGACGCACCAATTTTTCCTCGTGTATAAGCAAACAAAGTATGGTTTAATCGAGAATTGTAAACAAGGATCTGCCATCAAGAATATCTAGAAGGTACTCAAAGAAACCTGTATGCTTATAGTTGATTGAAAGTATACCGATTATCCATAAGGAATAAGGGGTTAGTTAAAACCTACAAAAAAAGAGAGAGTTGCCAAAAAGGGAAACATCGAGTGACATATATGTCTGTCAACACTATTCCTCTTTAAAGGAAAAACTAGTGTGGAAAGATCTACCAAATAACTAGTTCCGTAGGGAACCAACATGTAAGAGGAATCATGAATTCAGGCGGTCACCTAGATGATGGTCTACTGGGTAATGTAGGCTAAAGCAATCCACAACAGACAAGTATGTTTCACCTCAAAAACAAGATATCTCTATTAGGGCAGAATATAAAGAAGTAATCCAAACAACATTGCAACCTGAGGTAGGGTGGAGACAATAAAGATGGACCTAGATAAGAACGTCAATGCACGTGGACCTTTTTAGTAGGCTATATGAGTAGATAGACCTCACGGACAGAGGCGTGTTCATAAGCCAGGACAAAATCAGAATGGTTAAGCATGGAAAGAGTTGGAAGGAGAAAGAATACATAAGGAGAATTGAGAAAAGAAGGGTTAGAATTAACAATGATGATAAATCAACTAGAACCTACCATAGGTAGTCAAGAGGGTCATAAGCCGACCAGGTAAAGATCGCCCAACAATCACTCCGCCAATAAAGAAGATTGATGTTGAATTGAATTCCAACACCCCAGGTAAACCGGGGTCATAAAAACAAAATAGGGAGTATTGTGTTGGTTCTTTTCTATTAGAAACCCACTGCAAGATAAGGTCTATTTTAGTATAATGCAGTAAAGGAACTCACTAAGTTCATTGAAATTACCAAAGTATTAGTCTGTGTTTTGTAGGATTCGTAAGATAAGGAACTCGATGAGGGACCAAGTCAGACCGTATTAGATCAAGGATCACTACTAGTAAAGTGTCATGCACACAAGATGGGGGTACCTTCAAAGGCTTCGCCTCGGGTTTGAATATGTTGTGACTAAATAGGTCCCTTAGAATCTGGATATAAGACCGTAGACTTTTACTTTAATTTATTATCTCTGTTGTAAAATTTTTAAGTAAATAGATAATACAGTCTGATTGTAAATAGTAAGATCTAAACTTGTACATCAACCTGGTTCAGTTCTAACAATCCATACTCAGATTCGGAGGTCAGGTCGGGTGTGGGTGTTACACTTAAAACCTATATAAATCAAATTCAATTCATATCTTACACTTCAATTCAACAACCAATATGCCATTTTCATATTCAATTTATACCATTACACATTCTATAAGTCATTTCATACCATCATTTTAGCCAACCAAACAATATGTCTTAATTGGCACCAATTCCCATCAAATCTACTTATACCATTTCAAGTTAAACAACCATACATATAGCCATATTATTCTATCATTTCACTAAGCCAATTCACATTCAAAATGGCCTTTCAAGGTATCAAAACATATTACCAAACAAACACATATACATATAGGCAATAACTTTATCGAAGATCAACCATTAACAATGATTCAAACCAAACTATCATTTCCAAATAAACTCATATTTATAACAGATTGGTTAATAAAAAAATTCATTGATTACGATAAATATACTTTGTATTATTTTCTTCAAATAGTTTTTGAACATAAAGGAAAATGAAAGAAAATGTTGCCCATCGGCTGTCTAATGTTTAACTAATAATAAGCGATATTACGTAGTTAGATCATAATATGAAAAGACAGCTTGTATTAGTAGACGAACCTAAACATATCATTAGTCTAATCTAAAATGAAAAAACCAATTAAAATACTAATATGTAGTCTACCAAGTCAAGCTAGGGAGATTCTTTATCTTGGGCATTGAAGCGGATAACTCCCAGAAGATAGAGATATAAATGTGACAAATCGGATTGATAGTACATCGAACAGGCCCTAAAAAGAATAGATCTTGAATCTTTTTATGGATTTATTTGCTTGTGACATTCATATTGTCGCATACCTAAATCTTAAGTAGATGGCAGACTATGTATGCATGACTCGTACACTTTGATGTAAGTAAAAGCCTAAGTTCGAATAGGTAAGGAACCGGAAGCTTATGCATTGGGTGTACGACTTTATAGTATGTAGCATCATTCAAAATAGTGTAATTCATATTCCAAAACATGGGTAAATGATATCTTCTCATGGCCACAAGTTGTCTGTCTTTGTGATGGATGACTTGATCACTTTTTAATAGTGATGGACTTTTCATGAAGGAAGATGTAATGGTTATCATGAGATAAAATAGGATCATATTGGGAGAACGAATATTATCCCAAGGAGATCAATGATATCCTATGAGGGTAACACACTTATGATGAGGTCATTGGACAAACACTAAGTAGTTGCTTTCGTAATAGTATGTCGTTGAGGAGAGCTCAATCACGATACTATAATGGAATAACTTCGTGATTAAATGAGTTTATAATTAATAGGTGGAAATTCAGAACTTAATTATAAATCGTTGAAACCAAAAATGAATTGCGTGTTTGAATAGAAATGAAAAGAATGAATAGAAAAAGAGAAATGAGAAACATTCAAGAATGATTATGGTTTTCTCTGAAATGGATAAATGGAATCAATTTACCAAAATGGAAATGAAAATGGCAATTTGCAATCCTATATAGGATTACTTAAAAAAAGATGGAATAATTAGTTTATATTTTTGGACTGTTTTGAAGTCCGAAAATGAAAATAAATCATTCGGTCATAATGAACATGTTGAGTTGTGACATATTGAACAAATTTTCTCAAAATTTTACTAGGGGTAAAATGGTCAAAACTGATTCGTAAAATTTTTTTACTAGGGTAAATTTAGGATGAGAAAATATTTAATATGTAAATATTAAAATTTATTTTGGGAAATAGAAAAACTGAATCAGGTTGGATCATATTAACTAGGGTTTCTGCCCCCGATATCCTAGTAAACTAGGATATCGTTTTCCTAGTGGAAATAACCTTTTACAACTCTACAAGGGTTCTACCTTCTCTTCCTATAAATAAATAACACCTATAAAACTAGTTACACAAATTTTGAGAGATTGTTATTCTAACGGAAAATGGAGAGATTTTATTTTCAACTCATAAACATTTTTTTTAGAATAACAATTTTACCGGTTTCTATTAAAGAAGAGGGAATTTTTGTTTTCACCCCAAAAAATTTTGTGTTTTGGTTCAATTGGTTCGAGTCTACACTCAAAGCAGTTCATGGTACAAGAATGGCAGAGAAGATCGTTTGGTTGAAACCCAAAAAACATCAAGGATCTGCTAATCCAAAAACACAGGTATGAATTCGGTTAAGGTTTGTTGATATAAATATCACAAAAGGGCCGGTTTTCAAAATTTTAATTTTCCGTAAGGAAATAAAACAGTTTTCAAATTGGGTTTTTTCCTACACGTGCCACATAACTGAATTAATACAATCAAAAGTCATCAAGTCTGTGGTGCCCCAAACCCGACCAGGATGATTCGACCCGAATTTCGAACATCACATTAGCCACCGAAGTGACTCTTCGTATCGGTCAACCAACACACGACAAACCAACCATCAAACCAATGTAAACATGCTTAAATAAGTAATTTTAAACAAACAAACCTAAATCATGCTTCGATCATCCTAATTCAATGAAAAATAACCAGGGGTAAAATCGTCATTTTTACACATCATAAACATTAAACACATAAATCATAAATTCGAACCAACCAGTGTCCTGGTAATTTTATTTTAAAGCATTTGGGAAATTTATGGTTCAAAACGATATTTAAAACTCACTTAATTCCAAAACGAAGTTTAGAGACTAAATCGTAATTTTTTTCCAAAATATCCAATGAAGTCTTTTTATGAAATTAAAGGTACCATACTAAAGTGTGAGGAATAAAATTAAAACATGAAAGTACTATTACATGTTTTTCTAATCACATCAACAAAAATTAGTTTGCACTAGAAAAAGAAGCAAACACATAGCACCTTTAAACCTTTACTTAGAAATCCTAGCAGCTCGCAATTCACTCGATGAACACCTAGCTCGCATCTACCCTAAATCTGCGAACCCCCATGTTTTGACGAGCTACCTACCTTGGGCGAACTCATGTATTACTGGTGAACCTTATGGTAGACACACTCTAGCAAACCCTATGGCAAACACACTCTAGTGAAACCTATAGTGAACTCACTCTAACAAACCTTATGCCTAGCAAACCCCTATCACATGTTCTGTGCGAGCCCTTACTTAGCGCATGCCCCTACTTTGTGCAAGCCTATATTATATGCGACCCTCTAATATGTCCGAGCTCAAATACGTCATGCGAACTCAGTATCATGCGTGCCCATACACTTATGTGAGCCTATACATTTATGCGAGTTTAAACACTTGTGCAAGCTCAATTCTTCTAATCCTCTTATGTGAACCCTCCTATTCGAACCTTCTATCGTAACTTACCTCTGCAAACCCTATATGGCAAACTACCCATGTACACTCACCTTTGCAAACCCCTATCGTTGCTACATGCAAACCCTATGGCGAACCCTTCAATACACTTGATAGTTTAACAATATATCTACCACTACTACAATTTTCAAGCATATTTCAAGTAGTATAAACACACACACAATTATAAAAGTCCTTAAATAGTCCATAAAAGTCCAATAACCACTTCACTCAAGTTTGCACCCACATTGCCATCTTCATGAACCAAAAACCATCTCACATGCACAATTAAAGAGGCTTTTGCCTTTGCCTTTAAATCACCAACTTGCTCACTTCACCACTTCACTCCAATTGTGTAACTGCAAAAATGTTCAGATAAGAGTGTGAGCTTAACCAATCTTAGTGAGTATTCAAGATGCTACAATAATCCACAAATACAAGAGTTCAAAACAAGCATGCTAGACACAATTATCACATAACAACATTAATGTCATATTACATTGATACATTGGCTACTTGTGAAAATGAAAATACATGTTAAAACACTCATTGGATACACAGATCTCCATTACCTCGTACTTCACTCATAAAGTCAATATTAGACCCATAAAATGTAGTATAAAGCTAGCACTCTCCTATACACCAACATGGCCCATGAATGGAACAATGCTCTACATTCCCTTATCCCTCCACATATCACAACATCAAACACATATATGAGTACTCAAATCCTATGGCATACCAACTATATCCAATGTTTTCAAAGGTTCGCAAGACCAATATATCCATTTCATACATTAATTTCATGGTTTATGCACACTCACACATCGCATTCATATCACTTGTCACTTTCACTTAATGCACCTTACGTGCGAACACTTTTCTTAATGAGATAAATAGACTTTCATTTAAAATGTGTGCGCATAAAACTAGCTACTCACAAGGCATATTCAGTCATATAATCAACACATATATTCACATCACACATTTGCACACATCACAACACATGTAAGCTCGCTTATAAAATAACAAAGTTCAAGTAAGAGCACTTACTCTTAGGACTTAGATTAGATTATTAGACCACCTAAGCCCCCTTTAACTCACTAATTTGCACATCAATTATAGCACACAAGACCACTCACCGTAGTAAATCGCTTGCACAACAAAGTTCAAGTAAACTTTTACTTTCCTTTGCCCTTGCGTGTGGAGGCTCCCAATTGAATTGACATTTTACATACAGATAAAACATAAAAAATACCAAAAAAATTTAAATCCTTCCAAAATCATAGATCAGAACCAACTAACTTCTATATTGAAAACTCAGCTAGTTTTGTTGAAACAAATGTTTAACCACTCATATCTTGTTTCTAAGCTAGATTCCAACTCCATGCCTTCTAAATATCACCTAATTACAGATCTAAACCATTCATTTTATCTAATTACACATATCTAATTTTTTCAAAAGAAAAAACCAAGCTTATTTAAACATCAAGAAGGAGAAAGCATTCAATTAGTTTAAATTACCAAAGGATTTGTTAAATCAAGGTTAAAAACCTTCTAATTCGATCAAAATGAGTTAAAAATCACTTTAAAATCGAAGCTCAACCAAATAATATATAATCCACCATTTTCAAGCCAAAAATCAACTTAAAATCACTTCATCTATTGAAATCTTGATTAAATCATTTAAATCTTGAATTGAAATAACAAATCACTTAGTTTAATCATTAAAATTTAGAATCTCACCTTAATTTTGCAAAATCGATGAGTTGTGGAGCTAATTTGAGCTAAAACATATGAAGATCTCTTGAGAAATTGAGGATGAAAACATGATTATACTTTGAAATTGAAAGAGGAATTTGTGTTTAGGAAGCTTAAGATTCAAAAAGGATGAATCAATTTCGGGAGAAAAACTCTAATTTAGTGTTTGGAAAATTTTTGAATGATTAGAGAAAATGAGAGGGAAGGAACAGTGGGGGTTGTTAAATAGGCAACCAATTTTTAAAAATTAGGTCATTTCCCATTTAACCACCTCCAATTTCTTCTCCTTTTCATATAGGTCCTTATTTTTAATTAAACCTTATTTTTAAATCCGGTCACATTTTTAAAATCTGTTTTAATCAAATTAATTCCCGGACACTTAATTTCAATTTCGTAACTCAAAATTTTAATTCTAACTATTTTAATATTTTATTTAATTATTCTTAATTATTTAATTATCTAACCTAATTACGATTCCTAATTTACTAACCCTCAATTTATTGACACAATTCTACTAGCCCGATTTTAGGGGTGTGATAGAGTCAAAGCAGGATAGTGTGGCTTTCGAGTTGATTCGACCGACACGTTCCACAAACTGACAATCTACAAGAAAAAGGAAGACAACGAGTAAGCATTTTGAATGTTTAGTAAATCCATATGAAGTTTACTTAACTTACCTTGACATTACAACAATTTAGCAATTGAAGTATAGTGGTACAAACATGGTAATCCTTTGGCATATTACTTTTTCATGTACATTCATCAAATACATCAAATAGTGTAACAACCCGTTTTTAGTTAAAATCAAAATAGTGGTTTCGGGACCACAAATTCAATGAGTAAATTATTATTTTATTATTATTTTAATGTCTACGGTATGTTAGTAGGGTCATATAGAAATTTCGTTAAGAAATTTTGATGTTTCCATGCTTAATTACGTGAAAAAGATTAAATCATAAAAGGTGCAAAAGTAGAGTTTTATAAGTTAAAGATATCAAATAGGTTTGAAAATTTAATGTAAGAGGACTTAGATGGTAAATAGACTATTTATATAGTTAGTGGATATTCATGGATTGGTTTTGTTGAAATTATGAATATTTTTAAAGGTTAAAAATGAAAATAGGTAAATAAAGATAAAATTAAATAAGTAAAAGGTATCATCTTCTTCAATATGTTTCTTCTTCAACTGATTCTTCAAAGGGAGTATAGATGGGGTTCGATCAAGCCATTTTTGCTTGCATGGTATGTATTTTGATTCCATTTTTAATGATTTTTATGTTTTCGAGATCGTTGTAGCTTAATCTAGCTAGCTTAGGGACTAGTTTGCAAAACTGTTAAAGGTTTAGAGTTTTACCATGAATGTTCTTGCATGATTTTTGAAGTTTAATGGAAGAATACAAATCTTTGAAGTTTAATAAACAAGTTTTGTAAAGTGATTTTTGATGAAATTGTTATTTAAAGACTTATTTGTAAAAATGGTAAAAGTACATGGTGAAATTGTAAAATGATGATTTGTATGAGTTGATATAGGTCCCTAGTGCATCTGGCTAGCATGAAATGTGGATGAAATTGCTTAAATTTCAATTTACGAGCTTAAGGACTAAATTGTAAAGAAGTAAAAATATTAGAGGAAAAAGTGAATTTTTTTAAAAGTATGAATTTTGGACTGAATTGAATAGTATGAATATTAAATGGATTGAATTTGCTTATTTAGATCAAGATAAACCTCGTACAGATTTAGATCGAGGAAAAGCTAAAGTATCGGATTAGTTGATCTCGGTTTTACGTCTTTGTCATCGAGGTAAGTTCATAAGTTTAGATAGTAATTTAATGTTATTTTGATTCATATGTCATTGTGTTATATATCATGTAAATAAATGGTGGATATTTGATAAGTCGTAATTTATACATATTTTTATCCCATGCTTAGCACATTTTTGGATGAATTATCATTAGATTTATGAAATTTGATGCTTCTAATCCTTTAATTTCATATATTATACTTAGGCGAGCATAGAAAAGTAAAAAGAATGAGAAACGGGCCAAAAATGGAGAAAATGGGCCAATGTGGGAAATCAACATGGCCTGGACTTCCTCACATAGGTAGATCACACTCCCGTGTCTATTTAACAGCATTGAACACGGTCTGAAGAAATTGCACACGGCCATGGCACACAGCCGTGGCCCTGTCGAGCCTAAGTTGAGTTCTATTTGAAAAAGGGCAATTTTGAGGGTTTGAAAGCATTATAAAGCCTATTTAAAAGACGCTAAAGGAGGATTGAAGAGACACATAGAGTAAGAAGCAAGGAATTACTCGAAGAAAGCCGATTGATCCATCTCAGAAGCCGGGTTCACCTTCAAGACTGAAGATCTCCCTTCAATTTCCTTCAGGGGTTTTTTGGGTTTTCTTTATGTTTTGTCATTATTCTTCTAAGATGTTTTCTTTTACCATTATGAACTAAACCCCCTAAATACCTAAGGGGGATGAAACCTAAGACGGATCTTGTTAATATTTTCTGAACTATATGATAAATACTTGATTTGTTCTTAATTATGATTTTAAGCCTTTTTTGAATATTCCAGGATATTGATTCAAGTATTGATGTGCTTATTCGGAGGATGAATAGTCCATGTCTAAGAGTAGATCATTCATAATTAAGCGGAGGTGCATGCAGTCCTAGAGATAAGACGATATAAATCTGTCGGATTAGAGTCAAATCTAATAAGGGAATCCATAGATCGAGTTAATACAAAACTAAAGGTTTTAATTAGAAAGAGATTTCAATTAATCAACCTAGGATTAGATGTTATTAGTATTGAATAGGGATAATAATATAACTTAGGGATTTCTACGGATCAAGTCAAGTGAATAAATCGTCTGGTTCAGAGTCAAATAACAAGTAAAGTCTAGGTGGATTCTTCCTTGGTTATTGTCCAAATCAATCAGTTTTCCCAAAAGTATTTCCCCAATTTACTTTCTGTGCATTCTTAGTTCAGTTAATTAGTTAGATAAAACAACCCTC
The DNA here is from genome assembly GCA_025698475.1 of Gossypium anomalum. Lineage (NCBI taxonomy): Eukaryota > Viridiplantae > Streptophyta > Magnoliopsida > Malvales > Malvaceae > Gossypium > Gossypium anomalum. The sequence continues at coordinate 23,434,624 of CM046966.1, forward strand.
ATTATTCTTAGGCTAGATAATAAAAATAAAGTTAATACTAGTACTTTTAGTTCTTTTGGGTTCAACATCTGGTCTCGCTAAAACTATACTACTGTTCGATAGGTACGCTTGCCTTCATCGTGATAATAGTTAGTTTCAAGTACGGTCAATTATAAATTTTAAAACTTATCGCGAGTGGCAATAAATATCCAACAACGTTACGATGATTGTCAAACCCCGTTTAAACATTAGGAATATGTAGGATACAAATGACATGTCATTAGGGTTACCATGTTTCAGGTGTTGGTCCTGAATGTCCTACCAATGGCTGAGGTTCGACATTTGTTGCTGATAGTCAACAGCTTGTGTGAGCAACATCGCGTAGCTTACATTCTAACTGTCAGCTTGTGTGAGCAAACCCATTTCACGGCTCGAATGAGCAACGATGTAAAGGACAATGAAAGGTTATATGTTTAGCACACTTTGTGTGAGCTTTCCCGCGTATCTGATGTTATTCTAAATGTTTCAACGAGCATGAAAAGGAAGGGAATGGTAAGTGTTCAAATGACTTATGTCATGAATCTATGAAAAGGATTGAAAAGGTAATGTTCCATGAAAGTATATTTATGTTCATGAAAATGATGATTTCATGTGATGCTGTTCATGTATAATAACTTACCTTATGTTAATTCAAATGAATTATGAATTGATGCACTAACATGTTTTGTGAATGATACTTAGGCTTGTGCCAAGCTTATGGTTGGATTGTATCATGTTTAATTTCAAGGTTATGCATTGAAATGGTAAGTTATGTTCATGTTTTACGAACTTACTAAGCATTTTATGCTTACGTAGTTGTCTTTCTCATGTTTTATAGATAATCAGAAGCTCGATCGGTTTGGAAGATCGTCGGAGATCTGTCACACTATCTAGTTAATATTTCAGTAATTCTTGATGTTTTGGCCAAGGTTATAATGGCATATATAGGTGGACTTGTGTTTGATTTTAGTTGATAAGTTTGGCATTTATATGTTATTTTGGTTGATAAACTTTTGGTACTCTTAGTGCCTTGTTGTTATGTGTTAATATGGTTAAGTTGATGTATGTTTCAATTTCCTAATTGGTTTGTAATGGAGTAGTTACAATGTGGTCAAGTATGGTATGTTTTGTTATGGAATTTAGCTAGGTGTGTATGGTTGATATATGGCTAAATATGTATTTGTTTAAGTATGTTTGATTAACTATGATTGAGGTGCCTTGTTGGCATATTGGTTGAATGGAATTTGGTCATTGGAATTGGTCATATTATCCATGTTCTCGTATGTTTGTGATGCTTTGGTCATGTGTACAAATTGTGTTTTGGTACAAGCTTAAAATGAATGATGGAAATGGCTTGAATTTGGCCAATTTCATGTCCATACGGCCTAAGGCACGGGAGTATGTCTCAGCCGTGTGTCCATGCAACACAGCCGTGTGTCCCATATAGGTTTCAAGGGTTGCAACTCAGGCAGTTACACAGCCTAGCACGCGGCCTGGCACACGTGTGTGTGAGGCCATTTCAAGTGTTACACGGCCTGGCACACGAGCGCGTAGATTGGTCGTGTGACCTAATTCAGAGAGTTACACGGGCACGGACACGAGTTGGGACACAACCGTGTGTCCCTATTTCGATTGTTACATGGCCTGAGACACGGGCGTGTGTCTCAGTCGTGTGAGTCACACGGCCTGGCCACATGGTCGTGTGACCTCTGCAGTTCAAATTTTTCCAACTTTTTCTTAAATGTTCTAAATGTTTCGATTTAGTCCTGAACCATTTCTAAAGTGTTTCTAAGGCCTCGAGGGCTCAATTACGGGACGATATGCATGTATATGAATAGATTATGCTATGCTTATATCAATGCCTAGAAATGTATGCTTTTATGTTACATTTATACGGTAATGCTCCATAACCATATTTCGATGACGGATACAGGTTAGGGGTGTTACAAATAGGTTAGTTCGATTACAAGTCGTAAGCTTATAACACAATCATATAGTGATATAACAGTCCATCATATAACATATACCAACTAAATCATATTCAACCTGTAACATATATATAATTCATTCATATATAAATATTAATTCTGACCATTTCGTTTTCATTTAGTACCATTTTTGTGACAGCCCTAATTTGGCCTTAGTCGGAAAGTAGTTTCGGGACCACAAAATCGAGTCGTAAAAATAATTAACCGTCATATTCGATGCTTATTATATGTGAACGTGCATGTGTGAAAGTTTCATACCTTAATTTTTTCATTTGAATGTGAAATTTATTAAATAGGATTTATGTGAATCAATTGTGAAATGTGTTAGGTAATTTTGAAAGGGGTCTATTAATGCATGTTATAAAAAAATTAGACTTGCATGTCAAATATTCCTTTTGTTAGTAGTGGCCGGCCATGATAATGATTTTATATTAAAATATGTATTAATTTTTAGTTAAATGGTTTTATACTTTAAATAAAAATAAGGAAAAATGGGTGATGAAAACAAAGCTCTATCTTTGTTCATCTTGGCCGAATGGAAGGAAGAAAAGAGTGGAAGAATTTCAGTCACTTGAATCAGTAGGGAGGTTAGTATATTGTGTTAAATTTGTGTAATGTTAACTTGTTTTAGGTAAATCATCATGGTTCTTACTTAGCCCATGCTAAAATTTTCGATATTGATGGATGAATGGAGCATTCGGCTATGGTTATAAAGGAAGGAATTTTGATTGTTTCATTTAAGTCTTGATGATGAATGTGATGAGGAAAGAAATTGGTCTTCCTAAAAATATGAATGGTTAATGTTTATATTAGTAATAGCCGAAAATAAAGATGCTTGATGTCTTAAACAAATGTTGTTTAGATGTTTTGAATTGAGTAAAATAGATGTTTGAACACTTAAGGATTCGACATTGTTCATGATTCTTTAATTTAGAATGTGATTTTGAATGTTATGAGTATTGGAATGTAAGTATATGTGTGCTCGGTCATAGGCGTTTGATATGAAGGTTTGTTAGGTTTGAGTGATGAATGGCCGAATGAGCTAAAGGCTATGTAAGGATGAGTTTTATATATAAGTTGTGTGTGTGGCTTTATTAATTAATGGCATTCGGCATTATTATGTTTATATATATGTGCATTCGGTCTTTGGGGGTAATAAGATGAAGTTAAAATGTTAAAGAACGTTTCTAAGACTTGTTAAGTCGTTGTGGCCATTGCCGAATATATGTTTGGTTAAAGGAAATTTTCAAATCGTTTATGTATGTGTATATGAACTAAATATTTAATGAATATTCGGCAAAATAGGGTTAAGGGTTAAGTCATAAGAATTTTGGGTGGTAATCATATTTGGACATTAAGGTTGTATGTGCTTTGGCTATGTGAGTTAGGTGTTAAGTAACCTAATTATTTGATAGGCATATTTAGTCATTGTGTGGCAATAATGTAACCTATGTATAATTTGTTACATTTGATCATGAGGTGAAATTCGTATATAAAAGCTAAGTTTGAGTGGTTAGGGCCGAATGGGGTATATAAAATATTAAAGCATGCTATAATTATATATATTGGTGTATACATGGTTGTAATTAATTCTCTACTTGAATTTGGTTAGGTAAGGTCATGGTATGAGCTCATAAGGGTTAATATCTTATAAGTGAATGGAGTTTTAGTTAACCTTATGTGCTATGTGTGTGTTAAAATAGTTAATGATTTTAGTGTTACTATATGCATTTATGCTAAGGATTTTTCAACTATGTTTTATATCTATGAAATGATTATAATGGATAATATGTAAAAGTAAATTCGGTTTGTTAAATATGCGGTACGTGAATGGCAAATTGTATAAACATGATGCATTGTAGTTAACCTATAAGATCGAAATGGGTAATTAAATTATTGATGTGTATATATATTTCTATTCATTGTAACTTGGCATGTGAAATGGGTGTATGCTAGTTAATACGTGTGCTTAAGGTGATGTGTTAAAATAATTAGGTACATGGTTTGGTTTTATTATTGAATATAAGGTTTAGGTGCTTTAAAATTTCCTTTGATGTTCGAAATGATTAAAACAAATTCATTTGTTTGAATCAAGCTCAAGAGCAAAAAGGAACTAGATCCGATAAGGGAAAGGAGAAAGCAATCGAATAGCCTATCCGCAACTGTTCAAAAATATACAAGGTAAGTTTTGAGTAATTACAGTTATTAGATATTTAATGTAATAGATAAGTATGATAAATAAATAAGTTAAGTACATGGTATATGACTGAATGGTTATTAGGAGATAAGCTGAGTTAGTGAAATGGTTATGTGTTCTTGCGTATAAATGTTGAACCGAAAGTTATATTGAAGGTGTTTCTTTGGGTGCTTATACTTGAATGAAGAAATTGAAGTACAAATGTGATAGGTTAAGTGAGCTGAGTTATCATATGGGTAAATATGCTTAGCACTCGATATTATATTATATATCCAGGTTAAATCCCGCAGGCTTTGTGCTGGTATTATATATCCGGGTTAAATCCCGCAGGCTTTGTGCTGGTATTATATATCCGGGTTAAATCCCGTAGGCTTCGTACTGGTATTATATATCCGGGTTAAATCCCGCAGGCTTCGTACTGGTATTATATATCCGGGTTAAATCCCACAAGCTTAGTGCTGGTACTATATCTGGGCTTAAAGTCTCGTAGGCTTTGTGCTAGTGACTGGATTCAGGTTTTGAAACCTAGTAGGCTTAACGCCGGTGATTCAAGTGAGATTACAAATTCAAATGTTCAAAGCAAATTATTATTGATTATGTATGATACATGATAGTGACCAGGTATGTATTATGTGCTTATATATGAATTATTTTCAAGTGAGTTAATAGTATCAAATAAGGATATAATTGTGTGGATGATTATTATATCTACGAATAAGAGAAGGACATGTTTGGTCAATGTCTGTCATTATGAAAATATATGAATTAACTTAGTTGTATGAGCCTTAAAGTAAAGTGAAGTATGTGCTGCAAAATTTTCTTTTTATGTATATATATATTCGGCCAATAGGATTTATATATGGTATACTTGTGTAAATTCGGCCGAGTGATTGTAATTCAGAATAAGAGTTTTGCGATATTAAATGATCATTGTAAGTGACACCTTTAATTGTTTGAAATGCTTAAAACTTACTAAGCCTCGAAAGCTTACTCTGTTATTTGTTTCCTTGTTTTATAGATTGTTGATATTGGCCATCGACTCGGGGATCATCAGCAGTTCTTCATACTATCGCCCCTTTTTGGTACTATTACATTTTGGTCCCGATATGGCATGTATAGGTTAGGCTGGTGACAGATATGTTTTGTAATTGTAAATATTTTGGTCATGTGAAAATGGCATTTATATATAACTTAAAGATCAATATGCATTTTAGATCGATTTCTGTTTTAAATGATAAATCATGTGAACGAAATTAAATGTTTAGCTCAGTAATACCTCATAGCCTAAGCCGGCAATCGGACTCGGGCTAGGGGTGTGACAATTTTCATTTCTATCTTTTTTCCTGGAGAATTAAAGTAAATTGAATTCGGATACTCGGGACTAATTTACTCACATAATTTGACAAATTCGGGCCGCTGACACTAGCTTCAGACCAGGGTTGCTCATTTAAGCTAGTTCGATGCTGCTAACACTAGCTTCAAAAAATTTGCAACAAATGTTGGATCTCAATCCATCGTAAAATCCTTGATCACGACACGCGTTTTTCTTTTTTATTTGAACCATTTCCTTTTTCTGTTTGGACCCTAATGGCGTGCCATTCGTATCCTAATTGTTTACTAAGTTCACACAAGCTCAATTACAATGTTCAACTCATTTCAATCCCTATAATGTCATCATATTCATATCATCCATCCATATATACATTTCAATTCCATTTAGTACATCATATCTATTTGTGCTAACCATATCATTCATTCTTTACAATTTTGTTCTTTAGATGTCAAAATCACCAAGATTACATAACAATTCAAACTAACAAATAAATAATATAATACAAACATATCATTAATTAAATATGTAAGTCTCATATGAACTTAACTAAAGAAAACAACAAAAAACAATGTGGTGAGAACTAATATGTAATTTTTTTCCTCGATTATTCTCTGATTGATTCAATTTTCGATCTAATTTGTGGTCGAAACTTTGGAAACCCTTAGAGTTTTTCTCCTGTTTTAGAAACGGTGGAGCAAGGTAGAAGATGAGAATGATTTTATTTTTCTTCTTTTAATTTAATATATATACTTGGTCTATAAATAATAAATTTTAATTAATTAGTTTAACATCTAATTAACTTACCACTAATCATCATTAACAAAGATGAGTGAGAAATGTCATCATCTTCCAATATTCAATAAATAAAATGGCTCCAATTGCTCAATTGGTCTCTGAACTAAACAAAAATCTATAGCGATTAAACTTTTATCACCTTTACAATTTAATTCTTGTACCTTAATAAACTATGAATTCAATAAAAATTCAAGGCCAAAATTCAATATATTACTAAATTAGACTTGTAAATATTAAATAATAATATTTATGGACTTGAACATTAGAAAATGGGGTTTCAAAATATCGTTCCTAATACTACTGAAAAACGAACTGTTACTATTTTAATAGAGTAATGGCTAATAATTCTTGTTCGAGTCTTGCTTTGGTTTTGGAATATGAGATATTATGAGAAGGGGTTTAGAGTGGGTCCTTGCTATCATCATTCATTCCTTAGTAAAGTCCAAATTAGACCCGGGTTAGATATGGTATGATTGTACTCTGATGTTTGGTTGGTGAGACAGAAATATTAATGAGATTGGATTTGAAGTGGTAAATATTATTGGTCACAGTGAGAGAAAAAACATTGTCATGTGTTCTTAAGTAATATTAAAAGAACTAAAAATGAATCAAAACAAACCTATCTCGTCCATTTAATCATACTTAGGGAATTAAAAGTTTTCCACTATTAGTAAACAAAATAAAACCCTAATACGAGGTTTGTTAGAAATATTATTTTTTATGCATGTTTTAGTATATGGTTTGGAAATAAACTAACTCAACTGGTAATATTAAATCTCTCTAATTATTTATTTTTAGTAAAAATAAGGAAACAATTTCGCTTATTTTGAAGAGGTCTTGTTCTTTACAAGAATTATTACTCATCTTTCTAATTTCAAGTTTAAATTTATACTGGTTATTTTTTATTTTATGTCTAACTATTGTAATACATATATAATAAATATTTTTTTCTCATGTTAGAACACTAGTAATCAAGCGAGGCATAAAAGCAATATCAAGCTTAGATTTTCATCAATAATGTCTTTTTTGAGTTTCAATTAACTACAACTCAATAGTTAGTTTTATCCAACGTCTATTGACTCCAATGGTAAAGAGTTTGATGTTTCTTAAACAAGTTTTCAAGATTGAGTTGTGTGAATAAAAAAAATAGAGTTGTAAGAGCTCTTCATTTAAAGATCTAATCTAACTCGATTTTAAATTTAATTGAAGGTGAATATAATTGTTGGATGCAGAACAATTTTAAAGAAAAAACAGCCAGGCTTTTAGGAAAGAAACGATGTACAGATGGCGTTTCACATAAGACTCTTAAAGAGGGGCATGAATACCATGGAGAGAAAATGGGCCATTGATTGGGAAAGAATAGGGGAATGATGGCCAGCCAGAGGTGAGCCGGGGGAAGAGGGAGGGGGGGTCCTTGAATAGGTGGTAGATTGCAATAGGATTTGGGCTTCGCCGAGTCGTTCAGTGCCTCGTGGTTGATGATCAGCTCAGAGCTTTCTGGGGCTAGAAATGAGGGGTCCAATTTAACATCGAGTATGAATTGACGTGTTAGATCTCTGTTCTGCTTATACATGGCACATACAAAACTCATCTTTGGTTCTAGAAATCTACTACAAATTTGGCTTCCATCACCCAACGTTTTCCTTTGTCAAAAAGGTGCCATTCCTTTTTGCGTCAACTTTTGCCCTTTATTTTATTTTTTAGTAAACGTTTGGAAAGACACCTTAACATATACAAATGAAAAATAAATACTAACAACATCACTTGTAAGCAATAATTTAATAAATAAATGTTCAAGCCAATAGTAATGTATATTCTACATTTTAAAAGAGAAATTAGGTTTGAATTTTAAAAATAATATTATTTAAAAAGAATAATCATAAATTTTGAGAAAAGTAATGTTTATAGTTTGTAAATGGATACATGAATATCTTAATTAAATCAAACAATCGAAATTCATTGAAAAATTAAAAAAAGAACAAGGTTTAATGGTGTAAAGAATTTTTAAAATAATTAAGCCTTTTTTTTCACTTAATTGGATATTTTAACTGTCAAAATGCATCAAAAAGAAAATAAGGGCTTAATTTCTTTTTAAAGTTTGGGCGCTTTTTACACCCTTAAGTCATAAAAAAAAATACCCAAATTGGATTAAATGACGATATACTTGTTTAAATCTTGTTGAATAGTGCCCTTTAGCATTCTTCTATATATAAAATTAGAGATAAATCTTAAAATTATATATGAACTTTGATATAATGTGTAATTTTATATATGAACTTTGATTTTATGCAACTTTATTGATTCAATTCTCCCAAAAAAAATAACATAATTATTGATATAGTACCATTTTATGTTTATATATTGCATACACAAATAATTATTTTTGTCCAACAAAAAAATAAATTGATGTATTTATTTATTTAAATGTGTATGATTGAATCAAAATTAAAGTTTCATTTATACATTTAAATCATAATCAAAATTTCTTGTATATATTTGCACCAAATTAAAGTTCATATATCAAGTTGCACATTAAATTAAAATTCATGTAAAGTTTTATCCCTATAAAATTATCATACTTGACTCGTTCTTAGTTTGTGTGTTAGTAGTGATCTTTTTTCGGCATCAACATAAGTGAAAGATTTTTCGCATATATTATTGATTCATTCCTATTTTGACCACTAAATTATTATTTTTGGTTAATTTGGTCACCTCAAAATAGAAATTAATTAAATTGATCACTCCACCGTTAAATGGCAACAGAAGACTAATGGTGTATTTCTATGTTAGTCACTATAAAATTAAGGTAAACTACCCATCAATCACTCTAGATAAGGGGTCGTTCTTACTTTGGTCACCCCAAAAATTTTCATACAAATGCATTGTTAGAATTTCGTTAACATTTAACGATAAAGTGATTAATTTAATCAATTTTTTAAAAGTGATTAATAGAAACAAATTTTATTTAAATTTCAATAAATTCTTTTAAGTTACATATGCAACGAATGTTTAATAAATTTGCATGTAAATTTAAGCGTGAAAAATGAAATGTCAAAAATGAAGAAATATTAGAAATTAGAAGTTTTTCAGATATTTAAAGCTAGTTCTATAATTAAAGGAGCCATCCTCAATGAAATTAAAAGCAAAGCAAATAACCAATTATGGCTATGCCTGATCAACATATTGTGATGACATTTCATGAATACTTTCTTCCATCGCTCTTCTCTTCTATATATTATATGTAACATTCACTATAAGAGAAAAAGAACTAGTGGATGGTACAATAAAATTTTGGGTAAACTGCTAATTTAATTATGTTTGTATTCTTGTTTTAGTCACTCAATTTTAAAAAAAATCTAGATAAAAAAATTTAATTTAGGTATTAACATTTGAATGCATTCCTGTTTTGATCGTCCACAGTTAAATTAATAAAGAAAAGTCTTTTTCTAACTAGTATAATAACTCATTTAGTCATCAATACTTATATATTCTATCAGCTAATCCTAATTATAAATAATTCAATAAATTTAACCTTTCACATTTACAAATTTTATCAATTTGGTCATCATACTTCCTAAGCTTTTAAAACAAAGTCATTCTACATCTATTAATTGTTTTATATATGGTTGAAATTCTACAATTTGGTAATAGCCCTTTTTGTTTATATTTTCAGGAAGTTAGGAGTTATAAATTAACTAAACACCATTAAAATTAATAGAAAATATAAATTTTAAAAATATAATATATAAATAATTTAATATTTGTAAAGAAATAATTTTTTATTCTGACTAGCATAATTTTAGTTTTTTTACTAATTTGGTAAATGATTTGAAACTAAATCAGATTATTACTCACACATATTGCTTATTGTGGGTTTAAAAATTAAAAACAATTAATTAAAAATAAATAGAACACACAATAATCTATTAATGGTTTATAAAATTTTAAAAAAAAACATTATGAATATAACAAAAGAAAATTCAATTAATTGTTTTATAGTTATTTTCTTATGAAAAACTAAATGTTCATATTTGTTCTTATATAATTATTTGTTGAAAAATTAGATTTTTCAAAGTTATATTTTTTAACATTGACTTCGAGGACTAATTTTATGTACCTTGAAGCAAAATAACAAGAGTAAATCTAACGTGTGTGTTTTTTAAGGTTTTTATTTTTTTGCTTTAGTCATTTTTTTTTATCAATCAAAGGGTTATAAACAAAACATTAGTTGAGAGAATTTTTTTTTTTTTTTGGGTTTTACAAATTTATAAATTTGAAATGCTTCTGTTTTAAAAGCTAAAAGCTTTAGTTAGGAAGTTTGAGGATCAATTTGATAGAATTTGTAAATATGAAGGGTTAAATTTATTGAATTATTTAGAATCAAGATCAAATTGATAGAATATGTAAGTAATAAGGATCGAATGTGTTATAATATTAGTTACAAAAAAGGCTTTTCGTTATCAAATTAACAACAGATGATTAAAATAGGAACAAATTTAAACATTAATGCTTAAATTAAATTTTTTTTTAAATTGAGTAACCAAAACAAAAATGTGATTATAGTTGCTTCACCTTTTATATAGTTGACCCTAAAATCTTTTACACATGGGAAGGTTTTCTCTACATCACTCACTACATATAATTATTTCACCATTGATCCGTCATATTATGACTCTCTCTAAAGTGAACGTGTGCGGCTCTTACCGTGGTTTGTGATAGAAACCCATTTACATTTTTACCTCAAAGTTAAATCATTCCCATCTTCATCATACCATTTTTGTTCAGTAAGTACGATTAATGAAACAGAGAATGCTAAAGTCGATCTTTCTTTAGTGATCTACAAGCTTTACGAAATACGTCAATGATGTAAGATAATAATCTTTCTTTTTATCCAAACCTTAATCACAATGCATTAGATGTTAAGCATCCGTGCACCTTGGACTCTATTCCAATAAGTTTCAAGGTTGTTGGGAGAAATCAAAGTTTAGTTCCTTTTTTTTTTGTTAATCAACTTGCATTGCATTGCATGAGTTTTTCTCTTATTCATTCTTTTGTTGGAAATTATTGCTTGTAAAATTATTTGCCACATTGTTAGTGGAGAGTGGAGATGATTTTAATCTCCGTGAGAAGAGTTTGAAAACTAATTTCGATTGTTAAGTTAAAAAATTCTACATTTTTAAACTCTATAAGAAGAACTAAAAACTCTCACACATAATTAAAAAAGAGAGGAAAAAAAAAAAGAGAAATGGTTAAAATATGCTATGAGTCCTTTTTTTTTTTTTTTGGAGATTTAGAATTTAGTTTCACTATTTTTTTTCTTTTTTTAGATTTCAAAATTTTGATCCAATGGTTAACCTCATTAAACTTTTTTCTATCAAATTCATTGGTTCGACATTTTGGAAAAAGAAATACTCACTTGATAGACATCCAACAAAAAAATTATGTTGTAATGAACCTGAATTTAACAGAAGAATTTTAACGGTAGAGTGACTAAGTTCCTTGAAATAAAAGTAGGAGGACTAAATTCCAAATGAATGAAAAGTACAGGGAGCTAAAGCACATTTTAACCGAAAGAAAAATTGGGTAGCCTATATATATTATCGAGAGGCACTTGTGATTTTGGGCTATCAAAGATTCCCAGCCCTAATTATTAGTGTCCAATTAAAGACCCCCAATCCAATATTACAGCATAACACATGAGCCCAAAACATGTCTCCAACGAAATTTGTCCCAAATGAAGCACACGTTTTACGTAATGCCAAAAACTGCCAATTGTATGGCGAAGGCTCGATCACGTTCACGTGGGATCCACTCAGAAATTTCCAAGTTCCTTCTTCAATTCATTATCTCTCTTGTCTCTCACTTTCATTTCATCACTCACGAAATCCAGCGATCAAGGTTTCCCCAAACTCCCTTCAAATCCTCGTCTCAACAATTTTTGTTTAAAGCCTAGTAAAATGGCGTCCACATTTAGCGGTGATGAAACTGCTCCTTTCTTCGGCTTCCTCGGAGCCGCTGCTGCCCTCGTTTTCTCCTGTAAGATGCTAACCCTAACCCCTCCCAGAAGAATCGATTTTTGATCGGTGCTGATCCTTTCTAATTGGGTTTTCTTTTTGTTTTTACAGGTATGGGTGCTGCGTACGGGACGGCGAAGAGCGGTGTCGGGGTGGCATCGATGGGAGTGATGAGGCCGGAGCTGGTGATGAAATCGATCGTGCCCGTTGTTATGGCTGGAGTTCTAGGTATTTATGGGTTGATTATTGCGGTTATTATCAGCACTGGGATTAACCCAAAGGCCAAATCTTACTACCTTTTCGATGGCTATGCTCATCTTTCCTCTGGTCTCGCTTGTGGCCTCGCCGGTCTCTCTGCCGGTATGGCTATTGGAATCGTCGGCGATGCTGGAGTTAGGTACTGTTATCTTATTTATTTTATTTATCTTCATTTTCAGCACGATATAAATTGGATTCAGATTTCGTTCTTTGTTGTCGTGTTTGTAGATTTTTCTGACTGATAATAGTAGTTAAAGTAATTTAACTCAGGGGATAGTAAAATCCATAATTAGATCAAATTAGTCTTCTAGAATGGGATTTTGTTGTAAGATTTCGCTTATAACTGATGCACTCTGATCATACGGTTGCCTGATAAATATGTATCCGCCAACTGTTCTAGTTGGAATATCACTGGTTATACAAAGTATTGGTCATTTTGATTCAATCAAGCATTGAGAAAAAAGGAAGGGGGTAGTAAAAAAAAGAGTAGGATATGGTATTTCGACGAATGAACCTCATAATCTGCTTGCTGTTTGGTTATGAATTGCATTCAATTTACCACGATAATTCTTTTGCATTTGTTAGAATATGGCTTGTTTGAATTTATATTTTATGTGCATTTATTTGCAGAGCCAATGCCCAACAACCAAAGCTTTTTGTTGGAATGATTCTTATTCTCATTTTTGCTGAGGCTTTGGCTCTCTATGGACTCATTGTCGGTATCATCCTCTCTTCCCGGGCTGGTCAATCCCGAGCAGAATAGAGTGCAAAGTTCCGAGACTTGGGTCATTGCTAGTAGGCTTCACTTGGTTGTTTCCTCTCCAATTCTTGCCCGCTAGTGCAGTATGAAACATTTGTCAAGTTGTTCTTTCGATCTCATTCATGAATTTTCTTTTCAATGGTTCTCTGCTGTTTGTATGATTAGAAGACGGATTCCGTTTGAAATAAATTCTTGTTTTACATTACATTTTTTTTTTTCAGATCTAGTGTGTAATATGCAAGTTCAACATAATGTAAACACCATTTAGTTTAAAACTGGTTTTTCTTATATATATGCTATTTGTTATGTGTTTTAATGAGTTAATGTCACCCTCGATAAGGAAATTATAGAAATGCCTCTTCATAATTAAAATAAGTTATACCATTTGAAGGTATTTTAGTCTTTTCATATTAACAAAAATGAATTAAAATATACACATAGTGAAATTTGAATCTGCGCCAATACCAAAGTGTAACTTGACACTAATTCACAATTAATGATAAATAATTGTAGTGGATTTAGTATTATTAATCAGATGTATTTATATTGTTAATTTCATGTATTATTATGATTGACAAGTTTTAAGTCATGCACACATATCTGTGTTTAAATTCCTAATTTCCACACGCACACGCGTTGATAGGATTTCTAGTATTTATAGCATGTCTGTAAATGTGTATGACTCAAGTATTAAAAGCGAATTTATATCTATAGAATATATTTTTTGCTCTATAGGCAGTAAATAGGGGTAGTTTACAAAACTTAGTTATTTGGAGTTTTTTAATGTTGTGATTTTAACAATATGAATTTTTGGAATGTGATTGATAGGAAAGTTACTTTATAATGTTTGATATAGATTAGAATATGTTGATTAAAATCCAGGGAAATTTAGATCATGTTTGATTCAATAAATACTTTTGTGAGAATGTAATAATAATTTACAAATTTTACTTTTATTAAATAAAAATAATATTCATGTATTTAATTTTTTACAATAAACTTTATTAGTAAGAAAATTTTTGAATTAACTATTTAATAATGTTTTAATTGATAAAATTTAAAAATATTATTTTAATTTATAATTTTAATTAAAAATAAAATTATTTCAAATTTATCTTTCATAAAAATTTTAAATATAATAATGCATATATAAAATTTGTTTTGAAATGAATACGGTAATGAAAATTAAATTTTCAATCAATATATTGAAAGGTAAAAAGAGAAAAACAATAAAAAGTAAATGTATATCAAAAACAAAATTAAAAAAAGAAAATCCTTTCTAAGAATTAGTTAAAGTAACAAGAGTGTTGATAGCAAAAATGAGAGAATAGCTTTTGTTTTTGGAACTCGATCTAGCTTGATGGTTTGATTTACTTGGTTTATTTAGAGTAACCAAAGACCAAATGCCTTGGGTCGACCGAGAGAATGAAGCTACAAAAAGAAATAGTATTTTCTTATTTAATAGATTAACACCCTAGATTAGCTTTTACATTATCATGTTTTTATGGAAAAGAGGTTCCGAAGAAAAATAATAATAATAATAATAATAATGCCAAAGCATTAAAAAATATTATTTTCCCTTATAGCAAACGCTACTCTAATGTATATACATGGTAGAATAAGAGTTTTCAAAACTTAGGGTTAAAATTACTGTGAGAGTTGTAAAATAAATAGGATATTTTGACATGTTTGGGTATTTTGGCATTTCAAATTAAAGTAATTTAGGTAATGATTAATTTAAAATATTTTAAATAACTAGTTTCTTTTTTTAATTAGGTTTTTCTGTTTATACATGCAATGCATGTGTAAATTAAAATATATTAATATATTTAATATTTTTAATAAACTTTATGAATAATATGAATAAATTTTGTAATTGTATTTATTAACAATATTCTTAATTATTTAAAGTATTGCTTTTATGTTTTAAAAAATTTAATAGTATTTTTATTTTTTTTTAAACCTGTAAGCAAATATTTTAATTTTAAACTTTTAAGTGTTATAATATGTGTTTTAAAAATAGTTTTAAAACTATTTTTAACTTATTAATTTTTTAAAGTTGATTGCTATTTTTATTTTGCAATTCCAGAAGTAGTTTATATTAGTTTAAAGAATTATTTACTTTGAAATTTAATTAATTTATAAATTTGAATATTATTTTAAAATTATGTTCTTTAATTTCTTTATGGTTTTTATAACATAATTAAATACATTTAACAATATTTTTATACCCATTTTTTTAAATTGATAATGTTATTAGTTTAATATTTACATAAATATTTTAATTATGTTTATAGATTTTAATAATAATTTTAGTTTAAAAATATATTTCATTAACAAATATTTACATATATACATGTTTTGATGCCACTCAATGGGCAAATTATATCAAGAATTATATAATTTTCGGATTTTTCTTAATCAAGAAAATGTCCTTTTCCATAACATCGTGTTTGTTATTAGATCTAAGGTAAGTCTTGTCTCTTCTCTTCTCATATTAATCAAACTAAGTTTATAAGATTTTAGTAAATGTATATGTTGAGGCTGTTTGGTGAGTAGTTATAGTTGTTACATTTGTACTTGTAACTGCCTGAGTTTTATAATTTGTTGATAATCTTTTAATTCGAAATAATTGGACCATCACTTAGTTGATATTGTGGATGTATGTTGGCCCATATATAGATATCACTTTTATGAAGATTGGATTGATCTAGATCAAGCCAGTGGAGATTGGCTTGAAGACATATTTTGAAGATTTCATATTTATCTTAGACTTTACTAGGATATTGATAGTCCTATTTTATTGGTTATTTCGGTGAGGATTAATTTGTGATCGAGTTATATATCAACAAGTCCAAAAATGCTTATAAATTTCAGACTTGTATAAGTTAAAGGTAATGAGAGTTTTAACATTTAAGCTATTGGGAACCTGGTTTAGAGAATGCATTTTTGTAAGTAAAACAAATGTAACAACCCAATTTTTAGTGGTGTCAGAAACAGTGGTTCAAGACCACTAAACCCGACAAGTGAGTTTGAAAATTTTATTATTTATTATTTATGAGTTCAATGTGAATTTAGGAAAATTTTTGAATTAATGACTTGTGTTTTAGAAAGAATTATTAGGTTAAATAATTTTGAAAACGAGGTATCAAAACCTCGATTTCATAAATCGAGCCGTAAATATTTTTATAAATATTTTGAGTTAGTATTAAAGTTTCGTTAGAAAATTTTAACGTTTTGATAGTTAATTAATTAAAAAGGACTAAATTGAAAAAGGTACAAATTTTACTAAAGTGATAAAATAGCCTAAATGTTAAATGAGGGAGGACTGAAAAGGCAAATTAGCCCAAAGGTGATGGCTGAAGCGGCATTAGCAAGAAAAAAATCAGGAAATTAGGTGAAATAAGGGTAAATTTGGAAATTTTGTAAAATTTAATAAATAAAACAACAATTAAAAGAAATCTAGACAATTCTTCATGAATTTTCAGCCAAAAAAGCCATAGAAGAGTCCCTCTAAGCTGGGTTTTCATATTTTTGCTACAAGTGAGGTCAATTCTTGCCTTTTTCTTGTAATTTTTGTGTTTTTAAGGTTTTTACAGTTAGGTCCAATTAGTTATTTCATTAGTTTTTGATTCTATGGGTAATTTTGAAATTTACCATTGATGAGTGCTGGATGTTTATGATGAATCAACATGGATTTGAAGCTTTAATTTTATTATATGATGATTTTATCAAGAAATTTCAATAGAAATTGATTTTAAGACCTAGTTGTGAAAAAGATTAAATATTAGGGTTTGGAATTAATGTTTGTTTGTCAAAGGCTGTGAAATATCTTATAATATTTAAATAAATTTCCAATTGTGAAAACTTATCTCAATTGATAGGATATTTGGTGAGGGACTAAATTGTAAAAATTGTAAAAGTTAGGCTAATTGTGTAATTTTGAAAAATTGAGGGGTATTAATTGTGAAGTGAATTGAAATTGAAATATATGATCATTAATGAATAATTTTACATTATAAATCAAGAGCCTGTAGATCAACGAGAAAAAGGAAAACTAGTAGAATAGTCCTTAACTACTACAAACTTACAATTTAACCCAGGTAAGTTCGTAAGGTTAAACTTTCATGATTATTTATTAATTTATGAAGGATATAATGTATTTATTCATATTTTTATTATTGAAATTAAAATTATTTGTTAAAATTTGAAATTGAAATGAATGTTTAAAACAAATAGAACACAGGATAGAGTACAATCGTTTTATAGCAAATGATGAATTGTCGGATAAGACCATGGTTGGACCATGGCAGTGTTTATATGTAAGACCATAGTTGGGCTATGGCATTAATGTAAAGGATGAATTGACAGATAAGGCCATAACTGGGTTATGGCATTATGAATGTAAAACCATGGTTGGACCAAGGCAGTGTTTATATGTAAGACCATAGCTGGGCTATGACACTCTAATGATAAGACCATAACTTGTTTATGGCACTACGAATGTAATACCATGGCTGGGCCATGACAATGCATGTGCAAGACCATAGTTAGATTATGACACAAAGAAAACGATGTACTTATATCCGTAAGTCGTTCCTCGATTTAGTAAGAATTGGTCAAAGACCTATGTGAATGAATTGAAAGATATATTGATTATTAATGATATTGATCTGAAGGAAGTGTGTTCATTGACTTATGTTGTATTTGACAGGGAGAATATATATTTATTTACAATTTAGTTTATTATATTAAGTTTGGTAAGATCAATGTTTAACCTATTGAACTTACTAAGCTTCAATAAGCTTACTTGTGTGTTTAATGTTCTTGTAGATAACGTGTGGTAGGAAGATCGAATCAACACATCAAGCCACACTATCCAGATTAATCCGGTAGTTTTTGAAATGTAAATTTTGGTTTATATGGCATGTATAGGGTTGGATTGAAAAAGAACTAAATTTAAGTATGGTTGAGAATGATATATATAATTGTATGCATGTAAATAGTAGTAGATTTTGGCAAATTAATGAAATGAGTTATATTGGTAAGTTTAGGTAAATGAGTTTTGTAATGTTATGTTATGTTTAAAACATGATTTTGGCTTGTGTTGATGCTTGTTTGAGGCTATTTGATATATTGAAATATTGTATATAGGTTGATATAAAAAAGGGTGAGAAAAGTGGCCTTATAAAGGCCTATTTTCGTCCATACGGGCAGAGACACGGGCGTGTGTCTCAGCCGTGTGTGACACACGACATGGGACATGGGCATGTAGTCTTACCGTGTGTCCCCTGCACCTTAAAATTTTAAAACAGAATACCTAGGTTTTTACACACAGCCTAGCACATGGGTGTGTGGCTTGGCCATGTAACCCCTACACATTGCACACAGCTTAGTACACGGGCGTGTGATTAGCCATGTGACCCAAGTGAGAGAGTTACACGGGTAAAGACACTGGCTAGGACATGGCTGTGTACCTCTCATTGAATGCCGATAAGCCCTAAGACACTGGCGTATATTGGGCCTAAGTATCCGGTTTAGTTCCAATTCACTTCTAAGGTGTATATTGGGCCTCAAGAGCCCATCTTAGGGACAATATGAGTGTTATATAATTTAATTTTGACATGTATAATAAAAGTTGTGAAATGTCCGTATTTAATCTGTAAAGTTCGGTAATGCTTCATAACTCTATTCTGGTGACGGATAAAGGTTAAGGGTGTTACATTTATTGGTATCAAAGCTTCGGTTTAGTCGATTCCCAAAATGAACGTAATGTGTAAAGTGTCTAGAAATACATGCCATGTATATCTGTCATAGTGTGATGTGTATAATCCGATCTAACCCTTGTTTTTCTTATAGATTGTAAAGATGTCAGATAGATCTGAGTATGCTGAACATGATGGGGCCAATAGTAGAGCGCAGACATTTGAGAACGGGACAAGTAATAACGTCTCAATTTATCCGATGCAAGAACAAGAACTTAAAAATATGTTCTATGGGTTTATAAACCAATGGTTTAATGAATTTATGCAAGAAAAAAATCAGACTCAGCAACCTCCTCCCCCTACTATACCACCTGAAGTGCCTCCAGTTGCACTTTCACCTCTTTCGGTAACTAAATCTAGTAAGCGTACTCCTATAGAAATATTCAGAAAGTTTGGGGCCGAAGAATTTCAGGGTAGGTCAAATGATGATCCAGTCAAAGCCGAATATTGGCTTTAGAATACAGTAAGAGTTTTTGAAGAAATGGCTTATTCCCCAGATGATTATTTGAGATGTGTTTTTTCTTTACTGAAAGAGGAAGCATATAATTAGTGGATGACTATAGTGGCCATGGTGCCGAAAGAGAAAATCACTTGGGAATTCTTTCAGAATGAATTTAAAAAGAAATATGTTGGCAAGAGGTATCTAGACAAAAAGAAAAAGGAATTTCTTGACCTGCGCTAAGGAAACAGATCAGTAGCTAAGTACGAAAGAGAATTTGTATACCTTAATAGATATGCCCGGGAAATTATACCAACTGAAGAAGAAATGTGTATTCGGTTTAAAGAAGAACTGAATGATAAAATCAGAATGATGATTGGAGGTACAGAAATACGAAAATTTATTGTTCTATCAGATCGTGCCCAAAAAAATAGAAGAGGTGTACAAGAGAAAAATGCAGAGAGATAGACAGAATAGAGAATCTTATAAAAGAATCTCCTCCAAATCATTTTCATCATTTCCAGCTAAAAAGTCGAGAGGTGATTTTAGTCGAGCCACTCCAGTGCCGGAACGATCAAATAAAAATAAGGTGACTCAACTTGATTATGGGATATCTACTAGACCTACGGCTAGTGTGGGTAGTGTGCAAAATATTCCTAAGCCCAAATGTAAATATTGTGGGAAAAATCACTTTGGTGAATGTAGAGGTAAGGCAGGAGCTTGTTACAAATGCGAGGTCACTGACCATTTTATTTGAGACTGTCCTCAGTTGCAAAAAGAGGAGGAAGAACAAAAAGAAAAGTAAATAGCCACTTCCTAAAGAAGTAAACGTTTAGGCCAAAGTAGTGCTACTAGGGCTACTAGTTCGAATATGAGAGATAAGGCTGCGCGGTTAGAGACTAAAGCGTTGGCACGTACTTAAGCTATCTGAGCAAGGGAAGAAGCTATAGCTCCAGAAGTAATTGCTGGTACATTCTATCTTTTTTATGTTACTGTATATGCATTGATTGACCCTGAGTCTACACATTCTTATGTTTGCACTGGATTAGCATCATAAAATAAATTGTCTGTTGAACCTACTGATTATGATATTCAAGTCACTAATCCATTAGGCCAAAGTGTAATAGTTAATTTAGCGTGTCATGATTGCTCACTGAAAATAAAAGGCTGTGAATTCCCTACTGATTTGATGTTGCTACCCTTTAAGGAATTTGATGTTATTTTGGGAATAGATTGGTTGACAAAGCATGATGCTGTAGTAAATTCTAGCGAAAAATAGATTGATCTGAATTGTCAGACAGGTGAAATGATTACTGTTGAGTCTGAGAATCCAAAAGAAATTTTTAGAATTATTTCAGCCTTTTTAGCTCAGAGACTAATGCGAAAAGGTAATAAAGATTTTTTAGCCTACATTCTTAATACTTGGGATTCTGAATCAAAGCTAGAATAGTTACCAGTTGTTAATGAGTTTACTGATGTGTTTCCTGAGGAATTGCCAGGTTTACCACCTAATCATGAAGTTGAATTTGTAATTGATATAATTCCAAGGGCAACTATGATATCAGTAACACCATACAGAATGGCACCAACTGAGTTAAAGAAATTAAAGACATAGTTGCAAGAGTTATTAGACAAAGGGTTTATCAAGCTGAGTATGTCTCCTTAGGGTACACCTGTCTTATTTGTGAAAAAGAAATATGGTTCTTTGAGATTATGTACAGACTACGGGCAACTAAACAAGGTCACAATTAAAAATAAATATCCTTTGCCTCGTA
Organism: Gossypium anomalum; assembly: GCA_025698475.1. Classification (NCBI taxonomy): domain Eukaryota; kingdom Viridiplantae; phylum Streptophyta; class Magnoliopsida; order Malvales; family Malvaceae; genus Gossypium; species Gossypium anomalum. The sequence continues at coordinate 23,455,966 of CM046966.1, forward strand.
TCAACGACTTATTTGATCAACTGAAAGGTGCTGCAGTATTTTCGAAAATAGACCTCAGATCAGGGTATTATCAGTTGAAGGTCAAATAGTGTGATGTATCAAAGACTGTTTTCAGAACTCGATATGGTCATTATGAGTTTCTGGTAATGCCATTTGGTTTAACTAATGCTCCTGCTGCTTTCATGGATTTAATGAATCAAAATTTTTAACCTTATTTGGATAGATTTTTGGTTGTATTTATTGATGATATACTGATTTATTCCAAGATAGAATCTAAGCATGCACAACACTTGAGAATTGTCCTACAGACTTTGAGAGAGAAACAGTTGTATGCAAAGTTTAATAAATGTGAATTCTGGCTTCATGAGATTGGAATTCTGGGTCATATTGTGTCAGCTAAAGGGATTCGAGTGGATTCGAGCAAAGTATTTTCAGTGGTGAATTGGAAAACTCCAAAGAATATAACAAAATACAAATTTTTCTAGGTTTAGCAGGATATTACCGCCGATTTGTCAAGAAATTTTTTATGATTACTTCACCGATGACTCGATTACTATAGAAAAATATTGAATTTTTATGGCCTGATGAGTGTCAACAGAGCTTTGATCAGTTGAAGAAAATGTTAACAGAAGCTTCGGTCTTAACTCAACCAGAATCGGGTGTACCGTATGTTGTATACAGTGATGCGTCTTTAAATGGATTGGGTTGTGTACTAATGCAGTCGGGAAAAGTAGTGGCCTATGCTTCTCGGCAGTTAAAACTGCATGAGAAGAATTATCCTACACATGATCTTGAGTTGGCTACAATTGTGTTTGCTTTGAAAATTTGGAGACACTATTTATACGGCGAGAAATGTTATGTGTACATAGATCATAAAAGTCTAAAATATTTGATGACTCAGAAAGAACTGAATTTGAGACAGAGTCGGTGGTTAGAATTATTGAAAGATTATGATTTGATTATTGACTTCCATCCGGGAAAGGCTAATGTAGTTGCAGATGCATTCAGTCGAAAGTCGTCTTTGTTTTCACTTCGAGCGATGAATGCTCATTTGTCTGTTAATGAAGATGGTTCTGTATTAGTAGAATTAAAAACAAAACCTTTGTTCTTTCAACGGATTGAGGAGTTGTAAGATAAGGATCCGAAATTGGTGTCGAAAAGACAGATGGTTCGGGACAATTTGAGTTCAGAATATAGCATTGATGATAATGGTATGTTGCGATATCATAATAGAATTTGTGTTTCGAATAATTCAGACTTGAAAAATGACATTCTTCCTGAAGCTCATAGTTGTATGTATTCCATTCATCCGTAAAGCATGAAGATATATTGTGATTTGAAACAGATGTATTGGTGGCCGAGTATGAATCGAGAAATTTATGAATTCGTAGCTAAATGTTTGATTTGTCAGCAAGTTAAAATAGAACATCAGGTACCAACGGGTTTATTACAACCTGTTATGATTCCCGAGTGGAAATGGAAGCATGTCACGACGGATTTTATATCTGGATTACCTGAGACTCCTAAAAAGAAAGATTCAATCGGGGTGATTGTTGATAGATTGACTAAATCGACACATTTTATTCCGGTCAGAACAAACTTTTCGCTTGAGAAGTTAGCAGAATTATATATATCAGAGATTGTGAAGTTACACGGGGTTCCTACATGTATTATTTCAGATCGAGATATGAGGTTTACATCAAGATTTTAGAGTAAATTTCAAGAAGTTTTGGGTACAAAATTAAATTTCAGCACAGCGTTTCATCATCAAACTGACGAGCAATCAGAATGAGTAATTCAGATTCTAGTAGATATGTTGAGATGTTGTATACTCGAGTTTAGAGGTAGCTGGGAAAAATATTTACCCTTAGTTGAATTTGCATATAATAACAGTTATCAATCCAGTATAAAAATGGCATAGTTTAAAGCTCTTTACGGTAGAAAATGTAAGACTCCATTATATTGGTCTAAATTGAGTGAATCCAAGTTAGTGGGAGCTGACTTGATCCGAGAAACTGAAGACAAATTTCGAATCATTCGGGATAGTTTGAAAGCTGCTTCTGATCGTCAAAAATCATATGGAGATTTAAAAAGAAGAGAAATAGAATTTGATGTAGCCGATCGGGTATTCTTAAAAGTTTCACCGTGGAAAAAAGTATAGCGGTTTGGTAGAAAAGGGAAACTAAGTCCAAGATTTATCGGACCGTATGAGATTGTTGAAAGAGTTGGCCCTATAACAACCCATTTTTAGAGAAATTGGAACAGTGGTTTCGGGACCATAAATTCAATTCTGGAAATAAAATTTATTTTGATATTATTTTATGGTCTATAATATGATAATAATGTTGCGTGAAAATTTCGTAAAGAAATTTTATCGATTATATGCTTAAATTGATAAAGGACCAAATTGCACAAGGTGCAAAAGTTGAGTTCTAATAGCTAAAAGGATTAAATAGCTATAGAACATTAAATTGGAGATCCTTATATGGTAATTAGACCATTAAAAATGCTTAGTCACTAAGGATGATGATTCATCCATGGAAAATAAAATTAAAGAAAATAAAAAAATTGGAAGAATAAAAAAATAAAGGTGGTAAATAATAAAAGATGAAAATATCATCATTTATCATCATCTTCCCCAAATATTTTGCATGGAAACCCTAGCAAAAAGAAAGCTAGCTTTCTTGGTCAAATTGGATCTGGATAAACCAAATACGGAGTTAGAACGAGGAAAGGAGAAAATGTCAGATTAGTAGACTTTATGTACACCAACACTTATTGAGGTAAGTTCGTATAACTAAATTGTATATGTTTATATGCTTGAATTTAATGTTGTTTATGTAAATTGTATAAATGCCATAAATATGTGAAATGATCACATATTCGTTAAAGCCCGATAAATGAAAGTGCCTGAAATAAATGATAATACCCGATAAGTGATAAATGATAAAAATGTTATTTTTATGCTTGAGTTGAATGTGAACATTTGAATTGCATAAATGCATAAATATATAAGATTGATCACATACCTGACAATTGCCTGATAAATGTCAAATTTTGTTTGAATAAATGAAAAATCAGTGGATATGTGATTTCCCGAAATGAATGAGGTCTTGCATTTGTTGCTGACGAGATTTAGCTCGGACTAGTAATCCATTGATTTCATTACAGATAGGATTTAGCTCGGATGGGCAATCCTAATATAATCCCTCTCGAGAATATGTTACAATTAGGATTTAACCTGGATTGGTAATCCTAATTAAGCTCTTGTAAGCATATGATAGAGATAGGATTTAGCCTGGATTGGTAATCGTGTTATATGATATGTGACTTGAGAGTGTGTTTCCTAATTAAGTGCCCAAATGGGTACTCCTAAATATGAATTGACAAATTTACTGATTTGTACACTTTGTGTGTACTACCTGAGTATCCATCGATATTTTCAATAATTCAACAAATAAAATCCTGACATGAAAAGAAATGAGTTTTTACATGTATTTGCCTGAAGTACATAAAAATGATGTTTTATGAAATATGGAAGTATGAAATTATGAAATTATGATATATGAACATGGAAATTTGTTTGATGAATATATTCATCTATAAAAATAGATTTGTACATCTCGAGTGTATTATCTGTGTGATTATCAATATTTCAATTGAATAATGAGCAAAGTTTTGACATGTAATATACTAAAACTCGAGGTGAATTATTATAGAATGTACCCAAAAAATATGAAAATAATTTGTATATATGTTATATGAATACATGATGTGAAAAACATATGTGTATGAGAATCCAAATATTATTGAGTTCATATATGTGTTTCTTGATGCTTATATGAAATAAGTTACTAACAAGGGTTATAAGAACATGTGTTAGGGCTTGGGATCGAATGGTTGATTGTGATTTACATGTTTATCTTTAATATGGATAGTTGGTAAGTTAATTACAAGTTACACGAACTTACTAAGCATTATATGCTTACTCTGTTTTATTTTTCCCTGTTCTATAGTAAACCGAAAGCTTGTTGGATTAGAAGCTCGACAGAGATCGCTCACACTATCCATCGACCCAATTTGATATATAAGGGAAAAGAATTATGGTTATAATAGCATGTATAGGTTAAATTGGCCAAGGAATGGCATGTAAATATTCGTTAATGACTAGCTATTGGAATGGCTAGTTATGAACATGTTTTGGTGTTTATGTATAAAAGACTATATCTTGGTTATGTTTGAAAATAATTGATTAATAGAAATCACAATGAGATATGTATGAATGAATTAAATTAGCATATTTGATACAATATGCACAAATGTGAACATGGTATCTAGATAAATATGAGTATAAATTGACATGTATAATACTTAAATTTTGGTATGAAAATATGGTTGGTGAATATGATAAATTGTGTATGAGTGTTGGTGTAGGTGCAAGGCTAAAAGGGGGTGAAAAATAAAGCTAGGAAATGGCTTTATTTTGTCCACACGGGTAGACACGGGCGTATGTCTTGACCATGTGTGACACACGGCTTAGCACATGGGCGTGTGGTCTAGCCGTGTGTCCCTTGCATCTTAAATTTTAGAAACAGGATGCTTAGAATTGAGCACACGGGCGTGTGTCTTAGCCATGTGGGTAACACGGCCTAAGACACGGGCATGTAACTTGGCTGTGTAATGCAAGTCAGAGAGTTACACGGGGCAGGACACGGCTTGATGTACGGGCATGTCATAGGGTCACATAGGCGTGTCCCTTGGCCACACGGGCGCGTGAGCCTTACATCTAAGGAAAATTTTGAAATTATATGAATTTTTTTTTAGATCCCAATTAAGTCCCGATTTGATTCTAATGTTTATATTAGGCCTCGAGGACCCATTCAAGGGACAATATGATTAGTATCGAACATGAGTAGTAAATGATGTGAAATATTTGTAATTATTCCATAAACTTTGGTAATGCTCTGTAACCCTGTTTCGACGACAGATACGGGTTAGGGGTGTTACAGGCCCTGTGGCTTATTGGTTAGCTTTGCCTCCGGAACTTGAGAAAATTCATAATGTATTTCATGCATCAGTGCTTGAAGGTACAAATCTAATCCTTCACACATGATTCCTCACAGTGAGATTGAACTGCAACCAGACATGACATATTTGGAAAAAATGGTAAAAATTTTAGCTCAAGAGGTTAAAAAATTGCAAAATAAACGGGTACCGTTAGTACAAGTATTATGGCAACGTCATGGTTCAGAAGAGGCTACTTGGGAAACAGAAGAATCGATGAAATCACAATATCCGAACTTATTCTCAGGTAACAAATTTCGAGGATGAAATTTCCTAAAGGGGGAAGAGTTGTAATAGCCTAATTTTTAGTGGTGTTGAAAACATTGGTTCGAGAACACTAAACCCGACGAGTGAGTTTGAAAATTTTATTATTTATTATTTATGAGTTTAATGTGAATTTAGGAAAATTTTTCAATTAATGATATGTGTTTTAGAAAGAAGTATTAGGTTAAATAATTTTGAAAATAAGGTATCAAAACCTCAATTTCATAAACCGAGCCATAAATATTTTTATAAATATTTACAAAGTGTCATTGAGTTAGTATTAAAGTTTCGTTAGAAAATTTTAACGTTTTGATAGTTAATTAATTAAAAAGGACTAAATTGAAAAAGGTTCAAATTTTGCTTAAGTGATAAAATAGCCTAAATGTTAAATGAGGGAGGACTTAAAAGGAAAATTAGCCTAAAGATAATGGCTGAGGCGACATTAGCAAGAAAAAAAATCAGGAAATTAGGTGAAATAAGGGTAAAATTAGAAATTTTGTAAAAGTAAATAAATAAAACAACAATTAAAAGAAATCTAAACAATTCTTCATGAATTGATGGATAAGACCATAACTGGGTTATGGCATTATGAATGTACGACCATGGTTGGACCATGGTAGTGTTTATATGTAAGACCATAGCTGGGCTATGACACTCTAATGATAAGACCATAACTTGGTTATGGCACTACGAATGTAATACCATGGTTGGGCCATGACAATGCATGTGTAAGACCATAGTTGGACTATGGCACAAAGAAAACGATATACTTATATTTGTTAGTCTTTCCTCAATTTAGTAAGAATCGGTCAATGACCTATGTGAATGAATTGAAAGATATATTAACTATTAATGATATTGATCTGAAGGAAGTGTGTTCATTGACTTATGTTGTATTTGACAGGGAGAATATATATTTATTTACAATTTAGTTTATTATATTAAGTTCGGTACGATCAATGTTTAACCTATTGAAACTTACTAAGCTTCAATAAACTTACTTGTGTGTTTAATGTTCTTGTAAATTAACGTGTGGTCGGAAGATCGGATCAACACATCAAGCCACACTGTCCAAATTAATCCGGTAGTTTTTGAAATGTAAATTTTGGTTTATATGGCATGTATAGGGTTGGATTGAAAAAGAACTAAATTGAAGTATGGTTGAGAATGTTATATATATATAATTGTATGCATGTAAATAGTAGTAGATTTCGGCAAATTAATGAAATGAGTTACATTGGTAAGTTTAGGTAAATGAGTTTTGTAATGTTATGTTATGTTTAAAACATGATTTTGGCTTGTGTTGATTGCTTGTTTGAGGCTATTTGATGTATTGAAATATTGTGTATAGGTTGATATCAAAAAGGGTGAGAAAAGTGGCCTTAAAATGGCCTATTTTCGTCCATACGGACAGAGACACGGGTGTGTGTCTCAGCCATGTGTGACACATGGCCTGGTACATGGGCGTGTGGTCTGGCCATGTGTCCCCTGCACCTTAAAGTTTTAAAATAGAATGCCCAGGTTTTTACACACGGCCTAGCACACGAACGTGTGGCTTGGCCTTGTGACCCTACACGTTGCACACGGCTTAACACACAGGTGTGTGATTGGCTGTGTGAACCAAGTCAGAGAGTTACACGGGTAAGGACACGGGCTGGGACATGACCGTGTGCCTCTCATTGAATGTCCACACAGCCTAAGACACGAACGTGTCTCTTGGTCATTTAAGCCACACGGCCGGCCACACGGGCGTGTGTCCCCTGCTCCTAAGAAAATTTTTGAGATTTTGAAAAATTTTCCCTGAGTATCCAATTTAGTTCCAATTCACTTCCAAGGTGTATATTGGGCCTCGAGAGCCCATCTTAGGGACAATATGAGTGTTATATAATTGAATTTTGGCATGTATAATAAAAGTTGTGAAATGCCCATATTTAATCTGTAAAGGTCGATAATACTATGTAACTTTGTTCCGGTGACAGATAAAGGTTAGGGGTGTTATAACATATGAGTCACTTAGTTTCACCAACTAAGTTTTTATGGAGAGAACTTAGTGAAGAGAGATTTAGATCTTAGGTCCATGTGTCACGGTTCGTAGTTCAAAGTTCGTGAGCATTGCTCAAAGAACGTCCCACGAAGGTCAATGTATTAAATAAGGCTTATTTGACCCACTTGATCTAGCTCGATTCAAAAAACAAGTGATTAAACCCACCTACTTGAAGCCTTGGTGGCCTAACGAAGCAATTATGAAAAATTAAGGGTACCTTGGTAAATAGGGAAAATAATATTATAAGATTTGTAATCTAATAAGGTTTGATTTTGTAACCTTAGGGATTATGCAAATCCCTTAATTGTAGATATGCTTCGATCTCGTCCGTTAATGTAAAGCTAGTTGTACTGTTGGATTTAGGGAAGCTCAACTATAAATAGAGGGTCACCCCCTCATTTATAATCTCTATTGTATTACCTTCTTTAGTAATGAATACTAATTGAGAACATTTACTCAAACACCTTGTAGGCATTGCTTTTCTGTAGCTATTCTATTTTTTTGAGCTTTCTTTTATCTTTAAGTTGCTTTCACTTTATAATTCGGTGCCTTAGAGAAATTCTATAAGAATTCTCACTTTGCAAGAGTTAGGCTAACTTAGGCACATTTGAAGCGAAGAAATTGCCTAAGGCCGTACTTACTGCGAGACGAAAGTTCTAGCCTTGTGATAGTTGGTATCTAAGCTAAGGTTCTGAAAGTACTATTTGAGATGTCGAAAAAATTTTACAATCAGATTGAGTCAATGGAGACCTATGGGAGGGCCCGGAAAGAAAGTCGATCGAGAGATATGCTGTTGACTTTGGAAGTCGAGTGGTCAACTTCGAGGAGTCTATGGGGCACATGAGGGAAATGCTCGAGGTGGTAGAAGGACGCACCGATGAGTTAGACTCAATGAAGGAGCAGCTCAGGGACTTTGTGTTGGATTATCAATGAAGGAAAAGTTGACAGGAATGGATGATGCTTTCGAGGCCATTGTGACAGCCTTGAAGGAAGAGATTGCGGAGCTCAATGGGAGCTCATGATTTACAAGGTTGCTTTGAGTAGTGAGATGTTAGCTTCAAGGCCAAAGCAATGAGCAATGGATGTTCCTAAATCAAAAGAGTTTAAAGGGATAAGGTTCGCTAGCAAAGTGGATAACTTTATTGAGGTAGTTGAACAATACTTCCGTGTGATGGGCATTGAGGACGATGCCACTAAGGTAAACACTACTTCAATCTATTTTACTGATATTGCTCTCTTATTGTGGCGTCGTAGGTTAACAAATGAGAAATGTTGTGGGACAGTTATTGGGACTTGGGAGGAGTTCCAAAGAGACTTGAAGAAGTAATTTTACCCACAATATGCCGAGGAGGAGGCTTGGGCAAAGTTGCGCCGGCTTACGCAACAAGGTACTGTTTGGTTGTATGTTCGCGAGTTCAATGAGTTGATGCCTTAAGTATCTGACTTGAGTGAGAAAAAATCATTCTATTGTTTTAAGGATGGGTTAAAGCCTTGAGCAAAGAAAGATTGCATCGATAAGGTATCATGGAGTTTACTGTAGCCATGGCCGATACAAAGTCCTTTGTTTTTGGTCTGAAGAAAGACACGTTCGAGACTTCTAAGCCTAAAGAGACGGGTAATGGTGGAGGAGACCACGAGAAAGAACGAGACAAAAATGACAATGGTGAGAATGGTAATAATAGGAAATCACCTATTTGGAAGGGGAAACCCAACAATAAATCGAAAGAACCAGTAAAGTGATTCCTTTGTGACGATCCACATATGGTGAGGTACTATCTGAAACGATCCATGCTTTCTGCCATCAAAGGGGAGGATAAGCCAAATAGAACAATGATAAGGCTTGGTTCAGTTGTGAGTGATGTCAAAGCCAAGAAGGTTAGAGAGAGTGGGAAGAAGTGTAACATCTACATTATGCCTCGAGGTTGGGTACAAGTCATGCCGAGTTAAGAATATTAGAGAATTTTAGAAACAGACTAAATAGGAATTTTTTTTTTAGCGCTAATATAGAAAGTAGTTAGATCCAATAAGAAATTAAAAAAAATGTTTTTTAGATGAGGAAAATTAATTTGAGATATTGATTAAATTGTAGAAGAATAGAAAGTGTTGTGGTAAAAGTTGAAAATTAAATGTTATAAAAGAATACACAAAATTAGTGGAATAGGAAAAAGGACTAAAGATGAAACTTTACCAAAACAGAGTATGACTCATACATGGTATTATGGAAAAGATAAATGATAAAATGATAGTTAGTTAAACAAGATAATTATGGAGACTTGATAATTAAGGGATGAAATAATGTTAAATTATAATTGGTGGGCTAAATTGTAAATTGTTAATTTTTTAATATTTAATTAGAAGATGTTTTGAAAGAATTGTGTATAAAAGAGTAGAACAGATGACAAGCATTCATCTTCCATAAGAGAAACCAATATGTCCCCCTTAAAAGCCACCATCCAAACTTTTTCTTTTATTCCAAATAAGTCCTTATACTAGTTTTAAGCCTTTCCAAGCTTAATTCCTTAAATTTCTTTGATGTTTCCTTAATAAATTTAATAGAGAAGACTAGTAGTTACCTTAGTTTCATGAGAAGAAGCATCAATAGTGATCCTAGAAAAGGGAGAAAATAAGAATAGAAATTGATTTATTGGGAACAAGATAAAATATGATAAAATATTTATGAAATTCATGTTAATTTCATTAAAATGACATAGAAATGTTATTTGATTGTAGTTTTAGTTGAGAAATGTGCCTATATTGTAGTAAATATGTAATTTTTTTCTATTTATTTGAATGATGAATAAATAAATAAATAAAATTAATTTCACATTTCACTATTATGTCTTTTGTATTTTCTATTTTTTATGTTTTGCATGCATAGCAAACTTGTGACAAGTAAATATTAGCTATTGTCTAAAGCTCCAACTGAAGACAAGTGGCATTGTAAAGAATATTTACATTTCGAGAAAGACAACATACTTTAGTAAATAATCTAAATGAGAAAGACAACATTGGGAAATGGCTAGTCTTGGCTATCAGAGCAATTGACTCCACGAGTAGAGACATATATGTATTCATTGGTAGAATGATGTATTAGACTGGACCCCAGATGAATTAATTCTAAATCCGTTTGTGAATTAATTCACTTGTGACATTCATAGTGTGATTTACTTAAATCCTGAGTTAGTCACTGACCATTCGTATGCAACTCATGTGCTTTGATATAAGTGGAGGCTTATGTTTTAAAGATGATTGAGCCCATATCCAGTATGTTGGGTACATGACTTGTGTATGACATGGTTTTACTAGCAACAGTGAAATTCATAACTCAATTAAAGAGTTAATGATATCCTCTCATTAGCATTGTGTGGATTGATAAATATGGAACATGGCCATGTGTTGCTTGTTCTCGAATGAGCAATTTATCACAGTCATTTGTTGACAGTGATCATATTAATCATTAAGAAGACACAATGGTGACAATGAGATAAAATAGGATTGTATTGAGTGAACTGATTTAACTCAAAGGAATCAACGATATCATATAAGGGTAACACACACATGAAGAGGTCATTAGACATAGTAGTTGGATGAATTGCTTTTGTAAAAAGTATACAATAAGGAGTTTTCAATCATGGTACTTCTTGTGGACTAATTCCATGATTAAGTAATTGCGAATTATCAGAACGATGCTTCTAGACATAATTGCAATAACTAGAGTCTAATTGTATGTCTGATTGGTCCCTATGCCAATTCAACAAAAACTCGATCAGACTGTATTTGAATCAAGAAGAAAATTCTATGACTTTGGGAATAATTTAATTGAGTCGACTCATTCAACAAGGAATCAAATTAGGTGGTCATGAGAATTGTTCGACTAGAGAATTTGATTAAAGAATTTTCTTAAAAAATTAATTATTTTGGAAAATCTAAGTGACTTTTGGAAAAATTAATTTTGATCAAGTAAAATTAAATTAATCAAATCAATTAAAATTAATATGATATTTTTAGAAATTAAATTTCAAGTCCAACAATTGGTCCAATGGGTATTTGAACTTGAAAATTGGACCTAATATTGTAAATTGGGCCCGGGAGCCCAAATTGAGACCAAGACCCAAAAACTAGTTGAATCGGGCCCGGTATGTGAAACCCGGCTAACGGTCCAACCGGTGGCTAGACCAGACCGATCGGGTTGTCACTGACCCGGACCAAATCGACAGCAGCTGAACCGACTCGGGGTGCTGTAAGGGTGTCGCACCTGCATCACCGGACACGGTGGTGTCAATGGCTGCGGAGGTGATGTCCCAGTGGCCTGTGATGGTTGGTCATTGGTGGTTTAGCAGTGGAAGAGTTACACTCCTGTTGGGACTCTACCAGAGAATTTGATTTTAGATTAATTATTCTAAAAATAATATTATTTTGATAGTTTAATATTAAATTTAATTTAATGTTTATCTTGTAGATAAACATTCTATTATTTTAATAAGATTTAATATTAAATTTAATCTAATATTTATCTAAATATTAGATTAAATTTAATATTAAAGTGATTAAGTTTAATTATAGTTAAACTCTCTAAACTCTCCCTATATAAAGAGAGCCTTGGGTCATTATTTACACACACTTGAATTCAACAAAAAGTTGTAATGAGAAAATTCTCTAAAGAGATTATTCCAGAAATTTTTAAGAGATATTTTTCTAATTTACAACTTGACCCAAAAGTTTAGAGAAATTGTAAAATTATCCCACTAGTAATTTTTGTGAGAAATTTTCTAATTCAAAGCGAGCCCACACTTAGCAGACATGAGCTTGATGATAACGGATAAAACTACTCGGTCGAAGCGCTTACCTTAGACAAATTGAAAATGTAAAATTTTAATTAAGTGTTTATTACTTTAGATATCACAATTGATATCATGTTTTGGACAAATTTTCAAAACTCTGGTTTTTCCCTAAATTTATTTTTCACTGCGTTTTCCAAAACCATTTTCCAACAATTTTAATATGTAAATGTTATGTATTTGATGTAAATAAAGAAAAAGAGAAGAAAGGTGGGGATCGAATTGATGATAAAGGAAAAGATTTTTGAATTGGGTTGATATTGTGATTTGATGATTTATATGCATATTGTAATTAACGGATATCGGTGGCATGTGAAAAATCATACAAACTGGTTATACGAGCCTGGAGATCGATATAGAAATGTGATAGATCAACGAATTCGATTCGAAATTCCAATAAGGAAATGAAATGGTAATTGACACTAAATTGAAATTGGATGTATAATTGATAAGTACATCGAATGATATGATATTATGAGAATGATGTTTATATGGTTCAATGTTGAATTGGTTTTGAGAATGGTATTGAAATGTGATTTTAGGTGATTTGGTTTATTTCGTATTAAAATGTTATATGACGAGGTTATATGTTAACTCACCTTTTTTATATTCGATTTGTCATGATAAGCAAACTTTACCAAGCTAAATAGCATGTAGTGTTTAAGTATAACTTGAAATAAGTTGGTTTAATATCTGTGAACTTACTAAGCATTTGTAGTGCTTACTCCGTTTGTTTTTCCTTTTCCTGTAGATCGTCGACTTGTGGAACATGTCTAGTGAATCGTCGAGGAGCTCACACTATCTTGGTATTGATTCGATAGTCTTTCTATCGTTTAAATCTCGATTTTGTGGCATGTAAATAGTTTCAATATGGTTAAGTATTGATTTTGTAAGCTGATGAAATGATTCATATATAATGCTTGTTTTGAATGTGTGTATATTATGTATATAAGGCTTGAAGTGTATATATATGTAATTGAGAATTTTCATGTGTTTGAACTATGAATGTGGTTGGTTTTTAGATGCCTTATTAAAATTCTCAAAATGTTCAAAATGGTATTATGATTCATAAATGGTTGAAGCTTTTCAAATTGTCATATTTGATTGTGAAAAAGGTTGGATTAGTGTGATATAAATGGTATAGAATTGTATCAATTGACTTGAAGGGTTGAAAATGCTTATATAACCTTGTTATGAAATGGTGCCATTGAGGCATATTGGTTAGTTGATTAAGGATTATTATATTATATGTTTTGGCATGTTTTGGACAAGTCTAAAAGTTGATCGATGTATATGCTTTGCTTATTTGGAATATTGATTTTGGTAACTTGCACCAAAAGACACATTTTTGCACCATATGGGCTGACTCACAGCCTTGTGTAACACAAGGGCAGGTGACATGGTCGTGTGCTTGCTAGTAGTTAGGAAATATTTATGTCACACGGTCTTAGTTTGTTACACGACCCAGTCACACTATAACACCCCTAACCTGTATTCATCGCCGGATTAAGGTTACGGAGCATTACTGTACAATCAAAACATTAAAACATACATTTCATACATTATTGAAAACATATTATAAAATAATCATTCACATACATATCGTCCTTAAAACGAGCCTTTGAGGCCCTAGAAACACCTTAGAAACATTTCGGGACCAATTTGATATCATTTGGAAAGTTTATGAAAAAGTTTATAAAAAATTAACTACAAGGGTCACAAGCCCATGTGGCCAGGCCGTGTGCCTCACATGGCTGAGACACACGCCCGTGCTTCAGGCCATGTAATCTTCAAAATAAGGACACAGGTAGTGTCCCAGCCTGTGTCCTTACCCGTGTAACTCTCTGAGTAGGGTCATACGACAGTATCACATTCCCATGTGCCAGGCCGTGTAACTCTCGAAATTTCCCACCTGCCCGTGTGCCAGGCAATATGCTAGGTTGTGTAACTAACTGACTTGCATGCAAAGAGACCTTTAGGGGACACACAACCATGCCGCCAAGCCATGTATCATACACAGCTAAGTCACACACCCGTGTCCCAGGCCATGTGGACCTAAAATTCACCCAAAACAAGCCATTTCCAACATCAATTCATGCATAAACATTTGAACCAAATGTGCACTCTTACAAAGCATCAAACCACACCTAAACATAAATATAAATGTGCCATTCCAAAGTTCTAATTCAACTAACCAATATGCTATTTCAAAGGCACCTCAAATACAATCATCAGGACCTACCTAAACATGCATATTTTATCATTTACCATTCATCAATTACTAGCTCCAAAACTTACCAAACATGCCTCATTTTGACCATTACCATTCCATCAAAAAAACTTGTCATTTGAGCCATTCAAAACATGCAACATGATAGTCACTATGACACAAACTAGCAAGGCATCAAGTGATATCAACCAAGGTAACATTTACAACATTTACAAGCCAAACCACAAACTAAACATTCATCACAATGACCTTACAATTCAACCTATACATGCCATTATAACATTGGCCAAAACATTCAAAAACTACCAATATTTATGCTGGATAGTGTGATAGATCTCCGACAAGCTTCCAAACTGATCGAGCTTCTGATAATCTATAAAACATAGGAAAGAAACTACGTAAGCACATAATGCTTAATAAGTTCGTAGAAAATAAAACATAACTTACCATTTCGTTTACATAACAATAAGTATAAGCATAATGTAACTCAAACCACAAGCTTGGCATAAGCCTAAACATCATCATCAATACACAAGTTAGTGCATTTATACACAACTCATTTGGATTAACCACATGATAAGCCATTTCCACATGAAAATACACAATTTGAATCATTTATCCTTTCCATGAACATATGCATAATACCATTTGGAAACTTACCATTTCAATCTCTTTTCTTACCCGTTGAACCCACTAGAATATCATCAGATACTTGAGAAAGCTCACACGAAGTGTGCTTAAACATATAACCGTAACCTTTCTTTTACATCGTTGCTCACACGAGCTGTAAAATGGGCCTGCTCACACAAACTGTGGGTCGGAATGTAAGTTACTCAATGTTGCTCACACAAGCTGTGGGGAATCCACAACAAATGCAGGACCTCAGCCATCAGTAGGACATTCAAGACTATCACCCGAAACATGAAATCCTTAATGACATGTCATTTGTATTCTACGAATTCCTAAAGTTCAACCAGGACCCGATAACTGTCATGGCATTGATTTATTTATATATTGATCAATTCACATGATAAATGAGATATTAACATACTATTAGAAATAGCATTAAAACGATAACTATTCATACAAACTTACTTCGACGATTAAGGGCGTAGAAACGAAATCGATCTAATCCAAGACTTTAGCTTTTCCCCGATCTAAATCCATACGTGGTCTATCTTGATCTAAATAGACAAATTCAATCCATTTAATACCCCTAGTATTCAATTTAGTCCGCATTTCATACTTATGCAAAATTATTGTTTTGCCCTTAACATTTTAACTTTTTACAATTTCATCCTTAAGCTCATAAATTGAAACTTAAGCATTTTAATCCTTCTCTCAAGACAATTGAATTCTCTAGGGACTTAAACCAACCCATACCAATCATAATTTCATAAATTTAACATAAAATTTTACTATTTTTACAAGCAAGTCCCTAAATGCAATTTTCATCAAAACTTACTTTACAAAGCTCGTTTATTTATCAACAAGGACCCATAATCTACCATTGAAAATAAAGAATCATACAATAGTAATCATGGCATAACCTCAATATTTGAAAATTTTACAAACTGATCCCCGGGCTATTTAGATTAAGCTAAAATGACTTCAAAAACGTAAAAATCATTAAGAACGAGACAAAATTACATACCATGCAAGTGAGACTAAGCTTGGACGAACCCTAGCTATCTCCAATGGTGATTTTAAATTTTGAAAAAGGTGATATGAAGATGATACTTCTTTTTTCTTTCTTTTGTTTTATGTTTTATTTGCCATTTTACCATTTTGTCCTTTAAAAACATTCAAAATTTCAATAAAACATTGCCATGAATATCCACTAACTATATGAATGGTCTAATTACCATCTAAGTCCACTCACTTTAAAGTTTCATAGCCATTTGACCTTTTTAGCTAATGGAACTCTACTTTTACAATTTTTACGATTTAGTCCTTTTTACTTAATTAATCATGCAAACATTAAAAATCTCTTAACTAAATTTTAATACGACCTCACTAACATCCCATAGATATTAAATTAATAATAAAATAATAATTTACTTGTCGAATTTGTGGTCCCGAAATCACGGTTCTAATTTCATTGAAAACGGGCTGTTACACACAAGGCCATGTGATTTTTGATGAAATATTACATTTTGGTCCACACGGTTTCAGAGAATTACACGGTCTAGACACATAGTCGCGTGACCCCTATTTTACACTATTATCTTTAATTTTTTAAAATTGTTACAATTTAGTCCTTGTTCATGCTCGAGTCTACAAAAGAGCTTTCGTAAGCACAATTAAGACTCAGATTGATTGTGTATTTTAATATCTAGGTATTTATGATATGATTGGATATTTGAATGATTTATTTATGGTATCCTTGGTCATAATTACTTGTAAAAAGTTAGAAAAAGGTCCCTATTTAATCTCGGGCTGACTCTAAATCATTCGTATGCTTGTATAAGACCCGAGAAAGAATGTTCATGTTATTTAATGTTGTATTATTGATAAGATTGCATGATTGATGAAGTGATATGATGTTTTTACTGTGAGTTGCTCCGGCAATAAATGTGAGACTCTGTTATTTAGACCCGACGAGCGGGTCGAGTTAGGGGCATTGCATTATTAATTCAATAACACAACAAAGTAATATTGTTGCTATTGATGTTGTCCACAGTTCAATTGTTGATACTGCGAATATTGTCGGAGCCTAATGATAGCCTTGCTAATCCTGCTTGTGATTATTTTATTAGTATTGTTGAGAATGAGTTCAATCTGTTGGTACTAATTTTGTTGAGGGAACTGACTTACTTTCTACTAAGGCCACTCAAGAAGTTGAGGATGAGGTTGCGATGACCGTAGTTACAGTTGCAACTATCATTACTCTTGTTGAAAGAAGAATAATACGATCTGCTACTGCCAAAGAAATCAAAGAAGCCTATACTTCTAAAAGGAACAGCTTTTTTTTTTTTTTATATATGTTTCAAATCATTACTTTTATTTATATATATATATATATATATATATTAGAATTATTATCAAATTGCGATTATTTGTAAATTTTAATAGTTAATTTTTAATATTTATGACTAAATCAACACAATATATAAAATTTAAAAGTTAAATTTGTTATTGTATCTATTTTCACGTTACCCTCTCATCAAACAATTAACCACGCTTAACCAAAATGGAAAAAAAAAATTTGCTGACTAATTGAATGACTATTTTAAAATTTTTAGAAATTAAGTGAAAAAAAAATTCAAAGTATAATTAAATGACCTACAATGTATACGCAATAAAAAATAAACACCTAAAAGATAACTATATTTATAAATGTTTTGATGTCTGATTATATCGGGAATCATACAAATTCCTGATTTTTTTTAAAAATTAAGAATCAGCGTCCTTAATTGTGATGAGAATAAAATCTCTTTTTCCTTATTTAAAAATATATTTTCTTTTATTTAAAAAGGAATAAAGAGAAACTCAATGTTTGTTATTGAATCGAGAGGAGGCAGTGAAGGTAAGTGTCTTCTCTTCTCCTATCTTTATAGTTAATCAAACCATGTTTATCGTTTTGCCTTTTATTGTTTTTTTCTCCTTGTTTAGTACAGTTAATTAATATGATTTTGGTGAAAAAAAAAAAAACATGAACATTCATGCTTCACTTGATTTAGTTTGGTGGGAAAAAAAAAACAGATTTAACAGACCATAATCAAATATGAATCCGATTTGTTTTTTCCACTTTAGTTACCGATTAGGTTTAATGTTCGAACAACAATGACATGTTAGAAAACATGAAGATTCATGGTTTACAGTGTCTTAATATGCATGTTTCTCTTGATTGTTTTTTTTTTTTTTTTTTCTTGGTTACTGTTTAGATATGGCTCGTAGAAAACTGAAAATGAAACTTATAGAGAAGGAGAAGGCACGAGCTGCAACGCTTAAGAAGCGATTGCAGAGCTTGAAAAAAAAGGCTCATGAATTCTCCACCCTTTGTGATGTGGAGGTATGCATGATCGTCTTCGAACCCGAATTGAAGGACAGTCCTTCTAGGGTTGAAGTTTGGCCTTCGGATCCTGTTCAAGTTGAGACCATCATTGGCAGATACAACACTATGGCTGCTTCGGGTTCCCAAAAGAAGACTTTTAGTATTTCCAATTTCTTCGACATGTGCCGGAGACAAGCTCGTGACGAAGTCGCACAAGTATGCAAGGCTAATTTCAAGGCCAAGTTTCCAACATGGGATGATCGTATCGACAATTTCTCCCCTGAGCATATTGCGTCATGTCTTACTAAACTTGATTCGAACATTGAAGTTGTTAAGAGGAAGATCATGTTGATGAAGGGAGATGATGAGCAGAAGTTGTTGCGATCTGAATCGAGGACGCTAGGTGGTTTTGGTGCTCGATCGACACTGAGTTCTTCTGATACTTACATCCCCGCTGCAGCCTTACATCTTTGGAATCGAAACCTTTTGGATAATAACATTCAAACTCATACCCCTTTGGAGATTGTTAACCATTTTGATCACATCCAAGACATTCCTCGAAAGAACTCGGAGTTCGGAGTTATCAGAGATGAGCCTCCTCTTCCGGCTAGACCTCTTGACATGCAACTACCTTCCTTTTCCCCTGCTGATGAGGCATTGGTGAAGCTTTCCCTCAGCTTGAATCCCATTGAGAAATCATTAAGGATGTCGATGATGAATGATCTTGGTTTTGGGGTTCGATCAGGAATTGCATCTAGCAGCAAAAACAGTTTTCCGAACAATGCGATGTACAATCCTCCGCCATCGTATTCCGTATGTCACGATCCAAGATTTGGGATGCCAAGCAATGATGTAATGTTCGATTCAGCAGCAATTCCGGTTCTTCATGATCCGAGGTCAAATGGCATGCAAAACAATGTGATGTTGAAGGAGCCTAAGTCAGCATTGGAAACTTGCTTTTATGCTCCATCGATGCGACCCGAGGTAGCTACGTATAACCAGCAACAGTTGATGATGCCGCATGTGTTTTCGCAAATGCCTCCTCCTGAGTTCACTGATTTCTACCATGACATCAATCAACATGAGATGATCAACAAGAAACCAAGGTTCTAGCCATAGGGCTTTCTTTTTAAGTGTTCCGAGTATTTTAGAATCATTAGAATCGTTACAAACTTAGGCGTTTAGTCTTTGGCTTTACTCTTCTTCCTTTTTTCATTCGGACTTCTCTCTATTTGGACTGTTTTATTTGGTTTTATAAATAAAATAGGCATTGGAAAAAAAGGACTTTTTCACTAGATATGTTGAATGGTCAAGTTATCTTTGAAACCCACACAAAATTTGGAAGAGTTTGACAAAAACATTAGATTCGAAAAACATGTTTGGACAAAAATAAACTTATTATATATGGTTGAAACATTCAAGATTTCCAACATTACTCAACTTAGTTGATTTTTAATTATGTAATATATTATTTCATTTTTTTTTAGGATTAATTATAAATTTCGTTTCTGAATTTGAGAAGCTAATTCATTTTAATTTATCAAAATTAGTCAACAGTTTAGCAAGTTATTAGTTTTCATAAAATAGCTAGGGCTAAATTTTACAAATTGAAACAGCTAACTTCTCAGGTTTGATAAAGCAGTGCATCACATAAATTAAATATATGATAATAGGTGGAGTTGTAATTGGCCCTAACTCAAGTCCTAGATTAGGGCCATGTTGCCCATCAATACAATTTTCTCTTGGTAATTGGTTGAGATTAAGTTGTTTAATTTCTTGATATGACCACTACAAAATTACAATCTCCCTGCAAATCCTCAGTAGGACAAATATTATATAATCCAGTTTGACCTTGTCGGTTTTCTGAAACCTATAATCCAAGAAACCCAAAATTAATAAAATAATTAAAAGAGATGGAGCCTTAACGGTCACTGCAATTCATCATGCATTTCTCAATGTTGTTATTCCCATATTCTAATGGAGATGAATCCTAGAAAAACACATAAATTTAATTTCATTTCCACGTCTATCACTTTTCCCTGTTACCCATTCCCATCTGCTCAAGAAATTTTGGGTTCTTTTGTCATCATCTACATTTATCGGCTTCAGCTTCTTTTTTTCCTCCATTGCCATGCCTTGAACGTTTAAAATCCCCCACGTGGTGACAGAACCCACCTTTAAAAGAAAAAAAACTACAATCGACTGAGCTCCCCACACACCAAAACCCAATGTGCAAAAACAAGAAATAAAAAAGCAAAACCAGGGTTTTTTTTTTACAGAGTGTACATCTCGGGGTCTACAATTTGAACGGCTATATTTTTCAATGAGCCACGTGACGTGAAGAATCCAGGGCAGACGCTTGGCGCCAAACACCCATGTGGGTCCCCAACGGTTGTTTGTCGGGTTTCGGACCTCTTCAACTCCGCTGTTGGCTGCTTCTGGTTTTTATTATCCCTAAATCCACCTGAATTGGACATAGATCTGATCAGAATCAATTTGCGTTGACTAGTATGAAGTTGGGATAATTTTTTTAGATCTGAGCCGAGTTGCACTAGTTTTCGAGTTGATTCCATCAATTTAATTTTGAATTGTTTCAAGCTGACATCAAATTTGATTCAAAGTTAATCCAAGTTTCGAGTTCAAAAACTTGATTGGAAAGAAATAGTAGCAAAACTTGTGAAAGTAGGAAGAATTTAACTGAACAAAAGAAAATTCACCTTGCTTTTACATTTTTCTCTCTGAAACTGAAAAAATGGATAAAAGTTTTCATGAGACAGGAAAAAGTAACGAAAAAAAAGAGAAATCGGAATTGGGGGGTGTTTATGCCGGTGAAGGTTTAGAGGTGGGATCCGCTGATGAAGGAATATCAGGGCCCACACGACAACCTTCAAGCATGAACACAACATCGGACATGGTTGGTCGATCAAGAGGATCTGGAGCAGTGCAAAGTAACCCTACTTTGATCCCTAGTAGAAATTCTTCCCATTCTGATGATTCTGGGTCAAGCTCAAGCAACCCTGGTTCTAAAAGTTCAGCTATTTGGCCTCTTTGAAGCTGCTTCTTCACCCATTTAACAATGTCTTCATCCTCTGTGAACATAAGTGCTCTCTTCCCTGTGAGTAGTTCAAGCATCACAATGCCAAAGCTGTAGACATCTGACTCTTTGGTGGCTTCCCCTCTTAGAACAGCCTCTGGGGATACATAACCCAATGTGCCAACCGATGTTGAAGTGGAAGCTTCTGCTGGGGTTGTGATTGTGAGTCGGTCCAAGCCGAAATCCGACAAATGTGCTTCGAAATCGGCATCGAACAGCACATTTTGGGGCTTGACATCTCCATGAACCATGTTGGATGCGTGTAGGAAGGCTAAACCGCGGGCAATGCCTAAAGCAATTAGGTGGCGCATTGGCCAATTTAGGACATGACCATCTTGGTGGGATGCCTCTTGGAGGAGTGTTGCAAGGTTGCCATTAGGCATGTAATCGTATACCAGCAGCCTTAAGTCTGGTGGCCCTGCGTAGTAGCCACGGAGAACAGTCAAGTTTCGGTGCTTCACTTTGCCTACAAATTCAGCTTCTTTTCTAAACATGTTTTCATCAAGCGATCCATCTGGTAGGCGACGAATGGAGAGCACCATTCCGTCATTGTAACAAGCCTTGAAAACTAACCCATACTGGCTTCTGCTGAGCACATTCTCTTCAGCAAATTGCCTAGTTGCTTCAATCGTTTCCGCTAGTGTGATCTTGTTATTGAACATAACAAGCTTCGGCCCTCCATTGTCAGTGCTGCCACGGCCCCTACTTGATCCAGAACTTGCCCTTGCAGGGCTCCGTTTCTTCTCCCCAGCAGCTGCTTTGAGCTTCTTGCGCCATCTAAATAGACTGAAGACATAGAAACAACAACATAATAACAAGAGACAAGCAGCACATACTACCACCACAATCAACACAATTAACCTTTTCCTTTTGCCCTTATCGTTTACATCCCCACACTCTCGATCCAATGGCTTCCCACATAAGTCGCGGTTTTCAGCAAATACTGATGGATTGTCAAATCTAAAACCCAGAGTAACTGGAACCTCCCCTGATAGGTCATTCCTCGAGACATTGAAGTAGATCAATGCCGAAATAAGACCGAGATTAGAAGGAATCCCTCCACTCAAGTTATTAGAAGAAAGATCAAGCACGGTGAGATTCGATAACTTGGAAAGAGAATCCGGTATGCTACCCGAAAGCTGATTAGCATCCAGTAACAAAGTGGTCAATGATGAGCATTTGGAAATTTCCTCTGGGATTTGTCCTGTTAAGTTATTACCACCCAAATCTAGCAAATTCAACTGCGATAGCCGAGAGAGATCAGTAGGAATGTGACCTGTCAAAGAATTTGATCCAAGCTCGAGAACTTCGAGCCCGGTGCAGTTTCCAATCTCGGGTGGGATCACCCCAGTTATGTGATTATTAGACAATGAAAGAACAACCAATGAATGAAGAAAGCTTAAAGTTTCTGGTATCTGACCGGAAAATGAATTGGAACTAAGATTCACATAACGCAAACTCGTCAAGCTACCAAACCCTTCAGGAACATCCCCAGATAACATATTTTCTTGCAAAGCAATGACTTGAAGATTAGGTAAACCCGAAAGCTCAATTGGCAACTTGCCGGAGAGGTTCTGCTTGCTTAAATCAAGTGTAGTTAGCTTGAACAAATTGCCGAAACTTGCCGGCATCTTCCCTGAAAACCCGTTAGCACTTAGATTCAAAACAGCAATCCTACTCAAGTTCCCAATGCTTGCAGGAATCTCACCATAAAACATGTTCCCACTTAAGTCCAACGTACTCAAATTGCTCAACCCCATGATCTCCTCTGGCAAGCTTCCAGTCAAGTTATTATGTCCCAAATTCAAGGTTTCAAGCTCCGTAAGATTACCAAAACTCCCCGGAACCGAACCTGAAAACAGGTTTCCCCCAAGAGAAAGCACTTTTAAACCAGTCATATCACCTAAAAAAGCAGGAATATCACCAGAAAAACGATTTCCTCCAAGATCAAGAACATGCAATGAACCACATTGCCTAATCTCAATGGGAACCGTCCCAGTGAAAGAATTATTAGCCATTTTCAGCTCTTCCAATCTAGACAAATTCCCAACCTGGACTGGAATCTCACCTGAAAACAAGTTATCAGAAACATCCAACATCGATAATGTCGTCAGACGAGTAAGCCATAGAGGAAATACCCCACCAATCTGATTCCCGGGAAGATCCAAAACCTGTAAAACGCTATAGCATTTCTCTGATTCAGGACCAACAACATGCGTAAACAAATTAAACCCCAGTTGAACAATCCGAATGGAAGGCGGATAAACAGTAATGTTACAGAACAACGAAACCGGCACCGTTCCTGACAGATTGTTATGAGAAAGCGAAACAACTTGAAGCTTAGGAAGAGCTCCAATGGCTGCTGGGATAACCCCACCAAGCAAATTGCCCTCAGCACTAAAATGGACAAGTGAAGAGCAGTTGGCTAAAGCAGAAGGTAAAGTCCCTTGTAAAAGATTATAATCAAGCCAGAGATACTGAAGCTGTTGAAGCTCACCAAAGGTAGCGGGAATCTGACCGGAAAAATGGTTATACGAGAGGTTAATGAGTTGAAGCTGTGATAAATTAGCGATGCTAGTAGGAATTGAACCGGAAAATGAGTTGGAAGAAAGATCAAGATACTTGATATTCCGTGGGAGATCTCCTGAGATTTCACCCGATAAATGGTTTTGAGCTAAATTTAAAACGGCTAAATCAGTGAGATTACTTAACCCGGAGGACAGCGTCCCGGTGAGTGAGTTGTACTGCAAGAAAACAGCGCGTAGAAGCTTGCATTGCGAGAGAGTAGAAGGTATGGTGCCGTTGAAGGAGTTGGAACGAAGGCTGAGTCTGGTGAGGAACTTGAGGTCAGAGAGACGGTCAGTGAGTCTTCCACTGAGTTGAAGCTGAGGTAGACGTAGCTCGGTGACTCGGTTGTTGGAACATGCAACTCCCTGCCAGTCGCAGGGAGCCGCAGGAGTTGATGGATCCCACCAGTTCAAAGCTCCGAGCGGGTCATAGAGATTAAGCTTGAAAGATGTTAAGGCTTGGATCTCAACTTGGTTCTTTTCGGCTTGGGACAAAAACGGTGAGCAAAGAAGCAATGAAAGGAAAAAAATGAGACCTTTAGTCATTGGTTAACAATGGCAAAGCTTGTTTTTTTTTTTTTTTTTGACCCAAAAAGAAAAAAAAAACTGAGTCTTCAACTAAAGTGTGTAAAGGATTAGTAAGAAACCAGAGGAGGGAGCGTCTATTACTGTTAACAAAGGTGCTGGTTTCGCCATATGATTTGTGGCAGAGAGCAGAGTGTGTTTGCAGGAGGAGCAGTCAGCAGCAGCAGAGAGAGACCCACGCAAGAAGAAAGAACATAGATACTTATGCTGATGCCCTCTTTCTCTAAGAAGGGGGAATATGGGTTCCCCAAAACACTGAATAAGCACTTTTTTTGAAACATCAAGTGGTGGGGGTTAGTAAAAAAAGGGGGAGGGTGGTTTACCCTTTTGAACCTGATATTGATATGATGTTGGACAAAATCATTGAGCCCTGTGTGATCTTATCTTTGCACTGTTGTAATCTGCCCTTTTATTTTGTCATGTATCAAACTGTCATTTTAATAGGTCTTCTTTTATGGAATTTCAGAATTTATTTCCCATTTTGCAAAAATCTGTTGTATCAAATAGGAAGGTTCTCAAAACTAAGAATTTTAACTGTACTGGTGTATATGACTTTCAGCTTTGCTCTTTTATCTATTGTAGATTTGTTTCCAGATGCCTTTGAAGCCTTTTTAATCCTTTCATCGAATCCTCTCCTTTTCTTTCTTCTCCTTTGACATTTTGCTGTTACCTTTACTCCAAATTTTTTTTCTTTTTCAGCTTTAGCCTTTCACTTTTCACTGTTTGATTCAAAGGTGAAGATGTTAAAATGGGATTGGCATATATCTAAGTGTCACGCATGCCTTTCAATTGGAATAGGAAGCTAAGTACGCGTTGTGTGTAAATTTGAGAAAAAAGTAAAAGTTAAGCCCACCAGACAAAAAAAGGCTATCACCACTGTGGGCCACATCCTTTGGTAGTCCCCCGCATTAATTGCATGATGCAAAAAAGTAGGCTATTAATTGGCCGAAAGAACTTGGAATGTGGGCAATATGAGAATATTTTGGTGCCAAATTTGAATTAATTTTATGTTTAGGAGGGAGCTGGTTTAAAAGCCTAATGCCCTAACAAGGACTTGTTTAAAAGCTTCACATGTCAAGGAAAGAGAAAAATATGATGGAACCCATTGTTTAATCTCCTTTATTTATCAAAATCACTTTACTATATGATATTCAACATGCTAAAAAGTTCGAATTCCAATCATATTTATGATGTGCTTTCTTCATCTCCATATTCAATTTACTTCTGCAATCAATGGTGAGAGGTGCACCAGAAAGCTGCTGTGGGCATTTTTACCACTATCTGCCAAATAAATGACTTGCTTTTTTTATCTTCCTAACCCAACAAATTTTAAGTGGTGGATCAACAGCCACACTTAATGAGATTTGTAACTATTATTCCATCCCATAATAACCCATCAGGTCCACTGATGGACTTGTGAGTTTTGCCTTGCCTGCTTATTATCGGAACATCACAAGTGATGGCTTATTGGATAACCATTGTTTGATTGTATTCGGTCACAACACCTATAAGATAGACATTGCACTGCATTTCAAACCATAGGATCTCTTGTTGGTACATTTTCCTGGTGTAAAGTTGAGGCCAAGCATTTCCTTAAAGGTCTTCTCCGGGTCTGTAAGGCCAACCAGCTTTGCAACAATGGCAGCGCTCTCAGTAATGTGATCCATGTCTTTACTGTCAATCCACAGGCAGTGAGCCAACTGCAGCCTCCTATGTTTAGTGTTCAATCCAATGCCCCATTTGAGAAAGAGATCCTTTCTTTCTGCTTTGGAGAATCTCTTGTTCATCTGCTGGCTCAGCATATGCCTTTCTCGACGTAGAGCCTTCAAGCTGTTTAGAACATATATGTAGAGATAATTAAGTTGTTTTGGATTAGAAGCATGTTGACAATGCACAAAAAGATTCTATGAACTTGTAGTTGGATACAATAAGCACATACGTGTACCTTGAAGCACGGGTAAGGACTCGTCCGTTTTCAACTGTTTGATTACCATGGGAAATTACATTGTTGAGGAAGGACAGCCTTCGATGTTCCACCTCCATGTATATATAATCTTTTGGATCTCCCTTAAATAGCATTAAAAAGTAGGTCCGGTGGACCAGTGTCACATTGCAAGCATGCCAAAGTTCAATGATCTCTCTTTGAAGCCTCTTAAATTCTGAAGACCATGTTCTAGGGCTCCCATAATTATCTGAAATTGGGTCCAACCCAATGTCTGTAACAGTCTTTCCATGTAAAACGGGCTCCGTCACCTGTACCTGTCATGCATGAACAATATCATATTCAGAATGCAATTCTAAACAAGTTTGCTTGATAAGTACCCTTAATTATCAATATATAAAAAAATAATGGTTAATATTAGCACCAATGTCCCAATTTGATCATGTTAACAGGGATTGATAAACGAAATCGAACACTCACCGCCTGATTAGCAAGTTTCTTCTCATGCTTAAGATTAGACGTTTCATCTGTAGCACTTGTCAAAGAACTTTGAGATTCATTTATTGATATCTGGGCTTTAACCTTGTACACAGTAGCACTCGTTGCATAAGTTTGCGACCCATTTCTAGACAAACCTTTGTTCTGAAGATCATACTTCAGTGCAGAGAGTTGCCTCCGGATGCTCTCTGGTCTTCCAGTGAAATATTTCTCATTTCCTATTGGAGGTGTGCTCTCATCCTTTTCTACCCTCTCAATCCACTTGGAGGTCAAATCAGTCATGAGACTTGCTTTACAACTTCTACTCCTAGTTAATTGCAAGCTTCTATGGCTAGATATTTCTTCTTGCAGACGCCATAAGCATGGTTTTTCAGGAGATGGAATAGCAACATCCAGATGGTTGCTACTGTTTTTCCAGTGCAGTGAACTGGATTCTCGCTTTAATCTAGCTTCATTGCCTACATCAATCAATCCTGAAATAGCTGAGCTTTCCCTTGGAGATGACATATTATAGTTTTGATAAATCTTTGGGCTAGACACCGATAAACTTGAGTTTGAATATGTATTCGTACTTGATCTTCCCGAGTCAATGCAACGGACTTCCTTGCAAACTGCCTCCGAGTTTTCATCGACATGGTCACCATTCTCCTCCAAGCAATGATTAATTGCAACAAAATTAGGAATTTTGGGTGACAACCATGGGGAAGAACTATGATGCGGTATATTCAGTTTGAAGTCAGGAAGCTGGAGGAAGCTCTCTTCAGAACTATAGCTTTGTCTATCTGGAGGGCTGGACCTAAGACCAACAGCCAAAGCATGTCTTGCCATGATTGAACTTTCATAGTCCCATGAATTTTGCACTTGCAGTTTGGGGTACTGAGGATCTGGATCTGCGGCCTGGTGAAAGGAAGGTTGGAACTAAAGTTTCAATTCTGAAATGAACTTAAAGAGGCATTAATTGGTTTAATAATCTACACATACCCATATTTTCACTGGCCTTTCATCTGCAGGACTTTCATTGTTAACCACTTGTCGTAGATCCTCAACCTCAGACTGAGCATAGTCTATTTGCTGAGTCAGTAGGATTACCTGTTTCTTTAGCTGCATGAAACATGTAGGAAAAGTGAATGATTTATGGACTAAGCTAAAGAGTTGAAAAGACATGTTAATTCAGAATTATTCATCACCTTTTCAATCTCAAGGTCTTTCTCTCTCAGCAACACAGCAGAATCGAAGGAAATAGAAGCTGTTCCTGCACTTTTCAACTCGTTCTCTAATCTAGCCAATTCCCTTTGCAATTGCTTCACTAATGCTTTATCGGACATGACCACGTTGACTTGTGCATTGGTAGTCACTTCTTTGGCACAACTTGCAAACAAGAGGGTGTTTCTTGATTGTTCGACATGGCTTCGTGCTGGACTCATGGTACAAATTATAGCAGTTCTAGCATTGCCTCCTAGTGAAGACTGAAGAATACGTGTCAGCTTTGAATCTCGGAAAGGAATGTGTCCATTTCTTCCCTTGCTGCAGCCAAATACAAATTTATAAGAATATATGCCAATTATTACCTGTTTCATGCTTGAGGTTCAATATGTAATATAAACATTAAGAAGGGTAAAACTGAGGAAAGGAGAACCAGAATCCGAATTTATAAACAACAGGCACATGCATGCAGAGATGAAAAGAAAAGAAAGCACATGGTGTGTATTTGTAAGCTTTCTGATATATATTAGATGCTATTTTTGGCTCAATATTGTGAAAAATGATCAGTTACATCAAACTGATCATGTATGGTCAAACCGAAGGACAGAAACCAATGAAATATATTGGTTTTCCACAAAACATGATTTCATCAAAACGCTAACCTCAGCTTACGGATAACAGTTCCAAGTGTTAATAAACTGCGATTTATATGGCAACCTTCTTTCAACCTTGCACCAGCTGATAATGACTGAGACGCACGCTCACTTCCAGCGAGATCAACAAAACTCTAGATAAAATAGAATGAAAACGTCAGTTGCTTTTCCAATATCTTTCAACAAATAAATCTTTACTGAAAAGATAAAGCATATTGTTTCATACCACAGTGGCTGCAAGCATGCTTGATTTGTCATTGCCTAAAAACTCTCGTGCAGAACTTTCTATTGTCTGATGGAAGGCACATAGGCATATGATATTTTAAAAAAATTGATAACTAAAAATAAACACCATATCATTGTGAAGTGAAGAGAAGTGAACAATATATAAAAATTATAGCAATGAAACACAAAGCTTACCACTCTCAGAATTTGATGGGACCTAGAGCTTGCCTCATTCAGAGAAGTCTCTCCAATTTGTCTTTGAGCTGCCAATGTACACCAACAATTGCTTAACTATGCAGTCATCAGATACTGAAACGAAGGTCGGTTAAAATAATTCTTTTACCTTCACACACAGATAGAAGCTCTTTAAAGTGATTCCAGTCCTTCAGAGTTTCTTCGGCGAGTTTCTCAACAACTATCCCTCTCTATCAAATTTGCCGGTGTTAGTAAAATAGTCCATAAGATTTCCAGTTCCTCATTAAAAAAAGGATGTAACTCACTTCAGGATCATCTAGAAGTCTAAGAGGACTGCTATCTGCACTAAGGAGGTCCCTGACAGATTCATTGTAAATCTCAATAGCAGAAAACTTCAGGACAAACTCTCTTTCCTTGTGCTGCACGGAAGTACAGTTCGCTTTTTTGTCAAAGATGGAATACAAAGGAAAAGCATAACCACTAGTTAGCAACAAGAACCATTGTGCCTTCATTACCCTTTGTATGTAGTCATATATATCTGCCATTGCATACTCAGTAATTCCAGTCATAGTATATGTCTTTCCACTGCTTGTTTGCCCATATGCAAAAACACTTGCTGAAAAAGTAGTTTACGTTAAGGAAATTAAACAAGGGATTAGGAAGTTATGTGGAGAAACAAAAGAGCCTTATAAGAAGTATACAAAAGGAAATGAAACGAAACGAAAAGCACTCACAGTTTATACCACTGACAACTGAAAGAACAACCTCCTTTACTCCTGTTTCATACACTTGCCTATTGGGGCAATCGGACCCAAAAACATTGTCTAAAATCCGCAAGCAGACCCGTGAATTGAGAGGAAAAAAAAAATTAGAAGACTATATGAAGCTGTTAATGTCAATTCCATACATGACAACATAGTAAAACAAATATTGTCTATATCATCCTGACAAGAATCAAGCCTCCATAGTAACAAACGCCAAGTTCACCTTACTTTCATTCATAAGAAAGCCAAGCAATCTTGCTATAGCCACTCTTTAGACATTGCAATTACAGCCTGAAACCTTAAAGTGGTGATACAATATCATCATGGCAGACTGGTAGTTAGTGACAAATATCATAAAGGAATTGCAAACATTGTTTTCTCAGACCTAACCTCTTATTTTGGGGGTTGGTGCCACTCAAGGGCTTCTGAACTAAAACTGCAGAAATTTGGTTCTAATGCAATCAAATTTATCATAGAGCAGCTAATATTAACCTAACATGATTAACAGCAACTGCAGAAGTTTGGTTCCAAATGCTAGTGTAGTGACTTCCTCAACTATTTCAGGAAATTAAGAGACATTTTCAAAATATATTTTCCCATAGGACTAAGGACAGGCTGAGTAAAGCAATAAAATTTACATAAAACTGAAATCTAAAGCCTTACCAAATGTATAAGCAGTAGGGTACATGGATCTCTCAGAAACCGACAGTTTGCTCCTGTATATGATAGTGTTATCATTGATGCATTCCCAGTCTGATACATCATGCCTAACAATTTCCTTCTCACTGAGCGGCCGCAGTCGAACTGAAACAAAAATTCTCTCATGACACTCTGTTGGCTCTTGCATTTGCTCCTCCTCTCCACCATCCACCCCCATCTCTCACCTTCCCACTCCAAAATATGCTAAAAAGTAATACCATGAAATGGAAAAGTTCAATACATTGAGACTTCCATCAATGCCTCTTTACTTCAGCTCTCTACCACATATTCTACTGAGCCATCATTTTCTGCAATCAAAAGACTAAATCATGGGTTAGTGCTAAAAATTCACCCAAATCTTTGCTCAGCATCAAGTCTCAACCCGGAAACTAAACCGCCCCATTTCTTTTTCTGCCTCTTTTTGGTTCAAAAATATCAAAGTAGACACAGATTCTATCCTTTATAGTTGGCTACAGCAACAATTCCTTTAAGACAAGAAAAATACAACTATTTTACTTAATTAGTTAATTTGGGTTTTAATTTAATTAATACAAAAATTTGGACTTTTCTGAGATGGTCCCCTTGTACAGCCAGTCAAAGTCGATATTCTCATGTTTACGCGAATTTAAATACAGAATATTTTTGGAGGTAAGTAAAAAAACACAAACAAACATGAAGTTAAAAGTAAATATTTTGAGAAACAATTAAGTTTTTTTACATTGAGAAATCGTGGTCTTTTCCAAGAAATGTTTGATCTTTCCTCCCAAATTTGGTAACTTCAGTAAATATCACCATTTTTTTTTCTCTTCTCTGCCTGTTCCGGTTTTGTCTGTATTTAACCCTGTCAGAAAACAACAAAATCCAGTAGTAACTTAATCCAAGTTCCAAATAAGGAGCACAATAAACAAAAATTAATATCATTTCTACAAACATGGAAATTACAGCAAAACAATCCAACCCATTTTTTTATCCATATTTACCTGAGTCATTTACATCACCAGTTAACTGCCCAGACTGGCAATTTGCATGTATATATGGCAGAATGAAGGAAATAGAGAGTAAAAAAATAAAATAAAATAAAATTTGCAGTCTTAGCTCTCTTTTAAGAAGAAATTAAAGTAGGGGTCATAATGCAATGAGTTAGTGAGATGTTGAAGCTGTTATG
Source organism: Gossypium anomalum (assembly GCA_025698475.1). Taxonomy (NCBI): domain Eukaryota; kingdom Viridiplantae; phylum Streptophyta; class Magnoliopsida; order Malvales; family Malvaceae; genus Gossypium; species Gossypium anomalum. The sequence goes on from CM046966.1 coordinate 23,487,993, forward strand.
GTCTCTACTTCTCTGTTTAGTTTATTTGGAAGCTAAAGTGAAAACATAATTAGCCTTTGATTTTCTTTCTTCTTTTTGGAAAATGAAAAGGTAACTGATAACAGAGGTTGAATTTTTTTAAACAATGATAACAGAGGTTGATGAGATTATAGTTTTGACCATAAAAGGTGTACCTAATTTGCTTGACAACCAAGTCTTACCTTGCATTGCTCAAGAATTCCAGATAAAACTAGCTTTTCTAAATCCTAAAAAATATAATTATTAATAATGATAAATTGTATATAAGCTGGATTTGCTTATTTAGAAGGTGCTAAATACAATATGATTAATGGATCTTGGATGGGTTCTTACTTGGCATTTGAATTTAAGTCGGAATTAAATTATATATTTTTATAATAGTAAAAATGTGATTTTATCATTATAATAGTCTATTCCTTTATAATTTTTAAAAGATTAAAAATATAATTTACCATTATTAGTTTAAAATTTTATAAATTATAAAGAGGAAAATTTTCTATTTTAGTAGAATATTGTGATTACTTATTTAATATAAATCAAAATATTATTGAGCTCTTGTTTACTTAAAAAATGTGTAAATTGGTTTCTGTATATTATATCAAGAAGTAAATTTATTATTTTTATTAAAAATGTGTAAATCTATTTTTTTGTTAACAACTCAGGTGAGTAACAGAATAATTAGACAATTACATATGATATTTTATATGCACCTTGTTTTAACACATAGAGACTAGTTTTTAACAGTAAAAATAAATAATTAGAGAGGTAAAATATGATCCTACAACAACATCCATAGTGATCTTTCTTTCGGCAGTTTTTCTTCTCCGCAAGCTTTGTAGTATAATACATATCCTCTCCAAACCAAAAGTTGAAAACAATGGCAGGCAAAAGCTGCTAAAAGACAGAAAGCATGGGGATCCTTTCTTACCAAAGCCAAGGAGATTAATAATTAGGAACACCCCATGTGGTAAGAAAGCAATTGCTTTTACATAGTCTTCATTCAACACATGAATAGGAGGCCCATGCATGTGCATGAACAAAATAAAATTTGTTGCCAAAAAACCTTAAATTTTGCACCTTTTCATTCCCCCAAAACAGCCCCTTTTCTCTCTCTCTCTAGATATGGCAAATGATTTTTTTTCATATTTTATTTCTTGAAATACAATTTGACCCCCACAAAAGAAAAACATATGGGTGGAATGTTCTACAAGGCCAAACGTTTTTGAACTATGGACCAATGAAACAAAGGAGATTTATTGAAGAAAACCACGAAAAGAGTTCAATGGACGTATGTGTGTATTCACGCTTTGCTTTGCTTATTTTCCCAATAAGTTCCCAACTTTCAAAAATTACCACAGCCCCAGGAAAACAAAGTGTCGGTGTGTCATGTTCTTATCATTATTTTTGTGGAGAGAAACTTAGATTAGAGGATAGCTTTTTTTTCTTTAGAATTGTCAACGTAAGAAGATAACACCAGAGCTGTTCCTTTCTTAGAGAAATGAAATTAGTGGTCAAATTTTATAATTTCACGAGACTTGAACTCTGATTTATGATGACAATGAATAATTTTACTATTCTAACTATGACTTTGTCGATGATATTTAATTATATGCTTTTTTAAATGCAATGCGAACTTCATAACCCCATTGACAGGATGGAAATAGTTTCGATGCACTTCATCAAAATCACACCATTGGAAGGTTTTTGGACATTTAGTATGAAAACATTGTAACAACTATACAGATTTGACAACAATACTTTCTTAATAATTGGGTTACCTGTATCATTAATTATTCAGAAGAAAATAAAAAAGGACCCTGTAGGAAAGCACTAAGGATAAACCTGGTTTGAAGTTTTGTCTAAGACCTTGATTGTCTGAATTTTAAGAAGGGGTCCCTACTCTTCAAGCTCTAAAACCCTACAGTCTTGGTTGTATTTGCTTTTGTTTTGGGCTTTTGGCATAGCAATCAAAGAAAAATACAGGAAAAGAAGTTCAAAAACCGAAGTAGAACCACTGAACCTGTTTTGATTTCACAAGAGGTAAACACCCATCATCCAACAAGGCCTGAAAATAAGGTAGCTGGGCTGGTTGATTCCTTGTGAAACTCACTTAGTGAACCACATGCCTATTTGATAGCAAGGTATATAGTGGACAAAGGACCAACAGTAGGGTAGCAAATGCAAATGAAGCCTGAATTTACAAGGCATTTCAATTAAGATTTGTTTCTTCATATCAAACTCCTTGAGAGATATTTGTGTCTCAACCAACAGCTGTTGTTTTCCATACTTCATAATATCGGATACCTTAAACTGTACTTCTCAGTGCAGGTTTATTATATAAGTTTCGAACGAATCTCCAATCTTTTGGCATCAGAGTCAATTACTAATGTTTTGTTCTTAGTGTAAACAATATCTCTGTAGATGTTTAGTTTTATGGTGATGCAGGTTAGGTACATGTTGAATTGTATTCTCTTTAACCCGAAGTAGACATGAAGATGAGTATGGTTAAGTAGGTGTTTGAAGTCACCATTTTTGGGCACAAATAAATAGATTTTGCCTCTCATCTTAGCTAATTATCTTAGAAATATCTTCAACACTGACCTGTGTTTGAAAGGGCTAACACAACAAGCTAAACCAGAAAGCTTTATTTTTCTCTTGCAACTTGTTTTCTAGTCAATTTCACATAAATGGTTATGCAGAAGAATGATCAACTGATGATTTTGGCACTATTTCTCAACTGCAACCAATTCATCCTATGGAGAATCACATACTGTTCCTATTAAATCTTTCAGACCTTGAGTAAAACTTTAGTTTCAAGTAGCAGCTAGGTAGTTGGAAGTGATATCACTGTCAGTATATGCGAGAGAGCTGCAAGACATGGAAATGATATGTCATCACCGTAGTTGAAGATGAAGGGAACAGAGTTGATCCGGTCTTCGTCCATGATCCAGACGGGTACATGGTAGAGCTCTACAACAGTTGGAATCTTCCAATCCTTTCTCCTCCTTCCAGACAATTCAAGCTAAGGCTAAGCAGGTTCAACAAGGCTATTGTATTACATGCTGCAATTGTTTGACGGGTCTTTTATGACTTAGTTCCATGAAGAAATTTGTATTGATAATAGTACTTAATAAGTTTGTAATATTGAGTTGTGATTATATATGCATACCCTGTAATCCTAGACGAGGCTCATTGTATTAACTTGGAAGCATTGCCATTGATATAGATCAAAAGGATGAAAGAAATAATCAGTAAGAACTATAAGATTTGACATATTAGGCCTTGGCTTTAGTTAGGCTTGCCACTATTCTTTTCTGTGAAATGTCAAATTTGCAGCATCTGATGCTTTTCTTTTTTTCTTTTTCTTTTTACAAAATTTCCAAATAAAATCAGTACTGTTTGTTCTTTTTTTCAAAGAGTGTTGCTTACAAGTAAAAGTCATGGTTGTTTCGTATATTACCAACCACACACATTCATCTGATTCCACAAAAATTTTCAAATGAATTTAGTTGTGATCTCATTTTATGTGGCTGAGGAAAATGCGGACATCACAATCAAAAAAGAAAGAAGAAATGGACACCACATGAGCAATGAGCATATACAATACCTTGACAAAAAAGCCAAGAAAATATCTTTGAACTGAAACCTGCTGTTGAGATTAATTTCTGCTTTAATTTTGATTCATTAAAGTCAATTATATTTATTAAAAGAAAACCATTTTCAATTGTTCAACATGTTTGCCTTTCATGGTTCAGTGAAAAACAAGACAATGGCCTTTACCAATAGAATGGTTTTTGTGAAGAAAAGTCTGAATTCAAGCAAATTGTCCCGGGTCCAGCTATGGCTATGCTTGATAGATGAAAGCAGTCTAAGCCCCCAAAACATAAGATTTCATTAGCCCTATCATATCTCATATTTGAGAAGCTAGTAATACTATAACCACGAGGGAGAGATAAAAGAAAATGCTTTGTATGAACCAGAAGCAGCAAAAAGAAAGAAACCAAACCAAAGCTAACTAGAAAGAAGAAAAAATAAACTTGGGTCCCATGGCAGATAAGTGACTGGTCAGCAAAGATTGAAGCCAGAGACGTTCTCAACTTCCTCAACACATAAAAGCCAAGACTTTTGTTTGAAAAACTTGTGGTGTCCATCCATCAAATGCCAATTGAATCAAACCACAAGTTGACAAAACAAAACACCCTCCCCCGGTCCACCCCATCATTCATTTCTTATGTTTTTGTTGCCTTGCCTGTTTATTAAATCCCTACATTTTCCCCCACCCTTCTCTTTAATGAGTAATTCTAATATTTAAAAGAAAAAAAACATCTTTTTCCCCTCTATCACCAATCCTAGTCCTTACCATCATCATCATTATCACCAACCAACCTCAACAACAACAACAGCTGCCTCTGCCTATCATTTTCATTTGATTATAAAAACAATTTGTTTCCATTTGTTTTTATTTTCTGTAGTTGGGTTCTTTTGTTTTCTGGGGCATGTTATTAATTTATAATATTATTATGTGAAAAAAGAATATGAATATTTTTGCTATTGCGAGAGGATGAGAGTGAGAGAGAATTATGCGCACCATTTGCGACGCTTGTGAAAGTGCTGCTGCTATCGTCTTCTGTGCTGCCGATGAGGCTGCTCTTTGCGGTGCTTGTGATGAAAAGGTTGGTTCTTTCCTTCATTCTCCTCACTTTCTTTCCCCATGTAATCATACACTTTGGAGGTCTGTTTTAGCTGTTTACTGGACCCATTTAAGAATTTTTTGGTCTGTTCTTTGTAGGAGGCAGGATTTTTATCACAGTTACTTCATATTTGGCTTTTTTATTAAACCAACTAAAGGCCTTTCTTTTATTCTTCAGGATTGATATACATGCACATATGTAAATATACTCTTCTTTACCACTTCTAGTATAAGCAATTGTGCAGGCTAACCTTTCTATAAATTCTCTTCTTGAAATCCAAAATTTGATGAATAGTCTTAGTCAAGCAATAGTTTTGAGTCTTTTCTTTTTCATGTAGAAGGATGGAGATTGTAATTTTTATAAAAAATAGATGGGTATATTAGATTTTATTTCTTAAAAAGTTCTTGTGCATTGTTATAGCTTGACCTGCAAAATCAAACCTTTTGTTTTGAAGTGAAATGTTGATTGATGTGCCAGGTCCATTTGTGCAATAAGCTTGCCGGCCGGCATGTCCGGGTGGGTCTGGCAAACCCCAGTGATGTTCCTCGCTGCGACATATGTGAAAATGCACCTGGTAATATGCAGGTGTCTTTTTGTCTTGTGCTGTTTGATTATAGAGCTGTTGATTTATCAGGTTTCTTAACAAGTTTGCGGAACTTATGTTCATTCCTTGAACCGTGCATGTAGCTTTCTTTTACTGTGAGATAGATGGAACATCCCTTTGTTTACAATGTGATATGATTGTACATGTTGGAGGTAAAAGAACTCATGGAAGATATCTTGTCTTAAGGCAGAGAGTAGAGGTTTGTCACTTAAATCTTTGAAGGTAATTGGGTCATATATTCCTCCTGGAGTTTAAAATGTTCCCTGGGAATTTTTTTTTTTTTTTTTCAGTTTCCAGGGTATAAACCTGGTAATATAGAGGATCCAGCTTCACAGCCTTTGGATCCCAGTGAGACCATGAGAGGCCAAAATCATGCAGTTAAACGGACAGTGGGAGAGAACCAACAAAATGACAAGGCCTCTCCTGTTCTAAGGATGGATGCTAATGCTGATGGTCATCTTGAAAAGGGTACTAAAATGATAGACTTGAATATGAAGCCGCACCGAATACATGGGCAAGCCTCAAACAATCAGGTTAGAGCTCTACTGTTATGCAAGTTCCTCCTGTTCTTTCACTGCATTTGAAACACATGATCTTGTTTGTTCAACATATTCAGGGGCAATGTCTATAACCGGTCATTAAGAAACGAGATGATTCGGTAGATGTGTTGGTATTGAAACACTCTAATTTTCATTTTATATGTGCAGTAGGCATGCGATTGTTTCGATGCATGAAAAGACATAAAACCTATATGTAAGACTTAACCTGTCAAATCAGATTATAGCATCAACCTGAGAAGTTAGATATGAAAACATGGCAAAATGATGCTAAAGATATTTCTTAAGTTCACTCATCTGTACCTTAAAGAATAATTAGAGCATACAAGTGCTTTTGTTTCATTTAGTTCATTCATTAAACATTTTATTGTTGACAAACATTTCGGCTTGATTTTCGAGTTGAACTGAAAGATTACACCAAGGAATGGTAAATTTCTGAAGTTCACAATGTTATATGAACCATAGTCTATAGCTATATTAGCTTCGACCCTTCATTTTCCTTACATAGAAAAACTTCAAAAACTCGTATATTGGTATATAGTACATCAAAATTGTTTCTTCAGCTTGCAAAGCTGAGCTCTGATGCCTGGTTCTTTTTTTTGTCTAAAGGAACAATAATTCACTGTTGTCGGCAGCTGTGATATGATGATAAGGCGACCTGGTTCTCGGTTAAATTTTATGTGGAAGCCTGGAAGGCCTCATTTCATGCTTATGTTACAGCTCCGTAGCTGCTCGATTTATCATCTCCTGGTGTAGCTTCTATAGAATAGTTTTCTTTTTTCAGACAGCTTTCATAGCTGATACTGCAAAGCAAAAGAATCTAACCGTTCTTTTGTAAGTTTTGTTTTGTTTTTCCCTGTATTTCTTAAACCACTTGGGAGAAAGAATGCTTGAGATTATGCTTAAAAAGTAATGCTATGCCTGGTACTACCTAGAGAATCTGGTACTTACAACCTGAATTCCTTTCCTTTATGCGGTGGCCAGTAAATTTAGTTTCGATTGGTTAAATCTGTACTTTAAAAAAATTGTGCTTGCCTATTGATAATTGTTAAATTTTTTAAGTTCTATTATTTTTAAAATTTGATGTAGTAAGTATTTATATGTGTAATACCATGTCAGATAATTATTTTCACATATTACATACTAAAAACTCAATTAGTGAATTACCAAATGCCGTTTACGTCAAGATTGAAATTTTATAATTTAAAAAATATAGGGATTTAGAATGATACAATCAAAAAATATTGACTAAATCTACAATTGTATGCATAGTATAGGACTAGTAACTAAGTTTAACAAAAACGTATTTAACTACTTTTATTTGAGTCAGGATTAAAATTTCAAAATTCGAAAAGTATAAGGGTTGATGTTGACCAATTTGAAAGGTACAAGGACTAAAATTAACCAATTAAAGTACAAAAATTAAATCCACAACTTTTATAAAGTATAAGGACTAATAGTAAAATTTTACTAATTCGATTCAGTAAAGTATAAAAATTAAATCCACAACTTTTATAAAGTCTATTTTATCAGTAATATTAAATACTTGAATCTTAAATCAAACTATCTAAAAACAATTTTGGTAAACTAACCCTAAATTTGTTGATGTGGTAAAAGTAAGTTGGATTCTTGTATTTGAATTCACCTTACCTAAATTATTAGCAGTAGTTTTACTTTTTCGGAATCTTAATGCGAAATCTGTCATAATTTTACCCATTTTAAATCACTTAATCTAATTTTGTTAATCCAAAACGAAAAAAAAAATTATTAATGTATCTAACTCTTCAAATTTTTTATACTCCCCCAAACATAGTTTCAACTGTACTCATTTATTTATAAGTGATTTTTTTTTCAATTTTATTACTTTAGTTTTTTCAATTAACTAATTGTTATTATAAATAGGTTTTTTTAGATTCATTAATTATCTTTGGATTGAAAAAAGTTAGGGTTTTGTATATTGTTATTGTTTTAACTTTTTTATATATATTTTTCTTAATTTTAACTAGTATAAAAATATTGTCTGCCTTTTGGCACGATTTGGGTTTTCTCCAGTTTTATCTTATTGTTTTTGTTTTGGTATTGGTTTTTCTGCTGTTCCTGTGGGACTGTTTTCTGTGAGTTGTAACTTATGGAAAGAGGGCTAACAGATCTGAGTTTGGAAGACAGTGAAGAGGATGCTTTTTCTGTTCAGAATGGGGATGAAGCACAGGATCCAACGTTTAGTTTTTGTTTGGTGGGCTGTTTTCTAACTACTAGTGTGGTCTACTTCCCAGCCATGAGAAATACAATGGCAAATATCTGGCACCCCTTGGAGGGTGTTCAAATTTCAGATTTGGGTGAAAAGCGATTTCTGTTCAAGTTTTTTAACGAAGTGGATATTCATCATGTTATAACAGGGGCCCCTTGGACTTTCAATAACCATCTATTGATTTTCCATAGGATTCAAGAGAATGAAGATCCAAAGTCTATTCCTTTGGTGTTTTCAGACTGGTGGGTGCAAATCCATGATTTGCCCCAGGTTTTATTAAAGAATCAATGGCGGTATAATTTGGAAATTTCATTGGTAAATTTCTGGAATATGATATGAAAAACTTATCGAACAGCTACAAAAATTTTCTGTGAATTCGCGTTCAAATTGATGTTAGGCAGCCTCTGAAGAGACGGAAAAAAATCAAGTTGTCTGAATCAAATTTTACTTATGTAAAATTCAAATATGAAAAATTAACTTTATTTTGCTTCTTATGTGGCTGTCTTGGTCATGGAGATAGTTTCTGTCCTATAAAGCTACAATGTGGGATGTAGGAAGTAGAAATGGGGTGGGATTTAACTCTGAGGGCGCAACCAAGGAAGGCCACCATCGTTAGTAGCATCTGGCTCAGGGAGGAGGGAGACAATTCTTTTTTTGGAAAGAATCGTGTTGATGTGAAATCTGGACAAATTTCTAGGCAAAATCATTGGAAAGGATCATGGGTTGATTTTAATTCTATCCTTGGAATTAATTTGGAAGGTTCCAAATCTTCAAACGATTCAAATCAGAGGCAGGATTCACGCCATTTTTTGGGGAAAGAGTTGGCTAATTGTCAAAGTCAACAGATGGAATTTTGTTTGAATGGGTTGGAATCAATGAAGGCTCGGGCTGTTGTGGATTGTGCTAATGGATTAGACTTGACGAGAATGGACTGTCAATTGGAGGAGAACCCAATTTCTAGTGATGAGGGAAAGAAAAGACAAAGGTCTGATTTTTTAATTTCCAAGGTTTCCAATGCTCAGGATTCGTTGGAGATAAGTGGGGGGTATTCAACTCACCAAAAAATAGTATCGGTAGCTACCGATAGGTATACCGACCGGAAGTCATGAATATTTTATGCTGGAATGTTCGCGGATTGAGGAGTTCGCGAACAATACGTCGCCTTCAGCATATGCTGAAAATTTATCATCCCTATATTGTCTTCTTTATGGAGACAAAATTGAATGCTACCCGTATGGAGAATGTTAGGAGGCGTTGTAGTTTTTTTAACAATATTGATGTTTCTGCGGAGGGGACTCGAGGGGGATTAAGCCTTGGGTGGAATGGTGTTCATTTGGTAACTTTGAAGAATTTCTCCAAAATTCATATTGACGTGGAAATTCAAGAAGTGGAGGGGACACCAAGGTGGCGATTCACGGGTTTCTATGGAGCTTCGGATGTAAGGGATAAAGTTGTCACGTGGGATTGGCTTAGATGATTGGAGAGGACTAATTCGTTACCATGGTTGGTTGAAGGAGATTTCAATGATATTATTTTTGCTAATGAAAAGTAAGATGGGAATTTAAGGGATGAGACCAGAATGGAGGTTTTTCGCAGAACTTTGAAATATTGTCAGTTAGTGGACATTGGCTTCTCTGGACCTTGGTTCACTTGGAAGAGGGGTCGTGTATTGGAAAATAGTATAAGAGAAAGAATTGATAGGGGTGTTGCTACGGATGCATAGATTCAACTTTTTCCATCATATTCTTTGATACATCTTTCTCATTCCTTTTCGGATCACTGTCCTTTACTTATTGAGACGGAAGTAGGCGGTCTGGGTAACAGAACTAGACGATTTCGTTTTGAAGCGTGGTGGGTTTTGGAGGAGCCATGTGAGGAAGAGATTCAAAAGTTATGGGAGGGCAGCTCGGGTTCTTATCCAAATCGTATTGTAATGCTTGCTAAGGGACTGAAAAGATGGGCGGACATCATTAAGGCTAATAGAGGTCATGAGGTCAAAAGATTAACAAGGAGATTAGAGGCTTTGAATTGTGCCGAGCGCTCGGAGGAATCGTTGGTCGAGCTTGTTGATGTCAAATTACACTTAAATATGGAGATGAAAAAGGAAGAGCGATTTTGGGAGCAACGAGCAAGAGCAAATTGGTTGAAAATGGGGGATAAGAACACTTCTTTTTTCACAAGTTCACTTCTTAAAGAAGGCGTACGAATCGAATTCGTGGTTTGAAAAGAAATGATGATTCTCTTACCACAGATTGTAATGAAACTGAGAATATTGCTCGAGATTATTTTGCTGATCGTTTTGAGTCTCGTGGAATAGGAAATTTAGACCATATTTTGTCGGGGGTACCGCGTTGCATAACTGACAGTATGAACCAAAGCTTGATGGCTAGTTATACGAAGGAGGAAATTGTTGCGGCACTGAATGGAATGGGCCTACAAAAGCTTCAGGACCAGATGGTTTTCTGACAATTTTTTACCAAAAGTATTGGCACATTATTGGTAAAGATACTAGCATGTTCTGTTTGGATATTTTGAATAATGGCAAATCTTTAGATGAGATAAATAGAACACAATTGGTTCTAATACCTAAAATCCCGAATCCCCTTAATTTAAAGAATTTTCGTCCTATTAGCCTTTGTACGGTAATTTATAAAATTATTGCCAAAACAGTTGCTAATCGTCTACAAAAACTGTTGGATATTGTATTGACGACTCTCAAAGTACCTTTGTGCCGGGTAGACTCATAATTGACAATGTTTTGCTGGTATACGAGGTACTTCATTCTTTCAAGAATAAAAGAACAGGGCGAAAGGGTTTGATGGCTCTTAAGCTGGATATGAGCAAGGCCTATGACCGTGTAGAATGGCCATTCATTAAAGGTATGATGTCAAAAATGGGTTTTGTTGACCCTTTTATTGATTTTATACTTCACTGTATTAGTTCTGTTCAATTTTCAATTTTTTTTAATGGGAAAGAAGGCCCTAATTTTAATCCATCAAGAGGACTGCCTCAGGGAGATCCTTTAAGTCCTTATTTATTTTTGTTCTGTGGAGAGGGGCTATCTGCGTTGATGAGACTTGCTTGCCAGGAACGAAAAATTTCAGGTGCCAAGGTTTATAGAACGTCTCCACCAATCACCCATCTCATTTTTGCGGATGATTGTATACTGTTTGGAGAGGTTTCAGATGGGGGAATTCAGGTGATTAGAGAGATCTTAAGAGAGTATGAACTTTGTTTGGGCCAGTGTGTAAATTTTGAAAAGTCCATGATTTTTTTCAGCTCAAATGTGCACGATCAAGATAAAAACTTAGTGGTTCAGGCTCTCCATGTTCGTTGCTCGACTGGGCCAGAAAATATTTGAGATTACCGAATATAGTGGGAAGAAGTAAGAAATTGGCTTTTCAAACCTTGAAAGACAGATTGAAGCAGAAAATTAATAGTTGGAATATACGACATATTTATCAATGTGGAAGAGAGGTTTTTATAAAAGCAGTTTTACAAGCAATTCCTACCTATACAATGTCTTGTTTTCTGCTTCCAAAAACTTTATGTGTGGAGATGGAAAATATAATTAGGGGGTTTTTGGTGGCAAAAAAGTCATGGAAAAAAAGGATTGCACTGGTGTGACTGGAAATTGTTATGCGTTCCGAAAGATGAAGGTAGGATGGGGTTCTGAAATCTAAATTCTTTTAATATTGCATTACTGGCAAAGCAGGGTTGGCATTTGTTACATAATCCTAATTCTTTACTAGCGCATACTTTGAAGGCCAAATATTTTAAAAACTCAGATTTCTTAAACTCCAGTTTAGAAAATTTACCTTCTCTTACCTGGCAGAGTCTGTGGTCTGCTAAAGGACTCATTATAAAGGGATTGGATTGGAGGATTGGTGATGGGAAGAAGGTCTCCATTTGGGGAGATGCATGGGTACATGGAAGTAACGATTTCAGAGTTCAAAATTTAAATGCCAATTCGAGTTTGTCCACAGTTTCTGATTTAATTGATAACAATATGAGAGAATGGAAAGCAGAGTTGATACACAATACCTTTCTAGAGAAGGATGCAGAGCGAATTTTATGCATTCCTTTGTCCATGAACCGGCAGGAAGACTATATTTGCTGGTGATGACAGCCGATGGGGGAATACACGGTTCGTAATGGGCACATATTACTTTTACATGACGAGCAGAATCAAATGCAAACAGACTACAGATAATTTTACAAAGATTGTGGAGCCTAGATCTACCTCCAAAAATTAAAATTACAAACTGGAGGTTTTTTTGCAATTTTTTGCCTACTTTTGGTAATCTACATTACAGAAGACTGATGGCATCCGCAACTTACCGAAGGTGCCAAAACGGGGCGAAAACGAGGGAGCATGTTTTCAGGGAGTGTCCTGTTGCAAATGAGACATGGGAAAAGTTAGGCTTTAACTGGCCTACTCTTGGGGAATGTACTGGTTTTAAAGATTGGCTTAAATGTATTTTTGAGTTAAACTCTCTGAACAAGTGTAGGGTGATTGCATGTGCTCTGTGGGTGATCTGGACATCAAGAAACAGGTTTATTCATGAAGGAGAAGAATGATCTGGGACTCAAATGGAAGATTTCATAACAAACTACATCAAAGATCTTGATGGGTTGAGTATGTGCTTACTAGTGAATCGGCTTCAGACGGGTAAATGGGTCGCGCCGACTGATCCGTGGGTTAGAATCAACTTTGATGCTACTTTTAACAAGGAGAAGAATGAGTCATGCTCGGGGCTAGTAATACGGAATGCTAGGGTACAGGTGATTTGCTCAAAATCAGTTATTCATAAGAATATACCTTCTGCTTTTGCTGCGAAAACGATGGCATGTCTCCAAGCGGTCCATCTTAGGCTATCTCTCGGGTTGAGAGAGGTTGAGATTGAAGGTGACTCGCGATCAGTGATTCAGAAACTGCAAAAAGGAAAGGAAGACAGATCAGAAATTGAAGTTTTCATTAAAGATTCAAAGTATCTGAGCCTTGGCTTTGAATCCTACATTTTTCGATTTATCCCTAGAGAATCTAATAAAGTTGCTCATTTCATAGCGAAAGAGGGATTATAGAAGAATGAACCAACTTATCTACTGGGCATGGTTTCGTCTGGAACGGAGGAAGCTATGGTGGCCGATCAAAGTTGGTAGGTTTCTTTGGGGGACTGAATTGTTGGTTTTGCTGTTGGAAAGGTTTGAGATGAAGTTTGAAAAGTTAGATTGATTTGTGGTTAAAAGATTTTTCTGTGGAAATGATGGCTCATACTGAACATTAAAGAAAGCATTTATGTTTTGCATCGGTTCCCAGGTGTCTTTGTTGCTTTTGAGGGATGGGTTTATTAAATGGTTTACAGCTGGCTGAAGAAGTCTCTAGAGCTTCCCGTCCTGCTTTGCTAGATCTTTTGTTGTTTTATTTTGTTTATGTTTTTCTTTGGCCCGGGACTGTTCGGCTTGGTTTTGAGTTGTTTGTTTTGTTTTTGTTTGTTCTAGGCCTATTTGGTCTGTTTTGGATTTGTTTTGTTTTATTGAATATAAGATCCAGATGTTTTTACTCAAAAAAAAACTTTTTCTATATTTTTATTGTTTTTATTATTTGGATAATTTAATTCATCCTTAAAAGATAATTTAGTAAAATATGCTTTTAGTTAATTTTATGTTCTATCAATTAACTAGTAATATATTACATTACCATAAAATATATCGAATAAGGTTTTTAGAGTTTCGATTTGATTTTTGTTTAATTCGATGTTATTATAAATGTTCGAGCATATGTTTGAACAGAGGACAGAACAAGAGCAGTAAACAAATAAGAGAATAAGAGACATAGACACATAAACTTTGTTAGCGCAGTTTGAATCCACTATTCCTATTTCACGGAGCTTTACTCAGTGGATAGCTCTTACTCAATAATCATTTGGATCACCTATTGGTTTAAGCATAATATATCCTTATACAAATAAGTAATTGTAGCTCCAACTTTAGCACCCCTCACCTGTTCCAAATGACCAATACAAATAGGATATGCCAACGAAGCATATACGATTAAGAAATCTTGAATTTATTTAAAGATTGAAAGTTTAAAACACTTTTATAAATTAAAAAACTTTTATAAAATAATTAAACATGTTTTAGATGAATTGAAAATTTTAAAAATAATTTAAAATTATTTAGAATTTATTCGGAGATGACTAAAACCAAAATGAGCCCCGGAAGATAAAAAAAAAAACTTGAAAAAGTGCAATGTTGCTATAAGGGTGCAATGTCATGACAAGAAACATTTGACACCGCAATATGAATTGCTAAGTTAGTGAGGTCATGATGAGGTGAAGTGCGAAGTTGAAATGTTGGCTTTGTAGTCGTGACGCTACAACTTCATGGTCGCGCTGTGACTCACTGTGTTTACCCCAAACTACTTGAATTGTTTTGCAAAGTCCCTCTATTCATGGTATGCATAAAATCTACTTAAAGAATTCTCCATTACATGTAAAAACTACTACAAAACACTTCAAAATCACAACCAATGATCTTAGAAGTAAAGTATTCATGCATATTATCGATTAGCCAAAAGAAGAAAAGTATAGTGAAATACCAAGTAGAGCTTCCAAATTCATATTTAGATAACATTCATCACAAAAACCAAGTAATATGAAATTAACATATTTTAAATGTAGACAACCTGCCACAATTAAAAATACGTCATTCTCATACTCTTGGAGATCTTAATGATAGTGTGATGTCTCAAATTTGACTTGGCTTCAAAAATCCACGAATTAACAATCTATATAGAAAAATAACAACGTGTAAGCATAATTGCTTAGTAAGTCCAAATGAAAATTACCATACTTACCTTGCCTCCTTGTAAGAGTTAGCTAAATTAATAGTTACCCATTGGACAAAAGTAAACACGATATAAAATAAGAATTATTGAGGTAGTTTCTAAAATAAAAATGAAAAGTAACATCATATAAGCTCATTTCATAAAGAGATGATCAACTTCAATCATCTTATAAATAAAAGTAACAAGCATCTTTTAATTCATTTCATTTCATAAATCTCATTAATTCATTTTTATCCTTCGTACTTACAAATGCGCAATTTTTGTATCTTACTAGACATCCTTAAATTCATTCATCTTATTAGGCCCTTCGTAACCTTAGTAAAATGAGACTTGGGCACTTAGGAATTTCATTCCACACAACCAAATAAGTATATAATCAATGCACAAATGTGCATTTCAACCCACACAACAAAATATTATTGGATCTGGTGTCCTAAGTGTAGTATATTCATTTTGTTTACTTGTATTTTTCGAACAAACTAGTTTAATAATAGTCATTAATTACATTAATATCATTTGCATATTGTCTTCAAAGTTTTTGCATGCAAAGCAAAATGGAAGCAAATATTGGCTCATTGATTATCTAATATTTAACTAATATTAAGCGGTATTACGTAGTCGGGTCATAATACGAAAAGATAGCTTGTATTAGTAGATGAACCTAAACATGTCCTTAGTCTAATCGAAAATGAGCAAACCGGTTGAAAGACTAATATATCGTCTATCAAATCCAATTTGGGAGATGTTTTTTCTTGAACATCGGAGCGGATGACTCCTAGAAGATAGAGATATAGATTTGACTGATTGGACTGACAATTCATTGAACAAAACCCAAATAGAATAAATCCTAGATTTGTTTATGTATTTATTCACTTGTGACGTTCATAGTGTAGCATACCTTAATTTTGAGTGAATGATGGATTGGGTATGCATGACTTGTATACTTTGATGTAAGTAAAAGCCTGAGTTTAAATAGATAAGGAACCGAAAGTTGGTGCGTTAAGTATACGACTTCTACAATATGTAGCGTCATTCATAACAATGAAATTCATAATCCAACTAATGGGTAAATGATATCCTTTCATCGATATTACATGATAGATGAAAAGTAAATGTGGCCACGGGTCGTTTGTCTTTGTGATAAACGACTTGATTATTATTTGATAGTAATTGACTTTTCATTAATGAAGATTTATGGTTACCATGAGATAAAATAATGTCATATTAGGAGAATAGATTTATCCCTAAAAGATTAAGGATATCCTATGAGGGTAACACACTCATGACAAGGTCATCGGACGATCATTAATTAAGTAGCTTTCGTAATTGTATGTGATCACGATACTATAGTGGAATGACTTCATGACTAAATAAGTTTATAATTAATAGGCGAAAAGTTAGAACTTAATAATAAATTATTTGAGTCCTAATTACATATATCCAATCGGCCCCTCCACTAGCTTGTTGAAACAAAAAATGAATTGCATGTAGAACCAGAATATAAATGAATGAAAATTATGAAGTTAGAGAAATGAGTTTGTGAATGTATTTTCTCTCTGAGTATAGAAACAATTTCTGAATTAATTTAAGTTTTTTGAATTATTAATTAACTAATTGAAGTTTGAAAATGAAATTAAATTAATTAGTCATTATGAATCCATTGAATATGGAAATTAAATATATTTCCTCATAGATTATTCTATGGTAAAGTTGCATGACTTTAATAGAACTAGAATTACGTTGAAAAAATTATTTAATTGGAAATTAAATAAATAAATAATATTTATTTTGAAAAATAGAAAATATATATTAAGTTGGATTAAATTATAAATTGTTGAGTTAAATATGCAAGAAGCACATATAATTGGTCTCGATACAGGAGAGACTCAAATCCCCTTATCATAAGATAGATGAGTGTCATCTCTAGTACTATTTACTAAAGTGTGCCATCCACCCCATTCTACTTAGAGTAGAATAATTTTTCTATTAAATAAATATTATTTGTATTTGCATAAAGCACAAGTATTTTTTGGGAAAAAGCTTATTACTATAAATATTACAAACCGGTTCGATTTTCAAAAATTTTTTTTTTGCGGTGACAAAAAATTATTTTCTAAACCAGATTTTTCCAACAAATATAGCACTACTACTGCTCCAGCCCACATAACAAATGTTCTAAAAAAGAACATTCTTTTAACTCAGATCAAATGTCAAGTCAAAGTAACAATACCAATCTCCAAGTTTCCACGTAACCCATACATGCACTAATAGTTCTTATTGGCATGCCACTTGTATTCTAAACCTTCTATCAAATTTATAAGGGCATTACTCAATCAACATATTAATGAAACATTTCTAAGAGTCTTAAAAGTCTCATAACTTATTATGAGCTTGTTCATGCCATTCAATCTCATACCATTAATTTAACAAAAAACACATTTAACTTTCAACCATTCTTAGCATATCATTAACATTACACATTTTTCATATATTGTTATCAATCACATAAATAATTACATTTTGTACATACACATGTACTTACATTTATATTTCATGTTTAAACTCATGTTTCCATCAATCAATTAACCTTTTCCTAACTCACCCTAAACACAAATGTCATATTGTTCTTAATTAATCTTTTTAATGTATTAAATAATATATTATTAAGCTAAACAACACCTACAACAAAGTAACTATAGTAAGTTCCATAAGAAGTTACCCAAAATCAACAAAAAGAATGGAAAACTCCCCACTTTCTATTTCATTCCACAACCTTTTCCTTGCATTTGTTGAGAGCCTCTTCCTTTATTAAATTTTTATCACTAAATAAACAAGCACATTATGAGATCTCATAACAACTCATAAAGACAACATTAAATGACCATTTAAATGACTCAACTAACTTAATAATGTTCATAAATACAAAATAGGGTGTCAAAATAATGTAAAATCACAAAAATTCACCTTAAATTTCACTTTCATACTCAACCCATTTTTCTTTCATGAAAGCTCAAAATCGTAAGTGTGTGAATGATGAGATTGATAAGGTTTTTTGGTTCTATAATGGTTTCTAAAGGGTGACTTTGCAAGAAAAAGAAAAGTGGCAGAAGATTGCCAATAAAAAAATGAGTAGAAAATGAAAAAGATAAAAGAAGAAGCTTATGAAAAAAATAAAAGAAGAAGTTTTCTTTTTGTTACTCTTCTTTGGTCGGCTGAAACAAGCTAGTATGGTTGGTAAAATTGCAATTTAAGGCTCATTTCATGATCAATTGTTTCAAAAATCATCTTATCACCCACATCACCATATAAACTTTAATAATCTATCATATTTTGGTTTTGTATGACCAAAATACCTTTAGGAGCAAAATTATCATTTTGCCCCTCAACTCATATTTTTATTCGATTGAGTTCGAAACTTTAAAATAGCTCAAAGTGCTTCTCAATGGCCATTTTAATAGTCTAAAAATAATTATAACTAATAAAATCAAATTTCTTATCTAATTTATAGATAAAGTCATCGAAAAAATTCTCATACAGTTTACCGAAAAATTTTAGGGCGTTATCCCAACAATGAGCTCAATTATCATAAATCACTCACCCTAAATAAGCTCACTTACAATCAATAGTATCTTTCTAAAAAAACTTAATAAGAGTGCAAAAAAAAATCCTAACAAAAAATACAAAACAATGTAACACCAACACTCTCCAAAAGGCTTATTGAATCAAGCATATGTGCTACCTATTCATAGGCAAAATATGACAACTCCTCTAATAATATTTTATAGAGATAAATTCATCAATTTAATGAATATAATCTTGGATAAACCCTCAAATATTTATCCTAACATAAAGTCTTATCAACCAAGATAAATCAACAACTTAATCACCAAATAAATAACTTAAAGGATAAGGATAAGCCTTATGGGATAAGGCATGTCGATCTCCAATCTCTTCAATAGCCAAATTCAATTACCATTGTTCTGGACGAGTTAAAACATGTTCTAGACATCAATTTCTTATAGAGAAACCAATCATGAAGATCAAAGTAAAAATTTCGATATCTAACTTAACTTGAGTTGTCCTAGAGTCATTATTCAGACTGCTTTTCAAAGATCTATTTTGACATCTATTTAAACATAAGAATGAACAAGAGCGATTCAACAAGTTGTTTGATCATAAGTTGAATCATTAGTAATTGGACAGCTAAAGTCCTAACAATCTCTCCCTTTGGCTTTTTGACAAAACATAAGCAGATGATCAAAACTCTCCCTATCACCATGCATATTCATAGTAGCAACAAAACAACAAACTTCTTATCATTCATTCATCTCAAATGCATAAACATAGACCATACCATACCAAAATCAACAAACTTACACCCCTTAACCTATGCTCTCATTGTTTGTTCACCTTAATTTTATTTAAGGGGATGAGGTGCTACATCTTCAACAATAGAGATGGTAGCTCGTGGAACAACAAGTACCTTTTCTATGAAGGAGTATGTTTAATATTTGAAATATACTCAAAATGATCAACATAGGATGCAACATCATGCTTCACACGAGCATAGCCAAAAAGTTCTTCACCATCATATATATGTACTCCTTACGAGATTCTCTTTTCAACAAGTACCCATTCAACAAAGAAAAAATAAGGGTCAACTATTAAAATAGTCATTTTTATTTACCTTCGGTTACATTTTAGTCACTTATGTTTGAAATGTTATGATTTAGTCACTTACGTTATCGTGTTGTAATATTTTAGTCACTGAGCTGTTAATTATCGTTAACGATGAAACGGTAAGCTGACATGACACGTTAAATCATCATTTCAAACGAAAATTTTAGGTTAAATTATACAATTTGTCCCATATTTTTTTTGAGAAATTTATGTTTTTTTCTTTTACATTCTGTAATAGCCAATTTTGGCCTAAAGCCCAAACTAATAAAACAAAATAAAAACCAAATAAATAATAGAAGTCTAATTTTTTTAAGTCCATTTACAACATATGTGTGACCCAACAATATAAAACCCATTTCAGACCCAAATTCAAACCTAATTACAACCCAAAGTCAAAGCCCAAATGAAACCCTAACCCAACAACATTTTTAGAAAGCAAAGAACCCTAGCCCCCAAGCATGCTGCCGCCAAACCATTGGCCTCCCCACGCATGCTCGGCCACCACGCCTCTGTCATTGCCGCTCCACATCCCTCTGAAGGTCGTCTGACACCTGCAACAAATTAAATGCAACAAAAAAGGGCAGCAAAAGAAACAAACAGAAACGACAAAGAGAATAAAAGTAGAAGGTCGCTTAATCGGCTTTAAAAAGCCAAGACACACCTTTATAAATTTTTTACAAACACTTACGAACGAGATTAATCAAAAAGGAATTGAAAATTTTCTAAAGGTGATTTGTTGTTTGCGTTTTAGATTCTAATTTTTGTATTTTATTTTGTTTTGTTTTTTTCCATTTTTTTTACATACGAAAATAATAATAAAAAACATACATCCGATTCACTGTTTGGGTGTGCTCCGGCGTTCTCTCGCCGATCTGAAGGTTGCCGAACCCCTGGAGGTTCGGCTAATGGCCACGGCTGGGAATAAAGAACCGAAGGGTCCTTCCTTTTTTTCTTTCGATGCTGTAAGCTACGAGGGTTCCGTCTTCGGACCTATTCAAAAAGAGGGCCGAAAGGGCCCACTTCTCGTAACATCAGTCGCCGTTCACGGCGTGGGCGCGGAGGACCCCCGATGAACCCATGGTCGGCCATGGAGAAGGCTAAGAGGGGGAAGGAAGCTTTTAAATTTTTTTTTAAAAACAACTGCAGAATGGGATTTTTTAAAAAAAAAATTGCTTTTCTAATGAATGTAAAACGGCGCCGTTTAAGGCCTATTTCAGTGGCCCTAAAACGGCGCCGTATAGGGCTACCCAGATTTGTCTCGACCAGCATAGGCTAGGATCCGTCTGTTTTGCATCTACCAGGTTATTTATGCGGCGAGTCCCTCCTCGTTTTCACTTTGTTTAATTCAGCCCTATTCTTTTTGTTTTAATTTTGCCCGCATAATTTGTCTTTTGCTGCATTTAGGTCCTGCATTGAAACGCTACGCACAGGGGTCGGGGGTAATTACCCAGTTAACCCCCGCTCCTTCGCGCGTGTTCCATTCTAGTCCCTGGCAACTTTCTGTTATTTATGATTTATACGCTTTTTTTTACTTTGATTTTTATTTAATCATTGTCCCTTTTATTTCAAATTGTTTTATCATATTTTATTATATGTATTATTTATTATCTATTTAGATGTTATATTTTATTTAATTTAAAACTATTTATATGTTATTTGTAAATTTGTCATATTGTTTATTTTTAAACTGTTTATTATTGTTTATTTCAAGTTTTTTTTCGTACATTAATTATATTAAATATATATATTATTTATTTTAGCTCCCTTTTTATAAACTGTTTTTTTTTTTAATTTCTTTTCCACATACCTATTTTAAGTTTTTCACATGATATTTTAATTTCCTTTTAAGTTATTTATTTTAAATTACTTTGTATATTCTTGTATTTTATTTTAAAATGTATTACATGGTTAATTCTTTTAAATTTTTTTATACTATTTATTTTTTAATTAATTATTTAATTCATTTGTCTTTGATTATTAATGATTAGTATTTGAATGATGCATATTGTGAGATTATTGCTATTGCATGTACTTTAATTCACTTATTCGTGTTCATATTATTGTCATTCGCTTGTGTAATATTTTATTCATGTATCATCGTTCCATGTCGCACTATACTTTTATTTCATATCATCGCCTCATGAATCAAGCCTCGTTACCTTCATCCAATAAATCGTTTTATTTTAATCCAAACGAATAAAGCACGTTGTTAAATATTATACTCGCTATATTTCAAAAAGAAAATTTTCTAAATAAGGCAATATTTCGCGTTTTAGGAAATTCGAGGAATCGTGCCCTAACTTACGGGGTTTCGATTTTCTCGTTAAACCTAAATGGCCAAATATACTTTTAAGTTCTGAAACACATGAAATTTCAATTAAAATTAAAGATAAACTTGCGTTCGGGAGTCCATGGTATTGCGTCCTAACTTACGGGATGTGATACTCCGATATCTCGAGACGAGGAAAATCTTTAGTAATCGTTTTCATCTAATTCAAGCGCTTTTAAAGTCGACGTTAATAAAAAAGGATCGTATTTTAAATCTGTCCCCGATTATCAACTTTAGGCATTAAGACACTAACTACTCAATTCGGTACCAATTTTGTGCGTGACGAGGGTGCTAATCCTTCCTCGCGCGTAACTGACTTCCGAACCTGTTCTCTCGAGTTTCGTAGACCAAAAATACCGTTTTAGTAAACCAAAACATTTTATTAAAACAAAGGTGATTCGATCACACCTAGTAAAGATCGGTGGCGACTCCCATTTTAATTTCCATTTTCAAACAAAGTTGATTTCCGTTTTCAAAAAAAATGGTTTTTACAGCTTGGCGACTCCACTGTGGAATTTGAGAGTCGAGCCATAATTGATTAATTTTTGTCTTCTGTCGAAATTTGAAAATTCGTTTTAAACTTACGATGATTTCATTGCATTTTACCTTTGTGGTTTTCGTCATTTTATATGATTGGATTTTGGTTCGAGTCTTTTAATTATACTTTTGCGCATCATATTGCATAAATGGTCAATTTTACCCTTTTAAGTAGGAGTGAGAAACTATTCCTTATTGAGGTCTTCACCTCCGTATAGGATAGTGGATCGCTTTCGAGATACATCCGTACTGCGTCTTCGTGAGATTTTCATCTCTGTATAGTCGTAGGAAAATGTATTCCCCTAAACTGAACTCAGCCCGTATAAGCTTATAATGGGTGAGGATCGAGGAATCTGTCGGTTCAGGCACCTTTACTCTAGAACCAAACCACATGTAATGAACCCTAAGAGCCTACCCTAGGTAGAACCATGCCAAACCTTAGTGATTACCCGAATAGGTGCTTGATTATTTCCTATTTGCTTTGAGTTCTATTTTTTGTACATAATACTGACTTGCTGTGTTTTGCTGTTATTGCATGGCATCTCATCATAAAAAGGTGTTGATTAACGTTCGGTTACTAGATAGAAAAGCTTAGCATTGAAAAGGGGTTTCTTGATAGAGTGGAGGATAATGCAGCTATCCGAGTATGGTCTGAGAGGACGCAGCAAGAAAAAGGTGATAGTTTGGCCGAGGGATATAAATCAAAATTGTGGGATTTCACTCGCACCAGTGTGACTCAGAATAACCTGCAAGAATTAAAGGAGATATGGAATAGTTGGAATGACGAGATCAAGCAACTCTTTTACTGTAATTACAGTGACCTACCCTATCTGCTCGATGTAAAGGTGGACAAGTACTTGTTTCAAGCCCTCGCGCAGTTTTGGAGTCCCACCTACAGTTGCTTTACCTTCGGAAGAGTCGGTTTGGTACCTATTGTGGAGTAGTACATAGCTTTACTTTGTTGCGCGAAGATTCAGGCCGACAAGGCCTATTCAAGAGCTGTTAACGTCCTCACCTTTTTGAATAAATTGACGAGTATTACGGGGATGAGCGAACAATAGGTTGCAGCCCGGATCAAGCAGAAAGGGGATAGTAAGTGTATTCCTTGAAAGAATTTGAGGGACTTGATCCTAGCATACCCGGATATGAAGAAGAAGGTTGACGTTTTCGCCTTGAGCATCTGCGGTTTGGTCATCTTTCCCAAGGCATTAGCACATGTAGATGAAGCAGTCACAGACCTACTCGATCGACTTGATAAAGGGGTCACACCCGTCCCGGCAATCCTAGCAGAAACTTTTATATCCTTGAACGCATGTCGGAGGGTGGGCGAAAGAAGATTCATAGGATGTGCGCAGTTATTGTTAACTTGGTTCCACAGCCATTATTGTAAAGTAAAAAAGTTCTCCTATCGAGTTTTTTTCGAGAACCATTTCCCATTAAGAGAATTAGTGGCTACACCGAGGTGAGACGACATTTCAGAAAAGAAATGGATGACTATTCTCCAAAATCTGTGGGTCGAAGATGTTGAATGGAGGGCTCCGTGGTTGATCCCTAACAATATCTTATATTGGTGTGGTGATTTTGACTGGGTCCCTCTACTCGAGATATGGGGAGCGGTTGGATATGCTCCACTACTCTTGTTAAGGCAGTATGGATCAAGACATTTTATACTGATGACACAAGGGTTGGATCAAGGTGAGTTCTCTTATAAAGGCGACAATTATAAGAAAAAGGTTCGTGAGATATCAAATGCTTAGAACCAAACCTGAAGAATGAAAGGATTCATTACAGGTTCGATGACGACCCCCTAGTATGAATAGTGGTGGGGTAAGAGAGTCAACGACAACATCCCTATACCGAATCAAGGAAACACTCCGCCGATAAAAGAGTATTTACGAGTCATCCCGTCTAAATTAGAGATCATCAAGTAATACTTTGAGAAAATGAGCTCGGAATTAAAAAAGAAGATAGAGTAGTTAGAAGAGGAGAAGATGAAGTTGGGATTAGACGTCGATATCCACAAGTTAGAGGCCGAGAAATTGAGGAAGGAAAAAAATAACGCCAAGGAAGATTTGGATAGTCTAAAAACAGATTACAAGAAGCTGCGTATGTCGATAAGAACTGCTAATTTAGGTAAAAAGTCGGAGCAGTGGCGTCAAGAAATTAGAGAAGAAAAGACTAGAGCCAATCATTGAGAGAAAAAGTTTCAAGATAATTGAGTGCGGGAGGACGCTTTGAAAAAGAGTTTGTTGAAAAGCCAAAGCGAAAAAGAGAGGTTACGAGCTCGGGTGGCCGAATTGGAAAAATCACTATATTAGCATCGTAGCGGTAACTCCGTAATTGAGTTGAAGGCTAGTCTAAGCAAGATTGAGGAGTTGAAAAGAAAATTAGAGGAACTCGATATTGCACTACGATATAGTAAAATTTGAGTGGAACTCCTTAAGGCAAACAATGAACATTACAAAGAGCAACTCCACCATTCTCAATGTCAGGTTAGGGACTGAGATCATGTTATGGGCGTAGCTGTGGCTCAGGTTCGAGAGGCAGCTGATCATTTGCAAACCTTGGTAATTCAGGCTGATGTATTAAGCTTAAAGTATGAGTCAGAATCAAATTGAGGCCGAAACTTAGCTTGGCTTCTTAGGAAGGTTAAGGCTTTGGGCATTAGGGCAAAGTCGTATATGTAATTATCCACTCTATGTAAAGAAATTTTTCTTCTAGCAAAGTTGTTCTAATGAAATTGAATCAGAATCAACTCCTCTTTTTGCATTCATTTCATTCATTACATTACATTTCATCCTATGCATTAAATTTCACGAAAAGACCCTAATTAAAAAAAAATATTTCAGTTAACCTGGAAACCAACAAGAATCAACCAACCGAATACCGCTACAATACCCGTCATAAAACCAAAACAATGGATCAGAGACTACAAAGATTGGAACAGATGCAAAGGGATATCCAGGAGCAATTACAAGCACAGATGCAAGAGCAACTAGCTAAAATCCAAGAAGATATGAGGGAACAAATGCAAGAACCCCAAGATAGTATGATAAGCCAGTTAGCGCAGTTGCTGGCTAGAGAGCGTGAAAAAGGGAAAAGCACTGCAGAGAACGATAATGAAGACCCTGTCTATCCTCCGGGCTTTGTTCCGACCAACGCCCAACCACAACCAGAGGTGTATCCACGGGGGGTACCCGTTACTATCAGGCCCCAGCAATATCAGGCTAGTGCTTCAACACCAATAAACTTTTTAACAGGCTCAGGCTCCAATCTGGGGGATAATCCAACTAATCTAGTTGTCCCCGACCTTGATGACATGGCATAAATAGAAAAGGCAAGAGTAGATCTGCCAAAACAATTTGAATACCGTTGCAAATGGCTTGAAGAAAAATTTAAAGCAATGGAGATCGCTGACTACGTTTGCGGGGTTGACAGCAAAGATTTGAGCTTGGTCCTAACTTCATCCTCCTACTAAAATTTAAAACTTTGGAGTCCGAAAAGTACAATGGGACTAGTTGCCCCGAAGCTTACATCACAATGTTCTGTCGAAGGATGACAGGATACGTTAATAATGATCAGTTATTAATTCACTATTTCCAGGATAGTCTTGTCGGGTCTGCGGCCAAATGGTACAACCAGCTAACCTGTGCCCATTCATTCATGGAAAGACTTGGCACAAGCTTTCATTAAGCAATATGGCCACGTGACAGATATAGCACCCGATCGAATCACGTTACAAAACATGGAGAAGAAACCAAGTGAGAGCTTAAGACAGTATGCCCAAAGTTGGAGAGAGGTAGCGAAGCAAGTCCAACCACCTCTTCTAGAAAAGGAAACGACCATGTTTTTTATCAATACTCTAAAGGCTCCATTCATCAACCACATGCTGGAAAGTGCTACTAAGAGCTTTTCAGATATAGTGATGCCTGGAGAAATGATAGAAAACGTGATAAGATGTGGGAGGATAGACGCAGGGGAGAGCGCCAAGAGATCAGCCCCGAGTAAGAAAGAAAACAAGATAAATAATGCGAGCATGTATAACAAGGGTTATGCAAAGCCAATTCATCAAGCCACCAAGAACGGTGGATCATGTATGCCGTGGCCTCCCGAGGCAAGAATCCAATGCAACGTCAAATGCGAGATGACTCTAATTTACAACAATCCCAATGACGTATAGGGAGCTTTACCAGAGCCTATTCGACGCACATGTGGTATCACCATTCTACATGAAACCCATGTAACCCCATTCCCAAAATGATATGACGTAAATTCCCAATGTGAGTACCATGCGGGGATAACGGGGTACTAGATCGAGAACTGCACCGCGTTTAAGAAATTGATCGAAAGATTCATTAAGATGGGGATCGTAAAGTTCGACGACCCATCAAGACCTAACGTAGTAGGAAATCTATTACCCGATCATGCTGATAAAGGGATAAACGCGATAGTCGAGAGTGCCGGTAAAAGAATCAAAGCCGACGTGGCAGAAGTGAAAACCCTACTGAGGTGGGTGTGGAAACAAATGGTCAATGAAGGTTTAATTACACAACATTCTGGGGAAAGGCCTAGAGAAGCGAGAAAATACTGTGATTTTCACGCTGATGAGGGTCATGACATCTAAAAATGCACTGAATTCATGACCATACTGCAAAATCTGATGAACAATAAAGAGATGAAATTTTACGAGGAAATCAAATGATCAGAAGAATGAGAGGTTTACGCCGTAGAGGAAGGATCAACAGAAAGGGTCTCAAAAGTTAATCACCCTGTGGTGATCATTTTGTGACCAAGGAACAACAAAGCAGGAATACAAATGGCGCAAAGAGTCATAATCCAGAAACCTGTATCATTTCCCTACAAGGATAGCAAAAGGGTTCCTTGGAATTACGACTGCAACGTGACGATCCCGGGAGAGGAGAACCTGGCTAACGCTTCAGGAGAAGGCCAAGATATATGTTTCTATACACGCAGTGGGAGGCGTTATGATCCTGCGAGTACAAGAACTGAAATTGTTAAAAGAAAGGCCCTAGTAGTCGAGCAAAGGAAGTAGAAGATAGTTAGGCTCGAATCGCCAGTCAACGAGCCAGAAACTGATAATGAAGCTAGGGAATTCCTAAAATTCTTAAAGCATAGCGAGTACAGCGTTGTTGAACAACTACATAAGTAATCGGCTCACATCTTAGTACTAGCTTTACTCTTGAGTTCGGAGACGCATCGGAGCGCGTTGATGAAAGTACTTAATGAAACTTATGTCGCTAACGATATCTCTGTAAACAAACTAGACCGCTTAGTTAACAACATAAGTACCGACAACTTCATCTTCTTCAATGATAATGAGATGCCTCTGAGGGGTATGGGATCTATGAAGGCTCTGCATATCACCACCCACTACAAAGGATATACCTTGCCGGGTGTGCTAATTGATAATGGATCGACATTGAATGTCTTGCCCTTATCCACGCTGAACGGGTTGCCTGTGGATAGCTCTCACATGAAGACATGCCAAAACGTGGTAAGAGCATTTGATGGCACTGAAAAGAAAGTAATGAGAAGAATCGAGATTCCCCTTCTTATTGGCCCAAATATGTATGAGGTGGACTTCTTGGTAATGGACATTAAGCCCTCTTACAATTGCTTGTTGGGGAGACCTTGGATTCACTCAGCAGGAGCAGTACCATCGTCATTACACCAAAAGTTAAAGTTGGTAACTGAAGGTAGACTGGTAATGATAAACGCGGAGGAAGACATTATTGCATCCGTTACCAGCGATGCACCATACATAGGGGCGGACGACGAGGCAATAGAATG
The DNA here is from genome assembly GCA_025698475.1 of Gossypium anomalum. NCBI lineage: Eukaryota > Viridiplantae > Streptophyta > Magnoliopsida > Malvales > Malvaceae > Gossypium > Gossypium anomalum. The sequence goes on from CM046966.1 coordinate 23,516,318, forward strand.
TTTATTTCGATCATTGGAATTTGTCAACGTAACATTAATCGTCGAAGAGAACAAGATCCCAATGCCCAAAATATCCAATACTACAAGGATGGGCCTGCGATTGACGATTGAAAAGAGAGCCTTGCCGGGAAGAAGACTCGAAAAATATCTCTAAAGAAAAGTCGAGCCACCGATATTGAAAGATAAACAAGATCACTTTGGCTTAGGATTCAAGCTAGATACAAGGCAAAAGAAAAATGAGCAAGAGAAGAAACAAGAAAGGAAAAGAGCGCGTTTAAGTGGGGAAGAGGTCAAAAGGGAGCCAATGACCTTTCCTCATATATCCAGAACATTCGTGTCAGGAGGGACTATTTACTCTGAAGAAAGATCGACAAGAAAGGGGTCTGCCGAAGAAATGTTAGAAAATTTGAGCATTAACGCCATTTTCAAGGAAGAAATGAGAGAAGAAAATCTATCAGGCATTTTTCCATACGTGCCGGGAGCGTTCTAAACAATTGGACCGCGGAGGAGATCCCTGTAACTTTTAAAATTAATTCAGAGTAATGTTCAAAACAAGCTTATTGCTCTAAGCCCATGGGCAATAAGAATCCTTTTGTGAAATAGACTCTTGTCTAAAATTGTTATTTCAATAAAAATACATTTTTGCGTATCATCTAGAACAAATATTATTTTTATTCTTTCATTTCATTCATAATCATACCACACAAATAAATATTCTTAGATTCTTTTATTCTTTGGATTTTTTTTCATCCCTAAAATAGGTCTCCAGATATCAATTATATGAGTAACATTACTACTGACTCAGAGTCTCCTTTTGAGCAAGATATGTGTATGGGTGATTCTCAGGATTTTGAAGATGACCAAAATTGTAACCTATCTCCTGATTTGTTAAGGAAGGTAGAATAAGAGGAGAAACAAATCCTACCTCACAAAGAGTCGGTGGAAATTGTAAGCTTAGGAGAAGGAAAAGAGGTGAAGATTGGAGCTTGTATCGCTGTAGAGACAAAGCAAGACCTCATTGAGCTGCTACAAGAATTCAAGGATGTCTTCGCATGGTCATATCAAGACATGCTTGGGTTGAATACTGATATCGTGGTACATCGACTCCCCATAAAAGAAGAGTGCAAGCCAGTCCAATAGAAACTCCGAAGGATGAGACCCGATGTTTTGTTGAAGATAAAAGAAGAGGTCAAGAAGCAATTCGATGCTGGTTTCCTACAAGTGGTTAAGTACTCAGAATGGGTAGCCAATATAGTCCCTGTTCCTAAGAAAGATGGGAAGGTGCGAATGTGCGTAGACTACAGGGATTTGAACAAGGCCAGCCTAAAGGACAACTTCCCGTTGCCTCACATTGATGCCTTAGTAGATAACACGGCAGGCTATTCACTTTTCTCTTTCATAGACGGCTTCTCGGGATACAACCAGATAAAGAAGCATCCTGAAGACATGGAAAAGACTACATTCGTAACCATGTGGGAGACGTTTTGTTATAAAGTGATTCTATTTAGATTGAAAAACGCAGGAGCGACATATCAGAGAGCCATGGTAACTCTATTCCATGACATGATGCATAAAGAGATCAAAGTTTACGTCGACGATATGATTGCAAAATCTAGAACAGAAAAGAAGCATGTGCAAGTCCTGAGGAAACTATTCTTAAGGTTAAGAAAATTCCAGCTAAAGCTCAATCCCGCAAAATGTACCTTCGGGGCCAGGTCAGGGAAACTGTTGGGATTCGTAGTTGTGAAAAGGGGATTGATATTAACCTAGATAAAGTCAGGGCCATTAAAGAATTACATCTGCCATGCACTCAAAAAGAAGTTTGGGGTTTCCTAGGGAGACTAAATTACATCGCCCGATTCATTTCACAACTAATGGAGAAATGTGACCCAATATTCCGCCTCCTTAGGAAGCACAACCCAGGTGTATAGGATGAGGAGTGCCAGGAAACTTTTGATAAGGTCAAGCATTACTTGTCCAATGCCCCAGTACTGATGCCACCTTGTCCGGATAAACCACTGATACTGTACTTGAAAGTGTTCGAAAACTCCATGGGATACGTGCTAGGCCAACATGATGAATCAGGAAGAAAAGAAAAAGCGATATACTATCTCAGTAAGAAATTCACTGAATGTGAGACAAGATATTCGTCGATTGAGAAGTTATGTTGTGCTTTGATTTGGACAACCCGAAGACTGAGACAGTACATGTTGTACCACACAACTCGGCTTATCTCAAAATTAGACCCTCTGAAGTACATGATGGAGTCAAATGCTTTGAACGGAAAAATGGCTCGTTGGTAAATTTTGCTTTCTGATTTTGGCATAGTCTCCGTAAACCAAAAGGCTGTAAAAGGGAGTGCAATAGCAGATTTTTTTTACCAGTAGAGCTCTAGAAGATTATGAGCCTTTGAGTTTTGATTTCCCGAATGAGGATCTAATGTATGTTACAACCGCTGAAGAAGACTCTCAAGAAACTCATCCTTGGAAACTGAATTTTTACGGAGCCTCAAACGCTGTGGGTAATGAAATCGAGGCAGTTCTAGTATCCCTAAATGAAGATCATTATCCCTTTACTAGTAAATTAGATTTTGATTGCACAAATAATATGGCAGAATACGATGCATGCATCATGGGCATCCGTGCAGCCATAGAACGTAAGATCAATGTATTAGAGGTATACGGGGATTCTGCATTAGTGCTCTATCAGCTCAGAGGTGAATGAGAGACAAGAGACCCCAAGTTGATCAATTACCGAAGGCTGGTCCTAGAGTTAAATGAGGAGTTTAACGATATCACTTTCTACTACCTCCCACGAGATGAAAATCAGATGGCTGGTGCTTTGGCTACTTTAGCTTCTATGATCAAAGTGAACATGCAAGAGGATGTGAAGCCTATCCAAATGAGTATTTATAAGGCTCCGGATCATTGCTACAACATCGACAAAGAAGAAAAAGATGATCACCCTTGGTATCAAGATATATTACGATATGTGAGAAATCATGAATACCCAGACCAAGCGACTGGGAATGATAAAAGGACATTGAGAAGGTTAGCTAGTGACTATGTCTTAGATGAACAGATCCTATATAAAAGAAGGAATGATCAGGTACTCCTAAGATGTGTGGATGATGTCGAGGCTAAGCAAATCTTGGAAGAGGTCCATGAGGGTGTCTGCGGAACACACGCCAATGGTTTCACAATTGCCAGACAAATCATGAAATTTGGATATTGTTAGTCCACTATGGAAGAGAATTGCATCAATTATGCCAAGAAGTGCCATAAATGTCAAATATATGGAGATAAGATTCATGTACCGCATTCACCTCTTCATGTCATGACTTCTCCATGGCCTTTTTCCATGTGGGGCATGGATGTCATTGGGTCGATATCGCCGAAAGTATCTAACAGGCATCGATTCATCTTTGTGGTCATCGATTACTTTACCAAGTGGGTAGAGGCCACTTCTTACGCCAACGTCGCAAAGTCAGTAGTCAGCAAGTTCTTAAAGAAAGAAATCATATGTCGATATGGGATGCCTGAGAGGATCATATCAGACAATGCACTGAACTTGAACAACAACACGATAGCGGAGGTCTGTAGCCAATTCAAGATCAAACACCATAACTCGTCACCATATCGCCCAAAGATGAATGGTGTAGTGGAAGCGGAAAATAAGAACATCAAAAAGATCGTGGGGAAAATGACTGAGACTTATAAATATTGGCATGAGAGATTACCATTCGCCCTCCACGCCTACCAAACGTCAGTCAAAACCTCTACCGGGGGAATGCTTTTCTCTTTGGTTTATGGAATTGAGGCGGTTTTGCCTATTGAGGTTGAGATTCCCTCTCTACGAGTTCTGTCAGAACTAAAGTTGGATGAAGTAGAATGGATCTAGTCTCGGTATGATCAACTGAACTTAATTGAAGAAAAGAGACTAAAGGTTATCCGTCATGGTCAAATGTACCAAAAGAGAATGATGCGGGCTTATAATAAGAAGGTTCACCCTAGAGAATTCCATGAAGGAGACCTTGTTTTAAAAAAGATCCTCCCCATACAAAATGACTTCAGAGAAAAATGGATGCCAAATTAGGAGGGACCTTATGTGGTGAAGAAAGCCTTCTCTGGAGGAGCGCTGATTTTGACAGAGATGGATGGAAAAAACTTGCCTAATCTTGTGAATTCAGATTCAGTCAATAGATACTTCACCTAAAAAAAATGGAGAGGCCAAGGCGAAAACCCGCAAAAGGGCGCTTTGAGACCAAAGGGATTTTGAGTTGAAAACTCAAGAACGGGCAATTCAAATTTTGATCAAAGATATGGCATACGCTAGTTTTGTCTTCTCTGGATTAACAAGAAAGAGGGATGCGACATCTTGGGGTATCAACAAAGTACTCTAGGCCTTCCAAACACATACCAAGTTTAAAGAGTCCTCAAGAAGTTTTGTGCAGAGAAGCTCATACTACGATATCTGGGGCATTTATTTTCGTCTTATTTATTTTGTATCTTAGCAAAATTTGCTATTTTGATTACTTGATTCATTTCGAGCTTTGCTCTCAATAAAATTCCATCTTGTCCATTGCGACAATATTTTTCAAGTGTTTTTCATTGAAATAATGATTAATGGACTAATGACATTCAAAAATGAGTTCTGCATATTACTCTGAAATACTTCTAAATAATACAAGGACCTGAAACAGGACCAATTAGTTTGAATTACCCAAATTCAAGGGTTAGAAATGTTGGGGAAAGAATAGCCCAAATTGTGATTGTTCTTCAGATTTTCTGTCAGAGATATCAGCTGAAGAAAAAGATAAAGTAATAGGTCAATGATAAAACCTCGATGAACAACGAGTAATATCAAATTAAGCATTAAAAAATGACATTTTTGCATTCATGCAAATATCATCTATACACATCTAGTTAAAAGCATTTGATTCATTCATGACATCCTAATCATAGGCTCAAGAAATTGATTTTACAGGTCATGTCCCTCAAAGGATGGTGTAGCAAGATCGATTGAAGCTACGAATTATAGCAAATCTTATCTTCCTTGTAATACCCCGAAAATCTTTACAGTAATATATTATCCTTGATATAATAAAATAAGGAAATAAAGTGATAAAAATGGAAGTTTTGAGTTATGGCAACATTGGGAAGTAAATTATGATATCTTGATTCAGGAAAGGACTAAATTGTAAAAGTCAGAAAAGTTTTGTTGCCTAAGAGTAAATACTCAAGACTTAAAGGGTTAAAGTGTAAATATGAAAAAGTTGAAGGACCAATAGTGTAAATATTTTAAGGGTAGAATGATCTAGAAACTAAGGAAAATGGATGAATTAGGACCAAATTGAATAAGTGAAGAACTATGAGGGACTAAATTGTAATTTTACCAAATTAAATGATGGCTCAAGGATGGAATTTTAAAAGATCATGAAGGGCAAAATGGTCAATTAGTAAGAGAGAGAATTCTAGAATGTAATGATTATGTTGATGATATTTTAAATTAATTAATTAGATAAATATTATTTTATTAATATTTTATGAGATATTTAATATTATTTTATTATTATTTATTTAGTATATAAGGAAAGAAAGATGAAGAATTTTCATCATCTTTCCTTTCCATGCAAACTAACGTGAGAGAAAGAGAGAAGAAAGAAAGTTTTACTTTCTTTACAATTTGGTCCTTTTATAAAAAATTCACCATTTTCACCCAAAAATCAAATGAATTTCCATAGCTACCAAGAGAGAAAAATGTTAAGGAGAGCATGGGGAGTTAGAATATCAAGTTGGATTCAAGAAATAGAAGCTGGAGGAGAGAGAAAATCAAGTTAAAGATTGGTATCAAGAGAATAAGGTAAGTACATCAAGATTTCAATATGTTTTTAAGTTTGTTATTGTTGATAAAGCATGGAAATAATGTTATAGTAGAGTTTTCTTACATAAGGTCCTATGTTCTTGATATGTTAGTGAAGAGAAAATAAGAGAAAGTGATGAGAAATGGTGTAGAAAAAGAAAATAAGGGTGTTATAACATGGTAATTAATATCTTGCACTAAAACAGTTATGGATAGCAGCAGTAGTCTAACTTTGAAAAATCACCATAAATTGTAGAAATTGAATTAGAAGATGAACAAAATATGGAATTAAATATTATTGAGTCTAGTTTCTCATAGAATAAACAGTGTAAGCAATGTATTTGTAAATTTTGAGATATAATGAATTTTGTGAGACAAGGTCAGAATGAATTCGAGTTCCCCTGTTCAGACTTTGAAAAATCATAAAAAAATGAATAAAAATAATTAGAGGCTTGAATTTATATGTATAGAATCCTGAATGAGTATAGTTTTAATATAAACAAACTATAACATCATTTGAATTCTGTACAAGGAGATAATAAATTTTTAGTGAAGAAGGGTCAGAACTGTCAGACAGCAGAACAGGGGTGATTTTAATGAATAAACTGTACTAATTGGCTAAACAAAAAATTCTGAAAATTTTATGGTAAGAATATATGTGAGTCTAGTTTCAGGAAAAATTAACAGATCTTAATTTCGAGTTCTGTAGCTTAATATATAAATAATTTAGTGACTATGACGCAAATGGACAGTTTTGAATGTACATATAAGTAAATAGTAAAATTATTGATAATGTTACTTGTTGCATGTTATATAACTTAAGGATGTGGAATGGAGAGGAGGAGGAGGAAAATATGTATGAATATTCATCTAGCATGGCTAATTTGCATGTTTTAGGCTCAGGGACTAAATTGAATCAAAGTAAAATTTTATGGGTAATTTTGTAAAAATGTCAGGACTAAATTGCATGAAATAGATTATTTTATTATTTAAATTACAAAATTTAATGAAATTATCAATTTAGTTCAAGATCGGGGGAAAACATGTTTTAGGGATTAAATTGAAAAGTGTTGAAATTATGGAAAATTTTGATATTCTATAGAATTCATGGACTGTTATCAATATATATGAGAATAATAGTTGGAAATAAGGATTAAATTGCAATAATTTTATTTTCCTGACTCTAAGGATGAAATCGTCATTAATTAAAAGTTTAGGGGCAAAATGGTAATTTTGCTTAGAGCATTAATTAAATGCATTAGAATATGAAATGAATGAAAATGATGATCAAATTTATTTATAAAGATCCGGACGACCCAAATACGAGACTTGATCATGGAAAAGAAAATATATCAGAATAATGAAATCATAAACACGAACAATCAATGAGGTAAGTTCATGTAACTTGAATTATATTCTTAAATACTTGAAATGTATGTTATTGATGTGAATATGATTTGAATGTTCATTATATGAAAATTGATGAAACATTGGCATATTTGATATAAAGGGGAAGAAATCTCGGTTGAATGAAAGGAAAATTCGATGGATCTCTGAAAAGGAATTGACGGTAAAAAAGGGATCTAGCCCGGACGGGTGATCCTATCCTGATATAGCCCTCCCAAGAATATGTGGAAAATGGATTTAGCCCTAAGGGTAATCCGATTAGGGTCTCAATTTAGCTGGATGATAATTCAGATCCAAGCTCATTAGAGTAATTGTCGTTGCAGGGGATTTAGCCTGGACTGGTAATCCCGACAATACTCTATGAGTTTATATTACAGGGGATTTAGCCTGGACTGGTAATCCCACTGTAAGGATGAGGTTCGCGGGAGTGTGCTCTCTGATATGAAACGTGTAAGACCATGGTTGAAAGATACCATGGCAACCTAATATGAAACGTGTAAGACCATGGTTGAAAGATACCATGGCAACCTGACATAAAACGTGTAAGACCATGGTTGAAAGATATCAACACCATGGCAACCTGACATGAAATGTGTAAGACCATGGTTGAAAGATACCATGGCAACGTGACGGGGAAATGAATAAGACCATGGTTGAATGATACCATGGCAACATGACAGAAAATGAGTAAGACCATAGTTGAAAGACACTATGGCATCATGTCGAAGATAAATAAGATCGTGGAAGAGAAACGCCAAGATATCATTGAACAACTAATATTCGTAATATAACAAATGGTTAAATGAATTGGTTATACAAAATGGTAATGTGAAATGTTTACAGAATTGGTCATATGGAAATAAATGTACAAAATAGTTGTATGAAATAATTTATGAGATAGATAAATGAAATAAGTATAGGTATATGGAATTTAAATTATGTTAAGTTTAATACTTAACTATTACCAAAATAAATATACCTAAGATATAAGGAAATGATGGTGCATGAAATGTTGATATAATGAAATGAATGATATATGTTATTAAAGAAACGGTAAGAGAATGATATGTATCATGACATGTACATATGAGATTATCTTTTATATGTTAACATAAGGAAAATATGTAAGTTAAGACAAGTATTAAATTCAAATATGACATATTGAGAAAATAAGAATTTATATGAAATATGTGTAAGTACACTAACAAGTGTTGTTGTTGATGCTTAGGCAAGTGCCAAGCCATTGACTGAATGGTAATATATTTATTGATGCATTGAATTGATAAGTATTTAAGTAAAATTTTTTTAGTGATCTGCAAATGATAGTAATGCTCCGAAACCCTATTCTGGCAGCGGATACGGGTTAGGGGCGTTACATTCCTGAAGTTGCAGTGAAGCAGATTGAAGCTACAAATCTTATCTCCCTGAAGTCGCAGTGGAGTAGGTTGAAGTTACAAGTCTTTTCTCCTTGAAGTTGCAGTGGAGCAAACTGAAGTTAGCGAATCTCATTTCCCTGAAGTTGCAGTAGAACAGATTGAAGCTACAAGTTACGAGTCTTATCTCCCTGAAATTGCAGTGGAGCGAACTAAAAATAGTGAATCTTATCTCTCTGAAGTTGCAGTAGAGTAGATTAAAGCTATAAATCCTATACCCCTGAAGTTGCAGCAGGTCGGATCATGGTTACCTTGACAAACCTTATCTCCCTGAAGTCGTAGTGAAGCAGGTTGAAGTTACAAGTCTTATCTCTCTGAAGTTGCAGTGGAGTAGACTAAAATTACCAAATCTTATCTCCCTGAAGTTGCAGTGGAACAGATTAAAGCTACAAGTTACAAGTCCTATACCTCTGAAGTTGCAGTAGGTCGGATCAAATCTATTATGTCGAATATTATCTCCCTAAAGTTGCAGTGGAGCAGATTGAAGCCATTAATCTTATCTCTCTAAAGTTACAGTAGCACATATTAAAGCTACAAGTCTTCTTTTCCTGAAGATTGTAGTGGAATAAATCGAAGATGGCGAACCTTACCCCCTGAAGATGCAGTGGGATAGAATGAGGCTACCCGAAGAACAGAAGAAGTTAAGATTCGGCAAGAGTAGGCAAAATTGGCTCTTTTGATGTCTTTGCTTCATTCTTGTTACACGACAATGAGCAAAGAGGGGTAGTTGTAATAGCCAAATTTGGCCTAAAACCCAAACCAATAAAATAAAATAAATAATAAAAGTCCAATTTTTTTAAGTCCATTTACAACATATGTGTGGCCCAACAATATAAAACCCATTTCAGACCCAAATTCAAACTTAATTACAACCCAAAGTCAAAGCCCAAATGAAACCCTAACCCAACAACATTTTCAGAAAGTAAAGAACCCTAGCCCCCAAGCATGCTGCCGCCGAACCATTGGCCTCCCCATGCATGCTCGGCCACCATGCCTCTGTCATTGCTGCTCCACACGCCTCTGAGGGTCGTCTGACACCTGCAACAAATTAAATGCAACAACAGAGGGCTGCAAAAGAAACAAACAGAAACGACAAAGAGAATAAAAGTAGAAAGTCGCTTAATCGACTTTAAAAAGCCAATACATACCTTTGTAAATTTTTTACAGACACTTACGAATGAGATTAATCAAAAAAGAATAGAAAATTTTCTAAAGGTGATTTGTTGTTTGCGTTTCAGATTCTAATTTTTGTATTTTATTTTGTTTTATTTTTTTCCATTTTTTTACATACGAAAATAATAATAAAAGGATAAAAAAAAACATCCGATTCACTATTTGGGTGCGCCCCGGCGTTCTCTTACCGATCTGAAGGTCGCCGAACCCCTGAGGGTTCGGCCAATGGCCGCAGTGGGGAACGAAGAATCGAAGGGTCCTTCCTTTTTTTTATTGCGATGCTATTGGCTACGAAGGTTTCGTCTTCGGACCTATTCAAAAAGAGGGCCGAAAGGGCCCATTTCATGTAACATCAGTCGCCGTTCGCGGCATGGGTGCGGAGGACCTCCGATGAACCCATGGTCGGCCATGGAGAAGGCTGAGAGGGGGAAGGAAGCTTTTAAATTTTTTTTTAAAAACGACTGTAGAATGGGATTTTAAAAAAAAAATTGCTTTTATAATGAATGTAAAACGGCGCCGTTTAAGGTCTGTTTCAGTGGCCCTAAAACGGTGCCGTATAGGTCTACCCGGATTCAACCCGACCCGCATAGGCCAGGATCCGCGTGTTTTGCATCTACCGGGTTATTTATGCGGCGAGTCCCTCCGCGTTTTCGCTTTGTTTAATTCAGACCTATTCTTTTTTTTTAAATTTTGCCCGCATAATTTGTCTTTTGCTCCATTTAGGTCCTGCATTGAAACGCTGCGCACAGGGGTCGGGGGTAATTACCTAGTTAACCCTCGCTCCTTCGCGCGTGTTCCATTCTAGTCCCTGACAGCTTTCTATTATTTATGATTTATACCCTTTTTTTACTTTAATTTTAATTTAATCATTGTCCCTTTTATTTTAAACTGTTTTATCATATTTTATTATATGTTTTATCTATTATCTATTTAGATGTTATATTTTATTTAGTTTAAAAATATTTATATGTTATTTGTAAATTTGTCATATTGTTTATTTTTAAACTTTTTGTTATTGTTTATTTCAAGTTTTTTTTCGTACATTAATTATTTTAAATATATGAATTATTTATTTTAGCTCCCTTTTTATAAACTGTTTTTTTTTTAATTCTTTTCCGCTTACCTATTTTAAGTTTTTCACATGATATTTCAAATTGCTTTTTAAGTTATTTATTTTAAATTACTTTATATATTCTTGTATTTTATTTTAAAATGTATTACATGCGTTAATTCTTTTAAATTTTTTTATACTATTTATTTTTTAATTAATTATTTAATTGATTTGTCTTTGATTATTAATGATTAGTATTTGAATGGTGCATATTGTGAGGTTATTGTCATTGCGTGTACTTTAATTCACTTATTCGTGTTCATATTATTGTCATTCGCTTGTGTAATATTTTATTCATTTATCATCGATCCATGTCGCACTATACTTTTATTTCATATCATCGCCTCATGAATCAAGCCTCGTTACATTCATCCAATAAATCGTTTTATTTTAATCCAAACGAATAACGCTCGTTGTTAAATATTATACTTGCTATATTTCAAAAAGAAAATTTTCTAAATAAGGCAATATTTTGCATTTTAGGAAATTCGAGGAATCGTGCCCTAACTTACGAGGTTTCGGTTTTCTCGTTAAACCTAAATGACCAAATATCCTTTTAAGTTCAGAAACACATGAAATTTCAATTGAAATTAAAGATAAACTTGCGTTCGGGAGTTCATGGTATCGCGTCCTAACTTACGGGATGTGATACTCCGATATCTCGAGATAAGGAAAATCTTTAGTAATCGTTTTGATCTAATTCAAGCGCTTTTAAAATCGACGTTAATAAAAAAGGATTGTATTTTAAATCCGTCCCTGATTTTCAACTTTCGACATTAAGACACTAACTAATCAATTTGGTACCAATTTTGGGCGTGACGAGGGTGCTAATCTTTCCTCGCACGTAACCGACTCCCGAACCCGTTCTCTCGAGTTTCGTAGACCAAAAACATCGTTTTAGTAAACTAAAACATTTTATTAAAACAAAAGTAATTCGATTACACCTAGTAAAGATCGGTGGCGACTCCCGTTTTAATTTCCATTTTCAAACAAAGTCGATTCCCATTTTCAAAAAAAATGGTTTCGACACATTCTTTTAACATTCCTTTTCTTTTCTTATTTTACATTCTCTTGTCAGAAAGTGTAAATAGAAAGATTAACTTGTCAGTAAGAAGAGGATTATTGAGTTAAATACGAGGGTGAATAGTTTTTTTTCTTAGAAAAAGAAAGGAAAGATGATGATAAGTGTAGTGTCAAAGCAAAATCTTAAGAAGCAAATAGGGAATCAAATGGGATGCATGGCTAGCTTCCTTCATATCTTTGATCGTCACTAGCTTCTTTCTGAAAAATGCCTTTACTCCCCTAAGCGTCTCCCTCCCGTGAAAACACCGATTGGTTTCTATTTATCGTCTCCGTCTTTCTTTTTTTTTACATTGGTTTGTATTGTTTTATTAACTTTTTTTTAAATTTGTTTCAGGCGAGTGAAAAGAAAACCGACCAAGTGAAGACTAATGAGACACTAACAATATTGAGAGAATTAAAGAAGTAGCCACAAGGTCGAGCAGCAGTGTCACCAGACAGTTCGAAGCAATCTTCAGTTACATCAGAGCTCTGATCTCTTGCATCAGAACTTTCCATGCCTATTGATAATCAAAGCAAGTCACCTCTTCCCCTTCCTGTTTTTGAGTACAAAGAAGGTAGCACAAGGTCGCCATGAAAATTCTTCAAGAAAGCTCTAAGGCTCTCTCTGGATAGTAGAGCCATCGTTGATGCCAAAGAAAGCCTTAAGCCTCGGGAGATCTGTATGAATGCCTCCATATTATCTGCGAACCAATGCGAAGATGAGGTGGACGATAATGATAAACAATGACGGTTACCAAGCGTAATTTGCAAGGCTCATGGGACTGAAACCGTTACCAGATTCGAATCTCGAATCGAACGAAAAAGCTGAAAACAAAAAAAAATATATATATATATATATATATATATATATATAGGGAGTAATTGTATAATTTAATCTAAAATTTTCATTTGAAATGATGATTTAATGTATCACGTCAGCTTACCATTACACTGTTAATGATAATTAATGACTCAGTGACTAAAATGTTACAACACGATAACGTAATATTTTAAATAAAATGACTAAAATGTAATCGGAGACAAATAAAAATAATTATTTTAATAATTTATTCAAAAAATAATTTAAAAACCTTTCATTTTTGGTGGAGTTTTATAGATCTGTATACCGAGGAAGATGAGATTGTGAGTGTAGAGGAATTCACAATTCTGTCCTCTTTTTATTAATGTTTCTTTTCCATTTAAAATTTTAATTTATTTTTAAAAAAAGACTAAACATGTGTAAAAACACGTGAAATGAAGGAGTTATGTCAAACACCCACGCAGATGCCATATTATCGTCCAAAATTGACCATTTTTACTAATTGTTTAAGGGTTAAAGAGACTGAAATGTTAAGTAAAAGTATATTGATTTTTGGTGATTTATGTTAATTTTTAAGTCAATGCTATGGTTCTTTTTATATAGAAAAAGCTTTGGTATTTGATTGTGTCTTCCACACTTTCTCAGACTAAAAAAGAATCATATAAATACCAAATTTTTACTTAAATAGAAAAAAGGATAAATTATATTTAAAGTTATTATATAATTATTTAAAAAATTTTATTTAAATCATTTAACTATTCGAAAGTTTTTATTTAAGTTATTACTTATTAGTTTCTTTTTCTTTTTAAAAGTTCGGCTAGGGAACTCCAAGTAACGATCCAATGATCAATGTAGTGGATTAGTGTCTATCAACGAGTAGAACATACTTTAAATCCAAATCAATCTGATGGTTAGTGTTAGAGATAGGAGAAGAAAATTGTTTGTAATTTTTTATTTTCAGATTTGTAAATTGAATTATAGAAAAAAAAGAAGAAAAACTTTCGATTAATACAAACAATATAAATAATAATAAAAAGTAATACAGCAGTAATTTAAACAGTCTATTAAATAAAAAAATTTAAATAATTTGACAATTATTTTGTAAATTTTTGAAGATATTGTAGTTGAATGAACTTTCTAGTCTACCCAATAAAAAGATTTACTCATACTTTAGGCAACCTTTTTTTTTCATACTTTAGTGACCTTAACATAATAAATATATGTGAAGCTGGCTGCCCAGGATTAACTGATCTGGTTTCCCGTTAGCTCCCAAGAGTTTTTAAGACACGAAGAACCCCACGGCCACCTGTTTCTGAATCAGGGCTGGCAATGGGAACGATGAGGCTTTCGAAACCGTTGGTTGTGTCCGTCTCGTTATTGTTCTTCGTGGCTCTGTCGGGCTTCGCCCATGGATTCGTGATGACGCCTCGCTTTTTGCTTAACCGCTTGTCTCAAAGTAGCTATTATTTAACCACAAAAGAGCTCTGGTTCGACCAGACTCTCGATCACTATTCTCCTTATGTAATCCTCCCGTTCTGTTTTTCTGATCTCTGTTATTTCTATTCCAAATTGTATTTCTTTTTTATTCCCAAGTTTCCACCTTTTTTTTTTCTGGCAGGACCTCCGGCAATTTAAGCAGCGTTACTATGAATTCATTGATTACTTTCAAGTTCCCGATGGACCTATTTTCTTAAAAATTTGTGGGGAGTCTTCGTGTAATGGCATAAGCAATGACTATCTCGGCGTAAATTCTACTATTTCGCTTCAAACCCTTTTTTTTTACAGAGAAAACGAATTTGATTTTGGAAGAAAATGTCTCAATAATTATTGTATTGTTATGAGTTTCAGGTTTTGGCCAAGAAGTTTGGGGCTGCTGTGGTTTCACTTGAGCATCGTTACTATGGGAAAAGCAGCCCTTTTAAGTCACATACAACGGAAAATCTGAAATATCTTTCATCTAAGCAGGCTCTCTTTGACTTGGCTGTTTTCCGTCAGTGGTATCAGGTAAGCTTCTTTTTCGTTTTTCCCTTTGATAAATGAGGTTTTTGTTAGTTCCAGGTTTAGCTTGCCTAGTATTGTCTTACAGGGTTTTTTATCGGATTGACTGAAGTCAATTGTCTCATGTTTTAGTTGTTAAGTTCATGTTATTGTTCACCTTATCTTTTTCTATTTACAGCGCTTCTGTTTTGTAGGAATCCTTAAACTTGAAGCGAAATAGAACAAGTGCTGAGAATTCATGGTTTGTTTTTGGCGTTTCATACTCTGGTGCTCTTAGTGCGTGGTTTCGACTTAAGTTTCCTCATTTAACATGCGGAAGCCTGGCAAGTTCTGCTGTTGTTCTTGCTGTTTACAACTACACTGACTATGATAAGCAGGTAAGAGATTGATACTCCCTCATTTTGCTATTCATTTGTTATCTGATTAATTATAAAATTTCAAAAATACCCATAAACTAGTTCAATTTAGGATGAAGGCTTATGATTATCGTTCTTTGAAGGGTAAACATCAGTATAGGGAGATATAGTTCTCTTACTTTGTTTAAAATGACAATATTTGGGACAGCCGGTGGTGGAAATTCGATGAGATTGAGTGGTTGAAGGGAGTTCATCTTGTAAATATCTGTTCGTATATCGAGTTTTTTCTTTTCTTTTATTTTTATTTTCATTTCCTGAATATATTCTTCCTTCAGTTATAGATTTTCCATCACCTTTATTCACCTTATTCTTTTGACCCTCCTCCATGTGCAGGTTGGTGAGTCAGCTGGTCCTGAATGCAAAGCCGTGTTACAAGAAATCACTGAACTTGTTGATCGGAGTCTTGGAACAAACAAAAAAGAACTGAAGAAGCAGTTTGGTGCAGCTGAGGTTGAATCTTCTTTCCCTTTATTTCTCCATTGTATAAACCCTCAACTTAAATTGCAAAGTGACGATGTTCTACTAAAATTGTCATCTCCTGATACTGATGCTGACAATTTGTTTCTGTTTCCAGCTTGAGATTGATGGTGATTTCTTCTATTTCCTGGCGGATGCTGCAGTTGTTGCGGTACATTTGTTTTTTCCTCTCAGTCTTGTTAGTTTTTCTCTGTAGTAATCTTAATGTTTATGAATATGCAGTTTCAATATGGACATCCGGATGCATTATGCACCCCTCTTGTTGAAGCAAAAAAGGCAGGAGTGGATTTGGTGGTATGCTCGTATTACACATTATGCATCTTTACAGTTTTGTGAGACTTTATGATTTGTGGACAATAATTTCTTATACCTTTGCAGGCCGCCTATGCCAAATATGTCAAAGAGTATTTTGTTGGAACTTTTGGTGTCAGTGTTGAAACTTATAACCAGAAACACTTGAAGAACACTGCCGTTAATGAAGGTAGTTCTGACCAGCTATGGTGGTTTCAAGTGTGTACTGAAGTTGCATATTTCCAGGTGGCACCCTCAAATGACACCGTTCGCTCTTCCAAAATTGATACAAAGTATGTTTCTAAATATCATGCTATGTAATCGATACTAGGGTTGCTTTCTGGTTTACTTCTGCTATCTGCACTTCTGTCAGATTGCAAATGAGTATATTAAGTGTTTTTTCCCCTCTTCTATGCTTTGGTGCACATCCGACCATACAAATGTATTGCTCGTATTGCAGATACCACTTAGATCTTTGCAAGAATGTCTTTGGAGAAGGCTTTTACCCAGAGGTTGATGTGACAAATATATATTATGGAGGCACAAATATTGCAGGTCAAGGCATAATCTTTCTCGTTTTTCTGCCTTTTCCTCACCATGAATTTTACAATGCTTTTACGCAAGTTTAGTCTTGTAGGATTCTAGGATTAAAGACTCGAGTTTTCCCTTCTTTAGTCTATCCCTGTACATACTAATTGCTGGTCTAGAGTTGTTTTATTACTTTACTTCTAGCTGTGTAGCATATAATTTTCCCCTCAAACATGCACCACACCTTCAGGCACCTACAGACAGGCTTGCTTATTCCTGTCACTGTCTGCTACTTCTGTGCCAGCAGACTGAGGTGTTGCACTCATTGAACGCATGCAAAAAATGAGGTACTCTGTACTAAAATGTTCTTATGGTGCAGTAAATGCTTCTTGTGTAAAATATCATTTTTTTTATTTCTTCTCAAGAAATGGTCTTCTATCTCTGTAGACTGAAACCTTCTGTTCAGCTTAATATGCAGTTGTATTCATTCATTTCCAGCTAATTCTTTGGGTTTACGTTAGTCAAAAACAAATTATGTTGTACTTGCATGCAAAAGGAAGTGATTATGTATGTCTGAAGGAAAATGCATTGCCTCTAAGTCAAGAGAGATGAACGGTTCATTTAGCATTTGAGGGCTAAATAATTAACGCGATTAAAATAATGATTTACATTTTTGTTGCTTATATTATCATGCTTCTAGTATTGCGCTTAACAATATGCATATACTATAGTTCTGTTTGTCTTACAAAAATATGAATTTGCAGGTTCAAAAATCATTTTTACAAATGGCTCACAGGATCCATGGCGCCATGCGTCCAAACAGACATCTTCGCCGGGCAGTAAGCTTCCATTAGCATTACCAATTACTTTGATGAATACCCAGATTCTAAACTAAAAGAAGAGGCTTCATAGGAAGCTCTTGGTTGCTATTTGCTCCACTGGGCAGTGTGGATGGTCTAGCGGCGGCCACCTAGATGTCTGATAACCTCTTAATAATAGCCAAGCCTAGGAACTCTTTAAGTTGTGATTGCGAAAAATGTTATTTTCTTTAGGTTGTGGGATTATCTAGAAAGTGGAAATAACTTATTGCTGATCAACGATTTGCTGTATTTCACCTTTTTATCCTATTTCACTCTCTAAGAACTTACTTTGGAACATTTCAGTGCCTTCATACATTATTACTTGTCATAATTGCGGCCATGGAATTGATATGCGAGAATGTCCCCAATCTGTTTCAAGCATTGAAGGTAAGAACTGTATTGCTAATGGAATCTAAGTTATCTTGAAAAAAAGACCCAAATAGGTTAAAGTTTTAAGCACATTTTGGCAGTCAATTATGTGCTTGCATTGTATGGCACTTGTAAACATTGTGTAGACTCTAGAAATCCATGATAATTGCTTACCAGTTCTTCGAATAATGACTCTATGAGGTATTCTCTAAAGTTGTGATTTATTTTCTCATTTCAGGTAATGCTCAGAGCTGCAGCATCCCTGATGCAGTTAACAAAGTGAGGTACAAGATGATAGAGCACATCGACTTGTGGTTGTCCGAGTGCAAGGGCTCGGGTTGGCATTCCATGTAAACTTGTTTGGCATAAACCCAGATATGTAAAGATGCAAAACCGTAGACAAACCCTGTTGTTGTATATGTGCCCTTCAAAGCATGCTTTGGTGCTCATTAGACAAGGCATTACCAGTGTTACTCGTCCATAACGTGTACTTACAGTCGGTTATCTCATTCCTTATCCCTAGTCATGTAATACATGTCTGGCATCAACCTCAAGAATTTCATTACTGCACTGTGTTACTGTCTAGTTCCAACCTCACCTTTTTCAGTTAAATTTTCAGTGCATGATGAAATTTATGAAGCTGTTTGTTGAATTATGGAAGAAACTAGGGTGTAAACCCTTATGCATTCATAGAAGCTTTTTCTGTTTTGTTACGAGTAGCCAATACATGCATTTATAGAGGAGTGAGGCTACTGTAGTATCTTTAACAGCTTAACTGCTTTAGCAACTACCTACTGACTGACTTTAACAGTAACTCTAACACTGTTCAAGATTCACTATGAACAAAATAGATCAACTTAAGGTTTTGTTCTTGTACTTTATAATTTGAGGCACTTACTTTTATAATGTTATTTATTATTTCAAATTGTAACTTCGTTATCCAACAACTTAATAAAAAATTTGGAATGTTGATCGAATACTTAAAAGGTATTTTCTAAAATATTTCAATCAAACAATTTAATTTGATAAAATGTCTAGATGTTAATTGAATGCTTACAAAGGGTTTTTATAAAAATTCCACCTTGGAATATTAGTAATCACTTAATTATGGATTTTTTTTTTTGAGATTATTTATTATGAAAATTTACAAAATGATTAGTACCTTTAACCTACTTTTATCTTGTTTTGCGTGATTTTAATCCCTCTAGATTTAGTATGAGTTACAACATTAGGAGAGTCCTATAACCACCTGTAAATTACATTTTTAGGCCAAGTTTTTTGAGGTATCATATATTCTTCACATCCTAATTAGGTTTGTAGCTTTTGTGAGCCATCAAGACTTTTGTTTTCTTTTTAATTTTCTTTTCTTTTCAAAAGTGATAGCTTGAAGCTGTTGGTAGAGATTTGATTATTGAAGAGACCTGCTCTTCAATTGAATAATATATATTTTTAACTTTCCCCATGTCATTATGTTCTTGTTCATCTTTTTGGTTGATTTGAATTTCATGATGTGCTAATTCTTTCAAGTGGTTGAGAAATTGTAGGTTAATAGAATTGAAATAGTTAAAGATGAGTTCAAATTGTAACTAGATTAATTATTCAATTCATTTTTCATAATTATCCTAGGTAACAGATAGGTTAAGGAATATATTGAGGGAGAGTGCGACGAGATATTGGCTTAACCTTAACTGTAACCTCTCAAACTTGGCCTAGACGATATGGACGAATTCTGAAGGCTACATTAGTCATCGAAATGACCAAGTAAATTCACTCAATTTAAAAGCCACTATTTTGATCAATTTAGGAAACTTAGCATGGTCGTCTTATGTTTTACTAAAAACATCGGATTGTTAGGTCGTCTATGATTTACGTTTGATTATTAGAAAGTCGTGTCATTTGAAAAACTCTATCTATTTCGTCAGTAAACCTTTTAAATAAAAACTACATTTCATCATTACGCAGCGGAAAAATGTAATTCCTTTAATATTTGTAAGAAATCCGTGTTTAAGTCATATTAGGTTGGCTATTAAATTTGCTCGATTTTATCCAAAATTCCATGCATGCAAAAAAATAAATAAATAACCCAGGCCACAGTCCTTAAAAATTTACAGTCCCAAAAATAAAAGAAGTAAAATTAAAAATACTTTATTAATTGAAAATTCAAGACGAAACCTCCGTATGTCGAATCTGATCTTAATCTTGAAGGTTATCTGTAAGAAGTAAACTAAGGGGTGAGCTTAAAAAGTTTAGTGTAAGTCTAAGCAAATATAGGCATTTCATGAGCACACAATCAATCAAAGAAGCATACAACTATTATAACAGTTCATACAGTTTATCATGACTTAACAAAATTCTATATATGGCATGCTCATATGAAACAGTGCAATAGTCTTACCCATCCATCCACTACACACCACAAGTTCCCCAGAACCCGTCACTCGAACACCAAAACAGTAAGAGTCGAAGCTCGATATAGTTAAACTACCAATAACCGTATACAGTTAAAACTGCCAATAATTTGCAGACAAGCTGCTAGTAAGTTGCGATAAGTCGGCAGTACTCTAACAATACTTTGGAGCGCAGATATACTGCTAAACAATAATATTGTGAATAAACCGTTAGTACTCTATGGAACTCTTCCGTCACCCATCAATATCCAAACCAATGCAATGCAATATGACATATCAATAATGTAACATATCATGCTAACCAGTAACAGTATTAATAACAGTGGCATGCTTAACATGTTTTCAGTTTACCAAGTTCAATGGCATGCTTTGCATGCATCCAATATACACAATAAGATTCAGTGACATGCTTGTTCATGCAATCAATAAACATTAACACATCATGCAATTCAGTAATTACAATTGGCACTTACACAATCATTTAATCATTTAGTAAGTTATCGTAGGCTAGACGAGGTCAGGAGATACGTCGAACCGAGTAAATTGTGATTTATCTTAGTTGAGAAAGCAAGGTCGAGAGATAACTGAGTATCAACCATTCGATTAATTAATTAGATGTTAGGGGGTAATAATTGGTTAATCGATGACTAATCCACTCTAAAACCCTAATCTGAAGTTAGTTACAAACCCTAAAGTGAGTTAATCTTCCTGATGATTGGTTTATTGAATTATTTCGTTGTTTATTTTTATTTATTTATTTATTTTCATTATTTATTTATTTTTATCTCTTCAACTTATTTTATGATTTATCATAATATAGGAATTAACTATTACTATTTAGACTTATTACTGTAGAAAGCATTTTCATTATTTATTCCATCTTCCCTTGGGTACGATCCTCGAAATACTTCCAAGTATTTTATTGTACAAAATATATTACAATTTGACCAGTGCACTTGCAAACATAGTCGTTCTTAATTCTTATATTTTTGGTGTTATATTTATTTTATAAACGATATAATGTTTATAGGCGGTCAATTCCTCCCATATATAATTCCTAGCATCATATCGGATTTTCTTTTTCTGTGTCCATGTTGTGTCTGCCGAAAAAATACCTTGGGCTAAACAATTCACAATGTCTGCATACCAAGGTGTTTTGGAAGTTACCTTTACCTGGAACAACTACTCATCGATGAACTTTTCGTTTATTTCTGCTTCTCCCTTGCTTTCTGCTTCTAATTCTAATCTTGAAAAATAATCGACAATTTGATTTTCTATCAATTTTCTGCTAAGGATCCATAAGTCGAATTCATGGAGGAGTAACACTCATCTCAAAAGTTTGGCTTTTGTTTCCTTTTTCTTCATCACATATTTCAGTGTTGAATGATTCGTATACACATAGACGCGGTTTGCCATCAAGAAATGTCTAAATTTTTCGCTTGCAAACACCATTGCCAACATTTCTTTTTCAGTGGTAGTATAATTACATTAAGCCAGATTGAGTGTCTTACTTGCATAATGAATGGCATGGAAGACCTAGAGAATGATTGGAAACATTACCGCCAGAAACCATTGCATCTTGGAAAGAATTTGTGCAGCGTTTATTACAATGTATTATACCTATGCTGGTAGTGTTAAAGGCATATGAGGAGTTGTTACGATACAAGCAAAACTTGACAAAGACAATTGGTCAAGCCTAAGTGTAACATCCTGAATTTGGGTCTAGAAGAATTGGGCTTTGAGTCTGGGTTCGGATAGAAGAAAATCCTGAATATTGAGAAGTTTTAAATATTATTAGTGTTTAAAATATATATATATATTGATAAAATATTTCTGTTATTATTACTGATATTTTTATGAAAATTATAGTTATTAGATACAAATATATTTATAAAATTATTGTTGTTAATTTAGTGTTTAAATTAAATTATTATTAAAAAATTTTACTGTATCTATTTTTATTGATTTATGGAAATTATAATTATTATTATTAGGAAAAAATATATATTATTGTCATTGTTATGGTTATTATTGTTATTTAAAAATATAGAAGATATTATTATTAATGTGGTGTTTATAATAAATTTAAAAATGTTTAAAGTGTGGGAAAAATTCGATCCAAGACTCTAGCAAAAATAATTATTTATGCCTCTTAAGGAATCTAGGCGGTAGGCCTTATTAATAAATTAGGTGAGTTTTAGCATAAAGGAGAACTGGCCTAGTGGCTAAGCATGCTAGGTAGTGGGAAGGAGAGTTGGGGTTCAACTCCCAACATGTGCAAAAGAGTTTTCTTTTTCTTTATATCGAGGAACAGCGCAGGAAGTGTTATATAAAGTTTGGGTTAAAAGGTAACACAAAGGAAGCTCGGCCCAATGTGCGAGGCGCTGGGAGTGTGGTATGGTGCTTAGGTTCGAGGTTGGCACACGCAAATGCTTGTTTTATTTTAATAAGCCAGATCGCACTAAAGTAAGGTTTAAGTATAGTTGTGACCGAGTTATGCCACTAAGAGGCTTGTGGCGCAGCTTCCATTCACTTTAACCTATAACGAAATTATCTTTTAAAACACTAAGTAAGTTTTTCTAGATCAACAATATAAAATGTTTTGAACGCTTCGATGTGGCACGTCGGATCCGGCCATAACGTCTGGGCCGGGTTCGGGGTGTTACATTTAGTGGTATCAGAGCCCGGTTGCAACAACTCGGCTGTGGATCGGGTCTAAAATTTTTTTTTTCAAAAACTTAGGCCTAAGAAGGGTATTTTTGGAAATGGTATTGGGAAGTTTTTTTCAAAGATGTTTTACAAGGTATATATGTTAAAATGGTTCAAGTTTTTTTCTATTTTTAAATAGGGTTAAAATCAAGAGTTTCAAAATAAAGGTGTTTTCAAATCAAAATTTTTTTAAAAATTTCTATTTTCTGATCAAAAACATGGTTTTGAGTTTTAAATGGACTGATAAAGAAGTGGCGACCTTTGAATCCACGGCACCAAGTCCTGTAAGTACATTCTCTTTACATTATGTGATATAGATATGATGCTATGAGTAGAACTAAGACCCTACTATGATACTCTAGATGAGGTAGAGTTTGTAAAACTCTAGAATCTGAGACTGTAGCTAGGCTATGATTCTCGTGAAAATAGAAACTTTAAAATACTATCTCTGCATAAGGCATATGAATAAATAGTAAAATTTTTGAGATCTTTATAGTTATTTGATATGTGTCTTGGTAATGTAGATCAATGATATGGATTAGAGGGGTAAGCAAAGTCTGTCAACTTCGAGTAGTGGTAACTCTCGGGCTTGGTGCTGAGGCAATCGCCGAGTTAGTAAAGAAAGTGGTAGAGGAAGTATTGGATACCAAAATTAAAGAAATTAGTGAAACGCTTCAAATAGGGTGCTTGGAGTGTAAGAAAAGGAAGGATTCTAGTTCTCGAAAAACCAAGCCTCGTTACGTGAAACATGTTAAGACACGACCAAACTTTCCAACTTTGCAAGAAGCTGCAGCGGGCCATCCGGTGAATGCCATAGGAAAACCGGAGCATGCTTTAGATGTGGGTCCAAGGAGCATCGAGCTCGGGGATTGCCAAGCATATTCTATTTAAGTGTGTGTTACGAGTTGTATTCGTGCTTGGTAAATGTTTCTTTACTTTGGTAATTAGATGTTCTAGGTCGTACTAAGAATTATTTTTAATCAGTCTGCTGATGAAAGCATAGTGGTTTGACTTGAGTAATACGGTTAGTTGATAGTTTGAAATTTCGAGACTAAATTTTTTTAAGAGAGGTAGAGTTGTAACATCCTGAATTTGGGTCTAGAAGAATTGGGCTTTGAGTCTGGGTTCGGATAGAAGAAAATCCTGAATATTGAGAAGTTTTAAATATTATTAGTGTTTAAAATATATATATATATATATTGATAAAATATTTCATTATTATTAATGATATTTTTATGAAAATTATAGTTATTAGATACAAATATATTTATAAAATTATTGTTGTTAATTTAGTGTTTAAATTAAATTATTATTAAAAATTTTCTTTGTATCTATTTTTATTGATTTATGGAAATTATAATTATTATTATTAGGAAAAAATATATATTATTGTCATTGTTATGGTTATTATTGTTATTTAAAAATATAGAAGATATTATTATTAATGTGGTGTTTATAATAAATTTAAAAATGTTTAAAGTGTGGGAAAAATTCGATCCAAGACTCTAGCAAAAATAATTATTTATGCCTCTTAAGGGAATCTAGGCGATGAGGCCTTATTAATAAATTGGTGAGTTTTAGCATAAAGAGAGAACTGGCCTAGTGGCTAAGCATGCTAGGTAGTGGGAAGGAGAGTTGGGGTTCAACTCCCAACATGTGCAAAAGAGTTTTCTTTTTCTTTATATCGAGAACAGACAGCAGGAAGTGTTATATAAAGTTTGGGTTAAAAGGTAACACAAAGGGAAGCTCGGCCCAATGGCGAGGCGGCGCTGGGAGTGTGGTATGGTGCTTAGGTTCGAGGTTGGCACACGCAAATGCTTGTTTTATTTTAATAAGCCGATCGCACTAAAGTAAGGTTTAAGTATAGTTGCGACCGAGTTATGCCACTAAGAGGCTTGTGGCGCAGCTTCCATTCACTTTAACCTATAACGAAATTATCTTTTAAAACACTAAGTAAGTTTTTCTAGATCAACAATATAAAATGTTTTGAACGCTTCGATGTGGCACGTCGGATCCGGCCATAACGTCTGGGCCGGGTTTGGGGTGTTACACTAAGACTGATTTAAGATATGTTTGCGCAAAGCTTTTGGAGGTGGAATAGATATGGCCATCCATTTACAACATTTTTATGCTAGATTAGATCAAGAAAGTAAAGAACAATTTGATGTAATGGTTGGAGGAAGTGTTTAGTAAAAAATCACATAAGAAATTGTTATGTTTTTTTTAGAAAATAAGCAGCAATGATCACAAATAGAAAAAAATCTGAGAGGTAGAACCAGTTGAGGAATTAATGAATATCACTGAACAAATAGAAATATATGAAGATGAGGAGGAAGGCATTGAAGAACCAGGAAGTGATGATGAAATTGATAGCCCAGATGTAGAGGAAATCATGGAAGAAGGATATTCAGAACAATTACTGGAAAAAAAGCTGGAACAAATTTTGTCAGATTAATTGGAAACAACAATGTAAGGAACCTCTAATTCAATTATAAAATTTTATGTCTTAAATGATTCCGTCCATTGTCAAACCACCGGTGTTGGAGTTAAAACTGTAACAGCCCGATTTTGGGCCTAGTCAGAACAGTGGTTTCGGTACCGCTAACCCGAGTTTGGAGAAATTATTTTTGATATTATTTTATGTGTGATGGCACGTTTATAAAGGTGCATGAAAATTTTGGTGAATTAATTTTAGCATTTGTGAGCCCAATTTTAAAAAAGGACTAAATCGCATAAAGTGCAAAAGTCTTGATTTGATAGCTAAGGGAGTCAATTAGCTAAAGAACCCAAATTGGGGGGTCTTTAATGGGCAAATAGACCCTTAAAATAGAGGTGGCCGGCCATAGGGGGGCAAAATGAGGATGTTGACTAGGTTAGGTAGGTTTTGGTGACTAAATTGGTTAAAAATAAAATTTAATAAAGAGAGAATGATATTTTATTTTCTCTCATCTTCTTCCCACCGTTCGTACCAGAAAAAGAGGGGTTTTTAAGCTTAAAAAATTTTAGTCACTCTCTATTCTCATAGGTAAGTGATTTTGATAGTTTTCTTGATGATTTTTGCATTTTTGGACCCCTTGTAACATGAGCTTTTAAATGAGGGGACTATTTTACAAAATAGTTGAGATTATAGGGTTTTACTATGAGATTTTTCATTTTTTTTCTGAAATTTTTGGAAGAATATGAGTTATGGTAGTGTAATAAACAACTTTTGTGAAGAGATTTTTCATGAAAACCCTAAAAAGGACCATTTTGCATAAGTTGTAAAATAGATGATAAATGTGTGAAATATTGATAATATTGGACTGATTCTAGTGTAAAAAGTGATCGGCTAGGCTTAAGATATGAATAAATTCGATAAAAATCGATTTTCGGACCTAGGGGTAAAATGGTCATTTTGTAAAAACCTAGGGGCAAAATGGTCATTTTGTCCAATTTTAAATTTTTGAGTATCTATATTAATAAAATGATTAAATTCATGAATTTTTATCATTATAGATTTACAAAATCTGGCCTTAGACTAGGATAAGCGAAGCAAGTGGACTAAGCCAAGCTAGTCGACTACATTTTGTAATTCGAGGTAAGTTGTATGTAAATGATACAACTACATTGTTATTATATGCACTTGAATTGAGATAGCATGAATTGCTTGTTTGTGGAAATAATCATGTATGATGAATATTGAGATAGTAGGACTCCTATTTGAACTTTCAGGATAATTGGGTGCTAGTGTAAGACATGTCTGGGACATGTATCGACCACATTATGAAAGTCAGTCTAAGACTACGTCTGGGATATGGCATCAGCATTGAGACGAGAACTAGTGTAAGACATGTCTGGGACATGCATCGGCTGCATGATGTGTCAGTGTAAGACCATGTCTGGGACATGGCATCGGCACGGATACGTGAGAGTCAGTGTAAGACCATGTCAAGGACATGGCATCGACTTAACGTGAGAGTCAGTCAAGACCATGTCTGGGACATGGCATCGACTTAACGTGAAAGCCAGTGTAAAACCATGTTTGAGACATGGCATAGACTTAACGTGAGAGCTAGTGTAAGACCATGTCTGGGACATGGCATTGGCACTATACCCTATGTCTGAGGCTTAGTGGCTATCTGATAGTATTTCAAATGGTTTAACAGTGAGGGTTATAGTCTAAGTTAAATGAGAAAAGTATAACCATGTTGTGAGTGATACAAGTACCTAAACGAAATGCATGAGATGTGAGCTTAGTATATGCTCTGTGAATTGCATTGGATAGTGACGAGTAAGTTGTGCTTATGCCTATTTTAGTGTTATGAGCATGATGATGAATGGTAAAGTTGTCGTTATATTTATTTTCATACAAATTACTAAGCTTTATACTTACCCTATTTCCTTTTCATTTTCTTATAGTGCCGTCAAAGTAGCTCAAGGATTATCGCCTACGTTGGAGAAGCCAGTCACACTATCATCCGAAGCACTTGGTATAGTTAGATTTTTTATTTTGATTATGGCATGTATAGGACATTAACTTTTGAGTTTTGTGTCATTGTTAATTGGCCAAATGTGTTGGCTTACTCTAGCATTTGATTCATTTTGTGTAAGGCCACAGAAATTGGCAAATGTTGAAAATTGTTTTATGAATATAAGAAGTTCTTTCATGAATGAGTAATTTATTGGTTGCTTAAGTATAAATGAAATGTGTGAAAGCCTTAGCTATAGTTGTTTGGTCGAGAAATCATATTAAGTTAGACTTTGATATGTTGATTGGAATTAGATCATGTTTCAGGGTGGCAAAAGGCTTGGTAGATAGCCTTATATTATCCACACGGGTAGACACACGAGCGTACGTCACACACGGCCAGCCCCATGGGCGTGTTGTTCGGCCGTGTGTCCCCTGCACGTAAAAATTTCAAGTCAGTATGTATGGTAGTAAACACACGGGCAGAGACACGACCGTGTGTGTGTCTCAGACGTGTGAAGGGCACGGCCTAGCACACGGGCGTGTGCCTTGGCCGTGTGACCCTTAAGAATTGCTGACGTCAGAAACAGAATGTCAAGGTTTTTAGACACGGGCTAGGACACGGGCGTGTCATGGCGTGTAAGAGACTCTTACACGCCATGACACGCCCGTGTGTCAGGCCGTGTGAAAACCCATGCAGGTTCGAATTTAGAATTTAATTCACACGAGCGTGGGACATGTGCGTGTCCCTAGAGGCTTAGGCCGTATGTGTTACACAGGCCATCAGCACGGCCATGTCCTAATGACCACACGGGCATGTTACCTATCCACACGAGCGTGTGTCCTGTTTTAAAGATCATTTTCCTAGTGTTGGTTAAAGGACCCGAATTGGACTCGAGTGGTTTCCAAGAGGTGTTTTGGACCTCATAGGCCCTTGATAAGAAGTTTTAGACAAAGTTTGGAAAATGTTTTTAATATGACCAAGTTTTAATAACATCAAAACATTGGAATGCATGTGTTTGAGTTTAGTAACGCCTCGAATTTCGTCCCGGCGTAAGGTACTGGTGGGGGTGTTACAAAAACCACTTCCATCACCTTTAAAGTATGAGTATTTGGGTGATAACAACACCCTACCCGTAGTTATTGTAGCATGTTTACCATTGGAATAAGAAAATGCACTTTTGGATGTTCTCAAAACACCTAAGGAAGCAATCGAATGGACTATTGTTGACATTAGGGGGATTAATCCAAACTTATGTCAACATAAGATATAATTAGAGGAAAGAAAGAAATTGGTAATTGATGCTCAGCGACGCCTCAATCCCATAATGAAGGAAGTAGTGAAGAAGGATTTGTTAAAATGGTTAGAAGCATGGATCGTATATCCCATCTCTAACAATGAGTAGGTAAGTCAAACACAATGTGTTTCTAAGAAAAGAGGCTTAACAGTGGTCGCAAATGAAAAAAATGAGTTAATCTCAACTCGAACTATTTCTAGATGGTGTGTATGCATTGATTATAGGAAACTGAATGATGTAACTGAGAAGGATCACTTTTCGCTTCCTTTTATTGATCAAATTCTTGACAGGCTGGCAAGAAATGAGTATTACTATTTCCTTGATGGGTATTTAGGATACCATCAAATTCATATCAATCCAGATGATCAAGAGAAGACTATGTTCACCTATCCATAATGAACATATAATTTTCAAACGATGTTGTTCGAACTATGTAATGCTCTGACTGCAATTTTCTCCGACATGCTAGACGAAGGCTTAGACACTTTCATGGATGATTTTTCTGTATATGGAGAATAATTTACAAAATGTCTAAATAATTTGGAATGAGTCTTAGAAAGATGCGAAGAAATCAATTTGAATCTTAATTGGGAAAAATGACACTTCATGGTAAAAGAAGGAATCGTTCTCGGGCATCAAATTTCTAATAGAGGATTAGAGGTAAATAAAGCAAAAATCAAAATAATAAAGAAGTTAACATACCAGCAAACATTCGAGGTGTGCGAAACTTCTTAAGACATGCGAGCTTCTATCGAAGGTTTATAAAAGACTTTGCAAAATCTCAAAACCTTTGAGTCAACTGCTTTAGAAAGACACACCTTTTGACTTCAACGACAAATGTATGCAAGCCTTTGATACCTTGAAGAAAAAAATATTTTCTGCCCCTATCATGGTAAGCCTAGTTGGACGAAACGATTTGCAATCATGTGTCGTGGGCTCTACTGAATTTTCTATTTGTATTAAGTTGAATTAAGTGATGTTTAAGGTTGCAGTTTTGTATATTTGAATGGTTTATTGGTTGAAATGGATGATAGTTTCCATAAGGAAGTTGTCTTAGGTGATAGGAAGTGAAATGCTTAAGATTCAAGGTGGAAGAATTCGCGTCGGGACGTCGAGTTCTTAAAGCCGCGACGAGCCTTACTCAGTAAGTGATGGTGCAACTTCGTGGTTGCAACGAGCTCTAGTCAATGAGTGACGCCGCGACGTAGTATCCATGAAGTTGTAACAAGTACTCGATAGTTTGGAACTTTACATTTATGTCCTTAAACAACCCTTGCTTACTTAAGGAGCTTTCGTAAGCTCGTATTAAGCTCAAATAAGTTTATAAATCATATTATAATTGTATTATGAGCTTAATAACTTGAGTAAGAATGTTTAATTGATATGGAATTACTATAGACGTTTCGACAACGAATGTGACATCTTGGTATCTTGACCCGACGATCAGGTCAGCTAAAGGGTGTTACACAAGTACCGCTTCAGTTTCTCAAAAGATCTTTGACAATCCTTTGTCCACTTGAAAGGTGCCATAAGAGTCATGAAGAAAAGAAGGCACCTATTATCTATCTTTGAGACAAATTTGTTCAATGCCACAGTTTTGCCTATCAACCTATGAATCTCCTTCGTATCTAAGGAGATAAGTTAAAAATAGCTTTGATATTCTATGGGTTGGCTTTGATTCCTCTATTAGAGATCATGAATCCCAAAAATTTACCCACACCAACACCAAACGTACACTTAGTTGGGTTTAGTTTTATGTTATACTTTCTCAAAATAATGAACACTTCTTGTAGATCCTTGACATGTTGCTTCATGGTCACACATTTGACCAACATGTCATCGACGTAGGCCTTAACGCTTCACCCAATATGATCATTGAATAATTTGTTGACCAGACATTGTTATGTAGCGTCCGCATTATGATGGCTGCTCAACATGACTATATTTTACATCCAGATTTGGTCTTGTTTTTATAAGTGAAATTGCATGAATTTATATTGGTGTAATTTGCAAACCATGCATACATTTTGCATTCTTAGGATTTTTCTTAGGTTTATATATATATATATATATTATATGTTTTTAGGTAGTTTGAATTAATTTAATAAGTGTTTTATGGCTTGATTGTAGGTAAACCTAGCTTAAACAAGGACTGAAGATTGCATGAAGGTGAAACGAAGAGGCAAAGCCCGATGCAATGCTTGAGGCGACTGCTGCAACGCCTTGTTTGTTTGGTTGGGATATTTTTTACCTGATTTTGCTTCTTCTTTTTTTACTATTTTTGTCCCTTTAGCAATTAGACTGAGTTGTAACCCTAGGAAGCACTTATAAATAACTAATTTAAAGCTAAGTTGAACAAGGGCTATTAGTGCTATGACTTTTAGTGTTTCAGTTCTTTAGTTTACAAGAGCAATTACTTGCAAATTTTGTTTTGTGAATTTTAATAAACTTTTGGATTTGGATTCATTTATATTTCTCCTTCATCTTTGTTTTTTCAATTATATTTTCATTTATGTTTTATGTTTATTTAAATTTGACAATGAATTAATCTTTTCAAGTGGTTGTTAAATTATAGATTATTTAATTCGTTGTTAATAATTAATTTAGGATACAAATATAATAATAAAAATATTAGAGAATAGTTCGACGAGATGTTGACTTAACCTTAATGATCTAATTATATAAGATATACGTCAACTTGGATAGTAAAGAATTGATGATAATGACAATGAACAGCTTAATTAATTTCTATAAAATATATAATAAATAAGTTCTACACCTTAATGACTACTTTAGTTATAAACCCTAAATTCATCCATAATTATAATACCCCTTACTCCAACAGTTATTAATCCCAAATAATAATAATAATAATAATAATAAAGGCATAATAGTTTCGTTGATTATCCTCTTATAAATTTCCATTTTTAGTTTTTTATTTCCATAATATTTCATTACTTACTAACTTCTTTTCTTCACATGTGAACACTTTCTTTTTTATTATTATTATTATGATACAGCATCAATAATTCAACTTCTATTATTTAATTACATCATGATTCATTACCTTAATTTAATAAGTTATAATTTTTCATTTCATATCGACACTATCTTCACATATACTTTATAACTATTATTTTAATATCATTTCATATCTATTTTATTATAAATTCGTATTTTTTTAATAAAAAACCGTAATCAATCTAATTCATTATTTTATTTTGATTATAATCACACTATTTTAATTTTAGATCATATTCGTATCTTAGGATTTATTCAAGTCATATATAAATATTATTATCAAATACTTGTTATTACAATTTCATTATCTTTAATTTTATTGTGCTTAACAAATAAATACATTTTTTATTACTATCTGTTGAGGGAGGTTGGTATCAAACCCTCAATAGAAGATATTATCCCACACAGAGGGTATGTATCCTGCACTTTAAGGAGAGCCCAACCAGGCTCACGAGGTTTAGGGAGCGTCTCGATTAATGTAGGTACGACATGCATAATTAATATTTCTAACAATACTAACACCTCACCCGTGAGCTTATAGGTGGTATTTACATTAATCGAAATGCTCCTCACAGGAGAAAAAAAACTTTGAGTGAAACAATACCTTCCATTAAAGGTGCGAGACCTAGAGGTGCTCATAGGTCAGGTCAAGCCGAGTCCAAGTTGGGTCTAAGTATGATATTAACATACTTTATGCTTGTCTAATCTAGGCTTAAATTTTTGCCCAAATCCGCTCATATTTGCATAATACTAATCCAAACCCATTTAGGCCCGCCCATATTATTTTTTTTATTTTTTTAAAAATTATTTATATTATTTTAATATAATATTTAATACTTTTAATCATTTATACATTTTTTATTTATTAAAAATTTATATATAATCATCTTAACATTATTTTAATGTTTACGCTATAGTAGTATATTATATATTTAGTATAGGTTTATTTTTTTAATGTGTTCTAAATTACATCATATATAAAAATAACATCATATAAAGTATTATAAACTTAAAACGAGCTGGGTCAGGTTCAAGCCTTAAAAATTCAAACACAAGTCCAACCCATATTTTAAACAGACCTATTATTTTTGCCCAAACCCTCTTAAATTTTAGGCCTAAACAAGTAACCCGACCCATGAACAGGTCTAACGCAAACCAACTCCTCTCAACACCCCATGATTATCTTAACCACATTAGTAAACTCATCTTAATCATATAATCATTCAAATTCGTCCTCTCATTTCATCACTTGCAGCTATTAGTAGAAATGCAACTCCTACCGTAATGCTTCGGTTTACATAATATCAATGATGCAAGTATTTTTGAGAGAAGAAAATTTGAGTTAAATAGATTAAAAATTTTTAATAAGTAGGGCACGTGTTATTAGGATATAGAATTAGTTTATTATGTTTAAGCTTATAATTCAATCAAAATAAGAGTGGTTTAAGTGTTTTTGTAATTATTTTAATTAAGTTTATGTTAAGTATCTAATTTTTGAAGTTTTTATTTTAATAATGTATTTTTATTATGTGAAATGTTGAAAATGTAAATTTTTATCTTTAAAGGTGACTAGTAGAACATTGATAATGTGGAGAAAAGAAGATGATGCATTTTAACATCTGAAAACCCAATATTGTAGCAAAATTGTAGCATAAGTCTGATAGGAGCAGATTGGAGACCCCATATTTAAAGAATGCCACATCAACTCTTGAACTTAACCCATTTCTTAGTCAATAGTTGTTGATGAATGAGAATCAGAAGAATGAATTAGACTCTGTAAAAATTGAATGACCAAAATACTTGCAAAAGACAAAAGAAATAAAAAGGGGAGTTGACCCATCCCCATCATCTTTTAGGAATATAAATATCTCATTTTTAGAAGAGAGAAAAAAAGAGGGTCGCCTAGTACAAGAGAAAACATCAATTTTCAAAAAAATAGGTGAAAAAGAAGAAGATGAAAAGAGGAAAGAAAGAGAAGAACCATTTGAGGAAAATCACCTTATTTGGCTAAAACTCTTCACTTTTCTCTTTGTATTTTATTTCTTTTCTTATTTGTATCTTAGACCATGACGGGATTTATCTTAATTGCTTTTAAATTGGTATTATGGGCTAAAGGTTAATTAGTTAGGATGATTATGGAACTTTAATATGCAATCATTGGTATTTTGCTAAGAATGTTTAATGCGAGAGTTTAATGTCTGCTGTTGATCAATATTTGTGGATAATTAAGTTAATTACTAATTGTTAAAATGTTGTAATTAATGGATTTAAAACTTAAATGGTGCATGTTTAATTTCTTTTATTTTAATCATGAAAAATGTATTCTTGAGGTTGAATTAACATAAACATATGTTAGTTTAATTGAAGGATTAAAACATAGTGATTTGGAGAAAAGTTTAGAAATTATTTAAATCTAAATTAATCATAATATTGTTATAACATTGTAACCAATCATTACATATTAAGAGAATTAATTATTGTAGCTCATCATTATCATTTTATGTTATTGTTATTAAAATCAAATTTATATTTACTTTCCAAATTATCATTTATTAATTTCGCAATTTATATTTTAAAATCAATCTGTATGAAAACGATAACTCAAATATTTCGCGATTATATAGATGCATTTCATAAGAACATTCCTGGAAAAATATAAATAACAAATATGTCGAACTGTGGCTGCCTACAACACGATTAATAAATCTGGTTTCCTGTTGCTATCTTTTGACAGTCAACAAAGAGAACAACCTTAGCTCCCAAGAATTTAAGACACAAACAACCCCACCAATTTCTCAAAGTAGGGCTGGCAATGGGGATGATGAGGCTTTCCAAATGCTTGGTTTCCTTGTTGTTTCTTGTGGCTCTGTCGGGCTTCACCCATGGATTTGTGATGTCGCCTCACACTTTGCTTAACCGCTTGTCTCAAAACAGCAATTATTATTTAACCACTGAAGAGCACTGGTTCGATCAGACTCTCGATCACTATTCTCCTTACGTAATTCTCTACACCCTTTCTGTTTTTCTGATCTCTTTTCTTTTCTTTTCTTTCCATTCCAAATTCTATTTCTTTATTCCCAAGTTTGCATCTTTTAATTTCATTTATCAAGCTTCATTAATTTGCGGGAAATCAGGTAAACTTTCTATTAATTTTCTGTACTTAATACGGGTATTTTCCCCCTGGCAGGACCACCGGCAATTTAAGCAACGTTACTATGAATTCCTTGACTACTTTCAAGTTC
Source organism: Gossypium anomalum (assembly GCA_025698475.1). Taxonomy (NCBI): domain Eukaryota; kingdom Viridiplantae; phylum Streptophyta; class Magnoliopsida; order Malvales; family Malvaceae; genus Gossypium; species Gossypium anomalum. The sequence continues at coordinate 23,551,250 of CM046966.1, forward strand.
CTGATGGACCCATTTTCTTAAAAATTTGTGGGGAGTCTTCGTGCAATGGCATAAGCAATGACTATCTCGGCGTAAATTCTACTATTTCGCTTCAAACCCATTTTTTTTACAGAGAAAACGAATTTGATTTTGGAAGAAAATGTCTTAATAATTATTGTATTGTTATGAGTTTCAGGTTTTGGCCAAGAAGTTTGGGGCTGCCGTGGTTTCACTTGAGCATCGTTACTATGGGAAAAGCAGCCCTTTTAAGTCACACACAACGGAAAATCTGAAATATCTTTCATCTAAGCAGGCTCTCTTTGACTTGGCTGTTTTCCGTCAATGGTATCAGGTAAGTTACTCAATCGTTTTTCCCTTTGATAAATCAGGTTTTTGTTAGTGCCGGGTTTAGCTTGCCTTGTATTGTCTTATTGGGTTTTTATTGGATTGACTGAAGTCAATTGTCTCATGTTTTAGTTGTTAAGTTCATGTTCACCTTATCATTTTTATTTATGGTGCTTCTGTTTTGTAGGAATCCTTAAACTTGAAGCGAAATAAAACAGGTGCTGAGAATTCATGGTTTGTTTTTGGCATTTCATACTCTGGTGCTCTTAGTGCGTGGTTTCGTCTTAAGTTTCCTCATTTAACATGTGGAAGCCTGGCAAGTTCTGGTGTTGTCCTTGCTGTTTACAACTACACTGATTTTGATAAGCAGGTAAGATCTCCCTTCACCTCACTTTTTTTGTATTACATTTTGCTATTCATCTGTTATCTTTTTAATTGTATAAACTAGTTCAATTGAGGATGAAGGTTTACAATTATTGTTCTTTCAAGGGTAAACATAGGAATTGAGAGGTATAGTTCTGTTACTTTGTTTAATGTCTTAATATTTGGGACAGCCGGTGGTGGAAATTTGATGAGATTGAGTGGTTTAAGGGAGTTCACCTTGTAACTCTATGTTTGTATACTGAGATTTTTCTTTTCATTTCCTGAATATTTTCTTCAGTTATAGATTTTCCTTCACCTTCATTCACCTTATTCTTTTAACCCTCCACCATGTGCAGGTTGGTGAGTCAGCTGGTCCTGAATGCAAAGCCGTGTTACAAGAAATCACTGAACTTGTTGATCGAAGTCTTGAATCAAACAGAAAAGAACTGAAGAAGCAGTTTGGCGCAGCTGAGGTTGAATCTTCTTTCCTTTTATTTCTCTATTGTAGAAATCCTCTACTTAAATTGCAAAGTGATGAGGTTTTAATACATTTTCATCTCCTGATACTGATGCTAATAATTTGTTTCTGTTTCCAGCTTGAGATTGATGGTGATTTCCTTTATTTCCTGGCAGATGCAGCTGTTATTGCGGTACATTTGCTTTCTCCTATTCCCCTCTAACTCACTAATAGTTCTGCTCTTTAGTAATCTTAATCCCTATCAATCTGCAGTTTCAATACGGAAATCCGGATGCATTATGCACCCCTCTTGTTGAAGCAAAAAAGGCTGGAGAGGATTTGGTGGTATGCTTGTATTACACATTATGCGTCTTTGCAGTTTTCTCAGACTATATGATTTGTGGACAATAATTTCTTATACCTTTGCAGGCTGCCTATGCCAAATATGTCAAAGACTTCTACGTTGGAACTTTTGGTGTCAGTGTTGAAACTTATAATCAGAATCACTTGAAGAACACTGCTGTTAATGAAGGTAATTCCGATCGGCTATGGTGGTTTCAAGTGTGTACTGAAGTGGCCTATTTCCAGGTGGCACCCTCAAATGATAGCGTCCGCTCTTCCAAAATTAATACAAAGTATGTTTCTAATATCACGTAATGTAATTGATGCTAAGGTTGCTTTCTGTGTCTATTTCTGCTATCTGTACTTTTGTCAGATTGCAAAAGTGTATAGTGAATGATTTTTCTTCCCTATGTTTTTGTGACCATCCAACCATACAAATGTATTTGCTCGTATTGCAGATACCACTTGAATCTTTGCAAGAACATCTTTGGAGAAGGCATCTACCCAGAGGTTGATATGACAAATATATACTATGGAGGCACAAAAATTGCAGGTCAAGGCATAATCTTTCTTGTTTTTCTGCCTTTTCTTCGCCATGAATTTTCCATTGCTTTTACAAAAATTTAGTCTTGTAGGCTTCTAGCATTAAAGGCTTTTGAGCCTTTTCCTTCTTTGGTCAATCCCTGTTATGGTAATTGCTGGTCTGGATTTGCCTTTGTTACTTCTGGTTGTCTAGCATATAATTTTCCCCTCAAACATGCACCCGACCTTCAGACACCTACAGACAGTCTTGCTTGGTCCTGTCATTGTTTGCTACTTCCATGCCAGCAGACCTAGGTGTGGGACTCATTGATTGCATGCATGCAAAAAATGGGCTATTCTGTCTAGATGTTCTTATAAGCCCAGTAGATGCTTCTTGTGTAAAATATCATTTCTTTTATATCGTTTCAAGAAATTATCTTCAATCTCTATAGATTAAAGCCTTCTGTTCAGCTTAATGCCAGGTGTATCCATTCATTTCCATCTAAATCTTTGGGTTTACTTAAGTCAAAAACAAACTATGTTGTACTTGTATGTGAAAGGAAGTGAGTGATTATGTTTGTCCGAAGGAAAATGCATGGCCTCAAAGTCGAGAGAGATGAACAGTTCTTTTAGCATTTGAGGGCTAAATACTTAATCCTGGCATAAAAGAAAAAAATATTAAAATAATGGTTTACATTTTTGTTGGTTATATTCTCGTGCTTGTACCATTGCACTCAGTAACATGCATATACTATAGTTCAGTTGGCCTTAGAAAAATATGAATTTGCAGGTTCGAAAATTGTTTTTACAAATGGCTCACAGGATCCATGGCGCCATGCTTCCAAACAGACATCATCGCCAGACAGTAAGTTTCCATTAGCATTACCAATTACTTTGATGAATACCCAGATTCCAAATTAATAGAAGAGGCTTCATAGGAACTCTTACGATGTGATTAAGAAAAAGTGCTATTTTCTTTAGGTTGTGAGATTATCTAGAAAATGGAAATTTACTTAATAGTATTGATCAATAATTTGCTGTATTTCACCTTTTTATCATAGTTCACTCTAAGAACTTACTCTGGAACATTTCAGTGCCTTCGTACATTATTACTTGTCATAATTGTGGCCATGGAACTGATATGCGAGGATGTCCCCAATCGCCTTTAAGCATTGAAGGTAAGAACTGTGTTGCTAATGGAATCTAAGCTTTGTTGAAAAAACCCAATAAGTTAATGTTTTAAGCACATTTTGGCAGTCAATAGCACATATTCGAGTTTCAAGCACATTCTCTAAAGTTGTGATCTAATTTGTCATTTCAGGTAATGCTGAGAACTGCAGCGCCCCTGATGCAGTGAACAAAGTGAGGCAAAAGATGATAGAACACATCGACTTGTGGTTGTCTGAGTGCAAGGGCACGGGTAGGAGTTCCATGTAAACTTGTAGGGCATAAACCCAGATATGTAAAGATGCAAACCCATAAATAAATCATTATGTTTTTGTATGTGACGTTATGAACAGAACTGATAGCCAAGGCATTGCCGGTGTTATTCGTCTGTAACATGTACTTTACACTCAGTTCCCTTTTCATGTAATACGTGTCTGGCATCATAATAATCAAAGAACAATATTTGCATGACTTGATCGGGTCTTCTGGTGACAGCCGTATATCCTCACCAACTAAACTGCAACAGCTAGATATTTTGATAACATATTGAAACAGTGAGAAAAGATATTTAGATGACATTATTGCTAGCCTGAAATAGATTGATAAACACACTTTTCTAAGACCACAGTTTCTGACACTTTTGTTGCCTTTCTTCCTTTAAAGATAGTTGAAATACAAAGCTCTTTCTTAATGTACACTATTCAAGTAATTTCGTTTTCTTATTTAAGAAAATGAAGTGTATATATATTAAATGACTGGATGAAATACATCGTTATGGAATAAAGGAATCATGCATGTAACAATTTTTTTAATTTGGTATCTTAATTTCACATTCTTTCTCTTAATTTAGTATTTGAGTTTTTTGGGTCTAATTTGGTACTTAAATTTGACACTTTTTTTTTTAATTTGGCACCTAAGCTTTTTTTTATGTTCAATTTGATACTCAAACTTGTTAAGTGATATACAAATTACCCAAAATACTAATCATTGTGTTATTCTATAAAAATATCGTCAGCACTAGGAGAAGTTTGTGTTAAAAAATTATGCATTGAGTTACACTTAACTTAAAGAATTAATATTAAGAAAAAAGTAGTTCTAAAAACTAAAAATAAAATAAATTCATTATTTTAAATTAATAAAATGAAATTGAAAATTAAATTAAAAGTTTTTGAACATTCAAAATACAAAAAAGAAATAGCATGTCAATTGCTACATGTCGATCATACTTTGATTATTTTTGCTACCTCATAAAGAATAACATTGTAGTAGATTGGAGTCAAGTTCAAGTATCAAATTGAACAAAAAAATATTAGGCACCAAATTAGAAAAAATTTAAGTTTAAGTACCAAATTGGACAAAAAAATTAATTAGTTAAAAAAATATAAAAATCAAATTAAAGTAGGAAATGTTAAGGTAGGTTTTTGTTGGTGCGATTCCCAATTAATTGTGTCCACTGAGAAATCTTGTTTTTCTAATCTTTTGTGTTATTTTAATTAAATAGAAAGTAAAATCAGAACCTAAGGTGGCTCGGATTCCAACATTGAAATATTTACACATGAAGTGTATATGAGGGTATGACAATCTCCAACATATCTTTAATCAAATTATATTGTTAGGTTTTATAATTGTTGTCAACATGAAAAGCATTTCATTAATTTGAGTGAAAATTAAAGAGACAAACTAAATGCTGTCAATTTCATGCCATGGATGATTGAGTTGCTTAATTCATCTATTTTTAATTCCAATCGGTTAAACAATATTTTAATATAAATTAACAAATATATAAACAGTTCCATTGTTGTTGTTGAACGGTTAATTTTCTATTTCCATTTTTTATTTATATTTAGGGATAATGACAACAAATATTCCTCTACTTTAATAAAAATTTTAATTTGGTACCTACATTTTTAAAATGTCCAATATCATATATGAACTTAATTTCTATCCATTAATTTAGTATTGTCAAATTAAGGAATGCCACGCGTCAATATGATCAAAGGAAAAAGTTTATTTTTAAAGAAAAATCATTAATTCATTCCATGAACGAGACTATACAATTTGGGAGAAACAACAACAAACTATAATAGGTGGTGAAAGACAAGCTCCATTAAAACAATAAAAGCTTCAGTCTCAATATCAATAAAACATTATGGCACGTTGACAATTGGCTCTATCACAACTCAAGCACGAGTGATTGCAAGCACTTAATACGATAAGGAAGTCCACCCCGGATGGTCCAAAGCGGCGAGCACAAAAAGGTAAAAGAACTGAGCATCCACCAAATTGGAGAGGACGATGACAAAATCATCCCTAAAATCACTTACAAAAACAAGACTACATGAATAAAAAAGACTAAAAAACGTACTACAAGACAAACAAAAATTTCTAAAAGCAAAGACTTATTAAACAATGAAAAAAACAAAAAAAATATAAAACTTAATTGAATACGGGTCCAAACTGACTTGTGAAATCATTTATTGTTCTGAAAAACTCTCAAAACATAAACAAATTAAAAAGTCGACGAAGAGCCACCCACTTTTCAAGAGAAACTGTTGGTGGCCAGTGGAGTTTCAGCGATGATAGATACTGTCATCTGCCCATCACAACTTATGGAGATAGCAAATATACCCACAAAATAGATTTACAAATTGAAAATAGAAAATACACATAAAGTGAATGAGAAGAAAGAAAGAGAGAATTTACGGGAGAGAGAAAAAGACGAGCAGTAGCTAGCCCGAAGGCTAGTACCACTACTGGTCCACGTGACAACTGTTGCCAGTAATTAACATCGTTAGAGGGAGGTACTAGATTGATAGACAAAAATTAAGTTCAGGTGTCACATTGGACATTTTAAAAGTAGATGTATCACATTAAAAACTTTGTTAATGTACAGGGGGATTTTTTGTCATTATCCTTTATATTTATTATAAATTTTTTGACTAAATTGATATCATGTTTAACAAGGTACCAATTTATTTTGGAAAATGCTAATATACCATTTCTTTTAGAGATAGTATTTAGCACACTAACAATGTATTTTTTTATTCTAGAAGCAAACTTAAAAAATCGTCACATGTATCTTTTTTTTTAATATTTATTTTTTAGTATTTTACTATACCTCTATAAATGCTTGTGTTACTCTTACCTTGTTTGTGGAATTTAAAATTTTCACTAGCAGTGTACTAAATATTTTTCCTTTCTTTTAAATGAATTTTATTTTGACCATACTTTTGTCATTTCATATTTTTATATAGTCTTTAAATAAAACAACTCATGATCACAAATAAAAAATGTATTTATTAAGATTCATGTACAAATTCTTTATCATTTCAACATTAATCATTACTAAATAAATTTTAAAAGAATATATTTTTGGGGTTAGTATTTAGAATACTGGTAGTGTATTTTTTTTAACATTTTAATGTCTTTATAGGACACTCGTCAATCCCTGACATTACTTGTGGAGTCTAAAAACTCCACTAGCAGTACCAAATAATTTCTCATATTTTTTTACATAAAATGTTTTCTATAATATTTTTTTAGGTAAACTGCACTAGTAGTAACCCAACTATTAGTAAATTTCTTTTTTAGTCACCCAACTATGAAAAGTTACAAAATGGTCACTCAATTATTCAAATTTATCTTTTTTGGTTACTAGTTGGCTAATGGTGGCAACTTTTAAAATTGGCATAATAGCAACTTTACCCTCAACATTTATACATTGTATCAATTTAGTTTTGATTCTAAAAAAATTTGACCCTCGACATTTACACGTTGTGTAATTTGGTGTTTTTTGCAGTTTTGCTTTTCTTTGTAATATTGAGGGTTAATTTTAAAAAAATGAGAAAAGATTAAAAAATATATTATCTTGGATTTTTGGGTGTTTTCATTTTTTGTATATTTTTCATCAAATTAGCTAATAATTTTTTTTTTTAGATTTTTAGGTGAAAATGTCATAAAGCAAAGCAAAATTACAAAAAAAAAAAGACCAAATTACACAATGTGTAAATGTTGAGGGTTAGATTTTTTAGAATCAAAACTAAAATTACACAATGTATAAATGTTGAGGGTAAAGTTGCTATTATGCCAAATTTAAAACTTGCCACTGTTAGCTAGCTAGTAAATAAAAAAAGACCAAATTGAATAGTTGAGTGATCATTTTATAATTTTTCATAGTTGAGTGACCAAAAAAGAAATTTACTAATAGCTAAGTAATCATTTTATAACTTTAAATAGTTGAGTGACAAAAAAAAAAACTAATAATTGAGTGACTACTAGTGTAGTTTACCCAATTTTTTTATACTATACATTTATTCAATGAAAATGAAAATGTCATTAACTCGAAAAAAATAACAACCCACCTTTTTAAAAACCAACCCGCTAACATATATTTTATCTATAATAACTAGTATACCTATCACATACATATGGGTGTAGAAATTGTATTTTGAAACACGCATTCATATAAAAATTACAATATAAATAAATAATAAAATATATAAATGATGTAATATATAGTTTGAAACTAATAATAATACGACATATGCATATGTACGAAATTAAAGTTACAATACGTTAAAGATATAAGCACACATGCGTGTAAAAACTACAATATACGATATAACACAGTTTGAAACTAATAACAATATGATATATGCCAAAAACTCTTGGTCTAATAACACCAATATTTATATTGAGGCACAAGAGTTTGAATTCAATTCCTGTCAACTTCACCCCTATTTCCCAATTATATAAAAAAAGTGCAGAAAATTACAATAAATCAATAAAATGAACTAGTTTAAATTTAAAATTTTTTGAAGTCCAAAAAGTTAGCATTAAAATTTATCTATCACTTAAATTAGTTAATTAATTATTTTAATTTTAATTTATTTTATTTTATTTAAATATAGTTAATTTTAACGAATTCTATTATTAAAAAAATAGTTTCTAACCCAATTAATAGGGAATCTAGTTAATTCATAATAATTAAATTAGGGTAAATTATAGAATTAGTCTCCCTACTATGAAAATTTTTAATTTAGTAACTAACATTTTAGATAATTTCTATTTTAGTCACTCATGTTTTAAATCGTTTCTATTTTGGCCACTCTCTATTAAATGGTTAATTGGAGTGATGATGTGGTCTTTTTCTAATTTGTATAATAACACATATAGTCCTCAGTACTTACACATTCTATCAATTTGATTTTAATTCTAAGTAATTTGAAAAACTTTAACCATTCTTTATTTACAAATTCTATCAACTTGATCCTCAAACACGTGATTTAATGTAAATATAATTATATTTAAACACATATGATTAAATATTGATAAATTTATCTGTAAATTTGTGATTTTGATAAACCTAAAAACTTAGAACCCCAAAACTTAGTAAATTTGTGATTTTTATAAATTTCATTCATCATTGTGCTAATAGCATTCTAAACAAAGGAACTCAATTTTTTCTATGCAACCTAACAAATAATTAACAAATAAAAAGAAAAACAAAAAAAGCTTCTTAAAAACCTTTTTCAAATCATCATCTTTTGCATTCTTGTCAACTTGAAGAATTGTGTAATAATTCACACCTATCTCTAAGTATAAAATTTATCTTCACCTAATTTCTTTGTAATTTATTTAGAAAAATGTGTAAATTTTTTGGGGTTTTTGATTTTTCTAACTTGAATTTTAGATTTTTTTTTTAATTTTTAGATATATATTTTTAAAATTTATAATTCCTTTTAGTCTTAAGTAGAGGTGATTATGGACTGGGTTGGGTCAAGCCCAACCAAAATTTTAGGCTCGTTTGCTAGGCCCAGCACGAATAATAAACATAAACTTTTGCCCAAGCCCGGCCCGGATAAAAATGTTAAAACCCTGGCCTGGCCCGGCCCGACTCGTATTAATTTTTATAATATTTTTTAAAAAAATACAATAGATCAAAAATACTAAAAACACTAAAATAAATGTTTCCCAACAAATTGAAAATAAATTTAAAAAATATATATGTATCCTTAAATAACATTAAGATAGGTGAAGTGATAGCAAAATAATAAAAAAAAAAAACAAGAAAATAGAAAAAGGAGAGCAAAATACAACAAAAAAAAGTGCATTTTTTTTAACATATTTGGATCGAGGCCGGGCCCGATCCAAAAAAGCCTTACTCGAGGCCTGACCTATTTTCTAAACGGGCCTTTTTTTGCCCAAGCCCATTTTCGGACCTATATTTTTACCTAAACCCTTCCACTTTTCGAGCAGCCCGACCCATGAGCAGGTCTAGTCTCAAGGGTCAAAAAAGCCCTCAATAAAAAAAAATAGAGTTATTATGAAAAATATGCACCCAAATTGAACTCTAAGTGATCCAAAAAAATTCAATTGGTCCCTTCTGTTAATAAAAACCGTCAATTGATCAATTTGACTGCTAACCTCATTGACATGGTTGACGAAAGTCACTAGAATTTGCCATGTGGCAGTATGATGGTGTGGACAAAAAAAATTCAAAATTTTTTTAAAAAATAATTAAAATGTGCATATAGAAAGAATCTGGACAATTTTTTTATCCAGATTCATTTTGGATGAGTGCAAAAATAAAAGAACTTCAAAATTTATAAAAAAAATGTTAAAACTTATTTAAATTATTTAAAAATATATATAAGATTTTAAAATGTGCCAAAACTCAAAAAACATTATTATTTATTAAAAATTTCTAAAAATATAAAAAAAACCATATTAAATATACATATGCTCAATTAAGGATTGATTTAAAAAGTTACTTGTTTGCCAATTTTGTTAAGTTTAAAATCATGATTTAAGTTGAAAAGTGCTTTTTTTTTTTAAGTTGAAAAGTGCTTTTTTTAACCTTAATGTAAACAAAGTTTTTTAAGGGTGGGTTTAAATGTATGATGCATTTACCTGCGATTACTGTAAAAATAGCAGCGGCGGTGAGATTAGATACTATAGCAATACTGTAACGTAAGACAAAAAATAAACTAAATGCACTGCACCACACCCCAATGTCCATCCAAAATCACCCTAAATACTTGGCCAAAATTATTATTAATTTAGAATACATTAAATATTATTTCATAGCTTAGTATTGATGGGATTCAAGTTCCTAACATGCATTCAGTCGTAATAGTTTGTAATAGATCCAAAAAGATTTTTAGGCTTGCATTCTGTTGCAGATGCAGTTGAGCAGCTTCATCCGGGTAAAAGTAGTGGCAAGGTGAGCACAAATTCTTTATGAACCTTGGTCCTCATAAAATGAGCATTTTGGTGAATCAACTGCTAAGCTCCTAATGCCATTTATATTAGTGGTGGTGGTTTGCATGGATCATTCGATCCAACCTTTTAACAGCAAATGCAGATGGCTAAGTTATGATGTGAAGATCGTTCCGGATTAAGTTTCACGTCAAACATCATAAGTTCCATGAAAATGGTTACATGGTTTGAATAAAGGTTTAGAATAGCAAAAGAAGACATTCACTGCCCTTGTTTCCTTGTCAGATAAATACTGTTAATAGCATTGCAAAACGTAAGATGACAATATTATATTTGATCACCTTAGGTAGCAATTTTTTAAATCAATCCTTGATTGAGCATATGTATATTCATGGGTGAAGTTAAAAATTTTGTTTAAGGGGGGCCAAGATAAGATTAACGTGGCATGTCACGTTAGCATACTGTCATATGATAATTTTTGGTACCTTCTGTTAATTATGTCAGGGAGGTTAACGTTAAAACCAGTCAACTAACAGTTTCTGATTCGGAAGAGACCAATTAATTTTTTTTGGGTCATTGAGGGCTCAATAGGTGCACTTTTTTCATAAGGGCTCAATTGATTTTATTGACTGGTTTTTTTAACCTTAAGCTTTTCTTTTATATTTTAAAAAATTTATATAATTTATAAATTTTTCTTTTAAATTTTTAAATATTTTTTATAAAATATAGAATATGGTATCATCATGTCACATGTCATAACCTAAGAGCGTCATGTATCTTATATTTAACATTGTTACGAAAAAAAATATAAAACCCTTGAGGGAATGAAGATTCAGGTACCAACTTGAGACAAAAAAATTACAAGTACCAACTTGAGAGAAGGTGTCAAGTTTGGGGGCTAAATACATATTTGAGCCTTATAACTATAATTAAATATAAAAATATATAATATTATTTATATAAATAATAATAATATATTTTGTACTTTTTTATAATATATAAATTATGTTTAATTATATATGTTTGAAGATGAAATTGATAGAAAATGTAAATATTAAGTACTAAAAATGTTATTATGTAAGTTAGAAAAAGAGAACATTATCACTCATGTTGACCATTTTAATGGAGGGTGACTAAAATAAAAATAATCTAAAAGATAAGTGGCTAAAATACAAATAATCTAAGATGTTAGTAGGTAAATTAAAAATTTTAAACAAAAACATGGTAATAATTGGATTATTAATTCTGTAGTTTCTAATTTATTCTATTTTCAACTATATATATTATGAATAATCGGCTGTGAGAACACACTGTTTGAATGGGAAAATGGAGATTGTTGCATTGCCAAATCATAAACGGGTTGGCCTAACTGGTTAGAAACGCCAAGCAAACACTCCAACTTCAAAAGTTTGACTCTCTTCGTCCCTCTTTTTCTTCTATCCATTTTAAAAGTTTAATAAATAGTAAACTAGGTGTGCTGGCCAAGCTTTACTTCTTATCAGACAACTTTTTGTAAAATTGATAATTAAACCTTTTTTAATTTTTATGTTTTTTTTTTTGGCTGTCTCAAACAATGCCTTTTCACATCTCATCACAGTCCATTACCATGTGCCCCACTACTACTTGCAGCTCCACCATCCCCCTACCCCCAATTCCATCGCTAGGGTTTTTTCACCTTTTCTGTTAACTTTTATTTGTTTATTTTTCTTGTTTGATATAATAAAGTTCTCCGTTCCATTTTATGAATGATTTATTTTTTCTTTGGGTGTTGAAAATTGTCGACTAGTAGAAATCCGATACGGCTTTGTATAAAGCCTTGTTTACAAGACATCGTCGACGGCGGCTGTGGTGATGTTGATAATAGTTGTAGGAGTTTGAGTGGTGATTCTTTACAAGGTGTGGAGTTCACGTGGGTCGATCAATGCTAGAAGATTCCCGAGATGGACAATTCGCAGCTGGTTGGAAAGGCTGACGTGGTGGTCCGAGGAGCTGCTGGTGCTACGGCGGAGGCGGGGAATGGAGTGACAGTTGTTGAGATGAGCGCTGGAAAGCGGAGACGGGGAAGACCGCCGAGGAATCAAGTGAGAACCCCGTCGTCATCGGCGCCGCCGCCACCGCCTCAAAGGAAGGATGAGGATGATGAAGAAGATGTTTGCTTTATATGCTTCGATGGCGGCAGTCTCGTGCTTTGTGATCGACGGTGAGTTTGGAATTTTTTTCTGTTTTTGTCCTCTCTTTTTTTTTTTTTCTTGTCTGTTTGGTTGATCAGAAAATGTAGGAAATCAGAAGGAAGTTTTAGTTAGTTGGCCATTATTAAGGACAGAACTAGAGTCATTGTTTGGTTGCACTTCGATTTTTGTTAAGTTGAGCTCAAATTTTATTAGTTTTTTTTGGCTCATTTAGCTTATATTTTCTTTTTATACATGCAAAATGGAACTGGATTTAATTTCAGTTAAAAAATGCGCAAGTTCTGTGTCTGTGCCGCTGATCTTTTTTGTTTATTTTGTGGCACTAATTCATAGATTAGAAATCATGTCTTCTCGGTAACAGGACGTTGGTTTAGTACTAATCTTCTCTTCTTTTGTTTGTCTTGTATCTATTTATTATTATTTTCTTTTTTGCATTTGTATCATTTTCTTGGTTAACTATATGGGATTTTACGTGACAGTGGCTGTCCTAAGGCATACCACGCAGCCTGTATCAAAAGGGATGAGGCATTCTTTAAATCCAAGGCGAAATGGAACTGCGGTATGTTTGGATAAATTATTTATCACTTTTAGTTCGATTTAATTAATAAAAGTGCTGGGGAGAGTTGAAGCATGTTTCAATTATCTAGATTTATGTTTCTCTTTCATTGCTTTGCCGTTAGTAACTGTTTTTCTGCTGTACAGTTGCCACGTGCGTGTGAAATGGTAGCTTTCCATGTTTGTCATCGGTTTGGATACTTTATTCTTGAGTAGCTACTGGATTACTATTTTTACCTGAATTATGAAATGATATCATATCATTAACATGTGCTGATTGAATAATGATGGCTTGTACATCTTTCATTAACATAAGTTCTTGCTTATGTCATTATTCAATGATGGTGGCCTTTCATTATTCGATAACTGTGGCTTTTCACATCAGTTGTTAACGTGGATTCTTGATTCTAGAGTAGTTTGCTATACCGTTTTTTATCTCAACTATAAAATTATGCGGTCACCACATGCAATATTGAACGGTAGCTTCTATGTTTGTTTATCGGTTTGGACTCTTGCGTCTTGATTAGTTAATATGCTAACATTTTTATCTCAATTCTTTAAGTATCAATTTAAGCTGTTTTTTTCATTAAGTTTCAATGATTAATTTTTTGTTTCATTAATTTCTGGTGTCTATTGGTTGTAAATTTCAGGGTGGCATATTTGTAGCACTTGTCAAAAGGCTTCATATTATATGTGCTATACTTGTACTTATTCCTTGTGCAAGAATTGCACTAAAGATGCTGATTACGTGAATGTAAGAGGAAATAAAGGATTCTGTGGAACGTGCATGAGAACTATTATGCTGATTGAAAATATTGCATCAGACAATAAAGAAATGGTATTATTAACCTTGCTTCATACAATGGATGATTTCTTTTTGAATGTCTCATAGCTTTTTCTCCTCATTAGTTGTGCTTTTTTTGATAACTACTATAATTGGCACTTTTTAGATTACTGAAGAGTAAAGATTTTTTCTACCTTAAAGGCCTTTTACTTTATGCTGTGCAGGTTCAAGTGGATTTTGATGATAAAACTAGCTGGGAGTATCTGTTTAAGGTGTACTGGGTTCTTTTGAAAGAGAAGCTAGATTTAAGTTTAGATGAGCTTACTAATGCCAAAAATCCATGGAAGGAAACTGCTATCATGGGTCCCAAGGGAAATTCATCCGGTGAACGTAATAATTATAGTAATGCTAAAGGAACTAACATGGAAAAGTCTTGTGGAGACCAAGGTGACAGTTATTCCAAGAGAAGAAAAACTACTAGACAGCAAAAGCTTTTGAACAATGTTGAATATCTAGGAGCTGAAAACTCAGGTGTTATGAAAAGGGTGCCTTTTCCTGGAGGCACAAATTGGGCTACTACAGAGCTTCTTGAATTTGTGGCACACATGAAAAATGGTGATGTATCTGTTCTATCACATTTTGATGTTCAGGCACTTTTACTCGAGTACATAACACGAAACAATCTTCGTGATCCTCGACAGAAATCCCACATTATTTGTGATTCAAGGCTTGTGAAGTTGTTTGGAAAAGAAAGGGTGGGCCACTTTGAAATGTTAAAGCTTCTTGAATCACACTTTCTCATCCAAGACCATTCAAGGGCCATTGATACTGTTAGAGGTGAAGCTATTGAAGCTGCTGCTATCCAATTAGCTGTTGATGGGAACAGTGATAGTCAACCTATAATTGCCAGTGATAAGAGACGTAAAACACGTAAAAAGGTCAATGAGAAAGGACAAAGGGCTAATCCAGATGAATATGCTGCAGTTGATGTTCATAATATGAACTTGATCTACTTGAAGCGTAATTGGATTGAGAATTTAATTGATGATGCTGAGAAAATTGATGGCAAGGTTGTTGGTTCCTTTGTGAGGATCAAAATTCCTGGGAATGATCAGAAGCAAGATTTTTATAGACTTGTCCAAGTCGTTGGTATTGACTTATATAACTGTTGCTCCTTGAATTCCTTTTTAATTTGTTTATTGTAGACCTTCACCACTAATGCATTTGTTTGCAGGTACCAGCAAGGCTGAACCATATAAAATCGGTGAAAGGACAACTGATATCATGCTTGAAATATTAAATTTGGACAAGAAAGAGGCTGTCTCAATTAATGGAATTTCAAATCAGGAATTTACTGAGGTGCCAATAGATTTCCTCGATGCTGTTCTGTAAAACATAAAATGCCATATTTGGTCCTGCATTTATTAACAAGAAGTCCATTTAGGGAAGTCTAACGTGTTGATTTTATACCCATTTTGAAACAAAAGAGAATGGGTTTTGTTGTTGGTTTAGTTAGGGTTATATTTGTTATTGAACTATGCAAAGAAAAAAAAAAAACTGCTTAACTAGACAAAAGGAATATATACTTAAGGTGATTATTGCAGAGGAGAATGAGGATTTAGAGTATAATTGATGGCTTGCATGGGTTGGTATAGGCTGAAAGATAAGAAATTGAGATGTGGAAAAGAAAATATTTTGTAAAATCTATGAACTGTTTACCAGTGGAAAAAGTTCAATCTTTATAGGCCATTGACCTGTTCTCCATTTTTATGGGCATATGCATCCTGAGTTTGGCAGACGTTGGACCATCTTTTGTTATGCCCGAAGTCCTAACTTTTCTCCTCTGATTTTGATATTTTTGTTATAACACCAGGATGAATGTCAACGACTCTACCAGAGAATAAGATGCGGGCTGACCAAATGGTTTACTGTGGTAAGTGTTTTTCATGTTCATTTTTAGTTTTCAGCAAAGTGTCATTTGAAAAGGAGTTCTATGCTTTATTATAGGGTGAGATTCTGGAGAAAGCAATGGCACTTCAAGCAGTGAGGGTAAATGATGTAAGTTCCTAAGCTGCAAAGTTTTAGCACATTAAACACTTGGATATTACTGTGTGGTCACTTTGAAAGGGATAGAGCATTTAGTGTTCTTGTATAGTTGCATGTTTTCTCTTTACCTTTAAAGAACTCTTGAATTTAGTTTGTTAAGATGCTTTGTGCTTATGCTCTTACCTTTTTGCTCAGTGGCTACAGTCAGAGATTTTGCGAGTTACTAACCTTCGTGATCGAGCCAGTGAGAAGGGACACATGAAAGAATATCCTATGTTTATTGATATGATGCTAACCTTTAGACTGTTATTTATTTTGTTTTTCCCCTTTTCCCCCTATATTCTCTCTACTTTGCTACTATTTTGCGGATCTATCATAAGCTTTTCTGTTGGTTCCTTGACCATCTTGCACGTACAGAGAATGTATAGAAAAATTGCAGCTTCTGAATTCACCTGATGAACGCCAGCGTAGGCTGCAAGAATTTCCTGATATACACTGTGATCCAGACATGAATCAATACTGCAAGTCTTTGAAAGTTGCAGTAGAGTTGGATGAGAAAAAAGGTAGCATACACTTTTAGATGTTTAGCTTCATTCTTGTATGGTGGCTTTGCTATACATTTATGTGTGCATTCGTTTGCATCTTTGGTATGCTACCTTTTTGTTTTTTTCTTGGTTCACAACTTTAGTGTCCTAATTAGCCTGGTTTGTTCGTGTAGACAACAACAAACCAAGAGATTCTGGCTTCACTATGAAGGAAAAAGAGCCTGCCTTTCCACGGAAGGGAAGTGATGACTTGAATGATATAGGAAGCAGAGGAACTAGCATAGGACCACATTCTACAGGAATGGAGTTGACTGTAAATAATATTGAGACAGATAAAATATGGCGTTATCAGGACCCACATGGGAAAGTTCAAGGGCCATTTCATATTGAAATGTTACGTAGATGGAGCATGAGTGGTCATTTCCCTCCTGATTTGAGAATATGGAGAGCAAATGAAAAGCAAGATAACTCTATTCTCCTAACAGATGCTCTGGATGGGTGGTATGGTGAAGCAAAGCAGTCATTTTGCAACAGCTGCGTACCAACTGAAGACATAAGGGTTGCCTCTGATGATGGATGTCTGAGTGGGGCTGTAGATGGTAGTGGGGGTACTGATCTGAATGTGGCTCAGATCGAGAGTAAACAGGTTGAGGGGACGTTGAACTCAACGCTGAATGGTACAAGTAGTCATTGTTGTGGTAACAATGAATCTGTGAAGAGCACAGAATTGAGCTCTCAATCTTCCCCTTGTACTGCTACTTGTACTCCTGTGGTAGATGTTGTCAATTCCGATGCAGTGCAAAAGGGAAGCCCTTTACCAACCTGTGACTTAGTGAAGGGTGATAATGACTTACCTGGCCTGCCCCAAGTGAGTAGTTCTCTTCCGTCATCTACATTATCTGATAAACCATGCGGAACCCAGTCTTATCAGTTCAACAACGATCATGGGGTTGAAAGATGGGACAATGGCTCAATCAGCATGGGTGAGAATATGGACAAGACCTCAGAAGGTCAAAATATTGCTGGAAGTGCAAAGCTAGATGATAGTGAGGGAAAATCTGGCAGATCTAGTGGGCAAAGCTGGAGATCTTCACCTTTCAATGATGCTTCGAACGGATGGGATTCCAATTCAGGACTGATTTCCCTGGCTAGGGCTCTTGAAGCGTCGGAACACAATCAGGATATTGATTTCTCAGATATTCCCGCCTCAACATCAAAGTTGAACCAAGAAGACTCAAAAGGTCAGGCTAATGAAAGCAAACAGTCTCTTTCTTTGAATGTTCCTCATCGGGATTCAGGTCCTAGCTGGAGTACAACTTCTAGTCTAGTGGGTAATTCACAAATTGCTGAAATAGTTGATGAATGGGGTGGGCATTCCTCCACTCCAGCAAAACCTTCTGCAAAGGAATGGGACTCAAATCTTGTGCCTGAATCTTCATTTAAACCATCTATCATGGGAAGTGATCATGCTGCTGCTCCAGCTTCAGGAAGTGACCAATTGACTCATTCGTCTCCCCCGGATCCTGCTAATAATGCATTTGCTTGGGATCCAATTGTTCCCGAACCTAATGAGGGTGATGAATCAGTTTCAGATCTCTTGGCTGAAGTTGAAGCAATGGAGTCTCTTAATGGCTTGACTTCACCTACATCAATTATGCATTGTGATGGAGAGTTGGCTCAAGGTTCCGAACCTGATTGTTTTAGTCCTGTAGGAAGACTGAGCCCTGCACCTGATCCTGGAAAAAGCGATGCTTTCAGCTCAACAAATGATCTACAAATGCCTTCTCAGTCAACTGTGACCACTGAGCGATTCAGGATCTCTCAGTCTGAAGTTCTTGATGCTCAGAAGAGTTCTGGTAGGCATTCTTCCACAAGTGCTGAAATAAATGAAAACACAAGGCCCAGAGATGTCTCGGTTAACCAATACAAAGTTGGTTCCAACATGCAACCTCCTGCACCACCTGTTACAACTTGGGGCATGGATACCATAGATACTGCTTGGAGATCTGGTCCAGAAACTACAAGCACCAATTGTGGAGCAGTTCATGGAAACAAAAATTTTAGTTGGAGAGGACTAGGTGAAGGAAATACGACTGTTAGTAGGGGAACAGGTCAAGGAACGTTTCAGGAAAACAGCAGCATCAATGCAGGCACTTCTGGAGAGAATCTGGCCTATTGGGGAAGTCAACAGAGGTATGTTAGTCCAAGGCACCGTGATTTTCAGGGAAGAGATTCAAGTTCTGTGGGGGGCAGTGATTTTCATGGCAGAGATTCAAGTTCTGCTAGGGGCAGTGATTTTCAGGGCAAAGATTCAAGTTCAGCTAGGGGCAGTGATTTTCAGGGCAGAGATTCAAGTTCTGTGAGGGGCAGTGACTTCCTGGGCAGAGATTCAAGTTTTGCTAGGGGCAGGTCCTCATCGAATAGGCACTCAGCCTACTATGGTGGTTCAAATGGAGGCGGTACTTTCAGATCACCGCCCAAAGGGCAGCGGATTTGTAAATTTTATGAAAGTGGTTATTGCAAGAAGGGAGCATCATGTCGTTATTGGCACCCTTGATTAGGTAACATTTCCTGTTGACCATACCAATCGCGTGCATTTAATCATGTATTCATTATTTGTATTAGGGATTTGCTCTGTTATTCTCCAATTTAACCAACCGGTAAATGCTATCATTGGATAGTGCATATTATTTCTATTCTATGGATAGCTAATCCTTTGCTTACCGGCTCACTACATTTATGTTAGTCGGATTAGAAGGTTAATGTCAGAAATTAGATATGCGTATAATATGCATATATTTAGTTTTTTTTAAAAATATTTTTATATAAAGACAATTTTTAAAATCTTAAACTTAGTGACAATTATAATGAGAACTTTAAAAATGAGAATTAAGAGAACCAAAATGATATTAGTCATTACATTAAAATAAATGGTTTTTAAGTCTTAAATTTTGTATTTATTTTACTTTATGAAAATTAAACCAATAATATTCATCTTTTTCCTTTTTCTGTTCTTTTTATGTTGTAATTGAAGTTTTAGAGTGAAAATGTTTGGATAATTTAGATTTAATTTTTTTTTTAAATTGCAATGGTATTAGCTACTTGTTATTTTTCTTTATTGAAAAAATTGGTCTATCATTTTATTTTTAAAAAAATTGAGATTTTTTCCTTAGTTGATTCTAAGTACTCACTTTTTACTAAAGTAATATATAAATCTCAATTTTTTTAAAATGAAATGATCAACTAATTTTTTCAATTAAGATAAACAAATATCTAATACACAAATTGATTAATCTTAATAACTCTAAAATCTTGCTTTAAATCTCAATTTTGTTCTAAAAAATAGAAATTACTTTTGAAATGAAGGATTATTTTAAAAAATTCATCTTGATATTTTAATAACACGGTAAAGAGAAAAAAGAGAGAGAAAGATTGGATGCTGTCAATTTTATTTAAATAAAGTAAAATAAATACATAATCTGAAGTTTAAAATAATTTGTTTTGATTTAATAATTAACATCATTTTAATTCTCTTTTTAAAATTTTCTCCAAGTTGTTAGTGTTAAGAATATGTTTGGTTTGACATGTAAGAATGCAATTTTGTTTTTAATTTTATGGTTTAATTATGGATTTAGTTTTGAAATTTGAAATTTGCATTTTTTTTTTACTATTATTTAAATTTGATGCGTCGTTGAAAGTACCAAAAATATCCTATTCCCTGTAAAATAACGAAAAAGAAAAAATAACGAAAAAGAAAAAGTAAAGGGGAAGTAGGGTCGAATCCTCAGGGACCGGATTATACGAACGCTTGTTTCTCGAAATCCTGGGCAGAATCATGCCCAAGAAAACCCGCGTTTCTGGAAAAAATAAAAAAAAGAATTTAAGAATTGATTTTGGAAGCGAAAATAAAATAAAAACAGAATTTAAAGTTTACTGAAATTATGATTACGAAAATAATAAAAATAATAAAGAGAGTTTTAAGAGAAAAGAAATTCTTATGGGAAAGTTCCAGCCTTCGGTTGTCTCATTTCGCCTTGGGCTCAATCCTTGGCTTTTGGATGATCCTTCTCGACTCAAGTAAGCCAGTTATAGTGGAAGAGGACGCCACGACCACCAGGCTCAAAGATTAGACTTACAATTTTTAGGAACTGGCTCTAGCCAGAAATTCTATGCTAGATCAACGCCTCTCAATGGCGAATCCCACGCCATTTTGTCTCTTTGGCTCACTAGCCTCTGACGCAGTAAGTTGATGAACCGACGGTGCAACCATTTCAAAACACACAAAGCGGCCTCCTTTGCATATGTTGAAAAGCTTACTTTTTAAGGGCCATGGACGGAAGCGTCAGCCCGTAGTGCGGAGAAACGATGAATATTTGGTGGAAAAGGCTAAGTTTGGATTCTAAGCCTCAAGAACCCTTTTTGAGAAATGTTGACAACTTTTGGCTAGAAGAGTTTTAGTGGCTCATGATAATGGTGGGAAAATAAATAAAATTATGGAAAAAGAAATTTTATTGAAAGAAAAAAAATATGGAAAAAATAAAAGACTTTTGGGGGTGGGGGGAGTGTTTACAGAAAAGATAAACCCAAATAGAATCACTTCACCCCCTATTTATAGTGCTAGGGAGATAGTCTAATTTAACTTAAATTCTAAAAAGATAAATACATTTAATTAAAGATAAAAAAAGATAATTAAAATTAAATCCTAAAATTAAATAATCCTAATAATTATCTTAATATTAATTATCCTAATATAAATAAAATAGAGTCTTATAAAATAAAATCTCTTCTTTTTGCGTTTTTAGTCCTTGTGTCTTCCATGCTCGCACTTTTGGCACAATCTTTTTCTTGTGTCGTATATCAGTCCATTTTGTCTCCAAATTTGCACTTTTGTCCCTTAATTTTGCTTTTGCCTCCAAATCAGTCCCTAAAAGATAAAAAGACATAAATAGCTCAAATTAGTAGGATCAAGCTCAGAATAAACACATGATTAATACATAAAAATACGTTATTCTAGAGCATTATCAAAATTTGATTTAATTTTAACATTTTGACTTTTTTGATGTGATTAGTACATTTAAGGTCATTAAATTATTAATAAATTTACATTTTGATCATTCAACTTTAAAAAGTTATAAAATGATCATTGAATTATTCGAAAGATTTTATTTAAGTCATTAGGCTAATTGAAAACTTTTTTTTTAATCTTATCTTCTATAGTTCAATTCTTTTTCATGAAACAACTTTGAGGTCACAAATCTCTTCAACAAAATCCAAACAATTTTTTTCCCCTAATTTCTAACGTTGGTCGTTAGATCGGCTTGGATATAAGATATGTTCATCTACTTATTGATGGATATTGGTTCAATGTATATATCGTCGAACTATCTTTTGGAGCTCATTAACAAGATTTAAGAGAAAAGTTAACAGTCAAAGATTTAAATAATTTTTTTTAATAGTTCAATAATTATTTTATAATCAAAGTTAGTGATTAAAACATAAATTTACTAATAGCTTAGTGATTTATACCCTATATTTTTTTCACTAAAAAAACCCGCATAACCTTATCTAGTACAGTCAGTCATACTAGCAAGAACAGAAGCCATTGATCATCTGTTGAGTTTTTCACACAGGAAGAAAATCTGATCTATTTTACCCGGGAAAAGTATGAACAACTTGTTGAAACTGGAGCAACAAAGTAATATACCCGGGTAAGGTATGTGTTAAGTTTCAATCAAACGATCAATGAAACAAAACAAAGAAATTTTGTGTTTGAAAGCTCAAAACAGAAGCAAAAACGAATGAACAAAGATGAAAGAACAAGTTGGCTATGCTTGTTACTTTTTCATAAAAAAAAATGATACATAAGTAGATGGGTTATATAGAAAGAAAACAAAGCTTGCTTGTGCAAGTATCTAAGCTGTAAAATTAGCATAATGACCTCCTAAAATGACTGCTAAATCAGCTAAGAACATAATTAATCTTAGCTGAACATTACATAAAAAGATAACAGACAAACTTATAAAAGTCAACTATTACAAAAATGGTTCTTCAATCGGATTACACCATGGACATTTTCATGCCTCAGCTAAACTGCTTGGTTACTTGCATGCTCGTGCATGATTGCATAGTAGCATGCATGTTGCTGCTGTAGTTGCCACCTTTGAACACTCCTCCTTGGCTACAAGGCAGCAAACTCCAATCTCTTCCCTTAAACATTCGAACCTTCCAGCAGCTAATGGCTTGGTCAGAACATCAGCAAGCTGATCCTTCGAACAGCAATGTACCAAGTAGATTTCCTTAACAAGTTCAGCTTCTCTTACAAAGTGATACTTGATCTTGAAATGTTTTGTTTTTCCATGGAACACAGGGTTCTTGGCAATGGCAACAGCAGACTGGTTGTCTACCTTGATTTTAGTTGCTTCCATCTGCTTCAGCATTTAAGTCATCCAAAGAACTTTCTAAGCGGATGGCTTGGTTTCTGACGATGCTGCAAATGCAATATACTCACCTCTGCGGTGGATTGAGCTCTTGTTTGTTGCTTTTTTTGAACTCCAACCCAAAAACACTTGATTCTAGATCAAGAAGTAGCACGATGTGCTCTTCATGTCATCAACCCCAAACTAGCCAGTCCTATATCTGAATAACCAACAAGTTTCAAACTCCTTTGACCTTCCAAACTTCACACCAAAATTCAAAGTCCCTTTGACATATCTTAGGACCCTCTTTCTTTGCTTTAAAATGTGCAACATTGCAAAGATGCATGAACTTTTGAGAGTAAGCCAACAAAGATATAGGATGTCCGGCCTTGTTGTCATTTAGGCAAAACAAGCAACCAACCAAACTTCGTACCTTCTTTCATCAACTCGATCGTGCTCACTTGTGCTTGATGACTTCTCTCCTAGTGCAAGCAACCAACGTGTGCTAGTAGGCTTGCACTTTGACATGCTTGAATTTGCTTAGAACTTTCAATGCAAAGGCTTGCTGGCTTATAAAAATTCCTTGTTCTCCCTGATTTACCTCTATACCAAGAAAGTATGTCATCAGACCAAGATCAGTCATCTCAAAAAAGTTTTGCATTTGCTTCTTAAAGTCCTCAATCAGCTCATCTTTGCTGCCAGTGACTAGCAGATCATCAACATATAATGACACAATCAGCAGTGTTTCCTTTTCATCCTTCTTGACATAAAGAGTGGGCTCACTTATGCTTTTGGTGAACCCGAGCCTTGACAAGTAGGCATCAATTCTATCATACCAGGCTCTTGGAGCCTGTTTCAGGCCATACAAGGCCTTCTTGAGCCTATAGACCTTGTGTTCCTCACCAGAAACCTCAAACCCTTCAGGCTACTCAATGAAGATTTCTTCTTTGAGAAATCCATTTAAAAAAGCTGATTTCACATCTAATTGGTGCACTTTCCACTGTTTTTGAGCTACCAAGGCAAATAGCAACCTTATGGTATCCAACCTTGCAACAGGTGCAAAGGTTTCAAAGAAATCGACCCCTTGCTGCTGACTGTAACCCTTCACAACCAACCTGGCCTTGTGCTTGTTTAGAGATCCATCTGAATTTGTCTTGGTCCTGAACACCCATTTAACACCAATGACTTTTCTATTTTCTGGCCTATTGACCAGCTCCCATGTGTCATTCTTCTGAATCATCTTCAGTTCAGCCTCTATAGCTTCTTGCCAGCATTCCTCTTTTACAGCTTCAGCATAGCAAGATGGCTCAACTATGGTCATGCCACATCTTTCATAGATATCTGCCAAAGTTCTAGTGCCTCGAATAGGTGCATCATCATAGTCATCTTCAGCTTCAGCTTCAATTTCAGTAGGCTGCAGGTCAGGACTATTTTGATCTTCCTCAAGTAGGCTTGCATTAGTTCCATCCCATTTCCAATACCCTTCTTCATTGAACTTTACATCTCTGCTCACAATGATCTTCTTGGTCAATGGATCAAAGATCCTATAACCTTTCTTCACACTGCTGTAGCCTACAAACACCCCTAGCATGGACCTTTTTTCAAGCTTAGTCATTTTCTCTGCTGGAACCAGTGCATAGCATAAACAACCAAATACCCTCAGGTGTGACATTGTTGGTTTTTGTCCAAACTAAGCTTCAAAGGGTGTTTTTCCTTTCACTGCATTAGTTGGAAGTCTGTTTAGCAAGTAAACTGATGTGTTTACTGCCTCAGCCCAAAAATTGTTAGGCATTTTAGCCTCAAACAAATGGCACCTGGCCATATCAAGAACTGTTCTGTTCTTCCTCTCACAGACACCATTTTGCTGTGGTGTGTAGATGGTTGTCAACTGATGAAGAATTCCACCATCATCACATATCTTTTAGAACCTTTGAGATACATACTCAGTCCCATTATCTGCCCTTAAGCATTTCATCTTACAGTTGGCTTGGTTTTCAGCCAAAGCTTTAAATTTGCAGAAGAAGTCAACAACATCTGACTTTTGCTTCAAAAAAGTTACCTAACAGAACCTAGTGTAATCATCAATAAAGAGTGCAAAGTACCTATTCCCATATGGAGAAGTGGTCTTCATGGGTCCACAAATGTCTGTATGAACCAACTGAAGCCTCTCTTGAGTTCTCCACGCTTTGTTTGCAGGAAATGGCAGTCTGGTCTACTTGCCAAGCTGACAGACTTCACACACATCCTTCTTTGGCTCAATGCAGGACATGTCTTCAACCAGACTCATTTTGTGCAGTAGGCCAAGTGACTTGTAGTTCATATAGCCTAGCCTCCTATGCCACAAACTTGACTCATTAGCCTGAGCCACATGTGTCTTTGGCTCTAGCTGATTTACATCTAAAGTGAAACTTCGATCATTCATGGTTACTGTTACTAACACTTGGTCAACAACATCTTTGATCACACACACCTTATCTTCAAAAATGAGAGAGTAGCCCTTCTCCAATAACTGACCAACACTTAGCAGATTTTGGTCAATGTCAGGCACATAAAGAACCTCAGAGATAGTTTTGTTACCTGACTTTGTACCAATCACAGCCTTGCCTTTGCCTTTGGCCTCTATGAGCTCACCATTCCCTATTCTGACTTTGGTCACAAAGGTGGTGTCTAGCTCCTTAAACATGCTTCTATTTGAAGCCATGTGATGAGTACACCCACTATCAATCAACCACATCTTGCTAACCTTGCTCGAGCTTGCAAAACAAGAAGCTGTGAAGACATGCTCTTCCTGTGCTTCAACATCTTCAGTAGTCTGAGCTTGATTCTGATGGTGTAGCTGTGGTTTTGGTTTGTTTTTACACACCTTTTCAATGTGTCCAAGCTGTTTGCACCCTCTGCACTGAATGTCAGGCTTGTACCAGCAGTATTTTTCAAGGTGATTGGTCTTCTTACAATGAGCACAAGGTGGAAACTTTCTTTTGGTGGCTTTCTTCTTGCCTTTGTCCTTCTTTTCTGTCCAAGGCTTCTTGCCTTTGAAGTTGGAGCTCGAGTTTGAGCCTTCTCTGCCTTTGGCCTGAAAAGCTCCCTCAGAATACTCCTCCATTCTGTTTGCCCTTCTTTGCTCTTGTGCATAGAGAGCATTTATCAGATCTGTCAATGGAATAGTTGATAGGTCCCTTGAGTCCTCCAGTGAAGAGATCTTTGATTCATACTTCTCTGGCAGGGTTGTTATGACTTTTTCAACTACCCTTTGGTCAATAAAATCATCCCCAAGCAATCTTATGTTGTTAACAGTGGCCATTATCCTGTCAGCATACTGCTTGACAGTCTCTGACTCATTCATCTTTAGATTCTCGAAGTCCCTTCTCAAGTTTATTAGTTGCTGTTGCCTAGTCTTCTCAGATCCTTGAAACTCCTCCTTGAGTTTGTCCCATGCCTGCTTTGGACTGTCACAGGCCATTATCCTCGTGAAGATCACATCTGAAACTCCACTTTGAAGGCATGACATGGCCTTGTACTTCTTTGCACAGTCTTCATTATACTGCCTGATCTGAGCAATGGTCGGGTTTGCTCTTAGGGGAGGTGGCTCAGTGTCATTTTGGACCACATTCCACAAGTCATGTGCCCGCAGATATGTCCTCATTTTCACAGCCCAGATGTTGTAATTTTCACTAGCAAAAACAGGTGGTGGTGGTGGTGAGAAGCTCATACTTGCAGCAACTAAAAAACAGGCCAACAACAACAGCTCCTGCTTCTTTCTTTCAAACACGAGTCAGCCACAAACTGTGCACAACCAAGGCCCTCAAAGACAACAGGCTTTTGATACCATCTGTTGAGTTTTTCACACAGGAAGAAAATCTGATCTATTTTACCCGGGAAAAGTATGAACAACTTGTTGAAACTAGAGCAACAAAGTAATATACCCGGGTAAGGTATGTGTTAAGTTTCAATCAAACGATCAATGAAACAAAACAAAGAAATTTTGTGTTTGAAAGCTCAAAACAGAAGCAAAAACGAATGAACAAAGATGAAAGAACAAGTTGGCTATGCTTGTTACTTTTTCATAAAAAAAAATGATACATAAGTAGATGGGTTATATAGAAAGAAAACAAAGCTTGCTTGTGCAAGTATCTAAGCTGTAAAATTAGCATAATGACCTCCTAAAATGACTGCTAAATCAGCTAAGAACATAATTAATCTTAGCTGAACATTACATAAAAAGATAACAGACAAACTTATAAAAGTCAACTATTACAAAAATGGTTCTTCAACCGGATTACACCATGGACATTTCCATGCCTCAGCTGAACTGCTTGGTTACTTGCATGCTCGTGCATGATTGCATGGTAGCATGCATGTTGCTGCTGTAGTTGCCACCTTTGAACATCATCTCACAGAATACCTCTAATAGCTTGAGGGGGATCAGTAAAGAAATATAATGTTGGTGGAATGAAATCTGCAGCCTTAATGGTCTCCCTGCTACTGTATCCGAATTGGAGCTCCCACTGCGTATTGCATAAAGCTTTGATATAACTTGCTAAAGCAGAAACAGGTGTTGTCATGTTTTCATTCTTGCATCAGCTCAATAATATAAGCGTCATGCTATCTGACTCCACCATGACTCTTCTAAAGCCATTGTCCCATGCGATTTTTAGTACCAAGTGCCAACAGCCAGTTTCCGCCACCACCACCACGACAAAGATCTCCAGCAGCAGCTCTCCTATCCCGTCCTTTACGCCATGTTGTAGTAGTTCCTAGCAGATTCAGACAGCTCCTTTTGGTACGAATAGTCTACACTCTTACGGCCTGATACAATGGATTTCGTCCAAGCAAAACAAGTTCTCAGAACAACACTCATTAGTAAAAAGCAAAAGATTCCTAGATTTTTTGTAGTCTCCAACAAGTGATACCAAAGAACACACACCAATCAACCTCGTCCAAAGCAATGCCAGCAACATTAATCAAAGTTTCCTTAAGCCATTCTTGCAGAGTCAAGAAAAGAACCGAGTGTGGGCAGAACTTGGTTCCTTAGAGCTTTAGCCAAACAACAACTTCTTACAATGTCAGGATTAGTTTCCACGGCCTCACATATATTTTGCACAAAGGATAATCCGCTAGTCCTCGCCTACTTCTTTCATCTTTTATAAAGATTCTTTCGTTTATGAGGAGCCAAATGAAGTTGCAAACTCGTTCTGGTCCATTAAACTTCTATACTAACAACCAAACCTTCCAACTATTTATCAGTATCTGCCACTGAAAATCCCCTTTAGAATCTCCACTCATACTTATCACAACTTGGCTGAATCATTTGCCGCAATCTTATACCCCTATCTTCATGGGAAGTGTTACATTTTGATCTCGCAGCTTCCCAAGAGTAGTTTAAGCACAATAAACTTTGGTTCGATTCAAAATTTCAACAACAAAAAAAAGAAAAAAGAAAAAAAGAGAGAGAAATCAATAGAAAAATTTAAGAATTAAAGAACTATAGAAAAATAACAAAGATGGAAAAATGTATTGATGGAACCAAAGGTAAAAGATTGAGTGGTAATGTGGTGGCTGGATAGCCTAGCTTCCTTTGGTGAACTTGCACCAACAAAGAACTATAGTGGCTTTTAATCCTCTTAATTTATTTGAACTAAACAAGCTAAAATTATCAAGATTCTCTTCCACAATCCTTGAAGAATTGAAGCAAAAATCCTATCAAGAAAGAAACAAGAAACCAGTGTTTAAAGAAAAACTCTCGAGTATTTTATGAATAAAAAAACAATAATACAATTTTCTATTACAAAACATAATGACATATATATTTCATTTGTTTCCAAACAATTTGGTCTAGTCATAATCTTATTCTTTAAACTACACTAATTTAAAAAATATTAAAAGATTTGGAAAAAATAAACCCCTAAAATATAAAACTTTATAAATACATAATTGGATTTATACATAATCAAAGTTAAGCCTTAAAATTAAACCCAATACGATTTGAACATTAATCCAAGCTCCAAAACTCATCATTCATGTCATAATCATATTCAAAATTTTTATCCTGTGCAATTTTCATTTAAACGGCTATAACTTAAGCTCTCGAAATCGAAATAAGGCAATTACAAGTATTTTGAGGTTAAGAGATAATTCTTTAATCCGTATGAAGATAACTCAACCTAGAAATACTTGGATCCTATCCAAAACTATGTTACAAGTCAACTAATCTTCTTGACTTGAAAGACATCAGCTTTGGTGGACTTAATTGAATAAGTTTCAACCCATTGGTGCATGCATCAAACACTCTCCATATAAGTAGCGTTTGGTGATTTCCAATGTTATGATTCCAATGTAATGTGATTCATTGACATGTGATTAATGGGAATGTGATTCATGAGAAAGTTAATGTAACAGCCCGTTTTCAGTGAAATCGAAACAATGGTTTCGGGACCATAAATTCGAGGTCAGAAGAAAATTTATTTTAATATTATTTTATAGTTTATGGTATGATAGGAATGTTGTATAAAAATTTCATTAAGAAATTTTATCGATTACACGTCTAATTTGTTAAAAAGGACTAAATTGAAAAAGGTGCAAAACTTGTTAATTAAAAGAAATAGTGATTAAATAGCTTAACCAATAAATAAGGAGGGACTTAAGGCATAAATATGCCAAAAGAAAATGGCAGATTCGGCATAAGCCTTAAAATTTAATGAAATAAATGGGAAATTAAAGAATTCTAGACATTTCATTATCATTTTCATTTCTAAAAACAGACATTGAAGAGGGTTTAAGCTGGTTTTTCAATTCTTGCTCCACGTAAGTCAAATCCTTACCCGTTTCTTGAAATTTTTATATTTTTGTGATTTTTAGAATTAGGTCCAATTAACCTTTACTTTCGTTTTTGATTTTATTGAAAATCTTGGAAGTTACCATTGATGAGTTCATATCACTTTAGTTATTAGATGATGAATTTAAGGTGTTGATGGGTATTTAAAAGTGTTCTATTAAAGAATTTTGATGAAACCATAATTTAGGGATTAAATTGAAAAGATGTTGAATTCATGAAAAATTATGAATTCTATGGAATTCATGGGTGGCTATTAATATGTATGAAAATTAATCGGCTTGTAATGAAAATTAATAGGCTTGTAATGAAGATTAAATTTCATGAATTTTATTTTTCGAGCCTAGGGACGAAATTGTAATTAATCAAAAGAATAGTGGTAAAATGATAATTTTTTCTAAGATTTGAATTGAATGTGAATTGTATTAAATTGAGTTAAATTTACTCATATAGATTCGGATAGACCAAGTTTGAAATTGGATCGAGGAAAACAAAAAGTATCAGATTAGTAGCCTACGAACACGAACATTGTCAAGGTAAGTTCGTGTAATTAAATTGTGTACATTTATATGTTTGAATTAAATATTGTTTATGTGTATTGTATAATTGCCATGTATATGAAATTGATTGAATATCTGATAATGCCCGATAAATTTTAAGTCTCGTTTGAACAAATGAAAATCGATGGATACAAGTTCCCCGTAATGGTTGTAGTCTTGCATATGTTGCGGATACACCACAACTCGAAAGAACATCCCGTTACTAGCCCTCTCGAGCTTCCCGTTAATAGCTCTTCAGAACATCCCGATTGGTTGTGATCCTACATGTGTTGTGGACACACTGCAGCTCTTATGAGCTTCCCAATTATGGCTCTTTGTGAGCTTTCTATTAATTGACTCTTTGTGAGCTTCCCAATATGGCTTGCTTGAACTTTCCAATATTAAGCTATCCGGAGCTTCTCGTTATTGGCTCTTCAGAGCTACCCAATATTGGCTCGCATGAGCTTCTTGAATATGACTCTTATGAGCTTCCCGTTATAAATCTCGGATAAGCTTCCCGTTACATGGCTCACATGAGCTTCCCGTTATATGGCTCGAGAGAGTGCTTCCTATTTAAGTGTACTTATGAGCACTCCTGAATATGAATTGACGGATTACAGATTCGTACACTTCAGTGTGTACTACTCGATGTCCACCGATATTTCATAAGGTTAATGTTCAAAGTTTCGATATAAGTTAAGATAAGGTTTTAATGAATCAATAATTGTATCTACCTGAAAATACATGGAAAGGTTTATACGATGAGCTCATCTTTGTTACTTGAAATGTACATGAAATACATGACTAACATGCTTGATGAGTCTATGTGTTTAGGCAATTGGCCAAATTACTTTGGATGCATATTTATTTGTATGCTTACAATTGTGAAATAAAGGTAAGTTAAATTACATGTTATACGAATTTACAAAGCTTAAAAGCTTACTCTGTTTTATTTCCTTGTTTTATAGTACTCAGAAGCTCGTGAAGGTTGGAACTTGGTCGAAGTCACATCACACTATCCCTTGGACTTCTTGGTATATAAAACAAGTTAATTTTTGGTTATAATTGCATGTATAGGTTAAATTGGCCAAATGATGACATATAAATGCTTGGTTGGAACTAGCCATTGGAATGGCTTGTAATAGTTATGTTTTGAAGTATAAGTATATATATTTGTGTATAGCTTTATCATGCTTGTTATGTGTTTGAAATGGTTAAGTGTTGAAAAGCATATAGATATATTGATGGTTAGGTTAAGTTAGCATATTTAGTCCAATATGCATATATGTGAAATGGGTTAATTTAGTAAGTTTGAACACTTAGTTATATGTGATATTACGTCATACTTAATACATGAATATTTGAATGGTTTGAATTGGTTGGTGAACATGTTTAAGTGTTTATGTAGGTGGAAGGTAATTTGGGTGAGAAAGAAGGCTTGGGAATGACCTTATTTTGTCTACACGGGCAGAGACATTGGCTTGTGTCTCAGCTGTGTGTGACACACGGCCTAGCACATGGGCGTGTGTGTTGGTCGTGTGACCCCTGCACCTAATTATTGCAAATTAAATTGTTCACACGGCCTAGCACATAGGCGTGTGGCTTGGCCGTGTGACCCAAGTCAGAGAGTTACACGGGTATGGACACGGGCTGGGACACAGTCGTGTGCCTCACATCGAATGCCCACACAGCCTAACCACATGGGCATGTGTCCCTTGCACCTAAGGAAAATTTTGAAATTTTGCGAAAAATTCTTTGAGTTTTTGGTTTAGTCCCTACTTGTTTCTAATTTATATTTTGGGCCTCGAGGGCTCATGTAAGAGACAATATGAGTGAATTATGATTGGTTACTAATATGTGTATTAAATGATATGAAATATTCGTAATTGATCTGAAAAGCTCGGTAATGCTCTATAACCTTATTCCGGCGACGGATAAGGGTTAGGGGTGTTACAGTTAATAGAAGATATTGATTAAAATTCCATGAAAGTTCCGTTACGTTGGTTCATAAAGCACTTTCCTAGGAATGTAATTATAATTTACAAAGTTACCATTTTTAAATAAAAGATAATATCATTGTATTTAATTTTTATAATGAAATTTATTCTTAACAAATATTTGGATTAAATATTTAATAATAAAATTTAATTGATAAAATTTAAATTATTTATAATTTATAATTTTAATTGAAAGAGATTGTTTCAACTTTTTCTTGCATATATTTTCTAAATATAATAATACATATATAAAATCATGGATAAATAAAGAATAAATTTTAAAAAAAAACTTAAAATCACGTTTTTTTTAGCTAAAGGCTAACCCATATGAATATAAAAAAAATTGTTAATTCCAGGTATTGCTATTAGCAAAACTACAAAGAATTAAATAATAGGAATGTAAAACCATAGGCCATCTACCCCATAAGTCCTACACAACTTAAATGGAATAATTCTACTCATATTCTCAAAGGTGAATCTAGAAATTTTGTTAGCAGGGGTTGAAATTTAATTATAAATTTTCCATTGATCAAAATATAAGTTGATTATGTATTAATTTATAATTCATCATTTTTCGAGGGATAAATAGAAATTGTTTTCATTTTTAGGGGGGTTGAAGTGTAATTTTACTATATATTAATTTATAATCTCTCCATTATAAGAGGATTGAATTAAAATTTTCTTATTTTGAGAAGCCAAAGTGTATTTTACTATATATTAATCTATAGTTTCTCTATTTATAAGAGGACCAAAATGAAAATTTTTCAAATTTTGGGGGGCCCAAGGCCCCTGGCTACTCTCCCTCCTCAAATTTGCCTTTGCATATTCTACAAAAAAAATTAATATGTATTTCATGCAAATACAAGTGCTAAATCAAATTTGTAGCTAGGAAAAAAAAGTAAAATCAAAAGAAAAAAAACTTGTGAAGAATCCATTGAAGTAATAGATAAAATCAAGTAATAGGAAGGAGAAATGAAACAATAACTTTTTTTTTTAATCTAAACCGATATAAAATAGGTTAATTTTATCTTAATATTTTTTAACTTTTCAATCTACATGCGAAAATAACTTTCCCACATTTTATCATGGGAATCATATTGACATGTTCATGAAAAAGTAACTCCCAAAGAAAAGTTAGATTCCAAGGAACCAAACATTGGAATCACTTTCCAACTGATTAAATTCTCAGAAAAATAATTACTTTTCATCATACTAAACGTTCATTATTTTCAACAATAACCATCCACTTGGCTTCTTTTCTAGAGCTGCTCCTATTGATCTGCTTGAAGCCCCACCACCTACATTTCAATTCGTTGCCATAATGGGTTGCAGCTTTGGCCCATTCGAAATAATAACTCATTTACTCTTATGTTTCAAACTAGGCTTCCTTAAAGGGTCCACCCAACCTGCCGTAAAAGTCTCATCGACTCTCTAGGAATAGGGATTTGCACATTAATCTCATTCTAATCCTAATTTCCTTTTGAACCATGTCAAAGTCTCCCTAATTGTTGGTCCACACGTCAATACGTGATCATGCAACCTAGTCCTCAATTCCTAGTTATCACCCCATGATTTTCACTTTCAATCACTGCCTCTTTGCAAGAAGCTCATTTTCCGTTGTTCAACAAGCATCAACCGTTTGAAGCTCTCTTCCTCGGTTTACTTACGAACATCCATCATAAATGGTTGCTTAGTTTCTCTTGTTATTTACCTTCTTTCACATTAACAAGTAATGAATAATTATATTTTATATTACCAGACCTCCCAACCCAAAGTAGACACTCGACAGTGCTTTTTGGTCTACTCATTGCATTTGATCATATATTTGTATTTTTGAAACAAGAGGAAAGTGTGATATCCTCACAAATTGTACTATGATACCATTGTTTGTGTACTAAGAAATCTTAAAAACGGGTCCAATAGTATTCCCTATCACCCTCAAAAGATTCTTTTTATACAAGACTCCTGACAATCTTGGTAAACGAATCCAAACAATTACATTACGCAGATAATCTTGTGTTGCTAAGAAAAAAGCCAGCCACGGTTGAATAGTTAAATATCGACCAAACACTAACTAAGGTCTTTATGATAAAACTATTGTATCATCAACCATGTCTATAATAGCCACCTGTTATAACAACATTTCATTGTCATAGTTAAGTTTGTAGTAGAACCAATTTTTTATGTTTTATTTTTACCCTTTATAACAACTTTCATCTATAACAATAACCATAAAGTATGAGGTACTCTCTCTTACTAAATTAGTTCTTTATAGCAACCTTTTGTCTTAAATTTTAGTAAAATTAGGTCTAGCATGATATGCTTTTAATTTAAAATGTTAAATTAGGTTCTTTCATGTACTTAGTGAGCTTATTCTTAAGTAGTTTAAGGGTTTTCTTAATTTTTTTTATCGATTCTGATATTTTAGTTTCAATGGTAGCCTTTATTACATTTTATCACTTTTGAGAACCAAATTGACAAAACTATGTCATTAGAAGTCCGATGGTTAGTTTGAACTTATCTAGGGAGGTGATTGAACCAAAACATCAAGGAGGACCTCTACTATGGCCAAGGTTACAACACTAGAACCTATGTGTCGTGACACTAACCCTTCTATCACCATGAAAAAGTTGGATTTCACCAAATCTTAACTTGAAGTGGACTGTTGTGGATGTCGTGACACTGAGTGTAGGGTGTCGTGACGTTGAGCCTTAAGGTCGTGACTTTAAGCTCTCGAGGTTGCAACTTCAACTCAAACAATAAAGTGAAGGGGATCAAGTAGACTGTGGTCTAGGTCGCTACACCAGTAAGCTAATGTCGTGATACTAAATGCTCCTCAAGTCCCTTTTGAGCTGACTATTCTGGGGGTTGCAACACCAAAGCCTAGGTTTTGCGACACTAAAGTTTGATGGATGAAATTCTGCAAGAGCAATTTTGTGTCCAAACAAGCTCAAGTCATCAACATTTTGAAGGGAATTTTTGTCAATATAAAATTTGTCGAAACCATTTTTTTTTTTGAAAACAAGGTCGACTTGATTTTGAAAATGAAAATAAGGAGTCACCACCAATCTTTTTTGTTTAGGTGTGATCGGATCACCTCGTAATTTTATTGCTTTAATAAAACGTTTTGATTTACTAAAACAACAATTTTGGTCTACAACAGTCGAGAAAACGAGTTTGGGAGTCAGTTACGTACGAGGAAGGGTTAGCACCCTGTAACGCCCAAAATTGGTACCTAATTGATTAATTAGTGTCTTAACGTCAAAAGTTGAAAACTCGAAAAGAATTTAAAATACGATCCCTTTTTTAATGTTGATCTATACGAAGAAATTTCTTGAGTAAACCGAAACGGATTCTAAAGACCTTCTTGTCCCGTAGTAATAAAATGCCACATCCAGTACGTTAAGACACAGCATTTCAAACCCTCAAGAATAAGCTGGTCTTTTGATTTTCAAAACTCATGGGTTTTAATTTTAAAAGGTTATTCGGTCATTTGGATCAAGCGAGAAAAATCGAAACTCAGTACGTTAGGGCATGATCTCTCGAATCTCCAAATACAGAACATTGCTTTACTTTTGAAAATTTCTTTTTTTCTTAAAAATTTTATCAAACGTAAGTTTAAAACGACATCAACTATTTTGAAGCATAATACAAAGATAACCGATTATATTTAAACATAGTTCATGGGGAATAATAATGCAATAATATAAAACAACTATACAAGTCAAGAATATATGATAAATAAATGATATGATAATACTAATGTACTATAATAGTCATTGTAATATTAACAAACAAATTACAATAATAATACATATGAATATAAATAAGTAAATATGAAATAAATAAATAATAGTGAGGACAATAATAATAAAGTAATGAATAAATAAATATAAGGGAAAAGGTTTAAAAATATTGGAAGTAAAGAACCAAATTAAAATAAATATTATTTAAAGCATAATTTGTAATAAAACATATATGAAAATAATAATAATAATAATAATAATAATAATAATAATAATAATAATAATAATAATAATAATAATAATAATAAAATAGCAAAAATAACTAAAAAGGACTAAATTGAACTTAAAATAGAAGTTCGGGGCGAATTCAAAATAAAAATAAAAAAGAAAAGGACCAATTTAGACGCGCGAATAACAAAGGAGGACTAAAATGGGCAATATCCCGCCCTATCAAAACGCATAGCACCAAGAGAGACCAAATTGAAGGTCAAAATAAATTATAGGGAAAAATTGAAAAATAAAAGAAACTTGATTTTAAAACAATAGAAAAGCGGAAGGGCTAAAAGCGAAATATTCTATTTTCCCAAAACACGTTGATCCTGGGCGGGTCGGATTGGGTCGGTTTGGTCCAGGTCAAAACGACGACGTTTTGGGTGTTTGAGGCCAGTCCCAAAACGACGTCGTTTTGGGAGCCTATATAAGTTAGTTTGTTGACAAAAAAAATCATTTAGCCCTTTTTTTTTTAAAAAAAAATCTGAACAAGCTCTCTCCTCTCTCTCAAGCATCTGTTCCCTCCGGCCATGCGCCGCCACGCCGGCCGGACACCCCCCAGGTACTTTTTTTTCTCTTTTTTTTAAAATAAAGGTCTTTTAAATATATGTAAACATATATTTTTTAAAAATAAATAAAATAAAATAACATATGTATATATAAAGGATTTCGAAAGAGAAAATAGAAAAAAAAACAAAATCAAAACCTTGGCTCGTTTTTTCTTCTTCAATCTGTTTGTTGTTATTTTTTGACTTGTTTCGTGTGTTCAAATCTATTTTTTTGTTGTATTCGATTCCAAAAAAAAATCCCCTCCGAAATACACTTAGATTCGACCTTTATAGCCGATTTTTACATATTTTTTTTTACTATTTTCCTACTGTTTGATGCATGTTTGTCCCTCCTTTTGCAGGTGACGGAACGGGAGCAGGTGGTAGCAGGTGGTGGCTGACGTTGGGGAGCGGCGGCAGTAGTTAGAAGGCCTTAGGTGCGGCGCGCCTAGGGTTTGAAAATTCTGATTTTTTGTTAGAGTTTTAGGTCTAGTTGGGCTTGGTAACTTGGGCTGTTTTGGATTAGGTTTAGGTTTGGATTGGGTTTGATGTTTGGGCTGTTTAATTTTGGGCCTTGTAATTGGGTCAATTGTTGTAAAGGAACTCTTTATTATATTGGTTTTAAATTTTAGGTGTTGGTTTGGGCCCCGGGCAAAATTTGGGGTGTACAAAATTTATAGTGTAAGGCTATTTAAAGCCTATTTATGGCACAAATAGTTAGACATTCAATATTCCTATCATCATCTTTTTATTCCCTCGATCATTTTAGATTTCTAAGTTTTTCCTTTTCTAGGTTAAGACTTTATTTTACAATTTCTTTAATTTTTTACACTTTTCTTCTTTTAACTCAAAAAGGTACAAAGTCCTTTTGGGTTATTTTGGGTTTTTCTTCATAGTATTCAATAGATCTAAATGTTTTGGTTATTCAAAGTTACAAATTATTAATTTGGGCTATGGATTTGTGGATTATTCTTGCTTGTCCTCAATTCCATTAAGGACCTTTACAAGATTTACTAAGCATTTCTTAACCTTTACCTCTTTTGTGATTATTTGATTATTCATTTGAGTATGAAATGGGTTGGGCTTTATGTTTTGATGATGAGTAGGAACTAAACTTTATCGTGGTCTATTGATTGAAATATTGAATGATTAATTTTAGGGTTAGGGATTAGATTATAAAAATTGGATTAAATCGAATAAAATTTAAAACCTAGAATTGACAGAGTAGATCCTATTGAGAACAAATTCGATTTTCCCGATTTAGTCTAGTAAGGTTGATAGATTATTAGACAAAATTGACTAATTGGGTAAAATGGTGATTGAGAGGTAAAATTGGACCAATTAGGAGTTTAAGCAATTTAGATCCCTAATCCGGGAGCTAATTTTCAACAAGGGTATTAATCAACTACTCTATTTTATCTGATTAATAATTTTTTGATTTTAAAAATATCAAAAAGGATGAATTGATATTTTAAAAATCTCTATAAACTTTTTTTAATCATAATGAGAGATAAGAAAAGCTTGTGCAACCAATTTTATTGTAGCTTAGTCCTTTTGTCTACCACCACCACCTTGGTATACCTCAACCCAAGGATTTTCCATTCAATAAACTTGAATTTAGACCTTTTAAGAAAAATGTACAACATTTATATATTAGATTTAGTACCTTGTTAACTTGTGACACAACTTAATTAGGTGTTTTAAATATAATATAAATATTTCTTTAACTAAATTGTTGTTTGATTAATTTACCACATCAACTTCATAAAAAATTTTAAACCTGCGTTCAGGATTTCTTCTTTTAAGTCCCTAAAGCACTTTTGGATTGCAGAAGTAATCCCAAATAATGTGTGTTTGGGATGCAGAAGCACTTCTCCAAAGTACTTTTAGAGCCAAAGGGAAAAGCTAAAAATAGATGTAGTGGCTTTCAAATTTGGGATGTGAAATATACCACTAAACCCTTATTGCCTTTTTTAAGCAAAGCTATTGGGTTTATCAACAACATCCATTTCTCTCTCCTGTTTCACCAAGAAATTGCAGAGTTGCCATTAGTAACACTTTAATCTTTTTCAATTGGGTTTCCAATAGCTCAAGCATCTTCTTTCTAACAACTTTGCAAATAGCCATAATTAATAACATAAGAGAAACGTGAAGAGAAGGCTGTAGAAGAAAGAAAGATACGTGAAGAGAAGGCTACAGAAGAAAGAAAGATGGAATCAATGGATCTTTATGTCATGTTTGGTTGGGGGGTTTATGAATGGATTCCAACCCAATTCAGTGGGCCCACCACCAAACGTTAGTTTGGTGGGCTGTAATGGTATTATAGCCTGAATTCATTCACGTTCTATTACAAGAAAAGGCTGAATAGCCATTCCCTTCCTTCACCACTGAATTCTTATTCAATCCCGTTGAGTAAAATTTTTTTTTCCCATTTTTAATTTTTGCCCTCACCTTTACCCAGAGAGAATAAAGAAGCTGTAACAGGAACCATCATCTTCTCCTTCAGTCTTACTGGTAACTTTCTTTCCTTTCTATCTCTACGTTTACCTTTTTTTTTCCTTTGATTGCAGAGGAGACTTAGGTTAATCTATTGAAGTTGTCTCTTCATTCTCAAACAAATGCGTTAGAAACTTCTAAGAAGAATAATTTCTTTAACTA
This sequence comes from Gossypium anomalum, assembly GCA_025698475.1. Lineage (NCBI taxonomy): Eukaryota > Viridiplantae > Streptophyta > Magnoliopsida > Malvales > Malvaceae > Gossypium > Gossypium anomalum. Next base: position 23,590,768 of record CM046966.1, read on the forward strand.
AAATGTTAGATACATCAATTTGGGTTACCAGTGAAAATAGGTCTATCTATGAAAGGTTTTGGAATGGAGGTCAATAGGTGATAGCACTATATGACTTGCAGATATCAACAGGTTGTGCAGGTTCTGTTTTGATAGTCAACCAGACAATTTTTGCTATTTTTGAGGAAGGAAATCTATATCAGGTAACCACTAAGCACCATTGCTTTCAAATCTACATTAGATGAAAGATGATGAACTATATAAGATTCTATAGTCCAATATTTGGTTACTTATAAATTCAGAACAATCAAGTATTGTTATACAAGTAAAGAAACAGAGTAGAATCAAATACCCTACTCAATGTTTGGTTGCTCCATTTAATTTTGTTTTACAAGTTGGGTGGGGTAACGATTGCAAATCGGTGAAAAGCACTTTTTTTTACAGCAAGTTTGGATGGAGAAGTGTTAGGAGAGTGTAAAGCAAAAAGAAGCAAAAGGTTTGCTCTAACATATTTGGAGGTGAAGATTCCACTTTGATTATTTCTGCTTGTGATCTCCTTCTTAGCCTACCAAATGAAATCAATCCAATGATTATTTTAATTCAAGTTGTAGTTGTAATCGAGCAATGAGCACTAACTTGCTAGTTAAACTATACTCTCCTCTCCTCTTTAAATAAGGAAAAATTGCCGCAAGTTTTTCATAACCCCATTATTAACTTTTTGAATTTATGGCCACAATAATATAGCATCTTGCACGAAAAACTTACTTAGATTGTGATCACAAAGGTTCCTTTCTACTATGATTTTCTGATTTTTCATCTTTTTTTTCCTTTTCAGGTGCAACTCAGTGCTTGGATGGAGTTGAAACCTGCATTCAATCAAAGTACAAACAAAAAAGCAAAACAGAGTTTAGTGATTTAGATAGAGTCCGTCACTATTTCATATGATGGACTGTAAGTACGTTTATTGACCATTAGGAATTTTGTTTCCGAGAATAATACATAATTCGAGGGCATGTTCAAATTTCACTTCAATAGAAACATAATGTTTCTCTACTTAGAGTTTATTTTTTTGACTTTGATGCATGAGAGTTTATTTCTATACAAAGACTGGGTTGTTGTTAAAGTTCAGTGAGGTTGAGACTCTAAGGTAGCACCTTTTTTCTGTCAATTTCTTTATGCAAACAGAGACCTCCATTCATTGCTACATTGATTCCTCAAGTCTCATACAATCTTCATAAATGAGATTTAGATTATAGTAGGAGAGTCTAATATCCCATTGAGCTTATGAGTTGTAAACTAAATTATGGTTTTGTATGGTTTAGCTTTTAGGTTTAATTTTGGGCACGTAATTAGTTTTATCCCCCCCTCGAAAAACCAAGAAAACTTAAAATTTATATATGGGAAGTGGAAGTGGAACTGAACTGTTTGTGTTTATTTGATGAAGTTGCCAGTTTATGATATTTTGTCTTTCTCGTGGACAACCTTTTTTTTTTTTTTTAGTTTCATTCAAAAACTGAGATTACGCTTTTTTTAAAGCTTTAATTGGATTGGATTTTGAAGGATCTTGCTCCTTTCCACTCATGTACACATCGGAACAGTAGTTTCGGGACCACAAATACGAGCCAGAAAGAAAATTTATTTTAGTATTATTGCATGGTCCGCATTATGATAGGAATGTTATATGAAAATTCTAATAAGAAAACTTTACCGATTATGTGTTTAATTAGGGAAAGGACCAAATTGCATAAAATGCAAAAGTTAGATTCTAGTAGCTAGAAGGATCAAATAGTTATGGAATTCAAAAATTGAGGTCCTTATATTAAAGAAAAGTTACTAGATATTTTTGATGATTCATCCATGGAAATTTAGAAAAGGGCAAGGACTAAATGGGAAATGAGAAAAATTAATGGATGATAAATAATTAATAAGAAATAAAAATCATTTTATATCATCTTCTTCCCCCAAACATTTCATGGAAACCCTAGGAAAGAGAAAACAAGCTTTCTTGACTTAATTCGGTAAGTATTCAAGCCCCATTTTTAATAATTTTTATATTTTTGAAACAGGGATGTCTAATCTATCTATTTGGGGGATTAATTTGAAAATTTATCAAAGTATAGAAAATTTTCTATGGACGAATATGCTACAAAATTGAAATTTTTACAAAGTGAATTTTGATGAAAACATAATTTAGGGACTAAATTGAAAAGTTGTAAAAGTTATAGAAAAATTTTAAATTTTGTGAAATACATGTGCTATAAAGGTTATACTAAAATTTCAGTTAGGCTTGGAATAAGGATTAAATTGTATGAATTTCATTTTTCGAGCTTAGGGACGAAATTAGAATTTATAAAAAGTTTAGGGGTAAAATAGTAATTTTACCTAGAGTGTAAATTGAATATAATTGAATATGAATTGTATTAAATTGATGATTAAATTCATTTATATAGATCCGGATAACTCAAATTCGAAGCTAGATATAGGAAAAAAGAAAGTTTCAGATTAGTAGATTCTCTTATACGAACTATTATCGAGGTAAATTTGTGTAAGTTAATTATACATGTTAATATGGTTCAATTGAATATTGCATTTGATTTGAATGTGGTATATGTTTATGTGATTTATATGAATGTTATGATTACATGAAATGATCACATGATTGGAAATGCGTTTAAAATGTTAAGTTCCGTTGTAATAATGAAAATTAATGGATACGTATGATTTCCTGTCTATGAATGTGATTCTGCATGTGTTGCAGATAGTATTTAGCTTGGATGAGTAATCCTGATATAGCTCTCTCGAGCATCCTGATGTATAGTTCCTGCGAGCATCTTGATTGGTAATGATTTAGCATGTGTTGCGCACTATCACAGCTCTTTGTGAGCGTTTTGAAATGAGCTCTTATGAGTTTCCTGACATGACCCTGTTACCTTATCCGATGCTCCCTGATATTAACTCTTCGGAGTTATCTGTTAAAAGCTCTATGAGCTCTCTGAATAAAACTCTTATGAGTTTCCTATTTAGCCCGGATAAGTTTCCTATTACATGGTTCAACTGAGCATCCTGATATGTGGCTCGAGAGTGTGCTTCCTGAATAAGTGCCCTACTAGCTACCCCTGATAATGAATTGATGAATTACAGATTTTTACATCTTGAGTGTACTATTTGAGTATCCATCGATATTTCAATAATTTAATGGATAAAATTCTCGACATGAGAAAAAAAATGATGAGTTAAATAGAAATATGCCTTGAATTCTTTTGAATTATTTGATGAAAGGTTATATGATGAGCTCATCTATGCTTATTTGATGTACAAATGTATTATATGACTAACTTGCTTGATTGAGCATATGTGTTTAGGTAAACTTGTCAAATTGATGAAAAAAATGTTAATTGTATGCTTAACATTAATAAATGTAATTGGTAAGTTTTAACTCTTATTATACGAACTTACTAATCATTAAATGCTTACTATGTTTTATTTTCTCTGTTTTATAGTGCTCGGAAGCTCGCGAAGGTTGGAGATCGGTTGGAGCATCATCACACTATCCACTAGCTTGTTTTGGTATAAATTGTAAACTTATTTTGGTATAATGGCATGTATAGGTAACTTGGCCATTGTTGGCATATAAATGTGGTTTGTAAACTAGCCATTGGAATGGCTAGTAATGATTTGTTTTGTTATATATTATGACAAATACCTATGTGTTAAGCATATTAAGTATGGTTGATCAAGTTATGCTTAATATATATAGTTAAACAAGGGTAAGAATATAATCATGAATGCATAGGATAAAATATCATATTAGATGTTAGAATTGGCTTGGATTTAATGTTTGAATTGGTTAGTATATACTTGTAAGTTTTGGTGTAGGTTATTGGCAAAATTTGGGTGAGAAATAAAGCTAGGAAAATGGCTTTATTTTGTCCATACGGGTAGACACACTGGCGTGTGTCTTGACCGTGGTTGACATACGGCCTAGCACATGGGCATGTGGTTTGGCCATGTGTCCCTTGCATCTTAAATTTGAGAAACAGAATGCTCAGAATTGAGCACACGGGCAGAGACGCGGGTGTATGACTCAGTCGTGTGTGCTATACGGCCCAGAACACGGTCGTGTGTCTTGGCCGTGTGAAACTTGCACTTAATTTTGGAAAATTAAATTAATCATACGTCCTAGCACACGGGCTTGTGGTTGGCCATGTGGCACAAGTTAGAGAGTTACAAGGGGTCAAACACGGCTTGTCGCACGGGCGTGTCCCTTGACCACAAGGGCGTGTGTGCCCTGCATTTAGGAAAAATTTTGGAAATTTCGCGAAAAATTCTTTGAGTTCCCTATTTAGTCCTGACTCGATTCCAATGTTTATATTAAGCCTCGAAGGTCCATTCAATGGAAAATATGACAAATTTTGGAAATGAATAGTAATCAACATGAATTATCTGTAATTTTTCTGTAAACTCCGGTAATACTCTATAACCCTATTCCAGTGACGGATACCGGTTAGGGGTGTTACACATTTGCGCTACTTGCTACCCATTTTTTAATCTTGTTGAGATTGTGTTTTAGTTTTTGTTGTTTATTTCTTCTATTTTGGCTCTAAAATATATGTATTGCTCGTTCATGCCATTGTTTTGGATGTCAATTTCCTGTACATTACAGAAACTGTGGCTAGGGAAACATTAGAGCAAGTTATGGCAGATGCACTTTCAAAATTTTGTTCTAATCGATTTACAACATACATTTCATGTCTTCTTTTTGCAATGGCATTTTAAGGATGACCTTTTTTCTTATTCCTGGAATGCTTATAAGTTAAGACTTTTTTCGTGTACCAGAATACCGTGAGAAATAAGCCAAGCCTGAAGATGTTGCAGGAGCAGAAGAAGTGAAGTCAAGTGACAAAGAACTGAGTGAAGATGAATATGCTGCCTCAGATAATGAGGAAATCGCCAGAAAACCAAATCTTTATGCAAATATTATGCCTTGCATACTCGTTACGAAAATCGTCTTGTGTTGTACATGATGTTCAGCTCCGGGAAAATTCGAACACAACAAAACCGAGGAACATGTGGAAAAATTCCTACTTACCCCTTTTTTTCATTACTTTCCATGGATGTTTGCGTAAATTAATCCACTGTTGTTCAATAATTCAAATATTTATCCACTGCTGAGACTTTGAAAAGTAGTTCTCTCATATGCTCCTGCTTCTTGTGTTTTTGCTTCAATTATACTACCATTTATTATGCTTTGTTAGTGTCCATTTACACATTAGGTTTTAAGAATTAAAGCAACAACAGGGTTTTTAAGTAAATTATATTTTAAGTAAATGAAAGCAGCAATAGGGTTTTTAAAAATGTTATTAAATTATATATTTTTATTAAATAATATTTGGTAATAATTATATTAAAATATGATTAAATTATTTATTATTAAATTTATTTAATAACAATTCTAGTAAAATTTAATAATAATAACTATCTACATAAAAAAATTTCTACTAAGGGTATTCTGGTCATTTTAACTTTTTTTTTTCTTATGTTATTACAGCATCATTACATTCAACCAAACTTAAGAATACTATTACAGTTTTATTTCATTCCATTCAACCAAACAATTGAATTACCGATTACAGCTGTATTCCATTACAACACTATTCCATTACAATTCTATTCCATTATAGCAAACCAAACGTGTTGTTAAAGTCTAAAATTGGATTGAGTCATTAAGATGAATTTATTAGTTTTGAGTTTAAATAAATAGATAAGCCTAGGTTTATTAAATATTAGATTAAAAATGGGTTAAAACTTGTATTGTATTTATGATTTATACTCTTGACACGGTAATTTAAAGAATTAGTTGTAAATTTATTTTAATTATATTAAATCATTATTATTCTAATATTTTATCTAAATAAATTTAATAGTACACTCAAATAATTATGATAGATTACATAAAATATTAAATAAATTGAAACCTAAATTTGCTGAAAAATGCCAAAATAAAAGAAAAAAAAAGATTTAGACCAGTTTCTATGATTTTTAGGGAAATAAGTCGATTTTGGAGAGAGAATGTGAAAACGCATCCTACTGGACTCGCTTTCAATTATCTCTGCTGAAAGCACGTCTTACAAAGCACGTTTTCTAACATTTTTAACATATCAACTCGTTTAGTTAGATGGTTAAATATTAGTAGGTTTGTCCTTGACTTTTGAGTTTGATTCCTCTGTTACTCATATTTCTATTTTTTATTTTATGTTGTTTTAAGCTTCTTCTTTTTTAATTTTTAATTAATATTTTTATTACATTAGTTTCTTGGTTAGATGGTTAAATAGTAGTGATTTCATTTTTAAGTCTCTAAGTTCAATACTTTTTCTAAGCATATTTGTATTTTTTATTTTATACTGTTTCAAGTTTTTTTTTTTAAATTTTGGGTTAAATATAAAATTAGTACCAGAACTTATCAACTTCTCCCAGATTGGTACTTATAGTTTTTTGTCCCAGATTGGTACCCGAACTTTTTTTTCCGTCAACTAAATTGGTACCTGAGTCTAACGCCGTTAAATTTAAGACACGTGGCAGAAAAATATTGTGACACGTGATATAAATGACATCATGGTGATGTCATAATCTAAAAAAATAAAAAAATATTTTTAAAGGGTGACATTTCCTCTTCCATATTTCTTTTTTTTTTTTTTTTTTTTTTTGTGATGTTTCTTCTTCCCTATTTTGTTCTTTTTTTTCTTTCTTTTTCCTAGTGATATTTCTTCTTCCCAATTTCATTTTATCTTCTTTTCTCTGCTAAACATGTTTGCTTTCAATGGTTGATTTCAATTCCTCTCTTTCACCTTTTGCTCAGTTGTTTCTTTGTTTAACATAAAATGTAATGGGTTTGATTCTCGGGCATAGAGGAAATGGGTTCAAATTCGAGCTACAAAGATCCAGATTACCCAATAAAGTTTCTGGGTCATTGGATTTTTTCTATTTGTTTCCTAAGAAAATATGAGAAAGAAAGAAGACGCCGTTAATTTTTTATTAATGTGGCATCCTCTTGTACCTCTTTTTATTTCTTTCTCATATTTTCTTAGGAAACAAAAGAAAAAACAAACTACCTAGAAACTTTATTGGGTAATTTAGATCTTTGTAGCCTAAATTTGAACCCACTTTCTCCATGCCCGAGAATCAAACCCAGTACTTTCTACGTCAAATAAAGAAGCAGCAGCAGTAGCAGAAGGTGAAGGAGAGGAATTGAAATCAACCATTGAAAGCAAACATGTTTAGCAGAAAAAAAGAAGAGAAAAAGAAACTGGGGAAAAGAAAGATCATAGGGAAAAAGAAGAGAAAAGGAAATTGGGAAGAAGAAACATCACTAGGAAAAAAGGAAAAAAAAGAAGGAAATAAGGAAGGAAAAACATCACCAGGAAAAAGAAAGAAAAAAAATGAAATAGTTTTAAAAATATTTTTATTGATTTTTTTATATTATAACATCACCATTATGTCATTTATGCCATATGCCATAATATTTTTTTTTCCACATGTTCTAAATTTAACAGTGTTAGACTTAGGTACCAATTTAGTTTACCAAAAAAAATTCGGGTACTAATTTGGCACAAAAAAACTATAAGTACCAATTTGGGAGAGTGAACAAGTTCAGGTACTAATTTTATATTTAACCCAAATAAAAATATTATTAATATGACAATATTAGGCTTGATTCAAGTTAATTTTTATATTAAAATAAAATTACTCATAAAGAATCTCTTTTTCGAAAAATGACTTATGCTTTTCAAAAAAGTAAGTCAATTTACAGGAAAATGAACTTATTTTTCATTGACCTATAAGTTATTTTCCGTTGACCAAGTTATTTTTCTTGAAACAAACATAGGAAAATGTTAAGCTAGGACTAAATTCTTGAAAGTAAAAGAGCACAAAGAGTACATGGACTTAAAACATATTTTAACCAAAAAGTTAATGAAATTTTAGTTGAAATAGTGAAATCGATACTTTAAGAAATCTAGCGCATAAGTTCAAGTTCTACCACTCTTATTAGATTTTCCCCCTTGTTTGGATTGATTTTTTAACTTAAGTAAGGGAAAAGTAGGAGAATTTGAGCACTTTCAAAATAATCTTTGTGTTTGAACCTACTTTTGAAAAGATCTTTAGCCTTTTTTGTCATCGTTGTCGCTAATCGTGTTGTAGGTGGTCTTTTCTAGAAAATATCAATATTGGTTTGCTCATCTACTCACCTTTGATTGTCTTTTATGAATGGATTGCTTCAAAAATCACAAAAAATCCTCAAAAATAAAACTCAACTTTCAGACTTCTGCTAGATCTCCACTATTATTGTTAGATCACGTTGTATTTCAGATGTGACTCTTCTTGTTAATGACCACCCTCTAAATTGTAATCTGACCATTTTTTTTATAGAGAGTGGACAAATCATTGAAATAATAACCTTATTTTGGCTATGGTGTCGATTTTGTTTTTGTGTCTTATGATATGGTCATCACACTTAAGTCTTATGGTGACTCGATTTTTAGAGCTATTAGTGACTTTATCTATTGAATTTCCATAGAGAATCCAATTTTTGCTGAATTTTCATTGCATCGATTTGTTTCAAATCAAATATGTGTCCACTGCCATGAAGTTAATATTAGAACAGAGACTCACTGCGTCAAGGGTTTATATCTTGAAGGATGAGTTTGTTGCGCTCATGTCAAAGTAGAGGATATTAGGCGCTTAAGCAAGTTCAAATTCAAGTTCTTTAGATTGTTATAGCAATAACACTATCAATCGAGCTAAGACTGAATAAAAAATTTTATTAATTTTTTCGTTTTACTTATACTGTATTTTTTTTAAATATCATACTGGACTTTTATTAAATAAAAACAAGAAGATCCAAAAAACCATAATTTCGACCCAAAACACAAAACACTAACCCTAGTCCATTAAAGTAAAAACACAACAAAGTTCAGATAAAAATGAATAAAATTTGTCCAATCATATCTACAAACTATCACCCACTTTCATTATTGCTTCTTCATGTTCCATTTCTATCGGTTCCAGTTCCCATAAAACTCAGCCTCCCCTATATGCGAATCACTATTGATGTTGTTCTTCTCCCCTAAATGAGTATCCTTTACAAGATCTATCTCAATCCGACTCCCTCTATCATTCAGCCTTCATTGATTGTATAGAAAAATCGGGCACACCCTCTTCGAGGTAAATATGTTCTCCTTTTTTTAAAACTCTCAGTTGCTAACGTATGGGCTAGTCGATTTATCGTTCGATGAATATGTTTGAACCTTATACTTTGAAATTGATTCTTAGGCTGTTGAATATCTCTAATGTACACCCCTATCTCTAATTTATTCAGAATATCTAATTGGCATTTCTTGATGATTGACAATGCATCTCCTTCGATTATTACCACTAGCAAACCCATATCCATCCCCGTTTGCACCGCCTGTAAACATGCAAGAGCCTCCACTGCAAACGCGGATGCAACACCCCTGTGTAGGACCGATTTCAAGACCAAAACTTCAAAAACACTCTTTATAACGATCCCCAACACCGGTCTAGACTGATTGTAATCGAAAGTTGCCTCAAAATTTATCTTGATGCTCAACCCAATTGGAGGATTGGATTTTGCAATTACACAACCCTTGGTGAGTACCATTTCCTTTGAATTTTCTAATTCCTGAATGTATCTAAAAATCAACTTAGAAATCTCTCTTCTAGAATTTTGTTTCCCTCATGTATTCATTTATTCTTGTCTGTCCATAATACCCATATCGCACAACAAAACAGATGCCTTTGGGTTATTGAACTCCTTTTGAAAACCCAGGTAATCCACTCCCTGGAATCCATATTTGATGTCAATATTAGCCATGTAAGGTTTAAAATTGTCTACATATCTATTGTTATAGGACACTTACAAAAGACATGATCAAGGTTCTTAATAACCCTTCCACATCTAGGACATAGAGCATCAGCCACTAGTCTTTTGTAATTCAGATTAACTAGAGTAGGGATAAAATTCCAAACAATTCTCCAAATTGTAATTTTAATTTTAGTAAAGAGTTGTAGATTCCAAAGTTTTTTGTAAAAATCTTTGAAGTCGCTCTGAATATCACTAGTAGTGGAATCAACAATACCTGCTTGTAATAGTTTACAATCACTTCTCACCGAGAAATCCCTTGATGACTCACCTCTCCACAGTTGAAAAACATTGTGGTCCTTCTTCGCCAAAGGAATACGTAGGATTCTAGCCACATCATCTCCTGAGAAGGTATTTTCAATAACCTTCCTTTTCCACTCTCTAGAATTATTATCTATTAAGTCCGAAATCAAAGATATACCAGAATTACTAATAGTACTGCTTAACTTGTAGCTAGTTGCCCCAAGTAACCAAGCATCTTCAACTACTGAATTTTTCTCACCAGTATTAACCCTCTAACACAATCCGCTTTGTAGAAGACCCCTCGCTACCTACATGTTCTTCTAGGTGTAAGAAGGTAGATTTCCTAATCTGGCATTTAGAAAATCTAAATTTGGGTAGTATTGAGCTTTTAAAACACAAGCTAATAAAGAATTTGGATAATTAACAAGACGCCATCCCTGTTTTGCTAATAAAGCCAAGTTAAACTTTGGTAAGCTTCGAAAACCCAAACCCTCATTTTCTTTCAACTCATATAAACGACTCCATTTGCACCAATTATTCCCATTCTTCCATGGCCTTTTTGCTACCAAAATCTCGCCGTAAAGCTTTCCAATTTCCCACAAAGTGTCTTTGGGAGTATAAAACAAGCAATTGAATACGTTAGAATGGCTTGTAAAATAACTTTTATAAAGATCTCATTCCTCCTTGTGACAAAAATCTCGAACTCCAACTATCAATCATTTTCTTGAATCGATCCTTTAATATTTGAAATGATACCTGTTTTTGTCTCCCTACCATTTTAGGTAGCCCTAAATACCTCTCAAGATCAGTCGAGTATCTAACCCCCAAAATACATGAAACCATTTCTCTATCTCCTTCAGAAGAATTAGAACTACAAAAAATGGTGGATTTGTCATAATTAACGCATTACCCTGAACATACCTCATACTCTCTCAAGATCACTTTTAAAGCCTGTACTCCCCTATCATTTGCTTCTTTGAAAATAACACAATCGTCTACAAACAATAGATGTGATATCTGAATACTCCTCCTACTAGCCTTTGCCCCTTTTATCAAGCTGTCTCTCAAAGCAAGTCTCATAAGAGTTGATAGTCCCTCACTATAGATCAGGAAAAGAAACGGACTTAACGAATCCCCTTGCCGAAGTCCCCTAGTAAGTCTAAATATCTCCCCAGCTTTCCCATTTACAATTACCGAATACGTTCAAACCCTATACGTTTCATCATTACCCTTAAAAATTGCCATTCAACTCGATCATAAACCTTACCCATATCTAATTTTAATTCCATTAAACCTTTTTTCCCTATTCTTTTTTGTCGAAAAGTGTACAAAATCTCATAAGCTAACAACACATTATCAGATATTAACTTGCCCAGCACAAAAGCACTCTGAACGCTATCAAATTTGCATCATTCGAAATACAGCACTCTACCCCTAATAAAATATGATCTGTATCTTCAACCCCACTTGTCGAGAATAGGTTTTGAAAATAACTCTAGACAATTTCCTCTATTTCACCCTCATCCCTAGTTTCCCATCCATCATCATGTTTCAAGCATATAATTATGTTCATTCTTCTATGTTGAGAAGCAAAGTTGTGGAAAAAAGCGATATTCTTATCCCTTAACCTTAGCCAGTTAGCATGCGCTCTTTGCTCCCAATACACTTTATCCTTGTCGATCTTTAAATTAAGTACGATTTTAGTATCGATAAGTTCTACTAGATCTTCTTCATCTCTTTCCTTTTCCATCATCTCTTCTAGTTTTCTGATCAAATCTTTCTTAAAGTCTTCTTTTTTACTTATAAAAAAACTAACTAATCTCTCAAAACCGTTCCTTAAACTTTCCAGTTTATCAAAAATATCACCCGAAGTAGACTTCCAGATTCGCTTTACCTTCCCCTCAAACAATTTTTACAATACCCAATATGCCTTAAACTGAAACCTTTTCATCATTAGTCTATTCCTCTCCTACTCCATATGAATGAGAAGCGGACAATGATACGAAAAAGAATGTGGCAAGTGTTGAATCACTACACTCGAAAATGTGTTTATCCATTCAGCATGCACCACTCCTCTATCCAGTCGCTCTCTGATATTTGTTTCCAGTAAATTACCCTTTTCTCTTGTAAACCAAGTTCCAGAGTGTCCAACATCCATTAACCGACATTCTTCTAAAACTCCTCGGAAACCCTCCATTCTCCCTTCTTCCTTTGGCACTCTCCCAACCTTCTCAAAGAATACATGATTTCATTAAAATCACTACACACTAGCCAAGGTAATTCCTGAGAGCGTCTAAGATTTCTTAGCAAATTCCATGAACCACCTCTACTGTGTACAAATGGGGCCCCATAGAAACCAGTAAACCTTTATTATTTCCCCTCATCAGTCTCTTGAAAAGCAACGTCTATATGACTCTTAAAGAAACTTCTCAGATTAATTGTAATATTCTTCTTCCAAGCCAAACAAAGACCTCCTCATGAACCATCAACTGAAACATCGATCCTATTTAAGAACCTACACCTTCTACACACATTTTCCATTCGCACATTACCTATTTTAGTCTCCATAAAGAAAACTACTCAGGGATTATACACCTTCAGCATATGCCGAAGTCTTCTTATAACCCATGGATTCCTCAAATCATGAATGTTCTAATATATTATTTTTATTGTGACTGGTCGGCTTGCCTTTTGGCAGTCATTGATAAAAAGTGAGCTCATTCCAACAATCTTCCATCTCTAACCATCAGTGAATCTATCACATTTGAAACACTATGATTCCCACTATCCCTTCTAAGCCTTTTCTTTCCATCACCACCTTCTATAGGGCGTTTCTCTGAGTCATGTTCTATATCCGTCTGACCCTATATATATGAAGAGTCCCCTTTCATACCTGACATATATTTCGAATCACCCCCTAAGTTTAACCCCAAAACAGGGTTTATGCATCTCCTTGATTCTTTTCTTCCTCCTCCCAAAATTCTCACCCTGAATCAGAACGTCCTAGGCCAGTTCCCTTTATCTCCATTTCACCTTCCTCTCTCAACCATACATTATTCATTGCAACAACTCTATTTGACTAGGCCTTTAATGACAAATCCCATCCCATGTCTGCAACTTCTAATCCTTTAGCCATTCTAACATGACAGAAAGAATCATTGTGTCCCAAACAGCCATAGAAAAAGTAGAACAATGTCAATCTTTCGTATTTAAAACTGACGTAAGAGCACTTGTCAAGTGAGAACATAATCGTCTTCTCCTGCTTCAAAAATCGCTTGATATCCATTTTGACCCGTATACATAAGTAATTCCTCAAGCCCTTCCAAAATCTTGTCATAATATTCCAAGAACTTACCAATAAAATCACCTAATTGTTTTGCTATAGATTCAGAAAAAAAACCTTGGGGGGAAATCGTGCACTTGCACCCGAAAGGTCGCATAAATTAATGATACCTTCAACGAATCCTCGCCATCCTCCAAATGATGAATCACTAAAAGATGATAATTAAAAGTCTATGGAGCCTTATTTAACACCTGATTGAGATCTATTTTATGAAAAAAAATCTAAACAAAAACCTCTTCTCCCCTAGATCTGATATATGAACCCTTCTTAGAAGGTGCCATTGTAACACCCCTAACTCGTATCCGTCGTTGAAATAGGGTTACGAAGTATTATCGTATAAACATGACATAAAAATATACATTTCCAAACATTAAAATAAACATAGCATAATCCATTCATATATATGCATTTGTCCCTTAATCGAGCCTTCGTGGCCTAAGAAACACTTTAGAAATGATCTGAGACTAAATCAAAAACATTTGGAATATTTAAGAAAAAAATTAGAAAAATTAAACTACAGAGGTCACACGGCCATGTGATTCACACAGTTGAGACAAACGCCCGTGTCTCAGGCCGTGTAACAATCGAAATAGGGACACGCGGCCGTGTCCCAGCCCGTGTTCATGTTTGTATAACTCTTTAAGTTGGGTCACACGACCAAGCCACACGCCCATGTGCCAGGCAGTATAACACTCGAAATGGCCTCACATGCCCGTATGTCAAGCTGTGTGCTAGGTCATGTAACTGCCTGACTTGTAACATTTAAAACCTACAGGAGACACACAGCCATGTCGTATGGCCATGTGTCAATCACGGTTGAGACACATGCTCGTGTCTTAGGCCGTGTGGATAAAAAATTGACCAAAATTAAGTCATTTCCTTCACCCATTTCAAAAAAGTACCTACAAGCCATTTGCACCCTTGACCAAGGCATAAAAACATACATAAAATGACCAATTCAAATGACCAAATTCCATCCAATCAATATAACATATGGGCACCTCAATCGCAATCAAACTAACATACCTAAACTTATGCATAATTGGTCATATATCATTCAAACACATCTAGCTTATTTCCATATCAAACATACCATACTTAACCACATTGTAACTACTCCATCACATACCAAATTGGCTATTGAAAACATGTATCAACTTAACCATATTAACAACATCAACAAGATGCCATAAGTACCAAAAATGTACCAACCATAATAATACATATACATGCCAAACTTATCAACTAACGTAAACCACAAGTCCACATATACATGCCATTATAACTTTGACCAAAAAATTAGAAACTACCAATAGAATCTTTGGATAATGTGATAGGTCTTCGATGAGCTTCTAAACTGATCGAGCTTCCGATAATCTATAAAACATAAGAAAGAAAACTACGTAAGCATATAATGCTTAGTAAGTTCGTAAATCACAAATACAACTTACCATTTCAATGCATAACCTTATAATCTAAACATGATTCAATCCAACATAAGCTTGGCACAAGCCTAAGCATCATCAACAACACATTTTAGTGCTTTAACACATAACTCAATTGAATTATCACATGGTAAGGTAGATTTACTTGAACAAAATTCCATTGAATTCATACTTTCCATATATATATATACATTCATTAATCATTATCATTTCATACCTTTCCATAGGTTTATAGCATAGTCGATTGGAACACTTACCGTTCCTTCCCTTTTCATGCTTGTTGAACCATTTAGAATAACATCGGAACGCGGGAAAGTCACACGAAGTGTGCTAAACATATGACATTTCCTTTCCTTTTCCTTTTCCTTTACATCATTGCTCACTCGAGCCGTAAGATGGGTCTGCTCACACAAGCTGACGGTTGGAATGTAAGCTACACGATGCTGCTTACACACTAATGAGTATTCGCAAAAAATGTCAGACCTTAGCCGTAGATAGGACATTCAAGACCAGCACCCGAAACATGGTAACCCTAATGACATATCATTTGTATCTTATATATTCTTAAAGGTCAAATGAGGCTCGATAATCGTCGTAACATTGTTGGATTTCAATATTTACTTACATGATAAATAGCACAATAACATATATATATATATATATATATATATATATATATATATATATATCAAAATAACATGAAAACATTATTTAAACATACGAACTTACCTCGATAACAAAGATGTCGAAATAAGATCAACTAATTCGTGGCTTTAGCTTTTCCTCGATCTAGATCCGTATGAGGTTTATCTTGATCTAAATAAGCAAGTTCAATCCATTTAATACTTATACTATTCAATTTAATCCAAAATTCATACTTTTAAAAAAGTACACATTTGCCCCTAATATTTTAACTTCTTTACAATTTAGTCCTTAAGCTCGTAAATTGAAATTTATACAATTTCATCCACATTTCATGCTAGCCGAATTACCTAGGGACTTATATAAATCCATAAAAATCATCATTTCACAATTTTATGATTATATTTTACTACTTTTACAAATAAGTCCCTAAATGATAATTTCATCAAAAATTACTTTACAAAACTTGTTTATTTAACAACAAGGACTCATAATCTTTTATTAAATTTCAAGAATCATGCAAACATGTTCATGGAAAAACCTTAAACCTTTAAAAATTTTGTAAATTAGTCCCTATGCTAGCTAGATTAAGCTACAACGTTCCCGAAAACATAAAAATCATTAAAAACGGAATCAAAATACATACCATGCAAGCAAAATGAAATGGCCAAACCCTGGCTATTCTCCCTTTGAATATTTGATTGAAGAAAGAATATTTGATTGAAGAAAGACAAATGGAAGAAGATGATGCCATTTTACTTATTTGTTTTTATCATTTAATTACCATTTTACTATTTTGCCTTTTAAAAATATTAATAATTTCCATAAAACCTTGTCATAATCCACTAACAACATAAATGGTCTAATTACCATCTAAGTCCTCTTACATTAAAGTTCTATAGCCATTTGATACATTTAGCTACTAGAACTCTACTTTTGCACCTTTTACGATTTAGTCCTTTTTACTTAATTAAACATGCAAACGTCAAAATTTCTTAACAAAAATTTTATACAACCCTTTTAACGTTCCACAGACATTAAAATAATAATAAAATAAATATTTACTCATCGAATTTGTGGTCCCGAAGCCACTGTTCTGATTTAACTGAAAACGGGCTGTTACAACCATAGATTCACCATTGTATTTCTCATTGCCAGGAAATGGATCATACTTACTGTAAGAAAGCATCTTACCGGACAGAAATCATAAATCACTTTTATAGTATCGAATTCATTATGTACCTGTAGAAGCTCCTCTTCCCTATCTTCCAATGATAGATCTATTAAGTTATTCTCCATTGTCGAGAATTTTACCAAACTGATTAGAACCACCCCTATCTAATCACTACCGCCACCCAAACAAAATAAACCAAAAACAAAAACCTAAAAAAACCAAACCATGCTAGAGTAGCAGATCAGAGACGTAGCAGACTAAAATTTTTTTTTATCTAAATTAAAAGTGATTTGCCCCTTGAATTTTGTAAAACCTACTTATACTGTATATTTAAATATTTGTTGGATGATTATATTTATTTAAATTAAAAAGTGTAAAATATTAGTTTAAAAAAAGGGTAGAATATTAAAATGTGCAAGTAATTTAAAATGATTCCGGTCCAATAAAAATATTTTTCACGGTTAAAATAATAAAATATTGATTAATTCAATTAATGATTATTGTTATGAACGGAGTTAACTTCAAAGAATAGCCAGCAAGACAAAGAAAATTTTCAAAGCCTCGAAAATGGAAAAAGAAAATCCAATAATTTTCTAATTGCAAACAGAAATATTGACTGTGGAAGATCGTGAATTAGCCTTAGAAGCTCTAATAAGTTGAAGACAAAATTGTGAAGCATGGCGGGAGAAAGGAAGTCGTTTCTAACGCCAACGCAGAGATATGGGGCGGGTGCGTTGTTCGCCTTTGCTGTTAACCAGGCTCAGATCCATCAGACTCGTCCTCTTGGACTTCCCTTTGAGGACGATCATCATTCCACTGGGGAACGAACAAGTAGCAGTAGTAGCAACGAGTCAGTCTCTGACGATCCCGATCTTTGGGTCAACGAAAGATCGGGTCTGCTCCGACCTGTTTTCAGGTTGTCACTTCATTTTTCTTTTCCTTTTGATTGATAACCGAAATTGATTTCATGAAAGGATTTTATCTGCCGGAGTTGCCTTTTCTGTTTTATTTGAATTTCTTGAATTCGACCACGATCAATTTTGGGATCTCGAATTCTTTCTTTTGACATTCCAAATTTCTGAAAATTTAATAAATTTCTCTCTCTCTCTCTCTCTCAGGTTTCTAGATATCGACTCCGCAGCATGGCTTGGACTAGAAGAAACTGCTGGGACTTCGCGAGCCACCAATCATGTGGGAGCTGTATGTTGTTTCCTTTCTCTAATGGTCATGTTTATGATCAGTTGAAGAAGAAATGTGCGCAATGTTTCAATGATTATTTTTCAGGTTATAAACATGTTTTTGTTACTTCGTATTCATACAGTTCATGAGGTTAATAGCTGAACAAAGTGAGGAAGGTTCTTCTGAAAGATTGGAGCAGGAGATTGCTCTGTCTAAAGCTGTTGATGCTATGGCATTTAGCATGGAAACAAATTCTGAATCTTCTCAGGTTAAGAAAGAGAAGTCTCGTAAATATGAACAGGAATATCGTGAGAAATACTCCACTCCTGAGGTTCCACCAAATTCTGTAATGGAAAACCAACCTATAGTGACTCCACCAGAGAGCGATTCTAACGTGCTTCGTGGGACTGATAACCTTCATCTAATGTGTGATAGTTTGAATGAGAAACCTACTGAAGAGGTTGGGATGCTTACTTATCAGAGGAAAGTGATGGTTCTTTATGAGCTTCTTTCAGCTTGCCTTGCAGCTGCGGATACTCGTGAAGATAGCAAAAAATATACCCGACGAAGAAAAGGCTATGATGCTCGTCATCGTGTGGCTTTGCGGTTGCTGACAAGTTGGTTTGACATTGAGTGGATAAAAATGGTTTGTAAACTCAAGCTTTTGTCCCTTTTCCATCTTTCAAACTCAGGGCTTGCAGTATACAATGTCATTTTAGTAGAAGAAATAACTAAATAGATATGAATTGATGTCAATTTCTCTGTAATATTGCATACCTACTAGATAGATGTTTATCTAAAGTTCTGTGTACTGTTAACAAGACCCTTAAGATTCCTTTTTGGGATTGTCCTTCATTGTCAGAGAAGATCTTTGGGACTTGTGTAATATAATAGCACATGTTTAGGTATGGAGTGTGGTATTTTGTCAAGAAACTAACCCTTTCCAGTGTAACTGTTCATAGATTTTCTTTATATATACATATATATTCTCCCTATTAGTGAACCTTTGTGTTTGCAGGAAAGCATTGAGATGATAGTTGCTTTCTCTGCAATGGCTTTAGTGAAAGAGAAAGAAGCACAAGAAGAAGAATCCCAGTCGTCAGGGAGCACATGGGCGAAATGGAAGCGTCGTGGTATCATTGGTGCTGCTGCAGTGGCTGGAGGAACTTTGATGGCCATTACTGGAGGTATGTGATTGTCTAAACCATTTTATTGGGAAATTAATTTCTTGGAAACTAAAAGTGGATGTGATGGTCATCCACATAATTAGCTCTTAGTTACTATGTTCTTGTTATTTAGAATTGATTTATATTTTCTCTTATCTAGGAATTGGTTAGGTTCAAATAGTTGGTTTTATCATTTTTTGTTTCAAATTTGTTATCATCTTGTATTTGTTTAGGTATTTATCATATAAATACCCCAAATGTATGGAATAAAAAGCATCTCATATTTTATCCCCTTTCATACTTTTTTTTATGATATCACGAGCCTTCTAAACTCTAACAAGTTAGATCCTCCAGTAACCCATCCATCTCTACCCTCAAAAGGCCACCTATGTTTTTGTCGTCAACTCCAACTCTACTACCAACAACACCGTTTTTGTTCAATTAGCTGAGAGTCACAACTTCTCCCTTTGGAGAGCTCATGTGTTCGGGCTCTTGCATGGTCACAACCCCTAGTTCATCCTGATGGATCTAGTCCTATACCGGTGATGTTGCTAATCTCAAGTTCCTTGCTTGGTTCTGCCAAGATCAGTTAATTCAAAATGCTATCTGAACCTTTGCTGATCCAACCCTTGCCACCATAGTTGCAGCAGCAGCAACAACCACCAAAGCTGCTTGGGGTGCTCTCCACACTGCATATTCAAACAAGTCTAAAATGAGGGAATCTTCAGTTTGCTCGATTGTTTGGCTCATCTTTCCAAACACACCCTTCGTATCGCTAATTATCTATTCCAAGTTCATTCCCTCTATGACAAACTTAAAACCACTGTGACTGTTGTGTCTAATGCATAACTCAGTCAAAATTATCACTAGACTTGGATCTGACTTTTGTGAACTTTTAGCTGTCGTCTATGCAAGAGATTCAAAGCCGCTTGACGATGAACTCTTCTTGAAACATAATGAGACTTGAACATCACATTGACCTCCACGACCGTGCCAAAGCTCAACGCACTACTCCTTGGAACAACAACTTTCGTCTACAATGATCTTGCCAAAAATCAATCTTGGTACTCTCAACCATGACAGCCAAAGAAGAAATCAACAACCACCACCTACTGATAACACCCTCCATTGCCAGCTTTGTGACTTACCTGGTCATTCTGCAAGGGTTTGTAGCTCACAGTCACATAATCACCTTCAGGCTCGAGTCAACTTTTCTGGCCAACTACTCTACCAAGAGGAATCCTGGGTTGTTGACACTGATACAACACATCATAGTGCATCATATGCTTGAAGATTAACCACTTTACATGACGACTATGGTCTCGAATAGGCTGCAATGGAAAACAGTTGTGCTCCAAATAGAAGTTTTCACACCAACTCAAGTAACTCACAAACTTTAAGTCTTGGTGTTGTCATCCCCCCAACCAGACCCTATACAATCGGCTTCCCTCCTTCCTTCAACTACTAATAATAGCTCCTTATGACTTACCAAAGATAAAAAACCCAATCCCATCCTAAGCCTACATCTGCATCCCACTTGTCCATCATGTCTTCCACCAATACCTTGTCTCAACCTGTAGACCCTCTTCCCTTGTCTGTGTCAAACAAACCCTCATCCACACAATCCATTCATCCTATGCTTACCTGCTCCAACAGTAAAGCCAATCCATCCACTCAGATTCACTATCTTACTACTACATCAACATCCTCACCATCTGTACCATCCAAGAGTAATCAAGTCCTTTCCCAAATTCCCCGAAATCCAAACCAGGCTCTCACCTACCTATTATGGAAATCTGCACTGCAAAGTGAATTTGATGCTTTTGTTTTAAATCAAACATGGGATTTGGTGCCTTATTACGCTTCAAAGAACGTGGTTGATTGTAAGTTGTTATTCTAAATTAAGCATTAAAAGCGGATGAGATGGTCTTGTACATGATTAGCTCTGAGTTACTCTGTGCCTGTTATTTAGGAGTTGTTTTTTTGTTTTTTCTTATCTAGGAGTTGGTTAGTTCAAATAGTTGGTTTTATTATTTTATCTATTTGTTTCAAATTTGTTATTATCTTGTATTTAGTTAATTTACCACTATAAATTCCAGCACGTGTGGAATAAAGTCATCTCATTTTTCAGTCCCTTTCAATACTCTTTTAGAAACTAAAGTTTCAACTCTCATGACTTTAATGTTTTTGACCTTTTTGGTTCACCATTTTACTATTAAACAGGGTTAGCTGCTCCAGCAATTGCTGCAGGATTTGGTGCCCTGGCTCCAACATTAGGCACTTTAGTCCCTGTCATTGGAGCAAGTGGGTTTGCTGCTGCTGCAAGTGCTGCTGGAACTGTTGCAGGTTCTGTTGCTGTTGCCGCATCATTTGGAGGTGTATGACTAATTATGAATCTCCTGAGTTACCATTCTTATCATGTCATTTTCCGAACTGCAGGATTCACTGTGTAGTTTTTGTTTGTTATACTTATAGGTTTATTTCAGAAATTTTATACTAATATATGTTAAACGTATCCAAGATACACTTGGTACATACCACTCTCAAGAAGTCTTTCAATACCATATTAATATCTATTTTTACACGCTGTTCTACCCAGCTGCTGGAGCTGGACTTACAGGTTCTAAAATGGCTAGGAGAACTGGTAACATTGATGAATTTGAATTTATAGCTATTGGAGACTATCATAACCAGGGCGTAAGTTCTTATAGACTTCTTTCTTTTCTGTTTCTGGGGACTTAGAAAACTATGGTGTCTGGACCTTATTAGTGTTCT
The DNA here is from genome assembly GCA_025698475.1 of Gossypium anomalum. NCBI lineage: Eukaryota > Viridiplantae > Streptophyta > Magnoliopsida > Malvales > Malvaceae > Gossypium > Gossypium anomalum. The sequence continues at coordinate 23,612,651 of CM046966.1, forward strand.
GAAAATTTTAGTTCTGATTTAACTTTTTATTTCAGCGACTAGCAGTTGAGATTTTGATCTCTGGATTTGTTTTCAGTAAGGAAGATTATGTAAGGCCCTGGGAAGGACAAATTGACAACATGGAAAGGTACAGAATTTTGATACCATTACCCATTGTATGTGGAACCTTTGTTTTTTTTAAAACACTTTTGATGGATAAAAAGAAAGAAAAGAAAGAACACGGTTTCTGACAATGAAAATTATAGGTTTGTGCTGCTGTGGGAGTCCCGGAATCTGATTGCAGTGAGCACCGCAATTCAGGATTGGCTAACTTCAAGTAATGGGTTTATGTCTGATTTTTAAAATAGTATCTTGATCATATGAATTGTCTATATTTGAACATTGCTTCTGCTTGCTGCAGGTATTGCTTTGGAGTTAATGAGACAGGGTGCAATGATGACGGTTTTAAGCTCGCTTGTAGCAGCATTGGCATTGCCAGCAGTATTACTTTCGGCTACTAACTTTATAGACAGCAAATGGTCAATTGCTGTGGACAGGTTTGATTTGCTTAGAGGTTTAGCAGAGTACTTGGCTTTGTAAAAGGGAAGAACAATCTTCCAGTTTCATTTTATTTGTTTTATATCATGCTGTGTTTATTAGGTTTATCTTGTGGCTTTTATGAGGGGCATTCTTTGCTTAAAATTTTCAACTATAGAATGTAAATATTAGTAGTTTGTGGTTTGACATCAAATTTGTTAGGCTTGTCCAAAACTCAAATCTAAGTAGGGACAAGCTTTAACTTTCAAGTGTCTCAAAACAGAATATCAAGGTGGCTAATGCTGTAGAGAAATTTTCATATTACCTGATTTGTCTAAAAGTTTCTTTTGGTGAATTGTCACAATAGTTTTATCTTTATGAACCCAAAATTGTCTACAAATTAAATTCCTTAGAAGCAGGTTAGCTTAATGTATTAACTGTATGTGCTGGATGTAGCTGATATTGTATTTTTACCGAGTTAAGACATTTAAATCTTATTTGAACGTTTGGGAACTACTGTAGTACATTACACAAGTCTAATTATGTCTTTATCTTCTTCTATTGCCTAGGTCTGATAAAGCAGGAAGGTTGTTAGCTGAAGTTTTATTGAAAGGTTACCAAGGTAACAGGTATACATGTGGCATTTAGAGGAATGTCTGTTATTCATTAAAACATAAACTTCGGCAAAATGATCTTCCCATTGTTCATCTTTGGGATTCCATGAATTTTTCAGACCTGTGACACTCATTGGCTACTCACTTGGAGCACGAGTGATTTTCAGTTGTCTTCAGGCTTTGTCTGAGACTGAACGAAATGGTAACTACGACCAATCTATCCTCATAGGCTTTTTTATTTGCTGTAGTGGTTTGAATTTCCTAAGGCTATTCTACTATGTTGGCAGCTGAACTTGTAGAACGAGTTGTTCTTCTTGGAGCACCCATTGCAATTAAAGACGAGAACTGGGAAGCTGCCAGAAAGGTATTTTTCCCTTACAATTAGTGTGCTTTTCATTATTAAAACATACAGATTAATTCCTAGTCTCTCTTGCAGATGGTGGCTGGAAGGTTTATAAATGCTTACTCTACGAAAGATTGGATGCTTGGAGTTGCTTTCCGTGCAAGGTATGCACAATGAATAAGTCATTACTGTTCATCAGCTTTGACGAGAAATATCAATTGAGCAACATCCTTTTACTGATGCAAACTAATGGTAACTTGAAAACAGTTTATTGACAAATGGATTAGCCGGATTACAACCAGTTGATGTGCAGGGGATTGAGAATGTAAGTCATGCCAGTTGTAATTTATTCCACCTAGCTGTTCATCGTGCTAATTCCTTAAAATTATCTTCAGGTTGACGTAACAGATACGATCGAAGGTCACTCATCCTATCTGTGGTCTACAAGGAAGATTTTGGAGCGGCTTGAACTAGAAGTTTGCTATCCCGTTTTCAAGAGCAAAGAAAAGGAAGAATAGTACTACTCAACTTTGGCTGCTTCAGGTAGCTTTATTTCTTTCATTCTTTCAACGTCAAATGAAATCTGAAGTAAAATAGCAGCAGGGTGAGGCAACTGTATTTGTTTGTTCATATTTTGCTAATTGCTCTGTATGTATATAAACATGCGCTTGCTTGCAACTTAAAAAAGCAAGCAAGTAAGACGAATGTTGATAGTTTACTTTGCTGGACGCTTTAATAAATTTAAGATATCACCCAAATATTGTATTACATAAAATATACGGGCATAATAATAAATGTTTTACTCTTCTTTTTTTATTATCATTATGGTTTTAATTTTTTTAGATCATTTTGGCCCTCAATTTGATGAACTGTTAAAATTTTAACGACATTAATATGAAAATTCAGAAAAATTAAAATAAAATAAAAAAACAAACAAATTATCTTACATTAGTTATGAAGTTTATGTGAATTATCAATTAAAATTTTTAATTAATGAAAAGTAAGTTAATTAAAATTTTAAAGGTTTAAGGTCAATGTGTCAACATTAAAATCTAAATCTGTCATTATACCTTTAACTTTATTGTTAAATTTTGTTTGGATGAATTTTATTTTTCTGAGTTCTCGTAAATATGTTGACAGAAATTCAATTATTTTCTTCATTAATTGGGTTATTTTTTTTAAGAGAATATAAAGATGTTTAAAACTAGAGTTATCAATTCAACATCTAGATTTTGATGAATTTGTTGAATTTGAATTTTGAAATGGTGAATTTTTTTATTTGAATTATTTTAGATTCAAGTAAATTTTAAGTTTGAATTATTTTAAATTTAGTTCATTTTAGTTTGTAACTATCAATTGAATTTTTAATTGAGTCATCTCGATTTATGTCATTTTGATTTTGAATTAATTTTGGTTGAATTATTTCTAAATTAATCTTGTTGATTTTTCTTATAATTAAATTAGGTTGAATTGAAAGATAATAGGATCGACTTTTTGAATGATAGTTTATTATTAAGATAAATATTCTGTATGTTGTTGGTGGTGAATTTTTTTTAAAAGTAACGAAGTTAAATAAATGTATATAAATTGTTTTTAGGGTAAACTATATTATAGGCCACTTAGCTATATTTACGTTTCTTTTTTGGTCATTCAATTGTAAAGGTTACAAAATAGTGATCCAATTAATTGCATTTGTCATTTTTGGTCACCAATCGTTAATTCAATAATAGAAAGATGATGTGACAATTATAAAAATTGGCATAATACCAATTTTAATTCTCAATGTTCACACATTTATGTTAATTTGGTCTTAAATCTATTCTCAAAGTTTACACATTATGTAATTTGATTTGATCCTAATTTTAAAAGGGGTGTTCGATGTTTTTTTTTTTTCTTGGAAGATCCAAACAACGAAAATAAGCATAACGGTGTAGGAACAATATAACTTTTAGGACAATCTGACAACCAGAGTTGGAGATTGAAGAAAGAGAGTTTGATACTTTGAGTGTAGATCTTTGGAAAATCAAAGTGGATTTTGATGACATGGAAGTTGATTAGGAAAAAGGAAAAACAAGTTTAAGGATGTTTTTTAGGTTTAAGTTGCTACTAATTATCGGTGGTCGGTGATTGGCAAGTGGTAGCTAGCGCAAATCTTGGTTGTTGAAATTTGCAATGTTGTTGGAATCGGATTGGGTCAATCATTTTGGCTGGTTGCATTGAGAATCGATCGAGGTACTGGTCAAGAGAGTGGCTTTGAACCGGTTAAATCGGGCATTGGTACGAACCGGTGGTTGAACAAGAATTTCTAATTTATTTAGAATTTTTAATAATTTTTTTAATCTGATCGATTGGACTAATAAATCAATAGCATGACCAAATCGACAACCAACCCAATTTAAAAAAAAAAAATTGAGTTATAGGTTTAGATCAACAACAACAGAGAGAAAATATAAAAGGGAGAGAAAAGAAGAAAGGAAAATGGAAAATGGCGAGGGAGAAGGAAATATATTTTCTTAAACTTTTAAGTTTTGAAAATTTGAGATTTATATTTATTTCTTAAATTTTTTTTATAAAACGGGTAAAACCTTGATCATCAAATGTATATATAAATATTAAGGATTAAATTTATTATTATGTTAATTTTTATAATTGTCACATCATCTTTTCGTTCTCAATTAATAGCTACTGTAACAATTCTATAATCAAGAGTGTCTGAAAGTGCATTCCCGGGACTTTGTCCCCGTAATCGAACTTGTAAATATTTATTAAAAATATTTACAAAGTTAGTTGTGTAATTAATTAAATTTCGGTTAAGTGAATTTGCATGAATTAAGAGTTATTATAGTATAAGGACTAAATCGCGTAAAGGATTAAAAGTTGTATTATAGATTAAAAAGTAATAGAGGGACTACAGTAGTAATTACCCCATTTATCTAAGGTTAGTTGACGGCATTGATGTATATGTATATATATGTTTTATTATTATTATTATGAAATGTATATACATATATGTTATATTATAATTAAAACAAAATAAAAGAAATAATAAAAAGTAGTGGTGGCATGCAAATTAAAGTAAAAAGAAGAAAGAAAAAGAAATATAGAAAAGGGAGAAGAAGTTACAGGAAACCTAAGTGTTTTTAGGTTCAAATTTAAAATTGGTTAGTCAATTTAGTTTATTTTCTTATAGTTTTTATATTTTTGGAATCTCGGTACTTAGGGCTAGTCGACTCATGTTGAAATTTTAGCATTGATTAAGATATTAAATGTTGTTAATGTTGAATAGTTTTAGTATTAGGGATTAAATTGATAGATTTTTAAGTTAGAAATGGAAATGGATTAAATTGTAGAACAAATTATAAAATTAGGGGTTTAATTGAAAATAGGGAGCTAAATTTAGCTTAAAGTGAAATTATTTTAAAATATAGGATTAAATGTGATGAATAAAAATTAGTCTCGATTTAGGGACTAAATTGGAATTTAAGCAAATATTGAGTAAGAATTGAAATATTCAATGTGAAATTGAATTTTGTTGTATTAATGTATTTTAATTGTTTTAATTCCATAGCTAACATCGTACCGGAATCCTCGACTAAAAAGGGGAAAGATAAAATCGACATCGAATTACTCGGAATCTATAGTTTGTATTTCTATAATTTGAACTTAGTTGTTAATTGTTGTATTTTGATTTAATGCATATGGTAAGTGGTTGAGGTGGGTATTTTGGCACTTTGATAGTGAATTGAAATTATAGCTGATTGAAATGGATTGAATTGATATATACTGTCGAAACCATTTTTAGTTTGAAAAACGGGGATCAACTTTTAAAAACGAAAGTTTGGAGTCGCCACCAATCCTTTTTGTTTAGGTGTGATCGGGTCACCCTGTGGTCGATCATTTTAATAAAGCATTTTAGTTTATTAAAACAACGTTTTTGGTTTACGAAAAACTAGAAGACGGATTCGGGAGTCAGTTACGCGAGAGGAAGGATTAGCACCCTCGCAACGCCTAAAATTGGGACCGTATTGATCAATTAACGCCCTAATGTTGAACATTTGAAAAGATTTTAAAATACAATCTTTAAAAACGTTTGGAAATCTTGAATTGGATATTGAGATTCTCTCGTTCAGAAAGAATAAAATATCATATCCAGCACAATAGGACACAACATTTCAAACTATCAATACAAGATTATCTCATGCTTCCCAAAACTCATGCATTTGAAAAATTAAAAGAATATTTGGCTCTTTGGTAAAACAGTGAACCGAAACCCAGCACGATTGGGCACGATCGCTCTAGTTTCCAAACACGAAATATTGCCTCATTTTAATTTAAAAAAAAAACATGGATGAAATTTCAAAAGGATATTCCACATTTTAGTTGAACGAAAAATCAAAACCCAGCACGATAGGGCACGATTCCTCAAACTCCCAAACACGAAATATTTTCTTATGTTGAGAGGGTTTTTTGAAACGCGGGTGGTTATAAAAGCGATTTAAAGTATATAAAATAATTTTTTTAAAAAAAATTAGTATCCATTCAAGATAAAATAATATATAAAACTCTTTAAAAATAATATATAAACAATTCAAAATATATAATGTGTAAAAAAAAAGTTTGAAATACATAATATATGAAAATATTAAAGTAAATAATGTATAAAAATTTGAAATGAGCATTATATAAAAAGTTAAAATAGATAATGATAAAAAATGTAAAATAAATAAATAAATAAATAGAATGTTAATAACAAGAGTAAAAAACATATATAAAAAAAATAATAATGAAAATAATATTAGTATATAAATAGAAATAAAAATATAATAAATAGAAATATAATAATAGTAGAAATATAAATAGATAAATAATAATAGTATTAGAATAACAAAATAAATATAAATATAAACATAATAATAATAGCAATAATATATTAAATTAGCTAATTTGATAATAAAATAGCGAAAATTGAAAAGGATTAAATCGCACCTTAAAGCAAAATTCTGGGGCAAATCAAAGATAAATAAAAGAAAATAGACCAATTTGAACGTGCGAATAACAAGGAGGGACCAAAAGGGAAATAATCCCCACCCTCCAAAACACACAACTTCAAGGAAAATCAAAATGTAGTCAAAACAAATTTTAGGGCCAAAATTAAGAATAACGGAAACCTAATTGCAAAACAAATAAAAAAACAGAAGGGCTAAAAGCAATTGGACGAATTTAGAAAAAACAAAGAAATTGAAATGAAATGGACAAAATTCCTACGTAATTGAAAGAGAAAAGAAAATAATTCAATTCAAATGAAAATAGGAAGAGAGAGAATAATTCGATTCCAAATTGAAGTAGGAATACCAAAAGTCATCCCCCTTTCAAAGAACAAAATACATCTATTTATATACATAGGGTTTACTAAAAATAGCCTAACTAATTTAATAATAAAATCAAATCAAATCAAATCAAATCAAAATAATATCTTCCTATTTTTAGCCTTTTACCAAGTCAACAAAATTTGATAACCCATTGGCTTTCTCCATCTTTTTGATTTGGCCACAATTTAATGATTGTCTTTCAATTTGGCCATTTTTGGCTTGTTTTTGACCGATTGCATCCTTTGTCTTCGGTTATTATTTTTTCGGGCCCAGGCCAATATTGGCCTATTACAGCTGCCCCTCTTTGCTCATTGTCGTGTAACAAGAATGGAGCAAAGACTATAAAAGGGTCAATTTTGCCTGGACCTGCTGAGTCTCGACTTCTTGATGCTTCCTTTCTTCAGGTAGCCTCGATTGCAACTTCAGGAAGGTGGGACTTATATCTTTGACTAAAGTTTCAAGGGGAAGAGACTTGTAGCTTCAATCTACTCCACTGGAACTTAAAGGGGATAAAATCTGGTAATCTTCAGTCTGCTCCACTATTGTTTAGGGAGATAAGATCTGTAATTTTCAGCTTGCTCTACTACTGCTCAGGGAGATAAGGCTCACCGTCTTCGATCTTCTCCGCTAATGCTTAGGGAGATAAAATTTGTAATTTTCAGCTTCTTTCTCTACTGTTTAGGGAGATAAGATCTGTAATTTCAGCCTGTTTTCCTACTGCTTAGGGGGATAAGGCTCACCTTCTTCGATTTGCTCCACTACTGCTTAGGGAGATAAGATCTGTAATTTTTAGCCTGTTACCCTACTGCTTAGGAGGTTAAGGCTCACTGTCTTCAATCTACTCCACTACTGTTTAGGGGAGATCTGTATTTTCCAGCCTGTTACCCTACTGCTTAGGGGGTTAAGGCTTGCTATCTTCGATCTCTTTCACTATTGTTTAGGGGAGATCTGTATTTTCCAGCCTGTTACCCTATTGCTTAGGGGGTTAAGGCTTGCTGTCTTCGATCTGCTCCACTATTGTTTAGGGGAGATCTGTATTTTCCAGCCTGTTACCCTACTGCTTAGGGGGGTTAAGGCTTGCTATCTTCGATCTGCTCCACTACTGTTTAGGGGAGATCTGTATTTTCCAGCCTGTTACCAAACTGCTTAGGGGATTAAGGCTCACTGTCTTCGATTTGCTCCACTACTGTTTAGGGGAGATCTGTATTTTTTAGCCTGTTACCTACTACTTAGGGGATTAAGGCTCACTTTCTTCGATGTGCTTCACTACTGTTTAGGGGAGATTTGTATTTTCCAGCCTGTTACCCTACTGCCTAGGCGGTTAAGGCTCACTGTCTTTGATCTGCTCCGCTATTGTTTAAGGATAAGATCTGTAATTTTTAGTCTGCTCCATAGCCGATACATGAAGGTAAAACCTGCAATTTTCAACCTGCTCTCTTGCTACCTCAGATAGATAAGGCTGGTGGCTAAAATATGCTTCATAGCCAATACATGGAGATAAGACTCGCCATTTTCGATCTGCTCTATAGCCGATACATGGAGATAAGATCTGTAATTATTGGTCTGCTTCCTTGCTACCACAGGAAGATAAGACTTGTATCTTCAACCTGCTCTCTTGCTACCTCAAAGAGATAAGGTTGGTGGCTAAAATCTGCTCCATAGCCGATACATAGAGATAAGACTTGCCATTTTCGATCTGCTCCATAGCCGATACATGGAGATAAGATCAGTAATTCTCGACCTATTACCCTACTGCTTAGGGGGTTAAGGCTTGCTGTCCTATGGAGAACATGTCCTGTAGACTTGGTTTCATATACCTATGTTTATGCCAAATGACTAGGATGCTTGATCAAAATGAATCAAATGCTCCTAACTAGATGTATTATGAATGACATTTGTATGAATGTTGAATGTAGAAATGTCATGAGAATGATTTCTTTTAAACGCTTAAAGTGACATCACTCGTTATTCATTAGAGTTTTATCACTATCGTATTATGCTGCATTCCTGCCCGGCTAGAATTTCCAACCAGAACTCGTAAAAACAGCCCACTTTGCTCAACTGGTTTGCCCTATTGTAATTTCAGGGTCCATTTCACTGTACTTCTAGGGCCCAAGGTTTGTATTATCTTCAAATCCTTCCCTGCAACTCAGGAGTATATGACCTAATTCTTTCATCAATTCGGCCTATTACACCATTCCTCGGGTGTAATGAACAGATGTATATGCCTGATATCTGCATAAATATAGAATACCATTTTCCTTTTCTTGAAAATAATCTCATTGCTCGTTCTTTGCCGAGATTATAACACCAATGTAATTTTCTTTTTGCTCAACCAATATCTTTGACAGAAAACCCAAGGAGATAATTTCAATTTGGGCTTAAATATTTCCAACCCTTAAGTTTGATGAGTTTTAAACAATAGTTTGGTTTTAGGTTTTTTTATTATTTAGAAGCTTTCAGAGTAATATGTGAAACTCCTTTTATGAAAGTATTATTAGTCCACTAATCATTATTTCAATGCAAAATGCTTGAAAAAGATCATAACAACGGACCAGAAACATAGCTCGAAGAAAGTACGTTAACCAAGGATAGCAAATGCAATTAAAAAGGAATTTTGATGTATCTTGAAAAGAATAAGATAATCAAAGATATCAAATCCAAAATGGGTACAATGGAACACTAGGTGCCCCAGATATCGCAGCTTGAGCTTCTCTGTACCAACTTCTTGAGGACAACTTTGAGCTCAATCTGTGTTTAGGGGATCCGAAGTACTTTGAAAATGCCCCCAGACGTAGCATACTTCTTCATTGTTAATTCAGGCATAGCAAGACTACTGTGGGACCCACTTTTCCAAATTTGAGCTGCATTTTCGGGTTTTCAACTCAAATCCCCTTTGGTCTCAAAGCGCCCTTTGCGGGTTTTCGCCTTGGCCTCTCATTTTCTTCTTTTTTCTTTGATTGATTTTTTTTTTTTTTTTTTTTTTAAGTATCCAGGCACCTTTTGTGGGTTTTCACCTTGGCCTCTCCCCTCATTGACTGGGTTTTCCATCCGTCTTGGTCAATATCAATGCTCCTCGAGAACAGACCTTCTTTACTATGTAAGGTCCCTCCTCATTTGGCATATTTCTTCCTTTGAAGTCCATTTGTGTAGGAAATATCTTCTTCAATATCAAGTTCCCCTCATGAAATTTTCTAAGATGAACCTCTTTATTGTAAGCTCACATCATTTATTTTTGGTGCATTGGACCACGACAGAATCTCCTCTCTTCGAAATCAACTGATCATATCGAGCTTAGATCTATTCTGTCCTATTCAGCTTCAGCTCTGATAAGACTCAGAGAAAAAGAATCTCGTTTTAAAAACCATTTTTATCCCATAAACCAATGAGCAATGTGTTGCCCCGACGAGTCCTGGTCAACGTTCGATAAGCATAGGGGGTAAATGGTAACTTCTTCATGCCAATCTTTACAAGTCTCAGTCGCCTTTCATTATGACCTTCGTTTTATTGTTTTTCTTCTTCTTTTTTGTACTTTTCTTTTTCTTTTTGGCTGCCTTTGCTGCACTGTGATATGGTGTCTGATCTTTGGACAGACTGCAAGATTGTGCAGTTGTATGATCTTTTCTAACATTACTTGTCGGCATCCTTTTTTTGAAATTTGATGACTATTGATAAACCGTAATTTATACATATTTTTACCCCATGCTTAATGCATTTTTATGAATGATTTTTCCTTAGAATTGGTGAATTCGATGCTCCTAATACCTTAATTTCATATTTCATACTTAGGTAAGCATAGGAGAGTGAAAGGAACGAGAAACGGGCCAAAAACGGAGAAAATGGGCCAAAGAACGAAACCAACACGGCCTGGACCTCCTCACATGGGCAGCTCACACGGCCGTGTCAATTTGGTAAAATCGAAACATGACTCACACGAGTAGAACACACGCCCGTGCTAATCTAACAGGGTCGAACACGGCCTAAAGTAATCGCACACGGGCGTATCCCTGCCGAGCCTAAGTTGAGTCTAATTCGGGAAAGGCCACTTTTGAGGGTTCTTAGGCATTCCAAAGCCTATAAATACACCCCAGAAGAGGAAGAAAGGGGGGACAGAGAATAAGGAGTGAGGAATTACTCCAAGGAAGCCGATTGATCCATCTCAGAAGCCGGATTCACCATCAAAACTGAAGATCTCTCCTCAATTTCCCTTTCAGGAGTTTTGGGTTTTCTTTATGTTTTGTATTCTTACTTCTTCTGAAATGTTTTCCTTTTTAGTTATGAACTAAAACCCCTAAATACCTAAGGGGGATGAAACCTAAGACGAATCTTGTTATTATTTTTTGAATTGTATGATAAATATTTGACTTGTTCTTAATTATGTGTTCTTAATTCTTGTTTTGGTATTTCAGGATATCACTTCAAGTTACTACTCTTAGTTGGAGGAGGAATAGACCCTGACTAAGAGTAACTTTGTCATAATTAAGTGGAGTTGATTGCGCGCCTAGAGATAGGGTGACAAGATTTTGCCGGATTAGAGTGAAACCTAATAAAGGAATCCATAGATCGAGTTAATGCAACCCTAGGGTGTTAATTAGAAAAAAGTCTCGGTTATTCAACCTAGAGATTAGACGTTATTAGTCTTGAATAGGGATAATAACATAACTTAGGGATTTCTACGGAACAAGTTAAATGAATAAATCATCCGGATCGGAGCCAGAATAATAAGTAAAAATCTAGGTGGATTTTTCCTTAGGTATTGTCCTTAATCAATCGTTTTCCCAGAAGTAATTTCCCAATTCTATTTTCTGCAACTTCTTAGTTTAATTAATTAGTTAGTTAAAACAAACCCATTTATTTCTTAGGCTAGATAATAAAAAGACAGTCATTACTACCACTTTTAGTCCTTTAGGTTCGACAATCTGGTTTTGCTAAAACTATACTACTGTTCGATAGGTACACTTGCCTACGTCGTGATAATAGTTAGTTTCAAGAATGATTAATTATAAATTTATAAAACTTATCACGGAAAATCACGATCAACTATCGTCCTTGTAATATTGGCATATGAAGCGACCTTCACCCTCTTCGTAAAGTCATCGACGACTACCAAGATAAATCGATGTACATTAGATGAGAATGACTTGATAAAATCCATGCCCCACATAGAGAAAATCTTATGAAGAAATGAATAAGGCACATGAATCTTGTCTCACTAAATAGTTGATGCAATCCCCTACTATGGTGGATCAACAGTACCCAAACCTCATGATTAGCGTGGCTACCGTGAAGCCGTTAACATGTGTCCTTCTGACACTGTATAGACATTTTTTATCATCCACAGGTCTTAATATCTCGGGTATATCTTGACATTATCACGTGAAAAACTCTTTGATTTCTTGGAATAACTCAATGACAATTCGCTTTATCTTTACGATGAGCTAGGCTTTGACCTCCACCTCTTTCCTAGGCTCGTAATGTCCATTGACCCTTTGTAGAATAGGATCTATTTTTCATCTTGCTCTATCATTCTTAACAAATCAGGAGATAAGTTACAATCTCTGCCATCTTCAAAGTCCTGAGATCCGCTTAAACACATATCTCACCCAAAAAGGGAGCCAGTTACAGCGTTGCTCATGTCGTTGATATCTGGGGACCTATTGCAGGTACAAAGGTATATTTCCAAAAAATAAATGATTCTAAGGATGATTATTTGTATGATATGATCATGAATGAAGCATATTTAAAAGACAATAAAAAGAATATATCAAGAATGAAAGAACATTTACTCAAAAAGATGCATTTTGATTGAAATAAAGATTTTGAACACAGGCTTATTTCTCAAAAGGATTCTTATTGCCCCTAGGCTTAAAGTAACAAGCGCGTTTTAAACATTACTCTAGATCAGCTCTAAAAATACAGGGATCACTTCTACAGTCCCATATTCAAAACATCCCCAAGTACATAAGGGTTTGGAAACTTTTATTCTCCGGTTCTCTCTTCTGATGATGTCACATTGCAGTTATAATTCTAAAACACCCTTTTGCTATCCTTATAAAGAAAAGCCGCGAGTTTCTAAATTACAACTCTTGGCGTCATTCTTGCTCCAGATTCATTGATTCTCGGTCGTGAAATGATCACCACTAGGTGATTGACCTCACAGACCTTCTTTATTAGCCCTTCCTCCGAGGTGCATACATCTTCTTCGTCAGCAAGCTCAAAGAACTCTAGCTCTTTGTTGTCCATTAGACCATGTACCAGGGCTCTAAATTCATCATATGTTTCAATCTTATTGTCAATCTCTGCGTGAAACTCACAATAGTTCCCTACTTCTCGAGATTTGCTCTTAAAGTCTCGCATGATTAAACTTCTCTCCATCATCTTCTTCAAAACCTTCATTATCGGTGTTTTCACTTCTTCCACATCCAACTTAATTCTCCTCCCCATATTCTCGACCATCGCGTTTACCCTATTATCAGTATGATTGGGTAACGGATTTCCTACACCAAGTGCATCATCGAATTTCACAATGCCCATGCTGATGAACCTTTCGACTACCCTTTTAAAAGAGGTGTAGTTCTCTATCGAGTGTCCCGTGATTCCCGCATGATATTCACATTGAGCACTTGCATCATACCACTTAAGGTATGGGGGTTGCAATGGTTTTAGGTAGAAAGGAGATACAACGTGTGCATCAAAAAGATTCTGATACAATTCCTTATATGACATCGGGATAGGCATAAACTTTGGCCTCAAGTTGATTTCATGCCTTGAAGAGCCTTGATAACTAGTGGTTACAGCCCTTGGCTGGCTTACATTGACCAATTTGTAAGGCATGCTCACTATATTTACTTTATTTTTCTTGTTTCACGGGGTTGACCTTTTGGCGCTTTTTTCTGTATCTATCTTCCCACTTTTTACCGCATTTTCAATCATCTCACCGGACATTACTATATCTGAAAAGCTCAGAGTAGCACTTCCCAACACATGGTTAATGAACGGGGCTTTCAGAGTATTGATGAAAAGTATCATGGTCTCTTTTTCTAGAAGAGGCAGCTGGACTTGTGTTGCTACCTCTCTCTATATTTGGGCATATTGCCTGAAGTTCTCATTTTGCTTCTTTTCTATATTCTATAAAGTGATCTTATCAGGAGTCATATCCGTCATATGACTATATTGTTTCATGAAAGCTTGTGCTAGATCTTTTCATGAATTGATCTGGGTACGGCTCAATTGGTTGTACTATTTGGATGTTGCCCCGACCAGATTTTCTTGGAAACAGTGAATCAATAATTGGTCATTATTGACATAGCCTACCATTCGTCTGCAGAAAATAGTGATGTGAGCTTCGGGACAGCTAGTCCCGTTGTACTTCTCAAACTCTGGAGTTTTGAATTTGGGGGGAAGCACTAAGTCTGAAACTAAACTCAAATCCTTAGCATCAATTCCACAATAATAGTCAACACTTTTCATTACTTAGAACTTTTCCTCTAACCACTTTCATCGGTATTCTAATTGTTTCGAGAACTTTGCCCTTATCTTTTCTGTTTCTTCATCGAGATCGGAGATAATGGGATTAATTGAATTATTCCTCGGATTAGAACCTGAGCCGTCTTGGTAATTCATAAGAACTGAATCACCGGCCTGAAACTATTGGGGCCTGATTGTAACAGATGGCCTTCGTGTATACACCTCAGGTTGTGTCTGAACATTTGTCGGGGTAAAAGCCGCAGGGTAGAGAGGCTCCAGCATTGATCATGGAGCTTTTCCTTTTTTCTAGCCCCTTAGTCGGCAGTTGGGACAACTAATTCATCATATTCCTTTGAGACTCTAGGACTTGGTCTCTCATATCTTGCCGTACCCTCGCCAGTTGCTCTTGCATTTACATTTGTAACTGGTCTTGCATCGTTCTTTGAAGTTGTTTAAGTCTTTCCAATCTTTGTTCCATATATTTTGTCTTAGCACGGGTACCGTAACGATGCTTGGTTGGTAAGTTTTTATCGGTTTCTAGATTAACTGAAATGATTTCAAATAATTAGGGTCCTTTTGTGAAAATCTAATGCAAATGATGCAATGATACAATGTAATGAAAATGCATGGAATGAATGCAAAAAGAAAGAAAGGTGTTGATTCTGAATTCAATTCTATTGGAACACCTTTTCTAGAAAACAAATTCCTTTACATAAAATGGATTACATATTCGACCTTGCCCTCATGTTCCAGGCGAAGACACCGATTTCTTTTGTAAAAGTCAAATATCGCAAGCTTCCAATAGATGCCCCACTAGCTCCTTTTTGCTTGATTCGGACCGTAACTTAATACTCACTTATCCTCGCAATGTTTGTTAGATCCTTTAAGAAAGTCGGGACGTGACGGCTTTCGAGTAATCTTTATCAGCTTGAATCCTCAGGCAATAAAACAAAGTTTTGTTTTCTTCCACGAACTATCAGCCTTCTTTATGATCAGACAACCGTATTATAATCCACTTTATCAAGAAATCTATTTTCCCATGACAAGCTGTTCTATTTAGCAATCAAATATGAATCAACACCTTCTTTCTATGATGATGTAATGCAATGCAGTCATAAACAAAACAAAAACAAACACGTTAGTACAGGAGAAATAAATAACAAATAAAGTACCTATTCGGGTGCTCATTAAATTTGGGCAAGGTTCTACCTAAGGTGGACTCTCAAGGTTCACTATATGTGGCTCAGCTTTAGAGAAAGGGTACCTGAACCAGCAGATTCCTCGACCTTCACCCATTATAGGCTCATATGGACCGAGTTCAGTTCAGGGGAATACATTTCCCTATGGCTGCACGGAGGTGAAAACCTCACGAAGACATAGGTACAGATGTATCCCGAAAGCGATCCACTATCCTGCACGGAGGTGAAAACCTCACGAAGAAAATAGTTTCTCACTCCCACTTAAAAGGTGTGACCACAACGGTCATGCAATGCAATGCAATGCAATGCAAAAGTATTCTATGGGACTTGAACCAAAACGAATGCAGTAAAAGGATCGTATGTTAAAAACTAAAATTTAAATTTTCGACAAAAGGACAGAAAATAATCAATTTTGCGGCTTGACTCTCTTATTGTCCCCAGTGGAGTAGCCAAGCTATCGAAACCATTTTTAGTTTGAAAAACGGGGATCGACTTTTAAAAACGAAAGTTTGGAGTCGCCACCAATCCTTTTTGTTTAGGTGTGATCGTGTCACCCTGTGGTCGATCATTTTAATAAAGCATTTTGGTTTATTAAAACAACGTTTTTGGTCTACGAAAAACTAGAAGATAGATTCGGGAGTCGGTTACGCGCGAGGAAGGATTAGCACACTCGCTACGCCGAAAATTGGTACCATATTGATTAATTAACGCCCTAATGTTGAACATTTGAAAAGATTTTAAAATACAATCTTTAAAAACGTTTGAAAATCTTGAATTGGATATTGAGATTCTATCGTTCAGAAAGAATAAAATATCATATCCAGCACGATAGGACACAACATTTCAAACCCTCAATACAAGATTATCTCATGCTTCCCAAAACTCATGCATTTGAAAAATTAAAAGAATATTTGGCTCTTTGGTAAAACGGTGAACCGAAACCCAGCACGATTGGGCACGATCCCTCGAGTTTCCAAACACGAAATATTGCCTCATTTTAATTTTAAAAAAAACATGGATGAAATTTCAAAAGGATATTCCGCATTTTAGTTGAACGAAAAATCGAAACCCAGCACGATAGGGCACGATTCCTCGAACTCTCAAACACGAAATATTTTCTTATGTTGAGAGGGTTTTTTAAAACGCGGGTGGTTATAAAAGCGATCTAAAGTATATAAAATAATTTTTTTAAAAAAATTAGTACCCATTCAAGATAAAATAATATATAAAACTCTTTAAAAATAATATATAAACAATTCAGAATATATAATGTGTAAAAAAAAGTTTGAAATACATAATATATGAAAATATTAAAGTAAATAATGTATAAAAATTTGAAATGAGCATTATATAAAAAGTTAAAATAGATAATAACAAAAAATGTAAAATAAATAAATAAATAAATAGAATGTTAATAACAAGAGTAAAAAACATATATAAGAAAAATAATAATGAAAATAATATTAGTATATAAATAGAAATAAAAATATAATAAATAGAAATATAATAATAGTAGAAATATAAATAGATAAATAATAATAGTATTAGAATAACAAAATAAATATAAATAGAAACATAATAATAATAGCAATAATATATTAAATTAGCTAATTTGATAATAAAATAGTGAAAATAGAAAAGGATTAAATCGAACCTTAAAGCAAAATTCTGGGGCAAATCAAAGATAAATAAAAGAAAATAGACCAATTTGAACATGCGAATAACAAGGAGGGACCAAAAAGGAAATAATCCCCACCCTCCAAAACACACAACTTCAAGGAAGATAAAAATGTAGTCAAAACAAATTTTAGGGCCAAAATTAAGAATAATGAAAACTTAATTGCAAAACAAATAAAAAAACAGAAGGGCTAAAAGTAATTGGACGAATTTAGAAAAAACAAAGAAATTGAAATGAAATGGACAAAATTCCCACGTAATTGGAAGAGAAAGAAAATAATTTAATTCCAATAAAAATAGGAAGAGAGAGAATAATTCGATTCCAAATTGAAGTAGGAATACCAAAAGTCATCCCTCTTTCAAAGAACAAAATACCCCTATTTATATACATGGGGTTTACTAAAATAGCCTAACTAATTTAATAATAAAATAAAATAAAATCAAAATAATATCTTCCTATTTTTAGCCTTTTATCAAGTCAACAAAATTTGATAACCCATTGGCTTTCTCCATCTTTTTGATTTGGCCGCAATTTAATGATTGTCTTTCAATTTGGCCATTTTTGGCTTGTTTTTGACCGATTGCATCCTTTAGCTTCGATTATTATTTTTTTGGGCCCAGGCCAAAATTGGCCTATTACATATACGTTATGAATGTATTGATTATTTGAATTGAAATAAATATATGTGTAAATGTGATAATGTGCAAATATGATAATTGGATTTGGTTGTAATTGAAAAGTGAAATGAAACTCTATTAACTGTATCGGACTAAGTCGGATATAGATGGTATGTCAGAGGATAGGAAGAGTTCAAGGATTTCTTCGACTTCGAGTCAATAAGGCATTAGGTGCCAATTTGCTTTGGTTTAACCGATGAGACACTAGGTGTCAATTTATATAACGATGGGCGTAGTTATTACTTCAGATTTATCCGATGAGGCAGTGGGTGCCAAACTAGTGTGTTGGTTGGATCCGTGTATCCATCCGAGTCTGAATCGTGTTAATAGGGGTAATTAAATAATAAAGTCCTGTGATTGATATTGAATGGCATGGTATGTAAAATGGAAACGAGATAGTGAATTGAAACATGAAAAATGAGATATGTTGTGATTAAATGAAATACATGAGTTATGTACTCATGAATTGAAAATTGGAATGGATAATGCCATTGTATAAACAAATGTGGAATGATATGTGAAAAGCTATTTATATAGCAAATGATGTGAATTGAGATATTTGTTAAACAAATCAAATATGATAGCATGTGAAAATTGAGTATAGTATGAAATGATATGGTAATATGCTTGAATTTGGAATGATGATATATGATAGTTGTGAGCTTAGACAATAGTATGTTCGTATAATTCAAATTATGCATTCTCGTATCATTATGTCTTTAATTGTTCGGATTATAGAAATATCACTGAGTTTTACTCAGTGTACGGTTTTGCTTTCTGTGCGTAGGTTAGGTACTTCTCTTTTGATCGCCGACTCAGCATCCAGCAACGATCCCGATCTCAAATGTGGTGATGTTTACCTTTTGTAATGGCATGGACCTAGGATGTGTTTGGTTGTTAGTGAATTTCGTATATGGGATGTAACTGAGTTTAAGTATAATGTTGGTTTGGTATATGTAAACTTATGTTTGTGTTTGAAGCCATAATTTGGCATGTTGTTTTGAGCCAATGCTTGTTAGGTGTATGTAAATTTAAGCTTGATAATAGGTGATTATAAGCTAGGCTAAATTGAGTGATTTTGGTATGTTTTAAACTTTGATTTGAATGATGCATTGTTGATAGGTTTTGATGATATAAATGTGGTACTAATAAGGGTATATTGGTTAGGCACCTAGGATGATTGTTTTGACATGTTTTGAGTATATTTGATCGTGCTTTGAATATGTTAAATGAATAATTTTTGAGTTGCTTAATGCCCAAGCAAGTAGGAAATGGTAAACTTGTTGTTTAAGGTAAAATTTAGGTTTACACGGCCAGACACACGGGCGTGTAACTTGGCCGTGTGAGACACATAGCTGGCACACGGGCGTGTGAAGCCATTTCGAGAGTTACATGGCCTAGCACACGGGTGTGTAAGGCCATTTCGAGAGTTACACGGCTTGGCACACGGGCATGTGGCTTGGCCATGTGACCCAAGTCAGTAAGTTACACGGGTAAAGACACAGGCTGGGACACGACCATGTGTCCCTATTTCGAAAGTTACACTGCCTGAGACATGGGCGTGTGTCTCAGCCGTGTGAGTCACACAGCCGTGTGACCCCTACAGCTGAATTTTTCTAACTTTTCCTCAAAATTTTTAAATATTTTTGATTTAGTCCTGAATCGTTTCTAAAGTGATTCTAAGGCCTCGAGGGCTTGAATAAGAGACGATATACATGCTTAATGACGGATTATGTTGTGATTATTGAAATGTTTTGAAATGAATAATTTAGGTAACGTTTATTCGGTAATGCTCTGAATCCCTATTCCAACGGCGGATAGGGTTAAGGGTGTTATAGCTACGGATAAAAAAAATGAGAAACTCAATTAGTTAGGTAACTATTTTATAACTTTTTATAGATACATGAAAAGACTATGAGCAAGTTTTTGAATATTAGTCACTAAATTATGAGTAAGTTTTCGTTTGGGTCACTTAACTAAAAAAATTACAATTTGGTTACTAAAGTTTTCAAAATTATTTTTTGCTCACCCAATTGTTTTAGTTGGTATAATAACAATTTTAGTCCTTAGCTTTTATATTTCATGTTAATTTGACCTTGATTCTATATAAAAAATATATAAAAAACCCTCAAAATTATTTAAAATAGAAAATTCTACATAAAATTCAAAAAAATAAAATGTTGTTGAAGAACTAATATGCATGTGAAATAAAGAAAATTATCATTCAATAGGATCTAACAACTAATTAAAAACAAAACAAAACAAAAAAGGTTAGATCATTATATGCTTTCTCCTTGTTTCTCAAAATCAAATTAGTAATATTTTCAAGTCAAGTTCCATGCCCTTGAAGAAGATATATAGGCTTGTAAAATTGACTCTGATACCATTTTTCACCAAAATATACCACAATTTCCTTTTTCAAACTTAATTCAAATTTTCAGTTCATTTAATTTTTGAAAACCCAAATGATAAGAAATAAATTATTTTTTTTTCTTATAATGAAAAAGCTATGTCAAAAAATAGAAGAGATAAAAAAAAGAATAAATAATTCTCTACTTAATGTTTTTTTTTTTTTTATATATTTTGTGAAGAATGAGCATTAGATATTTCCATATAGATAACATAGAGAGAAATTTGGAAGGTTTAAAAAAAATTCTTCCATTTTCTCTCACTTTATCTATTTTTGAATTTTTTCTACTTTTATTTTAATTTTAATTTTTAGAATTTTATAAATTTTAAAATTTTTTAATCATTTTATATATAATTAATGTTAAATTGATGGGAAGTTTAAAAACTAAATATTAAAATTGTTATTATACAAATTAAAAAAGTACCACTTAAGAGTGGAGTGACCAAAAAATAATTTCGAAAACTTTAATGACACAAATTATAATATTTTTTAATTATGTGACTAAAATGAAAACATACTTATAGTTTAACGACTAAGGGTGCAGTTGACCCGTGTTTAAGTCAAACACGAATGTATATAATAATAAAAATAAAAAAGATAATAATAATAATAATCGAGTTTCTCAATGCCTGTATTTTGCTCATCATCCCATTCGTCACATAACGACGAGGCGTTGCGTAGTACCATTTCTTCCTCTGCTCTGCTTTGCATTTCGCTGATCCTTTGAGTGAAAAAAGTTAAAAAAAAAAAAGCTGAGCGATTCCGATTAGAGTGAAAAAATAAAAAAATGGAGAGAAGCAGAGAAGAGGAGAGGAAACAAAATCTTGAAAAAGAAACTAAAAAAGGAAATGAAAATGAAAATGAAAATGAAAATGGAACAGTAAAATCATGTAAAGGATTCCTTTTTTACTCTTCTGCTCTCAAATCCCACAATCGCGACCCTCTTTGCATCGGCATTACTCGATCTCTTCCTCAAGGTCTCTTTTCTCTCTACTTTCATTATTTTCTAGTTTTATATTTACATAGTGTCTCGAAAAGAATATATTTACAGTGCTTTGATTCGTTAATCTTCATTTGTTGTTCCCGTGATTTCTGATCAAATTCTAAGACCCATTTCTTATTATTGAATATTGTGATTACTTTTTTTCCCTTTTAATTTTTGGATTTTGAACAGTAAAAAGCCATAATGTTGGACTAGCTGAGGTAAAAGCTCATAGAAATTCCGCTGTTGTTGAAGATTTTTCATTTGTTTGCGCTGGATACTCTTTGTTTATGAGCGAGAATGAAGGTTCAATTACTAAGGATGGCACCAAACCTCAATTGCCTCATTGTCGTGGCCTAGCGGTGGCAATCTCTCTTTCTCCCTTTTCAATGAAATTTGCACTTAATTCATCCACAATGCCTCTTTGTTTATGCATCCGGAGTTTAGGTAGTTTTGATTCGCTATGCAAGCTTGGGTTGGTGGTCCAAAAATGTTTGTATCCAGTGTTTTCTTGATTTGAAGCATCAAATTTTATTACAATTATTTAAAGAAAACATGAACTTTGATGCAAATGAAGTAATGGGGTTATCTGGTTGTGGCTTCAATTCCAAGTGACGAATTCATCTCTTCGGGCACTTTTGATAAACTTGTTATTCATTCTGGTTCTGATTCAATTTGTTTTATGATTAGCACAAACTGACATTACAATGGTTTCAGTATCTGCAGCATTTAGCGCCTCCTAATCCCAATCCTGCTTCAGCTCCTGCTCATGTTCATAGCAAAGGAGGTGAGTAAAATTTTTTGTTGCATTATTTATTGGTAAGGTTCTTGTTATGTCATGACTTTCATTAGTCAAGGTCTCAGGAAATACCTACTTGATTAATTTATGTATGTTAGCAATGGTCTGGCTGTTGTCATCATTCTTTTATTCATTCATGTGAATGAATTTATTGACAAATTAGGGATATAACATGTGATTGAAATAAGTAGCAATCGAAATTGTACATCTCTATGTGCCTTGGGCTTCATTTGGAAACTCTCCACTTCTGCTACTTCTGGCCCTTTTTGGATACCACTTACCACTATATAACAAATCCATCATGTCCCCAACTATGTATTTTCTTAAAATTTTATACTGGAGAGCATGGGGAAGAATGCTTAAACTGTAGAACAAAGTGTTCAGATGCACTCGCAAGTATAGTTGCAACTACCTTCTTGCATCCATAAAATTGCTTTTGAAAGTTTGTTTACATTGATCGTGGATGTCATGACTTATGAGTTTCAACTTTCATGAACTTGATGCAAAAAGGTTAATTGTCAAGAACCGTCGAACCTTTGAGAAGTCAATTCCTGGTAGTTGTTCCCTTATTTGTACTTACTAACTTCTGGCTTTTTCTTTTCTCTGAAGATCATGGTGTTCATCAGCATCAAACTCGCAAAGCCACTTATGCAGTAGAAGATGACTTTTTGAACAGGCAAGCTAATAATTTGACTTGCTAACAGATAAGCCTTTTCTGTTTGGTTTTTGTTAGAACAACATTATCTTATGATGATGGACTAATTGTTAAATTCTGAATGCAGGTTTACAAGGAAAGCGAACCTCATTGCCTCGAGGGTAGCTAGGGACATGTGTAGAGTGGGGAACAACATTAAAAACAATGTAGAGGATATTCTGTTCTCAAACAGAAGGCCACCAAAGTAATCTATCTTCGCTGAATTCCTGAGGAACAAATAGCTAAACAGTAATGGACTTGGACTTCATTCAGAATCTACACTGTTCAGAAATCACTATTTCTATTCTTTTGGCAATAAAAATAATTGTCTCACTGTGAGAGAGATAAGAGTTCTTTTTCATGCATAACTGTGATCCATAAAGAATAGGGTAGTTTATTTTGTTCATGTTAGAACAAGCTTGTAGTTGTCTGAATCATTTTCATTTTTTTAAATCTTAGAACATTCAACCCCTCACCCCATTTCTGGTCTGAAATTTCATTCTCTGTCCCCATGTTTTAGTCCAGGTGGATATAAAATAAAGAAAGAACCGCAGAACTTAAAAGCACTGTTATGTAGCATTGGAGGCTTTCTGAACTTAGAATGGTCCTTCTTCATGTTGATTTTGTGTTAAAAAACAAGGCTCAGATTTCTTCCCTTGGTGCTCAATTAATTTGAGCTTGAAGAATATTGATTCCAGTCTCTGTAAATGAACAGAGCTTGGAAGAGCATACCTTTGTTTGTTTATTTTTAAACTTATTTGTGTTGTTTAAGAATTTTAAAATTCTTTTATTTAATATTATGTGTCGAAATCATTTTTTTAAAAAACGGGAATCGACTTTGTTTGAAAGCGAAGATTAAAACGGGAGTCACTACCAATCTTTTTTTATTTAGATGTGATCGGATCACCTCGGGCGTTGGGTGTGCTGACGAGGCATATGTGGGTGCGGTGCACTCGAGGCACGTGAATGGGGGAATGGCGCCTAGGGCTAGCTAGGGTTTCAGCTTAGCTGAAATCTGGTTTAGGCATTGGGCTTATCGGGCCATCAGCGTTTTGGGTTTGTAATTGGATAGTAGGCCTATTTTGTTTGTAAATGGACTTTTAATTATTTTTGGATTTTGGTTTTTGTTGATTTGGGCTCGGTTTGTAATTGAATTGTTGTTATTAAGGCCCGGTCAAATTTAGACATTTACATTATGTATGTTTATATTTATTCATATTTAAATTAAAAGAACATATTCGCATACATATTCACGAAACAATGTTCATGACTAATAAACAAATAACAAATAAATAAACATATATCTTTTTTTTTTTTTAAAATATAAACAAAGCAACTATAAATATTAACAATTATGTCATAAATAAATAAAATAAGTACACAAATAGTAATTTATTTTATTTTTTGAAAGTAATAATAATATTGTTTATATTTGAAACTTTTAAATAATTTATTAAAAGCATTTTAAACAATTATAAATAGAATTATTTGTTAACAGAACTATGGATGAAGTGTTGATTCAAAGCTATAATATATTTTCAAGAAATTAAGAAGACAATCACAATATAATTAAGAAAAAACATTTTGCCGCCATTTTAGCGTACAAGACAAATATTGTGTTCCAATTTTGGTTATTTACTAATATTAGCGTACAAAACTCTCCTTCCATTTCCCGAGAGAATGGCTGTTGCCAATGCCTTCCCATTACCCATTCTGCAACGCCCATTCCCCCCATCAAATCCATTTTATTCTCTCCTCTCTCTCTCTCTCCAACGCAGCATTGAGTCATTCACAATTCAAATGTTCTTCAGACTAGCCAATCTTTTCTATTTCCTCTCAAAGTATTCTCTTCAGATTTGTAGAAGATTGGTGGGTTCTTTTGGTATTTCGATTTGAATTTGTTGTTTTCAATCAAATTTTGGTATTTAATGGCCGTAATGGCCGCTTGTAAACGCGTGGGTCAATTTGGACCCAATTCGTATTCCTGGATGATAGGAGGAGGAGTTTCCAGATTTGAAGGACTTGTTGTGTCCCCCACCATTCCTCCCTCTGCGATTCGATTGTTAGCTTCTCCCACTCTATTTTCACAGTGGAGGCACTGTTCTCAGCTCGTTAAATCTAATGGAAAGCGATTGTTTCTCATCGACACTTTAGCTTTGGTAAATTACAATGATTCCTTCTTTTGTTTTAGAAACTGTATTCTTGTTTGAGTTTTGGAATCTTGAAAATATCTGAAGACATGGTGCATTCTACTTATAGGTTAGGAGATTAGAGGCGGAAGGTCTGCCTTCGAAGCAAGCCGAGGCAATAACAGCAGCCATGACTGAAGTTTTGAATGACAGCTTAGAAAATGTGTCTCTTTCAGTTGTTTCCAAGTTTGAGATGCAGAAAGTAAGCTCTTTTTTTTTTTTTTTTTTAATGCTTCCATACGTTGTATTCACTATGGAAACTTAATTTTTGTCTTGATAGAGTGAAATGACTCAAGAATCCAATCTGTCGAAGCTCAAGAATCCAATCTGTCGAAGCTCAAATCAGAAGTTCAAAGCTCTCAGGTATTTACTTTTTTATAAATGGACTTTGCGAACTTATCGATTTTAGAGCTAGTTTGACAATACTTTTAAAAAGTACTTTTGAAAAATGTTGTGAAAAAGTATTTTTTAAAAAGTACTTTTGAAAAGTATTGTGAAAAAATATTTTTTGAAAAGTGTTGTGAAAAAATAGTTTTGAGGAGTGGTTTTGAAAAGTTTAGTTTAAAATTTGAGTGTTTAGCATTACTGTCAAAAAGTACTTTTGAGAAATAAGTGTCCATTTTAGACATATTATTATCAAATAACAAATATACATTTAAATAATATTTAAATTAGTTAATATTATTATATTTTAGTAAGAATATAAAAAAATTATTATAACTTCTTGTTAATATTTTAATATATAAAACATAAATTTTAAATATTTTTAAGCAATAAATATTAATTATTTATAAAATTTAATTAGAACATATAAACTATATTTTAAATATTTAAATATAACTATTAAATATTTGTAATTAGTATTTTAAAAAATATTTTTTTATTTTTAATTAATGATTTTAATACATTTGTAATTAAGTACCAAGAAAAAAAAGGGGAAGTACTATGTTATTGGAAGGATGAAAAAGTAATTAAGCACTAAAAGTACTTTTGGGAGAGGAAAAGCTAAAAATTTTAACTTCTCCCTTTCAGAAGTGCTTTAAAAAGTTAAAAATTTCAGCCAAAAGCAGCTTGTTCTGCACAGCTTTTCTTTCGGAAGTGCTTTTGGAGCCAGAAGTGCTTTTGAAAAACAATGCAGAACTGACTCTTAGGGCTAATTTGGTAATGCTTTTGAAAAGTGCTGTGGAAAAGTGCTTTTGAGAAGTACTTTTGAAAGTTTGATTTAAAATTTGAGTGTTTAGCATTGCTGTCAAAAAGTGCTTTTGAGAAATAAAATGTCCATTTTAGACATGTTATTATCAAATAACAAACATGCATTTAAATAATATTTAAATTAGTTAATATTATTATATTTTAGTAAGAATATAAAAAAATTATTATAACTTCTTGTTAATATTTTAATATATAAAATATAAATTTTAAATATTTTTAAGCAATAAATATTAATTATTTATAAAATTTAATTAGAATATATAAACTATATTTTAAATATTTAAATATAACTATTAAATATTTGTAATTAGTATTTTAAAAAATATTTTTTATTTTTAATTAATGATTTTAACACATTTGTAAATAAGTACCAAGAAAAAAAAGAGAGGAAGTACTATGTTATTGGAGGGGTGAAAAAATAATTAAACACTAAAAGTGCTTTTGGGAGAGGAAAAGCTAAAAATTTTAACTTCTCCTTTTCACAAGTGCTTTTTAAAAGCACTTCTGAAAAGTTAAAAATTTCAGCCAAAAGCAACTTGTTCTGCATAACTTTTCTTCCAAAAGTGCTTTTGGAGCTAGAAATGCTTTTAAAAAGTAATACAGAACTGGCTCTTAGTCTCCCTTTTATGTGTTTTCGACTTTTGGTATTAATGAAGTCCCTTTTAGTTGAGTTTGTTCTTATTAATGGAAGAAAGCTTTAACATTTGGCTCATTGCGAATTGCTATAGAGACAGTGTTAACATGTCTAGGCCCTTTTTCACCAAAAAAAAACATGTCTAGGCCCTTCTTCACGCTGTAGTAAGTCGATTTGAGACTCCTAAACTTATTTTTAAACAATAACAGTTGATTGCTTGACAAGGGAAACAGTATTGAATGATTGGCTATGATCCAAGAAACCATCGATGGACTTTGATATTTACTTTTAGATTAGATGAAATTGCTTCAGTAGGTTGATTAACAGAGAGGGTTGTGCGCATACAGTTGATCAGAACTCAGGATTACTGCATTTTAGGGAAAGAGGAAAAATTACTAGCTCAGATTTTGAATATATTAAACACGCAGTTAATACGATGCAGACTAACAATTGGATCTCAGTTTGTGCCTCTGTTTTTTGTTCAAATGGGTTATTTCTATAAGCTATAACTTATGCAGGAGCTACATTTTTCTGTGCCGCAACATGAGAATGAGAAACTTCGAAATGATATAGAGAAGATGCGCAGTGAATTAAGGTCTGGATTCTGAGTTATCATTCATCCCTAAATCCATATCTTCTATTATGATTTGCTATTCTAAGGATATCTGTTATGATGCAGACATGAAATTGACAAAGTCACAGCGGGCCAACGATTAGATTTGAATCTTGAAAGAGGGTAAGAAATTGAAGTATGCAATTCCTTGTTTGTACTTTGCACCATACTCCTCCCTTGGAACAGTATAATAAATGTGTGATTTATGACCATTTGCAGGAGAATAAGAGATGAGCTTTCAAATCAGAGTGCTGGAACATCCAACCTGACTAACAAACTCGATCGGGTTAGCATCATAAGAGTACGAGAAATGGTTTGCTTTAGTTGATTAAAATTCTGACGTTTGTTCTCTTCCATATCCTTTTCTACAAATTTTCAGGAAATTCATGCGTTAAAGGCTCATTTGGAAGCTGCAAAATATGACTTGATAAAATACTGCATTGGTACACTGGTTTCCATATCTGCTGTTGGTCTTGCTGTAGTTCGTGTACTGTTGTAAACATGTAATAATGTCAACATAACCCCAAAAGAGGGACGAAATAGCTCTTTTATTATTATTATTATTATTTTAATATACAATAGCTCATTTTTTTTTGAAGCTATTGCTTCTGCCACTTTTGGCTATTAATTAGCTCGATTGATTGGTATAGCTACGGTTCGGGTTCGGGTCTTAAAGCTCTCATATTGTACAAATGTGTATAGATATACACCAGTGTTGTTGTTTGTTTAAACTTTTGAAAAGGCAAATGAAGGAAAGTTCAATCATGATTTATTACTAGCTGCTTTGAAGTTGTCTTAATTTGCTGTGATCTTAGCTTGTTTATTTTGCACATTCGTGTTGTGTCACAGAAAGACCATAATGCAATTACCTTATGAAACATGTTGCATGCTTTGAGCATTTTCAACTTTCTGAGTGAAATTCAAACAATTCCTAGCACTTTAGTATATAATCTTTCTGGTATATTTCCTACCAATTCTAGATTTCTAACCGAATTGAAGTTTCTGATGCTCCACACTTAGGCAGATAGATGACTTAATTTGCCTAAGAATATGCGCGTGTATCCATACATCCTACTAAGTTACTTGTAGAGGTCCTTTCGGTTAAGCGAGGAAATGTTACAAATCAGTAAACGGAAATCTTGCAAAAAAGATGGCGGACGGGGAAATCGGGGCAAACTTTAGAAACAAGTGTGGTGGTAGATGGCAGTGATGGAAGCAATAGGGGATGAGAAATGTGAGAACTATAATAGTTGCTGTGATTGTACGAGACAGGTGAGAACTGTAATAGTTGTTGTGATTGTAGGAAAAAGTTGTAGAGAAATTTAGAGCGCTCAAGTTTACCAAAAGATTTAAAAAAATTGCAAATGAAATGTTCAAACTCCTATTTATAAGTCTTAGGTAGGAAGTTATTAGAGGGCGGTTAAAATGAATTTCTGGTAAGTAAAGTGTTATTTTTATGTTAAGATACAAGTGTTGTTTCTGTTTAACCAGAAGGATAAGCACTTGTATTTCAAGGAAAGAGTTATCCATATTCTGAATCTCTAACTCTTCAAGACATCCTAAAAGTATTACTACTCAAAAATCTTGTCAACCTTCCAAGGTTATTCTCAACATGATGTTATTCTGAAATGCAGTCGTTCTCGATATGATGATGTTCTTAAAAATACTCTTGTAGAAAATTATATTTATTGGAACTACTACTGATGGAATCGCTATTAACAAAAAAACAAGCATCTTTAATATTATGGTCTTCCTTTTATATTATGATATGATATGATGATCAACAGGATCACTTATATATATATATATATATGTATGTATGTATACACAGACCATTTATGTAAACTCTCATTTTTCAGAAAACAACAATGTTTGACACATCCACCACATATATTCATATTGAATACTGAAGTAATATGTTTTCTTTCCGGTACAATCAATTAAATTACAAAGGGATAGTAGGGGAAGGGGCAACACATAGGTGTCTATTTTGCTAACTTAACTTTACCCCACACAAGTTACTTTCACTGAAATAGAGAGTTGTTGATTTGTCAAGACATGAGCTGTTTTGTCCCCAAGGATTGTATTACAAATTATGCAGTGATTAATTTGGTTAAATAGAAGGATTTATATACCAAATTCCTTCAAATGCATATCAGTAGAAACATAAGCGTAAGAAATCGCAGCTGTACGCCAAAATCCAGTGTTTCTATCTTTTTAACTTCATCTACTTTTTTTTTTTTTTTTTGGCTATAAATATAAGGTAAAAGAAGCTGCAGACCTTTTGCGCTCAACTGTCATTTTCCCTTGTAATGTGTTGCAATTCTGCATTTTAATCATTCCACTCTGCCACTAGGAGCCTCAAGTTTGTCCTTTTTCATTTAGTTTGATTGATGGGATGGATTATGTCGAGCAGGGTCGCGTATTGTATCAGTATTAAACATAGTTGCTCAAGCCGAATATAAATTCCAAATTTTATTTTACGTTTGTAAGTGGTTAATTTAAGTTTATTAAAATCTATTCATATTTTTTAATATTTAGTAATATATATAATATATTTTGTTATCATTATATATTTTATATTAAATTTATAAATATAAACAACTTAATATAATTTTTAATAGGTAATTCACGTAGAATTCAAATCACATAATAATAAAGAGAAAAAGAATCATATTATAAACTTGAAAAATAATCGAGTTTAGATTTTAAAAATTGTAATCTTATATTATCATAAATGAACTTAATTTTATTTCTCAACCTCATTTTTTAAAGTTAATATTTATGTTAAAACTTTCTCAAATATTAAGCGAATCTTTGAGCTTATATGATAATTTGAGTTAAGCTACCGACGAACATAGCAATTTTGGAGTATTACTATTTAAAAAAATTAACTATAATAGAAAGTAAAGTAGAATAAAATTATCACTGAATACATTATATATAATGTTAATGTTTCGTTTGATTATTAGTATAATAATATAAGGAAAAAAATTAATTAATACATGTGTTAAAATAATTAGACATAAAATAAGAAATAATTAATATAAATTTAAACTTAAAATTAAAATGATGAGTAAAAAAATTATTATAAAAATAAAACATTTTCAAGAAAAAGTCGTTTCTCTTTATCAGAAACAATTTATTATGAATTGAAATTATTATCATGTCCTACCAATATTATATAAAACGTATAATATATACTAAGAAAAAATAAAACAAATAAATGAATGATTAGATGTAGCCCTTCCCAACCATTTGGTGTAGTCTTATAATAATAATAATAAGAGGTGGTTTTGAGATTCATAATGGTGAAGAGATCTAAGTGAGATATTAACCCTATTTGATTAATACAAATAAACTATTGTCCAGTACTATAGTCTCAATATAAAATTTTTAATATAATTAAAAAAACTATTACATGTCTTACTTTTATTTTATTTTATTTTTGTGTACAATCTAAAAATGGGTTAATTAGGTAAATATATCAATTTTAAAATTAGGATTTTAAAAATTACGAACATGGGCTTTGTTTTTCTTAGGTAAATGTGGCCCCCGCGGCGTGTTTTTTAAAACTGTAATCCTAACCCTAAACCTTATTTTTACACCTGAAAATATTGGGATAAAATTCACACATCTCATCTAATTTTTTCGTGACAGATAATAATGTTATCTTTAAAAACTTTTAAAAAAAAAAATTCTTGTTAGAAGGCTTTTTTTTTTTTTACTTGTCATGTCAAAGTTTTTTTAACATTTTGAAATTATGTTTAATATTCGGTGATAGAATTTCCTATAAAATAAAGATGTTTATTGTAGAGGCTTTCATAATTAAATTTCGAGTATGTAAGCACTAAATTTTTGTCCGACTAGAGTTTGTGTTTAATTTTCAAAGTTTCAAAAAAAAGAAAATAAAATAAAAATAAAAAATTTTCAAAAAATAAAAATTGCATTTTGACCCTTAAACTTTTCTTAAATTGCATTTTAACCTTAAATTTTCTAAAAATTATACTTTAGCCCCAAAAGTTTTGCTGCATTTGTGATTTGGTCCTTCTAACAGATTACGTGATTTGGGGCACCCACTTCCCGGATTTTCAGGCCACCAGCATGGGTGGCTGCTCCTTCTTCACCCACTACCTGCAAATAGCATGGGAAACAAACAAAACGGTAGAAATAAAAAAGAAAAAACCACACCATAAAAGGGAGGTTTTTTTCGGCAAGAGAAAGATGAGGAGGATTCCCCCCATTGGACATTCGGTGAAGAGCAAAAAAACAAAAACAAAAGAAATTCCCCAGCAAAAAAACAAAATGGAACATTCCGCAATCTAAGTAAAAAAAAAAACTCCAATATTCGGCAAGCAACCAAGCAACCAAGGACTAACCACCAAGGACCAACTAAGCTCCCAAACTGAAACCCACTTCAAATAGCCAAGCCAATCGATTATCAGCTACCCCGAAATCCAAACCTCAACTACCCGTAGCTTGATTTCACGCGGCGCACACGATGGCTGTTGATGGCGCGCACAGTGGAAGGAGAAGGAGGGTTCAGCGGCTTGAAACTTGGATCTTTTCTTTCTTTCTTTGTTTGCTGTTGGAAACTTGTTTGTTTGGGGGTTTAATATTGAAAAAAAAAGAAATATTTTAGTTAATGGGTTGGTTTATGTTAGATTTGATGGGTTAAATTTGGTTTGGGTTAATTTGTATGTTGGGTGATATGTTAAGTTAGTGGGTTGGGTTGGTTGTGTTGGGTTTCTTAAGTTAGTGAGTTGGGTTGGTTTGTATTATTTTTTTAAAATTAGTGAGTTGGGTTTAGTTTGGTTTGAAATATTAAGTTAATTGGGCTGGGATTATTTTATAATAGGCTGAAATGATTTGAATATTTTGTCTTTATGTGAATTTTATGTGGGCCATGCAAAAATTTGGTCTAAAAAAGAAGAAAATAAATTTTAAAATAGTTGGGTCAACCCGAATCTATTTGCGGCAATCTGATCCAGTGATGATCACCAACAAAGGCCCATTTCAGCAGCCCGAGGAGAAAAGAGATTGATTTCAGTAACCCATAACATTAGGCTTCGGTATATTCTTACCCTTTTTATTATTATTTACTCATTCCGAATTTAATATATATTTTAGATCACATATTATTACAATGTTATTATTAGTTTTCTTTTTATTATTTTAGAAATATTTTTATTTTCTTCTAATTAATTTCAATAAATAAGGCAACGTATCGATTTAACATTAAGTCGTGGATTTCATCGCTATGTTGGGTGAATATCATTGGCTCGTATTAAAAATGGGACGTCCTTTTAAAAAGAAAAAAATTTAAAAATTTAAAAATTCTCGTGTTTTGAAATAGGATATTTATTTTTGAGATTATTGGTAAGTGATCAAATTTTATTTTTAAAATGTAGATGAGGATATGTAATTTGTCAAAATTCTAGTGTTGTTAACTTTTCGTGTTTCCAAAATTTTTCGTATTTTTAAAAAAAATATATATTGGGGTTTCAAAAATTTTCGTGTTTTCAAAATTTTCGTGTTTTCAAAATTCTCGTGTTTCAATCGGATCATGATTAAATATTAAATTGAATTCGTTTTTTGAAATTAAAGACAACGCGTGTTTAACGGGATACCAATTTTAGGCGCCGCGAGGGTGCCAATACTTTCCTCATGCGTAACCGACTTTCGAACCCTATTTTTCTCTAGATTTTGACATAGACCTAAACTCGGCCTTCTTTTTTACTCAAAAATAATTTTTTTCTGTTAAAAAGAAGATTTATTAGGTGTTCAATCACACTTAAGAAAAAAAATCGGTGGCGACTCTCTTTTTTTAATAAAATCGAAAGTTGGTTTTCAAATTTTCAATAATCGCCTCAATTAGCGACCAAAGAAAATTTTTACATAACCACAGTTGGCGACTCCACTGGGGACATTTTTTGAGAGCCGAGTCTAGAATTAAACGCGTGTTGTCAAAATTTTCAAAATTCATTGTTCAAATTAATATTTAGTCGTGATCCCTAAATTTTGTTTTTGAAAAGTCATGCATTTGCATCATGTTGTAAATATTCTTCTAACTTGTTTTATCTTGTTGTTTTTCAGCTCTAAGTTTTTATCGTTTTAGTTTTTTTAGTTTAGTTTTTAAATAAAACGTAAAGGTTTGTGAGTTTCTCCCCACACACCATGCACTTGCATTTTTGCATAACATGAGCTCTCTACCCGGGCTCCGTCCGCTTAAGTGGAAGTAAACACTATGCCTTCGTGAGTTAACTCGTCCCTCCGCACAGGCTAGTGAATACTTCCGGGTTACATATGACTTTTGCTTTCGTGAGTTAACTTGTCCCTCCGCATAGGCATAAGTAAATGTAATCCCTCGAATTGACCTCATAAGCATGTGATGGGCAATGACCGAGGCTCTGTACTAATCTTAGCAGATGACAGTACGAACAATTCGAGTACCTGTCTAGAACCAAAACCGCATGTAGTGAACCGTATGAGCCACCTAATTAGAGCCATGTCGAACCTCTGTCCGTTAATAGTCACCAAAATAAGTACACGGGAGAAACGCTTCTTGCCTTTCATTTCCTTTACATTTATACTGTTTATGCAAAGGAATTGAACCGGGTAGCTGAACTTGTTAGATTTTCCATAGTTTTTCTCAGTTCATATTTGTTGTGATTACTAACCAAGGTTGTTTGTCTTTATTTTTATTTTTCATAATGCATTATAGGCATCTTGATTAGAAAAGTGTTGATTAGAGATTGGTTGCCAAAAACGGGTTTCTGATGAAGGATTCAATTACACAAGTGATCGAGAAAAATACCGTAATTCGAGACTGGTCTTTGAAAACTCAGAAAGCGAAAGGGGACAGTTTAACGGAAGGATGTATCTCCAATCTTCCCGAGCAAGTAACTTCAAATACTCGTCAGAATAACCTCGAAGATTTGACTCGAATTTGGAAACAATGGGATCAGACACTAAGGGCATCTTCACCGAAAAGTACGGGGATATAGCTCACTTGATCGCCGTCAATGTAGACGAACAACTGATTCAAGCCATGGTTCGATTCTGGGATCCAGCTTACCAATGTTTCACTTTCAATCAGGAAGATATGACTCCGATCATAGAAGAGTATGCTGTCTTGCTTCACATTGACAATGTATAGTTTAGCAAGATATATGTGAAAGAGCCCAAACCAATGACTTTCAAGAAAAAGTTAGTGAGGTTGACGGGAATGACTGGTATGTGGGCTGAAAAACAAATAAAGAAAAAGAACGAAGTTAGTTGTGTTCCGTGGTTTTCTCTGCGAGATTTAGTTCAAAACCATCCAGATATTGTGAAGAGAATGGATCTGTTTGCTTTGGCCATTTATGGATTAATTGTCTTCCCAAAGGTTCTCGGGCATGTAGAAGTTGCGGTGATGGATTTCTTCAAAAGGTTGAGGCAAGGGATCAACCCCATCCCGACTATCTTGGCTGAGACTTTTAGATCTCTAAGCAGTTGTAGGAGAAAATGGGAAGGATGTTTTATCGGATGTGCGCAGTTGCTTAATATTTGGATTCTGAGCCATTTTTGGAAAGTAGAGCGCACACCCTTCTACATGTTTTCAAAAACATTTGCCCCATTGAAAGCTTATCTTGAGAAAGATTGGCCAAAGGATGTCACCAAACAGCACTGGGCTTCGTTTTTTCAAAACTTTCGCGCCGAAGAGATAACCTGGAGAGCACCATGGATCCGTCCTTCAGTTCTGTTATACAAATGTGGAAGCTAAGATTGGGTGCCTTTACTAGGATTATGGGGAGGATTTGGATATGCCCTATTAATAGTTTAAAGACAGTTTACTTCATGACAGTTCATACCTGCTACCGGAGGATTGGCATAGTCTGAGTTTGCCTTTACAGGTGAGGGTTACATGAAAAGAGTCTGAGATACTGCAAAGTCTTGGAAGGAAATTCACCTAATAGAGTTAGCTCTCTACACTGATACCATCACTCAAGATTATGACATATAGAGACAACGACGAGTGAATAGTCAACAAATCTTGCCGACGGATTATACTTTCCAGAATCCTTTCTCAGAAGAAATGTCGTCCAAGCTGGAAATAGCAAGACATGAATTTGAACGTGAAAAGGCTAAGCTGTTACGAGATATCAGTTCTCTTCAAGAGGAAAACTACCAGCTGAAGATTGATGTTCAAATTGAAAAATCTAAAACTGGGAAAGCTCAAAGAAAGGCTGAGATCGTAAGAAACGATTTAAGGGATTTTTATTTAAAAAATAAGAAATTAAGAAGCACTATAAAAAATAGTGGGTTGGGCAAATCATCGGCAAAATGGAAGGAAGAATTAAGCAACATCAAAGGTGGGATGGAATTCTAGAAAGGGAAAGCAAAAAAAGAAGAGGAAAAAGCTGCGCGTGTTATGATAGAGTTAAGGAAGAAGAATGCTGAGTATGAAACTGTGTCTGCAGAATTTGTGACTAGTCAGTCTGAACGTCAAGAGCTAAGAAGGAAAATACGAGATCTAGAAAATATTCTGCAATCTCGTCAACAACAGTTAGATACTCTCCTAAAAGCTCTAGAAGAAAAGAATGATCAGTACGACAGAGACACTCGCACTTACGAAAAAGCTCTCCAAGAAAAAGAAAATGCATCTAGGCTGTTTGATCAATGAAATTCGCAAGGCAGCTATGCAAATTATATAAATATCAGATGAAACCGAAGCTCTCAGTTGCCAATTCTCGCCGAGCCAAATGTCAAACATATCGGAGTTCCTAGAACGAGTGAAGAAACAAGGCGATGTGGCTAGGAAACTTGTTTAACTGCTAAATTAGATGGCAAAATGTTTTGTAATAGACTCTTCTAATTAATGAAATGCCTAGTATGGGGCTATCTTGAAATCAACACCAAATTCTTGCATATTTATTCATGACTAACAATCATTTAACATTCATTCATTCATCTATTCATTGCATGTACATATCACCATAATCATTCACTGAGGCTAAAAAACGTATAATCCGCAGTTGCAACACTACAAGTCTGGAATCATGTCCTTCTTACAGAACGCGTTGAAAAGCTAGAATTATGGAAGCCGAGTTCAATGAGAGAATTGAAAGGATGGAAATGACCCAAAGAGAATTGCAAGAGTAGTTGGCTAAGTCACAACAGGAAACAAGGGATT
Organism: Gossypium anomalum; assembly: GCA_025698475.1. Lineage (NCBI taxonomy): Eukaryota > Viridiplantae > Streptophyta > Magnoliopsida > Malvales > Malvaceae > Gossypium > Gossypium anomalum. The sequence continues at coordinate 23,649,222 of CM046966.1, forward strand.
TGATGGTAAGATCTCGAGAGGAATCACTCGAGCAAAGGGATCAAATGGCCAAAATGATGGAAATGATGACGTCTCTGATTAAAGGAAAGGGACCTATGCAGAGCCCTGACACTATGGAGCCTCAGCCAAGAACTAATCAGGATCAGGATCCGCTCTATCCCCCAGGATTCACTCCACCTCATGCACATGTAATGCAAAGAGAATATCCTCGAGGAGAACCTGCAAGCTTGGAGTAACAACCCGAACCCCCTGCTCATCTAGGGCAAGATATATTCGTATCGAACCCCGGAGCTAATCCTATCGATCCTAATGTTCTAGATTTGAATGATCCGGTAGAAATAGCTAGATTAAAAACGGATGATCATGATGTTCAGGATAAGTACAGGAGTTTGAAAAAAAGACTCAAAGGGATAGAAGGTACTAAAGCCTTCTCTGCATTGAGTGCCAAAGAGCTTAGTTTGGTGCCCGATTTGGTTCTGCTTCCGAAATTTAAAGTACCAAATTTTGAAAAATATGATGGAACGAGATGTCCAAAAGCGCATCTCATAATGTTTTACCGGAAGATGACTGGTTACGTGAATGAGGACAAATTACTAATCCACCGTTTCCAAGACAGCTTGATCGGATCAGCCCTTCGATGGTATAATCAACTCAGTAGAGAAAGGATCCGATCATAGAAAGACTTAGCATCAGTATTTTGTGAATAATACAAGCATGTATCCGACATGGTGCCTGATCGACTAACTCTGCAGATGATGGAAAAGAAGCCGACGGAGACTTTTAGGCAATACGCGCAAAGGTGGAGGGATATCTCGGCTCAAGTAGAACCTCCATTGACTAAAACTGAAATAATGGTCCTCTTCATCAACACTTTAAAAGTGTCATTTTACGATAAGTTGGTAGGAAGTGCCACGAAAGACTTCGCAGATATTGTAATATCCGAGGAACTTATAGAAAATGCCATCAAGAGTAGAAGGATGGAAAGTTCCGAGAGCTCGAAAAGGGTAGCACTTGTAAAGAAAAAAGAGGCAGAAGCCCATATGGTGGGAACTGAGAGCCACCACACTTCTAATCCTTACTCAGTCCAGCCACGACCTCGATATCGCCCACCTCCAAACTTTTATTATCCTCCCCAAAGCCCTTACTATCAAGCACCTCCTCCTTACCCTATCTACGCCACAGGTAACCAAAGACCATTTGCCATGTTCCCATTAAATACCATGCCTGCTCAAAGCCAACCCAAAAATAAATAAAGACTCACAAGATCCAATCCTGAAAAACCCCAGTTCACCCTAATTCTCGTGTCATACGGAGAGCCGTACCCAAAACTGTTGGAAAAATAATTAATATCCCCACATTATATGGCACCCTTGAAGCCTCTATACCCAAAATGGTACGATCCTAATGCTAGTTGCATGTACCACGCTGGAAACCAGAGGCATTTTACAGAAAATTGTTTGGCATTTAAAAGGAGGGTTCAAGGTCTTATTGATGCAGGCATTCTACGATTTGATGGTGCTGGCAATACGGCTGGAAATCCGCTCCCTAACCACACAAAAGTGAACATGAGCGCGGTGACAAAAGAAGACAGGTGGCGTGCCAAAAGTTGTGTTTCTGAAATAAAGACACTGCTGCGAAAGATTTGGGAGGCAATGGTTGAAAAGGGGCTGTTCTATCACCCCAACAGGATTTTCAAAGAAGAAAATACAAAAAGTCAATGTTTTTGTGATTTTCATGAGATCGAGGGGCATGACATCCAGTCTTGTGAAGGATTCAGAAAACTACTTCAAGACATGATGGACAATAAGGAAGTCGAGATCTTTAACAAAAAGGAAGAGGCCGATGAAGGAGAAGTATGCACTTCTGATAATCAATCATCAGGTTTCCCTTATAGTGCTGATCGACCATTGGTGATTTATTACAATACAAAAAAGGAGCAAGTGAAACCAAAGATGATAATTGAAGTACCATCTCCTTTCCTTTACAAAGACAACAAGGCAGTACCATGGAAATATGATGTCAACATTATCATACCTGAAGGTGAAAAATCTAAAGTCACGACCGAAAATGTTGGCGAAGTAGGACACTTCCCCCGCAGTGGGAGGTGTTATTCTAAAGTGGTCGAACCAATGAAGAAGACTAATGACTTGAAGCAGAAAGGAAAGGCACCGATGCATGAGGCCGAGGTTGAACTTGAGACTCCGTCCGAACAAGAAGTTAAAAGGCCTATGAATGAAGAGGAAGCACATGAATTCTTAAAGTTCATCAAGCATAGTGAATATAACGTCGTGGAACAGTTAAGCAAACAACCGGCACGAATCTCGGTATTATCCCTACTGTTGAATTCAGAACCACATCAGAATGCTTTGCTGAAAGTGTTAAATCAAGCTTACGTGACAAGCAATATATCTGTCGAAAAACTTGATAGGTGGGTGAATAACCTGAACGCGGATAATTTTATTTCTTTCAGTGATGACGAAATACCGTCAAATGGTAGGGGCTCCGTAAAAGCATTGTATATCATAACCCGTTGTAAGGGTTATATAATACTGAATATGCTCATTTATAACAGGTAAGCACTCAATGTCATATCTTTGGCTACGCTTTCTAGAATTTTAATTGATATATCTTATCTGAGGCCTTGTCACTCTACAGTAAGAGCATTCGATAGGACAAGACGAGAAGTCATGGAAAAAATCGAAATTCTTCTAGAAGTGGGCCGCTATATATATGACATCGAGTTTCAGGTTATGAACATCACGCCTTCGTATAATTGCCTTTTAGGAAGGCCTTGGATCCACTCTGCTGAGGTAGTTTCTTCATCTCTCCATTAAAAAGTGAAGTTTATCATGGATGGTATTTTGGTCACTGTCATGGGTGAGGAAGACATTGTCGCATCTATCTCTGCTGATACACCATACCTCGAGTTTCATTCTCATTAACTTCATAATTTTTCCTCTTTTCACGGCCTGTCTTTACATGTACCTCATATCATGCTATCACATTATGCTTATTGGTCCCAATACTTTGATGCTCCTCTATAGTTTTCTTTTCCATTCAACTTTCAGGTGCTCAGATGTTAACGACATGAACAAACCCGTTACAAGTCTTGAAATCGACTTCGAGAAAGCTATTTGTTTAAGAGAATTCGAAGCCGAGGAAAATACTGAAGACTGTGTCTCGTCTCTTAACTTACTAAGAATGGTAGAATAAGAAGATAAACAAATTCTACCTCATCAAGAAGTTGTCGAGATGGTAAAATTGGGAAATGAAGAAAAGAGGCAAGAAGTGAAGATTGGGACCACCATTTCAGATGACACCAGACGTGATTTGATCGCTTTACTCCATGAGTACAAAGATGTATTTGCATGGTCGTATCAGGATATGCCAGGTTTGAACGAGGATGTAGTGGTCCATAAACTCCCACTGAAACTAGAATGCAAACCCATTCAACAGAAGCTAAGACGAATGAGACCTGAAATGTTGTTAAAGATAAAAGAAGAAGTCAAGAAACAGTTTGATGCTGGCTTCCTACAAGTCTCCAAGTACCTAGAATGGGTAGCTAACATAGTACCAGTACCAAAGAAAGATGGCAAGGTACGAATGTATATGGATTATAGCGATTTGAATCGAGCAAGTTCTAAAGATAATTTTCCCTTGCCACACATCGATACATTGGTGGATAACACAGCCAAACATTCATTATTTTCATTCATGGATGGATTCTCGGGTTATAATCAGATAAAGATGGCTTCTGAGGATATAAAGAAAACTACTTTCGTAACAATTTGGGGAACATTCTGTTATAAGGTGATACCGTTCGGATTAAAGAACGCTGGGGCAACATATCAGAGGGCCATGGTGATATTGTTTCATGATATGATGTACAAAGAAATAGAAGTCTACATCGATGATATGATCGCCAAATCCAAGGGGGAAAGAGAGCATGTTGGAAATCTTAGGAAGTTGTTCGAAAGACTGAAAAAGTTCCAGCTGAAGCTTAATCCAGCCAAGTGTACGTTTGGGGCTACCTTGGGAAAATTGCTAGGCTTCATCGTCAACGAGAGAGGCATTGAAGTTGATCCAGATAAGATAAAATCCATACAAGAACTACCACCTCCGCGCACGTAAAAAGAAGTCAGAGGATTTTTAAGAAGGTTGAACTACATCGCCCGATTCATTGCTCAACTTACCAACCAGTGTGACCCAATTTTTTAACTCCTTCGAAAGCATAATCCAGGAGAATGGAACGAGGAGTGCCAAATAGCTTTTGATAAGATAAAACAATACTTATCTAGTCCCCCGGTGTTAGTACCGCCAATTTCAGGAAGACCGTTAATATTGTATCTAACTGTGTTCGAAAAGTCAATGGGTTGCGTACTAGGGCAACATGATGAGTCGGGGAAAAGAGGAAAGGCGATTTACTATCTCAGCAAAAAGTTCACAGAGTATGAGGCAAAGTATTCGTCAATTGAAAAATTTTGTTACGCTTTGGTTTGGGTAGTTTGGAGGCTCAGACAATATAAGTTGTATCATACGACATGATTAATTTCAAAGTTAGACCCAATAAAGTACATGATAGAATCACCTGCACTCTCAGGAAGAATGGCACGATGGCAAATCCTACTGTCAGAGTACGACATCGTCTATGTGAGCCAAAAGTCGATAAAAGGGAGCGCAATAGCTGACTTCTTAGCAACTCGAACAACGGAGGAATACAAGCCATTGAGATTTGACTTCCTAGATGAAGACTTGAAGTGCATTACAGAAAAAGAATGTGAGTCATCAAAAGAGAAGTCATGGAAGATGAGCTTTGATGGTGCGTCAAATGCATTGGGGCATGGGATTGGAGCAGTGTTGGTATCACCAGAAGGGAACCATTATCTGCTTACTGCCAGGTTGAATTTCTTCTATACCAATAACATAGCGGAATATGAGGCTTGTATCATGGGACTTCGTTCAGCCATTGAACGAAATGTCAAAATCCTAGAGGTGTACGGGGATTCAGCATTGGTGATTTGCCAAATCCGCGGAGATTGGGAAGTGAGAGATCCAAAATTAGTTAAATATAGCGACCTAGTAGCAAAATTGGTTAAAGAATTCAAAGAAGTGACATTTAATTACTTCCCACGAGAAGAAAACCAATTGGCTGATGCCTGGGCCACTTTGGCTTCAATGTTCAAAGCAAACAAAGAAACGAAAATAATGCCTCTCCAAATGACCATATATGAGGTCCTTGCACATTGTTGTAGCATTGAAAAAGAGACAGATGAACGACATTGGTTCCTTGATATCTTAGAATATATCAAGAATCAAAGATATCCCGAACAAGAAAATGAGAACGACAAAAGAACAATCAGAAGAATGTCAGCGGGATTTATTCTTGATGGGGACATCCTATACAAAAGAAAAAAAGATCAAATGCTCCTAAGATGCGTGGATGCTGTTGAAGCCAGAAAAATACTTGAAGATGTCCATGTAGGAATTTGTGGAATGCATACTAATGGTTTCACTATGGCTAGACAGATTATGAGACTCGGTTATTACTGGCTGACGATGGAAAGCGACTGCATTAGTTATTCACGAAAGTGACACAAATGTCAGACTTACGGCGATAAAATTCATGCAGCCCCTTTGCCCCTTCATGTCATGACTTTTCCGTGGCCTTTTTCTATGTGGGGCATGGATGTTATAGGGCCGATTTCTACAAAAGCTTTTAATAGACACTGGTTCATTTTTGTGGTTATATGTTACTTCACGAAATGGATAGAAGCTGCTTCATTTGCTAATGTGATAAAGATTGCAGTTTGTAGGTTCTTGAAAAAGGAAATCATATGTCGATATGGTTTGCCTGAGAGAATCATCTTGAATAACGCCTTGAACCTGAACAACAAGATGATGAAGGAAGTGTGTGAGCAATTTCAAATAAAGCATCATAACTTCTCACCCTATCGCCCGAAAATGAACAAAGCTGTGGAAGCGGCCATAAAAAATATTAAGAAGATTATTGGAAAAATGACCGAGACATATAAAGACTGGCAATAAAAGCTACCATTTACTTTGTATGCATATCGCACATCTGTGCGGACATCTACGAGGGCAACTCCTTTCTCTCTGGTCTACGTAATGGAAACTTTGCTGCCCATCGAAGTCGAGATCCCCTCTCTATGAATGTTAATGGAGTCGGAACTAGAGGAATCAGGATGGGTTCAAACTCGATACGACCAGCTAAATCTTATCGAGGAAAAACGCTTGAAGGCAATCTGTCATAGACAGATGTACCAAAAGAGAATGATCGCGGCTCATGACAAGAAGGTACGACCAAAAGAATTCCACGAGGGAGAACTTGTACTGAGAAAAATTCTCTCAATACAAAAAGACTTTCGAGGAAAATGGGCACCAAATTGGGAGGGACCATATGTCTTAAAGAAGGCCTTCTTGGGTAGAGCTTTGATTCTCACTGAGATGGATGGGAAGGAGTTACCTAATCCAGTGAACTCAGATGCTGTGAAGAAATATTATGCTTAAAAAAAAGAGAGAGAGAGGAATCGACATAAAAACTCAAAAAGGGCATCTTGATAAATAAAAAAGAATCAAGATGAACCCCCGAAAATAGAGTCTTGATAAACAAAAGGGTTAGGATGAAAACCCGAAAGGGGTGTCCCAATGAAGCAGATTTGGGTTTGAATAGTGAGTCCAACGGTGAGACTACAGTATTTGAAGCATTTTCAGAAGCTTGAAATCTTTTACACAAGAAGCTATGCTTGAAAAGATTAAGAAACGTGGAAGAGTTCATGCGTTGAATATCTCGAGCATTTGTAGCCACTAAATATGATCCCCTTTCTCTTTATAACGCTTTTAACTTTTCTTAGTCAACTTTCTTTATATGTTACTTTTGAAATAAATAAATGTGAGGTATCCCTTTCATACCTACTTGACCATTTTCATGCATATCGTTGTGTGGTTTAAATAATAAATAGTAGAATGACATACTCTAAACAAAAGAAAGGTTGAGCATTACCCGGATGAGAATTCGATAAGTACGAGGCTTTAAAGCAAGGACAAAGTTCAACAGGGGGCAAAAGAGTGATATCTGAGAAACACAGATTACTAGTAAAGCTGGAGGACGGGTACAAAGCCTGAAGAGAAAGTCAAGAATCGAAGCAATGAATGCAGATCATCACAAGAATCGTGATGAAAAGAGATATATGACAAACAAGTCCAAGGCACATAGCATAATCATGTAGGCATACAGGCATTTAAGACAAGCATGTGCGTATCATGATAACATCATGCATGACATATGCAAGTACTCCAGCAGAGCGAGAGGTTTTGATGATATTTATACTGGATCAAGGAAAAAGACACCTGAAGTTCCACCAGATGATATGTTTTCGTATCTTGATATTTTTATTTCTGTTTTTCAAAAATCAACTCATATTGCGAGAAGTGAGTTGAGCCTCGGGTCACACACTGAGCTATTTTCAACTTCTGTTTTTCAAAAAAAAAATCAACTCATATTGCGAGAGGTGAGTTGAGCCTCGGGTCACACGCTGAGGTATTTTCAATTTCTGTTTTTCTAAAAAATCAACTTATATTGCGAGAGATGAGTTGAGCCTCGGGTCACACGCTGAGGTATTTTCAATTTCTATTTTTCAAAAAAATCAACTCATATTACGAGAGGTGAGTTGAGCCTCGGGTCACACGCCGAGGTATTTTTCAATTTTTGTCTTTCAAAAAATCAACTCATATTGCGAGAGGTGAGTTGAGGCTCGGGTCACACGCTGAGGTATTTTTAATTTTTTTTGCTTTTTCAAAGATCAACTCATAATCCGAGAGGTGAGATGAACTTCGGGTCCCATCCCAAGCTATTTTCAATTTTTTGTTTTTCAATAAAGAATAAAGATTGGACAATCGAACAAAATTTAGTGCTTTTAAGTCTTTGCACTATCCCTGTTTCACAACGATGAGCAAAGAGGGGCAGTTGTAAGCACTAAATTTTTGCCCGACTAGAGTTTGTGTTTAATTTTCAAAATTTCAAAAAAAAATAAAATAAAAATAATTTTTTTTGAAAAATAAAAATTACATTTTGACCCCTAAACTTTCCTTAAATTGCATTTTGACCTTAATTTTTTTAAAAATTACACTTTGGCCCCAAAAGTTTTACTGCATTTGTGATTTGGTCCTTCTAACAGATTACGTGATTTGGGGCACCCACTTCCTGGATTTTCAGGCCACCAGCATGGGTGGCTGCTCCTTCTTTACCCACTACCTGCAAATAGCATGGGAAACAAACAAAATGGTAGAAATAAAAAAGAAAAAACCACACCATAAAAGGGAGGTTTTTTTCGGCAAGAGAAAGAGGAGGATGATTCCCCTCATTGGACATTCGGTGAAGAGAAAAAAAAAAACAAAAGAAATTCCCCAGCAAAAAAACAAAATGGAACATTCCGCAATCTAAGTAAAAAAAAAAAACTCCAATATCTGGCAAGCAACCAAGGACCAACCACCATTAACACAACAACCAAGCTCCCAAACCGAAACCCACTCCAAATAGCCGAGCCAATCGATTATCAGCTACCTCGAAATCCAAACCTCAACTACCCGTAGCTTGATTTCACGCGGCGCACACGATGGCTGTTGATGGCGCGCAAGGTGGAAGGAGAAAGGGGGGTTTGGCGGCTTGAAACTTGGATCTTTTCTTTCTTTCTTTGTTTGCTGCTGGAAACTTGTTTGTTTGGGGGTTTAGTATTGAAAAAAAAAAATATTTTAGTTAGTGGGTTGGTTTATGTTAGATTTGATGGGTTAAATTTGGTTTGGGTTAATTTGTATGTTGGGTGATATGTTAAGTTAGTGGGTTGGGTTGGTTGTGTTGGGTTTCTTAAGTTAGTGAGTTGGGCTGGTTTGTATTATTTTTTTAAAATTAGTGAGTTGGGTTTAGTTTGGTTTGAAATATTAAGTTAATTGGGCTGGGATTATTTTGTAATAGGCTGAAATGATTTAAATATTTTGTCTTTATGTGAATTTTATGTGGGCCATGCAAAAATTTGGTCTAAAAAAGAAGAAAATAAATTTTAAATAGTCGGGTCAACCCGACTCTATTTGCGGCAATCTGATCCAGTGACGATCACCAACAAAGGCCCATTTCAGCAGCCCGAGGAGAAAAGAGATTGATTTCAGTAACCCATAACATTGGGCTTGGTATATTCTTACCCTTTTTATTATTATTTACCCGTTCCGAATTTAATATATATTTTAGATCACATATTATTACAACGTTATGATTAGTTTTCTTTTTATTATTTTAGAAATATTTTTATTTTCTTTTAATTAATTTCAATAAATAAGGCAACGTATCGATTTAACATTAAGTCGTGGATTTCATTGCTATGTTGGGTGAATATTATTGGCTTGTGTTAAAAATGGGACGTCCTTTTAAAAAGAAAAAAATTGAAAAATTTAAAAATTCTCGTGTTTTGAAATAGGATATTTATTTTTGTGATTATTGGTAAGTGATCAAATTTTATTTTTAAAATGTAGATGAGGATATGTAATTTGTCAAAATTCTAGTGTTGTAAACTTTTCGTGTTTCCAAAATATTTCGTGTTTTTAATATATATATATATATTGAGGTTTCAAAGTTTTTCGTATTTTCAAAATTCTCGTGTTTCAATCGGATCATGATTAAATATTAAATTGAATTCGTTTTTTGAAATTAAAGACAACGCGTGTTTAATGGGATACCAATTTTGGGCGTCGCGAGGGTGTCAATACCTTCCTCGTGCATAACCGACTTTCGAACCCTATTTTTCTCTAGATTTTGACGTAGACCTAAACTCGGCCTTCTTTTTTACTCAAAAATAATTTTTTTCTGTTAAAAAGAAGATTTATTAGGTGTCCGATCACACCTAAGAAAAAAGATCAGTGGCGACTCTCTTTTTTTAATAAAATCGAAAGTTGGTTTTCAAATTTTCAATAATCGCCTCAATTAGCGACCAAAGCAAATTTTTACATAACCATAGAGTAGATTGTTTTTATAAGGAGGTTTGCATAAGGAGACCATTGTTGATGTTAAAAATTTAAAGTTTAAAAATCGTCCCAACAAAGTAAATTAGTTCAGGTAAGTCTTGTTGTTTTAATTTGGACAATGATAATATTTTCATTTTAAACATGTGAAACAAATTATTTGGGTCAAGATTAGTAAACGAATTAAAGTTGTTATTTATTACGACAGTAAAATTTGTGACATCAATATTGGGGTCATTTTTGTATCAGCCCAATCTACATAATTGACTTTCAACCAGTGCATAAAATTGTACGAGCTTTAGTCAAGAATTAGAAGGAAAGTGTCGACTTCAAGCCAGAGGAGAATTACGAGATTGAAATATAGATATTTAATGTCACTAAACCCTATTAGATATGATATATTTGAGGTCAAAGACGACATAGATGTCTAGGCGATACTCGATAGGCATTGCTCTAGTGGAAATGCTATACTAGAGTTATATGTCCACTTTGTCGATGTTGAGGAAAGTGGTTCGAGTTCGACAACAGTTCCAGTAAATTTGTTTCGGGAACAAGAAGCAAAAAGTCCAACCACACGGTTGTGCGATGGTTTCACATCGTTGTTACAAAGCTTCTACCAAGAAATGCTGGAATCATCAATGGGAAGGCATTCCTTAGTTTCAGCCATCGTTTTCAACTTTGGCGTACAGTCGGGTTAGTTGGTAACCCGAACTCGGAGACCCTGACATGACATTCTGTGAGTTCTTTTGATTTCAACTTCCAAACATCACTGTTCTATGCTAGAAACACGTATGTGGTTATGCCATCAAATTACACTGGTAACAATCCACAAGTAGTATTAGTTTTAATGTAGGATTTACAAGAACGAATATTGTACTCCCTACAACCTACGCAAACGAAGGGACATCTAATCATGGACATGCAACTATGGTTGGCAATGAAGAGGGATATGAAATCGATGATGATTCAATTTGGGAGTTGATAAGGGCGCACTTTCAACCTCCATGCTGCCACCTCACGCCTTTTGCTAGAGCGTTTTTGTCTTCTCTTTCCAAAAATGACCTACAATCCTAAATTTTGTTTAAAATCAACACATTTACTTAATTAACCCGTCTAAAAAAAACGTCATACTTTTTTAAAAAATATATAAAAGATGAAAATGGTGAGAGATAAAGAGTATTTTGGTCGTCCACTTCCGCCTCACCTAAAAATATTACAAAATATTACAATCATGTGGATATAAAGCAAAGGAGGAGCAAAAAATGAAGGTGGAGGCATTGGTGAGTCCCACTCTTAAGAAATAGAATTCCGCTTGGCATCTCCAATTTTGGTAGATGATACCCTGGTTTTAATATCTACCAGCCTACAAGGAGGAGCAAAAAATGAAGGTGGAGGCATTGGTGAGTCCCACTCTTAAGAAATAGAATTCCGCTTGGCATCTCCAATTTTGGTAGATGATACCCTGGTTTTAATATCTACCAGCCTACCTACCATCAATTTCATGCCTTCTCAACTTTGGAATTAATGGAGTTTTCACATGTATTTACCTATATTCCATAAATAATTAAAAAGGATTTTTATGTAATACATACACATATCTATCATCTATTAAATAAACTTACATAAATAAAAAACTACAAGGAATATGAATAAAAATATGTTAGGATTACCAAATAATTAAATCTTAGATTTTAAAGTAACTATTTCTAAATTCGTATATTATTTTTTTTTGTCCCCAATTGATTTATGGAATTTTACTAATGTCTGGTTAAGTTGAATGTGATGGGTTTTTAAAAAAAATTATGTAAATATTATTATGAGGGGATTTTTATTATTTTATATTTTAAATATATATATATACACACACAATTTTAATGCTTATTATATAAAAGTTTTGATTCAGAGTCATAAAATAAATTTGAAAATGTTTGCATGGAAGTGTTTAGATTAAAAAGGTGGTGACAATATTGGTTTACCTAACCCCTCTATTTATTTTTTCTTTACCTTACCTTACCTTAAAAAGCATCAACATAAATAACTGAAAGGTTTCCTATAGAAGATAAAAAGAAACACTTGTGCTTGCATTTCTACACTAGTCCAAATAGCATTCCATTTTTCTGATGCTTTGATCCAAATCAAATGGTTTTGCACATTGTTTATTGAGAACAAAAATAATAGACAAATTTCAACACAATTCAAATGAGCAGCAGAATCTTATCCACAGGAAACGAGAGAATCCAAATTCTCGCTTGCATTTTTCCTTTTTAAAATCTTGCCCCAAATATATAGTAATAATAATATTGATTATATGATGATGATAAAAGAAAAACAAAATTCCAACTTGTAAAAGCCACCTCTGTCACCTTCTTCTTCGGCATTCCTCGGGTTTACTCTGCATAAGTTGCAATTCAAGACTCAATGGAATTGTTTTGATTTTTTAGAGTTCCATTAAAAGAGTGGGCAAACGAGGCGTTTCTTTGGCACCGCATACAGTCGGTTTGCCCGAGGTGCAGTGAGTCCGAAAATATCGCTCATGTCCAATTCACTCGGTTTCATTCCATCAGGCAATTCCCACGTAAAACAGTGGAGCAAATGAGCCACCGCCATATCAAGAGCATATAACCCGAGTTGCATACCCGGACACGACCTGCGGCCCGACCCGAACGGGATGAACTCGAAGTTGCTGCCTTTGAAGTCCGGGACTCCTTCCCTCAAGAATCTGGATGGCTTGAAACTATCAGGTTCCTCCCATGAGTTTCTGTCCCTGCCAATGGCCCAAGCGTTTATCATCACGCGCGACTTCGCCGGGATTTGGTACCCCGCCACCACGGCGTCCTCCGCCGTTTCATGGAGCAATAGGGGGATCGGAGGGTGGAGCCTGAGGGTTTCTTTCAGTGTGCACTTCAGGTAGGTTAGTTTATCGAAATCGGATTCTTCCACACGGCGGTCGAGCCCCACCACCTCCGCCAGCTCCTGTTGGACTCTCTTCATTTCTTCTGGGTTTCTCATTAGCTCCGACAAGGCCCACTCGATCGCCGATGCCACCGTCTCCGTCCCGCCGAACATCACATCCTGAAAATCCATCTCCTCACTCAGAACTATACATATGTGTATATGTGTTTATATTCGTATAAAGAAACTGACAATGACATGCATTTTGATGTATATTACGTAGCAGGGGAGGGGGCACCAAAGGGACAGCGGCCTCGGTCCCAAAAAAGTAAATTATATTTTAATCCTTTCAAAATTGTAAAAGTTGTAATTTACTACCCTAATATAAAATTCAAAGGAATCATATATACCATGATAATGGCTTTGATGTTGTCCCTGGTTAATTTGATTGAATTTTGTACATCTTCTGATTCGTTTACTTTGGCTTCTTCACTGTAAAAAGTGAGCAAATCATCAACCATGTCGGTGTCACCATCATCGGGACCGTCACCGTTCCTTTTCTTCTTCTCGATGTGATCGTCTATGATGGTGTCAATGAACTTGTCCAATGCACAACGAGCATTCTCTAGCCGTGTATTGAGGCCTTGAGGATCAGCCCAACCGAGCCAAGGAATAAAATCCGCGATATTGAAAGCACCAAAGAGCTTGGAGAACTCTTGCAAGATCCTAATGAACTCGTCTTGCCCTTCTTGGGAGATAGAACCAAAAGCTGACCTGTAAATGATGTTCTTCGTAAGGTTAAATATCAACTCACCCATATTAATGGCTTTCCCCGTGTTGGCTGCAACAGCTTTCACAAGCGAGTCCACTTCGTCCCTTATCGACTCCCATGACTCGGCTCTTTTCCTACTGAAAAGCTTCATGACGCTGAGCTTCCTCATCTGCCTCCAGAACGGCCCGTAATGAGCGAAAGCCATATCGGCTCTATCGTACGTCAGGTAACTGATGGCTATGGTGGCTGGCCTGTTGGAGAATATATTGTCCTGAACCTGAAGGACCTGGCGAGCCATCTCGGGGTTTGAAATGGCCACCATGTGTAGGAACCCCATCTTGAGGTGAAATATGCCGCCGTATTGGTGAGCGAGCTTGGCGAGTCCACGGTGAGTTAACTGGTCCATCATCATCATGTTGCCGATAATTGGCAACCCTTTGGGTCCTGGAGGAAATGGTTTTCGACGGAGCCGAGAGATGAGGCCTAATAAGAGAAGGAAAGGTATAACGAAAAGAAGGGCCATAGGCAATGGTTCCATGGTTTGTATCAAAGAAAAATCCACGGCTTGTTTTAGAGACATGAATATATGTGTGTGTGCACAAAATATGCAACTCCTGGAATGTTGCTAGTTTTTTTGTCAGATATTAAGGGGGGTTTTATACAGGTTTTTGAGCATGTTCTTGTAGGAAATATATAATATTTATTATATATGCACATGCACATGCACATGCACATTGGTGATTGGCTAGTTCTACTATTTATGTATTTATTTTTCAATATAAAATATGTTGTGATTTGCACGTGAAAGTAAAGACTTGGCTTGTAAGAAAATAAGTAAAAAGGTGGCAACATGAAATAATAATTCACCTTCTTTTAAGAAAAGAAGAGTTAATCTTATTAAGATCCATATATATGTATACATAACCATATGGGGAATTAATACTAAAAATTTGGAAGTACATAAATTCCTATATATGGTTCTTATAAACATGCGTATCCAATCTGTTTGTTACGTAGATTTCAAAGCCAAACATTTAATTTATTCTTCCTAATTTTCTTAAAATATTTTAAATCAATTTCTTCCTTCGGGGCCCAGGAAGAAATTGTGTGATAAATTTAAATTTTCTTATTTGAATTTTTAATGTTTGAGAGAAGTCAAAATACCTTTTTTATTTAAATTATTAATATTTAATAAATCTAAAATTACAATTTTTATCTGCTTAAAACCTCACATTAACAAAATTGCAGTTGTATATTATTTATGCACTTTTAACATTGCCAACAAAGTTTTAGGATATGAAAGGACGTGAATTTGAGTATACTAAAATACACTTATCTTCTATTTAAGAGTTGAAAGGAGTTATAAATAATCTTAAAGTATACAAAATATCTTCTAAAACTATCCTATCTCTCCTCCTTATATATATATATATATATATTTATCTTTGACTTAGTCAAGAGGAAAATATTAAAAAACCTAAAATTTTTATTATAAGGATATTTATGTTTTTCAATAATTTTATAATTTAAATTGGATAAAAATCTCAAAATGGATGAATGATAAAATTACAAAATTTAAGATTTTAGTGTTGGTGTTAATTTATATATTTTTTTCTTCACTCATTACATGAAAGAATAGATAAAGGAGTGCAAATGAATTAACAATACTAACATATTTTTCATTTAATAAAAGATTGTTATACTACAAATTGAAAAATTAATTTAAATCTTATGTAATTTAACCACAATTACAAATATCTTTAAAAAAAAACACACCTCACCTGGTTCTTATGATTTTATCACATTATAATTCATTTCAGAATGGGGACTTCTTAACTTCTTTGCTGGAATTATTTAAAAAAAAAAAAAAAAAACTTTCAATCAATGAGTATTAAATATAAGTGTTGGATGTTATAGTAAGACATTTTATATTCTTAAAAAAATAATATAAATTTAAATTTTATATACAATATTATTAAAAAGGATAATTATAAATCTTAAAAAGATTAATTTTTATAAACTGTAAAATATGCATTAAATTAAATGTGGGTTAAAGAACTCATAATCAAATATATTGATTAAAGTTTAGATGGAAATTAAGAAATGAATAATGATAGAGGGGAAATTAAGGGAAAAAATATCAGGGGAGCAGGGATATTCATAAAGGAAAGGTGAGAGATTTGATGCAAGACCTTACCTATAACTTGCATCGCTATCTGCCCTAGACATTGGAACCGTCGACGTTTTCATCTCACCATTTTTTAGTATTTTATTTTTCACATGAAAAAAAAACATTAGTCGGATTTTATTTATGATTGAATCACTTAAAATCTAAGAAAATGGGGGTGAAGAGATTGCGTGTTGTAGCATCAGTTAAACGTCATTGTTGTTCTTCATTTCATATCTGACTCCCAATTAAACTTGAATTTTAGCATTTCAGTTTTGAATGGGCAATAAGCATAATTTACTGAAAATACCCTAACCATCCTTATCTGATTCAATAGTTTTTCATTTCTCATTTACCCCCACTAATATCTCTTTTCATATTTAATTAAAAAATAATAACATTTTTTTATTAATTAAAGGATGAATTTGTTATCAATATTTTATTAAGTAAATGTCCATAAAGTTTAAGATAAGTTTTTTATATATTTAAAGTTTTAATAGATCTTTACTTTATTTATACTTGTAAATATTTTGATTAATCAATAAAAATACACCCTCTTTTGCTTTCTTATTTTCTTTGTTATTTACTTTCTGTCTTTTTATTTTATAATATTTATTATTTATTTATTATTTTCATTTTTTTTTATCCAACATCTTTTAATTAAAAATTATACTATATTTTAATGTCAACGTATCTTAAACGAAATGCATATTTTCAATTAATATCAGCTAATGACATCCCACAAAAAGAATACAATGGTTTAAGATGAATCAAAATAGGTTAATGACTAATGTTTGAATGGAAAAAAAAAAAAAAAGTATTTCTTTAAAGCCAATAAATATTTATGTTTTTAATTTTAAAATTTTATGTAATATTTTTATTTTCTTATATATATATGTAAGCTTTTTCTTTAAAAAAAAACATCTTATGAGTGAAAACTATATTTTTATTTTCTTTTTGTCCCTCTTTAATTTTTTTAATGATTTCTCGTGTTGATACATGTTAAATATTTTTAAATTAATTTTAACTCAATTATATATTAATTTTGAGATTTTATTTTTTTAGGGTAAATTATAAAAATAATTACTTTTGTTTGTTTTAAATTACATTTTAGTCACTTATGTTTGAAATGTTACGTTTTAGTCGCTTACATTATCGTTTTGTTACGAAGTGGTTAATCTACTGTTAAACTCTATTACTTACCTAACAGCAGTTCAAATGTGTTATAAATGCCTACTTATCTTATTTAACATTTTTTTGAAAATTTTGTATTAATTTAAAAAATTAAATATTAAAAATTTCTAAACTATTGAGTAAGTATATTTGCACTAAACCTCATTAAGGTTATTGTTAGAAATAAAGCTTCTCAAATACCTCACATTACATATAATATTTTTCCATAAAAAAAATCCTTAAATAAAGAATGTCTAAATAGCTAAAGTAGAAGTGGACCAACGGCCTATTTATTTGCCTCTTCAAATGATGATTCAACAATATTTTAATAAGCTTTCAACTCTCCTTTAAAAGTGAAATTATGTGATTAATTATCTTGAAAAATACTCAAATAAATCTCAATTTTAAAACTCTCAGGATGAGGATAAAAATGAATATCCGCCAAGGTTCAAGCTACTCTCCTCCCTCGAAAAATTTGCTCTACCAACAAACATAAATAATTAAAAATAAAATATATCAACACCTAGCAAACATAAAATGAGAGGAGGAAATTAAAGTTTCAAATAATAACTATTTCATATATTTAGTAATCTTTTTTATACGTTTAATATAATTGATGTATACTATAAGTACACATTTAAGTTGATGAGTAGGCTCACAAAACAACTTAATTGATACGATATTAAGTTTAAAAACGTACTCAAATGGAACATCACCGCAAGGCGAATCAAATAACATGTTGCCAGGTGCGACTTGATGTAGTTTGAACCTAGTTGATCGCTTTCGATTTCAACAGCATTCCCACAGCTGGCCTATAAGGTTCCTGCAGCCCTTGGTAAGTGTCCATAAAATTAATCAATTTCAGTTTTTGTTTGCAGTCAAAATCCCCAACTACAACCCTTTCACTTCAATCCATAATCCCTCAAATCCTGCTTCCACTCATCCATCTTTCTTTTCTCAAATCACAAACACAAAAACTAAAACAACAGAAATGACAATGCACTTTTTTTTACCTAAATTTGTTCAACTCGCCACGGGTTTCCAGTTTACTTTGGATTCAATGTTTTGGTTTACTGACCAAAATCAACCATTTCCTTGGTTTACCAACATGCATAACACTCTAGAATTTTCCGGTTTTTATACAAATATTACAATATATGAAAAAAATTTTAATTACCAAAAGAGGATTTTTTTCAACAGCCTAACTGATTCGCGGTATCATCTTAACTTTTTACCAATCATTATTCATTTATGTGTTTAAAAAATAATATTTTAGTGATGCTGCCCACCGTTCTTAAAAAATACTCGTATTTTCTGGTGTACATACGAGGAAAAAATAAATTTTTATTGGTGTCGTCTAACACTTCAGATGATACTGTTTTAATTTTTTTAAAAATTATTGGCTGACAAAAAAATTGCTGCATAGAAAAAGAAAATAAAAGAAAATAGTGTTTGTAGAACCGATGTCTTAGGCAGCACTAATAAAAATTATTATTATTTTCTTATTTTTCTCTGAATCTCTACCAACATGCATAACACTCTAGAATTTTCCGGTTTTTATACAAATATTACAATATATGAAAAAAATTTTAATTACCAAAAGAGGATTTTTTTCAACAGCCTAACTGATTCGCGGTATCATCTTAACTTTTTACCAATCATTATTCATTTATGTGTTTAAAAAATAATATTTTAGTGATGCTGCCCACCGTTCTTAAAAAAATACTCGTATTTTCTGGTGTACATACGAGGAAAAAAATAAATTTTTATTGGTGTCGTCTAACACTTCAGTGATACTGTTTTAATTTTTTTTAAAAATTATTGGCTGACAAAAAAAAAATTGCTGCATAGAAAAAGAAAAATAAAAGAAAATAGTGTTTGTAGAACCGATGTCTTAGGCAGCACTAATAAAAAATTATTATTATTTTCTTATTTTTCTCTCCCGTATATACCAAGAAATACAAATATATTTTTTTAAATTTATACTAATGCAGTCAATATGTCAGACGACACCACTAAAAATCATTTTTTTAATACATGATTGAATGATGATTGACCAAAAAGTGAATGGTGCCACCAACCAATCAAATAACACCAATATTTACGGTTCAAAACAACATATTTTCATAATTAATTTTTATTCCATACTATTTTCGTATTTATTTTTTTTATATCTATATAAAAAATCCAGAATTTTCCATCTACTAAGATTTTGTTTCAAGTCAATTATTGATATATATTATTAAGCAAATAGTTTTATCTTAAGTAATTCCAGTTTCACTATTTCCATTTTCAGGTAAATTACTTAAAAAGGACATATTTTTACGAAGATTATCGGATCAAGCCAATTTGGATAGAGTTGGACTCGTTTTAAACTGATTTGGCAGGGAAACGCTCCCAGCTAGACATGCTTTCCTCCTTAGCCAGCAAAGTGTGTTCAACTGGACGCGTTTTCACACACTCTCCAAGTTTTTTTAGCTATTTTTTGGGTTTATGTTTAGGGTTCTTTTAGGGTTAGAGTTTTGAGTTCTTTTAAGGGTTTGTAAGGGTTTTTGGAGTTTAGGGTATAGGTTTTTTTGTTTTAAGTTCCTAAACTATTATTTTAGGCAATTTTTTAATTTTAAATATTTTTAAAATTTTTACAATATTTATATTTGGTGGAAAATATAAATTTTAGAATTGTTATAAATATTTTGAGTTTTAAAAATAATATTATTTTTAAAATTTTAAAATTATTCAAAAACATTTTGTCAGTATTTTTAGACCAATGGTAATTTTCAAAATTGACAAGTACCAAAAGGATATTTATACCAATTTGTTATTCAAATTATAAAATTTAACTCGATTCGAAATCGAAACTCAAGTTACTCAATTTGATTAACTCGAAATTCATATTTTTTTTTCAATTTTTCGAATCAAATCGAGTTTTGGTCACTCATAGTTTAAGATAGCTGGAGGTCAACCCAAAATGTTCAGAAAATATTATCCCAGGATTCTCGAGATATCTAACGGGTGAGTGACAAGTTTACGAATTGAGCAGGAAAGCACGTCCAGCTGAAAGCGTTTTTCTGTCAAATCCGCTAAAAATGCGTCTAGTTGGATGCACTTTCTTCTCTCTTCAAAATCGATCTAATTCAGTAAATTTCAAAAAGATTGATCTTATCCGATATTAAAAAAAAACCGTACTTTTTAGGTAATTCACCCTCATTTTCATCCACCAAAAGCTCAAAGTCCAAGGGAAAAAAAGATATGTTTTTTCTGTGATTGGTTTACATGACTGGTTTTCATAAGCATTCGGATGGTCAATCATATTGGAACTAGGGTTATTTATGAAATGAATAATGGCCGCAAACAATGACCTAAAAATAGTCAAAACATATGTTGAAGCTAGTGGGCATAGCAGTGCTGTGATGCTGCGCCTTAAAACTTAGTCCAACTACCACCTTATCATCATCAATTTGGGTTTCCAGCTATATAGACTATAGTATGGAAACCGGAAAAATAATGCAGGTCTTAAATGTGAATACTAATAGTCCATTTCACGTTTGCGGTCTCCTCAAGGCTCTTATTATAAAACTTAGATTTGATTTTAAAAAATTAAAAAAAATTAAATTTTAAGTTAATTGAATTAATTTCTTCGAGTCAACTTAAATAAGTAATTTAAATTCCAGTCGAGTTAAATTTTATAATTCGAATAATAGATTAGTGTAAATACTCATTTGCTTTCTATCAATTTTAAAAATAAGTAAATTGATCTCTCTTAACAAAAATTTAAAAAAAATTATAATAATTTTTAAAATTCAAAATATTTATGAAAATTTAAAATTTTATATTTTTCAAAAAATTCTACAAATTTTTAAATTTTTTTTTGAAGAATATATAAAGAAAGTTCAAATTTAAATTTTTTTTTAAAATAATAATTTTAGAGATCTGAATAAGTTAATTAATGATTAAAGTTTATCATACTAAAGTATTTTTTTATTGTTATTTTGCTTTGAAAAAGTTTTCAAATATATATGGTTTTAAATTTATGTGCTCTAACATGAAATTATTTATACTATATCAAGATTTTAATTTGACACGTTTAATTTTTTAATTTAACTCGAACAATTTAACTTGAACAATTTCACTCGATTCGATTCGAAAAAAATTCAAATCGGATTAGGATGATAAAATAAGACTCATCAACTTGATTAATTCAAAATTTTTTCACTCGACTCGATCGAATGGTTACACTTACTCACCAACCTAAATTTTTACTGTTTTAAAGAGGAGCAATTCAATAAAAAGATTTACTTATGTCATAAGAATAAATTTAATACATTTTTTATTATTGAATATCTCAAATAATTTTTTTTTACAAAATATATATTTTAATATAAAAAGTTGAAATGCAAATCCAACAACCATATATTGTTATAAGTACCTTGCCTAATCCTAATCATGCCTATAACACCCCAAATTCAGTTTAGAAGTTAAGACCAAATCTGGAGGGGTTACATCAACACATCGAAAATTGATTCAATAATTATCCAGAAAACATTCAAAATTTTACTTGATTTGTGGTGGAAAATCTTTTCGGAGTTTAACGTTGAAAATCAAAATTCATTTTGTCGATTTGAGAGATTTTGTAGTTGCACGTTAAAAATTATTAAATACTGATGAATTTAGCAAAAACTAAGACGAGCTCAGAAATAGATTACAAATCCAAAAGATCAAAAACATTTTTACATTATTGCAAAATAATCTGAGCTCCCACATGCCATCCGGTCCTAAGTCAGAGACTTACTTGAACACACAAAGGTGAACCATGGGTGAGCTATAAAACCTAGTGTATAACCAACATCAATCACAATTAACAAAACATAATACATAATCAGAGTAACACAGAGAACTTAATAACAATTATAAGAACAAAACGGAACAGACCAGGGTCTCCCAGAGATTTCCATCATGCTAATATAATAGAATAATACAAACTAACCAGAACCGAACCAGATTTGGTTCTTAACCATGTCCAATTCAGTTTTCAACTTTCCTATTTCTTCATTAGAGGCCTCCAACCTACGGTCTCTTTCAATTTAATCCTCTATTTATTTCAAGTTTCCGAGTTAATTGAAAACCAGGTGTTACATTTCTAATACCGATTTTTTTTATTTTGGTATTAAGGGTTGGTTTAATTTTGTAGGTTTGTGATCTAGTTGCCATGCAAATGATTTAGGATTTGGGTTGTTCTAGTTTGATTGATAATTACTCCTATGTTACAACTAGTGGAGTCTACAATGTGGTCATTGGTGGGATCAAACTCGATGCTGAGAGGATCACTAGCTCCTAGGTTTGATATGTTTGTCCACACTTACCGCACTAATTGTTAAGAATTTTTTAAATGTTTAAACAATTAAAATTGGGATAATGTCACATTTGGTACCTATACTTGCATAAAATATCTAATATGGTACTTGTACTTTGAAAATGTTTATTACGATATATGAACTATTAATATATGTTTTATTATGGTCTTTTATAAAATGTCCAATGTGGTACATGTAGTTTGAAAATGTCCAATGTGATACCTGAACGATTTATATTTGTTTTATTACGGTACTTGTTGTTAACACCATTAGTGAATTACTAAGCAAGCCAATGAAAACTCGACAGATAGATATTTTTTAATCATCAAGTCCACTTAAATAATATAGCATTGTGTGAAAAGCTAAATAAAAAATAAATTAAATTAAGTAAATATATAGTTAAGAAGTAAATACTAAAATTACATAAGCAAAAATATCTCCAAAAAGTTTTCCATTGCGAGCTTGATGATTGGTTTAGTAATTCACTAATAGTGTTAACAAGATGATTTGGAAAAGAAAATCCTACATGTTAAATTTTCATTGATTGGTTTAGTAATTCACTAATAGCGTTAACAAGATGTATCATAGTAAAACACATATTGATAGTTTAGATGTTTTATAAAAGCACAGGCACCATAATAAAAACATATATTAATAGCTTAAATACCACATTAAACAATTTATGAAAATAAAATTACCAAAATTTGACTTTTTCCCATTAAAAATAAATTTATGTGAAGAATGAGAATGATAGAATTAATGGGAACTTACAAAAGTTGTTGAGATTGAAGGTCTATAGTTTTCCAATGATTTTCAAAAGATGGAAATCTAGTAATTGACCTTTTATGTGTTCATATAGATGAGATGATTTTATTCTTTGACTTTTATTATTAGGGAATAGCTTAATCTAATTTGCTTTCAACACAAACTTTCTACTTTTCATTCGGATTATGGAAAATACAATCAGCATCAATAAAAATAGAGAGAAGTTGGACGCTGCCGTTTTATGACTTGGTATTGAACTTTATTAAAAGCAAAATAGGACATTGGGTTAATGACTTATAACACACGGTCCATTTCCTTCAACAATATAATTTTCCTAATACAATGATATTAACATAATAAATCCAAAGTTCATTCAAACATTCATTTTTCTTTTCAACCCTAATTTCAATTTTAATTTTCTATATAAAAAAAGGGGTTTGGACTTTGGAAGATGGGTTTAATCTACTAGTAATCATTAATATATAATGATCGGGCGTAACCGGGGAAGGGGAAAATTCCTTTATAATCCCTCTTCAAATTTAAAAATATTCAACTTTTTTTTTTAACTTATTGATTAAATAAAAATCCAGTCCTTTTAAAAAATTAATAATTTAATTCAAGCATTTTTAATAAAAAATTTAAATTTAACTTCTCAAATTTTACACTTTTATCTTCATCCCCTGAATTAAACTTCCGCCTTTACTCTTATTTTGATATATTGAATATGTGGACTTTTATCAGCGATGAAACAGTCCAAATGTTTGACATTCACAAAAAACAGGGGGAAAATAGAGGTTCATGATATAGAAAAATGCAACTATAAAGCTTAGGAACAATGGTGTACTATTCAGCGTACTCCTCCATTTTTCTCTTTTTTTTTGCCTTCCACTATGACAACCCTCAAATTTTATAAAATAAGTAATTTTAATTATAGAATTAGTTTTTCTATCTCTTTTTTAACTTTTGAATTTATATTATTTATCAAATCGCTTTAAAATAAATGGAAAAAGTTAATATGGCATGGTATCCACGTGTATAATTTTTAAAATTTTGAAAATATAAAATTTATTTAATAATAAAATCATAATAATATTCTATAATTTTTGGTTTTTTTAAAATTTTATTAATTGTTGACGTGGCCTCAACAAAGTTAATAAACATTAACTTTTTCATCTATTTGGGAGTATTTTGACAACAAACACTAGTTTAAAGACTAAAAGAGGTGAAAAATTAAATGAAGTGTTAAAATTACTTTTTTTGCAAAGTTAGAATGTCAAATAAGTGATTATGTCAAAAAAAAGTTTCCTAGAATTTGTTAAGCACCATAAATATCATTAAGGTTAAAATATGTCATAAATCCCTTTATTCTTCTCAAATTTAGAATTTAATCCACATTTTTCAGGATTTTAGTCATTTTACCTTTTAAATTTCAAAATTTACATTCATTTTTTAATATTGTTAAATTTATTAATATTATATTTTAAAATAAAAAAAAGTACTCACTTGTTAGTTATATAACTAAAAAAGTGATATTATAACAAACATATATTTAACAAAATAATTTTAATAATTGGAACTAAATTTTTAAATATGAAAAATAGATGGGCTGAATTTATAAAAAAAACAGAGTTAAAAAGGGCTGGGGCATGAGAACAAAGAGTTACATTTTGCATTTGCATGTAAAACCAAGAGAAAAAGAATTGAGTGTTGGGTATTTTTCTTTTTAAGTAAAATAGGATAAATGATAAATTTAAGGGCAGAGAATATATGGATTCTCATGATTCTTGTTATAATCAATAGTCATTTTCAAACTACTTAACAATTTGTATAATCGTTGGCGAGTTAGAAAATTTTTTGGAGAGGTCAGAATTAAATTGTATATTTTTATGATAATAAAAATGTAATCTTATTATTTTAATAGTCTATATCTTTATAAATTAAATCAAATTTTTATTATTTTTGAGGAGACCAAAATATAATTTTACCATTATTAATTTATACAAATTATATAAGTAAAAAATAAAAAAGAATAATAATTAAAAAAATAACAATTAAAATGTAAAAATAAATTATTATAAGACATAAAATATTTTAATTAAAAATCAATATAAACAAAATTTGCTTGAATTTTAAATAGAAATGATGAGGTCCAACAACTATGTTAACATTAGAAGTGAAGAAGTATGAAGTCATGATTTTATGATATATTCCTTGAACCATGGGCAGCATTTGAGATTCAAGGTTAATGACACAACTGTTGATTTAGAAATATTTCACAAGTTCCGTAAAAGACAAATATAGCTTTCTGTTTTCGTGTGGTCTCATATATGCCGCCCCCTCCCATTCATTTCCAACCTTTTGTCCTATGCAGGATGCTCTCATTGTAAATTAAACTGTAAAATCATTATCTTAACATTTATGATGTAGTGAAACTAAATCAGGGTTAGTATTGTGTCCCTGCAATTGCCTACTGTTAATGTATAGTCGTTGCTTTTTTCAAATCGTTTTTTAAATATTTAAATACTCGACGAAATACTATTTTATAAATCGGTTGCTTCTTCAGTTTCTTAAAATTGAGAAATAAAACTCCCTCATAAAATAATACCAAATCATATGTTAAAGTGGATGGTGAATTTGAGTACCGAAATTTAAAAACTTGAGTGGCTTTAGAATAAGCACGTTTTCTAAAAATGTGGGCTATAAAATAAGAGAGTGGGGGCTTCTCTCTACATGAGTGATCTCTGTTTTTCCAAAACATGTGACGGTGGTGGAACAATCTCTGCGTTTTATTTCCAATATTTGGACCCTTTACGCCATTGACATGAAGGTTTCGACCATAGCCCGGCATTAACAAAATCTTTAACTCATAATCACTTACCTTTTCAACTTTATAAAAAAATATTTTAGCTTTTTATTTAATTTTTTAAATTTAATCGTTTCAAAATAAATAAAAAATAATATTTGTTAACTTTATTGATGTGATATATACGTAAATATTATATTATTAATTAATTAAATTTTAAAAAAAATTAAAAAATTTAATTGATAACAAGTATATATGTGAACTATCACATGGATGCAATGTTAACATCTTTATCCATTTTGAGATAATTTAATAAATAATATAACTTTTAAGAGTTAAAAAAACAAAAACCAAAAACACAAATGAAAAGGTAGAATAATTTTTTTATAAAATTGAATAGTTAAATAAATTATTATGAGAATCTTTTAATTAAACTTGAGAAATGTCTGACTAAATTTTACTTTTCATTACAATAAAATTGTGAATACTTTCATTTAGAATTTGATAAACAAATTGGAGAATGACTTAATAGAAAATAAGGTGGCAAAATTAATGGTGCCTGTAACAGGCATATTTTGCCCGGCACGAGCCCAAATCAATAAAAAAAATATAAAATAAAATCCAAAATTATTAAAATTCATTTACAACATCATTAGCCCAAATTACAAACAAAACTCTAACCCAAAACCCTAATGACCCGATAGGCCCAATGCCTAAACCAAATTTTAGCCAAGCCGAAACCCTAGCTAGCCCTAGGCACCGTTCCCCCATTCACGTGCCTCGAATGCGCCGCATCCCCACGTGCCTCGTCAGCTCACCCAACGCCCGAGGCTCGGCTCCTCTTGTTCCTTTGCATCGAAATGGAAGCCTTTGCCCGTTGACCTTCCTCAGCCCTGCAAAACAACCCAAAAACGAGCAAGAACACAGCAAAAATACAGCAATAGAAGCAAGGGCAACAGAGAAAAATGAATATGTATTTGGCTATATAGCCAGAGACAAAAGAAATGTAATTTTTAGACACGAATATTAGAGAATCAAAAGCAAAAAACAGAAGAAAAATGTTGATTTTCGATTTTCTTTTTTTTTTCTTTTTTATATTTTAAATTGATTTTAAATAAAATAATAATAAAAGAAGAAGAAGGGAAGATTTACCCGAGTCACCCCGCGGTCTCGTCATCGGAAGTCCCTTTCACCGTTGTCGATGCCTGATCTAAAAGGGGGTCGAAGTTCTCATCCTTCGACAGTTGGGGTGGGAAGATTTAGCCCTCAAAATACGAAGGAACGCGGGTCAAAATCCCTTTTTTGCGTGACTCCGGCCACTGGCCAAGGTGGGGCTGCGGTGGGGAATGGTACACCGACGATAGCGCCCAAGATCGAGTTGATACCCTAGCAAAAAGGGGGAGAGTTTTTAAAGCTTTTAGAAAAACAAGCAGCCTTTTTGCTAGGGTATCAACCCTAAATAAGACATTTTAGTTTTTAAAGCTTTATTAGGTGTGATCGGATCACCTTTGTTTTAATAAAACATTTTAGTTTACTAAAACGACATTTTAGGTCTACGAAACTTGAGAGAACGGGTTTGGGAGTCGGTTACGTACGAGGAAGGGTTAGCACCCTCGTCACGCCCAAAATTGGTACCTAATCGATTAATTAACGTCTTAATGTCGAAAGTTGAAAAGATTTTAAAATAAATTTTAAAATACGATCCCTTTTTATAAATGTTTGGATAACTCGAAGTGGATATTAAAATTCTCTTGTTCCGAAGAAATAAAATATCACATCCAGCACGGAGGACACGACATTTCAAACCTTCGATATCAAAATCATGTCATGATTTCCAAAACTCATGCATTGAAATTTTAAAAAGGATATTCGGTTGTTCGGCCAAACGATAAATCAAAACCCAGCACGAAGGGCACGATTTCTCGAAATTTCCAAACACGAAATATCGCCTTGTTTCAAATTTTTACGATCCCTTTTTATGAATGTTTGGATAACTCGAAATGGATATTAAGATTCTTTTGTTCCGAAGAAATAAAATATCACATCCAGCACGTAGGACGCGACATTTCAAACCTTCGATACCAAAATCATCTCATGATTTCCAAAACTCATGCATTGAAATTTTAAAAAGGATATTCGGTTGTTCGGTCAAACGATAAATCGAAACCCAGCACGTAGGGCACGATTTCTCGAAATTTTCAAACACAAAATATTGCATTGTTTCATTTTTTTTCGAATGAGTACACATGTGATGTTTAAAACTGTGCATATTTATTTTATTTGAATTATAATGTAAAGAATAGACATTTAAGCACGGTTCGTGACATAATTGGAACAATAGTAAAATGATAACACAAGTAAGCGAAATGACGATATATCTATAATGATGAGGCCACAAGTAAGCAATGACAATGATCAATTAAATCTAACATCAATTAAACAATAACATATAAAAAAATAATGAAAGAAAGAGGAATATGCATGATAAAAAAATAAAATGAAATAAAATAAACATGAAAGCATCAAAAAGAAATAAATAAATAACAAAGAAAGGTTAAAATAATATAACTATGACAATAGTAAAATTTGGTGAAAATAGGAGATTATAAACGATTATATTTTTAAAAGATTATATGTAATAATAAATAAGTAAAGGAACCAAAACTAGATAAAACAGAGTAATAAAAGTATGTACATATATAAATATATAAAAAGGAATACACATAAAATATGATCTAATTAGAAAGGCTAAGAAACGAAAATAAAGGAAATAATGAGAACGTAAATAAATAAAAGGAATCATTAAAAAAAAATTGGTTAAAAATCAAAATTATATAAATAAATAAATTGAACAACTTGAAGTAATTCAAAATTTGAAGATAAATAGATATATGTATAAGATTAAATTTAGAAGTAAAAATACTGAACAAATAGTTAAAATAATGTTGTATAATAATCTAAGTAAAGTATTAAAAGGATGAATAATAATAAAAAAAGGAATATTATGATAATAATGATGACGATATTAATAATCAAATTGCAACAACAAAATAAATAAAGTGACTTAAAAACAAAATAAAAATGAAAATAGGAAGTGCATAATAATAAAAGGGTAAATATAACATGAAAATAATAATAAAAGAAATAATAAAACGTTAAAATAATAAAATAATAAAATACACCATTAAAAAATGAATAATCTATTTTCTAATGTAAAAAGATGAAGAAATAATAATAAAAAATAGATAGATGAAAGTAAATAAGCGAAATAAAAAATGAGAGAGTTGAAACTAAGTGACCAAGGATTAATTTGAAAGCCAAACAGGGTTTTAGGTTAAAAATAGAAATAAAATAAAGCAAAAGGGCCGAATTGTAATGCGCTGAAACTAGTAAGAACTAAATGGGATAATATCCCTAGTCCTTATGCGATGCGTTCCAACTCACAAGGTCATGGTTTAAATTAAAAAATGAAATAAAGTTAAAGGGGCGAATTTAAAGAAAATGAAAAAACGAAAATGGGATTAGATTGAAACAACCCAGAAAAGCAGAAGGGCCAGGGGCGTAAATAGCCCTCTGGCTGCAAAAACACGCGGATCCTAATTGGAGCGGGTTGGGTCGACCCATTTTACTCCAAAACGACGCCGTTTAGTGTCAGTAGGCACTAAGCCAAAATGACGCCGTTTTATACATGTTATAAAAGCCCCAATTTTTTTAAAATATTCATTTCAGCTATGGTTTTTTTTTAAAAAAAAAAAGGAAAGGGGGAGGGTTTTGGTGCTCTGGACTAGGCGATTTTCAGCGATCAGACCACCATCCGTCCGTCGCCGGTGACCGCCGTATACGGCGGCCGAAAGTAAAAAATTGACCCCTTTTTAACCCTTTTGCTCCCCTCGCCCTAGATCTAGGCTTAAAAAAACAAAAATACCTCTAGAAAATCGAAAAGAGCCGAGGGAACCGTTTGGTTCTGACTTCTCCAACTCATAGAAGGTACGAAAATCATTTTTCTTTTGAATATGTATGTATATATGTGTGCTATATTTGAAAATAAACTTGCGAAGGAAATGAAAAAGAATGAAAGACCACCTTGATTCTTCCCTCTTTTTTTTTGTATTCGATTGCTCAAATATTTTTCTCTGTAAAAAAAATTACATTTTTTTATCTCTGGCTAAATAGCCGAATACATATTCGTTTCTCTGTTACCCTTGCGTGCTGTTACGTTTTTGCTCCATTTTTCGTATGTTTGCAGGTCTATGGAGGGTCAACAGACGAGGGAGTTTCCATTTCCGTGCAAGGAGAGTCGACCTTTAGGCGGAGTGCGCGTTGAGGCACGTGGGTGGTGGCTGCAGCGCGAGGGAGGCTCAAAAACCCCAGGGTTTCTGAGTTGGTTTAATGTTTTGGGCCTATTCGGCCATCAGGGTTTGGGTTTAGTTGGGTTTAGGTTATTTGGGTTCGTAATTGGGTTTTAAAATTTGGGCTGTACTGGACTGTTTATTTATTTTTGGATTTTGGTTTTTTTTTGTTGATTTGGGCTCGGGCCGGGCAAAATAGGCCTGTTACAGTAATATTGTGCGTTTCGGGAATTTAAAAAAATTATACCCTAACTTAGGGGGTTTCGATCTTCTTGTTAAACCTAAATAGCTAAATATCATTTTAGATTTCAAAGTACAGCTACCCCTCTTTGCTTATTGTCGTGTAACGGGAATAGAGCAAAGACTATAAAAGGGCCCATTTTGCCTAGACCTGCTGAGTCTCGACTTCTTTTGGCCCTTCTTTTCTTCAAGTAGCTTTCATATGCTCTATTGCAACTTTAGTGGAATGAGATTTGTATCTTCAATCTGCTCTACTGCAACTTCAGGGAGATAAGGTTTGTAACTTTGATCTGCTCCACTGCAACTTCAGGGAGATAAGATTTACTATCTTCAGTCTGCTCCACTGTAACTTCGGCGAGATAAGACTTGCTATTTTAACCTGCTCCACTGCAACTTCAGGGAGTTGAGGTTTGTAACTTCGACCTTCTCCACTGCAACTTCAGGGAGCTAGGACTTGTAACTTCAACCTGCCCCACTGCAACTTCAGAGGAATAAGGTTAGTGGCTTCGATCTACTCCACTGTAACTTCAAAGAGATAAAATTCACCATCTTCAGTCTGCTCCACTGTAACTTCAGGGAGATAAGATTCGCCATCTTCAGTCTGCTCCACAGCAACTTTAGGGAGATAAGACTTGCTATTTTAGCCTGCTCCACTGCAACTTCAGGGAGATAAGGTCTGTAACTTCGACCTGCCCTACTGCAACTTTAGGGGGATAAGGTTTGTGGCTTCAATCTACTCCACTACAACTTTAGGGAGATAAGGTTCACTATGGTATATTTGATCTGACCTACTGCAACTTTAGAGGTATAAGATTTATGGCTTTAATCTGCTTTGCTACGAATTCAGAGAGATAAGATTTGCTATCTTTAGTCTGCTCCACTACAACTTCAGGGAAATAAGACTTGTAACTTGTAGCCTCAATCGATCTTGCTACACCGTCCTTTAAGGGACATGACCTTTAGAATCGATTTCTTGAGCCTATGCTTATGCCAACTGATTAGGATGTCTTGACCAGAATGAATCAAATGCTTCTAACTAGATGTGTATGAATAATGTTCGCATGGATGCAAAAATGTCATTTTTTATGCTTAATTTGATATTACTCGTTGTTCATCGAGGTTTTATCATTGACGTATTACTGTCTTTTTCTTCAGTTGGTATCTTTGGCAAAAAACTCGAAGAATAAACACAGTTTGGGGCTATTCTTTCTGACGTTTCCAGCCTTTGAGTTTGGGTTAGTTTTAATTAATTGGTCCCGTTTCAGGTCCTTGCACTATTTAGAAGTGTTTCAGAGTAATATGCAGAACTCCTTTTTTGAATATCATTAGTCCATTAATCATCGCTTGAAAAGGATTATTGCAATGGAAAAGATAAAACTTTATTGAGAGCAAAGCTCAGAATGAATAAGGTAATCAAGATAGCAAATTTTACTAAGATACAAAATGAATAAAATGAAAATAGGTTCCCTAGATATCGTAGAATGAACTTCTCTGCACAGAACTTCTTGAGGACCCTTTGAACTTGATATGTGTTTAGAAGACCGAGAGTACTTTGTTGATGCCCTAAGATGTAGCATCCCTCCTTCTTGTTAATTTAGAGAAGATAAGACTACCACATCCCCTATATTCGATCAGAATTTAAATTGCCCATTCCTGGGTTTTCAACTCAAAACCCTTTTGGTCTCAAAGTGCCCTTTCGCTGGTTTTCTCCTTGGCCTCTTCTTTTTTTTTTTATAGGTAAAGTATCTCTTGATCGAATCCAAATTCACGGGATTAGGCAAGCTTTTGCCATCTATCTCAGTTAAGATCAGAGCTCCTCCAGAGAAAACTTTCTTCACCACATAAGGTTCCTCCCAATTTGGCATCTATTTTCCTCTGAAGTCCTTTTGTATGGGGAGGATCTTTTTCAGAACAAGGTCTCCTTCATAGAATTCTCTAGGGTGAACCTTCTTGTTATAAGCTCGTATCATTTGCTTTTGGTATATTTGACCATGGCGAATAGCTTTTAGCCTCTTTTCTTCAATTAAGTTCAACTGATCGTACCGTGACTGGGTCCATTCTGCTTCATCTAACTTTAGTTCAGACAACACTCGTAGAGAAGGAATTTCAACCTCAATAGGCAGGACCGCCTCCATTCCATAAACCAAAGAGAAAGGTGTTGCCCCGATAGAGGTTCTGACTGACGTTCAGTAGGCGTAGAGGGCGAATGGTAATTTCTCATGCCAATCTTTATAAGTCACAGTCATTTTTCCCACAATCTTCTTGATGTTCTTATTGGCCGCTTCCACTGCACCATTCATTTTTGGGCAATATGGTAACGAGTTATGGTGTTTGATCTTGAATTGGCTACAGACCTCCCTATCGTGCTATTGTTCAAACTTAGTGTATTGTTTGATATAATCCTCTCAGGCATCCCATACCGACATATGATCTCTTTCTTTAAGAACTTGCTGACTGCGGATTTCTTGACGTTGGGATAAGAAGTGGCCTTTACCTACTTGGTGAAGTAATCGATGACCACAAAGATGAATCGGTGCCTGTTAGATGCTTTCAGCGAGATCGGCCCAATGACATCCATGCCCCACATAGAAAAAGGCCATGGAGAAGTCATGACATGTAGATGTGAAGGTGGTACATGAATCTTATCTCCATAAATTTGACATTTATGGCACTTCTTGGCCTAGTTGATGCAATCCCCCTCCATAGTGGACCAATAATATCTGAATCTCATAATTTATCTAGCCATTGTGAAACCGTTAACGTGTGTTCCGCAGACACCCTCATGGACCTTTTCCAAGATTTGCTTAGCCTCGACAGTGTCCACACATCTTAAGAGCACCTGATCTTTCCTTCTTTTATATAGGATCTCTCCGTCCAAGACATAGTCACTTGCTAGCCTTCTCAATGTCCTTTTATCATTCTCCGTCGCTTAGTCTAGGTATTCACGATTCCGCACATATCGCAATATATCCTGATACCAAGGGTGATCGTCCTTTTCTTCTTCTTCTTCTTCGATGTTGTAATAATGAGCCAGAGTCTCATAGATACTTATCTGGATAGGCTTCATATCCTCCTGCTTATTTACTTTGATCATAGAAGCTAAAGTTGTCAAGGCGTTAGCAATCTGGTTTTCGTCTCGTGGGAGGTAGCAGAAAGTGATATCATCAAACTCCTCAATTAACTCTAGAATCAGCCTTCGGTAATTGATCTACTTAGGGTCTCTTATCTCTCATTCTTCTTTGAGCTGATAGATCACTAATGCAGAATCCCCATATACTTCTAGCACATTGATTTTGCGTTCAATGGCTGCACGGATACCCATGATGCATGCTTCATATTTCGCCATGTTATTTGTGCAATCAAAATCCAATTTACTAGTAAAGGGAGAATGATCTCCATTCGAAGATACCAGAATCACCCCAACTCCGTTACCTACAGCATTTGAGGCACTATCAAAATTATATCTCTAAGGATAATCTTCTTGAGAGTCTTCTTCAGTGGTTGCAACATACATTATATCTTTATTCGGTAAATCAAAGCTCAAAGGCTCATAATCTTCTAGAGCTCTACTGGCCAGAAAATCTACTATCGCACTCCCTTTTACAGCCTTTTGGTTCACGTAGACTATGTCAAATTCAGAGAGCAAAATTTTCCAACGAGCCATTCTTCCGTTCAAAGAATTTGACTCCATCATGTACTTTAGAGTGTCTAGCTTTGAGATAAGCCAAGTTGTGTGGTACAGCATGTACTGTCTCAGTCTTCGGGTTGTCCAAGTCAAAGCACAATACAATTTCTCGATTGACGGATATCTGGTCTCAAATGAATTTCTTACTGAGATAGTATATCGCTTTTTCTTTTCTTCCTGACTTATCATGTTGGCCTAACACGCACGCATCCCATGGAGTTTTCGAACACTGCCAAATATAGTATCAGTGGCTTATCTAGACAAGGTGGCATCAGCACTGGGGCATTGGACAGGTAATGCTTGACCTTATCAAAAGTTCTCTGGCACTCCTCATCCCATACACTTGGGTTGTGTTTCATAAGGAGACGGAATATTGGGTCACATTTCTCCGTTAGTTGTGAAATGAACCGGGTGATGTAATTTAGTCTTCCTAGGAAACCTCAAACTTCCTTTTGAGTGCGCGGCGGAGGTAATTCTTGTATGGCCTTGACTTTATCTGGGTTAATCTCGATCCCCTTTTCACTGACTACAAATCCTAATAGCTTTCCTAACCTGGCCCCGAAGGTACATTTTGTGGGATTGAGCTTTAGCTGGAACTTTCTTAACCTTAAGAACAATTTCTTCAAGACTTGTACATGCTCCTTTTCTGTCCTGAATTTCGCGATCATATTGTCGACGTAAACTTCGATCTTCTTGTGCATCATATCATGGAACAGAGTTACCATTGCTCTCTGATATGTCGCTCATGCGTTTTTCAGTCCGAATGGCATCACCTTATAACAAAACGTTCCTCACATAGTCACTGTAGAGCCCAATTTTGGCCCGGGCTGACCAATCCCAAAATAAAAAAATTGTTAACAGTCATTTTACAATTCATAGCCCAAATAAAATTTGAACCAACCCAATTACAAAAATAACCTAAAACTAAGCCCAAACCTATGGGGCCCAGAAGGCCCAAAGACCTAAACCAAATCAGAAACATCAGGGTTTCTAAAACCCTAGGCGCCGTGCCTCCCTTCCCCACATGGTGTCAGCGTATTTTGCGCCCGAACAGACGCCCCGTCCTATCGCAGTACCACCTACTCCCCTGAGATCTGCAAATGAAACAAGAAAATAGCAGAATAGAGGTAATACGAACACGCAAACTAGGAAACATTTTCTATTGTAATCGACTATAAAGCCGAAAAGAAACCAAATGTAAAAGAGAGATTTTTTTTACAGACTCGAAATCAATAGAGAAAAAAGGAATATTGAGATTAATAAAAGAAAAACCAGTGGAAATTTCGAAGGTGATTTGCATTTTTTTTTTTGGTATTTAAGTTCTTTACATCAAAAAAAGAAAAAGAAAAAGGAGAAAAAGGAAGGGAAGATGGTACCTGGTTGGTTTCCGTCGTCGAGAGCCCATCGCCGGCGTCGAGGCTAAGCCGATTGGGGTTTCGCTTTTTCCTTTCGCTTCTCGAGTCAAGAAAGCTAAGCTTTTGGTTCCTTTTTGAAAGAAGGGGGTTAAACACCCCATTTGCAAGCCCCGGACCCCCATCTACGGCCATGGCGCATCGGACCTTCGATGGAAGTGGCGACGGCCAAATAAGAGGAGGGCGAGAGAGAGACAGACAGAGAAAACTCTAGAAATTTTTTGAAAAAAAACAAAGGGGAAATGTTTTTTTGTTCTATTTTTTGCTATTTAAGAAAGGTCGATACGACGCCGTTTTAAGTGTAGACATTAGTGACCAAAACGGCACCGTTTGGTGCTAGACCCGTGTGACTCGACCCGTTTTACCCTGGGATCTGCGTGTTTCTGCGGTGAGGGAATAATTACATGTTTGGTCCATTTCCTTTTGCGCCGGCGTTTAATTGGCTCCTGCTTGCGTTTTGTTTATTTTTGATTTTTTCCTAAAATCTGTATGCTGTTGCAATTTAGTCCGCATCTCAGCGCTGCGTTTTGGGACCTCGAATATTTCCAATTTTGGAATTCACGTGCGTTGTGCATTAGTCCTCTGTTTAAATTCAAGGATTTGCAAATTATCCTTTTAATTTTATTTTTGCTTCAACTGAGTTTTTTTTAGCTCAAATTTTTATTCTTTATATTATTCTTTTCAAAGAAATTCATTTGTTATATATCTTTGGACATATTATTAAGGATTATTTCATTAACCTCGCATTGTTTAAGTACTTTCATTAAGTGTATATATATGTGTGTGCATGTTTTAATTTATTTAACTTTACGATTCATGCATGTAAAAATCTATTATATGTACATTTTTATGGTTGAAGGTTTACATGGTATTAAACTTCATATTATGATATATAATTCATATTAATTATTTTTTTTTTACTCCTGTACGTGTTATTGATTTCACATTATTATATGTAAAAATTTTCAATGTATGTACTGTCATTTAAGTTTATTTATGTGCCCTTTTTTACCATATTTAAAATTATACTTTATTTATATCATATACCTCCATATATTATTATCTTTATGTTTGTATCATTTATATGCATCATTAATCCAAATTAATCGGTTGTATGTAAAATTATGTCATATAACATTTGTTTCAAAAATTTTCTGT
This sequence comes from Gossypium anomalum, assembly GCA_025698475.1. Taxonomy (NCBI): domain Eukaryota; kingdom Viridiplantae; phylum Streptophyta; class Magnoliopsida; order Malvales; family Malvaceae; genus Gossypium; species Gossypium anomalum. Next base: position 23,686,015 of record CM046966.1, read on the forward strand.
ACATTATTTATATTAGGTTTTCAGTTTCAAATATATCACTAGTTAAATCAATTTATTTTATTTTAAATTATTCTATATATTATTATTATTTTGAATTTCTTTTTACATAATATATATTTTAATAATCATTCATATTCTATTAAGTTTTATATACACACAGGTTATTTCAAATTCATCAATCCATCAATTCATATGTCATGTATATTATGAGTTCATCAATTCATCATTATTTTAAAATCGTCTTATATCACATTGGCTTCTAATTTTATTTTGTTTTGTACATTTTTGTATTGAGTGATTTATATTATGCTCTATGTATTATTGTTGCATGTTATTTATTCGTTTTCGTTATTATCATAACAATTATTCTTCGTACATGCTTGAAAATGTGGTTCTATGTTTCTTGGATTAATGTCACGTAATTGTTTGTTGTTAAGGTGGCTAAATAAAGTTATATTATATTTATGCACCAAGTATTGTATGTGCGCATATTATCTCATATTTTTATTTTTACTTTTAGTCTACAAATGTTGCATTATAATTTTCAAATTTTTAAAAGTAATCGTTCTATTTTATTTCAAGTAAAATTAAAGCATTTTGAGCTAGTTTATAATAGTTTATTTAAAGGTTTGCAAATAAAGGCAATATTCGGTGTCTAGAAATTCGAGAAAAACGTACCCTAATTTACTGGGTTTCGGCTTTTCTCGTTTACCCTAAATAACCGAACATCCTTTTAAATAAATGAATTTTAAAATAAAGGCAAGCTCACTCTCGAAGTTCGGGATGCCGTGTCCTAACTTACTGGATGTGACATTTTATTACTTCGAGAAAAGAAGGCCTTTGCATTCGCTTCGATTTATTTAAACATTTTTTAAGTGAACATTCATAAAAAGGGATCGTATTTTAAAGTTTATTTTAAAATCTTTTCAACTTTCGACATTATGACGTTAATTAATCGATCAGGTACCAATTTTGGGTGTGATAAGAGTGCTAACCCTTCCTCACACGTAACTGACTCCCGAATCCGTTCTCTCAAGTTTTGTAGACCAAAAATGACCAAACTTCTTGGTGATCTGATCACACCTAAACAAAAAGGATTGGTGGCGACTCCCAATTTTCGTTTCATTTCCAAAACCAAAGTCGATTCCCGTTTTTCAAAAAAAATGGTTACGACAGTCACGAATGTGGTCTTTTCCATATCTTCAAGATGCATCTTTATCTGGTTGTATCCCGAGAAGTCGTCCATGAAGGAGAAAAGTCAGTAACCTGTCGTGTTATCCACTAATGTATCAATGTGAGGCAACGGGAAATTGTCTTTTGGGCTGGCTTTGTTCAAATCCTGATAGTCCACGCACATCCATACTTTCCCATCTTTCTTAGGAACTGGGACTATATTGACTACCCACTCTGAGTACTTAACCACTTGTAAGAAACCGGCGTCGAATTATTTTTTGACCTCTTCCTTTATCTTCAACAAAACATCAGGTCTCATTCTTTGGAGTTTCTGTTGAACTGGCTTGCATTCTTCCTTTTTGGGGAGTTGATGTACCACAATATCGGTATTTAACCCGGGCATGTCTTGATATGACCATGCAAAGACATCCTTGAATTCTCAGAGTAACTCGATGAGATCTCGCTTTGTCTCTGTAGCGATACAAGTTCCAATCTTCACCTCATTTCCCTCTCCTAAGCTCACAATTTCCACTGACTCTTTGTGAAGTAGGATTTGCTTCTCCTCTTGTTCTACCATTTTTAACAAATCAAGAGATAGGTTACAATTTCGGCCATCTTCAAAATCTTGAGAATCCTCCCTACATATTTATTGCTCAAAAGGAGACTCTGAGTCAGTAGCAGCGTTAATCATATTATTGATATCTGGAGACCTATTATAGAGATGAAGAAAAATCCAAAGAACAAAAAAATCTAAGAATATTTATTTGTGTGGTATGATTATGAATGAAATGAAAAGAATAAAAGACTATCTGCTTAAGATGATACACAAAAAATACATTTTTATTGAAATAATGATATTTGGACATATGCCTATTTCATAAAAGGATTCTTATTGCCCCTAGGCTTAGAGCAATAAGCTTGTTTTGAGCATTACTCTGAGTTAATTCTAAAAGTTACAAGGATCTCCTCCGCGGTCCAATTGTTCAAAACACTTCCAGAGGCATACGGGCAAATGCCTAATAGATTATTTTCTTTCGTTTCTTCCTCAGATATGGCGTTAATGTTCAAATATTCTAACATTTCTTTAGTAGACCATTTCTTGTCGATTTTCCTTCAGAGTAAATAGTCCCTCCCGACATGAATGTTCTGGATATATAAGGAAAGGTCATTGGCACCCATTTGACCTCTTCCCTGCTTAAACGTGCTCTTCTCCTTTCTTGTTTCTTCTCTTACTCTTTTTTCTTTTGTTTTGAATCTGGCTTGAACATAAATCCAAAGCGGTCTCGTTTGTCCATGAGTATGGGTGCCTCGATCCTTCCTTGTAGAATTCTTCCAAGCCCCCTCCCGAGCAAAGCTCCTTTCCCAACCGTAAGTTGTAGGCCCATCTTTGTAGTTTTAAAGATTTTAGGCGTTGAGATTTTATTTCTTTCGACAACAAAAGTCGCATTTACAAATTCTAACAATTGAAAAGAACATGCTAAGGCTTCATTATCTGTCCCCACATATGGTGCATCGCTGGTAACGGATGCAATGATATCTTCTTCTGTATTTACGGTCACCAATCAGCTTTCCGTTATAAATTTGAACTTTTGATGTAACGATGACAGTACTACCCCCGCTGAGTGAACCCATGGCCTTCCCAATAAGCAATTTTAAGAGGGTTTGATGTCCATCACCAAGAAATCTACCTCGTATGTGCTTGGACTGATTAAAAGGGGTAATTCAATCCTCCCCATTACCTTTCTTTCAGTGCCGTCAAATGCCCTCACTACATATGGGAACTATCCACTGGCACCCTATTCAGTGTGGATAAGGGCAGGACATTTAGCGCCAATCCATTATCAATCAATACTCCCGGTAATGTATATCTTTTACAGCGAGTGGTGATATATAAAGCCTTGGTGGATCACATTCCCCCTGGTGGTATTTCGTCGTCGTTGAAAAATATGAAGTTGTCGGTGCTTATATTATTGATAAGACGGTCCAGCTTGTTGACGGAGATGTCATCCGCGACATAGGTTTCGTTTAACACTTTCATTAATGCGCTCCGATGTGTTTCCGAACTCAAAAGTAAAGTTAGTACTGAGATGGGACTGGTTGCTTGTGTAGATGTTCAACAACACTTTACCTACTATGCTTTAAGAATTTTAGGAATTCCCTAGGTTCATTCTAGGTTACTGGCTCGTTGACTGGCGATTCGAGCCTGACTGTCTTCTCCTTCCTTTGCTCGACTATTGGGGCCTTTCCTTTAACGGTTTTGGTTCTTGTACCCACAGGATCATAACGTCTCTCACTACTTATATAGAAACCTACATCTTGGTTCTCCCCTGAAGCACTAGCCGGGCTCTCCTCCCCGGGGATTGTCACGTTACAGTCGTAATTCCAGGGAACCCTTTTGCTATCCTTGTAAGGGAAGGATACAGGTTTCTAGATTATGACTCTCGACGCCATTTGTACTCCTGCTTCATTGTTCCTTGGTCGCGAAATGGTCACCACAAGATGATTAACTCTTTGGACCCTTTCTGTTGTTCCTTCGTCTGAGGCGTAAACCTTTCATTCTTCTGATCCTTTGATTTCTTCATAAAATTCTATCTCTTTATTGTCCGTCAGATTTTGCACTGTGGACCTGAACTCATTGCACTCTTGGATGTCATGACCCTCATCGGCATGAAACTCGTAGTATTTTCTCGCTTCTCTGGGTCTTTTCCTTAAATGTTGTGTGATCAAACCTTCTCAATCGAGTGCCCTGTTATCCCTGCGTGGTACTCACATTGGGTGTTTGTGTCGTACCATTTTAGGAACAGGGGTTGTATAGGGTTCAGGTAGAAAGGTGACACAACATGGGCATCGAATAAGCTCTGGTACAACTCTCTGTATGACATCGAGATAGGCATGAACTAGACTCTTTCCGTGTTAGGCCTTGGGTTGGAATATTGTCTTGCGGAGCTTTGATGACTAGTAGTCATTGCCCTCGGTTAGCTCACGGTGATTGGCTTGGAATAACTCTTATTGTACACGCTCGTGTTGTTCACCTCATTTTCTTTCCTTCTCAGGGTTGATTCCTTTGCACTTTCCCCTACTTCAATATTCCTGCATCTTATCGCATTTTCTATCATTTCTCCAGACATTATTATGTCTGAGAAGCTCTTAGTAGCGCCTCCCAGCATGTGGTTGATGAATGGAGCCTTTAGAGTATTGATAAAGAGCATGATCGTTTCTTTCTCCAGAAGAGGTGGTTAGACTTGCATCGCCACCTCTCTCCATCTTTGGGCGTACTTCTTGAAGCTCTCATTTTGTTTCTTTTCCATGTTTTGTAACGTGATTTGGTTGGGTGCTATGTTTGTCACGTGGCCGTATTGCTTCATGAAAGCTTGTGCCAAGTTTTCCCATGAATGGATTTAAGCACGGCTTAGTTGGTTGTACCATTTGGTCGCAGACCCGACAAATTGTCCTGGAAGTAATGGATCAACAGTTGATCATTGTGAACATACCCTACCATCCTTCGACAAAACATGGTGACGTGAGCTTCTGGACAACTAGTTCCATTATATTTTTCAAAATTTAGAGTTTTGAACTTATGAGGGAGCACTAAATCTGAGACCCAACTTAGGTCCTTGGCGTCTATCCTGTAATGGTAATCAGCGTTCCCCTTTGCTCTGAGTTTTTCTTCCACCCATATGCATCGATCCTCAAGTTGTTTTGGCGATTCCACTCTTGTTTTCTCCATCTCTGCTACATTATCGAGATCAGGAACAACGGGATTGGTTGGGTTATCCCCCGGATTAGAGTCTGAGCCTTTTTTATAGTTCATCGGTGCTGAGGTATCGGTTTGATGTTGTTGAGGCCTGATAGTAACGAGTACCCCTCGTGGGTATACTTCTGGTAGTGTCTGGATATTAATTAGAGTAAAGCCCAAGGGGTAGATAGGATCCTCATTTTCGTTCGCAGTATTTTTCTCTTTTTCACGTTCTCTAACCAGCAACTGCGCCAATTGGCTTAACATATTATTTTGAGACTCTTGCATTTGTTCCCTCATATTTCATTGTATTTTAGGTAATTGCTCTTGCATCTACGCTTGCAATTGCTCTTGCATATCCCTTTGCATTTGTTCTAATCTTTCTAACCTCTGATCCATCGCTTTAGTTTTGTGATGGGTATTGTAGCGGTATTCGGTTGGTTGACTCTAGTTGGTTTTCAGATTAATTGAAATAATTTTGTTTAAGTAGGGTATTTTCGTGAAATTTAATGCATATGATAAAATGCAGTGCAAATGAATGAATGAAAAAAGAGGCGTTGATTCCGATTCAATTTCATTAGAACAACTTTTCTAGAAAAAAATTTCTTTACATAGAATGGATAATTACATATACGACTTCGCCTTAATGCCCAAAGCCTTAACCTTCCTAAGAAGCCAAGCTAAGTTTCGGCCTCAATCTGATTATGATTCATACTTTAAGCTTAATACATCAGCCTGAACTACTAAGGTTTACAAATGATCGGGTATTTCTCAAACTTGAGCCACAGCTTCGCCCATGACATAATCTCTATCTCTGATCTGATCTTGAGAGCGGTAAAGTTGTGTTTTGCAATGTTCATTGTTTGCCTCAAGGAGTTCCACTCAAATTTCCCTATCTTGTAGTGCAGTCTCGAGTTCCTCGATTTTCTTTTTAACTCCTCAATCTTTCTTAGACTGACCTTTAACTCAATTACGGAGTTACGACTACGATGCAGGTGTAGTGATTTTTCCAACTCGGTTATTCGAACTCGTAACCTCTCTTTTTCGCTTTGGCTTTCCAACAAACTCTTTTTCAAAACGTCCTCTCGCACTCGAACATCTTGAAACTTCTTATCTCAATGATCGGCTCTAGTCTTTTCTTCTTCAATTTCTTGACGCCACTGCTCCGACGTTTTACCCAAACCGGTAGTTCTTATCGACATACGCAGCTTCTTATAATCAGTTTTCAAACTATCCAAGTCCTCTTCGGCTTTATTCTTCCCTTTTCCTTAGCTTTTCGGCCTCTAGCTTATGGATGTCGACATCTAATCCTAGCCGCATCTTTTCCTTCTTTAATTGCTCTATCTTCTTTCCCAATTCCGAGCTCATTTTCTCAAAGTCTTGCTTGATGATCTCTAACTCAGACGGAACTACTTGTAAATGCTCCTCTATCAGTCGAGTGTTTTCCTGACTTGGCATTGGGATGTTGTCCTTGATTCTTTTACCCCACCACCAGTCATACTCGGGGGTCATCATTAGACCCATAGTGAATCCTTTCATTCTTCGGGTTTGTTTCCAAGCATTTGATATCTCACGAACCTTTTTCCTATAATTATCGTCTTTATAAGAGAACTCACATTGAGCCAATCCTTGTGTCGTCGGTAAAAACTGCCTTGATCAATACTGTCTTAACACAAGTACTGAAGCATACCCAACGGCTTCCCATATCCCCAGTAGAGGGACCCAGTCAAAGTCACTACAACGATATAAGATCTCATTAGAGATCATCTATGGGGCCCTCCATTCAACATTTTCAACTTGTAAATTATGGAGAATCGCTATCCATTTTTCTTCGAAAAAGTCATCCTGCCTTGGTGTAGCCACTGATTCCTTCAATGGAGAACAGTTCTCGGAGAAAACTCGATAGGAGACCTTTTCTACTTTTCAAAAATGGCTATGGAACCAAGCCAACAATAATTGCTCACACTCTATGAATCTTCCTTCACCCGTCCTCCGACATGCGTTCAAGGATGTGAAAGTTTCAGCTAGGATTGCCGGGACGGGTGTGACCCCTTTATCAAGTCGATCGAAAAGGTCTGAGACTGCTTCATCTACATGTCCTAATGCATTGGGAAATACAACCAAATCGTAGATGCTCAGAGTAAAAATGTCAACCCTCTTTTTCATATCCGGATGCGCTAGAATTAAATCTCTCAAGTTCTTCCAAGGAATACACTTACTGTCTATTTTCTGCTTAATTTGGCTTGCAACCCACTGTTCGCTCATCCCCCTGATACTCACTAAATTTTTTACGAAGACTGGGACATTAGCAGCTCTTGAATAGGCTTTGTCGACTTGAATCTTCGGGCAACGAAGTAAAGCTATGTACTACTCTACAGTAGGTACCAAATCGACTCTTCCGAAGGTGAAGCAACTGTAAGCGGGATTCCAAAACTGTACGAGGGCTTGAAACAGATGTTTGTCCACCTTTGCATCGAGAAAATAGGGTAGGTCGTCGTAATTACAGTAAAAGAGTTGCTTGACCTTGTCATTCCATTGACCCCATATCTCTTTTAATTCTTGTAGGTCACATTGAGTCACACCAATGCCAGTGAAATCCCACAATTCCAATTCATATCATTCGATCAAACTATCACCTTTATTTTGTTGCGTCCTCTCGGACCATACTTGGACGGCCGCATTATCCTCCACTCTATCAAGAAACCACTTTTTCATGCTAAGCTTTTCTATCTAGTAACCGAACGTGAATCAACACCTTTTTATGATGAGATGCCATGCAATAACAACAAAACACAGCAAGTTAGTATTATGTAAAAAAAATAGAATTCAAAGCAAACAGGAAATAATCAAGCACCTATTCAGGTAATCACTAGGGTTTGGTGCGGTTCTACCTAGGGTAAGCTCTTAGGGCTCATTATATGCGGTTCAGCTTTAAAGTAAAGACACCTGAACCGGCAGATTCCTAGATCCTCACCCATTATAGTCTCATATGGACCGAGTTCAGTTCAGGGGAATACATTTCCCTATGGCTGCACGGAGATGAAAATCTCACGAAGACATAGGTACGGATGTATCCCGAAAGCGATCCACTATCCTATGCGGAGGTGAAAACCTCACGAAGGAATAGTTTCTCACTCCCACTTAAAAGGGTGTGACCAAGTGGCCATGTAATTCAGTATGCGAGGATATATGTATAAAAAACTCGAAGCAGTAAAGAAAATAAGAATAAAATGATGAAAACCGTATCAAAAATGGATGAAATGCAATGAACGGATCGTATATTAAAACCAAAGTTGCTATTTTCGACAAAAAGACAAAAGTTAATCAACTTGTGGCTCGACTCTCTTATTTTTGTCCCTAGTGGAGTCGCCAAGCTGTCGAAACCATTTTATTTTATTTTTAAAAAAAAAGGGTCGACTAGGTTTTGAAAGCAAAAACGAAAATGGGAGTCGCCACCGATCTTTATTAGGTGTGATCGGATCACTTTTGTTTTAACAAAACATTTTAGTTTACTAAAACGACATTTTTGGTCTACGAAACTTGAGAGAATGGGTTTGGGAGTCGGTTACGTGCGAGGAAGGGTTAGCACCCTCGTCACGCCCAAAATTGGTACCTAATCGATTAATTAACGTCTTAATGTCGAAAGTTGAAAAGATTTTAAAATAAATTTTAAAATACGATCCCTTTTTATGAATGTTTGGATAACTCAAAATGGATATTAAGATTTTCTTGTTCCGAAGAAAGAAAATATCACATCCAGCATGTAGGACACAACATTTCAAACCTTCGATACCAAAATTATGTCATGATTTCCAAAACTCATGCATTGAAATTTTAAAAAGGATATTCGGTTGTTTGGTCAAACGATAAATCGAAACCCAGCACGTAGGGCACGATTTCTCGAAATTTCTAGGCACGATTTCTCGAAATTTCCAAACACGAAATATCGCCTTGTTTCAAATTTTTTCGATCCCTTTTTATGAATGTTTAGATAACTCGAAGTGGATATTATAATACTTTTGTTCCGAAGAAATAAAATATCACATCCAGCACATAAGACGCGACATGATTTCCAAAACTCATGCATTTAAATTTTAAAAAGGATATTCGGTTGTTTGGTCAAATGATAAATCGAAACCCAGCACGTAAGGCATGATTTCTCGAAATTTCCAAACACGAAATATTGCATTGTTTCAATTTTTTTCGAATGAGTACACATGTGATGTTTAAAACTGTGCATATTTATTTTATTTGAATTATAATGTAAAGAATGGACATTTAAGCATGGTTCGTGACATAATTGGAATAATAGTATAATGATAACACAAATAAGCAAAATGACGATATATCTATAATGATGAGGCCACAAGTAAGCAATGACAATGATCAATTAAATCTAACATCAATTAAACAATAACATATAAAAAAATAATGAAAGAAAGAGGAATATGCATGATAAAAAAAATAAAATGAAATAAAATAAACATGAAAGCATCAAAAAGAAATAAATAAATAACAAAGAAAGGTTAAAATAATATAACTATGACAATAGTAAAATTTGGTGAAAATAGGAGATTATAAACGATTATATTTTTAAAAGAATATATGTAATAATAAATAAGTAAAGGAACCAAAACTAGATAAAACAGAGTAATAAAAGTGTGTATATATATAAATATATAAAAAGGAATACACATAAAATATGATCTAATTAGAAAGGCTAAGAAACGAAAATAAAGGAAATAATGAGAACGTAAATAAATAAAAGGAATCATTAATAAAAAATTGGTTAAAAATCAAAATTATATAAATAAATAAATAAATTGAACAACTTGAAGTAATACAAAATTTGAAGATAAATAGATATATGTATAAGATTAAATTTAGAAGTAAAAATACTGAACAAATAGTTAAAATAATGTTGTATAATAATCTAAGTAAAGTATTAAAAGGATGAATAATAATAAAAAAAGGAATATTATGATAATAATGATGACGATATTAATAATCAAATTGCAACAACAAAATAAATAAAGTGACTTAAAAACAAAATAAAAATGAAAATAGGAAGTGCATAATAATAAAAGGGTAAATATAACATGAAAATAATAATAAAAGAAATAATAAAACGTTAAAATAATAAAATAATAAAATACACCATTAAAAAATGAATAATCTATTTTCTAATGTAAAAAGATGAAGAAATAATAATAAAAAATAGATAGATGAAAGTAAATAAGCGAAATAAAAAATGAGAGAGTTGAAACTAAGTGACCAAGGATTAATTTGAAAGCCAAACAGGGTTTTAGGGTAAAAATAAAAATAAAATAAAGTAAAAGGGCCGAATTGTAATGCGCTGAAACTAGCAAGGACTAAATGAGATAATATCCCTAGTCCTTATGCGATGCGTTCCAACTCACAAGGTCCTGGGTTAAATTAAAAATGAAATAAAGTTAAAGGGGCGAATTTAAAGAAAATGAGATTAGATTGAAACAACCCAGAAAAGCAGAAGGGCCAGTGGCGTAAATAGCTCTCTGACTGCAAAAACACGCGGATCCTAATTGGAGCGGGTCGGGTCGACTCATTTTACTCTAAAATGACGCCGTTTAGTGTCAGCAGGCACTAAGCCAAAACGACGTCGTTTTATACATGTCATAAAAGCCCCGATTGTAACGCCCCGTACCCGAGACCGTCGCCGGATTCGAACACGAGGTGTTAACAGACTTAATTCATTACCTAAACCACTCAAACAATTTTTTTTTTTAAATTTCCAGTCAAGCTAGCAATCTGCGTCACAATCGCTTAAAAATTCATATCTCGAGTTCCGAAACTCGAAATCCAATTCCATAAATTTTATCTGAAACTAGACTCATATATCTATTTACTACGTTTTTTCTAGAATTTTTGGTCAAGCCAATTAGTACAGTTTATTAGTTAAAGTCTCCCCTATTTCAGGGTTCAACTGCTCTGACCTCTGTGTATTATCTCTCTGTACAGAATTAAAATGTCTATGATGTTTGTTTCTCTTAAAACTAGACTCAATAAGAAATCTTTACATATAAAGCATGACTTCTAATTATTTTTTTACAATTTATTATGAATTTTTAAAGTCAGAACAGGGGATCCAGAAATCACTCTAGCCCTGTTTCACAAATATTTAAATATCTCATAAAATATAATTCATATACCTGTTTTGTTCAATCCATATGAAAATAGACTCATAAATCTTCAATTTCATAACTTACTCATCATTTAATTTCATTTCTACTATTTTTAGTGATTTTTCAAATTTACATCACTGCTGCTGCCGGATTCTGTTTTATGGCAAATTTCACTTTACTAAGGATTTTCATGGACTAAATATCATTTTAAACATACATAACATCAAATATGACTTAGATTGGCCATTCCAATGGCTAATCATTTACAAACCCTTTTCTTGCCAAACCATAGCCATATCATAAGATCATTTACACAAAGTGAGTATTTTGCCATACATGCCACATTCAAAACACACAAGCCATTTTACCAATTTGGGCCTTCGGATAGTGTGAACGAGTCTTCGACCTATCCCGATTCTCAAGCCGGCTTGTCAAAACTACAATGAAAGAAAAGGAGGGAGTAAGCACAAATGCTTAGTAAGTTCACATGCAAATAGCAAGTAACATAATCACACAATCCCACAAAAACATTATTTGCATAAACAACACCAAGACATTTATGTTTCATTTGTATTTAATATCTTTCTACGATTTCATCATACCAAGTTCTCAACCCGAGGGTTTAAGCACATACCTGTCAAATTTTCTCATTACCACACTTACCAACATGTCACCTTCATTTTAGGCCTTCTTCTTATTCACTTAAGATTCACCCGTTGAACACATCGGAATATAATTCGAATACGCGGATCTCATGAACATAATAGCCATACCCGCAGCTAGAAAAACTCAATAGCCTGCGGAACTTATGTAGCCAAACTACCATGTAACCCACCCATAAGTGAACTCGGACTCAACTCAACGAGCTCGGATGCCTAGTTACATCTCACGAACTCGGACTCAACTCAACGAGTTCGGAACTCAACCATCCTAGTGACATGTCACGTATATTCTAATCTATTTCCAAGGTTCAAACGGGCTTTTTCCTCAATCACACATCTTTGTCGTCTTCCACGGAATATCGAAATCGATACTCGGTAGCAATTCATATTTAACAAATAATAAACATAATTTGTATATTACTCAACAATAACCACAAAGCATAATATTTCATAATAACAATCATCATATCATATAAATATCATTAAGTTAATTAAAATGACAATTATGTTACTACATTTACACATGAACTTACCTCGGTACAAAATTATTAAAGAATCGAGCCTATTCTTCAGTAAAATTTGTTTTTCCTCGATCGCGACTTGAATCTCGTTTCTCTTGATCTATAATGCCAAATTAATCTTATTTAATACATACATTCATCAAAACAGCATTTAATACAAACTTTGACAAAATTACATTTTTGCCCCTAAACTTTTGCATATTTGCACTTTTGTCCCAAGGCTCGGAAATTAAACTTCATCCCTTATTCTTATGTTTTATGACATGCTGATAATTTTTCCCTTCTATGGTAACATCAAATTCACACTCTAACATGTACTTATGACTATTAGGTATTTTTATCGATTAAGCCCTTTTACTCGTTTTCGCTTAAAACCGAGTAGTACAAGTTGTCTAACATATTTTAAAACCTCATTTTCTATCATAAAACACCAAAATACACAAATTTCAACTATGGGTATTTTTCCAAATATGAACCCTAGGTTGAATTATTGCTAGTATAAGCTTAATCGAGCTACCGGGATTCCAAAAACGTAAAGAACATTAAAAATGGGGCTTGGAATCACTTACTATGGAGCTTGGAAGCTTGAAAAAAATCCTAGCTATGGAGAACCCTTGAAATTTCGGCCTAATGAAGAAGATGGATAAAAATTGGCTTTTAATTTTGTTTTTAATTCATTTTAATAACTAAATGACCAAAATAACGTTACTACTAAACTTTCCAAAAATTCCATCCATGTCCAATTTTTGTCCATAGACTTAGAAATTGGTCAAATTTCTATTTAAGACCTCCTCATTAATATTCCAAAACAATTTCATACTAAAAACTTCTAGAATGCAAGTTTTACAAATTATTCGATTTAGTCCCTAATTTCAATCTAAGCACTTTAGGCATAGGATTTCATCACGAAATTTTCACACAATCATGCAATCATATCATAAACATCAAAATAATTATAAAATAATTATCTCTATCTCGGATTTGTGGTCACGAAACCACTATTCCGATTAGGCCCTGATTCGAGATATTACACAGATTTTTTTAAAATATTCATTTCAGCTATGATTTAAAAAAAAAAGGAAAGGGGGAGGGTTTTGGTGCTCTGGACTGGGTGATTTTTGGCGATCGGACCATCGTCCGTCCGTGGCCGGCGACCGCCGTATACGGCGTCCGAAAGTATAAAATCGACCCCTTTTTAACCCTTTTGCTCCCCTCGCCCTATATCTAGGCTTAAAAAATCAAAAATACCTTTAGAAAATCGGAAAGATCCAAGGGAACCCTTCGGTTCCGACTTCTCCGACTCACAAAAGGTACGAAAATAGTTTTTCTTTTGAATATATATGTATATATGTGTGCTATATTCGAAAATAAACTTGCGAAGGAAATGGAAAAGAATGAAAGACCACTTTGATTCTTCCCTATTTTTTTTTTGTATTCGATTGCTCAAATATTTTTCTCTATAAAAAAAATTACATTTTTTTGTCTCTAGCTATATAGCCGAATACATATTCGTTTCTCTGTTACCCTTGCCTGCTGTTTCGTTTTTGCTCCATTTTTTGTATGTTTGCAGGTCTATGAAGGGTCAACGGACGAAGGAGTTTCCATTTCCGTGCAAGGAGAGTCGACCCTCGGGCGGAGTGCACGCTGAGGCACGTGGGTGGTGGCTACGGCGCGAGGAAGGCTCAGAAACCCTAGGGTTTCTGAGTTGGTTTAATGTTTTGGGCCTATTGGGCCATCAGGGTTTGGGTTTAGTTGGGTTTAGGTTATTTGGGTTCGTAATTGGGTTTTAAAATTTGGGCTGTAATGGACTGTTTATTTATTTTTGGATTTTGGTTTTTTTTGTTGATTTGGGCTCAGGCCGGGCAAAATAGGCCTGCTACAACAATATTTCACTTTCGGGAATTCAAGAAAATCGTACCTTAACTTACGAGGCTTCGATCTTCTTGTTAAACCTAAATAGCTAAATATCCTTTTAGATTTCAAAGTACACAAAGTTTCGATAAAGATTAAAAGCAAATTTGCTCTCGAGGATTCAAACGTCGCATCCTAACTTACGGGATGTGGCATTTTGTTATCTCGGGATGAGTGAGCCTTTGATGCTCGTTTCAAATTAATTCAAGCATTTTTCTAAATGAACATTGATAAAAGGGGATCATATTTTTAAAATCTTTTCAAAATTTCAACTCTCGACATTAAGACGTTAATTAATTAATTAGGTATCAATTTTGGGCGCACCGAGGGTGCTAACCCTTCCTTGTGCGTAATCGACTCTCGAATCAGTTTTCTGGTTTGTAGATAAAAAATCATCGTTTTAATAAATTTTAAAATTTTTGTTAAAACGACTGAATTATTAAGTGATCCGATCACACCTAAATAAAAATGATTGGTGGCGACTCTCATTTTCGTTTTCATTTTCAAAATCAAAATCGACTCCTTTTTAAAAAAAAATGGTTTCGATAGTGCCCAATGACAGAAAAATCAATACATCTTACAAATTATTCAATCACGTACTATAATGATCATAAATCATAAATTCAACATAGTTGGGGCTAGAATGGTTGTGAAAATAATTAGAAAAAGATTCTAAAACTTTTCTCAAAAAGTGAAAGTCGGGAAGATGACTTGTATTAGGGTTTATGGGTTCATCCGTAAGATGGATTTTTTTTTTCCTTTTTAATGTGTAATGGAGAACTGTGGAATAGTGTCAAACAAATTTCTGATAAGATTGGGACCATACATGTCTATCAAATTATTGCAAACTGGGTTGGTAGCCTACTTTTGATCTTTAGGCAATAAAAGAAACTAATTCACATCTTCAATTTGGAATAATAATAATAATAATAATAATAATAATAATTTCTCCTCTATTTTCAGGCTACCCCAATAATAGTAGGCAGTCTCTCCTACCGACTTAATGGTGGGAAATAAAACCGACTCTTACTTTCAAACTACCCTTATTTCAACTCAAACTTAGACCTGGGATGTGAGTATATTTAAAAAAAAATTATATATTTGATAATTACTTTTTATATAAGTCTAGTTATTATTTTATATTTTGAAAATTTTTTAAATAAAAAATAATATATACTTAAACATATTTAAATTTACGTCTTTTTAATCATTGCAATAACACCGATATCAATTGAATTGTATCTCAATCGATTTAAAAATATATATTATTTATATAAAAGTAAAGATGAAGAAGAAAGAAAAACATTCTCATCACAAGACAAACCATTCTCCATGGGTTTTATTGTTTATTACAAAGTGGAAAGACTTCAATTTAAGTTTTTGAAAAGTGGCAACACCCCAGGAGCTGCCGGTTTTGGATCTTTCTAAAATAAAATAAAATAAAATAAAAATGTGGGAAAATGTAATAAATTAAAAGTAGGAGCAAAGTAATGAATACAAATGTTTTTCTTTATGGTTTTACAGACAGTTTGGATCACAGAATGTAAATATATAATCAATCATGTTTACTTTAAATATAATATCAATAATGCTAATACAAGGGATAATCTCACTTTCATAATTTTATCACATTCTTAATTACTTCAATCTAACATAGACAATAAATAAATTAACATAAGTGAATTAAACTATCCAGTTATAATTATTAATTGTTGGAAACTTAATTATAGTATCTTAACTTTTAATTATTTATTTATTATAAAAGAGTTTTTTATTATTTAATTATTTTGTAGTTCAACTTTTTTAACATTTTCGTTTGTTTTCTTTTTCTCTATTTTCATAATTAATTTCCACTCTCATCATAATTTAATAACTTTTTTTCATCCTTATTTAGGATTAAGGTTAATTTATTACAATATACTTTTAAGCAATTTTATATTTTGTGGACCACATTCTAACCAAATGAACTCAACATAATAATATAATGTATCCAATAATATGTTAAATAATATAAAGAAAGAGTAATCATAGATAACCAAACATTATCCAATTCAAAAACTTCCTAATAAACTTTGAATTAGCATGTTTTTGTTTTGGTCATCAAACTACAAAAACTTTCAATTTTAGCATTAGTGTTTTTGATCGGTTCTAGTTTGATTACTCTCCATTAAACGGTTAACGGAAATGATGGTGTGTCCTTTTTTAATTGGTATAATAACATATTTACTCCTTAGTACTTTCACATTCTATCAATCTGAGCTTAATTCTTATAATTTAACAAATATTGCCTTCCACATTTATAAATTCTATCAATTTAGTCCTCAATCACATGTATATTGTGAAAAATATAAAATATTATTTTTTTATATACTTTTTTGAGGAAATCGTACCCAAACTAGATATGAAATTTAATATATTTCTCTTTCGAGCATAAAAACAACTAACTCTAGGTTAATTAATTAAAATTTCTTTCTAATTAAAACCCCTATTATTGCATTAATTCGCTCTATGAATCCTCCTATTAGATTTTACTCTAATCCGATAGATTTATGTCATCCTATTTTTAGAATTGCATGCAACTATATTCAGTTATGAATATCTAATCACAAAAAGGGTTTATTCAACCTCAGACTTATGCACATCAAACATGGATTAACACTCTAGAATTATTAACCCCAGAATAATAAAGCATTCATAATTAAAAACAAAGAGACTAAGGTTGTTTTGCATAAAAATAAAAATCAAACAATAGAATCAATCCTAGGGTTCATCTCCCCTAGCTATTAAGAGATTGCAAGAATAAATACAAAAAATGCAATATAACCACTAAAATAAAAGAAATCCGTGATAAATCCCTTGGAAATCAGCTTCGACTCTTGAATCTTGATAGAGAACTGCTTGGAAATTGGCTTCAATGGTGTTCTTTTGGTAATTTTCATTCTATCTCTTCCCTCATTTATTTCCTTATTTATGACTTCTTAAAGTGCCAAAAAATCTAAAAATCGCAACTTTCATCTGTTAGTGCACACAGTTTCTGAGATTAACATGCTCTAAACACACAGCCGTGTGTATTGCTCGTGTGAAAGTAAATTTATGTTTACAACTTCCAGATTGCTCCAATGTTCTAATTGCCACCCGTTTTTCACTCTTATTGCTCCCAAGTGCCCTATTAAGCATCAAAACATGAATATTAAAGGATTAGAAGTATATAATTTACAGTTAATGTCACATAATCACCCAAAAATGCACTAAGAATGACGCTAAAATATGTTACTTTTGACACTTATCATGTTTTCTTGCTTTTTTTTTTGCGCATTTTACTACTGTGCTTTGATGTTGCTTCCCTATTGTTCTGTTGCAATTTCTTTATTGGCTTATTGTTGTTTTTGGTGTTGATTTGCTGTTTTTTTTTTTGGCTATTTCACTGTTGGTTTTAATGTTTTTTAGCTACCATTTTTTTGTTGCGTTCTCGCTACCATTTTGTTGTTGTTTCATTGCCATTTTATTATTGTTTCGTTGTCATTTCACTATTGTATTGCTACTATATTATTGTTGTTTGGATATTGTATAACTCTTGTTTTATTGTTAATTTTGTTACAATTTTAGAGACATTTGCTTGTTAAGTTGCAATTATCTTAGTGTTATTAGCAAAAGACTTTTTCAATGTATTTTCAATTTTTTTGGGAAACATTTATTTAAATTTTTTTAGTGTATTTGATGTATTATATTTTTTTAAATTTGTTTTTATATAAAAACTAATCTAAAAAATTTAATGCGGGTCAAGTCGAGCTCGGGTTTAACATTTTTAATCTGGACCGAGCTTGGGTAGAATTTTTTACCCATTTTTTAGGTTGGATCAGGCCCAAGCCTAAAAAATGGGCTTATACATCATGCATTAGCCAGACCCAAACTTGGCCCATCCCATGATTAGGCCTATCATAATGCAAGGGCATATTTTGATCACGTAATAAAGTGATAAGAAGAGACCGTTCCCACAAAACCAAATTCTAAATACCAACTATTTAATTTTCTAGTTCATATCAATAAAAGTAACTTTAGTTAGTACTAAAATTAAACTAAGCGAATTACAAAGATTTTTACTAAATTAAAGCAATGAAAACTTTTGAGTTTCTCAATCAATTTTATGTAGCTAAAACTCTAAGTTCACTTAATCCAATCAATCAATTATCTCTTATTCAATTGTTCAATCTATATAATTAATAACTCAGGATTTAATAGCATTAACTAAATCTCTCCAGTATCTAGCTAAGTTAATCCCCCTTCCCACTAGTTATATTCCTATGCTAGGCAAGTTGGGTTCAGCCATTAAGAATAAACCTATTGGGTTGATTAGGGCATCAGTTATATTTTTATCCTAGTCGCAAATTAACTTGTTCGTCAGAGCTACTGGAGTTAATCTTAATCTTTTAAGTCTAGATCTCAACTAGAGGTGTCCATGGGTCGGGCCAGGTTCGGGCTGAACCCTAACAAAATTTTAGGCCAGTTTGATAAACGAAAAATGGGCCTAAATTTTTTCCCAAGCCCGACCGGGTAAAAATGCTAAAACCCCGACTTAGCCTGATCCACCTATATTAAAATTTTTATATATAAAAAAATTTACAAAAACATAATACATCAAAAACACTAAAAATATTAAAATAAATGTTTCCCAACAAATTAAAAATAAATTTTTTAAAAAAGTCTTTATATTTAAATAATACTAAGATAGATGCAACTTAATAAGCAAATATTTCTAAAATAGTAGCAAAATTAACAATAAAACAAGAGTTATACAATATTTAAACAATAACAATATAATAATGAAATGACAATAAAACAGTGGGACAACAGCAGCAAAACAACTCTTTTTTGGCAAATTTGGGTCGACCCGAGTAAAAAAAACCTTACTCGAGTCCTGATCCGTTTTCTAAACGGGCTTTATTATTTTTTTGCCCAAGCTTATTTTTGGGCTTATATTTTTGCCTAAACCCTCCCACTTTTCAAGCGGGCCGGGTGGTCCGGCCTATGGATAGGTTTAATCTCAACCCTAACTTTCTCTTTCAAGACAAATTAAGGTTGTCGAAACCATTTTTATTTTTGAAATGAGGATCGACTCTAAAACGAGGTATGGAGTCGCCACCAATCCTTTTTGTTTAGGTGTGATCGGGTCACCTTATGATCGATCATTTTAATAAAGCATTTTGGTTTATTAAAACAATATTTTTGGTCTATGAAAACTAGAAAACGGAT
This sequence comes from Gossypium anomalum, assembly GCA_025698475.1. NCBI lineage: Eukaryota > Viridiplantae > Streptophyta > Magnoliopsida > Malvales > Malvaceae > Gossypium > Gossypium anomalum. The sequence goes on from CM046966.1 coordinate 23,705,429, forward strand.
TCGAGAGTCGGTTACCCACGAGGAAGGATTAGCACCCCCGCAACGCCCATAATTGGTACCGTATTTATCAATTAATGTCCTAATGTTGAAAATTTGAAAAAGATTTTAAAATACCATTCCTTTAAAAACGTTTTGGCAACTTGAATTGGATGTCGAGATTCTCTCGTTCAGAAGGAATAAAATATCATATCCAGCACGATAGGATACAACATTTCAAACCCTCCATATAAGATCATCTCATTATTTTCAAAAATCATGCATTTGAAATTTCAAAAGGATATTTGACTATCTGGTCAAACGGTAAATCGAAACCTAGCACGATTGGGCACAATTTCTCGAATCTCCAAACACAAAATATTGCCTCATTTTAATTTAAGAAAACATGGATGAAATTTCAAAAAGGATATTCTGTATTTAGTTGAATGAAAAATTGAAACCCAGCATAGTAGGGCACGATTTCTCGAACCTCCAAACACGAAACATTGCCTTGTTTTGAAGAATTTCCAAATAAGCAATTATAGAATCAGCTTAGAATACATTTGTTTGGTTTACTTAAAGGTAAGAAGCAATTTATGTTGGGCAAAATATTTGGAATTTAAAGTCCGATAAAGATAGCAATCATACAAGCATTGAATTAAGCATGAAATAAAGATGTGCAACCATAATATTACATGAATAGTAAAAGAGGAAAATACAAAGAAACAAGTTACATACAATAGCATATCATACACTGTATAAATACGAACACTAATATTCGAAGGCTAACGAATTTGGCCAATTTAAAAGAAATTCCAAGCAAACTATACCATTGAAATATCGAGTTTAAAATAAACTAAGGTGAATAATGGGGAGAAAAGTAAAATTTAAAAACATTATTGTACAGCAATATAAAGATTTCAAAACAAATCATAAACACAAGAATTTAAAATAAGAAGAAATATATAAACAAAGAATATACTAAATAGTAATATACAAATGAAATTTAAAATAGATGTCATAAAGCAAATAATTTATAAATTTTTTTTGAAATGTATCAAAAATAAAAACAAAAATAGATAACATAATAATGCATAAATGAAGTTTCAAAATAAATAGTGTACATATATATATATATGGAAAAGTAATATATAAAATAATATACGCCAATCGGGATGAATAACATACATGAGGTAAAACTTTATATAAAACTAGTATATATACAATAATAATAATGTAGTATTAAAACAAAGAATGTACATAAAAGGAAATTTTAAAATAAGTATACTATATAATAAAACATAGGAATATGCGCATGAAAATAAAATGAAAATAATGTGCAATCAATGAAATAATACTCAAGAAATAATATGTAAAAAAATGAATAAATGAAACTTAATCGAAAGATGAACAAAATTATGGGATAATTTATAAACAAAGAAAACTATAAAACAACATTAAGGACTAAAATACGATGCGCGTGAACCAATAGGGATTAAAAATGAAATTATCCCATGCCCCTGAATGCAGCATTTCAACGTGGACCAAACTATAACAACGCATAAATCCCAGGGAAAATTTAAAAAAACAAAAGACATGCAAAAGGGGTCCAATCACATGATAACGCAAAAGCGATGAACTAGATGCGTAATTTACCCATTTAAGGTAAAAATGCGCACATGGATCAGGTCAATGGGCAGAGCCCTTATTTCTAAATGGAGCCATTTAATTTGTTTTTAAAACCAAAAAGAAAATGTCATTAAAACCTTATTTTCGTTACTGCTTTAAAACAAGGGATTTTCCTATTTTAAACTCGCCCCTTTCCTCTTGCTCTTCTTCTACAAAGTCGGAGGAAGCAAATCAATCGCCACTTTTGAGCCAAATCTCGACCACTCTCCACACACATCAGGTGTTGAGGTAAAATCTTTTTCCTTTCCCTTTTTATTTTCGTTTGTATGAAAAAAATAAAAAAAGTAACAACACAAAAAGAGGATGAAATGAAGCAATAGAAAACCAAAATAAAAAAATCACCTTCAAAATTTTAGGTCTGAAGTTTATTCTTTTCCTCTGTATTTTTTCCTTTGTATTCGTAATCCCCTTTTACAAAATCATGTATTGGCTTTTATAGCCATTTTACACCCTGTCTTCATATGTTTGTAGGTACGAGCGCGGGTTTGCCATTGACGTGGTGTGGTGGGGCAGCGCACTATGCGAAGAGGCGTGCGACGTGTGGCGCCTGGAGACTACCCTAGCTGCGGCACTTAAGGTAACTTAGGGTTTCTAAAACCCTAAAACTTTGGGCCTATCTGGCCCTTGTATTTTGGGTTTTAGATGTGGGTCTAGTGTAATTAAGCCTAGACTGTTTTTATTTTGTTTTGGCCTTGTATGTGTATGGGCTGTGTTTAATGGACTGTATTTTGGGCCAGGCAAATTTTAGGCCCCTCTTTGCTCATTGTCGTGTAATGAAAATGGAGCAAAGACCTTAAAAAGGGCCAATTTTGTTTGGTCTCGCCAGTTTTTGAGTTTTTTCTTGGTGCTTTTCTTCCTTTAAGTAACCTCGTTCCTAGTCTACTGCATCTTCAGGGCTGTAGGAATCGGTACTTTGACCTGCTCTAATGCCGATACATAGAGATAAGATTTGTTTTTTTCGATCTGTTCCACTACATTTTAGGGATAAAATCTGTATTTTCAGCCTGTTACCCTACTACTTTAGAGAGATGAGGCTAGTGGCTAAAATCTGCTCCATAGCCGATACATGGGGATAAGACTCACCATTTTCGATCTGCTCCATAGCCAATACATGGAGATAAGATTTGTAATTTTCATTCTGCTCTATAGCCGATACATGGAGATAAGTCCTGCAATTTTCAACCTACTCTCTTGCTACCTCAGAGAGATAAGGCTGATAGCTAAAATTTGCTCCATAGCCGATACATGGAGATAAGACTCGCCATTTTTGATCTGCTTCATAGCTGATACATGGAGATAAGATCTGTAATTCTCAGCCTGTTACCCTACTACTTAGGGGGTTAAGGCTTACCGTCTTCGATCTGCCCCATAGCCGATACTTGAAGATAAGATCTGTAATTTTCAGTTCGCTTTCTTGCAGGAAGATGAGACTTGTATCTTCAACCTGCTCTCTTGCTACCTCAGAGAGATAAGGCTGGTGGCTAAAATCTGCTCCATATTCGATGCATGGAGATAAGACTCACCATTTTCGATCTTCTCCATAACCGATACATGGAGATAAAATCTGTAATTTTCAATCTGCTTCCTTGCTACCTCAGGAAGATAAGACCTGTAAATTCATCGATGTCACTGCACTGTCCTCTTGGGAACATGCCCTGTAAACTCGGTTTCATATGCCTATGTTTATGCCAAATTGATTAGAATGCCATGATCAAAATGAATTAGATGCTCCTAACCAAATACGTTATAAATGCTATGAATGTAGAAATGTCATGAGAATGATTCCTTTTAAATGCTTAAAGTGACATCACTAGTTATTCATCAGAGTTTTATTACTATCGTATTATGCTGCCTTCTTGCTTGGCTAGCATTTCCAACAAAACTTCGTAGAAACAACCCACTTTGCTCAACTGGTTTGCCTCATTGTAATTTTAGGGTCCGTTTCACTGTACTTTTAGGACCCAAGGTTTGTATCATCTTCAAATCCTTCCCTGCAACTCAGGATTATAGGATCTGATTCTTTCATCAATTCGGTCTATTACACCATTCCTCGGGTTTAATGAACAGATGTATATGCCTGATATCTGCATGAATACAAAATACCATTTTCCTTTTCTGAAGAATAATCCCATTGCTCGTTCTTTACCGGGATTATAACACCAATGTATTTTTCTTTTTGCTGAACCAATATCTTTGACAGAAAACCCAAGTAGATAATTTCAATTTGGGCTTAAATATTCCTAACCTTTAAGCTTGATGAGTTTTAAACAATAGTCCTACTTCAGGTTCTTGCATCGTTCAGAAGCTTCCAAAGTAATATGCGAAACTCCTTTTATGAAAGTATTATTAGTCCACTAATCATTATTTCAATGCAAAATGCTTGGAAAAGATCATAACAATGGATCAGAAAGTAAGTTAATCAAAGATAGCAAATACAATTAAGAAGGGAATTTATTGGAACGTATCTTAAAAAGAACAAGATAATCAAAAATACCATATTCAAGATGGGTAAAATGAAAAACTAGGTGCCCCAGATATCACAGCTTGAGCTTCTCTGTACCTACTTCTTGAGGACCATTTTGAGTTTAATATGTCTTTAGGGGATCCGGAGTACTTTGTCGATGCCCTAAGACGTAACATAATTCATTATTGTTAATTTAGGCATAGCAAGACTACTATATGCCCCACTTTTATCCAAATTTGAGCCGCCCTTTTTGGGTTTTCAACTCAAATCCCCTTTGGTCTCAAAGCGCCCTTTGCGGGTTTTCGCCCTGGCCTCTTCTTTTTCTTTTTTAATTTTCAATTGATTTTTTTTATTTTTCATCTTTTTTTTAAAGCCTCAAGGCGCCCTTTGTAGGTTTTCACCTTGATCTCTCCCCTTTTAGGTTGAATACTCATTGACTAGATTCGCCATCCTTCTTGGTTAATATCAATGCTTCTCCAGAACAAGCCTTCTTTACTATATAAAGTCCCTCCTAGTTTGACATATTTCTTTCCTTGAAATCTTTTTGTATAAGAAGGATCTTCTTCAATACCCAACTCCCCTCACGGAACTCTCTGTCATAAGCCCACATCATCTGACTGTGACGGACATCCTTTAAATTCGACTGATTATATCGGGATTGGATTCATTTTGCCTCAGCCTACCTCAACTCTGACAAGACTCAGAGAAAAGAAATCTCATTTTCAGAAACCATTTCAATCCCATAGACCAATGTGTTGCCCTGGTGAAGGTCCCGGCCAACGTTCGATAAGCATAGAGGGTAAATGGTAACTTCTTTATGCCAATCCTTACAAGTCCGGTCGCCTTTCACTATGACCTTTGTTTTATTATTATTTTTTGGGGGGTTTGATGACTTTGTAACATTGGCATATGAAATGACCTTCACCTTTCTCTTGAAGTAATCGACGACTACCAAGATGAATTAGTGTATATTAGTCGAAAATGACCTGATAACATCCATACCCCATATAGAGAAAGTCTGTGAAGAAGTAAATGAGGCACATGAATTTTGTCTCCCTAAATACAGCCTAACTGATACAATCCCCTTCCATGGTGAAACCATTAACATGTGTCCTTTTGACACCCCTATAGACACTTTTTAGCATTTACAAGTCTCAGTATCCCAGGTATATCTTGCCATGGCTATGCATAAACATCTTTAAATTCTTGGAATAACCCAATGACGATTCTCTCTGTCTTTGTGGTGACTCAGGCTCCGATCTTTGCCTTTTTCTCACAATGTCCACTGACCCTTTATAAAGTAGGATCTGTTTTTCATCATGTTCTACCATCCTTAACAAATCAGGAGATAAGCTACAATCTCTGTCATCTTCAAAGTCTTGAGATCCGCATAAAAACATATCACACCCCAAAAAGAAGTCAGTTACAGCGTTACTCCTGTCGTTGATATCTGGGGACCTATTGTAGGTACAAAGGCATAGTTCCGAAGAATAAATAATTCTAAGGATAATTATTTGTATAATATAATCATAAATGAAGCTTATTTAAAAGATAGTCAAAAGAATATATCAAGAATGAAAGAACATTTACTCAAAAAGATACATTTTGATTGAAATAAAGATTTTGAACACAAGTCTATTTCTTAAAAGGATTCTTATTGTCTCTAGGCTTAAAACAACAAGCGCGTTTTGAACATTACTCTAGATCAGCTCTAAAAATACAGGGATCACTTCCACAGTCCCATTATTCAAAACATCCCTAAGTATATAAGGGTTTGGAAACTTTTATTCCCCAGTTCTCTCTTCTGATGATGTCACATTGCAGTTATAATTCCAAAACACCATTTTGCTATCCTTATAAGAAAAAGTCACGGGTTTTTGAATTACAACTCTTGGCCCCATTCTTGTTCCAGCTTCATTGATTCTCGGTCGTGAAATGATCACCACTGGGTGATTGACCTCACAAACCCTCTTTATTAGCCCCTCCTCCGAGGTGCATACATCTTCCTCCTCAGCAAACTCAAAGAACTCCAGCTCTTTGTTATCTATTAGACCCTGTACCAGGGCTCTGAATTTATCGCATATTTCAATCTCATGGACCTCCTCTCCATGGAACTCACAATAGTTCCCTGCTTCTCGGGATTTGCTCCTAAGGTCTCGCATGATTAAATCTCTCTCCATCATCTTCTTCAAAACCTCCCTTATCAGGGTTTTCACTTCTGCCACATCTAACTTAATTATTCTCCCCATATTCTTGGCTATCGCGTTTACCCCATTATCAGTTTGATTGGGTAATAAATTTCCTACACTAGGTGCATCATCGAATTTCACAATACCCATGTTGATAAGCCTTTCGACTACCCTTTTGAAAGAGGTGCAATTCTCTATTGAGTGCCTCACGATTCCCGTGTGATATTCATATTGGGCACTTGCATCATACCACTTGGGGTATGTGGGTTACAACGGTTTTAAATAGAAAAGAGATACAACGTGTGCATCGAATGGAATGGGAGTAAACTGGGGCTTCTCCGTGTTCTGCTTTGTATTGGGCTCTTGCCTTGTCGACGCTTGCTGGCCCGTAGCTACCTCTTTCGGTTGATTCATCGTGATTTATTTCGTATAACCCATGCTCACATTACTGACTTCATTTTCTCTCTTTTTCGAGGCCGACCTCTTGGTGCTTTCCCCAGCCTCTATCTTTCCGCACCTTATCACATTCTCTATCATTTCACTGGACATAACTATGTTCGCGAAACTCTTAGTTGTGCTTCCCAGCATGTGATTAATAAAAGGTGCTTTTAAAGTATTAATGAAAAGCATAGTTGGTTTTTTTTCCAACAGTGGGGGTTGAACTTGTATAGTAACCTTCCTCCATCTCTGATCATATTGCCTGAAACTTTCATTCGACTTTTTTTTCCATATTCTGTAATGTGATCCTGTCAGGCACTATGTCCAACACATGGCTATACTGCTTCATGAAAGCGTGTGCTAAGTCCCTCCATGATTTGATTTGGGTGCGATTCAGCTGATTGTACCATTTGGTCGTAGCCCAGTTAAACTGTCTTGGAAACGGTGAACTAATAACTGATCATTATTGACATGACCAGTCATCCTCCGACAAAACATCGTGATATGGGCCTCAGGGCAGCTGGTTCCGTTGTATTTCTCAAACTCTGGCATTTTGAACTTCGGAGGGAGCACTAGATATGAAACCAAACTTAGCTCATTGGCATCCATACCACACTGATAATCAGTGCTTTCTAGCACCTTGAACTTCTCTTCCAGCCATTTGTATCGATCTTCCAACTGCTTTGGGAGTTCTCCTTTTGCCCTTTCTACCTCTTCCATGCCAACCGAATTAGGGACGCCGGGATTTACCGGCTTGTCTCTGGTGCCTAAGCTTGTCGGGAAGTGTGTTAATGCCGAAACACCAGCTTGATATTGAGGACTGATATTAACAGACACCCTTGGTAGATATGCGTTGGCCCGCACTGAGGTGTTTGTTGGGGTAAAACCCAGTGGGTAAACAAGGTCCTTACTGTTATCCCAGGATTAACCATAGGGCTCTTCCCTTTTCCTGGCCCTCCAACCAGTAACTAGGTTAACTGATTCATCATGTTCTTCTGAGATTCTAGCATCTGATCTTTTATATCCTGCTGAATCTTGGTCTGTTGCTCTTGTATCTGTGTTTGCAGCCGATCCTGCATTTTCTTCTACATTTGTTCCAGTTTTTCTAGCTTTTGATCCATAACTCTAGGTTTTCTCTGTGTGTAGTAGTGACGTTCCAGGGTAACTATGACACAATTACCAGTTAATTAGGGTTCCTTTATGAAATTTAATGCACATGATGCAATGATACAATGCAATGCAAATGCTTGGAATGAATGCAAAAGAAAGAAAGTCGTTAATTCTGAATTCAATTCAATTGGAACAATTTTTCTAGAAAACAAGTTCCTTTACATAAAACGGAATAATATGCGGCCTTGCCCTCATGTTCCAGGCGAAAACACTGATCCCTTTTCCTCGTAAAAGTTAAACCTCGCACCCAATAAATGCCTCCATTAGCTCCTTTTGCTTGATCCGAGCCATGATTTATTACTCACTTATCCTTGCAAAGTTGGTTAACTCCTTTAAGAAAGTCGGAACGCGATGGCTCTCAAACAATCTTTATCAGCTTAAATCCTTGGCAAAGTTTTGCTTTCCTCCGTGAACTATCAGCCTTCTTTCATTGTGTTTACTTAGACCATATTCAGACAACCGTATTATAATCCACTTTATCAAGAAATCCGTTTTCACATGACAAATTGTTCTATTTAGCAATCAAATATGAATCAACACCTCCTTTCTATGATGATGTAATGCAATGCAGTTATAGACAAAACAAAAACAAAACTCGTTAGTACAGAAGAAATAAATAACAAATAAAGTACCTATTCGGGTGACCATTAAATTTGGGCACGGTTCTACCTAAGGTAGACCCTCAAGGTTCACTATATTTGGCTCAGTTCTAGAGAAAGGGTACCTGAACCAGCAAATTCCTCAATCCTCACCCATTATAGGCTCATGTGGATCGAGTTCAGTTCAGGGGAATACATTTCCCTATGGCCATGCGAAGGTGAAAACCTCACGGAGACATAGGTACGGATGTATCCCGGAAGCAATCCACTAGCCCATGCGGAGGTGAAAACCTCACGAAAGCATAGTTTCTCTCTCCCACTTAAAAGGTGTGACAACGACGGTCATGCAATATGTAATGCGAGGGGACATAAAAACTCAAAACTCAAAAATATGAATAAAATGATGAAATCCATAAAACCCATGAGATGCAATAAAAGGATCATATGTTAAAAACCAAATTTTAAATTTTTGACAAAAGGATAGAAAATAATCAATTTTACGGCTTGACTCTCTTATTGGTCCCCAGTGGAGTCGTCAAGTTGTCGAAACCATTTTTATTTTTGAAAAGATAGGGATCGACTCTAAGACGAGGTATGGAGTCGCCACCAATCCTTTTTGTTTAGGTGTGATCGGGTCACCTTATGATCGATCATTTTAATAAAGCATTTTGGTTTATTAAAACAATGTTTTTGGTCTATGAAAAACTAGAAAACGAATTCGGGAGTCGTTTACGCGCGAGGAAGGATTAGCACCCCCGCAACGCCCATAATTGGTACCGTATTGATCAATTAACGTCCTAATGTTGAAAATTTGAAAAAGATTTTAAAATACCATTCCTTTAAAAACGTTTTGGTAACTTGAATTGGATGTCGAGATTCTCTCGTTCAGAAGGAATAAAATATCATATTCAGCACGATATGATACAACATTTCAAACCCTCCATACAAGATCATCTCATTATTTCCAAAACTCGTGCATTTGAAATTTCAAAAGGATATTTGGCTATCTGGTCAAACGGTAAATCGAAACCCAGCACGATTGGGCACGATTTCTCGAATCTCCAAACACAAAATATTGCCTCATTTTAATTTAAGAAAACATGGATGAAATTTCAAAAAGGATATTCTGTATTTAGTTGAATGAAAAATCGAAACCCAGCACGGTAGGGCACGATTTCTCGAATCTCCAAACACGAAACATTGCCTTGTTTTGAAGAATTTCCAAATAAGCAATTATAGAATCAGCTCAGAATACATTTGTTTGGTTTACTTAAAGGTAAGAAGCAATTGATGTTGGGCAAAATATTTGGAATTTAAAGTCCGATAAAGATAGCAATCATACAAGCATTGAATTAAGCATGAAATAAAGATGTGCAACCATAATATTACATGAATAATAAAAGAGGAAAATACAAAGAAACAAGTTACATACAATAGCATATCATACACTGTATAAATACGAATACTAATATTCGAAGGCTAATGAATTTGGCCAATTTAAAAGAAATTCCAAGCAAACTATACCATTGAAATATCGAGTTTAAAATAAAATAAGGTGAATAATGGGGAGGAAAGTAAAATTTAAAAACATTATTGTACAGCAATATAAAGATTTCAAAACAAATCATAAACACAAGAATTTAAAATAAGAAGAAATATATAAACAAAGAATATACTAAATAGTAATATACAAATGAAATTTAAAATAGATGTCATAAAGCAAATAATTTATAAATTTTTTTTGAAATGTATCAAAAATAAAAACAAAAATAGATAACATAATAATGCATAAATAAAGTTTCAAAATAAATAGTGTACATATATATATATATGGAAAAGTAATATATAAAATAATATACACCAATCGGGATGAATAATATACATGAGGTAAAACTTTATATAAAACTAGTATATATACAATAATAATGTAGTATTAAAACAAAGAATGTACATAAAAGGAAATTTTAAAATAAGTATACTATATAATAAAACATAGGAATATGCGCATGAAAATAAAATGAAAACAATGTGCAATCAATGAAATAATACTCAAGAAATAATATGTAAAAAAATGAATAAATGAAACTTAATCGAAAGATGAACAAAATTATGGGATGATTTATAAACAAATAAAACTATAAAACAACATTGAGGACTAAAATACGATGCGCGCGAACCAATAGGGATTAAAAATGAAATTATCCCATGCCCCTAAACTCAGCATTTCAACGTGGACCAAACTGTAACAGCGCATAAATCCCAGGGAAAATTTAAAAAAACAAGAGACATGCAAAAAGGGCCCAATCACATGATAACACAAAAGCGATGAACCAGATGCGCAATTTACCCATTTAGGGTAAAAATGCGCACATGGATCAGGTCAATGGGCAGAGCCCTTATTTCTAAATAGAGCCATTTAATTTGTTTTTAAAACCAAAAAGAAAAGGTTAGTAAAACCTTATTTTCGTTACTGCTTTAAAAGAAGTGATTTTCCCATTTTAAACTCCCCCCTTTCCTCTTGCTCTTCTTCTACAGGTTAGAGAGAAGCAGTCCGACCGCCACTTTTGAGCCAAATTTCGACCACTCTCCGGCGCTGCGACTGTGGGTTGAGGTAAAATCTTTTTCCTTTCCCTTTTTATTTTTGTTTGTATGAAAAAAATAAAAAAATTAACAACACAAAAAGAGGATGAAATGAAGCAATAGAAAACCAGAATAAAAAAATCACCTTCAAAATTTTAGATCTGAAGTTTTTTCTTTTCTCTGTATTTTTCCCTTTGTATTCGTAATCCCCTTTTACAAAATCATGTATTGGCTTTTATAGCCATTTTACACCCTATCTTCATATGTTTACAGGTATGTGCGCGGGTGTGCTATTGACGTGGCATGGTGGGATAGCGTATGACGCAGAGAGGCGTGCGACGTGCGGCGCCTGGAGACTACCCTGGCTGCGGCGCTTAGGGTAACTTAGGGTTTTTGAAACCCTAAAACTTTGGGCCTATCGGGCCCTTGTATTTTGGGTTTTAGATGTGGGTCTGGTGTAATTAATCCTGGACTGTTTTTATTTTGTTTTGGCTTTGTATGTGTATGGGCTATGTTTAATGGACTGTGTTTTGGGCCGGGCAATATTTGGGCCCTACATAGGTTTTCAATTAAATATAACTTGATGGTCCGACAAGCAGATTAAATAAGCATAGGATTGAATAAATAATTAACATAGATCAAAATAATTGAAGAGAAAAATTAATTAAGATATAAGATCCATCATCGTTCTAGAAAAAATAGCTTAGTTCTACTTGAGTTGAGAAAATATCACATAAATAAATTCAAAACAAACTTGCATCAATAAAAAGTAAAAGAAAAAATAGATCAAGAAGTTGAATCGAGCTCGCCAAATGTATTTTCTTCTTGTTTGCAAGCTTGAAGCTTCTCTTAATGTAACAAAAAATTTCTTTTGCCTCTAAATGATTTCTCTTATTTTCTTTCTCTCAAAAACTGTTTAGCTCATAACCTTAATTTTTGGGTTTCTATTAGGGCACTCCATCAAAGAAATTGTGGTGGGGCGAATTGTTTGTTGTCAAATTTTTTTAATTGAAAAACATGCTCCACCATAAATTTAATCCGTTATAGCAAAAGAGTTCTCTTTACCACTTCTTGCATTATGTTGTAATTAATTTATTCTTCACTTTGGACCTACAATGGCAAAAGGAAAATAGTAAATAAATCCAAACTAGCTTTAAAAATGATGGAAATGAATAATATTCAAATAAAACATAATTAATCCAAAAAAGTATGAAATGAAATAGAAACTAACTTGAACCTTAAACCCTAATTTGTTGCCTAAACTTTTTTTGTCCAATTTAGTACTCAAACTTGTCAAATGTTATACAAACTACTCCAATATACTAATAGTGGTGTTTTCTTATGAGGTAGCAAAAATAACCAATATATCACCAACATGTGATAGATGACAAAGAATTTTTTTATATTTTAAATATTCAATTACCTTTTTTTATTTTTTAAAAATTTAACATGTTGAATTTATTTTCTTTTGGGTTTTTTAAACTCTTGTTTTCTTCTTCAATATTCATTAGTTAAGCATAGCTCAAAGCAAAAAAAAATTAACATGGATTTCCCTTGATACTAATGACACTTTTGTGGAAATTGAGCGTCTTGTGAAGACCAGATCATACTTTTAAGCATATAGTCCTCTTAATTCATTCCTGCCATTAACAATCAAAGTTATCCCGGCTTCTATGAAAAGTAAGATTTCAGTATATTGTTGAGTGAAATAAAGGAAACTCTCAATAAATGTAATATTTCATGCCATTAAATCTCATAAAAACTACCACATGTTGGTGATACATTAGCTATTTCTAGTTTTACATAAAAGTGTTTTTTTGGTAACTTGTATGAACATTTGAGAAATTTAAGTATCAAATCGGCCCAGAAAAATGCTTAGGTCAAATTAGAAAAAAAAATGTCAAGTTTAAGTACCAAATTAGATAATAAAAACAAGCTTAGGTGTCACACCCCAAGTCTGGCAGATCTAAGATTTAGGAGTGTAGGTGGTGAAATAAACTGTTTGGTGAAGTATAATCCGCCCAATTTCTTCTTTAGCGTATAGTAACCGCCGTGTAAGTTAGTGAAGGTTCTATTTCAGATTATTCTGTTAATTAAAGAGAAATGTTTTGTTAAGTGAAATAGTAATTATGGTATGAGTTATCGTTAAAGGTATAGTACACCTTGTTTGCCTTAGTATTGTGCTGGTTGGGTTGTTAAGTGACCTAATTAGAAACCAACTAGATAGACTAGTCTAATATCTTTTATGCAGGGTTCTCATTTATGTTTATTTTAGAAATTGTAGACCATTAAGAAGGACAAATTCTGAAATTTGTGACACTTGTTAAATTCCATTAAGTAGGATCGGTCATATTTATATGTGTGAGAAGGGTTTTGTAAAAAGGTTTTTTTTTTCTTAAATACGCTACTCTTTGATTCTTTTCTTTAGTTCAATGGCATCTTTTTCTCCTTAAGTTGGAAGCTAAGGTTTTTGGTTTAATCAAAGGTCATTCCCTTTCCACGTAAGTATTACAGCTCTGCATGTTAAGTTCTGAAGGAGTAAGTCTGTATATGGGATATGAACAGTAAGGCTTTAAGTACAAGGCTTTGCTTGAGGTTGTTAGCAATTGAGATAATAAGTAAATTGTGTGTATAAGAGTTGTGCTAGTGAATTTATGTTCTTTAAGAAATTGTTGTTACTGGTTCGAGAAGGATGTTTGAGTCTAGAACATCGAACTACCGTATGTGCGTATCAGGTGAGTCTCTATCCTGACTCTTATATGTGAAATGTTCAAGTAGAATTATATATATATATATATATATATATATATATATATATAAATATGGTGTAATCTACGACAATTGGTAAGTGTAGGAGTATAGTAAATATGAGAGATGTGTTGTAATGATATTTACAAGTTCTATTGAAAAGAATGTATGTTGGTAAGCATGCATATAAAGCTTTATATGAAAAAAGTATGAATCATTCTAGAATGCGAATAAATTTGGGTAAGTGAATGCAGAGCAATGTCCCTCTGTGATGCCTTTGGTAGGGCAATTATATTGCTAACCAAACTGGCAGATCATGATATGAAAGCAAGTGTAAGACCATGAGGTTGAGACCCATGGCATCGCATGATATGTAAACATTCATGGTGTAACCTCCAGAAAGATGAAAACTAGACAGGCTGATCACGATACATGAAAGTATGCAAATCCGTGCTGGTGAGACCCATGACAATATATGATTGTATGAATGTTCATGGTGTAACCTTCAATAATGTATAGATTGGATGGGCCTATCACAATACATGGACTTATGTGTAAGTTCATAAGGGAGAAACCCATGGCACCTTCTGTGAAAGTCCATTGGGACAATAAACACATGATTTTGCATGATGCCCTTGTGGAGTATTATGTTTGTTCCTTGTGGCGTACCTTGTTAAGTTCGTCTAGTAGAATATGATTATCTACTCTTAGGGTAAGTTCTAGATAAATTCTTATTGCTCTGTACTGCTTTGATAAGGGTTATGATACATCTGGAATTAAGGTAGTTGAATAAGATCTGTGATATAATTGAATAATTCGTAAAGGAATTTCTTGAAAAAAAGTGTGTATTTGTATGTTCATAAAAGGTATCCGCCATGATAATTTATTAGTTTGGAATTTGGGCGTGTTCGTAGTTATGAATGAGATAAGTATTCATTAGTCTAAATTTGTCTATACCCTGTAGGGTCAAATCTAGGCTATTTGGTATCCACCATATTTGAACAATATAATGTATTCTTCTGAAATCTTGTGAAATCTGAGTCATCGTATCTTTGACTATCTGGGGTTATAAAATAAAATTGTGTGGAATTTATTTGGATGATTTGTATAATTCATTATCAGTGTGACTTGTAGGGTATCAAACGAGAATAAGATTTGACTAGTAAAATGATAGTATTTAAATCTGCGTGAGTATCCGCCAAATGTGTATGTATCAGCAAGTGAATAACAGCAAGTGAACAATATCCGTGATCAACAAATTCTAAAATCAGTGTATGTATGAAAAGATAGCCTGTTTATATCGAGCTCTGAAGAGTTATTCTTTAAAAAGACCTTTTGGGGTTCTAAGAAAAAGAAGAGATTAATGTAATATCTGGAACGATCTTAAGTTAGTTAGATAGTTTAGAGAGAATTAGTACGATTAAGAGTATAGTAGTTGACGTGTAAGTGTAAGCCTGAAACTTCGATAGCATCCACCCAAACAGAAGTAAGTGGTTAAAAAAAGGTATTTGGCATACAAAAAGAATTCACCAAGGTATTTTGTATTAACTTTCATTAAGTTCGCTTGAGCTTATAATGCTTGTTATTGTTTCAGGTGATGTGGTAAGAGAATGTGCCATGAGAGACTATGCTAGGAGTACGCCAAGATGGGTTATTATTCATATAGTGGAAAAGTGGTGTATTGTAGGTGTTAGAATTAAGTGACCCGAATTCTTATTTAAATAAAATACGATGGAAAATAAAATAAAAGTAAAATCCATATAGAACTAGACTTCTTTTATTTTATTTTAGAATAAGGTTTTTTAAACCTTATTAAACTCCATCTATTTTATATTTATTAAGATAAGGTGTTTCAGTCTACTAGAATATGGCTTTACAAGCCTATAAATAGACATAGTCTATTCCTCTTGTATTAATTCAAAAAAATTTCGACATAGTGAATTTTTTTCTCCTCTGCTCGTGGTTTTTTCCTCCCCGAAGGGTTTCCACGTAAAATTTGTGTGTTCTTTATTTTATTTTATTTTATTTTATTTTTCACAAATTGGTATCGAGCTTAGGGTTGTTCATCTCGATCACGGTAATGGCGTCTTTGAAATATGAAATTTCATTGTTGGATCGCAACACCGATTTGCGTTGTGGCGATTAAGATGCAAGCGCTTCTTGCGCAGATGGATCTCGGAGGATGCCCTGCTAGGGATAGATAAGATGCCTTCGACATTAACGGATGAAGAGAAGAAGCGTAAGGATCGAAAGGCATTAACACAATTACATCCGCATTTGTCCAATGAAATTTTGCAGGATGTGATGAAAGAAAAAGATCGCCACAGCATTATGGAAGAGGCTAGAACAAATATGTATGTCGAAAACTCTAACAAGCAAGTTGCATATGAAGCGGCGTCTTTATGCTCATCGTTTGGAGGAAGGTGCGTCTCAGATACTAACACTTAACAAAGTTGTTTAAAGAAATTCTCTCAAACTTAGAGGCCATGGAGGTTCAAAGATGATAAGGAAGATCTAGGGTTGATTCTACTTTGTTCGTTGCTTCCGTCTTATTCAACCTTTAGAGACACGATTTTATATAGCCGCGAGTCTCTCACAGTTGATGAGGTTTATGATTCTTTAACCTCGTATGATAAGATGAAACATCTTGTGGTTAAACCCGACTCTCGGGGAGAGGGTCTCATTGTTCGTGGAAGACAAGATCGGAATGCTGATGATAATCATGGTAGGACACAGGAAAGAAATCATCGTGGTAAATCTAAGGGTAGATTGAAGTCTTCAAATAGAGGTAAAACTTGTAACTTCTGTAAGAAGAATGGGCACATTAAATCTGAGTGCTATAAGCTACAAAATAAGATTAAAAGGAGGTGCGAATCAAAGGGAAAACAACCGAGAAAATTCTGTGAAGGCGATGTTGTAGAAAACTACGGTGATGGTGAACTTCTAGTCGCACATCACAATGATTCTAAAGTAAGTGAGGAGTGGATACTTGATTCAGCCGCACCTTCCATATGAGTCCCAATCGGGATTGGTTTACAACTTACGAAACAGTGTCTAAAGGTGTTGTTTTGATGGGAAATAATGCTTCGTGTAAGATCACAGGTGTTGGAAAAATTAAAGTTAAGATGTTTGATGGAGTTGTTAGAACACTAAGTGACGTACGGCATGTTCCAGAATTGAAAAGAAATTTAATTTCGTTGAGTACTCTTGATTCAAAAAGGTACAGATACACAGCTGAAAGTGGGGTTTTAAAGATTTCCAAAGGGTCCCTTGTTGCGATGAAAGGGCAGAGAAAAATTGCCAAGTTATATGTTTTGCAAGGTTCTACTTTACTGGTGATGCAGCTGTCGCTTCCTCTTCCTTGTCATATGATGATATTACTAAACTTTGGCATATGCGCCTAGGGCATATGAGTGAGAATGGCATGATAGAATTGAGCAAAAGAGGACTTCTTAATGGGCAAGGAATTTGCAAACTGAATTTCTGTGAGCACTGTGTTTTTGGGAAGCAAAAGAGAGTTCGATTCACTAGAGGAATCCATAACACGAAGGGAACGTTGGAGTATATTCATTCTGATCTGTGGGGGCCATCCAGAGTGCCTTCGAGAGGTGGAGCTAATTATATGCTAACCTTTATTGATGATTTTTCTAGAAAAGTTTGGGCGTTCTTCCTGAAGCAGAAAAGCGATGTGTTTTCCGTATTTAAGTCTTGAAAAATTATGATTGAAAAATAGACGGGAAAACAGATAAAATACCTCCGTACAGACAATGGCTTAGATTTTTGTTCTGATGAGTTTAATAGATTGTGCAAGTCAGAAGGGATCATGAGACACTTGACAGTTCGTCATACTCCGCAGCAAAACGGCGTTGCAGAACGAATGAACAGAACGATCATGGAGAAGGTTCGATGTATGTTGTCAAATGCCAACTTACC
This sequence comes from Gossypium anomalum, assembly GCA_025698475.1. Taxonomy (NCBI): domain Eukaryota; kingdom Viridiplantae; phylum Streptophyta; class Magnoliopsida; order Malvales; family Malvaceae; genus Gossypium; species Gossypium anomalum. The sequence goes on from CM046966.1 coordinate 23,723,215, forward strand.
GAAGTCATTTTGGGCAGAAGCAGCCTCTACTGCATGTTTTTTGATCAACCGATCTCCATCCGTTGCCATTGAGAAAAAGACTCCACAAGAGGTATGGTCCGTAATCCCGCTAATTATTCCGATTTAAAGATTTTTGGGTGTCTGCGTATGCTCATGTTGGTAATGGAAAATTGGAACCGAGATCCATTAAATACGTTTTTTTGGTTATAAAGTCGTGTAAAAGGCTATAAGTTATGGTGTCCTAAAAATAGAAAAGTTGTGATTAGCAGAGATGTTGTTTTTGATGAAACCGCCATGATACCTAACTTATCTCTTAAAGACTCTTCCAATAAAGAAAACCAAAAGCAGTGGAGCATCGATTAATACAAAGTCAACTCCTCAAGCCATAACAAAATTGAGAATAGAGTTGCTTCTTCACCACAATACTCTATCGCCAAAAACAGAACTAGAAGAGAAATTAAACCTCTAAAGAAGTATGCCAAGCCGATTTAGTTGCTTATGCTTTAAATGTGGTCAAGATATAGATGCGAATCAAGAGCCATCTAATTATTCTGAGGCGTTAATGTGAAGACTCGAGAAAAGTGGATGTTTGCTATGCAAGAAGAGATGGAATCACTCCACAAAAACAGAACATGGGACCTTGTGAAACTTCCTAAAGGTAAAAAGGTCATTTCGTTGTAAATGGGTGTTTAAAAAGAAAGAAGGACTCCAGGAGTTGAAGAACCCGGATATAAAGCAAGGCTTGTTGCAAAGGGTTATAGTCAAATTCCAGGAGTGGACTTACAGATGTGTTCTCTCCAGGTTGTTAAGCATAGTTCGATTCGAGCTTTGCTTGGTATTGTAGCCATGCATGATTTGGAGCTTGAGCAGATTAGATGTAAAACCGCATTTTGCATGGAGAACTTGAGGAGGATATTTACATGCAACAACCAGAGGGTTTTATAGTCTCGAGAAAAGAGGACTATGTTTGCTTGCTTTGAAAGTCACTTTACGGTTTGAAACAATACCACCAAGATGCAGTACAAGAGGTTTGATTCCTTTATGGCTTCTCATGATTTCAAAAGAAGTAGTTTAGACAGCTTGTGTTTACTTTAAGAAAAAGCGAATGCTGGTTCTTTTGTGTACCTACTTCTTTATGTTGATGACATGTTGATAGCAAAGAAAAGATAAAGGAGAGATAAGAAAGGTCAAAGCCCAACTAAGTGAAGAATTTGAGATGAAAGATTTAGGACCAAAGAAATAAGATACTTGGTATGAAGATTCTCGAGATAGAAAAGCGAGTAAATTGTACCTAAGTCGGAAGGGGTACATTGAGAAAGTTCTTTGTAGGTTCAATATGCAGAGTGCTAAGCCTGTTAGTACTCCTTTAGCACCCATTTCGCACTTTCATCGGCTTTGTCTCCACATTCGGATGATGAGATTGAGTACATGTCACATGTTCCATACTCTAGTGCGAAAGGGATCTCTCATGTATGCTATGGTTTGCTCACATCCGATTTATCATATGCACAAGGCAGATTAGCGATATACATGGCAAATCCCAGAAGAACATTGGAAAGCAGATTCATGAGATTTTAAGATACTTACGAGGCACTACGATGTTTGCTTACAGTTTGGAAGAACTAAAGATGGAGTCATAGGGTATGTTGATGCTGATTTTGCTTTGAGACCTTGATAGAAGAAGATCTCTCACAGTTACATCTTTACAATCGGAGGTTGTGCAATTAGTTGGAAAGCCACTTTGCAAACTACAGTCGCTTTGTCTACCACTGAAGCTAAGTACATGGCGATTACTGAGGCTTGTAAAGAAGCTATTTGGTTGAAGGGACTATTTAGTGAACTCAATAAAGACCTTCAAATCAAGATGCAGATTTTGTGACAATCAGAGTGCCATCTTCCTTACAAAAGATCAAATGTTTCATGAGAGAACAAAACATATTGATGTTCGGTATCATTTTGTTCGTGATATTATTGCTCGTGGTGATATTGTTGTGAGCAAAATTAGTACTCATGAAAATCCTGCAGATATGATGACTAAGTCACTTCCTATAACCAAGTTTGAGCATTGCTTAGACTTGGTTGGTGTTCATTGTTGAAGTTAAACTTAAGGGGTTTTATGGAAGAGGTGGAGAACTTGTTCGCGATGAAGAACTTGTTCATTGAGAATTTGTGTCAAGGTGGAGATTGTTAGAATTAAGTGACCCGAATTCTTATTTAAATAAAATACGATGGAAAATAAAATAAAAGTAAAATCCATATAGAACTAGACTTCTTTTATTTTATTTTAGAATAAGGTTTTTTAAACCTTATTAAACTCCATCTATTTTATATTTATTAAGATAAGGTGTTTCAATCCTACTAGAATATGGCTTTACAAGCCTATAAATAGATATATCTATTCCTCTTGTATTAATTCAAAAAAAATTTCGACATAGTGAATTTTTCTTCTCCTCTGCCCGTGGTTTTTTCCCGAAAGGGTTTCCACGTAAAATTTGTGTGTTCTTTATTTTATTTTATTTTATTTTTCACAGTAGGGTTACCCCCTAAGAGTCTATCTTTAGTAAATTTATGTGTTGCAATGCCGTAATGTGTTGTACCAAGTGTGATGCAATAATTTAATTTTTAAATACTTTCTTTTTCTTCTTTGAAATTAACTCTTTAAAAGAAATGATAAGAAAAATGTTTTAAGTAAAGAGTGTTTGTCTACTATTTCAAATTTCGTTAAGCATTATGTGTAGTAACACCCGAGATCCGAACCCGGTAAATTAGGTCGGGTTGAGGGTGCTACATTAGGTGCCAAATTAAGAAAAAAAAAAGTAAAATTCAAATATCAAATTAGATGAAAAACTTAAATACCAAATTAAATTAATAGGGTGGAACTTAACTCTGAATCACAAAATTTAAAATACAAATAATAATTTTAGTAAAAGTGTGCAAGGATTAAAAAAAAGAGTTGACTAATGAGCTTGAAATATTACAAATAAAATATAAGGGTAAAAGTTTCATTTAATTAAATTCAAATCTAAATATAATTATTCAAACAATAAATTTAAAATAATTTATCACTCAAATAAAAATTTTAAATCCAAGAATTTAAATATTTTTAATTTAAAATTCATATTGAAATTTAAGTTTACTTAAAATATTCAAACTTCAAACTCTTTCTCATTCAAATAAAGATATACATGTTTGTAGTAATGTGAACAGAAATGAAATACATGTTGAAGAATGAAGGGGCCATTAATACATGAAAAAGACATCAGGATGGGATATTTCAAAATTTCAGCTCTCATGTCATTTCTCTCAGCCGAATGCTACCAAATTCTTTTATCCACCAAATCTTGGGTTTCATCCTCTTAAATGAAATTTTGAATCCTGGGATTTCAATTGATGATAAAAGCCCATGCTTTTCATCTGTGGGCCGAAGCAACACTAACTAAAATTTTCACCAGGCTTATGCCAATTATGAAAAATGGTTTTGCCCCTCACACATGAAGGCCATGAAGCAACTGGGACAGACATAGCTTGAAGAAATGGGATTTGAGTCACATCACATGGAGAAATGATGAGATTATCTGGATTGCACTTGAGGGATTTTGAGTTGAAACAGGGAATGGGCTGTCCAAGCTCCATCATATTTCAGCCACTACCAATTTCAATCGTCAAGCAAAAGGCATATTATCCCACCTCACATGCTATGTTTTGGGGAATTTATTACCATTTCATATCAAAATGAGTTATCCGCTGCTTCACATTCTCCTATAATACATTTTTCATCACCTTTGTCCTCTTCACGCGGGTGCCATTACTTTTCCTCTAAGAGTTTCAGAATAAATAAATGGCATAATAATTTACTTTTTCTCCAACTTTATAAAAAAAAAAATTATTTTATTATTTTATTTAATTTTTATTATCTTTTTTAGTCTTTCAATTTGTATTGTTTGTCAAATCACTCTAAAATGAATAAAAAAAATATATTTGTTAACTTTGTTAACATGGCATGCACAATTAATTATTTTAAAAATATTTGTTTATAATTTTTATACTTCTAAATAATTTTATTTTTTTAAAAGAAATAAATATTTTTAATTTTTAAAAAATTAATTAATTATAGACGTGGCATCCACATAGTAATTCACGTGTATGACATATCAGTAAAGTTAACAAACGTTAATTTTTCTATCCATTTTGGGGTGATTTATGAAATAATGCAAGTTTAAAGGCTGAAAAAGATGAAAAATTAAATTAAGAGCTAAAATAACTTTTTATATATATAAAATTGAAGGGATTAATTTAGTAATTTTAGTTAAAATAAAAAGGAATGTATAGTGCTAGTTTTCATTGGTATTTGAAAAGGGTAAGATATAAGACAAAATTTTATTTAAATTAACATAAGATGGTTGATAGTTTAGTATAGTTATATATAAAAGTATTTATCTTATTTCTTTTAAAAAGGATAAAAATATATTTTAGAATGTAATAAACCAAACTTAATATCATCTAAATTTGTTTTGGTATTTATTAATATATTAGTAAATATGAATGTCTTATAATATGATAAAATATTTTGAGTGTGTCAATTTAGCGAAGAAAATTTTGTTTTTCTTTTTTTTTTTTTTTATCCTCTAAACTTTATACCTTTAGCATACATCAAAATGAAATGTAACATACAAAATAAAATTAATTTTTTTTCTTATTTCATGTACTTATCAAAGAATTTGCATTTATGATTTGTGTATGGATGGTTTTGTTTTGCTACTGAATTGTCTGTCCTAAAGATTCATGTGATCATTTGGCCTCCCGATTTAAATTTCTTTTACTACTATGCTTCTTAGTTTTTTTTTTTCTTTTCTATTTCATTTTAATACTTATTACTCTTTTGTCATATATAAATTTTAGTCCAAAAAAATTAACAATATTAAAGAAAATAAGTAGCACACTCAATCAATGAAATCGTGTTATGTGACGTTTCTTTATGTGTGATAATTAGGGTGTGTTTGTTTGGTTGTATTTCATTTTCCGGAAAATATTTTCCTCATTTTCCAGTATTTGGTAGCCTGAAAACCTTTTCCATTTGGAAAACATTTTCTAAATCACGCGTAAAATCCCTTACATTTTGGGAAAATGTCTTACCGTTTCAATTTCTGTAAGACATTTTCCCGTGCTTCTCCTTCATCCAGGTAAGGCCCCTTCTCCTGCTGCTGTTCAATTTCCGTTCTCTTGCTGCTGGTATTTCGTTTCCTTTCTCCTTCTCTTTCTCTCTTTCTCATGCAATGTCTCTCTCTCTCTCTTTCGCAGGCATTTTCCTCTTCCTGTATAAAGCTTTTTTTTTTTCGGGTCTTGGCTTAAGGTAAAGCTCTACCCTTTTTCAAATCCAATGGTTTCTCCTTTTTAGTTACCATTTTTTTGGGGGGATTTTCAGGGGTTTTATTTTGGTAAGATTTGAAGTACAAGAACTGTATCCACAGTTCCAAAAGCTTCATAAAATAACCCTGAGAGGCTAGTTTTGCTTAATCTTAATAAACCCAAAAAAAAAAAATTTCTCATCTTTCCTGTGGATTTGAGATAAAATAATTTACTGATTGCTTCATGTAAATGTATATATATACATACTTACTACTCGTCGCTCAACTTAAACAGATTCAGTGATCACATTCTGCTGCTCTTAATTTCTCTTTCTTTAATTTTCCTCTATTTAATGTTGCATATGAGGATAAGGATGGATGATGTCTGTAATATATAATATGAATAGAAAGCTGAAATGTTGCCCCTGGCTTTTGTCCTTTTGTAATGAATGAATGAACGAATTGGGCTGTTTGATCATGAGTTACTAGAAACATTGATATAATAATTTACTTGTGCTGGTTGTATTTCCATGTGACGTATGTATTTTAGGAATCACACTAGTCCATGTGAGAGAACAAAACTCCATTGGACCACCTTAGAAAATGACACCGATGTTCAACCAATTTGACTCTTCTCCATACCACTTGTGTGTTTTTCTGTCAATATTTTTTACCTTTGCCAATGTTGACCTGTGTTTTTTGTATTGGGATAGATGGATACTACAATATAATGAAATTTAATAAACTACGAATAAAATATCATTTGGTAGGATACTACAATACATCATTTGCTGTAATTAGCCTGTGTCCGGAGTCAAGCCTGAAATTTTATGCCTTCTTTGTTTCTTTAGCCGATTTTATGCTTGAAATTTTAACCTATTTTTTTTCTTTTGATCTTTCTTCAGATTCACCTTCTTGTTGCTGTTCGTCAAGATTCTGTTATTGTTTCAGGTAATTCTTCTATTTTTGAATGGAATTTTTGTTAGATTTTTCTACTGCCGATTCGATGGTATGTGCTGTGAATCAGATTACTGTGAAATTTTCTTTGTGAATCAGATAACTATGTAGGGTAGTCATGTGTAACTGTAAATTATTTATGCATTGTCTTTGCAAAGCATGTGTGGATAGCTACTATAAGGTATGTGTAAACTGCTTTGGCAGAATATGTGCTAATTGTCCTTGTAATGCTTCAGTAAATCGACTTGAAAGGTACTTATGTGCGAATCCTATATAAGTAATTATGTGCTACCCGATTTAGTAAGATTTTATATGTCAACTAATTTAATATATGTATATATCAATGTGCGAGTCGTAATGATGTGTGAGCTGTGTAATTTGCGAGTCATAGTGATGTGTGAGCTGTATAATGTGTGAGCTACAATGATGTGCGAGTTGTGTAATGTGCAAGCTATGTAATGTGTGAGCTGTAGTAATGTGTGAGCTGTGAAAATATGCAAATTGATCCTATAAAGCATGTGCAAGCTTTTTGCAAAATGTAATGTACGAACAGCACATTAGGAGTTTAAACTGTGCTTATCTGATTCTTGTATATTTGATTCAAGTTCGAGATAAATATCTAAGTTTGAGAAATTGAACTTATAACTAAAAAGCAGCACATATAATATTGTTGTTTGATTAGTATGGTGTTTTCAGTTTCTTAGATTGAAAGGTTCTGTTGGCATCTTTTGACAAAACAATGTTATGGGTCACTCGGTCGGTTACTTTATCATTATCGGTTGACGACTTCAAATTTGAAGCATTGGTGTAGCAGACTTATTAATTATTTAGCAAAACTTATCAAGTTCCTTTTCTCTTGCTATTGGCTCTATTTATAGGATGTTCATTCTCTTTGAGAGGTGTGCAATTAGAATGCTAGAAGATTGACTAATCTTTCTCTAACTATTTATTTCAAGCTTTTCTTTGATTTTTTTGTGTTGAGATTTTCATATTCACTATGGTATTGAGAGCTCTCGTGTATTGATCAGAGACTGATATTGGGTGTATGCTAGTTGATTTCTAGTTCTCTATTGGGGCAGCATGAATTCTAGTTGTATTAGTATCAGATAAAAATAATAAAATAAAATAACATTTAGCATGAATTAATGATATTATAAAAATAAAATAATAAAATAATATCAAATTAAAATATAAATATTAATTCTTAATTCATAAATTTAAATATAATAAATAAACAGTAACCATAATTTAACCTAAAATAATCTATACTAACATAGATTTAATAAAAATTCGAAATTATTAAAGGTTTTTTTTTCAACTTTTTTAATTAATAAAAAATAATTTCAGTCGTTATAATTATTTTAATAAATATATATCTTTAAAGTCTTGACTTTTGGATATCTTCATGAGCTACTAGTGTATTAGATATCAATTTTCATTATTGTACACTTTAGTCATGGTAACTTTATTCATATATGTGATATTATGAAAAGCTTGCACCTTTTTTGTAGTGATCAAATATTTGTGTGGCATTGTTTTGTGTAGATGGATCGTAGTCAACATCAAAATGTAATTGCTGCAGCCGTGGCTTCAGTTTTAGCTTTTGGGGCTCTTTGGATTAAAAAATTAAAAACTAGGAAGGAAATTACTTCTCACCCTCGTGTGAATCGAGATTATGAAAGAGAAAATTATATTAATAGTATTTTATATAGTGGTGACCAACATTGTATTAATATGATAAGGATGAGACCGATTGCCTTTTTTAATTTGTGTGATATTCTTAGTAGGAATAATTTATTACAATCAACTAAATCTGTGAATATTAGGGAGCAAGTAGTGATATTTTTACATATAATTGGTCATAATGTAAGGTTTCGAGTGATTGGATCTAGATATTATAGATCAACTGAGACAGTTCACCGTTACTTTAGGATTGTATTGAGAGCTATTTTGAAATTGTATAAACTAGTTATTAGATCACCTGATGAGTCAACTCCTAGGGAAATCAGAAACAATCGAAGGTTTTATCCTTATTTTAAATATTGTATTGGAGCATTAGATGGAACTCATGTTCGTGCATCCGTTTCACCTAGCATTGAAGGAAGATTTCGTAGCCGTAAAGGGGGGACGACACAAAATGTATTGGCTGCCATTACATTTGATTTGAAATTTTCCTATGTTCTAGCTGGTTAGGAAGGTAGTACACATGATTCTCGTATTTTAAGTGATGCACTTTCACGCCCAAGAGGATTAAGAATTCCAGAAGGTAATAATTATCATTAAATACCAAATAGTTCTAATAAACTCATAATTTATTAGTATTAATTACGTTTTGTAAAATTGTAGGCAAATATTATCTTGCTAATGCTGGATATGGCATCCGAAATGGATTTATTACCCCATATCGTGGTGTCTAATATCATTTAAAAGAGTTTAGTGCTCACGGTCCTGAAAATGCAAAGGAACTCTTTAATCTTCGACATTCATCATTGCGAATCACTATTGAACGTGTTTTTGGGATTTTGAAGAAACGGTTTCGTGTATTAGATGCTGAACCATTTTGGAATTTTCAAACTCAAGTAGATATAGTTTTGGTTTGTTGTATCATTCATAATCATATCATGGGAGTTGATCCTAATGATTTACTTAATCAAGGATTATACGAGGAGTCTGAGTCTGATTTGATAATACCAACTCTTACGGAGTGAGAAGAAAGAGAAAAAGCAAGAGAATGGTCTGCTAAGAGAGATGAAATTGCACAAACTATGTGGACTGATTATATGGTTAGAAATATTTGGTAGGTTTAGGTCTTAGGTTTGTTGTTTCTATGTTGTGTATGTTTTAGTATTAAAATTGTTCTTTTTTTGTTAATGTTTGTTGGATAATGATATTAAAATTTTAGTTTGTTGGATTTTGAAATTATTATGTCTTGAATTTGTTAGATATTGATTATGTTAAGCTTGTTAGATATTGAATTTATTATGTTTTAAGCTTGTTGGATATCGAAATGATTGACAATAACAATTATTAATGTAGAATGGGTAAGGGTAACAAAGAAGGGACCTCCAAGCAATTCAGGTGGACAAAACTGATGGAACATGTTTTTCTTGAAATTCTAGCAGAGGAGGCCCAGAAAGGAAATAAGCCTTCTAATACTTTCAAAACAGTTTCTATTAAATGAGTTGTCGAAGCTATTATGAAAAATTCCAAGTCCAATGCGATGCGAAGCATGTGGAAAATCATTTGAGGACTGTAAAAAACCAATGGCAAATTATATGCAAAATTCGAGGTGAAAGTGGTTTTGGATGGGATGATAACATGAAAATGATCACATGTGATAGAGCGACATATGATGCAGCAGTGATGGTAATATATGTATATATATGTTAAGTATATTTCAATTGTTTTATACTTATTATTCTAATTGTGTATAATATCCAACAGGCACACAAGAAGTATAAACCATTTTTGAATAAAAGCATTGATCATTATGATTGTTGAAACCATTTTTAAATCATGTTTTTCGAAAATGAGAATCGACTTTAAGAAAAACGAAAACGGGAGTCGCCACCAATCTTTTTAGGTGTGATTGGATCACCTTTAAAATATTTTGTTTTAAAATCATTAGTTTTGGTCTATGAAAGTCGAGAAAATAGATTTGGGAGTCGGTTACGTACGAGGAAGGGTTAGCACCCTCGTAACGCCCAAAATTGGTACCTAATTGATTATCAAAATGTCTTTAATGTCGGAAATTTAAAAATTTTAAGATGCAATCCTCTTTTAATATTTTTGGTTTTGAAAAACTAGGGTTCACTCATATCAAAATATTACATCCAATAAGTTAGGACATAATATTTTTAAGATACTTGACACTAAGTTAGCCCCTTTTTTTGAAATCCCCATCTCAAAACAACAAAACGCCATATCCAGTGAGTTAGGACATATTGCTTCGAAATTCCAAGACAGTTGCTCACGTTTTGAAAACCTTTAAAAACTTAGAAGGGTACTTGATTATTCGAACTCAACGAGAAAAGTCGCAACCCAATAAGTTAGGGCACTACTTTTTATCGAAGTTTCCAAACGCCAAGCATTGCCTTTATATTTTTTAAAAAAAACTTCAGAATTTTGTTTTTAATTAATGCATGAGGAATCACATTTATCATTATGGAGTAGAATATTGCAATAATAAGTGAATAAAACATGCATTTAAACAATACAATGGCAATAACACAAAAATCATAGACTAGATACATACATATTTAAAATTACATAACATCATATATACAAAGATACACATAGCTTATGTTGAATATGGATAAGCAAAACATACAAGTATATGTAGTAATAATTAAGAAATGATGCATGATACACAATTAAAAAGAAATATAATATCAATATACATGCACATAAAATAAAACATTAAATAATAATTGAAAATAACATTTAATACATAATGACATATACAATATAAAATACATAAAAGAATTAGTATATACATAAATATAAAATAAAGTGATTAATTGTTAACCAAATATATTTATAATACAAATAAAAATATGATATTTAACAATAATTTTAAAATAGTATTTAATATACAAGATATAATATATAATACAAAATTTATAAAAGAATAATATTATATAAAATAAAATATATTGATTTTTTTAAAAAAATTAATAGATATAAAATAAATGAATATATAAATAGTATAAAAGTAATTATAAAAAATGATTATAAAATGATTATAAAAAATATCATATAATAAATAAATGAATAATCATTGATGAAACATGTATATAGTATAAGTCAAAAATAATAATTTTCAAATAATAATATATAAGACATAAATAATATAATAGATAATATATAATATACATAACATAAAAAAATAGTAACATATAATAAATGTTATATAATAAAATATAATATGTATATATATAGGAAAATAATATATGGTAAAGGATTTTAAATGTATGCATGGTATTTTAATAATAATATATGTATAGTTTTTCAAAAATAAATAAATTGTATATATAAAAAAAGAAAAGAAAAGAAAGGGCTAAAATTTAATTTAAATAAAATTATAAAGCTAATTTGTAAAATAGAAAAAATTTTGGGCCTGATTTGAAATGTGCGTTAAATTCAGAGGACTCGCTGGGCAATTTGCCCTAATCCCAAAACGATATCATTTCCCTTAATGTGGTTTTAAAACACTGTGAGGGTTAAATTGAAACGGAATTGAAACATTAAGGCCAAATTGCAAATAAATATTAATGAAATTATGAAAAAAAAATAGGAGGACCAAATGAGCAATTAGCCCAATTCTCAAAAACGCGCGGATCCTCCCCAGGTAATCGGGTCAACACGCGGATCCTGGGGCTTGAAAATATCGTCGTTTTAAGCTTATTAGACTAAGCTAAAACGGTGTCGTTTTGTTAAGGCTATATAAACCAAAACTAAAGCCTAAAATCATTTGAAACTTCGTTTCAAAAAAAAACACAAAAAAATCCTTTGAAGAGGAATAGGGGCCGGTCATCAGAGTTCTGTGGAGCCTCGGTTCCCACGCGCCCACGCGCCGCCACGCACGGTGGTCGGAGGGTTAAAAACCCTTCTCTTTTCAAGCGTAGTACAGGTAACTCTCTTTCCTTTTTAAAACCTCAACAATTTCTACTTAGAACGATTTATATATGCATGCTAAAATAAGAACAAAGTACACGGTTAAATCATCTTTTAGAAACTGTTTGTACTTCTCTGAACGAATATATGTAAGTATATTTCTATTCTGTCAAAAATCTGGTCCCTTTACATTGTTTTGATTCGGGCTTTTATAGCCACTGGAAATCTGAAAGTAAATGTTACAAAGTCTGATTTTATTCCTTGCTATATTAGTTCCAATTCTGTGCCCTTTTCTTTCCTTTTACGGGTTAACGACGCAATCCTCGGAGATGTGACATAATCTACGCGTCGATTGCGGTGTGACATGGGAACTAGAACCACGGCTCTGATGGAGGTCAACTGAATCAACGGGAGTTGAAGAGGCGTGACCCTTAGGCTGATTGCGACGCGATCCCTAGCTAGGGTTTCTCTGCTACTGAAAATAAATTGGGCCAATTGGGCTAATTAAGCCTTAGGTTAGTTTAGTATATCTGGGGTAGGGTATAACTAGGTTACACGAGTATTGGTCTGTTTAGGCTTGGGCCCCAACATTTGGGCTTTGGTTTATTGGTAGTTTTAGGTACTGATTTGGCTATTGGGTTGTAACCGGGTATGGTTGTTTGGGTCAAGGGTGTAAACGGGCTTAGCTGAATTGTTTTGGTTTTGGGCCTACGGTTTGGGCTTTGTAACCTGGACTGTTTAAATAAACAAACATTTATTTATTTATTTATTTGTATTTCTGTTTTGGTTTTAAGGCCCGGACGGATTTGGGCTCTTATAATGATGAAATGGCTTTGGTTGTTGGCAAAGATATGGCAACAGGGAGTTTTGCCAGAACATTTGCTGACATAGATTTGGATGATGGTAACCAAGATTCAGTGCCTCTAAACTGCTACAATGAAGAGGATGAAGAGGTAAGAACAAATATATCTTCATCTGGCACATCCAAACGTAAAAGAAAAAATGTTCAAGAAAGTGTCGTTGATGAACAAGTTAAATTTGTGGGTGAACAACTTGGCAAAATTGCTAATGCTTTGGAACAATTTACTGCGGATAAGACACCACAGCTTTACGAACAAGTGATGTCAATGGAGGAAGAAGTATTTCATGATGACTTCTTGTGTTCTGTGTTTGATTATCTAGTGAGCCATGAATCCGAGGCCAAAGCTTTTTTAGTTAAAAATAAGAAGCATAAAAAAATTTGGCTTCAAAAATTTTCTCAAGGTTGAAGATATTGATACTTTTATGTGGTGTAATATTTAGTTATGCACTTGGACAATGTTGTTATTATGTGGTGTACTACTAATTATGCATTTGGATAATATTATTAATTTCTAGTATTAATTGTGGTTTGGAAGCAAATTTATAATTATTCAATCTTTGTTTTTTATTTTTTTAACACAATTACAAATAATTTATTTGACTTTGGTTGTTTTCAATTTATGAAGGTTAATATTGTAGCTTAATAATTGAGTATTATTATATATTTAATTTAATTTATTTATTTATAAATAAATCATTGCAATATATGTAAAAATAATTTAAAATATAAAAATTTATTAATATGTATATAAATTTATTAATATATGGAAAAGCAACTTTTACGGAAAATATTTTTAGGAAATCTGCTAAACAACAGAAAATATTTTACGCAGCTTCATCCAAACACTAGAAAATGTTTTCAGTAAATCATTTTCCAGAAAAGTAAATCATTTTCAAGAAATCATTTTCCAGAAATCATTTTCTAGAAAACATTTTACTGGCAAACAAACAGGCTCTTAGTGACATGATATGTTATAAATTTATTAAGTATTAAATATTCAAATTTAAATTTAAATTATGTATAATTTCAAGTTATAAAAGAACTATTAAATTAACAAAAAATCAACCTCTAAGATATATCAATTATATAAAATAAAAATTTTATAAAATATAAATAATTCAAAAAGTAAAATAGGAAAGATTTCTAAAATTTTAAAATTATATATTAAAAATTAGTTAAACTTTTAAATTTTAAAAAAATATCAACTCAAAAATATAATTTTCGGTAACTAAAATAAATATAAATTTTCAAATAAACTCAAAAAAACTAAAAATATATATTTAATTTCTAAAAAAATACTTAAAGCTACCAAAAGTTAGAAAATCAATTTAAAAGTTGACCAATCAACATAGTCAATTTTGATATATGCTATCTACTTAATTGTCAATGGCCACGTCATCGCTAACATGGAAGAAAGATAGATGTCTGGTGCGTTCTCAGTGTCACTTTTTTTTAACAACATTAACTTTCTGGACAAAAATCTAATCATTTTTTTTTTGTGAATAACAAAGTACACAATTGAAATTAAACTAACTCCTCTAATAGGGAATTTTCAAATAATCAGAAGTTTGATCTCCTGTCACGAACTATCCCAACAAGACCATCAACATATTTATTTTCATCACGAGAGATATGTTGAATTTTTCTAAAGCCTTACAATTTTCAAGAGCTAATGAATTCTCCTTACAAGAGCCGAAGTGAAACCCCCGAATGATTCCTTTTAAATGGCATTCACCATTTCAAGATTGTCAGTTTGAATCAAAATGCTTTCATAACCCCGTTCTAGAATAAGATTCAAACCATCCAAGATACCCTAAAGCTCGGCGTCCAACACCATGCACATACCCAAATATTTGTTGTAGTAAAAAATCCAACTCCATTATGGTCACACACATAACCCCTGGCAGCAACAAAGCTAACATCCATCCTGGCCGAACCATCCGTAGTCAGGCGCACCCAATTCCTTTCAAGTTAGGGGTTACTAGAATACCTCTTGTTTTATATACTGGAGATTTTGGAACAGAATCGTACTGCTTCACCCAACTTTAGGATATCTTGATGATTTCATCAATGTTCCATGAGTAGCCTTGAAAAATGAAAATGTTGTAGTTCTTCCAAATTCGCCAAGAAATCATCCTAAAAAGGCATGACCAATCAACTCCCTTTGGATAGAGAAACTGCTGATTAAGAAGTTTTTTCGTCATCCACTCAATAAGTGACCAGAGTAAAATTTGGACAGTTTATCCACTAGAATAATCTTGTTCCAAATGTCCCTCACCGCAAGGCAATCCCTTAGAACATGCAATACATCTTCAGATCCATGTCTACAAACTTGACAAGCATTGTCAATTCCTACTCCTATTCTTGCCCTCTCCGTATTTGGGAACAAACGTTGTTTGAGAACGAGCCATGGAAAAAATCCAACTCTTTGTGGACCTTTAAATTTTCAAGGAAGTTGCAAAATGGGTTCCTTCAAATTCCAAGTATGTTCCTGAAGCTTGCCATAAGCACTTTTGAGAGAGAAAGAGCATGTCAAAGTGCCCTCCCAAATGATCCTATCAAGTCCAAATGAAGGATGGGGTGGCAAAATTCCAACAATCCTATCAATGGTTTCCATACTAACCTACAAATGGAAGAACTTTAAAATCCACGAACCATTAGTTGTAACCATATTGCTAAAAGGGCAATCTATATCAAGATTAGAGCAAGAAGGAATATATTTAAATAAGGGTTCGATATTTGGAATCCACAGGTCATGCCAGCAATTATTATGTTTCCTGTCACTTACAAACCAAAGTAAATTTTCACAAATGATTGGCTATACCTTGGTGAGGGATCTCCATAAGAAAGAACAATGTCCTCTCGATAAAAACTTAGGGAATCTACATTGAACCCTGTATTTTATGTGAAGATTTATATGAAGAACCTAAACCCACAGGGCATTGGAATTGGACACAATATTGAAACCAACATTCAACATGAAAGAAGCATTATGATCTTTTAAATGTCTCAACCCAAGACCTCTATATGATTTAGGTTGGCACACCGAATCCCAGCTCACTAAAGCTATCTTTTTAGCCTCATTATAAGAATCCCAGATAAACTGTCTCACCATTTTTTCGATCTCTTCACGCAATACTTTAGGGATTGTCATAAGCTGCATGAAATAACTTGGAATTAACAGTAATACCGACTGTGCCAAGGTTACCCTACCAGCTAGAGAGAGATGTTTAATGTCCCAACCAAAAAGCTTGTTGTGTACCTTATCAACAACAAAACATAGAGTGTTGTTAGTGACCTTATCATGAAAGAGCGATACTCCCAAATAATGCCCTAAACCATACACTTCCTAAAATCCAAGAATTTTCTTTATGCATTTTCTTGATTCATCATCTACTCTATATAAAAAGAAAATATTAGTTTTCTACATATTAATTTAGTGACCTGAAATCTCATAGAGCTCATCAAGAACTCTTTTGACAACTCTTGCTTGATATTCATCTATTTGGCCAAAGAGTATCAAATCATCCACAAAGAAGAGATGTGACAGAGGTGGGGCATTACGAGCTAGACGAATAAGAGTCCAATTGCCTGAACTAATGGTGGATTTGATACTATGGCCTAGCCAATCTATGCATAGGATGAAAAGATAGGAGGACAATAGACACCCATGTTGAACCCCCTTAGATAGCCAAAATTTCCTAGTTGGGGTGTTGTTCCACAAAATCTACATAGAAGAATTATAAATAGCTGATATAATAACATTTCAGAAAAATATAAGAATACCTGCAGCTTGGAGGGAAGCTTCGATGAAATCCCAACGAACATAGTCATAAGCTTTCTCCAGGTTAATTTTGATAGTCATATATCTCTTGCTCTTGTGCTTGCTCTTCATAGAGTGGATAACCTCATAGGGAATAACAATGTTATCTATGATGTTTCTGTATGCTACAAATCCGACCTACTTAGGAGTAATAATCCAGGGAAAGACAACTTTGAAACGGTTTGCAATGACCTTCATAACTAGCTTGTAAAGGATAGAGCAAAGGCTGATTGGACGGAATTGGGAAAAGCTTTCCGGACTCTGAACCTTGGGAATGAGCACGATGAGTGAATTATTTAAATCCAAGTCAATGTTGTCTTAAAAAAAAAACCTTCCTAACCCAATTGCAGACAGATGCACCTACATGCTCCTACTGACTTTGGTAAAATAAAGTATGATTTAATTTCCTCATTAAAAACCAATTTGCTCAGAAAAGAAATATCCAAATCAATAAGACGCAGGAAGGCTCTAGGGGGTAGCTCTCGCATTGGACCAGGGTGTTCACCATATAATTTTGTGTAGAAGTTAACTACCTTGACTTTCAATTCTTCCTTATCTAAAATCCAATCACCCATGTCATTTTTTAAAGTGACAATCCCTTTCTTCTTTGCAAAGTACACATGTGAAAGAATTTAGTGTTGTGATCTCCCAAAACCAATCAATCGCACCTCACCTTTTAACGCCATAAAAGCTCCTCGTTATGTAAAACATTATCTAACTCTTCTTTTATCTCCATTTTTTCCTGATGAAGGTAAATCGAGTCTGTAGAATCAAGCTCATTTTGAATATTATTAAGTCTGTAAATAAGATAACTCTTATGAGAGCTAATATGGCCATACACATTTTTTATTCTAATGTCTAACTTGATTAGTAAAGATAGAGTGTGTCATCGACATGCTTTCAGAGATATTCCAATTCTCCTTAACAAAATTAGAAAAAATAGGATGCTCAACCGAACCTGTTAGAAATATAAAAGGACATCTCTTTGAAGGATTGCACTCATGCCTAAGGGATAATCATAAGGGGTTTATGATCTGATTTAAGCTTAGGCAAATTTGTCACATAGAGTGTGGAAAAACTGAGTTTCAAGCACCATTACAAATGGCCCTGTCTAACCTCTCAAAGATCGTTCCTCTATGCCGAGTGAATTGTGAACTTTGGAAACCCATATCCAGAATATCAGTTGAATCCAAAAAGTCACCAAAAAGAGGACACATTTTTCCTAATGTCTTTCCTCCTTTCTTTTCGTTAGAAGAAAGGATAGTAATAAAATTTCTGATTACTAACCACAAGGTCCTGTCTATCGAAACACTATTTTTTAAAACATTCTAGAGATATATCCTTTTCTAACTATCTGTACTTCTATAAACAAAAGTAACAATAAAGGGTTTTCTAAAGAAGTTATCTAAAATTCTACGAAGAATCATCTGAGGATGACTTTTGAGAATCTCTACACAAATCGAACCTTTCTACCCAACCCAAATGCCACATAAGAATCCTACCGCTCACATTCAATGTGAATGTTGAAAACCAAGTTTAGCGATGATCGCATCTGACTTACCAATGTTGACCCTTGTTTTTGGAAGACCAATCAAATCTAACCTATACTCACGGTTATACTTGTGAAACACTTTTGCGAACTTAAAGTTTGCACCCCTCTCACAATTCCAACAGAATATAGTAAAATTCCTAAAAATCAAAAGATAGAGAAGGATGACGACCGCTAGGAAGTCGCCTCAGATCTAACATCACCATCATGATTTTCTGAAAATTGCTTGGTTTTGTCCGTTTCTAAAACAGCTTGAGAACTAATAAGTCTAGCTATAGAGGTCATGGTTTCTGGAAGAGGAACACGAGAACTACCAGTAACCTTGAAACATCCCTTACGACCACAGATAGTTTTGCTTAGGGTCTTACCATGTATATTATTTCCCCCTTTTGGCCCTGCTAGAGAATTTCCACTTTTCAAAATCCCATCTGATTGAGAACTAATACTCAAATTTGGATCTAAGTTCTCTTTAAAAGTCACGGCTGAGTGTCGTTTGGGATCCAAGATTTTGGGATTTAATTCCACCATTGACTCGATGGGACCTTTAAAAACAAGATTAAAATAAAGATAGGAATTCCTATGAGTTTCCACATATGACTTAATTCCATGTCTTTTCATTTCAATCTGCTTAGTAGGAGTCGAATCCCCCACATTTTGACCGTCAAAATTATTCAAACAGTCAGCATGGCCCCGAAATCCCTCAACAACCGTTGGCCCAAGATTTTCACCCAGCTACACATTTGATTTTCCTTGTTCTTGACCATTAAAGTCCAAACTAGGCCCAACATTCCTCAAGCTTAAACTCATACTTGGCCTTACAGTTGAAACCCCACTCGATAGGCCCATGTTACCAGCCACAGTCTTCCTATTTTCTAACAGCTCAGATTTTGCCCCTTCTTTTAAGCATTTTAATTTCTTTAAAGATTTACCCTTTTGGAACTTAATTCCTAGAATATCTGACTATACTTCATCAATGCCACTAACTTCTTTTTCTAATGAGGCCAACGCCTCAAATCTAGACTTTCCAAAAATCTATTTTTAATTTTTTTTACTTTTTGATTTTGAGTATCCTTCTAATTTCGATGAGATCTTCGCTTAATGATCATCCATGGCCCAAGAGGATCCTCTCTCATCGCTAGAGTTGAGCCCTCAACCATCAGACTGAAACTTTTCGCATTACCATTCACGGTGCACTGATCTAGAGCGATGGATAGGAAAATGTTCTTGAGGTGTCCATAGCAACCATAAGCGAAGCAGGCCGCTAGTAAGGCTTCAAATTCAACCCTTGGAATCCTTCCATTATTCAAGATTTGGGATACAAACGACTTCTCCAAATCAACATAAACCGTCATCCTTGCAAAAGGTCCCTTCGTGCCACTATCCATTTTGATGTCCAATCTTGCTACTTTGCCCACCAAGCTTCCGATCTTCTCCAAAACCCGTCATTCATAAAAGAACCCCTGCATTCCAGAAAATCGGATCCAAGTCAAAACAATAGTAGGGAAAGGCTTCGATGGATCAAAGTCCACCGTCTGCGGCTGGACAGTAAGATAAAGCCCAAAAGAATTCATGGCCCTTGAGTCAAAACCATTTCATAATCTTATTTGTTTTGAAACCTAACCAAGTAATATTCATTTTTCACATCCATTAGATGGAAAGGTTGAGAAGGCCTCTAGAGATTAGAGATCCAATTGTGTAACATTGCATACCCTATATTGCGTCCTAACAATTTTACAACCATGGTGGTTTCCATATCTTTAACTAATAGTTTCTGGATTCTAGTCGAGAAATTGATGGCCGAAATTTCGTTGGCTATGGATTTCAAGATGTCTCCCTCTACAAAATCAAAATTCTCATAATTGAAATTACCTGTATCCGTTGAAGAGGTCTTGGGAATAGCCTCTGTCCCTCCCAAGAGCTTGTCCTTCGAAGAGACTCCAATTTCTGGGCACAAATCCACCACCATGTTCACATCAATGTCATCCTTTAACTCTTTGACACGGACTTTATTGGTGATTCGATCTTCATTAGAGTCTTCACCTCCACCATCTCGGTCGTCAGACGAGATCACGATTGCATCCATAATAGCTCACAATGTTAAATGTTAAAATAAAAAATCTAATAATTTAGATAATAAAAAAGTGTGGCTTAGAAATTATGCTTTGTTTGGTTTCCAAGAAAAAAAAGCTATTTTTGTTTTTGTTTTCATTTTCTTGAAAAATGAAAAACATTGAAGAAAACATGTTTGGTTGAAAATTTTTAAAATAATTTTAAATAAAAAAATAAAAAATGTGAAAACTAGAACAATTTTTTATGTTTTCACTAAAAATGCTTTGTAAAATTGAAAATGATGAAAATAATGATTTTTATCTTTAAATGAATTAGCCCTAGTTCGAACTCATATAAATGTAAAATAATTTTATTTTTCAACAATTTTTCAAGTATTAAATCTAATACCATAGTTTGAGTCCATATAAATGTAGAATTTATTTTATTTTATTTATCATATTTCTATTATAGAAAAATTAGTACAAATATTTGTTCATTATTTCAAATACATATATATATATATATATATATATATATATATATTTAGAAAGCAAAGGAAGCATTTGGCCTTAGTGAAAAGGAGGTAAAATTCTAAGGTTAAGCAATTCTTTAAAAAAACTAGCAAAAATCAGGATATAAGGTTTGAACCATAGGATTTGATCGACAAAGATACTTAAACCAATACTCCAATAGAAAATTAGCATTTGTAATTTTAAAGATAAATATTCTTTTTCATATTTCTTTTAATGTGGGAGTGTGAGATTATACTTTTGGTTGTATGAAGAACTATTATTATTTGAGACAAATACCCTTCGATGAACCCATGTTGCTAAAAGACATGGTAGTATTTGAAAAGGAATGAGGCCCTCTTAATCATATGTCCTAAAGCAATTAAACAGGGTTTCAAAAGATTCGGCATTGGAATGGTTAAGCAGCCTCTCCTTTTGGTGCTTACTTGGGATGGTGGCCTCGAAATTCACGGTTGCTTGAGGAGTAAACATAAAGATTTTGTTTGCACAGTGGAAGGGAACAGAGTAGAGTGTTTACTGTGAAGTGTATGGTTCAAGGCTCCATGGTGCAATAGGCATTAACCGCTTGAAAGTGGAAGGTGGGGACATATTGCGTCGCAAGGGATATTTTCATCTCATTTCCCTCGCTTTTTGCAGCCTTTTGAAAATGTTTTGTTGGATAGCTTGGAGTTTGTTTCATGGGGTTTAGCCTTTTCGGAGTTCAGTCAAAAGAGTATAAAAAGGGGTTGGAGGGAGAACAATATTCTTGCATTATCAAGTTGAGACATAGAGAAAATGGAAATGAGAAGAGAAGTTAGAGTTTTGTTTCTAGTAACGGTGGTGTTGATCGTCTGCCAGAGTGGGGTTAATGGAAGGGATGAGTTTAAGAGGAAAAATGAGGTTCCAGGGTGGTCCAATTCTACTTCTAGTGAGAGCCATAGTTTTATGGAAGATGTACAACACAAAGGCACAAATTCTTCAGCAGAAACTTTAGTCCAAACCAATATTAATCTTAGCCATGCTGGGAAAGGAGGAGGAAATGGTGGTGAAGGCGGCGGTGGTGGTGGTGGTGGAGGAGGAGGAGGAGGAAATGGTGGTAGTTGCAATCGAGGTGGAGGTGGCAGAGCCAATGGTAAAGGAAAAGGTAAACCTCACAAGAAAAGAAAAGGAACAGGCCACTGTGGTTGTGGTGGTGGTGGGGGTGGGGGTGGGGGTGGGGGTGGGGGTGGTGGTGGTGGTGGTGGTGGTGGTGGGGGGTGGAGGTGGAAATGGAAATGGTGGAGGAGAAGGTAAACCACACAAGAAAAGAAACCACAAAGGTCACGGATGGGGTGGAGGCAATGGAGAAGGTGGTGGGGGTAGGGGTGGCCAAGGTGAAGGATGGGGTTGGGGAGGAGGTAACGGTGGCGGTGGAAACCATGGTGGAACAAGAAAAGCAATTGGAGGGAAAGCTCCCTCTCCTGCTGCAACGCCAAACCATGCACGTTGAAAGGAGTAAAGAAACATGCACTTGATCCCCCTCCAATCCAACTCCTACCGTATATTATAGCAAACGTCATTCGCCTCTAGTTTTTGCATTTCCCATGCAACAACTCTAAATAATTCCCTGCATGCTTTTGTGTGTTCCACTTTTTCTAAATTTATAGTCTCAATTTTCTGCTATTCCCGATATTATACACATAAAAATCAGTTTGTATTAGTTTCGAAAGTAATATGCGTTTTGGTTTGTATTAATTATTCAACCTAGCACCATGCCAGTTTTCACGAATTAGGCCATTAGGTTAAGCCATGTCCGCATTGAAAAGGGCAAAGCAAGCCCCATTGTCGCATTGCTTGAGACCATCCGCAATCCTTAAATCCCATTTAACGAAAAATTGCTCCCATTTCAACATCCAACCAATCACCACAATTGAATTATTAATTAGTTAGCCAAATGAAAATCGGACCACCCATCAAAATTCAAAGCGTAAGGAGCCCAATGCACATGCTTAAGCACCCGAGTCAAACCAAAAAAAAAAAAAAAAGGGCCTTTGACTCTTGATTGAGGAAGTGAGGTGGGCATAATCACTATTGCTTAACTACCATGTGGCATGTGGATAAGGGATACTACAAAGTCAACGTGAAGTGACGGAAATTAAATGATATCTGATTGCACGAAATTTTTATTGATTAAACAATGGTTTTATTATGCTTCCCGTTGTTGAAATCTTTAAGTTTCTCTACGGATGGGTTTATTTATATGAATATTCAAAATTAAAATCTAATTGAAAAAATTCATGCACAAGAGTCTAAGTGGAATCATGTATAACTGGTTTTGATGAGATAGGGGCTACTGATTTTGATGACTGAAACTACAAAAACCAAAATTTCCTTTCTTAGGGCTTTTAAAGCACAAAAGTACTTAATCCCTATCTTAGGGCCAGTTCTTCATTGCTTTTGAAAAGTGCTTTTGAGAAGTGCTGTGGAAAAGTGCTTTTGAGAAGTGCTTTTGAAAAGTTTGGTTTAAAATTTGAGTGTTTAGCATTGCTGTCAAAAAGTGCTTTTGAGAAATAAAATGTCCATTTTAGACATGTTATTATCAAGTAATAAATATGCATTTAAATAATATTTAAATTAGTTAATATTATTATATTTTAGTAAGAATATAAAAAATTTATTATAACTTCTTGTTAATATTTTAATATATAAAATATAAATTTTAAATATTTTAAGCAATAAATATTAATTATTTATAAAATTTAATTAGAATATATAAACTATATTTTAAATATTTAAATATAACTATTAAATATTTGTAATTAGTATTTTTAAAAATATTTTTTATTTTTAATTAATGATTTTAACATATTTGTAATTAAGTATCAAGAAAAAAATGGGGAAAGTACTATGTTATTGGAGGGGTGAAAAAGTAATTAATCACTAAAAGTGCTTTTGGGAGAGAGAGAAATTAAAATTTTAAACTTCTCCTTTTTTAGTCTTTTAAAAGACTTCTGAAAGCTAAAAATTTCAGTAAAAAGAAGCATTGTTCTCATGTGCCTTTTTTTTAAAGTCTTTTGAGTGTCGAAGTCTTTTGAAAGAA
Source organism: Gossypium anomalum (assembly GCA_025698475.1). Classification (NCBI taxonomy): domain Eukaryota; kingdom Viridiplantae; phylum Streptophyta; class Magnoliopsida; order Malvales; family Malvaceae; genus Gossypium; species Gossypium anomalum. Next base: position 23,747,004 of record CM046966.1, read on the forward strand.
TGAAGAACTGACCCTTACTTTACAGCTGCCCCTGCTCTTCTTACAAAGAAACAACAAAGAGTGGTTGGAACTGGTGAGAGATAGCCTTTCACGTGATTGCCACGCAACAATTATGTGAGTGCACTCAAGATTTGGGCGATTCTCATCAAATTCTCTCTACTTTTAGAAATTTCTTATGCCTCTGGCTTTTCAATTAGTTGCGACTATATGCTGACTCAAACCTCTTTATATCTTTTTATTATGCATTCTATCTACCAATCAATTTTTAAAAATTTTATGTGCAATTATGCAGAATTAAGTTATGTATTTTGTTGAGAGTCAAAATATAATTTAATTATTATATTAATTTATATATTTATGATTTAAATTAAAATTTATTATTTTAGTGGTCAAAGTACATTTTAATTATTTATTAATTTATAATTTTATCAGATATAAAGATACTAGTATAATATTTCCCCATTTTAGGAGGGCAGCCTGCAGTGTCACCCCTATGAGTAGCTCTTTAACTATCACCATATATTGTTATCATGTGTGGGTTTTAGTTCAGTTTATTTGTTTTAGTTTGAGTTATATTAATTATTAGTTCATTTATACTCTAATAATTCGATTGTACTTTGTGATTATTCGGATAATCTATTTGTAATAGTTTGATACTTATAATTACTTGAATATAATATTTATATTTGTACTTCAATTCTAGAATACCTATTACACTTTAAAAAAAAAATTTAACTAATTGTCAGCACATGATTCATTACTAGTGTATAAAATACAAACCCATTTGAATATACTGTTAATTATTTTCATAATTTCAACATCAAACTCAAAATGTTTGGGTATTGCAGGCGCCATAAATCAATAACAAAAGCGGCTTGGAGTTGTATTTACTAGCATTTGGATCAATATGGTATTTACTTGTATTTTATCGTACCGAAGCAGGCTGAGGAGAAGTCTCAGCAACAACTTTAAGCTCGACATTTGTCATGCAGTATTTTTAGGTATTGAGTGGCAAGGCATGAAAATAACCCCAATATTACGAATACGATGCTAATATACAGTTTAATTAGGCTATACCCTCGTCTCACCGTTGACTCTAACTATTTGTCTTCTTCTTCCTGTAATCTTTTAGTGTTATTTTTTTTATCATTCATCAGCCTCACATTTCTCTGCGGATGACTAACCCTAAACCAATACAAAAGCAAAATGGCCGAAAGCTTATTCACATATTCTGTTTTAATGGCCATTTTCGTTTCTCAAGTCTCAATCTTCAAGCTTTTAATAATCATTAATACTACTTATTACTCCTGTTCTATCAATGACAGATAGAGTATCAAGGCTTTTTATTTCACATTTAAATGCTATAACTTGATATATATATATATATATATATATATATTATTTTCTATGGTTGTTTTATCATTTATGTTTAAGATTTGTAATTGCCTCTCCCAATAATATTATATCTAAAATTTAAATCTAACGTTCTCTTCTTAAAAATATAATATCTCTTACTATTTTACTCAATTACTTGATAGTTATATATATAGTTATTTAATTTTTGATTGATGTGTATAAACAAATATAGTGATATAATCTTCTAATATTAAAAAAAAAAAAAAAGCATACCAAGTATAATTTAATGCTAATACATCATTAAAAAATTTAAATTTAAATCAAGTGACTTGATATATAATAATATATGTTTATTATTGGTATATTAAATATAAATTCTTTAAATGTCTTCAAAATACAAATTTGAGTGAAATTGGTGATGATATATATTATATACAAGGAAACCGAAAGAAGTAGACCCAGTGGCCCTGGTGCTAACTGTTGCAGCATTTCTAGTTTCTTGAATGTACATAAATAAATAAGGAATAATATTTGATCCGTCTTGATAAACAAATATGAAGAATTGATAAATAAAATATTAATAATTTTATTTCAATATAATTAAATATAAATCACAATTATTATAAATAAATATTAATAACTTTTAAATTTAAGATCTTTAATATAAAAATTTAAAGTTAATTTAAGATTTTAGTATTTATTTATAATTAATTATTACATGAATAGGACTTATCCAATGAAACCCAAATATTCAGCAGAGCCTGTTAAAATCCTTTTGAGTGTCATCAGCCCTCTTATTAGCTTTTGTCTTAGTACCAAAACATAAACAGCTTTGCTTTGAGTGTCTTAAAATCATAGGTAAGGATATTCCAGCATGTCATGATTGTCACCAGACTGGATGAAGAAAACAAGAGCAGATAAAAACTGAGTCACCTGTCTGGTAAGTTGTTCCAAGTCATTTAACTTGGGGGGGTCCCCTCCACTTAAAGAATGCTCCTTCACGGGCTCCACTTTTCGACCCTCCAAAACCCAATGTCCCTATCCATCTCAGTCCCCACTCAAAAACTTTAAATTTTAATTCATCCTGGAGGGAAACAACAAAAGGCAGAGAGGGCTGCCTAGCGCCCTTTTCTAGATATTATTATCGGTAACTTCAATTCAAATACCAATTACCAAACCCTAACTTTTTTTTTTTTAAAATGTGTCCAAAACCAAACATCAAACTCCAAATTCCGTCCAACAATCAAACACCAAACACGAAACTGCCCAAAAAGAACCCCAATAAACCTCAAATTTCACTAACTCGTTGTGAGGCGGAAAGGATATAAAGCAAAGTGCGTAGTCCTCACGCCATTAAGTAGTTTCCTTTGCTTACCACATCATTTCCCAATTCACAATATTTTTGCTTTCCAACGCCCATTCCTTTAAAAAGGTTGAACCGTTTCAAACTCACTCATTAAACCACTCACTCAAACCAATATTCATTTATGGAAAGAAAAAACAAATTAAATTCAAAATAATTGAGGGAAAAAGTGGGAGAATTAAAAAAAAAAAGGAAAAAAAAAATAAAACAGATACAATAAAGTCCTCTCTAAATCAGTTACATCCCTATGCTAGAAAACCTACCGCACCCACCTTGGAAATTTTTTTGAACTATTTTTTCTTTTTGGCCTTTCGAACCGGAAACAATCAAACCGGGTTCGTTCAACTCGTTCTCTCACTCTATTATCCTATTCAGTATTTTTTTTCCCTACTGCTCTAAAACCTAGATGAACTATTTGGTTTTTTTCTGTCTAATATTATCCAAAACTGGGCACAACTGGAGGTGTTAGACCGGGTCCGGCCTGACCCAATGGCTCTTTCTTGCGCCGCATCTCTAGCACTTTCCGGTGATGGTTCGAGTGTAACTCGCTTGAAAACGTCGGACTACAAGCCGGTCTATACTCGGGTAAAAGCCGGCCCGACTTAAACCTGACTCCGCATGCGTTGCATAAAGTCTTAGCCCCCATTGGACCGGCTCTCCATTGTGGCGTCTTAGTAACTCCACAATGGCTGCACCTACGCGTCGGCTGGGTCCCATTGCAACCTGTTGTGTTGGTTGACGGTCTCTTCTTATGCTTCTTAACCGGCGGCTTTTCAACAGAGAGAGGTTCAGACAGTTCAAAGATTGAACCCGAACCACTGTTGGGGCAAAGCATCCAAGGGGAAGGGCTTGAGGAGGAAGATGATGACGTGGAACTCGAAGAGGATTCTGTGAGAGAAGGGGTGGCGACAAGGGACCAAACTCGGCCTCCGGTTCGAACGCGCTTGCTCCTGGCTTTTGCTGGAACAGGAGTTTCGAAACATGCCGTCGTCGTAACTGATTTTTCCGGTTCGGGCAATTTTCCGTAGAGTAACTTGGGCTTTTCCATTAACGTCCCGGTCGGATACGCCGTAGAGTGCTCCGAGAAGGAATCCTCCACGAAATGAGACAGCCATTCGAGGTTCTCAACGTCATCCGCCTGTAAAAATGGTACCTTTTTTCACCATTAACAACCGTAGCATAATAGCAGAAGCAAAAAATTTCTTAAAACAAAAGGGTGCTTTTTTTTTTTCAAGTACCGGAACAGCGAGTTCGTTGGTGGACAAGGAACCATAATCGAAATTTGTAGTACTGTCGTTAGAGAAGTGGGCGTTGTCTTGGCCTAGCTTTTGTCTCTTAGGCAAAGAAGAAGAAGCTGGTACTTCTTCCTCCTCATCTTCTTCATCCTCACGTTTCTGTTGAAGGAAACCCTCTTCGTTACTGAAGTCAAAGAGGTCGTCAACTGAAAAATCATCGCAAGACACCCCATTTTGTCCATTAACAACCCAAATATCCTCCAAAAACGCCTGGGGGCTTGGTTTCAAAGCCATTTCCTTTCTAAAACTGGTCTTCAAAGCTGCCTCAACGCATTCCATTTCCTAGAACATAAGACATTAAAAAAAAAAAAATCTCAGAAACTTAAAAACAAGGCAGAAAAAGAAAAGCCCTTTGGAAAAAAAAATACAAAAGCTAAAGACTTCATTTTCTAAAATTGACTACCTGAAGAGACGAAGGCAAGAGCGAAGGTGTAGTTGAAAAGAGAAGAAGAATGTGAAAGGTAAAGAAGAAGGGGAAATAGAAGAAAAATAAATAAAAAGGGGTGGAGATGAGTTTGGTGAAGCTCTCTCTTTAATTTTTACTTTTTCTCTCTCTTTTGTTTCTACATACAAAACAAAAGGATTTTCTCACTTGTTTTATTTTCTATTTATTCATTTCTCTATTCCATTTATTTATACGTTACAAATTTATAAGTTATAACGCATAAATTTAAAAAAAAAAAGAAGACTGAAATTACGAGGATTACCCTTTAAGAATCGGACTTTTCACCGTCTGGGAACCGTCAGGTCGGACCAAATTCTAAGATTCTTCGATTTTCCCTTTTTATTTAAATAATAATAAGTAAAAAGTAAAAGGGTAAGGCGTAACGCGTCGTCCGGTCCGGCCTAACAAAAACCAAGGGAGCCGCCACTATTTTCTGTTCTTTTTCGTAATTATGTTATCTTAAAATGATTTTCTTTTTTCTTATTTGGTAAGAATTCGGTTTGGCCCCTCTCTTTTGACTAATTTACGTTATTTGCCTACCGCGTTGATCGCCGCTCGTCTTGGCTGTTTAATGTTTAATGCCCTCTTTATTATTATTTTTTGCAATATAATATAATAATATTCCTCACTTTCTTTGCTTTTTATTTTTAGTTTATTACGAAATTGACCCTCAAAAAGACCGGAAATCAAAATTGGACTGCTCATTCTTTTTTACCTTTTCTCAGACCCATTCATTGCTTTCCTACTTTTATTGGGAAAAGAGAAAAAAAACATAAATACATTTTCCATCAGTTTGTTCTTTTTTGTAGAGATTTTTCCCTTTTTTTTTCTTTGGCTGATAAAATCTTGATAACTTAATAATAATTAAATTAATAAAATCTAGTAATTCATTCAAGCTCCTGTATTAAAATAATAATGACAATAATCTTTTTTAAGAAGTAACGAATATATGAAATAAAAATTTCCGCTAAAAAAAGGTATTATAATATGAGAAAATTTAAGCTATTTTAAAAACATCTAGCAGACTATCACTTGAAATGCCTTTTTCAGAATAATACTATACATGTTTGTTAATGTATATGTATTTATTAATATTTGAGTACAATTAGTATTTTCTTTTTGAAAGAAGTTATTCGTGTATATTAATAACATAACATGCTAATATATAGGTTTTAAGATTGAAAACATAATCTTGTTATACTTATTATTAATAATTCATTTATTTATAAATAAATAATGTATTCATCTGTTGGTAATTAAACAATCATTTTGGACAATACTTTCTTAGTCCCAATAGTATTATTTTGTAGAATTTTTAGTGTAGACTGAAATATATATTCTTTTAATACAATTATTAAAATCTGATATTTGTACTTCACCAATCAAAATCAACAATTAAATTGAAGTGCTTAGTTATGTGATTAAAGTAGTACGTAAACGGCTCTCAATGCTAAACTTTTAAATTTTAGTTCACGGTTTTAAAATTTTTAATTTTTAAAAAATATTCAATATCAACTATGTAGGACAAATGAAGTATACTTGTTGAGTGTTTTAGAGTGTGTCCTTGAAAAACATTAAATTGTGTATTTATATGATATAATTATTGTTTATGGGCATGGCATCGTAGATAGGTCCTTATGCATGGCAACATATACCCTACTCTAGGATTAACACATATTTTCTAGATGTGGGTTCGCCTACATGGTGATGCGAACCCACATCGTGCGATCCCATAAAGAGGTACGAACACCTCACATGCGAACTACATAGAGTACAGGTCAAGACTCAAATGGGTAATCAGGTAGCGGGTCGGTAGTAGTGAGTACCATAGCAATTTGTCCCCCACTTTGTTTAAAGAAGAGTTACAAAGTGACTCTTTGAAGAACTTGACTTCGTGAGGCGAGAGAGATTACTGAAGGAGAAACTTATTGCATACGCTTTTTTATTTAACTTGTTATGTACACTTCGCCACGTGTTGAAGAGTGATACATTTGTACACAACTTATTGCGCCTTTTTTCTCGAATACATGAATAATTAAAGTGTAAAACCCTTTTAAAAGGAGGTTACCTGAACATTAAAAATCAAACTGTCTAAATTTGAAATTTTGGAAAATGAGCTGTTATTGAAAAGAACAATTTCAGAGGTAATTTTCTTAAAATTCCCACCGTTCTCTTATTTTTTTTTTGGGTTTACTCGAACACGATGGTTAGGACAAGAGGAAGTGGCCATATTATTTAAGGTGTCCTTTCACAACATCGTGAAGTAAATGCTCCGATGGAGCCAAAAGTTATGCTTGTACCACTAAAGATGAAGAAATAAGTCATGTTTTGGCTGCTCGAGGAATTCAACCACCCAATTTCGCGTACGATTTCTCAATCGTCGAAGGAAATCGACTAAGCTACACCACCGACGGAAGTTTCGTACTTCCATTGTATTTGATAGAAGCGAGTCTCCATTTACCACTCCAGTCCTTCTTCTGCCATCTTTTTTGATGAATATAGGATAGCCTTTAGCAGCTATCTGGCTTTTCATGGTGGGTCGTAATAGCGTATTTCATTGAATGTAGCCAGCACGAGGAAATATCATTGATTGTCGTTTTCTAGAATTTGTACCAATTGAAAGCGTGCAATCAAGGAAGTTCGGTGGACCTGCTTTATTTTTCTCCTCGCAAAAATATGGAATCAATCATCTTAAACTAGTCTTCAGATCTTTACCTAAACCGTTGAAATACATACGGGTTAAGTGCAAGTTTGGAATTGGCTTTGATTTTCTAATTAAATGGTTAATACTTAGTAAAAACATATGTCTAAAAAAATAAGAGATTATATCTAAAGTAGGGTGGGGTCAATATTATAAGCTTCGTCGAGGTTGCATACTAGATTTGGAGGAAGTGTTAACTTGTAGAAATGCATTTTAGCACTATTTCTTAAATCTGATTCTTAATGGATGGCGATCAATTGATGATAACAATGGTGTGAACACCGTAACTGTGTTGTCCGCGCAGTTTGTATGGCCACATAGAGCTACAGATGATTTAAGACTTATTCTCTTAGGAAGGACGACAGAGCCTATGTAACGCCCTCATGCCCGAGACCATCGCCAGAGTCGAGCTTGAGGTGTTACTAAACTTAATTCATTACTTAAACAGCTCAAACAACTTATTTTAAAATTTCCAGACAAGCTGACTAACTACATCACAGTCGCTTAAAAATTCATATCTTGAGTTTCAAAACTCGAAATCAAGATCCGTAAATTTTCCCTGAAACTAGACTCATATATCTATCTACTAATTTTTTTCTAGAATTTTTTTTTCAGACCAATTGGTACAATTTATTAGTTAAAATATCCCCTATTTTAGGGTTTGACTGCTCTGACCTCTCTGAATTACGAATCAGATATCTCCCTGTACAGAGGTCCAATGACTATGCCGTTTGTTTCTAATAAACCTAGACTCAATAAGGAATCTGTACATATAAAGCATGAATTCTAATTATCTTTGTAAAATTTATGGTGAATTTCCAAAGTCAGAATAGGGGATCCAGAAATTGCTCTGGCCCTATTTCACAAAAATTTAAACATCTCATAAAATATAACTCATACACCTGTTTTGTTCTATCCATATGAAAATAGACTCATAATTATTCAATTCCATATTTTATTCATCATCTAATTATATCTATACTATTTTTAATGATTTTTCAAACTCACATCACTGCTGCTGTCTGAATTTATTTTATGGTAATTTTTACCTATTTCATGGTTTCCATGGATTAGCTAGCAATTTAGCATACATAACACCAAATATGATCATGATTAGCCATTCCAATGGCTAATCATTACCAAGCATTTCCATACCACTCAATAACCATATCATAAGACCATATACACAAAATTATTATAATGCTATACATGCCATGCTCGAAATATACAAGCCATTATGCCAAGATGATACACGGATAGTGTGAGCGAGCCTCCGACCATTCTCGATTTCCGAGCTAGCTTGTCAAAACTACAAGGAATGAAAAGGAGGGAGTAAGCATAAAATCTTAGTAAGTTCACATGCAAATAGCAAGTAACACAACTATATAAGCAAACATAAAACATCATTTGCATAATCATCACCGAGACATTCATATCACATTTTCATTTATCATCTTACCATATTGTTGTTATATCGAGTTTTCAACCCGAGGGTTAAGTACATACCTGTTCAAAGTATCCATTTCACAACACTTACCAATACGTCCCTTTCATCTCGAGTATTCTTCCATTTGAGTAGAATTTTACCGTTGAACACATCTAATATAATTCGGATACATGGAAAGTTTGCACATAAGTGCCACATATGTAGCCAAGCTACCATGTAACCCGCCCATAAGTGAACTCAGACTCAACTTAACGAGCTCGGGCGTTCGCATCCATAAGTGAACTCTGACTCAACTCAACGAGCTCGGATGCCTAGTTACATCTCTCGAACTCGGACTCAACTCAACGAGTTCGGACATTCGCATCCATAAGTGAACTCAGACTCAACTCAACGAGTTCGGATGCCCAAATATCCTAGTGACATGTCACTTGTATCCTAATCCATTCCTAAGGTTCAACGGGACCATTTTCCCAATCATGTGTCTCAACCATCTCCTATGGATTGCCGATACCGATACTCGGTAGTATTTCACATTTTCCAAGTATATCACATAATTTGACATATTATCAAACAATTATCACGAGTATAATATTTCATAATAATTATCATATCATTTAAATAACATAAAATCATTTAAAATAATAACTATGTTACCAACATTTACATATGAACTTACCTCGTATGCGAAAATGGCTACTTTTACCATTTTATCCACAACTTGGTATTTTTTCTATTTTAGCCCGAATTTCAGTTTTCTTTGCTAATCGAGCTTGGAAGCTTGAAAAACCCTAGCCATGGTTTCTTCTTGCTATATTCGGCCATGGGGTTGAAGATGAGCAAATTCATTTTACCCCTAAATGACCAAAATGCCCTTACTACTAAACTTTCCAAAAATTCCATCCATGCCCAATTTTTGTCCATAGACTTAGAAATTGGTAAAATTGCTATTTTAGACCTCCTAATTAATATTTCAAAACAATTTCATACTAGAAACTTCTAGAATGCAAGTTTTGTAAATTATTCGATTTAGTCCCTAATTTCAATTTAAGCACTTTATGCATAAAATTTCTTCACGAAAATTTCACACAATCATGCAATCATATCATAGACCTCACAATAATCATAAAATAATTATTTCTATCTTGGATTTTGTGGTCACGAAACCACTATTTCGACTAGGCCCAAAATTAGGATATTACAACTCTCCCCCCCTTTTAGGGATTTTCGTCCCCTAAAATCTTACTCTAAAAGTGGTCTTCACTTTTAATCTCATATTCTGTCTTGAAGAACTTTCACTTAGGTTGTACCTTCAATACATCTCTTTAATTTCTCATATGGTCTAAAAAGCTTACAGTCTCAACTCTCAACTGTTTTCTTAAATTTTCAACCCTTCTCGGTTTCCCATGATATCATGACATAAAACCGGGATCTTAACTTGATTAATGGAGACCGAATTCCAAGAAATCCAACAATCAAAGAGACACAAAATTCCATGAATCGATGAGTAGGAATTCATTCAATATCGATATGATTTATAGATTTCTCCAAATATTTAAGAATATGATACATCACATTTTTCCTCTTTCTGCCATAGAAATAAGTCTGATATGGCCTCAAGAATAATCCTTCTCATTTCCATCCCAATATCAACATTGACAAGGATAATTTTGATAGATCCCAATGCTCAGCTTTAACCTCTTTAACAACTCAGATTTTATGTAACATCAAATGCTCTAAACTATCACATTACCTCACTGTCTTGAAACACATCACAATTCATACAACAAAGACATTCTTGAAAGTCGAAGTCTTTGCTCAATGTAGACTAGTCTAGTTCAGACGCTTCGGTTACCAATATTTTCATCTATCCGAACTCTGTCAACATGTAATAAACTTTTTAGCTTTCATAAGATGAAAACCTTATCATTCGTAGTGACTTTAACTAATATCCAACTCTTTCTAATAAATATACACTTCTCGTTCAGACTATTTACTCTTTTATCAATACAAAAATGAAATTCTATTATTAGACTTGAGAAAAATAATCCTGACATAATTGTCACATGAAATCTTTCAAATAAATAATTCACCATACCGACTGAAACTCGCGCTTTTATCACCTATGCCTTTACTGATGTCAAATCCTTACACAGAAATTAGAAAAAAAAAATCCCAATACTAAAATCACCACATTACCAAGATCAAATTAGAAGTATAGTCATATGTGACATGATTATCACGAGCTGAAGAACACACTTCGAACATGAGTCGTAATTGACAAATTATGGAACAAAGATAACAAGAAAACCGAATAAAGAAATCTAAGATAGAGAAACCCAGAATAAAGAAATCCAGAATAAAAAGATCCAGCATAAAGAAACCCTAGATACGATACTATGCCGGAGAATCGAAAACCAAACTCATAGAGAAAATATAGAATACCCCGATAATTCTTCAAAGAAAGAAAGTCCAAAATAAAACATCATTTAATTCCACTGAAATCAAATATAACAAGATCAATATATCTTCCCATACATATATATCAGATGAAGCATCAAGTAGAAGAAACAGAATTATAATATCATATGTATTCTCTCATCAATTCTTATCGAATTTAAATGAAATAGAATACCCGATGAAATAGAGCAATATAAATTATAAACCAGTCAGGACTACCAATGCTTTCATCCAACACGAATTAAAAGACATTCCTATATAACAAGAATTTCTTGGAAGATCAATAGCCATAGAAATATTTCAGAACGGGTAAACACATAGAACATCTCAAAAGAGATCACTAAATCTGTCCAGTCATAATCATCACACTCGGATAGTTCACATTTCAAATATCATTTCCCCAACTAGTTCTGCCGCACACAAATTTCATATTAAACCATTCACTAAAGAAGGCGATTCTGAATAAATTTTGATTTACACTTTTCTCGACCTTGCACTGAGTAATTCGATTTACCAAAGAGAATTCCTTCTCTAATTGGGACGATGCATAACTCCAATAATCTTTACGTCAATCCGATACTTTCATGGCTCTAACTTTACTTATCAGCTCATTTTCAATCTCTGATCATACTTATAATTATTCTATCATCTTTGAACTCTTTGGGTTCTCAACCGGAAACTTATTCAATACAAATCTCATGAAATTCCATTATAAGTACCACTTCGTGTGTGGGGAGGGGTTGTAGGACCTCTGACTCGACTTTCTTATACATACACATATGACACAACTTCCATCATCATAGCAACATCATCAAAATCATGTCATTCATTCAGCAATGCAACATTCATGTTGGCTTACACAAATTTTCCTCTTCGTCCCATTTAGACAATATACTTATGCATACATTCTATGTTTTCTAGATAGCTTTACTTATCCATTCATTTAATTAAATTAATTCATGCTCATGACATCATATAAGGCCAAATAAACATTGATATTTGCATCACAATCACAACTTTCATTTCGTGCATCATCATGTACATATCATTACAATCATATAATTCAGTCTAACAATTTAACATAGATAAGTTCATTTCATTATAATCTTTTATCTCATAAAAATTATATATCATTAACATTCATCAACATTCAACGTCAAATCAAGACAAGGACATTTTCATTCGTATCGTGATATTATGACCTTTATTCATACCTCTACTACTTTCTATTTATTCCGTTCATCTTATCAAGTAAGCCACATACACTACATCATATGAGCATTAAGCAAATATGGATATTTATCACAACATGTATCATAAACTTTTATTCATATTTTTCTGAACCGAGACTTATCATAATCATAATTTTACTCAAATACCTTCACATAACATTGAACGTGGTCGGCGCAGCTCGGTTGGAGAGTACCCTATCTAAATAAGACAGTACTCATATACGTCGGAAGACATCACACTATCACAGATCAGTGGCATGTATAGCTAAATTTTTACGCATGCTAAGTTAGTCTGAGAACCGACTAAACCTGCTCTGATACCACCAAATGTAACACCCTCATGCCCGAGACCGTCGCCAGAGTTGAGCTTGAGGTGTTACTAAACTTAATTCATTACTTAAACAGCTCAAACAACTTATTTTAAAATTTCCAGACAAGCTGGCTAACTGCATCACAGTCGCTTAAAAATTCATATCTTGAGTTTCAAAACTCGAAATCAAGATCCTAAAATTTCTCTGAAACTAGACTCATATATCTATCTACTAATTTTTTTCTAGAATTTTTTTGTCAGACCAATTAGTACAGTTTATTAGTTAAAATATCCCCTGTTTCAAGGTTTGACTGCTCTAACCTCTGTGAATTACGAATCAGATATCTCCCTGTACAGAGTTCCAATGATTATGCCGTTTGTTTCTAATAAAACTAGACTCAATAAGGAATCTGTACATATAAAGTATGACTTCTAATTATCTTTGTAAAATTTATGGTGAATTTCCAAAGTCAGAATAGGGGATCCAGAAATCGCTCTGGCCCTGTTTCACAAAAAATTAAACATCTCATAAAATATAACTCATATACCTATTTTGTTCCATCCATATGAAAATAGACTCATAATTCTTCAATTCCATATTTTATTCATCATCTAATTATATCTCTACTATTTTTAGTGATTTTTCAAACTCACATCACTGCTGCTGTCTAAATTTATTTTATGATAAATTTTACCTATTTCATGGTTTCCATGGATTAGCTAGCAATTTAGCATACATAACACCAAATATGATCATGATTAGCCATTCCAATGGCTAATCATTACCAAGCATTTTCATACCACTCAATAACCATATCATAAGACCATATACACAAAATTATTATAATGCTATACATGCCATGCTCGAAATATACAAGCCATTATGCCAAGATGATAAACGGATAGTGTGAGCGAGCCTCCGACCGCTCCCGATTTCCGAGCTGGCTTGTCAAAACTACAAGGAATGAAAAGGAGGGAGTAAGCATAAAATCTTAGTAAGTTCACATGCAAATAGCAAGTAACATAACTATATAAGCAAACATAAAACATCATTTGCATAATCATCACCGAGACATTCATATCACATTTTCATTTATCATCTTACCATATTGTTGTTATATCGAGTTTTCAACCCGAGGGTTGAGTACATACCTGTTCAAAGTATCCATTTCACAACACTTACCAATACGTCCCTTTCATCTCGAGTATTCTTCCATTTGAGTAGAATTTTACCCGTTGAACACATCGGAATATAATTCGGATACATGGAAAGTTTGCACATAAGTGCCACATATGTAGCCAAGCTACCATGTAACCCGCCCATAAGTGAACTCGGACTCAACTCAACGAGCTCGGGCGTTCGCATCCATAAGTGAACTCAGACTCAACTCAACGAGCTCGGATGCTTAGTTACATCTCTCGAACTCGGACTCAACTCAACGAGTTCGGACATTCGCATCCATAAGTGAACTCGGACTCAACTCAACGGGTTCGGATGCCGAAATATCCTAGTTATATGTCACTTGTATCCTAATCCATTCCTAAGGTTCAACGGGACCATTTTCCCAATCATGTGTCTCAACCATCTCCTACGGATTGCCGATACCGATACTCGGTAGTATTTCACATTTTCCAAGTATATCACATAATTTGACATATTATCAAACAATTATCACGAGTATAATATTTCAGAATAATTATCATATCATTTAAATAACATAAAAACATTTAAAATAATAACTATGTTACCAACATTTACATATGAACTTACCTCGTATGCGAAAATGGCTACTTTTACCATTTCATCCACAACTTGGTATTTTCTCCATTTTAGCCCGAATTTCAGTTTTCCTTGCTAATCAAGCTTGGAAGCTTGAAAAACCCTAGCCATGGTTTCTCCTTTCTATATTCGGCCATGGGGTTGAAGATGAGCAAAATTGGCTTTTAATTTTGTATTTTAATTCATTTTACCCCTAAATGACCAAAATGCCCTTACTACTAAACTTTCCAAAAATTCCATCCATGTCCAATTTTTGTCCATAGACTTATAAATTGGTAAAATTGCTATTTTAGACCTCCTAATTAATATTTCAAAACAATTTCATACTAGAAACTTCTAGAATGCAAGTTTTGCAAATTATTCGATTTAGTCCCTAATTTCAATTTAAGCACTTTATGCATAAAATTTCTTCACGAGATTTCCACACAATCATGCAATCATATCATAGACCTCAAAATAATCATAAAATAATTATTTCTATCTTAGATTTTGTGGTCACGAAACCACTATTTCGACTAGGCCCAAAATCAGGATATTACAGCCTAAGAAATATTTTTATACCTTTTGTAAACTAAAGCCTCGTCCTTGGTCCTTAAACCTTTAAGGGATCCAAAAAGTGGTATGAACCCCCTTATGATAACTATCGGTGCTGATAATACACTTGTTGGTAAAGTAGGCATAGTTCGCACTGTTGAGGAGAACTCAAGAGTTCCACAAGTTTATTGAGGGAAATCGACGAATAAATGGACATTCGATCCTTTATGCAAAATGTACGAGGTAGTCCCTCTGGTACATCTGTTAGGGAAGGAAGTGCAAGTAGTAGAAAGAAACCAAAAATTAATGTTGGAGGTGCCAATATTGTTCTAAGCAGCGAAGATGAAGATAGTTTTGTAAAGGAGCTTCATCAAAAGAAAGGGAAAGATCGCACTGCAACATCTGGTGATATGGTCAACATTGTTACGGTTCCTGCTGTGATTCATTCTCCCCCTAGTTTTCCTCTCGTATCTCTATCGAGACCACTTATAGGGGATACGTTTGGTTCGATTATTGATCATAGTCCTTCTAAAGGTTCAATCAGATTTATGCCCACGGTGGTGAGACACAGACATTGTTCCTATAGCGCGAGCACTTAAGTATGCAAAAATTTCCTTATTGTCCTGTTGAAGTAAGTAAGTAGTGGAGAGGTTGCATTCCCCAAGAAGAAAAAGAACATGTTTGTCCTACTGCCTCATCCAGCTCTGTGAAGAAACCATCGTTAAAAGAGCTAATATTATTTTTTCAAGTGGCTTTGGCTGAAGTTGGTATGGTAAGTGTGGGGATCGCTAAAGGCATTAATGAAAAAGAGGTAAGGAGTGTGGAATTTGAAAATATTCACCAATCTACTGTGGGGGCTCTGGAAAGGGCTTGCGAGTTGTATAAGCAGCTAGATGAAGAAAATAAAAAACTGGTGGAGCAAAATAAAAGGTTACAAGATCACCTCTTTCTTGCTGAAAAAGGCATTGAGAAATTGCATGGAGAAGTTGTAGGGGAGCAAGCTCATAAAATTATTTTGGAGACGACCATAAAAAAGCATGGAATAGTGGCTTTCTTCACCATCACAACATTTGATACCCAATCTGTGCGCACCACTTCCTTGATAAATCCCAGTGAAAGCAACTTCCCTACTTCTTACCTAATAGCCTCTACAACTTGGGGAGCGAACCTTCTTTTCTGTTTGATTAGCCTGACTTCGGGGGACAAATTTAATCGATAGACAATTACCCGAGATCCACTCCAGACATGTCTGTAACTAAAAATGCAAATATATATGAGATCTCCCTTAAGTACCAAACTAAGTCCTCTTTTTCCTCTTCTGTTAACACTGATGAGATTCTTACCAACTTATCTGTGTTATCATAAAACAACTACAAAGTTTCTGTGATCTCTGCTGCCTCTGGCTTGCAAGTTTTCTCCTCACTTCTGACATCCAAACTATCCAAATTTAAAACTCGATTAGCCACTTTTTCTTGTTGCGAACTCTGACCCTATAGTACCTATTCACATGTTTGCTTAACTGACAATATATGACACTGTCTAGCTGCTCGCTAATTGAACTTCATGAAACCTATCCCTGTCCTAGAAGGGAACTTAATTTTCATACAAAAGGTTGCAATAATCATTTTAGCCATTCTCATAATATGATGCCTGAAGATGACATTGTAAGCCTTTGGATGGTTTACCACAAAGAACTGAACATATTTTGTGGTGATGTGCTTGCCATTCCCTAAGGTAACAGGTAGGGTAATATACTCTTTCATGTCACCTAGATGGTTCGCAAAACCATACAAAGGGCTTGCCTTCTTCAAGATTGTTTCTTTAGCCTCATCTTCTAATATGCGTCCCAAGTTAATACCTCCACAGCACTACCACTGTCAACTGAGATTCTCTTCACCTAAAATCCTGCTATAGTTGCTAACACGACCATTGGATCATTCCCTTCCTCATCACATATTGAATCCTCATCCGTATCACTAAATCCTACCTTTCACTTTTCTTGTTGACATAACCTCTTTGGTAAACTGACTGACATCACACTTCTAAGATGAGTCTGTCTCTTTGTGTTAGAGGTCATGCACTTATTATCGCTGCCAATTATCATATGTATTGTGCCTCTAACCTTTTGTTTTCCCTTATCAGTGCCCCGCAAACCCTGACTTGATATCGAAGCATATTGAGCTACAAAATCCTTCAGCTCTCTATTTCTAACTACTTCCTCTATAGCATCTTTCAAAATGAAACAATCTTCGGTCTTGTGCCCCCCGTCATTATGTAAATTACATCTATCTCTCGAGTTGAATCTTGACTGGTTGTGTCGTACGGGTGGAGAGCTTGGTAGAATACCCAAACTCTTGACTTGACTGAGAATGTAGGTACACGAAGCATTTTAAGGAGTATAAGTTTCAAATTTTCCATGAGAAACATACCTTCTTGTGTGTTCAACCTGAGGTCTCTGAAATGCCCTCGGTGATTCATTCTGTTAATAGTTCCTTTGTTGTCCCCCACCTTGTACACGTAGACTCTGAGAAAGCGGACCCTGATGCTTACAAACTTCCTAACGACCCCTAAATTGTATGTCATCCCTCTAGAAAGTGTTGCGAGCTACCTTGTTAATTTCCTCTGCCTCTGTGAACTTATACGCCCTTTTATACAAATTTTCCAAACTTTGTGACCTATTATCAGTAAACAAATATTACACATGCTCGTTTTGGACTCTCATGATGAAGGCATCAATGGCTCACTAGTCTTCTAAATTTTTTGTGTTTAACGTGACTGCATGGAAAACTCATTATTGTCTTATCCCTTTGTTTCAATGACATCAAACCTATAGGAAAACTCATTATTGTCCTATGAGCTCAAAATCTTCCCAAGAACATCTGACCCAGCTTTGAGAATCTTTGAATGGAGTCCTGTGGTAAAGACAAATACCAATCTCTCACACTTTCTTTAAAAGTCATCAAGAAAGCTTTACGTTTTGCTGTATCGAAAGCCCCTGGCACATTCATATAATCATTATACTATATGAGATGTGCTCAAGGATCCTTCCTACCTTTGAACATTTATTTTTGAACTTTAAACTTAGTTGGTAGGCTTACAACTACTACTTCAAGAGACAATGGGTTGTTAGAGTAAAACAACCAGTCTATATCTTGCACATCAGGGTGCAATGCTCGCACATCTTTACGCAAAGCATCCATCTCATTCTGCTATAACTTTGCATGTGCTTCCATAGCCTTGTCCTAGAGAGGCGTGACATGATTTTGAAAACTAGAGTTGTCAAACTGCATCCTCCTTCTCAACTCTTCGTTCTATTTTAACAACTCTCGCTGAAACACTTGTTGTTCTAACCTAGCACTTTGCTGAGTTATTTGTTCCTTCATCAACCTCAACTGCTCCTATAAACCCAATAATTGTTGTGGTGATACTCCCCATCGAGAGAAATAAATGCTTTACCAATCTGAAGATTGAGGTTAAAAGAATTGGAGGCACCTAGTTGACCTGAATTGCTTAGATTTTCTGGTCGGTCAGCAAATTGACCAGTGAAAATTTCCATTTCTCTAGGTTGATTACCAAAGCTAGAACCTCTTTCCTGGTCCAACAAAAAATTACTGAGAAAATTCTCGTTTGGGTGAGTCATCTTGGTTTTTTGGCAATCTGAAGATATGAAAATCAAAAGTCTGTACACGTTCATCGTACCAAATTGTTGAATGCTTTAGAGTGTGTGCCTTCGAAAGGGTTAAATTGTATATTTATATGATATGGTTACTGTTCATGGACGTGACATCGTAGGTAGGTCCCCATGCATGGCAACACGTACCTCTAAGATTGACATGTGTTTTCTAGATATGGATTCGCCTACATGGTGATGCGAACTCACATCGTGCATGGTGGTGCGAACCCACATGGTGCGATCCCATAGAGAGGTGCGAACTATTTAAAGTACGGGTTAGGACCCAATCAAGTAATCGGATAGCGAATTGGTAATAGTGAGCACTATAACAATACTATAAATAAATATCTAAGTTTGTGAGTAAGATTTTCAATGTCAATTATTTATAGCTGTCCCAAACCTTCAATTGAAAATTTGAAAAACTTTAATAAGGACAAGCAAATAATGGAAAATTATTGCTGTGGTCATATGCAAAGAATGAAAGGAAATAGGGAAGAAATAGAAAAAAAACTGTACAAGTCAACTAAACATCAATTTAATTAGGTAATCATAAAATGCTTTTACTTTACAAGTTAAATTATATTATTTTAAAGGTGTTTTTGTCATTTCATTTATTTTATATAGAAAAATAAAAATTCACCTAATAAGATTTGAATGCAAGCCTTTGTGATTTTCATCATTTGTAAATTTATCATTCAACTAAAATCTCATTTATCAATTTTTTATAAATATATGTTTATAACATCATATAATTTTTCACCTATATTGTGAGTGTATTATAATTTATTTTTTACGTGTTTAAATTACTAGAAAATGATATATTTAACAACACTTGAGTTTCTTTTAATATGTTTAAAATATTGTAAATTTATATATATTTGATTTTTTTTTGCCTGAATATACTTGATTATATATTTATGAATTTCAATGTGTGTCTTGATGTTATTTTCAGCATTGTGTTTTAATTATTTTCTATGTTATTTTCTTTTGGTGTATTAATTCATTTTATAGCTTGTCCATCTAACTCTCAATTAGAAAACAACTTGCGATTTATGTAATTTTTTTTGTGTACTCAATTAATTATATATTTTGCACATTTGTTAGAGTAATTCAATTTAAATAAAAAAAAATTGTGTGCCATGATATATTCACGTTGGTGTAATTTTGTTCGTGTTCAAAATAATAAAATTTTTATACATTTTTGTATCTGTGTTACATTCGTATTATTTTGTGTCTTATCATACCTAACTTCATTCCATTTTTTGCATTGTTTTCATTTGCCTAAATTTTCTATTATAAAACTTCTCGTGCATTAATATAAATATTATTCTTAAATTTTTAATTGAAATTTCCTAAATGCAGTAAGGCCATTTTCTAGTACTGCTAGAAGATCTTTTTTATATAAAGGTAAGATTGCTAATAATTCAACCAATCTCACATGTCATATAATGCAGGTTTAAGATATTATTACTTTTTTTTAAGATACAATGCTGAATTACGTTAAAAAGATTTTAACAGTTAAAAGTGAGGAAAAGACTAAGTTACACATAAAATTACAAAGGGTTTGTTTTAACTATTATTTTTAGTCTATTTATTCTTCCAATTTAAAAAAAAAAAAAAAGGAGTGGGAAGAAATGTAACCAAAAGGTTAAAACAACATAAAATCATTAGAATTGAGAGATAATTTCAGGCACCTCGAGACTCAAAAAATGGACCAACTCCAACTCTAAATTAAGGAATTAATCAAAAAGAAAGCAACCAAAGCTATGTAACAACACCACACCTAAGGTTGCAGGTGACATATTTAGTATATGCATGTTTAATATATTAAAAAATAAAAAAAGAATATAAATAGTAAAAAGTATGAAGTGATAATTATGAGCAAAGTTTTTGGGGACAGGACATGCCTTCTAAGCAAAGACAAAGTTTAATAAAAAAATATATTACAAGGGCCAGCTTTTGTTCCCACGTAACACTACCCTAAAGATTCATTAATCCTTATTCGCAATGTCACATTGCCTGTCATTGTAATTATCTTTATTTTTACAAATTAGATTCTGTTCCAAGGATTACAATTTGGAATGTGTTGAATACAAGATGAGTCAGCTTCTCATATCTGAAGACAATCAGATTTTATTATATGTTTAAACCTATTTTTAGTATAATTATATTTAGTTAATTCTCATTCTTAAATATAGTTTATTTCTTAATTTTTATTTTATATTTCACTTATATATTTACTATGCATAAATGACTTCAATTGTTGTTTATACTTGGTTTTACCAAAAGTGTCTTGATTGTTAAAACAAAATCCAGAACATAAAAGAAAAGAAGAGGCGGAGGAGCCGGTTGACTCCGGCCGTCAATTCCAGCCGCCAAGGATGCGTTTGATAACGTGTTGTGTTTTTATTGGATGGACACTGATAGGTGACGTGAGTTAACAAAACCAAATCTGTGTTCCTTTTTCTAACCAAAAAATAAATTTGAAGTAAGGATTTTTCTTTTTCTTTTTGGTCCTATATACGGAAATCAAAGCTTAAGCAGCGGGATTTGGATGTTCAATTGAACTAAGGGGGTGAGTTAATCAGATTTGATTCTGGATTTTTGTATATTAATTTGAAGTTTTGATTTTTTTTAATAAAGTAAACTTTGTTTTAATTACTTTTAAACCTTATTTAGTAAAATTTCCATACGTATTTAAAAAAAAAAAAAGGTTTTAAGTGATTGAGATGGATGTAAATAAATATCTGAAAAAGGAAATGAAAGAGAGAGGGTGTAGGAGAAAATAGAGTGGAGAATCACACACAAAGTAGGGAATCTACAGAACTGAAATTTCCAACCAATCACAGCTTCCTAAGAACATGTCTCCTTTTTCATTTTGTTCTTTTAAATATATAATATTATTTGTGTTTGTTTCAGTAAAACTTTCCTGCTCTTTCTCATTTTTAGCCTTCATCTTATTTCCACTACTAGTACTAGTACTGAGTACTTGGTACTTGCCCAAACAAGCTTACTGCTAATATCAACAACCCCAACGCAATATCTTATTAACAAATCAAGTTAATGATTTGCTTAATCACACCATCGTTTTATTTGCTTTTAATTGTGTGAATCTTAGTTAAATTGTTATCCTTTATAACCAGATATTTAACATTAAAAAAATTTTAATTATCCTTTTACAATGATTATTTGAATCTAAGTTATTCTTTAAATTAGATGAACACTCAATTGTACACCACAAATTGAGTTTCATAAAAAAAGTTGTTTAACCATGTATGTTGGACCTAAATATTTAAAAGGCATTGATTAATGGAAACCAAACCAAGTAATACCAAGTAATCTAAGCTAAGCAATAAGCAATTGGCTTATTAATTATAGAAGGTGTTGACGGTAATTTGGATAAGGCGGAGAACATGGTGGAGATATACGATTCACCTTGTTTGGTATAAGACAAAGAGACATCATATAGAGTGGTTAGAGAAGAGAAAGAGGAGGAGGTGGAGAAGAAAAAGAATGAGAGAAAGAATGGGGTGAGTGGTGTCGAAGAGATCTCTTTGTTGTCCAATTGCTCCGAGCTTATATACCGTTAGTTCCTTATTCTTAGGTGTCGCTTGTGATGTTATTATTAGCAGGTAAAAGACAAATAGCAAAATGGTTTGATGGTATAGATTTAGGTACAGTAGTGCTATGATTTTCTGTGTCATTTTAAATGAGATGTTATAGTAGGAGTTTATTGTAATGATTAATGAGTGAAATTTACTTGATTATTGGCTTGAAAGATTTCTTCAAGAAAGTTTTTTGCATTGTTCATTAGTTTATTATTTGACTAGAACAATTAAAGTGTAACAAGAATTATCCGATTAAAAAGGAAATGAATAAAACGATTGTATTTCTCATGACCATTTACTAACAAATATTTGAAAATATGTAATGTGTTTTTGTTATGATGTATTGTTTTAGGTTAGAGTAAATGGTGACGGTTGAAAGGCCTTGATTAAAGTTGAAATTTGAAATAGAATAACGCCAATGGTAGTATTGAATTTGTTGACACATGCAAAGAAGGCGCTCCCAAAATTTTAAACCCGTGGAGAAGAAAAGCAGGGGTGTCATAATGAAAACAAATAAAATTCCAAAGAGTGGAGTATGATTACAAGGTTTTTAAATTTTAACCTTGGCTGTTTTTGGGCAGTCATTAGCCGGTTTATTCTTTTCGCCAAAACCACATGTGTAAGAATTCAATCCTCCTATCATCAATTTTAGTTTAATCTGTTAAATAAAAATAGAAAAATAAAGAAAAAGAATTAACAAATATAATCGAATAATAATATAGACATAAGCATTCATTTCAAAATTATAACAATAATATTAAACATTTATACTAGAAGTTGATTTTTTACTTCATTTTGCACCAATTCACTCCCCTGCAACTTTATAGTATTAATTGAACTAATTAAACTATAATTTTTTATTCAATCAAGTGGTCTGATCAAATTCTGGCAACCATGGCAAAAACTCTTCCTTCTATCATGATTTTTGAATGCTTGTTGTTGGTTTGGGCATCAAAGTCTAAGCCATCATCGTTTGGCATATCAATTTATATAGGTTAAATTTTGTTATTAGTCATTATATTTTATGTAAGTTGTGGATTTGATCCCAATATTTTAATTTGGTCTTTTTTTTAATTTTTATACTTTTCAAGTTTTAAAATTTAAGTCTTCACTAGATGATAACTATTAAGTTCATCTACAACTTAAATTCATCAAATTTTGATAAATTTGATGCACCAAACATATTATAATATGTTTCAAATTAAGTCATATACTTAAATTCATCTAAATTTTAATTTCGTCATTTTTAGTTCCCATACTTTTCAAAATTTCAAAATATGATGCACCAAACATATTATAATATGTGCAATGCCATGTTAGGTTATTATTTTCACATATTACTCACAAAAAATCCAGTTAATCAATTAACAACTATCATTTGCGCCAAGACTAAAATTTCAAAATTAGAAAGTATAAGCATTTAGAGTGATCCAATTAGAGAATATGGACCAAATCTACGACTATACGCCTAGTATAAGGCTAGTAGTTGAAAGTAACCAGACAAATTTTTTTGCTCAACCAATGTTGAGTTTATTAAAAATAAAATCTCTAATGAGATAATGGAATTACAATGATAGACATCTATTAGAAAACCTTACTCATAGCCAAACAATAAATGATAACTCTAATAAACCCATGACAAATGTAAAATGATAACGAACTTTAAAGCACAACCACTTTACAAAAAACTAGCTTTCATCCCTAAAACCATGCTCTAAGAGAAATGAAAAAAAAAAACCCAAAACACCTAAAAAATCTCATGGTGATTGCATAAATTAAAATAAGTCAAACCTGCAATCTCTTGCCACCATTTTTGCAAACTCTCTCTCGTTCAATGTCACCACACTTGAGCTTAACCTCAAATACAAAATCAACAATACCTTATCTCAGAAATTTGAATCAACATACTTCAACTTTCTTGGCTTATCTCTAATTGTTTTTGCTTGCTTTTTACTTAATTTCCTAGACATACAATCATCCAATTCATCAAAAAAAATTCCATTTCAAATGCATGTTTTCCTTTTTTTTTTTCTTCCTTTCTGACTTCCTTTGACAAAGATTTTCATTATTATTAAATTGAAACTCAATCACTGCGATCGACCCACCTCCTTTGGTCTCTTCAACTTTGATCGCTCCACCTTTGAACCCGTCATTAATCTCTCTAGTGCTTTCATTGTTGATCTCTCCACCTATGACATCGCCTCTTCATATTCTAAAGTCACCTCTTAGTTCAAGAATGAATGATTAACTAAACAAATTTAACTGCTACTATTTTAGTTTGAACTAAAATTTTAAAATTCAAAAAATACAATGACTAAAATTAATCAATATGTAAAGTAAAGAGACTAAAATTGATAAAATTAAAGTACAGGGACTAAACTTACAAATTTTGCAAAGGACAAGGAATAATAGAAAATTTTAACCATTTATATATATAAACAATATATCAAATACAAATTGAAAACTTATATAGGACTAGAAAATGAAAGTTAGAGCAGGAACAATAAATAAACAAAACCATATATAATTTACATCCGCCAAACTTTGATTAAAACCTATTGTTTTTCGCATGTTGATTGTTGCATAATTTTAATGGCTATTTGGTTTATTTTAGTATATGTTACAAACTAGTGATTGAAAGGTCTTACAGAGATGGCAAAGAGGAAGATTAACATAAATTGGGGAGAATAAAGGTATTGGTACATGGTTATGGTGAAAGCGATAAATGGATAGGGATGATGAGTGTCACACCCCAAGAATCGACGATTTTAGAAAGAAAAGTATGTATGTAGACTGTTTGGTACACTGGGGTAGCATAATCCACCACCATGTTGGCTTGATGACGAGTCATAGTTTTGGCGCATACTAAAAAGGAACCCGCTCGTTGGCTGTATTCCCAGGATTTAATTGTAGAGTAACTTCAAGTGAAGAAAGAGTACGCTCCAGAGTTTTGATTGAGAACTAAGAACTTACCAAGCGTATGAGAAAAAAGGTAAGAGACTTAATTGTCCTTAAGACCAAGCCATATGTAGGTCACCACTAAGATATGGTACGTCCAATTTGCATGAATACTGTTCAAGTAGATCTGTATCGAGTTAGTTGGGAGCTGTTGGAATTCTGCGACACTAGAAGCAAAGAGCAGAGTAAAGAGCAGAGTAGTAAGATGTATGAAAGGTTGCTTGTACACTAAAACAAGCAAACTAAACAAATTATCACAGTAGCATGGTTGGCCACTTCTCATTAGGAGTCAATTGGAGTGATTTGACCTTTCCCATGACTGGTCAACAATAAAGTAAACCTTTGCTAGATTTTCTCTTACCTACCTTAGATTGAGAAGGGAAAACAGGGAGACCGAGAGTATATTTATGAGAAGGGGTATTTCAAATGGGTTTTCTTTCTACTTAGTGATTAGAATCTTCTTTCTAAACTCAACACTTTCTTATTCTTCTTCGTTAAGATAGAACTAAGATCTTTTTTAATCAATGTATGATTCAACCTCCCAGTAAGTCTCATAGCCCTGTATGCTACGATTGTTGAAGAGTGAGGATGATGAAAGGTGTAAAAGCAGTAGGATGTGAGTGTAAGGCCTTGCTTGAGGGTCGCACGTAGTTGAAATGATATTAAACTAATTATAAATGGGGATTCTAATGGAAGTTCCATGATCTTTTAAGTAGTTTTTACTGTTGGATCGGGAAGGATGATTGAAACTAGGGTTCTAAGTCGAGGTGAAGGTGAGTTTCTAGTGAGCTTCTAGAACCGACTTCTGTATACATTCTAACTCAAATAAATGGTAGATGCCTCCGTAGATAGGTATGTCTCCTTGAGAAGATATCTGTATAGATGTAAAGGAGGAGTATTGATATGTGTTTGAATATGAAGTTGCCTGATAAATGTCTTTGCTATTAGAGAGTTGGTACGTTGTCTCTAGAGTGTACGAGTGATAATATTTAGTGTTATATGTGTGTGTATAGTCAAAGTCTAAATAAAAAGACCTTTGTTGTGGAACGAATCTAGTACATGTGAGTCTGTGGTATGTATAAATGTGAAGATGGGATATATTGTGTAGCCTCCAGTAAGGCAGGTGTATTGCTAACTGGACAGACAAATTACTATGAAAATTGGAGATTTATTGTGTAGCCTTTTGTTGGGCAGCTATAATGCTAACCGAACTGGAAGATTATGGAATAAAATTGTGGAAAGTCCATGGCCATGGCATTATGTGATAATACGCCAAGAGGACGTGAAAGTATAAGACCATGTGGGAGAAGCCCCATAACATCTATAGAAATGGTCTGTCGGGATAGAAAACACGGATTATCTAAAAAACTTTTGTGGCGAACTATCTAAAAAACCTTTATGGTGCATTATTCAGAAAGCCTTAGTGGCGGGGTAATTTAGGAAATACTTGTAGCAAATTTCTTAGAAGGTCTGTATTGTGGATTCTGCAACGCCTAAATGATGAGTTGATATTCCACTATTGTGGTAAGATCTGGGCATGTTAGTGAGGCATTATTTGAAAGATTTCTCGACAGTGTACCCGTTTAATGATTTTACCATCGTGATTTGTTATGTTAAGGAACCTTGTGTATTTGGAATATTGGTGGTGCAAGTGTCTGCCAAACTTGAAATTTTTTAGGTCCGGTATTGAAGTCATCTATGATTATATTGCTTCAATTAGAATGTTGTATTCTTCTAAGCAAGTATGGTTGTCTAGAACGAATTGAGGGTATAAAGTAACTGGTGTTATGATAATCGTTGGATCCCGTGAAGGGATCAGTTAAGAGTGCCGTCCGTTGAGTATCGTTTGGGAAGCATATCCAACTACTATCTGCAAAGAAATTGTGTAGTGGGATTCAAAATATAGTGTGAAGTTTGAGTCCGCCAATTGGATGAAATGTGTATAAGATGGTTAAGTGTATAGATTGACGTATGGTTATCTACCAACTAGGGATCAGAAAAGTATTTGCCAAGGTTTGAATTAAGTCGAAAAATTCTACAACATCTTTTAAAGGCAATAATGGGCGAGACTTACTGAGTACCATTGAACTTATGGGTGTTTATTTGTAATGTAGGTTGTTAGATTTAAACTAGTTCGGCAATGGGGACTAAGCCAGGAATGCACCAAAGAAGATGATCATAAAGAGATATTATGCATACAGAGGGACACTTTTAAAAAAAATGTTTTCAAATGACAAATAGTATTATATGCCACTTTTGGGTCTGTTTTAATAAAGTTTTAAGGGGTATTGTCATTATTTTTTCCATCCGATGAACACTGTAAAGAATATTAAAACCCCAATACACGTTTCATATTGTGCCATAGTCCAACTATGGTCTTACATGTGCATTGTTAAGGCCTTGCCACGGTCTTATGTTCATAGTGTCATAACCTGGTTATGGCCTTATCATCAGAATGCCATAGCCCAAATATAGTCTTACATATATATACATTGCCATGGTCCAACCATGGTCTTACATATATATAGACATTGCCATGGTCCAACCATAGTCTTATGTCTGTACAACTGCCATAGCCTTGCTATGGTCTTACGTAAACATTTCCATGGTCCAATTATGATCTTATACATTTTTACGTCATATTGCCATAATGTCTTTCAACCATGGTCTTATTCATTTCCTTCAAGCCGAAAAATGTGATTTACATATATACTCAAATAGATAATAATTTATCAAAATAGTAATTAATTGAATTAACCAAGTTATGAACTTACCTGAACTAATAAACGACTTCTAACACGAACCAACCACTATTCCATTATTTTGGCTTTTCCGCGATTTGTGTCTTTTCGAGTTATTTATTGATCTAGATAAATATTTTTATTTAATTAATCTTGTTCCAGTATTTAAAATAATCAATTTAGCTTATAATCCTTAATAATGGAAATTTACAAAATTTCCCTCAAAGTTTATCTTTTATGCAATTTAGTCCCTAAATTTGAAACTTGCAATTTCACCATTTTTGACCATAAATCATGCTAGCCAATTTTTACCTAATCCTATAACAACCCATATTTATAAAAAATTTACAATAGATTCCTTGAATTTTACAATTTTCATAAATAAGTCCCTAAACCTTAAAATCATCAAAAATCACTTAACAAAATATGTCTATTTAACAACCAAACTTAACAATATACCATAAAACTTCAAAAACATATCAAATTCATCCATGGGATAATTTATAAAATTTACAATTTTTGCAATTTGAACCCTGGGTTAGCTAGATTAAGCTAAAACGAGCTTAAAGACATAAAAATTACTAAAAACCAATTAAAAATAAAGTCACATGCAATAATATATCAATGGCTGAATGTAAAACCCTCCAATGGCTTATTTTTCCTTCAATATTTGGTGCCAACAAAATCAAGAAAAAGATGACTTCTTTATTTTTTTTCTTAGATTTACGTTAATATTTCACTAAGTACAATTTTACCCTTACTCCTTTAATTAGAATTTCAACTAATCTTAGCCCATAATTGTCCACTAACTATTTATATGGTTTATTTAACCTATAAGTCCATTGATTTAACATTTCATAGACATTTGACCTTGTTAACATATCAACATTTTCATCTTTTACAATTTAGTCCTTTTTACCTAATTTGCTATCTAAACATTAAAATTTCTTAACCAAATTTTAATATGACCCTAGTCATACTACGTAAATATTCAATAAAAATTTTATGGGCTCAGTTTATAAAAACAAGGTCCCAAAATCTCATTTTTCAAAACCACTGAACTTAAAGATTTACCACTTGAACTTAATTATTCTGTCAAATAACATAATTTATCATAGAAAAATTTATTATATTACTATATTTGACTCATAAATATTAAATAATAATATTTACAAATTCACTCATCAGATTTGTGGCTCCGAAACCACTGTTTCTGACACCATTAAAAAATAGGCCGTTATAGTTTTAACACCCTTAACCCGTATCTATAGTTGAAATAAGGTTTTAGAGCATTACCAAAACTTTCAAAACATTTTACAAATAATTTATGTAAATTAACTATTCATTAATCGAGATCATTCAAAACGTCCTTTAATTGGACCATCGAGGCCCAATATGAGCATTAAAATTGAGTCGAGACTTAATTGGGAGCTCCAAGAATTTTTCACGACATTGTAAAAATTTTCCAAGGTGCAAAGGTCACACACCCGTGTGGTCCAAGGGACACGCCCGTGCTAGAGGCCGTGTTCAAACCCGTGTAACACTCTGACTTGTGCACACGGTCAAGCCACACACCCGTGTGCTAGGCCGTGTGGTTAATTAATTCAATTCGTAATAGGTGCAGGTTTCACACGGCCAAGACACACGCTCGTGTTCCAGGCCGTGTAGCACAGACGGCTGAGACACACGCCCGTGTCTCTATCTGTGTGCTCAATTCTGAGTATTTTGTTTCTTAAACTTAAGGTGCAGGGGATACACGACCTAACTACATGCCCATGTTACTAGGCCGTGTGTCACACACGGTCTACACATACGCCCGTGTGCCTGCCCGTGTGGACAAAATAAAGTCATTTCTAGCTTCATTTCTCACCCAAAATTTCACCCAAGACCTGCACTTGAAACACACATCCAATACCAACCACTCCAAGCATTCAAATTAAACAATTCCATCATTTATCATGGCATACCATTACATGCATACGTGTTTATAAACTTACCTTGGATTAACTTAGGCATTAACATCATTTGATCACATATACTTAATATATCACATATGAATATATCATAATAACCTACTTAATCATACCAAACCAATGGCTAGGTTACAAAACATCATTTTCAAGCTGCTATTGGCCAAGTTGTCCTATACATGTCATTATACCAAAATGATTTTACTACGTATACCCAAAATAAGCTAGTTGATAGTGTAACGATGCTTCAATTATTCTAACCTTAGCGAGCTTCTGAGCACTATAAAAAAGGGAAAATAAAACGGAGTAAGCATTACATACTTAGTAAGTTTGTATAACGGAAACTAAACTTACCAATCCCGTTTATTAAATCTAAGCATACAATATCATGTTTTTCCATCCATTAACAAAATTGCCTAAACACATGCATTCAACCAAACATGTTAGTCACCAAAATCTTTATATCAATCAAGTAAACATAGATGAGCTCGTCATACTAATTTCCTCCAAGTCATTATTTATTTCATTCCATAATTCTCTTATCATGCCAAGAAGTTTTATGTACATTGAACCATTGAAATTTCGATGGATACTCAAGTGGTACACTCGAGGTGTACGATTCAATAACCCATCAATTCTTTTTCAGGAGTACCCATTAGGGCACTTAATCGAGGAACACACTCTTGAGTCACATATTGTATAACAGGATTACCAATCCAGGCCAAATCCTTTGTATAACATATGCTCGGAAGAGTTCGATTAGGATTACCAGTCCAGGCTAAATCCTAATTATAACATATATTCGAGAGGTAATATATTAGGATTACTCGTTCGGGCTAAATCCTTTCCATAATGAGGTCAATAGGATTACTTGTCCGAGCTAAATCCTGTCAGCAACAAATGTAGGACCTCATTCATTTCGGGAAAGCATATATGTTCATCGGAATTAAATATTCAATTGAGAAATAACCCTTTTTCACCATTTTCAAGCATGTATTAATGTATCATATTGTAACATCCAAGTAAATCACATAAATGATAATCACATTTCATACAATCACAACATTTAATTTAACATAATTACAAGCTCGATTAAGTTACACGAACTTACCTCGACACTTGTTTGCGTATAAAATTTACTAATCCGTAACCTTTTCTTTTCCTCGATCTAACCTCGAATTTGTGTTGTCTGAATCCAATTAAGTTTTGAAAGTTTCTCTCTCTCCTAGGGTTTCCATATAATTTTGGGGTTGAAGATGACAAAATAAGATGACATTTCTTTTTATCATCTTTTAATTAATTAAATTATTTTAATTTCCAATTTAGTCTCTACTCTTTTTTTATTTTTCCATGGAGGAGTCACCAAAAATCTATCGACTTTTCTTTAATGGTTTAATTACCATATAAGGACCTCTAGTTTTGAATTCCATAGCTATTTAATCCTTATAGCTACTAGAATTCAAGTTTCGTATTTTATGCGATTTAGTCCTTCTCGTAATTAAACACTTAATCAATAAAATTTTCGTATCAAAATTTTCACATGACATATCTATCATAATATGGACCATCTAATAAAATAAAAATAAATTTTATTTTCGGGTCGGATTTGTGGTCCCGAACTACTGTTCCAATTTTACTGAAAAATGGGCTATTACAACAGAGGATATGGGGATGACTCTTACATTTGGTCAGTTGAGCGATTCACATATCAAGCCAAACAAGCGACAACAAATTTTGTCAGTAGTGAGGATAAGTATAAACAAGTCCTCAAGAGGATTAATCAATTTGAGATGAATGCGACTAAGGCGCAAGTCTAAAACCAACCCAATCTAACCAATCCTAATGTAGGCCACGATGATTAGAGCAACTATATGGAGGCTAATCATGTTAGGAATAGAGAATATAACACTTACTCCAACACCTATAACCCCATATGGCATGATCATCCTAACATTAGGTGGGGAGGGAACCAAGCGGGACTTTCAGATCAAGGAAACTAAAATGCTAACCGTTTAAAACCTAAAGCACCATAACAACCTTCATTACCTTTTAGAACACCCCAAGACCAAGAAAGGAAGTCAACTTATAGTGGTGACCTTCCATTGTCGATTAGGATAAGCAAATTAGAGGATGGTTTGCATGTAGTGCAAACCGATGTGCATAAAATTCAGAGTCAATTGGACCAAGTTTTGCAACTGTTGCAAAATAATTTAGCCTATTGCATACCTAGTAATATCAAACCTAATCTGAAAAGAGAAGGAGAGGAGCACGCGAAGGCAATCACCCTTAGATCCAGGGTTGTGGTTAAAGAACCTATCCAACCACATTCTGAGGAGAAAGAAGTAGGTGAGAAGGACGAGAGCACCTGCACTCCTAGTGTTGGAGAAGGGGTAGCGGAGAAGGAAAAACCTAAGAGTGAACCCACACAAGTTAAAATTAAGGATAAACACTTTCCACCACCACATGGCCCAAAACCCGTACCTTTTTTGAGTCATTTAGAGAAGAAGAAGAAAAGAGATGATGAAGAGTTCATAGACTTCCTCAAGATGTTTAAAACATTGAATGTGAACCTCCATTTGTTAGAACTCCTTGAGAAAATGCCCAAGGGATTCCTTGAGGATGTAGTAGTGAGGGTTAGGTAATTTATTTTTCCAGTTGACTTTATCGTGCTTGACTTCGAGGAGGATCTAGAAGTTTGGATACTCTGAGGGAGACCTCACATCTAGGGCCACCATAAACGTAGGATGGGCAAATTGACTATGGACATCGAGGGAGACGCCAAAATTTTCAAATGTGTCAAGCCTAAGTCTAGGTTTATGGAAGTGAAACCATCACAAGAGTATAAGAGCCAAGTGGCTGAGACGAAAGATTATCACGCTAACGAATTTGCAGCTTTGGTGGAATGGTGTAATTTTTTAGGTGTTCATGGACCACGCAAGAGAATCTGAAAACGAATGAGGATAAGGAAGGAAATAAGACTCTTAAGAGGCTTTGGTAGTGCACTGAACAAAAGACGTGTTCAAGTGTCAAGGACACCGATGAAACACCATTTTGTTGGTGTTACTAACTGTCTGAAGTTTGATTTTTAATTCACTGTTTATGGCAATTGAACAAGGATTTGTAAATAATTAGATATTTTGAGCATGGACCCCATTTATTTCTTGCATTTAGATTAGAATTTTAAATTGTATTAGTTTAATTTTAGACTTGGGAGGTCAGATTTTTGATGATTGAGATGAAAATTGATGATTTTGTCATGTTTTTAGGGATTAGTTCAATGAAATCGTGATACCCACGGGGGAAGCTGTGATTTCATGGACAGTTTCGAGATGGACCAAAAATATTTTAGGTTTCGTGATATTGGACCCTTGATATTGTGATACCCCTGTAATTTCAAAAGTAAAAATCTTTTGTTTTACATAGTGGTATCGTGATACCCAGCCCTGGTATCGTGGCACCGAAGACAGGCTCGAAGATTAGGGGTCCAAAACTAGGGGATACCGCGATATCAAACCCTGGGTATCATGAGATCCAAGTCAGGTAACGCGATACCCAATTTCAAATATCGCAACTCCTATGTTTTGGTGGCTTTTTAAGCCTTCAAATAGCCCAAAACCCCTCATTCTTCTCATTTTCCCCAGATCCTTCATTTAAATCCTTAAAAACTCTCCCCTCTCTATTTTCTCTCAATCTCTCTTTCAAATTCTCTCAAACTTTTTTTTTTAAATATTTGGTTTCTTTGCTTTGTTTTTCTTTTTTACTTACTTTCTTGCATATTTGAATCCTTCATTGCTCGGGATCAACCGTGAAGCGTCACTTCAATCACGTCAACTAACAACGAATCAATTTGGTTAAACCTTTTGTGCTCTTAATAGTCTTTTTGATTATTAGTTATTTTCGTTCATTTTAATTTTCTAATACTATAGTCATTTTGATTATTTGGGATTATTTTAAATTCGATTGCTTGTTGAAAAGAAAATAAATTTCAAAATTCCATGAAGAGCCTCTAGACAATTTTGAGGTCGAACCCACCCTATCCAGTCACCTAGATATAATGAGGACAAATTTCTGTTCAAAGTGGCGCAAAAATATTTTCAATCAATAAAGGTCGATCGTTCATCTATGAACCTGGTTTTGACTTAGCCACCTCGGATTGCTAAGAAATTTGGAACTTGGTTCGTCACCATTCGTGGAATGAATTTGAATTTCTACCACCTACGCCTACTATTTTACCTATAATTCTAGAGTTTTACATTAATTTAAAATTATCAGAAGATGATAGGGTATACATAAGGCGTGAGTTGATAGACATTTCCCAGAAAGTTTTTGTGAACATTACGATGTTCCTTTTTATCCAAAGGACGATATTCAAAACATGGATCTTGATAATTTTTCAAATATGGATATGCATGCCATTTTGAAATTTTTAACTGGAGAACTAAGGGTATAGAAGCGTGACAGAGACATTGGATTTCCACTTTTTATTCGGAGACCGGGTCGTTACATTCACTATAACACTGTATTGGGCTCTTAAATATTATTTAATATTTAGGACTCACTTGTCAGAATTGTGGTCTTGAAACCATTATTTTCGACACCACTGAAAAATGGGTTGTTACAAATATGCCTCATTTGGCACCAATTCATTACAAGTCTACTCATATAGCTTCAAACTAATCAAACATACATCTAGTCATTTCGCAACATCATTATAACCTATTCAATCATCTTCAAAATGAACATTCATATACCATATGTATATATCTTAACATTTTTCCTTTACATAGACTTATATATATATATATATATGAAAATATACTTTCCAAAGTTTAACATCAACCAAACAGCAAGTTCTATTAACACAAATATAAATAAAACCTATATACATGCCACATAACTGACTTAAAAAGATCAAAAGTCTACCGAGTCAGAGCTTGATAATTGGAGCTTCGAGGTAATCCAATTGACACGCTCCGCAAATAAAAAATTACAAGGAAGAAAGGGAGGCAACAGGTAAGCATTTTGAATTCTTTAATTAACTTACCTTGACATTAAAATAACTTAAGAAATTAAATCAATGTGGTATATAACATGACATCCTTTGGCATTTGATTGTATTATTCGTGATAAGTTTTAAAATTTATAAATGATCGTACCTAAACTAACTATTATCATGACGAAGGCAAGCGCACCTATTGAATAGCAGTATAGTTTTAGCAAGACCGGATGTCAAACCCAAAGGAACTAAAAGTACTAGTATTAACTTTCTTTTTATTATCTAGCCTAAGAATAATGGGGGTTTTAATTAACTAATCTAAAAATGCACAGAAAATAGGTTTGGGGAAAATACTTTTTAGAAAATTCGATTGATTAAGACAATACCTAAGGAAAAATCCACCTAGACTTCACTTGTTATTTGACTCTGAATCGGACGATTTATTCATTCAACTTGTTTCGTAAAAATCCTTAAGTTATGTTATTATCCCTATTCAAGACTAATAATGTCTAACCCTAGATTGAATAATTGAAATCTCTTTCTAATTAACACCCTAGGGTTGCATTAACTCGATCTATAGATCCCCTTATTAGGTTTCACCCTAATTCGGCAAAATCTTGTCACCCTATCTCTAGGCGTGCAATCAACTCCGCTTAATTATGACAAATTTAGTCTTAAATAGGGACTATTCATCCTCTGAATAAGCGCATTAACTTGAATCAGTATCCTGAAATACTGAAGCAAGAATTAAGAACACATAATTAAGAACAAGTTAAATATTTATCATGCAATTAAGATGATAATAACAAGATTCGTCTTAGGTTTCATTCCCCTTAAGTATTTAGGGGATTTAGTTCATAACTAAAAAGGAAAACATCTCAGAAGAATGAATACAAAACATAAAGAAAACCCAAAACTCCTGAAGGGAAATTGAGGAGAGATCTTCAGTCTTGATGATGTATCCGGCTTTTGAGATGAATCAATCCGCTTTCTTCGAGTAATTCCTTACTCTCTGCCCTGTGTGTCTTTTTTAGTCCTCCTCTAGGGTTTTTAAACAGGCTTTAGAATGCCTAAAAACCCTCCAAATCGCCCTTTTTCGAATAGAGCTTAATTAGGGTTCGGCATGGACACGCCTGTGTGACATGCTCGTGTGCAATTACTTCAGGCCGCGGTCGAGGCTGAGAGATCAACACGCCCATGTTGAGGTTGTTTTAGGCCGTGTTCGAGCTTGTTAGAATGGCACGGGCGTGTGTGATACCCGTGTGAGGAAGTCCATGCCGTGTTATTTTCCCACGTTGGCCCATTTTCTCTATTTTTGGCCCGTTTCTTTTTTTTTTGCTCTCCTATGCTCACCTAAGTATAAAACATGAAATTAGAGGATTAAGAGCATCAAATTCACCAAATCTAAGGAGAAATCATTCATAAATGTGTTAAG
Source organism: Gossypium anomalum (assembly GCA_025698475.1). Taxonomy (NCBI): domain Eukaryota; kingdom Viridiplantae; phylum Streptophyta; class Magnoliopsida; order Malvales; family Malvaceae; genus Gossypium; species Gossypium anomalum. The sequence continues at coordinate 23,783,305 of CM046966.1, forward strand.
CATGGGATTAAAATATGTATAATTACGGTTTATCAAATACCCCCACACTTAAGCGTTTGCTTGTCCTCAAGCAAAATCCTCAATTCACAATTAAGAATTCCTTTTTCTCAACTTATAATTCCTATCAATAATATCTCAAACTAATCCATAAGTGATCATACATTGAGAATTCAATTAAAAGAGCATTAAAGTTTCAAACATTCCAAGTTGAGCATTTAATCATGAAAAATATAAACATCTCCCCTTATTTAAGTAATCACCAAAGATTCACTCAAATCACTCGAAGTGTTTAAGGATAATGAATGTAGCACTCAACAGTCAATATGAAAAGTTATTACCATAGGCTTGCATAAAAATCAAATCTCCACCACTATAAATTGAGATGATACATCAATCAAAAGGTCTTTAGAGGGCCATAAAGGGTTGTAATGAGGCTTGGTTAGGGGGTGTGGTCACAAGCTGAAAGAGAAGGTTAGAATCGAGATTGAATTGAAAAATTACTTAACTAGAAAAATATTTAATCATCAATTGCATACAAAAGAGCTTCTTCTCAGAATATGGAATTAAACACTCAAGCTTCAAAAATATGACTTACTATTAATAGATATGTATTTTTTTATGAACAAGTTAAACAACATAGACTAACTATTAAGAATAAGACATAGCTAAGAAATTTATTCAAATCAAATCTTGACAAAAATAAGTATCAAATTAATTGAGGGGATTTCAATAATAATGAGTTAAGGGTTAATATTGGGGATAAATCAAGAAATGGCTTGTTAGGCTCAAAGGGGTTTACTAAAGGTTAGTTGTGAAGGTAGGTTTTTCATGGCATGAGTGGGTTAAACCTAAGTGCCTCTATCATCTTGACATATCAAATCAAATGGTGTGGTCTTTTCATATATAATCAAACAAGTTATAACATAACAATTCGATATTGACGCACTCAAAAAATAATAAAATTGAGCATGAAAGAAATAATAGATGCTCTTAAAGACTCAAAATATGTAACGCCCTAATTTTCGGGAAATTTAAAAATGTTGGAAAAATTTAAAATTCTGTGTTCTGTTTGTTTGCCGTAGGATTAAGTATGTTAATGGGCCTCTAGAAGGCCCAAGCTTAAGTTAAAATCCGATAGTTTTAGTTAATTTTGATTCCATAAGAAAAAGAGGGTTCTGGTTGATTGGGCTTTTAGGTATTTATTGTGTAAAATAAATCACAAGGGAGCATGTGGTAAAGTGGCTAAAGTGACGCCACTGGGAATGTTATAGGTGGCGTGTGGATGATTGGGAGGACCCAGGTTCAAGTCACAATGACAGCAAATTAAGGGATTAATTTTTATGTACAGAAGAGGAAAGTGATGGAACTCAAGTAAAAGACTGGTAGGAGGAGTTTGAGTTGCTCAGGAGATTGAGCAAGGAGGGGATAAGGGAGAGAATTTAGGAGCTGATTGGGGAGAGTGGTGATGGCCGAATAATGGTCTCTTGAAGAGCAAGAGGTGGCCAGCCAAGGGATTCTCTAGGAGGGCAAAAATTCGGCTAGGGTTAGTGCTTGTATAAATTCGGCAATAGGGGGTAAGTGAGCCGTTTTCTGATCACTCTTCCTCTCCTTTTATTTTCTTTTTCTCTCCATTAGCTATTCTGTTCTCCTCCTTCCCCACATAGCTGAATTCTTCAACCACCCTACTTTACGCCACTTTCCTCTATTATTTTTTTTAGACTAAAACCGATTACCTCAAATCCTAAAATCCCGAAAGCTTGAATCCTTTTGTGCTGATTTCTTAACCAAAACCCTATTTCTTCTCTTCATCAATTGCGGCCGATTCATTAGTTCTCTAAGCCTCAAGTTCTGTCGACAGGACCATAGTAAAACCCACTCATTCCATCTTTCTGTACACAGTTACAAAGAGCCAAAAACCCCACACTCACAAGGACTTAGCCGAATACTAAGGTCACTGGAAGCTCGACTTCTGTTATCAACTGAGGGCTTAGATCTACATCGGGATCGAGTGGAAACTCATTGGGATCATTGGCTAAGGAATCAGTGGTAAGTCTTTCCTAAACTTAGTCTTTCTTTCGTATTTTAGGAAAAGCCAAAATCCTTAAATGTTAGGGAGGCTGTCGATTTGGACTTGTAGCCCTAAGGGGTTGTGATAATTATTCTACTTTGATAAATGGTGTGACTTAGAGGCTACTAATCAAGGGCTTGGACAAGTGGAACGATCGGATCTTTGGATTTAATCATCTTTCGGCATTAAGGTAAGAGCAATAAGGGTTTTAAGCATGTTTGGCCGAATATGGTAAGGGACTATATGCTCAGTGTTATTTCGATATCTAGAGTAATATGTTAGTAATTCAATTGTAGGCAGTTCGTACATGGATCTCGTCAATGAATCATCGTAAAACAGGTGTAACTGACACCCTCTCATAGACTAGATTGGCAAAAGCCGAAAAGCCGAAATGCCAAAAAGCCTGTATTTTGGGCACTTGCGAGTGTGCGAATGCTCGTAAGATATATGGGTAAATATTACTAGTAATCAAAACTGATAAAACTACAGTACGCGCGATTTCGTGCGTTTTGATATTTTGGACTTAATGGGCCAAAACTGGGTTAATAGGCCAACGGGCCCCATTCGGTAAGAACGCTCGGTAAGTGTATCTGGTAATACGTAATGGCTACGATATGCATGAAAACCTTAGAAATAGTTAGATTTACTAAAATACCCCTACGTATGCAAAATTACCATTATACCCTTATGTATGCAAAATGACCTTTATACCCCTAGGGTTAATTTTGTCTGAAAAGCATGATGATTTAAATCTGTATGATGTGTGCCATGAATAAATATCTGTTGCATGGGGACATGGGTTATATTATGGAGGAAGTGTCCTGGTGGCTATGCCACAAATTATCTGTTCTGGTGGCTCTGCCACATATATCTGTTCTGGTGGCTCTGCCACAAATATCTGTATCTGGTGACTCTGTCACATTTTCTTTATCTGGCAGCCATGCTGCATATTTCTGTGGCGTGTAGCGGTTAGGTGGGACGAGTAGTCTCCCCACATGGTGAAAGGATGGTATGGGGGAGTACATGGTTGGATATGGGTTGGGCTTCTGCATAAGCATGATATATATCTGTTCTGATCTATTCTGGGCCTACGGGCTTTATTCTGAGATCTGTTCTGGGCTAAGGCCAACTTATTCTATTTCTGTGGTTTGAACTGATTTAGGCTATGGTTGGGTTATTTTACACACTGAGTTTCCCCAATCTCACCCCTCTTTTCATCCTTACAGGTAATCCCCAACCATAGTGGGCTTGGAGCTGTGAGGGATTCGGAGTGGCCACTTGTTTTCGCAAATTCAGTTTCTTTCTAATGAACTGGACATCCTTCTATTTTCGTTTATGGTTTCTTTGGGTTTTTAAGTGTAGTAAGGCCGCTTAATTATTTTTATGGTTTTGATTTATATTTTATTAGGATAGAAATGATTTATTTTAATTATCAAAATGGATTAGTTCTAGGGCGCGTTTTCCAAAACAATAGTTGATTTCAAAAATAACACGATTACAAGTAAGGCCTCCGCTAAGCAAACGTTTTCAAACTTAATCATTTTCTTAAGATGAACTTAATCAACTGGTTTTCTCACAATTATACGAGATGTTAGAGTGTGGCAATGGTGGTGTGCATGTCTAGGATTGAATCCGGAGGGAGCTTGGTACTTAAACAGTCCGACAGACTCACCTCGTCTTCATCGGTTTCCTACCTGGTGCACAGCTTCCATTCACTTTAACCTACTTTTAAAAGCATCTTTTACATCACCAACTAAGTTTTCCAAACTAAGTAATACGGATTGTTTTGAACGCTTCGATGTGGCGCATCGGATCCGGTCATAACGTCTAGGCCGGGTTTGAGGTGTTACAAAATATCTCAAAAATTATGGCTTTTTGATGTTTAAACCTGTGGATTTCAATTCAAGATAATACCTAAACTTGGGAAAACAACCTAAATTTTTAAATTCTTAAAAACCAACTTATCATGCTTAATTCTCTAATCTCTTAAAGCTTAAATAGTCAATACATGAATGCCTATGTTTTAATTCAAGATATATCAATAAAAATCATAAATTAATCAAAATTCATCCTAAAAATGATATGAGAGATTTACAAGAGAACAAGACAAAATTCAGGGATTTTTCTGATAGTGATATAATTTACCCCCCACACTTAAGATGTACATTGCCCTCAATGTACAAAGATAAAGTTAATGACAATTATAGAAAAAAAAGATCATAAGATAGGGAGAGAAGTGAAACTTCCTGAATGTTAAATGAATGAACTCCCTAGTTTGGAGTTATGTAGAGTGAAGGAGGATACTCCGGTGGTGGTAGAGGTTAGGTTCCACAAGTGGCGGTCGTGGAGAACCTTTTCCAGTGGTGTTTTAAGTTCCTAAGTAATAGTGAGCTTTGGAACTCTTTATAACTGTGATAGAATCAGGAACTTTTTTAAGGAGTATCGATGAATAGGATTGCTCATGAAGAAATACTTGCAAATATAAAGTAATTAATAATTATAAAAATTCTAAAAAAAATGAAATGAAATAGTTTTAAAGAAAAATAAAATTAGAAAAATAGGTATTTGGGGCACACAGTTGTGGGGCACGCCCGTGTGCCTTTTATTAGCCCGTGTTCTTCGTAGGTTTTGAATTTTTTTGGGGTGTTGGTGCACACAGCCGTGTCTGGCTTCGTTCTCTTCTCCCACTCCCGTGTATGTAAACCCACGTCCGTGTTAGTTTGACAGTGTCGACCACGGGTGCTAGGCACGGGCGTGTCGCACACCCGTGTTACTTTGGCAGGATCGACCATGGTTTCAGGACACGGGCGTGTTCAATGCCCGGGTTATTTTGGCAAGATCGCCCATAGCCATGTCGCACGGCTGTGGCAATTTTTCGCATCCCGTGTTGGGAAAAGTCCTTGCCCTATTTTCACACGGTCTACAGCATGCCCGTGTGCTTGGCCGTGTGGGTGTGGAAAACATATATTCAAGAGCTCAGTTAGTAGGTTAGGTGTTAAATACTAAAATTTAAAGAAGTTAATACCATTAGTGCTCGGGTTGCCTCCCGAGAAGTGCTTATTTATAGTCTAAGCTCGACTTACCTCTCCATTGAATGGTCATGGTGGTTCGAGGAGTTTACACTCCTCATTCCTGCTATCAGTCTCATCAAAATAAGGTTTTAGACGAGTAATATTTACCTTAAATGAGCCAAATTTGGAATGATTTACCTCGACGGTACCGTATGGGAAGATGTTAAGTACTATAAGAGGATTTTCTTCATTCAGTTCAACAGTGGTAATTCGAGGATCTGTGGCATCTAATAATACCTTATCTCGAACCTTAAGTTGATTTGGTAAGGTATTGAGCTCGTCCTGGCGTAGTTTTGGTTTATCGTGTGTTCTCGATTTATGTGTCCACCATCCATCTAGCTCCTTGATTTGTAGCCTTCGTTCTTCATGGATAGGTCCTTTATTGTTGCTTGAACATGGCTCATGTATGTCCTTCAAGCTTATTTCCTACAAAGTAGGTTGCAACATATGGTCAATTTTAGTAGAATGGTTTATACAATCACCTTCAATTTTCAATGTGTTGCCAGAATTGCGAGCTTGAAGGGTGATTGTTTCGTCCCCTACACGAAGTGTGAGTTCACCTATGCCAACATCAATAATTTTTCTAGCAGTTGCTAAAAAGGGCCTTCCTAAAATCAAAGGAGTGTTGCTATCCTCCTCTATGTCTAGAACAACGAAATCAACTGGGAATATAAATTTGTCAATTTTAACTAGTACATCTTCAATAATACCCCTAGGAAATCTGATAGTTTTATCTGCTAACTGAATGCTCATCCATGTTTGTTTGGGTTTCCCAAGACCTAGTTGTTTAAATATTTTGTAAGGCATGACGTTGATGCTAGCCCTTAAATTAGCCAATGCATTATTAACATCTAAGCTACCAATTAAGCAAGGAATTGTAAAACTCCCTGAATCTTTTAACTTATTGGGTAGCTTATTTTGAAGAATAGCCGTGCAAACTGCGTTTAACTCCACATGTGACGCCTCATCTAACTTCCGCTTAGTTGCTAAGAGCTCCTTTAAAAACTTCATTGCGTTCGGCATCTGCAAGAGAGCTTCAATAAACGGTAAGTTAATATGTAATTTTTTTAAAAGTTTAAGGAATTTACCAAATTGTTCATTTGAGCGGTCTTTCTTTGTCGCATTAGGGTATGTCACACGAGGTTTATATTCTACACTTACCAGTTTTTCTCATTGTGACCTACCACACCTTTATCTTTGCTTATTACAGCTTCTTACTTTGGTTCTAGTTTAGATGCAACTAGCCCTTCCTTATTTCTAATGTCAATCGCATTGAGTTGTTCCCTTGGGTTAGGTTTAGTATTACTTGGCAAGCTACCTTGTGGTCATTCGGAAATTAATTTAGACAGCTGGCCTATCTGAGTTTTGAGCCCTCGGATCGATGCTTGTTGATTCTGAAGTGCTGTCTTAGTATTCTGGAAATGAGTTTCTGACACCGAGATAAATTTGGATAGCATCTCCTCAAGGTTCAGTTTTTTTTCTATTGATAAGGTGGTTGGTGAAAACCTGGAGGATTTTGTGGCCTTTGATTTCCTTGACCACCTCATGAAAAATTTGGGTAGTTCCTCTAACCTGTATTGTAAGTATTACTGTATGGGTTATTTTGAGGTCTAGAGTTGTTGGTACCCATATAGTGGACTTGTTCCTCTTCAGTTGTAGGATTGAAGGGTTGATACTCGGTATGTATGCCTCCTCCACTTGAATCACACCTCATCACTGGATGTACCTGCGCAGAACCAAGTAAACCATCAATCTTTTTATTTAGAAGTTTCACATGATTTGGTAACATATTAACCGCATCGATGTTATAAACGCCTGCTATTTTGGTTGGCTTAGTCCTCATGACTTGGCACTGATAGTTATTTAGTGACATCTCCTCGATAAATTTGTAAGCCCCTTCAGGTGTTTTGTTATTGATGGTTCCACTAGCTGTTGCATCAATCATCTGTCTTGTCGAGGGGTTCACACCATTATAAAATGTTTGAACTTGCAGCCATAGAGGTAACCCATGATGAGGGCACCTTCGTAGTAGGTCCTTGTATCTCTCCCATGCATCGTAAAGGGTTTCTAAATCCATCTGCATAAAAGAAGAGATATCATTACGTAATTTAGCTGTTTTAGCTGGCGAAAAATACTTTAATAAAAATTTTTCGGTCATTTGTTCCCAAGTAGTGATTGACCCTCGTGGTAACGAGTTTAACCACTGTTTAGCTTTATTCCTTAACGGAAAAGGAAATAACCGAAGATGAATGGCATCATTAGAAATTCCATTAATTTTAAATGTGTCGCAAAACTCTAGAAAATTTGCCAAGTGTTGTTGGGGTCCTCGTCCTGCAAACCATCAAACTGAACAAATTGTTGTATCATTTGAATCGTGTTAGGTTTCAGTTCAAAATTATTTGCAGCATTTAGCATGCCTAACTATACTTGACTCAGTTCCTGTTAAATTTGGCTTAGCATAATCATACATAGTGCATGGAGCTTGATTCTAATTTACTTGATCAGCGGCAATCGCAGGAGGTAGCGGATTTTCCTGATTTTCTGCCATCTCCTCGGTTGTAGTCGAGGTATAATCCTCTTGCTCTTTCTCTGTGTATCTTAGGCTTCGCCATATTTCTCTTCGGTTTCTACGAGCTGTGCGATTGATTTTTTCGTCAAAAAGTAGTGGTCCCGACAGGTTCCTTCTAGTCTTAAACTATAAGAACCTGCCAGAAGAGAGAAAAAGAAAATTTAGTAATGAAAATTAAACAAAAATTTAAATTGCAGTAAAAGTAAATGGCTAAAGCAATAAAAATCGAGTGTTCCTAATATCTTAGTTCCCCTGTAACGGCGCCAAAAAGTTGATTGTATTACTCGCGATAAGTTTTAAAATTTATAAATGATCGTACCTAAACTAACTATTATCACGACGAAGGCAAGCGCACCAATCGAATAGCAGTATAGTTTTAGCAAGACCGGATGTCGAACCCAAAAGAACTAAAAGTACTAGTATTAACTTTCTTTTTATTATCTAGCCTAAGAATAATGAGGGTTTTAATTAACTAATTAACTAATCTAAAATGAACAGAAAATAGGTTTGGGGAAAATACTTTTTAGAAAATTCGATTGATTAAGACAATACTTAAGGAAAAATCCACCTAGACTTCACTTGTTATTTGACTTTGAATCAGACGATTTATTCATTCAACTTGTTCCGTAGAAATCCCTAAGTTATGTTATTATCCTTATTCAAGACTAATAACGTCTAAGCCTAGATTGAATAATTGAAATCTCTTTCTAATTAACACCATAGGGTTGCATCAACTCGATCTATGGATCCCCTTATTAGGTTTCACCCTAATTCGGCAAAATCTTGTCACCCTATCTCTAGGCGTGCAATCAACTCCGCTTAATTATGACAAATTTAGTCTTACAAAGGGACTATTCGTCCTCCGATTAAGCGCATTAACATGAATCAATATCCTGAAATACCGAAGCAAGAATTAAGAACACATAATTAAGAACAAGTTAAATATCTATCATACAATTCAGATGATAATAACAAGATTCGTCTTAGGTTTCATTCCCCTTAGGTATTTAAGGGATTTAGTTCATAACTAAAAAGGAAAACATCTCAGAAGAATAATGGATGCAAAACATAAAGAAAACATAAAACTCCTGAAGGGAAATTGAGGAGAGATCTCCAATCTTGATGATGAATTCGGCTTCTGAGATGAGTCAATCGGCTTTCTTCAAGTAATTCCTTACTCCCTGCCCTGTGTGCCTTATTTAGTCCTCCTCTAGGGTGTTTAAATAGGCTTTAAAATGCCTAAAAACCTTCCAAATTGCCCTTTTCTGAATAGAACTTAGCTAGGGTTTGGCAAGGATACGCCCGCGTGACACGCCCTTGTGCGATTACTTCAGGCCGTGGTCAAGGCTAAGAGATCAACACGTCCGTGTTGAGGCTGTTTTAGGCCGTGTTCGAGCCTGTTAGAATGGGACGGGCGTGTGTGATACCCGTGTGAGGAAGTCCAGGTCGTGTTGTTTTCCCACGTCGGCCCATTTTCTCCATTTTTGGCCCGTTCCTTGTTCTTTTTGCTCTTCTATGCTCACCTAAGTATAAACCATGAAATTAAAGGATTAAGAGCATCAAATTCACCAGATTTAAGGAGAAATCATTCATAAATGTGTTAAGCATGGGATAAAAATATGTATAAATTATGGTTTATCAGCATCCTTATTCTTTCATATACATTTCAACATAACAATTAATAGGTTAGTTTGCTTACACATCAAACACTTATAATACGATTCGTATATACAAATTTAAAAATTCAATATAACATAATGTAACTGTCCAATTCATACTTAACTCCTAAACTCATATAATTAAATTCTTATTCATATCATATTCAAATCATACTCATGTTGCAACATAACAATTTAATTCATGTTCGATCTTTTTAACCATTTCATTTCCGTTTAACTACCATTTTCTCTTGTGTTTTCACCCGGAAAACTAAAGTAAATTGAACTAGGATACAGGGGACTGATTTGTTCGCATAACCTGACGTATTCAAGTGGCTAACAGTAGCTTTAGACTAGGGTTACTAACACTAGCTAGTTCGATGCTGCTAACACTAGCTTCAGAGAATTCGCAACATATGCTTGATCTCAAGCCATTGTATAACACTAGCTTGGTTCGATGCTGCTAACATAGAGGATCTGCAACATATGCTAGATCTCAAGGCATCGTATTAAACCCTGATCAAACACCCGTTATCGTTTTTTGGACCATAATAGCATGCCATTGAAATCCTAATTGTTTACTAACCGTTGCCAAACGTGCGTACATTTGCAATGGAAATACAACTGCCAAAAGAGATAGAATAAAACAGTGGTGTTCGCAAGTATATGAGTCAAATTGTAATATAGTATTGCACAACGAGGTATAGAACGTACTTCGAGGATCATACCCAAGGGAGGATGGATGAAATTTGGTATTATTTTTTACAATTTTAGGTCTAAGTAGTAATAACTAAAAATTATATTATGAAAAATAGTAGTAAAATTTAACATCATAAAATAAATTAAAATTATTAAAAAGAAATTAAAAATTAATGAAATCTCGAATAACAGGTAGAAGATTAACTTGCTTCAGTGGTTGTAATTAACTTCAAAACTCAAGTTTTAATGAATTAGTTAATAACTAACCAATTATTACCTCTCGGCATATAACTGATTAGCTAATCGATAAAAACCACCTGTCTGTCGTCCTTGCAGTTTAAATCGAGAGATATTATAAGGTGCTTGGTAGACTTATCCTTTTGGCCTATCTACCTATATTATTTCCTAGGGTTGTCAATCCTAGGGTTTAAGCATACATAATTTAAACTAGCTAATTCTAAGGCAAACTTTCGTTCTTCCGTTAATCTCCCACATTCACTCGCTAATCATCCTAAAGGAATTAGCTACTCATGATCTAAATATCATTTTACCTAGAAATAATTTTATCATACAAAACACACAAATTAAACTGAAACAAGAGGAGAATAGAAATTGATCCATTTGAGATGTTGGATGTGCTCGGTTGCAAACATTCCTTTAACAACTAGTGAGATACGAACGATTGCAAGAAAAAATTTAAAGTAAATTACTAAAAGACTGAATAATGAAATTTTAGACTCAAATCAGACGTAAATCTGAAAACAAGAAAGAAAATTGTTTAGAGCTAAAATAAAAAACTAATTAAAACTAAATCTACTAATTAAAACCCTAAAAATTAGCTATTTCTAGCCTCCTATAGCTTAACGTAAGCCTTCCTATTTATAGGCATAATTAGCTACCGTAATTAGGTTAATTAGAGGCCGTAATTCTTATAAATATTGACTGTGCAGATGAAAACACCCTCACTTAATTTATGGCCCTCGTCACAGCTATGTCGCGATATAGGGAATGTCACACCCCAAGTTTGACGGATTTGAGATTAAGACGTGTAGCAGTAAAATTTTCTATTTGGCATAGTATAATCTGCCCATTTGTTTTCTTTTGGAAAATAAGAGTGGGCGTATAGTAACTCTCGTGTAAGTAAATGAATATTTAATTTGGGTTATTTCAAAAAAAAGATTCTTTGTAAAGCAAAAAGTTAATTATTGCATAAGTTACCGCCAAATATTTATAGTACGCCTAGTTTTTTTGAGTGCTTGTTAGGTTTGAACAATGATCTGGTTGGAAGTCAAATGAGATTGGTCAGTCAAGTAATATTCATTCAGCATCCTCTTTTATGTTTTTCTCGGAATCTATAGGCCATTAAAAAGGACAAATTATGAATTTAAGTGACACTTTTTAAATTCCTCTAAAGGGGAAATTAGTTATATATATGTGTATAGTAGGGTTCGTGGGGAAGTTTTCTTCTTCCTTCAATATTTCTCTATGATTCTTTTTCTTTTTTTCAAATGCCATATTTCCTCATTAGATTGGAAGCTAAAAATTTTGGGAATAACCAGAGGATGTTTTATCTTCTGGTAAGTCTGAAAACTTTGGATGTTAAGAGTAAGGGTACTATGATATATATGCAGTAAGTTATGATTGAGAGGTCTTGCATGGGGGTTATCTATGAATAGATGTTAGCAATCTGTCTGTAAATGGGTTTTAACGGTGATTCCATGTTATTTTGAGCAGTTGATGCTATGGATTCATGAAAGGCATTTAAAATTGAAGATTTTGACCTTCAACAAGGTGAGTCTTAAGTGAGTTCTCAATATCGACTCCTACAAGTCTTTCTAGATAAATCTTTTGTGATCAATGTTTCAGTATCAGTGCATGAGTATTTTAATGACTATTGAATTATGTGTGAGATCTTGATGTGTCCTTGTGAGTCCGGTATGTAATGGATTGTATGTATGGATGCATATGATTTTGTGAAGCAACTGCGTAGGTGTCTGAGATGTATACTGTGATACGTAATCGTGTGATGCGTGATTGTGTGATGTGTGTGAAGTGTGTACTAAGCATGATTTGATTAAGAAATGAGTATAGGCTATGTGTACCTATGTTAGACTTATGAGTTGTGATTGATAAAGATTGGGAAATAGGCTGTAATTGAGTTTTGAGAAGTTTTGATATGTGAGTTTTGACACTGCAGTGGTTTTCAATGAAGTCCGTTGGGACAGTAAAAACGAGTTATGATATGATGAAACTAAAGAAACTCCATGGCCATTGCACATTTGGGAAAAGGTGGATGAGCCACATTTATCGAATAGGGTTACTACGTGTCCCAGGATGATGATGAGCAAACCTTACGCAATTGTGAATTTAGGCAAATCCAGATCGTAAACATGACAGTTCATTAGGGGTGCGTACTATAAGAACCCGTTTTTAGTGAAATCGAAACTGTGGTTTTGGGACCAAAAATCTGACAAGTGTATTATTATTATTTTATTATTTTAATGTCTTTGGAATGTTAGTAAGGTTGTATAAAAATTTCGTTAAGAAATTTTGACGTTTGCATGCTTAATTACGTAAAAAGGCTAAAGCCTAAAATATGCAAAAGTATGAAACTTTAAAGTGAGAGGACTTAGATGATAATTAGACCATTTAAATAGTTAATGGACTTTTATGGATAGAAAGTAAGTGATTTTTAAGTTAAAATGTAATGTTAATAAAGTAATTTAATTAATAAGTTAAAGAAAAATAAGTAAAAACAATTGTATGATCTTCTTAGTTGATATTTTTCCACCGAAAATTGATGAAGAAGAAGCCATAGCTAGGGTTTGAAGCGTCGGTCACTTGTATAGCTTGCATGTAAGTGATTTTGATCCCATTTTTAATGATTTTTATGTTTTTGAAGTCGTTTTGGCTTAACCGAGCTAGCTTGGGGATCAATTTGTAAAATTATTAAATATTTAGGGTTTTCCATGAATGTTCTTGCATGATTCTTGATGTTTAATGAAAAATTATGAGTCCTTTTTGATAAGTAAACTAGTTTTGTAAAGTGATTTTTTTGATAAAAATGTCATTTAAGGACTTGTTTGTAGAAATACCAAAAGTCCATGGTAAATTTGTGGAATGATGGTTTGTATGGATTGATATAGGTCCCTAGTGAATTCAACTAGCATGAGATGGGGATTAAAATGCTTAGATTTGAATTTTTGAATTTAAGGACTAAATTGTGAAAAGTTAAAAAGGTTAGGGGTAGAATTGTAATTTTTCAAGAATATGAAATATGGACTGAATCGAATAATAAAAGTATTAAATGGATTGAATATGTATAATTAAATAAAGATAGACCACGTACGGACTTGGATCAGGGGAAAGCTAAAGCCTTTGGTTAAATGACTTTATTGTTACGTTCAAATCGTCGAGGTAAGTTCGTAGTGTTTTAATTCGAAATGAATTTCTATTTGTGTACTTGTATTATGATGCTTTAGTTATTATGTTTTTAGAATAATAATGATGAATTGCACATAAATGCCCCTGTTTGTAATTCGGTATCCCTGAACCTGAATTGCACATACGTGCCCCTATTTAGACTTCGATTGTAACACCCGTAGCCCATGTCCATCGCCAGATTAGGGTTAAGAGGTATTATCGATCAAACATAACATTTCACAACTCAATATCATTCATTATTGCATATCATTGATTCATATACACAATTTCCCTTAAATAGGTCTACGAGACCTTAAAACATGCTTAAAACAGGTTCGAGACTAATACGATAACATTTGTAAACTTAGGGAAACGTAGAAAATTTTCAAACATATAAGCGTCACATGCTCGTGTGAACAGGCCGTGTGCCTCACACGTCACCAGACACGTCCGTGTCATAGGCTGTCTGAAAACAGGGCATATATACTGACTTGCACCACACGACTGAAGACACACCCGTGTGCCATGGCCGTTGGAAAACTTGGGAGGTTACAGACTTGGGTCACACGGCCGGCCACACGCCCATGTGATAGCCCGTGTGCCACACATGGCCAGTAGACATGCCCGTGTGTCTAGACCATGTCGAAACTGTCGGGTGTACTGACTTAATTCGAAAGGGTACCACAGGGGACACACAGCCGTATAGCATGACTGTGTGTCGCACACTGCTGGGACACACGCCTGTGTCTCAACCCTTGTGTACAAAAATAGGCTATTTGAAAAGCCAATTTGCCACCCTATTCTCATGCACACAAAATAACCAAGTTGGTACCATTTCAACACATATCTTAGTAACCAAAACATGCTATTCCATTCACATATCATGCCATCTATCCACAACAATTTCAACTACTCAATTCTATATTCAAAAAAACATACCAAATTAATTTACCAAAATCATTAAAACTTACTTAAGTTCTAAATGCATTTCCTCATCAAATTATCATCAATTTCATGACACAAATTTCACCATATTATCATCCCAAAATCAAACCATAATATGCCAATCTTCCAAGCATTAATACACCAATTTACAACAATTCAAGCTGACCAACACATAACCACACCAAACAAGCTAACATATAAGGAATTATGTACATCATAAATATATCACTTACCAAACACAATTCAAGCCAACTTAAATGGCCATATATACTAACATTTACAAGCCAAATCTCATGGCTAAAATCATAACATCAAAACATACCAAGATGACACTAGCCTATACATGCCATAAACCATATATACAAAGCTCCCAAAAGTACCAACAAGATGATTGACAGTGTGATGACGTTTCTCGACGATCCTCGAGTCTGAGCTAGCTTCGATAATCTATAAAACATGGAAAGAACACACAAAGTAAGCTTTAAAAGCTTAGTAAGCCATATACAAATAACATATTCACATGAATATTTGCATAACAACACTAATATGCTAAACATAGCTATTCACATTCAAATACACAAACCTTTCTCATTGAACACATATTCAACATCTTAATCAAATTCATCATTTGCTTCACTTTTCAGTACTCGTATGAATCTCGTACTTACTTGAGTCATTTAACTCATTCACACATTCATTCTCGACTTGAATTTTCCCGTTGAACCATTCGGAACCGTTAAGGATACTCAGGAATCACATAAGCTCGAACAATGCCATATTCCAGAGATGGTCTTACATGTTATCACATATCGATACCTCTATCTCAGACAGGGTCTTACACGAAATCGATTAACGATGTCAATGTCCTAGACATGGTCTTACACATAATCTCAATACAATGCCAATGTCCCAGACATGGTCTTACATGTAATCACATCTCGGTAACCTAATGTCATGACATTCGTATCCTATACTATTCCTAAGGTTCGTACTGGACTCTCGGATATCGAAATTTTATTATTTCTTACTCGTATTTGCTTGTTCCAAATTTATAGCAATTAAACGACAATTAGACACATATAATTCAATTTAAAGATAGTTATTTGCATATGAACTTACCTCTTAGTCGAAATAGAGGGATCGGATTGACTATTCGTTAACTTTCGATTTCCCCCGATCTAAATCTGATTTCTTTCGTTCTTGATCTATATCCATTCTAAATTAACTCTTTTATTCAACAAAACATTCAATTTAGTCCACAAACACATATTTTAGCCAATTTGCACTTTGGCCCTAAACTTTTACATTTATTACAATTTAGTCCTTATTTCACTAATACGTAAAATTTCACAATTTCTTTCAAATACATGCTAGATGAATTTTCTTAGTGCTCATATCAGCCCATATTTATCAATTATTCACACATTTAACCGCATATTTTCTCATTTTCACAATTTAATCCCTAATAGACATTTTCATCAAAAATCACTTTACAAAACTTAGATATCTATCACTAAGGTTTCATATTTCATCATCAAACATCTAAAAACACATGAATTCATCAGTGAAAAATTTCAAAATCATCAACACTTTCAAAAATTGAGGCATGGGCTAGCTAGTACTCAATGCAACAATCACAAAAACATAGAAATCATAAAAAATAGATCAAAATCGTACCTTAATTGCTGGAATATACAAGGCCGAATGAAGAACCCTAGAATGACTTATTTTGCTTCCTTATTTTCGATTATGGTTGATGAAAATAAAGATGATAATGGTTTTGGTTTTGTTTATTAATTACATAATACATAGTTTACCATTTTACCCTTGGTTATTAAACTATTTAAACATAAAATATAAGACCATTTATGTCCATTCCCACTATCAATGGTATATTTACAAGATAAGTACTTCACATTTAATAAGCCATAGAAAATAGACACCTTTATCAAATAGAATGCAACTTTTGCACTTTACGTAATTTAGTCCTTTTTCTAAAATTGAGCTATTAAACGACAAAATTAGCTCACGAAATTTTCACACATATATATTCACGTGCTATAAACACCAAAAATAATATTAAAATAATTTTACAACCTGAGATTTGTGGTTCTAAAACTACTGTTCTGATTTAGCTAAAATCGGGCTGCCCTTAGGAATTTTCGTCCCCGAAAATCTTACCAGCGAATAGGTTTGGATATTGCTTTTTCATAGCGTCCTCGAGTTCCCACGTAGCTTCTTCGACCCCGGTCGATGCCATAATACTTTCACTAATGTAATTTTCTTATTTCTCAGCTCTTTGATCTCACGAGCTAGAATTCGGATCGGTTCTTCACTGTATGATAAATCTGACTGAATCTCAACTTCGGTCAGGGAAATAATATGCGAAGGATAAGATCTGTACCTTCGTAGCATCGATACATGAATACATTATGAATCTTTTCTAACTCAAGCGGCAAAACTAGCCGATAAGCCACTGGTCCAATTCGCTCGATAATCTCATACGATCTGGTAAATCACGAACTCAATTCGCCTTTACGACCAAATCGAAGTATTTTCTTCCATGGATATACTTTCAAGAACACTTTATCCCTGATCTAAAATTCGATATCTTTCCACTTCAAATCTGCGTAAGATTTCTGTCGATCCGAAGCTGCTTTTAGACTATCACGAATCACTTTCACTTTTTCATCAGTCTTTTTGATCTGATCAACCCCGTGAATCTTATTCTTGCTGAGTTCCGTCCAATACAATGGTGTTCGATACTTTTGACCGTATAAAGCTTCATAAGGTGCCATTTTAATATTCGATTGAAACTATTGTTATACGTAAATTCAATCAACGACAAATATTTTTCCCACGTACCTTTGAATTCAAGAATGCAACATCTCAACATATCCTCGAGTATCTAAATAACTCGCTCGGATTAACCATCTATTTGCGAGAGAAATGCGTTATTAAAATGTTGTTTTGTACCCAGTGCATCTTGCGATTTTTTTCAAAACCTCAATGTGAATCTCGGATATCTATCCGAAACAATAGAAATAGGTATTTTGTGTAATCTCACAACCTCAGATATATAAAACTCAGCTAAGTTTTCAAGTGAATAATCTGTTCGTATAGGAATGAAATGAGCTATTTTCGTCCATCGATCAACAACAACCCAGATTAAATATTTCTTACTCGGAGATAGGGGCAATCCTGACACAAAATCCATAGTCACTCTATCCCACTTCCACTCGGGAATCATAATCGGTTGCAAACCAGACGGTACCTGATGCTTAGCTTTAACTTGCTGAGAAATCAGACATTTCGAACAAATTCTGAAATATCACGTTTCATACCATGCCACCAATAAATCTGTTTCAAATCATTATACATTTTCGTGCTTCCCGGATGAACAGATAAACGACTACTATGTGCTTCATTTAAAATCATCTGAATCAACTCTAAATTCCTCGAAACAAATATTCGGCCTCTGAATCTTAACAGTCATCTGAATTTACTTGAAACTCTGTATCAGGGTTCGAATCACATTGAGCTCTTTTAGTTAACATTTCACTATCAATTTTCTGAGCTTCATAAATCTGTTGTATAAACAACGATTTCACTTTCAACTTAGCTACAATTGAGCCATCGTCAGAGGGAGCGAGCTGAGTATTCATTGCACATAGAGCAAATAAAGATTTTCGGCTTAATGTATCAGCAACAACATTTGCTTTTCCCGGATGGTAGTCAATAATTAACTCGTAATATTTTAACAATTCTAGCCATCTTCTCTATCAAAAATTCAAATCTTTGTGAGTCATAAAATATTTTAAACTCTTATGATCTGAATAAACATGTCATTTCTCATCGAACATGTAACATCCCGAAATAGGGCCTAGTCAGATAGTGGTTTCAAGACCACAAATCTGACATTAAAATATTTATTTTATGAGTGTTAAAGGTTTAGAATATGAGGATATGTTTACATTAGAGTTTCATGAAGGAATTTTATGTATAAGATGTTCAATTGGGAATTAGGGACCAAGTTGAATAAATTTCAAAACATGGGTTTTAGAAGCAATTTATATGAAATTGCTTTGGATTATGAATTAGAGGTCCTTAAATAGTAATTTGACCAAGTTCTAGAAATTTGGACAAAAATGGGCTTGCGTGGATGAATTTTTAAAGAAAGGGGTTTAAGGGTATTATGGTCATTTGCCATTTTAATTAATTATAAAGGGGAAAAAGAAGCAAAAATCAGCCATCTTCTTCCCTATAGCTGACGAAATTTTAAGCCCTCCATAGCTAGGGTTTCTTCAATTTTCAAGCTCAATAGTAGGTGGTCTCAAGCCCCATTTTTAATGTTCTTTGTATTTTTAAGATCCCGGTAGCTTGTCCTTTCCATTTTTACCCATATTTCATGCTAAGGTTCATGTTTAAAAATTTACCCATGCATGACATGCTTGTATTTTGATGGTTTATGGAGGAAAATGAAAGGATGATGTATAGTAAACATATTTTTCTAGGTGATTTTCATGAGAAACCCTTTTAGGGACCATTTTGTGAAAGTTATAAAATGTGTGTGGTAGGAATGTGAAACCAATGGAAAATGTGAGTGACCATAGGAGAGAAAAATGTTTGGCTAGGCTTGGGTAAGGTAGAAATTGCATGAGTTTCATTATACGAGCCTAGGGACTAAATCTTAAAAACGTGAAAGGCTAGGGGCAAAATGGTCATTTTGACCGGGGGTGGAATTTAGACTTGAAATGGATAAAATGAATAGTTAATAATCTATTCTTATTGTTATAGACCCCAAGGAACAAATTCCAGAGGTCGATCGATGAAAACGGAAGGTTTCGGAGTGACCAAAACATAAGACGAAACGAACACCAAGTAAGTTCGGATAACTTAAGTAAACACATAATATGCTTAATTATTTACGTTAATAAATGAATGATGAATTGCATTTTTTTCAAAATATGTAAATGTGTGAAATACAATTGGATAATGAACTGATGATAAATGTCTCGGTTGAGGTTAAATGGGAAATCCATTGGATGAACCATGATTTATATGAAAAATGAGATCCTTCATGTGTTGCAGTAAGGGTTAGCCCGGGATGGGTAATCCGTTGATCTCATTTCTGAAAAGGATCTACCCGGACGGGTGTTCCTTGTGAATGATTGACCCTCTCGAAGAATCCGAGTGCATTGTGGATTTAGCCCAGACGGGTAATCCAAATAGGGTTTGAATTTAGCCTGGACTGGTAATTCAGATCCTAGCTCACTAAGGATGTTTACCACGAATGGGATTTAGCCTGGACTGGTAATCCCGTATCACCTTATGAGTTTCTGAATGGGGGATTTAGCCTGGACTGGTAATCCCGTCATAAGAATGTGAGGTTCATGGGAGTGCATACCTAATATGATCATTCATACGAATTGACGATTAATGGGTATTTCATCGAGATTTCCTATAAACTCAACGAGGCTAATATGATATACATGTGTAAGATGAAATGTGAAATGATGAGCTTATCTAAGTTAAATTCCATGGTATTATTGATATTTATATATCTAACTCATTGATTGAGTGTATGATTAGGAAAATCATTTCATGCTAATTGAGTTTACTAACTAAATATGTTTGAATGCTAAATTACCTGGTAAGTTTGCTTTTCGGTTATTCGAGCTTACTAAGCATGTAAATGCTTACTCTTCTCTTTTCCCTACTTTTCAGAGCCCGGGGACTCATAAAGCTTGGAGGACGGTTAAAGATTACAAAACACTATCAACTAGGTTCGCTTTGGCATATGAATACTTTCATTTTGTTAATTGGCATGTGTAGGTGTTTTTGAGTTATTTTGTTAAATGCCAATTGGCGAACCAATGTAAAGGCTTGGATTTCTTGTTTATACATTTTGTAATGACCATGATATATGATTTTTGGGGTGTGGTATGTTATCCCACCAATCATGCTGGATAAGTTGATGAATGTTTACGAATGTACTATAATATCGACATATTTATAAAATGTAACCAATTCATCGAAATTGGGAGGATCATAATTGGCAATGAGTAAATAACGAGCCAAATCCAATGTTGGGGCAAATACTGCTATCATTCCTCAAACTACTAAGGAACATATGGCATGTACAAACCAATGATATGAGGTTTCTATGCAATAAGGTTTTATGAAGTCAATTAATAAGTATTAAGTGAATATTACTTGTTAATTGATATCTAATAGGTATGAGGGTGTAAAAGGGGTGACCAAGGGCCTGGAAAATAGCCTAATAGGGGCCATATGGTGGGACACACGGGCGTGTATCTTGGCCGAGTGTGACATGCGGGCCACTCAGATGGGTGTGTGGTATGGCCGTGCGCCCCCTGCACCTAAAATTTTAAGTTAGCATCAAGCAAGGGCTAGAGACACGTGTGTGTGTCTTGGCCGTGTTATTTTAACAGATTGCTCAAGTCATGGGCACGGGGTGAACCCACGGGCATGTGCCATGGCCGTGTCAATAAGTCAGTGTTGTCCACGGTTTAGGGGCATGGGTGTGTTTTCCTACCCACGGGCGTGTGTAAACCCCTACACGGGCGTGTGGGTATTATTCAAAGAATTCATGCCGAATGTCCGACGTTGTTCCGATTTATTCCTGGTATTAAACAAAGGCCTCGTAGGCCCATGCTAATAAATTGATTTAAGGTTGAAACGAAATTTTATGACCCATATTTTCTGGTTCTGCCTGCATATCTGTCTGGTAACGCCTCGTACTTGTCCCCGGGCATGGGTACGGGTAAGGGGTGTTACATTTAGTGGTATCAGAGCTACGGTTTAGTCTGTTTTAGAACTACCATAGAGGATGTTAAAGTTTGCTATACATGCCAATATTCGAATATGGATAGTGTGATATCTCCTAATTTTCTATATTGTTTTAAAATATAGTAAATGTCCTCCAACCAAGCACAAGATGAGTCCGAGGGAGCCGAAAGCCATGCTCCAGCTTCCGTACGCCAGACTACTTCTAGTAGTAGTAGAAGGCCTATACCTGAAGGCCGAGAAGAGGCCCGGGCTGCCTTCTTTGGTATGATGGATGAGTGGTTTGGGGATTATCTAAAAAATTGCCCTAACATACCACGACCTCCCCCGCCCCTAACCAACCTGATGCCGATGTGCCACGAGGTGTGGTACCAGTAAGAACTGTTAAGGCCCCTGTAGATAAGCTTAGAAAGTATGGAGCCAAGGAATTCAGAGCTAAAGTAGATAATGACGTCGAAAGAGCCGAGTTCTAGCTCAAAAATACTACGCGGGTACTAGATAAATTGTCGTGCACACCCGAGGAATGTTTAAAGTGTGTTGTATCTCTCCTGAAGGATACTGCATACCATTGGTGGAAAACAGTGTCCTCGGCAGTGCCAAAAGAGGCTATCACTTGGGATTTCTTCCAGGCAGAGTTTAGGATGAAATATATTAGCCAAAGTTTTTTAGACTCGAAGTGAAAGGAGTTCCTGGAGCTCAAATAAGGGAACAAGTCTGTAGCAGAATATGAGAGGGAATTCGTACGACTAAGTTAGTACGCATCCGAATGGGTCCAAACTGAGTAAAAAATGTGTAAACATTTCAGGAAGGCTTAAGTGAAGATATTAGGCTGTTGATTGGAATTCTCAAAATACGGGAATTTACTGCATTGGCTGATCGAGCCAAGAAGGCTGAGGAACTTAATAATAAAAGAAAGAAAGCAAAAAAAGAAGCTCGAGTTGCGAGCAAGAGGTCCAGTGGAAAAACGCTTTTGTTTTCCATGAAGAAAGTAATGAGTCAACAAGAATGCTCCACTTCATCGGTGGGATATTCAGGTAGAACAAGAGGTTCTAAATGACAGATTCAGAAGTCTTCCTCCCCAAAAGTGACTAGTATGGGGAGTGTAGATGATCAAAAGCTGAAGTGTAAGAGCTGTAACAAATTTCACTTCAGAGAGTGCCGAATAAAGAGCGGCGCTTGTTTTCGATGTGGTTCTTTTGACCACTTCCTCAGAGACTGCCCTGAATGAAATGAATAGGAAGTGGGAACAACCCCGAAATCAAGTACTCCTGTTTCATGTGGTAAACCTCCGAGACATCCGGGGAATGTTAGTGGTAGTCAAGCTGCAGCTAAGAATGCTCCAAAATCTGAGGCATGAGCTCCGGCAAGGACGTATGCGATACACACTCGAGATGAAGCCTCTACTCCCGATGTCATCATGGGTACTTTTTCCCTTTTCAATACGTATGTTATTTCTTTAATTGACCCAGAGTCGACACATTCAAACATATGCATGAGATTGATATCTAGGATGAATTTACGGGTTGAACCTATGGAATTTAGTATTAAAGTGTCGAACCCACTAGGTAGATCTGTGATGGTTGATAAAATCTTCAAGAATTGTCCTTTGACAATTCAGGGTCATTGTTTTCTAGCTAACCTTATGTTGTTACCATTTGACAAATTTGATGTAATACTTGGTATGGATTGGTTAACCCTGCATGATGTAATAGTAAACTGTAGTAATAAGTATATTGAGTTGAAGTGCTCGAATGGTGAGATTTTATGGTTTGATTTAAGAGAATTGAGTACGTCGCCAATGGTAATCACGGCAATGGTTGCCTGGAGATATATGAGAAAAAGGTGTGAAGCCTATCTTGCATTCGTATTGAACACAAAAGAAGCAGAGTTGATGATTGAGTCTGTGCCGATAGTATGCGAATATCCAGACGTATTCCCGAAAGAATTACCTGGATTACCTCCTGAGCGGGAAATAGAATTTGGTATTGAATTGGTGTCAGGGACAACTCCCATTTCTATTGCTCCGTAAGAATGGCGCCAACCGAGCTGAAAGAGTTAAAAGCACAGTTACAGGAGTTGACGGATAAAGGCTTTGTGTATTAAGTTGAATTGAATGATTTGTGTATTAAATCATCTAATTTTCAACATTTTAGATCAAGAGAAACGTGATTCGGGTCTTGATCAAGGGAAGAATAATGTTAACGAGGATTAGGCTCGTTCCCATCATTTTGTACCGAGGTAAGTACATATGTAAATAATGTGTCATTATAGCTTATTTTTAAATGTTTTATTTTTACCATGTGTCATAATCTTACTCAATACCATGAATGTATAAATAATGTGAAATAAGAGTAACCTACATTATGAACAAGTGCGATAATATCAGGTTAGATGTGAGATCCCATTGAACCTCGGAATTAGTATAGGATACAAAATGTAAGTCATGAGAAATTGAGTGGTCTGAACTCATGAGTTGAGTCTGAGTTCATGAGATAAGTGAAATATGTAATATGGGTCCGGGTATTGACTTTGTGTGCAGACCCGTGAATAGCTCAATGAGCAGGCATTACATGACAGAGCTATGGGGTCCGGGTACTGACTTAGTAAAAAGGCCCGTGAGTAGCTCAAATATGCAAGTATTACGAAGTACGAAGTAGCTTGGCTACTTGTATGGCACTTAGGAGTAAACTATCTATGTATTCATCGGTACTTCCGAGTGTTCAATGGGTAACTCGATAATGGATTGACGATACTTCCAATGAGGTATGTTAGTAGAGAGAATGAACTTGAGTTATTTTATGGGTAATTACAGGTACGTGTACTAAACTCTAGAATGAAGACTTTAGTCTGTGATGTGATGTAGTAAGTATGCATAAAAGAAGTGGAGAGCAAGATAGTGAGGTTAAAATGATATGTCATTAAGTATGATAAGCCATTGCTTTTGCATATATGTACTTATTAAGCTCCCAAGCTTACCCTCTTTCCTTTCCCTTTTCTTATAGTGCCGCCAAAGTAGTTCGAGGATCGTTGTCTACATCGGAGAAGCCAGCCACACTATCCTTGCAGCATTTGGTATAGCTATTTTTATTATTTTGATTATGGCATGTATAGGAACTTTTAATTTTAGTCTAGTGTCACATTGTTTTGGGGCCAAAGGTGTTGGCTTGTCTTAGCATTTGACTTATTTTGTATAAGGCCATGAAAATGGCTAATATTGTAAGTCATTATATGAATGCAAGATAGTCTTTTATGAATGTGAGATTGTTGGCATGATTGAATTTATGAAATGTATATAGGCCTTAGCTATGATTGTTGGTTGGGAAATCATATTAAGTTAGACTTTGATGTGTTGATTGGTTTTAAATTATGTTTCAGGGTGGCATAGGGCTTAGTAATTAGCCTTATATTGTCTAGACGGCCAACCCCATGGGCGTGTTGTCCGGCTGTGTGTCCCCTGCACGTAACAATTTCAAGTCAGTATGTATGGTAGTAAACACAGGGGTAGAGACACGGCTATGTGGAGGATACGGCCTCTGGCTACGGGCGTGTGGCTTGGTCGTGTGCCCCTAATTAGTTGTTGACGTCAGAAACAGAATGTCAAGTTTTTAGACACGGGCTAGGACACGGGTGTGTCATGGCCGTGTGAGGGACATGGGCTATAGACACAGGCGTGTGTTACGCCGTGTGAAAACTCCTGTAGGTTCGAATATGGAATTTATTTCACTTGGGCATGGGACACGGGCGTGTCCCTAGGTGATTAGCCCATATCTGTCACACGGGTCATCAACACGGCCATGTCATAATGGCCACACGGGCGTGTTACCCTTCCACACGGGCGTGTGCCCTATTTCAAAGGTCATTTTTATTAAGTCGGTTTAAGGACCCGATTTGGCTCTGAGTAGTTTCCAAGAGATGTTTTGGACATTATAGGCCCATAATAAGAAGCTTTAGACAAAGTTCGAAAAAGTTTTAATTTAACCGAGCCTTTATGACATCGAAATGCTTGTATGCGTGTGGTTAAGTGTGGTAACGCCTCGTATCCCATTCTAGCGTGGGGTCTCGGGTGTGGGGTGTTACAACTTGTGGCATGATCGTGATTTCCTGTGATAAGTTTTATAAATTTATAATTAATCGTTCTTGAAACTAACTATTATCATGATGTAGGCAAGTGTACCTATCAAATAGTAGTATAGATTTAGCAAGACCGGACTGTCGAACCCAAATAACTAAAAGTACTAGCAATGAGCGTCTTTTTATTATGTAACCTAAGAATAAAGGGTTTTGTTTTAACTAACTAATTAACTAAACTAAAAAGTTGCAGAAAATAGAATTGGGGAATTACTTTTGGACAAAACGATTGATTTAGGACAATACCTAAGGAAAAATCCACCTAGACTTCACTTGTTATTTTGGCTCCGAACCGGACGATTTATTCATTTAACTTGTTCCGTAGAAATCCCTAAGGTATGTTATTATCTTTATTCAAGACTAATAACGTCTAATCCCTAGGTTGAATAATTGAGACTTTTCTCTAATTAACACCCTAGGGTTGCATTAACTCGTTCTATGGACCCCCTTATTAGGTTTCACCCTAATCCGGCAAAATCTTCACCCTATCTCTAGGCGCGCAATCAACTCCGCTTAATTATGACAAAGTCACTCTTAGCTAGGGACTATTCATCCTACAACTAGGAGCATTAATTTGAATCGATATCCTAAAATACCAAAACAAGAATTAAGAACACATAATTAAGAACAAGTCGAATATTTATCATACGATTCAAAAAATAATAATAAGATTCGTCTTAGGTTTCATCCCCCTTAGGTATTTAAGGGTTTTAGTTCATAACTAAACAAGAAAACATCTCAGAAGAATAAAGAATACAAAACATAAAGAAAACCCAAAACACCTAAAGGGAAATTGAGGAGAGATCTTCAGTCTTGATGATGAATCTGGCTTCTGAGATGGATCAATTGGATTTCTTGGAGTAATTCCTTACTCCCTATTCTCCGTCTCCATTTTAGTCTTCCTCTAGGGTGTTTAAATAGGCTTTAGAATGCCTAAAAGCCCTCAAACTTTCCCTTTTTCGAATAGAACTTAACTAGGGCTCGGCAGGGACACGCCCGTGTGCGATTACTTCAGGTCGTGGTTGAGCCTGTTAGATTGGCACGGGCGTGTGTTCTGCCCGTGTGAGAAAGTCTAGGCCGTGTTGTTTTCCCCTGTCGACCTATTTTCTCTGTTTTTGGCCTGTTTCTCGTTCTTTTCATCCTCCTATGCTCACCTAAGTATGAAACATGAAATTAAAGGATTAGGAGCATAAAATTCACCAAATCCAAGGAGAAATCATTCATAAACGTGTTAAGTGAGGGATAAAAATATGTATAAATTACGGTTTATCAAATACCCCTACACTGAAGCGTTTGCTTGTCCTCAATCAAAATCATCAATTCACAATTAAGAATTCCTTTTTCTCAACTTATAATTCCTATCAATGACATCTAAAACTAATCCATAAGTAATCATACATTGAGAATTTAACTAAAAGAACATTAAAGCTTCAAACATTCCAAGTTGAGTTTTTAATTACGAAAGATTTAGACATCTCCCCTCATTTAAGTAGTTACCATCAATTCAAAATCTCACAAAGTTTAACATCCTCACTTAAATATCCACTCAAATCACTCGAAGTGTTTTAAGGACAATGAAATGAGCACTTATCAGTTAATATGAAAAGTTATTACCATAGGCTTGCATGAAAATCAGATCTCCACCACTATAAATTGAGATGATACATCAATCAAAAGGTCTTTAGAGGGTTGCAACGAGGCTTGGCTAGAGGGTGTGGTCACAAGCTGAAAGAAAATCTTAGAATCGGGATTGACTTGAAAATTTACTTAACTAGAAAAATATTTAATCATCACTTGCGTACAACAGAGCTTCTTCTCTGATTGTGTAATTTGAATACTGAAGCTCATAAACAAAATATCACTACTAATATGTATACATGTGTGTGTGTGTGTGTGTTTTTAATTAAGAACAAGTCAAATAACATAAATTAACTATTAAGAAAAAGACATAGCTAAGCAATTTATTCAAATCAAATTTTGACAAAAATAGGGATCAAATTAATTGAGGGGATTTCAACAATAATGGGTTAAGGGTTAATATTAAGGGTAATACAAGGAATGTCTTGTTAAGCTCAAAAGGGTTTACTAAGGGTTAATTTTGGAGGTAGGCTTTTCGTGGCATGAGTGGGTTAATCCTAAGTGCCTCTATCATCTTGACATATCAAATCAAATGGTGTAGTCTTGACATGCATAGTCAAGCAAGTTCTAGAATAACAATTTGATATTGACACACCCAAAACAATAATAAAAGTGAGCATAAAAGAATTAATAGATGCTCTTATAGGCTCAATAATCTCACAAAAATTATGGCTTCTTGATGTTTAAACTTGTGGAATTCATTTCTGATAATACCTAAACTTTGGGAAACAACCTAAATTTAAATTCTTAAAAATCAACTTAGCATGCTTAATTTTCTAATGTCTAAAAGTTTAAATAATTAATGCATGAATGCCTATGTTTTAATTCAAGATATATCAATAAAAATCATAAGTCAATCAAAATTTATCCTAAACATGATATGAGAGATTTACAAGAGAATAATACAACATTCAGGGATTTTTCTAATAATGAAATGAGTACCCCCCACACTTAAGATGTACATTGCCCTCAATGTACAAAGATAGATATATAGAGAAATATAGATATAAGATCATAAGATAGGGAGAGGATTGAAACTTCCTGAGTGCTAAATGAATGAATTCCCTAGTTTGGCGAAAGCTAGAATTGACAACAGAGCTGGATGTAAGGCATTATTCTGAGGAAGAAATAATCTGATAATAATCATAAAGGTAAGCCTCGTTTAAAGAATATGTGAATCTAAAAATAACTAAGAATAAAAGTAAAAATAAGAGAAATAATCTAATTTTGGAAGTGGCACTACCGTCTCACACGTCCGTGTAATTCGTGTCCAGCTCGTGTTTGTCGCGAACTGATAGTTCATCACACGGCTTTAAGACACGCCCGTGTGTCTTGGCCGTGTGGCTCCATGATCGTAACGCCCGACCGTGTGCGATGTGGTTCACTTCTCCCACGCCCATGTACCTATGCGCACGCCGTGTTATTTTGGCAGTGTCAACCATGGGCGTTAGGCACGGGCGTGTCGCACACCCGTGTCATTTTGGCAGTGTCGACCACGACCCGCTCACACGGTCGTGGAAATTTATCGCATCCCGTGTTTTGGGAAAACATTTACTCTATTTTCACACGGCCGTATCGCACAGCCGTGTCTATTCTCGTGTTACGGGCACAGCCTAGAGCACCTCCGTGTGTATGGCCGTGTGGATTTTGTGGACCTGTGTTCAAAGATTCAGTTAGTGATTTAGATATTAAAAATTTTGAAATTAAAATAAAATTTAGGTAAATGAAAACTGTTAGTACTCAGGTTGCCTCCCGAGAAGCGCTTGTTTATAGTCTCAGCTCGACTTACCTCTCTATCGAATGGTCATGGTGGTTCGAGGAGTTTATACTCCTCATTCCTGCTATCAATCTCATCAAAATAAGGTTTTAGACGGGTGTTGTTTACCTTAAAAGTGCCGAACTTGGGATGACTTACCTCGACTGTACCGAATGGAAAAACACTAAGTACCGTAAGAGGGATTTCTTCATTCGGGTTGGTAGTGGCAATGTGAGGATTTGCGGCATTTCGTAAGACTTTATCTCCAGCCTTAAGTTTATTTGGAGAGGTATTGAGCTCGTTCTGGAGTAGTTTTGGTTTATCGTGTGTTCTCGGTTTATGTGTCT
The DNA here is from genome assembly GCA_025698475.1 of Gossypium anomalum. NCBI lineage: Eukaryota > Viridiplantae > Streptophyta > Magnoliopsida > Malvales > Malvaceae > Gossypium > Gossypium anomalum. The sequence goes on from CM046966.1 coordinate 23,812,417, forward strand.
GCTATTCATCTAGCATCTCGATTTGTAGCCTTTGTTCTTCATGAATGGGTCCTCTATTATTGCTTGAACATGACTCATATACATCCTTCACACTCATTTCCTGCAAAGTAGAATGCACCATATTGTCAGTTTTATTAGAATGGTTTATACAATCACCTTCAATTTTCGGTGTGTTGCCAGAATTGCATGATTGAAGGGTGATTGTTTCATCTCCCACACGAAGTGTGAGTTCACCTGTGCCAACATCAATAATTGTTCTAGCAGTTGCTAAAAAGGGCCTTCCTAAAATCAATAGAGTGTTGCTATCCTCCTCTATGTCTAAAACAACGAAGTTAACGGGAAATATAAATTTATCGATTTTAACTAGCACATCTTCAATAATACCCCTAGGAAATCTTATAGTTTTATCTACTAATTGAATGCTCATCCTAGTCTGTTTGGGTTTCCTAATACCTAGTTGTTTGAACATTTTGTAAGGCATGATGTTAATACTAGCCCCTAAATCAGCTAATGCATTATTAACATTTAAACTACCAATTAAGCAAGGAATTGTAAAACTCCCTGGATCTTTTAATTTGTTGGGTAGCTTATTCTGCAAAATAGCTGAGGAAACTGCGTTTAGTTCCACATGCGACGCTTCGTCCAACTTCCGCTTATTTGCTAAAAGCTCTTTTAAAAATTTCATTGCGTTCGGAATCTATGAGAGGGCTTCAATAAATGGTAAGTTAATATGTAATTTTTTTAAGAGTTTAAGGAATTTGCCAAATTATTCATCTGAGCAGTTTTTCCTTGTAGCACTAGGGTATGGCACACGAGGTATATATTCTACATTTACCGTTTTGTTTTTATTATGACCTATCTCACTTTTACCTTTACTCACCACAGTGTCTTGCCTCGGTTTTGGCTCAGGCTCAACGAATCCTTCTTCCCCTTGAACATTAATTGTGTTGAGCTATTCCCTTGGGTTAGGTTCAGTATTACTTGGCAAGTTTCCTTATGGTCGTTCAAAGATTAGTTTGGACAGTTGGCCTATCTGAGTTTTGAGCCCTTGGATCGATGCTTGTTGATTTTTAAGTGCTGTCTCGGTATTCTAGAAATGGGTTTCTGACACCGAGATGATTTTGGATAGCATCTCCTTAAGGTTCTGTTTCTTTTCCTGTTGATAAGGTGGCTATTGAAAACCCGGTGGATTTTGTGGCCTTCGATTCCCTTGACCACACCAGGAGAAATTTGGGTGGTTCCTCCAACCTGCATTATAAGTATTACTGTATGGGTCATTTTGAGATCTAAAGTTATTGTTACCCATATAATTGACTTGTTCCTCTTCGGTTGTAGGATTGAAGGGTTGATATTCTATATGTACACCTCCTCCACTTGAATCACACCTCATCACTCGATGTACCTGCGCAGAACCAAGTAAACCATCAATCTTTTTATTTAGAAGTTCTACCTGATTTGACAGCATAGAAACTGAATCGACGTTATAAACGCATGCTGTTTTAGTCGGCTTGATCTTCATTACTTGACACTGATAGTTATTCAATGACATCCCCTCAATAAATTCGTAAGCCTCTTCAGGTGTTTTGTTGTTGATGGTTCCACCTGTGGCTGCGTCAATCATCTGTCTTATCAAGGGATTCACACCATTGTAGAATGTTTGAACTTACAGCCATAGAGGTAACCCATGGTGAGGGCACCTTCGCAGTAGGTTCTTGTATCTCTCCTATGCATCGTAAAGAGTTTCTAAGTCCATCTGCACAAAAGAAGAGATATCATTACATAATTTAGCCGTTTTAGCCGGCGAAAATTACTTTAATAAAAAAATTTCGGTCATTTATTCCCAAGTAGTGATGGATCCTCATGGTAACGAGTTCAGCCACTGTTTAGCTTTGTTCCCCAGTGAAAAAGGGAATAACCGAAGACGAATGGCTTCATCAGAAACACCATTAATTTTAAATGTGTCGCAGATTTCTAGAAAATTCGCCATGTGAGTGTTAGGGTTTTCATCCTACAAACAATCAAACTAAACAAATTGTTGTATCATTTGAATCGTGTTAGGTTTCAGTTTAAAATTATTTGCGGCAATAGCGGGTCTAACTATACTTGACTCTGTTCCTGTTAAATTAGGTTTAGCATAATTATACATAGTACGAAAAGCAGGATTCTGATTTGCTAGATCAGCAGGTATCAGAGGAGGTAGATGATTTTCTTAATTTTCAGCCATCTCCTCGGTTGTAGTTGAGATATCGTCCTCTTGCTCATCCTCTGTGTATCTTAGGCTTCATCTTATTTCTCGTCGGTTTCTATGAGCTGTGTGACCGATTTCTTCGTCAAACAGTAATGGTCCCAACGGGTTTCTTTTAGTCATAAATTATAAGATCCTGCCAGAAGAAAGAAAAGGAAAATTTGTAAAACAAAAGTTAAAATAAAATTAATTTGCAAGAAAAATAAATGGCTAGACTAATAAAAATTGAGTGTTCCTAATATTTTAGTCCCCGGCAACGGCGCCAAAAATTTGATCGTGATTTTCCGTGATAAGATTTATAAATTTATAATTAATCGTTCTTGAAACTAACATTATCATGATGTAGGCAAGTGTACCTATCAAATAGTAGTATAGTTTTAGTAAGACCGGATTGTCAAACCCAAAGGACTAAAAGTACTAGTAATGATCATCTTTTTATTATCTAGCCTAAGAATAAAGGGGTTTGTTTTAACTAACTAATTAACTAAACTAAGAAGTTGCAGAAAATAGAATTGGGGAATTACTTTTAGGAAAAACGATTGATTTAGGACAATACCTAAGGAAAAATTCACCTAGACTTCACTTGTTATTTTGGCTCCGAACTGGACGATTTATTCATTTAACTAGTTCCGCAGAAATCCCTAAGTTATGTTATTATCCCTATTCAAGACTAATAACATCTAATCAATAGGTTGAATAATTGAGACTTTTCTCTAATTAACACCCTAGGGTTGCATTAACTCGATCTATGGACCGCCTTATTAGGTTTCACACTAATCCGGCAAAATCTTGTCACCCTATCTCTAGGCGCGCAATCAACTCTGCTTAATTATGACAAAGTCACTCTTAGCTAGGGACTATTCATCCTCCAACTAAGAGCATTAACTTGAATCGATATCCTGAAATACCAAAATAGGAATTAAGAGCACATAATTAAGAATAAGTCAAATATTTATCATACGATTCAGAAAATAATAACAAGATTCGTCTTAGGTTTCATCCTCTTTAGGTATTTAGGGGTTTTAGTGCATAACTAAATAAGAAAACATCTCAGAAGAATAAATAATACAAAACATAAAGAAAACCTAAAACTCCTGATGGGAAATTGAGGAGAGATCTTCAGTCTTGGTGATGAATTTGGCTTTTGAGATGGATCAATCGGCTTCCTTGGAGTAATTCGTTACTCCTTATTCTCCGTCTCTCTTTTAGTCGTCCTCTAGGGTGTTTAAATAGGCTTTAGAATGCCTAAAAGCCCTCAAACTTGCCCTTTTCTGAATTGAACTTAATTAGGGCTCGACAAGGTCACACCCTTGTGATACGCCCGTGTGCGATTACTTCAGGCCGTGGTCGAGCCTATTAGATTGGCACGGGCATGTATTTTGCCCGTGTGAGAAAGTCTGGGCCATGTTGTTTTCCCTTATCGGCCTATTTTCTCCGTTTTTCGCCCGTTTCTCGTTCTTTTCATCCTCTTATGCTCACCTAAGTATAAAACATGAAATTAAAGGATTAGGAGCATCAAATTCACCAAATTTAAGGAGAAATCATTCATAAACGTGTTAAGCGAGGGATAAAAATATGTATAAATTACGGTTTATCATGGCACAACTGGGACTTGTTGAGGAACAGGTAGGGGTGGAGGTTGTTGAGCAGTCGGATTTATTCGAATGAACTCCTTGAACCACTCACTCATCATTTGGAAGAAGGCTTGCTTAGCCTCTCCCCTTTGGCTACTTGAAGTAGGCCTAGAATCGGCCAGCGCTGCCACTTGAGAGGGCGCGGGCGTATGACTTTCCACATCATCAACTATTTCTCGTTCGGGATCCATTTACTATACGAAAAACACATTTTAACTGTAAGGAATCATCACACTATCGCTGTTTATATATATGGCATGTATAGCTAGTCACTCACACGCTACGATAGTCCTAGAATCGACTAAACCATAACTCTGATACCAATTAATGTAACACTGCTAACCCATGTCCATCGTCAGATTAGGGTTAAGAGGTATTACCGATCAAACATAACATTTCACAACTCAATATCATTCGTTATTGCAAATCATTCATTCATATACACAATGTCCCTTAAATAGGTCTACGAGACCTTAAAACATGTTTAAAAGAGGTTCGGGACTAACCCAATAACATTTGTAAACTGAGGGAAACTTTGAAAATTTTCAAGCATATAAGGGTCACATGCCCGTGTTAACAGGCCTGTGCCTTACACGGTTACCAGACACGCCTGTGTCACAAGCGATGTTAATAGGCCGTGTAGTATGACCGTGTGTCGCACACGGCTGAGACACACGCCTGTGTGGACAAAAGTAGGCTATCTGAAAAGCTAATTTACCATGCTATTGTCATGCACGAAAAATAACCAAATTGGTACCATTTCAACACATATCTTAGCAACCAAAACATGCTATTCCATTCACATATCATGCTATCTAACCATAACCATTTCAACTACTCCATTCTATATTCAAAAAAACATACCAAATTAATATGCCAAAATCATTAAGACTTACTTAAGTTCTAAATCCATTTCCTCATCAAATTATCATCAATATCATGAGGCAAATTTCACCATATTATCATCCCAAAATCAAACCACTATATACCAATCTTCAAAGCATTAATACACCAATTTGCAACTATCCAAGATGACCAACACATAACCACACCAAACAAGCCAACATATAAGGCGTTATATACATCATAAATATATCACTAACCAAACACAATTCAAGCCAACTTAAATAGCCATATATACCAACATTTACAAGCCAAATCTCATGGCTAAAATCATAACATCAAAACATACCAAGATGACACTAGCCTACACATGCTATATACCATATATACAAAGCTCCCAAAAGTACCAACAAGATGATCGATAGTGTGATGACATTTCCCGGCGATCCTTGACTTCGAGCTAGCTTCGATAATCTATAAAAAATGGAAAGAACACACAAAGTAAGCTTTAAAAGCTTAGTAAGCCATATACAAATAAAGGCTTCCCATGAATATTTGCATAACAATACTAATATGCTAAGCATAGCTATTCACATTCAAATACACAAACCTTTCTCATTGAACACATATTCGACATCTTGATCAAATTCATCATTTGTTTCACTTTTCAATACTCGTATGAATCTCGTATGTACCTGAGTTATTTAACTCATTCACACATTATTTCTCGACTTGACTTTGCCCGTTGAACCATTCGAAACCGTTAAGGATACTCAGGAATCGCATAAGCTCGAACAATGCCATATCCCAGATATAGTCTTACATGTTATCACATATCGATGCCACTGTCCTAGACAGGGTCTTACACGAAATCGATTAACAATGCCAATGTTCTAGACATGGTCTTACATGTAATCTGAATACAATGCCAATGTCCCAAACATGGTCTTACATGTAATCACATCTCGGTAACCTAATGTCATGACATTTGCATCCTATACTATTCCTAAAGTTCGTATGAGACTCTCAGATATCGAAACTTCATTGTTTCTTGCTCATATTTGCTCGTTCCAAATTCATAGCAATTCAATGACAATTAAACACGTATAATTCAATTTAAACACAGTTATTTGCATATGAACTTACCTCGTAGTCGAAATAGAGGGACCAGATCGACTATTCGTTAATTTTTGATTTCCCCCGATCTAAGTTCGATTTCTTTTGTTCTTCATCTATATACATTCAAAATTAATTCTTTTATTCATCAACACATTCAATTTAGTCCACAAACAGATATTTTAGCCAATTTTCACTTTGGCCCTAAACTTTTACATTTCTTGCAATTTAGTCCTTATTTCACTAATACATAAAATTTTACAATTTATTTCAAATACATGCTAGATGAATTTTCTTAGTACTCATATCAGCCCATATTTATCATTTATTCACATATTTAACCGCATATTTTCTCATTTTCATAATTTAATCCCTAATAAACATTTTCATCAAAAATCACTTTACAAAACTTAGATATCTATCACTAAGGTTTCATATTTCATCATCAAACATCTAAAAACACATGAATTCATCAATTTTAACTTTCAAAATCATCAAAACTTTCAAAAATTTGAGGCATGGGCTAGCTAGTACTCAAAGCAACGATCACCAAAACATAGAAATCATCAAAAAAGGGATAAAAAAACGTACCTTAATTGCTTGAATATACAGGGTCGAATGAAGAAACCTAGAATGACTTATTTTGATTCCTTATTTTTGTTTATGGTTGATGAAAATAAAGATGATAATGGTTTTGGTTTTGTTTATTAATTACATAATACATAGTTTACCATTTTACCCTTGGTTATTAAACCATTTAAACATCAAATATAAGACCATTTATGTCCATTCCCACTATCAATTGTCTATTTACAAGATAAGGACTTCACATTTAATAAACCATAGGAAATAGACTCCTTTATCAAATAGAATGAAACTTTTACATTTTACGCGATTTAGTCTTTTTTCTCAAATTGAGCTATTAAAAGATAAAATTAGCTCACAAAAATTTCACACTTACATATTCACATGCTATAAACACCAAAAATAATATTAAAATAATTTTGTGACCTCGTATTTGTGGTTCTAAAATCACTATTTTGATTTAGTTAAAATCGGGTTGTTATATCGATAATTTGGAATGGAATAACATGTGAATCGTATTCAATTTATTGTTAGATTAAATGATATGCTATGTTCTTACTAGGATTTATAAGCTTATTCATTCTTATGGATTGTTTTGTGGATCGTTGTTGCTGACACTTTGGATGGATCAAAACTTTAGCTAAAACTATCTATCGACTTTGGTAATTTTTGTATCTCTTAGGGTAGTGACATGTATAAAATTACGTAGGTCAATTTGAGGTTGGAATGAGTTTAGGATGTTATAAAATGGTGTTTGATGAATGTGTACATAATAACCAAAGGTGTTTGTGTTTTGATGTCATGTATGTACAATAGGTTACTTTGGCATGTATAAGTTGTTTTGGTAACATTTGGTGTTGGTTAGTTTGTGTCATTTACTTATGATGCATGAAATGTATGACTTAAATGGTAAGTTATGTTGAAGTGTTGATAATCATATGTGAGGTATGACTTGGTAAAGGTTGAGTTATGTTTGATAATAAAATTATGATCAACATATGCATGTTTTGGTAAGTTTGTATGTTTGAAATTGATATGCCTTGTATGGCATATTGGTTGAATGGTTTTGGACTTATGAATAGGTTAGTTCATGTTTTTTTTGGGGTCATGTTTTGATTCTTAGATTAGGTGTTTTAAAGGCCTTTAGATGGCTACTTGAATTAGTGATGGAAATTGCTTGTTTTTTGGCAAATTCATGTCCACAAGGTTAGAGACACCGGTCTCTGACTCAGTCGTGGATGACACACGGCCAGGCAACACAGCCATATGTCCTCTGTAGGTTTTAACGCATGCATGTCAGGCTATAACATGGCCTAGCACACGGGCGTATGTGGCTATTACGAGAGTTACATGGCCTAACACACGGACGTGTGGCTTGGCCGTGTGACCCAACTTAAAGAGTTACAAGGGTGAGGACACGGGCTGGGATATAGTCGTGTGTCGCTATTTGGATTGTTACATTTCCTAAGACACAGGTGTGTGTCTCAATCGTATGAGTCACACAGTTTGGCCATATGACTATGTGACCTTTGCAGTTTAATTTTTTTAATTTTTTATAATGCCCCAAAATACTTGTTTATGTTTTTTTTTGTAATTTTTTGACACAACTGTGTATCTGCTTCAATGGTTAAGTGTTTTGGGTGTGTATGAGAGGTTTCAAGTTCAATCCTTGGCTTTAGCAAATTTTGGTATTTTTCTAACTTAAGCCTTATACTTGCTCAGTGGGCTTATATTAAATTACTTGAAAAACCATATCAGAATGAGCCTACTGGTTCGAGGGGTAAGGGAGTCTGTATTTTGTGTAGAGGTTCTGTGTTCAAATCTCTGCCCGATTGTGGGTATTTATTTTTGATCGGTTATGGGACAGTGTTTTGGTGAAGTTAAAATTCTGGTAGTGGGTGGTTATGATAGTGTAGGTAGTTGGATTTGTGTAAATTTGTTTCCCCAAAAATCCTCTTCAGAAAAACTAACGTTCTTTCTCTTCTCCCATTTTGCCAAAATTCTGTCATATCTTCTCCCACCTCTTCTGATTTCTTTTGTGAATCCGTCGTCTCTTTTGTGCAATGATTGTTTACGTTCGTTCAGTAAGTACTGTTCTGCCACTATCTTGTTGTTTCATGGTTTGGTTTTAATGAGGGTTTGTGTTTGATTTTCAGTTAGGGGAATGTCAAGTTCCTGCTGGTGCTCTTGCAGTGATTTGAGCTTTTGGAGGAGCCTTTTCGTTACTGGTAAGTATTCGAGTGTATGGTTGGATTTTATGAGTTCCGTTTGTGAAAATTTTTTGTTAGAGATTCGAAGGTGTAATTGAAATTGGACATTTGGATACGCTGATTTTAGGTTTCGGGAGACTTAGGAGTGGTTTCGCATCAAACCGATACCAGGTGTGTACCCGAAACGTAGAAAAATGAGATTTGACAGAAGCCAAAAAACCCCACTGTCGACGCCACACGGCCGTGTGGTAGGCCGTGTGCTAGGACATGGCTGTGTGATCGACGAAGGCTAGGCCATATGCAAGAGACCGTGTGAGGGTCAGATTGTGGCCGTGTGAGCCGCACGTGCTAAACCAAACTGGGCGTGTGGGCCCATATAGGTGGTCCACACGGACATGTGGGTTTTTGAGCTAGGTCGTGTGATACACACGGGGAAGGCCAATCTGGGCGTGTGGGCCCGGACAGGCAAGCCAAACGGGCATGTGGGCCCATTATATTGAAATCTTCCGTAATGTCGTACGGGTCGTCCTAATCAACTGTGGGCCTACCGTAGGGTCGGTAAATGCTTTCTAACACTAAAACCAAGTGATCTGTTAGACTGAAATATGATTATGAGCATGCTTATGTTTGTTTATCTATTGTCTGTTTATAAAAGCATGTTAAACATGATTTATCTGTTAATTTTGTATGTATGTTCTGTTACTGTTATTGGGGTGGGATGATGTATATTGAAGGAAGTGTTCTAAAAGGCAGTTTATGCCTCATATTATCTGGCAGTACGGTTGCATCATATCTGTTATGTACTGTATCAGTACAACATGGTGTGTAGGGCTGGGTGGGTGTTTTAAACCCCACATGGTGTGTAGGGATGGTCGGAGATGGTGTGTTAAGGATGGAGGTAGGATATTTGATTTCTGATTCTAATTATTACACCTGTATCTGAATCTGAGATGGGCTTAGGCTCGAATTTCCATCTGTATCTGTAATGGGCTTATGCCCGATCTGTATCTATATCTGATTGAGTATATGATTCTACTTTTATTGCATGCTTATTTCTGTTGGGTTACACATTGAAATTATATAAACTTACATCTGTATGTCTGTTCTGTCAGGTAATCCGCAGACGTAGGCGGATCGGTGCAGCGGAGAACTGACGGTGACCACTCGCCATAAACTGTTTTATTTTGTTTATGGTTTTATTTAAGTTGGTGTTAAGATATGAGAGTTTTTATTTTCTGGGACTGTATGAAATTTGGTTTTTGTTGGTTGCTCGATTTATGCATGTTCTATCAAAAAGTTTTCTTTTAAAATGACGGTTTACTAAACCATAGTTTTCTAAATCATGAACTGTAAGCTTCCGTTCTAAATGGTTTTTAGGCAAATGGATTAATGTTTTGTAATAAACACAAAAAATTAAGAGTTGAATAAACGTTTTTGAAATTATTTAAAACAAATAAGAGCTAATAAACTGTAATGGTTTGATGGTGATGACCTAGTTTACAAAACCCATTCCATGTGACATCGCTAGATTCGGTGATAACGTCTAGGCCATGTTTTGGGTGTTACATTTAGTGGTATCAGAGCCAGATTGCAAAACTTGGCTGTGGATTTTGGGTTCTAAAATATGTTTAAAGAATTGGTTTTCAAATAGTTTAAAAATATTTTGATTAAGTATGTGGTATACCGAGTATCTAGCGCCGATCCTGTAAGTATTCTGAATCTTAGACAGTTTATTTGAAATACTGTAAAGAGCATATTTTGAAAACACTATAGTCAGTATTCTCTAAAACTGTAGTGAAACGAATAGAGATTGAAACTTTCGAAAACATTACTGAACTTCTGATATTTATTACAAAAAATATCTATTAACAAACATTAAGTTGATGCATAAAACTCTTAATGTAGATAAACCTGAATTAGGCAATGAGTGCTCGTAGAATTCGTGGACATGGTACTCGAAGCCGTGGTAGAGGCCGTGAGGGGTTCGAGCTGAGTCCTCATCTCTAGGAAGCATGCTGAATTTAGACAGTAGTGAGACACCCGTGTAGCTTGCTACTAAGACTGAGTCTCAGAGCTGATCGGCTGGGGACGACACACTGTCCCAAGCCATGCTGAGCATATTGGAGAGGGCCGCTGGACCTAATTCTGGATCTAGGGGCCAAGGGTCGGTAACTGAGCGACTCTGGTCTAATAGAGCTAAGTTGTTTACGGGTGTCACAGGAGTCGCCCCTAATGTGGCTGAGTATTGATTGGAGGCCATGTGGATGATTTGGACTGTACCCCCGTGCAGCAATTAAATGGCGCAGTCTCCTTGCTTCGCGATGAGGCTTACCAGTGGTGGTTGACGGTTAAGGAGGGCACTTAGCCGGATCGTTTAACTTGGGAATTCTTTAAGACTACATTTTAGAGCAAGTATGTGGGAGTTAGCTACGTCGATGCTCGCAGGTGTGAGTTCTTGAACCTCATGCAAGGTGACCAATCTATGGCCGAGTATGAGGCAGAATTTTTGAGGTTGAGCCACTATGCTCGAGGCATGGTGGCATCTGAGTATGAGAGGTGCGTTCATTTTGAGGATGGGCTGAGAGATAATCTGAGAGTTTTGATAGCTCTGCAGAGGGAGCGCGAGCTTTCTATTCTAGTTAAGAAGGTGAAGATCGCCGAAGATTTTAAGCGCGCAGAGCACCAGAATAGAGATAGGGAGAGAAGTAAGAATAAGAGGGATTCGGGGCTTTCGAGTTCTATGCAGAGGCCTAAGAAAAATGCCAGATCTGATGTGCTAGTTAGAGTGGGGGCTCCTGCTGCTTCAATTAATTTGCCGCTGATGGTTGCTAAGCTAACTAAAAATTCGATTGAGGTAAGTATACCTATCGAACAGTAGTATAGTTCTGGTGAGAGCGGAAATATTGTATCCACGAGGACTAAAAGTACTAGTAATTACTATCTTTTTATTATCTAGCCTAAAAATTAAAGGATGTTTTTAAACTGAAACTAGTTATCTAATTAACTAAGATTACAACAGAGATGAAAATTGGAAAATACTTTAGGAAAACCGATTGAGAAGACAATACCCAAGAAAGAATCCACCTAGACTTTACTTATTACCTTTGAATTAGATGATTTATTCACTTGACATATTCCATAGAAATCCCTAATTTATGGTAATATCTCTCTCGAGACTAAGAAAAACTGACTCTAGGTTGACTAATTGAAATCTCTTTCTAATTAAAACACCTATTGTCGCATTAACTCGATCTATGGATTCTCTTATTAGATTTGACTCTAATTCGGTAGATTTATGTCGTCCTATCTCTAGGATTGCATGCAACTCCGCTTAATTATGAATGATCTACTCTTAAACAGGGACTTTTGCTTCACTGAATAAGCACATTTGATAAACCGTAATTTATACATATTTTTGCCCTTGCTTATCACGTTTATGAATGGTTTCTCCTTAGATTTGGTGAATTTGATGCTCCTAATCCTTTAATTTCATGTTTTATACTTAGGTGAGCATAGGAGGATGAAAAGAACAAGAAACGGGCCAAAAACGGAGAAAATGGGCCGGCAAGGGAAAACAAGATGGCCTGGACTTCCTCACACGTGCAGCACACACGCCCGTGCCAATCTAACAGGCTCGACCACTGCCCAATCCAACCTCAGCACGGGCGTGTTGACATCTCAGCCTCGACCACGGCCTGAAGTAATCACACATGGCCGTGCCACATGGGCATGTCCCTGCCAAACCCTAGCTAAGTTCCATTCGAAGAAGGGCAAGGTTTGGGGCTTTAAGGCATTCTAAAGCCTATTTAAACACCCTAGAGGAAGACTAAAGGGGAGACAGAGAAGAGGGAGTAAGAAATTACTCCAAGAAAGCTGATTGATCTATCTCAAAAGCTGGATTCATCATCAAGACTGAAAATTTCTCTTCAATTTCCCTTCAGGAGTTTTGGGTTTTCTTTATGTGTTGTATTATTTATTATTCTAAGATGTTTTCTATTTGGTTATGAACTAAAACCCCTAAATACCTAAGGGGATGAAACCTAAGACGAATCTTGTTATTAATTTCTGAATCGTATGATAAATATTTGACTTGTTCTTAATTATGTGTTCTTAATTCTTGTTTTGGTATTTTAGGATATCACTTCAAGTTAATGCTCTTAGTTGGAGGATGAATAGTCCCTGGCTAAGAGTGACTTTGTCATAATTAAGCAGAGTTGATTGCGCACCTAGAGATAGGGTGACAAGATTTTACCGGATTAACGTGAAACCTAATAAGGGAATCCATAGTTCGAGTTAATGTAACTCTAGGGTGTTAATTAGAGAAAAGTCTCAGTTATTCAACCTAGGGATTAGACGTTATTAGTCTTGAATAGGTGTAATAACATAACTTAGGGATTTCTACGGAACAAGTTAAATGAATAAATCATCCGGTTCGGAGCTAGAATAACAAGTAAAAGTCTAGGTGGATTTTTCCTTAGGTATTGTCCTAAATCAATCGTTTTTCCCAAAAGTAATTTCCCAATTCTATTTTCTACAACTTCTTAGTTTAATTAATTAGTTAGTTAAAAAAAACCCCTCATTTCTTAGGTAGATAATAAAAAGACAGTCATTACTAGTACTTTTAGTCCTTTGGGTTCGACAATCCGGTCTTACTAAAGCTATACTACTGTTCGATAGGTACACTTGCCTACGTCGTGATAATAGTTAGTTTCAAGAATGATTAATTATAAATTTATAAAACTTATCACGGAAAATCACGATCAAGTTTTTGGCGCCGTTGCCGGGGACTAAAATATTAGGAACACTCAATTTTTAGTACTTTAGCCATTTATTTTTTTGCAATTTAAATTTAAATTTGATTTGTTTTACTAATTTTCTTTTTCTTTCTTCTGGCAGGTTCTTATAGTTTATGACTAGAAGAAACCCGTCAAGACCACTGCTTTTTGACGAAGAAATTGATCGTACAGCTCATAAAAACTGACGAGAAATCAGACGAAGCCTAAGATACACAGAAGAAGAACAGGAGGACGATATCTCAACTACAACTAAGGAGATGACTGAAAATCAAGACAATCAGCTACCTCCAGTAATACCTGCTGAATTAGCAAATCAGAATCCTGCTCCTCGTACTATGTATGATTATGCTAAACCTAATTTAACAGGAACTGAGTCAAGTATAGTTAGGCCTGCTATTGCTGCAAATAATTTTGAACTGAAACCTAACACGATTCAGATGATACATCAATTTCTTCAGTTTAATGGTTTGCAAGATGATATTCCCAACACTCGGCGAATTTTCTAGAAATCTGTGACACTTTGGCGTCTCTGATGAGGCCATTCATCTTCGGTTATTTCCTTTTTCACTGAGGAACAAGGCTAAACAGTGGTTGAACTCGTTACCACGAGGGTCCATCACTACTTGGGAACAAATGACCAAAAATTTTTTATTAAAGTATTTTCCGCCAGCTAAAACGGCTAAGTTACGTAATGATATCTCTTCTTTTATGCAGATGGACTTAGAAACTCTTTACGATGCATGGGAGAGATACAAGGACCTACTGCGAAGGTGCCCTCACCATGGGTTACCTCTATGGCTGCAAGTCCAAATGTTCTACAATGGTGTGAATCCCTCGACAAGACAGATGATTGACGCAGCCGCTGGTGGAAAAATCAACGACAAAAAACCTAAAGAGGCTTACGAATTTATTGAGGAGATGTCACTGAACAACTATCAATGGCAAGTTGTGAGGACTAAGCTGACTAAAATAGCACGCGTTTATAACGTCGATTCGGTTACTATGTTGTCAAATCAGGTAGAACTTTTGAATAAAAAAATTGATGGTTTACTTGGTTCTACGCAGGAACATCCAGTGATGAGGTGTAATTCAAGTGGAGGAGGTATGCATACAGATTATCAACCATTCAATCCTACAATTGAAGAGGATCAAGTCAACTATATGGGTAACAATAACTTTAGATCTCAAAATAAACCATACAGTAATACTTATAATGCAGGTTGGAAGAACCACCCAAATTTCTCTTGGGGTGGTCAAGGGAATCAAAGGCCACAAAATCCTCAGGGCTTTCAACAGCCACCTTATCAATAGGAAAATAAATCGAACCTTGAGGAGATGCTATCGAAATTCATCTTGGTGTCAAAAACCCATTTCCAGAATACTGAGAAGACACTTAAAAATCAAAAAACATCAATCCAAGGGCTCGAAACTCAGATAAGCCAGCTGTCCAAACAAATCTCTAAATGACCACAAGGTAGCTTACCAAGTAATACTGAACCTAACCCAAGGGAACAGCTCAACACAATAAATGTTCAACATGAAGAAGGATTCGTTGAGTCTGAGCTAGAACCGAGGCAAGAAAATGTGGTGAGCAGAGGTAATGGTGAGGCAAGTCATAATGAAAAGAAAACGGTGAGTGTAGAATATAAACCTCGTGTGCCATACCCTAAAGCAACAAAGAAAGACCATTCAGACAAAAAAATTTGGTAAATTCCTTAAACTTTTAAAAAAATTACATATTAACTCACCATTTATCGAAGCTCTATCGCAGATGCCGAATACAATGAAATTTTTAAGGGAGCTTTTAGCGAATAAGCAGAAATTGGATGAAGCGTCGCATGTGGAACTAAACATAGTTTGCTCAGCTATTCTACAGTATAAGCTACCCCATAATTTGAAAGATCCAGGGAGTTTTGTAATTCCTTGCTTAATTGTAGTTTAGATGTTAATAATGCATTAGTTGATTTAAGGGCAAGCATTAACGTCATGCCTTACAAAATGTTTAAGCAACTAGGTCTTGGGAAACCCAAATAGACTAAGATGAGCATTCAATTAGCAGATAAAACTATAAGATTTCCTAGGGGTATTATTGAAGATGTACTAGTTAAAATCGATAAATTTATATTCCCCGTTGATTTGTTGTTTTAGACATAGAGGAGAATAACAACACCTCTTTAATTTTTGGGAGGCCCTTTTTAGCAACTGCTAAAACAATTATTGATGTTGGCACAGGTGAGCTCACACTTCGTGTCGGAGACAAAACGATCACCCTGCAAGCTCGTAATTCTGGCAACACATCGAATATTCAAAGTAATTGTCCATACCAGTCTACTAAAACTGACAATATGACGCAATCTACTTTGCAGGAATTGAGTTTGAAAGAAGTTCGCGAGACATGTTCCAGTAATAATAAAGGACCCATTCATGAAGAACGAAGGCAACAAATAGAGGAGCTAGACGAATGGCGAGCACATAAACCGAGAACACACGATAAACTAAAACTACGCCAAAACAAGCTCGATACCTCTCCAAATCAACTTATGGTTGGAGATAAAGTTTTACTAGATGCCGCATATTCTCACATTGTCACTGCCAACCCGAATGAAGAAATCCATCTTACGGTACTTAGTATTTTCCCATTCAATACAGTCGAGGTCAGTCATCCTAAGTTTGACACTTTTAAGGTAAACAACACCCGTCTAAAACCTTATTTTAATGAGATTGATAGTAGGAATGAGGAGTATGGACTCCTCAAACCACCATGACCATTCAACGGAGAGGTAAGTTGAGCTTAGACTATAAATAAACGCTTCTCAGGAGGCAACTCGAGCAGTAATTGTATTAACTTCTTTAAATTTTAGTGTTTAGACACCTAACCTATTAACGAAGCTCTTGAAAACAGGTTCACCACAGAGACACGGCCAAGCACACGAGCGTGCTTAGGACTGTGTGGAAACAGGGCAAAGATTTCCCCAAAACACAGGCTGCGATAAATCGCCACGGTCGTGGGCAAACCTATCAAAACAACACGAGCGTACGACACGCCCGTGCTCTAGGACCATGGTTTAAATTGAGAAACTAGCATGGGCGTGCGGCACGCCCGTGTCTAGCACCTGTGGTCGAACCTGTTAAATTCACATGGGCATGGGCATACGAATACGGGCGTGTGAGATGACCGTGCCACTTACAAAATTAGATTATTTATCTTTTTTTTTTTTTACTTTTATTTTGATTTTTGTTTTTTTTTAACGCGACTTATCCTTAAAATTACTATCAGATTATTTCTTTCTAAAAATCATGCCTTACTTCCAGCTCTATCGTCAATCCTCCTCCACTCTACATAACTCCAAACTAGGGAGTTCATTCATTCAACACTCAGGAAGTTTCACTTCTCTCCCTATCTTATAATTTTATATTTTTCTATATATCTATCTTTGTACATTGAGGGCAATGTACATCTTAAGTGTGTGGGGGGGGGGAGTCATTTCATTATCTGAAAAATCCCTGAATGTTGCCTTGTTCTCTTGTAAATCTCTCATATCATGTTTAGATTGAATTTTGATTGATTTATGATTTTTATTGATATTTCTTGAATTAAAACATAGGCATTCATGCATTGATTATTTAAACTTTAATACATTAGAAAATTAAGTATGATAAGTTAATTTTTAAGAATTTAAAATTTTAGTTGTTTGCCCAAGTTTAGGTATTATCTTGAATTGAATTCCACAGGTTTAAACTAAAAAATCCATAATTTTTGTGAGATTTTGAGCCTTCAAGAGCATCTATTAATTCTTTCATGCTCACTTTTATTATTGCTTTGAGAGTGTCAATATCGAATTGTTATTCTAGAACTTACCTAATTATGCATGTCAATACCACACCATTTGATTTGATATGTCAAGATGATAGAGGCACTTAGGATTAACCCACTCATGCCATGAAAAGCCTACCTCCACGATTAACCCTTAGTAAAACCCTTTGAGCCTAACAAGCCATTCCTTGTATTACCCTTAATATTAACCTTTAACCCATTATTGTTGAAATCCCCTCAGTTAATTTGATCCCTATTTTT
Source organism: Gossypium anomalum (assembly GCA_025698475.1). Classification (NCBI taxonomy): domain Eukaryota; kingdom Viridiplantae; phylum Streptophyta; class Magnoliopsida; order Malvales; family Malvaceae; genus Gossypium; species Gossypium anomalum. The sequence continues at coordinate 23,829,921 of CM046966.1, forward strand.
TTTGAGATTTGATTTGAATAAATTGCTTAGCTATGTCTTGTTCTTAATAGTTAGTTTATGTTATTTGACTTGTTCTTAAAAGAAAAAAACATGTATACATTTTAGTAGTAGAAGTCTTCTATCTTTTAGTTCAAGTGTGTAAATTCGTTATTCTGAGAAGAAGCTCTATTGTACGCAATTAATGGTTAAATATTTTTCTAGTTAAGTAAATTTTCAACTCAATCTCGATTCTAACCCTTTCTTTCAGCTTGTGACCACAAGCCCTAACCAAGCCTCATTACAACCCTCTAAAGACTTTTTGATTGATGTATCATCTCGATTTATAGTGGTGGAGATTTGATTTTCATGCAAGCCTATGGTAATAACTTTTCATATTGACTGATGAGTGGTAATTTCGTTATCCTTAAACACGACGAGCGATTTGAGTGAATCTTTAATGAGGATGTTAAACTCTGTGAGATTTCGAATCGATAATAACTACTTAGATGATGAGAGATGCCTAAGTTTTTCATGATTAAATACTCAACTTGGAATGTTTGAAGCTTCAATGTTCTTTTAGTTGAATTCTTAATATATGATTACTTATGGATTTAGTTTGAGATATTATTAATAGGAATTATAAGTTGAGAAGATGGAATTCTTAATTATGAAGAGAGGATTTTGCTTGAGGACAAGCAAACGCTTAAGTGTAGGGGTATTTGATAAACCTCAATTTATACATACTTTTACCTTTCGCTTATCACGTTTATGATTGGTTTCTCCATAGATTTGGTGAATTTGATGCTCCGTAGATTAGGTGAGCATGAGAGGATGAAAAGAACGAGAAACGGGCCAAAAAAGGAGAAAATGGGCCGACAAGGGAAAACAACATGGCCTGAACTTCCTCACACGGGCAGTATACACGTCCGTGCCAATCTAACAGGCTCGACCATGGCCTAAACCCACCTCAGCATGGGCGTGTTGATATCTCAGCCTCGACCACGGCTTGAAGAAATCACACACGGCCGTGCCACACGGGCATGTCCCTGCCGAACCCTAGCTAAGTTCCATTCGAAAAAGGGCAAGTTTTAGGGCTTTTAGGAATTCTAAAGCCTAGTTAAACACCCTAGAGGAAGTCTAAAGGGGATACAGAGAAGAGGGAGTAAGAAATTACTCCAAGAAAGCTGATTGATCTATCTCAAAAGCTGGATTCATCATCAAGACTGAAAATTTCTCTTCAATTTCCCTTCAGGGGTTTTGGGTTTTCTTTATGTGTTGTATTATTTATTATTCTAAGATGTTTTCTATTTGGTTATGAACTAAAACCCCTAAATACCTAAGGGGATGAAACCTAAGACGAATCTTGTTATTAATTTCTGAATCGTATGATAAATATTTGACTTGTTCTTAATTATGTGTTCTTAATTCTTGTTTTGGTATTTCAGGATATCACTTCAAGTTAATGCTCTTAGTTGGAGGATGAATAGTCCCTGGCTAAGAGTGACTTTGTCATAATTAAGCAGAGTTGATTGCGCACCTAGAGATAGGGTGACAGGATTTTGCCGGATTAACGTGAAACCTAATAAGGGAATCCATAGTTCGAGTTAATGTAACTCTAGGGTGTTAATTAGAGAAAAGTCTCAGTTATTCAACCTAGGGATTAGACGTTATTAGTCTTGAATAGGTGTAATAACATAACTTAGGGATTTCTACGGAACAAGTTAAATGAATAAATCGTCCGGTTCAGAGCCAGAATAACAAGTAAAAGTCTAGGTGGATTTTTCCTTAGGTATTGTCCTAAATCAATCGTTTTTCCCAAAAGTAATTTCCCAATTCTATTTTCTGCAACTTCTTAGTTTAATTAATTAGTTAGTTAAAACAAACCCCTTATTTCTTATGTTAGATAATAAAAAGATAGCCATTACTAGTACTTTTAGTCCTTTGGGTTCGACAATCCGGTCTTGCTAAAGCTATACTACTGTTCGATAGGTACACTTGCCTACATCGTGATAATAGTTAGTTTTAGGAACGATTAATTATAAATTTATAAAAATTATCACGAAAAATCATGATCAACATCAAAACCTGAATTAATACCCTGGAATATGAAAACAAGAATTTAGAACTCACAATTAAGAATAAGAATAAGTATTTATCATATAACTCAAATAGTAATAAGATCCGTCTTAGGTTTCATCTCCCTTAGGTATTTAGGGAGTTTAGTTCATAACAATGGAAAACATCTCAAAATAAGGAAAATAATTAATCATAAAAAAACCCAAAAAACTTCTACAAAATTGGATGGAAATCTTCAGTCTTGATGTAGATCCTTGCTTCTGAGATGATTCTGATGGCTGTCCTTAGGTATATTCTGCCTTCTACTCTGTGTCTCCCCCTTTTAATCCTCTTTTAGGGTGTCTATATAAGCTTTGGAATGCTTCAAAACCCTCAAAATTAGCCTTTTCTGAGTAGAACTAGACTTGGGCTCGACAGGGACACAGCCTTGTGCCCTGCCCGTGTGAAGGTGCTCAGGACGGTGCAATTCTGACTTGGATTAATGTCGACACGGCTATGACACAAGAACGTGTGGTCTACCCGTGTGTCACACATGGGTGTGTGGATCACCCATGTGGAAGTACTTAGGCCATGTGAAACACTGTTTTAGGCCTATTTGGTCTATTTTTGGCCCATTTCTTGCTCTTTTTACTACCCTAAGCTTTCCTGAGTATAAAACACGAATTTAAAGGATTAGGAGCATCGAATTCATTAAAACCAAGGAAAAACTATCCATAAATATGCTAAGCATGGTGTAAAAATATGTATATATCACGGTTTATCAACCGCCTTGTGGTGATTGTGGCAAGCGCCATCCGGGTTTGTGTTAGAGGAGGATTGGGGCCTGTCTGAGATGTGGATCTTTAGAGCATCGTATTAGAGACTATCCACAGCGAGCAGATCAGACGCAAGCTCCGGGTTTTGTACAACTGCAGAGGGCAGTTCAACAGCTACCAAGGGGTTGTGGTCAGGCTTGTGGTGGTAACGGTTTGGGTCGTAGACAGAGAGAACCAGGCAGAGGTGCTAGTCAGACCGAGGTGAGGCAGCCTGCTTTGGTTTATGCTGCACATCACCGAGAGGATAGAGATACTCCTAATGTTATCACCAGTACGCTCTTTATATTTGATGTACCTTGCTTAGCTTTGATAGACAGTGATGCTCCTAGTCAGACCGTGTTCTTGAAGATTGATCTTCGTTTTGGGTATCATCAGTTGAGTAATGAAGCTAATGTACATAAGACTGCATTTAGGACTCGTTATGGACATTACGAGTTCCTAGTTATTCCTTTTGGTCTAACTAATGCTGCGGTCGCATTCATGGATTTGATGAATCGAGTGTTTCCGCCTTATCTGGATTAGTTTGTCGTGGTCTTTATCAATGACATTCTGGTTTACTTTAAGACTGAGGATGATCATGATGAGCATCTTAGGGTAGAGCTTCAGATACTGCGTGAGAAGCAGATTTACGCTAAGCTAAGGAAGTGTGAGTTCTAGTTGCGTGAAGTAACTTTTCTAGGGCACATGGTTTTCGCTGAGGGGATTCGTGTTGATCCTCAAAAGATTGAGGCTGTGCTGGATTTGAAACAGCCTAAGAATGTATATGAGATCTGTAGCTTTCTAGGTTTGGCAAGATATTATCGATGGTTTGTCGAGGGGTTCTCATTGATTGCAACTCCTCTTACCAAGATTCTACGTAAGGGTGTCCCTTTTGTCTGGACTGATGTGTAGCAAGAGAGCTTTGAGAAGCTCAAGTCTGTTCTAACTCAGGCTCCTGTTCTAACTCAGGCTGAATTTGACAAGGGGTTTGTGGTGTACAATGACGCATCGTATGTCGGTTTGGGATGTGTTCTGATGTAAGATGGTAAGGTTGTAGCTTATGCATCTTGTTAGCTTAAGACACATGAAGGGAACTATTTGACGCATAATCTCAAGTTGGCTACAATGGTCTTCGCGTTAAAGATATGGAAACATTATCTGTATGGTGAGAGGTGTATCATCTACACTAGTCATAAGAGTCTCAAGTATCTCCTTACTCAGAAAGAGTTAAATCTTAGGCAGCGTAGTTGGATTGAGCTGCTCAAAGATTATGACTGCACCATTGAGTATCATCCTGGTAGGGCTAATGTAGTAGCCAACGCTCTAAGTCAAAAAATGATGTTTGACTTAAGGGCGATGTTTGCTCGCCTTAGTCTGTTTGATAATGGGAGTCTGTTAGCTGAGTTGCAGGTTAAGCTTACTTGGATTGAGCAGATTCAAGATAAACAGTTAATGGATGAGACTCTAGGTGTGTGGTTCCGTCAGGTTGAGAGTGGTACTACTTCTGATTTTGGATTAAAGAATGATGGTGTGTTATGTTTTCAAGGACGGATTTGTTTGCCGAACGATTCTGATCTAAGGCAGTCTATTCTGAGGGAGGCACATAGTAGCCCTTATGGTATGCATCCAGCAGTAATTAGATGTATCGCGACCTCCGTGAGTTGTACTGGTGGCCGGGTTTAAAGCATGAGGTTGCAAACTTTGTGGCTCGATGCTTTACATACCAGCAGGTTAAGGCTAAGCACCAGTTACCTTCGGGATTGTTGCAGCCGGTCAATATTCCCTTATGGAACTGGGAACGTGTAACGGTGGAATTCGTTAGTGGGTTGCCCTTGATACCCACTAAGAAGGATTCTGTTTGGGTCATCGTGGATCGATTGACCAAGTCTAACCACTTCATTCCAGTTCGGACGAACTTTTCTCTTCAGAAGTTGGCAAAGCTATATATCTCTGAGATAGTTAGACTGCATGGGGTTCCAGTGTCGATTATTTCTGACAGGGATCCTCATTTTACATCTCGGTTCTGGATGAAGTTACATGAAACGCTGGGGTTGAGACTGGACTTCAGTACTGCATTCCATCCTCAGACCAATGGTCAATCTAAAAGGGTAATTCAAATATTGGAGGATATGCTTCGGAGTTACGTGATTGATTTCTAAGGTAGTTGGGAGGATTATTTACCGTTAGCAGAGTTCGCCTAGAATAACAATTTCCAGGTAAGCATTCAGATGGCACCTTACGAGGCTCTATATGGTCGTAAGTGTTGCACTCCGCTATGCTGGACCAAGTTGGGTGAGCGTCGAATTTTGGGTTCTATGTTGGTTTTTGAGACCGAGGATAAGGTTAGACTGATTCAGGATCGTCTGAAGGCTGTATCTAATAGGCAGAAATCGTATACAGATCTAAAGATACATGATACAGTGTTTTCGGCAGGGGACTCCGTTTTCCTTATGGTTTCTCCCTGGAAGAAGATTCTGAGGTTCGGTCGTAAGGGCAAGCTAAGCCCTAGGTTTATTAGGTCGTATCAAATTCTGAAACGAGTGGGATCGGTTGCTTATTAGTTAGAACTACCTCTGGAGTTGGATCGCATCCATGACGTATTCTATGTTTCAATGTTGAGACGGTACTATTTTAATCTGTCCCGTGTTGTCTCTGTTGAGGAGATCGAGGTTAGGCCAGACTTGACTTTTGAGGAGGAGCAGGTTTAGACTCTGGATCACAATGTTAAGGTTCTATGGAAAAAGTTCATTCCATTAGTGAATGTGCTATGATGGAATCATAACTCCGAGGAGGCCACGTGGGAACCTGAGAATTCGATGCATCAATAGTATCCTTATCTTTTTTTGATTTGGTAAATTTCAAGGTCAAAATTTCTTTTAGGGTGGTAGATTTGGAACTCCTAAAAAATTTGTTTATGTTTTTTGTAATTTTTTGACACAATTGTGTTTCTGCTTCAATGGTTATGTGTTCTGGGTGTGGATGAGAGGTCTCAAGTTCAAGCCTTGGCTTTAGCAAATTTTGGTATTTTTCTGACTTACGCCTTATACTTCTTCAGTGGGCTTATATTAAATTACTTGAAAAACCATATCAGAATGAACCTGTTGGTTCGAGCGTTAAGGGAGTCTGTATGTTGTGTAAAGGTCTTGTGTTCGAATCCCTGCGCCAATGTGGGTATTTATTTTTGATCGGTTATGGGACAGGGTTTTGGTGAAGTTAAAATTCTGATAGTGGGTGGTTATGATTGTAACAACCCTAGCCCGTGTCCGTCGCTGGATTAGGGTTAAGAGGCATTATCGATCGAATACAACGTTCACATATAATTATACATTCATTACCAAAATCTGTTCAAAACATTCACAATGTCCCTTATAAGGCTCTACGAGGCCTTAAAACATGCTTAGAAGTGGTTCGGGACTAAACCAATAATATTTGCAAACTTAGGGAAACCTAGAAAATTTTCAAACATTTAAGGGTCACACACCCGTGTGAATAAGCTGTGTGCCTCACACGGTTACCAGACACACCCGTGTGATAGGCTATGTGAAAATAGGGCATACATACTGAATTACACCTTACGGCTGAAGACACGCCCGTGTGCCATGGCCGTGGGAAAACTTGGGAGGTTACTGACTTGGGTTACATGATCGACCACACACCCCTGTGCTAGCCCGTGTGTCGCACACGGCCAGTAGACACGCCCGTGTGTCTAGGCCGTGTCAAAACTGTAGGGCATACTAACTTAATTTGAAAGGGTACCCCAGGGGACGCACGGCTGAGACACACGCCTGTGTCTCTGCCCATGTGAACAAAAAAAATAGGCCATTTGAAACGCGAATTTGCCACCCTTTTCTCATGCACACCTAGCCATCAAAATGGTATTATTTTAAACACATATATAGGTAGCCAAAACATGCCAATTCACACACATATTATGCCATCTATCATCAATCAATTCAACTACTAAATTACATATTCAAAACATACCAAATCAACATGCCACAATCATCAAACTTACATAATTCCTAAAAGAATTTTCTCACCTTTTTATCAACCAAATCATACCTCTCAAACATATTAATTCATCATCCTCAAATCATACTAAAATATACCAACTTCCAAGCAATAATACCACAACATATAACTATCCAAAAGAGCGTCCATACAATCATTCCAAACAAGCGAACACTTATGACATTATATACATCACATATGTCATTTATCAAACATATAATTCTAGCTAACTTAAATGGCCATAATCCAACATTTACAAGCCAAAACTCATGGCTATAATCACAAATCAAAACATACCAAGATGAAATTAGCCTATACATTCCATATACCATATATACAAAGCTTCAAAAGTACCAACGAGATGATCGATAGTGTGATGATGTTTCCCGACGATCCCAGAGTTCGAGCTAGTTTCAATAATCTATAAAACATGAAAAGAACACACAAAGTAAGCTTTAAAAGCTTAGTAAGCCATATACAAATAAAGCTATCATACGAACCTTTGCATATCAATTCAAATATACTAAACATAACTAATCACACACAAGTTCGCAAACCTTTCACATTGAACAGATATTCAATATCATGATCAAATTCATCATTTACTTCACTTCTCAATACTCGTATGAATCTCATACGTACCTGAGTCACTTAGATCATTCAAATATTATTTCTTAGCCTGACTTTTCCTGTTGAACCATTCGGAACCGTTAAGGATACTCAGGAATCACATAAGCTCAAACAATGCCATATCCCAGATATGGTCTTACAAGTTATCACATATCATGCCACTATTCTAGATAGGGTCTTACATGAAATCGATTAACGATGCCAATGTCCCAGACATGGTCTTCCATGTAATCACATCTCGGTAACCTAATGTCATAACATTCGTATCCTACACCATTCCTAAGGTTTGTACGGGACTTTCGGATATCGAAACTTCATTGTTTCTTGATCGTATTGGCTCGTTCCACATTCATAGCAATTCAATGAAAATTAAACACATATAAGTCAGTTTAAAGACACTTATTTGCATATGAACTTACCTCGTATTAGGGATTGACGTATCGGGTCAACTACTCGACAACTTTCAATTTCCCTCGATCTAAATTTGATTTCTTTCGTTCTTGATCTAAATACATTCAAAATTAACACTTTTATTCATCAAAACATTCAATTTAATCCAAAAACACATATTTAAGACAATTTACACTTTGGCCCTAAACTTTCACAGTTCTTACAATTTGGTCCTTATCTCATAAAAACACAAATTACACAATTTATTTTTAATTTCATGCTAGAAAAATTTTCCTAGTGTACATATCAGCCCATATTTATCATTTATTCACACATTTAACCACACATTTTCACATTTCCACAAATAAATCCCTATTTGACATTTTTGTCAAAAATCACTTTACAAAACATGTATATCAAACACCAAGCTTTCATAATTCATCATCAAACATCCAATAACACATGAATTAATCAATGGTAACTTCCAAAATCATCAATACTTTCAAAAATTGAGGCATGGGCTAGCTAGAACACAAAGCAACGATCACAAAAAAACATAGAAATCATCAAAAATCGAGCTAAAACCGTACCTTAATCAAGAAAAGAGTTGGTCGAACCCTAGATGTGTGTAAATTCTTCTTCTTCTTCTGCTTTAATTTCGGTTAAAAGATGATGATAACACATAATTTTAATTTTGGTTTTATTTATGTTAAATTTATTTACCAAATTACATATTTAACCTTTACTAAACCATTTAAAATCATCATAATATATGCCCATTTATCACCATTACCACCATCAATGGTCTATTCATAACATAAGGACCTTTGGTTTAATAAGCCATAACAATATAGCACTTTTAACTTATAGCATGCTACTTTTGCATTTTACGCGATTAAGTCTTTTTTTCTCAAATTGAGCTATTAAACGATAAAATTAGCTCACGAAATTTTCACACATATATATTCACATGCTATAAACACCAAAAATAATATTAAAATAATTTTAAAACCTCGGATTTGTTGTTCTAAAACCACTATTTTGATTTAGCTAAAACTGAGCTATTACAATGATAGTGTAGCTAAAATTCAGTAAATTTGTTTCCCCAAAAATCCTCTTCAAAAAAATTGGCATTCCTTCTCTTCTCCCTATTTTTTGAAATTCTGTCACTTTCTCTCCCACCTCTTTTGATTTCTTTTTTGATTTCGTCTTCTCTTTTGTGAACTATTATTTGCGTTCGTTCGGTAAGTACTATTCTGGCACTATCTTGTTGTTTCATGGTTTGGTTTTGATGAGGGTTTGGGTTTGATTTTTGATTAGGGTAAGTTAAAGTTTCTACTGGTGCTCTTATAGTGATTTAAGCTTTTGGAGGAGCCTTTCGTTACCGGCAAATATTCGAGTGTATGGTTGGATTTTGAGAGTTTCGTTTGTGGAAATTTTTTGTTAGAGTTTAAAAGGTGTAAATAAAATTGGACATTTGGATACGTTGATTTTAGGTTTTGGGAGGTTTAGGAGTGTTTTCGCATCAAACTGATACCAGGTGTGTACCCGAAACACAGAAGAACGAGATTCGACGAAAGTCAAAAAACCCTATTGTCGAGGCCACGTGGCCATGTGGTAGGCTGTGTGCGACGACACGATCGTGTGATCGAAGAAGGCCAGGTCGTGTGCAAGACATAACCGTGTGAGGGTCAGAGTATGGCTGTGTGGGCCACACGGGCGTGTGGGTTTTTGGGCCAGGCCGTGTGATACACAGAGGCAAGGCCAATCTGGGCGTGTGGGCCCACGGGCTTGTGGGCCCATTATACTGAAATCTTTCGTATGATCGCACAGGTCGTCCTAATTGATTGTGGGCCTACCGTAGGGTCAGTAAATGTTATCTAACCCTAAAGCCAAGTGATCTTTTAGACTAAAATATGGTTATGAGCATGCCTATGTTTTTTTATCTGTTGTCTATTTATAAAAGCATGTTAAGCATGATTTATCTGTTAATTCTATATGTATGTTCTGTTAATTCTGTATGTATGTATGTATGTATGTTAAGTATGTATGTTCTGTTATTGTTTAGAAGTTGTATCCGTCAAGAATGATGTCTGCAATTAATTGTTTTAGAATAACTGCTTAAAATTTTCTCAAGAGAAAAGAAAAGGGTAGTATCGTCTATTAAGATCTAGAAATAGCCAAGCAGGTAGATGAATGATGATACATTAAGAATTTTTAGTGATGTATAAGTATGCAATCATTTAATTGACAATGTAAAAGTATCCACCAAAGACAGATATGTGGAAATCCAAATATTCAGGACGAAGAATTCAACATGTTAAATTTAAAAGGTATACTGTGTCTGATCACACTAAGTTCCTCTGAGGTTACGAAATGATATGTTTATATTTTAGGTGTTGTTGTTTAAGTGTGTTCACCGAGAGGGATAAGCCAGGATTACGTTAGAGAAGCGATAAACAGGGAAAACTATGTATACAGTGGACTTATTTGGACAAGTGGCGTATTGTAGGACTACGCCATATAAGTATGTTTTATTAAATTTATGTATTGTAATAAATTTTTATTGATATGATGATGATGTTTAAAAATACTTCCTTATTTCTTTAATAATGAATTATGGTAAACGTTAAGGAAAATGTCTTGAGTCAAAAGGATAAGAAGGCTATTTAAAAATTTTGTTAAGTGAATTGTGAAAAACACCTAATATTCAGACCCGGAGAAATTAGGTCGAATTGAGGGCGTTACAGGGAAGGCGTGTTGCAGCACACAACTTTAAACCTAAATTTTGTAGCTCGTTTTGTTGTGTTGCGACCTCAAAAGTTCATGTTGCAACCTAATTGTCATTCTTAATTCTCCTAATCCTAAAAATTGGTGTCCTACGCACTCTATAAAGCTCGTTAAAACTACCTTAGGCCCATATCGACCCATTAGGTCAAATATAGCCAAATTATGCGTAAAAACATTTATTTTGCTAAAAATTAAATCTAAGTTACTGATCTATCGTAATTTTCTGTAGTAGATTAAAATGATTTTTGCACTTTAGGAGCTTGAAAATAAGTATTATCATTAGGTTTTAATTATGTTTTAGTAAGTTTAGTTAAATTCAATAAAGGGTGCAAATTGATTCATCTATTGACCTTAGGGGCCGAATAAGGCTAAGGATAAGCTAATGCGCATTATGAATGTACAAAAGACCATTAAAAGGCTGCTAAACTGATACTGGTCATTAGGTCACAACACTGAGGATTCGATGTTGCAACATTAGGAGCATATTAGAAAAATTCTGAGACTGTTTTTGATTTCGTGACATACCCCTTAAGACACCCTGAAAAAGAGCATACTGACTTCTACGACGTGATACAGGTCCTAATGTGTCGCGACATTGGCTCTGGACTGGAATTAGTGCGAGCCAGAGGTATTTTGGTCCACACAATTCAACTTTAAGCTTGAAAATGTCAGCTAACCTAGGGTTAAGGCCGACAACCACCTCAAATCTATAAATAGGCTCATTTGGCACATGTTATAGACACCAATTACTTAGCCTAGAATCTCTCTTTTCAATTCTAGTTTAGTTTTTTCTCTTTTCTTTGGTTTTAGAGGTATTTTAGTTTGTTCTTTATTTTATCTCGGAAGATTTGGTTTGTGGATGCGATTATACTTTGTGGATTCATTCTTCTTTGTAATACAAGTTAGGCTTTTTCTTAAACTTTATACTTTTGATTCAATTATCATGTTTATGCTTTATATCAATTTTTTATTGTTTATGAAAACCATGAGGAGCTAATCCCTCTATGGGGGATTAGTGAGTGGAGGTATTATTTATGAACTATTTTGTAGGGTTACTCAACAGATCAGCTGTTTGGGAAATGAGGAATCTAAACCCTAGGCTTGACGACCCTAGGAAGTTATCAATGTGGTAATTAACTCAAAATTGGTATGATCTATCCATGAACACTATAAACATGAACCAGTTTTAACTGTAAGGTCAGAAGATAAGTAGCCCTTGCTGATTTGTTATTCTAGTGGACGTATCGGGAGATCTTGCTAAGATATCGGCTAGTTGATTGATAAGGAACCCAAAGCAACAGATCTAAAGAGAATAACAATTTAAAGAAATCACTAATATTTTATTTTAGGTTATTTTAGGTTTAGTGTACGGCTCGTAGTAGGGGAACACCTATCTAGCCAGTAACAGATCTAAAGAGAATAATTTGAAGAAATCATTGATAACAATAGCAGCAACAATAACAAATACAAGATCCACCACCACTTGCTCTAGGTAGTGTACCATGTGAGAATTCATTGTTTGACGAAGCTAAGGACAATGATTTAGAAGATCCATCAATTCCACCGCTGTTACCCGCAAAATTACCTATGGCACGTAACGAAAGAACCTCAAGAGACTACATATTATTGAATCTTGACATGGTTAAGGAGAGCATAACAAGGCCGGCTATCACAACTAACAATTTTGATATCAAACCGACAATGATTTAGATGATCCAAAATAATCTGCAATTTAGGGGCATAATGATAGAGCATCCGAATCAACATTTAAAACGATTTCTCCAACTTTGTGATACTTCAAGTAAAACGGGGTCACTGATGACTCTATTCGACTATGGTTATTTCCCTTTTCTTTGATTGATAACGTTTTTTCTTGGTTAGACTTGTAGGCATTATGATCTATCACGATATGCGATGAGCTTGCTAGAAAGTTCTTAAAGAAGTTTTTCATTTTACTTTTCAATTTCTCGATACTTATTTTACTTGTCATATTATTATTATAAAACCCCAAAAAATTATTATTTATATTTTCGTAATATAACCAATTTTAAGTACTAATGTGATATTTGGTGTTTAAGTTGAAGTTGATTTAGTACCAAGTCTCCTTTGGGTATGATCATTGGAGTACTCACCTACTCCGTTTTAACTATATTACAACCTAACCCATACACTTGCGGATATTGTCTCATTTATATATATTTTGCTGTAGCAATCACACATTGGACATTTGTACGTCTAAAGGCAGTCAAGTTGTTGGCGTCGTTGCCGAGGAGGCAGTGTCACTAGTTCGACTTTAATTTTTGCAATTCAAATAGAATAATTTGGAAATTCTTAGGTTATAGATACGAATTTACTTTTCTTGTTTTTTTTTATTAATATTCTCTTTTTAGGTTTAGTGTACGACTCGTAGTAAGGGCAAACCTATCTAGCTAGTAACAGATCTAAAGAGAATAATTTGAAGAAATCATTGATAACAATAGCAGCTGCAATAGCAGATGCAAGATCCACCACCACTTGCTCTAGGTAGTGTACCATGTGAGAATTCGTTGTTTGACGAAGCTAAGGACAATGATTTAAAAGATCCATCAATTCCACCACTGTTACCCGCAAAATTACCTATGGCACGTAACGAAAGAACCTCAAGAGACTACATATTATCGAATCTTGACATGGTTAAGGAGAGCATAACAAGGCTGGCTATCACAACTAACAATTTTGATATCAACCGACAATGATTTAGATGATCCAAAATAATCTGTAATTTAGGGGCATAATGATAGAGCATCCGAATCAACATTTAAAATGATTTCTCCAATTTTGTGATACTTCAAGTAAAACGGGGTCACTGATAACTCTATTCGACTATGGTTATTTCTCTTTTCTTTGATTGATAACATTTTTTCTTGGTTAGACTCGTGGGCATTAGGATCTATCACGATATGCGATGAGCTTGCTAGAAAGTTCTTAAAGAAGTTTTTCCCTACCAGGAAAATGGTTCAACTAAGAAGAGAAATTGTTGTATTTAGACAATTGTTAGGGGAAAGTTTTCATGAGGCTTGGGAATGTTTTAAGACATTGATCTAAAAATGCCTGCACCACAGCTTCATTGAGTGGATGTGATTGCAGGTGTTTTATAATGGGTTGGATGCATATGCATGGTCTGAATTAGATGGGGCAGTAGGAGGAGCTCTTATGAACAGGATGTATGAGGATGCAGACGAATTAATAGAAAAAATGGTAATGAAATCCTATTAGTGGCCTATTGAACGATCCACGTATGGCCAGAAACCCTATACCAGTAGTTAGTGGACAAACTTAATCATATTGAATTTTCAAACAATGCATTGTCCGTGTATGGAGGGGACAAACTACTCTTCCATTATATCAATAATCCTACCGAGGATGTAAATTATATCAGGAATAAAGGTGCAAACCATTTTTCGAATACTTACAATCTCGATTGGAGAGATTACCCGAAATTGAGATGGGGAGGAAATCAAGGAGGAGGTAATAATTCAAATCTAGTTAAAAATCCTAATTATCAATCTCCTTATTTGCAGAAACCTCAAGACAGGGCCAACCCAAATGACTATACTGTATGTGGTCAATGTCTGGATCAAATTGAAGGGGAAATGCAGTCAATAAGAATTGAAGTGAAACAAGTGCAATCTGAGTGTAGCAATTCAACAAGAACATTCACTAAATTGGAGGACCACATAAGCCAATTAATGAGTATGATGAGAGATATTAAAAGGCTAATTAGTACTGGCATACCTAGTAATACTAATAATAATTCTCGATAAGAAGTGAAAGAGCAAGTAAAAGCAATGGCGCTTCAGTCGGGCAAAATCTTAAGTAGCCCAACAACCTTGACATAGGAGGATGAAGAGGGCCCTCCAGAAAAACCCTCAGAAGCTGATCAGGAACCAGAACTAGAGGGGGTCATTGAACCAGTAGCCTAACCAGAAGAGAAGTTAAAAGAAAAAGCTACTAACACACATGTATCGTTTCGTTCCAGATTAGAAGAGAAATATAAATAGGATGCGGACGAGCTCTTAAGTTTTTTAAACTTGTTCAAAACGCTAAATGTCAACCTACGATTAATTGAACTAACCGAGAAAGTCCCAAAATAGGCCAAATTTTTAAAAGAAATCATGTCTAAGCATCAGAAAGTTAAGGTAGGATAGCAAGTCAACATAAATGCGTCCTGTAGTGCTATTATTTCCAGACAGGTACCCTAGAAACTGAAAGACCCAGGAAGTTTTACGATTCTAATAGAAATAGGGAGCATTCTTTTTATGAAAGCTCTATTCGATTTAGGGGCTACTATAAACCTAATGCCCTTATATATTTTTGAAAAACTCAGGGTAAGGGACCTAAAAAAGTATTCAAATTACACTACAGTTAGCTGAAAGATCTGCAGTCCAACCTAAAGGGGAATTAGAGGGTGTGCTAGTTAAGGTGCGCAATTTTATTATCCCGACAGATTTTGTAGTATTAGATTTTGAGAAGGATCAGGAGATATCCATCTTGTTGGGAAGACCTTTTCTAGCCACATCCAGATCCACCATTGATATCAAGAAAAAAATAATTAATGATAAAAATTAATGGTGAAATTAAAACTTTTATATTTGGATCACCAAAGTGAGGAAAGCCGAAGGAAACCAGGAGAGTAGTGTCATTACATATTTACTTTCGAATCTAACTGCTCGGAATCCAGTGAGATGCTTAATGTGATTTTTGCAGGGTTAAAGAGTAGGCATAAGAAAGGATAGAAGCGAAAAAAATGAAGGGACACGATAGGCATTAAACAAATGCTAAAAGAGGTTTAAGTAGGAATGTGTCGATAGAACTGTTGGATGAATTCTACAGGAAAACATGATGAAACTTTAAAAAAAAAATTCTTATATGTTATTGTATATTCAACTAACCATGTAGTTTAGATTTTAACTTATATTAGATGTGTGCTTACTATAGATCGAGGCATCCTAAAAATAAAAAATTCGGGCTGAAATAGAGTCGGTGTGGCAACACGAAAATCCCGTCTTGCCACACCGCATGCAGAATGCAAAAATTAGAGAAAGCAACTCGATATCGCGACATGGCATCTCCACGTGGCAATATAGAAGACAGTATCCCCAAGTTTTCTAAACTGCAGGGTGTGTCGCGACGTCGATAAATTGATAGGGATGTCATAATATAGAACTCCTTTGTCGTGACGTCGCTATAATTTTCTACAGGTTTGACCCAACCCGTTAGTGCGACTCGGTGGCCTTAAAACCTATGTTAGCCGATTTTTAACCATCTAAACATTACTTTATAACCCCAAAACACATTATCCACCTTTTTAAACACTTATTAACCTTTTAATCCTTTCAAACCTCTTAAAACCTTAAAACCTAATTTTCACCTCTTCGTTTTGATTTTTTTTGAACTCCATCTTTTAATCATGCTTGGTGCAGCGAAAAAAGGGAGCACTTAAGGGAACAATAGATGTCAAACAAACACGAGGAATTCAATTACTTCTACGAGGTTAAAGTTCCTAACATAAACTTTTACTATTCCATTAAATTTCTTTGCTTGATATTTTGCTTTAGTTCTTAGTTTAACAATCATGCCTCCTAGAAAGGTTAGATGACCTAATGAACCGAAGCCATTAACAGTTCAAAACCCCTCTAGGTTTTCACACCCGAATGTTGAAAAATATATTAATGAACTTTAAGGGAAAACATTTATTCAAGAGAGGGGATTTGATCCGTATATGATCATTTGTAAGGAGATATGGCCTCTATTTAGGTACCATAGGTGGGAACATTTTTGGATGATCTCGAAAGATAATGCTGTGGTCCCAATAGTTCAATAATTTTACGCATTTTTACGGGATCATGAGTCTAGAAATATTGACGACCATATATAGGATATTGTATCTGTGCGGGGGATAGAAGCCAAAGTAGCCCCTTGAATTATTTTTTATTTTTACAATGCTCCATACTATGCCCAAGATTTTATTGATGAAACTGATTTAGAATACTTTTTAGGACATAGACATGGACAATATTAAAAACTACTTAACCGAGGGAAGGGGCGAATGGAGATACCGCCTAGGCACTAGTATCCCAACCTCCTTCAATCAAGCTATCATGTTCCCAGAGGCTAAAATGTGGATTCAATTTGTGTGAACACGTATATTCCCTAATTTAAATTAATCTAATGTTAATACCTTTCGAGTAGTTTTACTGTATGCTATTTTACAAAAAAAGTAGGTATCTATCAGGAAATGGATCCACCAAAAGATGAAGAGATGTATTAGTGGCCAGAAAGTGGGAGTTTTCTATACATTACATTGTACATAGGCATTAAGTAATAAAATGTACCAAATGATATAGAAAATATAAGGAAACGAGCATGCTAGTATGAATGATAAATGGTTGAATTTGAGTTTGTTTGTTGATTAAATTTGTGCATATTGAGATATTTAGGGATAACCTAAGGCATTTTTTGAAACATATCTAGAGCTAAAAAGCTAACCTGTACTGATTCACCTTTAGAACCTATTTTGAGCCTGCAAAGACTTCTTGATGAACCATATTATAAAACCTAAGCCAAATATGTTAATTTGTATTTACTCTCTTTCTTTGGTCTTGAACAACACAATTATAAATGTCTAGCTATATGTATTGAGGGTTGAGAAGATATATCACGATGATTTTTGTAAAAATAGAGTGAAATAGGAAAGATCATTGTGATATAGGAACTATATGTTAGCTTAAAAGTGCAGAACAAAAGAAAATTTTAAAAAGAAAATACGCGTAGAAAAAGTACTTGAAAAGCAAAATAATTTGTGAGTGAGATGTATTGAAAAAGAAAAAGGTTGCAAAGTCACAAAAATAAGAAAAACTAGTAGACTAGCTATAGTTACTATATTATGATATGATTTCCTATGTGGAGAGATAAGGAAGGTGAGAGAAGGAGAAATAAGGCGGTCAGCGGATAAGGGTCGCTAAGGGGAAAAAGTAGGGATTGATACAATATGCCAAACTATTTTCGTGTTTGCAACCATCTTGATACCTTATGTGTTTGAATTTCATACCTGTCCTAAGCCTTAGAATGTTACAAGCCGAAAAGTCCTATGTGACCTAGGTATCTTTATGCATAAATGATATACTAAGCAGTCGCATGAGCAACTATTTGTATTCTGCTAGGATAATCAAACTACTTGTATGATTTGTTGATGGATTCCTACATGTGAGACCCTTAATGTTTGTATTCTTTGTAATGTACTGAACTTAGATGTCTGAGGTTAGAAGTGGTAAATCAATTATGCATCATGTCAACATTATGCGTAAAGTTGAAATGCCTAGTCATGTGCTCCAAAGTTAATGCTTGTATCATATTTTCTCAAGGGTCATCTTTTCAATTTCTTGTTTTTGTCTGTGTTGCTTGATGACAAGCAATGACTTAAGTGTGGGGGATTTTGATCTGTCGTAATTTGGTGTAGTAGATTAAACTAATTTTCGCACTTTAGGAGCTTGAAAATAAGCATTATCATTAGGTTTTAATTATGTTTTAGTAAGTTTAATTAAATTCAATAAAGTGTGTATATTGAGTCTTTTATTGACCTTAGGGGCCAAATAAGGTCTAAGGGTGGGCTAATGGACTTTGTGAGTGTACAGGAGACCATTCCTTCTTTTATTTACCTATCCATTTCATGTTAATCCTCTATTTAAAAATTTGAGAGATGTTAACGTGATTTCTACATTCCATCAGGGATTTTTAGAAGAGATGAGTCGAGACCGAATATTCGATGACCCTCGATTATGTTAGTAGCCAATATTAGAAGTATTCAGAATGTGGATAAAACAATTTGTGGACACTGTGGAAGAAATCACTGGGTGAATGCATATTGAAAATTGGAGGTTGTTTTCTATGCGGCTCCAAGGCACATATGAAAAGGGACTATTCGAGAAGGCTAGATGAAAGCAAAAAACTGAGTGTAAAGCTAATGTCAACTTGACAAAGTGGGAGGAAACTCGGCGCCAGTATGTTGGATCTCCAGAATGCCCCGTGGCATATTGGAAAAATATTTCGGCGATTATCAATCATGGATCCATGTATGAGGATTGAATCGAGTTGAAAAAAGGGTAAAAAATATACCTTTTCGAAATTGAATGAGCGATGAAAAAAGTTATTGAAAGGATCCCCTTCGGAGACGTCGATTCCAAGCTGTAATAGTAACGTCTCGACCTTTTCGTAATCCAACCAGCCAAAGAACAAATAGCAACAACCTCTTGACTTTTTAGAGAGCATTTTTAAAAATAACAGCTAGACCTTTTGTTTTTTTTTTCTCTTTGTAACCCTAACAATTAAATAGTTATATTCCTTTTGTTTTATTTGATATCATATATCAGAAAAAAAAAGGGATTGTTCCATTATTATTAGAGAAACAAATGGAAAGTCAAGAAAAAAAATATTCTTTCCAAAAGAATAGCACTTTCCATGCCCTTTTATATTTTGGCCAAAATTATTATAATTTTTTATATTAATAATTTCGATAAACTATATACAATTAATATTTTATATGTATAAAATTCATATATTAATTTTAACTATGTTCTCTATATGTGTACAACAAGTTTGTACATATAATGTGTTACATATTTAACCATCAAATTAAATTAATTCATGTAACAGCTAATACAATACCAAATGTATTTGTATTTGGATTCTATTCACATCTAGCAATGCATCATTGCTACCCATGTTATAAGAAATCGTGATTCGACATAACCTTTCTGTGATAATTTATTCATGTATTATATTCTTTTATCCTTCATGTCTAGAAGGGACACAAGTCATGAAATAGTCACACTTGAATAGTCCAATATTATATTTCTTGATATTCTGAGTAAGTTATAATCAACAAATAAGTGTAGTATCTCATATCAACTTATTCAAGCATGGCCATCCATTTTTAGTCTCACTTCATTAAGAGGCCTAAGATATTGCTCCTATTATGTAGAAAGGAGAAATCCTATTTTGATCATCATCTCCCACTACATAGATTGTGGCATACCTAACATTAGTCTTTATAGTATAACCTGTTATGGTAGAGGTTTGACTGTGTGAAAATATACAACTCACGATGTTGGACAATTATGATCTAAAGTCTGAGGATCATATACATAGTTATCACTATGAGTAATGTTGTGACTATTACATAATAATCCAAGAAACATACTCATAGCGGGTCGGTCTAGTATGTTATTCTCTAACACATATTTATGTACTGATTTTGACATCTCTATGTCAACGACAACAATTTGTCATTAATCAACTACACATTAGCCTCAATGCATTATCATTGTCCAAGCCCACAATAATACTTGACTAAGGGCCTGTCAAGAATAATCATATTATTCTCACGACTTTATTATTAACCAATTTATTTAGACACATAGAGAAAGAAACTGGAATAACAATGACAATGTCTTATATTAATAAACAAGGTAAAACGAGGATGTGATTACAACCATCTCATGATTGGTCTTTGGGAATACTCTAACATAGTAGTGGTATTGGTAGTAACCGAAGCGGAACCAGAGATACAATAGTGAGATCTGAAGCTCGTACGCTTGCCAGGGCTTATGCTATTTGAGCCAGAGAGGAGGTTGTTGCCCCTAAAGTTATTGCTAATACAGTTTCTCTATTTGATGTTTCTATACATGTATTGATTGACCCTGATTCAATGCATTCATACATCTATACCTCATTAGTAGATGAAAGAAATATAACAATATAATTGAAAGAATTTGATGTTATTGTAACCAACCTTTTAGTTTAGTGTGTACTTTTTAATAAAATTTGTAAAGACTGTCCGCTGAAAATCTATGGCCATGAGTTTCCACTTAATTTAATATTGTTGTTGTTTGATGAATTTCATATAATTCTCAGTATGAATTGGTTAACTCTTCATGATGCTGTAGTCAATTGCAAATAGAAAAGAATATCACTGCAGTGTAAGGATGGTGAATTGATAAATGTTGAGCCCAACAAATCTGACTATTTGATTAATATAATATCAGCGATGTCAGCTTGATAATTTATTAGAAAATGGTGTTAGGTGTATCTAGCTTATATTCTGGATACTAGAGTGCTAGGATCTGAAATAGATTAATTTTTGATAGTTCGAGAATTCATAGATGTGTTTCCTGAAAAATTGTCAGGCTTGCCTTCTGAGAGAAATGTTGAATTTACGATTAAAGTAGTACCCAATACATCTCTAGTTTCTATTAAACTATACAAAATGGATTGAAAGAATTTACAGTTGCAAGAACTACTTGATCCTGGGTTTATTCGATCAAGTGTGTAACTATAGGGAGCTCTAGTATTTTTTGTGAAAAAGAAAGACAACTCTAAGGTTGTGTATTGACTACTAGTAGTCGAATAAAGTTACCATAAAGAACAAATATTCACTCCCCTGAATTGAGATTTTGTTTGATTAGCTAAAAGAAGTAACTATGTTTCTAAGATTGACATTCGATCGTGTTATTATCAGCTCAAAGTTAAAGAATCGGATGTGTCAAAAACTGCCTTTCCAACTCGATATAGACTCTATGAATTTCCAGTGAAGTCATTTGGGCTTACCACTTTTATGGATTTGATGAACAAAATCTTTCAACCGTATCCGGATCAGTTTTTAGTTGTGTTTATTGATGACATATTGATTACTTGAAAAATGAAAATAATCACGATCAACATTTGATAAAGGTGCTACAAATTTTGCGAAAAAAATAGTTATATGCCAAGTTTAGTAAATATGAATTTTGGTTGTGAGAAGTGGGATTTTTGGGCCACATGATATCATATAAAGATATTTAGGTTGATCCGAGTAAATTCTCAGCTATTATTAATTAGAAACCTCCTAGAAATGTCGCTAAGGTGGGAAGTTTTCTGGGATTCATCGGATACTATTGGTGATTTGTAATAGAATTCTCGATGATAGCTTTTCCATTAATAAAAATGGTACAAAAGAATGTTAGCTTTGTCTGGTTAGAAAAGTGTTAGAAGGGTTTTGAATAATTGAAGAAAATGTTAATAGAAGCTTCCATTGTAACTCAGGCTAAATCAGGAAAGAATTTGTTGCGTTCAACGAGGCTTAGTTCAAAGGCTTGGATTCTGTACTGATGCAAGAAGGTAAAGTGATTGCTTGAAGAATTATCCTACTCATGATTTGGAACTTGTTGCAACGTTTTTCGCTTTAAATATCTGGAGACATTACTTGTACGGAGAGAAATGCCATATCTTTACGGACCAAAAAAGTCTAAAATACTTGCCAACACAAAAAGATTTGAATTTGAGATAATGCAGATGACTTGACTTGCTTATAGATATGATATGATTATAGATTATCATCCTAGAAAGGCTAATATTGTAGGTGATGCCCTAAGTCGAAAATCCCTATTTGCTTTAAAAGTAATAAATGATTGTTTGACCCTAAAGTAAGATGGTTCTATTTTAGTCGAGTTGAGAGCTAAACCTATTTTTCTTCAGCAGATCTAGAAGTTACAAAAATATTATTATGAGTTGTAAGCAAAACAAAAATTAGTTGAAAATGATCAAACTACTAAGTTTAGTATAGATGATAACGGAAGTCTATACTTTCAGAATCAGTTGTGTATACTGAAGAATCCAGAGTTGAAGTAAGGTATTCTTCACGAAGCTCACAGTTGTATTTACACGGTATTTCCAGGTAGCAATAAGATGTGTAATGATTTAAAATCGTTGTACGTGTCTAAATGTCTAGCATGTTAACAGATTAAAGCAGAACATCAGGTCTCGCCAGTTGAGTTTGCTAAGTTTCCTTAAAACAATAATTATTAGTTAAGCATCAAAATGGAACCATTTGAGACTTTATATGGTCGTAAATGTTGAACTTATCTATGCTAGTCAGCATTGAGTGAAAGAAAGTTAACATGAATTGATTTGATACGTGAATCAGAAAAGAAAGTACGAGTTATTTGAGACTATTTGAAAGCTGCTTCCGATGGACAAAAACCCTATGCTTCCGACGGGCAAAAATCCTATGCTGACTTGAAAGGAACATGTATTGAATTCGAGATTGGAAACGATAAAGTCTTTTTGAAAGTTTCGTCGTGTAAAAAGGTTCTGTGTTTACGCAGAAAAGGGATGCTCAACCCAAGATTTATAAGGTTGTATGAAATTCTTGAGAGAATTAGATTGATAGCTTATCAGTTAGCTCTACCTTCAGAACTGGATAGGATTCATAATGTTTTTTGTTGTATCGATGCTATGAAGGTATAAATCTTACCCCTCCTATGGGATATCTTTTGATGAAATCGAATTGCAACCTGATTTGACGTATGGTGAAGAAATGGTTAAAATTTTGGCTCAAGTAAAAGAATTGAGAAATAAACGTGTGACATTAGTAAAAGTGATGTGGCATCATCACTGTATAAAAGAGGCTACATGGAAGCCAGAATAAATTATGAAATCCAAATACCGTCATCTTTTCTTAAGTAAATTTCGAGGATGAAATTTCTTAAGGGGAAGAGTTGTAACAACCCGATTTTTAGTGTAGCCGAAAAAGGAAGTTTTGGAACCCCATTTCCATAGATTGGTACGTAAATATTTAGTATAAATATTTATGAATTTGGTATAAAAGTATATTAAAGCTTGGTCCTTTAATTTTGTCTATTACTTGCTTAATTAAAGTACAAGGAGTAAATGGTAAAAGTCTTATTGCTATAAATTTTTAACTGGCCAAAGACTTAGGGACTTGAATTGCAATTATCCAAACTTTCATGAAAATTAAACCATATTGGATTATGTGTTAGTAAATGTTGGTTGCTTAATCACTAAAACATGATTAGTAGGCTAATTAAGAATGATTAATTAATTAAATTAATTATTAATCAATGTATAAAAACAAATTTAAGTGGAAAGAAAGTGATGATATTCATCTTCATATTCCATACTCGATTTCTACAAGAAAAGAAATTAAGAAAACTGTCCAAAGGTTTCAAGCTTTCAACTATAATTGAGTTAATGCAATTAAGTCATTTTCTTGTAATTTCTATGTTTTTGAAGTCATGGGAGCTTGATTTAGCTAGACCATGTACCAATTGCAAAACTATTAAAGTTTTTGAAATCTGTCATTGTTGATATCTTGAATAAATTGGTGTTAAATTGATAGATTTTAAGCTTAGATATGGAAAAAGGGCTAGATTGTAATGTTTATGTTAGTTTTGTTCATAAGGACTAAAGTGAATAAAATGTAAAATTCATGTGAAATTTAAGTAATTATAAATAGTAGAGGGTTCATAAAGGATGTAATTGTGATCGATTTTAAAACTGATGCTCAAAATTGAAAGATATATTTGTTTCGATTTTAGGGACTAAATTGAATAAAATGCAAAATTTTAAGGGTATCAGAAATTTTTTTATAGGTTCATACATATCATGGAATAACATGAAAATATTTGGTATTGATAAATTCTTTGAAATAATTGTTTAGATCGAGAATTGGATTAATCTGGAGATAGTTGAGGAAAAACCAAATTTGTCAATTAGTCCTTGAGGATTTAATTTGTTTGTTGTCTTAACCAGGTAAGTTAATATGGAACTTACTACTTAATTATATGCTATGTTTATTTGTATTATATTTCATTTATGTATTAAATTAAAGTGAATTGGTGAATTTGGCACTACTGGCTCGAAACAGACTAAATTGTAAATTCGTGATAAATTGGTTATATGAAAATAAAATAGGTTATACATGAGGCTATTGATTGAAAATATGTCTCGTATGTGAAATGAAATTGTGTACATGAAATGATAATATTATTTATACGAAAATAATGCCCGAGTGAATTTTGTAAAAGTTTAGGATACGTATGACATTCTATTGAGGTTATACGCATAATTGATCAGGGATTTACATGATGTTACGTGATTTAGTGTTTGTTGCAGACGTCCAGGTTATATGTATTTTTGGTTTAGCCCAGACAGGTAACCTTGATACAATGTCAACTTGTATGAGCATTACATTCTTTTGTATCTAAGTCTATTTTACTATAGTTCCATTGGGCGATGTTCAATTGAATGAATATGTAATTTAAAACATGAATTGAAAATACAATGGTATTGAAGATATGTGATTTTGTTTCAAATGTTGACGGTATTACGATTCAAGAACGTAACTAACGTATTCGATTTATGGTGATTTTGCTTATATAGATATGTATTCAAGTGCCAAGGAAAGTTAATTTTGTAGCTGATAGAATAATTGTTTATTCTTAATGGTCAAGGTAAGTTATAATTTCCATATAAGCTGACTAAGCATTTTATATGCTTACCTCGTTTATTTTCCCTTTTCCTTGTACATTGCCACCTTGCGAAACATGTCAAGTTAGATCGTTTTGAAGATCACACTATCCTATCCTCAATTTGGTAGCTACTTGGTTATTTTGAGTCAAAGATTGTGGATGTATATAAGGTGTCTTATGGTGCATCTTAGTATGTAATTGTGTTTACTATGGCAAGTTTATTTTAACTTTCGCCTATCATGTCATTTCGGTGATTTGAATTATACATGTTGATGGACATATATGTTTGCTTATGCCAATAAATGTGATGAATTATAATCAAATGTATGCCATACAAAATGGATGAGTGAATGGGATGAATATATGTTTGAACATTGGTAACTTGATGCATACTTGTAAAATATGGTCTAATCTTAATAGTATGGTTATGTTTAAGGCTTATAAGTAATAGATGAGCATAAGGTGTACAAGTTTGGGTAAATGAAGTGAATTGGCATGTTTTAATATGAAATAACATAGGTAAGATTTGGTATTTGAATGGTTAGTTGGTTGGTTTGGATGGTATATGATTGGTTGTATTGAATTAGAAAGTTATGTATTTGGTTGAACTCATATTGAATTGGTTGATTGGAAATGGATAAATGACTTATTTTGGTATGTTTTTAGTATTGTTTGATTCAAGTAAAAATGGAGATTGTTGACTCTATTGAATGGTATTAGGTTGAAACTTGTAATAGGTACTAAAAGGGTTCATTTTTACCAAAAATAGAGGCGACGTTGCGACCTCGAATTTTGGATGTCACAATGTTGCTTTTATAAGGAGTGATGCTGTGATGATATAGGACTTGTCGTCGTGACACGTCATACTGAGATGGCCACATCGTGACGAGAACTAGAGAAAGTCGCGGTGTCGGTCCATACATTTTTAAAAATTTTGCAATTTGATCCTCTTTTGTGTTTGGGTTGACAAAAGAGCTTTTGTATGCTCGAATAAGACTCGTAAATTATTTATTATTGTACTTTGGTGATGTTTGATGTTTGACTACACATGTGAATGATTATTTTACTATAAGTTTTGACTGTAGTTGCTCTGACGAATGTATCATTTTGTAGCTCAGATTCGATAATCAAGTTGGATGAGGGATGTTTCAATGGTAGTCGAGTGAAAGTTATGCTACATAATAAGTGCACTATTTACTTAATGAGAAAAGAGGAGTAAGTTTTTCTGTTCTAGAGAAAATTAAGAAACTAAATTATAAGGATAATGGGTGTAATGGTGATTACATGAAAATTACACATTTTGCCTTTTACACACTTAAATGCAATTGCATTGTTTGCTTAATAAAAAGAAGCGGGGGAAGAACTTGCGTTCTAGAAAAAAGTTAGAAAACGAAATTCTCAATAATGTTCATATTAAGCCTCCAAACTATACTCTTTAGAACGTAGAAATAATGAAGCAAATTTAAGAATCTAATCAATCTTTCTAAGTTTAGGTTAATTCTAGAACTTTTCCAATATGGGAAGTCGTTGCAAGGTTTCACATCATTCCCTATATGGGGTTATCTTGCACTACTGTTTTCATTAGGTTAGTAACCAAAAACTAGGGTTTACATGATTCCTCGCATGAATGAAATAAAAAAAGAAGAAGCTCCTTACAATTAAGAATTTGAATAAGATTGATAACCAAACTCTTTGTAATTCTTTGGTGTTCCCTGATTGTGGTCCAAAATGTACGTACTTGGGGTTTCCAACATTAATTTCAACAAAGCCATTTTGAGAGTAGAATTCAGCAATATGATCCTTCCAAGGTTGGATGAAACAAGTAAATTTTCTGGTAGAAAATGAACGCTGCGTACTACCTAGTTAGATTTTTTTTTTTAGTTCTGTTGCAAATACACAAACAAAAGCCGAACATATTGGCTTCAACCATTTGCAGAGAAAATGAAAATGTATCCAGACAATCAAATTTTACACTTTCTTGGTTCACTTTGTTATCAGATCAAACGTGTACGGTGTGTGTTAATTTACAGGAAAAAATATAAAGTATTATGTATTTGAATCATGTTGAAATGCTTTACTTTATTTACAGTCTCCACCCTTCATGATGTGGGAAGCTAGGGTTAAAATAAATCGACAACAGAGGGAGTTGCCGATATTTAGTGCATGCCACCAAATGGATAAGGGCAATGGAATACACAATTAATTTCCACCAAGCATTTTCGTCCAATATTTCTTCTTCTTTCTGAAATTGTATGCTGTGATAACCCCAAAACGCATGTGAATGAGAACATTTGTTTACGTACAAAGCAAATATCGTTTCGAAAGTTGTCATTGATGATCAAAGTGGAACTTCTAAAAAAAGGGAAAGATGATGGAGTTGATGGGGACACGTGGTTGTATCAGGTAGGCGCATCTTAGTAAAAAATCCATGGGGGTGTCACATGAGGACCAAACAAAAGAGGAAGAAAAAACCAAGCTACATCATAGGTTTTCGGTTGACTCACATCACATGCATTGCAGTTAACACTACTGCTTTTTTTAAGACCCTATATTTGCATTGGATTACAATTAAATCCAGAGTCAAGTGAGATTAAACAGTTCAACTGTGATGAAGCTTCTAAAAACTATACATAAAGCGGCGGGTCCCAAAAGAATCGCATTTTGTAATTTGCATTGTTATCTCTGCAACATGCAAAATTTTCATGTCTTGGGAATCAACAATATTTGGTAGACAAATCAAGTTTCCTCCATCGCCATTTCCAAGGGAAAGGGACCCAGTAAACTTTTTTTTTTCTACTCTAAGGATAGTCCGATGATGATGATCAGATCGGACGTTTTATCGATATCAGAAGAAAGAGTTCTTTAAATTAATGTAGAAAAATTAATATTCCATTAACAGTAACTAGAAAGTTTCATGCTTGGATTAGGGTCTTATACATTTTTTCGAAGTTAGAGCATGTCGTAGGTTTCAACGAAAATTTTATGTTAACTTTATAGATGCTATTCTTTCCCAAATTTCAAAAGAAATTTTAGATTTATTTCAGCAATAACATGGTAAATATGTCAAAGTTTATGCAATATTTTTCTAACATTAATTGCACAACGAGGTTTGAGAAAGTTTAAACAAATTAATCAAGGTTAAATGTTAAGTACCTAAATTAGAAACAATCTATTAATGTAAATCGTATACGATGTCCAAAACTTAACCTATATATGTTAGAATTGTTCCTGGCATTGATTCTCTCAATTTGTTTCTTGAAAGAAGCAGTTGAGAGAAACCCTAACTCAACAAAGGTAAAAAAAATAGTTTTAACACCATAACAATTTAACTTATATTTTATATACGAAAAGTAGATAGTTTAAAAGTTAAATATGTAAATTTTTACTTTAATTTATTTCATGATATAAAATTCATAATATAAAATAAAAAATTTTACGAAAAACAAATCTAACTCAAATATTAAAAGTTGAAGGGTAAAATCTTGCTTAAATTTGAAACTGGTAAAATTTTTTGCCTATATTTATTTTTTGAACCTAATTTTTTTCTAAATTTATGTTTTCTATTTTAATAATTTCATCTAAATTCTCTCAAATGTCAAGTGGGCTTGCCAACTTGAAAAGTAACCCATGGTTTTTGCATGTCTAGATAAAGCAGTTCTAGCCAAGAGAAGTGCTTGAATACCACTGGTATCAACCATGTAAGGAGGTATGAAATGAGAAAAAAGAAGATTGGTAAGAAAGAGAGCAAGAATGGAAGCAAAAGTAAGATGGTTTTGAGATTATTGAGCTGAGGCTTCAAGCTATGTATTCTTGATTGTAAAGCTCCAAGTCAACAATAATATAGGCACTTAAAACCATTTGCAATATAAGCCCTTTTCTTTTAAATGCTTTGAATTAAATTGTTGGATAAAGGTGTTGCTCAAGTATTAGACTAGGATTGAGTAATTTGACTCTTGGTGTAGGCTCAGCCCACTCGTGAAAATGAGCAATGAATGGGTACTGCCATTTTAAATAGGAGTGGGACCAATACTTGTACGTGGGTTTTTTGTACAGGATCCCTTCTGAATTCTGATAAGCTCTATTAATGTTGGATTTCAAACACTGGCAACTAAATTCTTATGCCCCTGCGGATGAATCTAAATTTCAGATAACTTTGTAAATAGTCACGATTCTCCATGCATCTAAAAAGCTCCCATGTTTGATGTCATGACATTATCAAATGCATAGGCCAATCTTTTAAAGTTGAGAGCTAAAGAGCTAATGCTAAATGCGATGGACAAAATACAAGAGATGATTGCTTCGTTGAGCTTTAAATCTGACAACAACTAAAGTGGAAATGGGCCATCCTTCCATAGGGATGTCAAACACTCTTTGAGTTGCTGCCTGTCTGAGAGTGAGACCCGTTAACCAACAATATATTGTCTCTTTTCAACTACTTGTATATAGAGGTGTGCATGGGCCGGGCCGGGCCGGGCCGGGTTCGGGCCAGGCCCATAAAAATTTTTGGCCCGTTTTCAAGGCCTCGGCCCGGCCCGCCCAAATATGGGCCTAGAATTTTGTCCAAGCCCGCCCGAGAAAAAATGATAGGCCTTGAGCCCGCCCTACCATATTTAAAATTTTTTTACTTTTTTTATTAAATAAAAACTTTAAAATATAATAAATCAAATGCATTTAAAACATAAAAAAATATTAAAAAAATGGGAGTAAAATAATTCTTAAAATAATATATAAATTAAAAATATAATAAAAATAATTATATTAAAATTAAAAATTGAAATAAATTAGAACTAAATTAAGAACTAAATTATATTAATAACAAAAATTTTACAATATCAAAATAACATTAAAAACAATAAAAAAACCTAAAGTAAAAAAATAAAGTTACTTAAAATTTAAAATAAAAA
The DNA here is from genome assembly GCA_025698475.1 of Gossypium anomalum. Classification (NCBI taxonomy): domain Eukaryota; kingdom Viridiplantae; phylum Streptophyta; class Magnoliopsida; order Malvales; family Malvaceae; genus Gossypium; species Gossypium anomalum. The sequence continues at coordinate 23,859,840 of CM046966.1, forward strand.
TAATTTAAAAATAATTTAATATTAAAATCGGGCGGGCCGCCAAAAAAATCTTGCTCGAGGCTCGCCCGCTTTCTAAACGGGCCTCTTTTTGCCCAAGCCCATTTTTCGGGCCTATATTTTTACCCAAATCCTCCCATTTTTCTAGTGGCGCCTTCTGTAGGGCAGTGCCGCCTACCCATGCACACCTCTACTTGTATATAGTCTTAAGCTTCACTTCAAACACCCTTCCTGGAGCTTCCGCCATAGGCTCAAAAAAAAAGTAAAAGATATTATCAAATTAACCTATTATAAGCTTTCTGTGTGGGGATCAATATATATATATATATATGGGTATATTATAGATTTTGTTATTCTTATATAAATAAATATATTGAAAAATTATAAAAATTATAAAAAATCATAAAAAGTGTTTAAAAAATCATAAAAATTATAGGCATTATAAATTTTGCAATTTGTATAATATATAAAAAAATTTCCCTAAATAACAATTTTCTATAACAACTATAAAATCCATTAACTATTTACTCAAATTCCTAATGGAAAATATAAATTTCTAACCAAATACTCAAAGTCTTATTGGAAGCCCAATTTTGTAAAAAAACTTAAAAAATTATATAGGGGGTTAAACAAACCCCAATAAGCTTCGGAGAGTTCTTAAGACAGTAAATAAGCTTAGTGTTGATATTCTTTGTCTTCTGGAAACTAGAATTAAAGAAGATAAATATGTTGAGATCATTCATAAGTTCTTTGGGTCTTGGTCTGTTACTTGTAACTATCAAGAAGTCGGTAATGGGAGGATTTGGATATTGGCTAAACAGGGTATTGGTTTAAATGTTCTAAAGGTTACTGACCAATGTATTACTAGTAGGGTGGAGTTCTGTAGGAAATATTTCTTTCTTACTGCCACTTATGCTTTAAATAGAGGTTCTGAAAGAAGGCATCTTTGGGCACATTTATCTGAGGTAAGCAAGATTGTTGGTGATACTGCTTGGTTGATTAGGGGTGTAACACCTAGTTTTGGCAGATCTTAAGTTCTGGTGAGTAGACTGAAAGTAGTCTGTGAAACGCAATCTATCCACCTAATTGTTGTTTTTGGCATGTAGATTAGACGCCTAGTAGATGTTAGGATATTAAGTAAGGATTTACCTCAGAATGTATGGAGTTGTAAATAAGAAGAGTCGAGTAAGGGTATTGAGGGTTTTGTAAGTTGGGGTTACTGTGCAATGTATTGTTCGCCAAGTTCATTGAGTTACTGTGCTAGTTACGTTATAAACAATTTGGTTAGGAATTAATGGATTAGATGAACCAAGTATATAAATTTATAGGATTTTTTTTATTTATGTTTTCTCTACAGCTGTAAACCATTTAAAAATGCAGTTTTGAAAGTTTGTGACATGTGTCAAGTTGCAATGGGAACTTAGGTTATATATATTCAAGCTAGAGAAAGGGGGCGTTTTCTTCTTCTTTCTTCAAAAGTGCTGTTATTTGAATATTAAGGAACCAAAAGTATTTCTTTCTCCTTTAAGCTGAAGTTGAAATTTTGGATTTTATCGGTGATTACTCTATGTCAAGGTAAGTTTTATAACTCTGCATGTTAAAGTTATGAAAGATTAAGTCTGCAAGAGTGCATGAACAATAAAATGAAGAAGTAAGACTTTGCATGAGGGTTATTTGGGCTTGAGATGATGGTAAAGGTTATGCGAATGAGTTTTAATGATGTCCTTTTGTTTTATAAGCAATGGTTGTTGTAGTTTCTTGTTGGATGTTGAATCTAGAGTTCAAACTGCTATTTGTGGTTGTCAAGTGAGTTTATATGCTAACTCTCGTACGTGTACTGTTCATACTAGAAGATCGGTAGGAAATTGGTTGAAAGGTAATGTCGAGATCTGGAATGTTATAGTACATTATGTATGTGACTATATAAGTGATTACTAAAGGATATTTATGATTATGTTGTCGCCCCGAAGGACCAATCGATGACTATCGTCACGGCGTCACTCTAGCGAGCCAATAGATAACTATTCCAAGATGTCACCCAACTCCCTTGAGTCCTAACACAATTTGACCATTTCTCTACTATGCCATCTTTCCCTATCTTCTTCTACCTAGTTAAGTAATTCCCTTCGTATTTCGCATACAATATAAACATGTTGTTTATATGATTTAATAAACTTATTACTATAACATACAGTGCACCACTTATCAATACATTAATTCGTAATCATTTGACATTCAACAATTATTCTTATAAGCATACCCATACTTACTTATCATTATACTTTCACAGCATATTCATTTACCATTTTCATGCATGACCAAGAATTCATACAGACTTAATACAGACACAAACGCAGATCGTACAAGCACTACCTCATTAGCCACCGATAGGTAGGGTACAGAAACTCACCTGGTATTTTTCCTCCTTATCAACTTAGCTTTCCCAAACACCAGGGTCTTTTTCATCCTGACAGTTAAGTATGACAACCATAATAAAAATTAAACCAAAAATTATTCATACTAGTATCTAGTAACATGCAGAAACCTTTAAGATTTTTTCTAGAAATCCTTAACTCCCTTCTCTTTCCTCAAATCCATGAAGGAAAAAAGTTTAAGAATCTTACCGATTTACGAAATTCTCTGCTAGTAGACATCAAACTCCAGTTCCAGCTCACCATGCAGAGCTTTCCCTTAAACACTCTTTTCTTTGGGGCAGACTCAAGAAGAAGATGAAGAAGATGAAAAAGAAATGAGAAGAATCCATTTGCAAAATAACATTTCTCACTAATATATAATCCCCCGCGCATGATCATCAAAGGCCCAAATTCTAAATCATGAGTCGATAATCAATATGTTCCCCACTAAGGAACCAGTCAGTTCCAACTTAACTAAACCATAATTGAAACTCAACTATTTTCCATTCAGCCATTAAAATTTTCTAAGATTTTCAATAGAGCCCGTCGACTTTCTATTTTATTTAATTAAATCCTGAATTTTCCTTAGTTTTAGGGCTTTAATAGGAACCGGATGTGACATACTAAACATTTGTATGCTTACTCTAGGTTTTTTTCTTCCCTTGTAGATTGTCACATTGCGGGAACTTGTATATTCGGATCAACGTGAAGCACGCACTATCAATGAAACGATAATTATATGTTAATTTTGAGTCTAGATATTGTGGCATGTATATAACAGTACCCTAGTGTACAAATAGTCATGTTGAGTTGTGTGTTATGTGATAAATATGGTAAATGTTGATTTTGAATATTAAGCTTAGCATATGATCAAGATAATTCTTGAATTGGTAAGGTTTGATGCTATGGAAAAGAATGATCATGAACTTATATGAGTTTAGTATGTTTAAGGTTATATAATGAAGTGATTAAGTTTGATAAGTTTGAGGATGATTAAACATGGTAATCTTGATGGTTGATCATGATAGGTATGTAACAGTCCGTTTTTCAATGATGTTCAAAATAGTGGTTTTGGGGACCACAATTTCGATAAGTAAGTTAGTAAACAGTATCTATTTAATATTTACAAATTAAAAATAGTGTTATAGTAAAATGTGATTTAATCGATTTTATTGAATTAGTCAGTTAGTCAAGGTACAAGTGGTACGTACCAAAAATCAAGTGGTTTGGTATGTATGGGGTCTTTTGGTTGAATTTTAAATTGTTGATTGAGGTGTCAATTGTGGTTTACTGGTTAGGCATTTAGGATGGTTGATATAAATGATGATTTTGGTTTATTTTAATGCTTTTGAATTGATTGAGATGTGGTTTAAATGATGGTTTGTGGCTTAAGTGTTCATGGTTGAATAACTTTGTAAGACTCCAAATCCGGCCTGGACGTTATAGTCAAATCTAGAGATGTTACTACAAGCTCATTTGAAAACCAAAATTCGTTTATTTTGTAAAATTTGTTGTAAGCTCTAATTCCACAAAATCAGGTTTATCCGAAAGCATATGTTACGTAACCGATTATACGAAAACATTCTTAGTTTACATTTTCCAAAATATATAGGTTTGCAATGAAAATCTTTGGCACATTATATTTTAGGAAAACACGATTTGTTGTTTGAAAAATCTGACATTTTGCAGGTAAATGAGTGTTGTCGATTTGAAAACGTGTAAACAATTCTAGTGAATAAGAAAACGAAATCAAAATAAAAACCAAACAGTCCCAAAATGTACAAACAGTCCAAAAAAACCAAAACCCATAAAGTCAAAGCAAATAGAATAATTAAATAATTAACAAAATGTACAAATAGTCCAAAAATAAAAAAAAAACCCATAAAGCCTAAGAAAATAGAATAATTAAATAATTAAGTTTTAACCTAGCTCTGTCACTTCGACCCACCCTAAGTTTGAGGGTTACCTGAAAATGAAAGACAACAGAAAGTGAGTTTTCGAAACTTAGTGTGTAACATATCATACAGAAATAGATCCATCATATATATAGATATCAGAAGAAGAGCTTATCATAACATAACAAATGCAAATATAAAATCCTAGCCCCATCCGTTACACACCATCTCCGACCATTCCAACACACAATGTAACACCCAAAAACTCAGCCTAAAAGTTTCGACCGGATCTCGGAGGTTATATTGACCATCGAAGTGATCCTAGAACAATTTACAAAAGAATTGTTTAAAACTTAATCCGAATACGGTTTGCTTAAATTGAGCTAAATCGTTTAACAATTTATATGTCGAATTTGTAATCAAATCGGATTTTGAAATTTTAAAGACTGGCGCTATGAAAAATTATTTGCAGTGGATAATATAATATTTACCATTCGACTGAAAAAGAAAAACACATATTGTTTGTTTAAAACTTACATCGTACTAAAGTGAAACCAAAATCAAATCTGAAAACCATAATCAAAACTTCAAGTCAAGTTATCAACTTTGCAAGTTGATTTCAAATTGATACTGTAATAGACTATTTTCAGTGAAATCGGAACAATGGTTTTGGGAGCATGAATCTGAGGTCAAAATATTTATTTTATTATTATTTTGAGGTTTATAGCATGATAGTATGATTGTATAAAAATTTTGTTAAGAAATTTTAACGTTTGCATGCTTAATTTGATAAAAAGGACTAAATCACGTTAAGGATAAAAGTTGTGTTCTAATAGCTAAAGGTGTCTACTGGCTATTGAACTTTAAAGTGGAGGTCCTTTGTAACACCCCTTACCCGTGTCCGACGTCAGGACAGGATATGAGGCATTACTAGACTTAAACACAAGCAAACATAAAAAATCTGGCCATAAAATTTCGTTCAAATTAATTCATTTATACATATGCAAATTGTCCCTTATGTAGGCCTATGAGGCCCAAAACATGCATCGGGAGTAGTTCGGGACTAAATTGAGAATTTTAGAAAACTTTGGGAAAACTTAGAAAATTTTCATGAAACAGGGTCACACGCCCCTGTGGCTTGGGACACACCCGTGTGGCTTCAGACACGCCCGTGTACTCAGCCCGTGTAACTCTTTGTCCATGACGTCATCAAAACAATTAGGGTCACACGGCCAAGTCACATGCCCTTGTGCTTAGGTTGTGTGGCGAATTAAATTCCAAAAATTAAGTGCAAACTTCATACGGCCTGGGCACACGCCCAAGTCCTAGGTCGTGTCCTCCACACGGCTAAGACACACGGTCGTGTCTTTGCCCGTGTGTTTACTATTGGGCATTCTGTTTTGCATAATTAGGGTGTAGGGGACACATGCCCATATGTCTACCTGTGTGGACAAATTCTAGGCTAATTTCCAAGCCATTTGCCACCCTTAAATGCTCACTCACTTATACATTTTTTATGGCATGCAACATAGCACTTTTAGTCACTCAAATACTCACAATCATGATTAATCCATAACTTTGTAATGTCAACATATCACATGCTCAAACCATCATGCTTTCATATGGCATTCCACACCAATTTCATATTTATTCATCCTTATAATCATACTTTCAACCTACTCAATTATACCATGAACATGGTCATACTTATTAGTCCCAATTCATTCATTAATCATATGTGCCATTTATCATATCCATTCCCAACAAGCAACCACCAACCACATCACAAAGCATAAACACATTGCATGCATGCATAAATAATTAGGGTTACAACTTGAGAAGCAAATATAAGCCACATCTCACGGCCTTATTCAAAATGAATCGTAATACCATTATGAGCCAACTCATTTGGCTAATCAATATAACACATAACAAAATGACCAAGTCCCCTATACATGCCATACTCAAAATGTTGAGACTAACTATACCCAAATGTCCAATTGATAGTGCGATCGAGTCTCCGATGTCCTTCGATCCCTGAGCTAGCTTGGTGACACTATAAGGAAATGGAAAAGGAAAGGGAGTAAGCATAAAGCTCGGTATGTCCATATGCAAATAACATGCTATCTAAACAAGTATTTAACATACATTTAACGTAATGAACATAATTTATAATTCATCAAATCACTTAAACTTACTCATCACATGAACAACTTTGTCATAAGTTCATCACATACCAAGGCATTACTCATGAGTTTGATATACATACCTGTACCAACTCATAACATGATCTTTTACTCATTCTTCTCATTGACTTACCCCTTAGGTATTCTATCAAGTTACTCGATAATTTACCCGTTCAACACTCAGAATACTATTGGATACACGAAAAGCTCGCACATAATTGCCACATACGTAGCTAAAGCTACCTCATATTACATAATACATAAAAGCTCATTCTCGATCTACTCACGGGCCTGCTCACACAAGCTGTCAGTTAGGACGTAGCTACACGGGCTACTCACACAAGCTGTTAGGTATCCGCAACACATGCCGGACTACCCAGCCACTGGTAGGACGTACAAGACCAGCACAGGGAACACGAATGATGAAAACAAGCCTATTTTTTGTAAACCTTATTTTTCCCCTGATCAAGACCCGAATCACATTTTTCTTGAATTTAACTTATTTAATACACACACTGTTCGAATTGACTCATAACACATACTTTGGTAAAATTACCTTTTTACCTCTAACTTTTTACTTATTTACAAATTGGTCCTTAGGCTCGTAAAATGAAATGCATGTATTTTTTTTATTACCCAAGCCTAGCCGATTCATATTCCTACTCCTAGAAGCCCACATTTTTCTTTATTTCACATATTTACTACCCATTTTACCACTTTTACAAATAGGCCATTTTCTTGCATTTCCATAAAAAATCACTTAGTAAAAGACGTTAAACACACATCAAACTTTCATATTCCTCCATTAAACATCAAAAAACATGCATGTCACACATGGTAAGTTTTTTAACATGAATCCTAGGTCAAAATAATGGTAGAAATAGCTAGATCGGTTGATGACAACTTCAGAAATGTAAAGAACATTAAAAACCGAGCTAGGATGCACTTACTATTGAGCTTGAAAGTTGAAGAAACCCTAGCTATGGTGAGCATGGAAATCTCGACTATGGCATGGAGAAGATGAGCAAAATTTGCTTGATTTTTCCCTTTTTATTCTTTTATTAACCAAATGACCAAAATGCCCTTAAGGCTTTTCTTTCAAATTTTTCCTATTCATGCCCATTTTTGTCCAAAATTTTAGAACTTGGTCAAATTACTATTTAAGGACCCCTAATTAATAGTCCATAACAATTTTATGCTTAAAGCTTCTAGAACTCAAGTTTTGTAACTTATTCAAGTTAGTCCTTAACTTCAAATTGGACACTTTAGGCATAAAATTTCTTCATGAAAATTTTACACAAACATACATTCATATCATGGATCATCAAATAATCATACAATAATTATTTCTACTTCAGATTTTTGGTCTCAAAACCACAGTTCTGACTAGACCCTAATTCGGGATGTTACAACTTAAATGGTAATTAGACTATTAATATTATTAGTGGACAAAGACGGACATCATTTAAGTGATTTTTAATGATTAATTAAAAGGTCGAATTAGTAATTTAGTAAATAATAACAAATTAGATAAAAATAACATGGTCAATGATGATGTCACTAAACTAACTAAAATCACGACAAAGGCAAGCGCACCTATCGAATAGTAGTATAGCTATAGTAGGTCGGGAATATCGTATCCACGAGGACTAAAGATACTAGTAATTACTATCTTTTTATTATCTAGCCTATAAATTGAAGGAATTGTTTAAATCTAAAATTAACTAAACTAATTACTAAGAATGCAACAGAGAGCGAATTGGGAAAATATTTGAAGAAAACCAATGAGATAGATAATACCAAGGAAAGAGTCCACCTAGACTTCACCTATTATTCTTAATCTGAATTAAATGATTTATTCACTTGTGCCTTGGTCCGTATAAATCCTTAAATTATGTTAATATCTCTTTCTAATTGAAATCTCTAGGTTGATTAATTGGAATCTCTTTCTAATTAAATTCCCTATTGTCGCATTAACTCGATCTATGGATTCCCCTATCAGATTTGACCCTAATCCGGTAGATTTATGTCATTCTATTTCTAGGATTGCATGCAACTCCACTCAATTTATGCCAGATCTACTCTTAAACAGGGACTTTTGCTCCACTGAAATAAGCACATCACACGTGAATTAATATCCTGAAAATATTAAAGCAAGAAATAAGCATACAAAATTGAGAACAAGAACCAAGTATTTATCATGTAATTCAGAAAACCAAATAATAAGATCCATCATAAGTTTCATCTTCCCTAGGTATCTAGGAAATTTAGTTCATAATCTAGGATGAAAACATTTCAAAATTAGAATAACAAGGCATAAGAAACCCAATAAAACTTCGAAAGAAATTTGAATGGAGATCTTCAATCTTGAAGGAGATCTGCTTCTGAGTTGATTCCGACGGTGTTCTTTGAGTAATTTCTTCGTTCTACTCTGTGTGTCCCCTTTACTCCTCTTCTAATATGTATTTATAAACTTTAAAATACTCAGAAAACCTAAAAATTGAGTTTTTCTGCGTAAAAGAGAAGCAAGGTTCGAAATTGACATAGGCTGGCACATGGGCGTGTGCCCAGCCCGTGTGAAAATGCCCAGGCTGTATGGATTCTGGAAACAACTCTATTCATCCAATTTGGCCCTTTTTTTCTCATTTCACTTTCCTATGCTCACCTAAGTAATTTAAAGGATTAGGAGCATCAAATTCACAAATTTACATAATAAATCATCCAAAAACATGCCAAGCATGGGATTAAAACATGTTACTTTTATGGTTTATCAAATATCCCCACACTTAAGCGTTTGCTTGTCCTCAAGCAAAATCCTCAACTCACAATTAAAATTAGACTTTCTCAACTTATAATTCTCATCAATGATATTTTTTCATAATTCACAAATAATCATACATTGATAATTAAACTAAAAGAGCATTAAAGATTCAAACAATCCAAGTCGAGCATTTTTAAATCATGAAAAATAGGTATTTCCCCTTTTCTAAGTAATTACCTTTAATTCAAAACCGACAAGAATTGAAATCCTTACTAAAGATTCACTCAAATCACTCAAAGTGTTTAAGGTTCAAAAATAAGCACTCAATAGTCAAACGTGAAAAGTCATTACCATAGGCTTGCATGAAAATCAAATTTCCACCACTATAAAATGAGATGATACACAAATAAAAAGGTATTTAAGAGGCTGTAATGGGGCTTAGGTTAAAGGTGTGGAAAAAGTCTGAAAAAGAGGGTTAGAATCGAGATCGAATTGATAAATAACCAAACTAGAAAAATAACAAATGCTGAATTAAAAATAATTACATCAATCAAAACTATTCAAGAATAACACGAGCTTCTTCTCAAAATATGAATTTAACTGTTCAAGCTCAATTAACAAAGAAATAAATAACTATATATGTATTTTTTTGTTTGATGATTTTTTTAATATTTAAATAAGAAGAAATAATTAAGCAACTTAATCAAAAAGCTTAATCAGGCAATTAACTAAATCAAATCTCGATAAAAATGGAGTCGATAAAATGGCAAAAAATTTCTCAATGAAAAAAATGAGTTATGGGTTGTCATTAATGGGTAAATCAAGGAACGGTGTGTTAGGCTCACAGGGGTTCACTAAGGGTTAATTATGAAGGTAGGCTTTTTATGGGATAAGTGGGTTAAAACCTAAATGCCTTTATCATCTCAGTATATCAAATCAAAGGTGTGGTCTCAACATGCATAATCGAAGCAAGTTTTAGAATAACAAATCAATATTGATACTCATAACCAATAATAAAATGAGCAAGAAAAGTGTATGCTCTAAAGGCTCAAAATCTCATAAAAAATTATGGTTATCAATCTTGCAAATCTCAAACTTCTAGGTAATACCTCAATTCAGGGAAACAACATAAATTTTTAAATTCTGAAAATAGACTTATCATGCTTGGTTCTCTCATGTCTTAAAGTTTAAATAATCAATTCACAAATATCTATGAATTTAATCTAAAACATATCAATGATAATCACAAATCAATAAGAATTCATTCTAATAGTAATATGAGAAAATTACATGAACATAAGACATAATTCAGGGATTTTCTAATAATCATATAAATAACCTCCCCACACTTAAGATGTACATTGTCCTCAATGTACAAACAAAAATAATCATAGTAGAAATAAAATATCATGAGAGAGGAAGAGAATTGAAACTGCCCTGAATATTGGATGAAATCCCTAGAATAGTGAAAAGCGAAATTGTAGACAAATCTTAAATGTAGTGCTTGATTCTGAGCAAGCTATTAAGAAATTAAACACAAGTAGTAAAGAATATTAAAGGATTATATTCGATTAGAAACAACCATAATAAATAAAAATATAAGTCAAAATATAAAAGTAAAAGAAGTCTAAGAAAATAACAATAACAATAAACATAAAAATATAAATATAAATATAAATATAAATATAAATAAAATAAAAATAAATGGACTCAATGGTCTTTATCATCAGACACATCGGTTTCGTGAGTCGTCAGCGTTGGAAAAGAGATATGGAAATGCTGGCAAATCTTCTGTAATGTCGCGTCAAGACTGTCAAACCTCTGAGCGCAATACTGCTCGAAGCGAGTAAGCCGCTCTTAGATGTCCTCTGATGTAGGAACAGAAGGAATAGGGCGGTGACTCGAAGGTGGATGTTGTGGTGGGTCCTTGTGATGGAGAGGAATATCATCAGTGAAGTCCTTGGGTTCATTCTGAGCGTCAGAATGAAACAATCGATATTGATGGGGATCCACTCCACGACGCCGCTCGATCATCCTCATATGTATCATGCTCATGATTCCCTGAGGGGACATCTGGCCGACTAGCGTGAGTGTAGAGGACTGCTCCAGTGTATCTAGGAGACCGAATGTTGAGTGAGCCGAGTCACATAAGGGCCTAAATAGATGGGGCCCTTCCTGTGGCGGTCAGTCTGATGGTGGAAGGCCAAGGCGATGAAGTACGCTAAGTCAAAGACATGCCCGGTGGCCATGCTTCATAAAAAATAGGCGTCATGAGTACTAACGACTTCGGTGCTCTCCCTCCTACCAGTCAGAGTTTGAGCTAAAAGTGCATGAAGGTACCATAAAGCTGGAGGGAGAGAAGTCGCCTTCGAGCAACTCGCATCATATGGTGTCTGACTCACTGTAAGATCGATCCAACAACGTGATGACGAATGATGAATGTGCCAATGAAGTCAAAAGAATTTCTCAGATCTCATAAACTCCTTTGTGTAGAGCCCCATAGCAACACCGAACTCGAGGACGCTCATCTGGCACACCAAACTACCAAGTCAAAAAGTGATGGTGCCTGGCTCGTCATGAGCCATCATGACCTGCTATATAAGAAACAAAACGTCCCGCAGAACTCTAAAGTAAGCTCCATATAGGTGGGCTTGATGATGAAGAAGAATCTGTCCTACGGAGCTGTGACGATAAAGGTGCGAACATTATCCGTTAGTCGAACCTGCTCCAACGCGGCCCAATCAATGCAGTGGTCTAGGCCGAGTGGTCAAAGAGGTCTTTTGATTTTTTGAAGAGGGGACGTCTACACCATCAGACGCCTATTTTCTATGAAGCATGGCCACCGGGCATGTCTTTGACTTAGCATACTTCATCGCCTTGGCCTTCCACCAATGCCCGTCATGATTGGCGTCATAGAAAATAGGCCAGTCAAAAATCAGAGATAAGGGTGACGGCATTAGCGGAAGCGCTTAAAGAGGTCTTTCGCTTTTTTGAAGAGGGGACAGCGGCATTAGTCTCGCCACGAGTGTTCGTCATGGTGTCTCTGCAATAGATCTGACAAATGAATGAAATGGACGAACCATCATAATAGATATAAGCTAATAGGAAATCAAATCAAAATGATAAGAAAATAGATATATATGGACCAAAATAAAGTGTATTTACTAAGATTAAATTGATAGCGAGAATGATAATATCAAAAGCAAATTGAGCAGAAAGATAAATCGTAAAAGAAAAATAATAAAACTAACAAAATGGATCAGTGAAAATAAAACTAAAAATAAAAATTAAGCAGAATAATACTAAAATAGAATAAAAAATAAGAAAAATATGAGAAAACAAATTGTAACACCCCAAACCCAGCCTAAACGTTATGACCTTATCTAGCAATATCACACGATAGTGTTCTTGAAACCTTGTTGTTACGATAAAAACATTCCATGTTGTTATCTTTAGTAAACCTTTGTTAGAACTTAGAAAGTCATCTTTATTCATTTAAAACATTTGTTTTGAAACATCCCTCGTTGCGGGAGCTTTAATAAAACAGTCTAAGTGATCATGCGTTTAGAAAATACATTAACTTTTTGAAAACCGAATTTCCTACGTCCAACAGGTATAAATCCATAAAGTAAAATAAATAAATAAAAACTCAAATTTAAAACCAAAGTCCCAGAGGATCCTTAAATTATAACCCAAATAATCAAATTATAAATCGTAAATTGAAAACCATGAAATCCAAAAATTACTGTAGTCACCGTTGAGTCCTCCGTCGTACCGATCCGTCTAAGTCTGGGGATTACCTGTGCACATTAAACAAAGAGGGTGAGTTTACGTAAACTCAGTGTGTAATCCCACAGAAACAAACAAACAATCAGTATTCATAGTGCACAGTTGAATAGTCTTGGGCCTAAGCCCTTTTCAGTATCAGTGACAGTTTGGGCCTTAGCCCATCTCAGTACAATGTCAAAAATGCAGTAGGGCCTTAGCCCATCTGATTGCAACTCGCCTTAAATTTATAATTGATCGTACTTGAAACTAACTATTATCACGATGAAGGCAAGCGTACTTATCGAACAGTACTATAGTTTATAGCAAGACCAAATGTCGAACCCACAGGAACTAAAAGTACTAGTATTAACTTTCTTTTTATTATCTGGCCTAAAAATAGGGGGATTTTTTTTATCTAACTAATTAATTAAACTAAGAATGCACAGAAAGTAAATTGGGGAAATACTTTCGGGAAAACTGATTGATTAGGCAATACCCAAGGAAGAATCCACCTAGACTTCACTTGTTATTCGACTCTAAACCAGACGATTTATTTACTTGACTTGATCCGTAGAAAGCTCTAATTTATATTATTATCCCTCTCGAGACTAATAGCGTCTAACCCTAGGTTGATTAATTGAAATCTCTTTCTAATTAAAACCCCTAGTTTTTCATTAACTCGATCTATGGATTCCCTTATTAGATTTGACTCTAATCCGGCAGATTTATGTCGTCCTATCTCTAGGATTGCTTGCAACTCCGCTTAATTATGAATGATCTACTCTTAAACAGGGACTATTCATCCTCTGAATAAGCATATCAATACTTGACCCAATATCCTGGAATATTCAAACAAGAGTTAAAAACATAATTAAGAACAAATCAAGTATTTATCATATAGTTCAGAAAATATTAACAAGATCCATCTTAGGTTTCATTCCACTTAGGAATTTAGGGGATTTAGTTCATAATGATAAAAGAAAACATCTCAGAAAAATAATAATTACAAAACATAAAGAAAGCCCAAAAACCCCTGAAGGAAATTGAAGGGAGATCTTCAGTCTTGAAGGAGAATCCGGGTTTTGAGATGGATCAATCGGCTTTCTTCGAGTAATTCCCTGCTTTCTACTCTACGTGTCTCTTTTATCCTCCTTTTAGGTATTTTAAATAGGCTTTAGAATGCTTTCAAACCATCAAAATTGCCCTTTTCTGAATAGAACTCAACTTGGGCTCGACAGGGCCACGACCGTGTGCAAATGTTTCAACCCGTGTTTAAGGCTGTGAAATAGACATGCCCGTGTTGGGGTGACTTTAGGCTATGTTGAAGTCTTCTAGAAAGACATGAGCGTGTGGTCTACCCGTGTGAGGAAGTCCAGGCCGTGTTGATTTCCCATGTTGGCCCATTTTCTCCGTTTTTCGCCCATTTCTCGCTCTTTTTACTTTCTTATGCTCACCTAAGTGTAAGATGTGAAAATAAAGGATTAGGAGCATCAAATTCCACAAATATGATGATAAATTATCTAAGAAATGTGCTAAGCATGGGATAAAAATATGTATAAATTACGACTTATCAAATACCCCCACACTTAAACGTTTACTTGTCCTCAAGCAAAATCCTCAATTTACAATTAAGAATTCATTTTTCTCAACTTATAATTCCTATCAATAATATCTCAAAACAATCCATAAGTAATCATACATTGAGAATTCAACTAGAAGAACATTAAAGTTTCAAACATTCCAAGTTGAGCATTTTATCACGAAAAATATATGTGTTTCCCCTCATCTAAGTAATCACCTTTGATTCAAAATAACACAGAGTTTAACATCCTCACTAAGGATTCACTCAAATCACTCAAGTGTTTAAGGAAAATAAAATAAGCACTCAATAGTCAATATGAAAAGTTATTACCATAGACTTGCGTAAAAATCAAATCTCCACCACTATATATTGAAATGATACATCAATCAATAGGTCTTTAGAGGGTTGTAACGTGGCTTTGGTTAGGGGGTATGGTCACAAGCTGAAAGAGAAGGTTAGAATCAAGATTGAATTGAAAAAATTGCCTAACTAGAAAAATACTAAAATTGACAAATTAAATTCCTAATTAGAAGGTCTAGAAAGGAGCTTTTCTTCATAGATAACATCATTTTGACCCAAGCATTACATAATTTTTTTTTTTCATTTTTTTTAAGAACAAATCAAGTAACATAGCTAACTTTCAAAAGTAAAACATAGCTAAGCCATTTATTCAAATCAAATCTCAACAAAAATAGGGATCAAATTAATTTAGGGGATTTCAACAATAATGGGTTATGGGTTAATATTAGGGGTAAATCAATGAATGGTTTGTTAGGCTCAAGAGGGTTCATTAAGGGTTAAGTATAAAGGTAGGCTTTTATAGAGTGAGTGGGTTAAACCTAAGTGCCTTTATCATCTTGACATACCAAATCAATAGTGTGGTCTTGACATGCATAATCGAAGCAAGTTCTAGAATAATAAATCAATATTGACTTACTCATAGCAACAATAAAAGTGAGCATGAAAGAAATAGTATATGATCTAAAGGCTCAAAATCTCACAAATATTATGGCTTTTTGATGTTAACCCTGTGAATTTCAATTTCAAGATAATACCTAAACTTGGGGAAATAACCTAAAATTTTAATACTTCAAAAATCAACTTATCATGCTTGATTCTCTAATTACTTAAAGTTTGAACCATCAATGCATAAATACCTATGTTTTAATTCAAGACATATCAATAAAAATCATATGTTAATCAAAATTCATTCTAATAGTGATATGAGTGATTCACAAGAGAATAAGACAAAATTTAGGGATTTTTCTGATAGTGCTATAAATAACCCCCCACACTTAAGATGTACATTGCCCTCAATGTACAAAGATAAAGTTAGTGGAAAATATAGATATAAGATCATAAGATAGGGAGAGAAGTGAAACTTCCTAAATGTTAAATGGATTCTTTGAATAGTAGTTATGGAAAGTGATCGATTAAGGCAAGGAGGAGGATACTCCGGTGGTGCTAGAGGTTGGGTTCCACAACCACAGTGTCCAGCGAAGAGGTTATTATGGTGGTCGAGCAGGACATGGCAGTCGTGGAGGACCTTTTCCAGTGAAGCTGTAAATTCCTAAGTAATAGTGAGCTTTGGAGCTTTTTATAACTGCGATAAAATCAATAATTCTTTAGGAATATAGAGAAGTAGGATTACTTATAAAGAAATAGCCAAGACATAAATTACTTAATAAAAATTGTAAAACCTAAAATGAAATAAAATTAGTCTTAAAGAAAAATAAAATGAATAATATAGATATTGGGGCACACAGCCGTGGGGCACGCCCGTGTACCTTTATTTTAGCCCGTGTTTTTCATGGTTTTCAAATTTTGGGCATGTTGGTGCTCACGGCTGTGTTGCACGACCGTGTTACTTTGACAAGTTCGACCACGGATGGTGGGCACGGGTGTGTCGCACATCCGTGTGGATTTGGCAGGATTGCCCACGGCCATGTCGTACGGTCGTGGCATTTTATCGAATCCCGTGTTTTGTAAAAAAATTTTACTCTGTTTTCACACGGCCATATCGCAGGTCGTGTCGCCTCTAGTGTTATAAGAATAGCCTAAGGCACGCCTGTGTGCCTGGCCGTATGGATTTGGGAAACCTGTGTTTAAAGACTCAGTTAGTGATTTAGATGTTAAAACTAAAATTTAAATAAATCAAAACCGTTAGTATTCGGGTTGCCTCCTGAGAAGCGCTTGTTTATAGTCTAAGCTCGACTTTGCCTTTTAGGTGTATTTAGGGAGGTTCGTGGAGTCGTAGCTCCTCTCCTTCATCTTTAAAGTTCTCACTGTTATAATGTTTGAGATGATGTCCATTTACCTTGAAAGTGCCTTGTGATGGGTGACTTACCTCTACTGTGCCATATGGAAAAATAGATTGTAATATGAAAGGACCTACCCATCGTGATTTAAGCTTCCCAGGGAACAATTTGAGCCTCGAGTTATATAACAAGACAATATCTCCAATTTCGAATTGTTTGTGTTGCTTTAAACGATCATCATGGCGACGCTTTGTTGCTTCCTTGTATAGGCGTGAGTTCTTGTATGCATTGGTTCGCCACTCATCTAACTTATTCAGCTGCATCAACCTGTTTGCACCTGCAAGTTTGGGATCAAAGTTTAGAAATTTAATAGCCCAGAATGCCTTGTGTTCTAGCTCGAATGGTAGATGACAACTTTTTCCATAAACGAGTTTGTAAGGTGATCTTCCTATGGGGGTCTTAAAAGCAGTTCTATAAGCCCATAAAGCATCATCTACTTTTATTGCCGAATCTTTCTTGTTTGATTCTACTGTCTTTTCTAGAATCCGTTTGATCTCTCGGTTTGCCACTTCGACTTTTCCACTAGTTTGAGGATGGTAAAGGGTGACTGTTCTTGGTGAACTCCGTATTTCTTAAGGGTTTTATCAAATAGGGCATTACAAAAATGAGTACCCCTATCACTGATAATTGCTCTAGGTGTATCGAATCGAGAGAAAAGTTTCTTAAGGAATTTTACTACCACTCTAGCATCATTAGTAGGTAAGGCTTGGGCTTCCACCCATTTGGACATATAATCAACGGCTACTAAGATGTATTTATTCCCAAATGAACTAGAGAATGGACCCATGAAGTCAATACCCAAACATCAAATATTTCGCATGAAAGCATATATGTTTGAGGCATTTAATGATGTTTAGAGATATTACCTGTCCGTTGGCATTTGTTACAAGAAGTAACATACCTGTTGGCGTCTTTGAATAGCGTGGGCCAATAAAAACCTGATTCAAACATTTTATGTGCGGTCTTACTTCCACTGTAGTGTCCTCCAGTCGGTCCTGAGTGGCAATGTTCCAAGATCTTCAATGCTTCTGTCCTTGTAACGCATCTTCTAATGACTTGATCAGCACATATACGGAAAAGGAAAGGGTCGTTCTAAAAGTAGTTTTTCACATCATTGAAGAATCGCTTCTTTTGCTGGTGTGTCAACCCTTTTGGGATATTGTTAGTGGCTAAAAAATTCGCAATGTCTGTAAACCAAGGTACTTCAGAATCAGATATAGCAAAAAATTATTCTTCAGGGAGCGAATCATTTATTTCAACTTCATCTAGCTCTTTGGTACTTGAGTTTTCAAGCCTAGAGAGATGATCAGCCGTGAGATTTTCAGCTCCTTTCTTACCTCAAATCTCCAAGTCAAATTCCTGCAATAATAGAATCCATCGAATGAGTCGAGGTTTTGCATCAGTCTTAGTTAAAAGATAGCGAAGGGCAGAATGGTCAGTGTAAACGGCAACTTTAGACAATATTAGATATGGCCTAAATTTATCGAATGCAAAAACCACAGCTAGTAACTCTTTCTCCGTGGTAGTGTAGTTTTCTTTTGCGGCTGTCAAAGTTTTGCTTGCATAATAGATAGGTTGAAAATGCTTGTCTCTTCGCTGTCCCAAAACTGCACCTACTGCAAAATCACTCGCATCGCACATTAGTTCAAAAGGCAAATTCCAATCAGGTGCAATTATAATTGGAGCATTAATCAATTTATCCTTTAAAGTATTAAATGCTTCTAAACATTCCTGATCGAAGTTAAAGGGCACATCTTTTTCTAGTAATTTAATCAAAGGTTTAGTTATTTTAGAAAAGTCTTTAATGAATCTTCTATAAAAACCAGCATGTCCTAAAAAGATTCTAATACCCTTAGCCGAACTAGGGGGAGGTAATTTTTCGATGGTTTCAATTTTAGATTTATCGACCTCAATCCCTTTGCTAGAAATTTTATGCCCTAACACAATACCTTCTTGAACCATAAAGTGATATTTTCCCAGTTAAGTACAAGGTTCGTTTCCTCACATCTTATTAAAACTCGTTTTAAATTTTTAAGGCAAACATGGAAAGAGTTACCGAATACCGAGAAATCATCCATAAATACCTCCATGATGTCTTATACGAGTTCATTAAAACTGGCCATTATACAGCACTGAAAAGTAGCAGAAGCTTTACATAATCCAAAAAGCATTCTACTATAAGAAAACGTACCATACGGACATGTAAATGTCATCTTTTCTTGATCTTCAGGAGCTATTGGGATTTGAAAATAACCAGAGAGTCTGTCTAGAAAGCAGTAGTACATGTACCCTGATCATCTTTCTGACATTTGATCAATGAATGGCAGGGGAAAGTGATCTTTTCTCGTGGCATCATTCAGCTTCCTGTAGTCAATGCAAACTCTCCAACCTATGACTGTTCTTGTGATCGTGATTTTCCATGATAAGTTTTATAAATTTATAATTAATCGTTCTTGAAACTAACTATTATCACGATGTAGGCAAGTGTACCTATCAAACAGTAGTATAGCTGTAGCAAGACCGAATTATAACCCAAAGGAACTAAAAGTACTAGTAATGACTGTCTTTTTATTATCTAGCCTAAGAATAAAGAGGTTTGTTTTAATTAACTAATTAACTAAACTAAGAAATTGTAGAAAATAAGATTGGGAAATTACTTTTGGAAAAACGATTGATTTAGGGCAATACTTAAGGAAAAATCCACTGAGACTTCACTTGTTATTTTAGCTCCGAATCGGACAATTTATTCATTTAACTTGTTCCGTAGAAATCCCTAAGTTATGTTATTATCCCTATTCAAGACTAATAACGTCTAATCCCTAGATTGAATAATTGAGACTTTTCTCTAATTAACACCCTAGGGTTGCATTAACTCGATCTATGGATCCACTTATTAGGTTTCACCCTAATTCGGCAAAATCTTGTCACCCTATCTCTAGGCGCACAATCAACTCTGATTAATTATGACAAAGTCACTCTTAGATAGGGACTATTCATCCTCCAACTAAGAGCATTAACTTGAATCGATATTCTAAAATACCAAAACAAGAATTAAGAACACATAATTAAGAACAAGTCAAATATTTATCATACGATTTAGAAAATAATAACAAGATTCGTCTTAGGTTTCATCCCCCTTAGGTATTTAGGGGTTTTAGTTCATAACTAAATAGGAAAACATCTCAGAAGACTAAAGAATACAAAACATAAAGAAAACCCAAAACTCCTGAAGGGAAATTGAGGAGAGATCTTCAGTCTTGATGGTGAATTCGGCTTCTGAGATGGATCAATCGGCTTTCTTGGAGTAATTCCTTACTCCCTACCCTCCGTCCCCCCTTTAGTCTTCCTCTAAGGTGTTTAAATAGGCTTTTGAATGCCTAAAAGCCCTCAAACTTGCCCTTTTCTGAATGGAACTTAACTAGGGCTTGGCAGGGACACGCTTATGTGACACGCCCGTGTGTGATTACTTCAGGCCGTGGTCAAGGCCGAGAGATCAACACACCCGTGCTTGATTGTTTTAGGACGTGGTCGAGCCTATTAGAATTGCACGGGCGTGTGTTATACCTGTGTGAGGAAGTCCAGGCCTTGTTGTTTTCCCACGTTAGCCCATTTTCTCCGTTTTTAGCCATTTTCTCGTTCTTTTTGCTCTCCTATGCTCACTGATAAGCCGTAATTTATATTTTTTTATCCCTCGCTTAACACGTTATTGGATGATTTCTCCTTAGATTTGGTGAATTTGATGCTCCTAATCCTTTAACTTCATGTTTTATACTTAGGTGAGCATAGGAAGACGAAAAGAACAAGAAATGGGCCAAAAACGGAGAAAATGGGCTGACAAGGGAAAACAACAACTCCTGGACTTCCTCATATGGGCGTGTCCCTGCCAAACCCTAGCTAAGTTCCACTCGAAAAAGGGCATGTTTTAGGGCTTTTAGGCATTCTAAAGCCTATTTAAACACCCTAGAGGAAGACAAAAGGAGGACGGAGAATAGGGAGTAAGGAATTACTCCAAGGAAACCGATTGATCCATCTCAGAAGCCGGATTTATCATCATCAAGACTAAAGATCTATCCTCAATTTTCCTTCAGGAGTTTTGGGTTTTCTTTATGTTTTGTATTATCTATTATTCTGAGATGTTTTCTTATTTAGTTATGAACTAAAACCCCTAAATACCTAAGGGGGATGAAACCTAAGACGAATCTTGTTATTATTTTCTGAATCGTATGATAAATATTTGACTTGTTCTTAATTATGTGTTCTTAATTCTTGTTTTGGTATTTCAGAATATCACTTCAAGTTAATGCTCTTAGTTGGAGGATGAATAGTCCCTGGCTAAGAGTGACTTTGTCATAATTAAGCGGAGTTGAGTGCGCGCCTAGAGATAGGGTGACAAGATTTTGCCGAATTAGGGTGAAACCTAATAAGGGAATCCAAAGATCGAATTAATGCAACCCTAGGGTGTTAATCAGAGAAAAGTCTCGATTATTCAACCTAGGGACTAGACGTTATTAGTCTTGAATAGGGATAATAACATAACTTAGGGATTTCTACGGAACAAGTTAAATGAATAAATCGTCCTGCCTCGAGCCAAAATAACAATTAAAGTCTAGGTGGATTTTCCTTAGGTATTGTCCTAAATCAATCATTTTTCCCAAAAGTAATTTCCCAATTCTATTTTCTACAACTTCTTAGTTTAATTAATTAGTTAGTTAAAACAAATGTAACACCCCAAACCCGGCCCAGACTTTATGGCCGAATCTGACGTGTCACATTGAAGTTTTAAAAACCCATGCCTTTTCAACGTCTTTCTTAGTGTTTTAAAAGATCGTCTTTGCTAAGTTAACAAAGTGAATGGAAGTTGTGCACTAGGTAGGTATCCGAAACAGAAGAGGTGAGCCATGAAGGCTTCTTAAGTACCAAGCTGCCGAATGGATCCAATCTTAGACATGCCCACAACCATTGCCACATTTTGGTACGAGATTAGGTTTTGTAAGAAAATCGAGTTGGAATTCATTTAAGTCGTTGTTTTGATAAACCGATTAATGGTAATGTTGTGTTATTTTAGAAACAAGTATCATTTTGAAAACGCACCCTAAGCCTAGCCCATTTTAGATTATTCTCAGTAAAACATAGAGTATAAAATAGTTCCAGAAAAATAATTATAATGGCCTTATTACAACCCCAAAACCAAGTAATAATAGTAGAGAAGATAAAACTAAAAAGAAATTGGTTATTTATTGCAAAGTTAAAAAACGATCACCATGGCCACTCTGAATCCCCTCCGGCTCCAAGTCTCCACATCAAGGCTCACCTGCAAGGTTAAGAAAGGGGGTGAGTTTGGAAACTCAGCGTGCAACAAGCCCCTTTCAGAGCCCAACTAATATCAGCATACTGGGCTGAAGCCTTTTGTTTAACGGTTATTGGGCCAAAGCCTTTTCATTAATCATATCACTGGGCTGAAGCCTTAACTGTAAACGATATGGCCCATAGGCCCATTTCAATAACACACGTAATATTAATGAATGTATGCAAGCCCATTTGGGGAGACTACTCAACCCACCATCCACTACTCTCCACCCGTACCAGCCAACACATCATGTGGGGAATAACTCAACCCACCCAACCAAACTCTCCACTGGTAGCATAGCTACTTTATCATATAACTAGAGGCCTAGCCTCTTTTAATAACTGGGGCAAAGCCCTTTTTGGTAAACTGGGCAAAGCCCTTTTGTACTTCCTCCATTTATATCAACCCAACCCATGCATATAATGAGTATAACATAGCATATCATGTCATATCAATATCTCATGCATCACATTCATAATCAAACCCTAGGGATATAATAGTCATTTTTACCTAGGGGCAAAATAGACATTTTTCATATTATAAGGGTAATTTCATAAATTTACCAAATATCAAGAGCTTTCCACGTTCATTAACAATGATCGATATTCTCAAGTGTTTAAACAGTATTTTTAACGCACTTTATCAAAGTAGGGCTTTGGGGCCCAAAACCCCTAATGGGCCCTACGAATACCGATTTAGCCCTTTAAGATCACTTAACCCAAATTTTACAATAGATCTAACCGTGTTATCATGCAATATATCCAAGTTCCACGACTACCCTGTTAAGAATGTTATTTAGCTAAGGTTTTCTAACAAGGTTTAAAAAGGGTATAAGGTTTTTTTATGGAAACATGGTTTTCGAAAAACACTTCAATGTGACACGCCAGATTCGAGCCAAACTTCCAGGCTGGGTTTGGGGTGTTACAAAAAACCCCTTTTTTCTTAGGCTAGATAATAAAAAGACAGTCATTACTAGTACTTTTAGTCCTTTGGGTTCGACAATCCTATCTTGCTAAAGCTATACTACTGTTTGATAGGTACACTTGCCTATGTCGTGATAATAGTTAGTCTCAAGAACATTTAATTATAATTTTATAAAACTTATCACATAAAATTACGATCAAGTTTTTAGCGCCGTTGCCGAGGACTAAAATATTAGGAACACTCAATTTTTATTACTTTAGCCATTTATTTTTCTTGCAATTTAATTTTATTTTTATTTTTACTTTTATTTACTAATTGTCTTTTTCTTTCTTCTGGTAGGTTCTTATAGTTTATGACTAGAAGAAACCTGTCGGGACCACTGCTCTTTGACGAAGAGATCGATCGCACAGCTCGTAGAAACCAATGAGAAATAAGGTGAAGCCTAAGATACATAGATGAAGAGCAAGAGGACGATATCTCAATTACAACCGAGGAGATGACTGAAAATCAAGACAATTAGCTACCTCCTACGATACCTGTTGAATTAGCAAATCAGAATCCTGCTCCTCGTACTATGTATGATTATGCTAAACCTAGTTTAACAGGAACTGAGTCAAGTATAGTTAGGCCTGCTATTGCTGCAAACAATGTTGAACTGAAACCTAACATGATTCAAATGATACAGCAATTTGTTCAGTTTGATGGTTTGCAGGATGAAAACCCCAACACTCACTTGGCAAATTTTCTAGAAATCTGCGACACTTTTAAAATAAATGGCGTATCTGATAAAGCCATTCGTCTTTGGTTATTCCGTTTTTCACTAAGGAACAAGGCTAAACAGTGGTTGAACTCGTTACCACGAGGGTCCATCACTACTTGGGAATAAATGACCGAAAATTTTTTATTAAAGTATTTTTTGCCGACTAAAATGGCTAAGTTACGTAAGGATATCTCTTCTTTTGTGTAGATGGATTTAGAAACACTTTACGATGCATGGGAGAGATACAATGACCTACTGCGAAGGTGCCCTCACTACGGGTTACCTCTATGGCTGCAAGTTCAAACGTTCTACAATGGTGTAAATCCCTCAACAAGACAGATGATTGAAGTAGCCGCTGGTGGAACCATCAACAACAAAACACCTAAAGAGGCTTACGAATTATTGAGGAGATGTCACTGAATAACTATCAGTGGCAAGTCATGAGAACTAAGCCAACTAAAACAGCAGGCGTTTATAACGTCGACTCAGTTACTATACTGTCAAATCAGGTAGAACTTCTAAATAAAAAGATTGATGGTTTAATTGGTTCTACGCAAGTTCAACCAGTAATGCAATGTGAAGCGAGTGGAGGTGGATCGAGTAATCCAGAATATCAACCCTATGGCCATAACATGGAGAGCAAGCAATTAAATTATATAGGTAATAATCCTCGATCTCAAGATAATCCTTACAGTAATACCTATAATGCAGGTTGGAGGAATCACCTAAACTTCTCATGGGGAAGTCAAGGAAATCAGAGACCACCACCACCCCCAGGTTTTCAACAGCCACCTTATCAACAGAAAAAGAAACCGAACCTTGAGGAGATGCTATCTAAATTTATCTCGATGTCAGAAACCCGTTTCTAGAATACTAAGACGGCACTTAAAAATCAACAAGCATCAATCCAAGGGCTCGAAACTCAAATAGGCCAGATGTCCAAACTAATTTCTAAAAGATCATTAGAAAGTTTACCTAGTAACACTAAACCAAATCCAAAAGAGCATGTGAAAGCAGTTACACTAAAGAGTGGGAAAGTGTTAGCTGAATCTGAAAAGAAGCTAACACGGGAAGCTGTGCTAAGCGAAAAAGAGAAGGAAAGACCCAAACATATTGACAAACCAATGCCAAGAGAATATACACCATCAGTTCCATACCCAACAAAGTTGAAAAATGACTGCAAGGATCCACAATTTGGTAAGTTTCTTGAACTTTTTAAGCAATTACATATCAACTTACCTTTTGTTGAAGCTATCTCACAGATGCCTACATATGCAAAATTTTTGAAGGAGCTTCTAACAAATAAAAGGAAGTTTGAGGATTTATCTATAGTGGAACTCAACGAGGAGTGCTCAACCATACTCCAAAATAAACTACCAACCAAACTGAAAGATCCAGGAAGTTTTACTATTCCTTGCTTAATTGGTAGTTTGAATGTTGAGAAAGCACTAGCTGATTTAGGCGCTAGCATTAATTTAATGCCATATAAAATGTTCAAACAACTCAGTCTTGGGGAACCTAAACCCACTAGGATAAGTATTCAACTAGCCGATAGATCTGTTAAATATCCTAGGGGTATTATAGAAGACATACTTGTGAAAGTAGATAAATTCATATTCCCTATTGACTTCGTTGTACATGACATGGACGAAGATGTGGAAGTGCCTTTAATCCTAGGGCGTCCATTTTTAGCCACTGCTAGGGCTGTAATTGATATAAGTGACGGCAAATTGGTACTTAGAGTAGGTGATGAAGAAATTATCTTTAAAATTTATTACGTTATGAGATTCTCTAGAGAACAAGATGATTCATGTTATTTTATTGATTCTATTGATCATGGTACTCAAGACTCTTTTCAAGAAATTATATTCGGAACTGTATCTAGCTCAAGGAGAGGAGGCAGATGATGAATCCAACGACCATTCCTCAAGACAAGCAGAATATGAAGGTATCAAGATAAACGATGAACTTAAGCAGAAACCCTCTATTGAAGAACCTCCCAAAATGGAACTTAAACAGTTGTCAAATCACTTGGAATATGCATATCTTGGAAATAATTCTACATTACCAGTGATTATTGCTTCTAACCTGCAACCCAAGGAAAAAGAGGAATTAATCAAAGTATTAAAAGAACATAAAAAGGCCATAGATTGGAAAATTTCTAACATAAAAGGAATCAGCCCCTCATTTTGCACCCATAAAATTTTAATGGAAGATGAGTATAAGCCATGCGTGTAGGCTCAACGACGATTGAACCCCAATATGAAAGAAGTTGTTAAAGCTGAGGTAATTAAACTTCTAGATGCGAGAATTATTTATCCTATTTCTGATAGTTCTTGGGTAAGTCCTGTGCAGGTTGTTCCTAAGAAAGGAGGCATGACGGTTGTGACCAACGAGAAGAATGAATTAATCCCGATAAGAAAAGTCACAGGTTAGAGAGTTTGTATTGACTATAGGAAGCTGAATGATGCCACAAGAAAAGATCACTTCCCCTTGCCATTCATCAACCAAATGTTAGAAACATTATCCGGGCACATGTATTACTGCTTTTTAGACAAACTCTCTGGCTACTTCCAAATCCCAATAGCTCCTGAAGATCAAGAAAAGACGACATTCACATATCCATATGGTACGTTCGCTTATCGTAGAATGCCTTTTGGATTATGTAATGCTCCTACCACTTTTCAACACTGTATGATGGCCATCTTTGACGAACTCGTGGAAGACATCATGAAGGTATTCATGGATGATTTCTCCGTATTTGCTAACTCTTTCCATCTTAGCCTTAAAAATTTAAAACGAGTTTTAATAAGATGTGAGGAAACGAACCTTGTGCTTAACTAGGAGAAATGACACTTCATGGTTCAAAAAGGTATCGTATTAGGGTATAAAATTTCTAGTAAAGGGATTGAAGTGGATAAATTTAAAATTAAAACAATCAAAAAATTACCCCCTCCTAGTTCGGTCAAGGCTATTAGAAACTTTTTAGGACATGCTGGTTTTTATAGAAGATTTATTAAGGATTTTTCTAAAATAGCTAAGCCTTTGACTAAACTGCTAGAAAAAGATATACCTTTTAATTTCGACCAGGAATGCTTAGAAGCATTTAACACCTTAAAAGATAAATTAATTAATGCTCCAATTATAATTGCACCTGACTGGAATTTACCTTTTGAATTAATGTGTGATGCGAGTGACTTTGCAGTAGGAGCAGTTTTGGGACAGCGAAGAGACAAGCACTTTCAACCTATCTATTATGCTAGAAAGACGTTGACAGCCGCACAAGAAAACTACGCTACCACAAAAAAAGAATTGTTAGATGTGCTTTTTGCATTTGATAAATTCCGATCATATCTCATATTGTCTAACGTTGTTGTTTACACTGACCATTCTGCCCTTCGATGCGTTTTAACTAAAACTAATGCAAAACCTCGCCTGATTCAATAGATTTTGTTGTTGTAGGAATTTGACTTAGAAATTCAGGATAAGAAAGGAGCTAAAAATCTCGCGGCTGATCATCTTTCCAGGCTTGAAAACTCAAATACTAAAGAATTAGATGAAGTTGAAATAAATGATTCATTTCCTGAAGAATATTTTTTCGCTATATCTGATTCTGAGGTACCTTGGTTTGCAGACATCGCGAATTTTTTAACCGCTAACATTATCCCAAAAGGTTTAACACACCAGCAAAAGAAGCGATTCTTTAGTGATGTCAAAAACTACTTTTGGGACGACCCTTTTATTTTTCGTTTATGTGAAGATCAAGTCATTAGAAGATGCGTTACAAGGTCAGAAACATCAAAGATACTGGAACATTGCCACTCAGGATCGTCTGGAGGACACTATAGTGGAACTAAGACCGCGCATAAAATACTTTAATAAGGTTTTTATTGGCCCTTGTTATTCAAAGACGCTAACAGGTATGTGACTTCTTGCGACAAATGCCAACGGACAGGTAATCTATACAAACGTGATGAAATGCCTCAAAATTATATGCTTTCATGTGAAATATTTGACGTTTGGGGTGTCGAATTCATGGGTCCATTTCCTAGTTCGTTTGGGAATAACTATATCTTAGTAGCAGCCAATTATATGTAACACCCCTCGCCCGTAACCCTCACCGGAATAGGGTTCGAGGTGTTACCCGACTTAAACTCAGTCAATCACACAAAAACCGTGCCAAAAAATTTCAATCAATTTAAACATGCAATCTATCCCATATATGGGCCTACGAGGCCCAAAACATCATAACCAACATAAGCCAATTCACATGGCCAAAACACTTTATCAATACAAGCCAACACCTTTGGCTAAATTATAATATCACATACCCAACATTAAAACCCTATACATGCCACAGACTCGAAATACTAGGATTTACTTACACCAATAGTGTGAGCTCGACAGTGTGATAATATCTCCGGCGAACTCCAACCCGAGCAAGTAACTGGAGCCAACAATCTATAAAACAGAGGAATGTAACAACGGAGTAAGCTTTCATAAGCTTAGTAATTTTTAAGCAATGCAAACAAATAAACGCAATTATACTTCGATTATTCAATTTCTCAAGAGGCCATATTCTAGGTATATTGCCATCTAGCTGAATATACACAAACACATAATGTACATTCAGCATCCTTATCACACTTAATCTAAATTCATATAACATAATTAAATCAAATAAGTTCACACCTTGACCGAATGTATCATGGTTATAGATATAGTTATAGCATTTATTCACATATGTATCACATTATACACTTGTGATTCCATTCAAATTGAACTCACATATGAGTACATAGTGCGTACCTGGCCCACTTAACGTATTAAATGTATTCATTTGTCAATCTAATACGAGGTGCCTTAACCTTAAACTTTTATTCATTCACCGGTATTTCGCCTGCTAGGCTCGAGGCCCAATATCATTTCACCGGTATTATAGCCTGCTAGGCTCAAAGGCCCGAATAATGTCTCAATGGCATAATAGCCTGCTAGGCTCAAAGGCCCGAATATAATACCAGCACTAAGCCTGCGGGATTTAACCCGGATATAAGACCAGCACGAAGCCTGCGGGATTTAACCCGGATATTCATCAAATATCATGCATATTAAATCATATATTAACACATCTCATTCAACATATCACATTAGTAGTCATTTGCTACATTTAGATATAAACTCCATATGAACACCATCATTTACATTTCGGTTCAAAAGTCATACATAAATATCACATATCCATTTCACCATTCAAACTTAACCCATAGTGACCATTTGACTATAAGTCATATACATAAATTATTTATCGCACAACTGGATTCAAATAGAACCAAAAGGTCACAATTCATCTAATATATACATATTGCTCACTGATTCGCACACAACCTTTCAAATTAGCAGTTATAAGATGGTTCCGTACATAGCCCATCCTTATCGATAATTTACGATGGTTTTACCCTTACTCACATATATGACATAGGCATTTTTACCTATGCTTCTCAATTCACATTCATGATTCAATTTCAATCGATTAAACATGCATAAGTACATATCTCATACTTGACCAACTTAATGTATAGAACGAAATCGATTGTCGATTTAACACAAGGTCTCATAGTTGAACATAAACATGAAACCATTTCTTATATGTTCGATTCACATCAATCATCAAATTCATTTAATTCACATGTACTTAATTAGGTTGTTTGTACCTGAATAATTACTTTATGGAACGAATCCACATATCGTATTAGCCCGTAGTCTTATAGCACCACACTTTTAATAGTTTACCTCATCGAAGTTCACATTTAATCACTTTAGTGCCAAGCCATATTCGGGTACCACAAAGGACTAATAATAATAATTTTATACACATCATGGTTTCCTTTAGATATTTAATAATCACAAATCGTGATATCTCTACCAACACATATACGGCATAGTTTATTCATTGTAACACTCATTTAGTGCATCAAATTTCCAAGTCCAATTCAACTTAAGCATCATAGCCATAATCGGCTTATAGCCTTAAATCATTACATTCTCTTTGCCATATTAATTTAACTCTTAGGCATATAAAAAAAAATCAAGCTTAAACACTTAAGAACTTACCTCGAATGTTGCCGAACAATTACAACGGCTATTCGATTACTCTCTCTTTTCCCTTATCCGAATTTGTCCCTCTATGCTCTTGAGCTTAAATTCAAAGATTTTAAACTAGTCATTATTCGACTATTCAAGCATCACTTTCAAAATATAATATATATATATATTCGACTTTCACACTTACTGATCATAGTAAGCTTATAATAAATCAATAAGCAACTCATTAACAAATTTTTGTCAATGTTTACCACATAATTATAATCTCACTGCAAGTTGTCTTCCTGAGCAACAGTCACTAAATTATTTATAAATGGAGCTACGAAACTCCAAATCAAGTTCCGTTAATTTTTCTTAAAAATAGACTTATATATATTTTATCCATAAAATTTTCAGAATTTTTGGCTTGGTCAATCAATACCATATTTTTCATAAAATTTCCTTTGTTTCACTATTTGACTAATCTGACCACTCTTCACTACGAATCAAATTTCTCATTATACAGAATTCAAAATATGTTTTCATTTATTTATTTTGAAACTATACTCATTAAGGAGTCTAGGAATATAAACTTAATCTTATAATCATTTTTGTACAATTTATAATGATTTTATAAAACAGAATAGGGGATCTAGAAGTTATTTTGACCCTGTCCCACATCACTTCAAATATCTCATTATCAAAAATTCTTTTGCTTACACGGTTTCTTTTTTAAGAAACTAGACTCATTAAGCTTTAATTACATAATTTATTCAGCTTCTAACTCAACTCGCACAATTTATGGTGATTTTCCAAAGTCACTTTACTGCTGCTGTCCCAAACAGATAATTACCAATTCACTCTTTCACACATTCTTTGCATACATATTATTTAAACATGTATATCACCAATCAATTTCATCATATATATCTATAATTTCACTTAATCATAATATCAATACAACACATTGTGCTCAAATCATTATTCAAGTTCAATTTCAGCTAACACACATATAAACACTAGCAACTAAATATTAACATTTGCATTTCACCATAATAGCCAATTGCCATTAAGAAATTAAGCCACAATTATTCAATTTTACCAAGCTTCAACTTAATTTAACTTATAATAGTTCATAACACATTTAAAGCAGATACATTATTAAATTTTATCCAAGTCCACAATTGGCCATAGTACACCCAACATATTAGTCGATTTCCTACTTAGCATCTAATGCACATATATGCTTAATTTGTTTAGCTCAACTTCATCTATCTAACATTGTTCATCAAAAGAACATGAAACAACAACCATTTACTTCATTTCAATCAAGAACAAATGCTCACAAAACAACCAAAAACCAAAATATACTTCATGGGTTAAGGTAGATTTAAGAAAGGAACTCATAAACATCAAAATAGAAGCAAACTACCATGAATTTACCTTGGATGTTTCTTCCCCTCTCTTGCTCTCCTATTTTCGGCTATGAAGAACAAGGATGAACAAAAGCCTTGTCCTTTACTTCCTTTTGTTATTTTATTACTAAACATTTTATGACACCAAATAATATATAGTATTTGTGCCATACTTATGCCATAATTTCAAATAAAAAATTGCACAAATGCTTATCATGCCCATCATGGTAGCCACTATGCTTTAAGGTGGGAAATCTGACATGCAAATCCACCTATTTCATACTATAAGTTATTTGGCCACTACAAATTAGCCTATAGCATTTTCAAAAATTTTCACATAAGTCCTATTTCATAATTTCACTCACAAGTGGCAAAAATCAAAGCATGAAATTTTCACACATGCACTTTCACAAGAAATAAACATAGAATATAACATCTAATTATTTTTGTGACTCAGTTTTGTGATCCCGAAACCACTTTCTGACTAGGGCCAAATTAGGGCTGTCACAACTCTGCCCCCCTTAGGAATTTTCGTCCCCGAAAATCTTACCAGAAGAAATAGTTTTCCACTCTAAAAACTTTTTGACAATATTCTCGGAATCACAATTTTCCATTCTTCACATGTATCTCTTTTTACCAAAAATCTGGAACTTTGGTCTACACCAACAGATCACATTATAGATACTTCAGTCACTTCATCAAATAAAGCCTTGTACATGCAAACCTCATCATACCGATCTTTTCTTGTCAGATGATAAATTATAATCCAATAATATTTCTCTCTTAGAAGATAATAAAATAAAATAAAAAATTGATTCAATTTGGATAGAAATTCTATCTCACAACCACTTCTATAATACCACTGATTTCTTTTATTCCATATACTTGTATAATCTATTACAACTCATATAAACAAACATTTCACAATCGGAGTTCATATAAAGATTCTTT
Source organism: Gossypium anomalum (assembly GCA_025698475.1). Taxonomy (NCBI): domain Eukaryota; kingdom Viridiplantae; phylum Streptophyta; class Magnoliopsida; order Malvales; family Malvaceae; genus Gossypium; species Gossypium anomalum. The sequence goes on from CM046966.1 coordinate 23,892,239, forward strand.
ACATAACCTTTAACCTATCTGAATACTTATTCCATACCAGAACAATAATAACATTAACAGAAATCTTATATGTCCCGACATCCAAAGTCAAATAACTGTTACTCTGAACTCATTTTGAACTATCACATCTCATATGCTTTTATAAGATGGAATATCATTCAATAGAAACAGAAGAATAACATCGTATGAATTTATCCTCGAATTTATTCCGATCATACTACAATGAAATCTTATAATAATAACACTGATAAGGGGGTGAGGTCGTTAAGCCTCGAAAGGAACTTTCATATTTGTATACACAGATAACTTTATCACTTATCATCATAATATTACGCACATTGATTCAAACATTTTAAATTTCCAACTCGTTACAGATACATTTTCACATATCTCAGTAATACACGCAACTTTGTTTCATGTGAATATTAGCAAAACATAAGTGAATTTATCACAATTCAAACTTTCATTTCTCTTACTCAAATTACCAATAATGTCTTATCAAGTTTCCACATTTAGTCTTGATCACTTGTCAATATTTATCAAATCAGCAAACGTCTTACGGTTTTGAGTACATCGCTTACTTGATGCCATAGTCCAACTATGGTCTTTTCTGTCAATTCATTAGTGAACGATTGTACTCATTCCTTGCGTTCCACCCAATTTGATCTTTCATTACCATTTACTTTATACAATCTTATACATATCTTTACACTGATCCACACATATCATAAACTTCTTTTCATACCTTTCAATTATGTCATATCACAAATATATTACAATTAGTTCAATAGCATTTTCGGATCAATTAATAATAGCTCGGTTGGAGCACATCATTACCTGAGCAAAATAATTTATAAGAGCCGGGAGATATCACACTATCACGCTTTACTTACGGCATGAATAGCTAGACTCTTATACTTGCTATGTTAGTCTGAGAACCAACTAAACCATAGCTCTGATACCACTAAATATAACACCCCTCGCCCGTAACCCTCACCAGAATAGGGTTCGAGGTGTTACCCGACTTAAACTCAGTCAATCACACAAAAATTGTGCAAAAAATTTCAATCAATTTAAACATTCAATCTATCCCAAATATGGGCTTACGAGGCCCAAAACATCACTAACCAACATAAGCCAATTCACATGGCCAAAACACTTTATCAATACAAGCCAACACCTTTGGCTAAATTATAATATCACATACTCAACATTAAAACCCTATACATGCCATAGACTTGAAATACTACGATTTACTTACACCAATAGCGTGAGCTCGACAGTGTGATAATACCTCCGGCGAACTCCAACCCGAGCAAGTAACTGGAGCCAACAATCTATAAAACAGAGGAATGTAACAACGGAGTAAGCTTTCATAAGCTTAGTAATTTTTAAGCAATGCAAACAAATAAACGCAATTATACTTCAATTATTCAATTTCTCAAGAGGCCATATTCTAGGTATATGGCCATCTGGCTGAATATACACAAACACATAATGTACGTTCAGCATTCTTATCACACTTAATCTGAATTCATATAACATAATTAAATCAAATACGTTCACACCTTGACCGAATGTATCATGGTCATAGATATAGTTATAGCATTTATTCACATATGTATCACATTATACAATTGTGATTCCATTCAAATCGAACTCACATATGAGTACATAGTGCGTACCTGGCCCACTTAACGTATTGAATGTATTCATTTGTCAATCTAATATGAGGTGCCTTAACCTTAAACTTTTATTCATTCATCGGCATTTCGCCTGCTAGGCTCGAGGCCCGATATCATTTCATCGGCATTATAGCCTGCTAGGCTCAAAGGCCCAAATATAAAACCAGCACTAGGACTGTGAGATTTAACCCGGATATAAGACCAGCACGAAGCCTGCGGGATTTAAACCGGATATTCATCAAATATCATGCATATTAAACCATATATTAACACGTCTCATTCAACATATTACATTAGTAGTCATTTGCTACATTCAAATATAAACTCCATATGAACACCATCATTTACATTTTGGTTCAAAAGTCATACATAAATATCACATATCCATTTCACCATTCAAACTTAACCCATAGTGACCATTCGACTATAAGTCATATACATAAATTATTTATTGCACAACTGGATTCACGTAGAACCAATAGGTCACAATTCCTCTAATATATACATATTGCTCACTGATTCGCACACAACCTTTCAAATTAGCAATTGTAAGATGGTTCCGCACATAGCCCATCCTTATCGATAATTTACGATGGTTTTACCCTTACTCACATATATGACATAGGCATTTTTACCTATGCTTCTCAATTCACATTCATGATTCAATTTCAATCGATTAAACATGCATAAGTACATATCACATACTTGACCAACTTAATGTATTGAACGAAATCGATTGTCGATTTAACACAAGTCTCATAGTTGAACATAAACATGAAACCATTTCTTATATGTTCGATTCACATCAATCATCAAATTCATTTAATTCGCATGTACTTAATTAGGTTGTTCGTACCTGAATAATTTACTTTACGGAACGAATCCACATATCGTAGTAGCCCGTAGTCTTATAGCACCGCACTTTTAATAGTTTAACTTATCGAAGTTCACATTTAATCACTTTAGTGCCAAGCCATATTCGGGTACCACAAAGGACTAATAATAATAATTTTATACACATCATGGTTTCCTTTAGATATTTAATAATCACAAATCGTGATATCTCTACCAACACATATACGGCATAGTTTATTCATTGTAACACTCATTTAGTGCATCAAATTTCCAAGTCCAATTCAACTTAAGCATAATAGCCATAATCGGCTTATAGCCTTAAATCATTACATTCTCTTTGCCATGTTAATTTAACTCTTAGGCATATAAAAAAAATCAAGCTTAAACACTTAAAAACTTACCTCGAATGTTGCCGAACGATTACAACAGCTATTCGATTACTCTCTCTTTTCCCTTATCTGAATTTGCCCCTCTATGCTCTTGAGCTTAAATTCAAAGATTTTAAACTAGTCATTATTCGACTATTCAAGCATCACTTTCAAAATATAATATATATATATATATATATATATATTTGACTTTCATACTTACTGATCATAGTAAGCTTATAATAAATCAATAAGCAACTCATTAACAAATTTTTGTCAATGTTTACCACATAATCATAATCTCACTGCAAGCTGTCTTCCTGAGCAACAGTCACTAAATCATTTATAACTGGAGCTACGAAACTCCAAATCAAGTGCCGTTAATTTTTCTTGAAAATAGACTCATATATATTTTACCCATAAAATTTTCAAAATTTTTTGCTTGGCCAATCAATACCATATTTTTTATAAATTTTCCCTTTTTTCACTATTTGACTAACCTGACCACTCTTCACTACGAATCAAATTTCTCATTGTACAGAATTCAAAATATGTTCTCGTTTATTTCATTTGAAACTATACTCATTAAGGAGTCTAGGAATATAAACTTAATCTTATAACCATTTTTGTACAATTTATAATGATTTTATAAATACAGAATAGGGGATCTAGAAGTCATTTTGATCCTGTCCCACATCACTTCAAATATCTCATTATCGAAAATTATTTTGCTTACACAGTTTCTTTTGTAAGAAACTAGACTAATTAAGCTTTAATTACATAATTTATTTAGCTTCTAACTCAACTCCCACAATTTATGGTGATTTTCCAAATTCACTTTACTGCTGCTGTCCTAAACAGATTATTACCAATTCACTCTTTCACACATTCTTTGCATACATATTATTTAAACATGTACATCACCAATCAATTTCATCATATATATCTATAATTTCACTTAAGCATAATATCAATACAACGCATTGTGCTCAAATGATTATTCAAGTTCAATTTTAGCTAACACACATATAAACACTAGCAACTAAATATTAACATTTGCATTTCACCATAATAGCCAATTGTCATTAAGAAATTATGCCACAATTATTCAATTTTACCAAGCTTCAACTTAATTTAACTTATAATAGTTCATAACACATTTAAAGCACATACATTACTAAATTTTATCCAAGTCCACAATCGGCCATAGTACACCCAACATATTAGCTGATTTCCTACTTAGCATCTAATGCACATATATGCTTAATTTGTTTAGCTCAACTTCACCTATCTAACATTATTCATCAAAAGAACATGAAACAACAACCATTTCCTTCATTTCAATCAAGATCAAATGCTCACAACACAACCAAAAACCAAAATATACTTCATGAGTTAAGGTAGATTCAAGAAAGGAACTCATAAACATCAAAATAGAAGCAAACTACCATGAATTTACCTTGGATGTTTCTTCCCCAAGTGACCGAATTTTTTTCAAGAGCTTCCCTCTCTTGCTCTCCTATTTTCTACTATGAAGAAACAGGGGATGAACAAAACCTTGTCCTTTACTTCCTTTTGTTATTTTATTACTAAACATTTTATGACGCCAAATAATATATAGTATTTGTGCCATACTTATGCCATAATTTCAAATAAAAAAATTGCACAAATGCTTATCATGCCCATCATGGTTGGCCACTATGCTTTAAGGTGGGAAATTTGACATGCAAATCCACCTATTTCATACTATAAGTTATTTGGCCACTACAAATTAGCCTATAGCATTTTCAAAAATTTGCACATAAGTCCTATTTCATAATTTCACTCACAAATGGCAAAAATCAAAGCATGAAATTTTCACACATGCACTTTCACATGAAATAAACACAGAATATAACATCTAATTATTTTTATGACTCGATTTTGTGATCCCGAAACCACTTTTCGACTAAGGCCAAATTAGGGCTGTCACATTATATGTCCAAATGGGTAGAAGCCCAAGCTTTACCTACTAATGATGCTAGAGTGGTAGTACGTTTCCTTAAGAAACTCTTCTCGAGATTCGAAACACCTAGAGCAATTATCAGTGACAGGGGCACTCATTTTTGTAACACTCAATTTGAGAAGACCGTTAAGAAATACGGAGTTTGTCACAGAACAGCCACCCCATACCATCCTCAAACTAGTGGACAAGTTGAAGTAGCAAACCGAGAAATCAAACGGATTCTTGAAAAGATAGTAGAATCAAACAGAAAAGATTGGACGATGGAAGTGGATGATGCTTTATGGGCTTATAGAACTGCTTTAAAGACTCACATAGGAACATCACCTTACAGAATCATTTATGGAAAAAGTTTTCATCTACCATTCGAACTAGAGTATAAAGCTTTTTGGGCTATTAAATTCCTAAACCTTGATTCCAAACTTACAGGTAAAAACAGATTGATGCAGTTGAACGAGTTAGATGAGTGGCGAGCCAATGCATATGAAAATTCACGCCTATACAACGAAGCAACAAAACGGCGCCGTGACTCTTGTTTGAAGCAACAGAAACAATTCGAAGTCGGAGATTTTGTCTTGCTCTATAATTCGAGACTCAAATTGTTTCCCGAAAAACTTAAATCATGATGGTCAGGACCTTTCGTAGTTCAAACTATTTTTCCATATGGTACAGTAGAGGTAAGTTACCCATCACAAGGAACTTTCAAGGTAAACGGTCATCGTCTCAAACTTTATAACAGCGAGAATTTTAAGGACAATGGAGAGAAGCTACAACTCCACGAACCTCCCTAAATACACCGATAAGGGAAAGTCGAGCTGAGACTATAAACAAGCGCTTCTTGGGAGGCAACCCGAGTACTAATAGTTTTCATTTATTTAAATTTTTCTTAAATTTCATTTAGACCACTAACCGAATCTTTGAACACAGGTCCACAAAACCTACACAGCCATCCACATGGGCGTGCCTCAGGCCGTGCTTGAGACACGAAAATAAACACGACCGTGTGATACAGCCGTGTGAAGACATAGTAAAAGTTTTCCCAAAACACAGGATGCGATAAATCCCTATGGCCGTGTGAGCAGGCAGTGGATGAACCTACCAAAACAACATGGGCAAGCGACACGCCCATGCCTAGCGCCTGTGATCGACACTGCCAAAATAACACCGGCGTGCGCATAGGTACATGGGCGTGGGAGAAGCAAACCATATCACACACGGTCGTGCATTACGATCATGCAGCCACACGGCCAAGACACACAGGCGTGTCTTAAAGTGGTGTGACGAACTCCCAATTCGCGACAAACACGGGCTGAACACGAGCCACATGGGCATGTGAGATGGTCGTGCCACATACAAAATTAGATTATTTCTCTTATTTTTACTTTTATTTTTAGTTATTTTTAAATGATTCATGTCTTCTTTAAACACGGCTTATCTTTATGATTATTAGCAGATTATTTCTTCCTCAGAATCATGCCTTACTTCCAGCTCTATTATCAATCCTAGCTTTCGCCAAACTAGGGAGTTCATTCATTCAACACTCAGGAAATTTCAATTCTTTCCCTATCTTATGATTTTATATTTTTCTATATATCTATCTTTGTACACTGATGGAAATGTACATCTTAAGTGTGGGGGAGGGGTAATCATTTCACTATCAGAAAAATCCCTAAATGTTGCCTTGTTCTCTTGTAAATCTCTCATATCATGTTTAGAATGAATTTTGATTGACTTATGATTTTTATTGATATATCTTAAATTAAAACATAGGCATTCATGCATTGATTATTTAAACTTTAAGACATTAGAAAATTAAGCATGATAAGTTGGTTTTTAAGAATTTAAAATTTTAGGTTGTCTCCCCAAGTTTAGGTATTATCTTGAATTGAATTCCACAAGTTTAAACATCAAAAAGCCATAATTTTTGTGAGATTATTGAGCCTTTAAGAGCATCTATTAATTCTTTCATGCTCGCTTTATTATTGCTTTGAGAGTGTCAATATCGAATTGTTATCCTAGAACTTGCCTGATTATGCATGTCAAGACCACACCATTTGATTTGATATGTCAAGATGATAGAGGCACTTAGGATTAACCCACTCATCCATGAAAAGCCTAGCTCCATGATTAACCCTTAGTAAACCCCTTTGAGCCTGACAAGCCATCCCTTGTATCACCCTCAATATTATCCCTTAATCCATTATTGTTCAAATCCCCTCCATTAATTTGATCCCTATTTTTGTCAAGAGTTGATTTGAATAAATTGCTTAGCTATGTCTTGTTCTTAATAGTAATCTATGTTATTTTACTTGTTCTTAAAAAAAATGATATTATTTTTTTATACATATTAGTAGTAGAAGTCTTCTATCTTTAAATTCAAGTATGTAAATTCTTTGAGAAGAAACCGTGTTGTACACAAGTAATGATTAAATATCTTTCTAGTTGAGTAAATTTTTAACTCAATCTCGATTTTAACCTTTTTCTTTTAGCTTGTGACCACACCCCCAACCAAGCCTCGTTACAACCCTCTAAAGACCTTTTGATTGATGTATCATCTCAATTTATAGTGGTGGAGATTTGATTTTCATGCAAGCCTATGGTAATAACTTTTTATGTTGACTGATGAGTGTTGATTTCATTATCCTTAAACACTTCGAGTGATTTGAGTGAATCTTTAGTGAGGATGTCAAACTCTATGAGATTTCGATTTCATGATTAAAATCTCAACTTGGAATGTTTGAAGCTTTAATGTTCTTTTAGTTGGATTCTCGATGTATGATCACTTATGGGTTAGTTTGAGATATTATTAATAGGAATTATAAGTTGAGAAAAAGGAATTCTTAATTATGAAGAGAGGATTTTGCTTGAGGACAAGCAAACGCTTAAGTGAGGGGGTATTTGATAAACCATAATTTATACATATTTTTATCCCTCGTTTAACATGTTATTGAATGATTTCTCCTTAGATTTGGTGAATTTAATGCTCCTAATACTTTAACTTCATGTTTTATACTTAGATGAGTATAGGAGGACGAAAAGAATGAGAAACGGGCCAAAAACGGAGAAAAATGGCCGACAAGGGAAAACAACACGGCCTGGACTTCCTCACACGGGTAGCACACACGCCAGTGCCAATCTAACAGGCTCGACCACAGCTTGAAGTACTCGCACACGGCCGTGTCACACCCTAGAGGAAGACAAAAAGGAGGACGGAGAATAAAGAGTAAGGAATTACTCTAAGGAAGCCGATAGATCCATCTCAAAAGCTAGATTCATTATCATCAAAACTGAAGATCTCTCCTTAATTTCCCTTCAGGAGTTTTGGGTTTTCTTTATGTTTTGTATTCTCTATTATTCTGAGATGTTTTCTTATTTAGTTATGAACTAAAACCCCTAAATACCTAAGGAGGATGAAACCTAAGACGAACCTTATTATTTTCTGAATCGTATGATAAATATTTGACTTGTTCTTAATTATGTGTTCTTAATTCTTGATTTGGTATTTCAGGATATCACTTCAAGTTAATGCTCTTAGTTGGAGGATGAATAGTCCCTGGCTAAGAGTGACTTTGTCATAATTAAGCGGAGTTAATTGCGCGCTTAGAGATAGGGTGACAAAATTTTACCGGATAAGGGTGAAACCTAATAAGGGAATCAAAAGATTGAGTTAATGCAATCCTAGGGTGTTAATCAGAGAAAAGTCTCGGTTATTCAACCTAGGGATTAGACGTTATCAGTCTTGAATAGGGATAATAACATAACTTAGGGATTTCTACGGAATAAGTTAAATGAATAAATCGTTCGGTTCGGAGCCAAAATAACAAGTAAAGTCTAGGTGGATTTTTCCTCAGGTATTGTCCTAAATCAATCATTTTTCCCAAAAGTAATTCACAATTCTATTTTCTGAAACTTCTTAGTTTAATTAAATAGTTAGTTAAAACAAACCCTTTATTTATTAGGCTAGATAATAAAAAGACAGTCATTACTAGTACTTTTTGTCCTTTTGGTTCGACAATCCGGTCTTGCTAAAGCTATACTCTTTGTTAGGTGTAAATCTTATATGTGACCGATTTAGACCCTAACCAGAACGGTGGTTTCGGGACCATGAATCTGAGTCAGAAAAATATTTTTAAATTATTTTCTATGTTTATTTTGTGTGAATTTATATCTGTGAAAATTTCGTAATTTAATTTTGTCGTTTGGGTGTCCGATTAAATAATAGGACTTAATCGCGTAAATTGAAAATTTGATTAGTTTAAAGTAAGAGGGCCAAATAGTTGGTGATTTTCTAAGTTGGAGTATTTATAATGTAACTATTCCATTAACATGTAGCTTGTACGGTAATGGACATAGGTTATATAATTTTATTATTATTTCATTAATGTTAGTTAGGTAAATTAATAATAAAATAATATATGTTATTATATCATAAAATAATAAGCCACATTCATGTTATTTCCTTCATCTTTGCACCGAAACTAAAACAAAGAAAAAGAAAGAAAACAAAGTAGGGTTCGGCTTTGTTCAAGCTAGATTAAGGTAAGTGTTCAGCTCGGTTTTTGATAATTTTTACGTTTTTGAAATCGTTGCTTCGAGTACTACAAAACCCATGCTTGAAATTTTGATTTTGATGATTATTTTGAGTTGTGCCATTGTTAATAGCTTGTGATTTTTTTTGTTTGATGATGGAAAATAAAAGATATGTTTTAGATTAACATATTTTGTATTGGAGTTTTTGATGATTTTGAGTAATAAGGACTTAATTGCAAAAATAATAATTTAAGGGACTAAAATGTGAAATAAATGAAATAAATGGGCTTGTATGAACACTAGGAATATTCGGCCAAACATGGGTACCTTGAAATTTTGCATATTTTGTGTTTTGTGCAATAGGGATTAAATTGTAAAAAATTGTAAATGTCGAGGTAAAATGGTAATTTGCCCATTTATGTGTTTTTGGACTAAATTGAATGAAAATATGTTTGAATGAGCTTAATTTGAATATTTTTAGATCAAGAACCAAAGAAATCGGATTTGGACTAGGGAAAAAGCGAAAGTTATCGACTAGCGACTCCAGTCCGTTTCTGACGTCCCGAGGTAAGTTTATAAGCAAATACTCATGCCTAAATGTTGTTAAATGTTAAGTATATATGCTGGTATATAATATATGAATTTATACTTGTAAATGCCGAATGTGTATGAGTTTGAAAACTATGTTCGAGCTTTCGATTCGAATTTGTAACAACGTTCAAAGCCCCCTAGTATGAACCTTAGGAATAGTTAGGATACATATGTCATGACACAGGATTCCGACATTTGTGCTCCTTGTGCATGATTATTGAACCGAAAGTTAAAGGGTAGGTGTACATTTTGTGCTTATATTCGAATGAAGCAATTGAATTGCTAATGTGATATGTTATGTGAAATGTGTTAACATGTGAATAAATAAGCAAGACATCGAAATGTATCCAAGCTAAAGTCCCGAGATTCGTCTTTGAAATGTATCCGGGCTAAAGTCTCGCAGGCTTCGTGTTGGAAATGTATCCGGGCTAAAGTCCCGCAGGCTTTGTGCTGGTAATATAATTTCGGGTTTTATACCTAGCAGGCCAAGAGCCGATGAATTCGATAAAAGTATACAATTACAAGATCCTACACTAAGTTGACAAATTGAAAGTGCATTACATATTAAGTTGGCCAGGTACGTATCATGTACTCGTATGCGATTTGATTTGAATTAAATTATAAATATATAAAGTGATTCATCTGTGAATAAGTGTTATGACTATAAATGTGATCGTGATATATTCGGTAAATGTGTGAAGTTATGTGAAGTGATTCTATGTTTATATTCAAATATAAACACTTGGTCCTTGTGGAAAGGTTTGCGGAAGTATATGATTTATTTTTAGGTGATTACGATCATGGAAAATTAAATGTGAATATGATATTGAATTTTATTCGTTTCAATTGAACTAAAGCTGTTAGTGAAGCATTTTAATGCCTATGTTATATGAGTTCGATCTTGAATGACATGATATACATGTTTAGATAATTTGAATGCAAGGAATGTGTGAAAGAGCAAATTGTAATAAATCTGCTTGGGACAGCAACAGTAGCGTGATTTTGGAAAATCACCATAAATTTTGGAAATTGAATTAGAAGCTGAATAAATTATGTAATTAAATCTTAATGAGTCTAGTTTCTTATAAAAGAAACCTTGTAAGCAATAGGATTGTAGATAATGAGATATTTGAAGTGGCGTGAGATAGAGTCAAAATGACTTTGAAATCCCCTGTTCTGTTTTTAGAAAATCATTGTAAATTGTACAATGATGATTATAAGATAAAATTTATATAATTAGACTCCTTAATGAGTCTAGTTTCAAATGAAATAAACGATAACATAATTCGAATTCTGTATAATGAGAAAATTGATTCGTAGTGAAGAGTGGTCAGAATAGTCAAACAGTGAAACAGGGAAAAGTTCAATAAAAATCTGGTATTGATTGGTCAAACCAAAAATTATGAAAATTTGATGGATGGAAGATATATGAGTCTATTTTCAGGGAAAATTAACGGCACTTAATTTGGAGTTTCTTAGCTCCAGTTATAAATAATTTTGTGACTATTGCTCAGGAAGACAGCTTGTAGTGAATTTGTGATTTTGTTGCAAACATGGTTAAAACTAGTTAATGAGATGCTTTTCGTGCTCTTATGATCTTATTTGTGATTTGAATATTTGGTTTTAATTGAGTTCAGATTCAAGTGAGATGAAATTGCTAAATATGCTTTATGTTCATGGATACTTGGCTAAAATGGCAATTACCTAGGAATGATTTCTTGAAAATTTGAAATAATTGATCTATAAGTAAATTAATTGTTTGCATTGCTTAAAACTTACTAAGCATTGAAGCTTACTCCGTGTTCTCTTTTCCATTTCTTATAGGTTTATCCTTTAGTTTGAGTTGGAAGAGCCGGAGATATCATCACACTATCGAGTCATTATGTGAGTTGAGAAGATTGTATATCATCATGTTTTAAGGCATGTATAGGATAGACTATAGGTAGAATGATATTTCAACTTTGTATACATTATAGCCATGCGAAGATGGCTTGCTCATTTTGTTTAGAGAAGCCTTATAATTGAACTAATGTGTTGAAATGTTTTAGTTATAACTTGATAGCAGTTATTTTGTTATTAGATATTCGGTTATGTTTTGATAGTTAGTCATTTTGGAAATTTATAAGAGCTCTTATGGAAAAACCAATGAGACAGGTTTGCATTGTTGATAATTTATGTCTGGTAAGTATCTTTGACCTTATAGAAGTTTTGTTCAGTCAAGTAATACCTCATAACCTTATTCCGGCAATGGATACGGGTTAGGAGTGTTACATTTAGTGGTATCAGAGCTATGGTTTAGTCGATTCTCGGACTAACCTAGCGTATTTGAGTCTAGCTATACATGCCATATTACTACTCGTGATAGTGTGACATCTCCCAGCTCTAACGAAATTGTTTTGTAAGACAGATATGCTTTCCAACCGAGCTAATTCTGATAGTATAGAATGTTATACTCAAACGTTTGAGTGAAAATGTGTTGGTGATGAGTTGAAACTCATAAAAGGTATGAATCAGAATGCATGATATTCTGCTATTGATAAATGTTATAATTATATGAGTATATGAGTTGTGATGTTAGGTATATGATGGTTGTGTGAATATTTTGACTTAGAATTTATGATTTGAATTAGCGTATGAGCTATGTGTTAAGTACCAAGTGATCATAAGTAAATGATTGCTAGATGTTTGAGAATGCGAGAATTAGTAATGAACCTGTTCGTTCATAATAGTATGTGTGATGTGCATGCTTACGTAAGAGTTAAAATTGTTGGCTTTACAACCCTCACCCCTCATCGGTAAAGCATTGTAATGAGATCCGTACTATATGGATTAAATACGCTACGAGTGTGAAATTACTGAGTTTTCGTGGTTGAAAGATTAGTATTGTGATCGGATAAGAGAATGATTCCATAAGTGAAGACGATGAATGAAAAGATATTGGATCATGTTGAAGGCCATTCGTAATATGCCAATTCAACATTAAAGAAGAAGTTGAATTCGATGAGATGAAAGTATTCGTATGATGTCTAAAGAACGTATTAATCGGAAGTTTTTACGAATTGATTTCTATTAGTAATGGAATATTGTGAAATCGGAGATGATAGAATTAGACAGTAGGATAATGTTTGAATTGAAATGATAGTGAGTGCGATGATTATAGTCGGGCAATTACTACATTTTCTTACTGGGCATTCTATGTGTACATTTACCCTCGTCAGTATGTGTAATTGTATATTTCAAATGAAAATTCTTATCATATGAGAACGTCATCTATATATATTGATATATGAAAGCATTGTTGAAATTTTAGGGGTTACAATTGACATTATTATATCTTTCTCTGGTATCCTATTTCATTTTATTGAAAGAAAAGATGTACGATAGAATCTATATGATGTTTGTATTTTGATCCTACTAGTTTTTGATCTACTTAGTATACATGAAGATTATATTGTTTCAGTTACCGTTAATTCTGGTGCATGTGAGTGATGTTTTACTTCTGGATTTCCTCTGAGACATCAACGAGATATCATCATCCGATATGGCGCTTTCTTAAAAAGATCAGTATAGTGATATATTTGAGATTACAGTATCTCTTCTTTCTTATGATTCTATATGTTTATCTGTGAAAAATATCTTTTGAATGATGTGATATTTATCAATAAAGTGGTAAACAGTTGAAGAAATTGTTATTGAAGCGCCATTCTCGAGTAAAAGTTATTCGACACAAGAATTAAAGATGGTTCGAATGTTGAAAGATTATGAGTCGATGATTGATTATGAATGCGGGCAAATGATTATAGTCTTTGGGCTTCGAGCGAGAATCTTTATGTGTTTCTGACCGAAACAATCATGTGATTAATCTTATCAAATGATGAGTAGTTATTGGCTGAGCTAGAAACTAAATTGATGTTTAATCAGTAAATTTGTGAGGCTTTGTATGGTCGTAAATGCGAACGCCATTGTATCTTGGGTGAGCTCGGTGAAAATAAGATACACTGAGTCGATTTGATCGAGAGAAACCGAACGAGAAAGTGAAAGTGATCGGTGAAAGTTTGAAAGTAGCGTTAGATCGGCGAGAAATCTTATGCGAACTTGAAGCGGAAAGATATAGAGTTTCGAGATCGGAGATAAACTTTTCTTGAAAGACTCACCGTGGAAGGAAATACTCGATTCGGTCGTAAAAGGCAAATTGAGTCCGAGGTTTCTTGGGTCGTATAAGGTTATAGAACGTATCGGGCGGTTGCTTATAGATTATTATTGCCACCGAGTTAGAAAAGATCCACAATGTATTCCACGTTTGATGCTTGGAGGTATCGATCGATCCATCACATGTGATTAGTCCATCCGAGATTGAAATTTAGCCTAATATGACCTACGAAGAAGAACCAGATTCGCATTTTGATTCGTGAGGTTAAAGAGTTATGGAATAAGAAGATTTTGTTAGTTAAGGTATTACGGCATAAGCATGGAGTTGAAGAAGCAACATGGGAGCCAGAGAGAATACAATGAGAGAACGTTATCCGAACCTATTCATCGGTAAGATTTTCGGGGCGAAAATCCCTAAGGGGGAGAGTTGTAACACCGATTTAGACCCTAACCGAGCGGTGGTTTCGGGACCATGAATCTGAGTCGAAAAAATATTTTTAAATTATTTTCTATGTTTATTTTGTGTGAATTTATATCTGTGAAAATTTACGTAATTTAATTTTGTCGTTTGGGTGTCCGATTAAATAATAGGACTTAATCATCGTAAATTGAAAATTTGATTAGTTTAAAGTAAGAGGGCCAAATAGTTGGTGATTTTCTAAGTTGGAGTATTTATAATGTAACTATTCCATTAACATGTAGCTTGTATGCGGTAATGGACATAGGTTATATAATTTTATTATTATTTCATTAATGTTAGTTAGGTAAATTAATAATAAAATAATATATGTTATTATATCATAAAATAATAAGCCACATTCATGTTATTTCCTTCATCTTTGCACGAAACTAAAACAAAGAAAAGAAAGAAAACAAAGTAGGGTTCGGCTTTGTTCAAGCTAGATTAAGGTAAGTGTTATTTCGGTTTTTGATAATTTTTACGTTTTTGAAATCGTTGCTTGAGTACTACAAAACCCATGCTTGAAATTTTGATTTTGATGAATATTTTGAGTTGTGCCATTGTTAATAGCTTGTGATTTTTTTTGTTTGATGATGGAAAATAAAAGATATGTTTTAGATTAACATATTTTGTATTGGAGTTTTTGATGATTTTGAGTAATAAGGACTTAATTGCAAAAATAATAATTTAAGGGACTAAAATGTGAAATAAATGAAATAAATGGGCTTGTATGAACACTAGGAATATTCGGCCAAACATGGGTACCTTGAAATTTTGCATATTTTGTGTTTTGTGCAATAGGGATTAAATTGTAAAAAATTGTAAATGTCAAGGGTAAAATGGTAATTTGCCCATTTATGTGTTTTTGGACTAAATTGAATGAAAATATGTTTGAATGAGCTTAATTTGAATATTTTTAGATCAAGAACCAAAGAAATCGGATTTGGACTAGGGAAAAACGAAAGTTATCGACTAGC
This sequence comes from Gossypium anomalum, assembly GCA_025698475.1. Classification (NCBI taxonomy): domain Eukaryota; kingdom Viridiplantae; phylum Streptophyta; class Magnoliopsida; order Malvales; family Malvaceae; genus Gossypium; species Gossypium anomalum. The sequence continues at coordinate 23,907,856 of CM046966.1, forward strand.
AGCTCCGTCCCGTTTTACGACGTCTGAGGTAAGTTTATAAGCAAATACTCATGCCTAAATGTTGTTAAATGTTAAGTATATATGCTGGTATATAATATATGAATTTATACTTGTAAATGCCGAATGCGTATGAGTTTGAAAACTATGTTCGAGCTTTCGATTCGAATGAGAGTAACAACGTTCGAAAGCCCCATATGAACCTTAGGAATAGTTAGGATACATATGTCATGACACAGGATTCCGACATTTGTATTCCTTGTGCATGATTATTGAACCGAAAGTTAAAGGGTAGGTGTACATTTTGTGCTTATATTCGAATGAAGCAATTGAATTGCTAATGTGATATGTTATGTGAAATGTGTTAACATGTGAATAAATAAGCAAGACACTGGAAATGTATCCGGGCTAAAGTCCCGCAGGCTTCGTGCTGGAAATGTATCCGGGCTAAAGTCTCGCAGGCTTCGTGTTGGAAATGTATCCGGGCTAAAGTCCCGCAAGATTAAATCTTTGAAATGTATCCGGGCTAAAGTCCCGCAGCTTACGTCTTTGCCGAAATGTATCCGGCTAAAGTCCCATGAGCTTTGTCTTTGTAAATATAATTTCGGGTTTTATACCTAGCGGGCCAAGAGCCGATGAATTCGATAAAAGTATACAATTACAAGATCCTACACTAAGTTGACAAATTGAAAGTGCATTACATATTAAGTTGGCGTGCACGTATCATGTACTCGTATGCGATTTGATTTGAATTAAATTATAAATATATAAAGTGATTCATCATGTGAATAAGTGTTATGACTATAAATGTGATCGTGATATATTCGGTAAATGTGTGAAGTTATGTGAAGTGATTCTATGTTTATATTCAAATATAAACACTTGGTCCTTGTGGAAAGGTTTGCGGAAGTATATGATTTATTTTTAGGTGATTACGATCATGGAAAATTAAATGTGAATATGATATTGAATTTTATTCGTTTCAATTGAACTAAAGCTGTTAGTGAAGCATTTTAATGCCTATGTTATATGAGTTCGATCTTGAATGACATGATATACATGTTTAGATAATTTGAATGCAAGGAATGTGTGAAAGAGCAAATTGTAATAAATCTGCTTGGGACAGCAACAGTAGCGTGATTTTGGAAAATCACCATAAATTTTGGAAATTGAATTAGAAGCTGAATAAATTATGTAATTAAATCTTAATGAGTCTAGTTTCTTATAAAAGAAACCTTGTAAGCAATAGGATTGTAGATAATGAGATATTTGAAGTGGCGTGAGATAGAGTCAAAATGACTTTGAAATCCCCTGTTTTGTTTTTAGAAAATCATTGTAAATTTTACAATGATGATTATAAGATAAAATTATATAATTAGACTCCTTAATGAGTCTAGTTTCAAATTAAATAAACGATAACATAATTCGAATTCTGTATAATGAGAAAATTGATTCGTAGTGAAGAGTGGTCAGAATAGTCAAGCAGTGAAACAGGGAAAACTTCAATAAAAATCTGGTATTGATTGGTCAAACCAAAAATTATGAAAATTTGATGGATGGAAGATATATGAGTCTATTTTCAGGGAAAATTAACGGCACTTAATTTGGAGTTTCTTAGCTCCAGTTATAAATAATTTTGTGACTATTGCTCAGGAAGACAGCTTGTAGTGAATTTGTGATTTTGTTGCAAACATGGTTAAAACTAGTTAATGAGATGCTTTTCGTGCTCTTATGATCTTATTTGTGATTTGAATATTTGGTTTTAATTGAGTTCAGATTCAAGTGAGATGAAATTGCTAAATATGCTTTATGTTCATGGATACTTGGCTAAAATGGCAATTACCTAGGAATGATTTCTTGAAAATTTGAAATAATTGATCTATAAGTAAATTAATTGTTTGCATTGCTTAAAACTTACTAAGCATTGAAGCTTACTCCGTGTTCTCTTTTCCATTTCTTATAGGTTTATCCTTTAGTTCGAGTTGGAAGAGCCGGAGATATCATCACACTATCGAGTCATTATGTGAGTTGAGAAGATTGTATATCATCATGTTTTAAGGCATGTATAGGATAGACTATAGGTAGAATGATATTTCAACTTTGTATACATTATAGCCATGCGAAGATGGCTTGCTCATTTTGTTTAGAGAAGCCTTATAATTGAACTAATGTGTTGAAATGTTTTAGTTATAACTTGATAGCAGTTATTTTGTTATTAGATATTCGGTTATGTTTTGATAGTTAGTCATTTTGGAAATTTATAAGAGCTCTTATGGAAAAACCAATGAGACAGGTTTGCATTGTTGATAATTTATGTCTGGTAAGTATCTTTGACCTTATAGAAGTTTTGTTCAGTCAAGTAATACCTCATAACCTTATTCCGGCAATGGATACGGGTTAGGAGTGTTACAGGTACACTTGCCTACATCGTGGTAATAGTTAGTCTCAAGAACATTTAATTATAAATTTATAAAACTTATCACGAAAAATCACGATCACTCACCTAAGTATAAAACATGAAATTAATGATTAGGAGTATCAAATTCCCCAAATCTAAGGAAAAATCATTCATAAATGTGTTAAGTGAGGGATAAAAATATGTATAATTACAGTTTATCAAATACCCCCACACTTAAGCGTTTGCTTGTCCTCAAGCAAAATTCTCAATTCACAATTAAGAATTTCTTTTGCTCAACTTATAATTCCTATCAATAATATCTCAAACTAATCCATGAGTGATCATACATTGATAATTCAGCTAAAAGAACATTAAAACTTCAAACATTCCAAGTTGAGTATTTAATCACAAAAAACTTAGGCATCTCCCCTCATCTAAGCAGTTACCATCAATTCGAAATCTCATAGAGTTTAACATCCTCACTAAGGATTCACTCAAATCACTCGAAGTGTTTAAGGACAATGAAATTAGCACTCAAAGTGCATGAAAATCAAATCTCCACCACTATAAATTGAGATGATACATCAATCAAAAGGTCTTTAGATGGTTGTAACGAGGCTTGGTTAGGGGGTGTGGTCACAAGATGAAAGAAAAGGTTAGAATCAAGATTGAATTGAAAAATCACTTAACTAGAAAAATATTTAATCATTATTTGCGTAAAAAAGAGCTTCTTCTCCAAATTATGGAATTTAAATACTTAAGCTCAAAAAAAATAGAAGATTTCTACTACTAATATGTATACTCATTTGTTTTTAAGAACAAGTCAAATAACATAGACTAACTATTAAGAACAAGACATAGCTAAGCAATTTATTCAAATCAAATCTCGAAAAAAATAGGGATCAAATTAATTTAGGGGATTTCAACAATAATGGGTTAAGGGTTAATATTAAGGGTAATACAAGGAATGGCTTGTTAAGCTCAAAGGGGTTTACTAAGGGTTAATCGTGGAGGTAGGCTTTTCATGGCATGAGTGGGTTAATCCTAAGTGCCTCTATCATCTTGACATATCAAATCAAATGGTGTGGTCTTGACATGCATAATCAAGCAAGTTTTAGAATAACAATTCGATATTGACGCACTCAAAGCAATAATAAAAGTGAGCATGAAAGAATTAATAGATGCTCTTAAAGGCTCAATAATCTCACAAAAATTATGGCTTTTTGATGTTTAAACTTGTGGATTTCAATTCAAGATAATACCTAAACTTGGGGAAACAACCTAAAATTTTAAAATTCTTAAAAATCAACTTATCATGCTTAATTCTCTAATGTCTTAAATTTTAAATGATCAATGCATAAATGCCTATGTTTTAATTCAGGATATTTCAATAAAAATCATAAATCAATCAAAATTGATCCTAATCATGGTGTGAGAGATTTACAAAAGAACAAGGCAACATTCAGGGATCTTTCTGATAATGAAATGGATATCACCCCACACTTAAGATGTACATTGTCCTCAATGTAATAGATATATAGAAAAATATAAATATAAGATCATAAGATAGGGAGAGAATTGAAACTTCCTGAGTGTTAAATGAATGAACTCCTTAGTTTTAAGTTATGTAGAGTGGAGGAGGATACTTCGGTGGTGGTAGAGGTTGGGTTCCAAAAGTGTTTCACCAAAAGAATATTATAGCTCGTGATTGAGCAGCGCATGGCAGTTGTGGAGAACCTTTTCCAATGGAGTTTGAAGTTCCTAAGTGATTGTGAACTTTAGAGCTCTTTATAACTGTGAGAAAATCAGGAACTTTTTAGGGGATATTAGGAAGAATAATTATTCATAAAAAAATAGCCGAGAATAAAATTAGTTTATAAAACCTAAATATAAAATAGTATCAAAAAGGAAATAATATTTAAAAGTTAAAAGTGAAATTAATAAAAACATAAAATAAAAATAAAAATAAAAATAAAGATAAAATTAAATTAAACATCATCATCGCCGGATGGTTCGCAAGGTGGTGGTGGCGATGAGATGTGGAAGTGCTGACAAATCTGCTGGAGAGTAGCATCAATGTTTTCAAATCGTTGAAAACACTGCTGCTCGAATCGATTAAGGCACTCAGAGATGTCAGCATATGAAGTCGCCGCATGAACTGGACGATAGGAGCGTAGTGGCTGAGACGATGTTGGATCCTCGTGCTGTGGAGGGACATCATCAGTAATGTCCTCTGGGGCCTCCTCCTCGGTAGATTGGGTGAAATGATATTGGGGAGGAGGTTCCTCGACTCTTCTCGATCATCCTCATGCTTAGCATGCTCGAGATGCCCTGTGGGTACATCTGGCCAATGAGTGTAAGGGATGATTCTTGGGCCGCGATGTCGAGGAGTCTGAAGTGCCACGCCAGTCGAGTCACGTAGAGGCCAATGGAGATAACCCCCTTTCGATGTCATTCCGTCTGATAGAGAATGGCAAGGGCGATAAAGTAGGCGAGGTCAAAGACGTGCCCGTGCGACATACACCATAAGTAGTAGACGTTGTGAGTAGTGATGATGCTGGTGCTCTCTATCCGCCCTATCAAGGTGTGAGATAAAATAGAATGTAAGTACCTCAAGGATGGAGGGACAGCTGATGCCTTGGAGCGACTGGGGTCATAGGTGGCCGAACGTGGGGCGAGGACGTTCCAACACTTCGAGGGTATCAAGATCGTTCTCCTCTTGAAACTGCTCCGTGTAAAGACCCAGTGCGAACCAAAATCTGGAACGCTCAACTGGTGGACTAGACTGCCAAGTTAGAATTGGACCGTACCAGGATCATCATGGTTGGTATTATGGTCTGAAGATGGAATGTCGAGCACAGTTCCATCATGAGCTCGAGATACGTCAGCTCGACAATCTTAAAAAAGAGGTTCCATGGGTCAGTGGTGAGAAGTGCCCGAATCGCATCAGCCAATTAGACTTGTTTTGCTGCAGCCCAGTCGATGCAGCGGCCCGGAATTAAAGGTCGGGCCTAGAGTATTTGGAAAATTCATTCTTGGGGCCCAATGGGGAACTGTAGGAAAGGATGATGGATTTCTGCGGTAGGACCCGAGGAAGATGACGCTCCCTTCCTTTTCTTTTAGGCGGGGATAGAGGCTTTCTTTCCTCGTGAAGACGACATGGTGAACCTGCAATCAAAACCATTAATTTGTTTTGATGAATGGACAATGTAAAATGTAACTAAGTTTAAAGAGGAGAAAGTCATAAATAAATTCAGCCACAACTACTAACACTTAATAATTCTAATTAAAACAATAAATTCTATGGCATAAACGTCATGGCATTAGTATGAAATCAAGATGGCAAAGAATTCAATGGAAATATAAAAAGCATAAATTTAGCACAATGTATGGGTTATAATGGCAAATAACAAGAAGCAATTGAAAACTATGAATATTGAATCAGAATAGGTGAATAAGGCATGAGACATCATGGAATAAGTGAAAACTTCATCGTGAAATAAATAATAACTACCCTAGACATGAGATTTGAGTGATAGAAAAATAAAAATAATATGAAAAATGTAGTTTGTTATGATAAATTGCATTCGAAATAAGTAAAATAAAAGTGAACAGAGTAAACAAACGCTAGAAAGGGAAGAATGAGCGTCAAAAATAGAGTTAGAGGCAACGCACAAGCGTGGCAGGGAGGCCGTGTGGACTTGCAGTGGCTAGGGTTATGGGTTTTAAGTGAAGAAGACAATGAATAGTGTAGGGTATTTATAGATTTTGGGCCACATGGCTAGGGGACACGCCCGTGTGCCCCAATTTTAGCCGCGTGTTTCGTATTTTTCCTATTTTGGTGCGTCTAAAATTTGTTCCATGCCCGTGTACCTTGGGCGTATAGTGCACACGGCCGTGTCGCACGACTGTGTCTAGCTTCGTTCGCTTCTCCCACGCCCGTGTATGTAGGCCCACCCCGTGTTAATTTGACAGGTTCGACCACGGGTGCTAGACACAGGCGTGTCCCACGCCCATACTATTTTCTCAGGTTCAACCACGGTTCTAAGGCATGGGCGTGTCTCACGCCCGTGTTGTTTTGGCAGGTTCGCCCACGGCCATATCGCACGACCGTGGCGAGTTATCGCAACCCGTGTTTGGGAAAAATCTTTGCCCTGTTTCCACACGGTCCTAAACATACCTGTCTCTTGGCCGTATCTATATGGTGAACTTGTTTTCAAGAGCTCCGTTAGTAAGTTAGGTGTTAACCACTAAAATTTAAAGAAGTTAATATAGTTAGTGCTCGGGTTGGCTCTCGAGAAGCACTTATTTATAGTCTAAGCTCAAGTTACCTCTCCATTAAATGGTCATGGTGGTTCAAGGAGTTTATACTCCTCATTCCTGCTATCAATCTTATCAAAATAAGGTTTTAGACGGGTGTTGTTTACCTTAAAAGTGCTGAACTTGGGATGACTTACCTCGGCTGTACGAAATGGGAAAATACTAAGTACCATAAGATGGATTTCTTCATTCGAGTTGGTAGTGACAATGTAAGGATCTACAGCATCTAATAAAACTTTATCTCCAACCTTAAGTTGATTTGGTGAGGTATTGAGCTCGTTCTGGCATAGTTTTGGTTTATCGTGTGTTCTCGGTTTATGTGTCTGCCATTCATCTAGCTCCTCTATTTGTAGCCTTCGTTCTTGATGAATAGGTCCTATATTGTTGCTGGAACATGGTTCGTGTACTTCCTTCAAACTCATTTCTTGCAAAGTAGGTTGCACCATATTGTCAGTTTTAGTAGAATAGTTTATACAATCACCTTCAATTTTCAATGTGTTGCTAGAATTTCAAGCTTGAAGGGTGATTGTTTCGTCTCCCACATGAAGTGTGAGTTCACCTGTGCCAACATCAATAATCGTTCTAGCAGTTGCTAAAAAGGGCCTTCCTAAAATCAAAGGAGTATTGCTATCCTCCTCTATGTCTAGAACAACGAAGTCAACGGGAAATATAAACTTATCGATTTTAACTAGCACATCCTCAATAATACCCCTATGAAATCTGATGGTTTTATCTGCTAATTGAATGCTCATTCTAGTCTGTTTAGGTTTCCCAAGACCTAGTTGCTTAAATATTTTGTAAGGCATGACTTTGATACTAGCCCCTAAATCAGCTAATGCATTATTAACATCTAAACTACCAATTAAGCAAGGAATTGTAAAACTCCCTGGATCTTTTAATTTTTTGGGTAGCTTATTATGTAGAATAGCTGAGCAAACTGCGTTTAGCTCTACATGCGATGCCTCGTCCAACTTCTGCTTATTTGCTAAAAGCTCCTTTAAAAATTTCATTGCGCTCAGCATCTACGAAAGAGCTTCAATAAACGGCAAGTTAATATGTTATTTTTTTAACAGCTTAAGGAATTTACCAAATTGTTCATCTGAGCGGTCTTTCCTTGTCTCATTAAGGTATGGCACACGAGGTTTGTATTCTATGCTTACTATTTTGTTTTCTTTATGACCTACCTCACTTTTACCTTTGCTTACCACAGTTTATTACCTAGGTTCTGGCTCAGGCTCAACTGATCCTTCTTCACCTTGAAGATTAATCGCGTTGAGCTGTTCCCTTGGGTTAGGCTCAGTGTTACTTGGTAAGCTACCTTCTGGTCATTCAGAAATTAGTTTGGACAGCTGACCTATCTGAGTTTCGAGCCCTTGGATTGATGCTTGCTGATTTTTAAGTGTTGTCTCGGTATTTTGGAAACGAGTTTCTGACACCGAGATGAATTTGGACAGCATCTCCTCAAGGTTTGGTTTCTTTTCCTGTTGATAAGGTGGCTATTGAAAACCCAGAGGATTCTGTGGCCTTTGATTCCCTTGACCACCCCAAGGGAAATTTGGGTGGTTCCTCCAACCTGCATTATAAGTATTGCTGTAAGGATTATTTTGAGATCGAGGATTATTACCCATGTAATTTAATTGCTCGTTCTCCTTGTTGTGGCCATAGGGTTGATATTCTGAATTTCTCGATCCACCTCCGCTTGCTTCACATTGCATTACTGGATGGACCTGTGTAGAACCAAGTAAACCATCAATCTTTTTATTTAAAAGTTCTACCTGATTTGACAACATAGTAACTGAATCAACATTATAAACGCCTGCTATTTTAGTTGGTTTAGTCCTCATGACTTGCCACTGATAGTTATTCAGTGACATCTCCTCAATGAATTCGTAAGCCTCTTCAGGTGTTTTGTTGTTGATGGTTCCACCAGCGGCTGCGTCAATCATCTGTCTTGTCGAGGGATTCACACCATTGTAGAATGTTTGAACTTGCAGACACAGAGGTAACCCTTGGTGAGGGCACCTTCGTAGTAGGTCCTTGTATCTCTCCCATGCATCGTAAAGTGTTTCTAAATCCATCTACACAAAAGAAGAGATGTCATTACGTAATTTAGCTGTCTTAGTTGGCGAAAAATATTTTAATAAAAACTTTTCAGTCATTTGTTCCCAAGTAGTGATGGACCCTCGTGGTAACGAGTTCAACCACTGTTTAGCTTTGTTCCTTAGTGAAAAAGGGAATAACCGAAGACGAATGGCATCATCAGAAACGGCATTAATTTTAAAAGTGTCGCAAAACTCTAGAAAATTCGCCAAGTGAGTGTTGGGATCCTCATCTTGCAAACCATCAAACTGAACAAATTTCTATATCATTTGAATCGTGTTAGGTTTTAGTTCAAAATTATTTGCAGCAATAGCAGGCCTAACTATACTTGACTCAGTTCCTGTTAATGTAGGTTTAGCATAATCATACATAATACGAGGAGCAAGATTCTGATTTGCTAGGTCAGCGGGTATTGCAGAAGGTAACTGATTTTTCTGATTTTCACCCATCTCCTCGGTTGTAGTTGAGATATCGTCCTCTTGCTCTTCCTTTGTGTATCTTAGGCTTCGTCTTATTTCTCGTCGATTTCTACGAGTTGTGTGATCGATTTCTTTGTCAAACAGTAATGGTCCTGACGGGTTTCTTCTTGTCATAAACTATAAGAACCTATCAGAAAAAGAAAATTAGTAAAATAATAATTAAAATTAAATTAAATTGCAATAAAAATAAATGGCTAAAGTAATAAAAATTGAGTTTTCCTAATATTTTAGTTCCCCGGAAACGGCACCAAAAACTTGATTGTGATTTTTCGTGATAAGTTTTATAAATTTATAATTAATCATTCCTGAAACTAACTATTATCACGATGTAGGCAAGTGTACCTATCGAACAGTAGTATAGCTTTAGCAAGACTGGATTGTCGAACCCAAAGGAACTAGAAGTACTAGTAATGACTGTCTTTTTATTATCTAGCCTAAGAATAAAGAGGTTTATTTTAATTAACTAATTAACTAAACTAAGAAATTGTAGAAAATAGGATTGGGAAATTACTTTTGGAAAAACGATTGATTTAGGACAATACCTAAGGAAAAATCCACCTAGACTTCACTTGTTATTTTGGCTCTGAATCGGACAATTTATTCATTTAAGTTGTTCCGTAGAAATCCCTAAGTTATGTTATTATCCCTATTCAAGACTAATAACGTCTAGTCCCTAGATTGAATAATTGAGACTTTTCTCTAATTAATACCCTAGAGTTGCATTAACTCAATCTATGGATCCCCTTATTAGGTTTCACCCTAATCCGGCAAAATATTATCACCCTATCTCTAGGCGCATAATCAACTCTGCTTAATTATGAAAAAGTCACTTTTAGACAGGGACTATTCATCCTCCAACTAAGAGCATTAACTTTAATTGATATCTTGAAATATCAAAACAAGAATTAAGATCACATAATTAAGAATAAGTCAAATATTTATCATACAATTCAGAAAATAATAACAAGATTCATCTTAAGTTTCATCCCCCTTAGGTATTTAGGGGTTTTAGTTCATAACTAAATAGGAAAACATCTCAGAAGAATAAAGAATACAAAACATAAAAGAAACCCAAAACTTCTGAAGGGAAATTGAGGAGAGATCTTCAGTCTTGATGGTGAATCTGGTTTCTAAGATGGATCAATCGGCTTTCTTGGAGTAATTCCTCACTCCCAACTCTCCGCCCCCCCTTTAGTCTTCCTCTAAGGTGTTTAAATAGGCTTTTGAATGCCTAAAACCTCTCAAACTTGCCCTTTTCTGAATGGAACTTAACTAGGGCTCGGTAGGGACACGCCCGTGTGACATGCTCGTGTGCGATTACTTCAGGCCGTGGTCGAGGCTGAGAGATCAACACGCCCGTGCTTGGATTGTTTTAGGCCGTGGTCGAGCCTGTTAGAATGGCACGAGCGTGTGTTATGCCCGTGTGAGGAAGTCCAGGCCGTGTTGTTTTCCCACGTCGGCCCATTTTCTCTGTTTTTGGCCCATTTCTCGTTCTTTTCGCTCTTCTATGCTCACCTAAGTATAAAACATGAAATTAAAGGATTAGGAGCATCAAATTCCCCAATCTAAGGAGAAATCATTCATAAACGTGTTAAGCGAGGGTTAAAAATATGTATAAATTATGGTTTATCATCTTGTCTGGATTAATTCATTCTTCTCGTTGGTTACAACAGTCATGCCTCCTTTCTTAGGAACAACCTGCACTGGACTTTCCCAAGAACTATCAGAAATAGGATAAATAACAACCTGCACTGGACTTACCCAAGAACTATCAGAAATAGGATAAATAATTCCAGCATCTAAAAGTTTAATTACCTCAGCTTTAGCAACTTCTTTCATGTTGGGGTTCAGTCGTCTTTGGGCTTACACACATGGCTTATATTCATCTTCCGTTAAAATTTTGTGGGTACAAAAAGAAGGGCTGATCCCTTTGATGTCAAAAATTTTCCAAGCTATGGCCCTTTTCTATTCTCTTAATACTAGGAGTAATTCCTCTTTCTCCTTGGGTTGCAAGTTAGAACCAATAATCACTGGAAATGTAGAATTATTTCCAAAGAATGCATATTCCAAGTGATTTGGCAACTGTTTAAGCTCTATTTTGGGGGGTTCTTGAATAGAGGGTTTTTGTTTAAGTTCATCATTTGTCTTGATACCCTCATATTCTGCTTGTCTTGAGACGGGTTCATTTGGAATTCAGTTCAATTTTTACCTCACCTACCTTAGAATCATCATCATCTTCCTCCTTTCCTTAGGCAAGACACAGTTCCAACGTGTCATTATGTATGATTTCCTAAGAAGAACCTTGAGTAGCATGATCAATAGAGTCAATAAAATAGCATGAGTCATCTTCTCCTTAGAAAATCTCATGGCATCATAGATTTTAAAAATAATCTGTTCGTTACCTACTCTAAGCACTAGTTTACCATCTCCCACATCAATAACTGCCTTAGCAGTGGCTAAAAATGGACGACCTAAAATTAAAGGCACTTCAACATCCTTATCCATGTCAAGCACAACAAAATCAACAGGGAATATAGATTTATCTACTTTCACAAATACATCCTCTAGATACCCCTTTGATATTTAACAGATCTATTAGCTAATTGAATACTCATCCTGGTGGGTTTAGGTTCCCCAAGACCAAGTTGTTTAAACATCTTATATGGCATTGAATTAATTCTAGCGCCTAAATCACCTAGTGCCTTCTCAACATTCAAACTACCAATTAAGCAGAGAATAGTAAAACTTCCTAGGTCTTTCAGCTTGGTTGGCAGTTTATTTTAGAGTATGGCCGAGCACTCCTCGTTGAGTTCCACTGTAGATAAGTCCTCAAACTTCCTTTTATTTGTTAGAAGCTCCTTTAAAAATTTTGCGTATATAGGCTTCTGCGAGATAGCTTTAACAAAAGGGAAGTTGATATGTAATTGCTTAAAAAGTTCAAGAAATTTACCGAATTTTGCATCCATGTGGTCTTTCTTTAACTTTGCTGGATATGGGACTGGTGGTTTATATCCCTTTGGGACTGGTGGTTTATATTCCTTTGGCACTGGTTTGTCATTATTTTCGAGCTTTACCTCCTCCCATTCGTTTCTGTCAGCTTCTTGTGGTGGCTTCTTTTTAGATTCAGCTAACACTTTCCCACTCCTTAGTGTAACTGCTTTCACATGCTCTTTTGGGTTGGGTTCAGTGTTACTAGGTAGACTTCCTGATGGTCTCTCTGAAACCATCTTAGCCAGCTGTCCAATTTGATTCTTGAGCCTTTGAATTGATCCTTGCTGATTTTTGAATGCAGTTTCAGTATTCTGAAAACGGGTTTCTGCTACTGAAATAAATTTTGTCATCATCTCCTCAAGGTTTGACTTTTTCTCTTGCTGGTAAGGTTGTTGTTGGAAACCTAGACGGGGGTGGTGGTCTTTGATTTCCTTGGTCTTCCCATGAAAAATTTGGGTGGTTCCTCCAACCTGCATTGTAAGTGTTACTATAAGGATTATTTTGAGGTCTAGAGTTGTTACCCATGTAATTCAATTGTTCGTTCTCCATGTTGTATCCATTGGCTGGATATTCGGGATTGCTCATTCCACCTCCACTTGTATTGCGCTGTATTACTGGTTGTACCTGCGTGGAACCAAGTAAACCGTCAATCTTTTTATTCAATAATTCTGCCTGATTTGACAATATAGTAACCGAGTCGACGTTATAAACGCCTGCTGCTTTGGTCGGCTTAGTCCTCATGACTTGCCACTGATAGTTATTCAGTGACATATCTTCAATAAATTCGTAAGCCTCTTCAGGTGTTTTGTTATTGATGGTTCCACTAGTAGCTGAATCAATCATCTGTCTTGTCGAGGGGTTCACACCATTGTAAAAAGTTTGAACCTGCAGCCACAGAGGTAACCCATGGTGAAGGCACCTTGTCAATAGATCCTTATATCTCTTCCATGCATCATAGAGTGTTTCTAAATCCATCTACATAGAAAAAAATATCATTTCTCAATTTAGCCGTTTTAGCCGGTAGAAAATATTTAAGTAAAAACTTTTCGGTCATTTGTTCCTAAGTAGTGATTGACCCTCGTGGTAACGAGTTCAACCACTATTTAGCCTTATTCCTCAACAAAAAGGGAAACAACCGAAGGCGAATAGCATTATTAGAAATGCCATTGATCTTAAATGTGTCGCAGAGTTCTAGAAAAATTGCCAAATGAGTATCTGGGTCCTCGTCCTGCAAACCATCAAACTGAACAAACTGTTGTGTCATTTGAATCATGTTAGGTTTCAGTTCAAAATTATTTGCAGCAATAGCAGACCTACCTATACTCGATTCAGTTCCTGTTAAAGTAGGTTTAGCATAATCATACATAGTGCGTGGAGTAAGATCCTGATTTGCTAGATTTGCAGCAACCATAGAAGGTAGTAGATTATTCTGATTATCAGCCATCTCCCTAGTTGTAGTATGAATATCGTCCTCTTGCTCTTCTTCTATGTATTGTAGACTTCTCCTAATTTCTCTTCGGTTTCTGCGAACTGTACTTTTGATCTCACTGTCAAAAAGTAATGGTCCTGATGGGTTTCTTCTAGTCATAAACTATGAAAACTTGCCAGAAGAAAATAAAAGAAAATTTAGTAAAAATAAAAACAAAATTAAATAAAAATAAAAAATAATGGCTAAAGTAATAAAAATTGAGTGCTCCTAATATCTTAGTTCCCCAGCAACAGTGCCAAAAACTTGATTGCAACTCGCGATAAGTCTTAAATTTATAATTAAATTTATAATTGATCATACTTGAAACTAACTATTATCACGATGAAAGCAAGCGTACCTATCAAACGGTAGTATAGTTTATAGCAAGACCGGATGTCGAACCCACGGGAACTAAAAGTACTAGGATTAACCTTCTTTTTATTATCTAGCCTAAAAATAAGGGGATTTGTTTTACCTAACTAATTAATTAAACTAAGAATGCACAAAAATTAAATTGGGGAAATACTTTTGGGAAAACTGATTAATTTAGACAATACCTAAGCAAGAATCCACCTAGACTTCACTTGTTATTCGACTCTGAACCAGACGATTTATTCACTTGACTTGATCTGTAGAAATCCCTAAGTTATATTATTATCCCTCTCGAGACTAATAGTGTCTAACCCTAGGTTGATTAATTGAAATCTCTTTCTAATTAAAACCCCTAGTTTTGCATTAACTCGATCTATGGATTCCTTTATTAGATTTGACTCTAATCTGGTAGATTTATGTCGTCCTATCTCTAGGATTACATGCAACTCCGCTTAATTATGAATGATCTACTCTTAAACAGGGACTATTCGTCCTCTGAATAAGCACATCAATACTTGAATCAATATCTTGGAATATTCAAACAAGAGTTAAAAACATAATTAAGAACAAATCAAGTATTTATCATATAGTTCAGAAAATATTAACAAGATCCGTCTTAGGTTTCATCCCCCTTAGGTATTTAGGGGATTTAGTTCATAATGATAAAAGAAAAAATCTCAAAAGAATAATAATTACAAAACATAAAGAAAACCCAAAAGCCCCTGAAGGAAATTGAAGGGAGATCTTCAGTCTTGAAGGAGAATCCAGCTTCTGAGATGTATCAATCGGCTTTCTTCGAGTAATTCCCTGCTTCCTACTCTGTGTATCTCTTTTATCCTCCTTTTGGATCTTTTAAATAGGCTTTAGAATGCTTTAAAACCCTCAAAATTTCCCTTTTTTTGAATAGAACTCAACTTGGGCTTGACAGGACCACGACCGTGTGCCATGCCCGTGTGCGAATGTTTCAACCCGTGTTCAAGGCTGTGAAATAGACACGCCCATGTTGGGGTGACTTTAGGCCATTTTGAAGTCTTCTAGAAAGACACGAGCATGTGGTCTACCCGTGTGAGGAAGTCCAGGCCATGTTGATTTCCCACGTTGGCCCATTTTCTCCGTTTCTCGCTGTTTTTACTTTCTTATGCTCACCTAAGTATAAGATGTGAAAATAAAGGATTAGGAGCATCAAATTCCACAAATCTAATGATAAATCATCCAAGAAATGTGCTAAGCATGGGATAAAAATATGTATAAATTACGACTTATCACCATCACAGTATCAGTAGCAGTAACAGTTATGCAGTAGCAAAATCCTACCTAACCAGCCTCTACACACCATCTCCGTCTAACCCTACACTCCATGTGGGGATATAATCAACCTACCCATCCCTACACTCCATGTAGTACAGAATGCGGCACAAAACAGTAGTTTGCAGTTGAGCTGCTAGTAAATTAGGCTTAAAGCCTTTTAGTACACTTTTTCCGAATAACAACCCTCAACCCAATGCAATGCAACATACAATGGATGATATGCTATTATGCAATTTTAGTACATATATTCAGTTCAGATATTAACATGCTCAGTACAGATATCATTCAATCAATTTCACACATTTAGGGATCTAAGTAGCACTTACCAACCTTACAGTAGGTTCACAGTCGACTTGGGCAACCCGTGCAATCTTAGAAACATTTCGGTAAAAATGGGCTCACACGGCCATGTGATCTACCTGTGTGGGCCCACACGCCCATGTGGCCCATTCGGCCTAAATTGGCCTTGGCCGTGTGATCCATTTTTAATGTAACCCATGCTAGCTAAATATTCATATATGTTTTCACAATTTACTTATATGTTCATTCAAAGTTGTCTACTTGAGTCATTTTCACTAAATTATTTATATCTTGAGCTACGGAATTCCAAATTAAGATCATCTTGATGTTTTTGAAACTAGACTCAAATACCTTTCTTCCATAAAATTTTTAAAACTTATAGTTTATCAAATAAGTACAGTAAAATCTTCAAATTTATCCCTATTCTACTGTTTCACAGCTTCAACCTTTCCTTACTAAAAATTATTTATCTCTTAGTATGGAATTTGGATGATGTTTCTGTTTGTTTCTCCTGAAAATAAACTCATTAAGGATTTAAACATATAAATTTAAGCCCCTAATTAATTTTTTTATAGATTTTGATGATTTTCCAAAGTTAGAATAGGGGAACCTGAAATCATTCTGACCTTGTCTCACAAAATTTGTTATATCTCATAATTTACAATTCCATTGCTTACATTGTTTCTTCTGTGAAAAACTAGACTCAATAAAATTTAATTTCATATTTTATTTGACCTCTAACTCAATTTCTACTATTTTTTATTATTTTTCAAATTCAGACTACTGCTGCTGTCCAAAACTATTTTAGTGCAAAATGTTGATTCCCAAGTTTATAACACCCTTATTTCCTTTCTTTACAATTTTTTTCGCATCATTTTTTCTTATTTCTCTTATTTCTCGACAGTAAGCAATTTTGGCTTTTCATCGAATCCTGTTTTCTATGTTTCGGGTACACACCTAGTATTGTATCTGATGCGTAAGCACTCCTAAGCCTCCAAAACCTAAAAATCGACCAACATATCTCTGGAACAATCACTTAATTCATTTTTAATCAACCAATTTCGGAAGGAACTCGACTAAAAACCTAACAAAACCCTTACCTCACTTGAGTAACCATGACTTTGCACAATCACAACGTTGATTCAAAACCACCAGCCCCTTGATTAACTCCTAAACACCAAAAAGGAATCCCCCTTTTGGAGATTAACCAAGAATGATTAACAATAGACAAAACCGTTACTTAGCGAACATGCGCAACCAACGATGAACAACTAAATCAATTGGAAAAAAAAGAAAGAAATGAAAGGGGAAACAATAATGAAAATTTTGGCAGCAACTAGGGGAAAGAATCAGTAGAGGAGAGAAAAGAAGAAGAAGAAAACGTAAGAAAAATTCTAGAGAATTGGAGAGAAAATCAAAACTCTATTTTTTTTTTTTTGCAACAAAAAGATAATCAATTTATTTTCTGATAACCTCTCCCCAATTATCTCCTAAAATCACTCCCTATTAACCCACTAAAACACAACTACTCAGAATTTTTCCCCAACACAACTCTTAGCCGAAGTTGGAGCAAAATATTGTCTCGAGGCCATCACAGAGAATTGAACATAGGAACTCTAACACTCCAACACTCCAATTAACCACCAGACCAGCAGGCCCATTCTGATATAAACTTACTAACAATTAAAATTAAACCCTTTGCACAAGGTTAAGGCTTTATTTATAAAAATACCAAAATTTGCCTAAGTAAGGCTTGAACTTGGGACCTCTCACACACACCTAGAACACTTAACAACTGAAGCAGATACACACTTGTGTGCTACATATACACGAAATCAAAAATTAAAATTTTGGGGCGTTACACAAATAGACTAAAAATAAAGAAAATAATAATAATAATAAAGAATTAAAGAATTAAAGCAATAAATGATGAAATAAAATAAAGACAAAGGTAAAAAGGGAAACCGTTGGAGTTATTTAGTTAATTTTGCAATATTCCAATTTTGCCCTTAATTTATCAATTTTCCTGCAAAAATATTGAAATAAATTTCTCTTTAAATCAGATTTGTGGTTATGAAACCACTGTTCCGATAACCTTGAATTTAGGCCATTACATGTTTTGAATGCCTATTGAGGATATAGTCATATGCTATTTGGTATGCCTAGGTTGACAACACTTTGGGTGAGAAATGTGGCTTGAAACATAGCTTATTCTTGTCCACACGGGCAGAGACACGGGCATGTATCTCAGCCGTGTGTGACATATGGCTAGGTAACACGGCCGTGTGTCCCCTGGTACTTATTTAGAAACCAACTCAATAGCTCCACATGGCCCAGCACACGGGCGTGTGACTTGGCCACGTGGCATAAGTCAGTATACCCTTCAGTTTTCACACGGCCTAGCACACCACCTGGCACACAGGCGTGTGAGGCTATTTCGAAAGGTACATCGAGTAGTCACATGGGCGTGTGGTTGGCCGTGTGACCCAAGTCAATGAGTTACACGGGATAGGATACGGGCTGGGACACGGCCATGTGATTCCATTTCGAATGTCCGCACGGCCTATGACACGGGTGTGTCTTTGGCCGTGTAGGACACACGGTTGGGCCACACAGGCTTGTGTCCCCTGTACATTGAAAATTTTCTATGTTTTCCTAAAATTTCCCTGACTTCTCGGTTTAGTCTCGAACAAAGTATCTTTCAAATTCAAAGCCAAAATATTATTATAACCTAGTACATTGACATACAAATACACATACTCATGAACCAATTATAACATTACATGCATATACATAGTATATGGATGAATATACTTCACAAATGCACATATGTTCACATTAGTAACTTATATAATTTGCATCACATATCTCATGGTCAACTTACCTTATTTTCAAATAGGAATCAACTAACTCATACCTGATCATTTTAGCTCGTTTTACACGTTCGATCACAACATATCATTACCCAATGAACCGTTCAAAATTGGATACGACACTCGGATAATCACATATATCGTACACTTCCAACGTCCCAGACGTGGTCTTACATGTAATCACATATCGATGCCACTGTCCCAGATAGGGTCTTACTCGCACACATATATTGGAGTCACATATAGATGCCAATGTATAAAATGTGGTCTTACTTGCACACATATATCGATGCCATGGTCTTACTCACACATCACATATCGGAATCCTATGTCATGACATATGTATCCTAGCTATTCCTAAGGTTCATACGGGGCTTTTAGACGTCGTAACTCGGTCGAAACGAATTCGTAAACATAGCTCCCAAGCGTATTTACATTCGGCTACCACATATATATTTTCACACATTTCGTTTCAGCATATAAAACTCATATTTATTTAAAATAAACAATATCTATTTACTTATAAACTTACCTCGGACGATGAAAATTGGAACGGGACGGCTAATCGACAACTTTAGTTTTCCCCCGATCCAAACCCGATTTCTTTGGTTCTTGATCTAAACATATTCAAATTAAACTCATTCAAACATATTTTCACACAATTTAGTCCAAAAACGTATAAATGGGCAAATTACCATTTTACCCCTAACATTTTACACTTTTTACAATTTAGTCCAAATTGCACAAAACACAAAATATGCAAAATTTCAATATATCATGTGTAGGCCGAATCTTCCTTATGTTCATACAAGTCCATACATTTCATTTGTTTCACATTTTAGTCCCTCAATTTACTATTTTTGCAATTTAGTCCTAATTACTCAAAATCCCCAAAAATTCCAATACAAAACATATCAATCCAAAACATATCTTTCATATTTCATCAACTAACATCACAAACTCAAATATTAATCAATGGAATAACTCAAAATATTCATCAAAATAAAAAAATTCAAGCATGGGCTTTGTAGATAACATAGCAACAATCTCAAAAACGTAAAAATTATCAAAAACTGAGCTAGTTACATACCTTAATCAAACTCAACAATGGTCAAATGCCCTAGTTTTGTTTCTTTCTTTTCTTTTTAATGATATTCAGTCATAAGAGAAAGTATGAATATTGGCTTTTAATTATGTTATATTATAACATATATTAACATATTATCTAATTTACATATTTAACCTTTATTATAAAATATGAAACCATTATAACACAAGGTTTCAACCGTCCATCCCATATATTAATGGCCTATTTGCAACTTAAATTCCTCCATTTAGAAAGAAAACAACAATTCGGCCCTTACACATTAAACTATCAAGTTTTCATTTTGCGTGATTAAGCCCTTTTTATTTAATCGGGCACTCAAATGACAAAATTAAATCACGAAAATTTCACACATAAATTCACACAAAATAAGCACAGAAATAATTTTAAAATATTTTTTTGACTTAGATTCGTGGTCCCAAAACCATCGTTCTAAATAGGGTCAAAATCAAACTGTTAAAACTTTCCCCCTTAGGGATTTTCGTCCCCGAAAATCCTACCAGTGAATAGGTTCGGATAATGTTTTTTCACTGCATCCTCTGGTTCCCACGTTGCCTCTTCAACTCCATGTTTATGCCACAGTACTTTCATTAACGGAATTTTCTTGTTTCGCAACTCTTTAACTTCGCAAGCCAGAATACGAATTGGTTCTTCCTCACATGTCATATCAGACTTAATCTTGATATCTAACAGATCAATCACATGTAA
The DNA here is from genome assembly GCA_025698475.1 of Gossypium anomalum. Classification (NCBI taxonomy): domain Eukaryota; kingdom Viridiplantae; phylum Streptophyta; class Magnoliopsida; order Malvales; family Malvaceae; genus Gossypium; species Gossypium anomalum. The sequence continues at coordinate 23,928,275 of CM046966.1, forward strand.
GGGATCATATCGATATCTACGAAGCATTGAGACATGAAAGACATTATGAATCTTTTCTAATTCAGGTGGCAACAACAGTCTATAAGCAACCGGCCCTATACGCTCTATAATCTCATACGGCCCAATAAATCTCAGACTCAATTTGCCTTTACGATCGAATCTGAGTATTTTCTTCCACGGTGAGACTTTCAAAAGTACTTTATCCCCGATATGAAACTCTATACTTTTCGTTTCAAGTCTGCATACGATTTTTGACAATCTGATGTTATTTTCAGACTTTCATGGATCACTTTTACTTTTTGTTCAGTCTCTCTGATCAAATCGACCCCGTGTATCTTATTTTCACTGTGTTCAGTCCAATACAATGGTGTACGACATTTTGATACTGGATTGAAAACTATTATTGTACACAAATTCAATCAGAGGTAAGTATTGTTCCCACGTACCTTCAAACTCGAGAATGCAACATCTCAACATATCCTTAAGTATCTGAATGATTCGTTCGGACTGACCATATGTTTGTTGATGGAAAGCGGTGTTGAAATGTAATTTCGTACCTAGAGCATCTTGTAGTTTCTTCCAAAACCGTGATGTAAACCTCAGATCCTTATCCGAAACAATAGAAATAGGCACACCGTGTAATCTCACAATCTGAGAAATATATAACTCAGCAAGCTTATTAAGCGAATAATCTTTGCGAACTGGAACAAAATGAGCCGATTTAGTCAATCTATCCACAATAACCCAGATTGCATCTTTCTTGCTCGGTGTCAACGGTAAACTGGATACAAAATCCATCGTGACTCTATCCCATTTCCACTCAGGTATCATGATCGACTGAAGTAGTCCAAAAGGTACCTGATGCTCAGCTTTTACTTGCTGACAGACTAAACATTTCGAAACAAAGTCAGAAATGTCTCGTTTCATACCATGCCACAAGTAAAGCTGTTTCAAATTATTATACATTTTCGTACTACCCAGGTGAACAGATAACCGACTGTTGTGAGCTTCGTTCAAAATCATCCAAATTAACTCTGGATTTCTCGGAACACATATTTGGTTTCTGAACCTCAGACAATCTTCAGCACCAACTCGAAACTCTGAATCAACATTCGAATCACATTGGATCTGCTTTGCTAATAATTCATTATCAACTTTCTGAGCATCACAAATCTGTTGAATATATAACGGTCTTGTTTTTAACTCCGCTATAATTGAACCATCATCATACATAGCCATATGTATATTCATTGTACGCAAAGCAAACAGTGATTTTCGGCTTAGAGCATCAGCAACAATATTAGCCTTTCCAGGATGGTAGTCAATCACAAGCTCGTAGTCTTTTAACAGTTCTAACCAACGACATTGTCTCAAATTTAGATCTTTCTAAGTCATCAAATATCTCAGGCTTTTGTGATCAGAATAAACATGACATTACTCACCAAACAAATAGTGGTGCCATATCTTCAATGCAAACACAGTAGCTTCCAATTCTATATCGTGTGTCAGATAATTCTTTTCGTGCGGCTTTAACTGTCTCGAGGCATTAGCTACAACTTTGCCTTCCTGCATCAAAACACAGCCCAAACCATTCAAAGATGCATCATTATAAATAATAAATTCTTTACCCGATTCTGGCTGAACTAGCACTGAAGCTTCGATTAAAAGGGCTTTCAACTGATCAAAACTTTTCTGGCACTTTCTGACCATTCGAACTTAACACCTTTCTGTAATAGCTTCATCATCAGTGTTGCAATTATAGAGAAACCTTTCACAAAACGTCTATAGTAACCAGCAAGTCTCAAAAAACTTCGAACTTCAGAAACATTTCTCGGAGGTTTCCAATCAAGTGTAGCTAAAAGTTTATCAGATCAACCCGAGTACCCGATGCTGATGCAATATGACCCAGAAAACTGACTTCACGCGACCAGAACTCGTATTTACTAAACTTCACATACAATTGTTTATCTCGTAAAGTCTGTAACACAAGTCTCATATGTTCGGCATGCTCAATTTCATCACAGGAATAGATTAATATGTCATCTATAAACACAACCACAAATCGGTCTAGATACTGTCTGAAGATTCAGTTCATCAAATCCATAAAAATGGCAAGTACATTAGTGAGTCCGAAAAGCATAAACAAAAACTCATAATGTTCGTACCTTGTTCGGAAAGCAGTCTTTTGCACATCGGAGTCTTGAACTCGCAATTGATAGTAGCCAGATCTCAAATCTATCTTTGAAAACACTATAGCCCCTTTCAGTTGATAGAACAGGTCATCAATACGTGGCAACGAATATTTATTCTTTATAGTCACCTTATTGAGCTGTCTATAGTCGATACACATTCTCATAGTTTCACCTTTCTTTTTCAAAAATAAAACTGGTGCACCTCAGGGAGAGAAACTCAATCGCGTGAAACCTCTATCTGTCAACTCTTGCAACTGAGCTTTCAATTTTTTTTAATTCAGTAAGTGTCATTCTATGCGGAGCTATCGATATCGGAGTCGTCCCTGGCACTAACTCAATACCAAACTCTACTTGTCGAATAGGTGGCAAACCCAGTAATTCTTTAGGAAACACATCCTGATACTCGCACACAACTGGTACAGATTCAATCTTTCTTTCAGCCACTTTACTATCAAGTACATATGCAAAGTAAGCTTCATAACCCTTTCTCACATACTTTTGAGCTAACATCGAAGATATCACTACCGGTAAACCATTCAGATCATTAGATTCAAGCCGAATAATCTCATCATTCTAGCACCGAAAATTAGTAGTCTTTCTTTTACAATTTATAACAGCATCGTGCAAAGTCAACCAGTCCATACCCAGAATTATATCAAACTCCTCAAATGGAAACAATATCAAATTGGTCGGAGAACACGAATCTCAAATCATTAAAGGAACATTCTTACACACTTTGTCAACCAAAACACACTGGCCCAAGGGGTTTGATACTCTAATAACAAACTCAGTAGACTCAACAGGCAAAGTCTTACTGGATACTAAAGTTCACACACATAAGAATGAGTCGAACCAGGATCAATCAATGCAATTACACTAGTATCATAGAGAGTGAATGTACCAGTAATAACATTTAGGGATGAAGCCTCCTCGCTTGCGCGTATAGCATAAGCTCTGGCAAGTGCGCGAGCCTCAGATCGAACTGCTGTGTCTTTAGTTCCTCTCTGACTACTACTCACATTACCCGTATTTTTGGGTGGTTTACCTCGAGCTATAGTATTACTTGATCTCTTATTTTTTTGTACAGTATCTTACTCGACTAACTCAGGGCATTCACGGATGAAGTGATCCATCTATCCACATTTAAAACAAGTCCAATTGTACAATCTACAACTATCGGGATGTTGTTTTCCATAATGTTTGCAATCCGGTTGATTTGATTTAACGTTACCAACGCTAGCTACTGAGGTAGCTTTTGAATTCGCAGGTGGTCTATCCCGATCACGTTTAGTATAACCCGCAGTAGCCTTTGAACGGCTAGAATCTTCTCGGAATCTTTTTGACACCAACTGAAAAGACTTACTCAATGATCTCTTACGTGAATCTCTAGCTGCAAAGTCAGCTTTTCTTTTCTCTTTTCCGAGCTCTTCGACTTTGCATGCTCGCTCAACCAGTACTACGAACTCTTTTATTTCAAGTATGCCAACAAGCAGTTTAATGTCTTCGTTCAAACCGTCTTCGAATCTTTTACACATTATAGCTTCGGTTGAAACACACTCTCGGGCATATCGACTGAGTCTCACAAATTTTTGCTCATATTCTGTCACAGTCATGCGACCTTGTTTTAATTCCAAAAATTCCTTGCTCTTCTGGTAAATAAATCTCTAGCTGATGTATTTCTTACGGAACTCAGTCTGAAAGAAGTCACAGGTCACCCGTTTTTTCAGAACCACTGATATTAGTGTATTCCACCAGTGATATGCGGTGTCTCGTAACAAGGATATAGCACATTTCAAACATTCATTCGAGGTACAAAACAGCTCATCAAACACACAGATAGTATTATCAAGCCAGAATTCAGCTCTCTCAGCACCATCATCATCAGTAGTTCTAAATTCTTCAGCCCCGTGTTTTCTGATTTTATCAACAGGAGTCTTAAGTAATCTCATCGGATCACTCACTTGGGGTATAGCAGGTATTGGAGGAGGATTAGTCGGGAGTGGAGGTTGTTGTGCAGCCGGATTAGTCCGAATATATTGGGTAAACCAGTCATTCATCATTTGGTAAAAGGCTTGTTTAGCCTCACCCTCTTGGTTACTCGAAGTCGGTCGAGAATCAACAGCGCTATCCCTTGCGTGGGAGTGGGCGCTATACTCTCGACATCTTCAGCTACGGCTCTATCGGGATCCATTTACTATACGAAAACACATTTTCAAATGTTAGAAGTCAACACACTATCACATTTTCAAATGTTAGAAGTCAACACACTATCGCAGTATATAATATGGCATGTATAGCTAGACTCACACTCATTACGTTAGTCCTAGAATCGACTAAACTGTAACTCTGATACCAATAAAATGTAACACCCCTAACCCGTATTCGTAGCTGAACTAGGGTTAAAGGCATTACCGGATGAATCAAAACATTTTACATTCATAACACAAACATCATTGCATTATTTTCCAAACATAACTATTAAGTCCCTTGCATAGGTCATCGAGACCTTAAACACGATTAGAAAAGGGTCGGTACTAAACCAAAGTTATACAAAATTTTTTGAAGCTTAAACATTTTTTAAAGTTGTACAGGTCACACACCCGTGTGAACAGGCCGTGTGCCTCACACAGCATTAGACACACCCGTGTGTCTAGGCCGTGCCAAAACAGGGCATACATACTGACTTGCACACACGGCCACATGACACGCCCGTGTGCCTTGACCGTGGTCAAGACTGACTTACAAACGTAGGGTACCCCAGGGGACACACTGCCGTGCAACATGACCGTGTGTCGCACACGGCTGAGACATACGCCCGTGCCTCTGCCCATGTGGACAAAAATAGGCCATTTGAAAAGCCAATTTGCCACCCAAATTGGGTCAGACCTATAAGCTTCAAAATAAGAACATATGCAAAACAATTTAAGCCAAATTCAATACTAAAATGTACATCATTCATGCCATAACATTAACAACTAATTTCAAGCTATTCCATAAGTTAAAAACATACCAAAACCTTGCGAAACTTACCATTACTATCAAATACTAAACATAACCAAATCATTTTAACCAAAAGTGACATAACAAACATAATTCATACTTATGCATATACCATGGCCTAATCAAACAAACCACATATATAATCACCAATACCGAACTACCAAAACCAAGCACATCAAACATTTAATCAAGAACATATATAAAACCAAACTTAAGCATAATAATGAAGCCATTTCCGCATGGCTTTATATACATACATTTCCAAAATAAATAAATTCCAAGGTTAGCCTATACATGCCATACTTCCGAGTTCAACTTATAAAAGTACCGAAAAATTTGATAATGTGATAGACTTTGTTGACGATCCTCGAGCTCGTATCTAACTACCAAAATCTATAAAACAGAGGCAAACATAAACACATACAGTAAGCTATTATAGCTCAGTAAGTTATAAGCAAATAATCAACTCATTTAAACAAACCAACTATACTATCATAATAACATTAAATTTCAAAATTACGACTTCATGTATATCATATACTTTCACATATAAACTTATTCATGACCGATTGTACATATATATATTAACAAAGTATCTTTCAATTTCAAAGCCAAAATATTTTTATAACCAAGTACATTTACATACATATACATATACTTATGAATCAATTATAACATTACATGCATATACATCGCATATGGCTTAATATACTTCACAAATGCACATATGTTCACATAAGTAACTTATATAATTTGCATTACATATCTAATGGTCAACTTACCTTATTTTCAAATAGGAATCAACTAACTCATACCTGATCATTTTAGCTTTCGATCACAACTTATCATTGCCCGATGAGCTATCTGAAATTGGATAGGACACTCAGATAATCACATATATCATACAATGCCAACGCCCCAGATGTGGTCTTACATGTAATCACATATCGATGCCACCGTCCCAGACAGGGTCTTAGTCGCACACATATATTGGAGTCACATGTCTATGCCAACATATAAAAAGTGGTCTTACTCACACACATATATCGATGCCATGGTCTTACTCGCACATCATATATCAGAATCCTATGTCATGATATATGTGTCCTAGCTATTCCTAAGGTTCATACGGGGCTTTTAGACGTCCTAACTCAGTTGAAATGAATTCGTAAACATAGCTCCCAAGCGTATTTACATTCTGCTACCACATATATATATATATATATTCACACATTTCATTTCAGCATATAAAACTCATATTTATTTAAAATAAACAATATCTTTTTTCTTATAAACTTACCTCAGACAATGAAAATCAGAACGGGACGGCTAATTGACAGCTTTAGTTTTCCCCCGATCCAAACCTGATTTCTTTGGTTCTTGATCTAAACATATTCAAATTAAACTCATTCAAACATATTTTCACTCAATTTAGGCCAAAAACACATAAATGGAAAAATTACCATTTTACCCCTAACATTTTGCACTTTTTACAATTTAGTCCAAATTGCACAAAACACAAAATATGCAAAATTTCAATATATCATGCGTAGGTCGAATCTTCCTTATGTTCATACAAGTCCATACATTTCATTTATTTCACATTTTAGTCCCTTAATTTACTATTTTTGCAATTTAGTCCTAATTACTCAAAATCACCAAAAATTCCAGTACAAAACATATCAATCCAAAACAAATCTTTCATATTTCATCAACTAACATCACAAAACTCAAATATTAATCAATGGCATAACTTAAAATATTCATCAAAATCAAAAATTCAAGCATGGGCTTTGTAGATAACATAGCAACGATCCCAAAAACGTAAAAATTATCAAAAACCGAGCTAGTTACATACCTTAATCAAACTCAACAATGGTCGAATGCCCTAGCTTTGTTTCTTTCTTTTCTTTTTAATGATATTCAGTCATAAGAGAAAGTATGAATATTGGCTTTTAATTATGTTATATTATAACATATATTAACATATTATCTAATTTACATATTTAACCTTTATTATAAAATATGAAACCATTATAACACAAGGTTTCAACCGTCCATCCCATATATTAATGGCCTATTTGCAACTTAAATGCCTCCATTTAAAAAGACAACAACAATTCAGGCCTTACACATTAAACTATAAAGTTTTCATTTTACGAGATTAAGCCATTTTTATTTAATCAGGCACTCAAACGAAAAAATTAAATCACAAAAATTTCACACACATAAATTCACACAAAATAAGCATAGAAGATAATTTTAAAATATTTTTCTGACTCAGATTCGTGGTCCCGAAACCACCGTTTCGAATAAGGTCTAAATCGGGCTGTTACACCACAGTTCATATAAGAAATTTACATTCCAAAACAGTTCAATTATTTAAGATTTGAAGAGAAACTTTATTAGAATAGTTCAAAACTTATCAATCTGAGACCTCCGGCTACCGAGCCCAGCTTCAAAACACGAAATTTACCTGAAAGAAAGAAAACTAAGGGAATGAGCTACGCGAGCTCAGTGTGAGTCCGAAACCAAAAGTAAAAAGCAAAAGACGAGTAACACATCGATTACTCCAGAAAAGTATATGAACTCGAATCACATATAAAAAGCTCAAACCTGTAATCCAATATACAAGATGTATCCAAAGCATACCAAAACATATATTAATTAAACTCACTTATTATATTAATCAAATTACCAACATACCAATGCTCACCTAAACAAACATATATCTGGATGCGTAACAAATGCACAAGTCAAAAATCCCACCCCACCAACCAAACGTTACTCCGCCCACCTTGTACATCACTTATGGGCTATAATACGCCTATCCACCCTGCACACCACCTAGGACCATGATAGGCCCATCCACCCTACACACCATGATAGTGGGTCTCAGCCACTCAAATAGAAATCTCCAGCTGAGCTGACACATATATAAAATAGAGGGTAAACCGCTGTACAAAAACAATGCAGCTAAACTGCCAATTCAGTCTTCCTTCTCTTCACAACCATTATCCCAAAATTTTATGCAAATGTATGAATGCACATGGCCTGCTAATAAACTCACAGAAACAATGTTTCATACTCAGTCGGATAGATTCAGAGTTAATAACGCTTGTACACATTTAATAAGTACGAACATGAAAGTATCTCAAGCTCATTCATCATCTCACATTGGTACATTTTCCAAATATTTAAACTCAAATCACAGAAACACACACATACTTAAATCCAAGTCGTAGCGGAGTCCCAAAAACAATTACCAAGGCTTAGCCAAGGGTCGGATTACACAGAAGCATAAAATGAGTCAGTTACAAAATAGAATAGAAATTCGTAAAACAAGGCCACATAGCCATGTGCTTGGCCATGTGGGAGGGTCTAGGCAGTGTGAAGGGTCAACCCGGTCGTGTGGAGGAGGCACACGCTCGTGTGAAAATGGCACACGCCCGTGTGACCGAGTTACATGGCTGTGTGAGTAGCCCGTGTAACTCACTGTGCAAATGTAACACCCCTAATCCAAATCTGTCGCCAGAATGGGATTATGAGGTATTACCGAACAAGACACAACTTCTGAATGATTACATAAACTCTTAGGTCACTACGAATGCATACATAATAATTTATAAAGCACATAGCAAAAGTTTTACGAAACATTAACATTAAACAAACATCTCATTTCATACTCGAACCCTCTCATATTCAAAAACAGTCATATAAATATAATGTGTAACCATGCTTTGAAACATAATGTAACAATTGTTAGTTCGTAACTATTAAACATACAACAAATACTGCATTAATAAATCTCACAAATATCTCAAGCATAATTTTAAAATTTATAACATTATGCGCATGGTACATATTAGTAGGAACTATTTGATTAATAACTTAAACTAAAAAATCAACTTACCTAATTTGCATAAAAACAATCATGATTCCTTATAACTTAAATTTACTATTCATTAGGTCATTTTCCAATGCCTTAGCCGAATATAAACTCGCTAAATACATATGCTTATTCAATGTTCACTTTCATTTTACTCAACCATATCACATGCATGTAACATTGCATAAAATAAATTCCATACATCAACCATAATTTGCATTTCATGTCAAGCACTTCACAAGTTTATATATATATACATAATTTAACCAAACTCTCAAATCAAAAACAAACATATCAATAAATCATATAAATATAAACATGGTTGAAATGCATAAACTTTAATATTAATCATAGCCATTTATGAATAAACATTAATTTCCTAATTAATCTATTGTCGAATCTCAAACAACTTATATTCATTACCTAAATTTAATATCATAGCCGAATACATTCATCAAACACATATATCTTTAACATTTTTACCAAAATAAACTTATCCATAATTAAACTTACTAAACCTCAAATATTAATAAACCATATCAACTTTATTTCCTCTATATGCCATAACCGAGTTTACCTTAATACCAATTCACATAACAAAACCTTAACAAAGCATATCAAACAAAATTCACACATATATATATACTTATACATATAAGCCATAGCCGAAACACCAAAACCAAACATAACCATCATTTGATCAAAGCATAAATTCCAAGCTTAACAAAATAATAAGCCATTTTCGCATGGCTCATATTTACATACCCCAAAATCAAATATATATAAACTAGCCTATACATGCCATAGGTTCGAGTTCGAACTTATAAAAGTACCGAAATAGTCTATAGTGTGATAGACTTCTCTGACGATCCCTGAGCCCTTAACTAGCTTCCACAATCTATAAAACATAGAGCAAACACACACAGTAAGCTTTCACAGCTTAGTAAGTCATAAACAAATAAGACATTCAATCACATTCATAATTCAATTTAGCTAAACTAAAATAAACCATCATAAATTCATATACATTTCCAAACTTATAATTTCATATCTCAAGACATATAATTTTGCATAAGTTTTCCTTTGGCCAAATACTCATTTGAACATTAGCACGTTTAACCTTCATTTTCTACATCACAATTACATTATTTGGCCGAATGTATACTTTTATATATGTATACACATAGTTCACATTAACATATAACTTTTATATTATCAATTCAAACATCCAACTTACCATATTTTCATAACTTAGTATGAATACATACCTAAGCCTTTTAACTTGATATTACATTCGGTCTTAACTTATCATTGCCCATTGAACCATTCAGAATTAAATAGGATACTCGGATAGTCACACATATCGTACAATACCAATGTCCCAGACGTGATCTTACATGTAATCACATATCGATGCCACTGTCCCAGACAGGGTCTTACACATAATCATATAACGATGCCAACATCCCAGATGTGGTCTTACATGAATACACATATCAGAATCCTATGTCATGACATATGTATCCTAACTATTCCTAAGGTTTGTACGGGGCTTTCAGACGTCGTATCTCAGTCGAATCGAACTTGTACACATTGCTCTCATGTATATAACCATTCGGCCATCATATATATATGCTCATAAAATTCAATTCAGCATTTTAAATTCACATATATTCAAAATTAACAGCATTTATTTTCTTATAAACTTACCTCGGACAACGATAATCGGAACGGGACAATTATTCGACAGCTTTGGTTTTCCCCCGATCCAAATCCGATTTCTTTGGTTCTTGATATAAACATATTCAAATTAGGCTCATTCAAACATAATTTCATTCAATTTAGTCCAAAAACACATAAATGAGCAAATTACCATTTTGCCCTAGATATTTCACACTTTTTACAATTTAGTCCAAATTGCATAAAACACAAAACATGCAAAATTTGAGTACACCATGCTTAGGACGAATCTTCCTTATGCTCATACAAGTCCATACATTTCATTTATTTCACATTTTAGTCCCTCAAATTATTATTTTTATAATTTAACCCTAATTACTCAAATTCATCAAAAATTCCAATACAAAACATATTAATCCAAAACATATCTTTCATAACTCATCAACTAACATCACAAAACTCAATTATTCATCAATGGCATAACTCAAAATATTCATCAAAATAAAAAATTAAAGCATGGTCTTTGTACATTTCCCTACAACGATCTCAAAAACGTAAAAATTATCAAAAATCGAGCTAGTTACATACCTTGATTATGCTACCAATGGTCGAAACTTTCAAAGCTTATTCTTTCTCTTTTCTTTTAGCATTCGGTCATGGTGAAAAAAGATGAATGCACGTGTTTATTTTATGTTTTATTATAACATATATGTTATTTTACATTTTACATTTTTAACCTTTATTAATTAATAGATAACCATTATAAAATAAGGTCACAACCGTCCATCACCTTTAACTATGGTCTAATTACAACTTAAACACTTCAAATTATAAAGACAACCACAATTCGGCCATTACAAATTAAACCATCAAATTTTCATTTTACGTGATTAGGCCCTTTTATTAAATCGGGTACTCAAACGATAAAATTTTCGAATGAAATTTTCACACACATAAATTCACACATAATAAACACAGAAAATAATTTTTAAATATTTTTCTGACTAGGATTCGTGGTCTCGAAACCACCGTTTCGAATAGGGTCTAAATCAAACTGTTACAACAAAAGTGCAACACTTAGACACAGCCGTGTGGAAAACTCTCACGCCCGAGTGGCTAAAGGACACGACCGTGTGTCCAAGGCACACGCCCGTGTGTCCAAGGCACACGCCCGTGTGAAAACTGAAAAAATCCCATGTGGTATTAAAAAACGTCCAAATCCCTAATTTCCCAATGTCACATGGTCGTGTGGACCGCCCGTGTGCTACATACGCCTGTGTGGCTGTGGTCACAAAACCATACCGAAACGAGCTAAAATCAAGGTTTTTGACAACAAAATGAACCCTAATCGCTAAAAATTCAAAGCCACATCAGGAATTGTAAAATTCCTCAAAATAGAATAGTAATTTGCTACCAAAATTAAACAGTTTCAGAAACACACCTTGAATCAGAATATTAAACACCAAGAACGAACCAAGACGTCTCAATTCCACCCAATTCTAAAAACTCACTTACAAATACACACCAATCTATAATTATTAAACCAAAATAATACAAAGGAATCAACCAAAACTGTTCTAAAATCAGAGAAATAATACTTACTCTACTTCTACATCAAATCTTTGAATTACCCGCATAACAGTCAATGAAATCAACAAGAACCCGATGATCTCAAATAAAAATTAAAAGGGATACAAAACCAAAAGTGCTGGTAAAGAAAAATTCAATGGAATAAGAATATCAACTTTAGAACTTTCAAAGCAAAAAAAAAAATAAAATTGCCATGAGAGAAGAGAAAAAAAAGACAGACGTTAGAGAGAGGGAGAATGTGAGTAATGCTTTGGGATAACTTCCTATTAAAAATAAAATAAAAATAAATAAGTATCTAACACTTAAAAAAAACTAAAATAAAATTAACTCTTTTAAACACACATGATGACTCAAACTTGGGACCCAAAGGTAAACTAACATACCCACTACCACTAAACCTGCAGGCTCATTCTGACACTAAAATGCAACAATAAACTCAGTTGCTCGACCTACTCATTGACCCTAACTACAAACCTCAAAACTTCTAACCCTAAATTATGGAGTGTGTAACACCATATAGGGTACTATGTACCCATCCAACCCTATAAACCACTTAATGTCTGTATGACACTTTTCAGAATATTTACAACTGAGTTGCCAATTTACAAGGCGATTTATCGCTATTTACAAAAATATATGTGGCTGGGCCACCAAATACGACAGGTCATTAAACTACTCACACTTCTTCTATATAACAAATCCCATCTCAGATGCAAATGTAGAACTAAAAGTTATCAGATATGATTACGATGTACATATAATGACAAATACAGAACATATATAACATTTTTCAGACCATATATAGCATATTACAGATTTTACCTATCTTATATCATTTCAAACATGCGTATTTATATCAAATTGATGCTAGTAGATGGTCAGGAGTCACATTTTATAGCTTAATTAATAAAATATAAACCCTACAAAAGTTCTACGATCGATCGAAATGAAGTTTACGACCCTAAGGAAAAATTTAGAATTTTAAGCCTATAAGCTCGTGTGGCCCACATGGCCCAAATAGCCCAGACTGTGTGTCTCACACTGTCCAGCACATAGCCTGTCACACCGGTCATGTGGCATCGATTGTGCAGTCTTTTTGGCTTTCGTCGTTTATTTTTTTTCGAGTTTCTCATTACACATCTTGTCAAAACTGATGTAGAATCACCAAACGCAAATTCCAGTACCCTAAATCGGTAGATTATGCAAATAATTAGCTAAGATTAAATCATCACAAATCAATCAATTACAAAAAATTCGACAGTAACCGACTATCTCGACAACCCACGGCACAAAAACAACATTAATCCCTTACCTTAAAGAGACAACAACACCCTCACAAGCCTCAATTCACTGGTGGATCACCCTTTCTGTGACATTCTCCTAACGAAACCCATACGATTCACAAAAAAAGCTAAATCACACAAACCAAGTAAAGACCCAACTTAGCCAGAGATAACAATAGAAAATTTTAGTTAAAGAAAGAACAAAATTAGTAGCATTTACACGAGTCTCGAGTTGCAAACGATTCAACTAAACACGTATTACAAAAATTTGATAACGTAAAAGTCCAAAATCAATAAACCAAATAAGTTTTAAAAAGAGCGCGAAAGAACAAAAGAAAGAAAAAAGAAGGAAAAAAAAGCAAAATCAAATTGAAAACAAGAACAAGGAAGAAAGAAAGGTGATGTAAGTGGGGAACGAGGGAACCAAAGAAAAAAAATGCGGGGAAATAAAAATATTTAATTTTATTATTATTTGTTTTTGAAACAAAAAGATAACTATCGAAGGGATATTCCTAAAAATAAGAAAAGTAATCTATATCAACAACAAAAAAGATATCTACTTAGAGAGTTTAAATTAAATCTAAACTCATCCTTAATTTGACAAAACATAAAATATCTTGCCTTGCTTGCAAAAAGATTCAAACTCAAGATATCAAAGACACAACCTAAGCCTCTAACCACTGAAATAGATAATTGTTTAAGACAAAATCTAACAAATCAAAGAAAATAAAAATTTGGGCGTTATAAGCTTGCTTAAAAAAGGTATTTTTCAAGTACACACGGGTTAACACACGACCACGTGCTATACACGGGCTTATGGCACAGTCATGTGGTCTGTAAAAATTTAAATAATTTTGGTGCACACAGGCGTAGAGAGTTATATGATTTGCTCACACAGTTGTGTGACCTACCCACACAAACATGTGGCCTATCTCACAAAAGCACGACTTTTGTACAGTGTTTACTGACACGATTGTCTGGTCCATCACACACGGGTTAAACTTTACACATGGCCAGAGGACACGACTGTGTGACCCCTGTTTGCAAATTTTTACCATCTTTGCGTTTTAATTTTAATTTAATCCTTATTTGATTTTGGGTTGGTTTAAAGTTTTCGTAAGCTAGATATTAACTCGAAATTGATTTAACTATAGGATATACTCTCTCTTTTGTGATTGAATGATATTTAGTTGAGTTTTTTTATCTGTAATTAAATGCAATTATTTGGTATTTATTCGTAACATCCTATTGCTCGGGTTCGATAATCGAACTAAGTAAGGGGTGTTACATTTAGTTGTCTTAGAGCTATAGGTTCAGTCGATTCTAAGACTGAACATAGCTCATGTTGAGTCTAGAAATACATGCCACAATAACTTCTAATAGTGTGATGTCTTCATATCCGGATTGACTTTATTTTTGTATTTTATGATGGTCGAATTAAATCATTTTGTATTTTGTTAGTAAAGAGTGATATTTCTGATTTTGATCAAGAAATTGCTATAGAGTACTCGTTCTGCAAGTGTTAGGGAATGAGGTGAGATATGCCTACTCCTAGTTGTTAAACCAGTGATTCAACTAATACTTGGGAGCTACCTCTTTTGCTCCACAACCTCTTAAAAACCTCTACCCCTGATTATACTTTTTTTGGGAGCCCATTGTCCTCAAAACCCAAATCTAATAAATGTTGATTGACCTCGACCGATAAAATTTGTAATCGAGAAACAGGAGAATTTTAAGTTGAAATGAGCAGTATTGTTATGGGAGGAAGAAGCATATTAGTGTTAGGTAACCCTGATATTAGTTATGTGGAGAAATCTAAAGGTGTATCTATGTTAAATGAGACTTGAACAAGGACATCCTAATATTTATGGCGTAATGCCCTGATTTTTGGGCCTGAAAGAATTGGGCCATGAGTTTGGGTTCGGGTAGGAGACGGCCTGAATAAATGGGATGATTTAATTGTTATTATTATTTAGTATGTTTAGTTTAGTAATTAAATAAATTACGAATGGTTTATGGTGTGGGAAAAAGTCTGGGGCTCGGCCTATAGCTTTAGTGAAATTCTTAATTTTTGCCTCTTAAGGAAATCTGGGCATAAGGCAAAATAAGTTGGGAAAACTGGGCATAAAGGAGCGCTTGGCCCAGTGGTTAGGCACACTGGACAGCAGGAAGGGAGGCTGGGGTTCGATTCCAGGGGAAGGTGAAATTTTGATTTCTTTTTAAGTAGCCGTGACTGCAGCAGTTAAGCCTTAAAATTAATTGTGAGAAGATTATGTCATGAAAGGAACTTCGGTGCAGTGGCAAGCAACGCACGTGTGTGTTTAGAAGGTCACAAGTTCGAGATGTATAGCAGGCGAAGTTTCCTTTTTATTTCGTAAGTAATCGAGGCTTCAGCAAGAATAGATTAAGATTAATTGTGACACTACATGGTGTAGAGGAAAGCTTGGTGCAATGGCCAGCAGTAGGATGTGGAATGCAAGGACAGGAGGAGGTCTAGAGTTTGAGCTGCTGTGCGCGCGAAGGACCAATTTTGCTGCTCACGTGGGGAAGAGTTAGAGTTTGACTGAAACTCTCCTAGCAGTGGCTTGAGTCGGTCAAGCGGTGGACTACTGCTGATGGTGCAAGGAATTTGGATGGGATTTAAATTGGTGGTGGCTGAAATCAAGGAGAAAAACATGGAATTTAAGTTAGGAAGGAATTGTACCGATTGTTTAGTTGCCGAATAGGTGTAGGTTCTTTAGGGGCTGAATTCTGTTGGCTACTTTCGTGCTTTTATTTTGCCGTTTTTCGAATTCTTTCTTCTTCTTTTCTCTCTTTCTTTTTCTCATCTCTTCCTTCATTGATTTCCTTCAAAGCCGAATCTCTACTATTATCTCCTCTCTTCTATTTTCTTTTCTCTTCCTCTCTTCTTCATCCATATCTCTCATCATCGAGCTTCTATTTTTCTTCCTCCCTTGTTTGTTGAAAAGCCGAGGTTACCATACTTTAAGAGGTTGGAAGCCGAACACCTTTAGATCTCTTGGACTCATCCTTTGCTCGTGCTAGGGGTAGGAAAGTATTGGAAACGTTGTTCATCGAATAGATCTCATGGTAAGTATTCGTAACCCTTTTTCCATTCGTATCTTGTGGTTCTGGAAAAAAAGCCGAGTAACCCCTATTCACATAGGGTGGCTATCGATTAAGACTAAAGGTGTCGAGACCATTTTTAAACCGAATTTTGGAAAATGGGAATCGACTTTAAGAAAAATGAAAACGGGAGTCGCCACCAATCTTTTTAGGTGTGATTGGATCACCTTTAAAACATTTGTTTTAAAATCGTTGGTTTTGGTCTTACGAAATCAAAAGAATGGTTCGGAGTCGATTCACGTTTGAGGAAGGGTTAGCACCCTCATAACGCCCAAAAATTGGTACCTAATTGATTATCGAAATGTCTTTAATGTCAGAAATTAAAAATTTTGAGATGTAATCCTCTTTAAAGTATTTGAAAATTTGGGTTTACTTGTATCAAAGTATTGACTATAAGTTAGCCTTTTAGAAATCTCTATCTCAAAGCGAAGAAAATGCTACATCCAAAGTAAGTTAGGACATATCACTTTGCAATTCCAAGACAGTCACTTATATTTTGAAATCCTTTAAAAACCTTAGAATGGTACTTGACTATTCGAACTTAACGAGAAGAGTTGCAACCCAATAAGTTAGGGTACTACTTTTTCGAAATTTCCAAACACCAAGCATTGCCTTTATATTTTTTTGAAAATTTTGGAACCTTGTCCTTTTTAAAGATGATGCGTGGAAAATTGTATTACGTTATAAATCATAATAATATATTATTGTACTAGGTAGATAAAAATGAATACTACGATAAAAAGAATAATACATATAAAGCAAAAAATGCAAACAAAGATATATATACATAGCATGTATTGAAAATGAATAAACAAAGTATATAAACATACGAAATAATATTTAAATGATGCATGATATAAAAAAAACATAACCAAATAATGTATGATATACAAATAGAAGAAATATAGTGTCAATTTGCATATAATTATAATAAAAATAAACTTAACACATTCATGATACATACAATATAAAACATATAGAAGAACTAATAAAAAAGGAGTAATTGATTGCTAACAAAATATACATACAATTAAAAACAAGACATTTCATAACCATTTTAAAATAGTATTTAATAGATAATATAATATATAATAACAAGAATAAAAGAATAATAATTATATGGTAATATATTGGTTTAAAAGTATGTAAGAGAATTCATAATATAACAATATTTATTTTAAAATGAAATAATATATAATAGACAAATAAATAATTGATAAAAAAAATATGCATATGGTGTGAGTTAAAAATATGATATAATAATAATAATTTACATTTTTCAAAATAATATATATAATATAAACATAAATAATATAATTGGCGATACATGATATACATAACATATATATAAAAAAAAACAATAAAAAAATATAATAAATATTATAAAATAAAATGTAATATAAATATATAAGAAATATAATAGATATAATATGAAATAACATGTAAAAAAATATATATAAATAATTAATAAATATATATATGTGAAAAATATAATAATATATAAAAATAATAATAATTTGAGGAAAATAATTTATAATAGTAATACATATAAAAATAACACTTCTAATAATTTTGATGTATAAAAGTAAAATTAAAATAAATCAAATATTAATATAAAAATATATAGAAATAAAAAAAATAGGACTAAATTTAAAGTTTTGTAAAATTACGGGGCAAATTTAAAAGCTAAAAAGCGAATTAAGGCCCGATTTGAAACACACGCAAAATCAAAGGGGGTCACTGGGCAAATAGCCCTATTCCCAAAATGTCACCGTTTCCCCTAATACGATTGTAAATCATTGGGAGGGTCGAATTGAAATAGAATTAAAATGTTAATGCCAAATTAAAAAATAAATAAAACGAAATTAAAAGTATAAAAATTGCGAGAGGACCAATTGGGTAATTAACCCAATTCTCAAAAATGCGCGGATCCTCCCCGGGTAATCGGGTCAACGCGCGGATCTTATAGTTGTAAAACGACACCGTTTTAAATAGACTATATAAGTCAAACTTCGCCCCTAAAAATCATTTTAACTTCCGTTTAAAAAAAAATAAGCAAAATCCTCTGGAAGAGGATTCGGGGGCCGATCCCGGAGCTGCTGAGCCTCCGTCCAGAGGTCTCCTCACTGCTCACGCGCCGTCCTGTACGGTGGTCTGAGGGTTAAAATCCTCGTCCTTCCATAGGTAATCTCTTCCCCTTTTTTAAAAGATACTATTTTTTTTGCTGCTAAAATGATGTATATACATGCATATGTTTTAAAATAAAAACACACGGTTAAATCACCTTTTCTTTGAAACTGCTTGTGGATTCTTTGAATCTGTAAGTATTTTTTTATTTTTGTATCTGTGTACAATATTTTCGTATATCTCTCTCTCCGGTCCCCTTTTTACAGATTGAAAAGAAGGCTTTATAGCCTTGATAAACCATTACAAATTTTGCAAAGGAATATCCGATTTCTTTCCATATTTGCTTCGCATGTCTGCTGTGATTTTCTTTCCCTTTTCTTGCAGGAAAATGGCATGATCTTCGGCGACGGGGGCGCGATCCAAGCGCCAATTGCGGCGTGAAGTGGGGCCTGGTGTTGGGGTGCTTGCGGCGCGAAGGTTTCTAGAAACCCTAGGGTTTCCAGATTCTGTTTAAGCACTGGGCCTCATTTAGTCTTGGCCTGTTTGGGTATTTGGGCTTGTATATTTTTTGGGTTAAGGGTGTAATGGGTCAGTGGTAGTTTTAGGCTGATTGAGTCTGTAACGGGTATTGGGTTGTAACCGGGTTTAGGTTTATTTAATTTTTGGGCCTACGGGTTAGTGAGTCATGGTATTTGGGTCCTGTAAAGGCTTAAATGGACTGTTTAAATAAACACTCTATTTATTTTAAAGCCCGGTCAAATTTAGGCTGTTACAGCTACCCCTCTTTGCTCATTACTATGTAATAGGAATCGAGCAAAGACTATAGAGGACCAAATTTTCCCGGTATAGCCCAATCTTTGAGATTTTTCCTCGAATCGTCTTCAATCTATGCCATGCTGATATCTTTGACAAATATGGCGAACTTGCTTCTTCGATTTGTAGGGATGTCAAATCATTTTGGATCTAGCTTCAGTGAAATTATTTGAAGGCTAAATCTGCTATGTCTGAGAACATCTGAGAGTCAAATCTGCTATGTCCTCGATTTGTTCCTTGTAAGCACAAGGACGCAAAACCATCTTTGATCTATTTGAGAACATTTGAGAGTCGTATCTGCTATGTCCTCGATTTGTTCCTTGTAAACACAAGAATGCCAAATCATCTTGGATCTGCTCCAGTCTAATTGTCTGAAGTCTAGATCTGCTATATCTGAGAACATCTGAGAGTCAAATCTGCTATGTCCTCGATTTGTTTCTTGTAAGCACAAGAATACCAAATCATCTTGGATCTGCTTTAGTATAAATATTTGAAGGTTAGATCTGCTATATCTGAGAACATCTGAGAGTCAAATCTGCTATGTCCTCGATTCGTTTCTTGTAAACACAAGAATACCAAATCATCTTGGATCTGCTTCAGTATAAACATCTGAAGGTTAGATCTGCCATATCTGAGAACATCTGAGAGTCAAATCTGCTATGTCCTCGATTCGTTTCTTGTAAACACAAGAATACCAAATCATCTCGGATCTGCTTCAGTATAAACATCTGAAGGTTAGATCTGCTATATCTGAGAACATCCAGAGTCAAATCTACTATGTCCTCGATTTGTTTCTTGTAAACACAAGAATACCAAATCATCTTGGATCTGCTTCAGCATAAACGTCTGAAGTCTAGATCTGATATACTGCGGCCTATTACCCTGCTCTTTAAGGGACTAAAGCACGCCATTTTTTATAACCTGTAGAATGATTATGCCTAGTAATTAGGATGCTATGCTCAAAGTGAGTCGAATGTCCCTAATTAAACATGTTATGATGCAAAGTGCTGTGAATATGACCCCTATCTTATGCATCACCATTCATTCCTTCTTTTGTCTTTCTTTTCTCAAAATTTCATTCTTACTCAGCTTGTAGGCCTTCCTCCAATGCTACGATCTACTGAGGATATCTGTAAGAATTGAATCATTGGTTTTGTCCATTTCCTTTTGGACTGGAAGAAAGAAATTCCTCGAGTTCCTTCCTCCCTTACTTACGTGAATTTCTCGAACAATTGTCCTGTTTTAGTTTCTTGCATTATCTAGAAATTCCACAGTAATGCGCAAAACCTCGTTTGTGAAAATATTTTAGTTCATCTATCATTATTTCAATACAACATACTTTAATAATATCGGAAGATGAATAAACCTTTAAGAATAATTGAATTTGAATGAATTGTCAACAATACAAAGGAAATAAGTCTGATAGCATATCTTTAAGAAGAAATAGAATATAAAGATAGCAAACAGGATAAAAATTAGATGCCCTAAATATCACCGCTTGAGCGTCTATACATCAGTTCCATGAAACCTTTCTTGAGTTCGACATGTGTTTAAAGGATCCAAAGTACTTTGTTGATGCCCCAATGTACACCATGCTTTTCTCTTCGCCGAGTCAGATATAGCCAAATTGCTGTATGCCCTTCAAAATTTAAGCTGCCCTTTCGGGTTTTCAACTCAAAAACCCTTTGGTCACAAGGCGCCCTTTGCGGGTTTTCACCTTGGCCTCTCCAATTTTTTTTTTTTTTGAAAAATTCAAGGTGCCCTTTGCGGGTTTTCACCTTAGATTCTTTCCTCCTTTAGACAAAGTACTTTTTTACTGAGTCTGAGTTCACTGGATTGGGTAGGCTTTTTCCATCCATTTCTGTCAAAATCAATGCACCGCCAGAAAAAGCCTTCTTCACGACGTATGGCCCCTCCTAATTTGGCATCCATTTTCCTCTAAAGTCCTTCTAGATGGGAAGGATTTTCTTTAGCACAAGGTCCCCCTCATGGAATTCCCTTGGACGAACCTTTTTATCATAAGCTTGCATCATACGCTTCTGGAACATCTGACCATGTCGGATAGCTTTCAGCCTCTTTTCCTCAATCAAGTTTAGCTGGTCATATCGGTACTGAACCCATTCAGCTTCATCTAACCTTATCTCTGTTAATATTTGGAGAGAAGGTATTTCTACTTCAATAGGTAACACTGCTTCCATCCGAAAACTAGCGAGAACGGAGTTGCCCCAGTAGAAGTTCTGACAGATGTTCGATAGGCTAAGACTGCAAACGGTAGTTTTTCATGCCAATCCCTATAAGTCTCAGTCATCTTTCCCACTATTTTCTTAATGTTCTTATTAGCAGCCTCCACTACCCCATTCATCTTTGGACGATAGGGTGAAGATTTGTGATGCTTGATTTTGAACTGGTCGTAAACCTCTGCTATCGTTTTGTTGTTCAAATTCAATGCATTGTCGGATATGATCCTCTCAGGCATTCCATACCGACAAATGATTTCCTTCTTCAAAAATCGACTTACAGCTGACTTAGTAACATTTGCGTAAGAAGCAGCCTCTACCCATTTTGTAAAGTAGTCAATCACCACGAAGATAAACCGATGTCCATTCGAAGCTTTCGACAATATTGGTCTGATGACATCCATGTCCCACATGGAAAACGGCCATGGAGACGTCATGACATGTAAAGGTGAGGGTGGTACATGAATTTTGTCTCCATAAATCTGACACTTATGGCATTTTTTGGCATAGTTGATGCAGTCTCCTTCCATAGTGGCCCAGTAATAGCCAAACCTCATAATTTGTCTTGCCATCGTGAACCCATTTGTATGCGTACCACATACACTTTCATGAACCTCTTCTAGGATTAGCTTGGCTTCCACAGCATCAACATATCTCAAAAGTACTTGGTCTTTCCTTCTCTTGTACAGAACATCCCCGTCCAAAACATAATCGCAAGCTGACCTTCTCAAAGTTCATTTGTCATTTTCAGTTGCCTGTTCTGGATATTTACGATCTCTTACATATCGTAATATATCCTGATACCAAGGATTATCATCCTTTTCTTCCTCTTCAAGGTTACAACAGCTAGCTGGAGCTTCATAGACACTCATTTGGATTGGACTCATCTCCTCTTCTTTATTCGCCTTAATCATTGAGGCCAAAGTTGCTAGAGCGTCTGCCATCTGATTTTCGTCTCGTGGGAGATAATTAAAGGTGATATCATCAAACTCCTTAAGTAACCCCAAAACTACCTTTCTATAATTGATCAATTTAGGGTCCCTTATCTCCCATTCACCTCTAAGCTGATAAATTACCAATGCCGAATCTCCATATACTTCTAGGATTCTTATACCTCGCTCTATGGCCGCTTGAAGTCCCATGATGCATGCTTCATACTCAGCCATATTGTTTGTGCAATCAAAGTTCAACTTGCACGTGAATGGGTAGTGATCACTATTAGGGGATACCAAGATTGCCCCAATTCTATTTTCCACTGCATTAGAAGCCCCATCAAAATTAAGCTTCCACGGAGAATCTTCAGTCATTGCTATACACATTAACTCCTCATTTGGAAAATCAAATTTTAATGGCTCATAATCCTGTAGAGCTCTACTGGCCAAGAAATTAGCTACCGCACTTCCTTTTATAGCCTTCTGACTTACGTAGACTATATCGAACTCTGAAAGTAAAATTTGCCACCTTGCCATCCTTCCATTTAGAGTAGTTGATTCCATCATGTATTCCAATGGATCCAACTTGGAGATAAGCCAAGTGGTATGGTATAGCATGTACTGTCTTAATCTCCAAGTAGTCCAGATTAGCGCGCAACACAACTTTTCGATTAGCGAATATCTCATTTCACAGTCAGTGAATTTTTTACTGAGATAATAAATTGCTTTCTCCCTTTTCCCCGACTCGTCATGTTGACCAAGCACACATCCCATAGAATTGCTGAACACTGACAAGTATAGTATTAACGGTTTATCTAGACTAGGTGGAGATAACACTGGAGCATTCAACAAATATTGCTTGACTTTCTCAAAAGCATTCTGGCATTCTTCATCCCAAGTACCTTGATTATGCTTTCTGAGGAGGCGAAAGATGGGATCACATTTCTCGGTCAATTGTGAAATGAACCGAGTGATGTAATTCAACCTTCCTAGGAATCTTTGAACTTCTTTTTGAGTACGTGGCTAAGGCAACTCTCGTATGGCTCTGACCTTGTTTGAGTCAACTTCAATTCCCTTTTCACTGACTACGGAGCCTAATAACTTCCCCGATCTGGCTCCAAAGGTGCACTTTGCTGGATTGAGCTTCAACTGAAATTTTTTCAACCTTAAGAACAATCTTCTCAAGACCTCAATATGTTCTTTTTCCGTTCGCGACTTGGCGATCATATCATCAACGTATACCTCAATATCATTATGCATCATGCCGTGAAACAAGTTTATCATGGCTCGTTGATATGTTGCCCCTGTATTCTTCAGCCCAAATGGTATTACTTTGTAACAAAAGGTGTCCCACAATGTTATGAAAGTAGTTTTATCCATATCCTCTGGATGCATCTTTATTTGATTGTATCCTGAGAAGCCATCCATGAAAGAGAACAATGAATATCCCGCTATGTTGTCTACTAAAGTGTCAATGTGTGGCAAAGGAAAATTATCCTTTGGGCTTGCTTTGTTTAGATCTCTGTAATCTACGCACATTCATACCTTCCCGTCCTTCTTAGGGACAGGTACAATGTTAGCTACCCATTCGGAGTACTTCACTTCCTGTAAGAATCCTGCATCAAACTGCTTCTTGACTTCATCCTTTATTTTCAGAACAATATCCGGCCGCATTCTCCGCAACATTTGTTGAACTGGTTTGCAATCTTGTCTTATAGGAAGACGATGTACTATAATGTCAGTACTCAATCCGGGCATATCCTGACAAGACCATGCAAAAATATCCTTGAATTCCTGAAGCAACTCAATCAAGCTACGCCTTGTGTCTTTGGTAATCAGTGTTCTAATTTTCACCTCATTCCCTTCCTCTAGGGCTATGCTCTCTATTGCTTCTTTCTCATGTGGCATGATTTGTTTCTCCTCCTGTTTTACCATTCTTAAGAGATCAAGAGATACGTCACAATCTTGAACATCTTCAAAATCCTGAGGTTCCTCTAAACACATGTCTTGCTCATAAGAGATATCAGGAGCGGCAGTATTAGCGCTCATATCATTGATATCTAGAGACCTGTGAAGGGTATGAAAGAATATACAAAGAATGAATGAATTTAAGAATGATCGTTTATGTGCTATGAATAAAAGAATAAGAATTGTTAGAATTTAAAGGAATATTGGTTGATAAAAATGAAGCAATACTCTTTTAAATTGATAAAAGTTATGTTTTATTTGAATAATAATAGATGAACATGAGCCTATTTTCACAAATGTAATCTTACTACTCCTAGGCCCTAGAGTAATAAACATGTTTCGAGAATTACTTTGAAAAATTTCTAAAGACAACAGGAAGATCCTCCGCAGTCCAATTGTTCAGAGAGCTCCCCGGTTCGTAAGGGCGAATACCCTCAAGGTTTTCCTATCCCAACCGCTCACTATGTACAACATTGATTTGATGACTCTCTTCTACCAGCAACCCTCCTGACTTAAAGTTTTTGGATATAGGTGGGAATGTCATCGGTTCCCACTCTACCTCTCCTCAATTCAAACACGCTTTCCTTCTTGCTTGACGCTTTTCCATCTCCTGTCTCTTGTGTTTATGGTCTGGCTTGAAACCCAAACCAAAATGATCCTTCTTCTCTATCAGTTTTGGGATTTGAATCCCTCCTTGCAACTGTTTTCCTAGTCCTTTTCCCGGTGATGCCCCTTTTCCCATCATCATTTGCAGGGCCATCCTTGTAGCTCCAAACATTTTGGGCTCTTGCACCTCACTTCCTTCTGAAATAAAGGTTGCGTTGATAATTTCTAGAGAGTGAAAAGAACATTCAACAGACTCTTCATTGGCCTCGACATAAGGGGCTTTGCCAGTGACTGTTGCTATGATATCCTCCTCCGCAGTGATAGTTATTAACCATCCATCTGTTACTAACTTCAATTTCTGGTGTAATGAGGAGGGCACTGCTCCTGCCGAGTGTACCCATGGTCTCCCCAACAAGCAATTATAGGAGGGTTTGATATCCATCACCAAGAAATCGACTTCATACGTATTTGGCCCGATTTCCAAGGGAATGTCAATTTGCCCCATCACCTTCCTTTCGGTTCCGTCAAAGGCTCTTACCATATTATGACATGTCTTCATGTGCGAACTGTCAATGGGTAATCTGTTCAATGTATATAGTGGAAGGACGTTTAAAGCGGACCCATTATCAATGAGTACACTTGGAAGCGTGTATCCTTCGCAACAAGTAGTGATATGCAAAGTCTTAGTTGACCTTATGCCCCCAGGTCGAATTTCATCATCATTGAAGTAGATGAAATTATCAGCACTGATGTTATTTATCAACCGGTCCAACTTATTGATAGATATATCGTGAGTAACATATGTCTCCTTGAGTACCTTCAACAATGCTTCTCGATGCACTTCAGAGCTTAGCAGTAAGGCTAAAATCGATATATGCGTTACAGTTGCTTACGCAATCGCTTTCGACCACACTGTACTCACTATGCTTAAGGAACTTTAGAAATTCCTTAGCCTCCTCCTCCATCATCACTGCTCGTTGACCAACGATTTCGCTTTTTCTTTTTCAATCTCCACACTCTTGGATTTTATGGGCTCCACTCTGACGTTCCCCGTATCATAACGCTTCCCACTCCGCTTATGGGAACCTTCAATTTGTACATCTTTAGATGCGCTGGCTATATTTCCTTCCTCAGAAGACCTTTGTCACGCTTACATCATAACTCCATGACACTTTCTTACTATCCTTGTAAGGGAAAGGAGTAGGTGTATGGATAATGACCTTAGCGCCGCTTTTGGTGTCCCCACTTCATTATTCCCTGGCAGGGAGATAATGATCCTTGGTCTGCTGGTTCTTTGCTGTTCATTTTCCAGCGCACATACTTGTTTTTCACTAGAGCTTCCTTCACAAATCTGTAGCTCTTTATTGTTTACAAAGCCTTTCACCAAGGCCTTGAATTCCTCGCAATCTTTATGGAATTCATTGGAGTCCCTCGTTCCTTCTCTCGTATTTTTAGAGGTCAACATACCTCTCTTCATCATCTCCTCCTAGATCACCCTCATAGGCATCCTTATCTCTGTAACATTTTCCTTTCCCTTTCTTCCACCATCTTCAACAATGGCATTTACTCCTTGATTGTCATGGTTCGACAAAGGGCTCTCAGTATTTGAGGTACTCTCAAATTTCAAAACCCTATTTTTGATCAATCTCTCTATGGCTTTCTTGAATCCAGCATAATACTCACATCTGGCATTCGCATCATACCATTTAGGATATAGAGGTTGTAATGGTTTCAAATGGAAAGGGGCTATAGCATGCGCGTCATATAGGTTTTGATAGAGCTCCCTATAAGTCACAGGTATAGGTGTAAATTGCATCCTTTCATGCCTGGTGTTAGATTCCTGCTTTTGAGACCCCTGTTGCCCAACTGTGGCTACTTTGGGCTGGCTAACCGTGACTGCTTTTGAATTAAAACCACTTGTATTGTTCACCTCATTGTCTTTTCTTCTTGGGGCTGATCTTTTGGCCACTTCCCCCTGAATTCTTCCCCCTCTTATGGCATTCTCTATCATCTCTCCTGCCATAACTATATCCGTAAAACTTTTAGTAGTGCTCCCAATCATATAAGTAATAAATGGGGCTTTCAAAGTATTAATGAATAACATAGTGGTCTCCTTCTCTAGCAATGGTGGCTGAACCTGCATTGCTACCTCTCTCCACCTATGTGCATATTGCCTAAAATTCTCATTAGGCTTCTTCTCCATGTTTTGTCATGTCTGTCACATGATTGTATTGCTGCATGAAGGCTTGTGCAAGGTCCCTCCATGAATTTATTCTAGCCCGGCTCAACTGATTGTACCATCTGGCTGCCGCACCTATCAAGCTATCTTGAAAACAATGGATCAACAGCTGATCATTGTTTACATACCCCGTCATCCTTCTGCAGAACATTGTGATGTGGGCCTCTGGGCAGGTAGTACCATTGTATTTTTCAAATTCTGGCATTTTGAATTTGTGAGGCAGCACTAGGTTTGGGACTAGACTTAAATCCTTGGCATCAATCCCATGATGATTGCTAGTGCCTTCCAAAGCCTTGAACTTTTCTTCTAACCATCTGCAGCATTCATCCAATTGCCTTGCAGCTTCGGCTTTCAAATCCTCCTTTTCCACCATATCTAGATCGGGACCAAGAGGATTAGCAGGATTGTCATCCATATTAAAACCTGAACCAGCCAGGAGATTCATATGGACACCAGCATCAATTGGCCCATGTTGAGGCCTCACAGTAGCAGATGGCCTTCTAGGAGGTGCCTCAGTTCGTAATGGTACATGAGGAGGAGTAAAACCTGGAGGAGGACCCTCATTTTCCTCTTTAGTGATGGCCATAGGAGCCTTTCCCTTATCAGTGGCCCTCAGTAACTAAGCCATTTCGGCCATCATATTCCTCTGAGCTTCCATCATTTGCTCCCTCATCTCATTCTGCATTTTAGCCAACTGCTCTTGCAACTGGTCTTGCATATCCTTTTGAAACTACTCAAACCTTTGATCCATGTTTTTAGTCTTAGTGCGAGTGCTGTAGGGATGTGTGATTTCCAAATTTTCTTTTCTACCTTTATAAAGAAACTTAAACTAATTAGGGTCCTCCTACAATTCTGAATGCATATGATATGATGTAATGCAAATGCATGAATGCAACAAAGGCATCAATCTTGATTCAATCTCATTTAGAAAACTTTATTTAGAAAAAGAATATTTTTACATATAAATGGATTACAAGTATGCTTTCGCCCTAATGCCCAAAGTTTTAACTCTATCTAATAAAAGGGCTAACTCTCGTCCTATATCTGACGACGACCCACACATCAGACTCAATACATCGGCTCGTACTTCCAAGTCCTACACATATTCAGCAACCTCTCGAATCTGGGTTATGGCTTCTCCCATGACATGATCCCTTTCTTTAACCTGCCCTCTAGACTGATGAAGCTCTCCCTTTAGATAATCTTCTTGCGTGTCGAGCTGCTCAATCCGAAGTTTACCTTTATGCAATGCTGCTTCCAAATCTTCAACTTTACTTTTTAATTCCTTTAATTCGACCTTAGAATCACGGCTACGATGCCAATGAAGGGATCCTCCAAGCTCAGTTACTTTGGACTTCAACCCTTTATTTTCTTCCTCTAGTGCCAAATTTTGCAACTGCATCTCCTGGAACTTCTTCTCCCAGTACTCAGCTCTAGCCTTTCCTTCCTGGACCTCTTTCTGCAACTGATCTGAGGACCCCCTACTCTTGCTCTCCTCAAGGATACCTGTGCCTTTTTGTAGTGTTCCTTCAAATTATCTCTATCCTCTTCGATTTTCCTCTTTTCCTTTCTTTCTTTTTCGACCTCCATATTCTGGACATCAATATCTAAACTCAAGTACATCTTTTTTTCTTCGAGCTTTGCTATCCTTTTCTCAAGCTCTAAATTTTTCCTCTCAAATTCCTGCTTCATAATTTCTAGCTCCGAGGGCATCACTTGTAAATATTCCTCCATCGATCGAGCTCCTTCCACGTTTGGCTCAGGAATATTATCATTGATCCTTCTACCTCTCCATTCAACATACTCTAGAGTCGTAGTAGGGCTAATAACTACTCCTTTCAATCGACACGTCTTGTTCCAAGCACCAGAGATCTCACTGACCCTTTTCTTGTAATCAGCTCCTCTATATGCGAACTCACTTTGAGTCAGCCCATGAGTTGCTGGTACGAACTGCCTCAAACCCAATTGCCTCAACACGAGTAAGGGGGCATAACCAATGGCACCCCAAATTCCCAATAGAGGGACCCAATCAAAATTATCGTACCGGTAAAGAATCTCACCAGGAATCATCTACGAAGCTCTCCACTCAACATCTTTCGATTGAAGATTCTGAAGTAATGCTATCCAATTCTCCTCTGGAACATCAACTCTCCTAGTTGATGTGACTATATCCTTTAATGGTGAATAATTCTCGAAGAAAACCCGATAAATGACCCTATCTATCAATCAAAAATGGCTATAGAACCAAGCTAGAAGTAATTGTGCACAACCAACAAACCTGCCTACACCAGCCTTCCTACATGTGTCTAAGGCCCTGAATGTCTCCGCCAAAATCGCCGGGACAGAAGTGACCTTCTTACTGAGTTGGTGGAAAAGATCCGTGGTTGCATTATCCATATATCCCAAAGCCTTGGGGAATACCATTAATCCATACAAACTTAAGGCAAAAACATCTACCTTCTTTGTTTCATCAGGATGTGTCAAAATCAGACCCTTCAAAGCGTCCCATGAAATGCACTTGCACTCACCCTTCTCTTTAATTCTGGCCGTAATCCACTACTCGCTCATCCCTGTAATAGTCATCAATTTCTTCCAAAAGGTAGGGACATTAGTAGCTCGAGAATAGATTCTATCAACCTGGAACCTGGGACAACGTAACAAGGTAGTGTACTCCTCTACGGTAGGCACCAAGTCTACCTCCCCAAAAGTGAAACAACTATACGCTGGGTTCCAAAACTGAGCGAGGGCTCGGAACAAGTGCTCATCTACTTGAACATCGAGCAAGTAAGGTAAGTCTTTGTAATTACCGTAGAATAACTGTTTGGTCTCGTTGCTCCATTGATCCCAAATCTCCTTAAGCTCTTGGAGATTATTCTGCGTGACACTGATGTGAGTATATCCCGACAGCTTCGACATATATCCCGCAGCTATACTATCTCCCTTTTCTAATTGAGTTTGCTCAGACCATCTATGGACGTTGGCGTTGCCCTCCACTCTATCAAGAAGTCCGTTCTCCATAACAAAAATCTCTAACTTAGAAACTAACCGTGAATCGATACCTTTGTAAATGCAAAATGTTATGCAAACAAAAGAAAAGAAATAGTCAGTATCACATGATATCAATAAATCTCAACAATAATTTATAAGGGTAATATCTAAAGTTTAACTCTAGCTAAGTTGGGCTCTTACGGTTGTTTCTATATGAGGTTGGCTCTAAAGTTTTAGGTACCTGAACCAGCAGATTCCTCGATCCTCACCCATTATAGGCTCATTTGAATTGAGTTCAGTTCAGGGGAATACATTTCCCTATGGCTACACAGAGATGAAAATCTCACGAAACCATAGGTACGGATGTATCCCAAAGTGACCCACTATCCCGCACTTTATGGCGAAAACCTCACGAAGGCGTAGCTTCTCACTCCCACTTAAGGGTGTGACCACAACGGTCATGCAAATGCAATGCGTATTAGAATATAGCAACACATGCAATAATACAAACATATATAAATGCAAAGAGGATTAAATTTTAAAATTTTTAATTTTTGACATTAAGAAAAGAGATAATCAATTACATGACTTGACTCTCTTATTAGTTCCCCAGTGGAGTCGCCAAGCTGTCGAGACCATTTTTAAACCGAGTTTTGGAAAATGGGAATCGACTTTAAGAAAAACGAAAACGGGAGTCGCCACCAATCTTTTTAGGTGTGATTGGATCACCTTTAAAACATTTGTTTTAAAATCGTTGGTTTTGGTCTCTGAAATCAAAAGAATGGGTTCGAGTCGACACGTCTGAGGAAGGGTTAGCACCCTCGTAACGCCCAAAAATTGGTACCTAATTGATTATCGAAATGTCTTTAATGTTAAAAATTAAAAATTTTGAGATGTAATCCTCTTTAAAGTATTTGAAAATTTGGGTTTACTTGTATCAAAGTATTGACTATAAGTTAGCCTTTTAGAAATCTCTATCTCAAAGTAGCAAAATGCTACATCCAGTAAGTTAGGACATATCAGTTTGCAATTCCAAGACAGTCACTTATATTTTGAAATCCTTTAAAAACCTTAGAAGGGTACTTGACTATTCGAACTTAACGAGAAAAGTTGCAACCCAATAAGTTAGGGCACTACTTTTTCGAAATTTCCAAACACCAAGCATTGCCTTTATATTTTTTTGAAAATTTTGGAACCTTGTCCTTTTTAAAGATGATGCGTGGAAAATTGTATTACATTATAAATCATAATAATATATTATTGTACTAGGTAGATAAAAATGAACACTACGATAAAAAGAATAATACATATAAAGAAAAAAATGCAAACAAAGATATATATACATAGCATGTATTGAAAATGAATAAACAAAGTATATAAACATACGAAATAATATTTAAATGATGCATGATATAAAAAAAAACATAACCAAATAATGTATGATATACAAATAGAAGAAATATAGTGTCAATTTGCATATAATTATAATAAAAATAAACTTAACACATTCATGATACATACAATATAAAACATATAGAAGAACTAATAAAAAAGGAGTAATTGATTGCTAACAAAATATACATACAATTAAAAACAAGACATTTCATAACCATTTTAAAATAGTATTTAATAGATAATATAATATATAATAACAAGAATAAAAGAATAATAATTATATGGTAATATATTGGTTTAAAAATATGTAAGAGAATTCATAATATAACAATATTAATTTTAAAATGAAATAATATATAATTGATAAATAAATAATTGATAAAAAAATATGTATATGGTGTGAGTTAAAAATATGATATAATAATAATAATTTACATTTTTCAAAATAATATATATAATATAAACATAAATAATATAATTGGCGATACATGATATACATAACATATATATAAAAAAAACAATAAAAAATATTATAAATATTATAAAATAAAATGTAATATAAATATATAAGAAATATAATAGATATAATATGAAATAACATGTAAAACAATATATATATAAATAATTAATAAATATATATATGTGAAAAATATAATAATATATAAAAATAATAATAATTTGAGGAAAATAATTTATACTAGTAATACATATAAAAATAATACTTCTAATAATTTTGATGTATAAAAGTAAAATTAAAATAAATCAAATATTAATATAAAAATATATAGAAATAAAAAAAATAGAACTAAATTTAAAGTTTTGTAAAATTACCGGGCAAATTTAAAAAGCTAAAACTGAATTAAGGCCCGATTTGAAACACACGCAAAATCAAAGGGGGTCACTGGGCAAATAGCCCTATTCCCAAAATGTCACTGTTTCCCCTAATACGATTGTAAATCATTGGGAGGGTCGAATTGAAATGGAATTAAAATGTTAATGCCAAATTAAAAAATAAATAAAATGAAATGAAATTAAAAGTATAAAAATTGCGAGAGGACCAATTGGGTAATTAACCCAATTCTCAAAAATGCGTGGATCCTATAGTTGTAAAACGACACCGTTTTAAATAGACTATATAAGTCAAACTTCGCCCCTAAAAATCATTTTAACATCCATTTAAAAAAAATAAGCAAAATCCTCTGGAAGAGGATTCGAGGGCCGATCCCGGAGCTGCTGAGCCTCCGTCCAGAGGTCTCCTCACACACTCACGCGTCGTCCTGTACGGTGGTCTGAGGGTTAAAATCCTCGTCCTTCCACAGGTAATCTCTTCCCCTTTTTTAAAAGATACTATTTTTTTGCTAAAATGATGTATATACATGCATATGTTTTAAAATAAAAACACACGGTTAAATCACCTTTTCTTTGAAACTGCTTGTGTATTCCTTGAATCTGTAAGTATTTTTTTATTTCTGTATCTGTGTACAATATTTTCGTATATCTCTCTCTCCGGTCCCCTTTTTACAGATTGAAAAGAAGGCTTTATAGCCTTGATAAACCATTACAAATTTTGGAAAGGAATATCCGATTTCTTTTCATATTTGCTTCGCATGTCTGCTGTGATTTTCTTTCCCTTTTCTTACAGGCAAATGGCATGATCTTCGGCGACGGGGGCGCGATCCATGCGCCAATTGCGGCATGAAGTGGGGCCTGGTGTTGGGGTGCTTGCGGCGCGAAGGTTTCTGGAAACCCTAGGGTTTCCAGATTTTGTTTAAGCACTGGGCCTCATTTAGTCTTGGCCTGTTTGGGTATTTGGGCTTGTATATTTTTTGGGTTAAGGGTGTAATGGGTCAGTGGTAGTTTTAGGCTAATTGGGTCTGTAACGGGTATTGGGTTGTAATCGGGTTTAGGTTTATTTAATTTTGGGCCTACGGGTTAGTGAGTCATGGTATTTGGGTCCTGTAAAGGCTTAAATGGACTGTTTAAATAAACACTCTATTTATTTTAAAGTCTGGTCAATTTTGGGCTGTTACAAAAGGGTTATTGGTTTTGTTTATTATTCTGTTATGAGTAAGGTGGACTAAAAGCTGTCAATCAAGGAGCAGTTGGAGGTTAAGATCTTTGGACAGACTAGATCTAATAGTTGAGGATTGACGAAGGTAAGTGGTTAAGGATGCCTATTGTGGCCGAATGTGGTAAGTGGTTGTTTCGTAAGGTTATCATCGATTTGTAAACTAATAGCATAGTGGTCGATTGTAGGATACTGTGGAAGATTTCGTTAGCAGTCGTCGCAAACAGGTGTGTAAACGACACCCACTAGTAGACTAGGTCGGCAAAAGCCGAAAAGCCGAAAAGCTGAAATACTGAAAAGCCGGTATTTCGAGAACTTGTGAGCGTGCGAGCGCTCGTGGGATTTTTTGTATTGATAATTTTGGTAACTTCAACGGTAAGATTGCAAAGTGCGCAATTTCGTGCACCTCGGTGAATTTGGGCTTTGATGGGCCGAAATTGGGTAATGGGCTAATGGGCCCATTTCGATAAAAGCGTCTGGTAAGTATTCTGAAGACAGTTAATAACTGTAATGAGCATGAAACCCTAAAAAGACTGATAAAATTATTGAAATACCTCTGTAAGGTAGAATTACCGTAATACCCCTAAAGGGGTAAGTTACGATTACGCCCTCGAGGGAAAATAATTGTTCTTACGCTATAATCTGACTGCCTTTCTGAAGCATGCCTTGTTAATTATATATATTCTGCATACATGTCATATTGCATGGTGTTGGGTTTTGTTATGGAGGAAGAACCCGTTCCGGTGGTTGTGCCACATATTCTGATATAAGCAGCTTTGCTGCAGATTATAGTTAGTGCCGCAACCGGTGCTAACACCGTAAGTGTAGGGATGGCGTGGGTGATTTATTCCCCACAGGAAGTGTAGGGATGGACGGAGGCAAGTGTAGGGTTGGATGGGGTTATCATGCGTTAATCATATGAGACTATTTTGAAATGGGCCCAACTACGTTGATATGGGCAAGACCCAATATATCTCGACTTGTAATAGGGCTATAGCCCAAATTGACACTGATATGGGCTAGGCCCAGTATACTCTGATACTGTAAGGGGCTATGGCCCAAATTAATATTTATATGGGCTAAGGCCCAGTTAACACTGATTTCTGAATAGGGCTAAGGCCAAGTTAATTCTATTTTTGAATAGGGTAAGGCCCAGTCAATTCTATTTCTAGATAGGGCTTAGGCCCAGTAAAGCTTGAACCGATATAGGCTCTAGTTGGGTTTATTTTACACACTAAGTTTTCCAAACTCACCCCATTTTTCCCATCTTTGCAGGTGAGCCTTAGATCGGTGGAGACTTGGAGCTGGAGGGATTCAGAGTGGCCATGTAGACTGTTTAAAATAAGCATTTATACCTTCACTATTTTTTTAGATTATTTCCTTTATGTTTTTGGGTTTTTAATTTGTAATAGGGCCTTTTTGGATTTTATTTTAGTTTGGGGATTTTTAGTTGTTACGTTTATTATCTGCTTTAAGTAGAACTTAGTTTTCTAAAAACATTAATTATTTTTTTTATCAACACGTTTTCGCAAACTACGAACTTTTATAAAGCTTCCGCAACTTACTTGGTTTTCGTTTATAACAACAATTAAGGTTTTAAAAGTATACAAGTTTTCAATAAACCATATTTCGGAATTAACGAACACAAATTAAGACTTAAGTTTTAAATAAATAAGAAGGGTTTTTAATGAAAACAAGGTTTTCGAAAAACACTTCAATGTGACACGCCGGATTCGAGCCTAACTTCTAGGCCGGGTTTGGGGTGTTACATATAGAGTCAGTAGAGCTGAAAGATTTTTTTGTACTGTCTTAGTGAGCTTAGAGTTGTTAAAGTTGTGGAATGGAAAAGATTGAGCTAAGTCAAAGAGTTGAGAAACTAAAAAACATAGCGTGACCAAATCTTTCCCAAAAATTTATCCACAAAAAGTTAATCCTTCACCCTATAGGTAATCCGAGGAAACATATGTCTAAACAGAGTTATATAAGGCATCAGTCTACGTCAGTGGTTAGTCTGGGTAGTGTTTGGAACACGAATAAACTTATTTATGAAAATTGCAGCAAAAATCATTTCAAGGAAATACAAAGTGAGAATAGGAGCCTGTTTCAGGTGAAACTTTACCGAGCACTTGATGAAGGCTTACCCAAGAAATCAGATGTCATTAGTGATCAGATTGTTAAATCGATGGACAACTCCACAAAGAGATAGGAAACCGAGAATTAGTAATAAAATTGGAACCAGTGAAGGTAGAACTAAAGATACGACATTGAGATTTAAAGGTCGTGCACCAGCTGGAGCTTATGTTATCTGAGATAGAGAAGAGGCTATAACCCCTAACATCATAATTGACAGAAACAAATTGTGTTGAGACATCAGAATGGTGAATTGGTCAATGTTGAGACAAACAAACTTGATTGTTTTCTCATTATCTTATCAACAATATCTTTCTGAGTTCTGATCAAGAGGAATTGTAAAGTGTTTTTTACTACATTTTAGATACCAAAGTATCGAAATCAAAGATAGAGCAAGTTTCGACAGATAACGAATTTACTGATGTATTTTTCGAAGGATTGCTAGCTTTACCTCCAGGGTGAGAAAAATTGAAATTGTTATTGAAGTAACATTCAAAATTGCTCCAATCTCGATTATTCCATATTGAATGGTACAGACATAAAGGAAATGATTGAAAGCATGGTTGCAATAATTATTAAATAGGTGAGTTATTCAATCGAGCATGTCATCTTGGAGTTTATCAATGTTATTTGTGAAAAAGAAAGTTGAAGCTATGAGAATGTTTATTGATTATAGACAACTGAGTAGAGTTACCATAAACAATAAGTACATGATACTTCATATAGCCGACCTGTTTAATTAGTAAAAGAAAACAACCATATTTTAAAAGGTTGACTTTTGATTAGATTATTGTCAACTAAGGGCTATGAGTTATTTCTATCGAAAACTGCTTTCCAAACTAGATACGAACAATGTGAGTTTCTGGTAATATTATTCAAATTAAGGAACACACGACCCCTTTTTAAATCTAATGTACTGGATATGATTGTATTTAATTACAATGGTGCATATTTTGCGAGAGAAGCAATGGTAAGCATAATTTAGTAAATGTGAATTCTAACTTCGAGAAGTAAGATTTCTAAGACTTGTAATATTGGCTGAAATATCTAAATTGATCTAAACAAGATTTCGGCAAATGTGAACTAAAAATCTCTGAAGGTTATTACTCAGGTACATAGTTTTTTGGGAATTATTGGATATTATAGATAAGTTGTTATAGGCTTTCCAATCATAGCTCTTCTATTAACGAAATTGTTACAGAACAATGTCAAATATGTTTGGTTGGATAAATGCTAACGGAATTTTGAACTATTACAAGCGGCGGTCACCCAATTGACTTTGAAATTCGATGACTCTATTTTTACCTGAGTTGAGAACTACATCAATGTTCCTTTTGAGAATTCAAGAACTACAAAAGATGATCTGGAGTTGTTAGCTAAAAGAAGATTTGTTAAAAATGATCAGACTTTAGAGCTTAGTATTGATGATGATGAGAACCCATGCTTTTGAAACCATTGTGCAAAAAGAGAAAATTTACACTGATGGCTGGGAATGAAAAGAGAAAAATTTCAAAATGTGTGTGTAACGCCCCTAACCCGAATCCGTCACTAGAATAGAGTTACGGAGCATTACCGGAGTTACCGATTTATTTCTCAGATATTTTACTTCATCTAACGGTCATATTTAGAACCAATTAAAATCAAACATATTGTCCCTTAACGTACTTATTTTTCTTGATATGTTTTACATGAATTTATTACTCGTCTCAATTTAATTAATTTCCTTGTGTCAACGTATCAAAGATAATCACCTATTTACATGTCATAATAAATATCATTCTCTTGCCATTTCTTCATAAACATAAATCAGATAATTCATTATATCGATATTTCATGCATTTAAAAATACAATTCAAATTACACTAACTTACCTCGTTGCTTGTTCATGTTTATAATTTCATTAATCCTTAAAACATGTTTTTCCCTGATCTTGAGCTAAATTAATAATTTCATTCAATTTTGTAATTTTAAATAATAAAATAATCCATTTCATGCAAATTGGTCATTTCTAATATTTTTACAAAATTGCCCACAAAAATTTTCTTTTATTCAATTTAGTCCCTGAGCCTAAAACATGAAAATTAGCCATGCTAGCTGAATATTCATACATATTTTTCCTCCTCCTCCTCTCCATTCCACATCCTTAATTTATATAACATGCTACAAGTAACATTATCAATAATTTCACTATTTACTTATATGTATATTCAAAACTATCTGTTTGCATCATAGTCACTAAATTATTTATATATTGAGCTACAAAACTCAAAATTGATATCCGCTAATTTTACATGAAACTAGACTTACGTATCTTCTTACCATAAATTTTTTAGAATTTTTTGTTTAGCCAATAAGTACAGTTTATTCTTTAAAGTCACCCTTATTCTGCTGTCTAACAGTTTCGACCCTTCTTTACTAAAAATTAATTATCTCATTGTACAAGATTCAGATGATGTTATTGTTTGTTTCTATTGAAAATAGACTCATTCATTATTTTAAACATATAAATTTAAGAACCTAATTATTTTTCTCAAATTTTTTATGATTTTCCAAAGTCAGAACAGGGGAACCGAAATCATTCTGACCTTATCTCACAAAATTTATTATATCTCATGATTCAGAATTCCATTGTCTACACTGTTTCTTCTATAAGAAACTAGACTCAATAAGATTTAATTTCATATTTTTTTATACTCTAATTTGATTTTCAAAATTTATGGTGATTTTTTAAAGTTAGCCTACTGCTGCTGTCCAAAGCTGTTTTAGTGCAAGATGTTTATTTACCATGTTTATAACACCCTTATTTTCTTTCTCTACACTATTTCTCATTACTTTCTCTTATTTTCTCTTCACTAACATATCAAGAATATAAGACCATATATAAGGAAGCTCTACATTAACATTAATCCCATACTTTTTCAATAATATCAAATTTAAAAATATATTAAAATCTTGATGTACTTACCTTGTTCTATTGATTCCCATCTTTAATTTGATTTTCTCTCTCCTCCAGCTTCTATTCCTTGAATCCAATTTGATATTCTAACTCCCCATAATCTCCTTAACATTTTTCTCTCTTGGTAGCTATGGAAATTCTTTTGATTTTTGAGTAAAAATGGTGAATTTTTAGTAGAAGAACCAAATTGTAAAGAAAGCAAACTTTCTGTCTTTCTCTCTTCCTCTCACGTTAGTGCATGGAAAAGATGGATGATGGTGTGTATATTTTTTTCCACACACACACACATATATATAGGCTAATAAAATAATAAAATAATAAAATATCTTATTAAAATATTAAATAAATAATAATTAAATAATTAAATAATTATAAAATATCGCCAACATCATCATTACTTTCTAGATTTCTCTCTCTTCCAATTGACCATTTTGCCCTTGTGATATTTTAAAATTCCATTCTTGAGTCATCACTTAATTTGGTAAAATTGCAATTTAGTCCCTCATAATTCTTCACCTATTCAATTTGGTCCTAATTCATCAACTTTCCTTGGTTTCTAGATTATTCCACCCTTAAAATATTTTCACTATTAGTCCT
This sequence comes from Gossypium anomalum, assembly GCA_025698475.1. Lineage (NCBI taxonomy): Eukaryota > Viridiplantae > Streptophyta > Magnoliopsida > Malvales > Malvaceae > Gossypium > Gossypium anomalum. Next base: position 23,968,091 of record CM046966.1, read on the forward strand.
TCAACTTTTTCATATTTACACTTTAATCCCTCAAATTTTGAGTATTTACTCTTGGGCAACAAAACTTTTCTCACTTTTACAATTTAGTCCTTTCTTGAATTAATATGTCATAATATACTTCCCAATGACATAACTCAATTTTCCTCTTCTTGTCACTTTATTTCCTTATTTTACTATATTAAGGATAATATCTTACTGTAAAAATTTTCGGGGTGTTACAGTGTGGTTAAACATTAATTACACCATGAAGTTAAAATCGAGCATCAGAATAGTGATGATTCAAGAATGGAAGTGAAAATGAGTTAATATGAAGTTTATATCAAGTTTACCTTTTCGCTGAAAAAGCACTATCTATCATTTCAGATCGAGACTGAGATGTATATCTAAATATTTGGGTAAACTATATGAAGTCCTGATCATGAAACAAAATCTCAGTACAGTATTTCATCCTTAGACCAACAGACAATCATAACGATTGATTCAGATATTAGAAAATAAACTACTGTGTTGTATAATTGAATTCGAAAGCAGTTAAAAAATTTTCTACCATTAACAGGGTTTGTATATGGTGATAGTTATTGTTGAGTACTAAATGGTACCATCCGAGGTTTTATACGAACATAAATGTAAAACTCTTTTGTACAGATTAGAATTGAGTGAAAAAAATATTATAAGGATGATCTGATTCGTGAGACAGATGATAAAATCTGTATTATACTAGACAATTTGAAAGCCGCCTCAGGTCGACAAAATTGTGTGCTAAATGGTAGAAATAAGATATCGAATTTCAGACCAGCTATAAAGTAATATAACATCATCATAATACGGAAGAGAATATGAGAAAGCTGGAAAATAAACATGAAATTCTCAGTACCCTAACCTTTTCGCAAGTATAAAGGACAAAATTTCTTAAAGGGGGAAAGTTGTAACAGCCCATTTTTCAATGGTGTCGAAAACAGTAGTTTCGGGACCACAGTTTCGATGAGTAAATCAATAAATATTATATATTTAATATTTATGAATTAAAAAATAGTGTTATAGTTAAATGTGATTTAATTGAATTCATTGAATTAGTGAGTTAGTCAAAGTACAAGTGGTATGTATCAAAAGTCAACTGGTTTTTGAAAATAAGGTGCTGAGACCTTGTTTTCATAGACCAAGCTTGTAAATATTTTTATTAAATATTTACAAAGTTGTAGTATAAGTGGATTGAATTTTGATCCGTTAATTTTGATGTTTGAATAGTTAATTAAGGAAAAAGGACTAAATCCTAAAAGTTGCAAAAGTTAATTGCCATTAGTTTAAAAGGGTTAATTGAGTGCAAAACCATAATTGAATGGATCCATATTCAAGATAGTGCACGGTAAACATATGTATTTTAGACTAAAAATATGTATAATTAGTGCCATTTTTGTAATTAAATAAAATAAAAATTAAGATAAAAATAATAAAACAACTAGTATCTTCTTTATTTCTTTGCTCAGAAACCGAAAACTCCATAGCTAACCTTGGGCACTTTTCAGCCAATTCTATTTGGTGTGTATGGTATGTATTTTGTAACACTCCAAACCCGACCTAGACATTATGACCGAATCTGGTGACGTCACAAGGAATGGGATTTGAAAACGTAGTCGTCACGTATAAGCTATAACAGCCCGATTTAGGCCCTATTCGAAACGGTAGTTTTGGGGCCACGAATCTGAGTCAAAAAAATATTTTAAAATTATCTTCTGTGCTTTTTTTTTTTTTGAATTTATGTGTGTGAAATTTTCATGATTTAATTTTGTCGTTTGAGTGCCCGATTAAATAAAAAGGGCTTAATCGCGTAAAATGAAAACTTGATAGTTTAATGTGTAAGGGCCGAATTGTTGTTGTATTTCTAAATGGAGGCATTTAAGTTGCAAATAGGCCATTAATATATGGGATGGACAGTTGAAACCTTGTGTTATAATGGTTTCATATTTTATAACAAAGGTTAAATATGTAAATTAGATAATAAGTTAATATATGTTATAATATAACATAATTAAAAGCCAATATTCATACTTTCTCTTATGACCGAATATCATTAAAAAGAAAAGAAAGAAACAAAGCTAGGGCATTCGGCCATTGTTGAGTTTGATTAAGGTATGTAACTAGCTCGATTTTTGATAATTTTTATGTTTTTGAGATCGTTGCTATGTTATCTACAAAGCCCATGCTTGAATTTTTTATTTTGATGAATATTTTGAGTTACTCCATTGATGAATATTTGAGTTTTGTGATGTTAGTTGATGAAATATGAAAGATATGTTTTGGATTGATATGTTTTGTATTGGAATTTTTTGGTAATTTTGAGTAATTAGGACTAAATTGCAAAAGTAGTAAGTTGAGGGACTAAAATATGAAATAAATGAAATGTATGGACTTGTATAAACATAAGGAAGATTTGGCCTAAGCATGATATATTGAAATTTTGCATATTTTGTGTTTTGTACAATTTGGACTAAATTATAAAAAGTGTGAAATGTCAGGGGTAAAAGGGTAATTTTCCTATTTATGTGTTTTTGGACTAAATTGAGCGAAAATATATTTTAATGAGTTTAATTTGAATATGTTTAGATCAAGAACCAAAGAAATTGGGTTTGGATTGGGGGAAAACTAAAGTTGTCGATTAGCCGTCCCATTTCGATTTTCATCGTCCGAGGTAAGTTTATAAGAAAATAGATATTGTTTATTTAAATAAATATGAGCTTTATATGCTGAAATGAAATATGTGAAAATATATATGTGGTAGCCAAATGTAAATAAGCTTGGGAGCTATGTTTACGAATTAGTTTTGACCAAGTTACGACATCTAAAAGCCCCGTATGAACCTTAGGAATAGCTAGGATACATATGCCATGACATAGGGTTCCGATATGTGATGTATGAGTAAGACTATGGCATCGATCTATGTGTACGAGTAAGACCACATTTTATATGTTGGCATCGATATGTGACTCCGATATATCTGTGTGAGTAAGACCCTGTCTGGGACAGTGGCATCGATATGTGATTATATGTAAGACCACATCTGGGATGTTGGCATTGTACGATATATGTGATTATCCGAGTGTCCTATCCAATTCCAAACGGTTCATCGGGCAACGATAAGTTGTGATCTAACATGTAAAACGAGCTAAAATGATCAGGTATGAGTTAGTTGATTCCTATTTGAAAATAAGGTAAGTTGACCATTAGATATGTGATGCAAATTATATAAGTTACTAATGTGAGCATATATGCATTTGTGAAGTATATTCAGCCATATGCTATGTATATGCATGTAATGTTATAATTGATTCATGAGTACTTGTATATGTATGTAAATGTACTTGGTTATAATAATATTTTGGCTTTGAAATTGAAAGATACTTTGTTAATATATATATGTACAATCGGTCATGAATAAGTTTATATATGAAAGTATATGATATACATGAAGTCGTAAGTTTGAAATTTAATGTGATTATGATAGTATTGTTGGTTTGGTTTAAATGAGTTGATTATTTGCTTATAACTTAGTAAGCTATAATAGATTACTATGTGTGTTTATGTTTGCCTCTGTTTTATAGATTTTGGTAGTCAGATACGAGCTCGGGGATCGTCAATAAAGTCTATCACACTATCGACTTTTTCGATACTTTTATAAGTTGAACTCGGAAGTATGGCATGTATAGGCTAACCTTGGAATTTATTTATTTTGGAAATGTATGTATATAAAGCCATGCAAAAATGGCTTGATTATTATGCTTAAGTTTGGTTTTATATATGTTCCTGATTAAATGTTTGATGTGCTTGGTTTTGGTAGTTCGGTATTAGTGATTATATATGTGGTTTGTTTGATTAGGCCATGGTATATGCATAAGTATGAATTATATTTGTTATGTCACTTTTCGTTAAAATGATTTGGTTATGTTTGGTATTTGATAGTAATGGTAAGTTTGGCAAGGTTTTGGTATGTTTTTGACTTATGGAATAACTTGAAATTAGTTGTTATTGTTATGGCATGAATGATGTACATTTTAGTATTGAATTTGGCTTAAATTATTTTGAGAATGTGCTTGTTTTGAAGCTTATAGGTTTGACCCAATTTGGGTGGAAAATTGGCTTTTCAAATGGCCTATTTTTGTCCACACGAGTAGAGACACGAGCGTGTGTCTCAGCTGTGTGCGACACACGGTCATGTTGCACAGCCGTGTGTCCCCTAGGGTACCCTACGTTTGTAAGTCAGTCTCGACCACGGCCAAGGCACATGGGCATGTCATGTGGCCGTGTGTGCAAGTCAGTATGTATGCCTTGTTTTGAAACAGCCTAGACACACGGGCGTGTCTAATGCAGTGTGAGGCACACGGCCTGTTCACACGGGCGTGTGACCTGTACAACTTTAAAAAATGTTTAAGCTTCGAAAAATTTTCTATGACTTCGGTTTGAAAAATAATGCAATGATGTTTGTGTTATGAATTAAAATGTTTCGATTCATCCGGTAACGCCTTTAGCCTTAGCTCAGCGACGAATACGGGTTAGGAGTGTTATATTTTATTGGTATCAGAGCTACTGTTTAGTCGATTCTAGGACTTACGTAACGAGTGTGAGTCTAGTATACATGCCATATTATACACTGCGATAGTGTGATGACTTATGACATTTGAAAATGTGTTTTCTTATAGTAAATGCATCCCGATAGAGCCGTAGCTGAAGATGTCGAGAGTATAGTGCCTACTCTCGCGCAAGGGACAGCGCTGGTTGATTCTCGACCGACTTCGAGTAACCAAGAGGGTGAGGCTAAACAAGCCTTTTACCAAATGATGAACGACTGGTTTACCTAGTATATCCAGACTAATCTGACTGCACAACAACCTCTACTCCCGACTAATCCTCCTCCAATACCTGCTATACCTCAAGTGAGCGATCCGATGAGATTACTTAAGCCTGCTGTTGATAAAATCAGAAAACACGGGGCTGAAGAATTCAGAGCTACTGATGATGAAGCTGCTGAGAGAGCTGAATTCTGGCTTGATAATACTATCCGCGTGTTTGATGAGCTATCCTGTACCCTGGATGAATGTTTGAAATGTGCTATATCCTTGTTACGAGACACCGCATATCACTGGTGGAATACACTAGTATCGGTGGTTCTGAAAGAACGGGTGACCTGGAACTTCTTTCAAACTGAGTTCCGTAAGAAATACATCAGCCAGAGATTTATTGACCAGAAGCACAAAAAATTTCTGGAATTAAAACAAGGTCGCATGACTGTGACAGAGTATAAGCGAAAATTTGTGAGACTCAGTCGATATGCCCGAGAGTGTGTTTCAACCGAAGCTATAATGTGTAAAAGATTCGAAGACGGGTTGAACGAAGACATTAAACTGCTTGTTGGCATACTTGAAATAAAAGAGTTCGTAGTACTGGTTGAGCGAGCATGCAAAGCCGAAGAGCTTGAAAAGGAGAAAAGAAAGAAAAGCTAACTTTGAAGCTAGAGATTCACGTAAGAGATTATCGAGTAAGTCTTTTTAGTCGGTGTGAAAGAGATTCCGAGAGGATTCTAGCCGCTCAAAGGCTACTGCGGGTTATACTAAACATGATCGGGATAGGCCACCTACGAATTCAAAAGATACCTCAGTAGCTAGTGTTGGTAACGTTAAATCAAATTAACCAGAGTGCAAACATTGTGGAAAACGACACCCCGATAGTTGTAGATTATAAGATCGGGCTTGTTTTAAATTTGGATCGATGGATCACTTCATCCGTGAATGTCCTGAGTTAGTCGAGCAAGATACTGTGAAAAATGCGAGATCGGGTAATACTACAGCTTGAGGTAAACCACCCAGAAATACAGGTAATGTGAGTAGCAGTCAGAAAGGAACTAAAGACACAGCAGTTTGATCTGAGGCTCGTGCACCTGCCAGAGCTTATGCTATATGTGTACGCGAGGAGGCTTCATCCCTAGATGTTATTACTAGTACATTCACTCTCTATGATACTAGTGTAATTGCATTGATTGATCCTGGTTTGACTCATTCTTATGTGTGTGAGACTTTAGTATCCAGTAAGACTTTGCCTGTTGAGTCTACTGAGTTTGTTATTAGAGTATCGAACCCCTTGGGCCGGTGTGTTTTGGTTGACAAAGTGTGTAAGAATTGTCCTTTGATGATTCGAGATTTGTGTTTTTCGGCCGGTTTGATATTATTGCCATTTGATGAGTTTGATATAATTCTGGGTATGGATTGATTGACTTTGCACGATGCTATTGTAAATTGTAAAAGAATGACTATTGATTTATGGTGCTAGGATAATGAGATTATTCGGATTGAATCTAATGATCTGAATGGTTTACCGGTAGTGATATCTTCGATGTTAGCTCAAAAGTATGTGAGAAAAGGTTATGAAGCTTACTTTACATATGTACTTGATAGTAAAGTAGCTGAAAGAAAGATTGAATCTGTACCAGTTGTGTGCGAGTATCCGGATGTGTTTCTTGAAGAATTACCGGGTTTGCCACCTATTCTAGAAGTAGAGTTTGCTATTGAGTTAGTGTCGGGGATGACTCTGATATCGATAGCTCCGTACAGAATGGCACCTACTGAATTGAAAGAATTGAAAGCTTAGTTGCAAGAGTTGACAGATAGAGGTTTCACGTGACCGAGTTTCTCTCCCTGAGGTGCACCAGTTTTATTTGTGAAAAAGAAAGACGGAACTATGAGAATGTGTGTCAACTATAGACAGCTCAATAAGGTGACTATAAAGAATAAATATCCGTTGCCATGTATTGGTGACCTGTTCGATCAACTGAAAGGGGCTAAGTGTTTTCAAAGATAGATTCGAGATCTGGCTACTATCAGTTGCGAGTTAAAGACTCCGATGTGCCAAAGACTGTGTTCCGAACAAGGTACGGACATTATGAGTTTTTGGTTATGCCTTTCGGACTCACTAATGCACCTGCCATTTTTATGGATTTGATGAACCGGATCTTCAGACAGTATCTGGATCGATTTGTGGTTGTGTTTATAGATGACATATTAATCTATTCCCGTGATGAAACTGAGCATGTAGAACATTTAAGACTTGTGTTACAGACTTTACGAGATAAACAATTGTATGCGAAGTTCAGTAAATGTGAGTTCTAGTTACAAGAAGTAAGTTTTCTAGGTCATGTTGTATCAACATCGGGTATTCGGGTTGATCCAAGTAAAATTTTGGCTATATTTGATTGAAAATCTCCGAGAAATGTTTCTAAAGTTTGAAGTTTTCTGGGACTTGCTAGTTACTATACACATTTTGTGAAAGGTTTCTCTATGATTGCAACACCGATGACGAAGCTATTACAGAAAGATGTTAAGTTCGAATGGTCAAAAAACTGCCAGAAAAGTTTTGATCAGTTGAAAGCCCTTTTAACCGAAGCTCCAATGCTAGTTCAGCTAGAATTGGGTAAAGAATTTTTTATTTATAGTGATGCATCTTTGAATGGTTTGGGCTGTGTTTTGATGCAGGAAGGCAAAGTTGTAGCTTATGCCTCGATACAGTTAAAGTCGCACAAAAAGAATTATCCAACACATGATATAGAACTAGCAGCTATTGTGTTTGCATTGAAGATATGGTACCACTATTTTTTGGTGAGAAATTTCATGTTTATTCTAATCACAAAATCCTGAAATATTTGATGACTCAAAAAGATCTAAATTTGAGACAACGTCGTTGGTTAAAACTGTTAAAAGACTACGAGCTTGTGATTGACTACCATCCGGGAAAGGCTAATGTTGTTGTTGATGCTGTAAGCCAAAAATCACTGTTTGCTTTGTGTGCAATGAATACGCATATAGCTATGCCTGATGATGGTTCAATTATAGCAGAGTTAAAAACAAGACCGTTATATATTCAACAGATTTGTGATTCTCAAAAAGTTGATAATGAATTATTAGCAAAGCGGAGCCGATGTGATTCGAATGTTGATTCAAAGTTTTGAGTTGATGCTAAAGATTTTTTTAGGTTCAAAAATCGAATATGTGTTTCGAGAAATCCAGAGTTAATTCGGATGATTTTGAACAAAGCTCACAGTAGTCGGTTATCTGTTCACCTAGGTAGTTTGAAAATGTATAATGATCTAAAATAGTTTTACTGGTGGCATGGTATGAAACGAGACATTTCTGACTTTGTTTCGAAATGTTTAGTCTGTCAACAAGTAAAAGCCAAGCATCAGGTACCTTCTGGACTACTTCAGCCGATCATGATACCTGAGTGGAAATAGGATAGAGTCACGATGGATTTTGTATCCGGTTTACCGTTGACACTGAGCAAGAAACATGCAATCTGGGTTATTGTAGATAGACTGAGTAAACCGGCTCATTTTGTTTTGGTTCGCAAAGATTATTCGATTAATAAGCTTGCTGAGTTATATGTTTCTCAGATTGTGAGATTACACGGTGTGCCTATTTCTATTGTTTCAGATAGAGATCCGAGGTTTACATCACAGTTTTGGAAGAAATTGCAAGATGCTCTAGGTATGAAATTACATTTCAGTACTACTTTCCATCCGCAAACAGATGGTCAGTCCGAAAAAATCATTCAGATACTTGAGGATATGTTGAGATGTTGCATTCTCGAGTTTGAAGGTACATGGGAACGATACTTACCTCTGATTGAATTTGCATACAATAATAGTTTTCAATCGAGTATCAAAATGGCACCTCACGAGGCTTTGTACGGTCGTAAATGCGGTACACTATTGTATTAGACTGAACTCAGCGAAAATAAGATACACGAGGTCAGTTTGATCAGAGAGACTGAACAGAAAGTAAAAGTGATCCGTGAAAGTCTGAAAACAGCGTCAAATCGTCAGCAATCGTATGCGGACTTGAAATGAAAAGATATAGAGTTTCAGATTGGGGATAAAGTATTTTTGAAAGTCTCACCGTGGAAGAAAATACTCAGATTCGGTCCTAAAGGCAAATTAAGTCCGAGATTTATTGGGCTGTATGAGATTATTGAGCGTATAGGGTCGGTTGCTTATAGACTGTTGTTGCCACCTGAATTAGAAAAGATTCATAATGTCTTTCATGTCTTGATGCTTCGTAGATATCGATCTGATCCCTCACACGTGATTAATCCGTCAGAGATTGAGATTAAGTCTGATATGACATATGAGGAAGAACCTATTCGTATTCTGGCTCGCGGAGTTAAAGAGTTGCGAAATAAGAAAATTTCATTAATGAAATTATTGTGGCATAAACACGGAGTTGAAGAGGCAATGTGGAAACCAGAGGATGCAATGAAAGAAAGTTATCCGAACCTATTCACCGGCAAGATTTTCAGGGACGAAAATCCCTAAGGGTCGAGACTTGTAACAGCCCGATTTAGACCCTATTCAGAACGGTGGTTTCAGGACCATGAATTTGATTCAGAAAAATATTTTAAAATTATCTTCTGTGCTTATTTTTTGTGAATTTATGTGTGAAATTTTCGTGATTTAATTTTGTCATTTGAGTGCCCGATTAAATAAAAAAGGCTTAATCACGTAAAATGAAAACTTGATAGTTTAATGTGTAAGGGCCAAATTGTTGTTGTCTTTTTAAATGGAGGCATTTAAGTTGCAAATAGGCCATTAATATATGGGATGGACGGTTGAAACCTTGTGTTATAATGGTTTCATATTTTATAATAAAGGTTAAATATGTAAATCAGATAATATGTTAATATATGTTATAATATAACATAATTAAAAGCCAATATTCATACTTTCTCTGATGATCGAATATCATTAAAAAGAAAAGAAAGAAACAAAGCTAGGACATTCGGCCATTGTTAAGTTTGATTAAGGTATGTAACTAGCTCAGTTTTTGATAATTTTTACGTTTTTGATATCGTTATTTTGTTATCTACAAAGCCCATGCTTGAATTTTTTATTTTGATGAATATTTTGAGTTATGCCATTGATGAATATTTGAGTTTTGTGATGTTATTTGATGAAATATGAAAGATATGTTTTGGATTGATATGTTTTGTATTAGAATTTTTGGTGATTTTGAGTAATTAGGACTAAATTGTAAAAATAGTAAATTGAGGGACTAAAATGTGAAATAAATGAAATGTATGGACTTGTATGAACATAAGGAAGATTCGGCCTAATCATGATATATTGAAATTTTGCATATTTTGTGTTTTGAGCAATTTGGACTAAATTGTAAAAAGTGTAAAATGTTAGGGGTAAAATGGTAATTTGCCAATTTATGTGTTTTTGGACTAAATTGAGTGAAAATATGTTTGAATGAGTTTAATTTGAATATGTTTAGATCAAGAACCAAAGAAATCAGGTTTGGATCGGGGGAAAACTAAAGTTGTCGATTAGCCGTCCCGTTCTAATTTTCATCGTCCGAGGTAAGTTTATAAGCAAATAGATATTGTTTATTTTAAATAAATATGAGTTTTATATGCTGAAATGAAATATGTGAAAATATATATGTGGTAGCCAAATGTAAATAAGCTTGGGAGCTATGTTTATGAATTCGTTTTGACCGAGTTACGACATCTAAAAGCCCCATATAAACCTTAGGAATAGCTAGGATACATATGTCATGACATAGGATTTCGATATGTGATGTCCGAGTAAGACCATGGCATCGATATATGTGTACGAGTAAGACCACGTTTTATATGTTGGCATCGATTTGTGACTCCGATATATCTGTGTGAGTAAGACTCTGTCTGGGACGTTGGCATTGTACGATATATGTGATTATCTGAGTTTCCTATCCAACTCCAAACGGTTCATTGGGCAATAATAAGTCGTGACCGAACGTGTAAAACAAGCTAAAATGATCAGGTATGAGTTAGTTGATTCCTATTTGAAAATAAGGTAAGTTGACCATTAGGCATGTGATGCAAATTATATAAGTTACTAATGTGAACATATGTGCATTTGTGAAGTATATTCAGCCATATGCTATGTATATGCATGTAATGTTATAATTGATTCATGAGTATGTGTATATGTATGTAAATGTACTTGGTTATAATAATATATTGGCTTTAAAATTGAAAGATACTTTGTTAATATAATATATATGTACAATCGATCATGAATAAGTTTATTTGTAACACCCCTAACCCACATTCGTTGCCAGAACGGGGTTACAGGATGCTACCGGAGTTTACAGAGTAATTACACATAATTCCACTATTTGCTCATATTCCAGTCAAGCTGTCTTCTCGAGTCATAGTCACTAAATTATTTATATCTTGAGCTAAAGGACTCCAAATTAAGTTCTGCTAATTTTCCCTGAAACTAAACTCACATATCTTCTCACCATAAAATTTTTAGAAATTTTTTTTATCCAATAAGTACAATTTATTCTTAAAAATCACCCCTATTTTGCTGTCAGACAGTTCTGACCCCTCTTCACTAAAGATTAATTATTTCCTCATAAGAAATTCAGATAATTTTCTCATTTCTTTATTTTGAAAATATACTCACTAATGATTTTAAGCATATAAATTTAAACCCATAATTATTTTTCTTAAATTTATTATGATTTTCCAAAGTCAAAACAGGGGAACCCAGAATCATTCTGACCTTCTCTCACAAAAATTCAAATATCTCATAATATGAAATTCTTTTGATTACACCATTTCTTCTATGAAAAACTAAACTAAATAGGATTTAATTTCATATTTTATTCAACCTCTAAGTCGATTTCCACATTTTTTGGTGATTTTTCAAAGTTGGACTACTGCTGCTGTCCAAAACTGTTTTAGTGAAAAATGTTGATAACTAAGTTTATAACACATTCACTTCCTTTCAATTAAACCCTATACATGCCATATAAACCTTAAGATGCATAATAAAATTTACTGAAGTAATCTGGATAGTGTGCCCTGATGTGTCGATCCGATCCACTGATTTCACGTCAATCTACAAAGAACATTTAACACACAAGAGTAAGCTTATGAAAGCTTAGTAAGCTCATAAGCATAGAAAAATAAATCTTACCGAACATTGCACATAATCATATAACATTTAATTTCACTAAATCCTCCTGTAAATCAAAAAATCATTAATAAACTCATTTGATTGATTTCAATGTCACTATTCACCAATTCTTGATCTTTTGGGCCCATTTCTCATTTACTTTCATAGTCAAATTAGGGAACAATTACGGAATTGATTACTTCGTTATCACAATGCCATAGTAAAACTATGGTCTTACACATAGTCACATATTACACACCGAAGCCACAGCCCAGCTATGGTCTTACACAGATCACATATCATACTGATGCCATATCCCAGATATGGTCTTATACAGTAGCACATATCACACCGATGCCATATCCCAGATATGGTCTTATACGAAAGCATATAATCACATCTCTCCGATGCCATAGCCCAGCTATGGTCTTATACGGAAATCACATATCACATGTTGCCATGGTCCAACCATGGTCTTTTCCGTCAATTCGTCCTAGCCACTGAACCAAAGTACTCAAATTCGTTGTTCCACTTAATTTGTACTTTTATTCAAATATCATTTTACAACTATCACAGTTTAATGACATTCATATGCAATAATATACTATATCATTCATGAAATTTTCATATCAAAACATTAAATTTAGCCATATGAACTTACCTGGGCAAATTCGCAAAAGTCATACAAGTTTAGGGACTAATTGGCCATTTTCTCTTTTCCACGATTCACTTTGAGTTCTTGATCTATAATTCTAAAATCAATCATTTATTATAATTCATTTCAATTTTTCTCTACTTCACAGTTTATACCCTTTAATTCCAAAAATTACACTTTTTCCCTAAATTTTACAATTTTTACGATTTAGTCCCTGCTCAATTAACCCATCAATTGAGCTAATTTTTCTCAATTAACACTTTATTTATTCATTATAAGCTACTAAAAAACCTTTTAAAATTAGAATTTTAGCACCAAACCTTAATTCACAACTTTTTCACAATTAGGTCCTAAAATCAATTTCTATCAAAATTACTTAATAAAATCATCATATAATAAAATAAGAACTTCAATTCCATAATAATTCATCATAATCATACAACAATTATTCATGGTAACTTTTAAAGCCACCCATAAAATCAAAAACTAATAAATTAGATAGTTGGACCTAATTGTAAAAGTTACAAAAACATAAAAATTACTAAGAAAAAGTAAAAATTGAACTCACATATGTCAAAATATGAAAAACCAGCAACTTCTAGACCTCCCATGGCATTTTTACTGAAGAAAAATGATGATATCTCTAGATTTTTCAATTTTGTCTTTATTTTATATGTTTAATTTGCAAAATTTCCAATTTTGCCCTTGTTTCTCCTTGTCTTTTTGCTGATTTTCTTGCCCAAACCGTCCAGCCGATATAATTTGGGTCTAATTGCCTTTTAAATCCCTCCTTATTAGTCACTTAAGCTATTTAATCACTTTAACAAATTTTACATTATTTTTAATTTAGTCCTTTTTAATTAATTGACTAGCCAAACGTTAAAATTTTCTAACGAAAATTTAATACTAACTTAATAAAACTCCATAAATATTTATAAAAATATTTATGGCTTGGTTTATGAATCCAAGGACTCGATACCTCATTTTCAACCCGATTTACCTTATTAATTCTTTTAAATCACAAAATTCACTAATTAAAAAAAAATACTTCTATAATCACACTTGACTCATAGGTATTAATTTATTAAATTTTCAACTCACTCGTCGGATTTATTGATCTCGAATCACTATTTCCGACATCATTGAAAATCAGGCTGTTACATTATTTGTGAAAGTATATGATATACATGAAGTCGTAAGTTTGAAATTTAATGTGATTATGATAGTATAGTTGGTTTGGTTTAAATGAGTTTATTATTTGCTTATAACTTACTAAGCTATAATAGCTTACTGTGTGTTTATGTTTGCCTCTGTTTTATAGATTTTAGTAGTCAGATACGAGCTTGGGGATCGTCAGCAAATTCTATCACATTATCGAATTTTTCAGTACTTTTATAAGTTGAACTCAGAAGTATGGCATGTATAGGCTAACCTTGTAATTTATTTATTTTGGAAATGTACGTATATAAAGCCATGCGAAAATGGCTTGATTATTATGCTTAAGTTTGGTTTTATATATGTTCTTGATTAAATGTTTGATGTGATTGGTTTTGGTAGTTCGGTATTGGTGATTATATATGTGGTTTGTTTGATTAGGCCATGGTATTTGCATAAGTATGAATTATGTTTGTTATGTCACTTTTGGTTAAAATGATTTGGTTATGTTTGGTATTTGATAGTAATGGTAAGTTTGGCAAGGTTTTGGTATGTTTTTGACTTATGGACTAACTTGAAATTAGTTGTTAATGTACATTTTAATATTGAATTTGGTGTAAATTGTTATGCAAATGTGCTTGTTTTGAAGCTTACAGGTTTAACCCAATTTGGGTGGCAAATTGAATTTTCAAATGGCCTATTTTTGTCCATACGGGTAGAGACACGAGCGTGTGTCTCAGCCGTGTGCGACACACGGTCATGTTGCATGGCCGTGTGTCCTCTGGGGTACCCTAAGTTTGTAAATCAGTCTCGACCACGGCCAAGGCACACGGGCGTGTCATGTGGCCGTGTGTGCAAGTCAGTATGTATGCCCTATTTTGGCACGGCCTAGACACACGGGCATGTCTAATGCCGTGTGAGGCACATGGCCTGTTCACACGGGTGTGTCTAATGCCGTGTGAGGCACACGGCCTGTTCACATGGGCGTGTGACCTGTACAACTTTGAAAAATGTTTAAGCTTCAAAAAATTTTGTATGACTTCGGTTTAGTCCTGACCCTTTTCTAATGAATGTTTAAGGTCTCGATGACCTATACAAGGGACTTAATATTTATGTTTGAAAAATAATGCAATGATGTTTGTGTTATGAATGTAAAATGTTTCGATTAGTCCAGTAACGCCTTTAACCCCAGTTCGGCAACAAATACGGGTTAGGAGTGTTACATAAGCCTCTTAGTTATCAGTTTCATTTTCTTAGAACCATCAACAAATTTTTATTTACTTAGTTAATCTGCCTTAAAAACATGTTTTACAGCGGAAGCATACGAAAAACCATTTAATTCTAAAACTTAGTTTGTTTTTGAAATCGTGAACTCATAAAATATTTCGTAATGGCATGCAGCGATAGCAAACAAACCAAAACCATAGTTAAAAACCATAAAGTCCAGAGAGTCTCAGAAATTACAAACTCTCAAAATTTAACCCAAACTATAAAATAAAACCAAAAATCTAAAACTTAAACAGTTTTATGAAATGGTGGTACCGTTGAGTCCCCCGCTGCACTGATCCGCCTAACTCTGTGGATTACCTGTACAAATCAAACAAAAAAGAGTGAGTTTACGTAAACTCAGTGTGTAACCCCACAGAATTAAGCATGCACACACATACAGTAAAACAAAATCTGTCAGATACAGATTCAGGCCTAAGCCCATTATAGATACGGATGCACAAATATGTAAATCAGAATCAAAAATCAGATATCCTACCCCCATCCTCTACACACCATCTCTGACCATCCCTACACACCACGTGGGGTTTAAAACACCCACCCAGCCCTACACACCATGTTGTACCGATGCGACACATAATAGATATAATGCAACCATGCTGCCAGATAATAGGCATAATTGTCTTTCAGAACACTTCCTCCAATATACAACATCCCAACCCCAATATCAAATAAGAGATATACAAATACAGAAAAATAATCTAACATGCTCACATATTTATGATCTTATATAGATAGCAGATAATAGTGCAAGTAGACATGCATCAAAATTTTAATCAGATCAGAATATCAAATAGACAATTCATACAGTTTAGGGTTTAATTAGCCCTTACCGACCCTACAATAGGCCCACAGTTGTTTGGGACAACCCGTACAACCCTAGGGAAAAAATTCAGATAAATCGGCCCACACACCCATGTGGCTTGCCTGTGTGGGCCCACATGCCCCACTTGGCCTTGCCCATGTGGATCACACGGCCTGGCCCAGAACCCACATGCCCAATTTGGTTTAGCCCGTGTGGCCCACACGGCCACACTCCAGCCACCACACGGTCGTGTGCTGCGTACGGCCATGTCTTTGTCGACCACATGGTCGTGTGGTCTCATACGACCTACCACACGGGTGACCACACACCAGTGCGGCGCCGATAGATTACAATTTTAGATTTTGTCGAATCTCATTTTTCTGCGTTTTAGGTACACACCTGGTATCGATTCGATGCGAAAACACTCCTGAGCCTTCCAGAACCTAAGAATCGACATACCAACGCTCAAAATCAGACTTATGAAACGATTAATTCAGAAACCCAAAATCAACCATAACTTAAATCAAGCACTTACCACTTATTCCAACACTCCAAATGATTAACTATGATCCCGTAAGAGTAGAATCATGATCTTCTCAACTCGTTGCTGCCCAAAACAGAGGTATAATCCCAATCAACATTTGGAAAAGAAACTACAAGATGTAGAGTAGGAAAACCCCACTTACCAAGATGAGTGACAAAATAAGAATGTCAAAAACAAATGTGTGACGACTGACACGGAAAACGAAACCAAAAAAGGAGAAAAGGAAAAGGAAAATTGACAGAGAACAAAGGTCTAACGTCAGTTTTTTTTTCTTAGGAGGAGGGAGAGAAAATTTGCAAAAAGAAAAGATAACAGTATTTGATAACCCCCAAATCCCATATTTTCCTCCCACTAACCCCTTCTCTCAGACTTCCAATACAACCAAAACTCTATCAATCAACAGAGCAAAAATAAACTCCATCGCTCGCGTAGGTATTCGAACACAGGACCTCCAACACAGCAATACTCTTACCACTCAAACCAGCAGACTCACTCTGTTTGGACTTACAGATAATTAAATATGAGCCCACTGCACAGAGATAGGCTTAACTCCAAAAAAAAAAAAATTTATTAAAGGTAAGGCTTGAACCCAAGACCTCTCACACACACCCAAAACACTTAACCACTAAAGCAGACAGATATTTACGTCAAGATTACACAGAAATAAAAATAGAAATTTTGGGGCGTTACATATTTTCTCATCCATTTTTAGTAATTTTTATGTTTTTAAGATTATTGCAACTAGGTCTAACTAATTCGTATCTCTATTTTCAAAACTGTTAAAGTTTGTTAAAATTACCATTGATGATTTTCGGATGTTCTTGATGTATTAGGGCTTAAATTTGAATTTTTTAATAGTTTCGATTTGAGGGACTAAATTGAACGTGTAAAAGTTTAGGGAAAATTTGTAAAATGGAAATTATAAGTCATATACATAAAAATGAATATGGTGATGTATTTTAATTTAATAAATTGAATTTAATTATTATAAAGATCAATGATTGAACTGTACGGAGGAAAACTGAGAAAAGGAGAAAATTGCATAAAAGACCCTACGAACAAATTTGTTTGTTGGTTGTATTAGGTAAGCTCATACGGTATGTTTGTGTTAAATTGTTATGTATTTAAAATTATAATTGTAAATATGTTTAATTGAAATTTTGGTCGTTTACAATTCGGTACAAAAAGATGAAACGGAAGATTAAATTAAACAGAATTGAAGTTAGTATAATTCAATAAATTAAGGAATTGACTTTAAATTGAATTGAAATTGGATATGTTATGTGATAAAGTAATGATATGATAAAAATAAGTTGAATTGATTCTATTTAAATTTGTTATATGTGAATAGAATTGAATTGAATTGATTCAATAATATTAAATATTATTTGAAATGTGGAATTATACTAATGTGGTGATGGGCTATGATATATGTATGGAATTCTTGATTTGGTTGATTTAGATGTCAATTGATAATAAACTGAGTAATGAATACCCTATTAACTATTCGGGCAGAGTCGGATATAGTTAGCATGCCATAGAATAGGAAGAGTTCAAGGTTATTATGAGTCGATAAAGCACTGGGTGCCAAATTGCTTTGCTTATACCGATGAGACACTAGATGTTAAAATATTTAATAAGCACTAGGCACAACTATTTGCTTCAGATTTATCTAATGAGGCACTGGGTGCCAAACTAGTGTGTTGGTTGGATCCGTGTATCCGTCCGAGTTCGAGTCGTGTTAATAGGGAGATAAAAGATTTAAAAAATGATGATAATGAATAAGCATTTGAAATCTATGAAATTGAAAAATTGAATATGAGATGTGGTATTTGATATTGATATGGAAAATGGATAAGAATGGAAGAAAGCTGTGAAATGAAATGTTTATTTGTGAAATGAGATGATATGATGATCCCATTATCAGTTATACAAGCCTAGAGGGCCAATATGAAAACATGGTAAATTGAAGAATGTAATTCAAAATTAGTATTATGGAATACAGTAGTGATTTATATTTAATTAACATTCAATATCTATCTGGTATAAAGATGAATTGCTATGATTTGGATTGAGAATTCAAATTATGAAATGAAAATCAATGTTTAGCATTAACTTGAAATGAGATGTATTATAGATAAATAGATTGTATGATAAGTTAAGATAGTGAATTAATTTAAATGATTATTTGTTTTGTGAATGGTAATGAAATGTTGAATAAGTGAATTGAAATATTATATGATTAGGTTACAATATAGTTTGATAAATATTGAAGTCACCTTTTTTATATGTGATTTGCCATAATAGGTAAATTTTACCAAGCTAAGTAGCACATAGTGTATAATTATAACCAGAGGCAAGTTATTTGGTTTTTATACCTATGAACTTATAAAGCAATTGTAATGCTTACTCCGTTGTTTCCTTTTGCCATATAATGTCATCTTGCGAAAAGTGTTAGATGGATCGTCAAGAAGCTCACACTATCCCAGTTTTGATTCTGTAGTCTTTTGACCATATTAAGGTTTGGTTATGTGTGGCATGTACCTAGGAAATCTTAACTTTGGGCAAATGTTATATATTGAGGGAGTTGGCATTTTGAGATTATGTTTATGTAAAAATGTGTATGATAGCATTAGTCGTAAAGATGGTAACTTGATGAGAATTTTGACTTGGATATTTGTTTACTTTGATGGTGTCTAAATGATATGCTAGATAATAGGTGGAAAAAGATGATTTATAAGTTTAGGTATATTTGAAATGATTTGGTAAGCTTGATGCTTAAATATGAGATTGCTTGAATGACTATTTGGTGCTTGATTAGATTATAGTGAAAGTGTCATTGAATGCTCAATGGTTTGGTATGTATGTTGTCTTTTAGTTGAATTTTAAATTGTTGATTGAGGTGCCAATTGTGGCATATTGGTTAGGCACTTAGGGTGGTTGAAATAAATGATGATTTTGGTTTATTTGAATGCTTTTGAATTTGTTGAGATGTGGTTTAAATGATGGCTTGTGGCTTAAGTATTCATGGTTGAATAACTTGCTTAAAAAGGACATTTTTCAGGTACACACGGGTTAAAACATGGCCGTGTGCCATACACGAGCTCATGGCACGGTCATGTGGTCTGTAAAAATTAATTAATTTTGGTGCACACAGGTGCAGAGAGTTACACAGTTTGCTCACACGGTCTTGTGACCCATCCACACGGCCATGTGACCCACTCGCACGATGATGTAGCCTATCTCACATAGGCACGACTTTTGTACATGGTTTAGTGACACGACCATGTGGTCCATCACACACAAGCTAAGCTTTCACACATGGCCAAGGGACACGGCCGCATGACCCATGTTTGCAGATTTTTGCAATCTTTGCGTTTTATTTTCAATTTATTCCCTGTTTGTTGTCGAGTTGGTTTAAAGTTTTCGTAAGCTCGATATTAACCCGAAGTTTATTTAACTATAGGATATACTTGTTCTTATGTGATGGAATGCGATTTAGTTGAGTTTTTGATCTATAATTAAATGTAATTGTTTGGTATTTGTTCGTAACATCGTAATGCTCGAGTTCGACGACCGGACCGAGTAAGGAGATTAGAAGGTATATATATATATATGTAGTTTGGCATATGTGTTTGCTTTGGTTTGGTCTAAGGTAATGTAAGCTAATGACGTAAAAAATGTACACTTATGTATGTGTTAAAGTTGAATGGCTTAGTTAACTTGGTTAGGTGGATAAAAAGGGGTGAATTGAACTTAAACAATGTTTATATATTAAATGTTATGTTAATTGGTTGATTTTAGATGTTATAAACTAGTTTTATTATGTTTAGAATCAAGTGAATAAGTTCCAAATGTGTATTTTGCCCAAAACAGGGGCAACGCCACAACCATAAGTCCTTGACGTTGTAACCTCGTCCGACAATAAGTGGCGTCGTGATGTGGATATACATGTTGTCGTGACGTTACTCACTGATTTGACAACTCTGCGATGAGAAAATTATGAAGTCATGATGTCAGCCTGAGATTTTTAAAACTTTACATTTTGGTCCAAATTCATACTCAGGTTAGCAAAAGAGCTTTTGTAATTCGTGTGAGACCCAGAAATGAGTGTATAACATATTATGGATGTGAATAATACATATCTACATGCTTGAATGATCAAATGGTGTATAATCATCTATAGTTGCTCTGACAACGAATGTAGCATCTTGTAGCTTGTATCCGACAATCGGGTCGGGAAAGTTGTAATATCTCGAATTAGGGCCTAATCAGAATAGTGGTTTCGTGACCACAAATTTGAGATAGAGATAATTATTTTATAATTATTTTGATGTTTATGATATGATTGCATGGTTATGTGAAAATTTCGTGATGAAATCCTATGCCTAAAGTGTTTAGATTGAAATTAGGGACTAAATCGAATAATTTGTAAAACTTGCATTCTAGGAGTTTTTAGTATGAAATTGTTTTGGAATTTTAATGAGGAGGACCTAAATAGAAATTTGACCAATTTCTAAGTCTATGGACAAAAATTGGACATGGATGGAATTTTTAGAAAGTTTAGTAGTAAGGGCATTTTGGTCATTTAGTTATTAAAATGAATTAAAAACAAAACTAAAAGCCAATTTTTGTCCATCTTCTTCATTAGGCAAAAATTTCAAGGGTTCTCCATAGCTAGGGTTTGTTTCAAGCTTCCAAGTTCCATAGTAAGTGATTCCAAGCCCCGTTTTTAATGTTCTTTACGTTTTTGGAATCCCGGTAGCTCGATTAAGCTTATGCTAGCAATAATTCAACCTAGGGTTCATATTTGTAAAAATACCAATAGGTGAAATTTGTGTATTTTGGTGTTTTATGATAGAAAATGAGGTTTTAAATTATGTTAGACAACTTGTACTACTCGGTTTTAAGCGAAAACGAGTAAAAGGGCTTAATCGGTAAAAATACCTAATAGTCATAAGTACATGTTAGAGTGTGAATTTTATGTTACCATAGAAGGGAAAAATGATCATCATATCATAAAACATAAGAATAAGGGATGAAGTTTAATTTCCGAGCTTAGGGGCAAAAGTGTAATTATCCAAAAGTTTAGGGGCAAAAATGTAATTTTGCCAAAGTTTGTATTAAATGATGTTTTGATGAATGTATGTATTAAATAAGATGGCATTATAGATCAAGAGAAACGAGATTCAAGTCGCGATCGAGGGAAAAACAAAGTTTACGAAGAATAGGCTCGATTGCTAATAATTTTGTACCGAGGTAAGTTCATGTGTAAATGTAGTAACATAATTGTCATTTTAATTAACTTAATGATATTTATATGATATGATGATTATTATTATGAACTATTATGCTTTGTGGTTATTGTTGAGTAATATGCAAATTATGTTTATTACTTGTTAAATATGAATTGCTACCGAGTATCGGTTTCGATATTCCGTGGAAGACGGCAAAGATGTGTGATTGAGGAAAAATCCCGTTTGAACCTTGGGAATAGATTAGAATACAAGTGACATGTCACTAGGATGGTTGAGTTCTAAACTCGTTGAGTTGAGTCCGAGATCGCGAGATGTGACTAGGCATCCGAGCTTGTTGAGTTGAGTCCGAGTTCACTTATGGATGCGAACGCACGAGCTCATTGAGTTGAGTCCGAGTTCACTTATGGGCGGGTTACATGGTAGCTTGGCTACATAAGTTCCGCAGGCTATTGAGTTTGTCTAGATGCGGGTATGGCTCTTATGTTCATGAGATCCGCGTATTTGAATTATATTCCGATGTGTTCAACGGGTGAATCTTAAGTGAATATAAAGAAGGCCTAAAATGAAGATGACATGTTGGTAAGTGTGGTAAATGAGAAAATTTGACAGGTATGTGCTTAAACCCTCGAGTTGAGAACTTGGTATGATGAAATCGTAGAAAGATATTAAATACAAATGAAACATGAATGTCTTGGTGTTGTTTATGCAAATAATGTTTTTGTGGGATTGTGTGATTATGTTACTTGCTATTTGCATGTGAACTTACTAAGCATTTGTTCTTACTCCCTCCTTTTCTTTCATTGTAGTTTTGACAAGCCGGCTTGAGAATCGGGATAGGTCGAAGACTCGTTCACACTATCTGAAGGCCTAAATTGGTAAAATGGCTTGTGTGTTTTGAATGTGGCATGTATGGTAAAATACTCACTTTGTGTAAATGATCTTATGATATGGCTATGGTTTGGAAAGAAAAGGGTTTGTAAATGATTAGCCATTGGAATAGCCAATCTAAGTAATATTTGATGTTATGTATGTTTAAAATGATATTTAGTCCATGAAAATCCTTAGTAAAGTGAAATTTGCCATAAAACAGAATCTAGCAGCAGCAGTGATGTAAATTTGAAAAATCACTAAAAATAGTATAAATGGAATTAAATGATGAGTAAGTTATGAAATTGAAGATTAATGAGTCTATTTTCATATAGATTGAACAAAACAGGTATATGAATTATATTTTATGAGATATTTGAATTTTTGTGAAATAGGGCCAGAGTGATTTCTGGATCCCCTGTTCTGACTTTAAAAATTCATAATAAATTGTAAACAAATAATTAGAAGTCATGCTTTATATGTACAGATTTATTATTGAGTCTATTCTTAAGAGAAATAAACCTCATAGACATTAAAATTCTGTACAGAGAGATATCTGATTCGTAATACACAGAGGTCAGAGCAGTCGAACCCTGAAACAGGGGAGAATTTAACTAATAAACTGTAGTAATTGGCTTGACCAAAAATTATAGAAAAAAATTATTAAATATATATATGTGTCTAATTTCAGATAAAATTTACGGAATTGAATTTCAATTTTCAAAACTCAAGATATGAATTTTTAAGCGACTGTGACGCAGATTGCTAGCTTGACTGGAAATTTAAAAAAAATAAATCGTTTGAGCGGTTTAAGTAATGAATTAAGTCTGTTAACACCTCGTGTTCGAATCCGGCGACGGTCTCGGGTACGGGGCGTTACATTTGGTGGCATCAGAGCAGGTTTAGTCGGTTCTTGGACTAATGTGTTGTATGTACGGGTTTTGCTATACATGTCATATATATATATTGTGATAGTGTGACGACTTCTGACCTTTTAAATGATTTTTTTTATATAGTAAATGGATCCCGATCCAGTTGCGGCTGATGATGTAGAGAGTAATGCACCAGCTCCGACTGAAGGGGCGGTGCCAACTGAAAATCCACCTCCTACTGTCGGTCAAGGAGGAGGAGAAGGGGCTCGGGAAGCCTTTCTCCAGATGATGAGTGCCTGGTATACTGTGTTCGTTCGTACGAACCCAAATGCACAACCTCCCCCACCTCCTCCGATTCCTCAACCTGTACCCCCGATGCCTCAAGGTGTAGATCTCGATGAAATTTCACGTAACTCCAGCTTGACAAAATCCGTAAATAAGGGGCCAAAGAATTCAGGGCAAATATTGATGATGATACCGAGAAAGCAGAGTTTTGGCTCGAGAATTCTATTCGAGTATTTTATGAATTATCTTGTACACCTGAAGAATGCTTGAAATGTGCTATATCATTGTTGAGGGATTCAGCTTATCATTGGTGGAAGACATTAACTTCAGTAGTACCGAAAGAGAAAGTAACTTGGGAGTTCTTTCAAGAAGAATTTCGGAAGAAACATATCAGTGAAAGATTTATTGATCAGAAGCGTAAAGAGTTTCTTGAATTAAAGCAGGGGAACATGATAGTTACTGAATACGAAAGGGAGTTTGTCAGGTTGAGTAAGTATGCTAGAGAATATATTCCTACAGAAGCTAAAATGTGCAGACGATTTGAAGACGGACTCAATGAAGACATCAAAGTATTTGTTGGGATTCTTGAATTAAAAGAAATGGTAGTACTGGTTGATCGAGCTTGCAAGGCTGAAGAACTACTTAAAGAGAAGAAAATGGTAGAGGCTGAGAGTAGAAATTGGAAGAAAAGACCGACGAGCAGTTCATTCTCACAGCAATCCAGAAAATCTAGAAATATGAATCCTCGTTCACAGGTTTCGGCCAGACAATCATATGGAAATTTTAAGAAGCAAAATGTGGGTCTTAAATCTCAAACTACTTCTGCAGCTAGTGTGGGAAATATGAGATTTGTTAAGCCCGAGTGCCAGTGATGTGGCGTAAATCATTTTGGCCCATGTAGAGCGAATGAATGTTTTCTGTGGTTCTCCTGGATCATTTTATTAGAGACCGCCTGCAGAGAGTCGAGAAAGAAAATTTTCAAAATGTAAAAGCTAGTGGTGCAGACTCGAGGAAGATATTCGAGAAAAGTCGAAATGAAGTAAGCGAAGAAAAATGTAGTCGAGATTCAAAGAAATAAATCAAGCAAGGGCTCAGCTAGAACTTACGCCATAAAGGCACGTGAAGATGCTTCATCACCCGATGTGATTACTAGTATATTTTCTCTTTATGATGTTAATGTTATTGCTTTGATTCATCCCGGTTCTACCCATTCATATGTGTGCATGAAATTGGTTTCTAGTATGAATGTACCTGTTGAGAACATGAAATTTATGATTAGAGTGTCGAATCCATTAGGCAAATGTGTGATAGTTGATAAAGCAAGCAAGAAATGCCCTTTAATGATTCGTGGTCATTACTTTTTGGCCGACTTGATGTTGTTGCCGTTTGATGAATTTGATGTTATTTTGGGTATGGATTGGTTGACATTGCATGATGCTATAATAAATTGCAAAGAAAAGGTTATAGAATTAAAGTGTGAAAGTGGTAAAATTCTCATGGTTGAACCGCATAAATCGTAGAGGCATTATCTAGTATGATTTCTTCAATGTCGGCTCGTAGATATTTGAGAAAGGGTTATGAAGCTTATTTGGCGTATGTAATTAATACAAAAGAAGTTGAAAAGAAAGTTGAATCAAGTCTTGGGTTGTGTGTGAATTTGCGGACGTATTTCGAAAGAATTGTCGGGTTTGCCTCAAAATCGTGGAAGTAGAATTTGGTATTGATTTGATACCGGAACAGCTCCGATCTCAATTGCTCCATATAGAATGGCACCAGCAGAGTTGAAAGAATTAAAGTCACAGTTGCAAGAATTAACTGATAAAGGCTTTGTGAGACCGAGTTTTTCACTTTGGGGTGCTCCTGTTATTTGTGAAAAAGAAGGATAGTTCTATGAGGTTGTGTGTTGACTATCGGCAGTTAAACAAGGTGACAATCAAAAACAAATATCCGTTGCCAATAATTGATGATTTATTTGATCAGCTAAAAGGAGCGACATGGTTTTCAAAGATTGACTTGAGATCTGGGTACTACCAGCTGCGAGTAAAAGAGTCGGATGTGCCTAAAACTGCTTTTAGAACAAGGTACGGTCATTATGAATTTTTAATTATGCCATTCGGGTTGACAAATGCTCCTGCTGTGTTTATGGATTTAATGAATCGCATATTTTGGCCATACTTGGACAAATTTGTTGTGGTGTTTATAGATGATATTTTAATTTATTCAAAAGATGAGACAAAGCATGCTGAGCATTTGAGGATAGTTTTGCAAACTTTGAGAGATAAGCAGTTGTATGCTAAGTTTAGTAAAAGTGAATTTTGGCTCCGGGAAGTTGGATTTTTGGGTCATATTGTTTTAGGTGATGGTATACGGGTTGATCCTAGTAAGATTTCAGCCATTGTTGATTGGAAACCACCGAAAAATGTAACCGAGGTTAGAAGTTTCTTGGGGCTAGCTGGGTATTATCGGCGGTTTCTAAATGGATTTTCTATAATTGCTGCTCCTATAACTAGACTACTCCGAAAGAATGTTAAATTTGAATGGACGGAAGAATGTCAACAAAGTTTTGAAGAATTGAAAAAGTTATTAACTGAAGCACCAATGTTGGTACAACTGAATCGTGTAAAAATTTGTGGTGTATAGTGATGCTTCTCGAAATGGCTTAGGATGTGTACTTATGCAAGAAGGAAAAGTGATGGCTTATGCTTCGAGGAAGTTAAAATCTCACGAAAGAAATTATCCGACTCATGATTTGGAATTGGCTGCTATAGTGTTTGCTTTGAAAATTTGGCGACATTATTTGTATGGTGAAAAGTGCCGAGTATATACCGACCACAAAAGTCTTAAGTACTTGATGTCACAAAAAGATTTGAATTTGAGACAGGGAAGATGGTTGGAGTTATTGAAAGATTACGAGCTTGTTATTGACTACCATCTGGGAAAAGCGAATGTGGTTGCTGATGCTTTAAGCAGAAAATTGCTATTTGCTTTGAGAGCTATGAACACTCGGTTAAAGATATTAAATGATGGATTGATTCTAGCAGAGTTAAGAGTAAGACCGATGTTTTTACAAGAGATTTCTGAAGCTCAAAAAAATGATCAAGATTTGCAAGCCAAGAGAAAGCGATGTGAAGTCGATCACGGGATCGATTTGAGAATCGCCTCGATGGTTGCTTGATGTTTAAAAATCGAATTTGTGTACCGAAAAATGATGAGTTGATTCAAAAGATTTTGCATGAAGCACATAATGGTTGTTTGGCAGTTCATCCGGGCAGTATGAAAATGTATAATGACTTGAAGAAAATGTACTGGTGGAGTGGAATGAAAAGAGATATTTCCAAGTTTGTATCAAAGTGCTTAATTTGTCAACAAGAGAAAGCTGAACACCAAGTACCTTCAGGATTACTCCAGCCTATCATGGTTCCTGAATGGAAATGGGATCGGATTACTATGGATTTTATATCAGGGTTGCCGTTAACTCCGGGAAGAAAAAATGCATCCGGGTAATAGTTGAACAGACTGACAAAATCGACTCATTTTATTCCGGTATGTACGGATTATTCTCTTAATAAGTTGGCTGAATTGTATATCCGTGAGATTGTTAGACTTCATGGAATACCTTTGTCAATCATTTCGGATAGAGACCCGAGATTTACTTCACGGTTTTGGCAAAAGTTGCAAGAGGCATTAGGTACAAAGTTAAATTTCAAAGATCGCCTTTCATCCACAAACTGATGGACAATCAGAGAGAGTAATTCAGATTCTTGAAGACATGCTCAGATGTTGCGTATTGGAATTTCAAGGTAGTCCGTTGGTAGAATTTGCTTATAATAATAGTTATCAGACGAGTTTGAAGATGGCACCTTATGAAACATTGTATGGTCGTAAATGTCAGACGCCATTGTATTGGACTGAACTCAAGGAAAATCAGATTTATGGAGTTGATCTAATAAAAGAAATCGAAGAAAAGGTGAAAGTGATTCGGGATTGTTTGAAAGCTACTTCAGATAGACAGAAGTCTTATACGGATTTGAAATGAAGGGAAATCGAGTTTCAAGTTGGTGATAAGGTATTTTTGAAAGTGTCTCCATGGAAGAAAGTCCTTAGATTTGGACGGAAGGTCAAGTTAAGTCCGCGTTTTATTGGACCGTATGAAATAATTGAAAAAGTTGGACCGGTAGCATATCGGCTAGCATTACCACCTAAATTAGAGAAGATTCATGATGTGTTCCACATATCTATGTTACGTCGCTATCGTTCAGATCCTTCACATATAATTTCACCGACATAAATTGAACTACGACCGGATATGACTTACGAAGAAGAACCAATTAAGATTTTAGCTCGAGAGGTCAAGCAACTAAGAAATAAAAGTGTCGCTCTCGTGAAAGTATTGTGGCAAAAGCACAGAGTAGAAGAAACTACATGGGAATATGAGGAAACCATGAGAAATCAATACCCACATCTGTTTACCGATAAGATTTTCGAGGACGAAAATCCTTAAAGGGGGGAAGAGTTGTAATATCCCGAATTAGGGCCTAATCGGAATAGTGGTTTCGTGACCACAAATTCGAGATAGAGATAATTATTTTATAATTATTTTGATGTTTATGATATGATTGCATGATTGTGTGAAAATTTCGTGATGAAATCCTATACCTAAAGTGCTTAGATTGAAATTACGGACTAAATCGAATAATTTATAAAACTTGCATTCTAGGAGTTTTTAGTATGAAATTGTTTTGGAATTTTAATGAGGAGGTCTTAAATAGAAATTTGACCAACTTCTAAGTCTATGGACAAAAATTGGACATGGATGGAATTTTTGGAAAGTTTAGTAGTAAGGGCATTTTGGTCATTTAGTCATTAAAATGAATTAAAAACAAAATTAAAAGCCAATTTTTGTCCATCTTCTTCATTAGGCCAAAATTTCAAGGGTTCTCCATAGCTAGGGTTTGTTTCAAGCTTCCAAGCTCCATATTAAGTGATTCCAAGCCCCATTTTTAATGTTCTTTACGTTTTGGGAATCCGGTAGCTCGATTAAGCTTATGCTAGCAATAATTCAACCTAGGGTTCATATTTGGAAAAATACCAATAGGTGAAATTTGTGTATTTTGGTGTTTTATGATATAAAATGAGGTTTTAAATTATGTTAGACAACTTGTACTACTCGGTTTTAAGCGAAAACGAGTAAAAGGGCTTAATCGGTAAAAATACCTAATAGTCATAAGTACATGTTAGAGTGTGAATTTGATGTTACCATAGAAGGGAAAAATGATCAGCATATCATAAAGCATAATAATAAGGGATGAAGTTTAATTTCCGAGCCTAGGGGCAAAAGTGTAATTACGCAAAAGTTTAGGGGCAAAATGTAATTTTGCCAAAGTTTGTATTAAATGCTGTTTTGATGAATGTATGTATTAAATAAGATTAATTTGGCATTATAGATCAAGAAAAACGAGATTCAAGTCGCGATCGAGGGAAAAACAAAGTTTACGAAGAATAGGCTCGATTGCTAATAATTTTGTACCGAGGTAAGTTCATGTGTAAATGTAGTAACATAATTGTCATTTTAATTAACTTAATGATATTTATATGATATGATGATTATTATTATGAAATATTATGCTTTGTGGTTATTGTTGAGTAATATACAAATTATGTTTATTACATGTTAAATATGAATTGCTACTGAGTATCAGTTTCGATATTCCGTGGAAGACGGCAAAGATGTGTGATTGAGGAAAAATCCCGTTTGAACCTTGGGAATAGATTAGAATACAAGTGACATGTCACTAGGATGGTTGAGTTCTGAACTCGTTGAGTTGAGTCCGAGATCGTGAGATGTGACTAGGCATCCGAGCTCGTTGAGTTGAGTCCGAGTTCACTTATGGATGCGAACGCCCGAGCTCGTTGATTTAAGTCCGAGTTCACTTATGGGCGGGTTACATGGTAGCTTGGCTACATAAGTTCTGCAGGCTATTGAGTTTGTCTAGCTGCGGGTATGGCTCTTATGTTCATGAGATCCGCGTATTCGAATTATATTCCGATGTGTTCAACGGGTGAATCTTAAGTGAATATAAAGAAGGCCTAAAATGAAGGTGACATGTTGGTAAGTGTGGTAAATGAGAAAATTTGACAGGTATGTGCTTAAACCCTCGGGTTGAAAACTTCGTATGATGAAATCGTAGAAAGATATTAAATACAAATGAAACATGAATGTCTTGGTGTTGTTTATGCAAATAATGTTTTTGTGGGATTGTGTGATTATGTTACTTGCTATTTGCATGTGAACTTACTAAGCATTTGTGCTTACTCCCTCCTTTTCTTTCATTGTAGTTTTGACAAGCTGGCTTGAGAATCGGGATAGGTCGAAGACTCGTTCACACTATCCGAAGGCCTAAATTGGTAAAATGGCTTATGTGTTTTGAATGTGGCATGTATGGCAAAATACTCACTTTGTGTAAATGATCTTATGATATGGCTATGGTTTGGAAAGAAAAGGGTTTGTAAATGATTAGCCATTGGAATTGCCAATCTAAGTCATATTTGATGTTATGTATGTTTAAAATGATATTTAGTCCATGAAAATCCTTAGTAAAGTGAAATTTGCCATAAAACAGAATCTGGCAGCAGCAGTGATGTAAATTTGAAAAATCACTAAAAATAGTAGAAATGGAATTAAATGATGAGTAAGTTATGAAATTGAATATTAATGAGTCTATTTTCATATGGATTGAAAAAAACAGGTATATGAATTATATTTTATGAGATATTTGAATTTTTTTGAAACAGGGCTAGAGTGATTTCTGGATCCCCTGTTCTGACTTTAAAAATTCATAATAAATTGTAAAAAAATAATTAGAAGTAATGATTTATATGTACAGATTTATTATTGAGTCTAGTTTTAATAAAAACAAACTTCATAGACATTAAAATTCTGTACAGAGAGATATCTGATTCGTAATACACAGAGACAGAGCAGTCGAACCCTAAAATAGGGGAGAATTTAATTAATAAAATGTACAAATTGGCTTGATCAAAAATTATATAAAAAAATTACTAAATAGATATATGTGTCTAGTTTCAGGTAAAATTTACGGAATTGGATTTCGAGTTTCAGAACTCGAGATATGAATTTTTAAGCGACTGTGACGCAGATTGCTAGCTTGACTGGAAATTTTAAAAAAATAAATCGTTTGAGCGGTTTAAGTAATGAATTAAGTCTGTTAACACCTCGTGTTCGAATTCGACGACAGTCTCGGGTATGGGGCGTTACAAAAAGGGTGTTACAACATTAAAAATTTTCAATAATTTTTCATAACATTCAAACACTTAATTTACTATTATTAGACTCAATTTCAACCTTTGAAATTTAATTTCGTGTTTCATTTCAAAATTGATACATGCACCCATCATCCGAGAGTATTTCATAGCTTCAAATTTCAATTTTATTCTTGCTAACTTATCGCAAATTTGTCTATACAACTCAAACAAATATTCCAAGTCACATTCAAATCATAACCAATCTAACTTACTAAATTTAATTTTCTATAATTTAATTTCATACATATTTATTTATCAAATATTTCATGGAATCAAGTATATAATTATAATGTCCATATTTAGACCTAAATGTTTCAAAATTTACAAAACACTCCCTATACCTCAAATTTTACAATTTTTACAAAACAGTACTTAAAATTCAATTTTTTTTGTAATTTTATGATTTAGTCCCTAAAATCCTAAATTTAAACACTTTAAAATTCAGTCCTTGAAAATAAGATTTTCTTAGTTTACAATTCAGCCAAAAACCATAGAACAATTTTGCAAAACAATCCCATTTTCCAAAATTTCTAGATTTTACAGTTTAGTCCCTACTATTAAAATTGTCAAATTTTCACTAATTAGTCTCTTATTTTTGAACCATTAAAATTTCATATTATTTTTTTATATTTTTAAATTCTCGGATAATATAAATTAGTCCCAAAATTAATCTTTTTAAATCTTTACAAATTGGTCCTTATTAACTCAATTCGTATCACATAATGTCTCTTTTCTAAATTTTCAAATGAAAAAAAATCATACTTAATAATTATAAAAAATTAAATTTTCACATTTTCACATTTCAACACTTAAATTTTGAACTTATAGAAATTTCTCAATTTAATCCTTTTAATTTAAAACATGCTAATTTAAGTACACTTTTCCAATACTTTTAATATCAAATTCTTATCGTCTTATCAGAAAAATCCAAACTTTAATTTCTCTATTTAATTTCCTAATTTTGAAATTTAGCATAATTTTCAATTTAGTCCGTATTTCAAACTTTATCAAATTAATTACTCAAAATCATCCACCATTCACATCATACATGAACATGATACTTTCTTAACTTAGAACATTGAAAGTAATTATACACAATTCTTACAATTTCACATCAAATTTTACATTCAAATAAATATAACATAATAATTGGAACAACTTACCCTTGTTTTCTCTTGAATCCTTCACATACCCATGCTTCATATTCACTTCCATCTTCATCTTTAAGCCTCCATGGTTGGTTTCATATTAAAGGACACATTTGCATTAGAATTGGATGTGATATCTATTGCTTGTGAATATGATGTGAGAATTGTGCAAGTATACACGTCGAACAAGTAATAAAGTGATGAGTGATATCACCTCCACAGGGATTAGAACGGTATAATTTGGTCGAGTTATTAAATTGAGGTATAATTAATGTTATGACAAAATAATGATAAGAATGCAGTGGTAAATTGAAGGAATAATGATGTGTGCAACATGTGTAACTGATAAATAATGGAAAATGTTATGACAAGACAAGAGTAAGAATGCAAACACGAACAAGTAAATAACTAAAAATGCTATAGCGAAGATATTGCGGCAAAGGATACAGGGTCTAAGATGTTGATTTAGAAGGTCAGAATTACTAAGAATTTGCCCTTATTGACAGTAATGCCTCGGCAAAACCATACTCAATCTACTACTCAGAAGAGTTCTAAAATGGTCTGGCTTTTTCGAGAACAAGACCTCAAGTTACCTTACCTTAAGCGATATATGTCTATAGGCCTTTAGCACGATACCTTGCATTGTTTTGTTTTCTTTCCATATGAACATTGCTCTATGTTTGAAGGTTGCTACAAGTATTCGGTCGAACACTTGCTCATATGATTCAATTTCAATCTCATTAACCTAAACTTGTTAGAATTAGATTAATTTAATGAACATGTTGTACATCCATCTATGTCTAGAGTTTGCAAACATGCAAATTTGTAAATAAAAAAAATCATTGAATGAAACAATGTATTAAAGTAGATCTACGCTTCAATCATTAAAGAAAAGAAGAGTTTCATCAAGTAATCCTAACCCTATGAGATTTAGTCATGGGTTGGCAATTAAAATTCAAATCCAAAGTATCATTCAACATCGTTTTCATCAAATCAATTCACGAAGAGTAATCAAGAAATAATGGAAGAACTTGAGGAAGATAACTTCCGCTTATCCAACCCACACTTCAGCGATGCAGTGTCCTGTAGTGGTTGAGAGGGACTACCTTTGTCTTCCTCTTCCCGTCTCTACTCAGGCGCTACCCTCTATTTTTTTTCCTAAGTACCTCCTTTTTTTTTGTTCTTTTCTGCCCCTTTTAGGGTTTCCTCCTTTGTCTTTTATAATCATCTTTCGTAGGGTAAATCCAATAGCCCATGATTTTCTTCCCTCTTTTTCAAGTAGATATATCTGGTACAAGTTCAACTGGGCCTAAGATCGGTAAGCTTTTAGTGCTGACTGGACATCTTTCCGGCATTGCCACGGCATTCGTGTTGAAAAACTGTCCAACCATTTGCCCCAGCAAATCTTCGCTCCTTTATTTCTTGTTCCTCATCCTGCACCTGCCAACCCACCACCACACACAACCCTTCCACAAGTAATTTAAAAATAGCTAACATTTAAGTATAATCCAAGCTCCTAATGTAATGCTAAAACAAGAAAAACACTAATGGAATGTCCTAAAATGCAACTAAATGTACCTAAGTATAGGCAATTAACTAGATCTAAAGGCATTAAATATAACTCTTTTCAAGAGTTATCAATATCTCACTTTAATTTCAAAGAATTTTAGGTTAGAAATATATTTGAATAAGAAAATGACCAAATTGAAATAAATGCAAAACTTTTCCCCCTTTTTCTTCCCATTTTCACTATATAAAGAAAAGGAAGAAGCATATTTCTTTTTCTAGATTTTTTCATTTATTTCTTTATTCATCCATTTATTTATTTATTACTTAAATTGAAACTTTGATCCAATGGCCCATATTTCTCCCATAAAAGTATCTATCTTTTTATAATTAAAATTTAAAAATAATATTTAATGGCAAAATGAGCAAATTGCATTTAAAATTATATTGTCATATTTAAAACATAAGAATAAAATAGTCATTTCATCCTTTTTCATCACTCATGTGTTTGGCACAAGGCATACACAAGTGTCCCAATATAATCATTATTGATGTAGATATTATTTTCTCATGGTATAATTGCAATTTAATCCTTTTTCATTTAAGGGCAAAATTACACCTTTAACTATTCTAACTTTATTTGTACTACAATCTGTTCTATGCCTTGATTTTAAATTTACAAATATCAATATATTTTCAACATTATTTTTAAATAGAAGGATTAGTTATTTTCGCACAACTCTTCTTTTATGTTCAAATTATATTTTAGCCAATATACTTTTACAAAATTTCAATTTAGCCCTTATCGATAATTCACTTTCCAACATCAATTTT
The DNA here is from genome assembly GCA_025698475.1 of Gossypium anomalum. Classification (NCBI taxonomy): domain Eukaryota; kingdom Viridiplantae; phylum Streptophyta; class Magnoliopsida; order Malvales; family Malvaceae; genus Gossypium; species Gossypium anomalum. The sequence goes on from CM046966.1 coordinate 24,002,616, forward strand.
AATGACTCTTAATTATTTATTAATAATATTTTATTTATAGGGAATTTTACTACTTATTTTTAATCCCAAAATTTTTAGATGTTGCAAATAAGGGTGGTGATGCTACTCATTGGCCAAAAGTCGGTCGCAATGGTAGCATTTCAAGCACAATGAGATTTTTCTAAAAGGAACTATTATGATTGTTCAGAGATTTTTTCAGCAACATTTTCAGAACCCCAACGATATTGGGATGGAGAACACAATGAGAGAGGGTTGTGATCAAACTCTAAGGTCAATCCAACAGCCAGTAATCAAGATCGGTGGAAAAAACTCAAAAAGAAATATATGAGAATTTATGAGCTTGGAGAGATAAAAACACAAAAAAAAAAGTAAGTAAGAAAGAGATGTCAAATGCTTCGAAAAGAGACTAAAAAAGCCCATAATTGGCAAAAAAAAGGCTAAAGGAGGAGAGACGATGGACTTATTTTTTTGTTGAGATCTTTCTAAGAGAGAATTTATTATTAAAGTAAACTACACCATTAGTAATTAAACTATGGGTAAGTTTTCGTTTTGGTCACTTAACTAAAAAAAAGTTACAATTTGGTTACTAAACTATTCGAAAGTTTCCATTTAAGTCGCTAAACTATTCAAAAAAAATATTTAAGTCATTGGCTATTAAGGTTTTTTTTTTAAAGTACGATTGGCGAGCTTTAAGCAAAATTTGACAATTGGTATGGTGGATCAATACCCATCAACGAGTAGAAGAACATACCTTAGGTATAAGTCAATCTAGCAACCAGTGTCTGAGATCGAAGAAAAAAGTTGTTTGAATTTTGGTTTGCAAATTCGTGATGTCCAAAGTTATTTCATGAAAAAAGTTGAACTATAGAAGAAAAGGGCAAAGAGAGCTTTTGATTGGTGCAGGTAGTGCAAACAGAGAAATTCATATACCATCGATTTTAACAGGCCAATAACTTAGATGGAAGTTTTTTAATAATTTAGTGACCAAATTGTAACTTTTTTTAGTTAAGTGACTAAAATGAAAACTTACATATAGTTTAGTGATTGATGGTGAAACTTACCCTTATTATTATTTGTTATGAATATTTTATTATTAAGTGGGTGTCCATCAAGATTAAGATAAGTTTGATATACATTAGAAATTTAATATTCATTAGAAGTAGAGTTTTATATTATTTATACTTCTTGTGTCTATAAATATAACTTTGGAGAAGCATTGTAGAGATCCTAATGAATCAATAAAATACATTCTCTTTTGCTCCCTATATTTGTTTTTTGTTCTTTTCTCTCTTTATTTCTCTTTATTTAAAAACACATTATCAGCACAAGTCTCTTTTAATTATTTTTCTCATAAGTTTTATTTAACAAGATCACACACACAAAAATATTCACAAATCACGCAGAGACTTATCCTTAGTTGCTAGCCACTTGAGAAAAGTCTTTAACCATTAATTTTCCCCTTTTTTTTCCTTTCACCATGCCTTACCCCTTTCAAGAAGCAACTAATGCAATTGATCACTCCAAATTTGCTGCTCAAGCTGTTGTCAATTGCCTTCTAGAGCTACTGCTATTTCAGTCTTCAATTGAGGTTTATGCTCTAAAGGTAATCATTGAGCCTTTAACCACTCAAGTACACATAAATCTCCATTTTTTTATGACCTTTTATGCAAACAAATTTATATAATCCTTATGTGGTATGTTTTTCTCCTTTGTTGATTTATTTTTGGTAAAATTATTTTATGAAAAAAATATTATTACTTTAAGGTTTCTTTTAAACTAAGATTCTTTGATTAAATTATAGTATGCATGAAATTTGGATGATTAAAATTTTTTATTATTAAAGTATTTTTATTAAATATGCTTGAAATTTGATTAAAATTGTGAGAAAGAGTATTACTAATCAATTACCTTTAATTAAAGGGAAAAAGGGAAATTCAGTAGGATCTCATTGACCCGTTAATTTTTTATTGTTTAATGGTTGAATTATACCTTTTAGATTGAATTATAAAGTATAAATAATTTATTAGAGCATCATAAGATTCTATAAAATATATGTAGTTTGTTCTTATGAAAGCATAGTTATTTTAGTACTTGTAATAGTGTTCCTGATAATAACCAAGGTGATGACGATGATGTTGATGATCTACATGTATATTTTACTAATTTATTTTATTATAGAATTTATATTATAACTGGAGACTAATCATGACAACATGAATAGATAAATTCTTATTTGAAATCCACGCATGTTTGCGATAGTGATTATGAAATAAAGAATCTATTGGGATGTTTATAAGTTCATCCTACTAAATCTGTTGTATTCCCCAAAGTTAATGCAAGCATAAAAGAAAATTTAAAAGATATAATCATGGACATGATAAGTGGTATAATAATAATCACTAGAAGTGGAAACATAGTAATAAATAAGAGAACAATGAAAGTTCTCAAGATAACCCTTCAAATGGTAGATATAACTTATCTTATCAATGTGATATGAACGATCATCAATCACGTACCCGTCGTCTGTCCAAATATTTTCTCCAACTATATTAATATTCTTTAAGAATATATATACATGCATTGCTCACAATGTAACAATGAATACTATCCCTACAGGTAGAAAGTATTTAACCTTTTTGGTATTGAAATAAACCAATATTATTCTAATATTTGGTAGTACAAAATTAGTCTAAAGCTCCAAAAGAGTTAATATACCAATATTTGGTAGTAAAAAATTAGTTGAAAGCTCCAGAAAAACTAATATATCAATATCTAAAAAGAACAAAATTTGTGATGGTTAATGCATTGGTTTTAAAATATATCATTGTAATGGATCTCATATTGAGATTGTGAGTGAGGAAAAGATTATATTTCATATGAATCACTATTGCTATAAATATCTATTTTGAAAGGATGACAAAAAAGAGGATCAGGTTATTAATTTATATTTATTACTCTTGTTATTAAAATGAATTGATTGTGATTATCTTTGTAATCTTCTTTTGTCATCATCCACATTAAGGGGTTGAAAGTAAAATATTTGATTGTGAAAGATCTACTTAAATTCTGAAATAATTTAAAAGAGAAATATGAGCAATAGAATATGATAATTTTATCTAAATCTCGCTATGATTAGATACACCTGAAGTTGCAATATTTTAAATCTGTAAGTGACTATAACTCTACAATATTCAAGATGAGTTTTCAATTATGTGAGAATAATATTGCTAATGAGAACTTGTTAGAGAAAACTTTTTCAACTTTTCACACTTCAAATGTGTTCCTGCAGTAGTAATACCATGAAAAGGTTTTAAGATATACTATGAATTAATGTCACGTTTGGTTATGGTTGAATTAAATAACGAGCAATTAAATGAAAAACCACAAAGCCCATTGTATTAGAATTTCTCCATTCCTTGAAGTGAATAGAGCAATATAGAAAGACGTGATCTTGGATGCGAGCATGGTAAGTTGCTCTACAATAGTATTAGTAAAAAAGGATAGTCATAATAATTTTTCTCACCATCAGAAGTGAAAAATAGAGATATTATGGATATAGATAATAAGAATGATATTAAATTTTAAAATAATAATTTCATCTTTTAATTACTGTGTATTTATGATGTGATCATAAATTTTGCGTAATTTTGCACATATGCCTATACAAAGAAATTTTTTTTTTGTGCGCATTTTGTAAATTGATAAAATTTATTTGCAACAAATGCATGTAGCTTTGTTTTTGTTTTTTTTATTGTATTGAAAAATTATTTTCCTTGCCTCAAGTTTGCACTATGCATATACAATTAAATCACATACAATAGTAAACTAGAAGTTTGCATTTGTACTGTTGAATCATATGAGATAGTAAACCTGAAGTTTACTAGTCCAAATGTATTAATTAAGTTGGCATGATCGGTTAAACTATCCCGATCAATAATGATGCAATAAGATGAGAATTCAAATCAAGAGTATTCATTAAAGAACCTGAAGATTTTTGATTTTAAATATTACTTAAATGCTCTTTGTTCTCAGAGAAGATGATTTATTAAACCTCATTAGCAAAAGTTGAGATTGAATCTCTTACAATACTAAAAGAAATATGGGCTCATTTTATCCAACAAGTAGATGTTTTGATATGATATTAGTAAATGCATCTACAAGATAATCAAATGTGAGTTATCAACGTGCAACTAGTATTTTGTGAGATTGCTTGTTTAAATGATTAATTTCAATTTATGCAATTAAAAAAAATTCATCTTGCTAATGTGGGTGAGATTACGTCTCAAACTTTCAATAATTATTTTATGTCAACTGGGATACAAGTTGAACATCCTGTAGCTTATGTTCACATATCAAAACGGTTTAGTTGAATCGTTTATCAAATAGCTCTAACTAATAGCTAAATCATTACTTATGATAACAAAGTTTCCTATTTCAACATGAGATTGTACTTATTTACATGTTGTACGCATCAATTGTCTTTTGGTCAGGAGCTAAATATATCCCATCTTAGAATTTTTTTGATGTGCAATATATGTTCTAATTGCTCCATCATAATGCACAAAGATGGGTCCTCAAAGGAGGTTGGGAATATATGTTGGTTATAATCTCCTTCTATAATTAAGTATGGTGAATCATTAACTGGAGATTTATTTACTGCACGATTTGTTGATTGTCACTTTGTTGAAACGATATTCCCAACATTAGGGGGAGAGAATAAAAAATCAGATAAATAAAGTACTTGAAATGAATTATCATTATCTAATATCCTCATACAAAGCAATGTGAACCAGAAGTTCTGCAAAGAATTCATTTTACAAATCAACTGTCAGATTCATTTACTGACCTAAAGAGAATTGCAATATCTCACATACCAGCTGAAAATGCTCCAATACGAATTAATCTCCCAATAGGGAAAACTATTAGTACAAAAGAAAGTAATTTATGCTTGAAGCGTGGAAGACTAGTAGGTTTCAAAGATAAAAGTCCTCGTAAAAGGAAATAAGAAAACATTCAATATGGTCATATAGTGGAGGCAAGTATTCCTCAAGAGACCCATGACATAACTAACTATAAAACTCAAGAAAAGATCCAGGTACTTGAAAGTGAAAATGAAAATGATGAAAATAAACAGATCTCGAAAAGTTGTCAATACGAGAAAAAGATAAAACCGAAAAAATATCATTGTCGACAATAATTTTGCTTATAATGTTACTATTGAAATAGAAAAAAATGAGGATATTGAGGCTAGGAATGTAAAAATAGAAAAGACTGGTCAAAATGGAAAGACGCAATTCTAGCAGAATTGAATTCACTTTTCAAACGTGAGGTTTTTGGACCTATAGTTCAAACACCTAAAGGTGTAAAGCCGGTAGGATATAAATGGGTATTTGTACAAAAATGAAATGAGAAAAATGAAGCCATAATATATAAAGCATGACTTGTACCATAAGGATTTTCACAAATTTCTGACATTGATTACAAAGAGACATATTCTCATGTGGTGGATGCAATCACATTTAGATATCCTATTAGTATGGCAATACATGAAAAACTTGACATACGTCTAATGGATATTGTTACAGCCTATTTGTATGTTACACTTGATAGTGCAATTTATATGAACATCCTTAAAAGATTTAAAATCCCAAAAAGATATAGAGTTCTCTGGAAAAATTTTCTAAATAAAAGATTATCCAATTTGTCCATGTGTCTTTATAAAAATGTCTGGATCAGATTTTGTGATCATTTTTGTTTATGTTGATGATCTAAATATTATTGAAACTCCTGAAGAGCTTCAAAATACAATAATTTTGTAACACCATATACCCTACCCAATTTATCAGATTCGAGTATAAGACGCCAAATTACTTACACATTTAACTAAAATTTTCAATCTACTAAAAACTATACTGAATATACCTATTATTTATTAGAAGTCCTTCCTAAGATAATAGGTTTGAATAATACATTTATCATTTTTAAAAAAACTTTCAAAGGTAAAATAAAATCTTACGATAATTTACTTAAATACACAGTTACATTGTGGCGGGTATTACTATTTGTCATTTGAAAACATGTTTCAAAAAGGGTTCCTCTGTATGCATAATATTTCCCTTGATCTACCACCATGACGCAACCTTGGCCTGGTCCCTCTTGGCGGATTAGTCCAAATCACATGCCTGCATACCAAAAACACGCATATAAGTTTCTAAGGAACTTAATGAGTCTTATTCATATTTACCTTTTTACAAAGATATAGATTCTTTTGACTTAATGGGTTTGGGTTCCCTTTCAAACACTGGCGGATACAGTTCGGATTCTTGCTTGGCGGATAACCATACATCAAACACTAAACTTAATCATCTTATACTCTTTTCACTTGACTAGCAAATCCCAAGCATTTAACTAAAATTTTGAATCCCATTATATGATTCCCTTATAGTTCGTAGTTAGATACTCTTCTTAGATCACTATTGTAACACCCTTCACCTGACTCGATTTACTGGGTTCGAATGACAGATGTTACGCCCTTTGACAGATGTAACTTAAACTTTTTGTCCATGTAAGAGTTCTATTTATGAATATGATAAAGTCTCTTATGGGTGTACATTGTATGTTACATTTATAGTTCATGATAATAAAATTTTAATATTCTCCATTTTATTTCTCATTCTACAGTAAACACATTGGAACGTTGCTTAAACGACTTATGTTCTACCTTGAACTCGCTACATAACTTCCTCTGTATGCACAACATCTCATTGCCCCACTTTTTTTATGGCATAGCCTTAGCATCATCCCTCAGCGCATACTCCTTTATAACATGAAATAAGAAATAACTTTAGTAAGTTCATAAGAACTTAGTGAGATAATCCTTAAATACCCATTTCGTTAACAGACTATAACTACTTCTTTCTATTCTTGACCTTTTTCTTCCTTTCTATGTCTTTAAAAACTTATCTTCCTTTCATATTCATTAAACCTTCATTCCACTAGGTTTCAAATTTGAGGTCCAAACTCAAATAACCGTTTCTTTCCTTTGAGCATATAATATATTCTTCACTTTCTATGGCCCTTCTTAACTCTCATCTTTACATAGTCCTTAACCATGTAATTTACCTTATTAATAGACTTAAGATCTCATTTCATACTTATTGATTTTTCCATGACCTTTGAGCGAGGTAGACTATGCCCAATACTTAACACAAAGTTCACTCATATCTTCCTTACTTCAAGGTACTATCTATACATGTTTATAACACATATCTCGGATTCGCCACCTATTCTAGCGCTCTCTAGCTTCACTGTTCATTTCTTGTTACTATCGAAGTTTTCCAATTCATTTACATAAGGTGCCTTTCTTTTGGAATTAGTTGGATACTTAGTTCTTTCTCCTTATCTCATATGTCATCTCTTACACTTACTATACCTCAGAGTACTGTCTTTACTTTGTCTTCAGAGGACCATTCGTACCATTCTTTCCTAATTCCTTACACACCATTCATTTTGAATTTTTTTGTGAAAGCATTCCCTCATTTAAATAGCCGCAAAAGCTTTCTTTATATTCACCACAACGGTTTTTCTTTACAAAGTTTCCTTCTTAGATTGTGCTACAAAGGAATTTCTTTTCATATATAGCCATGAAAGCTTCCTTTATGAAGGTAGCCACTGAAGCTTTCCTTTGACAGAGAACACCACAAAGGAATTTCATTTTAGAGATTTTCCACAAAGGCGTTTTTAAACAAAGGCTGCCACAAAGGCTTTCCTTTACATTCAATACTCGTCATAACGACTTTCTTGTCCAGAGTTTTGGCACAAAGGCATCATTTACTGTAACACCCCATACCCAGCCTACTTGAAATATAACTTTTAGAAATCATATAATTGATCAAACCCAACATAGAAGTTCCGACTTTCGAAACGTAATCCAAAATAAACACACAATAGCATAAGTTATTAAAAACACTAAAATAGTTAAGGAATAATGACCGAGCTCCTGCCACTCTGACTCGTCTAAGTCGATGACTTATCTGAAATTCAGTCAAACAGACAAAATAAGTTGATAGACATAGTACGTAACTTATAATTTTTGTTAAGTGAAACAACAGAATAGATCTTCAATTTCTCAATGTTCGAACAGTTCTCAAAATAAGATAAGGAAGCAGAACAAAACATATAAGTTACAGATATAGATTGTGACAGATACAGAATGAAAATTTCTTGCTCTCATTCAGTACACACCACCTCTGCCCAGCCTTACACACCAAAAAGAGCATCGAGTACCCATCCATCCTTACACACCACATAGTGACCATATGTCTTGTTTAAAATGTCAGACTAGTTGCCAGAACAGAATGTGAAAGTTGCCAGAATCAGATACATTTATGTGGCTTAACCACCAGTCTTAACAAATTATTAAACTACCGCAACTTCCTCCTTATTCAATCCCGACCCCAATGCAGATGCAGAGTTACAGATACAGATATAAGCATACGGTGTTATAGATTCAAATTATACTCAATTAATACCTAATACAATTACTCGTTAGTTTACAATCCAATGATGTATATAAAATAACATTTTATATAGAAACAGATTATCAGTCAATGGGTTTTATAGCCCAAATTGGATCACACGAACCCTATAGTAGGCTTACGTTCAACTGGAAAGACATTTACAGCCCTAAAAAAAATCTGGAATTTTGACCCACTCACACATGTAGATTCATATGGCCTAGAAGGTTGGCCTATGTAGTCCACAAAGTCTAGCACGCAGCCATGTGGCCCTCTTAATGTCACACATGGTTGTATGGCTCAAAACAGTGAGTTACACGATTTAGCACACAGCCAAACGTATTCACGTGAGACTCAAAACTCAAAATAGATCTCAAACAGCCTGGACACACCCATGTCCCTAACTTGTATGACTCTAATTCATAAATAGTGAGTTACACGGGCATGTGACCCACATGGCCTGGCACACGGTCATATGGCATCGACAACCATGTTTTCTGACGTTCAAAATTTACAGAAAATTGAGTTTTCGTTGTACACCTGGTAAATTTTTGAAATACGAACAATGAAGAAGAATCCCAGAGCCTAAAACGACCATCCAATAACCAACTAAATGATTTAATCAACTAATTTCACATAATTTAGCATTGAACTAACTATCTTGAAATCTTTAATATAAAACCTTCAAACGAAGCTAACGCTTACCGACAAATCAACGGTAAATACTCCAATTAGCATACTGGAGATCACTACCTTCAATATCTATGCCTAAAAAAAAGCCAAAAGATCGCTTAACAGTGAATTGAAACAAATCAAACCGAAACCAACTTCGACAGAAACGAACGAAAATGATGTTTAACAGTAATTCTACAATAAAACTCATGCAATAAAGCTTTCAATCAACAAAAAATGAAATGCACACTTACCCGAAGTCACAATAGTAAAACTTATCGGCAACTTCAGTGATTGAGAAAACCAAAAAGAAAAGAAGGAGAAAGAAAAAGGAAGTAGGAGAAGAAGGAAAAAAAAACTAACATAAAAGAGAAGAAAATTAAAGTTCAAGAAACCAATTTTTTTTAAAACAAAACCAATTCTATAGAGCAGCAAAAACATTTGTTACGCTTACACAAAGACTCGAACACAAGACCAGGAAATATATAGAAACTTAACCATCGAGCCAACAAGCTCATTCTTGACACAGATTAACACAGAAATGAACTTAAGTCAAATGTTCAAGGATAAAGGTCAAGTCAAACAAAATAACAAAATTTTCAAAAGTAATGTTTGAAACCTTGACCTCCAACACACAAATATAGCACTTAGCCACAAATACAGAAGTTAACCGTCGTACCCCAAAATAGGGCCTAGGAGTTTTAAGAGTATTTTAGGAATTTTAGCCTATATAAGCTCAAAATTTTGTAAGGTTGGTACTCGATAATGTTTTTGACAATGGTAGTGTTTTGCAAAAGATGCTAATATGCAGTGATAGTGCACGGATAATCGGTAAGTAATATGTATTATTTTTTAATATTTTGGCCTTATGATCGTAGAACCATTGGATATAGTTGGCATGCCATAGGATTGTTAGTACTCACTTATATGTATAGTGGTTTTAGGTGTTGAGGCCCTAGGACATTTTTGGAAGGATAAAAGAATGAGAGCTAAGCTCCATTCAACAGGACATGTGAAGGGAAATAAGGAGAGTGTTAGTTAAATTCTTCACTTTTGGGACATGTTTGACTCTATAAGTCTAGGTGGTTTAATGGAGATCCGTATATCTGATGTGTGATGATAGAGCTCACTATATGTTTCATAATCCAAGTGCCATCTTATCATATTTTATGTAATTGTGTGGAATATGTTTTAGCTTGAATGAGTATGTATGTGTTGTGAGAATGAACTATTAGATGATGCATAATTTAATACTATATGATGTTAGACTTAAAAATAACGTACTTATGAGTAAGTGATTGGTTGTGTTGTATGATGTTATGTCTGCGTTGTGGAAATTCCTTGCATTCATTGAGCTTGTTGAAGCCACCCACTCATTTCAACATATGCAGATTAGTGACATCTTGGTGTGGGTTGTGTGGTTCTGAGGGAATGATCCAAGGAAGACTGGTTATTTATCATAGGTGCTCTATTATTTATATTCATGTTGGGGAAATAGGCAACGTGGTAGAACTATTTAGGGTTATTGATCTTTAAACATTTTGATTTGACTTATAAGAATTTCATGTTATTTTTATGTTAGAATTTTTAAACATTGATGTTGGCATAACAATTCTTGCTTGGATGATTGGACACTTTGGACTGATAAATTTAGTCATAGCATGATGAAATAAACAAAGTACTTGATGCATGTTGCTTAGGATCTATTCAAAATGAATTATTTGCTCTTCTATGCTGCATTTTTAGCTTCAATAGCAGAGGTATTGATAGTTGGCTTTGAAAATTGATACCTCTGTGAATTAAAACGTACAGGAAAATAAAATAGGGATTTGGTATCGATACTCGGGACTAAAGTATCGATAACATATAGCAAGTACTGATAATTTTTATAATTAGGATTTTTGGGCCAAAAAATAGTAAGCTACTTTGGTATCATTTTTCCAAGTGGTATCAATACCACTCAGAAAATATCGATACCCTAAATGTCAGTATCGATACCTACAAGTAGTTTTATGAAAGTTTGCTAAATAGCCCTTATGCATGATCCTAACTGTATGCAAGACCGATTAATGAATGATTTGCATGTAATAATGTTAATTAACTAATTGGATGACTTAAAACTTATACGGGTTAACAAAAGAAGATCGGTTTGCTTAGATCTAGTTTCCAAAATTGATGTACATGAGACGAGATGGTGGTGTGGCATCCTGTATTTGGGCTTGGCGACCAGGCCAGGTATAAGGTGTTACATTAACTTATATCAGGATTTAACAAACAACACTCAAATTTTTGAGGCGTTACATTTACATCTAGTACTCACCACAAAGGCTTTCCTATCCAGAGTTGTGCCTCAAAAGCTTACCTTTCTAGAGTTTTGCCACAAAGGTTGTCCTTTAACAAGTTCGCCACAAAGGCTTTCCTTCTCCTAGTGATTTTGGCGATAGGGATTTGCCTAGATTCACACTTAGTGAGGTTTTCCTCTCATCGTCTTGGGACACACAAAGAACCACATCAAGTAATAACCTTCTTTAATTTTCCCATATGATGTCATAACCCATCAGTTACGATCTTACATAATATGGTCTTTTTTCCATATGATTCCATAACCCACCAATTACAGTCTTACACAATATGGTATTCTTTCCGTATGATGTCATAACCCAGCAGTTACAGTCTTACATGATATGGTCTTTAGCATCATGGCCATGAGCTTGTCCTTTCAAAGATTCGTGTCTTTACTCCCGATAGACCCCTTTGACAACTCCGGAGACAGACACAGACTCATCATACATCGACTCAACATACAATAACTTACTCATGATAGACGTATTTATGCTTTCGGACTCATATGCACACTATAATCATTCAGACTCATGCCTAGTACTTAGATCATCAAACTTCATACATTTCATACATGCATGATCATAAATCTTTCATGTCGTATCAGAGTTATTGCATCATGCTTTGCTAGTTTCATTTTTCACTATTTGGTCACTTAGCATAGAAGTTCCTAGAACATACATACTACATGCAAGATTCAGCTTAGGGACTCACTTAATAATCTCAAAGGCAATTTAAACTTCAGATATAGCCTCTCCTTGTGAAATCAATTGTTTGGGCTCCAGATCCATAATTTAGGCAAATGCTACAACCTCCTCTGCCTTGATAAACATAGACACTTTGTTAGAACCCACTCGGGTAACCTTTATTATCACTTTAAACCCAAATGTATCACTAAGCCTTATTTTTCCAAGCATACTTACAGATCTATGTTCCCTTGTCAAGTAGCGTCATAAAACGTACCTTGATGGAAGGGAAAATCGCTAACAAAAATAGGGGTTTCAAACTCATTTTAGAGAGATATTTTCATCTTCTTTTAGCCTTAGTTTTTAAGAAGGAATATAACTCACTTTAAGCTTAACCTGAGTGTCCTTTTAACTTAACTCAAGTTCTTATGGGAACTTGGTAAACGTCACATCAATATTGAGTTGTCTTATCCAAAATCTGTCACTTTTAATAAACTCATCTGATTACTCTTTTAGCCTTTAACCCTTCTAGATCATGCTTGATCAATTCTAAACCAGCTTACCTCGTAAATTAATTGGTACAAGACCACATTGGTTACAGGGTGTACTATGCCACTAGTATGGACTCATATCCTAAAAATAATTTTGCATAGCCATAAGCTTTATTTCACTACTCATAGTTATCTGACATGGAATTCCTATTCACTTATTTCCTTTCACAATCCGCCCATTCTATACTCTAAAAAGTGTATCTAGGCAAGTACTACTCCGCCAATCATACCCTTTTATGATTGTGCGCCAAATCCATATATTTGTACTTTCATACCATTATTTATTACTTTATCTTACCATGTTCTTTTCATGATTTACCCCCTGTTTTCCATATCCAATTCCTGGTTCTCATTTCTTCATTTTGTCCCTTTATGAGTTTCCCCTAACTATTCCTATTATAGGCAGCCTTAGAGACAGAATATATTTGGTTTGACATATACTCTTCCTGTGGAGTTTTCTTTTAGAATCCGCCAAGCTATGGCGTATAGGAGTTTTCGAATTTTTTATACTTAGCCAAATCCTTATGTCTTACTCGCCCAATTTTTACTCTTTGTGCATCGTTTCCAATAACATCATTCAATTATTGGAACTTTGTCGGGTGAGATGTTACAACTATCTAGAGGGTACTATTCTTGGCATATTCATTCATATACTTCAACGATTACAAGAATACATGTTACCTTATACATTCGAATCAGCCCATACAAACTGACTTAATGGAAGAATCTAACAATTTAATTCTCATAATAGAAATTCCATACATAATTCAATAGTTCTCAGATATGAAGGACTCTTACACCACCAACATTCTAGATGTCCCAAGTTCTCTGTCATTGCAAATCACTAAGGCAAATTCAACAACTAGTTACTTTGTCGAGTATTCTATCAAAAAATGCCTCACAATCATACAAAAATCTCACACAAGGCAGAGTAGCATCTCTCCACTTGATCATTAAAGCATTCCCTCTATGAATTTCTAAGGTAATACGTCACAAAGGCTTCTAGAGAAAGTTAGCCTCAAAGGCTTTCTAGAGGATTTCCCACCAAGGCTTTTCAAAGAGTTTCGTGTTTACCATCCCGGTGAACCATCTCAATGGATGCCATGGGTCTTTTCCCACATGGTCTTATACCTTTACACCCTCTTGGCGTATTATCATATGATGTCATGACCATGGACTTTCCACATATTTATTTTGTGATCTGCTAGTCCGGTTAGCATTATAGTTGCCCTATTGGAAGTTATACAATAAACCGCATTCTCACCTTTTTATATAACTCGAAATTGTCAGGAACTAAACCCATATATCAAGGAAGTATAAAACAAGAACCATACACACACCAGTAGCAACACCATATAGTACATAACATCGTACCATGTTACACATTATTTACCTCACTTACGTATTTGTAGATATCTCTTAGAGATATGCATTTGCATGATTACATGACATGCAAGAGTCAGATTTAGAGACTCACCAAAGACCTACCTTTACCTCAGTCTAGAGTTTCTGCTTCGATAGTCCTTCTCGATCCAATAGCAGCATCTACTTAAACAATCATAAGATTTCTATTAGAATCCTCATTACAGACATTTTACTAATATTTCATCTATAAGCGACCCTCATGTAGGGCCTTCTTCTAACACTCTTCCCTTCTATAGTCGTAATGTGCAAAGTTGTAGGACTTACCAGAAGGTTGAATCATCTATCTTCGTTTGACTTTATTGAAGAGGATGTTGAGGTTAGAAAAAAGAACCTGAACATTAAGTAAATAGCCCCCAAAAAAATTCGAAATGTACACTTCTTATTAATATATTCTTAGTCCCCTGGTTTCCTTACCAATTCCAGGGCAGGTGAAAGAAAATCTGGCGAAGATTATCTTTACTGTTGATTAGTTACGAAGAGGTCAAATCAATCTAATTTACTCCTATTGAGAAATAGCCAACCATGCTACTTATAAGGATGTATTTAATTGGCTTGTTTTAGTGTACAAGTAATCTCTCATTCATTTTGTTACTCTGCTCTTTGCTCGAATCTCTAATCTTTACTGTTGATTAGTCATGAAGAGGTCAAATCAATCTAATTTACTCCTATTAAGAAATGGCCTTCTGTTGTTGTAAAATCCCAACAACTCCTAACTAACCCGATATGGGATTTAATTTGAACAATACTCATACAAATCGAGCGTACTATGTCTTGGCTGAGACTATCGTTTAGCGTGGTCTTACAAACAATTAAGTCTTCTACAATTTGCTCATACATCTGACAATCTCTTTGTGTTCAAACAAATCCTGGGGCATACCCCCTTCATAGGCGCGCACTTTCTTGGGCATAATTTTTCTTCTCCTAAAAACATCTTACGATCAATTCCTTAGGTACCGCCAATAGGCGAATGCTTTAACGTTAGTATGCACCAACATTCTAACTTGCCAACCAACCAGCTGAGTGGTTGATTAAGCTGTCATGGTGCGCCCAAAACAGAATTAACATACATTATCTCACCCTTACTTGGATTCGTAAATCCTGAGGTGTGACAAATTTATTTAAAGAAAGAATTTGAGATGAAATATCTTGGAAAAACATTTTTTTTTTGTTTTGGCCTGTAGATCGAGCATTTAAAATATGGAATTCATGTCCATCAGTCAACTTATACAGAAAATATCAATTTCGTCCTTGCGAGAATGATGAAAAGTTTCTTGATCCTGAAGTACCATATCTAAGTGCCATAAGGGCATTGACGTATCTTACAAATAAAATAAGACCTGACATAGCTTTGACTCTAAACTTGTTAGCAAGATTTAGTTCTTCTCCAACACGTAAACATTGGAATGAAATTAAACATGTATTCGGATACCTTAGAAGGACCATTGATATGGGATTATTTTAATGATTCAAAATCTCTATTGGTCGACTATGCTAATGCTGGATATTTATCTGATCCACATAAAGGTCGATCTCAATTGAGATATTTATTTACATGTGGAGGCACTATCATATCATGGCATTCAATAAAGCAGACATTAACTGTCGCCTCTTCAAATCATATAGAAATAATTGCAATGCAAAAGGCAAGCCAAGAATGTGTTTGGCTAAGGTTATTGACGTAACATATCCAGAAGATATGTAATTTGCCTTGACAAGAAAAGAAGTCAACTATCTTATACGAATATAATATATGTATAGCTCAATTGAAGAGTGGTTACATCAAAGGCATTGCCAACCACAACGTTTGTAAGACTAGTATACAAGATTGAATGCGTCGACTCAAAGATGTAATGTGATGTTGCCACTAGTGGGAGTCTAAAACACGCTGTACTCTTTTCCTTTAACCAAAGTTTTGCCCCACTGAGTTTTCCTGGTAAAGGTTTTTAACAAGGTAGCTTGTAATAGGAGATTGAGTACTTTTTTTTCCTTTAATAGATTTTAAACCCACAGGATTTTTCCTAATAAAGTTTTAACGAGGCACATTTTTCATTTTATGGACATCTAAGGGGAAGTGTTATGAATATTTTATTATTAAGTGGGATGTCCATCAGGATTAAGATAATTTTGATATACATTAGAAATCTAATATTCGTTAGAAGTAGAGTTTTATATTATTTATAGTTCTTATATCTATAAACTTTGAAAAAGTATTATAAAATCTTAATGAATCAATAAAATATATTCTCTTTTGCTCTCCATTTTTATTTTTTGCTTTTTACTCTCTCTCTTTATTTTACATCGTTATTATTATTGTTGTTGTTATTATTATTACCTTTCTAGGTCTGCAACTTCCAGATTCTTATCTCATTTCTTTTAGGTGGAAAGATTCTCATCTCATTAGGCATACCCAACACTATTTGTCACATTATTGCTGTTAGCGAATTTTTTTATCTTAGTTGCTTTGCTTGGACACCATCTTAATTTTGGGTCCCATTTGCATCGTCATTACTATTATTATTGTTTGTAAACCCAGTCTCCGAAACGGATGATGGATGCATAGTGCTTGTTTCGATTTATCTTTCTGCCCCTGTTTTATAATTGAGAAATGAACTGCTACTTTTATATATTTAAACAAGTGTCTATACATACGGGCCGTTGTATGAAAACAGTACAACATCATATGTTATCTGCTCTGCTCCTATCATTAAGGTGTAAAGCCCTAAAGACTAACTGAATTATACAAATTGAATTTGCAGAAACAAAAGGTAGGGTGTTTCTAGATCCTCTACTTATTCATGCAATACCTTCTTTGGCTCTTCTGCGAAGTCAAATGCAGTTTTCTTTTCTTTTTTCTTCGGGGTGATTTTTGCCAGATGTCGCTTCACAGAATTCTGGTTTATTTCAAAGACAAAAGCCATGTCCCTAATCTGCAAGAAAAAGAAAAATGTCAATTAGTGACAGAGAATATAACATTACACGATCTCTAGAATTCGACAGTGCAAAAAAGATGGACGAGTGAACATATAGCAAGCCTACCTCAATCAAACTGCTTGAAACAAGACCCATCAGCTGTCCGGTAGAAACTTCCTTCCCATTTAAGAATATCGAACTCTTGCCCAGATTCTTCAAAGAAAAGGAACCATCTCCCTCCATTTTTATAATTGCCTAGCAGAAATGAGGAGAGTAATTATTCCCATGTACATCTGCAAGCAGTATAGGAGCAAAGGAATCTAAAAAGGATATCTGACAAGCTAAGCAGGTACAATCAATAACATACAGTTCAATTTCACAAGTGCATATAGCACAAACGTAGGAATATAATAAAAACTGGATGAACAAGCTCAGAGAGCTAAACAGTGTCTAAAACCAGTATTTCTAAACTGATTAATGAAGCTTCCTAAAAGTATGGTTCTTTATATCTTAATTAAGGATTTAATTCACATAGAAGGGCAGGAGCACCACTAAATACAATCTATTCTTAAATAAAAAGAGTGCCTGTAGTTCTAGTGGTCTTCCACTTCAGTAGTAATAGTAAATTGCTAATGAGTTTATTGCTCTCATTCCTCCCTCTCTCCAAGTATTCTGGTCAACAAAGTGATAGACCTTATCAACACATAGAACCTATCTTGAAATGATAACCGCATCCATGGCATAAGGCAACTGATGCTAATATATTCATGGATAATTTATAAAGAGGCAAAGTATCTACAACTAACAATTCAACATCTAAATTAAGTGTCGACAAAGCCTTTGGCAAGGTGGTCAGATACCTCCCCCATGAGGGGCAGGGATATGCAGACTCAAGGTTCAAGTCCCCCCCATCCTCCTCTATACACTGTCCATAAGTCACAAAAAAATGCAAGTAACCATGTCAAGGAAATCAAAATATCACACCTGTCGTCTAGATATTTTGTTAGCCCGCCCTTCTCTTCCTAAGTCAATATCAACATCCACATCCATGGTTGCCCTGCCAAGTACAACCTGCAAAGCATGGAGAACTTGCACTAGTAACATGTTCATCTTTTGTGTCACAAGTCAAGAAATCAGTTGCCCAACCAGGCAATTTGAAATTGGTACATACAAAAGCTCACATCTAATTTTAATACGGTGAAAACTTTCTACACCTTCATGCATTGAAATATAGAAAGAAGAACACACGCATAACCACCACTTATCTAACCAAAAAACTTGAATAACAAAAACAAGAGGACAAACAAATAGTTTGTAAAAGGAATTGAGAAAACAAAAGTCCATTAAGTACCTTTCCCGACCATATCAAGAAATTTTCTCCAATAATGGATGGAAGCAGGTTGATTGTTAGAGTAATGCAATATAAATCAAGCATGGATAAATTGAGTACCTCAGTTTCTTTAATGTAATGTTTCATATGACGGCCATATAAAACAGCAAGTGCCCCTCGAGATGCAGTAGCTCTTTGCATAGCAGACCGAGCACACTGTTCCAACCTAATGAGTGTCTTCCTTGAATGCTCATCTTGATATCTTGAGACTAGAAATTTCAAGAACACAAATCAACATGTGCAAACACTCAAAAAGTCAACAGTCCATGGATTCCACACTGCTTGTGGTTCAACCAGGACTAAACCATTGGTAGTGCAAATTGAACTTCATACCTTCGCTCCTAATGAAAGAATCAGATTCATCTGGACATAAATCCATCTCAAGTATCTGAAGTGAACATCAAATAATTGTTCTTTAAACACCCAGATATAATAAATACCACTGACAACAAAAAATAAAAAAGTTCTCATAATGAACACAATTCCCAAGATTTACCATGGCTTCAAGATCAGAAAAGCTAGGAACATCATCATCACTTTCGTATTCTATCTGATCAAATTTTGTCTTGTTTGCTTCAGGTTCCAAAACACTATCTACAATGGAACTTGCTTCTGCATAAGTAGAAATATCTTTGGTATTGCATTCATCTGACGGCTCTTCCTTTGTTGCACCATTTGCAGTAGAATTGGGAAATGCATGGGAGGTTTTGAACCTATATGGGTCAACCAGGGAATTCTGAGCCTGTCTGGAAATCACATGACATTGACCATCATGGAACTCAGATTTGGCAGCTTGACTAGATTCCGACAAAACGACCGGTCCTACCATCTTGGGAGCAGTAAAACATTGAGCAAGATTATCTTCTGTCTGCATCAAGCTCAGTTCTTCTTTACTATCATTTTGATTTGCAAAGGATGAGGCCTGGTCACTGCCCACTTTATGACACTCTTGTGGAGCAAAAGCTTTAGCTAAGAGAACATCATCGTTGCATGGGATTTCAGGATCCTCACTGTTCAACATGCAGCAACCTTCATCATTAAGTTCGGGAGAATGAGGATTTGACACCGATGCAGATGAAGGCACATTGATTTCCGGATGCCCAGAATATAACTGTTCAGTGTGCCCAGAATGTGACTGTTGGTCTGGAACTTCATCCAACTTTGAAGAATAAGTTGCAGCTTCTAAAGTACCAGGACACACATCTGAAACTAATGTCTCATGTTCTTTAGTCTTTGATGTATCATCTTCATGAACATCATTAGGAGAATTTAGCAAAAGTGAATTCACACTCTCATAGCAAGATTTATCAATAGCATCACCATCAAAGTTTAATAAAGCATCTGTTTCAGCTAAATCACCACCTGAGATAACAACTGAATTATTAATTTCATAGCCATCTTTTAACATCATATCTGAAGGAACAATATCATATACAGATGCACACATTTTCTTACCATCCACATCTTCAGGATGCACAATTTCACCTTCTACGTCCTGGCCTTTATCTAGAGGGCCATCATGTACTGGCATTACAGCTGCTGGAACATCTTCCATTGTTTTCCACAGCGGCATATCTGGTTGTGGCGATGAACATCCCACTGAGAAAGGCTTGATTTCCTCAAGACCAGATGGATGCCCAAATTTAACTGAAGCCTCAAAAATGACATGAGGAGACCCGCTAGACACATTATTCTGTTCAAGGTTCTCAACTTTTTCACTAAAGCAATCCTCCTTCAAAGTTACTTTCAGGTCATTGTCTTGTGATCGTTTATCTACACAACCTATCCCTAAATCACAGAATCCAAATTGGTTTTGAACACAATCTTCTCGAGGTTCTACGAGCTCATCATAGCCACCTCTATTTTGCATGCAATCATTGCCATTTGGTGATCCAAGAAAACTAACACCACTCGAGTTCGTCACATGGTAATTACAGGCCCTCTTCCTCATAGCATAATACGATCTTCTAACGCTTTCGAATTTTCTTTTAGCACTTCCATTTTCAACAGAGATATCACATTTACTTGATTTAGAAGATAAATTAGAAGCAGATAATTCAACCTCAATCATACGAGCCGCCGCTTGATCGGAAATAACAGGATCATAAAGCAGAGCACGCCATCGATCTTGTAATTCTTTAACAGTAAACTTCCGTGAAAATCGAACCGCACCTTTTGCTAGTGCTTCCAATGAAGCGCCGGACTGTAATTACCAAAATTTAAATTAATCATCAATTTCCACTAACCTTAGGGGTTTTATCTTTTCTCGTTTTAGACTTTTAGGTCAAGAAATGCAAAAGATTCGTTTGGAGAGTGTAAAATAGGAAATTACATTATGAGGAAAATTAGTAAGAGGAAGAAGAAAAGAGGTTACCTCAATGGCGTTCTTTAATAAGAGATCGTCTTCAGGGATCCAAGAGGAAGAAGAAGAAACTGAAGCAGGCAGAGCTGACATGGAATTTGAATTTTTTATTTTTATTTTTTTGCTATTTATATATATAACGAAATGCAGTGGTTGGATTTACAAAAATGAAAAAAGAAATTTTCAAAAAAAAGGAAAATAATAAAGATTTAACGGTTAACGGTTCATTTTTTTGTTTGGATTGTTGAATTTAGGGATCCGCCATGGAAATGAGGTTTGATTTTTTGTGTGTGTTTGGAGAGGGAGGTCTCTAAAGCTCCTTTCAGTAGTCTTTCGTCAGTCTGAGAAACGGACGGATCAGAAACGAAAGCTTTCGAAAACGCGACGTCCCTGGGGGAAGGGGCTCACGCGCTTGTGAAATTATTATCATACCAATCTTGCTTTTAAGCCCATCTCACCTTTCATTTGGATCCAGATTTTAAAACCCAATCTGGATCTTGAACAAAAAAGGTTTCAAGTCCAGGCCCGGCCTGGTTTAAAACATTATACGATGTCACCTCTAGCTTCTCTTCATTTTATTAAAATACTCTTAAATATAATAATTCAATTTAAACCCCTAAATCCTAAAATTAATAATTTAGTATAACATCTTAACACACCAAAATAATAATTAACTTTAGGCTATCAAAATCTTGACTACTCAACACTAAATTTATTTTTGATTTCATCCCTAAATACCTGTTAGAAAATAATTGTGTTCCTTCTGAAAGAATTTGTAAATAAGATGTCACTATATAAATCATGGTGGATGTATATAGTCCTTAAATCCAGAACTATCAACAAAAGATTTGTATTTACTGCACTCCAGAACAATAAGCCACATTAAAACCTTTGAAAATATAATTAGTTATACTTGAAACAATTGCATTCTGTTCCCAGGTTTCTAGTGCGACGCAAGTGTGCATGTACTGCAAGATCTGTTTAGTTTTAAAACAGCATTTCCAAGCATTAACCTTTTAAGAAAAAAAAAATTGGCTAGCATTGGCCCTCTTTATCTGATTTCTTGGTGAATGACTTGGATGTGACATGGTATGAACATTGGATCTTTTGCTTTATGATTGAATCATTATATTATATTAACCTGAAATGGAATATTTTCCTTTTGATCAGAGGGGTTTTAAGATGGAGGCACATATCCAATAAGCTTAGTTGTAGATGGACCCGAAGAAATTTTGGACCCATTTTTTGGACTTTAGATATGTTGGAAGATGAAGGAGCAAAGACAGAAGCATGGGGTGGAGATAAAAGGTGTTTAGACTTTTGGTCCAGAGAAGAAGCAACATAATGCTATTTAAAATGTCTGTCCTTCAAAGACCCGGATGCAGATTTAGGTGGCACTCTTTTTTAAGCTTTAAAGTTGTCTTAAGAGACAAAAATAAATAAATAAATTGGGGACCCTAAACCACAAATGTTCCTATAAATCCACTTTGTTGCAGTAATTAAGTTTCAGAAAGGTCCTAAAAGACCTGAAACTTAACCCTTTCATTGCAGACATAAGATCCACCATGAATTCTTTCACAGGCTTAACAGCGTTTAGCTGAGATTCTAACAGAAACTCAGCAAAAGCCTGTTTTGGGACCACATTAATTTATGCCCACAACTCCAAATTAAACTTAATATTATTGCTGCAGATGCCCAGTGGTCAGTGGCCACAACGTAGGCAGCAGATATCGACATATCCCCCCCACGCACCCTCACCATCTCTTAATGCCAGAATAGAATCCCAGTAGCCTTAAATGAGTTTTTTGGCCCTTCTCTGGGTTTTGCATTTCAACCAAAAATCCTTTTTATTTGCGTAATCATTGATTTCTTTTTCTTTCAGATAACTCCAAACTGCAAACTGCCAAAGCTTTTTCACTCATCTTTACTTCTTTTGCTTTATTATTTTATCCATACCAGGAGATTGGGGTAGAATAATAATTAAGATTTATAATAGAAAATGAAAGTGGGGGTTCCTGGTGGCAATTGCAGTACATAGTCCGATGGATAAAATATGAGCACAAATAAATAAAACTGGGGAGAATTTAGTGATTCCCCCTTCCCATTTTATTCATTTTTCAGTGAGAGTTATAAATTCCGGGGAACAAAATGAAAGTTGACGGAGAATCCAGCTGAGTTTCATGCAAAAGTGGCAGTCATCACATGACAAATCCGACAAAAAGTGAAGGTTTTTAGGAGCATTGAGCAATGGGGAAACAGTCTCAAATGCTCGACAACTCAACAGCTAAAATAGCATTATAATTTTACATCCCATCACCCAAACTGCCATCCGTGTTAAAAAGAATAAAACATACCTCAGCCAGGCAATGGGAAAAAGAGATGATTCTCAGAAACTAAATTTTGTTTAAGGCTTCAATTCTTTTAAATGTCTTTTCGGGGGAAAAAAAGATGTGATGGGACACAGTGTTTGCTTACAGTGGACGCTAGGGGGAAAAAAAATACCCTTTCGAATTAACACACAAAGATGAGATCAGATGGATGATATAACCATTATTGAATGATCGAAAATCTTAGTTTATCAGTCTTTCAGTACCCAACATGTCGAGTAAACTTTACTATATTAGGGAAAACCGTACCAAGAATATTCTTAAGTTTCCTGGGTGCAATTCGAGGAATGTTGGCTGGATAGATGAAACTAATTGCAGCAAAACAAACAGGTAAAAAAAACCCTTCATGGCAAGATCACAGCATAGACCCAAGGATTTAATGAAGCATGAACTGAACCTGATGATATTATAATAGGACATCAATTATTGCACCAAATAAATAATAAAAACAAAAGGAAGATCCAAGGTTTTCCATGTGGTTGTTCCAGTTGAAACTCAAAAACATGCCCAGAATAGCCACTTCAACCCTAAACAAGAACCTTTTTGTATTCTCCAAAAGAAAAGAAAAAAACCGACTCGGTTTCAATAGGTCCATTAGCGTTTATCTTTTGCTCTTAAAACCAGACACAGATACGACATATGATTGAACTCTTTCTTGATAATAATAATTAATAATGTTGTAACCCTCTTGTTCTGTCGTCGTCATATACAGCCTATTAACTTTCAATCCCTTCATGTCCCAAACATACTAAACAAATGACTCCAGTGGGTCACTCAAAAGCTAATTATTGGGTTTGCATGCTCCCACCAAATTCCAGTTAACCATTACTCTACAAGTAGCTTGAACATTCATGTCTAAATAAACAAAGTGCATATATACTGGGAAACACTAAGAACTTAAATTGAATTTTTTTTAAATATTACAGTATAAGATTGATGTTATCAATAATACTCTTAATGTCACAATGCAAAGAAGTCATGGAAATGAAACTGCTCAGAAAACAAGAAAACAAAACACTTGCTATATATATTGAATTACATGCATGTTTCAAGCTCCTTTCAATTTTTATTTCTAAAAAAATTACTTTAATCCATTTTAATACACTGTGCCAGAAAGATCCATTTATAGATAGTTTGTTTCAAAAAAAAATTTAAGTTCAGTTATTTTATCAATGTCAAGTGAAGCTAAATTTCCATGAGGAGAAGGCAGGTTTTTGACGTCCATATTTAATTAAATGACATGAAGATTACTTGCAAATGCAACTGACTTAATACTTAGTTTCTATGCTTAATTTACTGATCAGTTAGATTGTTTGATGTTCATAGATCAAGTGAGATTCCTTTTACATATAGCGAACAAGATGCTTCACCCATTTAACCATATTTGGTATTACAAGAAAACAATAAACCATTGCTTTTTAGTATTTTCTATGTCCAGTTTATCTTCAAGGTTCATAACTGTCTCTTCCAACAATGTTCTCTCTTTAAAATTTATGTTTTTTTAGAATGCAATGTGCCTTACACAAACACCTATTGATTAACTTATGTTTTTAAGCAAAATTAAGTTAAAACTATTATTTTCTGAGATCCCTATACTAAGCAACAAGGACCCGAATAAATCCCAAATGGAGCCAGGTCAAACCACATTTTGAGGGCAAACTCTCCCAATGTTGCACAAAACTCGAATTTAAAGGGCATAAAACTCTTCCCCCAGGAAACTTAAAAACATGTTAGCTATGGCCTTATAGTTTAATCCAAATTAAGCTAGAATGTGATAAAGTGGTTTTCTGACAGACCATGAGTAATTAGCCATGAAACAAAGAGACATAGTACACAGCAGCTGCAATTGAGTGCTTGAAGTAATTGAAACATGTTATATAACCGTGTCTTAAAAGCATGTAATGACAAAAAAGAAACCCTACCCTGTAATTAAATTTCCTGTCATCGGGAGGTGAGAACAAGGGAACAGTGTCGAGCCGAAAGAAAGGAAAGAAAAGGTCCATTAAGGGACAGGCTTCGCAATCTTTTAGTTTAATTCATACATTGGCAATTTTCCCGACTTTTCAAATAATGCAGACATGAATATGAAACAGTAATTGTATGCAACCATGCATCTTATTTGGTCGTTACAGACAATGTTGCAGAAAAAAATTTGAAAAAACGAACAGATGATAAGATATATTTCCCATTTTATCAAGAAGTTAAGTCATATCTATGTTATGCATACGTCTATTCTAATGAATGAAATGATAAATGATGATGGTGATGATAATTATCACATGAATATATATACATAGAGAGAGAAAGAGAGAAGGATTTTATGTTTCACCTTTTGAACTTGAATGGAAGCTAGCTAAGCTTTCATGGATGGCTGGACCGCCCATACCGTGATAAGGAAAAAAAGATGCTGTCTTTGTAGTTTGTCCAACCAAAGAAGAAACCAATATTCGTCCCACATTGAAACTGGTAAGCATACGGGTAAACAGCAACAGGGAAAAGCAGCTTCCCCAAGTTGAAAAAAACCAGCCAGAAAATCTAAAAATTTTTCCATATTATTTCAACCCCACAATCTCACTAAAATATTAAAAATATTTCTCTAACTTACAAACACTCACTCGACACGCCACATGCTGTGCACATTTTCGTACAAAAACAGCTTTAGATTTAGAAGCAGCAAATATAGTTGCAGTAGTAGAAGCAGCAGAAGAAGAAGAATTTATATTGATGATTTGGAACTAAAAAGCATTCAATTTTTTTCACAACAAAAATACCAAACATCTCTCTCTCTTTCTCTCTTTTCTTAAACCTTTTTCTTAACAACTACCTAGTTCATCAATGGTGGGTGTCAAATGTTGTAGTACTTCATTATGATCGAGGGCAAGAAAGTAGACAACGAAGAAGAAGAGACCTAGAAAAAAAGACTATGGACGTGTTTTTAAGATCTTGGGTTCGGGAAAAACTGCGTACCAGCCATGAAAGTGTTGAGTGGAGCTGCATAAAGAGAGGAAGGATCTAAAAATGCGACGGTTGATGAAGACGCAGCGGCTGTAACGCTGCTGCAACTGGCGTTGCCTGCGACGGTACCCGCGTTGGAGGCGGCGGCGGTGGGACCAACAGTAATAAGATCAAGTTGTTGGATTCCATCGCCGGAAGAACTCTCACCAACTGCAGCAGCCATGTTGTAGCCGCTTTCGGGGCCTTGATTGTAAAGAATTCCCTTGAAAACATGCCCTCCGATGTTCACAGCCGTCTGATAAGCATACTGATCGTCACCATCTTCAATGCCACTCACTCTCACGCACCGGAACATCGCTTCAGAGTTCACTTCCGCCGGAAAATTCCCCACTTCTAACCCTAAAAAGAAAAGAAAACAGCAATAGCATGGATGTAGGTGCAAAACAAAATGAGATTCTATTAATTTTGCTGTTTTCAATGATTTATAAGTGAAAACCAAGAGAAATGCAAGCAAGCACAATGGGGTTAACACAAAACCATAAACACGGGGGTATGCAAAGAGAAAAGGAGAGAGATGACGCGTAGAAAGAGGGAGGAAAAAGAAAGGTTTCTTCCCTGTCAAAACATTCGTCACGATTACAAAAAAAAAAAAAAAAAAAAAAAAAAAGTATGTAGAAAAGGAAATGATGGAGAGAAAGCTGCTGGAGAGTTAACTATGGAGGTTGATTTCATTGCACGCAATTGATGTATGTGTGCTTCCTTTAACTTTTCTCATTTCCTTTTTTTCCTTTCCCTCTTAAGTTCTTACAAAAAATAGTCAATCTTCGAGACTGTGTGTGAGTGTCACTGAGAGCTGGCATAAAGTGTATTAGTTAAAGAAAGAACACACCCCAAGAAACAAAACTATACCTGACGCGTTTGTGGGTAAACGAGTGAAGGCAAGAGGAGAAGATGTTGGATTCTCTCGCTGTCTTTTGGGATTCTCTCCACGAAGCTGTTGTTGCTGCTGCTGTAAAGAAGCAAGTTGTTGTTGTCTTTCACGGCGCTTGGAAGCAGGAACCCAAGTACTTTTAACATGGGTTTGGCAGTCGAATCCTCGGCTTTTACAACAGGTTCTACACCTCATGTGAAGGCAATCCTTCTTAGCTTGATTACCGCAATCTTGGCAACTTACGCCTCCACCTCCACCACCCATCACCATAAAAGCCGATCTCGAGGAGGAATCATCAGCGATGTTGATCGAGCTCCTGCTAGGTCCAACTCCTAATCCAGCTGCTGACGAATAAAGATCTTGTAGCTGTTGGCCTTGCTGGTTGTTGTTGTTGTTGCCGATGCTTTGGTACTGGCGTTGGAAAGCTTCTTGCTGTTGCCACAATTCGAAACCCTTGAAAGAAGCATCCTCATTTTTGTACCAAAACCAGCTCTCGGGTTGGATATCGGTCGGCGGTGGATTGTTTCGTTGGTCTTCTTGGCTGTTGCTCCCTCTTCCTCCTAGTGAAAAAAACCCCGCCATTGTTCCTCCTCTAAACCTCTCCCAGACCTCAATTGTGACCGACAATCCATATCAGAAGCTTCCCCACCTCTCTCTTTTGATTTTCAGAACCCGATTTTTTTTTTGTTTCCCACAGCCGCTATTGCCAATTCTTCTCCTTTTGCACGTGTTTAAGCACACGCTGCTATCTAACAAAACAAGAAGTGAAAGTGAGCAGTTGTTGTTGTTGTTGCTAATCAGTACATAGTAATTTATTCGTTGTTTTTTTTTGGCTGGTGTCGGTGCACCCCTAATTGCAAGAAAAGAAAGGAAACAAGGGAAAAAAAAAAAAAAAAAAGAACCAAGGGATTGTGGTATAGGAAAAGCGCAGCGTCTATACTCGAATCAAAGCTTTGCTTGCTTCCCCTTTCACTTTCCTCAAGGATTTTTCGTTGTGCTGCGGCCTGGCTTTTGAACTTAACTTTGTTTTTCTTGTCGTTGCAAAGGCATTTAAGACACGATACAAGAATTTACAGCACTCTTTTCTGCCAACGCCGCCATGCCCCTTTCTCTCTCTACTGTAAACTGTTATTAACCCAATTTAAGTCTCTTCCCATAACCCCATCTCTCTCTCTTTCTCTGATTTCTTGCAGGGTCTTTTCTTTTCTTTTCTTTTCTCGTGTGTTTCTTAATGAACAAACAAAAAACTCGAAACGAAAAAAATTAAACTATAAATAAACAGTTTAGTTTCTGTCCTTTTCTTTAAGAACCTGTGTCTCTTCGTTGGCAATGGCCCTTAAAGGGTAACGGATCAACCGCTGCCCGCCCACCTTCTCATTCCCATCTAAGGGTCAATGATTTTCCACGTGTCGTCCCACCAGCCTTTTCCAAGTTATGCCCGCTAGGGCTTGGATTTTGCTTCAATTACCCAAATGGTTGCTTGCTTAAAAAGCCTTAAACTTGGATTTTTAGGTCCTCTTAATTGTTATTCTCTCAGCTTTTGTAGCTGTAAAGCATTTGCTCATCCACTGTTTTTGGAACATCTGTCGGGGATAAGGGTCTATCTGTAAATGATGAAGAATTTCAGGGTGAGAAAGAGAATTTTCAAAAATATGGAGAAACGTTTTATACTGACATTAAAATATTGAAAAGCAAATTTATTTGGATTTGATTTAGTAATGTGTTATTAAGATTTTATTCCTACTAAATAAATTTGGGATTAGTTTATTAAGATGGAAAGTTTTGGGCAATGTGATATAGAAATATATTAATCATGTTAGTGAGTGAGGTATAAATTGTGGTGTTAGAGCAACTTTGCATGTCTACCCTTTACCTTTTCTTTTTCAATTTTTCTTTTATGAATGGTTAATCAACAAAAGTTTTTTTTTGTAATTAAGTCATTTTGGGACCGTTATTTTTCTTAAATGACGTGCATTTTTCTATTTGCTATGCAGTCAAGAGAGGTGGGGTTGACTAAATAGTCATGCAAATAATATAAAAAAGAAAAAAATAGAGCTAAAATGTTTCACGTTTTTATTTTTTTAATCAAAAGAGATAATAATAAATAAATACATAAATTCTTTTTAAACAAGGGGACACTACACCTTCTTCCAATTCTGTGACCTAACTTTTAAGATTTTTCATTTTAGTAACTTAATTATTAAATCTCTAACAATAGTTAATTTGTACACACCATATCATGTTCATACTTTTATTTTGGCCACCTAACTTCTAGGTTGCTTTTATTTTAATCACCTAAAAAATATCATTTTTTTAAAATATTGTTCGGGTAAAAAAATGTTAAGGGTTAAAGTGAAAAAGCAGTAAAAACTCAAATAATGCTTTAAAAATTGTCAAATTATACTTGTTTACCCCTTGCCAGGAGTTCCAATTGTCTTTTTCTTTTTCAATATTGAATTTTAAATTTCAAAACATCAAAATCAATTAAATAAGTTATTGAAATTTTTTTATACCTTGATAGTATCAATTGAATTATTACTATAATATTAAAATTAAGTAAATTAATTAATTTACTAATTGTACATGAAACCCAATTTTTTTTAGATTATATGATATCAAATCTTTCAAACTAAGCTAAAAGCAAAGAAAAATCCTTATAATTAGTTAAATCAATTAAATATATCTTCCATGCCAAACAAAACCCAAATTTTTTTCATCACTTCTTTACCCAAACAAAGAACAAACAATTAATTTAATTGATTGCAATTTTTTTTTTTTTTTTTTTGCTTTTAACTTAGTATGAGTTATCAAGTTAACTTCATTAAGAATAATATGGAAACATAAAATAAATTTTCAAAATTTAGAAGGAGATTAATTTAATTAATTGTAATATTACAATAACAAATTGGTTGACATTATCATGGGATAACAAATTTTTAACAATTTATTTAATTGATTTTTATGTTTTGAAATTTAAAGTTTCAATATTGAAAAAAATTAAAAGTTTACGCAACATGATAAACAAGTACAATTTGACCATTTTTTAATGTATTATTTTAGTATTTACCACTTTTTCACTTTAATTCTTAATTTGTTTACCCCAGTCAATACTTTAGAAAAGGATTTTTTTTTTTACTAAAATGTAATCGACTGAAAAGTTAATTACCATTAAAGTTTCAAGGATTGAGTGACTAAAATGAAAGCGCCCTAAAAGATGAGTGATGAAATTGCAAGAATTTCATTTTTGGTGACCAAAATGAAAGTGTCCTAAAAGTTAGATGACTTAACTAGGTAGTTTACCCTTTTAAATATTATACTTGATGTGACTTTTATTAATTGGGCAGTTTGGCCACTCGCTATTATTATTCATTAGAAATCCACGTCATTGAATGGTATCCATGTCATCGGCTGACGTGGGAAATTTCCCTTGACTTTAAAAATTGGTCTGGAGTAATTGATAGAAATTATGAGGCATGACCTTTTTTCTTACTCGTTTTTAGTACGGAACCAACACAATAATAAAAAATTGGAAAGAGAAAGAAAGTTGAATCGAAAGCCATTTAATTATAGATAAGATTAGATAAATGTAGCTTTAATTATAAAGAAATAATATTATTAAAAATATTTTATTATATAAATATTTATATTAAAGTATATAATATAATAAATAAATAAACACAACACAACAACGAACTAAAAGAAAAGGCTCGGTTGTTTAGCTGATCTAAACGGTCTAAATCAATGCTTTATTAATGGTTAATGAAGAGTTTGATAACAATTAACAAATACTAACTCTCTATTAAATAAATTTTATAAAAGGATATATTTCAATTTTATATTCTGTAATTTTCAATTAAAATTAATAAAAATCTAATTACTTATAAAAATATTTTATTTGAAGGTAAAATATTCTATTTTTTATTAAATCAAATTATAAATTTCATTGTATTCTAATATAATAATATGTTAAATATAATGTAATTTTCAATTAATATTTGTATGCTTATTAATTTTTTGGGTAAACTACACTAGTAGTCACCTAGCTATTAGTTTTTTTTTTTTTGTCATCCAACTATAAAAAGTTACAAAATGGTCATTCAGCTATTAGTAAATTTCTTTTTTGGTCATCCAACTATTCAATTTTATCTTTTTTGTTACCAGTTGGCTAATGGTAGAAGCTTTTAAAATTGGCATAGTAGCAACTTTAACCCTCAACATTTATACATTATATCAATTTAGTGTTAATTCTAAAAAATCTAACCTCAACATTTACACATTGTGTAATTTAGTTTTTTTTTTTTTTGCAGTTTTGCTTTTCATTGTGTCCCATTCACCTAAAAAGTTAAAAAAAATTAATTTATCAACTAAATTTAATTGGAAATATACAAAGAATAGAAACATCCAAAATTCTAAGATAATAATTTTCATATTTTCTCTTCCTTTTTTTTAAGTTAACCCTCACTGTAACAAAGAAAAGTAATATTGCAAAAAAAAAGACTAAATTACACGATGTGTAAATCTTGAGGGTTAATTTTTTTAGAATCAAGACTAAATTGACATAATTTATGAATGTTGAGGGTTAAAATTGTTATTATATCAATTTTAAAAGCTGCCACTGTTAGCCAACTTGACCAAAAAAGACAAATTTGAATAATTAGATAACCATTTTATAACTTTTCATAATTGGGTGACCATAAAAGGAATTTACTAATAGTCAGTAAACAATTTGTAACTTTTCATAGTTGGGTGACTAAAAACTAAATTTATTAATAATTAGGTGATTACCAATGTAGTTTACCCTAATTTCTCTTATGGAAGTTATGAATAGTGTCAAATTTTCAATTGCAAAGAATATTTTTGAATAATTATAACTAAAAAAAATTTGACACTAATTATAATTAAAACTAATCATTATAAAGAACGTTCTCACCAATAACTAGAATACATCCAAACCTTTACCAAAATAAATCTATACAATATTCATACATGATGAGACATAAAATATAAACTGAAAACCCATGATTTATATGTAGTGAAGTTCAAACTTGAGATGTTAAAATTCTCATAGCCTTAACCTTACCATTAAGCTAATTTCAAAAGAAAAGAAAAACAAAAGCTTGAACATTTCAAATAGAAAAATTAAAAAATGACAAGGTACGGTTGGCTATAAGTTTATTTAAGAAAAAAAAGTTATCAATGATAATATTTTGTTTGTTATCAATGATAATATTTTGTTTTTACTTCTCTTTTACTTTTTTTTTCCTTTTAAATCTTTTTTTAGGTAAACACATGTTAAATATTTAAAAATTAATTTTAATTTAATTTTATATACTAGCATTGAGTCAAATTATTTTTTCTTTATCTTTTAATTTAATATTGTAATTATTTTTTCATTAAACCCTTCTAAATAATGATAACTAAAAAAATTATACAATAATTTAACAAATTTATCTCATTTTTAATATATAATTGAAATAAATGTAAATTTTAAATACTTCATTTTAATTGAAGTCAAATATATATTTTTATGAAACAAGTCATATATATTAATTTTATAGTACTTTAAAATGTGAATAAATCTTTTTATTTTGTAACTAAAAATAAAGAAAAATAACAGAAAATACATAGATAAATGATAATAATGGTTTATGTGTCATTTTTTTATTTTAAATTTGCTTGATAAATACCTTTAAGGGGTTATGTGATTTTCTTCAAACTTGAAAATGTTAAACGGATATTCTTCAAACTATAGGAGAGAGTGAAAGAAAGGTGGGTGTTATAAGTATCAATATATATTTTTTAATAATCTCATTATAAGTTCTAATTAGCTTTTTTTGACACAATGCCTAGAACTACTTATAACCCTTCCCCAACCCATAAATAGAAGGATAATGCGCTTTAGCGCACTCGAATCTATGCCCTCTTGCATTGGCAACAATGCCCATGTCAATTGAGCTAAAACTCAATCAACAAGTATCAATATTAAATATGAACAAGATTAAAAGATGTTGCTATAAAAGCTAAGAGTTTTTCTTTTTCTTTTTTTGCATAACTCAAATAGTTGAATTCCATGTTTGTTGTAAATCACCCAAAAAAATTATCTCATCTGTCACAGAAAGAAAGAGTTCAAAAGTGGGTGAGAAATCATTCAATCATCAGGCTGACACCACTTACCCCTCGTCATTCCCTCATTCTTCTTCATCTTATGATTGCTTTTGTTGTTGGCCTTCCTGTTTCTTCCATTTTTTTATTTTTTTTGTCTTTTTGGTTATTGAGTTCTGCCTTACATTTCCTTGTTATGTCTTATGTTAGCCAGATGAGTGAGGATGGATCGTCTGCTCACCCCATATGCCTACCACGGTGGCTTGGAGCTCTCCTCCTTTTAAACTAGGTTCTTATGGTATTCTGTTTGTTTGTTTTAGGATGCTTTATGGTGTCTTGTGATTTTCAAGCCCCTTTTTATTACCACCCTCGATCATGTTTAAGGTTGTTGGGCTAGATTGGGAAGTAATGACCCTCTTTTATCTAGATACAACTAGGAAAAGTAGAACTTGCCCGAAAAGTGCAGGCGTTGCTGAAACTAACTCATGATGGTGGGGTATTATGATTGTATCATTGGTGCCTCTACCTTTAAGTTTGATTCCACCCTTAATCATGTACATTGCTTCTATCCTAACTTTTGACTCTAATATAACGATCTAAATTTCAATGGTATCAGAAAACACGATTTCAGAACTCCATTTTTCTAAATCGAGTTCATAAATATAAAATAGGAATATTTACAAAGTTAATATGAGAATATAATAAAGATTGGTTAAGTGATTTAGCCAAAAAGATAGTTAATTAAAACTTAGGGACTAAATTGTAAAAGTCCAATCGCTATTGAGTTTTAATTAAGAAAAGGCTTGAGGACATAGATAGCAATTATTCAAAGGATTAAAATGGTAAATAAACCAAACCATAGCATGAAATAATGGATGTTGATGATGTTTCCACTTAGCTTTAGTTAATAATAAGATTAGTATATTAAAACTTAATTAAGTTAATTAATCTAGATTAATTAAAGCCTAATTAAAGTATAAATAGGTAAGATAATGGAAAATTTCATCATCTTCTTCACTCTTCCACTATCCACCATGGATGAAAAGAGATGAAAGCTTCAAAAAAAATTTCTTTCACTTTCAACCAATATTTAGTTAAGGAAATCAAGTCATTTTCTTTTAATTTTTATAGATTTATGATCATGGGAGCTTGATTTAGCTAGCTCATGTATCAATTTATTCAATTCTTAAGCTTTTAGCAAGTTACTATTATAGAGAAATTGATGAATTAGGTTTGAATTTGGTAGTTATTAAGCTTAGATCTTGATAAGAACTAAATTGTAACGTTAAATAAACTTGTTTGTTAACTTTGTAATATTAGGGACTAAATTGAATAAATGGAAAACTTTTCATGAAATTAGTCATGAATATAAAGTATAAAGTCTCTAAAAATAAGAACGTGAAATCAGATTTTGATCCGAAGCTAGGTATTGAAAAATATGCATATACCGAATATATGGACTAAAATGAATAAAATACAAAATATAAGTGTACTCAAAGAGAGGATTAATTAGGGTATTGCATCTCATGGCATCATTGTTAGTGAGCCATTGAATAGCTATTATATGTTGAATTATGATATTGATTTGGTATGTATATGTACATTTGCATAAAACAAGAATTGGATAGAAGTGGAGCTTGTAAAAGAAAGGCTAAAGTTCTGGAATAAGCCTTGAAAGATCTACTCATTTTGTGTTTTGAAATGTAAGTTCTCATGGAACTTGTTATCTTTCCTTTTTTGATAGGTGTGCTTGTGTTTGATTTCATTGTTAATTTTATCAATACTTATAATTATGCTAAATTTATAATGGAATTTGACATATGAGGTTAGAAAACATAAATGAATAAGGATGAATTGTGATAAGTTGAACAATGTTATGTATATTGAATTGTGATTATAAGAATGGAAAAAAAATCTTTACATGTATCATTGATTTAATGTGTGATCGTACTTAACTTTGATCGACGAATTAGAAAAATTGAAATATGATGGTCACTCCTTATGTATATACATATATGAATGGTTGACATGTAAACTTAGTATAAAAGCTAATAAGCAATTGGCATGCCAACAGGGTCATGCGCGCACTTATATACGGGTTTGTTGATGATGTGGAGATTCCGATATGTCAGTTGAGATCCAACATTTGTTGTGGATCTTCAAGTATTCATTGTCTCTTCAGAGACCTTGCTATGATGGAAAGGCATATTTGCATACGTATATGCATTTGATACCTACGAGCTTGGCACTTCGATGCTTTGGTGTGATGAAGTTTATGCTCATATGAGCTATCTTCGTGTGGTGTAGTTAACCCGCGTTTCTAGGTCTATTCTTAATAAGGTTGCACTGAGCGAAATGTTAAAATTGAATCTTGAAATTGGGAAATGAAAATGAATCGAATTTGATAAGCTATAAAGGTATGTAGTTATAATTGTATTAGCATAAACTAGTATTCTAATGAATATATGTGAGATTGTGATGCCCTTATGTGAATTGGTACAAATTGATGATATTTTGGTTATATGTATAATGTTTAATACATATGAGTATTTATGTTTCCTATGTTAAGTATGTTGTAACATGATGTGCCTTGTTTTAGTTAGATATTACCTAGTTCTTTTGATAGTTAACATGCTTACCTATGATCAAGGCAAGTGTTGTAAATTCAATTTGAATTTACTAAGTATTAAATGCTTACTTATCATTGATTTCCTTACATGTAGATCCCTAACTGCTAGAAATCTCAAAGCTGAATCAGTGTGAATATCACACAATCAACAAGACATAAGGTCGTGATGTGATATCCATGACATTGGGATGAGGAAAGTTGATGAGTTATGTTGCGACTTTGGGGATTCCAAAAGTTTACAGTATGTAAAAGAGCTTTCGTAAGCTCGTATAAAACTCGAAATATGATTAAATAATATATTGTGAATGCATTCCATACTTGGCGGTATGCTGAAATAGTTAAATTGTGTTGTCAATGGTTGTGGTTGATCTGAAAATGAATGTGGCATTCTATGGCTTGGACCCGATGATCGGTTAGGTATAGGTGTTACATCCAATCTTTAGTTCCACATCTTTTTTGAAGCAAAGTTATTTTTTCTTCTAAGTAATTTCATAGTGTGCTTGTGGTCCCTCCTTTTATGGGATCCTCAAATATATCTTATGAAGTGGATTGATGTTTTATGGCTTTGATGAAATATCGTACATGAACTCAAGTTGTTGTTTCACTCGATCAAGGTGCTATGATGTGGAAACAAATAATAGGCACCCACACTTTGAACAATGCAAACTACTCAAAAGTTATCTCGAGTATGATAACAAAGGTATATCATCAACAGAAACTGCAAATATATACAAATACAATCATATTCATTTAACGGGAATAATGAATTGCATTGAATGCAAATATATTATCTACATACATGCTCACTAGCTTGTCAATTAATTTCTTGTTGCATATTAGGAGATCATAAATATTGGTAATTGAATACATTTTAAGATATTATACATGATTATGTTTTTACGTGTTATTAAGAGAGAACTCCCATGGTTTGGAAAGGATTAGAGCTAATCATGACATTCATATCTATGCCCATGTTTGTTAAATCATGTTACAACTATTTATTTTGTCGATCGATTCTCAGATTGTCGTACAAATATGTCAAAATCACTGAACCCCAACTGAATATATTAATCATTTGAAGAGACTTCAATAGAGGAAGATATATGGTATGGACCTTGACAACATCCTCATACCATCCAAAGCATTCAAGCTCTAACATATCGATCCATCTCCTCCACAATTACATACAGTGCAAGGGGCCAATTTGACAAGCCTTTCCAATTATGTGCATTTCACTAGATTCTCATCTAATTTGTTTTTTTTTTTCCTTATCCTTAGATGGCACGACATTCAATAATCGATGGCACCCTAGTCTATATTTACGTTACTATCTCTAATTATTTCATCCCCGTCAATTGGAAGGTTGATTATTAAAGCGACATCCTTCTAGCGTTATAGTCACTTTTCTATATGAAAAATGAAATATATGAGTTTTTGACTTTTTATTTTATTTTTATCTTTTCAACAATGTAACAAGAAACTTTGATATCATATTAAACTTTATCACCTTAGACACCACATATAAACTAGTAATCTTCAAGCATCTTATAGACATCCATTGACCTCCGAGAGTTATAGATTATGTCGAGCACAAACAATTCAACATTTTTGTTATTCAAAATATCACCAAAGAAGAATATTTAATTTTGTAAAATCTTAAAAATATTTTTAAAAATATAACAATTTAAAAAAAATGAGATAGGATTTTTCTCATATTGATGGCATGGTTTGCTATGTGTTCTTCTTGAAAACTTAATGTGGTGATTTTTCTCAGAAAGGTACATTTTAGAGTTTGAGAAATTTTAGGTGGAAAGTAAAGAGAAATGAGCTGGATTATTTATAAAGGTAGCATTTTACTCCCATGGTTGTCGACTTCTTCACATTAAATAGATTGATTAGGCTAATGGGAAAACAAGTTCCCTAGTTAAACTTCACAACCTTGAATTCAACAACTATTGTACTAGAGGTATTGTTCACTGCCTTTGCATACATCCAACCTAAAATAAGAGGCACGAGCTTTTGTGGTGATTTGAACCACTAAACTCTATACTCATAGGTGTTAAGATAACTTTAAAAAGGTATTCTGATAAATAACTTTTGCAAAAACGTATTGTAATAAATAATAAAAACTATCACAATAATCAAATAAAAAACCCAGAACTTTATACCTTTTCTTTATAACCAACATAAGCAAGTGAATTACAAAAAAATGATGATTTTTAAGCATAGTTACTAGATTAGGCCGGTTTTTACGAAATTTATCGGATTAGGCCGACTTTGGAAAAAGAAAGGGAAAACATGTAAGAGCCCTTTTTTTGTCAAATCGGAACAGTGGTTTTAGGACCACAAATTCGAGATTAAAAATATTTGTTTTATTATTATTTTAACGTTTACAGTATGATATTGTGTTGGTGTGAAAATTTGTAAGGTAATTTTATCGATTGGTAGGTTAATTTGATAAAAAAGGCTTAATCGTGTAAAATATAAAAGTTGCATACTATTTGTTTAAAGTGCTTAATTGTTATGATTAATTAAATTAAAAGCCCTTATAATGATATTAGACCATTGGAAGTGTTAATGGACATTAATGGACATGCATTATAAACTTTTATGTTTATTCATTAAGGGTAAATAAGTAAATTGATAAATTAAGTTAATAAAAATATGACAAAACATGATTATTGCTTCATCCTTTTTCCATTGCCAAACTTGAAGGAGAAGAAATCCATTTTAAGGATTGAAATATTTAGCCATTTCAAGATCAAATTGGAAGTCCGTTTTTGCTTTATTTTTTATGATTTCTATGTTTTTATAATCGTTGCAGCTCAATTTGGCTAGCCAATACCTTAGATTTTGAAACTGTTATAGATTTTGAGAGTTTCCATTATTGAACCTATGTTTTATTTGATGTTTAATGTTGAAATATGAATTTTTGATGATAGATTTTTATGTTTTGTAAAGTGATTTTTGATGAAAATGCATAATAGGGATTAAATTGTGAAAGTTTAGGGGCTAATGTGCAAATAGGTCTAAATATATGTCTTGGACTAAATTGAATGAATGGTGGATTTAATAAGTTAATTTTGAATATATTTAGATCAAGAAAAGAGGAATCTGGAATTAGATCGGGGGAAAAGCAAGGTTATCGAGTAGTCGATCCGATCTGTCAATTTCGAATACGAGGTAAGTTCGTATATGGTAATTTTATTATAAAAGTACGTTAAAACCTTTGATCTTGCATAAATTGTGATTATGAGATTATGGATAATGTTCGAATTGTGAAAACAACTCTACGAATGCATTCGATGATAGAAACGGAAAATATGAAAGCTCGGTTGAACTTTAGGAATAGATTTGGATACTAGTGTCATGTTATTAGATGATAAGTTTAGTTGGCTTCAGGCCATGATATTAGCACTTCGGGTACGGGTTATACTAATTTGGTTTCGAGCCGTGCATATCGGATGATTTGGCTTCAGGCCATGATAATTATTCTTCGGATAAGTTACATTGATTTAGCTACGAGCCATGGTATAGGTACTTATCGTATGAGACTATTGAGTATCCAATTTCTATTCCAAATGGTTCAACGGGTAAACGAATGATGAGGTTGGGGAAGAGGTTAGTACAAGACGATACATGTATATACAGAACCTAAATGAGTATTAAATAGAGAAAGTTCAATGAGATGGTATTTAATCATGTTTTAAGACATGAGAAAGGTTTGTAGTTAATATGAAATTGGTTGATTTACATTTATTTGACGAATTAAGTTATTTGCATATGAGCTTACTAAGATATGAAGCTTACTTCGTATTATTTTTCTATGTTTTATAGTGAATCAAGGCTAGCTCAGATCCGGAAGTGATCGGGAACATCATCACACTATCAGACATCTATTTGGTACTTTTGAGTTATGTATATATGGTATATGGCATGTATAGGCTAGATGTGGTATTTTGGTTGTGATTATAGCCATGAGAGTTGGCTTGTAAATGATGTTAATATTGATGTATGTTTGGCTAATAGAAATGTCTTATTTTGGCATGTTTGATATGAATATGGTTAATTGTTTTATGAAGTATAAATGTTTAAGAAATGCTTTGATGAAGTATGATTTTAGAAGTTGAGTTAATAAGTATTTGATTAAGTAAATGGCATTGAATTTAGTATTGAATTTGATTGAAATGGATATTATATGAATTGTGCTTTTGGTTAATGATTTTGGTTGCCTAATTGAATGATGAAATGGTACCATTTTGGTTGTTTAGGTGAGCATGAGTTGGGGTGGCAAATTGGCCTTGCAAATGGCCTATTTTTGTCCACACGGGCGTGTGTCTCGGCCATGTACGACACACGGTCATGTTATACGGCCGTGTGTCCCTTGGTGTTGTTATTAAAATGAAGTCAGTATGCCCTACACGGTCTCACACACGGGTGTGTGACTGACCGTATGTTACAAGTGAGTATACCCCCTAATTGGCACAAGGCCTAGCACACAGGTGTGTGACATGGCCGTGTTGTATAAGTCAGTATACCCTCCAGTTTTTACATAGTCTGGCACACAGGCGTGTCCTC
This sequence comes from Gossypium anomalum, assembly GCA_025698475.1. Lineage (NCBI taxonomy): Eukaryota > Viridiplantae > Streptophyta > Magnoliopsida > Malvales > Malvaceae > Gossypium > Gossypium anomalum. The sequence goes on from CM046966.1 coordinate 24,043,050, forward strand.
GGCCGTGTGATGCAAGTCAGTATGTATGCCCTGTTTCCACACGGCCTTAGACACAGGCGTGTCTGGAGCCGTGTGAGGCACATGACCTGTTCACACAGGCGTGTGACCCCTGTATGGTTGAAATTTTACTAAGTTTCCAAAATTTTTGTATGATATCGGTTTAGTCCCAAACCACTTCTAAAGCATGTTTAAGGCCTCATAGGCCCTTATAAGGGACAATGTGATTGTTGAATGATTTATGAGAATGAATGTTTTATGGTTGATAAATGTATGCTATATGTTATGTATTGATCGTTAATATCTCGTAACCCTACTCCGGCGATGGATACAGGTTAGGGGCGTTACAAAACGTGACCAGCTGGGCGCGTTTTCAGTGGATATGATAGGAAAATGCTTTCAATTGGATGCGTTTTTAGCTTTGGTTAGATGGTTAAATGTTAGTGCTTTTATCCTCGAGTCCCAGGTTCAATTCTTCTCCTACTCACATTTGTATATTTTTTTTTATTTCATGTTGCTTCAAACTTTTTAAATTTTCAATTAATTTTTTTAACATATTAGTTCTTTGGTTAGATGGTTGCAATTACATTATTGAGTCTTGAGTTTAATTCTTCTCCTACTCACATTTGTATTTTTTTTTTATTTCATGTTGCTTCAAACTTTTTAAAATTTTAATTAATTTTTTTAACATATTAGTTCTTTGGTTAGGTAGTTGCAATTACATCCTTGAGTCTCGAGTTTAATTCCTCTCCTACTCACATTTGTATTTTTTTTATTTCATGTTGCTTCAAACTTTTTAAAATTTTAATTAATTTTTTTAAGATATTAGTTCTTTAGTTAGATAGTTGCAATTACATCCTTGAGTCTCGAGTTTAATTCCTCTCCTACTCACATTTACATTTTTTTATTTCATGTTGCTTCAAGCTTTTCTTTTATTTTTAATTAATATTTTTAAGATATTAGCTCATTTCGTTAAATGGTTAGATAATTGCGATTATATCCTTGAGTTCGAGGTTCCATTATTTTTATCAGCATATTAATTTTTTTTTATTTCATATTGTTTCAAGCTTTTTTTACTTTTAATTAATGTTTTGATGATATTTTTAATTATTTTTATTTAATGTTTTTTTTAATTTTTAACTCTTAACCAAATAAAGAAAAAATATTATGCTTATAAAAATAATTAAAAATAAAAAATACATTAAATAAAAATAAAAATAATTAAAAATATCACCAAAACATTAATTAAAAATAAAATATTTTTTAAAATTTTTTTGAACTAAACCAATTCAAATAGGTGGAATTTGATTTGATTCGGTTACCTTTGATATTTGGTTTAGTTTTGATTTAATTTTTTAAAAATCAAAATATTAGAAGATAAAAGATAAAAGTATCATGGAGGCTAATGTACTAGGAGTTAGATTGCCTTTTGCCCCTTCTACTAAAAAAATGAGCAAATTAACCTTAATTAATACATTAGATCAAAGGGTAAATTGATTCATTCTATTAAAAAAATTCATTTGTACTGTTAAAAACTGATGTGATTGAAAAATAATCAAACAGTGACACGTGGTATGCAAAAATAAATTTTTAACAGAATGATTGATTTGCTCTTTGATTTAATGTAAAATGACTAATTTGCCTATTTCTTTAATAGAGAGGGCAAAATGTAATCTAATTCCAAGTATAAGGGCCTCAATGGTATTTTTACCGAAGATAAATGCATTTTCCCCCAAAACCGATATGAACCATATCATTATCACATGCACTAAGGTATTTCATTAAGTTGGTGTCACCTATTAGACTTGTTCATGGGCCAGGCTACTTGAAAAGTGAGAGGGTTTGGGTAAAAATATAGGCCTGAAAAATGGGCTTGGGTAAAAAATAAGGCTCGTTTAGAAAACGAGATGGGCCTCGGGTAAGGCTTTTTTTGCCCGAGCCTAGCCTAGCCCGAATATGTAAAAAAATTATTATTTTTTTACTGTTTTGTTGTTATTTTCTTATTTTTCACTATTTTGCTACCATTTCACTATTATGTTGTTATTATTTTGTTGTTATTGTTTGGATATTGTATAAGTCTTGTTTTATTTTTAATTTTGTTACTATTTTAGAGTCATTTGCTTGTTAAGTTGCACCTATTTTAGTGTTATTTAAGTATACATTTTTTTTAATTTGTTTTCAATTTGTTGGAAAATATTTATTTTAATGTTTTTAATATTTTTGATGTATTATATATATTTTTAAAAATTATATTAAAAATAATAAAAAATTTAATATAGCCGAGCCGGGCTGGGCCCAAGTTTTAAATTTTTATTTGGGCTGGACTTGGACAAGATTTTAATCCCATTTTTCAGGCCAAGCCTAACAAACGGGTCTAAAATTTTGGTTGTGCTCAGGTCAGCCCATGGACACCGTTATCACCTATTAAAAGGTCTCAATTTAGTATAAAATTAAAAAAAATATATATTACGAAAATTAAAATTAAGACACTATAAATTTTAATATTTTAATTTTACCATTTTCATGGAAATATTAAATATATATTTATTAATATTTTATAAAGGGCAAAAAAGAGATTTATTTTTGTTATATAAGAAACACGTATCAACGTAATAGAGATAGATAGAGGATATAAATTGATATGTCAATATTATGTCGAAATTGGATTTAATTTAGATTAAAAAAATAATCTGAAATGAAACAAATTAAGGACTCAAATTTGAATTTGAGTGAATAAATAGATTAAATTTAAATTAATTTTAATGAATTAGAATGCGAAATAAAGTAAAATGAAAACTACCTTAGAAAATTGGAAGTGTAATCCGAGTTAAGTAATTTGATGGGATGCAGCAAAAACGTTAAGCTTTCTGGCTTTCTGTTTCAGCCACGCGGTTTCAGCAGCGGAGAGAGGGAAATACTGGTTAAATGAAATGATAATATTATTTCTTTTTATTTGTTTTATTGGGAGGGAAAAAAGAGAGGAGTGAATGATGTGTGCGAGTCCCAATGATTGTAGTACCCTCTTTGTTTCTTTCTATATCACTCTCCTCTGTCTCTGATTCTCGAGCCCTGTGTTTGTTCCCATGGTTGACCTTACTTTAATTCCCCCCATTTTATATAATTATCACTCACTCAAACTTTTCTTTATACTCTTTTTTATTTATTAATTATTATTAATGTTTATACGTAAAAAAGACCGTAAAACAAAGAAAAAGAAAACGCGTTAAAATTTCTCCAAATCCATGAATGAATGGGAATTAGGGCAACACCCCCCTCCCCCAGAAAAAAAAACATATCATACGCTACAAATCCCAAAGTTAACGAACTCTTTTTCGCTCACTACTCATCCAACATGATCATTTTACAATATACAACAAACAACATAATCCTGACTTTACATTCTTTCTTTTAACCATTACTTAATTAATTACTATCTTTCTTTGAATGTATAGGGCATATGTCACCTTCCCATATTAGGGTAAACTCACATAGTAGAGCTAAATGTCCCATCTTAGTTCTTTTCAGTGTGCCTAAAAAAATGGGGTTTCCTGAGAAAAAATTAATAGGTACCCCAAAGTTTTTTTTTTTCTTTATAAAGCAATTTAAATTAAAAACATTGTTTAAAGAATATATGGGGGTGGTGACCCAAGATATGTTGCTTGTATCTACTGTCTGCTCACTCACTGTACCATTGTTTTGTTTGGTTGTGTTGGTTAAGCAACGATGTGATAGAGAGAGAGAGAGAAGGGAATGAAGATGATAAGAGTTGGTGCTGCAATATAAAGAGGGATGGAGTCACTGTCAAGGGGTCAATAAATGGGGGAACTGATGGGAACACGCATGTGATACAAGGTGAAGTCAAATGTATATATATGCACGCACAAAAGATCTGGTTGTATCCAAGACCAACTCTGCCATATCATTAGGCCTAACTTTACATTCCCTTTTTCAATTCCATTGCTGTTACTTATTTATTGTGTGATGTTGTTCATTCTCTTCTTGATTAATAAAATAATGAAATGCCCCAATCAAACCCACTTCTCCTCACTTGCAAACTCTGGTTCAAAGGTCCCACCCCCCATTTTTTTAAAAAAAAAAACTAGGGTTTAGGGTTTTTCTCACCATACTCAAACACTACAAGCATTAACTCAATTGCATGCATTAACTGAAAAACAATTTTCACAAGTGCACCAATAAGATGACACATTGCATCCATTTTTTAACATACTTTTAAATCAAACAGAAAAAAAGAATGGGAAATATTGTGGTTAATTTTCACAAGTAAGTAAAATCCGGGTTACATTTTTGTTTATGTAAAACTAGTCCCCGGTCTACAAGCTATCCGTCATGAATTTGGACCACACCATCTTTTCCATATTTTCTCTGCCTAATAAGTTACTTAGTAGCACTACACTACAATCACCTATTTAAAACATATTTTATCAATTTGAGAATTTTTTTAACAATATCATTATATTTATTCTTTTTGACATAATGTTTAGCTCATTTCCAACATACAAATAGGAGAATAATACATTTCAACACATTAGAACTCATGTCCTCCTATATTGACAATAATTCTCAAGCCAACTAAACTAAGACAAAATTGTCAAAAATTATTATTCTTATTATTACTTTTCTGCCACAAAACAAATTCTTGATTATCATCTTAAAATTTAACTGAACTTTGAATCTATTTATTAAATCATTAATGGCAAAGTTAATTTGCTAGGTTGCAACTGCATGCCTCATTTGGTTTAGCCTTTGACCACTAAATGTGCTTTTATAAACATTGAATTAACCCCTTTTACAGTTTTCAGCACCGCCTCTCCCTTTTTCTCTTCGAAAAAAGATAATTCTTACCATCAAATGAAAGGCTTCAGTATATTGGTATAAAAATTAAAAAAAAATACATATAAAAATATTAAAAACCAAAGAATTACCTAAAAAAAAGAGTCAGATTATACAAAGAAAAACATCTGACTCGACTCCAAAACATAAAAAAGAAGACAAAAATTAATATTAGTCACCAACCTTTCACGGTATAGTAGGTTGGATCCGATCATATAAAACATAGCAACAGAGAGTCAGAACTAAAACCTTTTGGATATACAACAACACTGTGATTCTTTTAACTAAAAAAAGGCTGATTATTGGGTTTTTCTTTTTCTAATATATAATTCTGATATTTAACAAGGGAGATTGTGAATAAATACTAAAATTACATACTCACATAATTCTATTTTATAATTACTCACATCTTTTCCTTCAGTTATAGTTTGTATTGTTAATGCATCGATTATAAATATTTATTTAATAAATACAAAATAATGTAATAAGTATGATACAACATGTTTAAATACATTTGTTATAATATGCTTAATACATGTATATTTTGTATTTGTGTTTAAAATTTAAAATATAGTCTTAACTTGAATGGAGTAAAGATTAAAGTTCTTGTTAGACACTTATTTGGCACGGGTTCTACTTTTAAAACGTTTGTATAAGAAAAATTAACGCACAAAATATAATTATACTAATTTCTAATATCATGTGCATTGCATTTGATTTTATAGTTAATTAGTCTTAAATAATGTATTTTTAATTACTATTTTTATTTTTTAATTAGTTATTTGAATGGTTGAACATAATTTAAATATATTAACTTATTCAAAAATTCAAATATAATTATAAATTTTAAAATAATAATTAAAGCATTTGTACCATATCGAATGTACAATATAATTTTACAATACTATTCTAAATAATAACTAATAAACATGATTAAAATATATAAATTATTTTGATAATCAAATATAATGTTAATAAAAAATTCTTAATCATCATTAAAGCATTTGCGCAAACTATAAAAAGTGGTGAATTATTATTTGATACATAAGATGGTAGAGTTTTTTTAACTCCACAAGCAGAGTTAAAAGACTGCCATATTTTTCATTTATATATTTTTTACCTTTTAAAATATCAATTAAGGATGCTTGTCAGCCTCTTAATCTCGCTTGTGAAATTAAAAAATTCACCGTATATGTATCAAACAATTACTCAAAAATGAGTTTTTTAGGAATTTGACCCTATAAATTTAAAAAAATTATGAAAATGTCCCAACTTCAAGGTTAATTATGGGAATAACTTGATTTCTACATTAGAGTTGGGTGCCGCTACGTATTAAGGTGGCATCACCCTAAAAATCCTCCCAAAAATAATTTTTTTAATGCCGCCTAATAAATTGGCTGCACCGGACTGAAGTATATAGGGGCAAAATATTCAGGGACCTGATGAAATAATTACCCTTTTTAGATTGGCTGAAAAAAGAGTTCCACATAAGAGTATGACGACACTTAATTAAAATTTTGGTCTATTTGCATGTTAGGTTTGTCTCCTTTTGAAATTAAATTTAAATTGCCCTTAAAAGATATAAGAATAACAAAAATAAAACCTTCTCATTTAAAAAAAAAACAATAAACATAAAAACTATATAAAATTCTTATTTAAATTACCCAATATGTCCCTCAAAAAATTTCCTCAAGTTTATCTAAATTTAAACATTTTCAATTCATTCCCCAGCATATTTGAATTTAGATAAACTTGATGAAAATTTAAACATTTTCAATTCATTCCCCAGCATATTTGAATTTAGATAAACTTGATGAAATTTTTTGAAGGACATATTGGGTAATTTAAATAAGAATTTTATATAGTTTTTTAAGTTTATTGTTTTTAAAAAAACTAGGAAGGGTTTATTTTTGTTATTATTATATCTTTTAAGGCTTATTTAAATTTAATTTAAAAAAGGGACATACCTAATATGCAAATAGACCGAAAGTTTAATTAGGTGCCGCCATACTATCATGCCGCAGTCTTTTTTCAGCCAGTCTAAATAGGATAATTACTTCATCAGGTCCCTGAACGCTTTGCCGCTGCACGCTTCAACCCGATGCCGCCAATTTGTTAGGCGACACCAAAAAACATATTTTTGGGGGGATTTTTAGGGTGGTGCCGCAGGGGAAAGTGGTGGCACCCAACTCTATTGTAGAAATCAGTTCATTCTCATAATTAATATTGAAGTTGGATCATTTTCATAAAATTTAAACTTATAGGATCAGATTCCTAAAAAATTTCAAAAATGATACATTGCACATTAAACTTTTCTCTCTTCAACTTTCTTTTCGTAATACAATAAATTGATACATGATTTTTTTTACACAATATCTAGAATTACTCATAGTCTCTCCTCAACCCATAAATAAAAGGATAATGCGTTTCATTGCACTTGAACCCACGCTCTTTTACCAATACCTATGCCAATCGAGCTAATACTCAATCTGTATTGATATATAATTGTTTATAAATAATATATAAATAATATAAATATATTATACTACATTTTTAAAAATAGCATCTGCCATACATGAGTTTTCAATATCTTATAAAGTTATATACATGCATCAATATTGTATTTGTGCCAAAGAAAAAACAGAAGAAAACATGAAAGAAAAAACAGAAGAAAACATGAGTAGTCGACAAATAAAGTTCCTTTTCCGAAACATATAAAACAACTATAATTTTCTCTCCAATAGATTTTTGGGCTCATCTTGTATTCATTATTAAAACATAAGCAATATACATATTGGTTTTTAGTATGTATGAGAAAGTTTAAGGAAGACAGAAGAGGGATAACCTTATACATTAAGTTTATTTTTATTTCATTATTTGAAGTTTTTCTTAAGAGTAAATTACATCGAAAGTCACTTTAAAATAGAGTCGTTTCTAATTTAGTCATTATAAATTTTTTTATTAATTTAACCACTTCCATTAGAAAAACTGACTAAAATGATCACTCAACCATTAAAGCCTTAGTGGAATGCTGACTAGACTTATAATTTTTTTTTTAGTCCCTTTAAAAATTATAAAAAAATTTAGTTAACACCCTTTTTTAGGAAAAGGAAAATGCAATGATTTACCATACCTTTGCCCTTTATGATGTCGTTACCGTCTCTGCTTTGTCATCTTTCACCTTAACAAGAAAACTACATGATTTTCGCCCTCAAAACTGTCATCACTTATTCAATACCTTCCTCCTCTACTATTGATGTCGTCATTGACTTTGGTTGAAAAATAAATAAATAAATGAGAAAACATGGATAATTATGGTACATTTGAAAATTTGGTGTAACTAAACTATTTAATTAGAAAATAAATAAACGGGAAAACATAGGTAATTAAGAAATATACCTTAGTGGTGAGCATAGTGGGGGAAGACGAGAGCGAAAGCATATCGGAAGCTAGATCTAGCATTTTTTTTATGTTATTTAATATGAATTTTTTATGGAGATTTAATGGATTAACTTAAAATTTTTTTGTAATTTTTAAGGGAATAAAAGAATATTTTTTCCTTTTTTGCGGGTCCACTCATCAATCGGTTAAGAGTTTAATGGCTGAGTGATCATTTTGGTCAATTTTTTTAACTGTAATAATTAAATTGACAAAAAGTTTAAAATGATCAAAATAAGAACAATGCTATTTTACAGTGACATCTAGTGTAGTTTACATTTTTAAAAAAAAATTATTTTTAAAAACCTAAGGATTAATCGAGATAAACGATTGCTATGGCCTTCAATTCTTTTAGGTGAATTAGTTACAACTTTATTGGCAATTAAAACATATTTGAAAACTTTTGAGTGAAATGTTCCTAATTTTGCACTTTAACGTAGAAGCTAAAGGCTATTTAATTAAGTTGAGTGGTACAATAAGTAGCAACTGAACTTCTTTTCTTTTTTCAATTAAGGCGGGTATTTATCACAATTAGAGATGGTAATTGGGCGACTCAAGTTGATTTTGGGTTGGTTTATTTTATATAGTTTGTTTTAAAATTTTATTTCATTTTAGATTAGGTTATTTTAAGTTTAAATCATTTATATTTTTAATTTGAAATTTTCAGATTAAATTATTATTGATTTTGATCATTTCATGTTTAAATTATTTCAAATAACTTATCCAAGTTACAGTTTAAATTAGCTCATATTAAATCAGATTTGGTTGATTGGATATGAAGTTTATGAACATATCAAATTGAATCGAATTTAAAGTTTTTGAGTAAAATAAAAGTTAAAAGTGGTGAAATGTTAATTTTTAGAGATTATAAATGCTTAGGAGGGTTAGTTCATGGCGTAGAATTCAACGAGATTAAAGCTTTCATCAATCCTCTCCAACTTAAATATCAAAGCCTAAAAATGTGCATTAGGGCCATTGACTTGTACAACTTGGTGCCTAATTCACTTAATTAAGAAGCTTTATGGTGAGCAAATAATGTTGATGGAGACTTGCTCCATTTGATGAAAAAATAACCACAAAAAAGAGAAGCGATATATTCCCCGCCCGCCCCTTTAATTTGGTTGCGTTTCAGCCCATTGTTTTTATTGTGGTATGGACCAAATTCCAAGTCAAGCAATTAATAGGGTAATAAGATGAACACATTTCAATTCAATTATGAAATTTGGCTTTACTTCTTGTTAATCACCTAATTCTTTGAAATAATGCGATTCTCATTAACTAATATATTTGGTCAAACTATCTCTGTAGTTTCATTTTTTATTGAATTTGAAGAGATGGCAGGGAAACCTTTTTTTTCTTTAACACATATTTAGGTTGTTGATGTAAACGTCCATAATGGACACTCACATATCAAATCATATTTTAAGTAATGGATTTATATTTATAAAGAAAACTGCCATGCAATTTGTGAGAGTTAAAAAGGGCCAGGAAAAAAAATGGCATCTCACGTTTTTTGTTGAGTAGGAGAAATCTAAGACATTTTAAGACTTTGGGAAATCAATACTGTGGTTTATGAATATAGTGATGTTAAAATTAAGTTAATTTTGAAACTTATTTTTGACAATGCATTGTAAACCCATCAATCAATCAAGACGGTGAAGATGGGATGGAGATGTCCCCTTGGAATTTTCTTTGTTTTAGCTGAATTTGAAGTTACCTTGATTAGACAAGCAGAGAACAAATACCGCTCAAAGCACCGGTGAGGGAAGGGTGAAAGTGATGCACCGCCCAAAATAGTAAAAATGGCAAATCAAGCTTTTGCATGCCTGCCCAAATCTATTATTTTTATTATTATATACTTGTTGGTGCACAATTTGCTATGTGATTCAGAGAGTTGGTAAACTTCATTCCACACATCGCAGCTAATATATGCAAGTCTTTTATGTTGGCAATTTTGAATTTATTATTATTATTATCATATATAGCATCAAAAATCAAGAGAAAGACTTACAATTATCAAGACATTGAAGAGATGACTCAAGGGTTTAAAATAAACTTAGGAGAAGTCCTAAATCAGCTAAGGACTTGTGTAACACGTCGTTATAAGAGTCCTTGATAAAAAAAAGAAGATTAGCAGCAAATTTATATTGATTTATTTGATCATTCTCAACCCTTAATTCATATCAAAACTAGATTTTAAGTTAAGCAAGGAAACATTAACCACAAAGTCTTTGTTAGTAAAATCTCTTCACATGGATTTCTAATATACTATAAGTAGGGGTGTTCATTCGGTTAACCGACCGGTTAACCGACCGAAATATCATTAACCGAATTAATTGACCCTTCAAAATTTTTAACCGTTAACCGAACCGATTTTTTTTTTTAAAAAAATTAACTATACTATAGGTAGGGGTGTTCATTCGGTTAACCGACCGGTTAACCGACCGAAATATCATTAACCGAATTAATTGACCCTTCAAAATTTTTAACCGTTAACCGAACCGATTTTTAAAAAAAAAATTTACCGACCCCAAATTTTGTCGGTTAATTCGGTCGGTTAACCGAAAATTATATTTTTTTAATTTTTGGTTAAAATAAGTATAAAATTAACCGAATTAATCGAATTAACCGAATTATTTGTATAAAATTATATGTTTTTTATTTTTATTTTTAGTTTTAGATTTTTATTTTTATTTATTAAATTATTTATAATTTTTATGATTGGGTTGGGTTGGGTACATGGATTAATATATATTAGATTGAGTATTTGAGTTTATGTTGGATTGGGTTTGAGTGAATAGTGTGCTATTTATATATTATAATTTTATTTATCCGAAAACTCAAAAAATTATAAACCGACCCCCAACCGAATTAATTCGGTTAACCGACCGATTAACCGAATTCGGTCGGTTAACCGAATTTTTTCGATTTTACCCGAATTTTGCACACCCCTAACTATAGGTAATTAAGTGTGAGTATTTCAGGTAAGATTATTATAGATCACTCTGATAATAATTGAAGTCTACCTGATTGATAATTTGATTTGGTGAAAAATCAACAAGTAAATCCATTTTATCCTTTTTCTTAAAGCTGAAGTCTTTAAGCTTAGATAGGCATTGTACTCATGGGATTGGGTAAAAAGTGTAAGTGCACGATTGACAGAGAAATTTAGTTCATTTTATTAGGAACATTTAATGTGTTTTTATTGCACTTTTGGGGAGATTTTGAGCTAAGCATATTTGGGTGAGGATACAATTATTTTAGAGTTAGAGTTAGATTAAATTTAAATTATTGTGAAATTTAATAATGGTATTTTTTTGGTTCAAGTCCTGCAAACGTAGGTTAAGTTCGAATTGTATTAACAACTCTATGGTTCTATTTAGAATTTTTATTCTTTTTGTGTTAGCATGCTAGTGTACCATGCGATGTACTTAAATCTTTTGCCTCACCTCTCTACTAGTTTCGTATTTTTCAATTGGTATATATTCAAGCAACACCTAAAGTATATGGTAACACTACAGCAAAACAGACTTTTAGCGGCGCTTTTTTTAGCCTTTAGCGGCGCTTCTAAGCGCCACTAAAACTTTTTGCGGCGTTTTCAAAAGCGCCGCAAAAAACGCCACTATAGGCGGCGCCGCAAAAATTAGTGGCGTTTATTAAAAAAAAGCGCCGCTACAAGTCATAGCCTTTAGCGGCGTTTGAAAATAAAGCGCCGCTAAAAGTCATGGCCTTTAGCGGCGTTTGGAAATAAAGCGGCGCTAAAAGTCATGGCCTTTAGCGGCGTTTTTCCCACAAACGCCGCTAATTTTGGCAGATTTGCAATACATTTTTTCCACTAATATTCAGCCCTTCCAGCATTAAAATCCAACCAAATACAACAAATATAGCATAAAATGCAGCCAAAATAGCAAATTTAGCATAAAAAAATACAACCAAAAATATTAATTCTAAATAATACTTTAAATTTAACGAAAGATATATGATGTAATTAATAAAGTATGATTTAAAATATTCTTAGAATAATGTAAACGTGACAAAGTTAAAAATATTCTTACAACGAGAAAACTAATGTCTAAGATGGCGGCTTTTTGCATCGTTGAAACATCTCGCATCATCTCATTGAAGTCGTGTAGTGGAGGTCATCGTATTTTTTTCGTATGCTCGCCTCCTCGCTCTTGCCGCCGCGCCTCCTCTCTCTCTGCCTCCGCTCTAAGTTGTTGCTGGAGTTCTTCATATTTTCGTTGAACCTCGGCAATTTGCTCAACTGTGTTCGCTTGCATCTGAGCCATCTGATCTCTTAACCTCTGAACTTCAGCTTTAGCTTGACTTCCGGAAGGCATCTATTGCTGGGAGCCAGATCCAAAATATTGGGTCGGGTAACACGAGATCCTTGAAATCGAACCCGACCGCACTTTCAAGACCCAAAACTTCATGATAATTACATTATCAATGTTCTCAAGATTAACAGAACTATCAGTCGAAGTAGTCGCTTCATATTCCGCCTTCTTATCCTTTAGTTTCTCCTAAAAAATCAATTAAAAAGTTAGAAATGAAATATATAATAAAAAGGAATGCAACATAGCATTATTTAAAACTACTAATGATGAATTGAATTAAACAATTATAATTAAACATTATAAATATTTAGAATAAATCAAATATTATTAAGTAAATATACCATAATTTCTCCAAATTTGGATGTCATAGAGATCCATCTTTCTTCCTATCGTAATCTCAAAAAGCTGAAGGTGCCCAACTTTTTGTCCAGATTTGACTTCCTACAATATAGTAGTAAAAATATTATTTAATATTAGAAATTTATTAATATTTGAAAGAATTAATAAAATTTTAATACCTCGGCCTCAGCTACAGAAGCAAAACTTCTCGACCTCTGCAGTAAAGCGTGAATTTTTGTTTTTGCATGCTGCTTATTCCAACTCGCTCACGGTCCTACATAATGAAATTATTATTACGTATATAGTAAACGCTATATATAAGAGTTTGGAAATACGTAATACCTCTCCTTTCTTTGAATTCCGAATCTAACCGCATCTTCCCATTGGTACCTCAAAGATTCCCATGTGGGACATTTCTCAATTTTTCCTCAAGGCTTATGTCTTTCTTAAAATATTGTTTTTTTAAATGCTTTTATTGTCTCTCCATTTTTTACCCAATGTCTTCTTGATATAATCATCTGAGACCTCTAAAGCAAATCTATCCTAAAAAACACAAGTTTAGAATGTAAATATGAATGAAACTTAAACCAAAATATTATAAATTACATTCACATTTTGTTACCTTAATATTAGCGAGAGCTCGATTTTTGTTGCTATCGGGCATGTGATGCCATGATTCGTAGTTGATGGACAACATATTGGCATTTCGTGCTAAAATGCCAATATAGCTGCTAGAAGTTGAGCTTGAGATCCAACAGTGGCCATAAGTATTTCTACTTACTTTGACACGGTTGGCGGGATCTAAGTCGTATAAATCATTAAGCGATGTATGTACGTCCTCGAACTCTGCAAGGTCCCACCATTTTCAAATTGAAAATGATATACTATTATTATATTAAAATTTACAAATAAATTAATAATAAAAGTCAACACATGTAAAATAAACGTAACATTACTTTGAAATTCTTCAGGCTCGTCAAGTGTCTCTGGCACATTCGAAGATCCAACAACTGTCTGCTGTTCACTATTTCCTTCTTCCGAATTTGGAGTATTCTGGACAATACTTAAACCACGTAATCTTCTTCTATGCATTTTTCCTGCAATACACATAAAATAGTTAAAGTTTTAGTAACAAATTACAACAATAATAGTACATATAAAATAGTCAAATTATATAACATGACCAAGATTAAAATTATAATATTACATATAATTAAAAAAACGTAAAATCTTACTACATCATTATTTGTAAATATCTTCATTCACATCATCTCGAACCCATTGATATTGTGTACTAGTACTAGGGATATTTTCATCTAAGTTTTGTTCTGGAAAAGGTAATGTTTCTGATCTTTCGACAATGTCACCTCTACTTCCATTACCCATGTCAAACAAGTCTCTAGGGGTGTTCCGAGTACAACATACCAACCCTCATCGCTTGGATCTTTCGAATAAAAACTTGTTTCACTTGAGAGAAAAAATACATATGGCTCGTCCATCAATTGTTGTCCAGTGTGAATCAAGCGAGAGAAATTCACCATTGTAAAACCAAATTGATCTTTTTTAATTCCTCGAGCAGTATTAACATCATCCCAATCACACCAAAATAAGACAACTTTCCATCTGCCATAGTAATCCAACTCAATAATGTCGGTAAGAAATCCGTAATACTCCACATTACCCTCAACCGGATTACTATCCCTAGCACTAGCATAACTTGTAATTGAAGAATTAACAACAACTCCACAATTTTGAGTTCTCCTCATTCTCTCGCGATACTTTATATGAAATCAGTATCCATTGATGAGGAAGGCACTATATCTTTTATTACTCTGTTTCGACCTTGGGAAAGCCATTTAATTTCGTCATTGACGTCCTTCCCACTCCAAACCTATTGAATCGAAAGTAAATTAAATAATTATAAATGTATTATGTAAAAACATTCTTATTTGATTAACTAAATTTCGCGATTATATGTAACTTATTAACTTTAGTTACATACCGTTTGACTTAACCATTCATGAAAAGATTCTGTGAATAACTTATTAATCTCTCGATGTTGTAATCTTCGAGAGCGTGCATGAGATCTCAAAATTTGTTTGTACTCACTATATTAAAAACAAGTTTAATTGGTTAGAAGATAAACAAATCAAAACGACGAATTAATATGTAAGACAATTTTATAACTTACTTGTGCAACGGTTCAATTGAATCGTGGTGAAAAAGTACATATCGATGTGCTTGTATCCACGATATATCATCTAATTCTACAATTTCAACTTTGCCGATTGGTTCTCCATAACTTTGAAATAAATAAGTTTCGGCCAAGTCATGATCATTGAGCCCAGCATTTCTACTTAGTCTATTCAATCGTGTTTCATCATCTTCTAAATATCTAGAACAGAAGGTCATGCACTCTTCTGCCAAGTAGCCTTCAGCAATTGATCCTTCTGGATAACGCTTATTGCGACAATATGACTTCAATTTGCTTAGGAACCTAAACACGATATACAATATTTATCAAAAGCTGTAACTAAATGTATAGAGGTGAATGAATGAATACTTGAGAAATAAATTAGCACCTTTCTATAGGATACATCCATCGATAAAAAACCGGTCCACCAAGGATTACTTCGTGAGGGAGATGGATTACCAAGTGCACCATAATAGTGAAGAAGGAAGGTGGAAAGATCTTCTCTAAATTGCATAAAGTCAAAGCCGCTCGATCCTGTACTTTCTCAAGTTCTTCGACATTCAAAACTTTGCCACAAATAGATTTCATTATATTCGATAGTTCAATTATACAGGACGTTACATTTTTTGACATACAGCACCGTAAAGCAATTGGGAGTAAATCTTGCATCAAGATGTGGTAATCATGTGATTTTAATGAATATAATCTTCGATCTTTGAAACTCACACATCGAGATATATTTGACGCATACGCATCTGGGACCTTTATATCCTTCAACACCATGCAGAAAACTTCTTTCTCTTTCTTTGACATTGAAAAAATAGAAGGCGGCAACCGATATTTCCCATTCGGAAGTACTTGAGGATGAAGATCAAGCCGGATTCTCATGTCAACTAAATCAAGTCGGCTCTGAAGATTGTCTTTTGATTTTCCATCGATATTTAAAATTGTCCCAATTATGTTCTCGCAGACATTCTTCTCAAAATGCATGACATCAAGATTGTGACGTAAAATGTTGTGCTCCCAATAAGGCAACTCAAAAAAAATACTCCTTTTCTTCCACAACTCCGCCTCATTAGGATCATCCTCTTCGTCAGATTCATCATCAGATTCATCCCTCGATCTTCTCCTTGTTTGCGTGATAGGTGGTTGATTCATCTTCCCGTAACTAAAGTTGATATCTTTTAACATAAACAAGATTTCAGATCCAACGGTCTGCTCAGGAGCTCCTCTGTACTCTTCATTACCGTCAAATAGAGTCCTCTGAAATCTAAATTTATGATTTTCATCTAACCACCGACGATGGCCCATGTAAGAGAACTTCTTCCCATTATACAACCACTTCGAACAAGTTTGCGCAGCACAACAAGGACAGGCATAACGTCCTTTAGTACTCCAACCCGATAAATTAGCATAAGTCGGGAAATCATTAATTGTCCACAATAAAGCTGCACGTAAATTAAAGTTCTCCTTTCTCAATACATCATATGTCTCAACACCCGACCATAATTTTTTTAACTCTTCAATAAGTGGCTGCAAATAAATGTCAATATCATTTCCGGGACCTTTCTCTCCAGGGATAATCATTGATAAAATAAATGAAGATTGTTTCATGCAAATCCATGGAGGCAAATTGTAAGGAACAAGCACTACAGGCCAAGTACTGTACGCAGTACTCATGATTTTAAATGGATTAAAGCCATTAGCTGCTAGCCCAAACCTCACATTCCGAGGATCGCTTGCAAAGCTTAGAAATTTACTGTCAAATGATTTCCAAGCTAAAGAATCCGCAGGATGTCTTAATAATCCATCATCGGTCCGTTGATCATTATGCCACCTCATAGATTCGGCTGTCTTTGAGGACATGAAAAGCCTTTGAAGTCTTGGTATCGGGGAAAATATCGCAAGACCTTGGTAGCTTCTTTCTTAATCAGTGCCCCACCTTCATCCGTATTCACATCTTCAGATTACTATTCATCCAACGAGACTTACCGCAAACATGGCAAGATTGTTGGTTTTTCCGATCACCCCAAAGACAACATGCGATCATTTGGGCAACTATGAATTTTATCGTACCAGGGCCCAAATCTTTTATTAGTCTCTTCATATCTTGACAAGATCGAGGAATTTTTGCAAACGGAAACATCTCTCTTAGAAACTCTAGCAAAGATTGTAAAAGAGTTTCCGGTCCACCCCTCCAAACATTTTAAGTGAAATAGACGAATGCGGAATGACAATTTCGAATATTTTGATCCTCGTAAAGTTCTTCATTCATTTCATTAAGTAAATTGTAGAACTTAGCCTCTTCTTCATTTGGCTCCTCATTAGGTGCACTTGTTCCTGCTCAGTAAAAAACATTTCCACCAATATTACAATCCTCGGATATAATAAAGTCGTGTGGAACGATTGCTCACCATGACTACGCTTATTAAATGCATCCCGCAACATATCTTCCATGTCATCTTGTCTAACATACCGATGGTAATCGATGCTCGGATAAGTCGGATTAATCGTTGAAGAAGTTCCACTAGATGTACACTCTCCATGGAAAATCCATTTTTATACCCCGAATAAAGCCATCAACAATTAGATGTTCGTGAGACAACTTCACGAAAATGCCGATGAGATGTTGCCACACTTCTTACACGGCAAAGAATCATATTCTCTTGGCTTGCATTTTGAAATGCAAAATTTAGAAAAGTTTGTACTCCATTTTGATAGGCATTGCTTACCCTTGACAATTTCATCCAACTCCTATCCATTTTGTAGTTCTTGAAATCTAAAGTTGACAACATATTACGATTACTTAAATGTTCTCAATCTGATTTAAATCATATCATTATACTAAATATCAAGTCTCTAATGGGTATAAACTAATTTAGGCAAGTTGCGTGATTTTCAACTATAGATTTATGTATTATATAAGTTAAGTAAATTTCGTAAACTAGTTATGTATGATATGATATATATTTAAGTATTATGTAAGTTATGTAAGTTATGATATGATATATATTTATGTAAATTATATATTTATCTAAGTTATATAAGTTATGTAAGTTATGTAAATTATGATATAAAATATATTTAAGTATTATGTAAGTTATGTAAGTTATATATTTATCTAAGTTATATAAGTTATATAAGTTATGTATGTTATATAAGTTATGTAAGTTATATATGTTATATAAGTTATGTAAGTTATATATGTTATATAAGTTATGTATGTTATATAAGTTATGTATGTTATATAAGTTATATAAGTTATGTATGTTATATAAGTTATGTAAGTTATATATTTATCTAAGTTATATAAGTTATGTACGTTTTGTAAGCTATATAAATTATGATATCAAATATATTTATGTATTATGTAAGTTTTTTATTTCACGATGTGGAAAATCACATGGATAATACATATCAAATATCAAGTATCTACAGGTAAGTAGCGGGATTAAATAATATTTAATTAAATAATATTTATAAAAATTATTTTAATTAAATAATATACATGTCGTTCATTTTTATTTGACAAATCACATGTGCAGTTAAAATAGTCCACACTTAATTTAATTTATGTTTTACAAGTCATCTTTTCTTAAGTACATATTAAAGCACTGTATGGACATCCGTATTTAGCTTAAAAGCTATGATTTAGTTTGAATAAAAAGTTTAACTTAAATGGTAAAACGGACGATAATATTTGTGATAAAGCGGAGAATTTTTAAGATTCATCATACGTGGCGTTGTTACACCTAGGAGGATCCATTATATCTTGCACTCGATATAAGGCAACCCGTCGTTTTCCAACCTATATACTTTGAATCTTTAAAATATTTAAATATTAAAATCAAACATTATTAATATAAAAAAATAGTAATTTGAATATAATAATATCAAAAAGAATCGTAGTTTAATTTTTATAAGTAAATTGGAAATAAATTAAGGTTATATAAATATTCAATAGTAAATGAGCTCGATAGAACTTTTTCAAGTCTTTTGAATTTTTAAGATTCATCATACGTGGCGTTGTTACACCTAGGAGGATCCATTATATCTTGCATACTCGATATAAGGCAACCCGTCAAGTTTCAAAATATATACTTTGAATCTTTAAAATATTTAAATATTAAAATCAAACATTATTAATATAAAAAAATAGTAATTTGAATATAATAATATCAAAAAAGAATCGTAGTTTAATTTTTATAAGTAAATTGGAAATAAATTAAGGTTATATAAATATTCAATAGTAAATGAGCTCGATAGAACTTTTTTCAAGTCTTTTTGAATTTTTTAAGATTCATCATACGTGGCGTTGTTACACCTAGGGAGGATCCATTATATCTTGCAGCTCGATATAAGGCAACCCGTCAGGTTTCCAGCCTATATACTTTGAATCTTTAAAATATTTAAATATTAAAATCAAACATTATTAATATAAAAAAATAGTAATTTGAATATAATAATATCAAAAAAGAATCGTAGTTTAATTTTTATAAGTAAATTAGAAATAAATTAAGGTTATATAAATATTCAATAGTAAATGAGCTCGATAGAACTTTTTCAAGTCTTTTGAATTTTTAAGATTCATCATACGTGGCGTTGTTACACCTAGGAGGATCCATTATATCTTGCACTGATATAAGGCAACCCGTCAAAGTTTCCAAATTTATATACTTTGAATCTTTAAAATATTTAAAATAAGGTTGGAGAGAAGGTCACTATTGTTGTAATTTTAATGGACAAGCAAGCTACACGGTAATAAAATTAATTCATACTTATTCATACTTAAGTTGAATCAAATAATAATTAAGTTGAACCAAATATTTAAAATTAATTTGGAAACAAAATAGTTCTGCTCCAAACAGAACCAGCAATTAAATCTTTACAAAATTGCAACCCCAAAATATTAATTTTTCCAAAATCATCATGATAAAACCATTATTGATTAGAATTTTGAAATAAAACCTACCTTAATAAAACGCACTGCACAGTCTACTCCCACTCTCACCAAAGAAACAGAGGTGAGTCAAAAATTAATATTTGTTAAGTAATTTAAAGTGAAAATGCCTGAAATAAGGAAAAAAAATTTAGCAACGAAACCTGTACGTACCTAGAACAAATGTCAATGGCTGTGGTGTATTTAGTTGCACCAAATATTAATTTAGGTGCTCGATAGTACCTAGAACAGATGTAAGATTATAAGAGTAGCACCAAATATATTTCAGTTTAAGCAAATATAAAAACTTTATCTATATCGGTTTTGCAAGTGCCCACTTGTACCAGATCAAAGACACTCGCAATGAAGTCACACACCTCAAAGAAAATCTGCAAAAGCGTATAGTATAGAAAGCACAGTTATCATCAATGGGACAAAGGAATATTAAATATTAAATATTAATATCAATTGCTTCAACTCCAATCAACTGGAATTTGCCAATGACCATGAAAAACATCATAATATATTGAGTCTTGCTGCAATTTACTATATCCAATATAAGGTTGCCATTCTAAATACCATTATCAGTGCCATTTTCTTCCTTCACTATAGCATTTATTACCTTCAATCGACATCTCATTTTATAATTAGAAATTGAAAAGCATTTTTAAACAAAATATAACAATTTTTTATATAAAACGTGAGCAACAAGACAGCATTAAATCTTCAATCAATCTAAGTCCACACTAAACACATAAGTTGGATAGAAACATGAAAACAGACCAAAAGAACATCTAAAAAACCAAAATGGAATCACCATTATTATGTAAACATGAAAATGCACAGCTTTAAACAAACCAACTTTGCATGTGCAGAATCATACTCTACACAACTCATAAACATTAACTTCTCCTAACCAGAATACCAACTTAATGTTTACAGAGGCCTTGATGAAAACTAACATAACTGTTGATATATAAGCTTCTACAGGAAACTTAACGAAGGAAGCCAAATCGAGACAAAACACAAAAAAGAGTGGATGAAATAAGCTTAAAAATTTAGGAATGTAATTAAAATGTTAATTAAATAAAATTCTAAAATTTAAAAAAATAATTTTAATAAATATTGTAAACCATTCTTCAATAACATACCAAAAACTTCTAATTCAACCTTAGTTAAATTGACAACTAGGATGGCATGAATTTAAACACCCAGAATTATGATTAGAAGTAGGAATTATCCATCTAATGGCTGTGCACCAAAGTCAAGGTTTCAACACTTTCATTCTATAAATTCAAAAGTCTACATTCTCACTTTCGAAAGGAACCAAGGCCTAATAATAATCATTTACATACATTGTATGATTATTCCTTCAATGGATCCATGCATTTACCACAGTATAATAATCGTAGTTTATTTAATGCATTTACCAATACTTATTCATACTAGATTGCTAATCCTAGCAGAAAAAATGCATGATTCAGTTTCTAGAGATGTTGAATCTTTCATCATAAACATTAAAAACATAAAAGGAAAAACATGTTGAAAGAAATATAAATGTTATGGAAGACAATGTTTACCTTGATTGAATTGGAAATGTTTTCTTGAGGGTTTATTTGGATATGCTTGGGATTGATCTCTAATAATGTCGAGATACTTCCCTACTCATTGCATTTGAAGAACAGAAGTCTGTTTCTGGTCGACAAAACAATCAAATGAGTTCTAAAAATAAACAACATTTAATGATTGGTATAATATTAATTATATTTGCTAATAACAGGTGGGAATAAACATAGTTCAAGGCCAATTCAAAGACATCTTTATTCCCCATACATAGTATCAGATCAACGATAAGCATCCACAAATTCAGCACAGTTCAAGGATAATTCTAGAAAGAAAAGTATAATAGGCAGTTCAATTCAAGAGACACAACAGATTCGTCCAGAATCCAATAAACTCAGCCATGTAAAGAACACCTCCTCCAGTTGATAGCTATAATTTAAATGATATATATATAAAAATGTATTTTAGTGGTGTGATGTTTGTCCACTTAACAAGCAAGAACAAACATGTTAATTACTTTTGCTAATTACCAAAGTCATCTGCTGGTAAATGCCTGTCCACAGCACAAATAATAATAACAACAATATTCAATGACCTAGTTTTATACCTAAATATATGTTTAGGATTTTTATCATCAATGTATTTTTTTTATAGTTGTTTTATGGATTTTGAAGGTTAACAATTTTCTTAAGTTCATGGTTATTTCATTTCACTATTATCACTTTCAAAATTCGAATTTAAGTCTTTTTTACCACTAAAGACTTGAATTATCTAATCTTATTTGGATTTAAAAAATCAATCTACATTCTAAGTAACTTAGATTCAGAGACACGTTAATGGAAAGATTCAATCTACATACAGTCACTACTGTACTACTGTAGTTATAGTTGATAACCTCATTCTCACCGTTCCCATCCTTCCAAATAAAATAAAATAAACTGATTTAACATGAAGTGGAAAACAAATTACTCATCTGTCATGAACACTCTCAAAACAAGCAAATATGACTGATAAATTTCAAACCAACTACTGAAAGTTACCGATTGGTTGTGGCAGAGAAGAGCGAAAGTGACGGTCGCAGTAGAGGAGACGACGATGCAGCAGGTCGTCCACTCAGAGTCTTCAACGGCAGTCGGAGTCTTCAACGGTAGAAGGATATTTTGATTTTGATTCGAGGAAATATTTAGGGATTAGGGGAAAAGTTAGGGATTTGGGGAAATTTGGGTGGGGGAAAACTAATAGTTCTTTCAGGTTTAACATTATGGATATATTGGATGGAAAAAAACGACGACGTTTTCGTATAAAACTGAAGCAATTTGCGGCGTTTCTAATAAAACGCCACTAAAAACAAAAGAACAAAACGCAGACGTTTTGTAAACATTTAACTCATATTTGTGGCGTTTCCAGATAAAACGCCGGTAATGTATAGCTTATTACGGCGTTTGGAACCAAACGCCACTAATAACATTGTCAAAATGGCATCGTCTATTGAAACCTTAATACAAATTTGCGGCGTTTTATATAAAGCGCCACTAAAAACAAAGAATAAAACGGCGTCGTTTATAAAACACATAACACAAATTTGCGGCGTTTTTATCAAAGTGCCACCAATAACAAGTATAAACGGTGTCGTTTCTTGAACTCGTAACACATTTTTATGGCGTTTGTACAAAGCGCCACTAAAAACAAAACAAGAACGGTGTCGTTTTGCTGCTAATGTATAACCTATTGCGGCGTTTTGTAAAAACGCCACTAATAACAAGGATAATACAGTGTCGTTTTTTGGACTCGTAATACACATTTGTGGCATTTTTAATGAAAACGCCACTAAAGCATAACATTTTGCGGCGTTTTGTGGAAAACGCCACTAATTACGCAGCATTAAACGGTAGCGTTCTAATATCTTTTAATGTATATTAGTGGCGTTTTTAATAAAAACGCCACTATTGTTTAACTTAATTAAATTTTGATTCACGTTATACCCTAATCTAGATAGCCAAATTTTTATTTATTTTTAGGGTTTACAAATTTAAGGTTTATAATTTAGGGTATAAGGGTTTAAAGATTTAATTTTTAGAGTTCAGAGTTTTAGGGTTTAAAAGGTTTATAGGTCAGGGGTTATGATTTAGGGGTTAGGCTTTATATTTTAGGGTTTAATTAGGTAGTTTAAGGTTTTAGGACATTGCTTTAGAATTTAAGGTTTAAATGGTTTAGAGTTTAGATCATGGGTTATGATTTAGGGGTTAGGCAGTCATGGGTTATGATTTAGGGGTTAGGCTTCATATTTTAAGGTTTAATGTAGTTTAAGGTTTTGAGATTAGCCTTTAGGGGCAAAAATTCAATTGTAAGTGAAAATGCAATCTGATGATTATTTTCTTATTAGAACATTATAAGTCCCCATATTTTTTCCATTTATAATTTATTTTCAGGGTTTAGAGTTTTAATGTTTATGTAGGGTTTAATTAGACCCTTATAAGGATTTAGTTTGTACGGTAGGGTTTAAATAAAAAAAATTCATTTTAGGGGGTCGAAATCCTTCCAACCCCGTAGTTATGTCCCTAATTTAATATGATTCAATTGAGATTGTAAAAACTCGAATTCAAGTTGAATTTGTAATTTGAGACGTAAAATTTTAATATTTAAGTTGGATTCAATTTTATAAGATTCAAAATAAAAATCGATGCATTAAAAAGTAGTTGATAAATTAAGTTTGGTTTTGGGGAGGGGGAACTAATTTTGAAAAAATACTAAGGCATTTCAGGGATAACAAAATAGAGTAGTTAAAATAATAAATATTAGTGGCGCTTTTACAAAAACGCCACTATAGCTCAACCTTTTGTGGCGTTTCGAACTAAAGCGCCACTATATCTAAGTTTTTTGCGGCGTTTTGAATAAAACGCCACTATTGCTCAGTTTTTAGCGGCGTTTTGCATGAAGACGCCACTATTGCTCAGTTTTTAGCGGCATTTTGCATGAAAACGCCACTATTGCTCAGTTTTTAGCGGCGTTTTGTTTCAAACGCCACTAATGTATAATATTTGCGGCGTTTTTCATTCAAACGCCACTAAAAACGCCGCTAAAAGTCTGTTTTCTTGTAGTGTAGGATTCTACATCTAGTAGTCATGCAATGGGAGGTATGAAGGCAATTCAATTATACGTCGATCATTCTTGAATGGATTTAATTATATCTATTAGAAAGCACATATGAGAGTTTATAATACCTTAAACTTAACTCAAAAGCCCAATTGAATTCGGAGTGTCACAGTGGTGCTGGAGCAACCCACTCAATCAATCAATCTATTACACACATTTAAAACATAATTTTAAACAGACAAATAATAAAAATAAAATCATTCGATAAAAGTTAATCAAATAACCAATATGTTCGGAATTAAACGACATAAAAAAATGACTAACTAATCTAGTAGACTTAAGTACATGTCAATTCTATGTTAAGGGAAAACCATCTATACAGAATATGGATTGCAGAGATTCTTTGGCGTTGCTGCTAGAACACGAACTCTACAATCAAAATTTTAGCTGCACACTAAAAATTTAATTGATACGCTGAGCTTAAAGCTAAGCTACTTTGCTAATATCTAATATACCATGTAATCAAAGCTAAAACACATTCATACTATCAATTTCACAACAAAATAGATTTTATAATTAAAACATAAATGAATCAACTCATAACATACATAATCCAAATATTTACCTGCAATTAGTCCATCTTTGTAACTATGCCAAAAACTCGTATAAATAAAAAGATACAAGCCACCCACATATGAGTCGATATTACAACATTTCATTTGATAGTTCCTTTAAACATTTAGAATATTATTCTTTAAGATTTTAGCCTTTTGAAAATTTAAGCGATTTAACTTAAATAACCATTTATGAAAAATCATGCTAACTATGTGGACATCCATCCAATTCCTGTGAATTGTACAAAACACAACAATAAGATAAAATGTTTAACGATACTTCGGTGCATGCAAAGCATGATTTAACCAACCAAACCCTATGAATGTGCAAAGTGCTACAATAAGATACTCTTAGACACATCAAGCAACCCACATAACACTATATGAGCTCATGTATTTTGATATGCCAATTATACTTGACTGACTTTTTTATAACATTAAAAAAAAGACTATTATTAACAATTATCGATTCAATTATTTATTAACTAATACAAATAAATCTTCTTAATCATTTTCTTTAATAATATATATTTATTTAAACAATTTTCAAACAAATCAATAAAAATTTTATGCAAATCAAACCATTAATAATCAACATATCATAAATCAAACGTCAACCATGTATTTCAATCACCCAAGCAAGTGATTTAGCAAAAACAACAAAATAAATACAAAAAAAAAAAAAATTAAAGAACACAAACTATAATTCTAAGTATTCACTGCTTAGAAACGATCAAGCTTTAGCCACCTTTGCTTTCGATGCTTGCATACGTCTTTCGTCCAACCCGCTAATGGGAGCAATGTTTTGGAAGTAATCCTCGGCACTTGGCAACGGAGAAAACTAAAATTCATCGACTAATAGTACTAAATTTAAAGCAAGCAATCGTTCACCAGCAAAATGAATCGAAGTAGCGGCACAATTGGTAAAATTCGGCAGCAACTATGATGTAAAACTGAACAGCCCATGGAAAAGATTTTGGCTTATGGAAGCAGCAATTAAAAGCATTTGGAGGCCGCAAGCAGGCAACAACAAATTGGGCAGCCACAAAGCAACTATTGTGGTCGGCGAAGAGCAGAAAATTTTAATCATATCTCAGCAATTAATGAAGCAAGGGACAGCAAGCAGGCCGCTGGTAAGGGACGATAATGGCAACCATATAACGGAGGGATTTAAAAAGCAACATTGGAAGCACACAATCAATTTTGGACATCGGCAACAAGGACTTGTAATCTAATTAATGTAAAGAGGTGGCTGATTTGGAAGGCAACTCCCATAAATAATTTTAAAGATGAAATCACAATACTTAAAATTACTCATAACTTTTTCTAATCTATAAAAAGGAAGATAATACATTTCAGAGTAGTCGAACTCACTTCTTTATACATTGACAACAATATCCGTGATAATCAAGGTAAGATTCAATCGGCACATTTTGAAATTCTTAATTTTTTTTTATAAATTTATTTTCCTTGGGAAAAAATCAAAAGTGTCCTTGGTATAATTCCCGCACAAAACTCCCTCATAATTTCCCTACTCACTTTAGTTCTTAATTTTGTAAACACACTTAAATTAACGTTTCTTTCAATTTAACCATTGGCCCAATAGAATTTAAAAAAATATTAAAAATCCAAATTAGTACCCAATCATTTCTAAAATAAAATAAAAATTACTAGTTCCAAAAATAAAGCTTTGGATAAAAAATTCTCTTTACAAAATTAAAACTTCATAAAATCTTATGATATTTTATCAAAATTTTGTGAAATCGCACATCAAAAGTTTTAGGGTGTGTAGCAACGTAAAAAAAATTGGTTTCGGTCGCTAATTGAGGCGATTTATTGGAAATTTGAAAATCGACTTTTGATTTTATTAAAAAAGGGGAGTCGCCACCAATCTTTTTTCCTAGGTGTGATCGGGCACCTAATAAATCCTCTTTTTTAAAAGAAAATTTATTTTTTAAACAAAAAGAAGGCCGAGTTTAGGTCTACGTCAAAAGCCAGAGTAAAGTAGGGTTCGGGAGTCGGTTACGCGCAAGGAAGGTATTAGCACCCTCGCGACGCCCAAAATTAGTATCTTGTTAAACATGTGTTGTCTTAGTTTTCTAAAATACGAGTTCAATTTAAATTTTAATCATGATCCGACTAAAACACAAGAAATTTCAAGTTTTTGGTTTTTTGAAGGGTGTTCCGTTTTTAACACGTACCGATTAATATTCACCCAACATAGCGATGAAATCGATGACTTAATGTTAAATCGGTACGTTGCCTTATTTGTCAAAATTAATTAAAAAGTATGAGTAAAACATTATTATGATAAGAATTCGTAAATAATGCAAACAATGATGCAATTAATAATAAAAATATTAAAAACTAAGAATATTAAAACAACAATAACAATTTTTTCAAGAAAATAAAAATAATGTACAACTAATATAATAAGAAAAACGATGTATTTATAACAATAATAAAAAATAACAATATATACATAAAATATATATATATATACATATATATGTGTATACACATGTTAATAATGATGAAAAGAACTATAATTATACTAATAATAGTGGTAATGGTGATGATCAAGGAGTAATGAAGTAAGTATAAGTATGTACAAAAAGATATATGTACACATATTAAAATAATAAGCAACAATAGTGAAAATAATAAGTATAATAATAAATATAATGATATATATAAAAATAATATTATATATAAAAAAGTATATATGTATATACGTATAATAAAATATATACTAATACTAATAATAATAAACATAATAGGGGTAAAAATAGATATAATAATAACATGTACATGATACGGTATTAAAAATATATATATAATATAGTTATTAAAATATATACATGAGATAATAAAATATATGAATAATAGGATATTAAAAATATATATACATAATATATAAAAATATAATATTTTAAAAAAATAATATACATAATGTAAGAGTATATAAAAAAAATGAAGAAATGAGTAAAAATAATATACATAATAATATAATAAGAAAATAATATATTTATAATAAGTACTTAAAAACATCTATATGTGTATACGTATAATAATGATAAAAATAATAATAGTGAAAATAATAAATATAATAATAAATATAATAATAGAAACGATAATACTATATAAAAGTATATATATACATATATAATAAAATATACTAATATTAATAATAAATATAATATTATAATACTAATAATAACAATATGAAATTAAAGTAACTAAAAATAATACCATATATAAATATATATACGTATGCATATATAATGAAAATATACACTAATATATAAAAAAATAATAATAATATTGATAATATTGATAATATTAGAAATAATAATAATATTTAATAAAGAAACAAAAATAAATAAGAAAGGACTAAAATTGAACTAATAACAAAGTTTTGGGGCAAATTTAAAAGGAAATAAAGGGGAAAGGACTAAATTGCACGCGCAACCAAACAAGAGGGACTAGATCGGGCAATAAACCATTCGGCCTAAAACGCACAGCAGCAGAGGGACCAAAATGAAACAAAAATAAAATTTCTGGGCAAAATTAAAAATACGAAAAATTGAGTTATAAAACTATAAAAAAGCAGAAGGGCTAAAAGTGCAATTAGCCCTTCCGTCAAAAACACGCGGATCCTAAGCTGGTATGGGTCGGGTCGGACCAGGTCGCATCAAAACGACGTCGTTTTGGGATTAAAAGGCAGCCCCCAAAACGACGTCGTTTTGGAAGCCTATAAAAGGCCAATTTTTTTGAAAAAAAAATCAGTTGTAGCATTTGAAAGAAAAAAAGAGAGAGAGAGAGAGAGGGAATTCTCTCTGGCCTAGGCCTCTGCTCTCGCCAGAGGGCCGCCCGTCGCTGCCACGCCACACCACACCGCCCACCACCGCCAGAGCCACCTCTCACCACCGTGGTACGGTGGCGAAAAAATTCGAATGGGTATATTTTTTTTTGCTTTTTTTTTTTATACTTTTATATATATCTATATAAATCTGTTTTTTTAAAGAAAAAGTAGAAGAAATATATACCTAATATATATATTTTGAAAAAAAAAATGAAAAGAAAAGTAAAAAAATCAAAACCTTTTGCACGATGTGTTTGTTTTTTTTTTTTGATCCGCTTGCTTGCGTTTCCTTTCGTATTTAGATGCTGTTGTGCTTCAAAATCTAGCGCTTCTTGTATTGATTAAAATCCTATTCCTTTACATATGATTTTGGCTTTTATAGCCTGTTTACAAGTTATTTTTTTCTTTTTCTACTTTCTGTCGTTTCGTTTTAATGGTTGCAGGTGCAGAGGCGGTGGAGGTGACCCGAGTTGGTGGCCGGTGTTGCAGTGGGCAGGTGTGGCAGAGGCAAGTGGGGAGACAGAAGGCCCTAGGTGCGGCGCACCTAGGGTTTGAAATTCTGATTTTTCTTTTCTTTTTTTTTTGTTTTGGGCTTAGGGTTTGTAATTGGGCTAGGGGTTTTGGGCCATTCGGGTTTTGATGTAAATTGGGCTTTGGGTTTAAGGGCCCGGGCAATTTGGGCTTCTACAGGATGTTATAGCTTTATCAAATTCATTGATGAGAAAGTATGGAGATCAATTATAATTGAACGATTTGAATTTTATAATTCGAATAACTCAAATAATTTGAATAACTCGAATAACAGATTGGTGTAAATACCTTTTAGGTCATTGTCAATTTTAAAAAAATGAACAAATTGGTCTTTCTCTCAACAAAAATTACAAAAAAGTTCAAAATCAAAATATTTATAAAAATTCCTAAATTTATATTTTTTTAAAAATATAAAAAATTCTAAAAAATATATAAAGCAAGTTAAAAATTTCTAAAATAATAATTTTGGAGACCTAAAATAAGTTAATTAATGATTCAAGTTTATAGTACTAAAGTATTTTATTATTATTATTATTATTTTACTTTGAAAAAGTTTTCAAATATATATGATTTCAAATTTATGTGCTCTAACATGAAATTATTTAGTCTATAACAAGATTTTGGTTTGACATGTTTAATTTTTTAATTTAACTTGAACAATTTCTCTCGATTCGATTCGATTCGATTCGATTCGATTCGATTCGATTCGACTCGACTTGAATTTCATTTCACTCAACTCGATTTGAAAAAAAATTCAAATTGAGTTAGGATGATAAAATAGGACTTGTCAACTCAATCGAAAATTTTTTACTCGATTCGATTAAACGCTCACCCCTACTTGTTTGTATCAAAACCTTTTTGGAAATCGACTTTTTATTTTAAAATGAAAATGGAGTTGCCACCAACCATTTTATTTAGGTGTGATTGGATCACCTCAAAACTTAGTCATTTTAATAAAATGTTAGATTTACTAAAATGATAATTTTTGGTCTACAAAATCTAGTAAATGGGTTCAGGAGTCAGTTACGTATGAGGAAGGATTAGCACTCTCATAACCCCCAAAATTGGTATCTAGTTGATTACTCGATGTTTTGATGTAAAAAATTGAAAATTTGAAGAGAATTTGAAATACGATCCCTCTTTGCATGATGTTATTTGATTAAAATATCGCTACCTAAATTAAATTTTATAGAAAATATCTTTTTATTTCGAGTTAATCGAGAAGAAAAGATCATGCCCCATAAGTTAGGGCATGATGTCTCGAATCCTTGAAAATAAGAATAATTGCCATTTAATTATTGCTTAAATCTAAAAAAAATTGAAAAAGGGAAGGACGTTCAATTATTTTCGATTCAAGGGGAGAATCATACCCCGTAAGTTAGGGCACAATTTCGTGAATCCTCAAAATAAAGAACATTGCCTCGATTCAAGTTACTAAATATACATCGTAAAATAAACATAACATTTAATGCAATATGTGATTAATTTAGTCAAGCGTTGGTACAAAAATAAACGAATATTTAAACGTGTTGCATAATATGGAAATGACAAAAATAGTATAGAATAACTTACGTGGTAAAAAAATGATAACAAAATAATAACAAGTGGTAGTTGGAATAATTTTTAGCCGATTAATAATACTATTTAATAATGGAAATAATAGTAAAATAATAAGTGGAACATCAGTAATGACAAAAAATGGTAAAATAATAAAAAAGTATGATAATGCTATGATTATGGTTGTGTAATATTAGTGATGACAAAATAAAATATTAATTAGCAAAAATAATCATTTAACAATAACATCAACATTAAAAAAATAAAAAAATAAAAAAATGAACTAAAATGAGATGATTAAGAAACATAAGGATAAAATGCAAGTTATGCAAATTAAAGGATAAAATATAAATAGGGAATAAAAATGCTGAAAATTAAATAAATAAAAAAAGGCAAGATTAATTAAAAAAGGATTAAATCAAAACCGTAACAAAATTTTAGGGGATAAAATAATAAAAACAGTAAATAAAGAGGCAGATTAAAAATGAAATAGAGTGTAGGGACTAAAAGGGCAAATAACCCAAACCCAATACATATAATTTCCCAAAGGATTGATAGTCTGGGGACTAAGATGAAACAATTCAAAATCAAGTGGTATAATTTAAAAAAAAGGAAAAAGAGCAAAATTAGGACCACACTGAAAAGAGCTTAAAGGCGAAAGGACTTAAGAGGCAATTTAACATTTTCTCAAAAACGCGTAGATCCTAGAAGGATCTGGGTCGAGTTTTCGGGCTATGTTTGAAACGGCGCCGTTTTGGGCGTCTGAAGCCAAGCCCAAAACGGCGTCATTTTGGGGAGCTTATATAAGTACAAAAAAAAAAAAAATCTTAAGAAATCATTTGTAACCTCTTTTTTTTTTTTTTTTTTAAAAAAAAAACTCTCTATTCTCTCTCAATCCTTCCCCTCAGTCTGGCCATATGGTGTCGTCGGTCCACCACGGCCACCAGTCATCGGCGACGGTGACTGCCGCCTCTGGTGTCCAGAAATTTCCTAAAAATGTCCCTTTTGATCTTTTAAACGCGTAAAATGCGAATCTAGGGTTAGAATCCCCAAAAACTCGACCAAAATTTGACCAAAGGCAGAGAAATCAAACCTTTTGATTTCTCCCTTTTCCGATAGGGCCTTTGACGAATCTCAAGGGAGTCGGAGCCCTCTCAAGTCAGAAAAGGGGCCCCCACGATAGAGGCGCGGTGGAACAAGTAAAGAAAAAAACTTCCTTTTCGTTCTTTTTATATATTTTTTATATTTCCTTCAAGGGTTCAGTTCTTGCATTTGCAGGGTCATAACGCTTCCCACTGCGTGTGAAGAGACCAATATCCTGACCCTCTTTTGAAGTGCCAACCGAATTCTTTTCTCCCGGGATCATCACGTTGCAATCATAATTCCATGGAACCCTTTTGTTGTCTTTGTAGGGAAAAGCCATGGGTTTTTGAATTATGATTCTTGGTGTAACTTGTGCTCCCACTTCATTACTTCTTGGCTGGGAAATAATCACCACTGAGTGATTAACCTTGTAAACTTTCTCCGTTGATTTTTTCTCTGAGGCACAAACATCTCCTCCCTCCGAGCCCTTGACATCTTCAAAGAATTCCAATTCTTTGTTATCCATCAGACTTTGCACTAGAGCTCTGAATTCGGTGCACTCTTAGATATCATGACCTTTTTTAGCGTGAAACTCATAGTAGCTCCTCACTTCTTTGGGTATCTCTTCTAAATCTTGAATGATTAATCCCACGTCTATCATTTTTTGCCAAACCCATTTTAGTGGGGATTTCACCTCTGTAACATCAGTTTTGGTCTTCTTGTCCCCACTCTCAATTATCGCGTTTACCCCTTAGTCAGGATGACTGGGTAACAGATTTCCTTCCATATTAGGTCTTGAGAGATCATCGAATCTTACAATCCCCATCTTGATGAACCTCTTGATCAACTTCTTAAAAGTAGTGCAGTTCTCAATCGAGTGTCTCGTTATTCCTGCATGATACTCGCATAGAGCATTCGCATCATACCACTTTGGGAATGGTGGTTGCATGAGCTTTAAGTAAAACGGGGATATTACATGCGTGTTAAATAGATTCTGATATAACTCACCATATGTCAATAGGATAGGCGTGAATTGGAGTTTTTTTGTGTTTGCCCTTGAGTTAGATTCTTGCCTCAAAGGGCCTTGATGGCTGGTTGTCATGGTCCTTGGTTGGCTTATGGCAACCGGTTTTGAATAGCTTTTATTATACACACTCGCGGTAACTCGCGGTATTTACTTTGTTTTCTTTATTTCTCGGGGCAGACCTTTAAACACTTCCCCCCGCGTCTATTTTTCCACTCCTTATTGCAACCTCAATCATTTTTCCAGACATGACTATATCTAAGAAGCTCTTGATAGTACTACCCAGCATATGGTTAATGAATGAGGCTTTCAAAGTGTTTATGTAAAACATTGTCGTCTCTTTTTCCAGAAGTGGTGGCTGAACTTGTATTGCCATCTCCTTCCATCTTTGAGCGCATTGTCTAAAGCTTTCATTTTGCTTATTCTCCATCTTTTGCAGCGTAAATCTATCGGTTGTTATATCGATCACATGACTGTATTGTTTCATAAAAGCCCGTGCCAAATCTTTTCATGAATTGATCTTGACATGGCTCAGCTAGTTGTATCATTTGGCAGTCGGCCCGATCAAGCTATCCTTAAAACAATAGATTAACAATTGGTCATTATTGATGTACCCCATCATTCTTTGGCAGAACCTTGTGATGTGGGCCTCAGGGCAACTAATCCTATTATATTTCTCGAACTCTGGAGTTCTGAATTTTGGTGGGAGTACTAGATCTGGGACTAAACTTAATTCTTTGGCATCAACCCCACAAAGGTAGTCACCTGTAACACCTTTTACCCGTACCCGAGATCGGGACCAGGTACGAGGGATTACCAGACTTGTACTCGAACACTTTCGGGAAATACGAGTTATAAAATTTCATTTCAATTTAAAACCAATTAAACAACATATTAATGTCCCTATTAAGGGCTTACGAGTCCCAAAACATATATTGAGAAAGGTCCGAGACTATACCGAGAACTTGGAAAAGTTCGTGCAAAAATTTTCTAAGTTATGCGTCACACGCCTGTGTGGAGGCGATGCACACGCCCGTGTGCTTTTAGACATGCCCGTGTCCCCTACCTGTGTGGAATTAATTGAATTTATTTCCTATTTCAAATCTACAGGGGTTTTCACACGGCCAAGCACACGCCCGTGTCCTTGGCCCGTGTCCTTCACACGGCCTAGACACTCCCGTATGGTCGTCCGTGTCCAAAAACCTAGACATTCTGTTTATGACGTCACCATGCATTTAGGGCCGCACAGCCAAGACACACGCCCGTGCGCTAGGCCGTGCCCTCAACACGGTCGAGACACACGGCCGTGTCCCTACCCGTGTGTTTACTACCATGCATTCTGACATAAATTATTTAGGTGCAGGGGACACATGGCTATATCACACGCCCATGGGGCGATCTGTTGTGTCACACACGGCCTAGACACACACTCGTGTGTTTACCCGTGTGGACCTTATTAGGCTATTTTCCAAGCCTTTGGTCACCCTCTAACATCCATTCTCATTTATAAACTCCAATGATAATTAACATGGCCTTGATAAACCTCATTGCATGTAAACCTCATCTCATCGGTTTTACACATGCTAGGTTGATCCCTTTGTATTAAGGATTTCTATGCCTTATAACACTTTTAAGATTGGCTCATTATTATAACTTATTACCAATTGTGGCCTAGTCATCCCATGTGATTTAGTCACATTACATGTGTCTAAATGTGATATACCATATTTCATCCTTACTAGAACAATTGAACATAAGCATGCATAAATTTGTAGGTCATAACCTACATCAAAATGAGCCAATTCCTATGGCCATATACAAGTGAATATGTATACCTTTATAAGCCTTCATATTGGCAAATCAAATGACAGATATAACAAAATAAACAAAAGCCCTATACATGCCATTGAACAAAGTAAAAGTACTTATATACCAAAGCTAGACAAGATGATTGTTGAATCTCCGATCGTCTTCCAATCCCAATGAGTCATTGAGCTCTGTAAGATAGGGAAATGTGAGGGGTAAGCATTTACATGCTTAGTAAGCCCGAATAACTGGAACGTAAACTTACCGATTAATTAGCATACAACCATATTAGGCAATAAAACCAACAAGCATGAAATGGTTTCCCTAGCACATGCACTCAATCAACAAGTTAGCCTCATAACAATACACCATGTAATTTGCCTTAGATGAGCTCATCATTTAACATTTTCATTTTTATATCTCATGTTAATCCTGTTGAGTTTCTTGGAAATCTCGATGGATTATCCATTTACCATCAAATCATAAGAGCGATCATCTTATGTATGCACTCTCGCGAACCTCACATCTTACGGCGGGATTACCAGTCCAGGCTAAATCCCCCGTAATGTAAACTCATTGGGTGATGTCGGGGTTACCAGTCCAGGTTAAATCTCATATAGTGACAAAAACCCTTAATGAGGTCGGATCTGAATTACCAGTCCAGACTAAATTCATACCATAATCGGATTACCCGTCCGGGTTAAATCCTTAATGCACACGTATTCTTCGGGAGACTCGATCACTCAGGGAACACTCGTCCGGGCTAAATCCTTTCTATATTTGAGATCAACGGATTACCCGCCCGGGCTAAATCCTTTCTGCAACACATGCAGGATCTCAAGTCACATATAAACCATGATTTACCCATCGAAATTCTCGTTTAACCTCAACCGGGGCATTTATTATCATATCATTATTATTAACACATTTCAATGATTTTCATGCCATCATTACATATAATTATCACTCATTCATAAAACATGCATTTAGGCATATTACGAGTTTACTTAAGTCATTCGAACTTACCTGGTACTCGTTTCGATTTTGCGTTTCGGTTATTCTGAAACCTTTCGTTTTCCTTGATCGACCTCCGAAATTTGTTCTTCGGGGTCTATAACAATAAAAATGAATCATTAATACCTCACATTATTCCTTTCGAGTCTAAATTTCACCCCCAGACAAAATGGCCATTTTGCCCCTAACTTTTCATATTTTTACGATTTAGTCCCTAGACTCGTATAATGAAATGCATGCAATTTCTACCTTACCCAAGCCTAGCTGAATGTTCTTTCCTCTTATGGCAGCGCACATCTTTCCATTATTTCACATTTCTACCACATAATTTACACCTTTTTGCAAAAAGGTCCCTTTAGGGTTTTTCATGAAAATCACCTAGGAAAAGATGTTTAACACACATCCAACTTTCGTATTCCTCCATAAAACATCAAAGAATAAACATGTCACACAGGGGTCACTTTGCAAACATGAACCCTAACTCAAAATATGGGTAGAAATGGAGAGAGTAAGCTACCGGGATTTCAAAAATACGAAGAACATTAAAAACGGGGCTTAGGAGCACTTACATTACGCTTGAAAATGTTGAAAACCCTAGCTATGGAGGTCTTGAGAAATTCGGATGGATGAGGGAGAAGAATGGATGATTTCTTTGCCTTCATTTTCCCATTTTATTTCATTAATTAGCCAAATGACCAAAATGCCCTTAAGTTCTTTCTTTCTAATTTTATCCATACATGCCCATTTTTGTCCAAAAACTTAGAAATTGGGAAAATTGCTCTTTAAGACCTTGTAATTAATAATCTAAAGCAATTTCATACAAATTTATTCTAGAATCCAAGATCTGAAATTTATTCGATTTGGTCCTTGCTCTTCAATTAGACACCTTACTCATTCAACGTCAGATTTGTGGTCCCGAAACCACTGTTCTGACTAGGTCCTATTTCGGGATGTTACAGTTTCTCCCCCTTAGGGACTTTCGTCCTCGAAAGTCTTTCCAGTAAATAGGTTCGGATATTGGCTTCTCATGGTTTCTTCTACCTCCTATGTAGCCTATTCCACACCATGTCGATGCCATAAGACTTTTACCAAAGCCATGTCTTTATTTCTCAGCTGTTTAACCTCACGAGCCAAAATCTTAACCGGTTCCTCACCAAAAGTCATGTCCGATCTAATTTCAATCTCCGTCGGTGAAATCACATGAGAGGGATCTGATCGATATCGCCTTAACATAGATACATGAAACACGTTGTGAATCTTTTCCAGTTCTGGTGGCAATGCCAAATGATAGGCTAATGGTCTAACTCTTTCAGTGATCTCATATGGTCCGATAAATCGCGGACTCAGTTTGCATTTTCGGCCAAATCTCAATACCTTTTTCATAGAGATAGTTTCAAGAATACTCTATCTCCAACTTGAAATTTGATCTCTTTTCTTTTCATATCAACATATGACTTTGGCTATCCGATGTCGCTTTTAAACAGTCACGTATCACTTTATCCTTTTCTTCAGTTTCCTTGATCAGATCAACTCTGTGAATTTGATTTTCCTTGAGTTCTATCCATACAACGGAGTTCGACACTTTCTGCCATACAAGGCCTTATAAAGCGCCATGTTCAAACTCGTTTGGAAACTATTGTTGTAAGAGAACTCTACCAATGACAAGTATTTTTCCCAGCTACCCTGAAATTCGAAGATACAACATCGCAACATATCCTCAAGAATCTGAATCATCCGCTCAGACTGACTATCAGTCTGTGGGTGAAAAGCTATACTAAAACTCAACCTGGTACCAAAGGCTTCTTGTAACTTCTTCCAAAATCTTGAAGTGAAACTCGGGTCTCTGTCTGAAATAATCGATAGCG
Organism: Gossypium anomalum; assembly: GCA_025698475.1. NCBI lineage: Eukaryota > Viridiplantae > Streptophyta > Magnoliopsida > Malvales > Malvaceae > Gossypium > Gossypium anomalum. The sequence goes on from CM046966.1 coordinate 24,081,160, forward strand.
GTACCCCATGTAATCTCACAATCTCAGATATGTATAAGTCGGCCAATCTATCAAGAGGTAATCTGTCCCCATCGGGATAAAATGAGCTGACTTCGTCAACTTATCCACCACAACCCATATAGCATCTTTCTTTTTCGGGGTCAATGGTAATCTTGTCACGAAGTCCATAAAAAATTCGTCCAACTTCCATTTGAGAACCATCACAGGTTGTAAGAAACCTGAAAGTACTTGATGTTCAGCTTTGACTTGCTGGCATATCAAGCATTTCGACACAAATTCAGAGATATCTCTTTTCATGCCGTTCCACCAGTATAATTTCTTCAAATCATTATACATCTTGGTACTTCCCGAATAATTAGACAAACGACTATCATGTGCTTCTTGCAAAATCCTCTGAATAATTTCATCGTTCCTCGATACACAAATTCTATTTCTGAACATCAAACATCCATCAGGACTAATCTAAAAATCTGATTCAATACCTGACTCACATTGAGTTCTTTTAGCTTACAAGTTACTATCATTAGTCTGAGCATCATAAATTTCTTGAAGAAATGTCGGCCTAGCCCTTAACTTAGCCAAGACCGAACCATCATCAACCAACACCAATCGACCATTTATGGCCCTCAATGCAAATAAAGATTTTCTGCTTAGCGCATCGGTGACCATGTTCGCCTTTTCTGGGTGGTAATCGAGGATCAGCTCGTAATCTTTAATTAATTCTAACCATCTCCGCTATCTCAGGTTCAATTCTTTTTGAGTCATCAAATACTTCAAACTCTTGTGGTCTGTAAATATACGACAAGTCTCACCATATAAATAATGCCTCCAAATTTTCAAGGCAAAAACAATAGCGGCAAGCTTTAAGTCGTGCGTCGGATAATTCTTCTTGTGTGGCTTCAACTGCCGCAAAGCATAGGCTATCACCTTGCCATCTTGCATAAGCACACAACCTAGTCCATTTAAGGATGCATCACTGTAAACCATAAACTCTTTTCCCGACTCGAGTAATGCTAGAATTGAAGCTTCAGTTAACAAATGTCTTCAACTTCTCGAAACTCTGCTGACACTTTTCCATCTATTCAAACTTAACATCTTTTTGTAGAAAATTCGTCTTTGGAGTCGCTATCATGGAGAATCCTTTCACAAATCTTCAGTAGTAACTGACTAAGCCCAAAAAGCTTCTAACCTCGGTTACATTTTTAGGTGGTTTCCATTCAACAATGGCAGAGATCTTACTTGGATCAACTCAGATACCTTCACTTGAAACAATATAACCTAAAAACCCTACTTCTTGGAGCCAAAACTCACTCTTGCTAAACTTAGCATACAATTGTTTTTCCTGTAAAGTCTGCAACATAATTTTCAGATGCTTCGCATGCTCTGTCTCATTCTTGGAATAAATCAAAATGTCATCAATGAACACAACGACGAACTTGTCCAAGTATGGCTGAAATATCCTTTTCATTAGGTCCATAAATACAGCCGGTGCATTCGTCAACCCAAATGGCATGACAAGGAATTCATAGTGGCCATACCTCGTTCTGAAAGCTGTTTTAGGCACGTCTGATTCCTTAACTCGTAACTGGTAGTTGCCGGATCTCAAGTCTATCTTAGAGAATACAGTGGCTCCCCTCAACTGGTCGAACAAATCGTCAATCCTTGGCAATGGATACTTATTCTTGATAGTTACCTTATTCAGTTGCTGGTAATCTATACATAGCCTCATCGTACCATCATTCTTCTTTACAAACAATACGGGAGCACCCCAAAGGTGAAAAACTCAGCCTTGTAAAACCTTTATCTGTCAGTTCTTGCAACTGTGCTTTTAACTCGGTTGGTGCCATCTTGTATGGAGCAATAGAAATAGAAGCTGTTCCTGGCACCAGTTCAATACCAAACTCTATCTCTCTCTCAGGAGGTAATTCGGGTAATTCCTTGATCGTGATTTTCCGTGATAAGTTTTATAAATTTATAATTAATCGCGCTTGAAACTAACTATTATCACGACGTAGGCAAGTGTACCTATCGAACAGTAGTATAGCTTTAGCAAGACCAGATTGTCGAACCCAAAGTACTAAAAGTACTAGTAATGACTATCTTTTTATTATCTAGCCTAAGAAATACAGGGGTTTGTTTTAACTAATTAACTAAACTAAGAAATTGCAGAAAATAGAATAGAATTGGGAAATTACTTCTGGGAAAACGATTGATTAAGGACAATACCTAAGGAAAAATCCACACAGACTCTTACTTGTTATTCTGGCTCCAAACCGGACGATTTATTCATTTAACTTGTTCCGTAGAAATCCCTAAGTTATGTTATTATCCCTATTCAAGACTAATAACGTCTAATCCCTAAGTTGACTAACCGAGACTTTTCTCTAACTAATACCCTAGGGTTGCATTAACTCGTTCTATGAATTCCCTTATTAGGTTTCACCCCAATCCGGCAAAATCTTGTCACCCTCTCTCTAAGCGCACAATCAACTCCGCTTAATTATGACAAAGTTACTCTTAGTCAGGGTCTATTCCTCCTTCAACTAAGAGTAGTAACTTGAAGTGATATCCTGAAATACTAAAACAAGAATTAAGAATACATAATTAAGAACAAGTCAAATATTTATCATACGATTCAGAAAATAATAACAAGATTCGTCTTAGGTTTCATCCCCCTTAGGTATTTAGGGGTTTAGTTCATAACTAAATAAGAAAACATCTCAGAATAATAAAGATTACAAAACATAAAGAAAACCCAGAACTCCTGAACGGGAAATTGAGGAGAAATATTCAGTCTTGGTGGTGAATCCGGCTTCTGAGATGGATTAATCGGCTTCCTTGGAGTAATTCCTTACTCCCTATTCTCCGTCCCCCTTTTCTCCCTCCTCTTGGGTATATTTATAGGCTTTGGAATGCCTAAGAACCCCCAAAAGTGGCCTTTTCCGAATTGGACTCAACTTAGGCTTGGCAGGGACACGTTCGTGTGTGATTACTTCAGGCCGTGTTCGAGCCTGTTAGATTGGCACGGGCATGTGTTCTACCCATGTGAATCGTGCTTTTAATTCTGCCAAATTGAAACGGCCGTGTGAGCTGCCCATGTGAGAAGGTCCAGGCCGTGTTGATTTCGTACTTTGGCCCATTTTCTCCATTTTTGGCCTATTTCTCGTTCCTTTCGCTGTCCTACGCTTACCTAAGTGTAAAAAATGAAATTAAGGCATTAGAAGCATCGAATTCACTAATTCTAAGGAAATATCATTCATAAAATGCATTAAGCATGGGGTAAAAATATGTATAAATTACGGTTTATCAAATACCCCTACACTTAAGCGTTTGCTTGTCCTCAAGCAAAATCCTCAAATCATAATTAAAAATTCCTATTTATCAACTGATAATTCCTATCAATAATATCTCAAACCATATCAAAAGTAATCATACATTGAGAATTCAACGAAAAGAACATTAAAGCTTCAAACATTCCAAGTTGAGTATTTAATCATGAAAAACTTAGGCATCTCCCTTCATCTAAGTAGTTATCATTGATTTGGAACCTCACTGAGTTTAACATCCTCACTAAAGCTTCACTCAAATCACTCGAAGTGTTTAAGGACAATGAAATTAGCACTCATCAGTAAATATGAAAAGTTATTACTATAGGCTTGCATGAAAATCAAATCTCCACCACTATAAATCGAGATAATACATCAATCAAAAGGTCTTTAAAGGGTTGTAATAAGGCTTGGTTAGGGGGTGTGGTCACAAGCTAAAAGAAAAGGTTAGAATCGAGATTTATTTGAAAAATTGCTTAACTAGAAAAATATTTATTCATCACTTACGTACAACATAGCTTTTTCTCTAACTATGGAATTTGAATAATGAAACTTACGAACAGAAGATAACTACTAATATGTAAACATGTTTTTTTTTTAAGAACAAGTCAAATAACATAGACTAACTATTAAGAACAAGACATAGCTAAGCAATTTATTCAACTCAAATCTCGATAAAAATAGGTTTCAAATTAATTTAAGGGGATTTCAACAATAATGGGTTAAGGGTTAATATTGAGGGTCATACAAGGAATGGTTTGTTAGGCTCAAAGGGGTTTACTAAGGGTTATTCGTGGAGGTAGGCTTTTCATGGCATAAGTGGGTTAATCCTAAGTGCCTCTATCATATTGACATATCAAATCAAATGGTGTGGTCTTGACATGCATAATCAAGCAAGTTCTAGAATAACAATTTAATATTGACACACTCAAAGCAATAATAAAAGTGAGCATGAAAGAATTAAAAGATGCTCAAAAGGCTCAAAAATCTCACAAGAATTATGGCTTTTTTGATGTTTAAACCTATGGGATTCAATTCTAGATAATACCTAAACTTGGGGAAACAACCTAAAATTTTACATCTTAAAAATCAACTTATCATGCTTGATTCTCTAACGTCTTAAAGTTTAAACAATCAATGCATAGATGCCTATGTTTTAGTTCAAGATAATCAATCAAAATCATAAGTCAATCAAAGTTTATCCTAAATATGATATGAGAGATTTACAAGAGAACAAGGAATAGTTAGGGATTTTTTGGATAATGAAATGATTACCCCCCACATTTAAGATTTACATTGCCCTCAATGTACAAAGATAGATATATAAGAAAATATAAGATCATAAGATAGGGAGAAAATTGAAACTTCCTGAGTGTTGAATGAATGAATTCCCTAGTTTGGTGTTATGGAGGTGGAGGAGGATACTCCGGTAGTGGTAGAGGTTGGGTACCACAAGTGCTGTGCCAAAAGAATATTATATCTCGTCATTGAGCAGGGCATGGCAGTCGTGGAGAACCTTTTTCAATGGAGTTTGAAGTTCCTAAATGATTGTGAGGTTTGAAGCTCGTTATAACTGTGATAAAAGTAGGAACTGTTTAGGGGATATTATGTAGAATAATTACTCATAAAGAAATAGCCGAGATTGAAAATAATTAATAAAACCTAATAAATAAGATAAGAACAAAAAGAAATAACGTTTAAATGTTAAAAGTGAAATTAATAAAAACTTAAAATAAAAATAAAAATAAAAATAAAAGTAGAATAACAAAAAAAGAAGATAAAATTAAATTAAACATCATCATCGCCGGATGGTTCGCGATGTGGAGGTGGCGATGAGATGTGGAAGTGCTGATAGATCTGCTGGAGAGTAGCATCAATGTTGTTAAATCTTAGAAAACACTACTGCTCGAATCGGTTGAGGCGCTCAGAGATGTCAGCATATGAAGCCACCGCATGAACTGGACGAGAGGGTGGTGGTGGTTGGGAAGGTGGGTCCTCATGTTAGGTAGGGACATCATCAGTAATGTACTCTGGAGCCTCCTTTTCAGTGGATTAGACGTGACGATATTTGAGAGGGTAGGTCCCTCGGCACTTCTCGATCATCTTTTTACTAAGCATGCTCGAGATACCTTGTGGGAACATCTGGCCAATGAGGGTCAGGGATGATTCTTGGGCCGCTGTGTCGAGGAGTCCAAAGTGTCAGGCCAGTTGAATCACGTAGGGGCCAATAGAGATTACCCCCCTCCGATGTCGCTCCGTCTCGTGGCGGATGGCAAGGGCTATAAAGTATGCAAGATTGAAAACATGTCCGTTTCACATACACCATAAGTAGTAAACGTCATAGGTAGTGACGATGCCAGTGCTCTCTCTCCTCCCTGTTAAAGTGTGAGATAGAATAGAATGGAGATACCTTAAGGACGGAGGGAGAGATGATGCCTTGGTGCGATTGGGGTCGTAGTTGGCCGAACGTGGGACGAGGGCATCCTAGCAACGTGAGGGAAAACGATGAATGTGGCGGTCGAGAGCATGTAAGTCATTCTCCTCTCTGAACTCCTCGGTATATAAACCTAATGCAGTGCTGAATTCTGAGACGCTTAATTGGCAGACTAATCTGCCTAAGTGAAACTAGATTGTGCCGGGATCATCGTAGTTCGTTATTACTGTTTGAAGATGGAACGTGGAGCATAGTTCCGCCGTCAGCTCTAAGTATGTTGGCTCGATGATCTCAAAGTATAGTTCCCACGGATCGGTGGTAAGGAAGGCCTGGATTGCATCAGCCCAATGCACTTGTTCGACAGCAGCCCAGTTGATGCATCGGCCCGCTGTTAAAGGTTGGGCCCGTAGTATTTGAAAGAGCTCTTCTTGGGGCCTGTTGGGGAACTATAGGAAAGGATGGCGAATTTTTGCGGTTGGGCCCGAGGAAGATCAAACTCTTTTCCTTTTCTTGGAAGTGGGGACGGCGGTTTTCTTCCCTCGCGAAGACGGCATAGTGAACCTAAAATTTGAACCATTAAGTCGTCTCAAAAAGTGAACAAGGTAGAATGCAACTAAAATCAAAAAGGAAAAACCATGAATATGTTCAGCCAAAATTACTAAAATTACTAAGTTCAATAGCATATTTTTGTAGCATGAACATTGTGGTATGAGTAAAAATGACAAAGATTAGAATGCAACCTATTATATATATGAGAAAATGGCACACAAAAGGGATGAAAATTTCAACTACCCTAATCATGCATATTTGCTTCTAACTAATCAAACTGAGTAAAGAAATCATGCAATGGGTGAGAATTTTAATATAAAAAAGAGAAAAAATGATGATGGATATTCTAGATTATGACATTTAAATGATAAAAATATAAAGATAAAATCAAAAACTTGCATATTATCATAATAAATAGCCCTAGAAATCAGTAAAATAGACAAGAAAGAAGTAAACAAACGCTAGGAAAGGGAGAAAAGGCATCAAAAATGTATTTGGAGGCGGCGCACGGGCATGACAAGGAGGCCGTGTGGACTTGCAGCGGCTAGGGTTAGGATTTTTGACTGGGGAAGACAATGAATAGTGCAGCCTATTTATGGATTTTGGGGTACACGGCCAGGGGACACGCCCGTGTGCTCCAATTTCAGCCCGTGTGTTTCACGTTTTTCTTATTTTGGCACGTCTGAAATTCGACACACGCTTGTGTACTGTGAGCGTGTTGGTGCACACGGCCATGTCGCAGGACCGTGTCTAGCTTCGTTCGCTTCTCCCACGCCCGTGTATGGCAGCCCCACGCCCATGTTAATTTGACAAGTTCGACCACGGTTGTTCGACACGGGCGGTCGCATGCCTGTGCTAGTTTCTCAGTTTCAACCACGGACTTAAGGCATGGGCGTGTCGCACGCCCGTATTATTTTGACAGGTTTGCCCACGGCCATGTCGCACGGCCGTGGCGATTTATCACAGCCCGTGTTTTGGGGAAATTTTTTCCTTGTTTTCACACGGTCCTAAGCACGCCCATGTGCTTGGCCGTGTCTCTGTGGTGTACCTATTTTCAAGAGCTCCGTTAGTTGGTTAGGTGTTTAAACACTAAAATTTAAAGAAGTTAATATAATTAGTGCTCGGGTTGCCTCCCGAGAAGTGCTTATTTATAGTCTAAGCTCGACTTACCTCTCTATTGGATGGTCAGGGTGGTTTAAGGAGTTCATACTTCTCATTCCTGCTATCAATCTTATCAAAATAAGGTTTTAGACGGGTGTTGTTTACCTTAAAAGTGCCGAACTTGGAATGACTTACCTCCACTGTACCGAATGGGAAAATACTAAGTACCGTAAGAGGGATTTCTTCATTCGGGTTGGTGGTGACAATGTGAGGATCTGTGGCATCTAGTAAGACTTTATCTCCAACCTTAAGTTGATTTAGAGAGGTATCGAGCTTGTTCTGGCGTAGTTCTGGTTTATCGTGTGTTCTCAGAATATGTGCTCGCCATTTCTCTAGCTCCTCTATTTGTAGCCTTCGTTTTTCATGAATGGGTCCTCTATTTTTGCTAGAACATGGCTCGTGAACTTCTTTCAAACTCAATTTCTGCAAAGTAGATTGCGTCATATTATCAGTTTTAGTAGACTGGTATGGACAATTACCTTCAATATTCGATGTGTTGCCAAAATTGCGAGCTTGAAGGGTGATCGTTTCGTCTCCCACACGAAGTGTGAGCTTACCAGTGCCAACATCAATAATTGTTTTAGCAGTTGCTAAAAAGGGCCTCCATAAAATCAAAGGGGTGTTGTTATCCTCCTCTATGTCTAGAACAATGAAATCAATGGGAAATATGAACTTATCTATTTTCACTAGTACATCTTCAATAATACCCCTAGAAAATCTTATAGTTTTATCTGCCAATTAAATGCTCATCCTAGTTTGTTTAGGTTTCCCAAGACCTAGTTGCTTAAACATTTTGTAAGACATGACGTTAATACTAGCCCCTAAATCCGCTAATGCATTATTCACATCTAAACTACCAATTTAGTTAGGAATTGTAAAACTCCCTGGATCTTTCAATTTGTGGGGTAGCTTATTCTGTAGAATAGCTGAGCAAACTGCATTTAGCTCCACATGCGACGCCTCATCCAACTTCCATTTATTTGCTAAAAGCTCTCTTAAAAATTTCATTGCATTCGGCATCTGCGACAGAGCTTCAATAAACCGTAAATTAATATGAAATTTTTTCAAAAGTTTAAGGAATTTACCGAATTGTTCGTCTTAGCGGTCTTTCCTTATTGTGTTAGGGTATGAGACACGAGGCTTGTATTCTAAATTTACCGTTTTGTTTTCATTATGACTTACCTCACCTTTACCCTTACTCACCACAGTTTCTTGCATCAATTCTGGCTCAGGCTCACCGATTCCTTCTTTATCTTGAACATTAATTGCGTTGAGTTGTTCCTTTGGGTTGGGTTCAGTATTACTTGGCAAGCTACCTTGTCGTCGTTCGGAGATTAGTTTGGAAAGTTGGCCAATCTGTGTTTCGAGTCCTTAGATCGATGTTTGTTGATTTTTAAGTGCTGTCTCGGTATTCTAGAAACGGGTTTTTGACACCGAGATGAATTTGGATAGCATCTCCTCAAGGTTTGGTTTCTTCTCTTGTTGATAAGGTGGCTGTTAGAAGCCTGAGGGTGGTGGTGGTCTATGATTTCCTTGTCCTCCCCATGAGAAGTTTGGGTGATTCCTCCAACCTGCATTATAGGTGTTACTGTAAGGATTATTTTGAGATTGAGGATTATTGCCCATATAATTTAATTGCTCGTTCTCCATGGTGTGACCTTAGGGTTGGTATTCTGGATTACTCGATCCACCTCCACTCGCTTCATATTGCATTACTGGGTGAACCTGCGTAACCATCAATCTTTTTATCTAAAAGTTCTACTTGATTTGACAGTATAGTAACCGAGTCGACATTATAAACGCCTACTGTTTTTGTTGCTTAGTCCTCATGACTTGCCACTGATAGTTATTCAGTGACATCTCCTCAATAAATTCGTAAGCCTCTTTAGGTGTTTTGTTGTTGATGGTTCCACTAGCAGCTGTGTTAATCATCTCTCTTGTCGAGGGATTTACACCAATGTAGAATGTTTGAGCTTGCAGCCATAGAGGTAACCTGTGGTGAGGGCACATTCGCAGTAGGTCCTTGTAACTCTCCCATGCATGGTAAAATGTTTCTAAGTCCATCTATACAAAAGAAGATATATCATTACATAACTTAGGCGTTTTAGCCAGCGGAAAATATTTTAGTAAAAATTTTTCGGTCATTTGTTCCCACGTAGTGATGGAACCTTGTGGTAATGAGTCCAACCACTGTTTAGCTTTGTTCCTAAGTGAGAAAGGGAATAACCGAAGGCGAATGACATCATCAGAAACGCCATTAATTTTGAAAGTATCGCAAAATTTCAAAAAATTTGCCAAGTGAGTGTTAGGATTCTCATCTTGCAAATCATCAAACTGAACAAACTGCTGTATCATTTGAATCGTGTTAGGTTTTAGTTCAAAATTATTTGCAGCAATAGTAGGCCTAACTATACTTGACTCAGTTCCTATTAATGTAGGTTTAGCATAATCATACATAGTAGAGGAGCAGGATTCTGATTTGTTAATTCAGCGGGTATTGCTGGAGGTAGCTGATTGTCTTGATGTTCAGCCATCTCCTCGGTTGTGGTTGATATATCGTCCTCTTACTCTTTCTCTGTGTATCTTAAGCTTCGTCTTATTTCTCGTCGGTTTTTAAAAGTTGTGCGATCGATCTCTTCGTCAAAAAGCAGTGGTCCTGACGGGTTTCTTCTAGTCATAAACTATAAGAACTTGCCAGAAGAAAGAAATAGAAAATTAGTAAATTAGCACAAAATAAAGTTAAATTGCAAGAAAGATAAATGGCTAAAGTAATAAAAATTAAGTGTTCCTAATATTTTAGTCCCCGGTAACGGCGCCAAAAAGTTTCTCTTGATTTTTCGTGATACGTTTTATAAATTTATAATTAATCACGCTTGAAACTAACTATTATTACGACGTATACAAGTGTACCTATCGAACAGTAGTATAGCTTTAGCAAGACTAGATTGTCGAACCCAAAGGATTAAAAGTACTAGTAATGACTGTCTTTTTGTTATCTAGCCTAAGAAATAAAAGGGTTTGTTTTAACTAATTAATTAAACTAAGAAATTACAAAAAAATAGAATTGGGAAATTACTTCTGGGAAAACGATTGATTAAAGACAATACCTAAGGAAAAATCCACCTAGACTTTTACTTGTCATTTTGGCTCCGAACCGGAGGATTTATTCATTTAACTTGTTTCGTAGAAATCCCTAAGTTATGTTATTATCCCTATTTAAGACTAATAACGTCTAATCCCTAGGTTGAATAACCGAGACTTTTCTCTAATTAACACCCTAGGGTTGCATTAACTCGTTCTATGGATTCCCTTATTAGGTTTCACCCTAATCCGGCAAAATCTTGTCACCTTATCTCTAGGCACGCAATCAACTCCGCTTAATTATGACAAAGTTACTCTTAGTCAGGGTCTATTCCTCCTCCAACTAAGAGTAGTAACTTGAAGTGATATCCTGAAATGCCAAAACAAGAATTAAGAACACATAATTAAGAACAAGTCAAATATTTATCATACGGTTCAGAAAATAATAATAAGATTCATCTTAGGTTTCATCCCCCTTAGGTATTTAGGGGTTTAGTTCATAACTAAATAAGAAAACATCTCAGAATAATAAAGATTACAAAACAAAAAGAAAACCCAGAACTCCTGAATTGGAAATTGAGGAGAAATCTTCAGTCTTGATGGTGAATCCGGCTTCTGAGATGGATCAATCGGCTTCCTTGGAGTAATTCCTTACTCCCTATTCTCCTTCCTTATTTTCTTCCTCCTCTAGGGTGTATTTATTATAGGCTTTCGAATGCCTAAGAACCCTAAAAAATGGCCTTTTTCGAATTGGACTCAACTTAGGCTTGGCAGGGATATGCCCGTGTGGCACGCCCGTGTGGCACGCCCGTGTGTGATTACTTCAGGCCGTGTTCGAGCTTGTTAGATTGGCACAGGCATGTGCTCTACCCGTGTGAGTCGTGCTTTTAATTCTGCCAAATTGACACGGCCGTGTGAGCTGCCCGTGTGAGAAGGTCTAGACTGTGTTGATTTCGTACTTTGGCCATTTTCTCCGGTTTTGGCCTGTTTCTCGTTCCTTTCGCTCTCCTATGCTTACCTAAGTGTAAAACATGAAATTAAGGCATTAGGAGCATCGAATTCACTAATTCTAAGGAAACATCATTCATAAAATGCGTTAAGTATGGGATAAAAATATGTATAAATTACGGTTTATCATTCCTCCGGGAACACGTCTAGATATTCACATACTATTGGTACAGACTTAATCTTTAACTCCGTTTCCTTAGTGTTCAGTACAAAAGCAATGTAGGCTTTATACCCTTTTCTCACATATCGTTGAGCCATCATTGAGGTAATTATAATAGGCGGTGCACCAAATTCTCTTGAATCAACCCGTAGAATCTCACCATCTGGGTACCTCAATACAATATACTTACTACCACAGTCTACAATTGTATCATGTAGGGATAACCAATCCATACCAAGTATTACATCAAACTCATCAAACGGAAATAACATAAGGTTAGCTGGAAAGCAAGAACCCTGAATCGTTAAAGGACAATTCTTACAGACTTTGTCAGCCAGGACTGACTTGCCTAATGGGTTCGACACTCTGATTATAAATTCTGTAGGTTCAATGGATATGTTCATACTAGACATCAATCTCATGCAAATGTATGAATGCGTCGATCCCGGATCAATTAAGGCAATAACACAAGTATTAAAAAGGGAAATGTACCGCCCCATACACGTATTCCACACCGAAACAGTGTACGAGGTATTACCAGAACATAACACATACCATTAAATAAAATCGAAACAAAAATATGGCATCCAATTGGATCATGAAACATTATAACATATGCCTTTAACAATATTAGCCAACTTCAATGGGTTTGTACAAAATACTCGATCACATACTGTAGCCAATATTTTTAGCCTAGGAAATTATGACACGTAACAAAATAACTAAGCCTACTATACATGCCATAATTCAAAATGTTTAGTTCAAATACCCAAAAATATTGATAGTGTAGGCAAATCTTCAACGATCTTTGACTCCTGTGCAAGCTGGACGACACTATAAGACAAAAGAGAGAAAAGAAAGTAAGCTTATAGCTTAGTAAGCAAGTATATAAATAATGAATAAAGAATTTAATATGATTACATAATAACTCAAGTGTATCAACTTTTAATTTCACTATTTACTCCACTTTGGTCAAGCTGTCTCTCCTGCGTCATGTTCACTAAATAAATCATAACTAGAGTTACGAAACTTGAAATCCAATTCCGTAAATTTTCTTTGAAACTAGGCTCATATATCTACTTACTAATATTTTTCTAGAATTTCTGGTCAAGCCAATTAGTACAGTTTATTAGTTAAATTCTCCCCTGTTTTAGAGTTCGGCCACTCTAACCCCTGTATATTACGATTCATATATCTCTCTATTCAGAGTTTCAATGGCTATTCTGTTTGTTTCTTATAAAACTTGACTCAATAAGGATTTCATACATGTAAGATACAACTCCTAATTGTTTCTTTACAATTTATGGTAAATTTTTAAATTCTAAATAGGGGATCATGCAGTCATTCTAAACAGGTCTCACGAAAATATAAATTTCTCAAAATATAAGATTCCTTTACTTGCTATGTTTCTTTTACATGAAAATAGACTCATTAAGATTTAAATTCATATCTTATTCAGCCTCTAACTAAATTCCCATTATTTTTTGTGATTTTTCAAATTCATGACACTGCATCTGTTCAAAACAGTATTATTGCTAATTCACTCTTTCACACTTTCTTTATATTAATCTCATTTTAACATGCATATCACAATTCATTTTCACCACATATCATACATCACAAGTATAGGTCCATGATTACAATGTCACCATAAAGCCATCCCGTTGAACAATTCGGATCAATTCTCGATACTTGATGGTTTCAGCACACAGCTCCACCATCATATTTCATATAATTCGGCTCTCTTGTACACATGTTGACCACTTAGTACCACCATGTGACCTAGCCAATTTATCTCGTAGCTCTCTTGTCTACATGGTGTCCTTCACTTGGAATCACACATGTGACCTACCTACATTTATCTCTCCCGTAGCTCTTTTGTCTATATGGGATACTTCCCGTATCACACATGTGCCCTAGCTACTACATAGTATCGCGTAGCTTTCTTGTACACCTGATGTGCACTCGGCATCATACATGTGACCTAGCTGCACTCCATTTATATTATTCAATCTTTCCGAATGTTCAACAGGAATTTCTCTCTCTATTGCTTATTTCCATTCTTCCAATAGTCAATTTATGCTTCAAAATCACTAATATATATATATATATATATATATATATATATATATATATATATATATATATAATAGGCTGAAATATAAAAATGTGAATGAAGTTAATGTATTATTTACATACAAACTTACCTCGGTGCAAAATATGGAAATTTTGCAATTTAGTCTAAAACCTTTTCCTTCTCTCGTTCGAGATCAATTCCACGCCTTTCTTGATCTATAACAACACATTTAGCTCATTTAACACTCATACTATTTATTTCAATCCAAAAATCACATTATGGAAAAATTACATTTTTGCCCCCTAACTTTTACAAAATTATGATTTTGCCCCTAGGCTCGAAAATTTAATTTCAGCCCTTATTCTTATGTTTAATGACATGCTGATCATTTTTATCTTCTATGGCAACATCAAATTCTCACTCTAACACATAGTTATGAACAATAGGTATTTTTACCGATTATGCTGCTTTTTGCTCGTTTTAAAAAAAATCACTTAGAAAAGATCGTTCTCCTAACTTCAAACATTCATATTCTACCATCAAACATCAAAATACATGCATATAATTCATGGGTAAGTTTTGAAACATAAACCCTAACTCGAAATAATGGTAGAAATAGGTAGACCGAGTTACGAGAATTTCAAAAATGTAAAGAACATTAAAAACGGGGCTTGAATGCACTTACTATTGAGCTTGAAAGCTTGGGAAAAACCCTAGCTATGGAGAACATGCAAATTTCGGCCAAGCTTAATGAAGATGAACACATTTTTGTGTTATTTTTCCCATTTTATTTCATTTTATATACAAATGACCAAAATGCCCTTACTACTAAACTTTCTAAAAATTCCATCCATGTCCTAATTTTTGTCCATATAAAAGATAATGGTCTAATTTCCATTTAAGGACCTCTACTTAAAACCCCCATTTCAATCTAGTACTTTATGAATTAGACACACATTTTTCACCTATTTCAATTTAGTCCTAAACGTCAAATTAAACAACCAATCGATAAAATTTCGCAACGAAATTTTCACACAATTATGAAATCATAATATAAACGCTAAAACTTAATCATAATAATAATTTTTTTTAAATCTCGGATTCATGGTTTCAAAACCACTGTTCCGTTTTGGCTCTAAATCGGGCTGTTACAGGAAAAGATACCCATGATGACGTCAAGAACAGAGGCTTCCTCTCGAGCGTGTTTTGTATACGTTCTTGCCGGGGCTCGAGCCTCTGATTTTGTAGTGTCTTTGGCTGCAACTCGACTGCCACTAGCACTCCCAGGACATCTTGGAGGTCTACCTCGTGGAATAGGAGTACTCGATTTCGGGGCTACTTCCACCTCTTTATCAATTCGTTCTGGGCAGTCTCTGAGGAAGTGGTCAAGAGAACCACATCTAAAGCACACACCACTCTTTATTCAGCACTCTCCGAAGTGAAATTTATTGCAGCTTTTACACTTCGGCTTTTGATTATCTACACTCTCCACACTAGCCACCATCGGGGAAGAAGACTTCTGGTTACGTCGTTTGGAGCTTCTCGCTCTACCTGAATATCCTATCAGTGAGGTGGAGCGTTCATGTTGACTCATTGATTTCTTTGTGGGAAATGAGGGCGTCCTACAACTGGATCTCTTGCTCGAAACTCGAGCTTCTCTCTTAGCTTGCTTCCTTTCATTATTGAGCTCCTCGGCCTTCTTGGCCCAATCAGCTAATGCAGTAAACTCTCGTATCTCAAGGATCCCAATCAACAGCTTGATTTCCTCATTTAGACCTTCCTCGAAGCGTTTACACATTTCTGACTCGGTTTGCACCCATTCAGTCGCATACTGACTTAGTCTTACAAATTCCCTTTCATATTTCGCTACAGTCTTATTTTCTTGTTTGAGTTGCAGGAACTCCTTTCACTTCGAGTCTAAGAACCTTTAACTGATGTATTTCTTCTTAAACTCTACTTGGAAGAACTGCCAAGTGATGTTTTCCTTTGGCACCACTGAAGATGCAGTTTTCCACCAGTGGTATGCAGTATCCTTCAGGAGGGACACGGCACACTTTAAACACTCCTCAGATGTGCACGATAATTCGTCTAATATTCGTGTAGTATTCTCAAGCCAGAACTCGTCTCGTTCAGTATCATCATCAATCTTAGCCCTAAATTCTTCAGCCTCATACCTTCTAAGCTTGTCTACAGGGGCTTTACCAATTCTTACCGGTGCCATACCTCGTGGCAATTCCTCATCAAGTTGGTTAGGGGGCGGGGGAGGTCGTGGTATGTTGGGGCAATTTTTTAAATAATCCCCAAACCACTTATCCATCATGTCAAAGAAGGCGGCTCTGAGCTTATCCCAGCCTTCAAACATAATTCTTCTACTATTAGTAGAAATAGCTCGTTATACAGAAGCTGGAGCATGGCTCTCGGCTCCCTCGGACTCATCTTGTGCTTTATTGGAAGACATTTACTATATTCAAAGACAATTAAACAGTTAGGAGATATCACACTATCAACGTTTGTATAATGGCATGTATAGTTAAACTCGATGCACTCCATGATAGTCCTAAAACTGACTAAACCATAGCTTTGATACCACTAAATGTAACACCCCTTACCCGTACCTGATACTGAGACCAGATACGAGGCATTACCAGACTTGTACTCAAACACTTTTGGGAAATACGGGTTATAAAATTTCATTTCAATTTAAAACCAATCAAACGACATCTTAATGTCCCTATTAAGGGCCTATGAGACCCAAAACATATATTGAGAAAGGTCCGGGACTAAATCGAAAACTTGTAAAAGTTTCTGGAAAAAATTTCTAAGTTATGCCTCACACGGCCATGTGCTTTTGGAGACGCCCGTGTCCCCTACCTGTGTGGAATTAATTAATTTTATTTCTTATTTCAAACCTACAGGGGTTTTCACACGGCCAAGCACACACCCGTATCCTTCACACGGCCTACACACTCCCGTGTGGTCGCCCGTGTCCAAAAACCTGGACATTCTGTTTATGACGTCAGCATGCATTTAGGGCCGCACAGCCAAGACACATGCCCGTGTGCTAGGCCGTGCCCCCCACACGGTTGAGACACACGGCCGTGTCTCTACCCGTATGTTTACTACCATGCATTCTGACTTAAATTATTTAGGTGCAGGGGACACACGGCAATACCACATGGGGCGATCCATGTGTCACACACGGCCTAGACACACCCGTGTGTCTACCCGTGTGGACCTTATTAGGCTATTTTCCAAGCCTTTGGTCACCCTGTAACATCCATTCTCACTTATAAACTCCAATGATAATTAACATGGCTTTGATAAACCTCATTGCATGCAAACCTCATCTCATCGGTTTTACACATGCCAGGTTGATCCCTTTGTATTAAGGATTTCTATGCCTTATAACACTTTTAAGATTGGTTCATTATTATAACTCATTACCAATTGTGGCCTAGTCATCCCATGTGATTTAGTCACATTACATGTGTTTAAATGTGATATACCATATTTCATCCTTACTAGAACAATTGAACATAAGCATGCATAAATTTGTAGGTCATAACCTACATCAGAATGAGCCAATTCCCATGGCCATATACAAGTGAATATGTATACCTTTACAAGCCTTCATATTGGCAAATCAAATGACACATATAACAAAATAAACAAAATCCCTATACATGCCATTGAACAAAGTAAAAGTATCTATATACCAAAGCTGGACAAGATGATAGTGTGTTGAATCTCCGATCGTCTTCCAATCCCTACGAGTCCTCGAGCTCTGTAAGACAGGAAAAAGGGAGGGGTAAGCATTTACATGCTTAGTAAGCTCGAATAATTGGAACGTAAACTTACCAATTAATTAGCATACAACCATATTAGGTAATAAAACCAACATGCATGAAATAGTTTCCCTAGCACGTGCACTCAATCAACAAGTTAGTC
Organism: Gossypium anomalum; assembly: GCA_025698475.1. Lineage (NCBI taxonomy): Eukaryota > Viridiplantae > Streptophyta > Magnoliopsida > Malvales > Malvaceae > Gossypium > Gossypium anomalum. The sequence continues at coordinate 24,098,904 of CM046966.1, forward strand.
TCATAACAATACACCATGTAATTTGCCTTAGATGAGCTCATCATTTAACATTTTCATTTTTATATCTCATGTTAATCCCGTTAGGTTTCTTGGAAATCTGGATGGATTATCCATTTACCATCAAATCATAAGAGCGATCATCTCATGTATGCACTCTCGCGAACCTCACATCTTACGGCGGGATTAGTAGTCCAGGCTAAATCCCTCATAATGTAAACTCATATGGTGATGTAGGGATTACCAGTCTAGGCTAAATCCCATATAGCGACAAAAATCCTTAATGATCTCGAATCTAAATTACCAGTCTAGGCTAAATTCAGACCCTAATCGGATTACCCGTCTGGGTTAAATCCTTAATGCACACGTATTCTTTAGGAGGCTCGATCACTTAGGGAACACCGGTTCGAGCTAGATCCTTTCTATATTTGAGATCAACGGATTACCCGTCTAGGCTAAATCCTTTCTGCAACACATGCAGGATGTCAAGTCACATATAAACCATAGTTTACCCATCGAAATTCTCATTTAACCTCAACTAGGGCATTTATTATCATATCATTATTATTAACACATTTCAAGGATTTTCATGCTATCATTACACATAATTATCACTCATTCATAGAACATGCATTTAGGCATATTATGAGTTTACTTAAGTTATTCGAACTTACCTGGTACTCGTCTCGGTTTCGCGTTTCAGTTTTTCTGAAACCTTTTGTTTTCCTCGATCGACCTCCGAAATTTGTTCTTCGGGGTCTATAACAATAAAAATAAATCATTAATACCTCACATTATTCCTTTCGAGTCTAAATTTCACCCCCGAACAAAATGACCATTTTGCCCTTAACCTTTCACATTTTTACGATTTAGTCCCTAGACTCGTATAATGAAATGCATGCAATTTCTAACTTACCCAAGCCTAGCCGAATGTTCTTTCCTCTTATGGCAGCGTACATTTTTCCATGATTTTACATTTCTGCCACATAATTTACACCTTTTGCAAAAAGGTCCCTTTAGGGGTTTTTCATGAAAATCACCTAGGAAAAGATGTTTAACACACATCCAACTTTCGTATTCCTCCATAAAACAGCAAAAAATAAACATGTCACACATGGGTCACTTTTCAAACATGAACCCTAACTCAAAATATGGGTAGAAATGGATAGAGTAAGCTACCGGGATTTTAAAAATACGAAGAACATTAAAAACGGGGCTTAGGAGCACTTACTATTAAGCTTGAAAATGTTGAAAACCCTAGCTCTGAAGGGTTTGAGAAATTCAGCTGGATGAGGGAGAAGAATGGCTGATTGTTTTGCCTTCATTTTCCCGTTTTATCTAATTAATTAGCCAAATGACCAAAATACCCTTAAGCCCTTTCTTTCTAATTTTATCCATACATGCCCATTTTTGTCCAAAAACTTAGAAACTAGGAAAATTGATCTTTAAGACCTTCTAATTAATAATCTAAAGATATTTCATACAAATTTCTTCTAGAATCCAAGTTTTGAAATTTATTCGATTTGGTCCTTACTTTCTAATTGGACACGTTACTCATTGAATTTCTTCATGAAACTTAAACACATGCATATTCTCATATTCTAGACCTCATAATCATCATAAGAAAAATATTTCAATGTCAAATTTGTGGTCCAAAAATCACTGTTCTGACTAGGCCCTATTTCGGGATGTTACCGCACTAGTGTCCGTAGCTCTGAATTTCTCCTCTAACTACTTGCACCGATCTTCCAGCTATTTTGGAAATTATACTATTTCCGTCTCCATTTTTGCCATGTCATTCAAATATAGAACAATGGGGTTAGTTGGATTGTTCTCGAGGTTAGAACCTGAACCTATTGGGTAATTTACCGGTTTTGAGGTATGGGTCTGGTATTGTTGTGGTCCTATGGTAACAGGTACTCGTTGTGGATATGTATTCGGTTGGGCTTGGATGTTCATTGGGTCATCGTTATCATCTCTGGAGTTTATAGCACTCTTCCTTTTTTCAAGTCGGCGTGCCAATAATTGGGTCAACTAGCTTATTAAGCTTATTTGAGACTCCTGTATTTGGTCCTTCATGTCTTGTTGCACCTTAGCTAATTGTCCTGCCGTTGTGCTTGCAAATGGTCTTACATGTCTTTCTGAATTTGTTCTAGTCTCTCTAACCTTTGATCCAAGGCTTTGGTTTTACTGCGGGTACTGTAACGATATTCAGTTGGCAGATTCTTGGTGGTTTCTAGGGTAACTATCATAATTTTTATTAATTAGGGTCTTTTTATTAAATTTAATGCATGTAGTGAAATGTAATGCTAATGAATGATTGCAAAAAAAAGGCATTGATTCTGGTTCAACTCTATTAGAATAACTTTACTACAAAACAAATTTTTTTACATAAAACGTATATATTTTACATATACGGCCTTACCCTAATACTCAAAGCCTTGACTTTCCTAAGAAACCAAGCTAATTCTTGGCCCTGATCTGGTTCTAATTCATATCTCAAGCTCAGCATCTTAGCTTAAACTGCTAGGGTTTGCAAATGGTCAGCTACTTCCTGTACTTGACTCAAAGCTTCGCTCATAATGTGGTCTCTATCCCTGATCTGACCCTGAGAGCGTTGGATTTGATATTTACAATGTTCATATTTCGTTTCAAGAAGCTTAGCTCGGAGTTCACAATTTTGCAATACGACCTCGAGCTCTTCTATCTTTCTCTTCAACTCTTCGATCTTAATTAGGTATGCTTTCAGCTTAATCACAGAGTTGCGACTATGATGTTAATGTAGAGACCTTTCTAAGTCTGCTACCTGGCTCTTAAGCCAACATTTTCATCTCAGCTTTCTAACATTTCCCGTTTTAGAGTATCTTCTAGGATTCGAGCATCTTGGAATTTCTTTTCCCACTGATCAACTTTAATCTTTTCTTCTTAGATTTCCTGCCGCAATTATTCCAATTTTTTACCCAACCCGACAGTCCTTATTGACAAATGTAGTTTCTTATAATCCATTTTTAAGCTATCCAAGTCTTTCTCAGCCCCGTTTTATTCCTTTTCTCATTTTTTTTGGCTTTCAAATTTTGGACGACAACGTCTAATCCTAGCTAGATCTTTTTCTCTTACAACTTCTCTATCCTTTTCCCCATTTCTAAACTCTTCTTTTTGAAGTCTTGCTTTACGATCACTAACTCAGATGGGATCACTTGCAAGTTTTCTTCTATCGACCGAGTACTTTCTTGACTTGTTGAAGGGACATTGTCGTTGATCCTTTTACCCCACCACTAAGCATATTCTTAGGTCGTTATGAGATTTACGTCAAATATTGTCATTTTATGAGTTTTGTTCTATGCGTTCAAAATTTCATGAACCTTCTTTTCGTGATTGTCGCATTTATATGCAAACTCACATTGAGCCAAACCTTGCGTTGCCGGAATTAATTGCCTCAACCTATATGATCGCGATTTTTCGTGATAAGTTTTATAAATTTATAATTAATCGTTCTTGAAGCTAACTTATCACGATGTAGGCAAGTGTACCTATCGAATAGTACTATAGCTTTAGCAAGACCAGATTGTCGAACCTAAAGGACTAAAAGTACTAGTAATGACTGTCTTTTTATTATCTAGCCTGAGAATAAAGGGGTTTGTTTTAACTAACTAATTATCGAAGTTAAGAATTTGCAGAAAATAGAATTTGGGAATTACTTTTGGGAACAACGATTGATTTAGGACAATATCTAAGGAAAAATCCACCTAGACTTTACTTGTTATTCTGGCTCTGAACCGGACGATTTATTCATTTAACTTGTTCCATAGAGATCCCTAAGTTATGTTATTATCCCTATTCAAGACTAATAACGTGTAATCCCTAGGTTGAATAATTGAGACTTTTCTCTAATTAACACCCTAAGGTTGCATTAACTCGATCTATGGATCCCCTTATTAGGTTTCACTCTAATCTGGTAAAATCTTGTCACCCTATCTCTAGGCGCGCAATCAACTCTGCTTAATTACGACAAAGTCACTCTTAGCCAGGGACTATTCATCCTCCAACTAAGAGCATTAACTTGAATCGATATCCTGAAATACCAAAGCAAGAATTAAGAACACATAATTAATAACAAGTTAGATATTTATCATACGATTCAGAAAATAATAATAAGATTCGTCTTAGGTTTCATCCCCCTTAGGTATTTAGGGGTTTTAGTTCATAACTAAATAAGAAAACATCTCAGAATAATAAAGAATACAAAACATAAAGAAAACCCAAAACTCCTGAAGGGAAATTGAGGAGAGATCTTCAGTCTTGATGATGAATCCGGCTTCTGAGATGGATCAATCGACTTCCTTGGAGTAATTCCTTAGTCCCTATTCTCCGTCCCCCTTTTTAGTCTTCTTCTAGGGTGTTTAAATAGGCTTTAGAATGCCTAAAAGCCCTCAAACTTTCCCTTTTTCGAATGGAACTTAGGTAAGGCTCGGCAAGGACACGCCCGTGTATGATTACTTCAGGCCGTGGTCGAGGCTGAGATATCAACACGCCCATGCTGAGGTTGATTTGGGCTGTGGTCAAGCCTGTTAGATTGGCACGGGTGTGTGTTCTGCCCTTGTAAGGAATTCCAATCCGTGTTATTTTTCCTTATCGGCCCGTTTTTTCTGTTTTTGGCCTGTTTCTCGTTCTTTTTGTCCTCTTATGCTCACTTAAGTGTAAAACATGAAATTAAAGGATTAGGAGCATCAAATTCACCAAATCTAAGGAGAAATCATTCATAAACATGTTAAGCGAGGGATAAAAATATGTATAAATTACGGTTTATCAAATACCCCCACACTTAAGCGTTTGCTTGTCCTCAAGCAAAATCCTCAATTCACATTTAAGAATTCCTTTTGCTCAACTCATAATTCCTATCAATAATATCTCAAACTAAATCCATAAGTAATCATACATTGAGAATTCAACTAAAAGAACATTAAAGCTTTAAATTGAGTATTTAATCATGAAAAACTTAGGCATCTCCCCTCATCTAAGTAGTTACCATCAATTCGAAATCTCACGGAGTTTAACATCCTCACTAAAGATTCACTCAAATCACTCGAAGTGTTTAAGGACAATGAAATCAACACTCATCAGTCAATATGAAAAGTTATTACCATAGGCTTGTATGAAAATCAAATCTCCACCACTATAAATTGAGATGATACATCAATCAAAAGGTCTTTAGAGGTTGTAACGAGGCTTGGTTAGGGGTCATGGTCACAAAAAGTGAAAGAAAAGGTTAGAATCGAGATTGAGTTGAAAAATTACTTAACTAGAAAAATATTTAATCATTACTTGCGTACAACAAAGCTTCTTCTCTGACTATAGAATTTGAATACTGAAGCTCACAAACAAAAGATCACTACTAATATGTATACATGTTTTTTTTAAGAACAAGTCAAATAACATAGATTACTATTACAAACAAGACATAGTTAAGCAATTTATTCAAATGAACTCTCGACAAAAATAGGGATCAAATTAATTGAGGGGATTTGAACAATAATGAGTTAAGGGTTAATATTAAGGGTAATAAAAGGAGTGGCTTGTTAAGCTCAAAGGGGTTTACTAAGGGTTAATCGTGGAGGTAGGCTTTTCATGGTATGAATGGGTTAATCCTAAGTGCCTTTATCATCTTGACATATCAAATCAAATGGTATGGTCTTGACATGTATAATCAAGCAAGTTCTAGAATAACAATTCGATATTGACACACCAAAGCAATAATAAAAGTGAGCATGAAAGAAATAATAGATGCTCTTAAAGGCTCAATAATCTCACAAAAATTATGGCTTTTTGATGTTTAAACTTGTGGATTTCAATTTAAGATAATACCTAAACTTAGGGAAACAACCTAAAATTTTAAATTCTTAAAAATCAACTTATCATGCTTAATTTTCTAATGTCTTAAAGTTTAAATAATCAATGCATGAATGCCTATGTTTTAATTCAAGATACCTCAATGTACAAAGATAAATATAGAAAAATATAAAATCATAAGATAGAGAGAGAATTGAAACTTCCTGAGTGTTAAATGAATGAAATCCCTAGTTTGGAGTTGTGTAGAGTGGATGATGATACTCCGGTGGTGGTAGAGGTTGGGTGCCTCAAGTGCTGCGCCAAAAGAATATTATATCTCGTTATCGAGTAGGGCATGGCGGTCGTGGAGAACCTTTTCCAATAGAGTTTGAAGTTCTTAAGTGATTGTGAGCTTTGGAGCTCTTTATAACTGTTAGAAAATTAGAAAATTTTTAGGGGATATTAGGAAGAATAATTACTCATAAAGGAATAGCCGAGATTAAAATTAATTAATAAAACCTAAATGTAAGATAGTAACAAATGGAAAATAATATTTAAATGTTAAAAGTGAAATTAATAAAGACTTAAAATAAAAATAAAAATAAAAGTAGAAATAAAAATAAAAATAAAAATAAAAATAAAGATAAAATAAAATTAAACATCATCATCGCCGGATGGTTCACGTGGTGGTGGTGGGGATGAGATGTGGTAGTGCTGACAGATCTGTTGGAGAATAGCATCAATGTTATCAAATCATTGAAAACACTACTGCTCGAATCGGTTGAGGCACTCAGATATGTCAGCATATGAAGCCGACGCATGAACTAGACGATTGGAGCGTGGTGGCTTGGGTGGTAGGTCCTCGTGCTGTGGAGGGACATCATCAGTAATGTCCTTTGAAGCCTCCTCCTCGGTAGATTGGGTGAGACGATACTGGGGAGGGTAGGTTCCTCGGCGTCTTTTGATTATCCTCATGCTAAGCATGCTCGAGATGCCTTGTGGAGAGATCTGGCCAATGAGGGTCAGGGATGATTCTTGTGCCACGGTGTCGAGGAGTCCAAAGTGTCTCGCCAGTCGAGTCACGTAGGGGCCAATGGAGATGACCCCCCTCCGATGTCGCTCCGTCTGGTGGCGAATGGCAAGGGCGATAATGTAGGCGAGGTCGAAGACGTGCCCGTTTGACATGCACTATAAGGAGTAGACGTCGTGGGGAGTGATGACGCCGATGCTCTCTCTCCGCCCTGTCAAAGTGTGAGATAAAATAGAATGTAGATACCTTAAGGACAGGGGCAGAGCTGATGCCTTGGAGCGACTGGGGTAGTAGCCGGCCGAACATGGTACGAGGGCATTCCTGCACTTCGAGGGAGAATAATGGATGTGGCGGTTGAGGGTATCGAGATCGTTCTCCTCTTGGAACTCCTCTGTGTAAAGGCCCAGTGCTGCACCAAACTCCGGGATGCTCAATTGGTATACTAGACTGGCAAGTCTAAATTGGACAGTACCAGGATCATCATGGTTGGTCATTACGGTCTGAAGATGGAATATCAAGCACAGTTCCATCATGAGTTTGAGGTACGTCGGCTCGATGATTCCAAAGAAGAGCTACTAAGGATCGGTGGTAAGGAGGGCCCGAATTGCATCCACCAACTGAACTTGCTGTATCGCATCCCAGTCGGTGCAGCGGCCCGCAATTAAAGGTCAGGCCCAGAGTATTTGGAAAAGTTCTTCTTGGGGCCTAGTGGGGAACTGTAGGAAAGGGTGCCGAATTTCTACGGTAGGGCCCGAGTAAGATGACGCTCCCTTTCTTTTCTTTGAGGTAGGGACGACGACTTTCTTTCCTCGTGAAGACGACATGGTGAACCTACAATTGGAACCATTAATTCGTCTTGGTGAGTGGATAAGGTGATTTATACATATTTATAACCCATGCTTAACGCATTTTATGAATGATTTCTCCTTAGATTTGGTGAATTCGATGCTCCTAATGCCTTAATTTCATGTTTTATCCTTAGGTAAGCATAGGAGAGTGAAAGGAATGAGAAACGGGCGAAAAATGGAGAAAATGGGTCAAAGCACAAAATCAACACGGCCTGGACCTCCTCATACGGGCAGATCACACGACTGTGTCAATCTGGCAGAATTGAAGCACGATTCACACAGGCAGCTTACACGCCCGTGCCAATCTAACAGGCTTAAACACGGCCTGAAGTAATTGCACACGGTCGTGCCACACGGGCGTGTCCCTACCGAACCCTAGTTAAGCTTCATTCAGAAAAGTCCAAACTTTAGAGCTTCTTGGGCATTCCAAAGCCTATAAATACACCCTAAACGAGGAAGAAAAGGGAGACGGAGAATAGAGAGTAAGGAATAACTCCGAGAAAGCTGATTGATCCATCTCACAAGCCGGAGCCACCATCAAGACTGAAGATCTCTCCTCAACCTCCCATTCAGGACTTTTTGGGTTTCTTTATGTTTTGTAATTTTTATTATTCTGAGACGTGTTCTTGTTTAGTTATGAACTAAACCCCTGAATACTTAAGGGGGATGAATCCTATGACTAAACCTTGTTATTATTTCTGAATTGTATGATAAATATTTAACTTGTTCTTAATTACATGTTTTTAATTCTTGTTTTGGTATTTTAGGATATCACTTCAAGTTACTACTCTTAGTTGGAGGAGGAATAGACCCTGACTAAGAGTAACTTTGTCGTAATTAAGTGGAGTTGATTGCGCGCCCAGAGATAGGGTGACAAGATTTTGCCGGATTAGGGTAAAACCTAATAAGGGAATCCATAGATTGAGTTAATACAACCTTAGGGTGTTAATTAGAGATAACTCTCAGTTATTCAACCTAGGGATTAGACGTTGATTGTCTCGAAAGGGATAATTATATACATTAGGGATTTCTACGGAACAAGTTGAATGAATAAATCATCTAGTTTGGAGCCAGAATAACAAGTAAGAGACTAGATGGATTTTTCCTTAGGTATTGCCTTAATCAATCGTTTTCCACAACAGTAATTTCCCAATTTCTAATTTCTGCAAGCTCTTAGTTTAATTAGTTAGTCAAAACAATCCTCTTTTATTCGGCTAGATAATAAAAAGACGTCATTACTAGAACTCATAGTCCTTTGGGTTCGATAATCCGGTCTTGATAAAGCTATACTACTGTTTGATAGGTACACTTGCCTACGTCGTGATCATAGTTAGTTTCAAGAACGAGTCATTACAAATTTATAAAACTTATCACACGGAAAATCGACGATCAAGTTTTTGGAGCTATTGCTGGGGACAAAGATATTAGGAACGCTCAATTTTTATTACTTTAGCCATTTATTTTCTTGCAATTTGACTTTTATTTTTACTTTACTAATTTTCCTTCTTTTTCTCCTAGCAGGTTCTTATATTTTATGACTAGAGGAAACCCGTCAGGACCATTGCTTTTTGACGAGGAAATTGATCGTACAGCTCGTAGAAACCTACGAGAAATCAGGCGCAGCTTAAGATACATAGAAGAAGAGAAAAGGGACGATATCTCAACTACTACTGAAGAGATGGCTGAAAATCAAGACAATCCACTACCATACCAGCTGAATTAGCAAATCAGAATCCTGCTCCTCGTACTATGTATGATTATGCTAAACCTAATTTTTTAGGAACTAAGTCAAGTATAGTTAGACCTGCTATTGCTGCAAAAAATTTTGAGCTGAAACCTAGCACGATTCAGATGATACAGCAATTTGTTCAGTTTGATGGTTTGCAGGATGAGAACCCCAACACGCACTTGGCAAATTTCCTAGAACTGTGCGACACTTTCAAAATTAATGGTGCTTCTGATGATGCTGTTCACCTTCGGTTATTCACTTTTTGACTGAGGAATAAAGCTAAACAGTGGTTGAACTCACTACTACGAGGGTCCATTACCACTTGGGAGCAAATGACCGAAAAATTTCTATTAAAATATTTTTCACCGGCAAAAACAGCTAAGTTACGTAATGATATTTCTTCTTTTGTGCAGATGGACTTAGAAACGCTTTACGATGCATGGGAGGGATTCAAGGACCTTTTGCGAAGGTGTCCACACTATGGGTTACCTTTATGGATGCAAGTTCAAATGTTCTACAATGGTGTGAACCCTTCGACAAGACAAATGATTGATGCAGCTGCTTGTGGAACCATCAAGAACAAGACACCTAAAGAGGCTTCTGAATTCATTGAGGAGATGTCACTGAATAACTATCAGTGGTAAGTCATTAGGACTAAGCCAACGAAAACAGTAGGTGTTTATAACGTCGATTCGGTCATCATGTTGTCAAATCAGGTAGAACTTCTGAATAAAAAAATTGATGGTTTACTTGGTTCTACGCAGGTACATCCAACGATGAGCTGCAATTCAAGTGGAGGAGGTGTGCCTACAGAATACCCACCATTCAATCTTACAACCGAAGAGGAACAAGTCAAATATATGGGTAAAAATAATTTTGGATCTTAAAATAACCCATATAGTAATACTTACAATGTAGGTTGGAAGAAGCACCCAAATTTCTCTTGGGGCGGTCAAGGAAATCAAAGACCACAGAATCCTCAGGGTTTCCAACAGCCACCTTATCAGTAGGAAAAGAAGCCGAACCTTGAGGAGATGCTATCCAAATTTATCTCGGTGTCAGAAACTCGTTTCTAAAATACCGAGACGGCACTCAAAAATCAACAAGCATCAATTCAAGGGCTCGAGACACAAATAGGTCAACTGTCCAGGTTAATATCTGAACGACCATAAGGTAGTTTGCCAAGTAATACTGAACCAAACCCAAGGGAACAGCTCAATGCAATTGATGCTCAAGAAGGATCCGTTGAGACTGAGCTAGAACCAAGGCAAGAAAATATGGAAAGCAAAGGTGATGGTGAGGTAAGTCATAATAAAACGGTGAACGTAGAATACAAACCTCATATGCCATTCCCTAAAGCAACAAGGAAAGACCACTCAGATGAACAATTCTGTAAATTCCTTAAACTTTTGAAAAAATTACATATTAACTTTCCGTTTATTGAAGCTCTGTCACAGATGCCAAATGCAATGAAATTTCTAAAAGAGCTTCTAGTAAACAAGTGAAAGTTGGATGAAGCGTCACACGTGGAGCTAAACGCAGTGTGCTCGGCTATTCTACAAAATAAGCTACCCAATAAATTGAAAAATCCAGGGAGTTTTACAATTCCTTGCTTAATTGGTAGTTTAGATGTGAATAATGCATTAGCTGATTTAGGGGCAAGTATCAATGTCATGCCTTATAAAATGTTTAAACAACTAGGTCTTGGGAAACCTAAACAAACTAGGATGAGCATCCAATTGGCATATAAAACTATAAGATTTCCTAGGGGTATCATTGAAGATGTACTAGTAAAAGTGGATAAATTCATATTTCCCGTTGATTTCGTTGTTTTAGATATAGAGGAGGAAACCAACACCCTTTTGGTTTTAGGGAGGCCCTTTTTAGCAATTATTGATGTTGGCACAAGTGAACTCACCCTTCGTGCAGGAGACGAGACATTCACCCTTCAAGCTCATAATTCTAGCATCACATCGTATATGGAATGTAATGATCCATATCATCTTACTAAAACTGACAATATGACGCAACCAACTGTGCAGAGATTGAACCTGAAAGAAGTACACGAGCCACATTCCAACAACACCAGAAGACCCATTCATGAAGAACGAAGGCTATAGATAGAGGAGCCAGACGAATGGCGAGTACATAAACTGAGAACACCTAATAAACCGAAACTACGCCAAAATAAGCTCGATACCTCTCCACATCAACTTAAGGTCGGAGATCAAGTCTTATTAGATGCCGCAGAAAACCCCTATTACGGTACTTAGTATTTTTCTCGTTCGGTACAGTGGAGGTAAGCCATCCCAAGTTCAGCACCTTTAAGGTAAACAATTCCAGGCTCAAACTTTATTTTGATAAGAGTGATAGTAGGAATGAGGAGTACGAACTCCTTAAACCACCTTCACCATTCAACAGAGAGGTAAGTCGAGCTTAGACTATAAATAAGCGCTTCTCGGGGGGTAACCCGAGCACTAACTGTATTAACTTATTTAAATTTTAGTGTTTAACACTTTCCATGACTAACATTGCCCTTGAAAATAGGTTTACCACAGGGACACGGCTAAGCACACGGGCGTGTGTAAAACTATGTGGAAACAGGGTAAGATTTTCCCAAATTACGGGCAACGATAAACCGCCACGGTCGTGTGACATGGCCGTGGGCGAACCAGCCAAAACAACACGGGCGTTTGAGACGCCCGTGCCTGAAGGCCATGGTCAAAACTAAGAAACTAACACAAGCGTGAGACACGCCCGTGTCTAACACCCGTGGTCGACACTGCCAAAATAACATGGGCGTGTACATAGGAACATGGGCGTGGAAGAAATGAACCATATCGCACACGAGCGTGTCTGAAGGCCGTGTGACGAACTCCTAATTCATGACTCACGGGGGCGTGTGCGATGACTGTGCCACTTACAAAATTACATTATTTCTTTTACTTCCACTTTTATTCTTAATTTTTTTATAATTCATGTATTCTCTAAACACAGCTTCTCTTTATGATTACTAATAGCTTATTCCTTCCTTAACATCATGCCGTACTCTATTGTTAATCATCGTTCTCACCAAACTAAGACATTCATTCAGTACTCAGGAAGTTTCAATTCTCTCCCTATCTTATGATCTTATATTTTTATTCTATTTCTAACCTTGTACATTGAGGGCAATGTATATCTTAAGTGTGGGGGGTATTTATTTCATTATCTAAAAAATCCCTGAATATTGCTTTGTTCTCTTGTGAATCTCTCATATCATGTTTAAAATGAATTTTGATTGACTGATAATTGTGATTGATATATCTTAAATTAAAACATAGGCATTCATGCATTGATTGTTAAAGTTTAAGACACTAGAAAATCAAGCATGATAAGATGATGTTTAAGAATTTAAAATTTTAGGTTGTTTCCCCAAATTTAGGTATTATCTTGAATTGAATCCCACAGATTTAAACATCAAAAAGCCATAATTTTTGTGAGATTTTTGAGCCTTTTGAGCATCTATTAATTCTTTCATCCTCACTCTATTAGTGCTTTGAATGTGCCAATATTGAACTGTTGTTCTAGAACTTGCCTGATTATACATGTTGAGACCACACTATTTGATTTGATATATCAAAATGATAGAGGGACTTAGGATTAACCCACTAATGCCATGAAAAGCCTACCTCCACAATTAACCCTTAGTAAACCCCTTTGAGCCTAACAAACCATTCCTTGTTTTACCCTCAATATTAACCCTTAACCCATTATTATTGAAATCTTCTAAATTAATTCGATCCCCATTTTTTGTCAAGAATTGAGTTGGATAAATTGCTTAGCTATGTCTTTTTCTTAACAATTAGTTATGATTATTTAACTTGTTCTTAAAAAAAAAACATGTATACATATTAGCAGTTATCTTTTGTTATAAGCTTCATTATTCAAATTCCATAGTTAGAAAAGAAGCTATGTTGTACGCAAGTGGTGATTAAATATTTTTCTAGTTAAGAAATTTTTCAGTTCAATCTCGATTCTAACCTTTTCTTTCAGCTTGTGACCACACCCCCTAACGAACCCTCATTACAACCCTTTAAAGACCTTTTGATTGATGTATCATCTCGATTTATAGTGGCGGAGATTTGATTTTCATGCAAGCCTATGGTAATAACTTTTCATATTGACTAATGAGTGCTAATTTCATTTCCTTCAAACACTTCGAGTGATTTGAGTGAATCTTTAGTGAGGATGTTAAATTCTGTGAGGTTCTGAATCAATGATAAATACTTAGATGAAGGGAGATGCCTAAGTTTTTCATGATTAAATATTAAACTTGGAATGTTGGAGGTTTTAATGTCCTTATAGTTGAGTTCTCAATGTATGAGTACTTATGATATGATTTAAGATAATATTGATCGAAATTATAAGTTGAGAAAAAGGAGATTTTAACTATGATCTGAGGATTTTGCTTGAGGACAAGCAAACGCTTAAATGTGGGGGTATTTGATAAACCGTAATTTATACATGTTTATAACCCATGCTTAACGCATTTTATGAATGATTTCTCCTAATATTTGGTGAATTCGATGCTCCTAATGCTTTAATTTCATGTTTCAACCTTGGGTAAGCATAGGAGAGCGAAAGGAACTAGAAACGGGCCAAAAATAGAGAAAATGGGCCAAAGCACAAAATCAAACGGCCTGGACCTCCTCACACGGGCAGATCACACGGTCGTGTCAATCTGGCAAAATTAAAGCATGATTCACATGGGTAGCTCACACACCCGTGCCAATCTAACAGGCTCGAACACAGCCTGAAGTAATTGCACACGGCCGTGCCACACGGGCGTGTCCCTGCCGAACCCTAGTTAAGCTTCATTCGGAAAAGGCCAAATTTTAGGGCTTCTTAGGCATTCCAAAGCCTATAAGTACACCCTAAAGTAGGAAGAAAAGGGAGACGGAGAATAGGGAGTAAGGAATTACTCCGAGGAAGTCGATTGATCCATCTCAGAAGCCGGAGCCACCATCAAGACTGAAGATCTCTCCTCAACCTCCCCTTCAGGACTTTTTGGGTTTTTTTATGTTTTGTAATTTTTATTATTCTGAGATGTGTTCTTGTTTAGTTATGAACTAAACCCCTGAATACCTAAGGGGGATGAAACCTATGACTAAACGTTGTTATTATTTTTGAATCATATGGTAAATATTTAACTTGTTCTTAATTATGTGTTCTTAATTCTTGTTTTGGTATTTCAGGATATCACTTCAAGTTACTACTCCTTGTTGGAGGAGGAATAGACCCTGACTAAGAGTAACTTTGTCGTAATTAAGCGGAGTTGATTGCGCGCCTAGAGATAGGGTGACAAGATTTTACCGGATTAGGGTGAAACCTAATAAGGGAATCCATAGATCGAGTTAATGCAACCTTAAGGTGTTAATTAGAGATAACTCTCGGTTATTCAACCTAGGGATTAGAAGTTGATAGTCTCGAAAGGGATAATAATATATATTAGGGATTTCTACGGGACAAGTTCAATGAATAAATCGTCCGGTTCGGAGCCAGAATAACAAGTAAGTGTCTAGGTGGATTTTTCCTTAGGTATTGTCTCAATCAATCATTTTCCACAACAGTAATTTCCCAATTTCTAATTTCTGCAAGCTCTTAGTTTAATTAGTTAGTCAAAATAATCATCTTTTATTCGGCTAGATAGTAAAAAGACGGTCATAACTAGTACTCATAGTCCTTTGTGTTTGACAATCCGGTCTTGCTAAAGCTATACTACTGTTCGATGGATACACTTGCATACGTCGTGATCATAGTTAGTTTCAAGAACGAGTCATTACAAATTTATAAAACTTATCACACGGAAAATCGTCGATCTCAAGGTAAAATGCAACTAAATTCAAAGAGGAAAAGCCATAAATATGTTCAGCCACAACTACTAAATTTAACTAAAATAATAAGTCCAATAGTATACTTTTGTAGCATTAGCATGGTTGTATGGGTAAAAATGGGAAAGAATGAAATGCAACATATTATATGGATGAAAAAAAATGTCA
The DNA here is from genome assembly GCA_025698475.1 of Gossypium anomalum. NCBI lineage: Eukaryota > Viridiplantae > Streptophyta > Magnoliopsida > Malvales > Malvaceae > Gossypium > Gossypium anomalum. The sequence continues at coordinate 24,114,375 of CM046966.1, forward strand.
ACACAGAAGGCTTGAATATCTCAACTATCCCAACCATGCATATTCACTTCTAACTAATCAAATGGAGTAGAGAAATCATGCAATGAGTAAGAATTTTGAACATGAAAAAGGTTATAACTTGTTCAATAAATGAAATTTGAGTGATAGAAAGATGAAAATAACATGAAAAATATAGATTACTAAAAAATAGCATCATAAATCAGTGAAATAAAAGAGAAAAGAGTAAACAAACGCTAGAAAGGGAAGAATGAGTGTCAAAAAATAGTGTTGGAGGTGACGCACGGGCGTGGCAGGGAGGCTGTGTGGGATTTCAGCAGCTAGGGTTAGGGTTTTTGAGTGGAGAAGACAATGAATAGTGCAGCCTATTTATAGATTTTGGGCCACACGGCCAGGGGACACATTCGGGTTCCCCAATTTCAGCCTGTGTGTTTCGTGTTTTTCCTATTTTGGTACGTCTAAAATTCGTCCCACGCCCGTGTACCTTGGGCGTGTTGGTTCACACGGTCGTGTTGCACGACCGTGCCTAGCTTCATTCGCTTCTCCCACACCCATGTATGCAGGCCACGCCCATGTTAATTTGATAGGTTCGACCACGGGTGTTAGACATGGGCGTGTCGCATGCTCGTGCTAGTTTCTCAGTCTCAACCATGGTCCGAGGGCACAGTCGTGTTATTTTGGCAGGTTAACCCATGGCCGTGTCCCACGATCGTGGTGATTTATCGTTGCTCGTGTTTTGGAGAAATCTTGCCCTATTTTTACACGGTCCTAAGCATGCCCGTGTGCTTGGCCGTGTCTCTGTGGTTAACCTGTTTTCAAGAGCTCTGTTAGTAAGTTAGGTGCTAATCACTAAAATTTAAAGACGTTAGTATAGTTAGTGCTCAGGTTGCCTCTCGAGAAGTACTTATTTATAGTCTAAGCTCGACTTACCTCTACATCGATTGGTAATGGTTGTTCGAGGAGTTTATACTCCTCATTCCTGCTATTAATCTTACCAAAATAAGGTTTTAGACAGGTGTTGTTTACCTTGAAAGTGCCAAACTTGGGATGATTTACCTCAACTGTACCGAATAGGAAAATACTAAGTGTCGTAAGAGGGATTTCTTCATTCGGTTTGGTAGTGACAATGTGAGGATCTACGGCATCTGGTAAGACTTCATCTCCAACCTTAAGTTGATTTAGAGAGGTATCGAGCTTGTTTTGGCGTAGTTTTGGTTTATCGTACGCTCTCGGTTTATGTGTTCGCCATTCATCTAGCTCCTCTATTTGCAGCCTTTGTTCTTCATGAATAGGTCCTATATTGTTGTTGGAACATGGTTTGTGTACTTCCTTCAGACTCATTTCCTGCAAAGTAGGTTGCGTCATATTGTCAGTTTTAGTAGAATGGGTTAGACAATTACCTTCAATTTTTGATGTGTTGCCAGAATTACGAGCTTGAAGGGTGATTGTTTCGTCTCCCACATGAAGTGTGAGCTCACTTGTGCCAACATCAATAATTGTTTTAGTAGTTGCTAAAAAGGGCCTCTCTAGAATCAAAGGGGTGTTATTATCCTCTTCTATGTCTAAAAGAACGAAGTCAACGGGGAATATAAATTTATCGATTTTAACTAGCACATCTTCAATAATATCCCTAGGAAATCTTATAGTTTTATTTGTTAATTGAATGCTCATCCTTGTCTGTTTGGGTTTCCCAAGACCTAGTTGTTTAAACATTTTATATGACATGACATTGATACTGGCCCCTAAATCAGCTAATGCATTATTAACATATAAACTACCAATTAAGCAAGGAATTGTAAAACTCCATGGATCTTTTAATTTGTTGGGTAGCTTATTCTGTAGAATAGCAGAGCAAAATGTGTTTAGCTCCACATGCGATGCCTTGTCCAATTTTTGCTTGTTTGCTAAAAGTTCCCTTAAAAATTTCATTGCATTTGGCATTTGCGATAGAGCTTCAATAAACAGTAAGTTAATATGTAATTTTTTCAAAAGTTTAAGGAATTTACCAAATTATTCGTCTGAGCGGTCTTTCCTTATCGTGTTAGGGTATGGTACACGAGGTTTATATTCTACACTCACCGTTTTGTTTTCATTGTGACTTACCTCACCTTTACCTTTGCTTACCACAGTTTCCTGCCTCGGTTCTGGCTCAGGCTCAACTAATCCTTCTTTATCTTGAACATTAATTGTGTTAATCTGTTCCCTTGGGTTAAGTTCAGTATTACTTGGTAAGCTACCTTGTGGTCGTTCAGAGATTAGTTTGGACAGCTGGCCTATCTGAGTTTCGAGCCCTTGGATTGATGCTTATTGATTTTTAAGTGCCGTCTCAGTATTCTGGAAATGGGTTTCTGACACCGAGATGAATTTGGATAGCATCTCCTCAAGGTTTGGTTCTTTTCCTATTGATAAGGTGGCTGTTGAAAACCCGGAGGATTTTTTGGCCTTTGATTCCCTCGACCACCCTAGGAGAAATTTGGGTGGTTCCTCCAACATGCATTATAAGTGTTACTGTATGGGTTATTTAGAGATCTAAAGTTATTGTTACCGATATAGTTGACTTGTTCCTCTCCGGTTGTAGGATTGAATGGTTGGTATTCTGTATGCACACCTCCACCACTTGAATCACACCTCACCACTTGATGTACCTGCGTAGAACCAAGTAAACCATTAATCTTTTTATTCAGAAGTTCTACCTGATTTGACAACATAGTAATCAAATCGACGTTATAAACGCCTGCTGTTTTAGTCGGCTTAGTCCTCATGATTTGCCACTGATATTTATTCAGTGACATCTCTCCTCAATAAATTCGTAAGCCTCTTCAGGTGTTTTGTTGTTGATGGTTCCACCAGTGGCTGCATCAATCATCTGTCGTGCCATGGGATTCACACCATTGTAGAACGTCTGAAATTGCAGCCATAGAGGTAACCCATGGTGAGGGCACCTTCGCAGTAGGTCCTTGTATCTCTCCCATGCATCGTAAAGTGTTTCTAAATCCATCTGCACAAAAGAAGAGATATCATTATGTAATTTAACTGTCTTAGCTGGCAGAAAATACTTTAATAAAAATTTTTCGGTCATTTGTTCCCAAGTAGTGACGGACCCTCGTGGTAACGAGTTCAGCCACTGTTTAGCCTTGTTGCTCAGTGAAAAAGGAAATAACCGAAGACGAATGGCTTCATCAGAAACGCCATTAATTTTAAAAGTGTCGCAGATTTCTAAAAAATTCGCCAAGTGAGTGTTGAGGTTCTCATCTTGAAAACCATCAAACTGAACAAATTGCTGTATCATTTGAATCATGTTAGGTTTCAGTTCAAAATTTTTTGCAGCAATAGCAGGCCTAACTATACTTGACTCAGTTAAAAATTTTCCCTTGCTGAGGTTGATTTGGGCCGTGGTCGAGCTTGTTTCTCATTCTTTTCGTCCTCCTATGCTCACCTATGTATAAAACATGAAATTAAAGGATTAGGGGCATCAAATTCACCAAATCTAAGGAGAAATCATTCATAAATGTGTTAAGCGAGGGATAAAAATGTGTATAAATTATGGTTTATCACTATACTGTCTCAATACAACTAGAGAGGCATATCCAATAGCTTCCCATATGCCGAGTAGAGGGACCCAGTCAAAGTCTCCACATTGATACAAAATTTCATTAGGGATCATCCAAGGGGCAACATCTTCGTCTTGGAGACTCTGGAGAATTGCCATCCATTTTTCTTCAAAAATGTTGTCTTGTCTTTGTATAGCCACAAATTCTTTCAATGGAGAATAGTCTTCAGAGAACACTTTATAAGAGACTTTTTTTACCTTTCAGAAGTGGCTATGGAACTAGAATAGCAAAATTTGTGTACATCCTGTAACTCGCCCCAACATATTTTCCTTGAAGGCTGTCTTAAGCAGCTCCTAAGTCACCCTGTCAGCTGGGGTCCCATCTCTCACAGTGAGCCACCACTGATAAGCCTCATCCCTTAGCAATGATATGGCTCCCATCAGCTTCTGCTCCACGGAACAGTCCAAATCATCCATAACCCATTCCGTGGCCTCTAACCAATATTCAGCCATATTCGGGGCTACACCAGATACGCCCCTAAAGATCTCTGCTTCATTAGCCCGGAGTCGCTCAGAAATAGATCCTCGAATTTCGTTACCCGTACTTGCCCCAGTAACCCTTTTCAGAACACGAAGCATTACCTGAGATAGAGTGTCATCCCTGACACCTCGATCATGAGACTCTACTTCTGTTGCCGGTGGTACCGGTGCATCTGCCGCCGGTATATGTCCTGAAGATGAAGATCTAGCCCGTGCACTACCTCGGCCACGTCCACGGCCTCTTCCATGAGCTGTTCTCGTACTCATATCGTATTATCTGATTACGAATTTAATGCATCAATTAAATATTTCAGTGTTTATTACAGATGTTTTATGAACAGACAGTAATTGAAAGTTTATTTTTCATGGAATCGTGGCCTAGCTACAGTCACAGTCTACTTATCAAAATTCCTACAGTTGCAGTATCACCCTAACTAAAGTATCATGATAGGGTTTCAGTACAGGCATATAACTGATAATTCAGAAACATTCAGAAAAATTTAGAATGATACTTACAGACTTGGGCCGGAGGTTCGGTGTGCCACTTACTCAGAATCCAAACTTTTGAAAACCGAATTTGCAATCTTTGAAATCATTTATTGTAGAAAGAAAATCTTAAAAAAAAAACGAATTCCCAAAGCGATTTTTGAAAATCTTTTTATATATATATTTTAAAATTTCTAAAAACTTTTGTTTGTTTATTTTTTTAAACCCATTCCACAACCGAGTTGTTGTAACCTGGCTCTGATACCACTAAATGTAACGTCCCAAACCCAGCCTGGACGTTATGGCTAAGTCTGACGTGTCACATTGACTTACGGTTGATTCTGTTCTTTATTTATGGTAATCAGTGTGATTTTGTAAAGCGATGGTTAATTGTTGCCTAAGAAAGAAAAACATCGATTAATTAAGTCTTTAGGTTATCCATTTGTTGCGCTCGTGTGTTTTGAAATCGTTTGTTAATTTTGAACAAAACCCACAGAGCCTAAATCTAATAGTTTAAATCGAGTATACGTGAAACGATTAATAAAACCATAAAATTTACGAGCGGCCTTATTACAACTTAAAACCCAAAACAATTAAAGTAAGTAAAGGCTGATCAAATCACGTGAAGAAAGCTGAATTTGCAGAACATGTGGCCACTCCGAATCCCTCACAGCTCCAAGTCCACTATGGTTGGGGATTTCCTGCATGGATGAAATTAAGGGGGTGAGTTTGGAAAACTCAGTGTGTAAAACAACCCAACCATAGTCCAAATCAGATCAAACCATAGAAACAGATTAAGTTGGGCCTTAGCCCTATACAAAATTTAGAATGAAGCCCCTAGGTCCATAACAGAGATAGAACAGATATTTCATGTATGCAAAAAAAAAAAACCCCATATCTATCTGTATAAACCCCCGTACCAACCTTACACCATGTGGGGAGACAACTCGACCCACCCATCCGCTACACACCACAGAATTTGCAGCATGGCTGCCAGAACAGATATTGTAATAGAGTCACCAGATACAGATATTGTGGCAGAGCCACCAGAATAGATATTTGTGGCATAGCCACCAGAACGCTTCCTCTATCAATATAACCTATGTCCCATGCAACAGATATTACATGTCATGGCATACAACACACAAAATCAGAATATCATGCATTTCAGTCAAAATTAACCCTAGGGGTATAATGGTAATTTTTATACTCAGGCGTATTTTAGTAAATTTACTATTTTAGGGTTTTCATGCATATTACAACCATTAATGTATTAACAGAATCACTTACCGATCGTTTTTACCGAATTGGGCTCGTTGGCCCATTAACTCGATTTCGGCCCATTAAGCCCAAATATACCGAGGTGCACGAAGTTACGCACTCTGTAATCTCACCGCTTGAGATTACCAAGATTAACAAACAACTATCTCACAGGCGCTCGCACACTCGCAAGTTTGCAAAATGCTGGCTCTTCGGCATTTCAACTTTTCAGCTTTTGCCGATCTAGTCTATAAGTGGGTGTTGTTTACACACCTGATCCGTAACGATACGTTGGTGAGATCCACACCCGAGTTTCCTACAATCGAATTACTGAAACGTCAGACTACATATCAAAAACAAAATACGTACTAATCTCCTTACCATATTCGGCCAACATTGCCTTAGTCCCTAAAGTTCTTACCTTTTTGCCGAAATATAAACTAGATCTAGATGTCCAACAGTGTTAGCCTTCAAAGCCCTTTTTGCTGAATGTCCCCCTTATCCACACTAGTGCACACAAAACCACAAAAAGAGGCTAATATGCCCTTAGTCCAAACTTTAGCCACCCTTAGTTGATAGGGATTTCGGCTTTTACCTTAACACATGAGTAACTAATGAAAGATTCGAGACTTACCTAAAACGTTATGACACTGCTCTCGATCTACTGTAGATCCAACCACCACAAAAGAAGAGAAAAGTATAATCAAAGATTCGGCTTCAGAAGTACCTCAGTGTAGAAAAGTTTCGATTTGAAAGAAAGGATGAGAGGTTCAGCTTTAATGGAGATTCGGCTAACTAGCTTGATAGGGGTTAAATGAGGAAGAGAAGAAGAGAAATATGGAGGATATAGGCTCAGCTAAGGAGAAATCGGCAGCAGGTATTTGGTCTTGAGGGAAAACAAATGTGAAGAAGATGATGGTCGATAAGAAAAGAGAAAAGAAGAAGGGAGGAGATGAGAGAATTTGATTTTTTTTAATGCTATGATCTTGGTTGTGTAATATTAGTGATGAAAAAATGAAATATTAATTAGCAAAAATAATCATTTAACAATGATATCAACATTAAAAAAAAACAAAAATGAACTAAAATGAGATGATTAAGAAACATAAGGATAAAAATCCAAGTTATGTAAATTAAAGGATAAAATATAAATAGGGAATTAAAAATGCTAAAAATTAAATAAATACAGAAGGGAGAGATTAAATAAAAAAAGGATTAAATCAAAACCATAACAAAATTTTATGGGATAAAATAATAAAAATAGTAAATAAAGGGGCAGATTAAAAAAGCAATATAGTGTGGGGACCAAAAGGATAAATAACTCAAACCCAGTACACGTCATTCCTCAAAGGGTCGATAGTCTGGGGACTAAGATGAAACAATTCAAAATGAAGTGGTATAATTTAAAAAAAAGGAAAAAGAGCAAAATTAGGACCACATCAAAAATAGCTTAAAGGCGAAAGGACTTAAGAGGCAATTTAACCTTTTCCCAAAAACACACGGATCCTAAAAGGATCTCGATCGGGTTGTCAGGCTATGCTTGAAACGATGCCGCTTTGGGCGTTTGAAGCCAAGCCCAAAACGACTTCGTTTAGGGGAGCTTATATAAGTAAAAAAATATTTAAAAAAAATCATTTTTAACCTCTTTCTCTTTTCTAAAAAAAAACTCTCTCTTCTCTCTTAACCCCTCTCCTTAGTTTGGCCATGGGGCGTCGTCAGTCTGCCACGACCATTGGTCATCGGCGATGGTGATCCCAGCCTCCGATGGCCGAAAATTTCCCAAAAAGGCCCCTTTTGATCTTTTAAACGCGTTAAACACGAATCTAGGGTTAGAATCCCCAAAAACTCGACCAAAATCTGACTAAAGGTAAAGAAACCTTTCGATTTCTCCCTTTTTCGATGGGGCCTTCGACAAATCTCAAGGGATTTGGAGCCCACTCAAGTCAGAAAAGGGGCACCCTACGACAGAGGAGCGGTGGAACAAGTAAAAAGAAAAAAAAGAACTCCCTTTTCATTTTTTATATATATTTTTATTTGCTTCGAAGTAAAAAAATAAAAAGCTAGCTTTTTCTTTTGAACTTTGTTCTTTTTTTTTTCTATATTCTATTGATTGATCCCCCATACAAAATTATTTTTTGTTGGCTTTTATAGCTGAATATTATACATCTTATATTTGTTTGTGTTTTCTCGATTTTTTTGTGTAGGCATCTGTGGCGGTCGACGGCGATGGGAAACCATACCTTGCCATTTCAGTGAAAGGAAGGTAGACCTCGGACGCTTGCTGACGTGGAGAGGAGCAGCGGCGGCTGGTGAAATCTTTAAGGTGACTAGGGTTTATTGTTTAGTTTTTAGGTTTTGGGCTTTTAGGGTTTTTAGGTTAGCAGATTCAATATTTAGGGCTTTGGGCTTGTAAATGGACTTTTATTATTATTATTTATTTATTTTTGTCTAGGCTGGACAGATTTGGCCCATTATAGTCTGGACTAACAAACATTGGATTAGACCGACAATGGATAAATCCTAGATTCTTTTATGGATTTATTCTCTTGTGGTATTTTTAGTGTGACTTACATTAATCCTGAGCAAGTGACGAATTATGCGTGAATGACTCGTACACTTTGATGTATTGAAAGCCTGAGTTCAATTGGAAATAAAGCTAAAAACTGGTACATTGGGTATACGACTTCTGTAAGGCATAACTTCATTAACAATAGTGGAATTCAAAGTCTAATATGATAGATGATATCCTCTAATAGGCATTCAAGAATTAATGAAAAAGTAACGTCGTCACGGGTCATTTTTCAAGGATGAATGATTTAATTACTAAGTGTTAGTAACTGATATTTACATGAAGGAAGATGTAATGGTTACAGTGAGATAAGATAGATTCATATTGGGTGAACGGATTTAACCCAAAGACATTAAAAATATCTTATAAGGGCAACAAACATATGATAGGGCCATTAGATAGGTTTAGTTATGGTACTTTTAGTGAATTGACTCCATGATGAAATAATGTTGTAATTAATAAATGAAGAGTTAGAACTTAATTACAAATTATTTGACCCTTAATTATATATGTCCGATCGGTCTCTCTACTAGCTTGGTACAACCCTTGTTGGGTTTTTCTTGGATTGATGTGATGAATAAATGAAAACAAATTAGAGAAATGGATCCCTAATTATATATGTCCAATTGTGTTAGATAAATTGTACAAGCTGGTTAAAAGTTTAGATAATACATAATCATACCTCATATATTAACGAGCCCAATAAGCCTGAATAATATACTTGCAAACAATCAGCTATATAAGGAGCTCCGTCGTTGTGGGAGGGTCTCCAAAAGGCCTGATTTCTTCTAGTTTGGTGGTAGTGTTTTAACTTGGAGTTTACCAAACAAGAAGATAATAACCCATTCACATATGATGAAGCATTTCAAAGTGCTGATTCCAAGCTCTAGGAAATAGATATGAATGCTGAGATGGATGCTATAAAATCAAATTCAGTATAAGAACTTGTAGGCTTAACGGATGAAATAAAATCCATAAGGTGTAAGTGGATATAAAAGAAGAAGTGAAATGTAGAAGGAAATGTAGAAACCTATAACTGTTGTCTTGTAGAAAAAAAAAGGCTACACATAGAAAGAAGTTATTGATTATGAGGAGGCCTTTTTTCTAGTAGCGGTGCTTAAGTTTATCCGTATTCAATTATGCATTGCGATAATTCTCGATCACAAGTTTTGACAAATGGATGTTAAGACATCGTTTTTGAATGATTATCTTAAAGAAAGCATCTATATGATGTAACCCACCAGATATATAGCTAAAGGACATTAGTATAGAGTTTGTAAATTGTTAAGTTTTATAGATAAACTTAAGCAAACATCTCGCTTATGGAATCAAATATTTGATTAAATGATCAAGACTTTTGAATTGGAGAAAATGTTGATGAACCTCACATTTATAAACATATTGTGAATGGAAATGTGGTCTTTCTAATTCATTATCTTGATGACATACTACTAATTGGGAATGAGGTAAAGACATTGCCATTAGTTAAACTATAATTAACTCAACAATTTAGCATGAAGGATTTGGGTGAAGTTAATTATGTTCTAAGAATTTGAATCCTCAAATATTGAAAGAACAAGGTGATAGGTTTATCAAAAGCATCATAGATAGACAATATATTATAATGTTTTGTTGTGGTCAATTTGAAAAAGGGTACACAATCTTTTGTATTGGGCTTTCTTTAGAGGACTATCCCAATACAACGAAAGAAAAAGAGCATATATGAACGGTTTCTTATGCTTCAGAAGTAGTGAGTCTCATGTATGCAATGTTATGCATATGTCCAAATATGTATTTTGCAGTGGGATTGGTAGGTTGATATTAGGCGAATTCTGGTCCAAAACACTAGTAGACAATTAAACATATACTCAAGTATTTACGGAAAACAAGGGATTATATGCTTGTTTATTCTAAAGGGGAATTAACTCCCATAAATTATACATATTTTGACTTCCAAACGTGTTAGGAGTCAAGAAAATTGACATCAAGTTTTTTTCCTAGGCAGTAGAGCCATAGTGTGGAGAAGAGTTAAGTAAAGTTGTATTGTTGACTCCACTATAATGGCCAAATATGTGGCTATTTTTAAGGTAGCGAAAGAAGTAATCTAGCTTCAAAAATTCCTTACGGAGCTCGAAGTCATTCCTGGTATAAAGAAAGATATCACACTGTATTGCGATAGAAGTGTGACAATAGCTAATGCTAAGGAAATAAAAAATCATAAATAGACAAAACACATTAATTGAAAATATCATATTATGATATAATAGATGTAGCTAAATTCGCATTTGAGGACAACCTTACGGATTCGTTTACCAAGACTTAGGTGGTTAAGAGTTTTTAAAAACATGTATAGGGTATGGGTATACAGAATATGACTCATCTACTTCACTAGGGTAAGTAAGACAATTTTGGTCTAGTGCTCTTAGTGTAGTTTTTCATCATTACACTTGTAAGTTTTATAATTGATTGGTTTAATGAAATTCTATCATTCAAATTAATTTTGCTTGTATTTGCCATTAACGGTTTTTCCATGCAACCAAAAGTATAAGCAAATATGTGCTCACTAATTACTTAACGTTTAATTAGTATTAAATTGTATTATATGGTGGGGTCATAATACAGGAATATAACTTATGTAGGTAATCTAAATGGTCTATAGTCTAATGAATCAAAATTGAGCAAATCGATTCAATGACTATTATGTCATCTATCAAGTCAAAATGGGGAAATACCTTGTCTTGAGTATCAGAGAGCGGATGTCTTCCAGAATATAAAGACATAGATATGATTGTTTGGACTAACAATACATTGGGCAAGACCCAAAACAAATAAATCCTATTTTCTTTTATGTATTTATTCACTTGTTACATTCATAGTGTAACTTACTTTAATCCTTAGTAAGTGATGGACTAAGCATGCGTGACTTGTATACTTTGATGTATTGAAAGTCTAAGTTCAATTGGTATTAGAAAAGAAATGTGGTACATTGGGTATGTGATAAATCTTGAAAAAAGTTATATTTCATGCCTTTAGGTCTAGGTAATTGCTTGAACTTAAGTACATTTTGTTGCATTTTAGGACATTTTAGTTAGCATTTTTTTTGTATTGGTGTGGCAGGAATAGGTTTTGGAACGAGGAGATAAATGAGTGAAGTTTTATTAGGGCAAAGTGCAGACAGTTTGCTAGCACGGATGCCGTGGCAATGCCGGGAAGACCAAGTCAACCTTTTTCGTGCAACAGTCCCAGTTCAAATTCAAACTTGTACCTAATAAATCCCCCTAAAAGATGAGAAGATAATCATGAGCTGTTAGCCGACTGTAGCTTAATCTATCTCTAGAAACCGATGAAGGGGACCTTAAAAACGACAAAGAAAGCGTGAGAGAGATCCTTAGGCGTGAAGAAGGGTTCGGCTGCACAAGGGATAGAAAGTCAAAGGTAGTCCTTCTTAGCCATCATAAGACGCTGTGCTACCGAAGTGTGGACTGGGCAAACGAAAGTTGTTTTCCGAAGTTCTTTCATTATTTCCATTAGTATTCCTTTGAAAGATTGAATTAAAGTAGTTGAATACAATGTTGGATAATATTTTAGGTTGGAATTTTATTTCTTAGCCCATGAGCTAAATCTCATAGAGTTGGGATTACTTTTGATGAAACCTTAAATTGTTTTATGGATGTAGTATATCTCTAATTTACTTTACTATTTCATTTAATTGTTCTTATTTCTTAATTAAAATGCAAACAATCTCTAGACATAGAAGACTGTTCGCATACTTATAAACTGATTCTAATTCTGAAAGGGTTGGATTGAAATTAAATGAAATAAGCAAATATTCGATAGACACTTGTAGTCGACTCTAGACATAAAGTCACGATCATACAAAAGGAACCCATGCAAGATATCTAAAAAGCCTATAGATACGGGCAAGGTAACTTGAGGTTTTGATTTCGCTAGAGGCAGGTCATTTTAGAACTCTTCTGTGCAGTAAAGTAGAGACGATTTTGCCAAGGCATTATTGACAGTAATGGTCGATTCTTAGTAATCCCGACCTTCCATATAAACATCGTATATCCCTCATTCTTTGCCATAATATCTTTTCCACATCATTATCAGTTACTTATTTGTTCTTTTACATAATATTCTCGTAGTAATTCTCATAATTACCATTGCATTTCTACTCTTGTTTCACCATAGCATTTCCAGTTACTCATTAATTTCATGTATTGCTGACATCATTACTCCACTAATTGCTATTGCATATTTATCATTGACTTTCCCATAACATTAATCATACTTTATTATAATAACTTGACAAATTTTGTGCCTCAATTCAATCCTCGTGGGAAGGACACTCACTCATCACTTTATTTGTAACAGCTTGTTTTCATTGAAATCGGAACTATGATTTTGGGACCACAAATCTGAGTCTGTAAGAAAAAATTATTTTAAAATTATTTTATGGTCTACCGTATGATAAGAATATCGTATAAAATTTCATTAAGAAAATTTTACTGATTACATTAAATGCAAAAGTTGAGTTCTAGTAATTATAAGTATCAAATAGCTTTGAAATTCAAAATTTGAGGTCCTTATATGGAAAATAGACCATTAAGAGGAGTTAGTAGATAAGTATGATGATTCATCCATGGAAAATTAAATAAAGAAAATGACTATATTTTGAAAGATGAAATAATAAAAGATGATATTTAAATTAAATAAGAAATATCATCATTTTATATAATCTTTCCCAAATTAAAGACATGGAAACCCTAGTTATGGGTGTTCAAGCAAGCTATTTTGGCTTGATTAGGTATGTTTTCTTATCTCGTTTTTAATAATTTTCATATTTCTAAGATCATAATAGCTTAATGTAGCTATCTCGGGGATTAATTTGTAAATTTATCAAAGTGTTAGAATTTTTCCATGGATGAATATAGTTGAATTATGAAATTTTATGGTAGAAAATGAAAGGTTGTTGATAGATAAACACCTTTTGTAAAGGGAATTTTGATGAAATTATGATTTAGGGACTAAATTGAAAAGTTGTAAAATTCATGGAAAAATTCTAAATTTTATGAAATACATGCGCTGCTATTGTAATATGTAAAAATCAGATAGGCTTGGAATAAGGATTTAATTGCATGAATTTTATTTTCTGAGCCTAGGGACGAAATCAGAATTAATTAAAAGTATAGAGGCAAAATTACCATTTTGCCTAAGATGTGAATTGGATTGAATCGAGTATGAATTGTATTAAATTGATGTTAAATTCATTCATATAGATTCAGATAGACCAAATACAAAGTTAGATCGAGAAAAGGAAAAAGTGTAGGAATAGTAGATTTTGCATACACTAACAATTATCGAGGTAAATTCATGTAACTAAATTTTGTATATTTATATGTTTGAATTGAATGTTGTATATGTGAATGGTGTAAATGTCATATATATGAAATTGATGACATATCTTATAATGTCTTACAAATATAAAGTCCCATTTGAATAAATGAAATTCGATGGATATTGGGTTTCGATATTGGTTGTGGTCTTGCGTATGTTGCGGACACACCACAACTCGAAAGAGCATCTCGTTATTAGCCCTCTCGAGCTTTCCGTTATATGGTTCTTGCGAGCTTCCTATTAATGGCTTTTCGGAGCATGCCGATTAGATTTGATCCTACATGTGTTGTGGATACACCGCAGCTCTTATGAGTGTCCTGATATATGGCTCTTCGTAAGCTTCTCGATTAAAAGCTCTTTGTGAGCTTTCTGATTAATGGCTCCCTGGAGCTTCCTGATATGGCTCGCTTGAACTTCTCAATATATGGTTATTTGGAGCTTCCTGATTAATGGCTCTTCAGAGCTACTCGTTATTGGCTTGCATGAGCTTCCTGATTATGGCTCTTATGAGCTTCCCATTATACAGCTTAGATAAGCTTCCCGTTACATGGCTCACATGAGCTTCCCGTTATATGGCTCAAGAGAGAGCTTCCCGTTTATGTGCTCATATGAGCATTCCCGAATATGAATTGACAGTTTACAGTTTTGTATACTTCATGTGTACTGCCCTTGTATCCATCGATATTTTAAATGATTCAACAGGTAAAGTTCTGATATTAGATTGTATGAATTTATGATGAATTACTATGAGAAATACTTGAAATACAAAGATATGATATGTTCATGTTCATGGACACTTGAAGTGATAAATACATGTATGTGGAAATTGAATATTGATGAGCTCATTCTTGTTTCTTGGTATTTATGTGAATTATATGACTAACATGCTTGATATTGATATGTGTTTAGGCAAATGGCCAAATTGGCTTGAGCATGTTTATTTTCTTGAGCATGTTTATTTGCTTACCTTAAATGTGAATTAAATGGTAAGTTAATTTCCTGTTATACAAACTTACTAAGGCATTAGATGCTTACTCTATTTTATTTTCCTTTGTTCTATAGCAATTCGGAAGTTCGCTAGGTTGGAAGCTTGGCGGAGATGTCATCACACTATCCATCGGCTTATCTCGGTATATTTAGTAAATCAAATTTGGTTGTAATGGCATGTATAGGTTAACTTGACCAATGTTGGCATGTAAATGTTTTGTTGTGATTAGCCATTGGAATATGAATGGAAATGAAATGTAAGTTGAATATGCATATGATAAATCGACTAACAAGTTAAGTTTATATACTTGATATTTGTGATAAAATGACTTGTTTAAGACTTGGTTTTGGATTGATTTGAATGTTTGGTATTGGCTTGTAAATGTGCTAAAATGTTAATGCAGGTGAATGTTAATTTGGGAGAGAAAAATGGCCTTGGAAATGGCCTATTTTCGTCCATACGGGCAGAGACACGGGCGTGTGGTTTAACCGTGTGTGACACACTGCCTAGCACATGGGCGTGTGATCTGGACGTGTCCCCTGCATCTTAAAATTGAGAAATAGAATACTCAAAATTATCCACACGACATGGCACACGAGCGTGTGGCTTGGCTGTGTGACCCCTGCACCTATTTAATGCAAATTTTTATTTTTATATGGCCTAGCACACAGTGTGTGGCTTGGCCGTGTGACCCAAGTTAGAGAGTTACACGGGTACTAACACAGGCTGGGACACGGCCGTATGCCCTACTTTGAATTCCCACACGGCCTGAGACACGGGCGTGTCTCTTGACCGTGTGAGCCACTTGGCCTGGCCACACAGGTGTGTGTCCTCTGCACCTAGGAAAAATTTTGACATTTTGCGAAAAATTCTCTGAGTACCTAGTTTAGTCCCGACTTATTTCTATTGCGTATTATGAGCCTCGAGGGCTCATATAAGGGACAATATAATTGATTATGATAGACTTCTGAAATTAATAAGAAATAATATGAAATATTTGTAGTTGATCTGTAAACTCTGGTAATACTCTGTAACTCTGTTTCGGCGACGTATATGAGTTAAGGGTGTTACATTATTACTTGACCCGACGTGTATACTTGCACAATTCGTATATCCTATTCACACGCGATAAGTTTTTGACGCCATTGCCGGGGATTGACAGTTTGGTTAAATTTGGTTTGGTTATTTTACTTGGTAGTTTTATTTAACTTAGTATATTTACTTTTTACAAGTTTGCCATCAGTGCATGAGAAGAGGCATTCCTGCTAACACAAAATACCTTTTTGGTCCGAAGATTGACAGAACCTTTCAGAGAATGAGAAAAGAATTGAGAAAAATGGCTGGAAATAGGAATGATCGTAATGGTAATCCAAATGATTGCAATAAAAATCCTCTGATTAGACGTGTGGTGGATGAACAAGATAGGCCAATTAGAGAGCATGTTGTTCCAATATTGGACGATTTGAATCAAGGGATAGTCAGACCAACCATACAAGCTCAACAATTCAAGTTGAAACCAATGATGTTCCAGATGTTATAAACAGTGGGACAGTTCCGTGAACTACCTACTGAAGATCCGAGTTACATTTAAGACTCTTTCTAAAAGTATGTGATTCATTCAAAACAGCAGGGTGTTCCTGAAGATGGCTTATGACTTAAGCTAATCCCATATTCTTTAAGAGATCATGCAAGAGCACAACTAAATGCTTTGTCCTTGGGAACGGTAGCATCATGGAATGATCTTTTCCAGAAATTCCTACTACGGTATAACTCGCCTACTATGAATGCCAAGTTGAGAAATGATATCACGTCTTTTCAGCAATTGCAAGATGAAACGCTATATGAAGCTTGGGATCGATTTAAAGACTTAATTCAGAAATGAGTGATGCATGGATTCTAGCACTAGACTCAAATGGAGATGTTTTACAATTGGTTGAATATGTACACAGGAATGGTAGTTGATGGGTCTACTAATGGTACCTTGTTGGACAAAACTTATAATGAAACATGCGAGATATTGTAAAAGATTTCCATCAACGATTATCGGTATCTGACCACGAGAATTAGGATGGGTAAGAGAGTTGTTGGTACCATTGAGCTTGATGCAATTACTTCATTAACGGCTTAGGTATCTTCTTTAGTTAATATGATTACAACCATGGAAAATTCGACTGTAGTCTATAAGATGAAATCAACAGAGTTCTCATATGTTTATTGTAGAGAAAATCATGTGTTTGATGAATGCCCATCAAATCCAACGTTATTGTACTATACGGGTAATTCCAAATAGAAATCCATATTCCAACACCTACAATTTCGGGTGGAAGCAGCATTATAATTTCAGTTGGGGTAATTAAGGTGCAGAAAATTTCAACAATGTCATAAGAAAGAATATCAACAATGCATCACTTGGTTATGTTCAACCTATGTTGAGGCAAAATACTCAATATTTTCAAGCATCATCTTCTACTTCTATTGAAGTTTTGTTAAAGGAATATATGGCTAAGAATGATGCTGTAATTCAGAGTTAGGCTGCATATCTCTTAGCTCTTGAAAATCAAGTGAGGGCAAATAGTGAATGCTCTAAATTGAAGGCCACAAGCAACATTGCTGAGTGATACCGAGAACTCAAGAACACAAGGTAAGGAGCATTGCAAAACAACCACCCTTAGTAGGAGGCTCAGTTGAGTGATGTTGTTCATGATACTGTGACAAAAGAGGATAATGCAAGTAACAATTAGGTAAAGATCCCAGAACCATTTGAAAAACATACAAGATCTAAAAATGACAAGCAGAAGAATGTTGTGATAGAACCAAATCATGTTGCCAACAAAAATGCCACATCAAAACAATATCAGTAACTTGAAGGATGACCACTTTTACCTTTTCCACAACGATTCTATAATTCTAATCAAGATGCATAGTTTAAAATATTTTTGGAGGTTTTGAAACAGCTCCACATCAATATACCGTTAGTGGAAGCTTTAGAGTAGATGCCCCATTATGTGAAATTTATGAAAGACATACTATCAAAGAAGCATAGATTGGGAGAGTTTGAGACTATTGCTCTCACCAAAGGGTGTATAGCAATGTTGATGAATAAACTACCTTCAAATTTGAAGGAACTAGGGAGTTTCACTATCCCTTGTTCAATTGGAAATCATTATGTTGGTAAGTCGTTATTTGATTTAGGAGCGAGTATAATCTAATGCCTATGTCTATTTTTAGGAAGCTAGGAATTGGGAAAGCGAGACCTACTATAGTAATGTTGCAATTGGTTGATCGATCTTACGCTCATCTAGAAGGTAAAATGGAAGATGTATTGGAAAGGGCGGATAAATTTATCTTTCCTAGAGATTTTCTTATTTTAGAATGTGAAGCTGATCATGATGTACCAATTATTCTTGGAAGACCGTTTCTTGCTCCTAGTAGGACCCTAATTGATGTACAGAAGGGTGAGCTAACCATGAGAGTGAATGATCAGCATGTTACTTTTAATGTGTTTAATGTGTTAAAATGCGCATATGAGAATTACGAATTTCACAAGATTGGCTTGATAGAAGCAATAGTGGATGGAAATTTTGCTACAACAGTTCTGACATTGAAGACGATTTGATGGAGCAAGGTGACACAGTAAGATTTGAAGAGCTTGGTGAATTTATGGAAGCCCAGTGAATAATGGATAGGCCAAGGATGAAATTAGGATCCCTGGATTTAATAAGAAAATCTTTTAAGCCTCCTAAACCATCTGTAGCGGAATCTCCCATTCTAGAGTTAAAGCCTCTGCTATAACATCTGAAATATGCGTATTTGGGAAATAACAACACTTTGGCAGTTTTAATTTCTTCTAAGTAACACCTGAGCAAGAGGACATGTTGTTAAAAGTTTTACGATGATCTAGAAGAGCACTGGGTTGGACCCTTATCGATATATAGGGAATTACCCTACAGTTTGTATGCACAAAATTTTATTGAAAGATTGCCATAGCAAATCCATTGAACAATAGAGACGACTGAATCCAATTATGAAGGAAGTTGTCAAGAAAGAAATTATCAAGTGGCTTGATGCTAACATTATTTACCCAATTTCTGACAGCTCGTGGGTAAGTCCTGTGCAATAGGTACCAAAAAAAAGGGTGTCACGGTAAGAAGTAATGACAACAATTAGCTCATATTGACTCATACTGTTACGGGATAAATAGTGTGAATGGACTACTGTAGGCCTAACAAGGCAACTAAGAAGTATCATTTACTGCTGCCATTCATCGATAAAATGTCAGACAGGTTAGCTGGTAATGCTTTTTAGTGCTTCCTAGATGGTTATCCAGGATATAATCAGATTGACATAACACTTGAAGATAAAGAGAAGGCAATTTTCATCTGTCCATATGGCACGTTCACATTCAAGCGAATGTCTTTCGGGTTATGCAATGCCTCAACAACTTTCTATCATTGTATGATTGCCATATTCTCGGACATGGTGGAAAATTTCCTTGAAGTTTTATGGATGACTTCTCTGTGTTCAGAAATGATTTTGAAGATTGCTTAAGAAATTTGGAGATGGTTTTATGTCGTTGTAAAGAAACGAATCTAGTATTAAACTGGGAGAAATTCCATTTTATGGTCCGTGAGGGCATTGTCCTAGGACATAGGGTGTCATAGCAAGGAATTAAGTGGACGGAGCAAAAATAAAAGTGATTAAAAAATTACCATTGCCCACTAGTGTTAAGGAAGTTTTTTAGGGCACGCAGGATTTTACAAAAGATTTATCCAGGATTTTTCAAAAATCTCTAAATCCTTATGTAATTTACTTGAACAGAATAAACCTTTTAATTTTGATAATCAATGTTTACAAGCTTTGAAGGTACTCAAGAAGCGACTGGTAGCAACACTGATTATGGTTGCTCCAGAATAGACATTGCCGTTTGAACTCATGTGTGACGTAAGTGATTATGCTATGGGAGCAATTTTGGGTCAAAGGAAAAACAAAGTACTACATGCAATATATTAGGCTAGTAGGACATTGACAGAATTAGCTTAATTATACCACTACGGAGAAGGAATTACTGGCAGTGGTCTTTACATTCAAAAAAATTCATTCTTATTTAGTAGGAACAAAGGTCAAGATCTATATAGATCACTTGGCTATCAAGTACTTGGTATAGGAAAAATATGCCAAGTCGAGATTAATTAGGTGGATACTATTGTTAGAAGACTTTGATTTGGAAATTAGAGATCAAAAGGGAATTGAAAATCAACTAGCTGACTATTTGTCAAGAATAGAATCGAGGAATGAAGATGAAAGCAAGAAATATATTGAGGAAGAATTCCCAGGTGAATAGTTGCTCAATGCCAATGTATTACCTTGGTACGTCGACATAGTAAGCTTCTTAGTAAGTGGTGTAATGCCACCTGACTTCAATGCTCAAAGAAAACAAAAATTTATTCATAATACCAAACAGTACTATTGGGTTGAACCATTCCTATTTAAGCATTGTGCAGATCAAATAATTTGAAAGTGTGTCCCCAACGATGAGATGCATAGTGTCTTACAACATTGTCACTCGGTCCCATATGGAGGACATTTTGGAGGGATGAAAATAGTTGCTAAGGAACTCCAATTAGGCTTCTATTGGCCAAGTTTATTAAAGATGCTCATGAATTCTATAAGTCATGTAACCGTTGTCAAAGAACAAGAAATGTGTCTAGGAGACAGAAAATGCCATTGCAAAATATTTTGGAGATTGAATTATTTAATGTATGGGGAATAGACTTTGTGGGCCTGTTTCCACCATCCGTTGGCCAGCTATACATACTGTTGGTAGGAGGCTATCTTTCTAAGTGGGTAGAAGCAGTAGCCCTAGCCTCTAATAATGCTAAGTCGGTATTAAAATTTTTGCATATGAACATTTTCACATGATTTAGTACACTGAGAGCCATTATCAGTGATAAGGGATCCCATTTTGATTGCAAACTGATGGCCAATGCCTTGCACAGGTATGGGGTGAAACATAAAATTGCCATGTCATATCACCCTTAGACGAATGGCCAAACTAGAATCTTTAATAGAGAAATTAAACAAATTCTGGAAAATGTGGTGAATTCATCTCAAAAAGATTGGTCTATTAGATTGGATGAAGCTCTATGGGCATACTGAACGGCATTTAAAACACCACTAGGGATGTCACCTTTTCAACTTATTACGGTAGCCATGTTATTTACCTGTTGAACTTGAACATAAAACGTTTTGGATGATTAAGAAGCTGAACATGGATCGGGCTGCTTGTAACAGCCCGATTGTGGGCCTAGTCAGAATAGTGGTCTCGGGACCCCAAATCCAAAGTCAAATAAATTATTTTGTTATTATTTTGATGTTATAGCATGTTATTTAGAGTACATGAAAAATTTGGTGAGTTAATTTTGGCGTTTGCGAGCCCAATTGTGAAAAAGGACTAAATCACGTAAAATGAAAAAGTCCTATTTTGATAGATAAAAGTGCCAAATAGCTAGAGAATAAAAATTAGGGGTCTTTAAAGGGCAATTAGACCCTACTGTGATAGCTTGGCCGGCCATGGGTGTTGGAAATGTTGAAAAGTTAACATTAGGTAATGTTGATGACATAAGGTGTAATATTATAATACCTAAGCCTAGCTATCATCTTTTTCTTTTATTTTTCTCTTCACTTCCACCGATTTTTCAGCCATTGTAAGGGTTATGAGCCTAAAAAATTCCAGCAACTTTAAGCCTTCACAAGTAAGTGATTTCAATGGCTTTTCTTGAATATTTTTGTACTTTTGAGACCCTTGAAGCATAAGCTTTCAAATGAGGGTACTATTTTGCAAAATGATGAAGATTTTAGGGTTTTTCCATGAAAATATTTATGATGTATGCTGAGTTTTTAAGGAAGAAAACGAGTCTTGGGTGGCTTATAAACAACTTTTGTGAAGGGTGTTAGCATGAAAACACCTAAAAGGACTATATTGCATAAGTTGTAAAATAGATGTTAAATATGTGATATAGTGGGAATTTGGAGTTGCTATAAGAGTAAAAAGGGTTCAGCTAAGCTTAAGATACGAAGAAATTTGATGAAAATCAATTTTTGAGTCTAGGGGCAAAATGGTCATTTTACCGAAGATGTGAATTTTTGATTGCCAAACTTTATTTAGTGACTAAATAAGTTCATTTTGCTATTATAGATCAAGAATTACCAAATCTGAACTTAAACTAGGGGAAATCCAAGAAAATCGAGTAAATCGATTAGTCGCCACATTTCGTATTTCGAGGTAAGTTGTACGTAAATAATACAACTATATTGCTAATGTATGTGTTGAATTGTACATGAATTTATTATAGCATTAATTATTTAATTGTGGAATTGAGAAAGCATGATGGTAATAGAGATGGTAGAGTTCGCGTTTGAACCTAGGAAATAAATCGGATATTCATGCCATGACGATTGGGTCACTTGTGTGAGCTAGTGTAAGACATGTCTGGGAAATGCATCGGCCACATTATGAGAGCCAGTGTAAGACCATGTCTGGGACATGGCATCGAAATTGAGACGAGTGCTAATGTAAGACATGTTTGGGACATGCATCGGCCTCGAGATGTAAATCAGTGTAAAAGATGTCTGGGACATGCATCGGCTATGAAATGTGTTAGTGTAAGACCATGTCTAGGACGTGGCATCGGCACCTTACCCAATGTGTGAGGCTTAATGAATATCTGATAGTGTTTCAAATGGTTCAACGATGAAAGTTATGTTTTCAAATTAACGAGGAATGTATAACCATGTTGTGAGTGGTACAGCTACCTATTGGTATGTATGAAATGTGAGCTCAATATATGCTATAAGATGTGTATTGAATATTGGTGAGTAAGTTATGCTTATGCCACTTGTGTATGATGAAACTTGTTGATGAATGGTAAAGTTATGTTGTATATTTATTTATGTGTAACTTACTAAGCTTTATGCTTACTCCCTCTCCTTTTTTATTTTCTTATAGTGCCACCTATCTAGCTCAAGGGACCAATGGAAGTCAAAGATATCGATCACACTATCAATCGAAGCATTCAGTATAGTTTGATTTATATTTTTGAAGATGGAATGTATAGGGAATTAGACTTATGTTTTGTGTTATTAGTAAATTGGCCAAATGTGTTGGCTCGGGATAAATCCCTCATTTTGTATCAAGCCTCGAATGATGGCTAATATTCATTTTGATTTATATGCAAAGATGTTATTTCCATAGATGAGTAAAATGCACAAATGGAATGTTGTCTGTTGTGGCTGATTTGGTTGCTTGAGATAGTCTTATATTGGTTTTGATTGTTATTATGTAGGTTCTGTAAGTGAGGGTGGCAATGAGGCTTGGTAAATAGCCTTATATTGTCCACACGGGTATGCACACGGGCATGTGTCTAGGCCGTGTGTGACACATGGTCTGCCCCATAGGCGTGTGGTCTGGCCGTGTGTCCCCTGCACGTAAAAATTTCAAGTCAGTATGCATGACATTAAACACACAGGAAGAGACACTGCCGTGTGTCTCAGCCGTGTGAAGGACACGGCCTAGCACACGGGTGTGTGCCTTGGCCATGTGACACTTTGGGGTTGCTGATGTCAGAAACAAAATGTCTAGGTTTTTGCACATGGTCTAGGACACGGGCATGTCATGGTCGTGTGAAGGATGCGGGCCAGGGACACGGGTGTGTAACAGGCCGTGTGAAAACCACTGTAGGTGTGCATTTAGAATTAATTCCACACGGGTGGAGGAGACGGGGATGTCCCTATATTACTTAGGCCGTGTGAGACACACATGCCATTAGTACGACCGTGTCGAAATAGCCATACGGGCGTGTTGCCCTTCCATACGGGCGTGTGTCCTATTTCAAAGACGAATTTTCTATAGATGGCTTAAGGGCTCGTGTTGATCCCGAATAGCTTCCAACAGTCGTTTTGGAGCTCGTAGGCCTATGAGAAGAATTTTAAAGTAGAAATTGAAAAAGCTTTACATTTAACCAAATTTTGGTAACCAAGAAACGTGTGAATGTATGTGATTGAGTTAGGTAATGCCTCATGTTCCGTCCTGGTGTAAGGTACGGGTGTGGGGTGTTACACTGCTACTGGCAGCAAGAGATTGCTAGAATTAATGAGATGAAAGAGTTTTGAACACAAGCATATGAGAATGCTCATTTATATAAGGAAAAGATCAAGCAATGACATGATTCCAGAAAATTACCAAGATAATTTGAACCAGGACAACAGGTATTATTGTTTAATTACAGGCTCAAATTATTTCTTGGTAAGTTAGAATCTCAATGGTCAGGACCTTTTGAAGTAATTCAAGTGTATTCGCATGTGCTGTTGTTTTTAAAGACCTAAGAACAAGGGCTACATCCAAGGTTAATAGACAACGCTTAAATCATTACTGGGGGTGCTCCTATAGAGCGTGACAAGCAAAGCATTAGCCTTCATGATGTTTGAATTTCTTTTAATAAGTAGTTTTTTCCGTTTTATTTCCCATTGCTATTTTTATTTTTATTTTCTTCATTTTTAATACAATTTCATTTTTGTTTTTATTATTATGAATAGGAGTAGAATAAAAGAAGTAGGATATGTTAGTGTATATAGAGCAACAGTTTACCGTAGCATTACAAAGAAACATTATTCCATGACAAACTGAATGATGAGGTATTAATAAAAGAGTTGACTGGTGAGAAAAATTAAAAGGAAAGATTTTTACACAATTGCATTTAGTGAATGCTGGGAAACCAATGTATGAAGCCCACAATGTAGGGCTTGGTTATTTCATTTTTCCTCCAAAAATTCTTTTTCATTTTTAACTTTTCCTCTATGTCACAACCCTTCTCTCTTATGTTTCTCATTCCTTAAAAACTATCATCATTATCCCTTTTTATTTTCTTAAACTGGTTCCCGTTTCCCACTTCTCACAAAGTTCACATTTTTATGGTCCTCTCATCATCAATCTCTCTACTATTTTTTATTTACTCCTTTATTTTTTTTTCTATTTCCCTGGACTTTTCTTCATGGCTAGTGTAAGGAGTACTTCTAAAATAATAAAATCTTTATGCTGGCGCCCCGTAACCGAAGATATTCTTCAATGCTGCTGCTGCCACAAGGTATTTAACTAATATTCTAACATGGCCATTTTGTTTTGAACAAAGATTTTTATTGAAGGATGAACCCCACATGGGGTACAAGGAATCGGTATCCTCAATTGTAGAAATGCACAACTGAAGCAGATTTTGTCTACACCTAGGGGATGTTTTGGGTAAAGTGGAAAGAGAGTTTTATGCTCATGTACATTCTCCAGTTCTCCATTTATGTGTAGGGTAAATCTGTGCCATTCGACAAAGACCATATTAATGCCTAGTTCGACATCGAAGAGGTGAGAGATTAGCATTCTAAATTTTCCGAGAAGATTACATAGTAGGGGTTAGCAAAAGTATTAGAAGATTTATGTGTTGAAGGAACGCGGTAGATTATTTCAAGCCAGGAATGTTACATGATTTAAAGAGCCGCATTAAAACTAATTGGGAAGGTGTGGTACCACTTTTGAAGGGGTCGTCTTATGTCGTTTATGCATAACATGTAACACCCTTATCCTGAATATGATCTCCGGATTAAAGCTAAGGGGTATTCTCGAACTAAACATTTAGTTAACTCATTCACAACGACAATAAAGATAAACAGAGTTCGACCTGAAATACATAATGATATTGAAATTTATACGCCATTTTCGTATGGCCAAAATATTTACAATTTCATAACATCGATATCATCAGCCTAAACTATACATGCCATATCGAGTCCAAAATATAATTGTACCAAAAAGATCGATAGTGTGATGAACTGCTGACGATCCTCGAGTCGGTGGCCAAAATCAACAATCTATAAAACAAAGAAATAAAGAACAGAGTAAGCTTTCAAAGCTTAGTAAAGTTTTTTTTTTAAGCATTACAAAATATTAAAGTCTTAACGGAAATCAAAACATGCATTTAATCAGACTTATATCCAATTCAAATTTGTTTCATGGCCGAATACACTTAAACGTATACATAGATTTCTCGGCACATATTTTTCTTCTACTTAAAGTTTATATGATGCATTTAGATCAAATAATCTCATATACAATTTTACCATGATCGATCAAATCATTTTCATTTTCACAGATATAACCGTCAATCATAATAATATATATTCTTCTTTGCTAATAAGCTTCACTTCGAAATCAATTCACCGATGAGTAAGTAATACGTACCTGAACGTCCTAAATGTATAATACCTACTTGACGATGGTTTACTGCGAACATTCAATTTGTAATCTTACTTAACTTACCGGTGTTAAGCCTATCAGATCCTAGGATTTGAAATCAATACCAGCACAAGCCTGCGGTAATTTAAACCCGGTATAATACCAGCTCAAAGCTGCGGACCTTAAGTCCGATACAATTCCAAATACAAGCTCATGGGTCTTTAAGCCCGGATATAATTCCAGCATATAGCCTACGGGTCTTTAAGCCCGGATACAATTACAGCATATAGCCTGCGGGTCTTTAAGCCCGGATATACATCAAATTTCATGCATACTTAATCATATTTTAACACATCTCATTCAACATATCACATTAGTAGTCATTTGCTACATTCGGATATAAGCTCCATATGAACACCATCATTTACATATCGGTTCAAAAATCATACATAAATATCACATATCCATTTCACCATTCAAGCTTAACCCATAGTGACCATTTGACTATAGGTCATATACATAAATTATTTATCACACAACTTAATTCAAGTAGAACCAAAAGGTCACAATTCATCTAACATACACATATCAAGGCATCATCAATTATATACTAAAGGTGACTACTCAAAACTTACCTCAGATATATTTGAACGGTTACGGAAAGACTACTCTATTGCTTTCTCTTTTCCCTTATCTGATTTTGATCCTCTTTGCTCTTGTGCTTAATTAAAACGAATAGATTTGTTTAATTACTTAACTTTATTTCTTAATAGTCACATTTGACAATCATACATAACTTCAATATGTATTATATTTTATAAAACATGCCATGACTCGATTTCATGCTTATTTAATCTATATCAAATTCGTATACACAAGCAAAGATTTACATAACTTATCATGCTTCCTTATACATGAATTTAACCATATTCCCGAATGTCTCTATAAGCACAAGGTACATACATAAGGCATATATATATATACCTATATATGACTATCACAATTTAATCATTTACCACATTACCAATTGCCATTTATCATCAATGCCGCACACACACAAATACATACATACTCATATGCATAAAATTCGTTATGATTAATCTATAACCAATTCGACCTTAACTACTCAAACTTAGCCTTCATATTATTTCCATTTTATAACCGAATGTAACAAATTCATATAGGTTTCACCTATGCCAAACAATGACCGAACCATTTAATCATGCTTATGGTCGATTCTATCTTGCTCAAATCAAGGTCATAACTCACTTAAAAGAAATTCTAGCCTTTCATACACTCATATCCAATGTTATATAAGTAATGCCGAATGCCCAAACTTAACTAAACTCAAAATTTAACCTTCTTCACTTTAGTTAACCACTACTTATTTTTCAAAACATCAAATACAATGTAATTAACACCTAAACATTTATACCAAATTTGATAGCACATATAGTCCTTGGCCGAATGTTATTAAACTCAAGCCACAATAATATTATTCCTTAAGACACATCCAAAGACCACATTCGGCACCTCCCATCAACAATTTTACAAATTCTCAAATTTACTTACAAGTACATTTATATAACATAAAAAAATACATTAAACATTATTCATCAAGAATCTATAACATGACCGAATACCTATATTTTTTTCTCCCTAAATTTACGTTCGGCAATCCTAAAAACAAATACTAACCTTAACTTTCAAGCTAAAACAACTAACAACTCAAAATATCCAACATAACTATCCATACTAATGACATCAAAGCATCTATTAAGAATTTCAAGCTCCTTGGCCGAATATCAATCCTCCAAAATAACCTAAATTCAAACCATGAAATAGGTAGAATTCAAACTAATCATCCAAATTATGCATAATTTTCCAAGAGTGGCATTGTACATACCTTATTCTAGCAATTACCTTAGCCGAATTTTAACAAGAATTTTCTTCTTCCTCTCTTCTAGTTACGGCAATGGAAGAGTAAAGATGAACCAACTTTGGTTTCTCCTCCCACTAACCCATTATTTTTATTATCCTTTATTCTTTAATTCATTTAGTAGAAAATAATGTTAATAAAAAATACATATAATATATATTAAACAACATCATGGCCGGCCACTACCAAAAAATGGATAATTTGACATGCAAGTCCACTTTTTTTTTGATAACATGCATTAATAGACCATTTTAAATTAACCTATCACATTTGAAAAATGTCTCACATAAGTCCTATTTAATAAATTTCAAATACAAATGACAAAATCAAAGCATGAAACTTTCACACATGCATTTACACATATTATAAGCATAGAATATAACGGTTAATTATTTTTGTCACCATTTTTCGACTAGGGTCACATTAGGGCTGTCACATAACATGAATGTTTCGGATCTTTATTTATGGTATACCATTCTCTTTTATCTCGTTTAATCAATTTATTTTAGATTAAAGTAATGTAATTATAATTTTGTAACTATTATGTTGCTATTATTATCTCCAAATTTAGCTTTATGAGATATTGCTTTAAACCTGATACACATTGTTATTGTTCATACTTCAATTTTTTTTTAAAGATTTTTAATATTATTAATGGTAAAAGAAAATTATTTGAAATGGTGATCTTTTACTTGTTTAGCCTATGTGTATTATTGCTTTTATAGATCTTGTTTAATAGATTTGGTGTTATTCATTAATAATGATTTAAGTTTTAATTTTTAGGTATGTCTTATAACTTGGAACAAGGTTATTATTCCTATTCGTGTACTAGTTCTTCATCACCGATGATTGTCATTGAAGGAAATGAAATTTCCTATGCTTGGGATACTACTCATGAAAGACCAACCCCTAAAGAGGTTGAGAGTTTGGATGATATTGAAGTTGCGACTTATACGAGGAGAAATAGAAAGAATACATCAATGGTTTGGCAGGAACTGATCGTATTTAAGCTTGTTGATGGGATTCGAAAGAGTGGAGTGTAATCACTATAAGATTGAACTTTCCAAGAACAAGGATGGTACAACTACACAATAGAAAAGACATTTGGATGGTTATGTGAAATGTCAGCTATTTTTAAAGGGACAGTACAATCTTTTTCTACCACCGCAAACACCTAGATGTAACAGTACGAGTGGTATCCAGACTTGGAAATATGACCAAGCAAAGATCAGGGAAGTTGTTTCTCACATGATAATGGTTCATGAGTTGCATTTTGGATTTACGGAGTATGAGTTATACACTTTGTTGATGAAAATTGCAAGTCCTCACTAAGTATGAGTTATTCACTTTGGACATGTTATGAGGTTGAGAAGAAAAGGTTAAATAGGTTGTTAAAGATAGTGGATAGAATTAACATTACAACTAATCTGTGGAAGTCACGTCAAAAGATTCAAAGCATGGTCTTGACAGATCATTTTTTGGACTCGAATTGGAATTTGCAAAAAAGTGTTTTGAACTTTGTTGATGTGCCTCATTTGCACAGTGGAGTTGTTGTATATAACACATTGTACAAATGCTTACAAGACTGGGGTATTGAAGGGAAAGTGTGCTCTACAATGATGCAATTGTAAGGATGTTGAAAGAGAGCCTTTCGTTTCATAAAAGGCTTCCTTTGAATGGGAAATTGTTTGATGTCCGTTGTTGTGCAAATATCTTGAATGTATTGGTGCATGATGGCCTTTCTAAAATTGAAGATGTAATGGATAATGTAAGGGAAAGTGTAAAGCACATCATAACATCCACTATGCGTTTGACCATGTTTAGTGATATTGTTAAACAACTGTAGTTGCCAAATAAAAGGTTGATTTTAAATTGTTGTACATAGTGGAATGCATCATATGCTATGTTATCATGTGTATTGGAGTTTAAGGGCATATTTTCGCGGTATGCTCAATACGATGCAAGTTGTAAGTATTTGTCAAGTGATGAAGATTGGGTGAGGGTTGAGGATGTTTGTTCTTTCTTGGCACTTTTTAATGAAGTTACCAACATTATCTCAGGTAAACAATTTAAATATATCTAGTTTTATTTCTTTATTTCTTAATTTTCATTTATGTTATTTAGTTTAATACATGGTATTTCCTTTATAAATATTAGGTTATGAATATCCAACTTCAAATTTGTTTCTTCTTGAACTTTGGAGTATCAAAGAGTTATTGATGGAGAAATCTTTGAGTGAAGAATTTTGGATGAGACAAATGGCTGAAAAAATGTAAAGAGAATTTGATAAATATTGGGGTGAATTCAATTGCCTAATTTCTATTGCTGCTATACTAGATCCTAGGAATAAGATGAAATGGATTAACTTCAGTTTTCGTGTTATTTATTTTGAAGAGGAAGCTCCTAGACAAATTCACATTTTGCATGATAGTCTATATGAGCTTTCTAAGGAATATGTGGATGAATATGCAGCAGCTAATGTTGGTACATCCATGTAAAATGATGTGCAAGAAAGTGGTGTCAACAATGTTTCTACCACTAGTAGAATAGGAAAGGGAAAAGTTATGGCTAGGAGGTCCAAGTTTGAGAGATATATTAGGAGTGTTGACACAGTTGACAATGTTAAGTCTAAACTAGATATATACTTGGAAGAAGGAGTGCTCATTTGTAAGGAAAACTATGGTGATTTTGATGCCTTAGAGTGGTGGAAGGTTAATAACCTCAAGTTTCGAATTTTATCAAAAATGAATTGTGAAATCTTGTTTATTCCTACTACCAAGGTGGCTTTAGAATATGATTTTAGTGCTGGTGGTGGAGTGATTGATGCATACCATTCATCTTTAGGAACTGATGGTATAGATGTTACCTTGTGGTTCCGATTAGGATTGAAACTTTTATGCGTTGAAAAAGAAAGCCAAAATGAGTAATTTTCAAGTATTTGTTCTATTTATTTAATATCTGAAATATTATTTAATTTGGTTATCTAATTTTAATTTTTTATGTAGAGCAAAGTAAAAATTAAAGAGATTTTTTTACTCTGAAGTTAGAATTTTGAAGAATTGCAAAAGTACTTAATCTAGTAATTTTGGGGGTTTTATGTTGTTTCCTTGTTGAATTTGTTGGGTGAATGTAACAGCCCGTTCTCAGTGAAATCGGCACAGTAGTTTCAGGACCACAAATTCGAGGTCAAAATATATATTTTATTACTATTTTAATGTCTACAGCATGTTAGTAGTGTCGTATAAAAATTTCGCTGTAACACCCCTCACCCACATTCAATGCCAGAATAGGGTTATGGAGCATTACCAAACATATTATACAATTACACATACATTTTCTCATACATTTTCAATTTCATGCAATTATCAATCAACAACATTCATATTGTCCCTACTACGAGCCTACGGGGCCTAAAACATGCATTCAAGGTGGTTCGAGACTAACCCGATAACTTTGAAAACTTTTAGAACACTTAGAAATTTTTTCCAAAACTAGAGGATACACCCCCGTGTGGCCCAGTCGTGTGTCTCACACGGCCAAAGACACGCCCGTGTCATAAGCCGTGTGGGCATTCGGAATGGAATCATATAGCCATGTCCCAGCCCGTGTCCGACCCCATGTAACTCTCTGACTTGGGTCACACGGCCAACACACATGCCCGTGTAGCTAGCCTGTGTGCCCCCACACATGCCCGTGTGTCAGGCCACGTGCTAGGTCGTGCCAAACCTGTAGGGTATACTAACTTATGCCACATGGCCAAGTCACATGCCCGTGTGTGAGGCCGTGTGAAGCATACTGACTTGGTTTTTATTTCAACACTGAGGGACACACGGTCGTGTAACCTGACCATGTATCACACACAGCTGAGACACACGCCCGTGTCTCTGCCCATGTAGACAAAAATAGGCTATTTACCAAGCCATTTTGCCACCCAAACCTTCACACACCTACATCAATCAAAATGGCGCCAAAACATAACATATATATAGGAATTCATACCAACTAAATCAAGCCTAATTCATGCCAAGACAATACCATTATTCACATATAAAAATCAACTAATTAAACATTTCCAAACATACATCATTATGCTCAAATTCAAAAGCATACATCTTCTCCATTATCAACCATTTGACATCCACAATTCCTACTATCAATAAGCATCACAAAGCCCACCTCAATCACATAACATATGCCATTTACACACATATATATTCACAACCAAACTAACCAAATTAAGCCAACTCACATGGCTATATACAAAACTAGAAGCATTTAACATTTACAAGTCATTTTAAATAACCAAAATCATTATCAACTCATATACCAAAATGACCAAAGCTCCTATACATGCCATATATTCCAAAAACATAGATTCAAAAGTACCAAATCGATAGCTTGATAGTGTGATGTTGTCTCCGATGGTCACCGAATCCAAGCTAGCTTTGAAATCACTATAAAACACCATAAAATAAACAGAGTTAGCTTTATAGGTTAGTAAGTTCATATGATTAATAAGTATAATTACCAACTCATTCATAATTTAAAGAAAATCAGTAATACATTCAGTTCAACAGTTTGCACATTGCCATAATTATTGGTATCATGTATAAATTCATCAACTTTCACTTACTTTTCATATAAACTTATCAATTATCACTTACTTGCCAAACTTATCACGAGTACCTGAGCTGATCCGTATCATTGTTTATATCCTTGTACCATCATCTTTTCCTGTTGAACCATTCGAAATAATATCGGATATTCGGGAATCTCACACCAAAGTGCCACATACATAGCCAATGCTATCTCAATCTCATATCACATATATGCTCACTCTCGAGCTATCAACGGGCCTGTTCACATAGGCTGTCAGTCAAGGCTAGCTACGTAGTGCTGGTCACACAAGTTGTCAAGTAACCACAACACATGTCGATATACTCAGCCACCGGTAAGATGTATAGGACCGCCACCGGATCACATAATCACAGTAACCCTAATGACATGTCACTAGTATCATATCTATTCCTAAGGTTCAACCGGGATTCTCACTGTGTCAATGCTTTGTTGATAGATTCCTCAATGTCGAAATATCACAATTATAATGTTTAAGCATATAAACACATATAACATTAAGCTTATTAATCATACAAACTTACCTCAATCGTAAAAATGACTAATTGAGTCGATTAATCCAAAATCTTGTTCTTTCTTTGATCTAGGTCCAAACTTCAATTTTCTTGATCTATATAATATCAAATTAACTTATTTAATAATATTTTTATTCAATTTAATCCAAAACACTCATTAATTCACATTTAAACTTTTGCCCCAAGTATTTCACAACTTTTACAATTTAGTCTTTATTTCATAAAATCAAAAATTCATGCAATTCCACCCAAACCCAAGCTACCTAAATTTCAATTAGGCTCCTAGCAGCCCATATTTTTCATTTATTTCACATTTTAACCACAGTTTTCATATTTCTCAATTAAGTCCCTAATTTGCATTTTTACTAAAAATCACTTAACAAAACTTGTATAACTATCATCAAACATTCATACTCTATCATCAATCATTAAAGCTCTTACATATTCATCAATGGAAACATCCTAAACCTTTAAATTTTTTGCAAATTAGTCCCTGGGCTAGCTAGATTAAGCTGCAACGATCTCAAAAACATAGAAATAATTAAAAAACGAGACAAAAATCATTTACCTAATAGTAAGATGAAGTACCCGAACCAAGGAACCCTAAAATGTTTTTCTTCTTCCTTCAATTTCTGTTAATGAAGATGATAATGGTTGAATATTTTGTTTTATTTTACTTATTTTAACTTTAATTTCAAAATACCATAATTAACCTTTAAAATTAATTCAATTTAGAACATTACCATGCCACTATCATCCACTATCTCATTAACGGGCTAATTACCACATAAGGACCTCTACTTTAAAGTTCTATATCTATTTAATATCTTTAGCTATTAGAACATCACTTTTGCACTTTACGCGATTTAGTCCTTTTTATCAAATTAAGCATTCCAACAATAAAATTTCTTAACAAGATTTTCACACAATCATAATATCATGTTGTAAACATTAAAATAATAATAAAATAATTATTTTCACCTAAGATTTGTGGTCCCGAAACCACTGTTCTGATTTGACTAAAAACGGGATGTTACAACTCTCCCCCCTTAAGGATTTTCGTCCCCAAAAATCTTACAAGAAAAGAGGTTAGGTATTGTTTTCTCATAGCTTCCTCGGGTTCCCACATAGCCTCTTCGACCCCGTGACGTTGCCACAACACTTTCACTAAAGCTATGCATTTATTTCTCAATTCTTTAACTTTTCGAGCTAAAATTCTAATCGGTTCTTCGATATACGTGGAAAAACGGAAATGTGCAAGTGTACACAATCGCAACAAGTAATAAAGTGACAAGTAAATGTCGAGTTAACGTGCCTACAGGGACTGTGAAAAGAATTATTTATGAATGCTATTTAAGACACTTTGGTGAAGAAAAATATTTTGTTTGAAGAGGGTGATTAAAAACTAGGATTTCAAAATATGATTTTAATCAAGATGATATAATTGTGTTAGATTAATTACATTTCTTAACCTAGAATTATTAAACTCATGTTTATATTGTTACGAATAAATTCATGGAAACTCAGTAATTTACTAACTTTTGAACATACTCACCTACCAAAATCCATTCATCTCTTGACTATATCCTTATGTCAATTCAACCAATTAAACAAATCTTAATAGGCAAAATATGTTGTTGCACATACATACTTATTAAATTCAAATTATCTCTTTTACATATCCCTATGTCAATTCAAACGATTAATTAAATCTAATAAGCACATAAAAGACTACGTGAGGTAACAAGGTATCCCTACCTTGAAATAGTTTAATCACAATAATCTTGCAAGTTATGCAAGGCAAATGTATAGTTAGATGCCATTGCTAATTTAACCCTCAGCTACCTTAGATGATTAAACATGCACTAGTCAAGTACTGTGTCCATTAATTACAATTTCAATCCGTTTAAATAATTAATTCATTAGTGACCTAAAAATTGTAATGCAAGAATAACTTAGTCATGATTTTACTTAATCAAGCATCTTACCGAGGCCTATAACAACATAAACACAATTTTAACAATTTAAGAAGACAAAATGCAATAAACTTAACACGAATTAAATTTAAGCTAAATTGATTAAATTAACCATTTCAACAACATAAATATTCATAGACATATTCATCATAACAACAACAAAATTAAAAAGATAGGGAACAAGAATCAATTTCGGTGTTTCTCCGTGGCTTGACTAGTTTGCTCCGTTCTTTCTCCTCTGTTGTCCTCGTTGACTAAGGCTGCTATGAACACTTAATTGCTTCTCCAAATGGCTAATGAATGCCCCTTTTCCAAGAGGATAAATCGGCAAGAGGACAAGGGAATTTGGAATGGAAAAGAAGAGAGAAAAAGGAGAGAAGAGAGAAAAGATATAAATGCTGGAGGTGTGTTTCAAATGATTAGCTTAAGGGGGTTTTTATAGCTGAAGAGGGCTGCTAAAAATAGCTAAAATTAGTAGCAAAAGAGCCCTCCCTTGGCCGGGCACACATGTGGCAAGTTTGATGTTTTCAAACTTGCTAAATTAAGCTTGGGAAAATCTAGAAAGCCACCATTTGTGGAGGGGTTTGAATGCTATTTGAACAAGTTTTTAAGGGCCTCTTTGCAAGCTAAATAATCAGTAATAAGCTGATTTGGGTCAGCACATGGGGCGGTTTTGGGCTGTCCATTACTTGGTCGATTCAGTTCACTCGGTTCGGCTTAACTGGACCATGTTTCATAATATATTAATAACAATTTATTAACCCAAATTAAATTGGATATAAATTAAAATTAATTATATTATGAATTAATACACATAGTTTTGGCCGTCTTAGGCTGAAAATGAATTCGCCTTGATACTTCAAATTACTTCTCGATTTTGTGCTTCTAGCAGTGTCTGCCGAGCCATTTTTCGCCCTTTGTGCAAATTTGTCGAAAATAACCAAAATTCATCAAAATTAATTATAAAATTAATTAAAATTCAAAATGTTCATATTTTAAGTACACTTTAATTATTATATAAAAATTAATTATTTTTTGACAGGAATTTTATCGAAACTGCATGAATTTAAGTTAAAAAGGGCATGAAAAAATGTGTAAATTTTCGTGTTTCCAATACGTCATATCAGGTTGAATCTCAATCCCTGTCGGAGAAATTACATGTGATGGATCAGATCTATATCAGCGTAACACCGACACATGAAACACGTTGTGAATCTTCTCTAATTCTGACGGTAAAGCTAGCTAATATGCTATTGGTCCTATTCTTTCGATATTCTCATACGGCCCGATGAATCGCAGACTCAGCTTGCCTTTGTGACCAAATTAAAGAATTTTCTTCCAGGGAGATACTTTTGGAAATACTTTGTCGCCAATCTAAAATTCAATGTATTTTCTTTTCAAATCCACGTACGATTTCTATCTATCTGAAGCTACTTTCAGGCTGTCGCGAATTACTTTCACTTTTTCTTCAGTCTCTCTAATCAGATTAACCCCGTGAATCTTTTTCTCACTAAATTCGGTCCAGTACAATGGAGTTCAACATTTGCGACCATACGAAGCTTCATACGGTGCCTTCTTTATGGTCGATTGAAAGCTATTATTATACGCAAATTTAACCAACGATAAATTTTTCTCCCAGTTGCCTTCGAACTCTAAAACACGACAACGAAGTATACCTTTGAGAATCTAAATTAGTCTCCCAGACTGGCCATCAGTTTGCGGATGAAAAGCTATACTAAAATTTTATTGTTTGTATGCTCATTTCGATAAAAAGGACTAAATCGCGTAAAGTAAAAAATTGAGGTTCTATAAGCTAAAGGGATTTAATAGTTAAGAAATTAAATGATTGGAGGGTTTATGTTGTAATTAAACCATAGATATAATGAGTGGAAAATAATGGACATTATATATGTGTTTTTAAAGGTTATTAATTAAGGTTATTTTGGTATTTTAATAAATGTATAATAGTAAAATGGCTAAAAACAAAGGCATCATCTTGTTATGTTCATCTTCCTCTAGAAATTAGGGTAGAAGAAGCCATAGCTAAGCTTAAGTATTCGGCCATTACTCCCTTGTGCATGTAAGTGAATTTTTGTCCCATTTTTTATGATTTCTATGTTTTTGGAGACATTGTAACTTAATCTAGTTATCCCAGGGACTAATTTGCAAAACTATTAAAATTCTAGGGATTTATCGTTGATGAATATGTATATTTTTTGATGTTTGATAGTAGAAAATAAATGGTTGCTATTAGATAAACAACATTTGTTAAGTGATTTTGAATGAAATTGCAAATTAGAGGGTTAATTGAGAAAAAGGAAAAGTTTGTGGTAAATGTGTGAAATAATGAAAATTTTAGGCTTTTATAAGTCTATATAGAATTGAGCTAGTTTACTATGTGGATGGAATTGCATGAATTTCGATTTAAGAGATTAAGGACTAAATTGTAAAGAAGTTAAAATATTAGGGGTAAAAGTGTAAATTTGGAAAAATATGTATTTTGGGCTAAATTGAAAAGAATGTATACTAAATGGATTGAATTTGATTATTTAAATCAATTTAAGCCTCGTACGGATCAAGATCGAGGGAAAGATAAAGTATCGGACTAGTCGATCTTATTTCGTCGTTTTTGTGACCGATGTAAGTTTATATGTTTAATAAGCATTAAACTATATGTGTTTGAGTGCTTAAATTGATGTAATTGTGATGATACAGCACCACAGAAATTCTCGACGAGTATCGACAATGTATGGGTCCCGGTTGAACCTTAGGAATAGATAGGATACAAATGACATGTTGATAAACCGTAATTTATACATATTTTTACCCCATGCTTAACGCATGTTATGAATGATTTTTCCTTAGAATTGGTGAATTCGATGCTCCTAATGCCTTAATTTTATGTTTTATACTTAGGTAAGCATAGGAGGGCGAAAGGAACGAGAAACAGGCCAAAAACGGAGAAAATGGGCCAAAGTACGAAATCAACACAGCCTGGACCTCCTCACACGGGTAGAACACACGCCCGTGCCAATCTAACAGGCTCGAACACGGCCTAAAGTAATTGCACACTAGCGTGTCCCTGCCGAGTCTAAGTTGAGTCAAATTTGAAAAAGGCCACTTTTGAGGGTTCTTAGGCATTCCAAAGCCTATAAATACACCCCAGAAGAGGAAAAAAGAGAGACGGAGAATAGGGAGTAAGGAATTACACTAAGGAAGCCGATTGATCCATCTCAGAAGCCGGATTCACCATCAAGACTGAAGATTTCTCCTCAATTTTCCTTTCAGGAGTTTTGGGTTTTCTTTATGTTGTGTATTCTTTATTATTCTAAGATGTTTTCTTATTTAGTTTTGAACTAAACCCCTACATACCTAAGGGGGATGAAACCTAAGACAAATCTTGTTATTATTTTCTGAACCGTATGATAAATATTTGACAAGTTCTTAATTATGTGTTCTTAATTCTTGATTTGGTATTTCAGGATATCACTTCAAGTTACTACTCTTAGTTGGAGGAGGAATAGACCCTGACTAAGAGTAACTTTGTCATAATTAAGCGGAGTTGATTGCGCACCTAGAGATAGGGTTACAAGATTTTGCCGAATTAGGGTGAAACCTAATAAGGGAATCCATAGAACGAGTTAATGCAACCCTAGGGTTTTAATTAGAGAAAAGTCTCGGTTATTTAACCTAGGGATTAGACGTTATTAGTCTTGAATAGGGATAATAACATAACTTAGGGATTTCTACAAAACAATTAAATGAATAAATCGTCCGGTTTGGAGCTAGAATAACAAGTAACAGTCTAGGTGGATTTTTCCTTAGGTATTGTCCTTAATCAATTGTTTTCCCAGAAGTAATTTCCCAAATTCTATTTTCTGCAACTTCTTAGTTTAATTAATCAGTTAGTTAAAACAAACCCATTTATTTCTTAG
Organism: Gossypium anomalum; assembly: GCA_025698475.1. NCBI lineage: Eukaryota > Viridiplantae > Streptophyta > Magnoliopsida > Malvales > Malvaceae > Gossypium > Gossypium anomalum. The sequence continues at coordinate 24,153,437 of CM046966.1, forward strand.
GTTAGATAATAAAAAGCCAGTCATTACTAGTACTTTTAGTCTTTTGGGTTCGACAATCCGGTCTTGCTAAAGCTATACTTCTGTTTGATAGGTAACTTGCCTATGTTGTGATAATAGTTAGTTTCAAGAACGATTAATTATAAATTTATAAAACTTATCACAGAAAATCACGATCAAGTTTTTTGCGCCGTTGCCGGGGACTAAGATATTAGGAACACTCAATTTTTATTACTTTATTTTTCTTGCAATTTAACTTTATTTTGTGCTAATTTACTAATTTTCTATTTCTTTCTTCTGGCAGGTTCTTATAGTTTATGACTAGAAGAAACTCGTTAGGACGATTACTTTTTGACGAAGAGATCGATCGCACAGCTCGTAGAAACTGACGAGAAATAAGGCAAAACTTAAGATACACAGAGGAAGAGTAAGAGGACGATATCTAAACTACAACCGAGGAGATGGCTGAAAATCAAGAGAATCAGCTACCTCCAGTAATACCCGCTGAATTAGAAAATCAGAATCCTGCTCCTCGTACTATGTATGATTATCCTAAACCTAATTTAACAGGAACTGAGTCAAGTATAGTTAAGCCTGCTATTGCTGTAAATAATTTTGAACTGAAACCTAACACGATTCAAATGATACAGCAGTTTGTTCAGTTTGATAGTTTGCAGGATGAGAATCCCAACACTCACTTGGCGAGTTTTCTGGAATTTTGCGACACTTTCAAAATTAATGGCATTTCTGATGATGCCATTTACCTTCGGTTATTCCCCTTTTCACTGAGGAACAAAGCTAAACAGTGGTTGAACTCATTACCACGAGGGTCCATCACTACCTGGGAACAAATGACCGAAAAATTTTTAGTAAAATATTTTCTGCCGGCTAAAACGGCTAAGTTACGTAATGATGTCTCTTCTTTTGTACAGATGGACTTAGAAACACTTTATGATGCATGGGATAAATACAATGACCTACTCCGAAGGTGCCCTCACCATGGGTTACCTCTATAGCTGCAAGTTCAAATGTTCTACAATGGTGTGAATCCCTCGATAGGACAGATGATTGATGCAGCTGCTGATGTAACCATCAACAAGAAAACACCTGAAGAAGCTTACGAATTTGTTGAGGAGATGTCACTAAATAAATATCAGTGGCAAGTCATGAGGACTAAGCCAACGAAAACCGCAGGTGTTTATAACGTCGACTCAGTTACTATGCTGTCAAATCAGGTAGAACTTCTAAATAAAAAAAATTGATGGTTTACTTGGTTCTACGCAGGTTCACCCAGTAATGCAATGTGAAGCGAGTGGAGGTGGATCGAGTAATCCAGAATATCAACCCTATGGCCACACCATGGAGAACAAGCAATTAAATTATATGGGTAATAATCCTCGATCTCAAAATAATCCTTACAGTAATACCTATAACGTAGGTTAGAGGAATCACCCAAACTTCTCATGGGGAGGACAAGGAAATCAGAGACCAACACCACCCTTAAGCTTCCAACAGCCACCTTATCAACAAGAGAAGAAATCGAACCTTGAGGAGATGCTATCGAAATTCATCTCGGTGTCAGAAACCCGTTTCCAGAATACTGAAACAGCACTTAAAAATCAACAAGCATAGATCCAAGGGCTCGAAACTCAGATAGGCCAACTTTCCAAACTAATCTCCGAATGACCTCAAGGTAGCTTGCCAAGTAATACTGAACCTAACCCAAGGGAATAGCTCAATGCAATTAATGTTCAAGATAAAGAAGGATTCGTTGAGCCTGAGCCAGAATCGATGTAAGAAACTATGGTGAGCAAAGGTAAAGATAAGGTAGGTCATAATGAAAACAAAACAGTGAATGTAGAATATAAACCTCGTGTCCCATACCCTAACGCGATGAAGAAAGACCGCTCAGACGAACAATTTGGTAAATTCCTTAAAATTTTGAAAAAATTACATATCAACTTACCGTTTATTTAAGCTCTATCGCAGATGCCAAATACAATGAAATTTTTAAGAAAGCTTTTAGCAAATAAGCGGAAGTTGGACGAGGCGTTGCATGTGGAGCTAAACGCAGTGTGCTCAGCTATTCTACAGAATAAGCTACCCCACAAATTGAAAGATCCAGGGAGTTTTACAATTCCTTACTTAATTGGTGGTTTAGATGTGAATAATGCATTAGCTGATTTAGGGGCCAGTATCAACGTCATGCCTTACAAAATGTTTAAGCAACTAGGCCTCGGGAAACCTAAACAAACTAGGATGAGTATTCAATTAACAGATAAAACTATAAGATTTTCTAGCGGTATTATTGAAGATGTACTAGTTAAAATAGATAAATTTATATTTTTCGTTAACTTCGTTGTTCTAGACATAGAAGAGGATAACAACGCCCATTTGATCTTAGGGAGGCTCTTTTTAGCAACTGCTAAAACGATTATTGATGTTGGCACAGGCGAGCTCACACTTCGTGTGGGAGACGAAACAAGCACCCTTCAAGCCCGAAAATCTGGAATCACATCAAACATTGAAGGTAATTGTCCACACCATTCTACTAAAACTGACAATACGACGCAACCTACTTTGCAGAAATTGAGTCTGAAAGAAGTACATGAGCCACGTTCAAACAATAATAGAGGACCCATTCATGAAGAACGGAGGCTGCAAATAGAGGAGCTAGATGAATGGCGAGCACATAAACTGTGAACACACGATAAATAAAAACTATGCTAGAACGAGCCCGATACCTCTCCAAATCAACTTAAGGTTGGAGATAAAGTCCTACTAGATGCCACAGATCCTCACCTTGTCACTCCCAACCCGAATGAGGAAATCCCTCTTACGGTACTAAGTATTTTCCCATTCGGTACAGTCGAGGTAAATCATCCCAAGTTTGGCACTTTTAAGGTAAACAACACACGTCTAAAGCCTTATTTTGATGAGATTGATAGCAGAAATAAGGAGTATGAACTACTCAAACCACCGTGACCATTCAACAGAGAGGTAAGTTGAGCTTAGACTATAAATAAGTGCTTCTCGAGAGGCAAACCGAGCACTAATTGTAACTTCTTTAAAATTTTAGTGTATAACACCTAACCTACTAACGGAGCTCTTGAAAATAGGTACACCACAAAGACACGGCCGAGCACATGGGCGTGCTTATGACCGTTTGGAAATAGGGCAAAGATTTCCCCAAAACACGGGCTATGATAAATCGCCACGGCCGCGCAACATGGCCGTGAGCGAACCTGTCAAAACAACACGGGCGTGCGACACTCCTGTGTCTTAGGACCATGGTTGAAACTGAGAAACAAGCACGGGCATGTGACATGCCCGTGTCTAACAGCCGTGGTCGAACCTGTCAAATTAACACGGGCGTGGGGCTTGCATACATCCAGTTTGGAGCCAGAATAACAAGTAAAAGTCTAGATGGATTTTTCGTTAGGTATTGTCCTTAATCAATCATTTTCCCAGAAGTAATTTCTCAAATTCTATTTTCTGCAACTTCTTAGTTTAATTAATTAGTTAGTTAAACAAACCCATTTATTTCTTAGGTTAGATAATAAAAAGACAGTCATTACTAGTACTTTTAGTCCTTTGGGTTCGACAATCCGGTCTTGCTAAAGCTATACTACTGTTCGATAGGTACACTTGCCTACGTCGTGATAATAGTTAGTTTCAAGAACGATTAATTATAAATTTATAAAACTTATCACGGAAAATCACGATCACATGTCTTTAGGGGTTACCTTTTTTTAGGTGCTGGTCCGTACGTTCTCCCGATGTCTGAGTTTTTTGGTATGTGTTGCGGTTACTCGTCAGCTTGTGTGAGCAGTACCGTGTAGCTACGTCTTGACCGTCAGCTTGTGTGAGTAGACCTAGTGATAGCTCGAGAGTGAGCATTTATACAAGATATGAGATAGAGATGGTTTCGACCATGTATTGGCACTCAGTGTGCGAGATTCTCGAGTATCCGATAGTATTCCAAATGGTTCAACGGGTATATTGATGGTATGAAAGAATAAGATATTGACACGTATCATTACAAGTATGTATGTGAATCATATAAGCATTGAATCTATGAAATGTGTGAATTTTATGTCTAACCTTATGGATGAATATGTGTTAGGTTTGTGGATTAAAGTGAGTTACATTATGCCATGTTTAATTACTTAAATTATGATTAAATGGTAAGTTGTACTTATTAGACATATAAGCTTACTAAGCTTAATAGCTTACTCTGTTTACTTTTTCGTGTTTTATAGTGATTTCGAAGCTTGCTCAGATTGGAAATTGTCGGAGATTCTATCATATTATCCAGCCGTTGTTTTGGTACTTTTGAACTTTGTGTATTTTGGCTATATGGCATGTATAGGTCATTTGGCTAATGGAAGCCTATATGTGTTGGTTATGTGATTAGTCATTTAATATGACTTGATTTGGCATATGATGGTATATGTATGTATATATATGGTTATTCTCATTTTGTATGTATTTGGATTGCCATGGAAATGCCTTGATTGTGATTTGGAAATTTTGAGCATCATGTGGTTGAGAATGAGAAAAGGTATATTGGTTATGTGTTAGGCACAAAAACATATATGCATTTGAACCTTTAGGGGATTTTTGGAAGTGATAATGTTATGATTTTAAATGCCCAAATGTGAAGTTTATGAGCATTATTTATTGTTGGTATTGGTATAGTATGATTTGGACTTGCTTGTGATTGGTTTGAATGCTTATTGATGTTAGGGTCATATGCTATTGGATGTATTTAGGTTGATGCAAATTTGGGTGAGAAATGTGGCTGGAAACATAGCCTATTTTTGTCCACACAGGCAGAGACACGGGCGTGTGTCTCAGTAATGTATGACACACTGCCAGGTGACACAGTTGTGTGTCCCCTGATATTTATTCAGAAACCAAGACAGTAGCTTCACACGGCCTAGCACATGGGCGTGTGGCTCGGCCGTGTGGCACAAGTCAATATACCTTTCAGTTTTCACACGGCCTGGCACACGCGCATGTGAGGCCATTTCGAAGGGTACACAGGCTACTCATATAAGCGTGTGGTTGGCCATGTGACCCAAGTCAGTTTGTTACACGGGGTCGAACACGGGCTGGGACACGACCATGTGATCCCATTTCAAATGTCCACATGGCCTGTGACACAGGTGTGTCTCTTGGCCATGTGAGACACATGGCCTAGCCACACGGGGTGTGTCCTCTGTACTTTGAAAATTTTCCGTGTTTTCCTAAAATTTCCTTGAGTTCTCGATTTAATCCTGAACTACTTCTAATGCTTGTTTTAGGCCTCGAGGGCTTGTATAGGGACTATATGACTGTATTTGAATGACTTTTGTTTGGATTTGAGAAATGAATGTGAAATGTATAACTGTTTAAGAAATAAGTTCGGTAGTGCTCCGTAACCCTATTTTGGCGACGGATACAAGTTTGGCGTGTTACAGTGAAACTCATGAATTTTTTGCTTTGGTGTTTTTAGGATGTGGTATCATTGGATTCATTGCAAGGGAATGTGCTATTTATGTTGTCAACTTTTCTAGTTGGTGTTTACTGCAACATTTTTTATGTTATCTTTTTGAATTGCTTTTCTTGTAATAAGTTTTGATTTTAATCGATTAAACTACTTATTTGCAGCTTAGTTTTTTTTATGATATTAAAAATTCCTCCTTCAACTTTAGAACTCAACAATTCTCATGTTGAAATGTAATTTTTATTTAGTTGGTTTTGTTTTATTGAATTTTTTTGTTTGTTTGTTTAGTTAACATTTGCGAACATGTTCACGAACGTTAAAATGAACATGTTCGCGAACACTAAAGAAACATATTTGCGAACGTTAAACAAACATGTTTGCGAACGCTAAACATATTGATCTCGAATGTTACATGTAACACCCCCTAACCCTTAACCGTCGCCGGAACAGGTTTATGGAGCATTACCAGACATTTCAGATCAAGTACTAACATTACATAAATATTTTGCATACATGTTATAATTAAATCATATTGTCCTTTTTATGAGCCCTCGAGGCCCAATATACACGTTAGAAACAAATCGGGACCAAATCGGGCATTCAGAAAATTTTTCGCGAAATTTAAAAATTTTTCCTAGAAAAAGGGCACACGCGCCCGTGTGGACTTGGGACGCGCCCGTGTGGCCATAGGACACACACATGTCTCAGACCATGTCCTACCCTGTATAACTTTCTGACTTAGGTCAAACAGCCAGCCACAGCTCGTGTGCAAAGCCGTATGCCTCACACGGTGGAGACACAAGTCCGTCTGTCCGCCCGTGTGTAAATTCCTGGGTATTCTGTTTTGAAAATTTTAAGTAGCAGGGGACACACAGCCAATTCACACATCCATGTGTTAGCCGTGTGTCTCACACGGTCCAGTCACACTCCCGTGTGTCTGGCCGTGTGGACTCAATATGAGCTTTAAACATCAAGGTTACCATTCCCTGAATCTTACACGTCAAGCAACTCAAAAACCATTTATTCAACCAATTTAAAACTCAGTTAAACACGCTCTAAACATGCTAGAAAAGATACTCTAAGTACCTAACCAATGTACCTTCATAGGCATTTTATCTAATTTATTCAAGCACGTATGTGTAAATTTTTACTAAATAATCTTCTTGAAACCAATTATCATTATACCTATATGTTCACATACAACCAATATGTTTTTAGGCACCTCTTATGCATATTCAACTACTAATTTACCTCTCACCATTCAATCACATCAATATTATAAAGCAATCATGCAAATACTACAATACCAACACAAGCAAAATATATGACTAATTTCAACAAAACACCTTTAGACTATCAGTTAGTCAAAATAACCTATACATGTCATTATAACCAGAATCAAGTTGTCCATAATTACCGATAGAACTAATGCATAGTGTAATATAGCTCCGATAAGCTTTCAACCCGTTCGAGCTTCTGATAATCTGTAAGGTAAATAAAAACAAATACGTAAGAAATAAATGCTTAGTAAGCTCGTATAATCTTTAATCGCATTAATTCATTTCAACTATAAAATTATACATATAAAAAATATTCCAATATTATTAGCATAATACTCTTAAAACTACATTCATTAATTCACAAGGTGAATAAATCCATAGTATCACACACATATACTTATTACCCCAAGCTTAGTAAAATTTTATATAACCTTAACTTTTCCACACTTATTCCATATGCATGTCATTCAGCCATGGTCACAAGTTAGTGCATTGAACACATAATAAGTCATTCCATAAGAAGTTGCATAATTTAAACCTTACCATTCTTTCATGAACACTAAGTAATTTTCACTTAAATACTTTTCATTTCAATGCTTCAAATAAATAAACATATTACTATTCAATCAATAGCTTGGCACTTGCCTAAACATCAAGCAACAATGTACTTGCACATCTTACATATAAATTTAATATTGATAAACTTATTTTCTTCACACATCACACTTGGGTTTATTACTCATCACCATATACATAATTTCTTAGTATAACATATCAAAGATAATCACATGTTTACATGTCACTTTTCAATATATTAAGTAAATATCATTTCCAAAACACGTTTCAATATATCAAGTAAATATTATTTCCAAGTATTTCAGGGATATACTGACAACAATCATAAGTCTTTTAATATTGATTTATATATATTTATAGATCATTCATAGCACATTCAATTTTCATTAATTTGTTATCTTAGATAGTTTTTTATAATTTAATACAGAATTCATATATCTTATTCCAATTCATATTCAATATCATTCATATTATCAGGTCATTTTTTACCCCTATTAACCCAACTCGGACTCAGACGGCTACACGTATCCAACCAAAACACACCAGTTTGGCACCCAGTGCCTTATCAGATAATTCAAAGTAATAAGTTGACACCCAGTGTCTCATCAACCATGCCGAAGTAGATTGGTACCCAGTACCTCATCGAATTTATCCGAAGTAATAATTTGACACCTAGTGTCTCATCGACTCGAAGTAAAAGTATCCTTGAACTCTTCCAATCCTATGGCATGCCAACTATATCTGACTTAGCCCGATACAGTTAATAGGGTTTCAATTCACTTTTCAATTACCACAATTATTAAAAAATCACAATTCCACTTACATTTAATTTAATAACAATCAATATTCCATATACAATTATTTTTATGAATTTTGTGTATATTTATTTCAATAACAATTCATAATCATGAATATACTTAATTATCAGACAAGTTTTATATACATGAATTTTTCCATGTCACTAACCAAGTCTTTTCAAATCGGAGAACGACAACGAATATGAGTACATCGTTTTCTTTGTGCCATAACCCAACTATGGCCTTTTCATTAAAATGCCATAGCCCAACTATGGTCTAACATTTAAACATTGCCATGGTCCAACCATGGTCTTATCCGCCAATTCATCCTTTGCCACAAACGATGGTACTCAATTTCCACTTTCCATTTAACCCGAATATTCACTTTAAATTCATTGTATAATAATATTTCGTATTTTTACCAAATAGTATAAATAAATACATAATACCATCCATAAATTCAATATGATTATCAAATTTCAACCATACGAACTTACCTGAAGTAAATTGTGGAAGTTGTAGTAATTCAGGGACTATTTGGCTAATTTCTCTTATTCACATTTGTTTTCGAATTCTTGATCTATAATATAAAATTATTACAGTTTATACCTTTCAATTTTAATTCACTTTACAATTTATAGCTTTCAATTTTCATTTACACATTACCCCAAATTTTACAATTTTTACAATTTAGTCCCTTATCAATTATCCTATCAATTGAACGAATTTTTCTCAATTGACAATTTACCTAATCATTTTAGGCTACCATACAGCCATTTATATTCAGAATTTCAATATCAAACCCTAATTCTTAACCTTTTCATAATTTGGTCCTAAAATCAATATCTATCAAAATTACTTAATAAAATCATCAAATAACAAAATTAGAGCTTCAGTTCCATGTTAATTCATCATAAACATCCAGCACTCATCAATGGTAACTTTCAAAATTACCCATGAAATCAAAAAGTAATGAATTACATTGTTGGACCTAATTGCAAAAGCCTTAAAAACATAAAAATTACAAGAAAAGAGCAAGAATTAAACTCACATGGTGCAAAAATATGAAAACCCAGCTTAGAAGACCTCCTATGGTGTTTTTGGACTGAAATTGGTGAAGAAATATCTAGAATTCAATTTGATCACTATTTTATTTTACTTAATTTCACCAAATGACCATTTTACCCCCGATTCATCTTATTTTGTTTCTTTCCTGTGCTTATGCCGCCTCAGCCATTTTCTTTAGGCTAATTTGCCCTTTTATTCCTTCCTTATTTATCATTTAAGCTATTTAATCACTATTTCTTTCATTTAACTAGTTTTACACCTTTTTTCAATTTAGTCCTTTTTATTTAATTAACTATCCAAACGTTAAAATTTCCAAACGAAACTTTAATACAAACTTAATGACACTTCATAAATATTTATAAAAATATTTATAACTCAATTTATGAAATTGAGGTCTCGATACCTCGTTTCTGAAACTAATTAACCTAATAATTCTTTTAAAACACAAAATTTACAAATTCAAGAGTATTTCTAAAATCACACTTAAGTCATAAATAATGATTAATAAAATTTTAGAACTCACTCGTCAGATTTAGTGATCTCTAATCACAATTTTTGATACCACTGAAAATTGGGCTGTTACATAACACCCTATACCCGGCCTGGTCACCAAGCCCAAATACGGGATGCCACACCAACGTCTCGTCCCGTTTACATTAAATAGAAAGCTTAGATTCAATAAATTGAATGTCCATTGTTAAGTTGATCAAGTTTTACTACGTTTAAATGATTAATCTGTATCAGTACCAAACCTTTATTCTGTTTCTTGTCCGGTTTAATTCATAGAGGTATCGATTTTTAAAGCCCAATATCGATACCTCTACTACTGGAGCTAAATTTACAACATATATATGAATCCTATTAACTCATTTGAAATAGTTGCTAAACAACATGCATCTAGTGCTAAGCTCAATAATCATTCATACGGCTTAATCGATAGCATAAAACTCCTAAACTGAGTCCAAACAATTGTCATCATGCTAACATCAAAGACTAAGTATTGTAACATAAATAATAACATGAAATTCACGTAAGTCAACTCAAACGTCCAAAAATCAACAGCTCAAACAAATTCTACTACGTTACATTTCTCCTCAAAGAAAATGAAAATAATAAAGCACCTATAAAATTCACTAGACTTCTTTGGATCACTCCTTTGGAAACCACAGTGTAACACCCCAAACCCAGCCTAAACATTATGGCTGAATCTGGTGATGTCACATGATAGGGTGTTTGAAAAATCGTGTTGTCGCAATAAAACCATTTCCGTTTGTTTACTATTCCTTACCTCTTATTAGTTCCAAAAACCTTTTACTTATATAATCAGTTGTTTCAAAATGTAACTCGTTGTGAAAGCTTTAAAAAAATAGTTTAAGTAATCGTGCATTTTAGAGAAACCATTTGTTCTTTTTTTGAAAACTGAGATTTCCTACAACTAGCAGTTACTAATCCATGAAGTAAGGAAAGTAAAAACCAAACAAATCCAAAAGTTCGTAAGTCCAAATTACAACAAAAAACTTAACCAAATAAAATAAAATAAAAAAATAAAACCAATACTCATAGATTAAAACCATGAAAGTCCAAAACCGTGGTCACCGCTAAGTCCTTCGCTGCTCTGATCCGTCTAGGTTTGGGGATTACCTGTGCACATTAAGTAGAGGGCAGTGACTTTACGTAAACTTAGTGTGTAATCCCACAGAAAAAAAACAGTAAACACAGTGCACAGTTAAAAGTAGTCTAGGCCTAAACCCCTTTCAATATCAGTAGCAATTTAGCCTTAGCCTATTTCAGTATTGGTATCAGTAATGCACAAGGGCCTTAGCCCATCACAATATCAGTAACTTATATACAGTATAAAAAATCAAAGTCTTACCCAACCAGCCTCTACACACCATCTCCGTCCATACCTACACTCCATGTGGGGTTCAAAACACCCACCCATCCCTACACTCCAAATAGCACCGAATGCAGCACATAAGCAGTAGTTTGCAGCTAAGCTACCAGATATTAGAATTACAAGCCTTTCAGTACACTTCCTCAAAATATCCATATCCTAACCTGATGGAATGCAACATGTAGTAAATGACATGTTTATATGCAACTAACAGTAATCATACATAAATATATCAGTAAACAGGCATACATTAAACATTCAGTTCACACATTTAGGGGTCTAAGTAGTGCTTACCAACCCTACATTAGGTTCACAGTCGTCTTGGGAGACCCATGCAACCTTAAAACACATGTCAGTAAAATGGGCTCACATGCCCATATAGCCTGGGCTTGTAGGCCCACATGGCCCAATTTGGCCTTGGCCGTGTGATCCATTTTTAATGTAACCCATGGTAGCTTAATATTCATATATGTTTTTCCTCCTCCTCCTCCTCTCCATTTCACATTCTTAATAAAAATATATTTTCAGTATTTACTTATATGTTCATTCAAAGCTGTCTATTTGAGTCATTGTCATTAAATTATTTATATCTTGAGCTACAGAATTCCAAATTAAGATCTGCTTGATGTTTTTGAAACTAGACTCAAACACCTTTCTACCATAAAATTTTTAGAATTTATAGTTTATCAAATAAGTACAGTAAAATCTTCAAATTTATCCTTATTCTGCTGTTTGACAGCTTCATCCTTTCCTTACTAAAAATTATTTATCTCTTAGTACGAAATTTGGATGATGTTTTCATTTGTTTCTCTTTAAAATAGACTCATTAAAGATTTAAAAATATAAATTTAAGCCGTAATTATTTTTTTACAATTTTTTATGATTTTTCAAAGTCAGAACAGGGGAACCCGAAATCATTCTAACCTTGTCTCACAAAATTTATTATATCTCATAATTTACAATTCCATTACTTACACTGTTTCTTCCATGAAAAACTAGACTCAATAAAATTTAAATTCATATTTTATTCAACGTTTAACTCAATTTCCACTATTTTTGATGAATTTTCAAAGTTAGACTACTGTTGCTGTCCAAAGCTATTTTAGTGCAAAATGTTGATTTCCAAGTTTATAACACCCTTATTTCCTTTCTCTACAATTTTTCGCATCATTTTCTCTTATTTCTCTTATTTTTCTGAATCTTATTTTCTACGTTTCGGGTACACACTTGTTACTGATTTGCTGTAAAAACATCTCTGAGCTTTCCAAGACCTAAATATCGCCATACCAAAGCCCGATTTAGTGATACTAATGAAACTAAAATGAAGTTACCACGAGTTATATAACCTTTAGTCGTCAGAATCTTACCCTCGATTGAGAACAGGAACTCTGCATGCTTAAGACGTCGATGGACGACCAGCAACCCCTTGATTAACTCCTAAACACCAAGCGTAAAACCCCTCTTTAACCACTTAGCCAGAAACGTTAAGATTTAACAAAGACAAAAACTTACCGAACGTGCATCCAACGTTACACAGAAGAGACATTTGAAAAAAAGAAGGGTCAGTAAACAAAAGAAAACGAAAGGAAACGAGAAGAGAAGGTGAAGAAAGAGCAAAAATTCAGCAACAGGGGAAAAAAGAAAAACAAATAATATCAAGATAATTTGATAACCCACTAAAATCCCTTAATCCGCTCCCCACACTTCCCACTACACATCCACTACTCAGCATTTTAGTTTAGTTCAAACTTTTACACGGCACCAATAGCAAAAATAACTCCCTTGCACGCATACGGATTCGAACTCAAGATCACCAGCATATTAACACTCCACTTAACCACCAGACCAACATGCCCATTCTAATATATTTTTTGCAAATAATTAAACTTAAGCCTACTGAGCAGAGTTATGGCTTTATTCAGAAAATTTTCAAAATTTGCCACAGGCATGGCTTGAACTTGGGACCTCCTACGCACACCCAGAACACTTAACCACTGAAGCAGATGCATATTTTATGTCAAATTTATCAAAAGTCAAAATTAAAATTTTAGGGTGTTACACACACTGCCCACACCGAGATGACATTAATCTGCAAACGTTGAAATGAGGGGAATGAGCTTTTGCAAGCCTAGTGAATGAATATAATAACCATAGCATAAACGTGTCATCATGCAAGACAGCCAGTCATTTATTCACAAATAGCACATTCTTAAGTCTAGCATCATCTAATATTAAAACATGCATAGTCTAGGAGTCTTTTCGTAGCACATATACAAAATCATTCAAGCATAGAACATATTGCACATAATTATATAATAAAATATAAAGTAAGATAAAATGACACTTGGACTATGAAACATGTAGTGAGCTCTATCATCACACATCGGATACACAGATCTCCTTACACCACATAGACTCGTAGAGTCAATCATGTCCTAGAAATGAAGCGTATAGCTAACACTCTCCTTATTTCCCCTCACATATCCCATTGGATGGAGCTTAGCTCGCATTCCCTTATCCCACCAAACATGTCTTAGGGCCTCAACACCTAAAAATCTCTATACATATAAGTGAGTACCTACAATCCTATAGCATGCCAACTATATCCAATGGTTCCAAGATCACAAGGCCAAAATATCTGAAAAACAACACATATTTCTTACTAACTATCCGTGCTCCATCACTGCATATTAGCATCTTTTGCAAAACACTAGCATATCCATATAACATATATAACGTACATTTATAACGTGTATATAACTACTCTTTACACAATATGCACAAAATCCACATATCACAAATTATGCATATTGTATAGCTAAAAGACAAGTATAGTTCAAGAAAACTTACACTCAAAATTTAGAGTAGGGGTTAAGGATACATTTAAATTCCCAATAACACATGACTCATGTTTACGAGTAGCAATTCCACACAGTCACCACTTTATGCTTTTGTCAAAAACTGAGAGCTCAACTAACGTTCTCTAGCTCGTAGCAATCTCTAATGAATCCAAAAATTTACACATATAATCACACAATAACCATAGTCAAGTATCAACTAAATATTCACTCAAATTGACTAAAGCACAAGTCTTAAGCTAAGTCCCCATGTCACTTAGATTATAAACATAACAAACTTTATAAACTAATATCTCGATCTATACTAAACCTTTTTGCTTCAAATCAATTTTGTTCATCTAATTATTCATCTACGCCTAATTCGCAACCTTCAAACTAGACAAATATACTCAATTCATGGTATCAACATTTCTCGACATCTTTTAGGAAATTTTCGTAAAATTCATTAAAACATGAGAAACCATTAACGAAACTCTAAGATAAGTTTGAAAACCTTCTAATCTTTCTAAAACTAGTTGAAAAATACTTTGAAACTAAGTTTTTTATGCAAAATCCCGGAATCCACCATTAATGGCTCGATTTTCGGCTTTTATTTGAAACATGTGATTCGAGGGCTAATAATTCAGGTTCAGAGTCTAAATAGCATTAAAAGTTATGAATACATGAATGATTACCTTTGGCGAAAGAATTAACCAATTTTGATGAAAATTCTAAAACCCCACGTTTGGAGAAGATGATTAAATCTATGGAGTTTTTGGGTGTTTTTCTTGAAGGTTTATGATGGAAAATGACTTAGGAATGATGGAAAATCAATGTATTGTGATTTGGGACTAAAAAATAAATGGAGAAAGCAAGGGGAATAGCAGGGAGCGGCACAAACTTGAAGTAAAAAGAAACAAAGGTGAAAAACATGTTGAAGGGGATGAAATAGGTTCAATTTTACAAAACGGTAAAACTGCAACATAATTGACTACTATTTTGACTTTGCTACAATCAGTTCTTTTTCAAAATTAAGGGTTTCTAGAACACTTTTTCAAAAAATGATTTGACAGTTAAGATGCCCTAGTTGAAAACACTGTCGAGTACCAATCTTACGAAATTCAAACAGACCAAATAATAAACGAACCAAGTTCAAACATGATATTAAAAATTTAAATGAACACGAACATAGCCTTATTCGTTTGAGCCCGGTTCATTTACACCCCTAGTTGCTACTAGGGTTTGTCGCTACCCACCCTAGTCAGTCCCAAAGAGACGGTGTATTTTCTTTTAAAATATTATTATTTTGCTACCTCCTGTTCAACTAAAACTCTTGTGATATTATTTATAAATGGAGACTATAGACTAGGTTAAAATATATCATACTAAGCATCGTTACTCTGTCAATTTATAATGAGATTTATTATGTTGATAAATTCTAATTTTCAAAGGAGTTCAAATTTTGTTTTTAGCCCATAGAGAGAAATTGAGCTTCCCCACAGGAACATGAAAAAAGTTTTTATTGTGTTAATCGGTTCGTGAATTTAGAACTCACATTCTAAGCAAGCCGAGCGTTAGAGAATAGCGGAATAGACCATGTTGGTAGAAAGTTGGGATTGCTAATTTAGTAAAGAGTTTATTACTATAAATAACACAAATGCTCAATTTTGAAAATTTTTAATTTTTCGTTGTGCAACAAAATCGATTTCTAAATTGAACTTTTTTAACACCCAATTTACATAGACATCTAAAGAAAATAAAGTAGAGAATTTCAATTCAAAAATATATTATGCTATTTCCAATAGGGTAGATCAACAAGAATTCAGAAGTATTTGAAAGTGTGCTAGAAACCACCCATGAAAAAACTCATGAAATCAAGTTACCAAAGCTCCAAATGCTTACCAACAAGTTTAAATCTTTATGGATGTTTGGTTATTAATTATGATACTATTTTTGAATTTTATGCTAAACTTTGTGATATAACTACTAAGACTTTTGCTCTCCGAGAAGAATATTTTAATATGAAACTAGTTAGCTCGAAAGATACTACATTCATTACCTAAGAAGTTTGTAATTAAAGTGACAGTCATTAAAGAGACCAAAGATGTAAGAACTATACACGTTAATGAGATGATAGGTTCATTACTAACTTTAGAAATGAATTACAGGGAAGCTTCAAAAGCCAAAGTCAAGTAAATAAGACTTTAGCCTTTAATGTTAAAGTTGGTGTTTGCACATCCGGATATATTTATGGGTCAAATTTCTTGTTCATCAAGTTCAAAAAATTTCCCAAAATATAAAAATATTTGAACAAAAATTTTAGGCTCGAAATAAGGATTTAATTAAAAATGCTTGCTTAAAAAATGAGACTAACCTTTGACATAATTTTCTAAACCCAACCCAACCCGATTCAACCTAACTTAAACATATTTATGTTTATTTAATATTTCAAATATATTATATATAAATATTAAATATCTATGTTTATAAATAATATACTTAAACCCAATAAACAAATACTCATATCCTAAAACCTAACCCAAGCCAATTATTTTAAAAGCCGAAGCCAACTTATAAATCTTGAAACTTGAAAATCTAGAGCATCAACCTTTCCTGTCTGCCGCCAGCCTTCATTTTTGACATTCAACGCAAGAAAAAAAACCATCATATTTTCATATCAGTCGTTGCCTTCACTTCCACTTCCAATCTTTTCCCAATTTCACCTTTAACAATCTGGCTTCCTCTTAAGCAATGGCGAGTAGGATCAATCTTTCACATTCAACCCAAGAAAAACTCAATAACCTTCGATCTTTTCCACTTTCAGTCGTTGCCAAACAAACCTATTCCACTTTCAATCTTTCAATACTTGCGAGTCAATTTTTAATATTTCTTTTATTATTTTTATTTATTGTGAAATGAATTTTAAACCTAATTTTTCTAAACGTTTGCTACTTTGCTTGGCATTTTACATTTTTGCTTAAGTTATTTTGAAAGTCGGACCATAAATTACTGGTCGAACTGTAGTATTGTTTTGTAAATTTGTTTGGTTTGGGCGGGCTAAGTTGAGGCCAAAAATTTTGAAAATAATTTAGTTAGGCTTGATTAAAAATTTAGACTCATATTTTAGGTTAAATTATATCTAAGTAAAAATGATAGATAATAATATTTTATCTAAACTCAACATAACTTGACTCCATAAATAGATCTAATATGATGGCACAACAATCTTTATTAAAGAGTAACAATAATAATTATCTCTTCGTACAAGGAACTTCAACAAAGTTGTGTACAATTACAAGGATGCTAGAAGAAATAAAAGTTAAAGAGTTATGGTAAAAAAAAAAGTACAAAGAAAGAAATTCAATGCTATGAATGTAGTTATGAATGTAGAAGTTTTGGATATGTCAAGTGTGCCAACACCTGTAAAAATAAGAAATCTTTTAATGTCATATAGTGATGATTAAAAAATTGAAGAGATTACAAGTAATTATGTTGTTTTCTTTTTTTTATCAAATTACAAAATGTGCCTTCTAGTGTGGTCACAATAGGAATCACAATTTTATATGCAACTGATGATAATGATGATGATGCTTCTAGTTTGTATAAGATTTATCGAGTTATGTTATAGAAATTGAGAGCTTGTTATGTGAACAAATCCTTGAATGAACAAATAGCTAATAGAAAAGGTGTGTAACACCCCTATCCCGTAACCGTTGCCGGAATAGGTAAGGGGCATCATATAACCATAATACATTTACATTCATCCACAATTCATCCATTAAATTGGTCTACGAGACCTAAAACATACATTTAGGGAAGGTCGGGACTCAACCGAACCCATTCAGAATTTTCAGAGCTATAGCAAACTTATAAAAACTGCCAAAGTCACACGCCCGTGTGACTAGGCTGTGTGGCTCACACGGGCACAAGGCACGCCCATGTGGTCCGACCGTGTCAAAAATAGGTCCTATCCTGACTTATTAACACGGCCAATAGACACGGCCGTGTGCCATGACCGTGTGATAAATAGCTAGCTACTGACTTGTTCACACGGCCACAAGGCACGCCCGTGTTCTCTGGCCGTGTGGCACAAAGTAGGCTTGGTTTAAGCCAATATGCCACCCTTTAAGGGTCCAATCTAACAAGCATCATTAAGCAACATTTACACCAACATTTCTAGTCAATTCCATGCTCAAAAATGACCAAAACACATTGGAATAACATATATCAAAACATACATCAAAACTATGCACAAACATATTATTTGTTAGCCAATTCAAATGGCATAACTTATACACACATATTAACTAAGCCATTCTAGCCTATACATGCCATACTTAAGAATATGTACATTTGCCAAAAGTACCAAAAAGAGTTTGACGGTGTGATGACAATCCTCGACTATCCCGAGCCTTCAGTAGCTACGATAACTGTAAAACAGACAGAAATCAGAGAGAGTAAGCTACATGAGCTTAGTAAGCCAAACATAATTGATCTAATTACTAAAGCATGTATAAGTGATACAAAACAATAATAAGAATTCGTAGCCATTACAGAGAGTGGTTCATAAACTTGACCATACTCAGTTGCTTGTATACCAAATTCACTTCTATGATTATGAACCTACTTTGCACTCACTAATTTGCAGAAACAGAGCCTTTATATCCAGAAATTAAGTACGATACAAATGTACCTGTCTCGATTATGTATTTCATATATTCATTTTCATAACTCAAACTTTGTCAACAGATGGTTCAGAAATGATGCAGATATTCATAAACGAGTACAATGCCAATGTCCCGGACGTGGTCTTATATGTAATTTAGTATCGATGCCTCTGTCCTAGATAGGGTCTTATACAAAATTAGATACGATGCCGATGTTCCAGACATGGTCTTACACGTAGATATTCAATGGAGGCCTGTGTCCCAAACAAGGCCTTACACGATAATTCGGATCAATACCAACATTCTTTTATCAGGCTCTCAAGACCGTCCAATGCAGATAACAATTTATAAACACAGAATTTAATCAACTTAACACGTAAGTATAGTTCGACTTACCTCGGATGGATTTCAGACGAAAATGAGTCGACTATTCGACTACTTTAGACTTCCCTCGATCTAAGTCCGATTTTATTTGTTCTTGATCTAATACATTACAAATTCAACCATTAAACCATTCATTTCATTCAATTTAATCCATATACACATATTTTGGGCACTTTACAATTTAGCCCTTACAATTTCACACTTTGACAATTTAGTCCATTTTTCACAGAATCATCAATATGTAAAATTTCTTTGCAACAAGGGCTAGCCAAATTTTCATGGCTTCTATATAAGCCCATACAACATATTAAATTCACAAATTAGTCCTTCAAAACCTCACTTTCACAATTTAGCCCTAATGGCTCATTTCATCAAAATTTTAAGAACAAAACATGATAATTTAACATATATTTTTCATAATCCATGGAAGAACACTACAAAGCTCATTTAAGAATCAATGGCACATTTCATAATCTCCAACAAAAATGGAAATTTAAACATGGGTTTTGAAGAACACGAAGCAACGATCACAGAAACGTAGAAATTATCAAAAACCGAGCAAAATAAGCTCACCTATTTAGACATGCACTAACCAAACATCAAAATGCTTCAATGAATTCTTCTTTCTCTAAGTTTCGGCTGAACATGCATGAAGATGGCTTCATTTTGATGATTTCTTTTATTATAATTAACATATATTACCTAATTACCTAATCATCCTTTAAAAATTTATCTATTTACTATATTGCCAAACCATGTCTCCCACTATCATATAATGGTCTTATTGACATGCAAGGGCTTCCACTTTAACAATCCACAACACTTAGGCACTTTACAACTAGTAGGTAACTTTTACAACTTACGCGATTTGGTCCTTTTTGCAAATCGAGCACAAAAACAGACAAATTAAGTCACAAAAATTTCACAGATGCAAATTCAAATATCACAGACATAGAAAATAATATTAAAATATTTTTCTAACTCGAATTTGTGGTCCCGAAACCACTATTCCGGCTAGGGTCAAAACCGAACTGTTACAAGGTGTTAATGTAAAACTCATGAAAGCTATCAAGGAAAGAGATATTATAATCGTTGATATTAAAAAGGCAAATGGGAATCTTGACAGGATATTAAAAACAAAGATTATGAAGCCAATATGAAAGACATAAAAGGCAAAATTGAATGCAATTTAGGAATTTATAGAAGTTCAAACTATCTTGATGAAATTGGATTCTAAAAGTAAGAAACTTGATAAGATCTTGGCTATTGGAAGAGGGAAATTAGACATAGAGGCTTGGGATACATTGACACTGATAAGAAATCTATTTCATTTATTGTTTTTGTTAAAACTAATGAATTTTTTTTATTAAGACAAGGGAAAAGATATTTCAAAAGCCTACTTGTTTTTATTATGTAATAGGTCATATCAAATCATAATGCTATTGTAACACCCCTAACCCGTATTCGTTACAGTTTAGGGTTATAGAACATTACCGTACAATCAGAAACATTTAAACTTAACTTCATTTTATATTATAAACAAATCATATACATATATATCGTCCCTATATCGAGCCCTTGAGGCCCTAAAAATACCTTAGAAACGATTCGGGACCAACCTAAAATCATTTGGAAAGTCTAGGAAAAAGTCACAAAAATTTGGAAGCAGGGGTCACACGGCCGTGTGGCCAGACCGTATGCCTCACACGGTTGAGACACATGCCCGTGTCTTAGGTCATGTAACCTTCAAACTAGGGACACACAGTCATTTCCTAGCCCATGCAACTCTCTGAGTAGGGTCACATGGTCATGTCACAGGCCCATATGTCAGGCCGTGTAACTCTCTAAGTTGCCTCACACACCCGTGTACCAGGCCATGTGTTAGGCCATGTAGCTCGTTGACTTATACCCTTTAAAAACCCAGATGACACACAGTCGTGTCGCCAGGCCGTGTGTTTCACACGGCTAACTCACAACCCCGTGTCTCAGATCGTGTGAACCCGAAATGTACCTAAAATCAAACCATTACAATACCATTTCATGTGTATACACTCAACCTATTTAAGCACACATTCAAGGTACTTAAGCATAATGCAAACTTCCATCAAAATGCCATTTTAACAACGTAATTCAACTAGCCAATGGGCTAATGTCATTCAAAGACATCACAATTATATCAAAACATATCAATATTGCTTCATTTCATGCACAGTAACCTACTTCAAACATATACCAAAACATACCATTTTCATATCATTCTATTTACACCAAAAAAAACTATTTAAAAGTATGTTAAAGTATCTAAAGTACCTAATGACATAGTTTAGTAAAGTATCAAAGTACACCAAATCAACACATCTAGCCACATATATATGCCACTTCCTTAAGAGGCACAAAAACTACCAACTTCGATTGGTAGTGTGAGTCGATTGATTGATCCTTCCAAAATGTCAGCAACAGATAACTACAAAAATCCACAAGAATCGGTAAGTATAGAAAACTTAGTAAGGAAATAGTATAACATTTAATCTAATACATTAGATATATTTCATATACTTTTTAATTTCGGGTTTACCAGAGTACAATCAAGGCACGAAAGTGCGTTCAGGGGTACAAAAGTACAAACAGGGGCACATATGTGCAATCAGGGGTACTGAAGTACAAATAGGGGCACATATGAGTAGTCAGGGGTACAAAAGTACAAACAGAGGCACGTTTGTGCAATCAGGGGTACCGAAGTACAAATAGGGGCACTTATGTGCAATAATTCAATTATTAACTATAGACATTTAATTAAATAACTATAATGTAAAAATACATGTAGAAATTCATTACATGTTGAAACTCTATGAACTTACCTACTATTCGATTTCGACCAACACGCAAGGACTAATCCGCTATTTTCCCTTTTTCTCAGTTATTATCCTTTTGATCCAAGTTTTGATCTATGTGATAATTAAATACAATATACTAATCTCATACATATTTCACATTTCATTCAATGTACATAACCCTTAACTTTTTATTAATTAAACATTTTCCCTAAACATTTATAATTTTTACAATTTAATTTTCTAACCCTAAAATTATCAAATTGGCTATTTTATTAGAGTCTAGTTATAGCCAAATATTATAGGCCCTTTAACTGTCCTTATTGTACATCAAATTCACTATCAAACATTAATATTTTGACATTTTAACAATTTAATCCTTAAATCAAAATCTAACAAAAATCACTTTACAATTCAACCAAACACCACAATCAAAGCTTCAAATACATGGTTATCATAAAAAAAACATTCAATATTCATCAATGGTAACTTCCAAAAATTTTAACTTATTCAAAAATAAAAGTACGGGCTAGTTGGACCTAGTTGCAACAATCTCAAAAACATAAAAAAAAATTAAAAACGAGCTTGAATACACTTACATACAATGAAATGAACTTGACCGAATACCCTAGCCCCTTTCCATGGTGATTTTCGATGGAGACAATATGAAATGAAGAGGATGAACATGATTTACATTTTTGCCCTTTAAAAATTATCAAAATTTCAATAATACCAAATCCATGTACATCCACTATCAACATATATGGTATAATTACCATTCAAGTCCATTAACTTTCACTTATAAAGCCATTGGACTCTCTTCAATACTAGAACTCAACTTTTTCACCTTTTACGATTTAGTCATTTTTACTTAATTAGGTATTTAAACATTAAAATTTCTTAATGAAATTTTAATATGACCTTAATAAAATCCCGTAGACACTAAATAAATAATAAAATAATAATTTACTCATCAGAATTGTGGTCCCAAAATCACTGTTTTGATATCACTAAAAATAGGTTGTTACAGCTATGGGTTTCTCACTAGTCTCAAATAAAATTTTCATATGCCTTTATATATTGCCACCAAAAAAATTAGAAGAAAAAAGTATAAAGTAGAAAAAAAAGGTCACCCCCTAAAAATTCCAAAAATTAAATTTTTCATTGTTATGGTAAAGTTGGCCACATCAGACGTCATTGTTATAAGCTCCTTAATGATTTGAAACTAGAGAAAAGTACAAATGTTACATGCAATGTTCCCACTAGACAATCAATAAGTAGATCTTATAAGAAAGTGTGGGTGTGAAAATTTCAACATTTATTCAATTATTAAGATCAATGAAACATTGATTATCTAATTAAATGTAATAGTTTGATTTTTAGTGGTATTGAGAAAGATGATTTCAGAACCCCATTTTCATAAACCGAGTCCATAAATATTAAATATGATTATTTATAGGGTTAATATAAAAGTATATTGATTTTTGATCCATCAAGTTGTCAATTAAATAATTAATTTAGGTACAGGGACTAAATTATAAAAATCCAATTGCTATAGGTTTTTAATTGACCAAAGGCTTGAGGACTTAAATGGTAATTAACCAAAGGTCTAAAATGATAATTAAATCATTTCCATTGGAAATTAGTGGATGTTGATGAAAGAATCCACTGTGTATATTTAAAGAATTATTAAGTTAAACAAAATATGATTAGTTTAATTAATCAAGTTAATACTTAATCTTACTATAGAAATTAAAATAGTGTAGAAAAATGTCATCTTTTTCACTCAACTCCTCTCTTGCCTAAATTGAAAGAATAAAAACCCTTTTGAAGCCTTTTACATTCAGTCACTAAATAGTAAGTGATTTCAAGCTCTTTTCTTCTAATTTTTATAGGTTTGAGGTCATGGGAGCCTGATTTAGCTAGCTAGGTACCAATTTGTAAAATTGTTAAATTTTTGAAATGTTTCCATTATATCTTGAAGAATTAGGCTTGAAATTGATATATTTTAAGCTTAGTTTATGAAAAGGACTAGACTGTAAAGTTTAATTGTTAGTTTCATACATTAGGGACCAATTGAATAAAATAAAAAATTGTTATGAGATTTCGGTAGGGACTAAATTGAATAAAATATAAAACTTTACGGTATTGAAAAAAATAAATTCATATAAGTTTATTCATATCATGGAATAATATGAAAAATGTTTAGTATTAATTGATTGTATAAAATAATTGTACAAATCAAGAATTGGATCAAAGCGAAGTTAATTGAGGAAAAGCAAAAATTGTTGATTAGTCGCTAAAGAATCAACTTGTTTGGTATTTTGAATAGGTAAGTTAATATGGAATTTATTATTTTAGGCTTTTATGGATTTGATTATATATATAATTTTATATGTATGTTTAATTATGGATTGATTTGTTGTGAATGAGTATAAAAGAGTAGAATTGGACTAAATTGAAATGTGATGTTTATATATGTAAAAGATGATCGTGTGAACTTCGTAAAGGGGTTAGGATACAATTGACATGTCCATAGGGTTTTGTGCACACTCGTACAAGACTTATTTCAGATGTTAACTAGATTTAGCATTCGTTGCAGATTCTCAGGTATTATGTGACACAAGTTTAGCTCGAACGAGTAACCTGATATGTAATGGTATTGGTTTAGCCCAGATGAGTAACCATATATATATAATTGTACTCAACTCAGATGAGAAACTAGTGTGGTGTAGTTACCTGTGTATTCAAGTCCATTTACTAGGGTTCATCGGACAATGATTTAAATGAAATTGAAAATTTGAAATGTAATGAAATGAACTTGATATTGAAATTGAAAAGTCATCAAATGGATTGAATTGAAAATGATACATCTTTATGATTGATAATAGCATAGATGATTGATATGAATTATGTATACTAGTTAATATCTTATGATTGTGGATTTAATGTACTATTGAGATAAGTTACATGAAAGTAGCATGAATTTGTATGATGAGTGCTTGTAGTATTAAATGTTCTTGGTTATAAATCAATGTTCACTTATTTGATGTTTTGAGTGTTATGTCTAGCCAAGTTATACCAAGTTAAGGTAGCTTAAAATGTTTAGGTAAAAATAAGGTAAGCCTTGTGTTTTACATATGAACTTACTAAGCAATTTATATACTTACCCTCGTTGTTTTCTTTCCTTTGTAAATCGTTACCTTGCGAAACTCACCGAGTTGGATCGTCTCGAAGCTCACACTATCACTGAATCAGTAGTTATACAATCATTTTGATTTTAGTGTTGTAACTTGTATATAAGGGTCTTAGTGTGTACTTTAGTGCTTGGAAGAATTTACTGCTTAGGAAGTATGACATAGCCTATTTTGTATAATGTGTTGCCTTTATGACTACGTAAATGTATCATATTAGTTATGTTTCATGCTACAATAAGTGATGATATATGCTTATATGTTTTGGTATTGGAATGTTATAAAAATGAGTTAGATGAGGTAACTAAGTTAATGAATGGTTGGAATTTACTTATTTGAAAATTTATGCTTGGAAGTATGTTTTTTTTAGTTCAAGATAAGGTCGTATAGGCTTATGGTGTACAATATGAAAATGATAGGTTAGTTGTGGAAGTAAACTAGTAATTTTTTCGAACA
The DNA here is from genome assembly GCA_025698475.1 of Gossypium anomalum. NCBI lineage: Eukaryota > Viridiplantae > Streptophyta > Magnoliopsida > Malvales > Malvaceae > Gossypium > Gossypium anomalum. The sequence continues at coordinate 24,178,909 of CM046966.1, forward strand.
GATTGGTTAATAAAACAAATTCATTTATTATATTAATATATTTTGTATGATTGTCCTTATATGGTTTTGCATACAAAGCAAAATGGAAGCAAATTTTGCATATTAATTGTCTAACATTTAAACTAATACTAAGCAATATTATGTGGTTGGATCATAATATGGAAATACAACTTGTATTAGTAAAAGAACTTAAACATGTCCTTAGTCTAATAGAAAATGAGAAAACTAATTTAAAGACTAATATGTCGGCTATCAAGTCAAATTGGGGAGATGCTTTGTCTTAGGCATTAGAGCGGATGACTTCCAGAAGATAGAGACATAAATGTGACTGACTGGACTGACAGTACATCGGGCTAGACCCAATAGGAATAGATCTTCAATTTTTTTTATGAATTTATTCACTCGAGACGTTCATAGTATGGCGTACCTAAATCCTAAATGGATGACAAACTATGTATGCATGAGTCGTACACTTTGATGTAAGTAAAAGCCTGAGTTCGAATAGATAAGGAACCGAAAGCTGGTGCATTAGGTGTATGACTTCTGCACTATGTAGTGTCATTCACAATAGTGGAACACATAGCTCGAGACATGGGTAAATTATATCCTCTAATTGAAATTACATGGTTGATGGAAAGTAAACACGGTCACAGGCTATTCATCTTTGTGATAAATGTTTGATTATTATTTGATGGTGACTGAATTTTCATTAAAGAAGATATAATTGTTACAATAAGATAAAACAGGATCATATTAGGTGAACGAATATTATCTCAAGGAGATTAAGGATATCCTATTTGTGTAACACATTTATGACAAGGTCATTAGATGAGCACTAATCGAGTTGCTTTCGTAATGGTATGCCACTGGAGAGAGCTTAACTATGATACTATATTGGAATGACTTCGTGACTAAATGAGTTATAGTTAATGTGTGAAATGCTGGACCTTAATTATAAATAATTTGAGCCTCAATTGCATATGTCTGATCGGTCTCTCTGCTAGCTCGTGGAAACCATAAATGAATCGCATGTTGAATCAAATGAACAGAAATGAATAGAAATGGAGAAATAGGAAACATTTCAGAAATTATTATTGTTTTCTCCAAAATAAAAATAAAAATTGAGAAAATGGAATCATTAGGAAATGAATGTGGTGTTCTTAAAATGGAAATGAAAATGAGAAATGAATTCATTTAGAAATAAACAAGGAATTCTAAAAAATGATCGGAAAATTGAGTTTATGATTTTTAGCTATTTTAAAGCTCTTAAATGAAAATAAACCATATGATCCTAATGAACAAGTTGAATGGTGAAATATTAAATAAATTTTCTCAAAAATTTTATCAGGGGTAAAATCATCTTAATTTTACCAGGGGTAGAATTGAGATAAGAAAATGGGCGAGACCATTAGAAGGAATACCAGGGGTGTGCCACCCATCCTAATCCTACTTTAAGTAGGAAGTGTTTTTATATTTAAAATAAACTTCTCTAATTCAAAAAATGTTCTATCTTCTCTCACTATAAATAGATGACACGAGAAGAGCTATTAACACAACTTTTAAATATCGTTATTCTGCCCGAAGATAGAGAGACTTTTATTTTCTTACGAATTAAATATATTTTCTGGAATAATGATTCTGCCAGTTTCTATTTGAGAAAAGAATTTTTGTTTTCACCAAAAAGAAAACAAAACTATTTCTAGTTTCAGTATTTGATTCGATTTGTTCGATCCCCACACTCGAAGTAATTCATGGTATAAGAATAACGAAGAAGACCATTTGGTTGAAAGGAAAAAATGACAAGGATTCGTCTATCTAAAAATACGTGTACAATTTCGGTCTAGGGTTTATTACTATAAACATCACAAACTCGGATGATTTTCATAATTTTTATTTTCTGATATACAAGAAAACTTTTTTCGAATCTGATTTTTTTCCAACAATTGGTATCAGAGTTACAGTTGTGCTATGTTTATAGTGTAAACCAAGACCAACATTCTTTATCTTCTTCATGTATGATTATATTTGATAAGATGTGCACTCTCATAATTGTATGCATGTTTAGGGGAATGTATACGAATGAATGTATGATATTATTTTATTACTATAGATGATAAAGTAATTTTGCCAAAGTTGTGATTCCTAGAAATTACAATATAATTTATTATTATATCGCTCATGTATATTTTAAATCGTGGACTATCATCTTCACACAAGTTTTATTTTATTATTTATTTAGAATAAAATATGTGAGTAGGTAACGAACATAGAAATTTTGTATCTTAAATTTTCCCGAGGAAACACGAAAAATTGAAATGCATCCAAATCGATCGAGACAACACAGACCCAATCCAGCCAAACCAGCAGGTGATCGACGACAGTCTGGCATTGGCCAGTGACGATAGTGACATGAAAACAACATCAGAAAGACGGCGACGAAAGAAACGTGAATTGGTATAGTAGAAGAAGTATGTGGTGGCAAAATTGAAGACCCAAAATATGTTTTATGGTGAATTTTTTAATTTTATTTTTTAAGATTAATAATGGAAACTTTGCCTGGTCAAAGTCATTTAATTTTATGAGATATGAATGATGCTAATTATATGACTGCATACGTATGTTTATGCATATATGAGATAAGTGTGCCATATAGATAAGGGAGAATGTTACATGTACTTGTCATGCATATATTGATCATTCATGATTAAAACAAAAAATTAAAAAACTTTTCATGTTTTTTTTTTTAAATTAAAAAACTAGTCCCAACATGCTACTCAATGACATTGTCCCACAATGACTCATTCGTGGTGCATGATGCGATAGGTGTTGAGTTGATGGTTATACACTCGAGATCTTCTAGTTAAGTAACTGATAAACGCCAAATTATACATATTGTTACCCCAAATACTTAGCATATTTATGGATATTTACTATTAGATTGTGGATTTTGGTGCTCTTAATCCGGTTATTTCAAGTTTTGTACTCAGGAGAGCACCAAGAGTCAAAAGGAGCCAAAAACGAGGTTCAAAGAGACAAAAAAAACCAAATCAAGAAGATCACACGGCCTAAGCCTTGCCACATGGGCTTCTCACACACCCGTGTCTGTCAAGGGTATCATCCAAGGATTTTACGATTCACACGGCCTGGCCATTGACCCACATGGCCATGTGAAATTTAGCGGAACGAACACGGCTTCGCAAACACGTCACACAGCCGTGGCACACAGGCGTGTCCCTTTTTTAAAGAGTTGTATTTTATACGGAAAAGGGATACTTAGGGAAGAAGAAAGCCAATCCAAAGCCTATATAAACACCCTAAGTATGACCTACTGAAGGGGGCTTCTAGAACTTTTCTGGAACACAGAACCACACGCCAGGAATTACTTGAAGGAAGCCAGACGATCCATCCCAAAAACTCAGAGCTATTCCAAGACTGAAGATCTCTCTCAGAATCCCTTCAGGAGTTTTGGAGTTTTCTTCATGTTTTGTTATTTTTATACTTTTGAGATGTACTCTTATTTCATTATGAACTAAACCCCTTAGATACCTAAGGGGGATGAAACCTATGATGGATCTTGTTATTGTTATCTGAACTATATGATAAATACCTTATTTGTTCTTAATTATGTGTTTCTAAGGCTTGAGTTAATATTTCGGGTATTGACTCATGATTTAATGTGCTTATGCAGAGGAGGAATAGACCCTGCCTAAGAGTAGATTTGGCATAATTAAGCAGAGTTGATCGAACGCCTAGAGATAGGGTGACGAGATTTTGCCAGATTAGGGTGAAACCTAATATGGGAGTCCATAGATCGATTTACTATTTCCCTAGGGGTTTTAATTAGAAAGATATTTCAATTAATTCAACTGAGGGTTAGGTGTTATTAGTCTCAAAAGAGATAATAATGTAGGTTAGGGAGTCTCACGGATCAAGTCAAGTGAATAAATCGTCAGTTCAGTCGTCGATAACAAGTGAAATCTAGGTGGATTCCTCCTTGGGTGTCGTCTTTATCAATTGCTTCTCTTCAATTCTTTTTCCAAATATTCTCTTCGCTTTAATTAAATTAGTTAATTAGTTTAGATAATTAGTTTAATATACAAACCCTTTTATTCCTAGGTTAAATAATAAAAAGATAGTTATTACTAGTACTTTTGGTTCCCTTCGGTACGATATCTCGATCTTGCCATTACTATACAATTGTTCGATAGGTGCACTTGCCTTTTCGTCGTGATAATAGTTAGTCTAGGTTTTATCTTTATTATAAATATTTATTACTTGTTACGAATCACGTGACCAAGTTTTTGGCGCCTTTGCCGGGGAACTGAAATATTAGGAACACTTAATTTTTATTACTTTAGCCATTTATTTTTCTTACAATTTAACTCTATTTCTATTTTTATTTTACTAACCTTCTTCTTCTTTCTCCTGGCAGGTTCTTGTAGTGTATGACTAGAAGAAACCCGTCATGACCGTTGCTTTTTTATAAGAAAATTGATCGTACAGCTCATAGAAACTGACGAGAAATTAGGCGCAGCTTAAGATACACAGAGGAAGAGCAAAAGGACGATATCTTAACTACTACTGAAGAGATGGCTCAAAATCAAGACAATTCGCTACCGCCAGCCATACCCGCTGAATTAGCAAATCAGAATCCTGCTCCTCGTACTATGTATGATTATGCTAAACCTAATTTTACAAGAACTGAGTCAAGTATAGTTAGACCTGCTGTTGCTGCTAACAATTTTGAACTGAAACCTAACACGATTTAGATGATACAGCAATTTGTTCAGTTTGATGGTTAGCAGGATGAGAACCCCAACACGCATTTGGCAAATTTCCTAGAACTGTGTGACACTTTCAAAATTAATGGCGTTTCTGATGATGCCATTCACCTTCGGTTATTCCCTTTTTCACTGAGGAATAAAACTAAATAGTGGTTGAACTCACTACCTCGAGGATCCATTACCACTTGGGAGCAAATGACCGAAAAATTTCTATAAAAATATTTTCCACCGGCAAAAACAGCTAAGTTGCGTAATGGTATTTCTTCTTTTATGCAGATGGACTTAGAGACACTTTACGATGCATGGGAGAGATACAAGCATCTATTGAAAAGGTGCCCTCACCATGGGTTACCTCTATGTCTGCAAGTTCAAATGCTCTATAATGGTGTGAATCCTTCGACAAGACAAATGATTGACGCAGCTGCTGGCGGAACCATCAACAATAAGACACTGAAAGATGCCTATGAATTTATAAAGGAGATGTCACTGAATAACTATCAGTGGCAAGTTATGAGGACAAAGCCAACAAAAATATCCGGTGTTTATAACATCGATTCAGTCACCATGCTCTCTAATCAGGTAGAACTTCTAAATAAGAAAACTGATGGTTTACTTGGTTCTACGCAGGTACATCCAGTAATGAGGTGTGACTCAAGTAGAGGAGGCGTGCATACAGAATACCCACCATTCAATCCTACAACCGAAGAGGAACAAGTCAACTATATGGATAACAATAATTTCAGATCTCAGAATAACCCCTATCGTAACACTTATAATGCAGGTTGGAAGAACCACCCAAATTTCTCTTGGGGTGGTCAACAGAATCAAAGGCCACAAAATCTTCATAATTTTCAGCAGCCACCATATTAATAAGAGAAGAAACCAAACCTTGAAAAGATCCTATCCAAATTCATCTCGATGTCAGAAACTCGCTTCCAGAATACTAAGACAGCACTCAAAAACCAACAAGCATCAATTCAAGGACTCCAAACTCAGATAGGCCAATTATCCAAATTAATTTCTGAACGACCACAAGGTAGTTTGCCAAGTAATACTGAACCAAACCCATGGGAATAGCTCAATGCAATTGATACTCAATAAGGATGCGATGAGACTGAGTTAGAACCAAGGCAAGAAAATATGGAAAGCAAAGGTGATGGTGAGGTAAGTCATAATAAAACGGTAAGTACGAATTATAAATCTCGTGTGCCATATCCTAAAGCGATGACGAAAGACAGAACGGAAGAACAATTCGGTAAGTTCGTCAAACTCTTAAAGAAATCACATATTAACTTACCTTTTATTGAAGTTCTTTCGCAGATGCCCAACTCAGCAAATTTCTTAAAGGAACTTCTGACCAATAAAAGAAAATTAGACGCTACGTCGCATGTGGAACTCAATGCAATCTGCTCAGCTATTCTAAAGAATAAGCTACCTAGCAAGTTGAAAGATCCAGGAAGTTTTACAATTCCTTGCTTAATTGGAAGTTTATCTGTGAATAATGCTTTAGCTGATTTAGGGGCAAGTATAAATGTTATGTCGTATAAAATGTTTAAACGACTAGGTCTCGGTAAACCCAAACAGACTAGGATGAGCATACAATTGGTTAACAAAACAGTTAGATTTCCTAAGGGTATTATTGAAGATGTTCTCGTTAAAATTGATAAGTTTATTTACCCAGTAGACTTTGTCGTCCTAGATATGGATGAGGATAACGAGGTACCTTTAATTTTAGGACGACCCTTTTAGCAACTACGAACAATTATTACCGTTTCAACACACAGAGAGCTAACACTTCGTGCGTGACGACGCGCAGAACACTTCAAGCATGCGACTACCAAAACCTCTAAGACTCGGGATAATGCTATAAAACCTGTCGATGATAAAACTAATATTCAATCATCCTTGCAGGAACCTCCTCGAACCAAGACAACAGAGACAGTGCGCTACTATCATGAAGAAAACAAAGATGTCCATGAAAAACGAAGGCTACGGATAGAGGAGCTAGACGAATGGCGAGAACACAAACTGAGAACACATGATAAACCGAAACTTCGCCAAAACAAGCCCGATACCTCTCCTAATCAACTTAAGGTAAGCGATAAAGTCTTACTAGATGCCACAGATCCCCACATTGTCACTACCACACCAAATGAGGAGATCTCTCATACAGTACTCAGTACTTTCCCATTCGGTACGGTTGAGGTGAGTCATCCCAAGTTTGGCACTTTAAGGTAAACAACACCCGATCAAAACCTTATTTTAAGATTGACTATAGGAACGAGGAGTATGAACTCCTCAAACCACCATGATAAATCAGCGGAGAGGTAAGTCGAGCTTAGACTATAAATAAGTGCTTCTCGGGAGGCAACCCGAGTACTAACATATTTTGATTTCTTACTTCTAACACTTTAAATAATTAAATTTTTAGAATTGCACAATCTTTCAGAACACACGGCCACCCACACGAGCGTGCCTATAGCCGTGGCAAAACAGGGGAAGCGACACGACCGTGCGATACGGCTGTGTGGAAACAGGGCAAAGATTTTCCCAAAACACGGGATGCAATAAATCCCCACTGCCGTGCGACATGGCCGTGGGTGAGGTTGATAGATGAACACGGGCGTGGGAATGGAAAAACACGGGCGTGCCAGGGGCAAGGCTCGATTCTGTTTCTCTAACACGAGCGTGCGACACGCCCGTGCCATTAAACCGTAGACAACAATACACGGGTGTGGTACCATATACACAGGCATGGGAGAAGCGAACGAAGCTAAGCACGGCCGTGCGATATGGCCGTGCACCACACACGCCCAAGACACACGGCATGGGATAGTAGTCGGGCACGACCCAAATTGAAAAAAATTTGAAAAACACGGGCTCACTCTCAGAGTACACGGGCGTGGCCATAGGCCGTGTACCCCTATATAAACAAACCACTGTTCATCTATCCCCTCTTTCAAAACCCTAACCGAAAATTACCCCTCCCCAACCCTTAATCCCTATTCCGTCCACCATTCCCCAGATTCTCACTTCCCCAACCCCCAAACCACCTTCAAATTCACATCGCCACTCTAGCACCACCACCTGAGGCCCCCACTGACAAGGATCATTGAATCCTCCTATCTTTTTATCTTTATTTTTATCTTTCTTTTTATTTTTATTCTTAATTTTTAATTTCATTTCAATTTTATTATTTTCTTATAAAAGACATATCTATATTAGTAAATTTTACTTTCTTCATTTTTTTCTGGTATTTCTAACAACTAATCCCACTACACTCTCTTCCACACCAACTCTTAATAAGCTCTTCATGAAGCTGCTAGGAATATTTTACGGAATGAGGAAACAAACAGGGAACAATACAAAATGAATGCCATGTTCAACGACCCAATTTCTTCATCTAGCTAAGAATAATGGTAGCTACTACTTTCCCCAAACACTACAGCCTCAGAATTAAGCTCCGCACCCATATAACAGGGAGTTTCACCTCCTTCCCTCTTATGCTTTTCTTTATTTTGAATAGTCTATCTTTGTACATTGAAGGCAATGTACATCTTAAGTGTGGGGGGTGCACATAAACATGAAACTTAACTTTTTGCATTATTCTCAAATCCCTGAATGTGGTCTTATGTTTAAGTGATTTTCTCATAATATTGATAGAATGAATTCTGATTAATCTATAATTATCGTTGATATGTCATGAATTGGACCAAGGGATTTATGCATGATTATTTGATTGTAGGACCTTAAAGAATCAAGCATGATAAGTTGATATTTTGAGAACTAAAATTTTTAGATTATTTTCCTGAATTGAGGTATTATCTTGAAATCTTAAGTATACAGGAATGACATCAAGAACCCAAAATTTTGGTGAGATTTTTTAGCCTTTTTGAGCATATAGCTTTATTTCTTGCTCAATTCTTTTGTGGTTTGAGTGTGGCAATATTGAACTGTTATTCTAGAACTTGCTTCGATTATACATGTCGAGATCACACGTATGATTTGATATACTGAGATGATAAAGGCACTTAGGATTTAACCCACTTACTCCATAAAGAGCCTTCCCACATAATTAAACCCTTAGTGAACCCCTTTTGAGCCTATTAAGCATTGTGAACCTCTTAGTGAACCCCTTTGGGCTCTCTTTGGAGTAGGGAGACAAAAACTCGATATTGAAACCGAACATAAACACCTTGATAAAAATACCTCCACTATTCGAGGGTCCAATCGGTTGCTTAGAAGATGACACTTCAAAGACTTCTCCCGATAAGAGAGTTGACCCCCTCAAACATATATTAATTAAAATTATATACTGAATATAACTAGATTGTTTAATAAATATAAATTTTAATTTTTAAACTTTCAACTTTCAACTTATTCTAAACAAAATCAAATTTTAAACGTAAAATGTTTATAGGATAATATAATGTTAAAATAAATAAAATAGAATTAATTGAAAATAATCTTCATAAATAGCTCTTATTTAATTATCATTTTCAAAACTTTTTCATAGAAAATTTCTAATAAACTGTTTTTATTTTTTATTTTTTATTGAATTAATGTTTTTGAATGATTTATCAATAAGACTTAAGTGTAGTTGAGCAATATTATAATTATTCGATAAATGGGAGAAATTGGGCTTTAAATCATTGTTTTAATCGTAAAATATTCTTTTAAAACTTGTACGATGAAATTTAGCAGGAGATTTCTTAAATCTGACCTGCTATTAGTAACATTACGTGTGCGGTTTAAAATTTTCATTCTTCCTGTGGTTAAGTGTTAATATACCATTAGGTTTACCCACATGAATTTAGACTTTTCTTTTTCCCTAACAGTTGATGCTGATTTCTATGGTTTTGCGAATTTCATGGTCTAAACCATGATTGTTTCTGTGGTGGGTTTGTTTGGTTTTGTAAAACTGATGTTGCTATTTTTATCAGTCTAAAGGCAGTAGGACCCAGATTCTCAATCTATTTCAGACCAATCAGAACATAATAGTAAAATCAATTTCTTTGAAGTGGAATTTATGACGTTGACTTGATTCCTAGATTTGACTAAAGAACCGTATGGAAATGTTTGGTCTTGAATGAAAAAAAAAGATAAAGAAAAAACCCACTACCTTTAGCTGAACGAAGATTATGAATCATATAACCGTACGATAAAGAGGCTTTGTCAGATTTCCGTGTATATTGGTAGCCAGAGCGGGAGGGTGAAAATGAAATGACAACTATAACTTGAGCTTTATAGTTGATTACATATTTTCAACATGAAAACATTCATTTATTGAAATGTAATTTCAACACAATTTTTATCAATTAAGCTTTCGAATTTGAAGATTCCAAATTTTCTGTAAAAATATTTGCACTTCATCAAAAATTAAGTTATAGAAGCATTAATTAATTTCTTTCTTTCTTTTTTCCTTTTTATTTGGTCGGGTGCGGATGTCAATGTTATGCTTTCCGACGCAGAACAACTGGTTTTATTTCACAGTTTCATGGCACAGGAGCTTAAGAGGAAGTACGAGGTTTACCTTTGATTGAATTCAAGTGCTGACTGATGAAGATTACTCCCATCACAACTAAAAGGCAACCAACCAGAGTGCTGAAGAATAGGGCACCCGGGTGTCTCGTCTGGACAAAACCATATACTCCGGTAGTTGTCATGAGAATGAGGTCGGTTAGCCCGTCGTTCGAAAAGTCCTCTGTGATCAGGGCATGAGTAGGTGTAGTAGGAAGATTTACTGATGCTAAAATATTTCCTGCAGGAGAAATAATTACGGCTGTTTGTTCTCCTCCCGCAAGGATCATTTGTTGATTGTCATGCACTCGCAATGAGATCGGTTTCAGTGTTGGAACGATCATACCGCCTTCCATCATACCAGAAAGTGAAGGAAGGTTCGACCATGTAGCATCCGTTACGAGCTGCCATTGCCAAACGGCACCATGCCCGTCCAAGCCGGGAGAGTATGCGGTTACCTAAAAAGGGATCATTACCACATTCTAATCATAGATTAAATAGGAGTAGAAACTTCACATGCTTGACCAAAAGTGATTAATGCCATCGCTCTTTCCTTATTCACATGGTGCAAAGTGATCATTAGCACAATCGAAGCGTACCTCTCCTCGACTAGTCAAGAAAACAATGTAGCCATGACTCTTCTTGCGATGCATATGCCCATCACTTCTAGGGATCAGAATGGGCGTTGCCACTTCTAAAGCACCACCATTTGTGCTTCGACCATAACTTCTATAGTACTCTCCATGTTGAAATAAATTGAAAGGGGAATGACGACATATTGAAGCATTAAACAGTTGTTCTCTAACAGGCACTCCGGAGGTCGCCACAGCCCAACAAGGTCGCAGCACCTCCATTGATCCGCTAACAGCAGTTCGCTCACCACTATTGGCTCCAACCGCCTGAGGAGAACAGATAAATGGCCAAATCTTAAATAGGTGGCACTTTGGAATGAACACAGGTTTTGTTCTTACATACGCATTACACACAGCAAAATAAAAATAAAAATCGGTACAAGGCCACACCTGAACATGATCCAGGACTCCATCTCCATTAATATCAGCATGGAGACCGCCTTCTTGAAGATGAAGCTGATGAAAACAATAAACATAACACATCAAATTTTGTAAAGCAATATAGAGTGACATATACCACGAATTGATTGTATTTAAAAGCTAAGCATGGCAATTACGTTGCATGTGTTTTGAGGGAAGAAAACAACTGAAACAAAAGCTGAAGGTAAGATCAAGAGAAAGCCCATCTTTTTTTCAGGTTAAAATGTAGCACTCATATTAACACCTAGTAAAATGTATTTAGATAAACAAATGGTATTCTAGTTACCTCCCAGGTTTCCTATCTAAAAGCGGAGTGTGGTTTAAGCTCACCTTGCATATAGTTCGACCAGTTGCCAAATGAACAGCTTCTATCCCTTCCTTTTGATGGGCTACAACAACATTAGGAACCCACCAGAGTCGAGTGTTATTTGTTATGGTTGGAATATAAGGCAAATGCTGCATAAAAAACATAAATTACAAAAATCAGAAGGCTCCTATAAGATAAATTTCCATGCACGGACATGTTTTATTTTTAGACATGCAGCAGAAGATAGTAGATCAAGGTGAAAGAGAACTTGAAAAACGTATCTTACATTAAACCGTTTTCAGTATAATGTGTGCAAAACCTCAGTAAAATTTATCATTAGTTGGGTGTACCAGTGCACAAGACTACCCAAGTAAAGCTACAAAAGATTGCATTTTTTATGCACTGGAGCAATTAAAAAAAAGGTCTAAGCAACAAAGAAAAACAGATATAAAAGATACGAGGTGCATAAGACAAATATAGGTGCAATTCCCCGCGAACTTGTTGCACAGCATCATAGCTAAAATAAACCTACCAAAATTCCTAAAAATATATATCTACACTCTTTTCTGAACTTCAAAGGGAAGGTTTTCACAGAAGAATGCTTATTCTATAGTCAAACATACCTTCTTTGATTTTGATGAACCAGCATATTTTGCAGCTTTTCCAATCAATTTAGAAATTTTTTTGGTTTCATCCTTCCCTGGAAGATGGTGTTCATCCGGCTTGTGAAAAGGATAGGTTCTTGCCTTTCCGGGTACTCTTTTCAATGATTTCCTTTTATGCTGCTTGAAATGTGACAACTTTAACAATGTATCTTCTCTCCTATCCTAGTTCAAAAGATAGATGTAACATGAATCCCCAACATTCTTGAGAATACAAAGAAGAGAGAAAAATATTCATAATTAGTATGTCCTAATGCACGCTTACCCAATGATGTGGAGTAACTCCAAGGATTGATTCTCTGAATTGCCTGCACTCGAACTACAGTTTGACATGTCTAAGAGATTTTATATGTCGGAAAGACTCAACTAGATTGGAAAAGAACAATTTTCAAAAGAATGCCATGAACCATATAGAGAAGCAGAAGTGCTCTAAAAGAAACAAATGTACCAACACAATTAAACAAATAGTCACAACCAAGATCAGTAGGAATTAAACAACACGTAGAAATCTGTGAGCAAAACTTTGGTTTTATGGCAGGTGAAGCGAGATTTGCGTTTGACTGAAATTTTGAATCGCAGAAAAATGGATGAATGTAACCAGGAAAACAGACACCAAGTTGGAAAAGTTCGACTACTAGTACATTTTTCCTCAAAAGTAGTTAAAGGTTATCACCACCTCCAGAGAAATATAATTATCCAAATGGCTTTAACGCATACCTCACCAGGATGACGACTGTTGAGAGCTTGAGCATCAAGCTTGTAGTTATGTTGTGGAATTAACTGTGAAGGATCTGAAGAATGTTCTTCAACATTCTGAGCCAACAAAATAATCATATTATCATGTAACGAAGGAGATTATAGCTGATAAAAGCACCATACATGCAAATCAGGTGACAACAAATAAAAATGCACATATACATTTCCTCAAAACCTTAAAATATAGTGAAAGGTATTGCCAAATTGCAAGAAATTGTGGAAACTAAAAACAACTTTTCCAAAAAAGAAAGGTACCTCATTCTTTCTAGACCATCGAACTGCACCTTTTCGTCCATCAAATGCATAAAAAGCAAAATGACGTAAATTCACCGTTCCAGAGTTTTCAGAAGCCTATATAACGGATACAAGGTATCAGTACCGAAATCCTGAAACTAGAAGTGACACCAACTCATTCTTAATGCAGCAGACTTTGTGCATCAAGAAGTGCAGACGTGTAACAACATCAAGGGACAACTACCTCCTCCTCATTTGCACTCCTTCTATGCTGCTCAGCATTTCGTTCAGCCATCCCGATTTGTTCAAAAGGATCTAGGTATATCTAAAAATGTTTGTTAAACTGGTTAATTAGTCAAAAAAGAGTGACACAAACAAACACACTTTACTCATCACATATCCAGGTTCTGACAATATCAAACACTGGACGTTAAAAATTTGAAAAAAAAATTTCGGTTCCCATGTAAATGAATATAGTTTTGGGGGACTCAAACTCAATGAACTGAAATGTACTAGATTTCAGTAGCGTATATACAAAGGGGGAACAAAAGCTACTATATTATAAGAACTTAGCAAACTTACATGGGGCTGCATTTCCATCCTCCCACCAACAATAACTAAACCAGAATCACCATGCCTCAAGGTGTAATTGCTTATAGAAACCGCTATCTCTCTATGGTGAGCGTTATGCGGAAAATCATCCTGTCCAACACCACCAAAACACAAGGCTATTGCAAACAACACTGTTTGAAGACAAGTTACATAGAGATTTGATACAAACACAAAGTGTACAGACCTGCAAATTGTTCTCCCATAACTTTTTGAGGTTATGGTCGAAACACATAACAGACCAACCCGAAGTAACAATAACCAGAACCCGCTTCTGAGGTCCCGAACTTTTAAAAGTTTGATCGATAACACCGGTGGCCATTGCCACCGGATGTCTACCAGAAGCAACCCTGACCTTATTAGGCAACAGAGACACCTCTGCCAGTAAACGCGCTTCACTGAATCCTTCATCGACCCGTCGTGCGTGTGGTTCCAATAGCTAGTAAGTTTCAAATGCAATCGAATATAAACTTTCCAGTATACTTCCTTTATTTATTTATTTTTTAAAAAAATAACTTTATTTTATAGAAAAATGAATAACCTGAATTTTAGCATCGTGAGTGGCAACGAGGATTTCTATCTTTCCGTCGCCATTAAGATCGGCGACGAGAGGTGGAGGGAGACGTTCAGCTTCGTATTTGATTGGATATTCATCGGACAAATGAAACCATGCTTCTTTAAACGAGAAATCTCCCTCGTGCTTTACAAACAACAGGAGAAAATAAAATTAGCACGATATTGAAGAACAGAGGTGAACTGTGGTTCATTGTTCGTGCAGTGAATTAAATGAAGAGACATAGAAGGACCTGAAGAGAGAAGAATATGGCGAAAGCGGAGAGCATAAGAATACATAAATCTCTTTTCCTCATGATAGCTTGGAGTTTAAGGATCAATGGCGGAACGGGGACATCACAGTAGAGTTAAACTGAAAAAACGATTTTGAGGCGATCAACTGAATAGAGCTTAGGAAAACAAAAGCATTGACTGAATTTTCGGAGACCATCAAAACAAATGGCCCAAATCCCTCGACAACAATTTCCGGTCCAAGTGAATTTTTTCTGTTTGCTTTAAGCCTGCATTTTCTTTTTTTTCTCGGCCATTCTTGTTTGTTCTTAATCTGAAAATATCGTCCATTCGATATTTTCGCTCATTTGAATAGCCCGCCATATCAACTCCAAAAGAGATCAATTCAACCGATTTAAAATAGTAAAAAATTATAAAATCCAGTTTAATTCAATGGATCCATAGAGAACAGAGAATCAACTGATTTTTCCTCTCTCTTGATCCCATTCAAACAACAGTTGATGAAATCATCTCACCGGCTACTTACCACAACCATTTTCATCCGATCACAGCCGACTCTCTCCAAGTTCATCTTCTATATAATACCTTCTCTATTCTCATCCCTTGAAAAAGATAAGAGTTCTCTTCCCCATTTAGATAACTAATGACCTCTCTTTTAGTTTACCCCGTTTACAACGCGGCACTACACTGTCAACTACCTTTAACCACCAACTGCCAAACCCAATATCAACATACATACATGTAAGACTAAAATTTACCAAAATTTCATCAACTGTTGAATAAATACAATTTTTTCAAGAAATATAGTGGCAACCAAAATTCAATATTGAACGATGATATTGCTAAATTTAACCTTGATACAAAAAGTATACACAACTAAAATTCAAAGTAATAAATAGGTCGTTTCATCCACCATACAATGCTCTGCTCCTCAGGATATAAACTTTAACAAGGATTAAAGGAACAAAAATGAGATTTACATCAAGTGTAACTTGTAGTTACGTGTCCCAAACGGTTCCTCTGTAGAAAAGATGAGCTTTAGGTTAATTAAATGAAATGTACAGTAAACAGTATTTTTTTTATGTGACCTTCCGTTTACGTTTGGACTCTAGGAGTGAAGAAAGGTGGGCACACTTCTTTCTCATATCTTCCAACCCGTTCTCTAGTTCCTCAATCTATGCAATTCCAAATAGAAACAACTTTTTAATACTGAACAAAATATCAATTTATAACCACAACCCGAAATTGATTCTTGGCAAAGTAAGTAATACGCACCGTTTGTTTCAAGTCAGCTTCCTTCTGTGCTTTTTCTTCACACCTGCACCAAAGGATAGACTTAAATTCCATGGAACCCTACATTATAAACCCTAAACATAGTCTAAGAATGGTTCAGCCTGTGAAACTCAAGCTGAACTTAAGATATGAACCAAGTCTCACTGGAATGAGACATGCAAAATACGACACATCCAACCAGCCAGATGTGTTTAAAAGATTAAAATGGAATTTTTACCTCATGAAAAGTTGTATGTTCTCTTCACATAACCGATCAACTGATATGGATGCCAGGTCACCTTCAGGCATGACTACATCAGGAACATCAAGACCTGGTTGTTCATCTCTTGAATCCTGCTTGCCACCGGCTGGCAAATTAGAACTATTGTTATGCTGATTAGCTAACAATTTCTTCTGCTTTGCAGCAAAACCTGGAGGCTGATAACCCATCAAGTAACAATGGCCTTTCCTGTCTTGCAAGAAACAACCTCATCTAATCAAAAGAGTGATGAACACTAGTAATAAACTAATAATAAGCCTCAGTCCATTGAACCAAGAAGCGTCATTCTTAAATAAATAAAGTCATCAACAAAACTTAATCCACCTTTATTATTAAATTTCAACAACAATTTTATGGGTATGAGCTTGCACAGGCAAGGAAATGGGGGACAAACATATTAGAAGACTGTCTACAGGCATTATAACTATAAGCTTGTAAATCTCTCTTCAACGACCATGCTCCCAGCCTCCTCTTATGTTCGAGTTCAATGTTTGTAGTCAAGTCTAAGACAGTTGATTTGGTATCTAAGACAACACCATTCCTCAATCACTAGCATCAGTTTAAACTAAAATGAAATCTGTATGTTTAGCCAAGAAAGAAAATCCAAAATTGCAGAGAACTATAAGAGACTCAGTTCTAGATATTTAAGTACTTGAAGGCTGCTCATAAATCAACTAAGGCCGTTCAAACAACAACTGTCCTACTTATGCAAGCTCTTGTCTCGCCAATTGGATTAATCACAACACCTAAGACCCTACTCTTGCAACAAAAAAAAAAAAAAAAAAAACATTTTCCTCAGTTCTGCCAACTGTTCTAGAAAAAAGGATTTAAAAGGTCAATCTCTGCAGAAATACTCTCCTCAGTTCAGCAAATCAAGAACATAAACAATAAAAATAAGTGCTTGTGAAGATAATGCCATACATATAGCTTCATCAAACTGAGACACCCAGTTTGTAAAAGGAATTAACATTAAAGAAAAGGTGAGAGAAAGTGCATGTTCATTCTTTAAAATATCATATAAACAAAAATTAGCTATCAGTGGACTTCAAGACTCAAAAAGAGCTCCTCATTTTGTAAGAAAGTTTATCAGGGAGATTTCAAGACTGACCTCTCACCCCCTTTTCCCCCTTATAGAAAACCCAGAACTAT
Source organism: Gossypium anomalum (assembly GCA_025698475.1). Classification (NCBI taxonomy): domain Eukaryota; kingdom Viridiplantae; phylum Streptophyta; class Magnoliopsida; order Malvales; family Malvaceae; genus Gossypium; species Gossypium anomalum. The sequence goes on from CM046966.1 coordinate 24,196,338, forward strand.
AATTTTGCACTCTGAAAATTGAATGGCAATCTAAAAGCAATTTATGATAAGGAACCAACCAGTACTCATGAACCATCTGCTTTAGCCTATTTTCCAGCCGGACAAACAGTGAAGACCTCTCAAAATCCTGCTTGTCATGTGCTGGTTCTATAAAGTCAGCTTCAAGAACACCTGCAATATAAGCAATGCAACCATAAATAACATAAATTGAGAGAATACCTAACAAGAAATTTAGAGAAAAAGTGTATTACCAACAACACCATTCCCTATCACAGAGCCATCACTTTTCACTTTCCAGAAGGGCTGCATCAACGTGAACAAACTTGTCAGATCAGTACCATAATCAAGTATGTCAAAAGTTTTCAAAACATGCAGAACACCATGTCATACAATTGGCGGTAAGTCCTTGAAATAGCTTTAAATTCCAATTTATCAGACTTTCAAGCAAACTTGAACTCACTGAAATTAGATGCACTAGTGTCAGCACTCACCACTATCTTCCATGCTTACGCAAAGTTTAGAACCTTAAGTTTCATAAACATTCAAATTTAAAACCTTTTATTCATAGAGGATTAAATATACTGATCCAGTCTGCTGTAAGATCATCATAAATCACAAATGAAAAGATCAAATGAAGAAAAGATAAAAAGTCTATCAAATAAAAAAAGATAAGATAAAAAGAAATAAAATTAACCAAAAAAAAAGATCAAATGAGCAGTATAAAAACATACCCTGATAAGGCGATTTTTATGGTATACATTAAATCCCGATACATTTGTAGGGGTCTCCTTTATAAATCCAATGGTAGTTTCCACTGAACACTACATTAGAAGAAGAATTCCATAAGTTTCCCAAGTAAAAATTACCTCTAAAGGACCGCTAATAGAATTAAATTTGAAGGTCAAAACCTTGAATATAATGATAGCAGAGAATAGAAGCAATACAAAGTACTAGGGAGACTACAACACAAATCTCAGCACAATTATAACATTTACTGCAGAACAAAGAAGTGGGAAAAGGAATTTATTTCACACAGAACAGAAGATATCTTAGCAACTTATACTTACCTCTTTTGATCCGGCAGCTACTTGGGGTTTGTATGTTACAACCTTTGGATATTGTAACTCGTCAGCGATATTGAACTGCTGGACAGGTTTCCCCCTTAATATGATCTGGAAGTTATTGAATTTTCTGAGGTATAGCATTGAAGCATATGCCTAGGCAGAGAAAAGAGTTATAAGTTCAAGCATGTGGTAGCTAGCAGTTGAAACTAAACAAAAAATGTCCAAACTTAACAGGTTACCCTCAGTGAATACCGGAGGCGGTAAGAAATATGGGATTGAAGTTCAACTGTCTTTTTGAGTACTTTAGTAGTAGCTTCACGAAGAGCTTCATCTCTCAGTCGAATGTCCTTTTTAAAAATAACATAAAAAATAGTAAAAGCCTTGAGGTTAAACTTCTTATGTCTATAAAATATAAACAAATGTACATCAACCTATTAGAAACAGTGAAGACAGGATGATCAAAAGATTTCTTTCATAAGTAAAGGCATTGAAGATCCAATAACTAGGTCTGAGCAGAAACACACAAATGCTGGAACATTTTGCTTCTCACAGTATATTACTAAAATTATACTACAAGAAAAATCTCAGACAGATCTCATATCTTACAGCACCATGCACTTACCTCATCATCATCATCAAAAGCCAGTTCATATATGCCTTCATCATTCAGCCATAAGTTGTATATTATTATTTTTGTTCCATGTGGTCCAATATCATCAAACTGGGAATACAGGGAGAAAAAAGTCTAGTTAGAAAAAAAAAATGCTCACACACTGCTAGACTACTGCAACTTAGCTGCTCTTCTAGTACTTTATGCAACTTTATTTGCAGTTTGAAAGGCAATCAAAAAAATTTCCAAGGAAGTAATTGCATCAGTACCAGAATTGACCTTTGTATTTCTAATTCCTATCTATGTAAGAATACAACCATAGTGCCAAACAATATTGAAATTTGAAAATGTTATGCATGTAGTTTAGAATTCAACTGGGCAAATCATCATGGAGCTCCTGAACAGGCCTAACAAAACTTAGTTGCCAAACCTGTAGCAGCAGATCCTCCTTTAATGAAAAGGGAGACCATTCCAAGATAGTTTTCAAGTTAGAAGACCAATCATCGTGTGTGCTGTAAATTATTGGCTCTGCCCAATGACCAGAAATATCAAAATCAATCTGCAAACAGAAGTGAAACAAAAAGCAACTGAGTTGTGGACATTAGGAGTTAATGGAAATCCTCAAACCTAGCTCCTTCAAGGGACAAGGAAAAGAATCCAAAATACTAAGGATACAATGAATTACCATAGGAACAATGACATCATCCTGTCCAGTTCGGCGTAGAAAAGTATAAGATAGAAGTCCCACGCTCTGTGTTGCTTTGCTAAGGACATATTTGGAGAAAAAGAAAAGAAAAGAAAGGTCAAACAACATCTACTAGTATTAAGTTAGAATCAGAAGTAGAAGAAGCATACAAAATGGACCAGGCAGAGCAGCTTAAACAAAATACATTCAGAAGAGAAACAGCACATTTTGCCCCACCCAACCCCGCTCCCCGTTTTTTCCCGTTTCTAACCTTCTAAGGTTTGTTCAAAAATCAGCAACCTGTCTGCCTAAGTACCATTCTGAACAGTAAAACAGAAATACGGAGAAATGAAAAGGGCAACATCTGTTGAGAAGATACACATATTTGTCACCAACCAAAAGCCTAAACTCTCTAGGAACAAAAATAAATGGAAAGGAATAACGCTTTCAAATTCCATGCATTCAGAAGTACCAAGGAGATCTAGACAACTTATCCTATATAACAAATAAAATGAAAGACAATATCATTTAGAGAATGTCTAAACATCTTCATGGAATTTTCAAAATCAATGTGTATTACTGCAGAGAGCATTATACCCTGCCCTAGTTGACCGACTAAAAACAATAACATCAGCACCTAGTCGCATGGTACTTGTCTTGAATCCATTTCCATCTGCAAAAACAGGCGCACACCAACATCAACATAAAGTCATAAAAGAATATTTGGAGTCGTGTTGAACATAAATGCAGGTCTTTCTAACAATAGTTTCAGGACTGCAACCACAATAAGTAATGAGCATAGAGATAAGGGCAACAAAATCGTTAAGTCAAGGAGTAAACTGATAAAACAAGATAAGTAGTAAGACTTACACTGTCCAATTGTTGTATTTGATTTCTTAGAAGAATAACCCAAGCTCATACATTTCCGAAGCAATACAGGATCCATTCCTCCACCATCATCTGCAAAAGTAAGCAAGAAGTTAAAAGATTTTATATCATAAACCACCATCATTCTAGGAGTGAAATAAGCAGACCAAAGTCATATTATTATACCTAGAAAAAGTAAAGCTGGACCTGGAGAATTATCCATCTTTATATCAATTTTATCAACCTTTATAAAAGTTGCACCATGTTGAATCTGTAGAAACAGTCAGGTAGAAAATGGCAGTTAAAAAACAGATTCAACAGAGTGATTATTAAGGATCCATTGACAAATAAATTAGATTTTTGCTTACTTCATCCACAGCATTGTCCATTAGCTCTGCAATTGCTGCAAGGGGGCGGAGATATAAATCCAACTAATACAAACAAAAGACAAATCCAGAACTCAGCTAGCGGGAAATCCAGTTACCTCCAAACGCCCACTTATGCGACGTCGCATTTGAATGAAGAAACTTGGGGTGTACACGCGCATGCTCCAATGCACCTTAGAATTAAAAAAATGAGAGAAAAAGCTCAATTGGATTAAAAAGACAAAAACAAGAAACCTTAGGCATAAAAATTTAGTGAAAGGAAAAAAAAAAAAAAGGCGAACCTTCAAGCAGAGCTGGTTTGGAAGTGGGGCCAATGACATAATTCCCCGCCTTCCAGAAACTTCGAGAGTCTAGGGTTTCACCGGAGGGTAGTGCCGGCGGCGTGATGGGTCCTGAACTCTCTGGTATTTCAGGACTGGATATATTCCGTCGAAGTTGTCGTTCTCCGAGAGAGGAAGCTTTATTTCTGGCGACAGTTTGAGCGTCGCCGTCATCGTCGCTGCTGGCTATGTCTACAACATTGAGATGCTCTTTTTCAACCTTCGGAGGCATTCTTTTAATTTATGTTTGCTGAGTCTGGAAATCAGGTTTTTTCAGAGCTTTTTCTTTATTTATTTATCTGGGGGAGTGAATTGAAAAAGCGTTTTGTTTTTAAGCCAAGAGCTCCGATACGGTCTCTGGATGTCTTAAGCTTAGGTTGGAAATCAGCTATTGGGCCTGAACCTGACTCTTATATATATATATATATATATATATAAACATAAAATATTATTTATATTATAATAATAATTAATTAATTAATTAAAAACCTACAATGCTCAACAACAGAACACCCTTTACAACCTTATCTCCCATTCCCCATTAATTTTTTCATTAACAAGTCTATCTCTAGTTACGTTCCTTACTGAGTTGACATTGCCAAACTTCCACGAAGCTTTTTGTTCCTTCCCTGCCAAATCAGATATGAAGACACACTTCCCTTTTCCTACTTGCTGCATCTAAACAGTAACTTTTTGCCAAGAATGTACTTTCTACAAACTAAAAGCCTATTGTATCCATGCTCCCTTTAAGTATGAACAACACACAAAAGTATGCTCCATTATCTCCAGTTCCTAATTACACAATATACATTCAGGATTAACTTGAAGTCCCCCATAAAAGCATCTTATCTTGCAAAGATCCCCTGCCTTTAGATTAGATATCCTTGATGCAATTTTACAAGAAGCAACTTCAATTCACATTGCTTAGACAATAGGAACCCATTCCAGAGTGGCATCCAAATAATTCTCCATCCTTGAGTTCAACCATAGTACTAGCAGTAGCATCCGACTCAACACAATCCAATCGCTGTCTCAAAGTTGTAGCTCATTCAGTATAGAGTGTTTTCCCAAAGCACTAATACTACACCCAAGTCTCTTTTGAAAATATAACTCAACTGCTAATTGTTCTAATCAAAACGAAATAGCTGCCTTACTCAAATATAGATTCAACTAGTTTTTTTTACCCATCTTAAAATTTTGATACAATATTTATGCAGAGATTGATTATATATTAATTAAAATATACTGAAATAGTAAAAGAATTTTATTTTATTTTTTAATAATTACATTTTATTAAATTAGTTCATATAGAGTTTTTTATTTTGTTTTAAGATTTCATAAATAATATGCTTATGAATTTAAAATATAATAATTAATAAAAATAAATATTAATTAATATTACAACCATTTTAAAAAATAATTTTGATAAATAAAATATCCTTAAACTAATTAGTAATATTAATCTCACAAATTAAAGTTTATAGTTCAAAAAATGAACGTCTGTATGCGTGATATCTTTACGTTTTGCATGTAAGTTCTTTTAAATATTAATATTAGTAACTTGACTTTCAAAGTTGGGAGATAGCTGAAAAGAGTCTGCTGCGATAGCATGTTTCCCTAGTCTGCTACGATAGCACGTCTTGTTTTTCTTTTGATTTTCTTTTGTTTTTCCTTTTGATCTTGACCATTGTCAGCGACAATTTCAATTGGTGATTTCGTTATTTTAAGGTGAATCCATATGGAAGAAAATTTTGGCAACCTCAACATTGATGACGACTAGGAGGTTCCAGTACGTTTTGCAGAGAAGATGAAGATGTAATTGAAGATTACAGTTGGTGTTTGGTGGGACGAGTTTTAACAGAAAGCATGGTGCACTTTCCATCATTAAGGAATACGATGGCATATTTGTGGCACATTAGGAGGGATTTCAATTACAGACTTGGAGAAAAAAGGATTTTATTTAGGTTCTACAATCAAATTGATTTTAAAAGGGTGGTGGAAGGAATGCCTTGGTTTTTCAATAGGCACCTAATTATTTTTCATAAGATGGAGAGGGGGGAGGATCCATTACAAATTCCGTTGAACCATGTTGTATTTTGGGTGCAAGTTCATAACCTACCACTAGGGCTCTTGACTGAAGGAATGGCAAATCAAATCGGGAATTTCATCGGTCAATTTTTAGAATATGATACGAATTTGGTTACAAGAGGGCTAAGAAAATTCATGCATATTAGAGTGAACTTGATGTTCGTGTTCCCTTAAAACGAGAGAAAAAAGTTATTCTTGATAAGAATAATTCAAGTTATGCACAATTTCAATATGAGAAAATTACAATGTATTGTTTCCTCTGCGGAAGATTAGGGCACGATGAGGGTTTCTGCCTGATTCGATTAACAATGGAAGAACAGGATGTGGAGTTCGGGTGAGATAGTTCGTTAAGGGCGCAATCAAAGAAAGTGTTGCAGATGACGAGTCCATGGTTACGAGAGGAACCAAGAGAGGGGGCCAAAGTAGAAGAAAGAACAAATAGCAAACAACATGGGGGAAATCAATCAACTAAATCTCTAGAGGAAAATAGGGGTAGCAATATGGGAAATCATGGAATAATTGGAAAGGGGAATGTTCAATCTAGGGCAAAATTCTTTAACCCATTAGTTAATGAAAGAGTATCTATCAAAGGCAAAGAAGTAGTGCAAGAATAAGAAGACAGATCGCTTGCGTTAAAGGAATGCAAAAAGAGGAAAAGATTACATTGTGAAGGTCAAGAAGAAGCCAACTCATATAAAGTGATGAGATCCAACAAAGATAATGAATTAGTGTTGGCTGCTAGAAAGTAGGCCGACCAGTTGCAATGAAAATCCTATGTTGGAATGTTTGCAAGTTGGGGCAACCGCGAGTAGTCCGTAATCTCAAACATAGTTTGAGACAAAGTAGGCCCCAAATTTTGTTTCTTATTGAAACAAAAGTAAACACAAAAAAAATGGAGAGAATAAAGAAAAGTTATGGTTTTGGGAACAGAATTGCTATAGGAGCAGATGATTTGAAAAGAGGCTTATCGTTATGTTGGAAGAAGGAGGTGGACATAACTTTAATGAGTTTTTCTAATTCACACATTGATGTGGTGATAAAGGAAGAATCAGAAGAGATAATATGGAGATTTAGTAGCTTTTATGGAGCACCTGTGGAAGGATTAAGAAAGGATTCATGGACTTTATTAAGGCATCTTGAAAAGGAATGTGATTTGCCATAGCTTATGATGGGAGATTTCAACAAGATAATGTTTTCTTTTGGAAAGAAAGGGGGACATGTACGAGAGGAGAGACAAATGAGCACTTTTTGGGAGGTTTTACGAGAATGTGATTTAAGTAATAACATTAGAGAGGACTTGATAGGGGCGTGGAAAATACCGAATGGTGGGACCTTTTTCTAGGATACTCGATCGAACATATGCCGCATAGTTTTTCTGACCATTGTCCAATTATGCTTATTACAACAGGAAAAGTTAAAGGACAAAATCTTGTTAAACCGTTTTATTTTAGATTCAATGTTGATTGAGTATTGGAAGAAAATTTTGAAGAACAAGTGATCAAAGTTTGGAGGGCCTGTGCGGGAGACATTCCTGAGAAATACTTGGGATTAAGTTAAGTAGATGGGCTAGCAAAAACAAGGCATTAAGAGAAGGGAGAAAGCAAGGATTATTTTCTAAACTGAAGGAGTTGTATGAAGATGATTCCATTGATGAAGTTTTAGCACAAATCATGGATTTAAAGCTTACGTTAAATTTAAAAGCCGATAAAGAAGATATTTTTTGGGAACAGAAGGCAAGAGCCAATTGGCTTAAATTGGAAGATCAAAATATTTCTTTTTTTCCATAAGGTTGCAAACGAGCGAAAGAAGAAAAACACAATTAGAGGCCTCAATGGCGTTAATGGGAGATGGATAGATGATGAATTTGAACTTATTAACATTGCTTCTCATTTTTTTCAAGATCTCTTTACGTCTAAGGCAGTAGGCGAATGTGGTAGGATCTTCGAAAGTAGTCAACCTTGCATATCCAATTTTTTGAATGTGGAATTAATGGTGGATTTTCAAAAGGAAAAAGTTGTTGAAGTTGTGAATTCGATGTCGCCACTAAAAAAATCAGGTAAAGATGGTTTTCCTCCTCTTTTTTATCAAAAGTTTTGGCATATTATAGGGGATGATATTTGTAACTATCGTTTGGATATGCTAAAAGGAAGGAAAGATCTATAAGAAATTAATAGAATAAATATTGTTTTAATACCCAAAACAAGCTCACCAAGCAATATGAATCAATTCAGACCGATCAATTTGTGTAATGTGCTCTACAAAATAATATTAAAGATATTGATCAACAGATTTAGAAAAGTATTGGATATATGTATTGATGAGTATCAAGGCGCTTTCATTCCAAGAAGGCAGATCATGGACAATATTCTAGTGGCTTATGAAATTCTACATTCGTTCAAAAAAAAAAGAAGGAAGGATCAACTAAATCGTTTGCCTTAAAACTCGGTATGAGTAAAACGTACGATGAGGTTGAGTGGAATTTCATTGAAAAAATAATGCAAAAGATAGGCTTTTGCAATGTTTGGATTACTTTAATTATGAAATGTGTAACTATAGTGACATATTCAGTGGTTTTTAATGGGGTACAAGGAGATGATTTTAAACCTAGTAGGGGATTGAGACAAGGGAATCTCCTAAGCCCCTATTTATTTATTATATGTGTGCAAGGTTTTTCCAATCTGATCACAAGGGCGAAAAGTGCTTGTTTTATTAAAGAAGCCAAGATAGGAAGAAGTAGTTTGGCAATCACGTGTTTATTCTTTGCAGATGATAACATACTGTTTGGAAAGGCGACAGAGGAAGGGGAAAAAGTGACAAAAGTTGAGGTAAAAGATTATGAAAATGTATCAGGCCAAGTTGTTCATTTTGATAAATTGTTAATTTACTTCCGCAAAAATACAAGTTTTAACAACAGGGAGAGCGTCAGGAGAGTCTTTGGCTTTCGAATTGCAAATAATCCCGAGAAATATTTTGGATTACCAACAATGGTGGGGAGATGCAAAAGACATGCTTTTAACGAAATCAAAGAAGTAATCATTAGGAAATTAGAGAATTGGAGCATGAGGTTTTTATCTATTGGCAAAAAAGAAGTGTTGATAAAATAGGTGTTGCAGGCACTCCCAATTTACGCAATGCAATATTTTATGTTACCAAATTCTTTTTGCAGGGAGTTAGAAAACGTGTTTAACAGATTCTGGTGGTGTAATACAGTTACAAATGAAGGCATTCATTGGTGCAGCTGGTCAGCCATGTGTAACACGAAATCGCAAGGGGGATGGGGTTTAGGAACTTATCAAAGTTTAATGTTGCCTTGTTAGCCAAACAAGGATGGAATCTAATTACGAACCCAACCAGCTTGTTTGCACATGTTATGAAAGCTAAATATTATCCTATAGGTGATTTTTTGAATGCAAGACTGGGATATTACCCATCGTTTACCTGGCGTAGTATCTGGAATGCCCGCTCCTTACTGGAACAAGGATTGGGATAGAAGGTAGGGAATGGTGCCTTTATTAATATATGGAATGATAATTGGCTGTCAGGACCTGGGGAGGGACAAGTACATTGTCAGAATATCAACAAAAACTTTACAAAAGTTAAAAGACTTAATTGAGATGGAAAAATTTACCTAGAATGTAGAATCCTTTAGAATTATATTTGATGAAAAGACAATAAAACGGATCCTTGTGATTCCACTGGTGTGTCAAAATCAACCAGATATCTTGGTATGGCAGGGTGATAAATCAGGAAATTACATAGTCAAAAGCGGTGACAGATGACTTGATTTAGAGAATTTACACAATACAGAAGACAACACTGCTTTACAGAATTCTAGAATGCATACATTCTTTACAAATATGTGGAAGATTAAAGTAGCAGCTAAAATCTGGATACACATGTGGAAACTTTCGAAGGGGCTTTTGCCTACGCTTTATAACTTAAAAAATAAAGGCTTGATGAGAAAAGCTTGTTGCCTAGTTTGCAAGGAGGATGAGGAAACTGTGACACATCTGTTCCGATATTGTGAATTCACAAAGAAGATCCTGCAAGATCTGAGAGTCGAAGATTCAACCTCAGACAGAAATCAAGAATGGCAAAATTGGTTAGTGGATTTCTTCTACCAAAATGAAAGCAAAAAATGTAAAACTCTTATGATATCTTTCTAGGCACTATGGTTCAACAAAAACAGAATATATCACAAAGGACAAACCCCAAATGAACAATAGGTGATTTCCTTTACTAAAGCATACTTATCGGAGAACGAGTTAATCGAAAGTGTTGTAATGTCAAGAACAGTGCCTAAAAATGTTAAATGGGAACCACCTGATGGGAATATGATCAAAATTAATTTTGATGCCTCTTTTCAACAGGATCTTAACATTTCTAATGCAGGTATAATTGCAAGAAATAAATATGAACTGATTATAGCTGCATGCATTTACCCGTTCTCAAACATCTCGACACCGAAATTGGCAGAAGCCTGAGCATGCTTGCATGCAGTCACTTTTGGGGAGGAATTAGGCTTCAGAGAAATCTGCATGGAAGGTGACGCGTTGACGGTAATTAAAGGGGTAACTGTAACAAAAGAAGAAAAATCTTGTATCAGCAATGTGATTAAAGCAGTCCAAAATAAATGTGCAAATTTCACAAAAATAACATTAAGATTTGTACCTAGATCGGCCAATACTGCAACACACGCGTTAGCAAAAGAAGGAAAAAATCATGTATGGCCGAGATACTGGATAGAGGAGGCTCCAACTTCAGTAGAAGATATTGTGAATAAAGAAAGGATCGGATTTGAAAATGAATGATTTCGAAGGACATGGGCTGAGATTGGAAAATCTTTGTCTTAATTTCGAAGAACTCAGTTTTGTTAGGCAGAGGGCTGAATTTTTGATGTTTCATTATCCCTGATTAGGGTAAGAAGCCTTTACTCTGCTACTGATGTGAAAATAGAGATTAAGAGATTTAGGGGGAGACGAACGGAGGCTAATATGCTTTTCTTTAAGTCTTTGTTTTTCTCTTTAAGGTTTTCTTATTTTTTGGGTTGCACCTTTTGGTGACCCTCTGTGCTCTTCTTTTTTTTTTTTCTTTTATCACGTGGCGTTTGCCTTCTCCACTATAATAAAACATCAGTTGGCTTTTCAAAAAAAAAAATTTAATATCAGGTTATGCATTAAAAATAGAGATACTAATTGGTTGGGTCAAGTTGGGTTCGAGTCAGACGCATATAAGGTATTTAAACAAGTTTTTAAGCTTAGGGTTGACTCGATTTAAAAAATGGGCTTACTTTTTTGCCAAAGCCCAATATAATTTAAAATGGTAAACTTAAGTCTGTCCTAACCCGCCTATATTTGATTTTTTTTATTTGTTTTTATTTAAAAATTATTATTTTAAAAAAATATAATACACTGAATGCACTAAAAAAATGCTAAAATAAAAGTTTTCTACAAATATTTATATTAAAAAACACTATCATAAATATAATAAATATTTTATTATATTAAAAAATACAAATAAATATAATAAATATTTTATTGTATTAAATATAATTTTTAAAAATTTTATATTTTGGGTTAGATTATTTAATTGGGTAGTTTTTTTTAGGTTTTGGATAATGGGTTTAATTATTATTGGGTTAGTGATTTAATATAAATATAAATATAAATATATAATTATCATTTAAAATATATATAATTAATATAAATATTTTTATAACATAATATATTCGGGTCAGGCCAAAAAATCTTATCCAATGCCCAACCTATATAAAAATATGCATTAAATTTTATCCAAACTCATTTTTCGGATCTCGTATTTTTATCCAAACATTTTTATTTTTCAGACGGACTTTCAAACATAGACAAATAACCTGACTCATGAACAAATTTAATTAAAAATATTACAAATTAGTTAGTAATGTGTGTAATAACTCAAATCTGAATGCAATGGCATTTGGCCAGAGTAAAATTTATTGGTGTCGAAATATATATTTCAACATAGTTTTGCTTTTGGGAATCATTGTTGGGTTGAAACATAAAAGGAAAAATGTACTTATGCAAAAAGAAAAATGGTAAGTTTACAGCATCTAAATTAGATTAAAAATTATTGAATGTATATATTTAGATATTGGAACGATTTTTTTTTAATTTTATCTAAGTAAAAATTGAGTTTCATCTTTATAACATAAATCGTAAAATTTTGCTTGAATTCTTTATTTTTATAATTAAAATTTTATAATAATGAGCATGTTGATTGGTATTCTTTAGTTCAGACATGACATCCTCAAAATCTTTTGGAGTGTTTGCTTTGACAGCTTTCCAAAGCAAATCTTTTAATTTCTTTGGTTTGAAATCAACTTTCTTTAAATTGGTATGTAAATGTCTAACACAATGTCTTGTTTTTGTATTAGGAAACAACATGAATATTGCTTCTATAAGTCCCTACAAACAGAATAAAAATAATCTAATTCTTTGGCATACCATCCTAAACAAAAACAACATAAAACAAAGCAAACAAATGGAGTTTTACCTTTTGTTTGTCAAACACTAAAGATATCTTATATGAGTTCACAATTTCCAAGTCCAATGCGAGCAACTCCAAGAACCAGAGCTATGATGTTTAGTTTTCACTTTCAACAACAGCATATGCAATAGGATAGATGTCATTATTTGCATCTATCCTAACAGTTGTTAGTAGGTAGCCACCAAAGTAGACATTCAAGAAACATCCATCTAAACCTATTATCATCTTACAATCAGTCTTATACTCATCTTTGCATGCTTGCAGATAGACATACATCCTTTGAAATAACATGTTATTCAGATAACAGATTGTTGTTAATCTAACATTTTGGACCTAAACCTCCAACAGATATTCATAAATCTTCTCATATTGAGCCTTATAAGCTCCTTCAATTCCATTGCTCTAAGTTTAACCCTCTTACATTTGGATAGTGAGACAAGGCAAAGGAAACCTCTTTTGACATCTTGTTGTAATGATGTCAAAGAATAATCAGAATTAGCAATGAACTTGCCTTTAAGTCTAAAATCTGGTTTTTAGACACAAAAAGCTCAAATGCGGTTGAAATCTATGCTTTTCTTTTGATGTTTTCTTTTTAAGTCTTAGGGATTGTATTTTATTTGGTTGTTTTCTTCTTTTTTATTCTTATTTGTAAAATGTTGTTGCCTTACTTCAATAAAGATGTCCAACCTTTGTTTTAAAGAAAACAATTTAAATTACATAACGACAAAATGTGTAGTGATACAATTAAAAATTTTTGACGAGTGATTGACATAATTGCTTAAACTTTTACGTTTTCGAATAAATGTTATGGAAGCAACAACAAACAACGATCTAAGATTACGTGCTTTTGAGCACTAATACTATAGCATGACACGTGTTAACTCCATGTAAAGCCAAGTGTCAATCAAAGAATTTTGCTAAGTAATTCAATTTTTTTAAGTTAAAAACCTCCTGCATGGATCTTTGGTTATTATAAACTCAATATAGTAACCTTATGTTGGATGTGCCAAGGACTTGCCTCAAGAAACCAGCCACAAGTTTTTTGGGCAAAAATTATAGGGAAAACTACACAGATACACTTAATTGTTTTTTTAAGCACTTAAAGTAAAAGGGTAAAATACACCAACAGTCACTCAATTTTGATGCAGCTAACAAAAAGCCACTTTGATTTTAATTCAGTCACTCAACTTTCGAAAAGTAATAAATCAATCACTAATGTTATCAAAAAGTGAAAAATCAGTCACCCATTAACATTTTCCATCATAGGCTTAATGAGACCACCAATGTTGCCAATTAACTAGTTGATGCGGCCAGTTAACTTGCCACGTTGGACGAGGCAAAGTTGAGTGACTAATTTTTTTGTCTTTCATTTTCTATTTTTTTAAATAAACGACCCAATATTTTTACTTTTTTATTAATGGTCCAATATGTTTATGCTTTTTCTTCTCCATCCCAACAATCTCTGTTTTCAAATATGATGATATGCTTCTTCTTTTTTCTTCACTAACATGAATATGTTCAACTTAAAAAAAAAAAGATGCAGTTTCCATTTTCCACGAAAGAGATATGATGGTCAACTTTAAACATCATCATTATCCATTAACTACTGTGGGTCTAAACCTCACATGGGTATAACCAACAAGATGCATTAACTGACAGAGTTTCCATTTCAATACAAACCATATGTACCAAACAGAACACTAATAATCAGATATCTACCAAACATCACCATGGTAGTAAACTAATAAAAAAGTTTTTAGATGAAAGGTAATAAAGAAAATAAAAACCCCGTACAGAAAAAGAAAACAGAAACAACAACAACCTCACTATTTTATCCCAAAATCATGGCAAATTTTAAGTCCAAAGTATCTGGTATGATGACGATGACGACGACTACGACAAAGAAGAATAAGAAATAAAGATGACCTGAGAAGATATGAGATGGTGAATTTGGCCAGATATGGCGAAGAAAAGATCTCGTCCGTTCCCGTCACCGGAACTATTTTTTGTGAAGTTTGCCTCACCGTTGGTGTAACAGCCCATTTTTAGTCAAATCGGAACAGTAATTTCGGGACATCAAATCTGACGTCGAAATATTTATTCTATTAATATTTTAATGTTTACAGCATGATAGTATGATTGTGTAAAAAAAATTTTAAGAATTTTTATCATTTGAATGCTTAATTCGACAAAAAGGACTAAATCACGTAAAGTGTAAAAGTTGAGTTCTATTAGCTAAAGGTGCCTAATAGCTATATAATTTTAAAGTGGAGGTCCTTAAGTGATAATTAGACCATTAGTATGTTAGTGGATGATAATGGTTTGGCATTTTGTGTAATTATTAAAGATTATAAAGGTTATATTAGTAAAAAGGTAATTAAAGGTAAATTAAATAAAACAAAAGGAGTAAAAAAATTATCATCATCTTCCATTATTTCAACCGAAATTAACAAGGGAAAAATCCATTTTGGAGACCTAGGTTTGGCAAACCAATTTCGTTCAATTAGGCATGACTTTTATCCTGTTTTTAATGATTTCTATGTTTTGGAGTCTTTGTAACTTAGTCTAGCTAGCCCAGGGACTAATTTGCAAAACTGTTAAAGATTTAGAGTTTTACCATTGATGAATATGTGTGTATTTTTATGTTTGATGATAGAAAATGAATGGTTGTTGTTAGATAAACAACATTTGTTAAGTGATTTTTGATAAAATTGTCAATTAGGGATTAAATTGATAAATGTGATAAATTATGTGGTAAAGTGTGAAATAATGAAAAAATGGGCTACTATGAGTATAGGTGAAATTCGGCTAGCATGGGTGTGGACTCAATTGCATGAATTTGTATTTTTGTAAGCTAGGGACTAAATTCTAAAGAATTCAAAATTTAAGGGGTAAAAGCATAATTCTGCCATAATATGATTTTTGGGTTAAATTGAATAGAATGATATTTAAATAAGTTAAATTTGATTATATATAGATCAAGAAAAATGAAGTTCGGAATTAGATCGGAGGAAAAACAAAATAGTTGATTGATAGCTCGATTCTCTCCGTATAAATCTGAGGTAAGTTCGTATGTTAATAAGCCTTAATGTAATTGTATTTTAAATACTTTATAATTGTATTGTTGATAAATATGACCTTACGAAAATGTTCGACAAAGACTCAACAATATGAAATCCATGTTGAACCATAGATAGGGGTTATTGTGTTTGAGTGCTGGTCCATACGTTCTACCGGTGGCTGAGTTTTTTGGCATGTGTTACGGATTCTCGTCAGCTTGTGTGAGTATCATCGTTTAGTTACGTCTTGACTATTAGCTTGTGTGAGCAGACCCTATGATAGCTCGAGAGTGAGCATTATATGAGATATGAGATTGAGATGGTTTCGACCATGTATTGGCACTTAGGGTGCGAGATTCCCGAGTATTCGATATTATTCCAAATGGTTCAACGGGTATATTGAAGATATGAAAGGGTAAGAGATTGATACGTATCAGTGCAAGTATGTACGTAAACCGTATAAGCATTGAATCTATGAAGTTTGTGAGTTACATGATCTACTATGTGGATGAACATATATTAGCCTTGTGATTAAGTTAAATTATAGTGTTTTATGATAGATAACTCAATTTGTGAATGAATGGTAAGTTATATTTATTAATCATACGAGCTTACTAAGCTTTACAGTTTACTTTGTTTATTTTTCTGTGTTTTATAGTGATTTTCGAAGCTTACTCAGATTGAGAGTTGTCGGAGATCTCATCACACTATAAAGCTGTCATTTTGCTACTTTTGAACTTGTGAATTTGGTTATATGGCATGTATAGGAGTTTTGGTTTTTATTGCCTATAAGTTGGTAATGTATATAGCCAATTGATTTGGCTTATAAATGATGTATATTTTGGTTATGTGTATAGCCATGTGATTTGGCTTATTTTGGTATACTTAGTTATGCGTATAGATATGTAAATGGCCTTTTGCTATGTGGTTTATAATAGCTATGTGGATGCTTGTTGTGAATTGGCCATTTGAGTATCAAATAGCTGAAATTTGAGATATGGTATGCATGTGGTTTGGGCAAAATAATGCATAGTTGAAGTTAACCATTTAGGTGATTTTTTAATATGAAATTGGTATGTTTTGAATTGGCAAAACATGTTGTTATTAGAATTATAGTTGTTGGTATTGAAATAGCATGATTTAGGCTTGGTTGAGATTGGTTTGAATGCCTATTGAAGATATGGTCATATGCAATTTGGTTTGTGTAGGTGAATGCAAGATTGGGTGAGAAAGATGGCTTGGAAAATAGCCTATTTTTGTCCACACGGGTAGAGACACGGGCGTGCCTCAGCCGTGTGTGACACACGGTTAGGTGGCACGGCCGTGTGCCCCCTGATGTTTATTTAAAAACCAAGTCAGTAGCTCCACATAGCTCAGTACACGGGCGTGTGACTAGGCCGTGTGGCATAAGTCAGTAATACCCTCTAGTTTTCACACTGCCTAACACACGGCCTGATACATGGGAGTGTAAGGTCATTTCAAGGGGTACACGGGCTAGTCACACGGGCGTGTGGTCGGCTGCATGACCCAAGTGTAACGTATAGGTTTGTGCAAGTGTACATAGTCGTTATAAAGTAATAAGTAAGTATCGAGTTATCATCTCCACAGGGATTATATTTGTGTTAAATCACTTAATTGTAAAATTATACTAACAACTTGGTAAATAAAAACACAATATGGTTGAGAAGTGATGATTAAAACATATTAAACTAAATACAATGATCCCTAATGCAAGTTATCCTAAGTATGCAAACTATATGAATGAAATAGATTTTAACAAAATTAAACACAATTTGCAACAATTATAACATAAGTAAACTAGGACAATTACTTTAATCAAACTCAATTTATTATCAACATGCTTAATAACATTAAGAAAAACATTCCATGGCAACTCAATCTTTCATGAGTTTGGAAACCATATTAGGTCCTTTCGGAATCCTTTACTTAGTAAATATGCATTTTACTGATTCTTATTTACTAAGGGTTTCTTAGCATTCATGTGAGGTAACAGGGATGTGTTAGGTTTGAAACAGTTTAATCACACAAATCTAAAAACTATGCAGTTAACAGAGCTTGGTTAGAGTTGTTATGCAACTTGCAATTTAATTGGGTTAGGATCTAAATTGAGTATGCACATTTCAATTATGCGCCTACTAGTCGTTATTTGGTTAGGATCGCTCAGCTAATTCAGATGCATTTCAATCACGTATGAACGAAATACAGACTTGATTTTAATTGAAAACATGATCGATTGAGGCGCAAACATTATAAGCATGAATCAAATAAATATTATTTAATCTAAGCAATCATCCTAGCTTAAATAAAATTAAGCTAACATTGTTGTAAACAAGAACACAGAACACATAGCAAACATTTTTAGATTAAATTAAAAAAAAGAAAGATTAAACCCAAATCAGAGTGGTTGTTACCCAAGACTCTGACTGACGAGGCTCCTTCGCTCTTCGCTTTGCTCCTTTGCTGATGGCTTTCCAAGGTGGTTGACCAAGGGCTCTTTAAGAGGCTTAATTGCTAAAATCTCTATGAAGAGATAATGCTAGGTGTGGGGAATGGAAAATGCTAAGAGAATTGAAAGAAAAGAGAGAATGTTGAGGGATAAGGGATGATGAATGAGGGAATGAAGGGGTCTTATTTATAGGTGAAGAGAGGTGGGTAGTTTGCTAAAAATAGCTGGGTTTAGTCTCTTCAAACTTCTTCCATGAGTGGCCGGCCAAAATTAATGGAATTTGAGCCGATTTTTACTTGATTTTTAAGCAAATTAAATGCCATGATAACTCAGAACTGAGACTCGGTCAAATGTAAATCTTCGGGCAAATCTCTAATTTCTTCAACAATGCAAGGACCTTGTGTAATTAAACCAAAAAGTGATTTAAGAGGACAGCCATGTGTATCTGAATTTAGGTTGACTTGGTCTTCAATTTGGACGGTTTGTAATCCAACAAAGCTATCAGACCTATCCAAAATAAATCAATAAGTTAAAGGACCAAAGAATAAAATTTATCCAATTTAAATAATTAATGACAACCCAAATTATTAATGAAATATATAAAATGATTTATTAAATATAATTTTGTATTTTATTATTTAATTTAATCATGCATGACCCATTTCATGTTTTAAAAAAATAATATGTTCAAAAAAATATAAAATAAGCCATTTTATGCATGAAAACTATATAGTAAAGTATAAAATCACATTTTAATAATTTCTATGTCCTAATTTCATATTTTTACATATTTCATTAATTTATTAAACAATTACTTAGTTTTAACACTAATTTAAGTAAAAATGTGATAAATTACATAAGAAAAATCCTATATATTTTTCAGTTTACACCAAATCAGGGAGTTACACAAGGTAAGACACGGGCTGGGACACGGCCATGTGATTCCATTTCGAATGTACACACGGCCTGAGACACGAACGTGGGCCACACAGGCGTGTGTCCCCTGAACTTTAAACATTTTCTATGTTTTCCAAAATTTTTCTTAAGTTCTCGATTTAGTCCCGAACCACTTCTATTGTTTGATTTAAGCCTCGAGGGCTCGTGTTAGGGATAATATGATTGATTGTGAATGATTTTTCCTTGGATATGAAAAATGTATGAGAAATGTATGTTTGTTTTAGTAATAAGTCTGGTAATGCCCCGTAACCTTATTTCGACGATGAATACAGGTTAGGGTTGTTACATTTATTGGTATTAGAGCTACGATTTAGTCGATTTTTGGACTAACGTAGCGTATGTAAGTCTAGCTATACTTGCCATATATAACCTATGATAGTGTGATATCTCCTGACAATTTTAAATCGTGTTTTCATATAATAATGGATCCCAATTAAGCAGTTGCTGATGATGTAGAAAGTAATGTGCCAGCCTCCGTTCACGGAGCAGTGCCATTTGAATCGAGACCTATATCGGGGAGTCAAGGAGGAGAGGCCAAAGAAGCCTTCTTCCAAATGATGAATGAATGGTTCACTGAGTTTGTCCAAATGAATCCGACTGCTCAACAACTTCTACCCCCACCTATTCCCCAACTGATTCTCGTAGCTTCTCAAGGTTTGGAATCTTTACGTTTAAATAATCCGCCTGTGGATAAAATTCGAAAGTACGAGGCTGAAGAGTTTAGAGCTACCATTGATGATGATCCTGAGACAGCCAAGTTTTGGCTTGAGAATACGATCCGGGTATTTGATGAACTGTCTTGTACACCAACTGAATGAGTTAAATATGCTGTATCACTTCTGAGAGATACTGCATATCAGTGGTGGAACACTTTGATATCTGTGGTGCCGAGAGAAAGAGTCACGTAGGAATTCTTTCAAACTGAGTTCAGAAATAAATACATAAGCCAACAGTTTATCGATCAAAAGCACAAAGAATTTTAAGAATTAAAACAAGGTCGTATGACTGTAACCGAGTATGAAAAAATTCGTAAGATTAAGTAAATATGCTCGAGAGTGTGTTTCTACTGAAGAAATTATGTGTAAGCAGTTTGAAGAAGGTTTGAACAAAGACATAAAACTTTTAGTCGAAATTCTGGAATTGAAAGAATTTGTTATTTTAGTCAACAGAGCTTGCAAAGCCGAGGAACTTAGCAAAGAAAAAAGAAAAGCTGATTCTGAGGCTAAAGATTCGAGAAAGAGAACAATGAGTAAACCCTATCATTCCTCTTCAAAGAAATCAATGGATTCGTATAATCCTTCGAATGCTTCAGTGGGGTATTTTAATAGAAATCGTGAAAAGCAGCACACGAGTCCAAAAACTCCAGTTACCTCAGTATCAAGCGTTAGTAGTGTCAGAACCAACAAACCTGAGTGTCAAAATGTGGAAGACAACATTTTTTAGACTGTTGGATGAATAATAAATCTTGTTTTAGATGTGGCTCGCAAGATCATTTTATTCGAGATTGTTTTGAGTTATCCGAGAAAGATAAATTTCTGAATACAAGACCAAGCAATACAGCTGTTAGAGGGAGACCACCTCGAAATACAGGAAATGTGACTAGCAGCAAAGGTGTGACAAAAGATTCTGCTGTGAGATTTGAGGCTCGAGCACCAGCCAGAGCTTACGCTATTCGCGCTCGCGAGGATGCGCTATTACCAGATGTTATCATTGGTACATTTTCTGTTTATAACACTGATATAACTACTTTGATTGATCCTGGATCGACTCATTCATCTGTTTGTATGAATTTAGTGTCTAGTAAGAGTTTACCTGTTGAGTTAACTGAATTTGTGATTAAAGTATCGAACCCCTTAGGCCAGTCTGTCCTAGTTGATAAAGTTTGCAAAAATTGTTCTTTGATAACTCGGGGTTACTGTTTTCTGGCTAATTTGATGCTTTTACCGTTTGATGAATTCGATGTAATATTGGGTATGGATTGGTTGACTCTGCATGATGCTATTGTGAATTATAGATGAAAGACTATTGAGTTGAAATGTCAGAATAGTGAAACTCTTCGAATTGAATCTAATGAGTCGAGTGGGTTGCCTGTTGTGATATCAACGATGTTAGCTAAAAAATATATGAGGAAAGATTGTGATGCTTACCTTGCTTATGTACTGGATACAAAAGTGTCTAAATCGAAGATTGAATCAGTACTAGTGGTTAGTGAATAGCCAGATGTATTTCTAGAAGAGTAACTTGGGTTGCCACCGATTAAAGAAGTTGAGTTTTCTATTGAATTAGTACCAGGAACATCACCGATATCAACAGCTCTGTACAGAATGGCTCCAACAGAATTAAAAGAATTGAAAGCTCTGCTGCAAGAGTTAACAGATAGAGGTTTTGCGCGACCTAGTTTTTCACCTTGGGGTGCACCAGTTCTGTTCGTAAAGAAGAAAGATGGATCGATGAGACTGTGTATCAACTATTGTCAGCTTAACTATGTATCAACTATTGTTAGCTTAACAAGGTTACAATTAAGAATAAGTATCTTTTATCGAAAATTGATGATTTGTTTAATCAGTTGAAAGGAGCAACAGTATTTTCAAAGATTGATTTGCAATTTGGCGAGTTAAAGAATCGGATGTGCCAAAAACTGCATTCAGAACAAGGTACGAGAATTATGAATTTCTTGTTATGTCGTTTGGATTAACTAACACTCCTGCAGTATTTATGGGTTTGATGAATCAAATCTTTAGACCGTACTTGGACAGATTTGTTATTGTATTCATTGATAACATTTTAATCTATTCTTAATATGAATTTGAGCATGCTGAGCATTGGAAGATTGTATTGCAAACTTTGCGAGATAAACAGTTGTTTGCTAAATTCAGTAAATGCGAATTTTGGCTCTAAGAAGTTGGATTTTTAAGACATATTATTTCAGTAGAAGGCATCCGAGTTTATCAGAGTAAGATTTCAATAGTTGTTGACTGGAAACCTCCAAGAAACGTATCCGAAGTCAGAAGTTTTTTGGGATTAACTAGCTACTATCGGCATTCTGTAAAAGGGTTCTCGATGATTGCTACACCAATGACTCGATTGTTACAGAAAGTGATGGGCGTCGAATCCACCAAAAATAATTCCTACTAAATACTCTAAATAGTAGTAAGAGTGGCAGTAGGGTCGAGTCCATAGGGATTGGTACTCTAATTAACTTTCACGTTTGACTTATGAACAAAATGTCGTGTCAAGGGTCGTGGCTAGAGTCGTGCCCACGACTCAAAACGTACCAGCTGAAAAATAGGCAAATAAATAAGTAAGCAGGGATTTTAAAATTGATTAGAAACTAAATAATTAAAACTGCAAAGATAAATAATTAAATAAATCAGAAATTAAATTAAGATTTGCAATCGAATGTAATAAGCCTTAGCCTTAGACTCGGTAAATCCCGTGTTGAGAATCGATCCTCAGAAATTGATCTTCTCCTTCAAACGATAAGCTGGTTATAGTTATTAAGAACGTCCTAACCACCAATTTTCCTCTCGTAGCTGGTCCTGGTACGTCCTGCAAACCAACCCTTACTGATAGTCTAACCGAGATACACGTGTTCCCGATTCAAGATTTGAGTAGCCTTGCGTTCTGAAGAACCTAACTCAAATTAACGGCTTCAACCGCGTGGGTTGTTTAAACCCGATCACCTCTTTCTCGATTTATTCTCGGAGATCCAATATAGCACGGTCGATTCGTTTCTCCAACTGTCAGAAAACACGACTCCAACCCAACGAGCTCTTTTTGACTTAAAATCGAATTATCCTTAAGGGATGAGTTGTCAATCCCGATACTTAAAAAAAAGGTGAATACTACGAATCTCACAATTCTCGACCGGAAAGAACACCGACCTAAAGCTAGGATAGAATTTAGTTAAGCATGAAATTGTTCATGCTTTGTAAGCTTGGAAAGAAGATTGATGATTATGGTGAAGAAATGAATGGAAAGGACTTGGAGGGCAATTGGCCTAATTATAGAAAAGAAACAAAAATGGTAAGCAAGTAACGTCAAATTGAAGAGAAAACAAATGATATTCCAATTCCAAATTGAAGAAGAAAATACAAGAGAGAAAGTAATCCAATTCCAAGTGGAAGTAGGAATGTAAAGACAAGGGATGATTTCCTAATAACTAAAAGCCCCTATTTATATACATGAGGTTTACTAAAAATAGCCTAACCTAAATTAATAAACAAAAATAAATAATAAAACAAAATATCTTCCTATTTTTAGCTTTTTACAAAGTCAAAATATATGATAAATCCTTGGCTTTCTCCATCTTTTCGATTTGGCCTCAATTCAATGATTTATCTTTCAATTTGGCCCATTTTTGCTCGTTTTTGACCAATTGCATCCCTGACAAGATTAAATCATAAAAACGCTAATTAAGCAGGGATTAATTCAGAAATAAGCCAAATTAAACACAAGAATCATGTAAATTAATATGTTTATCAGAAAGATGTGAAGTTTGAGTGGTCAGAGAAATGACAACAGAGTTTTGAACAGTTGAAAGCACTATTAACTGAAGCACCAGTTTTAGTTCAGCCTGAGTCGAGTAAAGAGTTTGTGATTTTCAGTGATGCGTCATTGAACGGTTTGGGTTGTGTTTTGATGCAAGAAGAAAAAGTGATAACTTATGCTTCCAAACAATTGAAGCCATATGAAAAAATTATTCAATGCACGATTTAGAGTTGGCCTCTATTGTTTTCGAATTGAAAATTTGGCGACATCATTTATTCGATGAGAAATGCCATATTTTTACCGAACATAAGTGCTTAAAGTATCTAATGTCTTAGAAAGATTTAAATTTGTGACAACGAAGATGGCTCGAGTTGTTGAAAGTCTATGAATTAGTGATTGATTATCATCCGGGAAAAGCGAATGTAGTCGCAGATGCTTTGAGTAGAAAATCTTTAATCGCTTTGCGGGCGATGAGCACAAAGTTAATCTTATATGAAGATTACGATGGATTTCATATCGGATGGAGTTACGATGAATTTCGTATCGGGATTATCCCTATCTCCGAAAAAGAAAGATGTTATTTGGGTTGTAGTTGATCGATTGACGAAATCTACACATTTCATTTCGGTACGTATAGACTTTTCACTCGATAGATTAGCTGAATTGTACATCTTTGAGATTGTCAGATTGCACTGGGTGCCAGTTTCTATTATTTTGGATAGAGATCCGAGCTTTACGTTGTGATTTTAGAAGAAATTACAAGAATCTTTGGGTACGCGGTTGCACTTTAGTACTGCATTTCATCCTCAAACTGATGGTTAGTCCGAGAGAGTTATTCAGATTCTCGAGGATATGCTTCGTTGCTGTGTTTTGGAGTTTGAAGGCAATTGGGAAAAATATTTACCATTGGTTGAATCTGCGTATAACAAGAGTTTTCAATCGAGTATAAAGATGGCATCGTATGAAGCTTTATATGGTCGTAAATGTCAAACTCTGTTGTACTGATTCACGGGGTTGATTTGGTTAGAGAGACCGAAGATAAAGTGAAAGTAATTCGCGATAGTTTGAAAGCAGCTTCAGATCGACAGAAATCATATGCGGATTTGAAATGTAAAGACATTGAATTTCAAACCAGTGACAGAGTATTTTTAAAAGTATCACCGTGGAAGAAGATTCTTCAATTTGGTCGTAAAGGAAAATTAAGTCCGCGATTTATCGGGTCGTATGAGATTATCGAGAGAATAGGGCCAATGGCATATCGGCTAGCTTTACCATCAGAATTAGAAAAGATTCATAATGTATTTCATGTGTCGAAGTTACGTCGATATAAATCAGATCTGTCATACGTTATTTCTTTTACAGAAGTTAAAATTCAACCTGATATGTCGTATAGCGAAGAACTGATCAGAATTCTGGCTCGCGAGATTAAAGAGTTGAGAAATAAAAGCATAGCTTTAGTGAAGGTTCTATGGCAACGTCACAGTGTTGAAGAGGCTACGTGGGAACCTGAGGAAGCTATGAGAAAACAGTATCCTAACTTATTTTCTGGTAAGATTTTTGGGGACAAAAATTCCTAAGGGGAGGAGAGTTGTAACAACCCGTTTTTAGTCAAATCAGAATAGTGGTTTTGGGACCACAAATCTGAGGTCGAAATATTTATTTTATTATTATTTTAATGTTTACAGCATGATAGTATGATTGTGTAAAAATTTCGTTAAGAAATTTTATCATTTGAATGCTAAATTCGATAAAAAAAGACTAAATCGCGTAAAGTGTAAAAAGAGTTCTATTAGCTAAAGGTGTCTAATAGCTATAGAAATTTAAAGTGGAGGTCCTTAAGTGGTAATTAGACCATTAGTATGTTAGTGGATGATAATGGTTTGACATTCTGTATAATTAGTAAAGATTATAAATGTTATATTACTAAAAAGATAATTAAAGGTAAATTAAATAAAACAAAAGGAGTAAAAAAATTATCATCATCTTCCATTATCAAATTTCAACCGAAATTAACAAGAGAAGAATCCATTTTGGAGACCTAGGTTCAGCAAACCAATTTCCTTCAATTAGGTATGATTTTTGTCCTGTTTTTAATGATTTTTATATTTTTGGAGTCGTTGTAACTTAGTCTAGCTAGCTCAAGGACTAATTTGCAAAATCGTTAAAGGTTTAGAGTTTTACCATTGATGAATATGTGTGTATTTTGATATTTGATGATAGAAAATGAATGGTTGTTGTTAGATAAACAATATTTGTTAAGTGATTTTTGATAAAATTGTCAATTAGGGATTAAATTGATAAATGTGATAAATATGGGCTGCTATGAGTATAGGTAAAATTCGGCTAGCATTGGTGTAGACTCAATTGCATGAATTTGCATTTTTATGAGCTAGGGACTAAATTGTAAAGAATTTAAAATTTAAGGGGTAAAAGTGTAATTTTGTCATAATATAATTTTTGGGGTAAATTGAATAGTGATATTTAAATAATTTAAATTTGATTATATATAGATCAAGAAAAGCGAAGTTCAGAATTAGATTGGAGGAAAAACAAAATAGTTGATTGATAGCTCGATTCTTTCCGTATAAATCTGAGGTAAGTTCGTATGTTAATAAGCCTTAATGTAATTGTATTCTAAATACTTTATAATTGTATTGTTGATAAATACGACCTTACGAAAATGTTCGACGAAGATTCGGCAATGTGAAATCCCGATTGAACCTTAGGAATAGATAGGATACAAATGATATGTCATTAGGGGTTATTGTGTTTGGGTGCTGGTCCGTACGTTCTACCAGTGGCTGAGTTTTCTGGCATGTCTTGCGGATTCTCGTCAGCTTGTGTGAGCAGCACCGTGTAGTTAAGTCTTGACCGTCAGCTTGTGTGAGCAGACCATGTGATAGCTCGAGAGTGAGCATTATATGAGATATGAGATTGAGATGGTTTCGACCATGTATTGGCACTTAGGGTGCGAGATTCCTGAGTATCCGATATTATTCCAAATGGTTCAAAGGGTGTATTGAAGATATGAAAGGGTAAGAGATTGATACGTATCAATGCAGGTATGTACGTAAACCGTATAAGCATTGAATCTATGAAGTTTGTGAGTTACATGATCTACTATGTGGATGAACATTTATTAGCCTTGTGATTAAGTTAAATTGTAGTGTTTTATGATAGATAACTTAATTTTTGAATGAATGGTAAGTTATATTTATTAATCATACGAGCTTACTAAGCTTTATAGCTTACTTTTTTTTATTTTTTCGTGTTTTATAGTGATTCTTGAAGCTTGCTCGGATTGGGAGTTGTGGGAGATCTCATCACACTATCAAGCTGTCATTTTGGTACTTTTGAACTTGTGTATTTGGTTATATGGCATGTATAGGAGTTGTGGTTTTTTATGGCCTATAAGTTGGTAATGTATATGGCCAATTGATTTGGCTTGTACATGATGTATGTTTTGGTTATATGTATAGCCATGTGATTTGGCTTGTACATGATGTATGTTTTGGTTTTGTGTATAGTCATGTGATTTGGCTTATTTTGGTATACTTAGTTATGTGTATAACTGTGTAAATGACCTTTTGTTATGTGGTTTATAATAGCTATGTGAATGCTTGTTGTGAATTGGCATTTTGAGTGTCAAATAGTTGAAATTTGAGATATGGTATGCATGTGGTTTAGGCAAAATAATGCATAGTTGAAGTTAACCATTTAGGTGATTTTTGAATATGAAATTTGTATGTTTTGAATTGGCAAAACATGATGTTATGCGCATTATATTTGTTGGTATTGAAGTAGCATGATTTAGGCTTGGTTGAGATTGGTTTGAATGCCTATTGAAGATATGGTCAAATGCAATTTGGTTTGTGTAGGTGAATGCAAGATTGGGTAAGAAAGATGGCTTGGAAAATAGCCTATTTTTGTCCACACAGGCAGAGACACGGGCGTGTGTCTCAGCCGTGTGTGACATACGGTTAGGTGGTACGGCCGTGTGTCCCCTAATGTTTATTTAGAGACCAAGTCAGTAGCTCCACACGGCTCAGCACACGGGCGTGTGACTTGACCATGTGGCATAAGTCAGTATACTCTCCAGTTTTCACACAGCCTGGCACACGAGTGTGTGAGGTCATTTCGAAAGGTACACGGGCTAGTCACAAAGGCGTGTGGTTGGCCGTGTGACCCAAGTCAGGGAGTTACACAGGGTAAGACACGCATTGGGACACGGCTATGTGATCCCATTTCGAATGTCCACACGACCTATGACATCGGCGTGTCTTTAGCCGTGTAAGATACACAACCGAGCCACATTGGCGTGTGTCCCCTGTACTTTGAAAATTTTCTATGTTTTCTAAAATTTTTCCTAAGTCCTCGATTTAGTCCCAAACCACTTCTAATGTTTGATTTGAGTCTCGAGGGCTCGTGTTAGGGACAATATGATTGATTGTGAATGATCTTTATTTGGATATGAAAAATGTATTAGAAATGTTTGTTTGTTTTAGTAATAAGTCCAGTAGTGCTCCGTAACCCTATTTCGGTGATGAATACGGGTTATTGGGTGTTACAGTTGGCGTTGCAATCCACAACCTTTTTTTTCTTTTCTCAATTTCTGACTCAATTACGGCTCTCAAATCGCTTGAAACCTTAGACCTTTCTCATAATTCTTTGTCAGATAAATTGCCGAAATCGCTTAACTTGCTTACAAGTTTAAAGAGACTTGACCTGAGTTACAACAAACTCATTGGGTTTCTACCAAAACTACCGGTTAACTTATTGGAACTTGCTTTAAAAGCAAATTCTTTCTCTGGGTATGTCTCAAAATCAACTTTCGACGGGTTAACTTGATTAGAAGTCGTTGAACTCAGTGACAACTCGTTTTCCGGTACCCTAAGAGTATGGTTCTTCCACAACCTCATCTTGTTGTTAAACCATTCTAGAATTTTTCTCTCCTCCTCCTCCTCCTCTTCTTTTTTTCTCTTTCTTCTTCTTCTTCTCTTGTTCTTCTTTTTTTGTCTCCGCTTCTTCTTTTTCTTTTATTGCCCAGCCCAACTACGGTTTTAAATTGGGTCCATTTACACAGTAGGATGCCATGTCACTTTTTTGATACGTATGTAATGGAAAATGGTTAAAATGACTGTTTTGTTATTTTTCAAAAATTGAGTTACTGAATTGAAATTAGAGTGATTGTTTTGTCAGTTGCATCAAAGTTGAGTGAATGTTGGTGTAATTTACCCAAAAAAATTATAATTTAAGCATCCATGTTATATAGTTTGATCGTTTTGATCACTCTCGCTAAAATCAAAAACGACAAGTTGACATGGCAATTAAAAAAATCGATATAATAACAAATTTAACCCTTGACTTTTACATATTATATTGATTTAGTCATAATTTTAAAAAATTAACTCTCAAAATTTACAAATGTCTCAAATTGATCCTAATTCAAAAAAAATATAAAAATACAAATATTTTCAAATATATATATAATAATAAATTTAAAAATATAAAAAATATTTTTGAAAAAAATAATAATATATAAAATTTTTAAAAATATAAAAATAAATAATATTTAGTACACTGCCAATGGAGCTTTTAGACTTTGGAAATAAGGGTCAAGAGCTAATAAGTGTCCAATAAAGATATAGTAAAATATTTAAAAAATAGACACATAATAATTTTTTAAGGCTACTTAGAGAATAAAAAATAATATTGTCAGTTTACTAAATATTAACCCATATAAAAATACATAAATATTTTTAAAAAATATAATAATAAATTTAAAATTTAAAATTTATATTAATATTAAATAAAATAATTATATTAATATTAAAAAAAATCTCCTCTTTCCCTACTTCATTGGACCTCCGCCCATCTTCGTTCCTCTCCCCCTCTCCCGTCTTACCTCCTCTCACCCCGTCCCCCTCCCTCACACACTATATACTCATTAGATTTTCATTGTGATGGTGAATATAGTATGGTTGATGGTTTTGCAGGGGAATTTCTGTTAGTAGGTATTTATAATGGAAAAGTGGTAAGATTTGGAGCAGGTCATTTTTAGCTGGGGATGACTCTTGTAACTCTTGTTCTGAGTTGGAGGTAATTTGCAAAAGCTAATTTTATGTTCCTTAATTTGCAGCAGCAATAGCAAAGAGGGAGAGGGACGATAGTGAGGGTGAGATATTTTTATTTTATTTAATATTAATATTAATATAAATTTTAAATTTATTATTATACTTTTTGAAAATATTTATGTACTTTTATATATTTTTAAATTTTATATATTATTATTTGTTGTGAACAATATTTTTATTTTTATATAATTTTTAAATTTATTATTATATTTTTTTAGAAAAAAATTATGTATTTTTATATGCATTTTTTGATTTTTTTAGAATTGGGATCAAATTGAGATCATTTGTAAATTTTGAGAGTTAATTTTTTTAAAAATTATGACTAAATTGATATAATAAGTAAAATTAGAGAACTAAATTTATTATTATACTAATTTTTAACTGTCACGTACTCACGTTAGCTTATCATTTTTAATTTTAATAAGAGTGAGCAAAATGATTTAATTATATAACATGAGTTGTTAAATTGTAAACTTTTTATTTTGACTACCTAAAATAAAAAATTTTGATAATTGGATGACTATCTATATAATTTACCCAAAATTTTATTAAGTACAAACTATAAACTAAACTTAATAACTGCCTTTTTTATAAAAATGACCCTAAAAGTTTGATTAATTATGAAAATGACCTACTTTTCTAATTATACACGTAAATAACCTGAAATCTATAGTAAAAAAGGTAGAGCCAAAGTGTTTGGCACCACCACTTTTCAACGTGTTAGTGTAATTTTTTTAAAAATTTTAAAACTATAAAAATATTTTCTTATTGGTTCTGTACCTTTTTTTTTTAATTCTTTAAAATATTTTTAATTTAAATATAAAAATAATATTTTATTTGGTGGAGTAATTCTCTTTGGCGTGATCAAATTGGTACATATAACCTCCAATGGCAA
This sequence comes from Gossypium anomalum, assembly GCA_025698475.1. Classification (NCBI taxonomy): domain Eukaryota; kingdom Viridiplantae; phylum Streptophyta; class Magnoliopsida; order Malvales; family Malvaceae; genus Gossypium; species Gossypium anomalum. The sequence continues at coordinate 24,226,886 of CM046966.1, forward strand.
ATTAATCTAAGTTGAAGGAAAAAAAATTGTTTACTTATATTTTGTTAGAGGATGAATAAGAGAGAGATGATGAGTGTTGTTATTTATTTATTATGTATTTGTGTTTTTTTTATTTAGTAATTTTTTAAATTTGAAGGTATGTTTTGTTTAACAATAATCTGGTGGAGCTTCGACACTGTTAATTTTAATGGTTATTTTCGATTGCTAGTAATTTATTCAGTAACCGATTCAAATTGGTTATGTAAGTCATTTCGTTGATTGTGGTAGGACGATAACGAGTTCAAATTGGTTATGCAGCCAACGAGTAGATTATTTGGGATTCCCTGGGTCAACGAGATGTTTAAAGGTTTTGAGGAATCCCAAATTGAACCGCATGGGTGAGATTATCAATATGGGCAGCATCTGAGCTACAACATAATACCATTGAGAAAGTTGCTCCTGTTGCAGTCAAACAATTTATTTTTCAATTTGTAAGACACAATGTTGTTGGTATTGAACAAAAGCGTTTAATTATTTTTTATTTGTAATACACAATGTTCTCGGTCTTGAACAAAATTGTTTAATTTTTTTCAGTATCGAGAAAGTTGCTCATGTTGTAAAATTATATATTGTAAGTTAAGTGAAACTATTTTAGAATGTTTTAAATGTAAAATTATTTTTCGTAAAATATAATTTTTGAATTATGTAAATTGATAGTTATTTTGTAAAATATAATTTTCATGTAAATAATTTATGTAATGTGAAATTAAGAAAATCAAAGGGACATTTTTAAAGAAAGATTGATAAGTGACATTTTTAACAGAAATCAAGAAACAGAGAACTAAAAAATAAAGAAAATTTGGGAAAATGAGAAAGAAAAAGAAAGTGAGGATTGAATTGACTGGAAAAAAATGAAAAAGAGTTTATTTGAAAAAAATATTATTTTTTTAAAAATTTTAAATTAAAAAACACACATTTTAAAAAAAACTCTGTAATAAAGTTGATATGCCATTTAGAATAGCTCCACCAATAAATTTTTTTTTATAGTTCTAAAGTAAAAAAAAATTACATTAACACATTGAAAAGTGGTGGGTCAAATTCTTTGGCTCTACCAAAAAAAAATTATTTTTTAAAGCCCCAATTTTTTTAGAATTAATAGTATTTTTTTATATTTATACAGATGGTGTCATTTTACATGGCTCCACCAAAATAATAATTTTTTTATTAGATTTGTTGACATGACATGTTGGTAGCGTCAAACTCTTTGACTTCATCAATTTTTTCTGTAGATTTCAGATTATTTACGTGTATAATTAGAAAAATGGATCACTTTCGTAATTAATCAAATTTTAGGGTCATTTTTATAAAAAAGCCAAGAAACCTAATATCAATAACTCCAACCCTGTTTTCTGGTAGGTTAGCCTTTTTTGGAAATAAGCTAAAGTTGGGTGACTTCCCTATAAATTGGCCAACTAAAGCATTAACCCATTGAGATCAACCCTCTTCCACAATTATCTTCTCACCTTTCTCCACGTGAGAGAAAAGAATCGAGCAATTGAAGTTAGGGGGCGTAAAATTTTGGGTAAAATAGAATTAATTCGGTTAATTGATTAGTTAATCGAATTAATTTGATTAGGGTCGGTTAATTTTTTTGGAAGTTTGGGCTAACTGCTAATTCGGTTCGAAATCGGTCGGTTAACTAAATTAACTGAACTTAATAAATAATATTATAATATATAAGTATTCGGTCGGGGGTCGGCCGGTTCGGTTAATTTTTTGGAAGTATAAATTAACCAGTCGGTTAATTCAGTTAATTTCTTATACGTTTTATAATTATTTTAACCTAAAATAAAATAAAAATAAAAATTTCGATTAATTCGACTAACCAACTGAATTAATCGAAAAAGTTCGATTCGGTTAATTATTTTTAAAAAATTTTAATTCGATTAATGGTTAAAATTTTAAAAAGATCAATTAATTTAATTAATAATAATTTGAGTTAATTAATCGATCAATTAACTGATTATACACGTCTAATTGAAGCTTTTCGATTCACATAACTCCATCCTCAATCTCTTTAGGGCCAAATTTAAAGGCAGGCAGGCAACTTCAAGCCCAAAATTAAATATTGTCTGTTTAATCTTCTTTAAAATAATAAATTAATATAATAAAAAAAAAGTAATCTTTTGAAATTTATAAAATAAATGATAAATTTATATTTTAATTTCTAAAAAATTATAATTAAATTTCGCAACAACCATCGGCACTCAGCAGCTGACACTGGGGCTTCCCTCATTCCATGTACAGCACCATTTGATTTGAAAGTAGGAAAAGCAAATTCATTCATGGTTTAACCCTCCCGTATGCTCAAATTCACCATCCTCAAAATCTAGGCACAACCCCGTCTATAAAAAAAAAAAAAAAAACTCACAAATTAATCAGAAAACAAAATAACCTTGGATGAAAGATTTCAGATAAAAAATATGAGAAAAATGGTGTCTGCAATGCGTACGTTAAAATATCATGCGCATTGAGGAAATAATTTTATTTTATAGTGAAATAAAATATTTTTCCTAAAACCTAACTTTATTTAAAAGTTTAATATATTATTTCACCTTTTTTATGCTATATATATATATGTTATGATGTATAATATGTTTTATGATTAAAGGATAATCTAAGGCGAATATCAAATCTTCAACTATTGAATTATTATTATTTTTTTAATACATTAAATTAAGTTATTCATATGAGAAATAAAAAATGTATTTACAATTTAATCACTTCATTGATACAATATTAATAACTTTAAATTTTAATTAAAATATTTTAAAATTTATTAAGATTTAGTTCAACATTTTAAAATATAGTAACCAATATATATATATATTAGGTATGTTTTGGCGGAATTAATCATTACTTGATAACATATGAAATTGTATTGCAGGAATTTCCGAGAAACCAAATCCCTCTTTGACCCATCGCCGGGGCAGCCGATTCCTCGACTCTCCGGTGTATCTGCGTTTCTCTCTGCCGACTAAGGTACGCTTTAATCTCTCTTTTACATCTGTTTCCGCTTATTTATTTCTCAATTTTCGAATCAATCATGATTTACCAGTTCCTCATTTTTCGCGCGTTTCCTTTCTTTCGTTCGATTCAGTAGATGATTTATGGAGATTTTTATCACAAAATTTAAATCCTTGTAGGAATAATTGATGTGGATTTTCTGAAAAAAGACTGCAGTTAGGAAAATTTGGCAATGGAATAACAAGTAGATTATGATCACCGGTCGATTATGGTGGAAGGTGGTATGCACATTGATCCAAGAAGGGAGCGTTTTCCATACTGCATTGTTTGGACGCTTCTTCCTATTACTTCATGGCTGATTCCTTTCATTGGCCACATTGGCATTTGCAGAGAAGATGGAGTTATTCTAGACTTTGCAGGTCCAAGTTGTGTCTCTATTGACGATTTCGCTTTCGGGGCAGTAGCTCGCTATATCCAAATTAACAAAGATAAGGAATTTATATACGATCATCTTCCACCTCTCTTTTTTTTGGCTCGATCAATTTCCGCTTGTTCTCAAATTTCACTGCCAAGTAAGTTGTAACTGGGGAAAGGATGAGATGACATTTTTCAACTTGATTAAGAATTCAAAGGGAGGATTTATTAGTTCAATTGTTGCTAATTTGGATTTGATTGGGTTATTCTGCTTTACTTTTCACGGATCTTTTATAGGAAAGAACTGTAAAGCCTGCAAAATGCAATATCCTGTGCTTTTTAGTAACTTGTGAATGCACTGTGGTAGATATTTTGGCAAAACATTTTGAGTATTGGTGGTTAAGCCTTGTGTAAATGACGGGAAATAGTTTGTGTCACCGAATCTAATTCATGGATGCACATTGGTTTGGTAGATTTTAGAGTACAAATTTTGAGTATTGATAAGTAAGAATAGCGCCCACGACGGGAATTAGTGCATATCTACTAAAGAAAAATAATTCTTCCTCATTTATTTGTGCAAACTTTGGAGCTTTTTGCTAGGAATGCAGCATTTCTTATCATTCATCAGCACTGAAAGGAGATCAAGAATACCAACATGACGATCTGAGAGAGGCATTAACATGGGATGATGCACTAGAAAGCGGCATTCAAGAGTTCCAACATCGGCCATACAACCTTTTCACTTGCAACTGCCATTCATTTGTAGCAAACAACCTAAACAGGTTAGGCTTTCATTCGGGTGGGTGGAATGTAGTTAACCTTGCTGTTCTCATCTTCATCAATGGTCGGTGGGTGAACAAAACAGCAGTTTTGCGATCTTACTTGCCATTTGTTGTCGTATCCGGTATTGGACTAGTGTTTGGTGGCACAACACACCTGTATCTGTCGGCCCTCCTTGTATTCCTTCTTGTTGGTTGGTTCCTTCTCGATACTCACTGTTTCAAGAACTTGATCTATTTGTAGCTTTTACCAGAAACCAATGCAAAGAATGAAGGGATATGTCAATTTTTGTATGTGACATTGATGGAGTCGATAAAGATGGAATATTTCATTTACAAAGTATAGTTTTAATTTTCAATACTGACAATCTCTTTTAGTGGAGTATTTGCAAATCCTAAGTCAAATTGGCTTGTAACATTGAGATATTGTTGTAATATTTTTTATGTATTCAAAATATCTTAAAATTTCTAAAATTTAAGATTTTGATCCATTGATATATGGATTTAATATTGTTTGTGATGATGTTTTTTGTTTTAATTATTATCAAACTTTTACCTCATCTTATGTTCATGCTTCTTTTCCATATATTTTAGTGTCATGGATTCATGTTATTTCTCGTGTTATGTTCATGTTTGTGTTATTTTCGTGCTTTAAGGGTATTGCAAACTTGTACATAATTTTTCACACCTTAAAAATTGGTTTCGTGTATATTTTAATAACGGGGCCGTGTTTATGTTACTCTTTGTGTTGTATTATATTTTTATATAGTTTTTCATAGTGATTTAATCTAGAAATTCTATCATAGGCATATATGTATGTATTTAGAAATTATATATTTAGAACATACGTAAGCATTTGAAAATAATATACAATAAATAGAAAATGTATGGTTTGAAAATAATAATAATAAAAAATAAAGCTTTGGTTGTTGTGTTGTGTTGAAGTTAGAGGTTTTATACATATTCATATCATCATTTAAAATTTAAATAATAATATAAGTATAGATTTTTAATGGGCTTGCAAACTTTATATCAATATAATTGACTAGCTCAACAATTCTGTCTAATCTAATGGTTGAACTTGAAACACTAAAGCGTATAAAGACGTAACCGTAAAACTCTCGAAGATAAAACCAAACGTGTTGAATGGGAATATATATCCGTATGGGTACAGCCCTCTTCGTACAATAATGGCAAGATCGTAATTACAACCAAATCTAGGTCTATGGCCCATTGCCAAAACCAAAACCAAAACCTTAATTTACTTATTTATTTGTAAATAGAGCCGCAGGGAAAACTTATATTTTTTTAAGCAAAAAGAAAAAGCAGAGCTTTGAATATCTAACCAAAAATGGCAGCAGAGGAAGGTCAAGTAATCAGTTGCCACACCCTTGATTCATGGAAGGAGCAACTTCAAAAGGGAGACCAATCCAAAAAGCTGGTAATTTTATTTTAATGAATCCCTTTTCCCCCCATATATTTAGTGTTAGATTTATGATTATTTTTAATGTTTCAGATAATGTGTCAGATCTGTTGTCGTTTGCTTCATATAATATTATATTTATGATTTGGTTGTTTTATATGTATAAATCTAGATTTTTCTATTTAAAAAATTCCACGATCCGTAAAGTTGAAGCCTCTTAAACACTAAAGCCATTTTCTGTTGATGCTGAAGCTTGCTTCTTCTATTTTTATTTTATTGTAAAAAATTCTCTGTTAATACAATATTGGTTAGTCAACTTCACATGTTAAAACTAGGAAATTTTGATGTGTTTGTTTCTAGGGAAATTTTGTTATATATTTTGTAACACGTTTCCAATTAAAAGTTCTGAAGGACAGTATGCTGTAGTAACAGAGCAATATGATACATGTGAGTGACATTAATGAAATTTAAGGTTAGTAGCTGGTGATGGTGATGACAAATCAATGTCGTATTTTAATGGTGACGTTGATGTTTGTTCTTTGTTTTTTACTCTTCTCCATTAACTTTTTCATCTTTTTTTATAACTTTAGCTTCTTCACAAACGTTATGTGAATTTGTACTTACATGGTAAATGCAGGTGGTGGTTGATTTCACTGCTTCATGGTGTGGACCCTGCCGTTTTATTTCACCCTTTCTGGCTGAACTGGCCAAGAAGTTGCCTAATGTTATGTTTCTTAAGGTGGATGTGGATGAACTGAAGGTAATGCAGATGCAGAGTTAGAATCCGCAACTAAGAAGTGAAAATGTCTATCGAATTGATTGTTCTTTTTTTTCATTTTGTTTTCAGGAGGTTGCTGCTGAATGGGATGTGGATGCTATGCCAACTTTCTTGTTCCTGAAGGAAGGAAAGGCTGTTGAAAAAGTGGTTGGTGCAAAGAAAGAAGAGCTTCAGCAGGCTGTGGCAAAACATATGGCTACTAGTAGTACTTCTGCTTGATGGTGATAATTATTAGTGCTATCTTATCATGTTTTTGAGGAACTTATTATCATGTACCTCATCTTTGATTTGCTGGTACTTAGCTAAACATCTCTATGTTAAACCCTAAGTTTATTCCTTTATATTTTGGGGTTCTTTTATTTCCTCAACTACTATATGATACATAATCATATAAAGCTTGCTTGTTTTCATGGTTGATGTGATTTTGAGCATTTTCATTGCCCTTGAATTGTATGTTACTTCAAGGGTACCTATTCAGAAACTCATTTGATCTGTTTTTGTTGCTGATAACTATTTTCAATCTTCATGGAGCTGACCATGTTTTATTTGATACTTGGGGGGATTTATCAGTAGATAATTTGTCTATATATTGTCAATCTCCTCAAGCCATCTGATAAAAAAATAAATGATCACACAGTTAGCTTTGATGAATTAGAAGCTTAGGTTTAGATGAAAGTCTGATCATATGTGAAACTTCATTTGGACTTTACTGGGTTGTACAGCTTTGCCAATTTATTTACCTCCTTGGTGACAAGAAGATTGAGATCGGGATACTGGGTTCTACAGCGGTCAAATGTCACCATTGCTGCCTGTTTGGTGGTATGGGAACTGGGAAACATGGTTTAAGGATAACATTAGAAATTACAACTGAAAAAGAAGACTTTTAGATTCAGGAACTGCACATAAAACAATGGCCATACTAGGAACCGCTCCCAACATGAACCTGACAGGGGTTCGATTTCCCCGAACTGATACAAACTGAAATCACACCAAATACAAATCTCTGTTTCTCTGGTGCCCGTATATCCGGTTAAAAGTCCGGGGACACATGCAAGACATTTCACCCTTAGGGCCTAAATTGAAGGACCCTAAGAATTTAGAAACTCACCTATCTTTCGATCACTAATTTACAGTAATCTATTAACCTCACTTAACCTTTTTCTTTTTTATAAAATTAAAATAACTCATTGCCTATAGCATTGAACAGCGAACACCTTTTGCCAAAGCACTCCATTTTTGAAATGCTATGGCACTCAACCTAACCCTAACTAAACGCCTATTCTTTGCACTCTTCTTTTTTATTTTCTTCTTTGGTGCTTGCTTCTGTATGGTTAAATTACTAGATGCAAGCGCTATGGATTTCCTTTGTGAGTGTTTCAATCTTATTAGCCTCCCCAGTTTGGCTGTGCCGTTGTTGAAGATATCGGAGCACAAACAGCTTCGACAGACAACTGCTTCAACACGTTCGGACATGGATCTTGCCCGAAGTTACTGTTGGCTATGGTGACCACACATCTTTGCTTCCCTACACATTTCTGTGAAACATAGAACAGCGGAAGATGGTGAGAAATGCATTCATGCAAGTTTTAGTTTATGTGTCAGACATGAAAGAATACCTTCTCCACGATGGCATATGAAGCAGGAGCATGGCAAGGGCCTTGCTGGTAACTTCCACAAGTTCCCAAAGGAGTTCCAAAACTGGCGAATTTAATGAAAGAGATGGATTGTCCAGGACTACAGCGCAAGTGAACTTTTGGTCTGCGGAACTGTTGTGCCTTTCCATAGCTTTCAATCTGCCAGTTCTTAATATTCGGGTGATACTCAGTGACATCTGCACAAACGCTGGACACAGATCTTTTTACAAGTGAGATTCTTGTGGGGTCTCCTCCCAGCTCCTCAAAAAGAACCAACAGATTCTGTGTAGGTTTCAACCAAGACCGAGGAACATGGTACCTTAGAAAGAAAAACAAATCATCTATTACATGATGAAAATATGCTTTCTTTTTAATGGCACAGACTGGAAAGGTTTTTTTTGTATATCTTCGGTCCTAAGAGTGGTTACCATCTTTGGGTTGGTTGGCCGCAACCAAGCTGACACTTCGGTGGTCGAAACGTCCCAGCATAATTACAACCATTGCAGTCACCATGCGCATATGCTGTCCAATATCTGCCTATGCTCTGCCCATTAATCCAGATTTGACCTTTTCCCATGCTCTCCATGTCCAAAGCTAACGGCTCATCACCCTCAGGTGCATTAAAATAAGCCTGCAGCATCGATAGAGAACAACTTTTAACTTTTAGGAATCCAGATTTCATCCTGTAACTACTTGGTACTTTTCTTTTTTTGTTCACCTTATGCCATCTTAATGGCTCTGGTTTTTGTGCAATCAATGATGCCGCCATCCACTCAACTGAGGAAAATCTATTTGGTGAGACCAGATCCATGGCCTCTCCTTTAAGACCAACCTGTTCATAGAGGCATTCATGAGTGACACTTATTTGGATCAACAATAAAGACATAAAAGATGAAAAAGGTTAATTTTACTACCTGGTAAGTCCATTTTTGCCTGGACAGGTCCCATTTGCCTTGGTCAAGTCCATGCAGTGCAACTGGACCTAGGATCCCTGTATTCCATGTCTCATAGTGTCCACCTACATTCTTCAATCAACAAAAGAAAAATAAAAAAAGCCATTCCCCATCAGAAAACACAACCATGCCATGGTTTTTAAACTTTCCATGCTTTGAAGAACTAACCGGTAATCCAACAGCAACACTCAGCAGTGCAATTTTGTTTGTTCCAGCACGCAGATTGACCTTCCCTGTGTACATGAATCTCCGATTTTGCCTCGTTCCAAACGTGGAACCTGTTATGGTGAAAATAAATAGGGAGCTAAAAAGTATTATCCAGTGAAAAGGCAATATAACTATGTACCTGAAAGTTGTCCATTGATAAAGACGTGTACAGCATGGCCTGTTGATTGGACAATGAGAGTGGGGAGTTCCCCTCCATGAAGGAAGGATTCAGATGAACCAATGTCAACACTGTATTATCAAACATATATTTGTGAGACATTCCCAAATTTTAAGAATCAGTAAGCCATAAAGTCTTAATTTGGGTTCAGCAATGCTGAGCAGAAAAATTTGAAACGATGAATCTGACATGTAAATTAAGAGCAAGGAAAAAGCAGAAATATTCTTCAAATCTAATGATGGGCGCATCAGTCTCACCTGGTAATGTACCACAAGTAATCACTTGCATCCCTTGTGACATTTATTTGCTCTAGTAGCCCGTCAGCAGTAATTGCTGAGCTGTAATCTAATGAAGAAGGATCTTCGTCATAACTTTCCCATGAGAATGTCTCAGAATTTGTCGGTAACATCTGCATTTGTGATGTCTGAACTCCAACCTGAAGAGGACGAGCATTGCTTCAGTTCCCGTAGTCCTAAAACTGATCATTCAAATTTAGTTATTTGACAACATCATACCTTAGCAGTATTGAATACTGCATTCCTGCAATCAGGAAGGATGCTGATAGACCAAGGAGGCAAGTTATAATGCATGTTGTTAAATAGCACTCTTGCGGCGGATTTGGTATCATAGTTTGATAGGAAAGCTGCACAATCTCCAGATTCCGATGTATACATATAAGCCTGGCAAATGCCAAACAATGACTAGAATTAGTGAAGAATTAATGATCACATATCTACTGGGAGTAAAGGACTTTGAGAATAGAAGCAGAAACCTGTTGGAGGTCTCCAAGTGAAGTAACAATGGGATCTGCTGAAACTAAAGCTCGCTCGCACATCTTAATAGCCCTATGGAGCTCCTTTAGATGACCATACTTTGGTTGTCTCAGCAAACCTGTCATTTTTAGCTTGAATCAGAGGTAAGGCAATGGAGAGGACTGTGCAAATGTTTTTTCAATATTTTAGCAGAAAAAAGAAATGGAAATAAGCAAATAGCTTCTTCTTCTTTTTTTCTCACCATATTCATCTATTGGAGCATCATAATCATAACTGGTAGTGATGAAAGGACCTCCAGCTGTACGTCCGAAATTGGTCCCTCCATGGTACTGTTTGAATCAGGTTATCATTGTAAAAATTGCACTCCCTTTGAAAAAGTTTAAGATAATGAGAAAGAAAGGGGGGAACGAACCATGTAATAGTTAACAAAGGACCCTCCTTTTTGAATGAATCGAGCAACAGCAAATGCCAAATCTTCGGCTGGTCGATGGTGAAGTGGACCGCCAAACTCTGAGAACCTTTTGCATAAATGAAAGCATAAAATAGTTGGGAGTCCTATTCCATATAAGATCCTTCAAATTAAGGTCACCAAAAAAAAAAAAAAAAAAAACCTTACCATCCACTCCAAGCTTCAGTCCACATTGTTGGTTTGTAGGGTTTGTTGGGTTGGAATGAATCACAGTAGAAACCATTGCATGTATTTATCTATCACAAGTAGCCATAAAAACTCCCTTAGCCATCCACATATATTTACAAGTCCAAAACATGAAACTGGGTTTTGCATACATATGTTCACATTAACTAGGTCCTCCACAAAGTTTACTAACATCATAGAGCAAGAGACATGACATGCTAAATGTCGATCGAATTACTTACCACCGGGTCTGGGGCATCTTGTTCCTTGCACATCACCCAGGGCACGCCAGTTTCCGTCTCTATCGCCATTTTTGCAGCCCAAGAAACGTAATTGTAGCCGACAGTCCCTAGTAATTTACTCTGTGCCCCGTACTCATTCTCAATCTGAGCTCATGCAAATAAGAAAAAGAGTAAAAAAGAAAGGTTCATATTACCATTGTAAGTTGACCTAAGATAAAAAATTATACAACCGCCAAAACATTTACCTGAGAGAGAATAATGGGACCACCTTGGGACTCATACAGGTTATGACTCTTCATCAGTCCCACAATTTTCTCAGTGAACCCTTGCATAGCTCTCTGCAATAAAGCATCAACAATCCTTAAATATTTTACTTTTAGGAAACAATGGTTTATCTTCCAGTAAAAAAAAAACAAAAGGAAGGAGGGATACCTTGAAAGGTTCATTGTCTGTTCTGAAGCTGATGCCTGGCACATATTTTAACCATACAGGAAACCCTCTGGACATTGTAAAAAAGTTTTAGACTATCGAGAAAATATAAGTTACAACAAAGAAAACATAGTTAAACAGAGATTTAGATCTAACCCAAAATTCCACTCTGCACAAACATAAGGCCCAATGCGAAGATGAGCATAGAGACCTGCTCTCTGTATTGTTTTTACGAATCTCACAAGGTCATATCTTCCTTCAAAATTATACTGTAAAATGGTGAAAAGAATAAGTATTTAACAAGTTCAGTTCCAAGTTTGAAAAAGGAAAGGTAAACAGGCTCAAAAATAATAATAAAAATAAATGGAGGGAAAATAGATTACATTTCCAGGAGATGGCTCATGAACGTTCCAAAAAACATAAGTTTCAATCACATCAACTCCTCCATCTTTAGCCTTCTGTATAAGATCTTCCCACATCTATAACAACAAGAAAGGACTTCAAAAAAGAATCCATATACCTCAAAAGCTCTGAAATTTACAAGAAAAAAGAGAAACTTTTAAAGTACCTCAGGAGTGCTTCTGGGATAATGAATTGAACCAGAAAAGAGGATCCTCCTCTGTCCATTAATCACAATGGCTTTCCTATCATAGGTAACACTGCACTGAACCAATTGACACTCCAAACACAGAGCAAAGCAGAATACAATTAAAAGCCTTGAAAATGAGCTTCTTTCCATGTTTTAACAGCACAAAATTCAGCCTTTTTCAACTTCAAAACTCAGAAGAAGAAAAAAACCCAAAGCTTGCTACTAGAAAAGGGTGAGGATGAGAAATGAAAAAAAAAAGTTGGTTTGAGCTGGCTGGCCTTGGAGCTATGGTTTAATGAGAGTGAAATGGAGAAGGAAGAGAATCCATTCACACAGGGTCTCTGAGAGAGAACTAAGGCCCTGAGCAGACCTTAAATTTATAAGTGAAAGTGGAAAAAATGGGGTGTACAGATTTCAACTCACAGCTCACAAGTGTCCATTGCCATTATAACAATACAATAAAGGAAAAGGGCGAAAAAGAGGTAGAAGAAACAAAATAACTGACATAAAATAGGAAAAAGGGTATCCCAACAGTAAATGATAGACGGTTTATACTGTTCTTAGGTGAAGATTAAAAGCTTAATGTTAATAAGTGTTCCCCACTCGTTATCAGAATCTGCCATTTTTCCATTTAATCAACCATTTGCCTAAAATCTCAAAGATTTGCATGAATAATAAAAATCATAAAGTCAAATTTAATCTTAATATTTATATCTTTTATCAATTTAGTCCTTATTCATTTTTAGTTTAATTTAGCTCCCGACTTTTTAAAAAATATCAACATTTCAAAACAAGTATAATTGTTATTCTTTTACTACGACTTATTTTGGCTCTCTAACTTTACAAAAAAAAAAAAGGGTCATTAGCCTTCCATTTAATTTTTCACCTTTTTTAGCTCTTAAACTTATATTTTTTGTTTAATCATCCAAAATAGATGGAAAATTTAACTTTGCTGATGTGACATATATGTAGATTTTTAAATTTAAAAAATTCAAAAATTTATTTTAAAAATTAAAATTAATTTAAATTATTAAAAAATATAAAATATAAAATATTTTTAATATTTTTAATATTTTTAATATTTTAAAATATTAATTAAATGTTTACATATCATCTACATGACAATCCACGTGTATGCTACGTAAGCAAAGTGTTCATTCATTTTGAGGTGATTTAACAAAAAATGCAAGTTCAATAACTAAAAGAGGTAAAAAAGTAAATGAATAGCTAAAATAACTTTTCTCGTAAAGTTAGAATGTCAAATAAGTCATTATGCATTATTTTTCTAATGAAAACGCTGGCTAAAATGTTAAGTTTATAAACATGAGCGTGTGTATTGTAATCTAGATGTCATATAAGATAAATAGTATCATGGCAACATAAAATATATGTTGATTGTCACGTGAGTTACTGTCATCATTAGAAATTAATATTTTAATCAACATTTTCATTTAAAAAATAATAATTTGAGTATTTTTAAAATATTAATCATCAAATTTAGGTAAAAATAAGAAGTAAATTAATAAAAACATAGACATTAAAAGTTAAAATAAAATAAAAAGTTAAATGCTTAAATGATGTTCATAAAATACAAACTTAAAATATTTCTGGAAATTGTGTTTAACTCAAAACTCTACTAATTAAATACACTTAAACAAATAGGAAACCAATTTTTGTTTTGTTGTGTAGAGTGGATGGAACGTGTCAATTCATGGGATTAGATGAGCTCTATGTTCTACTTCTCCATAATACTCCCAAAGGGACTTGCATCAACAAACTTGTCTCATCCATCAATTTCTAAATTTAACCTAGAAAACTTACACACCCAACCGACACCACTCTTTTTATACCACTCCTGTTTATGGTTTGACTTGTTAATATATTCTTTGACCTAGGACATTATGGTCATAACCAAATGCATTTGGGATCCTTTTACAAAATCTGTCCTTTCCATGTGAACCCAGCAGTTTCATGTACCTATCACTCTCTCTGTAATATATATATGTATGATTTATTGTGACAATTATTTGGCTTGTAATTGACAATATACCTCATATCTCACCTTTCTGGTCGTCCCAAAACAACCCTTTTAACTTTGCCCTTTTCCTGTCTCTCTTCCTTATTAATGTGTTATTTCTACATTATATATTTTAATTTTGACCAATACAATCTTTTAGTATCGGTTTTTTTCCATTAGAAAAAATATGTTCATGTGGTCTGCCACCATCACAAAGAAGGTTCCTTATGAAGGAAAAAATAAATAAATATATTGTAGTCAATAAATGCAGCTAAATCAACAGAGATTTAGTTTTATAAAAAAAAATGTTATTGCCAGCAATATTTTATAATAATTTGAAAAACAACCAAATCCCGAAAAATACTAGTCTTATACAACTCTGTGGGGCAAAAAAATGTGACAATAAATGTGGGTTAATAAAAACAGTGATTCCCCTTTGTTGTGCAAAATTATTTTAAATGCATCGTATCCAGCATCCAAATTCCATACTACAAGGTCTATTCAATGCTTAGTTTCTGTCAAATTGGTCCCTCCTCTTCCTCCTCCTTCTTCCCTGGATTTAATATGAACTTTTAGCTGATTTAATGGAAAACAAAATCAAATTGAAAATGGATGTAAAAAAGAAATGTATTTCCAAGTTTATAAAGTTTTGAGAACATATAAGCTAATTGAATCATGTGAATGAAATCATGAAGTCAAACTTATTGAATGAATGAAGTTGACAGGAAGGAACATGATTGTTAAAAGAGTGTCCATAAACCAAAAAAACTTAACGTAATTACATATTTATAAAGTAATTAGAATTGCTTAATTAAATCTTAAAACAGATAGATAAAAGTCAAAACCAAGGGTTGATTAGATGGATAAGTCCCCACATGGCATGCACGTCATTTAGTAAGTAAACTAAGAAATAATTTTAATTAGCCACCAAAGCCCTCAATGCCTCTTCTGGTTTTTCTTTTTTTCTTCTTCTTCAAACTTACTTTACCTTTTCAACGCCGAGATGAGCGGAAAATGAAAGTGCAATTAGTCCCCATTTCTCACTTCCAATCCCAAGCGCAGATTAAGGACCATTTGGTCACCAACTGCCACACTGTTGCTCATTTTATGTTACTCATCAATGCATGCCTTTTGAAAAAATGATTTATAATTTAATTGATCCTCTATTTAGGGCAGCAATGAAATGGGTTTTCTTTTTTCCAACTCATGATGGCAAGTTTTCATGCTCCTTGTCCTGGTGAATGCTGTCTCACAGATTGTTAGCAAAATTATAATGGTTTTTTTTTTTTTTTTAATATGTTGTTAATTGATCACACCATTGATTGTCTAATTGTTGCATCATGGTTTATGCTTAGCCTGCTTAAATGCTGATGATGCATTGGTCCAAGCATTAAAATTGACTAAGTATAAGTGGATTAAACTGACTTGGATTTGCCTGATTTGCTGCCATGAACTTGATTAACCATTTTTTTCCTTAAAACGTCATTTTCAATTTTAGTGACTGAAAAGTACTATCCCCAAACTCTTAAGCTGGACAGCATAAAAGAGTCGCTAACCCCCTTCTAATGCAGTACCAGATTATGTAAGGGAAAAAAAAAAACTTCTAAGATTGAGGGCTTGAGTCTTCATCCATTTTATTTTGTATTAATATATAGTATACTTTTGTGATTGTGAAATTTTTCCTTATTTGCAAGGATATCAATATCCTGACAGGCGCATGTTTCATAACATATGAAACTCCCATATATATTTCATATGATTTGGCTCTTGAAAAAACAAGTTACATCAAATGTTACTTCATCAATCAAAATGCCTTCCCTGCCACGTCCTATACAACCTATATCAATTATTGGAGAATCTACTAGGCAAAACCTTATGGGTTGTGGCCTAATCTACTCTGTATACACACACCTCATTGATGGGCATAACTATCTCTGGTAACAAGATTGTGAATTTTAATCCAGTGTCCTTTTATTTCTTTCATATAATAGGTGACACATATAACTAACTACCACTATCTCAGCAACTAAATTAAAGCCTTTAATTAAGTAGCAATGGAATGATCACCACCAATATTTTTTTCTTTCTTTTTACTAAACAAAGTGAAAGTTTGGTTGGGAGAGGTGGCCTACGCACAACCTAATATTCAATTACGTCTCCTAACTCTGCATTGAGCTCATCACTGCTGCAACTCATATTGTACATAATTCGGCACTGATCACTTTTTATTAAAGACAAGACACACCAGGACCAGCTTTGCATAATTTTGGTCGACTAAAGATTTTTGCTTACCCAACTCTCAGTTCATCCATGCTATGCTTCACTTATTATTAACCTTCTATATTAAAATTTATGAATTCTATAAATATTCATTGTATGCTTCAACTGAGCCCACTTCCTGGAGTTTGTCTTTGGACCCTTTTATCAAATATTTAATGTCATCAATTGCATAATTCAAGGTCTGGGGACTTATGGATATAATCTTAGCATACCCCCCCCCCCCATTTTTTTCTTTTCTTTTCCTTTTTAATTTGTAAAAGGAAAAAAGAATCCGACTCTTTATAAACAGACAAGTTTATGATTGAGGTAAATTTCAAAACTTTTATAATATTAACCTATATTATATATATATATATATATATATATATTCACTTACAAATATACATATAGTAGGGTTATACCAGGGGTGAAATAATTTTTTTTTAAGGGGTCGAAATTAAAATTGTAATTTTTACGATAATAAAAATATAATTTTACTATTTTAATAGCCTATATCTTTATAATCTTTAAAGAATTAAACCAAATTTTTATTATTTTAGGGGAGACAAAGTGCAATTTTACATTTACAATTTTAAAATTTTAAAAGGCCTAAATGGATAATTTTCCATTTTAAGGGGGGTTAGGCCCTACCAGCCCCCTAGCTACGCCCTTGGTTATACGATAGACATAATGATAAATTTAGCCCTCAACATTTACGTCTTTTATCAATTTGATCATTATTCTTTGTTTGAGTTAAATTTGATTTTCATCTTTTCAAAATTAGTCAAATTACCTTTTTTTTTAAATAAAAATGATGACTAATTTTTTTTTTTTACAATGTTAGCATGGCAGCCAACATGGTAGTCCATATATATTTTATACAAACATGGTACTATATATTTTATATGTCACGTTAATAGATAATTTTAAAAATGTATATATATAAAAGTATTTAAAAAAATCTAAAGAAACTAAAATAAATCCATAAAAATTTAAAAAAAAAATAGTTTGGCATACATGTGAACCATCATGTTGGTTTCCATGTTTAAAATTTTAACTTTTTAATTTAATTTTTTTAGAAATTGAAGGTGAAATTTAATTAAAAAAACCTAAAGCTAAATATTAAATTTAGCGTTTACAATATTAATTAACATGTAGGATGGTATTTTTGAGGAAATATGTAATGTAAAAATAAAATGATAAAATTTAAAAGAAAGGAATGTAGCATGAATCTAGGAATCCACAAGATTCCAGTCGGTTGAAGCGGTAAAAACAAAAAAGAAGATAATATAGTGGTGAGGCACAAACTTTTAGGAGGGTTAATTATGGATTTATGAACCGTTAAAACTTAAAAACAAAGACACGTTAGAATAGTTGATGGACGGCAAGGGCGCCAAAGATAACCATTCCCTCCTTGATTTTGATTGGTTGGCGACACGTGAAATCATCACCATCACGTACATCAAATCGATGATCGTTTTGGTGCGTGTTTGTCGTGGGCCCCCTTTTTTTCTTCCTCATAGCGTCGGTGCACGTGCCGCGCGTGACCCTTCCTTTTTTAGGATCAAAATGATGAATTTATATTAAGAAAAAGAACATGCGGAACGGCGTGAAGGGTCGTTAGTTGTTCCCTCCATTTCCTGAGAGCAACCTTATTCCGTTAACGTCGGTGGCAAGGATTCCGTCATTATGCAAGTTGTCGAATTTGCCCCTACCGATTCCCGGCTTGGAATATTCTTGCGAGGTACAGAAATGGGATTGTCTGCTTTGAAATTAGGTGTACTTGGTACGAAATTTCTGAGCAAATCTTTTTACATATAATGGATGATGGGGCATGTGTCCCTTAAATTAAGGGTAAGGGGACCAAAATGGCTGAAAATCTATGCCGGGTGGCGTCGCATATATTTCCGCCACGTCTTTAGATTTGGTACCTTCGGTGAGCTTTGTACTGGACTTGTCGCTTTCTACGTTGCGGAAGCAAAGGGAAACGAAGGGGAAATATATGAGAAACCTCGAAACTTCGTTGGATGTTTTCATTGGGTACTATAAATGATATATCCAAAACTCAAAATTCTAAACATAATATCAAAATCAACACCAATGATTAATGGTTACATTTTGTGATTAGTGTGATATTATTAATTTTTATCCTTTCTTAATTTTATTACTAAATGATAATTGTTAAAATTTGTTATTTCTAAAATACAATAAAATAAATATATTATCACATACGTAATATTATGTTTGTTTATTATTTCCACGTATTACACTTAAAATAGAGTTACTTAATAGATTTAATGACGGTCATTTATTTCAAAATTCGAAAAGCATAAACACTAATAATGATCCAATTGAAGAATATAAACTAAATACATAAAACTTTATGTAAAGTACAAGACTAATAGAAGAATTTAATCAAACGAATTTAACCACTACTGCTTTGTTTTGGGACTAAAAATTCAAAATTCGATAAGTATGAAAATTAAATTTGTCAAATTTGAAAAGTATAGGGGCTAAATTTGGCCAAATTAAAGTAAAGAAACTAAATACATAACTTCACGCAAAGTATTGGGACTAATAGTAGAATTTCACCGATGATTAATTATTTTTATAACTTTTTAGGGTAAATATACATTTTGGTAACTACATTTGGTTTTAATGTTCGTTTTTATACCTACATTTTTTTTGCGTGTTCAAATTTGGGGGGTGAACATTCAATTGAATCGTATAGAATAAAAAAAAATCGAGTTAATTGAGTTGACAAATCCTATTTTATCATCCTAACTCAATTTAAAATTTTCTCGAATTGAGTCAAGTGAGATGATATTTGAATAGAATATATTTGTTCGATTTAAATTAAAAAAATGGCTTTGGGTTCTTGTAGCCACTGCCACTTACTGTAATCAATTTTGTTATTAACTTTCATCTTCTCATCATTTATTTATTAATCTTTTATATACATGTTAACTTCTTTTCTTGCTTAGTTGCTTCAATTATCTTCTAATTCTTGTTACCATGTATTTTGAAATTAAAAAATATATTAAATGTAAAAAATGTGATTTTTTAATAAAATTTATTTAAAGATAAAATGTGAAATTGGTACCAACAGAAAATTTTAACACGAATATTTTACGGCATCATCAATAATTTAATTTTAACATAAATTGATAAAGATTCAACATGACTAAACTGTTCAATAATATAAATATTATAAAATGTGAAATTTAATTTAAAAATATAAATAGTAGACATAAATTTTAAAAAAAATTGAGGTTTGGGGGAAGTAAACATTTTAGAGGAAAGCAAAAGGAAAGAAAATTAGGCTTTGGGGGAAGTAAAATTTTGCAGGGGAAGTAAAAATTTTAAAGAGGAAATAAAAGAAAAAAAGTTTTGGGGTGGTAAAATTTCTTTGGGAAAAATAGAAGGGTTTGAGGGGGTAAAGGGAAGGAAAGTAAAAAGGTTTGATATTTGATTTATTCGAATTATTGAAGTTATTTAAATTAAAAAATTTAATTCAATTTGAACTCGAAATTCGAAAATGAAATTCAAGTTGATTCAATTCTTAAATAATTAGAACTTTTTTTTAATTTTTTCGAGTCGAATTGAATTTTGCTCACTTCTATTCAAATTAATACCTATGTTTGGTTTCTATCATACAAAATAGCACCGAAACTAACGGTGTTACCTTTATTTATGTAATCCAGCGAATATTTAACATGTAGTCCAATGAATATTTAAGATGTGATGTCATCATCAAAAATAAAAAAAAAATATATTAAAAATTTTTATATTATAAAGATAATATTTATATTTATAAAAATTATCATATTATCTAAAAAGATTACAAATTTTAAAAATTGATAAAAAGAAATAGATTTCATTCAAGAGAGAAAAATTATTTCTGAAAATTAATTTACTCTTTTAAAAAAACATACAGCATTTTTCTCAAAAGGATGCATGTTTAGATATCAATAGACTACTTATTTCATATTGGGATGCCGCATTCGAATGCGCGTGTCCGGTTTCATGTTTTGCAAAAAAAATATTCTATGTTTTCAATTTTGGACAATAATTTAAAAAAATATATATTCAGATATAAATCTTGAGTTGAAGATAAATACATTTGAGTATTTTTTTTGTTTGAACTAAGTAATTAGAGGTAAATATGTAATTTTAAACAAAAACCTTTTAAATTTAATTGATTTTGATTTTCAATAAAAAAATATATTTGATTTTTTATAATTTTATAATTTTTATATATATTTTAATTTATTTTAGATTTTTAATAAATTTTAAATAATGACATCATTGTGACATCATCATTGTCAAGTGTCAAATATTGAATTTTTGGGTGTCAATTAATTATTAGAAACAACATGAAATGTTAAATACCGTTAGTTTTAAGTATTATTTTGTATAACAGAAATGAAACAAATATCAATTTTAAGAAAAAAATATATACGTATCAAAATAAATATTGATGCAAAAAGGATGTAATTCACTAAGATGTTGTGTTGGGTATATAATTTATAACGGAAAATTTTTTTTTCTAAGTGTTTTTTTATATATACAAACCCGCCATATCTCAAAGTTAGGACACAGAAAAAGCATTCAACAAGGAAATTAATTAGTCGAAAAGCCTAAAACAAAGGAAAATTTGGCATTGCCCCACTCATCTTTCTCACAATGTTGATGTTAGATTGAAGCCAAAAATCATATATCCGGCATAGTTGGAAGGATTTTACTAACAACGGTCTTTAAAATATTGTGCCTTTTTAGTTCTTTTTAATCTTTTACCACATGGCTGACACATAAAATGGGAAAAAAAATTGTCAACAAGTTCATCATTGGTTTTTCACATGAACCCTAATTAAGAATCATGTGATCCCCAAATTTGATTCAATAGGACCGATGTTACAGTTAGTAGTTACATGTCTTTTACCTTTTGCCTTTGCAAACCCATATAGCTTCACACCCAAGACTTACTCGTCATCATATATATATTAAGGGTCACTTTTTGAGCACATCATGATCCAAGCATGACAGTCTTTGTGTTCTTTTTTTCTCTCCAATATATATGTTATGCTTTGAAGGCGGGGACCTAGATGTTGCCAGCTTTACTTATATATTTTGGGTTTTCGTGGCCCATAAATCTCACTTTCTTAAGGCCTTAATTCTTCTCTTCATCAACACTAATTTTCTTTTGTGTTCCCTCAACTTTTGTTTTTGGTATTGTCAAAGTTTATATATATTGGATTCCTTTTCCTTTTTGCACTTTTATCGGTTATGGCGGGCCATTGCTCTTCATTTTCTTTAACGGTAAAAAAGATGGCGCCAGCGCCAATTTCTCTTAACCTGAGGGTATGGGTGCTTTTCTTCACTTTTAATATAAATTAAGGTTAATATGCTATTTGGTACATGTGTTCAGTTTTTATATTCAATTTAGTATTTAAGTGGTTTTTTTATCCCAACTTGGTACCTAAGTTTGGCTACAATGCTCACTTTGGTACTTTAGTTTTATTTATTTATTTATTATTATCCTACATCAATTTGGCTTAAATGTTCAGTCCCCCACCTATGCTTTTTTAAGTAGAGGATATATATCAAACATTTACTGAGTTACATAATATTATTTGGTCTAGATACTAAATTCAAGTATGAAATAATAATGATAAGCTTTAGTGGAGTCGTTATCAAAATCAATACCTACATACATAAATCCGTTGGTTTGGATGTTAGTGTTTTTGATTTTGAATTTCTCCAAACATACACTTTTTCGACCATCTTTTCTTGATTCTTAATCTCGAATATGTTTGAAGGTTTTGATAGGTTAGGTTGTAGTTGTGTTTACAATTAAACCGGTGAAGGGGTAAAGTGGGTTGAAGATGAAGGAGATGAAATTCTGCAAACTCGGCAACAAAGAGAAACTTTAAGGAACCAACCAACAGACAACTGTATTCAATATCCTTGTCTCTCACATCATTGCCTTCAACTTTCATTTTATCCTGTTTAATTTCACACGTCACTCTCTTTCAAAGAAAATAAAAAACTTGAAATGGTCTGGTTGGTTCAGATCAGATCAACCTAATCCCAAACCAATCTAACACAACCAAGTTCATAGTATTTACTGAAAAGGCCTCTATGTCAAAGCTGGGTCAAGTGGGCTTTTAGTTGGAAAATTAAAGAAAACGAAAGGGCCTCAATGTCAAAGCTTCAGCCCAATTTCTTCATTCTTTTCTTCTTCGCCAACCCTGTTTTACAAGCTTACTGCCTCCACTCTGCTCAAACAAAAACAACCCCTCCCTCTTCTTTTGTCCTTTAAACGTAACAATTTCATGTTCTAGAAAATGGGATTTGGGGCTTTAAGAAGTATCGTTCGACCACTATGTCGGACTCTCCTATCCCAGGCTTCCCCTGCTTCTGGAACTATGTCGACTCTCCCCTCTTATTTGTGCCCAAAACCCTGTTTGAATTCCCTTTTGTGTGGGTCTATTTACCGCCAATCTCCATGGATCTCGATGTCCAATCAGTTGCATAGCTTAACCGATACTCGTTTCCCAAAGAGAAGGCCTCAAGACAAGCCACGCCGAAAAAGAGCCAGCTTGAAGCCACCTGGTACCTCACTTAACATCCCTTCATTTTGTCTTTCAATTTTTAATTAATTTACCTTTTCAGGATTTATATTTGAGATTTTTTTGTTCCTAACTAGTAGGGTTTATGTGCAATTAGGGTTTTTAGAAAGCATTTTTTTTCTCCCCTTAGAATATGCCTAATTTAACAAAAGAAAATACCCAAAGTTATTGGTGAAACAAATGGGGAAAAGAACCGGGAAATGCTAATGAATTTAAGAATGCAGGGCCATATGCATGGGTGAAGTATACACCAGGGGAGCCTATTCTTCCAAATAATCCTAATGAAGGGAGTGTCAAAAGAAGGAATGAGAAAAAGAGAATGAGGCTGCGCCGTGCGTTTAAATTGGTTTGTTTTCCATAAATCACATTGAAAATAGTTCTACTGATATGAGATTCGCATGGCAATCATCAAATTTGTAGTGTGTTTGGTTTTTGTGGAATTAAATGGGAACACAATGAGGAAGGAAGTGGCTTCTGTTGCATGCATTATCAACCATTTTTCCTTTTAAGTAGAAGTTGCATCCAAAACTCCTATATCCATCTGAGTATAGTAATGCTTACTTGAAATTAATGGTTGGATTTTGAAACTACAATCTGCTTAACTGGTTACCTTGTCCGATATATTTAGAAGAAATCATGAAGTTATATATTTGATAAATGTTGCCTGTAAGTAACCTTTTAGTTAGTCAATAGAGAGTTTGGGGCTTGAAATGAGGAATAGGTTCATCAGTGTGTAAGTTATTGAGAGAAAGTTTGTCCTAATACTTGCAACTAGTTTATTTCATGTAAAAACCAGCATTTGATTGTGACTACTTCATTAAAACCTGTCTTCGGTTGGTAATTCATATTTTCAAAATTTGCCTCTACAATTGCTTCCTGAAGGTTGCATGGTTTCACAATTTCATAGGACATGAAATATAATGCACATTTTTTTCTTAATGTCTATATACTTGATTATGGAGAAAACACTTATCTCTTGCCATTGGGTTCTACAGGCAGAGGCAAAGAAGAGGAAAGCTCAATTGCAGGAAGCTAATAGGAAGAAGAAGATTAAGCAAGTAGAGCGTAAGATGGCTGCAGTGGCTAGGGATAGAGCATGGGCCGAAAGGCTGGTGGAACTGCAGGGGCTTGAGTAAGAGAAGAAAAAGGCCATGGCTTGAAATTTCACTTGCTTATACGCTTTGTCTTCTGATGTTATGCTGATTTTGAGACGGTTTATAAGAACTTAATTATGTTTCCGTCCTAATGTTTGGTTACGCCAGCCGGTCTACAATTTAATGGCATTTAGACATCTGATGTTGGTTTCTCTAGTTCTGCACTTATTCATTTATAGACTGGAAATTTGTATCTTTGTGTTTAGGACTAGGAAACAGAAAGGTGTTCAAAAGTTCCATTTGGCCTTGGTTGAGGACTTATTTTTAGCACTGTGAATCAAGATCTGAAATAATTTGAGATTAAATTTTATTTTATAATGAAGCTTGTGATTTCCGATGATTGCCAATTGACCTAAGAAAAGGTTATGGAAGAGGGATACAGTTTCATTTATGGTAATACTTCATTTATCATGTTTCAGGTTTCTTGAGGTTCCATTTCTCACCTTTTTTGTTTTATGGCCTAAAGTGACTAAAGATACCTGAGCCACTATATTCTTTCCGACTAAATAGAATCAATAATTACAATTATATCAATCAGATTCAAGTGCTCCAAGTGTAAAACGAGATATGGTGTTGTCAATATCAGTAGTTTTTCTTATACGAGACATCAACCATACTCTATTCGGGATCAGTCAGCTCCATTGTTGATCAATCAATGAACCCCCGTTTCCAGTTTCGACCAAACAAAGAACAGATGTTTACAACTCATTTTCATGGTTGCCATTGCAATCTGCTTCATCGTTTGCTCTTTCACTGATGTTAATCTAGAAGACAATATCATCTGTTAGATAATTTTAGCCATGGAAGATGATTGATCTATAGCAGGGCCAAAATTATTGGGGTAGGCAATGGAACAAGGATTTGGACAATGCATTCAATATAGAAGGAACAAAGAAAAAGGGGCCCCAGTTAGGACCTCTCCAATGCTATGAAAGAAAAAAAAGATGGTGACATGAGAACTAACACCATAATGCACAGTCCTATCATATCTTTTAAAAGATCAATGTATCTGTACAAATGGCCATTCCCCAGTGGCTCCCTTTTGAGTGGGCAATAATCCTTCCAAAGTTTCTGTCTTGTTATGTATTATCCAATTCAGGAAGGAAAACATTTTGCTTTAGATATTATTGTACTACAGACTGTCCTTGATGGGCCAAACTAATGGTAGTTTCATAAGCGGGTGACTCTGATTGGCAGCTTCCTCTTCATCCTAACTGTTGGAAAGTAGATAATGTGATCCTCTTCAGCAACCCATCTGCATGTATGAGAAGAATAATGAGTGCTTTGAATTTAACAGATTATCTAACCATGGCATGATAGCTAAAACGTCGATTCTTTAGTTTCTCAAATCATGTAGGGTTTAAAGTAAGACCTCGTTGAGGTGTCCCATGGTCCACTAAATTGAATCATAGCAGTTGAACTAGAATTCTATGATTAAAGAAAACAAGAATCATTAAACTACCTGTAACTGGTGATGAGATGGTGAAGGAAGATTGAAATTTCAAGCCTTGATAGTTCTATACCAGGGCAAAGCCTCTGCCCACCTCCAAATGGTGTAAAGCTATTGTTGTTAACAGCAGTTCCAAGTCTCTGTAAACAAATAAATTTCTTTTATTTGCTCAAAATAGTTCATGAATAATAAACAGTTGACAACATTTTAGTACTTTAAGCTACCTCCCATCTCCATGGATGGAAACGATAAGGGTGTTCATAATTTTCTTCATCCATATGAACAGAAATGAAAGAAGCTAGAACACACCATCCCTGTGGTATCAGATAGCCTGCCAAAAGAAAAAAAAAAAAAAACCAAATTGATGTGTGCTTTTCCCTGTTTTCTGCAAATTCGAGCTTAAAGCAAATACAATGGAAAAACTACCTTTGATATCAATGTCCTTTACTGCTTTCCTCCAAACTCCATTGATGATATTTGCCAGTCTAAGAGTTTCACTTATTACCTACCAATGAAACAAAAAAAAGTGCATGTCAGTGTCACTGTTCCCTTTCACTTATCCAATGGCACCTACCATGAAATTTTGAGGCTCACATTTTGAGTGAATGGCAAAGACAAGTAGTCAGACCAACTATAATCTTCACCACAATTCATCTTTTGCTTTTTCAGTTCCATATTCTCTTCCTGCAAAAAAAATCAACATCAAAATTACTTAAAAAACCCCTTTTTTGAGGCAAAGCTAATGCCATTGAAAATTTAGATAATTACGATTTGGCTCAACTACAAAATTGGTTTCTAAACTTCTACCATTTTCCCCATGTAAGTACCTAAAGTTTTTTTGGGGGTTAAAATTGATACTTAAACTATCAATTCCTCTCATTCTACTAAAAAGAGTGTACAACATCCAATTAAAAACATAATACACGTCTCGTTCTTATTCGTCTCATCTTAAAAGTAATATAGTTAAGGGGTAATTTTGCATTTAGGCCTTCCTATTTTTCAATTAAATTAAACTGGTCGCCACGAAGAAAAAGAAGTGACAGGACATACTCCTTTAGCTTTAACTCTCAAACCTAAAGTATGGTCTATATTTTGACACAATTACAATCTGTTTTACACGTGCATTTACTCGTGTGCCTAAATGAAACCATGAAAGAGACTTATCTGTGGAAAAAAAATTTGGGGGAAAAATGGTGAAATAGTGGCCTTCTTGGACCCGGTTTTGAAGTGGAAACCAAAATAATCCTAGCCGTGGATATAAAGGTGAGAATTCCTGATCCCAATTTTTTTTTTTTTTAAGTTTTATGTTTGGGATTTGTATGTTACGTACCATCAACTGGTGGAG
Source organism: Gossypium anomalum (assembly GCA_025698475.1). Taxonomy (NCBI): domain Eukaryota; kingdom Viridiplantae; phylum Streptophyta; class Magnoliopsida; order Malvales; family Malvaceae; genus Gossypium; species Gossypium anomalum. The sequence goes on from CM046966.1 coordinate 24,253,782, forward strand.
AGCAACAGGGCTGTCACCGAGGAATTTGACAGCTAGGGTCATTGCCATGGGAACCGTCTCTTCTCCTGGGATCATCATCTCTATTATGTTCCCACTGATGTAATCCAACGGCAGAGATTGCTTCTCTTTTGTTTCTCCTTGTTCATCATCATCACCTTCTTCACTAATGTCACGTAACAGGACGTCCACTGCATCATTGACCACACTGTTTTCGCCTGTTTTCGCCATGCTCATTTTTCTCTCCTTCACAATCTTTTCCACCATTTTTACTAACCTTTCTTTGGCCTACAACAATAATAAACAAAACAAAACAACTTCTAGAAAACCCCATGGAAAATGGTAATCGGGGAGGAGATGAATACTGCTAAAGCTAATTACCTTGAGAGATTTAAATAGTCTTGTTCCTGGAAACTTGATAGGCAAGCAAATCAAACCTTTGATGAATTCCTCAAATTCTCTCTTCATAAACTCCAAATCTTCACCGGGATCAACACTCATTAAAACTTTAACCAAGACTTGGAACGTAATCTGAGATGTTTAATGAAGCAGATTCAGTGACATAAATAATCTCAGTGTTTGCAATTAACAATACTAGTACTTTCGAGTAGACCTTTTTCGTTTCTTGTTGAACATGTACGAGCTGCATGTGTTGCCAAGAACCCAAAGTTTGTCTCACAGAGTTCTCAATGTTTGTAGTAATACGGGTTTTAAGCTGCGGGGACCTGAGGAAGCCTGCAATGAGTGCATGTACTCTCTTCTGAAGGTTGCCATTCATTTGAAGTATGGAAGACGGGCCAAGCAACAATCGGATGGATTTGGGGTAAGCAGGAACAAAGGTGTTGCCATGGTTCTGCAAAACCACCTTGTTCACGTCGGGATCAGTTGAAACTATAATGGGTGTTCCCAATATGTTTGTTTTGAACACATTCCCATGCCTGGTAAGATCGAGACACAACCATTTCTATAAGCAAAAGCTTTCGGATTCGTTTTAATTGCTTATTGTTAATTCTGTCACGCCTGTTTTTTTTGGATAATGGAAGCTTGTGTTTTCAAGTTAGGAGCTCATCGATGAAGAATTTTCCTTTGGGACATATCATTTAGCGAAGACACGATGCCTAGGTTAATTTATCTATTTGTCTGAACCATAAGGAGAATTTGGGGCCTAGCTACCAAGTTAGTCATCGTGGCTTTCAGCCAAAAAAGAAAAAGTTAGTCATTGTGGCTATGTTCCCCATGTCTAACAAATAATTTTAAATAATGTGTTCATTATTATATATAAACTTTTCAAAATATTATTTCATGAAATGACAAGTTACAATTACAATGTTTTATATAAAAAGTTAACAATATAGACAACTTTAGAATAATTCAGGGAAAAAAAATTATTACTCGTCTAGGATAGAATTTCTTTATTATTAAGATTCCAATAATTTTTAATTTATATAATAAGCTACTTCCTACAACATGTTAATTGAAAAACTCATAATGTCGACAAAAAGAAAAATAAATAAATCAAAGAGAAGTTTAGTTTGGTCTTTGCATGTTACATTATTTGAATAGATAAACCCCTCCAATATTAAAACTTTTTATACTAATGAGTCAAGAATACAAGAACTTGGAAATATTTAGAATTTTATAGAGGTTGCATAGTTAGCAATATTCTTACATAAAATGATTATGCTGAAGAAGCAATGATATATGAATCTAGCTAGGGTTCCTATATATCATCCAAGACAAAAGCAAGTTTAAGAGATAAAAGATCAATGCATGCATATACACATTAAAATATTGAAATGAAGCCATGGAGAAAGTAGGAAGAGCAAACAAACAAAACAAGTGGCCAAGAAAAGAAGATAATCCCAAAAGCAAAAAAACATCAACAGTGGAGTTATATAGAAAGGAAAAAAAAAAAAAAGCTTACAGGAGCTTGCGTTTGTCCATGAAACTGACAGGTCGAGAGGTGTAACCACAAGCAATGAAGTCAAGAGTTTCACCTAAGAAAGGCCAACCCAAGCTCCCTTTCGGTATCCCACTCTTCATCTTTTTCTCCTCCTTGTTTTTATACCAAAACCACCCTGCAACAACAATACCCATCAACAAGCTCATCATTAACACAAATTCTCGTCCCATCTTCTCTGGATAGAACCCTAGCTAGCTCTAGCAATCAAAACAAGCAGACGAGGGTTGCTTTTTCTTCTTTGTACAGCTTATTCATGCAGCTCTTTGAGACTACTTAGTCATACATGCAGCTCTTTGTACCGTTCTGAAACTAAAGAAAGAGAAAAATACGGTCCTAGTGAGGCGAATCGAATGAGAAAAGAGGATTGAAGGTGATATGGGCATGTATAGAGTGAGAGAGAGGTTGAAGCTATATCATTAAATGAGTTGACCCATATATGCTCCACGCTTGTTCATTTTTGTCTTCTCTCCATGTACATAGACGGATATCCATCCATCCTCCTAAGTGGGGTAGGGTTTAAAAGCATTAAAAGGTTTGTTCTTGTTGCTGCTGTTCTTCCCCTGTTGACGTGGTTTGTTTATAGCACAAAATTAATATCAAAGCCTAAGCCTATATACACAAAACGAAATGGTCCATCTCCATTAGGTTTTTTTAGTCATTAAATTCATAGTAAAAGAGGATCTCGGTATATGAAACTGGCAGGCCGGAAGCAGGGAATTCGGATGACACTTGTTAGCCAAGGTGTTGAAAAGCTAAAAGAACAAGTAACTTCAAAAATGAGAGAGCAATGTGAAGTCTAATCGTAGGTATTTTGAAATTGGTTCTCCCCTAGCTTTAGAATTAGAGGTAGGGTGCAAAGCCCAGTGGGCCTACCGTGAGGGCGCCGAAATTGTCAGCCTTCTTTTATTTTATTTTTTTATTGTCGTCGTTTAGTCTTCTATCATTCGTCAGACGCTCACCACCAGCTGAGAAAAGATAATGAGATCAATGGCCAATTCTTTTTAGAATATTAGTTAAAAGATTTTATTCTAATTCAATTTTAATTTTTTTATTATGTAAAATTAAATTTATTTTTAAAAATTATTATATAGGAGTTATTTATTATTATTATTTATTTACTTAAATATTTTCTTTTGAAATTGAATTAAATTAAATTTTTATGAATGACTCCAAACAGGATAAAATTGATTTACCACATTAAATAAGTTGAAGAATACACACAAAAGCAAAGCCTTTCTTTCCAGAGAGACTAAAGAAACTATATGACAACATAAAAGATATACAAAGTTCATAGAGGTGTTTATGGGCCGGGCCGGGTTAGATTCAGGGTGTGCTCAATTAAAAAATTATATTTATTTATTAGGCTCGGGCTGGGCCGGGTCTAAAAAATAGGCCTAAAATTTTATCTAAATTTAACCCGAATAAAAATATTAAAATTCGGGCCCGGCCCGGCCTGCTCGTATTAATTTTTATATTATTTTTAAATATATATAATAAATTAAAAATACTAAAAATATCAAAATACATATTTTCCAACAAATTGAAAATAAATTTTAAAAATATGTAGATTTAAATAATACTAAGATAGATGTAACTTAACAAGCAAATGCCTCTAAAATAATAATAAAATTAACAAATGCCTTTAAAATAATAACAAAATTAAAATAGTAGCAAAATAGAGAGAAAATAACATTCAAACATAAAAAAAAATTACAGATTTTTTTTGTCCTTTAGTGAATTCGGGCCGGGCCGAGCCTGGGCTAAAAGTACCTTACCTGAGGCTCGACCTATTTTTAAAACGAGCCTTATTTTTTATCCAAGCTCATTTTTCAGGCCTATTTTTTTGCCCAAACCCTCCCACATTTCGGGCTAACCTTCAGGCCGAGCCGGGTAACCCAGCCCATGAACACCTCTAAGTTCATAATGTGGAAAAATATTAAATATAATGTGTTATAAAAGACGAAAATCTCTGCCTCCTCTCAATGCCTGCATTTGTCTCCTTCAACTTTTTACCATTTTTATTTTTAATCACTTAATTATGAAAAGTTATAAAATAATCATTAATTATTAATAAAAATATTTTTTAATCACTCAACTATGAAAAGTTATAAAATTGTCACTCAAACTATTCAATTTTATTTTTTTCAGTCACCAGCAAGTTAACAATGGCAGCTTTTAAAAATAGTATAATAATAACTTTAATCCTCAATATTTATATTATATTATGTCACTTTAGTCTTGATTTTAAAAAAATCTAACCCTCAACATTTACATGCTGTGTAATTTAGTCTTTTTTACAGTTTTTTTTACTATTTCACCTAAAAAACTTAAAAAGAAATTGTTAAAATAGAATATCGATAATGACAATGTATCGCAAAGAAAAGAAAGAAAAATAGAATACACTGATTTTACGTGGAAACCCTTTCGGGAAAAAACTACGGGTAGAGGAGAAGAAAATTTACTATGTCGAATTCGAATTATTACAATGAGTATAGTCTGCGTCTATTTATAGACTCAGAAAACCTTATTCTAATCAACATATAATAGAAGTAATGCAGTAAGGTTGAACATGCAGCCTATACCATACCCTATCTTGCCACTTGAAATTTATTTTAATAAGAATTTAGATTACAACTTTAATAGAAATTATCAACTAAATTTGATTGAAAATATACAAAAAATGAAAATATCCAAAAGTCCAAGATAATAATTTTCATCTGTTCTTGTTATTTTAAAATTAATCCTCAATGTCAGAGAGACTCAAAACTGCAAAAAAAAAAAAAAATCAAATTACGTAATGTGTAAATGTTAAGAGTTAATTTTTTTATAATGAATGCTAAATTGACATTTATAAATTATGTCAATTTAGTATTCATTTTAAAAGAAAAATCATACCAATTTTTTAATTTTTTATTTAGTAGAAAAAAAAAAGCAAAATTGAAGTTAAAAGTGAGAGCAACCCTTTTCAAATTTCTGTCAATATATATGCAGTGGGAAGTGACTAGCTTCTTGTTTGTTTTATTTTTTAAGTTTTGGTTTATACCTAAATCGCAAATATGTTGCAAATCGCATCTTTATTGTGTCTTAAGTGCATAATGAAATTCTTGTTGGAACTTTTGTATGAATTTAATTTGTAATGTAATGGCTGTTTCCTGTCATGTTATTGATGTAATTCATGTTTACGTAGATATTCCGTGCTACAATTTTTTTCTTTGAAGTCTTTAAATCAATTTGAGTCTTGTTTTCATAATGCTATTATTGTTTTCTCACTTCACATTTAAACAAAGTATTTTGATATTTACTTCTCTACTTTAAAGTTTGGTAAACCAATACATATTGTGTTTTGGTACATGGTTTTTAAGTTTTATTGATGGTATCTGTATCTTTTTCTACTGCTTTCTTTTCAAGACATTGCAATAGCTGAGCTAGCCCCAACTCATCCTATCCGTTTAGGATTGGCTCTGAACTTTTCTGTCTTGCTAAATTATCTAATTCATATTTACATTCATGTGGTAGTTTATCTCTTCATGCATTGTATTTTGTCTTTTTTCTTTGTAATTGCCCATTTTAATGATCAATGTCCATATATCTAGCTTGCTTTAACCTTGTATGTTTATTTCAAGATATTAGTATAATAGTTTTTAATACAACTACTGATTGCATCAAATCGATTATTATAAGATTTTTATTAGTTGAATGTATGCAATTTACGGTGCTTACCTAAAGACGATATTCCAAAGCTGCTCGTGTAGTGCAATGAATAACCATTGGTTTATAGTATCGTATTTGTTCCATGTCTTGAAAGTGGAGAGCCCATGTGGCTAGTTTTTGCTGTTGGAAAATATGGACATTAAATTATATAATAATGGTAATTACATATTAGTCAAAATTAAAAGTAATCTAATTTAGTTAAAGTTTTATTGAGCTTTAATTATTAAATAAAGTATGGATTAAATATGTGTAGATACTCTAATAATTGAATTCTAATCAAATTCTAACTAATGATAGACTAATTAGTAATTAGAACTAATATGACAATGTCTAGGTACATCTAAGGAATTGTTTTCTTTTTCCTATATAAAAGGTAAGACTTATTAAAATAATATAATTAAAAGAAATAAATTTACCCCAAAATATAACTTTATAATCAAATTACTTACCAACTTGTGCAATTGGGATGCTTTTGATTTTTTTTTCCTCTAGGTGACCTTTAAGTCTAGAATTAGAAATCCCTTTCGGCTTAACACATGGTAGATCTAAGATTGAAGAAGTTTTACTTTCACCCTGTTTTACAACATTGTCATCATTTATCGATAATTCTTCAATTAGTGACCTTTTCACATTTTCTAAATTAAAAATAAAACAATTATTACTTATGTAAGAAAAAACATAAAGCATTTAAAATTCTTAATTATATAGATAACTTACTAGATGGAATGACTGCTCTTGCATTTGTCTCATTCTCTTTGAGTTCATGATTCTTAGAGACACATAACTTTGTCAATTCTTTCTCCACTTCCATGTCTCCTTCATATAAATTCTTCTGACAAAATTGTCTTGTTTTTTGACTTTTTATAAACAAATCATAAGCAAATCGAATCATACGATTACAAAATACAACTTTAGCCTCCGTATTATACTGTTGTGAAAACTCAGCAACATTACCACCATACATATTTTTTTTAGCATATTTAGTCCATCTTCGAGAGATATACTAATCAGAAATTTTCTTGACATTTTTAACACTAAGAATTCATATAGCATGAGAGCAAAGATAGCCACAAAAATCAAACTTCTTACAAGTACAACGAATTTCCATGGTGGTTGTGTTAAAATGGACTGTTCGAACTCTTGAACTATTTTCATCCATCATTACTTCAAAAGTATAAGATGTACCATTTTGCACAATTTCTCTCCATATCAATGAAACACTGTCAAGAAATTCTTTCTCAAAGCACCTGTATATTTCCTAAGTATAAACTTTCGATGCAATAGACAAAATGCCACAATTTTTAATTGCACACGTGATTGAGCCATTTTTGCGCTAAAAATCTTTCATAGCTTCAGAAGAACGTTATCTTCCTACTAAATTCTTGAATTAAAAAAAAACCGATAAAAGAAGCAGTGGCTTTAGAAATACCATGAAAAACATTATTTGTAACTCAGCCGTTTGAGAAGATTTAATTTGAGAAGAAAATATATTGATGCTAAAAGCAGTACTCCATTTTTCACGGTATTTATACAAACCTTTCAACCATGGATCATCTTGAAGATTATGACCATTTATCATTTTTTCCCATGTCTTCTCAAATTCTATTTCGGATTCACAACCTTGCACACATTTATAAACAAAACATGAAAATCAACATTTCCATTGAGATTACCAATATGTGAAAGGGCATTCCTAAAAATGTGCCATAAACATCATTTTTGACATGAATCAGGAAAAACTTCTCTTATTGCTTTGCTAATTTCATGATCTTGATCAGTCATTATAGTCTTTGGTGACTAATTACCCATTAATTGCAAGAAAGACTTGATCAACCATGCAAAGGAAACAGCATTCTCATCTAACAAAAATGCACACCCAAACATTATTGTTTGTCGACGATGATTAATACCCACAAAGGGAGCATATATTAGGTTATATCTATTGGTACAATAAGTTGTATAAAAAACCAAAACATCTCCAAAGCAATTATAATTAATTCTTGATCTATCATCTCTCCAAAAAAAGTTTGTCATTTGATTTTCTTGATCCATTTGAACTGTGTAAAAAAATATTGGATCTTCAGTTGCTTTAACCTTGAAATGGTTAAGTAAACTTTGACCATCTCCGGCTTCAATAATCATAATATTTTGTTTGTTAATGTAATTATAACAATCTCGTTTTATAAACCTAACATTTTTAGTTCCACCAACTTCATTTGACATGAAGGAGTAAACATCTGTAAGACGTATATCAGCACTAACCATTGAATTAATGACATTAGTTTTAGCTACCAGAACTGATAGAGCTTGTAACAGCCCGGTTTCGGGCTTAGTCGGAACAGTGGTTTTGGGACCACAAATCCGAGACCGAGAAATTATTTTAATTATTAATTTGATGTTATAGCATGATTATATGAGTACATGAAAAATTTGACGAATTAATTTTAGCGTTTGTGGGCTTAATTGCGAAAAAGGACTAATTCGCATAAAAGGGTAAAAGTTTTATTTTACTTGATAGATATAACAAATAGCTAGAGAATCATAATTAGAGGTCTCTAAAGAGCAATTAAACCCTTAAAGAGGCATGGCCGACCATAGGAGACAAGGAAAGACAATTTTCAAGGTTAGGTGAAATTTAGTGGCTTATTTGACTAAAATGAGAACAAAATAAAAGAAAGATGATATCACCCTCTCATCTTCCACATTACCACTGAAAATTCTCAGCAAAAATAAGGGTTTTGAAGCTTAAAATTTCAGCCAAGCTATCCTCTTGCAAGTCAAGAAATACAAAATCCGAACCTAGACCGGGAGAAAGCCAAGCAAGTAGACTAAACCAACTAGTCGTCTACATTTTGTAATCTGAGGTAAGTTGTATGTTAATAATGCAACTATATTGTTATGATGTGAGATTGAATTGATATTGCCTAATTTATTTTGATTGTGATTATGAGTATGCATGTTGAGAAATTAATGTAATAAAGACTCTCGGTTGAACATTAGGAATAAATTTGGATATTCATGCCATGACATTGGGTGATATGTGTGTTAGTGTAAGACATGTCTGGGACATGCATCGGCCAAATTATGAGAGCCAGTGTAAGACATGTCTGGGACATGCATCGGCCTCGAGATATACAAGCTAGTATAAGACCTGTCTGGGACATGGCGTCAGCTTGTTGTGTGTTAGTGTAAGACCTATCTGGGATATGGCATCGACACCGATAGATGAGAGCCAGTGTAAGACCTGTCTGGGACACGGCATCGGCCTCGATATATGAAAGTCAGTGTAAGACTTGTCTGGGACATGGCATCGACTTTGATGTGCTAGCCAGTGTAAGACCATGTCTGGGACATGGCATCGGCATCTATTCCCATATTTGGAGATGCTGAATATCCTATAGTATTCCAAATGGTTCAACAAGAGATTTGTGGTTTATATTAAAATGAGAAAATTTGTGATCTTGTTGTAAGTGGTACAGGTACCTAAATGAGAATTATGGAATTCGAGATCCATTTACGTTGTATGATTAGTAAGGAATGAAAGTGAGTAAGTTATGCTTATGACCATTAATGTATTTTAGATCAATTATGAAATATGAATTCAAATCAACATTGTACGATTGATGAGAAATGAATATGAGCAGGTGGTATTTATGAATCCTCACCTTAGTGTGCAAATTAAAATTTGTTGGGAGTATAATCCATTATGGTAACCCGTAGTAATTTCATTATTTACATGCGACTTACTAAACTTTGTGCTGACCTTTTTTCCTTTCCATTTCCTTGCAGTTCCGCCAAACTAGTCTTTGGATCAAAGAATGTCAGAGGCCTTATTCACACTATCATTTGAAGCACTTGGTATAGTTAGTTCTTTTATTTTGATTATAGCATGTATAGGACATTGTCTTTTGAGTTTTGTGTCATTGTTAATTGGCCAAAATGTGTTGGTTGGGGCGAAACCTCTTTATTTTGTATAAAGCCATGATAATGGCTAATGTTTTTCAATGATATGCAATTGATGATTTTTCATGGATGGGCATATTGCATGAATGAATAAGTGCGTGCTTGGATTGTTATAGTGTAATGATGGTTGATTTTAATTATCATGTTGTGGTTGAATTGGCCTTATGTTGATGTATGGAATTGGTAATATTGATGTGGTATAAGTTAGCGCAAGTGAGGGTGGCAAAAAGGCTTGGTAGATAGCCTTATTTTTGTCCACACGGGTAGACACACGGGAGTGTGTCTAGGCTGTGCGCGACACACGATCAGCCCTATGGGCGTGTTGTTACAAGTCAGTATGCATGGTAGTAAACACACGAGTAGAGATACGGTCGCGTGTCTCAGCCGTGTGTAGAACACGACCATTGGCCACAGGCGTGTGCCTTGGCCGTGTGCCCCTAAATTGTTGCTGACGTCAGAAACAGAATGTCAAGGTTTTTACACACGGGTTGCGACATGGACGTGTCATGGCCGCGTGAGAGACGCGGGCTATAGAAACGGGTGTGTGCCCGGCCGTGTGAAAACCCCTGTAGGTTCGAATGTGGAATTAAATTCACACGGGTTTGGGGCACGGACGTCTCCCCTTGTGCCTAGGCCGTGTGAACCACACGGGCCTTCAGCATGGCCATGTCAAAATGGCCACACGGGCATGTCGCCCTTTCACACTAACGTGTTCCCCTGTTTCAAGTGATATTTTTTTTAAGTTTTCAAAGGTGTTCGGATTAATCCCAGATCATTCCCAAAGTGTGATTTGGGCCTCGTAGGCCTATATTAAAAATTTCTAAAGTAAGATTAAAAAGTTTTAAATTCGATCGAGTTTTTATAACTCGAAATGATTGTATGCATGTGTTTAAGTCAAGTAATGCCTCGTGTCCAGTCCTGACCATCGAACCCAGGTAAGGGGTGTTACCGAGCTAACCTGAGTAAATGTCTTTTTGAAGGAGTTGCTAACTCATGATTATGCTCAGAAATAAAATAAGTGACTTTCCATTGGTCATCTTGTACTTTAAAGCAAATCATTGTTGAACATCCAGTTCTTGTTTCCAATTTGTTATGTTTTTTTTATATCCGCAGCATCTTCAAATTCTTTGAAACCTTGTTTGGAACAATAAAAGTCTTTGGTGTGAATAATCTTTGTTCCAGAAAGATATCTATTTTTTTTTCCTTTTCGAACACTAAAACCAATGCGATGGCCATAATCTGTATACAAATTATAAGCTTCACTTTCACTATTCACCACAAGTCCCTTCAAATGAGCATTATCAATTTCTATCATTTCTATGTAAGTAAAACTTTGAGAATTTTCTTCGTTCATGTCATGAAACATATATGCATCAAATTAATCATATAATTATATAGAACAATTACAGAATCTAAAAAAAATTCAAATTACTCAAGCATGAATGATATGATAAGAAGGATTCACAAAAAATTTTCTCATCCACCTAGATATTGTGTAAAATTATAAAAAATAAAAAAAGAGACAAAATTATAAAAAAAATTCTTGTTCACCCCAAACTCAAAAAATACCTTACATTTTCTTTCTGTTCCTTCACTTTCTAATCAACCAAACAAAAACTAAAATTTCGATCACATGATCCAAACACCCAATTCCTAAATAAAACAAATTCCAAGTAAAAAGATAAAAGAAAATTTTAACATGTTTTTTGATCTGGATATAAACCAAAACTTAAAAACCATGGACAAAAACACAATATGTTTTGGTTTAGCAAACTTGAAAGTAGAGAAGTAAAAATCAAAATACTTTGTTTAAATGTAAAAGTGAGAAAACAATAATGGCATCATGAAAAGAAGACCCAAACAGATTGAAAGACTTCAAAGAAAAAAAGTGCAGCACCAGAGATTTACATAAATAGGAATTACATCAATAACATGACATGAAATGGCCAGTAATCCAAAGCAACTAACATTACACTACAAATTGAATTCATACAAAGGCTCTAACAAGAATTTCATTATGCACTTAAGGCACAGTAAAGATGCAATTTGCAACATATTTGCGATTTGGGTATAAACCAAAACTTAAAAAACAAAACGAACAAGAAACTAATCACCTCCCATTGCGTATATATTGACAGAAATTTGTAAAGGGTTGCTCTCACTTTTTTACTTCAATTTTGCTTCTTCTTTTTTTCCTAATAAATAAAAAAAATAAAAAATTTATTATGAACTAAATTCAATAACTATTTCATAGTTCAATGAAAAGATTAAAAACCATTGATTTTAATCACTAAAAATAGGAATGAACCTGATTCTGTAATCCCTCCAATTTTTTTTGCTCAGCCTGTAATCCTTCCTTTGCTAATTTTGAATTGTCCAAAACCCTAAATATGTTTTTTTCTAACAATGAAGAGATGAAGAAAGGAAAAAATCAGGAAAATCAACAAAAACCCTAAATCTTTCTCCTTTAACAGCGAAAGACGGTGAGAGGAAGGAAAAATTCACGTAAAAAAATGAACAAAATTAAATTTGACGTGGAAATTGTTTTAATTCTTTTACTTTGAGTTGGAAAAAGTTATTTATGTGGCATAAAATAATTGGCTAGGACCATATATAAGGTGGTAGGAAGGGTTCATGAAATAATTTCTCCTAACAATGTATCAAATATTTTTCATAAATATAACAAGTATTGCATAATTAAAATAAAGTTAAATTTAAATAGATTTATCCAAGAAACCCATTTAAGCTTTAAGGCACTCCTGAAATTTAAAAAGTTTTGGACAAAAGTATAATGACAAAAAATGGCTTAAGTAAAAAAAAAAAGCCCATTTAAAATATGGGTTGAGTTCAATCTTCATTTCAATATTTTTTGGTTAGATTACACGTAAGATCATTAAACTATCAGTATGACCATTTAGAGGTGTGCATGGGCCGGGCCGGGCCGGGCCCATAAAAAATTTTCGGCCCGTTTTCAAGGCCCGGGCCCGGCCCGGCCCAAAATATGAGCCTAGAATTTTGTCCAAGCCCGGCCCGAGAAAAAAATGATAGGCCCGAGCCCGGCCCGGCCATATTAAAAATTTTTTTTTACTTTTTTTTATTAAATAAAAAAACTTTAAAATATAATAAATCAAATACATTTAAAACATAAAAAAAATATTAAAAAAAATGGGACTAAAATAATTCTTAAAATAATATATAAATTAAAAATATAATAAAAAATAATTATATTAAAATTAAAAAATTGAAATAAATTAGAACTAAATTATATTAATAACAAAAATTTTACAATATCAAAATAACATTAAAAACAATAAAAAAAAACTAAAGTTACTTAAAATTTAAAATAAAAAAATTTTAAAATAATTTAATATTAAAATCGGGCCGGGCCGGGCCCGCCAAAAATCTCTGCTCGAGAGGCCCGCCCATTTTCTAAACGGGCCTCTTTTTTGCCCAAGCCCATTTTTCGGGCCTATATTTTTACCCAAACCCTCCCATTTTTCGGGCGGGCCTTCGGGCCGGGCCGGGCCGCCCGGCCCATGCACACCTCTATGACCATTTCCTTTCCTATTTATTTTATAATTTAATTTTTTTTTATGAAAAAACTTTGAACATCACGAATTTACAAATAAAAATCTAAATAACTTTCTTCTTTGATATCTAAGACTAATCATCAAATCGATTTGAATCTAAAATATATTTTTCTACTTGTCGATAGATATTAATTCACTACACAAATGTAAAATCACCGCTTGAAGCTCGCTAACTAGATTTTTTTTTTTTTTAAAGTTAACGAAAATGGTATCGCATCAAATTTAAATTTAAATTCGAAATTCCAGTAATCAATTGCAACAAAATGTTTTAAGAATCCAATTGTATTTCCTTTTTTTGTTCGTATACATCAGCCAGCAGGCTTCAGCAATATCGAGAGTGAGAATAATAGGATAGAAGTAAAATCCGCATTAATACTCATAACTCACAGTTTCCTTCACATCAAATGAATAGGCTTGCTATCTCAAGCGATTAATAATCCTATAGCAGCAAATGCCAATTCCAATAGCAAGAAGCTATTCTAATTCTTGTAATTTCCAGGCATATTAAGGAAACTAGTTACAGGCGATGAAAATGGAGATGGTTTTCAACCTCTGCTACCGCAGGCAACTGCTGCTTCATCCACATTGTTGTAAAATGCGCTTAATTTAGTTATAGCAAGTGCTTCGCCAAAAAGTGATGCTCTCGAAGACTTTGTTATATGAACTTCTACGTAATCACCGATAACAGGATTCCTTTTGTTATCTGTTTGATTCTCCCGATCTAGCAAAGGAAGATTAACAAATGCAACTCTATGGCCTTTATCGCTTTTGCCAATAAGCTCTTTATCTGGAGCTCTCCTGTTTGGTCCTTCAACCAACACAAGTTGGATGGTTCCAACCTGAGAATCATATCGCTGACCTGTACTCTCACGGAAAGCTTCAATCAGTTCAGTAAGCCTCCTTTGCTTGACTTCTTCCGGAACATCATCAATGTAGTTTCTATGGGCATGGGTTTTCTCCCTCATGCTGTAAGCAAACATGTATGCCATATCGTACCCAACAGCCTTTATTAGGCTTAGTGTATCTGCATGTTCCTCCTCTGTTTCGCCACAGAAACCTGCACCAAAGGATCCAGATGATAATAAGAAGCCAACATCAGAATCTCGAGGCTAACATTCTTACATTGTGAAAATGTGTTACTACTCTAGCAGCACTGCATATGCGGATTGTCAAATACCAACAGCACTAGTTTTTACAATATAGGATAATTGAGGTCAATCCTTCATAGTCTGTACGTCAACTGCCTAAGTTTCATATACAAGTAAATGATCAAAATAGTGAATCCAAATAAGATAATAAAACTTTACCACATATAAAATCACTGCTTATTCCAATGTCCGGAATGATTCTGCGTATCTTCTGAACAAGCTCTAAATAAGCCTCTCTACTATACCCCCGACGCATTCTTTCAAGCACTGTGGTACTCCCTGTTTGGGCAGGCAAATGTATATATTTGCAGATATTATGGCGGTCGTGCATCAGATACAGCAATTCATCTGGAAAATCTTTAGGGTGAGGGGATGTATATCTGAACCTCATCTCAGGAAACTCAGTAGAAAGTCGATCTAAGAGGTCGGCAAAACGCAAGCCCATGTTTTTCACCTTACACATGCTTTTAAAGCCATCACTCAACTCCCAAGTACTTCCTGGTTCAACTTCTTTTTCACTTCCAGATGCATCATTATAACTATTCACATTCTGTCCAAGAAGTGTGACCTCCTTTACACCTTCTTCCCAAAGCTCCCCCACCTCCTTCACTATAGACTCCACAGGACGTGACCTCTCTCTACCTCTGGTAAACGGAACAATGCAAAACGAGCACATATTATTACAACCCCTCATCACAGACACGAAAGCAGTAACCGAATTCTTCGAAATCCTAACAGGGCTAATATCCGCATATGTCTCTTCAAGGGAAAGAAGAGTGTTAATCCCTTTCTGACCATAATCAACCTCTTCCAACAACCTCGGCAAGTCTCTATAAGCATCAGGTCCGCACACCACATCAACCATTTTGTCAGCATCCAGAATCTTATCCTTTAACCTTTCAGCCATACATCCTAACACCACCACTTTCGGAGGGTGCAACGACAGCGATCTTCCTATAGCTACATTATTCTTCCAACGCCTCTTTAAAAACCAAAAGTAATTTAGCCTTTGCCATACCTTTTGTTCAGCATTGTCCCTTATGGCGCAGGTATTAATAAATATAATCTCCGCACTCTCAGGAGCATCCACAGTTTCAGTATAACCAGCATCCTTCATAATTGAAAGCACAATTTCCATATCGTTTATATTCATTTGACATCCATAAGTCTCGTGATAAATTCTACCCTTTGAAGCAACTTCTGAATTCGGTGCATCACTAGATAAAACACTAAAATCAAAAGGGAAAAAAAGAATGAAATCAATCAGATATTTTAGAAAAAAAATTTAGTGTTTTTCTTTGTTTCCTCTTACTAGAGAGATCAAAACATGAAACCAAAAATAGATATTTAAAAGGAAAATGGAAAAAGGGACTTACTGGGGTTGTGGTTGAGAGGCAGTAAGGGAAGCTTGAGCGATGAAGTGATGGAGAGTGGGGGCATCGGTGTTGAGGAGGCGGTGAGATTGGGAGAGGCTTCTAGAAACATCGAGAGCGAAGCGTTTCCTGAGCGGCCGGTGAGAGAAATGGTGAGGAGGGTGGGAACAGGAAGCGAAAGGCCTTGAAGAGAAGAACTTAAGAGTGGTAAAGCAGCATCGTCGATGGATTCGAATGCAAGAGCAGCCGGGTTGAGCCAAAATGGAGGCCATTGGAACAACTAGTATGTGTGAGCGCCCTGTATTTACTTCAACGCGAAAATACCACAGGATAGTCTTTACCTATCCGCTATTCTGGGCACCTAGGGGAAGGATCAAAACGCAGCGTCTCAAGTATATAGCATATACATAATTATTTCTTATGAAGTTTTTGTTTTTTAAAGGCTTAATATAACAATGGGTGACATTTTTATTTAATTTTTTGGTTCAATTTAGTATTTAAATTTAACTTCTTTTCTTAATTTCGTACTCGATTTGGTATTTGTCAAATATTTTATAAATTACTCCAATATACAAAAAATGTTTTTGTACGAGGTAGCAAAAACAATCAATGTATAACCGACATGTGATAGATGATATAATAATTTTTTGTATATGTTCAATTACTTTTAGTTTTATTTATTTATTTATTTATTTTATTAATTAAAAATAATGAATTTATTTTAATTTGGGGTTTTAAATTTTTTTCTTATTTAATATTAATTCGTTAAGCATAGCTCAATAAATATTTTTATAGAAATAAATTCTTTAAACATAGTATATAATTATGTTAAATAAATTCTTTTTATAGAAATATATAATATACATAAAATATAATAATAATTTTTCATATTTTTATATCTAGATTTAATTACATTAGTAGTCACTTAACTATGATTTTTTGGCTATCGAATTATAAAAACTTACAAAATGATCACTCAACTATTAGTGATCTTTTAAATATTTATTTTTTAATATTTTACTATACTCATTTTATATTTTATAATTTTTTTACTTATAGAGTTTAAAATTTTTATTTATAATGTAACAAATGTTAACTTTTTATAAAAAAAATTAAACTCTATAAGTAAAAAAAATATAAAATCTAGTGTACCCTCTAATTTTATGTTGTTAGTTAAAAGAGGAATGAATCTCACATTGTCTAGGAACATGCTGCAAACTTATTCATGAGTCTATATATACATATATATCACATCTTACAGTGCTTAAGAAAATAAGAAAAATAAGACTTTGAGTCTATATAAAAATCTGTTTTGTAAGTTTTATTTCCATATTAATTAGTGGCACAAAAAAAATGGTGCTGCCACTTTAAGTGTTTATAAATTCTTATTCTTGTAAATTTTTAAAAAAATTAGTTTAATTTTTTTAATCTTTAAAAAAAATGATTTTTTTTGAAAATTTAATTTGGCACGGACAAAAGCATGTCCATGTCAGTGCGTTTTTGTTGACGGCGTGTTTTGGGTTTTTTTAATTTATTTCGATAAATAATATTTTAAGTGGCCCATTTCTGTAAATAATATTAGATTTAATAAAATAGTCCTTATAATTTTAGAGTTATAAAATAAAGATGGAATTTGAATGTTATTTAAGAGCCTGAAATCAATGCTTTAAATAACTTCAGTTTCATATTCGAAGAACAAAACTCCTAACATCAAACAAAATCATTTATATAAACTTTGAAAACAAAGTTCTTAAAAAGGTTGTTTTCATCCTTAATCAAATAGTGAATGTCGAAACCATTTTTTTTGAAAACGGGAAATCGACTTTGAAAACGAAAAGTTGAGAGTCGCCACCAATCGTTTTTAATAGGGTGTGATTGGATCACCTCAAAACACGGTCGTTTTTAATAAATAAATAAATTTTTCAAAGCGATGATTTTGGTCTGCGAAAATAGAAAACCGGTTCGAGTCGATTATGCGTTTAGGAAGGATTAGCACCCTCGACACGCCCAAAATTGGTACTTGATTGATTATTTAGTGTCTTAATGTCGAAAATTGAAGATTTGGACAGAGTTCAAAACGTGATCCTCCTTTTGTTGACTTTTAAAACGTGTGCTTTAGTCTCAAGAGGATATTCGAATATTCGAACGGACAAAGAAAGTGAAACCCAGTACGTTAGGGCACGATCCTTTGAGTTCCATGAATACCAGAAAAAAAACTTGAGAATGAGCCAATAAAAAGGATATTCAGATATTCAAAATAAACAAAGAAAGCGACACCCAGTACGTTAGGGCGCGATTCTTTGAATTCTTTAAATACCGAACATTGCCCCCGTTTTGAAAACAATTGAGGATAAATCATTGAATGAACGGATTTTGGGTAATTTAAAAAAAATTAAGAAATAGGATAGTATGCAGCATAAGAAATAACGATATAATAACAAACTTGATAGTGCATGTATTAACACCTAAAACATAATAACCGTAAGGAGAATTAATAATAATAATCAAGACCATAATAAAAAAAATAAACATTGCAATAATGATATTAATGATATAAAAATATATATATATAATGGGAATAAAAATAACATGCTAATGATGATATTAAACACCATGATAAAAGTAAAATTAAAAAACATGCTAAATTAAAACAAATAAAAAAAAGGTAATAATGACGGAGAAATAACATAATAACATGATAAGACTATTAATAATTACACTTAAAGGGAAAACAAATATATATATAAAAGTATAAGTAATAATAGGAAAAAGTAATAGTAAACAGTAGGAATAATAAAAAAAGGTATAACAAACTATATTTAAAATAGTTAACTTTTAATAAAAAATATAAAAAGATTAATAATAAAAATATAATGATTTAAAATAAATGGTAAAAAAAAAGTAAAACAAACGTAATGTAATAAAAATCATAAATAGTAGTATAATAAAAATAATATACAAATAATAGGATAAAAAGGAAAAAAAATAAATACTACAATTAATAGTAGAATGTAATAAAATAGTAATAATAAAATAAAAACTAAAAATAACTAATTTTATGATAAAAGTGGCTAAAATAATCGAAATAGGGTGTAATTGAAAATAAAACGGGATTTTGGGGCCAAAACATAATAAAAGAGAAGTGAGGGATCAAATAGGACCCACACGCGAACTAGGGGGACCAAAAGAGAAAAATTCCCCTTGAGGGCAAGAAAAACATGGGTCAATCCACCCCAAACGGTGCCGTTCCCATGGGATTAAATATCCCAAGACCTTAATATTCTGTTGGTGGCTCATTTGAGCCGAAATCAGAGATGGGAAAAAAAAGTTTTCCCCTTTTTCATTCGCAAGGGCATAGATCGCCCTCTGTGCAGCTCCACCTTCCCCGAACGCACACCGCGGTGGCCGACGAGCCAGGTAAGGCCCTCTTACAATCCTTTATTATTATTATTTTTTAAACTTTGTTTTAATATGAAAAAAAAATAAAAAAAATTCATAACGAGGGGTTGAAGATAAAAACCCGAAAAAGAATAAAAATGCATAATCACCTTGTTTTTGTTGGATCGTACTAAAATATTACTCAAAAATCTGCTATCTCTCTATAATTTCTCCCCATTTTCTCCAAAAAGAAAATTTTTTCTTTTACAGTGTTTTCAATGGCTTTTTATAGCCTAGAAATAAAATGAAAAATCTATTGTTGTTTGCCCTTGCAGATATCTCGGAGGTGTGGGAGCGTGGCATGGAGTAGCGCACGATTCGGAAGCTTAGCGCGCGTCGTACTCTGCCTGGGCTCGAGGCTTGCGGCGCCGATTTCCTTCTGCTGCTAGGGTTTTCTTTGTCAAAAATGTGTTGGGTTTGTGGGCCAATAGGGCTGTTAGTAGATGGGTATTTTAGAGTTTGGGATAAGGTTTTATTGTTTGGGTTTGCTTTTATTGGGCTCCTAGTAGTCTGGGCCGGGTAAAATTTGAGCCCAACAGCTGCCCCTCTTTGCTCATTGTCGTGTAACGGGGATGGAGCAAAGACTTCGAATGGGTTAATTTTGCCCGGCCTTCGTGATGCTTTTTTCCTTCAGGTAACCTCATCTAGCCCACTGTATCTTCAGGGGTATAGGAACTCATCTTCGGTTTGCTCCGCTATAGTTTAGGGGAGATCTGGCCGATGGCTGAAATTTGCTCCATAGTTGATACATGGAGATAAGATTCTCCAAAATTTGATCTGCTTCACTCCTACTTAGCGAAGATAAGACTTGGTATTTAGCCTGCTCCACTCCTGCTCAGTGAAGATAAGGCTGATGATTGGAATATGCTCCATCGCCGGTACGTGGAGATAAGATTCACCAAAATTTGATCTGCTCCACTCCTACTCAGCGAAGATAAGACCTGGTGTTTAGCCTGCTCCACTCCTGCTCAGTGAAGATAAGGCTGATGATTGGAATCTGCTCCATCGCCGGTACGTGGAGATAAGATTCACCAAAATTTGATCTGCTCCGCTCCGCTTTCAGCCAAAGATAAGACTCAGTGTTTAGCCCGCTCCACTCCTTTCGATGAAGATAAGGTCGATGATTGGAATCGCTCCATCGCCGTGCGTGGAGATAAGATTCATCAAAATTTGATCTGCTCCGCTCTGCCAGCCAAGATAAGACTGGTGTTTAGCTTTGCGCCCACTCCTCTTTCGGTGAAGATAAGGTGATGATTGGAATCGCTCCATCGCGCACGTGGAGATAAGATTCATCAAAATTTGATCTGCTTCACTCCTGCTTAGTGAAGATAAGATCTGGTATTTAGCCTGCTCCACTCCTGCTCAGTGAAGATAAGGCTGATGATATCTGTAATCTTGATCAATCTTGCTACATTGTCCACTGGGGAATCTATCTGTAGAAAAGTGGTATGCTTATGCTAGATGATTAGGATGCTATGATTATTATGAATCAAATGCTCCTAACTAAATGTATTATGGATGTTAAATGCACCAAATGCAAAATGTCATAAGAATGATCCATTTTTAATTCTTGGGTTGTCATCACTCATTGTTTACTAAGGTAACATCCCTGACATATGCCTTCTTGTTCAGCTCGGTAGAAAAGGACTTGAAGATGCGGTTAATCCCTTATTTCTCACACGTTTCTAGCCCTTTTAAGCTCGGTGAGTTCTAAATAGCTGTCCTGTTTCAGGTTCTCGTATTGTTTAGAAGCCTTTCAGAGTAATATGTAAAACCTTCTTTTGATAGCATTATTAGTTCATTAATCATTATTTCAATAAAATACTCGAAGAAGATTATAATGATAGGTAGAACTAAAATTTATTCGAGTCAGAATTTGCAAAAGATGTATCAACAAAGAAAGTAGTCATTGTTTAAGATATAAAAACAGATGAAAAGGAACAGGATAGGTGCCCCAGATTTCACAGTTTGAGCTTCTCTGCACGAACTCCTCGATGACCTTTTAAAACTTGGCACAGGCTCAAAGGATTTACAACATTTTATTGATGCCCCAAGATGTAACTTATCTCCTCTTTGTTGATTCAAGTGTAGTGAGACTGCCACTTGCCCCAGTTTGGATCGAAATTTGAATTGCCTTTTGCGGGTTTTCAACTCAAAACCCCTTTGGTCTCAAGGCGCCCTTTTACGGGTTTTCACCTTGGCCTCTCCTCTTTTTTTTTTTTTGCGCCCTTTATGGGTTTTCACCTCAAGTGCTTCAAGCAAAATATCTTTTGACAGAATCTGAATTTATCGGGTTAGGCAAGCTCTTGCCATCCATCTCTGCTAGTATCAATGCCCCTCCAGAGAAAGCCTTTTTTACCACATAGGGTCCTTCCCAATTTGGCATCCATTTCCCCCTAAAATCTTTTTGCATAGGGAGAATCTTTTTCAACACTAAGTCTCCCTCATGGAATACCCTAGGGCGAACTTTTTTGTTGTAGGCTCGCATCATTCTCCTCTGGTACATTTGACCATGACGGATGGCCCTCAACCTCTTCTCTTCAATCAAGTTTAGTTGATCGTAATGAGATTGGATCCATTCTGTTTCGTCTGACTTCAACTCTGATAAAACCCGGAGAGAAGGGATTTCGACCTCAATAGGTAAAACTGCTTCCATCCCATAGACCAATGAGAAAGGTGTTGCCCCGGTAGAAGTTCTGACAGATGTCCGATAGGCATAAAGGGCAAATGGGAGCTTTTCATGCCAATCTTTGTAAGTCTCCACCATTTTCCCCACAATCCTCTTGATATTTTTATTAGCTGCCTCAACCGCCCCATTCATTTTCGGGCGGTATGGTGATGAGTTGTGATGTCTAATGTTGAACCAACTGCAGACTTCTGCTATTGTGCTATTGTTCAGATTCAACGCGTTGTCGGATACGATTCTTTCTAGCATACCATAATGACATATGATCTCCTTCTTCAGGAACTTGCTGACTGCTGACTTTGTGACACTGGCGTACGAAGCAGCCTCTACCCATTTGGTAAAGTAGTCAATGACCATAAAAATAAATCGATGTCGATTGGAAGCCTTTGGCAAAATTGGCCCAATGACGTCCATGCCCCACATTGAGAATGGCCATGGGGAAGTCATAACATGGAGGGGTGAAGGAGGCACATGAATCTTGTCTCCATAAATTTGACACTTATGGCACTTTCTAGCATAATTGATGCAATCTCCTTCCATTGTAGACCAGTAATATCCGAACCTCATGATTTGTCGAGCCATTGTGAAACCATTGGCATGTGTCCCACAGACACTATCGTGGACTTCCTCTAGAATTTTCTTTGCCTCAACAGCGTCAACACATCTTAACAACACCTGATCCTTTCTCTTCTTATATAGGACCTCACCGTCTAGGACATAGTCACTGGCTAACCTCCTCAATGTTCTTTTATCATTTTCAGTTGTTTCATTTGGGTATGCACGGCTTTTCATATATTGTAAGATATCATGATACCAAGGATGATCATCTCTCTCTTCCTCTTCATCGACATTACAGCAGTGAGCTGGAGCCTCACAAATACTCATCTGAATTGGCTTCATATCCTCTTGTTCATTTATTTTGACCATGGAAGCTAATGTAGCCAAGGCGTCAGCCATCTGATTCTCGTCTCGCGGGAGATAATGAAAGGTAATGTCATCAAACTTTTCAATTAACTCCAGGATTAACTTTCGGTAACTGATCAATTTGGGATCTCTCGTTTCCCACTCGCCTTTAAGCTGATAAATTACCAATGTAGAGTCTCCGTACACTTCTAATACTCTGATTTCGCGGTCTATAGCTGCCCGAATACCCATGATACATGCCTCGTATTCTGCCATGTTATTTGTGCAGTCAAAATCCAGCTTGCAAGTGAACGGATAATGATCTCCATTTGGGGATATTAATACTGCCCCAACTCTATTTCCAACGGCATTTGATACTCCGTCAAAATTTAATTTCCAGGAATGATTTTCAGGCATGTCCTCTTCAGTGATTGCTACATACATTAGATCTTCATTGGGAAAATTGAAATTCAAAGGTTCATAATCCTCCAAAGCTCTACTGGCTAAGAAATCTGCTATTGCACTCCCCTTCACAGCTTTTTGGTTTACATAGACTATGTCAAATTCGGAGAGTAGAATCTGCCATCGGGCCATTCTTCCATTTAAAGGGGTTGACTCCATCATGTATTTGAGAGGGTCTAGCTTTGAGATTAGCCAAGTTGTATGGTACAACATGTATTGCCTCAACCTTCGTGTTGTCCAAACCAAAGCACAACATAGCTTCTCAATTGGCGGATACCTCATTTCACACTCAGTAAATTTTTTACTGAGGTAATATATTGCTCTTTCTTTTCTCCTAGTTTCATCGTGTTGGCCGAGCACACACCCCATCGAATTATCAAATACTGTTAAGTACAATATCAATGGTCTACCAGGGCTTGGTGGTGTTTGCACTGGGGGATTGGACAAATATTGTTTAACTTTTTCAAAGGTTTTTTGGCATTCATCCTCTCATACCCCCGGATTGCGCTTTTTAAGAAGACGAAATATGGGGTCACACTTCTCAGTCAGTTGCGAAATAAACCGTGCGATGTAGTTTAGTCTCCCCAGGAAACCTCGGACTTCTTTCTGAGTTCGTGGCGGAGGCAGCTCCTGTATAGCCTTGACTTTATCAGGGTCAACTTCTATTCCTTTCTCACTGACTACGAAGCCAAGTAACTTTCCGGACTTAACTCCGAAGGTGCATTTTGATGGATTGAGCTTTAATTGAAAATTTCTCAACCTCAGGAACAATTTTCTCAACACTCGCACATGTTTCTCTTCAGTTCGGGATTTTGCAATCATGTCGTCAACGTAGACCTCAATTTCCTTATGCATCATGTCATGGAACAAGGTTACCATGGCTCTTTGGTGGCTCCTGCATTCTTCAACCCGAAGGGCATCACATTGTAGCAAAACGTTCCCCATAAAGTTATAAACGTGGTTTTTTCCATATCTTTAGGATGCATCTTGATCTGATTGTACCCGGAGAACCCATCCATGAAGGAGAACAGTGAATAGCCTGCCGTATTATCCACTAAAGTGTCTATATGAGGTAATAGAAAGTTATCCTTTGGGCTGGCCTTGTTTAAATCTCTGAAATCTACACACATCCGTACTTTCCCATCTTTCTTAGGGACAGGGACGACGTTGGCCACCCATTACGAATAATTGACCACCTGTAGGAATCCAGCATTAAACTGCTTCTTGACTTCTTCCTTTATTTCCATTGCTACATCGGGTCTCATCCGTCGGAGCTTCTGCTGAACTGGCTTGTACTCCTTTTTTGTAGAGACACGGTGCACTGCGATATCGGTACTTAAACCAGGCATATCCTGATACGACCATGCAAAGACGTCCTTGAATTCTTGCAACAGCTCAATGAGGTTCTGTTTTGTTTTCTTATTAACGTAAGTACCGATTTTAATTTCCCTCCCCTCCTCCAGGGCCACAATCTCAGTAGTCTCTTTGTGTGGCAGGATCTGTTCCTCTTCTCGCTCCACCATCCTTAACAAATCGGGAGATAAACCACAATCCTCGTCCTCTTCAAAATCCTGAAATCCCTCAAAGCACATGTCTCGCTCAAAAGGGGATTACTGGCTCAGATCGACATTACTCATGACGTTGACATCCAGAGACCTATTACGGGTGCAAGAAAAATACCCAAAGAAAAATAAAATGAATAATTGTTTTGTATGGTATGATCGTGTATGGAATGAAAGAAGGAAAGAATAGTTGCTCAAGCTGAAATACGAAAATGCATTTTTATTGAAAATAATGTTTGAACATGGGCCTATTTTACAAAAGATTCTTATTATCCCTAGGCTAAAAGACAACAAGTGGGTTTTGAATATTACTCTGTATTATCTCTAAAGATTACAGGAATTTCTTCTACAGTCCAGTTATTCAAAACACTCCCAGGCTCATACGGGCAAATGCCTGATAAATTTTTTTCCATTGCTTCCTTTTCAAATGTGGCATTGATGCTCCAAATTCCCCTAGCATCTTCAGTTATTCCTTCTTTCACCTTATGCTGTATGGAATGAATAAACCCTCCAGATACAAATGTTTGGAAAATGTGGGGGAAGTTCATCGGTTCCCACCTGACTTCTGTCCCTCTCAATCTCGCTCTCCACTGTTCTTGTTTCCTTTCAAACTCCTCCTTCACTTGGCTTGCATCTGGCCTGAATCCCAAACCGAAGCGATCCCACTTGCCAACCAAGACTGGTACTCTAACTTTTCCACAAAGGTGCTTCCCGAGTCCTCTGTCAGGTAACGCGCCTTTCCCAACTGTCAACTGCAGGCTCATTTTTGTAGCCCTTGATATTTTAGGTATCGGAATCCTGTTTCCTTCAGCTATAAACGCTGCGTTTACAAACTCTAATGATCGAAATGAACATTCAACCGCTTCGTTGTCATTCTCTATGTAGGGTGCATCATTGGTAACTGACGCAATAATATCCTCCTCCGCATTTATTGTTATTAGCCGACCCTCAGTAACCATCTTTAGCTTCTGGTGCAGCGAGGATGGCACTGCCCCAGCTGAGTGAATCCAAGGTCTTCCTAATAGACAGTTATAGGAAGGCTTAATATCCATCACAAGGAAATTTACCTCGTACGTGTTGGGGCCAATCTGAAGAGGTACTTCTATCCTTCCCATTACTTTCTTTTCTGTGCCATCAAATGCTCTCACTATGTTTTGACACGTCTTCATATGGGAACTGTCTATAGGTAAATGGTTTAATGTAGCCCACGGCAGCACGTTCAATGCGGACCCATTATCAACTAGTACTCCGGGTAGCGTATACCCCTTGCAACGTGTAGTGACATGTAGAGCCCTAGTAGACCCCCTGCCCCCTGGTGGTATCTCATCATCGCTGAAGGAGATGAAATTGTCAGCGCTTATGTTGCTGATGAGACGGTCCAATTTGTTAACTGAAATGTCATCCGCAACATAGGTTTCGTTCAACACTTTCATCAATGCATTGCGATGGACGTCCGAATTTAACAGCAGAGCCAATACCGATATGCGATCCGGTTGTTGGTGTAGTTGTTCCACAACACTATACTCGCTGTGTCTTAGGAACTTTAAGAACTCCTTGGCTTCATTTTCCATTACTGGCTCATTAACCAGTGGTTCTGAACTCTCTACTTCTTGCTTAAACATGACGAGTTTCCCTTTTGCTGGTTTGGCTTCTATGTTTGGCGTGTTAATCGAACCCTCCTTCTCTGAAACTGCTATGCTACAGTTATAATTCCACGGCACCCTATGGCTATCTTTATAAGAGGAAACTGCTGGCCTCTGGATTATAACTCTTGGTGTAACTCTTGCTTCTACTTCACTAACTCTGGGTTTTGAAATAATTATTACCGGGCGGCTGGCTCTACAGCCTTCCTCATTTGACTCTCCACTTAGAGAGCATACATCCTCCTCTTCGACAGACTCAAGGAACTCCAACTCCTTATTATCCATTAGACCCTGTATTAGGGCTCTGAACTCAATACAATTCTGGATCTCGTGATCTTTCTCATGATGGAACTCACAGTAGTTACGTGTATCTTGGATTTTATCCCCCAACCCTTGCGGGACTAAACCTCTCTTCTGCATTTCATTCTAAACTAGCTTTAATGGGGTTCTCACCTCTGCGATATTTAGCTTGACTTTCCTCCTCACATTCTCAATTATCGCGTTTACTCCATTATCAGTATGACTGGGCAACGGATTTCCTGTACCAGGTGTATCATCAAATTTTAGAACACCTACTTTAATAAGCCTTTCCATGCACATTTTGAACGATGTGCAGTTTTCTATCGAGTGCCCCGTAATCCCTGCGTGGTATTCGCACTGAGCATTTGCATCGTACCACTTAGGGTATGGGGGCTGTAACGGCTCTAAGTGGAAAGGAGCCACTACATGTGCATCAAACAAACTTTTGTACAACTCCCTATACGTCACCGGAATAGGAGTAAATTGGTACTTCTCTGTATTCTGTCTCATGTTAGGTTCCCGCCTTGGTGAGGTCTGCTGGCCTGTGACTATCGCCCTTGTTTGATTAACAGTGGCTGGTTTTGCGTAGCCTGAGCTCACATTACCTACTTCATTCTCTCTTTTCTTCGGGGCTGACCTTCTCGTGTTCTCTCCAACTTCTATCTTACCCGATCTTACGGTATTTTTTATCATTTCGCTAGACATTACTATATCCGCAAAACTTTTAGTTGCATTACCTAACATGTGAGTAATGAAAGGCGCCTTCAATGTATTGATAAAGAGCATAGTTGTTTCTTTTTCTAGCAACGGTGGTTGGACTCAGTGTAGCGACCTCCCTCCATCTCTCGAGCATCTTGCGCGTAAGCTTTCGCTGGCTTCTTCTCCATATTCGGTGTGATCCGGTCAAAGCTATATCTCATTATGTGGCCATACTGCTTCATGAAGGCCTGAGCTAGGTCCTTCCACGACTTAACTTGGGCACGACTCAACTGATTATACCATTTGCCCATCGCCTCTAAAGCAAATCGTCCGAAAACAGTGGATCAACAACTGATCATTATTGACATGACCCGTCATTCTTCGACAAAACATAGTGATATGAGCCTCAGGGCAACTAGTTCCGTTGTATCTTTCAAATTCTGGCATTTTGAACTTGGGAGGTAATACCAAATCGGGACTAGACTCAACTCTCTTGCATCCATTCCGCAGATAAGTATCAACACTTTCCAACGCCTTGAATTTCTCCACCAACCATTTATATTGGTCCTCCATTTGTTTGGGCAGTTCTGTCTTTGCTTTTTCCACCTCTGCTGCGTCATCGAAGTCAGGGACCTGGGGGTTTGCCAGATTATCCCGGGTTGGTGCTCGATCCCATTGGGAAGTTTCTGATGCAGCCGAGGTACCAGTTTGATAAAGAGGTTAGACATTAACAGACACCCTTGGTGGTTGTGTTTGTATGTTTGCTGGCGCAAAACTTGTTGGACAAGTGGAATCCTCATTGTCATTTCTCGTGTCAACCATAGGGCATTTTCCTTTGTCAGACCCTCCTTTAAACAGCTGTGTCAGCTGGCTTATCATGTTGTTTTGTGATTCTAGCATGCTTCTCTGGGACTCTAGCATTTGGTCTCTCATTTCCTGCTGGATCTTAGCCAGCTGCTCTTGCATCTGAGCCTGCAGTTGCTCTTGCATCTCCTTTTGCATTTGCTCAAACCTCTGATCCATATCCTTTGTTTTCCTTCGTGTGTAGTACCGGTGTTCCAGGGTAACTAGATAAATGGCCACTAATTAATAGGGTTTTTTTTTGTGTATATAATGTCATGCGATGCAATGTAATGTAAATGCATGACATGAATGCAAAAAGGAGACGTCGATTCGAATTCAATCTTATTTAGAAAACTTTACTGAAACACAAAATCTTTTACATAAAATGAACTACATATACGGTCTTGCCCTAACACCCAAAGCTTTTACTTTCCTAAGAAGGCAGGCTAACTCTCGCCCCCGATCTGACTCTAACTCATATTTAACTCCTAGCATATCTGCTTGGACTGCCAAAGTCTGTAAATGATCAGCCACCTCTCGTATCTGAGTTATAGCTTCGCCCATTAAGTAATCTCTATCTCGGACCTGATCCTGAAATCGGTGGAGTTGCTCCCCTAGTTGTTCATTATTTGCTTCCAATAATTCAATTTGATTCTCACGATTCAAGTGTAGCTTGAGTTCTTCTACTTTCCCTTCAAATTCTTGATCTTACTTAGACTAGCTCTTAATTCAATTCATCGAGTTACTGACTCGATATTGTCTTTGTAGTGCCATTTCTAACTCTTTCACCCGAGCTCTTAACATCTGCTTTTTCATTCGCTATCATCCAAGCTCTTTTACAAGTGACTTCCCGAGCTTGAGCATCGTGGAACTGCTTTCTCCCACCACCATCGACCCTAGCCTTTTCCTCTTGGATTTCTTGCCTCCACTGTTCAAGCGTTTTACCCAAGCCAGCATTTCTCATTGACTTATACAGCTGCTTGTAATCGTCTTCAAACTATCTAGGTCCAACTCAACCTCTCTCTTTCTCTTCTTCAAATTCTCAGCTTCGGATTTTTGCACATCAACATCCAAATTTTTAAGTACACTTTTTCCTCCTCCAACTGCTCTATTTTCCTTTCTAACTCAAGTTTTCTTTTGAAGTCTTGCTTTATGATTTCCAATTCGGAGGGACCACTGCAAATATTCTGTGACGGTCGAGAGCTTCTTCTAAATTTGGCCTCGGATATTATCGTTAACCCTTCTACTCCACCATTCATTATATTCAGGAGTTACCATTGGATTCACAGCAACTCCCTTTATCCGGCAAGTTTGGTTCCAGGCATTATACATCTCACGGCTCTTTTTCTTGGAGTCTTTCTCCCCATACGAGAACCCACTCTGAGCTAGCCCTTGCGTCATCGGTATAAATTGTCTTGATCTATATTGCCTCAATACTAGTAGAGGGGCGTATCCAACGGCTCCCCAAATCCCCAACAAAGGGACCCAATCAAAACTCCCACATCGGTAGAGAATCTCATCAGAAACCATCCAAGGGGCCTTCCATTCGATATCCTCCTCTTGGAGATTTTGAAGTATCGCCATCCATTTTTCCTCTATTATGTCATCTTTTCTCGATATGGTCACTATCTCCTTCAAAGGTGAGTAATCTCCGAAAAAGGGTCGGTAAGAGGCCTTTTCTACCCTCCAAAAGTGGCTATGAAACCATACTAACAAGAGTTGTGCACACCCAATAAATCTGCCTTTACCTGACTTCCGACATACACTCAAAGATCTGAAAGTCTCCGCCAGGATTGCAGGAACTGGAGTGACTCCCTTACCTAATCGGTCAAAGAGATCAGCGACTGCTTCATCTACATGCCTTAACGCCTTAGGGAAAATAACCAAACCATAAATGCTCAAGGCGAAGACATCAACTCTTTTCTTCATGTCGTGGTGAGTCCGGATCGGATCTCTCAAATTTTCCCAAGGGATGCACTTTCCATCGCCTTCTGCTGGACTCGAGCCTCAACCCACTGCTCACTCATCCCGGTGATGTTCATCAACCTCTTTACAAAGGTTGGGGTATTGACACTCTAGAATAAATCTTATCAACTTGAAACCTCGGACAACGAAGCAAGGTCAGTATATTCCTCGACACAGTGGGTGCTAGATCCACCCTTCCAAAGTAAAACAACTCGTAGGCGAATTCTAAAATTGAGCCATGGCGCGAACAAATACCTATCTACCTTAACATCGAGGAGATAAGGAATATCACCATAATTACAAAGAGAGAGTAGCCGCCTTTCATCTCATCATCCCAGTGACTCCATAATTCTTTCAACTCCCGAAGATCGTTCTGAACCACACTAATGCGAGTAAAGTCCCATAACTCCGACGTGCACTCCTTTATCAAACTATCACCTTTCTCTAACTGTGCATTCTCCGACCATCTTTGGACAAATGCGTTGTCTTTCACTTTATCAAGGAATTCGTTCTTCATGGCAAAACTTTCTATTAGTAACCGAACCGTATATCGACACCTCCTTTTATGATGAAAATGATGTGCAAACACTATTAAAGAAAGAAGGAAAAACACAAGTCAGAATCATGCATAAGAATATAAATCAAAACAATTAAGAAATTATCAAACGCCTATTCGGGAAACCACTAGGGCTAGGTGTAATTCTACCTAAGGCGGGTTCCTATAGCTCATTATATGTGGTTTAGTTCTAGAGTAAAGGTACCTGAGCCAGCGAATTCCTCGACCCTCGCCCATTATAGGTTCATATGGATCAAGTTCGGTTCAGGGGAATACATTTCCTTATGCCCATGCGGAGGTGAAAACCTCACGAAGACATAAGTACGGATGTATTCCGGAAGCGATCCCCTAGCCCATGCGGAGGTGAAAACCTCACGAAAGCATAGCTTCTCACTCCCACTTAAAAGGTGCGACCACGACGGTCATGCAATATGATGCAAGAATATATCGAAAGACTCGACAAATAAAGTAAAACCCACATGATAAAATCTGACAAAAACACAGAAAATGCAATGAGAGGATCGTAGATTTAAAAAACCAAATTTCCCATTTTGACAAGAAGACAGAAAATAATCAATTTACAGCTCGACTCTCTCTTGTTCCCCAGTGGAGTCGCCAAGCTGTCGAAACCTTTTTTTTTGAAAACGGGAAATCAACTTTTGAAAACGAAAAGTTGGGAGTCGCCACCAATCGTTTTTAATAGGGTGTGATTGGATCACTTCAAAACACGGTCGTTTTTAATAAATAAATAAATTTTTCAAAGCGATGATTTTGGTTTGCGAAAATAGAAAACCGGTTCGGGAGTCAGTTACGTACGAGGAAGGATTAGCACCCTCGACACGCCCAAAATTGGTACTTGATTGATTATTTAGTGTCTTAATGTCGAAAATTAAAGATTTGGACAGAGTTCAAAACGTGATCCTCCTTTTGTTGACTTTTAAAATGTGTGCTTTAGTCTCAAGAGGATATTCGAATATTCGAACGGACAAAGAAAGTGAAACCCAGTACGTTAGGGCACGATCCTTTGAGTTCCATGAATACCAGAAAAAAAACTTGAGAATGAGCCAATAAAAAGGATATTCAGATATTCAAAATAAACAAAGAAAGCGACACCCAGTACGTTAGGGCGCGATTCTTTGAATTCTTTAAATACCGAACATTGCCCCCGTTTTGAAAACAATTGAGGATAAATCATTGAATGAACGGATTTTGGGTAATTTAAAAAAATAAAGAAATAGATAGTATGCAACATAAGAAATAACGATATAATAACAAACTTGATAGTGCATGTATTAACACCTAAAACATAATAACCGTAAGGAGAATTAATAATAATAATCAAGACCATAGTAAAAAAAATAAACATTGCAATAATGATATTAATGATATAAAAATATATATATATAATGGGAATAAAAATAACATGCTAATGATGATATTAAACACCATGATAAAAGTAAAATTAAAAACATGCTAAATTAAAACAAATAAAAAAAGGTAATAATGACGGAGAAATAACATAATAACATGATAAGACTATTAATAATTACACTTAAAGGGAAAACAAATATATATATAAAAGTATAAGTAATAATAGGAAAAAGTAATAGTAAACAGTAGGAATAATAAAAAAGGTATAACAAACTATATTTAAAATAGTTAACTTTTAATAAAAATATATAAGATTAATAATAAAAATATAATGATTTAAAATAAATGGTAAAAAAAAAGTAAAACAAACGTAATGTAATAAAAATCATAAATAGTAGTATAATAAAAATAATATACAAATAATAGGATAAAAAGGAAAAAAAATAAATACTACAATTAATAGTAGAATGTAATAAAATAGTAATAATAAAATAAAAACTAAAAATAACTAATTTTATGATAAAAGTGGCTAAAATAATCGAAATAGGGTGTAATTGAAAATAAAACGGGATTTTGGGGCCAAAACCGCAATAAAAGAGAAGTGAGGGATCAAATAGGACCCACACGCGAACTAGGGGGACCAAAAGAGAAAAATTCCCCTTGAGGGCAAGAAAAACATGGGTCAATCCACCCCAAACGGTGCCGTTCCCATGGGATTAAATATCCCAAGACCTTAATATTCTGTTGGTGGCTCATTTGAGCCGAAATCGAAGATGGAAAAAAGTTTTCCCTTTTTCATTCGCAAGGGCATAGATCGCCTCTGCAGGCGGCTCCACCTTCCCGAACGCACACCGCGGTGGCCGACGAGCCAGGTAAGGCCCTCTTACAATCCTTTATTATTATTATTTTTTAAACTTTGTTTTAATATGAAAAAAAAAAGAAAAAAAAATTCGTAACGAGGGGTTGAAGATAAAAACCCGAAAAAGAATAAAAATGCATAATCACCTTGTTTTTGTTGGATCGTACTAAAATATTACTCAAAAATCACTATATCTCTATAATTTCTCCCCATTTTCTCCAAAAGAAAATTTTTTCTTTTACAGTGTTTTCAATGGCTTTTTATAGCCTAGAAATAAAATGAAAAATCTATTGTTGTTTGCCCTTGCAGATATCTCGGAGGCGTGGGAGCGTGGCATGGAGTAGCGCACGGTTCGGAAGCTTAGTGCGCGTCGTACTCTGCCTGGGCTCGAGGCTTGCGGCGCCGATTTCCTTCTGCTGCTAGGGTTTTCTTTGTCAAAAATGTGTTGGGTTTGTGGGCCAATAAGGCTGTTAGTAGATGGGTATTTTAGAGTTTGGGATAAGGTTTTATTGTTTGGGTTTGGGTTTGCTTTTATTGGGCTCCTAGTAGTCTGGGCCGGGTAAAATTTGAGCCCAACAGTGAAGATTGGAAAGGAACTGGAAGTAGAGTTGAATCATCAAACTTTAAAACAAAATCTCCTAATGTAAAACTTTTTTTAATTTTAAAAATCTAAATTATAATCTTGTATTTATGTGGTAAAAATACTATAGTCAGATGTCAGATTATATTTTACCCCTTCTATTAAAAAGTGGGTCAATTAGTCTTTATATATTAGATCAAAAAGTAATCTGACCTTTTCTATTAAAATTTAATTCATTTCTACTATTAAAAATTGACATGACTGATAGAATAACCAAACAATGACATATGTCGTGCCACAGCCCACGTGCACCTCATACCAATATACAAGGATCAGTTTTTAACAATAGAAATAGATAAATTTTTGAACAAAAAGACCAATTTATTCTTTGATCTAAGATAGGGGCTAATTTATTTATTTTTTTAATAGAGAGGCAAAATACAATTAAACTTTTAATATAAGAATTTTCATAATACTTTATCGTGTTTATGATATTAATCCGGTTTTAAAATGTAGTAAAGAGATAGTTTGAAAACAAAGTTTTAAAAAAGTTGGGTTTTTTTTATTCCATCCTAAAAAACCAATATCTGAAAATGTGAGTAATGGGGAAAAAGATTTGGAAATTATCCAACTTTTATTAATTCTAAACTTCATCCGGCTTGGCAAGGCAAATTTTTCAAATTTTGATTTTACTTCCTACTTCCTAGAGTCAATATATAAATATTTAGTAGACTTATGTTTTGTTTTTCCAAATCCTTTTAATTTGGTTTTCTTTTATGTTTGATCCTTCAATTTAGCTTTATTTTATAAATTTTATGTGATAAATTTGGTAACATATTTAGTTTAAATCTTATTAATTTATTAGTTAATATCTTTATTATCTTTGTAATCAATTAATGTGTATTGATTATGGTATTAATAATTTTATTATATGTTCTATAAAGTATAAACAATATTTTTATTTTATAAAGTCTGTTATAAATTTTGCATATTAAACCTTGTGCTTTTATTTTGTAATTTAAAAAAAAAATTTGAACTGCACTCAGGTGGTCCAAAATATCTAGAAAGTCGCTATGGTAGATGATGGCTTTAGGATTGATTTCCATATTCTTGTCCTGCGAGCAAGTTACAAACGTGAACTTCCCATTGGTGTTTTCCTGTTTTTTTAGTTCAGCAATAATATTCTAATATGTTATTATCTTTTGTCAAATTCCAAAGTTTCTGATTTTGAATCTTCCATTCAAGGTTCAAACTCACCCAATTTTGTCGTGAATTATTGTCATAGGATCAAATCACCTACTTTGGTTTCCGCTGAACACCAAGCTACTCTTATCTTTTGCCTTGAGAAGGGAAAGAAATGAATGAGGTGAGTCACCGAAGGATCAAAACAAATGGGATATGGGTGCACATAGCAGAGCAAGGGAGAGGGCCATTGGTTCTATTGCTTCATGGCTTCCCAGAAAAATGGTATTCATGGCGCCACCAGATCAGTTTCTTGGCTAACCATGGCTATCATGTAGTTGCTCCTGATTTGAGAGGCTATGGAGACTCCGACTCTCCTCTTAGCCCAGGTTCGTACACTTTTATGCACTATGTTGGGGACATCATTGGCTTGCTTGACCATCTTGGGGAACAACAGGTATTTCCCACTTTCCTTGAACCTGTTTGCTTATGTTTTGCCAATTCGTGTTGTGTTATAAAAACTATCCAACTGTTTTATTATTTGTGGCAAGGCTTTCGTAGTGGGACATGATGTGGGAGCTGCTATTGCCTGGCATTTATCCCTGTTTAGGCCTGAGAGGGTCAAAGCATCGATCAACTTAGGCGTTGCATACTTCGATAGAAACACGAATGCCAAATTAGGTGAATCCTTAATCAGAATGTTTGGAGATGGATTTTACATTTCCCAATTCCGGGTAAATCGTGTCCCATTCAGTCAACATACGGGATGTTCATAAGGTTGTTGATGTTAATCAGGCTTTTTCTTGGGGCAATTTTTTCTATAGGAACCGGGAAGAGCAGAAAGGGCATTTGCTAGGTATGATTATTTGACAGTGATAAAGAAGTTCTTGCTGATTACACAGACTGATAATCTGATAGCTCCTCCTGGAATGGAGATTATTGATTACCTGGGGACACCATCACGGTTACCACCGTGGATTACCGAAGAGGAACTCCAGGTTTATGCTGACAAGTTCCAGGAATCTGGCTTCACTGGAGCTCTTAATTACTACCGTGCTTTGGACTTGTAAGTTCTGGTATTTTTGCTTGACCAGAAATGGTTGATTTTCATATTTGTGAGTGCTGCTCCTCGGAAAGCTAATGTTTGGAATTGGTAAAACAGGAATTGGGAGCTTACTGCACCATGGCAAGGATAAAAAATCAGAGTTCCAGTGAAATTCATGGTGGGTGAAAATGATATTGGTTTTGATATCAATGGTATGAGACAATACATAGAGGGGAATATCTTCAGGAACCTTATTCCCGGCCTGGAAGTTGTTATGCTAGATGGCCATCATTATCTCCAACAGGAAAAACACCAACAAGTCTCAGAGGAAATTCTGTCGTTTCTTGCCAAATTTCCAGCAGAATAGTGTTCTCTGGTTTTTTTCGTCATCTGATTGAGAAAATAACTAGATTTGATTTACTGTTTATCCTGTGTATGCTCGTCTTGTAGTGTAGCAAAGTTAATCTTCAGTAAGGAAAAAACTTCCATAATAAAAGCTTTAGTCAGACATTAGTAAAAGCCATTCATTTTCTATCATACACTAGGCACATGAGCGTGGAAAGAGATCTAGCATTGTTCCAGGTCCAGGATACAAACTTGTTCAAGGCAGTGAATAATCAATGAAATCCATGAGGAGGGCATTGGAAGAATTATTTATAAAAATTGTCAAAATTCATCTCTAGAACAGGTTTAGAATATCATCTAGGAATTGCAGTAATGGTCAATGGAAATGAAAATGAGAACA
Organism: Gossypium anomalum; assembly: GCA_025698475.1. Taxonomy (NCBI): domain Eukaryota; kingdom Viridiplantae; phylum Streptophyta; class Magnoliopsida; order Malvales; family Malvaceae; genus Gossypium; species Gossypium anomalum. Next base: position 24,290,366 of record CM046966.1, read on the forward strand.
TAATATGAACTCAGCAGCAATGCAATTCAGTTTTTAATTCGTGAAATTGCATGACGCAATTGACCAACAGAGGATTTACAAATTCTATGCAACTTTTGACCTAGCTAAGGCGTTCCACAATGGACACCTGTCCACTTTTTTCCTTATGAGAGCACTGGGTAAATTTTAACTCCAATCTGCCTACTTTTTAGATTATAAGAATGGTTAAATTTTAATTTGATCCCTATATTTTGTTCAAATATGAAATTTAATCTATTTACTTTAATTTTGACATAATTTGATACCTCAAATTTTATAATTTAATTAGTTAGTCTAAATATTTTATTCTAATTAAAATGATGATGTGAATTTTTAATAATTTTTAGTACCATTAAAATATTTTATTAAATTTAAGTCCGTTACAATGTTTTTTTTTATTTTTTTATTACATAGATACTAAGATTATTCTACTTTTTTAAAATGTCATATCAACACAAAAAAATTCTAACAAATTTAACAAATAGACTTAAAATTTTAAATTCAAAAAGTAAAGAGACTAAATTCTTAAAAATAAAAGTATGAAAATTAACAAAGAGTGTAAAAACATTGAGCAAATTGTAACCTTTAAATTTTTACACTTTGATTTAGTCAAAAAATAAATAATTAACCCAATACAAATAGTGGGCGGGAAACCATACTAGTTATGTTATAAATACCTTATTTATCCATGCTTGGCCATCCTTACTTCATCATGCCACAACTATGCCTACCATGACCTCGTCAAGAGTAACACTTCACCAAAACTTGGCTTAATGAATATGCAAACGCATAAACATGGTACTTTGTCTAATCTATTTCTGTTCAATCATAATTTGCTTAAAATTTTATTGTATTTCTCAAGTGATCGGTCATGATGGAACTTACGTTATACGAATATCAAGATTCAAAGTTGATAAATAACCGCCATCATCTATAAATATTCACCTCTAACCTTAGGTGGACCTATGCATCTCCTTCTACCATTTTGCACACATCAAATATACCAAGAATCTCCCTCCTACAGTTCTTGGCACATTCCTCCCGTGTGTGAACCATCACTTTAGCCTCCAACCACATCTTAGCTCAACATTTCCCCATCATTAGAGCCAAGTTGCTTTTATTTTAGTTAAACTCTGTTCATTTACCGGTCATCATCAATACACTGCCACATTCAATCTTGAACCATTCTCTCTTACAGATACTTCCTATTCCCTGCCAACATCTGTTACGGTTCTAAAATAAGAAACCATCTTCTTATAAGATAATGACCATGAAATCGTACTCTGCATTTTACTTACATTTATTAACTAATCTCACCAATCTAGTTGCAACCATCTCTCTCCCAAGACAAAATTTTTTGATTCGAATTAGTAATCTAGCACTACTAGAATTAGGGTTCTAAATTTCTAATTTTGTATGATTCCTCTGGGCAAATTGCTTTGAATTTTAACTACTTCCAGAGTCAGGACTCAGGTGGTGCAATGTATCAAGAGAGTCAACGGCTAGGCTATATGATGACTTCAGGACTGACTTCACCATGTTCTTGCCCTTCATGCAAGTTACATACGTGGACTTCCAATTGGTGTTTTCTTTCTTATTTTCAACAATATTCTAATATGTTCTTGTCTTTTGCCTAATCTCAAAGTTTCTGATTTTGACTTTATCATTCAAACTTCAAACTCTCCCAACTTTCTCTCTCGTCAATTATATTCATAGGTGCAAATCAATTGGACTGGTTTCAGCAGAACACCAAGCTTCTCTACCTTTATTCCTTGAGAAGTGAAAGAAACGCGAGGGACCATGAATAAGGTGAGTCACCAAAGGGTCAAAACAAATGGGATATGGCTGCATATAGCAGAGCAAGGGACAGGACCACTTGTTCTATTGCTTCATGGCTTCCCTGAAATATGGTATTCATGGCGCCACCAGATCACTTTCTTGGCTAACCATGGCTATCATGTAGTTGCTCCTGATTTGAGAGGCTATGGAGACTCCGACTCCCCACTTAGCCCAACCTCCTACACTGTTATGCACCTTGTTGGGGACATCATTGGCCTGCTTGACCATTTTGGGGAACAACAGGTATTTCCACCTTCCTTGAACGAACCTGCTTATCTTTTGCCAGTTCGTGTTGTGTTATAAAAACTATCCAACTGTTTTGAGTTTATACTATTTATGGCTAGGCTTTTATAGCGGGTCATGATTGGGGAGCTGTTATTGGCTGGCATTTAGCACTGTTTAGACCTGAGAGAGTCAAAGGATTGATCAACTTATCTGTTCCACACTTTAGTAGAAACCCGGATGCCAAATTTGCTGAATCCTTAATCAGAACATATGGGGATGGATTTTACATTTCCCAATTCCAGGTAAATTCTGTCCCATTTAGTCAAGATATGGGATGTACATGATGTTGTTGATGTTAATCAGGCTTTTTCTTGGGGCAATTTGTTCGATAGGAACCGGGAAGAGCAGAAAGGGCATTCGCCAGGTATGATTATTTGACGGTGATAAAGAAGTTCTTGCTGATTACACAGACTGATAATCTGATAGCTCCTCCTGGAGTGGAGATTATTGATTATCTGAGGACAATATCAAGGTTACCACCATGGATTACTGAAGAGGAACTCCAGGTTTATGCTGACAAGTTTCAGGAATCTGGCTTCACTGGAGCTCTTAATTACTACCGTGCTATGGACTTGTAAGTTCTGGTATTTTTGCTAATCAGAAATGGTTGATTTTCATATTTATTAGTGCTCTTCCTCAGAAAGCTAATGTTTCAAATTGATAAAACAGGAATTGGGAGCTTACTGCACCCTGGCAAGGATCAAAAATCGCTGTGCCAGTAAAATTCATGGTGGGTAAAAAAGATCTGGGATTTGAAGTGAGTGGTATAAGGCAATACGTTGAGGGAAATATCTTTAGGAGCCTTGTTCCCAACCTGGAAATTGTTATCGTTGATGGTCATCATTTTCTCCAACAAGAAAAACACCAAGAAGTCTCCGAGGAAATTCTATCGTTTCTTCGCAAATTCCCTGCAGAATAGTCATTTCTCTGGTTCTTCATCATGATTTTTCTGAGAAAATAACTAGCCTGGATAAATAAATGATCAAGTTACTGACCTTGTTCATGAAACTATCTAGATATTGAGAAAAGCTTTATTCAGACTTAATAAAGGCCAATGATCTTATGTCATACACTAGGCATATGATCAGCAAAATACTTCAAATTACATTGTTTACGTTATATGATATCTAACCTTTGTTCCAGGATACAAACTTGCTCATAGCAGTAAATGATCAACGAAATCCATCAGGGGGACGCTGGGAAAAAAAATCTTTATAAAATGAATCTACTGTCAAAATTCAGCTCAAGAACAGATGGTTTAGAATCATCAATAAATTATTGTGATGATCAATGAAAATGAAAACATAATATGGGTTCAGCTGCTGCAAATCAATCTTTTCAAAGAACATTTTGCTTTGTCAAGAATCCTAAATTGATCCCCCTTCACACAACAGTAATCCTTCCATTATACAGCAATATCAGTTACTCTGCATTTTCCTAAACCATTAGGAAATGCCTTGGTCTTCTTCTTTGTCCCATTTTCCTCGGAGAAAATCTTGCAAAGCTAAAATCAAGAAAGAAAAAAAAAAATCAGCTCATGAAACTGCATAACATAATTTAACCCATGTAGTAAAGCAGAGGTAGATTTTCCTTTGTAACAAGTTTTTCAGGGGTTCAACTCCATATTCATTACTTCCATACCTCATGAACTAATAAAGGCTTTACAAATTTACGCTTTCAGTTCATAAATCATAAGTTTTAAGTGCATGTAAATGTACCCTTGCATGTTCTTAAATTGCTTGAAACTAATTATGTTTCTCATCATTAGAGTCGGGTTGTTTTAATTTTAGTTTAACATCGATCATTTACCAGCCATAATCATTTTGACTGTAGCTTGTCAATACACTACCAGATCCAATCTCAACCATTCTCTCTTACACCTGCCTTAAAAAATAATGACCATAAAATTGTACTCTGCATTTTACTTGCATTGATTAACTAACCTCACTACATCAGTGTAACTAGAACTAGTTCCCTTGGTTTCTAATTAAGATGCATTAATTATACTAATAGTAGCCAAAAAAAAAGCTCACTGCAAGATTTTTCTTCCCAAGTACATCAATGACCTATTCACAGGCAATTAAACAAGCAATGCAATTGAAATCTATGTAGTATACAACTCCAGTAGTAGATAGATAATCATCCGTCTCTTATCTAATGTCTCCCAAGGTTATTGAATGATACTATTCATGATAAATTCTCCTAGACTGCTATGTGCTAAACATCCCAGAGAATAAAATGCATAAAATAGACTAACAGAAGTACCTATTTTGAAGAACTTATAAACATCTATCCTCTATCATCTCTCGCTAAGCAACTATGTAAAGCTAAAACCTTTACTTTTGTTCAAATGTAAAGCTAACACTTCAAATATATATATGTATATATAATAAATATAAACATTTCTAAGATGATCATAGCTTAAAGAAACACAGTAATACAAAATGAACAAGGAATCAAAGTTAACCAAATTTCTCGTACCTCACTCCATGGAGACTTTAGCTCCAGCCTCTTTCATCTTCTGTATAATCTTCTCAGCTTCTTCTTTAGTAACCCCTTTCTTTAACAAAGTAGGCGCCTTTTCCACCAGATCTTTAGCTTCTTTCAACCCCAAATCTGTAAACCCTCTAACTTCCTTAATAACCTTAATCTTAGCCGCCGCATCGAACCCTTCGAGCTTCACATCGAATACCATCTTTTCGTCCTTCTTCTCTTCCCCTTTCCCAGGGCCAGCAGCCCCACCTTTCCCGGCTCCTCTCATGGCCCCACCGAATCCCATTCCGGGCATCATCACTGCCATTATCGGCATCTCTTTAACATCCAGTTTTTGACGGAGGACTTCGGTCAAGTCCATGACTTCGAGCAGAGTCAAACCGGAGAGTTCATCGACGATTGCGGAGACCTTTTCGGAAGGAGCTTGCTTGGTGGATTCTTGTGATGGGGTGGTATAATTTCGTGTTGGAGTAAGGTAAAAGCTGTTTGAAGATTGGATGGAAGAGGAAATGCTTGGATTTGGAACAAGGGTTTTATGGATTCGAGTTAAATTAGAGGAAAAAAACCGTAAACTTCTCATTTTTTTTTCCCTTTTGCTTCAATTTTCAGTTTGGGTGTTCTTGGCTTGAGTCCAGTGAGATCACGAGAGTGCAAGGAAAACAAAAGCTACGAGTGTTGCAGAGGCTTTAGGCATAAGCCCTAGGTGTAAAAACCGGTCGGGTCAATTATGGGCTTGAACTTCAGCCCAAATATTAATTTTCTTTTTCTTCCAGGAGCAAGCGGCTGAGGCCATCATTCGACTGACACTACAGTTGAAACCATAGCTATACAAAAAGAAAGGTCAAATTCTGCTATTAGACCCTATACTTTTGCGTGAGTTATTTAATTTGGTCATTTTCAGTCCCTATATTTTTAGAATTTGAAAATTTTACTCCTGACCAAAGAATAGCTATTAAATTCATTAAATTATGTGATTTTTAAAATTTGATGTATCAAATATATTATCACATGTGTAATACTATGTCAGTTTGTTATTTTTACTTATTACTAAAAAAAATCAGTTAATATATTTAATTACTGTTATTTGTATTAAGACTAAAATTTTGAAATTAAAAAAATATAGCCATTAAGAATGATCAATTGGTGAATGTGGACTAAATCTATAACTTTATGCATAGTACATGACTAATAACATAATTTAATCAAACGGATTTAACTGCTACCATTAAGTTAATTAGGACTAAAATTTTAAAATTTGAAAAATATAAAGACTAAATTTGATCAAATTAGAGTATAGATACTAAATCTACAATTTATACAAAGTATAAGGTCTAATATCAATTTTTGACCCAAAGAAAATGAAAGGTAAAAAGCACTGTGAGGACTTTATTTGGAGGTGTTGATAGTCGGGCCTAGGTATGATAATAACACATTTTATATTTGTCTAACTCGGCTTGATTCGAATTATGGGTTTAAAATTTTGCCTAAACTCGTCCATATTTATAAATATCTAACTCAAACTCATTTTAAACCCGCTCATATTATTTTTTTAATAAATATATTTCTATTATTTTTAATTTAATATTTAATGGTTTAATATTTTTTGTTTATTAAAAAAATTATATATAATGATCTTAACATTTTTTTAGTGTTTATATTATATATAATATATAAAAATAACATAATATAAAAAATTACAAACTTTTAAAAAAACAGGTTAGGTTGATCTCGGGCTTGAACATATTTTAAATGGTCTTAATTTTTTTGTCTAAATCCATATTTCAGGTCTAATATTTTTTCCCAAACCTTTCCACATTTTAAGTAAACCTTTAGGCTTGAGCGACTAGCTTGACCAATAAAAAATGGATAAATTAATCTCTATACGTTATATCAAAGAGCAAATCATTTATTCAGTTAGAATTTTTACCCATTTTTATTGTTAAAAACTGATTATTATACGTTAAAACGAGTTATTCTATCAACTGTGTTATACGATAAGAAGATAATATGCACATGCATCTTACAATATTAAAATTAAAAGATGAAAATCAATTTAGTTGATTCCATATCAATTCTAGTTGTAAATTCTTTTTTTGTTTTTTGCACAAATAAAAACTTTAGTATCAGTTGTAGCTAATTTTGATTTTACTTGTCAAAATATTTAATAAAAAATTAAATTTAACTTAAACTTTAAATGAATTTTTTTGAACTTACCTTAGAGTGTTTAATATAGGGTAATTTTGTTGTGAAGGATGAGATTTTATTTATTTGGATTTGCTGAATGGTTAATTTTTATTTGTTTTATATAATTGGTGAATATTTTATATTTTTAATTTCATTACTTTAATATTTATTAATGTGAAACGATACATTGTATAGAGTGAAAAAAAAGATGCACTAAGACGTTCAACCAAAACTACTGAAACAGGATTTTCATTTACAGATGGTGGGAATGCGGTTTTTTATTTCATATAAAATTTACAAAAGCGGGTGATGTCAAATTTGCATGAACTGATTGAGTGTGGGTCCTTAGGTGCATGCTATAAAATATTGTTGTGCATGATCTTATAAATCAGACTTCATTCTATTCATCCTTTTACTTTCAATTTTCATTACTCTGCGGATATTCATGTTTGATGAAACAATCAAGACAACTCCATGCAATACATGAAATCAAGAAGGAAAGCAAATAATAACATAAAACAGAAGACGATATAATATTTATTCACTTCTTAATGCCTATTAATAAGCATTAACCTTCCTGCAATACTTTCTGATCTCACCCTTGTAGCCTGTCAATGGTGAGATATTTCCCATCTTAATCATGGACTTGGCAAATTGTTGAAAGAACAGTTCCTGGTTGTAAGCGTATGTCTCCACCAATTCCCTTGATTCAGCATTTTTTGTAAACAAAACTTCGTCAGAGCTGAGCAGACCCTTGTAGGCCAACAAGTTCTTGAAGTAGCTGTTATCAAACTTCACAGGGCTCACAAAATCCAAGAAAAACAGGTTCTGGTCACCACCTGATTTTGGACAATGGGTGCGCAAATGTGCGGCATATGATTGGTCAAGTGTGTAGTCTGGTTTTCCATTGCCTGCTTGGTTGTAAAGCCTCTGCCTGAAGCTGGTGCATCTAGCATTTCCTATTGTGTGGCTCCCTGCACAAAAATAAAACATGTTCTCTGACTTTTGCCTTCTTTAGAACATATCAATGCAAGATTTTGAGTCAAGTAAGTTTACCGGAAAGTGCTACGAGATCAACGATGTCGAGGCCTTGTAGCTTGAACTTGGTGAGAATTGTTTGGAATGTGTTGTTTGGGGCAGGGATATTGTTGTTAGAGCCACTCAAGCTTGCATCTCTGGAGTCCCTTCTTCCAAGAGGGACATCCCAATTAGGTCCTCCAGTCTGCAAATGCCAAAGGAATTAATTCAATGCAAATGCTTTGGCTAAGCTTAGTTAGAGCATGGGCAGGACTTACAAGAACAGTAGAATCTCTAGCAGCCAGTGCCATAATATCAGCACATGATACAGTATGAGGACACTCTTTCTCTATTGCAGTTTTGATCTCATCTATGACTTCGAATCCCCTAGCCGAATCACGGTTAGGGTTCGACCTTTTTTCGCTAATTATAGTCCCACTGCTGTCTAGCAAGACTGATGCATCACAACCCTGTGACAAAAACCAAGCGTTAAAAGGTATTAATTACTTTTTGTCATACACTGAAACTGTTACGCCAGATGTGGCCAATATATAAAGCAAGACCTTGACAAAGCAGTCATGGAAGTGTAGCCTTAGCAATGAAGCAGCCATACGAGGATCCTCCGCGACAGCTTTAGCTACAAAGTGTTTCACAATCTCTTGAGCTTTCGGACATGAATGATCGTAAAACTGAGGGTAGAGGTACCCTCCTCCTCCATATGTCTTGCCTGATAAACAAAGGGGAACAATGGCAAGAAGAGAAAGAACTGTGATAAAGCCCATAGAATGAGCCATATTGGTCCTAATAGCTTCCTAGTTTGTTTTTGGCCTTTTAACTTGATATTTTCTAGACCAAAGTTGAAACAGCTGAAGAAATGTGAAGAGGAATGTTGAAAACTTGGTTATGATGAGAGGTTCCAAGGGACATATGGGTATTTATAAAAGGGACTAGTTCGTTTGAATGGTCGTCGAACAGATGAAAACAACATTAGGTAAACTAGCTTTGCATCAATCAGAAAAACAGGAAAGAAATGGTTAAGGTGGAGTTAGCATCGTAATATGCCAATATTTGCATGCTGCTGTTGACCAGTTCCCCTGAAATGTATTATTTGTAAGCTAATCACCCTTATTTCTTTAGGCAAATGATAAATCATACAATAAAACTAGCTTTTGGATTAGTTCATTACATATCCCTGTAATATATGTATATTTCAAATATATTTAAATCAAACACATACTCGTATCTAACAGGAGACAGGCTTACCTACTTCATTGAAAAATAAACCCAAACTCATAATTTCTTTGACTAATCTGAATCATCAAACTTCATTTCATTCGACAGTGATTCTAGTTGTAGTACTAAAATTTTACTGCTTTTGTCACATGTTCAACGTTTTAACACCTGCAATACGTTTTCATATTCCTTTGTTTCAAAGGCAACAATTAAGCAGCACATGGCAATCATATCTTTTACACCAAGTTATTCTTTTTTTTCTTTTACCTCATTGGAAAAATCAACAAAAAAAAATATAAGAATTTGTAAGTAGAAAAGATGGTTGATTCCTATACGAAGTAATACAAGTAAAGAAACAAGCATAGTTGTCTTCCCTTCAATGTCTTAGATAGCAATATTAAATCTGTTTGCTTCAATTAATCTCACATTTCAAAGTTAATAAAGTTCCAAAAATTATTATAATCTTATATTTCCAACAATATTAAAATTTTAAATTACTTGTAATAAAATTTAAATTTCATAATTACAATTAATAATTTAAAAAATATATGTTATTTTACTGAATTTATTGTTTACTTTAAAAGTTCATCTTTGATGAAAGAAATAATTAATTCTGATGTCTAAAATTGTTTTATAATAAAGATAATATAATAAATATAGTAAAAAGTAATTTTACTTTCGACAAAATAATCAAATATAATAATCATCATATTACAAATATAATTTTACGTAATACTTTCCTTTTTGGTTAGTTGTCTGAATCTCCACGTGGAACCGAAAACCTACCCATAGACCTACCCATATCAGTTGATATATATCCATTAAAAGGAATCCTTACTGTTTTTTTGTTCTAGTTACAATTGCCTAAGAACACACACACAAAAAGAGAGGCACAAAGACCCCATTTTTCATTGCCGGAGATTGGACCAATTATTACTCGACTTCGGGGATATTGATTATGTCATACTTAAGATTTTTTAAAACCGATATAGGCTGCCTCTTACTAGTTACTCCTTGCATTCTTGGTTGAGCCTCATCTAACCTAACTTTCAAGCTATTGAATGACTCATACTTGGCGACCATTAGGTTTTTCATGGATTTTGATTGAAGATTTTATCTTATCAAATAACTACTGTGTGGCAAACCCATTATATGATGGGAAAAAGTAGGAATAGCCAAAGGAAAGGATAAACGCACAAATGTCAAACCATTATATAACAATAAGTTAAAATATTCAGGAAAGTAAAAAGGTATCCCTTCACGTGTCCTCTATGGAGTAAACTTCTTTTCTTTTTTGAAGTAAATTTTTATTAAAGAAAACAAATGGAAATGGTTACATCTTACATAGCATCCTGTCGGTGGAATTTTAGATTTTGTTCTGATTACGAGAATATAATCTTATTTATTTCATTTGAGCAGAATGTAAGATTATTTAAAAATACATTTCACTCAATTATCTTTGTTATAAATTTCTTTTTACAAGTTTAGTTTCTTTAATATTTTTTGACTTCAATTTTCATAAAATTATGATAAATTATTAGAATTCTTACTTTTTATTATAATTTATATATTAATAAATAAATATATTATGTTGAAATAAACTTATAAATCATAATTATAATAATTCATGAAAAGTGATTGCAACATCAACCATAATTTTAGTTATAACCATAAGTAATATATTAATAAATAAAATATTAAATAAGATATAATGATTATAATTATAATGTACGATATCTACTAATTTACTATTAAGAAAAAAATATTTTTTTAATTAGTCTTAAACTTTATTTAAGATAAAAGCTTAAATTGATAGAATAATAAAAACAAAGGGAAAATTGGTCCAAAAATTAAGATTGTACTCATAATCTAAAATTACTCAAGGAATGGACTATAATGAGATTACACCCTATATTACAAGATGGACAAAATGTTAAAATCCAAACACCATAATCTCATTTTGAAATGTAACATCATAATGTTACATTCGACGAACCAAACGCCCCCTCAATATGTTGGGTTTACAATGATTCAAGGATCCAATAAAGGTCTCACGTATTTCTCTATGACATCACCTATCAAGGATAATAAAGGCAATCTAGTTCACCAAGTTTTTTTTTTTTTTTTTTTATCTTTCAAATTAGCATACAATTTTTAAAAAAAACGTGACAATGTTAAAAAGAATGATAAAATATACCAGTAGTGACTAAATTATGGGTAATTTTTTGTTTTAGTCACTTAATTAAAAAAAATTCAATTTGGCCACTAAACTATCAGAAAGTTTTCATTTAAGTTATGAACTATTCAAAATTTTTTATTTAAGCCACTAGGATGTTAGTTTTTTTTAAAGTTCCACCAGCAAGCTCAAAGCAACGATTCGATGATTCGGCGATCGGTACGGCAGATTAGTACCCATCGATGAGTAGATGAGCATGCCTTAGGTTCAAGTCGATTTCACAGTCAGTAGCAGAGATAAAAAAAATTGTTTAAATTTTGATTCGTAGATTCGTGACGTCCAAAGCTGTTTCATGAAAAGAAACTAAATTGTAGAAGAGAAGGGGAAATAGAGCTTTCCATTTTAGCAGGTAGTGCAAATAGAGAAAGCCATATAGCATTGGTTTTAATAGCCTGATGACTTAAATGAAAACTTACCCATAGTTTAGTGACTAATGGTGTAGTTTACACTAAAAAGAATTATATATAATCTGGGACCATAACTCTAATATATAACTTTTGCATATTAATGTCGATTGAGTCTTAGCTCGGTTAGCATTGGCATTGTGGCCAATGCATGAGGGATTATAGGTAGTCTTAAGTATTATATAAAAATAATAACCTTTGCATATTAATCCTAATATTTAATTAGCGCATCATCAATTAGAAATTAGTTACTTGATTATCTATACATATTTAGCTCATACTTTATTTAATAATTTAAGCCTAATTAACTTAAATTGTATTAGATCACTTTATATTTTGAGCTAACTCTTTTATAATAGTAAATAATAACATCTAATTGTTGTTGTTGTTGTTGTTATTATATATGTGTGTGATGTCTAATCCAACAATCTCTCACTTGGACCACATATATATACTTATCATCATATAATTACATGTCATAATATAATTTTATGAGCTCAAAAGTTTACAATCATAACCAAAACGTATTACAAACATTTTCGTTCATTAATTATATTAAAATAGAACCAAGGCAACTTTTGCACATATATTGTAGCTAAATACATCCCTAATCATGCATATGAATGCAACCGAATGATACAAGTCAAGTATGGATGCATAACTTGAAAATTACATGCAAATCATTATTAATACCTCCAAGTCACAAAATATCTAAAGATATAAGGCAATCCCTAAGGTTTTACTTGGTAGAGTATGAAAATTGAAAAGATAGAAAATTGAAACGGTGAAAAAAATAGAAAGATGAAAAATATAAATTTTCTTTCCATGGATCTGCTTGGTAGGAAAGATGGAAAAATTGAAAGAAAAAATAATAATTTTCTTTCCATACATTACTTGGTAAAGTTGAAAAATAAAAGGAAAGAAAATAAAACATTTGAAAAATGCTTAATTTTGAACTAACGTACACCTCTCTCTTATTTTCTCTCCTCTCATTATTCAAATTTGGAAGGATTAGTTTTTATGCATTAGTATGAAAAATGATCATATCTCCTGTTTTCTTTCCTCACTTATCTTTCCTACCAAACACACTCAAATTATTTTTTCCACCTTTTCATTCCCTCCTTTATCCCTCCATTTTTCCATCCAACCAAACACACCTTAAGAGCATGAATTAAGTCTTCCCTTAGTGCCCTGCATCTTACAAGTAGCATAATGCATAGGAGTTATAAGCGCAATTTTAGCCACAATGAGCAAAATCTTATGGCCTCTCTCCAAGCAAAAAGTTTAACCTGAGGAAATATTTTGTGTAACGCCCCAAACCCGGCCTAGACGTTATGACCGAATCCGGAAGTGCCACATGAAATGTGTTGAAAACCGTTATCATTAAATTAAAAACCCTTTCCAGTTCTTTGTGCCTTTATCACTATTATTAATTTCAAAGCTCTCTTTCATTTAATCATTTGGAGAAAAAATGTATTTGTAGCGGAAGCTTGTAAAATCGTTGTGTTTAGAAAACTGTTCAAGTTATTAGTAATTAAAACCAAAACCCCAAAACCAAAGCCAAACAGTTTTTAAAATAGTCCAGAGCGAGAGTTCCAAAAAATAAAAACTCTCAAATTATAACGCCAAACTTAAATAAAACTAAAACAAGTAAAACAATTTTGGTGAGTGGTCACCCTCGAGTCCTCCGCTGCACCGATCCGCCTAACTCTGTGGATTACCTGTACAGAATAATAGAAAAAGGGTAAGTTTACGTAAAATCAGTATGTAACCCCACAGAAATAAGCAAGTACACATACAGAACATCACAAATCAGACAGATTCATATTCGGGCCTGAGCCCATATCAGATTCAAATACAGATATCGGAATCCTACCCCCATCATCTGCACACTATCTCCAACCATCCCTATACACCATGTGGGGTTTAAAACGCCCACCCATCCCTACACACCACAGTGTACCGAGGCGGCACATAACAGAGTATAATGCAGCTGTGCTGCCAGATATTAGGCATAATCTGCCTTTCAGAACACTTCCTCCAATATACATCATCCCACCCCAATCACAGTAGTAGAACATGCATACAGAATTAACAGATACATCATGCTTAACATACGTTCATAAACGAATAGCAGTTAATCAAACATAGGCATGCTCATAACAGTACCTCAGTCTAATAGAACACATAAATTTAGGGTTTAGTAAGCCTTTACCGACTTTACGATAGGTCCACAGTCGACTAGGACGACCCGTGCGACCCTACAGAAAATTTTAGTAAAATGGGCCTACAGGCCCATGTGGGCCCACACGCCCATGTGGGCTCACACGCCCAGATTGGCCTTGCCCGTGTGGATCACAGGCCTGGCCCAGATATCACACGCTCATGTGGCGTACCCGTATGGGCCCACACGATCACACCCCAGCCATTATACGGTCGTGTAGTCATACACGGCCTACCATACGGTCGTGTGGTGTCGACAGAGGGGTTTTTCATCTTTCGTCGAACTCTATTTTTCAGCGTTTTGGGTACACACTTGGTATCATTTTAGTACGAAAACTATCTTGAGCCTTTCAAAACCTAAAATCAGCATACCCAATAATGATTTAGCAGATTGATTAACCAAAACGACACAAGAATTGACCAAGACCCGACTTACAGCTGACGACAAGTTACTTCTAACGCGAACTAAACTGTTGAAGAACCACTCCTTACTTCACAATCTGTTCCTAAACACGAGTTATCACTATCAATTACTACAAATCGACATTTCCAAAATACCAAACGAAAATTAAACACACACGATGCCCAGTTACCCAATGATTAGAGAACTCTAACAACAAAAGGACGATTACAGAACAGAACCACCAACCGCTATGAAGAGAGAATACGGATTAATGGCTTAACTAAAGAGAGGGAAACGATAGCCACCACCAAGAACAATTGGAAGAAGAGAAAAAAAGTCAAAAGGGAAATTTTTGGAAAAAGAGAGAAAATTTTAAAGAAAAAGAAAAAAATAAGATATGACACAATCCCCTTGATTTTCTCCCACTACGCACGTGATCTCAACTTACTCAGAATTTTAATTCAACCGAAATTCTATCTGACAACCGAACAAAAAATAACACTCTCTTGCTAACGCAGGGATTCGAACTCTAGACCTCCAGCACACCAAACCTATTACCACTTGAACCAGCAGGTTCATTCTGATATGGAATTACAGACAATTAAATATAAGCCCGCTGAACAAAGATAGGGCTTTATCCCAAAAATAACAAAATTTGTCCAGGGTAAGACTTGAACCCAAAACCTCTCACACACTCCCAGAACACTTAACCATTGAAGCAAATACACACTTGTGTCACATTTTCACAAAAGCAGAAATAAGAATTTTGGGGCATTACATTTTGAGATTTCAAATCACTTGCTAGTAAAACTTGTGCAAACCATAACCCATTGACTTCAATTAAAGCTAAGTATCAGCTATCTTGGTATAGCATACTCCATTTGCCGAATGTCCCCAAATAGTAATACCTACCTATTTCGAATGTCCCCAAATAATAACATCTACTTATTTCATTCCACCCACTACCCTTACTATTAAACAACTCACACACTTTAGCATGTTTTGGAAGTTGACCATTAGAGCTCAAATCACTATCTCCGTGCACCACCGAACCCCACTTTGAACCCTAAATCTATATCCTCATACCATCCCTAATCTACCAAAATAATCTTGAAGGCAATTTTTTCATGGCTGCATAATGTATCTCGGTTACGTATGAATCTTCATACACACCAACTTTCCTAATAAGGCTTGTAATGCCCAAAAAATTTCGATATGATACGTGGCATAATTTTGGACTTGAATATTGAGAAAATTATGATAAATTTTATAAAATGACTTAAATGAAAATTTTATGAAATAAATTTGATATTGGAGATGGAAGCATGTGAAAAGAATTGCAAAAATAAACATATGACAAAAAACACCAAATTGTAATTTTTAAAAAGTATGAGGACTAATGTGCAAACTTATCAGAATATGGAAAATATTAATTATTGTGGATTATTTGACATGAAATGGGTTAGAATGTGATTTGGTGTGATGAAAATACTTTGGGGACTAAATTGAAAATTTTGAATAATTTAAAGACTAAATTGTAATTTTCTCATTTTTATCAGGAAAAGAGCCAAAGTGAGATTTTCATTACTCATGGAGTTATAATAAATATTTATGATGAATTATGAACTTGAATTAATTGAAGTATTGAATTTTGAGAAGAAATCACTAAAAAAAGGGGTAAAAGAGGGCAAAATGATAATTTTGCCAAAAATGGTAATTTGGTTAATTCTTGAGACTTCAATGATGAAAATAACATTTAAATATAATATTTGGTATTTGGAATTTATTTTGGATCATTTGAACTCCATATTAATGGAAATGGACTTCAAATTGGCATAAAATAAACTTGAAACATGTAAACATGGGCCCGAAGCCCATTTGATGGTATTTTAAAGATGGAAAGGAAACTCATTAGCTCATTCTCTTCTTCTCCAATGAAAGCAGTAGAAAAACATGGAAGTTTCCACTTCCACCTTCCATTTTCTTGCTTATTTCATCAATTGCTCTCAAAATTTCCACTTCCCATCTTAAGATTTTGTTAAAATCTCTATAGAAATCACCTCCTAAATTCACTACCATCAATAAATTCACTAATTTTAGCTTAGGGTTTATGAAGCTGTTGTGAGAGAAGATGAATCTAGAGTGAAAAAGCTTCAATAATGGTAAGAAATGGTTTCCTACACCTGTATTAGTTTGATATTTATTAAGAGTTGTCATGAGAAAGCTTAAAATGAATTTATATTAAGTTTTGAATGTATTTTTGGTTGTATGGAAGTGGGGAAATGTTGATTCATGGAGTTCCAAGCTTAATTGATGATAAATTGGTGTTCATGGAGACTTCCAATGAGGTAAGTATCATGGATACTCATACTTACCCTAAGTTAGTAAGCTTAAGAATCATGAAATTAATGTTATAATTAAGTTTCTAATTGTGCTAGTATGGTTGTGGAATCCCATGGAAAAATGTGAAACGATAAGGCACTAAAATGGGGTAGAAAAATTGATGTGTAATTATGTGGGGCTTTGTAGCCAATTATGTGAAAATGTGTTATGGTTGCCATGGATGAATCTAAGACTTGAAAGGATATATATGTATGTGTACAAACCATGTCACTAATATAAAGAGATTGAATAATGCCATAATGGCCAAATTATGTTAAATTGTAAAGTCATGCTTTATGTTGACAAGAGTTTATACAAGCTAAAATATGAGAATTGCCATAATATGACAAAGGAAAATTGAACACTGAAAACTGGTATAAGGCCTAATTAACAATGTGAAATGAAACATATATGTGAATGCATTTGGGTGCCTAAAAGTAGTGCAACCTTCCTACATTATGAGCTCTAAAAATTGAAACAAAAGATTTTAAGTGACTATAATCATGTTTATATCTGAAATGAATATACACATATTATGATAAATGAAACTGATTGCTAATTTCTATTTTAATGGTGTGAGCCATGTAAATTTCACTGGTTTTTGTTAAAATGGCACAAGCCATGTGATCCTTATTGAATTTTGGTGTAGTGGCAAATAGCATGAGAAATTTGTGCTGTAACTAAAAATTAAAATGAAACGGAAAATTGTATTGAATCTGATAATGATTTGATATGAAATCTTCTGATAAATTGAATTAATAAAATAAAGCCCTAGTAGCTTAGTGAGTTAGTTAGGATATGATTGACATGCCAATAGAGGATTTTTGTTACTTCTAATAAAAGATGCGATTTTGACTATGATTTAGCCTTCTAGCATAGTACTTATGTACTTTTGTTATTAGTAATTTGGTATTTTTGTTACCAGCATATTGGTGTTTTTTTTTACTGACACTTCAGTGTAAAAGTGTTTTAGTCTTTGGACACTAATGCTACAACATTTTTATTTTTACGGTGTGTTAGTTAGTTAGTCTCAAGTTGTTGGATCTGGTGCCCTAAGTGTAGTATATTCGTTTTGTATACTTGTATTTTTTGAACAAATTGGTTTAATAAAAACATCAATAAATTATATTAATACCCTTATATATCATCTTCAATGGTTTTTGCACACAAAGCAAAATGAAAGCAAATATTGGCTCACTGGTCATCTAATGTTTAACTAATACTAAGCAGTATTACATAATCAAATCATAATACGAAAAGACAACTTATATTAGTATATGAACCTAAACATGTCTCAATCTAATAAAAAATGAGTAAACCGATTGAAAGACTAATATGTCATCTATCAAGTTCAATTGGGGAGATGTTTTTCCTTAAGCACCAGAACAAATGACTTTCAAAAGATAGAGACATAGATGTGACTAACTGGATTGGCAGTATAACAAATAGAACCCAAGTAGAATAGATCCTATATCCATTTATGGATTTATTTACTTATGACGTTCATAGTGCGACATACATTATGATGTTCATAGTGCGGCATACATTAATCTTGAGTGGATGTTGGATTATGTATGCGTAACTTGTATACTTTGGTGTAAGTAAAAACTTGAGTTCAAATAGATAAGGAACTGAAAGTTGGTACGTCGGGTATACAACTTCATAACTCAAGAAATAGGTAAATGATATCCTTGTAACATCTTTCATAACCCAAGAAATGGGTAAATGATATCCTTGTTGGATTTGGTGCCTTAAGTGTAGTATATTTATTTGTATACTTGTAATTTTTCGAAAGATTGGTTAATGAAATAATTCATAGATTACATTAATATACTTTATATAATGTCTTCATTTGGTTTTTGCATGCAAAGCAAAATAGAAGCAAATATTGGCTCACTGGTTGTCTAATTTTTAAACTAATACTAAATGATATTACGTGGTCTGATCATAATACAAAAAGACAACTTATATTAATAGTTGAATCTAAACATATCCTTAATCTAACCAGAAATGAACACACCGATTGAAAGACTAATATTTCGTATATCAAGTCTAATTAGGGAGATGCCTTGTCTTGGACATTGGAATGGATGACTTCTAGAAGATACATATATAGATGTGACTGATTAAACTGACAGTACATCAGAGTGGACACAAGAAGAATAGATCCTGAACCCGTTTATAGATTTATTTCACTTGTGACGCTGAAAGTGTGGCATACCTTAATCCTGAATGGAAGATGGACTATGTATGTGTGACTCGTATACTTTGATGTAAGTAAAAGCCTAAGTTCAAATAGATAAGAAACCAAAGTTAGTACGTTGGGTATATGACTTCTGCAATATGTAGCATCATTCACAATAGTGGAATTCATAACCCAAGACATGGGTAAATGATATCCTCTCATTCGTATTACATGATAGATGAAAAGTAAATGTCGCCACAAGTTGTTAGTCTTTGTGATGAATGACTTGATTACTATTTGATAGTAATTGAATTTTCATGAAAGAAGATGTAATGGTTACCGTAAGATAAAATAGGATCATATTGGGAGAGTGATTTTATCCCAAATAGATTAAAGATATCCTATGAGGGCAACACACTTATGACAAGTTCATTGGACAAGCACTGATCGAGTTGTTTTCGTAATGATATGTCATTAGGGAGAGCTCAGTCATAATACTATAGTGGAATGACTTCGTGACTAAATGAGTTTATAATTAATAGGGGAAAAGTTGGAACTTAATTATAAATCATTTGAGCCCTAATCATATATGTCCAATCGTTTTCTTCGCTAGCTCGTTGAAACCATAAATGAATTGCATGTTGAATCAAATGAACAAAAATGGATTGTAACACCCCTATACCCAACCCGACTACCAGCTGAAGTATAGAAATGCTACATTGATTGTCAAAAACTCTAATAGTAATATCTAAATAAAAATAACATTATAATTTACACATATTAGTTTCGTTATTTTAGTATATTAATAATTGGTATTCGGGATAAGCTGGAATAAAATTTTTCAATCATTCTTGCATTTAGAACAATATAATAAAGTGAAATAAGGGCCACATGGTTGTGTGCCTCGACCGTGTTAAAGACATGGCTGTGTGCCTAGGCCGTGTAGGTCTCTGTGCCCGTGTGGTTCGAAAAATATTTTTTTTCAGAATCCACATGGCCATGTGGTTAGCTCGTATGGGTCATATAGTCGTGTGGCTGACCCGTGTGGATTTTGGGAATCGTGTTTAAGTTTGAAATTCAAGGGATAATTTTTCAAATTAATCCCTAAAGTTTACCTATTTTAACCCTTGTTCAAATCTCAAATTTTAAGTCAATTTAGTTCAAACATAAATTGTAATTAAGTATTTCAAAACCCAATTTTCTTATACCACTTAATTAACATATAAAGTATTTCATATAATTTAAGCAAACATCTAGTTTCAAATTTAAGTCTTTTCACATTCAACCTTAATACACACACTAGGTACATGCCATTTACTGAAACGACAAAAATTAATACATTTTCCCTTTCTCGGATCCACTGATGTGATAAGATGAGATGCCTTCGGTCTTTAAAGATCATTTTCTACTACTCTTAACCTACGCGTATAAAACAAGTGTTAAGCTATTACTACCTTTGTTAAGCTGTTACTACCTTAGTAAGTACAACTAGTATTTAGATAATAATCTATGTTATCAATTATAACTTATTTATTATTTACTACACAGAATCATTTAAATGACTTGTTTGTATTCATCATACATAATTTACCAATCAAATCACTTGTCCTTACAATTAGGTCCATTTTTATTCTTATTTGCTCATTATACACCAACTAACCATATTGATTTGATTATCATCTATATAATACTTGAATCACATAGGTTATTTCAGTTTCTCGTTTTATTAGCCAAGTTTCAGATAAATCACTTTTCTTATCTCAACCTTACATTTTCTTATGTTTCATAATTTAATTACTTTTCAACAGATAAAACTTTATAATTCAATAATCACTAAAGCTATCATGTACCTTTTTCAGAAGCCTATTAGACTTAACAAAACACATTGGATATATAGAATAGAACATAACACCATCGAAGCGGATAACATATATAACACCCCTAACTCGTATCTGTCGCCGAAACAGGGTTACAGAGCATTACCAAAGTTTTCAGAACATTTACAGATATTTTCTGTCATATTCTATTCATTTTTCGAGATTTGTCATAACGTCCCTTAAATGGACCCTTGAGGCCCAATACGAGTAATATAATCGAATCGGGACTAAATTAGGAACTCATGGAATTTTTCGCAAAATTTCGAAATCTTTTTCCTAGATACAGGGCACACACGCCTGTGTGAACCTAAGACACACCTGTGCTGCAGGCCGTGTTCACCCCATGTAACTCTCTGACTTATACCACACGGCCGAACACACGCCTATGTGCTAGGCCGTATAGTACACACGGCTAAGACACACGCCCGTGTCTCTGCCGGTGTGCTCAATTCTAAGCATTCTATTTCTCAAATTTAAGGTGCAGGGGACACCCGGCTAAACTACACGCCCATGTGCCAGGCTGTGTGTCACATATGGTCAAGACACACGCTCGTGTGTCTACCCATGTGGACAAAATAAAGCCATTTCCTAGCTTTATTTTTCACCCCTTTTAGCCTTGCACCTACACCAACACTTATTCACAATTTATCACACTCAACAACCACATTTTCATACCAAAATTTAAGTTTTATACTTGTCAATTTATTCTCATATTTATCTAGATACCATGTTATCAAATATGCTAATTTAATTCATTCATACATATCTCATTGTGATTTCTATTAATCAATATTTTTCAAACATATACCATGATATAGTCTTTTATACATAAACACCAAAACATGTTCATAACTAGCATAACTAACCATTCCAATAACTAGTCATTAACAAATATTTACATGCCATTCCTTGGCCAATTTAACTTATACATGCCATTATAACCACAATTGTTTTACCATATGTACCGAAATGGACCGATGGATAGTGTGACTGATCCCCACCAAGTTTCCAATCCAACGAGCTTCCGATTTACTATAAAACAGGAAAATAAAACTAAGTAAACATATAATGCTTAGTAAGTTCGTATAACATGGTAGTTAACTTACCATTTATTCTATTTCAAGATAAACATGCAAGGCACGTTCAATCAATTTGATCTCAAGCCCTACACATATCCTTATTGCCCTTGTTAGTCATACATTCCATAATAACATCAAGAAACATATATGGGCTCAACACAATCAGATTTTCGGATATATATATTTTTCATATCACGTATCCATATAACATGTATAAATCATATCATTATATTACAAGTATATTTTCATAATAATTTATCTCGAGTTCAGATTATTTCATATCAGAACTTTACTCATATAATTCAAAATATCAAGGTCACGAATAGTACACTCAAGGTGTGCAAATCTATAATCAAGGATGAACATACTCATCAAATAAATTCCATGTACAAATATTATCACTTCATATTTCCATACAGATACGTGTAATAACTCATTTTATTATTCATATCTTCTCATGTCTAGATTGTTACCCATTCAATTTATTCGGAATATCGATGGATACAAAGGTAGTACACCTGAGGTGTACAAATCAGGATCCGTCAATTCATGTGCAATGGTACCCATAAGGTACTATTTCAGAAAGTACACTCTCGAGCCACACATATATACAGCAGGATTACCAGTTCAGGCTAAATCCTTTTTATAACATATGCTCTAAAGCGCTTGATCTGGATTACGTGTCCGGGCTAAATCCATTCTATAACATATGCTCGAGAGGACTTATATCAATAAGGGAAATTACATTTATCCATCGATTTTCATTTATTCAAATGAGATTTAATATTTTTCAAGCATTATCAGGCATTTGATTATTTCATACATCTATAACATTTATATAATTCAAATAAACGCATTCCATATTCATTTCAAGTATAAAAGTAACATTTTTATCATTTATCATTTACCAGGCATTATTATTGATCGGCCTTTGTCAGATACATTTTCAATGCATATATATATGATATTTATACAATTCGTAAACACAACATTTAATTCAAACATATAAATATACACAATTTAGTTACACGAACTTACCTCGATAAATGTTCGTATACGTAAAATCTACTAATCTGATATTTTCCTCTTGTCCTCGTTCTAGCTCCGAATTTGGTCTATCCGGATCTATACAAGTAAGTTTAACATCAATTTAATGTAATTCATACTCAATTTAGTCCAATTTTCCCTTTAGGCAAAATTACCATTTTGCCCCTAAACTTTAATTCATGATGATTTTGTCCCTAGGCTCAGAAAATACAATTTATGCAATTTACTCCCTATTCCAAACCTAACCAAAATTTCACTATAAAATTTACACCACATGTATTCTATAAAATTCAGAATTTTTCTTCAAATTTCAAAACTTTACATTTTAGTCCCTAAATCATGTTTTCATCAAAAATCACTTTGTAAAAGTTGTTTATCTATCAACAACCTTTCATATTCTACCATAAATTTCAAATTTTCAGCATATTCATCCATGACATAATTTCTATACTTTCATAACTTTTCAAATTGATTCCCCAAATATATAGATTAAGCTATCCTGATTTCAAAAAATATAAAAATTACTAAAAATGGGACTTGAATACTCACCTAATTTAGCCAAGAAAGCTTGCTTTCTCTTTCCTAGGGTTTCCATGGAATATTTGGCGAAGAAGATGATATAAAATTATTTTTATTTCTATTTAATTATTTATCATCTTTTAATTTTATCACTTTCCAATTTAATCCCTAGCATTTTTCTAATTTTCTATGGATGAATCATCCAAAAATATCTACTAACTTTTCATTAATGGTTTAATTACCATATAAGGACCTCCAATTTAAAGTTCTATTGCTATTTAATACCTTTAGCTATTAGAACACAACTTTATCACTTTATGCGATTTAGTCCTTTATCAA
Organism: Gossypium anomalum; assembly: GCA_025698475.1. Classification (NCBI taxonomy): domain Eukaryota; kingdom Viridiplantae; phylum Streptophyta; class Magnoliopsida; order Malvales; family Malvaceae; genus Gossypium; species Gossypium anomalum. The sequence continues at coordinate 24,314,129 of CM046966.1, forward strand.
ATTAAACATGTAATCGATAAAATTTCTTTACGAAATTTTCACACAATATTATCATACTATAAACCATAAAATTATATTAAAATAAATTTTTTTCGGGATCAAATTTGTGGTCCCGAAACTACTGTTTCGATTTCTCTAAAAATGGGCTGTTACAACAGAACACTATCAAAACGAATAAACAGAAAGCACAAATATGCTAATCAGAGAGCACTGGCGTGCTAATAATCAAAGAGTACTAACGTGCTAATAATCAGAGAGCGCGCTAAGGTTTCTTAATGGCATGCCACTAATATCCCAGTAGTTCTTATCTAGTCTACTTGGGCAAGTCATAACATACACACTTCACTTTTACACTTTTACCACATAATCCTTATAACAATACTTCATATAATTATATCTTCCTTTTTCATTAACATATGTAACTTGTCTCAGTATTTAATAATCTTCCATAATTTCATTAATTACTTTACAATTTAGACCTCATTACGACATTTCATGTAACAATGTCTTTCACTTTTAATAAAAAATATAATTTATTTCATTTCTTAGTTTAATTTCCATATTTCACCATGAATTATTATTATAAAATTATATATTATTTTACTTATCTTGCAATTTTAGTCATTAGGATATCAATTCGCTAAATAGAACTCTTGTATCTTTTTAATACATGTAGCATGTTTCACTATTTAATATAATTTCCATAATTTTTCACTTATTCATATCTTATCTACCTTACGCTACTTTTACATTTTTAACAATTTTAGTCCTTTGTAACGATTGTTTATTTAACAATATTTTCCATTTACAATAATACATATATCATAATTCATATTTATTAATCTTCCATAATTTACTATTAATTCTTATCATAGATATATTTCATATATCACTTTTACATACTTTACAATGTAATCCCTTTCTTTTTCATATATTATCATATAATCCCACAACATTACCACATCATTCTACTCATCAATTCTATACATATATTAATTCATACACTCATTTATTTATAAAGATTATAAATCTACTAACTTTTGTACCTTTTATGATTTAGTCCTTTGTATACTTTTAATCTTTTTCTTACTTTTCTTTTATTTTCTCTATTACATTTTACTTAGTCAATTCATCATACCAATATACTCAATAATTATCTCATTTTATTATTTAATTATATAACATGTAAATTTCTAATTAAACACTATATCTTGGTTTATACTCAAACTAATTTTACTTAATAATTCATCACATATATAAAATAAATAAAACTTTAGATGTACTTACAACTCAAAACATGGAATCAAGCTTTTTTCATCTTCTTCTTCTTCCTTTAGCTCCTCCTTTGCCAGTGGCGAAGCGTAGTGGCCTCCCCTAAAATGGTAAATTTTAAATTTAGGCCTTTTATAGTTTATAAAATTTTAAATTAATAATGGTAAAATTACACTTTGTCCCCCAAAAATGGTAAAAATTTTATTTAACCCTTTAAAAATTATGAAGACATAGGCTATTAAAATAATGAAATTACATTTTTACTATCATAAAAATATGCAATTTAATTTCGGCCCCCCCCAAAAAAATTGCAGGCTCTGCCACTTTACTTTGCTTTAATTCTCTGCTTGTCTCTCACTTTCCGTCATTTTTCCATATCAAAATACACAATATTTGCACATTAAAATCATATTCACATATCATATTTCATGTTTCTCAAATAAAACTAACATGTATTTCAAGAGAAGTTTAACTTTCTTACCTTAATCACTTGTATTCAACACTAATTCTTATTTTCTCTCTCCTCTAAGACAAGTATGGATGCATCTCTTTTAATAGTTGGGTAGTTACTACACTTCTCTATTGATTTTACTCACTAATCTTGAAGAAATTTGGAAGAAACTAGCTTAATTGGTTTGTATTTGGTGAAAAAGATTAAAATGAAAGAAAAACAAAAGTTGGAAATGATGAGGAATAGTGGCTAATGTGAGAACACAATGTATGATGGCTTTTTATAGCCATTTCATCCTTTCTTCTATCCATTTCTCTAACTTCTTCCATTAAAAATATCTCATTTTATTTTATTTACCATTTTAATTTTACTATTCACACTTTTGACTATTTATCCTTAATCATCACCATCCATAATTATCTTTTTCCAATAATTATCATTTTACCCATTCATTTTTTTACAATTCCATGGATGATTCATTTCTCCTTATGGTAAATTTTCACCTCTAATCCCTCATCATTTTTCATCAATTTAATTTAATCCTTTCTACACTCAATTTTCTCACTTTGTCTCAATACTTTCCATTCTCTTACAATTTAATCAGTACCCCGAATTAATTTATCTTAATATTTATACTTTTCCAAGTACCTTTTGCACTTTTCTAATATCCAATTTCTGACTTTCTCAAAATTTCGACTAATTTATTGTATATTTATCACTGTTCAAGATTTCAAAAAATTTGGGATGTTACATAGATGGTAATGGTAAAGTTAGAGAAATGAGAAAATTTCATAAATGAATGTGTTTTTCTCACTAAGTATGGAAATGACCTGAGAATTAATTTATAATTTTACAAATTATTATTTAAATCATTAATTAAATAATTGAATTAGCCGTTGAATCAAATTAATTGGTCATTGTTAACCCATTGAATGTAGAAAGACAAAATATGTTTTCTCATAGATTGTTTTACAGTAAAGTTGTCATGATTTTAACGAAATTAGAATCGGGTTGAGAAAATTATTTAATTGGAAAAATAATTTATTTATTTAAATTAATTTATGATGTCTATTTTGGAAAATAGAAACAAAAACATGTATTGGGTTATATTAAATTTTAAAGTGTTGGGTTAAAAGTTTAAGAAGCACATATAATATAATTAGACCTAATATAAGAGAGGTTCAAATCCTCATCATAATACATATGAGGGGAAGCATACCCTATTAGCCCCTCTCTCTTCTAGTTCAACTAGGAAATTAATTTTCTATTAAATAGACTTCTACTAATTTAACAAAGGTTTCATTTCTTCTCATTATAAATAGATGACACTAGTAGGGTTAAAGAAACAATAAGTTTTACACAACTTTAAGCTATCGCTATTCTGCCCAAAAAATAGTGAGAATTGATTTCTAAGTATAAATTATATTTTCCTGAATAATAATTCTACCGGTTTCTATTAAAGAGATATTTTTACTTTCCCGCTAAAAGTAAAGTAAATAATTTATGGTTCTATATTTGATTCAAATTCGTTCGAGCTCACACTCAAAGCAGTTCGTGGTAGAGAATAAAGGTAAAAGTCATTCGGTTGAAAGCTAGAAATGATGAGGATCCATCTAGCCGAAAACACAGGTGCGATTTTGAGAAAAAAATTATTGCTATAAACATCACAAACCCACTTGGTTTTCAAAATTTTAATTTTCTGCTTTGCAATAAAATTGTTTTCAAACCGATTGTTTTTTCCAACAATCCTCTTATTGACATTACATGGTTAATGAAAAATAAATGTGGTCATGAGTCATTTGCCTTTGTGATAGATGACTTAATTATTATTTGAGAGTAATTGAATTTTCATAAAGTAAGATATAATGATTACCATGGGATAAAATAAGATCATAATGGGAGAAATATCCTAAAGAGATTAAGGATATCCTATGAGGGCAACACATTTATGACAATGTCATTGAATGAGTACTGTATGAGTAGCTTTCGTAATGATATGTAATTAGGGAGAACTTAGTCACACTACTATAGTAGAATGACTTTGTAACTAAATGAGTTTATAATTAATAAGCGAAAAGTTGGAACTTAATTATAAATCATTTGAGCCCTAATTATATATGTCCAGTTGGTCCCTCCACTAGTTCGTTGAAACAAAAAATGAATTGTATAAAGAATCAAATGAATAGAAATGGATGAAAATGATAAAGTTAGAGAAATGGATCATATTCAGAAACGAATGTGTTTTCTCACTAAATATAGAAATGACTTGAGAATTAATAAGTTCTTTGAATTATTATTTAATTAAATAACTGAAGTTCAAAAATGGAATTAAATTAATTAATCATTGTGAATCCATTGAATGAGAAAACTAAATATATTTTCTCATAGATTCTTTTATGGTAAAGTTTTCATGACTTTAACGATATTAGAATTTGGTTGAGAAAATTATTTAATTGGAAAATTTATTTATCTGGTTAAATTAATTTATAAATAATATTTATTTTAGAAAATAGAAAAACCTGTATTGAATTGGGTTAAATTATAAAATGCTAGGTTAAAAGTCCAAGAATCACATATAATTGGACTCAATACAGGAGAGGACCAAACTCCCTTCATATTATATACAAGGGGTGACATCCATAGTGTATGTAACTAGAGAGTGTCGCCTCCCTCTTCTAGTTAAACTAGAAGACTAGTTTTTCTATTAGATAAGCATTATTTGTGTTCTACGAATTTAACCAGTATTTTTCTATCTCTCCCTAGGAATAAGTGACACTGGTAGAGCAATTTACACAATAGTTCATAAAAGTTTTAAATATTTTTATTTAGCCAGAAAATTTTCTAAGTATAAATTTTATTTTCTAGGAATAACAATTCTATCGCTTTCTATTGAGAGAGAAATGCTTTCCCATTGAAAGTAATAAATTGTTTCTGGTTTTGTGTTTAGTTTGTGATTATTCAAGCTCACGCTCGAAGCAATTTGTGGTACGAGAATAGTGAAAAAGGTCATTCAGTTGAAAGCTAAGAAAGTTTAGGATCCGTCTCGCAGAAAGCACAAGTAATTTTTTGAGAAAAAAGTTTCTTCCTATAAATATCACAAATCGGCTCAATTTTCAAAATTTTAATTCTTTTTTGTGATAGAAAATTGTTTTTCAAATGGATTTTTCCAACACAAGTATCCAACCTTTGTCTTTAAGTCTATTTAGGGCTTAATTAATTGCAAACTGATTAATAAGATTGACCATGAACATAAGAAAATGAGTACCTATAATGGTACGTAATAAAAATCTAATAAGATATATGAATTGTAAAGAACCAAATGGAAATATAAGCAACTCAGAAAGTGGTATAAATGAACGAGTTAACAAATTGTGGTATGATTGAAAGCCTTAATGCATTATTAAGGCGAGTTAATATTTGTATAAGACTTTGGGATGAAAATCAAAATTGAAAGGTAAGATTCATAAATGAATCAGATGTCAAACCTGAAAGAATATGCATAATAGAAACAATTAATAAATCATCAAGCTATAAGTTGAGGCTTAGCTTGTAAACTCACATGAAAGGGTTAAATTGATAATAATGTGGCTTAAATAGACTTAAGATGATAATTCTTCTAAAAGGGTTCTAAGTTAATAAAGACTTATGATAGATTTTGATTATCCTTGTTACTTATTAAGCTTTATAACTCACACGTTAGTTGTTTAAAATGCGTAGGTACGAACTTGGTAAGAATTTGTTGTGATAGCTAGGAAGCATCACATCACCCGACTATCCTTTAAAGTTGTTTTTCGATTGTTAAAGTGTAATTTATATTATATTACTAGCATGTATACTAAGTCTCATGATGAATATAAAGATTGTGATATGAATGATATGTACTTAGGGCATTAAGGATTTTAAATATGTTTATTTCATATGTCAAATGGTATTTGAACCTTGAGTTATGGTGTAGGGGTTAAAGGCTTAAGAAATTAGTTAAAGTTCAAGAATGTTCAAAATTGTAAATAGTTTTAGTACTGCTTGAGTGGTGGCTTGAGCTGCCTGAGCGGCTCTTTGGCTACAAAAAAATTAATAACTCTAATACCACCTAAGTGGGAGCTGTTGCCTCCTAGGTGGCAACTTAGAACACTGTTACCTTTTTTTTATACTTAATTTCTATAAAATCCTTAAGGATTTGAGTAATCTTTAACAAATTAAGTAACTTTCCTAAAATTTACAAATTACCTAGTTCTTTTGTTTTAATTGGCACTATAAGGTTTTTGAATTTTGTTTTGAAAGCATAAAAATCATTCAAATATTTTTCCATAATTTTATGAAAATGCTTTATCACTTTATTTTCTTAAACAAAGTATTGGTTTTGCTAAAAAAATATCCCATTAGTGTCTCACGTTCATACCAGCCATCAAGATGAGCCAGGAGTGTTGCAAGGCCAAATTAAAGAAACATACATCTTTAAAGCTTAGGCCTTCCATTTGCGCATTGAATCTTATGCCAACATAGTATACCTTTTTTCCTCTCTCTTACCTGCTTACCTAAACTTGTGCAGTGCTAACATAATTGCATTAATAGCATATTAAGGAAGCAAATAGACACCCATACCTTAAGTAGGGAGTGATTAAAGTATAAACTTGACAAAAACTTCCTTCCTCCATATGTTAATAATATTTTTGACCAACTCTAAATATGACAATATAGTTTATCAACTAGTTTCCTGAAAGCAATTATTTTATTTCCTCCACAACTAATGGCAACCCAAATTATTGGTTGAATCACCAACCACCCAAACTCTTAGAATAGCAACCATGGGGTCTCTTAGATTAACCGATTTAGCAGGGCTAAGGTAATTGTTTTTGAAAAATATAACAAATCCCTGGCCCTTACCACTTTTGTTTCTTTATTTAATGAAAAGAAAACTATCATAATGAAGAAAAGATGATTGACTCTAAGGTCGTCCCGATTGAATCAAATACCATTTATAGTATTTTTAAATTTTGTATGAGCTAAAAAAGCCAATAGACCCTCTATACATGGTGAAAGTAGGTCACCCTATTTTAATACCCTCTTAAGCTTGAAATTTTTTTATCAAAATACCATTGTAAAGGATTTAGTAAGAAATCAAAGTAACACAACTCATTACTTGTGCATCCCATCAATCATCAAAGCCCAATAACCCTGTCATAGACTTTGTTCGTGTATAAATTTAAAGCAAAACTACTATTTAGACCATTCCTATGGCTCTTTATATAATGCATAAGTTCATGTGCTACTATGGCATTATCATGTATCATTTTAATAGAGACAAAAGCACTTTGGTTAGACTAATACAATACAATAACACCACCTTAACTTGTTAGCTAAAACCTTAGACACAATTTTGTAAACCACATTGTACAAGTTAATTGGCCTAAATTGTATCATAGTCTTTGGTTATCAATTTTTGGAATTAAAACAATTATGATTTGGTTAAAAAACTCAATATCAACCAGATCATTCAACAAATCAAGACATAATGTCACTAAATCAAAGGCAATAATATCCCAAAAGCATTTATAGAAAATACCTAACATACTATTAGTCCCTGATGCCTTATAAGGGTTTATCTGATTAAAATTTGTTGTAACTTCTTCAATCATGAACTCTGCACCTAGGACATTGTTTATGGTTGTCATAACGCATGATTGAATAGCCTTTATAATCTTGCTATCGGCTCCATTACTTTGTGAAATGAAGAGATCCACAAAATAGCTTATTATAATATTAATCACTTTTTCATTCTCAATTAATCACCTATTTGAATTCTCTAGCCTCCCTATCTAGTTGTATTTACATCGTTTATTTTCTTGTGTATAGGAAACTGAGTATTTCTTTTTCCCTCTTATAATCGCATCACCTTGACAGATGTCGCTACTATTTTTCTTTCTTATCTAGAAGTTCTCACAACTCTTTTCTAGTAGTCATAAGTTTTGTCGTATTCTTTGTAGAATAAGGAGAATTCACGATTTGTCCAATCTTTGAAGAGAGCCTTGTTATATGGTTCATAGAAGCATGGTCCCTCTTATTTTCCAAACACACATCAATTTTGAAGTACCCTTTTCTATCTCCCATTGTATTCCTTCTAAACCTATTTGTATCACATAAAACTACATAGTGATTAAAAGCAACTTGAGGTATAACCTTAACCCAAAGGTTTGCTTGCGCCATTAAGCAAATCCATAGTTTAATTTGGATGAGAGTGTTTTCTATAGTCATTGAAAATGTTATATCCCAAGAAATATATGGTAATGTATTCATTAAGAGCTTTTCGCTAGGTTTCACTAAGGTTATCACTTCATGAGAACAAATATACCTTATTTTCTTCAACAGGATGTTCTCGAATATAGAATTCATGAAATATTTTGTGTGGCGGGTGTCAAACAAACCTTTCCTCATTATTAAAAAATATCTATAAAATATAATATTAAAAATGAGTTATCAAATAATGACTGTAACACCCTAAGCTCGGCCTACGAGTTTAGACCGAACTCAGGATGCTACATTGATCACCGAGGTGATCGTAGGTAATTTCTTTTTACAAAAATAAATTATTCCGTCGTATCAAAACGTTTAATATTATAAAACTTGAACAGTAAAATTTCAGTTAAATTTAGTATATAAAATCAGAATTAAAACGAATAGAACTTAAATCAGTAATTGTACCACAGTATTATAAAATCTTACAGTACGAAAACCAAATATAAAAACTAGAAATCACAAACTAATAATCCACTTTCACTGAGACTGTCTGAGACCTCCGCGTACTAAGTCCAGCATCCAAAACTTTGAAATGTACCTGAAAAGGGAAACAGAAGAGGGGGTGAGCTACTCGAGCTCAGTGTGAGATCAAACCAATTAAACTACAGAAATGAAAATAGAAAACTAGAAGCAGTTCAGAAGCAGAACATACTTATGGAGCTATACAGAAACAGTTGGTACGTTCGAAACGGACGTACCAGTAGACAACAATTTTTAGAGCATAATAAAAATTATACTCAACTACACAATCGCAGTACTATCTAGACAAATGTTTCAACTCAATCAGTCAGATACATATTTATGTCTCACGTGCCCTCTTAGGCACGGTATCAATAATTCTCAAATAGTCACAGTAATTTATCAGTCAGTCAGTCACAGTCACAGTCTACGAAATTCTTATGGGCACAAGTACCTTCCAGTCAAATAGTACAATCACATTCAGTCACAGTATCACATTCAGTCACAGTGTCAGTAATTCTCAATCTTTTACAAGTTTCAATTTAGTCAAACAGATCAATCATATACATATGAATGCAGTTGAGTTAAAGACACCCACCCATCCAGCCAACACATCTCTCCGTCCCCCATCACTCTTTAATAGAGCTATTAAGCTCATACAACCAATCACTCCATATAGGACCTCGAAGAGCCCATCCAACCTTACACTCCATATGATGTCATCCTGGGTTGCCCCGCAACGATGGATATTAGCATTGTCCTCAACCCTCAGAGAATTGGGACTGTCCACGACCCTCTGGTATTGGGGCTAACAGTATGTAGATAAACTACTAGTCACGTATATTACGCAGCAAAGCCAGCGTATAAGTTGTATGGTGCAATACGGTAAACCGTAGTACAGACATGTAGTATAAACTGCCAGATTAGATAGTGGTACGTAACATAGCTAACGTACATGCGGTACAGTGCAATGCAGTAATTCGCTATACCGATAGGTTGCAGTAAAACTGCCAGTTCAGTCAATGGTACGTAGCGTAGCTAATGTACATGCAATAATCCGCTATATCGTTATCAGTAAAGTCCACGACCCTTAGTGTATTGGGATCGCCCTCGACTCTATGGGTATTAAAGGTTATCGATAACACAGCATAAACGATTGCGCCTCGATCAATCTTGCCGATTCACAATCTTCCTTCTCTTCAAAATCCCACCCAAAATAGTTTATGCATATGTATGTATGCAAATTACGTATACAGATGTATCAATTTAGAACGTAATTCCAGACAGTCACTCACAACCAATCAATTAGTTACAGAAGTATATACATCCACACACTCAGATTCAGTACCTAACATATCACACATCCAATCACAATTAAAACATAAACCGAAGTCAGAACAGAGTCATATCTACCATCAATAAGCTTAGCTTAGTTGAGGATTGGAACACACAGAGTTGTGATTACACTTACATTTGACCTAAAATTATTTTTTGGCGAAATAGGGCCACACGCCTGTGTGCTCTGACCGTGTGGAGCAATCCAGGCCGTGTGGGGGTCCAAACGCCCGTGTGAAGGGTAGCACACGACTGTGTAACAGAGGTACACGCTCGTGTGAAGCAGGGATACGACCGTGTAAACAAGTTGTGTAACTCACTGTCCAATTTCGCTAAAATAAGGTGTAGGGCAAACACGGCCATGTGAGGGTCTCACACGCCCATGTGCCATCAGACACGACCGTGTGTTTCGAAACACACGCCCGTGTGGGATCCCTAAATCCCCAAATCAGCCACACGGCTGTGTGACTCTAAATCTTCGAAACCTTAATTCCCAAAAGCCACACGCCCGTGTGCCCAAGGGACATGGCTATGTGAATTCTGACAAAATTCCCAAATCGACCACATGACGTGTGGTCAGGCCGTGTGGCACCAAATTTAGCTCGAAACCCTAGTTCCCAAATCCACACAACCGTGTGCCATGGCACATGCCCGTGTGGCCGTCGGGGAGGCCACGAAACCACCCCAAATCAGCCCCAAAATTACCATTTAAGCCACCATAACAGTCTCTAACCTTTGCCCTATCAACTTATATCAAAAAGCGACGATTCCCATCACTTTCATCGACTCAAAACCCAAAACCAACGGGTTAGCCTACAGTCATGAAAAGCCGAACAGAGAGTTTGCAATTTAAATAAACAAATAGAAATAGTGTAGTTATAGTTCGAATCCCACACCAGTTTTGACGGTGAAGAAGATGACAGATGAGCAAAAAATCCCGATGCTGAAAAGCCAGAACCGATCTTTGAGCAATTTTTAAAAGCAAAAATGAAAATAAAAAGAAGCAGAACGTGACAACAGAAAAGCCCCAAAAACAAAAATATAAAATAAAAAATAAAAAAATAAGATTAAACTAAAATCTAAAAACACATAATTTAATAATTATAAATACTTATAATTATTAACTAAAAAACACAAGATAAAATGAAATGGCTCTCGAAAAACATGCACCACAAGACTCAAACCCACAACCGTGAGTTATACTAACCCTTACACAACCACCAGACCAACAGGCCCATTCTGTCTCTAAAACACACAACTAATCACGTAAGTGCAGCCTCCTCTCTGACCCTATGCTCAAAATCCCAAAACTTGTAGGCCTAAAATTTAGGGTGTTACAAGGACAATTGAAGATAGCTATCTCCATTGGTAAATTATATGGTTTCAAAATAAACAATACAATTTAGTCTATGTATTATTCAAAATTGAACAAATAAGAACAATTGAAAAAGGATGTTAATTGTTTTTGTTAGGCATGATAATAATTTAGCTCTTAAAATTTACCCATTTTATCAATTTGGTTCTAATTTTTATTTTTTTAATCATTTTGACCCTTAACCTTCAAAATTTAATCAAATTTCTCTATTAGATGGAAAATTGACTGAATTGTTAAAATTTTAACATCATTGATGTGGTAGCCTACATGCAATCCATATGTACGTCATTGTTGACATGAATAACTTTTCAAAACTTTATGAACTTTATTGAAATTCTTAATAATTTTTATGTATTTTTTATTTTTTATGAAGTACACATTGACTGTCACAAGAGTTGCCATATCAGTGTTGTTAAAATTTTAACAGATTAATAAACTTTCTCGTCCCAAAAAAGCAATTTGACTAAATTCTAAAAGTTGAGGGCGAAAGTAATCTTGAAAAATAAATTAAGACCAAAGCGACAAATGAGTAAATGTTTAGGGCTAAATCTATCATTATGCATTTTTGTATGATACCTTAAATTAATAATGAGCTGAATTATAAAAAAAATAAAAATCAAGAAAATTATATAACATTAAAAATTTTATATAATATTCTAAAAATTTCAATATAAAATTCCATAGAATAAAAAAATAAAAAATTCTAAATTTTCAAAAAAAAATACAAAAACCTGAAAAAAAATATTTTTAAAGGTTTAAAAAATATATAATATTTAAAACTCAACGAATTGGGAATGAATATGTTTGTATTTATCTTTTTTAAGATGCCAATTTCTATTAACGTAAATAATTAACGATTATTGAATTGTTCCTTTTTACTCACTTTTGAATAATATAACTGAATTACCCCTATTTATTTTTAAAAAGAAATTAAATTACTCATAGCTCAATAAATTATTTTACGAAAATAATTAGATTGCTTTAAATTACTTTTATGGGCTCATTTGAGTAAAAGAACTTCTTAGATATTAATTCCAAAAATAAAAATATTTATATATTCATATAAAATATTTAAAATAGCCATATTTAAATGAGAATAATATAAAAAATTATTAAATAATAAATTGAGACGAATTGGATTAACCCAAGCTACAAAAGAAAATGTCCAAAATCTTGACTCAAAAGGTAAGTCAACCTTAGATAGTAATTGTTTTTTTAGAATAATTGAGATGTTGATTGGTTTGGTTTAAGTAAAATATTAATACTTTATATTTATTTAAATTTGATTCAACTTAAATTATAGACTTAAGATTTTGTTTAAGTTTATTTATATTTGTAAGTGATTAAATCTAAATTTTTTAAAGCCGTTCATATTATTTTTTAAATTTTAAAAAAATAATTTATATTATTTTTAATTGAATATTTATAATTTATAAAAACATTGAAAATTGAGGGATTGGAATTTTTTTTTTTTAAGTCGGTTAATAATCACGTTTAGATAAATCTAATAAAAAGGAAATGCATTTCCAAAAATATTGAAGACGATGAAGCGCAGTGCGCAAAAAGGAAACTAAATTACTAGTTTCAATTTAGCAGTTTGAGTGGTTGCCGATTTCAACACAACTCAGCGCAGAGCAGAGCAAATCCAAAATCGCAAGCTTCCAACACGAAAACCAGTAAATCCAAAACCAACTTTCTTCCAATGTGTGCCGTCTCACTCTACCAAATGTACACCATCAGCTGCTCAAATTTCCCAACGAGCAAAGCCCTAAAATGCCAAAGCTAGCATCGCATGCTCCTTCACTCTCTAATCCTAACCCTAGATCCTAAAGAAGAAGACAATGGCCAAGCACGCCTCCGCCGCCGTTGGCTGGGGTCACCACCACTTGCAGAAGCGCTGGCTCTTGGCTCTTCTCCTCATGCTCACTGTTTCAATGGTTATTGCCTTCTTCATCAGAGCCGCCTTCGATTCGTGCGAACGGAATGTTTCTGTTGATAATGTTATCAGGTCAGCTCGGGATTCCGTCCAAGTCGTCGATAAGCGAGCCCGGCAGATCGCTGCTGCAAAGCCGAGTCCGCTCAGTTTCATGAAGTCCAAGATTGTTCTACTGGTGTCGCACGAGCTCTCGCTTTCTGGTACGCTCTATTTTCTGTTAATAGTTATCTTTATCGAGTTTCAGTATTGGAGTTTGTTTTAATTGCCTAGGTTTCCTACGAAGCGACTTGTTAGGGTTAATTTTACTGTATGATTGTTTCCATTGAAGTAGCATTGCAATTGAATTGAATTTATGTGGGCTCAGCTTCGAGCTGGCCTTTTTGCATTGTCTATAGGCATTCATTAAAGAATTCTAGACCGATCCATGGACATATATAACTGAGTTTCGATGTACTATATAGGAACCAGCAGAGAATTTACTTGGATTTTTACAATTAGTTAGCATGTTGTAGAAGCCATGCAAATTTCAAAAAGCCATTACTGTTGGGTTATTTCAATTTAATTAATTAATGAAAGTCCCATATGCATAATCATTAATTACTATTTGCAGAATCATTAATTACTATTTGCAGACCTTAAAAAAAAAAAAAACTATTTGCAGAATGGAAAGATTTAATATCATGGTCAACCCATTGTTGCTATAAGTTCCTTAAATATTGAGTGCGGTAAAGCACGTTAGAATTTTTGTACAGTATCTTATAATATTGAATTTTATCATAAAATTTGGAAAAAAGAAAAAATCATAATGTGCATTAGGGCCTTCTGTGTCTTAATCCTTTAAGTTCCATTAAGGCTCAGGAAAAGCACTCCACCAATGTGTTATTATCTTCAGGCTTAATCGATTTTAAGGTTCTGTCAATGTTTTAGTAACAGCTTTTGCCTTTGCAGCTATGGATGAGAGTAATTCTGATATTTAATTATAAAATATTTTTTTGGCATTTTGCTGATATTTGCTATAAATGGTTTGTGCATATAAATGGTCTGTCCTCTTACAATGCATGGTTGTCCTTGTAGTTATCCTTTGTGAAAAACTGTCATGTAAAAGATCTTTGAAATTTTCAGTTGTAATGTCTATTACTTCCAGCTGTCGGTGGATGTTCACTCATGTTGCTGCATTATGTGATCTCCAAAATATGGTTTTGCTACTCTATTTTGAGCAAATGGATGTACTTTTCTAGGAAAAACTTTGCTGGTTGTTTTTATCATATTTCCTTGTAAAGATGCTATTTAGAGTTCAATTCTGTCATAATTATTTCTTTTTATTATGTTTCCTTTTCTTTTTACAGGTGGACCATTGTTGTTGATGGAGCTAGCATTTCTATTAAGAAGTGTTGGTGCTGAAGTTAATTGGGTTACATTTATGAAACCATCTGAAACTGATGAAGTAATATATAGTTTAGAACATAAGATGTTGGACAGAGGAGTGCAGGTAGAAACTTCTCTGGAGTACTGAAATTTGTTTGTATATTCATTTATGGTTCCTTTGCCATGTAGTGGTGCAACTTTACATTACTTAATAGGATTGATTGTATTGTATTTGTGAAGGCTTGGATGATTCAACTGTAAATATGTAGTTTCCTTCTAATTAGGCTTTTATCTGTCTTTTCAGGTTTTCTCCGCGTTTGGAAAAGAAGCTATAGATACTGCTCTAAGAGCTGATTTGGTTGTTTTGAACACAGCGGTTGCTGGGAAATGGCTAGATTATGTTCTTAAGGAAGATGTTCATCGTGTTCTGCCCAAGGTGTTGTGGTGGATCCATGAAATGCGAGGCCATTACTTCAAGTTAGAGTATGTAAAGCATCTTCCCTCTGTAGCTGGTGCAATGATTGATTCACACGTCACAGCGGAATATTGGAAGAATAGGACTCAAGAGCGGTTGAAGTAAACTTCCAAAATCCTCATGTCTACTATAGTTATGTTTTTGGATAAAACATGTCTACTTTCTCTCTTTGCTTTTGTTGCTTTAAAATATTTAAGGTCATTCCATATGCATTGAAACAGAAACATGCTTTTACACATTTAGTTTCTCAATAGATAAATTTGAGACTTATATTTTACCCTTTGATTGACCATTTTGCAGGATTAAAATGCCTGAGACCTATGTTGTTCACCTTGGAAATAGCAATGAACTGATGCAAGTTGCAGAAGACAGTGTGGCTAAAAGGGTTTTGCGTGAACATGTTCGTGAATCGCTTGAAGTGCGCAATGACGATTTACTCTTTGCCTTAATAAATAGTATGCTTTTGATATTTCATTTTGAATAAAATTTTCTTGTCTTTTTCATTTTCCCCAATCAGTGCACCAATTTTTATTCGTTTTAACTTTGTAATTACACACACACAAAAAAAAAAAAAAAAAAAAAAAAAAAAAGAAAATCCTTATTTTAGTTTTGATAAAAGGAGGATTGTTAGAATCAGGCTTGCCATATAACTATTTTATCTGGGAAAGTAATTGGTGAATTTCATTTGATGCCATTTGTGCTGTTTCATTGTGTGCTTAATTTTGTTGTTTGGTGAAATTGTCTTTTTGAGAAAAAAATGAAAATCATTTAGCTTATTCAATTGTTATGGATTGACACTACTGTACACTATCCAACAGAAGATTCTGGTAACAACTATAGTTCTGTGGATAACCTTTTACGTTATTTCTTCGTTTCCCCCTTAGTTATTATTATTCCCCCTCTCTCCCAATAAACCTTTTACATTTTGACGTTAAGTGATCAAAATTTAATTGGTGTAGAGGGAGTATTATTTTCCATTAACCACCTCTCCAATCTACCCCTTGATTTTTTCAGTTCTCTAAGGCAAATCGAAGATTGTATAAAGGATGGGGAAACATCCAACTAAAAGGCACATGGTTTTCTGCTATTCATCAATAATAGTACTTGATTACCTTTACACTGCAGGTGTTTCACGAGGAAAAGGGCAGGATCTTTTTCTACGCTCTTTCTACGAGGCCTTACAACTGATCAAGCAAAAGAAAATGCAGGTGCCACCATTGCATGCGGTAATTGTGGGAAGTGACATGAGTGCTCATACGAAACTTGAAATGGAATTACGAGATTATGTAACGCAGAAGAAAATTCAAGATCGTGTTCACTTTGTGAACAAAACTCTAACAGTAGCTCCATATTTAGCTGCCGTAGATGTTCTTGTTCAGAATTCTCAGGTACTATTTCGTTGAAAGAGTTCTCTATTTCAAATATAGTTTACCTAACCAATGAAATTCATCTAGTTTGTCAGCTTGCTGATATAAAATTTTCTCCCTCAATGTTTGGGGGCAAATAATTTTACAGACTAATATTAGATGCTAACTCGTACATATCATTACCTCCTGTTGCTATTATAAAATACAGAGGTAGAACAGAAGAAATATATTTGAATATCCTTCTTTTACCATATGATGTCTTAGTCTTTGTTGACTTGACATAATTTGATAATTGACTTAATGACATTGGTTATCTGGTGGTTAGAGGGCTAGCATTTCTTATATGGTAATAATCGTTCATACGTCTTTTACTCTTTTTATGTTCATTTTCCAGTTGTTTTTGTAGCCTAGTTAGATAATGGCACTGAGAATAACAAAAATTCCGAGGCACAACATTGAACAATTAGATGCTCTAAACATGCTTCTCATGGAAACTTGTAAACAACTCCTTGGAGTCAAAAGTACTGTTTTTTTTTTTCATCTAATGGACTTGAAATTCCAGATTAATTTGAGTAGGTTCAAGGGATTGATATGAAGGTTTTGAATTGTTCGGACCTCTGTGTAGCTGATGAACTTTTACAATTTTTTTTGTTTCAATTCTTTTGCACATGATTAGCATTGCGTTATACACACTAAGAACACCTTGTTACTCGGGAAAAAGTTGCTTTAAACAGAAAAGGAATCACAAGAAGGTTAATCTTACATGTAGGGACGGGGAGAATGCTTTGGACGGATAACAATCGAAGCAATGGCGTTTCAGTTGCCTGTGCTGGTAATCTGTTAACTTTACCTGATTCTTTTTATGTGTTTATTACCTTTTAGTGAGGCTTATGGGCTTATGGCAAATAAAATACTTGGAACACACTCACTGCTCATGTTCTCTAGCCACTAGCCAGTATTCACATTTATTTATAATGCAAGACAGGGAACAGCTGCCGGGGGCACAATGGAAATAGTAGTGAACGGCACAACAAGTTTATTGCACCCTGCTGGGAAAGAAGGGGTGACAACTCTGGCGAAACATATAGTGAAACTAGCCACGCATGTAGAGAGGAGGCTTACAATAGGAAAGAGAGGGTACGAAAGGGTGAAAGAAAGATTTTTAGAACATCACATGGCAGAGAGAATTGGTGAAGTACTTAAAGAAGTGTTGAGGAAGTCTAAAATCAAATCAAGTAAACACCTTTGACAGTGAAAACCCCCGCCCACTATAAAATTACAATGAGGTATATCCAGTTTTCAATCAACATAATGGAGTGACGACATCTTTAATCCTGGCTTTTTTCTTTTCTTCTGCTGTCTTCTTTTCAACTAGTTCGCCTATGTAAATTATTTTACATTGTTATAACACAATGTTCAGTAGCTGTTTATCTGGTTGACAAGTCCTTTAATTTTTACTTGTTTATGGGCATAATACAATTAGATTAGTAAAGAATTCAGCTCAAGAGTGTCTGAGAAGTTCCGGAATGTTACAAGTGAAGAACTCGGTGATATAAAATGGAAAAGTTCAACGAGTACAGTCTCTTTGCCAGCGGCAATTCTGTTTGAACTTGATACATAAGCAATTATTTATAAATAATGCTGGTGCATCACTCATTTTATTTAAGAGATTGGAGGTCGGATTTCAGTATCTTGAACTGTGTAAATGGCCCATCTACCGGGTAAATTAATGAAATATGCTGAATAGGTTGGTTTTTGGAGGATGCGTTTGGAACATTTTCACTCTGTTAAATTTTTTTTTTCAGTTGGAAATTTGAAGCTTATAGAATTTTTTTGTTTGTGTTTGAGATAAACATTGTTATAGTTTTAAGGTATGTTTGAATTTACGATGATGCTGTAGAGTGTAGTGACTTACAAATTTCATCTACCATTTGAGGATGAACCCATCATCTAAGAAGTCGGGATTGCATTGCAACTCAAGGCCCCAGTTCACGCTGATTATATGGTCACAAGTTTTAGTGTATTTAAGGTTTCAAGTTTACAAAGGTTACGCTGTCAAGGGACAGAGTATAACTAGGGTCTTAGTTGATAGTGGTTATGTAGGCACGACAATGAGTTTCACCTCATCAGAAATTCATATAGAAGTCGGTGATCATAATCAAGTAATTTGTTTTATCTGTCTCCACCAAAGGCGGTGAGCTCGTTATTATAACCTGTGACAGAGTTGGGGATAACAAGATTTCAGAGGGGAGGAGTTATTGTGCGGTGCAGAAAAGATGAAACGCGAATCGGGTTGGGAATGGTTGCTTGGTAAAACATGAATCGGGCCAACATCGGTTGCTTGGAAACCTTGTTGTTGCCAATTCTGTCACAGGTTAACGTAATGGGTTCGACGTCTTTGGTGGGGAAAACGAGTAAGTTGAGTATACTGAAAGGCCTTGTGCTTTTCGCTATGACTATGATTTTAGACTTCTGTATGAGTATTATAAAACATCCTCCTTTGATGGGATGAAAGTCGTTGTTGTGCCTGTATAACCACTGTCAACTAGGGCCCTAGTTATACTCCATCGCTTGATAGCATAACCTTCGTAAACTTGAAGCCTTAGTTACGCTTCAACCCGTGACTGTATAATCACCATCAACTAGGACCTCGAGTTGCAATGCGATCCCGGCTTCTCAAGCCATGGCTTCATCCTCACATGGTAAGTGAAATTTTTAGGTCACCGAGTTCCACGGCATCATCGTGAACCTAAACACAACTTAGAACTATGATTATGTCTCCTCAAAGAAAGAAATAAATCTTTAAACTCGAAAATTTCAACACGCAAGAAAAAGAAAAAAAAAATTAAAGGAGACGGTAGGCGAGAGAGATGGTGGAGTAAGGGGATGGAAACTCCCATTTATATAGGCGAGGGGGCAGGGAGAAAAAAAAAATCATGTTTTCAATTTTATCCTAGGATTTCGGGGTTGTTGTGTTTGAAAATTATCCAAAGAATCTTAGGTTCAGAGGCAGAAAGTTAAGGTTGGGGTTACAGCTGAAAATGGTCAGATAGAAAATGTGCCATGCAGGACGCGTTTTCAATTGACATGACAGTGAAAGCGCTTCTTACAGGGTCTGTTTTCTTCTGACAAGTTAGCTAAAAATGCGTCTTACAGGGTGCATTTTCTATTTGACTGTAACACTCCTTACCCGTATTCAACGCTGGAACAGGGTACGAGGCATTATCAGACTTAGCACACGAACAAACATACAATTTCGGGTTATACATTTGTGTCCAAATTAAAACTTTTTGCATTTAATCACAAAGTCCCTAATACGAGTTGTAACGCTCGTGTTTGTGCAAGTGTACACAGTCGTTATCAAGTAATAAGTATCGAATTATCGTCTCCATAGGGATTGTATTCGTGCTAAGTTACTCAGTTATAAAAATATTATTAACAACTTGGTAAATAGAAACACAATTTGATTTGAAAGTATTGATTAAAACTATGTAAAATTAATCTAGATGCAATGATCCCTAATGTGATTTATCCTAACATGCAACGATAAGAATGAAATAGATTTTAATAGAATTAACACAATAAGCAACAATTATAACATAAATAAGCTAGGAAAATTACTTTAATTAAACTCAAATTATTATCAACATGCTTATCAATATTCGGAAAAACATTCCATGGCAACTTGATCTTTCATGAGTTTGGAAACCACATTAGGTCCTTTCGAAATCCTTTACTTAGTAAATACATATTTTACTGATCCTTATTTACTAAGGGTTTCTTAGTATTCGTGCAAGGTAACAGGGACGTGTTAGGTTTGAAATAGTTTAATCACACAAATCTAAAAACTATACAGATAACAGAGCCTGGTTAGGGTTGTTATGCAACATGCAATTTAATCGGGTTAGGATCTAAATTGAGCATGCACATTTCAATTATGCTTCCATTAGCCGTCGTCTGGTTAGGATAGCTCAGCTAATTCAGGTGCATTTCAATCACGTATGAACGAAATACAGACTTGATTTTAATTGAAAACATGATCGATTGAGGCTCAAACATTATAAGCATGAATCAAATAATTATTATTTAATCAAAGCAATCATCCTAACTTAAATAAAATTAAGCTATCATTGTTGTAAACAAGAACAGTGAACACATGGCAAACATTCTTGAATTAAATTAAAGAAAAGAAAGATTAAACCCAAATCAAAGTGGTTGTCACCTAAGACTCTGATTGACGAGGGCTCCTTCGTTCCTTTGCTGATGGATCTCCGAGGTGGTCGACCAAGGGCTCATTAAGAGCCTAATTTGCTAAAAATCCTTATGCAAAGTTGATGATAGGCGTGAGGGAGAAAGAAAACTAAAAGAGTTGAGAGAGGAGAGAATGATGAATGAGTGAGGGATGATTGGAAAAGTGAGAAATAGGGTCTTATTTATAGGTGAGGCAAGGGAGCTAGTTTGCTAAAAATAGGAGTGTCCATCATTTGAAACTTCATCCAAGGGTGGCCGACCATGATTTGTGGAAGTGTGGCTGATTTTTGCTTGATTTAAGTGCCACAACATCATCAGGATCAAGACTCGGTCAATTGCAAATCTCTGGGTAAATCTCTGATTTCTTCAACTCTTCAAGGACCTTCTGTAATTAAACCAAAATTTGATTTATGAACATCTATATGCAGCCGAATTTTGGGTTGACTTAGTCCTCTATTTGGATGGTTTTGTAATCAAAATAAAGCTCTTAGACCTGTCCAAAAATAGTAGATAATTTAGAGGACCAAAGAATAACTTTAATTAATCAATTTACTTAATTAATTAAAACCCAATTTATTAATGAAATATATTAAAATAAATTATTAAATATAACGTTATATTTTATTATTTAATTTAATCATGCATAGCCCACTTTATAGCTTGAAAATATAATATGCTCAAATTAATATAAAAGAAGCTATTTTCTGCAAGAAACTATATAAGAAAGCATAAAATCACATTTTAATAATTTCTATGTCCCAATTTCATATTTTCATATATTTCAATAATTTATTAAATAATTACTTGGTTTTAACAACAAATTTAAGTAAAAATGTGACGAATTATATAAGAACAATCTTATATATTTTTCAATTTACACACCCCCAAACTTAAATCATTGCTCGTCCCGAGTAATGTTCATGCACAGCACAAGTTCTAGCTAAGGCAGAATTGCTAAAAGTGTAAGCAGTATCAATCCTTGCCCCATAATCATGTATTAATAAATTCATGCTCATAGATCTTCTTTATTAACAATTAAATCATACGCAAACATTTTGAAAATTTTATACTAAGTTTCAAGATATGCCAACATGAATCATAGTATGTATATATGTCACAGCCATAGATAATATTCTTCATTCAACATAATTTCTCATCAATCAAGCAAAACAATCATAAGGCTTATTTATGATCTTCATATGTTGAACTTAGTACTTCCTCTCCACTAATGTAGGTGACATAATCATCAAATCAATAGGTCTTTTATAAGGTTGTAATGGGACTCGGTTAGATGTAAGGATTTAAGAGATGGGATATTTCGTTTTCAAAATCTTAACCTTTAACTTTGTCTTGGATTTCTCGAAATTCCACCTTTTTCTTTAAGTGATCCTTTAGAATACCCCCAAACTTATTTTGAACTCATGCTCATAAATTTTTTTTTTTGTGGAAATTGAGCAAACTTTTCTTCTTCTTCTTTTTTTTTTTTATAAGCATGAGCACGTACATCCTCTGAAAATTTCCTCAAATGTCATTTACCAAGACAACTTTAGTTAAGACGAGTGCACAAAATTAGGATAACTTCAAAAGATGGAGATATAGCTTGTAATGTAGGTTCATTGTAATAAACAGCCTTTTAAGCTCAAAATTATAGTTTCAAAGGTCTAATATCATAAGGTGGGCTTGAAAAGGCTCAAACGATCCAAAGAAAATGGTGCCTGTATCATTTTAGATTTTTTTGTCTCCTAGGATTTCGCCTCAAGAAAGTTACTAAGTCAATTCTAAAGATATAAACCTTCATGCATGTCTAATCTCAAAAGAAAATAAGTTTTCATGGCAAACATTACCGAAGACTAAGATCATACAATCATTCCGTTCTTCATGATAACATACAATCACTCAGATAAAATTATCATTCATGTTTGCATACAAGCTATCTTATTAACAAATAATTTCTATAAACATTCATTTATTAAAACATACTCATGAAAGAAATGATTGAAACATACTTGAAAATTTTAAAGATTTTGAGCAATTATTTGCCTTACCCTCCTTTAAAAAGAAGCCATGTCCTCATTGCAAGAACAAAGTAATGAATGAAAACTAAACACCAGGTAGGGTTACAAAGAAAAAGAGGTGAGTCATTAAGACTGCTTAAATACCAAGTCTTTCCTCATAATCCAATCCTGGACATGTTCATTCCCATTACCACATCACTTAGTCTTTTTCTTTCTAAATAAGCATTTATTCATGCTTGCTATGTTTTATTTTGCAGAAATTAAATCCTAGTTATTAAAGAAACAAATTCCTAAAGATCTAAAATAAATAAATAAATAGATGAGAATCCCACCTTTTATTTTTCTGACTCCTTCCCCTTGTCTTCTTTAGCTCCATCTCCGCTTGTATAATCAGTATCTTCTGTCCATGCCTCAAAGATATCATCTGGGAGCTCAGGAACAAAAGTGTTAGAGATATTATTAAAAGTATTTCGAATCAAATCATCTCTAATTTTTGCATATTTCCAGTAAGTCAATTTCATTAATTTATTAAACAATTACTTGGATTTAAAAGGTGATGAATTATATAGGAAAAATCCTATATATTTTTCAGTTTACACGAGCCTACGAGGCCCAAAACATACATTAAAAGTGAATCGGAACCAAACCGAGAACTTTAGAAAATTTTTCCCAAAACTTAGAAAATTTTCCACTAAACAAGGGTCACACGCCCGTGTGGAAAGGCCGTGTGGTCACACACGCCCGTGTCCCGAACCCTTGTAACTCTCTGTTTGTCACCCAAGAACAAATTGAAGACACACAGCCAAGTCACATGCCCGTGTGCTAAGCCATGTGGTCGATTTAAAATTTATGATTTTTCATTAAATAGGCGCAGACTTCACACGCCTGTGTCCAAGGCCGTGGCCCTCACATGGCTGAGACACACGGCCGTGTCTCTACCCGTGTACTCAATATTGGGCATTCTGTTTTGCAAAAATTAGGGTGCAGGGGACACACGTCCTAAACACATGCCCATGGGGCAAGCCATGTATCGCACACGGCCTAGACACATGCCTGTGTGTCTACTCGTGTGGACAAAAATAAAGCTATTTACCAAGCTATTTTGCCACCCTTTAATGCACACACTTACACAACATATCATAGCACCAATCCAAACATAGACATACAACCAAGGCAATTAACACACCATTCATGATAGGCATTATTATATGAATATACTTATAACCAATACTAGCCCATTTCCAATGGCCTTATACAAAATGAACTTCTAACTTATATAACCCAACACATTTGGCCAAAAAAATTATAACACATAACAAAATAACCAAGTCCCCTATACATGCCATAACTCAAAATGTTAAAATCATTGATACCAAAATAATTGTTGATAGTGTGAGTGAATCTCCGACGATCTCCGAATCCCGAGCTAGCTTGGTGACACTATAAAACAAGGGAAAGAAAAGGGAGTAAGCTATATAGCTTAGTAAGTTCCTATGCAAATAATAAGTATTATAACCACACATCTAACATACAATTAACATGATGGAGATTAGTGTAACGCCCCCATGCCCGAAACCGTCACCGGAGTCAAGCTTGAGGTGTTACTAAACTTATCTTACCTTTTAAACAACTCTAAACCACTTATTTTAATTTTCGGAATAAACTATTTTTCTGCATCATAGCTGCTTAAAAATTCATTTCTCGAGTTTCAAAACTCGAAATTAAGATCCGTAAATTTTTCCTGAAACTAGACTCATATATCTATCTACTAATTTTTTTCTAGAATTTTTTACTTAGCCAATTAGTACAGTTTATTAGTTAAAGTTACCCCTGTTTCAGAATTCAACTGCACTGACCTCTACTTACTACGAACCACTTTTCTCCCTATAAAAAATTAATATAACTATACTGTTTGTTTCTATTAAAACTAGATTCAATAAGGATTCTAAAGATATAAATTACACCACCTAATTATTTTTTTAAAATTTATGGTGAATTTCCAAAGTTGAAACAGGGGATCTAGAATTTTCTCTGACCCTGTTTCACTAAAACTCAGATATCTCATAAAATATAATACCTTTACCTGTTTTGCTTATTCCATAAGAAAATAGACACAATAAGATTTAATTTCATATATTATTCACCATCAAACCATGTCTCTACGATTTTTAGTGATTTTTCAAAATCACATTATTTCTGATACTTGAATCTGTTTTTAAGTTACTTTCACATTTTTCTTAGTTTTCATGTGATAGTTACTACTTATTCATACATACAATTAAACATGTATATCATCAGCCATTCTATTAGCTAATCACTAGCAAGTATTTACACATCATTCATTGATCATATCATATCAAAAGAAACCAAGTTCCTATACATGCCATACACAAAACTAAACGTCTAACTATACCAATGTGATTTCTTCGATAGTGTGATCGGGTCTCCGACGTTTCCTTCGATCCCAGAGTGGCTTGATAAAAACTATAAGAAAAAGAAAATAAAGAGAGTAAGCACTAGGCTTAGTAAGCTTACAAGCAAATAAATTACAACATTCAGCATAATGAATGATTATACATAATGTCACCTAGCCTCATAAAGTTTCTTTACTTCTCATTTTCTACCTTCTTCTTTACTTACTTACCTTCTTTCTTACCTGACCTTTCACTATTCATAAATATAATCTACCTTCCCTTTTGCTGATAATTCACTGTAATTTAACGTGTACAATGACCCATTGAACCACTCGGAATACTAAGGATACCGGGGTCGTTCTCGCCGATCAATATCTCCGCCAATGCCATGTCTTCGACATGGACTTACATGAATTATTCCCTGCCTCCAATGCCATATATATGTCTAATATGGGCTTACATGGCTCATTCCTGTCTCCAAAGCCACATATCTGATATGGAATTACATGGCTCATTCCTGTCTCCTGTCCTCCGTCTCACAACCCCAATATCCTAACATTCCTAAGGTTCAAACGGGGCTTCCTAATGCTTTTTCTCTCACACTACTTTTTAATTCGACTTCAAATATTCTCATAAAATAAGTATATAAATGCTGGAAATTTACAATAATAATGTAAAATAAAAGAATATTGCATTTATTTCATCAGAACTTACCTCGTATGCAAAAATAGCTACTTTTACCATTTCGTCCACAACTTGGTATTTTCTCCATTTTAGCCCGAATTTCAGTTTTCCTTGCTCTATCATTTAAAATATAGTCTAATTAGGACTCACATTATTCAAATTGACTCAAAATCATATTTTGGAAAAATTACAATTTTGCCCCTAAACTTTTGCATATTTACACTTTTGCCCCAAAGCTCGTAAATTAAACTTCAGCCTATTTTCTTATGTTTCATGACATGCTGGTCGTTTTTCCCTTCTATGGCAGCATCAAATTCATACTCTAACAAGCACTTATGACTATTAGGTATTTTTACCAATTAAGTCCTTTTACTCGTTTTTGCTTAAAACCGAGTAGTACAAATTGTCTAACATAATTTAAAACCTCATATTCTATCATAAAACACCAAAATACACAAATTTCACATATGGGTATTTTTCCAAATATGAACTCTAGGTTGAATTATTACTAGCATAAGCTTAATCGAAGCTACCGGATTCCAAAGCGTAAAGAACATTAAAAACTGGCTTGAAATCACTTACTATTGAGCTTGGAAAGCTTGAAAACCCTAGCCATGGCTTCCCCATGCTAATTTCGGCCTCCATGAAGAAGATGAGCAAAATTGGCTTTTAATTTTGTATTTTAATTCATTTTACCCTAAAATGACCAAAATGCCCTTACTACTAAACTTTCAAAAATTCCTTCCATGTCCTAATTTTGTCCATGAACTTAAAATTGGTCAAATTGCTATTTAAGACCTCCTAATTAATATTCTAATTCAATTTTATGCAAAATACTTCTAGAACACAAGTTTTGCAATTTATTCAATTTAGTCCCTAATTTCAAATTAAGTACTTTATGCATAGAATTTCTTCACGAACTTTTCACACAATCATGCAAACATATCATAGACCTTAAAATAATAATAAAATAAATTTTTCTACCTCGAATTTTTGGTTTCGCAACCACTGTTCCGTTTAGGCCCTATTTCGGGATGTTACAATTAGCATGAACGTTATCAAAATCTCATAGTCATAACTTACTCAATCATAATCCTACCAAGAGTTCATCACATATCAAGCTCATTACTTATGAGTTTTACGTACATACCTGTACCAATCGTAACATAACCATCTCCTTCCACAACTTTGACATTCCCGTTGAACACTCAAATTATTAACGGATACTCGAAAATCTTGCACATAAGTTCCATATATGTAGCCGAAGCTACCTCATATCTCATAATACATATGGGCTCATTTTTGAGCTATTCACGGGCCTGCTCACACAAGCTGTTAGTTAGGACGTAGCTACACAGTGTTGCTCACACAAGCTGTCAAGTATCCGCAACACATGTCGAACTACCCAGCCACTAGTAGGACGTACGAGACCAGCACCCGGATTACATAATCGAATATACACACGGGTTCCTAGTGACATGTCACTTGTATCCTATTCTATTCCTAAGGTTCAACCGGGATTTCTCGCTTATCAAAACTTTGTCGAATACATCCAAAGAGTCAATCACAATTCATACAATATTAAAGCATTTAAAACATAAATATAACAATACATTATTTACATACGAACTTACCTCGGTACAAAAATAGTAGAATTGGACCTAATTGTCAAACACTTTGTTTTTCCCCTAATCTAGGTCCGAACCTCGTTTTTCTTGATCTATAATAATAAATTTAACTCATTTAATACTCACATTATTCAATTTGGCCCAAAAATCATATTATGAAAAAATTACATTTTTTCCCCTAATGTTTCACATTTTTACAATTTAGTCCCTAGGCTCGTAAAATGAAATGTATTCAATTTCCTCAAAAACCAAGCCTAGCCGAACCATTTTCATACTCATATCAGCCCAAATTTTCACTTAATCACACTTTTACTACTTATTTTATAACTTTTACAAATAAGTCCTTTTTGACATTTTTACCGAAAATATCTTAGCAAAAGTTGTTTATCTAACACCTAACATGCATTTTCTACCATTAGATATCAAAATACATAAATATCTAACATGGGAAAAAATTTAAACTTTGACAACACTTCAAAATAGTCCTTGGAAAAGCTAGATTAGGTTACAAGGATCTCAAAAACATGAAAATCATTAAAAATGAGGCTAGAATGGACTTACAATCGAGCTTGAAAGTGGCCAAAACCCTAGATATGTATTCTCTTGCAATATTCAGCCATGGGGGACTAAATTGATGAAGATGAAGACTTTTATTTAGTTATTTTTGTCTTTATTTACCAAATGACCAAAACGCCCTTAAGCCAAACTTTGAAATTTCAGCCTACCATGTCCATTTTTGTCCAAATTAAAGTAAAATGGTCTAATTACCATTTAAAGACCTCCAATTGAAAATTTCATAGCAATTAGACACCTCTAGCTTCTAGAACACACATTTTGCACCTACTGCAATTTAGTCCTTTTAGCTAAATTAAGTGCCCAATTGATAAAATTTTCGAACGAAATTTTCATGAAACAATTCCATGTAACTGTAGACCATAAAAATATAATAAAAACAAATCTTTCTACGTCAGATTCGTGGTCCCAAAACTACTATTCTGATTTGACCCTAAAACGGGTTATTACACTAACCATTTTCAACCCTAACCTTAACCTTAACTTTCTGCCTCTGAGCCTGAGATTCTTAGGATAATTTTCAGACACTACAACCCAGAAATCCCGGGATGAATTTGCAAGACATGATTTTTTTGCCTTGTTGAAAATTCCCCCTGCGTGGAACATTTTCTGCCCCACCATTTTCAACTCTAACTGTGTACCTCAAACTCTGTGATGCCCGGGCAACATGTGTTAAACATGGAAAAGTTTGATGTGCCTTAGGGTATTATTTTTTATAAAATAAACTCAATACATTCTGTTGGTTTTTCATACCGATTTTTCAAGTAAATTGTTTCCATAAGAATACTTGGCATTAGGAGAAGAGGGTTGTCGTTTAAAAATCTGAATTTTGACCTAGTTGTCCAAACAAAGATGATTTGTTAAATTACGTCTACGTCTTTTAATTTAGGTGAAGAGAACTATATTCTTTTTACTATTTTCTCAGTTTTAATCATATGAAACAAATTCTTTGGTTTAAGATAAGTAGATGAGTCAGAGTCGTTATCCATGACGATAGTCAAATTTGTGAGGCCAAAATTGAGCCCGTTTTTGTATTAGCCCAATTTAAAGATTTGACTTTCAGCCGGAGCATAACGTTAAAATAGCTTCAGTAAAAAATTAGACGGAAAGTGGAGGTTTGGAGAATTATTTTGAACTTAAATGAAAAAGTAACATAAATAAAAAAAAAAGATTGGAACTAACCATACGATATGGTACAAAACAAACCAATTTAATAAATTTATTGCATAAATTGTAAATAAGTGTACATTTGGGACGTAAAATAAAGTATACAATTTGGTGTTAAAAAAAGTGAAACAAGTGCATTTATGAGTGAAAACATTTATTACAACACAGATTAAATTTTAACAAACTAAAAAATGAAATATTTGAGAAAAATTACAAATAACATAATCATCGGCGTCCCGAATGTATGCCACAACTGGGTGGACATTTGGTACGCCTAAGGTTCCGTCAAATAAGTTGGGGTAGCGACTTCTCATCATCTTCGTCTTCATCTTCACGCAGAACTCGATGTTGGTCATTATCTTCATCTCCTTCCTTTGTGGTTGACTGCGTTTGGGTCTTAGTCGCCCATCGTGCATCCCCCTTGTATGAATAGGTTGTTGCGAGGATGACCCATCTTAGTTGAACAACGATGCTGTGGGTGTTTGCGACACATAATGACGCATATGTAAGTTCAAATGAACTTAGTAAGTTATCCATACTTTGCATCAACAAAATACTACTAAGTTGGCGCTTCATGATTCAGAATTAAAGTTTGACTGTCTGTACTAGGATGGTTCGCTAATCTCTTTGGCGTAGTATCTACATCACATGGGCTG
Organism: Gossypium anomalum; assembly: GCA_025698475.1. Lineage (NCBI taxonomy): Eukaryota > Viridiplantae > Streptophyta > Magnoliopsida > Malvales > Malvaceae > Gossypium > Gossypium anomalum. Next base: position 24,343,846 of record CM046966.1, read on the forward strand.
ACTCACTTGTTCTTGGTACATTATCCTAAAAAACACCATCGATTATTTACTTGTGCGACTTAGAGGAAAATTCATCTTACTCGGTTGCCTTTGGCCTATTACGGACGATTGGAAACAGAAGATTTTGTATTCGACAATCATAGCCTTGCATATAAAAATCTCCTACTGATGAAACTTCGCAAATGTAATATAAGAATAAATATAAACTTTTGACCTCTTAGCGGATTATCCCTGTGAATTCTATCTTTATTAGCCGTCTTTGCGGACTTGTATGCATCTACTTCCTTGATAGGAAATCTTTACGATTCTTACTTGCGAACTAAAGAAAACCCATAGATGATACCCATAGTGTGTCTTGTATCAATAAATACATATAACCGGATAAGACAATCTCAACAAATAGTCCCTATTACAGACTGTTATTAGCTGCTTATCCTAACGGGCTCAGATTCGTATTACGATCCTCACAGATTCCTGTTTCAAACCCAAGTCTGCGAATTCATGCTTTACGAAACATACTGGTAGATTCATAAGGAAAACCTTATTTACGATTTAAGAAAGAAAATCAACTCATCTTAATCAAACAGAAAAATTTAGCAAATCATCATATCCTACCTCAGTCTCGCAATAACAGATAACCCTTTCACAGTAGTCTACTTTTGGAAACATATAACATGTTGGTGAATTCTTAAGAGTGAATCCCTTATTGTAGAATTATACACGTAAGATAGTCCTGACGGACTATCATATCTTGCACATATGGACTCGCATTAACATATAGATTATTCTTGGTGGACCTTTTCAAGTGGATCCTATATTTTCGGAGGCATAAATGTGAATACACATACACAAATTCTCATACACAGTTTTATCTCGCAAACCTCCACTGGAATATGACACATCGGTAAGTCAGGCGGATTTATATGCGAACTGCATAGTGGATCTCTTTGGATCCTACTATGGCCATGTACCTGCATTCATTTGAATGTCCCATAAAGGGCTCCATACTGGTACGCACTTTTCTTTGTACAATCTGTTCGAACCTCCGCAAAGCCATATATCATTTATATTCAATTTCGATATAGTTTTCCTGAACCTCCACAGATCCTCTGTGTTAATTTGAATACTTACATGTTCTCCATAAGGATAGGGCATTCACCAATCATGGTTTACATTTACATGTCATATCGAAGGCAAATCATATATCATATTCCTTTCACCGTCTTCTATTTCAGTTACATTTTGACAACCCTCCACAATTTCGTATAATTTATACACATGCATTCTACGAACACTACTGTTCATGCACAATACACATCATGCTAAACGTTTCATACATTTTCATATTAACACATTAGGCCTCACGATACATCAATATTCAGTTACGAAGTACCTCATTATTTACACAATATCCAGCCATAAAATTCATCATCTTAGGACAGAAGTGATAGGCCCAAAAAACAATACCAAAATGTAAACATCTATTTAAGGCTTGAGTTCTGGAACTCATTTGGAGGTTGACGCTAAAACCATCTACTTACCTTCCTTTGCTACCCAAGCCTCCAGCTTACAAATTATAACAACCATTTTAAAATATCCAACGAAGATATTTCATTATCATAAAAACTAGAATTTTTTTGCATGCAAAGGCTATTAAAATGATTATGCACCATTTAATCCAAAACAAAATCGATGGATAGCTGAAATATTTAACTTTCATTCCTTTTCTTAAATTTGGGAGCATAGAAAGGTTAGGAAGCTTACCACCTTGAGAAATCATCGGGTACTTATGCACAAAATTTAGCTACCTTTTTCCATATAAACTTGTAACACCCTATACTCGGTCTAGTCGTCGGACCCAAGCTATAGGATGTTGCAACAGTAAACCGAAACATTCACATGCAGTTTATTCAATAATACTCAGTAATCAATAAAAACAAGTTAATTCCATGTTAAACATGCATTACAGTCAAAACCAAATCTTAATTGGGCTTCCGAAAGCCTTTGAGCAAGTTCGGAACTAAATTAGGACCAATTTGAAACATTTACAAAATAATATGCATAAATGAGAAATAGGGGTCACACGGCCGTGTAACTCACTATGGCTGTGTAAACTAAAAATCACCTTGAATGTATAGCATACACGACCGTTTGGTAGCCCGTGTGAAACATAAATGAGCTATTTGAGCAAGCTTTCATACCATTTCCTCAAGTAACCTATAATGTCATTTCGTGCTATTCAAATAATTCCAAAACATGCATATTTCAAAACCCAAAATACCAATTCACCTAATCATTTTATTAAACAACCAATATGCCCTCATTGGCACCAACAAATCAATAACTCATATCAAACACCATTCAAACCAAGTCTTACACCATTTCATACCACAATTCAATTCACATGCATATTATTAAATAAATTTTGTCATTTCTGTAACATTTAAACATACTTAACTTAGCAAATACCATGTATCTAATATCAAACCACAACCATATATTTACATATACAAGGTTATTATACTAAACAGACTTTAACTAGCTTAAGTTCATTCAACCTATTTGCATGCCACAAGTAGTCAACTTCAAACATAAAAAATCTACCAAATCGAAAGATTGTGGATATGAGCTTGTTACTGATCTGATTGACACATTCTAAATGTCTAAAATCTACAGAAAAAGTAGTAACACGATAAGTATTATAAAATACTTAGTAAGCTCATACAATATAAATGAATTGCTTACCTTAATCATTTAACAAATACATGAATTAATATGAAATAATTTCACCTATCATGGCATCCAAAAACAACATCAATCAAGTAAGGTTTAAACCAAATCCTCATACATAAACTCAAAAGGTGAAACACCACATTCAACTTAAAAGACAGCATGAATTCACATTCTAATTTATCACCTTGTTCCCATTCACCATTTAATTTGCATCATATATCCTTATCATGATTCAAACAACATTATTGAACATATAAGGTTTTGAGTTCAATTACATATACAACCACAATTGTTTACATTTTTATTTCAAATCATCTTATATCTTATATCCAAATCATATACATTACTTTGCCAACATTTGATATATCATCACCTTTTCATTTACAATTTCACCCAATGAATCTCTATAAAAGAACTCAATACAAAGGTGAAAATAACGCCTAATGCTTGTCCGAGCTAATCATATACATCAGTGTCAGGTTACCTGTCCGGGCTAAACCTTTAACGATACAATAAATAGATTGGCCAGGGCTGTATATATGTCGAAACCTACTTTTAAAAATGGGTCTTGAGAAACAAAAACGGGATTGGATCACTTTATAAAATGTTTTGGTCTATGAAATTACGAGAAAACAGGTTCGGGAGTTGGTTACTTTCGAGAAAGGATTAGCACCCTCGTAACGCCCAAAATTGGTACCAAATTGAATAATTTATGTCTTAATGTCAAAAATTTGAAAGAATTTAAAAATGAGATTTCCTTAAAACTATAATAACTCAAATTAAAATAGAATCGATATTCATTCGCTTTGAATGAGTATTAATATCACATCCAGCATAATTGGACACGATATCTTTAAACATCCGTAGCTGAAATCATCTTATGATTTGTAAAACTCTCTTAAAAGTATATTTTAGATATTTAGACAAATGGGAAATTGCAACCCAGCATGTTAGGGCACTACCTCCCGAATTCCCAAATATCAAAATATTGCCTCACTTTTTAAAATCCCTTTTTTGAATTAAATAAAATATATCTTTTGGTTTTAAAAGTAATGATGTGTTTTGCATATCACAAGGAGTTAAATAAATCTAATTACAATATACATGCTTCATCATTTCATGCAAATATAGTATAATGGCATAAATTACACAATACATATTATCACTTTATGCATGGTCATATATATGACATAAATATACATGCATTATCGTTACATGCAACATACGCAAAAATGACAAAATATATCAATACAAATTAAACATATATAATAATATTTCATGCAAATATATTCTTAAAATAACAATATAAAATAATTAATTAAAAACAAATGATATATAAAATTTAACCTACTAAACAACAAAAGAAAACTAAAAAAAACTAAGCAAATTAAAGTGTATAAAATATAAATTAAATAAAAATAAGCTATTTAGAAATGTATTAAATAATATAAGGATAATAAAAGAGAACCTTTTTTCTTAAAATGACATATACATACATAGATTATAAAGTATATAAGAAAAATAATGTACTAAATATTGCTATTACACTTAGTTTTTTAAAAAAATATTTTAAAAATGTACATAATTAATTAATAATAAAACAATGTATATTTTATAATAAAACAAATGTAATATATGGAATAATATATGGTAGAATTAACATGCAATAAAATTTGTAAACGTAATATATAATAATATAAATTATGTTATAGATAAAGTATAAAATAATAAATATGATATGAGTAATTTTGTATATAAAAATATAGTAGAATAAATAATATACATGCATAATAAAAAAATATATAATAAAATAGAATGTATAATATATATATAAATGAAATATAAATATTATTATATAAATAAAGATAATATATACTATTATTTATTAGTAATTTTTTTAAAAAAAATTTACCATTTACAAACTTAATAAATAATAATACATAATTTATAAAAAATAAAGAAATATATACAATAAAATATATAAAATATAATTTATAGATAAAATTCATAATAATAAAAAATAATGTAATGGATAATAAAAATAATATATAACTAATATATAAAAAAAATAATATATAAAGTATTTAAAGTAAATTAAAATATAAAAAGGATTAAAATTGAATTTAATTAGAAAATCTAGGGTTAGTTTTAAACTAACAAAAAGAATTAGGCCTGATTTAAAAGAATTCAAAACTACAAGGGACTCACTGGGCAATTTGCCCTAATCCCAAAACGACACCCTTTCCTGAATACCGTTTTAAAATCACTGAGAGGACTAAATTGAAACAAAATTAAAACATCAGAGCTAAATTAAAAATAAATAAAAATAGAATTATAAATATTAAAGATGCGGGAGGACCAATTGAGCAATTAACCCACTTTACGAAATCACGCGGATCCTCTCTGGGTAATCAGGTCAACACGCAGATCCTCTGCCTAATACGGTGCCGTTTTAGTGCTTATTGAATTAAGCAAAACGACACCGTTTTGATTGGGTTATATAAACCCCGATTTCAGCTTTTAAAATCATTTTTAGCACAGTTTTAAAAAAAAAGGGAAAGAAATCCTCTGAAAGAGGATCTGGGGTCCGGCCTAGGGGTTCTGTCGAGCCTCCATCCCCAGTCTTCTCACGCATTCACGTGCCACCACACACGGTGGTCGGAGGGTTAAAAACCCTTGTCCTTTCGAGGCGAAAACTCAGGTAACTCCTTCGTTTCTTTATATTATCAGTTTTTACCAAATATTGATTCGTATACTCGTTGAAAATAAAAAAAAGAACAGAATATAAACTTAAATCACCTTTTTTAGAGAAACTGTCTGAGCCTTATGAATATGTGTATGTATTTTTTATTCCGTGAAAAATCGGTCCCTTACATCGTTTATGATTCAGGCTTTTATAACCACTGTTTACAACATAATTTGGGGAGAAATCTTTTATTTCTTCCCATTTTTGTTTGTTTGTTGCTATTTCTTTCTCTTTTTTGTAGGTATTTGAGAGGAAAATCTGGCGATGATTGTGCTGGTGGCGTAGATCCACTGGTGGCGTTGATGGGGGCACGACCGGTGGTTGAGGAGTCGTTGAGACGGTGAGGCACTGATGGGGTGTTGAAAGGTCCTGAGACAGTGCATTGAATGGTGGCCTTGATTTGGGAGCTAGACAGACGCTCCCCGAACTTTCCAGAATCTGTTGCGGCACTAGGAGGGAAAGGCAGAAACTCTAGGGTTTCCTGCCTCAATGTAAAAGTTTGGGCCAATTGGGCCGATCAAGTTTTGGGTTTAGAGTATCAGGGGTAGGGTGTAAATGGGTCTACTGGGCAGTTTAGGCTATTGGGTTGTAACTGGTCTGTTTGGGTTTGGGTTTAGTATTCGGTTGGGCTAAAATGTAGTTTTAGGCTTTGTACATGGACTGTAATAAATAAATATTTATTTATTTATTTTTTATTTTTGGGTTTTAAGGCCCGGGTAAATTTGGGTTATTACAGCTGCCACTCTTTGCTCATTGCTGTGTAACAGGAATTGAGCAAAGACTCATATAAAGACCAAATTTGCCCGGCCTTATCGAATCATGGTCTTCAATCTGCTCATTGCAAACTCAAGACTGTCATGCTGATATCTTCGATCTGCTCTCCGTCAAATACAGAGACGCCAAATCTACTTCTTCGATTTGTTCCCTAATAATACAGAGATGCCAAATCATCTTAGATTTGCTTCAACGTAAACACGTGAAAGCCAAATCTGCTATGTCTTCGATTCGCTCCTTGTAAACACAAGGATGCCAAATCATCTTGGATCTGATTCAGTATAAATATCTGAAGGTTAGATCTGCTATGTGTCTGCTCTCCTTCGAATATGGAGATGCCAGATCTGTTATCTTGGATATGCTTTGATGTGAAAACATCTGAAAGTCAGATCTGCTATGCCTTCGACTTGCTCCTTGTAAACACAAGAATGCCAAATCATCTTGGATCTGCTTCAGTAAAAACATCTGAAGGCTAGATCTGCTATGTATCTGCTCTCCGTTGAATATAGAGACGCCAGATCTGTTATCTCAGATCTGCTTTGACGTGAAAACATTTGAAAGTCAGATCTGGCATGTCTTCGACTTGCTCTTTGTAAATACAAGAATGCCAAATCATCTTGGATCTGCTTCGATGTGAGATCATCGGAAAGTTAGATCTGCTATGTCTTCGATTTGCTCTCCATCGAAGATAGAGAAGCCAAATCTTGTTATCTTGGACCTGCTTCAGTGTAAACACGTGAAGGCCAGATTTGCTATGCTTTGGTCTGTTACCCTACTGTTTAGGGGGTTAAGGCGCATCATCTTCGATCTATATAACCTGTAGATTGCATATGTGCTCATGCCTGATGATTAGGATGCTATAATCGAAGTGAGTCAAATGCTCCTAATTAGACATGTTATGATGCAAAATGTTATGAATATGACTCCTATTCCAGATGTCACCACTCATTCCTTCGTTTTTCTTTACTTCTCTCAAAGTATTATTCCTGCTCAGCCTGTAGGCTTGTATCATTCTTCAAATGCTACGACCCACCGAGAATATCTGTAAGATGATCTTTTCTTAGAATCGAATTGTTTAATTTGTTCAATCATCATTTTGGACAAAAGAAAGAACTTCCTCGAGTTCTTTCAAACCTCACTTATGTGAATTCCTCGAACAATTGTTTTGTTTTAGTTTCTTGTATTATCTAGAAATTTCCAGAGTAATGCACGAAACTTCATTTGTGAAAATTATTTGGTTCATCTATTATTATTTCAATGCAACATACTTTAAGAACATTGTAAGATGAATTCAATCTTGGGAATAATTAGATTTGAATGAATTTGTCAAAAATACAATGGAAATTAATTTGAAAGTCTATCTTTAAGAAGAAATAGAATCTAAAGATAGCAAACCGGACAAGGGTTAGATTCCCTAGATATCGCCGCTTGAGCGTTTATACACCAGCTCCATGAAGTTTTTCTTGAGTTCAACATGTGTTTAAAAGATCCAAATTACTTTGTTCATGCCCCGATATGCAACGCGCTTCACTCTTCGTTGAATCAGATATAGCAAGATTACCGTGTGCTTTTCAAAATTTGAGCTACCCTTTCGGGTTTTCAACTCAAAACCCCTTTGGTCACAAGACGCCTTTTGGGGGTTTTCGCCTTGGCCTCTCCATTTTTTTTTAAGAAACTCAAGGCGCCCTTTGCGGGTTTTCACCTTGGATTCTCCTCTCCTTTAGACAAAGTACTTTTTGACTGAGTCTGAATTTACTGAATTGGGTAAACTCTTCCGATCCATTTCTGTCAAAATCAATGCACCTCTAGAGAAAGCCTTCTTCACGACATATGGTCCTTCCCAATTTGACATCCATTTTCCTCTAAAGTTCTTCTGAATAGGAAGGATCTTTTTTAGCACAAAGTCCCCCTCACGGAACTCTCTTGGACGAACCTTCTTGTCGTAAGCTCGCATCATTCGTTTCTGATACATCTGACCATGGCGAATAGCTTTTAGCCTCTTTTCTTCGATCAAGTTCAACTGGTCATACCGTGATTGAATCCATTCTACCTCATCCAGCTTTATCTCTGACAAAATTCGAAGAGAAGGTATTTCAACTTCAATGGGTAATACTGCCTCCATCCCATAAACTAGCGAGAAAGGAGTTGCCCCAGTAGAGGTTCTGACAGACGTTCTATAGGCTAAGAGTGCAAATGGTAACTTCTCATGCCAATCCCTGTAGGTTTCAGTCATTTTCCCCACTATCTTCTTGATGTTTTTTTTAGCAGCTACCACTGCCCCATTCATCTTTGGGCGATATGGCAAAGAGTTATGATGCTTAATCTTGAACTGACTGCAAACTTCTTCTATCGTTTTGTTGTTCAAGTTCAGTACATTGTCTGATATGATCCTTTCAGGCATCCCATCCGACAAATAATCTCTTTATTCAAGAATCAACTTACAGTCGACTTAGTAACATTCGCATAAGAAGCAACCTCTACCCACTTCGTAAAGTAATCAATGACCACAAAAATAAAGTGGTGCCCATTTGAAGCTTTTGGTGATATTGGCCCAATAACATCCATACCCCACATGGAAAAAGGCCATGGAGAAGTCATAACATGTAGAGGTGAATGTGGTCTGTGAATTTTGTCTCTATAGATCTGACATTTATGGCATTTCTTGGCGTAGTTGATACAATCCCCTTCCATAGTAGACCAATAATATCCAAACCTCATGATTTGCCTAGCCATTGTGAAACCATTAGCATGCGTCCCACAAACACCCTCGTGAACTTCCTCCAAGATTAACTTTGCCTCCACAAAGATCAACACATCTCAACAAATTTGATCCTTTCTTCTTTTGTACAAGATGTCACCATCCAAAACGTAATCGCAGGCTAATCTTCTTAAAGTTCGCTTATCATTTTCAGTTGCCTGTTCTGGATATTTACGATCTCTCACATATCGCAATATATCCTGATACCAAGGGTTATCATCTTTTTCTTCCTCCTCAATGTTACAACAGCTAGCTGGAGCTTCAAAGATACTCATCTGAATAGGTCTCATCTCTTCCTCTTTATTCACTCTAATCAATGAAGCCAAGGTTGCTAGAGCATCTGTTATCTGGTTTTCGTATCGCGGGATATAATTAAAAGTGATGTCATCAAACTCCTCAAGTAACCCCAAAATTATCTTTCGATAATTGATCAATTTAAGATCCCTTATCTCCCATTCACCTCTAAGCTGATAAATTACCAACGCAGAGTCTCCATATACTTCCAAGGTTCTTATTCCTTGCTCTATAGCTGCTCGGAGTCCCATGATGCATGCTTCATACTCAGCCATATTGTTTGTGCAATCAAAATCCAACTTGCATGTGAATGGATAATAATCGGCATTTGGGGACACCAGGACTGCCCCAATCCCATTTCCTACTGCATTGGATGCCCCATCAAAACTCAACTTCCAAGAACAATCCTCTACAGTTGCCACACACATCAACTCCTAATTTGGGAAATCAAAGTTCAACGGTTCATAGTCTTCTAGAGCTCTACTAGCTAGAAAATTCACTATCGCACTTCCTTTTATAGCTTTCTGACTCACATAGACTATGTCAAACTCTGAAAGCAGAATTTGCCATCTCACCATTCTCCCATTCAACGCTGTTGATTTGATCATATACTTCAAAGGATCAAGTTTTGAAATAAGCCAAGTAGTATGATATAGCATGTACTGTCTTAACCTTTGAGTCGTTCAGATTAAAGCACAACATAGTTTCTCAATGGGTGAATATCTCATCTCACACTCTGTAAATTTCTTACTGAGGTAGTATACCGCCTTCTCCTTTCTTCCCGACTCATCATGTTGACCAAGCACACATCCTATGGAATTACTAAATACCGACAAGTACGGAATTAATGGTTTATCTGGACTAGGTGGAGATAGTACTGGAGCGTTTAACAAGTATTGCTTCACTTTATCAAAGGCATTCTGGCATTCTTCATTTTAAGTACCTTGGTTGTGTTTTCTAAGAAGACGAAATATAGGGTCGCATTTCTCAGTTAATTGTGAAATAAACCGAGCAATATAATTCAACCTTCCAAGAAAACCCTGAACTTCCTTCTGAGTACGTGGTGGAGGCAAGTCTCGTATGCTCTAACTTTGTCTGAATCTACTTCTATTTCCTTTTCGCTGACCACAAAGCCTAGTAATTTCCCCGACCTAGCTCCGAAAGTACACTTTACCGGATTAAGTTTTAACTGAAACTTCCTTAATCTCAAGAATCGTTTCCTTAAAACTTCAATATGTTCCTCCTCCGTTCGAGACTTGGCAATCATGTCATCGACATACACCTCAATTTCCTTATACATTATATCGTGAAATAAGGTCACCATAGCCCTCTGGTATGTTGCCCTTGCATTCTTCAATCCAAAAGGCATTACCTTGTAACAAAAGGTACCCCACAATGTTATGAAGGTGGTTTTGTCCATGTCCTCGAGATGCATCTTTATCTAATTATACCCTGAGAAACCATCCATGAAGGAAAACAACGAATATCCCGCTGTATTGTCTACCAAAGTGTCTATGTGTGGTAGAGGGAAATTATCTTTGGGGCTAGCTTTATTCAAATCTCTGTAATCAACACACATTCATACCTTTCCATCTTTCTTAGGAACTGGTACAATGTTAGCTACCCATTCGGAGTACTTCACCTCTTGCAAGAATCCTGCATCGAACTGCTTCTTGACTTCATCCTTTATTTTCAACACGATATCTGGCCTCATTCTTCGCAACTTCTGTTGAACTGGCTTACAATCCTGTCTTATTGGAAGACGATGCACCACAATATCAGTATTTAATCTTGGCATATCTTGACAAGACCATGTGAAGATATCCTTGAACTCACATAGCAATTCGATCAGCCCTTGTCTCGTGTCTTCAGCAATATGCGTGCCAATTTTCACTTCTTTCCCTTCCTCTAGGGCTACACTCTCTATTGCCTCTTTCTTATGTGGCATGATTTATTTCTCCTCCTATTTTACCATCCTCAAAAGATCCAAAGATACATCACAGTTCTGAACATCCTTAAAATCCTGGGATTCTTTTAAACACATGTCTTGCTCATAGAGAAATCAGAATTCGATATATTAGTGCTCATGTCATTGATATCTAGGGATCTGTGAAGTATAAAGAATATACAAAGAATGAATGAATTTAAGCATGATTATTTATGTACTATGAATGAAAGAATAAGAATTGTCAAAATTTGACGGAATATTGATTGATAAAAATGAAACAATACTCGTTGAATTGATAAAAGTTATGTTTTAGTAGAAAGATAATAGATGATCAGAAGCCTATTTCACAAATATAATTCTATTACTCCTAGGCTCTAGAGTAATAAGAATGTTTCGATAATTACTCTGAAGAATTCCTAAAGACTACAGGAAGTTCCTCCGCAGTCCAATTATTCAAAGAGCTTCCCAGTTCGTAAGGACGAATACCCTCAAGGTTTCCTTATCTTGATCCTTCCTCTTGTACAACATTAATCTGATAACTTCTTTCTATGAGTAACCCTTTCAATATGAAGGTTCGGGATATTGGAGGGAATGTCATCGGCTCCCACTCCACTTCTCTTCTATTAAGGCGTGCCCTTCTTCCCTCCTGGCGCTTCTCAACCTCTTTCCTCCTTTGCTTATGATCTGGCTTGAAACTCAGACTAAAGCGATCTTTCTTCTCTTTCAGTTCTGGGATCTGAGTCCCTCCTTGCAGGTATTTTCCTAATCCTTTTCCTGGTAAGGCTCCATTTCCTGCCATCATTTATAGAGCCATCCTCGTAGCTCTTGCTATTTTTGGCACCGGTAACTCACTCCCCTCTGAAATGAAGGTTGCATTTACAAACTCTAAAGAGTGAAAGGGACACTCAATAGATTCTTCATTTGTCTCGACATAAGGGATTTTGCAAGTGACTGTAGCTATAATGTCCTCTTCTGCATTGATGGTTACTAACCGTCCATCTGTCACTAACTTCAATTTCTGGTGCAATGATGAGGGCACCGCTCCTGCGGAGTGTATCCATGGCCTGCCTAATAAACAATTGTAGGAAGGCTTAATATCCATTACTAAGAAGTCTATTTCGTATATGTTTGGCCCAATTTCCAAAAGGGATGTCAATTCTTCCCATCACTTTCCTTTCTGTACCGTCGAAGGCTCTTACCACATTTTGACATGTTTTCATGTGAGAATCGTCAATGGGTAATCTATTTAGTGTAGACAATGGTAGAACATTTAGGGCCGATGCATTATCAACAAGCACACTTGGAAGTGTATAGCCCTTGTATCGAGTAGTGACACGCAAGGCTTTAGTTGACCCCCTACCCCCGTTGGGATTTCATCATCATTAAAGTAGATGAAATTATCAGCACTTATATTATTCACCAACCGGTCCAGCTTATTAACGGATATGTCATGGGTGACATATGTCTCGTTGAACACCTTCATTAATACATCCTTATGCACTTCAGAACTCAGAAATAGAGCTAATACTGATATGCGAGCTGGCTGCTTACGCAATTGCTCGACCACGCTATACTCGCTATGTTTAAGGAACTTTAGGAATTCCTTAGCCTCCTCTTCTTTCACTGGCTCATTGATGAGTACTTTGGTCTCTTTCTTCTTCTCAACCTCGACACCTTTTGTTTTTGTGGGCTTCACTCTGACGCCCTCGTATCATAGCGCTTCCCACTCCGCGTATGGGAACCTTCAACTTGCACGTCTTTAGATGCGCTGGCTATATTTTCTTCCTCCGGCATTGTCACACTACAGTCATAACTCCATGGTACTCTCTTGCTATCCTTGTAAAGGAAATGAGTAGGCTTATGGATAATGACCTTGGGCACTACTGGTGTCCCCAATTCGTTATTCCCTGGTAGGGGGATAATAATCCTTGGCCGGCTAGTTCCTTTTTATTCATCTTCTAGCACGCTTATTTCTCTTTTATAAGAGCTACCTTCAAAAATTTGTAGCTCTTTATTATCTATAAAGCCTTGTGCCAAGGCCCTGAATCCTTCACAATTTTGGATCTCATGACCCTCTTCTCCATGGAACTCACAGTAGTTCCCCGTTTTTTCTCTTTCTCTCCTAGAGGTTATCATCCCTCTCTTCATCATCTCCTCCCAAATCACCTTTATAGGCATCCTCACCTCAGCAACATTTTCTTTCATCCTTCTCTCACTAGCTTCGCCAATGGCATTCGCTCCTTGATTTCATGATTTGGCAAAGGGTTTTCAGTATTTAGGGTACTATCAAATTTTATAACCCCCATCTTGATCAACCTCTCTACGGCCTTCTTGAATCAGGTACAATTTTCAATTGAGTGCCCCGATATTCCAGCGTGGTACTCGCATCTGGCGTTTGCATCATACCATTTAGGATATGGGGGCTGTAATGGTTTCAAGTGGAAAGGAGCAATAGCATGTGCATCATATAAGCTTTGATAAAGCTTATGATACGTCATAGGGATAGGTGTGAATTGCATCCTCTCGTGCTTTGTGCCAGATTCCTGCTTTTGAGAACCCTATTGCCCAACCGCAACTACTTTGGGTTGACCAACTGTGACTGCCTTCGAGTTGAAGCTACTCATGTTATTCACCTCATTGTCTTTTCTCCTTGGGGCCGATCTTTTGGCCGCTTCCCCCTCAATTTTGCCATCTCTTATGGCGTTCTCAATCATCTATCCTGCCATGACTATGTCCGCAAAACTTTTGGTAGTGCTTCCAATCATATGAGTAATGAATGGAGCCTTCAGAGTGTTGATGAACAACATGGTGATCTCTTTCTCCAGCAGTGGTGGTTGAACCTGCATTGCCACCTCTCTCCACTTCTGCGTATATTGCCTAAAATTCTCATTAGGCTTCTTCTCTATGTTTTGCAGAGTGATCCTATCAGGAGTCATGTCAGTTACATGATTGTACTGCTGCATGAAGGCTTGCGCGAATCCCTCCATGAATTTATTCTACCCTGGCTCAACTGATTGTACCACTTGGCTACTGCTCCCACTAAGCTATCTTGGAAACAATGGATCAACAGTTTATCATTGTTCACATAGTCATCATCGTAATGTGGGCCTCTGGGCAAGTAGTTCCGTTGTACTTTTCAAACTCCGGCATTTTAAATTTATGGGGAAGCACCAAGTCTGGGACCAAACTCAAGTCTTTGGCATCAACTCCATGATGCCCATCAGCACTTTCTAAAGCTTTAAATTTCTCCTCCAACTATCGGCAACGTTCCTCCAACTGTTTTGCAGCTTCGGCTCGCAAATCCCCTTTTTCAGCTATATCTAACTCAGGAATGAGAGGATTGGTAGGGTTATCACCTAAATTGAATCCCAAGCCAGTTGGGTAATTCATATGGATCCCAGCATCAACCGGCCCATATTGAGGCCTTATATTGACAGATGGTCTTTTAAGAGGTGCCTCGGTTTGTGTAAGCCCGTGGAGTGGAGTAAAGCCTGGAGGATGGTCTTCTTCTTCCTCACCAGTGATTGCCATAGGGCTTTTCCCTTATCAGTAGCCCTCAGCAACTGAGCCATATCAGTCATTATATTCCTTTGAGCCTCTAGAATTTGCTCCCTCATATCGTTTTGCATCTTGGCCAATTGCTCTTGCAATTGGTCCTGCATGTCTTTTGTAGCTGTTCAAACATTTGATCCATATTCTTAGATTTTGCAAGAGTTCCGTACTGATGCGTGGTTTCCAGATTTTCTTTTCTACTTCTGTGGTAATTTTAACTAATTAGGGTCTTTCTATAACTTTGAATGCAAACGATACGATGAAATGCTATAAGATGAAAATGCATGAATGCAAAAAGATGTCGATTCTAATTCAGTTTCATTTTAGAAAATATTATTTAATGAGCAAAAAATCTTTTCATAAAGCGGATTACAAATACACTTTTGCCCGTAGGCTAGAGTTTTAACCTTATCCAATAATAATGCTAACTCTTGTCCTTTGTCTGATGATGACTCATACATCATACTCAGTGTTTTAGCTTGTATTGCCGACTCCTGCAAGTGTTCAGCAACCTCTCGAATCTGAACTAGGGCCTGTTCCATGACATGGTCTCTATCCCCCACTTGATCCCGAAGATGGTGAAGTTCTCTTTTCCACTGTTCTTCTCTTGCCTCGAGATGCTCGATCCGTAACTCACAATCCTGTAGTGCTGATTCTAACCCTCCAATATTGTGCCTCATTTCCTCAATCTTGTTTAGACTTGCTTTTAACTCGGCTGCAGAGTTACGGCCTCGATAATGATGAAGTGATCGTCCAAGCTCTGTCACGCTATCTTTTAGTCCTTAATTTTCTTCTTCTAGGGCCTGATTACGCGACTGCATCTCTTGGAACTTCTTCTCCCAATATTCAGCTTTGGCTTTTTTCTCTTACATCTCATGCTGCGACTGTTCTGAAGATCTCCCTAATCTGACCCTTTTCAATGTTACTTGGGCTTTCTTGTAATGTATCTTCAAGTCATCTCGATCTTCTTCAATCTTTCTCTTTTCCTTTTTCACCTTCTCGACTTCCATCTTTTGAACGTCGACATCGAGACTCAAGCACATTTTTTCCTCTTCGAGCTTTTCCATCCTCTTTTCAAGGTCTAAATTCTTTCTCTCAAACTCTTGCTTTATAACTTCCACTTCTGATGTAATTACTCGTAAGCTCTCCTCTAATGATCAAACCACTCCCGAAATTGGCCTAGGGATATTATCATTGACTCTCTTACTAAACCAACTTTTATATTCAAGGGTTGACGTTGAGCCTTCAGTCAAGATCTTCATACAGAAAGGCTTCTTCCAAGCCTCAGAAATCTCTCGCATCTTTTTCTTGTAGTGATCTCCTTTATAAGAGAAATCACTCTGAGCTAAACCTTGTGTAGTCGGTATGAACTGCCTCGCTTAATACTACCTTAGAATAAGCAACGGTGTATATCCAACAGCTCCCCAAATTCTTGGCAAAGGGACCCAATCAAAACTACCACATCGGTAAAGGACTTTACTGGGAACCAACCAAGGAGCCTTCCACATAACATCTTCCTCTCGAAGGTTCTGAAGAATATCAATCCACCTCTCTTCTGAAATGTCATCTCTCCTAGGTTTGTCCACTGGCTCCTTTAAGGGAGAATAACCCTCAACGAAAACTTGGCAAGGAACCTTATCAAGCTTCTAGAAGTGGCTATGAAACCAAACCAACAGCAACTGTGCAGATCCAATGAACCTTCCTTCATCAGCCCTTCGACATGCATTCAAGGATCGTATCGTCTCAGCTAGGATTGCGGGCACAGGTGTGTTCTATTTACTAAGTCGATCGAACAAATTCGCAACCGCCTAATCTATGTGCCCCAATGCCTTTGGGAAAATCACCATGCCGTAAATACTCAAAGCCAGGAAGTCGACCCTTTTCTTCACATCTGGATGCGTCGATATCAAATCCCTTAGAACGACCCATAGAATGCATTTACTATCACCCTTTTGCTGCACACGAGCTACAGCCCACTGCTCACTCATCCCAGTAATCGTTACCAACTTCTTCGTAAAAGTTGGAAGACTAGCAGGCCTAACATAAGCCTTATGACCCTGAATCCTCGGGAAACGCAATAGAGTAGTATACTCCTCTAAAGTAGGTACAAGATCAACATCACCAGATGTAAAGCAACTATAAGCAGGGTTCCAGAACTGTACCATAGCTCGAATCAAGTGCCTATCTACCTTCACGTCTAGCAAATAGGGAAGGTCTCCGTAATTCTGATGGAAGAGCTGCTTAGCTTTGTCATCCCATTGGGCCCAAATATTTCTCAGCTCCTGCAACTCATTCTGTGTCGAATTAACATGAGTGAAGTTCCCCAACTCTGAAGTATTCCCCTCAGTGACACTATCTCCTTTCTCCAACTGGGTTTTCTCTAACCAGGTGCAGACAGAAGCATTGTCCTCCACTTTATTAAGGTATTCGTTCCTCATTACAAAACTTTCTAATCTAGAAATCGAGCCATGAATCGACACCTTTAAATGCCAAATGACAATAAAATAAGAATAGGTCAGTATCATACATAAAGAAAATGATAAACAAGTACTTACAAAGGTAATTTTCTAAAGGTTATCACTATTTCCCTAGGGTAAGCACTTAAAGGTTCACTATATGAGTTTTAGCTCTAAAGCAAGGGTACCTGAACCAGCAGATTCCTTGGTCTTCACCCATTATAGGCTCATGTAGACCAAGTTCAGTTCAGGGGGACACGTTTCCCTATGGCCATACGGAGATGCAAATCTCACGAAGACATAGGTACAGTATCCCGGAAGCAATCCACTAGCTCATACGAAGGTGAAAACCTCACGATAGTGTAGCTTCTCACTCCCACTTAAAGGTGTAACCACAACGGTCATGCAAATGCAATGTACAGCAATAAGATAACAAACATATGCAGCAAACACATGTAAAACATGATCAAATTTTAAATTTTCCAAACTTCCGACATTAAGACATAAAATAATCAATTTCTTGGCTCGACTCTCAAGAGTCCCCAGTGGAGTCGCCAAGCTGTCGAAACCTACTTTTAAAAATGGGTTTTGAAAACAAAAACGGGAGTCGCCACCAATCTTTTAAAGTGTGATTGGATCACTTTATAAAATGTTTTGGTCTACGAAATTACGAGAAAACAGGTTCGGGAGTCGGTCACGTTCGAGGAAGGATTAGCACCCTCGTAACGCCCAAAATTGGTACCAAATTGAATAATTTATGTCTTAATGTCAAAAATTTGAAAGAATTTAAAAATGAGATTTCCTTAAAACTGTAATAACTCAAATTAAAATAGAATCGAGATTCATTCGCTTTGAAGGAGTATTAATATCACATCCAGCATAATTGGACACGATATCTTTAAACATTCGTAGCTGAAATCATCTAATGGTTTGTAAAACTCGCTTAAAAGGACATTTTAGATATTTAGACAAACGGGAAATTGCAACCCAGCATGTTAGGGCACTACCTCCCGAATTCCCAAATATCAAAATATTGCCTCACTTTTTAAAATCCCTTTTTTGAATTAAATAAAATATATCTTTTGGTTTTAAAAGTAATGATGTGTTTTGCATATCACAAGGAGTTAAATAAATCTAATTACAATATACATGCTTCATCATTTCATGCAAATATAGTATAATGGCATAAATTACACAATACATATTATCACTTTATGCATGGTCATATATATGACATAAATATACATGCATTATCGTTACATCCAACATACGCAAAAATGACAAAATATATCAATACAAATTAAACATATATAATAATATTTCATACAAATATATTCTTAAAATAACAATATAAAATAATCAATTAAAAACAAATGATATATAAAATTTAACCTACTAAACAACAAAAGAAAACTAAAAAAAAACTAAGCAAATTAAAGTGTATAAAATATAAATTAAATAAAAATAAGCTATTTAGAAATGTATTAAATAATATAATGATAATAAAAGAGAACCTTTTTTCTTAAAATGATATATACATACATAGATTATAAAGTATATAAGAAAAATAATGTACTAAATATTGCTATTACACTTAGTTTTTTAAAAAATATTTTAAAAATGTACATAATTAATTAATAATAAAACAATGTATATTTTATAATAAAACAAATGTAATATATGGAATAATATATGGTAGAATATAACATGCAATAAAATTTGTAAACGTAATATATAATAATATAAACTATGTTATAGATAAAGTATAAAATAATAAATATGATATGAGTAATTTTGTATATAAAAATATAGTAGAATAAATAATATACATGCATAATAAGAATATATATAATAAAATAGAATGTATAATATATATAAATGAAATATAAATATTATTATATAAATAAAGATAATATATACTATTATTTATTAATAAATTTTTTTAAAAATTTACCATTTACAAACTTAATAAATAATAATACATAATTTATAAAAATATAAAGAAATATATACAATAAAATATATAAAATATAATTTATAGATAAAATTCATAATAATAAAAAATAATGTAATGGATAATAAAAATAATATATAACTAATATATAAAAAAATAATATATAAAGTATTTAAAGTAAATTAAAATATAAACAGGATTAAAATTGAATTTAATTAGAAAATCTAAGGTTAATTTTAAACTAACAAAAAGAATTAGTCCTGATTTGAAAGAATTCAAAACTACAAGGGACTCACTGGGCAATTTGCCCTAATCCCAAAACGACACCCTTTCCCGAATACCATTTTAAAATCACTGAGAGGACTAAATTGAAACAAAATTAAAACATCAGAGCTGAATTAAAAATAAATAAAAATAGAATTATAAATATTAAAGATGCGGGAGGACCAATTGAGCAATTAACCCACTTTACGAAAACACGCGGATCCTCTCAGAGTAATCGGGTCAACACGCGGATCCTCTGCCTAATACGGTGCCGTTTTAGTGCTTATTGAATTAAGCAAAATGACACCGTTTTGATAGGGTTATATAAACCCCGATTTCAGCTTTTAAAATCATTTTTAGCACGGTTTTAAAAAAAAAAGGGAAAGAAATCCTCTGAAAGAGCATATGGGGTCTGGCCTAGGGGTTCTGTTGAGCCTCCGTCCCCGGTCTTCTCACGCGTTCACGCGCCACCACACACGGTGGTCGGAGGGTTAAAAACCTTCGTCCTTTCGAGGCGAAAACTCAGGTAACTCCTTCGTTTCTTTATATTATCAGTTTTTACCAAATATTGATTCGTATACTCGTTGAAAATAAAAAAAGAACAGAATATAAACTTAAATCACCTTTTTTAGAGAAACTGCCTGAGCCTTATGAATATGTGTATGTATTTTTTATTCCGTGAAAAATCGGTCCCTTACATCGTATTTGATTCAGGCTTTTATAGCCACTGTTTACAACATAATTTGGGGAGAAATCTTTTATTTCTTCCCATTTTTGTTTGTTTGCTGTTGTTTCTTTCTCTTTTTTGCAGGTATTTGCGAGGAAAATCCGGCGATGATTGTGCTGGTGACGTAGATCCACTGGTGGCGTTGATGGGGGCACGATCGGTGGCTGAGGAGTCGTTGAGACAGTGAGGCACTGATGGGGCTTTGAAAGGTCCTGAGACAGTACATTGAATGGTGGCCTCGATTCGGGAGCTGGACAGACATTGAAAGGTCCAGAATCTGTTGCGGCGAAACCCTAGGGTTTCCTGCCTCAATGTAAAAGTTTGGGCCAGTTGGACCGATTAAGTTTTGGGTTTAGAGTATTAGGGGTAGGGTGTAAATGGGTCTGCTGGGCAGTTTAGGCTATTGGGTTGTAACTGGTCTGTTTGGGTTTGGGTTTAGTATTCGGTTGGGCTAAAATGTAGTTTTGGGCTTTGTACATGGATTGTAATAAATAAATATTTATTTATTTATTTTTTATTTTTGGGTTTTAAGGCCCGGGTAAATTTGGGTTATTACAATATATATGTAAGATTACCAGTCCAGGCTAAACCTTTAAAATGAAAACATATTACTAGGCCAAGCTAAATCTGTGTCACATGTATCTTCAAGTCCGTAACAAATGCTAGAGCTTGGTACCATCGAAAATCAACCTGTACCATCGAGAACGAGACTTTTATTAAGTTCATCGGGATTTAAACTTAACATTTCCATTTCGTATCAATCTATTTTAATTAAATTAAATCCTCAATTTATGTAACAATTCATATACAATTCAAACTATTAATAAAACATTAATATACATTCAAATAATATTTAAAATTCAAAATATCAATATCAATATCATAATACTACTCAAATTCATTCCTAAAATCTTTAAATTTTATTTTACACAATTTTCCTAAACTTTTACATTTTATTTAATTTAGTCCCTAAGATTGAAACAAACATGATTTTCACAATTGAACTTTATTTTTCATTCCAATTTCAATTATGTCCTTCTATAACCCTAAAAGAATCCAATTCTATAGAAATTTAATGTCACTTTTGGCAATTTCACAATTTAGTCCCTAAATGCAAAATTAACAAAACTTACTTTATCAAATAGTCCTTAAACATTACATAGCTTCCAAATCTACCATTTTCTATCAAAAACATTTAAGATTCATTAATGGTAAGTTTTGAAATCGGAGTTATGGGTTAGCTGAACCTAGTTGCAACAATCTCAAAAATATAAAAATTATAAGAAACGGATTAAAACCGGCTTACCAAATTTGAATAACAAGCTTCGACAAAAGCTTGGCTTACTCATCCATGGAGAATCGGTAGTGAAGGGGAAAATAAAGATGATAATGTCTTTTCCCTTTTTTTTTATGTTTTATAATATTTACTTAACTGTTTAATTTAATTTAACATTAAAATAACATATAATTTAACAAATAATAAGCATTGACGATCCCCCCACATTCAAAAGGTGGTATATTTCCAATTTAGGCCTAAAAAAACATTAATTATGCATTTTAGCTAATAAAAATCAATAGCGATTAACTTTTATGTCTTTTGTAATTTAGTTCTTTTTCCTTAATTAACTATACAAATGTTAAAATTTCCAAAAAAAATTAAATACACCTAATGTAACAACTCCGTAAATATTTAGGGGACCACCCATTTGTACTTAATGAGGTCCACTTGTACTTAACTAATTATCTAAAACCACTTGACTTTAGGGATAACCCACTTGTACTTAACTAATTATCCAGTTAAATAAAATTATCAAATAAAAATTCATCATATCATAATACTTAACTCATAAATATTAAATAATAATATTTATAGACTCACTCGTTAGAATTGTGATTCCGAAATCACTATTTCTGGCATCACTGAAAAATGGGATGTTACAATACTGTTCCTTAAACTTTCTTTCTTTCAATCTAGACCAGTGAAGAAGATGAAGAAAGAATAGAAAAATAAAAGAATCACTCCGAAAAATAACGTCTCTCCATTATATACTACTCACGCACTTACTTCATCGATCTCGAATTCAACAGCCAAGTGTACTCATCCATAATCATCATGTCTCCCACTAAAAAACTTTCAAGTTCAAACTTAACAAAACCAAGGTTGAAATCCAACCTTTCCACAACCAACCCATCAATTTTTCTTATTTCCTCTAGTATCTGCTCAATTTGTAAACTTTTTAAATTAATCTCTAAGGTCACTATTCTAATTAGAACTTAACATTTTAGGGTGAGTAATCGTACATACGCTACCACATCTCGATATACTTGTTGTGGAATGTTGGCCAATCTTCCTCGAGTTTCCTTCGCAAGTTGAACTTGTGTAGGTCATCGAGCTCTTAGGGTGGTAGCGAAATACGTTGCGTACACTCGAACTACCGCATCACTCGTTCAGATTTGTGCATCTCGATCGTTTCAAAGATTATCACCGACACTTTGACGTGTCAGATGTTGTAATTGGCCGAAAATTCAGTTGGGTTGCATTCTTGAATCCGCATATGGCATCCATAAAAATTGCAGAACAAATTTATAAACTTTAGCACATGCCTAATATTTAATTTCAAATGTTGGAATAAATATTATATAACTTTAAATTTCATAAACTAACCTTCTCTTTGAATTGTTGATCTAAAGATTGTCGGATATCCTTAAGCTCGGTCCTATACCTGTGTGTCTCGTGCGATTGTTCCACCTATTCAAATAATATGTTTTTTCAAAATTACATATGAAGAAAAAATTAGGATAATGATATTATCAAATGAATTTTACTATATTACGAGTAGGAATCATAAGGGGGTTCACTCAGGGCCGTAAAAATGGTAGTCGATACCATACCTACGATTTAAGAAGGAGCATGCAACCGTCGATTTTAACTTTTTTTGGTTTCGTCACTCAATACATTTCTCGGTACAATGTTACCAACACCGCTGATCCCCAACTAAGTCATCTCGTTTATTTCAAGTCAACTAATAGTAGTAGCCACCTTAAATGTACCAGATTTCAAGATTTATCTGGCATAAGTAGACCCTCGATCAACCTCAAGATGAATGCGCACGCGAATTTGTTTTTTCAACATCACTCGCAGAGGCCTTGATATGTTTGAAGTTGTCCTCCAACCATCCCATCTAGATCTGGCTACCCCTAAACTTGTTCAGCACCTTCCCTAGTAGTTGCTTGCATCTTGCACTCCAATCGACACTCGCCACTGGCCCCGTGACGACTTCCCCATAGACTGGTAGACTGAGTTGTAAACCAATGTCCTCGAGTGTAATAGTACACTCACCATAGGAAAGATGAAATGTGTGTCTCCGATCTCCATTTTTCCACCAAAGCACTAATAAATGAGGGATCAAATTTAGTCCCTCGAGCATAGGGGTGAGCGTTTGATCGAATCGAATCAAATGAAAATTTTTTGAGTTAATCAAGTTGACAAATCATATTTATCATCCTAACTTGATGTGAATTTTTCTTGAATCGAGTCGAGTGAGATGGATTTTGAATCGAATTGAATCAAATATATTTGTTCGAGTTAAATTTAAAAAAAATGACTTTGGGTCATTGTAACCACTGTCACCTACCATAATTAAATTTGTCAACTGTAATCAAATTTGTTATTAACTTCCATCCCCTCATAATTTATTTATTAATCTTTTATATACGAGTTAGCTTTTTTACTTTCTTAGTTGCTTCAATTATCTTTTGATTCTTGTCACTATGTATTTTGAAATTAAAAAATATATTAAATGTAAAAAATGTGATTTTTTTAATAAAATTTATCTTAAAGATAAAATGTGAAATTGATACAACATAAAATTTTAACGCAAATATTTTATGGCATCATCAATAATTCAATTTTAACAAAAAATTATAAAGATTCAATATGATCAAACAATTCAATAATATAAATAGCAAAAAAATATGAAATTTAATTAATAATATAAATAGTATATATAAATAAAATTATTATTATTATTATTTGGGGGTAAATGGTGAAAAGTAAAAGCTTAAAGATGAAAATAAAAAGTTTCGAGGGTTTGGGGAAGTAAAATTTGGGATGGGGGGAGTAAAATTTTGGGAGGGAAATAGGTTTGGGGTAGACCCAAGGAGTAAAAGTTTTAGGGCAAAAAATAAAAAGGTTTAGGGTTTGGGGTAAAAATATAAAATATTATAGTTTGGTATTCGATTTATTTGAATTTGAAAACTTAACTTGATTCGAACTTGAAATTTGAAAAAGAAAATTTGAGTTGACTCGAATAACTTGATTCGTTTAACTCAAAATTTAAAATTTTTTCAAGTCAAATCGAGTTTTGCTCACCCTTACCCGAGCATGCGAGCCACGTATAGAGGTGTTCATAGGTCATGCCGCCTAAGCATGATATTAACATATTTTATGCTTGTCCAAGCCTAGCTCGACCCAAAATTTGAGCCTAAAATTTTGCCCAAACCCATACATATTTGCAAAAGACTAAACCAAACTCATTTTAGGCCCGCCCATATTATTTTTAATTTTTTAAAAATATTTATATTATATTATTTTAATATTTAATAATTTTATACATTTTTTATATAGTCATCTTAACATTTTTTTTTTAAATTTACATTAGAGTAACATTATATATTTAGTATAGATTCATTTTTCTTAATGTTTCTAAATTACATAATATATAAAAATAACATAATATGAATTATTACAAACTTAAAATGGGACGGGCTTGAATGTTTAAGCTCAAGCTGACCTATATTTTAAATGGGCTTAATTTTTGTCCAAACCCATTTTTATAGTCTAATATTTTCGCCAAGCCCTCCCGAATTTTAGGTAGACCGACCTTCGGACCTAAATTGTGTATATGCGTCTCCAATCTTCGATCTAGAATTATATAATTAACTAATTAAAATTAAATAATTTAAAAATATATTTTGAAATTTATAATTGAACAAATATAAGCTAATTTGTTATTTTACAAATTATAAGATTAAAGGAAAATTTTGAAAAGAACAACGAAAATTTTTGAAAAGAAGATTAATATTTAAAAAGAAAAAAAAAAAACTGTTGTAGATATTATGAGAGAGTTTGTTACCTTGAAAACACGTTTGACAAATATAAAAAAGCAACCTATTTACATAAATATTAAAATTTCAGCATGTTTAATTAATTTATCCCTACATCAACCACGCAAATTCTTAATAAATACCTCCAAGACTTTCAGGATATCAGCTCATTTCCGTCCTCACCCAAAACCACAATGGAACAGGTCCCCATGTTTTTAACCAGGTTAAATACCCTTTGGAGTTCGTGGATAATGTTCACAAAGTACCATAAGGAATCAGCTGTGGACTTCACCGGTTTGTTTAACTATATTTTCTGCTCCTTTTAAGGCTTGGTAGCCTACTTAGTTTTACTCTCGACGAGAAACGAAAAAAAAATCTAGGATTTTGCTTTGAAACCATTAAGTTAAGCAAAAAACATATTACGAAAGCAGCTTTGGGGGAACCCTAGACCTTAAAAACTCCCAAGCCGAACACAATGCGTAGCATGTTAGAGGTCAAACCTTGCTATTGTATGTATATTATATCATATATAATATATTCCATATGATCATTACTCCTTTTTTATTCACCTTTTGTTCAATGAAAAACGAATTGCAAGCTGAATGCAAATGAGAAATCAGAAGTTCGAGATACGATGGAAGTCAAACATCTCCTTTTAAGTATAGTCTTAAGAGATACAACAGTCTTCATTGCTGCAAGTTATTTAATTAACGCTTATATAACTAGTAGGAAATAGCCGACCAAAGGCAGCTAATCAAGGGTTGTGGTGACCAGGGAGCTTCTCCTTGATCTTGTCCATCACTCCTTTCTTCTCGTGGTGCTGCTGGTGATACGTAGGCCCCTGCCCTGGGGTTGTAGTTGAGGTGGCCTGAGATTGATGCTCTTTGTTACCTGGTATCTTCTCCTTTAGCCTCTCTTTCAGTCCCTTCTTCTTCTTCCCCGTTCCTTCGTCTTCCGAAGACTGCATGGTGAATGCAATGCATTATAATCTTTTATTTCGTTATTTATTAATAGTTGCTACACATCATATGATCGATTTATTTGACTTACTGAGCTCGAGCTAGAGGAACTTCCAGTACGATGGAGTCCATGATGGCCTCCGTGATGATGTCCACCGATCCCCAGAATTCCACGGCCAGTCTCCTGAGTCGGGATTGGGTTGCCGTACTCGTCTGTCCGGCGAGTTGGGTTGCCATATGCGTCAGTTTGCGTAACTTCGGGAGCAGAATATTGATTCTGAAAGTGTGCCATGATTTTTTCTTTTCACGTTTGATTATAAAACCTAAGACAAGAACAATGACAGCTGCTTGAAAAAGAAAAGAGTTCTCTCGGTGGAAAGGTGATCTGGGTGAAGTAGGGTTTTATAGGAGAGAAAATATAAAGTGTAGTAGCAAGTCACCATGCCACCAAGTGTTTATGCGATTGCCACGTTAATGTTGGAAGCTAAGTGTCACGAAATAGCTAAAGACAAGTGTTGGAGATGTTGGCTTGCATTTAGATAAGATCCCCCATTTACACACATTCTACGCACTTGGACTTTGTAAAACGGGTTTTTCTTTCTTAACCAAAATTTATCTTTTAAAATTCTTTATATCCTATTCTAAAAGTTTAAGGTATTTATATTATATATTTAAATTTAATCAAACATCAATTCTATTGTAAAATTAATAAAAATTTTATTTTTTTTAAATAATGAATATTTATATTTTTCAATAATTTTATAATTTTATTAAACTATAAATTTTAAAATAATAATTAAGTTAAGAATATTTTATTTTTTAATATTTTATTTTATAATCTAATGATTAAATTAATGGCTTTAATAACATTACTAGTTTAAAAATGTAATCAAAATATTATAAAATATTTTGCGCTTTGCATCCAATAAATTATGAGTTGTTTAGAGTCCCCATAACTTAATTTTATTGAAGCTGAAGAATTGCTTTGTTGTAGACTTCGAAATAGTTTTTCGGAGGGAAAAGTACTTCAGTCACTTTGGCTAAATTGCAAATGTGGTGCCATTAAATATTTTGCCTTTAAAAACTTTTTAATCTCCCATACCATCAGTTAGAGCGGTTTGGGTGAGTCACTCAACAATAAATTTTCTTTCGATATTTCAAAATTTTAACTGAAATAAAAACATATATCTTATTAATCTCTTCTTTTATTACCATAAAATTCTTAGCCTCTAGGAAAAATAGAAGTTAGGATTAGCTGGCTTAACCTAAGCCCACTAATCAAACTAGCGTCTATACTCAAAAGGTTTTGTCAAAATCAAAGTTATAGGATGGAATGAGAATTTCAATTGGTTTAATGCTAATTAACTAAAAATATAAAAGATTAAATCATTGTTTTGGTCATGTTTTTTTAATTTTAGTTTTAACACACTGCTTCAAATAGTTTTGGCTCTAATGGTCAAACATATTTTTTTCGAAACAACATTGAGCGAATACAATAACAATCAACCCGTTATACTCGCAATCCTATCAACATGCAAAGCTCCTTGTAATGAAATAGGCGGTTCCATAAATAACAAAAGCTTTGATACTTCATCATTTGTCGACTTAGTCATAAGATCAGCATCCAAATTTTGCGTTCTATGAATATGGAGAGTTCTTATTCTCCAATTATGCTTAAGGAGGCAGCTAATTAAATGTAATTCAACCAACTTACTTGAATCAGCCTCAGTAGCTATCAAGATCTCCACTAAAAGTGCATTATCACATTCAAGCTCTACTTGTCTGAATTTCTTTTCCCATGCTATACTTAGGCATTCATATATGGCACGTGCTTCAATCTGAAAAACTGATTCCTTGCTTACCACCATGGAAAACCCACATAACCATTTCGTATTCGCATCTCTGAATACACCCCGTCGACGCCAAATTATTAGTATCAAAAACAACTTCATCAGTGTTGAGCTTAACCTAGCCAATCTCAAGCGATGAGCAGTAAGTCTTCGATACCGAAGGATTTGATTGCAGTCAGCCAATCCCATACAACACTTATATCAACAATTTTTTCCACACAGTTATGGCCATTAGCAAAGATAAAACAATTACAATGATTCCACAAAAGCCAACATAAAATCGAGTACAAGGAATGCCACTCAAAATTTTTAGACCCCCATCATCTTGTGCATTTTAAGTTCCACTTCAACCAATCATTAAGCAGCATAGAAAAGAACCATAAATAAGCACTTGTTAGAATTATAGATAACCAAACTATTCTTGAAAAAGGACAATCACTAATTGCATGAAGACCTGATTCTCGTACTGCTCCACATCTGGGATAGTGTTCTTCATTAGACATATGTTTCCTTGTTCTCCCGTCATTAGTCAGTAATTTGTCCTAGCAAAAGGTCCAAAGGAATACATGAACTCTTTGAGGCACTTTAGCTTTCTAAATTAATTTCCAACAAGAAGAATCAACGCCACAAACAGGATGATACAAATTCCAGTAGGTTACGAAACTTGAGAACTTGTCCATAGACATCCATTTCCAATCCAGTCTATTTGCTCTTGCAGCAACAGAAGGAGGAATCATAGAAAAAATGATCTTAACAATGTTTTCAGGAAGGAAACTATATAACCAATGCCAATCCCATCCCTCACTATTAGTCACCAAATCACAGACACCTAAAAGTATCATCAGGATGCCTAGTACCAACATAAAAATCCCTAAGTTTGCCAACCTATTGAACCCATACATCATTCCAGAAATTTATGATTCAACCATCACCTATAGCCCAAAACACATGACTTTCAACGTTTGGCCAAACCTTCATCAGAGATCACCAAATATACGAACAAGTACTCCTTTTATGGACAATAGAAGGACCCCTTAAACTTTGCATTTACTTCTCAATAATTGAACCCAGATTGCTTTTGTACTAGAAAGAATTTGGAAACCCAATTTCAATAAGAAAATCTTATTCTAAATAAATAAGTTCTTAAGGCCAAGGCCTCCATTCTCAAGAGGATGACAACAATTTTCCCAGTAAACTAAAGTTGCTTTCTTGGACTGAGATGTCAAACCCCAAATGAAGTTACAAGCTAACTTCTCAATTTCACTACAGATAGAGAGAGGAATGTGAATGGTACTCATAAAATAATTGGGTATACTAAACAACATCGATTTAAACAACGTGATTCTACCTGCCAAAGAAAGCTTACTAGCTTTCTAACCATTCAACTTACTTTGAACTCTATTAAGCACAAAATCAAAATGATTAGATGTAACATGGGAATGTAACAAAGGCATGCTAAGATAGTTCCCAAGGTCATCCACACGAGTAAATCCAATTTCTCTACAAATCCCAATAGCAATTGTACTCAGAATATTCGGAGAGAAAAAAGCCTGCGACTTTTCTCTATTCGCTTTCTGGCCCAAAAAATGACAGAATGTACGAGAGATATCATCCACCTAATGTGCTTGAGTCAAGTTGACTTCACAAAAGAGAATAAGATCGTCAGCAAAAAATAGATGAGAAAGTACAAGACCCTCTCTTAAAAGAAAGATCGGAGACCAACATCCACATCCTACGACCTCATCAATTAAGTGCCCTAATCTTTCCATGAAAAGAACAAACAAGTATGGAGATAGTGGGTCACCTTGTCTCAAACCGCGCATCGGGCAAAAACTTTTCGTGATACTACAATTTCATAGAATTTGGAAAGATGCAGACGAAACATAGTTCATAATCACAGATACCAAAAATCTAGGTAGGCCCACATCCAAAAGTGTGTCTTCCAAAAAATCCCACCTGATCCTGTCATAAGCCTTCTCTAAGTCGATCTTCAAAGCCTTCTCTAAAAGTGAACGACTTCCTAAGCAACCACAATATTATCTGTAATATACCTTCCTGCAACAAAACTAGCTTGGTTCTAATCAGTGAGCTTCATCATCAAAGGCCTCAGTCTGTTACCTATTATTTTCGTTAAAATCTTATAAACCACCGTACATAGGCTAATCAGCCTAAACTGAGAAATCCTCTTCGGCCCTTGAAATTTTAGCAATAAAATAATCAATGTTTTATTAATCGTAAGATCAACAAGCTCACCTCCCATGATGTGCCTAACCATATAACAAACCGAGGCACCAATAATGTCCTAGTTTGCCTGATAGAATTTAACATGGAAATCATCTATTCCTAGAGCCTTCAAGGATGCCATGCTAAAAACAACTTTGCGAATTTCATAATCATTTGTAGTAAGCTTTAAACATTCCATATCAGCCATAGGTATCAATGGGAACTTACCTTAGCTAGGAAGAGAACCATTGACTGAATATTTAGTGCAAACAAGTCTTTGAAGTAGTGCACAACATGATGTTTCAAGGAAACATCATCAAAACACCATTCATCATTTTCAACCTTCAATTTTTTAATCTTATTTCTCCTCTGTCTTGCTAGAGTACGACCATGGAAATAGCTTGTATTTCTGTCGCCATGTGAAAGCCAATTCGATCTAGATTTTTGGATCCATAGTAATTCCTCAAGGTACAAAATTTTTTCAGCCTCAAGTCTTAATTGTAATTCACGTTCTCGGAGGTGCACTGATGACCATAAATTAAGAATTTTTTGCACCCTGTTCAGTTCCGAGATAAGGTTTCTCTTGGAAATAAATATATTTCCATAAACTCGTTTATTCTAATCTTGTACCACATTCTGAAAACATTCTAAATTCCTCACAATACCATCATCAAATCTCTAAGTTTTCCTCACAAGGTCGTTCATCTTGGCATGAAGGATCCAGCTAGCTAGACACCGAAATAGACGACAGTCCCGTTAAACAATCAGCCTTAGAGAGACCAAAAAAGGATGATAATCTGATTTTAGTCTATGAAGATTATGGACAGCACAATTGGGTACAAAGAAGTTTCATTCAGAGATACAAATTTCCCTGTAACAGCTTTAACCCATATCCATCGTTGAAATAGAGTTTTAGAGTATTACCGAAACATTCAAAACATTTTAAAAATAATTTATGTAAATTACTATTCACTAACCGAGATCATTCAAAACTTCCTTTAATTTGACCTTCGAGGCCCAATATGAGTATTAGAATCGATTCAAGACTTAATCAAGAACTCTAGAAATTTTTCATGACATTTCAAAAATTTTCCAAGGTGCAGCGCTCACACGTCCGTGTGGTCCAAGGGTCACGCCCGTGTGACCCTGGGACACGTCCATGCTACAGGCCGTGTTTAACCCGTATAACTCTCTGACTTGTGCACATGCCCGTATGCTAGGCCGTGTAGTCAATTAATTCTTTTCAAAATTAGGCGCAGGTTTCACACGGCCAAGACACACGCCTGTGTTCTAGGCCGTGTAGCGCACAAGGTTGATACACACGCCCGTGTCTCTGCCTGTGTGCTCAATTCTGAGCATTCTATTTCACAAAATTAATATGCAGGGGACACACGGCCTAACTACACGCTTATGTACTTGGCCGTGTGTCACACACGGTCTAGACACACGCTCGTGTGTCTACACGTGTGGACAAAATAAAGCCATTTCCTAGTCTCATTTGTCACCTAAATTTACCATTTTCCTACACTAAAACATACCAAACATATTCCAACCATTTCAAGCATTCAAATTAAGCAATTTCCATCATTCAACATAGCATATCATTGCATGCATCCATGTTTATAATCTTACCATGATTCATTCCATATATTAGACATAACTTGATCAACTACTTAACATATATTTAGCTACCATGACATTACAAGTATATCAAAACAACCATTACTAGCCATTCCAATGGCTAGATTACAAGCATCATTATCAAGCCACTAATGGTCAAGTTGTCCTATACATGCCATTATACCAAAATGATTTTTCTATGTATACCCAAAATAAGCTAGTTGATAGTGTGACGATGCTCTAATTATCTTTAACCTTCGTGAGCTTTTAAGCACTATAAAATAGGGAAAATAAAACGGTGTACGCATTACATGCTTAATAAGTTTGTATAACAGAAACTAAACTTACCGATCCCGTTTATTAAATCTAAGCATACAATATCAAATTTTCCATCCATTAACAAAATTGCATAAATACATCCATTCAATCAAACATGTTAGTCACCAAAATCTTCATATCAATCAAGTAAACATAGAATAGTTCCTCATGCAATTCTTTCAGGTCATTATCATTTCATCTCATAATTCTCATACCATGTCAAGAGTTGTGTCTGTTGAATCATTGAAATTTCGATGGATGTTTAAATAGTACACTCGAGGTGTACGATTCAATGACCCGTCAATTCTTTTTCAAATGTACCCATTAGGGCACTTAATCAAGGAACACACTTTCGAGCCACATATCGTATAACAGGATTACCAGTCCAGGCTAAATCCTTTCTATAACGTATGCTCAGAAAAGCTCAATTAGGATTACCAGTCCAGGCTAAACCCTGATCGTAACATATACTCGAGAGATATTATATCAGGATTACCCATCTGGGATAAATTCTTTCTATAATGAGGTCAATAGGATTACTTGTCCAGGCTAAATCTGTCTGCAAAAAATGCAAGACCTCATCCATTTCGGAAAAGCACATACATTCATCGAAATTCAATATTCAATCGAAAGTTAACCCTTTTTCCACCATTACAAGTACGTATCCAATTTTTCATTATAGCAATTAAATAATTTACATTCCATACAAACATACCATTCAATTAATCATATGTACATGTTCGATTAAGTTACACGAACTTACCTCGACACTTGTCCGCGTATAAAATCTACTAATCCAAAATATTTTCTTTTCCTCAATCTAATCTTGAATGTGAGTTGTCCGTATCTATATAAATAGCTTTAATCATCAATTTCTCATATTTCATACTCATTTAGACTCAATTTATGTTCTAGGAAAAATTACCATTTTGCCTTTAACTTTTCCATAAATTTCAATTTTGTCCCTAGGCTCAGAAAATGAAACTTGTGCACTTTACTCCTCATTCGAACCCTAACCAAAATCCCATTACAAAATTTACAGCACATGTATTCATAAAAATTTAGAATTTTTCTTCAATTTCACAAGTTTACATTTTAGTCCCTAAATCATGTTTTCATTAAAAATCACTTTGTAAAAGTTGTTTATCTATCAAAATAGGGTTTTAGAATATTACCGAAACATTCAGAACATTTTACAAATAATTTATGTAAATTACTATTCATTAACCAAGATCATTCAAAGTGTCCCTTAATTTGACCCTCGAGGCCCAATACGAGCATTAGAATCGAGTCAAGACTTAATCGGGAACTCTAGGAATTTTTCACAACATTTCAAAAAATTTTCAAGGTGCAGGGCTCACATGCCCATGTGGTCTAAAGGACACGCCCATGCTATAGGTCGTGTTTGACCCCGTGTAACTCTCTGACTTGTGCACATGCCCATGTGCTAGGCCGTGTAGTCAATTAATTCTTTTTGAAATTAGGTGTAGGTTTCAAATGGCAAAGATACACGCCCGTGTTCTAGGCCGTGTAGCACACACGGCTGAGACACACGCCTGTGTCTCTGGCCGTGTGCTCAATTCTGAGTATTCTATTTCACAAAATTAAGATGCAGGGGACACACGGCCTAACTACACGCTCATGTACTTGGCCGTGCGTCTGCCTGTGTAGACAAAATAAAGTCATTTCCTAGCCTCATTTGTCACCCAAATTTACCATTTTCCTGCACTAAATCATACCAAACACATTCCAACCATTTCAAGCATTCAAATTAAGCAATTTTCATCATTCAACATAGCATATCATTGCATGCAAACATGTTTACAATCTTACCATGATCCACTCCATATATTAGACATAACTTGATCAACTACTTAACATATATTTAGCAACCATAGCATGACATTACAAGTATATCAAAACAACCATTACTAGTCATTCCAATGGCTAGATTACAAGAATCATTATCGAGCCACTAATGGTCAAGTTGTCCTATACATGCCATTGTACCAAAATGATTTTTCTATGTATACCCAAAATAAGCTAGTTGATAGTGCGATGATGCTCTAATGATCTCCAACCTTCGCGAGTTTTCAACTGCTATAAAAAAGGAAAAATAAAACTGAGTAAGCTTACATGCTTAGTAAGATCGTATAACGGAAACTAAACTTACCAATCCTGTTTATTAAATCTAAGTATACAATATCATGTTTTCCATCTATTAGCAAAATTGGCTAAACACATGCATTAACATAAAAGAGTTCCTCATACAATATTCTTTCAAGTCATTATCATTTCATCTCATAATTCTCATACCATGTCAAGAGTTGTGTCTGTTGAATCATTGAAATTCTGATGGATCTTCAAGTAGTACACTCGAGGTTTACGATTCAATGACTCGTCAATTCTTTTTCAAGAATACTCATTAGGACACTTAATCAAGAAACACACTTTCGAGCCACATATCGTATAACAAGATTACCAATCTAGGCTAAATCCTTTATATATTGTATGCTCGGAAAAGCTCAATTAAGATTACCAGTCCAAGCTAAACGCTATTTGTAACGTATACTTGAGAGGTATTATATCAAGATTACCCGTCTGGGCTAAATCCTTTCCTCAATGAGGTCAATACGATTACTCGTCCAAGCTAAATCTGTCATAAAAAAATGCAGGACCTCATCCATTTCGAGAAAGCACATACATTCATCGGAATTCAATATTCAATCGGAACTTAACCCTTTTTCCACTATTACAAGCACGTATTCAATTTTTCATTATAGCAATCAAATAATTCACATCCATAGAAGTCACATTACATACAAGTACAACAATCAATTAATCATATTTACATGTTCGATTAAGTTACACGAACTTACCTCGACACTAGTTCGCGTATAAAATCTACTAATTCTAAACATTTTCTTTTCCTTGATCTAATCTTGAATGTGAGTTGTCCGGATCTATATAAATAGCTTTAATCACCAGTTTCACATATTTCATACTCATTTGGACTGAAATTACATTCTAGGCAAAATTACCATTTTGCCCCTAACTTTTTCATAAATTCTAATTTCATCCCTAGGCTCGGAAAATGAAACTTGTGCAATTTACTCCCTATTACAAGCCTAACCAAAATCCCATTACAAAATTTACAGCACATGTATTCATAAAAATTCATAATTTTTCTTCAATTTCACAAGTTTACATTTTAGTCCCTAAACCATGTTTTCATTAAAAATCACTTTTAAAAGTTGTTTATCTATCAACAACCTTTTATTTTCTACCATAAATTTATAATTTTCAGCATATAAATCCATGACCCATTTTCCATAGTTTGGTAATTTTTCAAATTAATCCCCCAAATAGATAGATTAACCTATTTCGATTTCAAAAATATCAAAATTACTAAAAACAGGACAAGGAAACTTACCCAATTAAGCCTTGAAAGTTTCTTCTCTCCCTCCTAGGGTTTCCATATAATTTTAGGGTTGAAGATGACAATAATAATAAGATGATATCTTTTCTCATCTTTTTAATTAATTAATTATTTCAATTTCTAAATTTCCATGGATGAGTCACCAAAAATCTACATACTTTTCTTTAATGGTCTAATTATCATATAAGGACCTCTATTTTTGAATTTCATAGCTATTTAATCCTTATAGCTACTAGAATTCAAGTTTTACATTTTATGCGATTTAGTCCTTCTTGTAATAAAACACTTTATCGATAAAATTTTCTTATCAAAATTTTCACACGACATGTCTATCATAATACAGATCATATAATAAAATAAAAATAAATTTTATTTTCGAGTAGGATTTGTGGTCCCGAAACCACTGTTCTGATTTCACTGAAAAATGGGTTGTTACAACTCTCCCCCTTAAAGGATTTTTGTCCTCGAAAGTCTTACCAGTAAAAAGATTCAGGTATTGCTTCCTCATAATGTTCTCCGGTTCTCAAGTAGCTTCTTCAATACTATGTCGTTGCCAAAGAACTTTTACCAATGCTACCTTTTTATTTCTTAACTCTTTTGTTTCTCGAGCTAAGATTTAGATCGGTTCTTCACTATATGTCCTATCAGATTGAATTTCTACCTCTGTCGGAGAAATAACATGTGAGGGATCGGATCGATGCCGTTGTAGCATAGACCTATGAAAAACATTATGAATCTGATTAAGTTCTGGTGGTAAAGCTAACCGATATGCGATTGGTCCAATTATTTCTGTAATCTCATATAGTCAAATGAACTGTGAACTCAGTTTTCCTTTACAACCTAATCGGAGAACTTTCTTCCAAGGCGATACTTTCAAGAATACTTTGTCACCAACTTGAAATTCTATTTCTTTTCGTTTCAGATTAGCATAGGACTTTTGACGATCAGAGGTTGCTTTCAAGCTATCTCAAATTACTTTCACTTTTTCCTCGGTCTTTCGAACTTATTCAACTTCGTGTAACTTTTTCTCACTGAGTTCTGTTCAATACAATGGAGTTCTACATTTGCGACCATACAAGGCTTCATACGGTGCCATTTTAATACTAGACTGATAACTGTTATTATACGAAAATTCAACCAAAGGAAAATACCTTTTCCAGTTACCTTCAAACTCAAGTATACAACATCGAAGCATGTCTTCCAAGATCTGTATTACCTATTCAGATTGACCATCTACCTGGGGATGAAATGCAGTACTAAAATTTAACTAAGTACCCTGAGCTTCTTGCAATTTGCTTTAGAATCAAGATGTAAACCGGGGTCTCTATCTAAAATAATGGAGACAGGCACCTCATGCAATCTGACAATCTCAGATACCTAATTCAGCCAATCTGTCCAAAGAATATTCCATACGTATGAGAATAAAGTGTGCAGATTTTGTCAACCGATCAACAATTACCCAAATGGCATCTTTCTTCTTTGCAGACAAGGGTAACCCCGACACAAAGTCTATAGTAATTCTTTCTCATTTCCATTCTGGTATCGTAACTGGTTGTAGTATTCCAGAAGGCAACTAATGTTCAACTTTTACTTGCTGACATATCAAACATTTAGATACAAACTCAAAAATATCCCATTTCATTCCTGGCCACCAGTACATCTTTTTCAGATCATCATACATTTTAATACTACCAGGATGTATAGACGTGTTACCATTGTGAGCTTAATTTAAAATCTTCTGTACAAGTTCTGAATACACATACTCTGCGTCTAAATAAAAAACAATCATCTCTGCCCCTGAATAACAAACAATCATCGGTCCCGATCTGAAATTCTGAGTCAGGAGTCAATTCACTTTGTATCCCTTTTACTTGCAACTTACTATCATTTTTCTGAGCTTCCGAAATCTATTGCAAAAATGTTGGTCTAGCTTTTAACTCCGCTATGATTGAACCATCATCAGATAATGAAAATTGGGTATTCATTGCTCGCAAAGTATACAAAGATTTTCTGCTCAGAGCATCTGCCACTACATTGGCTTTTCCCGGATGATAGTCAGTGACAAGATCATAATCTTTCAGTAGTTAAAGCCATCTGAGGGTAGCATATACCATAGTCTAAAGGAAACTATAAGAGTCATTCTGGCTACAAACCTTTATATGAACCATTTGAGGGTGAATAGCTAGAATATCAATTCAAACCATCTCACTCCAAAGGATCCAAATAAAACCGTTAAAACCATTGGCTTCAATCCTACATGATCGGGCTATTCCGATTTGAAAAATAATTCTGTCAGCACGTGCACCACTCATTAAGGTTTCAAAAAGAAAAATAATCTTTGGTTAAAACTCCCTTCAATACTCAGAAACAAAGTTACAGAAGCTACCACTAAATCCACAATATCTACTGGCGATTTACTCTACTCATCAGGCGGTTTGTGACATTGTAAATCTCCTTTGACTAGTAATAAAACTGACAGTCCTTGGAGCTCATTGTTGGAAGCTACTCCAAATCAAAAAAACCCATTTTCAATACCCAAATCCATGCCCAAACTTTCATTGCACAAAGCCCTTTTTTTTTCACTGCGTACTTTTTGAAACGTTTGATGCCTCGATTTCTCAAGCTTGGCTATTAAGGATACTGGGTGAAATCCCATAATTTGGTCTCCCTTAACAGATTTGGGGTTAACAAGTCCAATTACCTTCGTATGTCGCAAATCCATTCTATTTGAAGCCCCCACATTATCATAATGGTTCTCAAAACTTTCAGGCACATTTACCTTTAGCATTCAGTTTATTCTTCCATGGGCCAACAATTCGTTTTGTGGAATACACCATAGTTCCACTCTCATTGCCATTTAGTTCCTCTGTTGTTTTTTCAACAATATTCAAAGATTCATCATCAATCACCAGATTTTTCTCCAAAACAACAAAGCGTGATTGATCTAGAATCACTCATTGACCTACGCTCCTTGTCTCCCCCTACTCCAGCCTCTCCCTTTGCCGATACTGTACCAACATCCATGGACCAAAGTCCTCATCAACTCTTTTTTGAAGCTCTGATTTATTATCAACCACAAAAGCACTATTGTTACCAACACCAGACGAAGGAGAATTCATACGCACACAACCTTCAGTACTGTAACCATAGAGACCACAATTGAAACAAACGTTAGGTAAAGATTCATATTCCACACGCTGTGTTTGGTAATTTATCTTCTTTTTGGGAACACACGATTTCTTAAAATCAACACAAACAGCTAAGCACGCAAACTTACCCCTCCTGGAAAAGCCCGTGTGGATGTCAAGTTTTACGACCAGACTAATAGCTTATCCGATAGCACGCAGTAAGAAGTCAGAATAGTAGCCTTCTCGAAGACTGGGCAGCATTATCCAAACGACCTAAACATCGATTCCAGTTTCAGTGGTAAAGGAGTCTGATGACCAAGGGCGCACCGTTAAATACTAACCATAGATAACACACGACCCTCCTACCAGTACTCAATTATAGTCCTTATTAATAAAACGAACCAAGCAAAAATCATTCTCTAAGTCCATCAACTGGATAGGATTCATCTGTTTCCATAAAATATTAGTCTTATTAAGCAAAGCATGAAAGCAAATTCTACGACTTAAGAGTTTAAAAATTAGAGTTTTCGATATCTTCTGTTCTATAAACTTATGAACTCGATAGGAAAAAGTGATTGATAGTATTCCATCCACCATCTCCGTTATCACATCCCCCTCTGGCAATTCAAAAACCTCTTTCATCCTATTTGTCTAGTCCGGATTCTAAGCCATACCCAACAACGTGGCCTTGTATGAAGCCTTTGCCAAACTGAGATCTGAAATCTTCCATCTATTCTCATCGACTATGGGATTATCCAGCTCTGTACAAACCTCTGATCTCCTACAAACTTTCTTTGTTGCCTTTCTGACATGATTGTTTGAACTATCAAGTTTTCTGGCCACTGTGACCTCTATTAAGAGAAAATTAGCTATCTATTATCAATACCACTAAAATTTTGATATAGAGAAAAGTTAATGGTCAAACATATTTGATTTCTGGATACAAATTATTGGCATAAATAAATATTTTGACTATCACGGA
Source organism: Gossypium anomalum (assembly GCA_025698475.1). NCBI lineage: Eukaryota > Viridiplantae > Streptophyta > Magnoliopsida > Malvales > Malvaceae > Gossypium > Gossypium anomalum. Next base: position 24,383,677 of record CM046966.1, read on the forward strand.
CTTGAGGTATCCGTTTGTCCTAGGCCATAGTTGTTGCAAATGATTTTGGTACTCACTCGGTCGGTGTTTCCCATCTACATGATATATATTTATCAACATTAAATAAATCTATTACTTGTAACTAGACTTGAGTATATGTTTAAGCAAAAATGATATGATTTGAGCAAAAATACAAGTTCAAAAAATAGGTTGGAATAAAAAATAGAACCCATTTTCTAAACAGGCTAGGCCTCAGATAATATTTTTTTGACTCGGCTGGTCTCAAATTTGCCTAAAATTTATCTCCTAGTGTTGTTTTGCTATTATTTTGCTATTATATTGCTACTATTTTATTATTGTTGTTTAGATATTGTATAAATCTTGTTTTATTATTAATTTTGCTACTATTTTAGAGGCATTTGTTTGCTAATTTGCAATTATGTTAGTGTTATTTAAGTATAAATATTTTTTTAATATATTTTCAATTTGTTGGAAACATTTATTTTAATGATTTTAGTGTATTTGATGTATTGTATTTTATAAATTTGTTTTTATATAAAAAATAATATAAAAATTTTTAATACGGGCGAGCCGATCTCAGGTTTAGCATTTTTTATCCGAGTCGAGTTTAGACAAAATTTTAAACTCATTTTTCAGGTCTAGTGAAACCCAAACCTAAAAAACGAGCTTGAAAATTTACATTAATTCAACATGAACCTGATTCCATCTTGCCAATGATTAATTCTACTTGTAGTTGCCTACCTTTACAAATTAAAAATGACTTCCAAACCCAATTTTAATAATTTTAATACGTATTGTTTTTTTATGTCTATTATTTTAATATACAGTCTATTAAATTTATTTCTTGCACTCATAACTGCTTGCATTTCAAGCTAACTCGTCGGCATCCCATCCACTCTATTTTATTGGTCTACATCACTTACTACCACTAAACGTTTTCCAAATTTTCTTTTTCTTTTTTTAGAAGGTTCATTTTATTTTTACGGATTTAAGTACTTTTATTATAATTTTTTTTAGTAAAAAAATTCATTAATAGATTAAACAGGTAAAAGTGAATAAGGATATAATAAAGAGAAAATTAAAACTTTAGCCATCAGACTTATTCAGTACACTCAAATCTAGCTTCCTTCCTTAGCTTTCAAGTTAGACAATTTATCAGCATATATAATACGAGCAATAGGAGTACAAACAGTGCAATCCATGTAGTTCACTCTCCATAAAGTTTCTCTTGCCAAAACATGAGCAATGTTATTAGCGTCCTTACAAATCCAACACAAAGGAAAAAATTGAAAAATATATGTAACGCTCTCTACTCGACCCGATGAACTAAATCCAAGTTTTGGGTGTTACTTCCCATAACAAATGTAACTTGAAGTTTTTGCCTATGTACAAGCTCTATCTATGGATGTGACAGACCTTTTTATAGGTGTACATTGTATGGTTACATTTACAATTCATGATAACAAAATTTTAGTATTCTCTATTTTATCTTTCAGTCTACTGTATACACATTGGAATACTACTTAATAAACTTATGCTCAAACTTAAGCATGCCACTTAACATCCTCTGTATGCATAATAGCCCGATCCGTCACTCCTTGACGTAGCTCTGGCATCGTCCCTCGGCGCATACTCCTTTAAAACCTAAAACAGTAAATAATTGTAATTATTTTTTTCTATTTTGACATTTGTCTTCCTCTCAGTGTTTTTAAAGACTTATCTTCCTTTCATATTCATTAAACCTTTATTCTACAAGGCTCCAGATTTGAGGTCCAAACTCAAATGACCATTTTTTTTTCTTTTAGCATGTTATACTTAACATCTTGATGGTCGCTAAAGTAACTAAAAACTCGACTAAGGCAAGTGCACCTATCGAATAGTAGTATAGTTTTGGTTAGATCGGAAATATCATATCCACGAGGACTAAAAGTACTAGTAATTACTATCTTTTTATTATCTAGCCTAAAAATTTAGAGAATGTTTTATCTAAAACTAATATCTAATTAACTAAGATTGCGACAGAGATTAAAGTTGGAAAATACTTTTGGAAAACCGATGGAGAAGACAATACGCAAGGAAGAATCAACCTAGACTTCACTTATTACTTTTGAATTAGACGATTTATTCACTTGACTTAATCCGTAGAAATCCCTGAATTATGTTAATATCCCTTTCGAGACTAAAAACAACTGACTCTAGGTTGATTAATCGAAATCTCTTTCTAATTAAAACCCCTATTATCACATTAACTTGATCTATGGATTCCTTTATTAGATTTGACTCTAATCCGACAGATTTATGTTGTCCTATCTCTAGGATTGCATGCAAATCCGCTTAATTATGAATGATCTACTCTTAAACAGGGACTTTTCCTCCACTGAATAAGCATATCAAAAACCTGAATTAATATCCTGGAATATTAAAGCAATGGTTAAACTCACAATTAAGAATAAGAACAAGTGTTTATCATATAATTCAAATAGTAATAAGATTCGTCTTAGGTTTCATCTCCCTTAGGTATTTTAGGGACTTTAGTTCATAATAATAATAGAAAGCATCACAAAATTGGAAAAACAACAAAACATAAAGAAACCCAAAGAACTTCTAGGAAATTGAATGGAGATCTTCAGTCTTGAAGTAGGTCCTACTTCCGAGCTGATTCTGATGGCTGTCCTTAGGTATTTTCTGCCTTTTGCTCTCTGTGTCCCTCTAATCCTCTTCTAGGGTATTTATATAGACTTTTAAATGCCTAAAATAGCCCAAAATTAGCCTTTTCCGAGTAGAATTACACTTGGGCTCGACAAGGACACGGTCGTGTGCCACGCCTGTGTGAAGGGACTCAAGCCGTGTGCAATTCTGACTTGGTTTGATGTTGACACGGCCATGACACATGGGTATTTGGCTCACCCGTGTGGAAGTGTCTAGGCCGTGTGCTACGCTGAATTAGGCCCATATTGTTCATTTTTGGCCCATTTCTTGCTCTTTTCGCCTTCCTATGCTCACCTAAGTGTAAAACATGAATTTAAAGGATTAGGAGCATCGAATTCAATAAAACCAAGGAAAAATCATCCATAAATATGCAAGCATGGGGTAAAAATATGTGTATATTACGGTTTATCAAATATCCCCACACTTAACCATTTGCTTGTCATCAAGAAAAATCTTCAACTCATAATTAAAATTCTTTTCAACTTATAATTCTCATCAATAATGTTCGAAACAATTCATAAGTAATCATACGTTAAGAGCTTAACTAAAAGAACATTAAAGTTTCAAACAATCCAATATTAAGCATTTCAATCATAAAATCATAGGTATCCCCTTTTATCTAAGTAGTCACCTTTAATTCCAAATTGACAAGGTTGACATCCTCACTAATGATTCACTCAAATCACTCAAAGTGTTTAAGGTTCAATAATTAAGCACTCAATAGTCAAACATGAAAAGTTATTACCATAGGCTTGCATGAAAATCAAATCTCCACCACTATAAATAAGATGATACACAAATCAAAAGGTCTTTAACAGGGTTGTAATGGGGCTTGGGTTAAAGGTGTGGATAAAGGCTGAAAAAGAGGGTTAGAATCGAGATTAATTTAATAGCTAACCAAACTCAGATAAACAAAGCTAATCACTAAATTACAAACAAGTGCCAGAATTAACACTAACCAACACTAATGAAGTGAGTTTTTCTCTCAATATAATAACTTTAACTTATCCGAGCTCTTTAGAACAATATGCAATTTGAATGAATATAAATATACTTTTTTTTAGAATAAGAATAAGTACAATAATGGAAAGTACATTATAAGAAATAATTTAGCAACCGGAATGAACGAACAAAGTTAGGTAACTAATCAAATCAAATCTCGATAAAAAAAGAGTCAATGAAAAGGGAGAAATTCTTAATGAATCAAAAAAGGGTTAAGTTGTGGGTTAATATTAAGGGGAAAATCAAGAAATAATAGTTAAGGCTCAAAGGGGTTCACTAGGGGTCAATTATGTAGGTAGGCTTTTTATGGGGTAAATGGGTTAAAACCTAAGTGCCTTTATCATTTTAGTATATCAAATCAAAGGTGTGGTCTCGACATGTATAATCAATGCAAGTTCTAGAATAACAAATCAATGTTGACACACTCATAACCAATAAAATCAGTGAGCAAGAAAGATATATGCTCTAAAAGGCTCAAAATCTCATGAAAATTATGGGTATTTGATGTCGCTCATTGTAAATTCAAAACTTCAAGATAATACCTCAATTCAGCGAAACAACCTAGCAATTTTACTTCTCAAAAGTCAATTTATCATGCTTGATTCTCTAATGTCTTAAAGTTTAAATAATCAATGCACAATTACCTATGATTTAATTCCAAACATATCAATAAAAATTACAAATCAGTCAAAATTCACTCTAATAATGATATGAGAAAATTATTTGAGAATAAGATAAAAATTCAGGGATTTTTTCTGATAATCACATAAATAACCTCCCCACACTTAAGATGTACATTGTCTTCAATGTACAAAGATAGTTAATAACAATGAAGCATAATATCAGAAAAGATGGAGAGAAGCGAACTACCCTGAAATTTTGGATGAAATCCTTGGAAGAACGTAAGCAAGATTTGTAGAGAAAGCCGAATAAAAGGCAGGATTCTGAGTTACTAATAAAAAAATAAACAGCACTGTGGAAGAGAATTAAGGGATCACTTGATAATCATTATAAGGATAAACATGGTTTAAAATATAAAACATAAGTCTTCAAAAATAAATAAGAGACAAAATAAAATTGAAATTAAAATAAAAATAATAGTAAAATAAATGGACTCAAAGGTCCTCATCATCAGATGCCTCGTGGGTTGGCAGTGCCGAAGGAGAGATGTGTAGATGGTGGCAAATCTGTCGAAGAGTGGCATCGGTGCTGTCGAACCGCTAAAAATACTGCTGCTCAAAGCGAGTGAATCACTCTGATAAATCTGTCAAAGTGGCAGCAGGAGGTCGGTGACTCGATGGTGGTGGTGGGGGTGGGCCCTCGTGAGGGGGAGGGACATCATTAGTAATGTCTTCTGGCTCATCCTGGTCATCAGACTGAACGAGTTTGTACTAAGAGGGGTCGAATCCACGGCATCGCTCTATCATCCTCATGTGGATTATGCTAGATATTCCTTGAGGAGACATCTAGCCTACTAGTTTGAGCGTCGATGACATCTCTGAAGTGTCGAAGAGGCCGAAGTGTCGAGCGAGGCGAGTCACGTAGGGGCCAAGGCAAATGGGGCCCTTCCTATGGTGATCCGTCTGGTGGCAAAATGCGAGGGCGATAAAATATGCCAAGTCAAATACATGACCAGTCGCCATGCTCCATAAGAAGTAAGCATCAGTGGTGCTAACGACGCTGGTGCTCTCTCTTCTCCCAGTCAATGTATGAGCCAAGATAGCATGGATGTAGCGTAGTGCTGGAAGAAGAGAAGTTGCCTTTGAGCAAATTGCGTCATAGCGAACAGTACTCGTCATAAGGTCGGTCCAACAGTAAGAGGGCAAGTAGTGTATGTGTCGGTGAAGTTGTAAAAAATTCTTGGAAGCCATAAATTCCGCCATCTAAAGGCCCAAAGCAGCTCCAAACTCTGGTACAGTCATGTGTTTTACAAGTCCACCAAGTCTAAAAATAATAGTACCAGCCTCGTCATGTGTATTCATCACATGCTGTAGATGGAACATAGTGCAAAACTCCAAGGTCAGCTCCGAATAGGTGGGCTCGATAATTGCAAAGAACTGATCCTATAGGGAAGTATCAAGATGGAATTGAACAAGGTGGGCAAGTTGGACCTGCTCCAAGGCGGCCCAATCAATACAACGGCCCACTCCTAATGGTCGTACTCGAAGGAGCTGAAACAAGTAGTCCTGTGGACCTGACGAGAATCGAAGCAGAGGGTAACGAGCTCTGGTCGCGGCGCTCGAGGAGGTTACGCCAGGACCCTTTTGCTTTTTCAAAACGGGGACGGCAGTTTTCTTGCCTCGCGTGTTGGTCATTGTATGCTTGGAAAGTAAAAAAAATTGATCCAAATCAGAAATGCAACTAAAAGGAGAAAACAGCAAGTGAAAGACTATGTTAAAGTAAATAGGTCGACATGAATCAATTCTACAAAATGAAAAAGAACTATGTTAAAGAGACAACTATGACTTGCACATGGGGTAGATGAAATAAAAGGAATAAAAACAACAATAGAGTGAAAATACTAATAATAAGAACTAACCTAAACTATTATGCATCAAAATAGAAATCATCATAACCAACTCAAAATCAAAATAATAAACACAAATAAAAGAAAATAAACAAAAAAAAGTATAGAAACAAAGTGAAAAATAAAAAATAAAAAATAAAAAAATAAAAATAAAAAAATAAAGAAAAGAAAAGTAATGGTAACTGACGAGGTATATGGTGGTATGGAGGGCATAGCAGCGTGACCTGCGAGGGGTCAGACGGCGAGGGAACGGTGGTGAGGGAGGTGGGCTGGTGGCTGTGCGATTAGGAGCAAAATGGGGAAGGAAAAGAAGAGGAAAGAAAGATAGATAGGGGGAGAAAGAAAAAAGAAAGGAAAGGGAAAGTGAGAAAGAGTGGTCGACCGGTGGTGGGTGGTGGCCGGAGTAAGGGGTAAGGGGGCTGCGACAGCTAGGATTTGGGGGGGGAATTTTAGAAGAAGAAGACAAAAAAATTAGGGTTGGGGAGGGTTTAAAAGGGGACACAGTCGTGTGAGGCTCATGTTGGGCCACACAACCGTGTCACATGCCCGTGTGACTCGAGTTTAGCCCGTGTTTGTCACGAAAATTAAATACCCAATCGTCACACGGCCTGGGGACACGCTCGTGTGTCCAAGTTATGTGGTTCACATGGCCGTATCGCACGGCCGTGTTCTATGTCCTTCGCTTTTCCCACGCCCGTGTGGTATCCTACACGCCCTTGTGTACGAACACACGATCGTGTGTCTTGCCCGTGTAACTCTCTGACTTGTTTGAAAATTAAAAAGTTAGAACCAGTTTTCACACGGCCTAGGACACGCCCGTGTGTCCAGGCTGTGTGGTCCACACGGCCGTGTCGTATGCCCGTGTGGATCTATCGTAGGCCATGTGGCTTGATACTTGGGGGTTTTTAGCCCGGTTTCCACACGGCCAAGGATACGCCCTTGTGTCCAGGCTGTGTGGGTCACTGTTCCTACATAAAAACACTGAAAAATAGCTAAGATAGACTAGTTAGCGGTGTTAGTGCTTGGGTTGCCTCCCGATAAGCGTTTATTTAAAGTCCAAGCTCGACTTACCTCAATTTCGTGTGATTACGGTGGATTGAGGAGTTGAAACTCCTCACTTCTACTACCAATTTTATCAAAATAAGGTTTGAGTCGAGTATTATTTATATTGAAAGTTCCGAATTCAGTGTGTGTTACCTCGACTGTACCTTGTGGGAAGGTTTTTAGTACCATGAAAGGAATTGCTCCGTTTGTATTGTGCTCTATAGTGGCAATTCAGGGGTCCTTTTCATCAAACAATACTTTGTCCCCAACCTTAAATTGCGTTGTTTCATTCCTATACTTGTCGTGGTGATGCTTTGATTCATTGTATGCTTTTGGTTTCTCCTTGACATATGTTCGCCATTCGTCTAGTTCATCGATTTGTAGTCTTCGTTCCTAATGACTCGTTCTGTTTTTGTCATATGGACTAGAATATGTCTCCATCATGTTCTTCCTAGGGGTTTCCTGAAAAGAAGCTTGAGCCATAATGTTATTTATATCAACAGAACTTGTATAGCCATCTTGTTTACTAGATAATTTAATCGAATCAGGAGCTTGGAGAGTAATCGTGTCATCTCCTACACGAAGTATTAGTTCTCTTGTGCCAACATCAATGATCGTCCTAGGAGTTGCTAAAAAGGGCCTTCCTAAAATTAGAGGTACGTCACTATCCTCATCCATGTCTAGGACAATGAAGTCAACTGGGAATATAAATTTATCAATTTTGACAAGCACGTCTTCGATAATACCCCTAGGAAATCTAATTGTTTTATCTGCCAATTGAATGCTCATCCTAGTTTATTTAGGTTTCCCAAGACCTAGTTGTTTAAACATTTTATAGGGCATGATGTTAATGTTCACCCCTAAATCAGCCAACGCATTCTTAATATTTAAACTACCAATTAAGCAAGGAATCGTAAAACTCTCTGGATCTTTCAACTTGTTGGGTAGCCTATTCTGTAGAATGGCTGAGGAAACTGCGTTCAATTCCACGTGCGATGCATCATCCAACTTCCGCTTATTTGCTAAAAGCTCCTTTAAAAATTCCACCGCGTTTGGCATTTGTGAAAGAGCTTCAATAAAGAGTAAGTTAATATGTAATTTTTTATAATTTATGGAATTTACTGAATTGTTTGTCTGTGTGGTCTTTCCTTGTCGCTTTAGGGTATGGTACACGAGGTTTATATTCCTTGCTTACTGGCTTCTGTGTACCATTGCTTACATCAACCTTACCTTTATCTTCCACAATGTCTTGCCTCGGTTTCGGTTCAGCCTCAACTAACCCTTCATCATTGTGCACAGTAATGGCATGAAGTTGCTCTCTTAGGTTAGTTTCAGTGTTAATTAGTGGGCCACCTTGTGGTCGTTCCGAGATCAACTTAGCAAGCTATCCTATTTAAGTTTCAAGTCCTTGAATCGACGCTTGTTGATTCTTAAGCGTTGTTTCGGTATTCTGAAAATGAGTTTCTGACACTGAAATAAATTTTGTGAGTATCTCTTCAAGGTTCGGTTTCTTCTTTTGTTGGTAGGGCGGTTGTTGAAAGCCTGGAGGATGTTGTGTCTTTGATTTCTTTGACCACCCTACGAGAAATTGGGATGGTTCCTCCAACCTGCATTATAAGTATTACTATATGGGTTATTTTGAGGTCTAAGATTATTACCCATATAGTAGACTTGTTCCTCCTAGGTGCTAGGGTTGAAGGATGGATAGTCTGTGTTCTGTATTCCTCCTCCATTTGAATCACACCTTATCACTAGATGTACCTGAGTAGAACTATACAAACCATCAATCTTTTTATTTAAAAGTTCTACCTGATTAGATAACATAGTGATAGCGTTAAGGTTGAAAACACCAGCATCTTTTGTCAGCTTCATTCTCATGACTTGCCACTGATAGTTATTCAATGAAATCTTTTCAATAAATTCGTAAGCCTCTCAAGTGTTTTGTTATTTAAAGTTCCACCGACGGCTGCGTCGATCAGTTGCCTTGTTGAGGGGTTCACACTGTTGTAAAAAGTCTGAACCTGCAGCCATAGAGATGGTGAGGGCACCTTCTCAATAAGTCATTGTATCTCTCCTATGCATCATAAAGTGTTTCTAAACCCATCGCACAAAAGAAGAGATATCATTTCTCAATTTAGCAGTTTTTGCTGGCGAAAAATATTTAAGCAAAAATTTTTCAATCATTTGTTCCCAAGTAGTGATTGACCCTCATGGTAACGAGTTCAACCACTTTTTAGCCTTATTTCTCAATAAAAAGGGAAACAACCGAAGACGAATGGCATCGTCAGAAATGCCATTAATTTTAAAAGTGTCGCAGAGTTCTAGAAAATTCGCTAAATGAATGTTTGGATCATCATCCTGCAAACCATCAAACTGAACAAACCGTTGTATCATTTGAATCGTGTTAGGTTTCAGTTCAAAATTATTTGCAGTAACAACAGGTCTAACTATACTCGATTCAGTTCCTGTTAAATTAGTTTTAGCATAATCATACATAGTACGAGGAGCAGGATTCTGATTCACTGGATTTGCAGCAACCATAGGAGGTAACAGATTATTCTGATTATCAGCCATCTCCTCGGTTGTGGTATGAATATCATCCTCTTGCCCTTCCTCTATGTATTGTAGGCTTTGCCTTATTTCTCTTCGGTTTCTGTGAGCTATGCTTTCAGTCTCACTGTCGAAAAGTAGAGGTCCTGACGGGTTTCTTATACTCATAAACTATAAAAACCTATTAGAAGTAAATAAAAGAAAATTTAGTAATTAAAAATAAAAACAAAATTAAATAAAAATAAAAAAATGGCTAAAGTAATAAAAATTAAGCGTTCCTAATATCTTAGTCCCCGGCAACAGCGCCAAAAACTTGATGGTCGCTAAACTAACTAAAAATTCGACTAAGGCAAGCGCACCTATCAAACAGTAGTATAGTTTTGGTGAGACCGGAAATATCGTATCCACGAGGACTAAAAGTACTAGTAATTACTATCTTTTTATTATCTAGCCTAAAAATTTAGAGAATGTTTTATCTAAAACTAATTATCTAATTAACTAAGATTGCGACAGAGATTAAAGTTGGAAAATACTTTTGGAAAACCGATGGAGAAGACAATACCCAAGGAAGAATCCACCTAGACTTCACTTATTACTTCTAAATTAGACGATTTATTCACTTGACTTAATCCGTAGAAATCCCTGAATTATGTTAATATCCTTTTCGAGACTAAAAACAACTGACTCTAGGTTGATTAATCGAAATCTCTTTCTAATTAAAACCCCTATTGTCGCATTAACTCGACCTATGGATTATCTTATTAGATTTGACTCTAATCCGGGAGATTTATGTCGTCCTATCTCTAGGATTGCATGCAACTCCGCTTAATTATGAATGATCTACTCTTAAACAGGGAATTTTCCTCCACTGAGTAAGCACATAAAAAACCTAAATTAATATCCTGGAATATTAAAGCAAGGGTTAAACTCACAATTAAGAATAAGAACAAGTATTTATCATATAATTCGAATAGTAATAAGATTCGTCTTAGGTTTCATCTCCCTTAGGTATTTTAGGGACTTTAGTTCATAATAATAATGAAAAGCATCTCAAAATTGGGAAAACAACAAAACATAAAGAAACCCAAAGAACTTCTAAGAAATTGAATGGAGATCTTCAGTCTTGAAGTAGATCCTGCTTCCGAGCTAATTCCGATGGTTGTCCTTAGGTATTTTCTGCCTTCTACTCTCCGTGTCCCTCTAATCCTCTTCTAGGGTGTTTATATAGACTTTCGAATGCCCAAAATTAACCTTTTTTGAGTAGAATTACACTTAGGCTCGACAGGGACACGGCCGTGTGCCACGCCCGTGTGAAGGGGCTCATGACGTGTGCAATTCTGACTTGGTTTGATGTCAACACGGCCATGACACACGGGCGTGTTGTCTACCTGTGTGTCACACATGGGCGAGTCGCTTACCCGTGTGGAAGTGTCTAGGCCATGTGCTACGCTGAATTAGGCCCATTTTGTTCATTTTTAGCCCGTTTCTTGCTCTTTTCGCCTTCCTATGCTCACCTAAGTGTAAAACATGAATTTAAAGGATTAGGAGCATCGAATTCAATAAAACCAAGAAAAAATCATCTATAAATATGCCAAGCATGGGGTAAAAATATGTATATATTACGGTTTATCGCATCTCTTCACTTTCTATGTCCCTTCTTAAATATTATCTTTACATAGTCCTTAACCATTTCATTCACCTTATTAACAGACTTAAAATCTTATTTCATACTTATTGATTTTAACACTACCTTTGAACAAGGTAGACTACTCCCATTACTTAACACAAAGTTGGTTCAGATCTTCCTTACTTCAAGGTACTATCTATACATGCCTATAACACATATCTCAGATTCATCAACTATTCTGGCATGCTCTAGCTTTACTATTCATTTTTTGTTACTATGCGGGGTTCACCAATTCATTTACATACGGAGTCCTTCTTTCAGAGTTCGTTGGATGCTTGGTTCTTTCTACTTGTCCATACATTATCTCTTACTTACCATATATTCAGAGTCTTATCTTTACTTTTCCTTCAAAGGACCATTATTCCTTACACGCCATTCATCTAGAATTTTATTGTGAAGACATTCCTTTATTTAAATAGCCGCAAAGGCTTCCTTTGAATTTGCCACAAGAGTTTTCTTTTACAGATCTGTCACCAAGGCATCTTGTCCTTACGTTGCACCATGAAGGTGTTCCTTTTCAGATATAGCCACGAATGCTTCCTTTAAGAAAATTACCACAAAAACATTCCTTTAACAAAGATTGCCACAAAGGTGCTTCCTTTCAAAGATTTTCCATAAAGGCGTTCTTAAACAAAGGTTGCCACAAGGACTTACCTTTCCAAAATTCTGCCATAAAGGCATCCCTTACATCCAGTACTTGCCACAAAGACTTTCCTTTAATAGAGATCGTCACAAAGAGGTTTCTTCTCAGAGATTTACCATAAAGACATTCTTAAGCAAACATTGTCATAAGGGCTTACCTTTCCAGAGTTTTGCCACAAAGGCATCCCTTACATCCAATACTCATTACAGAGGATTTCCTATCTAGAGTTGTGCCACAAAGCTTGTCCTTTACATCCAATACTCGTCATAAAGGTTTTCCTGTCTAGACTTATGCCACAAAGGTTGTAATTTACATCCACTACTCACCACAAAAGCTTTCCTGTCCAGAGTTATGTCACAAAGGTGTTCTTTTACTGATATTTTAAACGATAGTGATTTGCCTAAACTCACAATTAGTAAGGTTTGCCCCTCATCATTTTGAAACACACAGAGAACCATATTAGGTAATAACCTTTATTATTATTTTCCATATGATGTCATAACTCACCAGTTACGGTCTTACACAATATAGTCTTCTTCCCATATGATGTCATAACCCACTAATTACGATCTTACACGATATGGTCTTCTTCCCATATGTTGCCATAACCTCCCAGTTACGGCCTTACACGATATGGTCCTTTAATGCCATGGCCATGGACTCATTGTTTCAAAGATTCTTGTTTTTAGTCCCGACGGACCCCTTTGATGACTTTGGAGACAAATACAAACTCTTCATACTTAAACCCATTTTTCATGAACTCATTATATATTAACTTACTAGTAATAAACACATCCAAACCTTTCAGACACATTAACACATTTCCGTTATCCAAACTCAAGCATACTTTAACCTCAAGATTTAGGTTTCATACTTTGGCCATGAAATTTCATGTTATCCATACATGCAAGTTCATAAATCTTATGTTCCTTATCAAAGTCGTCACATCTCATTTCACTAGTTCTATTTCAAAATTTGGTTACTTAGCATAGAAGTTCCTAGGAGGCATACTATACATGCATGAATCAGTTTAGAAACTCACATGATAACCTTAAAAAGTAGCTTATCCTTCAGATCCCTCATTCAGCAGGATGCTACAACCTCCTCTACCTTGCAGAACAGAAACACTTCGTTAGAACCCATCCGGGTAACCATTATCATTATTTTAAATCCAAACATCTCTCAAAGCCATGTTTCTTCAATCATACTTACAGATATATGTCTGACAAACTACCCTGTAGTGAAGAAAATCACTAGAGATATCCAAGATTCCTAACTTAGCTTAGAGTAATGTTTCTATCTCTCTTTAGTCCTAAATCATTTTTATTTTTTAGGGGAAAAAGAAGAAGAAAGAAGATAACATTTTTCTTAACCCAATCAGAGTATCCTTTTAACTTAACCCAAGTCTCTATGGGAACTTGGTAAACGTCATATCAAGACTGAATGGCATTATCAAAATTTTCCACCTTTAAGAACTTACTCGATTACTCATTTAGCCATTAACCTTTCTTAGTTCACGTTCGGTTAATTCCTAACCAACTTTCCTCACAATTTAGCTGTCATGGGACCACATTGGTCACTGGATGTACTATATCACTGGTGTGGGCTCAACCTTATAACCATTCCTTTCATATTACCACTTATATTTCACTTATCATCGTAATCTGGTAGGGAGTCCTTGTCTATTTATTTTCATGTCGGAGTCTGCCCGTTCTATACACCGAATAGGGCTTTTGGACAACACTACTTCACCAATAGTACTTCTTTGTACTATGTGCCTTACTCAAATATATTCTTATCAACACTCATTGCTTCGTTATACTTACCTTTCTTCAGAGTTAGTCATAAGTTTTGTTCTTTCAAAATATCCTATACGCTGTACATACCAGAGTTCGCCATGGGTTCCTTTCTTTTCATTCAGAGTCCGCCAGACCAGGGCATCACTGGTGCATTCAGATGTTCTTTCATAATATCCTATACGTTGTACACTTAATCGAGTCCTAACGTTGGACACTTGAAACTTACCCTTAAGCTTTACTTTTATAAACGACACTTAAATAGTTAGGACTTCGCCGAGCGGGATGTTACAATAGAGGCAATAGTAAAACTATCTTTGAGTAATAATCTTGAGTCCAAGGCATCTTCATAACCATGACAGAAAGCTTGTCAAAGACATTGGCTATCAGTCTCCATTATAAAATTGTCCAAATGTAAAAACCTTAGCTAGGAAAAAACCTCTCGAACAACAAGAATTTTAGACAAAAAAAAAAGGTCACGAGTGATATTCATAAAACCCAAAATAAAAAAAATATTTTTTTTACATTTATTAAAAATAAAATAAGAAAAATATAATATTTGTCCAATTATAAAAAAAATGGACAAGTGTATATGCTACATTACTATATGTTTTTTAAAATATAGGACATAATAAATTATTTAATAGTAACCAATGAATGTTGAGTGTAGTGGTAAGACACATTACACTTTTAAAAAAAGATAAAAGTTCAAACCTTGGAGATAACATCATTAAAATTATAAAGATATAGACTATTAAAATGGTGAAATTACATTTTTAATATCGTAAAAGTTATAATTTAATTCCAATCTCTTAAAAATATTTTCTGACTTCGTCCCTTTATGAAATATTATATATTATATTTTAAACATAACAAGATTATTGATATTTCTTTCCTGTTTACATGGTAAAAGATTGGTTAGACTAGTTATTTTAGTTATTGAATTGTAAGGAATTTAAAGGAGCATGGAGTCAAAATCATTCATGGCCGGTTAAAATCATTGATCGTAATCATCTTTTGAATTTTCTTCTTTGTATTTTCCTTTGTTTGCTTTGAAATTTTTCAATTCTTTTATGGAGTCAAAATCATTCATGGCCGGTTGAAAATCCGATCTTTTCATACTGCTTTTATTCTGATACAGGATTTAATATGTTTGTTTAATAAGTTTATATATTAGTTATATTATATGGTGTACCTAAAATTAGCCACCTACCACATATGTATGCAGGCATACCCTGTTTATAAATTAGAAAAACTGACTAATTTTTATAGCTCAGAGGGGCAATAGTTCTTTAAGTGCCAGGAAGTATATTAATTTATCCAATGAGTTAGCAAAGCATGCATATGAACATTCACTCAATGTCCAAATGACTTTTAATTTCTTTGCAAAACAGTCCAAATTTACAACTTTCTGCACAAAATATTATATGATTAATCATATTTAAAACATAAAATATGGTTCCTCTAGATGAATTTCACCTTTTTAATGGCTTCCTAGAAGCTAATGATTTAAAATTCTCCCATATATTATTGAGTACTGAAGTGGGTCCATTAGCCTGTTCACACTGTTCATGTTTATTTCCAGGAGATTTCCACAGTTTCGCATACTAATCTTATGAGATATACAAGGGAATGCAAATGTACTGAGTGTTCCTCCCCCTTCACTCAACTTCTCCATTGATTTTTTTCTCAACACAGAAGGATATAGGATTGGGTACAATGTTGAAGGAGTTACCTTCTTTGTCTACTATTCTCTCCGCTTATGCCTCTTTTTCAGCCATGGCTATGTTATTCCGTACCATCTTAAATGAAATGCTCCCTGAAAGGATGCAAAACTACATCGCCTCTAAGATTTACGACTTCACAGCTGCTTACTTCTCATCAGACTTCACCTTCGTAATTGAAGACCGATGGCGCGCCGGCGATAACCAAATGTTTCGAGCTGCGGAGATGTACTTGCCCACCATAATTGGACCCTCCAGCGACAGTATTCTCGTAGGTTTGGATGACTCCTGTGATCCCACCGCACCACCAAAACGAAGCATCCCTGTAGATTGCAGGATCAAGGATGATTATGATGGCATGCGCTTGGAATGGACTTTATCTTCCATTGACCCAAAAAAGTTTTACGTCCCCCCTAAGAGATTCTTCAGCTTGACCTGCAAGAAAAGAGATAGAGAAAGAGTTGAGCAAAGGTACTTCCCTTTTATTAACAAGACTGCACAAGAAATTATAAACAAGAGTGAGAGCCTCAGTATTTACACATACGATCAAGAGTGCTCCATGTGGGAGCCCACAGTTTTCAAGCACCCTGCAACATTTGAGACCCTAGCAATGGAGCCCCACCTTAAGGAGCTCATAATGAAGGATCTTGACTCATTCGTGGAACGCAAGGAGTTCTTCGAGAACGTTGGCAGGGCTTGGAAACGAGGGTACCTTTTGTATGGTCCACCTGGGACAGGAAAATCATCACTAGTTGCTGCAATTGCGAATTACATGAGATATGATGTATATGATCTTCAGTTTCAAAGCGTTAGAAACGATTCCGATCTCAGACGCATACTCACATCCACCACGAACCGCTCCATTCTGCTTATTGAAGACATAGATTGTAGCACAAAAGTGTCACATAATCGAACCAAGGTCAAGGAAAAAGGTGAAAAAGAAGAAGATGATGATGAAGATAGAGATGAAATCAAACGTTCCTTCTTTATCGATCCAGGGGTAATTTATTTGTTTCTTTACTTTATCTTGGTTTCATTAAAGTTAAAAAAACAAGTTTCTAAAGTCTAATTTAACATGATTCTGTAGGTAACACTGTCAGGCTTACTCAACTTCATTGATGGATTGTGGTCGAGCTGTGGAAACGAAAGAATCATAATCTTCACTACAAATCATAAAGAAAAGTTGGATCCAGCGCTGCTACGGCCAGGGCGAATGGATGTGCATATTTACATGGGATATTGTAGTCCAGCAGGATTCAGAAAACTTGCAGCTTCATATCTTGGTATCAAAGATGACAAACTGTTTGGATGCATTGATGATATGATTAAAAGCATTGAAGTGACTCCAGCTGAAGTGGCACAACAACTGATGATCAGTGATGAACCCGAAGTTGCACTCCAAGGTCTCATCGAATTTCTTAACACCAAGAAGGATATAGAGGAAGCTGCAGTTGAAGAGAAGGAAAATAGTATTGAAGAAGAGGAAGTAACAGAAGAAATGGAGGTTGAAAGACAAAATTCAATGCTTGCTGAGTCCGAAACAAGATGCATATATTTGACTTAGTTTAGCTATCTGTCAAGTCATGGAATTACAAGTGATGGGAAGATGAAGGTTTCTGTACTCGTTGAAACCCCATCAGTGATCAACAATTTCTCTTAGAAGGTGATAGTTGTTCGTTGAAACCCCATCAGTGATCAACAATTTCTCTTAGAAGGTGATAGTTGTTTGTCAATTTTTTAATTTGTTTTTTTTATAGATAATTTCATAATAATAAATAATTTTATAAATTGATTTGGAGTCGTGTCTTAAACGCTTTCATTGTTTAATAAGCGTAAGAAGTTTTTGCCTAATTTTATAATACATTTTTTAGTTTTACTTATACACGCAATCTTTCTTTTGTAAGTGGTTTTAATAAAGATTTTGTTATCGTTCTCTCCAATTTAGTGACGCTCAAGTTTTTTTATCGATTCTTACTCACCACATTGGACCATCTAAGACTGATTTCTTTATTGTATTAAATACTTGCAATTATGCTAAATATATCATGTTTGAGTTGTGACAAAGCCAATTATCAACCTGTCATACTGTTCATCTGATTTTGAGGTTGAAGTTACTGTTGTGTTGAAGATAATGTGCTTTAGCGCATTCGAACCCATGTCCTCCTACACTTAGGGATGAGCGTTCGATCGAATCGAACAGGATGAAAAAATTTTCAAGTTAATCGAGTTAATGAATTCTATTTTATCATCCCAACTCTATTTGAAATTTTCTCAAATCGAGTCAAGCGAGATGAAATTCAAAACAAATATATTTGTTTGAGTTAAATTTAAAAAATGACTTTGGTTTGTTTCGAAATCAATTAGGGATGAAACATCTTAAAGTCTTCAATTAATTATTTTAAGCACAACTCCAAAAATTATTCAAAACAGGATGCAAATCAAAAGTTGTTATTCCAACTTAAATAATAATCAAAAAGTAGGGACATAGATGCTTATCAGCAAACTGCAACAGCAAAAAAATTAGGGTAAATTACACAAACAGTCACTCAACTTTGAGGTAGCTGACAAAACAGTCACCTGGGTTTCATTTCAGTCACTCAACTTTGAAAAATAACAAAACAGTCACTAACATTATTGAAAAGTGACAAATCAGTCACTTATTAATGTTTTCCGTCACAAGCTTAACGGAATAGCTGACGTGGCAGTTAATTTGCTGACGTGGCCAATTAACTTTCCGCGTAGGACAAGTAGTCAAAGGGTCAAAAAAAAGATGATTGGACATTCTCTGTGCATTTCATCCTTTTCTTCTTATCTTTCTCTGCATCTTCTTCTCCCTCAACCTCTTTCTCTTTGTTGGTGTAATAGTATATCAGGCTCCCATTAGTTTAATGAACTTCCTGATTTGGTGTAATAAGTGATTGCTGTTGAATGGATACTTGTAGCATCTCAGATTACTTGCACTTTTTGCCTGTGTTGATTTTCCAGAAAGAAGAAGAAGGGTTTGATCATCAAGAAGCAATGATGCCATCTGTGCCAGCTCCAGACGAGGTAACTAATATATGCTTAAGTTAACATTTCTAGTCATTTGCTGTGGTGGACAAGATAACATTATTGCTCTTTGACATATTACAGCTTCTGTCATTGGATGAGCTACGAGAATTACGTCTCACTGATCCCCGTCTTCCTATGTAAGAGTTTTGGTACCCAATTTTATTTATATATATGTAACTTTTCATAGTTCAAAGCATCAATATGATTTCAAAACATTTGTCTTATTTCATTTTATTCTATGTTTACCTGGTTACTTGTTTGTTTTTGTGGTAAAGAGAGTTATATTTTCCCATTCTCTGCTAATATATTTTATATAGTATATTTGAATCATTAGGAACTCATTCAAGTTCAACAATTTTTTGTTTAATTATTTAACCCCTCCCCAAGATAAGAATGGCAAAAACTTATCTAGTAGGCTAATATTTATATCTTTGTATAGCGTGCTTTTTTTGAGTTTCGCTGTATTTTGTGCCATGATTTATATCTTTTATTTCAGGAGTTAGCGAAAAAAGGTGGCCACAACGAAATTTGCTCCTTGGCCCATAGAGATAATGTTTTGTGCACCTAATACTAACACAAACCAGACAAAATCTGATCTAAGGTTAGGCAATTTTTCTGGTGTTTCAAAATCTCATCTTTTCTAGTTCTTTTGGAAATACAAATGTTATATGTTAATATGCATCAACCCATTTAGCTGCCACATTATCATGTTTTCACTCTTAAGTGCTACATCTTATTTGAAAATTATATTTTGCTTTACAGTTTGAGGTATTGGTTTAGAGCCAAAGGAAAACTTTCAGATGATCAAGCTCTGCATAGGTCAGTGATCCCTTTAAATGCCAAATACTTTTCTTTTTGTCTATACGTATTCCTTACTAGTTGTGGCTGCTCATGACTTAGCAAAATACTTGAAACCTTTTCTGCATATAGTGTAGCTTACTCGAGTCTGCTCTGTCCATGCCCATGTGCACACACACATCCTTTCCAGTTTCCCATCTTGGCAGAGAATTATAAGCATATGGCAACTCGTGTATGTATATAGATTGGGGGTATAGCTCAAATTTTCTTATCTTTTATTTAGTTTATGTGGTTTTCTTTTTACATATGTGTAGTAGCCTTTGCTTCAGATCTGATATTTAGTGATGTCAGTTTGAATCCACACCGCAGAAAGGGTTTTAAGTCAGCTTCCCTTAGCCTGGACCACTCGTAAGCATCTGCTATAATCTGCATCATATCAACATTATTCTTATCGTCTGTGGGCCATAGTCCCGCAACCCAAACTTCATTTTGACATTATTTACTCTTTCCTTCTAGTTTTCCAGGATGTGGTTCCACCGGCATCTTGGGCTGATGACTGGTTATTGTTTGTGGTAGGTTTAAGATTATGTCTATTTTCACGTATGAATTAGCATTGAAAATTTTTTTTCACTTTCTTAATGAAACAAAATCATTAATGGAACCATCTACAAGATCGTTAATGGAAGTTCATTAAGCATAAAGAGAAAGAGGTTGAGGGAGAAAAAGATGCAGAGAAAAATGAGAAGAAAAAGAAGAAATGCACAGAGAATACCCAATCATCTTTCTTTTTTTTTGACCATTTGACTACTTGTCCTACGTGGCAAGTTAATTGGCCACGTCAGCTAATTAACTGCCACGTCAATTATTCCGTTAAGCTTGTGACGGAAAACTTTAATGAGTGACTGATTTGTCACTT
This sequence comes from Gossypium anomalum, assembly GCA_025698475.1. Taxonomy (NCBI): domain Eukaryota; kingdom Viridiplantae; phylum Streptophyta; class Magnoliopsida; order Malvales; family Malvaceae; genus Gossypium; species Gossypium anomalum. The sequence goes on from CM046966.1 coordinate 24,404,124, forward strand.
TTCAATAACGTTAGTGACTGTTTTGTTATTTTTTTAAAGTTCAATGACTGAAATAAAACCCAGGTGATTATTTTGTCAGTTACCCCAAAGTTGAGTGAATGTTAGTGTAATTTAGGGGTTACCTTTTATTCTAAAATTTGAAGAAAACATCCACAAGATCAAGATTTTCTCGATTTAATGGCAGTCCTCGAATTTACATAAATTTACTGGCAAAAATAATTGACTGAACTAGTAAATTAAAAAATTACTAAACTTCAAGTCTTGATTCTCATAATAAAATATAATAAAAACGAAAAAAAAAACACAAAAAATTAATACAATGACCAATTAAGTCAATTGCTGCTCTTTTTCTGCTGAGCAAATTTGCAATTTGTTAGTTGGTGAGTGAAAGAGGTAATAAACCGAACATGTAGCAATCCCACAAATCTAAAATAAAAGCGAAAGTGTTTTCATAACCAAATCTAGATTGTTGGGTCTAGGGTCGAGGAGAGATGCAAAAAAGTCGAGGTGAAGAGTGGAGACTGAAGAGAACGAAGTGGCCAAAAGGAACACCAGTTTCGAAGATCCTAGGGCAATTTGTTTTGTAGCGGCAGCAACATCAACAACCTTTGCTACAGCAACAACTTTTACAGCAAAAGTATCAACAACACCTAGTACCATAGCTATAGTGATGGACAGGGAGACCGGAGATGAGTGAAGGATTTGCCCAACTTTAGAAACTGATGAAGAAGAATTGAAGGATGGAGTGTTTGATTTAGGGATTTTGACTTAGGGATAGGAAATAGGAATGAGATTTTGATTTGGGGGAAAGTAAAAGGGCTTGGAGGGGGAGTATAAAATAATTATTAATTAGACTAAATAATATAAATTTAAAATTTAAAATTATATAGTTTAACATTCGGTTTATTCTAATTATTTGAGTTATTTAAATTTGAAAACTTAACTCAATTCGAACTCGAAATTTGAAAAAAAAAAATTCGAGTCAAAACAAATTTTGCTCACCCCTACCTGCCGTGACAACATTGTCAATGTCAATTGAGTTAAAACTCAATCAACAACATTTATCTTTTAACTCATAGCAAACCCATTATGAGAAAAATAACATACATCACAATTTTCAAAAACCAATTACTTTAATGTAGTAACATCTATCTTTTATCCATCATTAGGGATATGACCATGCAAAGCGTGTTTCGACATTTTATTATTTAAAATGTTTATAAATTTTAATTTTTATTTATTTATTTATGTAAATTTTTAATAATTCTTCTATCATCCTAGATATTTTCAATTTATTAGATTTATAACTCAGACACTTACAAATGATTTATTTGATTTTTAAATATTTAGTATTTAACATTTCATAAAATAAATATTGGATTTTCATTTTCTTTGAATGAAATAAAAATAAAATAAAATTACTTAAAATTTTGAAAATAAAATTACTTAAAATTTTAAATTAAAAAGATTAGTCTAATTTGCACTCCAATAATTTTATTTTCAAAGTGGCACTGTATGCTTTCTTATTTGTTCAAATATATTTTTAGTGTATGTATTTTCTATTAATTTTATTTTTAAAATCTAAAAAGCTCAATAATTATGGATGGGTCATTTATTTTATTTTTTTGGTAAAAGGTAAAAATTATAGATCAATTACAAAGGAGCAGTAAAGTTATAAAGCCAAATTTTGAACATAATTTCTAATTTGATCAGCAATTTTTGAAAGTAATTCTTGAAAAACGTGAGAGCTAAAAGGAAAATCTATCATCAACCCAGCTAGAGTATGAGCAGCAGTATTTACTTCTCTCGAAACCTATTGAATTTTCACCCTCCAATCTATTCTATAAAGTTCTTGAATTCTCAAAATCAATCCCTTATTTATATGTTTTTAGAGCCTATCATTAAGGGTTTCAACAGCTAAAGCACAATCCAATTCAACAATTATATTATTCCATTTAGCAGACCAAGCCAAATGTAGACCATCATAAATCGCTTGTAACTCAACTTGTTCAACACTACATCTGCCAATATTTTTTCCAATCCCATAAATCCACCTACTCTGATCATCCCTGGTAAAGAAATCATTTTTATTCTATTGATTTATGTGTTCTAAATAACATAGAGTACTACTCCATATATGGGGTTTTTTACCCCAATATATTAAAAAATATATATACAAAAATGAGTTATCAGTCAGATTAATTACGAAAATGGTATACTTTTTTAGGTCGCGCCTACCTGACAGGCGCAACCTATTTTTTTAATATTAAATTTTTTTGTTTACAAAAACATTATTTTTTTTAATATTTATATTAATATATGGGTAAAAATACGAGTTTTATACAGGTAAAAAAAATCTGAAACGGTCGAGCCTGTCAGGTAGTCGCGCCTGACAGGTAGGCGCAACACCCCTCACCCATGCTCCTGTTGTTGCCCCTATAGCTACTGCTGTTGTTGCTACCCCTTCAGCTGCAGCTGTTGCTGCCCCTATTTTCACCATGCATGAGTCATATCATCATGGGAAAAAGAAATCTAATAGGGGACCTTATAAGCATGGTCCCCCAATTTGAAGCAGGCACCACCGAATGTGAAAAAGAAAGGAGAGAATGAAGAAGGAAGAAGAAGAAAAAAAAAAAGATAATGTATTATTTTAGTAATTTATTATAAAATTGTTGTGTTTTGTGAGTTTAGTAATGTAATTTTTTTTTTAAATAATTGTATAGTTATTTTGTTAGTAGTATGATTCGGTTATAAATTGTTAGTGTTTTGTATTTTGTTATAGTTATTTATTTTGTTAATAATTTATGAGATTAGGTTACAAATTGTTAGTGTTTATTTATTTAGGGTATTGTGATTTTTTAGTAATGTAATTTTTTTAAAAATATTTTTATAGTTATTTTGTTAGTAATTTATTATTAGGTTATAAAAATTGTTAGTGTTTAGTGGTTTAGTGTATTGTGATTTTTTTAGTAATATATTTTAAAAAAATAATTTTATAGCTATTTTATTAGTAATTTACGATTAGGTTACATAAGTTGCTAGTGTTTAGTGGTTTAGTGTATTATGATTTTTTAGTAATGTATTTTTTTAAAAAATAATTTTATAGTTATTTTGTTAGTAATTTATGATTAGGTTACATAAAATCTTAGTGTTTAGTGGTTTAGTGTATTAGTGTATTGTGATTTTTTTAGTAATATATTTTTAAAAAAATAATTTTATAGCTATTTTATTAGTAATTTATGATTAAGTTATATAAATTGTTAGTGTTTAGTGATTTAGTGTATTATGATTTTTTAGTAATGTATTTAAAAAATAATAATTTTTTAGTTATTTTGTGTTAGTAATTTATGATTATAAATTGTTAGTGTTTATAGTTTAGTGTTTTGTGATTTTTTTAATGTAATTTTTATATAATATAATTTTATATTATTATTTATTTATTTGATAATTTTTATTGATTTATTAAAATGTTGATTAAATTTGTTGTTATATAATTTTATAGATTATTTGAAAAAAACTAATTACGTATGTTTCTATTCTTTTTTTTTAATTCATATGTTTTTTATATTTAGATAGTTTATATGTTTTTAATTATATTATTATTGTTATCTAACATTTTTTTTATTGTAGGTAAATAATGAGAAATTATGAGATATTTACCATGTTTGTTTCTAAAATTTGAAATAATTTATTGTATTTTTTGAAACAAATTAAATGAATTCAATTTTTTTAATTGCAGATTTGCAACAAATGGGTTCTTTGATTGATAATAAAAATCATATATCAAGTACCATTAATGAGATGGTAATAAAATTTTTATTTGATAGTCATGTTATTTGTTGAATTAAATTATATTGTATTAACTATTTTGCTAATATAATAATGTCAGGGCCCGTACCGCTTATTGAAGGGCCGTGTTAATAGTGTAGGGTTTCAGCCAGATGAACGCCTAATACCGTTCTTGGAGTTAGCCGGGTTTGGATCAGCGGCATTGATCCGAACTTTTGATCTGCGATATGACTTGATTTCCGCTTTAGTCGAGCGATGGCATAAGGAGACCCACACATTTCATTTGCCGTGCGGGGAGTGCACCATCACTCTAGAGGACGTTTCACTACAGCTCAGGCTCCCCATCGACGTGAACGCAGTCACTAGCGTAAGTTCGATCTCCAAGTCGGCTACCCTTTGCTATGAATTACTTGGACGCTCGCCAAGTGAGGGGAAATTTGCCAGTTTGAGGTTTTCATGGCTAAAGGTCAATTTTGAGTATTTGCCGAGTACTGACAATGAACAGGAGGTGATGCAGGCCATTCGAGCTTACATTATGCACCTTATAGGGGGTGTACTTATGCCGGATTCAAACGGCAGTACGGTCCACTTGATGTACTTACCCCTATTATCTAATTTGCAAAACACCCGTTCATACAGTTAAGGGTCTGCAGTGTTAGCCATGTTGTACCGCGAATTTTGTCGGACGACCGATTTTTCTGCGATGGACATAGGCAGATGCCTCATACTGCTGCAGTCATGGGCACTTTATCGGATGTTATTCTTGGCATCCATTAGCCACCAATCATATATATTTCCACTTGTTAATAGTTGATGAATTTTTATTCGTTATAACAATTAGTTGACTTTTTTTCAATTATGTTGTTCTAACAATTTGTTTCCGTAGATGGAGCACAAATCCGGGTATCGGGAGGTTATACACGGTTTCGATATACCGTCTGATGATCGAGAATCATTCTAGAGAGGGGGTAAGGTTTTCCAATATCAATTTAATTTTATTATTTTATTTCACTCAACCCGCGTTAATATAAAAATGTAATTAACTGTGCAGTTTATTTGGATGTCGTATTCTGTTCTAGAAATTATGGCAGTCATTCCCTCCTCTGCCCACGTTCACTCAAACTTATGGTGCATTAGTACACCCGTTTTCAATTTTTAGATAGTGGAGTGGTATCATGGCGATCGAGTTCTTCGGCAGTTCGGTTGCATACAATATATCCCGACACTGCCAATACGATTGGGGGATATCCATGGGATGAACAGGAGGGGAAAGCATGGGCTTGATTGGGGAGATGTGCATGAAGAATATATTACGGTGTGGAACAATCGGTTTGGGAGGGTACCTCAGATGGATCGTGGTTTGGATCTCCAGCCCTCGTTAGAGTACTTACAGTGGTACTGTGAGATAGGGAAACCATTTTTGTTTGGTGGGCGGTCGATGGTAGTCCCCCAGCATACGACACGAATTGGGCAACATCTTCTAGATCCGCATCATGCACCAGAGCCGGAGCTAGAGCCGGTGCCAGAACAGGAGCTAGAACCGGAACTACACTCTAGAGGTAGTTCTTGTCATCCAGATTTGGGAGGCGAAGACTATTTCTCAGGCTCCTCAGACCACGGATATCATTCAGAGTTTGATATCTTCAGCCCATTACCTCTTCAGTACTCTAGTCATCTCGGCTCATATATACCTCAGTACTCCGACCCGTATCCACCACCGTACTCCACTCCTCCAGAGTCGTATCCACTGCCGTACTCTACTCCTCCCAGCCCATATCCACCGCCGTATTCTACTCCCCCCGGCTCAAGTTCATCGATGGCATTTGAGACATATGATTTCTAGTCTATGTTTCGCACACCCCCACATACTGATGAAGAGAACATTGATCAGCGCAGTAGCCCGCAACATGAATGATCGTCGATTTTTCGTGTGATAAGTTTTATAAATTTGTAATGACTCATTCTTGAAACTAACTATGATCACGACGTAGGCAAGCGTACCTATCGAACAGTAGTATAGCTTTAGCAAGACCGGATTGTCGAACCCAAAGGACTATGAGTACTAGTAATGACCGTCTTTTTATTATCTAGCCGAATAAAAGAGGATTGTTTTGACTAACTAATTAAACTAAGAGCTTGCGTAAAATAGAAATTGGGAAATTATCATGTGTGGAAAATGATTTATTGAGACAATACCTAAGGAAAAATCCACCTAGACTCTTACTTGTTATTCTGGCTCCGAACCGGACGATTTATTCATTCAACTTGTTCCATAGAAATCTCTAATGTATATTATTATCCCTTTCGAGACTAACAACGTCTAATCCCTAGGTTGAATAACCGAGAGTTATCTCTAATTAACACCCTAAGGTTACATTAACTCGATTTATGGATTCCCTTATTAGGTTTCACCCTAATCTGGCAAAATCTTGTCACCCTATCTCTAGGCGCACAATCAACTCCGCTTAATTACGACAAAGTTACTCTTAGTCAGGGTCTATTCCTCCTCCAACTAAGAGTAGTAACTTGAAGTGATATCCTGAAATATCAAAACAAGAATTAAGAACACGTAATTAAGAACAAGTTAAATATTTATCATACGATTCAGAAATAATAACAAGGTTTAGTCATAGGTTTCATCCCCCTTAGGTATTTAGGGGTTTAGTTCATAACTAAACAAGAACACATCTCAGAATAATAAAAATTACAAAACATAAAGAAAACCCAAAACTCCTGAAGGAGAGGTTGAGGAGAGATCTTCAATCTTGATGGTGGCTTCGCTTCTGAGATGGATCAATCGGCTTCTTCGGAGTAATTCCTTACTCCCTATTCTCCGTCTCCCTTTTTTTTCCTCTTTTAGGGTGTATTTATAGGCTTTGGAATGCCTAAGAAGCCCTAAAATTTGGCCTTTTCCGAATGAAGCTTAACTAGGGTTCGGCAGGGACACGCCTGTGTAGCACGGCTGTGTGCGATTACTTCAAGCCATGTTCAAACCTGTTAGATTGGCACGGGTGTGTCAGCTACCCATGTGAATCGTGCTTCAATTCTGCCAGATTGACACGGCTGTGTGATCTGCCCGTGTGAGGAGGTCCAGGTCGTGTTAATTTTTTGCTTTGGCCCATTTTCTCCATTTTTGGTCCGTTTCTCGTTCCTTTCGTTCTCCTATGCTTACCTAAGGATAAAACATGAAATTAAGGCATCAAGAGCATCGAATTCACCAAATCTAAGGAGAAATCATTCATAAAATGCGTTAAGCATGGGTTATAAATATGTATAAATTATGGTTTATCAGTGAACGTCGAGCTCCACAAAAATATACCCCTAGAACCACACCATTAAACCATCAATTTTAGGGGGTTTTGTAATATAAATAACTTAATTTTTATGTAACATATATTTTGGCATTTTATTTATCAATTTAATTTATTTTTTTGGCAAATTAAATAGTCAACGATGACTATTTATGTAATGAGTTTTTTTCCATTTTATTACAAAGGATAGTCATCATTCCCCCTGTTGAAGAACGTAATTATAATAGTAAATGAAATACATAATAAATTCGGGTTAAGTATGTATGAACACGAATAATCATGCTTCACCCGAAGTAAGTATGTAAATTGTACATAAACATGTACTTTGAAGGCGAATTATGGAATTGCTTGGGTTGAAATACATAATAGAAAAAATGATAAGGAGTATTAAAAATAATCAATTTTAAAATACTTAAAAATTAAAGAGAATGACAGAAATGCAAATCAATCAATCAATCTATTTAATGTACAACATCTCAATTTCTATCCGATCGCGACGATTGTCCAATATGGTAGTTTCGGAGCGGACATTTACTCCGATTATGACCGGCTAATCTACATACTCCACACAGCTTCCCATCAGATTTCTCTCTAATGTCCATTTCGTTACGGATTCTGGATGATTGCGGACGACCTTTCGGGTTCTTACACAATCCTTTGTCTGGGACAAGCTCGAAGGTCTTCAGAGGAACCTCCCAAGTAGATAGGTCAAGAAGCACAGGAAACCTATTTTCCCATACACGCAACGTGCGTTCGAGGGTATACACTACATCGATAAATTGATCTACATTGAGCGAGACTTTAGCACAAGCTGCCACGACATGTGCACAAGGATAATGAAGTGTCTGAAACCTCCTACAATCGCACCGTCTATTTCGGAGGTCAACTCTGTAGGACCTAGGTGGTATACTGGGTCGACGATCGATGGTCTCTGTCACGCGAAACGTTTCATTACGTCGTGAATATACTTCTACATTCATCGACCTCGCCATCTGATAGTTTGCAACCATTGCATCCCTAACATCTTCGACAAACACGTGTCCTGCCTCCATCTGGTTGACTTTTTGCTGACTCATTCTTGGCATCAAGGTAACCAACCTGTAGAATGTAGTCGAAATGAAAGATGAAATTGGAAGATGTCGTGTTTTCAATGACACAGCGTTGATGCCTTCCACTAAGTTTTTGGTCATTTGACCGTAACGAAAGCCCTCGTCAAAACTTTGAGCCCATTGCCACAGCTCCATGGTACCCAACCATTATCATAAAGATGTGTTCGTCTGACCTTCCATGTCACTCTCAAGTCGAGTCATCCTTTACCGGAAAATGTGTGGCTCAAGCTCATACGCTGTGTATGTATTAAGAAAATATAAGTTACAGTCTCGCCACAAAACATTAGGTTATATATTGAAAGGATAAGGTTATTTTTTACCCATTTTCACAAATTGTCTCTTCCAGTCTGGATTCTTATAATCTTGATGGAAGTTAGCCGCAATGTGTTGTATGCAGTAAACGGATCTCCATGGCACACCGGAATGCCTAATGGCGGTAATTAATTATTTCCCTCTATCGGAGATGATGCAAATATTATCATTACTAATAACATACCTCCGCAGGTTTGTAAGGAAGAATTCCCACGACTCCATGTTCTCCTTATCTACGATGGTAAACGTAATTGGGAACACGTTCTTGTTCCCGTCCTGAGAAATCACAAGAAGTAAGATCTGTGTATATTTACCGTATAGCCATGTCCCATCTACTTGCACAAATGGCTTGCAGTGGGGAAATGCACGGACACATGGATCAAACGTCCAGAACATCCGTTGAAAAATTCTTTTTCCTGGTTGTAGTTACTGATCTGGGTCGTAATAAGGTCGTGTCTACAACTCAATGATAGTCTCCGGTATGTACTCCCTCATAGCGGCAATCCATCCTTGTAACTCACTGTATGATGCATCCAAATCTCAGTACAATTTCCCTATTGCCATTTGTTTAGCTATCCATGCATTTTGGTATGATACTCGATACTGGAATCGTGCCTGCATTTCAGCAATCAGCACCGAAACTTTAATGGTCGGCATGTCTTCAACCATTGGCATGATACACGTACAGATAGTTTTGGAATCAAGTTTCCGATGATCTTCTGTCATACGTGTTGAAGCGTGTGAGGCCCAACAAATTTTCTTATCTCTCACATCTGCGACTTTTGGATAAATGCAACTCGTATCTGCCAATTGCAACCTTCCGCCTACTTTCAACACTCTCCAATATATAATGTCAGTTTAGACACGACGACTTCGTAGTCTACTGATATATTCATACTATACCGCTTAATGGAAAATACGCACTCTTCCTTACTTTCGAATCTCTGGCCCACGAACAACTCCTCAGAATCAGAATATAAGGCCATCTGGTGATCAGGTAGTATTTCAGGGTACTCCAGAAACTTGGCTACATGCGCTGCATCGGGGTCTATCCGAGACATGTGTGCCCTAGGATTAATGTGTATCACAATACGACGAATCTGGTTCCCGACTAAAGACGCATTAACATTTTCATCATCATTCACGCCTTCATCGTCAATATCATGCGGGACCTCATCCACGTCGGGATCACTATCACTGTCGACTCCATAATCAGAAGGATCACTACTATGATATACATCATCACCAACCACAGTAGTCTCGGGTGTAGCATTAAGATCAATGTCGATCCCATGTATAGTTGATTGACTACCAACGTATGATACCGAAACCACCATACATGGTTCTTGAGCTCCAACTTCTTCACCCAATGTAGTGGGATCTTCAGTTACCTCCACACCAGCTAACTCAGCAAATAACTGAATCGGTGCATTTTGGTTGCTCCAAGTCCCACAATAAAGAGCGACCATTATCTCTACATCTTCATCGTCTACAAGTTCCACATGTATAAATTTCTTCACTAATTTTTTCCTTCATGTTATCAAACGAGATATTTCTATTGAATCTAATTGCTATTTGTTTGCGACATTCAAATATACATCCCACGCTTGTTGTCAAAATTTCTCCATCGAAATAAATGCATACGAAAAACTGATTCTCCATCTTCAATACGAAAAAAGATTTCAAAATTCTTAAAATAGTTTCGAATAGCAAAAAAGTTATATAAAATTTTTAATGCAAAATTTTTCATTCAGAAGCTAACAAAATTAATAATCTAACAAAATAACTTTTAAATAATAAAATTTCTAACAAAATTCTATATTCTATTTAAAAATAAATAAACTAAAATACCTTATCCTTCTTCTTGTTTTCCTTTCTTTCCTTCTTCTCCCTCTATTCTTACTTCTGTTCTGCTAAATTTTGTGTCTATTACTCTGCTAAATTTTTTGTATGTTGTTCATCTGATTTTCAGGAGAATATATAGGGAGAAAATGAAGCTTGTGGGCCCCATTAGTTGCGTCTACCAAGAAGGCTCAACTAGTCGCACCTACCAATAAGGCTCAACTAGTCGCGCCTGTCAGATAGGCTCAACTAGTTGAGCCTGTCAGGTAGGCGCAACTTGTGATCCGGAAAAAAAAAAACATAATAATATTTTTTTAAACGAAAAAAATTTAATATTAAAAATATGGGTTGCGCCTGTCAGATAGGCGAGACCCAAAAAAGTATACCATTTTCATAATTAATCTGGCTGACAACCCATTTTTGTGTATAAATTATTTTTTTAATATATTGGGTAAAAAACCCCATATATGATAGTTGGAAATATAAATCAGTATTGTATATAAAGAGAATTAAGGTTCACAATAAAAAATAATAATATTTATAATAAAACATGTACAAATTTAATTAATTTAATAAAAAATTAAATATGTAATTGGATCAAAACAATGATCCAAACTTGTTTAAATAAATATAAAAGCCATAATAAGTGAAAAATGATCTTTTGCTAGAATAAGCATTACATTATCAACTGATTTCACTCATAAAAAAATCTTAATAATTTGTTACATTAACAACAATAAAAAATTTAATTTTTTAATATAACTTGAAAAATCTTAAATGGTAATATAATGTAAAAGGATTCGATATTTTTAATTAAACTTGTACATGTTATATTATAAAATAATGTATAAAATGTAAATAATTGAATCAAATATTTTTAATTGTAAATATTAATTTATATAAAAATTTAAAGTATAAAATAAAAATTAACTTCATAAATTAAAAATAACATTTCTTTTGTATAATTACAGGTGTTCTTATCTGTTTTATGGTTTGAGTATGATCGTGTTTGGTTGAGGGTGATATTCAGTTAAAGTATTTTCATCAATGTCGACTCAAAGATTTGAACTTGATCCAAATACTTTCACTATTTAATTCTTCTAAATATTTGTCAGTAAATTAACATTTTAAATGTACTAAAAAAAGCTTAAAGAAAACAATTAATAAAAATAAAAGTTGGCATTTTGAAATTTTTATTGTAAGCAGAAGAAAGAAGAGATATTAATTTAAAAATTACATTAAAAAGAATAAAGTAAGTGATCATTTTGACAACAACAATTCTTTTCATTCCTATAAAATTAAACCTAAATTATTATTTTAATCTTATTAATTACAATGACTAAAGAGCACTGTGTTTATTGCCATACCTTTTTGTATTGTTTTTTCTTTTTTGCCTAGAAAAAGCCATAAGAAATTATAGAAGCTACAAAGAAGAAACACTGTAAATTTACAATACACCTAGTTTAGCTCAAACAATATAAACAATATACAATTAAAGTTCATATAACAATCAACAAAATAAATCCATGTAGTAGCATAGCCTCAAACATCATCCACACACCCTTGGCTTCCAACCATACCTCTATTTATTTTACCTCAATTGTCAGTTGATTTTATCAAATTTTCTTATATTTTTTTTCTCATCAAATAATTTTTAACAAATTTTCTTCCATTTTTTAATCAACCAAACACCAAAAAATAAAAAATCGATTGCTTCCTTGTACAAAGTTTCTACCATTTTATCATCTTCAAGCTTCCAGTCTTCTTCTTTCTTCACATGATTCTTTCCTTATACAATGATGTGGAAAACTCAAAAAAATCTTTAATTAAAGAGAATGCATAAAATAAAAAAAATAAGACAAATCTTCACTTTCATACAATGACAAAAAGATTCCTAAATCACAATAATAATAATAATAATAATAATAATAATAATAATAATAATAATAATAATAATAATAATAGCACTTTTTGAAAAATGAAAAAGTAATTGAGATGATATTGTAGATTTGTTCAATTGAAATTTTTTGGCTCGTTTTCTTTTACTCTCTGTTTTCTTTGCTTAAGCGCCAAAAGCATTGTTATTTCTTTTGAATCAACAGTTTGTTGTCTTAAATCGATTCTGTTGGACAAAACACATTAGCAAACAAAATATTTAAAACAACAAATTGTTGATTCAAGACAACAAATTTATATATAATGTAAAATATAAATAGAATAATTTATATTTAAGTTGTCAAAAACGTAAATCAATAAAAACCGTAACAATAGTTAAAATTGAAAATAAGAATAGAGATTTACTAAATGTTGTGGCCTGTTTAACACAGTCTCCTTAAGGCAGATTCGGTCGCTCCAATGGTACTTGGAGAAATGTTGGTTGAATGTCTCCCAGGATACAACAACGCAATGATAAAAGCGGCAGCAACCAACGAACAAACGATGCATTTTTCTATCACTAGAACGTTTGAAAAATATGGAGAGGAAAAGAAGAGTATTAAGAGCAACAGAAATTCGATGTGAGAGAATATGAAAGTGTATTAAATTTTGTAGAATTCATAGCCTTTTATAGGCATTGAGAATGTTGGAATTTTGAAAATTTCCACAAAATCTGCCATTAATAAGCCAATAAATCAATTTGATTAAAAAATTAAATCAAATTGATTGAAATCAAATAAATAAGATAAATATCCTTATATAAACAGATTTTGTCTACTGAGGAAAAATAATTTCATGTTGGGCTAAAATATCCGCAAGCGTACTTTGGGCCTAACATTTCAGGACACTCACGTCGTGCGAGTGCACCCCAACCCCACATATAAACACATCCCACACTTGGTATTTAATCTCACACTTGGTATTTAACCAATGTGGAATCTAAGCATTTATTTTTCCTCAACAAATATTTTCAAGTAACTTACTTTGAGCATCAATTTCTCATTCATCACTCAACCATTTTAAGTATATGATATACCGTTGTAAAGGACTCATGGAGTAGAATATGAAACCATAATTTTATGATTCAACTATCCACCTTTACCTATTGAGAATATGCCTCAACGTTCCCATAAAATGTAATTTTTTCAACAGATTCTTTGTTTATTTGAATCGATTCTTTGTTTAAATCGACTGACTCGATTCTTTTTGTTGTTTGAATCAATTGTTTATTGTTTGAATCAATTCATTATTGCATAAATTGATTCTTTGTTGTTTAACTCAATTCAAAAGCCAAATTTTTTGGCTCGTTTTTTTTCTCTCTCTTTTCTTCGCTTGAGCACCAAAAGTATTGTTGTTTCTTTTCAATTGATTATTTATTATCTTAAATTGATTCTTTGCTTATCTGAATCATTTATTTTGTTGATTGACTCAATTCTTTTTGTTGTTTGAATCAATTCATTATTACTTAAATTGATTCTTTGTTGTTTAACTCGATTCAAATGCTAACACCTTTTTAGTATCTGGCCCTTTAATTCTACTAATGTTTCAGTAACAAAGAACACTTATAAAATGGAAATGCCCAAAACAAAAGGTGAAGAAAGAAGAAGACTGGAAGCTTGAAGATGATAAATTGTGGAAACTTTGTACAATGAAACAATTGGTAAGAAAATTGTATAAAAATTGTTTAATGAGAAGAAAATATAAGAAAATCTAGAAAAATCAACACTATTATATTGACGGTTGGAATTAAATAAATAGATGGTTATGTGGCAAATTGTGATTGGCTGAAGAAAATTCTAATGGGTCTAACAGTTGGGGTAAAATGGGTAATAGTTTAATAGTTTAGATACCAATTTTAAACCAAAAAAAGTTTATAGTACCAATTTGGGAAAACTAGTATAGTTTAGATACCATTTTGTTGTTTAAGCCTAGGAAAAATGTTTCCGAAAAGTGTTCTTTGTTAATTTTTTGTGTTCTCCATTACTGTGAAAAATTGTGGTTGAAGGTCAAAATATCTTTATTAGCCATGATAATGAAAAACTAGAAATTAGTCATGTTATATGATTTTTAAATAATTTAATATAATGGTATATAAAGTATAAATTTTAAATATCTTTTAAGTAATTAATATAAATTATTTATAAAATGAATGATACATAAAATATTTCAAAAACTTATGTATAATATTAAATTATATTTAAATAATTTAATATAATAATATATAAAATATAAATTAATTTAATTTTTTTATACTTTTAAAATAGTTAATATAAATAAGCATATATTGTTGTTGTTGATTGAATTAAAAAAAAAAAATCAAAGTGGTATTGGAAGATCATCTTCATCATTAGATCCATCCTTAGATTTTGTTCTTTCCTTGTTTTCTTTCTTTATTATATGTCTTAGTAAATTTCTAATTTTCTTCAATTCTTTATTGAGTAAAATCATCCAATTTTCATTAAAAATTCCATTTTTTATACTATTTTTTTTTATTATTTCAATACACAAAGACAACACTTCTGGTTTTTTTTAATAAAATATTTCAGTTCAACATTATTTGTTTAATAAATTTACATACGAATTACATTATGTTGATATTATGTTATATTTTTTTATCCTATCATATTTTTAAAATGTGTACCTAAAATTAGCCTCTTATACATATTGATATTATTGAGGGACAATCTACACCCTAACACTACTAAACTACCATAAAGTGCTAGCCGTCCCCTGTTTTGGGATGGGGTGTGAACCCTTGGCTAATCAACGCAGGGTTATACTGAGAAGCTAATGTTGTAGGGTACTGGGGTGGGACCATTACCCTGTTCCGTTCAAACAGTTCACGCTGTTAATGTTTATCTCCAGGAGACTTCCACAGTTTCGCACACTGATCTTATGATATATATGTATATAAGAGAATGCAAATGTACTGAGTGTTCCTCACCCTTCACTCAACTGCTCCATTGATTTTGTTTTCTTTCTGTATTTTCCACACAGAAGAAGCAAAACAAAGGAAGAATATAAAATTAGGTACAATGTTGAAAGAGTTATCTTCTTTGTCTGTTATTCTCTCCGCTTATGCTTCTATTTCAGCCATGGCTATGTTAATCCGAACCATCTTAAATGAAATGCTCCCTGAAAGGATGACAAACTACATCTTCTCTATGATTTACGACTTCACTTCTGCTTACTTCTCATCCGACTTCACCTTCATAATCGAAGACCGATGGCACGCTGGCGATAACCAATTGTTTCGAGCTGCGGAGATCTACTTGCCCACCATAATTGGACCCTCCAGCGATAGCCTTCTCGTAGGTTTCGATGAGTCCAGTGTTCCCACCACACCACCAAAACGTAGCATCCTTGTTGATTGCAGGATCAAGGATGATTTTGATGGCATGCGCTTGGAATGGACTTTATCTTCTATTGAACCCAAAAAGTACTACGTCCCTACTAAGAGATTCTTCAGCTTGACCTGCAACAAAAGGGACAGAGAAAGAGTTGAGCAAAGGTACTTTCCTTATATTAACAGAACTGCACAAGAAATTCTGAACAAGAGTGACAGCCTCAGCATTTACACTTATGATCAAGAATGTTCTATGTGGGAGCCGACCGCTTTCAAGCACCCGTCAACATTTGAGACCCTGGCAATGGAGCCCCAGCTTAAGGAATTCATAATGAAGGATCTTGATTCATTCATGGAACGCAATGAGTTCTTCGAGAACGTTGGCAGGGCTTGGAAACGAGGGTACCTTTTGTATGGTCCACCCAGGACAGGAAAATCATCACTGGTTGCTGCAGTTGCGAATTACATGAGATACAATATATATGGTCATCAGTTTCAAGGTGTTAGAAACGATTACGATCTCAGACGCATACTCACATCCACCACAAACCGCTCCATTCTTCTCATCAAAGACATAGATTGCATCACAACAGCATCACATGATCGAACCAAGGTTATAGAAAAATGTGAAGTAAAAGAAGATAAAGATGAGAATAAACGCCCCTTCTCTATCAACTATCGTGTAATTCATTCATTTCTCTCCTTATCTTGGTTTGATTGACGTTGAAACAAGTTTCTGAAGTCACTAAGTTAACATAATTTTGTAGGTAACACTATCAGGCTTACTCAACTTCATTGATGGATTGTGGTCGAGCTGTGGGAATGAAAGAATCATAATTGTTACAGACCAATTTTACCCACAAGCCCAATTGAACTCACAACCCTAAATACATTTTAAACCCATCAGCCCAACATACATCAAACCCACTTAGCCCCAAACTAATAGGCAAACCCTAGCCCAAATCACAAACCCAACTAGCCCATGACCAATTTTCAGAAACCTGAAACCCTAACCTACCCTAGCGCCACAACCAACCTACTCCACCTGCCCTCTGACACCAGCACCGGTCACCATCCCCTGGCGCCACCAGCTCTGCTCCACCGTTCACCCACCCCCTGCACAGCAAACAAAGTACAATAGCAATCAAAAAAGAGACAACTTGAAAAACAGGCTATAAAAAGCCGAATATACAAGGAATGAAGGGCGTCTTTTCTTTTCTTTTCTTTTTTCCTTTCTTTCTTTTTTTTCTTTGTAAACATCAACCAAAAAGGGAGTTGATAGCTTTCAATAAACATACATAAGTCGTTGTTCAAACAAAAAAAGAGAGATCCAAGAATCAAATCAGATCAGTGGCAAAAGGTGACTATTTTTACGTGTATTTCTCATCTCAAACATCTGTATACGGATAAATAAAAAGAAAATAAAAAACAAATAAACAGCAACAGAAAAGGAGAAGAAATACGGTGGCCGGCGCCGGCGACGGACGGCGGCCGACGATCGGCCGGTGCTCTCCCTTCTCCCCTCTCTCCCTTTTCCCCTCTCTCCTTTCTCCCCTCTCTTTTTTTTTCTTTTTTTTGCCTCTGCTATTACAAATGTAATTTTTAAAAAAAATTGGCCCTTATATAGCCTCCTAAAACGATGTCGTTTTGGAGGCTGCCCTTTAGCCCCAAAACGACGTCGTTTTGAGCCTCCGACCCGATCCCCCGACCCGTTCCAAGGAGGATCCGCGTGTTTTCTACGGAAGGACTATTTGCACCTTTAGCCCTTTCGCTTTTTTTACGAATTGCAATCAATTTTTATTTTAATTATAATTTGGCCCCGTTGTTTTGCTCCGAGTTCATTCTGGTCCCCCACACTGCACAGCGTTTTAATAGCTGGGAAAATTATGCTTTCGGCCCCTCCAGGTTACGCGCGTGTTGAAATTTCGTCCTTTTCTTTTGTTTTTATTTCAAGTTCGCCCAACACTTTGTTAGCAGTCCAATTTTAGTCCTTTCTTACTCATTTTGTTTCATTATTAAATATTGTTATTATTATAATTAAATATTGTCATTATTATTCTAATATTATTAATGTTGTCAATATATTTATCATTTTTAGTGTATGTTTGCATTATATATGCATACATATATATATATGATACTATACTTAGTTACTTTAATGTCATATTATTATTGGTATTATAATATTATATTCATTATTAATGTTAGTATATATTTTAGTACATATATATGTATATAGATACTTTTCATACGGTATCATAGTTGCTGTTATTGTTATATTTATCATTTTCACTATTATTATTTTTTTATTATACATGAATATATATATATATAGATATTTTTAGTACTTATCATAATATTTTCTTATTATACTATTATGTGTATTATTTTTACTCATTTCTTTACTTTTTTATTCATTATTTTAAATACTCTTATATTATGTATATTATTCTTTTAAATATTATATTTTCTATACATCATGTATAAATTTTATATATTACGTATATATCTTGTAATATTGTACTTTTATATATATCATGTATATATTTTGAATACTATATATATATATTATATATATATCTCATGTATATATGATGCTATGTTTTAATACTATATTTTTAAATACCATCTTATGTACATATTCCTAACACCGCTGTTATTTTTATATATATACGTATTTATGTAGCATGTGTATAGTTTTTATATATATACTATTATCATTTCTAATACAGGTACATATTGTATATATTTTATTATGTACTTATTTTTTAAAATGTTTTCATGTATATATATTTCTTAAACTATTCCATATACGTATTTTGATCATCTTATGTATATACATTTTTCATATTATATTATATATCTATCCTTTAAATACCATTATGTATATAGTTTTTTTTTATATATTTGTTACTATTAAGTATACGTATGTGTAGCATCATTAATATTTTTTATATCATGTTTGCATAACTATATCAACCATTATTATATGTGTACACATATTAATATATTGTTTCCATTTCATATTTAATTCTCATATTACGTTTAATACCGTATACATCTTTATCGTTTTTAATATTATTGTCATATTTATTATTTGCTTCAATGTGTTTCTAATTCTTTCATTTATTTTTATGTTAATTAGCTCTGCATTACTTCGAAAATCTTATTCTGGTTTTCTAATTAATTTCAATAATCAAGGCAACGTACCAATTTAACATTAAGTCATCGAATTTCATCGCTATGTTGGGTGAACATCAATTGACTCGTGTTAAAACGGTACGTCCTTCTCAAAAAAATCAAAAGATTAAAAATTCTCATGTTTCAATCAGATCACAACTACATGTTACATTGAACTCGCATTTTCGAAAATCATGACAACACATGTTTTAAAAGATACCAATTTTGGGCGTTGTGAGGGTGCTAATACCTTCCTCGCGCGTAACCGACTCCCGAACCTTTTTTTTTTCTCTGGCTTTAACGTAGACCTAAACTCTGCCTTCTTTTTGTTTTAAAAAATAAATCTAATAGGTGTCCAATCACACCTAGGAAAAAAGATCGGTGGCGACTCCCTTTTTTAAAACCGAGATTCTATTTTCAAATTTTCAATAACTCGCCACAATTAGCGACCGAAAGCCAGCGAATCTTTACGTCGCTACAGCTGGCGACTCCACTGGGGAACCATTTTGAGAGTCGTGTCTGGAAGTAAACCCGCGTTGTCAAAATTTTCAAAGTTCCTTGTTCAAATTAACATTTAGTCGTGATCCTCAAATTTTTGTTTTGAAAAAGTCATGCATTCGCATTATGTTGTAAATGTTTATCTAATTTGTTTTGTCCTTTTGTTTTTCAGCTTCAAGTTTTATGGTTTTAGTTTTTTAGTTTTTTTTAAAATAAAACGAAAGGTTTGTGAGTTTCTCCCCACACACCGTACACGTGCATTTTGCATAGCATGAGCTCTATACCCGAGCTCCGTCCGTTTAAGTGAAAGTAAACGCTATGCCTTCGTGAGTTAACTTGTCCCTCCGTACAGGCTAGTGAATACTTTCGGGTTGCATATGACTTATGCTTTCGTGAGTAACTTGTCTCTCCGCATAGGCATAAGTAAATGTAACCCCTCGAATTGCTCTCGTGAGCCTGTGATGGGCTACGACCGAGGCTTCGTACTAGTCTTAGTAGATGATAGTACGAACAGTTCGAGTACCCACATAGAACCAAAACCGCATATAGTGAACTGTACGAGCCCCCTAACTAGAGCTATGCCGAACCTCCGCTCGTTTAGTAGTCACCAAAATAAGTACACGGGAGAAACGCCCCTTACCTTTTGCACTTTCACTTCGTACGCAAGGGGATTGGGTTGGTTTAATAAACTAGATTGGGTAGCGTAATTTGATAAATTTTCCATGATTTTTCTGCCTATATTTGACTACTAATCAGGGTTGTTTGTCTTTGCTTTATTTCTCATCATGCATTATAGGCATCATATTAGAAAAGTGTTGACTAGAGATCGGTTGCCAAAAAATAGGTTTCTGATGGAAGAGTTGATTATACAAACAACCGAGAAAAATACCGTGGTCCGGGATTGGTCTTTGAAAACCCAGAAAGAAAAAGGGGATAGTTTAATGGAATGAAGTGTTTCTAATCTACCCGAGCACGTAACTGTGAATGTTCGTCAGAATAATCTGGAAGACTTGGTTCGAATCTGGAATTAGTGGGACTCAGACACTAGGGGAATCTTCACTGAAAGATATGGGGATATAGCCAACCTGATTGCCATCAACGTTGACGAACAATTGATTCAAGCTATGGTCAGATTCTGGGATCCAGCTTACCAGTGTTTCACCTTCAATCAAGAAGACATGACCCCGACTATAGAAGAATACACTGCTTTACTTCGTATCGACAATGTGCAATTTTACAAAATATATGTGAAAGAGCCCAAATCGATGACTTTTAAGAAAAATTTAATGAGATTGACAGACATGACCGACACATGGGCCAAAAAACAGATCAAGAAGAAGAATGAAACCAGCTATATTCCATGGTTTTCCTTGCGAGACTTGGTTCTGAACCACCCCGACATGTTGAAGAGGGTAAATCTGTTCGCTTTGGCCATTTACGATTTGATCGTTTTCCCAAAAGTGCTTGGACACATAGAAGTTGCAGTAGTGGATTTCCTTGAAAGGTTAAAACAAGGAATCAATCCTGTCCCAACTATCCTGGCCGAAACCTTCA
Source organism: Gossypium anomalum (assembly GCA_025698475.1). Classification (NCBI taxonomy): domain Eukaryota; kingdom Viridiplantae; phylum Streptophyta; class Magnoliopsida; order Malvales; family Malvaceae; genus Gossypium; species Gossypium anomalum. The sequence continues at coordinate 24,425,000 of CM046966.1, forward strand.
GATCACTAAGCATCTGTAGGAGAAAGGGGGAAAGTCGTTTCATCGGATGTGCGCAGTTACTCAACGTTTGGATCCTAAGCCACTTCTGGAAAGTAGAGCACACACCGTTCCATATGTTTTCTAAAACATTCTCCCCATTAGAAGCTTATCTCGAGAAAGAATGGCCAAAGGAAGTCACCGAATAGTATTGGATTTCAGTTTGTCAGAATCTTCGTGCTGAAGATGTAACCTGGAGAGCACCGTGGATACGTCCTTCGGTTCTGTTATACAAAGTGGGAAACCAAGATTGGGTGCCACAGCTTGGATTATAGGGAGGAGTTGGTTATGCTCCATTAATGGTCCAAATACAATTTTCTTCACGATAATTTATACCTGTCACTAGAGGATTATCACAGTCCGAGTTTACTTTCACGGGTGAAGGTTATATGAAAAGGGTCCGAGACACTGCAAAGTCTTAGAAGAAAATTCATCTGATGGAATTGGCTCTATACGCTGATACCTTCACCCAAGATTATGACATATGGAGGAAGTAACAGGTGAATAGTTAGCAAATCTCGTCGACAAACTACACCGTCCAAAATCCTTTCTCGGAAGAAGTACCATCTGAGCTAGAAATGGCAAGACAAGAATTTGAACGAGAAAAGGCCAAGATGTCTCGGGACCTTAGTACTCTTCAAGAGGAAAACTACCAACTGAAGATCGAAGTTCAGATTGAAAGATATAGAACCGAGAAAGTGCAAAAAGAAGTTGAAGTCGTAAGAAATGACTTAAGGGACCTCCATCTAGAGAATAAAAAGTTAAGAGGCATAATAAAGAACAGTGGGTTGGGCAAGTCGTCAGCAGAATGGAAGGAAGAAATAGCAATATCAAAGGAGGGATGGAATTCTGAAAAGGGAAAGCCAAGAAAGAAGAAGAAAAAGCTGCGCATGTGATGATGGAGTTAAGGAAGAAGAATGCCATATATGAAGTTATGTCTGCCGAGGTAATGACTAGTCAAGCTAAACGTCAAGAACTAAAAGAGAGGATAGGGATTTAGAAGACATGCTGTAAGACCATCAACAACAGCTAGATACTCTCTTGAAGGCTCTGGAAGAAAAGAATAGTCAGTATGATAGAGACATCCATGCTTATGAAGAGGGTCTCCAAGAAAAAGAAATGCAACTCAATTTCTTGATCAATAAAATTCGCAAGGCAGCTATGCAAGTTGTGTAGTTATCCGATGAGGCCGAAGCTCTCAGTTGCCAATTCCCTCCGAGCCGAAGATCAAGCATGTCAGAGTTCTTAGAGCGAGTGAAGAAACAAGGCGATGTGGCTAGGAAATTTGTGTAACTGTTGAATCAAGAAAAATGGCGAAACTTTTTGTAATAGACTCTTTTGATAAATGAAATGCCTAAGTATGGGGCTATCTTGAAATCAACACTAAAATTTTTGCATATTTATTCATGATTAACATTCATTTATCATTCATTTGTCATTCATTCATTCATTGCATATATATATCACCATAATCATCCACCAAGGCTAAAACCGTATAACTCGCAGTTGCGACACTTCAAGACTAGAATCAAGTCATTCGTATAGAACGCGTCGACAAGCCAGGGCAATGGAGGTTGAATTCAATGAAAGAATTGAAAGGATGGAAAGAGTTCAAAGGGAATTACAAGAGCAGTTGGCCAAGTCATAGCAAGAGACAAGAGACTTAATGGTGAGATCTCGAGAAGAATCGCTCGAACAAAGAGACCAAATGGCCAAAATGATGGAAATGATGTCAGCTCTAGTAAAAGGAAAGGGACCTATGAACCCTGACGTTGTGGAACCACAGTCAAGGGTTAACACCAATCAGGATTTACTCCACCGCACGCCCACGCAACACAAAGAGGGTACGCTCAATGGGAACCCACAGGCCTGGAACAACGACCTGCACCACCTACTAATTTGGGGCAAGGAGTGTTAGTATCAAACCCAGGGGCTAGTCCTGCTGATCCACTCGTTCCAGATTAGGACGATCCAGCAGAGATAGCTAGGTTGAAAATGGATGATCACGACGCAAAGGAGAAATATAAGAGCCTAGAGGAAAGGCTCAAGGCGATAGAAAGCACTGAAGCCTTCTCTGCACTAGGTGCTAAAGAACTCAGTTTGGTACCAGATCTAATTCTGCCTCCGAAGTTCAAGGTGCCTGATTTTGAAAAGTACAATGGGACAAGATGCCCAAAAGCGTATCTCATCATGTTTTGTCAGAAGATGACCGGCTATGTGAACGAGGATAAGCTACTCATACATTGTTTTCAAGATAGTCTAGTAGGATCAGCTCTTCGGTGGTACAACCAGCTTAGTAGGGAAAAGATCTAATCCTGGAAGGACTTGGCGTCAGCATTCTATGAGCAGTATAAGCATGTGTCAGATATGGTGCCTAACCGAATGACTCTGCAGATGATGAAGAAGAAACCAACGGAGACCTTCAGACAATACGCTCAAAGATGGAGAGATATCTCGGCCCAAGTAGAGCCTCCACTGACGAAGACTGAGATAATGGTTCTTTTCATCAACACTCTGAGAGCACCATTCTATGACAAGCTAGTGGGAAGTGCTACGAAGGATTTTTCAGATATCATAATATCTGGAGAACTCATCGAGAATGCCATCAAAAGTGGGAGGATGGAAGGTCAAGAAAGTTCAAGAAAGGTAGCGCCCATGAAGAAGAAAGTACGAAAAGCCCATCTGGTGGGAGTAGGAAACTGTTACACCCCTAATCCATATCCAAATCAACCCCGACCTTGAAATTATCCACCTCTAAATTTTTATTATCCTCCTCAAAACCCTTACTACCAAACACCACCTCCTTCCTACCCTGTATATGTCACAAACAACCAAAGACCTGTTGCCATATTTCCATAAAACACTGTACCCGTTCAAAGCCAACCTAGAAACGAACCAAGACCAGCAAGGCCCAATCCCGAGAAACCATAATTTACTCTTATTCATGTACCATATGGGGAATTATACCCAAAACTCTTAAAAAAGCAATTAATATCTCCCCATTACATGGCACCCCTTAAGCCTCCACACCCGAAATGGTATGATCCAAACGTTAGTTGTGCATACCATGCTGGAAACCAGGGGCATTCTACGGAGAACTGTTTTGCCTTCAAAAGGAGAGTTCAATGACTCATCGATGCGGGCATTTTGCGTTTTGATGGTACTAGCGGTACGACCGGGAATCCATTCCCAAACCACACCGAAGGGAATGTGAGCGCAGTAGGAGAAGAGGACGAACGGCAAAGTAGAAGATGGGTTTCTGAAATAAGAACACCTCTGCAGAAAATATGAGAGGTACTAGTTAAAAAAGGATTGCTCTGTCATGGAGTATTTGAAGGAAGAAGTGCAAAAGGTCACAGTTTTTGTGAGTTCCATGGTATTGAAGGGCATGACATTCAGTCCTGCGAGGAGTTCAGAAGTTTACTGCAAAATATGATGGATAATAAGGAGATTGGGATCTTTTATAACGGCGAAGAGGCCAATAAATGAGAAATATGTGCCTCTGACAATCAATCAACAGGTTTCCCGTATAGCGCCTACCGACCGTTAATAATTTATTACGACGCGAAGAAGGAGCCGGTGAAACCAAAAGTGATAATCGAAGTACCATCTCCTTTCACTTATAAGGATAATAAAACAGTACTGTGGAGGTACGATGTCAACATTGTCATACCTGAAGGTGAAAAGCCCGAAGCCACAACTGGAGATATTGGAGAAGTAGGCCATTTTACCCGCAGTGGGCGTTGTTATTCTAAAGAAACTAAGCCGGTAAAGAAGAATAGCGACTTGAAACAAAAAGGAAAAGCAGGAGACTCCATTCGTGCAAGAAACTAAAAAGCTTGTGGATGAGGAGGAAGCACAGAAGTTCTTGAAATTTATCAAACACAGTGAATACAATATGGTGGAACAATTGAGCAAGCAGTCAGCACGAATCTCAGTTTTATCTCTACTGTTAAATTCAGAGCTACACCGGAACGCTTTATTGAAGGTGTTAAATCAAGCTTATTTAGAAAATAATATATCTATTGAGAAGCTTGATAGGTGGGTAAACAATCTGAATGCGGACAATTTTATCTCTTTTAGTGATGATGAGATACCGCCAAACGGTAGAGGCTCGGTAAAAGTACTGCATATTACGACTCGCTGCAAGGGCTACATAATACCAAACGTGCTCATCGATAATGGGTCGGCGCTCAACGTCATGCCGTTGGCCACGCTTTCCAGAATTCCGATGGATCTGTCCTATTTAAGGCCCTGTCATTCTATGATAAGGGCATTCGACGGGACAAGGCGTGAAGTCATGAGAAAGATTGAGATCCCTCTGGAAGTGGGCCCTTATATGTATGAGGTTGAATTTTAAGTCATGAACATTACACCTTCATACAATTGCCTCTTGGGAAGACCTTAGATCCATTCCGCCGGAGCAGTCCTATCATCCATCCACCAAAAAGTAAAATTTATCATGAATGGCTGTTTGGTCACAGTCGAGGGAGAAGTAGACATTGTCGCGTCTATCTCTGCCGATGCACCTTACTTGGAAGTGAGCAAAGATGCAATAGAATGTTCCTTCTGATCCTTGGAGTTTGTCAATGCAACTTTTGTCGCTGAGGGAAACAGAATTCCTGTGCCTAAGTTGTCGAGAAATACCAAGATGGGTATCAAGCTGACTGTGGGGAGAGGAGCCTGAGCGAGGAAAGGTCTTGGAAAATTTAAGTAATGAATAGTCAGGGCTCTAAGGCCAGTGCATCATAAGGCTCGATACGATTTAGGTTTTAGCCAGACGCACGTCAAAGAAGGAAACAGTGGAAGAAAGATCAGGAAAGAAGGATTGCGAGAACTTTGGGACGAGAACCAGAATGGGAACCCATGGAGTACCCTCATTTGTCAAGAACATTTACATCTGCAGGAGTGATATACCCGAGGCATGATAATTCACAGAACACGCTAGTATTAATCGAGAAGGGTTTTCAGAATGTCAGTATAAATGTCATTGACAAAGGGGCTGGTGCAAGTAAAGACGTCTCAAGGATACACCCTTGTCCCCCAGGTTTCATGTTGAACAATTGGACTGCCGAGGACCTTCTTGTAGTTTATAAGTCTTCAAAGTAATACTCAAACATTAACCCTCTATTGTGTCCTTAGATATAATAGAATTCTTTTGTAAGAGCTTGCATTCGCTCTTTATCATTCAAATGAATATCAATGAAGATGCATTTTGTCACGATTTTTCACATTATCACTAATTTCATAATCATTTTCTCATTTCATAGCCTATCCTTACATTTGCCTCATGCCATGACATAACATTTCATTTGTTGGTTCCAATACTTGGATACCTCTCTATAGTTTCCTTTTCCATCCAACTTTCAGGTGCTCAGATATCGACGACATGAACAAACTCGTTACGAGTCTTGAAATTGATTTTGAGAAGGCCGTTTGTTTAGGAGAATTCGAAGCTGAAGAAAATGCTGAAGATTATGCCTCGTCTCCTGACCTGTTAAGAATGGTGGAACAAGAGGATAAACAGACTTTACCTCATCAAGAATCTGTTGAAACATAAATTTGGGCACTGAAGAAAGGAAGCAAGAAGTGAAGATTGGGACCTCTATTTCGGGGGGCACCAGGCATAATTTGATCGCTTTGCTCCGCGAGTACAAAGATGTATTCGCATGGTCATATCAGGACATGCCAGGATTGGATGAAGATGTAATGGTCTATAAGCTCCCATTAAAGCCAGAATGCAAACCAATCCAGCAAAAGTTAAGACGAATGAGACCCGAAATGCTATTAAAAATAAAAGAGGAAGTCAATAAGAAATTTGATGCTGGCTTCCTACAAGCCTCCAAATATCTAGAATGGGTGGCTAACATAGTCCCGGTACCAAAGAAAGATAGCAAAGTACGAATGTGCATAGATTACCGTGACCTAAATCGAGCAAGCCCAAAAGATAATTTTCCCTTACCACATATTGATACGTTGGTAGACAACACAGTAAAACATTCATTGTTTTCTTTCATGGATGGATTCTCGGGGTATAATCAGATCAAGATGGCCCCTAAGGATATGGAGAAAACTACCTTCGTAACAATGTGAGGAACATTCTGCTACAAAGTGATGCCATTTGGGTTAAAGAATGCTGGGGCAACATATCAAAGGGCTATGGTAACGTTATTCCATGACATGATGCATAAAGAAATAGAGGTCTACGTCGACGATATGATTGCTAAATCCCGAGGGGAAGAAGAGCATGTAGTGAACCTCAAGAAGTTGTTCGAAAGGCTGAGAAAGTTTCAGCTAAAGCTTAATCCAGCCAAATATACATTTGGGGCTACCTCAGGAAAGTTGCTAGGCTTCATTGTTAGTGAAAGAGGTATTGAGGTTGATCCAGATAAAATAAAAGCCATCCAAGAGTTACCACATCTGCGCACGCAAAAGGAAGTCAGAGGATTTTTAGGGAGGTTAAACTACATCGCCCGATTCATCGCTCAACTTACCAACCAATACGACCCAATCTTTCGGCTTCTTCGAAAACATAACCCGGGAGAATGGAATGAGGAATGCCATGTGGCCTTTGATAAGATAAAGCAATATTTGTCTAGTCCTCCAGTGCTACTACCGCCAACCCCGGGAAGACCATTGATATTGTATTTGACTGTGTTCGAAAATTCAATAGGTTGCGTACTGGGGCAACACGACGAGTTAGGAAAGAAAGAAAAGGCGATCTACTACCTCAGTAAAAATTTCACTGAATATGAGCCAAAGTATTCGTCCATTAAAAAATTTTGTTGCACTCTGGTTTGGGTAGCTCGGAGACTCAGACAATATATGTTGTACCATACGACATGGTTGACTTCAAAGCTAGACGCAATAAAGTACATGATGGAGTCACCTGCACTTTCTGGAAGAATGGCACGATGGCAGATCCTACTGTCAGAGTACGACATCGTCTATGTGAGCCAAAAGTCGATAAAAGGGAGCACAATAGCTAATTTCCTAGTGACTCGAACGACAGAGGAATATGAGCCCTTGAGATTTGATTTCCCAGATGAAGACTTAACGTGCATCACAGAAAAGGAATCCGAGTTATCAAAAGAGAAGCCATGGAAGATGAGTTTTGATGGTGCGTCGAATGCTTTGGGGCATGGAATTGGAGCAATACTAGTTTCACTAGACGGGAATCATTATCCATTCACTGCAAGACTGAACTTCTTCTATACCGATAACATAACAGAATATGAAGCCTGTATCATGGGACTTCGTGCAGCTATTAAACGAAACATCAAAATCTTAGAGGTGTACGGAGACTCAGCCTTAGTGGTATACCAAATCCGTGGAGATTGGGAAGTGAGGGACCCGAAATTGATTAAGTACAGTGATTTAGTGGCTGAATTGATCAAAGAATTCAAAAAAATAACTTTTCATTACTTCTCACGAGAAGAAAACCAATTGGCCAATGCCCTGGCCACTTTGGCTTCAATGTTCAAAGCAAGTAGAGAAGCAGAAATAATGCCCCTCAAAATGAGCATATACGAGGTTCCTGCACACTGTCGTAGCATTGAGAAAGAGGCAGACGGACGGCCATGGTTTCATGATATCTTAGAATATGTCAAGAATCAAAAGTATCCCGAACAAGCGAATGAGAACGACAAAAGAACAATCAAAAGAATGGCAGCGGGATTTGTTCTTGATGAGGATATCCTGTACAAAAGAGGAAAGGATCAGATTCTCTTGAGATGCGTGGATGATGTTGAAGCTAGAAAAATACTTGAAGATGTCCATGAAGGAATTCGTGGAACACATGCTAACGGTTTCAGTATGGCCAGAAAGATTATGAGACTCGGTTATTATTGGCTGACGATGGAAAGTGACTACATTAATTTTGCATGAAAATGCCACAAATGTCAAATTTATGGTGATAAAATTCATGTAGCCCTTTGTCCTCTTCATGTCATGACTTCTCCGTGGCCTTTTTCTATGTGGGGCATGGATGTTATAGGGCCAATTTCTCCAAAAGCTTCAAATAGACATCGATTCATTTTTGTGGTTATTGATTACTTCACAAAATGGATAGAAGCCACTTCGTTTGCCAATATGACAAAGACTGCAGTTTGCAGGTTTTTGAAAAAGGATATCATTTGCCGATATGGTTTGCCTGAAAGAATCATTTCAGATAACGCCTTGAATCTGAATAATAAGATGATGAAAGAAGTGTGTGAGCAATTTCAAATAAATCATCATAACTCCTCACCCTATCGCCCGAAAATGAACGGAGCTGTTGAAGCGGCCAATAAGAACATTAAGAGGATCATTGAGAAAATGACCGAGACATATAAAGATTGGCACGAGAAGCTACCATTTGCCTTGTATGCGTATCGCATATCTATGCGAACATCTACGGGAGCAACTCCTTTCTCTCTGGTTTATGGAATGGAAGCTGTGTTACCTATCGAAATTGAGATCCCTTCTCTACGAGTCTTAATGGAGTCAAAACTAAATGAAGCAGAATGGGTTCGAGCTCGATATGACCAGTTAAACCTCATCGAAGCAAAACGCTTAAAGGCAATATGTCATGGACAGATGTACCAGAAGAGAATGATCATGGCCCATGACAAGAAGGTACGACCAAGAGAATTCCATGAGGGAGAACTCATGCTGAGAAAAATTCTCCCAATACAAAAAGATCTGCGAGGAAAATGGGCACCAAATTGGGAAGGACCATACGTTGTAAAAAAGGTATTCTCAGGTAGAGCTTTGATCCTTACCGAGATGGATGGGAAGGAATTACCGAATCCAGTGAACTCAGATGCTATGAAGAAATATTATGCTTAAAAAAAAAACCAAGATGAAAACCCGAAAAGGGCATCTAAAAAAAAAAGAAGGATTAAGGCGAAAACCCGAAAAAGGCGTCTTGATTAAACACAAAAGATTAGGATAAAAACCCGAAAGGGAGTTCTAATGAAGCAAGCACTGGCTTAAAAAGCAAGGTGTTTTGAACAGCGGGTCAAATAGTGAGACTACAGTATTTGAAGCATTTCTGAAAGCTCGAAATATTCTACGCAAGAAGCCATGCTTGAAAAGATTCTTGATTGAGGAACGTGGAAGAGTTCATGCGTTGAATATCTAGAGCACTTGTATTCGTTGAATGCAATCCCTTTTCTCTTTATGACACTTTTTGACTATCGTTGGTTAACTTTCTTTGTTTGCTACATTTGAAATGAATAAATGTGAGGTATCATTTTTGTCCCTACCTGACCTTTTTCATGCATCTCATTATATGTTTATTTACATGATAAATAGTGAAATAATATACTCTAAACAAAAGAAATGTTAAGCATTGCCTAGATGAAAATTTGATAAGCACAAGAGCCTCAAAGCAAGAACAAAGTTTAACCAGGGGCAAAAGAGTGATATCTGAGAAACGTTGATTACTCGTGAAGTTTAAGGATGGGTACAGGGCCTGAAAAGAAAGTTAAGAGTCAAAGCAATGAACGCAGATTTTTCAAAAATCATGACAGAAAGGGACATATGGCAAACAAGCCCAAGGCGCATAGTATAATCATGTAGGCATAAAGACATTTAAGATCAACATGTGCATATCACGATAACATCATGCATGACATATACAGGTACTCCAATAGAGCAAGAGGATGGGATGATAACTGTACTGAATCAAAAAAAAAGACATATGAGTTCCACCAGATGACATCTTTTGGTATTTTGATGTTTTTATTTCTGTTTTCAAAAAAATTAACTCATATTGCGAGGGGTGAGTTGAGCCTCGGGACACGCTGAGGTATTTTTAATTTCTGTTTTTCAATTTCCGCTTTTCAAAAAATCAATTCATATTGCGAGAGGTAAGTTGAATCTCAGGACACGCTGAGGTATTTTCAATTTCTGCTTTTCAATTTATTTTTCAAAAGTCAACTCATATTGCGAGAGGTGAGTTGAGCCTGAGGTCATACCCTGAGGTATTTTCAATTTCTATTTTCCAATTTATGTTTCAAAAGTCAACTCATATTGCAAGAGATGAGTTGAGCATCAGGACACGCTGAGGTAATTTCAATTTCTATTTTTCAAAAAATCAACTCATATTACGAGAGGTGAGTTGAGCCTCAGGGCACGCTGAGGTAGTTTCAATTTCTGCTTTTAATTTCTATTTTTCAAAAATCAACTCATATTACGAGAGGTAAGTTGAGCCTTTTAATTCCTGTTTTTCAAAAATCAACTCATATTGCGAGAGGTGAGTTGAGCCTCGGGTCACTTGTCGAGGTATTTTCAAAATCTGCTTTTCAAGCTAAGTTTCAAAAAAATCAACTCATATCGCGAGAAGTGAGTTGAGCCTTGGCTCACGTGCTGAGCTATTTTCAATTTTTGTTTTTTAAAGAGTCAATTCATATTGCGAGAAATGAGTTGAGCTCAGGATCGCACGCCGAGTAAAGAATAAAGATTGAAGTTGATTGAAGACACTAGATTTGGCCTCCCTGAAGTTGCAGTGGAGCAGGTCAAAGTTGCAAGTCTTGTCTCCCTGAAGTTGCAGTGGAGCTGATCGAGGACATCAGATCTTGCTTTTCTAAAATTACAGAAGAGAAGACCACAAACCTTATCTCACTGAAGCAATAGAAGAGCAGATTGAAGTTGTAGATTTTATCTTTCTGAAGTTACAGTGAAGCAGATCGAAGCCACAAATCTCATATCCTTGAAGCTACATTGGAGTAGATTGAAGCTACAAGGTGTATATTAGAAGATGCAATGAATCGAACCAAAGCTACAAGATTACGGTAGACTGGAAGAAGACTACCTGAACAAGAAGAGCACCAAAGAAATCAAGATTTAGCAAGACCAGGCAAAATTAGCCTTTCATTATGTCTTTGCTATATTCTCGTTACACGATAATAAGCAAAGAGGGGCAACTGTTACAGACCAATTATACCCACAAGCCCAATTGAACTCACAACCCCAAATACATTTTAAACCCATCAGCCCAACATACATCAAACCCACTAAGCCCCAAACTAATAGGCAAACCCTAGCCCAAATCACAAACCCAACTAGCCCATGACCTATTTTCAGAAACCTGAAACCCTAACCTACCCTAGCGCCGTAACCAACCTACCCCACCTGCCCTCTGACACCAGCACTGGTCACCATCCCCTGGTGCCACCAGCTCTGCTCCACCGTTCACCCACCCCCTGCACAGCAAACAAAGTACAATAGCAATCAAAAAAGAGACAACTTGAAAAATAGGCTATAAAAAGCCGAATATACAATGAATGAAGGGCGTCTTTTCTTTTTCTTTTTTTCCTTTCTTTCTTTTTTTTCTTTGTAAACATCAACCAAAAAGGGAGTTGATAGCTTTCAATAAACATACATAAGTCGTTGTTCAAACAAAAAAGGAGAGATCTGAGAATCAAATCAGATTAGTGGCAAAAGGTGACTATTTTTACGTGTATTTCTCATTTCAAACATCTGTAAACGGATAAATAAAAAGAAAATAAAAAACAAATAAAAAGCAACAGAAAAGGAGAAGAAATTACCTTTCCGGCCACTGTGTACGGTGGCCGGCGCCTACTACGGACAGTGGCTGACGATCGGCCGGTGCTCTCCCTTCTCCCCTCTCTCCTTTCTCTCCTCTCTTTTTTTTTCTTTTTTTCCTCTGCTGTTACAAATGGAATTTTAAAAAAAATTTGGCCCTTATATAGCCTCTTAAAACGACGTCATTTTGGAGGCTGCCCTTTAGCCCCAAAACGACGTCGTTTTGAGCCTCCGACCCGATCGTCCGACCGGCTCCAAGGAGGATCCGCGTGTTTTCTACGAAATGGCTATTTGCACCTTTAGCCCTTCTGCTTTTTTTACGAATTGCAATCAAGTTTTATTTTAATTATAATTCGGCCCCGTTGTTTTGTTCCAAGTTCATTCTGGTCCCCCACGCTGTGCAGCGTTTTAATAGCTAGGAAAATTATGCTTTTGGCCCCTCCAGGTTACGTGCGTGTTGAAATTTCGTCCTTTTCTTTTGTTTTTATTTCAAGTTCGCCCAACACTTTGTTAGCAGTCCAATTTTAGTCCTTTCTTACTCATGTTGTTTCATTATTAAATATTGTTATTATTATTATTAAATATTGTCATTATTATTCTAATATTATTAATGTTGTCAATATATTTATCATCAATATATTTATCATTTTTAGTGTATGTTTGCATTATATATGCATATAGATACTTTGCATACGGTATCATAGTTGCTGTTATTGTTATATTTATCATTTTCACTATTATTATTTTATTATTATACATGAATATATATATAGATATTTTTAGTACTTATCATAATATTTTCTTATTATATTATTATGTATATTATTTTTACTCATTTCTTAACTTTTTTATTCATTATTTTAAATACTCTTATATTATGTATATTATTCTTTTAAATATTATATTTTCTATACATCATGTATATATTTTATATATATATATATCTTGTAATATTGTACTTTTATATATATCATGTATATATTTTGAATACTATATATATATATATATATTTATATATATATATCTCATGTATATATGATGCTATGTTTTAATACTATATTTTTAAATACCATCTTATGTACATATTCTTAACACCGCTGTTATTTATATATATATATATATATATATATACGTATTTATGTAGCATGTGTATAGTTTTTATATATATACTATTATCATTTCTAATACAGGTACATATTGTATATATTTTATTATGTACTTATTTTTTTTAAATGTTTTCATGTATATATATTTCTTAAACTATTCCATATACGTATTTTGATCATCTTATGTATATATATTCTTCATATTATATTATATATCTATCCTTTTAATACCATTATGTATATAGTTTTTTTTTATATATATTTGTTACTATTAAGTATACGTATGTGTAGCATCATTAATATTTTTTATATCATGTTTGCATAACTATATCAACCATTATTATATGTGTATACATATTAATATATTGTTTCCATTTCATATTTAATTATCATATTACGTTTAATATCGCATACATCTTTATCGTTTTTAATATTATTGTCATGTTTATTATTTGCTTCAATGTGTTTCTAATTCTTCCATTTATTTTTATGTTAATTAGCTCTGCATTACTTCGAAAATCTTATTCTGGTTTTCTAATTAATTTCAATAATCAAGGCAACATACCAATTTAACATTAAGTCATCGAATTTCATCGCTATGTTGGATGAACATCAATTGACTCGTGTTAAAACGGTACGTCCTTCTCAAAAAAATCAAAAGATTAAAAATTCTCATGTTTCAATCGGATCACAACTAAATGTTACATTGAACTCGCATTTTCGAAAATCATGACAACACGTGTTTTAAAAGATACCAATTTTGGGCGTCGTGAGGGTGCTAATACCTTCCTCGCGCGTAACCGACTCTCGAACATTTTTTTTTTCTCTGGCTTTAACGTAGACCTAAACTCTGCCTTCTTTTTGTTTTAAAAAATAAATCTAATAGGTGTCCGATCACACCTAGGAAAAAGGATCGGTGGCGACTCCCTTTTTTAAAACTGAGATTCTATTTTTAAATTTTCAATAACTCGCCACAATTAGCGACCGAAAGCCAGCGAATCTTTACGTTGCTACAATAATCATTACCACAAATCATAAAGAAGAGTTGGATCCAGCGCTGCTACGGCAGGGGCGAATGGATGTGCATATTTACATGGGATATTGTAGTCCAGCAGGATTCAGAAAACTTGCAGCTTCATATCTTGGGATCAAAGATGACAAACTGTTTGGATGCATTGATGATATGATTAAAAGTATTGAAGCGACTCCAGCTGAAGTGGCACAACAACTGACGATCAGTGATGAACCCAAAGTTGCACTCCAAGGTCTCATCGAATTTCTTAACAGCAAGAAGAAGGGTATAGGGGAAGCTGCAGTTGAAGAGAAGAAGACAAAATTCAATGCTTTCTGGGTCTGAGACACTGAAATATTTTTGACTTAATTTAGCTCTCTGTCTTAAAAGTGGGTAAACTTGGGGCATTTACAAAAGAGTTACTCCATATCATCAAAAGAGTGTGCTTCATGACAATCTTCATGGTTGAATTTCTTTCCTAAATCAATTTAGGATCCTGGTGCATTGATATTGACATTTTAAATATGAAGGGGGAAATAACATCAACGCAAAATTCTTCCAGGTGTCCAAACATTTCCCCCCTGAATCTAACAGCTATTTTCCCTCCTATATCAATTTTTGCAATAACCCAATGCTTTAACTAAAAAGAAAGTGATCATATATACGTGGGCCCTCAGGTTGGGTTAACCTTCCAAACCTAAGCCCACTAATCACAATGTCTCCCCAAAATCATTCCTTCCCTATTTGTTACTCATCTAAACCTCTTTCATGGTTTTAGGAATGGTCTAATTATGAATTTTTAAAATTTAGTCTTTTTTTTATTTTTTAATTTTAAAAAATAAAAATTAATCCTCAAACTTAGCAATTTTTTTATCTAAACTTAGCAATTTTTTTTATCTATGTCGTTAAATTTTTTTATTCACATTAGCCTATGACATTGGCAATTTTTTCCCAATTTAATCCATAATTTTAGATACCGTTAAAATAAGATATGTGGCATTCTAAAATTGTTATGTCATCACCTTAAAAAATAGTTTTCTTTATATTTCTATTTATTTTTTTAATTTTATATATTTTTTTTAAAAAAAAAAAGTTTCAAGTGATGATATCAAAAAAATTCGAGTTGTATGACAAATTAGAAAAAGTTTCCACGTTTGAGAAGTATTGTGGACAAAAAAATTGAAGAGACCAAGTTGAAAAAAATTGTCAAGTTTAAGGACTAAATGTTTTATTATTCCTTTCAATAATTTAGTTATTTTCTTGTCTGATTTAAAAATTAAAGTTCATCAATAACATCATAACCGAATTCTATTAAATATAAGGGGATAACTTACATTAGGATGATCCTAAAAATTAAGGTTTTTAAGTACCAATAAAATTTTACCACATCATCAAACTTTAAAGACATGAAATTATTATTATACACTCATCTATAGAAAATTTATTTTATGGACCCTTCCCACCATATTATTCATAGCCCCTTTCTAATTATTTAATAACATCTCAACAATTTTTTTCATATCATTGATACATAATTTTGTAATTCTTTTACCTTGAATCCCAAACTTAAAACCTTGAACCCTTAATCTAGGAACCCGAACCCTAAACCCAAAAAACCTAGGACCACAACCCCTTCAACATTGAATATCAAACTCATAACCTCAAACTCTAAACCTTGAGCCCAAACCCTAAAACTTAAATCATGAATCCAAACCCTGAACCTCGAGATTCAAGGCAAAATAATTATCAAAATTATGTATCACTAACATAAAAAAATTGCACAAAAATTACTATTTTTTAAAAAAGTTGGTTGCACAAAAATAAAAAAAAAATTTAACTTATGAAAAAAAATGATTAAAATTTGTAAAAGAAAAAAAGATGTTTGTTTATAATTTAAAAAATTAATTATTTTAAGTAATTTATTTAAAATTAAATTAAGTTAGAGAAGATATTAGATATAAATGAGTGCATAATAATACTTTATTATCTTTAAAATTTAATGACGTGACACTAATTTATTAATGCCTAAAAACTATGCTTTTTAGGATGATCTTAATATAATTTATTCTATAAATTTAAATATGTATTATTAGACTTTAATTTTAAACTAAATATTTGACTAATAAAACACTTCATATTCAAATTTAAGGAAAACCCATTAACAATATTATTAAATGAAGTGTAATTTTACACATCAAATGTGTAAAAATAAAAGTAGATGGGTAAAATTGAAAAGTACAAGGAGTGAGGCATAATTAAACCTTTACATGTCTGCCATGTGCCAACGTAACTAAAAGGCTCACTGTTATCAAGTCAAGACTTGGATCTACCATCACATCATCAACCTATAAAATATTTTCACCTTTCATTATTAATTTTATAAAGGGACTTTACAAAATAAAATTGACTACCACAGTCAATTTTTATATTTTAACACACTGTGTATTCTACTTTTTCTTAATTTAATCCTTTTATTTTAATTTTGGTCTGAGACATCAGTCTTTGTATTTCTTAATTAAAATTGACTTCCACAATCAATTATATATAGAAATTAATAAGTACAAAAAAAATTTTAAAAAAAATTATATATAACTGTTATGTAATTATGATCATCAACCCGAAACTTAGATAAAATCTAGGTTGTCTACCCGCAACTCGGATGAGCCTTACCAAATGGATGCGTGCAGGTCTTATAGTTGGGGCTCGTAAGGGGAGTTTGCGACCTCAGTTCGCATATACCAAGGAGGGCTCGCAAGGGAAATTCGCGGTTCCAATTCGCATATACGTAAGTAGTTTGTATGTGAAGGGCTACGAAGTCTAGCAAGCAGACTGGAACAATACATGTGTCCAACATGCATAGAGCCTATTAATAACGTCAATTTCATGAACAGTAACCATGTATATAAATATTCGATTGTCTCCTTTAATGAGATACGACGAAAAAATACTCGATAATAACAAAAGTGATTCCTAAGATTTTGAAATCATGAAATTATCTTATAAGTTGGATTTTAATATTGATTTTTTTTAAAAAAATAATTGTGATTTTTAACTTCATATAACCAAAAATAAATAAATAAATAAATGATTCCGGCCAAATAAACTTCGAAGATATTTCATGTCAGCTTCCTCCATATTTCGTGTTTCACAGGAAGGTGCAATTTGCTCCCTCTCTTCCCCCATATTATTCTATACATTATTTTATTTAAATAATAATAATAACAATTTCTTCCAGATATAAATCAGCAGCAGCCTCACCACAAAAGCAAAAACTTAAATTTTACTATCAAAATTATGGATTTAGTTATTATTCTTTAATTTGATCAATTTTAATCCTGTATTTTTTGAATTGATCAATTTTAGTTCATGTACTTTTTGAATTTTAAAATTTTAGTGTTGACCAAAACAATAGCAGTTAAATTCATTTTGTTAAATTCGATTACTAGTCTCGTATTATGCGTATAGTTGTAAATTTAGTCCATATTCTCTAATTAAATCACCCTAAGACTCTATACTTTGTGAATTCTGAAATTTCAA
The DNA here is from genome assembly GCA_025698475.1 of Gossypium anomalum. Lineage (NCBI taxonomy): Eukaryota > Viridiplantae > Streptophyta > Magnoliopsida > Malvales > Malvaceae > Gossypium > Gossypium anomalum. Next base: position 24,442,223 of record CM046966.1, read on the forward strand.
TCTAACACAAACGACAGTTGCTAATCCATTAACTGGATTTTTAGTGAGTAATATGTGAAAATAACATATTGATATGGCATTACACATTTGATATAATATGGTTACCCATTAGATATCGGAAATAATATAATTTAATGAATTTAACAAATATCGTTTGATGATGATTGAAATTTTAAAATTCAAAAAATATAGGAGCAACATTTTTACATAATTGGACCGACTTGTTCATCGGACAACAAATCTTAAATAAAAATTATTTAGAAATTTGATATCTCAAAATCAAAGTTTAAAATCTAAGAGTATAGATCGATTGATTCTTAACTTGATTAGTATGGACATTGTTGCCAATATAGGAGAATGTGGGTTAGAATGCGCAGAAATGTATTATCCTATTATTTATGGGTTAAAGAGAATTTATGAGTAATTTTAATTATTGTGTAAAAAAAATAATTAAAAACTAAAATAAAATTATTCAAAAATAATAATAAAATAAATGTACAGACATCTCTAACGTGGGATACCATATATAGACCGCGTGAATATAGAAAGCTGCTTGCGCTGCAAGCCGAAAGAGTGGGCGTCCCACCATTCTATTATACGGTCAAATTTTGTCATTAGCTATTGTAGCATGCATAAGCTATAAATTTAATTTATATATTTTAATTTTTATACTTTTTAAATTTAAAATTTTAATCTCAAAATAGATGTAGTAATTAAATTTATTAATTTAAATTATATTATTAGTTTCATATTCAATTTAGTCCATTTTTTCAATTTAATCATTGTCTTTATATTTTTCGAATTTTAAAATTTTAATCTTAACTTTAATGTTAGTCATTAAATCCATTAATTAACTTGAGTAATTTTGGTTATTTCATGTAAAAATAATAAGCTAAGGTGACGTGAAGAAAAAAATTAAAAAAGGATCACAAATGAAAATAAGAGGATAGAGACTAATCTAGAATTTACCCATAATATAGTACTAACAATAGAATTGGACCCCACTGCTCTAAAACGTGAAGAAGAAGCACCCTTGCCTTTCGGCTATAATATTTATACATTGACCTTTCTTTATTGGTCCATTAATTTGTGCTACCATAAATTTAATTATGTTAATTATTTGATTAGCTAAATTATAGACTACACATTCGAAAATTAAAATATACTTTAAATTTTATTTTTTTATTTTTCGAATTTAAAAATTTAAATTCAATTGTTAACAAAATTAAATTCTTCTGTTAAATTCACCGGTATAACATTGATACTCACTTAGCTTCCATATAACAAAAATACATTACAATGAACTTAAATTTAACAAATAATTTTAACAATATTTACAATTCTTAAAAATTATATCAACATTTTTAATAAAATAAAATATTTGGACTAATCAATGATATTGTAAAAGGTATGATTTTTATATTATAAAATTATATATATTTAAATATATTCATATTATGATATATATAATATAAAATTTAAATATTAAAAATATTAAAAATAATTTATTAAGTATGAAATATATAAACTTAAATTATAATACAAATATAGTAAAATAAATTATTATAAATTATTGTTAATTTTATGATTATATAAATTTTAAAAATTTTTTAAGTACTTAATATAAATTGTTTATAAAATTTAATTAGAGCATTTAGAATTTATAATTAATATAAAAATGAGAGATAAATTTATAATTTGATAAACTAAAATTTAGATCTTTCAGTGTTTTTTTTTTTGTTTTTTTTTTATTTGGCTTGAAAAATCAATTTGAAAAGCTATTTATTTGGTAAAAGTACTATAAAGGTTTTTGTACTAAGAGCAGGGGCGAAGCTAGAAAATTTTTTTAGAATTGTCAAAATGAAATTTTAATTTTTAATAATCTATATCTTTATAATTTTTAAAAAATTAGATCAAATTTTTATAATTTTAGAGAGGGCAAAGTACAATTTTACATTTACTAATTTAAATTTTTTAAAATTTCTAAATAACAACTTTCCATTTTAGGGGGTGGGCCCCTGACTAAGAGTCGGATTACATTTTGTCCCCTTTATTTAAAAAATAGCAAATTAATGCATGTAAGTTAGAACAAATAGCAAATTAATCCTACGGTTAAATATTTCATTCAATTCTACTATTAAGAATCGATTCTTGTCCATCAACATGACATATATGTGACACGCCATGTTGATAAAGGATGAGAAGGATGACCGCGAAAACGGATTGTAAAGTTTGTCAAAGTCACAGATTTCACTTAGGACTCTAGACGTTCAGAAAGAAACTTGGATTTTGACACAACCTAAAACGAAATTGAATCCAAGTAAGATAAAACAATTAAAATAAATAACTAAAATAAAATAATAAATCAAAGATTAAGGAAACAAATAAAGAAAATAAATAGAAAGATAGAACGTGGTGTGTAAAAGTCCTAAGAAGCCTTGGAAACATACGATTCCACAACGACTCTAATTTCCCCTTCAAGATAAAAACCTTGGCAAAAGTTTGAAGATGATCCCACAATCTAAAAAATTGGTAAAACTCATAAATTATTAAAAATTCGGAATAAAATAATAATAAAATAATAAGATCTGACAAATATAATATTGGGCTCATATATAATAAAAATTAAGTCTAAAACCCGAACTCAATATGATTTAAACTCGAATTAAAAGCCCGAAATTCGTAATTCCTGTCATAATCTAGTTCAGAAATTCTGTTCACGCATTCTTCACTAAAATGGTTATAACTTGAGCTCCCGAACTCAAAATCGAGTGATTCAAAATGCGTTTCGAAGCTAAGAGATAGATTTTCAAATGCCATGAGACATCTCAACCCAAAAATGCCAGGATCCCATCCAAAAAGTCGTCGCAAGTCTGCTGATTTCCCAAGCCTGAAATGTGACAGTTTTGATTATTCAAATTTAATAAATTTCACCCTATTCGTGTATGTATCACATGTGTAACTATCTAATTATTTCATCAACCACGTCAGTTTTTAATAATAGAAATAGATACAATTTTTAATAAAAAAGACTAATATGCTCTTTAATATAATGTACAAAGATTAATTTACCTGTTTTCTATTAAATGGGGAAAAATATAATATGATTCCTAATTCAGGGGTCCATGGTATTTTTACTCATTTTGTTTTTTACTTAAAAAAAACACTTGAAATAAAGTGACCATTAAAATGCATTTACATAAAGTAGAGGGGCCACGAGCCTGTTTCAGTCAAACAGTTTACACAGATGATGTCTATTTCCAGGAGCTTTCCTCCCATATGGAAAGAGTCGTGACTCATCAACACGTCGTCTCTTGAGATGTATATAAGCCAATGCCTGCCTCCTATCCTATGTACCGAGTGTTCCTCAGCCTTCTGTTCATTTTTTTTTTTTTTTTTTTTGTTGCTTTCCCTGTTTTTCTCTGTTTCCAGACAGGGGGATAGAAAATGGCTACGGTGTGGAATGAGTTACCTTCTTTCTCCACTCTTCTCTCCGCTTATGCCTCTATTTCAGCCATGGCTATGCTGATCCGTACCATCTTAAATGAAATAGTCCCAGAAAGGATGAGAAACTACATCACCTCCAAAATTTATGACTTGACAGCTGCTTACTTTTCATCAGACTTCACCTTCGTAATTGAAGACCGATGGCACGCAGGCGATAACCAAATGTTTCGAGCTGCTGAGCTCTACTTGCCAACCATAATTGGACCCTCCAGCGAAAGTATTCTTGTAGGTTTCGATGAGTCAAGTGACCCCACGAAACCACCAAAACGAAGCATCCCTGTAGATTTCACGATCACGGATGATTTCCAAGGCATACGCTTGAAATGGACTTTATCTTCAATTGAAACAAAAAAGTACTACGTCCCTAATAAGAGATTCTTTAGCTTGACCTGTAAGAAAAGTGATAGAGAAAGGGTTGAGCAAAGATATTTCCCTTTCATCAACAAAACTGCACAAGCGATTCTGGGCAACTGTGAGAGCCTCAACATTTACACATACGATCAAGACTGTTCCATGTGGGAGCCTGCAGTTTTCAAGCACCCAGCAACATTTGATACCCTGGCAATGGAGCCCGACCTTAAGGAGTTCATAATGCAGGATCTTGACTCATTCGTGGAACGCAAGGAGTTTTTCGAGAATGTTGGCAGGGCTTGGAAACGAGGGTACCTTTTGTATGGTCCACCAGGGACAGGAAAATCATCACTGGTTGCTGCAATTGCAAATCGCATGAGATATAATGTATATGATCTTCAGTTTCAAAGCGTAAGAAACGATTCTGATCTCAGACGCGTACTCACATCCACAACAAACCGCTCCATTCTGCTCATTGAAGACATAGATTGTAGCACGAAAGTCACACATGATCGAATCAAGGTCAAAGAAAATTGTGAAGAAGAAGAAAATGATGAACTCAAACATCCCTATGGTACCGATCCTGGGGTAATTCATTTGTTTCTCTACTTATCTTGGTTTGGTTGAAGTTGAAACAAGTTTTTCAAGTCTCTAATCTAACATAAATTTGCAGGTAACACTGTCAGGTTTACTCAACTTCATTGATGGATTGTGGTCGAGCTGTGGGAATGAAAGAATCATAATCTTCACCACAAATCATAAAGAAAAGTTAGATCCGGCGCTGCTACGGCCAGGGCGAATGGACGTGCATATTTACATGGGATATTGTAGTCCAGCAGGATTCAGAAAACTTGCATCTTCATATCTTGAGATCAAAGATGACAAACTGTTTGGCCGCATTGATGATATGATTAAAAGTGTGGAGGTTACTCCAGCTGAAGTGGCACAACAACTAATGATCAGTAATGAACCAAAAGTTGCACTCGAAAGTCTCATCGAATTTCTTAACACGAAGAAGAAGGATATAGAGGAAGCAGCAGTTGAAGAGAAGGAAAAGAGTACTAACGAAGAGCAAGAATCAGAAGAAAAGCAAATTGAAAGACAAAATTCAGAGTTTGTCGAGTCTGAAACAAGATGCATATATTTGACTTAGTTTAGCTAAGTTACGAAATAAGAAAAGCTTTTGTTTGTTTATGCTTAATTACTTATCAGTTCTTGAAAGGGATAAACAGCATGAAGAAGACTCAATCATTTGCATACGAATAATGGTCAAATTCAAACCAACTGCAATTTTTAGCTAGTTAACTAAAAGTCCCCTGATAAGGTTAAATTTTGTTGTGGCATTTACAATAACTTGACTGTATATCATCACAGCTTCATGGTTGAGTTTCTTTTAAATCAGGTGTCAAGTTTAGGATCTTGCTGATCAAAGCTATTACACAACCAATCATCTCTACCGCTGCAATGATGAAAGAGGTAAACCCTGGAGAAAGTTATATGAAGGGGGAAGTATATCTTTTGCCGATGATAGAGATTTAATCAACTCATCTACTTGCCGTGCAAACATGCAAACTACATCTGCTACATTCCTGGTTATCCAATCTTCATGTACCCTGCAGAATTGGGAAAACAATTATAGTGCATTAAAACAAAAATTGATATTGATAAGTTAAATATGAATGGGAAATAACATGAATGCAAAAATTAATACTCCAGGAAATTGACAACTTAGCTATCTCAACTGGAAATGAATTAGATATTGAATAAGAGTGATTACAGCAATCAAACCAATGAATTCTTCCAGGTGTCCAAATTTTTTTTTACTGAATCTTGCAAAAGCTGACAATCCAATTCTAACAGCAATTTCTGTTCTATCCTTTAAGCGTGTGAGTTTTATAAGTGCCAAGTCAGGCATATTATTCATTTATCACTATCATTCAAGAGTATCAATGTGCTTTGGCTTTGCGTTTCTTTCTTGTTTCAATTTCCTAGTTTACATATGTATGTGCCACTGGACTTGTTCAGTGAAGAATGAGAACCAAATTTTGTCAATGACTGCAGGACATAAGACCAAGACCATCAAAAGTTTCCAAACATGAAACGACTAATCTATTAAGCAAGTCAGAAAATCAACGAGCTTATTGTTTTAGCTAACAGTCAATTGAGATCAATTGAGACTAACCTCGGCTGAGATGCAGGAGTTTCACCACAATCAGAAAAGATCACCTTGATAATAGGGAGTAAATCTAACTTCAGAATAGATTCAGCTGCACTAGTTGTGTCCAAACAATAACCAGAACAGCACCAAGAGTTTGGATTTAGCAGAACAATTTGCAACAACGGAGACTTCGTTTTAAAATCTCTAATCAAAGTTCGAAATGATAATTCATCTTTTGCATTCTCCACTAGCTGATTAGTGAACATTCTTTCCAAGCTATATTTCCTGTTCACAATGAGAAAACTTAAGGATGCAGTACGATCTACATCAATCAGAATAAAGTAACACTTCTAAAGCTATCTAGTCACTAAAATGATTCATATGTAAGAAAAAATCCAAACAAAATAATTTATGGTAATTGTGCTCAATTGCCAAATGGGTTTCTGCTCACCTGAATAAGTCCCCTGATCCACCAGCAGATGAAGAAGTGGAAACGTAGCATTTAAAGAGTCGAACTCCACCATCAATGGGTGCAGCACCATTATAAAAGGGAAAAGCTCCAAGAAGCGATAAACAGTTAGGGCATACAAATTCCATCCAATCAATATCCATCGAGAGATTGTAAGATTTAGCCATAAAAACATTTCCAAGAAAACCATTAAGAAACAGTTTCTGATTAGCCAAAAGCTGTGAAGTGTTTTGGTCCACTGGACAAGTTTCGGGAACACTGTGTTGGCTACCTTCGTCAAAATGATTTTGTATATGATCTGCTGTATGAACACAACATCCTCGTACTGATGTCTCAGTTTCAGAGAAATCTGATAGAGGTAATGCAGAAAAATTTTCATTACCACTGGCTTTCTCCTTAGTAACTAGCGCACTTGTACTAACACTATTATCCTTGAGATGAATAGAGCTCAACTTCTCGCATAAGTCATTTGTTCTCTCTTGAGAACTTAACATATCTTCACTCAAACCAGAGTCACTAGAAAAATCTGGTCGAGGCTGGTATTCATAAGTTCCATTATAAAGTTTAAATGCCACGAGGTCGTCCTTGAAAAGAAGAATGGTCGTAAAGTTTAAAAGACACACACCCTTAGCACATCTATAGGAATTTGCAAATCTAGTCACCAGCTTCTCACTTATACCCCCGAATGAACAACAGCAACCTCCAAACCAATTATCAGCAACCTCTCGCCAGTCAATTGATGGCATTTCCACAAAATTTCTACATAAATAAATCAAAATTCCCAAAATAAATAGGAATGAAAAGAAACAAGCAAAGGGATATCAAACAGCACATATATTTGAAACTGACATTAATGAGCACACCGAAATGAAAACATATGACCTACCTAAGAGGACTTTTAGTCAGCCTAGTGGAGCATTTTCTGCAATAGAAGTGTACTCCTTCCATTGATGACAGACTCTTCAAATCTAACACACACACACGCACACAAAAGAAGAAGAAGAAGAAAAAGAATGAGCCAAGCATAGAATAAGCTAATTTAAGCCTCCATTCAGTTGCCATGAGAAATGATTAAAAAAAAAATAGGTCATGGCCAAATATAGCTTTTGCATATAAATCATAGAAGTAAAATCCGCATCAATTTTTGCATTTTTCTATTAAAAACGCCTTCTTCTCCACTCTCCCCCCCCCCCCCCAAAAAAAAAAAAAGAAAAGAAAAGAAAATACTAGCTTTTGCATATTTTCACTACGGCAGTAAAACGTTAAATACTGAAAAATAACAAGTAAATGAAACTTAAAATTGAACTAACCAGTACCCATCACCAGCGGCTTTGCAGCATCCAATGAGGGGGCATTATAGCCAGACGAATCCAACATCAAATCAAAGCTGGAAACGATGGGATGATCAACAGGAAGAAGCAAAACAAGCTTAATCTCAATGTGATCATCCAAAGCTCTAAAACTCACCGGAGCTTCAGAATCTATCAGAACTCTTGGAATCGGAACCCTAAGCGACACCTCTTCCTTCTCCCCCACTTTTAGCCACGAAACGAGAAGATGAGATTGAGAAAGATTGAGTTGAACTTCGAGGTTTCTGCATTGAACCGAAGGCTTTGCTTGAGAATCGAAGAGGAACAAACGGAGATTTGGAGAATGAGATTGCGCTTCCCATGTGAACCGCCAGTTTTTAGGGTTTTCAAGGTTTGACATTTTTTCCCCTTCTGGGCTCCTCAATTGTTTCAGTTAAGGCAGTGTTCGTTACGCGCTTAAATTTAAAACCAGATAGTTTTTCTTTTTCTGTTTATTTCCTGAAATACCCTTATGGTTCAAAAGCAGCCCAATGGGTATTTCGGATCAACGCCCATATACTATGCTAGAAAAGCCGATCCATTGGGACATTTTTGGCTAAATTATAAAGTTAAAGATTACAAATTTACAATATGCTTGAAGTTTCTATCATTTTATATATTTAGAATTTAAACCACATATTTTTATTTTTAAAATTCTAATTTTTTTTTTACTTTTCAATTTTAAAAATTCAAGTCTAGTTATTAACGTTAAAATTATTTTGTTAAATTTGTCGGTTTGACATTTTAAAATTTAAAAAAAAAAAACCCACTCACTTGGTAGTCAAGTAACAAAAAATATGATATTGTAATGCACCTAAATTTAACAAATAATTTTAATGATTTTGATAATTTTTAAATTCACATAAATATTTTAATTACAATAAAATATTTTGACTAACTAATGACATTGTAAAAGTTAAGATATCAAATCATGTCATCAATTAAAGTATACAAATTAAATCTCAAGTTTAAGCATAGTATAGAAACCAAAATCAAAATTTGATCATTATTAATAAGAAATGAAATCTAATCATTATTTATAAACTAAAAATGGATCGGAGGTATGTCATGTAAGAAAGGCCTTAAAATATAAAAGTGGAGGTATCAAATTATATAAAAAAAAATTAAAGTATAAATATTAAATTTTGAGCATAGTATATGGACCAAAACTGAAATTTAATCATTGTTATATAATTTGACTTATCATGTCGAGATAGATTTTGTGTTAGAAAAAACAATTTATATAAATATTTTAGTAATTAATGCCATTATAAAAAATAGGAGTCAAATTTATTATGTCAAATTAAAATATAAAGATTAAATTTTAAATCTGATTATAATATAGGGATCAAAACTAAAATTTTTCCATATATCTTGCCATGGCAAAAGAAAAAAATGCCAAGCAAACACCTGTCATGTAAGGAAGGCCTTTTATATATAGTTTATAGATATTAAATTTAATTATTCTACCAAATTTTATTAAAAAAATTAGTATAACAAGGTTCCAAAAGTTATGATTTAAATTTAAAATAAGTTTTCCCAAATTCTTAATTAACTTTACTTCATAAAGAAATGCAATAAATACAAAAATTTTCTTTAAGAAAAAGTTATTGCAGCCACATATGATCACTATTATCATATTCGCTAGATGTGGCATGCGACAATTAATTAATTCGCTAATCCTAATCAGTCTATTAAAAATATATATATATATATATATATATATATATATATATATTTGCTTTACATTTCATTAGTACGTATTAAGATCCAAAGAATGAGCATAAAGGTTTTCAACGCAGTCATAGAAAAGGTAAGGTTTAAAATGTTATATTTGGATAAAATTGGAGATTTAATATTTATACTTAAAAAAGATAAAAATTAATTTTTTTATTTAAAAATTTATTTCAATCATTAAAATTGTAAATATTTTTCGTTAAAATTTGTTTGTTTGGTATTTTGTTTAGGGACGTGAGAAATAAACATATTCAATTGACAAATTTTAGTGAAAATTATCAATGAGATTTTTTAAATTGAAAAGTATAAGGATTAAATTTTAAATTTTGTAAAAGTACAAAGACTAGTAGTATATTTGAACCAAAAGGTAAGTATCAAGTTACAGTAATTAATTACATTTATAATTAAGTCACAGATGATTAGGTTGGTTTGTTGTGGTGGAAAAATGACATAGATTTTGTCTTGAATTAGTACCTAACTTTGTTTGGTTTACACTTTTTTAATTATTTAATTTAATTTAAAAAACCAAAATATCCCCATAAAATTATTTTCTAGATTAACATGCCTTATTAGGAGTTGGAGATATTTGTCTTTTTAAAACTTAATCTCGGGTTAAGATTAATTTATTAGTTAATTAAATATTGTGCACCTAATTAGTGTTTTACAAAGTGTTTTGTGAGTTTGACCATATAAAAAAGTTTGAGATGGTTTAAGAAATCGTAATCGCAAAACATCATTAAACCAAAAGAAGTATCTATAAAATTAATCAATGTATTATTTTTTATAATTAATGTATTAAATAAAAAAAATTATGACGGATTATCTTAGCTTCTTTTTATGATTGATTGATATAAAATTGAGGAATCTTTGGTTTGGTTAATTTATTTTACATATATATGGGCTGATGAAACCAAACCTGAGCATCAGAGATGAGTTAAAGAGATAGAGGCGACATTAGGACAACTTCTTTAATTACTATATTCTATTTAGTTTATGTCATGTTTTAATTATTTTAGTTTTATATTTAATAATTAATTATATCAATAAGTTGATTAAAAAACCAGAGAGAGCAATGGCAACTTCTTTTCAGCAATGTACAACCCAGCCATGGTTTAGCCAAATTTTTGACCGGTTCATACCATAGCATGTTTAAAGGAAACGACATTAAAAGAGCAAGAAAACTACCAGAAAGCAAGGATTAAATCAGTACATAATCATATCAGCAGAAGCAATGATGGGTTGGTTGCCATAGAAACAACCCCATGGATTATTCATGAAGGTATCATCATTGACCTGATGATGATGGTGATCATGGGCGGCTTCATAGTTGTTGGGATGATCATATCCAAAAACCCCATTGTTTGAGTTTATGAAATCATTGATTTCATTGACAGATTGAAGCCTGGCACTGAGCTCAGCCATCTGAGCTCTAAGGACCGTGTTCTCGTCCTCGATGTTCAAGTAGATTTGTGTGGTTATGTTGATGTTTGCAAGGATCTGGTTGTTTTCATGTGCGAGCTGAGAAACTTGGCCCATCAGATCATCCAAGTGCTTTTGTTTACGCATCCGAGACCGGCGAGCGGCTTCCCTGTTGGACGCCATTCTTTTACGCTTCCTTTCATTTAAAACATGTTGAAACTCCTCCACCGTGCTTGAGCTCCTCGGCGTGGTTGAAGATGAAGATGATCCAGTTCTTGAAGTAGCCATAACAATAACAATTATAACCCAAAAAAAAAAAAAAAAAAACAAATATGGGATTATATATGAAAATTAGTTTTAAAAATATGTATATGTATGGGGGATGGATTATAGAAAGAGAGAGTTCATGAAAACACGTAGAACCAGTAAAGGAAAACAACGGAGAAAGATTGAACAAGATGGGTCCTGCGCCTAAGAGTAGAGTGTATCATCAAACCAGAAAGGAGGATTTCACTGAGTACAGGAGACATGAGTCTCGAAGATCAAGAACAAGACGTTAATAATAAGCATCAAAAAAGGATATTAAAGCTAATTTTGCTAGCTTGTTGACACAAGAGAGAAATGAAGAGACTCTGGGAGGGATCTTTGAGAATATATACGTAAAGATGAACCTGAGAAATTAAGAAGGCTTTGAAGAAAATTAGAGGGAAAAGGAGATGATAAAGGAAAGAGGTTGATCTGGGGATTCTACGGTGGGCTTTATAAACAAAGAAATGCCCATTGGAAACTGATAAACTAATGGATAAATCACACTGCTGTCTTGCATTAAAAAATATTGGGGACAATTAGGGAATGGCGTCTAGAATGTCAAAAGTGGGGGCCATTTAAGAAGTAGCACGCCTAAAATTGATAATGGTAAGCTTGCAGTAACAGTTATCTACGACAATGTCATGTCAGTTTTCTCTGCTTCTGTCGGTTTTAAGACAGTCGTCTTCTTGCTAGTCTGGCAGCTTGCAGTAAATCTTCATGCAAGATTTGCATGGTGTTCATGTACGATGCAATTACATGTTACCCTACTTACATGTGTCTACATGTTCTGCTCCTTGGTACTTCAAATATTGAGGGCCCCGTCCCGTGAGGGTGAGATATGAGATTGAAATCAGCAACATGTATTTAGATTCAGTAAAGTAAAAATAGAAAATAATTTTAATGATTTAATATTAAAATACATAATAATAGTAACTATCAAATCTGGGCTACATTAAATAATAAAATTAAAATTATAGTTAAAAGTTATTAAAATTATATACAAACTGATTAATGAAATTTTAATATTAAATAACAATTAATGTTATATTTAGGACATGTTCTGCGGTGCTTAAAAAATATATTTCTGGCTTTAAAAATATTTTTGGAAGAAAAATAGTGCTAAACAAACTGTTTTTTGCTGAAATTTTAAGCTTTTCCTCTCTCAAAAATACATTTAGTTTTTAATTACTTTTTTACCTCTCCAATAACATAGTACTTTTCCCTTTTTTTGTGCTTAATTATAAATGTATTAAAATCATTAATTAAAAATAAAAAATATTTTTTAAAATACTAATTAAAAATATTTAATGGTTATATTTAAATATTTAAAATATAGTTTATATATTCTAATTAAATTAAATAATTAATATTTATTGCTTAAAAATATTTAAAATTTATATTTCATGTATCAAAATATTAACAACAAGTTATAATAATTTTTTATATTCTTACTAAATATAATAATATTAACTAATTTAAATATTATTTAAATGCATATTTGTTACTTGATAATAACATGTCTAAAATGGACATTTTATTTCTCAAAAGTACTTTTTGGCAGCAATGCTAAACATCAAATTTTAAACCAAACTTTTTAAAAATATTGTCAAACTAGCCCTTAATTAAAAATAATACTCCAACAGAAGATTTGGGGATCAATAAGATGTATCAACCTCAATAGAGGTGTTTGGGTACATTCCATCCAAAAAGTCCTCGGTAAATATTTGGTTGGCTTGAATTAGTTTTGATACCTAAAATGATTGCTAGGCTTGATATTGTAAACATGCTTTTTGTTTTCTTATATTTCTTTTCAATTTAGAAGTTGTAGGAAGACTATTGGCTTTGGCTTCACTTGAGCAACTTCTAGTTGAACGAATATCTTCTCCAACCCATGCAACAAAGATTTGTGAGGATTTGTAATGTCATTGTACAGGTTTCTTTTGTTAAGGTGAAGGGATGTTACAACCTCATCAGTTGCGATTTATAGTAGCTCATTTTTAGTAAAGTTTTTCGAGTTCGTTCTCCTTAATCTCCTAATTAACCCCTACGACCACTTTATCTATCTTACATACAATATTCTCGCCCTCTCGAAACTACGTTGTTTCACGGATTCTTCAAATGAGCTTTACACTCTCAATGATTAAAATGACTACCATATGAAACTTACTCTCAACTTTACCCAAATCAGTTTGGTTCCATGATCCCTTTCTCTCTTCAATTCATCCATACTTGGCTTCCAATCAAGCTTGCTTGGTAATATCTAAAAAGGTTTAGATTAATTTTATCATTTGCTTTATTTTATTCATCGAAAAATAAAAGAAAAAGAAAGGAATAATTTACACGATTCTATAAAAGTTTGGAAACAGAAAAATTTGTTTTCAATATAAAGAATTCAATTTATGTTTAGATTTAGTTAAGGATATGGTTTTTTTATATTGATTAGTTAGATACAATTTTAGTTTCAAAATTAGGTTATATTCAAATCGAGATTTGATTAAAAATGATTGATCTTCGGTTTTGAGTGAAATTCAGTTTAGGAATCACATGAAAGAAACAAGGACTTTTATTTGGTGGGAAAAAAATTATGCTTTTGCATTAAAGAATATGACAAGAGAGAAATAATTAAGGGGGAGAAGAAAAGAAAAAGAAAAGAATTAAATTGTTCAAAAAAATAAAAGTATAGGAACTAGTTTTAAGATAGAAAACATAGAAAAACTACGTTAAAAGAAATGGAGAAGGGAGGAAAACAAATCGAGAAGGAGAAGAGAATGGAAAATAAAGAAAAAAGAAAGAAAGTTCAAAGAACATAAAAGAAAAAAATTAAATTGCTCAAAACGAAAAAAAAAATATATGGATCAATTGTATAACTTAACCTAAAATTTTCATTTGAAATGGTAATTTAACGTATCACTTTAGCTTCCCGTTACACTGTTAATGACAATTAACGCTCAATGACTAAAATGTTACAATACGATAACATAAGTGGCTAAAACGTAACATTTCAAACATAAGTGACTAAAGTGTGACTTGAGATAAATAAAAGTAATTATTTTGATAGTTTACCCACTAATAAATAACAATATATTTCTAATAATATTTTTTAACCTAGTTTCTTAAGAAAATATACAAACATATAAAAAGCCACAAACGTGGCTTCTTATTATTGGGCCAATTGTCTTTTTAGACCTCCGTTTGCATTTGAAAAAAAAACGTTTTCAAAAACTTATATATTTTAAAAGTAAAACTGTGGATTAAAATTTTATGAAAAATTTGGAATTGAAAAATATTAAAGAAACTGAAATTGTAAAAAGAATCTATAGTAAGATAATTTAATAAAATATATTTTTGTACGACAATCAAATCAATAATATAACATTTCAAATATTGCACTCGTCATAATTAAATGTAAATTTTTTTAATAATTTCATTATAGATTTTGATTATATCTGTTATTTTTGATACAATGTTTAGAATTACTCATAACCTTCAATCCATAAATAAGAAAATAATGAGATTCAGCATACTTAAACTAATATCCTTTTGTATTGATAATAGTATCCATACTATCTAAACATAGAGCAAATAAGGATTGATTTGTGAGATTGCAAATTGATAAAATATCTTAGCAATTAGTTAACATAAAAAGCATGTGACTCTTCTAAACCACGAGAAGCTGATTATGGTTAATGGTTACCTTATCAATTTTTATATTTAAATGATCCCTGATCTAATGACTGCTTTAATATATATATATATATATATATATATATATATTCAACATTGTTTTTAAAACAGTTGAAGGTACCAAGTTTCCAATAATTCATCATTTCCCACTTACCTTTTTAAATTTTTTTTTTTCCTTTCATGCTAAGAAATGGTTTTTATATATTACCATGGAACTTGACGATGGTTTGTATGAACAACGTTGAAATTGTTCCCTGATTTGGACCAGCCAATTTATCTATTTCATTCCGTCGGTGGAATTTTAAATTGATATTATAAAAATGAAAAGTTGATCAGACATGAGAAAAATGCAGTCGTCCAAAGCGGCTAAAGTCAGAAAGTTTGCTGCTAAAAAGGTGTATATGCCATGGAAGATTCTCAGTTGCTGCAAAAGTGAAAACATTAACATATGACCAAAAAAAAAAACATGTTATTAGATGTCAACTTTAGGCTCTCAAAGGTGATCCCAATTATCTACTTTTTAGTTTAACAGATTTAATAGTATTCAGCTTGTGAGTTATATATATATATATATATATATATATATACATATATAATTATAACAGAGACTAGGAATTAAGAATGAAGATTACAGCTCATTATATATCACCTGCATTTATCCAGGGGACTTTTAGTTTCTTCCTTTTGTAATCCCTGGATTTAAACAGGGGATATAAAGAATAAATAAAAAATACATACATACATACATAATCGAAATGTGGCTGCCAACAGCTTATATGTACATTGACCGGTACAGACCGAATCAAATAAAAGTACATATGGTCTAAAATTTACATTTTCATCATATGAATTGAATGAAGACTAGAGTTGCATTTTTGGGGGCGGCCCTATAAAAACGATTTTGCCCCCGCCACCGGTTTCCCGAGCATCTTCGTCACCATCCAGCTTTTTCATTGTTTACCAGAACTGGGATACCAGCAAATCAATTTCTACTTCACGTCAATTATAATGTTGACAACCAAAATAAATTAATAAAAGGGAAAAAAAATACTATGGTCTTAATTGCTTACCAAGGTCTTCTTCTTCTTTTTCTTCTTTTTGTCTATGTACGCCGCCAGCTCCTGTTGTTGAGCAAATGAGTCTTCTAGAGCCTGAAAAGAAAGACAATGGCAATCACTTTACATGTATTTCATGTTTCTACATGTCTTGTAAAAAACAGCAATGTTTTTTACCTTCTTGGTAGCCATAAGCTCTTGCTCCAAGGCATCGGCTCGTGTCAGTGCAGTATTTAACAATTCCTCCTTCTCAGGGGGCATTGTTGTAGGTTTCTGGTTGATAACACTTAACCTCTCTTCCAACTCCGCCATACGTTTCATGACAGACATCAACTCGGCAGTCGAGAGGCTTCCTGGTTGGGTTAACTGGGATGAAGGGTCCTGGCTCTTAGCCACTGTGCCAACACTCTCAACTTGACTCACGTAGCTGGCGGGATCAGTCGGTTTCCTGGGCATGTTGCGTGTCACTTTCATCATCGCGCCGATGCCCATAACAAAGGTCATGACACCGGTGAAAAGATGAGAGCTAAGTCCGTCAGGAACCCTTAAAACTTCTTGCCTATTAGCATCTACCTTTGGAACAATAGCCAGCTCTGTACCTATTATAAATTAGTTTACACACATCAATAGCGCAAGACAAGCTTCATGTGCTTATATGTAACATATAAGATTGTGTTGTAACAATATGAATAATCAGCCTTTTAAACTACATTGATGAACATTCAGAGAAAACTGCCTCATTAAGCTGCATTAGTGTGTATGCGTGTGAATACTGGATGTAACATTCTTAAGTAGGCATGTACCTTTCGGAACAACTACAGCATTTTCGTCCGGCGTAGCTATAACCACAGGTTTGTCAAGAACCACCGGGGTAACTATCTTAGGTGTGATAATTTCGACCTGTAAGATAGATTTATTAGTAGTAAAGATATTTTCAGAATACAACAGCAATGAAACGAATTTCCATAGTCACAAAAGAAGAAAAGGAAGAAGGGAAAGCAAATAAGTTGAATCAGGTTCAATATATCTACAAACTCGAGTACTTTTCCGGTATTGGACATCGCAATCTCTAAGGGTTCACCGTTCTCACAACTTGGTTCAATTTTGTGGCCTATGTTGGTACCACTAGATGCTAATTCAAAGCCTGAAAAACTTACCTCTTCTTTAACAGGAGGAAGTTCTGGTTGTTTCTTCGCTGCCTCTGGAACAGGCTCAGCATCCGCGGAGTCACTAGGCTGCATAGAATGTGAAACAAACTACTCGGTCAATCAAACAAATAGACGACAAGCATGCAAGAGCAAGACCATTGTAATTCAGAGACAGGTAAGGCATATAGTGGGAAAAGAGGAAGCGGTCGCCAGTGCTAGCTCATAAAGCAAGTGAGGGAACCTTTGGGGCTGGAGTCTCTTCCTCGGTCGTCGTTTTCTCTTCACTGCTTTGAGCCTGAGATTTGTTTCCAGCTTTGTATTGGCCACTTTGAACCATCTGCAAGTCAAGGAAATAGTTAGGGACTGCCTATGACTGCAACTGAGAATAAAATACTAGGAAGAATGCGAAAAAGAAGATGGTTGTGATCCACCTTCAAAATCTCCGGGTCCTTCCATGGGCCCTTATCAGAAAGCATGCAGCCTCCATGTTCAGCACAAGTGCAAGTACCTCCCAAGAAATCTGGCAATTGGCTGATAAGAGAGTAACAACAGGGAATGCGAATGTTCAATGACAATGTATCTCAAAATTCTTTTTTGTTCTTCTACGTTCTAAGCTAGGATTGTGACTTACTCGGCATCAATTATTTCAAGCAACTTGCTCTGAAATTTGTTACCAAGAACCTGGTACATAATAGATTATACCGATTAGATTTCTATTGGTCAAACTTGCAAATTCAGTGGCAGGAAGCGTGTATGCTTACATTGATCTTGGCTGTGGTCTTAGGATCAAGGAAGGACTTAACAGTATTCCACAACATTCTAAATCCAGAACCAGCATTGAGGATGAACATTCGGTTCAAAGTCTGCAAGAACAGCAAAAAGTTGCACATCTCGAATCCATCATCTACTGTTAAAAGTCAAAACTTTGCTATCAAGAAAATTGGTACCTCTGGATAATTGTCACCATCAACCTTCTGAAGAAGAGTGATGAGTTCTCTAGCAGCTTTGGTGAAGCTCTTAAGACCCTGTGTCATTAAGCCAGAGGACATTCTCATATACAACGATGTATACATACATATACATAGTCAGAATACATGAGTTTTAATTTTGAAATTTAAGATTTGGATGATTAGACATAGTGTTATTATTCCAGTTACCACTCCTTGCACGTCCAAGAGGGTTGTGCTTTGGTCAATGTGCTTCTTGGCAGCAATAGAGCAAGATGGAAACTTAATTTTGAAGGTCTTCTCAAACTCCCCTACATGGTATTTGAGATAGCGATCCATGGTGGTGACTTGCATGAGTTTGGTAGCATCTACTAGGCCTATTCTCTCTATATACACCGGTCGTCCATCCTTATCTACTCCATGGTACCCTTGGGGATAATATTTCAAAACCTCTTCTCTCTCCTTGAATTGAAAGTCCTTAAACAAAATAGCAAGAAAATGGAATGGAACTCAGCCAGAGAGACATTTTGAGGGGTAGTTTCCATAAACAAATAGCAGAATTATATGTTCTCTAGAGATGATTATACCTCTAAAATCGTGTCGGTACCAAATTCCTTCCTCCATTTGAGCATATCACCCCACATTTGCTTTGTTTTCTCAATGTCAAATCTTCTAGCCTTCAAGAATCTGCGTTATCAAAGGGGGTTTACGTTTAGAGGTTAACAAGTATATGACAAATCCAAACTCAGCAGCAGCTATATGCATATATATATATATATATGTACAACGCCAAAGATGAAACAGGATAGAACCTTACCTGAGCAACGTGTGATAATCATCGTGTTTTTCAGGCAGCATATCCTCGGCTATAAGCGCCTGACGCAGGGTCTCGACGGACTGCATCTCCTCCGTGTCACGCTCATCGTCGATTTCAACAGATATTACTTTACTGCTCCTCCTTTTCCTTGAATTCCTGAATCTATTGGAGGCTGTTTTCTTGAATGAACCCCTTCTGTTTTTTTCTTCCTCCGAAGCATCCATTTCTGCATTAAATATAGTGATAATCATACAAAGCCAGAAAAATTCATGCAAATGAAACATCCAACACTACAACAATAACAGGCATAGAATAAGAAGAGGACCTGGGTTAACGTCAGCCATGATGAGGAGCTATGGATTCCTTATAGGTGAGAAAACGGTAAAAGGCAGGCGAATCAAGCACACGTATATATATTTATGGTTCCTCCAAATGCCTGCACATAATATAGTGGTTTAAAATGGCCGCCACAAGTTTGGAAGATTAAAACAGAAACACTGCAACTTAAAGCTAGAGAAAGAATATACCTCTGCAAACTGGGAAGGAGGATTGGAGGGATATAAGAGAAAAAGAGCTAATTTTCTTTCTTTCTATAGGTATTTTTAGGGTCCTTCGAAAATGGCGGGGAGACAGACAATGAGGCAGACAAGACATTACCAATCAAAACCCGATATTTTTTTAAATTTAATTTTATGTTAAATGTTTGTAGGAAAAGAAATGGGTCAGTTTTCTTTCTTTATTTGGCATTTGCTTTTTCTTTGACCAAGTCTCAACGTATCAATGGCTTTGAATACGAAATGCAAGGCCTATCCATTCAAATTTATTGTGAAGTACCTTTTTCCTTTTCCCACTTGATAACAAAAACGAACGGTCGATCCTCATACCAGGCTTTGCCTGTATCGAATTTTGGTTTTGGCTTTGAATGTTATGGTCATTGATTAATGAGGACCAAACCTGTTATTTCATCATGGCCTTGTTGAATCATTGAATCCCCATGTCCGCGTGCTTTTTAACAACCATTGTTAATGGCAATTCAAGGAAGGTGGTAGGGTACAACGCATCGATAAAGGTAGGTCAAATAAGTATCATAAATCATGATGATCACATGATAATCAAGATATAACATAAAGATTAATGATGACGAAGGGTGGGGCTCTCCTTAAAACTTGTACAAGTACTAAGATTTAATCGATTCATGTAGCTTATTTAATTGAATTGCCTCCCAGGCAAAATCATTCACAAATGAATGCTAAGAACTAGCTGCTAATTACTGTAATATTGTGATACATGAAACCACCTTCATATGACCTTGAATGTATAACCAGGCAAATACTACAACCATACATTAATAACCATTATGATAATAAAAGTGAAAGATAACTGCTTAAGGAGTATCATATAGTGAATAGTCCGTCCCTCAAGCTTCCATATCTTTTACAATATGATTCGAACTTAAAACTCACAAAACCGTGCCATGAAAGACGAGTTTCAGCGCTACATCAAGATACTTTGAAAATTTACTAGTGCGCTTGCATTAACATGTTCATATTTAATTCTGGGTCTTGAGATAAGGAACCAAATATTAATTGACAGTCATGTCGCCATTTCTTTAGTCAGAACCGGAGTCATGATTCAAAGAAGATCTCACTGTCTTGCGCTTACTCTCATCGTAAACATCGTCTTCGTCATCTTCATCATTTTTCTTCTCACTAACTATACCTGTGAAATGATATGTGGTTTAAGAAGCTGCTACATGATATATAAAAGTGCAACTTCAATAAAAATCATTACCTTTCTTTATCAGTACAACCTCAAGCGTCCTAGTAACAAAATCATCTTTCCCTCCAAGATCTTGAAACCCGACCAACCTATCTACTGCAATCCCTTTTCTGCCCCAAAATTGCAACTCTTTAAGTTAGATGCTTATGATGAAAGGGAAATTGTTGTTTTCTAACTTTAATACTTGATGCCAAAACTAAACGCAAAAAATTATTAGAATGCTGACAAAGTCAGTTTAGTTCTCTGAGTATAAGAAGAATATAGAGAGCTAATTAATGAACATAACAATTATGACGCGTAAATCTTCTTTTTCAGCATAATATGAACTCTGGTTTATTTCTGTACATTTCTCCTTTAAGGCAAAAAAAGTCAAATGGCATAAGAGATGGCTAACCTGAAAATTATAACACAAGGCAAAGTTTTGACTGCAAGTTTGGTAACAAAGAAAGGCGCATTCTGCCACAAAGGGGAAAATAAAATCAGAAGTTTAAGTTGGCAATAAAGAAAACTGAAATGAAGTATAAAGAATCCCTCTCAAGATTTAGAAACAGAAAAGGCTTGTCAATGCTCACCTCAGCATCCAGCTTGATGAACTTCGTATCCAGATGCTTTGAAGCAAGGGCTTTCAAATGCTTATCCATTATCCTGGATTGTCCCCATATACATAAAAATTAGTTATTACCCAATATATGATTGAGCATGTATGTTACTTCACATCTACATAAGCATGCATGTCTTAAAGAGAGAAGAGTAAAGACCTCACTTGCATCGATAGAACTCCTTATGACAGAAGTGACAAACCACTTTCTCACTTCCAGTGACTTCACCCAAGAAATCTCCTTCACTAATCTCCCTGTACTCTCCATGCCCTTGCCTCTTTAGTGCTTCTCGCTTCTCGGCTTCTTTCTATTCAAACAAATCCTAGTGTGATTACCAAGTTCAGACTGCGCATCTCCAGATGTATATGCCATATTGCATCATATAGAACAAATAGTTACTATTAAATTTCAAACCTTCAGAGCTGCAATCCTGTCAGCATGCAATTTTTCCAGCTCAGGATCCTGCATACAAGAATAGCACATGATCTACGTAAACAACAACTAACATAGAATGAAACAAAGGCGTTCCACCATAGAATACAGAAAGCTTCAGAAGACTTACATCCATTAGCTCATCAAGGTCAACCTCTAGGTTGAGTGAAGTCGATGACTGTGCCTTCTCTTGGGCAAGCATCTCCTGCACGATCATCACATTGACACATTAAACACATACCACTTGCCATGACTATTTTACCAGCTGACTTGGACAATCATCACCCCATTTTCATCAAAACAATGAAAACCATCAATTCACAGTTCTCAACCAATCCTTCAAAACCCACATTTTTCTTTTTAATCCAGAACAGAATCTTACAATTGTAAGATATAAAAGAACATAGACCTTCAACAACCATGAATTCAATTACATATCTTTGTACTACCTACAAGTCGAAGCACAGGTTATTATTCTCTTCAATTCTTAACAAATTAGAGAGAAAATATGGGAAAAAGAAAAACCTTTTTATAGTCAAGAGCAGCGGCTGCCATCACATTCCCAAATGCTAAATTAGACAAAGTGGATTTAATTGAATTCGAATCCATTTCTCTACCACTGAAAGATTAAAAGAAAAAACGAGGCTTTAGTGGATATATTAATGAAACAAGCAGATGGAGGGAGAAGGGTAGAATCTTACCTGCTGAATGTTTTGGTGAAGACTGAAGAATAAAAAAAAAAAAAGGGAAATTAGGATCTTGAAATGGCCTCAGATGGAAGCGCGGCAGTTTGAACGGTGAAGCTACTGTGGGCTAATAGCTCAAAATTAGAGAATTAGGCTTAAATCTTGGAATAATTATTTATTTGGCCCTCCAACTTTACAAAAAAGTCATTTTAACCCTCTAATTAGTTTTTTTACCTTTTTTAACTCTTAAACTTATGTTTTTTTTCTTTCGAAAATAGATGGAAAAGTTAAAGTTTCTTTTAACTTTACCGACGTGATATACATATGAATAACACATCCGCATTTACTTTATTTTTAAAATTTTAAAAATTCAAAAAATTATTTTTACAAATAAAAAATCATTTAAACTATTAAAAAAGTATAAAAATATAATAAATAAATAAATGCTAACATGTCATCTATGTAGCAATTCATGTGTATGTCATGTCAATAAAGTTAACAAGCATTAATTTTTTCATTTTAGAATAATTTGATAAAAAATATAAATTCAAAAACTCAAATAAAAAGAAATATTAAATAAAAAACTAAAATAAATTTTTTCGTAAAGTTAGAGTACCAAATAAATCATCATGTTATATCTTCCCTCCTTTATATTTTGATGCGATAATATAAATTTTTATCGCTAATTTTATTTTAGTATTTATATTTTTTATTCACTTCTATGGTTGAATTCAAGAATTAAATCTATTTTAATTTTTTATTTAGGTATCGTTAAAATATATCTTAAAAATTTTACTATATTATGATTTTATCATATTATTATTATTTAAAATTTAAAATTTTAACAATTAAATAATAATTGACACATTTAAAATGTCACATTAAAATTTAAAGTTTAAAATAAATTTAATAAAAAAAATATGAAGATTACATTAATTCATTTTTAAATTTAGAATAAAACAACTAAAATCATTTTGATTTTCACTTTTTTATTTTAAAATTTATCACTGTAATTGCCGGTGTGATAATAATGAACAAAAATTGTTTTCCATTTATCTGTTCCTCTGATCTTGACGCACGTAATAATTCGACATTGTTAAGGTAATTTCATTTTCCTCTACAAATAACCAGGAAAATCTGAACTAATGGAGTTCCAAGCTTTTCTTAAATCTTTATATTTTGGTCCTGATAAACATCTAGACGGCTACATACATGGAAACGAGCAAATCCCATAAACCCAGTATCGACCGACTTTATCTTGTTAAGTAAATAAGCAGTGTGACGACCATCAAAGTTCCACTACTGATGAAGAAGAAGAATCTGTCGAAAAAAAACAGCCATTTGGGCTTCCTCCTTTTCACCAAATTGATCAGTTTCAAATCCCAGAACACTTGATATTAGGACACCAGTGCCTAGTGCAATTAGATATAAATTCCCATCTGGTTCGTATGGGAAGCAGATCCATGGCATGGTGGTGGTGGTCATGAGGTTTTTCCAGCTCGATGGTGGCAAGTGGCAACTGTTAACTTCGGCTCACCAAGCTTGGCCCAATGAGCTCATGCCTCCTCAAATCGTGAAATCCCACGAAAGTACTACCTGTCGACCATGGATATGGGGCACATGATAAACCCAAGAAAGGAGATAGATTTCAGCATTTCTTCTTTTCTTTTAACCTGAGTTGGAAGAAATAAAAGAGATGAAAACAGTTTAATACCTGTGTCAATAAATTGTCGGAGGACCACACAAAATGGCATAAAATAAAGGTTGAGGATTTTTGTCCTTTTTTATTAAACTTTTTATACCTGAAAATTATTATTTATCAAAAAGAGTAAAGTTGTAGCTGTAAGTTTATTATAATTGAACCTGTGTGGACCTACAATCTCTACCAGGACAAAACAATTCATGGAGATTTCATTCAGAACAGAGTTTGTCAGATATAACAAGGGTAAAAATCATAACCATTTAACTAATAAATTTCCTTTTTCACTAGTCTAAAGTTTGTAAAAATCAGATTAAATCTTCAATAGAGTTGCAGAGATGATTTTATTAACAAGAAGGTTCCTACAAAAATGAAAAAGGAAATCACATTTTTTTTCTCTTCATGCTATTTTCTTTTCCTCATCATAATTTTCTTTTGATCAACATTGGTTTTCAATCTCTTAACTCTTGATACTATCGCATTCAATCTTCTGACGGAGGAGTCAACTTCACCACAACCTGTTGCTTTGTTCTCGGTTTCATCATCGGCTTCATCTCTCTTGCGTTTGAGGAAGTTAACAAGACCTTGAAGAGCAATATTAGGATCATCAGTCTTCATCAATTCCTCAGCTACCTCTGCTGGGGTCGCCTCTGTACTATTTAGCAAGCTATCTATTTCTGCAAAGAAAGGGTTGTGTTTGCTGCTGATTCCTAGATAATTAGAAGCTAAAAGCCTGAATCCATCCGTGGTGCAATAGGACATGTTGATGTGCAAGTCCATTCGACCAGGCCGTAACAGAGCAGGGTCTATCCGATCCTTATAGTTGGTTGTAAACACAATGATTCTCTCATCCCCACAGCTTGACCACAGTCCATCAATGCAGTTCAATATACCAGATAGTGTCAACTGCTGCAAGTAGCAATTTTTAAAATCAAGGATATTTAACACTTTAGTCCACAAACAGAATGTCTGAAATTGCATTAAAAAAAAAAAAGTAATTAGTACTTAGTACTTACCCCAGTTTTATCTGGTAGCTTTTTGTTTTTGTTTCTCATTTGTCGTTCAAGAACCTCAGAACTGCAATCTATGTCTTCAATCAACAGTATAGAGCGATTGGTAGTGGATAGCAGTGTCCTCCTTAACTCAGCATCAGAGCGTACACTGGTGAGCCCCAAATCATATATATCAAATTTGAGATAATTAGCCATGGCGGCAACCAAACTGGATTTACCAGTTCCAGGAGGACCATATAGCAAGTACCCTCTTTTCCAAGCCTTCCCCACTTTTTTATAATACGCTTTCCTCCTAAGGAACATCTCCAAATCATCGATGATCATCTTTTTCAGAGCTGGGTCCATAGCCAATGTATCAAAGGTAGCAGGGTGTTCCAGAATTATGGAACCCCAAGAACCCCCCCTTCTTTCATTGTCATCTTCACAGCTGAATGGACATTGACGGCTATAAAGCTTTATCACCTTGTCTTGCTTCTTTATCTCCTCGGCTTTGAGCAAAACGTAGGGCAAGTAAAAATCCAGAACTTTGTCTTTGTGTTTCTTGTTGAAGCTAAGCTCGAAGTGTTTCTTCTCCCCACCGTGAGGCTTCTGGCCTTCCGTACAAACAAACCTCCACGTCAATCGAACATCTTCGAAACCATCGACGACCAATTCCCCCTTCTCGAGGCCGATGGTGAAATGCTTCTGTTTCCTGGTTTTGCTGAGCTTGAGGCGCTCCGTTTTGGGGCTGATCCTGGTGCTGAGGTAGACCTCGGCTGCTTCGTAAACCTGGTTCTTGCTCATCCCACACCGCTCGTCGATGGCGAGGGTGAGGTCTGGGGAGAGAGGAGTGAAGAAGTAGCGAAATGCAGAGTAAAGGTAAGATCTGAGCTGGTGGGGAATGAGTTCATTGGCCATGGACCGGACCAGCATCATGGACCCTGCAAAGGAGGCATAAGCAGAGAATAAGGAAGATGCTGTTTTAGAAATTTCGGAAGAAGAAAACATGGCAGCCATTTTTATGGAATCAGAAGCAATTCCAGAGGAGAAGCAAGTGTTCACAGGTAGAGACGGACTCTGTTTTTATAGGCCAATCGCAGGACCCTCCTAGTCAAAATCATTTGTCCTTTTCTCCTCGCTTGGGAGTTAAGTAATGCTAGTACTGGAATACGTACCTTATATTAATATTTTATCTACCTCATCTTTTTTTTTTAACTAAACGTTAATTTATTATCCGCATTAAAAGTTGCATTTTCTTATTTTTTTAAGTCTAATCTATAAATTATCGCTCTTAATCATTAAACCTAATTACCTAAAGAATTTGATTAAAGATTCGTTTTTTCTTGGAGTAAAATCAATGGCCAGACGCATCTTTTAAGATTAAAGAGATATATTTATAGATGGGAAGTATTATCTTAAAAAAGAGTAGATGTAGGTCTAAAATTTTGCACAATGCTACTTATATTTGAAAAAAATTAACTCAATTTTATTTTAGGTCTGTCCATATTATTTTTTTTAAATATTTATATTATATTAATTTAATATTCAACCCATAAACACATTACGTGTAAATAATTACAACAATGTACCAAATCAATAGAAAAGTAGAGACGAATAATATGAACAAAATTCATATATAATAATAGTAGATAGCGAAAAAGCATGAAGAAAGTCAAAATAAAATGAAAAAAGACCCAAAACCCCTGCAGCTTGATTGACAAAATAAAAAATCAAATTAATTGAGGATCCCCAAACCTGGCGCTTTTCATTTCTCTCCTCAAAATCCTTGTCATTTTAGTTTTTCATTGCTTGGAGTTTTTTTATATAAATAATCTAAAAGTAGAAAATTTATTTAAGAAAATCACTTGTTTGCTATGGTGATAACTGATATTCTACCCACTTTTCCAGCTTAATTCAGTTTTTTTTTTTTAAAGAATTTTTTTAGTGCTGCCACTATATTTGGCAACATCGATATGTATTTTTTAAAATATTCGTAAAAAATATGGATATTCATGGTGAAAAAAAAGGAAAAAAATATTTTTAATGGGTGTTATCAGTTTGGCAGCACAAGTCAACCCTTTTTTTTAAATTCATGTCATTGATAAAAAAAAACTTTAGTGGTGCTGCCATTTCAAGAAGATAAAGATTTTAGCTACCCCGATCTGGGTGAAGTCTCAGATGATATAGACGATGAAGGCACGGATGAGGGTGAAAATGTACACGCCCCTTCAATAGGAACTTGAGTCGTGACATTGTCATACGCAATAACCTTGGGGCTCACATGTTGAGCGTATATCCTGATGCGACACATGCATTTGAGTTCCCTGAGTACCCAAATATAATACTTTCTTACCAGTTGGCAGCAAATTTTGAATCAAAAAAGTTGTTCGTAGGCCAACAATTCACGAATAAAGAGGACTGCGTATTTGTCATCAAACAATATAGCATGAAGATGTCAATGGACTACAAAGACATTAAATCTAACTTCACCATTACCAGGCCAGTGTCCAAGGAGGTGGTAGTAGAGCGCTGCAGGTTCGAACACTTTACTTGAACTCATGACAACATCACCGTCAACTGGGAGCCCGAGTTGCATTGTCACGTCTTTTAGGGTGATGGTGCACTCCTCACACGACAAATGAAATGTATGGATTTCTGGGCACCACCACTTAACCAAGGCAAATAGTAAGTCAGCCCTTAACTCAAACATCCGGATCAATGTCGCTGTCCCAAATCTAACAACATCCAAGTATAGCAAGATACGTTCATCCATCCGGTAGCTTGGATCATGGACATGCGTCCTCGACACACGGTACTCACCCTATCCATATTAAATTACCGCATTAGTTAAATTATTCCAATAAAAAAACCACATGCAACTTTATAAATATACCTATGAATAACAAATAATAAATATTTTTACTGACACATAAATCATCATTGATGTGTGGTCGGTTGCTCTAATCAAAGAACCTATTTGGGTATCAATACAAAAAAAAAAAAAAAATCACCGACTAAACAAAAAAATACATTTAAAATCATTTACCATGACTCCTATTTTTTCAACTAAAATTTAAGTATCTTTATTAAAAATATATAAATATAAACACAAACAAACTATAACAAACAACTCATTTCCAGAATTAAAAATTTCCCCATCCCAATTTCATAATTTTTTAATTATTTTTATTATTTTTATTATCTTAAACTCCATCTAAAAATTATATGTGAATATTATACTATTGAAATTATTATTAAAAAATAAAAAATAAACATACACTAAAATTATCTTAATCTATCCATATACCTTAAACACAAATCTAATTTTTAAAACAAAAATATAATCTTAAAAGTTATTTCTAAAAATTAAAAATAATCTAAAATATAAATATGTATATTTTATAAAAAAAATATTATAACATAAAAAACCATACATTACAATTATAACACTTTTTTTTCCTGAAACTCCAACACAAATAAACTTCCTCAAAAACTCCAACACTAAACAAAAAATAAAAAATAAAATAACACGCTTTTTATTTTTTCTAAATTTGGTTGTGGTTGATGGGTAGGGGGACTAAACTCTCCCTTTATAAAGTGGAGCCGGAAAAAAAATTCTGATAAAAAGTGGTGGGGGGAGCCCGTGACCATACCCACACCATTTAATTTTGTTTACATTCTTTTTTTCGGTTCTTTTTTTTTCCCAATTTTCTTTTTTATCCTCTTTTAGCTTTTTCTTAAACTGGTTTTTCCTTTCACCTATTAAATTATTTTTTTCACCTATTAAAACAATTTTAACTTGATAGTAATGATTGCGAAAAAAGTATTTAACTTGATAGTAATGATAATGATAGTAAAATAAAAAATTTTACTAGATGGTCAGGATCGTTATTCCATATATTTTGATAGTGGAAACAAATTTTTTGAGCTCAACAATGATCATTCTTTTTTGAGTGAACTGGAAAGTTTTTTTTATATTTATCGTAATTCTAGTTACATGAACAATGAATCGAGATATGATGATCCGCACTATCATTTTAACTTGTATGATAATGATACTAATTATAGTTGGAACAATCACATGACATAGCGCTGGTCATGGGCTCTCTATGTTTTTCTTTTTTTTTCTTAGTTTTTTCAATTGTTTTTTTCTCACTCTACCCTACTCCATCTGCTCTCTAGCATTGTAGGATGCGCTTTCAACCTCTCTATTGCCACCTTAGCCGAAAACCCTTCCAGTAGGACGTGTTTTATTCCTTTCAAAAGTTTTTTTTTTTTTGTTTGGTGCTGAAAATTTGGGGAGAAAGATTTATTTATGTTGGTGTTTTAGGGAGAAATTGTGATAGTTTTAACTTATGTTTGAGTTCACGATGATGCGATGATGCTTGGAGACCCACATATTTTATTTGTCGTGTGGCGAGTGCATCATCACTCTGGAATACGTGACATTGCAACTCAGGCTTCTAGTTGACGGTGGTTATACGACCACGGGTTCAAGTATAACTAGGGCTACCAGTTGACGAAGGTTATGCGGTCACGGAGTCAAGTATAACTTGGCCCCCAATTAACAGTGGTAATGTGGTCATGGGTTCAAGTTTCATGCTACTAGAAGAGGATGCTTTATAAACCCCATCCATAAGTTTGAGATCATAACCATAGGGTAAAATGGACTTTCTAGTAGGATCAACTTATTCTTTTTCTCCATCTCCATCAAAGTAGTATCACTAACCTTATTGTTTGAAACTTGTGACAGAGTTGGGGGCAAAAGGACTTTCAGTGAGGGAGTGATTGTGACGGTAGAGAAAAAGCTAAAACTCGAGTTGGGACGGCATTAATTGTAGTCATTAATGAGTTTTTTAATCACAGCTGTAACAACCCAATTTTGGTGAAATCGGAACAGTAGTTTCGGGACCACAAATTCGAGCCGAAAATAAAATTTATTTTAAATTTATGTTATGGTCCGTAATATGATAGAAATGTCATGTGAAAATTTTGATAAGAAAATTTTATCAATTATGTGTTTAATTACGGGAAGGACCAAATCGCATCAATTGTAAAAGTTGAATTCTAGTAGCTAGAAGGATTAAATAACTATGGAATTCAAAACTTGAGGTCCTTATGTGGCAATTAAACCATTAATAAAAATTTAGTAGATATTTTTGGATGATTCATCCATGAAAAATTAGAAAAAGGCTAAGGACTAAATTGAAAATCAAAATTATTAAAGATGATAAATTAATTAAATAGAAATAAAAATCATTTTTATCATCTTCTTCCCCAAAATATTTCATGGAAACCCTAGGAGAGAGAGAAAAAACTTTCTTGGCCAAATAGGGTAAGTTTTATTGTCCCGTTTTTAGTAATTTTGATATTTTTGAAATCAGGATAGCTTAATCTATCTATTTGGGGGATCAATTTGAAGAGTTATCAAAGTATGGAAATTAGTTCATGGATGAATATGCTAAAAGTTTGAAATTTACGGTAGAAAATGAAAGGTTGTTGACAGATAAATAACTTTTACAAAGTGATTTTTGATGAAAACATGATTTAGGGACTAAAATATAATTTTGTGAAAATTGAAGAAAAATTCTGAATTTTATAGAATATATGTGCTGTAAATTTTATGGTGAAATTTTGGTTAGGCTTGGAATAGGGAGCAAATTGCACACATTTCATTTTCCGAGCCTAGGGATAAAATTAAAATTTATGAAAAAGGTAGGGGCAAAATGACAATAAGTACAATAAAATTTTCAAATTTGTCCCTATTCTGCTGTTTGACAACTTCGACCTTTCTTTACTAAAAAATAATTATATCTTATTACAGGGTTTGGATGATGTTTTCGTTTTCTTTGATCTTATACCTTATTTCGCTAAGATTTTATCTCATATTATTTACGACCAAGGGGGTTTTGAGGATGTTACACTTCGTGTTCCATCGAAACTATAAATATTACAACTGGCACTGTTCACTTGCATTTAGAACCGTACTTTAAATTTGTTTTATAAAATCGTTTGTTTTTTTGTGTACAAGCGCGTGCAAGTCACATTGACATGTTTAAAGTTTGTAACGTTCTTCAAATTAAACAAGATTAATTAATTTAGGCAATGAAATAAACTAAAAAATTGTAATATTATTAAATTACCATTAAATTAACAATTTATTTAACATACAAAATATTGTTAAACCTAACAAAAATTTTTTTTTAAATAAATTACTTTATTTTACTTGAAATACTTGAGATTATGAAAATCGAAGAAAAGCAAGAAGTTACTAACCAACAGGGTTATCTAAATGTAACATCCCTATACCCGGTTCGACCCAAGGAACCTGATATAGGAATAGTACATTTGGTGCCAAAGTAATTTTGGCTAATCACTAATATATTTGAACATTAAAAAAAATAAATTTATATAACTTATATTTTAGTCCCTACTACTTGAAACACACTTAATCTTCCTAAGTACATGCTATTCTATTCAAAATTTTGAAACGTACCCTCCTGACACTTGGACATGTGATAAGATGGATGCTCACAACCTCAATTACAACTCTTCAAAATTACTGTACCTAATCTGCACATGAAAAACAAAATCGTACGCTGAGTAAAACTCAGTAGTATTTCTATAATCCAAATATTTAAAGATAAGAAATTACAAATATACAATTGAAATATAAACACATATTAATATTTAAATATTACAACAACCATACCATATTTCATTTGTTTCACAAATATCTCAATTCACATAATTACTATATAATTAGCTTTTCACAATTTATTTCACATTTCTTTATACAATTGCATTATCAATTCTATATTCATTTCAGGAGTATATAACTCATATATTCCATATATTTGCAACATATTTCACATTCTATTTTCAATTCACTATTTCATTTCCATTTCTCATACCATACCATGCCATTTCAATATCAATTATAAAACTTTGTTATTCATTTTTCCCTATTAACACGACTCAGACTCAGACGGATACACAGATCCAATCGAAACACACCAGTTTGGCACCCAGTGCCTCATCGGATAATTCGAAGTAATAAATTGACACCCAGTGTCTCATCGGCTAAATCGAAGTAAGTTGGCACCCAGTGCCTCATCGCATTAATCCGAATTAGTAAATTGACACTCAGTTTCTCATCGACTCGAAGTCGAAGAAACCCCTGAGCTCTTCTAATCCTATGACATGCCATCTACATCCGACTTAGCCCAATATAGTTAATAGGGTTTAATTTCATTTTTCAAATACAACCAATATTCATTTCAATTCAAATAATCAATATATTCAATATATATACCAATTCAATCAATATAAATTCAATAAATTCATCACATACTAAATCAATCCATTTTAATTGCAAAACGCAATAATTCTCACCTTAACACTTACCATATACATTAAATTGAATTATAACAATTAACAACTAAATCTGGATTATAGAAATAAAAACAAAAAATTCTGAGCTATCCCTCATCGACTTTATATTTCCCCTTTTTAGTCGAGGGTTCCGGTAAGACGTTAGCAATTGAACTTTGAACAATTGAAGCCCTTAGGTGCGTCTATTTCTTTCTCCTTTTCTTTCCTTTTTCTTTCTTTTTCCTTTGTGTTTCGTTTGTTCTTTCTATTTCTTTTTCTTTCTTTATTTGTTTACTTACTATAATACATAATATATATACACTTAACATTTAAGTAAATCTATTATAATATATATTTCTTAACTTTAAATTCTATATTAATTTTCACGCTGCCTCATTTTAAGACAATGGCATAATTGCTTCTTTAGTCTCTTTAATTTTTCTTTAATCTATAATTCAACTTTCACCCTATATGCAATTTAGTCCTTATACCTAATTATTCTTAATTCATGCAAATTGACTTAACCAAAACCTAATTAACTACACAACTAGCTTCGTAAATATTTTTAATACCCATGATTATCGGGTCATTACATATAAAATTTAGAGAAGAAGAATTTGAGAGAAAATTGAGAGATTAAGATAGAAAATTAAGAGAAAAGGATTTTGAAATTGAAAGAAAAGATGGATGAAATTGAATAAAAAAGAAATATAAGTGAAGTGATTTATATAAGGTTAAGGTTTGGTAGTCGTTAAGGTGTTTTAATTTTATTTTATTTTTAGTTTCTAACAGTTGGTCCAATGGTTAGAAAATCAATAGTCCAGGTTTTCTAACCGTTGAGGATCCAATGATTCATTTTTTAAAAATTTTGTGTAGGGTGCGTTTTTGCCTATGTGGCAAGTACATCTCACAAAATCAGTCTATTTCCCTAAATTTTAAAAAAAAATAAAAAAAGGCTTATTCCCCTATTTTTTTTTTGTTTGAAATTGACATATTTGGCTAATTTTCCCTCGGGAAGGGAGTAAAATTTATCATTTTATGAAATAGAAAATAACTTTCTTTTCGGGACCTTTAAAATATAGTGTTGCATTCGTGCTACATGATCTTAACATCGACATTGATTTCTATTGTACAAATGCAACACTCTCAGCCATTAAGGGTGTTGATATACAGTATCAACAGAAGTGGAGAAGAATGAGAGGGAACGATGCTGAAGAAGATTGATTCACCCATTCTAAGGCCGAGAGCCAAAAAAGTAAAGGGACTCAAATAGAAGAGAATGAATTCTTAGTGTATTAGGGTTTTGGAAGAGGAGAGGAGTCTCCTTACAATGTTGATATCTTTAGATATTTATAGGAGAATGATGGTTCCTACCCAATTATGTCACTTCGTGGACCCTGGTAACCCAATGAAGGGTCCAACCAGGCCTAAATTGAGGTAGGGATATTACAATAGTCCCTTCAATTGAGAGGTAGGTTATAAAGTGACCTTACCTTGAGACCATCCACAAGTTACCCTCGCGGGTAGTAGCTGTTACAGATAAAATAACTATTGTAAATTTGGAGCGATTCACCCTTATAAGGCGAAGAGCTGTTGATACCATGTATCAACAAAAGGATAGGTTTTGTGATAATGATGAATTTCTATGTAACTATATATTATCATGATAGTGACCTTATCTTTGAATTAAACAACAAATACAATAGAAATCCAATCAGAAAAACTATTGAAAACTTGATAGATAAAGTCACTAAAAACTATAGAAATCGAGTGATACCAAGATTTATCATTTTTTCTTATCCTTGAAAAGTGAGAAAATTTTAGATTAATAATATTTCATTTATATTTCTATTGACAGAAGAGATTTTTTTCTTAAAAGTACAATTAACTCAAAGCTGTATATATAATTAAATAGGATAAATAGTTAAGATATACAATCTACACTTTTATTATTAGTACGGAGCTATTACAAATGTTTCATAAATAAACTTTCAATGGATCTATCGTATTGGTTATTTAAACTTCGCCGTATTATTATAATTAAAAATAAAAAGCAAATGATGGAAAAAGGGGTTGTCAAGTTGCCATATAGACATAGGCGAGCTATAATGGAACACTACCGACTTTCTTGGTTTTACTGATTGAGAAATCATTCCTTTTCGCAATTATTATTGTTTAAAAACGTAGAGACATTAGAGGCATCTTTTGTCATCCACAAAACTGTAGAACTTGCTTGTCTTTATCCACTGCCCATTGTTTATAAGCGTCGGCTTTCTTCCTTGGTCATTTTATATATATATATATATTTGACACCAAACTCAAGGAAACCGGTTCTCATTCCATTTTCAACACATGTTAAGGTCCGGGAAGTTACACCCAATATTATTCTTATACACATTTACTGATTTTTATTTTAATGCTAAACAACACTATTACTCACTAAGTTATCGATAAATTTTTATTTTGGTCATTTAATTAAAAAAAGTTACGATTTATTTATCAGACTATTCGAAAATTTTTATTTAAGTAACTGAACTATTCAAAAGTTTTTATTTAAGTCACTAGGCTATTAAGTTTTCTTCTAAAGAAAAGTTTCACTAGCGAGCTCCAAGAGATAATTCGACGATTGGGACGGTAGATTAGTACTCATCAACAAGTAGAAGAATGTACCTTGGATCCAAGTCGATTTAATGGTCAGTGCTAAAAGTTGAAGAAAAAAGCTGTTTAAATTTTGGTTCACAGATTTGTGACGTCTAAAGTTGTTTTATGAAAACAAGCTGAACTATAAAAGGGAAAGGGAAAGAGAGAATTCAATTGATGCAAGCAATATGAACAAAGAAAGATATATAACATTGATTTTAACAACCCAGTGACTTAAATGAAAGCTTTTGAATAGTTCAACGATAAAATTATAATTTCTTTTAGCTAAGTGTCCAAAACAAAAATTTACCCATAATTTAGTAACTAATAGTGTAGTTTACCCTAATAAATAATAAGGAATAAATTCTTTAAGTAATGATAAATAAATTAATATAGATTTCGTTTTATTTATTTTATATTTCTTTTAAGAGTTACTAATTTAAAGAAAAAAAAGTATGTTATAATATATTTATGAAAAATTATATAAAAATTAAAGAGAAATATTTAGTAGATTGTGAATAAAATTTAAATATTTCACGAATAAGGTTAGATGACTATAAGTGTATGTAAAGTATAGTAAAAAGATTTTAAAAATAAATATATAAAAATATAAGACACATGGAAGAGTCAAAAAATTGTATTGTCAATGTACTAAATACACAGTCAAGAATTAAATGATATTTTGATTAAAATGGTAAAGTTAAAAGGTTTGAAATTCATAATTTAATTGGTAATTTCTCAACTAAATTAGGATCTAGATAAAGGGTAACACCAATTTAATTAAAAATTTTATTATAGTAGAGATCACTCAAGTAACAAGAAATCACCGATTATGAAAAAATAATAATTTATTTAATTGAATGAAATATTATTATTTTATAATTTTAGAAAAGGCTTAGCTCACAAATTAGTACTTAAATTATACCATTTTCCCAAGTTGAAACCTAAATTTGTTTTGGACCATAAGTGGTACTTAAACTATTCTTCAGGTATCAATTTTACACCAAAATGTTATATTCTTTAAAAGAAATTCAGCAGCTACCACGTCATATAAATTTTAAAAAATATTTTTTAAAAATTTCTTTTATTTCCATCTCTTTAGTTTTTTTTTTTTTTCTTTCTTCTTCCTTTATAATGTCTAACAATAACAATGTTTGAAATTTATCCTCTCGAGATTGAGACATTGATGATTAATTTTGCTTTTTGAACTTTACTGTTTAACTGCTTGACCTGACGAGATCAAAAATAATTATTTCATTGATCAAAACTAATATAAATGAGGGCGAAAATAGAGGTTGAACAAATTAAATGGTGAAATAATGCAAGACAGATTAAATTAAGCTGAAAGAAAAATGTAAGTGAATCCGTACGCGCATGTATATATATATATATATATATATATATATATAAAGTATTAACATTATCTTTAAATAAATATTAGGCTAAAGTAGTAAAAAAATTCTTTCGAAAATGAATTGTGATTTTTGTTAATGCTGGATGGATTGCTAAATTTTGCTAAGTGGATTTAAAAGTCCATGTGTCGAAACGCCATTCGTCCACCAACTTTTTCTTTGTGTCATAAAAAATGACATGAAAAAGTTAAATATATGTTATTTTATTAAGATTTCTGAAATTGAAAAAAAAAAAAATTTCAAATCGGGCACGAAATATTGTCTTGTCGAAATCGTCAGGATTTCGTTGACCGGTCAAACATCAATCCGATTATCGTCCTCCGTGGCTCCACCGGCAACGAGAACGGCTCTGCCGATGGGAACAACAACAACAACAGCTGATTTGGGTTCTTCTACGACGACGAATTTGGGTCCGATTTAAGACCCATACCGACTTCGATGTCCGAATCTCTAATGGGTTTAGGTTTCGACCGGTTACTGGGATAGTTTTCCCAGATCGAAAGAACCGGACTGGGTCAACTTGAGAACCTGCCCGCTTCGAAACCGGCAATTGAATCAATGCCGACGATTCATATAGAAAAGGCCCATGTTTGTTCAGAAACCCACTACGCCGTTTGTAAAGAACCTTTCGAGCTCAGATTGAAAGCTAGGGAGATGCCGTACAAGCATATTTACCATGAAGATTGCATCACCCCATGGTTGGTTCTTTGGATCATGTGCCCACCTTGCCGCCACGAATTGCCGTTGGATGGGAGTGAGTCGAATGGCGACGCTTCGGAGATAGAGGGGCTGAGCATATGGAGGTTATCGGGTGGGATTTTCGCGATGGGGTTTTATTTTTTTTTCTAATTTCAAAAATATTAATAAAATAGCATTTATTCAATTTTTCATGTCATTTTTATTAAAATTCATAAATAAAAAGAGTTCAGCAAATTTTTTTTTTTAAAAAAAAAAGTAGAAACAAACTTAATAACTCAAAAAGTTGAGTTAAATAGCTAAAAAATGAAAATTATAGGTTAATTTCTTAAGAACAGATTTAAAAAATTAAAGAATCCTAAGTATCTAAAAACTAAAAAAATAATGATAAGATTAATAAAATTTTAATATAGATATAAAAAATAGAGACCTAGTAATCCAAAAAATAATGTAGAAAGAATTTGATATGAAAACAAATATAAAAATTAAAGAATCCTAATCTATAAAATAATAAAAAGATTGTCAATCGTTAATTGTTAATACAAATTTAAAAAGTAGAGACCTAATAAAAATATTGAAAGTAATGATAAAAGTTGTTAATTTTTTTTTTAAGTACAAATGGATAATATAAAGACCTAATAGTCCAAAAATAAAAATGGTAAAATATTTGAAAGACAAAGATACTAATTTAAATATTAAAAAAAAATTCCTTATTTAATTGAATTTGCTTTGCGGGTGTAAAGTAAGCAATTTCAAAATGTGCGGATGGATCTTGGAGATTCTCCTTTTGCATTTAATATTGGAGAATTCAGCGGTAGCGTGACGGCGAAAGCATCTACAGACTACAGCATTTGCTAAGGCCAAACAGATCCAACAAACAAGCATGTGCTTTTGGAGTAAAGAAATGACTGGTTTTCAAAGTGCAATGTTGTGACTTTGTGGGATTATGATGTCCACCCAGGATCTCTTGTAAGAAAAGACCAAAAGCAAGATATGTGCGATTCTTGTTCAGAACAAGTCCATGTTATGCGTGTTCTAACCTCCCCAAGATTTGCAATGTGCCGCCACTCCATTCTTCTCCGAATGGTTCTCTATGTTGTAGCTGTATTGAATAATCCATCTACTTATTGGCACTTTAACAAGTATTAGGATTCGAATTTCATGAACAGTTTTAGTTAATGAGTAGTTTGTAAGTATCATTTTTAGCTTTCCATGAGATCAATGGCATGCTCTGACCCTAGATTAAGATAGCATCCTTGCTCTAAACTTACATTGACAAAAAAAAAAATCTGTATTCCACTAGTACCAAGGAATGAAAGTGAACATTTTTCCTAGACATTTGGATTAAGTTTAAATCTTCAAAGCATGTTTGTGTAAAAAAAAAAAAAAAAACACTAGTGTGGTGTTTTCATACTGGCAATTCAATGAATGTTGATAAAAAGGTTGCACTTCTTACTCTAGTAGCTTGAACAAATATGAAAGCAAATGGTCTTTTTTTATTTTGTCAAAAAAGGTTGGAATGTTTTCTTTGTACAGTTTGAATGAGAAAAATAGAGTTCTCAAATTTTCTGCAAAGCCCAACAGAAAGGATTTGAAAGGCAATGCTCAAGTTTGAATCCATGAAAACATGGCAAATGAAATGAAACCTGTTGGAGAAGAAGCATGTATGGTTGCTTTCATTTCCATTCTCTTAATAAAAATATCAGGATTTCAACAAAGTAGTTATGTCAGTAAGCATTATTTGATAAAGCCATAACATGCCTCACAGCCTCAGTTCTTATCAAGTATATGAACAATGAACCGAAAAGTTTACATCATTATACATCGACTAACTCGTCATTATTCTCGCGTATTATTTGAATTATTTCTATTTGATCTCAATCATGGGGTATCAATAACAGCTGTTCAAAGTTCACTTGATGGATATTGATTTGTACTGCTGAACGGTACTTGTAATAGCTTGTTCAACCGGTAGCCTCTCCATGCTCGATGCACCGTAAAACCCATGAACTCCCTTTGTTCTTTTCAATATGAACTCTGCTTCTGAAGGACCGGATATTGGACCTGCAAAATGCACCAGATTTTATGGATCCAACAGCATTCTCAAAAAGTTTAACTAATAATCATCGTTGGAACTTCACAATAAAGAAAAAAGGAAGAAAGATGATAAACTGTACCTCCATGACATAACACGATGACATTAGGATTGATGGCATGAGCAGCATCGGCAATAGCTTGAACACGAAGAACACTTTCTTCCAATGAGACAGCTGTTTTGGCACCTATAGAACCAGATGTAGTGAGTCCCATATGGGCTACTATTATACCGGCACCCGCTTTTGCCATTTCCACAGCTTCATTAGTGTTGAAAGCATACGGAGTTGTCAAGAATCCCATTTTATGTGCTTTTGCAATCATTTGAACCTCCAGCCTGAACATTGGGAAACATAAAGCAACGTATAAGCACCTTATGAGTGAAATGAAACATTTGAGTCATAGTGTCATACCCATAT
This sequence comes from Gossypium anomalum, assembly GCA_025698475.1. Taxonomy (NCBI): domain Eukaryota; kingdom Viridiplantae; phylum Streptophyta; class Magnoliopsida; order Malvales; family Malvaceae; genus Gossypium; species Gossypium anomalum. The sequence continues at coordinate 24,481,995 of CM046966.1, forward strand.
CCCATTCCAGTCTCTTCCAGATTTTGTCTAAAGTTACCATCAAATAATCCAACAGTTGGAAAATTTTGTACTCCAGAGAATCCAATTGATTCCAATTGCTTTAGGAAGTAATCCATTCGCCGAAAAGGATCAGTTCCACATACTCCAGCGAGAACAGGCACTGCCTTTACCACCTATGAGTATTTGGAGCCATGTATCAGACAGAAATAATAAAAGGTGACAGTGAATTTAGCAGGAAACTGGAGGGGAAAGTTTTTCAAAGTAAAATAACTGAAAATACACCCACACAATCTTCTTACCTGGTAAGTTGATTGTTAGTCCATGAAAAAGTTGTACATTATTTAAGCAAAAAAAGGGGAAAAAAGGCAACAAGGAGTAAACAAAGACAGCGCTGAAATGAAAAGATATTTAACAGTTATTTGTCTTTTTCAATTGGTGAAATAGAATTTGAGACAAATGTTGAAGAATAGTGTTATAGATGCTTTGAGGCTGAATCTGTGTTAGTAAAGGCCATTAGTTTCAATTCTCTAATTAAGGCTTAGGTCCTGAATTGTCAATCACAATAGGTCATCCTAGAAATTTAAATAAAGGGAAGACAATTGACTTGGACTTTCTTGTTAATCACCCTATGACATGATGTTGTTCGCGTATCCTTAAGGTATCAGAGCTTACCACAATGGGCAATGATATATGAACATTGTTACAAGAAGAGCAAAATGTTACAGAGTCAGTGGTGGAGGGATGAAAACCCAAATTTCTGACTTGGGCAAATCAACAATGGGGATGGTAAAACAAGTAGCAGTACAATCCGACTAGACTGAACACCTCTCCCACCAACTGCTGGAAGAGATGAGCCGCCGCCGCTGCCTGCTAGTCGGAAGAGCTGTGCCTAAGTTCACAAAATTAGATTTTCCTACTTTTGACGGGTTGGAAGATCCCTTGATTTGGCAGCATTAATATGAAAAGTCTTCAAAAACCAGCACACCAATAAGGTGGACAAGGTAAGTTTGGCAGCATTCCACATGCTGGATGAGGCAACTTTGGTATTATCATATTAAGTTGGAGGGACACGCGATGAACTGGTTAAAATTTCGTAACAATTGCTCCCTTTATTTTGGTCCCCAGATAGGCAATAGCCCCTTAGGAGATAAGGTTAGTTTGAAACAAACAGGAATTGTAGCGCTTTATCAACGAAAATTTCAGGAAAAATTACCATGGGTTGTTCGGTACATTAGGTAGACCAACATGTTGGGTTATTCACGGTTGGACTGGATAACACCGTTTGACTGGATGTTCAAATGCACAAACCCCTGGATTTAGCCATTGTTATGAGCCTCTATAGGGCCTCTGAACAAAAGTAGTAAATGCTTCAAGTTGGGAATAATCTTAAGAGGAACTTGGCAAGGCAATGAAGGCAGTTTTAATTGTCTTGCAAATGTGACAGTCTCGCATCCCAACTTTCTAAGGGCAACACTGCAACAATACGTTACGGGGAACTACTGAAGCAAACTGAGTAAATTCATCTATCCTTTTTGAAAAAAATTATCAAGGCCAAAAATGGGAAAGAGAAGAGTAAAGGGCATATTTTATAGTTGTGATGAACCATATATGGTTAGACATCAACTTAAGAAGCTCTTCTGGCTGGAATTAAGAGACTAGAATTTCGCAAAACCAGAAACTGAAATTGAGATTGAATAGGGTTGAGTTTACTTGACTTCAAGCTTGAGGACAAACTCTTTTTGAGGGTTGAACCTATATTAGGAAAGACCATTAGTATCAATTCTCTAAGGCTTAGGTTCTCAATTGCGATTTTATTTCAGTTGACTTCTTTCCTTTCTAGAATAGGTTTCCTATTTATGTAATAAGACTGATTCTTAACTTAAAGGATGGATGGAAAAATAAAACCTAAACTGATTTAGGACTAAAAAAACACTAAAGAGATATGGGTCTCTCTCTAATGAGACCTAAGGTTTTAGTCTCCCTTTGATGAGTCTGAACTGCCAATCACAACAGGTCATTCCAAAAATCAAAATAAAGAGAAGACAACTGACCGCTACTTTCCTACCAATTGCCCTTTGACATGATCCTTTTCACATATCCTTAACAAGTACTTAATAAGAGAAGATTTACACTACTGTAGATGGCAATTGATGAGACAAGCAACATCTTACAACTTACTGGCAGTACTTCATTCGCCATCTCAAGGACTATCGCATTTGCATCAGCAAATGGCAATAGTCCCGCCAAAGAACCCCTTCCAGCCATACGAAAGCGTCCTGAATTGTACAAAACTATCAAATCAACACCACCAGCCTCCTCAAATTTTGCAGATATTCCAGTCCCCGCACCAGCTCCGACTATAGGTAGTCCTTTAGATATTTGATCTCTGAGTTGCTGCAATATTCCCTGGGTTCTTTGTAAAGTTTCTGTCAAGATATTATTACAAGTTAGCTTTCTTCAACTTTGAAACAAAGAAACATACAAATCTAGGTACTTGATTAAAAAGCATTAACAGTAGTCAGATAATGTGACTAATAGTCAAATTGTTTATAATTAGCATATTCCTATGCAAGGTTGTAATTTTGGAGAATTTGTTAGGTATCATAACCATGCTTTCACCCTTATAAACATAATATTGATGATCAAAACTTTGTACAAAAATAACGCTCCCTTAACAATAATCCAACCTGGTCTTGCATCAGGGAAGTTGCTTGGGCTATAGGTAAGGGTCCCAGTGCTCGATGAGTTCACATTGTCGTCATGACCCTTTTGAAGGTCCTGGCTGGACTCACAAGAAGCAACCTGGGGAAGACTAGAGTCTGTAGGATTCTTTGAACAGATCTCCATAAATGAGTCGACCAATGCTTTCGCAAACTCAGGGTCATTGATATGGTAAGGATACGTCTTTACCTATCATTAGACATAATCTTCAACTTCATAAGGAAAATTGGAATGCTACATGCATGATGTATGAAGACTAAACCTGAAAAAGTATAAAATTTGGTACACACCATTCAAAAGTAATAATGATACCTGGCGGTCTTCATTAATCTGAATAAGTCTCTGCAGTTCATTTAAAAGAGTACCAATAGCCTCAGGATCATAGAAGGGCTTCTCTGAAGCATCCAATGCTGAAACACCCTTTTGTGGAAGGCAAACAACAATCTTTGATGAAGACTTGTTGAGTTTATCAGCTATAAAGGCAGCAAATTTTTTGTTCTCATCTACTGTGGTTCGCATGAGTGATACCTTCAATCACCCATTATTAACAAACAGAAGACACATTAGACCATAGCAAACATGGTAGAATCCAGAACAATTCACTTATCTCTCCTATTTTTTAAGCAGTGAGACAGAGAAGATTGATTGGATTGTTTCGGTAAAGTACAAAGAAAACCCATTTTAACCAATTCTAAAAAGCAAAAAGGTACGATAGAACTGAAATAAACCTTTCTCTACCATATGGACAATGTTAAAAAAGTCGGTATATGGACTTATCACCTGGGTATTGTGGATGTGAATCTTTCTTTGCTGAAAATGAGAAGGTATGGTATCTTTAGCTCCAAAATTCACCATATCTAAGGCTCCGACACTGAGGACCAAAGGGATCTTCTTCTCTATAATAACATCAAAACGAGAACTGTCACAAGCCATCACACCCCCAACTACATAATCTGCAACTTCTGTAGTTGTAATGTCCAAAACTCCCTAACACAACAAGGAAAAAGCTGAGCTTGAAGAACTGTATAATAAATAACAAGAAAACTACCATAGAACAGAATAAAAGGTTAAAACTCTTCAATGGTTATGAACTGAAATATCCTACAGCAATACAGCTTGATTAAGCACAAGAATCTAGCTCCAATCCTATCATGACGATCCAAACTATGACAACTTCCAAAAATCCAGAATCTTACGTTCGTGTCATATCACCGAATAAATGCATAAACTTGATTCACCATAGGTAAAACAATTCACATTTGAATGAAGATTTTTGGAAGCAAATAAGTGAAGAAGAAAGTTACCTGTATATATCCTTCTCTAACCAGTGATTCCATAGTCTTTCCCCCTACGCCAGTGGCATGGAAAATGAGGGTTTCATAACCTTCCTTCTTTAACCTTTCATTCACAACATTAACACATGGTGTTGTGACCCCAAACATGGTTATACCCACTGTGCATTTTTTACCTTCGTTACAAGATTCCTGGAACTTCTCAAGCTTTCCAATTACCATACCAGAAAAAGCAGCAGCAGCATTTGATAACACAACTCTACTAACACTATTAATCCCACAGATATCCACAATCGATGGAAACAATACCAAATCCGATGTTCCAACATAAGGTTCAGTTTGACCACTAGCTACAGTAGATACAATGAGCTTTGGCACTCCAACTGGAAGAGATCTAAAAGCAGATGATAACAAAGATGTGCCTCCAGAGCCTCCAAGGCCAATAGCTCCAGCAAGAACACCATCAGCATGAGCCTTCTTAATAAAATGTTGAAGGGCTTTGCTCATAATATCAACAGCTTCACCTCTATCATCAGGAAGCGCAATTGGGTTTCCACCAACTGATTCAGAATAGCATAAAAGAAGTTCCTTTCTTGTCACAAACTTGAAATCACCCGAACTCTCAGTTTCCTTTTGACTAGCAGAAACATCAACTATCACAACTTCTACCTGTCATTTCCATTAGTAAGAAAAAAAAAATCTTTTTTTATTTTTATTTTTTTGTCATCAAAGTAGAAAATTTAGAAAATTTAGAAAATACCCGCATTGGCAACACTCGTAAACTAGAATCAAACCCAACGAAAATGCCAAGAATCTCAAAGAAAAAAAAACTACCTACTTTCTTATCATTGTAAATCAAATAAAGGACCATCGATTATGAAACTAATGGAATTGGCATAAGTAGAATACACCTTGGAGGAAGAGCTATTAGAAAAGGTGGTGAGAGAGGATCCAACTGACTGGGACAGGAAATGGAGCTCGTCAAGCTTGGTATCAGCAGTTCCAACACAGAAAACTTTAGCAGTAATACCCATTTTCGCAGGAGCAAAGGGTGAGAGAGATTAGCCCGTAGAATAATTTGGGAATGAGTTAAGTACTGGGATTTTTCTTATAAAGCAATCTGTTTGTGTTGTTGCAAACTCGCGAGACCTTGTTTTCGAAGCTTTCAGAGTTTGGTGCGGAGACAGGAGATCGAAAGAATATCCATTACACACCGTCACTTGATCGGTTCCACCTAATTAATATTTTTTAATGGATTTAAAGTAATAAATAAGTAATAGTATTATAGGTTAATCTACAAAAATAGTTACTTTTGTTTGTCTCAGGTTATATTTTAGTCACTTATATTATTATTTTATTACAAAGTGATCACTCTTCCGTTAAGTTCCGTTATCTCTCTAATGGTAATCCTACGTAGATTTTTAATTAAAAATTTTAATTAATTAAAATTTTTAAACCTAAACCTTAACTAAAAAAACTGTTCATCTCCTCTTTTTAATTTTCCTTCCGTCTATTCTTTTTTTCAATGGTTTTTTTTCATTGAAAAAAAAGTAATGGCAGTTGGTCATAGCAGAGTTCCAGTGTATTATAGAAACCCAACAAATATAATTAGGCTTGTTCTGGTAATTTCCTTTCTCTGCACAAGCTATCATTTTATGATAGTTTCTTGTTAGGATACTTTACACTTTTTTGCCAGCTATTTACTTCTGTTCCATGGTCATATGAGACCTTGCCTCCCATTCTTGTCTTTGTTTCTATAAAACTTTTGACAGAAACCTCTCCTTTATTTTTTTGTTGCGATTCTTTTGTTAACAATGGCAGTTCTCATGCCTTCTTGAAAGACAAAATGATGAATAAGGTAAGAACAATGGCAGGGAGTTGCAGTGACATGACTAATAGCCATTGGTAATCAAATGTGATTTCCTTGACCTAAAAGCTTATGACATAATGACCAAGCCCAATAAATGTATGCATTCGAAATTTAGAACCGAGCTACTATTTCTTGTTTATTTTGTTGGTAAAACCTTGGATTCTTTTTGGCCTTGTAAAACCTTGGAGTTAGAGAATGCTAAGATGCACCTTTGGGGCTTTGCTGAATGCTATGAGTATCATGTTAGCTGTGCTGTTATCTGTCCTAAAAATACCTTGCTCTTTGCTTGCCTTCTCTTATTCCTTTAAGACACTCTAATAGGTATAACTTGAAACCTTTGTTTAAATAGTGTTATCAGCACACCCATTGTGTATTTATCCTATTCCTATCTTGGGTATTATTTTGGAAATAGTTTGTGTTTGTACCATTCATAATGCATGTTATTGATTTCTGTCACTTGAAAACTTTGTATCAAATTCCTACTAGCTCCTGCAATGATGCACTTCACTTCCATTGTTGCCTTTTTGGCTAATAGTTCCCCAAAAAGCAATTCCTTCCATTTTAAGATCATTTCTATAATATTATTTATATTGGTTATCTCCCGCATAGCTTTATTCGAATTTATAAGCAATTCCTTCCATTTTAAGATCATTTCTATAATATTATTTATATTGGTTATCTCCCGCATAGCTTTATTCGAATTTATTTTATGTTTTCCTCTCTTTAATTGGTGCATTCTTCTTCTGGGTTTGGCTTGAAATGTGCAGGTTAAACAGAGGAGATGAAAAGTTTTTTTTAGTTAAGGTTTAGGTTTAAAAATTTTAATTAATTAAAATTTTTTAATTAAAAATCTATTTTTATCCTATTTAGAAATTTAAGTTGGCACCTAAAATCTAGTTGGACTGCCACGTAGGATTGCTGCTAGAGAGATAACGGAACTTAACGGTAGAGTGATCACTTCGTAACAAAATAATAACATAAGTGACTAAAACGTAACATTTCAAACGTAAGTGATTAAAATGTAACTTGAGGCAAACAAAAGTGACTATTTTTATAGATTACCCTAATATTATATTACTTCTTATCTTTCTAATCATGATTTTAATATACATATATATATATATTCTCAGTTGACTAAATAAATTAATTATAACTAAATCTAAAATTTGTTTTAGAAAATAATTATGAATTGAAAAAGTTTTCCTATTTTTTTATGTTTATTTTAAAGCAGTTTAGCAAATGAAAAATAACTCAAAATTCAAATGGAAAATAAGCTATTTTTAAAAATTATTTTACCTTTTTAAAAACTGTAAATCAATTTTTTGAAAAAAAAAAATCTTTTATGAGTAACTTTAATTTTCTATATAAAAATTATCTTCATTAAAGTCTAAAAATATATTTTAATTTTTAAAAATATTTAAACATATTAATATCAAATATTATAATGTTGAATATTATTTAACATATACATATATTTAATAATATAATAAATTATTAATATAATTTATTATTTTAATAAATTATTTAACATTACAAATTTATTTTAATAATGAATTTTAACAATAATAATTTTAATAATAAATATTTATATTTATATTAATATTTAATAATAAATATATATTACAATTTAAACAGTATAAAAATAAATATGAGTATTTATTTAAATGATGCTTAACTTAATTTATTTCTTCTAACTCTAATGTGTCACTATCTATTCTCATATATGCAATATAGGTAATTCTATCATTTAGATTAGTTTTTATTTTATTTTATAATTTTTTGGATTAATCATATATTTGTTTGAATTTTGTTCAATTATTATCATTTTTAGAGTTAGTTCAAACTTGTTTGTTATTTTCCGTTTTCAGGTATTGAATGAAGATTGAAGGATTTGAAGCATAAAATAAAAAATAGTAAAGAGAAGCCTTTCACTCCACTGGATTTAATTCAATGCAGTGGAATATGTTCTTCAATTCAACAATTTTAGCAGCAAGCAGTCTACTCTACCGTAGATTTTGTGTGCGGTGGAACGGCTCAAGAAGAAACCCTAAAATCAAGGGTAACGAAATTTAAGCAAAGAAAAAGAAGAAAAAGAGGTGGAAATCACTTAGAGGTTAAAGAAAAATTATCACATAAAGGGAAACTTCAAACTTGCAAAGACAAAAAGAAAAAAACGATCTGAAGGGCTCAACATAAATTCTTTAACTATTTTCTCTCTAGATTATTTTTTAACTTTTTATTAAGGGTTAAATATAAAATTAGTACCAAATTTGTCCACTTCTCCCAGAATGGTACCTATATTTTTTTTGTCCCAAATTGGTACTTGAATTTTTTTCGCCCACTAGTTTGGTACTTGAGCCTAACAGCGTCAATTTTTTTGTTAACGTGGCAACGCTGCTACGTGTCACCCTCTTTGATTGCAAATCAAACACCTTTAATTATTTTTCTTTTTATTTTCCTTGAAAATTTTAATTATTTTTCTTTAAAAAAATAATAAAACTTTTTTCTCTTTCATATAAAACAAATCACAATTTCACGATTCCATTCTTTTTTGTCAATTTTTTTTTTCGTTTCTTCTCCTTTCTATCTCCTCCTCTTCTTCTTTTTCTCCTTATTCATCTTCTAACAGTAGTTGCTGCCGCCATGAGTCGTCGGCATCCATGGCTTTCTCTGGTCGATCTAACCATCAAAACCCTTAGATAATTGAACTTTTGGAATTATACTCTCCGCCTGCTGATGAAAGACTAATGAGGCTAAGAGCTGAGTTAAGGAGCCAAAAGAAGCAGTAGCAGCATTGCTGCCAAGGTAACAATAGAGAATCAATTTTCTTGGAGCCTAGTAGAAGTTCTTTAGGTCATGGAGTTAAGGGTCAATAAGTTTAAGGGAGGAATTGTCCCTGTTTTTCATTGGATCCATAGGATTTTTAGGGTTTTCTAATTTTTTTTTTTGTCTTTCCAAGTGGTAAATTTCTTATTTTTAAATAATTTTGAATTTTTGTAATTTTTAGGTTCTTGCTATCATATTGGGTTGTTAATTTTGTTTCTAGTTGAAGTAATTCTGGGTTTTTTATTGTTTGTTATTTGTTCTTTGAATGTGCTAAGTTTTTTGTTTTTTATTTGTTCTTTGAATGTGATGGGTTCTATGTTTCTTAGTACAAAACTTTTTTGAGCACTTTAATTTTTGTTTGTTGAAAATAATTATTTTAAGTTGCTAAATTTTATTTCCTTCCACCAATGATGGATCTTATTTCTTAGTTATTTAATTTATTTTCTTTTAAATTGTTTCAATCATTATCAATTAATTATTCTCTCTTGTGCTTATTTAATCTGATTGCCTAATCACCAAGTTGTATTAAATTGATACCTTTGATTTGTCTTGGAAGACAAAGTTAAGGGTGAGATTTAGACTGAATAGATTAGAATTAACTTCAGTAGCACCGATGAACGAGTTAATTTGCGGCTAGGATAAGAATAGACTTGATACCCTAATCAACCTATTAAGTTTGTTCTTAGTGACTTCACCCAACTTGTCTAAATATGAATAAGTGCTAGTGGGGAAGGGTGATTAACTTAGCTAGATATTGGAAGGGTCTAGTTAATGTCATTGAATCCTAAATTAGTAATTACATGAATTAAACAATTGAATAAGAGATAATTGATTAACTGGAAACTTAGAAGTTTGGATTGTTTTAGCTTAATAAAATCTCCTGAATTTTTTTAGTTTGAATTTTTAAGTAATTGAAAAATATTTTATTAATTTGGATCAGATAAAACTGAATAGTTGATATTTAGCAACTTAAAATTTGGTCCTAATGGGAACGATATCTTCTTATCAGTTTATAACTTAATCGGCACATGCACTTGCATTACAATTTTCAATTATCATTTTAATTAGACATTGTTAATTATTAAGTTTATATATGATACATATTATTTTATTATAAAATAAATTTCGATGCTATTATAATATTTTATAACAAATATATGTATGTTGTGTTTGTTTCACTAAAAATAACTTTTAGAAAAAAATGCCAAACAATGAAAAATATTTTACACAGAATCATCCAAACACTAGAAAATATTAATTTTTCTAAAAAATAAATCTATTTTCCAAAAGTTATTTTTAATGAAACAGCGTAACCTACTTTTATATTTTATAAGCGATGAATTTAGTTTTAATTTTTGTAGCACACAACTTTTCAAAACAAGTAGAAATAGTCTTAAATTTGTATTAACAGTAAGAAAGGAAAAGAAATTGAAAAAGTAAAATAGAAATAGAAGAAATTTAAGAAAAGGAAATAATTAAAATTAGTAAAATAAAAGATGATAAAGAAAACAATTTTAATTTTTTTGTTTAACTAAGCAGGGAAAGGAAAATGAATTGATTTTTTATAATTAGATTTTTTTAAAATAATAAACAAATGGTAAAGAAAAAGATGGTTTACATTTTTAGATTTCCTTTCACTAATTTTTTCTAATTTGGGTAAGAAAATTCAAACATTTTAAGATAAAAGTAAGGAATGCTATACTTCCCTAGTTTTTCGAGAGTGTTCGCGCATTTGGTTCCATTCAAAGAAGGAAGTCCCGAGTAAGATGTATTTAAAAAAACCTCCGTTAGTACTCCATATCAATTATGATAATCTGATTATTAGTGGTATTGAAAAACTTGGTTTGAAAAATAGTTTCGTTCTAATTGCTATTAGAATTGAATTTAGGCAGAATTAGAGAACTTGTACAACTAGTTCAAAGTGCAAGCGAGTCAAAGAGATAAGAAACGAGAGAATCGACACGCGATATTTGTTAACACAGTTTGGATTCCCCAACCCTACATCTACAGAGTCTCGCTCAGAGAATGATTTTATTCATCAATTGTTTAGATCACCTATCGGCTTAAGCTCAATCTGCCCTTACACAAAATTGTAATTGCAACCCCAATATCGACTCCAATTGTATAAATCACTCTCCCCCAAATGTCTCACATTATATAATATCTCTCCATAACAAATCCTTAGATGAGGGCGTGTCAAAGACATCCCACACGGCTAAAGAATAGTATTGGTCAACAGCCTATTTATAGGCTATTCAACGTGATCAATGTTTGACTTCAAACACTTCTTTAAAGATTGATTTTATTCGTTAATTATCTTCAGTATTTATCTCGCAATAACTTTCATAAACAAGTCTCCCAATTGCTTGAAATACTCTTTTGAATAAATTTGACATACATCTCTAAAAAATAACACTTTAATCACCGAGAGATAAAAAAAAATTTCATACTTATCAAACCACCTCAAGATATTTGATTGAGAGACTTAGTAATCAAGTCAACCTATGTTTTTGTTTTATCAAGTAGGACCAAATTCAACTTAATCGAAACTTATACAAGACTCAAAATAATGGCACAAGTAGAAAAACAAATTCATTTTAACTGTACGTGAAATGAGTGGATAAAAAAAACCCTTCAACACTATTTAATTCACGTGTTCCCATACATAAAAAGGGAAGGCTTGGGAGGAATCCAATCCCATTTAAGCTGAGTTTGGTGACCATTTGAATCGAGAAATCCAAAGGTACGTAAGTAGGTAGGTGGATTCGAGAGAGAAGTGACATGACGAGGAGCAATTCCAATAGAGGTTATCTTCACTAATAAGGAATGGTTTTCATTGGCCTTTAATCGTAATAAATCAGTTGGAAAGCAATGAGGGACATTGTGAATTATTAATAAAAACGTAAATTATACCTAATATTTTTAAATTATTAGTAAATTTATGTTTTGGTTGATTGACTTTAAAAAGTTACAAAATGATTGAATTATTCAAAAATTTTTATTTAAATCACCAGGTTATTTAAATAGCTACCATATGACATTCTTTGTCCTCATCACCTGCACCAATCAAAATTTATTATTTTCATTCTCTTCTACAATTCATATTTTTTTTCTTCAGGAAACAACTTTGAGATCACAAATCTGTGAATCAAAATTCAAACAATTTTCTTCTCCAATTTTTGACATTGGCCGCTAGATTGACTTAGATCTAAGGTATATTCTTTTACTTATCGTTGAGTTTTATGATCTTAAATCTTTCATACTAAGCTAAAAGCAAATAGAAAAAAATCATTGCAATAATTAAATTAAATAATTAATTTTATTTCCCACACCAAATAGAACCTAGAATTATTTTCTTCACTTTTTTACCCAAACAAATAGCACACAATTAATTTAATTAGTTACAATAATTTATCTTTGTTTTTGGCTTAGCAGGGAAGATTCGAGATTATATAATGAAAAGAAATTTAAGTTTCATTGACAATTATTAGTATGAGCTATTTGAGTATAATTTGGAAACATAAAATAAAAATTTAAAATTTAGAAGGAGATTAAATTAATTAATTTCAATATTATAGTAACAAATCGGTTGACATTAATAAAAAAAATTCAACAATTTATTTAATTGAGTTTGATGTTTTGAAATCTAAAATTTTAGGACTGGAAAAAAAAAAGAATTTAGAATTTTCGGCAATGGGATAAACAAATACAATTTGACAAACTTTTAATACATTATTTCAGTTTTTATCACTCTTTCACTTTAATCTTTAATTTTTTTAACCCGGAACAAGATTTTAAAAAAGATTTTTTCAGTGACCAAAATAAAAACGGGTGACAAAAATGAAAGTGTAAACATTATATAAACATGATTTGGCATGTACAAGGTAGTCACTATTAAGGATTTAACTCTTAATTGACTAAAATGAAAGCGTCCTAAAAATTGAGTGATAAAATTGAAAGGATTTTTTGGTTCTAAAAATTGAGTGGCCAATTAAGTAATTTACCCTTAAAATTAGAATAAAAATTGTTGGAGGAAAGATTTTAACTCAAGTACCAACAAACCAAATGAAATACTAATAGTATATTAAGTAAAAGCATATTATGTTAAAGTGTTTTTCAAAAATTACATCCTAAAAGCACCGCCCCCCTTAAATCTTCTCAAATTTGATTTAAACTTCAATTTTTGTTTTAAATCAGCATAATCGGATTCAAATAATTTTAATTTTTTATAAATTACAAATATATTTTTATTGTGATTTTTACTATTTATACCATAACCAAAAAAACCCCTAAAATTAAGTTTAATAGAGTTGAAATGAGATTAAACAAATTCAAATATTTTAAAATTTTTAAAAGTTATAAATAAATTTTTTTAGTCTCAACCAATCAAGTTATGCCATGTTTATTAGAAAAACGAATCATATTGTGCCATGTGTATTAAAAAGAAAAAATCATTTATTCTTTTAAATCTCTTTTAATCTTTATTAGTTAAAAATAAACTTTGAAGGTGAGGTAAACAAAATATCAAGATGAGTTACGATGGTACCAGTTAAGTCCAAAAAGAAAAATTTAGATACTAAATAGGTATAAATTATTAAATTCAAGTAGCTCCATGTATATTAACCCTTAATTATATACAAAATAACAATAATAATATTGAGAGTAATCCACTAATATTAGTGTAAAATTCAAATAATTTCACACTTGCATACATTTTTGTATAATCCTCTCCGAGAATATAGATTTATTTAGAGAGGAATCGATTTACTCATTTGTAAACTCTTTTTTTTTTTTTTTTTTTTTTTTAGAGCCTTCTCAGTATTTGAAAGGAGAAGGTTTAAGTGTATTTGAATCAACCGAATCAACCATGTCTTAGCCTTATTCTGATACAGGTTTCAGGTTAAATACATTGAAAATAATTATTTCAGTGCTTAGCCCCGTTTATCAAACTCATACCAACTTCAAACACTTAAACTAACTCTAGAAACAAATCAAACAAGTAACCCTAGATGCAATATACTGATTACTGCATATATATTTGCTGAATATGCAGATGGAATCGGGGGTCATAATTCCAAGAGCTAAAATGGTCATGATCTTTTTGTAGGATTCTTCGAACATATCTCCATAAACGAATCGACCAATGCGTTCGCAAACTCAGGGTCATTGATATGGTAAGGACACACCTCTACCTGTAAGTAGACATAATTTTCTAACTTCATAAGGAAAAATTGAGATGCAAACATGCAGGATATAATTAAGGAACCAAAATTTAGTCACCTGCCGGTCTTCGTTTATTTGAATCAGTGTCTGCAGTTCATTTAAAAGAGAACCAGTAGCTTCAGGATCATAGAAGGGCTTCCCTGGAGCATCCAATGCTGAAACACCCTTTTGGGGCAGGCAAACACAAATCTTTGTTGCAGACTTGTTCAGTTTATCTGCTATAAAGCCTGCAAATTTTTTGTTCTCGTCTACTGTTGTTCGCATGGCCGATATCTTCAACCGCCCATCGTTAACACATAGAAGACACATTAGACAACAGCAAACATGGACAATGCTAAAAAAAAGGTGGTCTAAAGACTCATCATCACCTGAGCATTTTGGATGTGAATCTTCCTTTTCTGAAAATTAGTAGGTACGGTATGTTTAGGTCCAAAGGTCACCATATCTAAGGCTCCGACACTGAGGACGAAAGGGATTTTCTTCTCTATAATAACATCGAAACGAGAGCTGTCACAAGGCATCACACCCCCAACTACATAATCTGCAACCTCTGTAGTTGTAATGTCCAAAACTCCCTAACACATGTGAAAAGAATTCACATTTTCAATGAAGATTTTGGGAAGCAAATAAATGAAAGAGAAATATATATATATATACCTGTATATATCCTTCTCTAACCGGTGATTCCATAGCCTTGCCACCTACACCAGTGGCATGGAAAATGAGGGTTTCATACCCTTCCTTTTTTAAACTTTCACTCACGACATTAACACATGATGTTGTGACCCCAAACATGGTTATCCCCACTCTGCCTTTTTCACCTTCATTAAAGGATTCTTGGAACCTCTCAAGCCTTCCAATCACCATACCAGCAAAAGCAACTTCAGCATTTGATAGCACAACTCTGCTAACATTGTTGATCCCACAGATATCCACGATTGATGGAAACAATACCAAATCCGATGTTTTAACGTTGGGTTCAGTTTGGCCACTAGCTATAGTAGATACAATGAGCTTTGGTACACCAAGAGGAAGAGATCTGAAAGGTGTTGATAACAAAGATGAGCCTCCAGTGCCTCCAAGGCCAATAGCACCGGCAACCACAGCATCAGCCTGAACTTTCTTAATAAAATGTTGAAGGGCTTTGCTCATAACACCAACAGCTTCACCTCTATCGTCTGGAAGAACAATGGGGTTTCCACCTACTGATTTTGAATAGCATAGAAGAAGTTCATTTCTAGTCACGAACTTGAAATCACTCAAACTCTCAGTTTCCTTTTGACCAGCAGAATCATCAACAATCAAAACTTCTACCTGTCATTTCCATTAATAGTAAAACATAACATAACTTTTTTTTTTTTATGTTTTTTTGCCATCAAAACAGAAAATTTAGAAGAATAAGAAAATAACCGCATTGATAAACATTCTTAAACTTGAATTAAGTCTAAAGAAAATGCTAAGAAAAAGTTTACTACTTGTTGCAGAAATTTGTATTTTATTTTGGCTTAAAAGGAAAGTAGAACAGTTGATAGGAGTATGGGTAAAAACTGGTTAAATCTGCTACTAATTCATGTACTTTGCAAAAGTCGTGATTTAGTCCATATACTTTAATTTGATCAATTTTAATTTCTATATTTTTTAAATTGTTCAATTTTAATCTCTATATTTTTTGAAATTTAAAATTTTAGTCCTGACCTAAATAATAGCGGTTAAATCTTTTTGGTTAAGTATAATTACTTGTATTGTACTATGTGTAAAATTGTAGATTTAGTCCATATTCTCCCCTATTGGATTATTGTAAGTCTCAATATTTTTCGAAATTTAAAATTTTATTCTTGACACAAATGATAGTTTTTAATCCTTTAATTAAATTTTTTAATAAGTAATATACGAAAATAACAAGTTGACATGGCATTATACATATAATAATATGTTTGTCCCATTAGATTTTAGAAATAATAGGACCTAATGAATTTAACAAATTATCGTTTAGTCTAGGCTAAAATTTTAAATTTTAAAAAATATATAAACAAAAAATATCAAATTAAATTTTTTTAAGAAAAGCAATTGATGTAAAATTAAATCACATTCCAAAACAAATTATGTCTTAAAAAAAATAAAAAAAATTAGATAAATTAAATAAAAATAGAAAAAACCACAAAGGTAAATAAAATTAAAAAGAAAAGAAAAGAAAAGAGTTAAATTCTTTATTGATTTGCGTGGTTTTTTTTCAATGTATCCATGTCTTCTATAGGCTCGTTAAGGGGGAGAGATTACATGGATTTAATACTTTTATTTTTATTATTTAAAAAATATTTTTAATTTTACTTGTTTAAAGGGTTAAATCATTATTTGAGGCTTGAATTTGGTAACTACTCTTACATTGAGGTTTGAATTTTTTCCCCCAAGGTACTCTCTAAATTTAGCAATTGTTTTCGCATTAAGACTTGAACTTTAGGGGTTTTAAGGAAATATTGTCAAGTTCAAAGACTAATTTTGATAATAAAAAAATTCAAACCCAACTCTGAGAACAATTGTTAATTTCAAATATTAACTTGGACAAAAAAGAGTTCAAATCCCAACTTGAGACAATTGCCAAGTTTAGGCTCCGTTTGTTTCACTAAAAATGGCTTTTAGAACATAATTTTTGGCAAATGACTTATTTTTTTGGAAAAAACTTATGTTTTCTGGTATTTGCATGAATTTGTGTAAAATATTTAGTTGTTTGACAGATTTCATGAAAGTAGTTCATAAAAGTTATTTTCAATTAAACAAACATACATATGAGATTTTCTTATATTTTTATTGTTTAATTAAGTTTATTTTATATCTATAATTTTATATTTTATATTGTTTTTTGTAAAATGAACACGACATAAATATATTTGTTATAAATTATTATAGTGAAATTTCCTTTTAACAATTGAAATTAATTTTATAATAAGAAAATATTTTTTAATAATCAATGTCATATAGAAACTTATTAATAAACAATGCTTAATTAAAATTTAATTTAAATCACATATATTATATATATGAGGGTACATATTGACATATTAGAGATTTAGAGTTGTAAGGGATAAATGAAGCTAAGCATTATTTAAAAAAAAAAACTCATATTTATATAATTAAAATATTCATATTTTTATACTAGGTTAAAATATGTTATAAGTCATTGTACTCTTTGTAAATTTGAAATTTAGTCCATGTACTTTTAGTTTTGGGTTAGTGCTACTTTTTAAATATCAAAATTCAGATTTAACTGTAAGCATTATTAAAAATATTGTATTAAATTCATTTTCATTATAATGCCATTTTTTAGTTACATGAATACCAAATGTTTTTATTTAAAAATGTGACATCAACAAAATTGACAAAAAAAAAACAATGTTAACAATTGGACTTGATTTTCAAATTTGAAAAATAAAGAGACTAAATTCTTGAAAATAAAAGTATAGGGACTAAATTTTAAATTTATGAAGAGTACATAGGCTTATGACATATTTTAACCTTTATACTAAAAAAATTTATTATTAATATATATAATTATAATAAATATTTATTAATAAAATATTAATATTGAATATTTTTCAATAATATTATGATTTAAAATTATTATTTATAAAATTTATTATTAAAATAAAATTGAAATATTAAATAATTTATTAAAATAATAAATATGATTAGATATAGATAATTAAATATATATGTTTAATAATATTAAAAATATTTTATTAATTTTAAATATTTTTAAATAAAATAAAAATTTATTATTAATATAATAATATTAAATTTGACTTATGTTGATTTTTATACAAAAATAAAATTACCAATAAAGGAGCTCCAACAATTTATGATTTTTAAGAGGATAAACCATTTTACGGAGAAAAAAATTTATTTTTCAATAATCAAGCTATTTTCTATAAAATAAACACAATAAAATATAAAAACATTTTCCATAAGCCACTAATCCTCACTTAAAATCAATCTTTTTAGTTCAGTGGCTCTACTTTTTTGGGCGTTGACTTGTGGTTTTGCGGAAACAATCTTTAATTTTTTTAATCCCTTTTAATCGGCCTGAGTTGTAACTTTTGATCATTGACAGGGATAAACTTGGAAAAAGCTCACTAAAGTTCAGCTAAGCTAATAGTTAAAACCCACTGATTGAACAAAAATCTATCTTGTTCTTTGAAAGTTGAAACCATATAATAGTTATTTATCAGAATTTCAGCTAAACCAAACATGATGTAATGAAATTAGCCTAAAGTAAAACATACCTTGGAAGAAGAGCTACTGGAAAAGGTAGCGAGAGAGGATCGAACTGTCTCAGCCAAGAATCGGAGCTCCTCAAGCTTAGTGTCAGTCCTTCCGACACAGAAAACTGTAGGTACACTACCCATTTTCCCGCCTGTATCCAGTCTGGGAATGATTTGATGAATACTATATTGCTCTTAAAAGGCAGTCCCTCTTGTGTTGTTGCAAGCCCACCCCTTCGAACTTGTACACTCTCTCACTATCGTTTCAGGGTGAGTTTGGATGGACAGTGCGTTTACCTGTAGTTAGTGTAAAAATAGCGGTGGCGATGAGATTAAATAATGTAACAATATTATAGTATAAGATAAAAAAAAAGCTAAACGCACCGCCCCGCACCGCACCACCGCTCCAAACCTAGCCTCAATCTACCCACTTATTAATGGATTGAAACTTCAACCAATAATCATTACAATTTACTCATTTTGTCTGCTTTCTTTTTTGGTTCCACCAATTAACTTTAAATTTATTCTATTACTAAAATTATTAAAAACTCAATCTAATAATATTTACAATTAATATTTAAATTTAAATTAAATATTAAAAAAATTAGATTATAAAATAACACAAATATCACATTAGAAAAAAAAATATAAAACTCGAGTATCAAATGATATATATTAAACTCGAGTGCACTAAAGAGTATTATCCTCCTATTTATGGGTTGAAGAGAAACTATAGGTAATTTTAGGCATTGTATAAAAAAAAATAGATATGATCAAAATTTATAATGAGATTATTTAAAAAAAAAAATTCTTTATATATCTAACTTTGTTTAAATAAAAGGTTTGAACTTAATATATTTTCATCTCTTTATTAAAATAAATAAAACAAAATAGATATTTTATGGCATCATGTATTGAGATAATATAATTTTTTACCTTTTAGCTTAGCTACCGGATTTATTTTGGTACCTGTATTTTTTTATCCACTTTAGTATTTGAAATTGGCCATTAAATTTATTTTAGTTACTAGAAATATATATATATATATATATATATATATATATATATATATAATTTTTTTTATGATGTGACACTCTGAGATTGTGTCACATAATCACTTAAAAATTTAAAAAATATTTAAAATTTCAGGTGATGACAGGGTACAATCTCAGAGTGTCAGATACAATGTTATAATAATCAGACTGATGGTTAAACTAGTTAGGCTATTGATTGTCAATTCAATTGGTTTGATTGGTTTAACTGATAGACCAACAATAGTTAAATAAATAATTTAAAATTCATAAAATTTTTTAAAAAATTATTAAATTGGTTGAACCTGTTCAACTACCAGATTTTGTTCTATTTTTTTATTTTTACTTGTTTCGAGCAGTTTTCATTTAATCAATTCAAACCCTTTGTTTAGACTAGTATACTGGTCGATTATCAATCCAAGTGGCTTGTAACGCCCCAAATTTTTGGATTTTTGAATGTATTTGTTTACCAAGTCAATTAGTTTGGTATGGTGGTTAAGTGTCTTAGATGGTTGCATTTGGTTTTGTGTTCGAACCCATGGTGCTCAAGTG
This sequence comes from Gossypium anomalum, assembly GCA_025698475.1. NCBI lineage: Eukaryota > Viridiplantae > Streptophyta > Magnoliopsida > Malvales > Malvaceae > Gossypium > Gossypium anomalum. The sequence goes on from CM046966.1 coordinate 24,501,766, forward strand.
TGGTATATTATTTCTTTTGTATAGGCTTTATGTAACAGCTCGATTTTTTAGTGGTGTCGAAAACAGTGGTTTTGAGGCCACCAAATCCGGTGAGTAAGTTCGTAAATATTATTATTTAATATTTACAAGTCAAATATGGTTTTAAAAAGGTTTTTGATTTGGTAATTTATGTAATATAATGATTTATTAGGTTCAAGTGGTAAGACCCTAAAGTCAAGTGATTTTAGAAAGTGAGGCTCGTTTCTATAAACCGAGCTGTAAATATTTATAAAAATATTTACGTAGTGTCATTAAGGTGGTATTAAAGTTTTGTTAAAAAATTTTAACGTTTCGATAGTTGATTAATTAAAAAGGATTAAATCGTAAAAGATGTAAAATTTATTCACTATTTGATTTGAGTGATTAAATGATTTATTGAATAAGGAAAAGAGACTTAAATGGTAATTAGACCATTCAAAGGTTGGTGGACATTAGTGGGCTTTTAAATTGTTAAAGTTTGATTATATTTATAAGGGTAAAATAGTAAATTATTAAATATGTATAATATAACAAAAACATGATAAAAACTCATTATTATCTTCTTCATTTGAAAAACCACCACTGAAACCCTAAAGGATAAGAAAACATTCGGCCAACTTTGGTTTGGTAATTTGATTAAGATCCCGTAGATACTCGTGGAAAAGGAAAAATAGCGGAATCGTCTCTGAACCTCTACAATTACTATAATTCAGTCCAAGTAAGTTCGTACAGTTAAAATTTAACATTTGTATAAATTGATAATTGGTATTATGTATATATTCTATTGTTGGAAATGAATTATTGTTTGAATTATAGTATTGAATTGGATATTCGGTTTGAATTAAATGCGGGATTTGAGTAGATTCGTGATTTGGTGTATGACAGGGGTTTGGAGTGGAGATGGTATTGGAGGGACATATCGGCATTTTATCCAAGTAAACTGGGGTTCAGCATTTGTTGTGAACTCTTGTGTTTTACTTTATGTTTGGCGTGATAGGGTGGAATCAGCTCTTACGAGCTTCTGTTCAGCTCTTATGAGCTTCTGTTGGCATATTCAAGAGGACCAGCTCTTATGAGCTTCTGTTGATGATGTACTCTTATCCGTAAGTTGTTCTTCGAATGGAAAAATCTGAGTAAGGTGATTTTTTTAATGAATTTGAAAGACATATTATTTATTTTTGTATTGATGTGAATACGGATGTATTTATCGATTGAAGTTGTGAATGACAGGGGGTTGTCATGAATAATTTTTTATTATTATTTGATTTATATAGTTAGTTCGGTAAGATTTTTGTTTATCTCATCAAACTTACTAAGCTTCATTAAGCTTACTTGTGTTGTTTAATGTCATTGTAGATTTTCGGAAGGTTGGAAGATCGGATCGGCACTCAAATCACACTATCCAATTTATCTCGATAGTTTTTGAAACGTTAAATTCAAATTATATGGCACGTATAGACTCTTGTGCTATTTTTGTTAATGTTTGTCTTATGTAAATGTTATGAATGATATTTTGTGCAAATAACCAATTTGTAAAGGGTATGAGAATGAAGTATAATTGTTATGCTAGTATGTGTGGCTTACATATATTTGATTTGTTGTGGTTGTGGTAACTTTGTTAGGTATTTTGATTTGGTATTGCTTGAATGAGTTGATGAATTGAATTAATGTGTATTTTGAAATTAAATTTTATATAATTGTGGTAGCAATGAAGGTACATTGGTTAGGCACATATTAGGTTGGTCTTGATGTGTTTTTTACCCGATTAATATCATTTTGATTTTGTATTTTGGTTAGTATTTGAGTTTCTTAGGGTCTGTGTCTATGTAAAAACTTGCTTTGGTCGCTAATTGAGGCGATTATTGAAAATTTGAAAACCAACTTTCGATTTTATTAAAAAAAGAGAGTCGCCACTGATCTTTTTTTCCTAGGTGTAATCGGACACCTAATAAATCTTCTTTTTAACAGAAAAAAATTTATTTTTGAGTAAAAAAGAAGGCTGAGTTTAGGTCTACGTCAAAATCCAGATAAAAATAGGGTTCGGAAGTCAGTTACGCATGAGGAAGGTGTTGGCACCCTCGCGACGCCCAAAATTGGTATACCGTTAAACACGCGTTGCCTTTAATTTCAAAAAACGAATTCAATTTAATATTTAATCATGATTCGATTGAAACACGAGAATTTTGAAAACACGAAAATTTTTGAAACCGAATATTTTTTTAAAAAAAACACGAAAAATTTTGGAAACACGAAAAGTTTACAACACTAGAATTTTGACAAATTACATATCCTCTTCTACATGTTAAAAATAAAATTTGATCACTTACCAATAATCACAAAAATAAATATCCTATTTCAAAACACGAGAATTTTTAAATTTTTTGATTTTTTTTTAAAAGGACGTCCCATTTTTAACACGAGCCAATGATATTCACCCAACATAGCGATGAAATCCACGACTTAATGTTAAATCGATACGTTGCCTTATTTATTGAAATTAATTAAAAAAATAAAAATATTTCTAAAATAATAAAAAAAAACTAATAATAACGTTGTAATAATATGTGATCTAAAATATATATTAAATTCGAAATTGGTAAATAATAATAAAAAGAGTAAGAATATACTACCGAAGCCCAATGTTATGGGTTACTGAAATCAATCTCTTTTTTCCTCGGGCTGCTGAAATGGGCCTTTGTTGGTGATCGTCAATGGATCGGATTGCCGCAAATAGAGTCGGGTCGACCCGACTATTTTAAAATTTATTTTCTTCTTTTTTAGACCAAATTTTTGCATGGCCCACATAAAATTCACATAAAGACAAAAGATTCAAATCATTTCAGCCTATTACATAATAATCCCAGCCCAACTAACTTAATATTTCAAACCAAACTAAACCCAACTCACTAATTTTAAAAAAATAATACAAACCAACCCAACTCACTAACTTAAGAAACCCAACACAACCAACCCAACCCACTAGCTTAACATATCACCCAACATACTAATTAACCCAAACCAAATTTAACCCACCCAAACCAAATTTAACCCATCAAATCTAACATAAACCAACCCATTAACTAAAATATTTCTTTTTTCAATACTAAACCCCCAAACAAACAAGTTTCCAGTAGCAAAGAAAGAAAGAAAGAAAAGATCCAAGTTTCAAGCCGCCGAATCCCCCTTCTCCTTCCACCGTGCGCGCCATCAATAGCCATCGTATGCGCCGCATGAAATCAAGCTACAGGTAGTTGAGGTTTGGATTTCGGGGTAGCTGATAATCGATTGGCTCGGCTATTTAGAGTGGGTTTCGGTTTGGGAGCTTGGTTGTTTTTATTTTTATTTTTTTTTTACTCTTCACCGAATATCCAATGGGGGGAATCCTCCTTCTCTTCCTCTTGCCAAAAAAACCTCCCTTTTATGGTGTGGTTTTTTTTATTTTTATTTCTACCATTTTGCTTGTTTCCCATGCTATTTGCAGGTAGTGGGTGAAGAAGGAACAACCACCTATGCTGGTGGCCTAAAAATCCGGGAAGTGGGTGCCCTAAATCACGTAATCTGTTAGAAAGACCAAATCACAAATATAGCAAAACTTCTGGGGCCAAAGTGTAATTTTTATAAAATTTAGGGTCAAAATCTAATTTAAAAAAGTTTAAGGGTTTAAGTGAAATTTAAAAAAGTTTAGGGGTCAAAATGAAATTTAGAAAAAGTTTAGGGGTCAAAATGCAGTTTTTATTTTTCAAATTTTTTTTTTTTGAAATTTTGAAAATTAAACACAAACTCTAGTCGGACAAAAATTTAGTGCTTACAGCGCACCTCTTTGCTCATCGTTGTGAAACAAGGATAGTGCAAAGACTTAAAAGCACTAAATTTTGTTCAATTGTCCAATCTTTATTCTTTATTGAAAAACAAAAAATTGAAAATAGCTCGGGATGCGACCTGAAGTTCAACTCACCTCTCGGATTATGAGTTGATCTTTGAAAAAGCAAAAAATTGAAAATACCTCAGCGTGTGACCTGAGGCTTAACTCACCTCTCGCAATATGAGTTGATTTTTTTGAAAGACAAAAATTGAAAAATACCTCGGCGTGTGACCCGAGGCTCAACTCACCTCTCGCAATATGAGTTGATTTTTTTTGAAAAACAGAAATTGAAAATACCTCAGCGTGTGACCCGAGGCTCAACTCACCTTTCGCAATATAAGTTGATTTTTGAAAAACAAAAATAAAAATATCAGGATACCAAAACATATCATCTGGTGGAACTTCAGGTGTCTTTTTCCTTGATCCAATATAAATATCATCAAAACCTCTCGCTCTGCTAGAGTACCTGCATATGTCATGCATAATGTTATCATGATATGCACATGCTTCTCTTAAATGCCTTTATGCCTACATGATTATGCTATGTGCCTTGGACTTGTTTGTCATATATCTCTTTTCGTCACGATTCTTGTGATGATCTGCATTTATTGCTTCGATTCTTGACTTTCTTTTCAGGCTTTGTACCCGTCCTCCAGCCTTATGAGTAATCTGTGTTTCTCAGATATCATTCTTTTGCCCCCTGTTGAACTTTGTCCTTGCTTTGAGGCCTCGTACTTATCGAATTCTCATCTAGGTAATGCTTAACCTTTCTTTTGTTTAGAGTATGTCATTTTACTATTTATTATTTAAACCACACAATGAGATGCATGAAAATGGTCAAGTAGGTACGAAAGGGATACCTCACATTTATTTATTTCAAAAGTAACATACAAAGAAAGTTGACTAAGAAAAGTTAAAAGCGTTATAAAGAGAAAGGGGATCGTATTTAGTGGCTACAAATGCTCGAGATATTCAACGCATGAACTCTTCCACGTTTCTTAATCTTTTCAAGCATAGTTTATTGTGTAGAAGATTTCGAGCTTCTGAAAATGCTTCAAATACTGTAGTCTCACCGTTGAACTCACTGTTCAAACCCAAATCTACTTCATTGGGACGCCCATTTTGGGTTTTCATCCTAACCCTTTTGTTTATCAAGACGCCCTTTTCGGGTTTTCATCTTGATTCCTTTTTTTTTTATCAAGACGCCCTTTTCAAGTTTTCATCTTGATTCCTCTTTTTTTTTTTAGGTATAATATTTCTTCACAGCATCTGAGTTCACTGGATTAGGTAACTCCTTCCTGTCCATCTCAGTGAGAATCAAAGCTCCACCCGAGAAGGCATTCTTTACGACGTATGGTCCCTCCCAATTTGGTGCCCATTTTCCTAAAAAGTCTTTTTGTATTGGGGGAATTTTTCTCAATACAAGTTCTCCCTCGTGGAATTCTCTTAGTCGTACCTTCTTGTCATGGGCCGCGATCATTCTCTTTTGGTACATCTGTCCATAACAGATTGCCTTCAAGCATTTTTCCTCGATAAGATTTAGCTGGTCGTATCGAGTTCAAACCCATTCTGATTCCTCTAGTTCCAACTCCATTAACACTCGTAGAGAAGAGATCTTAACTTTGATGGGTAGCACAGCTTCCATTCCGTAGACCAGAGAGAAATGAGTTGCCCCCGTAGATGTCCGCACAGATGTACGATATGCATACAAAGCAAATTGTAGCTTTTCGTGCCAGTATTTATATGTCTCGGTCATTTTCCCAATAATCTTTTTAGTATTTTTGTTGGCCGCTTCCACAGCTCCGTTCATTTTCGGGCGATAGGGTGAGGAGTTATGATGCTTTATTTGAAATTGCTCACACACTTCCTTCATCATCTTGTTGTTCAGGTTCAAGGCGTTATCCGAGATGATTCTCTCAGGCAAACCATATCGACATATGATTTCCTTTTTCAAGAACCTACAAACTGCAATCTTCGTCACATTAGCAAATGAAGCAACTTCTATCCATTTTGTGAAGTAATCTATAACCACAAAAATGAACAGGTGTCCATTAGAAGCTTTTAGGGAAATCGACCCTATGACATCCATGCCCCACATAGAAAAAGGCCATGGAGAAGTCATGACATAAAGGGGCGAAGGGGCTGCATGAATCTTATCGCCGTAAATCTGACATTTGTGGCACTTTTGTGCATAACTAATGCAGTCGCTTTCCATCATCAGCCAGTAATAACCGAGTCTCATAATCTGTCTAGCCATAGTGAAACCATTAGCATGCGTTCCACAAATTCCTTCATGGACATCTTTAAGTATTTTTCTGGCTTCAACAGCATCCACGCATCTTAGGAGCACTTGATCTTTTCCTCTTTTGTACAGGATGTCCCCATCAAGAATAAATCCTGCCGACATTCTTCTAATTATTCTTTTGTCGTTCTCATTTGCTTGTTCGGGATACCTTTGATTCTTGATATATTCTAAGATATCAAGGAACCAAGGTCGTCCATCTGTCTCTTTGTCAATGCTACAACAGTGTGCAGGGACCTCATATATGCTCATTTGGAGAGGCATTATTTTCGTTTCTTTGTTTGCTTTGAACATTGAAGCCAAATTGGCCAGGGCATCAGCCAATTGGTTTTCTTCTCGTGGGAAGTAATTAAATGTCACTTCTTTGAATTCTTTAACCAATTCCGCCACTAGATCGCTATATTTAACTAATTTTGGACCTCTAACTTCCCAATCTTCGCGGATTTGGCAAATCACCAATGTTGAATCCCCGTACACATCTAGGATTTTGACATTTCGTTCAATGTCTGAACGAAGTCCCATGATACAAGCCTCATATTCCGCTATGTTATTGGTACAGAAGAAATTCAACTTGGCAGTGAGCAGATAATGGTTCCTTTCTGGTGATACCAAGACTGCTCCAACCCCATGCCCCAATAAATTTGACGCACCATCAAAGCTCATCTTCCATGACTTCTCTTTTGATGACTCACATTCTTTTTCTGTAATGCATATCAAGTCTTCGTCTGGAAAGTTAAATCTCAATGGCTCGTATTCCTCCGTTGTTCGAGTTACTAAGAAGTCAGTTATTGCGCTCCCTTTTATCGACTTTTGGCTCACATAGATGATGTCGTACTCTGACAGTAGGATTTGCCATCGTCCCATTCTTCCTGAGAGTGCAGGTGATTCCATTATGTACTTTATTGGGTTCAACTTTGAAATTAACCATGTCGTATGATACAACATATATTGTCTGAGCCTCCGAACTACCCAAACCAAAGCGCAACAGAATTTTTCAATTGATGAATACTTTGCCTCATACTCTGTGAACCTTTTGCTGAGATAGTAAATCGCCTTTTCTCATTTCCCCGACTTATCATGTTGCCCTAGTACGCAACCCATTGAATTTTCGAACACAGTTAGATACAATATTAACGGTCTTCTCGGAGTTGGCGGTACTAACACCGGGAGACTGGAGAAGTATTGTTTTATCTTGTCAAAAGCCATTTGGCACTCCTTGTTCCATTCTCCTGGATTATGCTTTCGAAGGAGTCGAAAAATTGAGTCACACTGGTTGGTAAGTTGAGCAATGAATCGAGCGATATAGTTTAACCTTCCTAAAAATCCTCTGACTTCTTTTTGTGTGCGCGGAGGTAGTAGTTCTTGTATGGCTTTTATCTTATCTGGATCAATTTCAATGCCTCTCTCACTGACGATGAAGCCTAACAATTTTCTCGAGGTAGCCCCAAACGTACACTTGGCTGGATTAAGCTTTAGTTGGAACTTTCTCAATCTTTCAAACAACTTCCTGAGGTTCCCAACATGCTCTCTTTCTCCCTTAGATTTAGCTATCATATCATTGACGTAGACTTATATTTCTTTGTGTATCATGTAATGAAACAACATCACCATGGCCCTCTGATATGTTGCCCCAGCGTTCTTTAATCCAAACGGCACCATCTTATAACAGAATATTCCCCACATCGTTACGAAAATAGATTTCTCCATATCCTCAGGAGCCATCTTTATCTGATTATAACCCGAGAATCCATCCATGAACGAAAACAATGAATGTTTGGCTGTGTTATCTACTAATGTATTGATATGTGGCAAGAGAAAATTATCTTTAGGACTTGCTCGATTCAAATTGCGATAATCCACACACATTCGTACCTTGTCGTCTTTCTTCGGTACTGTTACTATGTTAGCTACCCATTCTGGGTACTTGGAGACTTGTAGGAAGCCAGCATCAAACTGTTTCTTGACTTCTTCTTTTATCTTTAACAGCGTTTCAGGTCTCATTCGTCTTAGCTTCTGTTGAATGGGTTTGCATTCTGGTTTTAGTGGGAGCTTATGGACCATTACGTCTGGTGTCATCTGAAATGATGGTCCTAATCTTCACTTCTTGCCTCTTTTCTTCATTTCTCAAGTTTACCCTCTCGACAACTTCTTGATGAGGTAGAATTTGTTTATGTTCTTATTCTACCATTCTTAGTAAGTCAGGAGACGAGACACAGTCTTCAGCGTTTTCCTCAGCTTCGAATTCTCCTAAACAAATAGCTTTCTCAAAGTCGATTTCAAGACTTTTAACGGGTTTATTCATGTTGTTAATATCTGAGCACCTGAAAGTTGATTGGAAAAGAAAACTATAGAGGAGCATCAAAGTATTGAGACCAACAAGCATAATGTTATGGCATGATATGAGGTACATGTAAAGATAGGCCGTGGGAAGAGGAAAGATTATGAAGTTAATGAGAATGAAAAGACCATGACAAAATGCATTTGCATTAATGTTCATTTAAATGATAAAGAGCAAATCATAAACTCTTACAAAAGAATCCCTACTATTACTTAGGGACACACAAAAAGAAGAGTGTTAACATTGAGCATTACTCTGGAGAAGACTTAGAAACTACAAGGAGATCCACAGCAGTCCAATTGTTCAAAATGAATCCAGGAGGATAAGGGCGTATCATTGAAACATCTTTAATTGCATCATTTCCTTTGTTAATGACATTTATACTGACATTTTGAAGACCCCTTTCAATTAATAACAGCATGCTTCATGGATTATCTTACCCGGGGTATATCATTCTTACAGATGTAAATGTTTTTGACAAATGAGGGTACTTTATGGGCTCCCATTCTAATTCTTGGCCTAAGGCTCTTGCAATCCACCTTTCTCGATCTTTTTGCAACTATTTTCTTCTTTGTCGCATATCCGGTTAGAACCCTAGACCGTATAGAGTGTTGTGGGGTACTGGTTTTAGTGCTCTAACTATCCCTTGCTGATATCTTCTCAAACCTTTCTTCGCCCGGGCTCCTTTTCCCACAGCCGGCTTAATTCCCATCTTGGTATTCCTTGACAACTTGGGCACGAGAATTTTATTTCCTTCAACAACGAACGTAGCATTGATGAATTCGAAGGAACGGAAGGAACATTCTACTGCATCCTTGCTTACTTCGAGGTATGGTGTATCAGCAGAGATAGATGCGACAATGTCTTCCTCACCTACGACAGTGACTAAAAGACCATCCATGATAAACTTCACTTTTTGATGGAGATATGAAGGAACTACCCCAGCAGAGTGGATCTAAGGCCTTCCTAAAAGGCAATTATACGAAGGTGTGATATCCATGACCTGAAACTCGATGTCATATATATAAGGGCCCACTTCTAGAGGAATTTCGATTTTTCCCATGACTTCTCGTCTTGTTCCATCGAATACTCTTACTGTAGAGTGACAAGGCCTCAGATAAGATATATTAATTGGAATTCTAGAAAGCGTGGCTAAAGGCATGACGTTGAGTGCTGACCCATTATCGATGAGCACATTCGGTCTTATATAACCCTTACAACGGGTTGTGATATGCAATGCTTTTACGGAGCCCCTACTATTTGGCAGTATTTCGTCATCACTGAAAGAAATAAAATTATCCGCGTTTAGGTTATTCACCCATCTATCAATTTCTTCGACAAATATATTGCTTGCCATGTAGGCTTGATTTAACACTTTCAGTAAAGCATTCCGATGTGGTTCTGAATTCAATAGTAGGGATAATACCGAGATTCGTGTCTGTTGTTTACTTAACTGTTCTACGAAGTTATATTCACTATGCTTAATGAACTTCAAAAATTCATGTGCTTCCTCTTCATTCACAGGCATTTTGATTTCTTGTTCGGACGGAGTCTCAAGTTCGACATCGGTCTCATGCATCGGTGCCTTTCCTTTCTACTTCAAGTCATTAATCTTCTTCATTGGTTCGACTATTTTAGAATAACACCTCCCGCTACGGGTAAAATGTCCTACTTCGCCAACATTTCTAGTCGTGACTTTGGATTTTTTACCTTCAAGTATGATAATGTTAACATCATATTTTCATAGTACTGCCTTGTTGTCTTTGTAAGGGAAAGGAGATGGTACTTCAATTATCATCTTTGGTTTCACTTGCTCCTTTTTTGCATTTTAATAAATCACCAATGGTCGATCGACACTATAAGGGAAACCTGATGATTGATTATCAGAAGTGCATACTTCTCTTTCATAGGCCTCTTCTATTTTGTTAAAGATCTCGACTTTCTTGTTGTCCATCATGTCTGGAAGTAGTTTTCTGAATCCTTCACAAGACTGGATGTCATGCCCCTCGATCCCATGAAAATCATAAAAACATTGACTTTTTGTATTTCTTTCTTTGAAAATTCTGTTGGGGTGACAGAACAGCTCCTTTTCAATTATTACCTCTCAAATCTTTCGTAGCGGTGTCTTTATTTCATAAACACAACTTTTGGCACGCCACCTATCTTCTTTTGTCACCGCGTTCACGTTCCTTTTAGTGTGGTTAGGGAGTAGATTTCCAGCTGTATTGCCAACACCATCAAATCGTAGAATGTCTGCATCAATAAGACCTTGAACTCTCATTTTAAATGCCAAACAATTTTCTGTAGAATGCCCCTGGTTTCCAGCGTGGTACATGCAACTAGCATTAGGATCGTACCATTTTGGGTATAGAGGCTTTAGGGGTGCCATATAATATGGGGATATTAATTATTTTTCCAACAGTTTTGGGTACAGCTCTCCGTATGACACGGGAATTGGGGTAAACTAGGGTTTTTTAGGATTGGATCTTGTCGGTCTTTGTTCATTTTTGGGTTGACTTTGAGCAGGCATGGTATTTGGTGGGAACATGGCAAATGATCTTTGGTTATCTGTGGCGTAGACAGGGTAAGGAGGAGATGCTTGATAGTAAAGGCTTTGGGGAGGATAATAAAAGTTTGGTGGTAGGCGATATCGAGGTCGTGGCTGGACTAGGTAAGGATTAGAAGTGTGGTGGCTCTCAGTTCCCACCATATGGGCTTCTGCCTCTTTTTTTCTTTACAGGTGCTGCCCTTTTCGAGCTCTTGGAACCTTCCATACTTCCACTCTTGATGGCATTTTCTATAAGTTCCCCGGATATTACAATATCTGCCAAGTCTTTCGTGGCACTTCCTACCAACTTATCGTAAAATGGTACTTTCAAAGTGTTGATGAAGAGGGCCGTTATTTCAGTTTTAGTCAATGGGGGTTCTGCTTGAGCCGAGAAATCCCTCCACATTTGCGCGTATTACCTAAAAGTCTCTATCGGCTTCTTTTTCATCATCTGCAGAGTTAGTCGATCAGGCACCATGTCAGATACATGCTATGTAACCAGTCATCTTCTGGTAAAACATGATAACATGCACTTTTGGACATCTCGTTCCATCGTATTTTTTAAAATCTGGTACTTTAAATTTTAAAGGCAAAACCAGATCGAGCACCAAACTGAACTCTTTCGCACTCAATGCAGAGAAGGCTTCAGTACCTTCTATCACTTTGAGTCTTTCTTCCAAGCTCCTATACTTATCCTGAACATCATAATCATCTGTTTTCAATCTGGCTATTTCTACCGGATCATCCAAATCCGGAACATTGGGATCGACAGGATTAGCTCCGGGGTTCAATACGAATATACCTTGCCCTAGATGAGCAGGGGGTACGGGTCGTTGCTCCAAGCTTGCAGGTTCTCCTCAAGGATATTCTCTTTGCATTACATGTGCATGAGGTGGAGTGAATCCTGGGGGATAGAGCGGATCCTGATCATGATTAGTTCTTGGCTGAGGCTCCATAGTGTCAGGGCTTTGCATAGGTCCCTTTCCTTTAATCAGAGACGTCATCATTTCCATCATTTTGGCCATTTGATCCCTTTGCTCGAGTGATTCCTCTCGAGATCTTACCATCAAATCCCTTGTTTCCTGTTGCGACTTAGCCAATTGCTCTTGCAATTCTTTTTGGGTCATTTTTATCCTTTCAATTCTCTCATTGAACTCGGCTTCTATAATTCTAGCTTTTCGACGCGTTCTGTAAGAATGGCGTGATTCCAGACTTGTAATGTTGCAATTACGGATTATACGGTTTTTAGCTTCAGTGAATGATTATGGTGATATGTACATGCAATGAATGGATGAATGAATGAATGTCAAATAATTTTTAGTCATGAATAAATATGCAAGAATTTGGTGTTGATTTCAGGATAGCCCTATACTAGGCATTTCGTTAATCAAAAGAGTCTATTACAAAATATTTTGCCATCTAATTTAGCAGTTACACAAGTTTCCTAGCCACATCGCCTTGTTTCTTCACTCGTTCTAGGAACTCTGATATGTTTAACATTTGGCTCGGCGGGAATTGGCAACTGAGAGCATCGGCTTCATCTGATATTTGTACAATTTGCATATATTTTGCTTGCAATTTCTTTGATCAAACAAATAGATGCATTTTCTTTTATTGGAGAGCTCTTTTCAGAATCGCAAATGTCTCTATCGTCTCGATGATTCTTTTCTTCTAGAGCTTTTAGGAGAGTATTTAATCAAGGTCTTTGTAGATTGCGAAGATATTTTCTAGATCTCGTATTTTCCTTCTTAGCTCTTGACGTTCGGACTGACTAGTCACAAATTCTGCAGACACAGTTTCATACTCAACATTCTTCTTCCTTAACTCTATTGAGTTGATTATACCATCGAAGGGCTGATCCGATCAAGCTGTCTTGTAAATAGTGGATTAGCAATTTGTCCTCATTCATGTAACCAGTCATCTTCCGGTAAAACATGATAACATGCACTTTTGGACATCTCGTTCCATCGTATTTTTTAAAATCTGGTACTTTAAATTTCAGAGGCAGAACCAGATCGGGCACCAAACTGAGCTCTTTTGCACTCAATGCAGAGAAGGCTTCAGTACCTTCTATCGCTTTGAGTCTTTCTTCCAAACTCCTATACTTATCCTGAACATCATAATCATCCATTTTCAATCTGGCTATTTCTATCGGATCATCCAAATCTGGAACATTGGGATCGACAGGATTAGCTCCGGGGTTCAATACGAATATACCTTGCCCTAGATGAGCAGAGGGTACGGGTCGTTGCTCCAAGCTTGCAGGTTCTCCTCGAGGATATTCTCTTTGCATTACATGTGCATGAGGTGGAGTGAATCCTGGGGGATAGAGCGGATCCTGATCATGATTAGTTCTTGGCTGAGGCTCCATAGTGTCAGGGCTCTGCATAGGTCCCTTTCCTTTAATCAGAGACGTCATCATTTCCATCATTTTGGCCATTTGATCCCTTTGCTCGAGTGATTCCTCTCGAGATCTTACCATCAAATCCCTTGTTTCCTGTTGCGACTTAGCCAATTGCTCTTACAATTCTCTTTGGGTCATTTCCATCCTTTCAATTCTCTCATTAAACTCGGCTTCCATAATTCTAGCTTTTCGACGCGTTCTGTAAGAATGGCGTGATTCCAGACTTGTAGTGTTACAATTGCGGATTATACGGTTTTTAGCTTCAGTAAATGATTATGGTGATATGTACATGCAATGAATGGATGAATGAATGAATGTTAAATAATTGTTAGTCATGAATAAATATACAAGAATTTGGTGTTGATTTCAGGATAGCCCCATACTAGGCATTTCATTAATCAAAAGAGTGTATTACAAAATATTTTGCCATCTAATTTAGCAGTTACACAAGTTTCCTAGCCACATCGCCTTGTTTCTTCACTCGTTCTAGGAACTCCGATATGTTTAACATTTGGCTCGGCGGGAATTGGCAACTGAGAGCTTCGACTTCATCTGATATTTGTACAATTTGCATAGCTGCCTTGCGAATTTCTTTGATCAAACAGCCTATATGCGTTTTCTTTTATTGGAGAGTTCTTTCGTAAGTGCAAGTGTCTCTATCGTACTGATTATTCTTTTCTTCTAGAGCTTTTAGGAGAGTATCTAACTGTTGCTGACGAGATTGCAGCATATTTTCTAGATCTCGTATTTTCCTTCTTAGCTCTTGACGTTCGAACTGACTAGTCACAAATTCTGCAGACACAGTTTTATACTCAACATTCTTCTTCCTTAACTGTATTGAGTTGATTATACTATCGAATGGCTGATCCGATCAAGCTGTCTTGTAAACAGTGGATCAGCAATTTGTCCTTATTCATGTAACCAGTCATCTTCCGGTAAAACATGATAACATGCACTTTTAGACATCTCGTTCCATCGTATTTTTAAAATCTGGTACTTTAAATTTCAGAGGCAGAACCAGATCAGGCACCAAACTGAGCTCTTTCGTACTCAATGCAGAGAAGGCTTCAGTACCTTCTATCGCTTTGAGTCTTTCTTCCAAACTCCTATACTTATCCTGAACATCATAATCATCCGTTTTCAATGTGGCTATTTCTACTAGATCATCCAAATCTGGAACATTGGGATCGATAGGATTAGCTCCGGGGTTCAATACGAATATACCTTACCCTAGATGAGCAGGGGCTACGGGTCGTTGCTCCAAGCTTGCAGGTTCTCCTCGAGGATATTCTCTTTGCATTACATGTGCATGAGGTGGAGTGAATCCTGGGGGATAGAGCGGATTCTGATCATGATTAGTTCTTGGCTGAGGCTCTATAGTGTTAGGGCTCTGCATAGGTCCCTTTCCTTTAATCAGATATGTCATCATTTCTATCATTTTGGCCATTTGATCCCTTTGCTCGAGTGATTCCTCTCGAGATCTTACCATCAAATCCCTTGTTTCCTGTTGCGACTTAGCCAATTGCTCTTGCAATTCTCTTTGGGTCATTTCCATCCTTTCAATTCTCTCATTGAACTCGGCTTCCATAATTCTAGCTTTTCGACGCGTTCTGTAAGAATGGCGTGATTCCAGACTTGTAGTGTTGCAATTGTGAATTATACGGTTTTTAGTTTCAGTGAGTGATTATGGTGATATGTACATGCAATGAATGGATGAATGAATGAATGTCAAATAATTGTTAGTCATGAATAAATATGCAAGAATTTGGTGTTGATTTCAGGATAACCCCATACTAGGCATTTCATTAATCAAAAGAGTCTATTACAAAATATTTTGCCATCTAATTTAGCAGTTACACAAGTTTCCTAGCCACATCGCCTTGTTTCTTCACTCGTTCTAGGAACTCCGATATGTTTAACATTTGGCTCGGCGGGAATTGGCAACTGAGAGCTTCGGCTTCATCTGATATTTGTACAATTTGTATAGCTGCCTTGCGAATTTCTTTGATCAAACAGCCTAGATGCATTTTCTTTCATTGGAGAGCCCTTTCGTAAGTGCAAGTGTCTCTATCGTACTGATCATTCTTTTCTTCTAGAGCTTTTAGGAGAGTATCTAATCGCTATTCGATTTAGATTGCGAAGATATTTTCTAGATCTCGTATTTTCCTTCTTAGCTCTTGACGTTCGGACTGACTAGTCACAAATTCTGCAGACACAGTTTCATACTCAACATTCTTCTTCCTTAACTCTATTGAGTTGATTATACCATCGAAGGGCTGATCCGATCAAGCTGTCTTGTAAACAGTGGATTAGCAATTTGTCCTCATTCATGTAACCAGTCATCTTCCTGTAAAACATGATAACATGCACTTTTGGACATCTCGTTCCATCGTATTTTTTAAAATCTGGTACTTTAAATTTGAGGCGTAACCGATCGTGCACCGGATCGAGAGCACTTTCGCACTCAATGCAGAGAAGGCTTCAGTACCTTCTATCGCTTTGAGTCTTTCTTCCAAACTCTTATACTTATCCTGAACATCATAATCATCCGTTTTCAATCTAGCTATTTCTATCGGATCATCCAAATCTGGAACATTGGGATCGACAGGATTAGCTCCGGGGTTCAATACGAATATACCTTGCCCTAGATGAGCAGGGGGTACGGGTCGTTGCTCCAAGCTTGCAGGTTCTCCTCGAGGATATTCTCTTTGCATTACATGTGCATGAGGTGGAGTGAATCCTGGGGGATAGAGCGGATCCTAATCATGATTAGTTCTTGGCTAAGGCTCCATAGTGTCAGGGCTCAGCATAGGTCCCTTTCCTTTAATCAGAGACGTCATTATTTTCATTATTTTGGCCATTTGATCTCTTTGCTCGAGTGATTCCTCTCGAGATCTTACCATCAAATCCCTTGTTTCCTGTTGCGACTTAGCCAATTGCTCTTACAATTCTCTTTGGGTCATTTCCATCCTTTCAATTCTCTCATTGAACTCGGCTTCTATAATTCTAGCTTTTCGACGCGTTCTGTAAGAATGGCGTGATTCCAGACTTGTAATGTTGCAATTGCGGATTATACGGTTTTTAGCTTCAGTGAATGATTATGGTGATATGTACATGCAATAAATGGATAAATGAATGAATGTCAAATAATTGTTAGTCATGAATAAATATGCAAGAATTTGGTGTTGATTTCAGGATAGCCCCATACTAGGCATTTCATTAATCAAAAGAGTCTATTACAAAATATTTTGCCATCTAATTTAGCAGTTACACAAGTTTCCTAGCCACATCGCCTTGTTTCTTCACTTGTTCTAGGAACTCCGATATGTTTAACATTTGGCTCGGCGGGAATTGGCAATTGAGAGCTTCGGCTTCATCTGATATTTGTACAATTTGCATAGCTGCCTTGCGAATTTATTTGATCAAACAGCCTAGATGCATTTTCTTTTATTGGAGAGCTCTTTCGTAAGTGCAAGTGTCTCTATCGTACTGATCATTCTTTTCTTCTAGAGCTTTTAGGAGAGTATCTAATCATTCTTGACGAGATTGCGAAGATATTTTCTAGATCTCGTATTTTCCTTCTTAGCTCTTGACGTTCGGATTGACTAGTCACAAATTCTGTAGACACAGTTTCATACTCAACATTCTTCTTCCTTAACTCTATCATAGCACGCGCAACTTTTTCCTCTTTTTTCTTTGCTTTTCCTTTCCAGAATTCCATCCCATATTTGATGTTGCTTTAGTCTTCCTTCCATTTTACCGATGATTTGCCCAACCCACTATTTTTTGTAGTGCTTCTTAATTTTTTATTTTCTAAATGAAGATCCCTTAAATCATTTCTCACGATCTCAGCCTCTCTTTGAGCTTTCTCGGTTTTAGATTTTTTAATTTGAACATCGATCTTCAGCTGGTAGTTTTCCTCTTGAAGAGAACTGATATCTCGTAACAGCTTAGCCTTTTCACGTTCAAATTCATGTCTTGCTATTTCCAGCTCGGACGGTATTTCTTTTGAGAAAGGATTCTGGAAAGTATAATCCGTCGGCAAGATTTGTTGACTATTCACTCGTCGTTGTCTCCATATGTCATAATCTTGAGTGATGGTATCAACGTAGAGAGCTAACTCCATTAGGTGAATTTCCTTCCAAGACTTTGCAGTATCTCGGACTCTTTTCATGTAACCCTCACCTGTAAAGGCAAACTCAGACTATGCCAATCCTCCGGTAGTAGGTATGAATTGTCGTGAAGCAAACTGTCTTTGAACCATTAATAGGGCATATCCAACTCCTCCCCATAATCCTAGTAAAGGCACTTAATCTTGGCTTCCACATTTGTATAACAGAATTGAAGGACGGGTCCATAGTGCTCTCTAGGTTAACTCTTCGACACAAAGGTTTTGAAAAATCGAATCCCAATGCTGTTCGGTGACATCCTTTGACCAATCTTTCTCAAGATAAGATTTCAATGGGGCAAATGTTTTTGAAAATATGTGGAAGGGTGTGAGCACTACTTTCCAGAAATGGCTCAGAATCCAAACATTAAGTAACTACGCACATCTGATAAAACATCCTTCCCCTTTTCTCCTACAACTGCTTAGAGATCTAAAAGTCTCAGCCGAGATAGTCGAGACGGGGTTGATCCCTTACCTCAACCTTTCGAAGAAATCCTCTACCGCAAGTTCTACATGCCTAAGAACCTTTGGGAAGACAATTAATCCATAAATGGCCAAAGCAAACAAATCCATTCTCTTCACAATATTTGGATGGTTTTGAACTAAATCTTGCAGAGAAAACCACGAAACACAACTAACTTCGTTCTTTTTCTTTATTTGTTTTTCAGCCCACATATCAGTCATTCCCGTCAACCTCACTAACTTTTTCTTGAAGGTTATTGGTTTGGGCTCTTTCACATATATCTTGCTGAATTATACATTGTCAATGCGAAGCAAGGCAACATACTCTTCTATGGTCGGATTCATATCTTCCTAATTGAAAGTGAAACATTGGTAAGCTGGATCCCAGAATCGAACCATGGCTTGAATCAGTTGTTCATCTACGTTGACAGTGATCAAGTGAGCTATATCCCCATACTTTTCGGTGAAGATGCCCCTAGTGTCTGAATCCCACTGTTTTCAAATCTGAGTTAAATCTTTGAGGTTATTCTGACGAGCATTTGAAGTTACTTGCTCGGGAAGATTGGAGATACATCCTTCCGTTAAATTGTCCCCTTTCGCTTTTTGAGTTTTCAAAGACCAGTCTCGAATTACGACATTTTTCTCGGTCACTTGTGTAGTTGACTCCTCCATCAGAAACCCGTTTTTGGTAACCAATCTCTAATCAACACCTTTCTAATCAAGATGCCTATGATGCATGATGAAAAATAAAAATAAAGACAAACAACCTTGGTTAGTAATCACAACAAATATGAACTGAGAAAAACTATGGAAAATCTAACAAATTAAGCTACCCGGTTCAATTCTTTTACATAAACAGTGTAAATATAAAGGAAATGAAAGGCAAGAAGCGTTTCTCCCATGTACTTATTTTGGTGACTATTAACGGACAGAGGTTCGGCATGGCTCTAATTAGGTGGCTTATACGGTTCACTACATGCGGTTTTGGTTATATACAGGTACTCGAATTGTTTGTACTGTCATCTGCTAAGATTAGTACAGAACCTCGGTCATTGCCCATCACAGGCTTATGAGTTCAATTCGAGGGATTACATTTACTTATGCCTATGCGGAGGGACAAATTAACTCACAAAAGCATAAGTCATATGTAACCCGGAAGTATTCACTAGCCTGTGCGGAGGGACGAGTTAACTCACGAAGGCATAGCGTTTACTTCCACTTAAGCGGACGGAGCCTAGGTAGAGAGCTTATGTTATGCAAAAATGCAAGTGCACGGTGTGTGGGGAGAAACTCACAAACCTTTATGTTTTATTTAAAAACTAAACTAAAAAACTAAAACCATAAAAACTTAGAGCTAAAAAACAACAAGATAAAACAAGTTAGAAGAATATTTACAACATGATGCAAATGCATGACTTTTCAAAAACAAAATTTAAGGATCACGACTAAATATTAATTTGAACAAGGAATTTTGAAAATTTTGACAACACCGTTTAATTCTAGACTCGACTCTCAAAAAATGTCCCCAGTGGAGTCTCCAGCTGTGTCTATGTAAAAATTTGCTTTGGTCGCTAATTGAGGCGATTATTGAAAATTTGAAAACCAACTTTCGATTTTATTAAAAAAAGAGAGTCGCCACCAATCTTTTTTTCCTAGGTGTGATTGGACACCTAATAAATCTTCTTTTTAACAGAAAAAATTTATTTTTGAGTAAAAAAGAAGGCCGAGTTTAGGTCTACGTTGAAATCCAGAGAAAAATAGGGTCCGGAAGTCTGTTATGCACGAGGAAGGTGTTGGCACCCTCGTGACGCCCAAAATTGGTATCCCGTTAAACACGTGTTGCCTTTAATTTCAAAAAAACGAATTCAATTTAATATTTTATCATGATCCGATTGAGACACGAGAATTTTGAAAACACGAAAATTTTTGAAACCCAAATATATATATATATTTAAAAAAAACACGAAAAATTTTGGAAACACGAAAAGTTTACAACACTAGAATTTTGACAAATTACATATCCTCATCTACATTTTAAAAATAAAATTTGATCACTTACCAATAATCACAAAAATAAATATCCTCTTTCAAAACACGAGAATTTTAAATTTTTCGATTTTTTTTCTTTTTAAAAGGACGTCTCATTTTTAACACGAGCCAACGATATTCACCCAACATAGCGATGAAATTCACGAGTTAATGTTAAATCGATACGTTGCCTTATTTATTGAAATTAATTAAAAGAAAATAAAAATATTTCTAAAATAATAAAAAGAAAACTAATAATAACGTTGTAACAATATGTGATCTAAAATATATATTAAATTCGAAATGGGTAAATAATAATAAAAAGGATAAGAATATACCGAAGCCCAATGTTATGGGTTACTGAAATCAATCTCTTTTCTCCTCAGGCTGTTGAAATGAGTCTTTGTTGGTGATCGTCACTGGATCGGATTGCCGCAAATAGAGTCGGGTTGACCTGACTATTTTAAAATTTATTTTCTTCTTTTTTAGACCAAATTTTTGCATGGCCCACATAAAATTCACATAAAGACAAAAGATTCAAATCATTTCAGCCTATTACAAAATAATCCCAGCCCAACTAACTTAATATTTCAAACCAAACCAAACCTAACTCACTAATTTTAAAAAAAATAATACAAACCAACCCAACTCACTAACTTAAGAAACCCAGCACAACTAACCCAACCCACTAACTTAACATATCACCCAACATACTAATTAACCCAAACCAAATTTAACCCATCAAATCTAACATAAAGCAACCCATTAACAAAAATATTTCTATTTTTAATACTAAACCCCCAAACAAACAAGTTTCCAGTAGCAAACAAAGAAAGAAAGAAAAGATCCAAGTTTCAAGCTGCCGAAAACCCCCTTCTCCTTCCACCGTGCGCGCCATCAACAGCCATCGTGTGTGCCGCGTGAAATCAAGCTACGGGTAGTTGAGGTTTGGATTTCGGGGTAGCTGATAATCGATTGGCTCGGCTATTTGGAGTGGGTTTTGGTTTGGGAGCTTGGTTGTTGTGTTAATGGTGGTTGGTCCTTGGTTGCTTGGTTGCTTGCCGGATATTGGAGTTTTTTTTTTACTTAGATTGCGGAATGTTCCATTTTGTTTTTTTTGCTGGGGAATTTCTTTTGTTTTTTTTTTGCTCTTCACCAAATATCCAATGGGGGAATCCTCCTCCTATTCCTCTTGCCGAAAAAAACCTCCCTTTTATGGTGTGGTTTTTTCTTTTTTTTGCTTGTTTTCCATGCTATTTGCAGGTAGTGGGTGAAGAAGGAGCAGCCACCCATGCTGGTGGCTTGAAAATTTGGGAAGTGGGTGCCCCAAATCACGTAATCTATCAGAAGGACCAAATCACAAATGCATCAAAACTTCTGGGGCCAAATGTAATTTTTAGAAAATTTAGGGTTAAAATATAATTTAAAGAAAGTTTAAGGGTCTAAGTGAAATTTTAAAAAAAATTGGAGGTCAAAAGAAATTTAAGAAAAGTTTAGGGGTCAAAATATAATTTTTATTTTTTGAAAATTTTTTATTTTTATTTTTATTTTTTTGAAATTTTGAAAATTAAACACAAACTCTAGTCGGACAAAAATTTAGTGGTTACAGGGTCCAAGCAATTTGATTATGTTTGTATTAATGTATGATTTGAATGATTTACTATTCCGTTGTCCTATAATACTCTGTAACCTTATTCCAGCGACGGATACGGGTTAGGGGTGTTACACTTTAGTTGTTGGGCATTAGAGTTTTAGTTGGACTTTATAAAATGTAGGTGGAATTTAGATTTAACTTAAACTTGCTTTTTGATTTATTTTATTTTTATCGATTCTTAAATTTCCTCTTACCCAAAACTGTTTTACTCCCTATCCCATTGCACGTTCTTCCATCTTTTTTTTTTTTTTTTTTTTTTTTGTATAGGCTTTAGTTGGGCATTAGAGTTTTAGTTGGGCTCTATAAAATGTAGGCAGGATTTAGATTTAATTTAAACTTGCCTTTTGATTTATTTTATTTTTATCAATTGCTAAATTTCCTTCAAGCCAAAACCATTTTACTCCCTTTCCCATTGTATGTTCTTTCGTCTTTTCTTGTTTTTTTTTTCCCTTTTGTTATACTGAATTGCATCATTCATCTTTTGGCTTCTTTCTTTTTGTTTTGATTCTATTTTATTTATTTCTTTTTCTATTGGTTTGGGTTTCTTTGTTCTTTGCTATTTTCTGGATATTGCCATTTGTTCATACACTTTTGTACGTTGATTCTACTCCAGTCATAGTATAAGTTTGTTGGGTATTTTTCTTATTATTTTAGTTTGGTTTGATTCTTGAGCAAGGTGGGTTGTGTTTGTATGTATTTATTCGATATTTTGATTAGTACTTTTGGGGTGTGCAATTAGGCGAAAGACGTGAGAATTCTAACCCTTTAGCAGAGTAGATTCGATTATTTGGCATGGTTTGAGGAAGCAAGTATTTGAACTTCATTTTTAGGTGTTGGAGTTTCAGTTTAAGGAGGTTATTTTGTGTGAGATTTGTGGATTAACTTGTGTAATTCTCGAATAAATATAGGTTACGAGAGTTCTAATAGCGTGGTTAATTCATCAACGATCAAGTGTGTGAAAACAACCCAAAATCCCTTAGAAATTAGACTAAAATCGCAAAATAGAGGATGTTGTGAAACTGCCCAATTTCCACACGGCTGTGTGGTGGGCCGTATAAGACATACGACTGTGTAAGGTTTTGCAGACCGTGTGACAAGGTCATGTGTGATACACGACTGTGTGAGATTAAGCAGCCCATATGGTTGGACCGTGTAAGGCACACTGCCGGGTGAAAATGTTCAAACTGTGTGAGTGGCTTGTATGCACCACACGGGCTAGGTTTTTGGGTCGTGTGGGCCTTTTTGGCCAATTTTAAGGCCCAATTAAGGGTTATTTAGGGGACTTGATATTTGGGTTCAATGACACCGTAAGGGCTAAGAAAAAAATTATAGGTTTAGTACTTAAGTTCGTACGGGTGGCATTTAAAGCATGATTTATATATCATAAGCTAAAACTGAATTATAAGTTGTGTTATGTAAAAAATGAATTATGTAAATAAGCATGTCGTGTAACGATTACTATATGTATATATGTCGTCTGTTTATGATATGTATAATATATGAATCTGATATGTATATGTTTGGGGTGGGATATGTTATGATGGAGGAAGTGTATATGGTAGTATTTACTACAAATATGGCGGCTCGACCACAAAGCTATATGTCTGGCAGCTCAGCTGCAATTTTATGAGTGGCACACCTCCACATATTTGTGTCATTGGATGGATGGACTTGTGTAGTCCAATATGGTGTGATTGGCTGGACAGAGCTGGTGTGTAACGGATGAGGGTAAGATATATTATGCATGTTATGATTTGATATGATACGTTTGATATGACCTAGCATGATGTGCTATGGTATAATAAGCTATAAATTGTATGAGTTCTAATATGATATGAGATATATGAAAAATAAGTTATGTGGTATTTTGTTAAAAATATTCTTTTATGTACTGTGGGTGTGGGTCGGATTGCACATTAGGCTTTAAGCTCACAATATTGTTTGTTTGTCTTGTCTCAGGTAATTTTTTAAACTAAGATTAGACGGCGACATAGAGTTCGGAGTTTCATGTGTTTTAAAAACTAAGAATTTTTTTTATTATTTTGCTTTATTCGATTTGGACATTATGGACATTTTGATTGGGTTTGTTAATTTTGGATATTTTACGTTTTTTAGGTTATTAAGGTCACCGATATAAATTATTATCAAGCTAAGACTTAAACTGGGTTACGACACCTAATTTAAGATAACTAAAATGAATACCAATTTTTAAAACAGTGGGAATTTAAGGGTTTTTTTTTCTGTTGCAAAAAAAAAAATGATTTTGTGAAATAGGGTTTTTGATATAAAAATGTAACATGGGAATTTGCCTATAAATTTTGAAATACTATTTGATTCCAAAAGTTTTACTTGTTTTTCAAATATCGTTGTATTTGTTTGTAACTTCTACTTAAGCATTGTAACTTTTCCAATCTGATCATAATGTTTAGGCTGGGTTGGGGGTGCTACAATTGTAACCTTCATAATCTGACCATAATGTCTAGGTCGGATTTGAGGTGTTACATTTGGTGGTAGTAGAGTCAAGTTGCAAAACTCGGCTGTGTGTTTTGGGTTCAAATTATTTTTAAATTTTTTATTTGAATTGAAATTTAACTAAAACTATTTTTGAGCTTTTTGATAAATTAAACCGAGACTCCGATGCCAATCCATGTAAGTACTTTAAACTTTATATATGCTTTAGAGATACTTTGTATGTGATAATTTTAGTATATGGTATGACCTTTAGAGACTGTAGTGTAAGAAAAACACTATTTATATTTTGGTAAGTATTTTGATAAGACTTAAGAATAAAGGTTTAAAACTTAAACTAATTGCATAAAATTTCTGAAAAATTGTAGATAAGATAATGGGTACTCGTGAATCTCGTGGACGTGGCACCCGTGGGTGTAATGGTTGTCATGGGGTGCACAAGCTAAATCTTCTTCGATGGGCAACATGCCCCAGTTAGATAAGAGTGAAACCGTAGGGACTTTGACTGCTGAGACTGAGTCTGTAGCTCAGACAACGGGGGATGACTTACTATCCTAGGTAAAGTTGAGGGTTTTATAGAGGGTCGTTAGGACCTATACTAGATCAGAATCTGGGGGCGAGGGTCGATTACTAAACGACTTCGGTCTAATGAAGCTAAATTGTTTAGGGCATCACTAGAGTCGCCCCGACAGTGGCTGAATACTATTTATAAGCCACTGAAAGAATAATGAATGACTTGGATTGCACCCTTGAGCAAAAATTGAAGGGTGCGATATCCTTCTTTCGCGATGAGACCTATCAGTGGTGGCTAACGGTTTAAGAGGGCACTTAACCTGAGCAGCTATCGTAGGATTATTTTCAGAATGCCTTTCAAGGTAAATATGTGGGTGCAAGCTTTGTAGAGGCTTATAAGCCAGCGTTTATGAATTTGACTCAAGAAGATTAATCGGTGGCCAAGTATGAGGCCGAGTTTTTACGATTGACTCAATATGTTCAAGGACTTGTTTCTAATGACTATGAGGCGAGTTTTGGCAACCTTGGTGGATAAGGCAAAGATAGCTGAAGAGGTTAAACACACTGAGCGCGAGAAAATAGATCGAGAGAAAAGCCAGAATAAGAACAAGAGGGATTCGAGTCCTTCTAGTTCTTCTCAACGGCCTATGAAACGAGCCAAATTTGATAGACTACCACAGGCAAAGTCAGCTGCCACAGTTGAGCCAGTTCTCAGAGCTGAACAGGTTTTGGTATGTAGATATTATAACTGGCGACATCCGGACGAGTGTTGGAAGAGGATTGAAGCTTGTTTTAGGTATGGGGGCAGTGGGACACAAGATTAGTAAGTGTCTCCTAATGGTTGAGCCTAGGTGAGCTTCAATTTAAGGTCAGATGCCGTCTTATAGGGTTGGTTAGAAACCTGTTCGAGGTTGTGGTTAAATATGATGGGGTAACAGTGGTGGTCATGGTCAGAAAGCAGTGGGCAGAGGTGCGAGACAAGCTAAGGCTAGGCAGCCAGCCCTGATTTATGTAGTGAAGGGATGTGAAGACAGAAATACGGCGGATGTGATTGTTGGTATATTTATTATTTATACGTTACCTAATTTTACTTTAATTTATTATGGTTCTATGCATTCTTATGTATTTAGTAGTGTTGTGGGAAATTTGGGAATTTGGCTAAGGATACTAGTAATGAACTTTTTATGATTAGTTATTTGGGTTATTTGGGTCAATCTGTAGGAGTTAGTAAGGTATATAAGAGGTGTCTGCTTGAGGTTCAGGGATATATGTTTCCTGTTGATCTAATAGAGTTGCCTTTTGGGGAATTTGATTTGATATTGGGCATAGACTAATTGATGGAGTATCGGGTTGGATTGGATTGTGAGTTTAAGAAAGTGACCTTTAAGGTAGAGGATGAATTGAAGGTTGTGATGGTAGGTGAGTGTCGAGATTATCTATCTAATGTAATCTCTACTCTAGTAGCTGAAAAGTTAATCCGTAAAGGTTGTGGTATGTATCTAGCTTATGTGCATGACACAAATAGTGTGGGTTCAATTGTGGAAGAGATTCGTAGTGTTAAGGATTTTTTGAATTTTTTCTGAAGAGTTGCTAGGTTTGCCTTTGAATAGAGAGGCCGAGTTTAGGATTGATCTATTGTTGGGTACTGCTCCGGTGTCTATTGTTTTGTATCGAATGGTATCGAAGGAGCTTAAGGAACTTAAGACGCAACTTCAAGAACTTCTAGACAGAGGATTTATTCAGCCAATTGTGTCTTCATGGGGAGCACCGGTTCTTTTTGTTAAGAAAAAAGATGGATCGATGAGGATGTGTGTGGATTATCGCCAGTTGAACAAATTGATGATAAAGAATAAGTATCCACTTCCGAGGATTGATGATGTTCAATCAGTTCCGTAGAACTTCTATTTTTTTAAAATTAAATTTACGTTACGGGTATCATTAGTTGAAAGTTAAGGAGGTTGTTGTTCATATGGCTGCATTCAGGACTCGTTATGATAATTACGAGTTCCTT
Organism: Gossypium anomalum; assembly: GCA_025698475.1. NCBI lineage: Eukaryota > Viridiplantae > Streptophyta > Magnoliopsida > Malvales > Malvaceae > Gossypium > Gossypium anomalum. Next base: position 24,528,543 of record CM046966.1, read on the forward strand.
GTTATGCCCTTTAGATTGACTAATACTCCAACAGCGTTCATGGATATCATGAATTGAATATTCCAACCATTTTTGGATCAGTTCGTCGTTGTGTTTATTGACGAAATTTTTGTATATTCTAAGACTAAGGTTGAGCATGACAAGTATCTTTATACAGTTCTTCAGATTCTTCGAGAAAAAGAATTGTATGCTAAGCTAAGTAAATGTGAGTTCTAGTTGAGTGAGGTTATGTTTTTGAGGCATTATTCTAGTGGATCCTAAGAAGATAGAAACTATTTTAGACCGGAAGTAGCCTCAGAATGTGATTGAGCTACAGAGTTTCTTGGGCTTAGTGGGGTACTATCGGAGATTTGTGGATGGGTTTTCTTTGATAGTAACACTTTTGACTAAGTATCTACGTAAGAATGTTCCATTTGTTTGGGCTGTCGAGCAACAATCGAGCTCTGAGAAGCTTAATTTAGTTTTGACTTAGACACCCGTTCTAATTCAGCCTGAATTTGGGAAGGAGTTCGTTGTGTATAGTGATGCATCGCATACCGGTTTGGGTTGTGAATTAATGCAAAGAGGTAAAATGGTTGCGTATACATCTAGACAACTTAAACAGCATGAGGGTAACTATCAAACCCATGACCTTGAGCTTGTCGTGGTTGTTTTTGCACTTAAGATTTGGAGGCATTACTTGTATAGTGAGAGATATGTCATCTATACTGATCATCAGAGTCTGGAATATCTCTTCACACAAAAGGAGTTGAATCTTAGGCAGTGTCGTTGGGTTGAGTTGCTTAAAGATTATGATTGTTTGATTGAGTACCATCTTGGTAAGGTCAATGTGGTGGTCAATTCTCTTAGTCAGAGATTGATGACTGATTTGAGGGCGACGTTTGCTCGCCTAAGTTTATTTGATGATGGTGGGATTCTGGTTGAGTTGCAAGTTAAGCCATCTTGGTTGGAAGAAATTAAGAGTAAGCAACTTCTTGATGAGTCACTGATTAGTCGGGTTCACCAGATGGATGAAAGTAAGACTACAGATTTTGGGTATAATAATGATGAAATTCTATGTTATTGAGGTCGTATCTGTGTGCCTAAGGATGCAGATTTGAGACAGTCTATCTTACGAGAAGCACATAGTAGTTCTTATGCTATGCATCCCAGAGGTAATAAGATGTATCGTGATCTCTGTGATGTATATTGGTATTTGGGGCTAAGACATGAGGTAATTGAATTTGTATATCATTGTTTAACGTACTAGCAAGTTAAGGCTAAGCACTAATTTCCTTCTAGACTTTTGCAACCCGTTAAGATTCCGTTGTGGAAGTGAAAATGGGTAACTATGGATTTCATTAGTGGGTTACCTTTGACACCCACTAAGAAGGATTTGGTTTGGGTCATTGTGGATAAGTTAACCAAGTCAGCCCACTTTATACCGGTTAAGACCGACTACTCATTGCAAAAGTTGGAGAATCTTTTTGTTTTTAAGATTGTTAGATTGCATAGGGTTCCTGTGTCTATCATTTTGGATCGGGATCCTCATTTCACTTCTCGTTTTTGGCAGAAATTGCGTAAAGTATTAGGTACTCGTCTTGATTTTAGTACGGCTTTTCATCCACAGATTGATGATCAGTCAGAGAGGATAATTCAGATTTTAGAGGATATGCTTTGGAGCTGTGTGGTTGCCTTTCGAGGGAGTTATGAGGAGCTTTTGTCATTGGCTGAGTTTGCTTATAATAACAACTTTCAGTCTAGCATTGAGATGACGTCTTATGAGGCTTTATATGGTAGGAAATGTCGCACTTCCCTTTATTGTACTGAGTTGAGAGAGATGAATATTTTGGGTCTTGAGTTGGTGACTGAGACTTATGACAAAATTCATTTGATTCGGGATCATTTCAAGGCTACTTTTGATATACAGAAGTCTTATACGGACCTTAAAAGGGGATCACATCTTTCTTAAGGTGTCTTGTTGGAAAAAAATTATTAGGTTTGGTCGTAAGGGTAAGCTGAGCCCTTGTTTTATTGGGTCGTATCGGGTTTTGAAGCATATTAGGTCGGTTTCTTATCAGCTTGAGTTACCTCCAGTGTTGGATTGTATCCATGACGTTTTTCACGTGTCTATGCTGAGACATTATCGTTCTGATCCTCACATGTGGTTCTAGTGGAGGAGATTGAGTTAAGGCTAGATTTGTCTTTTGAGGGGGAGCTAATACAAGTTTTAGATCGTGATGTTAAAGTTCTGAGAAGAAAGACCATTCCTTTGGTAAAGGTACTTTGGCATAATCATGGTTTCAAAGAAGCTATTTGGTAGCTTAAGGATTTGATGCGCCAACAGTATCCTCACTTTTTTCGAGTCAGGTAATTTCGAAGTTAAAATTTCTTTTAGAAGGGGAGAGTTGTAACGCCCTAAATTTTTGGATTTTTAAATGTTTTTGTTTGCCAAGTAAATTGGTTTGGCATGATAGTTAAGTGTCTTAGATGGTTGCATTTGGTCTTGTGTTCGAATCTCGTAGTGCTCAAGCGTGGTATATTATTTCTTTTACGTAAGCTTTAGTTGGACATTAGAGTTTTAGTTGGACTCTATAAAATGTAGGTGGGATTTAGATTTATTTTAAACTTGCTTTTTGATTTATTTTATTTTATTTTTATCAATTCCTAAATTTCTTCCTAGCCAAAACTGTTTTACTCCCTTTCCCATTGCACATTTTTCCATATTTTCTTTCTTTTTTCTTTTTGTTCTGCCGAATTGCATCATTCATCTTTTGGCTTCTTTCTTTTTGATTTCATTCTATTTTGTTTCTTTCTTTTTCTATTGGTTTGGGTTTCTTTGTTCTGTGCTATTCTTTGGATATTGTCATTTGTTCATGCACTTTTGTGCGTTGATTCCGCTCCAGCCATAGTGTAAGTTTGTGGGGTATTTTTCCTATTTTTCTTATTATTTTAATTTAGTTTGATTCTTGAACAAGGTGGGTTGTGTTTGTATGTATGTATTCGATATTTTGATTAGTGCTTTTGTGGTGTGCAATTAGGCGAAAGACATGAGAACTATAACCCTCCGGCAGAGCAGATTCGATTATTTAGCATGGTTTGAGGAAGTAAGTATTTGAACTTCATTTTTAGAGGCTAGAGTTTCTGTTTAAGAAGGTTATTTTGTGTTAGATTTGTGGATTAATTTGTGTAATTGTTGAATAAATGTGGTTATGAGAGTTCTAGGAGCGTGGTTAATTCCATCAACGATCAAATGTGTGAAAATGACCCAAAATCCCTTAGAAATTTGACCAAAATCGCGAAACAGAGGATGTTGTAAAACTGTTCAGTTTCCATACGGCCGTGTGGTGGGCCGTATGAGACACACGACCATGTAAGGTTTTGGAGACCGTGTGACATAGCCGTGTGTGATACACGACCGTGTGAGATTAAGCAACTCGTGTGGTTGGACCGTGTGAGGCACATGGCTGTGTGGGCATTTTTGGCCAATTTTAGGGCCCAATTAAGAGTCATTTAGGGGACTTGATATTTGGGTTCGTGGACACCGTTAGGGTTAGGAAAAAAATTGTAAGTTTAGTACTTAAGTTTGTACGAGTGGTGTTTAAAGCATGATATATATATCGTATGCTAAAACTAAATTATAAGTTGTGTTATGTGAAAAATGAATTATGTAAATAAGCATGTCGTGTAACATTTTCTATATGTATGTATGTTGTCTGTTTATGATATGTATAATATATAAATATGATATGTATATGTTTGGGGTGGGATATGCTATGATGGAGGAAATGTATATGGAAATATTTACTGCAAATATGGGGACTCGACCACAAAGCTATATGTATGGCAGCTCAACTGCAATTTGATGAGTGGCACACCGCCACATATTGGCGTGATTGGATGGATGGACTTGTGTAGTCCAATATGGTGTGATTGGCTGGACAGAGCTGGTGTGTAGCAAATAAGGGTAAGATATATTATGCATGTTATTATTTGATATGATACGTTTGATATGACCTGTCATGATGTGCTATGGTATAATAAGCTATAAATCGTATGAGTTCTAATATGATATGAGATATGTGAAAAATAAGTTATGTGATATTCTGTTAAAAGTATTCTTTTATGTACTGTGGGTGTAGATTGAATCGCACATTAGGCTTTAAGCTCATAATATTGTTTGTTTGTCTTGTCTCAGGTAACCCTTCAAACTAGGATTGGACAGTGACATGGAGCTCGGAGTTTCACGTGTTTTTAAAACTAAGACTTTTGGGTTTTAATTTGGATGTTACAAACATTTTGATTGGGTTTGTTAATTTTGGATATTTTACATTTGTTAGTTATTAAGGTCACCGATATAAATTATTATCAAGCTAAGACTTAAACTGGGTTACGACACCTAATTTAAGATAACTAAAATGAATACTAGTTTTTCAAACAGTAGGAATTTAAGGTTTTCTTTACACTACAACGAATTAGATGATTTCGTGAAATAGGGTTTTTGATATAAAAATGTGACGTGGGAATTTAACTATAAATTTTGAAACACTATTAAACTCTGAAGTTTCTGAGCAGTTAGAATGATATATTTGATTCCAAAAGTTTTACTTGTTTTTCAAATATCGTTGTATTTGTTTGTAACTTCTACTTAAGCATTTTAACTTTTCCATTATGACCATAATGTTTAGGCTGGGTTGGGGGTGTTACAATTGTATCCTTCATAATTTGACCATAATGTCTAGGCCAAATTTGGGGTGTTACATGACCAATCCTGTCATGTTCCAAGAAATGCTAGTCACGTTATCAAATCTTGACAGAATCAAAGTTCAGGGACTAAAACTGATCTAGTTATCAAGTTTGGGTACCAAAGTGAACAAAGAAAAAGTACAAGTACCAAAAAGAACAGGTAACAAATTGGACCTAATTGTCAAGTTTAGGGGCAAATGTAACACCCCATGCCCATCTTTGTCATCGAATTAGGGTTATGGAATGTTACAACAATGAACAGGGCAAGAACATAAAATTTCAACTCAAAATTCAATTTAATCAATAATTAAATAAGCATTATATAATTATGCTAATCGTACATAAATAAGACTTAAATCGAGCCTAAGAAACTCTAGAATCAATTTTGAAACAAATAAGGACTACTTTGAAACGAAATAAAACAGAAAAGTAAGGTAAAAATAGAAAATAGGAGTCACACGACTGTGTGACCATGCCGTGTGACAATTTTAAGCCATGTGGTGCCATAGAACATGGTCGTGTTATACAACCGTGTAAGAGGATGAAAACTGTATAAGTGGAGGCACACGATCGTGTAACTAACTGTGGCCGTTGTGCAAAATGAAAACTAAATCACATAGACCACACGACCGTATGTGAAGCTATGTTTCAGCCCATGTGACCTGAAATGTGCATTCAATCACAAGCTAAACCATATCCACTTATCGTCCAACCACAATATTATAGTTTAATTGTCATATAAAACCATCCTCTTATACTATTATACTCAATTTGCACTTAAACACTAATAACAATTAACTTTTGCAATTTTTATTTGGACCAAACATCAAAACTTCTAGACCAAATTTTAATATGACACTAATGACCTCATAAATATTAAATAATTAATATTTACAGACTCACACATAGAATTGTGATCCTGAAACCACTGTTTTCGACACCACTGAAAAACAAACCGTTACAACAAAGCTTATATGATCTTTTATTAAATAAAATATTGAATTAAGAAAGAAAAAAGGAAAAAAAAAATTTCAAAGATCTTAAATAAATTTTCCATATTATTATCTTCCAAAACTAACACTAAGCTACTTGAAGAAGCTGTCATATTTTGCAAATAAATAGGCAACACTTTAGCATGTTTCGATACATTTTTTTAGAGTGCTAGTGCTATATTTTTTTGTATTTACAGTTAAGCTTTTGTATAGATTTTATTGTAACAAGTCATGGTTATCTATTGGGATGTAATTACTATTTGTGTAGGGGTGGATAGGATTTTAGTCAATAGGTTACTGGATCAATTGTTGAATAGATTATTTATTGAGTACGACTTGGTAGAGTAAAACTTTTTTCCAAACCGCGTTAATAAAGTTTGTGTGTCTACTTCACATTTTGTCTTATTTGTTTATTGTCTTTGTTATGTGGTAATGTAAAGAAATCTTACATTGGCTGTGTATAGGCTAATGAAAGGGTTTAAATATAGTCATACTTCTTACCCTCATTGAGTAATTGGGCTAAAGGCCTAACACATGCGTGTCGTTTGGCTTGTGTTCGTGTTACTGTTTTGGATAAAACTTTTGTATTATCTTTTAGAAAATAAAGAAAAATCTGGTCAATAGAAAATATCTTTTTTGAACTATTTTTAGAAAACTATATCTATCAGTTTTAGCTTTTTAGCTAAAAAAAACATAGCTTTTATCATTCTTCTCGTCCCCCTTATTCTTCTTTCTTTAAAAGCTTTGTTATTTTACTAAAAATTACATTAGAGGTAGTTCTCTCTAGGAGTTTGGGTTTTAAGCGGGACCATCTGTGACCACTCCAAATTTTCCTGGGAATTAATGCTAGTGTGGTTTTTCTGACTAAATTTTCTGACTACCTTTAAACTTATGTTGGTCTTATTTCCCATAAATTTAGAAAAAAGCAATACCAATTGAGTTCCATATTCCTCATTTGGGTGTACCAATTTGGAAGTACTGTGTTAACCTTAGGGGATGACGTCAATTTCCGATTACATTAATTAGGACAAAATCGGTTCTAAAGTAGTGGTTCTCCATGACACAATACTTATTTATTTTTCCTTTATTTTTACGTTTCAATATTAACGTTTTTGTTTTGCAGTAGTAGTTTTTTAACGTAGTAGAATTTTTTAACATGTTACACTGTCTTATTTGAACTAATATTCAAACATTTGTTGTGACAAAGGGCATACAAGTTACTTTTTAACATGTTAAATACCTTGGAAATCATTATTTCAGTGCTTAACCCTTGTTTATCATACTCATACCAACTTCAAACACTCAAACTAAAGATTTAAGAACTTTAAAAACAAATCAAAGAAATAACATTGATGCAATATACTACATATTTGCAGAATGCAGAAGGAAAAACACATGAATCGGGGGGTCATAACACCAGCAACTCAAAAGGTCATATTCTTTTTCTAGGATTGTTCGAACAAATCTCCATTGACGAGTCGACCAATGTGTTTGCAAACTAGGGGTCATTGATATGATAAGGACACATCTTTACCTATAAGTGGACAAAATTTTCTAATTTCATAAGGAAAATTTGAGATGCAAACATGCATGATATAATGAACCAAAATTTAGTCACCTGTCGGTCTCCGTTTATTTGAATCAGTGTCTGCAGTTCATTTAAAAGAGTACCGGTAGTTTTGGGATCATAGAAGAGCTTCCCTAAAGCATCCAATGCTGAAATGCCCTTTTGTGGCAAACAAACACAGATCTTTGTTGAAGACTTGTTCAGTTTATCTAATTAGTAATATAACTGCTCTACTAGAGGCTTCACAAAAGGACATTTCTCAACATTTTCATACCCAGATTTATTCACATTCTTGACTGACTCATACTTTTTGTATCTTTAACTTTACCTAAACTTACCAATCAACATTCTTCTCAATAAAACTTTATACATATCATCATCTTCTATATGTATTTCTACTTGAACAACTTACATAAAAGAGTCAAGATAGAGACTCACCTGATACTCACCTACTGTAGTTCTAAGCTCCAGACTTAGACATCCTTCTCGAACCAGTAACAACAACTACTTACAGAACATAAGACCATTATTAAAACTTATTTACATATAAATTGCTATCATCTTAATCACCGATAACCCTCATGCAAAACCTCATACTTACAACTTACTGTTCAAATACCATATACAGACTTACTTATTCAGAACTTAACATACAGAGTTGTAATACTTACCCGAAAATGGAATAACAACTCATTAACTAAGAACTATAACTTCTAGCTTAACGACGAAGAGATACAATTAGACTTGAGAAAAAGAATCAGAAAGTACTCTTAAAGGAAGAAAAAGAATAACCTTTCTCAGAACCCTTCTCACACATATAAATATGACCCATCCTACTTACTGAAACTTAACAAGTGTCACATATTTCAGAATTTGCCTTTTTAATGGTTTACAGTTTCCGGGAGAAATATAAATGAGTACTCTGCATTTACAAATATCATACTAATCTATCCAGTTGATTCCTAACCAAGTTATTTTACAACCTAACTAGCACAATACTTCAGACAAACAACGCGTACTATACCTTGATGATAACTCATACCATACTTACCCCTTTTTTGCTTAACACAATATTTTCCTTTGAATAGCAAAATATCCTAAAATAAAATCTTAACTTACTTATATGACGGTTACTATACATCCACACATATACACCAAAATAAGCAATTGGGCAGATTATACTTGCTAGACAAATTATTTTAATACTAAACACCTTAATCTTAGACCTGCCAAACTTAGGGTGTGACATTAACCCTACCTTAAGAAGCAAACAACTCACGAAAATAATTAGAAGCAATATTTTTTAAAAAAAATGTTTTTTAATTTTAGATAATTTTTTATTTATGTTTGTTTATTTTTTTAAAGGCTTATGTTTGTTTAGTTTAAATAATTTTAACTTCGGATTATCTTTGACTGGAATATTATTAATCTAATTTTTTAATTAGATTAATTCAAATTTGAAATGATTTGAATTCATTGATTCAAATAATTTTAATTTTATATAAATTTTAAATAGATAAAAGATCCCAAATTTAAAACTAATAAATTATTTAATGATTTCGTTTATTCATTAAATATCACTATATTGTATCAATAATTTATTTATGAAAAAAGTATTATATATATTTTTATAATTATTTAAAGGTTAAAAGATGCTATAAGTCCATGCACTTTTATTTTCAGGAATTTAGATATTTTATTTCGTAGATTTTAAATTTTAGGTCCAACTATTAACACAATTAAAATTATTTTGTTAAATTCAGATTTATTACAACGTTAATTTTTTAGTTATATGGATACCAAATGAGTTTTTATTATTTTTTCAAAACATCACAACAATAAATTTAACTAAAAGAAATTAACGATGTTAACAATTGAATCTAAATTTTGAAATTTGAAAAGTAGAAAATTAAATTCTTGAAAATGAAAGTATAGGAACTAAATTCTAAATTTGATAAGAGTATAGAAACTAATGTCATATTTTCTACATAAAACTAGTAATCATATTGTATAAAAAATTATATATGTTAATTATATATAGATGTGTCCATGGGCAGTCAATGAGTTTGGAGTTGGGTCCAACAACAAAAATTTAGGCTTGTTTGTTAGGCCCAGGCCTAACCCGACCCAAAAAATGGGCGTAAAAGTTTGTCCAAGCTCGATTAGGATAAAAATGCTAAAACCCGAGTCTGACCCGCCCGTCTTATTTTTTTTATATAATTTTTTTAAAATATAATACATCAAAAATATTAAAAACATTAAAATAAAGGTTTCCCAACAAATTGAAAATAAATTAAAAAATATATATGTATACTTAAATAACACTAAGATAGGTGCAACTTAACAAGCAAATGCCTCTAAAATAGTAACAAAATTAACAATAAAATAATAGTTATATAATATCTAAATAATAACAATAAAATAGTAGCAAAATAATAAAAAAAAAAAACAACAAAATAGTAAAAAATAACAATAAAACAGTAAAAATTAATAGCATTTTTTTTTTTTTTTTGCATATCGGGCTAGGCCAAACTCAGGTGAAAAAGGTCTTATTCATATCGGGCCTATATTTTTACCCAAACCCTTTCAATTTTCGGACCCATTAACAAGTCTAATTATATAGTAAACAACAATAATAATATCGAATAATGTAATCCATTTACACTAGTTTCATAGTTACATTTTTGTATGATCTCTCTCCTAAAACATATATTTATGTAAAGAGGAATCGATTTATTTGTTTTACACCAATTTTAGGCCGTTAGATTAAAATCTTTATTTTTTTTACATTGGAGCCTTGTCAGTATTTGAAAGGAGAAGGTTTAAATGTATTTGAATCAAGCATCTTTTATTTTTATTCTGAGACAGGTTAAATACATTGAAAATCATTATTTCAGTGCTTAGGCCCTTGTTTAGTTGTTTATCAAACTCATACCAACTTCAAACACTTACATTAAAGTTTTAACAACTCTAGAAACAAATCAAACAAGTAACCCTGGATGCAATATACTGATTACTGCATATATATTTGCTGAATGCAGATGGAATCGGGGGTCATAATTCCAAGAGCTAAAATGGTCATGATCTTTTTGTAGGATTCTTCGAACACATCTCCATAAACGAATCGACCAATGCGTTCGCAAACTCAGGGTCATTGATATGGTAAGGACACACCTCTACCTGTAAGTAGACATAATTTTCTAACTTCCCAAGGAAAAATTGAGATGCAAACATGCAGGATATAATTAAGGAACTAAAATTTAGTCACCTGCCGGTCTTCGTTTATTTGAATCAGTGTCTGCAGTTCATTTAAAAGAGAACCAGTAGCTTCAGGATCATAGAAGGGCTTCCCTGGAGCATCCAATGCTGAAACACCCTTTTGGGGCAGGCAAACACAAATCTTTGTTGCAGACTTGTTCAGTTTATCTGCTATAAAGCCTGCAAATTTTTTGTTCTCGTCGACTGTTGTTCGCATGGCCGATATCTTCAACCGCCCATCGTTAACACATAGAAGACACATTAGACAACGGTAAACATGGACAATGCTAAAAAAAAGGTGGTCTAAAGACTCATCATCACCTGAGCATTGTGGATGTGAATCTTCCTTTTCTGAAAATTAGTAGGTACGGTATGTTTAGGTCCAAAGGTCACCATATCTAAGGCTCCGACGCTGAGGACGAAAGGGATTTTCTTCTCTATAATAACATCGAAACGAGAGCTGTCACAAGGCATCACACCCCCAACTACATAATCTGCAACCTCTGTAGTTGTAATGTCCAACACTCCCTAACACATGTGAAAAGAATTCACATTTTCAATCAAGATTTTGGGAAGCAAATAAATGAAAGAGAAATATATATATATATATATACCTGTATATATCCTTCTCTAACCAGTGATTCCATAGCCTTGCCACCTACACCAGTGGCATGGAAAATGAGGGTTTCATACCCTTCCTTTTTTAACCTTTCATTCACGACATTAACACATGGTGTTGTGACCCCATACATGGTTATCCCCACTGTTCCTTTTTTACCTTCATTACAAGACTCTTGGAACCTCCCAAGCCTTCCAATCACCATACCAGCAAAAGCAGCTCCAGCATTTGATAACACTACTCTGCTAACATTGTTGATCCCACAGATATCCACGATTGATGGAAACAATACCAAATCTGATGTTTTAACGTAAGGTTCAGTTTGGCCACTAGCTATAGTAGATACGATGAGTTTCGGCACACCAAGAGGGAGAGACCTGAAAGGTGTTGATAACAAAGATGTGCCACCAGTGCCTCCAAGGCCAATAGCTCCAGCAACAACACCATCAGCCTGAGCTTTCTTAATAAAATGTTGGAGGCCTTTGCTCATAACACCAACAGCTTTACCTCTATCATCTGGAAGCACAATGGGGTTTTCGCCAACTAATTCAGAATAGCATAGAAGAAGTTCATTTCTGGTTACAAACTTGAAATCACTCAAACTCTTAGTTTCCTTTTGACCAGCAGAAACATCAACTATCACAACTTCTACCTGTCATTTCCATTAGTTTAAAAAAAAAAGAAAAGATTTTTACATGTTTTTTTCCCATCAGAACAGAAAATTTAGGAGATTAGAAAATAATCGCATTGATAACATTCTTAAACTTGAATTAAGACTAAAGAAAATGCTAAGAACCTCATAAAAGAAAAACCCAACACTTGCCTACTTTCTTATCATTGTAAAATCAAATAAAAGACCATCAATTATGCTCTTAATATGAAAGAGCATTGTTAATTAGCACTTAAGTTCTAAGAAAGATCATTTTGGTTGTTAAAAATTGTAAGATGATTTTTTTTTATTTTTTATTTACTTGTCATTCCAAACAAGTATAAGTGATATTTATGAATGCACTATTTTACTTTTACTATCTCTATTTTTTAGTAATTATTTAATTTTTAAGGGAATATTTCATTTTTTTTACAATTTTCGTATTTCACATTTTAAGTAATATTATATATTCTAAATTTCAATGTTTCATTTTTTTTTGGTAAAAAGACCTCTTTGGTCCCTCTTAATTTTGATATTAAGCAAATTGGTCCCCTAAAAAATTAGAGCAATTCAATAATTATCAATTTTGAAAGTGAGCAACTAAGTACAATTAATCCCCATGTTAATGTTTTTCGTTGATTATATATATTTTTATTGGTACAATAACAAATTTAGCCCAGAATATTTACATATTGTCAACATTTATGCAAAATATATAAATATCAAGGACTAAACTTATTATTATACCAATTAAAATTATGTATAATTGATGAAAAACATCAACGTGGTGATTGATTAGTTGCTCACTTTCAAAATTGTTATGAAGTAAATTGCCTTAATTTTTTGAGAATAACCAATTTAATCAATATAAAAATTAAGAGAGACTGGAAATTTTTTTTACCATATATTTTCAGTAACTAATGAAAGTATTTCATATTTTAATTTTAATTGAAAATGAATATTTTCATTTGGAGGAATTTATCTATTTCATCTTCCCTCTATTTTGTTTTCAATTAGTGAAAATTGTAAAATTTCCAATGATCTCACATAGCATTTTAGGGGTTTTTTTATATATATTTATGCTTTCGTCTATAAATAAATCCAAGTTCTCAACAATTTTTTCAAACTTTTAGTAGTTTCTTCCATTGAAGAAATACCATAAAAGATCTTATAATTAAAGTTTTGTATTATATATAATAAGAAAGAAAGAGAAAAAAATCAAGTAAAAAACGTTAATGAATTTCGAAATTCATAAAATAGAATTTAAAATTTATGAGTATCGAAATCCTAAATTAAACTTGACAACTGTTACTCTCTTTTCTTATTCCCTCTTCGTAGCTATAAAAAATTAAACTTTGGCATTCTCCAAATTAGAAAAAATATATTTTAAAAAAAATAACTTTAGTAAAAACTCAATTTGAGAAATCAAAAAAAAAATTATCTTTTTTTTTTTTTTGGTACAAATCACATAAGTAGCTGAAAAAAAACTAAAAATTTTATTTGGTAAATCCATGACCTTGAGACAAAATAGGTCTTTGGGGTGTAAAACTTTAGGGAATTGACGGGCGAAAACAATCTTTAGTGCTTTCTTTTATCCCTTGTAATCAGCCTGACTGGTTAATTTTGATCATGGACGGGATTAACTTGGAAAATATTTTCACTAATGTTCAGCTAAGTTAATATTTAAGAAAGCAAGAAAGAAACCCATGCTAGTCATAAATGGTTTATGGATCAATTGCAACTAAACCTCACATGATGTAATGAAATTAGCATTAAGTAAAACCTACCTTGGAGGAAGAGCTATTGGAAATGGTGGTGAGAAAGGATCGAACTGACTCAGACAAGAACCGGAGCTCCTCAAGCTTAGTATCAGCCGTTCCGACACAGAAAACAGTAGCTGTAGTACCCATTTTCCGCCCGTTTCCAATCTGGGAATGTTGCTCTTAAAAGGCCATCCCTATTGTGTTCTATCTTAATCCATAACAATTAGAATTAGTTCCTTTTGTCTGCCTACTCTTTCATATTATTTTTTAATGCATATTTATATTTAACAAAAGTTATATAATTTCGTACTGTTAATTTTTAGTGTTTAATTTGAATCTTAAAGTTGATACGATAAAAATTCATGTTAGCAATTAATTTTTATCAATTCAATTCTAAAACCTGAATAAAATTACATCTGTTAGACTGTATTGAACAAATTAAACGTAAAATTAAATAAATTCATAATAAACACTAAATTTATTCTATTAACAAAGTCATAAAAAATTCAAACCTAATAATATTAGCAATTGACTTTCATTAAATCAACTCTGAAACTCAAATTAAACACTAAAAAAATAGCATTATTATCTTTGGGAACCAAAATATATAATTTTTGTTAAATACAAATGAGAAATTGGAAAAAAAAAAAACACAAATATCAGTTTTTCTATTTGTAGCTTTGCTTAAATAAAAAGTTTAAATTTGATATATTTTCATCCTTTATTAAAATGAAGAAAAATAAAATAGAAATTTAATGGCATCATTTGTAATTTTAAATAAAAATTTGAGATAAAGAAAAAACTTAGAAACATCCTCACTAAATTTCATGCTATTATCTTCATGGGTAAACTAACATGCTCGAGATTCAATGAAAGGCAAAATCTATATTCGGCACACATCTTTACAAAATTGGATAGAGCTGTATATTGGAGGGCTGGGCCGTAATCAAGTTCAGGCCACGCCCTTTTTTGAGTTGGGTTGATCCGGTCCATTAACCCTTTTACTGTTTACAACAAAATAAAAATATTTTTATTATTAAATTTAAATTTAAAAAAATATTTATAATTATCTAAATCGCATTTAGGTCAAATTAAGCTGGCTTGAAACAAGAACACTGGGCGGGTTGGGTTTACTAAGTCTGACAGGTTACCCAACTCTTGAACCATTTTTAATTTAGATTCTTTTTTCTGCAACTGGATTTTAACCCTTTTTATCTTGATAGAAAGAAATTGGATCATATTTTAATTTTTTTTTTTTTGAGAAATTTACTTTTTTAATCATAATTTAGTTCAAAATGGATTAAAATAAAAAAAAATTATAAGGGTCGAAATGAATATTTTTATTGTTTCTACTTCACAATCTTCAAATTTGTTTGACATATAACATAAATGTTCTTGATTTTAAGATCACTTTTCATATAACATAAACAATTGCATTAAATTTTTTTTTGTTACAAGTTAAGTTGTAACCACAAAAAATAATTAAAAGAGTAAAATAATAAAAATGTGGGCGAGAGTTCGTTACGTAACTCAAAATCTTTTTTCGTAGAGTCTGGTCTAAAAAATAATCTACTAAGATTCAATAATACAAATAGTAGTGATTTAAGTTTAACTCACTCGTAAAGTTAAACCTTACTCCTATACATGAAAATTGTTTATTTACCTAATACTTTGCACTTACAACAAGTTCATCTTAATGAAACAAATAAGTGCTCTCTTAATTCGTACGTAAACAAATAAACTTCGTTAAAATAGGGAATCGTAGACTAGTACTTCCCTAGATAGCATGATCAAAAGACAGCACCAAAATTACACTTTAATTGATATTTAATAAGGTTTGAAATAAGAAAATATCTTGAGCATATGAACTTATGTAAAAAAGTATCTTTAAATATGATAATTAGATCATGCTAAAACACTTGGAAAGAACCCTGGTTTGTTTGAAAAACTCCATTAATTAAAAAGGTTATCAGCATGCTAACAAATATGGCTAGTTGTATATGGTCTGGTTACAAAATAAATTGCAATTAACTGTGTAACTAGCATGACTATATTTTCTTACACATTATTTGATTACAAGAATAAAAAATTATCAACAATATATACCATAGAGGGCATGATATTCTAAAGGGTAGGGAGCATAGTTGGTGCTGGAAAAGACTCTTAAAGCCACATGCATTTCTTCCTCTAACTCATGACAACAGAGGGTGCTTGTATACAATGGAATTGGTCTGGTTGCTCTTATAAACCTCTGGAAGTACAAAATATTTTTAGAAATTGCTTGGCATAGAGAACACACTCCTCTTGAATGCATCTTTTGTGGTGATAATATCAATCTCTTTTAATTTTAATATTGTACAAATAATTTCTCTAAAAAAAGTTGGAGCAATTTAATCCTTGTCAATTTTAAAAATGAGCCACTAGGAATAATTAATCACATAATATTTTCTGTCAATTGCATATAATTTTTATTGGTATAATAACAAATTTAGCCCTTAATATTTATATATTTTGTGTAAATGTTGATAGAAAGTACAAATATTGAAGGCTAAATTTATTAAATCAATATCAATTGATAGGGTGTGTAAATGTTGCAAGCTAAATTTATTAACTGAAGATCAAATTGACATAATGTAAAAATTTTAAGGGCTAAATTTGTCATTATATCAATCTTTTCTCTTTTTTTGAGAGAGACTAACTTACTTAATATTAAAATTGAGAAGAAATATATATATTTTTTGGGTGAATGCGATTTTTCAATGCAATGCAACTATGTGACTTGTTCTTAAAGCTATTGGAAGTTGTAATTGCATGATTCTCGGGAGGTAATTTAGGGTTGAGCTCTTAGGAGAGCTAATGGTAGAACAACATGATTTGGCAACAATGGAGCTATATCGATACATCACTGATAGTGCTACAGACAGACTATCTTCTCTCACCTAATTTACTGATCAAATTAATGCCTTGTTCATTGTTGATGGAGGAATGGATACTTGAATGTCATGTATTAGCTATTGTATTTTATGAAAACAACAGTAATGCTAAGCTACAACATGATTAAGTACGGATGGTAAATGAATAATGCGATTTTTAAGTATTTTCAGATATTCGAATAATATTTGAATTATTATATGTAATATATTAATTTTTGGATTATTCAAATAAATTTTGGCTAATTTAAATAATAGTACTCAAATTTAATACAAATTTGAATCCATAATCCGCTGTCTTTCTTCCTCCAAATGGGTTGGGGTTGGCCCTTTCTTTGCAGCCACATGGATGATCCATTGAATTTGTCGGTTTTATTATATATTCCAAATGATGATATCCATTGATTTTGACTGCAGATTTTTTACTTTACAGAAAATGAGCACTTAAGGCCCAAATTGACTCAGATAATTAATATAATTTTATCAAAGACTATAGGAAATGTTACAAGCAAATACAGACAAGATCCAACTTACCTAACCATTATCACCAAGCATTAGAAAATGTGTATAAATTTCTCTCTTCTTTTATATTAATCATGTAATTGCTTTGCAACACCTGCATAAAGCTCCAATGGCACGCATGCTTTGGTTACGTATAGGGAATAGCAGAAATTTGAACCCATAATCTTACTATTATATGCATTGCTCTATAAATTCTCCTTGATTTCAGAGTATCTGGAAAGCGATGTTTATTTTTATTTATTTATTGAATTGAAAAAAGGATACATATTTGCAAGACATATGGCATGAGACATAGTGTGGAAATGTGGGCACAATCTCCTTTTTAAGGATACTGTAACTGGTTTCTTGTCAACTACAACAAAGACAGAGTTGGACAATTGAAGACATATTGTGTTCAAACTTCCAAGCTTTTGGACAACTGAACTACATAATGCTATCTGTAAGGATATTTTGTCTCAAGCTCGCCTGCAGTTGTTAGCTCATGATTGCTTGCTATGGGGTATTCAAGCACCCTTTGAAATTTGTTCTGATTTTGGGTGATGAGGCAGCTGATGATGCTTTGAATTTGATGCTCAAACTTTAATTTCTTTTCCTGAAAAGGTGTATATTTTGGGAAAGATACATTTGCAGAAAATTATATTGGGGTGGTTTTAGATGTGTGCCATGTTTTTAGCAAGCAAGCAAAGCAGAAACCGTGAAACTTTTAAATATATATCTGATCAATTACAATATAGAATTTAATCAGCATAGCAAACCAAGAACCAAACAAAACCCATAACATATGGGGGACTAAGAACCACTATCAGAGTTGTGGATGATGAAATTTAAAGTTGAACCTCTTCTGTTGTTAATTGTCCTAACATCTCATTAACATAACGTGAAGTTAAATTTTGGAAACAAATCTTAACTACACTAATCTACATTATCTGGATCAACAGCTCTGAACTTTAGGCATTGAAAAAAAGGAGAGGAAAAATGGAATTGATTCTCAAAATTGGTGATAGTCACTTTCAGGAATAAATTGGGGAATAGAATGCCATCTCTTACAGTGATTAAAGCCTCCAATTAAATTAGGGGGAAAAAGGCAAACATCACTAAAACATGGAGCACCCCATCATTATCCTAAATCAAATAGATTTTGTGGCCCCTGCGGGACTATCTTTTCAAAAAGTCTTAAACCTAATTTTTTTTCTTCTCCCTCTGCCTTTTTCCTTGAAATAATTAATTAAGTTAATATGAATAAGGGGTTTGGAGGCTATCATTGTTTTGGAATTACCAATTGAATTGAATTCGTGATGATTTAATTAAATAAATTATTAAAAATTATTAATATGTATTAAAAAATAAATCTAATTCATATAGATTCACAAATTAAATAGTCTAATTTTTTTTATATCAAACCGATACCTCAATCAATTGAGCGTGTAGTTTTTTTTTTTTAAATAGGATTTAATATTAAAATTTAGAATTTAAAACTTGTTTTCTCTCAATGATTCTAACAAAAACATTACTAAATTAATTATAACTTTTTTTTGGAACATTTGGACAAAATAATAGAGACATCAAAGCATAGGCGGAATGTTTAAAGGCCCTAAAATTTTGAGAAATTTAGATTTTTCCTTGAAATTTTTAGAAAATTTTAATTAGATCCCCTCAAATTTTTAAAAATTCTCATTAATCTCATAAAAATTTTAATTAGACCTCTAATCTTTTTGAAAATTTTACTAAACCCCTCCTGAAACTTAATCTTAAGATCCACCATTGCATCAAAGAATTGAAGAAAATGAAAGGATTAAAGCCAAAGGGTTTTCTTTTGATTTTTCTTTTTATATTGGGATTAAGGAGAAGATTAAAACTTTATATATTTTTAGACGAATTGAAGCAAAAGTTTTGTGATAAGGTGGGTTAAAAAATCCATTTTTAAAATCCAAATAGGAGTAGCAAATTCAACCATTCCCATATGTTTTCTTGGTGAAATTAATTACTATTGCCCTGATTCAATAAGAGGGAGCAAAGGTGATGGAAAGTGGTAATAAAGTTAGGCAAAAATAAAAAGATAACTCCAAAGTAAAATGTAGTAATTAAAACTTTCGGCACACATAAAATTTTAAAAATTAAAAATAGATGTGAATTGAGTTTTAGCTCGGTTGATATTGACATTGTTATTAGTGCAAATAAAATGAGTTCGAGTCTGTTGAAACACATTTGTCCTCTTATTTAAATATTGAAAGAGATTATAAGTGTTTAATTTAATTCCATGCAATTTGAATTATTAAAGTGATCTTTTTCACATTTTTATATAGTTTTTAAATAATAAAAATTAAAATTAACATCTCTAGAGATTGAACCTGTGATTAAAAAATTTGTTTGTACCGATAATAATACTTACGTAAACTTTTAAAATATTAACTTATAACATAATATGTTCTCTCACTAAAGTTGTGTATCTATACTATTAATATAAAACCTTTGACTGAGTTGATGTCCCGACTATTATTTTGGTGGCATTTTTGTTTTTGTTTTTTTGTACTTTTATATACTTTTTATACTACTAATATACTCTTAAAATGTCTAGGGATTGAACCTATGATTAATGAATTTACAAACAAATTCTTTACCACTACACTAAAAGTAATTATTGGGTAAATTTAAAAAAAAATTTAACTTTTAACATAAAATGTTTTCTCTCAACATGTGTATATAGATAATATTACCGATTGAATTAGTATCACAAATCAACTCGACACTAACTTACAGTTGATGACTACACCATAATAAACAATTGTAGTGCATTTAAAATTGTTAATATGATGTATTTATGTGTCTGAATTTCATTTTACTTACAATTTAATATAATTTTTATTTTAATATCGTACATATTTCATGTGTTATTATGACCAATTGGTTTCAAATCATACATTCCTTACTGTATGATATTCTTAAACACATATTCATGTTCTAAATTCGTGATTTTCACATACATATGTGTATGATAGAATTTCTTATTAATAATGTTGTTTATTGAATTGGTGTCACCACTTATTTTTTATTTTAATTTCAAACATATTTCATATATTATTATAATTAATTATTTTCAAATTATATATATATTTTTTATATTATTTTTAAACACACATTTATAAATTAATTACTAGAAATAAAAAAATAATCGAAAAAACACTTACTAGTATTTGTTAACAAAAATGATGGTAGTTACCAGTTCCTCCATTGTCGTTGTACCACTGTACAGCATACCATAACCAGGCTATTAGCGTTTTTTTTTTTTTAACAGATAAAAAAGAAAACAGTCAGTAAATAGCCATTTTCCTTTTTTTGGTGGTTAAACTTTTCTAAGAAGAAAACTCTTTTTTTTCAAGCTTGGCTTTGAAGAACAATAGACAGAAACTCTTCTCGGCGAAACCTCAACTGTTTAGCAATAAAGTCTTCGATCGCTCGTTGAAACTCTTCATTGCTCAAATCGTCTTCAGGAAATAATTTTTCGTCCATGTTTTCAATTTTTCGGCACTTCTTCTCGCTCTCCGATCGTCGTAGTTCCTTTTTCACTTTCTCCCTTTCCAACTTCTCCGATTTACTTCTCCTATACACTCTCGGATTATCGGCTTCAAAGTCAGAGTCTGACTCTGGCTCCGGTTCTGGTTCTGGTTCCGTGTCTTCGCACTCGCGAGTAGATGTGTTCACCTCAGAGATGATCTCCTTATCTTGATACACAATCTCTTCTTGAGACACCGATTTGGAGTGAGTGTCTGCGGTCTTGATGATTTCCTCGCAGACTTTGGAATCGGCATTGAGAACGGCGGAGAAGATACCGGACTTAGCAATTAGAGTGATGATGATGACGTTACAGATGAGGAAAACGAAGAACGGACTGGTGATGATGCCGCCGAGTTTCAAAACAAACTCGCCGGAGATTTTGATGGCAAAAGGCACGCGCTCGGCAGTCCACGCCAAAAACAGCAAAGCCGAAAGCACTTCAAAAATACGAAACACCTTTGCTATGCTTTGAAGACGATTGTATTTCCTCATCGCCTTAACTTTCTCTGTTTTCACGTTATGGAAATAAAAGGAATCCATAACAGCAACGTTTCCGAGGCATTCAACGGTGAAAAATCGATAGGAATTTGGAAAGTTTCAAAAGTTTCGTTTGGTTCTGTGGAAACTGGTTTTTAACTTTCCGGGAAAATAAATGCCGGATTTGAAAAAGGATGGAGAGAGTACGGTTTTGGAGTTGCAGAGTAAGAGCAGTGAGGTTTTTCCTTCTTTTCAATCGTAGGGTAATTGTTATTATATAGACCGATGAAATTATTTTTATTTTATTTTTAATAAGAATTTTGTTAATGGACGTCAAATTTTTTCAATTTTTTAAAGTTTAAGCACTACAAATATAAATATATATCTAATTAATTATATTATAAAATCCAATCAATACAATGTATAAGTGATTAATTATAACAGACGAAAAACCGAACAAAAGGTAAACTAATTACTAAAACAAATAAATATGATTTAATTTATAAAAAGATTATAATGACTAGATTTGGTTAAAAAAATTTATAATAATATATTATAAAAATTAATATAAAATAAATCAGACTTTAGTTAAAAGTATGTTAAGATATTATAATTTACTGTGTCTTAAATTTAAATTTATTATGTGTATTTTTCTAGATTATGTAGAGAAAGTAAAATGACAACTTAAAATATAAAATAACAAATGTTGGGTTTTTTTATAAAAGAAATAAATGTTTTCTAATTTTTCAATTAAGTTGAGACTCAGATTAATGAATGACTAATTTACTTATGAATATTTTAAGTTTTAACTGAATTGACGTCACCGTCAACCGAGTTTCAACTCAATTATGAGTTTACTAAAAAAAAGCCTTATATTTTACAAAAGGTAAATATAATACATATATATGATATGATTTGAACTCAAAACACTATAAACTTTACTCTTTTCTCTTTTTATATAATGCCTAAAACTACTCATAATTCTTTTCCGACCTTTAATTAGGAGGGCAAATATATTTTAACATGCTCGAACCCACGTCCTCCTATATTGACAATAAGGTCAATACCAACTGAACTAAAACTCAATCAGCATAAAATCTACTCTCTTAAATTTACCATCTCAGCAAAAAAACGTATTTCATATTTATATTAATTTTTATAAATTTATTAAATAATTATTTTTACCAACATGGTCTGTAATAATTGTATAATATATGTTGTAATTTATTATTAAATACTACTATAAATAATAGGATAGTTAACTTTTAACAAGTGAAACTTTTTCAACTTTGTAAAAACAAAAACAAAAATTAACAGGGGCTCAAAAACACTTTCGAACAAAATCATTTTAATAATATAATACGTTTTCCACTTTTCTTTTCCTTTTTTTTTTTTAAAATAATACAATATTTTTTAAGATTTTATTTATAGCTAGATTTCATGCCACTATGTGTTTATAAAAAAAATATAAATGTAGCCTCTAATTGAAAAGGTATTATAATATGTTAAATTCAGATCTTATAATGCTTTTTATGCGTGTAAATTTTTTAAAATTTATCAAAATATAAAAAACATAAATATTTTTAAAATAATATTTATTACTTTATAAATAAATAGAATGAATTTTTGGTAAATTTATATCTAAGTTCAGATCGATTAATAGATGACACTATTTCAATTAACTTTTTAAATATTTATATATATATATATATTTATTTAAATTTAAATTTGATAGTTGTAATGCATCAAAGATAAGCCTCGAGAGAGGGATTTATTGAGATTAGCCTTCTTTCACTTTGTATTGTGTGATTTAAGTTGATATTTAGGTAAAATTTTGTCATAAGTTAATTTTTTAAATTTAAAATTTGATGTCTTAAAAAAATGCTAAAGAGTAATTTTTTTAGTTTTTTAGTTTAAAAGTTAATTTAATCATTGGGTAATATTTTATCAAAATTTACTTATTATAGATTTTTCGTAATGATTTACTTTTAAGATTGATATAATTGTATTAATAAAAAATTTTAATGAAAAATACTAGCTACCCTTTATAAAAAAAATACCAACAATGATAACAAATGAATTAGATTAAGATTTGTCTTATACAATGATTAAGATTTATAAATAAAAAAATTAGAAATAAAACTTTTTAAATACAAAAATTAAATTTCAAATTTCATTCAAATATTACTGAAAATTTATATTGGTACACAGAGAATCAAAGCTTTACTTGGAGTTATGATCTATATGTAAAATCTTTGGTTGAGTTGGTATTATGAGTTAATTGGGACACTCACTTAGTTGGAAAATGATTAAAAACAATTCTTTTACAAAATAATAATCTGTCATACCAAATCAAGTCGATTAATTCGTCCAAATTTCATACCAACCTTCCAGATCATAATCTGCTATACATAATCTTTCACAATTGCAATTTATGTTAAATCTCATTATCAAATTTTATATTCTAACACTGTCCAATACAATATAGCATGCTATTATTACATATATCATGCATAACAAATAAAATTGAGTCTAAGTCGAGTTTACGAAAGCTTTAAAATTGACCTGGAAACAAACAGGGATCAAAATGTAACATTTTCAATAGATAAAGGTAATTATGCAAAACAGGGGTTACACAGTCGTGTGTCCAGACCGTGTAACAAACTGATGTCGTTTGAAACTTAAATGACCAAATCTACAATACTCACACAAGTGTGCAACTAGCCTGTGTGACAATCGGGAACTGTGTGGGTTCAATGTTTCCTAATTTCCAGTGGACACACGACCGTGTCTATAATGTCATTATGTGCCTATTTTGTGTAAGACCAACCAAATGCTCAAATTATACATATAAAGCCATTCAATCCTGCACAAAAGCATTCCAAAAACATGTCTAAATATTCATTCAACCAATATGCCACAATTGACACCTCAAACACAAAGATTACATAAAACTTTACAAGTCTTCCATATCATTCAAACAAAACATTTAACAAAACTTAAACACCTATCATATAGTCATCAAGCACAAGTATTACGTGCACATCATAACCATTAACATCCAAATGATACTTATACGTATTAAGATTTCTATGACATGAACCATTCGTCCAATCTAAATTCCAAGCCATTTGTAAGTTCAAGTCTTACCTTTGAGCCTTCAAAACCTTATCATTCGTATTGATGTTCATATATGCTTCGCATTATGCCCAAAACACATAAGACTCACATCCTTCATGTAACAAAAGCATAATTCATTTAAACTAATTAGCATATTTACCTAACTACTAAATCCAATCACTATTATAACATTTCAAGTCTGTTTATAATTTATTTATACTTAACCAAATACGCACCAATTCATATCATTATGAACCATTTCAAAACATTTCTATCACCATACCAGTATGCTCAAAATCTACCATTGAGTACCATACCAATATTAAAACATATAATCAAATTATACTAACTTCCATTCCCAACTTTTCAAAACATAATTATAAGCATTATTTGCTTCTAATTCAAATATCCCAAACATAGCAAAATATAAGGGACTCTACCAAGTACATGTTATTTTATATGCTATCACTATTCACATCATATTTCATGAATTAATTAAATCATAAAACCTTTTATTCTATTCAATTTAATCCAAGTCTCGATATTCACTTCCACTATTAGCATTTTCACTCAACATCTATTAATATCTTACCTTAATTGTCACACCCCCAACCCGTATCCGTCGCCGGAACAGGGTTATAGAGTATTACAGGACAATAGAATAGTAAATCATTCAATTCATACATTAATACAAACATAATCAAATTGTTTGGACCTTAAGAAACTCAAATGCTAACCAAAATACAAAATTAAAATGACATTAATTGGGTCAAAAACACATCAAAACCAACCTAATATGTGCCTAACCAATGTACCTTTATTGGTACCACAATTATATACAACTTAATCTCAAAATACACATTAATTCAATTTATCAACTCATTCAAGCAATACCAAATCAAAACACCTAACAAAGTTACCACAACCACAACCACAACAAATCAAATATATGTAAGCCACACATACTAGCATAACAACTATATCTCATTCTCATACCCTTTGCAAATTGGTTATTTGCACAAAATATCATTCATAACATTTACAAAAGCCAAACATTAACCAAAATAGCACCAGAGCCTATACATGCCATATAATCCGAATTTAACGTTTCAAAAACTATCGAGATAAACTGGATAGTGTGACTTGATTGCCGATCAGTTCATCCAACATTCCAAAAATCTACAATGATATTAAACAACACAAGTAAGCTTAATGAAGCTTAGTAAGTTCGACGTGTTAAACAAAAAACTTGTCGAACTAACTATAATAAATCAAATAATAAAAATCATCCAAGACAACTCCTTATCATTCACAACTTCAATCGATAAATACATCTGTATTCAAATCAATACAAAAATAAATAACATGCCTTTCAAATTCATTAAATAAATACCTTATTGAGATTTTTCCATTCTAAGAACGAATTACGGGTAAGAGTACATCGTCAATAGAAGCTCATAAGAGTTGGTCCTCCCGAATACGTCAACAGAAGCTCGAAAGCTGAACAGAAGCTTATAAGAGTTGAACAGAAGCTAGTAAGAGTTGATCCACCCAATCACGCCAAACAGAAAGTAAAACACGAGAGTTCGCAACAAATGTTGAACCTCGGTTTACTTGAGTAAAATGTCAATATCTCCCTCCAATACCATCTCCGCTCCAAACACCCGTCATGCACCAAATCACGAATGTACTCAAATCTCGCGTTCAATTCAAACTGAATATCCAATTTAATATTATAATTGTCGAGACCATTTTTAAAATCGAGTTTTGGAAAATGGGAATCGACTTTAAGAAAAACGAAAATGGGAGTCGCCACCAATCTTTTTAGGTGTGATTGGATCACCTTTAAAACATTTTGTTTTAAAATCGTTGGTTTGGGTCTACGAAATCAAAAGAATGGGTTCGGGAGTCGGTTACGTACGAGGAAGGGTTAGCACCCTCGTAACACCCAAAAATTGGTACCTAATTGATTATCAAAATGTCTTTAATGTCGGAAATTAAAAATTTTAAGATGTAATCCTCTTTAAAGTATTTGAAATTTTGGGTTCACTTGTATCAAAGTATTGATTATAAGTTAGCCTTTTAGAAATCTCTATCTCGAAACAGTAAAATGCTACATCCAGTAAGTTAGGACATATCACTTTGCAATTCCAAGACAGTCACTTATATTTTGAAAACCTTTAAAAACTTAGAAGGGTACTTGACTATTCGAACTTAACGAGAAAAGTTGCAACCCAATAAGTTAGGGCACTACTTTTTCGAAATTTCCAAACAACAAGCATTGCCTTTATATTTTTTGATTTTGGAGGCTTGTCTTTTTAAAGATGATGTGTGGAGAATTGTATTTCATTATAAATCATAATAATATATTATTGTACTAGGTAGATAAAAAATGAATACTTCAATAAAAAATAATACGTATAAAGCAAAAAACACAAACAAAAATATATATATATATATAGCATGTATTGAAAATGAATAAACAAAGTATATAAACATTTAAATGATGCATGATATAAAAGAAACATAATCAAATAATGTATGATATACAAATCGAATAAATATAGTGTCAAAAAAATAAACTTAACACATACATGATACATACAATATAAAACATATAGAAGAACTAATAAAAAAGGAGTAATTGATTGCTAACAAAATATACATACAATTAAAAACAAGACATTTCATAACCATTTTAAAATAATATTTAATATTTAATAGATAATATAATATATAATAAAAGAATAATAATTATATGTTAATATATTGGTTTAGGAGTATGTAAGAGATTTCATAATATAACAATATTAGTTTAAAATGAAATAATATATGGTAAATAAATAAATAATTAATAAAAATATGTATATAGTATGAGTTAAAAATATGATTTGATAATAATAATTTACATTTTTTAAAATAATATATATAATATAAACATAAATAATATAATTGGCGATACAAGATATACATAAAATAAAATAAAATGTAATATAAATATATAAGAAATATAATAGATATAATATAAACTAACATGTAAGAATATATATACATATATAAATAATTAATAAATATATAATATATATGAATATATAATAATATAATAATAATTTGAGGAAAATAATATGTAATAGTAATACATATAAAAATAACACTTTTAATAATTTTAAAGTATAAAAGTAAAATTAAAAATAAATCCAATATTAATAAAAAATATATAGAAATAAAAAAAATAGGACTAAATTTAAAGTTTTGTAAAATTACGGAGCAAATTTAAGAAGCTAAAACTGAATTAAAGCCCGATTTGAAGCACACAAAATTAGAGGGACTCACTGGGCAAATTGCCCTATTCCCAAAACGACAGCGTTTAGACCTTGGACTCAAAGCAGCTACTGTAGGGACTAAATCAAAATTGAGGCAAAACAATAGGGTCAAATCATAAATAAAACATAATGTAATTATAATCACAAAAAGAGTGAAAGGACTGATTGCATAATTAATCCATTTTGCAAAAACGAGCGGATCCTCCCCGGGTAATCGGGTCAACGCGCGGATCCTTGGGGTCACAAAACGTTGCCGTTTTGTCAAGGCTATAAAAGCTAACTCTTCAGCCTTGAATTCATTTGAAACCCGAATTTAGGAAAAAAAAAAGAAAATCTCTCTGGAAAAGAGAGAAAGGCAGGGAGCTCCGGGCTCTGGCCTTCGTTGGCCACGCTTCACCCATGCGCCCACGCACTACCCTAAAGAACATCGTATACGGTGGCTAGGGTTCGAAAAACCTCTCCTTTCTCATGCCATCCGCCAGGTAATCCTTTCCTTTTATTTTTTAAAGTTATTTTTGTGTACATATATATATATATATATATATGCTTCTACACTGAAAATAGAGAGATGAAAGACAAAAATATAAAACAAAAATCACCTTTGAAACTGTTTGTATCCGTTTTTTTATTTCTGTATGCGTATTTTTTTGAACCCCCCTGTTTACAAGTGAAATGAAAGGCTTTATAGCCTTGGTCCTTTACATATTTTAGGAAATAAATCCATGATTTCTGCAGTGATTTTCCTGCCATTTCCTGCTCTGTTTTCATGTATCTGTTGTTTGCTTCCTTTTCTTGCAGGTTCCCCGCAGATCCCGGCGATGGTCGTGGTGTTCGTGGCGCAATTCGGGGCCAGATAGAGGGACGACCGACGATCAGGGCATCGATGGGCATTGAAGGCGCGTCAATAGCGCATTGATGGCCTCGATTTTGGGAAGTCGGACAGCTGTTTCTCGAAACTTCCAGAATCCCTTGCGGCGCGAGGAGAGGGCTAGGGTTTCCAACCCTAGCCAAATGCTTCTAATTTTGGGCCTCTGAGAGTTTGAGTTTAATTGGGCCATTCTGGGTCTGGGTTAGTTCAGGGGTATTGGCTCCGGCTAGTTCAATGTATTTGGGCAAAATGTAAACGGGCTTAGCTGAATTGTTTTAGTTTTGGGCCCATGATTTGGGCTTTGTAACCTGGACTATTTAAATAAACATTTGTTATTTATTTTTTCATTTTGGTTTTGGGTTTCAAAGCCCAGACGAATTTGGGCTCTTACAATAATTCAAACAATAATTCATTTCCAACAATAGAATATATGCATAATATCAATCATCAATTTATAAAAATGTTAAATGTTAACCGTACGAACTTACCTGGACTGAATTGTAGTAATTTCAGAAGTTCAGCGACTACTCCGCCATTTTTCCTTTTCTACAAGTATTTACGGGATCTTGATCTAAAATGCAAAATTACTCATTTATTAGCATATATTTCATTTCTAATCTATTTTATAACTAATACCCTTTTATTTTTTAAATTTACGCAATTACCCCAAACTTTTACAATTTTTACAATTTAATCCCTTAATTAGTTAATCTATCAAATTAAATAATTTTCTCAAATCAATAATCTATCCAAATATTTTAGGCCCTCATACAACCCCTAATAAACCTAAAATTCACTATCAAACTCTAATATTTTGACATTATCACAATTTAATCCTAAAATCAATATTTAACAAAAATCACTTTACAAAATCATCACACAACACAATCAAAGCTCCAAATCCATGTTATTCATTAAAAACATCTAATATTTATCAATTAAAACTTCCAAAATTTTTAATAGAATCAGAAACGAAGGTATGAGTTTGATATCAAAAATATAAAAATTACAAGAAACGAGTAAGAATTGAGCTCACATGGAAGCTCCTATGCTCAACCGATTCTCCAAGCTATTTCTATGGTGTTTTGGCAATGACAAAAGAAGAAAATGAAGAAGAAAACCTATTTCTTCTTACTTAATTGTGTTTTAATTTAACTAAATTACAAGTTTGCCATTATAATTTCATTATTTTGTCCTTATCCATCAATTTGCCATCCCACTATATTATTTAGGGCTTAATTATCACTTAAGTCCTTCCTCAATTAATAATTACACCATTTCATCACCTAATTGCTATAATTAGCAAGTTTTGCACATTTTTTATATTTAGTCTTTTTTCTTTAATTAGCTAACTAAACATTAATATTTCTTAACCAAATTTTAATATGACTATAATGACTCTATAAATATTCTAAAAATAATATTTATGAGTCGATATGACAAAAATTTGTGGTCCCGAAACTACTATTTTGTCACCACTAAAAATCAAGCTGTTACATTAATGCTATATAAGTCAATATATCATAAATATGCAATAACTAAACTTAGTTTCAAGTCATAGAAATACAAACTGAAAGCTCGCATCACCCATCGTCGACTCTCACCTTTCTTTTCCCTTTCGAAGATCCTGCGTGATTTTTAGCTACAAATAATAATTCAGTAATGGTATAATATCAAATTTTATTCAAATCACATTCAATTTCAAGTCATACATATTTTGCAAATTATTCAATTTAATCCTCTATCCCGATAATCAATCAAATTCATACTAATCCTATTCGGTCAATCATAATCAAATATCAATTCATAAAGTATCTCAAATTGTAATTTATCATATTCAACTTATCAATCAATTTATCAATTCTTTACGATTTAATCCATATCACACCTTTTTGTACTAAATTGCAAACAATTCAAATTACAACCACACAAAAACAATTTCATAATTCAAGAATATGTTACAATTATATATAACCATACCCTATGAGCTCACTTGGTTAAAATAGTATACAAGTTGAAATTTTTTGTCTTTTCCCCGATTATTTCTGATTTGGTCAAATTCCCGATCTATTCAATTATTCAATTCAATTTATCAATTTCAACCCTCTTATTTCTTTCTATTATAAACATGTATCAGCTAAATTTTATTTTTTTAATGATCCTTAATTTTTTTCATTTTATTCAATTTAGTCCCTAAAACCGAAATAGTTATAACTTTCAAATTTGAGCCTCGATTTCGGATTTGATCTCAATTTCATCCTTCTACAGCCGACTACTATCCATAATTATAGAAATTTCATACCAATTTCAAAATATTTATACTTTAGCCCCTATATTCAAAACTAATAACTTTCTCTTTACAAACCAGCCACTTTTCATATCTAGGCTTTAAATCTAACCATTTAACACGAAAAGTTTCAAGATTCAACAATGAAATATTTATAAACTTTAACATTTTCAAAAATTAACACACGGGTTAGCTAAATTAAACCCCTAGGACCTCAAAAACATAAAAATTACAAAAAAAACTAAATTAAACTCACCAATTTAAACTTCCAATTTCAAAACCCTCATACTGAAAGCTTCATTCTTTCATCTATGGCGGTTTGGTGCATGGAAAAAAAGAAGAGAAAATGCTTTCTCTTTCTTTCCACCACATTTGTTTTATTTTATACTTTATACATTATAACTTTAATTTATAAATTCTATATAATTATAAACTATAATCACCCTAACCGCCCACTTAAATTCCATAATGGTATATTTTTCATTTTTAACTTTGATTTAATTACTACCTAATCCTTTAGTAAATAGAAATTTAGAACAATTAATTTTTACCAATTTTATAATTTAGTCCCTGTACCTTAGTTAGTCATCAATTCAATAAAATTACCTATCCAAAATTTGATTCATCTATGTAATACTTCCGTAAACATTTAATAAAAATATTTTCGGGCTCGTTTTATAGAAATGAGGTCCCGATACTTCACTTTCCAACACCACTGACTTTAGGTTCAACACACATATATCTTAACTAACTATCCAAATAACAAATTTGTCAGACCAAAATTCAAATTAATATTATAATTAAATCGTAAATATTAATTAATAACATATACGGATTTGATTATCGAAGAACGAGATTTTGAAACTACCATTTTTGACACCACTGACTTTCAGATCGTTATAGTTATTGTCGAATCCGATTGCTTAAGAGTTATTTAGATACTTCAAGAAAGCTTGAGTTAAACTTGGGATGTGTTAATAATCGTAGGGGATATTGTTTCAATTTCTGCGAATATTTAATCCATTTAATTCAACCATGTACTTAGAATTGAGAACAAAGTGGACAAAGCGAATCATGAATGGCTCTTGCCCCCTTAGCTTAGTTGGGACGGTTACTATTATAATAAGTAAGAGGATATAAATTCGAACATGTTCAAGTGTGTATTATTCTCTAATTTAAATATTTGGTGTAAAAAATAATACTTGAACTCAAATAACTATCTTCTCCTGTAAAAAATTGGAAAATATTTTCTTTTACATACCCACATGGTGTCATATAATCTAATAGTAGTGTGATGTAGTAGTGTCTTTTACGTGCCTTCCAACCAATGAAACACGATTGATTATTTGATTTATGGCAGCATTACAAGTTCAATTCCTTTTTTTGGAGAAGGTGAATAAGTGACCATGTCCGTACATACCATCACAGACCATAACCAGTCTGCAATCACGTGGCCGATCACTGAACTTAAGTGAAAAAAAAAAAAAAAAAAAAAAGGAAACCCAGCCATGGCCATTACTGCACATTTCAATCTCTTTCTTTATAAGAAGAAAAAAAAAGGACTCTTGTTTTGACAAGTCTGGTTCTGGGTGTCTTTGGAACTTGAAATAGAGAAGACGTGATTGTCAGACACGCGATCATGTTGTGCGTGCCTTTCCCCCTTTTTTTCTCTATGTGTTTTTTCTTTCTCGTTTTAAATGATTTGTTGTGTCTCAGTTGCCGATGATGATTTCTGTACATTTTATGCAAACAGATGTTTGTTATTATTGCCATCGATTTGGCCGCTTCTTTTGCAAACAAGTGCAACGACTTTCATATGCTTTTGTTAAGTTACACATCCCATAAAGATTTCTGGTTCATAGTTGCATGATTAAACTTTGAAAAACGAAAAAAACACTTGAACCCGAGTTTTGACTCGGCTTAACAATGGCATGCACGTGAGAAACAACTATCTGGCTTTCACATTGCTTATATAGTTATATGCAATTATATATCTGATTGAATCCTGCTGGTGTTTTAATATTATGGACTTTTTCACAGAGTAGTGTAAATTTTACTGTGGTTTTCCCGTCAAAAGAATGGGTGAAGATGATTTGAACTTTGTTAGAGAACTTTCTTTTCAACCATTATTATTATTTTTAATTGGTGATTCTTAAGCTTTGGAATTCAGAAACTTTATTATTTTATAAAAAAATTAATTATAAAAAAATTAATTACCAACGTTACCAATCACTCATGCAGACAGGGGCGAAGCCAAAACAAATTTTTAGAGGACCAAATGAAATTTTAATTTTTTATAGTCTATATATCTATAATTTTAAAGGATTAAATAGAATTTTTATAATTTTAGGGGGGCCAAAGTATAATTTTATGTTTACTAAGTTAAAATTTTAAGAAAAATTCAAGGGCCTAAACATAAATTTTCCAATTTAGGGGGGCCAGGGCCACTGCCACCCCCCCCCCCCCCCCCCCCCCCAGGCCCCCGTATTCGCCTCTGCATAGTAAAAATTTTAAGCAATGACTGGCAGGCTGGCTCTCTGTTCTACTCTGCAGCAGTTGTGAACCAAACTCGATGGAAATCCCTCCTTTTCCTTTCACTGACCCACTATCCCTTTCTCTTCTTCTCTGAGACTGAGACTGATACCCTGAGAGGGTCCCCTGATAGATACCTCCCTAATCCCTAGTGTTTCAGCCTCCCCGAAGACTGTGGTATTTGCTCTCTACACTTGGCAAAATCCCTCATCTGATTAGGACACCCCCACTTTCCCTCTCCAACCTATCCATATCATTGCCTGTTTCTGCACCAGCTTGACCCCAAAGGCCAAAACCCATAGACGAAATTACCTTTGCCAAACTGACCTTTGTGTTCAATGTTCATTGGTAAGTTGGAGAGTGGGGTAAGCAATTGTCGGGCAATTAGACTTATATATCACCTGGGTTTGGCTAACTTTTGTGTTTATCTTAGCAAACTTACAAAAACCCAAAGTGTCATTGATCTTGTTGATAAGATATCTGCATTCTAACTTGAAGTGAACTTGGGAAACTCTCGGGGGCATTCAAGCAGCTCAAAGCTAGACTATCTAATCCTAGAGGTCTAAGTCTAACTTCAATTTGTCGAAGAGTCAAGGGAAAAACTCTTGAAATATATAAAAGAGAGAAAAAAATCCCATTTTAATTATGTGAGGTGAGGCTTGGTTGATATTGCAAGAGCCCCCACTTGGATAAGTCCCTACTTCACTATTTGGAGAAAACATTAAAATTTTGTTAGAACTTATTTGGAAATTTTATGAATAAATGGTTTTGAAGAGAGAGATTTGGTAAAAATGGAGGACCAGGGTGACTCAATTGCAATGAGTTATCTTATTTTGATTTTCATATCTTTTAAATATTTGTATATGATACATAAGCATGAAATATTTGATATTACCAAAACAAATATAATGATTAAAAAAATTGAATATATTTGTGTTAGACTTACACATGAATTTAAATAATATACCAAATAAAATATTATCAATACATGAATGGAAAGGTGATAGAGATGAGTAATTCACTTTTGTTTAGAATAGATAGGGTAATCGGATAAGTAGATTACTTAAGTTTTTCCTTAGGATCTAAGCCTTATATATTTGTTGTCTTTAGTTTCGAGATGTCATGTGTTAAGCTATTATTAACGGGCTAGGGGTAAGTGCTCTTAGGCTTAGGTAAAATGACGCTATAAAATAATAGTTGAAACTTGATATGGCGGTTAATGAGTGGGTGATGGGCAAATTGCAAACTGTATCCTCGAAAATCTATTTGTACTGTTCGGGGACTTAACCGTCCAGGCAACCACCGCGAAGTGTAATAATAGATCTGTAGTAAGATATTTGAATCAGATAATCCTCAAAGAATTGTTTCATACAGTTGGCAGACAAAGTCATAGTTCATAGTGTTATATTCCTCTCCACCAGACCCTTGATTTCAAACAAGAATAGAATTTCTTTTTCCAATGTTTACCCTGAATTTATTCCATGTTTCCTATGTATATTACTTCTATTTCGAAACAGAATAATTCCACATAAATCTAGATTATTATCACAAAAGCTTGAAGAGATAGGGAAGATAGACAACATACCAAAGGGGTAAAGAGGATGATTCAATGGTGGAAAATTGTCTCCATGGAACCTGCAGTCAATTCAAGGTTCATTAACGATTTTCAAGATGATGATCTCTAAAATGGTTTTGATTCAAAAGATGAAAGCCTTTTTTTCTAATAACATAATAGAGACTATCTTGCCCGTAAAGACCTAGAGAATATTTGTAAAGGGTGATGAAGGCATCTTCACTTTAAGTTTAAAACTTGATGCCTAAAACTTTAGCTTCTTTAGTGACATGGATTCTGTGGACTGAAATCTGTTCTACATAAAGATGAAAATGACATCTTTTCTTTCCATTAAGAAAACAATTCAGCAATCCAGGAATTTTTCCACACTGTTCCATGAAATCCATAAGTAGCACTAACCAAATCCTTAAATTTATACTAGAATATTACACATCCATGATATGAATGAATAATAAAGAGAAAAAAATAAAATATATATATATTTAAAATGTTACTTATGATGAAAAACTTGTGAACATTTTCTTAAAAAATAAATAAGTTATCTGATGATATTCCATGGATTGATGGAAGAAGAATCCTCACATAAACCTTGCTTAAATGAATTTCAAATTCTTGGCTAGATACCAGGTGAACTCTGAAGGCCTTAAGTGCCCAAGAAATAAAGATTTTCACTGCTTTTTCTTGGCTTGCAGCAAAGGAAAGGGCAAATGTTGCTTGAATTAGAGCAACAATTCTGAAGATCCCATGAGTTTTAAGAAATGCAGACTGCCATCACTTGCAAAATGTTTGTAATATACCCTCTGACCCCAATATCAATGATTATCTTGTGCAAACTGTAAGCAGCTTATTTCATGATTTAAGTCACCTATAGAGATGTCATCTCATTTTAACTATGAAATTTGTTCAAGCACCAGCAGCACCATCTTGCATGATCTGTTGGATCTGCTCCATGCCCTCGACTTCATAACTTCATCTGCGCAAAAATCAAGTACTAATGGTTGTATGATGTCATTTGTTAACTACTGATTAGAACCTTGCTGCTGTTAAATTCAGCATTCAATGGGGAGAAAGAGGCCAAAACCTGCATGAAGCAACGAAATTGAATCTTCATTTCGTGCTAGTCCTCTAGATCTAGAAGAGAACCTAACTCCTGGACAGAAATATCCACTCTAGAAGCTAGTAAATCCAACATGCCATATATTTCTTCACCCTCAGGGTAAGATCGTTCACCAGCAACAAATGCAGAAACCCGATCCTTAACCTTAATCCAGGACCATCCCGGCTCCTTCATGACCCCTTTTGTCCTCATCATCTTCCTAACATCTGCTGCTTCTCTCCATTTTCCTTTGGCGGAATAAATATTAGCAAGGGTGATATGAGTCCCTGCACAATTTGGATCCATTTCAAGAAGCTTCTCTGCAGCACGTTCTCCACAATCAACATTGCCTTGGACTCTACATGCTCTAAGAAGTGTTGACC
This sequence comes from Gossypium anomalum, assembly GCA_025698475.1. Lineage (NCBI taxonomy): Eukaryota > Viridiplantae > Streptophyta > Magnoliopsida > Malvales > Malvaceae > Gossypium > Gossypium anomalum. Next base: position 24,564,779 of record CM046966.1, read on the forward strand.
AAACAACATCATCTCTATGAAATGGCATGCTTTTAATCATTTCCTCTGCTTCAGTTAGTCGCCCAGCTCGGCAGAGTAGATCGATCATACAGCCATGATGTTCTTTTGAAGGTCTTATTTGGTACTTACTACTCATTAAATTGAAGTAGTGGAAACCAAGATCAGCTAGTCCTGCATGACTACAAGCAGTAAGGAGACCAATGAAGGTCACCGAGTCTGGTTTCAAACCAACCTTGGAAAGCATCTTGAACAAATTAATAGTTTCATGTATATATCCATGATCAGCGTATCCATTAATCATGGCCGTCCATGTGACAATATTATAATTCTCAGCCTCGTCGAAGACTTTTTCAGCATCTTTAATACACCCACATTTTGAGTACATATTAACTAAAGCACTCTGTATCATTTCCTCTTGTTCTAACCCAATGGAAAGAACATGAGCATGAAGCTGCCTCCCTTGCTCCAGAATCGCCATATTTCCGCAGACACTCAGCACACTAGCAAAAGCGAATTGTGTCGGCTTTGGCCCTTCCTTTCTCATCCACGACAAATGCTCAAAAGCTTCTTCCCCATAGCCTCCTTGAGAATACACTGCAATTATAGTGCTCCAGGAAATGGTATCCCTTCTTGACATTCCATGGAACACCATTGCAGCAGAAGATATCTGTCCACATTTCGAATACATGGTCATGAGGGAATTAGCGACTGATAAAGTATCTGCAAGACCGATACGCAAAACATGGGCATGTAGTTGCTCACCCCAACTAATTCTCACAAGACCAGAACAACTGGCAATAACAGCAGCGAAAGTAAACTCATTTGGACTCACACCTGCTTCTTGCATCCTTGTAAACGCCTCAATGGCATTCACATATTCTCTCATCTGAGCATAAGTCGTTATAATAGATGTCCATGAAACCACATCTCGTGTATTCATTTTGTCAAACAAACGCAAACCATAATCTAGTTTGCCACATTTGTTATACATAGTAGAAAGAGAATTAGCCACATATGAAGTATCATTAAAACCTCTCTTTACAGTATGAGTATGAATCTCCCTACCAAAATTCAAAGCACCTAAACAAGCACAAGCCTTCAACACAATAGCTAATGTATAAGAATCATATTCCACCCCAGATTTTCTCATTTCAGATAAGTAAACCAAACCCTTCTTATAATACCCACCATGAACAAGCCCTGTAATGATAGCGGTCCATGAAACCACGCTTTTTATAGGCATCTCATCAAACACTTTGATCCCCAGCTCAATTTTGCCAAATTTTGCGTACATATCTAAAAGGGCACTCCCCGCGAAAACTGAGTTAATAAAACCAGATTTAACTAAATAGCCATGAAGCAATTCTCCATAATTCAAATTAAATTCCAGTGCACAAGCTTTGAGTGCAATGCTAAGACAGAAGGGGTCCATGGAAAGCCCGGGTGAGACCCACATTTTGGAGAACAAAAGTAATGCTTCACTTGATTTCATGGCCCTGACGTAACCAGAAATTATGGTTGTCCATGAAATTTCGTCTCTTTGAGGCATTACGTCGAACATTTGACGAGCTTCGTGGAGATCACCCGTTTTGACTAGATTTTTGAGAAGAGAGTTGAGTTCGAGCATGTTTATAGCGTTGGGAACATGTTGTTTGCGAAAGGAGTTGATTGAGGTTGTTTGTGAAACAAGGATGTCTTTGTTTCCAATGAAAGCAATGTTTGGAACTGCACATAGTTTTCTGAGATTGTGAACTCTGATCGTTGATACCATGTTTCTGTCGGAAGAAGTGGCAAAGCAGGCATGACCCAATAAAGCTTGAAGTGTTGTCTGAGGTATACATGGACCAATGACGGAACTTAGCCCATAACTATTAGGCTAGAGATATGCATGTATCCTAGAATTTTAAGTGGCTAAATTATGGGTTTTCTCCTCCTATTATAATCAAATTTCACTTTTAAATTAATATTATTACCTTCATTAATTAATACGCTAAAGATTATCAATGAAAAACCTGACAACTATGTGATATTTTTTAAAGAAATAAGTCAACTTACGGTATTAACATCAACTTTTTTAATATATATACATATATGAAACCTAAATTATCGGGCTTTAACCGTTTAATTTGTATATTTCGAGTTTCCTCTTTAATGCATATTCGTTTTTTTTGTTATATATATATATACATGATTTCTCACATCTATCATCAAAGGTATTATCCAAGGAATTATGTACAAGTTTTAGTTAACACTAGTTTCGAATTCCATCTTTCAATAAGAAGGGTGTACGTAGTAGAGACAACAAGAAGAGCCTTGACCCCCTTTTAGCTAAGGACTCCTTTTAATTATGAAGTTTCCAATTTAAGTCATTTTTATACAAACTTTTTAATTATGATGTTTGATCAACTAAATCAAATATTAACCTCTTATTTTCAGCCATGAACAATCACTCAATTTCATAAACAAGAACTAACATATGCCTTGGAGATTAATGAATGTGTTCTTTGAGTTTGGCATTGACATGAAAAGGAAGAACGCCAATGAACACCGGTTGCTATATATTTTCAAATCATGTGTTCTATATGGTAAGACCTAGTATATATGATGAAAAACAAATTACAATACCCAATGCTTAGCTCTAAAGTCTACTCTCCTGGAGGAACAAACCATTCATCACTAAGAGAGTAAACCCTTTTCCATAACCCTCACAAACTTGAAGCAAACCAGTACTACAGTTCAATAGTAAAAATGCCGCATTTTTTTTCAGTTTCCAATGTGCCCGCCCCTGTTTCTACCATGCCATCCACCCCTTCTCTTGGCCCTTGCCCTCTTCCATCGCTGCACATTTCTCCTTCGAGTAAATATCTTACGGATTTGGTCCAGCTTGTGAGATTGTTGGGCAATCACATTAGCTGTTGACGACCTCTCACTCAATATTATCTCATATCCATCCCTGAAAGACTCCATTCCTTGGGCTAGAAGTTGCCAAAACAGCCCACCAGATGCCGGTCCTCCTGTTTTAGCCGACCAGTATATTTTGTTGTAGACGATGTTGAACAGTTGGTCCCTCTGGTAAGTGTTGAAACCAGGGTCTTTCCACGATTTCCCAAATTCGGCAAGGAGTATCGGCTTACGGAGGACGATTCTCGCGTCTCGGATGTGTGCATCGAGCCAGTTGTTCAAGAAAGAGAGCTGATATTGTTCACTTGAACTGGATAACCTGCTCATGCAACAATGAAGAATCTAGATCAAGGCTTTTTCACGTTTTTTTTAATAACAACTGGGATTAATTTTCATTAAGTACCATTGGTCAGGGTATGAGTGGACTGTGGCAAAATCAATGCCAGGAATCTGATTATTTGCAATGAAATCTGTTCCAATATCCAAGCTAGGATTGAGCCTCTTCTTCTGAGGAGTTGATTGTCCATAAAATCCTTCTAAACCAGCTTCCAGCAAGTGGTTTCTGTCTATGGATTTAACATGAGAAGCCATTTCCATTATCCAGGCCTATCAAAATAAAAGATCATTAAATGAGTGACCTGGATTTAGAATCAATCAGATCTCATCTCAAAAGAAAGTTTTTAGCTTAAAAGCAACAGGTTTTAAGATAAAAATCAAATCCAGATATGGAAGATTGTCAAAACCTGAATAGTTCTTCCAGCAGGATCTGATGTACATCTAGGCTCATTCATCAGCTCCCAGGCCATTATTGTTGGGTCATCTTTGTAGTGCATTCCAGTAAAGCTATTATATCTGTTAAGAACAGTCTGCCAAAACAAAAGTATGTCATATATATACATATATATATATATCAGGTATTGACAAGGAAAATATTGATTCATTTCTTAGCTTACCTTTACATGATTCTTATAGTAGCCCTTAACAACAGGGTTTCTGAAGAAATCATCATCAGAAGTAAGGTACTGGCCTTGGCTTCTTGCCCAGTTTACATATTGTTTCTTTCCCCCAAAGCTTTCATAGTTATTAGCTAAGCTGAGGATGAGCTTGATTCTGTACTTTCTTGCCTCAGCTATCACAAAATCCAATCCCTTTTAAAAGCATTCCAAAATGAAAAAAGACCCAAATCATCAGCTTTAAAAATTGTAAAGATTAATATGTAAACCAAGTTATATAGAAGGAGATCTGCATAAATGGTACCTTAAACATCTGTTCATTGTAGGAACCTGGGGCATACTGTAATGGTCTATAACCACCATCACTGAAAGCCCAAGTTCTAGCCACAGTGAGACCATGAGCTGCTGCTTCACGAAATGCAGCTGAGACTTTGGGCCTCTGAGAAGGATCAGAGGCCACATACATCAACCAGTAGGCATTGAAACCGTCTGCAAAGTAAGGGTTGCCGTTCAAAAAGAAATGAACCCCTCGGATTCTTACAAAATCATCCCCTGCTTCAACATGGACAGTAAGAAGGTTCTGGTTGAACAAAACAGCAAGAAGAAAACCCAAAGCCAAATGTAGTTTCATTTTATGTGAATCTCTCGGTTTCTGTTTTCTCAGTGAAGGGGATTTTTGTATAGTAGAAATGGATGAAAGGGTGGTGTTTAAAAGCTGCAGAAAAGAAGATGAGGCTGTTGAAGCAGTTTTGTCTTCATATAACTGTCAAAAGCTCATGAAAAGTAAAAACATCCACAGTAACTGCCAGTGTCCCTCTAAGGTTAATTCCTTTGCTGTCTTGTAAAGGAAAAAATGGCATCCCTTATTTCACTGTGTAGCCTTTCAAGCTTATATCAGTTGTCCCTTAATCACATGATCATGCATGTAAACACATGGGAAACAAGTGGGGTCGAAAGAAAAGGTTTCAAGATATGATCAATGTTAATGTTACATATAAGTAAATTAAAATTTTTAATGTATATTTTTAGAGGATTTTGACGCATATTAAAGCGATCATTCGATGACAAATGCAAATGAAGGAAACAGGCTCTTCTTTATGTTTCCTTAAACCTGCCTAACCTAATCCAACAAACCAGGACCGTGCACATGGGGTACTTTGGGAACAGATACTGTCAAAAAGAGTATCAAGCTGCTGTTTGGGGGTCAAATTGAGAGGCTTCAGGGCTTGTGGTTGGTTTCTCTTCCATGGAAAACCTACCAAAAGGTTATGCAGAGGGGCTTCCCACTGTATCTAAACGTACTGATCTTTTAGAATTTAGATAGAATGGAAATGTCTGTATTGAACCACCACGCGGCATGTGGGAGTTTCCATCTTTTGCATGACCCACCAACCAAACCAATTATTTCCTTTTAGGATAAGGTTTTAACACTTAGTGGACTGCATGTGCCGATGCTCCATCAAATTCAACCACTCAGCATTATACCTTTTGATTGAACCTAGTTTTAACTCTCGTCTACCTACACTATCACTTCTCAGTTAACTCTATTGTCTGTTTGTAACTTTGGGCTAAACGACAGGCTTAGCTTTCAACACTGTAGTGAAACCTGGATAGTATACTTTTTCTTTGTACGTAGTCATAGATTTGTTGAACCGACAGATTTATGGGGTCATCTTACAGCAATTAATGAAGTTCAATTTTAGACCCGAAAGCATTGGCGTAACCTACGGATCTATCACCTTTTGCCGACATGATCTTGCTGCCATATCTACCAAGTGAAGGGTGCAGGCAGAGATTCCAACCACCGCTTTAAGTGAAAACCAGTTCTACGAATGCATACCTAGTGATATAATTATAGAATAAAACCCTTTCCAGGCTTTTTACCTTTAAATTACCCTTTTGGACCCCCCATGGCCTCTACTCGTCAATTTTCTTGCTCACACCGACAAGCCAAAGCCAATTTATCTTTTTAATTTCATTTTCACTCCTGTAAACAAAGCTTCAGATGTAACGTATCCAAGGTTAGGCCTTTGTTCCCTTATTTAACGGAGTTTGGATAATAATAGTAATTAATAATAATAGATTTTAAAAAAAATTTAGATAAAACAATTATATTCATTTAAAATATTTGTCGAATTTAGACTTAAATATTAAAATCTTAAGCTTGGCCAATTATGCTTTTTTTATTATTATTAGGTATAATATATTATTTTATCTATATAATATAAAAATTAAATGTATAATATTATAATATAAATATTTTTAAAAATATATTAACTTGTCAATATTTAAAATTTTAATAATAAAATATAAACATATCAAATAAAAATATTATATATCAATAATTTAAAAATAATAACTTTAGTTGATATAAATAAACTTGAATTAAATAAATACAAGACAAACCCGAAAGTTTGCTCATCACTAACACTTTAATGATTTAAATTTAAAATTTTTGAGCTTGTAACAATCTAAGTTTGAGAATCTAAGATAAAAAAGAAATTCAAGCCCGAGCTTAAAATAAATCACATCCAAAATCCAAACCTCCTCCCTTGAATTTATAACTAAACCAAAATTAATAATTATTATAATTAGTTAATTAGATGTTAATATTTAAAATTAAAAAAAATATTTAAGATTGAAGTGGTTACAAGTGTTCTATAGGGTGTAATAAAATATTTTTAAAAATAAAGATATAGAAAAATATGAGACATAATAATTTTTTAACTCTTCTTGTGGAGTTAAAAAATATGCTGCTAGTGTATCAAATACTAACATTTAAATTAAAAATAAAATAATATAAATAAATTATAATTATTTAATTTATGAAATTGTATTTATAAATATTATATAATTATATTAAAAATTTATTGATAGTAATAAAAGTAATTAATAAATCTTTAGGTTAAATTATAAATTAAAATAAATTTAAAAACATTAACTATGAATATAAAATACTTTTAATACAATCATTATATATAATAAATATGCAAAATTAGTAATTATTTAAATTTAATGATAATTGCTATGTTCATTAATTATGACACAATTGTACAAATTTGATTGTTAGTACAAATATCCAAACGTTAAGCCATCCAAATCGAGCACACAAGCAAGAGTGACATCCAAAATTTTTTAATAAATTAATTAGATTTGGGTTAATTCTACAAATTTAATTATTTAATGTTTATGTATTTGGTTGATGTATATATTAATATATTTTAGGTTTGATTTTTAAATAATGGATATTTTATTTATTTGGATTTTAGTTTTAGAGAGAGAATTTGAGTATAAGTATAATATATTTAAGTGTGAATTCGAGTATAAAATTTTAAGGTAACACATTTTAATAGATTCTATTGACCCAAAAATTTAATTTAGTTGAATTAATTTGCTCAAATTAACTTGGTTCGAACAATTAAATTAGATTTAATCGATTTTTATTTACCCATGGAAGTATGAATTAAAGAAATATTTTTTTTAATATTCAAATTTTAAATGAAAAAATAGAAATAATTTAATGGTTAATATTTGGTATACTAACAATATATATTTTTATTTCATAAGTAGTTTTAAATAATTTTCATGTGTCTATCTTTAAATATTTAATTTTTTAACATTTTAATATACTTCTACAAGACATTTGTCAACCCACCTACTCCTGAAGTTTAAAAACTCAATTGACAATATACCAAATATTTCCTCATAATCCACCCAAATTTCACCCATTTGCCACCTCTATTCTTTACGCTACAAAGGTTAATTTTTTTTATAAGGATAAATTATACTTGATGTGACTAAATTATTAGTAAGTTTACAATTTGATCACTCAGCTTTAAAATATTATAAATTAGTCATTAAACTATTCAAAAGTTAGTTACCGGCTTGTTAAGTTCCCAATGGGCATTAAATGTAAAGATAGGTAAATTTACAATATAGTCACTCAACTATTAGTAAATTTACAATTTAGTTACTCTCAACTAGAGGTGTGCATGGGCCGGGCCGGGTTGGATTCGGGAATTTTTGGCCCGTTTTCAAGGCCCGGGCCCGGCCCGGCCCGAAATACGGGCCTAGAATTTTATCCAAGCCCGACCCGAGAAAAAAATGATAGGCCCGAGCCCGACCCGGCCTGGCCCGGCCATATTAAAAAAAATTTTACTTTTTTTTATTAAATAAAAAACTTTAAAATATAATAAATCAAATGCATTTAAAACATAAAAATAAATATTTAAAAAAATGGGACTAAAATAATTCTTAAAATAATATATAAATTAAAAATATAATAAAAAATAATTATATTAAAATTAAAAAAATGAAATAAATTAGAACTAAATTATATTAATAACAAAAATTTTACAATATCAAAATAACATTAAAAACAATAAAAAAAACCTAAAGTAAAAAAAAAACTAAAGTTACTTAAAATTTAAAAAAAATTAATATTAAAATTGGGACGGGCCGAGCCCGGGCCAAAAAATCTTACCCGAGGCCCGGCCAGTTTTCTAAACGGGCCTCTTTTTTTGCTCAAGCCCATTTTTCGGGCCTATATTTTTACCCAAACCCTCCCATTTTTTGGGCGGGCCTTCGGGCCGGGCCGGGCCGCCCGGCCCATGCACACCTCTACTCTCAACATTATTTAATATTTTTTTATTGAAACAATTAAATAAAACATGCTATTCAGTTATTTTATATTTCTCAACCAAATTAATATCCTAGGGTTTTCTCTTAATTTTCCCCTTTTTAAGTACCCACGAAAAGTTGAACTATATAATGAAATGAAAAGTTATTTATTACAAGCCATCTATTTAGTTATTAATTAGAAAAAATAATGATGATAAAAGTGATGTGAAGATCATTAGCTACTAAACAAGAAGGAAATCAATCACTGTGAAGAAGCTTCTTCTTTTCCATATTAATTGTCAGAATTAAATGAGTCAACAAGATAAAAGCTATATTGTTAGCCAATTTTGTTATTTTTGTATATAATATTTATATTAGTTAACGCTCTATTAGAAATGATATTTTTTATTTAATTGTTTCAATTAAAAATATTAAATTAAACTGTTTGCTTCTTATTTTTTGTTTTGCTCAACGTCAATGCCAGATTTCAGGTATCTTTATTGTTTTCACAAGTTGTGATGAACAGATGACAGTGCTTATCATTTGCTAAAACTCCACCAACCACTAGTAGGTTTTCTTGGAAAGTGGGTGACTATTCGTTAACTTCTTAATCTATTTGTGTTTTAAGACTATTTTAGAATAATAAATGATTTCACGTGCTGATTTGGGCTTGTGTTGTCTTAAGTTTTATATATTTTTTTTGTTTGTTTTTCCATTGTTTAATAAGTCTTTAGTTTTAGAAGCTTTCGTTTGTTCTTGAAGCATGTTTTTTAGTCTTACTTATGCATGTAATCTTAATTTTATAAGTGATTGTAGGGATGATTTTGTTGTCGTCCTCTCTAGTTTGGTAAATGCTTGATTCTTTTGTCAATTTTTGCTCACCGCTTTGGATCATTTAAGCCTGATTTCCTTATCGTATTAAGTGCTTGCAATCATTCTAGATATGTCGTGCTTGAGTTGTGACAAAGTCAATTGTCAACATGTCATAATGTTCTATTGGTACTGAGGCTAAAATCTTTGTTGCATTGGTGGAGCTTGTCCTTCACCATCTACGATGAGTATTTGCTATTGTTTTCTCTGAATTGTATGATTCCATTCATTGAATGAATTAATGAATTTACCTTTAAAAAATAATTAAATTATGTCAAGAATTATCAAATTGTAAATATACTAATAGTTGAGTGATTAAATTGTAAATTTACTTGTCCTCCATCTAACATCCATTTGGAACTTAATGAGCGAATGACCAACCGATAACTTTCAAATAGTTTAATTACTAATTTTTCATTTTTTTGAAGTTAAATGAATAATGTGTCAAGTTGAGTTACCTTTAAGTGTAACTTACCCTTACAAACAAAACAAACAATTTGAAAAATTAAGTCATGGAATGGAATCAATGGATAAGGAGTTAAAGAATATGGGCCTAGAAAAAGCCCAAACTAATTCAGCAAGCATTGACTTTTTGTTAAAGAGTATAAAAAGAAAGGATCTTAACTTTTTTATGGAAGTTTTAACATTCTAGATTGCATCTCTTTTATTTATTAAATTAATTATCCAAAAAATACTCATTATTTGTAGCCACTCATTATACAATCTTAATGTTGTTGCCTTGCCTCTCTAGATTCTATACAAATTCACTAAATTCTGTTACTATCATTTTTCCCCCCATTCAAAAGCTCAGTATTATTGTAATTTGAAAGTGAGATTTGTAAAAAAGAAAAAAGTAATTAATGCATTAATTTCATTTTAATTCAATAAAAAATTTGGGAAAACTAGAGTTGACTGTTGAAATAACCCATATATGGAACTGCAAAAATCAATGGAAGCTTAACTACATATTGAATCAACTAATGTAAAATCAAAATACTAGTTGACAACCATGCTACAAATTCTGGGTTTGATTGTGTTATTTGCAAACAAAATAGAGATCATTTGTAGTACATGACACGCATATTAGCATTCATGTCCCACATCCCTCCTTCCTTCAGATACTCTATATACCTACCAAATTCTGGTTTTGCTATTGGTTTCTTCTTACGACGAACATCGAAGAGGCTGAAAAGTGGGTGAATAATACTCTTGGACTTGGAATTAACCTTTTTGTTAGTCGATGAAGAGGATTCCACTCGAATGATTCTCTGGCAAGGCCGATATTTCGGAAGTAAACTTTCTTGATAAACCAAAAACTCTGGCAGGCACGCTTCGAGCCCTCTTCAACTGTGCTTCGAACTGGCCGGAGCTCGTAACATCCTCATCAACTTCAAATAACCGTTCATAGCCAAGACGGCTTCTTCTTGTGCTGAAAGCTCTGAGCATGGCCATGGAGTGATGAGATTGAAGAGGGATAAGCTTGGCTAGTTCGTAAATATAGGCAAAGAGGGGTAGGTGACAGTTGTTGACAACGAATTATAAATATATAGCTTTCTCACCATTTTCATTGTTAGGTGGGGCTTTCCAAGAACATGTGAACTGCAGATATCCTTTCACAATTGACATTTATTGATGCAATGAAGACTTTGAATTCTATTGAATAATATTGTTCATAGAAAGGGGCTGCCTAATTTATGTATTTTATTAGATATCAAAATAAACATAACAATCACGTTTTCCATGTATATTTATGTTTTGTGGCTTACATAGTTACATGTAGTAGTAGAAATATAAAATAGATATGGGGATATTTACTTTGCTGATAGGGTAAATGTAACACCCTTAACCCACATCCGTCACCAGAACAGGGTTACAAGATGTTACCGAAGTTTACGGAATAATTATACAAAAATTCCATTATTTATCTATATTCACATTAAAACTGTCCACTCGAGTCATAGTCACTAAATTATTTATATCTGGAGCTACAGAACTCCAAATTAAGATCCTCTAATTTTTCCTAAAACTAGACTCATGTATCTTTCTACCATAAAATTTTCAGAATTTTTGGTTTAGCCAATAAGTACAGTTTATTCTTTAAAGTCTCCCCTATTTCACTGCTTGATAGTTCTGACCACTCTTCACTAAAATTTAATTATCTCTCTGTAAAGAATTCAAATAATGTTATCGGTTAATTCTCCTGAAAATAGACTCATTAAGGAATCTAACCATATAAATTATGTCTCATAATTATTTTTGTACCATTTTTAATGATTTTTACAAGTCAGAACAGGGGAGCTCAAAATCACTCTGACCTTATCTTACAAAAATTCAAATATCTCCTGCTATGAAATTCTTTTGCTTACACCGTTTCTTCTATGTGAAACTAGATTCAATAGGATTTAATTTAATATCTTATTCAACCTCTAATTTGATTTTCATAATTTATGGTGAATTTTCAAAGTCAAACTACTGCTACTAACTAAAAACTGCTTTAGTACAAAATATTGTTAACTAGTTTATAACATCTTTACTTCATTTCATTTAAACTCTATACATGCTATATAAATATTTAAACATAAAACAAAAGCTACCGGAATGATCTGGATAGTGTGCCTTGTTGTGTTGATCCGATCTACCTGTCAAAACCATTTTTGAAAACGGGGTAATCGACTAGGGTTTAAAAACGAAAAGGAAAACGGGGAGTCGCCACAAATCTTTTTTGTTTAGGTGTGATCGGATCACCTAAAAATTTGGTCATTTTAATAAAACATTTCAATTTACTAAAGCAACGATTTTGGTCTATGAAATTTAAGAAAACGGGTTCGGGAGTCAGTTACGTACGAGGAAGGATTAGCACCCTCGTAATGCCCAAAATTGGTATCTAATTGATTAATTAATGTCTTAATGTCGAAAATTGAAAAGATTTAAAATAAATTTTGAAATACGATCCCTTTTTATGAATGTTTGGATAACTTGAAGTGGATATTAAGATTCTCTTGTTTCGAAGAAATAAAATATCACATCCAGTACGTAGGACAATACATTTCAAACCTTCGATACCAAAATCATCTCGTGATTTCCAAGACTCATGCATTGAAATTTTAAAAGGTGATTCGGTTATTTGGGTCAAACGAAAAAAATCGAAACCCAGCACGTAGGGCACAATCTTTCGAATCCCTAAAAACGTGATATTGCCTTTATTTTATTTAAAAATCATATATTTGAAATTTGAAGGGATATTTGGTTATTTAGATTAAACGAGAAAAATCGAAACCCAGTAAGTTAGGGCACGTTTTCTCGAATTTCCAGACTCAAAATATTGCCCCCTTTTTTATGAAGAAAACACGAAGGAACAAATTAGGGTTCATGCAACGGCAACACATGATATATTATACAAATACTAATATTAATAACCGAAGGCTAATGAATTAAAAGCCAATTTTAAAAAAGAAATTCCAAGCAAATTACACAAATGAAATATAACAAGTTTTAAAGTAAATAAAAAAGTTAAAATGAATAATACGAAAGAAAAGACATTTGAAATCATCAATATACAATTATTAAATTATACATATAAATTTTTTTTAAAATAAGTAGTAGACATGGAAATTTGAGATAAATCACAACACAAAAGAGAAATAATGAAATAAAGACGAATAATAGTATATAAACGAATTTTCAAATAAGAATCATATGGAAAGAAATTTAAAATTAATAATATGCAAGTCAACTTGAGTGACGTATATTAATCTAAAAGAAATCACATTCATAAATAATTTTATATGAACTATGTATGTATATATATAAAGTAATAATGTATAAAAGTATTTGAAATAGGCATCATGATAACTGAAAACATAGAATATACATAAAATAATTAATTCTAACATAAGTCAATTATATAAATACACAATATAAAAGAATATACAAAAGAATATACATAAAAATAACAATTAATATGGCATGAAATCAAAAATAATTCCATAGAATATTTATTATAACATAATTTTAACGCAGATCAAGAATACCTATAATAATTTAAAATAATTAATGAAAAAATGAATAATGACTCCTTTGCAAAATAATTTAAAGTAGGTAATATAAAAATGATTTTACACAAATATAAAAAAAAAACTAAAATTAGAAGAGAAAGGGCTCAATTGAAGTAAAAGCGAAATCAAAAGGATAATTTACAAACAAATAACAACTGTTAAACAACCAAAAGGACTAAAATACAATGCGCATAAACCAATATGGATAAAAAAATAAAAAAATAAACCAAACCCAGAAATGAGACGTTCTAATGTGGACTAAATTGAGTATACGCGCAAATTCTAGGGATAATTTAAAAGAATCAAAGAAAATATAAATAGGGCCTAAATAAATGATAGCGCAAATGGGGAAGACTGAACGCACAAATTCCCCTTTTAAAGTGAGAATGCGTGGATCCAGCCTGTGGATCAAGCCAACGCATGGATTTTCCCCCTCTTTTAATGGTGCCTTTTGAATTTTCATTAAAACATTTATTTATTTATTTATTTACCTTACAAATCCTTTTTCTAAACAAAACCCCAAAAGTCTTAACCCCCCTGTTAGGGTTTCACCCAAACATGACGCCGTACCACCACCATATCTGGCTGCCGACGGTGAGAAAAAATGGCCTAAGACCATGACCACTAAGGCCTGGTAAGTGAACTCCCTTTCTTTCCTTTCTTTGTTCTCATACATTAATAAAAAAGATAAAAAAGAAGAAGATGAAAACAACTTGAAATCCTGTTTTGCTTTTGAAAATAAGAGGGAGAGTTCTATCACACAAGAAAGCATGAAAGCAAAGGGCCTCAACCCCATTTTGGGACCGAATCCAAAGACGGAGGAAACCTCCGATGACACGGCCATAAGGTAAGTCCCTCTTCTCTCTTAGTTGCGTGTAAAAATAAAAAAATGTAACAAGAAAATCAAAATAGACTAAAAATAAAGAAAATCTAAAAATCAAATCACCTTTTTGAAATAGTCTTGTTTTTTTTTGGATTAATGCTCTCTGCTTCTTTTATTTCCAAAAAATCCCCCCATTTTACAATGATTTTATCATGGCTTTATAGCCGAAATACATTGTTTTCCATCACCATTTGCTACTGTTCTCTGTTGTACGATTTGTTTGCATGTTGCATTGCTTCTGTCTGTGTTTCTGCTTTGCTTCTTTTTTCTTTCGCAAGTTGCTAGGAGGTCAACGGGGTTGGTGCAAGGACGAGCAGAGGGGTCAGGCCTCGGGGCAAAGCGCGGGTGGTGCGCTCGAGGCACGTGGGGGGCAAACGGCGCCTAGGGTTTCGGTTTCCCTCTTTTGGCTAAAAGTGTTTTAGTTTTTGGGCTAGGGTTTAGTTTATTGGGCTAGATTAGGTTTGTGAATTGGATAGTGCATTGGGTCCATGCTTGTAACTTGGGCATCGGGCCTTGTAGCCTATTTTGTAATTTGGACCTTGTAATAATGGACTTTTGTTATTTTTTTTGGATTTTGGTTTTTTGTGATTTGGGCTCGAGCCGGGCAAAATTGGGCCTGTACACTACCAATTTCACTTCAATTCAGTCTACATAAAAATATCAAACACACACAAGTAAGCTTATTGAAGCTTAGTAAGTTCATAGGTTTAAAAGTAATGCTTACCAAACATAATATTTCCAAACAATACCAAAACATTTACTAAAGTTTCCTGCCATTTACAACCACTGTTATAATACTTCACATAGTTGAGCTCAACATTAACAACTACTCAAACTCTTTCATTTGGTTCACTTCTCTTGTATTACTTATTATCAAATTAGGAAACGGCTTACGAAATTGAGTACGTTGTTATTCAGTGCCACGATTCATAACTCAGTATGGTTTTTCTCATTGAAATACCATACCTACATTTTACAACTCGGTATGAGAAATGCCATACCTACATTTCTTAACTCAGTATGGATTTGATAATACCATACCTACATTTCACAACTCAGTATGGATGATACCATACCTACATTTCACACTTTTCCATGGAACAACCATGGTCTTATCCATCAATTCATCACATATCACGATACGAATGTACTCAATCCTGCGTTTTTCCTAATTTGCATTTCCACATTTATTCTTTCATTAACAAAATTTTCACTATCCCACAACAAATTCATATATAATAACACATTATATCATTCAATCATTCACAAATAAACATCTAAATTCGACCATATGAACTTACCCGGCTAATTTGTAGAAGATATTGAAATTTAGGGACTATTCCGCAACTTTTTCTTTTCCTCGTTCTTCTTTGGATTCTTGATCTATAGTATAAAATATTTCCACTCATTAGCATTTATTTGATTTCTATTTCACTTCACAATTTATGCTCTTCAACGTTTAAAATTGCACTTTTACTCCAAAATTTATAGTTTTTACAATTTAGTCCCTGCTCAATTCACCCATCAATTGAACTAATTTTTCTCAATTAACACTTTATTTTATCATTATAAACTATTTCAAAACATTTGATATTCTGAATTTCAAAACCAACCTTCAATTCATAACTTTTTCATAATTAGGTCCTAAATATCATTTTCTATCAAAATTACTTAATAAAACCACCTTAATATGAAATTAGAAATTAAATTTCATAATAATTCATCATAAAATTCCCTTACCTGTCCAGGGAAACTTCCAATTTCACCCATAAAATCAAAAACTAATTAATTCTATAAGTGGACCTAATTGTAAAAGTCATAAAAACATAAAAATTATCAATAAAAAGTAAGAATTAAATGCAGATGATGTAAAAATATGAAAAACCAGCTTTCTCTAGACCTTATATGGCATTTTGGCTGAAAAAATATGAAGATATCTCTAGATTTTTCAATTTTGTCCTTATTTTATATGTTAAAATTGTAAAATTTTCAATTTTGTCCTTATTTCCCTTATTTTTCTACTGATTTTCTTGCCCTTTCCGTCCAGCCTATTCACTTTTAGGCTTAATTTCCCTTTAAATCCTCTTTCTTTTAACACTTGAGCTATTTAATCCTTCTAGTAAATTTTATTTTTATTACAATTTAGTCCTTTTATTTAATTGACTACCCAAACGTTAAAATTTCTCAACCAAACTTTAATACTAACTAAATGACACTCCATAAATATTTATAAAAGTATTTAGAGCTCGGTTTTCAAATTCGAGGATACCTCATTTTTGACCCGTTTGACCTAATAAATTCTTTTAATTCACCAAATTCACCAATTCACAAATTCTTATAAATTCTTATAAATTCTTACTTGACTCATAAATATCAAATTACTATCTTGTTCAATCTTACTTGTCGGATTTAGTGATCTCAAATCACCATTTTCGACACCACTGAAAATTAGGCCATTACAGTAAATTTACATAAACATAGTGAATTCATATAAAAACTGCACTACCACTCTTCTGAGTTGAATTTGTTCCAAGCTTCCTGACATTAAGAAGCAACAAAAAGGTTAGCTTACAACATACTATCGGTGTCCTTGATTTCTAAAAGTTCCCATCAGTTCCCAAAGTGTCACACAAGTAAACAGACCTTTAGAAGATCGAAGACTTTTTCACAAATGTACTTCTGCTGAATACTTGCACCCCGTTGCTGTAATTTGTCGGGATGAACGCAAAGAGTGGCTTTCCTATAAGCTTTCTTTACAACAGCTGAAGTTATGACTTCAGTTAGCGGAATAGGATGCCAACCACTGTCAGTGCTAAGGATCTGTGGTGAAGAAAGTTCTTAGGTTTTAAATAATTTCTGATAGAGCTATAAATTGTGAAAACTAAAGACAGGATGTCAAGTCAAGATAGGGCACCAAACTACATTAGCAACAAGAAAAATAGATAGATCAATAATTCGAATGAAAACTGATGATGGTAACCTAGGCATCAAGCCAATAAAATGCCTTGGTAAATAAAGGAATTGATGATAAATGCTCAGCTGAAAAGATATTGGATGCTATAACATACATATTGTAAAGTTGAAAGCAAGGCACGCAGGTTCCCTTCTTTCCCACTAGACCACCTCTTGACATCGGCATCCAGAATTTCTACTAATCGCTACAAAGTGCAAAAGTTAAACAAGACAATTAGTAAACAATGCAAAGATCTGTAATCATAAGATATATCACAGGCCTGGACAACGGAAAATACATTTCTTTCTGCTTGCTCTTTTTGAGCAAGAAGATCAAGCATACTCTTTTCTTCAAGAGCTTTTGCCTGCAATTAGAAAAACTTCATGTTATTCTGCTATCCATATATAAGCATTAAAAATTTTGTGAAAGAAGAAATCATACCACACGCTCAGCCGTTCGTTGATATCTCTTCATTCTAGCTTTACACCTCTGAGCTGGTTCTCCTTCAACCCCTTCATACGCAAAAAGGAACTTATTCATTATCAGAAAAGCAAACTAAAATATTTTCTCTTTAACTGATCTTATAAAGCAGTGTGTCAAAAGGATCCAGCTAATAATTAAAAAATAAAAACTACCACTATATGCAGAGGCATATGGGACTTGTAAACCACCAAAAGTGTTGGCGCTCTGAAAATGTTGATCTTGTAGATCCTGCGAATTAAGGTCCATTTAATTGTTACCTTGGACCATGGAATTCATTAAAAAAAATACAAATTAAGGACAATCTTACAGAGGATGAAGAGCTTATTCTCATTCCACTGTTTCTAGAAGTGGAAAATTTATGTGACATAGTCCGTTCTACTCACTCTTTTGCCTCAAAAGTAACCTTTTCAGCCATCACTTTTTCCACAGTACGCTCTCGAGCCTCTGCAGTTGCCCTCTCCACAGCAACACGTTCTGCTCTGAGTCTGGCCTCCATAGAAGGCTTCTCTCTAGCTTCTGCACATGCCTTCTCTAATTTGTCATGTGCCTCTGCCATTGCTCTTTGACGAGCTTCTACAGTTGCTCTTTCTAGAGCAGCCCTTTCTACCTTTTCATGAGCTTCAAGAACTGTTCTATCAATAGCCATCCTATCTTTTTTCCCTTTCCTTCTCCCTCTCTCTTTCTTTTATTGTTCCAAGACGTTCATTTTCCAGTTCTCTTTCTCTTTTCAGCCTTTCAACCTCCTCTTCAAGTGTAAGGCTGTCGTCAATATTCTTATCTTTACTTTTTATGCTCTGGCTTATCTTAACTTGATGAAAGGTTCCGTGAATGCTTCCTTTAGCTATCACAAATTCCTTAGCAACTTCTGATTTCCTTCCAGTTTTGAAAGACTCTTTCACCGCTTGAGCTGATACGTACTCATCCTTGTCTTCTTCTAGATGTGAGGGAACCTGGGCCTCCTTGATATTCCTTGCTCTCTCTCTCCATTCATAAGCAAATTTCAACCCCTGCTTGTCACTTTCAGAGTCTCTTCCAGGGGCATTGTTAATATTCTTAGCATTTCTTTATCCTATGCCAATTCTAGCTTCACCAGCTTTCTTCATGCTCTCATCTTCAGGACACAGGAAGGAGATATCATCCTTTCTAAACTGGTTAACTTCAAATTCCAAGTCAGAAGGTGACATTCCTGATACTTTGAGCTTCCCATCAACATCCCACTTCCCCATTTCTTCTGGATTCTTTTCACTGCATCTAAATACAGTCTCTATCTTTCTATTTTCTAAAAGAATGAACTCTTCAGTTTCTTTCAGCTCATCACAGTTTTGATCATAATTATTTCCAAGCAATTGATTTTCCTGATGTTTCTTGTTATAATCTAGTTTATTTAGCAAATCAGATGCCCCATGATGCTCTCTCTCCACATGCTGATAAGTTTCTTGAGCAATTTTCTGTTTCTTCCCGCTTTTATCTCTTTCAATTTACTGGTACACATAGTTTTCTCTCTTCAATTATTCAATTTCTTCCTGCTCAACTACTTTTTGTTTCAGTCGATCTTCTGTATCTGGGACCTCTTTCGCTTATTTGCTGTAATATTTTTGCTTGATTGCCTCCTCTAGTATTTTCTCAATGTTTTCGTTTTCACAAGCTACTTTGAGCTCTTTGTCAATCGCTTCTTTTTCATAAGCCTCTTTTAGTCTATTCACTATTTCCTCCTTTAGTTGTCTCTCATCATTTTCTTGGTCAGTAACCTTCTTTGCTCTTTTGTTAGTTTCATCTTTGTTACTGGCCTCTCTTTGTTTATTCACTGTATCTTCCTCTTCAAGAGCATTTCTCATTCCTCTCTCATTTTTTCCTGCAAATGTACTTGTTTTAGTCTTTTCTCATTCTCTAGCTGTTCAACAGCCATTCTCCATATCTCACTTTCATCTAGCTCACACACCTCCTTCTCTTTCTTCTCATTTTTTTCTTGTTCACAAGTTTCCTTTAATTTCTTCTCTTTTTCTTCCTGCTCAAAACCATCTCTCAACCTCTTCTCAAGCTCTGTTTTTACAAGAACCTCTTCGTGCTTTATCTCGTTCTTTCTTGCCCAAAACTCTCCATCCAGCTTTTCTTCTCATCTTCCCTTTCTTGACGCTCGTGGACTCTTTTTAGATTTTCATTACTTTTACCAGTTTCTTTCTCCTACCATCCATTCTCTTTCTGTTCCACGGGCAGCCCAACTTTAAGTTCATTGTCTTTTTGTTGAGCATATACCCCTTTCTCACATTTTTCTAATTCATCAGCTCTAATTGATTGCTTACAATTTTCCAAAGGATTTCGTGCTGTTATAAATTTCCCATTCTCCTCTAGTTCAGTGACATTTTGAGCTGCTTTTACTTTTTTCTCCTGCTCTGTATGCCTGCAAGCCTCTTTAGGTGGTTTCGTTATTGCAGGGAACTCCCATCTTCTACGACTTTCTTTAGCTGTTTTCATATCTTTCTCAACTTTTTCTAGTTCATGGTATTCCCTGACAGCTTCTACTTTCATATCAATTTTTAGTTGATGCTCTAATTCTCTGATGCTCGCCTTTTTGGCTTTATGCCGAAGCTTATGAGATTTCGTACACTGGACCAAATCCTCCTCATTGTTTGTCTGCTTGAAGCCCATTCTTGACTTATCAGTTTTAAAAAATTAAAAAAACTGATTTGCTTCTTACCATTCATCAGTTCCATTAAACTCTTGAGTTGATAGGGAATCCTTTCCATGCACCTCAACTGCAAATCTTTTGGGCACATTACAAAGTTTTTTGCCTTCTAGTGACTCAAATACCTGGCTTTTCAGAGCTTTTTGACTTTCCTCTCTAACAGGTATTTTCATGGCACTGTCTTTTTTTTCGCAAATGCCCTCTGCTCTCTCATCTTTTATATCTCTGAACCCATCAACAGCCTTACCGACCCTTCCCTTCTTAAATTTTCCATCAGATTTTGAGCCTAGTTTTGTAGAGCTTTTGATGCCATCCCTCTTCCTATCCAGTACTTCTTTCGCGTTCTTCAGCTTTACTTGAGCTTTGTCCATAGCTTCTTTCACAGCAGAGGCAGAGGACACAGCAGCTGAGCTCACATCTACCTCAACATGTAAGAAATGAGGTGAGCTATCACCCAATCTCCCTCCAGAAGGATCATATTAATAGCCACCACTTTTGACATTGACAGGTGGCCGAGGTCTAGAGGGAGGTGGCACATGTAACGGCATCGTTCTTAGGTTGATATCTAAAATTGTTACAAACATCCCATTAGAACAAGTGCTATTTCTTTTGTATTCTCTTTGGGTCAAATCGTTTGTAAATATTTGTTCACCAGTGGTCCGGCTAGAAGGATGTGACGCAATTCTTCTAAGATGTTTTTTCTTTGTAATTCCTCCAGTGATCGCAAAATCAATATCATCAGTCACATGCAATGGTGGGTTCTTATTGTCTGCCTTTTGCAAGGGAGTTTCGATTATACAATCATATTCAGGATCAGCATGCAGCCAAGCAACCTGCCTAACCCCATTTGACATGCCCCCATTGCTTCTAAGATTAGCCTTATGATATGATATATTGAATCCCATACTGCTATCAACTGGCTCGAAACAACCTCCATCGGAGACGTAATGATATTTTCCAGAACGATCTGATCCTCCTAAAAGAGACTCAGTTTTTGCCTGCATCCTATGAGAGGAAACAAATGGATATCTATCATCAAAATTTACCCCTTTTTACATTGAAAAATTAGTCATGGAATATCAAAACGTAACATATTCGGAAGTTTTACATAGAACACATAAAATCAATGTGTGTTTATCTGCCTCAGCTCTGCCGATAGCCCAAGAACACGCAGTGGGTTTATAGGCCAATGGGTACATCAACAAGCCACGTATTGTGTTCTCACTGCTCCGTTTCAGGCACTTGGGCTCTCGACAAGCCCAGGTACATCAACAATGTGCATCAATTCTTGTTCGAAATAATGTTGATTCAAACACCAAAAGAACGGGTCTACACTTCAACGAAGAATAAAAAATCCAGAATCCAAAAACTACAGGTACATGAACTCATTTAAAATAGCTCCCCATAATAAGTAACCAAACTACGAAACTCATCTACATTAAGATTTCATTAAGACGAAAGTTCATTCTGTTAAAGCCCGCAGACAAAAACATTAAAGTTTAATTACTAAAAAATATGAATAGAATTCAAAACTTTACACTGCAGCGGCTATCATATTTATTTTCCTAAGCAGTAACCACCAAAGAAAGAAAAAAAAATCAATATTTGCTCATTTCTAGTTGTAAAATTAGCATAAAGCTAAAAACTAAGATAAAAATAAAAATAAAGATATTAGAACATTAAAAAAGAAGTAATGAGCATACCAAGCTTCTTCTGATGAATCACCATCCAGATCATGACTATCATCACCACCATTGGCTGATCTCATCAGCTCCTCGTACGAAGCAACGAATTCCAAGCCGTCAAATCCATCAAAAACGTCGTCGTGGTCAAACCTGGGGTCCCGTACATCAAACATCACGTTGACACTATCGTCTACCGGCGGAAGATCCAATACCGGAATCGACGTGCCACAAGATGCGTGGAATCCACTGAAAATTTTAGTATAGTCATCGGGCCTCGGTGACAAAGTCGGGCCACTACATGTACTGAAACTCAGCGGACCACCAAAACGTCGTCGTACATGGTTTTGCTAGAGAAGTTGGTGGCCAAGAAGTTGTTCGTTTAGTGAGTGTAGCTTGAGCAAAATCCCTGTTTGGTTTCCGAGAATGCGAGAGATTTTCCATGAAAATGAAAGTTTTAAGGTTTCTCTCACCGAGAGAGCTTTTTTTTTTTCTTTTCTTTAAAGCAATATATTATTTACAAGAGCCACTGGCAGACTGAAGAGAGTGTCGGACGGACAACGATGGAAAAGGAAATAATAAAAACAATTTGTATGAAATGACCAAAACATCTTAGGATAAATATATTTAAATTACCTAACCTTTTTACCTCTATTAGAAAAATCAACCAGATCAAGTTACGGGAATAGGCTGTTTAATAGAGGTAAAAATACCGTGTTTTTTATTATTATATAAAATCAACCAAATCAAGAAAAATGGTTTATTTTTGGAAGCGTTTCTTTTATTATCTGGTAGTTTAAAAAACACGGCATATTTCAATAATTTAAAAAAATCGATTTATTTAAGTTAGAAGCATTTTCCCCTGTGTTACATTAAGATTTTTAGGGTTATTAGGGTTTTTAATGTGTTAAGATTTAGGGTTAGAGTTTTAAAGTTTAAAGTTTTAAATTGATTAAAATTTTAACATAATAATTGTAATTATTGAATTCAATATTTAAAATATTCGTATTTACACCAATCGTTTGTGGTTGTCTATATCGAGCACTTCGTTTAAGTTGTTAACCAATAGTTTATTGCATCGTAAACCAAAAGGTCGACCAACATTGACCCGAATACGCGACAACATGAATATTCGGGACAAGTCAAACCAACAGAGGAAGATGCAAACTAGAAAACAAATATCAATTCCATTGTAATATGTAAACGTGCGGTTTTGTGAAATGATAACAAATATCAACTTTCATTTTGTGAAATGGTAACAAATATTCCTCTAAAAACATAATAATAAAAAACATCGATACAATATAAACATTCGATACAATAATAAAATTAATCAGTCTAGATGTCGATCAGAATCTGTGCCACATCGGGGTGGTCGACAGTTGCACGCTAGATTCCTTCTTGGTTCAACCTCCGGGCAGGGTTGTGGTCTCGATAGCTCATTTTCTTCGCCTTCGGTTGATTGCAATCCTTGCATTCTCCATTGTCATTGTGCATTCTCCGGTCTAAGAATAGGTGGTTGGGAAGATGACCCAGCTTGGTAGATTAAAAATCCCGAAGGTGTTTGCTTCACAAATGAAAAATGAGCATAACTATGTTGAGTCTCATACATCGATGGAATAATAAGTGGACTCTCCATCGGTGCCTGAAACATATACAGCCTATACATCATCATCGGCATTGTCTTCGGCGGAGGTGTCGATGGCACAAGCATGTAATACATCGGGGACAGATGTACTACATTCTAACCTGACATAGGACTAGAAGTAGAAAAATGTGGTGCAATATATGGTGCTTGTGTGAAGAGGATAGTGTTAGAATACGCTTCAGAATAAGATGGTACAACTGACTAGTGGGTGGTGTGGGCATCGGTTCTACGACTGTCGGTGCCGGTTCTTACGTGGGCGTTGATGATTGACTCGCCTTGCCAGCCCTTGGATTTAAAAAGGGCCGTCATGGCCTACTCATGTGGGGATGCTGACACCTCGCCTCTTCTCCATACAAATATGACTTATCATGGATCCAAAACTATGACATGTGCTCCGGATCGCATGCTAACTCCGGAACGATAATGGATTCGCGAGTAGGTAAGAAATCATACTAATTATTCCACATGTTGATATTTTGGGAGTGGAGTATCCGCTAATTCTCATCCAACTAACGCAAGTCGATAGGATGCAGATTATCAAGGTCTTGGAGTGCCACGAGAACCGATTGTTAGAATCCGAATTACTGCAACACTTTATCGATCTCGTGCATCTCGATGGTAGTGTACACTACCAATGGGACCTTTACATACCATATGTTGAGATTCACAAAGAATTTCTCAGGAATGACTTCTCGAATTGTTGCATCCTCGTATAGTGTCCATTCAAACTATATTAATGTGTTAAAAACATTAGTTATATATATACTACTAAATATGAAATCGACTACGTTAATATTATATAGTTCAAATTTAAATAAATAAATACATCCGCTTTCGATCGTTGGTCTAATGGAAACCTTATATCTTGAAACTCAGTAGGTAATCCCACATGACTCGGTCATGGTCCCACCTATTTAAATAACTTGTTAGCATAATAATATTAATTTAAATCAATTTTATTATTAAAATATATACTAAAATTTACCTTTTTACGAGTGGGAACGTATACGGGTAGTTCGCTTAATGACGTAAAAATGAAAATCAGTATCGTGCTCATGATTGCAGCAGTAAAATGTAACCACCAATTTTGATTTTTCTTGGTTGCGTCGACCGACACATCTCCTAGTACAATGTAGCCAACACAACGGACCCTCAATTGAGTTCGCCCACTCCTCTAAAATCGACGAGTTTCAACAGCCACCTTAGATGGATGAGTGTTCGTGACCTGTCCGGCATTAAGATACCTCCGATGACCTGAAGGATGTACACCCGAGCGTGTCATTCTCTTTTGACTTCAATCGAATCCTAATCCAGTGCCGTGAAAGTTCTTTGTAATCAAGCCATTTCGATTCGACCTCTGTAAATCGTCCCCAGGACTGAGCCTAAAAGTTCGCCACATATGCCTAGCCAATCACCAGACTGAATAGACCCGGTGACTATTGACCCATCCACGGGTAACCCCAACTGTAAATGTACGTCCTCTAGAGTGATAACAAACTCGTCGCATGGAAGATGGAATGTGTGTGTTTCGGGTCTCCACCTCTCCACTAATGCACCTATGAGTTTTAGGTCAAACTTACATCCCTAGCCTACAAGGGCCACGTGCCAAAAATCGGCTTCCCTCAAGTATGATTTAATCAATAGTGATGGAGGACCGTAGAGGTGTTCATAGGCCGGGCCGAGCCCAAAAACGGGCCTAAAATTTTGCCCAAGCTTGACCCGGATAAAAATACTAAAACTCAGGCCCGGCCTGGCCCGGCCAGCCCGTATTAATTTTTTATATTATTTTTAAATATATATATATATAATACATCAAAAATACTAAAAACATCATAATAAATATTTCCCAACAAATTGAAAATAAATTTTAAAAAAATGTAGACTTAAATAACACTAAGATAAATGCAACTTAACAAGCAAATGCCTCTAAAACAATAAAAAAAATTAACAAATGCCTTTAAAATAATAAGAAAATTAACAATAAAATAAGTTTTATACAATATCCAAACAATAACAACAAAATAGTAGCAACATAATAGTAAAATGGTAGCAAAATTGGGAGAAAACAACAAGAAAATAACATTCAAAAATAAAAAAATACAAAAAAAATGTAAAAAAATTTTGTCCTTTAGTGAATTCGGGCCGGGCCCAGGCTAAAAATACCTACCCGAGGCCCGGCCCATTTTTAAACGGGCCTTATTGTTTTGTCCAAGCCTATTTTTCGGGCCTATATTTTTGCTCAAACCCTCCCACATTTCGAGCGAGCCTTCGGGCCGGGCCGGGTAGCCCGACCCATGAACACCTCTGAAGGACTAGGTAGATTACGAATATGGCATTGTAAAATTCAATCTTCCACCTATTTACGTAAAAAATATACAAAATATTAATTTAATATATAACAATGAAATAAAAAAATTAAACAAAATTGAAATTTATTAAAAATTATTCTTACCATTTGCAATTGAATGACGAAAATGTGCTTGTCATCTTGACGAATTAGAGAACCAGTCATTGCTAATTATATAGAACACAAATTATTTTTTAAAATATTTTCAGAAAATATTAATAAAAAATATAATATAATATATAATTTAGAATTTTGATAGTGGTTTGAGAATTTGAGAGAATTTGGTAAGAAATGAGTAAGGGTGGGGGTTTTTATTTTCATTTTTACCATTTGGGGAGGGGGGCAACAACTATTTAAAATAGTCGTTGGAAAAGTATCCGTTAGGGGTTTTTATTGGTGACACGCAGAAAGCGCTTCTAGCTAGAAGCGTTTTTTTGGATTTCCCCTAAATTGGCCTATACACGTAAATATTTCAAAAATTGGCCTATTTCGGTAATTTTGGAAAAAAAATTTGGCATTTTTTTGGTAATTTAATCAATATATCAAATAATTTCAAAAAATATAAAATATAAAATTCTAATAAAATTAAAATATATGGAAAAACCAAAATAATTAGATGCTTTTAGAAATTTAAAAAATATATAAAAATTCGATATATTTAAAAAAATAAAAAAATATTCAAATTAAGTTTGATTAGCATTGACTGATATTGACTAGGGGTTGACCCCTTCGTCAAGTTTTAATTTGAATTTTTTATTTTAAAATTTTAAAGATATTTCTCAAAATTATATGTAAACTATGGTTTAATGTGTAATTGTGTACATGAACTTTGATTTTGTATAATTTTATACATGAAATTTTAGTTTGATCCAAATCTTTTAAATTATTAATACAATTATTGATATAATATAATTTTATGTTTATATATTGCATTCATAAATAATTATATTTATCCAATATAAAAATAAATTTGATGTATTTATTTTTTAAAATGTAAATGATTAAATCAAAAATAAAGT
Source organism: Gossypium anomalum (assembly GCA_025698475.1). Taxonomy (NCBI): domain Eukaryota; kingdom Viridiplantae; phylum Streptophyta; class Magnoliopsida; order Malvales; family Malvaceae; genus Gossypium; species Gossypium anomalum. The sequence continues at coordinate 24,591,876 of CM046966.1, forward strand.
TTAATTATACATTTGAACCACAATTAGAGTTTCACCTGTATAATTCTACTAAATTAAAATTCATGTATACAATTGCACATTAAATTAAAGTTCATGTATAATTTTAAGATTTATCCCAAAATTTTATATATTTGAGTTATTTATATTTTATGTATTTACTTTTAATTATTTATTTTATATAATTTATATACTATAAATAGTAAAATTTAAAATTTTAATTTTATATAATTTTTAATTTTATTTATATATTATAAAATTTCAGAATTTTTAAAAATATATATACTTTTTAAAATCATATTTTAAATTAATTTTATTTTATATTTTTAAAATTTTATTTCAAAATTTAGATTTTTTCCTTTTTTTTGGAGTAACTTGTTATAAATAATTACATGACAATGGTTATATATGCATTTTTTATGTGAAATGTCACACTAAGGGTGTAAAAAAGATACTGGTACTTGCAAGCTACTCAAGTTTAATTCGAAAAAAATGAACTCAATTAGATAGTTATCGAGTCGAGCTCAAGCTCGAGCTATCAATCAAGCCAAACTTGAGTTTAATAATGCTTGACTCAAATGGCTCTCAGACCTTATTGAGCTTTTATATTATTAAATTACATTATTACTCTTAATATATATTATTAACCTTAAATTGAATTATTGAGGCAAGCTGAAGTTCGAGCTTAAGTACAAAAATTGGTAAACAAGCTTAATTGAGCTCAAACTTGAATAGCTCAATTATATCTCTAATCGAGCTCGAACTTAAAAATAGATTTTTGATTGAACTCGAATCAAATATCGAACTCCAAATTTTAAGTCAAATTTAAGTTTAACAGTATTTGAACTCGGCTCAATTACACCCATATATTACACATGATTGAGCGACATTATTATTTGCCATTGTTAACTAACCATTAATACCGTGATGCAATAAAAAAATTACTACTTTTAATAAAAAGGATTTCAATAAACAAAAAAAATAGATACTAAGTTAAACAAATATAATTTAAGGGTGAATTATATTTAAGCCTATTATTTATTACTATTAATCAATTTTAAATTGCTTTTTTTTTTTTTTTGGCTGTTTGAATTAAGATTTAATCATTTTAATTGCATTGAGGAAGACGATGAAGAAAGAAAATTTAAAATCTATGATAAAAATTTATGTTTTAAGAAAAAAAAAGTTGCAATGAAACAAGTATTAAGGAGTGAAATCAGCTAAAATCAGTAGCATTAAATAAAGGTCATCAAGCAACATGCACACACCTCTGGTGGGAGCTTGGGAAAGGAAGTGAAAGTGAGTGTAGATTTTGCAGCATAAAGGAAAAGGAGTCTCCATGTGTTGTCAACATGCAAAACAAGGTTTAGCCTTGGTTGCACTTGCATCCATGTATGCAACCCTGGTTCCAAGCGGTCCAGGGTTTTAGTAGCCCCACTTTTCATTACTCTCCCCCTGGGGTTTTGGACCACCATCAATATTATGGTCATCTGTTTTGGTTCCCGCCTCTTCATGCATTCATAATAACCACACCATTTCATTAGACAGCTTCATGCAAGCTGTATTGGAATAATGCTTCTATCTGTTGCTTATAAATTACTAGTTTAATGATACATTAAAGTTACATTTTGTACGAATGTTATTTTTTACACATATTTTAGTATATAAGTTGATAATTCTATTGGTAATATTTAGCCACTTCTCTGACTTATTTTTAGTGAAGAGAGGATAACTTTTTCGTTTATTTAAAGATGTCTTAATTCTTACAAAGCTTTTTAATCATTTATAAATTTTAAGTTTAAAATTGTACCTCTTATATTATTACAATAGACGGAAGTTCCTTTATAAGTTAATATGTCCGAGAGTGGAACTGTGTAATTGATTTGTTTGAGATAAAAAAGAAAAGTAGAATTATTGGAGAGTTGAAATACCGAGTGAGGGTCGGGGACCCTTCAATTACCTCAGTCATATATACATCAATTACCAATACGACCATAACATAGAAGATGGCTAACTCTGGGGCCTCATGTTTGCCACTTTTTCATCAATTTATACCTATGCACTGCTCAAAACTAACTCATCATTCTTGCACTTAAATTTGTCTCGCTTTGCTTAATCATGTAACATCTCTTAATGGTTACACATTAAGAAGCCTTACCAGTTAATGCAAAAACGTCAATTACCGACTATCAGTCCAACATAAACCATGTATGAAGCAGTTTAGACCAACTTTATTTCAGCATTCAAGTGGCTATTGTTGGGCTCAATTTTAGCTCGGGGCCTAAATCGAGCCAAACCCAAACATTAAATTAAATACCAAATTAATCCCTAACCCAGTAAATCCAAGGCCCAAAATTTTACAGTGGCCCAATACCCAATTACACAAGCCAACAACCCAAATTCTGGTTTCAGAAAGGGAAACCCTAGCCAAAGCAGTTGGCGCCGCAAGGGGCATCCACCTCCACGCCACGCCCGCACTTCGGGCCTTCACGTTCGCTCCATGTAGCCGCTTCAGTCACGTCTCCATACCTGCAACAGAATAACCGCAACCACGACAGCAATTGACAGCAAAAATATCTAGGGGTTTTTCTTTTATTTTCTTTTATGATTTTTTTTTCCTTATTCGGTTATAAAAGGGAAACCGAATGTAATTTTGAGGGAGGTGGTTACGGATTGTATACAAAATACACAAAAAAATCAGTAGGAAGGAACTAAAGAATATTTTCAAAGGTGATTATTTACTGCAGCTTTATTTTGCTTCTTTTTTTTTCCCTTTCCCATTCGAATCCACAACACGAACTAAAGATAGGAGAGAAAGAGAGGGACTCACCGCGCATCGTGCTCACACCGTCGGGGGGCCCTACTTCGCTGGTCGCAAACGGCTTTTGGGGTGGTTGAAGGCTTGGGCATAGGCCTTTTGGCAAAGAATAGAGGGGAGAGTGAGGGGATCTCAAAACTTTAGGGTTTTGTTTTTAAAAAAATCAAAGTTAAAATGTTTTTTTAAGCAAAAAAAAAAGATTCTAAAACATGTTTTAATTCTAAGTAATAAAATAAAACAGTATTGGGGTGGGGGGAAAAGGCCCACGTGTTGACCCAATTCATAGGCTGGGTCCGCGTATTTTTACCTTAAATGGGTAATTTGCGCGGCCAGTCCTTCCCATTTACGCCAGTTTTAAATTAGCCCATATTTGCATTTTATTTTTTTTAAAATTTTCCCTTAAATTTCTATGTTATTGCAATTTAGCCTGCCCCTAGGTGCTGCGTTTTGGAGATTTGGATCATTTGCGTTCTCAGTCCTTGTGAATTCATGCACATTGAATTGTGGTCTGACAATGAGCCTTAATCCCCTAAGCAGTAGGGTAACAGGTTGGAAAATACAGATCTCCCTTAAGTAGTAACGGAGCGGATCGAAGATGGTGAGCCCTAACCCCCTAAGCAGTAGGGTAACAGGCTAAAAATTACAGATCTTATCTCCCTAAGCAGTAGTAGAGTAGATCGAAGACGAGTTCCTATACCCCTGAAGATGCAGTGGGTTAAAGTGAGGTTACTTGAAGAAAGAGATCATCACGAAGTCAAACCTTGGCAAGACCGGGCAAAATTGACCCATTCAAAGTCTTTGCTCTATCCTCGTTACACGACAATTAGCAAAGAGGGGCAGCTGTTGGGCTCAATTTTAGCCCGGGGCCTAAACTATCGAAACCATTTTTATTTTGAAAAACGGGGATCGACTTTTAAACGAGGTATGGAGTTGCCACCAATCCTTTTTGTTTAGGTGTGATCGGGTCACTCTGTGGTCGATCATTTTAATAAAGCATTTTGGTTTATTAAAGCAACGTTTTTGTTCTACGAAAAACTAGAAGACGGATTCGGGAGTCGGTTACGCGCGAGAAAGGGTTAGCACCCTCGCAACGCCCAAAATTGGTACTGTATTGATCGATTAACGTCCTAATGTTAAAAATCTGAAAATATTTTAAAATAAAATCTTTAAAAACGTTTGGAAATCTTGAATTGGATATTGAGATTCTCTCGTTCAGAAAGAATAAAATATCATATCCAGCACGATAGGACACAACATTTCAAACCCTCAATACAAGATTATCTCATGCTTCCTAAAACTCATGCATTTGAAAAATTAAAAGGATATTTGGCTCTTTGGTAAAACGGTGAACCGAAACTCAACACGATTGGGCACGATCCCTCGAGTTTCCAAACACGAAATATTGCATCATTTTAATTTTTAAAAAAACATGGAGGAAATTTCAAAAGGATATTCCGCATTTTAGTTGAACGAAAAATCGAAACCCAGCACGATAGGACACGATTCCTCGAACTCCCAAACACGAAATATTTCCTTATGTTGATAAGGTTCTTTGAAACGCGGGTGGTTATAAAAGCGATCTAAAGTATATAAAATAATTTTTTTAAAAAATTAGTTTCCATTCAAGATAAAATAATATATAAAACTCTTTAAAAATAATATATAAACAATTCAAAATATATAATGTGTAAAAAAAAGTTTGAAATACATAATATATGAAAATATTAAAGTAAATAATGTATAAAAATTTGAAATGAGCGTTATATAAAAAGTTAAAATAGATAATAACAAAAAATGTAAAATAAATAAATAAATAAATAGAATGTTAATAACAAGAGTAAAAACATATATAAGAAAAGTAATAATGAAAATAATATTAGTATATAAATAGAAATATAATAATAGTAGAAATATAAATAGATAAATAAAATTAGATAAATAACAATAGTATTAAAATAACAAAATAAATATAAATAGAAACATAATAATAATAGCAATAATATATTAAATTAGCTAATTTGAAAATAAAATAGCGAAAATAAAAAAGGATTAAATCGAACCTTAAAGTAAAATTCTGGGGCAAATCAAAGATAAATAAAAGAAAATAGACCAATTTGAATGTGCGAATAACAAGGAGTGACCAAAAGGGAAATAATCCCCACCCTCCAAAACACACAGCTTCAAGGAAGACCAAAATGTAGTCAAAAAAAATTTTAGGGCCAAAATTAAGAATAATGAAAACTTAATTGTAAAAAAAATAAAAAAATAGAAGGGCTAAAAGTAATTGGACGAATTTAGAAAAAACAAAGAAATTAAAATGAAATGGACAAAATTCCCACGTAATTGAAAGAGAAAAAAAAATAATTCAATTCCAATGAAAATAGGAAAAGAAAGAATAATCCAATTCCAAATTGAAGTAGGAATACCAAAAGTAATCGATCCCTTTCAAAGAACAAAATACCCCTATTTATATACATGAGGTTTACTAAAAATAGCCTAACTAATTTAATAATAAAATAAAATAAAATAAAATAATATCAAAATAATATCTTCCTATTTTTAGCCTTTTGCCAAGTCAACAAAATTTGATAACCCCTTGGCTTTCTCCATCTTTTTGATTTGGCCACAATTTAATGATTGTCTTTCAATTTGGCCCTTTTTGGCTTGTTTTCGACCGATTGCATCCTTTAGTTTCGATTATTATTTTTTCAGGCCCAGGCCAAAATTGGCCTATTAGAATAGGTCCCCAGATACCAACGATAGGAGCAACGCTGTAACTGACTCCCTTTTGGGGTGAGATATGTGTTTAAGCGGATCTCAGGACTTTGAATATGACAGAGATTATAACTTATCTCCTGATTTGTTAAGAATGATAGAGCAGGATGAAAAACAGATCCTACTCTACAAAGGGTCAGTGGACATTTCGAGCCTAGAAAAGAGGTGGAGGTCGAAGCCTAGCTCACCGCAAAAACAAAGCGAATCGTCATTGAGTTATTCCAAGAAATCAAAGAGGTTTTCGCGTGATCATGTCAAGATATACCCGAGATATAAAGACCTGTGGATGATAAAAAATGTCTATACGCTGTCAGACGGACACATATTAATAGCTTCACGGTAGCCACGCTAATCATGAGGTTTGGGTACTGTTGATCCACCATAGAAGGAGATTGCATCAGCTATTTAGTGAGACAAGATTCATGTGCCTTATTCATTTCTTCATAAGATTTTCTCTATGTGGGGCATAGATTTTATCAGGTCATTCCAACATGACTGTTACAATCAGTTCAACAGCTTTCGAGCGTTGATTCAAGACCTATGAATTACCAAGACGGCTCAGGCTCTAATTCGAGGAATAATTCAATTAATCCCATTATCTCCGATCTCGATGAAGAAACAGAAAAGACAAGAATCGAACTCTCGAAACAATTAGAATATCGATGCAAGTGGTTAGAGGAAAAATTCAAAGCAATGGAAAGTGTTGACTATTATTGCAGAATTGATGCTAAGGATTTGAGTTTAGTTCCAGACTTAGTGCTTCCCCCCAAATTCAAAACTCAAGAGTTTGAGAAGTACAACGGGACTAGCTGTCCTGAAAAAAAGACAAGAATCGAACTCTCGAAACAATTAGAATATCGATGCAAGTGGTTAGAGGAAAAATTCAAAGCAATGGAAAGTGTTGACTATTATTGCAGAATTGATGCTAAGGATTTGAGTTTAGTTCCAGACTTAGTGCTTCCCCCCAAATTCAAAACTCAAGAGTTTGAGAAGTACAACGGGACTAGCTGTCTTGAAGCTCACATCACCATGTTCTGCAGACTAATGGCAGGCTATGTCAATAATGACCAATTATTGATTCACTGTTTCCAAGAAAGTCTGGCTGGGGCAGCATCCAAATGGTACAACCAATTGAGCCGTACCTAGATCAATTCATGGAAAGATCTAGCACAAGCCTTCATGAAACAGTATGGCCATGTGACGGACATAGCGCCTGATAGGACCACTTTATAGAATATGAAAAAGAAGCAAAATGAGAGCTTCAGGCAATATGCCCAAAGATGGAGAGAGGTAGCAACACAAGTCCAGCCGCCTCTTCGTATAGTTTCCAGATTATCTTTCTTACCCATTATTCATTTTATTTTATATTAAAACTTGTTATATTTCGTTTGTGTAATTTGTTTGGAAATTCTTTTAAATTGGCTTCTAATTCGTTAGCTTACAGCTATTAACATTTGTGTCTATATAGTATATGTTGCCATTGCTTATTCCCTAATTTGTTCCTTCGTGTCCTCTTGCCATTCTTGATTATTCATGAAATATTATTGCCACATTTTTATTTCATGCTCAATATTATGTTTGTATGATTGTTTTTTAAATTCCAACTTTTCGCCCAACATCAATTTTTTTTACCTTAAAGTAAATCAAACGAATATATTTTGAGCTGGTTTCATAATTGCATATTTTGAAACTCCTCAAAACAATGCAATGTTTCGTGTTAGGAAGCTCGGGAAATCGTGCCCTATCGTGTTAGGCTTCAATTTTTCGTCCAACTAAAATACAGAATATCCTTTTGAAATTACGTCTATGTTTTCTTTTTTGAACATGAGGCAATATTTCGTGTTTGAAAATTCGAGAAATCGTACCCAATAGTGCTGGGTTTCGATTTACCGTTTGACCAAATAGCCAAATATCCTTTTGAAATTTCAAATGCATGAGTTTTGGAAATCATGAGATGATCTTGTATCGAGGGTTCGAAACGTTGTATCCTACCGTGCTGGATATGTCATTTCATTCTTTCTGAACGAGAGAATCTCAACATCCAAGTCAAGTTATCTAAACGTTTTAAAGGAATTGTATTTTAAAATCTTTTTCAAATTTTCAACATTAGGACGTTAATTGATCAATACGGTACTAATTTTGGGCATTGTGAGGGTGCTAATCCTTCCAAAGCAAAATTCTGGGGCAAATCAAAGATAAATAAAAAAAAATGGACCAATTTGAATGACATATTCGAAGAGGGAATCGGGGAATAAAAGTTCCCAAACCTTTGCATACTTGAGAGTATTTTGAACAATGGGACTGTGGAAGAGATCCCTGCATTTTTAGAGCTAATCTAGAGTAATATTCACAACACGCATCAAGAAGTCGAGACTCAGCAGGTCCAGGCAAAATTGACCCTTTTATAGTCTTTGCTCCATTCTCGTTACACGACAATGAGCAAAGAAGGGCAGCTGTAATATGCCCCCGTTTTTCAAAATAAAAATGGTTTTGACAGCTATAATTGGAACCAACTTGATTTGGTTCGATTATTGTTAGCCTGTTTAAAAGGATTGGAGTTGAAGGTTCAAGTTTTACTTATTTCATTCAACATCTCCACCAAATAAAAAAAGAAGAAAAGAATTTATTTGAAAGAAGAGTAAAGGAGGGTGGGAAACAATATTATCATACGAATGGAAATTGCTTGGTAAAGAAACGAAACACAGTGGAATCGATCCCACACCTCAGAGTTACTGAGTGGTTGATATAGAGCAGGTTTGGTTTCGGAACCAAAAATATCAGAAGGAACTACTGGTCTTACAAGTTTCGCCATAGGTTTGGCAATTGTTTAGAGAGAAAGGGAAGGGAACCCAACAACCAGGACCAAAGATATATTATGGGATCAATGTCGTTATTAGGGTTAATACACAACAATTATCAAAAAGTAGGTTCTGTTGGTTGGATGATTTGTAAAATGAATATGATGTTTGTTATGAGTTCAGTTAAAAAGCTATAAAGTTGGCCATCCATATTCGTCTCCGAAGCCTTTTTTTTTTTTTTTTTGTTTAAGAAACATTCTAGATGGACCATTTCTATGATTTTTTTTTTGTGCAACCATTTCTATGGCTTTTCATACCCTTTTCTTCAGCTTATTAATTACTACTTTAAATTTCATTTTTTTATTTTATTTTTTTCTTGAGATCAAACCGATTGGACCAATTGTATTGGGAACCAATTAGAATATTAATCCAGAGAAAGAGGTTCGATTTTTTTCTTGTTCAATTTATTTTTTGTAAACTTTTAATAATTTATTTAATCAATCAAATCAACTGATTGAACCGATTGGTTTGGGAACCAAAGACCTAACAGGTAATCTGGTTACAAAAATATTACTTCTCCTTTTAAACGTGTTTAACCTATCATTTAAATTTTAAATTAGTATTCACAAAATCAACATTGTATTATTTAAATTCTTCCATCTGCCTGGTTATTAATTTAGACATTAAATTTTTATTCAAATATACCGTGGGACATATTTAAAACACATAAATTAAATTGTAAATGTATATATACTTACCTAATGGCCAAATTGGATCTCAGATATTTAACAATATCATTAAAATTTAAGAGACTATTTCTTTTTTTCTTTTTTAACATGTCGGTCCAAGCTATCCAAATAGTAAATAGAACATATTTTAAATATGTTCCATGAAATATATAAACTAAAATTTAACTGTTACATTAATGACTGAACTAATAAAATAATTTGATTGATAAGATATTAATATTTTAAAGAATCAATTAAAATGTTTTAAATTTTTAAATTTTGTGACTGAATATAAAAGTTTAAAAGTTGGGCTATAATTTCAACAACTTCTCGTTGAATTAACCTTAATTACTACTTTCATAAATTAAGAAAAGTAGTAGTAATTACTACTATAAAGTAGGGAAGTAGACACAAGTAGGATATATTTTGCTTTAGCTAGAAGCAAACTAATGCTAATGGAGAAATATGGTAAGCACTGCTGTTTGAATTGGATTCTACCAATTAGTTAGACTGGTTTGATTGGAATCAGTCAAGAGACTAATTTAAAGAGTGATTTTGAATCGTTTAGATTGGAAATTAATACAAATAGGTAGAAATGGTTAAAAAAATCGATTGAATCTGTTAAACTGATTAAATCAAATTTTTTAAATTGATCCAACCTATGAAATAATTATCTAACCAATTTAATCATAGATCCGATTTAAAAAATAAAAAAAAAAATGAACACAAAATCTGAAGGATGGGATGGTTAAGTAAAGTGGGTAAAATACTTTAGAGATTAGGGTACAAATAATTGAACAAATGATTTTAGCATGCAGATGCAATTAATTATAATTTGTTTTCACCGACTTTTAAGGAAGAAGCTTCACTTTTATTAACCATCTAGTGGAGGTATTGGCTATTAGGAAGAGCCCATTATGATTTATGAACATCCATAGTGGATTTTGAGTGAAATGGGTGGCTGTGGTGCAATTATGCACATCTTTTACCAACCAATAAGGACGGTCTTTCTTTGCATTGCCTTGGCTGATAAGGTTTTAGAACTTATTATATAAAAATAGTTATATTTCGTAATCGTTCAAATCATATCATTATAATCACATTTATTAAAAAAAAGAAAAAAGAAAAAGAGTCAATCATTCGTTATACATAATTAAATGGTAGAAAAGATTTTAAAAAATGATTGACGTTTTTTTTATAAATGTAAATCTGTGATAATAATTTCATTTGTTGATGTTTCAATATCACCCTACCAATGAGGGTGGGATGCGTTATTAAAAGTCAGGACTCGGCCCTTATTCACGCCTAAATGTGCATCGGCCTTCATTTATCTCCATAATCGGGCTTCGCCCCATCTGCAAAATTCTGCTTCACCATCAGCTTTAAAATGCGAGGCTTTTGTCATTTGTTAGGGTGTGCATTGCATTATGAATGATATTTCCTTTCTAATAATCGGAGAAGAGTAGCTTGAGCTAAAACATAATACTTCTACCATTGGGTCGTTAGCCGCATTGTGAATGATATTGTTTTCCTTATTTCTTTTCTTTTCAAACAGGAAGAAAGAAAATTCAAAATTTTAGAGATTAATCAACCCTATACTTGCAAATTACTCCTCAAACACATACGTATTAACCTAAAAATAATATATATCTAATAAGAAAAAAAAATTAGGATTAAAATAAAAATCAGCACATAAAAATAGTAGTCAATGCTAATCTCTAAGAAAAAAATTGAAGTATTTCACAAATTTCACCTTTAGTGTTGGGTTTTGAAAATAATTTTTTTTTATTTCAAATTCTAAGAATTTTGAAAATTCAAATATTTATTTTACCAATCCATGAAGAATCACCTCTGAATTTTAAAAATCCCTCTTCCATCTTTGGGATCCTCAAACACCAGTTTGCAGCATAACTGGAAACAACTACCTGCACGTTCTTATTGGCAGTAAACATGATCAAAGCAATTGAGCTCAATTACAAATACATAAGACACCACCTTGGATGACTTGGAACATCCAGAGATTAGTTTGCAAAATGAAGTTCGACTTCTAAATAGCCAAAACGGGTGATAAGGTTAGCCGAATGACTGTGCTCTATAATTCAATTTTCAACACCTCAGCCAGCACCACCAAAATTATTGCAACTGAAATGCAGCCATTCTGAGCTGATTACAAAATATCCAGTAACATTGAATCTCAAAAAAAAAAAAATTTGAATTACCACTCCTAAGCAGCTTTTGGCGCTTTATCTGGTATAATGTTATCAGGAAGGATAAGCTCAGGAGGTGTCTCACGAACAACCCCAAGCATTGAATCATATTCCTCATCACGGCGTGCAAATTTCTTGCGGAGCATCGTCCCTAACTCAATTTCATCAAAGCTCTTTGCATTTTCTGCTGCATGAACTTGCGCCAAATTGGTATAATTGAGAGCTGACTGAGAAATGAAGGTCATCTCTTCTTCTGTTAGCTTTCTTAGGAACTTGGCAGGGTTACCTCCCCAAACCTGTATTTGTAAAGGAAAATATATGTTAACAAGTTTAGAACTTCCTTTATAACGTTTGCTTTTTGAGCTAAAAGTTGATCCAATTCATCTCCCCCATGTTAATCTAAAAATTTTAACTCTGAGAGGACCACGAGCAAAGCCACCACCAAGGTTTTCTTGTCTAATAAGTGCTAAAACTAACATGTTTTAACCTCATTTTTAATGCGTTTTTTGATATTCGATATTAATTGTGAGTTTTATACTTAAATTCATGAGTTAACGTTTAATAGAGCACTTGGAAGCAAAATGAGCAAAAACCGAAGCGTCGAAGCAAGTTGCAAGATCCACACGGGCTGAACAATTTTACACAACCGTGTGACCCACACGGACGTGTGGTAGACCGTGTCGATTTCGCGGAATTGCGCACCGAACTGCGAAAAATCACGATTTTTGAGTTTTTTAGGTCTTCTAAGATGTATATATGACAAAAATAAGAACATAGAAGAGAGCCGTCAAAGAATACTCAAGAAAATACCTCGAAAAACATCATTGACGCCGACTTCGAAGTAGATTTCCATTAATATTGAAGATTCTCAATTGATTTCTTAAAAAAATATCATGAGTTTTTTTGTTTCTTCGATTATACTGTATTTTGGATGTTTTTATTTTCAAACATGAATTAATTTTTTAAATACTTAAGGGAGATGAACCATATGATGAATTTTGTCATTTGATTTTTATTTTACGCAATAAATACTTAATTCTTATTCTCAGTTATGTATGTTTAATTCTTGGTTTGATATTTCTAAAGTATTGGTCCATGTTTCATGTGCTTAATCGAAGGTTGAATAGACCCTATTTAAAAGTAGATCTTACGTAATTGAGTGGAATTGCATGCAATCCTAAAAATAGGACGATATAAACATACTGAATTAAAGTCAAATCTAATAAGGGAATCCATAGTATGAATTAATACAATAATAGAGGTTTTAATTAGAAAGAAATTTCAATTAATCAATCTAAAGTCAGTTGCTCTTATGCTCAACGAGATGTGAATAATTTAGGGATTTCTACGGATCAAGATACTAAGTAAAGAATTTGCGTAATTTAGATTGATAGTGACAAATGAAATTTAAGTGAATTCTTTCCTGGGTATTATTTTACTTATTAGTTGTTAATCAATTACTTTTGTGTTTTGTTATTTATTGTGTTTGTTAGTTAATTAATTTAGTTAATTTTAGTTTTAATCATACACTCGAATTATTTGGTTAAATAATAGAAAAACGATAATTACTAATATTTTTAGTCTTCGTGAGAACGATATCTTTATTCACCGTAGCTATAGTATTAATTGATAGGTGCATTTGCCTTAGTTTTGTGACACATCATTGTCAAAGCTTGACAATGGCGGGTTTCCTCACTCCACATTCATAGTAGCTGATATGAGAATGCAGGTTGGCTCAAGCTTCAACTTTCAAAAGTGGCAAACCCTACTAGTTATGACCACATTCTCTAGCTTTTAGCAAATGAATTATATTTGTTGCTCAATGTTGTCTTCAGTACTATCATATCTATTTTACGTATTTCATATATCTTTGAACTATAAAAGTTGCATCTAACAAGAAAGTTATGATATTAAAATAAAATCTATAAGATTTAAATCAAGATTAACACCTAAATGTCAATGAAGAAGTGCCACTAACCTCTCCACACGGAATCCTAGTATTCTGCCTCACAAGAGCTCCGGCAGCAACCATGGCATGCTTCTCAACATAAACACCATCTAATAGGGTAGCCCCCATACCAACAAATGCTTCATCCTCAACAGTACATCCGTGTAAAACAGCACTATGACCTGTCCAGTTTTTATCAGTAATTACTTTTTCATGATACTAAAACCACAAAAAAGTACCACTTTCAAGGATGGATCACTCACCAACAGTAACATTACTTCCAATAATCGTTGGTAAAACCTTCCCGCTTAAGTTAGATTTTGCAACATGAACAAGGGAGTTATCTTGGATATTTGTTCCAGACCCGATACTGATGCTATTGACATCACCTACACACATCAAAAGTCAGATTCAGAAAAGGAAATTCAGGATGGACTTATAGCATGGCACAACACACAGAGATGAGGGAGACGAAGGACTCATAAAGTTCCTTAAGAAAGAAACTGAGGAGTTTTACATCGATCTCATTTTTCAATAGAACACCATAAAATAGATGGATCAATGAGAGATCATGACTTTTGAAGTCTCTTATCCTGTGATATTCATATTTTTATTTGTCATAGAAGTAACACAATCCAACACGTACATAGTTAAAGGCTTACAGCTTATGCGACTTTAGTAAAAACAATAGATGAACTTTGCTATTTTGCCATTAATCATACATAATACAGTTTAACTACAAGTTTCTCACCAACCCCAGCTCCGCCATGAAATAATCCTTAGTTTTGCCCTTATGCCACAAGATGTCATAATTTTAACAAAAGGATTAAGAACTAAGATCATCATATCATACTAACACGTTCATTACAGTCATTGGTATCATGGTGATCATCTCATCTATGTGCTAAAACATATCCTTTCGCCTAACCACATAATTGCTTCCAAACATCAGCAGTGTTTGGGACATCAGAAGTGTTTTCAAATGCCATGAAGGATATTGATTGTAAAAAGGTCCCATCTTTGAGACAAGAAGTGCAATTTATGATTAAAATACCAAACAACATTTGCTGCATGCTTGATACAGAATACCAAACAAACATCCTTAGCTTCATTTTCCTAAGACAATAATGATTGTAACCATGCATTCGGAACTTTGGTTTCAGAAATTAAATTAATTATTAATCAAAGAACAAAACTAGTTCAATTATAAAATCCTCAAACCCTAAACTTCCAAAAAAAAAAAAGTGACCTGATTTACAACATAAATGCGTTTAACACTCACCAGCTAATTAAAAAAAAAATGAGACTGCTTACCTCTCAAAACACAGCCATACCAGATAGAAGAACTCCGTCCAACCTGAACATCGCCGATGACAGAAGCGCTAGGTGCAACAAAGGCTTCTCTATCAACAATTGGAGCTTTGTCGAATACGTTCATCAACGTCCGATGCCTCGACACTGAAACAAACCAAATCCGAACAAATTGATCAAAGTCTACTCCTTTTCGATTTAAGAAGTAATTTTCTTTAAATTATAAAATCGCAGTTGAAGATGAAGCATATATCCGTCGAAGAAATCGATCAAATTATAAAATTGAATGAAGGGGGAGTTAGGTTTTAAGGCACCCACGCTGTTCTTGGAAGTAGTAATTGCCTTGGAGGCGACATCCAAGGCGATCGAGGGCTTGGCCGGTTTCTCGGATCCAGAATCCAACCGTGTAGATTGCTTTCCCCAATGTTCCCATCTTCTTATCCTTATTCTACTTCAGATTGACGGAGATAATTGTTTTCTCTTGAAGATCTGAGAGAAATCTTTTTTTTCTTTTTCCTCAGCTGAGAAAGTAAAAGGCTTTGAAGTGGAGAAAAATGGAGAGAGAACTATCCCCCGTGTCCAGCAACCATCCTCTCCTTCCCTACGGCTAGTTGTATTACAGTATATCATTTGTCTCAATTATTTTCTGCCACGTGTGTTTCCGCTTTGACATATGGGAACGCCGTCGTATTGGCTACTTTCGTTTTCTTTAAATTTTTGTTGTTACCCTTTCCATGCCTATATTTCTCTCCAATCCTAAACCAAATATCAACTTAAACTAAATTATGGCGTACCCAATTGTGTAATAAATTTAATAAAAATTGATACAAAAATTAAATGTGGGAATAGTTAAAATAATAAAATTAAAATAGATAAAATTATGATGTTTTTGGTTTAAACCTGTTTATAGATTAAGTTTAGATAATAAAAAAAATGAGCCAATTTAAAATATAGGTTATGTTTAAACCGGAACATTTAAGACTCAAGCTCAACCTGACATGTTATTAAAATTTTAATATATCATATTATTTTATTTTTATATATTATGAAATTTATAATAAATAAAAATTTAATCTATAATAATATATAATACTATAATTTAAACATTAAAAAATGTTAAGATATATATATAATATTAGTAAATGAAAAGTATTAAATTAAAATAATATAAAAACTTAAACAATTTTAGGCACATATTTTGGGGTGAGCTTGGGCAAACACTAAGTGTTAGTATCATGCTTAAATTCGACTTGAACTCGGCTTAGCTCATAAATACCATTACTTTGGTTCAAATATCACATTTCTCATTTATATACATATATTTTTAAAAAATATATCAAAATATAAAAAATGTAAATGCCTTCAAAATTAATATTTATTATCATATAAATAAAAAAATATTTGGTAATTTCTTAATTAAGTTGAAATTGATGAAAAGTTTCTTGTTGAATGACCACATCGAAATCTTGAGGTTAGAAAAAAGGGATGAGGTTAGAAAAAAAATTTTGAGTCAGAATTAAATTATATATTTTTACTACCGTAAAAATATAAATTTATTATTTTAATAATTTATATATTTATAATTTTTAAAAAAATTAAATAAAATTTTTATCAATTTTAAAAGGTCAAAGTACAATTTTATTATTATTAATTTAAAATTTTATAAATTATTCATAAACCCTTTCGCAACTGCATATAAATTCTTCACTCTTTTCTTATCATTTCTAAGTTATTTTTTTTTATAGTCTTAACTTTCTCGTGTCCTAAGAGACCAAAATGATTCAACATGTTTCATATCTATAACATCTATAATCCACGACATAGTTAAAAAGAGAATAGAATAAAACCTCTATAAAATAATAACTCAAAAAAATTCTTATTTTATCGAGGTTATTAATTTATCGATAAATAAATATTTTATTAATTTATCGATAAATTAATTTAGAGAATATTTCATATTTTATGCATGGGTTTTTTTTTTTATTTATCAAAATCTACTATGCATGTAGGTGCAATGAATCAAAGTTAATTGGTTCATGTAACCAACAAAAAAAAAAGAGTTAATTAATTAGTTCATGTAACCAAAAAGAAAAAAAGAGATAATGGTTTCAAAATCCAATACGTATATATTCATTGCATAGATTAAAAAAATTATTATAAATAAACATACGTACGTATCAAAATATTGTAATTCATATAATCTTTTTCTCCATGGCTTCCCATTTGAAAGATATAAAAAAGTCTGCATTGACAGATGAGAAGAGAAAAGCATTATGTGAGTACAAAAATGAGCATCCCTCTTCAAGTCAAAAAGATTTGCAACAATGGGTTCAACAAACATTTGATCTCTCTATTAGCCAAACAATAATATCAAATACTCTTAAAAGGTCATTTGACTATTTGTCAAAAGAGATAAAGAATAACAATGTTAAAATGCACAAATCAGCCAAATATCCCGAATTAGAGAAGGTATTGTATGAGTGGTTTCTCCAATATTAAGAGAAAGTAAACATGACTAGAGAAATGATTCAAACTAAAGCAAAAGAGTTTTTGCAAAAAATGTATGGTGATTCAATTCCAAATTTAACTTCTCAATTGGTTGGCTAGAACGGTTCAAGGCAAGATATGGGATTAAGTCTTATAGAAGATTTGGTGAAAGTGGTTTAGTTGTTATAGAGAATATTGAAGATGCTTTACCTCAAATAAGAGCTAAATTGGAAAAGTTTGATTGGAAGGGTATCTATAATATGGATGAAACAGACTTATTTTATCGTTTGCAAGCAGATCATTCACTGGGTACAAAGCAATTAGGAGGACGGAAAAAGGACAATGAAAGACTTTTTATTATATTTTCAATTTGTGTATTGTTTTAAGAATTGTTTTAGTCTCATTTTTTATTTGTTTCTTGTTTTAATATTTATTTTTATGTTTTTAAATGTATTTGATTTATTATATTTTAAAATTTCTTATTTAATGAAATAAGCTAAAAAAAATTAATATGGGCCGAGCCGGGCTCGGGCTTAACAATTTTATTTTGGGTCGGGCCTAAAATTTTGTCTGAGCCCGACCATCCCATGCACACCTCTAATTGCAATGGGGATGGTTCAGATAAAATGCTTTTTTGGGTTATTAGTAAGTTTGCTAATCCTAAATGTTTTAAACATGTGAATATTGACAATCTCAACTATCATTATTGAGCCAACAAAAAAAGCATGGATGACTGGATTACTTTTTCAAGATTTTGTTTGCTGGTTTGATGCTAGAATGATTGGTAGAGAGGTGTTGCTTATAATAGAAAATTGCCCAGCCCATCCCAAAGTTATTGAAGACTTGAGAAACGTTGAATTATTCTTTTTGCCTCCAAATTCAACATAAAAAATTCAACCATGTGATGTTGGAATTATTAGAGCAGTTATGATTTATTATCGGTGTCGCTTTTATTCTAGCATCTTGGAAGGTTACGAGAAAGGAGAAATAAATCCTAAAAAGATTAATGTATTAGATGCAATCCATTTTATTAATACTGCTTGGAATATTAATGTGAAGCCTACAACTATTGCAAATTATTTTCGACATTACAAAATTTGATTCGAGGAGGATATGCCTCTCGAATAAGAAATTAGTGATGTTGAAGGCATTCATAAATTAAAAGAAGTAATTTCTGATTTACACTATAGAAATGCCATGGATGTTGAGCAAATTTTGAATTATCCAAGTGAAAGTGAATCTTTGATAAAGTCACCTACGGATGAAGAAATTATTCAAGGAGTAATGGATGTGCCATCTGATGACGAGCAATATACAGATGATCGTAATGTTTTATCAAGTGTTTCTCCAAAAGGGACTTTTCTAGCTATGGATATCTTGAAGAATTATTTAATATAACACGAGAAGAATATACCAGATTTGGTTTATGCCCTTCTAAAAGTTAAAAATGAAATTGTATTTGATTCACATGCAAAGAAGAAGCAGTTAACTATTGATGCATATTTTAGCAAAGAATAAAATTGGAAAAAATAAGAATTGTCTAGAAAGCACTTTAGTTTTATTTATTGTATATAAAATTTTCAATATATTTAATGAATTATTATTTTATATTTTCATTGGGCCCTTAATGACTTTTCTAAAAATTATTATCTTATACATTTAGTGAGGTTATTATTTTATCCCCTTGACCCAAGTCGGGACTGAAAAACTTATTATTTAACTGAGATTATTAATTTATCGAATATTCATTTATCGAGGTTTTATTGTACACTAATTACTGTAGTAAGTACTTTTGAAGTAAGGCCTTTAAAAATTGACACATAATCTTTCCTTCTTTCTTTTTTATCTCTTGGTTGGGCAGCCAAGTGAGGGAATGAGTGACACGTGTTGTTGTTGTTGTTTTTTTTATATATATAATGTTTAGAATTATTCGTAGCAACCGCTTTAGTGCACTTAAACTCACATTTATATTGATAATAATATCGATGTCAATCGAGTTATTTTTTTCCCCATTCGGTTGTATGGGAATTGTGGGAAGATAATAAAGAAAGAGAAACGGAAAGAAGAGAACGAAAAGGAAAAAAAGGAAAATTTGTGGAAAAGATAAATAGAAAAGGAAAAACAACATGGTTTTTTGTTGATTTTATTTTTTAATATTATAAATTTACGAATAGTTTTTTTATATAATATTAGAGCGTGACAGAGTGATAAGATTTGAATTTGTATAAAATGAATATATGATAATAATTTAAGTATCACTCCATATAAGTCAATACAATAATTTTACTTCAATATTTTTTCATGCATTTTAATACATTTATATATTTTGTGTTATGATTATTTTTAATATATTTTTATTATATCATTTATGTTATATTTATGGCGTATTCAATTCATTAAATGAAATTCTTTTAATTATTATTCAATTTAGAGAAACTTTGTGTTGATCATGTATAAAAAAAAAATTGTGTTGATCTTTCTAAGTTTAACATAATTTTTTATGTATTAATGATTTATTTTATATAGATTTTTGTGAAGTTTATATATTGATGTAGCATCACTTTTCTGTGTCATATCATGTTGTTGATATAATGATATAACAAGGAAGAGGAATGTAGACAAGAGTGGTGGTTGTCATGGAAGAATGTAGGCAAGAGTGGTGGTTGTCATGGAAGTTAACTCAACCAAGGTAGAGGTTATAAAAAGTGGAGGCATGAAGAGTGCTAAGGTTGAGAACTGGAGGTAAGTTGATTGAATATTGGATTGGTATCTTTTTAGAATCGATCATTTATCAGTTTTGGAAGTATTTATAGGTAGGGTCTCATGTAAAGTGATGTTAACATATTGAATTTGCTATCTAATTATTAAAGAACATATGGGGCATATGTTTTTTATAGGACAATGTCTATGATGAGACAAATTTTGTCATTCATTCTGATTTGATGGTATAGAACTGTTGAATCCATGTGATATTTAGTGATCAACCACATCACATTCTCAATAGAAACTTGAAGGTTTGGGCACGGGATAGCTTGTGCTTGCCTAGATGGTTGTGTCGAAAGATAGGGTTTACGAATGACTTCCTGAGTTGCTGTGCATTGACTTGCTGCTCAAGTGTCCTTCCGACGTGCCACGGGGGTATAACACATGCTATTTGTATATGATTTTAACTATTTCTTACTGTATTTTATCATATGTCAATTTATTTCATGTTTTTACATAAAATTTTAAGTTCAATAATAATTATTTAATAAACCTAAACTTAAATTTATTTATAAATATTATTTAAATTCCCTTGCGTAGCTGGATGAAAATCTTAGTTTATTTAAAATAGCTTGAGTATGCAATATATTAAACTTGTTCAAATGATTAACCTGTTTTTGATGACTGTCACATGAAGAAAAAGTCATTTGCTTTTATATATGCAAAGCACATTTTCGATCCATTAAAGGGTAAAATGATCAAACAAAGAAAAACCTGGCGAGATCAACAGTGAGAAAAGAAGAACAACACTACAATATCATCAACTCATTTATTAATACAGAAACTTCAGCATGAAGCTACTAAGCTTTGCTAAATAGAAGCCAAAATCTTTTGCCTCCAAAAACAAAAGAAGGGACTGCACTTATTCCATTTACTTTGGAAACTGTACAATCTATGCTCGAGGAATTCAGGCAATGCTGAGGTGTTGTTTAGCTATCCAAGACTGTTCGGGCTCGAGCTGGATGGTTCCAATCTGAGGGACCATTAATAAAAATGAAAAACATCAATGTGGGAATAAGCAGTAGATAATGCCAAGTGCAGCTTAAAAATGGTTTCAATCACTTGATATGATTATTTTGGATGCATTTACTGAACCCTTAACAATGTTACTCAAGGGTAAGCATTGGATACAGGTATATGTTCAATTTTTCGAAGTTCATTTTTCATATATTTCAACTATCTTTGGAAGGGTATATCCCCACAGGCCACAGCCAAGTCCGAATTTGAATCGGGCAGGGGTATTTCAAACAAAATGAAGAGTCTGAGCGGTGCAGCTTATTAACAAGACAAAAAAGTTGAATCATGAATATAACCCATCACCCACTAAGTTTATCAAGTTACTGTTGAAGAAAGTATGTAAGTACCTTAGCATTTTCAACACAAACAAAATCTTTGTAACATGCTTCCATCTGCAGATGTGGGTTCCATAGAACAGCATCTGACCAACTGCAAGGGCAAAGTAGAAAGAAGAGGAAAATATTTTGACTTGCTTCTAATAAAACAGAGATGCGAGACGTGGATTCACGTACTTTGTATTCCTGATGGATATTACATCACCTAAGCCATTATCGAGGTGCACTTCATTAGGAGCATCAAGGTAAATGCAATCTACAAATCCAGGAAAAGTGATGGCATCCCTGAGTTGTGAATATAACAGTTAGAAAGTGCAGGAAAAATTTTCTCACAAGTACCTTTAAGACTAGTATTCTCAAATAAGTTGCGAAAAGTAGAAATATAAAGATGATAAGAGTTGATAAATTTTCAGTTCATAAGGAAGCTAGTCATTGTCAAAAAAAGAAAAGAAAAGGAAGACCTAGAGATCTTAATATCTATGGTTTGAAAATTTGTACTCGAGTTATCCGCCACTAATAGTTCTGTGCACAATGCACTGATGACTGACCTTTCCTCCCTACCCTCAATCGGATTCTTAGGATCAGGATCTTTATTCAGAGTTTTGCAACCTTTCAAACCTTTCACGGAAACCCCTGTTATGGATGCCTGCATCAAAATGTCTTAACATCAATGTCTAACTAGCTTCATTCAAGTTTAAATGCCATATGACTCAATTATAAGACATAAGACATAATATACATGTGTAGATGTGTATGTCGTTTTTGTTTTCCCTTGTCAATAAAAAGTTCTTTTTTCTTTCATTATCACCAAAAAAAAAAAATCTCCATTCTTATACAAGGAAAATGTCAATTTGGAAATGTTAGAGAAACTGCATTTATCAACCACAGAATTATAGGTACTTACACGAAAATATGAATGCAAGGCAGTGCTGAATGTAAATGGCTTGTTGTCTGTGTTTGTTACTTTTAGTTCGGTGGAAAGGCTCTTTGTATTTAGAACAACCTGAAGAAACAAAATGAAACGAAGTGCCAATTTAATTAGTAAACATGACTTACAATTGCATGGATTAATCAACATACCTACTCTGGACTATTCCAGTTACCTTTAAACTAATGCATAAATTAGCAAAGAAATTACTGTTGTCATAACTCATAAGCATAATATCATTGCTTTGCCCATACTGGCAAGTAATTGATAACGGACCTTATATCTAGCCTGAAAACTGAAATCCCACATGGCCCGGCTGTAAGGACCATCTTTTAGCTCAAGAGTTACATTCGGGTTACCTTCCACGTTTTCAGACTCCACAAGGGACCAATCCATATTCCTTGCAAATCCATGCTGTGAATCACATGAACATTTACACAGCCAAGAATAACATTAGTTTCGATTGTTCCTTTTCATTTTTCTGGATGGTCTTTTGCAGGCATAAACTAATGATGATAACAATCAGTCCTCTAGTATCAATTCTCGAAAGGATATTAACCAGGCCTCACAGACCACTTTAAATGGCTCATGAGAAACCAAAGGAACTAAATATGAAATGCAGCATAATTAATGAAAGCAACTAGAGGTTTTTAGAATTTTGAACAAGAATTCGAAGGGCATACCTGCTGCATTAGACCAGGTCCAAACTGTGGGAAACAATGTGGAACACCTCCACTATCCAAATAAAAAAAATACAGTTAGTATCTGGGAAATTTAACATTTATCATCTGTCATTAACATGTTTCTAAATGTTGGAAATGAAGTGGTTTAAGATCAATTTCTAGCCAAAAAATACAACCATAATCTACTTCTTTAATCAGCTAAATTCTAGCAAGCTTTACCAATGGCTTATTAGAAATCACAATAAGTAGAGTGAGGGATGGAGAATCAACCTGATTGGCTTCTTCTTGTCAAATACAGCATCAGGCCGTACAAATAGAAGGTCTCTCCCACTTGGAACTTTCCAAGATGTAATGCAACCACCAAATAGATAAATCTCAGCTTCACTAAACACCCAAAAACAAAGACAGATAAAATTTCTTTCAGACCCGAATCAATGAAAAAGAAAAAAAATTAGACCCATCAATTAAACCAGCAAGGGAGTATAAATTTGGAAAAGACCCAGAAAAGAAAATCTTGCAAAAAGTGCGTCATTTTTTCAAAATTTGAAGATTTGAACATTACCTGCCATGATCAGAAGTGAGGAGAAGCTTGGGTAAATTGCCTTCCCCTTGTGTTACTGTGACCCCCAAAGCAACAGCATCCTGGTTTGAAGCTGCAACAGCCATGCCTGAGTAACTGCAGAAGAATATGAAGCAATTGGATTCAAAGTTTTAGGAGCTATCCAAGTACTAGAGTTAAAACTAGACATTGCTTGTTGCCTTTGAAAACATGAGAGAAAACGGGAACTAACCGCTTGGTGGGGCGTAGATTAGGAGAATTTAAGGAAGGGACAAAGAATTTCATCGAAACCATCGCCATTTTCTTCGATTATTAAGCAGAAGGGTCAATGCCAAATGTGAAAGTGAGATGGATGTAACGAGCAAGCGAGTCTCTTTAAAACCAACGATTCAGGACGAGGTTAAAGCTTTGGCCTTCGATCATTTTCTTTTTTGTGGTTATGTCATGTTCGAAGATATTATTCGCATATGCTCCCCTTATTCAGTTCTTTTATATTCGTTGACACCAACATGATAAATAAAAATAAAAAGTAAAAACTCATTTCACCTTTTAAAAAAATTATTTTAGCTTTGTTTATTTATATTTTTATTAAATCACTTTAAAATATATAAAAGAAATTATGTAATGTACGCATATGGATGACAGCTAAGAATTTATATAATTTTTTAAAATTTTAAAAATTTAAAAATATATTTTTAAAAGTTTAAAATATTAAACTTAGTGTAATAAATGTAAAAATTATAAAAAAAAGAACATTTTTAAACTTTAAAAAGTTAATTAAATACTGACATATCATCCGCATGTTAATTCACATGTATGTCACGTCAGTAAAGTTAATAATTGTTAACTTTTTTATTTATTTTAGGATAATTTGATAAAAAAATACAAGTTCAAGGGTTAAATAAGACAAAAAATTAAATGAATGGCTAAGATAACTTTTTTTGTAAAGTTAGAGGGTCAAAAAAATTATTATGTCAAATAAAAACTCCATGTAAAACACAACATATCACAATTCAAGCAATCTACTCAGCTGATAGGTTTGGCTCGACTTGAATTGAACTTGAAAAAAGTTTTTGTATCTCTAGTCAATTATTTGATTCTATTCAAGTTAAAAATTAATTTAATTTTAATTATAAAATATATAAATATATATTTTTATTATTTTATTAATTTTGAATAGTAAAACAAAATTTTTATAGAGGTCGAGTAAGCTTAAAAACAATGGTGAAATTAGAAAAAAATTTTAAGAGGTCGAAATTAAATTGTAACTTTTATGATAGTAACAATGTAATCTATTTTAGTAATTTAAATCTTTATCATTTATAAAGGATTAAACTAAATTTTATCATTTTAAGATAAATTAAATTTTACTAATTTAAAATTTTAAAAAATCTAAATGATTTTTTTTTTTTTCATTTTAAGGTCATAAGCGCCGTGCGAACCCTAATTACGCCCCTGCTTGAAAACAAGCTTAAAATTAAATTTACCCTTTTAGCCAATATATGACTCCGCTCATGGAACTCTAGTTACGAACTAATAATTTAGCTAACAACTATTTTCAATTAATGACACAAGCAATTTTTTTCCCATTCCAATGTTTCATGCAACTACTCAACACATTCATGAAACTTTTTTTTTAGTATCAAGAGGAGTACATTTCTCTTCCTAAGTTTCAAGTTGGGTTAGATTATTTATTTGTATTAAATTATAAAATTAAAAAAAATTAGAATATTAAAATATATTATAATTTTGTGTGCATTTCATACATTTATAATTTAGTTTTTCTATTTTTATTTTCAGAAATATAGTTTTCTATTTTTGCCATCCTTCAAATTATTCTATTAAATTCTTTCATGTGACTTTTTGAAATTAAAAAAAAAAATCATTTGATAATCATGCAACACTAAAAATGATGTTGAAAATACTTATTATTTTTTTTTTCTTAAAAACACTTATTCGAATCATCAAGATAAATTTTCTTTCTTGTTAGAATCAACATTTTGATTGAAATAGTTAGACTAACTAATTACATTATAAAAGTAGATGGACTAAATTATGTAAAAAATTGAAGTATATAGATTACATATCAAGTTTCAACATAGTTTAGAGGCTAAAATTGAAAATTGACTATTGTCTTATGATTAAAAAAAAGGCTACACAAACCTAAAAAGAAATAGGAAACCAAGTGCCAGTCTTTAACTCTTATGATATTTAAACTATATATAATCACATAATATTTTAACCGAAAAGTTGATTATATTGACTATTTGAACTAATTAATAACATTATAAAAATACAGAGACCAAATTATATTAAAAATTAAAGTATATAGATTAAATCTCAAATTTAGGCATATTAGAGGGACTAACATTTAAATTTAACTTTTTTTTTTGCAAAATGAAAAAAAAAAAAAAAAAAAAAGAGGTTGGGTGTGTCACGTGTAAGAACTCCTTTTATATATAGCTATATAAATTTGGTTCCTCAAGACGTCCTTCAATACATATATATTGAGAGATACATTTCACACACAAGCTTGCTTCCTTTTTTTGTTGTACATTGACAAAACATTTTCAAACAGATAACAAGGTGGCAAATCCTTGGATGTAGGCTGAATTGATTGATCAGCCCTGTTCCATCTTCAACTACAAATGCCATTTTCAGTCCCCACCCAGTGTCAAGCTCCAAATGACAATGCATAAACCATACACCTAAACCGGCAAAATAAAATCAAAATCAAACTCAACCCTATGATTACCTATTTAATTAATCGAACCATGTTCTATGCTAACATTATTAGTAACTCGATTGTCTGCTCTAAACCGAATGGCGGTCCAACCCCCAGTAGAATACCAACAGCGTTTCTTTCAATCGGATCAATTACCAGGTTGAACTTCGATGGGTCCTTGACGGGATCGAAATTTCCGATCCCAGTTCCAATGACGAAGAAGTTACAGCCATGGAGATGGAATGGATGTGATTCAACTTTTAGGAGATTGGTGTCTTGTAACGCTAACTCAACTGTGGAATTGAAGGCAAACTTGCTTAGCCTTGTCCCATGTGCAGTGCCAAGGTCGGCAGTAAGGAGTGCACCAGTATAGTTGAATGGCTTAGGAGGTTTGTCTGGGAAATCTGTCCTAAAAACCCTTTTCGTATTGAAGTAATGAGCTTGGAGAAGTCCGATTTTGGGCATCACGAAGGAGATATTATTCAATGAAGCTAATAGTCTCGTTCCTTTTACGCATGTCGTGCACAGATCTTTACCGAAACCGACTGTGTAGAAGAGTTTCCTATCAACCTTAAGGGGCACAATTGCAGGGAACTTAGCTGAGTTTAAGCTCCTTAGCTTTTTGTTGTAGCTCAAAGCGAAATCGGTGTCGTTGGAAGCCGTTAATTGGGGACGTGTAGGAAGAACAATGTTGGGAATTCCTTTGTATTGGAGTATTGCTGTTGCTGTTTTGTTGTCAGCTGGAAGTGGTGCATCCATGAAAGGCCTAGCAGCCATGAAATATCTGCCGGCCAACCAGTTGGCTCGTACGAGGACGTTGGTCGTTTGCCCCGGTGCGATCAGGATTACAGGATAGCTTAACTCATAATCGGCTTCGTATAAACCGCATCAACCTCGGCTAACATCATGTTATGACCCGAAATCGCAAAGAAAAGGTCATCATTAAGGGCAGCATTGATGATTCTTAGCAGGTATGTCTTCCCTGATTCTACCTCCATTGCAAATGTATCTGTAAACATCATCAATAAACAACAAATTAAGTTTTATTTTAATCTCAAATTCCCACCATATATATGGTTTAAAGTGAAAATGGTACCAATGAATGGACATGTTATACTTTGCATGGTTTGTGACATTGACGATATTTCTGTCTCCTTCTCTAGCATAGCTTGTAGGCCCTGGAAACCTCCCATTTACAGTTACTGTTGGCTTTGCATGGCACAGTCTGCTAATGTTCTTCACTAAGATCTGTTTCAAACACATCATTGAAATTCAACAGCTAAAGGAATTAGAAGATCATGAGAATTTAATAAATTGAATTTTCATTTCAGATTTGACTCACATTGAACTGGTACTTCTTTACAGCAGCTTCTACTGGGAACGAAATGAATGCAAGGAACCCGACAAGAAAAAAGAGACCATCTGGAAAATAAAGCCATTTGTCGAGGTGGAAAACTTGTAATAATAACTCTTTTTTTTGTCCGGATGAGACATGAAGGTGAAAATATAAGTATTTATATAAAGCATGAAAAAGGGTAAGTTATGGCAGTTTGTTAATGTAGATGATTGGGTAGAAACTACAAAGGAGTTGCAGGGGAAGGCAGTATAATTTTTTAGGGAGGGAATAAAATTTTAATTTTTTCATAGTTTATTAATTTTATAATTTTCAAAAAATTAAATTAAATTTTTATAATTTTAAGAAGATTAAAGTATAATTTTATTTTTATTAATTTAAATTTTTAATAAATTAAATAACAATTTTTTATTTTAGGGGGCGTCCCCTTCCCAACTACCCACCCCAAATTCGCCTCCGAAGAGTTGTCATACATCAAGAAAGACCATTAACTGGCGTAGGGCCTGAGATTACTACAACTGGAAGAGTATTATTATTTAAATTATGGATTTATATTTAAATGCAATAATAAATTAGGTAGTGCCATGTGTTAAAAATAATAAATTATTAAAAAGTATTATATGTATTTGATATTAAGAGTTTTAATTTAGAGAAAATATTTGATGCACTCTCAGTGCATAATAACATAACATATCATCATTAAGTAAAATAAAAATAGTGGAGAATTTATAAATAAATACTAATAAATTTAAACATAACGAAATGATAATTAGTTATAAATAAATACTAAAACTCAAGACCCTATACTTTATACCCTAAACTCTAAAGTTAAGACTCGAAACCCTGTATTATAAAATCCTAGACTTGAGACCTTAAACCCTAAACTCAATATTTTAAATCTGAGAGTTATTAATATTTATATATAATAGTTATGTTTAATGTTTAATTATGTTTAGATAAAATTATTAGTATTTATTTACAAGTCCTCTATTTTTTTGTTTAATTTAACCATGACGTGTCATATTATTATTTATTAATAGTGCATGAAACTTATGCACTAACAATGTATCAAATATTATTCCTTTGGTTAAGGATACTTTATATTATGGGTGAGCAAATTTTGAAAAAATAGAGAAAAAGTTCAAAATTCGAATTATTCGAATCAAGTTAATCAAATTAACTCGATTTTTTTTTCCGAATTTCAAGTTTGAATCAAATTGAGTTTTCGAGTCAAATAAACCGACTATCAAACTATATTATATTATTATTTTAGATTTTAATTTTATATTATTATTTAGTCTAATTATTTTACATTTTCCCCTCAATCCTCTCACTTGTTTAGTTTAATTTTCTTTTGTATATATATAGTTTTAAAAAGATTACATAAAAATAAATAACACCGAAATTATATTTTAAATTTAACTCAAACAAATATATTCGACTCGATGAGTCAATTCGAGAAAATTTTAAATCAAATTAAGATGGTAAAATAGGATTTATCAACTCAATTAACTCGAAATTTTTCCATACAATTTGATTCGATTGAACAATTAACTTTACTTCATATTCTTTACTACGAATATATAAAATTTATAGATAAACACAATAAGCATGTCTTTTTATTAATCAGCTGTTTCTATACTGCCGGAATGATTAAGTTCTTCGGTAACATCAGACCATGGTTTGAAGCACTAGAAGAATTACAATTTAGCAAGGCTTACTTCTAAGCATCTTGTAGCATTTCTTTGCAAGGCCAGTTTGATTATTTGAAGGACATATATCATTTATTAAGATGCTCTCTAGAGAAACTTTATACTGCTTGTAGCCAAACCATTTCTCAAAATAGTAAAAAGAAAGGAGTGGAATGAGATAGAAGCTTGTAATAGTACTCCAATCCAGATGACACAGCTGCTATCTATGTTAATATGATTCAAGCACGAGTGTAAGATATACGTCCGCGTTCCATATAAGTAATGTTTGATTTTTTCATGTATTTGAAAGATAATTATATCCTCATACTCATGTTAAGAAACATATTTAACATGAGTATTGAATACATATACTTTAAGAAAAATAAAGTGTTATGAGTCTAATACAAGTACCAAATATAATTACTTCAAGAAAAATAAAAAGTTAAAAAGAGTAATATAAACCGTTATTATTGTCACATCTGTCACGAGGTTAGAATTTTAGTTTCACAATATGTGTAGCTTTAGGCAATTTATATTTTTTCAAATTTTTCTAGTCAATCCAACTCTTGCAAAGTGAGAATTCTTAATAAAAATTCTTCAAGACATTACAAATAAAGCAGAAGCAACTTAAAGACAAAAGAGTAACGAAAGATAAAAAAGCCACAAGACAACCCAATCACATCAAGTGTTTGAGTGAATGGTTTCAATAGTATTCAATTACTATGAATGATTACCTTTGAGTGATTACAAATAAGGAAAAACTTCTATTTGTAATTAAACTCCTTCAGATTGAATAGTACAATTTACTCTACATCAACGGTTAAGATTAAAATATAGTTACAATTTGAGATTCTTAAAAGGAATTTACATGATCTTTAGGATTACAAAATAAAATCTTATCAGATTACATATATTCTAAGATTATTTTTTATATTTACCAAGCTAGTCCTAATTTTCTTTAATTACTTTATTGGGCCACAAAGCCTTTAAGTATATGAACTTCTCTGCATGTTTCACGAATAAGACCAGTTCAAGTGGGTCAAATGAGTCCCATTTAATTAATTGACTTTCATGAAGACTCTTTGTACGTTAGTCACGGATTTTAATCCACATCCTGTAAAAAATCTGCGTTCTTAAATGAGTTACACCAATAGTCACATGGCTATGTTGCCAAAGCTGCACATGTACTTGGGGGTAAAAACGTGAGAAAGAGCTAGCGGCTAAAGCATGGAAGCATGTCATTACAATAAGACATTTTGGAATCGGCCAACGATACTCATCCAAGTTTGTTTAAGAAGGCAACAGATTTTCGGTTGAACCGATTATTTTGGTCTTTTGCTAAAAGTAGGTGTCTTCTGGTCTGTTTTCCTACAGATCATTGTATCTATGTTGGAAAGGACAGTTAACATATTGTGGGAAAAGAAGGTACAGAGACAAACTCCAACTCTTGCCAAAAACTATGTACATTTAAAAAAAAATCTTACAATCAGATAATGACAGCAGATACCTCTTACATATGATCAAATCTAAGTAACTATATCATGAAAATCAATGTCGGAGTCAGACAAATTCAATAACCAACTAACCGCCTTTAGCTATAGTATGATGATATTGGCGCCACATCCCGGTAAGCAAACCCCCTACCAGGCAAAATATTTGTCAATACCAAAGTCAATTGAGACCAGGAAAATCCATGTTTCATTTCTTCTTTTTTGTTGGGATGGATTTTGAGAACATGGGCAATTTCACTCCAAACAGTGCCTTGTGAGACTTCTTGTCTTTGGCATTGTCATTAGCATCTTCGGGTGCAACATTGTCGGATTGAAAGCATTCTTGTCGTTCACCATCATAGTTGGTATCTCTTAGTAGCCGTAGCAATTCCAATGCGCTTGCCTTCCCTTTTTCACTCCCATTAACGGATACATCGACAAGGGCGGGGAATATATCACTCTCATCCTTCACTAACTGACAATATTCAACACATTGCGAGCACAACGAAAGGAGAATACACAAGGCATGCTCTTGATCCTCGTGACTGTTGGTCTCGAGTAATATAGCAACAGAACCAATGCATCCAGGAGTTTGAGCGATAGAAGCCCTAGCCGCTTCGTTACTGCACAAATTTCGCAATACCACTATACAGTGCCTTGCGAGAGTCGTGTCTTGTAAGAATGGAGCCAATTTTGGGATGCACTCCAAACGCTCCAAATTGGAACAAACATCGGGGCTTGAGGACAGATTGCGCAAAGTTTTAATGGCTCGTTCTTGGAAATCTGTGATATTCAAGTCAAGAATATTTAAAAGGGAAACAAGAGCACCAGATGCAGCAATCTTGGATTTACAACTGCTATGGCAAGACAATAATTCCATGGCATCGAGAACCTCTTGAGTTACTTCAGAGTCAAGGAACAATGATAGCAGACTATATGCATCTTCATTTAGGTATCTTATGCCATTTCTGCAAGAAACTCACAAAGCAATGAAAAAAATAAGCCCCTCTATTCAAGTAAAGGATAGCAGAAACTAACAAATCATGCTTTAAAGGATCGAAAAGACATGCAATTCTTCAAAGAAAAACGAAAAAGGAAACACGCAAAATAATGACCTTTCACATGATAAAACATGATACAAGAACTGCTGCAACACATGCTAGAACATATTACCTGTTTTTGCGAAGAAAGGTCGACAACAACTGAAATCCAGCTCTCTGTGCTCTTACATCCTGTAAATCATGACCGCTGCTCAAAAACTTAATGAGAGGCTCGATGAAGTTCTCGGGTGACACAGAAAAACAAGCTAGCTCATCACATTCCAAATGATTTTTCATATCTTCAACTATCTTATTTTGTGCTTCCCAATCAAGTTCAAGGAGGCTAGATAGAGACTCCAAATCCATCTCACTTATGTTGCTGGGAGATTGATATCGGCGAAGATCATCACTGTTCTGCTCTGGTACCAAATTTAAGCCATCTCCATTCTTTTTACTGGAAGTATAACTAGCATCTAAAGACCCAAGCGATATATTGCTGATGTCCACTGGAAAGCGCAGATCATTTATATAACTGCCAAAACTAGCTATGGAAGTGGAAGAAGTTTCCAACAAGCGAGACACATCAGGTTGGCTGCTTGGGTCCTGAATGGTGATCCCATATGCCAAACACCATTTTAATATTAGATCCTTCATGGTAGAATTTGGAGTAAATGACAGATGGGCCAGTTTCACTCCGGTTTTTGGGCACGTATCATTACCATCATCGAACCACTTTTGGATCCAAATCCTCTCAAATGTTTGTCCAGAAGCAATGATAACAGGATCATACATCAATCTTGAAGATATGGGGCATTTAAATTCGTCAGGAAGAGTAGCAATACTTGACATATCAGCAAGAACATCATGTTGCTTATACTCCATATGAGATTCCGCATTAACCGAGTGAGTATGCATACAATTAGTACTAGGGTTGTTACTTGCAAACGCTCCTTCATTCCGATCAGTCTTGTCGTCTGTTTGCTCTTTAATAATAAGGTTCGAATACTTCCTCAGCAGATACAAAAGACATCTCAAGATATATTTCTTTTGTTGGTCAGAGTCACTGACTTTTTCCAGCAACTTCCTAATAGATCTCTTCTCCGTTAAGATGTCTTTTGAAGACGTAAAATGAAGTTGTGATGCTGCAGTTTGAAGAGCTTTAATTTCAGCACAGTCCATTGAATCCGACTCTGCAACTCCCCTCTGGAGCAATTCTCTTACAACCTTCCCGATCTCTTCTTCAGATTTATCAGGGATAAAATTTGCAGCTCGTAGATCATCAATAATTTGAGAGATCTGCAATAATATTTCAATGTCAGCATGAACAAAGAACATGACCCTAACTAGCACCACAAAGAAGGGTGAATATAAGCTTAATAGGACAAGTGATTTAACAAACCTCGACCGCCAACATAACTGGAACCATGTTCTGAATTTGGCATAAACCTTGTTTCAACAAGTTTTTTGATTTTTGAAACCTTGAAACTAGGACATCCGTTGTTATTACCTGAAAGCAATTGCAGAGAACTATCAACCAAAAAGTATCAAGTTGACCAATCAAAAAGTTCAACTCTCTAGAAGACTATTTAGCATCAGATTGTCATAAAAAACTGGCCTTCCAAGAGCCAGGTCATAAACTCAAAGGGAAAAAAAACACACCAGATAGAGTTTACTGGATTCGCTGCAGTACTGGAGAAGCAACTTTGCTCTGTCAATTGCACTGATGAGTGAGCATAGTGCCGTTATTCCCGAAGTGCATCGAGGTCGAGCAGCTTCGATTTCTGGGAATATCCTCATAATCCTATCAACCAACTTCCTAAATTCAGTGCACATCACGTGATGCACCTACAAACATAGTGTCGGCAGAGCAATAAGTAAAACATACTCATATGAGATGAATATCAAACACCTTAAAAGCTAACAGGGGTACAATGATATGATCCTCTACGTTTAAGCAAATATATGTTTTCTTACACAGTAACAATTAATCTGCACAGGCATAGATGAATTGTATAAGATCTATTTTCTAGCTATACTTTAACCCCAAAAATTCCATGTTGAATCAGAAAAAGAAAACCACACTCAGTAATTACTTGTACCTTAAAGGGACTGGGATGGCATGGAGTCTCCACTACTTGGGCAGCATCGATCCCCATTAAGAGATAGTATTCTGATTAAAGAAACTGAACAACAAGTAGTTAAACAGATCAGAAACTGCTTAAGATAATCATATATAGTTTTTCAAATATTAAACTGTAAAAGATGGAAAGGGGTTTTATTTCTTTCATTAGGATGTGAGTTCTTTTTTTTTTTTTTTCAAGAGAAACTCACCTAGTGATGGAGAAAATGGAGCACTGATGAAGAGAAGCTTTTTTTCTTTTTCTTTTGGTTATTTGTATGTAGCCACACCAAATATAGAGAAGTTGAACCACAACAAGAGGCAAATACGCTTTATTTAGCAAAATAACCACAACCAGATACTTGGCCACTTAAATTAAAGAGGTAAGCACTTCAGAGAAGATATCATTGCAGCCACCACAGAAACGGTGACTCAAGCTTGAAAAACAGTCAGAACCACCTCTTAATTTTGTCAAACCACAGATAAGCAAGGTGAAAAGGAAACAGTAATTCAAAGAAAAAAAAAAACTCCCCACACTCAAAGAACCATGTTAACAGCCATAGGTGAATATATTGTAAAAGAAGAATCTTGAAAGGGAGGACAAGTCCACAAACGAGAACTCTTGTTATAACCCAACAAACAAAAGAGAGTCAAATTCAGCTTTAGAGCCCTCTTAGACAAGGCAAGCAAGAAAAATAAAAGAAACCTTTACATCAGGAAAGTAACAGTTGCCTGGGGGGAGAACAGGACATGGAAATGCTTATGAATGAATGAGAAATTATCCTAAAAGAAAGTTTCTTCCTTTTTTGTTTTTTTTTTTTTTAGACTTTAGGGTCAAAGGAATCAACTACGTTCCCCCACCTATATTATTATAATTGCTTGTACTATTAAAATAACAATTTAATGTATAAATTTAAAAATGATCTATCAATTGTACAGATAGATGAAATTCATGAATAAAAAAAATTCGAATAGGGTAAGGATAAAACAAAAAAAAAATGGTCAAAGGGATCGTTTTCTCCGGTCTCTAGACCAGGTTCTTCTTCCTCTGGTTAAGCTTTAAGACAACGTTTACGACAGTCACAGGACTGCTATCCCACTTGCCTATGATTCTGTGATGATTTTGTGACCGTTGATGCTTCATTGCATTGGGTCAACGGTGATTAAGGTTTAAGTAGTAGTTCGTGTATTGACCAATGCTAGGCTGATATATCTATGTGCGGTCTACGCAGTCACTCTTGAATGGTAAAACGGCAAGTGGGAGCTTTGGCTTCAATAATTCAAAAAAATCAACAAAGTTCAAAAGTAGATAAAAACTCCCAAAACTGTATATCTCAACTACTAATTTTATTCATGAGATTCAGATACCCAATTTTTTCTTTTTAAATACATAAAAGAAATTGAACTACTAATTTATTTTTGGGTTAAATTCTACTATTAACTTTGTTGAGTTAAGTTTTGTTATTTTCAAAATTTGAATAGGCAAATGTATTATATTATGTCAGTTTGTTGTTTCCATATATTACTAAAAATCAACTTGATAGATTAACAACGGTCTTATGTATCAAGGTTGAAATTTCAAAGATCAAAAAATATAAGGGTTTAAAATGATCTAAATAAAAAATATGGATTGAATCTACAAGTGTACACATAGTTCAAAATTAGTGATTAAATTTAATCGAATATGAGGATCAAGATTAAAATTTCAAAGTCTAAAAAATAAAGAGGCTAAATGAACAACTTTTATAAAATATAAGGACTAATGGCAGAATTCAACATTCTGTTTTTAGTTTTTTGTCAGAACCTATTTGGCGTTATCTAAATTCGATTGGTCAGTTAGGAAAGCTTAAACTAAAAGCAACAGGTATCTGATAAAAAAGGGAAATTTTGATTTGATTCATGGGACCTACTTGAAAGCCAAGCCAAGCCGGCGCGCGCACAAAGGGAGATGTATTCTTCCCTATTTTTTTTCTTTTTAAATCCAAAAAAGTTAAAAAGCCCAATTCAGGCCCAGCACAAGAAATTGACAGTGTCATCATCATGTGAGTAGAATATAATTGTGGCGCATGCGTACGACGCTTTTCTGATCATAATCGTGCAATGTATCAACTTTTATTTATGATGTATATGAAAAAAGAAAATAAGTATTAAAAACTGCCCTACTTTTAACTTCTATCAATAATTGTCATGTGAAGTCGATGTTCAACAAATATTACGTGCATGCTGCTAGAATTAACAATTAATTAACATAACGAAAAATAAATAAAAATTGTTACTTTCAACATCTCTTCTATTCGTTCACCAAATTTTAGCTATATTCCACTACAATTTTCTTATTTATTTATACAATAATAACTTTCACAATCTTTCAAATTTAAAAAATGACAAATTTTAATAATTTTCTAGACGTAATAATTACTTTTTTTTGTAATTATAAAAAATTATAATTGTGAAAAATAAAATAAAATAAAGAACACACAAATTTTACGTGGAAATCCTTTCGGGAAAAATCACAGGCAGTGGAGAAGAAAAATTTACTATGTCGAAAATTTTGAATCAATACAAGAGGAATAGACTATGTCTATTTATAGGCTTGTAAAGCCATATTCTAGTAGGATTGAAACACCTTATCCTAATAAATATAAAATAGATGGAGTTTAATAAGGTTTAAAAAACCTTATTCTAAAATAAAATAAAAGAAGTCTAGTTCTATATGGATTTTACTTTTATTTTATTTTCCTTCATATTTTATTTAAATAAGAATTCGGGTCACTTAATTCTAACAATCTCCACCTTGACACAAATTCTTAATGAACAAATTCTTCATCGCGAACAAGTTCTCCACCTCTTCCATAAAACCCCTTAAGGGTTTAACTTCAACAATGAACACCAACCAAGTCTAAACAATGCCCAAACTTGGTTATAGGAAGTGACTTAGTCATCATATCTGCAGGATTTTCATGAGTACTAATTTTGCTCACAACAATATCACCACGAGCAATAATATCACGAACAAAATGATATCGAACATCAATATGTTTTGTTCTCTCATGAAACATTTGATCTTTTGTAAGAAAGATGGCACTCATCATCACACAAAATATCATGCGATTTGAAGGTCTTCATTGAGTTCACTAAATAGTCCCTTCAACCAAATAGCTTCTTTACAAGCCTCAGTAATCACCATGTACTCAGCTTTAGTGGTAGACAAAGCTACTGTAGTTTACAAAGTGGCTTTCCAACTAATTGCGTAACCTCCGATTGTAAAGACGTAACTTTGTGAGAGATCTTCTTCTATCAAGGTCTCCAAAGAAAATCAGCATCAACATACCCTATGACTCTATTTTTAGTTCTTCCAAACTGTAAGCAAACATCGTGAGTGCCTCGTAAGTATCTTAAAACCAACTCGAATCGCTTTCCAATGTTCTTTACCGAGATTTGCCATGTATCTCGCTAATCTGATCGATCGATGCATATGATAAATGCGGGCGTGAGCAAACCATAGCATACATGAGAGATCCCATCGCACTAGAGTATGGAACATGTGACATGTACTCAATCTCATCATCCGATTGTGGAGACAAAGCCGATGAAAGTCCGAAATGGTCAAGCAAAGGAGTACTAACTGGCTTAGCACTCTGCATATTGAACCTACAAAGAACTTTCTCAATGTACCCTTCCGACTTAGGTACAATTTACTTGCTTTTCTATCTCTGAGAATCTCCATACCAAGTATCTTCTTTGCTGGTCCTAAATCTTTCATCTCAAATTCTTCACTTAGTTGGGCTTTGACCTTTCTTATCTCTCCTTTATATTTTGCTGCTATCAACATGTCATCAACATAAAGAAGTAGATACACAAAAGAACCGTCATTGTTTTTCTTAAAGTAAACACAACTGTCTAAACTACTTCTTTTGAAATCATGAGAAGTCATAAAGGAATCAAACCTCTTGTACCATTGTCTTGGTGACTGTTTCAAACCGTAAAGTGACTTTCTCAGCAAACAAACATAGTTCTCTTTTTCTGAGACTATAAAACACTCTGGTTGTTGCATATAAATATCCTCCTCAAGTTCTCCATGCAGAAATGCAGTTTTTACATCTAACTCCTCAAGCTCCAAATCATGCATGGCTACAATACCAAGCAAAGCTCGAATCGAACTATGCTTAACAACTGGAGAGAACACATTTGTGAAGTCCACTCCTGGAATTTGACTATAACCTTTTGCAACAAGCTTTGCTTTATATATGGGTTCTTCAACTCCTGGAGTCCCTTCTTTCTTTTTAAACACCCATTTACAACGAAT
Organism: Gossypium anomalum; assembly: GCA_025698475.1. Classification (NCBI taxonomy): domain Eukaryota; kingdom Viridiplantae; phylum Streptophyta; class Magnoliopsida; order Malvales; family Malvaceae; genus Gossypium; species Gossypium anomalum. Next base: position 24,629,955 of record CM046966.1, read on the forward strand.
AGTCTTTTTACCTTTAGGAAGTTTCACAAGGTCCTATGTTCTGTTTTTGTGGAGTGATTCCATCTCTTCTTGCATAGCAAACATCTACTTTTCTGAGTCTTCACAGCTAACCACCTCAGAATAATTAGATAGCTCTTGATTCGCATCTATATCTTCAGCCACATTTAAAGCATAAGCAACTAAATCAAACTTCAAAGATACTTCTTTGGAGGTTTAATTTCTCTTCTAGTTCTATTTTTGGCGATAGAGTATTGTGGTGAAGAAGCAACTCTATTCTCAATTTTTGTTATGGCTTGAGGAGTTGACTCTGTATTAATCTGATGCTCCACCTGCTTTTGGTTTTCTTTATTGGAAGAGTCTTTAAGAGATAAGTTAGATATCATAGCAGCTTTCATCAAAAACAACATCTCTCATAATCACAACTTTTCTATTTTCAGACACCATAACTTATAGCCTTTTACACCAGCTTTATAACCAAAGAAAAACGCATTTAATAGATCTCGGTTCCAATTTTCCATTATCAACATGAGCATACGCAGGACACCCAAAAATCTTTAAATCAGAATAATTAGCAGGATTACCAGACCATACCTCTTGTGGAGTCTTTTTCTTAATGACAACGGATGGAGATCGGTTGATCAAAAATATGCACGATGAGGTCGTTCGCCCAAAATGACTTCGGTAAGTTGGCATTTAACAACATGCATCGAACCTTCTCCATGATCGTTCTGTTCATTCATTCTGCAACGCGGTTTTGCTGTAGAGTATGACGAACTGTCAAGTGTCTCATGATCCCTTCTGACTTGTACAATCTATTAAACTCATCATAACAGAACTATAAGCCATTGTCTGTACGAAGGTATTTTATCTGTTTTCCTGTCTGGTTTTCAATCATAATTTTCCAATACTTAAATGCGGAAAACACTTCGTTTTTCTGCTTCAGGAAGAACGCCCAAACTTTTCTGGAAAAATCATCAATAAAGGTTAGCATATAATTAGCTCCACCTCTCGAAGGCGCTCTAGATGGCCCCCACAGATCAGAATGAATATACTCCAACGTTTCCTTCGTGTTATGGATTCCTCTAGTGAATCGAACTCTCTTTTGCTTCCCAAAAATAAAGTGCTCACAGAAATTCAGTTTGCAAATTCCTTGCCCATCAAGAAGTCCTCTTTTGCTCAATTCTGTTATGCCATTCTCACTCATATGCCCTAGGCGCATATGCCAAAGTTTAGTAATATCATCATTTGACAAGGAAGAGGAAGCGGCAATTTGCATCATCGATAATGATAGAACCCTACAAAACATATAACTTGGCAATTTTTCTCTGCCCTTTCATCACAACAAGGGACCCTTTGGAAATCTTTAAAACCCCACTTTCAGCTGTGTATCTGTACCCTTTTGAATCAAGAGTACTCAACGAAATTAAATTTCTTTTCAATTCTGGAACATGCCTTACGTCACTAAGTGTTCTGACAACTCCATCAAACATCTTAAATTTAATTGTTCCAACACCTGTGATCTTACACGAAGCATTATTTCCCATCAAAATAACACATTCAGACACTATTTCGTAAGTTGTAAACCAATCCCGATTGGGACTCATATGGAAGGTGCAGCCTGAATCAAGTATCCACTCCTCACTTACTTTAGAATCATTGACAGAAGCGACTAGAAGTTCGCCATCGCTGTAGTCTTCTACAACATCACCTTCACCTGAATTTTACGTTTGTTTTCCTTTTGATTTGCAAACCTCCTTTTAATCTTATTTTGTAGCTTGTAGCACTCGGATTTAATGTGCCCTTTCTTCTTACGTGGTTACAAGTTTTACCTCTATTTGAAGACTTGATCTACCCTTAGATTTACCACGAGGATTTCGTTCTGTGTCCTACCATGATCATCATCGATGATTCCGATCTTGTCTCCCACGAACAATAAGACCCTCTCCCCGAGAGTCGGGTTTAACCACAAGATGTTTCATCTTATCATACGAGGTTAAAGAATCATAAACCTCATCAACTGTGAGAGACTCACGGCTATATAAAATCGTGTCTCTAAAGGTTGAATAAGACGGAGGCAACGAACAAAGTAGAATCAACCCTAGATCTTCCTTATCATACTGAACCTCCATGGCCTCCAAGTTTGAGAAAATTTCTTTAAACACTGTTAAGTGTTCGTGTACAGACGTACCTTCCTTCAAACGATGAGCATAAAGCCTCTGCTTCATATGCAACTTGCTTGTTAGAGTTTTCGACATACATATTTGTTCTAGCCTCTTCCATAATGCAGCGGCAGTCTTCTCTTTCATCACATCCTGCAAAATTTCGTTGGACAAATGCAGATGTAATTGTGTTAATGCCTTTCGATCCTTACGCTTATTCTCTTCATCTGTTAATGTCGAAGGCATCTTATCTATCCCTAGCAGGGCATCCTCCAGATCCATCTGCACAAGAACTGCTTGCATCTTAATCTGCCACAACGCAAATCTAGTGTTGCGATCCAACAGCAGAATTTTATATTTTAAAGACGCCATTACCGTGATCGAGATGAACAACCCGGAAGCTTTGATACCAATTTGTGAAAAATAAAATAAAATAAAATAAAATAAAGAACACACAAATTTTACGTGGAAACCCTTTCGGGAAAAACCACGGGCAGAGGAGAAGAAAAATTTACTATGTCGAAAATTTTGAAGCAATACAAGAGGAATAGACTATGTCTATTTATAGGCTTGTAAAGCCATATTCTAGTAGGATTGAAACACCTTATCCTAATAAATATAAAATAGATAGAGTTTAATAAGGTTTAAAAAACCTTATTCTAAAATAAAATAAAAGAAGTCTAGTTCTATATGGATTTTACTTTTATTTTATTTTCCATCGTATTTTATTTAAATAAGAATTCGGGTCACTTAATTCTAACAATAATTACTGAATAATTAAAGGAAAGTGTAATTATAATTAGTAATTATAAAGAATTGTAATTCTCTATACGTGTTCGGCTGACAAAATATAATTATATTCTAATTCTTTATATCATATTTGGTAGTACAAATTGTAATTAAATAGTTACATAATTTATATTATTAAAAATATTAATTACTGTAAAAAATTATTAGTATGGTAAAAATAATTTCTAACCAAGTAACAAAAATTAAAATTAAATCATCATATGTATTATGTTAGTCTAAAAAAGTAGATGATAATACAATTACTAATAAAATAGTAAGAAAAATAAACATTATGTGCAATTTTATCTAATTGTTCTAATGAATATTTGTTGGGTTATTCCAACTTTAATATTTAACATATCATCATCGATCGAGTTCACCATCATCTGAATTTGAATATACACCATTAAGATTACAAAGATCTCCTTCCTTTGTGTAGTTTTTGAAGTACATGGATCATTTCAATTCCACCTATGAAGTTATAAAATATGCAACATGCTACTATGATCTACCTTTTTTTATGTTTTATTAACATGATGTTGTTAAAATGAGAAATATTTTTTTAAAAAAAATAAAAAATGTTTTCTCAACCACATTCGAAGCCTTAATTGTGTCAAACTAAAGAGTTATCATCTATAGTGCTTGTGTTTGACACCATTTTCTCAAATGGTATCATACCCCACTATATGATGTAAGAAAACACTTTCTATTTGCATAGTTAGCATCCACCTTATAATATTTAGGTCCACAGTTCAAATAATTTGTTGCTTTAATTATAAAAACTTATATAAGCTTAATTTGGAAAAGAATTTCTACTAAGATATATCCCTTTTCATAATACATAAATTAAGTCAAAATAATAAATAATATTTAACCTTTATAAAAAGAGTTTTTATAAATTGTCCAAAACTTTCATAACACTCTTATAAATAATATATTTTCCATTACTTTAAAATTTTAATAGGAACACGAGGGCTCTCGCTTTTTTCTCTCTCAAAACCAAGAGTGCTTTCTATAGAGTCCTAGAGAAAGCAGTAATTGATGCAGCTTGGGATGGAGGAGAGCGGTGGCGACGATAGGGAGAGTAGTGATGAGATCTCCTTGTTGGCAGAAGAACTCATTCAATTATCTGTCAAAAGTTCAATTGTGGTACCGAATGTAAAACCTACTCTGATCTGTTCACTATGGACAAAAAAATCCTACAATCCAGAGAGTTTTAGGGCTCAAATGAAGAGCATATGGAAGACAAGGAAAAGATTTGAGATCAAGTTGGCAGGACAGAATCTCTTCCTAATTGTTTTTGAATCCGAAGAAGACTTGGAAACAGTTATGGAAGGGCAACCATGGTTGTTTCACAAACATCTTATTTTATTTGAGCAATTAAATAAACCAGTTGAAAGAAGTTAGATTCGGTTAAACTCGTCACCGTTTTGAATCAAAATAGGTTCGTGTTCTCTCGAATTCAATAAAAAAGATCTATTGCATGCCATTGATGTTACTTTTGGAGGAGTAATCAGATCTGAAATCAGTGGTGAGGTATGTCGATTAAGAATTAATCTGGATGTACAAAAACCCCTTCAAAAAGGCATTTTTGTTTCTAGTGATAGTAATTTTAAATCGTGGATTTCTTTTAAATATGAAAAGTTACCGATCTTTTGTTTTGGATGCGGAAGAATGGGGCATGGCCTTATTGATTGCATCGTGTTAGGTCCTACAAAAAAAATAAAGTTAGAGATGATCCTCCATTCTTTATAGCATTAAAAGCTGAATCAAACATAGTTGGGAAAGAGAGTATGAAATTAAATGCTTTTTCAAAAAAAGATAGGAGCTCAATACTCTTATACAGGAATCACAGCTTAACCTACAACTGCTGGTTTTGGAAGAAACATAGGAGAAGGGAATAATATGCAAGGAAAGCCTCAAGAAGGACTTCAACTGCTAAGTTTGGAGGAATTACTAAAGAAACAGGAGGTAGACTCTGGAATGATAAAGAAGGGTAAATCGAATGAAAGGAGTAGTGAGCAGGGGGAAAGTCTCAACAGTAGCCAAAAAGTCTAGCTAAAAAAGACTAGCTCCAGCGAATCTGTCAGAAAATAGAAATGAGGAACGCATTATGGGAAAGAGGAAGAGTCTAGAAGGTGTTGTTGGAAAAAACAATACAGATTTATCACATGAAGACGGAGCAAAAAGATTGAAATATGAAGAAATAGTGAATTGAGAAGAAGTTCTAGTTGATGCAATGATTGAAAACTTAGAACAAAATTTTGCCTCAAACAATTATGGATCGCGGCTTTCAAAAGTTAAGCCGACCGGGTACAATGAAAAGCATAAGTTGGAATGTCCGTGCGTTGAGGAGCCCGCGGGCAATACGGAGGCTGTGGTATTTGTTAAAGCAGCATAATCCCCAAATGGTATTCTTAATGGAGACAAAAATTGATAAAAGATCGCATGCAAAAGGCTAGGAGGAGTTGTGGTTTTATGAATGGAATCGACATTGAAGCAGAAGGTTCAAAGGGTGGACTATGTCTAGCATGGAAAGGAGATATTACAGTTACTTTGAAAAGTTTATCCAGGTGGCATATTGATGTAATGATAAAAGAGGGTGATGTCCAATAAGATTAGAGGTTTACGGGGTTTTACGGCTCACCTTACTCAAATAATAAAAATATTTTGTGGAACCTGCTAAGGAAATTAGGCCAAAAACAAAATCATCCATGGATAGTATGTGGTGACTTCAATGAAATTATGTATTCTTTCGAAAAAATTAGAGGAATTCAAAGGGAGCAATGGAGAATAGAGGCCTTTAGGGAGGTTCTAGAGGAATGTCAACTAGTGGATATTGGCTACTCGGGGATTTGGTTCACTTGGGAAAGGGGAAATCTGCCAGAGACAAACATCAAGGAGAGACTGGACGGGTGAGTTGCAAATGAAAAATGGATGAATTTGATCCTGATGGGCAGCATTCAACACCTACCATATTCTATGTCAGATCATTGTCCTCTACTTTTAAATACAAAAAGTGATGGAGTACATACTAGGAGTCCTAAATTTAAATTTGAGGCATGGTGGACCTTAGAGGAATCTCTCGAACAAGAAATTAAGGTTGCATGGGAAACATCAACAGGCACGTTAACAGAGAAACTTGAGAGATTACAACATCGATTGCAGAGCTGGTCAAGTACTATCAAAAGAAGTAGGGAGGGACTAAAAAGAAAGCTATCTAAAGATCTTTAAATTTTGCTAGAGAAAAAAAGGGATGATGAAACGATGGCAAAGATCATTGATACAAAAATCCATCTAAATATGGAGATCGATAAAGATGAAATGTACTGGGAACAAAGGGCAAGAGCAAATTGGCTTCGGCTTGGGGATAAGAATTCAGAGGGGAGTTTCAAAATGGCTAGATCAAAAGACTCAGTGGTAAATGCTCCCCTTGAAATTTGATAACGCCATTAAACATGAATTGAAAGAAATGATGGAAACAACAGGCGTCAGAGTTCTCTGATTGGGCATTAGGACGGTAGCAATAAAAGACATTCTAGAATTCTCTTTTATTTTATTTAAGTAAGTTTCTTTTATTTTCATTTAAGGCAAATATTTTGTTTGCCCAGGCCAGCTGTTTTGGGCCATAAGTTTGGTATGACTTTCTATTCCTGTGGACTTTTTTATGTTTATTTTTATATAAGCCCAATCTAATTATTTGCTTCAAAAAAAATTATTTTTATAAACAAAGATAAAAAAAAAAACTATAACTTTTTTTTATAAATAAGTATATTATTTTTATAATATATAGCATGAACATATAAATAAGTTATGTTCATACTTGGTCATAAATTTTTATAAATAAATATATTATAAAACTTTTATAACATGTAAATTAAATTTTATATTAAATTTTTTTACCATAAAATTAATTTTTTTAAAGATTTAAATAATATTTTTTATAATTTTATAAAATACACAAAATATTTTTATAATATATTTTTTAGGATTTACAATATAATTTTTTTGTCATAATTATCCCAAACATTCATACATGTCATGTTTATAATATACGTTTATAACTTGTATAAAAACATTTCTTTAAAATTAGATTTAGGTGTAAATTGCCTATGTAATTACTCCAATTCTCACCCTCTCTTAAGAATTGAAAAGTATATTTGGGATGCTCCAATTACACTAAATTCGATTAGACCCACTAACTACAATGGTTATCCAAATATACCACGATTATGTAATTACAAACAATTACACTCAAACCCAATTGTTAAGTGATTTCTCAAACGCTAATCTAAAAGTATAAACCAAATATTTAAAGGAGAGGTACTTATTAAAAAAATAACAGAAAGTAAATAAAATAAATTATATACATAAGTCTCAAAACTATTATGTAAGTTTTGTAATACATAACGAAAAGAAAGTGAAAGAAATGAACTAAAGTTTTTTTTTTTTAAATTGAAGGTTTTATAATAATTAATAAAATTTCATGTTAATGAAGTAATTGGAAAGAGAATTAGCCACTATTAAATATTAAAATTATCCTATCAATTCTAATAAAATCTGAAAGTAGCCCTATTCATATTTTTAAATGATATTGAATAGTTTATTTAAAAGAAAATTCATTTATTTATTCCATAAATGAGAATATACAATTTAAAAAAAATTAACAAATATTCATCGTAGATCGTAAAGGACAAATTTCATCAACACAACAAAAGTTTCAACTTTAGCATCAAATGAATATTATGACATGTTGAAATTGGTTTTGTCACAACTCAAGCATGACATATTTGAAGTGATTTCAAGTGTTGGAAATATACTACTACAAAACGAAATAGTTAGCATTGATAGGATAAATAAATTAAGCATAAATAAATAAAATAATCATTGTGCCGTGGAAGAACCACTGTCTTAAAAGTCAATCAGCCCTGATTGATGTAATCGTGTAGTGGACATTGCCCCCAAGGTTAACATAGTACTTCAATATTCATACACCCGAATAAATAAGATGGAACACAATTTGTATTGCTCTTCCCAAGAGTATTTGGAAAAGTAAGATGAAAACTAAACCTGAAAGCTTAGTCTGAAATTTGACCAAAAAAGTTTTTTGAATAGAAAATAAGCGAGCTAATAAAGACAGAAAAGAGATTGTTGTTAGCTTGTTGTTGTAGAAAAATGAAAAGAATGACTTGTTATTTATACTATTTTCTGAAAGGGCAAAATGGTAAAATAACAGTTTCAATTTCCAAAAATAACAAAGGATTTTCCTTAACTGAAAATATTTTGCAACAGCCAGAAGATTTTCTACAACTGAAAAAATATCTTGAAAAACAAAAAAAAAAAATTGATAAAAGGAACATAAATTTTATTAAAAAATAAACATGTGCAATATGTGTCGTAGACCTGTTAACACAGACGTGGACTGGGTGGGGCAGCAACACACGCATGTTAGGCTTTTAGCCCTAATTTACTCAATGAAGGTAAAAGGCAAGGCTATATTTAAATCCCATTAAAAGCATTTTCTCAACCAATGGGGGATTATCCAGTTTGCATTACCAATATTCCTCCATTAATTCAAAAGAATTGGAAATTTTGTAAACATAAGAAAAGGTAAAACGTGAGAAGAGCAATAACAGAATTAACCACTTAAGTACTAGTATCTTGTGAATTTGAACTAGTACGTAGTGAAATGAGTGGTTCTTCTCTTTAACAAGTGAACGAATCTTGAACTTGTTAAGATTAGGGTTAACTCATGACACACGACTAATCTCAAATCCAATTGATGTTCCACGATAAGTCAACAAGTTTTGGCAATAAGCCTCGGGATGCTAGTAAGTGCTCTAGAAAGACTGCCCAATGTCTTTCATAGAAAATGGCTAGTTCTTCGCACTTACGTTGATGATTTCATCAAGTCTATCTCAATATAGATTACCCAAATCAAGATTATGAAATCATTAAGATCATTTATTAAGCTCATCCTCTCATATTTAAATTCGGTGAATTCATCAAGTTTGTCTCCATAAGACCACCCAAATTTTGGGATATGAACTCATTAAGAGTAAGAAATTCAACCTCACATGTCGGTGAATACATCAAAGCCCGTCTCAATAAGAACACTCAAACACTAAGATATGAATTCATAAAAAGTAAGAACTCAACTTTATGCATGTGCATCGTTTTCCATAGGGATAGGTAAAATGTATACTATGAGCCTTTTCATGGTTTCATTTGACCACATCGGATTCCTTAACCATTGGGCTTACGACCCATCCCTCTCAACAAATCAAGAATCATTTTCCTACTTAACCCTTTGGTTAGTGGATTAACTAGGTTCCTTTCAAACATCACGTACTTCAAAGCAAGTACTCCATTCTTTATTAAATGTCTCACAGATTCGTGTCTTATTCGGATATGCCTTTTCTTACCATTGTAAGCTTGGCTCTTAGCAACGCAAGTTGCGTCTTGTGAGTCATATAATAGAGATACGGAAGGTGTCAGTTTTTCCTATAAAAGAATCTCTGCAAGTAGATTCTTAAACCACTCGGCCTCTTGCCCGGCTAAGTCCAAAGTTATAAACTTTGATTCTATCGTGGAACGAGCAATACACGTCTACTTAGCAAACTTCCAAGAAATAGTTGTTTCATCCAAAGTAAAGACATACCCACTTGTAGAGCTAACTTCATCATTATTAGTTACCCAGTTTGCATCACAATATCCCTCTAAGACTGCAGGGTATTCGACAAATTCCAATTTAAAAAATAATGTACCTTTAAGGTATTTAAGCAACTACTTTAGAGCATTCCAATACTCTTTGCTAGGATTATGAATATATCTACTTAGTTTACAGACTGCATAAGCAATATCAAGTTGAGTGTAGTTCATCAAGAACATAAGGCTTACAATAATTTTAGCATACTCTGATTGAGAAACATTATTTCCTTTATCCTTTATCAGTTGTATACTAGAATCAAAAAGAGTCTTCACGGAGATTACATCAAAGCTATTAAACTTATTTAACACTTTCTCTATATAGTAAGATTGATTCAAAGCAAATCCCTCTTCCGATTTAGTAACCTTAACCCCTAAGATTACATCTACCTCTCCTAAATCAATCACATCAAACTTGGTAGATAAGAAATTATGGGTTTTTTAATGGCTACTATATTAGTGCTGAAAATTAACAATAAAACCAAAACTAAGAATAGTCTTATGAAATTTCTCATACCATTGTTTTGGAGCTTGTTTGAGACCATATAAAGATTTTTCGAGTCTGCAAACTTTATCTTCTATGTTATGTGTCACAAATCCTGAAGGTTACTCTATGTAGATCTCTTCGTCCAAATCACCATTCAAGAAAGTTGTCTTCACATCCATCTAATGTACCAAAAATTTGTGGATGGAAGCCAAAGTAAACAAAACAGGAATGGTTGAGACCTTAGTCACAAGAGAGTATGTATCAAAATAATCTACTCCAAATTTTTGAGCGAACCCTTTTACAACTAGTCTTATGTAACTGACCATGTGTATGTAACTCATGTGCTTTGAAATAAGTGGAGGCTTATGCTCTAAAGATGATTGAGCCCATAGCTGGTATGTTGGGTACATGACTTGTGTATGGCATGACTTTTGTAAAAAGTATATAATAAGGAGTTTTCAATCACGGTACTTCTTGTAAACTGACTCCATGATTAAGTAAATTGTGAATTATCAGAACGATTCTTCTGGACATAATTGCAATTACTCGAGCATAATTGTATATGTCCAATTGGTCCATCCTCTAGTTTAAAAAAAGCTCGATCGAACTGCATTGAATCAGAAAAAAAATTCTATGACTTTAGAAATAATCTAATTGAGTCGATTTATTCGATGTGGAATTAAATTTGACAGTCGAGATAATTGTTCAAATAGAAAATTTGATTAAAAAAATTTCTTGAAAAATTAATTTAGAAAATATTAGTGATTTTTGGAAAAATTAATTTTAATCAAGTAAAATTAAATTAATCAAATTAATTAAAATTAATATAATATTTTTAGAAATTAATTTTCAAGTCAAACAATTAGCTCAATGGGTAATTGAACTTAAAAATTGGTGAGATTGAAAATTGAGCTCGAGAACCCAAAACTACGATCGAGACTCAAAAGCTAGTTGAACCGGGCTTGGTATATGAAACCGGGCCGACGATCCAACATGTGGTTGGATCGAACTGGTCGAGCCGTCACTAGGCCCAAACCGAACCGACTCAGGTGCCGTGAGGGTGTCATACCTATGATGGCACCACCAAACATGGTGGGTGGCCCTTCAGCAGTTAAGCAGTGTAGGAATCACACTCCTACTAGGACTTTATTGGATAATTTAATTTCAGATTAACTATTTCAAAAATAATATTATTTTAATAAATTTAATATTTAATTTAATTTAATATTTATCCTAATAATATTTTATTAATTTAATATTAAAGTGATTATTTTAATATTAAATATAATCTAATATTTATCTTGATAAGTATTATATTAATTTAATATTAAAGTTATTAAGTTTAATCATAGTTGAACCCTCTAAACTCTCCCTTATATAAAGAGAGTCATGGGTCATTATTTCTCACACACTTGAATTCAAGAGAAAGTTGTAGAGAAAAAAATTCTCTGAAGAAATTATTTTAAAAATTTTCTAGAGATATTTTTCATATTTATAACTTGACCTCAAAGTTTAGAAAAATTTCAAAATTGCCCCACTGGTAATTTTCTGAAAAATTTTCTAATTCGAAACGAGCCCACACTTGGCAAACGAGAGCTTGAGAATAACGGAGAAGACTACTCGGTCGAAGCATTCATCCTAAACAAATCAAAAGGTACGATTTTGATTAAATATTTATTACTTTAGATATCACAATCAAATTCTTATTTTTGGAAAAGTTTTTAAAAACTATGGTTTTACCCTTAAACTTATTTTCCGTCGCGTTTTCCAAACCCATTTTCCTAACACAATAGACTCACTTATCAAGTCTAAATCGCTAATATTAGTTACAAAGGAAGTAAGGAAATCAGGTTCGAAACTAGTGACAATCCTTTGTCTTTTTCTCCTTCTAGGTTCAACATCACTATTAAGAACATCTTTATTATGTGTACTAGAGGAAGAAATATTCTCATCTAACTATATATCAGTACTTATGCTATATTTCTTTAAAGGAAACACATTCTCAAAGAAAGCATCATCTCTAGATTCACATATAGAATAATCATGCAAAGACATAAAGCTATAAGCAACACTATTTAGAGCATACCCAACAAATACAATATCAACAATTTTAGATCCGATAGTGCTCTTTTTAAAAGCAGGCAAGCTTACTTTTGCTAAGCACCCCCACACTTTCAGGTTTTGAGATTATGGGCATAACCTTTCCATAATTCATATGGAGTACAGTCTAATTTTTCATGAGGTACTCTATTAAGAATATAGTTTGCAGAAAGTACGACCTCCCCCTATATATTGTTAGGTAAACCAGAACTTAGTAGTAAATCATTCATCACTTCTTTTAAACTTCTGTTTTTCCTTTCAGTTATGTCATTCTGTTGTGGGAAATAAGGAGCAGAAAACCTACGTATAATGTCATCTTTCTTACAAACCTCTTTAAGGAAATTAGTGCCATATTATCCATCTCTATTGGATCTAAAACGTTTTATTCTCCTATCAAATTGGTTTTATACTTTTGCTTTATAAAGAATAAAAGTTTTTTCAGCTTCATCTTTTGATCTTAGAAGATAAACCTTTGTATATCTAGAGTAGTCATCTAAAAAGGTGATATAGTAGCCTTTTCATTCTTACTCTATGTGTTTTTAAAGTCTACTAGATTAGTATGAACTAACTCTAAAAGTTCAATCTTCTTATCAATAAAAGTTTTTAAGGAAAGTCTAGCATGTTTGGCTTCAACACAAATTTCACATTTATCAAAGCTATTATCATCTAGATTAAAGAGTATATTCATTTTTATGAGTATTTTTAGAGAATGAACATTCACATGACCTAATCTAGCATGCCACATATCAAGGGATTCAACAATATAAGCAGAAATTATGCCTTTATTATTATTAAGCATAGTCTCAATCAAAAATAAACCTCTACTTAGGTAATATTTCCTAACATAATCTCAATTACAAGAAAGTGCAAGTTTATCTGATTCAAAGACTAATTCAATGTCTGCCTTATTCAACAATCCACCACTAATCAAATTTCTACGCAGGGTAGGTATATGAAAAACATTATTCATTGCTAATTTTTCTATAAGTAAGTTTGAATAAGATCATTCCTTTACCGAGTACTTTTGGACTGCTAGAATTACCTATGTGGACTTGTTCACCTTCAGCTACACTTTCAAACTCAGTGAACATTTCTTTGTGGGCGCAGAAGTGTTTGGAAGTGCATGTATCTATAACCTGTAGAGGCCCAATTTTGACCGGGGACCATAAACCAGAAACCAAAATCAAAAAATAATAATAATTATAAACAGCTCATTTTTTACAATGGCCCAACAGGCCCAAAAACCTAAAACCCAACCTACCCTAACCCAAACAAAATAGACCCAAACCCATACATAGGCCCAAAAAATTAAATCAACTCAGAAACCCTAGGGTTTCTGAGCCTCCCTCGAGCTGCAGCCACCACCCACGTGCCTCAGCGCGCACTCCGCCCGAGGGTCTACTCTCCTTGCATAGAAATGGAAACCCCTTCATCCGTTGACTCCTCGCAAACCTGCAAACAAACAAAAGAAGGACAAAGTAGAAATGAGGCAAGAAACAACAAAAGCAGAGATAAACCAAATAACAAGCAAAAATCAAATCACATGTATTCGGCTATATAGCGATGTAGCTTTTTTATACACACTAGGAAGCAGAAATCAAAAGAGAAGTTTAAAAAAGGTGTTGGTTTTTCTCTAGTTTTCTTTTCATGGTTCTGTTCCCATTCATTTATTTTTTTTACTTGTTTATCTTATTTATTTTTTTCTTTTACAAATCCTTTTTAAAATAAAAGGCATGAAATAAAAAGAGAAAAAAAAACTACTTGTTTTCTCCGCGGTTGCACCGTCAGAATTCTTCTCTCTGTCGCTAAGATCGGACAAAAGGGGATTAAAGTTGCTTTTATTTCAGCTTTTGGGGATCAAGAAGGTCTAGCCTCGGATATGCGTTAAGCAGGAGCTAAAAAACCTCCTTCCATGCGACTTCAACCATCGCCACGGTGGTGCCGCGATGACGGCAGCGATGATGGGTTTATACAAACCCTAGCAGAGGAAATAAACGGAAAAAAGAGGGATTTTGTTGATTTTTTTTAGGGGAAAGAAAGCAAATAAAAAAATGAAATACCTTAACTTAAATAAAGGCAAAACGGTACCGTTTGAGACTAGGGATGTCAGCGCCGAAACGGTGTCGTTTGGAGCATTCCCGTGCGTGACCCGACCCGTTCTAGGGGGTCTGCGCGTTTCTAAATTAATGGACCATTTGCTACTTTGATCCTTCCATTTCTTTATGATTTTCAATTCAATCTTTCTTTCCTTTTATTTCGTTTTTAATCTCGCCCCAGGGTTTTGTGTCTGATTTATTTCAGTCCTACGTGAAATGGTGTGTAGAGAACTTCGGGGATAATTTCTCGATCAATCCTCAAACCTTGTGCGCTTGTTTATTTCTAACCCCGTGTTTTTATTTTGTTACAGTTTTTACTTTGGATTTCATTTTTGTTCCAATTTTATCCTTATTCAATTTGATTTTAATTCTTTTTTAGTTTATTTACTCCTTTGATGTATACATTATTTATTCTAAGTGGCCTTATATTTCATTTGTTAAATATTCTATATATCTTGTTTATCTTAAATCATTCTATTGATATTCATTTTGAGTTCTTCCACATATTATGTATTTTAAACTATTGCCCATTGTAAACTCTATATGTATTATTCATTCTTTTAGGCTACTATGTATCACTTATTTTGCTATTTTATATATACTTCGTTTTAAACTATTATATATATATATATATATATATATATATATATATATATATATATTATCTTTTAACTTTATATATGTTGTATGTTAACTGTTCTAAATTTATCTTCATTATTATTTACTTTAAACTTCTATATATCATTTATTTTAAAATATTTTTATATACACTCTTTATTTTATATACTATCTATTCAAAATTTTAGTATATAATATTTAACTCAAACTATTTTATATGTAATTCATTTTAAAATTTTTATATATTATTTATTTTAAAGCTCCTTTTATTATTTATTTTAAATTCTTATACATTATCCATTTGGAAACTCTTTTTATATTCTTTCTTTGTAATTGTTTCATTTGTTATTTGTTTTAAAATGTTTTATTCATTTCGAAATTACTCATACATATTATTTTGTTTCATTCTTTTGCTATTATTAATGTTGATCTCTTAAATGGTGTATTTTGTGAGCATTTAATTCATGTATTATTATTGTAATTTGTTTGTTAATATTATTATGGCTATTATAGTATATTAGTATTATTATATCATTTATTTATCACATATTCTTTACTTGTATAGTTGTTTTATATTATTGCATTATTATTCCCCATGACCTATGTTCAAATATAATTGGTTATCTTTGTATTATGCTTCGAAATAGCCCATGTCGTTTTAAACTTACGTTTGATAAAATTTTTAAGAAACAAAGAAATTTTCAAAGTAAGGTAATGTTCTGTATTTGGAAATTCGAGAGATCGTGCTGTAACGTACTGGATTTCGATTTTTCTCGTTTGATGCAAATGACCGAATAACCTTTTAAAATTAAAACACATGAGTTTTAAAAATCAAAAGACCAACTTATTCTCGAGGGTCTGAAATGTTGTGTCCTAACGTACTGGATGTGGCATTTTATTACTTCGGGACAAGAAAGTCTTCAGAATCCATTTCGATTTACTCAAACAAATTCTTCATATAGATCAACATAAAAAAGGATCGTATTCTAAATTCTTTTCGAGTTTTTTTAATTTCGACATTAAGACATTAATTAATCAATTAGGTACCAATTTTAGGCATTACGAGGGTGCTAATCCTTCCTCGTACGTAACCGAATCCCGAACCCATTTTCTCAAATTTCGTAGACCAAAATCGTTGTTTTAGTAAATCAAAATGTTTTATTAAAATGACCAAATATTTAGGTGATTCGATCACACCTAAACAAAAAAGATTGGTGGTGACTCCCAATTTTCGTTTTCTTTTCAAAATATAAAGTCGATCCTTGTTTTCAAAAAAATGGTTTCGACAGTTTGGTGACTCCACTGAGGATCGGAATAAGAGAGTCAAGCCACAAGTTGATTAACTTTTGTCTTTTTGTCGAAAATTAAAAATTTGGTTTTGAAATACGATCCTTTCATTGCATTTCATCTGTTATTTTTGTGGTTTATGATATAATACCTGCTTCGTTGGTTCGAGTCTTTAAATAGTTTTGCATATTGCATTGCATGATCGTTTGATCTACCCTTTTAAGTGGGAGTGAGAAACTATTCCTTCGTGAGGTCTTCACCTCCGTGTAGGATAGTGGATCGCTTTCGGGATACATCCGTACCTATGCCTTCGTGAGATTTTCATCTCCGTGTAGCCATAGGGAAATGTATTCCCCTGAACCGAACTCAATCCATATGAGCCTATAATGGGTGAAGATCGCAGAATCTGCTGGTTCAGGTACCCTTACTCTAAAACCGAGCCGCATATAATGAGCCCTAAGAGCCAACCCTAGGTAGAACTACTCCAAACCTTAGTGGTTACCCGAATAGGTGCTTGATTATTTCCTATTTGCTTTGGATTCTATTTTTGTATACTGACTTGTTTTGTTTTATTGTTATGGCATGGCATTACATTATAAGAAGGTGTTGATTCACGTTCGGTTACTAAATAGAAAAGCTTAGCATGAAAAAAGGATTTCTTGATAGAGTAGAGGATAATGCGGTCGTCCAAGTATGGTCTGAAAGGACGCAGCAAGAGAAATGAGATAGTTTGATCGAGGGATATAAATCAAAATTGTGGGATTTCACTCGCTTCAGTGTGACCCAAAATGATCTGCTAGAATTGAAGGAAATATGGAACAGTTGGAACGATGAGATCAAGCAGTTGTTTTACCGCGATTATGGTGACTTACCTTATTTACTCAAGGTGAAAATAAACAAATGCTTATTTTGAGCTCTCGCCCAGTACTGGAATCCCGCATACAGTTGCTTCACTTTTGGAAAGGTTGATTTGGCACCTACCGTGGAAGAGTATATGGCCTTACTCCGTTGCCCGAGGATTAAAGTCGACAAGCCCTATTCCAAAATGGCTAACGTCCCGACCTTTGTAAAGAAATTGATGAATATCACGGGGATGAGCGAGCAGTGGGTTGCAGCCCGGACCAAGCAAAAAGGAAACGGTAAGTGTATTTCTTAGAAGAACTTGAGAGATCTGATTCTAGCACATCCGGACATGAAAAAGAGGGTTGATGTTTTTGCTTTGAGCATCTACGGTTTGGTCGTCTTTACTAAGGCATTAGGACACGTAGATGAAGCAATTTCAGACCTGTTTGATCGAATTGATAAAAGGGTCTCACCTGTCCCTGCGATCTTGGCCGAAACGTTTAGATCATTGAATGCTTGCCGGAGAGCGGGCGAGGGCAGATTTATAGGATGTGCGCAAATTTTACTATTGTGGTTCCATAGCCACTTTTAGAAGGTAGAAAAAGTCTCATATTGAGTTTTTTCCGAGAACTCCTCCCTATTAAAGGAATTAATGGCTACGCCAAGGCGGGATGACTTTTTCAAAGAGAAGTGGGTGACGATTCTCCAGAATCTACAAGCTGAAGATATTGAGTGGAGGGCCTCATGGATGATCCCCGATGAGATCTTATATCGGTGTGAGGACTTTGACTAGGTCCCTTTACTTGGGATATGAGAAGCCGTTGGATATGCTCCACTACTTGTGGCAGTACCGATCAAGGCAGTTCGTACCGGCGACACAAGGGTTGGCTTAATGCGAGTTCTCATACAAGGACGATAATTATAGGAAGAGAGTTCATGAGATATCGAATGCGTGGAGCCAAACCCGCAAGATGAAAGGATTCGCCTCAGGTCTAATGACGAACCCTAAGTATGACTGCTGGTGGAGTAAAAGAATCAACGACAACATTCCAATGCCAAGTCAAGAGAACACTCGACCGATACAGGAGCACTTGCAAGCAGTCCCGTCTGAATTAGAAATTATCAAACAAGACTTTGAGAAAATGAGCTTAGAATTGGGAAAGAAAATAGAACAATTAGAAGAGGAGAAGATGAAGTTGGGATTAGACGTCGATATCCACAACTAGAGGCCGAGAAATTGAGGAAGGGAAAAAACAAGGCCGAGGAAGATCTAGATAGTCTGAAAACCGATTACAAAAAGCTACGTATATTGATGAGAACTGCCGGTTTGGGTAAAACGTCAGAGCAATGACCTCAAGAAATTAAAGAAGAAAAGGCTAGAGCCGATCATTGGGAGGAGAAGTTTCAAGATGTCCGAATGCGGGAAGACACTTTGAAGAACAGTTTGTTGGAAAACCAAAACGAAAAAGAGAGGTTACAAGCTCGGGTGGCCAAATTGGAAAAATCACTACATTGGCATCGTAGTCGTAACTCTGTAATTGAGTTGAAGGCCAATCTAGGCAAGATCGAGGAATTGAAAAGAAAAATCGAGGAACTCGAGACTGCACTACAAGATAGCAAAACTCGAGTGGAACTCCTTGAGGCAAATCATGAACATTGGAAAGAACAACTTCACCACTCTCAAGATCAGATCAGAAGTAGAGATTATGTCATGGGCGAAGCTGTGGTTCAAATTTGAGAGGTAACCGATCATTTGTAAACCTTGGCAGTTCAGGCTGATGTATTAAGCCTAAAGTACGAATCAGAATCAGATCGAGGCCGGGACTTAGCTTGGCTCCTTAGGAAGGTTAAGACTTTAGGCATTAGGGCAAAGTCGTATATGTAATCATCCGCTCTATGTAAAGAGATTTTTCTTCTAGTAAAGTTGTTCTAATGAAATTGAATCAGAATCAACGCCTCTTTTTGCATTCATTTCATTTATTTGCATTACATTTTATCATATGCATTAAATTTCATGAAAAGACCTTAATTAAACAAAATTATTTCAGTTAATCTGGAAACCAATAAGAGACAACCAAACGAATACCGCTACAATACTCGCCATAAAACTAAAGAGATGGATCAGAAGTTAGAGAGACTAGAACAAATGCAAAAGGATATGCAAGAGCAATTGCAAGCACAGATGCAAGAGCAGTTAGCTAAGATACAACAATAGATGAAGGAACAAATACAAGAGTCCCAAAATAATATGTTAAGCCAATTGGCACAGTTGCTGGTCAAAGAACGTGAGAAAAGAAAGAATACTATGAACAAAAATGAGGATCCTATTTACCCTCCAGGCTTTACTCCAATCAATGTCCAGACACCACCGGAAGTGTACCCACGAGGGATACTCATTACTATCAGGCCTCAACAGCATCAAACTGATACTTCAGCACCGATGAATTATCAAACAGGCTCGGGTTCCAATCCTAGGGATTACCCAACCAATCCCCTTGTTCCTGATCTAGATAATGTAGCAGAGGTGGAGAAAACAAGAGTGGAACCACCAAAACAACCGGATGGTCGATATAAGTGGCTGAAAGAAAAACTCAGAGTAATGGAGAACGCTGACTACCGTTGCGGAATGGATGCCAAGGACCTAAGTTTGGTCCCAGATTTAGTACCCCCTTCTAAGTTCAAAACCCCAGACTTTGAAAAATATAATGGAACTAGCTGTCCAGAGGCTCACATCACTATGTTCTGTCGAAGAATGGCAGGGCACGTTCGCAATGATCAACTGTTGATCCACTGCTTCCAAGGCAGTTTGGTCGGGTCTGCAGCCAAATGGTACAACCAACTAACTCGTGCTCAAATCTATTCATGGAAAGACTTGGCGCAAGCTTTCATGAAGTAATACGGTTAATTATGAAGGTAGGCTTATGGGATAAATAGGCTAAGACCTAGGTGTGGTCTCGACATGTATAATCGAAGCAAGTTCTAGAATATCCAATCAGTATTGACACACTCATAACCAATAATAGAGTGAGCAAGAAAAATGTATGCTCCAAAGGCTCAAAATCTCACAAAAGTTATGGTTTTTGATGTTAATCTTGCAAATCTCAAACTTCAAGGTAATACTTCAATTTAGGGAAACAACCTAAAAAATTTTAATTCTAAAAATAAACTCATTATGCTTGATTCTCTAATGCCTTAAAGTTTAAAAAATCAATGCACAATTACCTATGAATTTAATCTAAAACATATCAATAAGAATCATAAATCAAGGAAAAACTCATTCGAACAGTAATATGAGGAAATTACTTAAGTACAAGGCATAATTTAGGGGTTTTCAAATAATCATATAAATATCCTCCCCACACTTAAATTGTACATTGTCCTCAATGTACAAACAAATATAATCATAATATAAACATAATATCATAAGAGAGGGAGAAAATTGAAACTGCCCTGAATAATGGATGAAAGTCCCAAAATAGTGAAAAGCGGAATTGTAGATAAATGTGGAGAGAGCGCAGGATTCTGAGCAATTGATAAGAAGATAAACACAAATATTAAAGAGGATTAAAGGATTAAACTCGATTAGGAACAATTATTAGAAAGAAAAATAAAGTTTAAAATATAAAGAGAAAATAAACATAAAAAGAGAAATTAAAAGAAAAGAAAAAGAAATCTAAAGACAAATGGACTCAATGGTCCTCATCATCAGACTGACCAATGTCGCGAGCCGGTGGCGCTGGAGATGAGATGTAGAGATACTGGCATATCTGCTGTAAATTTGCATCGATACTGTTGAACATTTGAAAACACTGTTGCTCAAAGCAAGTAAATCGCTCGAAGAGGTCCGCGAAGGTCGCAACAGAATGAGTAGGGTGGTGACTCGAAGGTGGTGGTGGAGTTGGATCCTCGTGGCAGGGAGGAACATCATCAGTGAAGTCCTCTGGGTCATGCTAAACGTCAGACTGGAATAGTCTGTACTGAGGGGGGTCTACTCCACGTCGCTTCTCGATTATCCTCATGTGGATCATGCTCGAGATGCCCTGATGGGGCATCTGACCGACGAGGGTAAATGTCGAGGACTGCTCTGGTGTGTTGAGTAAACTGAAGTTCGAGTGAGACGAGTCACGTAAGTGCAGAGACAGATGGGACCCTTCTTGTGGCGTTCGGTCTGATGGCGAAAAGCGAAAGCGATAAAGTACGCTAAATCAAAAACATGTCTGGTAGCCATGCTCCATAGAAGGTAGGCATCATAGGTACTAGCAACGCCAGTGCTCTCTCTTCATCCTGTCAAAGTATGAGCTAGGAGGGCGTGAAGGTACCGTAGGGCCAGAGAGAGAGACGTCGCCTCCGAGCAACTCGCATTATAATGAATCTGACTCCCTGTAAGCTCTGTCCAACATCGTGATGGTGAATAGTAAATGTGTCGATGGAGTCTAAAAAAGTTCTCAGCGCTCATAAATTCGTTAATGTAAAGCCCTATAGCCGTGCCCATCTCAGGAACGCTCATGTGGCGTATCAACCTACCAAATCGAAAACTGATGGTACCAGGCTCGTCGTGAACCGTTATAACTTGCTGAACCATAAACATTGAACAAAAATCTAATGTCAGCTCCATGTAGGTAGGCTCAATGATGGCAAAGAATCTGTCCCACGGAGTTGTAGTAATGAAGGCGCGAACCTCTTCAGCTAGGCGGACCTACTCCAGTGTGGCTCAATCAATGCAGCGGCCTAAACCGAGTGGTCGCTGTCGAAGTAGCTGGTACAGATCCTCTTGAGGGCTCACTGTAAATCGAATATAGGAGTGATAAGCCTCAAAAGATTCGTTCTAGGAGGAGGTCCCATCGGGGCCTTTTTGCTTTTTCGAAGCGGAGACGGCTACCTTCGACTTGCCGCTTGTGTTAGTCATAGTGTGCCTGAAAATAAAAGAATTTAAGAATAAATAAATAATCATAAATAAAAGAAAAGAATGTCTAAATAATCCTAAATAGTAAATAACTCCTAAACAGTACGTATGACTATCCAAACATGCAAAAACTAGAAAATGGAGTCATCATGAATCAAACGGTAATAATAAACCATATAAATAATTCCAGACTATAAGGTAGACATATGTATAAAAGCAAAATTACATAAAGAAATAGGCAAGTCGAATGCTAGAGACAAATAACAAATAGTAATAAAAAAATGAGAAATTCATGCAAATACAGAATAGCAATACTTCTATATTAATCTAAAATAATAATAATAAGTAAAATCATAAAAGAACAATTGATTAAAAATAATAACAATTACAATAAATAATTGAACTAATAATAATAATGAATAATGAATGAATTAAAGAAAAAGGTAGGGTAAAAGGGGAAAGGGGATGACCGACAGTGGTAGGTGACAGTTGGAATGGCGTGTGACCGGCGGTCAGGGGGTTTGGGTGGCGCGATGGGGTGTGGTACTGGCTGGAGCATGAGGGAGAGGAGAAAGAAAGAGAAAAGGAAGAAAGAAAAGAAAGGTAAAAAAGAGAAGGGAATGGGGGGTTGTCGGGTAGAGGTGAAGAAGAGAAAATGGAAGAAAATGAATGAGAGTTTCGGCTGGGGGGCTATTGGAAAGAGAGAAGGAGGGGCCGACAGAGGAAGAAGGTGGTGGCCTAAATAGGGTGACAAGAAGCTTGCGGCGGCTAGGTTAAATATAGGGAAAAAGACAAAGAAGAAGAAAAAGAAAAAGGGTTAGGTTTTTAATGGGTGACAGGGTCGTGTGAGGCCCGTATTGGGTCACACGACTATGTCACACGCCCGTGTGGCTTGTGTTCAGCCTGTGTGCGATTAGTGAAATAAGCCCGGTCTTTACACGGCTTAGGACATTTGCGTGTGGTACATACGGTCGTGTCGCACGGCTGTGTGCAATCTCACTCGTTTCTCCCACGCCCGTGTGCTCGAACACACGGTCGTGTGCCTTGCCCGTGTACCTCTCTGACTTGTTTTAAATTTGAACAATTAAGCTCCAGTTTTCACACGGCCTAGGGCACGCCCGTGGGTCTTGGTCATGTGGTCCGCACGGCCGTGTCGCACGCTCGTGTAGACTATTTTAACCTATGTCTCTGTCGATTTTTGGGGATGTAAGCTTCAGTGCTCACACGGTCGATGACACACCAGTGTGTCTTGGCCATGTGGGTTACACAGTCGTGTCGCTTAGACGTGGAACTCACCATTGATTTCCTTTAAAAATAAAAACTAAGTCTTAAGATCCGCACAGCCAATGACACATCTGTGTGTCTAGGCCGTGTGAGGCACACGGCCATATCGCATGGTTGTGTAACTCATTATCGTGCCCATGTTAAGTCACACGGCCTAAGACACACCCGTGTGTCCAGGCTGTGTGGGTCAAAAAGCTACATTTTAATGTTTAGTTAATTTTTAAAGAAATAATCTAAAATAAAAATTAAGGAAATTAGCAATGTTAGTACTCGAGTTGCCTCCCGAGAAGCGCTTATTTAAATTCTTAAGCTAGAATTACCTTGTGCTCTCAATTATGAAGCTTCACGGAGCTGAAGCTCCTCTCTATCATCTTTAAAGTTCTCACAATTATAAAGTTTAATTCGATAACCGTTTACCTTGAATGTGCCGTACGTTGGGTGACTTACCTCTATTGTACCATAGGGAAAGACGGTTTGGACTACAAATGGACCTGACCATCTTGATTTTAGCTTTCCAGGGAACAATTTGAGCTTTGAGTTGTATAGCAAAACAAGATCTCAGGCTGTAAACTACCTAGGTTTTCTTTGTATAATCGTGAGTTCTCATAAGCATTTTCTCGCCACTTATCTAGCTCGTTCAACTGCATTAATCTTTTCTCACCTGCAAGTTTAGGGCCATAGTTTAGGAATTTTATAGCCCAAAATGCTTTGTGCTCTAATTCAAATGGTAAATAACAACTTTTCCCGTAAACAAGTCTGTAAGGAGATGTTCTTATGGGAGTTTTAAAAGCGGTTCTATAGGCACATAAAGCGTGTCTACTTTTATCACCCAATCTTTCCTATTTGATTCTACGGTTTTCTCTAGGATACGTTTAATCTCTCTGTTTGCCACTTCAAGTTGTCCAATGGTTTGAGGATGATAAAAGGGTAGCTATTCTGTAGTACATTCCATATTTTTTAAGGACTTTGTCGAATTGAGCATTACAAAAATGAGTACCCCTATCACTAATGATCGTTCTAAGTGTTTCAAATCGAGAGAAAAGCTTCTTAAGAAATCTCACTACCACTCTGGCATCATTAGTAGGTAAAGCTTAAGCTTCTATCCATTTTGACATATAATTAACCGCTACTAAGATGTATTTATTCCCAAATGAGCTAGGGGATGGACTCATAAAACCAATGCCCCACACATCAAATATTTCACATGATAGCATATATGTTTAAGGCATTTCATCGCGTTTAAAAATATTACATGTTCTCTAGCGTCTATCACAAGAAGTGACATACCTGTTAGCGTCTTTGAATAGTGTGGGCCAATAAAAACCTGATTCGAGTGTTTTATGTGCTGTCCTAGTTCCACTGTAATGTCCTCCTGTTGGTCCTGAATGGTAGTGTTCTAGGATTTTGCTTGCCTCTGAATTTGGAACACATCTTCGAATTATTTGATCTGCACATATACGAAAAAGAAAATAATCCTCCCAAAAATAATTTTTTGCATCGGCAAAGAATCGCTTTTTTGGATGATGTGTTAATCTTTTTGGTAGGATGTTAGTAGCTAAGTAATTCGCGATATCTGCAAACCAAGGTACCTCAGAGTCAGATATAACCAAGAGTTGTTCCTCAAGAAACGAGTCATTTATCTCACTCTTATCGACCTTTTTGATATGTGGATTCTCAAGCCTAGAAAGGTGGTCTACCGCAAGATTTTCAGCCCCTTCTTATTTTGAATTTCCAAATTAAATTCCTGTAAAAGTAGAATCCATCTTATGAGTCGAGGTTTTGCATCAGACTTAGTTATGAGATAACGAAGAGCTGAATGGTCAGTGTAAACGACAACATTAGATAATAAGAGATATGATCTAAATTTATCGAATACAAAAACCACAGCTAGCAATTCTTTTTCCATGGTAGTGTAGTTTGCTTGTGCGGCTGTTAAAGTCTTGCTAGCATAATAAATCGGTTGAAAATGCTTGTCTCTTCACTGTCTAAGAACTGCGCCTACTGCAAAATCACTTACATCACACATTAGTTCAAAGGGCGAATTCCAATCAGGTGCAATTATAATTGGAGCATTGATTAATTTATCCTTGAGAGTATTAAATGCTTCTAAACATTCTTGGTCAAAATTGAAAGGTACGTCTTTTTCTAGTAGTTTTGTTAAAGGCTTAGCTATTTTAGAAAAATCTTTAATAAATCTTCTGTAAAACCCAGCATGTCCTAAAAAGCTTCTAATAGCCTTAACTGAACTAGGAGGAGGTAATTTTTCTATGGTCTCAATTTTTGCTTTATTAACCTTAATCCATTTACTAGAAATTTTGTGACCTAACATAATCCCTTCTCGAACCATAAAGTGACACTTTTCCCAATTAAGCACAAGGTTCATCTCATCACATCTCATCAGAACTCGTTTTAAATTTTTATTGCAAAGATGGAAAAAATTATCGAATACCAAGAAGTCGTCCATAAATACCTCTATAATGTCTTCCACAAGTTCATCAAAGATGGCTAACATGCAGCACTGAAATGTGGCAGGAGTATTACATAATCTAAAAGGCATTTTACGATAAGCAAACATATCGTATAGACATGTAAATGTTGCCTTCTCTTGATCCTCAGGAGCTATTTGAATTTGAAAGTAGCTAGAGAGTCCGTCTAGGAAACAATAATACATATGCCCAAATAATCTTTCCAACATTTGATCAATGAATGGTAAGGGAAAGTGATATTTTCTCGTGGCATCGTTCAATTTCCTATAGTCAATGCAAACTCTCCAACCTGTGACTATTCTTGTTGGAATTAATTCATTCTTCTCGTTGGCTACAACAGTCATACCTCCCTTATTTGGAACAACTTGCACAGGACTTACCCAAGTACTGTCAGAAATAGGATAAATAATTCCAGCATCTAGAAGTTTAATTACCTCGGCTTTAACAACTTCTTTCATGTTAGGATTTAGTCGTCTTTGAGCTTGCACACACGATTTATATTCATCTTCCATTAAAATTTTGTGGGTGCAGAATGAAGGACTGATCCCTTTAATGTCAGAAATTTTCCAAGTTATGGCTCTTTTATACTCTCTTAGTACTTGTAATAACTCATTTGTTTCATTAGGTTGCAAGCTGGAAGCAATAATCACTGGTAGTATCGAATTATCTCTGAGAAATACATATTCTAAGTGATATGGTAATTGCTTTAGTTCTAATTTGGGAGGTTCTTCAATAGAGGGTTTTTGTTTTAGCTCGTCGTCCATTTCAATACCCTCATACTTCTTTTATCTTGGGGAAAACTCGTTAGAGTTTAAATCAATATTTATCTTCCCTATTTCAGTGGTATCGTCATTAGCCTCCTCTCCTTGGACAAGACACAGTTCCAACGTGTCTTTATGAATGATTTCTTGAAGAGAATCTTGAATAGAATGATCAATAGAGTCAATAAAGTAATAGGAATCATCTTGTTCTCTAGAGAATTGCATGACATCATAAATTTTAAAAATAATCTCTTCGTCACCTACTCTAAGCATAAGTTTACCGTCACTCACATCAATGATAGCTCTAGCAGTAGCTAAGAATGGGCGACCTAAAATTAAAGATACCTCAACATCCTCATCCATATCAAGCACAACAAAATCAACAGGGAATATGAATTTATCTACTTTCACAAGGAAATCTTCAATAATACCCCTAGGATACTTAACAGATCTATTAGCTAATTGAATACTCATCCTAGTGGGTTTTGGTTCCCCAAGACCAAGCTGCTTGAACATTTTATAAGGCATCAAATTAATACTGGCACCTAAATCAGCTAATACTTTTTCAATATTCAAACTACTAATTAAATAGGGAATAGTAAAACTTCCTGGGTCTTTCAACTTGGTTGGTACCTTTTTTTGAAGAATAACTGAACATTCTTCATTGAGTTCCACGGTAGATAGCTCTTCAAACTTCCTTTTATTTGTTAGAAGGTCCTTCAAAAATTTAGCGTATTTAGGCATTTGTGAAATAGCTTCAACAAAAGGTAAGTTAATATGTAATTGTTTAAAAAGTTTAAGAAATTTACCAAATTGTGCATCCATACGGTCTTTCTTGAACTTTTTTGGATATGGGATTGGTGGTTTATATTCTTTAAGTACCGATGTTACACTCATGTTAGAATTTACTCCCTCACCCTTCGCCTTATCAGCTTCCTGTGGCATCTTCTTTTTAGCTTCAACCAATACCTTCCTATTCCTTAGTGTAACTGCCTTCACATGCTCTTTTGGGTTAGGTTCGGTGTTACTAGGTAGACTACCTTGTTGCCTTTCAAAAACTAATTTAGCCAGCTGTCCAATTTGATTTTCAAGACCTTGAATCGATGGTTGTTGGTTTTTCAACACTGTCTCGATATTTTGAAAACGTTTCTCTAAAACTGAAAAAAATTTTGCTAGCATATCTTCAAGATTTAGCTTCTTCTCTTACTGGTAGGGTGGTTGAAAGCCTGGAGGGGGTTGTGGTCTTTGATTCCCTTGGCTACCCCATGAAAAGTTTAGGTGGTTCCTCCATCCTGCATTATACGTGTTACTATAAGGATTATTTGGAGGTTTAGAGTTTTACCCATATAATTCAATTACTTATTCTCTATGCTAGGACTGTAGGGTAGATAATCTAAAGTACTAATCCCTCTTCCATTTGTGCCGCATTGCATCACCGGATGTAGCTGCGTAGAAACACATAAACCATCAATCTTTTTATTTAAGAGCTTTACCTGGTTTGATAACATTGTGACCTCTTCGAGGTTAAAAACACCAGCGACTTTTGTTAGCTTTGTCATCATAGACTTATCATTGATAATTATTCAGTGACATCTTTTCAATAAACTCATAAGCCTCCTCAGGTGTTTTGTTATTTAGGGTATCGCCAGCGGCTGCATCGATCAATTGTCTAGTTGAGGGGTTCAAACTATTGTAGAAAGTCTGAACTTGTAACCATAAGGGTAACCCATGGTGAGGGAACCTTCTCAGTAAATCCTTATACCTCTCTCATGCATCGTATAGGGTCTCTAAGTCCATTTGCACAAATGAAGAGATATCATTCCTCAACTTTATCGTCTTGGCCGGCGAAAAGTATTTCAACAGAATATTTTCAGTTATTTGCTTCCATGTAGTGATGGACTCTTGTGGTAGAGAGTTCAACCAATGTTTAGCTTTATTCCTCAAAAAGAAGGGAAATAACCAAATGTGAATGGCATTATCAGAAATGTCATTAATTTTGAAAGTATCATAGTACTCCAAAAAGTTAGCCAAATGAGTATTTGGATCCTCATCTTGCAAACCATTGAACTAAATAAACTGTTGGATCATCTGAATGGTGTTCGGCTTCAGTTCGAAGTTATTTGCAGCAATAGCAGGTCTCACAATACTCGATTCAGCCCCCGCTAAATTAGACTTGGCATAGTCGTACATAGTGCGAGGAGCAGGATTCTGATTTACAGGATTCGCGGCAAATACAAGAGGTAGCGGATTATTCTGATTTTTAGCCATCTCATCGGTAATAATGTCCTCTTACTCCTTTAGTGTACTCTGTCGACTTTGCGAGTTATGCTCTCAATTTCGTTGTCGAATACTAGAGGTCCTGACGGGTTTCTTCTAGTCATAAACTAAAGCAACCTGCCAGGAGCAAACAAAAGAAAAGTTAGTAAACAAAAATAAAAATAAAAATAAAATGCAATAAAAATAAAAATGGCTAAATTAATAAAAATCAAGCGTTCTTAATATCTTAGTCCCCGGCAACGGCGCCAAAAACTTGATGCCGTCACGAACTAACTAAAATACGATAAAGGCAAGCGCACCTATCGAATAGTAGTATAGCTATGGTGAGTCCGGAATATCGTATCCACAAGGACTAAAAGTACTAGTAATAACTATCTTTCTATTATTTAGCCTAATAATTAAAGGAGGTGTTTTAATCTAAAATTAAACTAATTAACTATGAACACGACAGAGATCGAATTGGGAAATTGCTTAAGAAAACCAATGAGAGAGACAATACCCAGGAAAGAATCCGCCTAGACTTAACTTATTATTCTGACTCTAAATCAAAGTATTTATTCACTTGTCTTGATTCCGTAGAAATCCCTAAATTATGTTAATATCTCTTTTGAGACTAAGAACAACTGACTCTAGGTTGATTAATTGAAATCTCTTTCTAATTAAAACCCCTATTGTCGCATTAAATCGATCTATGGATTCCCCTATTAGATTTGACTCTAATCTGGCAGATTTATATCGTCCTATTTTTAGGATTGCAATCAACTCCGCTCAATTATGCTAGATCTACTCTTAAACAGGACTTTTGCTCCACTGAATAAGCACATCTAACTTGGATTAATATCTTAAAAATCTTAAGGCAAGGATTAAGAACACATAATTAATAACAAGAACAAATATTTATCGTTTAATTCAAATAATTAAATAATAAGATCCATCGTAGGTTTCATCCTCCCTAGGTATTTAAGGAGTTTAGTTCATAATGTAAAAGGAAAACATCTCAAATTTAGAAAAACAATAAGAAATAAAAAAACCCAAATAAACTTCGAGAGAAATTTGAATGGAGATTTTCAATCTTGAAGTGGATCTACTTCCGAGATGATTCCAACGGCTTTCTTTGAGTAATTTCTTCTTTCTACTCCGTGTGTTTTTTTAGGTCTTCTTCTAGTGTGTTTATATAGGTTTTAGAATGCTCAGAAACCCTGAAAATTGGCTTTTTTTGCATGTTTAGGAAACAGGGAGCGATATCGACACGGGATGCCACATGGGCATGTGGCTAGCCCGTGTGGCTCACACGGGCGTGTGCTCAGCTAGTGTGGAAATGGTCTTGGCCGTGTGGATCTTTAAATCAGCCTATTTCGTCCATTTTTGGCCCGTTTTCTGCTCCTTTTGTTCCTCTATACTCTCCTAAGTATAAAACATGAAATTAAAGGATGAAGAGCATCAAGTTCACTAAATTAAATAATAAATCATCCAAAAAGATGCTAAGCATGGGATTGAAATGTGTTACTTTTATGGTTATCAAGCGTAAAATAAATAAAATAATCATTTTTTCGTGGAAGAACCACTGCCTTAAAAGAAAATCCGCCCTAATCGGTGTAATTGTGTAGTGGATGTCGCCCCCCAAGATTAACATAGTACTTCAATATTCGTATACCCGAATAAAGAAGGTGGAACACAATTGGTATTGCTCTTTTCAAAAGTATTCGAAAAGTTTTCTAAACAGTAAACATGCGAGCTAATAAAGGCAAAAAATATATTGTTGTTTTCTTGTTGTGGAAAAATGAGAAGAATGACCTGCTATTTATACTATTTTTTGAATGCACAAAATGATAAAATAGAGTGTCCAAAAACAACAGAGATTGTCCTCAACCGCAAATATTCTGAAACAACCAAAAGATTTTCTGCAACTAAAAAAAATATCTTGAAAAAAAAATTTCTGATAAAAGGAACAAAACTTCTATTCAAAAGAGTGTTAACACGGTCCAAGTCAGGCGGTAGTGGCATGCACGTGTTGGGCCTTTATCCCCAATTTACTCAATAAAGGTAAGAGAAAATGCTATATTTAAATCCCCTTAGAAGTCGTTTCTCAACCAATATGAAATTATCCACTTTGCATTACCAACACCAACCATTTAATACAATAAGAAAATCAACTTCGGATGGTTAAAAATAGAGGGCAAAAAATCGAAAAAAGAACCGAGCATCCACTAAATTGAAAAGGACAATGGCAAAACCATCCTAAAATAACTTGCAAAAGCAAGACTACATACATAAATAAGACTAAAAACCGTGCTACAAGAGTACACAAAAATTTCTAAAAGTGAATACTTATTAAATAATAAAAAATAAACAAAAAAATATAAAACTTAAGACAACACGGGTCGAAACCGACTTGTAAAATTATTTATTATTATGAAATACTCTTAAAACATAAACAAATTAAGAAACCAACAAAAAGTCTACTTTCCAAAAGAAACTACTAGTGGCCGGTGAAATTTCAATGACAACAAGCACTGTCATCTATCCATATCTATCACAATTTGAAAAGACAACAAAAATACCCACAAAATAAATCTACAATTTAAAAAGAGACAAAGCACATAAAAAATAATTTTATATAATATAAAAGATAGTCATTACAAGTATTAATATAAATAATTTAGTTCAATTCATACTTAGCTAACATATCATGTACTTTCCACATTCATATTTGTTACAATAAAGAAAAACCATTTCTCAATGTAATTTTTTAAGGAAAAAGGGTTAGGTTAAAATCAAATATATATATATATATATATTAATAAAAAAAGCATAAATAGCTATAATACGAGGAAGCATGATGTATTTAAAGTTTTAAAGTGTATTGTCTCAAACCTAAAGTCAGAAATTTACACCTATAAAATATTATTCTTTCTAATAAGAAGAAAAAGTTGGTAGTGAGAAAAGCGGATTTTAGCTTTTAGAAAAACATCCTCTTATTTCACACCCAAATCATATTTATTTACTTTTTACTTAATCCAACGGAGACTACCGACAGTAATGAACATAAAAGACTATGTCTATTCCAACTCCAAATTTTGTTTAGATTCGGGTACCCCGGACTTCTAGAATCTTGCCGTAGTTGCAATTTATATCACTTCTTCTTCTTCTTTTTTTTTTTTTTTATAAAGCTTTTTCCACTCTTAAATCTTACAATTTAATGAACCCAAGGTTATGGCTGGACCTTCTATATTATAAATATATTAAAAAGTTTATATTTTTATTTTAAAATTTTCGTTCAATTTTACAATTATAATAAAAAAGCAGTTTTTTTTTCTAGTTTTTGTTAATTTGGTTATTTAACAGAAAAACTAAAATTTTTATATTTTAAATAAAAAAATCCTAAAAATCTACAATTTTTTTCCAAAAGTTCCAAAAATATGAAAAAAATAGAATCTCTTTAAAATTCAAAAGAAAATATATATTTTTTAAAAAGTCATCTAAAAAGCTCATAAAGTTATAAAATATAAGAAATTAAAAAAATTATTTTTACTTCTTGAATATTAATAATATCATTCTAAAGTTTGAGTTATTCATTCAATATCAAATTCACCTATATGCATGTTTTATCAAATATGTTAGAATTAATTTTCAATATGCCAACATGATTTCTATCAATCAATCATTTAAGCACACACCAAACATGTTATAGCCTCATTTATACATGTCAAAACATGTTCATCACAAGCCATTCCAATGGCTAGTTATAGCCCAAACATTTACATGCCAACATTGGCTAATTAACCTATACATGTTATTATAACCATAATTAATTTATCATATATACCAAGATGGGCCGATGGATAGTGTGAGTGATCTCCACCTATGCTTTCAATCCAACGAGCTTCCGAATTACTATAGAACAAGGGAAAATAAAATAGAGTAAGCATGAAATGCTTAGTAAGTTCTTATAATATGGTAAATAACTTACCATATATTTATGTTCAAAATAAACATGCAATGCACTATCAACAAATTTTATCACAAGCCCTAAACACATATCCTCATCAAGTTAGCCAAGTAATCACATATAATAGTCCTTAATCATGAATGAACAAAGTCATCAAGCATGATCCACATTCATGTAACAACCAAATCATGCATCATTATATCAAGTAATGTCATTTCCATGTACTTCATGTACATACGGGTAATAGTTCGTTTCTAAGTCATACTATCTCATATAAACATCAAGAAACATGTATAGACTCAATAACAACCAAATTCCCATATACATATACTTTTCGTATCATGAATTCAAATAATATATATAACTCATACCCATGTATTTCAAGTACATTTTCATAATATTTTGTCTCAAGTTCAGATTATTTCATGTCAGGATTTTGCTCATTAAATCAATTAAAATATTAATAGAAACCCGGGAAAATACACTCGAAGTGTACAAATCTATAATCTTAGATGAACATATTCATCAAACAAGTTCTATGTTCATATATCACCATCTCATACTTCTATATATCATATATTATCATTTTCATGTATTTTAGGCAGTTACATGTAATAATTCATTTCGTGTTCATATTTTCTCTTGTCAGGATTTTGCCTGTTAAATTTATTTGAAATATTGATAGATACAAATGTAGTACACTCGAAGTGTACAAATAAAAAATTGTTAATTCATATTCAGGGGTACCTATAAGGGCACATAATCAGGAAGCACACTCTCGAGCCATATATCAGGATGCTCATGTGAGCCATGTAACAGAAGGCTTATCCTGGCTATATCAGGAAACTCATAAGAGTCTATAACAGGAAGTTCACAAAGAACTTTTAATCATGAAACTCACGAAGAGTCTATCAGGAAGCTCACAAAGAGCCATGTAACAGGAGCTTCGGATAGCATAACAGGAAGTTCAAGCGAGCCATGTCAAGAAGTTTATAAGAGTCTATATCAAGACACTCACGAAGAGTTACATTTGTGTCCGCAATATATGCAGGATCACAATCGATCATGTAACAGGACGCTCACAAAGAGCTGCGGTAGTACACAACACATGCAGAATCACTACCGATCAAGATGCTCGCAGGAACTATATAACAGGAAGATCGAGAGGGCTTATAGCAGGATTGCTTGTTCGAGCTATATTTTGTTCGCAACATATGCAGGACCACATTCAATACGGGAAATCATGTATTTATTGAATTTCATTATTCAAATGGAACTTATCATTTTCTGAACATTAACAGGCATGTGATTATTTCATACATTTATAACATTTATATAATTCATATAAACACATACCACACTCAATTCATGCATAAAAATAAATACAATTTAGTTACACGAATTTACCTCAATAAATGTTCGTGTGCTAAAATCTACTAATTCGACACTTTCTCTTTTCCTCTCTGTAACTTCGAATTTGGTCTATCCGGATCCAATTAAGCCAAGAAAGTTTGCTTTCTCTTTCCTAGGGTTTCCATGTATTTTGGGGGAAGAAGATGATAAAATTGATGATATTTTCATTTTTTTAAATCATTTATCATCTTTTATTATTTCACTTTCCAATTTCGTCATATTCTTTATTTCATTTTCCATTGATGAATCATCATCCTTAACAACTAATTATTTTTAATGGTCTATTTACCATTTAAGGACATCAAATTTTGAATTCCATAGCTATTTAATCCCTTTAGCTATTAGAACTCAACTTTTACACTTTGTGCAATTTGGTCCTTTATCAAATTAAACATATAATCAGTAAAATTTCTTTATGAGATTTTCATATGACATTATTATCATACTGTAGATCATAAAATAATATTAAAATAAATTTTCTTTTCGAAATCAAATTTGTGGTCCCGAAACCACTGTTCCAATTTGACCAAAAACGGGCTGTTACATTATTTTTGAGTCTCAAGTTCGATTTCTCTTCTACTCACATTTGTATTTTTATTTCATGTTGTTTCAAGCTCTACTTTTATTTTTAATTATTGTTTTTAACATATTAGCTCCTTTGATTAAATGGTTATTTAATAGTGATTTTATCCTTGAACCCCAAGTTTAATTCCTTTTCTATACACATTTATATTTTATATTTCATGTTGTTTCAAGCTTTTTATTTATTTTAAATTAATAAATATATTATTTTCAAGATTTTTTTTATTTTTAATTCATCTTTTTAATTAATAACTCTTTTATTTATCAAATCAAATATTTATTGTGAAATATCATTATTTTTAGTAAATATAATTTTTATATGAGTAATATTTATCTTTCAATCCATATCATGAGTGTAGTAAATTTTAATATTATATATTTTTGTATGTGTATTTGAAATGATTATTTGAAATAATTAATTAAAATATTTCACATAAAAATATTGGAAATACCATACCCACAATGTAGATGAAAAAACAATGATATTTGAAATATTTTACATATAAAAATAATAATGATCTTTGAAATAATTATTTGATTTTGTAATATTAGAAATCACCATACTCACAATATAGGTGGAGAAAATAAATGTTTAACATATAGATAAATATCAATTTTATTAAAAATATATTTTTTATTATATAATTGTCAATAATTGTTTGATGGTATAAATAAAAGAGTTATTAATTAAAAAAACTTGAAAATAATATATTTATTAATTAACAATAAAAAAAAGCTTAAAACAACATGAAATAAAAAATACAAATATGCTTGAAAGAGGAATCAAACTTAAGACTCAAGGATAAAATCACAATTAATTAACTATCTAACCAAATAAAATAAAGTTTGAAACAAATGAAATAAAAATACAAATGTGCAAATGAGCTAATATATTAGAAAGTTAGAAAGTGTGCCCTGTAGGATACACTTTACGATACTCTCTCTAAATCAGTTTATTTCCTTAAATACATAGAAATCGACTAAAAGTTCTAATTCTTTTTAAAACTCGCTTTTTTATTATTATCAAATTTAGCAAAAAAAAAAATTCTACCTTTGTTATATTTGCAAAATTGAAGGAAAAGATAAAAATTTCTAAATAAAAAAAAATTATATGGATTCAATATCTTCATAATTAAAATATAAAAATTAAATTTTGAATTTCAAAAAAAAAAAAGTATTAAGATGTCTGCATATTTAAACCTATTAAATTGTATATTTATAGACAAATAAAATATTTTTATTTTTATTAGATAAACTTTTGATACATTCATATTATTTTATGATATGTTTATATCATATTTTAAATAATTTTTAACACGTATAAATTTATAAATATTAGAAAACTCTAAACTCCTTATATTGTCTGTTTTTTTTTTCCTACAGGTAAATTAAGGAGAAAATAATAATGAATTTGCAAACATAAAAGATGAATATTAGTTAATTAATTTAAAACCCACACAGTTAGTGGTAAATGAAGGAGGGCCCGGGTGCCTATGGTATGTGTAGCAGAAAAATATTTGCTGTCTAATAATAGTAGCTTTAGGTTTTATTACATGTTGTTCGGAGAAAATGCAGTTGTCTCTTGCATAGATTTCGCTAAATTTCTTTTGCCAATGTTGAACTTTTTTTTTTCTACGATAGGTTCACACTTAGCCAAGCAGCGAAGCCTTACCAGAAAAATAAAATAATTAATTAATAAATAAACTAATAGGCGAAAATGAAACTGAAAAGCAATTCGCAAACAATGCAAGCCTTACTTCCTAACCCAAACAATATGCCTTTATTATGATGAATAAAATTCGATAAAAAATTTAAAATTTGAATTAAATAATTTAAATTATTTGAATTAACTAAGTTATTCGGATCAACTAGAATAAAAAATTAAGTTTTTTTATTTAACTCGAATATGAATTATACAATTTGAGTTATCCGAAAATTTAAATAAGAAAAAACAAAACTATGTCGTTTTGATAAATATTTACTTTTTTAAAAGTTAAAAGGTAAAACTATGTCATTTTGATAAATGTTTATCCATTAAGTTAAAAGGCAAAATCATTATATTGTTCATGTAGCTAAATAATCTTGTACTTCGTCAACTAGTTAAATAATTGGTCCATCTAAGCACAACATTAAGTATAAATAATAGGAATCGTTAACTCGACTCGATTTAACTCTAAATTTTTTGACTCGATTCAATTCTATTCGAAAAAAAATTCAAATTGAGTTTAGTTGCTAAAATAGGATTTGTCAACTCGACTAACTCGAAAATTTTTTACTCGATTCGACTCAACTCCATCGAATACTCACCCCTAGCCTCCATTTTGTCCTCCACTCGCTTTTGTTTTGCCTTTAAGTTATCTTTATTAAATAGAGTTAATATTTACAGTTTAAAAAATATAATTTATTGCCGATTGAGTTTTAACTTAATTATTACTGGCATTGTCGTCATTGCAGGAATACGTGAGTTTGAGTGTGCTGAAACGTATTATCCTCTTATTTAAGAGTTAGGAGAGACTAAAGGTAGTTCTAGGAATGCTATAAAAAAGACCAGATAAGATTAATGTTCAAAATATATATATAATTTATTATTTAACAAAGTTAATGTTTTTTAAATTTTTTTATGGTTTTATAAATGAAATTTTTTGTTTGGAATTGAATTGCAATTATTTCAAGATATTTTTTTTTAAAAAAAATGTTAACATTATTATAATTTAGACTTATTTGATTCTTTTCAATGGTATAAGAATTAAATTGTTCCATTTAATAATAAAGAGACTAGTTTGATCCAATCCCTATAATATAGAGACCTTTCAAATACTTTAATTTTTTTTTCTACGTGGTTTTGACTCTCTAATTTTTTTAAAAAATATTTATATCTAATATGATCTGCTTTATTTGGCACGTCTTTAGTCTGCTGTTTCTAGCATGCCATTTTGTTTTTAGGTTTTGTGTTTTCTTGGTTTCGGCGACTTTGGTGCAATGTTTTGCTTGATTTTTTAGTTGATCACGGGCTCTAATTGGTGAGAATGGAGAAGGATTTGACTGATTTGTCTTTAGATGATGAGGAGAAAGAGATTTTACAAGCGCATGGACAAGTTGGTTCTATGGTTGAAGATACCAAGTTTTGTTTGGTGGGGTGTTTTCTAATGGCTAGTGTTATTCACTTTCTAACAATGAGAAGTACAATGACAAATCTTTTACACTTGGTTAAAGGGGTTTAGATCTCAGATCTGGGAGAGAAAAGGTTTTTGTTTAAATTTTTTCATAGAATAGATATGGAGCGTGTTGTTAATGTGACTCATTGGACTTTTAATAATCATCTCTTGATGATTAACTATTTAGATAAAGAGGAAGATTCGTTAATGGTTCCCCTAATTTTTTCTTATTTTTAGATTCAAATTCATAATGTACTACAAGGTTTTCGTAATGAAACATTGGCAAAACAACTTGGTGATTTCCTTGGAAAATTTGTGGAATACAACAATGCTAGTTTGGGAAGAAGATTTTGGAATTTCTTATGGGTTAGGGTTTGTTTGGATGTTCATCATCCATTGAAGAAGAAAAAAAGGGTTATGTTTTCCCCAAAAAATTATGGTTATGTTACTTTTAAATATGAGATATTGACATTGTTTTACTTTTTTTGTGGTTGTCTAGGGCATGGTGATTCTTTTTGCCCAACAATAGTACCTTTAAGGGTTGAGGTAGCTGAGATTGGGCGGGATTTATCGTTACAAGCCCAATCTAGAAGGGCTCTGACAATGAATATCATCTGGCTTAAAGAGGAAGAAGCAGGGGAGAAAACGAGTAATTCTGTTGGGAAGCATAATTTTGGGATATGAAATTGGAGTGAAGGAGATAAGGGAATTTTTACTACTAACATCAATCCTATATTGGGTGTGAATTTGGAAAGCGATTTATGTTCTATAGTGGCTACTATAAAGGAATTTACGAAGTCTCAGAGTTAAACAACTATGGATCATGGCTTGGAGGAATTAGCTATAGAATGAGGTTGAGAAAGAAGTGGGCCAGAAGACAAAGTAATGTTTGCACAAATGAGACAAATATGAGGTCTTTGGTGGTTAGAGAATGGAATCGAATGAGACAAAACTACCTTTTATCGGCGGTTGCCAAAGGGCAAGTCAACCGATCGCAATGAAAGCATTAAGTTGGAACGTCCGTGGTTTGAGGAGTCCATAGGCCGTTAAAAGACTTTGGCACGTGCTAAAGATGTATAACCACCAAGTTGTCTTCTTTATGGAGACTAAACTAAGTGCAATACAAATAGAGAAGGTTCAGAGGATGTGTGGTTTCTTGCATGGTATTGACGTGTCGACAATGGGTTCGAGATAAGGGCTTTGTCTAACGTGGAGGAATGATATTTTTATCAGTCTCAAAAGTTATTCTAGTGGCCACATTGATGTTGTAGTAGTGGAAGGTGACGAGAGTTTAAGGTGGAGGTTAACCGAGTTTTATGGGTCACCATATGTGAGTAAAAAGATGAGTCATAAGATCTGTTACATAATCTAAGACATAATCAGGAGCTTCTCTGGTTGGTGAATGGGGATTTTAACGAGATTTGTACACATTTGAAAAAGTAAAAAATGTGTCGAAAAAGGAGAGGAGAATGGAAACTTTTAGAAGAACATTGAAAGATTGTCAGTTAATGGATGTTGGATATTCCAAGGTGTGGTTTACATGGGAAAGAGGAAATTTTCCTAAGACAAATATTAAAGAGAGACTAAAAAGGGGTGTGGGCAATGCTAAATGGTTGGAGATATTTCCTAGTGCAATGATTCAACATCTTCCACATTCTTTCTTTAATCATTGTCCGCTCCTTATTCGCACTAAATAGGAACCCACAGATTGGTTAAGAGAAAGTTTCAGTTTGAAGCTTAAGGCTTGGTAGGTTTTGAAAGACTCATTTGAAAGGCTTGGTAGTTTTTATGGGAGTCAACATCTAATGAACTGTTAAGTAGGCTTGAACAATTGAAATTTGGGCTGATTAAATGGGCTAAGGCCTCAAAAATGAGTTGACAAAAAAACTTGAGAAGTTGACACGAGAGGAGTTAGATGATGAGAATCTTGCTCTAATCATTGATAAGATCCAACTAAAATTTGAAATTGATAAAGACAAAATGTATTGAGAACAAAGAGTAAGGGCAAATTGGTTAAAAGTGAGGGACAAAAACACAGCTTTTTTTTCACAATTATGCTTTTTGTCATAGGTAAAAGAATTTAATTTGATGTTTGGTGAATAGAGATGGAAAGGAAACTAAAAACAAGGAAGAAATAGAGGAAACTACTCGAAGTTATTTTTAGAATATTTTTCTTTGAGTGGTGTTAAAAATTTTACACATATTCTTTCAGAGGTTGAACCATCGATCTCAACAAAAGTGAATCAAAGGTTATTGTCTTGTTATTCAGTGGATGAGGTTGTTGCGACTTTAAAGGAGATGGGGCTAACCAAGGCTCCAAGAGAAGATGAGTTTCTAACTTTGTTCTTTCAAAAATGCTGGCATATTATAGGAAATGATGTCTCACACTATTGCTTAAAAATCCTCAATGAAGGTATGGATCCTGAACCATTGAATATTACTAATATTGTGTTGATCCCTAAATATCATAATCTAACAAGTCTTGGTAATTTTGGGCATATTAGCCTATGTAATATTCTTTATAAGTTTATAATAAAGATGATTGTCAATCGACTCAAAAATGTGTTAGAGTTGTGTATTGATAGTGTTCAAGGTACCTTTGTTCCTAGAAGTCTAATTTCAGATAATGTTCTTTTAGCCTATGAGATTTTGCATAATTTTCGACAAAAGTGAGAGGAAAAAAGGGTTTATAACCTTAAAATTAAATATGAGCAAAGCTTATAACAGAGCTAAATGACATTTTTAAGGGAAATGATGATGCGTATGGGTTTTGATGAGAAATGAATTGATATTGTTATGAGGTGTATTTTTTGATTTCCTAGTTGGTCATTGTGAATGAAAAAATTGGTGAAAGATTTAGACCTAGTTGAGGGTTTCAACAAGGAGATCCATTAAGCCCTCTTCTTTTTTTGATTTGTAGTAAAGGTCTATCAACGTTTTTGAGGTTAGCCATGGGAGATGGGTTGTTAAAAGGTGCAAAGGCAAGTAGAAGTGGACCTCAAATTTCGCATTTGTTATTTGAGATAATTGTATTTTATTTGGAGAAGTTACTGCTAAAGGAACGCATACATTAAAAGGGATGCTAATGGAATACGAAAGATGTTCTGGGCAATGTGTAAAATTTTATATAAATCCATATTTTTTTATAGCTCAAATACAAATGAAAGGGACAAACGAATTGTATTAAGTATTCTTGGAATACAATTATCTAATAATTCTGAAATATATTTAGGGTTGCCCAACATGATGGGTAAATGCAAAAAAACTTCCTTTCAATTTCTTAAAGATTGATTTAAACTGAGGATAGAAAATTGGAGTACTCAATTTCTATCCCAATGAGGTAAGAAAGTGTTCATAAAATTAGTTTTGCAAACTACGCCTACTTATTCATAGGGCTTTTTTTATTTCCTAAATCTTCTTTATGGAGAATTAAAGAATATCATGGAAAAATACTAGTGGTAAAAAGGTCTCGATAAAAAAGGGATCCATTGGTGTGGTTGGGAAAATTTGTACGATTCAAAGGATTTCGAAGGGATAAGACTCCGCAGTCTTACTAGATTTAATATCGCATTATTGACAAAATAGGAGCGGCATCTTATCAGTTATCCCAATTCGTTTTTAGCTCATGTATTAAAGGCTAAATATTTCCCAAATTCAGACTTTTTGCATGAAAGGTTAGGTAATTTACCTTTACTTACCTAGAAAAGCGTGTGGGCTACTAAAAAGCTCTTGCAAAGTAGGTTGTGTTGGAGAGTTGGTTCAGGGGAAAGAATTTCCATTCCAAGTGATGCATGGCTTCCTAGCTCTGCCTGTTACAAAATTAACGAGTCAATTGGTAATGAGGAGCTAGTTTGGGTTTCGGACTTAATTGAAAATATTGATAGGAAGTGAAAAGCAGATCTGATCAATAGTACCTTTTCGGAGAAAGTTGCGACTATGATCCTTCGAACTCCTTTAGCACAATAAGCTCACGATAACTTATTGGTTTGGAGGGGTGAGTTGTCTGGGAAATTTTCTGATCGAAGTACCTATAAACTATTACATGGAAATGATTCTTTCTCAAATACAAATTTAACACGAGATGACAACACTAATTTCTACAAGAACTTATGGAAATTACAGATCCCATTTAAAATTAAAATTATGCTATGAAAAACTTATTGGTATTTTCTTCCTACTTTGGCTAATTTATTTTCTAAAAGGTTGGTGGCGAATGCGCTTTGTCCCAAATGCGAAGGTGCAGTGGAAGATCTCATCCATATTTTTCGAGATTGTCCTACATCAGTGGAGGTATGGGTTCATTTAAATCTCAACTGGATATTATCAAACTTAGTTACAAATTATTGGGAGTGGATTACCTGGATTTTCAGAAGTACGGACAAGCAGTGTAGGACGTTTTGTTGTTCCATATGGGCTATATGGACAAACAAAAACCAACTAGTGCATGAAAAGAAACAGTCCAATGGGAAGGAAATAGGTGAATGGGTAGTTCGGTATATTGTGAACTAGAAGGGATTGAAGGAAGAAAAAAAGATTACCAGATTGAGAGAAAATGAAGAATGGAACCCTCCAACTGATTCGTTGATTAAAATCAACTTTGATGCCTCATTTAATCAAACACATGACAAATTGGGTTCAAGAGTTGTTGCCAAAAACGCATCGGATGAGGTAATTACCTCCAAAACTGTTCTCTACATTGAGGTTGCGTCCCCATTTGCAGTAGAGGGTCATGCATGCCTTCAAGTGTTGTTATTGGGAATATAGTTAAGACTCCAAGCAATGGTAGTGGAGGGCGATGCAAGGACAATAATAATAAAAATGTCAGTCAAATCTTCAAGATAAATCAGAAATAGGAGCTATTATATGAAACATTCAACAAATAAAATGGGGATTTCAAAGGATCTGGTTTAAGGATGTGCCCAAATCTTCAGACGCTCTTGCACATGTTCTGGCCACTGAAAGTTTGAAAAAGGATAGGGAAGATTACCTGGAAGGAGTACCAAACTTCATCGCTGAAGCCATGGGAAGAAGAAGACCAAGAGAACCTGACTGAAAGGGGATGCTGTGGAAGGCTCTGGAATGGATGATAGCAACTGATAAAGTTTGTTTTTGGAAAGTTGCTAGCTTTTGGAAACTGGACAGACTGAGACGATACGATTGAAACTTTCTCGGAAGCAGGTGCCAGTTGGTTTATCTAACTGGAAATTGTTTTATTTTGGGCTTTTATTTTGTAATGGTGGGCCAAGCTGCGTCTGTTTGCATTTAGGCTTGGATTAGGATCTGATTTAGTTTGAACTTGGTTCTTTTTGTTTCTTTTATTTTATTTTTGAATAAATTCCAGTTGAGTATTTTCTCAAAAAAAATTTTACATCCAACACATTTGTTTAATAGGTATAAGTATAAAGATTCAGGGGTAAACAAAACTCTATTAAATTTAAAAAAATTAAATTTTTTTTTTGCATTTCAAGATAATTGAATCAATTTATTCGAGTTATTGAGTTTTTTTCAAATCAATTCAAATA
Organism: Gossypium anomalum; assembly: GCA_025698475.1. Lineage (NCBI taxonomy): Eukaryota > Viridiplantae > Streptophyta > Magnoliopsida > Malvales > Malvaceae > Gossypium > Gossypium anomalum. The sequence continues at coordinate 24,673,374 of CM046966.1, forward strand.
AATAATTTGGTTTTTCAAGTTCAAATTGAATTTTACAACTCGAAGAATTCGAATAACTTAAATAACAAAATGATAAAAATACCCCTTAGGTCCACAACAGTTTCAAAAATGTGTAAATTGATCCTTCTAACAAAATTACAAAATTTTGAAATATGTATAAAATATATTTTTTCCAAAATTTTATAAATATATATAATTTCAAAAAATAGAAAATATTGAAAATCTTTAAGATATATACAAATGCTAAACTATAATTTTTTTTAAAAAAAAATCCAAGATGATAAATTTGAGACCTTGAACAAGTAATTTATTAAATCAAATCTCTCATACAAATTATCTTATTTTTTTGTTTTGTTTTGTTTTAAAAGAATTTCTGAATATATATATATATGGTATTTATGTTGTTTAACACGGAATTTAGTCATATGTTAGCAAGATTTCAGTACGGCCAGTTTAATTTTTTTAATTTAACTCGAACAAATTTATTTGACTCGACACATTTGAATTTCATTTCACACAACTCAATTTAGAAAAAAAATTCAAATCACGTTAAGATGATAAAATAAGATTCATCAACTCGATTAATTTGAAATTCTTTCACTCGATTTAACTCAATTCAATCAAACACTTGCCCTACAAAAATTTCTCTCTCTAAAAGCCATTCAAATAAATGAAAAAAATAAAAATAAAATATACTTATGCTAGATTCCCGATCCAAAAAAATTATCTATTTTATTTTCAATGGTATCATACATGCTCTACGTTTATGATATGAGGATAAGCAACCTCCAAGAAAATATATATACTTTAATTTGATATGAAAAAATGCTAACCTGAATAAAATCCAACTCACAGTTCACATGGAGATAATCCCTCCACAAGTTACAAACTCCAATTCTTAGATCTTAAAAAATAATTGCAAGAAGACCTATATGCACGGCTATTCCCCGGTCCCTTTCACTTTTTTAGAATTTGAAAATGACAAGACCAGAACTAATAATACTCTTATATACATAAGCACATATACACGCACGGACATTGCTCTAATACTTCACCCATTTTGTCCTTTAGTTTCTCTTTGATATTTCAAGTTACAAGCTGCTTTACCTCAAAATGGGAAATGAAAGGCAAAACTGGGCCACGATGAGAATGATGAATGAAACATCGGAACCCTTGGCCCACAGCCAAATCCAATAGGAACTTGCAGCTTAAGAACACCTAAATAGACCCAAAAGACAATTAAGCCCGCAGGCTGTTGACCTAAATAGATATTCACCCAGAGACACAGAGCTAAAATAAGTGGCCGAAAAGTACTGCTGCCGGTTGGGTTTTATCATGGTCTTTGATGACAATACAATAAGTACTGTCTCTCAACCTCCTCACAATAATCCATTCAATATCTTATCCAACTTCTCCAGGCCACAGATCCATTATCAATATATCACCTTACGAGTCCTTAAATTGGTTCCTAACTTTTAACATCGACTAATATCTAAATATGCATGAACACACTACTGATTGGTGCATGAACCCTATTACTACACGTCTATGCTTTTGTAACTTAGACAAAGCAAAGAAATATTATTGAAAGATACTTTGCTCCCTCAATCAGGTTCACTTGTCATTAACAATTTTCCAAAACCCTTTGTTCTTTTATGCAAAGATTCCCCTAAAAAAGGTGTATTGTACCCATGCTTATGATAGCAGATGTAGACTAGGCAAAAATAATGGATTTACTTTCAATAACCAAGCTCCAAAATGTTAAACTTTACCACTTGATTGACCCAGTAACAAGATTATAAACCAAATATAATACAAATTTATGCATGGGGACATTTATGTCCTTTGGACATAGAATCTAACCACAAAGGAATCATAAAGGCTAGCTAGCTAGGCTAGGCATCTTTTGACAATTTTGTCACTTCTTTAGGTAAATATTAGAGTATAGCAACCATAAAATGAGAACAATCTCTACCAAGGGGGAAAAAGAAAAGGGGAATCCATCCATTTTACTTTGGAATTCAAATCTTAGAAAGATAAAGTAAAAAAGAAACACAAGTTCATATTCACCCCACATTTACTCAAGCCACTGTCATCCAATGATTAACGCCCAAAATTACACTTCTACTATTCTTTGACACCAATTAACCAAACAATATGGAAGGAAATATTTGTGAAGTGAGAGTGAAAAGATCCAATTTTACGATGGAGTTATATGGTGAGAAGTTATAGCTAAACCTAAGTACTCAATTTAAAGTAGTAAAGACAATCAAATAAAGTTTTCCGTACCCTTCTTTTGTCTGGAAGCAACTTCTAGATTCTAGCAATGAAACAAACACATGATCACAGTCCCACTTTCAAAAGGGCCAGTCCATCACCACACACAGTCGGCTAGCAAGGTTCTGGGTAGCTGCCAAGATATTATCTTTGGTTGAGAATCAATATGCCTCACATTCCAAGCGGTAATTTACATTTTAGAAAGAATTCAGTCCATATCTTGATTGGAATAATAGAGAGTGGAAAAAACAGAGGTCGCAATCTGTGTATCATAGAGGGGGAAAACGATAAAAAAAAAAAAGCCGCAAATGATAAGAATCATAGCAAGAAGATCTCCCAAGATTTGGTGTAGCAGTCCAGCAGGATTCTGATTGACAAATTTCATACTTTCTATCAGGATTGACCTTGATTTTTTAATATGCAGAACTACAACATGCACGGATTCAAAAATAAAAAGAAGAAGAAGAAGAAGAATGACAAATCTAAGCCATCCCCTTGATAACATTTGCTAGCCTAGCCTGGCTTTAAGGTAGTGAACTTTTGACTGTTACTTTACATAATCTCATGCACTTTATTCTATCATCGCCAACACAATTTTCACCTCCAGCATCATAATCACCTCTTAATCCTAATGCATTTATGGTTCACTGTGGAAACAAGAAGATAAAATAGACAGGCACGTGTTACAGAACTTGATGCAATTAGACTAGGGTGATTTCTCTAGATCAAGCTTGCATAATGGCTTAACATTGTGCCAAATCTTAGTACATGTCGGAAAGATATCAAAAGCTATCATAACTCATAAGCTTGATCTGCCTGAAACTATGCAATTCGTGGTTTATACAGTATTAATAGATGGTTGCCCAGCTGACCAATATGAAGAACCATGGTATTTCCAAAGATGGAAGCAACTCTTTCTCAAGGTATATGACTCAATTAATTAGTGCTGCGAACCTATTTTTCTGCTGCTTCCATGGTCATGACAACTCGGCTGGCAGGTGATGGCCCTATGGCCCTATTTCTTCTCTAACTTTAAGAGAGAATAACTCCGCATCTTGTGCTTATGGTGCACAATCAGAATGAGTAGTTAAGAGTTGCACTTATTTGAGAGCTGAGCAGAAAGGCCATTAATTAGCACATTAAGCAATTATGCTTTGGCCACTGGATTTAAAGTTGGCACCAGATTTAAGGTTTGAATTCTCTACAACCTCTTCCGCTCCTCAAAGTTGGCCCAAAAAACAATAATACTTTGTATGTTGTAGATATTTAATTTTGGTTACTACTATTTTATCTCTTTCCAAAAATTAATAAGATTACAAAAAACTATAGCATCTGAATAAAGTAACAAAGTTAACCTAATATGAGTATCAATACTACTTCACTTAATATATTGTCGCTTGGAATAATTATTGTTTAAAAATAGCTAAATAAGAATAACTCCTCTCTAAAACAACTGTAATTCAAAATTACTATGTTAAACAACTCTTTTTTAAACAAGTTTTACTAAGAACAACTTTGACAGATACCTCATGGGTTTCAATTTTCATTTGAAACAAGGTGAAAAGCATATTGTTCTTTATAACTTCAGTCCAAACAAAACCGAGTCGAAATAGATTAAGATATTGCTAAAGAAGTTGCCCATCCTAGCTAACGCTTCTCCCTACCCCAGCCAGCACGGAAAAAAAAGGAGAAAGGGGTTATTCATAACAAAGTGAGACCGATTGCCCCTTATCCCAAAGGACAACTACCTATTGCTATCTTTTTCTGGGAACTGGTTGCATTATGAAACTACCCATATACAGATTTAGCTCTGCAAATAATTACACAGCTATATCACCATCAAGAAATAAAGATCATTTGCCTTTATTGGTTGCAGATGCAGGAATTCTTACTCGGATTAGTCGACACACTCGTGGAACAATGCCAAGTCCTGCTAAGGGAGCCATACAAGTTGGCTGGCTAATTTCTGACTGAATAGTAAGGCAACAAGTTGTCTGTTCCTGAACAACAGCTAGAACCATTACCAAAGGCCAACTAAGACATGACGAAAATTCTTCAGGTGCTTATGACACAATAATTTTCTTTAAAGATATATAACAAAGTAAATTATTGCACTTGTCCAGGAAAACTCTAAGCTGCTAGTACTTCAGTCCTATTGACGTTTTAATTATCATCAATAACCCCTTCCGTACCAAAAGAAATGGATTACATTAGCCTTAGCTAATAATGCAACCACTGGGTTGTTAATTGATGCATAATTAGAACGCAACAGAGGATGAGTTTGGTACAGCTACTTGCATCTACATCCGATTTTTTTTTTCACTAACTAGTAACTAACAAGGCAAATCCCACTTGCCACTGACCTAATCAAAGAATACGGTTTGGTTTAAAAAACAATAGTGTCCTTTGATTCTGATTCTTCTCTTTTACTTCTTGTTCTTTGTGCTGCTCCATCTTGTGGTTCCTAAGGGGACGGGTCACATTATACTCTACCCTTTTGAAGGATATATTCACCCAACTTGCTCAACCCCACTACACTTTTCCTCCATCTTATAAGGAGCTTCTATCATGATATCTCTCACACATCGCACCTTGACTTGAAGTAACCTTTTGAGAGAAAAAGTCCATCTATTCCCTTCCATCATCGTTTCAATTTATTCAACCTTTCTCTCAAATTCAGTCACAGGCATATTTCTTTTAAGTTTTAGCCTGCCATTCACCCGAGCTTGTCGATAAATCCTCTGTTTTCAATAGTTGCATTTGGATTTTCATCAAATGGCATCCCATTCTCTCAGTTCTTCACGTAGCTCTAACTCCTCCTGGACACCTAAGCAAAACAAAATGTTCGAGAAGGCTCTGGCTAAATATGACCAGGACACTCCCGACCGCTGGATTAATATTGCTAAAGCTGTGGGTGGAAAGTCAGCTGAGGAAGTCAAGCAGCACTATGAGATCCTAGTCAGGGATGTCAAAGAGATCGAGTCTGGACGGTACCCTTATCCATATCCAAGTGGGAGCAGCAACTAAAGCAGTGAGTTATCAGCTTACCGTGTCCAAAGGGTAATGTGCTAGTGACTTTGTACCACTCAGTACCCAACCTAATAAATAATCAGCTAATATCAAAAACCACTTTATATGATCATTCACAGCTCTATTCACTTTTCAATATTTGCAAGTTATCCATAAACACTTTCAGATAACCAAGAAACAGAAGATCATTTCATAAGCATGAATTTGGCATTCCTAACAATGCAACTTTCTGTGGTTTTTGTGATAAACAACCAAATGCTTATACTTCTGTGTTTAAAGCAATAGTTATCCAGGAAGTATATCCTAGCTCCTCCACAGCCCCACAAGAACTCTTAAATCAGATAATGTCATTCCCTAAGTCCTTAAACATTGATAGCTGAAGTCACCTTGTGGGTCCGTAGAACATAATCCAGAAAAAGTGGGGAATATCTTTTCTGTGGTCCTTCATTTTGTTTTATTTTACTTATTATTTCTTAATGAACATTAGGCAACAATTCTATTCACCTAACTGCTTATAAAGTATCAATTATATTCAATGTATTACCTAACAAAAATCCTAATTGGAAGTACTTATCCTGTTTCTAACCCAAAACGAAGCCCATATGAGGCTTAATCTTACCCTTTTTGGATAGCTTGTTAGTGGCCCTAAACATTACCAGTTCAAACAATTCACAAGTGAGATATTAAAATAATAATAAAAATCACCCTCTTTTATTTCACTTACAACTATTTTTTTTTTACTATAATACCAAACAAATTGATTTAAACCTATATGCAATAAATGAACAGATAATGTTTTTAATACCTTTATTTTCTTTTAAATCTTAAACCTTTTTTGTGTTTTATCTCCAACTTTTTAGAGTTCTTGAAAGTTTCTATGGAGTATACACCGTACAAAAAATTAAATAGATTTCTTTTTATAATGTCTAACCTATTCTACTTGTCTTTCAGGTTCTCTGAAGGGTCAAAGATCATAGTGAAAGAACATTATATTGTGCAACCAGAGACCGCAATTGCAGGAAGACTATTATAGAATATTCCCCAGAAAAATATTATTATTTGCTTTATTTATCTTTTTGTATTTTTCTTTGACCTTGTCTAGTTAGATTAAATGTTAAATATATTTTATTGATATTTATACTTTATTTAAGCTTTTAATTAAATTTGTGTCACGAATTATACGGGCACAATTTCAATTGGGAAATGATTAAAATACGAATTATATGATATTACTATGATAGTAATTTTTTCTATGTGAAATCATTTAACTTTAAGTTCCCCTATACTTTTAATAAATATATTTATTACATAAAACTGTTATTCTCAAATTGTGGCTGTAAAATAACCTAATATAATTTATTTTGTTTACTAAATATTATTAATTTTAAACTGATTGCAAATTACAATTAAAAGATTAAGCAGTAAATAATCGAACGGCATATATGAAAATTACAAACAAAGCTGTCACGCGATCGAGAAACAGACCTGGTTAATCGGTGAAAAACCAATCCAATTGAAAATCCCGTTGATCTTGCAAATCAACAAACATCAACAAATAATATGTATATTTAATGATCAAAATAACACCAATGTTACCTTAAAAAAAAACCAATGTTATAAACGGATATTGAAAAGGTTCTCCTTAAATTCAAGAAGCAAACGTGCAGTAAATAGTGTCAAAACCATTTTTTTTAAAATGGGGATCGACTTTGGTTTTGAAAATGAAAACGAACATGGGAGTCGCCATCAATTTTTTTATTTAGGTGTGATTGGATCACCTTGTAGTTTAATTGTTTTAAAATATTTTATTTTACTAAAACAACAATTTAGGTCTACGAAAATCGAGAAGACGGGTTCGGGAGTCGGTTACGTACGAGGAAGGATTAGCACCCTCGTAACGTCCAAAATTGGTACCAAATTGATTAATTCATGTCTTAATGTCTAAAATTTTAGAATATTTTGAAATATGGTTCTTTTTTAAAATATTTATGTGGTTCAAGTTGGTCGTCAAAATTCTCTCGTTTCGAAGGTATATAGCATCACATCCAGCACGATTGGACACGATTCTTCATACCTTTGAAAATATGATTGATTTTTTTATCCCCGAAAGCTTGCACGTTGAAAATTACAAAAGGGTGTCCCATGATTTAGTCTAACGAAGGATCGAAACCCAGCACGGTAGGGTATGATTTCTTCAAATTTTCAAAAAATTGAACATTGCCTTATTTGAAAACCTTTAGATAAACCATTATAAGCTAGCTCGAAACGCTTTAATTTTACTTGAAATAAAATGGAACGATTGCTTTTAAGAAGTTGAAAATTATAATGCAACATTTGTAGACTAAAAGTAAAAATAAAAACATGGGATAATGTGCACACATACAATACTTGGTGCATGAATATAATATAACCTTATTTAGCCAACTAACAAAACAAACAATTAAATATAATTAATCTAAGGAAAATGATATTAATTTTTCATGCGTGGATAGAGAACAATTGATATAACAATACAAAAACTAATAAACAATATGCAACAATAATATATATGATATAATATGAAACAATCAATGCAAAATGTATAAGACAAATTAGAAATTAGAAGCTAATATGATATAAGACAATTTTAAAATAATGATGAATCGAGGAACACATAATATACACAATACATGAATTGATGAGTTGATGAATTTGAAATAACTTATATGTATATAAAACTAATAGAATATGAATGATTATTAAAATATATATTATGTAAAAAGAAATTCAAAATAATAATATATAGAATAATTTCAAATAAAATAAATTGATTTAACTAATGATATATATGAAACTGAAAACCTAATATACAAATATGCTAGTTTATGAAAGTGTTTAATATAAATAAAATATACATAAATAAACAAATTAGATACATAAATAAATTTAAAGGAAAAAATATATATGCACAAGTAAATGAATAAGTAATGAAATAACAATAATACGAGTGAAAGTAAAAATAAAAAAGGAATTAATAAGCAAGTGAACAAATAATAAAGAAATAATTCAATAAAAACTAATAAAGTTTAAATAAAATCAAATAAACAAACGATTTAAATTAAACTAACTACAAATAATTAAAATAGTATTAAAAGAATTAAAATTAATAATAACAATAATAATAATAATAATATGTTAACAAGAGTAATAATCATATATATTAATAATAAAGTGATGGCATGTCAATAACGATAATAATAATAATTAATAATTAATAATACTAAAATAATAATAAAGTAAAAAGCAAATAAACACAAAAAAGGAAAATTTATAATAATAATAACAATATGAAATTAATTAGTTCAATACTAAGATAATAATAATAGTAATAGAGAGTAACAATACATTAATAATAATAATATGTTAATAACAATAATAATAATAATTATGATAGTAATACAAATAAGTATTTTGTAAAACGTATAAATCAATATGAAATTTAAGTAATATATGATAAACATAATAATAATGATAGTAGTAATAATAATAATAATAATAATAATAATAATAATAATAATAATAATAATAATAATAATAATAATAATGGTAAAATAGCAAAAATAACATAAAGGACTAAATTGAACCTAAAATAGGAGTTTGGGGCGAATTCGGAATAAAAATAAAAAGAAAAGGACCAATTTGGGCATGCGGATAACAAGGGAGGACCAAAATGGGCAATATCCCACCTTCCCAAAACGCACAGCACCAAAAGGGACCAAATTGAAGGTCAAAATAAATTACGGGGTAAAATTAGAAATAATGAAAATTTTAATTTCAAAACAATAAAAAAAAGCGGAAGGGCTAAAAGTGCAATTAGCCCTTCCACTTAAAAACACGCGGATCCTGAGGCGGGTCGGGTTGGATCCGGGTCAACCAAGGCAAAACGACGTCGTTTTGGTTGTTTAAGGCCAACCCCAAAACGACGTCGTTTTAGGGGCCTATATAAGTCAGATTTTTTTAAAAAAAAAATTCATTTTCTCATCAGTTTTAAAAAAAACTCATATTTTCTTCTTCTTTTTTCTCTGCAGGGGGTTCTGCTCCTGTAAGAGGTCCAGCCCTTTGCCACGCCGTCGGCCGCCATCGCCGGCCATCGCACACAGTGGCCGGAAAATAAAAATGGTATTTTTTTCTTATTTTTTATATATATCTATGTATATATACTGTTTTTTTTTAAAAGAAAAAATAAAGGATTATGTATATATATTCAAAAGAAAAAATAAAGGGAAAAGTAAACTAAAAAAAATCACGACCTTTTTCACAATGGATTTGTTTTTGATCTCTTTGCTTGCTGTTTTTCTTTCGTATTTGGATATTATTTGCTTTGAATCACTGATTTTTTTATTCTAAAATCCCCCCTAATCAATCGGTTCCCCTTCGGCTTTATAGCCGATTACAAAATATATTATTGCTACTGTTTTCTCTTTGTTACTGTTGTCTTTGTTGCGTGTTCGTCTCTCTTTTGCAGATGATAGAACCGGAGCAGGCGGTGGCAGCAGGCTAGGAGGAGGCGTGTGGGCATGCTGGTACGGCGGCTAAACCTAAGGGGGCTAGGGTTTTTTCTTTTTTTGATTTTGCTTGGGCTAGGGTTAGGTTAGGCTATTGGGTTTGGGCTTGAATTGGGTTTATTGGGCTTTGGGTCTGTTGGTTTAGTTTATTTGGGTTGTTTGATTATTTATTTGTTTGGGCTTATTGGGGTTTAGTTTGGTTTTAGGCCGGGCAAATTTGGGTCTGTACAAATAGCAATGCAAGGAAGATAAAGTATCTGACCTGATTATGGATATGAGGGTTTTCCACCATTTTTAGAGCAAACGGTTCCATTTTCCATTTCAAAGAATGAAACTATTCTCTCTTTACGATGAATTTCAAGAGAAACGAAAGAATGGCAAGAAAACAATATGAAAGAGGAACTGTTTTTTTCTTTTTATTTTTTTTATGAATAAACGGGAACTGAAATTCGAATGAACGTGAAACTTTGCTCGGGGACGAAACGCGAGCACAGAATGTGGGCTCAACTCTATCCGGGTCGGGCTTGAGCACGATGGTTTTTTTCCTTTTCTGGGCCGACCTGGATTAAATTTAAATAATACAAAAATATTGTTGTTTAAAACTAAATTATTAAGTATTAATAATAAAATTTTTATTTTTATTAATTTATGAATAGAGAAACGGGCAAGCCCAATTTCAGGTCTAAATTTGAATTTTTTTTTAAATCGTGGTTTTTCACATGAATAAGTATTCTCCCCGTAACTGTTCGAATAATTTATTTAATTATTATTAAAAATTAATTTTCATTAATTATAAAAATTATGTTTATTATAATTATTTAGAATTAGATATTAGTTTTAAATCGATTTGTAAGTTAACACATGACCTAACTATTTTACATAAATTACTTTAAAATAATAAAGAAAAAAACCTTCAATGGATTGGATATCAGTGCTTACTCAAATGACAGTGAACATATGAATTAACTCTTTTTATTTGTGTACATGGATTGAATATAAAATTCGAGCAAGTGGAATTTAAGTATATTAATGTTTCATTTGAGCAGCTCACAGTGTAATCCAATCTTTAAAATACTTTAATTTTTACTAAAGTGATATTTAAAAATTCATTTAATAATTGAATTTAATGTCAGCTTATTAGATGTGTTCAGCCATGCCTATGCCCACTATCCATCGTTTTATGCTTATAGTACTTTAAAATTATCAACAAGTACCATAAAAAACTAGGGGTCTGTCTTTTGACATGGTTCTTTCTTTTTGAGTTTTTGTCCTGTTAGGAGAGTGATCTGGTTTGCAGTCGGTTTGTGATGGGGGAAGATTTGGCTAATTTGTCGTTGCTTGACGAGGAAGAAGATGCGCTTCATGGGGATGCTGCGGTGGTTGACCAGTCGTATCACCTTAGTCTGGTGGGGCGCTGCTTGACTGATAGTGTGGTTCACTTCCCCTCACTACGTAACACTTTAGCGAATCTTTGGTATCCAATCAAAAGAATTTGTATTTCAGATTTGGCGGAGAAACGAGTGCTTTTCCAATTCTTTCATGAGGTAGACGTTCAACGTGTTCTTGTGGGTTCTCCATGGTTTTTTAACAACCATTTATTGCTGCTTCATAGGATTCAATTGGGGGAACATCCGATGTTAGTACCGTTAAATTTACCGAAATTCTGGGTTCAAATTCATGACCTTCCACCGGGTTTGATGTCAGAACAAATGGCTAAACAAATTGGGAGTTTTTTAGGACAGTTTCTTGACTATGACATGTCGATTTTGTCAAGGGTTTTCAATCTTTTACGCACATTCGAGTCCGGTTGGATGTGACAGTTCCTTTGAAGCAAAAGAAGAAAATTATGATTGGCAAAGATCGGGTTGTCTACGCTAGATTCCAATATGAGAAACTCAGTTTGTTCTGTTTCATTTGTGGTAAATTAGGGCATGGAGAGAGCTTTTGCCCTTTTCGTACTAGAATTGAGCCTTCCAAGATTGTTTTTGGGTGGGATATATCTTTACGGGCGACGATGCGTTGGCGGAATACAGCGATGAGTAAGTGGCTTAGGGAGGCGGATGGCTCAGAATGCTGTACGATGAATAAGGAAAGTGATCTTCAAGGTGATAAATTAGGGGAAGGGATGGATCATGGGAGCAATCGTGGGAATATGGCAGTTCAACCTTATCACAATCCCAATTTGGTTCCCCCAGGATCTGGTCAATTACCATTAATTAAGGGAGCTGATAAATGGGCAAATATGGGTCATAGGGAATCGTCTGAGGCCGAATATAGGAATAGGCCTATGGAGTTGAATATAGCTGATGAAAATGATCTGATAAGTTCTTTAGAAGGAAAGAAAAGGCAGAGGGTGGTGAGTGATTTAATTATCCATCCGGACAATGGCTCAATTGGTGAGGCCCATATCATATCGGCTAGCTCTACAGGTCATAGCAGTCAGGCATAATGAAGATACTTAGCTGGAATGTTCGTGGCTTGGGGAGGCCACGAACGGTTAGAAGGCTCAAAAATAAATTAAGATCCATTAATCTCTGAATTTTGTTTTTTATGGAAACAAAGTTAAATAAGAAGAGGATGGAGATAATCCGGCTGAAATGTGGTTTTACAAATGGTATTGACATTGGAGCAGTTGGTTCTAAAGGGGAATTATCGTTGGGCTGGAACGGTAATTCTTTGGTTTCTCTTAGAAGTTATCCGAATTACCATGTGGATATTTATATTCACGACAATGAAAATGGTGTTAGTTGGAGGCTTACAGGGTTTTATGGACATCTAGAGGAATGATATCGACAACAATCTTGGGAGTTGCTTGGTCATTTAGCTAATGATCATTTGGGGCCTTGGCTTGTGCTTGGAGATTTTAATGAAATTACTAGCTCTTTTGAAAAAAAAGAGGGGACAACTTAGGTCTGTAAGACAGATGGCTGAGTTTAGAAATATATTGGAAGAGTGTAGCCTAAATGATTTGAGGTTTATTGGAAAGTGGTTCACGTGGGAGAGAGGTCGGTTTTAGTCTACTAATATACAGGAGAGGCTTGATATGGGAGTTGCGAATTTGGATTGGATAAACATTTTTCCAACATATCTAGTTGAGCATTTGACTCACGCTATCTCAGACCATTGCCCGATCATTTTGGATACAGTTGGGAAGATGCGTCATGAGGAGAATAAGAGGAATCCGCTTTTCCGTTTTGAAGCAAAATGGTGTCTTGAGCAATCCTTTGAAAAGACTGTTCGAAAGGTTTGGGCCGATCCAAATATAAGTGTGCCTATTAAACTCGCTAAGGCAGGCCATCTTTTTAAATCTTGGAATCGCACAAGAGGTCAGGAGCAAAAAGGGCAGCGGTTGATTTCAGAGAAACACCTGTTAGAGCTCTACGATAGAGACCCAACTGATGCAGTGTTGGCAGAAATTGTGGAGGTGCAGTTAGGGTTAAATTTGGAAGCGGATAAGGAGGAAGTGTTCTGGGAGTAACGTGCGCAGGTTAATTGGTTACAAAATGGTGATAAAAATACTAGTTTTTTTTCACAAAGTCGCCCTTTTCTTGTCACAATTGTAATTAAATTTTAAGGTTTGAGGATGAGAATGGACGGTGGGTTTCTAAATCAAATGAGATGTTGCAAATTGCGTCAAAGTTTTTTGGTGATCTATACACGGCTTCCGATGCTGGCAGAGATGATCGTTTACTAGGCCTTGTTGAGCGAAGGATCTCGAAGAATATGAATGATGAATTGCTTCAACCATTTACTGTGGATGAAATTTGGCAAGCGGTGAAAATAATGGCGCCCCTTAAGGACCCAGGAGTTGATGGTTTTCCAACTCTATTCTATCAAAGGTATTGGCATGTTATAGGCACTAATGTCTCTAATTATTGTTTGTCTATTTTAAAAGGGGATACTGAGATGGAGGAAATTAATAAAACCCATAATATGTTAATCCAAAAAGTTGAGAAACCTAAGACTCTCTCACAGTTTAGACCCATAAACTTATGTCATGTGATCTATAAGATTATTAAGAAAGTGTTGGTGAATCGAATGAGTTTAATACTAGGTCACTGTATTGATGAAGCCCAAGGGGCTTTTATTCTAGGGAGACATATTTCGGATAATGTCTTAATCGCCTATGAAGTCTTATATTCTCTTAAGATGAAAAAGCATGGAAAACAAGGGAATTTTGCGCTTAAGCTCGATATGAGCAAAGCATATGATCGTGTTGAATGGGACTTTTTGGCTGGTATGATGTCTAGCTTGGGGTTTCATCAGGATTGGGTTATTTTTATAATGCGGTGTATATGTTCAGTTACCTATACGGTGGGCATTAATAAAGACATTAGTGATAGTTTTTCTCCGACAAGGGGGCTGAGACAAGGTGATCCACTAAGCCCTTACCTTTTCTTAATTTGCGCTGAAGGACTTTCTATCTTGATGAATGATGCTACCAATAAAAAGATGTTGAGAGGTGCTCAGATAGGAAGGAATAGATTTGCAATCAATCATTTGCTGTTTGCGGACTACTATATCCTTTTTGGAGATGCATCTAAGGAGGGGGCCAATGTCATTAGGAATATAATGAAGGAATACAAACTAGTTTCGGGGCAACAAGTAAATTTGGATAAATCGCTTATCTATTTTGGAGCTAATATAGGCCAACATGAGAGGGATTCTATCACCAGCATCTTAGGAGTACGGGTGGCCTCAAACCCAGAGAAATACTTGGGCTTGCCAATGATGGTAGGTAAGAAGAAACGATGGGCTTTTGCCAACTTCGTGGACAGGTTTCGTCGTATGATTGAGAGTTGGAGCCTCCGATACCTTTCGACGGGAGGAAATGAGGTGTTCATCAAGGCGGTATTGCAAGCAATCCCGGTTTACGTCATGCAATATTTTGCTTTATCAAAATGTTTATGTAATGCGTTAGAAGGAATTTTAAACAAGTTTTAGTGGTCTAATAGTAAATCAAAAAAGGGTATTCACTAGAGTACTTAGAGCGATTTATGTTTTCCCAAAGTTGAAGGTGGAATAGGATTTTGGGATTTATGCTTGTTTAATAAGGCCTTATTAGCTAAGCAAGTTTGGCAACTTTTGGACCAACCTGGTTGTCTTTTAGTGAAGGTTTTTAAAGCATGTTATTATCCTCATTCTAATATTTTGTCAGCTAGAATTGGTTATTACCCCTCGTTTACCTAGAGAAGCATTTGTAATGCTAAAGAGTTGATTGAAGATGGCCTACTCTGGCGAATTGGTAGTGGTGAGGATGTGAACATTTAGAATGATCCGTGGCTGCCTGGCCTGGAAACAATAGATTGACAGTTCAAAGTATCAGTCCTAATTGGACTACCGTGAATCAGTTAATCGATGGTGTTTTGGGTACCTGGATTAAGGATTTGATCTATCAGATTGTTGATCAGGAGCAAGCTAGTCTTATCTTCCATATACCTCTAGCTTCTATCAAAACTCAGGACATGTTGGTATGGCGTCATGACACTACTGGGGAGTACTCGGTTAAGAGTGGGTACCGGGCTTTGCTTATAGAAAATTCAGAGTGTTCTAAGTACAATTCAGCTATTACAAACAACTACAAGAATTTCTACAAGTTTTTTTTGGAAATTACAACTTCCTTCTAAAATAAAAATTCACATGTGGAGATTGTTAAACGACTATGTGCCTCATTTCACTAATCTAATCAAGTAGCGACTTCATGTTGATAATACTTGCCCTTTGTGCAAGGAGTCCCTAGAGGATTCTGATCACTTATTATGGTACTGTGATGTTCTACGACAACTGTGGCACTTTCTGAATATTCCAATTACTCTCAGCAGGAACACCTTGGATTGCAAGAATCAAGTTGTAAGTTTTTTTATTGAAACAGATGATAGTATAAGAAAATTGTTAATTATTGCATTTTGGGCCCTTTGGTTTAAACGAAACAAAGCAGTCCACGAAGGCCTAAAGTTTTCTAAAGTTTTCTTTACAGGATCTTTTGGTGTTCGTTCAAAGGTATACACAGGAGTTAAGGTTGAGTTATGCTACTGTCGGTCAGCCTAGTACTAACGTGAGAGAATTCTGGCAACCCACAAACCTTGGGGCTATTAAATTAAATTTCGATGCTTCTTTTAATAGTGACTCTAACTCTTCTATTATGGCTGTTATTGCTCAAAAAGAAAAGGGTAAAATAATGGGTGCATGCATTTACCCTTATGAAGATGTTGCGGATGCCTTTGTTGCAAAAGCTAGGGCTTGTAAGCGAGCTATCATTTTTGCGATTGACATGGGTTTCAGGTCGGTCATTCTGGAAGGACATTCTTTAACTACTATAAAAAAAAACTCACTTCTGGTAGGGAAGACAGATCTATACTCAGGTAATTTTGCAACATATTCGAATATTGGAAGGCCAACTTGAAAAAGTATCTTACCATTTCGTTCCGTGTGGCGTTAATAGAGTGGTCACTCACTAGTTATGGAGGGGCGTGGATGACTTTGGCCATACTTTTGGATTGAAGAAGCTCCTGCTTCTGTCAAAAAAATAGTGGAGGCGGACTGGGCTTGCTCGCTCTACCATCAGTGAGGAGATTTTTCAGCTTTGTGGGTTGGAGAAGGTTCTTGCGAATCTCCAATGGTGGTTGTTCGAAAGCTTTTTTCTTTTCTGGATTTTTGATTTGTTTTGAGGCTCTGCTTTTGTTTGGGAAGGGTTCAGCTGTTGATATTCTTTGGGGGAGTTTTGGGGAGTGTTTTTGGGGTTTGGTCATGTTTTTTATTTCTGTGTGCTGTTTGCTTGTTTTTGCTTTGGTTTTCTCTTGCTTTTGTTGTCGTTTCGTGTTTTCCTTGGGTGTCTTGTTCTGTCAGTTATTTGTTGAACCTTTCCCCTCTTTTAATGAATATCAGTTGTTTTAAAACAAAAAAAAATTAAATTTGAGTGTAATTGCTTGTAATTATATAAGAGTGACATGTTTGAGTAGCAATTGTAATTAGTAAGTCCTACTAAATTGGATATAATTGGAACACTCTAGTTACACTTTTCAATTCTCAGGGGAGGAGTAATTATGCAGGTAATTATACCCAAATTCAATTTTAAAAAAATTATTTTATACAAGTTTAAGTTATAAAATTTATATTATAAGCATGAACACATATGGGTCTTTGGGATGATTATAGAAAAACAATTCTTATATTACAAATCCTAAAAAGTATATTATAAAAATAAAGTATACGTATTTTATAAAGTTATAGCAAAAAATTATATTATTTAAATACTAATTTTTTTAAAGTTATTGTCAAAAAGTTTATTATAAAAAATAATTTACATATTACAATAGTGTTATAATATATTTATTTATAAAAAGTTATGGCTAAGAAGTATGGACATAATTGTAATGGCCCGGTTTTTAATAGTACCTGAAAATACAATTTTGGAACCTTATTTTCCTAAATCAGGTCCGTAACTATTAAATATTAATATTTATGAGTATAATATAAAAATGTATTGAAGTTTGGTCGAGTAATTTTTCAATTAAATAGTTAATTAAGGCTCAGATATTAAATTGTAAAAATCCAACCGCTATAAATTTTTAATTGACAAAAGGCTTAGAGAATTTAAATAGCAATTAACCAAAGGTTAGAAATGGTAAATAGACCATTTTATTTCAAAAGATAGTGGATGATAATGTGTTTTTCCACTAATGATGTTAATGTTAATTAAAGTAAAGTAATTAAAGATTTAGTTAATTAACTAATGTTAATTAAGTTCTAATCAAGCTATATATGTTGATATAGTGGAATAATGTCATCTTCTCATTTGGTTATCTAATTGTCATCCAAAGGAAGAAGAAAACATATAAATTTTCCTTTAACATTCGACTACTGATTGGTAAGCTAATTCAAGTCATATTCTTGTAAATTTTATGAATTTGGGGTTATGGGAGCTTAATTTAGCTAGCCCATGTACCAATTTGTAAAACGGTTAAAGTTTTAGAAACTTTTCATTGTTGATTTCTTAAATAATTAGGCTTGAAATTGATATATTTTAAGTTTATAATATAAAATGGACTAGATTATAAAGTTAATTTAGCTTGTTTGTTAATTTTGTTACGTTAAGGACTAAATTGAATAAATGTAAAACTTATCATGAAATTGTGTTAGAAATAGAAAGCATAAGGTCCCTAATGAGAATATATGGAATCGAATTTTAATCCATAGTTAGGAATCGAAAGTTATGCTTATCCCGAGCTCAGGGACTAAATTGAATAAAATATAAATTTTTTGGGATATTAAAAAATATAGTTTATACAAGTTCATGTATATAATAACATAGTATTGAGATATTTGGTATTGATGGATGATATAAAATGATTGTTTAAATCAAGAATTGAATCGAAGTGGAGTTGATCGGGGAAAACTAAAATTACAGATTAGCCCTTGAAGTGTTCACTTTACATATTCTGGACAAGTAAGTTCCTATGGAACTTACCACCCTATTTTATTTTATGTATGAATTATGTTTTAATTTATCTAATTAAGTAGAATATAGTGAATTTGGCACATATGGCTTAAAATGGCCTGAATTGAAAAGTCATGTGAATATTGACTATTGTGTAATATTACATGGTGCAAATAAGACTGTTGATTGATTACAGGACTTGCAAATGAAATATGAAATCATTTACAAGGATTGGTAATGACATATATACGAAAATGATGCCCGTGTGAACTTAGTAAAATGTTAAGATACCTATGGCATGCCATTAGGGTTTTACGTACATTTGGTCAGAGATTTTACATGATATTACAATATTTAGCATTTTTTGCAGATTCTCGGGTTATACGTATTGTAGGTTCATCCCGGCGAGTAACCTCGATATAATGTCAGCTTGTGTGAGTAACTCCGTTATAATGTTAGCTTGTGTGAGCAACCTTGATATATTGTCAGCTTGTGTGAGCAACTTATTCCCGCGTATCCAAGCCCGTTTTACTATAGTTCCATTGGGCAATGTTCAATTAAAAGGAAATGGAAACTTAGATGCAAATTGTATATGGCATAATATATATTGGATATTTGATATGTGATAAGTATTGGATTGCCTTAATGTCATAGACATTTCTTATTTAGTTGATAATTTCGTCATGTACTTAGATGTACCAATATGTGCCAAGAATAGTCACTTTTGAATGCCAAAATGAATAACTTTTTCTTTATGTTTTATTAATGCTTACTCTGGTTTTTTTCCTTCCCTGTAGATCATCGCCTTGCGGAACTTGCTGAGCTGAATTAGAAGAAGAGCTCACACTATCACAAGACGGTAGATTTATATTCACTTGAATCAAGACTTTGTATTACGTACATAAGGACCTTTGTTGTGCAAATTGTCAATTTGGTGTTAATGTCATGTGATAAGTTGATAATGGTAGGAACTTATGTAATTGGCTTGCTATGTGATCATATTGTTGTATGTTGATGTCTTGTGTGATGCTTGTATGTTCAATGATCTCAAATGGTAGGTTTGGCATATCAAAATTGCAACAATGATAGTTGGAATTGGCTAAGTTGTTATATGAATTGGTTAAACTGAATGATGATTTGGAAAGGGTAAGTTAAATGTTAAACATGCCTTTTGGCTTAGAGTATGCTTAGATTGAATTATGTTAATCTCATTGTTTTATTTTGTTTCCAATTGGTGTAATGAATATGTTTTGAAATTGTAATTGAAAGCATTTGACATGGATAGGTAAAACGGAGTTGAATATGTTTAAATGTTGAATGGTATGTTATAGAATTATTGGTTAAAATGATTGAATTGGTTGTCCATTGACATGGTTTAAAGGGTATATTTTTGTGTAAGGTTGAATGATACACTTAGGAAATGGTTTGGAGTTAATTAAATTAGGTACCAAATGTGTATTTCGCTAACAATAGGGGCAACGCCGGAACCATGAGCTTTTGACGTCGCAACGTTGTCATGTTAGAGAGTGACGTCGTGACGAGCATATGCATATCGTCGTTATGTGACTCACTGAGATGACCAGCGATGAGGAATGACGGGGTCGCAATGTCAGTCCAAGAATTTTTACAACGTCACAATTTGGTCATAGTTTGAGCACAGACTATTATAAAAGTATTCATAAACCCGTGTAACATCTGGAATTGATTGCATATCATACCATAGGTCTGTTTTGCTTGTATTTAAATATATAACGACATGAATTAGGTGTTTATTTGATTGTTGTTGCTCTAGTAAGCAGTGTAGCATTCTATAGGTCAAACCCGACATTCGAGTTGGGCAAGAGGTGTTAGAATAACTTATTTATGTGTCCCTATTATATATTATAAAAACAATATACTTATTCATTAAAAAAAAGTGTTAATAGTTTTTTAATTTAGTTATAAAAGATTAAATTTCTTAAATTATGACAAAAATATATATTATTTATAAGAAGTGTCCTTAAAGTCATTAGACATTTTGTAAAAACATTTTTTTTTTTATAAATGTTATATATTATAAATTTTATATTATTTTGTACTTAATTTATGTATTATAAAAAGAGTTATAACCTACCATAATTCTTTCTCCAAATTAAGTTTATATAAGTTTTTATGATTAAAATTATAGACTATTTGCATTATAAACTCAAATATTTTATGGTAGATGATAATTATACAAATACAAAAGGTTTTTTTTTTTTTTTTTTTTTGCATTATATCGTGGGGTATAGTTCCATTTGAAAAAATGGAGCCAAACACAAGCACCAAGGATAGCTCACGAACTTTTTAATTTGAGATATCAAGGCTTTGATCACTTTAATCTAATATGAATAAATAAAATTGGATCGTACTGGCATGTTGCATACTTCATAACTTCATTCATAGTTGAAATTAGAATGATCCAACTTTGAAGAGTCCATAGAAGAAGAAAATATTGATAATCTTAATGATACAGATTCAGATGATAATGAACTCGATTAATGCCCAACAAATGATGATAAGGAGCATATGATAAATATTAAATAGGGGAATAACCCAACAAATATAGAACACTAGAACAATTAGATAAAATTACATATGATATTTATTTTTCTTGTTATTTTTGTTAGTAATCGTATCATTAACCACTTTTTTTGGATTAATATATTACGTGTAATAATTTCATTTTAATTTTTGTTACTTATTTAGAAAAAAAAGATTTTAATAATTTTAATAAATAAAATAATTACGTGTAATGATCTCACCCTCCCCCTTAACAGGATATCCAAACATTGGAATCGTGATACCTCCAATAGACCTGAAGACTAGAGACTACCCTTCAGTGATATCGTGATATCCAGTTTGGGTATCGCAATATCCACCTTCCAAGAAGACCCCCAAGTTCGAAACGGACCGAGGTACTGCGATATCCTTTTCTTGGGTATCGGGATACCGATATCTTAAGGGGACAAAATTGGACAAAAAGGGTACTCTTTGTCCACCCGACACACCAATCACACAAAGCTTGTGTAGGGGCAATTTTGGCAATAAAAATTCATCAACCATTAGCCTAAAACAACCAATTTTGGCTGAGGAGAGAGATACACACATTAGATTAGTTTTAGCCTTAGTTTCTTTAGGTTTTCTCTTAGTTTTTTTTTAAAACTTTTTCTAGGATTTATATTTTCTCTTCTCCTTTCTTAATTTTAGAGTTTATTTTACTGCACTTTCTTCTTGTTCTTAGTGTTCTTGTAATTAGTTAAGTTAGTTATGACTGTAGCCTAGGTTTATTTGCACTTTCAATCCCTGTACTTTGGTTGTAATGACAGTTCTAGCTTTAGTTTGATGTATTTCATTTTCTTTTACTTTAAATCTATTAAAGTTTGTTCTTTTTATGTTTATTGCTTTAGATTTTCTCGTTGAATGCTTTTTGTTTCATGTTATTTAAGTTTTCTAGCATAAAAATCTCAACTTTTATATTTTTCTTAAGCTCTAATTTAATGACTTCTTTACTTTTCATTTCCATAGTTGTTAGTTGTATTTTCTAAACCTTTAAGTGGGTTGGTTGACGGAGATGTGGTGAGCTGATTTTTAGATGAATGACCAAATCGTAATAAATTGGATTAATTTGAATGAACCTAAAAACTTAAGATTGATTCCCCTAAGTGAACATCAAGACAAGTGAGACTGGGACGTAATTTTGTTTTGCAGCAATTCAATAGTCCCAGATTACTCGGTGAGATCGAGAGATAAACCAGACTAATTTGCCTAATTTGGTAAAATTGAGAATGAGAGATAAAATTGAGTCACTTTAGTAATTGAAGCAATTTAAGTCCCTCATTCGAAGACCCGTGAACCCCATCGAAGTTAGCCAACCACAATTAGTCATTTATTGGTTAATTTCATAATCTTGTACTCTTTACAATTTGGTCCCTAGAGTAGCGTCTTTAATTTCCTTGTAACATTTTCTTGTTATGATTTGTCTGTTGGAAAATGGAGTTTGAAAAACGCAACGGAAAATAAATTTTGTGAAAAACTAGAGTTCTAAAAAAAAACCCAAATAATAACTTGGTTGTGATATTTAAAGTAATAAACACTTAATCAAAATTGTTCCTTTTTGATTCGTCTAGGATGAAAGCTTCAACCGACTAGTCTTCTCCGCTATCCTCAAGCTCACGTCTACCGAGTGTGGGTTTGCTTTGAATCAGAAATTTTTTTACAAAAATTACCAGTGACGTAATTTCCAAATTCTCTAAACTTTTGGGTCAAGTTGTAAATAAAAAAATATCTCTAGAAATTTTCTAAAATAATTTATTTTGAGGATTTTCTCTCTCTGCAACTTTCTCTTAAATTCAAGTGTGTGAAAAATAATGACCCAAGACTCTCTTTGTATAGGGAGAGTTTAGAGAGTTCAACTATGATTAAACTTAATTACTTTAATATTAAATTTAATAGATAAATATTATATTAAATTTAATAAAATCTTATTAAATTAATAGAATATTTATCTATAAAATAAACATTAAATTAAATTTAATATTAAGATAATCACTCTAATATTAAATTAATAAAATACTATTAAGATAAATATTAAATTAAATCAAATATTAAATCTATTAAAATAATATTGTTTTTAGAATAGTTAATATTAAATCAAATTATGTGGTAGAGTTCCAGTAGGAGTGTAATTCTTCCATAACTCAACCATCGAAGAACCATTGTCACCGACCATTTGTCGGCCATCATAATGCTGCCATCACAACCGCTGACACCTCGAGCTGGTTCGGTTTGGGCCAATGATGGCCCGACCGGTCCAATCCAGCCACCAGTTAGACCGTTGGCCTGATTTCACATACCAGATCCAATTTGCCTAGTTTTTGGTTTTGGTCTCGGTTTTGGACTTTTGGGCCCAATTTACGATCTCAGGTCTAATTTTCAAGTTCAATTACCTATTAGGCCAATTTTCTGACTTGAAAACTAATTTTTAAAAATATCATATTAATTTTAATTAATTTGATTAATTTAACTTTACTTGATCAAAATCAATTTTCCTAAAAATCACTTAGATTTTCCAAGTTATTGTTTAAGAAATTTTTTAATCAAATTCTCTAGTTGAACAATTCTTACGACCGCCCAATTTAATTCCACATCGAATAAATCAACTCATTAAATTATTTTCAAAGTCGTAGAATTTTCTTCTGATTTAAATATAGTTCGATAAGCTTTTGTTGAGCTAGCGGAGGGACCAATCAGACATATACAATTAGGCTCTAGTAATTGCAATTATGTCCAGAAGCATCATTCCGGTAATTCACAATTACTTAATCATGGATTTAGTCCATAAGAAGTACCATGATCAAAAACTCATTATTGTATACTATTTACGAAAGTAATTAATCCAACTACTTTGTCCAATGACCTCGTCATTTATGTGTTACCCTCTATGATATACTTGATTCCTTTGAGTTAAATTTGTTCACTCAATACAAGCATATTTTATTTCATTTTCACCATTATGTCTTTTTAATGATTAATATGATCACTGTCAACAAATGACTGTGATAAATTGCTCGTTCGAGAATAAGCAACCCGTGACCACGTTCCATATTTATCAATCCATACAATGACAATTAGAGAATATCGTTAACTCTTTAATTGAGCTATGAATTCCACTATTGCTATTAAAGTCATGGTATACACAAATCATATACCCAACATACCAGCTATCGGCTCGATCATCTATAGAGCATAAGCTTCCACTTATATAAAAACACATAAGTTACATACGTATGGTCAACGACTAACTCAGGATTTAGGTAAATCACATCATGAATGTCACAAGTGAATTAATTCGGTTAATTGGTCGGTTGTCGAATTTAATTTGGTCGGACATTGGTTAATAATTTTTTGAAATTTCGGTTATCAGTTATTTCAGTTCAAAATCGGGTAATTAACTGAATTAATCGAAATAAATAATATGCATTATATACAATATATTTTTTATATTAACAATGTATTTTTTGAACTATTATTTTTATATTAATTGAAATAAATAATATATAATATATATAATATATTTTTGGCATAATTGTAAAAAAAACCTCAATCTTTGGGGGCTTTTGGATATATGCCCCTAACCTTTTTATTTTTTGATTGACACCCCCAACGTTACGATTTTTTCATAAATCAGCCCAGTTTTAACGGTCAACGTGAGTTGATCGTTAATAAAACTGCAAGTCAACATAATAGCCCATGTGGCATGCCACATAAGCGCATGACGTCATAAATGACGTCATAGATGACATCATCTATTTAACAAAATTTTTCTCTTATTTTCTCTCTTGCCAAACACCACTTTTTTTTCTTCAAAACACATGATTGCTGTCATTTTTTTCTCTCTTGCCAAACACCATTTTTCTTCTTCAAAACATATAGTTCGCTCATTTCATCTACAAGAATCTCCATTACCATACTTCATATCCAAGCTTCTCCACAACATTTTGAACAAGATGGAACTGATCTGGACATTCCTGTAAAAAAAGCCAAATTTATTTCAAGAAACTAACATAAAGATTACAAAAATCAGATGTTAAAAAAAACAGTAACAAGCTAAGAAATATTACCCCATTATCATCTCCCCAAAAGGAAGCTATAAGTTTTTCAAAAGCAAATTCCCCTAGCATAAACAGATTAATAAGTACTATTAAACAAAACAACAGATCCAAAATAAAGTGAGAAATATTGTTGATTTTATTGTACATATATACCTACAATAATGGGTAACAAGAAATCCCCATCACAAGAAATCTTGAGAAAAATAGTTGGAGTAGGGAAACGACTAAGAAAAGATTGTCCAATAGAAGCAATTTTAGCCCTCGACATAAGATGTTGTTCTTTCCTCGATGATTGCCATTTTATTTATTCTTTAATTCCTTGACTTAACATCTGATAGTGCGAAACAGTTTCTACACCAAATTCAACAAAAAATTTCCCCCAAAATTATTAAAATTCAACCAAATTCAAAACACTATATATATATAACAAAAACGAGTCGAAACCTGAAACGAGAAGAGAAGTTTCGAGGAACTGAAAATCTTTACCATTGTCTTCGTTGAATTGGGGATCGAAGCTACCACTATGGATTAAGTGGCAAGAAACCGACCGGAGTTTCGCCGTGAAATGTAAACGGATTGAAGAAGAACAAATCGATGGGAAAGAAAATGCAGGGATGGTGGGATAAGTAGTAGCATTTGATTTATGGGAGAAAACCCAGAAAGTGGAGAATGTAAGATAGCAAAGTTGAGCTCTGAGCATTGTATACGAGAGATAAAAAGGAAAGGAACTGTTTTGGGATTGGATTTGGAGTTTAATTTGAAGAACAAGTTAACCAATGAAAATGAAAAAAATGGTAATGGAGATTCTTGTAGATGAAATGAGCGAATCATATGTTTCGAAGAAGAAAAATGGTGTTTGGTAAGAGAGAAAATGAGAGAAAAAAATAACAGACCATGTGTTTTGAAGAAAAAAAGTGGTGTTTGGCAAGAGAGAAAATGAGAGAAAAAATTTTGTTAAATAGATGACGTCATCTATGACATCATGCGCTTATGTTACATGCCACATAGGCTGTTATGTTGACTTGCAATTTTATTAACGGTCAACTCACGTTGACCGTTAAAACTGGGCTGATTTATGAAAAAATCGTAACGTTGAGGGTGTCAATCAAAAAATAAAAAGGTTAGGGGCATATATCCAAAAGCCCCCAAAGGTTGAGGGCTATTTTTTTTGCAATTATGCCTATATTTTTTGAACTATTAGGAAAAAAAATGAACATTAGCATTGTATTTTTTTTATGTTTTATACTTATTTTAACCAAAAGACAAAAATATATAAATTTCGGTTAATTCGATTAATCGACCGAATTAACTAAAATATTTCGGTTTGGTTGATGTATTTGAAAAAATTTCGATTTTGTTAACAATTAAAGATTTTTACATTTCAAGTAATTCGGTTAATAATAATTCGATTCGACTAATAATCGAATGGCCTGTTTGAACACCCATGAAAACCTATATCATAAGTCTCTATATCTTTTCATAAATTTAAATTTTAGTTTTTATACTTTTATTGTTGGCAATTTAGACTTTCTACTATTCAGATTTCAAAATTTAAATCTAATTTTTAACATTGTTAAAAATATTTTGTTAAATTTAAGTTGATTACAATTTCATTTTTTAAGTTATATGGCTATCAAATAATTTTTTTTTAAAATTTTAAAATCTCACACTAACACATTCAAAAAAAAAAAATTAATAATTGAATCTAAATTTTAAAATCGAAAAACACTAAATTTCTAAAATTAAAACCATCATGATTATTAAAATGATATTTTTGTTTAATTTTTAAAAAAATTAAATAAACGAAAAATAATACTTACACATTTAGGGCCGGTTTCGGGTCCTAATTGGATTATTCTCCAAGAAAAAGTTCCGCCCTATTGGGTGAAATTTCAACCGTTTAAACCCTAGCATGCAGTAGCCAGGGTTTAAGGTGGCTCGCTTGTCCCCGTCTCTGGAAACTTGCTCTTCCTTCCCCTTTGTCCTCTCCTTATGATTCGAGATCCAGTCGTACTTCATTTCTAATCACCCGGCTTACGCAATTGTTTTTTTAAAGTTATTTTGCTCAATCACCATGTCTGCTTCTAGATTATCATCATGCGTAGCATTAGCCGCCGCCGCCGCTGCCGCCACCGCCTCCACACTCCAGAACCCTGCGTACGCCGATTCGCCATTTCGATTCAATCCATTCTCCTCATCCTCTTCTTCTATTCCTCCTGGTTCACAGGCGGAGCAATCATCAAATGCCAAGGAGGAGTCCGAGGAGCCCAAAGGAGCAGGGTTTGATCCAGAGGCTCTTGAAAGAGGCGCTAAAGCTCTTCGCGAGATTAACAACTCTCCCAATGCCAAACAAGTAACTGTTCATTTTTAATTGCCTTTTTATTTTCTTTTTTGACCAAATAACGAAACAAATGTAGATTTATAGAAGGTTTATTTTTTGGTGTTGATTTCGTTATTTTGCAACGGAAATAAATTAAAGGAAAATGTGTAATTGACTGGGGATGTAGAATCGATTGTGTTGCTGATATGACAATTTGCTTTCTTTTTTCTTCTTTTTCTTTTCAGGTTTTTAATCTTATGAGAGAACAGGAACGTTCACGGCTAGCGGAGTTAGCTGCTGAAAAAGCTCATCATGAAGCAATCCAATCGCAGGCTGATATTGTGAGTGATAAGCTAAACCCTTCCACAGTTTCTATTTCCTTTCTCTTAGTCCATTGTTCTAATCATGTTGTCAATTCTACTTAGCAATGCAGCTTGTACAAATACTTCTAGGATTTTAGCTTATATTGTGACCATCCATTGGCAGGAAAGGCAACGAAAGTTGGCTGAGGAGCAACGGAATTTAATGCAACAACAAGCTCAGGCAAAAGCGCAAATGCTACGATACGAAGATGAGTTGGCCAGAAAAAGAATGCAGGTGAAAGGGGCTTGTTTTTCTACTTGCTTATTTTACTCTATGCTAAACTTACTAAAAGGAGTTTGAACTTAGACACAATGAGTTCTAGTCTTTGAGTCTGAAATTAGACTACTGTCCTACTAGAAGAAACAAAATTTATTAGACTCGGGTATGAGTGTCATGTATGGGTATGTGTCTGACATGGGATGTTCAATTTTTTCTAAGTTTTTTAATTATGTTTGGAGGGTCCTTGGTGTATTATATCTTCATATTCATATCTAGATGTGCATTGGACATGGGTATTTCAAGAAGAATGAAGAGTTGGAACAACATAGAGAAAAAATCACTAACATGCTTTTAGCATTGGTTGGTAATATCTAAAAAAAGCGTCATATTTTAAGCATGCTAACTTAACTATCAATTATCTTAGTTCAATCCTTCTATATTTAAACTTTGGTCAAATTGGCTTAAGAAGTATGTCTCTTCTTGATAGAAATGACAGTTTGGTTTTACTTTTCATTCAAATGTTCTTTTTCTATGCCCTTCAAGCATCAAATTTGCTATAACTCTTCTATCAAACTGTTATATTTACCACCTTATCAATCTTTGCAGACAGATCATGAAGCTCAGAGGAAACATAATGCTGAATTGGTTAAGATGCAAGAAGAGTCATCCATCAGAAAAGAACAAGCAAGACGAGCTACTGAAGAGCAAATACAAGCTCAGCAACGCCAGACAGAGAAAGAGAGGGCTGAAATAGAAAGGGAAACTATAAGAGTTAAGGCCATGGCTGAGGCTGAAGGACGTGCGCATGAGGCAAAGTTGACAGAGAATCATAATAGGCGAATGTTAATAGAAAGGGTGAATGGAGAAAGAGAGAAGTGGCTTGCTGCAATTAATACAACTTTTAGTCACATAGAAGGTACATGACGTTTTTGGTATTCTTTCTTCGTTCTAGTGGTATTGGTCTTGTATCTTTATGACTATTAAATTAATTGGACATTCTCGTATGCTAATATTTCCTTGAAATGAAATTTACAGGGGGATTTAGAACTTTATTGACTGATAGGAATAAGCTGGTTATGACTGTTGGAGGAGTTACTGCATTAGCTGCTGGTGTTTATACAACAAGGTATATTTGCCTTCTTTTGTTGCTGCTGTCAAACCGAAGTTTGGTTTAATTGATTAAACTATTTAAAAATTTCCTCTCTTATTTCCCCCAAGTTTTGATGTTGTTCTACCAGCATATCCACAGTCTCCTTAATTGCAAATGGAAATGCCAGTTTTCTTTGTCACAAATTTTGCTCAGAAAGCGCTTTTCAAATGCTCAAGATACTGAAAATAAGTTTTTGTGTAGTCCAATATAAATCCATCTGCATAAAATGAATGACTTTTCGGATATTTAGCTGTAGTGGATGCTAATGTCATGTTTACTGCATTATAAACATGTTATAAAAGCACATGTTTGGCCAAAGCACTGTATCTGCTGTATAATGAATAGTACTAGCACAGCTGATGGCTCCTCGAACTCTGCCATCACTAGCTTCTCTTGGGGTGGCATTACTGTAATGATAAGTGTATTGCTACAATGTTTGGTTGGCATGTTGGGCTGTGCCCGATTCACTAATTTATAGGGAAGATGAACAGTTTTATACCCTCAATAGGCTCTCATATTACGTCACCAAATACATTCTTACTTTAATCTATGGGATTTATTCTCTTAGTATGCTCCTATTAGCACCATGTTAAGCTGTGCCTTATTCACAGATTTAAGAGAAAGATGGATAGTTTCTATACCCTCACTTGCCTCTCATTTTTGTGTCACAATGACATTCTAACTTTAATTGGTAGCCGGCTCTTATCATGTTTACAGAGAAGGAGCTAGAGTCACATGGGGTTATATTAATAGGATACTTGGACAGCCATCGCTGATACGAGAGTCATCCCTTGCTAAATTTCCATGGTCGGGCATGATGTCTCAAGCAAGGAACCGAATTTTAAATTATAGTACAGCAGCAACAGTGGAAAGCAAACAGAGTCTTCAGAATGTTGTTCTCCACCCCTCGCTGAAAAGGAGAATAGAGCATCTTGCTAGGGCTACAGCAAACACCAAAACCCATCAGGCCCCATTCAGAAACATGCTATTTTATGGACCTCCAGGTACCGGTAAAACACTGGTTGCAAGGGAGATAGCACAAAAATCGGTAGGTGGTGATTGATTGTTTCATTTTTCTTCCTTCATATATACTGTGAGATACTTGTACCATACCCTCGAATTGCTGCCTTAGCAAGTTGTTTCTCTGGATGGAGTAATTCCTATAAGCTTCATAATATGACATACAAAGGAAAATTAACTGAGAATGTTGAAATTCATAGAGAATTACACATTATCTGAGTTATAGTCTTTTCTATACGTTTGAGAAAAAGAAGATTACAGTATGTCCTATAGAAATAAATAGAGTGAATGAATCAATGCTGTTGGAGTAATTCGACAATTTATTTGGTGTTCGACTTCCCTGTTGCTAGAATAGATCTAATTTTCAACAATACTTGCTGCGTATTTCCTGTGTTTTGACCCTATATGTTGCAGGGATTGGATTATGCAATGATGACTGGAGGTGATGTTGCACCACTGGGTGCGCAGGCTGTCACCAAAATCCATGAAATATTTGATTGGGCTAAGAAGTCAAAGAAAGGTTTACTGCTTTTTATTGATGAAGCTGATGCTTTTCTCTGCGAGTAAGTTACCACATCCTTGGCGTGTTTCAAGTTTCAAGGTGGAATTGCAGTCTGCATTATACTGAGTCCTTTTGGTGATGGCGTTAATAACTGTGTTGTTTATTCATGAATACAGGCGTAACAGTATACATATGAGTGAAGCACAGCGAAGTGCTTTGAATGCATTGCTTTTTCGAACTGGAGATCAGTCTAGAGATATAGTTCTTGTGCTTGCCACAAACAGACCCGGGGATCTTGACAGTGCTATCACTGACCGTATTGATGATGTGATTGAGTTCCCACTTCCTGGGGAGCAAGAGCGATTCCAACTTTTGAAGCTTTATTTAAACAAATACCTTGGCGGAGAAAGTGACAGTACATCTAAGTGGGGTGCTCTGTTAAATAAAAAACCACAGAAGATAACCATAGAAGATTTGCCAGAAGATGTAATCCGAGAGGCTGCCAAAATGACGGAAGGTTTCTCTGGCCGTGAGATAGCAAAACTCGTGGCTAGCATCCAGGCAGCCGTGTACGGACGCTCAGACTGCAGATTGGATTCTCAATTGTTTAAGGAAATAGTAAATTACAAGGTTACTGAGCATCACCAGAGAATAAAATTGGCAGCTGAAGGTGGTGTGCCATCTTAAGAGTTTTACTTGCAGGATAGAGTGTGCTTTCGTTTTTTACCCCTGAAGCCATGGATGTGGGAATTTTGTTTAAGAATGATAAGTGGATACATGATTAGTAGTAGGTACAGTGTTGGAATGAAATTGTGGATTATGGTAAATGTTAAAATTGGGTGATGAGGTTTCCGAGAATGTATTACGTTCATCAAACCTTGTAACCTCAGACATGGAAGAAAGACTATTAGATTCATTGCAATAACATGGTTCTGTCTTATTTTTGGCTCCTCATTTGTTAAAGTTGAAACTTTTCCTGAATTGGTATCTAGTCAAAATTACTTTTTATTTTTCCATTTTAATTTGAATAACTTACAAATGTTTTGTTTACTTCTTTAATCTTTTAACAATAACAAGGATCGGAAAATATGGATATACTGCTATCATGAGGCTAGAATTTTAGTCTCGCAAATCACGTGGCTTTAGGTTATTCTTTTGCTTCGAATTCGATTTACTCTCGAAATTGAGTATTCAGGAAGGAAATTTTTCAAGGCATTGAAGTAAAGCCGAAGCAAATACAAAAGATAAAAGAGCTAAAAAATGCCACTTTGAGTACATGTTCTCAAATATATTCAATCATTATGAATGGGATGACTACAAATGAGGGGAAAATCATTTATTTATAGTTGAGCTCCCCAACATTCAAAGGCATAATTTAAATTACATTAACAATCAAGGTTTAAATTCTATACAATCTTGCTCTTTAGGATTTACAATATTTACCATGGTAACTCAAGTTTTACTGGAGTGTTCCACTGGGGCACCAAGGCTTAAGTAGATGAGCTTCGCCATATATTGCAGGAATCGGGTCAATTCAAGTGGATTAAATGAGCCCTATTTAATCGATTGACCTCTATGGGATGTCTGTGGCTTTGATCCGCGACCCATGATATTCTATCCCACCCATTCTCGTGATGCCCTTGTTGTGTCCTTAGAATGACATTGGTCTAACTCGTCTTGGAACTGCCATGATGCATCGACTGATTCCTCTATGTTGGGTAGTTTTGCCCTCGAAATATTTGACTCGATTTATGTTTATATCATCGTCTAACTCGAACTGTTTCTCTCTTTTATACATCTTGATTGTAAGCGGTCACTGCTCTTTTCCCCCTATTGTGACTTGCCTCGATTGGGATTTCCTTTATCCTTAAAAATAGGTTTTGACACACCCACGTTGAATACCAGGTTAACTTTGAGTATTGTCGTCAACTCTAGTTTGTAAGCCCCTCGGCTTACTTGCTTTAGAATTCTGAAAGAGCCCTTATGTCTTTACCAAACCAATGGTAAGCCATAATGTAAAACACTAGGAAAGTGTTTAAAATGTACTTCGCTCATAGTTATTTACTTGTTTTAACTGCACAGTTTGCATTATCACTTTTCGTACAAAGTCCAATGCACAACACATCTCTTTCATAGGTGGTAACCCCACTGATAACGCAACAAGTTTCATGTCAGTTTGCCACACCTCTAGCATTTTTAAGAGGGTCTTTGTAACATTCTGATCTACCAAGCCAATGTTCTTACCATAGTGAACATCCTCGACTGGTTGGATTGTCAACAATACCTTGATTCCACCTTTCCAATCACGACTCACCGACACAATGCATTGTCGTTGACGAATATCCAAGATACATATGCAACTGGTAAATGGAACTAACAGAGCATTAATCTTGTCAAGGAAATTCAATCCAAGAACAAAGTCGTAATCATCTAAATGAATTACCTCGAAGTCTTTCTTGCCTTTCCCCTGACCAATCTATAGCTCAATTCCTTGTGTTATTCCCACAGTTAGGACCTCTTTAGAGTTAATGGTCTTGATCTTATTTTTGCTAATTAAGAGACCAAGTTTACCTAAAGTATTTGTAATAGCCCGTTTTTTAGTGGTGTCAAAAACAATGGTTTCGGGGCCACCAAATCTGACAAATAAATTCGTAAATATTATTATTTAATATTTATGAGTCAAATGTGACTTTAAAAAGGTTTTTGATTTGATAATTTCTATTATTTAAACTATTTATTAAGTACGAGTGGTAAGACCTTAAGGTCAAGTGGTTTTAGAACATGAGTATTGGGACCTCGTTTCTATAAACCGAGTCGTAAATATTTTTATAAATATTTATAGAGTGTCATTAATGTGGTATTAAAGTTTCGTTGAAAAATTTTAACATTTTGATAGTTAATAAATTAAAAAGGACTAAATTATAAATGGTGCAATATGTAGTAAATATAACATTTTAGTTATTTAATGGCTTGAATATTGAATTAGAAAGGACTAATGTAATAAATAGTCCTTAGTATTGACATTGGACGACACTATGTATTAAAATTATAAAATATTATATGATTTAATAGCAAAATGGTATATTTTATGAAATTAAAACAAAATTAAAAGAAGAAAAAGCCATTTCTTCATCTTTTCATTTCACCATGCCGAAACACCGTGAGAACTCAACTTGGGAGGTTCGGCCATTTTTAATTCTTGCATGTAAGCCCATTTTGATTCTATTTCTTGTAATTTTTATATTTTTGAGATCGTTGCAACTAGGTTTAGCTAGCCTATACCTTCGTTTTTGAAACTGTTAAAGATTGTGAATTTTTCCATTGATGAATCTATGTGATTTTAGATCTTAAATGATGAATTTGAAATGTTGGTTGATATTTAAAAGTATTTTGTTAAGTGATTTTGATGAATTTTCCAATTAGGGACTAAATTATTGAAATAGTAAAAGTACAAGGTTTTGATATGAAATTGTTGCAAAAATGGGCTGAAATGGAGGCTATGAATATTCAGCTAGTGTGAAATTTCAATAAAAATGGTTAATTTGCATGTTTTAGGCTCAGGGACTAAATTGAATAAAAGTAAAATTTTAACGATAATTTTGTAAAAATGTAAAAACGAGTAAATTGCATAAAATATATTATTTTACTGTCTAAATTAATAGATTGAATGAAATTATTAATTTAGATCAAGATCGGGTGGAAAATTGAGGAGAATAAAAAATTACCAAAATGCCCTTATACTTTGACATTTCTGCAATTTTGTCAGGTAAGTTCGTTATACGATTGTCAAAACCTTTTGAAAAACGGTTAGACTTTGGTTTTGAAAATGATAAACGAAAATTGGGAGTCGCCACCAATCTTTTTTTGTTTAGGTGTAATCGGATCACCTAGAAATTTGGTCATTTTAAATGAAAATTTTGATTTACTAAAACAACGATTTTGGTCTACGAAATTCGAGAAAATGGGCTTGGGAGTCGGTTACGTACGAGGAAGGATTAGCACCCTCGTAACGCCCAAAATTGGTACCTAATTGATTAATTAATGTCTTAATGTCGAAATTTAAAAACTCGAAAAGAATTTAGAATACGATATCTTTTTTATGTTGATCTATACGAAGAGTTTGCTTGAGTAAATCGAAATGGATTCTAAAGATCTTCTTGTCCCGAAATAATAAAATGCCACATCCAGTACGTTAGGACACAACATTCCAGACCCTCGAGAATAATTTGGTCTTTTGATTTTCAAAACTCACGTGTTTTAATCTTGAGTTAGTCGAAATGGATTCTAAAGACCTTCTTGTCCTGAAGTAATAAAATGCCACATCCAGTACGTTAGAACACAACATTTCAGACCTTCGAGACTAAGTTGGTATTTTGATTTTCAAAACTCACGTGGTTTAATTTTAAAAGGTTATTCGGTCATTTGAATCAAACGAGAAAAATCGAAACCCAGTACGTTAGGGCACGATTTCTCGAATTTTCAAATACAGAAAATTGCCTTACTTTGAAACAACTTTTTAAAGTATCAAGTAATATAGCGCGATTTGGAGTAAAATGTAGAAACAAATTACGATGCAAATACAACATAATAACAGATGCGATAATACGAATAACAATAATGTGAACAAATATACAAAAATGAAATAAAAACAAGGCTAATGAAAATATAAATAAATAAACAAGTAAAACAAGAATTGTCAAAAACTTTAAACAAATCAATAAGAAAAAAATAAAATAAGCAAATAAATAAGTAAATAATAATAATAATAATAATAATAATAATAATAATAATAATAATAATAATAATAATAATGGCACAACAAGTCAAAGTAGAAAATAATAAGAGTAATAATCGTATATATTAATAATAAAATGATGATATGTTACCACGGATAATAATAAATAATTAATAATACTAAATAAATAATAAAGTAATAAGCAAATAAACACAAAAAAAGAAAATATACAATATAATAATAACAATATGAAATTAATTAGTTTGATACTAAGATAACAATAATAGTAATAGAGAGTAACAATACATTAATAATAATATATGTTAATAACAATAATAATAATATATAAAAAGGTAATAACAATAGTATAGTAAAAATAATAATAATGTGTTAATAAGAATGATAATAATAAAATGAGATTCTAATATTAATAGTAATAAAAATAGACGTAAAAGAAATAATAATAATAGTATTAATAATAGTAATAATATAAATAATAATACATGTATGCAAAATAACGATAATAAAAAAATATATATATGATAATAATAATAATGGAATAATAATAATAATGGCATTAAAAAAAATAAATATAAATATAAATATAAGCATAAGTATAATATTAATATTAATAATATATTTAATTGATAATAAAATAACAAGAGTAGCGAAAATGGACCAAATTGAATCTAAAAAACGAAGTTTTGGGGCAAATCTGAAACAAACCAAGAGTAAAAGGGCCAATTTGAATGTGCGAATAATAAGGAGGGACTAAAGGAGAAAATATCCCCTCCCTCCTAAACACAGCGTTTTGCACGGGACCAAAATGAAGAAAAAACAAAATTACAAGGCTAAATTAAAAATAACGAAAGACTTAATCATAAAATTGTAAAAAAGAGGAAGGGCTAAATGCGCAAATATCTCCTTTTCCAAAAACACGCGGATCCTAAGCGGGTAGGGTCGGGTCGATCCGGTCCAGGTCAAAACGACGTCTTTTTGGGCATTTAAGGCCAGTCCCAAAACGACGTTGTTTTGGGGGGCCTATATAAGTCAAAAAATTAAAAAAAAAAACTCATTCTTCCTTTGTTTAAAAAAAAAAAAACTCCAAAAAACTCTCTATTCTCTCTCAAGGCCCTCTCCCTCTGACCAAGCTTCGGCTCCTTCCGCACTGCCGCACCACACAACGTCATGATGTAATAGAAAATTCGAAAAGGTAAAATTTTTATTCCTTTTTTTATATTTTTTATGTCTTTAATATATATATATATATATATATATATATATATGTGAGAGAATGAATTCGAAAAACAAGATGAAAATAAAATTAAAATCACCTTAGGCTTTTGTATTTTCGGTTCTCCAATTTCTGATATTTGGATTTGATTTGCTACTATTCCTTTGCTTCGATGTTGCTGTTTTGTATTGATGAAAAGCTGCCGAATATTTTTGTATTTGCAAAGAAGAAAAAATTTGCTGAATGTTACAAATGTTCTTTGCTTGGCTTTTTAAAGCCATTTACACATATTTCTTATTATTTCTCTACTGTTGTTTGCATGTTTCTCTTGCAGGAGCAGTTGGGGCAGTGGAGCAGGTGGTGGCTGGCAGAGGTGACGGGTGTGGCAGAAGATAAGCTAGGGTTTCAGCTTTTATGAAACCCTAGTTTGACTAATGGGTTTGGGCCATTTAGGCTTGTTTTGTTATTTGGGTTGTTAGTTGGGTTTAAACTTTGTTTGGGTTGGGGTAGGTTTAGTTTTTGTTTTGGGCTTGTTAGGCCCGAGCCAAGATTGGTGTGTACAGTTTCCCCTCTTTGCTCGTTGTCGTGTAACGAGAACAGAGTAAAGACTTTCAAGAAAGACCAATTTGGCACGGCCGCATCGAGCCTTGACTTCCTTGGTGCTCCTCTTCTTCTTGTAGCCTCGTTCTAGTCCACTGCGTCTTGTTGCTTCGATCCACTCCATGGAAGTTCAGAGGTATAGGACTTGTTGCTTTAATCTGCTCCACTACTCCACTGTAACTTCAGGGAAATAAGGTTTGTTTTGATCTGCTCTACTGCAACTTCAGAGAGATAAGATCTGTTATTTATAGCTTTAATCTACTCCACTACTCCACTGTAACTTCAGGGAAATAAGGTTTGTTTTGATCTGCTCTACTGCAACTTCAGAGAGATAAGATATGTTATTTATAGTTTTAATCTGTTCCACTGCGACTTCAGGGAAATAAGATTCGCTATCTTCAGTCTGCTCCACTGCAACGTCAGGGAGATAAGACTTGTGACTTCAATCTACTCTACTGAAACTTCAAGGAGATCTGCTGTGGCTTCTAGCCGCTCCAACTCCATTTCAGGGAGAAGAGATCCGCTAAAACTTCAAGGAGATCTGCTGTGGCTTCTAGCCGCTCCAACGCCATTTCAGGGAGAGAAGATCCGCTAAAACTTCAAGGATATCTGCTGTGAGTTTTAGCCGCTCCAACGTCATTTCAGGGAGAAGAGATCCGCTGAAACTTTAAGGAGACCTGCTGTGGCTTCTAACCGCTCCAACGCCATTTCAGGGAAAAGAGATCCGCTGAAACTTCAAGGAGATTTGCTGTAGCTTTTAGCCGCTCCAACGCCATTTCAGGGAGAGAAGATCCACTGAAACTTCAAGGAGATCTGCTGTGGCTTTTACCCGCTATTGCTGAGGGAGGTAAGATCTGAAATTTCCAACCTGTTACCCTACTGCTTAGGGGGTTAAGGCCTGTGAATTTACCGATCTAAGGACATGACCTGTAGAATCGATTTCATGTATCTATGCTTATGCTAAATAATTAGGATGCTATGATCAAAATGAATCAAATGCTCCTGACTAGATGTGTTATGAATGATCTATAAATGCATGAGTGCAGCATGTTATGAGAATGATCCCATTTTAATGTTTGAATTGCCATTGCTTTTTGTTTATCAAGGTTCTGTCACTGAAACAGTACCTTGTCTTCTTGTTCAACTTAGATTTTGGACAAGAAACCCGGAGAAGTAGTCCCAATTTAAACTCTTCTTTTTCAAATATTTCCAATCTTTAAGTTTGATTAGTTCTAAATAATAGTTCTGTTTCAGGTTCCTGTACTATTTAGGAGCTTTCAGAGTAATATACAGAACTCCTTTTGCGGAAGTGTCATTAGTCCACTAATCGTTATTTCAATGCAGAATGCTTGAAAAAGATAGTAACAATGGACAGAACTGAAATTTATCAGAAAACAAAATTTGAAAGGAATAGATTAATCACAGAAAGAAAACATTGCTAGAATACAAAATGAATGAAAGGAAAATAGGTGCCCCAGATATCGCAGCATGAGCTTCGCTGTACGAATTTCTTGAGGACCCCCGTTTTGAGCCCAATATGTATTTAGGTGATCTAGAGTACTCCTATTGATGCCCTAAGATGTAACATCTCTCCTCCTTGCTAATTCAGATATCGCAAGAGTACCGCATGCCCCACCTTCGATCAAAGCTTGAATTGCCCTTTACGGGTTTTCAATTCAAAATCCCTTTGGTCTCAAGGTGCTCTTTGTGAGTTTTCACCTTGGCCTCTCCTTTTTTTTTAGGCGAAGTATTTCTTAACCGAATCTGAATTCACAGGATTGGGTAAAGTATTGCCATCCATTTCGGTTAATATCAATGCTCCCCCAGAAAATACCTTCTTCACCACATAAGGTCCTTCCCAATTCGACATCCATTTTCCTCTAAAGTCTTTTTGTATAGGTAGGATCTTTTTTAATACTAGGTCTCCTTCGTGGAATTCTCTGGGATGAACCTTTTTGTTGTAAGCTCGTATCATTCGTTTTTGGTACATTTGACCATGACTGATAGCCCTTAGCCTCTTTTCTTCAATCAAATTCAACTGATCATATCGGGACTGGATCCATTCTGCCTTATCTAGCTTTACCTCTGACAAAACTCTGAGGGATGAAATCTCGACCTCGATGGGTAAAACTGCCTCCATTCCATAGACCAATGAGAAATGCGTTGCCCCAGTAGAGGTTCTGATAGACGTTCGATAAGCATAAAGGGCGAACGGTAACTTCTCATGCCAATCTTTATAAGTTTCAGTCATCTTTCCCATAATTTTCTTGATGTTCTTATTGGCTGCTTCGACTGCATCGTTCATCTTCGGGCGGTACGGTGACGAGTTGTGGTGTCTGATCTTGAACTGACTACAGACCTTTGCTATTGTACTGTTGTTCAAATTCAATGCATTGTTAGATATGATCTTTTCTGGCATTCCATATCGACAGATAATTTCCTTTTTTAGGAACTTGCTAACTGCTGATTTTGTAACATTGGCATATGAAGCGGCCTCCACCCACTTGGTGAAATAATCGATAACCACAATGATGAATCGATGCCCATTTGAAGCTTTTGGCGAAATTGGTCCAATCACATCCATGCCCCACATCAAGAAAGGCCATGAAGAAGTCATAACATGCAGAGGTGAAGGAGGCACATTAATCTTGTCTCCATAGATTTGGCACTTATGACATCTTTTGGCGTAGTTAATATAGTCTCCTTCCATGGTAGACCAATAATAACCAAACCTCATAATTTGCCTGGCCATTGTAAAGCCATTAGCGTGTGTCCCACAGACACCCTCATGGACTTCTTCTAAGATTTTCTTAGCCTCTATAGCGTCTACACATCTTAACAGTACATGATCATTCCTTCTTTTGTATAGGATCTCCCCGTCCAAGACATAGTCACTGGCCAATCTTCTCAACGTTCTTTTGTCATTATCAGTAGCTTGATCGGGGTACTCACAATTCTTCACATACCGCAGGATATCGTGGTACCAAGGGTGATCATCATTTTTTTCTTTTTCTTCGAGGTTGTAACAATGAGCTGGAGCCTCGTAAATACTCATTTGGATCGGTTTCACATCCTCTTGTTTGTTCACCTTGGTCATGGAAGCTAAAGTTGCCAGGGCGTCGGCCATTTGATTTTCTTCTCGAGGGAGGTAGCAGAAGACAATATCATCAAATTTGTTAATTAATTCAAGGACCAGACTTTGGTATTTGATCAACTTGGGATCTCTCGTCTCCCATTCACCTTTAAGTTGATAAATCACTAGCGCAGAATCTCCATATACTTCTAACACCTTGATCTTACGCTGTATGGCTGCGTGAATTCCCATGATGCATGCTTCGTATTCAGTCATATTATTTGTACAATCAAAATCTAATTTACAAGTGAAGGGATAATGATCTCTGTTTGGGGATACCAAGACTGCCCCAATTTCGTTACCCACAGCATTTGATGCTCCGTCGAAGTTTAGCTTCCAAGAATGACCTTCTTGAGGGTCTTCTTCAGTGGTTGCCACGTACATTAAATCTTTATTTGGAAAATCAAAGTCCAGAGGCTCGTAGTCTTCTAGAGCTCTACTGGCTAGAAAATCGGCTATTGCACTCCCTTTTACAACTTTCTGGTTCATATAGACCATATCAAATTCAGAAAGTAAAATTTTCCATCGGGCCATTCTCCGATTCAAAGCAGTTAACTCTATCAAGTACTTCAAAGGATCCAGTTTAGAGATCAGCCAAGTTGTGTGGTACAACATGTATTGTCTCAGTCTTCGGGTTGTCCAGATTAAGGCACAACATAACTTTTCAATTGACGAGTATCTTGCCTCACACTCAGTGAACTTCTTACTGAGGTAATATATTGCTCTTTCTTTCCTTCCTGACTTATCGTGTTGGCCAAGTACACATCCCATAGAATTTTTGAATACTGCCAAATACAGTATCAGTGGCTTATCTGGACTGGGTGGTGTCAACACTGGGGCATTGGACAAGTATTGCTTAACCTTATCAAAAGTCTTCTAGCACTCCGCATCCCAAACACCAGGGTTATGTTTCTTAAGAAGACGAAATATGGGGTCACATTTCTCAGTTAGTTGCGAAATGAACCGAGCGATGTAATTTAGTCTCCCTAAGAATCCCCGAACTTCCTTTTGAGTACGCGGTGGAGGTAACTCTTGTATGGCTTTGACTTTATCTAGGTCAATCTCAATTCTTTTTTCACTGACTACGAATCCTAGCAGTTTCCCTGACCTAGCCCCAAAGGTACATTTTGCTGGATTGAGTTTCAACTGAAATTTCGTCAATCTCAAAAATAATTTCCTCAAGACTTGCACATGCTCTTCTTCTGTCTGGGATTTAGCAATCATGTCGTCGACATAGACTTCAATTTCTTTGTGCATCATATCATGGAACAGGGTTACCATGGCTCTCTGATATGTTGCTCCTGTATTTTTCAATCCGAACGACATCACTTTATAGCAAAAGGTTCCCCACATAGTTACAAATGTGGTTTTATTCATGTCTTCAGGATGCATCTTGATCTGATTGTACCCTGAGAAACCATCCATGAAGGAGAATAGTGAGTAACCTGCTGTGTTGTCCACTAAGGTGTCAATATGAGGCAACGGGAAATTATCTTTCGGGCTGGCTTTGTTTAAGTCTCTGTAGTCTATACACATTTGTAATTTTCCATATTTTTTAGGGACAGGGACGATGTTG
Organism: Gossypium anomalum; assembly: GCA_025698475.1. Taxonomy (NCBI): domain Eukaryota; kingdom Viridiplantae; phylum Streptophyta; class Magnoliopsida; order Malvales; family Malvaceae; genus Gossypium; species Gossypium anomalum. The sequence continues at coordinate 24,715,146 of CM046966.1, forward strand.
GCTACCCATTCCGAGTACTTAACTACTTGTAAGAAACCAGCATCAAATTGTTTCTTGACCTCCTCTTTTATTTTCAACAAAACATCCGGCCTCATCCTTCGGGGCTTCTGTTGAACTGGCTTGCACTTTTCTTTAATGGGGAGCCTGTGTACCACAATATCAGTACTTAGCCCAGGCATATCTTAATACGACCATGCAAAGGCATCCCTGAACTCTTGAAGTAACTCAATAAGGTCCTGCTTTGTCTCTATGGTAATGTAAGCGCCAATATTTACTTCTTTCCTTTCTAGTTTATCTCCCAAGTTCACGACTTCTACTGACTCTTTGTGAGGTAGAATCTATTTCTCTTCTTGTTCTACCATCCTTAACAAATCAGGGGATAAGTTACAGTCTCTGTCATCTTTAAAGTCCTGAGATCCCTTTAGACACATATCCCGCTCAAAAGGAGACTCTAAGTTAGTAGCAACGTCACTCATATCGTTGATATCTGGAGACATGTTGTAAGTGTGAAGGAAGATACAAAGAACAAAAGAATCTAGGAACGATAATGTGTATGGTATGATTATGAACGAAATAATAAAAGAATAAAAGAATATTTGCACGAAATAAGACAAAATGATGCATTTCATTGAAATAACAATTTTAAACATAAGCCTATTTCACAAAAGGACATTTATCACTCCTAGGCCTAGAGTAATAGGTGTGTTTTGGGCATTACTCTGTGTTAGTTCTAAAGACTACAGGAATCTCTTCCGCAGTCCAATTATTTAGAGCACTTTTCGACTCATAAGGGCGAATGCCTGACAAATTCTCTACTCCAGTTCCTTCTTCGTATGTGGCGCTAATGCTCAAGTTTTCCAACATTTCTTCGGCAAACCCTTTCCTTGTCGATCTTTCTTCGGAGTAAATAATCCCTCCCGACATGAATGTTCTGGATATGTGAGGAAAGGTCATTGGCTCCCACTTAATCTCTTCCCCAGTTAAACGCGCTCTTCTCCTTTCTTGCTTCTTCTCTTGCTCATTTTCCTTTTGTTTTGCATCTGGCTTGAATCCTAAGCCAAAACGGTCTCGTTTGTCCATGAGCATAGGTGCCTCAATTCTTCCTTGTAGGCTTCTTCCAAGCCCTCTCCCGGGCAAAGCTCCTTTTCCAACCGTCATTGTAGGCTCATTCTTATAGTTTTGGAGATTCTGGGCATCGGGACCTTATTTTCTTCAACAACAAAGATCGCATTTATAAATTCTAATGACCAAAAAGAACATTCTATGGCTTCTCCACATATGGTACATTGCTGGTAACGGATGCAATGATATCTTTTTCTGCGTTTACGGTTACCAATCGGCCTTCCGTTATAAATTTGAGCTTTTGATGTAATGACGATGGCACCGACCCTGCTGAGTGAATCCATGGCCTTCCTAACAAGCAATTGTAAGAGGGCTTGATGTCTATCACTAAAAAATCTATCTCATATGTGCTTGGACCGATTAAGAGGGGTATTTCAATCCTCCCCATTACCTTCCTTTCAGTGCCATCAAATGCCCTCACTACATTTTGGCATGTCTTCATATGGGAACTATCCACTGGCAATCTATTCAGCGTAGATAGGGGTAGGACATTTAGTGCAGACCCATTGTTAATCAATACTCTCGGTAATGTATATCCTTTACAGCGGGTGGTGATGTGTAGTTCTTTTGTTGACCCCATTCCCCCCAGTAGTATTTCATCATCATTGGAAAATATGAAATTATCAGCGCTTATATTATTGATGAGGTGGTTCAGCTTGTTGATAGAGATGTCATTCGCGACGTAGGTCTCGTTTAGTACTTTCATTAACGCGTTTCGATGCGTCTCCGAACTCATAAGTAAGGCTAGCACTGAGATGCGAGCCGGTTGCTTGTGTAGCTGTTTAACAACACTATATTCGCTGTGCTTTAAAAACTTTAAAAATTCTTTAGCCTCCTTTTTAGTCACCGGCTCATTGACTGGTGATTCGGGTCTGATTATGTTCTCCTTCCTTCGCTCGTCTATTAGGGTCTTTTCTTTTACAATTTCGATTCTTGTACCCACGGGATCATATCGTCTCCCACTGCGTGTATAAAAACCTACATCTTGATTCTCCTGTGAAGCACTAGCCGGGCTTTTCTCCCCTAGGATTGTCACGTTACAGTCGTAATTCCAAGGGACCTTTTTGTCATCCTTGTATGGGAAGGATATCGGCTTCTGAATTATGACTCTCGGTGCCATTTGTATTCCTGCTTCATTGTTCCTCGGTCGCAAAATTATCACCATAGGATGATTCATTCTCTGGACCTCTTCTGTTATTCCTTCCTCTGAGGCGTAAACCTCTCATTCTTCTGATCCTTCGATTTCTTCATAAAATTCCATCTCTTTATTGTCCATCAGATTTTTCACTATGGACCTAAACTTGCTGCACTCTTGGATGTCATGGTCCTCATTGGCATAAAACTCGCAGTATTTTCCTACCTCTCTGGGTTTTTCCTTTAAATGTCGTGCGATCAAACCTCCATTGACCATTTGTTTCCAAACCCAACTCAATGGGGTTTTTACTTCTGCCACGTCGACCTTGATTCTTTTGCTCCCACTCTCGACTATCTCGTTTACCCCTTTATTAACATGATCGGGAAACAGATTTCTTGCTACGTTGGGGCTTGGTGAGTCATCAAACTTTATAACACCCATTTCGATGAGTTTTTCCACCAACTTTTTGAACACAGTACAGTTCTCAATCGAGTGCCCATGGTACTCACATTGGGCATTTACGTCATACCATTTTGGGAATGGGGGTTGCAAAGGCTTCAAGTAGAAAGGTGACATTACATGGGCATCGAATAAGCTCTGTTACAATTTTCTATAGGACATCGGGATAGGCGTAAATTGGACTCTTTCCTTGTTAAGCCTTGGGTTGGAATCTTGTCTTGTGGGGCCCTGATGGCTGGTAGTCGCTGCCCTCAGTTGGCTCACAGTGACTGGCTTGGAATAACTCTTATCGTACACGCTCGTGTTGTTTACCTCATTTTCTTTCCTTCTCGGGGCTGATTTCTTAGCACTTTCCCTTGCTTCAATCTTCCCGCATCTTATCGCATTTTCTATCATCTCTCCAGACATCACTATTTCTGAGAAGCTCTTAGTAGCGCTCCCCAACATGTGGTTGATGAATGGAGCCTTCAGTGTATTGATAAAGAGCATGGTCGTTTCTTTCTCTAGAAGAGGTGGTTGGACTTGCGTCGCCACCTCTCTCCATCTTTGGGTGTATTGCCTGAAGCTCTAATTTTGTTTCTTCTCCATGTTTTGTAACTTGATTCGATCGGGTGCTATGTCTGTAACGTGGCCGTATTACTTCATGAAAGCTTGTGCCAAGTCTTTCCATGAACGGATTTGAGTGCGGCTTAATTGGTTGTACCATTTGGCTACAGACCTGGCCAAATTGTCTTGGAAGTAGTGGATCAACAGTTGATCATTATGAACGTACCCTGCCATTCTTCGACAGAACATGGTGATGTGAACCTCTGGACAGCTAGTCCAATTGTATTTTTCAAAGTCTGGGGTTTTAAACTTAGGAGGAAGTACTAAATCTGGGACCAAACTTAGGTCTTTGGCATCCATTCTGCAACGGTAATCAGCGTTCTCCATTGCTCTAAGTTTTTCCTCTAGCCACGTATCGATCATCTAGTTGTTTCGGCAGTTCCACTCTTGTTTTTTCCGCCTCTACTACATTATCTAGATCAGGGACAAGGGGATTAGTTGGGTTATCCCCAGGGTTGGAACCTGAGCCTATTTGATAATTCATCGGTGCTGAAATTTGGTTATTTTAAATGAAAATTTTGATTTACTAAAACAATGATTTTGGTCTACGAAATTCAAAAAAAGGGGCTCGGGAGTCAGTTACGTACAAGGAAAGATTAGCACCCTCGTAACGCCCAAAATTGGTACCTAATTGATTAATTAATGTCTTAATGTTGAAATTTAAAAACTCGAAAAGAATTTAGAATACGATCTCTTTTTTATGTTGATCTATACGAGGGTTTTGCTTGAGTAAATCGAAATGGATTCTAAAGACCTTCTTGTCCCGAAGTAATAAAATGCCACATCCTGTACGTTAGGACACAACATTCCAGACCCTCGAGAATAAGTTGGTCTTTTGATTTTTAAAACTCACGTGTTTTAATCTTGAGTTAATTGAAATGGATTCTAAAGACCTTCTTATCCCGAAGTAATAAAATGCCACATCCAGTACGTTAGAACACAACATTTCAGACCTTCGAGACTAAGTTGGTCTTTTGATTTTCAAAACTCACGTGGTTTAATTTTAAAAGGTTATTCGGTCATTTGGATCAAACGAGAAAAATCGAAACCCAGTACGTTAGGGCACGATTTCTCAAATTTCTAAATATAGAACATTGCCTTACTTTGAAACAACTTTTTAAAGTATCGAGTAATATAATGCGATTTGGAGTAAAATGTAGAAACAAATTACGATGCAAATACAACAACATAATAACAGATGCGATAATACGAATAACAATAATGTGAACAAATATACAAGAATGAAATAAAAACAAAGCTAATGAAAATATAAATAAATAAACAAGTAAAACAAGAATTGTCAAAAACTTTAAACAAATCAATAAGAAAAAAATGAAATAAGCAAATAAATAAGTAAATAATAATAATAATAATAATAATGACACAACAAGTCAAAGTAGAAAATAATAAGAGTAATAATCGTATATATTAATAATAAAATGATGATATGTTACCACGGATAATAATAAATAATTAATAATACTAAATTAATAATAAAGTAATAAGCAAATAAACACAAAAAAAGAAAATATATAATATAATAATAAAAATATGAAATTAATTAGTTTAATACTAAGATAACAATAATAGTAATAGAGAGTAACAATACATTAATAATAATAATATATGTTAATAACAATAATAATAATATATAAAAAGAGAATAACAATAGTATAGTAAAAATAATAATGCATGTATGCAAAATAACGATAAAATATATATATATATATATATATATATATATAGATATGATAATAATAATAATAATAATAATAATAATAATAATGGCATTAAAAAAAATAAATATAAGCATAAGTATAATATTAATATTAATGATATATTTAATTGATAATAAAATAACAAGAGTAGCGAAAATGGACCAAATTGAATCTAAAAATCGAAGTTTTGGGGCAAATCTGAAACAAACCAAGGTAAAAGGGCCAATTTGAATGTGCGAATAATAAGGAGGGACTAAAGGAGAAAATATCCCCTCCCTCCTAAGCACAGCGTTTTGCACGGGACCAAAATAAAGAAAAAACAAAATTACAGGGCTAAATTAAAAATAATGAAAGACTTAATCATAAAATTGCAAAAAGGAGGAAGGGCTAAATGCACAAATATCCCCTTTTCCAAAAACACGCGGATCCTAAGCGGGTAGGGTCGGGTCGATCCGGTCCAGGTCAAAACGACGTCGTTTTGGGCATTTAAGGCCAGCCCCAAAACGACGTCGTTTTGGGGGGCCTATATAAGTAAAAAATTTTTAAAAAAAACTCATTCTTCCTTTGTTTAAAAAAAACTCCAAAAAACTCTCTATTCTCTCTCAAGGCCCTCTCCTTCCGGCCAAGCTCCGGCTCTATCTGCTGCCGTCTGCCGCCGTCGCCGGCCACAACGTATGGTGGCCGGAAATTCGGAAAGGTAAAATTTTTATTCCTTTTATTTATATTTTTTATGTCTTTAATATATATATATATAGGTGAGGGAATGAATTCGAAAAACAAGATGAAAATAAAATTAAAATCACCTTAGGCTTTTGTATTTTCGGTTCTCCGATTTCTGATATTTGGATTTGATTTGGTACTATTCCTTTGCTTCGATATTGCTGTTTTGTATTTAAATTTGTTTTGCATTGATGAAAAGTTGCCGAATATTTTGTATTTGCAAAGAAGAAAAAATTTTCCGAATGTTACAAATGTTCTTTGCTTGGCTTTTTAAAGCCATTTACACATATTTCTTATTATTTCTCTACTGTTGTTTGCATGTTTCTCTTGCAGGAGCAGTTGGGGCGGTGGAGCAGGTGGTGTCTGGCAGAGGTGACGGCTGCGACAGAAGATAAGCTAGGGTTTCAGCTTTTCTGAAACCCTAGTTTGACTAATGGGTTTGGGTTTGGGCCATTTGGGCTTGTTTTGTTATTTGGGTTGTTAGTTGGGTTTAAACTTTGTTTGGGTTGGGGTAGGTTTAGTTTTTGTTTTGGGCTTGTTGGGCTCGGGCCAAGATTGGTGTGTACAACGATTATTATTAATTGTATTGAATATTTCATACTATTTCATTATTGGTTAAATCTTGAATGTCATTTAGCTATGTTTTAAGAAATAGAAACGTAACGTTATTCGGGCTCTATGCCTAGCAGGCTCTAAAAATGAGTAAATTGCATAAAATACATTCTTTTACTGTCTAAATTAATAGATTGAATGAAATTATTAAGTTAGATCAAGATCGGGTGAAAAATAGAGGAGAATAAAAAATTACCAAAATGCTCTTGTACTTTGACATTTCTACAATTTTGTCAAGTAAGTTCGTTATACGATTATTATTAATTGTATTGAATATTTCATACTATTTCATTATTGGTTAAATCTTGAATGTCATTTAGCTATGCTTTAAGAAATAGAAACGTAACGTTATTCGGGCTTTGTGCCTAGCAGGCTTTGTGTCGGTGATATTCGGGCTCTATACCTAGCAGGCTCTATGCAGATGATATTCGTGCTTTGTTCCTAGCAGGCTTTGTGCTGGTGATATTCGAGCTCTGTTCTTAGTAGGTTTTGCGCTGGTGATATTAGGGCTCTGTGCCTAGCAGGCATTGTGCCGGTGATATTCGGGCTCTGTGCCTAAAAGGCTTCGCGCCAGTGTATTATATCAGGCTTTGTGCCTAGTAGGCTTTATGCCGGTGTGTTATATCAGGCTTCGAGCTTGGCAGTCTTCGTGCCAATGTATTGTATCAAGTAAGTTGTACTGAAAATATTATTTCCCTTATTCGATGTTATTTCATTTGATTCAATGGGCATGAATTTTACAAGGATATGGTAAGTGTTCTATATGAACCAAGACTTGTATGTATGAAATACTTTGAAATGGTGAGTGGGCATGAATTTTACAAGGATATGGTAAGTGTTTTATATGAACCAAGACTTGTATGTATGAAAGACTTTGAAATGGTGAGTTACATGGAAAATATGTTATGTTGAGATGGATGATAAATCTAATTGAATTATGCTCAATTTTAATGGTTATTCATGTTAAATTCATATGAATTATGCTTAAATGAACTAACATGTGTTATTGATGTGCCAAGCTGTTGGTTGGATTGTATGATGTTTTATTTTGAAGTTATGCGTTGAAAACGTAAGCTTTCACTTGAGCTTATGCATATGTTTATGGAAAGGTTAAATGATTCAAATGAAATATGTGCACATGGAAATGGATCATCATATGTTTAATTCAAGTGATATATGTATGTGTGAACTAACTCATGCATTGATGATATTTAGGCTTGTACTAAGCTTGTATTTATGGTTGATTTTTATGCCTATGCTTGGTAATATGCAAATGTAACGGGTAAGAAAAGAAAGTGAAATAGGAAGTTCAATACTGGGATATAGTATGATGATAATAAAGAATTGATGAATTAAATGATGTATTTATATGTGAGCAAACTATTTATGCTATGGATAAATCTACCTATTTCATGGATAAATACACTAAATCAAAAATTGACAATGTTGTTTAAGCTTATGATAAGCACTGAGAATGAAATGGAAAGCAAGTGAATTGAAAGGTATATAATCGTATAAAAAGGTTGATGATTATATAGATTTATGAACCTTATGACATTGGTATAGGTTTATGTTTATTCAATAAAGTTTATTATTGAGATGGAATATTATGCTTAAAGTTTGTATGAGCTTACTAAGCATTCATTGCTTATGTGGTTATTTTTCTCTTACTTTATAGATTATCAAAAGCTCGATCGGGTTGGAAGCTAGTCGGAGATCCATCACACTATCCATTGGTTTTATCGGTAGACTTTGATACTTTGGTCGTGGTTATAATGGCATGTATAGGTGGATTTATGTATAATGTTTAGTTAATGATATCGACATATAATGTTTCTTTAAATTTGTGAAACTTATGATATTTGATGCCTTGATGGTTGTTGTGCTTTTTGCACTTTGATGTTTAAAGGTTGATATTTTGGCATGTTGGTACTTAAAGGTTGGGAGTTGGAATGGTATATAAAATGCATGCTATGAAATGTTGTTTTGATATGCTTGAATGTGATCATTGAGGTATGGAAATTGATAGTGAACATTGAGTTAATAAATGGCTAGTTTGGTGTGTTTGGATGTGTTAACCTATGGTCAAGTTTGCTAAGGTAGTGTTGATGGGTGTTGAATAGTCAAATTGGTGTTTTTGAGTATGATATTGGTAGTGAACATTGTGGTAAATGTTGGCATAAAATTAGTTATAAAGGTTAATTGATTTTTGGTTAAACTTAGCAATTGTATAACCATGTTTGATTGTTGTGATTGAGGTGCCTTTTGGGCATATTGGTTGAACGATTAAATACTATGATGATCTAGCTTGAATATGCATATGTTAGGTACATTTTGAATGTTTGAATATAGGTGCAAATGACTTGTAAGGGTGTGTTTGAATTGGATGAAAAGAATAGCTTGGATTTGACCTATTTCTTGTCCATACGACCTAAGACACAGGTATGTGTCTCAGCTGTGTACGACACACGGCCACGCGACATGGCGGTGTGCCCCTTGTAGTTTTTGAAAGGTTTCATTTCAAGAGTTACACGGCCTGGCACACAGGCAAGTGACTTGGCCGTGTGACCCAAGTTAGAAAGTTACACGGGCACGAACACGGGTTGGGACACGGCCATGTGTCTCTACTTCAAATGCCCACACGATATAAGATACGAGCATGTGTCTCAGTTATGTGAGTCATACGGCCTGGCTACACGGCCGTGTGATCCTTATAGTATGAATTTTTTCATCTTTTTCCATGAAGTTTTAAATGTTTTTGATTTAGTCCCGAATCATCTCTAAAGTGTTTCTAAGGCCTCGAGGGCTCCAAAAAGAGACGTTATGCATGTGTTTGTATGGAATATAATGTGTTTTATAAATGTTTGTAATCAAATGTTTTAAGTTAAAAGTTTTTGGTAATGCTTTATAACCCTATTCTGGTGACGGATACGGGTTAGGGGTGTTATAGCTTTTTTCGATATGAACGAATTAGATTCCCTCGTATCAACAAGAGCATTTCCCCTTTGGCTTGCGATCCCTTTTTGCTTTAGCAAAATTGAGTATCATTGATCCAAGCTTCAAAAGCCTACCCTCCTCAAGCTCAGCTTCCTCTTCTTTATTGATTGCGGTGAACTTTGATTGTTGTGGGTAGTCCCGCACCCTATACGGACCACAACATAAGAAGCATTGTATTTAGCTCTTCTTTTCCTTTAGGTTGTTGTTGGGTTTTTGTTAGCTCGATTGATCATCAGAAATAACCAAGAGAGGGGGTGAATTGAACTTTAAAAAAAATTGTGGAAGCTTGAAAGAAATGGTAGAAAAATTGAACACAATGATTTATAGTGGTTCGACCCTAATTGCCTACTCCACTACCTTAGCTTTTCACAACTAAGGACTTTTTCAAATTCACTAATTTGGCAACCTTTAACGACAATGTTTAAATTATAATTCCCCTTATGATTTCTACCCAAATCTTAAGATTGCAACTACCTTAAGGTTTCTACCCAAAACTTAAGACTCAACCCACTCAAAGAGAATAAAGAATAAGTAAACAAAGAAACAATCTTCTCAAGATTAGGATGTTTTCCAATTCAGCACAAATAAACAAGAATAAATTTGATCTAAAAGAAAAACAATGAAAGCTCACAAGTGTGTATAAGAAAAGTATGAAAGAATTTTGGCACAAATGTTGTTTTGATTGGTCTTTTAGCCTTGATTCTCTTTCTTCTTATTGTAGGACCTTTGGAAGATTGTATTTATACCCTTTAATTGATTTACCAACCGTTGTGGTTGTTGTGGAAGTTAATAGAGCTGTTGGGATGAAAATACCAGTTCATTTAATTCACCTGCAACAAAATATATCGATACTTTTTCATCAAGTATCGATACTATCAACATTTAATGTATGATTTAGTGACCATTAAAGTTAGTTCACAATGATACCAAATACAATTTATTGATATCTGGTAAAAGGTATCAATACTTTTTGAAGTGTATTGATACTTTTTGTGATTGTTTGAAAAATCAAGTCAGAATGCAAAAACAATATTGATATCAAAGATGGTATCGATAAAAATATAATAGGTATCAATACTTTTTGAAAAGTATAGATACTTTTTGAAAAGTGTCAATACTTTTTGCTTTTGTTCAATTTTTGTTTCAAGTCAGTAAGGAAGTTTGGTATCGATCTTGAAAAAGGTATTGATAAAAATTGTATGGATATCGATACTTTATGAAAGATATCGATACTTTTTGTAAGGAGCAGTTTTTCAATAGATTTAAAAATGTTTGAATTGAGTTAAAAAAGTTTAAACCGTGTTTTAACTTTGTCCAAAATTTTTCTAAGTGTTCAAAACATTTTCTAAGATGTTTAGATGTCTTGAAATGATTTTTATGCTTTGAACTTTATAATTTCTTTGTTCAAAAACAAACTTTATTCAAAAACATTTTTTTTTATATCAAAACAATTTATCAAATAAAACAAGTTTAACAATCTCCCTCTTTTCGATATAACAAAACATTTTGGTAATTTTGTTTTTGAATTTGCTACTCCCCCTTGTTAAAGTTCAATTTGAATCAATGACTTGATTTTATGATTTTAAAACAAAGACTTGATTTTATAATTTTGAAATAAAGGCTTGAGTGTGAAAAACTGGCCACTTAGGTGTTGAAATTAAAAGATTAGTCATTAAAAAATAATGAACCGAATACCAATTAAATTTACCTTTCTTTCTCCCCCTTTTTGTTATATAAAAAATAAACAAATAAAGTTAAAAGAAAGTAATTAGTCTAATTATAGATATTTAAAAGTAAAGAACAAGTGAACTAACATTTGAAAACTAATTATTAAAGTATCTTAAAATACCAAATAAACACTGTTAGAGTTGTGTGACCCGAATCCTTGTTAAAGAAATAAAATACAGTGGCAAAAAAATGGGATTTGTGTAGGCTTAAGGCCGAGGTTTTTCAACCTTTAAATAGATGTAGTTGAAACTCCTCCTGGATCATTCGTTTTTCAACATTAGTGAATTTCTTCTGCTCTACCGTGGCTTTTTTCCCAAAAGGGTTTTCACGTAAAATCTGTGTTTGTTCTTATTTTTCTTATTTTGCGAGCATTCTGTTTCCATGATCAACTTCTATTATAACAAACATTAAGGTGAAATCACATAGAAATAGGAAAATAAAAATAACTCGAATAATGCAATCATTTTGGTCATTTCTAATGATTTCATACGCCTAACTCTATAGAATTAAAGCATGATGTATATAAATCATAGAAGATCATAAAATATGCAAAAATTGAACATTGACATCCAATAAAGTCTAATTTAGCATACTCAAAGATATCCGACAATCATGTAAACTAGACCAAATAGGTTAAAAATAGACTAGTCATGCAATATCAACTCCCCTTAACAAAATTGCATATGAGAGCCATTGAAATAATTTGTTCATGTTTTTTCAAACAATTTCAAGTCATAAAATATTTTGAAAACAACTAAGTGCATAAATTTATTTGAACACAATATCATGGCAAGGTAGTAATAATACCTAATTCTCTCTCAACTGTTCAAAATCTTTCTTTATTTAATGGTTTGGTAAAAATGTCAACTAATTGGTTCAAAGTGTCAACAAATTTTAGAACAACATCTCCTTTATGGACATGACCTTTAATGAAATGATGTCTAATTTCAATATGTTTAGTTCTAGAGTGTTGGATGAGATTCTTAGTGATAATACTAGTATTGTCACACTTGATATGAATGATAACTACATCAATTACATAGTTCATAAGTTGATGTTTCATCCATAAAAGTTGAGCACAAAAACTATTGACAGAAATGTATTCCGCTTCGGTAGTGGACAATGCAACACTATTTTGTTTCTTTGAAAACCATGACACTAGCATGTTGCCTAAGAATTGACAAATACTAGAGGTGCTTTTCCTATCCAATTTACAAACTCCAAAATTTGCATCTGAGAAAGCATGTAAGCTAAAGGATGAGTCTCTATGATACCAAAGACCTAAATTAGGTGTGTTTATGGCTTGTAAATGAGATTCCTTAGGACAAGATTGATGTAACAGCCCGTTTCTCAGTGGTGTCAGAAATAATAGTTTTGGGATCACAAATCCGACGAGTAAGCCCGTAAATATTATTATTTAATATTTATGAGTCAAATATTATATTATATTTAATTTTGATATGATAAATTTTGTTATTTGAATAAATAACTAAGCTTAAGTGTGTCCCTAAAGTTAAGTGGGTTTAGAAAATGAGGTATTGGGACCTTGTTTCTATAAACCGAGCCCGCAAATATTTTATTACATATTTACGGAAGTTATTAGGATCATATCAAAATTTGGTTAAGAAATTTTAATGTTTAGATAGTTAATTACTTGGAAAGGACTAAATCGTAAAAGGCTACAAAAGTTAAATTCTATTAGTTAAAAGTGATAAATAGTTAAATTGATAAAGTCACAAGGGTTTATGTGGCAATAATACCATAAGTAAATGGTATTTATGGTTGGTGGTTGATATTAGTTAATTTATATGTTATTTTAATAAAATAAAAAAAGAAAGTTAAGTTAAAAAATACTAAAAACAAAAAGCAAAACATTTTTATTTTATCGTTATTCTTCCTCAAGTCGAAGAACACCATTGTTAACACCAAGAGGTTTGGCCAAGCTCTCTCTTGTGCATGTGTAAGATTTTGAGGTCCGTTTTTAATGATTTTTATATTTTTTGTGATCGTTTTAGTTTAGTCTAGCTAACCCGAGGTCAATTTGTAGAATTTTTAAAAGTTTAGGGACTTTCCATGAATAATTTTAAGGTAATTTTGAAGTTTTATAGTGAATTGTTGAGTTTGGTTGTTAAATGGACATATTTTGTTAAGTAATTTTTGATGATTTTAAGGTTTAGGGACTTATTCATGAAAATGGTATAATTCAAGGAAAATATTGTAATTTTTTTTTATAAATATGGGCTGTTATAAGGTTCGGTAAAAATCATCTAGCATGATTTATGGTTAAAAATAGCGAAATTGTAAGTTTCGAGCTTAGGGACTAAATTGCATAACAAGTAAATTTTGAGGGCAATTTTGTAAATGTTCATTATTAATGGTTATAAGTTAAATTGACTATTTTAAATGATGGAATGTGGTTAATTGAATAAAAATATTTATTTAGATCAAGAAACAACTCGAACAGACACAAATTGTGGAAAAGTCAAAGTAGCGAAATAGTGGTTTGATCATGTTAGAAGTTGTTATGAGTTCAGGTAAGTTCGTATATTGAATCATTCATTAATGGTGAAATTTTTAATTGCTATTGAATAATTAAGGTAAATGAATTGATTATCATGTATTACATGGTTAATTGAATTTAATGATTAAAGTGGGTTAGTGATAAATTTAAGAACAGGTAAATTTCATGAATGGTTATACGAATATTATATCAAAAAGGGAATTAAAGTTAAGTAAGGAAAATGTGAATGTCATGGAAAAATATTGAAATGCTAAGGTGAAAATGAAGGTCACGGATAAGGATATGGAAAGAGACTCGTTTGAACCTTGTAAACACTTAGGATACAAATGACATGTCATTAGGGATTATATGTTTTGGGTGCTGGTCTTGGATGTCCTACCGATGGCTGAGGTCCTACATTTGTTGCGGATTCTCCACAGCTCGTGTAGCTAACATCCTGACCCACAGCTCGTGTGAGCAGGCCCATTTCACAGCTCGTATGAGCATTATTGAAAAAGTTATGGTTATATGGAAAGGTGTTCCCGAGTATCCGATGTTATGCTATACGGTTCAACGGGTAAGTAAAGGTTAATGGAAAGACATGTATAAAAACTTAATGTTACTAATGTTCATATGAAATGGAAAGATGGAAATGCACATATGAAATTGTAAAAGATGAGAATTTATCATGTGATGGATGAAATATGCATGGAATTCATTTCTTAATTTATGGTATGTTTCAGAGATGCTATCTTACTCATTATCTACTAACTATGTGGATTCAAATGAGAAGAATGTGTAATGGATATATATATGTGATGAATGATATATAAAGCCTAAATGCTTATTACTTATATGTCATTATTTACTTAAAACTTATATGTAATGTTATACTTACTAACCCTAGTTTTCAGTGAAATCAGAACAGTAGTTTCGGGACCACAAATTCGAGTCCGAAAAGAAAAATTATTTTAATATTATTTTATGGTCTGAATTATGATAGAAATATCATATGTAAAAATTCGTAAAGAAATTTTACCGATTACATGTTTAATTTAATAGAAAGGACCAAATTGCATTAAGTGCAAAAGTTGGATTCTAGTAGCTATATAAATAGCTATGGAATTCAAAATTTGAGATCCTTATATGGAAAATAGACCATTAAAAGGAGTTAGTAGATAAGTATGCTTAATCATCCATGGAAAATTAAATAAAGAAAAAGACTAAATTGGAAAGTAAAAATAATAAAAGATGATAAATGATTAAATAAAGAAAATATCATCTTTTTCATCATCTTTCCGAAATATTTTTACATGGAAACCCTAGTTAGCAGAGCTTGAAGGTAGCAAGCTTATTTGGCTCAATTAGATCCTGAAAGACAAAATGCAAAATAAGATCGAGGAAAAGAGAAAGTGTCAGATTAGTAGACAACAAATCAACAAACACTTGTCAAGGTAAGTTCATGTAACTAAATTGTGTATATTTATACGTTTAAATTGAATGTTATGTATGTGTATTGTATAATTTACATGTATGAAAATCAGTCACATATCCGATAATGCTCGATAAGTATTAAGTCCCAATTGAATAAATGGAATTCAATCGATACATGATTCTTGAATTAGTTATGGTTCTGCATATGTTGCGGACACACCATAGCTCAAAAGAGCGTCCCGTTATTAGCCCTCTCGAGCTTCCCGTTATATGGCTCTTACGAGCTTCCCGTTAATAGCTCTTCAGAGTATCCCGATTGGTTGTGATTCTGCATGTGTTGTAGACACACCACAGCTCTTATGAACGTCCCGATATATGGCTCTTTGTGAGCTTCCTGATTAATGGCTCTCCAAAGCTACCTGGTATGGCTCGCTTGAACTTCCTGATATATGGCTATTTTGAGCTTCCCAATTAATGGCTCTTCGGAGCTACCCGCTATTGGCTCGCATGAGCTTCCTGATTATGGCTTTTATGAGCTTCCCGTTATATAGCTTGGATAAGCTTCCCGTTAATGGCTCTCAGGAGCTTCCTGTTATATGGCTCGAGAAAGGGCTTCCCGATTATGTGCTCTAATGAGCACCCTCGAATATGAATTGACAGATCTCTGATTCATACACTTCATGTGTACTACCCTTGTATCCATCGATATTTTAAATGATTCAACAGGTAAAGTTCCGATATGAGATGAAATGAATTCAAGATGAATTACTATGAGAAATATTTGAAGTACAAATATATGATATGTACATGTTCACATATACTTGAATTGATAAATACATGTATGTGGAAATTGAATATTGATGAGCTCGTTCATGTTTTTTGGTAATTATGTGAATTACATGACTAACATGCTGGATGAGGATATGTGTTTAGGCAATTGGCCAAATTGGTTTGAGCATGTTTAGTTAGCTTACATTAATGTGTGTGAAAAATAAAATAAAATAAAATAAAAACATACAAAATTTACGTGGAAACCCTTTCGGGAAAAAACCATGAGCAGGGGAGAAGAAAATTTCTATTGTCAAATTTGAATTTGTTATACAAGAGGAATAGACTATGCCTATTTATAGGCTTGTAAAGCCATATTCTAGTAAGACTGAAACACCTTATTCTAATCAATATCAAATAGATGAAATTTAATAAGGTTTAAAAACCTTATTCTAAAATAAAATAAAAGAAGTGTAATTCTATATGGATTCTTCATTTATTTTATTTTACCACTGTATTTTATTTAAATAAGGATTCGGGTCACTTAATTCTAACAATCTCCACCTTGACACGAATTCTCAATGAACAAGTTCTTCATCGCGAACTCTCAACGAACAAGTTCTCCACCTCTTCCATAAAACCCCTTAAGGGTTTAACTTCAACAATGAACACCAACCAAGTTTAAGCAATGCTCAAACTTGGTTATAAGAAGTGACTTAGTCATCATATCTGCAGGATTTTCATGAGTACTAATTTTGCTCACAATAATATCACCACGAGCAATAATATCACGAACAAAATGATACCAAACGTCAATGTGTTTTGTTCTCTCATGAAACATTTGATCTTTTGTAAGAAAGATGGCACTCTGACCGTCACAAAATATCAGCATCGATTTGAAGGTCTTCATTGAGTTCATAGAAAGAGTCCTTCAACCAAATAGCTTCTTTAAAAGCCTCAGTAATCGCCATGTACTCAGCTTCAGTGGTAGACAAAGCGACTGTAGTTTGCAAAGTGGCTTTCTAACTGATTGCACAACCTCCGATTGTAAAGACATAACCTGTGAGAGATCTTCTTCTATCAAGGTCTCCGGCAAAAGCAGCATCAACATACCCAATGACTCCATCTTCAATTCTTCCAAACTGTAAGCAAACATCAGTAGTACCTCGTAAGTATCTTAAAATCCACTGAACTGCTTTCCAGTGTTCTTTACCAGGATTCGTCATATATCTGCTAACTGCACTGACTGTATATGATAAATCTAGACGTGAACAAACCATAGCATACATGAGAGATCCCACTGCACTAGAGTATGGAACATGTGACATGTACTCAATCTCATCATCTGATTGTGGAGACAAAGCCGATGAAAGTCTAAAATGGGCTGCTAAAGGAGTACTAACAGGCTAGCACTCTGCATATTGAACCTGCAAAGAACTTTCTCAATGTACCCCTTTTGACTTACGTACAATTTACTTGCTTTTCTATCTCTCAGAATCTCCATACCAAGTATCTTCTTTGCTGGTCCCAAATCTTTCATCTCAAATTCTTCACTTAGTTGGGCTTTGACCTTCTTATCTCTCCTTTATCTTTTGCTGCTATCAACATGTCATCAACGTAAAGAAGTAGATACACAAAAGAACCATCACTGTTTTTCTTAAAGTAAACACAACTGTCAAAACTACTTATTTTGAAATCATGAGAAGTCATGAAGGAATCAAACCTCTTGTACCACTGCCTTGGTGACTGTTTCAAACCGTAAAGGGATTTTTTCAGCAAGCAAACATAGTCCTCTTTTTCTGAGACTGTAAAACCCTCTGGTTGTTGCATGTAAATATCATCCTCAAGTTCTCCATGCAAAAATGCAGTTTTTACATCTAACTGCTCAAGCTCCAAATCATAGATGGCCACAATACCAAGCAAAGCTCGAATCGAACTATGCTTCACAACTGGGGAGAACACATCTGTGAAGTCCACTATTGGAATTGACTGTAACCTTTTGCAACAAGCCTTGCTTTATATCTGGGTTTTTCAACTCCTGAAGTCCCTTGTTTCTTTTTAAACACCCATTTACAACGAACAGTCTTCTTACCTTCAGGAAGTTTCACAAGATCCCATGTTTTGTTTTTGTGGAGTGATTTCATATCCGCTTGCATAGAAAACATCCATCTTTCTGAGTCTTCACAGCTAATCGCCTCAGAATAATTAGATGGCTCTTGATTCGCATCTTTATATTCAGCCACATTTAAAGCATAAGCAACTAGATCAGCCTCAGCATACTTCTTTGGAGGTTTAATTTCTCTTCTAGTTTTGTTTTTGGCGATAGAGTATTGCGGCGAAGAAGCAACTCTATTCTCAATTTTTGTACTGGCTTGAGGAGTCGACTCTGTAGTAATTTGATGCTCCACCTACTTTTGATTTTCTTTATTGGAAGAATCTTTAAGAGATAAGTTAGGTAGCATAGCAGTTTCATCAAAAACAACATTTCTGCTAATCACAACTTTTCTATTTTCAGGACACCATAACTTATACTCTTTTACACCAGCTTTATAACCAAGAAAAACACATTTAATGGATCTCGGATCCAATTTTCCATTATCAACATGAGCATACGTAGGACACCCAAAGATCTTTAAATCAGAATAATTAGCAGAATTACCAGACCATACCTCTTGTAGAGTCTTTTTCTCAATGGCAACGGATGGAGATCGGTTGATTAAAAAACATGCAGTAGAGGCTGCTTCTGCCCAAAACGACTTCGGTAAGTTGGCATTTAACAACATTCATCGAACCTTCTCCATGATCGTTCTGTTCATTCGTTCTGCAACATCGTTTTGCTTTGGAATATGACGAACTGGTCTCACTATCCCTTTTGACTTTCACAATCTATTAAACTTATTAGAACAGAATTCTAAGCCATTATCTGTGCGGAGGTATTTTATCTGTTTTCCCGTCTGTTTTTCAATCATAATCTTCCAAGACTTAATGCAGAAAACACATCGCTTTTCTGCTTCAGGAAGAACGCCCAAAATTTTCTAGAAAAATCATCAATAAAGGTTAGCATATAATTAGCTCCACCTCTCGAAGGCACTCTAGATGACCCCCACAGATCAGAATGAATATATTCCAACGTTCCCTTCATGTTATGGATTCCTCTGGTGAATCGAACTCTCTTTTGCTTCCCAAAAACACAGTGCTCACAGAAATTTAGTTTGACAATTCCTTGCCCATCAAGAAGTCCTCTTTTGCTCAATTCTACCATGCCATTCTCACTCATATGCCCTAGGCGCATATGCCAAAGTTTAATAATATCATCATCTGACAAGGAAGAGGAAGCGACAGCTGCATCACCAGTAACAGTACAACCTTGCAAAACATATAACTTGGAAGTCTTTCTTTGCCCTTCATCACAACAAGGGAACCTTTGGAAATCTTTAAAACCCCACTTTCAGCTGTGTATCTATACCCTTTTGAATCAAGAGTACTCAACGAAATTAAATTTCTCTTCAATTCTGGAACATGTCACACATCACTAAGTGTTCTGACAACTCCATCAAATATCTTAACTTTAATTATTCCAACACCTGCAATTTTACACGAAGTATTATTTCCCATCAAAATAACACCTTTAGACACTGTTTCGTAAGTTGTAAACCAATCCCGATTGGGACTCATGTGCAAGGTGCAGCCTGAATCAAGTATCCACTCTTAGCTTACTTTAGAATCATTGACAGAAGCGGCTAGAAGTTCACCATCGCTGTAGTCTTCTACAACATCAGCTTCACCGAAATTTTTTGGTTGTTTTCCCTTTTGATTCGCAACCTCCCTTTTAATCTGGTTCTGTAGCTTATAGCACTCAGATTTAATGTGCCCTTTCTTTTTGCAGAAGTTACAAGTTTTACCTCTATTTGAAGACTTCGATCTACCCTTAGATTTACCGCGAGGATTCCTTTCCTGTGTCCTTCCACGATCATTATCAGTATTCCGATCTTGTCTCCCACGAGTAATAAGACTCTCTCCTTGAGAGTCGAGTTTAACCATAAGATGCTTCAGCTTATTATACGAGGTCAAAGAATCATAAACCTCATCAACTGTGAGAGACTCGCGGCTATATAAAATCATGTCTCTAAAGGTTGAATAAGATTAGGGCAACGAACAAAGTAGAATCAACCCTAGATCTTCCTTTTCATACTGAACCTCCATGGCCTCCAAGTTTGAGAGAATTTCTTTAAACACTGTTAAGTGTTCGTGTACAGACGCACCTTCCTCCAAACGATGAGGATAAAGATGCTGCTTCATATGCAACTTGCTTGTTAGAGTTTTCGGCATACATATTTGTTCTAGCCTCTTCCATAATGCAGCAGCGGCCTTCTCTGTCATCACATCCTGCAAAATTTCGTTGGACAAATGCAGATGTAATTGTGTTAACGCCTTTCGATCCTTACGCTTCTTCTCTTCATCTGTTAATGTCGAAGGTATCTTCTCTATCCCTAGCAGGGCATCCTCCAGATCCATCTGCGTAAGAACTACTTGCATCTTAATCTGCCACAACGCAAATCTAGTGTTGCGATCCAACAGCAGAATTTCATACTTCAAAGACGTCATTACCGTGATCGAGATGAACAACCCGGAAGCTTTGATACCAATTTGTAAAAAATAAAATAAAATAAAAAACACACAAATTTTACGTGGAAACCCTTTCAGGAAAAAACCACAGGCAGAGGAGAAGAAAATTCACTATGTCGAATTCAAATTTGTTATACAAGAAGAATAGACTATGTCTATTTATAGGCTTGTAAAGCCATATTCTAGTAAGACTGAAACACCTTATTCTAATCAATATCAAATAGATGAAATTTAATAAAGTTTAAAAACCTTATTCTAAAATAAAATAAAAGAAGTGTAATTCTATATGGATTCTTCTTTTATTTTATTTTACCACTGTATTTTATTTAAATAAGGATTTGGGTCACTTAATTCTAACAATGTGAAATAAATGGTAAGTTAATTTCCTATTATATGGACTTACTAAGCGTTATATGCTTACTCTGTTTTATTTTCCCTGTTTTATAGTACTCAAAATCTCGTAAAGGTTGGAGGTTGGTCGGAGCATCATCATACTATCCCTCGACTCATTTCAGTATAAATAGTCAATTACTTTTGGTTATAATAGCATATATAGGTTAACTAGCCAATGTTAATGTGAAAATGGTTTTGGTTGTAAATAGCCATTGGAATGGCTTGTGATGATCATATTTTGATATGTATGTAAAAGGCCTTATCATGTTTAATGTGTGCTAGTATGGTTGAATGATGGATAGTTTATAAACATATTGATGGTTGGATTTAAATGTCTTGTATTGACTTGAGAACATATTTAAGTGTTTATGTAGGTGGAAGGCAAAATTGGGTAAGAAATATGGCTTGAGAATGGCCTTATTTCATCCACACTGGCAAAGACACGAGCGTGTGTCTCAACTGTGTGTGGCACATAGCCTAGCCTATGGGTGTGTGGTTTGCCTGTGTGTCCCTTGTATCTTTAAAATTTCAAAACAGAATACTCAAAATTGATCACACGGCCTGGCTCATGGGCATATGGCTTGGCCGTGTAACCCAAGTCAGAGAGTTACACGGGTACTAACAGAGCTGGGACACGACCGTGTGCCCTATTTTGAATGCCCACATAGCCTGTGACACGAGCATGTCTATTAGCCTTGTGAGCCACACGGCTTGACCACACAGGCGTGTGTACCCTGCACCTAGGAAAAAATTTGAAATTTTGTGAAAAATTCTCTGAGTACTCGGTTTAGTCCTGGCTTGTTTCTAATGTATGTTTTGGGTCTCGAGGGCTCATATAAGATACTTTATGAATAATATCTGACATGAATGTTAAATAATATGAAATATTTGTATTTGATCTGTTTATTTTGGTAATGCTCCGTAACCTTATTCCGGGGATGGATACGGGTTAGAGGTGTTACAGTGTATAGGAAAGGAAGTTTGGCATATGACATGATGAAAGTATGTTGGTTGTTTAATTCAATATGTTTGTTAAGTTTAAGTTTCCTTTATACGAGCTTACTAAGCACTAGTTGCTTATATAGTTGTTTTCCTTGTTTTGTAGATCATTGGAAGGCTCGAACGGTTGGAATCTTCGTTGGAGCATAATCACACTATCCATTGACTATTTTGGTAGCTTTTGAATAAGTTGGGATAATGGTTATAAATGGCATGTATAGGGTTGTATGTTAGTTTGTTATTTTTTGAGCCTATGCCTAACATGCTTGCATATATATATATATATATATATATATATATATATATATATATATGTTTTGAAATAAGTGGCATATGCTTGTGTTAATAGGTGAGTTTGGTCTCTTATGTGTGTCTTGTGAAGGAATGTGACTAAGTGGTATGATTTGAAAATGAAGTAACTAAATGGTGAGTGTGTAATGTGTGTTTGGCATGTATAAGGCTCATATGTAAAAAGTGTTATGAATATGTTACTTGGTCCACTTGGTTTAGTCATATCTTTTGGAGATTATGTTTTGTGGTGGACTTGTAAAGCTTTGTAAATAAGTGTCTTTTGGTCACATTGAGTGACATGTAAATGTATGTTTTAGACATGTTTATATATGTGTTTCAAATGGTTGAAATGTTTATGGTTGCTTGAAGTAAGCTTAAGCTATGGAGTGATAGTAAATTGTTTTAAATTGAGGTGCCTTTGAATGGCATATTGGTTAGGACCTATAGGTTGATTGCTTTGGCATATTTTAGGCTTGTTTAAATGTGTTTTTAAGGTATAAGAATGGTTGATTTTGATTTGGCTTGGAACCTAAGTGTTGGATGAAAGCTTGCCTTATTTTAGAAGGTTTTTAAGGTGCACACGGCTTGGCCACACGACTATGTGACACACACAGACATGTGTTTTATTAATTTTTAGGTCCCAGATTTTTCACATGGGCATGTGAGGAAGCCACACGGCCTGGGCTATTCCACACGGCTGTGTGATCCCTATTTCCAAAAGTTTCAAATTTTTGCATATTTTTCTGTTTTGATTCAAATTAGTCTCAGATTGCTCCCAAACTATTTTTAGGGCCCTGTAAGGTCGGTTTAAGGCCCGTAAGTGTATTTTTACCTGATTTTATAAGCTATTGAATATTATCATTTATTTTATATTTTTTTATTTGATGATAAATGTCCTGCTTTGTACTATAATGCTCTGTCACCCTAATCCGACGACGTAGATGGGTTAGGGGTGTTACAATTGATATCTAGCACACATGCAAACACTAAACATAATGCTAGGTCTACTTGCAGTAAGATAAAATAAAGAATCAATCATAGACCTATATAACTGTAAATCTACACATTTACCCTTCTCATCTTTGTCAAGCTTTGTAGAAGGGCTCATGGGTGTAGCTTGTAGTTTGAGTATGTCCATCCCAAATTTCTTGAGCATTTCTCTTGTATACTTAACTTGATTGATGAAGATGCCATCCTTCCTTTTCTTGATTTGGAGCCCCAAAAAGAAATTTAATTCTCACATCATGCTCATATCAAATTCACCTTCCATTAGCTTGGAAAATTCTTGATAAGAAAGATCATTAGTAGCTCCAAAAATAATATCATCAACATATATTTGAACTACTAACAAATTATTGTCTTTTTTTTATATAAAAAATGTTGTGTCAACCTTCCTTTTGAAAAATATGTTCAATAAGAAAATTTAATAAGCTTTCATACCAAGCTCTAGGAGCTTGTTTTAAACCATATAAGGCTTTTGAAATTTTGAAAATATGATTTGGAGATTTTGAATATTCAAAACTGGGTGGTTGCTCAACATATACTTATTCATTTATAAAACTATTTAGAAAAATCACTTTTAACATCCATTTGATATAATTTAAAATCATTAATGCATGCAAAAGCTAAAAGTATTCTAATGGCTTCCATCCTAGCTACAAGTGTAACACCTCAAAACCCGGCCTAGAAGTTTGGACTGAATCTTGGAAGTTACATTGATCACCAAAGTGATCGTAGGAAAATTTTAACTGCATAAAGCTAGTAGTTATCAAATTCCCGTTATTGTTAAAAATTCAATCCAAATAATGCTTAAATGCATAAAACCCCAAATTTATACCATAGTTTTTAAAATAGATCTTGCAGTCCAAAGCCGTTTATTAAGAATTCAAATTTATAGAAAACACCTTAAAAGCTTGTTTTTAAAAAAAGTGCCGCTTCTGAGACCTTCGCATACTGAGTCCAACATCAGAATTCAAAAATATACCTGCAAGGGGAAACACTAAGGGTGATGAGCTACACAAGCTTAGTGTGAGTTCAAAACGTATCTAACAATGAAATAATAGATTAGAAACCTAACAGTAGTTCGATAACGAAAAGTACTTACAGAGAAACGCAGAAACAGAAAACAAACTCGGAACCAACATCCTAAAAATATGCACGGTCAAAGCACACCAAATCACATACAAACTACTTAATAGATAAACCTGACAATGGGCTGATACAATAATACTTATCATCACAATCCAAAATGTCATTACGCTAACCCCTCAATGCCGTCGAATCAGTTAGAAATGTTATGAGGAACAAGCATATTACAGACAAGTAGCTCACGTCTAGATGCATATAAATGTAATCAAGTATTAAAAACCCACCCATCCATCCAAAACACCTCTCCGTCCCCCGATCACAGCCCAAAAGAGCTCTTTAAGCTCATCCAACCAAACACACCACATAGGACCTCAAAAGGCCCATCCAACCCTACACACCATGTATGTGGACTAAGCCACCCGGATAATAATATGCAGCAAGGCTGAT
Source organism: Gossypium anomalum (assembly GCA_025698475.1). Classification (NCBI taxonomy): domain Eukaryota; kingdom Viridiplantae; phylum Streptophyta; class Magnoliopsida; order Malvales; family Malvaceae; genus Gossypium; species Gossypium anomalum. Next base: position 24,739,789 of record CM046966.1, read on the forward strand.
GTATCGCGGTACAGTGCATTGGGATAAACCACTGTACAGACAAGTTGCAGTTTAAACTGCCAGATTAGATAATAGTACGCAACGAAGCTGATGTACATGTGGTACAGAGCGGTAAATTACTGTACCGATAAATTTGCAGTTAAATTGCCAGATCAAATCAGAATTAGTCTTCCTTCTATTCACAACCAATCCAAAAACTACTTTATGCAAGTGCATGTATGCTTACAACCTTACAGACACATCGACAGACAGTCAGACAGAAACAAACATGCACATACCCAGCTAACCGAGTTCAGAATCAGATATCCCGCACAACAGTCATAAATAATACATAAGTCGAAGATCATATTAGAGTATTAACTACCCTCACTAAAGCCTAGTCAAGGGTCGGAACACACAGACACATTTTCAGATAGAAAACATACACAGAACTAAAATTGGTGAGTTAGGGCCACATGGCAGTGTGCTCTGGCCGTGTGGAAAAGCCTAGGTCGTGTGGGGGTCAACACGCTCGTGTGGCTAAGGCACAAGCCCTTGTGAGCTAGGGACATGGCTGTGTGAATAGGCCATGTAACTCTCTATTCAATTGCGCTAAATTATGAGTACATAGCAGATACGACCATATGAGGGTCACACACGCCCATGTGCCCACTAGACATGGTCGTGTGTCCAAAACACATGCCCTTATAAGATCCCTAAATCTCCAAATTAGCCACACGATCGTGTGTCTCCAAATCACTAAATCCTTAATTCCCTAATCGCACACGCCCGTGTAAAAATTGACTAATTTCCCCAAATCAGCCACACGGTCGTATGGCACTAAATCCTGCCTGAAAACCCTAATTCCTAATTGTACACAGGCATGTAAACTACCTGTATGGGGGCACACGCCCATGTGGCCACTCTGTGGTTATGAAACCACCCTAAAATAGCTTAGAAAAACGTGCTTTCCCCCTCGAAGCACTTTCCAGCCCTCGATAACTTGAAATTATACAAAATCAACAAGTTCTAAGCATAAAAACAGTGGTACAACGTCGTAAATAACCAATTTGTGAACACACACCTAAAATGCTGAGTTTTACAGAGTCGAATCGAGAATTTGCAAATAAATTAGAAAAGATACAAAACCCACACCTGATTCGCGATCAATGACGTCCAGACACCGACTAGACGATAAGGGAGCGACGCTCTCCAAAATCTACAAGCAAAACCATTTCCTAAAAAAAGAAAAAATAAAAATAAAAACAAAACAAAGGAAAGGGAGAGGAAAAGGAAGAGGAAGAACGTGAAAAAGAAAAGAACAGTGAAATAAAACTAGAAAAATAATTAATAATCATAATAAAATAACACTAAATAAATGAAATAATTATCTAAACCTTTAAAACAAAATAAAAATGGTCCATCAGATCACTTCTGAGGACTCGAACCCGAGACCCAAAGGTACAATAGCACACTACCAACAACCAGACCAGGAGGCCCATTCTGTCACTTAAACGCGCAACTAAACACAATAGCACAACCTACTCCCTGACCCTAACCCTAAAGCTCAAAACTTCTAACCCTAAAATTTAGGGTGTTACAACTTACCCTTTCTTAAAGAAATTTCTTCCCCGAAATTTCCAACTAACAGAACAATGGTATAACACAAGCTACACCACTACACTCCCACTGTGCACTCTAGTCCTGAAGTGCTACCACGCTAGAATTGAACTCAGAACCTCATACACATACCCAGAACACTTAACCACTGAAGCAGATACACATTTTGCTCTATCACACACAACTACTACACTCTAATCAAAACATCGAAACATTCATAACTATACCTATCTCAAATCCGTCGAGAACACTCCTGGATCCGATGTTCTGTGGACCCGTAACAAAAACATGCTCTTGCTTTTTTCCAATAATTGCCCGGATGACGCTTCTTACAGTGCTCACAAAACGAAACGCTCGTACTACTACCAGTACCCTCTGCAAAACCTTTATTACCACTCTAATGCATTCTAACACACTTCGCAGACTGAGGGTCCAACCTCGGAGGACTGCAATCTCTTTCCTTCCTACAATTTACACACCTAGGTGGAAGTATTTCTCTAGACCTCTCTAACCTAGCCTCAACCACTTTTTCTAGCACTTCTCTCACTACCCGAGTCAAGGCCTTAGTACCAAGCTCCAGGTTATCGCTACCCGAAGTTGGCAGAAGCACATTGACCTCTGACTCTTGAACAGACACACGTCCCGGAGAAACAGAAGACTCCTCGCGATCTCACTTTCCTTCAGAATCCATATCAATTTTGTACCTAAGCTTAAGAATATAAAATTTCCAAAATTGCATACAAGTATAAATGTTTAAATATTGCAGTTCTAAGCTTACCTAACTAATCTTACAATTCCCTAAGTTTAGCTCAGACCGGCATCAGAGTCTCGGACATCTCATTTTTGCAAAAAGGCTTTTTCCAATCACAAGTTATTTCAAAACACTAGGGTATAGTTTCCCGAAATTTTTTCTTTAAAACGAACACATGCGCACACGGTTGCGTAAAAACACAAGCCAATTTTTTACAAACTTGACTCTTATACCACTAAATGTAACACCCCATAACCCGGCCTAGAAGTTCGGACCGAATCTTGGAGGTTACATTGATCACCGAAGTGATCGCAGGAAAATTTTAATTGCATGAAAATTTTCACTTATCAAATTCCCGTTATTGTTAAAAATTCAATCCAAATAACGCTTACATGCGTAAAACCCTAAATTTATACCACAATGTTTAAAATAGATCTTACAGTCCAAAACCGTTTATTAAGAATTCAAATTTATAGAAAACACCTTCGCATACCGAGTCTAACATCAGAATTCAAAAAATGTACCTACAAGGGGAACACTAAGGTGGGTGAGATACACGAGCTCAATGTGAGTTCAAAACGTATCTAATAATGGAATCACAGACCAGAAACCAAACAGTAGTTCGATAATGAAAAGTACTTACAAAGATACGCAGAAACAGAAAGCAAACTCCAAACCAACATCCCAAAAATATGCACAGTTAAAGTACACCAAATCACACACAAAATGCTCAACAGATAAACCCGTCAACGGGTCGATACAATAATACTTATCATCACAATCTAAAATGTCATTACGCTAACACCTCAATGCTTGTAGAATCAGTTAGAAATGTTATGAGGAACAAACAGATTACAAACAAGTAGCTCACATCCAGATACATATGAATGCAATCAAGTATTAAAAACCCATTCATCTAGCCAAAACACCTCTCCTTCCCTTGATTACACCCCAAAAAAGTTGTTCAAGCTCATCCAACAAAACACACCATATAGGAACTCGAAAGGCCCATCCAACCCTACACACCATGTATGTGGACTAAGCCACCCAGATAATAATACACAACAAGGCTCACGTATCTGTAGTACAGTGTATTGTGGTAAACCACTGAACAGACAAGTTGCAGTTTAAACTGCCAGATCAATTAATAGTACGCAGCAAACTGACGTATATGCGATACAAAGCAGTAAAGTACTGTACCGATAAGTTTGCAATTAAATTGCCAGATCAGATCAGAATCAATCTTCCTTCTCTTCACAACCAACTTAAAAATTACTTTATGCAAGTACATGTGTGCTTAAAATCTCATAGAAACAATGAACACATCGGCATACAGTCAGATAGAAACAAATATGCACACACGCCCGTATGAGCAAGGGACATGGTCGTGTGAATATCCAATTGCACTAAATTATGAGTACAGGGCAGACACAGCCGTGTGAGGTCTCACACGTCCGTGTGCCCACCAGACATGATCATGTGTCCAAAACACACTCCTGTGTGAGATCCCTAAATCCTCAAATTAGTCACATGACTGTGTAGCTCGAAATCACTCAATCCATAATTCCCCAATCGCACACGTCCGTGTGAAAATCAACTAATTTCCCCAAATCAGCCACATGGCCATGTGGCTAGCCGTGTGGCACTAAATCTTACCCAAAAAACCCTAATTTTTAATTGTACACGATCATCTGAACCGTTCGTGTGGGGACACACGCTCGTATGGCCACTAGTGTGGTCACGAAACCATCCTAAAACAGCTCAGAAATATGTGCTTTCACCCTCGAAGCACTTTTTAGCCCTCGATAACTTAAAATTATACTAAATCAACAAGTTCTAAGCATAAAAATAGTGGTACAACATCGTAAATAATTGATTTGCAAACACACACCTAAAATGTCGACTTTCACAAAGTCGAATCGAGAATTCGCAAATAAATTAGAAAAGATATGGAACCAACACTTGATTCACGATCAATGACGTCCAGACATCGACTCGACAACAAAGGAGCGACGTTCTCCGAAATCCACAAGCAAAATTGTTTCCCAAAAAAAGAAAAAAGAAAAATAAAATTAAAACAAAGGAGAAGGAGAGGGGAGGAGGAGGGAGAACGTGAAAAAGAAAAGAGTAGTAAAAAAACTAGAAAAAAATTAATAATCATAATAAAATAATAAAATAACACTAAATAAATGAAATAATTATCTAAACCTTTAAAACAAAACAAAAATGTTCCCTCAAAGCACTCTTGAGGACTCGGACCCCAGACCCAAAGGTACACTAACTCATTACCAACCACCAGACCAGCAAGCCCATTCTGTCACTTAAACGCGCAACTAAGCACAATAGCATAACCTACTCATTGACCCTAACCCTAAAGCTCAAAACTTCTAACCCCAAAATTCATGGTGTTACAACAGGAGCATAAGTTTAATCATAATCTATTCTTTCCTCCTAAGTGTAACCTTGAGCAACAAGCCTAGTCTTGTTCCTCGCTATGTTACCACTCTCATCTAGCATCTTCCTAGAAACTCATTTAGTTCCTATGGTAGATTTACCACAAGGTCTTTCAACTAGGGTCTATATTTTACTTCTCTCAAATTGATTTAAATTTTCTTGCATAGCCAATATCCAATATTCATCATTTAATGCTTCTTTGATATTTTTAGGCTCAATTCATGAGATAAATGCAACATAATTACAAGTATTTTTAAAAGAAGATCTAGTATTACCCCTTTGGATAGATCTCTTAAAATCTTACAATCCTTGTAAGCAACTCTATAGAGTTTAACAATAGAGGAATACTTGGAAAGAAATATAAGAGATACTGAAAGAAAATACTAAATTGTTTGTATTAATTGAAATCCCTCTTAACAGTACAAAGGTAGAGCTTATATACAATAGAAGAATGACTAACTGTTGCTAACTAATCTACTAACGATATAACAGACTCTGTTAACAGACTAACAGCCTATACTTTAACAATCCTTCACATAATTATACTCTCTTGGATGATGGACTTCCTTTTCCTTTAAGGTGAGCTCCTTTAGAGCATTTTGTGTATGTTCTTGGATCCTTTCATTTGATGATTGATCAATTTTCTCATCATTGTTCCATATTCCTACATCATCATCATCATCATAAGAATCTTTTCTAGGAAGGAAGTTAGAATCATCAAAAAAAACATGTATGGACTCTTTAACTAGTAAACTTTTTTTATTAAAGACTCGATAATCATTAGAATTTAAGGAATAACCAAGAAAAATTCTTTCATCACTTTTTGCCTCAAATTTGCCAAGATTGTCTTTCCCATTATTTAAAACAAAACACTTGCATCGAAAAGGATGAAAATAGCTAATGTTAGGCTTTTTGTCTTTGAAAAGTTCATATGGAGTTTTCTTCAAAATAGACCTAACCATTACTCAATTAATAACATAACAAGCAATATTTGTGGCTTCTGCCCAAAAATATTTTGACAAATTATTTTCACAAAGTATAATTTAGCCATTTCTTCTAAAGTTTTATTTTTCCTCCCAACAACTCCATTTTGTTGAGAGGGTTCTAGGTACTAAAAAATTATGGCTAATACCATTGGACTTACAAAAATCATCAAAACCAATATTTTGAAATTTAGTTCCATGGTCACTTTTAACACTAGTGATAGAGAAACCTTTTTCATTTTGATTAGTTTTTGAAATTGTGATAAATTTTTCTAAAGCTCCATTTTTAGTACTTAAGAAGAAAACCCAAGTAAATTTAGAGTAATTATCTACAAGCACAAAAACATATTGTTTTTCACATAAGCTAGTAGTCCTAATTGGTCCTAAAAGATCAATGTAAACTAATTGTAGAACTCTACTTGTAGATACATCATTAATATGTTTAAAAGAAAATCTCTTATGTTTGCCTTTAACATTTGCATCACAAACTTTATCTAAGTTAAAATCCATTTTTGGCAATCCTCTTACTAATTCATATTAGCCAATTAATACAATATGTTCATACTAGTATGTCCTAATTTCTTATGCCACAACAAAGAATGATTTTCATTTTTAATCATGAGGCAAAGGTTTGAATCATTCAAGTATTCTAAATACACTATGTATGTATTCCTTATTCTATGACTAACAAATATAATCTTATTAGACAGAATGTCAATTACTTTACATCCATTTGACTCAAAAATGACATTGAGACCTTTATCACATAATTGATTAATACTTAGAAGATTATGCTTAAGACTGTTGACATATAAAAAATTTTCAACAAAAATTGAAAAGTTTTTACCAATAGAGCTAATTTCTTCAATGAGTTTTTTGGAGTTGTCACCAAAAGTAACTTTTTCTCCACTTTTTGACTTCAACTCGATAAAATGGCTCCTGTCGCCAATCATGTGCATGGAGCATCCACTATTAAGGTACCATGAGTTTTTGCTTGAATTGCCCACCTTGAAGCAATGCTCATTTTCCTACAAACATAGAATTAATTATTTTATTTTTGGTACCCAAATTCTTTTAGGTCCATAAGCAATAAATTCCAAAATTTTAGTTCCTTTAGGCATCCATTTAGAAAGGATATCCTTATCTTGAGTAGTTATGAGTCATTTGGGGACCTGTATACTTTTAATAATTTTTCCTTTGTAAAAACTTGGGAGACCTCTATGTTTATAGTAATTAAAGTTTGATTTAACAAAGTTTGCTTTTAAACTTTCTCCCTTTTTAAAACCTTTTGGAGAAACTTTGTTAGATAAAGTTTTTTTCAAGCAAATCAAGTTGCTTTTTATGATTCTCATGAACCTTTGAAAGTTAAGTATGCAAGTCAGAATTCTTTTTCTCAAATTGACTAATAATTCCTTGCATTTTATTTACTTTCTCCTCAAGTTCATGATTGGTTTTGGAAAGTAAGTCATTTTCAATTTTTCAATTTTGAAATATTTTTCTTATGTTTTGAAACCATAACTTCAAATTCCAAACCTAACTCGTCATAGACATATTGTAACTCATCAACTTAATAAGAATTAGAAGTTACCTTAAAGCAATCAATGACCATAAGGCAAAATTAGGCTTCTTCTTGTTCTTCATAAGTGACCTCAAACATGTCCCATATCTCCTTGGCATTGGAACAAGATGGCACCCTATTATACTCCTCTGGACCACGTGCACAAAACAGAATATGCATGAATTTAGTATTGAGCTGTACATTCCTTTTATCTTCTTCACTCCATTCTCTCTTACTCATTGACACTAATTGCTCTCATTGTTTTTAAGAAATAGAAGGACCATCCATGATGATATCCTAAGCTGTAAGATCATTCGCTTGAATGAAAAGTATCATTCTTATCTTCCAATAAGAGTAATTTGCTCCATTAAAGTACAGAGGCTTTGAGATGGACTGAGATTCTTCATAAAAATTTCATCTGAAAGTAGACGTCATTGTTATAGAATGTGTTGATGATCATTTGAGCTTCTTTGAAGATTTTTTCTTGGTTGTTAAATCGTTTTTAAAAACTAGCTCTGATTCCCATTTTTAGCTCGATTGATCACTGAAAATAGCCAAGAGGAAGGGTGATTTGGCCTTTAAAAAATTTGTGGAAGCTTGAAAGAAATGATAAAAAAATTGAACATAATGATTTATAGTGGTTTGGTCCCACTTACCTACTCCACTACCTGAGCTTTTCATAACTGAGGATTTTCTCAAATTCACTAATTTGACAACATTTGAGGACAATGTTTAACCTTACAATTCCCTTAATATTTCTACCAAATCTTAAGATAGCAACTACCTTAAGGTTTCTACCTAAACCTTAAGACTTAACCCACTCAAAGAGAATAACAAATAAGCAAACAAAGAAATAATCCTCACAAGATTAGGATGTTTTCCAATTAAGCACAAATAAATAAGAATACACTTGAGCTAAAAGAATAATAATAAAAGTTCACAAGTGTGTACAAGAAAAGTAAGAAAGAATTTTGGCACAAATGTTGTTTTAATTCTCTTTCTTGTTGTTGCAGGACCTTTGGAAGATGGTATTTATACCTTCTAATTTATTTCCAACCGTTGTGGTTGTTGTGAAAGTTAATAAAGTCGTTTGGATGAAAATACCAGTTCATTTAATTCACCTGCAACAAAAGGTATTGATACTTTTTCTACGAGTATCGATACTACCAACATTTAATGTCTGATTCAGTGACTGTTAAAGTTAGTTTACAACGATACCAAATACATTTTATCGATACCTAGTAAAAGGGTATCAATACTTTTTGTGATTGTTTGAAAAATCATCAAGCCAAAATGCAAAAATAGTATCGGTATCAAAGATGATATCGATAAATACAATAGGTATTGATACTTTTTGCTTTTGTTCAGTTTTTGTTTCAAGTTAGTAAGCAAGTTTGGTATTGATCTTGAAAAAGGCGATACAAATTGTATGGGTATCGATACTTTATGAATGATATAGATATTTTTTATAGGTAGCAGTTTTTTAATTGATTTAAAAAATGTTTCAATTGAGTTAAAAATGTTTAAACCGTTTTTTAACTTTGTCTATATTTTTTCTAAGTGTTCAAAACATCTTCTAATATGTTTGGAAATCTTGAAATGATTTTTATGCTTTGAACTTTATAATTTCTTTATTGAAAAACAAACTTTATTTAAAAGCAATTTTGTTTGTTATATTAAAATAATTTGTCAAATAAAGCAAGTTTAACAATTTCCCCTTCTCATTCTGTGGTTTCCTATTGCCACTATTACCATTTCTATACTTAACATGTCGTTCTTCATCTCCCCCATAACTCCCCTTCTCTTTGGGCTTGGAAGATTCGAACTTGTCTTTCCTCAGATTAAGCTCAATTAAGGATTCTACCATGATCATGGCTTTGGATAGTTTTTAAACCCTTCGACGTTCTAATTCAAGTTTAACCCACGACTTCAACCCATCCATGAAAAAAAATGCCTCTTTCTCACTCAAATATGTGATTTAGAGCATCAATTAATTGAACTCCTTCACATACTCCGTCATTGTGTTTTGTTACGAGAACTGGCGCAAATTAGTCAGAGCCTCCTTTTCGATATATTGTGGGTAAAACTCTCATTGAACTCTTTTTAGAACTCCTCACGAGTCCCAATTATAACTTGACCACGCTTTTCATCTGTAGACCTACGAAGCCACCATAAAAGAGCAAAATTAATAAAATATCTAGCAGTAGTATTTACCTTAGCATCATCATCCTTGATGCACATGACATAGAAGTATTGCTCCATTTCCCACAAGAAGTTGTCCACATCCCTTGTGAACCTTGCCCTCTTAAACTTCTCTAGTTTGGCGACATCCACCTCGTAGTTTACTATTGCACTCAAAAACCTATTACCCAATATGGCTCTGCACACAACGAGCTCTCCCTGGAGCTCCTCAATTCTCGTGTTCAACGCATTCATCGTGGCCTTAGTTTCCTCCTTCAAAGACATCACCAAAGCATCGAAAGCATCATTCTTCACTATCAGCTTATCCATAGTGAATTGAGCACCCCTTGCATTACTTCCACATTGGAATCTAGAGCTTCCACATCAAATTTCTTGAGTTCCTCTTTCATCGAGTCCAACTCTACGGTACGTCCTTCAACTACTTCAAGTGTTTCCTTCACATCCTCCATGGATTTCTCGAGATTGACTACTTGACTTTCTAAAGTTGATATCATATCTCTTGATTTGCTAACTTTTCTACCCCCACCACTGGTCTCTTTAGGCTTAATATGCTCGTCTACTCCTTTCGTCATCTTAACTGATGCCTTAGAACCTTAAATCTGATACCAACTATCATGGGCTAGAACTTTTGTCTCACAAATCGTGCGACCTTAGGCAATTCATTTACTTCGAATTTGCGTAAGTTAGCCTTACTCTTAATAGTGATAATTCATAAAGGAAATTCTTTAAGGCACCAAAGTAAAACGAAAGCAAATACAAAAGAGAAAAAAACTCAAATCGACCAGAAAATTCACAAGAAAACAATGCACACGAAATATTTTAGTAAATGCTCTCAAATATATTTAATGACTATGATTGGGATGGGTATAAATGATGGGGAATGCCTCTATTTATAGTTGAGCTCCACTAAATCCAACAATATAGTTTCAATTAAATTGACGATCAAGATTAAAGTCTATCTACAAGATGAGAGTCCTAAGGGATTTAAACTCTATACAATCTTATCCCTTAGTATTTACAATATTCACCATGGTAGCTTTAATTTTATTAGGGTGTTCTACTGGGCCACCAAAACTTCAAGTAGATAGGTTTCAAGTGGATTAAATAAGCCACATTTAATAAATTGTCTTCCATGAGACGTTTTGTGTGCATTCATCACGGGTTTTGACCTGCGCCCCATGACACTACAATGTTAGAGAAATGTGAAAATAAGTACTCAAATATTTTTTACTATAGCATCATCAACAATCATTTATTAATAGAAAGCGAGCAAAAATGACTATTAATTATTACATTTATTACTTCTATTAATAAATTATTAGTGTATAAACAATTTAGTATTATTTTTGGGACAATTTAATTCCTATACTATTCAAAAGTGAGCAAATAAATATAACTAAATATGACGTTAACTCATGTATTCATTTATGATTTGTTGAGTTTAAAAATTGTAAAGATAAAAAAGAAAAAGAACAAATAGATAAATAGTTAAATTTTTTTAAATTTTAAAGAATTTGATTTTAAATATTTTAAAATTTTATAATGTTTTAAACATTTTTTTTTCAAAATATAATATATATTTAAAAATATTATATACTTTTGGATTTTTAAAATTTTTATACTTTTTAAGAATATTATATAATTTCATTTTTTTTAAATCAACTAATTATGAATTTTTTTTCTTTTGGCAACACTAGCATTTCCTATAAAAAAAAATATTAAGGTTGCTCCAATTATATTTTACTAATCAATTTCCATTTCCAAAACTATAAAGAATAATTTGCCTTCTTTTATGAAAATAATAGTTTGATTATCATTTGTATTTGTTATACATTCTTTGAATCACTCAATACTTAAGCATAAATTTTGGCAAACTTCGACCTTATCCAAAGTCTTAACCAAACACTTAGTCTCAACCTCGCCAAACACTAAGTCGCATGAAGTGAGCTCATGCAATTCTAATAAAATATAAATAACACTTGTCAACATTCATCAATCCATTACTTATTGAGTTTAATGTCGCTCCGACTAGTTACCTCACATAGACTTTACCCACCACCAGGGGCGTAGCCAGGGGGTTGGTAGGAGCCCCGACTTGTCCTAAAATGAAATTTTTTCATTTAGGGTCTTTAAATTTTTTAAAATTTTAAATTAGTAAAGGTAAAATTGTACTTTGCCCCCTAAAAATATAAAAATTTAATTTAATCCTCTAAAGATTTTAAATATATAGGCTATTTAAATGATGAAATTACATTTTTACTATCAAAAGAATTAAAATTTAATTTCAACCCTAAAAAATTTACACTTTTACCCTTGCTCACTACTTAACACTTGCATCTATAAAATAGAATACTCAATAGTTGAGATCTATGCCAAACCAACCTCCTCTAAGTATCCTATCATCCAACTCTAAAACTCCATTGTTAGTGGTTTTTTTTTTTTTTTTTTTACGTTTTTTTACCTATGATTTGGACTACCAATATTGTCTAACCCAAGACCTTACATAACTTAATTGATTGTTATAACCAGCATTGTGTAACCGACACTATTTATTCACTCTCTAATTGATTGTTGTAACCAGTATTAATTATTTTGAGAAATATATTTATTACACATGGATTTATGTATAGCTTGCTTGGCTACTATTCCAACAAAATACTGAAACACAATTTGCCCGAGTGAATGTTGGCATTGACGTCTTGCACTGTGACCCGACAATTTTGCAAATCATCCCAAATGACCCATACTTTCCCGAAAAAAAACAAGAAAGCATCACAAGCGACAAAATGAACAAAACAAATATACACCTTTTTGGGCCATAAAATAGAATAAAAGTAGCTAACCCAGATAATATATATATTCCTTTTTAATTAAACAGGATGATGGATGATGTAGTAAAAAAATTCATAAAATAATTTCTCCGTCAACAGTATGCTTGCTTTGCCCTAAATACACGTCGCATGCTGCTGGCACCATTTCTTCCCCCTCACAGCGCCACGTTTCTAAAACTCAACTCTTTCTCTTCCTCCTATCACCCTTTTTTTCCTTTCTCTTCTTTTCCCATCTATAATCAACAGCTTGTGAGCAATAGCTGACACAATTATGTAGGGTTTTCAATTTTCTGTTGTTTTCCTTTTTCCTTCCTGTCTAGTTTTTGTTACTGCAACTCTTTTTTTCCAAGGACAAAAAAACACAGTATTCTAAAAATAGAATAAGAAAAAGATGTAGAAGAAGAAAATGGTGGTGGAGGTAATGGTAATAGATTAGTGTGTTGTCGGTGGGGATTTGTCGGGATCAAGTTGGCTAGAGGAACAGAGAAGACGGTGAATGCTGCAATGGAGAAAGTCGAAATCAAAGTATAGAAAAAATAATAAGCAATGTGCATTGCCGCTTATGCCATGCAAGATGCCGAGGACTCCCGATCTGCTTCACAAGATCCCTGAGTAATTATCAAATACATAAACTTAAACCATCCTACCATATGTAGAAAAAGTGCGTCTGTAATCTGTTTATATCAGTCGCCTAACGAGAATGGATCCTAATCTATTTAGGAGGAAATAACTGAAAATCAGTGAGGAAATAACTTATTTGTTATTCTCCTATTAGAGAAAGAGATAACGACAATGTGAAATCACAATTTCACACCATTCTTTCTCGTCGCTTAATATTATTTTATTACTTATGTTTGCTAATTCGATATTACAAGTTAATTAAATGTTAAACTATATTTGGTTTTTTTTTTTTTTTTTTTTTTCAGAGGAAATACAATTTACTTCAACATTTTAAGTGCAAATGAGGTCTTAGTGTCACGGGATAGGAAGGGGATAGGAAAGATGATTGCCTAGAACCGAGTGATACATACACTCGTCTTACAAGTCACATGTCATGAACAAATCACACGCACATATCATAGTTACACATCACAAGTAGTGACTCAAATTCACGACATGAGCAGTGCGATGGACGCCCATGAAACCGATAGATCCTTATCTAAATTTTGGCGTTTTGTTTCATTTGGTTGATTTATGGCTAGGTTTTGTTTAATGTGGTTCTTTTTACTAGGATATTTATCTTAAAATATAGGTGTATATGCTTAGGTGAATGAACGTGATTGAAATTTGTAGTAATTATGATTTTACTCAAATTTTAGTTTGAAATTTCTATCTATGTTGTGTATTTTCTTGACTGGAGAAAGTTATAGTGGATCCACTTATGTAATTTGTAAAAGTGGAAAATGAAATGTGCGTCATTAGGATAAATTATAAGCTTGATGCAAGATTAGTTAGTCACTCGTTGTAATTAGGGTTTAAGCTTAAAAAATCAATGACATTGAATTGGTTAGATCGAGGGTTGTCTTTTTGTTTTTCCCTTTAATTATTTCTACGAATAAGTTAGCTTAATTATATTTATGAATGAAATATGGTTCATGCATGTTTGACCCCTTTTTTCTTTATTTAAGGAAGGAGAGAAACTAAAAGACCACTAATGGTCTCTTGTGCCTGATCAGTCGACCATATCATGACCAAATTAGCCGCAAAAAATGTTACATTATTATGATTGATCAGGCCAATTGGAGATCGGTTTGGTTTAATTTAGTTTATTAGTGGGACTTGAATAGAATAATATTAGTATTGGATGCAATGTAAAACATGTTATATATTTTAAGTGGAGATGCAGGTCTGAATTTTAAAGATGACATTATTAAGAGAAATAGTCATGAACCTCGAACATGAACCAAAAAATAAACATTGAAAAATTGTATATATATAGGATAGAGCCGGAGATCCTGCCTCAAGGACCATGGATGCACATCCATCTGCCTTCACTGGTAACGATTAATTTGTCTTATTTCTTTTCTAATTATTCGGATTTGTTTTTTCTTCTTGCTGTCGGTATGTATGATGGATGATTACTTATGTTCTTAATTATGTTTCTAATAAAGCTAGAGCAAATGTCACTTACTAGGAGGCTGGTGATAATGGAGTTGATAATGCTAACCAGAAGCTTAACATAGTTGCATATGTTGCTTCAGATAAGTTTGTTAATGTTTTAGATGCAATGGCAGGAACAATGGTCTGTAAGAAAGACAAAACACTCGATGCCTTGGGCAATACTTGTCAGAAGATAAGTGTGTGACTTCTGATAAAGCTGATGATGCCAAAAAGAAACAATGACAGGAGTTATGCAATATGTGAGGGATAAAGCAGCCAATGCCTATGAAGAAGGCAATCAAAAAATGAATACAGCTTCATATCATGTTATTGTTGTCAAGGAGAATACTGCCAAGCTGTAAAGTATGGAAGTGATAAAGCATCAAAAACCTATGATGAAGCTAAAGAGATGATGGAGAATAAGGTAGGAGAAACATATGCTTCATTTTCTACTTGCCGACTTAGTGAACCAATCTGTGAGTCACTGTCATTATTATTACTTTTTCTGTTCTTGAAACATAATCTTTCAAAAAAAAACAAATTCCCCTTTACTATAGTATTTGAGGAATGTTAAAACATAATCTAGAAATTCACATGCAGATATAGGCATTTAGATATTATAAAAAACATAATCTTTCCTTTTATTTCCTATTATCTAGAAATTCACATGCAGATATAGGCATTTAGATATTATAAAAAAACAATTTGTGCACTGTCTTTTGCTCATTTTGGTAGTATATTTAAACAAAAAAGGTATTGGAAGCATAAAACATAATTTCTCAACATGACAAATTTCATGTTTCTGTTTTCCCAACCCCATATCAAAATTGTGGTGCATAGTGAACCTGGGCTGTGTAAGTTTGACAATGTAGTGACCTGGGCTTATCCTTGATATTTGGGAACTGGACTATTAAGCCCATTTGCAAGAAGATTTTCACCATAAATTGTTGCTTCCTGAATATTAGACCCAACAATTCGTGTATTTGTGTTCATATTATTATTTTGTGTCTTATTTTATTTTGTATCATAGTTACTTTTATTATCATGTTCGTGTCACTTAGCAACATATTTTAACTTGTCTGCTTGATATGACGGGAAATGAATGAAATTTGTAGTTTATCAAATATTGTAGTCATTTTCCCCATAAATTCCTCCAGGATTTTTCCTTTTTTTTTTTTTTTTTTTTTTTTTTGGGTGGTTGGGGTGTAAATATCAAGTATGGTTGTTTTTGATAAATCTACACAATTATAGCACATGAATAAAAACATGAAAATAGAACCAAAAATACTTGAGTTCTTAATCAGTTACACAATTAGAATTAGTTGATTAGTTCATTTATTTATAAAAAGGGCTACAAGTGATACATGTGTATATAGCATAGTTGTTTACGTATATGAGAAATTTCAACAGATCTAGGATTAGGAGTTGATGAAAATGGTGTTTATAAATTGTCCTATTTACCTATTGGAAAGATATGAATATAATTAGTTTTTTCATCCCAAAGTTTGAGTTTACCTATGAAGAGTATTTGTATTTGACAAGAGGTGTGGGTAGAGGTCTTGGTCTCATTACACTTTCAAATTTGTTAAGTTGTTAACTTTACCATTCTCGAGAAATGATAAGACAACAAATAAAAGCTTACTTTTGGCTTTTTCAAAAATTTATAATTTAATATTTTCTTGATCAGGCCTTTCAAAATTTGGATTGAACTTGAGGTTGTGAGAGGATTAATCTAGGTAAGTTTTGAACTTAGCTTGAGTAATTCTCTACTCATTTTTAAAGAAGACTTCATAGCGAGCAAAGTTCATTCATGTAGTCTCTTCTAAGAGATAGATAAGTTTTTTCTTAAGATATGAGACATTTATTAAATTTGAGATTGAAATATTAGCGTATGTAACTCTGTATAAAAATAAATAAATAAATGGCTAGGCTTTTCATTATGCCACCCTTTTCTTTATAGGTTTCCCTTTTGAAGTGAATGCATGGATTTCATGTGAGTTGTTCTTAAATGCCTGTGAGAGGCTATGACCTTCCCCTACGGATTATGTGTGGATCTTGGTTAGCTTTTCTTCCAACATTTATATGTGGACTAACTTAATTACCTTCTTTAGTTTTTTTCCTCCCAATGTTTCTATTTCTTCATTCAACTACTTGTCGCTCTAGACTAGAGTTTTACATTGTTGAGCTGTGCACGTAAACTCCTACTTAATATTTATGAAGCTGAATCTTTTGAACACTAACCCTACTTGGCTTCAATCACCTAGTTATTATAGCTCTACACGTTTGGTTAGTATATCTCCTGTTTTATATTTAAATATTAATTATATTGTATGCTTCAATACTACTTTATATTTGCATGTTCCTTATTGCCATGTTCATGCAATTTCTCAGCTTTGTGGTTACTTTTATGTTGATTGATTTGAATATGGATATACTTGTCAAATTGTTTGAAATGTCCTTCTCTTTTGTTGCATGTGATTGTTATGAATAGACTTCTCAAATTATTTAAAATGCATAGGGAATTTATTATATTATATTATTTTTATCTTACATCTATCAAATTGAAAAGGGGATAAAAACAAAGAAAGAAGCTCAAGATTAAGCTTAATTCCACTAGCTTATGATTATGACTTATCAAATATCTATTGTCTATACATGCAACAAACTGTGTTGGCAACATTTCCCATGTTTACACCTTTGATTGGCCAAGTAGACAAAATGGGGTTTTGTTTTAGATACATTGTATAACATGTATGGCCCAGAAACTGAATAATTTGCAACACCAAAACAAGGAAATATTCAAAGTTTGAATCTATGATCCAACTTGAAAATGCAAAAAAATGGGAAAGGATTTGAAAGAATGGGATTTTTATGATGCCTGTTAATCATGTCAGTATCGTAAAACCCCATCATATTCCGTTTGCTCTGGCTTTTTATGATTAATGGGCCAATTGGAACATTTTGGAGGGAAAAAAAGGGGGGGGAAAGATATGCATACATTATATTTTGTTAATACATGTTTTCTTTTTCTTTCTTCTCCTTGTTTTTCCATGGAGAAAAGTAATTGTAGTATATGAAACTTTGTGGTTTAGTGAAAGAGAGCTTAAGCTGTGATTCCTACAGTTTTATAATCTGCAAAAGTTTCTAAGAACTGTAAATAATAAGAAGGATTAGAGAAGAAAGACAGTTTAATTTTGGTAAGCAAACATTTCTTACAAATCAGGAAAAATAAGCAAATATAGTAAGAATCTATGTCCTCCTCCATCTCTTTTTTGTTATTCACATTTTTATATCCAAAAATGATTCTCTAAATCAAATGCATATATATATTCTGTATGAAATTGTTATGTGCTTTAGGAAGAAATTAGATGTCTCTTACATTTGTTCTCTTCATGGCTTGTTTATTGTTGTGCATCCAAACTTTGAGAACCTGTCTCTTTACTCCCACTTGATCGCAAAACTGTTGCACTTGTTCATCATCTTGTTTCTGGATTTTCCACCCCAATTTGTCAGCAAATTCCATCATCTTATTTTTTTGTTCTTGGCTGAACTTGGTTCTGAATCTCTTCTTTGATGAATGTGGGTGTGAAGGTTGTTGCCCTCCTTCACTGAAATGGAACATATTGAGATCTTCGCTCGAGGACTCGGCCGGGCCGCCGCCACCAAAGCTCATCATCAGTGGTGCAACCGACGTAGCAGGAGGACTGGCAGACAATCCAAGGGAGAATCTTTGATGGTGAAGAGGTGTTGCTCGTCGAGGAGGACGTACAGCGTTTCTCCTTGTGTTGTTGTTGGTGTTGGTATAATAATAGCTGCTCGGTGCATACTGTGATTCCCCGTTTATTTCTTTCCTATGAAAACTCCTATGGCATTCACAGGCCGCACATTTCAACGCTTCCGGCGTGCCTTCTTCGCCGCTCGACATGAATTCCCCGCAACCATCGACCACATGACCGCCCATACTGGCGGCGTGGTTCTTCAAACATTCTTTATACCTAATCAAAGGAGTGAAGCTGATGGTTGCCGACGTTGGACCAGCGACTGGTTGGGGCTCCGGTGTTGGCGGTGATCTGCTATCTGCCGCAGCTGCTATCTCACCGGTGGTAGCTGTGGAAGCTGAAACTGGATCTGGGTCCGGATCTCTTCTGGGGTTAGGTACTGAAAGTGGATCATCTAGGGTTTGAGGTAGGTTGGGGTCACCATGAACCGTTTGATCTCTTCTTCTTTCTCCCGTAGCTGAATTTACAGGTGCTGAAGAATAAGAGTCTTTGTTGAGTTGATTTTTGTAACTAAAAGAGCTTGGCATCCCCATTTCCTTATTATCTTGGCCTCTCAGTTCCATTAAAACCTTGATCTAAGCCTTCGATCTCAGTTTTTTATTATTAGGAATTCAAACTCATCATCAAGACCACATGCAGTAATTTCATACCCTAATTCATCACCACTTCTTCACTTGATCAAAGAAATAATTAGTGGGAAAGACAAAATTATCCCTGACTTTGACGTTTTAGTGCTAAACCCACCAACTCGTTTCACTAAATCCCGATTTCCTGTTCCTGGAGACGAAACCCAAGTGCTTGAGCAGTGTAGAGACAAATGAAAAAATTTTGAAGTGACTAAAATAAATTTAATTATATATATAAACACACTAGAAAAATGATAAAAATATAGTTTTGGAAGCTCAAACAGGAAAGGGGACTATGATATGGGGCCCCTTAGCTGAGACAAGTTTACAAAGAGCTTACCTTGATGAATTAAAACTTGATCACAGATGTTTTTTTCTGTAAGAATCCTCAAAACTCTATTTAAGACCAAACCAAGCAGGAAAGCGTTGTTTTAGCATAGATTAAGGAAGGTGAACTAAGGAGATGGTTGGTAGGAGAAGAGAGGGATAAAGAGAGATTTGTGAAGGGGTTTGTGTTTCCCATCACCCAATTGACCCCATAAAATCCATCAATCAAAGGAAACAGGTGGGTTTGGTTTGTACTCTCAAAAACCAGTGATGAGCATTAGAGGATGGTGACACTAAGAGACATGGTACAATCGACAAGCCCTCTCCGAGCTTGCACACTGGTCCAGCTCCTAATTATTGCCTCGCCCAACACATTTCTTTTTTGGCAACTGACATCGTCTAGTCTCTCCTCTCTGTCTGATATAATCCCCACTCTTTGTAACCCTAAACAAACCCCAAACAAGCAAGGCAAAGTAAGATTCTATGGAGGCAATATATATATATATAGTGTGTGTGTGTGTGTGTGTTGATAGAATTGAATTGAAAGGGTTGTTTGGTTGGCCACACTAAGACAGTTCCATGAGAAACAAAAGCTGATTACGGAATCTCTTAAAGAGATAATCAGCAAGGAAGAGGAGGAAAAAACAAAAAATAAAGAGGAGGAGAGGAGAGGACCCCCTTTTATTATCTTTTGTGGGCTTGCAGGAATTAAAGTGAAGATATGGTGGTCCACAGCACTGAACTTGTCCTTTTAGTGTGTCTCGGATTCGCTTTCTCTCTCTTTTCTCTCTTGAAGCATGGTTTGTTTCAGTCCAACTGCAGCAAAGTTTTTGGTTCTAAACCCATCTCTATTAAAAGGTTTAGGTAAATTATTCAGTTGGTAACTTAATTTTAATAAAATTTTACTTTGAGTGTTGTTGTTAGATATTTTTATTATTTTAGTATTAATTTGATGTTATATAGTAACCAAACTTAGTAAATTTTTATTTTTATCACTTATTTTATTTTTTTTAAGAACTAATTTTAGTTTTTTTTTTCAATAGGAAAAAACTTGAGTTTTCGCTAATGAAAATCTAGATCAGAAAACTCATTTTCTTGTTTTTATTTTTCTTTTTTAGAATTAATTTTAATTTTTTCTCAGAATAAGGGAAGCAAAAAAAAAACTTTGAGATTTTTAGTTTTTATAGTAAAAATCAATTTATCTTTTTTATTTCTTTTATTTCTTCTTTTTCATAATTAATTTTAGTTTTTTTAATAATAGGAAAATATATAGGGCTTTAGAGGAAGTTATCTGGATTTCTATAGGAAAAATTTAGATTTTTGCAGGAAAAATTATTTTATCTAGTTAATTTCTTTTAATTTTTTTAGAATTTAGTTTTTCAATAAAAATGAAAAAGTTATGGTTTATTATAAGAAAAGATTTGAGTTTTTATTTGAAATTGAGTTACAAGTGAAAATTTTGGATTTAATCTTAGCAACTAAATAGCTCACTTCCCTATAAAAACTCAAGGTTTTTTTAAAAATTAAAAATTAATTCTAAAAATAAAATGAACGATCAAAATGAAAATTTATTAAAGTTAAAGTGATTAAAATAAACATATGTGATGACAAATTAACAACGGATAACTAAAATGGTAAAAGTAAATAATGACAATGGCTTGAATAATAAATGTATATAATAATAATATCCATATTATAAACTTTTTATTTTTGGTTCCTAATCCAAATATTTATGAAAGTCGGGTGATCAAATAGTATAATTCACCCTTAGAAGTTTGAAGTCAAGAATGATGGAACCTCTAGATGGGTATAACTTCATCTCATATTTTTCAGACAAAAGTTCCAAACCTTACTTAAGGAATATATTGAATTCTTCACCTTTGCATATTATTGGGGATAAATCCAATTAAGCAACGAATAAGTAATATATCAAAGAAAATTAAAAAATCGAACACAAATATTTTCATGAAAAATACCCCATCGAAGAGGATAAAAAATCACAGATAAAGATAATTTCATTATAACAGAATGAAGAGTAAAAAGATAGAGATAAAAATTAAACCCTGAAACTGAAAATAAGAACCCTCAAAATATAAACGAAAAATTCTTTGAAAACTTGTAAAAGCTAATACCTAAATTTATAATGTGTTATTTTTCTAAGGTGGAAAACGGGCCTATTTATAGGCTAAATTCGTAAGTTAAATAATATTAAAATAATTTACACTAATCAGAGTTCGACTGAAACAAATAATTAGAGTTTAACTAAGAGAAGAAAATCGAGAAAATTGCATGACACGTCGCCACGTTGTGACGTGGAATTCGCATCGTCAAGACGAGGTGGTGTTGCACCGTGACATCGGCAGCTCATCGGGACAAGAAGTTCCTCCTCATTGTGACGTCACTCTCTAATTGTGTCTTAATTTGACTGAAATGTGAGACATACTCCAAAAATCTTCACACACAATGCCTTCTTTACCAAAGCCCTCCACGGGCCTATCTCGAAGTATGCAAGATATTTACTGAGTCGAAGTTGTGCTTAGAAGCTGGAAGACTTTTAGCCTTCAACTTGTACACTACCAAATCAACACTGACCTGGGTCTGATTTTCACGAACGCAGTGCATTATCTTTTCAAAACTTGCATCCAAAAGAGAACCTCTCTTATATGAAACGGTTATACCTTTTTCCCTACTATAACCAAGTTGTCTCCGCTTAAAAGGAGTTAACTTTGACTCCTTAACGGACGAGGGACGTCTGATTTCATTAGTCACCGTTGATCCTTCTAAAACATAAAAACTGTAAATCTTTTTACCTTTCATAAAAACAAGAGTCCCACGGGATACCTTAATGCTATTTGACTCGATGTTAATTCTACAACCCTTTACACTCAAATTTTCCAAGAAGATGAGATTTCTTTAAAAATTAGGTACATACATAACGTCTGATGGTGTTCTGATTGTCCTGTCGTGTATCCTGATCTAAACAGTACCAATACTGATTACCTTACTGGATGAACCATTCCTCATACGCACAACTCCACCTTCAACTTAATTGTATGTGGAGAACCAATCCCTATTGCACTACAGGAGAACAGACTTTTAGCGGCGTTTTTTTTCTTTAGCGGCGTTTTTAAGCGCCGCTAAAACTATTAGCGGCGTTTTCACAAGCGCCGCAAAAAACGCCTCTATAACAGGCGCCGCAAAAATTTGTGGCGTTTATTTAAAAAAATGCCGCTAAAGACCATGACTTTTAACGGCGCTTTTTTTACAAACGCCGCTAAAGACCATGACCTTTAGCGGCGCTTTTTCGGAAAACGCCGCTAAAAATCATGACCTTTAACGGCGCTTTTCCCACAAACGCCTCTAAAAATCATGACCTTTAGCGGCACTTTTTCCACAAACGCCGCTAAAGAACATGACTTTTAGCAGCGCTTTTCTCACAAACGCCACTAAAAATCATCAACTTCAAAAAAAATATTTTATTTTAATTAAATAATATTTATTTCTATGTTAAATATTATATTATGTTTAATTTTTGAAATTTAAACTTTAAACAAATTTGAAATTTTAAGGATAAATAAAAAATATTAATTAAATTAAATTTTCCATTAAAATTTAAACTTCAAAACTAAATATAAAAATTAATGAATTTAAATTTAATACATAAACATTGATTCAATATGTAATTTAATACATAAAAAAAACACACAGAGTATTACAATTTCTAAAACAAAATTCATCCTGGTGAGAATATAATGCCAAATCATCATCACCTCTCATTGCAATGCCTGCATATATAACTTAGTGAAGTTCTTTGATCTTGATCTTGGTTAAGACTTGTTCCAAAGAATAAAGAAAATTGTTAAACGGAATCTCGATCACTGACCGAGCAAAACAAGGAAATTAGCTATACCATCTACTGTAATGAAAGTGAAATCAGTAAAAAGTAAACCCATAATAAAAAAACCGATGCTAGGCTAATCGTAAATGCTACTGTAGCTGTAAATAAGTGACAAGCATAAGTCCAGTTTCATGTTTAAGGGACTCATGTCAAAATCAAACTGGTAATGGATAAACTCGGGACTCATCAAGATAAAAACATTGTTACATTAGCAATCAATCATTATTGAAGAAAAAACAAAAGTGAAAATCATGTGATTAGCAATCAAACATTGTTACATCAACATGTTTTAGGTTATCAAAAATTCATCAAACAGATAAGCCAATTATGTACTCATACATCATTTTGTTCATGTTTAAGCATACATATGT
The DNA here is from genome assembly GCA_025698475.1 of Gossypium anomalum. NCBI lineage: Eukaryota > Viridiplantae > Streptophyta > Magnoliopsida > Malvales > Malvaceae > Gossypium > Gossypium anomalum. Next base: position 24,763,268 of record CM046966.1, read on the forward strand.
TTGTTGGTAGAACATGAAGCATACAAGTTTAAGGAACTAAAAGAGCTTGGGATAGTTTTCAGCGAGGATGAGAAAGAAGTTTGAAAACAGAGAATATAATAATCTTAAATCTTTGAGAAAAGTAAAGAAGTAAAAAAAGCACTGTCAGTAGTGCCTCGTAACGGCACAAATGTGAAATAATTTTGGCCTTAGTGCTCGACTAAACTCAATACCACCGCATTACACGGCCAATGCTCGATCTATTATTGTCATGTTGGTTACCATGCACAAGTGTCCCTGGGGTTCTTGAATTCTTTAAAAAAAGAGAGAGAGAGCTCAATGTAGAAATCAACCTTCCAATTATTTAAAAAGTAAAAGCAAAACCCACCGGATAATTATTGTTCTAGATGTCCTCTTATCATCTCCTTCAATCCATGGGTGCAGAGTATAGTTAATGCGGAATATAGAGTCGATTTGGCCCTTTCTAAGGAAATATTAAGCTTTTGGTTTCTTCCAAACAAATTTCTATGAGAATATGCAAAGTCATGCACATAGGACATAACAAATGAGACAAGATAAATAGCATAAAACATTGCATCATATATATATAGAAGACTCAAATTCCTCTCCCTTTAGTCTCAAGAACAATAGGATAGAAATCAAGCAATGCTAAAGGCTCAAAGCGACATAAACAGGTCAGTGAGATGAAACATAACTGTCCTGCAGTAGCAGCAATGAGTCTCCAAGACTGCACTATGTTGCTACAACCCTGAGAATTTGAATCAGACTTGTAATAGCCAGAAGAAACATAGTAACAGTCTTAAAATACATTAAGCATAGTAACATGTTTATTTCATCATGCTTTGAACAACAATAAACAACCATTAAGGATTATATTAAATCAACTCTTTAACACATTCAAACAACTTAAAATACATCATTCGAATATCATAAATCACAACTTTCAGACACCATAAATTGCAGCATTTAACACCTAAATTTTTAGCTTTTAACACATAAAATGGTTTTCTCTTTATTAAACACTTATACGACCTTTAAAGCCAAAGTATGCACCTGTAAGCCAAAGTATATCAAGAAGTCACTTAAGTAGATATGCTTAACAAAATTAAAAGAAAGAAAAGAAAAGAACAAGTCTCATCCTTCAAGTCGAAGAAGGGAGCCAAATAACTATAGTACTGTCTGCAATGTCTGATTACTGTAGTCCAGTTCCATGTATGTAGCTAGAAACAGATCGAACTGCTATCTGTATCTTCCTTATGTACTTGTTAAGGAAGAATATGCAAGTGTATCAGAAAAACAATGAAAATACAATAAGTTACTCGCCAAACATTTGTATCTAAAGAAAAAATGAAGAGAGAAACAGAATTGCGTATGGAGAGCATTAAGAATTCACTTATACACCTTCAAATTACTTTACTTCAAGGTTAAACATTACAGTTAAATATCAGTTTAGTAGTGATGTTGGTTAGACCAAGCAGGGTTAACACTCTTAACTACCAGTTGTCGAAGAATTGGTTCAGGTTTTAAAGGTGTTACCTATTAAGTGATGATTAATAGAGAAATAGGTTTAATGCAGTACCAACAACAAGACCGTATATAATCATATCGATTGGCTATTCCAGTGAAAATCTAACCTTGATATGCACGTAGATTGGCAAGTGAACTCTCAATAATAGACAGATCCAGCAGAAAAAGAAGAAAAACAAAAAACAAAGATATCAACCTGAGTTAAAAAAGTTATATGCTATACTTCTCAAAATATAAAGACCCCATTAGACAACCATACCTTCCCACTAATTTCCTATTGATGCATACCCCGATTGATCTCCTTCACTATCATCGTTCTAGAAAGTTATGAAAAACATGTTAGTAGATTGGTAAATCAAAATTTAAATGCAGAAGGAATACTCTAGAGGTCTTTTGAGGTACTCACCAATCCAGAGTCCTGGTCACTGCAGGACTGAATGTATATGTCTTGGCCACCATAGTAGATCGATGAACTTAGATGACATGGTTCTATTTGCTCTGATAGATGGAACCCACTCTTCCATTTTCTCTGCACTTCAACTTCACTGCATGCCCTTTAGAATGATTACGAAAGTTTGGATTGATTATTTAGAGAGTTTTCAAACACAAAAACAAGGATTCAAGAACCGGTCACGATGCATCAAGTCATTAAATGACATAAAATAAGTGTATTCAAAACACGAGCAAAGAGTATAATCTAATTTCTACCATAATCTCTTAAGTTACCAAATAGTGTTAAATCAAATACTAGAGTTATAAAGGCTCTAGCAAGACAAAAACTTGAGCAAATTCTTGTCCATAAATATACGAATGATTTTAATAAAATCCTGAAAAGGCTAAAAATGATGTACAAACCATTGGTTGTAGGCTTTGCATTCAGGGCACATTCAGGGAATCTGTGGTAAAGCCACCATACCAGGACGAAAATACCTTCCTCCCGACACCTAAACCAACACCAACATGGTGTAATTAAAAAAACTAAAACTTCAACGATCGAAACAAAAAGAAAAGCGAGAAAGCAAAAATTGGGCTGAAAAGAGAACTTACATATGAGATAACACTGGCAAAGAACTATACAAAATACGTTAAAAAACAACAGAACAAGACCAATAATAAGAAACAATATCAAGTCTTTGTTTCCTTAAGCATCAATAATGTTTAGAGAAGATTAAAAAAAATTTCCCACTCGTAAAAAAAAAAAAGAAGAACAAAAATCTTTAAAACAAAAATCTTTTATTCAGCATCAAATAACCCAATTGAAAGAAGAACGGATTCAACCTTTGAAGCTTTATGTGACTAGAAACTCCATTAACAAAAGAATTAAAGTCCAAAGAAATGAAAGAGAAATCAAACCCCATAAAGATATAACTTTTGAATATGATAAAAGAAAATACCTTAGATTGAGGAGACAATAGAGCCCTTAAAACCTCATTACTTGTATGTTGTTGCAAATCTCAGCTCCTCTGCTAGACTCAGGATCTCCATGAATACTAACAGGATTTGTGAGCTTTTGGTTCTGTAGCCTTCCTAAATAAGGATCCAAAACTTCGATTACCATATTTTTTACCATGCTAAACAAGTTATCCCCTGTGATTAATTGCTGCATTTGGTTCCAAGGTATCGTATGGGTTTTTTCAAAACTAAAGGGAAAGGGAAAGGGAAAGGGGAAGGGATCGTATGGGTTCCAAGGTAAACCGATGAAAACGGCGTATGTGAAAAGGGAGTTTTGAGGATACCAATTTTAGGGGGAAATTTTAGGGTTTCGAAAGGAGAAGAAATTTGGTAATAAAAAGATGCCATTTTTTTTTAAGTAAAATGATTGTTTGTGGCGTTTTTTTAAAAAATGCCACTATTGCTTATTTTTTGTGGCGTTTTTTATATAAACGCCACTAATCTCAATTTTATACATTTTTATTTTTATATTTCATTTTTATTTATTATCAATGTTTTTATTTATTTATTAATGTTTTTTTTAAATCTAATATTTAAATATATCAAATGATTTAGATTAAATATTTTTGAAAATAAAAGTATTAATCTAAACCCTTAACCCTTAACCTTAAGTCATAAAACATAACCCCTAAACTTTTACCCATTAACCTCTAACCCTTACCCCCTATCATCTAAACTTTAAATGATTAAATTTTAGCATATATTTTTATAATTTTGAAACGATTAAATCAAAAATTTTCCATTATTCAAAGTGATGAAGTGCAATTTTACCTTTAGAATTTTTAAAAATTTCAAAAAATCAAAATGGAAAATTTTTCATTTTAGAAGGGCAAAGACCCTTTCAACCCCCTACTTATGCCCCTAAATATATATTAATTATAGGGTTTAAGATTTAATTGAATATGATTCACTTGAGATTAACATACTACCCATGGCCATTAAACCTTAAGCTGCATAAAACCCTAAATTATAGACCTTAAATCTTAAATATTAAACCCTAAACCCAAAAATAAATTTAATCAATATTAAGTATTGCTTCCGTAATTTATTATGAACATAAGCTTTTACATTAATATCTATGTATATACACATCAACATCCATATGATGTTTTTTGGAGTTTAGGGTTTTAGGGGTTATAGTTTAGTTTTTAAGGGTTTTTAGGATTTAAGGGTTTAGTGTTTTAGGGGTTATAAATTAGTGTTTATTATTTTTTTGGGGTCTTGGGTTTTACGGATTATATGACTTTTAGCGGCGTTTTATCGAAAGTGCCGCTAATGCTCTGGTTTTTAGCGACGCTTTACCAAAAGCGCCGCTAATGCTCTGGTTTTTAGCGGCGTTTCACCAAAAGCGCCGCTAATGCTCTAGTTTTTAGCGGCGTTTTTGGTAAAACGCCGCTATTGCTCTGTTTTTAGCGGCGCTATTGCTCCGTGTTTTATAATTTTTGCGGCGTTTTTTGATAAAACGCCACTAAAGCCCTATTTTCCTGTAGTGTGGGACACATATGAAAAGAACACCCCAAATCCATAATCCACTTGGATGTAAGTTCAAAGCTTTCACTTATTGACACCAACAAGAATTCATCACCCTTGTCATCGACCAAATTAGCATCAGCTAAATCTTCCTCGTTGCTCTCAGTAACCCTTTTATTTCGCAGATTGCAATAATCTGCCTTGACGTGACCTAACTTCTTACAATAGCGACATCTCTTGTTTAGCTTCCTTGATGCTACCAAAATCGAGGCTTGCCTATCTGACTTGCTATTCGAACCAAACTCATTTTTGAGTTTATTTTTGCTCAACAGATACATCCTCAAACGAGAGATATCTCTGCCATAAATTAGAGGTAAAGAGCACAATAATAGCATAGTCTGATGTTCATCGTAAATCTGAACCTCAATAATAGCATAAACAAAAAATCAAAACCAACAACTAAAAATTAAGAAAAATAAAAAAACCTTAAGCAAAAAAATTGAAAATTGAAAACCATTGGTGGCGTTATCAAAAATTGGTATTTGATTAAAAATTAAATATTGGAATTGGAATTGAAAATGAAAAATTTGACTTCCTAAGAACCAAAAGAATTAAAAAATTGGAATCATAAAACATTGAAAAAGAAGAAAACATATTTATTTATTTTATAAGTGTTTTAATTAAAGTTAAATTAAATTAGAAAAAATATTATAATAATAATTTAGGATCACCTTAATATAAGTTATTTTTAAATTGTAATAATATTTAACTAATTTCAATAAGCATTTAAATAAAATAAAAGAAAAGATAATTTTTAGTATTATGGCTTTATTTTTAACATTAATAATGAAATTAGTAGTAAGTTATATTCAAATGAAAATGGCATTCAAAGAGGTGGGAGATCAGTTTAATTGATAACAATGTAAATTTATATTTTAAATTTAATTTTGGTTCACAATACTTTTTAAATTTTAAGTTATAATATTTAATGATTTATGATAAATTTGAAAGATCTTAAATAAGTTAGACAAACAAAATCATAAATGAGAAAGGAGATAACTTAAATAATTTTCTAATATTATTGGTATTTATTTTTATTTAGATTCTCTTTTACAACGATAAAATTGTTTCTTTTTTCTTTTTGCAAAACAATTAAATGAATCAATCTCATAGTTATTTAACTTATGAAAAAATTATTATAATTTAAAAAAAATAATTTTAGGGAGTTATATTTTTTTATATTTTTTAATAAAACAACTAAATGATATAACATCAATAATTTTTTTTTTGGTGAAAAGAAAAGATTATAAAAAACTAAATCCACATAGGAGGATCCTCAATCAATCTTAAACCTAGACTTCTAGAACGAACTAATTTGGCCAAGCTATCGACGACAAGATTTTCATCACGAGGAATATGTTGAATCTTCCACTGCTTTAGAGCTTTAAGAATAAAATCGATTCTTCTGACGAGAGCAGAATTAGAAGTCCCTGAAGAACCTTTTTGAATAGCATTAACAGCTTCAATACTATCGGTTTGGATAACAACCCTTCCAAAACTTCTATCCAAAATACGATTTAAGCCATCTAATATCCCCCAAAGCTCAGCCTCAACCACCGTGCAGTTACCCAAATATCTACAATAACCCATGATCCACCCATCACTATGATCACACACAAACCCCCTAGCAACTACAAAGCCATCATCAAGTCTAACTGAACCATTAGATTTCAAGTTTACCCACTTGCTGCCTGTATGCGAAATATGTGAGTAACAATGCGCCTTGTGATGAGCTGTTTTTGAAGCTAATGAATATTGTTTTGCCTAACTGAAAGAAACTTTAAAGATCTCTTCGTAACTCCAAGAAAAGTCTTGAAAAATAAAATAGTTGCAGTGCTTCCAGATGCGCCAAGTGATAATTCCAAAAAAGCACGGCCAGTCCACTCCATTAAAAAAAATAGAGAAATGATTTTTGAGATTAATTGTCATCCAATTTTTAAGGGAACCAATATAAAATCTGGATCGTCTTTCTTCTGGGATAATATTGTCCTAGATGATTCTTGTAATAGTCTAGTTTAGACCCTAGTCAGATTAGTGGTTTCGGGACCACAAATCTGAGTTACAAAACGGTCTCAAAGTACGTATAAAACATTCTCGCATTTGTGTCCACAAAATCCACAAGCGCTGTTATTCCCAATGCCTCTCATTGTCCTTTCGGCATTCGTTAGGAGGCGATGCTTGAGGGCGAGCCATAAAAAGTATCGAATTTGCTGGGGACCACTGAAACTCCAAGGCATCTCCCAAATACGTTCTTTAGGATTTATTGTACCATCTCGGATCTTCTCATAGGCACTTTTGATAGAAAATAAACCTGTCGAGGTAGCTCCCCACACGATTTTGTCAGGTCCCAAAGAAGGGTGCGGTGGTGGAATTCCAACAATTTTTTTAACGATCTCTTCTGGAATCCACAAACGAAAAAGGTTTAAATTTCACGATCCATCACCTGCAAGCATATTACTAAGCCTACAATCCATATTAAGGTTAGAAGAGCATGGAATATAAGATAATAAGGGGCCACAATTTGGGATCCAAGGATCTCTCCAACATTGAATACTCTTACCATCTCCAACGGACCATAAGAGGTTTTCATAAATAAGGGGTCATACCTTAGCAATGGATCTCCGTAGAAAAGAACAACGCCCCATTGATGCATTTTCGGGTAAACCACTGGGGATTCCATACTTTGATCGAAGAACCCGAACCTACAGAGCATTGATATTAGAGACAATATTAAAACCCATCTTCATCATGAAAGAAGTGTTATGATCTTCCAAATGTCTCAGACCAAGGCCCCCGATTAATGGATCCTTATTAAACTTTTAAAGACGGGACCCCATTTGTCTCATCTCTTCTTCACAGATGACTTGGTTATCTTTTCAAGAGTTGATTTGAAGCATGGGTTACTTCTCAAAAGAATCATCGACCTCTTTTGTAACTTTTCAGGACATCGGGTGAATGCACAGAAAACTAATATGTTCTTCTCCCACGGAGTTAACGATAGCTTGAGTATCAGTTTGAACAGGCTCTTGGGGTTCCAAAAGGTTTAGGAGTCAGGATCCTACTTAGGCATTTTGCTTTTCCACAAAAGAATTACTAGTGCTACCTTAAAAGATTGAGCGGTTGGCAAGGCAATTCATAAAGGGATTTAATAATGGTAGATGGAAGCTTGCACTTGTAGATAAGGGCTATATATGCCAACCTCACCTATGTGGTGGCCTAGGGCTTAAAAAATTAGAGGATCAGAATGCCTCATTTTTACTAAAACTAGGGTGTAATCTTATTACCAAAGAAGAGGATTTGTGTGTAAAGGTTATGCGCACCAAATATAAAATAAAAGAGAGGATCCCTGAAAACATCAAGCGAGGAAGTTGTTTAGTTATTTGGGGAGGGATTATGAAGATGTGGCAATTACTTAAAGAAAATTTATGCTGGAATATTGGAGTTTGAAACTTAGTCCGCTTTTGGGAGGATTCTTGGATACCAAAAATAGGGCTTTTAAAAGCTTACGTAACTCATACTGATAGGTCTATCATAGATTGGCTTCTTAAAGATATGGTCGTTGAGTATGGAGTTTGGAATATGGAGGCTTTTAAGGAATGATTGCTGGAAGATATTGTCAAAAGGATTGTAAATATTTCCCCACCTCACCCTTTTGCTAGCCCAGACAGAATTTTTTGGGTACACACAACAAATGGAGGATTTTCAGTTAAAAGTGTCTACCATATGCTGAAAGCGGGAACATGGGATGCAGAAAAGGCTAAATGGAAAATTGTCTGAAAGTACAAAGGACCACATCGTGTTCGATTCTTCTTATGGCTCATCTACAAACAAAGTTTGCTTACTAATCAGGAAAGGGTATGAAGAGGTATTGGACAAAACATGGCTTGCCCAATTTGCCACCATGGGATTGAATATATTCTACATGTCCTAAGAGACTGTCTAGATACTAAAAAAATTTGGGAATACCTTGTGCCCAGGAATTATCAACCACAGTTCTTCAACAAAAACCTTGCAGAATAGATCATAATGAATCTGGAAAATTATGATTGGACGTTGGGTAATGAGGTGAATTGGTCTTCTCTTTTTTGATTACTAGTATGGCGCATATGAAAAAATAGAAACATTTTTGTGTTTCAAAGTATATCTTAGAATTTTATGGACATAATTAAGATTTCAATTAGTTGGGCGAAACATTACAACACAATGACTATGGGAAAATCGCCCAAAGAATTAATTTAGAATCTAGTACATTAGAAGAATCATAGACGGTTAAGGTTTGCTTAGGTTTTGGATTGTTTGTTTAAGTTAAAGTTTTTTTTCACCAAAAAAAATCTAAAGTTTTATATTTAATTTGATAATTTTTAATAAATTAAACTTATAATATTGGATTACATTTTTATTGTAATTTAAGCTATTCAAATCTAGAAATAAACAGTATTTAATTATTATATTAAAATTACCCTTTATACTCTTAACATTGTATGTTTAAAAAAAAACTTACATTAAATAAATACATAAAATTAATCAATTAAAAATATAAATATACATATCATCACCGTTTGGCATGGATTTTTTGTTGGTTCTTCTTTATCACCATTTTGTGCAAATGAGGTGTGGCTTTTTAATTGATGCATTGCCATGTTGCACTCTATTATTTATAGGAATACTGATTTAGTTGTCTTCCCAATTTAAAAAATATTTTTTATTAATTTTTACATTTAAATTATTTGTCAAATTAATCGAAATAGATAGACAAAATTTATATTTATTAACTTTGTTGATGTAACATGTACGTAGATGTCATGTTAATAATTAATTAATTTTTTAAATTTAAAAAAAAATATAGAACATATTTTTAAAAAATAAAAAAGTATTAAAAAATATTTTTAATTTTTTAATTTTTAAAAATTAATTAATTATTAATGTAGCATATAGTGGATTTTGAAGTAATTTGATAAATAATCAAATTCAATAACTAAAAAGATAAATAATGAATTAAAATAATTTTTTATAAAGTTAGAAAATTTTTTAAAAAAAATCATTAATTTGACTGCCACTTTTTTAGGTTATTCTGTTCATTTTCTTATATCATCCTTCACATTAGCTGTGACCTTTTTTTGGCTGTTGCCTGATGATTTTGACCATTTAAACCTTATTTAATTTTCCTTTTATTGGGCCAATATTCAATCTTTACTTGGATTGAAATTTGAAAATAGGTGATTATTCAACCTTACGAATCATAAAGACCGATGTTATACTCTTAATTTTTCCTACTTACCAACTCTTAATTGTATCATTATTCGTAAAAACACATTTATTGATCCGTCAAGATGAGTTTGACTAAAGTTTTTTTTTTTTTTTCCCTTTTGCTTGTTTAAGACTCTATTTGAATTGATGACATATTAATAAAAAATGTTATTTTTTAATTATTAGTTTTATATTAATATTGATATATTTTATAAGTTTGTGTAGCATTAATCTTGAAATACTAAACCAAATTTATAGCTCTTTTGCTGCTACATCTACCTTGATAGATGTTGGTCAAGGTTATCAATGAGAGACTCTTTATCTAAGCAAACTTAAAAATGATGGTTGATTTAAGTTTGAGTCGGATCCCCAACCGTTTTTTTAGAAAAATAATCAGATCGAATTCAGAATAAACTCGCCCTATTCTGCTATGAGATATTTACAATATTATCCCTCCTTATATATTAAGACTGAAATTCAGTTATTTTAAAAAATAAATAAACCAAAATTTCGGGTTTTTTACATCAATATTATAAAAAAAATTTATACACGAAAATAGATTGTCAATCAGATTAATTACGAAAATGGTATATTTTTTTAGGTCGTGCCTACCTGACAGGCACAATCGATTTTTTTAATATTAATTTTTTCGTTTAAAAAATTATTATTATATTATTTTTTAATATTTATATTAATATATATGTAAAAATACGGGTTTTATACGGGTAAAAAATACTCAAAATGGGTCGAGCTTGTCAGGTAGGCACAACACCCCCACTGCTGTTGCTGCCGCTCCACCTGCTTTTGCTGCCCCTGCATGCTGCCCATTTTTTCTCCATGCATGAGTCATATCACTCATGGGGAAAAAAAATTTATGGGGGACCTTATAAGCATGGTCCCCCCATATTGAAGCAGCCACCGATTGTGAGAAAGAAAGGAGAGAAAAGAGAAGAAGAAGGAAGAAGAAGAAGAAGAAAAAAAAGAGTAATGTATTATTTTAGTAATTTGTTATAAAATTATGGTGTTTTGTGAGTTTTTAGCAATGTAATTTTTTTTTTTAAATTGTATAATTAATTTGTTAGTAATTTATGATTAGGTTATAAATTATTAGTTTTTTTGTATTTTGTTATAGTTATTTGTTTTGTTAATAATTTATGGGATTAGGTTACAAATTGTTAGTGTTTAGTGTATTAGTGTATTGTGATTTTTTTAGTAATATATTTTAAAAAAAATAATTTTATAGCTATTTTATTAGTAATTTAAGATTAGGTTATATAAATTGTTAGTATTTAGTGGTTTAGTGTATTAGTGTATTGTGATTTTTTTAGTAATATATTTTAAAAAAATATTTTTATAGCTATTTTATTAGTAATTTAAGATTAGGTTATATAAATTGTTAGTGTTTAGTAGTTTAGTGTATTTGCGTATTGTGATTTTTTTAGTAATATATTTTAAAAAAATATTTTTATAGTTATTTTATTAGTAATTTAATATTAGGTTATATAAATTGTTAGTGTTTAGTGGTTTAGTGTATTAGTGTATTGTGATTTTTTTTAGTAATATATTTTTAAAAAATATTTTTATAGCTATTTTATTAGTAATTTAAGATTAGGTTATATATTGTTAGTGTTTAGTGGTTTAGTGTGTATTAGTGTATTGTGATTTTTTTTTAGTAATGTATTTAAAAAAATAATTTTATAGTTATTTTGTGTTAGTATATGATTATAAATTGTTAGTGTTTATAGTTTAGTGTTTTGTGATTTTTCAATGTAATTTTTATATAATGTAATTTTATATTATTATATATTTATTTGATAATTTTTATTGATTTATTAAAATGTTGATTAAATTTGTTGTTATATAATTTTATAGGTTATTTGGAAGTTCTTCTAATTAGGTATGTCTCTAGTTCTTTTTTTTTTAATTCGTATGTTTTTTATATTTAGATAGTTTATATGTTTTTAATTATATTATTATTGTTATCTAACATAAAAAAAATTGTAGGTAAAAAATGAGAAATTATGAGATATTTACCGTGTTTGTTTCTAAAATTTGAAATAATTTATTGTATCTTTTGAAATAAGAAAAAATGAATTCAATTTTTTTTAATTGCAGATTTGTAACAAATGGGTTCTTTGATTGATAATACAAATCACATATCAAGTACCATTAAGGAGATGGTAATAAATTTTTTATTTTATAGTCATGTTATTTGTTGAATTAAATTATATTGTATTAATTATTTCGTTAATATAATAATGTCAGGAGCCGTACAGCGTATTGAGAGGCCGTGTTAATAGTATAGGGTTTCAGCCAGATGAACGCCTAATACCGTTCTTGGAGTTAGTCGGGTTCGGATCAGCAGCATTGATCCGGACTTTTGATCTGCGATATGACTTGATTTCTTCTTTAGTCAAGCGATGGCGTTCGGAGACCCACACATTTCATTTGCCGTGCGGGGAGTGCACCATCACTCTAGAAGACGTTGCAGTACAGCTCGAGCTCCCCATCGACGGGAACGCGGTCACGGGCGTAAGTTCGATCTCCAGGCCGGCAACCCTTTGCTATGAATTACTTGGACGCTCGCCAAGTGAGGGGAAATTTTCCAGTTTGAGGTTGTCATGGCTAAAGGCCAATTTTGAGTATTTGTCGAGTACTATCAATGAACGGGAGGTGATGCAGGCCGTTCGAGCTTACATTATGCACCTTATAGAGGGTGTACTTATGACAGAATCAAACGGCAGTACTGTTCACTTAATGTACTTACCCCTATTATCTAATTTGCATAACACCCGTTCATACAGTTGGGGGTCCGCAGTGTTAGCCATGTTGTATCGAGAACTTTGTCGGATGACAAATCCTTCTGCGATGGACATAGGCGGATGCCTCATACTGCTGCAGTCGTGGGCACTTTACCGGATGCCATTCTTGGCATCAATTAGTCACCAATCATATATATTTCCACTCGTTAATAGGTGATGAATTTTTATGCGTTATAACAATTAGTTGACTTTTTTTTTCGGATTATGTTGTTCTAATAATTTTTTTCTTAGATGGAACACAAATCCGGGTATCGAAAGGTCATACACGGTTCTGATATACCGTCTGATGATCGAGAATCATTCTGGAGAGGGGGTAAGTTTTTCCAATATCAATTTTATTTTATTATTTTATTTCACTCGACCTACGTTAATATAAAAAATGTGATTAACTGTGCAGTTCATTTGGATACCGTATTCTATTCTAGAAATTATGGCGGTTATTCCCTAGTTTGCCTGCATCCACTCAAACTTATGGTGCATTAGCGCACCCGTTATCAATTTTCAGATAGTGGAGTGGTATCATGGTGATCGAGTACTTCAGCAATTCGGTTGTATTCAATATATCCCGAGTCCGCCAGTACGATTGGGGGATATCCATGGGATGACCAGGAGGGGGAGGCATGGGCTTGATTGGGGAAATGAGCATGAAGAATATGTTACGATGTGGAACAACCGCTTTGGGAAGGTACCTCAGATGGATCGTGGCTTGGATCTCCAGCCCTCGTTACAATACGTACAGTGGTACTGTGAGATAAGGAAACCATTTTTGTTTGGTGGGCGGTCGATGGTAGTCCCCCCGCATACGACACGAATTGGGCAACATCTTCTAGATCCGCATCATGCACCAGAGCCGGAGCCAAAGCAGGAGCCAGAGCCGGAACTACACTCTGGAGGTAGTTCTTATCATCCAGATTTCGGGGGCGATGACTATTTCTCGGGCTGCTCAGGCCACGGATATCATTCAGAGTTTGATATCTTCAGCCCACTACCACCTCAATACTCTACTCATCCCGGCTCATATTTATCTCAGTACTCTGCTCCTTCTGGCCCGTATCCACCCATGTACTCAACTCCTCCAGAGCCGTATCCACCGCCGTACTCTACTCCTCCCGGCCCATATCCACCGCCATATTCTACTCCTCTCTGCTCAAGTTCATCGATGGTATTTGAGCCATATGATTTTTCGTCTATGTTTCACACACCCCCACATACAGATGAAGAGAACGTTGATCGCCGTAGTCGTCCGCAACGTGAACGTCGGGCTCCACAAAAATATACCCCTAGACCCACACCATCAAACCATCAATTTTAGAGGGTTTTGTAATATAAATAACTTCTTTTTTTATGTAATAATTTTTTTGGCATTTTATTTATCAATTTAATTTATTTTTGGCAAATTATGTAATGAGTTTTTTATCATTTAATTACAAAGGATAGTCATCATTCCCTCTGTTGAAGAACGTAATTATAATAGTAAATGAAATACATCATAAATCCGAGTTAAGTATGAATGAACACAAATAGTCATGCTTCACCCAGAGTAAGTATGTAAATTGTATATAAACATATGCTTCGAAGGTGAATTTTGGATTTGCTTGGGTTGAAGTACATAATTGCAAAAAAAAGAGGAGTATTAGAAACAATCAATTTTAAAAGGATTAAAAAATCCATTTAATGCTACTCGGCGGCACTTTTTCTTCTAACATGTAATTAACAAAATCTTAATTTCTATCCGATCGCGATGATTGTCCAATATGGTAGTTTCGGAGCGGGCATTTATTTCGATTATGACCGGGTAATCTGTATACTCCACACAGCTTCCCATCGGATTTCTCTCTAATGTCCATTTCGTTACAGATTATAGATGATTGCGGACGACTTTTTAGGTTCCTACGCAACCCTTTGTCTGGGACAAGCTCAAATGTCGTCGGAGGAACCTCTAAGTAGATAGGTTAGGAAGTACAGGAAACTCATTCTCCCATACACGCAACGTGCGTTCGAGGGTATACACTTCATCGATAAATTGATCTACATTGAGTAAGACTTTAGCACAAGCTGCTACAACATGTGCACAAGGAAAATGAAGTGTCTGGAACCTCCTACAATCGCATCGTCTATTTCAGAGATCAACTCTGTAGGACCTAGGTGGTATACCGGTTCGATGACCGATGGTCTCTGTAACGCGAAACGTTTCATTACGTCGTGAATATACTTATACATTCATCGACCTCGCCATCTGATAGTTTGCAACCATTGCATCCCTGACATATTTGACAAACACATGTCCTGCCTCCATCTGGTTGACTTGTTGCTGACCCATTCTTGGCATCAAGGTAGCCAATCTGTAGAATGTAGCCTAGAAGACAGATGAAATTGGAAGATATCGTGTTTTCAATAACACAGCGTTGATGCCCTCCACCAAGTTTGTGGTCATTTAACCGTAACGAAAGCCCTCGTCAAAACTTTAAGCCCTCGTCAAAACTTTAAGCCCATTGCCACGGCACCATGGTACCTAACCATTGTCGGAAAGATGTGTTCGTTTGACCTTCCATGTCATTCTCAAGTCGAGTTATCCTTAGCCGAAAAATGTGTGGCTCAAGCTCGTACGCTGTGTATGTATTAAAAAAATATAAGTTACAGTCTCATCACAAAACATTAGTTATATATTGAAAGGATAAGGTTATTCTTTACCTATTTTCACAACTTGTCTTTTCCAGTCTGCATTCTTATAATCTCGATGGAAGTTAGATGTAATGTGCCGTATGCAGTAAACAGATCTCCATGGCACACCGGAACGCCTAATGGCGGCAATTAATCCTTTTCCTCTGTCGAAAATGATACAAATATTATCATTACTAATAACATATCTCCGCAGGTTTGTAAGGAAGAATTCCCACGACTCCATATTCTCTTTATCTACGATAGCAAATGCAATCGGAAGTACGTTATTGTTCCCGTCCTGAGCAATCGCAAGAAGTAAGATCTGTGTATATTTACCATATAGCCATGTCCCATCTACTTGCACAAACGGCTTGCAGTGGAGAAATGCACGTACACATGGATCAAACGTCTAGAACATCCGTTGAAAAATTCTTTTTCTTGGTTGTAGTTACTCATCCGGGCCGTAATAAAGTCGTGTCTGCAACTCAATGGCAGTCCCTGGTACGTACTCCCTCATAGCGGCAATCCATCCCTGCAACTCATTATATGATGCATCGAAATCTCCGTACAATTGCTCCATTGCCATCTGTTTAGCTATCCATGCCTTCAGGTGTGACACTCGATACTGGAATCATGCCTATATTTCAGTAATTAGTACCGAAACTTTAATGGTCGGCATGTCTTCAACTATTGGCATGATGCACAGACAGATTGTTTTGGAATCAAGTTTTCGATAATCTTCTGTCATACGTGATGAAGTGCATGTGTGAGGCCCAACAAATTTTTATATCTCCCACATCTGCGACTTTTGGATAAATGCAGCTCGTATCCGCCAATTGCAGCCTTCCGTCGACTTTCAACACTCTCCAATATATAATATCAATTTAGACACGATGACTTTATAGTCTACTGATATATTCATACTATACCGTTTAATGGCAAATACGCACTCTTCCTTATTTTTAAATCTCTGGCCCACGAACAACTCCTCAGGATCAGAATATATGGCCATCCGATGAGCAGATTGTATTTCAGGGTACTTTGGGAACTCGGCTACATGTGCCGCATCGGGGTCTATCCGAGACATGTGTGCCCTAGGATTATTATGTATCACAATACGACGAATTTGGTTCCCGACTAAAGACGCATTAACATTTACTTCCTCATTCACGCCTTCATCGTCAATATCATCTGGGACTTCATCCACGTCGGGATCACTTTCACTATCGACTTCATGATCAGAAGGATCACTACTATGGTATACATAATCACCAACCACAGCATTCTCAGGTGCAGCATCAAGATCAATGTCGATCCCATGTATAGTTGATTGACTACCAATGTATGATACCGGAACCACCATACATGGTTCTTGAGCTCCATCTTCTTCACCTAGTGGAGTGGGATCTTCAGTTTCGTCCACACCAGCTAACTCAGCAAATAACTGAATCAGTGCATTTTGGTTGCTCTAAGTCCCACAATAAAGAGCGACCATTGTCTCCACGTCTTCATCGTCTAGAAGTTCCATTTCGGTGAATTTTATGGGATCTGTCGAAACTGAAAGCTTGTAGAAAAGTTTCGAGATCCTTCTCCCACAACATTTATAAATTTTTTCACTAATTTTTTCCTTCATATCATCAAAAAAGATATTTCTATTGAATCTCATTGCTACTTGTTTGCGACATTCAAATATACATCCTACACTTGTTGTCAAAATTTCTCCATCAAAATAAACGTATACGAAAAAATGATTCTCCATATTCAATACTAGATCTGTTAAAAAAAATTTCAAAATTCTCAAAATAGTTTCGAATAGCAAAAAAGTTACATAAAATTTTTAATGCAAAATTTTTCATTCAGAAGCTAACAAAATTATTAATCTAACAAACTTTTAAATAATAAAATTTCTAACAAAATTCTACATTCTATTTAAAAATAAATAAATTAAAATACCTTATCCTTCTTCTTGCTTTCCTTCTTCTCCCTCTCTTCTTACTTCTATTTTGCTGCTAAATTTTTTGTATGTTCTTCATCTGATTTTCGGGGGAATATATAGGGGAAAAATTAAGTATGTGAGCCCCACCAGTTGCGCCTACCAAGAAGGCACAACTAGTCATGCCTGTCAAATAGGCTCAACTAGTTGAGCCTATCAGATTAGCGCAACATGTATGTATGCTTTTCTCGTCCATATACACGGGTTCTATACTAACCCAAAAAAAATATATAATAATAATTTTTTAAACGAAAAAAATTAATATTAAAAATATCGGTTGTGCCTGTCAGGTAGGCACGATCTAAAAAAATATACCATTTTCGTAATTAATCTGGCTGACAATCTATTTTCGTGTATAAATTTTTTTTATAATATTGAGGTAAAAAACCCCAAAATTTCAAATAAAAATTATAATTGTTCAGGTCTTTATTATAATAATAATTATTATTGCTAAAAATTAAGAACACGAGGGCATCAAAATTTGGAGTATAGAATGGGGGATCTCTTCTCTCAGTCCTGAGTCATATCAAAACCTGCACTGAGGCGCAGGTACGTACATGATTTGTCATTTGAGTGGCTGATTTGACCTTTCTGCATGTGGACACAAAATACCATTAATATTCAATGCCCTTTGTTTTTTTCTTGCCCACTCCGTCCAAAATCCAAATCTTTCTTCTAAACTTTACACGATTTTTTTAAAGAAATGCTATTATAAATTATAATTAGAGGATAAGTATAATACAAATATAAATATATTGTGGAGTGTGTCTCGTATTTTGGACAAAACAGGATTGACATTGGGATAAGAAAGAGTCGATATCCCGACCTCACGGCGAGGTAGCATGCCACATCACGACGTGGTGACGTGTTCTCTACTTAATCGGATTTCTTCTCCTAGTTAAACTCTGTTATATTTTCTTAGTTTATATTTTCTTAGTCTAACTCTAATTATTCTAGGAATATTTTAGTTATATTTGTACATGAAATTCAGCATATAAATAGACCTCTTAGCAATCCTAGACAATTTAGAATAACAACAACAAAATTAAAAGAGAGTTTATGAAAATTTCGTAGAATCTTTATATTTCAGAGTCAAGGTTTATTTGTCTCTCCATCTTGTACTCCATTTTTCGATTTTTTGCCATTTTAGTAAAGCTTCTATTTGCCTATGATTTTTTATCCTCTTCAGAAAGGTTTTTTTACGTAAATATTTGTGTCCAATTTTCTCGATTTTCGTTCGTGTTCGTTGCATAATTCAGGTTCGACCCAACATGTATGATTGGGTAGTTATATTATAGAATTAAACTAGTATAGAGTATAATAAATAATGAATCGAGAAAAACATGAAGAAAGTTTATACATGATATACGTATATAATGAGACTAGAGTATTATGCATACTAATTGTGCATGATAAAATTCGAACCTAAACATAGAAGGATTTAAAGTTTCCACTGTAATTGATAATGTCAATGTTTCGTTGCCAACTTTACACGATTTTTCTAAATGAGTGTTTGTATACACAAAATTTGCATAAATATTTTATTTTGGCATAATGTCAAAGTTAACTCTCAATGTTTATATCTTTTATCAATTTTGTCCTATTTTTTAGCTAACTTTGGCTTTTCGCCTTTTAAAAAAGAGTCAAATTTGCCAACAACCTGTAGGAAAAAATCAAATTATTTTTTTACAAGAATATTGACTACTGATTAAGTTTTAGCTTTGTTGGTATTAGCATTGTTGCTAGTGTAGGAATATGTAGATTTGAGTGTTCTTAAGCGTGTTTCTTCTTCGATTTGAGGGTTAGGTAGGGGTTATGAATAATTTTAGACATTGTATAAAAAAAGAGGAACATTCTTTTGACTAAAATGTTAAATTTTTAAACATTATAACCAAAATGGTAATCATATGTACTTTATAGTATATTTTACAATTTTTATGAACTTTTATTTTACTTTTCAATAATTTTAAATTTTTTGTTGTGGCATATAAAATAAATAATGTCACATCAATATAAAGTACATGTGGCCTGCCACTAGGTTTGTGTCATACCCCAAAAGCTGCAAATCCAAAAAAGTAAGTAAGGTATGTAAGTAAACTGTTTTGGAGCACTATAATAGTATAATCCGCCACCCTGACTTGTCGACGAATTAGAGTATTGGTGCATACTAGCGTTTAAGTACCCACCCATTAGTGGTATCTAAGGATTTAACTACAGGGTATCTTCAAATGAAGAAAAAATACATACAAGTAAAAGTACGCCCCAAAGTTTTTGGCTGAACATAAAGAGTCTACCAAGTGAATGAGAAAGTTGTAAAAGACTTAATTTTATTTAAAACCATGTTTTACACAAGTCACCGCCAAGGCGTAGGACGTTCGATTTGAGCACTGTTCAAATTGGTTCTGGTAATAGGATTAATTGGGAGTCAATTGGATTGATTTGATACTCCCCATAACTGGTCAAACAATAGCGTAAATATTCGTTGGATTTTCTTTTACCTACCCCGAGTTTGGTAGGGAAATCAGAGGGGCCGAGAGTATATAAAGTGAAGGAAGAGGGGCACCCCAGATGGTTTTTCTTTTTGCTAGACGTTCTGGTATTTTTTCTTAACCTAAATGTTTTCTTCTTCTTCGTTAATCTAGAGATAATATTTCATTAATTCAGTGGATGATTTAACCTTTTGGTAAGTCTTGTAGCTCTATATGTTACGATTGTTGAAGAGTAAGGGTGTTAAAAGGTTTAAGAATAGTAGGGTGTAAGTGGAAGACCCTACATGGGTCGCATGTAGTTGAAACATTAGTAAACTATCTATAAATGAGGATTCTAATGGAAATTTCATGATGTTTTAAGCACTTGTTACTACTGAATTGGGAAGGACAATTGAAACAGAAGCTCCAAACCGAGGTAAAGGTAGGTTACATAATTAAAAATGATGTTGGGACATCGAAAAGCAAAAGGAAAGACAAAGTTGTCGACAAATAATTAATTTGGTTTCTACTTTGATAATTCGAGTTCATTATATATTTATATGCATATGTTCGACTTGTTAAATGTTCCATAATGGTAAACTATAAGTGTGATTGTATTTGAAAGGTATGTATGTACTTAATTATGTGGTTTGCAATAATTGATATGTGATTTGTATATGTATATTGCTTGTTTAGTGATATATGATCACTAATCATGAATTTTCTCTATTAACGTTGTCGAATAGAGTCACGAGTATAGTTGACATGTCATAAGGTCTGGTTAATAGGTGAGATTTTAGCGCTTTATGTGTGTTATATTCAATGCCTTATGCGTGTTTCATTCAGCACTATATGTATATTATACTTAATGCTTTGTGTGTATTTGTATTCAGTGCTTTATGCACGTTACACTGGTGTGATTGGTGGGATTAGTGCATTTATGCCTGAATCGTACTTCGATGCATATATTGGTGTGTTGGTAGATTGATCTATATATCCGTCTTCTAACCCGAGTCAATTAATAAGGGCTAAACTAATAAATTAAATTTAATATGAAATAAGATATTTGATTATGTTAGTAAGGACTAAAACATAAAACTTACTGTTGATATTATCTGTAAATGATGTAATATATGACTTTGATTTGGTGAAACTAATTGTGAATACCCTAAGGGTGCATCGAAAAATTATATTACATAAATGGGCATCTATATGAAACAAAAATAATTGATTAACAATGGATCATTGGTTTAATGATATTATATGCTAAAGATATTGAAATTGAATTAGTTGCTGATTAATATGTTTATGCTTGATACTTAGTTGTTTATATGATTTTTGCTATGTTTATTTGAATTTGAATTGCGTTAGCACCACTGAGTATACATTACTCAGCGTACGACTATTTTTGTTTTTGTGCCCAAGTTTCAGATGAAAATTAAAGTAGATTCAAGGTCATCAAGAATCCATCTCGAAAGCTCATTTTGAAAAACAACTAGTTGCCTATTTTGTATGTATATGTGTGTTTTTGATTAAATAGCATGTACCTATGTTGGTTGTGGTTGATGTTGAAGTAATGTTTTAGTAAATTTGGTTAATAATTGTAACACCCAAAACTTGTATCAGTCGTTAGAATAGGTTTACGAAGTATTACCGAATAAGTTAGAACCTTTTATAACAAATAACATTCAATTATCAATTAAATTCCATAAATACATATAATATTTATAATGAAATAAAACATCCAATTACGGGCCTTAAATCGAGCTTTCAAAATCTTAAAAGTAAGTTACGACATTCAAGGACTAAATTGGAACAAATCAAACATTCAGGGAAAATAAAAAAATTCAAAACAGGGGTCACACGGCCGTGTCGCAGGCCATGTGTTAGCTTCTACGAAAACTACATCTATACACGCTCAAGGCACATAATCGTGTGACAGCCTGTGTCCCAGGCCGTGTGTGCCCATAATTGACCCAAATCATGCTCATTTTCACCCATGTGCTTAAGTACCTAAACAAATTCAAATACACAACTTTATAAGCCAAAAACTACCTTTCTAAATACTCAAACATGTCAAAGAAATCAACGTATGTACCTAACCAATGTGCCATCATTGACACCACAATACATTTCATGACATTTCATATTCAAAATTGCATATACAGGACACAATTTACACACCATAATCATCTATTTAATTTCATGCCATAGTTTAATTTGATGTCAAAATATTTCATTCTTGACCAACAATCTCACTTAGGTAAAACATGCATATCTCCTTTGGTTGTTTAAACACACATCACAAGCTCAAGTATAGCTTGTTCAAAACTAGGAACTAATATCACCTATACAAAAAGGGTCCTATTACATGCCATATATAAACCAAACCAAATTCAAATTCTACCAAGGATTTCCGGATAGTGTGATTTCTTATGTTGATCCAACTTCCAAGCCCACAGAATGTGTAATATCCCGAATTAGGGCCTAATCGGAATAGTGATTTCTTAACCACAAATCCGAGATAGAAATGATTATTTTATAATTATTTTGAGATTCATGATATGATTGCATGATTATGTAAAAATTTCGTGATGAAATTCTATACATAAAGTGCTTAAGTTGAGATTAGGGACTAAATCGAATAATTTGCAAAACTTGCATTCTAGAATTTTTTAGTATGAAATTGTTTTGGAATATTAATGAGGAGGTCTTAAATAGCAATTTGACCAATTTTTAAGTTTATGGACAAAAATTGGACATGGATGGAAATTTTAAAAGTTTAGTAAGGAAGGGCATTTTGGTCATTTGTATATTAAATGAAATAAAATGGGAAAAATAACACAAAATGATCATCTTCTCCATAAGTTGATGCTGAATTTTTCTGTCCACCATAGCTAGGGTTTCAACACTTTTAAACTTTGATTATCAAGAGAAACGAGATTCAAGTCGTGATCGAGGGAAAAACAAAGTTTACGAGGAATAGGCTCGATTGCTAATATTTTGTATCAAGGTAAGTTCATGTGTAAATATGGTAACATAATTGTCAATTTAAGTAATATAATGTTATTTATATGATATGATGATTATTATCATTAAAGTTATTTATATGATATGAAGATTTTTATCATGAAATATTATGCTTTATGGTTATTATTGAGTAATATGCAAACTATGTTTACTACTTGATAAATTTGAACTTCTACCGAGTGTCAGTTTCGATATTCCATGGAAGACGGCAAAGATATGTGATCGAGGAAAAAGCCGTTTGAACCTTGGGAATATATTAGAATACAAGTGACATGTCACTAGGATATTGAGTTCCGAACTCGTTGAGTTGAGTCCGAGTTCGTGAGATGTGACAAGGCATCCGAGCTCGTTGAGTTGAGTCCGAGTTCACTTATGGATGCGAACGACCGAGCTCGTTGAGTTGAGTCCGAGTTCACTTATGGGCAGGTTACATTGTAGCTTGGCTACATAAGTTCCGCACGCTATTGAGTTTGTCTAGCTGCAGGTATGACACTTACGTTCATGAAATCCATATATTCGAATTATATTCCGATGTGTTCAACGGGTGAATCTTAAGTGAATAAGGAAAATGCCTAAAACGAAGGTGATATGTTGGTAAGTGTGGTGAATGAGAAAATTTTGACAGGTATGTGCTTAAACCCTTGGGTTGAGAACTTGGTATGATGAAATCGTAGTAAGATATTAAATGCAAATGTAATGTGAATGTCTTGGTGTTGTTTATGCAAATGATGTTTATGTTGAATTGCAATTTTATGTTACTTGCTATTTGCATGTGAACTTACTAAGCATTTATGCTTACTCTCTCCTTTTCATTCATTGTATTTTTGACAAGCCGGCTTGAGAATCGGGACAGGTCGAAGACTCGTTCACACTATCCGAAGACTTAAATTGGTAAAATGGCTTGTATACTTTGAATGTGGCATGTATAGCACTATACTCACTTTGTGTAAACATCTTATGATATGGTTATGGTTCGGTAAGAAAAGGGTTTGTAAATGATTAGCCATTGGAATGGCCAATCTAAATCATATTTGATGTCATGTATGTTTAAAATGCTATTTAGTCCATGAAAATCTATAGTAAAGTGAAATTGGCTATAAAACAGAATTTCACAGCAGCAGTGACGTGAGTTTGAAAAATCACTAAAAATAGTATAACTAGATGATGAATAAAATATGGAATTGAAGAATTATGAGTCTATTTTCATATGGATGGAACAAAACAGGTATATGAGTTATAATTTATGAGATATTTAAATTTTTGTGAAACAGGGCCAGAGTGATTTCTGGATCTCCTGTTCTGACTTTGAAAATTCACTAAAAATTGTATAAAGATAATTAGAAGTCATGCTTTATATGTACAGATTCCTTATTGAGTCTAGTTTTAAGAGAAACAAACTTCATTTGAATTCTGTACAAAGAGAAAAGTGGTTCATAGTGAATGTGAGGTCGAGCAATCGAACCACAAACAGGGAGACTTTAACTAATAAACTGTACTAATTGGCCTGACCAAAAATTCTAGAAAAAAAAATTATTAGATATATATATATGAGTCTAGTTTCAGAGAAAATTTATGGATCTTAATTTCGAGTTTCGTAATTCGAGATATGGATTTTTAAGCGATCGTGATGTTTATTAATCGACTTATGTCCGAATTTTTAAAATAAATTGTTTGAGCTGCTTTTAAGTGATAAATTAAGGTTAGTAATACCTCGTGCTCGACTTCCGACGATGGTCTCGGGTACGGGGCGTTACATTTGGTGGTATCAGAGCAGGTTTAGTCGGTTCTCGGACTAACGTGTTGTACGTACGGGTTTTGCTATACATGCCATATACATATATTGCGATAGTGTGGCGAATTCTGACCCTTTTAAATAATTTTTTATATAGTAAATGGATGCCGATCCAGCTGCGGCTGATGATGTAGAGAGTAATGCACCAGCTTCGGCTGAAGGGGCGGTGCCAACTGAAAATCCACCTCCTACTGTTGGTCAAGGAGGAGGAGAAGGGGCTCGAGAAGCCTTTCTCCAGATGATGAATGTCTGGTATACTGAGTTTGTTCGTATGAACTCGAATGCACAACCTCCCCCACCTCCCCCGATTCCTCAACCTGTACCCCCGATGCCTCAAGGTGTAGATCTGATAAAATTTCATAGAACTCCAGTTGATAGAATTCGTAAGCAAGGGGCCGAAGAATTCAGGGTAAAAATTGATGATGATGCCGAGAAAGCAGAGTTTTGGCTTGAGAATTCTATTCGGGTATTTGATGAATTGTCTTGTACACCTGAGGAATGCTTGAAATGTGCTATATCATTGTTGAGGGATTCAGCCTATCATTGGTGGAAGACATTGATTTCAGTAGTACCGAAAGAGAAAGTAACTTAGGAGTTCTTTCAAGAAGAATTTCGGAAGAAATACATCAGTGAAAGATTTGTTGATCAAAAGCGTAAAGAGTTTCTTGAGTTGAAGCAGGGGAACATGACAGTTACTGAATACAAAAAGGAGTTCGTCAAGTTGAGTAAGTATGCTAGAGAATATATTCCTACGGAGGCTAAAATGTGTAAACGATTTGAAGACGGACTCAATGAAGACATTAAAGTATTTGTTGGGATTCTTGAATTAAAAGAAATGGTAATACTTGTTGATCGAGCTTGCAAGGCTAAAGAACTACTTAAAGAGAAAAAAAAAAGTAGAGGCGGAGACTAGAAATTGGAAGAAAAGATCGACGAGCAGTTTATTCTCACAGCAATCTAGAAAATCTAGAAATATGAATCCTCGTTCTTAGGTTTTTGCCGGACAATCATATGGAAATTCTAAGAAGAAAAATGTGGGTCCTAAATCTCAGACTACTTCCGTGGCTAGTGTGGGGAATTCGAGATTTGTTAAGCCCGAGTGCCAGTGATGTGGTAGAAATCATTTTGGCCTATGTAGAGCAAATGAATGTTTTCGGTGTGGTTCTCCAGATTATTTTATTAGAGACTGCCTAGAGAGAGTTGAGAAAGAAAAATTTTAGAGTGTAAAAGCTAGTGGTGCAGACTTGAGGGGAAGATATTCGGGAAAAGCTAGAAATGAAGTAAGCAGCAAAAATGTAGTCAGAGATTCAGTAGCTAAATCTGAAGCAAGGGCTCCAGCTAGAACTTATGCCATAAAGGCACGTGAAGATGCTTCATCACCGACGTGATTACTGGTATATTTTCTCTTTATGATGTTAATGTTATGGCTTTGATTGATCCCGATTCTACTCATTCATATGTGTGCATGAAATTAGTGTCTAGCATAAATATACCTATTGAGAACACAGAATTTATGATTAGAGTGTCGAATCCATTAGGCAAATGTGTGATAGTTGATAAAGTAAGCAAGAAATGCCCTTTAATGATTCGGGGTCATTACTTTTCGGCCGACTTGATGCTGTTTCCGTTTGATGAATTTGATGTTATTTTGGTTATGGATTGGTTGACATTGCATGATGCTATAGTAAATTGCAAAGAAAAGGTTATAGAATTAAAGTGTGAAAGTGGTAAAATTCTGCATGGTTGAATCGGAGCAAATCGAGGCATTATCTAGTGTGATTTCTTCGATGCCGCTCGAGATATTTGAGAAAGGGTTATGAAGCTTATTTAGCATATGTAATTAATACAAAAGAAATTGAAAAGAAAGTTGAATCAGTGCCGATTGTGTGTGAATTCGTGGATTTATTTCTAGAAGAATTGCCGGGTCTGCCTCCAGTCAGGGAAGTAGATTTTGGTATTGAATTGATATCGGGAACAGCTCTGATCTCGATTACTCCGTATAGAATGGCACCAGCAGAGTTGAAAGAATTAAAGTCGCAGTTGCAAGAGTTGACTGACAAAGGCTTTGTGAGACCGAGTTTTTCACCTTGGGGTGCGCCCGTGTTATTTGTGAAAAAGAAGGATGGTTCTATGAGATTGTGTGTTGACTATCGGCAATTAAACAAGGTGACAATCAAGAATAAGTATCCGTTGCCGAGAATTGATGATTTGTTTGATCAGCTAAAAGGAGCGACATGGTTTTCAAAAATTGACTTGAGATCTGGGTACTATCAGCTGCGAGTAAAAGAGTCGGATGTGCCTAAAACTGCTTTTAGAACAAGGTACGGTCATTATGAATTTTTAGTTATGCCATTCGGGTTAACAAACGCTCCTGCTGTGTTTATGGATTTGATGAATCGCATATTTCGGCCATACTTGGATAAATTTGTTGTGGTGTTTATTGATGATATCTTAATTTATTCAAAAGATGAGATAGAACATGCTGAGCACTTGAAGATAGTTTTGCACACTTTGAGAGATAAACAATTATATGCCAAGTTTAGTAAAAGTGAGTTTTGCCTTCGGGAAGTTGGATTTTTGGGTCATATTGTTTCAGGTGATGGTATACGGGTTGATACTAGTAAAATTTCAGCCATTGTTGATTGGAAATCACCGAAAAATGTAACCGAGGTTAGAAGTTTCTTGGGGCTAGCTAGATATTATCGGCGGTTTGTAAATGGATTTTCTATAATTGCTGCTCCTATGACTAGACTACTCCGAAAGGATGTTAAATTTGAGTGGACGGAAAAATGTCAACAAAGTTTTGAAGAATTGAAAAAGTTATTAACTGAAGCACCAGTGTTGGTACAACCCGAATCAGGTAAAGAATTTGTGGTGTATAGTGATGCTTCTCGAAATGGCTTAGGATGTGTACTTATGCAAGAAGGAAAAGTGGTGGCTTATGCTTCGAGACAGTTAAAATCTCACGAAAGGAATTATCCGACTCATGATTTGGAATTGGCTGCTATAGTGTTTGCTCTGAAGATTTGGCGACATTATCTGTATGGTGAAAAGTGTAGAGTATATACAGATCACAAAAGTCTTAAGTACTTGATGTCACAAAAAGATTTGAATTTGAGATAGCGAAGATGGTTGGAGTTATTGAAAGATTACGAGCTTGTTATTGACTACCATCCGGGAAAAGCGAATGTGGTCACTGATGCTTTGAGCAGAAAGTTACTGTATGCTTTGAGAGCTATGAACACTCGGTTAAAGGTATCAGATGATGGTTCAATTCTAGCAGAGTTAAGAGCAAGACCGATGTTTTTATAAGAGATTTGTGAAGCTCAGAAAAATGACCAAGATTTGCAAACCAAAAGAAAGCAGTGTGAAGTTGATACGAGATCAGATTTTAGAATCGGTTTTGATGGTTGCTTGATGTTTAAAAACCGGATTTGTGTACCAAAAAATGATGAGTTGATTCAAACGATTTTGCATGAAGCACATAATGGTTGTTTGGCGGTTCACCAGGGCAGTACGAAAATGTATAATGACTTGAAAAAATGTACTGGTGGAGTGGAATGAAAAGAGATATCTCCGAGTTTGTATCAAAGTGCTTAATTTGTCAACAAGTGAAAGCTGAACACCAAGTACCTTCGGGACTACTTCAGCCTATCATGGTTCCTGAATGGAAATGGGATCGGATTACTATGGATTTTGTATCAGGGTTGCCGTTAACTCCAGGGAAGAAAAATGCCATCTGGGTAATAGTTGACAGACTAACTAAATCGGCTCATTTTATTCCGGTACGTAATTTTATTCCGGTACGTACGGATTATTCTCTTAATAAGTTGGTTGAATTGTATATCAGTGAGATTGTTAGACTTCATGGAATACCCTTGTCAATCATTTCGGATAGAGATCCGATATTTACTTCTCGATTTTGGTAAAAATTGCAAGAGGCATTAGGTACAAAGTTAAATTTTAGCACTGCCTTTCATCCATAGACTGATGGACAATCAGAGAGAGTGATTCAGATTCTTGAAGACATGCTCAGATGTTGTGTGTTGGAATTTCAAGGTAGTTGGGAAAGATACTTACCGTTGGTAGAATTTGCTTATAATAATAGTTATCAGACGAGTTTGAAGATGGCACCTTATGAAGCATTGTATGGTCGTAAATGTCGAACGCCATTGTATTGGACTGAACTCAAGGAAAATCAGATTTATGGAGTTGATCTAATAAAAGAAACCGAAGAAAAAGTGAAAGTGATTCGAGATTGTTTGAAAGCTGCTTTGGATAGACAGAAATCTTATGCGGATTTGAAACGAAAGGAAATCAAGTTTCAAGTTGGTGATAAGGTATTTTTAAAAGTGTCTCCATGGAAGAAAATTCTTAGATTTGGACGGAAGGGCAAGTTAAGTCCGCGTTTTATTGGACCGTATGAAATAATTGAAAATGTTGGACTAGTAGCTTATCAGTTAGCATTACTATCTGAATTACAGAAGATGCATGATGTGTTCCACGTAACTATGCTACGTTGGTATCGTTCGGATCCTTCACATATAATTTCATCGACAGAAATTAAGCTACGGCCCGATATGACTTACGAAGAAGAACCGATTAAGATTTTAGCTCGAGAGGTCAAGCAATTAAGAAATAAAAGTGTCGCTCTCGTGAAAATATTGTGGCAAAAGCACGGAGTAGAAGAAACTACATGGGAATCTGAGGAAACCATGAGAAATCAATACCCACACCTGTTTATCGATAAGATTTTCGAGGACGAAAATCCTTAAAGGGGGGAGAGTTGTAATATCCCGAATTAGGGCCTAATCGGAATAGTGATTTTGTGACCACAAATTCGAGATAGAAATGATTGTTTTATAATTATTTTGAGTTTCATGATATGATTTCATGATTATGTGAAAATTTCGTGATGAAATTCTATGCATAAAGTGCTTAAGTTGAGATTAGGGACTAAATCGAATAATTTGCAAAACTTGCATTCTAAAAGTTTTTAGTATGAAATTGTTTTGGAATATTAATGAGGAGGTCTTAAATAGCAATTTGACCAATTTCTAAGTTTATGGACAAAAATTAGACATGGATGGAAATTTTAAAAATTTAGTAAGGAAGGGCATTTTGGTCATTTGTATATTAAATGAAATAAAATGGGAAAAATAACACAAAATGATCATCTTCTCCATAAGTTGCTGCTGAATTTTGTTGTCCACCATAGCTAGGGTTTCAACACTTTTAAACTTTGATTATCAAAAGAAACGAGATTCAAGTCGTGATCGAGGGAAAAACAAAATTTACGAGGAATAGGCTCGATTGCTAATATTTTGTATCAAGGTAAGTTCATGTGTAAATGTGGTAATATAATTGTCAATTTAAGTAATATAATGTTATTTATATGATATGATGATTATTATCATTAAAGTTATTTATATGATATGAAAATTTTTATCATGAAATATTATGCTTTATGGTTATTATTGAGTAATATGCAAACTATGTTTACTACTTGATAAATATGAATTTCTACCGAGTGTCGGTTTCGATATTCCATGGAAGACGGCAAAGATATGTGATCGAGGAAAAAGCCCTTTTGAACCTTGGGAATAGATTAGAATACAAGTGACATGTCACTAGGATATTGAGTTCCGAACTCGTTGAGTTGAGTCCGAGTTCGTGAAATGTGACTAGGCATCCGAGCTCGTTAAGTTGAGTCCGAGTTCACTTGTGGATGCGAACGCCCGAGCTCGTTGAGTTGAGTCCGAGTTCACTTATGGGTGGGTTACATGGTAGCTTGGCTACATAAGTTCCATGAGCTATTGAGTTTGTCTAGTCATGGTATGACACTTACGTTCATGAAATCCGTGTATTCGAATTATATTCCGATGTGTTCAACAGGTGAATCTTAAGTGAATAAAGAAAATGCCTAAAATGAAGGTGATATGTTGGTAAGTGTGGTGAATGAGAAAATTTTGACAGTTATGTGTTTAAACCCTCGAGTTGAGAACTTGGTATGATGAAATCGTAGTAAGATATTAAATGCAAATGTAATGTGAATGTCTTGGTGTTGTTTATGCAAATGATGTTTATGTTGAATTGCATGATTATGTTACTTGCTATTTGCATGTGAACTTACTAAGCATTTATGCTTACTCTCTCATTTTCATTCATTGTAGTTTTGACAAGCCGGCTTGAGAATCGGGATAGGTCGAAGACTCGTTCACACTATCTGAAGACTTAAATTGGTAAAATGGCTTGTATACTTTGAATGTGGCGTGTATAGCACTATACTCACTTTGTGTAAACGATCTTATGATATGGTTATGGTTTGGTAACAAAAAGGTTTGTAAATGATTAGCCATTGGAATGGCCAATCTAAATCATATTTGATGTCATGTATGTTTAAAATGCTATTTAGTCCATGAAAATCTATAGTAAAGTGAAATTGGCTATAAAACAGGATTTCACAGCAGTAGTGATGTGAGTTTGAAAAATCACTAAAAATAGTAGAGATATAAATAGATGATGAATAAAATATGGAATTGAAGAATTATGAGTCTATTTTCATATGGATGGAACAAAACAGGTATATAAGTTATATTTTATGAGATATTTAAATTTTTGTGAAACAGGGCCAGAGTGATTTCTGGATCTCCTGTTCTGATTTTGGAAATTCACTAAAAATTGTATAAAGATAATTAGAAGTCATGCTTTATATGTACAGATTTATTATTGAGTCTAGTTTTAATAGAAACAAACTTCGTAGTCTTTTAAATTCTTTACAAAGAGAAAAGTGGTTCGTAGTGAAAAGAGGTCAGAGCAGTCAAACCCTAAAATAGGGGAGACTTTAACTAATAAATTGTACTAATTTTCCAGACCAAAAATTCTAGAAAAAAAATTATTAGATAGATATATGAGTCTAGTTTCAGAGAAAATTTACAGATCTTAATTTTGAGTTTCAGAACTCGAGATATGAATTTTTAAGCGACTGTGATGCTGTTAATCAGCTTGTCTGGAATTTTTTAAAATAAATTATTTGAGCTGTTTAAGTGATAAATTAAGGTTAGTAATACCTCGTGCTCGACTTCCGGCGATGGTCTCGGGTATGGGGGCGTTAGAGAACGTAATCTGCAAAAATGAACCAAATACCGGTAAGGTTGAATAAAGCTTAGTAAGTTTGTTTAATTAATCGGTATACTTTTCCAACTAAACATAATAATCAACTTGTAACTAAACAATGAAATTCTCGTAAATCTCAACTTTAGTCAGAGAAGTGATAATCAGTACATTATTTCAGTATTTGTTTTCGAATCATCAGTATAATGAGATTTTATTTAGTATAACCAGTGGATAATGTTCGTTTGAGCAACTTTCAGTACAATCAATGGGTATGGCTCGATTGAGCATACTTTCAGTAGAATCAGTAGGTATGGCCCGATTGAGCATACTTTCAGTTGAATCAGTAGTTATGGCTCGATTGAGCGTACTTTCAGTAGAATCAGTATCCCATTTTTATCAAGATCATACTGTCATACATTATAAAATTTAATAAAATGATATTAACATAGAATATAAAAATCATTAGAAGTATAAATAATCGTACGAACTTACAAGATTGATTTGCAGTAACGACTCAAAGTATCTCAATTAGTGATCGACGTAATATCAAATCATTATTTTCATTTTCAATTACACATCAGTATAATCTAACATTATGAAATTAGTTTCATATATTGCATTTAAAAATTGTACTAAAATTAAACTGAATGAACTTACCAGACTAACTACAGCAATAATATAAGTTTAGGGACTATTTAGTAATTTTCTCTTTTCCTCGATTATTAGCTCGTCCTTGATCAAAATAATAATTTCATTCAATTATCAATTTCAAGCAACATAATTAAATATTTTATGCAATTAAATCCTTTTTTGACATTTTTTACAAAATTACCCCTGACATTTTACTTTTATGCAATTTAGTCCCTAAGTTCAAAACTTGCAATTTAACCAATTTTAACCAAATTTAAATTCAACCGAATTGTATAGGGCCTCCACACAGCCCATAATTTCTGTTATTTCACAAAAATCCTCTGTGATTTTATCACTTTAATGACTTAGTCCTTAAACATTAAAATTACCAAAAATTACTTTACAATATAGTCCTATTTAGCATTCAAGCTTTATAATCTACCATAAAACTTCAAGAATATCCAAAACTCATCAATGGAATAATCCATAATCTTTAATTGTTTTGAAAACGGAAATACAGTTTAGCTTGACCTAGTTGCAACGATATCAAAAATATAAAAATTACAAGAAACCATTAAAATTGGCTTACCAAATTGAAGGACAGGCTTAGTTGAAGCTTCCTTCACCTCCAACAATGGTGTTTCGTCATTTTTGGGAGAAGAATCAAAGAAATTACATTATAATTTAGCTTTTATTTTAATTATAATTCATTTATTTACAAATTTACTATTATAACCTTCTAATTATAACGTATATAATTTAAAAAACATATCCATAAATGTCCAATATATAATTATATAGTATAATTACCATCTAAGGAAGGTTTAATTGCATAATTAGTCCTTTAATTGTTTCAAATTATTGATTAATTAAGCTTTATTTCAATTTAACCCTAAACTAATTAGGACTAAATAAGGAAATAGCCCAAAAGTTAGTGGATTTAATCATGTCACCACCGCTTGGACTTTTTAACCATGGTTTAATCACGATTTTGGTCCCTTTAGTATTTTAAATCTATAGCAATTGACTTTTACCTCTTTTACAATTTAATCTTTTTACCTTACTTAAGCAATTAATCGTAAAAATTACCAGACCAAACTTCCATTCGCCTATAATAAGACTCTCTAAATATTTAATAAAAATATTTAAGGCTTTAAATTACAGAAACGAGGTTATAATACCTCATTTTCAATAACCACTTGACTTTTGAATCGAACCACTTATACTAACTTTCAATTCAGTTAGTTAAAATTTCTCAAATCAAAATTCAATATAAAAATTATTGTTGACTCGTATAATTTAAATACTAATTATACGAACTCACTCATTAAATTTGTGGTCTCGAAAACACCATTTCTGATTCCTCTGAAAAACCGATTGTTACAATAATGTTTTGATGGTTGAATTTCATCTTTTAATTCTTAGTTATCTATGTTAATTTATATAAGTTCGAATGTGCTAGTTAGTAGGTTAAGTCTTGATAAATTGGATGCTATGATTTGATATAGTGTGGTTGTGTTTACTTGTGTTAAATTGTTGGATTTGTATTGGTGCTATGTTTGGGTATATTTTAGGTACATTTTGGTATGGTTTGGATGCTTAAAAATGTGTATTATAGGTCATTTTGCCAATTGATCTCGAAACAGGAAGAAAATGTTTCAAGACCTTTATAATAAAATTTACCATATTGTACACTCATATGTTTAATGTCTCGAGACTAGATAAGTTGGTCTCAAGACAATCCAATCAAGGTCTTGAGACAATGGTACATCAAAGTTAAATATGTAACACCCCTTACCCGGTCCGATTGTCGGACCCGAGTTACAAGATGCTACAACAGTCAACAGAATCAAACTCATACATTTATTGCAATAGCATTCAACAATTCAATAATTATGATTCAAGATTAATGTTTAATATGAATTACAACAATTCCGAGTCTTAAATGAGCATACAAAAGCTTTTAGATTGACCTGAGTACAAATTAGGACTAAATTATAAAATTTTAAATAACTAGGGGAAAAATCATAAAATAGGGTCACACTACCGTGTGGCAGGCTGAGGTCGTGTCGTGCTGAATCACATGTGTGTCAAACTCGTGTCACAGACTGAATTCGTGCAAAATAGAGTCACACGACCGTGTCACCAGACTGTGTAACAAACTAATGTCGTATGGACCCAAATGGAAAATTCTTACAAATATTCATACGACCGTGTAACCAGGCCGTGTAACTAGGCCATGTTTAACCAAACCACCTTGATCATACAGAGTACACGATCGTGTCACTTGCTCATGTATGACACACAGCCGTGTGTTAGCCCGTGTGCACAAAAATAAACATTTACAATCAAGTTACCACAAACATGCAACCATTTATGTTGGGGTGTAAATTGGGTTAAACTACAAAGAATCGATTTAAACATTAATGAATTGATTCTTACAAAAAAATCAATTCAAACAAAAATACAATCAATTTAAACACATAAACAATCGATTTAAACATAAGAACAATCATTAAACATATAGACAATCGATTTAAAAATAAGAGCAATCAATTTAAAAGAAGTTGTATTCTAACATTTTCCACTAACATATCAATAACAATTCAATCCAAGTTTGGCCAATTCATAATCATCCAAATCAACCATTTTACCAACAAAATATGCCATTCATGCTTCAACCTTTACTTGACTTAATGTCAAAACCTATCCATAATATAACATTCATCTATCAAGACATCATCTACTATGCATACCAAATTTAACATATACTTTTCAACTATTTCACTACCATCATAAACATAGCAATTGGACCTTCATTAACTCATCTCACAATCAACCAACTATTATATACACATAAAATACACCAAAATACCAAAATATATCAAAACATCATAAACAACTATAACATTGTATAATCACAAGACTCTCCTAGATACATGCCATTAACAACTTAAACATTACCAACATTTTGGGTATAGGATCATTGCTGGATGTTGATGTTAACGCTTGAACAAAATAACAACCTAACCCGCGCACAGAAAATAAAAATTGTGCGCTAAGTATAACTCTGTAGTATTTCTATAATCCAAATTCAAAATTATAATATAGAACACACAAAAATCACAATTTGAATATCGTAAGGTATACCCATATAACCGTTAAATATCATGACTTCAATATATTTAAACTCATATTTGACGTTTCAACAATGTGATGCCACATTTCTTGTTCAATTTCGAATATTCCATGTCATTTAACTCGATTAACTAATACAACTATTATATTCACAATTCATTTTCAAATTTTATACTTTTTAACTTCCTATTAACCTGATTTGAACTCGGACGGATATGCAGATCCAACCAACACACTAGTTTGGCACACAGTGCCTCATCAGATAAATCTGAAGTAATAAGTTGCGCTTAACCCTCATCGATATAACTGAAGTAATTTGGCACCCAGTTCCTTATCGACTCGAAGTCAAAGTAACCCTGAGCTCTTCCTATCCTATGGCATGCCAATTATACCTGACCCTACCCGAACAGTTAATAGGGTAGCCATTTCTTAATTTCATTTAGGGATGA
This sequence comes from Gossypium anomalum, assembly GCA_025698475.1. Lineage (NCBI taxonomy): Eukaryota > Viridiplantae > Streptophyta > Magnoliopsida > Malvales > Malvaceae > Gossypium > Gossypium anomalum. The sequence goes on from CM046966.1 coordinate 24,799,123, forward strand.
GCATTCGATCGAATCAAATCAAATTGAATGATTCATTCTGACATATTAATTATTTAGAATGAGAAATCAACTAGTTTAAAAAATAAATAAATATATATTTATTTTTTTAGTTAAAATCAACATCCAAATATAAGTTCAAACTCTATGTTTTAGCTAAATTTTATGTTTAATTTTTACACTAAAAAAATTAAAATTTAAATATTCCAAAAAAATTATTTTCAAAATCTTAATCTAAATTTTTACCCTTAATATTTACACTTGATGTCCATGAAATCAACTAAAAATTTAATTAAGGCAAGTGTGCCTATCAATTAATAGTATAATTATGGTGAGTAAAAATATCGCTCCCACGAAGACTAAAAGTACTAGTAATTAATGTATTTCTATTATTTAATCAATAAATTCGAGTGATTGATTAAAAATTAAAATTAACTAAATTAATTAACTACGAATGCGACAAAGAAACATTCAGGAAAGTAACCGATTAACAACCAAGAAGCAAAACAATATCTAGGAAAGAATTCACCTAGATTTCATCTGTCATTATCGATCTAAATTGCGCAATTTCTTTACTTAGCAATTTCTTTACTTAGTATCTTAATCAGTAGAAATCCCTAAATTATGCTAATATCTCTTTTCAAGAATAAGAGCAACTGACTCTAGGTTGATTAATTGAAATTTCTTTCTAATTAAAACCTCTATTATATCATTAATTCGATATATGGATTCCCTTATTAGATTTGGCCCTAATTCGGTACATTTATGTCATCCTATTTTTAGGATTGCATGCAACTCCACTCAATTACACTAGATCTACTCTTAACCAGAGTCTATTTCTCCTTTGATTTAAGCACATCAAACATGAATCAATAATCTAGAAGTATCAAACTAAGAATTAAGCACATAATTGAGAACAAGATCTAAGTCTTTATTGCGTAAAATAAAAATCAAACGAAAAAATCCAACATAGGATTCATCTCCCTAGGTATTTAGAAAATCGGTTCATGCTTGTAAATAAAAACATCCAAAATACAGTATAATCACAAGAAATAAAAAAACTCAAAATAATTTCTAAAGAAATCAAAATGGAATCTTCAATCTTGAAGGAAATCTGCTTCAGAATCTGCATCAATGGTATTGTTCGAGTTATTATTGAGTATTTTATGGCGGCTAACTCCTATCTTCTTATTTTTGTCATATATAGGTCTTAGAATACCAAAAAAAAAAAATCCTAAAATTTGCATTTTTCGGTTGTTTGGAGTGCAATTCGCGAAATCAACATGGCTTGCCACGTGGTCGTGTGGCTCACACAGCCATGTGTCCAGGCTTTGTAAAATGGTTCAGGCCGCGTCGCTCCTGTAATTCGCTCTGATTTTTTGGTTTTCCCTTTTTTTTTTTTTTTTTTTTCTCCCAAATGCTCTCCTAAGTGTACATGAATTTAAAGGATTAACAGCATAAAATTCACCATTGACATCGAATAATCACTCAAAATCGCATTAAGAATGAGACTAAAACATGTCACTTTTAGCACTTATCAACATTGATAAATTAGGAGTCGAATTCATAAAAATATTATAGAAGTTCCTATATTAGATTCAAATTGCATTTCACTATCTCTACTGAAAAATGGATAAATTAGTCTCTTTACATTAAAATAAAGAGCAAATCGATCTTTCTATTAAAATTGTTATTCATTTTTACTATTAAAAACTAGTCCTTATATGTCAACGGGGTTAGCAACGACAAGTAAAATTACGAGTAGCCAACCATTGCTAGGGTTGTAAATGAACAAAGCGTTTGGGGAACAGTTTATGAATAGTCCGGTTTTTGTTCATTTAAGTTTGTTAAACGAACATGAACTAGATTTTGAGGCTCGTTTATTAAACGAAGCAAATACAAACAAAGCTTATTCAGTTCATTTATGTTCATAAACAAGCTCATTTATATTCATTTAAAACTCGTTTAATAAATTATTTAAAGCTCATTTATTGTTTCATTAGTATATGTTAATAAAATTATTTTGTTTGTATTTTTTTATTTATAATATAATTATTAATTTTTTTGAGAATAATATAATTATTAATATTTATATTTGATTATTTTATATCTAAAAAATAATATATGGTTTATTTGTTTGTTATTTTTAATTATATATTCATAAATAATTTTTAAAATATATTTGTGAACATTAAACAAATAAATATAAACATATTTAATTTTAAATAAATGAACACAATAAAGACACTTTAAAAATTTTAACAAACACAAATCAAACACAAACAAAACATAATTAACTTGGTTTCGTTCACAGTGTTGATGAATTGCGAACAAAAGTCCAGCAGTCAACTCCCCACTCAATTATGGGAGAGAGCAGGGCGCAGTAGCTAGCTATAGGTGCTACGTCTATGTCTCCAGCACTTAAATGTGGGCAAGACATGAAACGTGTGCAACATTATTTCACATAAATGCAGCTAGTAATCTATGGAAAGAAGTGTCATACGTGGAGTTGCTCCATTTTCTACCTCCTTCAACACGCTTTTTGGAATGAGAGATCATAGATTAGACCTTAGACCAACCCCCAATGTAATTAAATTTCTTTTACTATATATTTATTTTATCAAATGTTTCTTTTCAACTCCAATTAGATATGCATAAAGTTTAATTTATATGACTACTGTTCAATATTTTGATGATTTGAATTATAAAATTATAAATTATAAATGTAAATTTATTTTTAAATTACGATATCTAACTATTGGGGATCGACTCGATTAAGGAACGAACAAGTAAAAGAAATTAAAAAATTGAACAAACAAATTTAATATGAAAAAATCCCTCCAAAGAAGACAAAAAATTACAGATAAAGATAATTTTACTATAATAACAAAAGAACGAAGAGTACAAAAGATGAAGATAAAAATTAAATCTCGAAAACTGAAAATAAAAAACCCTCAAAGCATAAATACAAAAATTTTTCAAAAAGTGTTATGAGTTCTAATCTTTAATGAGTGAGCCTATTTATAGGCAAATTTTATAGGTAAAATAAATTATGTTAATAAATATTAAATAAATTATACTAATAAATACTAAATCTTCTAGAAAAAAAATATTTTTACAAACAATCTCTTATTTTATTTAATAAAAATTTGGGTAACATAACTTTAATACTAACAAATTCAAAATTATGTATTTTTCTAATTTTGAAATGTGACTTCATTTATAATGGAACAAGGGTAGAATTATATAAATTCCCAAAAGTAAAATTCCTTTAATGCTCGTGCTAACAGGAGATCAAATTGATCAAAAAAAGGTTTGTGGAGGGTAAAAATGGTGTTGCTGAACCAATTAATGGTGATCAAATATGTGAGAGCGTAAAACCTTGAAAATGTGTTGTTAATGGAAATGAATATTTTTAATATCGCTTAATATAATGAAAAGTGATTGTACAATAATTAAATGGTTAATTGAATTTTGAATTCAAAACAATATTCAATTGGGTTTTTATAAATGATGAATTAAGTTATTTGAAAAACCAAATTTTGTGTAAACCTTGACAGTTGTTATATTTGCCATGTGCAATGTGAGGAAAACTGATAAATTCTCTTTAAAATGTGAAAAAAAAAATCCATAAAAATCATAATAAATATATGGAAGTTGGGTTTTCAATGGTTTAATTGATTGCTTATACATTCGATTAAAGACTCCATTGAATGTTATTTTTTATGATTTAAATGATTGTTTATATTCGATTATTCAATTATTGTACAAGAATTTTTTTATATTAAATCTTTTAATTATTATGATTTAAAAATAAATATTTTATATTTAAAATAGTAAAAATAATTCAATTTTTTATTAGAAATTATTTTAAAAACTATATAAGAGTTATTGATTTTTTTATTTACTTGAAAAATATAATTTATTCTAGAAATATTTATGAATATACTTTGAAATTGTTTTACCAAAAATAATATTCAAAAACTATAAAATAAAGTCTATTTTGTCAAATTAAGTCTAAAAACATAAACCCAAAATTTATATAAAAAATCAAGAACCGATCCAAATCAAATTATCATAAATGGTTTGAAATGTAAAAAAACTCTTAAAATGGAAACCATGAGAACCAAACATTTTTAACACATATCAAAATGAATAAATCTAAACCTTAAATTTAAGATTTAATATGCCTCACCAAAATAAACAATACATAATCTCCCCCCCCCCCCCCCTTTTTTTTTCTTTTCACGGGGTAATAAAGTTTTTAAGGTGAAAAAATTTAGATAATATCTTACTTTTAAATTTAATTTTTATTTTGAAAAAAAGATTTGGAAGCGGAATTACAATCCAATGGAAAGTAAGAAATTAGGATCATCAAGATTAATCAATTTGAATATTCAATATTTATTTTTCTTTTTTGAAAAAATAGAGAATTTAACTTTAAAAAATTCAGGTATTCAGTATTTGGTGCTTGGTTGTATTGCTTGAATTTTTTTGAGTGCTTTTTATCAACATCAACCGAGAAAAAAAATCCTAAATTCTTTATAATGAAATGCTCTGCAATTTTTTTAGGGAAGAAAAACAAATACGAAAAGAAAAATAAATATTAAATATTCAAATTACATAATATTGATAATCTTACTCTCTAATAAATATTAAATATTTAAATTACATAATCTTGATAATCTTACTCTCTTACTTTTGATCTTGTTGTGAATTTGCTTCCAGCTTTTTTACTTAAAAAAATTAAATCTGAAATTAAGAGATTATCCAAAAAAAAATTAGCCTAATACTAGTACTACACGGTGAAAATGAAAAAAAATTTATTCAACAAGCAACTTTTACATGTGTCACTTTTTTTATAATATTTTTTATAATATCTTACTATACTCTTATAATAATAAGACATTGACCCCCGACCTTATTTGTAAAGTCTAAAAATTTCACTAACAGTGTACTAAATAATTTCTCTTTAAAAAAGACATGTATTAAAATCTCGACCTACTTATAAAATAAAAACTTTATTACCCTTAAATTAAATCTTAAATTTAAGACATAAATTTATTCATTTTAATCTAAATATAAAAAACAATTTAATTCTCTTTTTTTTTTTTTAAATTTCTCATTAGCAACTCATCCTCTAAATACTAAATAGCGTAGATATTTTGCATGGATTATTAATTTTCTTTTCTTCTTCTTTTTATTTTAAATCAAAAAGTAGATAATCATAAATATAGCAAGTAGAGGTATTCATGGGCTAAGCCGGATTCAACAAAAATTTAGGTCTGTTTACTAGGCCCGGACTTGGGCCCAACCCAAAAAATAGGTCTAAAATTTTGCCCAAGTCTAGCCTGAATTAAAAAAATGTTGAAACCTGAGCCTGGTCCTTCAGTATTAATTTTTTTATATTACTTTTTGATATAATTTTAAAAAATATATAATACATCAAAAATATTAAAAATATTAAAATAAATATTTCTCAATAAATTAAAAATAAATTAAAAAACAACATGTACACTCAAATAGCACTAAGATAGATGCAACTTAACAAGCAAATGCCTCTAAAATAGTAATAAAATTAACAATAAAATAAAAGTTATACAATATCCAAACAATAACAACAAAATAGTAACAACATAGTAGTGAAATGGTAACAAAATAGTTAAAAAAAAGAAAATAGCAAAAAAAAGTAATAAAAAAAATAACAAGAAGTTTTTTTTTGTATATTCAGGTTGGGCTGGGCAAAAAAAAACTTACCCGAGGCCTGGTCAATTTTCTAAACGAGCTTTATTTTTTTGCCCAAGCCCATTTTTTTAGGCCTATATTTTTACTCAAACCCTCACATTTTTCTGGCACAAGCTATCTTCTATATTTTAACTAGTGTACTTTCTCTAGATTCGACCGTAAATTCCTTTTATATTTTTTTCTTAAAATTTTATAAATAATGATTGTATGTACCAAAAGTAATTAATATCAATAATAAAGCATTAATGAATTGTTTTAGATCAAATAATGGTTATGATCTTTTTATTACGTTTAAATTTAAAAATTAATATATATTATTTAATTTATATAAATTGGTTGGTCTGCATAGTATTATTAGTTAATTGAAATAATTGATACCCTTTAATTATTCTAGTCAAAATGTTTATTTTGATTTTTTTTTTTAAACTATCCATTTTAACTTCATGCATTATATATTAGTGTTAGGAAGGTGTTTTTAAGAGAAATTCACATAATTATTTCAATAGATATAGTTAAGGATTTTAATTATTTGGCTTAAGGGTGCAAAAAGCGCTCAAACTTTTTAAAAAAAAAAAAGCAATTAAGCCTCTCCTTTTTGTGCATTCAATTGAGCACTTAAACTTTTAAAATATATAAAAAAGACCCTCAAACTTAAAAAAAAAAGCAATTAAGCCCCTACTTTTTTTTTTGCACTAAATTAGGTACTTGAACTTTCAAAATGCATCAAAAAGACCATGAAACTTTTTTCAAAAAAAGCAATTAAGCCCCTGCTTTTATTAAAAATTAGAAATTTTTTTATAAAAAATTAAAATCAATAAAAGCTATAAATATTATTAAATTTTAATAAAAATCAAATATTAAAAATTTATTAAAGATTAGAAAAATATAAAAATTGTAAAATATATAAAATATATAGAAATATAAAAAATATAAAATTTTATAAAATCGTTAGAAAGTTATAAAAGATGTAAAGAAATATAAATTTCATAAAAAAATTATAAAAATTATCGTACCAAAAGAAGCATTTTATATTTTTCTATATCTTTTATTTTTTTATCAATTTTCGCTACATGTCAGCTGTATTGCAAGACATGATTACTTTAATTGAAAAAACTTAGGGGTGGTTAATTTTTTTATGATTTTTACAAAATTTTATAATTTTTATTTTTTACGATTTTTATAAAAAAATTCTATTTTTTATAACTTTTAAAATTTTATTAAAATTTAATAATTTATCTAAAATTTATTATTTGTTATTATTTTTTCTAATTTTTAATAAGAGCAGGGGCTTAATTGCTTTTTTGAAAAATTTTGAGGGTCTTTTTTATGCATTTTGAAAGTTCAAGTACCCAATTGAGTGAAAAAAAAAAGCAAGGGCTTAATTACTTTTTTTGAAGAAGTTTGAGGGCCTTTTTGATACATTTTGAAAGCTCAAGTGCTCAATCGAGTGAAAAAAAAAAGAGGAAAGGCTTAATTTTTTTTTTTTAAAGTTTGAGGACTTTTTACACCCTTAAGCCCTAATTATTTGGACTAACTAATGTTATTATAAAAGTAGATGGCCAAATTATATTAAATTAAAATATAACGACTAAATCTCAAATGTGTGCATAGTAGAGAGACCAAAACTGCAAATTTTCCATTATATTATGACTAAAAAGAGACTTGCGTCATTAGTTAGTTCAAATATTTAGCAACCTTGATATTTTTGGTAGCCGATGTGAAAATTTTTTTATAACACTTATTCCAATTCATCAAGTTAAAATATTTTTTATTAGAATAGTATTTTTTTTAAAAATATCAACATAAATAATTTAATCAAAAGAGGTAAAATGTTAATTATTTGAACTAACTAATGTGATTGTAAAATTTGATAACTAAATTATGTCAAATTAAAATATAAAAATAAAATCTCAAGTGTATTATAATAGAGGGACCAACAATGAAATTTTACCATTATAATTTTAATGGCAAAAAATATTGAATAAAAGACGATTGGACACGAGTCAAAGGCCTTCCTTTAACATAGAGTTATGTAGATTTCGCCATTACACATTAATTTATCCAATTCTACTAAAAATATTAAAAAATATATTATCAATAAAATTAAAAATGAAAAAGAAAAAGAAGAAGAAGAAGCAGCATGCGTGTCTTGATTTGCTGGTGCCGAAAGCAAAAGAAGATGTCGTTCAACGATGATGCAGACATTAATTTTGATATTAATTACTAATAACAATAATACTATTTATTTGGTTAAGTGTTAATACACATAGCAGTACCAAGGTGGAAATGGTAATAAAACCAGTTCTGTAGGTCAGGTGATAATGACATCAGTAACTAATTTTTATCCTATTGAATGAGAATAAAGTTTTGAAACTTAATTGGTTGTAGAAACCACATGAACACTTGAATTAACATTTAATCCTACTTGAATAGTATTTTTTAAAAGATAAATATTCTAGTAGAAGAAAAAAAACTTTATATTAGTGTTTTAAATTTGATTGTGGATTTTTTCTTCTGCTTTCAATGTATAAAATGATTAGCATTTTTATAATGAATTAAAATTTAATTTATTGATAATAATTTCTTTAAACTTCACAATTATTTAATTGATTTTGGAATGTAATTTATTGGAGATAAATTCGGTTAAGTAACAAACAAGTAAAATAACGAAGAAGTTGAAAAGATTGAATACAAATATTTTACGTGGAAAAATCCCTTCGAAGAGGATAAAAAACTATGGACAAATATAATTTCGCTAAAATGGCAAAAATGAAGAGTACAAAAGATGGAGATAAAACTAAACCTTGAAACCCGAAATCAAAACTCTTAAAATGTAAACACAAATTTCTTTGAAAGCTTTTAAAAGCTAATACCTAAATGTGTAATGCGTTATTTTCTAGGGTGGAAAAGGAGCTTATTTATAGGCTAAATTTGTAGGTCAAATAATATTAAAATAACCTACACTAATCAGAGTTTAAGTGGAAACTAAAAATAGAATTTAGCTGGGAGAAGAAAAGTAAAAAAATACGAGGCATACCTCCACAAATCTCCACCTTGACTCGTATTTCCACAACGCTTTCTTTGCCAAAGCCCGCCACAAGCTTATCTCGAACTATGCAGGATATTAACTGAGTCGAAGTTGTGTTTAGAAGCTAGAAGGCTTCTAGTCTTCGACTTGTGCGCTGCTAAATCAAAACTGACCTGGGTCTAATTTTTATGAATGCAATGCCCTATCTTTTCGAAATCAGCATCCAAAAGAGAACATCTCTTATACGAAACGATCATACCTTTTTCCCTTCTATGACCAAGTTGTCTACGCTTCAAACAAGTCGACTTTGAATCCTTAATAGACGAGGGATGTCTTTGTAACACTCAATACTCGGTCTAGTCACCAACTCGAGCTATAAGATGTTACAACTATATAACTTTAACATTTTTCATAATTTATTTAAAGATAATCAACATAATTCATCATCAATCATTTTCATGCTTTTCAATAAATTTGAGACCTAATTCAAGCTTACGGAACATTTAAAACAAACTGGGATCAATTCTGGATTAAATTGAAATTTCTATGAAAATTTTGAACAAAAGTGTAAATAGGGGTCACACGGCCGTGTGGCCACCCCACACGCCCGTGTGCTCAGATCATGTAACTAACAGTGACTATATGAAAAATTTGCACCTAAAATCAAACAACCACATGACCGTGTAGGACACCGTGTGTGGCACACGACCGTATGACAGCCCATGTCTTAGGCCGTGTGAATCTAAAATAACTTCAAAACCAAGCCTTTTTATCTACCATTTCTAAAGTTCCAAACCAAACCATTTCCAATTATTTTTACCTATTCAAAACACATTAAAACATGCCAAAACATACCAAAATCATCCAACCTAAATGCCTAACCAATATACCTCCAATGACACCTCAATTTGAAACATAAACACCCATCATCCAATCAAACATGTACTACAAGTAAAAATTCTTTCAAACATCCTTCAAATGCAAAATAACACATACCAATATTCAATCATCATTCAAACCATTAAATGTTCATTCAACTTATCATAATATCATATCTTACCATGACCAAATTAGTCATTCTTCAAACACAAAGAATTTCAAGGTTGCTTATTATCCTAAACTACCAACACAACCATTTAAATGCATCTAAATATCAACTTATGCAACCACCATCACAAACCACAACCAACTAAGTTACCAAAAAGGATTTACATCAATACACATACCATAATTTCAAGTGCCTATCAGATGACCAAAATACTTATAATTTATATATCCAAAACCCTATTTACATACTACTTATAACCGGGCCAAAATAAACAAAAAGGCTACTGAATAAGTTGCCAGATAGTGTGATCTCCAACGGCATTCCAATCAACAGTGAAAATCAGAGGATCTACAATAAAGCACACCAAATAAACTAAGCTTTCATAAAGCTTAGTAAGTTCGTAAAACAAAACAACACATACCTGCTAACTTAATTATAAAATATACAAAACATGAAACTAATGATCCTTGCCATATATCATCGTTTCAACTTTCTGAAATACTTAAATTTGGATGATTCATATCATCAAAATACAACACATCAAATAATCACATACTAAGATACAATTCATCATATCATATCATTCCATTTTCCTTTTAATAATTAATTATTTTAATCAGAGAACGATAAGTAATCAACTTCGGATACACGAGAGGATAATGATCATATGAGCTAACCTAAGGACTTTAACCGATACAAGATCATGCTCATACAAGCTTCAGAGAATCCGCAACACATGTAGGATCTCAAGCCATCGATACAATATCCTTCACTGGTACATAGTACCTGATAAATAATCGCTGGCTCAAGGCTTGCTAAATAAACACTGGTTCAATGCCTACTAAAGAAACACCGGCTCAAGGCCTGCTAAATAAACACCGGCTCAAGGCCTGCTAAATAACCATCGGCTCAGGCCTGCTTTTCTAGTATATCTCATACTCACGTTATTCTTTCATTTCATTAATCATTCAATAGATAATAACAACATTCAATTCCATTTTATTAAACACTTAATAAATAAAATAATTGTAAACATAATAAACGTAATACGAACTTACCAAAACACGATAGCTAACGATACGCGATGACGATTACTCGATGATTTTTCCTTTCCCCCGTTTATCAACAGACTGGTCTGTTTCTTGATCTAAATATAATATTTTAATTCAATTAAGCAAATTAAACATCTTAAAACACTTACATTTAGGCAATTAATGAAATTTATATTTTTACCCTAAAATTTTACCTTTTATTCAATTTAATCCCTAAAACTGAAATTCTCACAATTATCACAAATTAGCCCAAGAACACTAGTGTCGAATTCTATATGGTCGCTAAATAGTCCACTTTTATCATTTTATCACAAGAATTACATTATATTTTACAATTTAAACAACGTAGTCTGAAACTTTAAAATTACCTAAAATCACTTTACAAAATAGTTCTATTTAATAACCAAACTTAATAATTTACCATTAAACTTTAAAAACACATCAAACTCATCAATGACACTTTTCAAAACATTTAACAATTTTACGAATTAAACCCCCGGGTTAGCTAGATTAAACTAAAATGATCATAAAAACATAAAAATAATTAGAAATGGGTAAAATTTTACATACCATGCATAACAACTAAGCTTGGCCGAAAATTTTTGTTTCTTAACAATGTTGAATAGATTTTTTTTGTACCCATGAAGAAGATGATTATTATTAGGCTTTTGTTTTTGTTTAAATTTTATTTAATTCTTAAATTACAACTTTAACTTTTTAAAATTAATAAAATTTCATGAAATATCTCACCTAAACCATCCACTATCAATATAAATGGTATATTTACCATATAAGTCCATATATTCATGATTATATAGCTATTTAACACCTTTAGCTAATAGAAACAAACTTTTGTAGTTTTTACTATTTAGTCTTTTTTACTTAATTAACTATCTAAATGATAAATTTTTTTAACAAAAATTTAATGAGACCTTGTAATAATTCTGTAAATAATAAATAAATAATAAACTGCTAACTCATTGGTAGGAATCGTGGTCTCGAAACTATTATTTTAGACACCACTGAAAACGGGCAGTTACAGTCTTGTTTCACCAGTCACTGTTGATCATTCTAAAACATAAAGACTGCCAATCTTTTTACCTTTCATCAAAACGAGATCCCCACGAGATACATTAATGTGTTTGACTCGATGTTAATTCTACAATCCTTCGAGTCCAAAATTCCCAAGGAGATGAAATTTTTCTTTAAGTCAGGCATATGCCTGACATCAGACAGTGTCCTAATTGTCTCATCGTGCATCTTGATCTGAACAGTACCAATACTAGTTACCTTAATGAGTGAATCATTCCCCATGTGCACAACTCCACATTCAATTGAATTGTATGTGGAGAACTAATCCCTGTTGGGATACATGTGGAAAAAACACCCCGAATCTAAGATCCAGTCGGAAGTAAGCTCGGAGCTTTCACTTGTTAGCATCAATAAGAAATCATCACTATAACACCCCTAACCCATATCTGTCGTCGGAGTAGGGTCACAGAGCATTACCGGAATATACAGATCAATTTTAGATATTTTCATATCATTTAACATTCATATCAAAAAACAATCATAACATTCCTTATATAAGCCATCGAGGCCAAATTATGCATTAGAAACAAGTCGAGACTAAAAGGGGTACTCAGGGAATTTTTTGCAAAATTTTAAAATTTTTTCAAAATACTGGGGACACACGCCCGTATGGCCAGGCCGTGTGAGCCACACGGCCAAGAGACACGTCCGTGTCTTAAGCCGTGTGGACATTCGAAGTAGGGCACACGGCCGTATCCCAGCCCGTGTCTGTGCCCATTAAACTCTCTGACTTGAATCACACGACCAAGTCACATGCCCGTGTGCTACGCCGTGTGAGTAATTTAATTTGCATAAAATAAGTGCAGGGTCACACGGCCAAGCCACACTCCCGTATGCTAGGCCGTGTGGATAATTTTAAGCATTCTGTTTCTAAATTTTTAAAATGCAGGGGACACACGGGCAATCCACACGTCCCTATGCTAGGCCGTGTGTGAGACACACGCCCGTGTCTCCGTCTGTGTAAACGAAAATAAACTATTTTCCAAGCCACATTTCTCACCCAAGTTGTCTTCCACCTACATCAACACTTTGATACATTTAATAGGCAATACCAATCATTCAAATCAAACCAAAATCAAGTCTTAGACAAGTCATTTTATCACATATATCTTAGTATTCCCATTTACCATGATGATCAAAACACATATTTGCTTACTTATACCAAACATACTATTTCAATCTTTTCATCGACATGCTTATAAACTACCTATTATTCAACCATACCAAACACATATCAAGCATAATAAAATCACACATAGATATACTTTCATCAAAATATATTCAACATAAGCCATACCATTGGCAAATTACAACCAAACACATTCATGCCATCATTTGGCCAAACTTAGCCTATACATGCCATTATAAGCAAAAGAAATTTTGCTATTTATATCGAAACGAGCTGAAGGATAGTGTAATATTGCTCCGACTGGCTTCCAACCTTTACGAGCTTTTAACTTACTATAAAACAGAGAAAATAAAACAGAGTAAGCATTTAATGCATTTAATGCTTAGTAAGTTCGTATAACAAGAAATTTACTTACCATTCATTTTCATTAAAATAAACATACAAAATGCATCGAAGCAATTACGCTAATAACTAAACACACCACTTACAAACATGTTAATCAATCATTTCACATGAATATCAAGAATTGCTAATGATCTCATCAATATTAAACTTCCATGTATTTCGTGTATATATAGGTAACGATTCATTTTAATTCATTTATTTTCTCATATTAGGATTTTGCCTGATGAATCATTTAAAATATTGATGGATACCCGGATAGTATACACGAAGTGTACAAATCTGAAATTCGTCAATTCATATTCGAGAATACTCATACGAGTACATAAACGGGAAGCCCTTTGGAGTAATATAATAGGAAGCTCATGTGAGCCATGTAACGGGAAGCTCCAGAGAGCCATTATCGGGAAGCTCATACGAGCCAATGTCGGGAAAGTTCAAGGGAGCCAATATCGAGAAGCTCTAGAGAGCCATTAACGGGAAATTCACAAAGAGCCTTTAATCAAGAAACTCATGAAGAGCCATATATCGGGACGTTTATAAGAGCTACGGTGTGTCTACATCACATGCAGGATCATAACCAATTAGGATGCTATGAATAGCTATTAACGGGAAGCTCGCAAGAACCATATAACGGGAAGCTCATGAGAGCTAATAACGGGATGCTTTTTCGAACTGTGGTGTGCCCGCAACACATGCACGATCACAACGAATTCGGGAACCTTATATCTATCGAATTTCATTTATTCAAACAGGATTTAATACTTGTCGATCATCGTAGGATATGTAATTAATTTCATACATAGCAATTAATTAATTCACATACACAACATTCAATTCAAACATATAAATATACAATTTAGTTACACAAACTTACCTCGACAATGTTCGTGTACGCAAAATCTACTAATCCGACACTTTTTTCTTTTCCACGATCTAACTCCGTATTTGGTCTATCCAGATCTATATGAATGAATTTATTATTAATTTAATACAATTCATATTCAATTCAATCCAATTCACATCTTAGGCAAAATTACCATTTTGCCCCTATACTTTTGATTAACTACAATTTCATCCCTAGGCTCGGAAAATGAAATTCATGCAATTTAATCCTTATTCCAAGCCTAACCGATTTTCATATATTACAATATCAGCCTATGTATTTCACAAAATTTAGAATTTTTCCATGAACTTTACATCTTTTCAATTTAGTCCCTAAATCATAATTTCATCTAAATTCACTTTACAAAAGTTGTTTATCTATCAACAACCTTTCATTTTCTACCACAAAACTTAATAATTCATGCATACTCATCTATGACAAAACCCTAGTACTTTGATAACTTTACAAATTAATCCCCGAGATAGCTAGATTAAACTATTACTGCCTCGAAAATATGAAAATTACTAAAAATGGGATAAGAAAACTTACCTAATTGAGCCAAATAAGTTTGCTATCTTCAAGCTCTTCTAACTAGGGTTTCCATGTATTTAATTTGGGAAAGATGATACAAAATGATGATATTTTCTTTATTTAATCATTTATCATCTTTTATTATTTTTACTTTCCAATTTTGTCCTTTTCTTTATTTAATTTTCCTATGATGAATCATCATACTTATCTACTAACTCCTCTTAATGGTCTATTTGCCGTATAAGGACCTCCAATTTTGAATTCCATAGATATTTGATACTTATAGCTACTAGAACTCAACTTTTGCATTGTATGCAATTTGGTCCTTTTATCAATTAAACATGTAATTGGTAAAATTTTCTTAACAAAATTTTTATACAATATTCCTATCATACGGTATACCATAAAATAATATTAAAATAAATTTTCTTTCGAACTCGAATTTGTGGTCTCAAAACCACTGTTCCGGTTTCACTAAAAATGAACTATTACAATCACCCTTGTCATTGGCTAAATTAGCACCAGCTAAATCTTCCTCGTTAATCTCAACAACCCTTTTATTTCACAGTTTGTAACAATTTACCTTGATGTGACCTAACGTCTTACAATAGCGACATCTCTTGTCTCGTTTCATTGATACTACCAAAATTGAGGCTTGCCTATCTGACTTACTATCTGAGCCAAACTCATTGTCAAGTTTGTATTTACTCAATAGATTACCCTTCACATCCTCGAATGAGAGATTATCTCTACCATGAATTAGGGTCTCTCTAAAAAACTTGTATGAAGGGGTACAGAGCATAATAATAGCATAGCCTGATCTTTATCATTAATCTGAACCTCAACATTTTTTAAATCATTCGAAAGAGTAATAAATTGGCTGATGTGACCTCTAAGGTGCTCACTTTGGTCCATGCTGAACGTGTATAGACGTTGTTTCAACACTAATCGGTTACCTAGAGACTTTATCGTATAGAGGGTTTCTAACCTATTCCATAAGGTGAATGTCATTTTCTCCATCAAAACCTCTTGCAACACAATATTTGTTAGACATAATTGAATCGTGGATAGAGCCTTTTTATCTAACCTATCCTATTTTGATTTATCCATGTCTACAGGCTTCTTCTCTATAAAGACATTCTCAAGATCACCTTAGATCAAAATTGTCGTCATCCGAACTTGCCATAGATTGAAATTTGTGATGCCATCAAACTTATAAATATCAAACCTTCTTGTTGCCATATCTGAACGAGTTAATTGCATAAATTGAACTAACTCTGATACCAGTTTATTAGGGATAAACCCAGTTAAACAATAAACAAGTAAAATAATGAATAAATTGAAAAGATCAAACAGAAATATTTTACTTGGAAAACTCCCTCTAAAAAGGATAAAAATCTACGAAAAAAGATAATTTCACTAAAACGACAAAAAACAAAAAGTACAAAAGATGGAGATAAAACTAAACCCCGAAACTTGAAATAAGAACCCTCAAAACGTAAATACAAAATTCTCTAAAAGCTTTTAAAAGCTAATACCTAAATATGTAATGAGTTATTTTCTAAGGTGGAAAAAAAGTCTATTTATATGCTAAATTTGTAGGTCAAATAATATTAAAATAATCTACACTAATCATAGTTTAAGTGGGAAACTAATATTGAAATAACCTATACTAATCAGAGTTGAAGTGGGAAACTAAAAATAAAATTTAACTGGGAGAAAAAAATTGAAAAATGTGAGGCAAAATTCTACATAATTATTTATTAATTATTAAAAGTTTACTTAATTGTTGATTAATTTTATCTTTGTACTCAAATCTTATCATCTAGCTAGTTTGGTAGGCATCTTTCGAAAGATACTAATTTAGCACGCCAAAATAATAATAACTTAATTTAATTGAAAAAAAAGGAGTACGAATGACTTTTTATTTTTTGTTGCTAAATGTTAATAGGTTTGGATTTGATAAGTATTATAGAGTAGTGCTTATGAACTTGAAGATTTTAGAATTTTAATTTTAAAAATAGGGTAAATTGAGTAGTAAAATATTATAAATTTTATATATTTAAAATATATATTATATTAAATCTCAATTAATTTATCCATAATTTAAATTATGAAATTTATGTTCCTAGATTTAAGTTTGGTGAATATATTTTAGAATTATATATAAAATTACTTATTTACTAACATATTTTAATTGAATTTCTTTTTAATTTTTTTGAAATAATCTATTGGGTATTATTATTAGAACACCAAACATACTACAACCCAATAAAAGGCCAAAAAAATAGGCCCAATTATATGACCCAACCCAGTGACAAGGTAGGAGATGCTCTAGAAGCCTCCAAAATGTAACAGGTACAATTAATATTAGCATGACTCTTGAAAACAAAAACAAAAAAAGCTTCCAACTTTAATTGTTTCTCTTTTCAAAGTTTCAAGAACTATTTGCATGACAGATTACTCAACCATTAGACCGGCAAGCTGTGCAATCATTCTTTCTCGACCTCCTTTTTTGCAAAAACAAGTACTCCTCTGCTCATATTCCACTGTTCCTTTTGTCTCAAACCCTCCGTCGCAAGTAGATGAGCTATTCTATTTTTTGATCGTTCCCCGTATTTGAACTTGCATATTTGAAAACTCTTGCTAAACCCTTGATAGTCTTTTATGTAGGCATGGATTTCCAATTTGTCATTATCCCTTCGTTGTGCTTTTTTGATGACAGACAATGCATCACCTTTTATCTCCATGGTAGTGAATCCCAAATCTAGTCTTCTTTGAAGACCTTGAACACAAGTCAAAACCTCTGCTGCAAAAATCGAAGGTATGGTTTCATCGAGAATGATTTTAAAACCCAAGACTCTTCTATTTGCACCCCGAATCACTAGCCCTGAACATGACATCTTATTTGTTGTTTTGTAAGCTGCATCAAAGTTGATTCTGACAAAGGGATTATCTGGTGGCTTCCATCTCGTATTCCTCATACACTTAACATGTAATACTATTTCTAGACCGTCTAGTTCTATGATATACGCTTTAACAAAATGCACAATTCCTAACCCAGTCTTTCATGTACCCATTTATTCCTCTTGGTCCATATCACCCAAATTGCGCAGAAAAATATACGACATTAACCAAAGGAATTATTTTCAAAGAACCAGGTAACCCAGTCTAGAAATCCTAGATTTTCAATTGAGCTAGGCCATGCTTGTAATTGTTACCAAATCTTCTTAATCGCAGGGCAATCCCTAAAAGCATGCTCTAAAGTCTCCGCTGAATTTGCACATTTAGGACAAACAATTTCATTTGATAACCGCTTGTAATATAAATTACAAAGAGTAGGGATATAATTCTTCGAGCATCTTTAGAATGTGATTTTCAATTTGGTGGCAGTTGTAGGCGCCGTAATTTTTTGTAAAACTGTCTGTATGTTGTTTGTTCAAGTAGATGGTTTGGGTCCATTGATTGTTGTAGAAGCAATTTGTAAGCATTGCGGACAAAATAGTCACCAGAGGCCTCTCTTTTCCACAGCTGAAAATCCTCATGTGCAACCCCCGCCAAAGGAATTCTTAAAATTCTTTTAGCATCAATCAAGAAAAGGTATTATGAATTAGCCCTTCATTCCATTACCTTGAATCCCTTTCAATTAAATCTGCCACCATAATTGAATCTAAGATAAGATCACTCATTTGTACTTTGTAATTAATAGAGCGTAGAACCCAAACAGCCTCCATAACTGAGACTTTAGTACCTGTTCCCACTCGCTAACATATTCCATCTTGGAGAATTCCTTTTGAAGCTAAAATACTTTGCCAAGTATGTGAAGGTATACTCCTTAATCATGCATTGGCAAAACCAATTTCAGGATAGTAATTAGCTTTTAATGTACAAGCTAACAAAGAATTCGGATAATTAGTTACCCGCCATTCTTGTTTCACAAGTAACAAAATATTAAATTCTGTTAAACACCAAAACCCAAGACCACTATTTTCCTTTAAATCGAAAAGTTTTCTCCATTCACACAAATGAATACCTCTTTTTCCATGCCCCTTTTGCCACTAGAACTTCACAATTATGCCTTTCATTTCATTACAAAGAGAGATCGGAAGTAAAAAAAAAAAAAAGCTATCGTGTAAGTCAGAATGGCTTGTAAACTTGATTTTATAAAAAAAATTTTACCTCCTTAAGATAGAAACCTAGTGCTCCAACTATTAATTTTACATTTCATTCGATCCTTGAGTAGTTGAAAGGCCATTTTATTCCCCCTACCAACCAAATTAGGAAGCCCCAAATACTTTTTTCAAGTTTGTAGAAACACGAACATGTAAGATTTGCACTATTGCCTGTTTAGCCTGCTCAAAAGTATTCAAACTATAGAAAATAGTTGATCTTTCATAATTTACACATTGACCTAAAGCTTCCTCATACTATTGGAATAGTCGTTTAAGAACATTCGCTCCCCTATTTGAAGTCTCCCCGAAAATAATACAATCATTAGCAAACAAGAGATGTGAAATTTTTAGTCCCCCTCTACTCACATTGACACCTCCCAACTCTCCTTCCCTTTTGGACAATTTCATTAAAGAAGACAAACCTTCACTGCAAATCATAAATAGATAAGGGCTTAATGGGTCCTCTTGTCTTAGCCCTTTTGTGGGGAAGAATTTTTGTCCTTCTTTTCTATTAATCACAATGAAGTACAAAACCGAGCTGATACACTTCATAATAAAATTCACCCAAACTCTATCAAAACCCATCTTCAGCATCATTTATTGTTAAAAACCCTATTCAACTCGATCGTAGGCTTTGCTCATATCTAATTTCAAGGTGAAAGAGCATTTTCCCCCACTTCTTTTTTATTTAAAGGGGTGTAAGACTTCAAAAGCAAAAAGGAAATTATCAATTATCATACGCCCTGGGACAAACGCACTTTAGGCCTCATCAATGCAATAATCTAAAACTTGTTTGAATTTATTCGCAATAGTTTTAGAAATGATTTTATATAAAATCATGCAAATACTTATAGACCTAAAATTATTTACATTCAACGGTTGATCAATTTTAAGAATAAGCACAATATTGATATCATTAAACTGTTCTATATTCGTATTTCTATTTAGAACTCCCTGGTAAAAGTTGTTTACATCTCTTCCAACAATATTCCAAAAATTCTAGAGAAATAGTGCTGGGAATTCGTCAAAACCAGTAGCTTTTGTTGGACCCATTGATTTCAATGTCGAAACTACTTCATTATCTGTATAATTAACCAATAGTATCTGATTCATTTATGCTATTATACAAGTATCCACTCTTGATAGAATGTGTTCCATATTGCCCACTCTTCTTGATGCAAAAATATTAGTAAAGTATTTGCGTGCAAATTCTTCCACTTCGGTTTCTAACGTGGCTACATTACCCGCTTCATCCACCAGCTTCCGGATACGATTTGAATGTCTTTTTTGGGATGCAAAATTGTGAAAGAATTTGGTGTTTCTATCTTCCATTTTCAACCAATTTGTCCTGGCTCTTTGCTCCCAATAAGCTTCTTCCTTCTAAATCTCCATATTAAGATGGATTTTCATATCGATTATCTCAGCCAATGTATCATCATCCCTGTCAAGTTCCAGCAACTGACCCAACTTGTCTTGCAAGCCTTTAAAAATTTCGATTTGCTTGCTTTTTATACCCTTTGTCCATCTTTTTAGCCTAGCTGAAAGCATTTCAAGTTTCTCCAGAACCAAACTAGAATTCAACTCCCAAATATGCCTTACTTCCTTTTCATAAGATTCCTCAAAGACCCACTATGGTTTAAAATTAAAATTTTTTCGACTTTTCTGTTGATCCTCTTGATCAATTTTGATTAGAAGGGAACAGTGATCAGAAAAAGAATGTGGTAAGTGGTTTATTGAGAAATCCGGGAACATATCAAACCACTCAACATTAGCCAGCCCATATCAAGTCATTCTTGAATATTAGTTTCAAGAAGGTTACCTCTTTCCCAAGTGAATCAAGGTCCAGAATACCCTACATCTATTAATCGTTAATCATCAAGCATTCTCTGAAAATATTCCATCCGTCTATCATCTCTTGGCAGCTTACTAGATTTCCCGAAAGAATACAAAATTTTATTGAAATCTCCACATACAAGCCATGGCAAGTCTTGATTTTGACTTAAACTTCGTAATAAATTCCACCATTCCTCTCTGAAGTACACATCCAGGATATCATAGAATTCAGTTAATCTCTATTTACTACCATTGTCATTCGTCAAAATTTTAGCATCAATGTGATTCTGAGAATAACTTCGTAGTTGGACCAAATTATTTCCGTTCCAAGCTAAACTAAGCCCACCTCCCATTCCGTTTGCTAAAATAACAATTCCATTAGAAAACCCACATCGCTTTCGGACCCTCTCCATTCTAGCACTATTCATCTTAGTCTACATTAAGAAGATAATTTAGTGATTGTAGATCTTCAGCATGTGTTGAAGTCTTCAAATCTCCTGCGCACTCCCCAATCCGTGAACATTCCAACTTACAATTTTTATGGTTCCCAGTCGATAGGCGTCCTGGTCGCCACCAATATCATAAGGGAACAAACATTATTTTGTTCATTCGTGGTACCCAACGAATCTTCCATTCCCGAAACGCTAAAGTCTAAAAAGACTATCTTGGGCATTTTCTTTTTATCCAACTATGCAACAAGGCTTTCCTCAAGGTCGTGGTCCATTTCAAATTGGTCCACACCACTGGAAGATCCTATAGAATTCATTTCCATTTTTTTATAAAATTCCTCCCAATTAAATCCCAAGATTGGATTTATCTTCTTCCTTAAATATCTCTTAACATCCTCCCATTGATTTCTCTCCAGATCATGGTTGTCAAATTTCTTTCCCAAAATTCGTCTTTCTCTACCTCTTGAAGCCAGATGTTATTCTCAACTATAGCTCTTCTAGATTGCGTTTTTAGATTTGAGTTCCATCTCAACTCCAAAACCTCATCCCTTTTTGCTAATTGGAGAGGGCAAAATTTATCATTATGTCACAACTGCCCGCAGAGAAAACAAAATAAAGTCAGCCTCTCATATTGAAAGGAGACATAAGTTGAATTTGATGAGGATAACATGATCTTATTTCTTCTTTTTAATGGCTTCCTGATATCAACCTCTGCTCTAAAACGCTAGAAACTCATGAATCCTTTACTTAGAGGTTTCGCTTCGTACTCTACAAAATGTCCAACAGAAATTCCTCAATTGTTTTGCCACACTTTTCGAAAAGAAACTGAGAGGAATATCATGAACATGAACCCATAAAGGTGAAAATACTAGAGGAACTTGCATTGAGTCTTCATTGTTCTCTAACCGATGATGAATAAACATGTGGTTATTGAAAGTCCATAGGCCGCCTTCCATTACACGCTTGATATCCATTTCATGGAAAAACTTGAAAAAAAACCTTTTTTTCACCCAAATATGAGATTAGTACTCTCTTAATGGATGCAAAATACTTGCCATAGTAATTTTCATAGCCGAAAAATGAGCAATACTCGTTGTTAAGAAACAACCAACCAAACAAAACTTGTAAGTCAATTTTTGTGCCTCCTGATCTATTGGCAACGAAATTCCAACATCTTCTTCATCTTCAAGATTTAAGCCTTCCATTTCCTTCTCCATTTTATCTTCTCGCCAGAACTAACGTAAAGAAAACATTAAAAAGATGAAACAAAACTTCAAAAAAATTCAAAGAATACCAAAAGACAAAATAAAATCAAACGTGCTACCAAGAGCAGACAAGGACGTGCTACCAAGAGCAGACTATTTACCTTTACTACTTGAAATGATATTTTAATTGAATTTCTTAACCAAACCTAAATTAAGTTAATCAAATTAATTGGATTTTAATAAAATTTGCAAGTAAAATATGGTTATTGTCTCTTGGACTTAAAAGGGGACATTCAGTTGGGGGGGGGGGGGCGAGAGCACGTAAAAAAGGGCTAATTGATCCAAATTCTTACAAAGTAGCTCCGATTGCAATGGGGTTGGGCAACACTTTGAACCCATACAAGAAAACTAAACATCAGGCCGATGTATGCGAAAATCATGGGTTGTTGCCCAAAACGACAATCCTCAACCAAACGAATGGATAAGCCCTCGACCAACAAACTACGTCATCCCACGTGCCGTTTTTCTCCCACAAAATGTTGAATATTAAACAACTCGACACTCATCATCCTCGTCATCATACTAATCTTCATTATTTTCATTTCTGCTCTAAAGCTTTTTAAGTTTTTTTTTTTCTCCTGGAAATTTTGATCCTTTTTCTTCTCCGTTGTTTAATTTAGAGCGAATTGGCGATGAGTTTCCGGGACGATAATGATGAAAGTCGGGATCTCAAGAAGCCCTTCTTACATACCGGAAGTTGGTATCGGATGAGTTCGAGGCAGTCCAGTATTATGAGTTCTTCCGCTCAAGTCCTTCGCGATGGATCTATCTCCGTCATTCTTTGTGTCCTCATCGTTGCCTTGGGCCCTATCCAATTTGGCTTTACCGTATAATAATTCTACACCCCTCTTCTCCCTCTCATTATTGGTCTTTTTCGCTTTTCCAGTTTCATTTTTAACTGTATTTTTTTTTTAAATTTGAATATATAGTGTGGATATTCTTCTCCTACTCAAGCTGAAATTATCAGTGATCTTAAGCTTTCGATTTCAGAGGTATTGATTTTTGAGTCACCCAAATTCCTTTTTTTTTTTTAATTTGAATTGATTTTATTCTGTTCTTCTTTTCATTAAATCAGCCCCCTTTTTTTTTTTTTTTTTTTTTTTGGGCCAGTTTTCTATTTTTGGTTCGTTGTCAAATGTGGGCGCAATGGTTGGGGCAATAACCAGTGGTCAGATTGCTGAATATATTGGCCGAAAAGGGGTAACTTCTTTACTTCGTAATGTGATTTACCCTTTGATTAATGTATTCTTTAACCTTGGAGCTGAGAAATTATAAATTTAATCCATTAATCTTCCAAATTTATATATGTAATTGCGCTGATATTGCATCAAATACGAATCCTTTGATCTTTCTTTTTTCACTTCAACAATTTAATGCTGTTTGTGGTGTTAAAATCTGCAGTCGTTGATGATTGCTGCAGTTCCAAACATAATAGGATGGCTGGCCATATCATTTGCCAAAGTGAGTGACTTTTAGTAATTTTTTGTACTTGTAATCGTGTTTCCTTTGCAAAGCATGTTGCTAACTTCGTACGCATTGGGCATTTGTAGGATTCTTCGTTTTTATTTATGGGAAGGTTGTTAGAAGGGTTCGGTGTTGGTATTATTTCTTATACGGTACCTTGAAAGCTTTCAGCTTTTTTTTTTACGTTTCTTGGATTTTTTTTCCTTTACAAGTAATACTTAAAATAGAATAGTTCCAAGATTTTTTTTAAAAAAAATTATGTCTAGGTGCCTGTGTATATAGCTGAGATAGCACCCCAAAACATGAGAGGAAGCCTTGGATCAGTGAACCAGGTTTGTTGTACACGAGTATCCATCTCGGTATCCCTTATTTGCTTCTGTCTACTGATTAATCAAGTGAACATCTTTATTGGATAGCTATCGGTTACTATTGGAATAATGCTGGCGTACCTGTTGGGACTCTTTACAAATTGGAGAGTACTTGCAGTTTTGGGTAAGCGGATTAAACTTTGCTCACCTAGCCCTTCTTTCCAGAAAGAGAAGCACTTAATGCTGTTGAAGAAACAGTGTATTATTTTTTTATTTGAACAAATTCAAATTTCTTTGAAGATTTCGTATTTTGCATGGCCGCATGCATGTGAAGACTTGAACCCTTGCGTGTAATTGAAGTTAACTGTGTTCTCTCTCCCCCCTCCCTCTCTGTAGAAAATTAGTCGTGCTTGTGGAAATATCTTTCCTCTAAAGGGAATTAAAGCTTTTTTAAATTTAATAGAGATGGATGGCTATTAGGCTCTAAAGAGACTACTTTTTCCCTTGACAATGAAGTTATGGCATCATTTGCACATGCATTAGATCACCATGGTTCTGATGAATTTTAACTATGGCCATTGTGTATCAATAATCAATAAAATTTGTTATTAAATGCACAGTTATCATTAACAAGCTGCTATGTTTCTTCTTTGTAGGAGTATTACCTTGTACAATATTGATACCTGGCCTATTCTTCATACCAGAATCTCCTAGATGGCTGGTAAGGAACAAGTACCTGCTATCATTTGAGTGGACCTTTTAAAACTTCTTACTTTTTCCTCTTTTCTTTTCTATTTAGTATTTTGTCTATGTCTTCTGAATGGGTTGCATCCAGGCAAAAATGGGAATGATGGAAGATTTTGAAGCCTCTCTGCAAGTTTTGCGGGGCTTTGATACAGATATTTCTGTTGAAGTTAATGAAATCAAGGTATTGAACTGAATCACTTCAATATGTCTTTTTCACTTCGGCCAAGGCTCATGCTTTCTGGATTGTACCTCAAACCTAAGTTCTTATGCAAATTTAGTTGGTTAGCATAAGGTTTTTTCTTATTGGCATTTTTTTCCTATTCTACTCTTAAAAGTTAAACTCTAATTGGCACCTCTGCAGAGGGCTGTAGCATCATCAAGCAGGAGAACAACAATTCGATTTGCAGATCTCAAGCGAAAAAGATATTGGTATCCCTTGACGGTATATTCTTTTTTCTTATTTCACTTATAGTTTTTCCCCCTTTGCCCTTAACATTGATTGAACCCCCGTTAGTGGTAATTGGTATGTTGCAGATAGGGATTGGGTTACTGGTGCTTCAGCAACTCAGTGGCATCAACGGTGTTTTATTCTATTCCAGCAATATCTTCGCAAGTGCTGGTTAGAACAATATTTCTTTGATATTTAATTGTACTATTAATTGAAGCTGTAGATGGTGGATAAATAAATTCCCAAAGAAATGGATACTTCACCATGTATGAACCTCATTACTGCATTTTGGATAGCATGAATTATACATATTCAAATTTGGTAAGATGAACTTGTCATTTGAAACATATTTAGTGGATGTCTCAAATAAAGCAGGAAGAATGCATTTGTGGTCTGTTGGAGATTAGCTAATCTTCTATTTGTACATCTTATTGATGTTGTTATCCTCTTAAGAATTTGAGGGGAATCATATTAATTGTTTAATTACACAAGCTTAACAAAAGATGAATTACCCCTTCCCATCTCAAGGCTCTCATTCCATAACCATCATCATGCATTATTTTCATAATTTGGAGTATGTTCTTAAGGTTGCAACAGCTTTAGGTATCGTTTATTTATTTTTGCCTTCTGTTTCACTAATTTGATGGTGCTATAAAACTTTTTAGGGGTTACGTCTAGTGATGTTGCGACATTTGGGGTTGGGGCCATTCAGGTAACATATGCAGTCTCTTATTTTGCCATGCAGGAGTTCATATATTGTGAGGGAGCTTTATTCTGATTGGTCTAATAGGAGTCTGTATTCTGCTAGGTCATTGCAACTGGGGTGACTACATGGTTGGTGGACAAAACTGGCCGCAGGCTTCTTCTTATGGTGTGTTTAACCGTTCACCCCAGATTTTTTTAATGAGCTAAAGTTATAGAAATGAAGAGGATCAATAATCTGAAATGATTTTGCAGGTATCGTCAGCTGGAATGACACTGAGTCTGCTAATTGTTGCAGTTGCCTTTTATGTTGAGGTTGGTGAAGTTAGGTCCATTTATTTCTAATTTATCTTCCTTTTCCTAAATCTTATAGAATGCAATTGTGAATACTTAAGCAATCCCACTCAAGAAACTCTTTCTTAAAACATTTTGACACTACTTCTTGATACCTTCTTCTCCTGCTTCTTTTTCTTCACCGATACCAGGGCATCGTCGCTAAAGATTCTGACTTATATGGCATAATGGGAATACTGTCATTGGTCGGTCTTGTGGTAAGATTTCTTTTACACATGGTGGAGTTTGTATGTATAAATAAAATATATATCTCATGTACTCTACTTCCGTTGAGTAATTTCAGTCTGATTGATTTTCTTTCTCCATCCAGGCCTTTGTGATTGCCTTCTCACTGGGAATTGGAGCAATTCCATGGGTTATAATGTCCGAGGTATTCAAATTTTCTTGTATTTCCACCTTAATGTAAATCGGAACCATTCTTAATTTTGCTGTTGTAGGATTCTGTATGAAATACTTGATATGATGGATGACAGTATGTCTCATGAGTGATTATACATGAACTTGTTTGACCTTGGATGATATAAGCAACTGAGACCAATGAGAAAAAGGAAGAAATCCTTTTAAGCGAACCCCTTATTATCATATTTAGTTGGAGGCATACATCTTCCCAACAAAACCAAACCCAATTGTTTTTGTGAGCATTATGGCTTTGTCAAGAGATAAAGCCGATGTGTGATGGTTATGGTAATGACATATCTAGTGACGGATATTAAATGTGGTGCGATTATTTTACATGTTTATCGGGTAATGCTGCTGAACGAGGTGTATGTACTTCATACCATCATGTACTCTTATCATTGGTAGCATGCATGTATGCATTTGAGTAGTTTGTTACTATTTGTAGAGCAGTTATAGTGTTTGTGCACATAAAATAAGTTGCTCACAATGTTGGGGTCGTCTGGGTGAGGTGCTTATTTTTCTAAACTTGCATCATTTCAGATACTTCCAGTAAATATTAAGGGCCTAGCTGGGAGTGTAGCAACATTAGCAAATTGGCTGACATCATGGGTGATTACTATGACGGCAAACTTGCTTCTGACATGGAGTGGTGGAGGTCTTTGTCTCTCCCAATATCTGTGTTTAGCTGCAATGTACAACTTAAGAAGGATCTATATAAACTAACATGCTTGCATCTTATGAGCAGGAACATTCACTATTTATGCAGTTGTGGCGGCATTCACGGTTGTTTTTGTGGCACTTTGGGTCCCTGAAACCAAAGGGAGAAGTCTGGAAGAGATTCAATCTTCCTTCAGATAAAAAAAAGGTTCTTCAGTGTAATGCATTTTATCTTTACCGATTTGATTTTCAAAGTTGTTGAGTATATATGCGCAGTTCATGTCCAGCAAACCTGTACCATGTATTGTTTCCCTGTTGTTTGATAACATGTTTGCACTACTATTTTACAAGGAAAAAAAAAAGAAAAAAAAAAGGAATTTATTCTTGATTATACAATCAATTCTCTTTATATATGGACTCATTTGTATACACATTTGTATGCTAAAATTTGGATGTTATAAGGAGGTAATTGCAATGTCTATAATTGTATCCAAGACATTTATACCAGCATATAATTTTGAGATCTCACATTTCATTCTCGGCCACTAGTGTGTCTGCTTCAAATCATTATACATTTTGTTGTTGCTTGAATGTATAAATTAAGTACTGCTATGTGTGTCGTCTCATTTTAGCTCAGAATCTTTCGGTACATACAATTGATTACGGAAGTATAAAATGCTATCATCACTAATGCTGAACTCAATGGTCTATGCATTTTCAATTAGTTTTTGTTTCGCTTGCAATTTTCAATAATTTTTTTGAAAATTTTGGATTCGTCGTAGAAATAACGATCTAGCTCTCAGTTAAGCTAAAATGGAGTCATTACATTGTAAAGTAGGTCAGAGTTGAATGCTTTTACAGCAAATAGAGATTTTCGACTCAATGTGTCCGCTACAACATTTGTTTTACCCGGGTGGTAATCAATGACCAGATTGTAATCTTCCAACAGTTCAAGCTAATTGCGTTGTTTCAGGTTCAATTCTTTTTAAGTCATCAGGTATTTTAAACTTTTGTGATCAGTGAATATGTGACATTTTTTATTGTATAAGTAATGCTGCTAAAATTTTAAAGTAAAAACAACAGCTACCAATTCTAGATTGTGTTTCGAATAATTCTTCTTGAGTGGTTTGAACTGTCGGGAGACATAAGTTATTACTTTACTGTCCTGCATCAACATGTAACCCAATCTGTTCAACAAAACATCACTATAAATGATACGTGATACTCGCGATAAGTTTTATAAATTTATAATTAATCGTTCTTGAAATTAACTATTATCACGACGTAGGCAAGCGTACCTATCGAATAACAGTATAGTTTTAGCAAGATTGGATTGTCGAACCTAAATGAACTAAAAATATTAGTATTAACTGTCTTTTTATTATCTAGCTTAAAAAATAAAAAGGTTTGTTTGTCTAAACTAATTAAGTAAACTAAGAATTCACAGAAAGGAAATTGTGGAAAATAATTTTTAGAAAATTCGATTGATTAAGACAATACCAAAGGAAAAATCAACCTAGACTTCACTTGTTATTTGACTCTGCATCGGACGATTTATTCGTTCAACTTGTTCCGTAGAAATCCCTAAGTTATGTTATTATCCCTATTCAAGACTAATAACGTCTAGCCCTAGATTGAATAATTGAAATCTTTTTCTAATTAACACTTTAGGGTTGCATTAACTCGATCTATGGATTCTCTTATTAGGTTTCACCCTAATCCGACAAAATCTTGTCACCTTATCTCTAGGCGCGCAATCAACTCCGCTTAATTACGAGAAATTTACTCTTAGACAAGGATTATTCATCCTCCGAATAAGCGCATTAACTTGAATCAATATCCTAAAATACCGAAGCAAGAATTAAGAACACATAATTAAGAACAAGTTAAATATTTATCATACAATTCAGATAATAATAACAAGATTCGTCTTAGGTTTCATTCCCCTTAGGTATTTAGGGGATTTAGTTCATAACTAAAAAGGAAAACATCTCAGAAGAATAATGAATACAAAACATAAAGAAAACCCAAAACTCTTGAAGGGAAATTGAGGAGAAATCTTCAGTCTTGATGATGAATCCGGCTTCTGAGATGGATCAATCGGCTTTCTTCGAGTAATTCCTTACTCCCTGCTCTGTGTGTCCCCTTTAGTCCTCCTCTAGGGTGTTTAATAGGCTTTAGAATGCCTAAAAACCCTTAAAGTTGCCCTTTTTTGAATAGATTTTAACTAGGGCTCGATAGGGACACGCCCGTGTGCGATTACTTCAGGCCGTGGTCAAGACTGAGAGATCAACACGGCTATGTTCGAGCCTGTTAGAATGGCACGGCCGTGTGTGATACCCGTGTGAGGAAGTCCAGACCGTGTTATTTTTCCACGTCGGCTCATTTTCTCCGTTTTTGGCCCGTTTCTTGTTCTTTTTGCTCTCCTATGCTCACCTAAGTATAAAACGTGAAATTAAAGGATTAGGAGCATCAAATTCACCAAATCTAAGGAGAACTTATTCATAAATGTGTTAAGCATGGGATAATAATATGTATAAATTACGGTTCATCAAATACCCCCACATTAAGCGTTTGCTTGTCCTCAAGCAAAATCTTCAATTCACAGTGAAGAATTCCTTTTTCTCAACTTATAATTCCTATAAATAATATCTCAAGCTAATTCATAAGTAATCATACATTGAGAATTCAAATAGAAGAAAATTAAAATTTCAAACATTCCAAGTTGAGCATTTAATCATGAAAAATATAGGCATTTCCCGTTATTTAAGTAATCACCTTTGATTCAAAATCTCATAGAGTTTAACATTCTCACTAAAGATTCACTCAAATCACTCGAAGTGTTTAAGGATAATGAATGTATCACTCAACAGTCAATATGAAAAGTTATTACCATAGGCTTGCATGAAAATCAAATCTCCACCATTATAAATTGAGATGATACATCAATCAAAAGGCCTTTAGAGGGTTGTAATGATGCTTGGTTAGAGGGTGTGGTCACAAGCTGAAAGAGAAGGTTAGAATCGAGATTGAATTGAAAAATTATTTAAATAGAAAAATATTTAATCACCACTTGCGTACAACAGAGCTTCTTTTCAGAGTATGAAATTTAAATATTTAAGCTCAAAAATGAAAGATCACTACTAATATCTACATATGTATGTTTTTTTTTAAGAACAAGTTGTATACCATAGACTAACTATTAAGAACAAGACATAGCTAAGCAATTTATTCAAATCAAATCTCGACAAAAATAGGGATCAAATTAATTGAAGGGATTTCAACAATAATGAGTTAAATGTTAATATTGGGGATAAATCAAATAATGACTTTGTTAGGTTCAACGGGGTTTACTAAGGGTTAGTTGTGAAGGTAGACTTTTCATGGCATGAGTGGGTTAAACCTAAGTGCCTCTATCATCTTGACATATCAAATCAAACGGTGTGGTATTGACATGTATAATCAAGCAAGTTCTAGCATAACAATTCAATATTGACGCACTCAAAGCAACAATAAAAGTGAGCATGAAAGAAATAATAGATGCTCTTAAAGGCTCAAAATCTCACAAAAATTATGGATTTTTGATGTTTAAACCTATGGATTTCAATTCAAGATAATACCTAAACTTGGGAAAATTACCTAAAATTTTAAATTCTCAAAAATCAACTTATTATGCTTAATTCTCTAAATGTCTTAAAGTTTAAATAGTCAATACATGAATGTCTATGTTTTAATTCAAGATACATCAATAAAAATTATAAATTAATTAAAATTCATCCTAAAAATGATATGAGAGATTTATAAGAGAACAAGACAAAATTTAGGGATTTTTTTGATAGTGATATAATTTACCCCCACACTTAAGTTGTACATTGCCCTCAATGTACAAAGATAAAGCTAGTGGTAATTTTAGATATAAGATCATAAGATAAGGAGAGAAGTGAAACTTCTTGACTGTTAAGTGAATGAACTCCCTAGTTTGGAGTTATGTAGAGTGGAGGAGGATACTCCGGTGGTGGTAGAGGTTAGGTTCCACAAGTGCTGCGCCAAAAGAATATTATATCTCGTGGTCGAGTAGAGCATGACAGTCGTGGAAAACCTTTTCCAGTGGAGTTTGAAGTTCCTAAGTAATTGTGAGGTTTGTAGCTCTTTATAACTGTGATAAAATCAGGAACTTTTTAGGAATATAGAGAAGAATAATTACTCATAATGAAATAGCCAAGATTAAAATTTGTTTAGAAAACCCAAAAATAAAATAGTATAAAAAAGAAATAAAATGAAAAGTTAAAATTAGAAATAATAAGAAAAATGACAAATAAAAATAAAAATAAAAATAAAATAAAATAAAATAAAATAAAATATTTAAATATCATCATCGCCGGATGGTTCGCGAGGTGGTGGTGACAATGAAATGTGGAGGTGCTGACAAATCTGCTGTAGAGTAGCATCAATGTTATCAAATCGCTGAAAACACTACTGCTCAAATCGAGTGAGGCACTTAGAGATGCAGAATATGAAGCTGCCGCATGAACTGGACGATGGGTGGGTGGTGGCTGAGACGGTGGGTCCTCGTTTCGTGGAGAGACATCATTAGTAATGTCCTCGGGAGCCTCCTCCTCGGTTGATTGGACGAGACGATATTGAGGAGGGTAGGTTCCACGGCGCTTTTCAATCATCCTCATACTTAGCATGCTTGAGATGCCTTATAGAGACATCTGGCCAATGAGGGTAAGGGAGGATTCTTGTGCCGCTGTGTTGAGGAGCCCAAAGTGTCGAGCCAGTCGAGTCATGTAGGGGCCAATGGAGATGACCCCCTTCCGATGTCGCTCCGTCTGATGGCGAATGGCAAGGGCGATGAAATAGGCGAGGTCGAAGACGTGCCCATGTGACATACACCATAGGAAGTAGACGTCATGAATGTTGATGACGCCGGTGCTTTCTCTCCTCCCTGTCAAAGTGTGAGCTGAAATAGAATGTAAGTACCTTAAGGATAGAGGGAGAGCCGATGCCTTTGAGCGACTAGGGTCGTAGGTGGCCGAACGTGGTACTAACGTGTCCCAGCATCGTGAAGGAGAATGATGAATGTGGCGATTGAGAGCGTGAAGGTCGTTCTCCTCCTTGAACTCCTCCGTGTAGAGGCCTAATGCGGTGCCGAACTCTGGGACACTCAACTGGTGGACTAGCCCGCCGATGCAAAATTGAACCGTGCCGGGATCATCGTAGTTGATCATTACAGTCTGAAGATGAAACGTTGAGCAGAGTTCCATCGTGAGCTCGAGATACGTCGGCTCGATGATCGTAAAGAAAAGGTCCCATGGGTCGGTGGTGAGGAGAGCCCGAATCGCATCAGCCAGTTGGACTTGTTCTACTGCAGCCCAGTCGATGTAGCGGCCCGCAACTAAAGGTCGGGCCCGAAGTATCTGAAAAAGTTCTTCTTGGGGTCCAATAGGAAACTGCAGGAAGGGGTGGCGAATTTCAGCGGTAGGACCCGAGGAAGATGACGCTCCCTTCTTTTTTTTGAAGCGGGGACGGTGACCTTTTTACCACGTGCAGATGACATGGTATACCTGCAAGCAAAACCATTATTCCGTCTTGACGAATGGACAAGGTAAAATGTAAACAAATTCAAAAAGGGAAAAGTTATGAATTAAAACTAATAATTTCAGCCACAACTACTAACACTAACAAACCTAACCAAAACAATCAATTTTATGACATAATTTTGTGTCATTAGCATGGTAATAGTATGAATATAGGCATAATAATAGTATGAGTTTCATAAAAAAATGGCAAAAAACTCTATGGAAAATATAAAAAGCATGAATGTATCACAATGCATGGATTATAATGGCAAAGAATAATAAACATATGAGAACTATGAATATTAACTTAGAATAGGTAAATGGAGCTTGAGAAATCATGAAATAAGTAAAAAAAAATAAAAAAATTCAACATAAAATAGATGATAACTACTCTAAAAATGATAGCAAAATGGAAATAGTATGAGATATATGAAGATTATTATGATAAATAGCATTAGAAATAAGTAAAATAAAAGAGAAAAGAGTAAACAAACGCTAAAAAGAGGAGTTTGGGCGTCAAAGATGGAGTTAGAAGCGACGCACGGGCGTGGCAGAGAGGGCGTGTGGAGTTGCAGCAGCTAGGGTTAGGGATTTTGGATGAAGAAGATGATGAATAGTGAGGGGTTTTTATAGATTTTAGGGTACACAGCCAGAGGACAAGCCCATATGCCCTAATTTTAGCCCATGTGTTTCGCGTTTTTTTGAATTTCGGCTCGTTTGACATTCGCCCCACGCTTGTGTACCTTGAGTGTGTTGATGAACACGGCCGTGTCGTGTGGCCGTGCCTAACTTCATTCGCTTCTCTCACGCCCGTGTATGTAGCTCCACGCCCGTGTTATTTTGATAGGTTTTGACCACGGGTTTTAAGAGCTGCTTTAAAAACTTCATTGCATTCGGCATCTGCAAGAGAGCTTCAATAAATGGTAAGTTAATATGCATTTCTTTAAAAGTTTAAGGAATTTACCAAATTTTTCATCTGAGCGGTCTTTCCTTGTCGCATTAGGGTATGGTACACGAGGTTTATATTCTACACTTATCGATTTCTGCTCCTTGTGGCCTACTTTACCTTTATCTTTGATTTCCACAGTTTCTTGCTTTGGTTCTGGTTCAGATGCAAATAACCCTTCCTCATTTCTAACGTTGATTGCATTGAGCTGTTCCCTTGGGTTAGGTTCAGTATTACTTGGCGAGCTACCTTGTGGTCGTTCAGAAATTAGTTTGGATAGCTAGCCTATCTGAGTTTTGAGCCCTTGGATCGATGCTTGTTGATTCTTAAGTGCTG
Organism: Gossypium anomalum; assembly: GCA_025698475.1. NCBI lineage: Eukaryota > Viridiplantae > Streptophyta > Magnoliopsida > Malvales > Malvaceae > Gossypium > Gossypium anomalum. The sequence continues at coordinate 24,833,695 of CM046966.1, forward strand.
TCTCGGTCTTCTGGAAATGGGTTTCTGACACCGCGATGAATTTGGATAGCATCTCCTTAAGGTTCGGTTTCTTTTCCTGTTGATAAGGTGGTTGTTGAAAACCCGAAAGATTTTGTGGCCTTTGATTTCCTTGACCACCGCATGAGAAATTTAGGTGGTTCCTCCAACCTGCATTGTAAGTATTACTGTATGAGTTATTTTGAGATTTAGAGTTATTGTTACCCATATAGTAGACTTGTTCCTCTTCGGTTGTAGGATTGAAGGGTTGATACTCAGTATGCCTCCTCCACTTGAATCACACCTCATCACTAGATGTACCTGCGTAGAACCAAGTAAACCATCAATCTTTTTATTTAGAAGTTCCACCTTATTTGATAAAATATTAACCGCATCGACGTTATAAATGCATGCTGTTTTCGTTGGCTTAGTCCTCATGACTTGCCACTGATAGTTATTCAGTGACATCTCCTCGATAAATTCGTAAGCCGCTTCAGGTGTTTTGTTATTGATGGTGCCACCAGCTGCTGCATCAATCATCTGTCTTGTCGAGGGGTTCACACCATTGTAAAATGTTTGAACTTGCAGCCATAGAGGTAACCCGTGGTGAGGGCACATTCGTAGTAGGTCATTGTATCTCTCCCATGCATCGTAAAGGGTTTCTAAATCCATCTGCACAAAAGAAGAGATATCATTACGTAATTTAGCTATTTTAGCTGATGAAAAATACTTTAATAAAAATTTTTCGGTTATTTGTTCCCAAGTAGTGATTGACCACGAATTTAACCACTGTTTAGCTTTATTCCTTAACGAAAAAAGAAATAACCGAAGACGAATGGCGTCATCAGAAACGCCATTAATTTTAAATGTGTCGCAGATTTCTAGAAAATTTGTCAAGTGAGTGTTGGGGTCCTTGTCTTGCAAACCATCAAACTAAACAAATTGTTGTATCATTTGAATCGTGTTAGGTTTCAGTTCAAAATTATTTATAGCAATAATAGGCCTAACTATACTTGACTCAGTTCCTGTTAAATTTGGCTTAGCATAATCATACATAGTGCGTGGAGCTTGATTTTAATTCTTGATCAACGGCAATCGCAGGAGGTAGCGAATTTTCCTGATTTTCAGCCATCTCCTCGGTTGTAGTTGGAATATCGTCCTCTTTCTCTCCCTATGTGTATCTTAGGCTTCGCATTATTTCTTTTCGATTTTTGTGACCTGTGCGATCGATTTCTTCGTCAAAAAATAATGGTCCCGACGGGTTTCTTTTAGTCATAAACTATAAGAACCTGCCAGAAGAGAGAAAAAGAAAATTTAGTAACGAAAATTAAACAAAAATTTAAATTGTAGTATAAGTAAATGGCTAAAGTAATAAAAATTGAGTGTTCCTAATATCTTAGTTCCCCGACGAGGGCGCCAAAAACTTGATACGTGATACTCGCGATAAGTTTTATAAATTTATAATTAATCGTTCTTGAAACTAACTATTATCACGACATAGGCAAGCGTACCTATCGAATAGCAGTATAGTTTTAGCAAGACCGGATTGTCAAACCCAAAGGAAGTAAAAGTACTAATATTAACTGTCTTTTTATTATCTAGCCTAAAAAAATAAAAGGGTTTGTTTGTCTAAACTAATTAACTAAACTAAGAATTCACAGAAAGGAAATTGGGGAAAATACATTTAGAAAATTCGATTGATTAAGACAATACCCAAAGAAAAATCCACCTAGACTTCACTTGTTATTTGACTCTGAATCGGACGATTTATTCATTCAACCTGTTCCATAGAAATCCCTAAGTTATGTTATTATCCCTATTCAAGACTAATAACATCTAACCCTAGATTGAATAATTGAAATCTCTTTCTAATTAACACTCTAGGGTTGCATTGACTTGATCTATGGATCCCCTTATTAGGTTTCACCCTAATCCGGCAAAATCTTGTCATCCTATCTCTAGGCGCGCAATCAACTTCGCTTAATTACGAGAAATTTACTCTTAGACAGGGATTATTCATCCTCCAAATAAGCGCATTAACTTGAATCAATGTCCTGAAATACCGAAGCAAGAATTAAGAACACATAATTAAGAACAAGTTAAATGTTTGTCATACAATTCAGATAATAATAACAAGATTCATCTTAAGTTTCATTCCCCTTAGATATTTAGGGGATTTAGTTCATAACTAAAAAGGAAAACATCTCAGAAGAATAACGAATACAAAACATAAAGAAAACCCAAAACTCTTGAAGGGAAATTGAGGAGAAACCTTCAGTCTTGATGATGAATCCAGCTTCTGAGATGGATCAATCAGCTTTTTTCGAGTAATTCCTTACTCCCTGCTCTTTGTGTCCCATTTAGTCCTCTTCTAGGGTGTTTAAATAGGCTTTAGAATGCCTAAAATCCTTCAAAGTCGCCCTTTTCCAAATAGAACTTAACTAGGGCTCGGCGGAGACACGCCCATGTGCGATTACTTCAGGCCGTTGTCAAGGCTGAGAGATCAACACGCTCGTGTTGAGGTTGCTTTAGGCCGTGTTCGAGCTTGTTAGAATGGCACGACCATGTGTGATACCCATGTGAGGAAGTCTAGGCTGTGTTATTTTCCCACGTCGGCTCATTTTCTCCGTTTTTAGCCCGTTTCTTGTTCTTTTTGCTCTTCTATGCTCACCTAAGTACAAAACATGAAATTAAAGGATTAGGAGCATCAAATTCACCAAATCTAAGGAGAATTCATTCATAAATGTGTTAAGCATGGGATAATAATATGTATAAATTATGGTTTATCAATAAACAATGAATTCCCTCCTTAATTCAGGCTGAGTTAAAATTAGAGCTTCTGTCAAAAATGCTTTCAACCAATCAAAACTCTATTGGAACTTTTCTGACCAAACGAAATCAATATTTTTCTGTAACAGCTTTGTCAATGGTAAAGCAATCATCGAAAAGCCTTTAACGAGTCGTTTATAATATCCGTCTAATCCTAAAAATTTCTCACCTCAGTAACTCGGATACCATCCGCAGAAATCATGTCTCAGAAATTCAACCTCTCGGAGCCAAATTTTATATTTATTGAACTTTGCATATAATTGTTTATCTCGCAAAGTCTGTAGTGTGATTCTCAAATGGTGAGCATACTCAACCTCATCTCTCGAATAAATCAGAATACCGTCAATAAATATGACAACAAATCTATCCAAATACTGCTGAAATATCTGGTTCATCAAATCCATAAATGTGATAAAGGTGTTAATTAGATCAAACGGAACGACATTACAAAGAACTCGTAGTGACTGTATCTAGTTTTGAAGACAATTTTTAGTACGTCTAGTTCTTTAACTTGTAACTAATAATAGATGGATCGAAGATCAATATTCGAAAATATGGTGACTCCTTTCAACTAATCGAACAAATCATCGATAAGAGGCTTTCAACTAATCGAACAAATCATTGATAAGAGGTAGCGTATATTTTTTCTTTATAGTCACATGTTCAGCTATATGTAATCAATACATAATCTCAGAGTCTCATATTTCTTTTTTATGAACAAAATCAGAGCACTCCAAGGTGATACACTCGGTCGAATGGAACCTCTATCAATCAATTCTTATAATTGTGCTTTTAATTTTTTTAATTCAGTTAAAGCCCTTCTATACGGAGCAAAAGATATTGAAACAATCTCTGTACTAAATTAATAGTAGATTTAACTTCCCGTTTTGGTGGTAACCGAGACAATTCTTCTAGAAACATATTGGTAAACTTATTAATTGTTGGAACTTGTTTTATCTTCGATTTTGATACTCGAGTATCTAAAATATAAGCAAGATATTCTTTACAACCTTTCCTGACTAGTTTCTGAGTAGAAATCACCGATATAACATTAGTAGTACAATCAGTTTTGTCGAATTCAATAGTAATCATCATACTGCACTGGCATTTTAGAATAATTTATTTCTGTCTACAGTTTACCACAACATCATGTAGAGTCAGCCAATCCATATTCAGAATAACATCAAATTCATCAAAAGGTAATAACATCAAATTAGTTGGAAATATACAGTCTCGAATTTTTAGTGGACACTTCTTACATATCATATTAACTAAGACACTCTAACCCAATGGATTCTATAACAGTCTGATTTCAGTGGTGTCGAAAACAGTGGTTTTGATACCACAATTTTTGAGAAGGGAGTCAATAAATATTATTAATTTAATATTTACAAACATTTAGTAAAGTCATATTAAACTTTAGTTAGGAAATTTAAATGTTTAAAACGCTAATTAAGCAAAAAGGATTAAATCGTAAAAGCAACAAAAGTTAAATCCTATTAGTTAAATATATTCAATAGCCATGGAAAGAGAAATAGGTAGACTTAAATGGCAATTATGCCATGTCAATGGTTAGTGGACTCCTTGGTAACCAAACTTTTGGTATTTTTATGATGAAATTATAATATTAATATATTAATATTAGGTATTAAATGATAAAAAGGAAGGAAAACATTTTTTTTTCCTTTAATTTCATCATCCTCAACGTGAAAAACTCCATATTTAGAGTAAGAAGATTCTTTCAAACTCCCTTCTAAGCTTGGATCAAGACACGTGACAGCCAGACTTGAATCGTGGAAAGGCTAAAGTTTCAGATTAGTCGTCAGTACCTTTGTGTGTGATCTTGTAGTCGAGGTAAGTTCGTTTAGGTAAAGTAACCAATTTTGTAATTTGATGGAAAATTTATTTATGCCGCGCTATGTATAATTTCTTTGTATATAAATTGTTAATTTGTTATTTTGGCAATATTGTAAGTTCATGTAATTTAAGATAATGTGTGTAAAACATTGAGGATTAGGGAATGATATGGAAACATGCTCCGTTTGAGACTTATGAATACTTGGGATACAAATGACACGTCATTAGGGATTATAAGTTTTCGAGTACTGGTCTTGGGTGTCTTGCCGATGGCTGAGGTCTTGCATTTGTTGCAGATTCTCCACAGCTCGTGTGAGCAGTATCGTGCAGTCTAACATCCCGACCCACAGCTCATGTGAGCAGGTCCATTTCACAGCTTATGTGAGCATTACATGATACGATTATACTTACATGTACAAGCACACTTCGTGTGAGCATGGTTCTTGTGTATCCTAAGTAACTTCATTTGGTTCAATGGGTATTAAAGTTTAAGCAAACATTTGAGATGTATAAATGTTACATTGGATATATGTTGAATGTTATGTACCAGTTCACTAACTTGTGAGAATGGTGATTGAAATTAGGAATCAGTTATACATATGAGCATGCTAATGGAATAATGCATTAACTTTATAAATTTGAGCCTATTTGGTAAGTTTTTGTTAAATTTTATACGTGCTTACTAAGCATTATATGCTTATGTATTTGTCATTTTTTTCTTGTAGATCATCGAAAAGCTCGACTGGTTAGAATTGTGTGGGAGCACAATCACACTATCTAATCATCGTTTTGGTAGCTTTCGGTTACTTTGGTTAAGGTTATAAATGGCATGTAATAGGGCTTAAATATTATCTTGGTTAGTTTTGATTAGGTGCCAGGTCTATTTGTGTTTATTGCTTTTTTTGAGGATGCTTTGTAAACATGGTATAGATATGTGATGTTAAATTCTTATGCATGCCTTTTTTAAAGTGAATAACATTGGTTGTTTTGGCATCTTTTAGGCTTGTTTAAATGTGTTTTTAAAGTATGGATATGGTTAGTTTTGATTGGGCTTGGAACTTGGGTGTTGGATAAAAGTTTGCCTTGTTTTAAATTTTAGGTGTCGAATATGTGTCTTTTTAATTTTTGGGTGCAAGATTTTTCACACGGTCACATTTAGTTACATAGTCTGGCCACACGGCTGTGTAACCCTTGTTTCCAAAAGTTTTAAAATTTTGCATACTTTTATGTTTTAATTCAAATTAGTCCCGGATTGTTCCCAAACTATTTTAAGGCCTCTTAAGCTTGATTTAAGGGCCCGTAAGTGTATTTTACCATGATTTTTTTGATGATAAAAGTCTTGATTTGTACTGTAACGCTCTATAACCTCAATTTAGTGACAAAGACGAGTTTAGGGTGTTACATTTAGTGGTATCAAAGCTATGGTTTAGTCGGTTCTCGGACTGAACGTAGCATGTATAGGGCTTAGAAATACATGTCATTTTATAACCTGTGATAGTGTATGTCTCCTGACTTAAACTAATTCTGATTTTAATTTTGATGAAAGATGTCATCCAACTGAATTAATTCTGATGAAGCTGAGAGTAATGCTCAAGCTTGTGTTTAAGGGGTAGCCATTAGTGAGCCCATTTTTGAGGGCCAAGGAGGTGAGGCTCGAAAATCCTTATTCCATATTATGTCTGAATGGTTTACTAAATTCATGAGAACAAATTTGATGGCTCAACGACCTCCAACCCCTCCTGTATCCGAACCAGTTCCCCCTATTCCTCAAGGTTCGGAGCAGATATGTGTGAGTAAACCTCCGATTGATAAGATTTGTAAATATGGGGCAGAAGAATTTTGTGGTACAATTGATGAAGACCTGAAAAAAGCTGAGTTCTGGTTAGAGAATACCAGTAGAGTTTTTGATGAGTTGTCTTGTTCATCCAGTGACTGTTTAAAATATACGATATCTCTGTTAAAAGTCTCAGCATATCAGTGGTGGAACACATTAATAGCAGTGGTACTAAAGGATCATATAACTTGGGATTTCTTTTAACAAAGTTCAAAAAGAAATACGTTAATCAAAAGGTATCTTGATAGGAAGAGGAAATAGTTTCTAGAATTGAAACAAGGTCGTAAAACTGTAGCTGAATACGAAAGAGAATTCGTACGACTTAGTAAATATGCTAGTAAATGTATTCCAAATAAAGTTGTTATGTGTACCCAGTTTGAATATGGTCTGAATGAAGATATCAGATTTCTTGTCAGGATACTAAAATTAAAAGAGTTTGTGGTTTTAGTTGATCGAGCACATAAAGCTAAAAAACTTAGCAAAGAAAAAAGCAAAGAAGATTTGGAAGTTTGAGACTTAGGTAAACGATCGGAGGGGGGAATCATTTTCTTCTCCAAAAAAGAAAGTGAAGGAATCTTATAGCCGTATGTCAAATCCATCTAGATTTTTAGGGAGAGACTAAGAGTACAAGTTAGTTCGAGACCCAGGCTACCTCTGTAGCCAGGGCGGGCAGTGTCCGCAATGTTAACAAGCCCGAATGTCAACTTTGCACCAGAAGAAATTTCGTGGAGTTCCGATTGAAAACTGGATCATGCTTTAGATGCGGTTCATTTGATTATTTCCTTCAAATTGCCCTGAAAATCTGATAGAGAAAAAGCCTAAAGTGTTCGATCTAGGAGTATGCCATCTAAAGGTAGACTACCAAAGAATAGTGGTAATGCGAGAAATAGTAGAAGTGGGACGAAAGACTCTATGGCTCAGTTTGAGGTACGGGCACTAGCTAGGGCTTACGTAATTCAAGCATGTGAAGTTGTTTCAACACCTGATGTTATTACCGGTACATTTTCTCTCTTTAATGTTAATGTTAATGCTCTAATTGACCCGAGGTCAACGCATTCATATATATGCACTAAACTTGTGTCAGATAAGAATATACCAGTAGAGTCGACTGAATTTGTAGTCAAAGTAACTAATCCGTTAAGCCAATATGTGTTAGTTGATAAATTGTGTACAAATTATCCACTGAAAATTTAAGATTGTGACTTTTTGGCTGATTTGATGTTATTATCATTCAATGATTTTGATGTAATTCTCGGCATGGATTGGTTGACTTTGCATGACGTCATTGTAAATTGTAGACAAAAGCAGATTGTATTGAAATGTCAAAATGGTGAAACAGTTAGAGTTGAATTAGATAGATTTGATAGCATCACCAATATTATTTCTGCTTTGTCAACTCAGAAATGTGTTCGAAAAGGGTGTGAGGCATATCTAGCATATATTTTAGATACTAGAACTTTAAGATTGAAGTTGGAATCGTTTTCAATCGTTTATGATTTGACAACGCCACCAATATTATTTCTACTTTGTCAGCTCAAAAATGTGTTCGAAAAGGGTGTGAGGCGTATCTAATATATATTTTAGATATTAGAACTTCAAAACCACAATTGGAATCAGTTTCAATCATTTGTGATTTCGTGGATCTATTCCTAGAAGAATTGTCAGGGTTACCGCTAGTCAGAGAGATTGAATTTGCTATTAATTTAGTATCGGGAACTTCTCCAATATCAATTGCTCCGTATAGAATGGCACTGACTGAGTTAAAGGAGTTGAAAGCACAGTTACAAAAGAGTTGTCAGAAAGAGGATTTGTTCGGCCTAATTTTTCTCTCTGGGGTGCACCTGTTTTATTTGTTAAGAAAAAGGACGGATCGATGCGATTGTTTATAGATTACCGACAGTTAAATAAAATCACAATTAAGAAAAAATATCGTCGTACTGATGATTTATTTGATCAGTTGAAAGATGCATGAGTGTTTTCAAAAATTGACATTCGCTCCTGATATTATCAGCTTCGAGTTAAAGATTCAGATGTGCCGAAAATGACTTTCAGAACTAGGTACGGGCACTATGAATTTTTGGTTATGCTGTTTGGTTTCACGAGCGCCCCGTCGCGTTTATGGATTTGATAAACATAATATTTAGGCCATATTTAGATAGATTTGTGGTAGTTTTCATTGATAATATATTGATTTACTCGAAAGATGAAACTGAACATGCTCAGCATCTGAGATTTATTTTGCATACTTTACATGATAAGATGTTATTTGCAAAATACAGTAAATGTGAGTTATGGCTTCGTAAAGTCGGGTTTTTGGGTCATGTGGTGTATATAAATGGCATTAAAGTAGATCCGAGTATAATATCGACTATTTTAGACTGGAAGCCTTCGAGAAATGTCACCAAGATTAGAAGTTTCCTAGGTTTGGTTGGATATTATCGACGTTTCATAAAATGGTTTTCGATGATTACTTCACCATTGATGAAGCTACTTCAAAAAGATGTGAAATTTGTTTAGTCCGATGAATGTCAGCAAAGCTTCAATTGACTAAAAGCAATGTTAACTGAAGCTCATGTATTAATTCAGTCAAAGACGAACAAAGAATTTGTGATTTACAGTGATGCTTTGTTTCGCAGTTTGGGCTGTGTTTTGATACAGGAAGGCAAAGTTATAGCTTATGCCTCCTGACAGTTGAAATTGCACGAGAAAAATTACCCGACACATGACTTGGAGCTTGCAGTTATTGCGTTTGCCTTAAAATTTTGGTGACACTATTTATACGGGGAAAAATGCCATATTTTCAGGGATCACAAGAGTTTAAAATACTTGATGTCTCAAAAAGAATTGAATTTACGAAAACTTAGATGGTTGGAGCTGTTAAAAGATTATGATGTGATTATCGACTATTACCCGGGAAAAGAAAATTTTGTTGCAGATGATTTGAGTTAGAAATCATTATTTGATTTTGGAGCTTTAAATACTAGTTTGATGCTTGTTGATGATGATTTTATTTTAGTTGAATTAAAAGCTAAATCGACATTTCTTCATTTGGTCTGTCTTCAAATCGAGTACATATAGTAACCTCTGTAGGCACACACTCTCGGGCATATTTACTGAGTTGTATAAATTTCCTCTCGTATTCATCTATTGACATACAGCCTTGTTTCAGCTCAAGGAATTCCTTACGTTTCTTGTCTAGAAATCTTTGACTTACATATTTCTTTCAGAATTCAGTCTAAAAGAACATCTCTCGATACAACAGCAACTACGGTGTTCCACCACTGATAAGCCAAATCTTTGAACAATGAAACAACACATTTCAAGCATTCCACAGGAGTACATGATAATTTATCAAAAACTTTCACCGTGTTTTCTAACCAAAATTCGGCTTTCTCTAGGTCATCTTCAGCTATACCTAGAAACTCTTTAACCCCATACTTTTGAATTTTATCAACTAGAGGCTTGCTCGCTTGTACTGGTTCCAAACCCTGAGGAACTACGGGAATCGATTGGGGTATAAGTGGGGGTAGAGGTCGTTGAGCCATTGGGTTCGTTTGCACGAGATGAGAAAACCATTCAGACATCATCTGAAAGAAGGCTTCTTTAGCTTCTCCTGCTCGGCCCTCAGATACTGGCCTACTACCACTAGACACTGCCCTATGAACGGAGGCTTGTGCATTACTTTCTACTTCGTTGAAATCGACTCAGTTGGATGACATCTTATTTATATGAAAACATAATTCAATTAGAGTTAAGAATTATCACACTATCGCAGGTTATATAATGGCATGTATTTCTAGATTTACACATGCTACGTTCAGTCCGATAATTGATTAAATCGTAGCTCTAATACCACTACATGTAAAACCCTTAACCTGTATCTATCTCCAGATTAGGGTTACGGAGCATTACTGTACAAACAAAATATTAAAACATACATTTCATACATTATTGAAAACACAATATAATACATTCATTCACATACATATTATCTCTAAATTGAGCTCTTGAGGCCCTAGAAACACATTAGAAACAATTCGGGACTAAATTGAAAACATTTGGAAAGTTTAAGAAAAAGTTAGAAAACGTTGACTGCAGGGTCACACGATCGTGTAGCCAGGCCGTGTGCCTCACACGGCTGAGACACACACCCTTGTCCTAGCTCGTGCCCTCACCCGTGTAACTCACTGAGTAGGGTCACACGACTATGTTACACGCCTATGTGCCAAGCCGTGTAACTCTCAAAATAGCCCCACACGTTCGTGTGTCAGGCCGTGTAACTGCCTGACTTCTATGCAATAAAACCTACAGGGGACACACGGTCGTGTCGCTAGGCCGTGTGTCACACATGGCTGAGTCACACGCCCGTGTCTGAGGCTATGTGGATATGAATATGCCCAAAATCAAGCCATTTCCAATACCATAACATGCATACACCTATAGGCCTCTCATGCACCTAATCAAGGCATCAAAACCTTACCAAAACATACATATCATGACCAATTTACTAGCCTTAAATCAATCAATCAATATGCCATTTTAAGGCACTTGACAAGCAAACATCAAAGCTTGCCTACACATGTTATTTGTTCACATTTCCATAATCAAACATAACTTAACTTCTAACAAATTATGCCACAAATATGACCATTAACACTTCATCACAAACATACCATTTAAGCCATACCATTCATGCATAATAAGTTCCCAAAATGACATAATTTGGTAAGCACCAAAAGATACCAAAACCAAACAACTTATACATGCCAAAATTATCAACTAACCTTCAACTAAATACCAATACAAGTCCAATTATACATGCCATTATAACCTTGGCCAAAACATCAAAAACTGTAGAAATTTGAGCTAGATAGTGTGATAGATCTCCGATGAGCATGTATTTTTTAAAATTTTTGGGTGTAGAACATAGTCACAGGTAGTTACACGGGTGTGTGGGGAAGCCACACGGCCATGTGTCAAGCCACACGGCCGTGTGACCACTGTTTCCAAAAGTTTTAAAATTTTTGCATATTTTTCTGTTTTGATTCAAATTAGTCCCGAATTATTCCCAAACATTTTTAAGGCCTCGTATACTCAATTTAAGGCCCGTAAGTGTATTTTTACCTTGATTTTTATAAGCTATTGAATGTTATTATTTATTTTATATTTTGTTTATGTTTGATGATAAAGGCCCTAATTTGTACTGTAATGCTCCATAAGCCCAATCTAGTGATGGAGACATGTTTGAGGTGTTACAAATTCGTTACTCTAACATCAAGTTCAGTAGATTCTACCGGCATGTTCTTATCCATTACTAATGTAGTGCAAATATACGAATGTGTTGGCCTAGGGTCAATCAGTGCATAAACTGTAACATCAAAGAGGGAGAAAGTACCAGTAATGATATTTGGGGCAGAAGTATCCTCCTAGGCTTGGATAACATAAGCTTTGGCAGGGCTCGAGCCTTAAATCTAATGGTCAAATCCCTGGTCCTATTTCGAGTCGTTCCGGTGTTACTACACTATTTCAGTCTTCTACCTCTCTAAGAAGCAAACATTGGTCTAACGGTTTGATTATCAACAACACCCGACTTTCTTAGGCAGTTTCTCAAGAAATGTTCAATAGAGTCACACCTAAAACAAACCCCATTTTTAACTAGGCACTCACCATGAGTTTTTCCATAATGCTCACAAACAGGTCTATCAACATTGTGAATACTGCCAACACTATTTACCGAGGTAGTTTGAAATCTCAAGTTACTCGATCTCGGCTTATTTCTTCCCACAGACCCTGATGAATTAGTGAAGTGATTAAAAGCTTCTCTCGATTTCTCCGGTAGAAGAGTTGAAAATGGTCTAGACATGCTCCATTTACCGGAGTCTCAAAGCTTCGTTTCAGTATGTTTCTTCTCGTTACAAATATCCCCTATCTTCTGAGCTCGTTAAGACAGAACTACAAATTCTTTCAATTCTAAAGCTTCAACGAACATTCGAATTTCATCATTCAATTCAAATTCAAAATAGATGTACATTTCAATTTTTGTCGGTACAATCTCGCGGGCATATTTACTAAGCATGACAAATTCCTGCTCATACCCAGCCACAGATCTGTTTCCCTACTTCAGCTTGAAAAACTTTCTTTTTCTTTTCTAGATACAATATGTTGATATAATTCTTCCGGAATTTAGATCGAAAAAAGTCTTAGTTTACTCTATCTCTTAATACAATCGCTATCAACGTAGACCACCAATGATAAGTTTCGTCTTTTAACAATGACACGACACATCTCAAACAATCATCAGGGGTACAAGCCATTTCATTAAAAACTCTCTATGTGTTCTCCAGCCAATATTCAGCCTTGACCGAATAATCTTCCGCTTTTCCTCGTAACTCTTTAGCCCCACATTTTCTAATCTTATCTATCGGAGGTTGTCATACACTTTCCGTATTGTGAGGATGAAGGGGTATCAGATAAGACACAATAGGGGGCAGAGGTTGAGGCGTCATAGGATTAATTCTCATAAATTCAGTAAACCACTTATTCATCATCCCAAAGAAGACATTTTTCGCCTCACTTTCGGGTATTTGCGAAATGGGGATACTATGACTTGCTCCCTAATCGGAAGCCGGAACATTACTATTTACTTTATCAGAGACGATATGGTTTGATAGGCCAACATCTTTTATATCTATAAAAAAAATAGTCAGATCAGATCAGAAGACATCACATTATCATAAATTATCGTGGCATGTGTTTTCTAAACTTGATCACACTATCACCTTATGTGTCATAAGTGATTATACATGAACTTGTTTGACCTTGGGTGATACAAGCAACTGAGACCAATGAGAAAAAGGAAGAAATCATTCTAAGCGAACCCCCTTATTATCATATTTAGTTGGAGGCATACATCTTCCCAACAAAACTGAATCTAACTGTTTTTGTGAGCATTATGGCTTTGTCAAGAGATAAAGCCGAGGTGTGATGGTTAAGGTAATGACATATCTAGTGGCGGATATTAAATCTGGTGTGATTATATTTCATGTTTATCTGGTATTGCTGCTGAACGAGGTGTATGTACTTTATACCATCATGTACTCTTATCATTGGTAGCATGCATGTATGCATTTAAGTAGTTTGTTACAATTTGTAGAGCGATTATAGTGTTTGTGAACATAAAATAAGTTGCTCACAATGTTGGTATCGTCCGGCTGAGGTGCTTATTTTTCTAAACTTGCATAATTTCAAATACTTCCGGTAAATATTAAGGGCCTAGCTGGGAGTGTAGCAACATTAGCAAATTGGCTGACATCGTGGGTGATTACTATGACGGTAAAGAACAAGCTGGTGGAGGTCTATGCCTCTCCCAATATGCGTGTTTAGTTGCAATGTACAAGTTAAGAAGAATCTATATAATCTAACATGCTTGCATCTTATGAGCAGGAACATTCACTATTTACCCGGTTGTGGCGGTATTCACGGTTGTTTTTGTGGCACTTTGAGGCCCTGAAACCAAAGGGAGAAGAAGAGATTCAATCTTCCTTTAGATTAAAACGTTCGTCAGTGTAATGCATTTACCGATTTGATTTTCAAAATTGTTAAGAGTACATATGCGCAGTTCATGTCCAGCAAACCTGTACCATGTATTGTTTCCCTGTTGTTTGATAACATGTTTGCACTGCCTTTTTAAAAGGAAAAAAGAAAAAGAAAAAGGAATTTGTTCTTAATTATACAATCAACTCTGTTTATATCTAGAATTTTTTTAGACTCATTTGAATCCCCAAATTTGGATGTTATAAGGAGGTGATTACAATATGTCTATAATTATATTCAAGACATTTATATCAGCATATAAAATTTAGATCATGTTTAAAATTTTAAAATTTAAATTAAAAAATATTATGTCAAAAGATTATTTTTTATTTAATTAAATGTTATTAATATAACTTTAAACATTTAATTGAAATATTATAATTAATTTTTTTATATTTCATTTAAGAATAAAATTAATTTTATTTTATGATAAAAAATTGTTATAAAAAAATAATTTAGTAAATGGTGTGTTTTATATTCCATGGCTGTTATTACTATAGATGAAAAAAGTAGTTATAGATGATGAAAAAAAAATCACAATAATTGCACTGTATAATTATTTCTTTGCTAGAAAACTGAAAGGTTTTGTAATAAAATAATAATTCAGTACAACAGAAGTCCCTTAGCACACACACCCCAGTTCCTTTTTTCTGTATTTATGAGAGCAAAGTTTGGCATGGGCTTGATAAACCATAAGCTCATTTGTTAACTCGTTCAGCATACAGTGAAGCCAGGAAATGCTTAAGGCAGCTATTGTAAACACAAGGTCGCTCCAGATGAACCAAGTGACCTGCCTTTTGTATGCCTTCGAATGTTGTATTCTCTCCTAGTTGTCTGCATCATCAATAGAAAATTATATATATATATATATATATATATCCAATTATCCAAAAAGAAATAAAAAAATAAAGAACCCTCAAATCTCAACTTGTTTTCTATCTAGTTTTTTGAGATCATGAAACATACTCTTTCATGTTGTGAGCAAGCTCCTGCTTGAAGATCTGATCTTCTTCACCCCACAGCAGATGTATTCTCTGCAAAATCATAATTTAACAAAACTGGAGTAAGCAATTTCTTTTCTAAAAATCTACCATTAAAAAAACAAAACAATAAAGACAAATGCAGATAACCTGTGGAAAAGATGGTATGGTGGCATCCTTATTACTAATGACCAAACCCTCCAGTAGTTCAGCTCTCTCTTTCCTGTTGGTAAACATCACCTGTAATTCCATCCAGGGTCATTCATGTTCTCAGTTTCAGAAAGTTTCCGAATATAGTAGTAGAATTTTTTACCCTGTATTTTCTCTCTTTTTTCTTTTCCTGTGAAACTTTATTTCTAATTCAATGATCCATGAATTTTTGCTAGGACCACCTGTAACTATAACTAAAGGGAAAGGCAGACCTCTCGGTTAACCAATTCACTTGGTGTAATAAAGTAGGCACAGTTAATTGAGCTAATTATAAACCTTGTACTTCCAAACATGTTTCTCATTCTTGTTTTGTTCCTTTGTGTCGAAAGTTTACATAATTCATTTGCTTTTATATAATTATACTATATGTTTAAAAGATAATGAGCCAACATACTTAACACTAGAATCCTAATACGTGCCTCATACAGGGACATTAATCCAAACCCCATGAAAATCATGTGAATCACCAGCCAGCCATTCATGCAAAATGTTCATTATGATGGTATAAACATTGTTGATGATGATAAAGAGTAATAAAATGTAAAGGAACCTCAAGATAGTCTTTGTGGAGGCGATCAGGGAACCAAAGCTTCTTGTAAGCAGCAACGGAGAGAAGAGCTTTAAGACCCTTAACAGAATTAGGCAACAACAGTTCTGCAGAAGACGAGAACCCTAGCCTGTTTAATGTTTCCACGCTTATGGAATCAGTCATGGCCAGGATCGAGCCAGACACCACCATGGCTTCCACCATGTGGGGGTACATCTGCGCCATCTTGAATGCCACCATCCCACCATAGCTGAACCCCACAACCACGCACTTCTCCACACCAAGTTTCCTTAAACCCTGAACTAAGTACTCGGCTTGGAAAGTCGGTGACCGGTCTGGTTTGTCAGTAATCGAGCCACCGAAGAAGAGAAGATCGGGTACATAAACCGAGTACTTCTTCGTCAAAGCACCCACTTGGAATTGCCATGTGACAATGCCTTCTGCTGCAAAGCCATGCACTAAGACCACCACTGGTTTTGTTGGTTTCTCCAAATGGGTGACCTTTTTTTCACCCTTCCCGGGTTTCTTGACTGTTTCACAAGGAACCCAAAAGTTCATCACCGTGCCAGGCTCGATCTCCACCGAGTAAGGCTGAACCCCCGCCATCTTCATTAACCCATTCATCAATGGCTTTTGTGCTGCTACAAGATTCACCATTTTTTTTTCTCTCTCTTGTTTTCTTGATCTTCGCCTACCTTTTCCTCTTGATTTAAAGCAGTGATGTATAGAACGTAAGCTAATCCAAGGTATTTAAAATTCCGAGGAACGCCAGGTTTGGTTGTAGGTTGTTATCAGAAACATTAAAAAGGTCAGAAATTTCAACGCACTTCATTGCCATTGTGGGCTTGGTAACCAGCTCGAGTGGTCTTTGAATTGTTAAAAGCCAAAACCAATAACGATGACCAAAAGTACCACATTCGAAAACCTAATCAACGTAACGAATCCAAATCATAGATTCTACAGTTTCTTACACGAAATCCTTATTACTCAAATGGGTACACGTTTTTTTTTTTTTTTAAGTAATTTAATTTACAAGGTTGTTTGATTTTTGATCACCTACACTACCTACTCACATCAGCATGTTTGCCAGGACCCATTGAAATCTTTCCTTAAATTTATAAGCATTTTAGGTAAGTAGACTATCCCCGTATTGACGTTTGCATGTTTTATCCAAACACTTTCCTTGTATTTTTGTTTTCAAGTTTAACCAAATCCTGCATATAATTTATTGGAAAGACAGGGTTCTTTTTATACCGAAAAGATAGGTAAACTTGAATCCTGATCAATTATGCAACAATTAATTAATTGAATCAAATGTTTGAATGTAAATTTGATGATATTAAAAAAAACCTATTATTTATCTTTTAAATGGTGAAAAATTTGAAATTAAATTATATATATATAGCTTTGTATTTCATACGAACCAATACATTATTATTAAATCATATCCATATAAATCGTCGATAAATTAATTAATAATTTAATTATTATATATTTTTCAATACTCAACAGTTGACAGTCTTGTGGCTTACTCACAGTTTTTGAAGTTATACACTATCAGAGTCAAATATAAACGCATATATATACCATCATCGCCTACAATAGAATTATTTGGTGATGAGTTTAGTTTCATCATTTAATTTGATATTTGAGATTTTTTTTTGGTTTCAATTTGATATTTTAATTTGGTTTTGATGTTTAATTTGATACTTAAATCAAATAATATTATGTGGCCTGCAAAATATTTGATATGTATGCTTTAATTCAAGTATCAAATTAAATATTAAAACTCAGCTCAAAAATTTATATGGGACGAACAAAAATTTTAGTATTAATCTGAGGAAATTCAACAACAAACAAAATATTGAAGTACAATTTAATTACAAAATTAAATTTAAAATTTAAGTAGTAAATATGAAATATGTATTAACCCTAAAATAAACTATAAAAATATGAAAATATCTCATTGTTTAACTTTATCAATTCAGTAATAAATTACTGGTTCAAATAGTGAATTACCTGTACGAGAAATAGGTTTAACACTATTGAAATATGGAATAACCTTTCGTTCTGAAAACTGGGCAAAAAGAAATTATCGCTTTCAGAAAGCTACTAAATACTTAAAAAAATTTAGTCTGGTTAGCCAGGTGCTGTCAAACTTAATTACGATTAACAATGCTTTAATCAAAGACACATTCAAACAATCAATCATGTAGCTGGTTAACAGGTGTCAGCTTTGCACAAAATTTCATGCAGAAATATTAATATATATGCATGTAAAAGTTTTATGAAGCGAGTTAGATTATATGTTAATTTTTAAAAAATGGATAAATAAATTTATATTCTTTTAATTAAAGATTAGATTAGTATTTTTGTTAAAATTTTTACTATTAATAGTTGATTTTTATACATTAATATAAAGTATATGTGGCACACTTAATGTTTATGTCTAATTATTAAAATACATAATATATATTTACTAATAAAATATGAAATCATTTTCAATATAATTTATAATAATATTATTTCATAATAAAATTATATTGAAATCCAACCACCATAATATAATATTAATAAAACAAAATATCGTTTTAATGTTATATTCAATATATATATGAATATAATATTATAAATTATGAATATGTTTAATGATTTTTCATTTTTACTCATATATAGGTATTTTCATTCTGACTTTTGATTTCTCTCTCCACTTTCCCTTCTCAATTAAATGCTCTCTCCCTCTCCTATTTTGAAAAAAATGAATATCCATTATCTTCTTTAAAAAATTGTAGCACACTGTCACAATGACCATCGTTTACCGCCATTAGCTGGCATCCCTTATTTCTCAGATTTGGTTCTTTTTTTTTTTTTATTGTATTTTTTCTAAATCGACTTTTAGCATAAAAAATATTTCGGGTGTGTTCTCTATTGCTTTTGGGATGAACTTTTTCTAAAAAAAATGCTTTTCTCTTAAAAGCAATGAAGAACACATATCATTGGGGCAACTTTTTTAACTTTTGGGATTAGTTTTTTTAGAGATAAAAAAGCAGTAAATTTTAGCTTTTTCAGCCAAAAAGCACTTTTGGCTATTATTTTACCTTTTTAACCTTACTTTTTGACTTAAAATGTGTTTGATGCTATTATTTTGTGTTCTCTTTATTGGTTATTTAATATGAGTTTTATAAATGTGTTAAAAGTATTAATTAAAAATAAAAAATATTTTTTAAAATAATACAATTGTGTCAATATCTAATTATAAATATTTAATTATTATATTTAAATATTTAAATATAGTTTATATATTCTAATTAAATTTAATAAATAATTAATATTAATTACTTAGAAATATTTAAAATTAATGTTATATATTAAAATATTAACAATAAGTTATAATTTTTTATATTTTTGCTAAAATATCATAATATTAACTAATTTGAACATTATTTAAATACATTATAGAATGCATTTTCAGCAGAAAATACTTCCTACGGAATATTTTTTTATTTCTCTCTTTAAAATTGACTTATTGACATAAATATATCAGAAATCGACCCAAAACTCTAAAGATATTTTAAAATCAACAATATTTTTTTTTTCATATTCCACCTGCAATCAAGTCCAAAACCCATGTTTTCTTTCTTTTTTTCAATTGTTTTGCATTTTTACATTGATGATCTGTTGGATCATTTCAAGCTATGTTTTATGTTGATTCAAGAGAGTTATTATTAAAAGTTTTAAAACCTAAAGAGAGAGAATTTGAAAAGAAAGAAAAGAAACCATTCGGTGGAGAAGTTAAATATGTATAATTCATTTCAAAAATATTTCAAATCAATTGCAATCTGATTTTATTCAAACAAAAAATTTTACCCTCATTCTGGCATATTAATAATTTAGCATGAAAGATCAACTAGTTTAAAAAATAAATGTATTTTTAAGTCAAACTCTATGTTTTAGCTACAATAAAAAAAATTAAAATTAAAATGTTTCGAAATTTTTAATTTTCAAAATCTTAATTCAAATGTTTACCCCTTAATATTTAGTTTCATAAATTTGGAGTAAGATTCATAAAAGTATTATAGAAGTTCGTGTATTAAAAATCAAATTACATTTTATTATTTCTATTAAAAAATAGATAAATTAGTCTCTATACCTTAAAATAAAGAGTAAACTAATATTTTTATTAAAATATTTATTTATTTTTACTATTAAAAATTAGTCCTTATATGTCAACAGGGTTAGCAGCAACAAGTTAAATTACAGGGAGCCAACCATTGCTAGGGTTGTAAATGGACAGGGCATTTGGTGAATAATTAATGAATAGTCAGTTTTTGTTCATTTAAGTTCGTTCATTAAGCTAAATAAATGAACATGAACAAGACCTTGAGGCTCATTTATAAAACGAACTAAACACAAATAAAACTTGTTCAGTTCATTTAAAACTTATTTAATAAATTATTTAAAGCTTATTTATTGTTCCATTAGTATATACTAATAAAATTATTTTGTTTGTATTTTTTATTTATAATATAATTATTAATATTTATATTTGACTATTATATATCTAAAAATAATATATTCATTGTTTATTTATTTATTATTCATGAACATTGTTTATAAATATATTCAATTATATATTCATAAATAATTTTTTAGAATATATTTGTGAACATTAAATAAACAAACATAAACATATTTAATTTTAAATAAATGAACACAAATAAAAAATTTAAAATTCTTAACTAACACGAATTTAACATGATAAAACTTCAATAAAAAAAAATAAAACAAAGTTTATTTATTAAAGCTGGATTCCTAACCAATTCCCAACAAAACTCCAGCAGTCAACTCCCCACTCAATTATGGGAGAGAGGAGGGAGCAGTAGCTAGCTATAGGTGCTACGTTTATGTTTCCAACACTTAAATGTGGGCAAGAAATGAAACGTGTGCAACATTATTTCACATAAATGCAACTAGTAATCAATGGAAAGAAGTGTTATATATGGAGTTGCTCCATTTTCTACCTCCTTCAACACGCTTTTTGGAATGGGAGATCATAGATTAGGGCTTCGTTTGGATGGGCATTGACTGCGATGCGGTGTGTTTATCTTACTTTTTGTCTCACGCTACAATATTATTATAGTATCTAATCTCACCGCCACCACTGTTTTTACACTAACCGCAGCTAAACGCACCGCCCATCCAAATTCACCCTAGATCTCAGACCAACCCCCAGTGTAATTAAATTTTTTTTACTACCTATTTATTTTATCAAATGTTTCTTTTCAACTCCATGTAGATATGCATAAAGTTAATGGTTAGTTGGTTTTAATTTATATGACTACTATTCAATATTTTGATGATTTGAGTTGTAAAAATAAAAACTGTAAATGCTAAATTTAGAATTTAATTTAGTTAATTATTTTTAAATTGTGATATCTAATAAATTTGGAATTTTGTATTTTTCTAATTTTGAATTGTGACTTTATTTATAAAAGAAAAATACTAGAATTATATAAATTCCCAAAAATAAAATTCCTTTGATGCTTGTGCTAATGTTACAGAGATAGAACTTTAGTCTCATAATTTATACAGCTTTAGACTATTTTTCGCTTTAAATGCACCTAATCAGCCTAACTATCACAAAGTGAGAATTATTGATAGAAATTCTTCAAGGCACAAAAAATAAGTGGAAGCAACTCAAATTCAAAAGAAAGCTCGAAAGAATAGAATAGCCACAAAAAAGAAAAAGCACGCTAAGTTTGAGTGAATACTCTCAAAGAATTCTATTACTAAAGAATGAAGTGATTACAAATGAAGGGGAGAGACCTCTATTTATAGTTGAGCTCCTTCTAATCCAACGATACAAATTAAAGTATATCAATGGCTGAGATTAAAAACAATCTACAAATCAAATCTCTTATGATTTATTGAATCAAATCTTCTAAGATTACTTCCCATATGCTATGTAGATGAGCCTTCAATCTCTCCAAGCAACGAGTCAGCTCTGTGGGGCCATGCGACCCCTTGCGAACAAAATGGATCATTCAAGTGTGTCATAGTTGTGAGTTCCTTTGTGCAACATGTGACATTCTCCCTCGCTTGTTCATGCAACGCCCTCGTCGCATCCTCCAAATGTTACTGGTCTATCTTGACTTGGAACTATCATAATGCCTCAATAAGTTCCAAATTAGCTTCACTATCGGGAAGTCCCTTCCATCAAACTAAGTATTAATACCGCGACCTATACAATTTTCGTCAAATCACTCGATCTGCTATGATGCATTTGACTTCATGATCATAAGAGACCTTTAATCCCATCGACGCTCGTTCGGACTTGCCTCAATTTGGATCCTCTTAATCCCATGTAATGGCTTAAGCATTCTAACATGAAACACTAAATGAACCTTGAGTTTTGCAAGTAACTCAAGTTTGTAGGCCACCTTGCCTATTCTTTTCAAAACTCAAAAGGTTCCCTCGTACCGTCACACAAGCCTCTTGTGCATGCCATTGTGGCAAAAAATCAAGTGTAATTTTGCAAGGACTGAATCACCAACTTTATATTGCACATCCCTGCGATTTTGATTAGCCCACTTGTTGTTGCGCTTACTTGCCTTGTGTAGGCAAGCACTTGCTAAATCATTTTGCTCTTGCCAATCCAAATCAATAAGCTGTTGGATTTAATCCTACATAATGGGTTGCAACAGCGTTGGGTGTGAGTGGCTAGAGCATCTGTCAATCCAAAGGGCATCACAAGAAACTCATACGAACCATAGCGCGTCACACAAGCTGTTTTTGGCTTGTCCCCTTCGACTACTCCAACTTGATGGTACCTCGATCTCAAATCCAACTTGGTAAACCACCTCGCGCTACCAAGCTATTCAAATAAATTTGTGATAAGTGGAATTGAGTACCTATTCTTCATACTAATCTTGTTCAATACTCGATAATCAATGCACAATCTTAATGAATCGTTATATTTCTTTTGGAACAATATTGGCGTGTCGAATGGGGCATTATGTAGCACCATTACCCAACTCGATTGCTGAGTTCTAGTATGAAGCATCACAATTGAACCACTTTGGTCTAATACTTTAATTAAAAAATTCGCCAAACATAAATTAACCACCTTGAAAATTTAAATTCTAAGAAAATTACTTAATTACAATATATCTAACCCCCAAGATGAAGCCTCTGAAGGTACCTCCTTTATATGTGCATGACATCTATAGATAATTTTCCTTGGTTTTATAAGGTCTGACATGGCCCTTCATCAAGTTCTTTATTCACCCAACGAGTCCTGCAAACATAGGTAAAAAATCTTGTAAGTTCAAAAGAACTTAGTGAGTTTCTTTACTAATATTTTTATAATTAAGCCTTTATCTTGCTGAGGTATTAACTAAAATTATACAAACACATTAACTCCTTGTTTTACTTAGACGTTCGTGCTTTAACTAGAATGGTGGACTTCGATATGACTTTCGCATTTCTTAATTGGCAGATAGATTATTAAACAATCATTACTTAGTCGAGCTTATAACCAGTCAGATGTTTTAGCAATTTCTAGATGTTCCGTCATGCTTACGAATTCTTACTTTTACCTTGCACATTTTACCTTGTTCCCTTTTTTCCATATATTTCTGGTCATGAACAACCATTTACCTTTATCTTAACTTCTAGACCCAAAATTTTGAAACTTGGCGAGAGTTTGCCCACACCGTCATCCTTGAATATAAGTCTAATTTTAATCTCTATCCTCATTAGAACTCTTATTACATGGTACTCTTTAGTTGATTCTCTCATCTCACAATAGTTTTCGCATATTTATCGACATTCTTGTAATGGCCCTTTTTCAATGAAATCAGAACAGTAGTTTTAGGACCACAAATTTGAAGTCAAAAAATTTATTTTATTATTAATTTATTTCTTAAAGATGATAGTATTACTGTATAAAAATTTTGTTAAGAAATTTTACCGTTTACATGCTTAATTTGATAAACAGGGCTAAATCGCTTAAAGTGCAAAAGTTGAGTTCTAGTAACTAAAGGTATTAAATAGCTATATAACTTTAAAGTGGAAGTCCTTATATGGTAAATAGACCATTAATGGTGATAATGGGTGAGCATGGCTTGACATTTGTGTAAATTTGATTTATTTTTAAGGATAATTAAGTAAATAAGTAAATAATGATAAAAACAAATGAAATAAAATTAGTCATTATCTTCCATTATCAATGTTCAACCGAATTTCACAAAGAAAGAAGCCATTGTTAAGCTTGACATTCGACCAAGCTTGTATGCTCAATTAGGTATGTATTTTTGTCCTGTTTTTAATGATTTTTATGTTTTCGGAATCGTTGTAGCTTAATCTAGCTAGCTCGAGGACTAATTTGTGAAACTGTTAAACTATTAGGGTTTTCCCATTGATGTATGTATATGAGTTTTGAAGTTTGATGTTAGAAAATGGATAGTTGTTGTTAGATAAACAACTTTTGTAAATAGATTTTTTTATGAAATTGTCAATTAGAGATTAAATTAAAAAATAGAAAATTTTCATTGTGAAATAGTGAAATAATTGAAGTATAGGGCATGATAGGGACCTAATTGATATTCAACCATAGTGGATTGTGGTAAAATTCTGTAAAATTCTATTTTTATGAGCTGGGGACTAAATTGCAAACAATTAAAAGTATAGTGGCAAAATTGTAATTTTTCCAAAATATGTTTTGTATTAAATTGAATGAATTATATGTTGAATTGAGTTAAATTTATCCGTATAGATCCAGTTAGACCTCGTACGAAGTTAGATTGGGGCAAAAAGAAAGTCTCAGATTAATCGCCTCCTTATCTACGAATACTCGTCGAGGTAAGTTTGTATAATTAAATTTTGTTTATATGTTTTTAATTGAATTATATAAATGTTATGATTTGTCATATATAATTACCGAGTGCATATCCAATGATGTATGACGATTACTGATCCCTATTTGAACCTTAGGAATCCGTAGGAAACAAATGACATGTCATTAGGGTTACCGATTTATAGCTCGTGAAAGCATACTGATTTATAGCTCGTAAGAGCATCTCGATCTTCAACTCAAATGAGCATACTGATTCAAAGCTCATATGAGCATACGTGTACATGAATTGATGGATTACAGTTATATGAGCTAGCACATTATGTGTGAGTTATCCCAGGTATCCAATGATATTCTAAACAGTTCAACAAGAAATATTCTATTACGAAACGATATGAGTTTGATACGAAATATTACAGGTAGTTACATGAAATACTTGGAAATGGTGTTACATGATATATAGATATATGAAATGGATGATACATGTATATGAAACTTGATTAATTGTTGAGCTCATTCATGAGTATTAGTTCTTATTTGTATATACATGGATAATATTGGTTGGTGTATATGTGCTAGGCATTTGGTCAAAATGTGTTGGGATATGCTTTGTTACTTACCTATTACTTGATTAAATGGTAAGTTAAATTCTAAGTTATACGAACTTACTAAGCTTAAATGCTTACTCTGTGTTATTTTTCGTGTTTTATAGTGAGTCGGAAGCTCGTTTGGGTTCGAAGCTTGTCGGAGCTATATCACACTATCTATCGGCTCTTTTGGTGCTTTTGGATGTTTAATTTTGGTTATGATGGCATGTATAGGTTATTTTGGCTAATGTTGGCCTATGTGTCTTGTTGGGATAATGGCCATATTATTTGGGTTATGTTTTGGCATATTGTGGTATGTTTATAAGTTGTTTTAATATGGTTGATGTGTGGCTTGATTTATGGTTGAATGATGAAAGGTAATATGATATATATGTGTATTGTGATAGAATGGTTGTGTTTAGGTAAGTAAATTATTTGGTATGTATTGGTGCAAATATGCATGTAAGTTAGTTGATTATTTGGTGAAATTGAATACAAGGTTAGGCATGTTTATACATTGTCATTTGAGGTGCCTAAGGACATATTGGTTGTATAATATTATACCATATGTATAAGACATGTTTATGCTTGATTTGGATGCCTTGTAATGGCTTGCAAGTATGTGCAATGTTGTGCGTAGGTACATGCCAATTTGGGTGAGAAAAATGGCTTGTAAAATAGCCTATTTTCGTCCACACGAGCAGAGACACGGACATGTGTCTCAGTCGTATGTGACACATGGCCAGGTGACATGGCCGTGTGTCCCTTATAGCTTTCAAAGAGTTGCAAGTCAGATTGTTACATGTTCTAGCACACGACCTTGTACACGGGCATGTGGGGTTACTTCGAAGGGTACACGGCTTGGCACATGGGCATGTGGCTTGGCCGTGTGGCCCAAGTTAGTGAGTTACACGGGTACGGATACGGGTTAGGACACGGCCGTGTGTCTCTATTTTGAATGCCCACACGGCCTGGCCACATGGCCATGTGACCTCTGCAATATTGAAAACTTTCAATGTTTTTTTGAAAATTTATTTGAGTTTTCGAATTAGTCCAAACTTGTTTCTAATGTGTATTTTGGGCTTTAAGTGCTCTTATAAGGGACAATTTGTATGCTTGAAATTGGTTTTTAGTGTGTTTAATGATATGTTATGAAATGTTTGAAATTTCTGTCTGTATTAATTGCAAACTCCGGTAATGCTCCATAACCCTGTTCTAGCGACGTATATGGTTTAGGGGTGTTATAATTCCACTCCTAAGGCCACTTGTAAAAACCCATGCCACACTGGCAGTCTTAAACCTATTTCATCTTTTCTACTTCTATTCTACACTCAGGTTGAAATGTTGTTTGGATTACTCCCTTGTAATCTGCCCTATTTACGATACCTTACTTTTAAGGTGTAACATGTCCATTTGTAGTAGACCATTTTGGCATACAATATTTGACAAACTATTATATGAGTGACCATTCGAGTTTACGATCTCCCTTATATGATGGTTCCTTACGAAACTAACTCTATAGCGGGTATACTCGTAATAGATCCTCCTTAATGAGGAAGAGTCTTGACAGACATAACTGTCACTTGGATAATCCTTATTAATACCTCTTTTTGGCGGTTCTTAATGGCAGATCCTTATCTATGATCCTAAGATAATTCCTCTTTCATTTGCCTATATACAAGGCAATACTGACACGTCATTCCCATATGTAATTCTTGTTGGGTTATGACCATATGCCCTACCGGCTTCCATGTTTACCCTTTTGGTAGACTACCCAGTATTTATTGTCCCGATGAACTACCCCATTTTTATTGTCCTAGTAGACTATCCTATTTTTATTGTCCTAGCGGACTACCCCGTGTTTATTATCCTGACGGACTAGCCCATTTTTATTGTCCTTAGAAACTATCTCATGTTTACTATCCTGGCGAACTCTCTATGTTGCCATAGTCGAGCTATGGTCTTACACATCATACCTCATATTTAATGTCCTGACGAACTCTATTGGTTTCCATAGCCGAGCTATGGTCTTGCACTTCAAACACCATGTTTAGTGTCGTGGTAGACTCTATTGGTTGCCATAGCCGAACTATGGTCTCACACCTCATACCCCATTACAGCCATCTATTCCGCCTCACTTCTAACCTTGATGCTTAAACACAGTAGTGTCCTTTCAACAAGGCCTAGAGTTTCGTATATCATGATTTATACCCAAAAATTTTTAGATTGAGGTAAATGGAAACTCCATTTCCTAAACCATCTGCCCAATTCTCCACATCACCAAATCTTAACTTCATCTAACTTGTCAATAATTTTCCCTCCGTATTCCACCGTTATAAACATGCAATACATGCATTTCGAAAACATATTAACAAGGAGTATGCTACCTTTTAGGCATGGAATCATAACCATATCATGCATATCAAAATACATGTGCGGATACTCATATACCTACATTATCTTATACATGGATAACATTCTCAATCAATAAAGATCATTTAACAACCCGAAAGTTAGTGGTGTTGAAAATAGTAGTTTCGAAACCCCGTCCTCCAACGATTGAGTCTGTAAATATTATTAAATAATATTTACGAGTTAACTATAATATTATATTAAAATTTGGTCAGACGAATTCATTAATTGAATAGTGTACAAGTGTAACAACTCGATTTTAGTGGGATAAAAAATGCCGGTTTCAAAACCTCGTAATTTGAGAATCGAGTTCGTAAATATTATTTAACAATACTTATGAGTTTACTATAAATTTAAATTGGATTAAGATATTATAAAATATCTAATTTGACAATTAGTTAAGTCAAGTGGTCTGACCCTAAAGTCAGTGATTTTGGAAAATGAGGAATCAATACCTTTTTTCTGTAAATCAAGCTCATAAATATCTTTATTAAATATTTGTGGAGTTTTATATAAGTTAATTAAATTTTGGTCCAAAAGTTTTAATGATTAGATGGTTAATTAGTGTACAAGGACTAAATCGTAAAAGTGATAAAAATTAATCGTTATTAATTTTTATTGATTAAAAGGATTAAAAGAGTAATTAATCAAAGATTAAAGTGGAAATAATTCCAGTATGGATGCTAATGGACGGTTGAGTGATGTTTAGGTTGTGATTAATGTTAAAATTATTAAAATTATATTGATATAAAAATTTATAAATGATAAAATAATAAAACAAAGTTATCATCACCATCATTTTTTCTTCTTTCATCGAAACCACAAAGAGAAGAACCAAGTAGTCATTTTTTTTTTTTTGCTTCAAGTGCTTTCAGCCATTGCATGGTAAGATTTTCAAAGCCCATTTTTAGTAAATTTTATGTTTTTAATATCGTTGTAGCTCAATGTAGCTAATCCGTATCTTATTTCTTGAAACTATTAAAGTTTCAAAATGCTTCCATTGTTATTACTTGAAGCTTTTAATGTTAAATGGTTGACTGTTAAGCTTAGAAATGAATATGAACTATTTTGTAAACTAGAATTGATGTTTTTGTTCAAAGGACTAAAGTGTAAATATTTCAAAATTTGGTATGAAATTTCTATAACTAATGGTAATAGAGGGCTATAGAAGGATGAAATTGAGACTTGTTTAAAAAATCGGAGATCAAATTTGGAAGATAGTTATTTCAGTTTTAAGGACTAAATTGAAAAATGTAAAACTTTAAGGGACATTTGAAAAATGAAATGAAATTAATATATGATTACAATGGGCTATTTTAAGATGTTTGGAATTGATAAAAATAAATTATTATATAGATTGAGATTTGATCTAATAAGAGAATAATTGAGGAAAAGTCAGTTTTTTGGATTAGTTCTCGATGTTTTGTGTGTCGCTGTTTTGTCAAGTAAGTTCATATAGAACTTACTATGTTAATTTTTTGATATATTTGATTATATTTAATTTTTATTAATTAGATTAATTATAATTTTGATTATATTGACTTAAAATTGATTATATGTTTAACATTAGTAGATGACATGCCAGAATTATATAAGTTTGGAATGGAAATGTGGCATAAATAATTTGTACCTTATTGAGTTGGTTGATTTGGAATGAATACACACATGAGCATGTTGTAAGTTAGAAATGGAATGTATATAGGATTTGATAAGTATAAGAAGTTATTTTGGAATGATGGTAATGATGGTTCATAGGTAATACTTGAATTTGAATGTTATATAACATGTATATACATATATATATATATATATATATATATATATATATATATATATATATATATATAAGTCTTGTTATGTTTAAGTGTTCACTTGAATGTTGATTCTTTGGATCTAGCTTAGAGCTAGTAAATTGAATGGTTCATGTCTTGAAATTTTTAATGGTATGTGTGTAAACGAGAATGCCAATGTTTTGAATGCCTTGGTGAATGGTTAATGTTCATTTGGTAAGTATAAGAATGAATATGAAACAAGATGGTGCATAGTTACCTTTGCATATAATGAATAGATGTTTGTTTGAATATCAGTTATATGTGGCATGTAATTAAGAGATGTTATACTATCTTGTTATGTTTAGTTTGGTTGGGAACTTAGTTGATATTGAGCCTATAATGTAATTGGCAAATTTTTAATATGCAAAAGTTTATTATCATGATAGAGAATTGTTAGATAATACATGAATTGTTTGTATGACAAATTAGTGATCTTAGGACATGACTTAAATGTTAACTTGGTATAACTTTTTTCTACATGCTTTTATATGGTATGAAGTGTTATAATACTGATTGAAATTATTATCAATTGTGTGCTTGAGCTTGTAAAAATACAAGTGATTGATTAGGAGCATGTATATAGGTTGATTATATTTACTATAAATTTGGCATGATTGTAGATGATTTTGAATTTTTTATTATTAGAATACTAAGTTCTATATTTTACACTGTAAATAGGCATTGAACAATTAAATGTACCAAATGATATAGATAATTCAGGGAAACGAGCATGCTAGTATATATGATAGATTATTGAATTTGTGCTTGTTTGGTTGATTAAATTTGTGAATATTGAGACACTTAGGGATAACTTAAGGCATTGTTTGGTATACACATAGAGCCAAAAATTTAACCTTATTTATTCATATTTAGTACCTATATTTGAGCCAAAAAATACTTATTGATGAACCTCTATACAAAACCCGAGCTAAGAATGTTAATTTGTATTTTCCCTCTTTCTTTGGTCCTGAACTGCATGACTATAGACGTTTGTCCACACGTATTGAAGGTTAAGTAGATACGTCACTATAGATTTTGTAATAATAGAGTGAAATAGGAAAGATCAGTGTGATATAGTAATTATAGGTTAACTTATAAGTGCAAAAAAAAAAAAAAAGAAAAATTTAAAAAGAAAATCAAAACGAGTAGAAAAAGTACTTGAAAAGCAAAAGCATTCGTGAGTGAGATGTATTGAGAAAGAAAAATGTGACAAACTCACAAAAGTAGAAAAAACTTGTTCATTAGTGCACAGAAACTCATAAGCTAGCCATAGTTGTTGTATTATGCTATGATTTCCTATGTGGAGAAATAAGGCGGTAGTGGGTATGTAACACCCCAAACCCGGCCCAGACGTTATGGCCGAATCTGGCGGCGTTACATGAGAGTGCTTTTATAAAAGCTTAGTAAGTTAAAATCATTCAGATTATTATATTTACTTAAATCGGGAAATCCTTATTCCATTAATTATTTGAAAACCGTTCTTTTACGCGGAAGCTAAAACATCAATAATTTGTAAATCAACAACTTAACAATTTAAAAACCCCAAAATAAACCCAAAACGAATAGCTCAAGTCCAAAAATTAAATCCTAAAACAAATAAAGGAAAATAAATTTGAACAAATGAAATAAACGTTACTCGAAAATCCATGAGTCTAACAGTGGTCACCATCGAGCCCTCCGCTACACCGATCCATCTACTGCTGAGTATTACCTGACATAAAATAAATAAAGGGGCGAGTTTTCGCAAACTCAGTGTGTACATCCCCACAAACAGCATGCATACAAACAAATAACAGAATACAGATATTCAGCCTTAGCCATACAGATATCGCATGCAGATCAGATCAAATATCAGAGAACAAAAATCATGCCCACCAACCTTGCACACCATCTCCGTCCAACCCAACACACCATTTGGGGATAAAATTGACCCACCCAGCCCTACACACCAAGTATGGGGATAAAATCGACCCATCCAGCTCTACACACCTAGTGGTACTGTAAAAAAGTACATAATAGATATATGTAGCATAGCTGCCCGATAATAGGCTAATCGTCTCTCAGACTTCTTTCTCTTCACAGCAACCCAATCCAATGCAATGCATCATAAATATCGTGGCATGCTTATATGCAGATATCAGAACATATCCATATCATGGCAAAACAGATATACAGAATCAGACAGATACACATGCTTATAATAACATGCTTTTGCATACAACTCAGTAACCAATCAGAGTATAGGGTCTAAGTAATGCTTACCGCCCCTACAACTAGGTCACAGTCGATTTAGGCGACCCGTGCAACCTTACAGAATACTTCAAACAAATTGGGCTCACACACTCGTGTGCCCTGCCCGTGTGGGTCACACGGCCCAAACTAGCCTTGCTCGTGTGGATCATACGGCCTGGCCCAGATTCCCACACGTCTGTATGGGCCCACATGCCCATGTGGCCCACACGGCCCATTTGCCTAAGCCCGTGCCTCGCACACGGCTTACAAGCCATCCCACGTCCGTGTCCGTCATGCCCATGTGACACGTGTACGGCCTGGCTTGTCTACCACACGCCTGTGTCTCGCGATGCAGGCTACCACACGGGCAGACCACATGCCCGTGTGGCGTCGACAGTCCACTTTTTGGCTTTCGTTGAAACTCATTTTCTGCGTAATCGGAGTACACACCTGGTTCGTTTTCGCTGCTAATCCAACCACGAGCACTCCAAAGCCTAAGATTGACAATACTGAGCCCAAAATCAGTTACTTAAATCATTTTACCAAGAATGAACAAATCTCGAAATGAGAGATCTACTTACCTTCGACGAAGAACGGTATTTCCTCGTTTGCTAAGAACTCGATTATTGATCTACTAAGCCTTGATTAATCCCTAAAAAGCAACCAAAGTCACTCTTAACAATCTCCAACAGAAAACACTTAACTTAATTTAAACGCTACTTACCGAATCGATAGAACTGCTTGAACACGCCTAAGCTTATTGAAAAAGAAAGGCAAAACGAAGAAGAAGAGAAAGGAAGCAGAGGATTTTCAGCACAAGGGAAATTGGGAAAAAAGAGAAAAACGGCAGGGAAAGCAACTGTTGACAGAAAAGAGGGAAAGAAAAAAACCCTAGGTTTTCCCTTAAGCCCACAACTCAGAATTTACTAAAGCCCATCGCTTACTGGAACTTGCAGCAAAAATAATCCCATCGCTACTACAGGGAATCGAACCCCTAACCCTAAGCGTATTCCCTTGCCATTTAACCACTAGACCAACAGGCCCATTCTGTTAAGTTTTTACCCACAATTCCATATAAGCCCGCTGACCTCAAGTCAGGCTTTATTCTAATAAAACCCAAATTTAGCCCAAATTACAGCTTGAACTTAGGGCCTCCAAAACACACCCCAGAGCTCGTAATCACTTAACCTAACATATATTTAGGCCAAAATAGCACGAAACAAAAATTCAAACACTTCCAGGCCAAACAATCACAAAACTCAAAACTACAGAAATTTGGGGCGTTACAGGGTAAGGGTCACTAAGGGGGAGAATAGGGAAAAATACGATGTGCCAAACTATTTTCATGCTTTAAAATATTTTGATGTTTATCATTCTTGAATTCCATACCTGTCCTAAGCCTTAGAATGGTACAAGCTGAAAAGCGTTATGTGACTTAGGTAGACTTATTTTATAAATTGAAATCGTATTAAATAATTGCATTTATGACTGTTTGTATTCTGTTAGGATAATCAAATTATATGTATAATTTATTGATGGATCCATACATTTGAAAACCTTAATGTTTGCATGCCTTATAATATACTAAACTTAGGTGTTTAATATCAAAAGTGGTAAGTCATCTACATATCATGTAAAGATTACGTGTAAATATGAATGCCTAGTTACGTACTCTAAAGCCAGCATATGTACTATACTTGCTTAAGGGTCAGTTTTTAATTTATTGCTTTTGTTTACCTTTCTTGAGGAAAACTAATGACTTAAGTGTGAGAGGCCGTAATTCGATATAGCGGATTAAACTAGTTTTCACACTTGAAGAGCTTGAATATGAGCGTTTTCATTATGTTTTAATTAGGTTATCATAGTTTAGTTTAAATGCAATAAAAAGTTCATTTCAAGTCTTTTATTGACCTTAGGGGCTAAATGAGGCCTAAACGTGAGCTAATATACTTAGTGAGTTTGCAGAAGACCATTAGAGGGCATATAAACTCAATACTGGTCATTGTGTTGCAACACGGGAAGTTTGATGTCACAACATAGAGAGCAGATACAAAACTATCAAGATTGTCTTCGATGTTATGACACAGCCATAAGATGTCATAACATACCCCTAAAGCAACCCTGAACCTGAGCATACTACCTTCGATGTTGCAACACAGGCACTAGGGTGTCGTGACATTGGTCCTGTATGGTAGATAATTATGAGCCAGAGGTGTTTTAGTCTACACAATCAAATATTTAACATGAGAGCGTCAACTGATTTAGGGTTGAGGATGATGACAACCTTAACTCTATAAATAGGCTCATTTAGCACTTGTTATGGACAACTTTTGATACTTTAAGTTTTTCTTTGTAATTTTAGTTTTTAATTTTCCCTTCTTTTAGGCTTTAGGCTTATTTTTAATTCTTTTCCTTTTATGTTATTTGGATAACGAGGTTTGTAAAACGCGATCAAACGCTAGTGGATTGTCTGTGCTTCATCTAATGTAAACATGATTCTCTAAACTCTATTCTTGATTTGTGATTTATGTTTATCTTTATATTCAAGTTTATTGTATTCATGAGATCCATGATGAACTAATCTTCTTATTGGGGATTAGCAATTGGAGGTGTGATTAATTTATTCTTATGTAGAGTTTTCTTAATGGATAAACTGATTGGGAGAGGAAGAACTTAAACCCTATGCTTGACGACCTTAAGAAGTCAATTAGGTAGGAAGTAACCCAAAATTGGTATGGCCTATCCGTGAATACCTTAGCCCTAAATAGGTCTAGACAATGAGATCGAGAGATAAATAGTTCTTGCCTACTCATTATTTTGGTGGAAGATCGTGAGATCTTGCTAGGGTAATGACTGGTTGATTGAGTAGAAACTCGAAATAGAAATTAGTTATGACTGCCAAAGAAAGCTAATCACCCATGCCTTGAATTGATTAAATTCTATAAATTAAGTTTTCTGAAGTTATTTATATTTAGGTTTTATTATTTCTATTTCATTATTTATAACCTAAAAATATTTTCTTTTATGTTTTATCGTACTATAATTTATTTAAATTACTAATTAGATCTATTTGTGTTTAGGTTAGAAACAATTTAGCACTCGCCTTCATTGGGTACGGTCCTTAGAGTACTCACCTACTTCGTTCTCACTATATTACAATCTAACCCGTATACTTGCGGACACCGCTTATTTATATCTTTTGTGCAATATTCTTACTCTAGACGTTAGTATGTCCGAAGGCATTCAGTTTCCATCTGTTGTTCTCCACATCTTTAGATATTGTATGAGCCAACATCTCCATGCAAAACATAAAAAAGATGTGGAGAAAGATGATCACTGTAACTCCCTCAACTCGATCTGATTCACCAGATCTGGATCTTGGGTGTTACACTTCTAATACAGACTTACTCAAAAACAAAACATACAAATTTTTTGAATATTTACATCTTATTTAAGAGTACTGCTCCAATTAACTTACAACTAGAAGTACTATAGATAATTACAACCATTGTATAAGACTTCAAATAGCGAGGACTTACAAGTGAATATCATAAATTAAATATATTATTCTATTTGTTTTATGCATAATAGACCTTAGTGATAATATTGATTATAATAGTGCAACTAACACGTTTCATATGCATAATAGCCCGTTCTGTCACCTCTGATATAGCTTTGCATCATCCCTTCTAGAGTAGACCCAAATCAACTTACCTGTAACACAATACATATAAGTAAGTTCGTAAGAACTTAGTGAGTAAAACTCTATTTACCTATATTGCGCCTATGCAATGCATTTGGTAACTTTGTTGATCCTCTCATTGTTCTTCATTCTTTAGCTTGTTTATGGTGAGTATAGGGCTCTTTCATCTTTATGGTCCAAGAACTGGCTGAACCGTGCTCTGATACCAAACTTGTAATGCCATCAACCTGATTCAATTTTTTAGATCCGGATCTCGAGTGTTACACCTCTAATACAAGCTTACTCAAAAACAAAACATACAATTTTTTGTATATTTACATCTTATTTAAGAGCACTACTCCAATTAACTTACAACTAGATGTGCTATAGATAATGACAACCCATACCTTGAATTTGCCTCATATTCTGGCTCATTCCAACTTATCTGTCCATATCCTTAGACCATGTAGACTATGCCAAGACATTTCAGACGTAACCATTTCTTCAGAGTTCGCCATATAAATCATTCTTTTAGGGTTTTTCCATACTTACCATTCTTCAGAATTAGCATTCATATCATTCTTTTAGAGTTCACCATACTTACTATTTCTTTCTTTCAGAGTCCGCCACAAGGGCATTCCCTTCAAATGATAGCCACAGAGGCCTTCCTTTAGAAAACTCCACGAAGGCTTTCCTTTCCATAAATTGCCACAAAGACTTTTGTTTTCATAGATTGGCACAAAAACGTCTATTCTCATAAATCGCCATAAAGGCACCCATTTTCATAGATTACTACAAAGGCGTCCATTTTTATACGTTTTCATCATAAGGATTCGCCTAAACTCACATTACGTAAGGTTTGCCCCTCATTGTCTTAAGTCACGTAGAAAACTCCATTAGGTAATAACATTCCTTTAGATATTTCCATATGTTGCCATAACCCACTAGTTATGGTCTTACACGATATGGTGCCATAGACTTTTTTTTAGAGAATCGTGTTTAAAGTCCGGACGGACCCCTTTATATGAGTCCACCGCAGTGAACAAACTTAGGCTCACTTGACAAACCTTCATGTGTTGAACTCATTTAAAACTTGACATCTTTCATTTTGATTCATCTCACTCTAGAATCTTTCATACAACCTCGTTTCACTATCAGAACATCTATTACATGCTCAACTTATCGGGTACTATACAGACTACACATGAAAGACTTATTTATTGATCATACTACAACATTTTCTTTCTATCATACTTACCTAACTTCAGAATTGTAGTGTGACTACTTTCTACATAAGCATCTTGAATAATATTATGCATGCAAGAGTCGGTTTAAGGATTCACCTTACAACCAAGAATAGTAGTTTAAACTCCAGATCTATTATTAAACTAGGGATTTCAACGATCTCTGCCCTATAAAATAGAAAACCACATATAAAACCCATTCAAAATAGCCTTTACTATCATCTTGTATTCAGACAACCCCCATACGAGGTCTTACTTTTTCATATGCTCAAACATTTCTACTTATAAGGCCTTAAGACT
This sequence comes from Gossypium anomalum, assembly GCA_025698475.1. Lineage (NCBI taxonomy): Eukaryota > Viridiplantae > Streptophyta > Magnoliopsida > Malvales > Malvaceae > Gossypium > Gossypium anomalum. The sequence goes on from CM046966.1 coordinate 24,870,685, forward strand.
TACCTTGACATGGAGAAATCACTGATAAAATTCAGGGTTTCCCAATCCATCATAAGAGAATGCTTCTATTTTTCTCCGGTCTTAATTCTCAATGTTTTGAAATGACAATAATAGAACTCTCTATCTTTCAAATTGAAAACCTATTAAAATAGTCAAAGTCTTTATTGGAACTTGACAAATGTCACATCACTACTGAGTTGTCTTGTGAAGGGTCTACAACTTTTGAGGAAACTAATTGAATACTTTCCCTTTCTTTTTTAACTATCTCGATTTACGTTCGATTAGTTCTTAACCATCTTACCTTATAACTCAACATGTATAATATCACGGGGAAAATAGTGCACTACTTCTGACGTGGGCTCATACCTTTAGTATCTATTTACCTGACTACATCCTTCTTTCAATAAATTACAACAATCTGGCGAGGAGCTCTCAACATCTTCATCACACAACTGTGTCCGGCCCTATATATGCTATAAGGAGAACTTGGGCAATTACCAATTCACCAATCGTACTTATCAAAGACTATGCCAGAACTTGTGTCTGCCAGAACTGGGGCATTATAGTCTTGTTCAAAGAATTCTCATACTTAGTCAAATTTTATACTTAACACACTCAAAACTTAATTTGCATGCCTTACTTACATAGACATCATTTTAACATTACGTTGTCGTCAAGCGGGATGTTACAACTCTTCCCCACTTAAGAAATTTCCCCACTTAAGAAATTTCTTTCTCGAAATTTCGAGAATGACTTAGGTTGTTTTTGCCAAACTCAAATTAAGATTGCAAAAATTACCTTGCACACACTTCAACCTTTTTTTTCTTATTGGAATACTCCCTAAAATTCTTAAAAAGACATCCTCAGACTATTTTCTTGAATGAAATCAAATTTTTGATGGTTAACACTCGAGTATGGGCACCTCACGCTTACCTCTTTTTGAAAAATATAAAACTTGCATTAGAGAATTCAAACAGTTTTTCCTAGGGTGCCCTCTTGAGCACATTTATATCTATAAAATAGAATTCAAATAGTTTTTCCTCTAAAACCTTCGTTAAGCATTCAAATTTCTTAACAGCTTCTCTGACTTCCTTTTCTGCCTTTGTCTTCTCCGATTTTAAGAATTCTTAAAGGTAATCCTATTTCCCCTTATTTTCTTATTTTCATATAAGATGTCAAGAATGATCACTCGTGGTCGAGGTCGTGACCAACATGGCTAAGTTTCAATCCCTAATCGTCCCACCATTTTTCACCCTCAAAAACTCAAAAATACCCTTCCAACCATTTCCACTCTTGAATACGAATGTAGTAATACCTAAGAAGAAGTGGATTGATTCTTGATAGCCCGAGGCTTCCGTTGTCCAAACTTCACTTACGACCTTGATATACCTTCAAGTGTCGCTTAAGTGCCAACACTTTGGGTTTCATCATTCTGCTCATTATGCTAGAGGCTGGTTTCTATTTACCTTTACACCTATTCTTCTGTTCAGTGTTGACTGAATACGACATTACACCAAGGTATTTATCAGCCTTGTCTAAGTAGACCGTTATTGCCTACTGCTTAGATTGCTGCCAACGAAATGAACCTGCACTCCTAGGAGTCCCAAAAATTTTTACCAACTAAAAATTACCGGACAATGGGCAAATGTCGGATATGCCCACTTCAATATTTTCAAACCTTCATTGGAGAAGGGAAAAGTTCATAAAGGTAGTTTGTAAGCTCGAAGATGGGTTTGGCTTTTCCATTTGTTGGTCCCTTCCTCAAGAGTTCACTTATTCTAAGAGTTTGCTTATTTACTCTAAGGTGGCAAATAAGCAGTTCAAGCATTTAGGTAGAGGCTGCGTTTTAGAGCTAGTGGAATTAGTTACAATTAGGAATGTCTTTCAGTACTACTTGTTGAATCAGAGTCTTAATGGCCACATAAACACTGCCTGTATTAATTAGCTGGAAGATTTTATTGTACTTTCAGCTTTTAAGGCTTGTCTACACAATGACAATATTATCTTAGCCCAGATCTTAACTGGGCATGCAAGAGAGCCCCCATTTTACTTTTACGAGTTTTATGGGATACGTTCTTGAAACTAGCTTATTACTTCTCATGCTCATCCTTCTTCTTTTTCTTTAAGCGAAGCTAAATCTTGCATTGATGGTGCAGGGTCTATTTCCAAGTCTTATATTCTGCCCAACCCAAAGCTAGGCATGGATATCAGAGCCATTTTGGTTACCACTTGTGATATGGAGGGAGCTTTAGCTGCTCCTACTAGGAAGCCTATTTCCAAGAAGTATCTGAAGAGACTAAAAGTAGGTGAAAATGTTTCGATTACTAAGAAGTGTGACCAATTACAAACCAAGTGGCGTAAACTCAAGAAAGGACTTCCAAGTCCAAAGGTTCATTTCTTGCTAGTTTCGCCAACAGTACCAATAGAACTCGCCTGTGTAGTAGATTCTTCTATTCAGGTTACAGGTTCTCCTCACATAGAAATCCCAACAGAAACCTCACTAGAGTATCTATCTTGGAATCCCTCTATTCCTCAACCAAAGTTCTCTTCTTCTGTTAAAAATAATAATTTTTTTCCTTGGCGCAACTTTTATAATTCAGGACCCTCATCTGTTTCTTTAAGTTCGATCTTTAAAAACCAATACAACCTGATTCCACAATAATTGAAAAAGGCATTCCGTTCTTTTATTACGTCCAAGCAAGGTTCAACTCTTTTTTCTTATATGGCCAAATCTGTCAAAGCTTTATCTGTTGAGTACGGGTTGTTTTGCGGATCTCTTTAATAGTTTCACAGTTTCTATAAGGCTATAATTTCTAGTTACAAGGAGTCACTTAAGTTAAATTTCAAAATGATAGAGGAGCAATGTAGCAGAGAGTAGGCTCTTAAAAGTAAGGTTGAACAACTTGACCCAAGTGTGGTAGCGTGGAAGTTCAAAAATAAAAAGACAGGAAAAGTGTAGATTGTTGGAGAACACAGTCAAATCGTTAGAGAAGAATGATTCCTCTTTAAAGGAACAAATCTAATGCCAAAAGTTACTTTATAAGGCTAAGTTGGATAGTCTACGCTAATCCAACGGTGAAGCCTTTAAGAAATATCAAGAGTACACAATAAGAAACTCTATTGAGGCGTTGTCAGAGTGGAAGGCTAACTTGATTCTCCACGTCGTTGGTCCTATGGACTTGTGTCAAGTAGACTTCGAATTTCTTCTAGACGTTGCTACATATTCATTGGGCTTCAATATTTACAGCCCTAAGGGCTTCAAAATGGAAAGAAATTACCGGTTTCTTCATTCCTAACTCACCCGAAATAGAGGGTGACGAGAATCTTGAGGAGCTTCAATACTCAGAGCAAATCTCAGGGGAAATGGAGCCAATAGAAGAAGTCCACGCCAAGTCTACTAAGCATCACTTAAGGAAAGATGACTAATTTCTTTCTTCTTATCCTTTCTTATCTTTTATTGTCTTCTTTTTGTATAACATCCATTTTATCAATGAAGTGATCCTTTGTCTCTCTTTTTAATATATTCATTCATTTTCCCTTCTCAGCTATTTTATTTATCATTTCTTTATATCCTTTACTTTACACATAAATAAAACCATTTGCACATACCTAAGAGACTTAGCCAAGCCCGACGCATTATACATATGGGGCTTTTACATATTTATGGTTTAAGAACCCCCTAAACTGTGCTCTGATACCAAAATTGTAACGTGTAGCACTCCTAACCCATTCTCGTTGCCAGATTAGGGTTACAGAGTATTACTGTACAAAATAGAACATTCAACATCAAATCAGAAACAATTATGCAATTCAAATGTTATCATTTCATAACTCAATTTAATTAAAGCAAAAATACATTTACGGGCCTTAAATTTAGCAGACGGAGCCCTAAATACAGTTTGGAAACATTTTTGGATCGATTTGAAATAAAATATAAATTTTTTGAAAAGCTTGAAAAATTTAGAAATAGGGGTCATATTGCCGTGTGGCCAGGCTGTGTGACATAACCCAAACCGTGTGGGCATTTAAAGTCCTGACACATGGTCGTGTCCCAGCCTGTGTGTCCACCTGAGTAGGTATTCAAAATAGGGCCACATGACTGTGGTGTAGGCTGTGTGCCAAACCGTGTATGCATTCGATGTTAGGCCACATGGCTGTGTCGTATGCCATGTGCCATATCATGTGAAACCTCTACCTAAAACCATAATGATGCACGACAGTATGGGGTGGCCTTGTGTGGCACACGATCATGTGACAACCCGTGTCCCAAGCCGTGTGTTTCTTAAATTGCCCCTGAAACAAGCCATTTCAAATCTAATTCTTGCACACCAAGACACAACATTTCCACAAACACTCACATGACCAAAACACATTTAAAACATACTAATTCCATCAACCTATAAAACTAACCAATGTACCAACAAAAGGCACCAAAATTACAAACCAAACATAATCCCATTCAACATTACAAGTTGATTTAATAAACTTAGATCAAACATACCAACAACCATTCCAAAAGCATCCATTCAACCATGACTTACCTAATATAAGATAGAACATGCATAAAAGCAACTTCACCTATTTATAACATCATTTGCACATAACATAAATTAGGCATCCAACCATAATTAAACTCATCACAACTTAAAACAATTGAGAAACCAAGATTACATTTAAGCCCTAAACATGCCATATATAACCATAAGCCAAATTAACCAAAAACTACCAAAATGATGAAAGGATAGTGTAATCGTGATCTAACCCAATTGTAATGCCCCAAAATTTTGAATGTTATTTGTAAGATTTTGCAGTAATTAAGTTTCTGTATATGTGGTTATATGCTCTGGTTAGGTGTTCGAATCGCATTTTTAAAAGTTTTTCTAGTTTAATTTTAATAAATCTCTACTCTTAGGCCGCTGACTTAAAGTTAATTCTATCTAAATCTATGTCAAGAATAAGCCTACTGGTTTACTGGTTAAGTATTTGTCTATTTTCTGGTCCTGTGTTCGAGTCTCAGTATATGCATTAGGTAATGTTTTTGCTTAATGCTAAAATTTTGATCGGTGGTTAATTAATTAAATGTTCCCTCTTCCTCCCATCTTTATTTTTTTCTGTTCTTCTTTCATTTTCCTTCCTTTTCATTTCTTTCTTTTTACTCTTTTCCTTCTTTATGGTCCAATTTTTACTTGGTTCGCATGGTTTGTTTGCTACGTTGTCGGGTAAGTGTGCATGTCCTTACTGCCAATTATAGAGATTGTGTAAATTGCGTTAATCGTAGAACTTCTGTTAGACGGTAGTTCGTTAGTTCTGTCAAGGTTGTTTCCAACTTGATTAGTTTAAACTTTCTTTTAAGTGATTGTTCAATTTCTTTTTAGGCGAGAATACAGAAAGCAACGATCCTCAGAACGAGTAATCACCGTTAATTTTGTTGGTAAGTCTGGAATTGTTGAAGGTTTTGCGTCAGAACTTTCGAAATAGTTTTCTGTGCGTAATTGGAAGTTCTTGTCAATTAAATGGCTTAATTGTGTAATTGGATGGTTGTGTTAGGATTTGAGAGTCTTCTACGTTGCTTCTACATTAAAACTACTTTAGGTGCCTACCAAAAACCCGAGTTTTTACAAATTTTAGATGTTAGAAAACATGGCTATCGATGCCATACGGTCGTGTCTAGGCCGTGTAACTCATTGTTTACCAAAAATGAGCCGTATGAGCACAGGACACAGAAGTGTATCCAAGCCGTGTTTGGTCAAGTTAGTGCATGGTTTACACGGGCCAAGGACGTGGGCGTGTGTCTAGGCCGTGTAACTCACTGAGTACAGGGACACGAGCATGTTGTTACATCACAAAATTGGGTCTAGTCGGAATAGTAGTTTCGGGACCATAAATTTGACATTAAAATATTTGTTTTATGATTATTATAAAGTTTAGAATATGAAAATAAGCATGTATTAAAGTTTCATGAAGAATTTCTAAGTATAAGGTGTCCAATTGGAAATTAGGGACCAAATTGAATAAATTGTAAAAGTTGGGTTCTAGAAGAAATTTGTATGAAATTGATTTGAATTATTAATTAGAAGGTCTTAAATAGTAATTTTCCCAATTTTTAAGTTTTTGGACAAAAATGGGCATGCATGGAAAATTTTGAAAGGTTAGTAAGGAAGGGCATTTTGGTTATTTGGTAATAAACTAAATAAAAAGGGAAAATGGAAGCAAAAATCAGCCATTCTTCTTCTCCATGCTGTCGAAAATTGAAGGGTCTCCATAGCTAGGTTTTCAACATTTCCAAGCTCAATAGTAAGTGTTCCCTAGCCTCGTTTTTAATGTTTTATGTATTTTTGAAATCCTCGTAACATGGTCTGTCTATTTCTACCCATATTTCAAGCTAGGGTTCATGTTAGAAATTTTACCCATGCATGAGATGATTGTTCTTTGATGATTTATGGAGGATTATGAAAGTTAGATGTTGAATAAACATCTTTTACTAGGTGATTTTTCATGAAAACACCAAAAATGGACCTATTTGTAAAAGGCATGAAATGTGTGGTAGAACTGTGAAATAGAGGAAAATATGGGCTGCTATGAACTTAGAATAGATTCGGCTAGGCTTGTGTAACCAATAAATATCATGCATTTCTTTGCACGAACTTAGGGACTAAATTGTAGACATGCGAAATGATAGGCGCAAAATAGTTATTTTGTCCGGGGGTGAAATTTAGGCCTGAAATAAATAGTGTGAAGTATTAATAATTTATTTTTACTGATATAGACCCCAATGAACCAATTTCGGAGGTCGATCGTGGAAAACAAAAGGTTTCAGAATAACCGAAATACGAAACCGAAATGATTACTAGGTAAGTTCGCGTAACTCGAATGTAAACTATCTTTAGATGTTTTAAAGATGTATGTTCATGTATGAATTATAATAGTGATATTCATTGTATGACACTTCATGAAATATTAATGTTATGATGAAATGTCCCGTTGAATAAAAAAGGGATATCTGATGGATTCCTCGAAAATGAAATAGTGGTATAAAGGATCTAGCCTGGACGGGTGATCCTATAGTGATCTAGCATCTCAAAGAATATGTGTGTTGTGATGGATTTAGCTCAGACGGGTAATCCGATTAGGATCTGAATTTAGCCTGGACTGGTAATTCAAATCCGAACTCCTAGGAGTATCTGTCATTATAGGGGATTTAGCCTGGGCTGGTAATCCCGGCAATACTCTCTGAGTTTATGTTATAGGGGATTTAGCTTGGGCTGGTAATCCCACCGTAAGATTGAGGTTCATGGGAGTGCGTATTTAAAGGATTACTTGCATGAAATGACGATAAATGAGATATCCATTGAGATTCCAAGAAATTCAACGGGATTAAACTGTGAAATGGGAATAGACATGTTTAAATTGATGAGCTCATCTAAGACTAATGTTATAATGTATTGGCATGAGACTAACTTGATGGTTGAGTATATGCGATAGGAAATTACACTATGCATGTTTGGCATGGATGTCTTTTATGGTTGCATGCTAAATAATCGGTAAGTTTACTTTCCTGTTACCTGGACTTACTAAGCATAAAAATGCTTACCCCCTTTTATTTTCCCTTATCTTACAGAGTTCAGGGACTCATGATGATTGGAAGACAATTGGAGCATTGTCACCACTATCGACTTATATTGCTTTGGTATATAGAAACTTTTATTTTGTTACAATGGCATGTATAGGTTTTAGGTTATTTCATTATATGTGTCATTGGTTAACCAATGTAAAGGTTTGAATGATATACCTATTCATTTTGTATATGACCATAAGACATGGCTCATTTTGATATAGGTTGTAACCTACTAATTGTGCATGTTGGTGTTTAAATGTTCATGGGACGGTTAAATGTGGTATATCATTAATGGGCATGTGGAATATGACCAAATCACTTGGAGATGGTTAGGTCATAATTGGAAATGAGTTATAAAATGATCCAAGTTTAAATGTGTTATATGATATGGAAATCCTTAATACAAAGAGGAAAATTTAGCATGTACGAAACCGATAGATGAGATTAACGTGCAGTAGAACATTGAGGGTAGTCATTGGGCATATTTAGGTAATATTAAATACCATTGAAGTTCACAAATATGGGTGGATGTTGAGGGTGACCATTGGCTTGGATTGTAGCCTCTAAAAATGTCCACACGGGTAGACACACGGGCGTCTGGTACGGTTGTGTGTCCCCTGCACCTAAAAGTTTTAGGTCAGTATGCATGGTAGTAAACACACGGGTAGAGACACGGCTGTGTGTCTCAACCGTATGGAACGCACGACCTATCACACGGGTGTGTGTCTTAGTCGTGTGCCCCTAATTGCATGATGACGTTATAAACAAAATGCTCAGGTTTTGGACAAGGGCGTGTCTAGGCCGTGTGAAGGACACAGGCCAGGGAAACTGGCGTGTGCTCTGCCGTGTGAAAACCCCTGTAGGTTCGAAATGGAAAATAAATTCAAAAAATTCTACATGGGTAAGGGACATGGGCATATCCCAAGCACACGGGCGTGTGCATTGCCTCCACACGGGCGTGTGAGGCCTAAACCTAGAAATTTTCCTAAGATTTTCTTAAGCTCTCAGTTTAGTCCCAGACTATTCATAATGCATGTTTTGGGCCTCGTAGGCCCATAGTAGGGACATTATGAATATGATTGATTGGTTTTAATTTGGAACGTAATTTCATAGTCCGTATTTTTTTAAAAATGACATGTTTGTGTACGGTAATGCCCTATACCTTGTCCCAGTCTCGGGTACGGGTCAAGGGTGTTACACATGTGTCCAGGCCGTGTGACTATCTGTTGCTTTTAGAGTTCACACGAGCCATTGACACCGACATGTGACCAAGCCATGTGACTCACTGTTTGCAATTTTAAACCACATGGGCCAGCGACATAGGCATGTATTAGGTTTTATGGGACTTACGGGTAGGCACTTGAGCGTGTGATAGGTTGTATGGGGTTATATGAGCATGTAGGTTAGATTCAAAAGTTATCTCCAAGGCCATAAGCATTGTTTAATGCGAACGTCAACTTTCTGTAGTTCATTAATGACCTGTATTAGACTGTATGTGTTGCTATTTGATAAATCTGAAACTGAACTATGAGTATGTAAATGGATACTAAATATGATGACTGTTGGTGATATTCATCTATACCATCTGAGTATGAATTAGATCTTAATGACCGTATGTACATTTTGACATCTTTAATTTCCATTTACATTGGGTGGGAATTGTGAAAAGGAGGAAGTAATCTGTTCTGATTCAGTGGCTTGGTCGCAATCTATATGTTAATCTGGCACTTTAGTGCAACTTGATCAGGCAGCTAGTCTGCAACTACTTGAATGTGTCGGGCCAACACTATATGGTTTGTAGGGCTAGAGGGATTTTAAACTCCCTTATCGATGTGTTAGGGTGGTCAGAAATGGTGTGTAGTAGATGGGGGTAGGAATCACTGTATCTGTTTATGATCTACTCTATATTTGAATTGGATGGGTAGGAATTGTGAAAAGGAGGAAGTAATCTATTCTGATTCAGTGGCTTGACCGCAATCTATATGTTAATCTGGCACTTTAGTGCAACTTGATCTGGCAGCTAGTCTGCAACTACTTGAATGTGTCGGACCAACACTATATGGTATGTAGGGCTAGAGGGGTTTTAAACTCCCTTATCGATGTGTTAAGGTGGTCGGAGATGGTGTGTAGCAGATGGGGGTAGGAATCACTGTATCTGTTTATGATCTACTCAGTATTTGAATTGGATTTGTACTACTATTCAATTGATGTGTAACATTGTACTAGAAAGTCTCTAATTCTGAATAGGACTTTGACTTAGGAATTTATTGTTATACTATGCTTCTAGTTAAATCTATAATGGTTATATACTGAGTTCTCTACTTATTTTGTTGTTGACTGAATTTAAGGTAACTCACAATCCTGATCGGGTCGAAGTAGTGGGAGCTCAGTCAACCTGCTTAATCACCCTTCTTATGTATATTATTAATAGTTGCACTAGTCTCTTTTGTTATAACTTTACAAGATTGTTGGTTTTCTACTGAAGTTTATTATTGTTCACTTTTTCAGACGGTTTTAAATATGTTATATAAGTCTATTTTCCTAGCAGCATAGATGTAACTCTTTGGGCTTGGCCTTGACGCCGAGGACAAGTTTAAGGTGTTACATTTAATGGTATCAGAGCTAGGTTAATAAAAAATTAGACTATTTTTTGGGCTTATAATGTTTGTCAAAATATAGATAAATGAAAATAGAATATTTGAGTAATTCTAAAAACTGATTTTTATAAATGACCGAGCATCCGACGCCAAACCTATAAGTATTTCTTTGTTTTTATGGTGATTAATGGAAACACTATAGTGATTAAATTATTATTTATTTAAATACACTGATAGAACTGTTAGGAGCACTATGTTGAAATCCTAAATTGATCTATGCACTCTGACATTATAGATAGATTGCCATTATGAGTCCGCGTGGTAGTTGTGAACGTGGGTCTCGTGGGCATTGTAGACACCGAGAAAGATCTCAAGCAAAGTCATCCTCTATGGGTAGTATGCCCAATCTAGAGACCAGTGAGACAGTTGGTACTCCTACTGCTGAGACGAGGTCTCATACTCCGGTGGCTGTGGATGATGCACTCTCCTAGGCCATGATTCGAGCATTAGAAAGGGTCACCAGGACCCATTCTAGATCTAGAGGCCATGGGCCGATTACTGAACGACTTCGATCAACTGGTGCTGGGTTATTTCGGGGCATCATTGGAGTGCTGTACTCCCACTCAGAAATTGAGGGGTGTTATATCCCTGCTCTGAGATGAATCCTATTAGTGGTGACTGACGGTTGAGCAAGGTGCTCAGCCTATGTAGGTTAATTGGGACTATTTCAAGAGTGCCTTTCTTAGAAAGCATGTAGGGGTGTGTTAAATGGAGGCTTACCGACACGAGTTTATTAGCCTGGTTCAGGGTGATGAATCTGTGGCCGAGTATGAGGCCGAGTTTCTGAGACTGAGTAGGTACGCACGAGCTCTGGTAGCATCTGACTACGATAAATGCATGAGGTTTGAGGAAGGGTTGGGTTATGATCTGCAGGTTCTAATAGCTCCTCAGAGGAGCGACTTTCTGCGGCCTTGGTTGATAAGGCTAAGATAGTGGAAGAGGTGAAACATAATAAGTGCAAGCGGCATGACCTCGAGAGAGATCAGAGTAAGACTAAAAGGGATTCGAGTCCCTCTAGTTCTGGGCAGCGTCCTAAGAAACCGGAGAGAAGCACCATCTACGCGAGTGCTAGAGAAAGTTTGGAGCATGCCTCTGTTGTGGGTCGATGGAGCATCAAGTTAGGGATTGTCCTTGTTAACCAGATCAGGTGCCAGTTGTGGCACCGACTTTTGTTCCGGGTCCTGCTCAGCTTTTGAGAGTAGGTCAAAAACTACCTAAAGGTCATGGTAATGTCAGAGGAGGTAATAGTTCTGGTAGAGGTTAGAGAGCACCAGGTAGAGGTCTGAGTCAGACTGAAATGCGACAGCCTACATTGGTTTTTGCGGGAAAATGCCGAGAGGATAGTGATGATGTTGATGTCATAGTCGGTACATTCTTTATTTATTTTGTTTCGTACTTCGCTCTCATTGGCATTGAGTCTACTCACTCGTATATAGCTAGTACTATTTCTACAAATCTAGGTATAACTACTGGGAATACTGCTAGAGAGTTTTCTATGATTAGTCTTTTGGGTAAATTTTTTCATGCTAATAGGATATATAGACGAGTACCCTTAAAGATTTAGGGTATGGTATTTTCAGCAAACCTAATAGAGTTACTTTTTGATAAATTTTATCTGATTCTGGGAATAGATTGACACGTAGAGTATCATGTTAGTCTAGATTGTGCATCGAAGAGAGTTACTTTGAAGATGGATGAAAATAATGAGGTTGTTATGTTTGGTGAGCATCGAGATTACCTTTCCAATGTAATCTTCGCCTTGGTAACTGATAAGCTAGTCCAAAAAGGATGCGAGGTATACCTTGCCTACGTATCCGATTCTTTTCCTACAAAACTTTCTGTAAGGGATATTCGTACTGTAAAGGATTTCTCAGATGTTTTTCCTGAAGAATTGCCTGAAATAACTCCGGATAGAAAGGTTGAATTCAACATTGATTTGCTACCGGGTACTACTCCTATTTCCATTGCACCTTGCCACATGGCACCGAAGGAACTTGCAGAGCTAAAAGCTTAGCTCCAGGAACTTCTCGATAAAGGGTTTATCCAACTGAGTGTGTCTCTGTGGAGGGCACCAGTGTTGTTTGTTAAAAAAAAGGATGGATCGATGAGAATGTGTATAGATTACCGACAGCTGAACAAGTTGACGATAAAGAATAAGTATCCTCTTTCAAGGATCGGTGACTTATTTGACCAGCTTTGTGGGGAATCTATTTTCTCTAAAATCGATCTCTGTTCTGGTTGCCATGAGCTCAAGGTTAAAAAGACTGATATGTACAAGATCGCCTTCAGGACTCATTATGGACACTTCGAGTTCCTGGTGATGCCTTGTGGGTTGATGAATGCCCCAATAGCATTCACGGATTTAATGAATCGAGTGTTTCAACTGTATTTGGATCATTTTATGGTAATCTTTATCGATGACAAAATGATTTATCCCAAAACTGTGTCAGACCATGACGACCACCTTCGTATTATTCTCCAAACACTCCGAGAAAAGTAATTATATGCTAAGTTTAGAAAGTGCGAGTTTTGGTTGCAGAAGGATTTTTTTCTTAGACATGGGGTGACTGTTGAAGTGATCCGAGTCGATCCCAAAAAAGTAGAAGCTTCGAAGTTTCCTGGGTTAGTAGGTTACTACTGAGGGTTTGTCGAGGGATTCTCTCTCATTGTGTCACCTTTGACGAAGCTACTGTGTAAGAACACTCCGTTTGTGTGGTTTGAGGAACAGCGTGTTGGAACACCGGTGCCTCCAAGGCGTAGCGAAAAAAAACCGGCGATCCAAACCAAGGATCCATGTGTAAGGAATGAATCGGGGTGGTAAAAAGGTTTTGAAATTACCGAAACTTCAATCTGAGTAGACAGCGACGCATAGGCAACAGGAATGCTGAACCACTATCGAACCAAGCCGCAACCTTTTCCGATGTCGGTCTCTACGTAGTCCACCCGATTGACAATGAATGGTAAAAATCCCAGAAAACTATTTTCAGAGAGTATTTTGTTAAACGGTTGCTAGACCACCTTGCATATTTTCGGGCTAGTTTTTATATATCCCTTTTAGGGTTTTTACCCTTGCTATATATAACTCCCTCTTATTTGGTATATATTTATAATGAATTTTAATTCATTAAAATTAATCCGAACATAATAATTATCATTCAAATAAATATAATAATGTTTAACCGAAAAATTATAATTACATTAATTATAATAAAGATTTCGGTAAACTATATTTAGTTAAACTTATATACGAACTAAATTCATATATCAATAAAATTATGTTCTGAATATGTGTACAACATCCTTGCACATATAGTATGTTCAACAATTTGATTGCCCAATTAAATTAATTCTATAATTAATTTAATTCATGTGACAACCAAGCAATATACCAACTATGTTTTACCTCGTTCATTTCAACCATAGGGTGTGACCCTATAGGTTCTTGTAACATTAGCAGTAATATTAAAATGATTCTAATGTTACAAACAATGAGTGGAATCTAGCAATGCATCAATGCTACCTAAGTTACAAGAAGTCATGATTTGACATAACCTTTTGTGATTAACCTTTCATGCATTAATCCTTAAGTCCTATATCTTTTAAATGGACACAAGTCATGGAATAGTCACACTTGTATAGTCCATCCCATGTTTCTTGATACCTTGAGTAGACTATGATACACAAATAAGTATGACATCTCATATCAACTTATTTGAGCATGGCCATGCATTTCTAGCCTCACTCAATCAAGTGGCCTGAGATATTACTCCCATTATGTAGGAGGGACTTATCCTATATTGATCAACTATATCCCTTAACATAGATTGTGGTATATCTAACATCAGTCTTTATAGAAGAACTAGTTACGGTGTTTGTTTGACTGTATCAAAATATACAGCTCACGATGTTGGGATAAAGATGATCTCAAGTATGAGGATCATATACATATTAATCACTATGAGTAATGTTGTGACAATTACATAATAATCCAAGAAACATACTCATAGCGGTCACCCAATATGTTGTTCTCTAACACACATATTCATGCATTGATTCTGACACTCCATATCAATGACAACTCTTTATCATCAATCAACTACATGTTAGTCTTAATGCATTATTATTGTCCTAGCCAACAATAATACTTGACTAAGGATCTTTTAAGAATAATCATATTATTCTCAGGACATTATTATAAAACAGTTTATTTATGCACACAGAAAAGAAACTGAAAGAATAATGGCAACGCCTTATATTAATAAACATGTCAAACCAAGTATGTTATTACAACCATCTCATGATTGATCTTTGGGCATACTCTTACAATCTCCCACTAGCACTAAGACCAATCACTTATATATCTAATACCAAGTGACTTAGTGTGACGATCATGCTTCTGCTGTGTCAGAGGCTTGGTTAGGGGATCAGCAATGTTATCATCTGTAGGTACTCTGCATATCTCTACATCCCCTCGATCGATAATCTCTCAAATAAGATGATAGCGCCTAAGTATATGTTTGGATCGTTGGTGAGATCTGGGTTCTTTTGCTTGTGCAATGGCTCCGTTGTTATCACATCGGAGTTCTATAGCATCTGATATGCTAGGCACAACCCCTAGTTCAGTAATGAACTTCTTGATCTAAACCGCTTCTTTTGCTGCCTCACTAGCTGCAATATACTCAGCCTCTGTTGTAGAATCGGCTATTGTATTTTGCTTTGAACTCTTCCAGCTCACAGCACCACCATTAAGGCAAAACACAAAACCTGATTGCGATCGAGAATCATCCTTGTCGGTTTGGAAGCTGGCATCAGTGTAACCTTTTACACTTAACTCTTCCTCACCTCTATATATTAGGAACGTATCCTTAGTTTTTCTTAAGTACTTAAGGATATTCTTGACTGTGGTCCAGTGACCTTCACTGGGAGCTACTTGGTACCTGCTCATCATACTTAAGGCATATGAGACATCTGGACTTGTACATAACATGGCATACATGATAGATCCAATAGCAGAAGCATATGGAATTTTACTCATGCGTTCTCTCTCTTGTGGAGTTGAAGGGCACATTTCCTTCGAGAGTGAAATACCATGTCTCATAGGTAGGAATCCTCTCTTAGATTCTTCCATATTGAACCTTTTCAATACTTTATCTATATATGTACCTTGACTTAGACCTAGTAGTCGTCTTGATCTATCTCTATAGATCTTGACTCCTAAGATGTAAGTGGCTTCGCCCAAGTCCTTCATAGAAAAACAACTTCCTAACCAAGTCTTAATAGACTGTAAGGTAGGTATGTCATTGCCCATGATAAGTATGTCATCCACATACAGTACCAAGAATGTGATTGTGTTCCCACTAACTTTCTTGTAAACACATGGCTCATCTTCATTTTTGATAAAACCGAACTCTTTGATTGCATCTTTAAAACAAAGATTCCAACTTCGAGAAGCTTACTTTAATCTATAAATGGATCTTTGTAACTTACATATCTTTCCAGCATCCTTTGGATCGACAAAACCTTCAGGTTGTGTCACATCCTCTTTAAGTTTCCCATTAAGGAAAGCTGTTTTGACATCCATCTGCCAGATTTCATAATCATGAAATGAAACTATGGCGAGCAAGATCCTGATGGATTTAAACATAGCTACAGGAGAAAAGGTTTCATCATAGTCAACACCATGAATTTGGCGAAAACCTTTAGCGACTAATCGCCCCTTGTATGTTTGTACATTACCATCATTGTCAGTTTTCTTTTTGAAAACCCACTTGCACCCTATAGGTTTAACCCCTTCGGGTGGGTCAACCAAAGTCCAAACTTGGTTTTCATACATGGAATCCATCTTAGATCTCATGGCCTCAAGCCATTTCTCAGAGTCTGGGCTCGCCACCACTTCTTGATAAGTTCTAGGCTCATCTTGATCTATAAGAGGAATATCACCATGCGTTGTAATGAGAAACCCATATCTCTCAGGTGCATGACATTCTCTTAAAGATCTACGCCGTGGTTATGTTTCTACAGCAGTTGCTTGTTCATCAATTTCTTGTGGAATTTGCTGTTGTTTTATCTCTGGTTCAGTGGTATCTTGTGATTCTTGAATTTCTTCAAATTCAATCTTTCTCCCACTTCCTTTTCTAGAAACAAATTCTCTCTCTAGAAAGACACCAGTACGAGCAACAAACACTTTGTTCTCAGTGGGATTAAAGAAATAATATCCTTTGGTTTCTTTTGGATACCCCACAAATATACACCTTTTAGATTTGGGTTCAAGCTTAGTAGACGTCTAATGTTTAACATAAGCTTCGCAACCCCAAATTTTCATAAAAGACATACTGGGACGTTTCCTAGTCCACATCTCATATGGCGTCTTTTGAACCGATTTAGATGGAACACGATTTAGTGTAAAAATAGCTATTTCAAGTGCATGTCCCCAAAAAGAAGTCGGTAGATCAGCATGACTCATCATTGATCGAACCATGTCTAATAGATTTTGATTTCTTCTCTCAGAAACTCCATTCCATTGAGGAGTACCAGGAGGAGTAAGTTGTGAGACAATCCCACATTCCTTCAAAAGATCATCAAACTCTAGGCTCAAATAGTCTCCACCTCGATCAGATCGAAGTGTCTTAATAGTTTTGCCTAGTTGATTTTGTACTTCATTTTTGAATTCCTTGAACTTTTCAAGGGCCTCAGATTTATGGCGCATGAGATAAACATACCCATATCTACTGAAATCATCAGTGAAAGTAATGAAGTAGTGAAATCCACCTCTGGCTTGTGTATTTATTGGTCCACATACATCTGAATGTATTAAGCCCAATAAATCACTAGCTCGTTCACTTTTACCAGTAAAAGTAGATTTAGTCATTTTTCCTAATAAGCAAGATTCACATACTTCAAATTGTTCAAAAATAAATAAATCCAAGAGACCATCTTTATGGAGTTTGGATATGCGTTTCTCACTTATGTGGCCCAAATGACAATGCCAAAGATAAGTTTGATTTGAGTCATTTATTTTAGATCTTTTAGTGTTTATGTTGTAAATGGGATTCATTTGATCTAAAATATAAATGCCATTAATCAATTGTTCCGACCCATGGAAAACATTATTGAGATAAAAGGAACAACAATTATTCTTAATTATTATCTCAAAACCAATTTGTCTAAACAAGAAATTGAAATAATGTTTTTAGTCAAACTAGGCACAAAATAACAATCCTCTAAAATTAAACCAAGTCCACTAGGAAAAGATAAAGTATATGTTCCCACAGCTAATGCAGCAACTCTTGCTCTATTTCCAACTCGCAGGTCCATATCTCCTCTAGCCAAAGTCCTACTCCTTTGTAGTCCCTGTGCAGAAGTACAAATATGAGAACCACAACCAGTATCTAATACCCAAGAAGTAGTAGTTGATAAATTAATATCAATAACATAAATACCTGAAGCAGGCGTTCCTCTTGCTTTGGCCTCCTTGATTTCCTCAAGATAGACAGGCGATTCCTGCTTCCAATGTCCAAATCACACCACAATGAAAACAGTTTCCTTCCTTAGACACCCCACATTTAGGTTTCAGTGTAGCCTTTCCCTTTCCAAGATTGGGCTTACCTTTGCCTTTGGGCTTTGTTGGGACTTTAGCCTTTCCCTTGCCCTTGTTGTTACGGACCATCAGTATGGGCTTGGGTCCAACCTTTTCCATGTTGCCTTCAAAGTGATTCGTAACATCTTGAGCAATCGTGGCGAGTCTTGTCAATTTCATTCATATTGAAATTGAGGACAAACTGGCTGTAACTATCCAGCAACGATTGTAGAATAACATCAGTGGCCAACTCTTGGCTCAATGGAAACCCAACCTTAGATAGACTTTCAATATAACCAATCATCTTAAGAACATGAGGTCCTACTGGGCTTCCTTCAGGCAGCTTACATTGGAATAGGGCCTTAGAGATATCGAACCTCTCTTGCCTTGCTTGCCCGTGATATAGTTCTTTCAGGTGCTCGATCATATCGTAAGCAACCATATCCTCATGTTGCTTTTGAAGCTCAGGATTCATGGCAAGCATAAGACATCCAACGTCTACCATTTCATTGAGATGCTTCTTGTAAGCATCTTTATCAGCCTTCGAGGCATTAGCCGGTGGTTCATCAGGAAGTGGTTTTTCAATGACATATAATTTCCGTTCTTGTTTGAGGACAATCCTCAAGTTACGGAACCAGTCAAGAAAATTCAAACCATTCAATTTGTCCTTCTCAAGGACCGATCGTAATGAGAGTGTATTAGTGTTTGCAGCCATAATATATCTACAACAATAAAATATGCGTGTGAATAAATTTACCAAGTTTATATCAATCATTAAAAGGACTTTATTAAATGATGTTCCCACTATTTTATTTCAAAATTAATAACCCTCATATATTAATTTTGGAAAGACTTTCTTGAAAGTATTTCTAATGGGTTAAGGATCCATATTTCACCTCCTCTTAAGTCAACTTTGGCTTTACTCTCAAAATTATGGTTATTTAGGTAAGCAACACTTGCTAATTACATCATATGTAACTCCTACAATTTGGTGAACAACTCTTGTTCTAATCATCTTATGATTTATCCAAATTACTTGCCTCTAGGTTTCTAATCCTATTAGAGTAACCTAGTTAAGTCATTAACCAATTTTTAACCGGCGAATATCACTTGTTTATTCTTCGTGTTTAACCAAGATAAATACTAGTACTTCACTTTGGCAAAACTTACATAGTATTGATCGAGGCCTTAATGAGGGCATAAATTGGAAGGCCATGTTGACTTAATATTTTAATAGAGGGATTTTATTAGAGTATTACATCTCCCCAATTATGGTATACTTTAGTCCATTTAAAGGAGTAAATAACTGTAATAGTTATAGCCCATAAACTATGGTGGTTCAACCCAAGCCAATGGGAGAACCAAAAGGGAACCTAAAGGTGTAACCCGTTTCACAAGATGTCGATCCACACTGGTCAGCCCATCTTCCTTCTCGTCTAGTCCACAGCAACTTTTACAAATTACAAATTTCAGAAACTGGTTTTACATACAAAGGAGTAAGATGAGAAGAGAAATACAGAAGAATAGTAGTAAGGCACGACACACAATTCGTATTTATAAAATTACAACCTTTTATCAAATGGGTCATCGGGCTATAACTATGCATTTCAAACACCGTGCATTTCAAAAAATAGCATACTTTATACGACATTTTACTAAGTGAATTATAAAATATCCTTTCAACCTTTTATGGCCCATTAAGTTTATTTATTACAAAACATACTGGAAAATGATGGGGATCTGAAGGCTG
Source organism: Gossypium anomalum (assembly GCA_025698475.1). Taxonomy (NCBI): domain Eukaryota; kingdom Viridiplantae; phylum Streptophyta; class Magnoliopsida; order Malvales; family Malvaceae; genus Gossypium; species Gossypium anomalum. The sequence goes on from CM046966.1 coordinate 24,890,283, forward strand.
GGGATCACCATCCCCGGGGGTGCGAGGGCAGAGTCCCGGCGGTATAGACCAGGGGTGCGGGGCGGAGCCCCGCAATACGAACCGCGAACCCCAGTCAAATGAAACCTCACGATTTGATAACTTTTATCAACATAATCGTGTTTTTAGGATTTTAATCCTTGAGGTTTCATATCAGAACAACCCTTGTTCCATTGGTCAGTAATCTGTTACTGGAAATTGTAAATGCCACCCCTACTTCATCATAGATTTCTTAAAGTTAACAGTAAAAACATAAAACCGAATAGGCCATAACATCATGATTAACATTTAATCACTTATCGAAAGGAACAATTATCAGATTTTATTTAAACGATTTAAACAGGAATAACATAATAAAATTGAAACATGCATCTCATACAATTGCATCATCCAAGTATTTAAGCCCGAGTCCGTATTACACAAGTGGCTCTGATACCACTGTTGGAACATCGGTGCCTCCAAGGCGCAGCGAAAAAACTGGTGATCCAAACAAAGGATCCATGTGTAAGGAACGAATAGGGTGATAAAAAGGTTTCGAAATTACCGAAACTTCAATCTGAGTAGACAGCGACGCCTAGGCAACGAGAATGCTGAACCACTATCGAACCAAGCCGCAACCTTTTCCGATGTCAGCCTCTACGTAGTCCACCCGATTGACAATGAACGGTAGAAATCCTAGAAAACTATTTTCAGATAGTATTTTGTTAAACGGCTACTAGACCACCTTGCATATTTTCGGGCTAGTTTTTATAAATCCTTTTTAGGGTTTTTACCCTTGCTATATATAACTCCCTCTTAATTGGTATATATTTATAACGAATTTTAATTCATTAAAATTAATCCGAACATAATAATTATCATTCAAATAAATATAATAATGTTTAACCGAAAAATTATAATTACATTAATTATAATAAAGATTTCGGTAAATTATATTTATTTAAACTTATATACGAACTAAATTCATATATCAATAAAATTATGTTCTGAATATGTGTACAACATCCTTGTACATATAGTATGTTCAACAATTTGATTGCCCAATTAAATTAATTCTATAATTAATTTAATTCATGTGACAACCAAGCAATATACCAACTATGTTTTACCTCGTTCATTTCAACCATAGGGTGTGACCCTATAGGTTCTTGTAACGTTAGAAGTAATATTAGAACGATTCTAATGTTACAAACAATAAGTGGCATCTAGCAATGCATCAATGCTACCTCAGTTACAAGAAGTCACGATTCGACATAACCTTTTGTGATTAACCTTTCATGCATTAATCCTTAAGTCCTATATCTTTTAAATGGACACAAGTCATGGAATAGTCACACTTGTATAGTTCATCTCATGTTTCTTGATACCTTGAGTAGACTATGATACACAAATAAGTATGACATCTCATATCAACTTATTTGAGCATGGCCATGCATTTCTAGCCTCACTCAATCAAGTGGCCTGAGATATTACTCCCATTATGTAGGAGGGACTTATCCTATATTGATCAACTATATCCCTTAACATAGATTGTGGTATATCTAACATCAGTCTTTATAGAACAACCAGTTACGGTGTTTGTTTGACTGTATCAAAATATACAACTCACGATGTTGGGATAAAGATGATCTCAAGTATGAGGATCATATACATATTAATCACTATGAGTAATGTTGTGACAATTACATAATAATCCACGAAACATACTCATAGCGGGTCAGTCCAATATGTTGTTCTCTAACACACATATTCATGCATTGATTCTGACACTCCATATTAATGACAACTCTTTATCATCAATCAACTACATGTTAGTCTTAATGCATTATTATTGTCCTAGCCAACAATAATACTTGACTAAGGATCTTTTAAGAATAATCATATTATTCTCAGGACATTATTATAAAACAGTTTATTTATGCACACAGAAAAGAAACTGAAATAATAATGGCAACGCCTTATATTAATAAACATGATAAACTAAGTATGTTATTACAACCAACTCGTGATTGATCTTTGGGCATACTCTTACATAGCGGTCTAGTTTCAAAAAGCTCAATTTTATTCTAGTTTAACCTGAATCGGGTCGGGAGTTTATGTTTTCTAGTGATGTGTCACACGTTGGTCTAGGATGTGTTTTGATGCAAGATGGTAAACTGGTAGCTTACGCGTCGCGACAGCTTAAGATGCACGAGGGTAACTACCCACGATCTTAAGCTGGATGCAGTTGTGTTTACTCTAAATATTTGAAGGAATTACCTGTATGGTTAGAGGTATATCATTTACACTGATCACAAGAGTCTCAAGTTTTTGTTAACTTAAAAGGAGTTAAATCTCAGGCAGCACAGGTAGGTTGAGTTGCTTAAGGATTATGACTGTATGATAAAGTATTATCTTGGTAAGGCTAATGTGGTAGCTGATGTTCTTAGCCGTAGAGTGATGACTGACCGAAGAACGATGTTTTCTTGTTTGAGTTTAGTTAAGGATAGAGGATTGTTGGCTGAATTAATGGTTAAACTGACGTGGGTTAAACATATTCAGGTTAAACAGTTGAGCGATGAGTTTCTAGTTCAGCGACTGCAACAGATTGGTTCGAGTGAAACTTTAGATTTTAGTTTGAACAGTGACAAATTTTTATGTTTTAGGGGTCGGATTTGTGTTCTTAATGATAAGGAGTTGAGGCGATTGATTCTATAAGAGACGCATAGTAGCCTTTACGCTATGCGTCCTGGTGGAAATAAAATGTATCGGGACCTCCAAGAACTTTATTGGTGGCCTGCTCTGAGAAGAGAAATGGTTGCCTTCATATCACATGTCTGATGTGTCACAAGGTTAAAGCCAAACACCATTTGCCCTCAAGATTACTTCAGCCTGTTAAGATTACTCTATGGAAATGGGAGCGTGTAACAATGGATTTTGTTAGTATGTTGCCTTTAACCCCCACTAAGAAAGATTCAGTTTGAGTCATCGTTGATCGATTGACCAAATCTGTTTATTTCATTCCTATCAGAACATATTACTCACTATAGAAGCTCAGCAAGCTGTATATTGCTGAGATCATAAGACTACACGGGATTCCAGTCTTGATTATCTATAATAGTGATCCGCGTTTCACATCTCGATTTTGGAAAAAGCTTCATGAGACTTTAGACACCTGACTCGATTTCAGTAATGCGTATCACCCTCAGATCGATAGACAGTCTGACCGAGTTATTCATATATTGGAGGATATGTTTCGAGGTTGTGTAATAGATTTCCTGGGTAGTTAGGAAGATTACTTACCATTGGCTGAGTTTGCATACAATAACAGATTCTAGTCTAGTATTCAGATGCCACCTTACGAGACTCTATATGGTTGTAAGTGTCGTACTCCACTGTGTTGGACTAAGTTAAGCGAACATCAGGTTTTGGGTCCTAAGCTAGTTTCTGAAGCTAAGAATACTGTCAAGTTGAGACGAGACTGTTTTAAAGCCGCTTCTGATCGACAAAAATCTTATGCCGATTTAAAAAGAAAAGATATTGAATTTTCTATAGGCAATCAAGTGTTTTTGAAGGTGTCTCAACGAAAAAGGTTCTTTTATTTAGACGTAAAGGCAAGTTGAGCTGGAGGTTCATTGGACCATATTGTATCCTGAAACGTGTCGGACCTATTTCCTATCAACTAGAATTACCGCTAGAGTTGGAACGGATTCATGACGTGTTCCACGTCTCAATGCTGAGACGGTATCAATCCGATCTGATCCGTCGCGCATTGTTCCGATTGAGGAAATTGAGGTATGACAAAACTTAACTTTTGAGGAAGAACCTATTCAGATTTTAGATCGTGATGTTAAGGTGTTAAGGAAGAAAACTGTTCCTCTAGTTAAGGCTTTCTAGCGGAATCATGGCATTGAGGAAGCCACTTGGGAACCTAAAGATTTGATTTGAAGAAAATACCCATATCTATTTGAGTTAGGTACATTTTGAGGCCGAAATTTCTTTTAGGGGGAGAGAGTTGTAACGCCCTAAAATTTTGAATGTTGTTTCTGAGATTCTGGAGTAATTAAGTCTCTTTAGCTATGATTATATGATCTGTTTAGGTGTTCGAGGTTAGGAGTTCGAGTCGCGTTTTTAGAAGTTTTGCTAGTTTAATTTTAATCAATCTTTAGTCTTGGGCCGTTGACTTAAAGTCTGTGTAAATATGTGTCAAGAATGAGCCTGCTGGTTCACTGGTTAAGCATCTGTCTATTCTCTAGTCCTGTGTTCGAGTCTCGGCCATGTGGTTGGCCGTGTAACTTACTGTTTACCAAAAACGAGCCACATGGGTATGTGTCCAAGCCGTGTGTAGTTAGGTTAGTGCAGATTTTACACGGGCCAAGGACACGGGTGTGTGTCTAGTTCGTGTAACTCATTGAGTACAAGATAGTGGTCACACGGGTTAGGGACACGAGCGTGTGTCTAGGCCATGTGACTCACTGTTGCTTTCAGAGTCCATATGGGCCAGAGGCATGGGCGTGTCAGACCGTGTGGGACACTCAGGTAGGCACACGGGCCTGTGCTAGGTCATGTGGTGTTATTCGGGCATGTGGGTCAGATCAGAAAGTGATCTCCAAGGCTATAAGCGTTGTCTAACGTAAATGTCAACTTTTTGTAGTGCGTTGATGACCTGTATTAGACTATATGTGTCGCTATCTGATAAATCTAAAATTGAACTATGAGCATGTAAATGGATACTGAGTATCATGACTATTGGTGATGCTGAACTATGCTATCTGAATATGAATTGGATCTTAATGACTGTGTGTACATTCTGACATCTGTAATTTACATTTGCATTGGGTGGGAATTGTGAAAAGGAGGAAGTAATCTGTTCTGATTCAGTGGCTTGGCTGGGCATCAGTCCAAAATTACCCCGTGCTCCGTAAGCCAATCCATTCCCAAAATTATATCAAAATCAACAAATGACATTATCAACAAATAACAGGGAAAATTATATTTTGTATCATTAACGGACATCTCCTACACACTTGATCCATTAATATATATTGCCCCAATGGACTAGACACCACTATTGATACTCTAAATGTCTCGAATTTTAAACTTCCCGACTCAATCAATTTAGTATTAACATATAAATGTGAAGATCCCGAATCTATTAAAGCATAAACAGGTTTTGAATGCAATAAAAATATACCTATCACAACATCATTTGCATGTCCTTCCTCACGGGTTCATACAACATAAGCTCGAGCTGGTGTTCTGGCCTCTGACTGTTGAGTAACAACATCATTTCCTTTTCTAGTACCACCCCTAGAAAGTGAACCACTTCGACCTGATCCATGACCTCTAGACGCAGGACAGATCTCTGAGAAGTAACCGGTGTAACATTCTCATTTTTTGGACAATCTCTAACGAAATGCTCTGTACATCCACAACGAAAATTGCCTCGAGTTAATCTCCAACATACACGTCGATGCTTTTTCCCACAATGTTCACAATTTATAATTTTAGTATCCAGAGATGGACCTCGTACCTACCAGAAGAAACTGTCAACTGTCTTTCACGGTTTCTATCCCCTCTGTTTGATTTAAAAATTGATCACCAACTATTACGTGATTCTTTTGATCTTTTGGGTTGTGGATTTGAACTAGTAGCTCTAGAATGTTTTCCAATTGGACAGAGATTCTCAGCCTTTTTATCAAATCCCAGTACCTGTTCAACAATTTTCGCCTTTTCAACTAAATCTGCAAATTCAATGATTCTATGTGATACCAACTGCACTTGTAGCTCATCGCATAAACCACACAAAAATCACTTACAACGGTCAGCTTCAGTTGACACAAATTCAACAGCATATCTACTGAGTCGTGAAAATTCTCATTCATAATCAACTACAGACATTTCACCTTGTTTTAACATAAAAAACTCTCATTTTCTGTCTTCAATATACAATTCACCCAGAAGCTTCTTTTGAAACTCTCTTTGAAAGAATTCCCAATTTACCTGTTCTGCAGGTACATGTCATGTTATTGAATCCAACCAAACATAGGCTTCTCCTTGTAGTAGAGAAACAAGACATAATAAACTTTCTTGTAGAGTACACTCAAGTTTTTGCAAGATTCTTTTTGTAGATTCAATCCATGTTTCAGCTGTAGAAGGACCGACTCCTTTCAAACCCAAAAATTCAGTAGCACCATACTTACATAATTCTTTAATTAGGGCTCGACAGACAGTAGGGGTAGATGTTGTAGCAGATGTAGTGCCTGCTACTCGTTGAAGAGCATCAGCAATAGCTCTAAATAATTGTGAATCATCCCTTTCTCTAACATTACCTCGTTCAACATTAGGAGGTTGATTACCTACTAGGTTAACACTTGGTGTTACCAGTTCTGTTTCATCTAATTCACAAGACTCTTCATCTCTATATACATTTCTTGATTAAAATCATCACTATAATCATCTGCCATTTTCAACTATAAAACAAAAATAAATAATATATATCAGCATCCAAATCCCGACTCAATTTGACTCAATTACGGCATGTACCTCTATATTCAATTTCGAGCTCGATTTAGTCTGAGAATCGGGTAAACCTGCAAAGCTCTGATACTAATAAATGTAACACCCCCTAACCCTTATCCGTCATTAGAATAGGATTACGAAGAATTACTAAACTTTTTAGATTATATACGAACATTACATAACCATTTAGCATTCACATTATAATTTAATTATATTGTCCGTCTTTTGAACCCTCGAGGCTCAAAATACATGTTAAAAACAAATCTGGACTAAGTCGAGTACTCTAGAAATTTTTCGCGAAATTTTAAAAAAAAATTTCCTAAGTGCATGGGACACATGCCCATATGGCCATAGGAAACACCCGTGCCTCAAGCCATGATCGACCCCGTGAAACTCTCTAACTTGGGTTACACGGCCAGCCACACGCTCGTGTGTTAGGCCGTGTGTCATAAAAGGCTGAGACACACGCCCGTGTCTCTGCCTATGTAAAAATACCTAGCCATTCTGTTTTGAAATTCTAAGGTTGCAGGGGACACACGGCCAAATCACACTCCCATGTGTTACCTGTGTGTCTTACACGGTCCAGTCACACGCCCATGTGTTTGGCCATGTAGACTTAAAATGAACCTTAAACATCAAGTTTACCAATGTTCCCTTATATGTACTTCACATAGATTATCAAAAACCTAACCAATGTACCCTTATATGTACTTCACATATATTATCAAAATAATCCATTAAAACACCATTCAAGGCAATTCTAAATTCATACCAATTTCAATTCAAATTAACCTATATTAAGATCATTTAAACACTAACATAAGCATACCATATTATAGCATCAACTAACACACATATTCATGTATATAAATAACGAATATCATTTTATAACATCATTTACATTCACTTCCCAAAATGACAAGTATAAGACATCTTAGGTACATACCAACACAAAAAGAATCATACTTCACCATGTTTTGAGTTCGGGATCATTGATGGATGCTGAATCGACAATCTGACTTTAACCTAACCTGTGCACAAAAAACAAACCGTACGCTGAGTATAAATTCAGTAGTATTTCGATAATCCGAATACTTTAAAGTAAATAATATTGAATCATACAATAACCATAATCCTTCAATTAATCAATTCATAGTCAAATCGTTCATAACAGAATTCAATTTTCATCATTCGCTATCTCAATAGCTTTTCGCTATATAATTCACAATTTCATATGTCTCATTTCTATTCCACATTCGGTATCAAAAAATACCATTCATAATATCACTTCATTTATTTACCCCTATTAACATGACTCGGACTCAGACGGATATACGGATCCAACCAAAACACACCAGTTTGGCACCTAGTGCCTCATCGGATAATTCGAAGTAATAAGTTGACACCCAGTGTCTCATCGGCTATGTTGAAGTAAATTGGTACCCAGTGCCTCATCGAATTTATCCGAAGTAATAATTTGACACCCAGTGTCTCATCGACTCGAAGTCAAAGTAATCCCTGAACTCTTCCAATCCTATGGCATGTCATTTATATCCGACTCAACCTGATACAGTTAATAGGGTTTCATTTTCACTTTTCAAACGCTACAATCATCCAATATTCAAATATCACAAAATCACATACATTCAATTCAATATCATAATGATAATTACTCACCTCATTTACTTACCATAACATTTAATCAAAATACAAAAATTAATAATTAAATTTGGATTATAGAAATACAAACCAGAATTTTCGAGCTACTCCTCGATGACTTTATCTTTTCCTTTCTTAGTCGAGGTTTCCGGTACAACGTTAGCTACGTAATTGAAACAATTGAAATCCACCAATACAATATAATTTCACATTGAATATTTCAATTTGTATTCAACTTTTGCCTAAATTCCAATTTAGTCCTTAAACCGAGACTAACTTTATTTCTTCAAAACTAATTCCATATTTTCATTCAATTACCATTTTAGACTAAATTCAACTCTCTAATTTCACTTAAATCCCTAAATTTCAAAATTTTCTTTCCGTATTCATAATAACATAGCTCATCTCATAGACATGCTTTTCCATTTTAAACTTTAATTATTCGCTGAACCAAATGAAACAACATCGAATATTCAAAAAATACTCATATAACCATTTAATTCTCTAAACACACCACAAACATAACTAGATATTATATTTATAAACATATAAAACATATAATTACACCAAGGCATTAATATCCATTATCAAATTATACTAATCAAAACATTCATCTCATATTCATACTTATGATACACATCTCACCTGAAACATGTTACTTGAATAGCGAAAGGTTGAAGGATGAGATACTGACCTTTCATTGCTATCCTTTTCGACCTTTTCATTAATATCCTTTTCGACCTTTTCAGTATTTTGGGGATGCTATTGTATATTTCAACCAAGGTCTTACACAATCCCGAAATGATGCCATAGTATATTTTAACTATGGTATTTTCCTTATCTATTACAATGTTATGATGTCTTTCAAAAATGGCCTTTTCCTTTTCGCAATTCAATAAATCCAATTACCAATTTATAGACATATATATAAGTATCAATTTACTTCTAGAAATCAAATAAGTTACTTTAGTTAAAATATGAACTTACTTCGACAAAAATAGTTGTAAAAACAAAGTCAATGACTAATCCGACACATTAGCTTTTCTTCGGTTTAGATCCGCTTGATTCATTTCTTGATCTAAATAATAATTTTCATTCAATTAAACCATTCAAATAACTTAATATAATTAATTCAAGTTATAACCCTTATCAATGAAAACTTTATAAAATTACCCCTAATATTTTACCTTTTATGCAATTTCATCCTTAAACCCGAAACCTGCAATTTAACCCTTTTAATTAAAATTCATGCTAACCCATTCTTAATAGGTTCACAAACTACCCATATTTACCATCGTTTCTCATTATTAACATTGAATTTTACTATTTTCTCAAATAAGTCCTTAAACACAAAATCAACAAAAATGACTTAACAAAATACTTGTATCTAACTACCAACTTAAATAATATATCAACCATTTTCAAAATACCTCAAACTCATTCATAAAAAGTTCCTAAACCTTTAACAGTTTAACAAATTGACCCCAGGCTAGCTAAATTAAGCTAAAACAATAACAAAAACATAAAAATCATTAAAAACGGGACTAAAAAAACATACCATGCATATAAAATCATCATGGCCAAAAGCTTACCCCTTTCAACAATGGTTTTCGGCTTAGAGTAAAATAAAATGTTGAAGATAATGTTTGTTTCATCTTTGGTTTATTTTTATTTTTATTTTATTTTATCTAATTAATATAATAGCCTTAATAACTTAATTAACCATTAACAATTTAATCTCCATGGTTTTCCACTACTTCTCTATATGGTATATTTATCATTAAAGTCCATTAGTTTAATATTGCATAACCAATTGACCCCTTTATCTAATAGAAATTTAAAAATTTTGCATCTTTTTCAATTTAGTCCTTTTTACTTAATTAATTATTTAAAAGTTAAAATTTCTTAAATATGACCCTAATAACACTCTGTAAATATTTATTAAAATATTTACAGCCTTGATTTATAGAAACGAGGTCCCGATACCTCATTTTCTAAAACCACTTGACTTTAGGGATATACCACTTGAACCTAATTATTCGTTCAAATAACATAAATTATCAAATCAAAATTTATTATAATACTATATTTGACTCGTAAATATTAAATAATAATATTTACGAACTCACTCGTCTAATTTGTGGCCCCAAAACTAATTTTTTTACAACACAAAAAATAGGCTGTTAATTCGTCAGATCCGAATCTTGGGTGTTACACCTTAAATACAAACGTACTAAAATAACAAAAAAATACAATTCTTTTGTATATTTACATCATATTTAAGAGTACTACTCCAATTAACTTACAACTAGATGTACTGTGGATAATTACAACCATTGTACAAGACTTCAAATAGCGATGACTTACAAGTGAATATCATAACTTAGATACATTATTCTATTTCTTTTACACATACTAGCCCTTAGTGATAATATTGATTATAATAGTGCAGCTAACATGTTCCGTATGCATAATAGCCCATTTTGCTACCTTTGGTGTAGCTTTGGCATCATCCTTCCTAGTGTAGACCTAAATCAACTTACCTGTAACACAATACATATAAGTAAGTTATTGAGAACTTAGTAAGTTAAACCCATTTACCTGTATCGTGCTAATGCAACGCATTTGATAACTTCATTGATCCAATCGTTGTTCTTCATTCTTCAGCTTGTCTATGGTGAGTACAATTCTAGAATTCCATCATTCATATCGTAAACATCATACCTCACCTTGAAATAATGCTTTACCCTTCGTTTCACGGTTACATTACTTACATTCTTTACTCAGCCCTTGTCGAGGCTCCTTAGCATTCCCATTATAAGTTCAATACAGATTAAGCACTATTAATCAACTAAATCTTCAAGTCCATTTAACCCATGCCTTGAATTCGCCACATATTCTAGCACTTTCCAATTTATCTGTCTATATCCTAAGACCATGTAGACCACGCCAAGACATTTCAGACGGAACCATTTCATCATAATTAGCTATATATATATAATTCTTATAAGGTTTTTCCATACTTACCATTCTTCAAAATTAGCCATTCATATCATTCTTTCAAAGTTTGCCATACTTACTATTTCTCTCTTTCAGAGTCTGCCACAAGGGCGTTTCCCCTCAAATGATAGCCACAAGGTCCTTCCTTTAGAAAATGCCACGAAGGTGTTCCTTTTCATTGATTGCCACAAAGGTGTCCATTTTCATACATTTTCACGATAGGGATTTACCTAAACTCACATTATGTGAGGTTTACCCTTATCGTCTTGGGTCACGCAGGAACTCCCATTAGGTAATAACCTTCTTTTATATCTTTTCATATGTTTCCTTAACCCATCAGTTATGGTCTTACACTATGGTGCCATACACTTTTCCTTTCAGAGAATCATGTTTAAAGTCCCGACAGACCCCTTTAGACGACTCCACCAAGGTGATTAGACTCAAGGTCACTTAACAAACCTTTATGCAATGACCTCATTTAAGACTTAACATATTTCCTTTCAATTCATCTCATACATTCCAAAATCATTCATACAACCTTGTTTCACTATTAGAACATCCAACACATGCTCAACTTAGTATGTACTATACAGATTGCATATGCAAGACTCGTTTAATGATCATTGTAGACACTCAATTTTGCCCAGCCCATTTCAGTATTTAAAATAATAAACCCCAAAAAAAAAGTCCAAAGTTCAGTCCAGAATTACAAATATAATTTGGCCCGATCAGAATGGCCCATTACTTGAAAAGATTTAAGGTCCATCTACAAGCTTGACTCATATGGAAATATAATCTTTAATGATATGCAATCTTCGATATGATACAATCTTAGATATGATTGTAATCTTAGATATGATACAATCTTAGATATGATTGCAATCTTAGATATGATTGCAATCTTAGATATGATATACAATCTTAAAAGATATGATTTTGTAGATATCCTTTAATCTTAATCGTTGATGTAATCGATCTGTACTGTTGGATTTAGGAAGGCTCAACTATAAATAGAGGCCTCTCCCTTCATTGTAAACACACTTGAGTTTTGGGAAGCAATAAGAATTCTTAAGAGCATTCACTCAAATTTCTCTCCCTCTTGCGTTCTTACTCTCTGTGGTTTGTTCTTATTTTATTCTTCGTCTATCTTAGTTTTTCAACCTTTTTTATTTTAATTTCTTCATTTTTCAAATATATATATTTATTCTTATCTTTTATACATTTGATTATGTATTTTATATATTATAATATTTAACCTTTTTATATAGTTTATTTTCAAATATATATTTTCTATGCATGTATATATATTATATAATCATTTCATGTATTTTGAACTATTGCATTATATTGCTATAATTTTTAAATGTTCTATTTATTCATTTTTTTTGTGTATGTCATTTTTTTATACCATTATATATTTTTATCTATATATTATTATCATTAAAGGTTTTAACTTGTATTATATACGTATCTTTATTTATATGTTAATAATTACTTTACTCCTATTCTGTTATTACATATTTTGAAGATATTATAATTTGTATAATACGTATATTTCATCATTAATTACTTATTTCATATTATTATATAATTATTTCATTGTGAATATAAATTTTTTTACATATTTGATATTTTATATATTATTTTTCTAAATCGATATATTTTATTTCTTCTGTAATTATTATTCTTATAAATATATTTTTATTATATATTATACTTTTAAATCTATTATTAAATATCACATTTTTATATATGCTCATTTTATTTATCAATTGTTTATATTATACATATATTTTTCAAAAAAAAAACTTATGCTTTATTATTATACAATGTTTGCTTTTACTTTAGAATTAATGTATTTTATATATTATGCAATATCTTAGACTTTTATAATTTACTTTCAAATGCATATTTTTATTTTATATGTGTCAAAATTGTATATCATGCATCATTTATATGTTTAAATATATGTTGAATTACATGTTTATGGGTTTTTACCTATTTTTCTTAAATACATATCGCGTTTTATATATATCTTTCTTTTTTTTTTGTTATGTTTTATTTCTTATATATATGGGTTAGTATATAATATTTATACTGTTGTACTATTATTATAATATGTTATCTCGTATGTTATGTTAATATGCTCCTTCATGCATCGATTTTAAAAACGATACTTCAAAGTTTTCAAAAATAAAAAGGCAATGCTTGGTGTTTGGAAGCTTCGAGAAAAGTAGTGCCCTAACTTATTGGGTTGCAATTTTTCTCGTTGAGTTCGAATAGTCAGGTACCCTTCTATGTTTTTTAAGATTTTCAAAATACGAGCAACTGTCTTGGAATTTCAAAGCGTTATGTCCTAACTTACTGGATGTTGTGTTTTGTCATTTCGAGATAGGGATTTCCAAAAAGGCTAACTTAGTATCAATATTATGATGCAAGCGAACCCCAATTTTCAAAAATTAAAATATTTTAAAGAGGATTGCATCTTAAAATTTTTAATTTCCGACCTTAAAGAAATTTGATAATTAATTAGGTACCAATTTTTTGGGCGTTACGAGGGTGCTAATCCTTCCTCGTACGTAACCGACTCCCGAACCCATTCTTTTTATTACGTAGACCAAAACTAATAATTTTAAAACAAAATGTTTTAAAGGTGATCCAATCACACCTAAAAAGATTGGTGGTGACTCGTGTTTTCGTTTCTTTAAAGTCGATTCCCATTTTCCCAAAACTCGATTTTAAAAATGGTCTTGACAGCTTGGCGACTCCGCTGGGGACTAATAAGAGAGTCAAGCTGTGTAATCGATTATCTCTTATCTTAATGTCAGAAATTAAAAATTTTAAAATTTAATCCTCTTTGCATTACATGTGTTTGTATTATTGCATGTGTTTCTATATTCTAATACGCATTGCATTTGCATGACCGTTGTGGTCACACCCTTAAGTGAGAGTGAGAAGTTACGCCTTCGTGAGGTTTTCGCCTTCGTGCAGGATAGTGGATCACTTTCGGGATACATCCGTACGTATGGTTTCGTGAGATTTTCATCTCCGTGTAGCCATAGGGAAATGTATTCCCCTGAACTGAACTCGATTCAAATGAGCCTATAATGGGTGAGGATCGAGGAATCTGCTGGTTCAGGTAACTAAAACTTTAGAACCAACCTCATATAGAAAAAACCGTAAGAGCCCAACTTAGTTAGAGTTAAACTTTAGATATTACCCTTATAAATTATTGTTGAGATTTATTAATATCATGTGATACTGACTATTTCTTTTCTTTTGTTTGCATGACATTTTGCATTTACAAAGGTATCGATTCACGGTCAGTTTCTAAGTTAGAGAGTTTTATTATGGAGAACGGACTTCTTGATAGAGTGGAGGGCAATGCTAACGTCCATATATGGTCAAGAGCAAACTCAGTTAGTAAAGGAAAATATTCTAACCATGGGATATGTGTCAAAGCCGTCCGACTACATTCGTATCGTCGTCACACACGGATAATCGGCATGAGTTAAAGGAAATATGGGATCAATGGGGTATCAAAGCCAGCGGTTGTTCTACAACAACCATGGGGACTCACAGACTTGCTAGACTTGGGAATAGACGAGAAATTTGTTTCGGCCATCACTCGATATTGGAATCTTGTATACGATTGCTTTACGTTTGGAAAAGCCGATATGGTATCCGTGGTGGAAGAATATTCAGTTTTGTGGCGTTGTCCTATGATTCAAGTTTACTCAAAGGCTGACCGTATTCCAACTTTTATGAGGAAGATGATGAACGTCATGGGGATAGGGAGTGAGCTAAAATGGAAAGAGTAGGAAGGAAAATGGGCAGTCTTGGAATTCCTGACTCTTCCGCCACTGGTGTGTCTTAATGTTGTTTCCAATCAAAGCAGAATTGGATACGAAGAAGATTGTTCGACACTCTATGACAAGGCGTACTGCAGGGCAAAAGGTAATGTACTCACCAATCATTTTAAGGTTAACAAGAAGAGTATTGATAGACATTTCCACCATTACAACATTTCTCTTTCATAGGAAGATGGTCGATGGTAAGAATGTTGGAAGGAAAGTGATTGACAGAATGCATGGACCTACAAAGTGAGTTGGATGGGAAGAATTGTTTCTATGACGGTAAAAGACTTATTTATTATAGGACCAAACAACAAGCATGAGTTTACTATGTTGCACTTATCAGAGATAATAGAAATGCAAGCCCTGATGATCTGTCAAAATGGACGTAAAAGAATGAGATTAAAGAGGTCCATATCATTTAAAAGACCTTTAAAGTAGAGATTAACTATGCTGAGAAGATACCCATGTAAGCATTTCAAAATGCTTTGCGTGGATAGGAATCTGAAAGTTCTCAAGAAACACTAAAGGTGTTGGATATCATTTTAAGGTAGCAAGTTAAGCAGGAATGCCCACTTGTTTGCCAATCTTTCTTTCAAGATAATCAGAACAACTTCACAGACATTGGAAGAGGTGTCCATAGATGTAGGGATTATCTCATGGGTGAAGCCATAGCTCAAATTCGGGATGGTAGTAGATCATTTACGGACCATGAAGGTACAAGTGATACATTGAGCACGAAATACAAGCTCTGATCGGATCATTGTCAAGAGTTAGCTTTGTTGAGTTAAAACTTTGGGCCATAGGACGAAGGCGTATTTGTAATCCATTTATATGTAAAGATATTCTTTTTCTAAATAAAGTTTTCTAAATGAGATTGAATCGAGATCGATACCTTTTGCATTCATGCATTTGCATCTCATAGTATTTCATTGCATCATTTGCATTCAAAATTTCAAAAAGACCCTAATTAGTTAAAGTTATTAAAAAGAAAAAAAAAAGAGAGAGAGAGAAGAGGGTCACGGCTAAGTGAAAAAGAAGTTGAATGGGAATTAACGATGTTCCCTTACATATCCCCGACTTTTGTGTCAGGAGGGATAGCTTACCCGGAGAAGGGGGTGTTTGGAAATGAAAATCATCCCATCAATGTCAAGGGACTGAACAAAGAAACCTTGAGGCATTCGCCCTTACGAACTGGGAAGTTCTTTAAACAATTGGACTGCAGAAGAACTTCCTGTAATATTTAAGAATTTTACAGAGTAATATTCAAAACACTCTTGTTGCTCTAAAGTCTAGGAGTAATGAGATTTCTTTTGAGAAGTGGGCTCATGTTTAGACATTTTTATTTTCAATAAAACATACTTTTATTATTTATCCGAGTAAATATTCTTTCATTCTGATTCTTTTGAACCTTGACATTCTTTATAAATTTTCATTTCATGTAAATAGACATTCTTGAATTCATTTATTCCTTGTATATTCTTTTGTGTGCCTATCATAGATCCCTAGATATCAATGACACGGGCAACGATACTACAGATTCAGAGTTCCTTTTGAGTGCGATATATGTTTAGAGGAATCTCAGTACTTTGAAGGTGACAGAAACTGTGACTTGTTTCTAAATTTGTTGAAAATGGTTTTTACCCCATGAAGTGGTGGTAGGAAATATAGCCTTAGAGGAAGGAAAGATTGCGAAATTGGAATTAGCTGAGGAGACAAAACTAGACCTTGTTGAGACTATTATGGGAATTCAAAAATATGGTCCAAAGACGCATGCAGGAGGATTTGCAATTGCTAGGATAAACATGAGGTTTTGGGGCACTATTGGTCCACCATGAAAAGGGATCGCATCAGTTGTACAATGAATGCCAAATTTAAAGGAGTCATGTATTTTATGGGCTCGAGCTCGTCAAAAGTTTCAAGCTGACAATGACTCATCTTTGTGGACGTCAACTACTCTATTAAGAGGGGGAGATAGTTTCATATACCAATATTACAAAGTCAAAAGTCATCCATTTCAAAAAAAAAAAAGAAAAGATTATATATAACTGCACAATGCCAAGAGTTTGCAGTCTTTTCAAAGATAATGCGCCATACCACAATGACAAAATAAAGGTTGCCAAAAGAAAAGAAAAAGAAGAAAAAATAAATTACGTAAGATGACCAGAGGCCTGGTAAAAATGGCATAAGAAACTACCGCCTACTCTCTATGCTTCTACGCTGGGGCAAACACCTTCAATTCCAGTTGTTTTAAAGGTTCCAACCATCATCCTTGGAATGGGTGCATTGGCTTTCTGAAGCGATCGATGTGCTAGTCAAAAGGCTGCGATGGTTAGCTCTAGGTGGTGGCCATTGATTTCCAGCTATGAGGCATCAGGCCGTACACAGTCTCTAAAGCTTAAAATGGTAAATTCTTTCTTCAAAACCAGTTTCTGACAAAGTGGATGACGGTATCATGAAGGAAGCTCTCTTAGACTTCTATACAAGTTCAGGGAAGAGGAAACCTGATCAAATCATTATTTTCAAGGATGGGGTTAGCGAGTCTTAATTCAATCAAATTTTGATCAAGTTATTGAGGTTTGCAAGTTCTTTGACGAGAAGTGGAACCCTAAATATTGTGGTTGTACGAAAAACCATCATACCAAGTTTTTTCAGCAGGGATCTCCTAACAATGTGCTACATGGTACTGTCATTGACAACAAAGTATGCCATCCAAAGAACAATTATTTTTACCCTGGTACCCATGCTGGAATGATTAGAATCACGAGGCAGACCCACTATCATGTTCTCTTAGACCAGGCTGGGTTTTTGGCTGATGATCCGCAAGAGTTTGTTCATTCTCTATCCTATATGTATCAAAGAAGCACCACAGCTATATTTGTTGTGGCTCCTATTTGCTACGCTCATTTGGCAGCATCACAGTTGAGGGCAATTTATGAAGATTAGGGATGTTTCAGAAACATCATCGAGTCATGGTGGGATGTATGCTCAGGAGTAATCTCTGTACCTCGACTTTCGAGGTTGAAGGATAAAGTCAACAACTTCAATCTTGTTTCTTTGAGAATCATTGAACCATCTTTTGTAAGGTTTGACAAACAACGGCCCGGGGATCATTTCTTTGGGGCAATCCCTTTCTCATGGGTTTATGAATCAAGATTTTTCCTCCAAGCTTTGATGGAGTCAAGAATTGAATACCTCTAGTAAACTTGAAAGTATTCATCCTAAGAAAATGTACCAAGAATGGATGACACAGACTTATGAAAAAGAAGGTTCGTCCAAAAGAATTTCATAAAGGAAACCTTGTGCTGAAAGAGATCTTTTCTATGCAAAAGGATGCCGAATTGGGAAGGGCCATATGTTGCGAAGAGGGCTTTCTCTAGAGATGTACTGATTTTGACAAGAAACGGATAGGAAGAATTTATCTGATCCAGTGAATTCGGACTCGGTCAATGAGTACTTTGTTTGAAGGAGAAGGGAAGCCATGGTGAAAACCCGCAAAGGGCACTTTGGGACTTCTATTTCAAAAAAAAAAAGAAAAAAAAGAAAAAAGAAAAGAAAAAGAGAAAAAAATAAAAAGAAAAAAAGAAAAATGGAGAGGCCAAGGTGAAAACCCGCAAAGGGCGCCTTGAGACCAAAGGGGTTTTGAGTTAAAAACCCGAAAGGGCAGCTCAAATTTGGAAAGTCATGTAGTGACCTTGCTATACCGGATTCGACGAGAAGTGAAGTATGTTACATATCGAGGCATCAACAAATTACTTTGGATCTTTTAAACACATGTTGAACTAAAAAAGGTCTTCAAGGAGCTGGTGTATAGACGTTTGAGCGGCGATATCTGGGGCATCTGATTTTTTTGTCCTGTTTACTATCTTTGGATTCTCTTTCTTCTCAAATATAGATTCTTAGATTAACCTCCTTTGTTTATTTTTGATAAATCATTATCCTCAAGATCAATTTATTCATCCTCTATTATTCATAAAGTTTGTTGCATAGAAATAATGATTGATGAACTAAATATCTTTACAAACGAAGTTTTACTTATTACTCTGGAAATTTGTAGATAATACAAGAAACTGAAACAAGACAATTGTTTAAAGGATTTCCATATTTGAGCGTCGGATGTACTCGAGGAAATTTCTTCTTCAGTCTAAAAGGTGGTTGGACATTTTAAATTGATCTTAAGAAAGGATCATTTTGTAAACATCTCCAGCGGGTCACAACATTTGGAGAATGGCCCAATAAGACTAAGTTGATTCAAAGCATACAAGAAGAGTATGATTGATACATCAAGAAGTATAAAGATAAAACTTCGATGAGGGAATGAGTGATGACGTTCGAAATAAGGGTCATATTCATAACATTTTGCATTATAACATGTCTAATTAGGAGAATTTGACTCACTTCGATCATAGCATCCTAATTATTAGGCATGAACTCATACGCATTCTATAGGTTATGTCTTTTATGGGACAGTGTAGATTAAAGAAACAAGATTTGGCATCCCTATGTTTATAGGGAACAGATCGAAGATAGTAGATTTGACATTCCTGTGCTTACAGCGAAGCAGATTGAAGATTTCAGCATGGCATCCCTGTGTTTATAGGGAACAAGTTGAAGATAGCAGATTTGGCATCCCTGTTTTTATAGGGAACAGATCGAAGATAGCAAATCTAACCTTCAGATGTTTATACTGAAGCAGATCCAAGATGATTTGGCATTCTTGTGTTTACAAGGAACAAATCGAGGACATAGCAGATTTGATCCTCGGATGTTCTCGGACATATAAGCGAGATCTAACCTTGGATGTTTATCTTTGAGCAGATCCAAGATGATTTGGCATTCTTGTGTTTACAAGGAACAAATCGAGGACATAGCAGATTTGATTCTCAGATGTTTTCAGACATATAAGTAGATGTAACCTTCAGATGCTTATACTGAAGCAGATCCAAGATGATTTGGCATTCTTGTGTTTACAAGGAACAAATAGAGGACATAGCAGATTTGACTCTCAGATGTTCTCAGACACATAAGAAGATCTAACATTGGATGTTTATCTTTGAAGCGATTCAAGATGATTTGGTATTCTTGTGTTTGCAAGGAACGAATCGAGGACATAGCAGATTTGACTCTCAGATGTTCTTAGATATGGCAGATCTAACCTTCAGATGTTTATACTGAAGCAAGATCCAAGATGATTTTACAGGAAACAAATCAAGGACATAGCAGATTTGACTCTCAGATGTTCTCAAACAGACTCGAGATGGTTTGGCATTCTTGTGCTTACAAGGAACAAATCAAAAACATAGCTGATTTGGCTTTTACGTGTTTACGATGAAGCAAATCTAAGATGATTTGTTGTCTCTGTATTGTTAGAGAACAAATCGAAGAAGCAAATTTGGCATCTTTGCGTTCGACGGAGAACAGATCAAAGATATCAACATGACAGTCATGAGTTTGCAAGAAGCAGATTGAAGCTGTCAAGAGGCCATTTAAAGAAGATCAAGAACTCAAGACTCGGCAAGACCGGGCAAAATTGGTCTTTTAATAGTCTTTGCTCTATTCCTGTTACACAGTAATGAGCAAAGAGGGGCAGCTGTAGACACTCAATTTTGCCCGGCCCATTTTATTATTTAAAATAATAAACCCCCAAAAAAAAGTCCAAAGTTCAGTCCAGAATTACAAATATAATTTGGCCCGATCGGAATGGCCCATTACTTGAAAAGATTTAAGGTCCATCTACAAGCTTGACTCATATGGAAATATAATCTTCAATGATATGCAATCTTAGATATGATACAATCTTAGATATGATTGCAATCTTAGCTATGATATACAATCTTAGAAGATATGATTTTGTAGATATCCTTTAATCTTAACCGTTGATGTAATCAATCTGTACCGTTGGATTTGGGGAGGCTCAACTATAAATAGAGGCCTCTCCCTTCATTGTAAACACACTTGAGTTTTGGGAAGCAATAAGAATTCTTAAGAGCATTCACTCAAATTTCTCTCCTTCTTGCGTTCTTACTCTCTGTGGTTTGTTCTTATTTTATTCTTCGTCTATCTTAGTTTTTCAACCTTTTTTTATTTTAATTTCTTCATTTTTCAAATATATATATTTATTCTTATCTTTTATACATTTGATTATGTATTTTATATATTATAAGATTTAACCTTTTTATATAGTTTATTTTCAAATATATATTTTCTATGCATGTATATATATTATATAATCATTTCATGTATTTTGAACTATTGCATTATATTGCTATAATTTTTAAATATTCTATTTATTCATTTTTTTTGTGTATGTCATTTTTTTATACCATTATATATTTTTATCTATATATTATTATCATTAAAGGTTTTAACTTGTATTGTATACGTATCTTTATTTATATGTTAATAATTACTTTACTCCTATTCTGTTATTACATATTTTGAAGATATTATAATTTGTATAATACGTATATTTCATCATTAATTACTTATTTCATATTATTATATAATTATTTCATTGTGAATATAAATTTTTTTTACATATTTGATATTTTATATATTATTTTTCTAAATCGATATATTTTATTGCTTACAATAATTATTATTCTTATAAATATATTTTTATTATATATTATACTTTTAAATATATTATTAAATATCACATTTTATATATGCTCATTCTATTTATCAATTGTTTATATTATACATATATTTTTCAAAAAAAAACTTATGCTTTATTATTATACAATGTTTGCTTTTACTTTAGAATTAATGTATTTTATATATTATGCAATATCTTAGACTTTTATAATTTACTTTCAAATGCATATTTTTATTTTATATGTGTCAAAATTGTATATCATGCATCATTTATATGTTTAAATATATGTTGAATTACATGTTTATGGGTTTTACCTATTTTTCTTAAATACATATAAGCGTTTTATGTATATCTTTCTTTTTTTTATTATGTTTTGTTTCTTATATATATGGGTTAGTATATAATATTTATACTATTGTACTATTATTATAATATGTTATCTCGTATGTTATGTTAATATGCTCCTTCATGCATCGATTTTAAAAATGATACTTCAAAGTTTTCAAAAATTAAAAGGCAATGCTTGGTGTTTGGAAGCTTCGAGAAAAGTAGTGCCCTAACTTATTGGGTTGCAATTTTTCTCGTTGAGTTCGAATAGTCAAGTACCCTTCTAAGTTTTTAAGATTTTCAAAATACGAGCAAGCTGTCTTGGAATTTCAAAGCGTTATGTCCTAACTTCTTTGGATGTTGCGTTTTGCCATTTCGAGATAGGGATTTCCAAAAAGGCTAACTTAGTATCAATATTATGATGCAAGCGAACCCCAATTTTCAAAAATCAAAATATTTTAAAGAGGATTGCATCTTAAAATTTTTAATTTCCGACCTTAAAGACATTTGATAATTAATTAGGTACCAATTTTTTTGGGCGTTCACGAGTGCTATTCCTTCCTCAAATGCGTAGCGACTCGAACCCGTTCTTTTTATTACGTAGACCAAAACTAATAATTTTAAAACAAAATGTTTTAAAGGTGATCCAATCACACCTAAAAAGATTGGTGGCGACTCCTGTTTTTGTTTCTTTAAAGTCGATTCTCATTTTCCCAAAACTCGATTTTAAAAATGGTCTCGACAATCATACTACAACATCATCTTTCTATCATACTTATCTAACTTCATATTCATAGTGTGATTACTTTCTACAGAAGCATCTTGAATAATACTATACATGTAAGAGTCGACTTAAGGACTCACCTGATAACCACAGATAGCAGCTTCAACTCTGGATACATCATTAAAAAAGGGATTTCCGCGACCTCTACCTTATAAAATAGAAAACCACCATTAAAACCCATTCAAAATAGCCCTTACTGTTATCTTATATTCAAATAACCCCCACACGAGGCTTTACTTTTTCATACACTCAAACATTTCTACTTGTAGGGCTTTAAGACTTACCTTGACATGGAGAAATCACCGATAAAATTTAAGGTCTCCCGATCTATCTTAAGGGAATGTTTTTTTTTCTTCGTTCTTTATTCTTAATGCTTTGTAAAGACAAGAAGAGAACTCTCTATCTTTTAGCTTGAAGACCTATTGAAATAGTCCAAGTCTTTATTAGAACTTGAAAAATGTCATATCACTACTAACTTGTCTTATCAAAGGTCTAACACTTCCGAGAAAAATAATTGAGTACTTTTCCTTTCTCTTTTAACTATCTCGGTTCATGTTCAGTTAGTTCCTAACCATCTTACCTTATAACTCAACTTGTACAATATCACTAGGAAAATGGTGCACTACTTTTAACGTGGGCTCATACCTTCAGTATCTATTTATCTTACTACATCCTTCCTCTATCAAATTACAACAATCTAGCATAGAGCTATCAACATCTTAATCACAGAACTGTGTCCGCCCCTATATATGCCAAAAAAGGCACTTGGGCGATTACTAATTTGCCAATTGTATTTATCAAAGACTACACTAGACCTAGTGCTCACTAGAACCGAGGCATTATAGGCTTGTTCAAAGAATTCTCATAATTAGTTAAATTTTATACTTAACACACACTCAAAACTTACTCTGTATGCCTTACTTCCATAGACATCATTTGAACAATAGGGTTTTGCCAGGCGGGATGTTACAATCACCTTAACGAAGACCTCTATGTGGTCTAAACTCATTTGTAAGCCCACAATTCTGTAGAATCTGCATAGAACTCGAGCTCACACAGAGCATAATAATCTTTCGAATCTGATTTGGCATACCAATATTGACAAGAGTATCATCAATAAAACTCCAATCGAGTTTGTCATAGTGCTTTTTTCTATATCAACTTTAATCGCTAACCAACCTTTCTTCCCAGATTTATTACGCATAAAGTGAATTATCTCTTACGCTATAATAATATTATCCATGATATATCGCATTGGGATAAAAATCGATTGATTAGGGAGCACCCAATTAGGCATATAAGGTTTCAGTCGATTCACAATCACCTTAGAAACAATTTTATATAGCACTGTACATAAATTGATTGGCCAAAATTGATGAATATATTTTGGTTTTTCCTTTTTTTGGATAAGTACAAGTAGAGTTTTATTGATCCATCCTTCGAACTTGGTACCACCCATAATGCTTCTAACAAAGAAAACATACTAAATTATTAGTTCTAATTCTACTACAAACACATCCTAAGTTAGTAGAGTTGGAATGGCAGGTTTCGTAGGGGTGTCGCAACATGATGAGCAATTTCTGACCTAATTTATTCTTGCAACTAGGCATTCATTCCTTAATTAAGTCTTTTCCTCGTTGCTTGTAAAGTTTCCAAATTCTTCATCTATTTCCCAATCTTCTTCTATAGGTTTTCTTCCTTAATGTTGAGTCTATAGAACCTTGCATTGCAAAACTTGTGTTTTGACAACATCTTTAGTCGTTCCTCCAAAATAATGTTTTACTCTTTGACCACTGATGAGAAAAGATTGTCCCTCATTTTCAGTGAGTTTCATTGCAACATGAGGTGTTAATTTATAATGTATGGTCTTGTCCATCTTGATTTAAGTTTTTCGAGAAATAATTTTAATCTTAAATTGAACAAGAGTACATTCTATCCCAGTAAGAACTCTCATTTTTTTATTCTAGCATTAGGCCAAACTTTACTCCTTTCTTTATATAGCTTTGCATTTTTATATGCCATAAATCAGAATTCTTTTATTTCTTGCAACTGGAATAATCTCTCTTTCTTGACCAGTTCAGAAGCTAAATTCAATTCCTTTATTGCGCAATATGCTTTCTTTTCCACCTCGATTAACAAATGGCAGTTTTTCCCGTACACCAACTTGTAAGGAGACATGCCTAAGGGGTTTTTTATGTCGTTCTATAAGCTTATAGTGCATCATCCAATCTTAGCAGCCAATCTTTTCTTTTCAGATTGACGTTTTTTTCTAGTACTTACTTAATCTCTCGATTAGACACCTCTACTTGTCCATTAGCCTGAAGATGGTATGTCGTAGTTATTTCGTGTCTCACACTATAATTGGCTAAGAAAATTTTAAATTGCTTGCTGTAGAAGTGTGATCCTTTATCACTTACAAGAGTATGAGGTGATCCAAATCTTGCAAAAATATTTTTTCTTAAGAATTTGACCATTGACTTTATATCTTTTATAGGTAGTGTTGTTGTCTCAACCCATTTAAAAACGTAGTCTACAACTAACAAGATGTATTGATTTCCAAGGGAACTTGGGAAAGGTCCCATAAAATCAATTTTCCAAAGGTCAAATACTTCTACTTCAAGGATTCCTGTCTATGGCATTTCATCCTTTTTAGATATACTTTCGGTCATTTGACATCTATCACACCCCTACACAAATTTGTAAGCATCTCTATTTATAATTCGTCAATAAAATCTTGATTGCAATATTTCCCAGGCTGTTCTCTTTCCTCTAAAATGTCTACCACATTAGGGAGGTATGGCATTCTTGTGTCATTTCTCTCTTCCTCATCCATGGATCTTCAAACTAATTGATTGGCACATTGCTGAAAAACATATGGTTCTTTCCAAATAAATTTTTTCGACTCATGCATGATTCTCTTCTTCTATTGCCATTATCGTTTATTAGAAAAAATCATTTGGCAATATAATTCACATAATCCGCGTACCATGGTATCTTATTGACCTTATACCTTTCTTGATGCATTTCTACCCTGAATAGCTGCTCATCAATGAAGGTTTCTTTTATTTCTTCAAAATTTTAACTTTCGTCTCATTTTCTATTCTACAAAGATGATCTACAATTTGATTTTTTGTTTTTTTTCGATCTAGTATCCACAGATCAATCTCTTCAGGCAATAACTCCCACCTCATTAATCTAGCCTTTATTTCCTTTTGTTCATAAGATATTTCAATGTAGAGTGATCAATGTAGACATAAGCTCTATTTTCCATTAAATAAGGACGAAATTTTTCGCATGCAAACACAATAATAAGAATTTCTTTTTTAATAGTACTGTAATTACATTGCGTTGAATTCAAGGTCTCACTTGCATAATGAATGGTGCAAAATATGTTGTTCTTTTTCTACCCCAGTATTGCTCCTACAGCATAAACATTAGCATCACACATTATAATAAAAGCTTCCGACCAATCAAGGGTAATAATAATAGGTGCAAAAATAAGTTTTTCTTTTATTACCTCAAAATCTTGGATGCACTCTTGATTAAATATGAAAGGTATTTCCTTCTAGAGAAGCTGATTCAACAATTTGGATATGTGATGAAAGTATTTTATAAATTGCCTATAAAACCCAGTATGTCCCAAGAAATCTCGTACCCTCCAGACCGTCGTGGGATTAGGAAGGTTCTTTGTGACTTCAATTTTTGCTTTGTCCACTTCCAACCCTTTTCTTGATATTTGATGTCCTAAAACCAATCCAACTTTTACCATAAAATAGAATTTTTCCTAATTGAGCATCAAGTTAGTTTTTTCACATCTTTTCAATACTTTCTCAAGGTTATCCAAACATTCCTAAAAGGAATCCCATATGCTAAAAAATCATCTATGAATACATCGAGACCTTCTTGCAGCATATCGGCAAAAATAGATGTTATACATCTCATAAATATTATTGGGGCAATACATTCAAATCATATTGATTATCTCTGTAACACCCCTTACCCGTACCCCAGACCATGACGAGGTACGGAGCATTGCCGTACACAAACATGACAATTTCGAAAAATAGGGGCTATGAATTTTATTTAAAATTTAAAACCAATCAAACAAAGTCACATTGACCCTAATATGACCCTACAAGGTCCAAAACATACATTAAAAACATCCCGGGACTAAACCGCGAACTTAAGAAAATCTTAAAAAAATTCTAGGTTTAAGGCTCACACGCCCATGCGGAGGCAATGCACACACCCCGTGTGCTTGGGACACGCCCGTGTCCTCTACCCGTGTGGAATTATTTAAATTTATTTTTCATTTCGATCCTACAGGGGTTTTCACACGGCCGAGCACACGCTGCGTGTGCCCACGCCGTGTTGTAACACCCCTAACCCCAAACTCTATTCTTGGAGCGAGGTTATGAGGCATTACTGGACGTGTCGGACAACTTACGAATAATTTACAATTAATATAACTTTCATAGTATAATATAATAATTAAGTCCCTATCTTGAACTCTTGATGTTCAAACATGTATTAAAAGTAGAACGGGACTTGTTCGAGTATTCCAATTTTTTTTTTTTTTATAAAAATTTCTACAACATTTCTGCTTATTTTTACCTAAACCTCCATGCAAATTTCAAACCAAAACAACCAACACCAATATTTCACATTCATATACTAATATTTATATTATTAATAAAATTTTAATTTAATAACTATCATAGCATCATTCAAATTGATTAAAAACTTCATTCATTTAACAACTTAATGTTCATGTATCAAAATATCATGTACTTTCCTTATCATTTCATTTAACCATCTAAATTTTATCATTCATCCTTCACTACCCAAAGTAATATACATATTCAAGTGACTAAATAACACCTATGTACATGCCACCTTTACCCAAAAGAAAAATATACATCACCAAGTTTGTGTTGGAGTCGGGATTGTTCGGATCTTTGAGCGGGACACTTGACTTCTACTAACTGCGCACGAAACAACTGTCATTGCTGAGTATGGATATACTCAGTGGTATTACTATAAACCAAGACTATTTAACATTAATAAATTACAAACATCAACCATAATTTTATAATTATTTAAACTACTTTTATATAAAATTATTTTACTTCATAAATCTTAAATTCATAATTTATTTTTCTCATACTAACTCAATTCATAATTTAGTTCATACATTCTTTCTCGTACTTTTCAATAGTGCTAAAACAAATAATCTTATTTTCAAAATTTCATTTCAATTATTTACCCTATTAACAAAGCTCGGACTATGACAGATAGACGGATTTCCACCCAAACACACCAGAATATCCAACCCAAACACACCCGGAATATTGTAAATCCTCCATAACACACCGGTATAATATATCCTCCCAACACACCAATAAGGCATTAAATGCCTATTCGGATAAACCAAGTATATAATAACGAAAACATCTTCTCGGCTTGAACTACAATCTCTTCATCATATCACAAATCCAATGGCATGCCATTTGTATCGAATCTAGTCCGACGAGTTAATAGGGTATTATTTTACTTTTTCTAATTTCAATTTCACATACTTACCTCAAGTCTTATTTACCATACATAACAATTAAAATTTCAGCAATCAAGAATAATTAAAAATTCGAATAATAGTAATACACACCGTAATTCTCCCGTTTTAGTCCTCGATGACTTTCTCCTTTCCTTTCGATCTTTGATGCTTGAGTTCTTTGTTGGCTACGAAAATAATAATTTATAATCATCAATACAACATGATTCAATTTAATTCATGAGCCTAAACATGTAAATTTAACCATTTTTAATGTGTATATATATAATTTCACCATTAAGCTGTCTACTTGAGTTATTGTTACTAAATTATTTATATCTTGAGCTACGAAACTCCAAATTAATATCCGTAAATTTTCCTTAAAACTAGACTCATATATCTTCTAACCATAAAATTTCCAGAATTTTTGGTCTAGCCATTTAGTACAGTTTATTCACTAAATACTCCCCTGTTATTTCATTTGACAGTTCTGACCTCTCTCTACTAAAAATAAATTATCTCATTGTACAGGACTCGAATAAGGTTCTTGTTTATTTATTTTGAAACTAGATTCATTAAGGAGTTCACATATATAAATTAAACTCCATAATAATTTTTGTACAATTTTTAATGATTTTCCAAAGTTAAAACAGAGTGTCTCGAAATCACCCTGAACCAGTCTTACAAAATTTCAAATATCTCTTGATTCATAAATTCATTGCTTACATTGTTTCCATTATAAAAAACTAGACCCAATAAGATTTAATTTCATGTCTTATTCATCCTCTAATTCAATTCCTACAATTTTTAGTGAATTTTCAAAATCAGACCATTGCTACTTCCTAAAACTGTTTTGATGTAAAATGTTAATAACCAAATTTATAACACCAATTCACACCTTATTCCTATTCAAATTTCATTTAAACTCAAATTTAACTATTAAATTTTCAACATATTTTCTTAATTCCGAATTTTCCTCAATTTAGTCCCTAAAACACAAAACTTATGGCTTACTTTGCAATTCAATCCTTATTTCATTTCTAACTTGAATTCCTATCAATTTAACCCCTAATTCATCTTTTTATTCAACATGAACAATATTTAGAAATCTAATAACTTTCAAAATATCAACTTAATTTCATCAAAACTTTGTTCTAAAGCTTTTAAAACATCAAAATTAAGTAAAAAGGGCTAAATTGACTTATCTATTAAACTTCCAAGCTTTAAAATCCCTATTTCCCCTATTTCCTTTCTTTCCTTTCTTTTTCTCCTTCTTTCTCCCCTGTTTCGTTTCTTCTCTGTTTCTTTTTTTTATGTTTCTTTAATTCTTTTATGTTATATTTTATATTTAATTACTTTAATAAATATCTATTTTAATAACAAATACTAATATTACAATTGGATACATATTAAATTTTACATTTGTACCAATAATTTTATTACAATTGTCATTATTTAATTTGTTTCTTAAACAAAAAATCTCATAATTTAATAATTTAATTATTTAATTAACAAATATCTTTTACTTAAATTATAAGTAATTTAGTATTTAAATTACAAATGTACCAATACAATTCTTACACATGTATATTTTATTACCATACAATTGTCTTCTATTTAATTTATTTATAATATATTATCAATTAAGTAATCATAATAATTTAATATAAAACTATAATAATAATCATTATAATATATATATATATATATATATATATAATTTAATATATAAAACCTAAATAAAATCTTTGATTTTATTTCAATATCTCATACCTCAATTTATGTAAATGGCTTAATTGCCATTTTGATCCTTTTATTTTCTATTACTTTAGAATTAAACTTTTACCCCTTTTTCAATTTAGTTCTTTTTGCTAATTATTCTAAATTAAGCTAATTTCACCTAATTAAATCCTAATTAGACACACTACTAGGCTCATAAATATTTTTAATAATTATTTTGAACTTATTTCACTAAGACGGAGGCCCTATAACTCACTTTTCCGTGCTGTGAATTTGAGTCATTACATTTCTCCCCCTTAATAAATTTCGTCCTCAAAATTTACTCAAAAGAGATGAGGATATTGTACTCTCATAGTTTCCTCTGGTTCCCAAAGTCGCTTCTTCAACATTATGATTTCTCCATAAGACTTTCACTAAAGGAACCTTTTTATTTCTTAATTCTTTCACTTCTCGTGCTAAAATTTGAACCAGGCTCTTCTTCATATGATAGATCGAATTCGAACTTCAATATCTTCTGTAGAAATTATATGAGAAGGATCTGATCTATATTTCAAGTAGCATCGAAACATGAAAAACATGATGAATCTTTTGTAATTCAGAAGGTAAAGCCAATCGATATGCAACTGGTCCAATTCTTTCCACTATTTCATACGGCCCAATAAAACGTGGACTTAATTTACCTTTTCGACTAAATCTCAATACTTTCTTCCATGGAGAGACTTTAAGAAATACCTTGTCTCCGACTAAATATTCAATGTCTCGACGTTTCAAATCAAGATAAGACTTTTGTCAGTCGAAGCGACCTTCAATCTGCCTTTGATCTTTTAACTTGCTTTCCTCCGTTTCTTGAATCAATTACGCCCAATTACTTTCCTTTCATTCAACTCCGTCCAACATCTTTGGTGATCTACATTTCCGACCATATAATGCTTCATACGAGCCATCTGAATACTAGATTGGAAACTATTATTATAGACAAACTCAAATTTAGTGGCAAATATCGTTCCCAACTTTGCTTCAAAATCAATAATACAAGCTCAAGCATATCTTCTAGTACCGAATTACCGTTCGGATTGTCCAATCGGTTTGGGGATGAAAAGCATCATCTTGAAACTAAGTCTAGTACCCAACGACTCATGTAATCGTCTCCAAAATCTCGATGTGAACCGAGGATCTCGATCTGAAATTATTGATATCGGAATGCCATGTAGTCTAACAATTTCTCGAATATACACGCCTCGCAAGCTTCTCGCAGCGACCAATCGATCCCGATCGCTATAAATGTGTTTGACTTGGTAAGTCTATCAACTATCACCCAAATAGCATTCTTTTTGCTTGTCGACAAGCGGTAATCCCGTAATAAAATCCATCGTGATGCGATCCCATTTCCATTTAGGAATATTAATAGGTCAAAGCATTCGGTAGGAACTCGATGTTCGCCTTTACCCGTTGGCAAGTCGGACATTTACTTACAAATTCTACTATGTCTCTTTTCATCCACAGCCACGGTATAATTCTCGTAAATCTCGATACATTTTCGTGCCTCCGGTGCATAGCAAACGAACTATCATGAGCTTCCCAGTAGAATTAACTCTTTAAGCTCGAAAGTATTTGGAATACAAATCCGATTTTGAAACCTCAAGCATCCACAATCATCGATACTAAAATTTTCTGCATTGCCATTCATTACCATCTCTCTTTTCTTCAATAATTTGTTATCTTCCAACCGAGCTGATCTAATCTGATCAAACATTCACAGTTTTACTCTTAATTCAGCCAAAAGACTCCCATCATCGGTGATACTAAGTCGTGCAAACATTGCCCTTAATTCAATTCACACCTTTTCTCGCTAATGCATCACCGCAACATTAGCTCTTCTGGATGATAGTCTATAACACAATCATAATCTTTCGAAGCTCGATCCAACGCCTTTGTCTCAAATTCAATTCCTTACGAGAAAGAAGATACTTCAAACTCTTATGATCGAGTATAAATGTAACATTTTTCACCATAAAGATAATGTCTCCAAATCTTCAATGCAAAAATCACAGCTGCTAATTCAAGATCATGAGTCGGATAATTCCTTTCATGTGGTTTCAATTGACGAGATGCATAGGCTATTACCTTCCCATCCTGCATCAATACACAGCCCAAACCACTCAAAGAAGCATCACTATACACTATAAAATCTTTACCCGATTCTGGCAATGTCAAAACTGGTGCCTCGGTTAACATTCGCTTCAATGTTTCAAAACTTTTCTGACACTGATCATCCCAAAGAAAAGGAACATTCTTCTGCAACAACTTGGTCATCGGCAAAGCTATCTTGAAAATCCATTTACAAATCTTCTATAATACCCAAATAAACCAAGAAAACTACGTTACCTCGGATACATTCCTCGGTGCATTCCATTGAACAATTACTTCAATCTTTTTTGGATCAACTCGGATTCCATCTGCAGATACTACATGTCCCAGAAATACCACTTCTGATAACCAGAACTCGCATTTACTGAGCTTTCCATATAACTGCTTCTCCCGTAATATCTGTAGTACAATCCTCAGATGTCGATCATGTTCTGACTCTGACTTTGAATAAACCAATATATCATCAATAAAAACCACCACAAACTGATCTAAATACGGTTGAAAGATACGATTCATGAGATCCATAAAAGCGGTGGGCATTTGTTAACCCAAATGGCATTACCAAGAACTCATAATGGCCATACCTCGTACGGAAAGCTGTCTTCGGTACATCACTTTCTTTTACCTTCAACTGATAGTAACCCGACCTTAAGTCAATCTTCGAAAACACAGAAGCTCCTCTCAATTGATCGAATAATTCATCAATGCGAGGCAATGGATACTTATTTTTAATTGTCACCTTGTTCAACTGCTTCATTAATCAATACAAAGTCGCATAGAGCCATCTTTCTTTTTAACAAACAATACTGGAGCTCCCTAGGGTGAAATGCTTGGTCTAATAAATCCACGATCTAGTAAATCTTATAATCGCACCTTCAACTCTTTCAACTCGATGGCGACATTCGATCACGGAGGTATAGAAATTGGTGTTGTACCTGGATACACCTCAATAGCAAATTCAACCTCTCTCCGTGGTGGTAAGCCCAGTAGTTCTTCCGGGAATACATCGGAAAACTCACGTCTGATCCTAATCGATCGCATCGACTTCCAAATCGATCGAAATTAATAACATATGCCAAGTATGCTTTGGACAACCCTATTGCGATAATTTATTAGCCTTCATCGCTTGAAATAATGCGTGTCGAACCACTGATACGGATGCCATTCACTTCAATTCTATTCCCATTTTCTCATGCGAATACTAAACCTCTTTTTATAGCAATCCAAAACTACCCCATGTTCATATAGCCATCCATACCCAAAATGATATCAAAATCACCAAAAGGCATGATCAACAAGTCCGTAAGAAATATTTTATCATGTATTATTAACGGGCACCTCCGACATACTCTATCTACTAACACCGTTTGTCCCAAAGGGCTAGACACTTCTATAGAAACTTTAGACATTTGATTCTAATTTTCCCAGATTCGACTAGTTTTGAATTTATATATGAGTGTGACGAACCCGGATCAATTAAAGCATAAATAGGCTCGAATATAATAAAAATATACCAGAACAACATCATGTGCATCGCCCTCCTCACGGGTCCGGACTACATACGCTCCGGCCAAGCTGCTCTGGCCTCTCATCGTTGTGTAGCAATATCGCTGCTTTCTTCCGACACCTCCACCTCTGAACACACAGAACCCGAACCACCCCTACTAGATCCTCTCGCCACGAGCGGTGAGGTACTGATCTTTGAGATGTTGCGTGTGGTACTTTCACCTTTTGGACAATCTCGGATAAAATGATCCAGTAGCCCCACATCGAAAACATCGTCGAGTTATCCTCCAACATTCACCTAAATGTTTCTTTCCGCATGATGCTCACGATGCGGAATTTCTATACTTCGGATGGACCTCTCACACTACTAGTAGATACTATCATCTGCTTACCTCTTCTACCACCTGCATGCAAGTAAAACGGATCTCCAATCACTTCTTGATTCTCTGAATCTCTTCGGTAATGGATTAGAACTAGTAGTTTCCCATACGTTTCCCAATGATCACTCATTTCTCGATTTTTATCCAGGCCCAATACTTGTTCTATCATTTTTGCTCGCTCAACCAGCTCAACAAGTTCGATGAATTTCGAGACTTACCAATTGAATCTTGATTTCATCTCGCGATCCCCGTAGAAATCGTTTACAACTATCACCTCTCGGTTGGAACATATTCTAAAGCATACTGCGCTCAATCTAGAGAACTCTCGCTCATAATCCAAGATCTTGACATATTCCCTTGTTTCAACACTAAAAACTCTTGCTTTTTCTCTTGATGTACAATTCCCAATATACTTCTTCTACAAATTCTTTTTGAAACAAATCCCAAGTTACACGATCATCCGCAAATGTCTAACCACAGATTCCCACCAGAGATACGCTTCTCCTTGTAATGTTGATACAAACACATATCGACTCTCTCTCGAAGTGCAAATAATTGTTGCAAAACTCTTTTTGTTGTTTCTATCCAATTTTCAACAAACGGATGGATCAGCTCCTTTTAATCCACTCAAATTCCGTGGCACCATATTTTCGTAGCTCTTTAATCTGGGCTGTCATCACGTGAAGAGGTACAGATGTAGTAGCGGTATAGTTCTCACTATTTGTTTGTAATGCATCACTATATCTCTTATGATTGTGAGGCATTTCTTTCTCTCCTCCTACGTTAGGAAATTGATTATCTAACGGATTCACACTAGGTGTAGCGATTCATTTCTTCTAATTCTCGACTTCCAGATACATTTCTGCTCAACATTATCTATTCTTTCATCCGACATTTTATCTATAAAACAAAATCAAATAAATATATTAGCATCCAAAAAAATCCCGACTCAATTTCGACTCGACGATGGCATGTACTTCTAAACTCACTTCCGAGCCCATTTTAGCCCGAGAATCGGCTAAACTGATAGCTCGATACCAACAGTTGTAACACCCTTAACCCCAAATCTATTCTGGGCGAGGTTATGAGGCATTACTGGACGTGTGTCGGACAACAACTTACGAATAATTTACAAATAATATAACTTTCATAGTATAATTTAATAATTAAGTCCCTATCTTGAACTCTTGATGTTCAAACATGTTTTAAAAAGTAGAACGGGACTTGTTCTGAGTATTCCAATTTTTTTTTATAAAAATTTGTGACATTTCTGCTTATTTTTACCTAAACCTCCTGCAAATTTCAAACCAAAACAACCAACACCAATATTTCACATTCATATACTAATATTTATATTATTAATAAAATTTTAATTTAATAACTATCATAGCATCATTCAAATTGATTAAAAACTTCATTCATTTAACAACTTAATGTTCATGTATCAAAATATCATGTACTTTCCTTATCATTTCATTTAACCATCTAAATTTTATCATTCATCCTTCACTACCCAAAGTAATATACATATTCAAGTGACTAAATAACACCTATGTACATGCCACCTTTACCCAAAAGAAAAATATACATCACCAAGTTTGTGTTGGAGTCGGGATTGTTCGGATCTTTGGCCAGGACACTTGACTTCTACTAACTGCGCACGGAAACAACTGTGACACTT
Source organism: Gossypium anomalum (assembly GCA_025698475.1). Taxonomy (NCBI): domain Eukaryota; kingdom Viridiplantae; phylum Streptophyta; class Magnoliopsida; order Malvales; family Malvaceae; genus Gossypium; species Gossypium anomalum. The sequence goes on from CM046966.1 coordinate 24,926,030, forward strand.
GAGTATGGATATACTCAAAGTGGTATTACTATAAACCAAGACTATTTAACATTAATAAATTACAAACATCAACCATAATTTTATAATTATTTAAACTACTTTTATATAAAATTATTTTACTTCATAAATCTTAAATTCATAATTTATTTTTCTCATACTAACTCAATTCATAATTTAGTTCACACATTCTTTCTCGTACTTTTCAATAGTGCTAAAACAAATAATCTCATTTTCAAAATTTCATTTCAATTATTTACCCTATTAACAAAGCTCGGACTATGACAGATACACAGTTTTCCACCCAAACACACCGAATATCCAACCCAAACACACCCTAATATTGTAAATCCTCCATAACACACCGGTATAATATATCCTCCCAACACACCAATAAGGCATTAAATGCCTATTCGGATAAACCAAGTATATAATAACGAAACATCTTCTCGACCAACTACAATCTCTTCATCATATCACAAATCCAATGGCATGCCATTTGTATCGAATCTAGTCCGACGAGTTAATAGGGTATTATTTTACTTTTTCTAATTTCAATTTCACATACTTACCTCAAATCTTATTTACCATACATAACAATTAAAATTTCAGCAATCAAGAATAATTAAAAATTCGAATTATAGTAATACACACCGTAATTCTCCCGTTTTAGTCCTCGATGACTTTCTCCTTTCCTTTCGATCTTGATGCTTGTGTTCTTTGTTGGCTACGAAAATAATAATTTATAATCATCAATACAACATGATTCAATTTAATTCATGAGCCTAAACATGTAAATTTAACCATTTTTAATGTATATATATATAATTTCACCATTAAGCTGTCTACTTGAGTTATTGTTACTAAATTATTTATATCTTGAGCTACGAAACTCCAAATTAATATCCGTAAATTTTCCTTAAAACTAGACTCATATATCTTCTAACCATAAAATTTCCAGAATTTTTGGTCTAGCCATTTAGTACAGTTTATTCACTAAATACTCCCCTGTTATTTCATTTGACAGTTCTGACCTCTCTCTACTAAAAATAAATTATCTCATTGTACAGGACTCAAATAAGGTTCTTGTTTATTTATTTTGAAACTAGATTCATTAAGGAGTTCACATATATAAATTACACTCCATAATAATTTTTTTACAATTTTTAATGATTTTCCAAAGTTAAAACAGAGTGTCTCGAAATCACCCTGAACCAGTCTTACAAAATTTCAAATATCTCTTGATTCATAAATTAATTGCTTACATTGTTTCCACTATAAGAAACTAGACCCAATAAGCTTTAATTTCATATCTTATTCATCCTATAATTCAATTCCTACAATTTTTAGTGAATTTTCAAAATCAGACCATTGCTACTTCCCAAAACTGTTTTGATGTAAAATGTTAATAACCAAATTTATAACACCAATTCACACCTTATTCCTATTCAAATTTCATTTAAACTCAAATTTAACTATTAAATTTTCAACATATTTTCTTAATTCCGAATTTTCCTCAATTTAGTCCCTAAAACACAAAACTTATGGCTTACTTTGCAATTCAATCCTTATTTCATTTCTAACTTGAATTCCTATCAATTTAACCCTAATTCATCTTTTTATTCAACATGAACAATATTTAGAAATCTAATAACTTTCAAAATATCAACTTAATTTCATCAAAACTTTGTTCTAAAGCTTTTAAAACATCAAAATTAAGTAAAAAGGGCTAAATTGACTTACCTATTAAACTTCCAAGCTTTAAAATCCTATTTCCCTATTTCCTTTCTTTCCTTTCTTTTTCCTCCTTTTTCTCCCCTGTTTCGTTTCTTCTCTGTTTTTTTTTATGTTTCTTTAATTCTTTTATGTTATATTTTATATTTAATTAATTTAATAAATATCTATTTTAATAACAAATACTAATATTACAATTGGATACATATTAAATTTTACATTTGTACCAATAATTTTGTTACAATTGTCATTATTTAATTTGTTTCTTAAACAAAAAATCTCATAATTTAATAATTTAATTATTTAATTAACAAATATCTTTTACTTAAATTATAAGTAATTTAGTATTTAAATTACAAATGTACCAATACAATTCTTACACATGTATATTTTATTACCATACAATTGTCTTCTATTTAATTTATTTATAATATATTATCAATTAAGTAATCATAATAATTTAATATAAAACTATAATAATAATCATTATAATATATATATATAATTTAATATATAAAACCTAAATAAAATCTTTGATTTTATTTCAATATGTCATACTCAATTTATGTAAATGGCTTAATTGCCATTTTGATCCTTTTTATTTTCTATTACTTTAGAATTAAACTTTTACCCCTTTTTCAATTTAGTTCTTTTTGCTAATTATTCTAAATTAAGCTAATTTCACCTAATTAAATCCTAATTAGACACACTACTAGGCTCATAAATATTTTTACTAATTATTTTTGAACTTATTTCACTAAGACGGAGGCCCTATAACTCACTTTTCCGGTGCCCGTGAATTTCAGGTCATTACACGTGTCCTTCACACGGTCTAGACACGCTCGTGTTGTCGCTCGTGTCCAAAAACCTGAGCATTCTGTTTATGATGTCATCATGCATTTAGGGGCACACGGCCAAGACACACGCCCGTGTGCTAGGCCGTGCCCTCCACACGGTTGAGACACATGGCCGTGTCTCTACCCGTGTGTTTACTACCATGCATACTAGCCTAAAAATAGGGGACACACGGTCGTCCAACACGCCCATAGGGCTGACCGTGTGTCACACACGGCCTAGACACATGCCCGTGTGCCTACCTGTGTAGACCATTTTAAAGGCTATATTTCAAGCCAATGACCACCTTCACATAGTCTATTGCATGTTAACCTCGTCTCATAGGTTTGGTACATGCTAGGTTATCCTTTTTGTATAAAGGATTACCATCTCATCCAACACATTTAGACTTGGCTCATTTTATAACTCATTGCCAATTATGACCTAACCATCTCCAAGTGATTTGGCCACTTTTCATATTTCCATTCATGATATACTACATTTAACCATCACATGAACAATTAAACACAAACATGCACAATTAGTAGGTTACAACCTACATCAAAATGAGCCATGTCTTATGGCCATATACAAAATGAATAGGTATATCATTCAAGCCCTTACATTGGCTAACTAATGACACATATAAAAAAATAACCTAAAACCTATACATGCCATTGTAACAAAATAAAAGTACCTATATACCAAAGCAAGACAAGTTGATTTTATTGACAATACTCCAATCGTCTTCCAATTTTCACGAGTCTGCAAGCTTTGTAAAACAAGGGAAGTGAAAGGGGGTAAGCGTTGATATGTTTTGTAAGTCCGAATAACAGGAAGGTAAACTTGCCGGTTATTTAGCATACAACCATAAAAGATATTCATGCCAAACATGCATAGTATAGATTCCCAATCACATACACTCAATCATCAAGTTAGTTTCATCTCAAGCAATATAGCATTAATCTTAGATGAGCTCATCAATTCAAATATTTCCATTCTCCTTCCTCATTATAGTCCCGTTGAATTTCTCAGAATCTCGATGGGTATTCTGTTTACCGTCAAGTCATGCTAGTGACCATTTTAAGTACACACTCCCGTGAACCTCTGATCGTGATTTCTCGTGATAAGTTTTATATATTTATAATTAATCATTCTTGAAACTAACTATTATCACGACGTAGGCAAGTGTACCTATCGAACAGTAGTGTAGATTTCAATTCAAGGTAATACCTACACTTGGGAAAAACAAGCTAAATTTTTAAATTCTCAAAAATCAACCTATCATGCTTAATTCTCTAATGTCTTAAAGTTTAAATAATCAATGCATGAATGCCTATGTTTTAATTCAAGATATATCACTAGAAATCATAAATTAATCAAAATTTATCCTAAAAATGATATGAGAGATTTACAAGAGAACAAGGCAATATTCAGGGTTTTTTTTATAATGAAATGAATACCCCCCACACTTAAGATGTACATTGACCTCAATGTACAATGACAAATAGAGATATAATATCATAATATAGAGAGAGAAATGAAACTTCCTGAGTGTTAAATGAATGAACTCCCTAGTTTGGAGTTATGTAGATTGGAGGAGGATACTCTGGTGGTGGTAGAGGTTGGGTTCCACAAGTGCTGCGCCAAAAAAATATTATATCTCTTGATCGAGTAGGGATTTTCCAATGGAGTTTGAAGTTCCTAGGAATTGTGAGCTATGTAGCTCTTTATAACTGTGATAAAATCAGAAACTTTTTTAGGGGATATAAGGAAGAATAATTACTCAAAGAATTAGCCGAGATTAAAATTTGTTTATAAAACCTAAATATAAATCAGTAGCAAAAAGGAAAAAACATTAAAAGTTAAATTTTAAATTTATAAAAACATTGATAAATAAAAATAAAAAATAAAGATAAAGATAAGATAAAATTAAGTATCATCATTGCTGGATGGTTCGCGAGGTGGTGGCAGCGATGAGATGTGGAAGTGCTGACAAATCTGCTGTAGAGTAGCATCAATGTTATCAAATCACTGAAAACACTGCTGCTCGAATCGAGTGAGGCACTAAAAAATGTCAGCATATAAAGCCGCCGCATGAACTGGGTGATGGGAGCGTGGTGGCTGAGACAGTGGGTCCTCTTACTGTGGAGGGACATCACCAGTAATGTACTCGGGGGCCTCCTCCTCAGTTGATTGGGCGAGACAATATTGAGGAGGGTGGGTTCCTCGGCGCTTTTCGATCATCCTCATGCTTAACATGCTCGAGATGCCTTGTGGAGACATCTGGCCAATGAGGGTAAAGGATGATTCTTGTGCCGCAGTGTTGAGGAGCCCAAAGTGTCGGGCCAGCTGAGTCACGTAAGGGTCAATGGAGATGACCCCCTTCCGATGTCACTCCGTCTGATGGCGAATGGAAATGACGATGAAATAGGCGAGGTCGAAGACGTTCCCGCACGACATACACTATAAGAAATAGACGTCGTGAGTGTTGATGACGCCGGTGCTCTCTCTCCTCCCTGTCAGAGTATGAGATAAGATAGAGTGTAAGTACCTCAAGGAAGGAGGGAGAGATGATGCCTTGGAGCGACTGAGGTCGTAGGTGGCCGAGCGAGGGACGAGGGTGTTTCAGCACTTTGAGGGAGAATAATGGATATGACGGTTGAGGGTATCAAGGTCGTTCTCCTGCTAGAACTCCTCCGTGTAAAGGCCCAGTGCTGAACCAAACTTTGGAATGCTCAACTAGTGGACTAGACCGCAAAGGTGAAATTAGACCGTGTCGGGATCAGCATAGTTGGTCATTACGGTCTGAAGATGGAATGTTGAGCATAGTTCCATCGTGAGCTCGAGATACGTCAGCTTGACAATCTCGAAGAAGAGGTTCCATGGGTCGGTTGTGAGGAGGGCCCGAATCGCATCAGCCAATTGGACTTGTTCTACTGTAGCCCAGTCGATGCAGTGGCCCGCAATTAAAGGTCGAGCCCGGAGTATTTGGAAAAGTTCTTCTTGGGGCCCAATGGGGAATTACAGGAAGGGGTGGCGAATTTCAGCGGTGGGACCTGAGGAGGATAACGCTCCCTTCTTTTTCTTCGAAGCGGGGATGGCGTCTTTCTTTCCTCGTGAAGATGACATGGTATACCTGCAAGTAAAACCATTATTGCGTCTTGATGAATGGTCATGGTAAAACGAAAACAAATTCAAAAAGGAAAAATTCATAAATAATTTCAGCCACAACTACTAACACTAACAAACTTAACCAAACTAATCAATTTTATGGCATACTTTTGTGGCATTGGCATGGTAGTAGCATGAATATAAAAGTGGCAAAGAACTTTATGGAAACGTAACAAGCATGAATGTATCACAATGCATGGGTTAAAATGGCAAAGAATAGTAAGCAAGTGAGAACTACGAATATTAACTTAGAATAGGTAAATGGAGCTTGAGAAATCATGGAATAAGTGAAAACTTCAACACGAAATAGATGATAACTACCCTAGACATGGAATTTGAGTGATAGAAAAATAGAAATAATATGAAAAAAAATGTAGATTATTATGATAAATATCATTAGAAGTAAGTAAAATAAAAGAGAAAAGAGTAAACAAACACTAGAAAGAGGAGAATGAGAGTAAAAAATAGGGTTGGAAGCGATGCACGGGCGTGGCAGGGAGGGCGTGTGGACTTGCAGCGGCTAGGGTCAGGGATTTCTGGGTGAAGAAGATGATGAATAGTGAAGCCTATTTATAGATTTTTGGGCACACGACCAGGGGACACGCCCGTGTGCCCCAATTTTAGCCCGTGTGTTTCGCATTTTTTCAATTTTTTGTACATCTGACATTCGCCCCACGTCCGTGTACCTTGGGTGTGTTGGTGCACACGACCGTGTCTAGCTTCGTTCGCTTCTCCCACGCCCGTGAATATAGGTTCACCCCCGTGTTGCTTTGACAGGTTCGACCACGGGTGCTGGACACAGGCGTGTCGCACGCCCATGTTATTTTCTTAGGTTCAACCACGGTTCTAAGGCACAGGCGTGTCACACGCCCTTGTTGTTTTGGCAGGATCGCCCATGACCATGCCGCACGGCCGTGGCCATTTATCGCAGCCCGTGTTTGGAAAAAATCTTTGCCTTATTTCCACATGGTCTTAAGCACACCCGTGTTCTTGGCTGTGTTAGTGTGGTAAACATGTATTCAAGAGCTCCGTTAGTAAGTTAGGTGTTAAACACTAGAATTTAAAGGAGTTAATACCGTTAGTGCTCGGGTTGCCTCCCGAGAAGCGCTTATTTATAGTCTAAGCTCGACTTACCTCTCCATTGAATGGTCATGGTGGTTCGAAGAGTTTATACTCCTCATTCCTACTATTAATCTCATCCAAATAAGGTTTTAGGCAGGTATTGTTTACCTTAAAAGTGCCGAATTTGGGATGACTTACCTCGACTGTACCGAATGGGAAAATGCTAAGTACCGTAAGAGGAATTTCTTCATTCGGTTTGGCAGTGACAATGTGAGGATCTGCAGTATCTAATAGAACTTTATCTACAACCTTAAGTTGATTTGGTGAGGTATTGAGCTCGTTCTCACATAGTTTTAGTTTATCGTATGTTCTCGATTTGTGTGTTCGCCATTCATCTAGCTCCTCGATTTGTAACCTTCGTTCTTCAAGAATAGGTTCTCTACCGTTGCTTGAACATGACTCATGTATATCCTTCGAATTCATTTCCTGCAAATTAGGTTGCACCATATTGTCAGTTTTAGTAGAATGGTTTATAGAATCACCTTTAATTTTCGATGTGCTGCTAGAATTGCGAGTTTGAAGGGTGATTGTTTCGTCCCCCACACGAAGTATGAGTTCACCTGTGCCAATATCAATAATCATTCTAGCAGTTGCTAAAAAGGGCCTTCCTAAAATTAAAGGAGTGTTGCTATCCTCTTCTATGTCTAGAACAACGAAGTCAATGGGAAATATAAATTTATCGATTTTAACTAGCACATCTTCAATAATACCCTAGGAAATCTGATAGTTTTATCTGCTATTTGAATGCTCATCCTAGTCTGTTTGGGTTTCCCAAGACCTAGTTGCTTAAACATTTTGTAAGGCATGACGTTAATGCTAGCCCCTAAATCCGCTAATGCATTATTAACATCTAAACTACCAATTAAGTAAGGAATTGTAAAACTCACTGGATCTTTTAATTTGATGGGTAGCTTATTCTGTAGAATAGTTGAGCAAACTGGGTTTAGCTCCACATGCGACGCCTCGTCTAATTTTCACTTATTTGCTAAAAGCTCTTTTAAAATTTTCATTGCGTTCGGCATCTGCGAGAGAGCTTCAATAAATGGTAAGTTGATATGTTATTTTTTTTAAGAGTTTAAGGAATTTACCAAATTGTTCATCTGAGCGGTCTTTCCTTATCGCTTTGGGATATGGCACACGAGGTTTATATTCTACACTTACTGTTTTGTTTTCATTGTGACCTACCTCACCTTTACCTTTGCTCACCATAGTTTCTTGCCTCGGTTCTAACTCAAGCTCAACAAATCCTTCTTCACCTTGAACATTAATCGCGTTGAGTTGTTCCCTAGGGTTAGATTCAGTGTTACTTGGCAAGCTACATTGTGTTCGTTCAAAAATTAGTTTGGACAACTGGCCTATCTGAGTTTCGAGCCCTTGGATCGACGCTTGTTGATTTTTAAGTGCCGTCTCGGTATTCTGGAAGCAAGTTTCTGACACTACGATAAATTTCGTTAGCATCTCTTCAAGGTTTGGCTTTTTCTCTTGTTGGTAAGGTGGTTGTTGAAAACCCAGAGGATTTTGTTGCCCTTGATTTCTTTGACCACCCCATGAGAAATTTGGGTGGTTCCTCCAACTTGCATTATAGGTATTACTGTATGGGTTATTTTGAGATCTGGAGTTATTGTTACCCATATAGTGGACTTGTTCCTCGTCGGTTGTAGGATTGAAGGGTTGATAATCGGTATGTATGCCTCCTCCACTTGAATCACACCTCATCACTGTATGTACCTGCGTAGAACCAAGTAAACCATCAATCTTTTTTTTAGAAGTTCTACTTGATTTGATAGCATAGTGACCGAATCGATGTTATAAACACCTACTATTTTGGTTGGCTTAGTCCTCATGACTTGCCACTGATAGTTATTCAGTGACATTTCGTCGATAAATTCGTAAGCTGCTTTAGGTGTTTTGTCGTTGATGGTTCCACCAGCTGCTGCATCAATCATCTGTCTTGTTGAGGGGTTTTACATTTGAACTTGTTGTAACACCCCTTAACCGTGTTCGACGCCGGAACAGGGTACGAGGCATTACCGGACTTAATCACTAATCATCGTATAAAAATCGATTCATAATTTCACTCTAATTTAAAAATTTTTCAAACACATTCAAGCTGTCCCTTAAAAAGAGCTTACAAGGCCCATATCATGCTTTAATTCAACCACACACATAGGCAAGCATGCACATTCATAAATTGCATCATTTAATTAATAACATAATTAAGACTATCTTCATTAAATGACTTTATACAATAAAGACCTTCAATTAACATAGGTCAGTATTTTAGGCCAACTCCTAGCAACTTAGTAACAATTAAACGAGTCCCCATACATGCCAAAGACTTAAAAATGCCTTAAAACCTTTATATATCGATCAATAGTTTGATAGTGTGATTTAACCTCCGGCGACCTCCAACTCGAGTTAACATCTGTGACACTATAGGAAAAAAAGAAAGGAAGGGAGTAAGCATTATAGCTTAGTAAGTAAATATGTAAATATTAATAACAATACATTATCATACTTTAAACAAAGTCACAATATGTTCCCGGAATATTACCATCACAAACACACATTCTTTCACTATTACAATCATAAACAGGTTCAAAATAAGCTGTCTAGCAGAGTACCAGCAGCTAAATTATTTATTTCTAGAGCTACAAAACTCCAAATTACAAACCGTTAATTTTTCTTGAAACTAGATTCATGTATATTCTTATCATAAAATATTTAAAATTTTTGGTCAATCCAATAAGTACAGTTAATTCATTGAATTTACCCCTATTTCACTGCTCAACTGCCCTGACCATTCTTCACTACAAATCAATTTTCTCCTCATACAGAATTCCAAGAATGTTCTCGTTTATATCATTTGAAACTAGACTCATTAAGGATTTCAATCATATAAATTATATCCCGTAATTATTTTTGTACAATTTTTAATGATTTTTTCAAGTCAAAATAGGGGATCAAGTGGTCATTCTGAACCAGTCTCTCAAAAACTTAAATATCTCAGAATATAGAATTCCTTTGCTTGCTCTGTTTCTGTTACATGAAAACAGATTCATTAAGCTCTAATTTGATATTTCATTTAGTCTCTGATTCAATTTCTACTATTCTTGGTAAATTTTTAGATTCCCATCACTGCAACTATCCCGAACAGTTTTATTGTCAATTTTGATCTTTCACACTTCAATTGTATTCATCACTTACCCATAACAATCTTTCTAATTTTCAATCACATATCGAGCATATTGCTCATAAGTTACACACGTATTACACTTATCATCACAAAGTCATACACAATTTCATTTAATCAATTTCCCAGTTGAACGCTTCGGAATAATAACAGATACGTGATGGTATCGCACATAGCCCACCTTTAAAATCGAAGCTCTCTTGTACACATAGTGGTCTTCACTTAGCACCACTCATGTGACCTAGCTCGATTGTACACATAATGTTGGCTCTCTTGTACACATGGTGAACACTTAGTACCACCCATGTGACCTAGCCAGTTTATCTCGTAGCTCTCTTGTCTACATGGTGTCCTTCACCTGGAACCACGCATGCGACCTAGCTACATATATCCCGTAGCTCTCTTGTACACATGGTATACATCCCGTATTACACATGTGACCTAGCTACATACCATCTGTATCTTTCGATTCCGAAGGTTCAAACGGGAAGTATCTCACTATCTAATACTCTATTCCATTCTTCCAATAGTCAATTATAATTCAAAAATCAGCTACAATACATAAAATATGCGGAAATATAAAAACGTAAATAAATATAATGTAATATTTACATACAAACTTACATACTTTCTCATTTCCATGTCAAATTAATATTGAACATTTAAATCACCATAGTTATACTTACTTTCAACACCTCGGCAATCATAGTAAATATCTCAAAATTACATTGACACATGCATAAATTAATGTTTATTATACATATGCACTTACCTCGATACTAAAACGACCATTTTACTAACTTTCCCGATTTTCGATTTTTCTCCCATTCTAGGTTCAAATCTTGTTTTCCGGGATCTAAAACATCATATTTTACTTATTTAATTAATTTACTATTCAAAACATCCCTTAACTCAAACTTTGGCAAAATTACAATTTTGCCCTTAAACTTTTGCATATTTACACTTTTGCCCCTAGGCTTGGGAATTAAACTTCATCCCTTATTCTTATAATTTATGACATGCTGATCATTTTTCCCTTCTATGACAACATCAAATTCTCACTCTAACACATAGTTATGAACAATAACAACTTTTACCGATTAAGCTGTTTTACTCATTTTTACTTAAAACCGCTTAACAAAAGTTGTTTAACATAATTTCAGCCTTAATATTCTACTATAAAACATCAAAATAAACACATTTCACCTATGGGTATTTTTACAAATATGAACCCTAGCTTAGATTATTGCTAGAATAAGCTTAAGTTACCGAGATTCCAAAAACGTAAAGAACTTGAAAAACGGGGCTAGAACGGACATACTATTGAGCTTGGAAAACTTGAAAACCCTAGCCATGGCTTCCCCCATGCTAATTTCGACCTCCATTAAAAAGATGAGTAAATTTTGGCTTTATTTTCCCATTTTATTTCTTTTAATTACCAAATGACTAAAATGCCCTTAACGCCTTTCTTTAAAATTTTGTCCTATTCATGCCCATTTTTTTCTAAACGAAATATAATGGTATAATTCCATTTAAGGACCTCCTCTTTAAACTCCCATTTCAATCAAGTACTTATGAATTAGAACATATATTTTATAACTTTTGCAATTTAGTCCTAAAAGTCTAATTAAGCACTTTATCAGTAAATTTCTTAACGATATTTTTACACAATATTTTAATCAATAAATAAATCTTAAAACTTAATCGGAATAAATTTTTTGACTTCAAATTCGTGGTTCTAAAACCATCGTTTCGTTTAGGCCTTAAATCGGGCTGTTACAGCAATTTCTGCAAATAAGCCCTAATAGGCAAATTAAATATGCAATCTATAAAATTTCTTATCAATAATCTAACACATGCATCTAATCACTCGGTAAATCATAAAAATTAATTGAAATAAACTTTTCTATCTCAGATTTGTAGTTTCGCAACCACTATTCCATTTAGGCCTTATTTCGAGATGTTACACTTGCAGCCATAGAGGTAACCCATGGTGAGGGCACCTTCGCAGTAGGTCCTTGTATCTCTTCCATGCATCGTAAAGTGTTTCGAAATCCATCTGTATAAAAGAAGAGATATCATTACGTAATTTGGCCGTCTTAGCCGACGAAAAATACTTTAATAAAAACTTTTCGGTCATTTGTTCCCAAGTACTGATTGACCCTCGTGGTAATGAGTTCAACCACTGTTTAGCTTTGTTCATCAAAGAAAAAGGGAATAACCGAAGACGAATGGCATTGTCAGAAATGCCATTAATTTTAAATGTGTTGCAAAACTCCAGAAAATTTGCCAAGTGAGTGTTGGGGTTCTCGTCCTGCAAACCATCAAACTGAACAAATTTCTGTATCATTTGAATTGTGTTAGGTTTCAGTTTCAAAAAATTATTTGCAAAGAATAGCGACACCTAACTATACTTGACTCAGTTCCTGTTAAATTAGGTTTAGCATAATCATACATAGTACGAGGAGCAGGATTCTGATTTACTAGATCAGCGGGTATCGCAGGAGGTAGCGAATTTTCCTGATTTTTTGACATCTCCTCGGTTGTAGTTGAGATATCGTCCTCTTGCCCTTCCTCTGTGTATCTTAAGCTTCGCCTTATTTCTCGTCGGTTTCTACGAGCAGTGGGATCGATTTCTTCGTCAAAAAGTAATGGTCCCGACGGGTTTCTTCTAGTCATAAACTATAAGAACCTGCCAGAAAAAGAAAATTTAGTAAATAAAAATAAAAGCAAAAACAAAATTAAATTGCAGTAAAAGTAAAAGGCTAAAGTAATAAAAATTTAGTGTTCCTAATATTTTAGTTCCCCGGCAGCGGTACCAAAAATTTGATCGTGATTTTCCGTGATAAGTTTTATAAATTCATAATTAATTGTTCTTGAAGCTAACTATTATCACGACTAGGCAAGTGTACCTATCGAACAGTAGTATAGCTTTAGCAAGATCGGATTGTCGAACCCAAAGGAACTAAAAGTACTAGTAATGACTGTCTTTTTATTATCCAGCCTAAGAACAATGGGGTTTGTTTTAATTAACTAATTAACTAAACTAAGAAATCATAGAAAATAGAATTGGGGAATTACTTTTGGAAAAATGATTGAATTAAGACAATACTTAAGGAAAAATCCACCTAGACTTCACTTGTTATTTTGACTCCGAATCGGACGGTTTATTCATTTAACTTGTTCTGTAGAAATCCCTAAATTATGTTATTATCCTTATTCAAGACTAATAACGTCTAACCTTAGATTGAATAATTGAAATTTCTTTCTCATTAACACCCTAGGGCTGCATTAACTCGATCTATGGATCCCCTTAATAGGTTTCACCCTAATCCGGCAAAATCTTGTCACCCTATCTCTAGGCGCGCAATCAACTCCGCTTAATTATGATAAAGTTACTCTTAGACAGGGACTATTCATCCTCCAACTAAGAGCATTAACTTGAATCAATATCTTGAAACACCGAAACAAGAATTAACAATACATAATTAAGAACAAGTCAAATATTTATCATACAATTCAGAAAATAATAACAAGATTCATTTTAGGTTTCATTCCCCTTAGGTATTTAGGGGTTTTAGTTCATAACTAAAAAGGAAAACATCTCAGAAGAATAATGAATACAAAACATAAAGAAAACCCAAAACTCCTGAAAGGAAATTAAGGAGAGATCTTCATTCTTGATTATGAATCCGGCTTCTGAGATGGATCAATCGGCTTTCTTGGAGTAATTCCTTGCTCCCCACTCTCCGTCCCCCTTTAGTCCTCCTTTAGGGTGTTTAAATAGGCTTTAGAATGCCTAAAAGCCCTAACTATCATCCTTTTCTGAATAGAACTTAACTAGGGCTCGGTAGGGACACGCCCGTGTGTGATTACTTCAAGCCGTGGTCGAGGCTGAGAGATCAACACGCCCGTGCTAAGGTTGTTTTAGGCCGTGGTCGAGCCTATTAGAATTGCACGGGCGTGTGTTTTGGCCATGTGAGGAAGTCTAGGCCGTATTGTTTTTCCATGTCGGCCCATTTTCTCCGTTTTTTTCCCGTTTCTTATTCTTTTCACTCTCCTATGCTCACTAAGTATAAAATATGAAATTAAAGAATTAGGAGCATCAAGTTCACCAAATCTAAGGAGAAATCATTCATAAATGTGTTAAGCAGGGGATAAAAATATGTATAAATTACGGTTTATCATCAGGGCATGAGTGGGTTAATCCTAAGTGCCTCTATCATCTTGACATATCAAATCAAATGGTGTGGTCTTGACATGCATAATCAAGCAAGTTCTAGAATAACAATTCGATATTAATGCACTCAAGTAATAAAAAATGTGAGCATGAAGGAAATAATAGATGCTATTTTAAGGCTCAAAATCTCACAAAAATTATGGCTTTTTGATGTTCAAAACTGTAGATTTCAATTCAAGTTAATACCTAAACTTGGGAAAAACAAGCTAAACTTTTAAATTCTCAAAAATAAACTTATCATTCTTAATTCTCTAATGTCTTAAATTTTAAATAATCAATGCATGAATGCTTATGTTTTAATTCAAGATATATCATTAGAAGTCATAAATTAATCAAAATTCATCCTAAAAATGATATGAAAGATTCATAAGAGAACAAGACAAAATTCAGGGATTTTTCTAATAATGAAATGATTTACCCCCCCACACTTAAGATGTACATTGCCTTCAATGTAAAAAGATGAAGTTAGTGGCAATTATATATATAAGATCATAAGATAGGGAGAAAGGTGAAACTTCCCAAGTGTTAAGTGAATGAACTCCCTAGTTTGGAGTTATGTAGAGTGTAGAAGGATACTCCGGTGGTGGTAGAGGTTGGGTTCCACAAGTGCTGCGCCAAAAGAATATTATATCTCGTGATCGAGCAGGACATGGCAATCGTGGAGAACCTTTTCCAGTGGAGTTTGAAGTTCCTAAGTAATTGTGAGCTTTGTAGCTCTTTATAACTGTGATAAAATCAGGAACTTTTTAGGAATATAGAGAATAATTACTCATAATGAAATAGCCGAGATTAAAATTTGTTTATAAATCCTAAAAATAAAATAGTAGAAAAAAGGAAATAAAATGAAAAGTTAAAAGTAAAAATAATAAGAACATTGCTAAATAGAAATAAAAATAAAGATAAAATAAAATTAGACATCTTCCTCGCCGGATGGTTCGCGAGGTGGTGGTGGCGATGAGATGTGGAAGTGCTGACAAATCTGCTGTAGAGTAGCATCAATGTTATCAAATCACTGAAAACACTGCTGCTCAAATCAAGTGAGGCACTCAGATATGTCAGAATATGAAGCCACCGCATGAACTGAATGATGAGAGGGTGGTGGCTGAGACGGTAAGTCCTCGTGTTGTGGAGGGACATCATTAGTAATGTCTTCGGGGGCTTCCTCCTCGATTGATTGGGCGAGACGATATTGAGGAGGATAGGTTCCTCGGCGCTTTTCGATCATCCTTATACTTAGCATGCTCGAGATGCCTTGTGGAGACATCTGGCTAATGAGGGTAAAGGATAACTCTTATGCCATAGTGTTGAGGAGCCCGAAGTGTCGAGCCAGTTGAGTCACGTAGGGGCCAATGGAGATGACCCCCTTCCAATGTCACTCCGTCTGATGGCGAATGGCAAGGGCGATGAAATAGGCGAGGTCGAAGACATGCCCGTGCGACATACACCATAAGAAATAGACGCCGTGAGTGTTGACGACGTCGGTGCTCTCTCTCTGCCCTATCAAAGTGTGAGATAAAACAGAATGTAGGTACCTTAAGGACGGAGGGAGAGTGATGCCTTGGAGCGACTGGGGTCGTAGGTGGCCGAGCAAGGGACGAGGGCGTTCTAGCACTTCGATGGAGAATAATGGATAGGGCAGTTGGTATCGAGGTTGTTCTCCTCCTTGTACTCCTCCGTGTAAAGGCCCAATGCTGAACCAAACTCTGGGACGCTCAACTGGCGGACTAATCTACCAAGGTGAAATTGGATCGTGTCGAGGTCATCATAGTTCGTCATTACGGTCTGAAGATGCAATGTTGAGCATAGTTCCATCGTGAGCTCGAGATACGTCAGCTCGACGGTCTCAAAGAAAAGGTCCCATGGGTCAGTGGTGAGGAGGGCCCGATTCGCATCAGCCAGTTTGACTTATTCTAGTGCGGCTAGTTAATGAAGCGGCTCGCACCTAAGGGTCGAGCCCGAAGTATCTGGAAAAGTTCTTCTTGGGTTCCAATGGGAACTGCAGAAAGGGGTGGCAAATTTCAGTGGTAGGACCCGAGGAAGACTACGCTGCCTTCCTTTTCTTCGAAGCGGGGACGACAGCTTTCTTTCCACGTGAAGATGACATGGTATACCTGTAAGTAAAACCATTATTCCGTCTTGATGAATGGACAAGGTAAAACGTAACTAAATTCAAAAAGGAAAAAGCCATAAATAATTTTAGCTACAACTACTAACACTAACAAATCTAACCAAAACAATAAAAATTCTATGGCATAATGTCGTGGCATTAGTATGAATATCAAGATGGCAAATAATTCTATGGAAATATAAAAAGCATGAATTTATCACAATGTATGGATTATAATCGCAAAGAATAATAAGCAAGTGAGAACTATGAATATTGACATAGAATAGGTAAATAGGGCATGAGAAATCAAAAGAAAAATGTCACATAGAATGAATGATAACTAATCTACAAATGAAGTTTGAAAGATAACAAAATGAACATAGTGTGAGATAAATGAAGATTATTATGATAAATAGCATTAGAAATGAGTGAAATTAAAGGGAAATGAGTAAACAAACGCTAGAAAGAGGAGAATGGGCGTCAAAGATAGGGTTGGAAGCAGCGCACGGGCGTGGCAGGTAGGGCGTGTGGAGTAGCGGCAGCTAGGGTTAGGGATTTTGGTTGAAGAAGATGATGAATAGTGAAGGGTATTTATAGATTCTGGGGCACACGGCTAAGGGACACGCCTGTGTACCCCAATTTTAGCTCGTGAGTTTCTTTTTTTTTTTTTAATTTCGGCGCGTCTAACCTTCACCACACGCTTGTGTACCTTGGGCGTGTTGATGCACACGGCCATGTCACACGACCGTGTCTAGCTTCGTTACCTTCTCCCATGCCCGTGTTGCTTTGACAGGTTCGACCACGGGTGCTGGACACGGGTGTGTCACATGCCCGTGTTATTTTCTCAGGTTCAACCACGGTTCTAAGACACGGGCGTGTTGCACGCCTGTGTTGTTTTGGCAGGATCGCCCACGGTCATGTCGCACGACCGTGGCCATTTATCGCAGCCCGTGTTTGGGAAAAATTCTTGCCCTATTTTCACATGGTTTAGATCACGCCCGTGTTCCTGGCCGTGTGGTTGTGGAAAACCTGTATTCAAGAGCTCAGTTAGTAGGTTAAGTGTTGAATATTAAAATTGAAAGAAGTTAATACCGTTAGTGCTCGGGTTGCCTCCCGAAAAGCGCTTATTTATAGTCTAAGCTTGACTTACCTCTCCATTGAATGGTCATGGCGGTTCGAGGATTTTACACTCCTCATTCCTGATATCAATCTTATCAAAATAAGGTTTTAGGCGGGTATTGTTTACTTTAAAAGTGCCGAATTTGGGATGACTTACCTCGACTATACCGAATGGGTAAATGTTAAGTACCGTAAGAGGAATTTCTTCATTCAGTTTGACAGTGGCAATGTGAGGGTCTGAGGCATCTAATAGAACTTTATCTCCAGCCTTAAATTGATTTGGTGAGGTATTGAGCTCGTTCTCGCGTAGTTTTGGTTTATCGTATGTTCTCGATTTATGTGTTCGCCATTCATCTAGCTCCTCGATTTGTAACCTTCGTTCTTCAAGAATAGGTCCTCTATCGTTACTTAAACATGGCTCATGTATATCCTTCGAATTCATTTCCTGCAAATTAGGTTCCATCATATTGTCAATTTTAGTAGAATGGTTTATACAACCACCTTCAATTTTCGATGAGTTGCAAGAATTGCGAGCTTGAAGAGTGATTGTTTCGTCTCCCACACGAAGTGTGAGTTCACCCGTGCCAACATCAATAATCATTCTAGCAATTGCTAAAAATGGCCTTCCTAAAATCAAAGGAGTGTTGCTATCCTCCTCTATGTCTAGAACAACTAAGTCAACGGGAAATATAAATTTATCGATTTTAACTAGCACATCTTCAATAATACCCCTAGGAAATATGATAGTTTTATCTACTAATTGAATGCTCATCCTAGTCTGTTTGGGTTTCCCAAGACCTAGTTACTTAAACATTTTGTAAGGCATGACGTTAATGCTAGCCTCTAAATCAGCTAATGCATTATTAATATCTAATCTACCAATTAAGCAAGGAATTGTAAAACTCCCTGGATCTTTTAATTTGATGGGTAGCTTATTCTATAGAATAGCTGAGCAAACTGCGTTTAGCTCCATATACGACGCCTCGTCCAACTTCCACTTATTTGCTAAAAGCTCCTTTGAAAATTTCATTGTGTTCGGCATCTGCGAGAGAACTTCAATAAACGGTAAGTTGATATGTAATTTTTTTAAGAGTTTAAGGAATTTACCAAATTGTTCATCTGAGCGGTCTTTCCTTATTGCTTTGGGATATGGCACACGAGGTTTATGTTCTACACTTACCATTTTGTTTTCATTGTGACCTACCTCACCTTTACCTTTGCTCACCATAATTTCTTGCCTCGGTTCTGGCTCAGGCTCAACGAATCCTTCTTCACCTTGAACATTAATCGTGTTGAGCTGTTCCCTCGAGTTAGGTTCAGTGTTACTTGCCAAGCTACCTTGTGGTCGTTCAGAAATTAGTTTAGACAACTGGCCTATCTGAGTTTCGAGCCCTTAGATCGACGCTTGTTCATTTTTAAGTGTTGTCTCGGTATTCTGGAAATGAGATTCTGACACCGAGATGAATTTGGATAGCATCTCCTCAAGGTTCGGCTTTTTCTCTTGTTAGTAAGGTGGTTGTTGGAAGCCTGAGGGTGGTGGTGGTCTCTGATTTCCTTGACCTACCTATGAGAATTTTGGCTGATTCCTCCAACCTACGTTATAAATATTGCTATAAGGATTATTTTGAGATCGAGGATTATTACCCATGTAATTTAATTGCTCGTTCTCTATGTTGTGGCCATAGGGTGGATATTCTGAATTGCTTGATCCACCTCTACTTGCTTCACATTGCATTACTGGATGAACTTGTGAAGAACCAAGAAAACCATCAATTTTTCTATTCAAAAGTTCTACCTGGGTTGAAAGCATGGCAACTAAATAGACGTTAAAAATGCTGGCTGCTTTTGTTGGCTTTGTCCTCATGACTTGCCCCTGATAGTTATTCAGTGACATTTCCTCGATAAATTCGTAAGCCGCTTCAGGTGTTTTGTTGTTGATGGCTCCACCAGCTGTTGCATCAATCATTTGTCTTGTTGAGGGGTTTACACCATTGTAAAACGTTTGAACTTGCAGCTATAAAGGTAACCCATGGTGAAGGCACCTTCGCAGTAGGTCCTTGTATCTCTCCCATGTATCCTAAAATGTTTCTAAATCCATCTGCACAAAAGAAGAGATATCATTATGTAATTTCGCCGTTTTAGCCGGCGAAAAATACTTTAATAAGAACTTTTCGGTCAATTATTTCCAAGTAGTGATTGACCCTCGTGGTAACGAGTTTAACCACTGTTTAGTTCCTCAGTGAAAAAGGGAATAACCGATGACGAATGTCATCATCAGAAATGCCATTAATTTTAAAAATGTCACAGAACTCTAGAAAATTTGCCAAGTGAGTGTTGGGGTTCTCGTCGTGCAAACCATCAAACTGAACAAATTGCTGTATCATTTGAATTGTGTTAAGTTTCAGTTCAAAATTATTTGTAGCAATAGTAGGCCTAACTATACTTGACTCAGTTCCTGTTAAATTAGGTTTAGCATAATCATACATAGTACGAGGAGCAGGATTCTGATTTACTAGATTAGCGTGTATCGCAGGAGGTAGCGGATTTTCTTGATTTTCAGCTATCTCCTCGGTTGTAGTTGAGATATCGTCCTCTTGCTCTTCCTCTGTGTATCTTAGGCTTCGTCTTATTTCTCTTCGGTTTCTGTGAGCTGTGCAATCAATTTCTTCGTCAAAAAGTAGTGGTCTTGATGGGTTTCTTCTAGTCA
Source organism: Gossypium anomalum (assembly GCA_025698475.1). Taxonomy (NCBI): domain Eukaryota; kingdom Viridiplantae; phylum Streptophyta; class Magnoliopsida; order Malvales; family Malvaceae; genus Gossypium; species Gossypium anomalum. Next base: position 24,946,257 of record CM046966.1, read on the forward strand.
TAAACTATAAAAACCTACTAGAAGAAAGGAAAAGAAAATTTAGTAAATAATAAAAATAAATGGCTAAAGTAATAAAAATTGAGTGTTCCTAATATCTTAGTTTCCTGGCAACGATGCCAAAAACTTGATCGTGATTTTTCGTGATAAGTTCTATAAATTTATAATTAATCGTTCTTGAAACTAACTATTACTTCAGGCCGTGGTCAAGGCTGAGAAATCAACACGCCCGTGCTGAGGTTGTTTTAGGCCGTGGTTGAGCCTGTTGGAATGGCACGGGCGTGTTGGATTACCAGTCTAGGCTAAATCCCTCATAACATGAATTCAACGAGTATTGTCGGGATTACCATTCCAAGTTAAATCCCTCCAATAAGCTTGGATCTAAATTGTCAATCCAGGCTAATTTCAGTCCTTAATCGTATTACCCATACGAGCTAAATCCATAATGCACATATATTCATCGGGAGGTTCGATCACTTCAGGAACACCCGTCCAGTTGGATCCTTAATATACTGAGATCATCGGATTACCCGTCCGGGCTAAATCCCTTTCTACAACACATGCAGGATCTCATGTCATGTAAGCAAGAATTTATCCATCAGATCTCCCTTTACATTCAACAGGGACAATTGTCATCCTTTTTATTTTACACTACCACATTCTATGAATTATCATGCAATCAATATCTAAATTATCACACAATTAAGAATATGCATTTTCAAGTATATTTAAATTTTACTTTGAGTTACACGAACTTACCTGGTAATTACTTCGGGTTGGTGTTTCGATTATTCTGAAACCTTTCGTTTTCCACGGTCGACCGCCGAAATTGATTCATCGGGGTCTATATCAGTAAAAATAAATTATTAATACCTCATACTATTCACTTTGGACCTAAATTTCACTCCCGGGCAAAATGACCATTTTGCCCGTAACATTTTACAATTTTTACAAATTGGTCCCTAGGCTTGTATAATGAAATGCATGAAATTTCTTGACTACCCAAGCCTAGCCAAATGTTTTTCATACTTATAATAGCCACATTTCCTTTCATTTCACACTTTTCTACCCATTTTTACAACTTTTACAAATTGGTCCCTTAGGCCATTTCCATGAAAAACTACTTAGTAAAAGTTGTTTACCATCCTTTAAACTCTCATATTCCTCTATAAATCATCAAAATACAAGCACCTCATGCATGGGTAATTTTATAAACATGAACCCTAACTTGAAATATGATTAGAAATAGAGAGAGCATGGTACGAGGATCTCGAAAATACAAAGAACATAAAAAACGGGGCTAGGGTGCACTTACTATTGAGCTTGAAAATGTTGAAAACCCTAGCTATGGAGAACATGAAAATTTTGGCAGCATGAGGGAGAAGAATGGCTGATTTTTGCCTTCATTTTCCCTTTTTATTAATTTTATTACCAAATGACCAAAATGCCCTTCCTTACTAAACTTCCCAATTTTTCCATCCATGCCCATTTTTATCCAAAAACTTAGAAATTGGGAAAATTTCTATTTAAGACCTTCTAATTAATAATCCAAATAAATCTCATACAAATTGCTTCTAGAACCCAAGTTTTGCAATTTATTCAATTTGGTCCCTAATTTCCAATTGGACACCTTATACTTAGAATTTCTTCATGAAACTTTAACACATGCTTACTTTCATATTCTAGACCTCATAATAATCATGACATAAATATTTTAACGTCAGGTTGGTCGTCCCGGAACTACTATTCTGACTAGGCCCTATTTTGAGATGTTACATGATCGTCGATTTTCCTGTATAAGTTTTATAAATTTATATTGAATCGTTCTTGAAACTAACTATTATCACGACATAGGCAAGTGTACCTATCGAATAGTAGTATAGTTTTAGCAAGACTGGATTGTCGAACCCAAAGGACTAGGAGTACTAGTAATGACTGTCTTCTTATTATCTAGCCGTAGAAAAGAGATTTGTTTTAACTTACTAATTAATTAAACTAAGAACTTGCAGAAAATAGAATTTGGGAAATTACTTTTGGGGGAAGCGATTGATTGAAACAATACCTAAGGAAAAATCCACCTAGACTTTTACTTGTTATTTTGGCTCTGAACCGGACGATTTATTCATTTAACTTGTTCCGTAGAAATCCCTAATGTATATTATTATCCCTCTTCAGACTAACAACGTCTAATCCCTAGGTTGAATAATCGAGATTTATCTCTAATTAACACCCTAAGGTTGTATTAACTCGATCTATGGATTCCCTTAGCAGGTTTCACCCTAATCCGGCAAAATCTTGTCACCCTATCTCTACGCGCACAATCAACTCCGCTTAATTACGACAAAGTTACTCTTAGTCAGGGTCTATTCCTCCTCCAACTAAGAGTAGTAACTTGAAGTGATATCCTGAAATACCAAAACAAGAATTAAGAACACATAATTAAGAACAAGTCAAATATTTATCATACGATTCAGAAATAATAACAAGGTTTCGTCATAGGTTTTATCCCCCTTAGGTATTTAGGGGTTTAGTTCATAACTAAACAAGAAAACATCTCAGAATAATAATAGATACAAAACATTAAGAAAACCCAAAACTCCTGAAGGGGAAATTGAGGAGAGATCTTTAGTCTTGATAGTGGCTCCGGCTTCTGAGATGGATCAATCAGCTTCCTTGGAGTAATTCCTTATTCCCTATTCTCCGTCTCCCTATTCTTCCTCCTCTAGGGTGTATTTATAGGCTTTGGAATGCCTTAGAACCCTCAAAAGTGGCCTTTTCCGAATTGGACTTAACTTGGGCTCAGTAGGGACACGCCCGTGTGACAAGCCTGTGTGCGATAACTTCAGGCCGTGTTCGAGGTACACGGCCGTGTGATCTACCCGTGTGAAGAGGTCCAGGCCGTGTTGTTTTCGTGCTTTGGCCCATTTTCTCCGTTTTCAGCCCATTTCTCGTTCCTTTCATTCTCCTATGCCTACCTAAGAACAAAACATGAAATGAAGGCATTAGGAGCATCGAATTCATCAAATCTAAGGGGAAATCATTCATAAAATGCGTTAAGCATGGGTTATAAATATGTATAAATTACGGTTTATCAAATACCCCCACACTTAAGCGTTTGCTTGTCCTCAAGGAAAATCCTCGGATCACAGTTAAAATTTCCTTTTTCTCAACTTATAATTCCGATCAATATTATCTCAAATCATCTCATAAGTAATCATACATTGAGAATTCAACTAGAAGAACATTAGAGCTTCAAACATTCTAAATTGAGTATTTTAATCATGAAAAACTTAGGTATCTCCCCTCCCCTAGGTATTTATCATTGATTTGGAACTTCACAGAGTTTAACATCCTCATTAAAGATTCAATCAAATCACTCGAAGTGTTTAAGGAAAATGAAATTAGCACTCATCAGTCAATATGAAAAGTTATTACCATAGGCTTGCATAAAAATCAAATCTCCACCACTATAAATCGAGATGATACATCAATCCAAAGGTCTTCAAAGGGTTGTAACGAGGCTTAGTTAGGGGGTGTGGTCACAAGCTGAAAGAAAGGGTTAGAATCGAGATTGACTTGAAAAATTACTTAACTAGAAAAAATATTAATTCATCACTTGCGTACAACAAAGCTTTCTTCTTTGACTATGGAATAAGACTTACAAGCAACAGATAACTACTGATTTATATACATGATTTTTTTTAAGAACAAGTCAAATATCATATATTACTATTAAGAACAAGACATAGTTAAGCAATTTATTCAAATCAATTCTCGACAAAAATTAGGGATCAAATTAATTTAAGGGGATTTCAACAATAATGGCTTAATGGTGAATATCGATGGTGGTACAAGGAATGGCTTGTTAGGCTCAAAGGGGTTTACTAAGGGTTAATCATGGAGGTAGGCTTTTCATGGCATGAGTGGGTTAATCCTAAGTGCATCTATCATCTTGATATATCAAATCAAATAGTGTGGTCTTGACATGCATAATCAGACAAGTTCTAGAATAACAATTCAATATTGGCACACTCAAAGCAATAATAAAAGTTAGCATGAAAGAATTAATAGATGCTCAAAAGGCTCAAAAATCTCACAAAAATTATGGCTTTTTGATGTTTCAATCTGTGGGATTCAATTCAAGATAATACCTAAATTTGGGGAAACAACCTAAAATTTTAAATTCTTAAAAATCAACTTATCATGCTTGATTTTTTAGTGTCTTAAAGTTTAACAATCAATGCATGAATGCCTATGTTTTAATTCAAGATATATCAATCAAAATTATCAGTCAATTAAAATTCAACTTAAACATGATATGAGAGATTTACAAGAGAACAAAGCACTATTCAGGGATTTTCAAATAATGAAATGATTACCCCCCACAATTAAGATGTACATTGCCCTCAATGTACAAGGTTAGATATATAAGAAAATATAAGATCATAAGATAGGGAAAGAATTGAAACTTCTTGAGTACTGAATGAATGTCCTAGTTTGGCGTTGTGGAGGTGGAGGAGGATACTTCGGTGGTAATAGAGGTTGGATACCATAGGTGCTATGCCAAAAGAATATTATATCTCCTTATCGAGTAGGGCATGGTAACCGTGGTGAACCTTTTCCATTGGAGTTTGAAGTTCCTAAATGATTGTGAGCTTTGGAGCTCTGTGATAACTGTGATAAAAGCAGGAACTGTTTAGGGAATATTAGGAAGAATGATTTACTCGTAAAAGATTAGCCGAGAGTAAAGATTATTAGATAAATATTATAAATCCTAATAAAAATAAAATGAAAGAAAAATAAAAAGTTGTCTTAAAAAAATAAAAATAAAAACATAAAATAAGAAAAATAAAAATTTCTAAACATCTTCATCGCTAGGTGCTGACAAATCTGCTGTAAAGTAGCATCAATGTTGTCAAATCTTTGAAAACATTGCTGCTCGAATCTGTTAAGGCGCTCAAAGATGTCAATGTATGAAACCGCCGCATGAACTGGCCGAGAAGGTGGTAGTGGCAGGTGGTGAAGTGGGTCCTCGTGTTGGGTAGGGACATCATTAGTAATATCCTCGAGAACCTCCTCCTCGGTGGATTGAGCAAGACGATATTGGGGAGGATAGGTTCCTCGGTGGCTCTCGATCATCCTCATGCTCATCATACTCGAGATGCCTTGTGGAGACATTTGGCCAATAAGGGTCAAGGATAATGCTTGGGCCGCGGTGTTGAGGAGTCTGAAGTATCGCGCCAGTCGAGTCACGTATGGGCCAATGGAGATGACCCCTCTCCGGTGTCACTCCGTCTAGTGGTGTATGGCGAGGGCAATAAAGTAGGCGAGGTCGATGATGTGCCCGTTGGACATACACCATAAATAATAGACGTCGTGGGTAGTAACTATGCCGGTGCTTTCCCTCTGTCCTGTCAAAGTGTGAGATAAGAGAGAATGAAGGTACCTTAAGGACGGAGGGAGGGATGATGCCTTTGTGTGACTGGGGTCGTAGGTAGCCAAACGTGGGACAAGGGCGTCCCAACACCGTGAGGGAGAACGATGGATGTGGCAGTCAAGAGTGTGTAAGTCATTCTCCTCTCTAAACTCCTCGGTATAGAGACCTAATGCGGTACCTAACTCGGGAACACTTAGTTGGCGGACTAATCTGCCTAAGCGAAATTGGACTGTGTTGGGATCGTCGTAGTTGGTTATGACGGTTTGAAGATGGAATGTCAAACATAGTTCCATTGTGAGCTCGAGGTACGTCGGCTCGATAATCTCAAAGAATTTCTCTCAAGGGTCGGTGGTAAAAAGAGCCCGGATCGCGTCAGCCAACTGGACTTGTTCGATAGTAGCCCAGTCTATGCAGCGGCCCGCTGCTAAGAGTCAGGCCCATAGTATCTGATATAATTCCTCTTGAGGTCCGTTGAGAAACTGGAGGAATGGGTGACAGATTTCTGCGGTAAGGCTCGCACAAGATGATGCTCCCTTTCTTTTCTTCGAAGCAGAGACAGCGGCTTTCTTGCTTCGTGAGGATGACATTGTAAACCTATATGTATGAAGAAAAAAAGAAATAACAATAGGTATATAAATTGAAAAGTCATAACTTTGAACAAATAATTTCAGCCAAAATACGAACCAAGCATAACCAACCCAATTTCCTTTAACAGCATAATTTCTTAACATTTATCAAATTGAGGACATGTGGATGAGCATATGAATGGCATGTAAATGACAAAAGAATGAAGCTTTCCTAACAACTCTCATGAACATAAAATGCATGAAAAATTTTAACAATTCTTGATCATGAAAGTTTTATATCTAACTAAATGAATAAAGTAAAGAATGCATGCAAGAACATAAACTAAATGATGGGTGTGATATTTAAATGATGAAAAATATAGAAATAAAGTCAAAAAATTGCATATTATCATGATAACTAGGCCTAAAAATTAATAAAATAGAAAAGGAAGAAGTAAACAAATGCTAGGAAGAGGAGAAAATACGTCAAAAACGAAGTTGGAGGTGGCGCACGGGCGTGGCGTGGAGGCCGTGTGGACATGCAGCGGCTAGGGTTAGGGTTTTTGAGTGGGGAAGACAATGAATAGTGCAGGTATTTATAAATTTTGGGGCACACAGCCAAGGGACACGCCCGTGTGTCCCAATTTCAGGCCGTATGTTTCGCGTTTTTCCATTTTTTGCGCATCTAAAATCTGACACACGCCCGTGTGCCTCGGGCGTGTTGGTTAACACGGCCTTGTTTCATGACCGTGTTTTGCCTTGTTCGCTTCTCCCACGCTCGTGTTAATTTGATAGGTTCGCCCACGGGTGTTAGACACGGGCGTGTCGCACGCCAGTGCTAGTTTCTCAGTTTCGACCACGGTCCTCAGGCACAGGATTGTCGCATGCCTGTGTTGTTTTGGCAGGCTCGCCCACGGCCATGTCGTACGGCCGTGACGATTTATCGTTGCTCATGTTTTGGGAAAATCTTGCCCTGTTTCCACACGATTTTACACACGCTCGTGTGCCCGGCCATGTCCCTATGGTAAACCTGTTTTCAAGAGTTATGTTAGATGTTAAACGCTAAAATTAAAAGAAATTAAAAGAAATTAATACTGTTAATGCTCGGGTTGCCTCTCGAGAAGCGCTTATTTATAGTTTAAGCTCAACTTACCTCTCTGTTTAATGGTCAAGGTGGTTTAAGGAGTTCGTACTCCTTATTCTCGCTATCATTCTTATCAAAATAAAGCTTTAGCAGGGAATTGTTTGCCTTAAAAGTGCTGAACTTGGGATGACTTACCTCCACTATACCGAATGGGAAAATACTGAGTACCGTAAGAGGGGTTTCTTCATTTGGGTTGGGAGTGACAATGTGAGGGTCTGCGGCATCTAAGAAGACTTGATCTCCCACCTTAAGTTGATTTGGAGAGGTATCGAGCTTGTTTTGGCGTAGTTTCGGTTTATGTGCTCACCATTCGTCTAGCTCATCTATCTGTAGCCTTCGTTCTTCATGAATGGGTCCTCTATTGTTGTTACTGGAACATGGCTCGTGAACTTCTTTCAAACTTAATTTCTGCACAGTGGATTGTGTCATATCATCAGGTTTAGCAGATTGGTTTGGACAATTACCTTCACTTTTCGATATGTTGCCAGAATTACGAGCTTGAAGGGTGATCGTCTCGTCTCCTACACGAAGGGTGAGCTCACCTGTGCCAACATTAATAATTGTTTTAGCAGTTGCTAAAAAGGGCTTCCCTAAAATCAAAGGGTGTTGGTATCCTCCTCTATGTCTAAAACAACGAAATCAACGGGAAATACAAATTTATCCACTTTCACTAGTACATCTTCAATAATAACCCTAGGAAATCTTATGGTTTTATCTGCCAGTTGAATGCTCATCCTAGTTTGTTTGGGTTTCCCAAGACCTAGTTGTTTAAACATTTTGTAAGGCTTGACATTGATACTTGCCCCTAAATCAGCTAATGCATTATTCACATCTAAACTACCAATTAAGCAAGGAATTCTAAAACTCCCTGGATCTTTCAATTTGTTGGGTAGCTTATTCTGTAGAATAGCTGAGCAAACTGCGTTTAGCTCTACATGCGATGCTTCGTCTGGCTTCCTCTTGTTTGCTAAAAGCTCTCTTAAAAATTTCATTGCGTTTGGCATCTGTGACAGAGCTTCAATAAACGGTAAGTTGATATATAATTTTTTCAAAAGTTTAAAGAATTTACCGAATTGTTCATCTGAGCGGTCTTTCCTTGTCGCGTTAGGGTATGGCACTCGAGGCTTATATTCTACATTCACCATTTTATTATGACCTACCTCACCATCACCTTTGCTTTCCACATTTTCTTGCCTTGGTTCTAGCTCGGTCTCAACGCATCCTTCTTGAGCATTCCCTTGGGTTTGGTTCAGTATTACTTGGCAAACTACCTTGTGGTCGTGCAGAAATTAATTTGGATAGCTAACTTATCTGAGTTTTGAGTCCTTGAATTGATGCTTGTTGATTTTTGAGTCCTGTCTCGGTATTCTAGAAACGAGTTTCTGACACCGAGATGAATTTGGATAGCATCTCTTCAAGGTTCGGCTTCTTTTCCTGTTGATAAAGTGGCTGTTGAAAACCCTGAGGATTCTGTGGCCTTTGATTTCCTTGACCACCCCAAGAGAAATTTGGGTGGTTCTTCCAACCTGCATTATAAGTATTACTATATGGGTTATTTTGAAATCTAAAATTATTATTACCCATATAGTTGACTTGTTCCTCTTCGGTTGTAGGATTGAATGGTGGGTATTCTGTCAGCACACCACCTCTACTTGAATCACACCTCATCACTGGATGTACCTGCGTAGAACCAAGTAAACCATCAATTTTTTTTATTCAGAAGTTCTACCTGATTTGACAACATAGTGACCGAATCGACGTTATAAACGCCTTCTGTTTACATTGGCTTAGTCCTCATGACTTGCCACTGATAGTTATTCAGTGACATCTCTTTAATAAATTCAGAAGCCTCTTCAGGTGTTTTGTTATTGATGGTCCCATCAGCAGCTGCATCAATCATTTGTCTTGTCGAAGGGTTCACACCGTTGTAGAATGTTTGAACTTGCAGCCATAGAGGTAATCCATGGTGTGGGCACCTTCGCAAAAGGTCCTTGTATCTCTCCCATGCATCGTAAAGAGTTTCTAAATCCATCTGCACAAAAGAAGAGATATCATTACGCAACTTAACTATTTTTGCCGGTGGAAAATATTTTAACAAAAATTTTTCGGTCATTTGTTCCCAAGTGGTAATGGACCCTCGTGGTAGTGAGTTCAACCACTGTTTAGCTTTGTTCCTCAGTGAAAAAGGAAATAACCGAAGGCAAATGGCATCATCAGAAATGCCATTAATTTTGAAAGTGTCGCACAGTTCTAGAAAATTTGCCAAGTGAGTGTTGGGGTTCTCATCCTGCAAACCATCAAACTGAACAAATTGCTGTATCATCTGAGTCGTGTTAGGTTTCAGTTCAAAATTATTTGCAGCAATAGCAGGTCTAACTATACTTGACTCTATTCCTGTAAAATTTGGTCTAGCATAGTCATACATAGTACGAGGAGTAGGATTCTAATTTGCAAATTCAGCGAGTATGGCTGGAGGTAGTGGATTGTCTTGATTTTCAGCCATCTCTTCGGTTGTAGTTGAGATATCGTCCTCTTGCTCTTCCTCTGTGTATCTTAAGTCACTACTTTGATTTCTGTTTCGGTTTCTACGAGTCAGATGATCGCTTTCTCGTCAAAGAGCAATGGTCCTAACGGGTTTCTTCTAGTTATAAACTACAAGAACCTGCCAGGAGAAAAAGAAAGAAAATTAGTAAAATAAAAATTAAAGTTAAATTGCAAGAAAATAAATGGCTAAAGTAATAAAAATTGAGCATTCCTAATATCTTAGTCCCTGGAAATGGCGCCAAAAACTTGATCGTCGATATTCCTGTATAAGTTTTATAAATTTATATTGAATCGTTCTTAAAACTAAATATTATCACGACGTAGGCAAGTGTACCTATCGAACAGTTGTATGGTTTTAGTAAGACCGGATTGTCGAACCCAAAGGACTAGGAGTACTAGTAATGACTGTCTTCTTATTATCTAGCCGTAGAAAAGAGATTTGTTTTAATTGACTAATTAATTAAACTAAGAACTTGCAGAAAATAAAATTTGGGAAATTACTTTGGGGGAAGAAATTGATTGAAACAATACCTAAGGAAAAATCTACCTAGACTTTTACTTGTTATTCTGGCTCCGAACCGGACGATTTATTCATTTAACTTGTTCCGTAAAAACCCCTAATGTATATTATTATCCCCCTTGAGACTAACAACGTCTAATCCCTAGGTTGAATAACCGAGAGTTATCTCTAATTAACACCCTAAGGTTGTATTAACTCGATCTATGGATTCCTTATTAGGTTTCACCCTAATCCGGCAAAATCTTGTCACCCTATCTCTTGGCGCGCAATCAACTCCGCTTAATTATGACAAAGTTACTCTTAGTCAGGGTCTATTCCTCCTCCAACTAAGAGTAGTAACTTGAAATGATATCCTGAAATACCAAAACAAGAATTAAGAACACATAATTAAGAACAAGTCAAATATTTATCATACGATTCAGAAATAATAACAAGGTTTCGTCATAGGTTTCATCCCCCTTAGGTATTTAGGGTTTTAGTTCATAACTAAACAAGAAAACATCTCAGAATAATAATAGATACAAAACATAAAGAAAACCCAAAACTCCTGAAGGGGAAATTGAGGAGAGATCTTCAGTTTTGATAGTGGCTCCGGCTTCTAAGATAGATCAATCGGCTTCCTTGGAGTAATTCTTTACTCCCTATTCTCCGTCTCCCTTTTTTTCCTCTTCTAGGGTGCATTTTTAGGCTTTGGAATGCCTTAGAACCCTCAAAAGTGGCCTTTTCCGAATTGGACTTAACTTGGGCTCAGTAGGGACACGCCCGTGTGCGATAACTTCAGGCCATGTTCTAGGTACACAGTCGTGTGTTATACCCGTATGAATCGTGCTTCAATTCTACCAAATTGACACGACCGTGTGATCTACCCGTGTGAAGAGATCCAGGCCGTGTTGTTTTCGTGCTTTGGCCCATTTTCTCCGTTTACGCCTGCTTTCTGCCTTTCCTTTCGTCCTCTCCTGCCTACTGAGAGAATAAAACATGAAATTAAGGTATTATGAGCATCAAATTCATCAAATCTTAGGGGAAATCATTCATAAAATGCGTTAAGCATGGGTTATAAATATGTATAAATTACGGTTTATCATTACAATCTCAAATAAACATAGAGTAATTCATGAATGTATAATTATTGCTCAAATTTAACAAAAAAAATATCCAAACATAGTCAATTCAATTTATGATTAACAAATACGTCATTTCTCAGATCATATACGGGCTAATGTATGCTCCAATACCATCCAAAATTTAACTAGGATTAATTTGCAATATTTTTAAAATTTTAGTTTGATTATAAATCAAAACACTTTTGAGTTCAATTTAATCATCATAAATCAATAGGTAATGACTATTCATAGCATATATGTGAAAATGAAACTTAAATCGGGTCCATGGGACCTTAAAAATAGTTTGGAAACAAATAAAGACTACTCTTAAACAAAACAGAAAAATATGGAAAAAATTTGAAATCAAAAGTCACACGACCGTGTGAGAAAGCCCTAACCATGTGGGTCAGGAACATGGTTGTGTGGCAAAACTGTGTACAATTTCAAAGTTAGGGGCACACGGTCGTGTCTCCAGGCCATGTAATAGCTTCATGTCATGTGGGAAAACTTTCACTTAAAAATCAATAAGGCACACGGCCATATGAGGAAGCCGTGTGTGGTACACGATCGTGTGCCAGACCGTATCCCAAGCTGTAACACCCCTATTTAGTAACCATCGCCGAAACGGGTAACGGGCATCACAGGATAGATAGAGCATTTCAGAATAATACAGATATCAAATAACATTAATACATAAGCATTCAACCACAAATCACACTTTAGGATGGTCTACGAGACCAAAAACATACATTTAAGAAAGGTCGGGACTAAACTGAACCTATTCAGAATTTTTAGAACTTAATCAAACTTTTCAAAACTGACAAAGTCACACGCCCGTGTGACTAGGCCATGTAACTCACACGGGCATCAGACACGCCCATGTGATCCAACCGTGCCAAAAGTAGATCGTATACTGACTTTTTCACACAGCCAATAGGAACAATCGTGTGCCATGACCGTGTAAAATTTAGCTAGCTACTGACTTTTTCACACGGCCACAAGGCACGCCCGTATTCCCTAACCGTGTGGCACAAGGCAGGATTAGTTTAAGCCAATTTGCCACCCCATTTGGGTCCGATCCTACAAGCAATAATATACAACATTCATATCATGATTCTCAACCAATTTCATACTTAAAAATGACCATTTTAAATTAGAACATGGCGCATTACAAACATACACCAAAACAATGCACAAACATACCATTTGCTAGCCAATTGACATGGCATAACATATATACATATCAAGCTTACATTCTTAAACCTTCTAGCCTATACATGCCATATAAATATGTACATTTCCAAAAGTACCAAAATGAGCTTGATAGTGTGGTGACAATCCTTGACTATCTCGAGCCTTCCGTAGCTACGATAACTGTAAAATAGACAAAATTCATACAGAGTAAGCTACAAAGAGCTTAGTAAGTCAAATACAATTACACAACTAATATAACCTATAAGTAACAGTTAATGGCCAGAAATCACCACCGTCTCATAGAATATTTCCTTACTTCAGAGAAACATGGTATTTTCTATTCAGAAATCTAGTACGATACAAACTTACCTGTATGAATTATACATTCCATATATTTATTCCATATCTCATACTTTATCATCGGATAATTCAGAAACGGAATGGAGATTTACAGACGGGTACAATGTCGACGTCCTAGACGTAGTCTTACATGTAATTCGATATTGAAGCCTCTCCGTCCGATGTGGTGGTCTTACACGAAATCTCGGTCGAGGCTCGTGTCCCGCACACGGTCTTCTTACGATATCTCAGATCAATGTCAACGTTCTTCCAGGAACTTACAGAGCTTCCTATACACCAGTGTATTATCAGAGTTTATTCACCAGGCTCTCAAGGCCATCCAATGCAAATCACAGTTTATATACGCAGAATTTAATCAACTTAACTCGTAAATGTAGTTTGACTTACCTTGTACGGATTTTAGACGAATCGAGTCAATTATTCAACTACTTTAGACTTCCCTCGATCTAAGTCCAATTTTTCTTTGTTCTTGATCTAATACAATTCAAATTCAACCATTCAATCATTCATTTATTCAAAATAATCCATGAACACATATTTTTGGGCACTTTTCACTTTAACCCTTACATTTTCACACTTTGACAATTTAGTCCATTTTTCACCAAATCACAAATATGTAAAATTCACCAAAACTATAGCTTGGCCAAATATACATGGCTTCCATACAAGCCCAAATAACACATTTAATTTACAATTTAGTCCTTTAAAACCTCATTTTCACAAATTAGCCCACATATCTCTATTTCATCAAAATTCAAAGATAAAACTTATAAATTATCTACCAAGCCTTCATAATTCATCCAAGAACATCACAAAACTCATGATATCAAAAATGGCATTTCATGAAATCTTTAACAGAAACAGAAATTCAGACATGGGCTTTGAAGAACACAAAGCAACTATCATAGAAACGTAGAAATTATAAAAAACGGACGAAAATTCATACCTTAATCAAGCCAAAATGAGTGCCAAAACTTAAAGCTCCTCAACTTAAGTTTTTCTCTCCTATTTTTGGTGGATGAACACTCAAAATAATGGACGAAATATGTTTGTTTTTATTTTATTACACATTATAAGCCATTTTCAATTTTGCCCTTTTATTAACAAATAAAAAATTCCATCCACTAGTGTCTATATTTGTCCATACAACAGTACAATGGTCCAATTGCTTCAATAGGACCTCTCATTTACAAAGCCAAGCAAAATAAGCACTTTAACAATTAGCATGCAACTTTTGCATTTTACGCGATTAAGTCCTTTTTCATAATTAAGCACAGAAACAGACAAATTAAATCACAGAAATTTCACAGATGCAAATTCACATATCACAGACACAGAAAATAATATTAAAATATTTTTTAAACTCGAATTTGTGGTCCCAAAACCACTATTCTGACTAGGATCTAAACCGAATTGTTACAATTCTCCCCCCTTAGGGATTTTTGTCCCCGAAAATCTTACCGTTAAACAGATTCGGATATTATTGTTTCATTGCATCTTCAGGCTCCCATGTAGCCTCTTCTACTCCGTGTCTATGCCACAGTAGTTTGACAACGGAATTCTCTTATTACGTAATCTTTAATCTCATGAGACAGAATTTGAATCAGCTTTTCTTCGTGAGTCATATCAGAATGGATTTCAATATCAGATGGAGAAATTACATGCGAAGGGTCAGATCTGTATCGTCGAAGCATCGATACATGAAATACATTGTGAATCTTTTCTAATTCAGCTGGTAGTCTCAATTTATAAGCAACCGGCCCAACTCGCTTAATGATTTCATACGGTCCGATGAACCTCAGACTCAACTTGCCCTTTTTACCAAATCGAAACAGTTTCTTCCACGGAGATACCTTCAAAAATACATTATCACCGATCTCATATTTGATATCTTGTCGTTTTAAATCTGCATAAGACTTCTGACGATCAAAGGCAGCTTTCAGACTATCTCAGATTATTTTCACTTTCTGTTTTGTTTCTTTTATCAGATCAATACCGTAAATCTTATTCTCACTGAGCTCAGACCAGTATAACGGAGTTCTACACTTTCTACCGTATAAGGCTTCGTATGGTGCCATTTTAATGCTCGATTAAAAATTATTATTATAAGCGAATCCAATCAAGGGTAGATATTGTTCCCACATACCTTCGAACTCAAGAATGCAACATCTCAACATATCCCTGAGTATCTGAATAATCCGCTCAGATTGACCATCTGTTTGCGGATGAAAGCAGTGCTGAAATGCAATTTAGTACCCAAAGCATCTTGTAATTTCCTCCAAAATCACAATGTAAATCTCGGATCTCTATCTGATACTATCGACAATGGCACACCATGCAGTCTCACAATATTAGAAATATAAAGCTCAGCTAACTTATCAAGTGAGAAATCAGATCGAATCGGAATAAAATGAGCTGATTTCATCAACCGATCAACTATGACCCAAATTGCATCTTTCTTTCTCAGAGACAAAGGCAAACCCGAAACAAAATCCATAGTCACTCGATCCCATTTCCATTCCGGAATCATAATCGGTTGCAACAGACCTGATGGCACTTGATGTTCAGCTTTAACTTGCTGACAGATCAAACATTTAGAAACAAAATCAGAAATATCTATTTTCATTCCTGGCCACCAGTATAATTGTTTCAAATCGTTATACATTTTCGTACTCCCCAGGTGTACAGAAAATCTACTACTGTGAGCCTCACTCAAAATCATCTGAATTAACTCTGGATTTCTCGGAACACATAGTCTATTTCTGTATCTCAAACAATCATCAACATCAATCCGGAATTTAGAATCACACAGAGCTCGTTTAGCTATCAATTCATTGTCAGATTTCTAAGCCTCGCAGATCTGCTGTATAAACAAGGGTTTTGCTTTCTGTTCAGCACAAACCAAGGTCTCATCAGACAGTGCTAAATGAGCATTCATCACACGCAATGCAGACAATGATTTTCGACTCAAAGCATCTGCTACTACATTTGCTTTGCCCGGATGATAATCAATAACTAGCTCGTAGTCTTTTAACAATTCTAACCATATTCTCTGTCACAGATTCAAATCTTTTTGTGTCATTAAATACTTCAGACTTTTATGATCAAAAAACACGTGACATTTCTCACCGAACAGATAGTGACGCTAGATTTTCAAGGCAAACACAATAGTAGCTAACTCAAGATCATGTGTCGGATAGTTCTTTTCATGTGGCTTTAACTGTCTCGAAGCATAAGAAATGACTTAACCTTCTTGCATTAGCACACATCCCAGACCAATCAACAAAGCATCGCTGTAAATTACAAATTCTTTTCCCGATTCAGGTTGTACTAATATCGGAGCTTCAGTCAACAAAGATTTCAACTGATCAAAACTATTCTGACACTTTTCTGACCACTCAAACTTCACATCTTTCTGAAGCAATTTTGTCAATGGAGTCACAATCATCGAGAAACCTTTTACAAATCTTCTATAGTAACCAGCAAGTCCCAAAAAACTACGGACCTCAGATACATTTCTCAGAGGTTTCCAATCCATAATAGCTAAAATTTTACTCGGGTCAACTCGGATATCAGAGACTGATACAATATGGCCCAAAAAACCAACTTCACGCAACCAGAATTCACATTTACTGAACTTTGCATACAACTGTTTATCTCGCAGTGCCTGTAGCACTATTCTCAAATGCTCAACATGTTCAGATTCATTATGTGAATAAATCAATATGTCATCAATAAATACAACAACAAATTGATCTAAATACGGTCTGAAAATCCTATTTATCAAATCCATAAAAATAGCAGGTGCATTCGTTAATCCAAAAGGCATAACTAAAAATTCATAATGCCCATACCTTGTTCTAAAAGCGGTTTTCAGAATATTATAGTCCTTTACTTGCAACTGGTAATAACCCGATCTCATATCTATCTTTGAAAACATAGTAGCACCTTTCAACTGATCGAATAAGTCATCAATCCAGGGCAAAGGATATTTGTTCTTTACAGTCACTTTGCTAAGCTAGCGGTAATCAATACACATTCTCATTGTGCCATCTTTCTTTTTCACAAAGAGAACAGGAGCACCCCAAGGTGAGAAACTCGGTCTAGCAAATCCTCTATCGGTTAATTCTTGCAACTGAGATTTCAATTCTTTTAGTTCAGTCGGAGCCATTCTGTATGGAGCTATCGATATCGGAGTAGTACCAGGTACCAATTCAATGCCAAACTCGGCTTCTCGAATCAGAGGCAAACCAGATAGTTCTTCAGGAAACACATCAAAAAATTCACAGACAACAGGCACTGATTCAATTTTCTTATCATCCATTTTCGAGTCCAACACATAAGCTAAGTAGGCTTCACAACCTTTCTTTACATAATTCCTAGTTTCATTGCAGATATCACAGCAGGTAGCCCATTCAGATCACTAGACTCAATTCGAATTATCTCATCATTCTTACACCTTAAGTCAATGACTTTTCTATTGCAGTTCACAATAGCATCGTGCAAAGTTAACCAATCCATTCCCAGAATTATATCAAATTCGTCGAAAGGCAAAAGCATCAGATCAGCAGGAAAATAGATATCTCGAATCAATAACGGGCAATTCTTGCAGACTTTATCAAGCAAAACACTTTTGCCTAAGGGGTTCGATACTTTAACTACAAATTCAGTAGACTCTACAGGCAAAGTCTTACTATGTACTAAATTCATACAAATATAAGAATGCGTTGATCCAGGGTCTATCAATGCAATCACAGAAGTATCATAAAGAGTGAAAACACCAGTAATCACGTCAGGAGACGAAGCTTCCTCATGAGCCCAGATTGCATAGGCTCTGGCAGGTGCTCTGGCCTCAGATCTAATGGCAGTATCCCCAGTAGCTCTTTGACCCCCACTTGCATTTCTTGTATTTCTAGAAGGTCTACCTCTAGCTGAGGTGTTACTCGGTCTCGGATTCTATACATTCTCTTGCTCAGCAGGTTCAGAACAATCTCTTATAAAATGATCTAGATATCCACATCGGAAATAGGCTCGGTCATTCAATCTACAATTTCTCGGATGTATTTTACCACAATGCTTACAGTCAGATTTCTCAGATCGAACATTTTTAACACTTGCAACAGAAGTAACAGGAGCTCTGGTGTTTGAATATGATCTAACTCGATCTCGGTTCGAATGTCCGACATTAGTATTTGAATGGTTCTAATCATCTTGAAATTTTTTTGACCCAGACTGAAATGATTTACTTGAAGATCTCTTTCTAGCATCTCAAGCTTCAAAATCAGCTTTTCTGTTCTCTTTACTTAATTCTTCAGCCTTACAAGCTTGCTCAATGAGCACCATTATTTCTTTAATCTCTAAAATCCCGACTAGCAGACGAATATCTTCATTTAATCCATCCTCAAACCTTTTGTACATTATTGCTTCATTCGATACACATTCCCGAGCATACTGGCTCAATCTCACAAATTCTCGTTCGTATTTAGTAACTGACATGCGACCTTGTTTAAGCTCGAGAAACTCTTTACGTTTCTGATCAATGAATCTCTAACTAATGTATTTCTTCCGAAATTCAGCTTGAAAAAAATCTCAAGTAACTCTTTCACTCAGAACCACAGATATTAAAGTTTTCCACCAATGGTACGCCGTGTCTCTCAGAAGTGAAACAACATATTTAGCACATTCCTCTAGATTCAGAGACATTTCATCAAATACCCGTATCGTATTTTCTAACGAGAATTTGGCTCTTTCAGTATCATCATTCGTTGTAGCTCAGAATTCTTCAGCCCCATACTTTCTAATCTTATCAATTGGTGGTCTACTAGACTAAACTGGATTCACAGAAGTCATAGCAGGAATTTGATAAGGATTAACCGAGGGTGAAGTTTGTTGTACAGCCGGGTTGGTTCTAATGTATTGGGTGAACCAATCATTCATCATCTGATAGAAGGCTTGTTTAGCCTCACTATCACGGCTACTCGTAGCCGGTCGAGAATCATTTTGCACCGTCCCTTGCGCGAGAGCAGGCGCATTACTTTCAACGTCATTAGCTACGGCTCTATTGGGATCCATTCCTATATAAAAGCATATTCTAATGCCAGGATTCATCACACTATCACAGTTCCAGACATATGGCATGTATAGCTAGACTCACACACACGCTACAGTAGTCCGAGAAACGACTAAACCATAGCTCTGATACCAATAAAATGTAACACCCCTATTCTGTAACCGTCGCCGGAATGCGTAAGGGGCATCACCGGACGGACAGAGCATTTCAGAATAATACAGATATCAAATAACATTAATATATAAGCATTCAACCACAAATCACACTTTAAGATGGTCTACGAGACCAAAAACGTATATTTAAGAAAGGTCGGGACTAAACCGAACCCATTCAGAATTTTTAAAACTTAATCAAACTTTTCAAAACTGACAAAGTCACACACCCATGTGACTAGGCCATGTAACTCACACGGGCATTAGACATGCCCATGTGATCCAACCGTGCCAAAAATAGATCCTATACTGACTTTTTCACACAGCCAATAGGCACGATCGTCTGCCATGACCGTGTAAAATTTAGCTAGCTACTGACTTTTTTCCACGGCCACAAGGCACGCCCGTATTCCCTAACCGTGTGGCACAAGGCAAGTTTGGTTTAAGCCAATTTGTCACCCCATTTGGGTCCAATCCTACAAGCAATAATATACAACATTCATATCATCATTCTCAACCAATTTCATACTTAAAAATGACCATTTCACATTAGAACATGGCACATTACAAACATACACCAAAACAATACACAAACATATCATTTGCTAGCCAATTGACATGGCATAACATATATACATATCAAGCTTACATTCTTACACCTTCTAGCCTATACATGCCATACTTATAAATATGTACATTTTCAAAAGTACCAAAATGAGCTTGATAGTATGGTGAAAATCCTTGACTATCCCGATCCTTTCGTAGCTACGATAACTGTAAAACAGACAGAATTCACACAGAGTAAGCTACAAAGAGCTTAGTAAGTCAAATACAATTACACAACTAATATAACCTATAAGTAATAGTTAATGGCCAGAAATCACCACCGTCTCATAGAATATTTCCTTACTTCACAGAAACATAGTCTTTTCTATTTAGAAATCTAGTACGATATAAACGTACCTGTATGAATTATACATTCTATATATTTATTCCATATCTCATACTTTATCATCGGACAATTCAGAAATGGAATGAAGATTTACAGACGGGTAGAATGCCGAGTCCTAGACGTAGTCTTACATGTAATTCGATATCGAAGCCTCTGTCCCAGACAGGGTCTTACACGAAATCTCATATCGAGGCCTGTGTCCCAGACACGGTCTTACACGATATCTCAGATCAATGTCAACGTTCTTCTAGGAACTTACAGAGCTTCTTATACACCAGCGTATTATCAGAGTTTATTCATCAGGCTCTCAAGGCCATCCAATGCAGATCACAGTTTATATACGCAGAATTTAATCAACTTAACTTGTAAATGTAGTTTGACTTACCTCGTACGGATTTCAGACGAACCGAGTTAACTATTCAACTACTTTAGACTTCCCTCGATCTAAGTCCGATTTTCTTTGTTCTTGATCTAATACAATTCAAATTCAACCATTCAATCATTCATTTCATTCAAAATAATCCATGAACACATATTTTTGGGCACTTTTCACTTTAACCCTTACATTTTCACACTTTGACAATTTAGTCTATTTTTCACCAAATCACAAATATGCAAAATTCACTAAAACTATAGCTTGGCCAAAAATACATGGCTTCCATACAAGCCCAAATAACACATTTAATTCACAATTTAGTCCTTCAAAACCTCAGTTTCACAAATTAGCCCAAATAGCTCTATTTCATCAAAATTCAAAGACAAAACTTATAAATTATCTACCAAGCCTTCATAATTCATCCAAGAACATCACAAAACTCATGATATCAACAATGGCATTTCATGAAATCTTTAAAAAAAAAAAAATTCAGACATGGGCTTTGAAGAACACAAAGCAACGATCACAGAAACATAGAAATTATAAAAAAATGGACGAAAATTCATACTGTAATCAAGCCAAAATGAGTGCCGAAACTTAAAGCTCCTTAACTTAAGTTTTTCTCTCCTATTTTCGGTGGATGAACGCTCAAAATAATGGATGAAATATGTTTGTTTTTATTTTATTACACATTATAAACCATTTCCAATTTTGCCCTTTTATTAACAAATAAAAAATTCCATCCACTAGTGTCTATATTTGTCCATACAATAGTACAATAGTCCAATTGCATCAATAGGACCTCTCATTTACAAAGCCAAGCCAAATAAACACTTTAACATTAGCATGCAACTTTTGCATTTTACGCGATTAAGTCCTTTTTCATAATTAAGCACAGAAACAGACAAATTAAATCACGGAAATTTCACAGATGCAAATTCACATATCACAGGCACAAAAAATAGTATTAAAATATTTTTTAGACTCAGATTTGTGGTCTCGAAACCACTATTCTGACTAGGGTCTAAACCGGACTGTTACACAAGCCATGTGCAACCAAAATGACTTCTAAAACAAGTAATTTCAAACAACATTTCTTAGGTATCAAACCCAACCATTTACAACCATTTCCACATATTCAAAACATATTCATACATATCAAAAACATGCTAAAAACATTCAACCTAAGTGCCTAATCAATGTACCCTCATTGGTACCACAATTTAAACATTTAGAATCCTAATTACATACATCATTTCCCAAAACACAAAACATGTATCTATCAAGCATCTCATAACCTTAAACCACAATCAAAACCAAACTTGGAAATGTATAAATCTTACCACTTATATACATATGGTTAAAGCATACCAAAAGAGCCAAATAAACATAACCACAACATCACATAACAAAGCATGGAACAACATGTCTAATAACAAGTGAATTTGAACTCCTAGTACATGTCACTTATAACCTAAATCAAAGTAATCACAATTTATACCGAGTCGATTAAGGGATAGTGTGAGCTCCGACTTGAACTTCCAATTGACATAAACTTCCGATGATCTACAAGAAAAACAACACAACGAATGTAAGCAAATCTTTGCTCAGCAAGTTCGTATAAACTTAAACCTTAACTTACCGTAAAGGTTGTAACTTAAACATTTTGCAATTAAAATTTATAAGCAATGTCATGAGTTCATTATTAACCTATACATATCACAAGTCTCACAAGGTTAGTGAGTTTGCATATACAAAACTTATAACTTTATCATGTCATAAAGCATATACAAGTAAACACATTTGATATACCATTCATTCAACATTTATTCATTTACCAATTCACATTTCCATTTTAAGTGTTCATTTCAAATGTCCCTTCTTTCATACCTATTCATATAAACATTTCATATAACACTTCATATAATTATTTCCATATTGTCGCTTCATATAGTTATTTCATTTATATGTTTTCGTATAACTGATTCATATAACCATTTCGTATATCTATTTCTATATAACCAATTATTATAATCATTTCACAGAACCAATTCATATAACCAATTCATATAACCATTTCATATAGACATTTAAAAGTGTTAACCTTAACACAACATGATTCAACAATTCTAAGTCAGTAAACAACAATAAAGGGATATTCAGAATTCGTATTTTTATCCATTTTAATGAAATAATTTAACACTACATAATTTTTGTTTTTCCAATGGAACTTTGTAAAATAACTCAATACACAAGTCCGAGAAACAGATGATGCTCGTATTAGCTAATCAAATACATAAATATATGTGAGGCAAAATTCGTTTCACATGTATATTCTAGTTTGCAAAAAATGTTGGAGCTTGGTCCAGAACAAGAATCATATAGAAACCTTGTGTATGTGACTTTTACTCAGCCCATTAGAATTATCTTAGAATTTGATTTATTACCACATAGTCTGATTTCCAATTTCAGCAGTTTATACACAATTAATTAACAACATTTAATATTCAATTTTAATCACGAAAAATAATATGAACTTACCTAGACAAAAACGATTGCAAAAACAAAGCTGACAATTAATCCTTTAATTTAGCTTTTCCACAATTCGAGTCTGATTGTTTCGTTCCTTGATCTAAATAATATATTTCTTTTAATTAATCCATTCAAAC
The DNA here is from genome assembly GCA_025698475.1 of Gossypium anomalum. NCBI lineage: Eukaryota > Viridiplantae > Streptophyta > Magnoliopsida > Malvales > Malvaceae > Gossypium > Gossypium anomalum. Next base: position 24,969,341 of record CM046966.1, read on the forward strand.
ATCATAAAATATTGAAATTCATATATTTGACCCTTAATCACCATTTTACACTTGTATAATAAACTTTTACTTTTAATTCAATTTAGTCCCTAAACTCGAAACATTCAATTCAATCATAAATTAATCCAAAAAAGGCCAACCAAATTTTCTATAATTCCCATACATCCCATATTCATCATATTTTTACAAGAATTCCATATAACTTTACTATTTTAGCAATTTAATCCTTTAACATAAAAATTAATCAAAATCACTTTACAAAATTGTCCTATTTAACTATCAAGCTTATAAATCTATCATAAAACTTCAAAAACATCATCAGTTCATCAATGGCATAATTTAAAACATTTAACAGTTTTACGAATTAGCCCTTGAGTTAGCTAGATTAAGTTACAACAATCTCAAAAAGATAAAAATTATTGAAAACATAATTGAAAAAGCTTACCATGCATGAATTATAAACTTGGTCGAATTTCAAGTATTCAAAAATGGGGTTTTATGGCTTTCTTTCCTTCAATTTTAGTCAATAAAGAAAGATGATAGAATTTTTACATTTTATTTTCTTAAACCAATTATTAAATTACAAAGTTAGCCTTAGTTAAAAACTAAATATTACAATCATGCAATGGGCAAACCGTCCATTGTTAATAATTATGGCTAAATTACCATACAAAGCCATTTAAATATGTTTCTATGCTCAATTAACCCATAATAATCAATACTGATTAGCTTTTGCAACTTTTATGATTTAGTCTTTTTTCTTTAACTAACTATTAAATCACCAAAATTTCCTAACCTAATTTTAATATACCTATATTGTAACTTCGTAAATATTTAATAAAAATATTTACGGGCTCGATTTACAGAAACAAGGTCCTGGTACCTCATTTTTCAAAACCACTTGATTGTGGGGACAATCACTTGTACTTAACTATTCGTTCAAGTTGCAAAAATTATTAAACCAATAGTCAACAGAATATCATAATTGATTTTTAAATATTAAAAAATAATATTTAGGAACTCGCTCATCGTATTTGTGATCTTGAAGCCATTGTTTCCAATGCCACAGAAAAATGGGTTGCTACAACCCATCATAGAAATGTTGTAGTTGTATTTCAAAGCTAACACCTCCTCCCAATATTGACCGAATAATAATTTTAAACCTTTCCCATGTCTATCCCAATGTTTCAACAACATCTTGCTTGAATTTAAATAACTTTTCATATGTGTTGTTTACATGGGTCATAGGCACAACTCAGCGTAAGAATAATTGCACAAATTTAGCCCAGGTTGTAACCATATCTTGAGGAAGTGAATATAACCAAGCTTTCACTTGACCTTCTAAAGCGAATGATATTAATAACAATTTGATAACCTCTGTTGAAACACCAGCATACACAATGGTGCTGTAACACCCCTAACACTTATCCGTCACCAAAATAGGGTTACGGAGCATTACCAAAATTTACAGATCAGATATAGACATTTAATATCATTTGTCAATCATATTAAAAATCAATCATATACAATCATATTGTTCCTTATTTAATCCTTCAAGGCTTAAATTATGCATTAGAAACAAGTCAGGACTAAACCGGGTACTTAGAGAATTTTTCGTATAATCTCAAAATTTTTCCATAGTGCAGGGTACACACGCCCATGTGGTTAGGCCACGTGGCTCACACGATCAAGAGACACGCCCGTGTCTCAGGCCATGTGGGTAATCGAAATAGGGCACACGGTCGTATCCCAGCCCGTGTCCATACCCGTGTAACTCTCTGACTTAGGTCACACGGCCAAGTCACTCGCTTGTGTGCCAGGCCGTGTGTAGGTGCAAAAGTCACACGGCCAAGCCACATGCCCGTGTGCCAAGTCGTGTGATCAATTCTGAGCATTCTTTTTTGAAATTTTAAGGATGCAAGTGACACACGACCAAACCACATGCCCTTGTGCTAGGTCGTGTGTCACACACGGTTGAGACACACGCCCGTGTCTCTGCCCGTATGGACGAAATAGGGCCATTTCTAAGGCATATTTCTCACCCGTTTGGTCTTCCACCTACATTAAAATTTTAACACATTCAATAACCAATCCAAGACATTTAAACTAAACCTAAACCAAGTCATAATCATGTTATATACCTCATTTCTCAACATTCAAATTTACCATATTAATCAAAATATCTATTTGCTTACTTATACCAACTATACTATCTCATCTCATACATTAATATGCCTATAACTTATTCATCACCCAACCACATCAAATACAACAAATATGAAGAATCCACACATATATATACATAACAAAAGTATATCCAACTCAAGCCATTCCAATGGCTATTTATAACCAAAATACATATTTGTCATCAAGGACCCATTTGCACCTATATATGCCATTATACCAAAATCTAGTTCTTTACATATACTGAAATAAGCCGAAGGATAGTGTGATGATGCTCCAGCCAACTTCCAACCACTTCGAGCATCCAAATTACTATAAAACAGGAAAAATAATACAGGGTAAGCATATTATGCTAGGTAAGTTCGTATAACAAGAAGTTAACTTACCATTAATTTACATTTAAAGTAAGCATGCAAAATTCATCCAAAGAAATTTGGCAAATTTCCTAAACACATATAATCTCAAGAAACATGTTAGTCATGTAATTCTTGTGAATATCAAGAAACAAGGATGAGCTCATCATATAACAAATTTTCATGTACATATGTTTTCCACATCTTATATTCATATAACATGTACATTTCCTAATATTTTATCTTAAATTCAGATTAATGTCGGAAACTTTGCCCGTTGAATTTATTAGAAATATCAATGGATACACAGGTAGTACACTTGAAGTGTAAACTATAATCCATCAATTCATATTTGAGAGTGCTCCTTAGAGCACATAATCGGGAAGCTCTCTCTCGAGTCATATAACGGGAAGCTCATGTGAGCCATGCAACGGGAAGCTTATGTGAGCCATGTAACAGGAAGCTTATTCGGGCTGTATAACAAGAAGCTCATAAGAGTCATACTCAGGAAGCTCATGCGAGCCAATAACAGGTAGCTCCGAAGGGCCATTAAACAGGAAGCTCCGGATAGCCATATCTTGGGAAGTTCAAGCGAGCCATATTGGGAAGCTCCGAAGAGCCATGTAACAGGATGCTCATAAGAGCTGCGGTGTGCCCACAACACATGCAGGATCACGACCTATCAGGATACTCCGAAGAGCTATGAACAGGAAGCTCACAAGAACCATATAACGGGAAGCTCGAGAGGGTTAATAACAGGACACTCTTTCGAGCTATGGTGTGTCTGCAACATATGCAAAACCACAACCAATTCAAGAATCTTATATACATCGAATTTCATTTATTCAAATGGGACTTAAGATTTATCGAGCTTTGTCAGACTTGTAATCAATTTTATGTACATGGCAATTACACAATTCATATAATTATATATATAACATTTCAATTCAAACATATAAATGTACACAATTTAATTACAAGAACTTACATTGACAAGTATTCGTCGATCTAATTCTGTATTTTGTCTATCTGGATCTATACGATTAATTTTAACTCAATTTAATACAATTCATATTCAATTCAATCCAATTCACATCTTAGGCAAAATTATTATTTTTCTCTTATACTTTTATTTAATTACAATTTTGTCCCTAGGCTTGGAAAATGAAATTCATGCAATCTATCCCTTATTCCAAGCCTAACCAATTTTTATATGTAACATTAACAACTCGTGTATTTTATATGTAACATCTTTACAATTTGGTCCCTGAATCATAATTTCATCAAAATTCACTTTACAACAGTTATTTATCTATCCAAAACCTTTCATTTTCTACCATAAATTTCATAATTAATACATACTCATCCATGGCAAAACCCTATTACTTTGATAACTCTGCAAATTAATCCCCGAGATAGCTAAATTAAGCTATTACGATATTGAAAATATAAAAATTACTAAAAACGGGACAAGAAAACATACCTAATTGAGTAAAATAAGCTTGCTAGAACTCAATACCCATAGCTAGGGTTTCCATCGATTTTCATTTGGGAAAGATGATAATATGATTATATTTTTATTATTTTATCATTTATCATCTTTTATTATTTCACTTTCCAATTTAGTCTTTTTTAATTAATTTTCCATGGATGAATCATCATACTTATCTACTAACTCCTCTTAATGGTCTATTTTTCATATAAGGACCTCAAGTTTTGAATTCCATAGCTATTTGATGCCTATAGCTACTAGAACTCAACTTTTGCATTTTATGCAATTTGGTCCTTTATCAAATTAGACATGTAGTTTGTAAAATTTTCTTAACGAAATTTTTTATACAACATTCCTATCATAATGCAGGTCATGCAATAATATTAAAATAATTTTCCTTACGAACTCAGATTTGTGGTCCCAAAACCATTGTTCCGATTTCACTAAAAATGGGCTGTTACAGGTGCTGCAAATGTGCTCGAACTGTCGGAGGAAAGCTATGGGATCCTCATTTTTGTTACTACCAAACCTAATATTTGAATAAATCCATGTTAGGAACGCATGGTTGAATTCAAAATAAGGACTTTAAATAACAGGTCGAGTAATACTAGGTCATAACCAGTTCATATCAAAAGGAACTGCCCCTAGCACCTGGATAATTGTGTTAGATGTTAGATAGGATTTATTATAAGTCAAATGTTAAGAATTGTTTTATGAACTTCCCTTGTGGATGTCTTGCACAAGGTATTCATGACTGCTAGCAATCCCTGTTACAAGAGAAAAAAAATAAATTATTAGTAGAAATTATAGTAATATTAATAACAAATGCTAAAATAAAAATAAGAAAAATAATTAGATTTCAATTCGTATCTATAATTTAAAATTTCCTAATTATTCTATAAGACACAAAAAGTAAACTAATTTAGTAACGTTGCCTTCCTAGCATCAACGCCAACAACTTGACTGCCTCCAAACGTACTAACGTCCAGAGTATGAATACTGCTACTAAAAATATGGAATTGAGGCAGTGTCCGCAAGTATACGAGTTAGGTTGTAATATAGTTTTACAACAAAGTAGGTAAATACTCCGAGGATAGTACCTAAGGGATTAACCTAAACATAAATAGATATAATTAGTACTATAAACAAATTATAGTACGACAAAGTATAAAGTGAAAAATATTTGTTTTTGTAAGAAAAGAAATAAACATGCATAAAATAATAAAAACGGAGAATTAATATGTAAACTGAATCAAATCTAAGCAGGGGTGACTAGATCGCTTCAATGGTCATAACTAATTCTTATTTCGAGTTTCTACTCAATCAACTAGTCATTACCCTAGCAAGATCTCTTGATCTTCCACAAAACTAACAAGTTAGCAAGAACTACTTATCTCTCTACCTCACAGTTTAGATCAGATTGGGGTAAGGGGTTCACAAATGGGCAATACCAATTTTAGGTTAATTCCCACCTAGATGACTTCCTAGGACTGTCAAGCCTAAGGTTTAAGTTCTTCCTATCCCAAACAACTAATTCGTTAAGAAACTCTACATAAAAATTAATTAATCACACTTTCACTCACTAATCCCCCATAAGTGGATTAGTTCCTCATGGATCCCATAAATAATATAAACTTGATAAAGTAAATAAACATAAAGAACAGATCAAGATTAAAAGTTTAAAAAGAATCATGAATTGTGTTTGAATGAAGTGCAGAAATCCACAAATAGTTGCATTGAATCCACAAGTAAGAATCTTTGAAGAACAATAATGAAAAATCAACTGAAAATAAATCCTAAGAACAAAAGAAAACTAAAACTAAAAACTAAAATGGAAGTAAAATTCTAAGCTATAGAAAAAATGATCTCTCAAGTGTTTAACGAGCCTATTTATAATATTAGGGTTGGTCATCGTCCTTAACTCTAGTTTGGCTGATGTTTTTATGTTAAAATACATTGTGTAGCCCGAAACATCCTTAGCTCATTAATGATTAACAACAGGGTCAGTGTCATGACATCCACTTTCTATGTCGCAACACTGAAGGCAGTCTCAACTTTAAGGGTGTGTTATGACATCGTCTAACTATGTCGCAACACCAAAAGTAGTATGGCTAGTTTGGCATTTTGTTAACTATATTGCGACATTGAACTTTTGTGTTGCAACATGGTGACTAGCCTCGAGTTCTCATTCCTCTGAATGGTGTCTTGCACACTCCCTAATTTCATTATTCTTTCCTTAGGCCTACTTCGACCCCTAATGTCATAAAATCAACTCAAATCACACTTTTTATTAACTTTGAAACTAAAATATAAAAACTAAATAAAACATAATAATATTGCTCATACTCAAGCTCCTTTAAGTATGAAACTATTTAATTTGCTACAACAAATTGTAGCATATCAAACTTTTCAAGGGCTCTTTCAATATAAAAAAAGTACACAATCAGCGTCTTTTTCTTCCCAAGAATATGGCAAAAAAATTAATGTTCCACACTTTAACGATATTTGTAAAATGTTCAATGTTACCAATAATGCCTTTTGAAATAGACCAACTTTTCTCAATCAGTTTACCAAATCCTAGATGTTGTTACCAGACAACAATAAACTGAAAATGGCGGTCACCTTTATCACCACAATCTTCTCTAAAAGAAAGTAGGATGGATTTGTGATAGAGCCTAGTCTTTCTAGATGTTAAACGAATGAGTTCGGGAATCCCAACAACCAACTTTCATTAGCAAGACACCTATAAAGTTTTGATGTAGTCCCCCACTAGTCCAAGTGTAGGAAGGGCCTGAAAAACCAAGATCATGTAACCCAAGTTCAAATATAGCATTATTAAACTGAGAACTTACACCATTGTTGCACATTGATCCTCCAACCCGTTCATCAAAAGAAGAGATTACATTGAAGTCTTTGCCCATAACCTAAGGTTCATTAGAGGGTGGGCAAATATTCACAAAATGCTACCAAAAAAGCCTTCTACTTGCATTTGGACTACCATAGATGGCAATAAGCAAAAATTCTAAACTAGTGTCAGTGTCTTTACATTGAGTATGGATATATGACCGACTTTGGACATACTAACATTTAGAGTGTGAATACTGCAATAAAAGATATATTAATGAGGTGGCATCCGCAAGTATACGAGTCTAGTTGTAATATAGTTATAATGGAGTAGGTGAGTACTCCGAGGATCGTACCTAAGGGAGGCGAGTGCTAAATAAATTTTAACCTAAGCACCAATAGATCTAATTAGTACTTTAAATAAACTATATTACAAATAAACATAAATAAAGGTTTTTTTATAATTAAAAAACTAAAAATAACATAAATAAAAAGACTCTTTGGAAAACTAGATTATAAACTGGATAAAATGTAAACACGGGTGATTAGCTCGCTTTGGTAGTAATAATCAACTATCATCTCGAGCTTTCTTATGCAATCAACTAGTTGTTATCCCAGCTGGATCTTCTGGTCTTCCACTCAAATAACAAGTCGACAAAAACCACTTATCTTTCAACCTCACAGTCTAGACCAGTTCGAGCTAAGGTGTTCATGAATAGGCCATACCAATTTTGGGTTAATTCCCACCTAAATGACTTCCTAGGGTTGTCAAGCCTAGGCTTTAAGTTCTTTCTCTCCCAAACAGCTAATCTGCTAAGAAAACCTTACATAGCAATTAATTAATCATACCTCCACTCGTTAATCCCCCATAAGAGGATTAGTTTCTCACGGGATCACTAAACATCATAAACTTGGTATTGAATATATGCATAAAGAATAAAACAAGACTAAATTTTAAAGAATACTATTTTTATTTGATATATGAAGTGTTGAAATCCTCAAACATTTGATTGCATCTACAAATTAAGTTCTCAGAAGAACACTAATGAAAGGAACTGAAAAGAAGTCTAAACCCTAAGAGAAAGAAAAATAAATTAAAAACTAAGTTCTACAAAGGAAACTAATAATATCAAAAGATGTCCTTTAACAAGTTTTTAAGAGCCTATTTATAGAGTTAAGGTTGTTGCCATCCTCAACCCTAGGTTAGCTGACGTTCTTGTATTTAACTTTTAATTGTGTAAACCAAAATGCCCTGGCTCATAAATGTTTCCCATACATGATCGATGCCGTGACACCCTAATGCCTATGTTGCGACATCAAAGACAATATGCTCATATTCAGGGTATCTTTAGAGGTGTGTCACAACATCCTTAGACCCTGTCGCGTGTAACACCCCTAACCCATATTTGTCGTCAGAACAGGGTTATAGAGCATTACCAGAGTTTACAACACAAATATAATTAATTTATGTCTTTTACTATTCATATCCAAAAAAAATCATAATTCAATCATGTTGTCCCTTAAATGGACCTTCGAGGTCCTACTTATACATTAGAAATAAGTCAGGACTAAATTGGGAACTCAGAGAATTTTTCATAAAATTTCAAAATTTTTCTTAGGTGCAGGGGACACACGCCCGTGTGGTCAGGCCGTGTGGCTCACGGCCAAGTGACACACCCAAGTCTTAGGCCATGTGGGCATTCGATGTGAGGCACACGACCGTGTTCCCAACTTGTATTCAAATTAGGGTAGCTATTGACTTAGGTTACACGACCAGCCACACGCCCATGTGCTAGGCCATGTGGACAATTTAATTTTAAAAAATAGGTGCAGGATTCACACAGTCAAGACACATGCCCATGTGTTGGGCCGTGTGTTTCACACGGCTAAGACACACGCTCATGTGTTGGGTCGTGTGCTTCACACGGTTGAGACACACGCTTATGTCTCTATCGGTGTAACCAATTCTAAGCATTTTGTTTTTCAATTTTTAAGATACAGGGGACGCATGGCCAAACCACATGCTCGTGTGCATGACCGTGTGTCAGACATGATTGAGACACACACCTGTGTGGATAAAATAAGGCCATTTTTAAGCCTTATTTCTCACCTAAATTTTTCCTTGTACCTACATTAATACTTGCAAACATATACCAACCAATTCAAGGTGTTAAAACCAAACCAACATTAACATTATAATTGATCTGTCATCACATATATTCAAACTTACTTTTTGAAAGACATATATGTTTACCATAATTCAATCTAACCATACCAAGCACACATATATTAACCATATTATAACCTCAAGTGTATATTCACTAAATATACCATTACTAGCCATTCCAATGGCTAGATTACAAATAACCATTTACATGCCAACATTGGCCAAGTTAGCCTATACATGCCATTATACCAAAATAAGTTTTCTATTTATACCAAAACGTACTGAAAGATGGTGTGATGATGCTCCGACCGATTCCAACCTTTACGAGCTTTCGAGTACTATAAAATAGAGAAAAGAAAATCGAGTAAGCATTTCAAATGCTTAGTATGTTCGTATAACAAGAATTTAACTTACCAATCATGTACATTCAAATAAGTATACAAACATGCATCCAAATCATTATTGTAACACCCCAAACCCGACCTAGACATTATGGCCGAATTTGGAATGCCACATTAGAGTGAGTTTTGAAAAGCGTAGTTTCATTATAAAGTCCATTTTGTATTAAAAACCCCGTTGCGGTCCTTAAGAGTAGTTAACATATCTTGTTTGTTGTTAAATCATAGGTTAGTTTAGCAAAGCGTATGTCATATTAAATTGTTATTACATTTGAAAAAAAAACATCGTTCATTGCGGTAGCTTTTAAAAGGAGTTGCGTAACGTGGTAGTTGAAAATCATTTATCTTTTGAAAACTCGAGTCCTACTACTAACAGGTATAAACCAATTTGAATAAATCCACAAATAAAAATAAAACTTAAAGCGGCCTTACTACATAAAATTTACCCAAATAAAACTACTTTTACAAAAATTCAAATACGAAAACATAAACAGTGGTGTGGCCATCTCCGAGTCCTTTGCAGCATCGACCCGCCTACGGATTACCTGCGCAGATAAGCAGAAGAGTGAGTTTATGAAAACTTAGTGTGTAATTCCTATTTATCAAACAGTAAATCATGCAGTGTAAAACAGTCTGGGCCTCAGCCCTTATTAGTGGCAATATAAGTGTGGGCCTTAGCCCATTACAGTAACAGTATCAGTGTGGGCCTTAACCCAATTCAGTACAGTATCAGAGATGCATACAGAGATCCTACCCATCCATCCTCTACACTTCACTCCGTCCAGCCCTACTGATCATGATTTTCCTTGATAAGTTTTATACATTTATAATTAATTATTCTCGAAACTGACTATTATCACGACGTAGGCAAGTGTACCTATCGAACAGTAGAATAGCTTTAGCAAGACCGGATTGTCGAACCAAAGGACTAAAAGTACTAGTAATGACTGTCTTTTTATTATCTAGCCTAAGAAATAAAAGGGTTTTTTTTAACTAACTAATTAATTAAAATAAGAAGTTGCAGAAAATAGAATTGAGAAATTACTTTTGGGAAAAATGATTGATTTAGGACAATACCTAAGGAAAAATCCACCTAGACTTTTACTTGTTATTCTGGCTCCGAACCGGACGATTTATTCATTTAACTTGTTCCGTATAAATCCCTAAGTTATGTTATTATCCATATTCAAGACAAATAACGTCTAATCCCTAGGTTGAATAACCGAGACTTTTCTTTAATTAACACCGTAGGGTTCCATTAACTCGATCTATGGATTCCCTTATTAGGTTTCACCCTAATTCGGCAAAATCTTATCACCCTATCTCTAGGCGCACAATCAACTCAGCTTAATTATGACAAAGTCACTCTTAACCAGGGACTATTCATCCTCCAACTAAGAGCATTAACTTGAAGTGATATCCTGAAATACCAAAACAAGAATTAAGAACACATAATTAAGAACAAGTCAAATATTTATCATACAATTCAGAAAATAATAACAAGATTCATCTTAGGTGTCATCCCCCTTAGGTATTTAGCGGTTTTAGTTCATAAATAAATAAGAAAACATCTCAGAATAATAAAGAATATAAAACATAAAGAAAACCCAAAACTCCTGAAGGGAAATTAAGGAAAAATCTTCAGTCTTGATGATGAATCCGGCTTCTGAGGTGGATCAATCGGCTTCCTTGGAGTAATTCCTTACTCCCTATTCTCCGTCTCCTTTTTAGTCTTCCTCTAAGGTGCTTAAATAGGCTTTAGAAGGCGTCCAAACCCTAGAAATCACCTTTTTCTGAATAGAACTTAACTAGGGCTCGGCAGGGACACGCCCGTGTGACACGGCCGTATGCAATTACTTCAGGCCGTGGTCGAGGCTGAGATCTCAACACGCCCGTGCTCAGGTCGATTTGGGCCGTGGTCGAGCCTGTTAGATTGGCACGGGCATGTGTTCTGCCCGTGTGAGGAAGTCCCGGCCGTGTTGTTTTCCCTTGTCGGCCTATTTTCTCCGTTTTTGGCCAGTTTCTCGTTCTTTTCTTCCTCCTATGCTAGGAGCATCAAATTCACCAAATCTAAGGAGAAATCATTCATAAACGTGTTAAGCGAGGGATAAAAATATATATAAATTACGGTTTATCAAATACCCCCACACTTAAGCGTTTGCTTGTCCTCAAGCAAAATCCTCTCTTCATAATTAAGAATTCCTTTTTCTTAACTTATAATTCCTATCAATAACATCTCAAACTAAATCCATAAGTAATCATATATTGAGAATTCAACTGAAAGAACATTAAAGCTTCAAACATTCCAAGTTGAGTATTTTAACCATGAAAAACTTAGGTATCTCCCTTCATCTAAATAGTTACCATCGATTCGAAATCTCACAGAGTTTAACATCCTCACTAAAGATTCACTCAAATCACTCGTAGTGTTTAAGGATAATGAAATCAGCACTTATTAGTCAATATGAAAAGTTATTACCATAGGCTTGCATGAAAATCAAATCTCTACCACTATTAATTGAGATGAAACATCAATCAAAAGGTCTTTAGAGGGTTGTAATGATGCTTGGTTAGGGGGTGTGGTCACAAGCTGAAAGAACGGGTTAGAATCGAGATTGAGTTGAAAAAAAAATTTACTTAACTAGAAAAATATTTAACCATCAATTACGTACAACAGAGCTTCTTCTCAGAAAAAGGAATTTACACACTTGAACTTAAAGATAGAAGACTTCTACTACTAAAATGCATAATAATATTTTTTTTAAGAACAAGTCAAATAACATAGATTAATATTAAGAACAAGACATAGCTAAGCAATTTATTCAAATCAACTCTCGACAAAAATAGGGATCAAATCATTTGAGGGGATTTCAACAATAATGGGTTAAGGGTTAATATTAAGGGTAACACAAGGAATGGATTGTTAGGCTCAAAGGGGTTTACTAAGAGTTAATTGTGGAGGTAGGCTTTTCATGGCATGAGTACGTTAATCCTAAGTGCCTCTATCATCTTGACATATCAAATCAAATAGTGTGGTCTTGACATGCATAATCAGGCAAGTTCTAGAACAACAATTCGATATTGACACTCTTAAAGCAATAATAAAAGTGAGCATGAAAGAATTAATAGATGCTCTTGAAGGCTCAAAATCTCACAAAAATTATGGCTTTTTGATGTTTAAATTCTTAAAAATCAACTATCATGCTTAATTTTCTAATGTCCTAAAGTTTAAATAATCAATGCATGAATGCCTATGTTTTAATTCAAGATATATCAATAAAAATCATAAGTCAATCAAAATTCATCCTAAACATGATATTAGAAATTTATAAGAGAACAAGACAACATTTAGGGATTTTTCAGATAATGAAATGATTACCCCCTCACACTTAAGATATTCATTGCCCTCAATGTACAAATATAGATATATAGAAAAATATAAAATCATAAGATAGGGAGAGAAGTGAAACTTCCCGAGTGTTGAATGAATGAACTCCCTAGTTTGGAGTTATGTAGAGTGGAGGAGGATACTCCGGTGGTGGTAGAGGTTGGGTGCCACAAGTGCTACGCCCAAAGAATATTATATCTCGTTATCGAGTAAGGCATGGCAGTCATGGAGAACCTTTTCCAATGGAGTTCGAAGTTCCTAAGTGATTGTGAGCTTTGGAGCTCTTTATAACTGTGAGGAAATCAAGAACTTTTTAGGGAACATTAGGAGGAATAATTACTCATAAAGAAATAGTTGAGATTAAAATTAATTAATAAAACCTACATAAAAGATAGTATCAAAAAGGGAAATAATATTTAAATGTCAAAAGAGAAATTAATAAAGACTGAAAAATAAAAATAAAAATTAAATTAAACATCATCATCATCACCGGATGGTTCGCGAGGTGGTGGTGGCGATGAGATGTGGAAGTGCTGACAGATCTGTTGGAGCGTAGCATTAATGTTGTCAAATCTTTGAAAACACTGCTGCTCAAATTGATTGAGGCACTCAAAAATGTCAGCATATGAAGCCGCCGCATGAACTGGACGATGGGAGCGTGGTGGCTGGGAAGGTGGGTCCCCGTGCTGGGGAGGGACATCATCAGTAATGTCCTCTAGAGCCTCCTCCTCGGTAGATCGGGCGAGACGGTATTAGGGAGGGTAGGTTCCTCGGCGCCTCTCGATCTCCTTATGCTAAGCATGCTCGAGATGCCTTGTGGAGACATCTGGCCGATAAGGGTAAGGGATGATTCTTAGACCGCGGTGTCGAGGAGTTTGAAGTGCCATGCCAGTCGAGTGATGTAGGGGCCAATGGAACTGACCCCCCTCCAATGTCGCTCCGTCTGGTGGCGAATGGCAAGGGCTATAAAGTATACGAGATCAAAGACATGCTCGTTTGACATACACCATTAGTAGTAGACGTCGTGGGTAGTGACGACGTCGGTGCTCTCTATCCGCCCTGTCAAAGTGTGAGATAAAATAGAATGTAGATACCTTAAGGACGAAGGGAGAGATGATGCCTTGGTGCGACTAGGGTCGTAGCTGGCCGAACGTAGGACGAGGGCATCCCAGTAATGTGAGGGAGAATGATGGATGTGGCGGTCGAGAGTATGTAAGTTATTCTCCTCTCTAAACTCTTCGGTATATAAGCCTAATGCAGTGCCAAATTCTGGGACGCTTAGTTGGTGGACTAATCCACCTAAACAGAACTGGACTGTGCTAGGATCATCGTAGTTCGTCATTACCGTTTGAAGATGAAACGTTGAACATAGTTCCATCGTGAGCTCCAGGTATGTCGGCTCGATGATTCCAAAGAAAAGCTACCAAGGATTGGTGGTTAGGAGAGCTCGGATCGTATCAGCCAACTGAACTTGTTCTACTACAGCCCAGTCGATACAGCGGCCCGCAGTTAAAGGTCGGGCCCATGTATTTGGAAGAGTTCTTCTTAGGGCCCGTTGCGGAATTGTAGGAAAGGGTGGCGAATTTTCGCAGTAGGGCCCGAGGAAGATGACTCTCCCTTTCGTTTCTTCGAAGCGGGGACGATGACTTTCTTTCCTCGTGAAGATGACATGGTAAACCTGCAATTGGAATCATCAGTTCGTCTTGTTGAGTAGACAAGGTAAAATGGAACTAAATTTTAAGAGGGAAAAGGCATAAATATGTTCAGCCACAAAAATTAAAACAATAAGTTCAATAGCATACTTTTGTGGCATTGCATGGTAGTATGAGTAAGAATGGCAAAAAATTTTAGGGAATGCAACATGATATATGGATGAAAAATGTCAACACAAAAAGCATGAATATTTCAACTATCCTAAACATGAATAGTCACTTCTAACTAATCAAATGGAGTAAAGAAATCATGCAATGAATAAAAACTTGAACATGAGAAAGATGATAGTTATTCTAGATTATGACATTTAAGTGATAAAAATATGAAAATAACATGAAAACTTACATAATATTATGATAAATAGCCTTAGAAATCAGTAAAATAGACAAGGAAGAAGTAAACAAATGCTAGGAAGGGAGGATTGAGCGTCAAAAATGGAGTTGGAGGCGGCACACGGGCATGGCATGGAAGCCGTGTGAACTTGCAGCGGCTAGTGTTAGGGTTTTTGAGTGGGGAAGAAAATAAATAGTGCAGCCTATTTATAGATTTTGGGCCACGAGGCCAGGGGACACGCCCGTGTTCCCCAATTTCAGCCTATGTGTTTCGTGTTTTTCCTATTTTGGTGCGTCTGTAATTCATCCACGCCCGTATACCTTGGGCATGTTGGTGCACACAGCCGTGTCACACGACCGTGTCTAGCTTCGTTCGCTTCTCCCACGCCCGTGTATGCTGCCCACGCCCCATGTTAATTTGATAGGTTCGACCACGGGTACTAGACACGGGCGTGTCGCACGCCCGTGTTGTTTTGGCAGGTTAGCCCACGGCCATGTCGCATAGCCGTGGCGATTTATCGCAGCCCATGTTTTGGGAAAATCTTTGCCCTGTTTCCACACGGTCCTAAGCACGCCCGTGTGCTTGGCCGTGTCTCTGTGGTGAACCTGTTTTCAAGAGCTCCGTTAGTAGGTTAGGTGTTAAACACTAAAATTTAAAGCAGTTAATACAGTTAGTGCCCGGGTTGCCTCCCGAGAAGCGCTTATTTATAGTCTAAGCTCGACTTACCTCCCCGTTGATTGGTCATGGTGGTTTGAGGAATTCATACTCTTTATTCCTGCTATCAATCTCATTAAAATAAGGTTTTAGACGGCTGTTGTTTACCTTAAAAGTGCCGAACTTGGGGTGACTTACCTTGACTGTACCGAATGGGAAAATATTAAGTACCGTAAGAGGGATTTCTTTATTCGAGTTGGTAGTGACAATGTGAGGATCTGCGGCATCTAGTAAGACTTTATCTCCAACCTTAAGTTTATTTGGAAAGGTATCGAGCTCATTCTGGCTTAGTTTTTGTTTATCCTGTGTTCTTGGTTTAGTTGTTCGCCATTCATCTAGCTCCTCTATTTGCAGCCTTCGTTCTTCATGAATAGGTCCTATATTGCTGCTAGAACATAGCTCGTGTACTTCTTTCAAACTCAATTCCTGTAAAGTAGGTTGCGTCATATTGTTAGTTTTAGTAGACTGGTGTGGACAATTACCTTCAATTTTTGATGTGTTGCCAGAATTATGAGCTTGAAGGGTGATTGTTTCGTCTCCTACACGAAGTGTGAGCTCACCTGTGCCAACATCAATAATTGTTTTAGTAGTTGCTAAAAAGGGCCTCCCTAAAATCAAAGGGGTGTTGTTATCCTCCTCTATGTCTAGAACAACAAAGTCAACAGGGAATATAAATTTATCAATTTTAACTAGTACATCTTCAATAATACCCCTAGGAAATCTTATAGTTTTATCTGCTAATTGAATGCTCATCCTAGTCTGTTTGGGTTTCCCAAGACCTAGTTGTTTAAACATTTTGTAATAACGTTAGTGCTTGCCCGTAAATCAGCTAATGCATTATTAACATCCAAACTACCAATTAAGCAAGGAATTGTAAAACTCCCTAGATCTTTTAATTTGTTGGGTAGCTTATTTTGTAGAATAGCTGAGCAAACTAAGTTTAGTTCCACATGCGACGCTTCGTCCAATTTCCGCTTGTTTGCTAAAAGCTCCCTTAAAAATTTTATTGTATTCAGCATCTGCGAAAGAGCTTCAATAAACGGTAAGTTAATATGTAATTTTTTCAAAAGTTTAAGGAATTTACCGAATTGTTCGTCTGAGCAGTCTTTTCTTGTCGCATTAATGTATGGCACACGAGATTTATATTCTACACTCACCATTTTGTTTTCATTATGACTTATACCACCTTTACCTTTGCACACCACAGTTTCTTGCCTTGGTTCTGGCTCAGGCTCAACGAATCCTTCTTCATCTTGAACATTGATTGCGTTGAGCTGTTCCTTTGGGTTAGGTTCAATATTGCTTGGCAAGCTACCTTGTGGTCATTCTGAAATTAGTTTGGATAGTTGACCTATCTAAGTTTCGAGCCCTTGGATTGGTGCTTGTTGATTTTTAAGTGTTGTCTCGGTATTCTGGAAACGAGTTTCTGACACCGCAATAAATTTGGACAGTATCTCCTCAAGGTTCGGCTTTTTCTCTTGTTGGTAAGGTGGTTGTTGGAAGCCTGAGGGTGGTGGTGGTCTCTGATTTCCTTGACTTCCCCATAAGAAGTTTGGGTGATTCCTCCATCCTGCGTTATAGGTATTACTGTCAGGATTATTTTGAGATCGAGGATTATTACCCAAATAATTTAATTGCACATTCTCCATGTTGTGGCCATAGGTTTGATATTCTGGATTACTCGATCCACCTCCACTCGCTTCACATTACATTACTGGGTGAACATGCGTAGAACCAAGTAAACCGTCAATCTTTTTATTTAGAAGTTCTACCTGATTTGACAACATAGTAACCGAGTCAACGTTATAAACGCCGGTTATTTTGGTTGGCTTAGTCATCATGACTTGCTACTGATAGTTATTTAGTGACATCTCCTCAATAAATTCGTAAGCCTCTTCAAGTGTTTTGTTGTTGATGGTTCCACCAGCGGCTGCATCAATCATCTGTCTTGTTGAGGGATTCACACCATTGTAGAACATTTGAACTTGAAGCCATAGAGGTAACCCATAGTGAGGGCACCTTCACAGTAGGTCCTTATATCTCTCCCATGCATCGTAAAGTGTTTCTAAATCCATCTGCACAAAAGAAGAGATATCATTATGTAACTTGGTCGTTTTAGCCGACGAAAAATATTTTAATAAAAACTTTTCGGTCATTTTTTCCCAAGTAGTGATAGACCCTCGTGGTAACTAGTTCAGCCACTGTTTAGCCTTGTTCTTTAGTGAAAAAGGGAATAACCAAAGACGAATGGCTTCATCAAAGACGCCATTAATTTTAAAAGTATTGTAGATTTCTAGAAAATTTGCCAAGTGAGTGTCGGGATTCTCATCCTACAAACTATCAAACTGAACAAATCGCTGTATCATTTGAATCGTGTCAGGTTTCAGTTCAAAATTATTTGCAGCAATAGTAGGCCTAACTATACTTGACTCAGTTCCTGTTAAATTTGGTTTAGCATAATCATACATAGTACGAGGAGCAGGATTCTGATTCGCTAATTCAGCGGGTATCACAAGAGGTAGCTGATTGTCTTGATTTTCAACCATCTCTTCGGTTGTAGTTGAGATATCATCCTCTTGCTCTTCTTTTGTGTATCTTAGGCTTCGCCTTATTTCTCGTCGGTTTTCTACGAGCTGTGCAATCAATTTCTTCGTCAAACAGTAGTGGTCCCGACGGGTTTCTTCTAGTCATAAACTATAAGAACCTGCCAGAAGAAAGAAAAAGAAAATTAATAAATAGAAATAAAAATAGAAATAGAAATTAAATTAAATTGCAAGAAAAATAAATGGCTAAAGTAATAAAAATTGAGTGTTCCTAATATTTTAGTCCCAGCAACGGCGCCAAAAACTTGATCGTGATTTTCCGTGATAAGTTTTATAAATTTATAATTAATCATTCTTGAAACTAACTATTATCACGACGTAGGTAAGTGTACCTATCGAACAGTAGTATAGCTTTAGCAAGACCGGATTGTCAAACCCAAAGGACTAAAAGTACTAGTAATAACTGTCTTTTTATTATCTACCCTAAGAAATAAAGGGGTTTGTTTTAACTAACTAATTAATTAATCTAAGAAGTTGCAGAAAATAGAATTGGGAAATTACTTTTGGGAAAAAT
Source organism: Gossypium anomalum (assembly GCA_025698475.1). Lineage (NCBI taxonomy): Eukaryota > Viridiplantae > Streptophyta > Magnoliopsida > Malvales > Malvaceae > Gossypium > Gossypium anomalum. Next base: position 24,988,044 of record CM046966.1, read on the forward strand.
GATTGATTTAGGACAATACCTAAGGAAAAATCCACCTAGACTTTTACTTGTTATTCTGGCTCCGAACTAGACGATTTATTCATTTAACTTATTCTGTAGAAATCCCTAAGTTATATTATTATCCCTATTTAAGACTAATAACATCTAATCCCTAGGTTGAATAACCGAGACTTTTCTCTAATTAACACCTTAGGGTTGTATTAACTCGATCTATGGATTCCCTTATTAGGTTTCACCCTAATTCTGCAAAATCTTGTCACCCTATCTCTAGGCGCGCAATCAACTCCGCTTAATTATGACAAAGTCACTCTTAGCCAAGGACTATTCATCCTCCAACTAAGAGCATTAACTTGAGGTGATATCCTGAAATACCAAAACAAGAATTAAGAACACATAATTAAGAACAAGTCAAATATTTATCATACGATTCAGAAAATAATAACAGGATTCATATTAGGTTTCATCCCCCTTAGGTATTTAGGGGTTTTAGTTCATAACTAAATAAGAAAACATCTCAGAATTATAAATAATACAAAACATAAAGAAAACCCAAAACTCCTGAAGGGAAATTGAGGAGAAATCTTCAATCTTGATGATGAATCCGGCTTCTGAGATGGATCAATCGGCTTCCTTGTAGTAATTCCTTACTCCCTATTCTCCGTCTCCCTTTTAGGCTACCTCTAAGGTGCTTAAATAGGCTTTAGAAGGCGTCCAAACCCTAGAAATCACCTTTTTTTCGAATAGAACTTAACTAGGGCTCGGCAGGGACATGCCCGTATGACACAGCCGTGTACGATTACTTCAGGCTGTGGTCGAGGCTGAGATATCAACACGCCCATGCTAAGGTCGATTTGGGCAGTGGTCGAGCCTGTTAGATTGGCACGGGCATGTGTTCTGCCCGTGTGAGGAAGTCCCGGCCGTGTTGTTTTCCCTTATAGGCCCGTTTTCTCCATTTTTGGCCTGTTTCTCGTTCTTTTCGTCCTCCTATTCTCACCTAAGTATAAAACATGAAATTAAAGGATTAGGAGCATCAAATTCACCAAATCTAAGGAGAAATCATTCATAAACGTGTTAAGAGAGGGATAAAAATATGTATAAATTACGGTTTATCACCTACACTCTATGTGGAGATAAAATCGACCCACCCATCCCTACACTCCAGAATATAGTACCGGTTGCGGCACTAACAGTATTTGTAGCAAAGCTGCCAGTAATAGGCTTATAGCCTTTCAGTACACTACCTCCAATATCATATATCCCACCCCATGCAATGCAACATTATATAAATGTACATACAATAAAAATGGCATGCTCAAACAGTCATACATCACATAAGGGTATATCCGTTATTTACCTCATAGGGGTTGTAACACCCCCTAACCGTATCTGTCGCTGGAATAGAGTACGAGGCATTACCGAGGAGTACGAAACACTTACAGATAATTTAAATGTATTTTCATAACAACTTGTCTCGATTTCATACTGTTTCATATTTAAGCTTTACTCACCACAGTATTTGAAATATCATCCTTATGCAAATAGCACACATGAGTTACATAATTTCATAATTATAAATGAACACATTTGTCAAACATATTCCATATTTATATATCAATGTCTCATGTCTCCATGTATCAATAACCGTCATTTTTATTATTTTTCAGATAAGTATGTGTAACCATTCATAAGCATGCAATTCACCGTTTCTTCCTATCAATCACAATTTCAAATGACAAATTCATGTGAATGAGCTCAACCTCATTAGCTATTTAAATCATGTCACTTTGATCCACATACTCATAATTTACTAACATAACCTGTCAAACACAATCTCTGAAGGATGAAATCATATAAAATTTCAACGTTTACTAAAATCTGCCATATAAATTCAAATAATAATTACCAAAACTTTGTCAAATTGGAGAATGTATTACGTTCATTGGTCTGCACTGATATACACTGAATTTTACTGATAATCACTGATGTCGTAGCATAACTATGGTCTTTACACTAAAATGTCATAACTCAGCTATGGTCTTACATCTTAAACACATATCACACCAATGCCATATCGCAGATATGGTCTTACGCGGAAATGGCTTGTCATTTGTAGCCGAAGCTACCACCATTCTCTGATCAGGTAGCCAAAGCTACCACTTCTCACTGATCAGATTACTTATTATCAAATTAGGAAATGTCTTATGAAATTAAGTACGTCGTTACTCAGTGCCACAATTCACAAATCAGTATGGTTTTCCTTATTGAGATACCATACCTACATTTCACAACTCGGTATGGGAAATGCCATACCTACATTTCTTAACTCAGTATGGATAATACCATTCCTATGTTTCACAACTCGGTATGGGAAATGGCATACCTACGTTTCTTAACTCAGTATGGATAATACCATACCTACATTTCACAACTCGGTATGGATGATACCATACGTACTTTTCACAACTCGGTATGGGAAATGCCATACCTACATTTCTTAACTCAGTATAGCATACCTACGTTTCACAACTCGGTATGGGAAATGCCATACCTACGTTTCTTAAATCAGTACGGATAATACCATACCTACGTTTCACAACTCGGTATCACAACTCAGTATGGTTAATACCATACCTACGTTTCAGACTTTACCATGGACCAACCATTGTCTTTTCCGTCAATTCATCTTGTCACTGAACTGAAGTGCTCAATTTGATCATTTATTCAATTTTCATGCTTTTACATTATTCACGATTTTATCATCAAGACATATGAAATAACACATCATGAAATTCATAAAATTAACAAATGGTCACTAAAATTTAGTTATACAAACTCACAAGTTTGATTTTTGTATTATAACGATAATCATAATTTCATAATAAATATTCCAAATAAAACATTATATCATTTCTAATTCAACATTTATCGATTATAATCGGGCATGTGATCAATTTATACACAAGTCATTCATATATATATTTATTTTTCCTCCTCCTCCTCTCCATCCACATCCTTAGTATAAATAACACATTTGTAAGTAACATTATCCATAATTTTCACTATTTACTTATGTGAATATTCAAGCTATCCATCCATGTCATATTCACTAAATTATTTGTATCTTAAGCTACAGAACTCCAAATTAAGATCCGCTAAATTTCCCTGAAACTAGACTTATATATCTTCTTACCATAAAATTTTCAAAATCTTTGGTTTAACCAATAAGTACAGTTTATTCTTTAAAGTCACCCCAGTTCTGTTGCCTGACAGTTCCAGCCCTTCTTCACTAAAAATTAATTATCTCCTCGTACAGGATTCTAATGATATTCCTATTTGTTTCTCTTCAAAATAGACTCATTTAAGATTCTAAACAAATAAATTTAAGCCTATATTTATTTTTCTCCAATTTTTGATGATTTTATTAATTCAAAACAGGGGAACCCGAAATCATTTTGACATTGTCTCACAAAACTTATTATATCTCATGATTTACAATTTCATTACTTACACCGTTTCTTCTATAAGAAACTAGACTCAATAAGATTTAATTTCATATTTTATTCAACCTCTAATTCAATTTCTATAATTTTTGGTGATTTTTCAAATTTAGACTATTGCTGCTGTCCAAAACTGTTTTAGTGTAAAATGTTGATTTTCATTTTGCCCTAAATTTCACAATTCATACAATTCAGTCCTTGCTCAATTAACCCCTCAATCAAGCTAATTTTCTCAATTAATACTTTTCCTAGACATTATAAGTTATTTCATAACTACTGAAATTCAGAATTTCCACATAAAACTCTAACTTCAAACTCTTTTACAATTAGGTCCCAAACATTCACTTTCTATTCAATTCTTTCAATAAAATCAGCATATAAACAATTTAAAGCTCTAATTCCATGCCAAATCATCATATACTTCCAGCATATATTCATAGCAACTGTCAATTTCTTTCATAGAATCAAAAACTAATGAATTCAACAAGTGGACCTAGTTGTAAAAGTCACAAAAACACAAAAATTTCAAGAAATAATCAAGAATTGAACTTACTTGCAGTAAAAATATGAAAAACCACCTTAAGGGAACTCTTCCATGGCATTTTTTCTGATGAGAATGCAGAAAAATAAAGAGAAATCTAGATAATTCCACTTTAGTCCTAGCTTTATTAAGTAAATTTTGTAATTTTCCAATTTTGCCCTTAATTCTCCTTATTTTCTTGCTGATTTCATGCCCTTGTCGTCCAGCCCAAATAGACCTTGGGTCTATTTTCCTTTTAAACCCTCTTTCTTTTATCATTTAAGCTATTTATTCATTTCTCATAATTTTACATTTGATACAATTTAGTCCTTTTTGTTCAATTAACTATCAGTACTTTAAAATTTCTTGACGAAACTTTAATACTATCTTATTAACACTCCATAAATATTTATACAAATATTTATGGCTCGATTTAAAATTCTCGAGGTCTCGATACCTCATTTTCGATTCTAATTATTTTAATATTTATTTTTAGTACACTATTCACTATTTCAAAATTTTTTCTAACTTCACATTTAACTTATACTCATTAAATTAATAATATTTCCTACTCATTTGTCGGATTTAGTGATCTCGAATCACTATTCCGACACCATTGAAAATTAGGCTGTTACAGGGTATAGTAGCCATTTCTAAGATTAGGGTCTAAATATACTTACCGACCCAACAGTAGGTCCACAGTTGTCTTAGGCGACCCGTACAACCTTAACAGTTAAACAACGAAAATGGGCCCAAGCCCATAATACGGCCCATTCAGACCTACAAGCCCGTGTGGCCCAATAAGCCCAAAAATGGCCTTGGCCTGACCCACTAATCTCAATATGTCTGTGTGATTTACTCGTGTGGGGCCCACACGGCCCATTTTTAGCCCAACATGGCCCAAACTGGCCAAACCCATGAAATTGCTCATGGTGGCCCCTTACAATCATACGCCCTCGTTTTGAGCGTTCAAAATACATCACAAGCGTGGGCACGCTTGTATAACATTAACAGGCATAATTTCTGGCTTTTGTCGATTCATGGTTATAATAGTGTGATTACACACCTGCTCGGATTCTAGGTACGCAACCCCTCCTGAAACGAGCTGCACCTAAACAATTGGCCATACAATAACTCATGTCAGATCCCTCTTATACCTAAACCAAACCGTTCCATTCACATTACCTTACCACTCCGAAACAGACGTAGTCTAGTACTCCGAAGATAAATCACTTCCGTTACGATTAGAAACTGCTAACCACAATTAATGAGACCAAAAGTTAGAACTTAAGGAAAATAAATACAACCCAACCGATTGAGGCAAAACTTCTACCATTACCAACTGACTTACCACACTGACCCACGTAAGGTAGAACAAATAGTCTCAAGAACAGAGAAATCAGTGGAAGAGAGAATTAATCTGGAACAGTAAATAAGGGGGTAGTGATTATAAAATAAAATAGAAGAAGGAAATGGTGTCCATACCAGTAAATCCGAAAAGGAAATAATAGGGCAGAAATTTACCAGACAACATTCGGCCAAAGGAGGAGCATTTGAATGAAGGGAAGATACGATATGCGGCCAAGATGCAAGAGGTCAGAAGTGAGGAATTGAGAGAGGAAAGAAATATTGAGAGGAAGAAGGAAGAGAGAATCGGCCAAAGTATGCTATCAACAAAGGGAAGTAATAGACTCAAAGAAACTTAGAGAAATGGACAGAAGACATTCGGCCAAGAAAGTAAGAAGAAGAACCAGCTTAGCAAAAGAATAACCAAAATGCACCACGATCACAAAAGGCAGAAACCCAAATGGCCAATGAGACAATCGGCTATCAAAGGCACAACCAAGAAAGAAAAAAACGAAGAGAACAACTGAGCAATTGTTACCGAAAATGAAAACAAAACTAAGCAGTTTCGGTACTACATGCCTAAGACCAATTTCTGGCACAAGGAGAGTCCCACTTTCGGCAGACAATTTCCTCACATCAACCTCCCTCGTCCTCTCCTAAAATCTCTCCCCAAAACCCTCCTTGAATTCAGCTATACACTTTCCACCTCCCCCAACACTCTCAACCGCCCATACACATTGTTATCCCATTATCACTTAATCTCTTACACGGCATAGCAGCAAAAAGAACACCATTTTGTGCAACAAGGCTTGAACTCCAGACCTACTAGCAGCAGTAACACGCCTCTATCCCCTGAACCAACCAGCTTTTTATGACACATCCTTCTCATGTTTATTTAAGAGTCTTACTATTAGGAGACAGGGTTTACCCAAGCCAAAATCAAAATTTAGTACAAGCCAATGCTTGAACTCAGGACCTCTCCAACACTCCTCAGGATACTCAACCACTGAAGCAAGCATACATTTTATGCAATAATCATACAAAAATGAATACTTAAATTTTTAGGGCGTTACAATTATGGTCATTTCCCTAAACACATATGGTCTCAAGAAACTTGTTAGTCATGTATATCATGTAAACATCAAAAATAAAAAATGAGCTCATCATGTAATAACTTTCATAAACATGTACTTTTCATATCATATTTCCATATAACATGTGCATTTCTATAATCAATCATCTTAAGTTCAATTCAACCATGTCAAAACTATTCCCGTTGAATTTATTTGAAATATCTATGGATACACATGTAGTACACTCAAAGTGTACAAAATTGTAAATCGTCAACTCATACTCAGGGGCACCCAATTAGGGCACATAATCAAGAAGCACTCTCGCGAGCCATATAACAGGATGCTCATATAAGCCATATAACAAGAAGCTTATCCAGGCCAAATCAGGAAACTCATAAGAGTTTAGAATAGGAAGCTCATTGAGCTTAACAGGTAACTCCGAAGAGCTATTATCAGAGAGCTCTGGATAGCCATATAACAGGATGTTCAAGCGAGCCATGTCAGGAAGCTCACAAAAAGCTTATATCAGAACGCTCATAAAGAGCTGCTTTTGTGTCCGCAATATATGCAAGATCACGACCGATCATATAACAGGACGCTCACAAAGAGCTGCGGTAGTCCGCAACATATGCAAGGTCATTACCGATCAGGATGCTCGCAGGAACATGTATCAGGAAGCTCGAGAAGGCTTATAACAGGATGCTCATAAGAGCTATGGTGTGTCTGCAACATATGCAAGACCACAACCAATCGAAAAATCCTGTATCCATCGAATTCCATTATTCAAACGGAACTTATCATGTATCGGGCTACGTCGGATATAAGATTTATTTCATACTCATGACAATGATACAATTCACATACACATTATTCAATTTAAAACATATAAATACACAATTTAGTTACACGAGCTTACCTCGTCACTTGTTCGTGTACGAAAATCTACAAATCCGACACTTTTTCTTTTTCTCGATCTAATTTCATATTTGAGTTATCCGGATCTATATAAATGAATTTAATATCAATTTAATCCATTTCATATTTAATTTAATTCAATTCACATCCTACGCAAAATGGTCTTTTCATAAATGACGATTTCGTCCCTAGGTTCGGAAAATGAATTTCATGAAATTTAATCCTTATTCCAAGTCTAACCGATTTTTACATATAACATTTACAGCACATATATTTCATAAAAATCAAAAATTTTCCATGCATTTTACATCCTTACAATTTAGTCCCTAAATCATAATTTTATGAAAATTCACTTTACAAAAGTTGTTTATCTATCAACAACCTTTCATTTTCTATCATAAATTTCAAATTTTCAGCATATTCATCCACGCCAAAATTTTAATATTTTAATATCTTTTCAAATTGATTCCCAAAATAGATAGGTTAGGTTATTCCGATCTCAAAATTATAAAAATTACTAAAAACGGGACATGATTACTTACCTAATTAAGCTTGCTTGATTTTTTTTCTCTTTCCTAAGGTTTCCATAGAAAATTTGGGAAAGATGATGAAATAAGATGATATTAGGTTATTATCATCTTTATTTATTCCAAATTCCAATTTAGTCATTTTCTTTTTCTAATTTTCCATAGATGAATCATCAAAAATATCTACTAACTTTTCTTAATGGTATAATTACGTTATAAGGACCTCAAGTTTTGAATTCCATAACTATTTGATACTTATAGCTACTAGAACTCTACTTTTGCATTTTATGCAATTTGGTTCTTTCTATAATTAAACATATAATCGGTAAAATTTTCTTATTAAAATTTTCATAAGTCTTTCCTATCATGATGCAGACCATGCAATAATTTTAAAATAAATTTTCTTTCTAACTCGGATTTGTGGTCCCGAAATCACTATTCTGATTTAACTGAAAATGGGTTGTTACAACTCTCCCCCTTAAAGAATTTTCGTCCTCGACAATCTTACCAGTAAAGAGGTTCAGATATTGCTTTCTCATGGTATCCTCCGGTTCCCATGTAGCTTCTTCAATCCCATGTCGTTGCCAAAGAACTTTCACTAGAGCTACCTTTTTATTTCTTAACTCTTTTGTTTCACGTGTTAAAATTTTGATCGTTTCCTCATTGTAAGTCATGCAAGGCTGAATTTCAACTTCTGTTGGAGAGATAACATGTGAAGGATTTGACCGATACCGTCGTAACATAGATACATGAAAAACATTATGAATTCTATCAAGCTCTGGCAGTAATGCTAATTGATATGCAACTGGTCCAATTCTTTCAATAACTTTATACGATCCAATGAACCGTGGACTCAGTTTTCCTTTACGATCAAATTGGAGAACTTTCTTCCAATGTGATACTTTCTTCCAATGTGATACTTTCAAGAATACCTTATCTCTAACCTAAAATTCTATTTCTTTTCGTTTAAGATCAACATGAGACTTTTGACAGTCAGGGGCCGCTTTCAAACTATCCCAAATCACTTTTACCTTTTCTTCAATTTCATGGATCAAATCAACTCCGTGTATCTTTTTCTCACTAAGCTCTATCCAGTACAATGGAGTTCTACATTTACCACCATACAAAGCCTCATACGGTGCCATTTTAATACTTGACTGATAACTATTATTATTTGCAAATACAACTAAAGGCAAATATTTTTCCTAGTTACCTTTAAATTCCAACACATAACACCGAAGCATATCTTCTAAAATCTGTATCACACGTTCGGATTCTCCATCAGTCTAAGGATGGAATGCGATGCTAAAATGTAACTGTGTACCTAAAGTTTCTTGTAACTTATTCCAAAATCGGTATGTAAACCGGGGATATCTATCAGAAATAATGGAGACTGGTACCCCATGTAGTCTAACAATCTCATAAACATATAACTCAACCAATTTATCTAGGGAAAAATTCATACGTACTGGAATAAAGTGTGCAGACTTTGTTAATCGGTCGATGATTACCCAAATGGCATCTTTCTTTTTCAGAAATAAAGGTAACCCTGATACAAAATCCATAGTAACTATTTCTCATTTCCATTCTGGTATTGTAACTGGCTGTAATAATCCCGAAGGTACCTGATGTTTAGATTTTACTTGTTGACATATCAAACATTCTGATACAAATTTTGAAATGTCACATTTCATTCCCAGCCACCAGTACATCTTTTTCAAATTATTGTACATTTTGTTACTCCCCGGATGCACAGACATAATACCATTGTGAGCTTCGTACAATATCTTCTGTACCAATTTTGAATTCTTCGAATCACATATTCTGCCTCTGAATAATAGACAATTATCAGACCCAATCTAAAATTCTGAATCAGAATTCAACTCACACTGTACCTGTTTAGCTCGTAATTCATCATCATTTTTTTAAGCTTCAAAAATCTGCTGCAGAAACGTCGGTCTAGCTTTTAACTCAGCTATGATTGAACCATTATCAGATAATGACAATCTGGTGTTCATTACTCACAAGGCAAATAGGGATTTTCTGCTCAGAGCAGCTGCAACCACATTTGTTTTTCCCGGATGATAATCAATAACCAAATTATAATCTTTTAACAGTTCAAGCCACCTGCGCTGTCTCAGATTCAAATCCTTTTGCGACATCAAATACTTTAAACTTTTATGATCAGTAAATATATGGCATTTTTCACCAAACAAGTAATGTCACCAAATTTTCAATGCAAACACTATAGCTGCAAACTTTAAATCATGTATCAGGTAATTCTTTTCATGTGGTTTTAATTGTCTAGAAGAATAAGCTATTACTTTACCTTCTTGCATTAAGACACAGCCTAAACCATTCAATGATGCATCACTGTAAATTACAAATTCCTTACCTGATTTAGGCTGAACTAACACGGGTGCTTTAGTCAACAAGGCTTTCAATCTGTCAAAACTTTGCTGACATTTATTTGTCCATTTAAATTTCACATCTTTCTGCAATAATCGTGTCATCAAAGAAGCTATCATAGAAAACCCTTGTACAAATCTCCTATAATAATCGGCTAATCCCAAAAAACTTCTAACTTCAGACACATTTTTCGATGGCTTCCAATTAACAATGGTTGATATTTTATTCGGGTCAAACCTGATGCCTTCAGCAGATACTATATGTCCAACACATATACAAGATAAGCATCATACCCTTTTCTGATATATTTCTGTGCTGATATAAATGAGATTACATTGGACAATCTATCCAGTTTATCAAATTTAACACGAAGTAATTCACCATTCTGACATTTTAACACTATATTTCTGTTTACAATTTACCACTGCATCATTTTGAGTTAACCAATCCATACCCAGAATTACATCAAATTCATCAAATGACAACAACATTAAATCAGCCAAGAAACAATAACCCTCAAATGACAACAACATTAAATCAGCCGAGAAACAATAACCCCGTACCATTAACGGACAATTTTTACAAACTTTATCCACCATCACATACTAGCCCAAGGGGTTCGAAACTTTAACCATGAATTCAATGGACTCAACAGGTAAATTTTTAATAGACACTAAATTCGTGCACATGTATGAATATGTTGAACCAGGATTAATTAAAGTAGTAAAATCAGTATCAAGAAAAGAAAATGTATCAGTAATAACATTAGGTGCAGAAGCATCCCCACGTGCATGTATAGCATATGTTCTGGCTAGTGCTTGTGCTTCAGATTTAGCAGATGAATCTTTTGTAGCACCTCGGCTATCACTGACATTGCCAGGATGATGGGGTAGTCTACCTCTCGAGCCAGGGTTACTTGGCTTTGAAATCTGAATAGTATCTTTTTCAAGACTTTCTGGACAATCTTTAAGATAGTGGTCAAGAGAACCACATCTAAAACAGGCTCCGCTTCTCATACAGCACTCCCCAAAATGAAATTTATTACAATGTTTACATCTAGGGTTGGGACTACCACCATATTGTAAAGCACCTGCAAGGTTTCTGTACTTAGTAAGATACGATTCCCATCATCCTTGGATAGAATAGATGAGCTAACCATTAGAGTATGGACACTCTTTGCATGAGACATAAAGCTCTTTTCAAGTAAATTGCAGATGTACTTTCTTTAACAAAGATGAAGACACCCTGTGGAGGAGAGAGTAACCTCAATCCCTAGAATATAGTGGAGATCACCCATGTCTTTAAGTGAGAACTCATCATTCAACTGTTGGAAAAAGCTATTTATATAGCTAGGCATACTTCTAGTAATGATAATGTCATCCACATACACAAGCACATAAAGTGTGGAGTTAGTCGTAATTCTAACAGATAGAGATGTATCAGATTTGGATATAACAAAGCCAACAGAAAGGAGAAAACACTTCAATTTATCACATCAGACACGCAGAGCCTAACGGAGCCCATACAAAGCTTTCTTCAGATGACAGACTAAAGGTTTGCACATTGAACATACCCCGGAGGTTGTTACATGAACATTTCATCAGAAGATCGCCATTCAAAAAAGCATTATTCACATCGACTTGACGGAGCTGCCATCCTTTGGAGACTGCAATAGACAAGATGACTCGAATAGTAGCAGGTTTTACCACCGGACTAAACGTTTCCTTAAAATCATACCCAAGTACCTGAGAACATCCTTTTGCGACTAACCGAGCTTTTTGATGAGTGAGAGTGCCATCAGGATTTTTCTTGACTTTGAAAAGCCATTTACATCTGATTGCCTTGTGATTATGTGGTAATTGAACAAGATCCCAAGTGGAATTATTAATGAGAGCATCATATTCAGCTTGGGCTGCAGCACGCCATTCCGTGGTAGAAAAGGTCTCCTCAATTGTATGAGGTTTAATAGTCTCAACAGGCAAAGCCTTGGGCTTAAAAATACTAGTCTTAAACTGAGTAACCATCGAATGAGTATTTGTCAAAGACAAAGAAGATGACGGAATAAGAAGAGAGGATGGAATATTAGTAGTAAGCACGGTAGGACTAGGAACACCATCACCATTGGGTAAGAAGGAAGAACTAAGTGGCTCACGATCAGAGCCCACCTCAGCCTGAGGATTGTCAGAGACAGAGGGTGAAGGGAAGAAAACAAGAGGTGAAGATGATGCAGGCGGTAGAGTGAACAAAAACTCCATGGGCCGAGAAGGGACAGTCTTAACAAAAGGAACAAAAGTTGAAATAGGACCAGACAAAAGACATAGAACCCCCTATATAGACGAATGAGACAAAAACCTTTATTCATCAAACACAACATGATGAGAAATGACGATCTTACCATCAGGTATGAGACATTGATATCCTTTATGTTGAGAACTATATCCAAAGAACATATAGATTTGAAAACAAAAATCCAACTTATGATACAGAAACGGACGAAAATATGGAAAACAACAACATCCAAATACTCGTAGATATATTTGGGATCTTGTCCATGAAGAGCCCTATATGGAGTCTATCTGTTCAGAACTGAGGTAGGAAGACGATCAATGAGATGAACAGCACAGCAAAATGCATAGCCCCAATATTCCATAAAAAGATTCGCTTTGGCCAAAAGTGTGATGCCCATGTCAACAATATGCCGATGTTTGCGTTCAGCCACCCAATTCTGTTCGGAGGTATGTGAACAAGATAATCGATGAATTATCCCTTGAGCTGCTAAAATAGACTTGAAAGCTCGAAATTCTCTGCCCCAATCACTGTGAAATTGTTTGATATTTTTCCCAAACTAAATTTTGACTAATTGTTGAAACTGAACAAAGCAATCCATCATATGAGACTTTTGGCGAATAAGATAAATCCATGTAAAGCGAGTGCACATGTCAATAAATGATACATAATACCAATTACGACTACATGTAACTGACGCAGGCCCTCATAGATCGGAGACAACCAAGGGAAACAGATCATTATATTCAGTAGTAGAGTTGAGAAAGGGCAATTTATGAGACTTCCCCTTTTGACAAGTAGTACAAACATTATCAAGGCAAAATTTAGTGGAAGCAATATTACATTTATCTAAAATAGATTTAATAACAAAAGCAGAGGGTGACCAAGCGTTTGTGCCACAGAGAAAAAAATAGCACCGTTGTCAGATTTATTCTAGAGTCCAACGTGAGTAGTAGAAGGAGCTTCAACAAACTGAGCAAACGCAACCAGCGGAGAAAAGTGATAGAGCCCACTACGAATGTAACCCCTCAATAAAATTTCCCAAGTCACGATGTCCTTAACAACACAATACGTTAGATGAAATTCAAAAAATACGTTATTGTTAGTGGCAAATTGAGACACAGACAGGAGATTCTTCCATATATTTGGTACACACAAAACATTAGATAAACGAAGTAATTTAAACTGTATAGGTAAAACGGAATGTCCAATATACAAAATCTTGGTGGAACTCTCGTTACCCATTAATAGAGAGGATGTACCTGAGTAATGTGTAGAGTCATGCAAAGCAGAGGCATCGCAATATACATAATGTGTAGCCCCTGAATTTGGATACCAAGATGCAGTTTCAACGGGCATAGGAATATAGGAATCAGTGCCGTCACAGTTTAAACCGAAGTGAGTGGCATTAATATGAGACCCAGTGGAGTCAGAAACATCGGATGCATGCAAGTGAGGTAGACGAGGGAGCCCAATGCATGGATCAGACCCAGTGTAAACACGAGCCCTTGTTTTGGCCTGCTAAAGAATGGACGGCCCAGACATATTACAAACACCACCACCTGAAGCCCTAAGGTCTCGCCCATGGGCAAGAGAAGCAGCAAATTCTACATAATTTGAAGTTAGCCCATTTGGAAGAGGAGGAGCCTACGGCCCAAAAGAAGAAGAGCCACCCCCAAATTCTTGGCTTGGGCCAGACAACAATTGCCCATTAAAATGACCAAGCCTAATCGACCTAAAAATCCCATCACTAGCAGACCCAGGCACATAGTACGGTGCATGTCCAATTCTAAATTGGAATTTTAACCTACCATGGGGCCCACAGTAAGACCATCATCACTTTGTACAAATGGGTTAGAAACCCTATTATGTCGAGACAAAAGTGGCGCAGCAAATAGCCAAAAATTACCTCCCAAAAAAATGCCTTGCGACTCTGCCGAGGAAGAACCATAAAGTGGACCAGAGACCGGTGACAGAAATGACACACCAGGACTATGACGATCTACCAAATTTGACGCTTAAACCATCGACGACGGGCCATCGTACTCACTGTTATAATGGTAAAAGCACCTCTGGGCTAAATGCCCAAACCGTCCACAGATCTAACATTGTAGGCATAACCGAAACTCTCTCCCGTAGCCTCCAGACGGGGGACGGCCACCATGGACAGAGCTCACCATCGCCAGCGATGGAACGGCTTCTAAAATATTAGCATGAAGAAGCACGTCCTGTACTGCACGCACCTGGCGACTCTCATATTCGAGTAACACGTCAATGAGACGTTGTAGCGGTAAAGGTTCTGACAAGAACGATGCTAAGGTAAGGACGGCGTCGAACTCTGGAGGTAAGCCCGTAAGTACTATTTCTACCTTTTCTGCCTCCAAGATTCGAGATCCGGAAGCCTCTATCAAGGCACTTGTATTTTGAATCTTTTCTATATACTCTTTGAACGAGAGACTACCTTTCTTAAGTGAGTGAAGATCATGACGGAGGCTAGAGAGCTTCACACCTATGACTGCAGCGAAGAGATGAGCGGCAGTATTCTACACATCACACGCCATTCGAGCCTTTGTAAAAGAAGATAACAATGAGGGATTAATGGTGGAGAGTAACCAGGAAGTAAGTAACCTATCCTGTTGAACGAACGCCGAGGCATCCGCATTTGGAATGAGCGAGCCCTCCGGAGACTGCACAAAACGCGACGGAGCAGGTAATGTTCCATTCAAATAACTGGTTAACTCATATCCTTCGATGATCAACTGAACATGTTGTTGCCACTAAACGAAAGTGCCGTCATCTAACTTTACAATCTTATGACTAGGAAACGATTGGATAAGCCTAGCATCAGTGAACGCCGGACAGTCATGCTCGACGGAGGCAGAATCAGCAGAAGTAATGGTGGTTATGGAAGTAGACTCAGAGCAGGTCTCTAGCATCTTAGGCGACTGATACCATGTTAACATCTACGGTGAGTTGAAATGTATTGTGTATTGAAAGAATTATTTGTATTTAGTCTTAGTATCTTGAGTTTGTACATTATGGCAATAGTATTTATAGAATATATGAGTAACTGCTATTGCTAACAACTTAACTACTTGAATAACAAACTAACAGCTAATAGGCTAGCTTAACAACAAACTTAGCTAGCACAGTCTTTATCTATACTCTTAACAATGCGTACAATCACTGTTTGTTTCATGCTTTTGTTGATCAAATTATGAACTCTTTCAAAAAAGTAGATTTGAAGGTATGGGGCATCTAAAGATATTTTAACATCACCCTCAAGAAATGTACTCTCCTTTTCATCATCCAAGGGGAGATGCACATTCTCATCTTTTTCTTCATTCTCATTGCCCATTAACATCTCGTTAAAGGAAACCTTACGCGTTTCGAGTTCCTTCATCACCTGATCATCATCATCCACCAGATCGAAATCTTTGTTTTTTACTTTCTTAATAGCTCGTAGCAGCTCCGTCGGTAGCGGAGAGCCTTAGCATTCATTGCTAGCAAGAGCGTCCAAAGAAAGTTCCATTTCTATATGCCTTTTAAAGTGTATAACTTAGTACTTTTGATTTGTAAGAGATATAATTCTTTTGAAAAAGTTAATCATCATATTTAGCTTAAAAAAAAAGAAACAAAGGTCAGATTGAAAAAATTATCATTATACCAAATTTAACGCTATGCCCAAAAAAAAAAAGAAAAAAAGAAATACAAGTGAAATTTAATCTGTTAAACCTAAAATAAGAATAATGAATAGGCCTGGTATGATCCAAGACACGTTTTGCGTAAATCAATCTATTAAAAAGGAAACAAAAATGTGAACTGTGGGCTGGGCCTATTTTCAGTGAAATAGGCAGTCTGCAATGTGGTGGGTAAGGCTTTCTTCTTTCTCATTGTAAAAACAATAAATTTATTTATTTATATTTGATACAAAATTACATATTTTTTTATTATTTATATTTAATGGTAAATTAATTATGATAATATATTTATATTATTTTATATTAGTCTTCCCCCTAAAAACAAGGTTAATCTTTGAACTTATACCTAGCCTAAACAAGTTGTTAACCTTTCACTTGAAAATAAAAGCTTGTTAGGGTACCAATCAAATAAATAAGAAAAAAAGTATAGGGACTTCTGTAATAATTCAATTTTTTTAAAAAATATTTGGTGAACATATATAATTACAGATCGCAGAATAGATATAATAAAAAAAAAAAATAAGAGAGATGTTGAACCTTGAAGATCCAAGATGATGTGTGGGCATAGAAGACAAGTTCTGTCTAAAAATTTTGAAATGTGGGGTTTGCTTGCCCCATTCAAGGTTGAACACAACCACTTTACATGTGACCATCAATTCCATATTCGGCCTATTTTTCTAATTTGACTTCTCCTTTTTACTTATCCTTAACAAACATTCTTTTTGGTAATTAGACTTCCCCCCTCCACATGCACCAACCATCTTATATTATATTATATTATTCATAATTCCAAATTTCAATATTTATAACCTTGTGAAAAATATCTTCTTCTTTTCCTTTTTAAATGAAAAACCAATCTACTTGGATTTCAGAATAAACTATGCAGAAATAAATCTAACGTAAAGCAAAAATAGGGTTTGCATTTTGCAGAGGTGAGGCCAATTTGACGGTCAATATTTAAGTATGTGTGTGCGTTTCAGACATTGTCGATTTGCCTAAAAAGCCTAATGCGACAAATTATTGCTCTGCTATGTGCCTGAACCGCAAGGACAACCACAAATTGTTAATTTTCCAAGTACTTGGACCATTAGATTTTTCACTCTTAATTGAATTGATAAAAGATTAAATCATGAATAGTTACTTAATTTACTACCAAGTCCCCAAGGCATTAAAAAAAAATTTCTCTTTCATCTTAAGTTGTCTAGGAGTTGTGAAATTGAGAGAAATGAAAAAGAAAACTGAGGCAGATTCAGAGTCCAGAGTCTCAACAGGTAAAGCAAACTCCAGTTTCATAAACATTAAAAAAGAAAAGGTACCAATGCTGCATTATGTAAGCAAAACACGTACTTCCTATATCCTTACATTACATCAGGGAAGGAAAGAAATATCAGTAATTAAATCTAAAGGTGCAGAACTCATCATATATCTGATAAAAATGTTTCACCTAGTGGGATGATGAAGACCAAGAAACTGGGGGAGGTCAACAAGGGGATGATATGTGAAGAAAGTTGTAACTCTAAAACAGAAATGTTTTGCTAATATAAAACTGAAGGTGAAAGGAAAAGTTAAAGAACATGAAAAAAAATATCAAAATCAAAAGCAACTAAGAACATAGGATGATCCCGTTCTTACACCATCTATTGAAGACAGACAAAGGAGACGAACAAAGAAAAGCAAAATTTAAAAAAAAAAAAAAAAATTTTTGACTAGACGAAACGAAGACCATGTAAGCGTCACCATTATCGTGATACGTTTCAGTCATTGGTGCATGATCTTGACCGTCAATGGGAACCAGGGTTTCTTTTCCTTTTCTTTTTTCTTCTTTATTCTTTGATTTTCTTTTTTCTTTTTTTTTTTTTATCTTGTAAAGTCATGGACAAGGCTTGTTGGCCTGTCTGTGACGTTGAGTCTCCAAGAGAGGTAGGGGATGCCAGTATCAGAATCTCGATCAGTATCTTCAATGAACCTGAATTCATTAAGAGGGGAGAAACATGGCATTTTTTGGTTCTGATGAACCCATGAATTGTTGTGGTGATACTGATAGCCATGGTGTTGCTGTTCCAGCATTGAAGCTGTTGCACTCGATGAGTTGTTTGCATTTGCTGCTGTAGCTCTTCTTTCTTCTTTTTTGAATCGAATCCCGCAGGCATTGCAAAGTGACTGCAATTAACAGAAACAAGGATATAAGGTTGTTTGTTTTTTTTATCCCGAAGAAACAATGGAGAGATTGGGATTTGGAAATTTTGGTATACCTTTGGACCCCTCGGCCCGTTCCTCCAAAGTGGGGTTGAAGTAGTGTCGCAGTTGGCGCAGCGGCGAGCTAAGAGAGGATCGTTGCCTGAGCCGTTGCTGCTATTTCCATTGCTTCCACGGCTGGCTTTGGTGGTTTGGTGTGAATAAGGTGCGCTCTTGTTCTGCAACATGTCCCAGCAATAGTTGGTAATGCAAGGGTTACTACGTTCATGGCGGATATGCTTGTCGTCGTCTTCACAAAGACGAGTGGATGGAGTTCCCAAAGAGAGAGTGCAATCAACGGAAGAAGATGAAGAGGGCATGAAAGGGTACATGTTGGTTTCATCGCAAGATCGGTGGTTCGGCATGGAAAATAGCCACGAGGAGTTGCTTTGGCTATGATACAGGCCACATGAACATGGACCCACCATGTTTCCCTGAGAGCTACTGCACCTGTGCATTGTTTTCTCAATCGGTTTCTCTATGAATATGTGTCAAAGGCCTAACTATACCCACTGTCACCTCAATTTCAGCACTATGGGATGACCACGAAGATCGAATGGAGGTAGATTCAGAATGATCAAAAAACCAACCAACAATCGCCAACTGATCAGTGAGAACAAAATGAAAAACGAAGAAACAAAGGGATTGAAGATGAATGGAAAAAGAACAAGCTAATGCAATTGAAAATAGAAAGAATTTGATGGTGGGAGTGTATAGTTAAAGGGCAATGGCAGGGTAGTACGAGCCAAATAGTAAAACTGAGAGCCAAGTGCAATAATATAGTGTTTGAATAATAAGTTGGGAGGAAAGAGAGAGAGAGAGAGAGAGAGGGGACTGAGAAGAGTTGTTGTCTGGTAGCTTTATAAGCTAATAAAATGGCGAAATACCAGTCAGCACCTGCAGTCCACGTTGTCGTCAAATGCAAATGGAGAGATGTACATGCTTGTATAGCAAGAGAGACATAAAGATACAGACAGAGAGGGTCCCAGGTTGCATGTTACAGATAGAGAAATAAACTTTAAGAAAACCTCCCCCAAAAAAAAAACACACAATAAACTATGCATAAATATAGTTAAAATACTACTAGTATACTTGTACTCTTAAATATTAAGTAAAGAGAAAAAAGAAAAATAAGTCGGCCAGTCAGAGTCTGGGTCAGGGTGGAGGGGATAGTATAGAGAAATAACTAATAAGGCTCTACTATTTGCAAGTTGAGGACTTGGTGTTGTTGGGAGCAATGGAATTTATACTCCAAAACTGAAGGGGAAAAGGGAGGTGGGGGAGGGGGGGCGCTCGTAACAAAGCAAAGCAATGGGTTGGTCATTGGGTAGTCAAAAGAGGGCCACGTGACTAGCGGGAACAGTCTTCCATGGATCTGCCTTCTCCGATCACGAGGCCCTATTACTCTCAAACCCAATACATCAAAACCTCTGTCCGTATCCGTATCTCTGCCCCCTCTCCTCTGTCATTGCCAGCCTCCCAAGGAAAATGGAACATTTCCACCCCTCACCCCCCCCCCCACGCCCCTTCTCTCTGCGGCGTTTTTTCCACGCTCCAGTCCCCACTGCCGAAGGGTATTATTCATTCCCAGGATTTTATACCTTTCTCTCGTGCTCTCAGTATAATAAAACCACCATCGTTTTTATTATATTTTGAAAGAAAAATTAGTGTCTGAAGTTTAAAATTGTTGTTTTCCAAGCTGGATAGAGAATAAAGACATATTTTGTAATTACCCATAAACATTTATCGCTTAGTAATGCTTGTTTATTTAAAATTTTTGTTGGTTTGTGATATCTGAAAGGTTTTAACTTTAACCATGTCTTCAATGATCAGGTATACAGGAAGGAGATAGTGATTGTCACGCACTGGTTTTGGCAGTGGGGGAAGGATAAATTAAGTTGATAAATTTATTTACAAGTGTATTCAGCAGAGCTATGAACACTGCTATTATAACAACGGCGACTCCGTTAGTTGTTATAGTCATAGGCAAGTCCAATCCATTCGTCCCTTCCAAAAAAAAAGATAATCAAGTTTTCAAGGTTACTATGATAAGAACCAAGCCGTACCCTGGAATCACGTGAACCTCTCTCAAAAAACCAAAGCCAATATCGTCATGATAATCATCTCTTCATGTTCCGTATCTAAAACCCATCACCACCACCCCGAAAAAGCCTTTTGGTTTCTAGTATTTTGTCTTAGCAAATAGTAAAATCCCCAACACTGGAAACAAGGCTAAAGGGGAAATGAAATGAAATAAATTAAATTAAAAATAAAGGTATCAAAATGAGATACTCTGCAATCATCAAAGCAACAAACATCTCTGTTTCTACTTAGCTTACCAAGAGAGAAAGAAAAGAAAGATGTTTGAGTCAAAGATGGGAAATCACAAAAAGAAAAAGGTCAAAAAATTTGAGAAATTAAGAAACACAAAAAAAAAAAAAAAAAAAGAACACTCAGAAATGACCCCACATCATCATGGCTAAACCCCAAACCAAAATAATATTCAATTGATCTCATGAAGAATACGATGGAAAGATTCAAAAAGATATGAAGAGAGAGAGAGAAGGAGAGGAAAAAAAAAAAAGAATCAGATCGTCTAGAGATTGGTGAGGGGCCTTACTTAGTTCGACAAACGGGACGACCACCGCTTTCCAAAAGATGCTCTTCTCACCGCTTTGTAAACCACGAAAACACACACAAAAAAGACCCTGTGAGTAGCCCGAGATAGTGTCGCCATTTCCAATCATCATTTTCCGCCACGCGACCCACAAATGATCGATGCGAGCGTGGAGAACACGCCGAGGAGAGGAGAGTGGGGGAGGAGCTCAAATGCCCATAAAATTCGAGGAGATCTTTTTTAATGGGAAACTCTGGGATTTGCTTAATCATCTCAAACCCACAAAACCCATCGAAGATGATTTAATGTTTTAGATGGCATTTTTATTTTTTTCATGCTCCCGAATTTAATCATGATGCTATGTGACTCGTTGGGGTGGGGTCCACTAATTTTAGGGTTTAGGATAGTTTTTATGGTTTTTCCAAGGGAAATCAAAGCAGATCGTCTCAGGGTTTTTATCAATTCTCAAGGTGCCACGAGGGTATCGTGAGGGTGTAGATTTTGTTTTATTTTATTTTTAAAATTATAAAAAAATTGTAGAGTTGGGTTGGGTTGGGTTTTGCATGCCATGCATGGCATGCAAAAATGTGATAAACAAGGAAAGACCCTTGCAACAGGCTTTTAAATAATGAGAGACCGCATTAATTTAACATTCCTCAAAAGCAACGAGAATACAACTGGAATGTTTCTTGGGAGATTGAGTTTTTTTTTTTTTATGAAGGATGGGAAAAGAAAAAGGTAAGTTGAGAAAAGGAGTGTTTGTTTGAAGAAGAAGAAGAAGAAGAAACAAAGGATCCGACGACCCAACGGACCAACATTTAGAAAAAGGAGTGCTTGTTTGAAAAACAAATATATTAAGCCGTCCTATGAAAGATAAGTTGTTGTCAGTATCAATGGGCATCTAATCTAAGGGTCACTGTAACCTCTAATTGTCGCCTCCAAGGAAGTCTAATCACTATCTTCTTAAACCTTACGTTCAAATTTTGCACCTTTTTCTTTTCTTTTCTTTCTTTGGTTTTACGAGTTTATCCCAAGGATTAAACTCCTTGCACTTGTGCTTATCTGAATTTCATTTATTTAAATATACCAACTTATACATGGTTACATCAAATATAAATCTTAAAACCAAACCCAAAATAATTAATTAAAAAAAAGATGGTTAGAAAAAGAAATAGATGAATGCCTTAGAAGGGTTAGGTATCATTGGACTGGATCTAGTCTACCTTGACTGTCATTTGTATGCATGTCCTTTACGTAAACCCTTTTTTTTTCCCTCTTTAAATACTTTGAATCTCTATCTATAACCCTTTTTTCCCTGCAACAAAACACAAATTTCCAAACCCAAACATTTATATTTTAAATGCTTTAAGCTTACGATATGGACACTCTTTTCTTCTTTTTTTCATCCGCCATTTTCTTTTATGATACTAAAATATTGAATCATAACGTTGAATCAACAGTAAGTTTTTATTCTTTTTGTGGCAGTAAATTCCATTCAGTTGTACCCTATAAGGATCCTATATATTGAATATAATTTGTTGACTGGTCTTTTCCAACATCTTGTCTGCTGCATCTTTATTCCTTCTGGCGAAGGAAAAAAGGTTGATGATCTGATGACAGAAAGCTTTGCGATTTTAAGTTGTTTATATTGCACCTTCTACCTTAACTATTGTCCTATTGGTTTTTTGCAATGTAAAGCGTGATAAACGTCAGCCTTTATATATATATATATATATTAGGAGATTATTTTTCTTTTTTCACGAAAAATGACAATTGATCATCATTCAGATTCCAGTTTTGAATTTACGGAAAGACTGCACTTCTTCTTCTTAATATCTGTTGGAAGATACGCTTACTTTAACTAATATTTATATATATGTATCAACTATGAAATTATATAAATCTATGCATATGAAATACAAATTTTTAAGAGTTAATGAAATAATGAAATTTAATGTATTATTAATAAAAGCACATGCTGATACTTTCAATACATAATTTGATACATGAATTTTAAATTTTTGTAATTATACACAATAAATTTTTATTTTTATTTAAATGTATACATAAACCTTTTATTTTGATTCAGTTATATACATTATAAAAATAAATACATTTAACTTAATTTTATATTAGATAAATATAATTATTTATATATGTAATATGTAACATGAAATAATATTATATCAATAATGATGTTAAGTAGTTTATAAAAATCGAATCAAATCAAAGTGTAATATAAAAAATTACACATTAAACCAAAATTAATGGTATTATAAGCTATTAATACTAATTTTCTAAATATATAAAAATAAAATAATTAACACAAACTCATATCCAATCCTCTGGATTAAGTAGTTGAATAGGGTAAAGCAGAAGAGTGAAGTTAGGTATTGGAAACCAATCTTAGCCATTGGAAATGAAATTATGTCGATATCGTAAAACCCACAAAGTTGAGGATCTCATTTTCAACTGATAATGATCAAAAATCATAAGACAATATGAAGAAAGTTGTAATTTTGTCAGAAAAAGAGAAGTCCTATTATGAATCAGAAGAGTGGAGCTTTGGGAATCAGTCAGAGGTAGGTGTATAGATATATAAATATATATATATATATATATTTTTTTTTGCTGGTGCTGGCAACAGTATTGTTCTGGAGATCTTTTTGACGCTTAAGAAACTTTGTCAATTGGAACTTACTTGACTGTTCTTCTTTGTCAAAAGAATAATTATTATCAATATATATAAATAAAAGGAGTAAGAGTTTAATGGAAGCTGATGAAGTGAACAGCTAGTTCATAAATCATGAGATTCCAGATCTGTGCCTAGGATAGCTAAATTAGGAGCTTCCTCAAAAGCTTAATATTTTCCCTGCTCGTTATAGCCATCCTTTATCGTACACATAATGATATAATCAAGAATCATTCTATACAAATCTCAACAAATTTGTAGTAAATTTATGGAAAAAGGAAAAACAAGTACATACTTAAGTTTTGATTACTATTATTTTATCTCTTAAAATAGATAAATAAAATCAACTACACTTTCAAAGTTAAGAACAGAGTTAACTCGAATAAGTAGTAGCATGTTTCACTTAATTTCTCTTTCAGAAAAATGACTCTTGTTTTTAGAATGTTGGTGGTTCAAAACAATTGAGGTTTGAAAATAGTTACCTTCGGGATAGTTATGTTTAGAATAGAGCTCCAATTTAGAACGATTGATATTCGGTGTAGTCGTCATTTGAGAATAACTAATGTTTAGAACAGCTCTTGTTTAAAATAGTTGTGCTTCAAGAACAATTATGCTCAGAACAACTGTTGTTTAGAGCATGTTTTATTTAGAAAAATTGTGCTTTTTTTTTTAAAATAACCATCATTTGGAGCAAGCACATCAAGAAAAACCTCACCGTAGAAAAACTCTTGTTCAAAATAACCTCTATTAAAAATAACTATATTGAAAATAATTCACGTTCAAAATAACCCTTATCCAGAAACAATTTTCATTCAAGAACAACTCTTCTTTTAAGAATAGCTTGCATCTCAAGAGATGTTGAGTAAAAAATATGTCACAAAATATTTCTTCACCAAGTAAAAGAAATGGAAATAATCTCGGAATATGATGAGGTTCTTAGTTTGTTTCACTTTTGGGATGTTTCGGAGAATTAATTTGGTAAATCAAATGTAGAGATAGTTTTATAAACCTTAAACCCTTAATCTATGCTTTTATGAGTGAGTAAAAGTCAATTAAAATTGACTTAATCATCCAAATATATTCGATTAAATCAATTTTTCAATTTAAATGTGTTGCCCTATTAAATTTATATATATTTTTTAAATATTTATACTTGAATTAAATTTAAAGATATTAACCAAACCTAAAATATTATATAACAACCCAAATTTATAAACATTAAATAAATTTCATTTTAAAAAACTGGATCTTTCTTTGTTTAGGAATTTGATTTGAGATGACTTGATGTATGAATATTTGTACTAAATATCGACTTCGTATGATTGTATGACTTTGGCACTTTTAAAATTTTAAGAATATTTTTTTATTAATATATTTTGGAATAATATTTAGTATACTATCAATAAAGTTCTTAGACTCCAATAGCAATTTCAAGGGGTTGACAAGTGTCCTATAAGGTATAGTAAAATATTTATTAAAAAAATTACAAAATTTTGAAGTCGCTTGTAGAATAAAAAAAATACATTGCTAGTGTAGTTAAACTCCACAAGCATAGTTGAAATTGTGACAATAGTCTCATTTGTTTGTTTATATAAATATATTTATTTATTTTAGGCTTGAGCTCATATTGATTTTAAGCCTGTATTATTTTGGGCTCGAGCCTTCTTAGGCTTGAGTTGTCACAGGGTCAAATTTTTTCAGGTTCATATCATTATGAGCTTCAATCGATATGGGAGGGCTTTCAACTTTGGGTATGTTTTGCTAGCTCAACCCACGGTGTGAACCACCATAATTAGTCATTCCAACTTTTGTGTTTGTAACAGATACCAACCAGACATAAGAAATGAAAATTACATTGAGTCTGGAAAGCATACAAAATTAAAATGATTGAAGAAAAACTCCATTAATAAATAAAGCAATTATATACAAAGAAACACTTTTTTTAAAGTTACTTAAGCTATTTGAATAAGCAGAATGAGGGTTAGTGTAACACTTCATACCCGACTCGATCACCAGGTCTGAGCTACAGGATGTCACATTCGTTGTCGAAGCAACTATAATCATTTATATTCAATTTGAGAACATTAAAGCATTTAAATACAAGTATCAACTGTGCATAATAGGATATAAAATCATTTTTGGGTCTTAATTAAGCTTACAAAAGCTCTTTTGCTAACCCGAGGTCGGATTAATTCCAATTTGTAAAGTTTACAAAATGTCAGGTCGATGTTTTGACTACGAGAGCTCCTCGTCGCGACACAACATATTAACTTGGCCATCCTCACGACGTTGAGGGACCAACATCGCGACGTGACCTTTGTTCTTCCACAAGTTAATTCTATATATTGCCCAACTAGCATTTATAGCATACATGAATAACTTAAAGGCTTCAATTGATCATTTACCATAATTTCAACCTGTTAAAAACCATTTACCAAGAAATCAACACGATTTCCTTGCATAATTACTAACCATTTTGACTATTTACAATACAAATTCTTAAAAATGACTATTCAAAACATTTGAAACAAGTAAAATCTAGGTACATGCCATTTGACCCAAATTAAATAAGCTATACAAACTTAGTTGAGTCGAATAAGGCGGTCCGAATGCTGACTTCACTTTCTTGGGGCTTCCAGAATACCTGAACCTATGCACAAACAAACAAATCGTACGCTGAGCAATAAGGCTCGGTGGTACATTTATGATTCAAGATATATATACCAAGGCATTATCAATATGTTTCAAGATAAGACATAGGTATATACATCTAATATTCAATCAATTCATGTTCCAAAATGTCAAGCGATTCCAACTGTGGACTTGTACAGGTAACATGCTTATATCAATATCAAACAATCTATTCAACAGTGTAACTTGTATGACCAACTCCAACTTATTTAGCAATTAACAATTATTCAATACATATTAATTTCTATATCATTCAATAACCAAGCATTCATTTATGTATCTTTACAAATTATCAGTAACATCATATCTTTCATATTTCATGGCATTCATTTCTTTTACTTTGATTTCATACCATTCAGCTCATTTCTGGAGTCTATCTGTCACACCTAGTTTTCAATAGAGGTCCAAAATTAAGAAAAGAATTAGGTGTTAATTGAAAGAAATCGTTGGTCTGGCGACCTCTACAGTAAAATCTGAAAATTTTAGTGGTTGAATGAAAAATAGTTGAGTTTTAATTCTGGTTCAATTACGTTGGAATTGACTGGTTATTGAGTGGGAAACATAATGATTTCGGTCACTGGTTTTGATGGGTTTTAAGGTAATCGTGTGTGTAAGATTATATATAGATAAGAAGTGTTATTTTGGGGGGGATTCTTCTCGATTCTATTTCATTTTCTTTTTTTCTTCATTTTCTTATTTAGTTGTTTCGAAAAAGAGAAAGTTCAAGGAAAGCTGTGCATGGAGCGATGAACATGAGGATTGAGTCTGAAAAGATAATAATATCATGAACTAGTAAGCTTGTTAATCTTTTTGTACTCGTGGATTTGAGAAAAAAGAGAAGTTAAAGGGTTTCTATAAATTTTGAAAAGTTTCTGCAAGTTTCTGGAACCTAGATTTTGAAACATGAAGTCCTTCAATTTAACTGGTATATTTGGTTGTCATGCTTAGCTAACCAAGATGGAGGAGACTTTGGTTGTTGGAAAAAGCTAAGTTGGCACAGAGGAAAGGCGACAGGTGAGTTTCTGTACTCCACTATTTGGGTGTTGTTCTAGTTGCTGTGCTACTTGTATGTTCTATATTGAGTTCAATTTAAGTTCTTTGGCTATATATGATCTTTGTTGATTGGAAAGGTTATACATGTAACAGCCCAGTTTAGACCTTAATCGGAATAGTAGTTTCGGGACCACAAATTCGAGTCAAAAAAATATTTTAGTATTATTCTTGGTGTTTACAGTATGTGAATTAATATGTGTGAAATTTTCGTGTGAAAATTTTATCGTTTGTGAGCTCAATTTTATAAAAGGACTTAATTGCGTTAAATGTAAAAGTAGCATGCTATAAGTTAAAAGTGTCTAAAAGCTATGGAACTTAAAAGTTAGGGTCCTTATGTGATAAATGGACCATTAATTAGTTAGTGGAAATGTTGTTTGGCATTATTGAAATATTGAATTTGAAATAAGGTTATTTGAGTAATTTATGAATATATGTTAATATATTAATAAAATAAAAGTTAAATTATCATATTTCATGGTTCTTTCAACCGAAAATGAGAAAAGAAAAAGGTCACGGAAGCCATTAGGGTTCGGCAACTTCAAGCTTTAATTAATCAAGAAAAGAGGAAATCAGAATTGGATCGGAAGAAAAAAAATCTAAATTTTTCGAATAGCCGTCCCGGTTCGTTCGTCTTCGTCCGTGGTAAGTTCATAAGTGAATAAAGGTTGTTTAATTGAAATGTAAATGTATTATATGTGCCGAATTAATTTGTATTTATATGTATACGGTCGAATGGAACTAAGCAATTGATGATTTATTTTGAGCATGAGTGGATATAATTATGAGTTGAAAGTCCTATCAAATTTTAAGAGTTGTACAGAATATTGGTGTTATAACAGGTGAGCTTCCGAGATATATAATTTCGTGTAAGACCACGTCTGGGACGTTGGCATCGATATATGTGATTTTCGTGTAAGACCACGTCTAGGACGTTGGCATCGATATATGTGATTTCGTGTAAGACCACGTCTGGGAGGTTGGCAGCGATATATGTGATTTTTGTGTAAGACCACGTTTGGGACGTTGGCAGCGATATATGTGATTTCGTGTAAGACCGCGTCTGAGACATTGGCATCGATTTGTGATTTACGTGTAAGACCATGTCTAGGACAGTGGCATCGATATTTGATTACATGTAAGACCATGTCTGGGACGTTGGCATTGTACGAGCTTCCAGAGATATCCGAGTATCCTTTTTGTTTTGGAATAGTTCAACTGGTATTCTGAGAAGTAAATGAATATATAAATGTGCATCCGATTCAGGTATGTTACAATGTTTATGAAATTGAGTAATAAAAGTGAATATGATTATGATCTATGGATATATCATTCAGGTACGTGTGTTTCGATTATGAAATTCAGAAATGACAGGTGATTATGTTTCAAGTGATAATATTTGAAATATATGACATCAAATGATGTGAATGTATAAATAAATGGTGTGATACATATATGTTTGTTATACGAATTGTGGTACTATGTTTTGAGCATGGGAATTATGAAATGAGAAACATGGTTTTGGGAAATGGAAAGTAATATATATGTGTAAGATAATATGTGATTTATAAGAAAGTGAAATGTGAATATGTGATCTATATATATATATGAAATTGAAATGTAGCCAAATGGATAAGTTATATATAAAGTGGTTAGTGAACCATTACATGTTTTGGTTATTCATGTAATGATTATGTGCAAACTTGATTTATATGATTGAGTTAACGGTTGTCTTTCGAATGTGAAAACGTGATATATATATATATATATATATATATATATATATATATTCATTGATAAATAAGATAAGAGAAGCTATTTAATGTGGTTATATGAATTTACGAGTACAAGATTGTATAAGTGATTGAGGTTTGTTAAATTTGGTTTAATGATAATGATTTGTAAATATCATTGAAATGATTTATTTGCTTATGACTTACTAAGCTTTCTAAGCTTACTCTGTGTTTTTTTTCTATGTTCATAGAGTTTCGGAGACTTGCTCGGGTTGGAAGTCGTTGGAGACCACATCACACTATCTAGTTCTCACTTCGGTAATTAAAAGCTTTAATTTTTTGGTTATGTGGCATGTATAGGCTAAATTCAATGTGGTTCATTTTAATTTGTATATGTAGCCATGCGAGAATGGCTTGTTAATGATGTTAATGTTTGTGTATATTCAGGCATGGTATAAGCTTATTTTTGAGAAATATGTCTTCATGGTATGAATGAATATGTGAAAATTTTAAATTGTATGCAAGATTTATCTTTTGAATATGAATGGATATTAAAATATAAGTCCAGTAATGCCTCGAACCCTGTTTCGGCTTTAGATACGGGTAAGGGGTGTTACAATGCATGCATATGGTTGTGCAATTATATGAATGTTTGCAAGTATATTTTCCGAATGTATGATATGGATGTGTATTGATGAACTGATATGTGGCGTACTCCGTGTTGTAATAATAAAAGTAATGTTGTGCGTGAAATGTTTGTTTATAAAATGTAGAGTATGGAAGGAATTATTTGGCAAGTTAGTTAAAGATAGGAAAATCAGTGTAATGAAGAATGGACGAATTGAATGCGAATTGGAGTCACTGAAATATGAAATGGCCCGGCCTTCCGGGTGAACACTTAAGTGTTCGAATTAAAAAGGAGGATTTGAGGAGATTTGGGTGGATAAATGGTCTACTGGCTCTATGAAGCGACATCATGGAAATGATCTACTAGCTCTACATAGCAACACCATAAAAATGGTCTATTGACTCTTCAAAGTCAAAAGTCCACGTCTAGCCATGGCATGATCCAGTCGAGGACAAGTTCACCCTTATGGCAAAATAAAGTTCGCCAAGACAGTAAAGAGGGAAGCCATTAGGGCATATATGTGGAAAAAGGGATTTCCCTTTAGAGTATTTGCAAATACATATCTGCCATTTGGAGTCCGCCAAGGATTATCTATTTTTGGAAAGTCCACTAAAAACTCTGTTGAAAGAGAGTCCTTTAGGACTATCGAATAAAAAGGGAGGGTTCGTCAAGGGCTATATTAAATGGAAGGTTTGTTTGGGACTACTCGATGATGGGAAAATCCGTTAGGACCATCTAATAGATGAAATTTCCACCCAGACTATCATTTTTGGGGATTCCGCCAATGACTATCTAATGAAGGGAAGTCCACCACTGACTACCTTATGGGGAAAGTCCACTAAGGACTATCTGATTAATGGAATATCTATTTGGACTATCTTGAAGAGGAAAGCCTATGAAGATATCTTACAAGTACAATTCTGCAAGAAAGGATTAATTCTTAAAATTATTCGCCAAAACTTATACTTGAAGGCCACATGTGAAGATGTAAGTAAATAGGTTTTCCTTTAGAAGAGTATATGCACAAGCTAAGTTATAAGGAATTAAATGTCAAGATAATACAATAATTCGATGTTGAGTTCGACACGGAATGAAGAAATCAGGGTAAGAATCCATCTTTTTGGCGAAACATCTTCAAGTTCGCCAAAGTTAGAAAACAATCTGTATATCTGCTTGCGTGGCTATCTTTTGATGAGTCCAGCAAGGTAAAATAAAAGTATGAGATGAAGCTTAACAAAGTCAAGTCTCAAAAAGTAGGTTGTCAGAAAGAGTACGATTACGTCCAAATTTTCCCCCGATATGTCTGCCAACGATATGTTCAAGAAGAACGTATAAGCGTTGACCGCACCAGCCAAATTGCTAGAGCTTATACAAAACTCAGAGTGTAACACCCCTAACCCACATCCGTCGCCGAAACAGGTTTACAAAGTATTACCGGACTTTACGGATTAAATACAAATATTTCACAATCTTTAATATACATATCATGAATCATTCATATGGCACTCATATGGTTCCTTATATAGGCCCTCGAAGCCTAAAATAGGCATTAGAAACAAATAGGGACTTGACCGGAGTCCTCGAGAATTTTTCGCAAAATGTTAAAAATTTTCTTAAAAATAGGGGACACATGCCCGTGTGGCTAGATCTGTGGCTCACACGGCAAGGAGACACACCCGTGTCTTAGGCCATATAGGCATTCGATATGAGGTACACAGTCGTGTCGCAGCCCGTGTCCTTACCCGTGTAACTCTCTAACTTGAGTCACATGGCCAACTACATGCCCGTATGATAGGCCGTGTGAAGAGTGTTGGGGTCACACGGCCAAGTTACACGCCGTGTGCCAGGCCGTGTGTAAAAACCTGGGTATTCTATTTTGAAATTTCAAGGTGCAAGGGATACACGGCCAGACTACATGCCTATGTGCATGGTCGTGTATTACACATGGCTGAGACACACGCCCGTGTCTCTATCCATGTGGATGAAAATAGGCCATTTAAGGCCACTTTTCTTACTCATTTTAATAACAACCTGTACTCAACATTGAAATGCACTAATATATCCTAACCAAGCAACCAATACAAGCCAAAAATCATGATTAAAACATAATATGTCATCACAAAACTTAATTGCATAAATACTAGAATAACTCCATTCATTAATTTACTAAAATCTACTACAAAATACATGCATACAAATATATATATCATTCACTACCATATTTTAAGTTTTAACTCTTTTCTAATGCAACCCTATACATTCTATATAAACCATAGGATGTATAACAAAATTTACCAGAATAATCTGGATAGTGTGGCTTGATGTGTTGATCCGATCCTTCGAACTTCTTGATAATCTACAAAGAACATTCAATGACGCAAGTAAGCTTAATGAAGCTTAGTATGTTCATTGGCTGTAAATATAAAACTTACCGAACATACTATAAAAATTCATTTAGATAAAATATTTCACTAACATTTCCAATCAATCACAACTTCAATTTGTGAATTCACTTAGTTGAGCTCAATATCAATAACTATCTAAATTCTTTCACAATAATTCCATATGACACTTACCAATCCATGTTAAATTAGAGAATGTCTTACGGATTTGAGTACATCATTTTCATTGTGCCATAGTCCAACTATGGTCTTACACATGTATTGCTATGGCCCTTCCATGGTCTTACATTCGTAGTGCCATAACCCAGTTATGGTCTTATCATCAAGATGCCATAGTCCAGATATGGTCTTACACATATATATATTGTCATGGTTCAACCATGGTATTACTTTCAAGGTGCCATAACCCAATTATGGTATTTTCATTAAAATATCATAGCCCAGCTATGGTCTTACATTTAAACATTGTTATGGTCCAACCATGGTCTTATCCGTCAATTTGTCTTGTGTCACGGAACGGTAGTACTCAATCTTGCGTTCTACTCAATTTGAACATCCAATTCAATTTTCATATTTTTACAATAATCTTAATTTCAATAACAACAATATGAAATAATAAATTATATCATCTTACATTAACAATCAATCATGAAATTTTAGCCATATGAACTTACCTGGGCTAATTTGTAGAATTTGTTGTAGTTCTGGAACTAATCGACTAATTTCTCTTTTCCACGATTTTCTTTGGGCTCTTGGTCTATTATATAAAATTGTTCATTCATTAGCATTTAATTCACTTCAAAATTTTATACCCTTCAATTTTGGAAACAATTACCCCAACTTTTATAATTTTTACAATTTAGTCCCTCACCAATTAACCTATCAAATGAGCTATTTTTCTCAATTAACACTTTATCTAAAAATTATAAGCTATTACACAACCTTTGATAAACATAATTTAATTCCAAACCCTAAGATTTAATCTTTTTCACAATTAGGTCCTAAAATCAATTTCTATTAAAATTACTTGATAAAATCATCATATAACAAAATTAAAACTTCAAATCCATGTTAATTCATCACAAATATCCAACACACATCAATGGTAACTTTCAAAATTACTTATAGAATCAAAAACTAATGAATTAGATAGTTGGACCTAATTATAAAAGTCTTAAAAACACAAAAATTTCAATAAAAAAGCAAGAATTAAACTCACATGGTGCAAAAATATGAAAAACCAGCTTAGAGGACCTTCAATGCCATTTTTGGCTAAAGAAATGTGAAGAAATCTCTAGATTTTCAATTACATCCTATTTTTAACTATTAATTTTCTTTCATTTCCAATTTTACCCCTTGCTCACACTAGTTTTGTTATTTTTTTCTACATACATGCCGTCCAACCTTATAATAAATGTATAATTTCTTTTTTGGTCCTCCCTTAATTACTACTTAAGCTTTTTAATCATTTTAACAAGTTTTGCACCTTTTTCAATTTAATCCTTTTTATTTAATTAACTATCAAAACGTTAAAATTTTCTAATGAAACTTTAATACTAACTCAATAACACTCCGTAAATATTTATAAAAATATTTACGACTTAATTTATAAAATTGAGGTCTCGATACCTCATTTTCAATGCCAATTAATCTAATAATTGTTTCTAAAGCACATATTACTAATTCATAGCTTTCCTAAATTCATGATCAGCTCATAAACACTAACTATTAAAATTTATGAGATCACTTGTCGGATTTTAGTGGTCTTGAACCACTATTTCCGACACCACTGAAAATTTGGTTGTTACAACTCTCCCCCTTTTAGGAAATTTCGTCTTCAAAATTTGTTACCTGAGAATAGATTCGGATATTATGACCTCATAGATTCCTCTGTTTCCCATGTAGTCTCCTCTGAACCATGTCGATGCCATAACACTTTTACTAACGGTACTCGTTTATTTCGTAATTCTTTAACTTCTCGAGCCAAAATCTTCATTGGTTCTTCTGAATACATCATATCTGACTGAAGCTCAATTTCACTGTGATGAATCACATGTGAATGATCTAATTTGTATCGCCTCAGCGTTGATAAATGGAACACATTATGAATCTTTTCAAGTTCTGGAGGCAAAGCTAACCGATAGGCCATAGGGCTAATTCTTTCAACTATCTCATACGGTCTGATAAATCTTGGGCTCAGTTTCCTTTTTCTACCAAACCATAATACTTTCTTCTACGGTGAAACTTTTAAATATATTCGATCTCCCACATCAAATTTTATCTCTCTCATTTTTAAGTCTACATATGATTTTTGATTGTCAGAAGCAGCCTTCAAACTGTCCCAGATAATCTGAACTTTTTCTTTAGTTTCTCTGATCAAGTCGACTCCCACTAACTTGGATTCACTCAATTCAGACCAATACAGTTGAGTCTTATATTTTCTCCTATAACGAGCTTTAAATGGTGTCATTTTTATACTGGATTGATAACTATTGTTATAGGCAAATTCAGCCAAAGGTAGATACCTTTCCCAGCTATCTCCAAACTCGAGTATACAACATCTCAACATGTCTTCTAGAATCTGAATGACTAAGTCTGATTGCCCGTTAGTCTGAAGATAAAATGTTGTGCTAAAATTTAACATAGTACCCAGAGCTTCTTGTAGTTTACTCCAAAACCTCGATGTAAACCTCAGATCTTAATCTGAAATAATGGATGTTGGAACCCCATGTAGTCTTATAATCTCAGACATATATAATTTAGCTAACTTCTCAAGTGAAAAGTCTCTTCTAACCGGAATAAAATGTGCAGATTTAGTCAATCTATCAATAATCACCCAGATCAAATCTTTCTTTCTCGGATTCATAGGTAATCTAGATACAAAACCCATCGTGACATGCTCCTATTTCCACTCATGTATCATGACAGGTTGTAACAAACCTATTGGTACCTGATGTTCTACTTTGACTTGTTGACAAATCAAACACTTAGCCACAAATTCACAGATTTCATGTTTCATACCCGACCACCAATACAATCTTTTCAAATCACAATACATTTTCGTGCTACTCGGATGAATAGAATACATGCTACTGTGAGGTTCAGCAAGAACATCATTTTTCAAATCTGAATTATTCGGAACACAAATTCTATTGCGATAAAGCAATATACTATTGTCATCAGTGGTATACTCTGAACTCGACTTATCCCAAACCATTTTTCGTTTCAACACTAATTTCGGGTCCTCATCTTGCAATTCCTGAATCCGTTGAAAAAATAAAGGTTTTGTTCTCAATTCTGCTAATACAGAACCATTTTCATTAAGAGACAAATGAACGTTCATTGCTCGAAGTGTAAATAAGGTCAACTTTCGATTGAGAATATCTGCAATTGAATTAGCTTTTCCCGGGTGATAGTCAATAACAAAATCATAATCTTTAAGTAGCTCTAACTACCGTTTCTATATCAAATTAAGCTCTTTCTGAGTCATTAAGCATTTCAAACTTTTGTGATCTGTGTACATATAACACTTCTCGCTTTATAAATAGTTTCTCCAAATTTTCAAAGCAAATACAATTGCAACCAATTCAAAATCATGTGTAGGATAGTTCCTCTCATGCGGTTTTAACGTCAATAAGCATATGCCACTATTTTTCCTAACTGCATCAATACACAACCCAATCCATTTAGAGATGCATCACTGTAAACAACATATAGTATACCTAATTCTGGTTGAGTTAAGACCGAAGCTTTTGTTAGAATTTTCTTCAACTAATCAAAACTCTGTTGACATTCATCGGACCAAATAAATTCAATTTTTTTTGTAGTAGTCGAGTCATCGACGAAGCAACCATCAAAAAGTTCTTGATGAACGGTAATAAAATCCTGCTAAACTCAGAAAACTTCACACTTCTATTATATTCTTTGAAGTTTTCCTATAACACCCCTAACCCTTATCCGTCATCGGAACAAGGTTATAAAACATTACTGGACTTTTCGGTATCAAACACGATCATTCTATAACATTTAGTATACATATCACAAACTATCCATATAATACTCATATTGTCCCTTATATGGGCCCTCGAGGCCCAAAATACACTTTAGAAGTGAGTCGGGACTAAACCAGACACTCGAGGAATTTTTCGCAAAATGTCAAAATTTTCCTTAGGAACAAGGGACACACGCTCGTGTGGCCAGGCCGTGTGAGCCCACACGGCTAGAAGACACACCCATGTCTTAGACCGTGTAGGCATTTGATGTGAGGCACACAGTCGTGTCCCAGCCCGTGTCCTACTTGTGTAACTCTCTGACTTGATTCACACAGCCAACCACACGCTCGTATGCTAGGCAGTGTGTTAAAACCTGGGAATTCTATTGTGAAATTTTTAAGATGCATGGGACACATGACCAGAACACACACCCATGTGCCAGGGCGTGCCGTGTGTCACGTACGGCTGAGACACACACCCGTGTCTCTGCCCGCGTGGATGAAAATAGGTTATTTTAAGGCCACTTTTCTCACCCTTTTATTATCAACCTGCACATAACATTGAAATACACTAATATATATCCCAACCAAGCAACCAACACAAGCCAAAACATGTATTTAACATAATATGTTAACACAA
Source organism: Gossypium anomalum (assembly GCA_025698475.1). Lineage (NCBI taxonomy): Eukaryota > Viridiplantae > Streptophyta > Magnoliopsida > Malvales > Malvaceae > Gossypium > Gossypium anomalum. The sequence continues at coordinate 25,024,998 of CM046966.1, forward strand.
AACTCAATTGTCTAAATTTTCCAAACTAACTTTATTCATTGATTTTCCAAAGCCTACTCCTAATTACATACATACAAACACACACATATATATATAATAGCCATTCATAATTATACTTCAAGTTTATCCCTTTTCAATCCATTCCTATACATGCCATATAAACCATAAAATGTACAACAAAATCTACTGGAATAATCCGGATAGTGTGACCCGATGTGTTGATCCGATCTTTCGAACTTCTTGAAAATCTATAAAAAACATTGAACAACACAAAGCAAGTTTAATAATGCTTAGTAAGTTCGTAGGCTTTGAACATAAATCTTACAGAACATAATATAACAATTAATTTAAGTAACTCATTCAGTACACATTTCTTGCCAACCACAACTTTAATTGATGAATCCACTTATTTTAGCTCAATATCAATAATAACTTAATTTCTTCCACATTAATACCATATAGCACTTACCAATTATTGTCAATCAAAGAATGACTTACGGATTTGAGTACATCAAAGAACGACTTACTGTAATGGTTTCGAACCACTGTTCCCGATGTCGAAACCACCCTTTTTATTTAAAATTAAAAATTTTATGTTTAATAAAAAAAATGGGAAATCGACTTTTGAAAACGAAAAGTTGGGAGTCGCCACCGATCCTTTATTGGTGTGATCGGATCACCTAAGAATTGGGTTATTTTAATAAAACATTTGCGATTCACTAAAACGACGACTCTGGTCTACGAAATTTTAGAAAACGGGCTCGGGAGTCGGTTACGTATGAGGAAGGATTAGCACCCTCACTATGCCCAAAATTGGTACCAAATTGATTAGATACTATCCTTTTGTCTAAAATTAAAAATGTTTTTTGAAAGGTGGTTCTTTTTTAATAACGTTTGAATAACCCAAGCTGGTTGCCAAAAATCTTCTTGTTTAGACGTCCGAAGATTTAGAATTCGAAAATCACAAAAGGATGCTCAATTATTTAGTCCAACGAAAAAACGAAACCCAGCACAGTAGGGTATGATTCCTCGAATTCCCAAATATTGACCATTGCCTTACCTTAGAAAATACGTGTGAAATTCCGAAGAGATATTCGATTATTTAGGACAAATGAAAAAGCGCAACCCAGCACGATAGGGCTCGATTCTCAAATCGCCAAATATCGAACATCACATTCGTTTTGAAAGATTTTCAATAAACATGAGTGAAAACCTAAAGGAATATTCGATTGTTTTGAGCAAAAGAGAAATCACAACCCAGCACGATAGGGCATAATTCCCAAATTGTCAAACACTGAATATTGCCTTCGTTTTAACGAATTTTTAGAAGACACGAGTGAAATTTTGAAGGGATATTTGATTATTTTAAGCAAACGAGAAATCGCAACCCAGCACGTTAGGGCACAATTCCGTGAATTGCCAAATATCGCATATCGCCTTTGTTTAAGGGACTTTTGAATGAATACTTATAAAACTAGCTTAAAACGTATTAATGCATTTTTTGAAAATTAAACGAGATTAATCATAAAACTTGGATTTTATAAAACCACATTTTGGAAACGATGAGATGGGATAATTGACATATATGAGATACGATCGACTAACAAACTAATAATTGAAAATAGCTAACCTAAAAGTGTAATCCGATTGCAGTAATGCATGGAGAATAATTACTATGAAACAATGAATAAATGAATAATGCAACGAGAACATGCATGGGAAATAAAATGATTAATATTAGACACAAACAAGATGCAAATCAAAGACATAATATAGTATAAAACTATTTTAAAATGAAGACGAATAAATGGACACATAAAATGTAGGTTGACTAATTTATATATATATATATATATATATATATATATATATGTATATGTATAAGGAAAAAACTAGGGATAGATATATAATTTTGAAATAGATATTATAAAACGGAAATTTGAGTCAAATTGCATGTAAGATGTTTTAGACACAAATGCATTTAAAATTTGACAATGTACATGATGATTTAAATAATGCATATAATATGAAAGAATAATAAAGATATATGACAAGATATAATGCACTAAATAGATTCACAAAACATATATATATAAATAACTTTTAAAAAATAATTATTTGTAAAGACATAGAAATACCTACAAGCTTAAATTAATTTTATAACAAATTGTATAATGGACTTAAGAACATGCTTATATGTATATAAAGAAAACTATATGTATGACACATGGATTTATTAATATATAGATCAAATGTAGGTATCAATAAATATACATATATAAATAATGATTACTTAGAAAATATATTACGTAGGACCATATAATGAAATACAAGAAAAAAATTTGAGAAATCATACGTATAAAATAATATAAGGTTAATAATATATATACGAAATAAGTTAACTTTAATATATATGAAAAATATGCTCATATGTACAAATAAATAAATAAATAATAAAAAAGGGCTATGAAATAAAAAGACTCAATTAAAATTAAACTAAAACACACAGGGCAATATGAAAATAAATCAATAATTATAAAAAGGATTAATATGTGATGCGCGCAAATGCAATGGATTAAAACTGGCAAGATACCAAGAACCCAAAGTGATGCGTTTATACGCGGATTAGATTGCATTCGTGCGCACATTACAAAGCCAAATTAAAAAAATGAAATGAATAAGACACCATTGAATGTTCATACAAAAAGGAGGGACCGATTGTGAAATAATCCCCTCTCCGCGAGAGCACGCGGGTCCTAGGGTGGAGAAACGGATCGGGTTGGGTGTAGTAATACGACACCGTTTGGAGGGCCATTAGGCAGGGCCTAAAACGGTGCCGTTTGAGGTCGTATAAAAAGGCTAAATCGGTAGCTTTGGCCGAACCTAAACCCTAGCCTCATTTCCTTTCTCTCCAGCAACCCCTAAATCTCTCCTCTCAAATGCCAAGTGACCACCACGTCGGTGACCGGCATCCTCAGGCTACGTGCGACCACGTTGTGGCCTTGAGGTTCCCCTTTAGTCTCCAATTTCGGCGAAGCAAAGGAGAACCGATGGCCTATCTTCAAGGTAAGGGCTCGTTCCCTTTTTCTTTTATTTGGATGCAAAGAACGAAAAAGAAGAGCCAAAAAGGCTAATCGAAAAAGAAAAAAGGCGTAATAAACGCCCAGAGAAAAAACAGAAAATCACCTTCGAATAGGTTGTTTTGTATTGCTTCAGTTTTTGTGTGTTCGTTTCGTAACCTTAAAACTGATTGAAAGCTTGGCTTTTAAAGCCGAAAAGAAAAAGAAATAGAAATAAATCGAAAATATACAATGTTTTTTTTTTGTTTCTATTAGCTGCTGTGTCTTGTTTGTTTTTGTAGGTACGGGGCCTGCATTGGAGCGAGTACGGGGCTGTGTCCTGGCGTACGGGGCGTGGGCGTAGCGCCAGGAGGCCGTACGGAGGCGTGGAGGCTGGGACTTGCTGCGGCGCAAACAAGCTGCTAGGGTTCTGCCCTAGTTTTTGAATCTTGGGCCACTTGGGCCTATCATATTTGGGCTCGGGTATTGGGTTGTAAAAGGACATTAATTACTAGACTGTCTTGTTTATTTCTTTGGACTTTTGGTTTAATAATTTGGTATTTATTTTGAGTTTCACAAGGGCCGGGCAAATTGGCCTATCTACACCCGACAACACTGAAAATTGGGCTGCTACAACTCTCCCCCATTTTTAGAAAATTTCGTCCTCGAAATTTGTTACCTGAAAATATATTCGGATATTGTGACCTTATCGAATTCCTCTGTTTCCCAGGTTGCCTCCTTTAAACCATGATGGTGCCATAATACTTTTACTAACGGTACCCATTTATTCTTCAATTCCTTAACTTCTCGAGTTAAAATCTTTACCAGCTCTTCCGAGTACGTCATATCTAGTTGTATTTCTATTTCAGTGTGAGGAATTATATACGAAAGATTAGATCTATACCGCCTTAACATCGATACATGAAACACATTATGAATCTTCTCAAGTTCAGGAGGTAAGACTAATTGATAAGCTACAGGGTCAATTCTTTCAATAACTTTATACGGTCCAATAAATCTTGGACTCAGTTTCCCTTTTCTACCAAACCGTAACACTTTCTTCCATTGTGAGACCTTTAAGAACACTCAATCACCAGCTGTAAATTTTATATCTCTTCTTTTTAAGTCTGCATATGATTTCAAACGGTCATAAGCAGCTTTCAAACTGTCCCGGATAATTCAAACTTTTTCTTCAGTTTCCTGAATTAAGTCAACTCCCACTAACTTGGATTCACTCAATTCATACCAATACAATGGAGTCTTACATTTCCTTCCATAAAGAGCTTTAAATGAAGCCATTTTGATATTAGATTGATAAATATTATTATACACAAATTCAACTATAGGTAGATACCTTTCCCAGTTATCTCCAAACTCGAGTATACAACATCTCAACATGTCTTCTAGAATCTAAATCACTCATTCTGATTGTCCGTCAGTTTAAGGATGAAACGTTGGACTAAAATTTAATTTTGTACCTAGAGCCTCTTGAATTTTATTCCAGAATCTCGATGTAAACCTCGGATCTCGATCCAAAATAATGGATGTTGGAACCCCATGTAGTCTTACAATCTTAGACATATACAACACCGCTAACTTCTCAAGTGAAAAATCTGTTCTGACCGGGACAAAATGTGCCGACTTAGTCAATCTATCAACAATCACCCCGATCGAATCTTTCTTTCTCGGAGTCATAGGTAATCCTGATATAAAATCCCTTGTGACATGCTCCCATTTTCACTCAGGAATCATGACAGGTTGTGTCAAACCCAACAGTACCTAATGCTCTGCTTTGACTTGCTGACAAATCAGGCACTTTGCCACAAATTCACAAATCTCTCATTTCATACCTGGCCACCAATACAATCGTTTCAAGTCACGATACATCTTCGTACTACCCGGATGAATGGGAAACATGCTATTGTGAGCTTCAAAAATAATGTCATTTTTCAAATCTGAATTGTTTGGAACACAAATTCTATTGCGATAAAATAACATACTGTTATAACCAATACTATACTCTGAACTTAAATTGTCCCAAACCATTTGTCATTTTAGCACCAATTTTGGATCCTCATCTAGCAATTCTCGAATCTATTGAAGGAACAAAGGTTTCATTCTTAACTCTATTAATACAGAACCATCTTCATTAAAAGATAATGAGCATTGATCACTTGAAGTACAAACAAAGAAAACTTTCGACTAAGTGCATCCGCAACCACATTAGCTTTTCCCGAGTGATAATCAATAACCAATTCATAGTCTTTAAGTAGCACTAACCACCGCCTCTGTCTCAAATTAAGCTCTTTCTGAATCATCAAGTATTTTAAACTTTTGTGATGTATATACACATGACATTTCTCATCATATAACTAGTGTCTTCAGATTTTCAAAGCAAATACAATTGCAACCAATTCAAGATCATATGTAGGATAATTCTTCTCATGTGGTTTTAACTGTCGAGAAGCATAGGCCACCACTTTCCCAAACTACATCAATACACAGCCCAATCCATTTAAAGACGCATCATTGTAAACAACATACGGTACACACGATTCTGGGTGAGTCAAAACCGAAGCTTCTGTTAACATTTTATTCAATTGATAGAAACTCTGCTGACACTCATCTGACCAAAAAAATTTAACATTTTTCTGTAGTAGTCGAGTCATTGGCAAAGTAATCATCGAAAAGTTCTTGACAAACAGCGGTAATATCCTTCTAAACTCAGAAAACTTCGCACTTTTGTTATATTCTTTGGAGTTTTCCAATTCACCACTGCAGATACTTTGCTCGGATCCATTCAGATCCCTTCAGCTGATACAATGTGACCCAAAAATCTAACCTCGTGAAGCAAGAATTCACATTTACTAAACTTTGTATACAACTGCTTTTCTCTCAAAATCTGTAACACAGTCCTCAAATGTTGTGCATGCTCGAATTCTATTTTGGAATAGATCAGTATATCATCAATAAATACAACCACAAATCTATCCAAATACAGCTGAAAAATCCAATTCATCAAATCCATAAAAGCAAGAGCATTAGTCAAGCCAAATGGCATTACCAAAAACTCATAATGATCATACCGAGTTCTGAAAGCAGTCTTCGGCACATCACACTCTTTAACTTTCAACTGATAATACCCAGGTCTGAGATTTATCTTCGAAAATACTGCAGCACATTTCAGTTGGTCAAATAAATCATAAATACGAGGCAAAGGATATTTATTTTTAATTTTGACCTTGTTCAGTTGTCTGTAATCTGTACACAGTCTCAAAGAACCATATTTCTTTTTCACAAATAAGACAGGTGCACCCCAAGGAGACATACTCGGCCTAATAAATCATTTGTCTAATAATTCTTGCAACTGTTTCTTTAATTCTTTTAACTCAGCTGGTCCCATACAATATTGTGTTACCGATATCGAAGTTGTTCCCAAAACCACTTCAATTACAAACTTAACTTCACGATCAGGTGGTAAACCTGGCAATTCCTCAAGAAATACGCTAGTAAACTCAACTGGTAATTATTCTAACTTTGATTCAGAACCCCAAATATCAAAAATGTAGGCTAAAAATGCCTCATTACCTTTCCACATTAATCTCTTAGCTGAAAAAGCTGAAATAATTCTGACAATTTCTTTCGGATTTGCAGACTCAACAGTAAACACTTCCCCTATCTGACCTTTTAGATCAATTCGTTTCTGTCAACAGTTTACTACTGCATTATGCTTTGTTAACCAATCTATTCCCAGAATAACATCAAATTCCCAAAAGGATAGCAACATCAAATCAACAGGGAATTCACAGCCTTTTACTTTCAATGGATAATTTCGAAACATTAAATTAACGATCACACTTTGGCCTAATGTATTAGTGACTTGAACATCATAATCAGTGGGTTCAACAGACAATTTCTTTTCTGATGTTAATACAGTACAAACATAAGAATGTATAGACCCAGGGTCAATCAATGCATATACAATAACATCAAAAAGATAGAATGTACATGCAATTACATCTGGAGTTGTAACTTCTTCTCTTGCTCGAATAGCATAAGTACGTGTTAGCGCTTTAGTCTCTGACCAAGCAGCTTTATCTCTCATATTTGAATGGGTAGCCCCAGTAGCACTACGTTGACCTAAACGTTTACTGGATTCAGTTACCGGAGGAGGAGCAACTGGAGGCTTTATAGATGGTACAGTAGGGGGAGAAGGTTGCTAAGCCTGATTTCTTTCTTGTATGAACTCAGTAAACCATTGATTCATAAACCCAAAGAACATATTTTAAAGTTTTTGTTATTGCATTAGAGAAATTGGGACACTACTACTTGTTCTGTGCTTAAATGTCTGCACTATACTATTAGCTTCATCACGTTCAGTATATTCAGATCTATCTGACATCTTTACAATCTATAAGAAAAACAAAAACTAGATCAGATCATACACATCACACTATCACAGATTTATATGGCATGTATTTCTAAACACTTTACATATCACAATCATTTCGAGAATTGGCTAAACCGAAGCTCTGATAACAACAAATGTAACACCCTTAATCCTTATTCGTCACCAAAATAGGGTTATGAAGCATTACTAAACTTTTCAATATCAAACATGATCATTCTATAACATTTAGCATACATATCACAAACTATTCATATAATACTCATATTGTCCCTTATACGGGCCCTAGAGGCCTAAAATACACTTTAGAAGTGAGTCAGGACTAAACCGGACACTCAGGGAATTTTTTACACAATGTCAAAATTTTTCTTAGGAACAGGGGACACACGCCTGTGTGGCCAGGCCATGTGAGTGCACACGGCTAGAAGACACACCCATGTCTTAGACTGTGTGGGCATTCAATGTGAGGCACACGGCCGTGTCCCAGCCCATGTTTTACCCATGTAACTCTCTGACTTGATTCACATGGCCAACCACACGCTCGTGTACTAGGCCGTGTGAAAGGTGCAGGGGCCATACGGCCAAGTTAAACGCCCGTGTGCTAGGCCGTGTGTTAAAACCTGGGCATTCTATTGTGAAATTTTTAAGATGCAGGGGACACACGGCCAGAATATAGACCCATGTGCCAGGCCGTATGTCACATACAGCTAAGACACACGCCCATGTCTCTGCCCGTGTGGACAAAAATAAACCATTTTAAGGCCACTTTTCTCACCCTTTTATTATTAACTTGCACACAACATTGAAATACACTAATATATATCCCAACCAAGCAACCAACACAAGCCAAAACATGTATTTAACATAATATGTTAACACAAAACTCAATTGTCTAAATTTGCCAAACTAACTTCATTCATTGATTTTCCAAAATCTACTCCTGATTACATACATACAAACACACACACACATACACATACACACATATATAATAGTCATTAGTAATTATACTTCAAGTTTAGCCCTTTTCAATCTATTCCTATACATGCCATATAAACCATAAAATGTACAACAAAATCTACCGGAGTAATTTGGATAGTGTGACCCGATGTGTTGATCCAATCCTCCGAACTTCTTAAAAATATACAAAGAATATTGAACAACACAAGTAAGCTTAATGAAGTTTAGTAAGTTCGTATGCTTTAAATATAAATCTTACTAAACATACTACAACAATTCATTTAAGTAAATCATTTATTACACATTTCCTGCCAACCACAACTTTAATCGATGAATTCACTTATTTTAGCTCAATATCAATAATAACTTAATTTCTTCCACATTAATACCATATAACACTTACCAAATATAATACTTACCAATTATTGTCAATCAAAGAATGACTTACGGATTTGAATACATCGTAAACAGAAGCCCGAAAGTTACACAGAAGCATACAGGTGCTAAACTGAAACCCATAAGGGTTACACTGAAGCTCGAAAGAGCTGAACTAAAACCCAAAAGGGTTATGCTGAAGCTCAAAGAGCTAAATGGAAACCCATTAGGTTAAACGGAAACTCATATGAGTTAACTGAATCTCATGAGATCTAAACTAAAAGCAAACATAAAAGTTTGCAACAAATGCTGAACCTCGGTTCACTTAGGTAATTTGCCGTCAATTCCTTTCTTGCACTAAACGATTGTACTCAATCCCGCGTTCTGATTATTTCGTACTTTCACTTCAATTTTCATAACTTTGGAAATAATTTTATTTTCAACAATAAACATAATTACCAATCATCAATTAAATATATAAACACTAAAATTTAACCATACGAACTTACCTGGACTAAATTGTAGAATTCGTAGTAATTCAGGAACTATTCTTCTAATTTCTATTTTTCTCGTTGATCTACAGGCGCTTGATCTAAAATATAAAATTATTCATTCATTAGCATATATTTCAGCCTCATTTCAATTTACAATTTATACCCTTCAATTTTGGAAATTACACATTTTTCCCTAACTTTTACAATTTTTACAATTTAGTCCCTCATTAATTTACCCATCAATTGAGCTAATTTTTATCAATTAACACTTTATCTAATTATTTTAAGCTACCATACAGCCTCTAATATTCATAATTTCAACACCAAACCCTAATTCTCAACCTTTTCACAATTTAGTCCTAATATCAATATCTATCAAAATTACTTAATAAAATCATCATATAACAAAATTAAAGCCTCAAACCCATGATAATTCATCAAAAACATCCAGAATTCATCAATGGTAACTTTCAAAATCACCAATAGAATCAAAAACTAATGAAATAAGTAGTTGGACCTAATTGTAAAAACCTTAAAAATACAAAAAATTATAAGAAAGAGCAAGAATTGAACTCACATGATGCAAAAATATGAAAAAACAGCTTAGAGGACCTTCAATGTTTTTGGATTGAAAATTTGAAGAAGAAATGTCTAGAATTTAATTTGGTCGCTAGTTCTATTTTTAATTTTGACCAAATTACCATTTTACCTTTAATTCACACTAATTTTGTCTATTTCTTCTACCCACATGCCGTCCAACCTTATAATGAGTGTAAATTTTCCTTTTTTGTCCTTCCTTAATTACTAATTAAGCTATTTACTCATTTTAGCAAATTTGGTACCTTTTTTAATTTAGTCCTTTTTAGTTAATTAAGTACCAAAACGTTAAAATTTTCTAACGAAACTTTAATACTAACTCAATGACACTCCATAAATATTTCTAAAAATATTTACGATTCAGTTTAAGAATTTGAGGTCTCGAGACCTCGTTTTTAAAATCACTGAACCTATTAAATTATTCTAAAACACAATTCACTAATTCAAATGTCTTCCTAAAATCACGATTGGCTCATAAACACTAAATAATAAAATTTATAAGCTCACTTGTCGGATTTAGTAGTCTCGAACCATTATTCTTGACACCACTAAAAATTGGGTTGTTTCATTTCTAATTCACCACTGTATATACTTTACTCGAATCCACTCGTATTCCTTTAACTGATACAATATGACCAAAAAAACCAACCTTACGAAGCCAAAATTCACATTTACTAAATTTTGCATACAACTGCTTTTCTCTCAAAGTCTGTAACAGAATTCTTAAATGCTGTACATGCTCAGATTCTGTCTTGGAATAGATCAATATACCATCAATAAACACAACCACAAATCTATCTAAATATGGTTGAAAAATCCAATTCATTAAATCCATGAAAGCAGCGGGAGTATTGGTCAAACCAAAAGGCATCACCAAAAACTCATAGTGATCATATCGAGTTCTGAAAGTAGTCTTTGGCACATCACACTCTTTGACTTTCAACTGATAATACCTAAATCTGAAGTCTATCTTTGAAAATACTGCAACACCTTTCAATTGATCAAACAAATCATCAAAACGAGGCAAAGAATATGTATTCTTAATTGTAACATTGTTCAACTATCTGTAATCTATACACAATCTTAAAGAAACATCTTTCTTTTTCACAAATAAGACAGGTGCACCCTAAGGAGACATACTCGGTCTGATGAACCATTTGTCTAGTAATTCTTGCAATCGTATCTTTAATTCATTTAACTTAGCTGGTGCCATACAGTATGGTTTATCGATATCGAAACTGTTCCTGGAACCACATCAATCACAAACTCAACTTCATGATCTGGTGGCAAACCCTGCAATACCTCAAGAAACACATCAATAAACTCATTAAGAAATGGTAACTATTCCAACTTCGATTCAAAAACCCGAGTATCAAGAATATAGGCTAAAAATGCCTTATTATCTTTCCGTATTAATCACTGAGTTGAAAAAGCTGAAATAATTTTGACAATTTCTTTAGGATTTACAGACTCAACAGTAATCATTTCCCTTTCTGACATTTCAAATCAATCTATTTTTGTCTACAATTTACTATAGTATCATGCTTTGTCAACCAATTCATTCCCAAAATAACATCAAATTCTTGAAAGGGTAGCAACATCAAATTAGCAGGGAATTCACAGCCTTTTACTTTTAGTGGACAATTTCGACACATTAAATTAACGATCACACTTTGGCCTAATGGATTAGTGACTTAAACATCATAATCAGTAGGTTCAACAGACAATTTCTTTTCTGATGCTAATGCAGTGCAAACATAAGAATGTGTAGACCTTGGGTCAATCAATGCATACACTGTAATAGCCCAATTTTGGGCCTAGTCGGAACAGTGGTTTTGGAACCACCAATCCGAAGTCATAGAAAGTATTTTATTATTATTTTAGAGTTATAGCATGTTTATATTAGTGCATGAAAAATTTGGTGAAGTAATTTTTCGCGTTTGTGAGCTTAATTGCGAAAAAGGACTAAATCGCATAAAGTGAAAAAGTATTAAATTGGTAGCTAAGGTTGTTAAATTGCCATGAAACTAAACTTAGGGTCTTTAAAGGACAAATAGGCACTTAGATTAAAGCTTGGCCGGCCATAGGGACAATAGGAATGAGAAAGTCAAAGTTAGGTGGCCTAAAGTGAATAAAATAAAACATAGGAAAAAGGCTATCATCGTTTTTATTTTGTTTCTTCTTCTCCACCAATTTTCCTCCAAGAAAATGGCCAGGGAAGCTTGAAAAATTTTCAGCAACTTAAAGCATTTGCAAGTAAGTGATTTTGAGGGCTTTTCTTGAATATTTTTGTACTTTTGAAATCCGTGTAGCATGAGCTTTCTATCAAGGGGATTATTTTGTAAAATGGTCGAAAGTATAAGGTTTTGCCATGACATTAGACATGTGAACTTCTAAAATTTTATGGAATAAAATGAATCATAGTTGTTAAATAAACAAATTTTGTGAAGTAGTTTTCATGGAAACCTTAACTAAGGACTATTTTGCATAAGTTGTACAATAGGTGATAAGCGTGTGAAATAATGAGAATTTTGGGCTACTTCTAGTATAAAAAGTAATCTTCTAGGCTTGGTTAATGAGAAAATATGATAAAAATTAAATTTTGGACCTAGGGGAAAAATGGTTATTCTGTGAAAGTCTAAGGGCAAAACAGTCATTTTGCCCAATTATGAATTTTTGAGTGTCTAGATTTAAAATGTTGATGATATGAATTAATTTCTATCATTTTATATCAAGAATTACAAAATCCGAGCCTAGACCGAGGAAAACCGAAGTAAGTGGACTAAGCCGAGCTAGTCGTCTACATTTTTGTAATCCGAGGTAAGTTGTATGTAAGTAATACAACTACATTATTATATGTGTTTGAATTGATATGGCATAAATTGCCTGTTTGTGGAAATAATTATGCATGATGAATATTGAGATGGTAGAACTCCCGTTTGAGCCTTGGAAAATAAATTAGATATTTATGGCATGACGTTCGGGTTAATTGTGTGTTAGCGTAAGACATGTCTGAGACATGCATCGGCCACATTATGAGAGCCTGTGTAAGAACATGTCGAGGACATGGCATCAGCATTGAGACGAGAGCTAGTGTAAGACATGTCTGGGACATGCATCGACCTCGAGATGTAAGCCAGTGTAAGATATGTCTGGGACATGCATCAACTACAAGATGTGTCAGTGTAAGACCATGTCTGGGACATGAAATTGGTATCATATCCTATGTTTGGGGCTTAATGAATATCCGATAGCATTCTGAATGGTTCAACGATGAGAATTTCAGTTTAAGTTAAACGAGAAAAGTATAACTATGTTGTGAGTGGTACATGTATATACTTAAAATGTATGAGATGCGAGCTTAGTATATGCTACGTGAATTGTGTTGGATAGTAACGAGTAAGTTGTGCTTATGCCTACTTTTGTATTATGAGCATGATGATGAATGGTAAAGTTGTTGTTATATTTATTTGCATGCAACTTACTAAGCTTTATGCTTACCCTATTTCTTTCCACTTTCTTATAGTCTCGCCTAATTAGCTTGTGGATCAACGGATGTCGGAGGCATCGATTACACTATCAATCGAAGCACTTGGTATAGTTAGATCTTTTTATTTTGTTTATGGCATGTATAAGACCCTGACTTTTGAGTTTTGTGTCAATGTTAATTGGCCAAATGTGTTGGCTTACTTTAGTGTTTTGATTCATTTTGTAAAAGGCCATGGAAATGGCTAATGTTGAAAGTTGTTATATGCATATAAGAAGCTAGTTCATGAATGAGTAATTTGTTGGTTGCTCAAGTAAATATGAAATGTGTAAAGGCCTTAGATGTGATTGTTGGATTGAGAAACCATGTTATGTTAATCTTTAGCATGGTGGATGTTGTTATATTATGTTTCAGGGTGGCAAAGGGCTTGGTAGATAGCCTTATATTGTCCACACGGGTAGACACATGGGCTTGTGTCTGGGTCGTGTGTGACACACGGCCAGCCCCATGGGCGTGTCATTCGGCCGTGTGTCCCCTGCACGTAAAAATTTCAAGTCAGAATGCATGGTAGTAAACACACGGGCAGAGTCACGGTCATGTGTCTCAGTCGTATGTAGGACACGGCTTCTGACCACGGGCGTATGCCTCGGCCGTGTGCCCTAAATTGGCTGCTGGCGTTAAAAACAGAATGTCAAGGTTTTTAGACACGGGCTAGGACATGGGCGTGTCATGGTCGTGTGAGGGATATGGGCCATTGACACAAGCGTGTGTCAAGCCGTGTGAAAACCCCTGTAGGTTCAAATTTGAAATTTAATTCACACAGGTATGAGACACGAGCGTGTCCCTAGATGCTTAGGCCGTGTGTGTCACACGGGCCATTAGCACAGCCATGTCATAATGACCACACGGGCGTGTTGTCCTTCCACACGGGCGTGTGTCCTATTTCAAGGGTTATTTTTTTAAAGTTGGTTAAGGACCCGAACCGGTCCCGTATAGTTTCCAATAGACGTTTGAGGCCTAGTAGGCCCATGTTAAGGAATTTAAACAAAGTTTGAAAAAGTTTTAAATTTGATCAAGTCTTAATGATTCGAAAATGTTAGAATGCATGTGTTTAAGTGAGGTAACGCCTTGTATCCCATCCCAGCATAAGACTCGGGTGTGGGGTGTTACATACACAATAACATAAAAAAGATAGAATTTACCAGTAATTACGTCTGGAGCTGTAGCTTCCTCTCTCGCTCGGATAACATAAGTACGTGCAGGTGCCCTAGCCTATGACCGGGTAGCCGAATCTCTCATACCCGAGCGAACAATCCTAGTAGCGCTACTTTGGCCTAAATGTCTACTTCTTTGAGAAGTGGCTAATTGCTTTTCTTTTTGTTCTCCCTCCTCTTTTAGCAATTGAGGACAGTCTCGAATAAAATGATTAGTGGCCCTGCACTTGTAACAAGCTCCTGCCTTGCCTCTACATTCACTGGAGTGATTTTTCTCACAATATTTGCACCTAGGACTGAAGCATTCTGTACATTGCCCACACTAGCTGTAGGTTTAATAGTTACCCCGAAATCTTTTTGGGTTACCTTATTCTTATTTGATCTTTCCGGCATTAAGGTAGGCTGATTGGAATCATCCCTAGACTTTTTAGCCGGAAATGTTGCAAATGACTTGGAGGGGCTTCTTTTGTAAGATTTTTTACTTCGCCTATCTCTCTATATCTTTCTATTGTACACCTCTTCCATTTTTTGAGTACGATCTGACAGAAAAACAAATTCTCGTATTTTTGTGCCTCCAATCATCATTCTGATTTGATCATTTAACCCTTTCTCAAATCGAATACACATCTCTTCCTCAGTTGGTACAATTTCTCGGGGATACTTGCTAAGATATACAAATTCCCTCTCGTACTCAGCTACTAACCGATTGCCTTGTCGCAAGTCAAGAAATTCTCTTTTTTTTTTTATCCAAATACCTCTTACCAACATATTTCTTTATAAATTCACTCTAGAAGAATTCCTAAGTGATTTTCTCTTTTGGCACCACAGCCACTATAGTCATCCACCAATTATAAGCTTATTCTTTCAACAGTGATACAACACATCTCAAATAATCATCTAGGGAACAAGCCATTTCTTCAAAAACTCTTACTATATTCTGAAGCCAATACTTAGCTTTGACTGGGTCATCATCTGACCTACCCTGAAATGCTTCGACCCAAACTTTCAGAGTTTTTCTATCGGAGAACGCTTACTAGATTCAATTGCCGGATGAGGTGGAAGTACAACTGGAGGCACCATAGGTGGTACAGTAGGGGGAAGAGGTTGCTGAGCCTAGTTTCTTTCTTGCATAAATTCATTAAACCATTGGTTCATAAATCCATAAAACATATTTTTAAGTTCTTGTTCTTACATCGAAGAAATTGGAACACTACTACTTGTCCCGTGCTCAGACATTTGCACTCTACTATTAGCTTCATCACGTTCAGCATGTCCGAATCTATCTGACATCTTTACAATTTATAAGAAAAATAAGCATTAGATCGGATTATACACATCACGCTATCACAGATTCATATGACATGTATTTCTAAACACTTTACACATTACATTCGTTCTGAGAATCAGCTAAACTGAAGCTCTGATACCAATAAATGTAACACCCTAACCCTTATCCGTCACTAGAACAGGGTTACGGAGCATTACCGAACTTTACAGATTATGTAACAGCCTAATTTTCAGTAGTGTCGAAAATAGTAATTCGAGATCGCTAAATTCGACGAGTGAATTTTAAAATTCAATAAAACAATATTTATTAGTTAAGTGAGATTTTAGAAGTATTTTTGAATTAGTGAAATTTGTGAATTAAAAGAATTTAATAGGTAAATTGAGTTGAAAACAAGGAAACGAGACCTCAATTTCATAAATCGAGCCGTAAATATTTTTATAAACATTTATGGAATGTTTCTGAATTAGTATTAAACTTTCGTTAAAAAATTTTAACGTTTTGATAGTTAATTAATTAAAAAGGACTAAAGTGAAAAAGGTGCAAAACTAGTCAATTAAGGAATAATGATTAAATAGCATAAGTGGTAATTAAAAGAGGACCAAATAGGTAATTAGACACATGGGCAATGGCTGGACGGCATGTGGAAAGAAGAAATAGACAAAATTTGGTGTGAACTAAGGGCAAAATGGTAATTTGGTTAGAATTAAAAATAAAACTAATGATCAAATTGAAAATCTAGACATTTTTTCATGTTTCTCCAGCCAAAAACAGCATTAAAGAGTCCCTCTGAGCTGTTTTTTTAAATATTCTTGCTAAAAGTAAGTTCAATTCTTGGTTATTTCTTGTAATTTTTTGTGATTTTGATACTTTTACAACTAGGTCCAACTATTGAATTCATTAGTTTTTTATTTATTAGTTTTTCATATGGCTGGAATTTTATGATGAATAAACATGGATTTGAAGCTTTAAATTTTTTATGTGATGGTTTTATTTAGTGATTTCAATATAAATTGATTTTTAGGACCTAATTGTGAAAAAATTAAGAATTAGGGTTTTGTGACAAAATTCTAAATACCAAAGGTTTTTTAGTACTTTAGAATGATGGAATAAAGTGTTAATTGAGAAAAATTAGTTCAATTGATGGGTTAATTGATTAGGGACTAAATTGTAAAAATTATAAAATTTAGGGTAAAAATGTAATTTTAAAAATTAAAGGACATAAATTGTGAAGTAAATTAGAATTGAATTAGATGCTAATGAATGGAAAACTTTATATTATAGGCCAAGAACTCAAAGAAAGTCGTGTAAAAGAGAAAATAGTTGATTAGTCCCTGAATTTTCTACAACTTCTACAAATTACCCCAGGTAAGTTCATATGGTTGAGTTCTCATGATTATTTGTTAATTTAGAAATGATATAATGTATTATCTCATATGTTTATTATTAAATTGCGATTATTATAAAAATATGAAAATTTAGATCTGAAGTTCAAATTAATAGAACGCAGGATTGAGTAATTCGTTCAGTGCAAAGGAAGAATTGATAGAAAATTACCCTAGTAAACCAAGGTTTTGTTGCGAACTTCCATGTTTGCTTTCAGTTTAGCTCTCATGAGCTTCAATTAACTCTTATGAGTTTCAATTTAACCCTAATTGGGCTTTAGTTCAGCTCTTTTGAGCTTCAATTTAACCCTTATGGGTTTCCGTTCAGCTCCTATGAGCTTCTGTTCAACCCTTATGGGTTTCAATTTAACACTTATGTGCTTCAGTGTAGCCTTCAGGCTTCTGTTTACGATATACTCAAATCCGTAAGTCGTTCTTTGATTGGCAATAATTGGTAAGTTTTATATGAAAGTATTGTGGAAGAACTTAAGTTATTATTGATATTGAGCTCAAATAAGTGAATTAATCGATTAAAGTTATGGTTGGTAGGCAATGTTAATAATATGTTCTATTTAATGTCTAATTATAAATGGTTTGGTAAGATTTATATTTTAAGCCTGTGAACTTTCTAAGCTTATATAAGCTTACCTTTGTGTGCTTAATGTTCTTGTTGATTAACGTGTATTCGGAGGATCGGATCAATACATTGACTCACACTATTCAGATTACTCTGGTAGATTTTGTTATACATTTTTGGTTTATATGACATGTATAGGTTTGGTTTGATAATGAAGTAGTTTGAATTGGGATTATGAGACTTAGATGTGTTTGTATGTATTAGATATTGATGTGTATGAGATGATATAACATATTTTATACATATTTTGGCTTGAATTGGTTGCTTGGTTGGATTGTATTGGTATGGGAAAGTATTATGTGCAGGTTGTTTGTGAAAATGGTGAGAAAAATAGCCTTAAATGACCCATTTTCGTCCACACGGGTGGAGACACGGTCGTCTGTCTCAGCTGGGTGTGACGCACGGCCATACACATGGACGGAAAATATCCGGTTGATTTGTTGAGAAATATAGGTTAACTGGGGAAAGGATTTGTGAGAGATGTTTATCTGCTCAAGGCTCTCAGGCTTTCGAGTTAAGGAAAAAAAAATTAGGACACCCACCCCTGGTAGCTGAGACTACGAGGTGCCAACATAGGGTCGAGTAAGGGAAAGCAGTGTTCAACTTTTGTAGCATAGATCACCAAACTCCAGAGCCCTTGCCTTGGCTAACTGATATAGCAAAACCCTTCAATTTTGTTGTTATGTTTAATGGTTTTCGTTGCTAGAATTTACTTTGTAAAATGTTGATGTAATTGCAGGACAAAGGTTAAAAACAAAGGGTATATTTTAATGGGAAAAATGAGTTAATATTTCTTTTTCTGCCTTGATACAGGAGTTAAGGCTTCATGCAATGGGAGATTTCTTAGGTTTTTTTGCTTTTTGTTTTTTAAAAATTAAATAGAATGTGGAAATTGATTTTAATGAAACTTGAGAAGCTAGTTCAATGCGCATTTATGTATCAATTATCAAATGTTCAAACATCTAATTTGCGTATATATCTTAAAAGATATTTTAGATACTTATCTTTTTCTTCCGTTAGGGTAATTTGATGAAAAGCATTCATATAATTATTAATGGTAGTTAGTTGCTTTTTTAATACTGAAATTAAGAGAGACTTGAACAAATGTTTTACCCAATTAAAACTTATCCACTGTCTACACAATCCAAACCACATGAAACTTCACTCATTATTAATAAATTTATTATTTTTACTTATTTTAATTTTTTTTTTAAATGGTTAGCTGTGTTTTTTCTACAAAGAAAAAAAATTCATTTCTTTAAATATTATTTATTTTTCAAATATAAATTTTTACATAAATTTTCTTTTACTCACTTTGTGGACGTCCAATGATAATTAATCACCAAGTTACATTTTTTTGGACAAAAATCTGAACACTAGATGGAAAGAAGAAAAAGAACATTATTTTGCTAGGTCTAATAACAAACTCTAGTTCAATATGATTTATAAATAAAAATAAATTATTTTATTTAATAAATAATAATCATATTATATTAATTAATATCAACATGCATTTTAATAAAGTTAGGGAGTTAGATTAGAGATTTAATCAGGAAACTATACTAAGTAATTAAATTGGCATAAAATAATATGCTTTTTTTTTAATATTAGTATGTAATAAATTCAAAGTAATAATTTTGTTGTAAGAGAGAATTTTAAATTAAAAATTCCTTATAACTATTAAAATCATTAATACATAAATCTTTCACATATCTAAAAACCTCTATACATGTATTTAGATAACAATGTTATCTTTAAAATTCGAACATACATTTCATTCCTTCAAAATGAACCAAATACTTTATTTATTTTTAAAAACAACAAATATTGTTGACTTCCCAATTCCCTACTTTTTATAGGCCTCCTTTTATCATACAAATATTGAAATAATTAGGCAGATTTATTCACGATTTGAAAAGGAAAATACAAGTTATAACTTAAAGTATTTAGCAGCTATGATCATTCGACTTACATATTGGGCCTTTGTTACGTAACTAGATAAAAAAAGGGCTCCAGCGGTCCTACTTGACCCGGTTTCTATAAAAAAATATTAAATATATAGATAAATAATAAATATATAAATATATATAATTTAATTAGAATTATTATATTCTTAATTATTAGATTCTATCAACGTTAACTTGAATATTAGATTGAATCTACCATTATTATATTAAATATATTATATTTATATATTTAAAGGTGTATGAACTTTGGGCTTTTATTGTTTCAATCAGTTTAATATAATAAAAAGGAGTGTTCAGCTTTAAAGTTTAAACCCTGGTCTCAGACTTAAACCCTAGCCGGCCAACTCTCATCTCTTTACACAAGTAGCAATGGAGACTGAAACTTGCATTGACTCCATGGACTTCAGAGTTCAAGAGTTATTAAAGGAGGCTCGTCTCGAATGTTCGTCTGCACTTACCAAGCTCGTCGACGACACCGTTTCCGCCATCAAATCCGCCATAGATAAAATTCCTGAAGACCTTCAGGTATTTAAAATTTTATTTTATTAGTTCTTTTTTTTTTTTTTTGTTTCTTTTTCATAATTAAAGGGGAGGGAATAATGATGGAAGATTTTTGAAGGTTACGGCGGATTGGGCTCCTGGTTTTGTGAGAGATATTGGTGCAGACAAAGCCGAATTTAAATTTAAGAAGCCGAAGTCTATTGAAATTGGTGGTAGTTATTCAATAGGCTGCATAGCAAAACCAGATGTTAATGTCGATCTTCTCCTCCGCTTACCAAAGGTAAGATTATTTACAATTTGCAATGTTTTATTCACTATAGTATTCAATTGTAATGCATATATTTAACTTGTAGCATTTAAGAAGTTAATTTATAATTTAGTTTATTCAGTTCAATTTTGCGTAGCATTACTTAAAATGCTCGAATTTTGTTTTTGTCATTTGATGAACTCGAAATTATTACCATGGCTTTAAATCGGTCAGATTATTACATTGATACGAAGTCAAAGATGCTGCTGTTTAACAATTTTTAAAATATGGCAGGAATGTTTCCACGAGAAAGACTACCTAAATTACCGGTATCATGCTAAAAGGTGCCTTTACCTCTGTGTTATAAAGAAGCACTTGAAATCCTCTTCATCAATTCAGAAGGTTGAGTGGTCTGCTCTGCAAAACGAGGCTAGGAAACCTGTATTGGTTGTCTATCCAGGTTTATTTCTTACTTGAGTTCCCAATAAAATCACCTTTGTCATGTTATCACAAGTTGACAGCTCCCTAAACTTTCGAACAAATCCCTGATTTAGTCAAATTTAAATAATGGCATTGTAGCTGCAAACCTTGGTGAAGTTCCTGGGCTTTTTATCAGAATAATTCCCACAGCAACATCCCTATTCGATCTTTCCAAGTTGAACATGAAGCGGAACAATGTACGAGCTCTGAATGCAGGTAATACATAGCCATTAGTTCTTCCTCCCCCAAAACCCTTGAGCTGTACGGTGAATGTCCATCTCTTCACACTGATAATATATGTCTATAAATCTTATGAAGGGGATGATCCTCAGCCTACACCAATATATAATTGTAGCATATTGGAAGACATGTATTTAGAGGAGAAGTCAAATTTTGTTAAGAAAACATTTTCTGGATGGAAGGAATTGGGAGAGGCCTTAATCTTGCTGAAGGTATTATGCCATATACTTGAAGCATTTTAAACATTGAGTTTTTCATGGCATTGCATCTGAAATTTTGGTATATTGTTGGTGCAGGTCTGGGCTCGGTTGAGAAGTTCGATATATGTTCATGATTGCTTAAATGGGTTTCTAATATCTATTATAGTGTCGTACCTTGTGGCCAAAAATAAGATTAACCGTGATATGATGCCAATGGGGATATTTCGTGCCACATTGAAGTTTATTGGTATGCATTTAGCATTTAATATATACCTGTAGAGGAACACTAATCATCAAATTTAGTTAGAAATTCAAATTGTTTTTGTTCCACAGAAACTCATCCATTGTGGAAGCATGGGCTTTACTTTCCAATGTCAGACCAGAATGCTTCTTCTAAGGTCTGTTGTGATTTTCATTGGCTTTCATACTTTTTGGTATACGGTGCTTGAAAAGCTATCCTTGTAAATGATTTATGCTATTAAATTTTACCGTTATTAGATACTTTTTAAGATGTAACATAATGTTGGCCGGTTCATGAGTTTCCGATTTAACCTTCTTACCTTGTATTTTTACATGGATGTACAATACATATTGTGTTAATTCCTTGGGTTTTTGAACAGGGAAATGAGCAGCTTAATTCTTCAACCCGCTTCAATGTGGCATTCAGAATATCAAGTGTTGCTTATCCCGAGGTATCCTCTTGTGATTATGGTTGGAAGACCTATATGACGATTTTCTAAAATTATGTTATTCTTCAAAAGATTCCATGTCTATATTTTACTTTACTTCTATAACTGAAGACAAATTTTAAGTTTCTGATTTATTCTGATTGGATGGAATTCTAATACGAAGTGTATTTTCCTCCTACAATCAGCTACAAGATGAAGTTGCGTTGACACTTAGGTGTTTAGAAAAATGCAGAGATGGTGGATTCGAGGAAATTTTCACAACCAAGATCGACAATGCTGCTAAATACGATTATTGCGTTAGGTATGCATCAATAAGTTGATTGCTCCTTCTTTGTTTCATCTTGTCTCAAAGAAAATGATAGGTTGTAAACTGTAATTAGTTTGTTTCCTTCTGTTTATTGTTATAAAATAATTGCGTTTGAGCATTTAGAAGTTCTTTATACCAGATATTATTTATTTATATTTACATTCTGTTTTGGTCTGATAGAATCAACAAAGAAAGAGACTATGCTTTTTCTCTGATCAACTTGCCATTGTTATTTGATATATATATATATATATATATATTCAAATTTTGAAGTAAATAATTTGTTATCTTACTGAATGCATCTTTTTCTTGGAGCCTAGCTGTTTGAAGCAACCACTCTTTCAATTGATGCATTCTTGTCGCTACTTGTGTTTTTGATGCTTGTTGAAGGCAATCTATCACTATTTTCACCTCTTTGTAATGACTATTTACATCTTTGTACTTATCAGATTGAACTTGAAAGGAAATAGTGAGGTTTATTCTCTGGGATTTTGCTTGGATGAGGAATGTTGGAGAGTGTATGAGCAGGATGTACACAGTCTGCTTAATCAAGGATTGACAGATAGAGCGAAGTTTATTCGTGTTATTTGGAGGAACACTTATTCGGACTTTAATGTTGAAAATGTACAGAATCTATGATCGACTTTAATTTTTTAAAATTTTTTATAGTTCTACTTCTAATCCTAGGTCATGAATCCAGGGCTTATCAGCACTTGATAGTGAGCCATTATTTGTTGGAATTTCAGTGAGCTCTGTAGAGAAGGCTTTTAGGGTTGTAGATATTGGCCCAAATGCTGAAAAGAAAGACGAGGTATTGTTTTCATTTCTTTTTATTGATAAGTTTGTGTTGATTGCCCGAATCATCTAGTTTGGACTAATCTTCATTTTCCTGCAACAGGCTCTCATGTTTCGAAAATTTTGGGGTGAGAAGGCTGAGCTTCGGAGATTTCAAGATGGTAAAATTGCAGAAAGCACAGGTGAGAAAGTCATGGTCCTGTATTGGCTGATTTGAGAATTAAGTTATGTAATTGCCCCTTCAGACTCCATTCTTCAATCCAAATTGGAAAGTTTAGCTTGACTGCTACCCCCTTTTTTCTAGTATGGGAGAGCAAGCAGGGGACAAGACATCTCATTTTAAAAAGAATTATTGAGTTTTTACTGGGACGCCATCTTTCTTTATCGAAAAAGGATATTGTCCCAGTAGTGGATCAGCTTGATTTCTGTTTGCTACATGATGGTAAAGGTAATCGTATTAACCATTAAATGCTCGCTCTTTTTTGTTTGTTTGTTTGTTTGTTTGTTTGTTTTTGCCTTTTATGGTTATTCATGCAATGCATGCATTTATATCATTTCCCAGACCTGGTATCACATTCTGTAAAACTGCTTGGAACTTTTGAAGAATTGTCTAAACGATTGCGTTCTATTGAAGATGTTCCCTTGAAGATATCTAGTGTGCAGCCTCTTGATTCTGGTATTTTTTTTTTTTTAATTATAAAAGCTTATCCTTTCATGATCTTTTTTAAATCTTTTGTGGAATTTTGTTGCGGTTGGGCTCTAAGGGATATATTCTGCATGTGCTTTGAAGCAAAGGATAAACTGGTTCCTTCTGTCTGAATAAGCAGTCATGATTTTTGGCATAATTTATCACATTCGCAGCTTTCAGGTTTACTTCTGTATTTCCTCCTGAACCTCATCCTCTGGCAAATAAAAAGGTGGATGTGGCAAGGTTACATAATTTGACCCCATTCTGTGTTCAGTCACTTGAAGTTATGATTCAGGCATGTTATTATTTCGTCAAGTCATTTTCCCCCTCTTTCATCATATTCAAACAGTTGAATTATTATTTATTTATTTTTATTTCTGATGATTTAGTTGGAAGGTTCTGGGAATTGGCCAATGGATGATGTCTTAATTGAGAAAACTAAATCAGTTTTCCTTCTGAAAATTGCAGAAAGGTAAGTCATTATAGCAGCATTTATCCCTAGGCTATGTTAAATATATCAAAATGTTTCTCTTTTTTTTTTTTTTTTTTTTTGACAAATCTAGTTAATGAAGTGTTACGGCAGTCTTCAGGATAACTGGGGGATAACATGTACTGCTACTGAGGAAGATGTGGATGTTTTCATGGATGGATATGCATTTCGTCTTAGAATTTTGCATGAGAGAGGCCTAAGCCTGGTGAATAATGAAAGTATGAACTCTAATCCTGAAACATGAATTCTTTATTCTTGAACGATTGTCATGTAGAGTTACAGATTTCATTTCTTTGTAGTTGGAGGTGACCAAATGAAGCGGGTTTCATCTGCTGATAAAATGCTTTTTGTTCGTAGTCAACATGCAAGCATGATAAATGGATTACAGTTTCGTTACCCGATATTTGGGCCGGTTGTTAGGTGCCAAGTTGACTTGTTTTAGTTTGTAGAGTTCTTTCTTTTGGATTTAATTATTGAAATTTATTTTATCTGGTTGAAAGAAAAGATTCTGAATCCTTAATCATGTTGATTTTGTTTTAATGTTTGCGAAGGCTTGCAAAACGGTGGCTTGCTTCACATCTCTTTTCAGCTTGCTTGGCAGAAGAGGCTGCTGAGCTATTAGTTGCCTACCTCTTTTTGAAGCCTCTGCCATTTAATGTTCCCTGTTCGCGGATCACTGGATTTTTACGGTTGACTTCTCTCTGTCACTTTGAAGTTTCATTTGAAATAGTCAATCTTGAAGTTTTCTTATTTTATGCAAACAAGGTCGTAAACCTGTGCCATACTTATCCACATTATGTTGTATGATTAAGCTGTGCTTGAATATAAATTTCTAGTTTTGATTTAATATGGGATTTGCTATTGCAATATATTGAAGTTGCAATTACTATAATTATAAAATGATTAGGATTTATCCTATTTCATAGACATTGTCAGGTGACGTATATAGCTCTTTGCTGTTGATTGATTCAGCAACACTTTTAAACTGCTGTGAAGGGACTACATAAACTGACAGTTAATGTTCCTTTGCTTTTCCCTTTTTTATACCTTGAATATCAGGTTCTTGCGGCTACTAGCTGAACATGATTGGGCTTTTTCTCCATTGGTTGTTGATATAAATGGTGATCTGAGCCAAAATGATGAGAAAGAGATTGATGTAAGTTTTGCAGTTCGGAAAATGATTAATAATTAAGAGTATATGATGTTTTTCTTTCATGTTTGTTCTTTATTAAGCATCAACTAATTTGTACGCTGCTTGTCTAGGATAACTTTACGCAAAATAGAAAAGCTTACGAAGAAAACACCCAAAACGAAAGCAAGGCCATGTTCCTAGCTACTGCTTATGACAAGGCATCTGAAGCTTGGACTAGATGCTCACCAAATCCATTGGTTAGTGATCCCTTTGAATTGAATTTGGTTGCATTAACTCCATTTACCTTCAGGCTTTAGTACTAGTAGTAGTAGAACTGCTTATATCTTTTAACTAATGTGTTCTTTTTTATGCAAAAGGAGCTCAAAAGGTTGGCGGCTTATGCTCGAAGCAGTGCAAGCTTGTTGACAAAACTCATATTGCAAAATCAGACTGATTCCCGTGGATGGGAGGTGCATTATACACTTATTGACTTTTGGTATTCCATTCCTGTTTTTCTGCTATTGCATTTTTTCTAAACCTATACTTATATTGGCCATTTTTGGCTTGCAGTGCCTTCTCCGAACTCCACTGAGCCTCTATGATGCTGTAATACTTCTCCATGGAGATAGATTACCTTACCCAAAACGTCTCCTCTTCACATCTGAACTGGACCAAGGTATATTCCTTGGAGGCAAAGGTTTTCAGTTTTCACCACTATTATATTAGTTTGATTTTATCAATTTCTTCCTGTGGAATTATTAGTAATATAAATACTGTTCTGGTCAGGGCGGCATGTGGCTCATGGTAATGCTAGCACTTGTTTCCACCCCTTCCTATTACCTTCCGATATGAAGGGTAGTAGCTTAGAGCAACTTAAAACCAAGCTAATGGTAAACTTTGATCCACTAAGGTGCTTTGTTGGAGATGTAGAGGTAAGTATTTAAGAAAAAAGCTTAGATGTCGATCTTAGCATCTCAATCTTTTGTGCTTACATATCCTTTACTTTCGTAGAAAGGGTTCTCCAACAGATTGAAGTTATGGTATGATTCATTAGGAGGTGATGCTATCGGTCTAACATGGGAACGGTCAAAGGTATGATGAATGACGCATTGTTTTTCTGAATGATAGTATTTTGTGATGTAAAACAATCTGAAAATTGTTTTGAATTCTAATTTTATACATTTACTTTTGGAAGAAACGAGAACGAGAAGAGGAAGAGACGTCCGGAAAATATCCGGTTGATTTGTTGAGAAATATAGGTGAACTGGGGAAAGGATTTGTGAGAGATGTTTATCTGCTCAAGGCTCCCAGGTTTTCGAGTTAAGGAAAAAAATTACGAGGTGCCAACATAGGGTCGAGTAAGGGAAAGCAGTGTTCAACTTTTGTAGCATAGATCACCAAACTCCAGAGCCCTTGCCCTGCCTAACTGGTATAGCAAAATATTTAATGGTTTTCATTGCTAGAATTTATTTTGTAAAATGCTGATGTAATTGCAGTACAAAGGTTAAAAACAGAGGGTATATCTTAATGGAAAAAATGAGTTAATTTTTCTTTTTCTGTCTTGATACAGGAGTTAAGGTTTTATCCAAGGGGAGATTTCTTAGGTTTTTTGCTTTTTGTTTTTTAAAAATTAAATAGTGAAAACATAAATGAAACGAATGTGGAAATTGATTTTAATTAAATTTGACAAGCTAGTTCAATGCGCATTTATGTATCAATTATCAAATGTTCAAACATCTAATTTGTGTATATATCTTAAAAGATACCTTAGATACCTATCTTTTTCTTCCATTAGGGTAAATTGATGAAAAACATTCATATAATTATTAATGGTAGTTAGTTGCTTTTTTTAATACTGAAATTAAGAGAGACTTGAACAAATGTTTTACCCAATTAAAACTTATCCACTATCTACACAATCCAAACCACATGAAACTTCACTCATTATTAATAAATTTATTATTTTTACTTACTTTAATTTTTTTTTTTTTTGAAATGATTAGCTGTGTTTTTTTTACAAAGAAAAAACATCATTTCTTTAAATGTTATTTATTTTTCAAATATAAATTTTTACATAAATTTTCTTTTACTCACTTTGTGGACGTCCAATGATAATTAATCACCAAGTTACATTTTCAGACAAAAATCTGAACACTAGATAGAAAAAAGAAAAAGAACAGGAGATAAAAATGAAGGAAAATGCCTTTTTTCTTTTTAATCCGAAAACAATCATTTCTTTAAATATTATTTATTTTTCAACATTTACTCACTTTGTGGACCTCCAATGATCTAGTTAAAATACAAATCACTAAATTAATCACCAAGATACATTTTTAGACAAAAATCTGAACACTGGATAGAAAAAAGAAAAAGAACAGGAGATAAAAATGAGGGAGAATGGAAAATGAAAAAAATGGAATGTACTCTTTTTTCTTTTTAATCCCAAAACAATATCGTCCAAAGGACAGTGCTATATATTAACTTCTCCGCAAAATCTTGAAACCAAAATTTCTCGATCTGCAGATCAATCGAAAATTTTCTTAGTTTCTTTCTATCTTTGCTGTAAGCAGAAGAAATCGGACTTCTTAGTATCATTCGGAAAATCAAGAGAAAAGAAAAGGAAATGCGAATCCTTATGGTGTAAGTTTCACATTTTTCTCTCCCTTCAATTTTTTTCTTTTTTTTGTTCATTCGATAATTTGTATTCATAATTATACCGAATTGTTGGCGCAGTGGGCTTGATAATTCAGGGAAGACCACGATTGTTTTGAAGATTAACGAAGAGGATACAAGCGTAGTTAGTCCCCCTCTTGGCTTCAACATCAAAACCATCACATACCAGAAGTAAAACTTTCGCATTTTTTAACAATTTCTAATCATTAACTACCTGAGCTCACCAAGTGTTTGAAAATAAAAATTTTTGGGTTGTTTCTTTTTGTAGTTTTCTTCATTATATTTATGATTTGTAATGTTGAATTGGATTTGATTTTGGGTTTCGGCAGATATACTCTGAATATATGGGATGTAGGTGGTCAAAGAACTATAAGATCATATTGGAGGAACTATTTTGAGCAAACAGATGGGTTGGTTTGGGTTGTTGATAGCTCAGATCTTAGAAGATTAGATGATTGCAAAATGGAACTGGATAATCTTCTAAAGGAAGAGGTAAGATGTTAATTTGACTTGTTTTTTTCCCCATCAAATGCACGTCTTATATTCATTACGGTGAAGCTATCCATCTTACTATAACAGTTTGAGGTTGCTGCAATAAATATTAGAAAACGAAACCTTGCAAGCTAATGCCGTGCAATGTAAACTGTGGCTTATGCTTTCTTTGTGTTGCAGAGGTTATCAGGAGCATCCTTGTTGATACTAGCAAACAAACAGGACATAAAAGGTGCTCTTACACCAGCTGAAATTGCTAAAGTAAGATTACTAGTTGATAATTAAGTACTTACTTCAGCTTGTTAATTTTTTAATTTCGTTGTCTTTGTCTATGTTTGTTAGACTGCAAAACCGTGAATGCGATGTTTAGTTCTTAATTTATGAAGGACCCAAAGTTATTTTGTGCACGTTGTGTTCGGATGTGTTGCATGTTTGCTAGAAAGGTTTCGTATAAATGCATGACTGGAGACTAAATTTCACAGTATGAGCTTTTCTTTTGGCTTCTAGTTCACTGATTTTCCTGCCACTAAAACTAGCATTTGAAATGCTGGTTTGCTGTAAGCATGTGAATATTGTTTAAAGTCATGTACTTTGAACTCCCCACCCCCTTCCCCCCGCCCATTGAGTTTGGTCATAAAATTGTGCTGTGCAGGTGCTGAACCTGGAAGCTATTGATAAAACTCGGCATTGGAAAATTGTAGGGTGTAGTGCATACACTGGTGAAGGGCTTCTTGAGGGATTCGATTGGTTGGTGCAAGATGTGGCCTCGCGGATTTACATGCTTGACTAGCCTGAATCTGATTGATATAAAATGTTATAATTCTTCATTTGAGAGCACAGTAATAGATTAGAAATCTAAGTACTTTGTTTGGTTGACTTCTGAAGCAGAAAGATAAACATTTGAATGTCTTTGGAGAATTTCAAATATCAAAATTGAAGATCTGAAGTACTTATATTTATCAAATATCTTTGAACACTCAATGTTCTAATACCAATCTGATAATGATTTCTTTACGGACTGTTTGCCCTTTTTACGTTCGTGTCAAGATTGTCTTTTAGTATTTACTTTATGTACATAAGTCTGAGGCTATGCATTCAACGGTGGTCCTGGACTCTGAATCCAGTAACCCGAGTTCAAATCTCGGTGGGACCTTAAGTTTTCTTAAAATTGAAAAATAACAGGTATATTTTTTGATAATTAAAAAAAATGGGAATTTCAATATTTAGATGATTATTAGTGAATGACATGACTGCATCTATTCTGAATAAAAAGCGAGCAAAACCAGTTCGTAAAATTGTAATATTTTTTGCCTACCATCTTCTCATACATGCCTTTTGATGGATACGTCTTATATTTTCTGTTTTGGACTCCGCTTGCTGTTCATTTTTATGCTTTCGATGGGCTTGCCTTGCTCACACATATATATCTGAGTATTTTGGGTTGAATAACTCAATTATATATATTAAGAAAATTACACATATAATATCATCAAAGAGAATTTTTTTTGGATTAGAAATAAATGGTATATTTTTATGATAGTAAAAATGTAATTTTATTATTTTAATAGTTTTTATATTTATAATTTTTAAAGGATTAAGTTAAAGTTCTATTATTTTTGAGAGTGAAAGTACAATTTTATCATTATTAATTTAAAATTTTATAAATTTTAAAAAAGATGTAAATGAATTTTTTTTTTCATTTTAGGGAAAACCGGAACTCCTACCAGTCCCCTTGGCTCCGCCATTGAATATGATGGACAAATAATAAAATATTAAAAGTAATTCAAAGGAAAATTTTATACAAAATATATTTCAATTAACTCCTACCCCTTTTCAAAGTTTATATTTGGAATATATTTAATCGAAAATTGGTTGATATTAAAAAAGAAAAAGCACGACTTTCTGATAGGCCATGTACATGGTGGCTTAAGTAAAGCATGATTGGGCTTCAGTAACAGCATTTTATTTGTAATTAAGTGACTCAGCAATGTAACTCCAAACATCTAGTTGTTAAAAAACCACCCATTTATTAGTTCACTCTTAAATCGTTTTCACTAATAAACACCCAAAAGTATGATTAAATGTTCAATACTTATACGAAATTCTTCTAAACTACAGTGTTAAATATGACTCATATTTTCAGTCAAATTTAAGAAATAATCTTTTAGTTAAACTCTGTTTATTTGTTTCAATTAAACTCTGATTAGTCTAGATTATTTTATTATTATTTGACCTATGAATTTAGCCTATAAATAGGCTCTTTTACAACCTTAGAAAATACACTTATTAGAGATTAGAACTCATAACACATTTAGAGAATTTTGTGTTTATGTTTTGAGGGTTCTTTGTTTTCGGGTTTTCGGGGTTTAGTTTTTATCTCCATCTTTTGTACTCTTCGTTCTTTTGCCATTATAGTAAAATTATCTTTACCCGTGATTTTTTATCCTCTTTGGAGGAGTTTTTCCACGTTAAATTTGTGTGTTCAATTTCTCAATTTCTTCTGCTATTTTTTACTTGTTTGTTGCTTAATCGGGTCGATTCCTAACAAGTGGTACCAGAGCTAGTTCAATTTTCATAGATCAGCCTATTCAGATATGAGAAGTTCGATGTTGAGACAAATTTCAATCTGTGACAAGTTCGGATGATGGCAATTCTAGTACAATCCAGTTTGAAAAAGGTTGTTACCGGAAAAAAGCCTGAGAATCTAAATAAAATAGAATGGGAAGAGCTTGATGAAAAGGCTTTGTTTGCAGTCCAGTTGTACCTCGTGAATACGGTATTGCAGGAGGTATTGATGGAGAAGACCTCATCTGCCTTGTGGAAAATGTTAGAAACTCTTTATGCAACTAAGTCTCTGGCTAACCGTTTAGTGTTGAAACAATGTCTATTTACGTTTCGCATGAACGAAGGTGAGCTTCTTAGAGATCACATCAGTCAATTCATTATGATTTAAAGAACGTTGAAGTTTATATTGATGATGAAGATCAAGCTATGCTATTATTGTGCTCTTTACCCCCTTCATACAAGTCTTTCAGGGAGACCCTGATTTATGGCAGAGACAAACTCTTATTCGAAGATGTGAAGGGTCATTTGTTGAGTAGAGACAAACTCGACAATGAGCTTCATTTGGATAGCAAGACAGATAGGCAAGCTTCCGTTTTAATAGCATCAAAGAAACGAGGCAAAAGGTGTCGTTATTGTAAAAATTTAGGTCATGTCAAAGCAGATTGTTATAAACTGCGAAACAAAAGAGCTGCTGAGAATAACGAGGAAGATGTAGCTGGTGCTAATTTGGCTGATGAAAGCGGTGATGATTTCTTGTTAGTGTCAACGAGCGATAACTTCAAGCTCACGTCCGAGTGAATCCTAGATTCGAGATGTTCTTTCCACATGTGTCCCAATAGAGAATTGTTTTCCACATACAGTTCAGTTGAAGGTAGAGTTCTGGGCATGGGAAACAATTCATCTAGTAAGGTAATTGATATTAGTACTGTTAAAATTAGGATACACGATGGGATGATTAGGACACTCTCAGATGTCAGGTATGCACCTGATTTACGAAAGAATCTCATCTCCTTGAGTATTTTAGACTTGAAATGATGCAGAATCAACATCGAGCCGAGCAGCATTAAAGTATCTCGTGGAGCTCTCGTTTTGTTAAAAGGTAAAAGAACTGGCAGTCTTTATATTCTAGAAGGTTCTACAGTGACCGGTGAAATCAGACATCCCTCATCCGTTACAGAGCTGAAATCAACTCGTTTGGAGCGGAGGCAACTTGGTTATAGGAGGGAAAAATGTATGACTGTTTTGTCGAAGAAAGGTTCTCTTTTGGATGCAGATTTTGAAAAGT
This sequence comes from Gossypium anomalum, assembly GCA_025698475.1. Lineage (NCBI taxonomy): Eukaryota > Viridiplantae > Streptophyta > Magnoliopsida > Malvales > Malvaceae > Gossypium > Gossypium anomalum. The sequence goes on from CM046966.1 coordinate 25,057,650, forward strand.
TAAGGCACTGTGTTTGTGAAAATTAGACCCGAGTTAGTTTTGATTTGGCAGTGTATAAGTCAAAGGCTAGAAGTCTCAGTGTATAACTGATTTGACTCAGTTAATTCTCTGCATGGTTCAAGATAGGCTCGTGGCGGGCTTTGACAAAGATGGCGTTGTGAAAATATGAGTCAAGGTAGAGATTTGTTAAATATGACTCCTATTTTCAGTCAAATTTAAGAAATAATCTTCTAGTTGAACTTTGTTTATTTGTTTCAATTAAACTTTGATTAGTCTAGATTATTTTATTATTATTTGACCTATGAATTTAGCCTATAAGTAGGCTCTTTTACAACCTTAGAAAATATACCCATTAAAGATTAGAACTCATAACACATTTAGAGGATTTTGTGTTTACGTTTTAAGGGTTTTTTGTTTTCGAGTTTTCGGGGTTTAGTTTTTATCTCCATCTTTTGTACTCTTCATTCTTTTGCCATTATAGTAAAATTATCTTTGCCCATGGTTTTTTATGCTCTTTGGAGGAGTTTTTTTACGTTAAATTTGTGTGTTTAATTTCTCAATTTCTTCTGCTATTTTTTACTTGTTTGTTGCTTAATCGGGTCGATTCCTAACATACAGTAAATATATATTCTAACACTAATCAACATAATTATGAAAATCTTTTATAGTATTGCCAAAAAAGCACAAGGAAATATATCATTTTCCATTATTTACTAGTTCATTGTCTGCATGACTTTTTACGATGCATGATTATGATTGATGTAAAATTATATAATATATATCATGCAAGAAAAAAAGAAAGAAGATGGATAGTACACATGAATGGAATGAAAATGCCCAGTTGGGAAATGATCTATTAATGCATCGAAACAATATTTTTATTTTGAATGGTGATGACACTTTTTAAACATTAACTAAACAAGTTTCTATCCAATAGAAGCATTATGACTATTTGGGAAAACCTTACTAAGTAAAAAAGTTGTATTATTGAATCCAACCGTTACTTTCAAAAGGTTGAGTTGAAATGACCTCTTGAAACCAAAAAGTGTAATTTGAAAAGTGATGTCTGTAATAGCCCATTTTTTGCGCGGCCCATTTCAGTATTTAAAATAATAAATCCCCAAAAAAAATAAAAATAAAACAAAGTCCAAGTCCAGTACAAAATTACAAACATATAATTTGGCCCAATCAGAATGGCACATTACATGAAAAAATTTAATCTATGAGCTTGACTCATATGGAAATATAATCTTTAAGGATATGCAATCTTTAGATTTGATATGCAATCTTAGATATGATATGATTATGATATGTAATCTTGAAGATATGATCTTGTAATCTTGGAGATTTAATTTGTAGATATCCTTTAATCTTAACCGTTGATGTAATTGATCTGTACCGTTGGATTTGGGGAGGCTCAACTATAAATAGAGGCCTCTCCCTTCATTGTAAATCACTTGAGTTTGGACTTGAGTTTTGACACTTGAGTTTTGGGAAGCAATAAGAATTCTTGAGAGCATTCACTCAAATTTCTCTCCCTCTTGCATTCTTACGCTCTGTGGTTTGTTCTTATTTTATTCTTCGTCTATCTTAGTTTTTCAACCCTTTTTTTATTTTAATTTCTTCATTTTTCAAATATATATATATTTTTTCTATCTTTTATACATTTGATTATGTATTTTATAATATTTAACCTTTTTATATAGTTTATTTTCAAATATATACTTTCTATGCATGTATATATTATATAATCATTTCATTATAAATATAAATTCTTTTACATATTTGATATTTTATACATTATTTTTCTAAACTAATATATTTTATTTTTTATATAATTATTATTCTTATAAATATTTTTTTATTATATATTATATTTTAAATTTATTATTAAATATCACATTTTTTTATATGCATCATATCATTTATTAATCCATTCATGTGTACATTAAATTATTGGATTGTATATTTTATATTTTATGTAGATTCTATTTATCCATTTGCTATGCATGTCATCTATTTTTACTCATACATATTTTACACATTAATATTTACCATGTTTTTATATTATTTAATGTTTTATTTATGATATATTGTATATAATTAGTGCATTTATTATGCTTTCTTTTGGGTATATTCCTATTTGCTTAGCATGATTATTTTTATTATTCTATCTTGCCCTCTATATATAGTGATTACATTTGTATAAAGTGTTATAATATTTTGTAATATACATTATTTGAATATCTATGTTTTGTAATACATAATTGTCACTCTAAAAGGTCATTTAAAACAATATTTAAAAGTTTTATAAAAATAAAAGGCAATGCTTGGTGTTTGGAAATTTCGAGAAAAGTAGTGCCCTAACTTATTGGGTTGCGACTTTTCTCGTTGAGTTCGAATAATCAAGCACCCTTCTAAGTTTTAAAGGTTTTAAAATGCGAGCAACTGTCTTGGAATTTCAAAGCGATATGTCCTAACTTACTGGATATAGCGTTTCGTTATGTCGAGATAGGAATTTCCAAAAAGCTAACTTAGTGTCAACACTTTGATATGAGTGAATCCAAATTTTCAAAATCAAAATATTTTAAAGAGGATTACATCTTGAAATTTTTAAAATTTCCGACATTAAAGACACTTGATAATCAATTAGGTACCAATTTTTGGGCGTTACAAGGGTGCTAATCCTTCCTCGTACGTAACCGACTCCCGAACCCGTTCTTTTTATTTCGTAGACCAAAACTAGTGATTTTAAAACAAAATATTTTAAAGGTGATCCAATCACACCTAAAAAGGTTGGTGGCGACTCCTGTTTTCGTTTTTTAAAGTCGATTCCCATTTTCCAAAACTCGATTTTTAAAATAGTTTTGACAGCTTGGCGACTCCACTGGGGACTAATAAGAGAGTCAAGCCGTGTAATTGATTATCTCTTGTCTTAATGTCAGAAATTAAAAAATTTAAAATTTAATCCTCTTTGCATTACATGTGTTTGTATTATTGCATGTGTTGCTATATTCTAATACGCATAGTATTTGCATGACCGTTGTGGTCACACCCTTAAGTGGGAGTGAGAAGCTACGCCTTCGTGAGGTTTTCGCCTCCGTGCAGGATAATGGATCACTTTCGGGATACATCCGTACTTATGGTTTCATGAGATTTTCATCTCCGTGTAGCCATAGGGAAATGTATTCCCCTGAACTGAACTCGATTCAAATGAGCCTATAATGGGTGAGGATCGAAGAATCTGCTGGTTCGAGTACCTCAACTTTAGAACTAAACCACATATAGAAGGACCGTAAGAGCCCAACCTAGATAGAATTATACCGTAATTATTACCATTGTAGGTTATCTTTGAGTTTATTGTTATCATGTGATACTAACTATTTCCTTTCTTTTGCTGCATATCATTTCGCATTTAAAAGGTATCGATTTTCGGTTAGTTTCTAAGTTAGAGAGTTTTATCATGGAGAACAGACTTCTTGATAGAGTGGAAGACAACACTAACGTCCATATATGGTCAGAGCAAACTCAGTTAGTAAAAGAAAATAGTCTAGCCATGGGATATGTGTCGAGTCATGGACTACATTCGTATCGGCACACACAGGATATATCGGCATGAGTTAAAGGAAATATGGGATCAATGGGGTAGCGAAGCCAAGCAGTTGTTCTACAACAACCATGGGGACTCGCAGTACTTGCTAGACTTGGGAATAGATGAGAATTTGTTTCGGGCCATCACTCAGTATTGGAATCTTGTATATAGTTGCTTTATATTTGGAAAAGCTGATATGGTACCCGTGGTAGAGGAATATTCAGTTTTGTAACGTTACTCAAGGTTTGACTGTATTCCAACTTTTGTGAGGAAGTTGATGAACGTCATGGGGAGAGGGAGTAAGCTAAAATGGAAAGAGCAGGAGGGAAAAGGGGCAGTCTTGGAACTCCTGCCTTTTCCGCCACTGGTGCGTCTTAATGTTGTTTTCAATCAAAGCAGAATTGGATACAAAGAAGATTGTTCGACACCCTATGGCAAGGCGTGCTGCAAGAACTAAAGGGCAGACGGAAATGTACTCACCAATCATTTCAAGGTGAACAAGAAGAGTACTAATGGACAATTCCACCATTACAACATTTCTCTTTCATATGAAGATGGTCGATGGTAAGAGTGTTGGAAGGAAAGTAATCGACAGAATGCATAGACCTACAAAGGTGAGTCAGATGGAAAGAATTGTGCCTATGATGGTAAAAGGCTTATTTATTATACGACCAAACAACAAGCATGAGTTCACCATGATGCACTTATCAGAGACAATGGAAATGCAAGCCCCGATGGTCTGTCAAAATGGGCGTAAAAGAATGAGATTAAAGAAGACCATATCATTTAAAGACCTTTAAAGTAAAGACTAACTATGCTGAGAAGATACCCATGTAAGCATTTCGAAATGCTTTGTGTGGACAGGAATCTGAAAGCTCTCAAAAAACACTAAAGGTACTGGATATCATTTTAAGGCAGCATGTTAAGTAGGAATGCCTACTTGTTTGCCAATCTTTCTTTCAAGATAATCGGAGCAACTTCACAGACGTTTAAGAGGTGTCCATAGATGTAGGGATTATCTCATGGGTGAAGCCATAGCTCAAATTCGGGATGGTAGTAGATCATTTACGAACCATGAAGGTACAAGCTGATACATTGAGCACGAAATACAAGCTACAGTCAGATCATTATCAAGAGTTAGCTTTGTTGAGTTAAAACTTTGGGCCATAGGACGAAGGCGTATTTGTAATCCATTCATATGTAAAGATATTCTTTTTCTAAATAAAGTTTTCTAAATGAAATTGAGTCGAGATCGATACCTTTTTGCATTCATGCATTTGCATTACATCACATCGCATCATATGCATTTAAATTATAAAAAGACCCTAATTAGTTAAAGTTATTAAAAAAAGAAAGAAAAGAGAGAGAGAGAAGAGGGTCACGGCTAAGTGAAAAAAAATTTGAATAGGAATTAACGACGTTCCCTTACATATCCCCGACTTTTGTGTCAGGAGGGATAGCTTACCCGGAGAAGGGGGTGTTTGGAAATGAAAATCATCCCATCAATGTCATACATGAGGAAGAGATTGAACAAAGAAACCTTGAGGGCATTCGCCCTACGAATCGGAAGTTCTTTAAACAATTGGATCATGAGAAGAACTTCCTATAATCTTTAGGAATTTTACTTGGAGTAATATTGAACACATCATATTGCTCTAAAGCCTAGAAGTAATGAGATTTCTTTTGAGAAGTGGGCTCATGTTCGGACATTTTTATTTTCAATAAAACATACTTTTATTATTTATCCGAGTAAATATTCTTTCATTCTGATTCTTTTGACCTTTGACATTCTTTATAAATTTTCATTTCATGTAAATAGTCATTCTTGAATTCATTTATTCCTTGTATATTCTTTTGTGTGCCTATCATAGATCCCTAGATATAAATGACACGGGTAACGATACTACAGATTCAGAATTCCTTTTGAGTGTGATATGTGTTTAGAGGAATCTCAAGATTTTTTGAAGGTGATGAAAATTTTGACTTGTTTCTGAATTTGTTGAAAATGGTTTTACCCCATGAAGTGGTGGTAGGAAATATAGCCTTACAGGAAGGAAAGATTGCAAAATTGGAATTAGCTGAGGAGACAAAACAAAACCTTATTGAGACTATTATGGGAATTCAAAAATGTGGTCCAAAGACGCATGCAGGAAGATTTGTAATTGACAGGATAAACATGAGGTTTTGGGGCACTTTTGGTCTACCATGGAAAGGGATCGCATCAGTTGTACAATAAATGCCAAATTTAAAGGAGTCAAGACTTATAGGGCATGTATGTTATGGGCCCGAGCTCGTCAAAAGTTTCAAGCTGACAATGACTCATCTTTGTGGATGTCAACTACTCTATTAAGAGGGGGAGATAGCTTCATATGCCAATATTACAAAGTCAAAAGTCATCCATTTCAAAAAAAAAGATTATATATAACTGCACAATGCTAAAAGTTTACAGTCTTTTCAAAAATAATGCGCCATACCACAGTACAACAAAGGTTGCCAAAAGAAAAGAAAAAGAAGAAAAAAACAAATTTTAGAAGATGACCAAGACTGGTAAAAATTGGCATAAGAAACTACCGCCTACTCTCTATGCTTACGTTGGGGCAAACACCTTCAATTCCAGTTGTTTCAAAGGTTCCAACCATCATCCTTGGAATGGGTGCATTGTTTGGCTTTCCTGAGCAGTCTGATGTGCCATCAATAGCTGCGATGGTTAGCTCCAGGCGGTGGCCATTAATTTCCAACTATGGGGCATTAGGCCGTACACAGTCTCTGAAGCTTAAAATGATAGATTCTTTCTTCAAAACCAGTTTCTGACAAAATGGATGACAGTATCATGAAGGAAGCTCTCTTAGACTTCTATACAAGTTGAGGAAAGAGAAAACCTGATCAAATCATTATTTTCAAAAATGGGCTTAGGGAGTCTCAGTTCAATCAAGTTTTGATCAAGTTATTGAGGCTTGCAAGTTCCTTGACGAGAAGTGGAACCCTAAAAATTATGGTTATTGTTGTACGAAAAACCATCACACCAAGTTTTTCCAGCAGGGATCTCCTGACAATGTGCTACATGGTACTGTCATTGACAACAAAGTATGCTATCTAAAGAACAATGATTTTTACCTTGGTACCCATGCTGGAATGATTGGAATCACGAGGCAGACCCACTATCATGTTCTCTTAGACCAGGCTGGGTTTTCGGCTGATGATCTGCAAGAGTTTGTTCATTCTCTATCCTATATGTATCAAAGGAGCACCACATCCATATTTGTTGTGGCTCCTATTTGCTACGCTCATTTGGCAGCTTCACAGTTGGGGGCAATTTATGAAGATTAAGGATGCTTCAGGAACATCATCAAGTCATGGTGGGATGTATACTCCGGGAGTAATCTCTGTACCTCAGCTTTCTAGGTTGAAGGATAAAGTTAGCAACTTTATCATTGAACCATCTTTTTGTAGGGTTTGACAAACAACAGCCAGGACTGCTACTGGGGCAATCCCTTTCTCATGGGTTTATGAATCAAGAGTTTTCCTCTAAGCTTTGATAGAGTCAAGAATTGAATACCTCTAGTAAACCTAACTTGAAAGTATTCATCCTAAGCAAATATACCAAGAATGGATGACACAGACTTATGACAAAGAATGTTCGTCCAAAAGAATTTCATAAAGGAAACCTTGTGCTGAAAGAGATCCTTCCCATGCAAAAGGATACCGAATTGGAAGGGCAATATGTTGTGAAGAGGGCTTTCTCTAGAGGTGCACTGATTTTGACAAGAAATGGATAGGAATAATTTATCTGATCCAATAAATTCGGACTCAATCAATGAGTCCTTTGTCTGAAGGAGAAGGGAAGCCAAGGTGAAAACCCGCAAAGGGCACTCTGGGACTTCTATTTCAAAAAAAAAAAAAGGAAAAAAGAAAAGAAAAAAGAAAAAAAGAAAAATGGAGAGGCTAAGGTGAAAACCCGCAAAGGGCGCCTTGAGACCAAAGGGGTTTTGAGTTGAAAACCCGAAAGGGCAGCTCAAATTTGGAAAGTCATGCAATGACCTTGCTATATCGAATTCGACGAGAAGTGAAGTATGTTACATATCGAGGCATCAACGAATTACTTTGGATCTTTTAAACACATGTTGAACTCAAGAAAGTCTTCATGGAGCTGGTGTATAGACGCTCAAGCGCGATATATCTCGGGGCATCCGATTTACATGTCCCTATTTACTATCTTTGGATTCTTTTTCTTCGCAAAGATATGTTCTCAGGCTAATCTTTTTGCATTCCTTCCAATAATTTGTCCAAATCTAATTATCCTTAGGATCAATTATTTGTCTCTCATTATTCATAAAGTATGTTGCATTAAAATAATGATAGATGAACTAAAATATCTTCACAAACGAAGTTTTGCATATTACTCTAGAAATTTCTAGATAATACAAAGAAGCTGAAACATAACAATTGTTTAAGGAACTCCCATTGAGTGAGGATTGGAGGTACTTAAGAAATTTTCTTCTTCGGTCCAAATGCTGATTAGACGATGTTGATCCTAAGAAAGGATCATTTCATAAATATTTCCAGTGGGTCGTAACATGTGGGAATGATACAGTGGACCAAATCGATAGAGAGGGTTCTAAGCATACGAGTAAAATAGGGTTGGTACTTTGAGTGAAACAAAACGGAACTTGAATGAATCAAGATGTCCGAAATAAAAGTCATTTTCATTTTGCATCATAATATGTCTAAATAGGAGCATTTGACTCATTTCAATCATGGCATCCTAATCATAGGCACATACACATTCTACAGCTTATGTCCTCCAGGGGACAATGAAGATTAAAGATATAGCTGATTTGGCTTTCACGTGTTTATGATGAAGCAAATCTAAGATGATTTGTCGTCTTTGTATTGTCAGAGAACGAATCGAAGTCTGGCATCTTCATTTTGATGGAAGGCAGACGCATAGCAGATCTCACCTTCAAATGTTTATACTGAAGCAAGATCCAAGATGATTTGGCATTCTTGTGTTTACAAGAAACAAATCGAGGACATAGCAGATTTGACTCTTAGATGTTCTCAAACAGACTCAAGATGGTTTAGTATCCTTGTACTTACAAGGAATACAAATCGAAGATATAGCTGATTTGGCTTTCACGTGTTTACGATAGAGCAAATCTAAGATGATTTGTCGTCTCTGTATTGTCAGAGAACGAATCGAAGTGTGGCATCTTCATTTTGATGGAAGGCAGACACATAGCAGATCTCACCTTCAGATGTTTATGCTGAAGCAGATCCAAGATGGTTTAGTATCCTTGTACTTACAAGGAATACAAATCGAAGATATAGCTGATTTGGCTTTCACGTATTTACGATGAAGCAAATCTAAGATGATTTGTCGTCTTTGTATTGTCAGAGAATAAATCGAAGTTTGGCATCTCCATTTCGATGGAGAGCAAACACATAGCAGATCTAATCTTCAGATGTTTATACTGAAGCAAGATCCAAGATGATTTGGCATTCGTGTGTTTACAAGAAACAAATCGAGGACATAGCAAATTTGACTCTCAGATGTTCTCAAACAGACTCAAGATGGTTTGGCATCCTTGTGCTTACAAGGAACAAATCGAATACATAGCTGATTTGGCTTTCACGTGTTTACAATAAAGCAAATCTAAGATGACTTGTCGTCTCTGTATTGTTAGAGAACAAATCGAAGTCAGGCATCTCCACTTCAGTGGGGAGCAGACACATAGCAGATCTAACCTTCAGATGCTTATATTGAAGTAGATCCAAGATGATTTGGCATTCTTGTGCCTACAAGAAGAAAATCGAGGACATAGCAGATTTGACTCTCAGATGTTCTCAAATAGATCTAAGATGATTTGGCGTCCTTGTGCCTACAAGGAGAAAATCGAAGACATAGTTGATTTGGCTTTCGCATACTTACGCTGAAGCAAATCTAAGAGGATTTGGCATCTCTGTATTGTCAGGGAACAAATCGAAGAAGCAGATTTAGTGTCTCTGTGTTCGACATAAAGCACATCAAAGATAGCAGATATCGCCTTCCTGAGTTGCAGTGAAGCAAATTGAAGCCGTCAAGAAGAAGATCAAGGATCAAGAACTCAAGACTCGGCGAGCCCGGGCAAAATTAGTCTTTTTATAGTCTTTGCTCTATTCCTGTTACACAGTAATGAGCAAAGAAGGGCAGCTGTAATAGCCCATTTTTGCCCGGCCCATTTCAGTATTTAAAATAATAAACCCAAAAAAATAAAAATAAAAATAAAACAAAGTCCAAGTCCAGTACAAAATTACAAACATATAATTTGGCCCAATCAGAATGGCCCATTACATGAAAAGATTTAAGGTCCATCTATGAGCTTGACTCATATGGAAATATAATCTTTAAGGATATGCAATCTTTAGATTTGATATGCAATCTTAGATATGATATGATATGATATGTAATCTTGAAGATATGATCTTGTAATCTTGGAGATTTAATTTGTAGATATCCTTTAATCTTAACCGTTGATGTAATTGATCTGTACCGTTGGATTTGGGGAGGCTCAACTATAAATAGAGGCCTCTCCCTTCATTGTAAATCACTTGAGTTTGGACTTGTGTTTTGACACTTGAGTTTTGGGAAGCAATAAGAATTCTTGAGAGCATTCACTCAAATTTCTCTCCCTCTTGCATTCTTACTCTCTGTGGTTTGTTCTTATTTTATTCTTCGTCTATCTTAGTTTTTCAACCCTTTTTTTATTTTAATTTCTTCATTTTTCAAATATGTATATTTTTTCCTATCTTTTATACATTTGATTATGTATTTTATAATATTTAACCTTTTTATATAGTTTATTTTCAAATATATATTTTCTATGCATATATATATTACATAATCATTTCATTATAAATATAAATTCTTTTACATATTTGATATTTTATACATTATTTTTCTAAACCAATATATTTTATTTTTTATATAATTATTATTCTTATAAATATATTTTTTATTATATATTATATTTTAAATTTATTATTAAATATCACATTTTTTTATATGCATCATATCATTTATTAATCCATTCATGTGTACATTAAATTATTGGATTGTATATTTTATATTTTACGTAGATTCTATTTATCCATTTGCTATGCATGTCATCTATTTTTACTCATACATATTTTGCACATTAATATTTACCATGTTTTTATATTATTTAATGTTTTATTTATGATATATTGTATATAATTAGTGCATTTATTATGCTTTCTTTTGGGTCTATTCCTATTTGCTTAGCATGATTATTTTTATTATTCTATTTTGCCCTCTATATATAGTGATTACATTTGTATAAAGTGTTATAATATTTTGTAATATACATTATTTGAATATCTATGTTTTGTAATGCATAATTGTCACTCTAAAAGGTCATTTAAAACAATATTTAAAAGTTTTATAAAAATAAAAGGCAATGCTTGGTGTTTAGAAATTTCGAGAAAAGTAGTGCCCTAACTTATTGGGTTGCGACTTTTCTCGTTGAGTTCGAATAATCAAGCACCCTTCTAAGTTTTAAAGGTTTTAAAATGCGAGCAACTGTCTTGGAATTTCAAAGCGATATGTCCTAACTTACTGGATATAGCGTTTCGTTATGTCGAGATAGGGATTTCCAAAAAGCTAACTTAGTGTCAATACTTTGATACGAGTGAACCCAAATTTTCAAAATTAAAATATTTTAAAGAGGATTACATCTTGAAATTTTTAAAATTTCCGACATTAAAGACACTTGATAATCAATTAGGTACCAATTTTTGGGCGTTACAAGGGTGCTAATCCTTCCTCGTACGTAACCGACTCCCGAACCCGTTCTTTTTATTACGTAGACCAAAACTAATGATTTTAAAACAAAATGTTTTAAAGGTGATCCAATCACACCTAAAAAGGTTGGTGGCGACTCCTGTTTTCGTTTTTTAAAGTCGATTCCCATTTTCCAAAACTCGATTTTTAAAATGGTTTCGACAATGTCATTTTAAAAAGTCACTTATGCACCTATTAGTGTATTACAAATAAACAATAAATTTAAAGAATTGAAATGTAGTTCAGTCCATCCAAATTGTGAGTGAATTTTTTAGTACAAGAATATTCTTTATTTTTTATGATGTATATTTAATTTGAGATATGAATTTATTTTTAATTTAAATCATGATATTAAAAACTAATATTTGGATTATATTGGTGAAACATCATTTTCATTGCTAAAAATGAAAATTTTGTATATCATCATATAATATAAATAATTTTGGTTGTTGCTTTTGCTAAATAACCATAAGCTAAATGAGTTTTATATATGATTGCACATTTTTTTATTTTACGTTATTAAGTTTAGACTAGAAGTGGTTTTGACTAGAACTGAAATAACTCATATACATATGCATTGTCAATTTTTCTACTCAATATAGAATAGTGGAAAACATTGGCTTATATAATAAAATCGAATAGGTACCAAATCTTTTAGTGAGAATATATAACGTGATAATTATATATTTGAAATCAAGATCATATTGTGCATATTTACAATGGTGCATGTGTTTTTTTATATATGGCTTGGATATAATCTATAATCTCGTGGTTCTAAAAAAATTTGTGATGTAGTAAAATTTGAAATTTATTTTGGAAGCCATGAATCAAATATCTTGTAAGTATGAAATAGAATAATGTTATTTGACCCATTCATGTGATGAACATGATTTTGATCATAGTCAAAAAATAATTGATAATGTCCATGGTGAAAGATGAATAAACGTATGATTTTATAGTCACTTGATTGGACAACTGATGGTTCTTTAATATGACTATGTATGTTACACCCTTGTCTATATATGGTGTGTTGAGAAAAATAATGTTATTCAACTATAAATGCAAAAAATAAAAATAAAAAGTTTTAAAGTCATGTATTGGCTTTGAAAAGAAGCTATGACAAATAACAAATATGTTGTCTAGTTTCACCAAGGGATTCGGGGCCTCTTTACAACAACTTACTTAGTGAAAAATACATGATGTATGATTTCATATATTTGGTGATTGTGAAATTAATTTCTTGGATATCAAGAAATAAATAAAGTAGTCAATTATGAAATTGTCATGATAAGAAAAGATAAAATGATCACTAAAATTTGACAATAGTAGAAAGGATATCCTTGATAGCATTCTTTTGCAAAAAAATGGGTAATTGAACATGGTAGGGATGATATTGGTCTTGTGAATTTCCAAGACACAAATAAATATAAAGTTTCACCATGTGGTATAGATAATTAACATAGCTATGTTGAAAATTTGAAATTTAAAGATGAGGTACAAGCCTATAAAATTTGACTCACCCATGATGGTTGATATAACGTCAAGTCTTGAGTTCAATGAGACAAAGTACATCATCAGTATTTGACTGCTAGCACTATAAAATAATATATAATATGTCATCCTAAGATAAAAAAAGATATGTACTTGTAATGATAAGGGGAATGATGTGAATTATACTCTTAATAGACCTATAACATAAATATGTTAGAGTGTTAAAATTACGAGAACACTCTCGATGGGATCTACTTATGTGAGTGGAAACGTGGCCGCTTCTAGGAGCTCAAGGGCCTGGCTTTGACAACACTTATAAAAAGATGTTACAGACACATTGCCATAATGGTGTCCCTAGATATTGTGCATTGACTGGTGTTGAAATCATTGTGCGAAATGTGTTTTGTAACACCTCTTAATCTGATCCAGTCTCCGGACCCGAGCTACAGGATGCCACAACAGATAACGAGACATATAACATTTGTAAACATGTTTAAACTTAAAAGGTTACATTCAAACATTTCATACCATTCATAGTCAAACCGGGTCTCAAACAGACTTACGAAAGCCCTTAAATCAATCCAGGAACACGTAAGGACTTAATTGTAAACTTAACAAAAAGTATGGAAATTTCCGCTTTGGTACCCATTTATTAGAAAAAAGGTTTACTGCATCATCATCATAATACAAGTGTGTACTTCATTATTGTTATATTTGTAAATGATGTATTTAAAAAATTATTTGCATATTTAAATTTTATAATTTTTTATATAATTAATTTTTATAATTAAAAATATAATTTATTAATAATTATTTTCTAACACTGTGTTAATTAAAGATAATTATTATTTTAAAAGGTTAATTAAACTTCAATTTTAACTCTTAATTAAGTAAATTTAAAAATAATTGAAAATCTCGCTACTTAAAAAAAAAAAAAAAATCTCCCAGCGTAAGCAACAGAGTAATAACGTAACTACATTAATTAAGAAATTGGCAAATAAATAATAGGTTAATATATTCTCTAACAGTATGCTTTAATGAAGATTTTTAAAATTTTAAGATTTTTAATTATTTCATTTGGATAAATAATTGATTTAGAAAAAAATTAGGTTAATGGAATTTTATAAATTTAAAAATAATTATAAAAAATAATAATTATATTAAAAATAAATAATATAAAAACATTCAATATAAATATTGTTATATTTGTGAATTTTTATAAATAGTTTTAATGTAATAAAATTTAAAATATATATTATAATGAAGTAAAAATAATTTTTTGTAGTTTAAGTTTTTATCTTATAGTGGGTCATGTGCATTAAATCAAATGAAATTTGAGAGAATTTTGAAAAATCACTTATTTAAGTGGAATTTAAAAAAAAAAATTGAGCTATAAAAATTTCCTCCTGAAATTATTCAAAAATTTTGAAAATTTTGAATATATTTTTAGAATTTTGAAAACTTTAATACAAATGAAATTTATTTTACAAATTCTTCGTCCAAACACGCCTTAAATCTCTATACTTTTCTCTAAATCTCTATACTTTTCTCGACAAAGAAAAAAGTCTATAATTTTCATACAATTGCAATTTAGACTTATTACTTTTTAAATTAAAAAATGCAAGTATAATTCAAACATTGCTAATTTTTTTTTTGTTAAATTCAAGTTTATTACATCATTTTTTTAATTACATGCTATCAAGTAAATTTTTTTATTTTAAAATGTTATATAACAAATTTAATAATGTTAATATTTAGACCTAAATTTTAAATTCTAAAAAGTAAAATAAATTCTTACAAATAAAATTAAAAGAACTATATTTAAAATTTTACGAAAAATATAGAGATTTATAACGTATTTTAACTTAAATAATATAATAATCCAGTCGTAGCCTTTGCCCTGGACGAGCCCTAATAAGCAAACTAGCTTTGAAAATGGAGGGAAGAACTCTGTGACATTGGCGGCGCTAAAGCAACGGAGTCCAAAAGAAATGGCTACACAAGAAGACGATGAAGACTATATAAATCCCCCTGAAATGATCTTGCCTGATGAAGAAGATGAAGGGAAGAGCCTTACCATGCTAGGTGACGGTGCAGTGACGCAACAACATTGTATCCGTTCGATCGAGTCAACGGTGGTGATTAGGCAGCTTCCTTCGGAAGGGATTTCTTTCCAGCTTTGGCCAGCCGCTACGACGCTTGTTACGCTCCTTGAAAAACACAGCCGTTACCCCAACAAAAACCTCCTAACCGATTTGTCCACCAGTGGAGGTAATGATGATCGGAAACTGAAAATCCTTGAGCTAGGGTCCGGTACAGGGCTTGTCGGAATTTCCGCAGCCGTCATGTTCGGAGCTAATGTGACGGTGACAGACTTGCCACAAGTCGTCCCCAACCTTCAATTCAACGTTGACGCGAACGCTGACGTAGTAGCTCGAAAAGGTGGGACCGTCAACGTGGCTCCATTGAGGTGGGGAAAGGATGATGACGTGAAGGTTATTGGGCGGGAATTTGATATTGTTTTGGCCTCCGACGTGGTTTATCATGCTCATTTGTTCGAGCCGTTGATCGAAACGCTACGTTTTCTCTTGAACGGAGGATGTGAAAAGATGGCTTTCATTATGGCTCACTCGAGAAGGTGGAAAAAGGAATCTGTATTTTTCAAGAAAGCGAACAAGTTTTTTGATGTCGAAACCGTACACACTGAACCTCCGAAGGAGGGATCTAGACTTGGAGTAGTTGTTTATGTCTTTGTTGGGAAAAAGCTAAAATGTTAAAAGGAGTTTGAATTGACCAAAGATTGCCGACAAGGTTATGGTTAATGAAGTTGATAATTAAGTTCGATTTCTTACGCATTTCTGTTCTGTTGTTTCATTTCAGAGTTCAAATACTTGACTGGTTGCTTCCTGCCTCCGGTACAACACTTACTTGCCAGCATCAGTGTTAGAGCTTTTAAACTGGACTGAGAGCGATAAAATTGAAATCTAATGAACAGCATTTTTACACCAAACTCAATATACTGTGATTGTGCTTACAGCAAAAAGTACCAAAACCCATGTTGATCATCCATAGGGAGTACCTGGAATGAAGTCTTTGAAACAATAGGGAAAGAGGAAAAAAAAGTATCCTAGAATCTACATTCACACAAATGACAGCCATGCTCCCTTTCCTGTTGCTGTTGGCCTAGTCATACTTGAAGCATTGCTTTCTTTCACCATTCACAAGTTAAAACTCTTAGAAATAATAAATGCCTCCAAAACTGATTCTGGGCATTTGAGTGCCATCTTGTCATAAATAATAGCAATACATCCGACTGTACGGAGAGACTCAAAATCATCGCTTCCTTAGTTGTGAGACTTTGGATACTGCTTTCATACTTTGTGAATCTCTAAAACAAACAAAGTGGACCAGTGTTTTCCCATTTGGATAAACGGCAAATACACTTGTTCCCAGTTTCTTGTTGCAGAGAGAGCACATACTGTCACTCGATATCTTCACTACAGCTTTTCGTTGGTTGTAGAGTTCATCCTTCACCTGTTTCAAATACGACTTCAGATAGATGCTTGAATGAAAGAAAATAAACAAGAGAGTACTTTCCAAGGAGCCCACAATAGTCATGACGATGTATAGTATACAAGTTATTTTATGCACTTAAACAATTTACGTACCTGTAGGTTCTCACTCTGCCTCAAGCTCTTGATAACAGAGAAGTTCCTGTATGCTTCACTGGATTTTTTCAGAAGAGGTCCAAGAAATGGAAGCAAGTTCTGCAGGCAGAAGACAAGTATCTTAAGAAAGAGTTTATAATTGATCTAGTGATGCACTTGATGGAAACTAACAACTTAAATATCAATGATTATATACACTAAGATGCAACTGCATCGGGAGCTTTGTAATCGACTCAAGATTTTAGGACATACCTGTAGTTTAGTCTCCCTGGGTAACAGTCTAAGTGCCTGAGCTCCATTGATTCTATCCCACCTTCGGCTCAAAAGATCAAGTACCTGATCAAGCATGATAGAAGAAGCTCCTTCCTCATTAGATTCTTCAGCATCAGCATCACCATCACTCCTACTACTATCAGTATTACTGGGACTAATACGCATATCTTCTGCACCTTCTATTGAGGCAATTTTCTTTCGGCCTCCTTTACCTTTAAATGAAGTTGCTGAACTAATCTTCGGGATGCTTGCGTTTGGGGATGATACTAAATTTGTAATTCTCTTTTCAAAGTTCTTGGTTGTCTTTTGAGGATTCAGATATATCTGTAACAGAGTGAGGTATATATTGCCAGAAGATTTTGCTGGTGGTTGATGAACAGATGACTCATAAACCCGATCACAATAGGCCAGTGCCAGTTCAGGTACATTAAGCTATCAAGATCAAGAGAAATCAATTTACTAGGAGCATATTAGCAATGAAGAACAAGTAATTTAAAAAAAAAAAAAAAAATTGGGGGGAGTCGGGGGTATCAATGAACTAATACCTATGCAACTGTTTTAACAAAAATAAGTTGTAGTAACCTTAGATCAATCAAATATTCAACACCTTTTAGCTTTTTATATTAGCCATCTTTCTTAAGAAGGAAACCAAATGAACCAAAGCCATAAACTACCTTATGAACATATAGTGATAGAGCAAGCTCATGTTGGTTCATTTTTCCCAACAGAATCGCACGCTCTTCAAATAGAGCATCTGGAGGAAGACGTTTCAACAAAGCCTCAGGACTGTATCCTGAGATGCTTTCCAATGCAGACAATAGTTTCTTCCTGGTTGGAGAATAAGCCTTCTCATCCCATATCTGTTGAGCACTTAGTTCTGAATACCATTCAAGTACTTCAGAGAGATAGATTTGTACCTACATTAGTCATTACTAGTAATATTAGCTGAACTATCACCAATGCAAATGGCAACAATGAGAACTCCAGTGGCTTTGAACACAATTGAAATAAGTTAGTTTCATAACAAACAAAAAGTGCTTTACCATTTCATTTTGCAGATTCCCTGAGATCCCATTTTCATTCATGGCAAGCATAAGCTCCAAATACCTGCCCTGCATGTTTGGAGCATGCTGCTTCAAGTAAGAGTTGACCAAGTCTGCTGGAATATTTCCAGACAAAAAAAGCTCAATGGTTTGTGTTGGACAGCTTTCAAGAACAAGCATTGAGAACTCAAGTACAAGCATGGGATCAGTGCTACAGAGAGGCTGCAAATAAACAAGACAAAGTACTCAGCATATAGAAATTTTATTACAGCATGTTCTTCTGACCATGGAATAAATATTGCATCAAATAAAAGCAATTATATATATAGTGCTAACAGAATATGGTCCAGAAATCAAGCCATAACAAAATTAACATTATCTTCTCATATTAGTCCTTTTATGTTTCCTTTTATCCACCACATCCAACCCAACACGTAATAAGAGCAAGTTTACTACTAACTGATAATCTGACCTTGAGGTATTCAATAATTGACTCAGGACTGAACTTTTGGATGGGTTCAGCCTGCAATTGGTTTGATTTTGACTCTTCTACTAATTGATGTAGAAGTGTTAGAGCCTCCCGATGCATGGAGTTGCTTCTGTAAAGTTCTAAAAGAGCTGCATAATGATGCCCTTTATGAAGGATCTCCTCACATATTTTTGCATCACAATAGTTAAGACCTTTCAGCAATTCAACAGCTGCTGAGGATTGTCCAGTAAGAAACAGAGCTTGGAGGAGGGCTGTATCCAGTATAGCTGCCATCTCCCTAGCAGCTGAGTTAATTGGAACATTACCACGCCCCTAAGAGATAAAACATAGTGTTAGATCATCAACTTATATAGTAGATATAAATATTCTGCAATTTTTGAGGAAAAAGATATTGGACATTAACAGAAAACCATTGCAAGATTCTTTTATCAACGTATCATGATTGAAGTTGCAAATACTTTGGTTGGTTTTTGTCAAAAGAATTTGCACTTCTGCATAAACCCAAATTCTAATGCATGAATCGACATAGAATCAGAAAATAAGCTTCGCAGTAACAAAAACATAGTGTCATTTACAAAAAGTGGAACTCGCCTCACCTTATTTGATTTCTTAAACCTTGACGATGTAAAACTATCCCCAACAGCATCTAAAACTACCTCTTCAGTTCCCTCAGCAGCAGCCTTCTCTACAATAATGTATCTCTTCTTCTGTAGGAACTTAATAAGAGCCATAAGAGTATTATGGCTCATTTTCTTGAACTCAAGCGCAGAATTCTCATCAGACTCCGATAGTTGTGGAAGGAAGGTTTCCAGATCATCTGACATTCCAGATGAACCTCGTGAAAGTTGTGGAGCGTCCAGAGAAAGGTCCACCAGCTTCTCGGGCTCTGGAACTGCGGTTGTTTTGGGAAGAACAATGGACTGATACAAAGAAAGAACATAAGTAATATCCACTTGAGATGCCAAAAAGTGCTCCATTGCTTCCTCATAGCACCCATTGTCAAAAAGATAATGAGCGTATCTGCCAAACATGAACATTTAACCAGAATGTATCACTTGAGGAACATACAATAAGCCTGAATAACCAGTTGAATTATGATCATATGCCAGGGAAAATACAGTTTTCAAGTAAGAAACAGACGTTTCTTATGCAGTATTTTGTTACGATTTCTTGAGAAAATAAAGGTGTGACCATGTGTACTACAATGATGATGTGGTTTTAAAGATAATATAAGCTTTGCGAATAATTCACTATTTCTTATTCAACTTGATATAACCGCACATAACAATAACTGCTAATGAGGAAAAATCCACCTTATATGAATTGAGCCCTCCTTTGCAGCTCTAAGACTTGCATCTTCTGGTGGAAGCAGCTTACACAAGGCCAGTGCTTCTTCAAAATTTCCAGATGCTGTTAATTGGACAATCTGCAATGCAAGTTGGAGCCTTTTAATGCAATAATCAAAGCACTTCAAATAAGGGCAAACTGTGATGTTAAAGCATAAAGAAAAAGGATCAAGATCCATAAGAGAACATTAAACTTCTTAAGAAAAGGATCAAGATCCATAAGAGAACATTAAACTTCTTAAGTATACTAGGAAATAGGAATACCTGTGCACCAAGAGGAACAGGAAAGAGTCCATAAACAGATTTTTCTAAGGCTACAACAACGGCATTGTTACTTTTTGTAAGATGACGAGCACCGGGGAGTACAATTGTCTGTATCAATGGATAAGGAACTCGAAGAGAGCGAATCTGCAAAGCATAAATAAGTGAAAGTGCTTAAATATTAAGACAAGCAAAAAACCCCTTTCTTTTAGCATTTAGTAACACCCACCTCAACACGCCTAGGAAATAGAGCGATAGCATATGGTTTCTGAATGACAACAACAGTAGGAGCTTCTGACCAACATATCCTATCAGCTTGAAGAAGCTTTCCATTTTGATCCACAAAGACACCAATATTTTCCTAAGTGACAGCAGGAACCACACTTGATATTACTCTTCGCTAGCTAAAACATCCATAATGTTTAAAACAAATTATGAAACTAAGTTGTTACCTTCCCAAGAATAAGTTCCCCAGAGGGAAGAGCAACGACCAAAGGTGGTGCTATCTTCCCCGAAGAAAACACCTCTGACAACGCACCATTTGTGGCATTTAATATCATGTATTCCTTTCTAATGCCTAGACATATGTTCTCACCACACCATGACATTGACTTTACAGTATCTGGTACACCAAAATCTTTCACCTCCACAAACCCTCGCCCTCCTGCACGTTAATTTTCGTATCAATTTCATTCAACAGTCAGCAGGCAATAACCATTAATTCCGACAATACAAAACAAATTTACCAAATCTGAATCAAGAGATCACATCAATAAGGCTAGTTTGATTGCTGTTTGCTTTTTGATTAATCAAAAAGTTGTTAAATAGCAAAACCCTAATTAACTAAAAATAAGGAAATTATTCAAATGCCACACTAATTGTAATAAATTAGTCTAGATTATAGTAAAAGCATGCATTCGTTTTACAGAAATAATACATTTAAAAAATAATTGTTATTTGCTTTTCAATTTTCATTCAAAACACCATTGGATTTTATTCCCTTCCTTTTTAATAGAAAAGATAAATTGAAAAACTAAAAAATTAAAAGAGTTGAAACATTAATTCATTGATAACTAAAAAAGAGAAAACAAGAGAAATTCAAAGAATTTACCGTCGTGCCTGAAAATACAGACTCTCTTTTGCCTAGCAAAGCAAAGAAAACCTCTACGGTCATCCCAAGAGTAGACATTAGCGCCTTTAGCTTTGGTGATCACAGCAATGGTCTCTAAATTGGGGAGCCGATGAAACGCGATCGATTCAGAGAGTGATAACAGTAGCTCTCTCGATTCCAGTACTTCCATTGAAATCAGAGGCTTCTTTGAAAACCCTGCAACGGTTCTCTCCAGCGCGTAAGGTTCCTTCCGCAACGCGTGCGGGTCGGACGGTGGAGATCGGTCAGCGCCGGAGGAATCAGAAACGTAGATTCGAAGAGAACCATCGGAGCAGCCTAGCAGCAGCTTCGAGCCGTAGGATTCGATGGCGTCGATCTTAGTGGGACAATCGGTGAGGAGCTGGAAGGAATCATAGGCGCTGTGCACCATCTTTGCGGATCGTTTCCGGTCTGTTCTCAAATTATTGTAGTTTTAATCCTGAGAATGAATATAATTACGACACCGTTTCTCATCAACCATGCATCCAACACCAGCCTGATGCGTTGTCCTGAGGCCCCGCGCTTCTTAGTACTCACAAAAATCCAATTACAAGCTGCCAAGTCGTGTTCCATGAGTACAAAACAGTCATGGACCCGGGGTGGTCGGAACCAATGAACGAAAACAATCAAGGATTAAGCGACAAATTTCCTTCAATGTTCGGCCCAATTCAGTTCTCCTTTTCCTAAAGCAAGGGCTAGGCGGCCCACATTTAGATGATTTTACTTTTTTGGAACAAATTTTCATTACCTTAATACATAATTTGATGCAATATCTCTTTTATTTTTTATCGGTTTAAAGATAAATTTAGCCACTAAAGTTTACATGTTTTGTCCAAATAACTCTAATTTTATTTTTGAGCCTTTTTTAACTATCAACCTTTGTTCCTTTTTTCAATTTGCTTTTTTTAACAGATTTGATAAAAGTACCGTTAAAAAAGTTAACGGAGATGATGTGGAATTTCATATGTGGAATATTTTTAATGAGATGTAATTTATTATTTAGGTAACTCAATAAGATAATTACATGTGGAAAATAATAAAATAAATAAATCATAAATGAAATTAAACTCCAGGGATGAATCGAAAAAGAAATCTTTGTCGGCTATACCTCCTATTTTTTATGAATAAAATGAATCTTTTTATCGAAGGATAAAAAAAATGAGTTCGAATCTCCTGCGGGAATGATTTGGAAGATCCAAAACAAAAAATAGTGGTATTTGCTAGCAACAACATAATTGAGGCAGTCAATCAAGATAGATTGATCTGAAATCTGATTCAAATCCAATATAGCACCTATGGGTACATAAGAAATGTATTAAATCGATTCATTAAAAAGAATCGATCCAATCGCAACTTCGAATATGGAATTCAAAGGGATTAAATAGGAAATGATACTTTGAATCATAGAACTATGATGAAATATATGATCAACCAATATTTATCGAATTTGAAAAAGAGTCAGAAGAAATGGTTCGATCCTTTTATTTTGATTTCTCAGATTGAGAGATCTAAGAATCAGGATCTTAATGCATATAGATACAAATGGTCCAATGGGAGCAATAATTTCCAAGAGCATCTGAAACATTTTGTTTCTGAGCAGAAGAGTAGTTTTTAGTTTCATTTATAATTTATTTATTTTATTATTTTTCACATGTAATTATCTTATTGGGCTACCTAAATAATAAATTACATCTCATTAAAAATATTCCACATATGAAATTTCACATCATCTCTATTAACTTTTTTAATGATACTGATATCAAATATGTTAAAAAAAGTAAATTGAAAAAAAGGAACAAAGGTTGATGGCTCAAAAAGGCTCAAAAATATAATTAGGGTCATTTTGACAAAATATGTAAACATTAGTGGCCAAATTTGTCATTAAGTCATTTTTTATCTAATGTGGTTTTCACATTTGATAAAAGTTATTAATTGTGATACTTGAATGTAATATTATTACTTTTTTAGTGTTTAATTTAGGTTTTGTAATTGATTCGATAATAATTCATAATTAGCTAATAATATTAGTAATTAATTTTTATCAAATTAATCTTAAAACCTGAATTAAATACTAAAAAGATACTTTTGAATACCAAAATATATAACTTTTGTCAAATAGAGATATAATATTAGAAAATAATAAAAATAGTACCCCATTAGGAAAAAAAAAAAAAAGGTTAAACTCACGTGATATCTTAAGCCATTTTCATTTTAGTTCAGTGATGGTAATAGTGCAGGCATACATGCAATATATCTCATATTGCATTTTGGTTAATGAAAGAATAAAATAATTTTCCTGTTAAAATTGTGTCCTTAAATATTTATTTTAGTGTTTTTTATACAAGGGATAATAGTAAATCTAGCCACTAATTGTTGGGCAAAAATAAATTAACAACTGATCTTTACATATTTATTTAATTTTATTCCCACTCTTTTTTTTTTTTTTATTTGAAGCAAATTGGTCATTACCTTTCATTGCTGGCATGATTCTCTTTTATCTTATATACTATATTATCAAATAATTTAATTTTTTTTAAAATTATTAAAAGACAAATAAATCACAAATAAACATTAACTCTAATAATTATGAAAAAAACTCTTTAAAAATAAAATAAATTTTAAAAAATTCTAAAATGTTATGCCAAGTTAACCAACCAAATTGTTATTTTTTTATTCTAAAATATTTTAATTTTGAAGCAAGCATATATATATATATATATACACACTTATATACATTAATAATATATAAAGTGTCGGTATTTGATACTATAAAAGGAATTACAATATTTAACCCCATTTAAGGAAAAGAAGGAAAAAATGTAATCTTTTCTTAAAGATGTGGGTGAGTTTTTTTTTTTTTTTTTGATAGAATTGTAGAAATATGCTGAAAAAAGAGAGAGAAAGTATGCTTTTTTTTTTTTTAATTTATGGATCTATTATGTTTTGGAGAGAAAAAGGAAAGCGCGTCTTACAGAGCACGTTTTTACTGATGTGGCACTGAAAACGCTTTGCTATTTTTTTTTCTTGTGATTAGAAATTAAAAGTTTGTAGATTTATTTTTGTTCATATTTGAAATAAACATGGTTATAGTTTTAAGGGATGTTTGAATTTATAGTAGTGCTGTAGAGCTAGATGACCTACAAATTTCATCTGCCATATGAGTATGGAGCCATCACCTAAAAAGCTAGACCGCATTGCAACTCAAGGTCCCAGTTGACGATGATTATACTATCTCGGGTTGAAGTTTAACTAGGGTTTTAAGTTTACAAAGATTATGTTGTCAAGGAATGGAGCATAAATGGGGCCATTGTTGATAGTGGTTATGCAGGCACGACAATGAGTTTTCCTCATTAGAAGAGGATGCTTTATAAAACTCATACATAAGTAGGAATAAGAAAAATGCAGTGGTGTTTTAGTATAATCAAGTAATTTATTTTATCCATCTCCACCAAAGGCAGTGACCTTATTACTATAACTTATGAAAAAATTGGCGTGTAGCAGATTTTAGTAACAGGGTCACTACCTTTGCCCTTTGGTGTAGATGGATAAAACGAATTACTTGATTATACTGGAAGACCTCTGTGATTTTCTTTCTCGAACTTGTGTATGGGTTTTATAAAGCATCTTTTTCTAACGAGGAAAAACTCATTGTCATGCCCGCATAACCACCATCAACTACGACATAGGTTATGCTTCAACCTTTAACAGCATAACCTTTGTAAACTTGAAGACCTAGTTACACTTCAACCTGAGATGGTATAATCACCATCAACATTGACCTTGAGTTGCAAAGTGATCCCGATTTCTCAGATAATGGCTCCATACGCAAGTGAAATTTATAGGTTACCTAGCTCGACAACATCATCGTGGGCCCAAACACAACTTAAAATTTTGACTATGTCTCCCTCAAAGTGAGAGAGAAATAAATCCTTAAACTCGGAAGCCACAATAGTTTTGAAGTTGTCCTCCAACCATCTCATCTCGATCTGACTACACTAGTAGTTGCTCGCATGTTGCACTCTAATTGACACTAATCACTGGCCCTGTAACGACTTCCCCATCGACCAATAGACTGAGTCATAAATTAGCATCCTCGAGTGTAATTATACATTTACCGTGGGGAAAATAGAATGTATGTATCTCCGGTCTTCATCTTTCGACCAAAGCGTTGATAAGTGAGGAATCTAATTTAGTCCCTCTAAACATGCGAGTCACGTATAAAAATTCCACATCTCACAAATGTCCATAAATAACATCGGATTATCAATTACCAAAAGGAAAGAAAAAGGCAAAGAGATTTGAATCATTTGATTGCTGAAGAATGCATGCAACAAGAAGGAGAAAGAAATGCGAGTTTTTTAGAAAGCAAATACGAAAGTGCATTTTCATCATTTTTATAATCAAATTGATATTTAATTAATTAATAATTTTAATTGATAATAAAGATTTGTATAGATTGAGAAATGGCCTCCCCCCTAAAACCAAATTCAGAGCAGATCTGGATGGATTCGAACCACCAACCTCTCGCTCCAACTCTTGCGAATGGCATCGAGCGCTCTACCGTTTTGAGCTTACAGATCTCTTTTTGTGCATGGTTGAATTCCCTCTCCCCCTTTTTAAATATATAATTTATTTGCAGGTAACCATAATTTGAGAATAAATAAAACATTGAAGCTTATATTCAGAACTAAATAAATTGACATAAATAAAAAAAAATACATGAATAATCGATATTTAAAATATAATTTTAAATGTAAAAACACACAAAATATGGAGGCCACTAAAACCCTAAAACGGCGATCAAACAAATAATTTTTTTTTATTCTCAAATGCATATTGATTTCCCCTTTGTACGAAAATAACCGTTGGAAAAATTAGTAAAAATAAAGACCGTTTCCAGATCCAAAACGAAAAATTTTCCATTTGGTACTAATCTAGAAATCGATTAGACATTTTATATTTGTAAAAAACAAAAAGAAAACTAGTTTTCTAAACTCAAGCAGTGAGCATGAATTTACACATTCACAACCTAAATTCAAAACATTTCAGACTTCCTTCCAAGGTGAGAGGCTTCAACCTGCAAAGAGAACTTAACATGGAACTAGATAGGCTATCGTCAAGTAATTATTATTGCAAGGACACGGGAAGTGGAAAACCTAAATATACAAGTAACTCAGCAAAGATGGCGTAACTCAATGGGAAAGAAAATGGTATCTTTTTTTCATACCTGCTATAGTCATATAAAATCTGCCCTAAGATGTATTTCAGCGTAATTATTGAAGTGCCACTGAGCAACATTATCGTGCAATATGAATGTAAAACAAGACACCAGAATTTACGTGGAAAACCCCTTGATATTTCAAGGGGAAAAACCACGGGACCGTAGTCCGCTGAAAATTTTCACTATGTAAAGGAACTTGTTACATGGTAGACATGTACCTCGCATGACCAACTTCAACAACTAACAGTAGTTCTTCAACACTAAGTAGAGCTCTGCACCACGTAAACCAAGAGGGGGTTCAAATAATTAACTCTTGCTTCAAATTAGCAACTAATGAACAATCTTCCAGGAATAGACCTGCTACTGCATGTGAATTTGAGATGATCATCCCGACTAGGAGCCCTCCAAAGCTTTGATCCCTTGCCTCTTATGTCTAACCATGCCTTCGGAAATAAATCTTGAAACTTGGCAAAGCTAGATTTACAGTTCACCCTGTAGGCCTTGATTTCCAGTGTTAATATTGGCCAACATGCTTGACATGGTACACCTTCCAATATCTAGTGCTAGTGAAGTCCCAACCTTCAATCCATCTAAAAAAGAAGCCCATGCAAGGGCCTAAAGAACTACAAAAAGCAATACACACAAAAATACATCCCTCAACCTGCATATGGCATTCTCCTACAAGTACAGAGTTCGGTAATGCACTAGCAAAAATATACAGATAAAATACCATAGGAATTAAAGGGAATTAAAGTGGTTGCAGGCAAAATGATATGAGATGGAAATAAACCTTGAAATAGAACAATCATGATAGAGAAACTGGTAATTTGACCCATAAATGGTGGAAACCTTTTAACGTGAATGGCCATCAATAGAAAGTACTTTCAAGCTGTAGTGTTGACAGCACTTTTGAATCAATGATGAATATCAGTTGAGAGATTGTGGAAATTAAGGGAGTTTTCAATGCATCTCGAAAAAAAGTTGAAACTGCACTATTTCTCTATATGAATCACAGCAATTGGAGATGTTCTGTTCAACTCTTCATTGCAAGTATAACATATAACCAAATTCATTTCAATGCACTTTTAAGTTAGAACCAGTTTTTAATCAGACTACGACTTAAATGACGTTATCAAAATGATAAATTTATCTACCAATATTAATATTAATTACTTCTTTCTAAGTAACGTTGAGTTCATTTAATTTCATTTATACCAAAAGAGTAAATTGGTTTTAAAAACAAAATTTCTTTAAGAAAAAGAAATTAGACAGAGTCGTCAGTTTGTAAGTAATTGTTTACAAATAAGCTTTTCTAAGATTGAAAAATTAATCCGAGTTGAAGTAACTTGGTATAATCTAACTTTGAAAACTACTTTTGTTATCATACTGATAAGACCAAAGTATTGTTTTCTTCAGAATATTATTGCACTGGAGAGCAACACAATTTTATCTCAAAGATTCTGCCAAAAAGTACCTCTTTATACTTGAACAAACGATCCCATTACCACAAGGAATATAGAGATTATGGGTTCAAGCATCAAGAGGCCTCTCCTCAAAGTCAGAAATAAAGCCTATTGCTCTTCATCACAACAACACTCAAAAGAAAACAATTAATATCGTATGTAATTAACTTGGTACTTTTTTTCAAAGATAGTAAATATAATTATAAATGAATTTATTTTTAATTAAATTATTAGTGAATTCCTTTCAAAAAAAATTATGAGTGATTTTTAAATAAGAAAAAAATATGTTGAAAAGTAATGACAATAGTTAGATTATAGGGCAAATTTTGGTTTTAAATATGTAAAGAATACCTTGGCCTTGCGATCGATGGTTTGGAGATCATGAGCTTATTCCATGTTGACCATGATGATGGTGATGATGAATTGGATCATGAATCCATCCCGAATGGTGCAGAGTATCAAAGGAAAAATAGTGGAAAGCGAGAAAAGAGAAAGAAAAAAAAAAAGTAAAAGAGCGGGAAACACCACACCACAGCAGAGGGGAGAACCCGGGCAACCCCGTGCGAACTCCCCTCAAAAACACCAAGAAAATAAAATTTTTATTAAGTTTGGGTGACCTGCCATGCAAGCGCACCTGTCATGGCAAAGGTCTTGGATGACAAAGATAGATCAGGACTCAGCCCCTTCCAATCAATATTAAGGCCCTTTTGCCCTGACATCTTACACATCCTTTCATAAGCATAACAACCTGTGAATCCCACAGAGGCCAAAGATCAGACGGCTGAATTAGAACATCGGAAGAACAACGCCATCGTCGAAATCCTCATCCAAGTATCTAATCTTTCACCAACCCTCCCTGAAAAAGTTAAAATATTACAACATCGACAAAGATGGCCTCTGAGAATAATTTTCGGCCAAAGAAGATAGACGGAACATACGTAAAAGGCAAAGATCTTCCAAATTAATATACACCAAGCCATCCGTTGCCTGCTTCCCAACTTTAAAGCACCTGAAGCAATGTAAAACATAGATCCGGTAACAATAATACTCCTATCGTACAAAATCTTACATCAAATCGAAGTTCGTAAAGCAGAGCAACCGATTCCGAAGGCAGAAAACTTGAAAGAAATATCATGGAAGATAAATCTGATCTGCAAGAAAAAGTAAAAGGGCAAGGCAAGAAAGAGATAATTAGAGGGATAAGAACGAAACAACCCTCCCAATAAAACATTAATAAATAGGGAGACTTTTCAAGAATGGACGGTCAAGAGAAAAAAACTCTTGGAAGATGAATGGGTGAGATGCGTAGACGTGGAATAAGTGGGAATATTTTTGCAGAAAATTAGGTAATGGAAGGAAAGGGCAAAAGGGTAAAACAATTTAGGAAAATATTACCAATAGTTGGGCACCACGTGGTGAATATGAGTTGTTTATAGGTCTGTGTGAAATTGTCGTTGTGATTAGGTCAAGTTGTTCTTATCAGAAACACGGAATCTACAGCCATATATACCTCTTTCGTTCCGCTTCTTTGGTTTCACAAGATTGACCGCTTCCACCTTTGATTTATTACTTTAACTTTTTTTAGTTAATTCAACTACACCTCCTTAAATAACGAATTTTATTTTAATTTAGTCTCTAAATTTTGAAATATTTAATTATATCTCTAAATTGTCAAGATTATTTCAATTAGATCCTTTTATTATTAGAATTATGAAATAACAATAAAATATTATTCAACATAATTTAAAATGAAAATTAAAAAAGAAGAAAAAGATGTGAGCATATTTTATTAAAGTTATAAAAAGAGTCAAATCATAAAAGCTTTGAAAAATTTAAAATCAATATTTTTACTATATTCATTTTTTAATACAATTTTCCTTTATTTTTTTACTTTATATTATGTCACGTAATATCTAGTAGGTTATTTAATAATTAAATTTATGATTTTAGTAATAATAGAACCTAATTGGTATAATCTCAATTGTTTGAGAAATGTGTAATTAGAATATTTTAAAGTTTGGGACTAATTTAAAATAAGAGTTATAGCCAAAAGTGTTTTCCAATATTAAAAGCAATGAATAATATTTGACTTTTGCATTTGAAAGTAAAAATTATCAAAATACCCTTATTTGTATTAACTATTTAAAAATTATATACAAAAAATGGTTTTCTTTCTCGTGCAATGCAAGTCAATTGTACTTAATTATTAAAATATAGACTTAAAGGTGTAAAAAACCCTCATTTGGGTATTTAAACTTTCAAAATGCATAAAAAAAACTTTCAAATCTTTTCAAAAAAAACAATTAAGCCCTTACTTTTTTTTTCACTCAATTGGGTATTTAAACTTTTAAAATACATCAAAAAGACCCTCAAACTTTAAAAAAAATTAAGCCCCTATTTTTATTAAAAATTAGAAAAAAATTATAAAAAATTAAAATAAATAAAAGCTATAAATATTATTAATTTTAATAAAAATTTAAAATATTAAAAATTAGAAAAAAATTTAAAAAATATATAAAAATATAAAATTTTATAAAATCGTAAGAAAATTATACAAAATTTAAAGAAATATAAATTTCATAAAAAAATTATAAAAATTATCGTACCAAAAAAATACATTTTATAATTTTTCTATAACTTTTATTTTTTTATTTTTATTTTATCATTTTTCGTCACATGTCATGTTGTATTGCGGCACATGATGACTTTAATTGAAAAAAACTAGGGGTGGTTAAATTTTTTATGATTTTTATAAAATTTTACAAATTTTTTATTTTTTTACGATTTTTATAAAAAAATCTAATTTTTAATAAAAATTAAAGTTTTTATATTTTTATTAAAATTTAATTATTTTTTTCTAATTTTTAATAAGACTAGGGGCTTAATTGCTTTTATGTAAAATTTTGAGGTTCTTTTTGATACATTTTTCAAGTTTAAGTACCCAATAGAGTGAATAAAAAGCATGGACTTAATTTTTTTTTTTAAAGAAGTTTGAGGACATTTTTGATGATTTTGAAAGTTTAAATGCTCAATTGAGTGAAAAAAAAATGAGAGGCTTAATTACTTTTTTTTAAAAAAAAAATTGAGGGTTTTTTACATGATTATTATATATATTCATGTTATTGTATTTTATATTACTAACTAACCTTGAAACGCGAAATTAAGTATAATAAGCAAGCGGCAAATTCAAATTCCTCCAAACTATTATACATTATTGTATAGATGTGATGTTGCTGAGATTAAAAAACAAAACAAGTATGTAAATCATAATATGCAGCTTAATAAAAAAATCATACAAAAGAGTAATGAATGTTTGAGGATGCACTAATAAATTGTCGAAACCACCCTTTTTCAAAATTAAAAATTTTATGTTTAATAAAAAAAGTGGGGAATCGACTGTTTGAAAATAAAACGTGGAGTCGCTACCGATCTTTTTGTTTTAGTGTGATCGGATCACCTAAGAATTTGGTTATTTTAATAAAATATTTTTGGTTTACTAAAACAATGATTCTGGTCTACGAAAATATGAGAACGGGTTCGGGAGTCGGTTACGTATGAGGAAGGATTAGCACCCTCACTACGCCCAAAATTGGTACCGAATCGATTAAATACTGTCTTCATGTCTAAAATTAAAAACGTTTTTGAAATGTGGTTCTTTTTTAATAACATTTGAATAACCCGAGTTGGTTGTCAAAAATCGTCTTGTTTCGACGTCTAAAAATTCATAAATCAAAAATTACAAAAGGATACCCAACTATTTGGTCCCACAAAAAATTGAAACCCAGCACAGTAGGGCACGATTCCTCGAATTTCCAAACATTGAACATTGCCTCGCCTTAGAAAATACGAGTGAAATTCCAAAGGGATCTTCGATTGTTTTGAACAAATGAAAAAGTGCAACCCAACACGATAGGGCACGATTCTCAAATTGCCAAACATCGAAATCGCCTTCGTTTTGAACGGTTTTTAATAAACACGAGTGAAAACCTAAAGGAATATTCGATTGTTTTGAACAAACGAGAAATCACAACCCAGCACGATAGGGCATGATTCCTGAATTGTCAATCACCGAGTATTGCCTTCGTTTTAAAGGATTTTTTAAAAGATATGAGTGAAATTTTGAAGGAATATTTGATTATTTTAAGCAGACGAGAAATTGCAACCCAGCACGTTAGGGTACGATTCCCTGAATTGCCAAATATCGCACATCGCCTTCGTTTAAGGGATTTTTAAAAGACATGGGAGAAATTCTAAAGGGACCTTTGATTACTTTGAGAAAACGAGAAATTGCAACCCAACACGTTAGGGCATGATTCCACGAATTACCAAGTATCGAATATCGCCTTCGTTTTAAAGAATTCTTAATAGTTGTGAAACTAGCTTAAAACGCATTAACTTGATTTGAAATAAGACGAAATTAATCATAAATTTGGATTTTATAAAACCACATTTCAAAAATCGAGTGGAAGACGATGATATGGGGTAATATGTGTACGCATAAAATACGACAATGGAAGGGTGGAGACGGTACGATTTATTTAACCAACTAATAAACACTTACAACTAAGTACAACTAGCTTGGAAACATAGCTCGATCTCAATTATGCATGAGGAATAGTCAACATGGCAATATAAAAAAAAAATGAACAAATAATATGCTACAACGACATGCATGACATAACATAAAATGATTACTACTAGATGCACAAACAAAATGCAAATCGAAGAAATAGTACGGTATAAAACTATTTTAAAGTAACGACGAATAAATGGGCACATAAAATGTGGATTGATAAATTTATATATATATAAAAAACGAGGGCTGGATATATAGTTTTTTGAAATAGACATTATAGAATGAAAGTTTGGATCGAATTGCATGTGAAATATTTTAAACACAAGTACATTCAAAAGTTGACAAACTAAGTGATGATTTATAAAACATATATACATGTAAATCTATTAAAAAACATGAGATTAACAATAAGATACATATAAATTTTCAAAATAATCTAAAAATTGTACACATCCTTGTATTAAAGCATTTAAAATAATAGACTATATATACACAAAAGCAATATAATATGAAGATATACTCAAACAATAATAATTTAAAAAAAATGAAATTTCCAAAATTATTTCATATATATATAGAGAGAGAAAATACTTGATAAATCACAAAGCAAAAAGTGTTTTAAATAAAAAATCTATTAAAGTAATAAGTGTATTAACATATATATATATATATATATATATAAATTTAAAAGTGAGTACATGTAAATTCCTATAGAAAATGATAATATGTATAGATTTAATAATGTATGTAAATCAAATATATATACTATTATAGGTAAGTAAAAAAATAATTTATATGGAACATATATACAAAAACATATTATCATGGCAAAGATATACATTAAAATACATGGGTCTAATAATATATAGATCAAATATAGATAACGATAAAATATATAATAATAATTTAAAAGATATGTTATGTAAGATTATATGATAAAAGGCGAGAATAAATTTAAAAGAAACTATATGCGTAAAATAATATAATATCAATAATATGCATGAAATAAAAAACTCTATTATGAAGTATATATGTATGTGTAATAGTGTATGTAGAAACATTATAATAGCGATCGAAGAAGACGAAATAAACCATTGAAATAACTCGAGATAAAAAAAACAAGTGAACAAGGACATTTATGAAATATTATGCAAAGTATTGTAATAATATGACAGAAAAAACAAACAATATGATGGTAATTTTGAAAAAGAGAAACAAAATAAAAACATTAAAACAACTTAAAATATAAAACGCAAAACAAAGATAAAGATGTTGAATATGCCTTTAAAACAAAAATGGATCATAAAATGAAAAAATAAAAATAAAAGGGGCTTAATTAAAATAGAATTAAAATAAAAGAGATAAATTATAAGCAAAATCAACTGCCAAAATAACAAAGGGGACAGGCGTGTAACATGCACGAATGCGCAGGGACCAAGTCTGGAAATAGTTCAGGCCCCAAAACGCAACGCTGAAGCTCGGACCACAATGCAAATGCGCGCAAATTGTGGGGAAAATTTAGAAGAAAAAAGAAAGGTGAATATGAACCGATTTGCACACGGCACGAAAGGGGAAGGATTTAGTACGGAATTAACCCTCAGAAGCCAAACTCGCGGATCCTATCCGAACACGGGCCGGGTCATCAGATCACAGCTCATGGAACGGTGTCGTTTCGTATATCACATATAAACAAAAATTAAGAAACCCTAATCTAACCCTTAGCCATTTGGAAAGGCATTCAGCCGAATCAAAGGCACTCCCTTTCTCCCTCTCATTCGACCAAATCCAGAGACCCCCTCCGACTGCCATCCGGCCTTCATGTTTGGTCATCGGTTATCATGCAAAAGGGCTAATCCGGCCCCATCCAACTGTGAGTCTAAGGTTCCGCTCAAAAGCCTTAGAATCCCCGCCACAAACTCTGACTATGGCAAAGTAGGCGAGGATTCGAGGGAATCGAAATGGAGGTAAGCCTCCTTTCCTTATTTCTTTTGTACCCCGAATAATAAAAAGAAGAATAGAACGAGAACTAAATCGGAAAACAAAACTGAAAAGGAAATCACCTCTTTAAATTTTTCTATTCGAATGCTTTCTATTGCGTTCTCTCTGCGTGCATTCATCCCCTTTTACAAAGATTAAGAGTTTGGCTTTTATAGCCGAACAGTAATCAAAAGAAAAAAATACAAACAATTTCCTATTGGCTACCATTCTCATTCTTTGTTTTTTTGTTTCCTTTGCAGTGCTGGTGCGTGGCGTGTGTCTGAAGGTCGTGTGCGCTGGTCGTGCAGTCTTTGAAAGGCTTGGCGTGAAGCGGAGGCACGAGGGGCTAAGATCATGCGGTGCCGACAAAATGTACTAGGGTTCTGCCTTGGTTTAGCTTTTTGGGCTAGGGTATTGGGCCATTGTATTTGGTTTTGGGTCTAAGCAATGAGTTTGGGCTGTTGTTTCTGTAATTGGGCTGTAAGGGCTATTATAATATTTTTGATTTTCTTGTTTTGTTTGTTTTTTGGTTTTTTTAGTTTTGTTTGCTAGGGCCGGGCAAATTTGGCCCACTACAGCTGCCCTTCTTTGCCCATTGTTGCGTAATGAGAATGGAGCAAAGACTATCAGTGGGCCAATTTTGCCAGGACCTGTTGAGTCTCGATTTCTTTTGGCGCTTCTTTTCTTCAAGTAGCTTCAATATGCTCCGCTGCAACTTCAGGGAGACAAGATCCGCAATATCCAGCCTACTCTACTACAACTTTAGGGAGCTAAGACTTGCTTAAATATGCTTCACTGCAACTTCAGGAAGCCAAGATTCATCGTCTTCGATTTGCCCCACTGCAACTTCAAGGAGACAAGATCTGCAAATTTCAGCCTACTCCACTACAATCTTAAGGAGCCAAGATGGTAGCTTGAATCTACTCCACTGCAACTTCAGAGAGCCAAGATTCACCGTCTTCGATCTGTTCCACTGTAACTTCAGGGAAACAAGATCTGCAAATTTCAGCCTACTCCACTACAATCTTAGGGAGCCAGGATGGTAGCTTGAATCTGCTCTACTGCAACTTCAGAGAGCCAAGATTCACCGTCTTCGATCTGTTCCACTGTAACTTTAGGGAAACAAGATCTGCAAATTTCAGCCTACTCCACTACAATCTTAGAGAGCTAGGATGGTAGCTTGAATCTGCTCTACTACAACTTCAGAGAGCCAAGATTCACCGTCTTCGATCTGTTCCACTGTAATTTCAGGGAAATAAGATCTGCAAATTTTAGCCTACTCCACTACAATCTTAGAGAGCTAGGACGGTAGATTGAATCTGCTCCACTGTAACTTCAGATAGCCAAGATTCACCGTCTTCGATTTGTTCCACTGTAACTTCAGGGAAACAAGATCTGTGGAATTCACCAATGTTGCCACATCGTCTTCTAAGGACATGATTTGTAGGATTGGTTTCCTGTATCTGTGTATGTCAAATAATTAGGATGCTATGATCGAGATGAATCAAATGTCCCTAACTAGATGTGGTGTTTATGTCAAATAACTAGAATGTTATGATCGAAATGAATCAAGTACTCCTAACTAAATGAATGATTATGAATGTAGAAATGTCATGAGAGTGATTCCTTTTTAAACGCTTAAGGTATCATTGCTCATAGTTCATCCGGGTTCTATCATCGATGTGCTATCACGCCCTCTTGCTTAGCCGTTGTCTTCGATAGAAAATTTGAAGAAATAGTCACAATTAAGACTATTCTTTTTCCAATATTTCCAACTTTTGAATCTGGTTAGTTCTGACTAGTGGGCCTGCTTCAGGTCCTTGTACTATTTAGATACTTTCCAGAGTAATATGCATAACCTCTTTTATGTGAATGTTATAAGTCCAAAAAATCGTGATTTCAACAAAAATGCTCGAAAGAGACTATCATAATGGACAAGATGGAATTTTATTGAGTGAAACTCGAAGTAAATACATTAAACAGGATAACAAATCTACTAAGACATAAAATAAAATGAGAAAAGAGGTGCCCCAGATATCGCAGTACGAGTTTCACTATTTTAATTTCTTAAAAGCTCATTCGAACCAAATGTGTGCTCAAGAGATCCTGCATATTTTGTTGATGCTCCAAGATGTACTATTATTCCCTCTTATTGATTTTG
Organism: Gossypium anomalum; assembly: GCA_025698475.1. NCBI lineage: Eukaryota > Viridiplantae > Streptophyta > Magnoliopsida > Malvales > Malvaceae > Gossypium > Gossypium anomalum. Next base: position 25,094,202 of record CM046966.1, read on the forward strand.
GGAGGACAAGACTACCACATGCCCTATATTTAAAATTTAAACTGCCCATTTTCGGGTTTTCAACTCAAAAACCCCTTTGGTCTCAAAGTGCCCTTTGCGGGTTTTCACCTTGGCCACTCCATCTTCTTCTTTTTTTTTTGGTATCAGAGTGCCCTTTGCGATTTTTCACTCTGGCCTCTACTTCTTTTAGGTGAAATACTTCTTGACCGAATCTAAATTTACAGGATTGGGCAAGCTTCTACCATCTATCTCGGCTAGAATCAATGCTCCTCCGGAGAAAGCTTTCTTCACCACGTAAGGCCCTTCCCAATTGGGCATCCATTTTCCTCTAAAATCCTTCTGTATAGGAAGGATCTTTTTTAGAACTAGATCTCCCTCACGAAATTCTCTTGGGCGGACCTTTTTGTCATAAGCTCGCATTATTCATTTTTGGTATATCTGACCATGACGGATAGCTCTTAGCCTCTTTTCCTCAATCAAATTTAATTGATCGTATCGAGATTGGATCCACTCTGCCTCTTCTAACTTTAATTCCGACAATACTCGAAGAGATCGGATCTCGACTTCGATTGGCAGAACCGCTTCCATTCCGTATACCAAAGAGAAAGGCGTCACCCCAGTTGAGGTTCTGACTGATGTTCGATAAGCATAGAGGGCAAATGGTAACTTTTCATGCTAATATCTGTAGGTCTCAGTCATTTTCCCCACAATCTTTTTAATGTTCTTATTGGCCGCTTCCACTGCCCCATTCATCTTCGGGCGATATGGGGACAAGTTGTGGTGTCTGATCTTGAATTGACTGCAGACTTTCGCTATCGTACTATTGTTTAGATTTAATGCATTGTCAGATATGATCCTCTCCGGTATTCCATATCGACATATGATCTCCTTTTTCAGAAATTTGCTTACTGCTGACTTCGTGACATTTGCATATGAAGCGGCTTCTACCCATTTGGTGAAGTAGTCGATAACTACAAAGATGAACCGATGCCCATTAGAAGCTTTCGGCGATATTGGTCCAATCACATCCATGCCCCACATAGAGAAAGGCCATGGAGAAGTCATGACATGCAGCAGTGAAGGAGGTACATGAATTTTGTCCCCATAGATTTGGCATTTATGACATCTCTTGGCGTAATTGATACAATCTCCTTCTATAGTGGACTAGTAATACCCGAATCTCATAATTTGCCTGGCCATTGTAAAGCCATTAGCGTGTGTCCCACAAACGCCCTCATGGACTTCCTCCAAGATTTTTTTAGCCTCAACAGCGTCTACACATCTTAGTAGCACTTGATCCTTTCTTCTTTTGTATAGGATATCCCGATCTAAGACATAGTCAATGGCCAATCTTCTCAGTGTTCTTTTGTCATTCTCGCTTGCCTGGTCCGGGTACTCGCGATTCTTCACATATTGTAATATATCATGATACCAAGGGTGATCATCTTTTTTTTCATCCTCTTCAATATTATAGTAGTGGGCCGGAGTTTCATAAATGCTCATCCGGATGGGTTTGACATCTTCTTATTTGTTCACATTGATCATGGAAGCTAAGGTAGCTAAAGCATCAGCCATGTGATTTTCATCTCGTGGAAGGTAGCAGAAGGTAATGTCGTCGAACTCTTTGACCAATTCAAGGACTAGTTTCCTATAATCGATCAATTTAGGATCTCTGATCTCCCATTCTCCCTTGAGTTGATAAATCACTAGCGCAGAATCTCCGTACACCTCTAGTATTTTAATCTTGCGTTCTATGGCTGCATGGATACCCATGATGCACGCTTCGTATCCTGTCATGTTATTCGTACAATCAAAATCCAATTTACTAGTGAATGGATAATGATCTCCGTTTGGGGATACCAAGACTGCCCCGATTCTATTGCCCACGACATTTGATGCTCCATCGAAGTTCAGTTTCCAAGGAAGTTCTTTCGGAGCACCTTCTTCAATGGTAGCAACACACATCAGGTCTTCGTTCGGGAAGTCGAAGTTCAAAGGCCCGTAGTCTTCCAAAGCTCTACTAGCTAAAAAATCTGCTATTGTACTCCCTTTCACGCCTTTCTGGTTCACATAGACTATGTCGAATTCAGAGAGCAGAATCTACCACTGGGCCATCCTTCTATTCAAAGTTGTTGACTCCATCATGTACTTTAAAGGGTCCAATTTGGAGATGAGCCAAGTGGTGTGATACAACATATACTGCCTCAGCCTTCGAGTTGTCCAAATTAAGGCGCAACACAACTTCTCTATCGGCGGGTACCTTGTTTCGCACTCCGTGAACTTTTTACTAAGATAGTAAATAGCTTTTTCTTTCCTTCCTGACTCATTATGCTGACCCAGTACGCATCCCATGGAATTCTCAAATACCGCTAAATACAGTATTAATAGCTTATCGGGGTTAAGTGGCATCAGCACGGGAGCATTGGATAAGTACTGTTTGACCTTGTCGAAAGCCCTTTGGCATTCTTCATTCCATTCACCTGGGTTGTGTTTCTTAAGGAGGAGAAAAACAGGGTCACATTTCTCGGTTAATTGTGAAATAAACTGAGCGATGTAATTTAATCTTCCTAGGAAGCCTCGAACCTCTTTTTGGGTACATGGCGGAGATAGCTCTCGTATGGCTCTGACTTTGTCTGGGTCGATCTCAACCTTTTCTCACTAACCACGAATCCAAGCAACTTTCTAGACTTGGCTCCGAAGGTACATTTGGCAGGGTTGAGTTTTAGCTGAAACTTCCTCAACCTTAAGAACAACTTCCTCAGGACTTATACGTGCTCCTTCTCAGTTCGGGACTTTGCGATCATATCATCAACATAAACTTCGATTTCTTTATGCATCATGTTGTGAAAAAGGGTTACCATGGCCTTTTGATATGTTGCCCCTGTATTCTTTAGTCCAAACGGCATCACCTTGTAGCAGAACATGCCCCACATAGTTACAAATGTAGTTTTCTCCATATCTTCAGGATGCATCTTGATCTGGTTATATCCGGAGAAACCGTCTATGAATGAAAACAGTGAGTGTCCTACCGTGTTGTCCACTAGGGTATCGATATGAGGTAGTGGGAAATTATCCTTTGGGCTGGCTTTGTTCAAATCCCTATAGTCCACACACATTCGCACTTTTCCATCTTTTTTAGGGACTGGAATGATGTTGGCTACCCAATCTGAGTATTTTACCACCTTCAGGAATCCAGCGTCAAACTGTTTTTGAACCTCCTCTTTTATTTTTAGCAAGACGTCGGGCCTCATTCTTCGAAGTTTTTGCTGAATTGGCTTGTATTCTTCCTTTATGGGGAGTCGATGTACCATGATATTAGTGTCCAACCCAAGCATATCTTGGTATGACCATGCGAAGACATCTTTGAATTCTTGAAGCAATTCAATGAGGTCTCGCTTCATGTCTATGGTGATACACGTTTCGATCTTTACCTCTTGCCCCTCTCTTACACTCACAATTTCAACTGATTCTTTGTGAGGTAGGATTTGTTTCTCGTCTTGTTCTACCATTCTCAACAAATCAGGAGATAAGTTACAACCTTGGTCATCTTCGAAATCTTGAGAATCCTCTATACACACATCTCGCTCAAAAGGAAATTCTGAGTCACTAGCAGTGTCACTCGTATCATTGATATCTGGAGACCTGTTATGAGGATGAAGGCAGATACAAAGGATCAAAAGAATTCAAAAATATTTATCTGTATGGTATGATTATGAATGACAAATGAAAGAATATTTAGAAGAATGTTTAAAGAATAAAAGAATTCGGAAGTAATTGTTTGTATAATATGATTATGGATGAAATTGAAAGAATGAGAGGACATTTGCTCAAAATGATAATAACTGTGCATTTCATTGAAATAACGTTTTTAAACATCACCCTCTTTCACAAAAGATTCTTATTACTCCTAGGCCTAGAGCAATAAGTGTGTTTTGGACATTACTCTAAATCAGTTCTAAAAACTACAAGAATCTCTTCCGCAGTCCAGTTGTCCAGAACACTTTCAGGTGTGTAGGGGCAAATGTCCGATAAATTTTCTCTTCTAGTCCCCCCTTCGTATGTGGCGTTGATGTCTAAGCTTTCCAGCCTTTCTTTTATGGCTCCCTTCATTTGCGTGCCTCTCTCGGGATGAATAATTCCCCCGGACACAAAAGTCTTTGATATGTGGGGGAATATCATTGGCTCTCACTTGATCTCCTCCCCCGTTAACCGTGCTCTTCTTCTCTCTTGCTTCTTTTCTAGCTCCTTTCTCCTTTGTTTCATATCTGGCGTAAATCCTAAGCCGAAGCAGTCTCTCTTGTCCTTTAGCATTGGCATTTCAATCCTTCCTTGTAGATGTCTCACAAGTTCTCTTCCGGGTAAGGCCCATTTTCCAATCGTCAACTGTAGGCTAATCTTCGTGGTTTTGGATAATTTTGGCACCAGGATATTACTTCCCTCAGCGATGAAGGTCGCATTAACAAATTCCAAAGATCAAAATGAACATTCGATCGCTTTGTCATCTGTCTCCAAATAGGGAGTATTATTGCTCACTGTTGCAATAATATCCTCTTCAGCATTGATCGTTATCAACCTTCTCTCTGATACCAGCTTCAACTTTTGATGCAACGAGGAAGGCACCGCCCCAGCTGAGTGTATCCAGGGCCTCCCCTATAAGCAATTATATGAGGGCTTGATATCCATTACTAGAAAATCTACCTCATATTTGTGTGGCCCGATCTGAAGAGGTACCTCAATTCTGCCCATCACCCTTCACTCCGTGCCATCGAATGCCTTCACTATGTTCTGGTACTCCTTCATGTGAGAGCTGTCTATAGGTAATCTCTTAAGCGTAGTCAAGGGTAGGACGTTCAAGGCCAAACCATTGTCAATCAGTATGCTTGGCAGCGTATACTCCTTACAGCGCGTGGTAATATGCAAAGCTTTAGTCGACCCCATGCCATCGGGTGGTATCTCATCGTCATTAAAGAAGATATAGTTGTTGGCACTTATGTTGCTAACCAAACGGTTCAGCTTGTTAACGGAGATATCATTGGCAACATACGTCTCATTCAAGACCTTCATTAGCGCGCTACGATGAACTTCCGAGCTTAGAAGTAAGGCCAGCACTGAGATACGGGCTGGTTGTTTACGTAGCTATTCCACCACACTGTATTCACTATGCTTTAGGAATTTTAGAAACTCCTTGGCCTCCTCCTTGTTAACTGGCTCATTAACTAATTTGGTCGGTTTTTCCTTTATCTCTTTGACCATTGGGGCTTTTCCTTTTATGGGTTGTGCCTTCTCATTTGACGTATCGTAAGGCCTCCCGTTACGTGTATAGGAGCCCCTATCTTGGTCCTCTTTTGAAGCGTCCACCAGGCTTTCCTTCCCCGGAATCATCACGTTACAATCATAATTTCATGGGACCATTTTACTGTCTTTGTAAGGGAAGACTGCAGGTCTCTGGATTATGACCCTCGGTGGCATTTGAACTCCAGCTTCATTATTTTTGGGTCTCGATATGATAACCACGGGGTAGTTAATTATTTGATTCGGTGCCATCGATTCTCCCTCCGACGTATATATATCTCCCTCTACGGGGTCTTCGGTCTCTTCATAGAATTCTATTTCCTTATTATCCATCATGTTCTGTACTAGAGCCCTGAACTCCACACACTCTTGGATTCCATGCCTCACCTCGTCATGAAACTCGCAGTAGTTTCTCCCTGCTTCCCTTGAATCCGACACGATCAACCCTCTCTTAGCCATCTCCTTCCACACCCGTCTCAATAGAGTCCTGAGTTCTGCAACCTTACACTTAATCTTCTTGTTCTTTCCTTTGCTTATCCCATTCACTCCTTGGTCGGTATGATTAGGGAGCAAATTTCCTGCTACATTGGGTACAGTTGGGTCGTCAAACCTCACGATCCCCATCTTAATGAGTCTTTCGACTACTTTCTTGAATGCAGTGCAATTTTTGATTGAGTGTCCGATTATTCCCGCGTGGTATTCACATTGGGCGTTTGTGTCATACCATTTGAGATACGGGGGCTGCAGTGGCTTCAAGTAGAAAGGGTACACCACATGAGCGTTAAATAGGTTCTGGTACAACTCCCTATACGTCATGGGTATATGGTTGAATTGTGGCCTTTCTGTGTTCTCTCTCACGTTGGATTCTTGTCTCATGGAGCTACGTTGATTGGTGGTTACTGCTTTTGGCTGATTTACGGTAAGTAACTTGGACTGACCCTTGTTGAATATGCTCGTGTTATTCACTTCATTATCTCTTTTCCTAGAGGCCGACTTCTTGGCACTCTCTCCTGATTCTATCTTACCGCTCCTTACAGTATTTTCGATCATTTCCCCCCATCACTATGTCAGAGAAGCTCTTGGTGGCGCTTCCTAACATATGAGTGATAAAAGGGGCCTTCAAGGTGTTGATGAAGAGCATCGTTGTTTCCTTTTCTAGAAGCTGCGGCTGAACTTGTATGGCCACTTCTCTCCACTTTTGTACGTACTGTCTGAAACTTTCATTTGACTTCTTCTCCATGTTCTAGAGAGTGATTCTGTCAAGGGTCATGTCTGTCACATGATTGTATTGCTTCATAAAAGCCTGAGCCAGGTCCTTCCATGAGTTAATTTTAGCTCGGCTCAGTTGATTATACCACTTAGATGCTGCTCTGACCAGACTGTCTTGAAAATAGTGGATTAACAGTTGGTTATTGTTAACGTATCCTGTCATTCGTCTGCAGAACATAGTGATTTGATCTTCAGGGCAGCTCGTTCCATTGTATTTCTCGAATTCGGGCATTTTAAATTTAGGAGGGAGGATCAAATCTGGGACCAAACTCAGGTCTTTGGCATCAATCCCTTGAAGATGATCTGTGCTTTCTATGGCTCTGAATTTCTCCTCGAGCCATCTACACCGTTCTTCTAATTGTTTTTGTGAATCTATCCTCGCTTTTTCTTCTTTAGCAACTTCATCCAAATCGGGAACGGGCGGACAGTTTGGGTTGTTAACAAAGTTAGAGCCTGAGCCGGTTTGGAAATTCATCGGTATCGAAGCTCCAGCCTGAACCTGCTGGGGCATGATCGTGACAGGTGGTTTCGGTAGACTAATCTCAGGCTTCATTGGTACATGCGTCGGAGTGAAGCCAGGGGGTATTGAGGGTCTTCATTAGTTTCCTCGACCCTGTCCATAGGGCCCTTTCCCTTATCCGTTCCTCCCAACAGCAATTGGGATAACTGACTCATCATTTCCCTCTGGGACTCTATCATTTGCTCTTTCATCTCTCGCTGAATCTTGGCTAACTGTTCTTGTATCTGAGACTACATTTGTTCCTATATGTCTTTTTGCATTTGCTTCAATTTCTCAAGTCTCTTATCCATTGACTTTTTTCTTGTACCGTAGGGGTACGTGGTTGGTTGGTTTTCGTTAGTTTCCAGGTTACTGAAATAATTTTTAATTAATTAATTAGAAACCTTTTATGGCCTTTAATGCATAATCATATGACGTAATGCAAATGCATGAATGCAAAGGAAACATCAATTTTTATTCAATTCCCTTTAGAAAATTTCACTTGAAAATAAAATCTTTTACATAAAGTTGAATTACAGATAAAATTTTGCTCTAACACTCAAAGTCTTAATTCTTCTAAGCAACGAGGCTAACACTTGTTCGTGATCTGACTCCATCTCGTATTTCACGCTCAGTGTGTTTGCCTGTACCGCTAAAGCCTGCAAGTAGTCGGCTACCTCCCGGATCTGGCTTATGGCTTCTCCCATAAGGTAATCCCTATTTCTGGCTTGGTCTTGCGTATGGTGAAGCTGTTTTTTCCAACGATCCTCGTTTGCCTCGAGAAACTGGATTCGCATCTCACAGTTTTGCGGTGACGCTTCTAACTCTTCTATTTTTCCTTTCATTTCTTCTATCTTGCTCAAGCTTGTTCTCAATTCCATCACGGTGTTGTGATTTCGGTACTGATGCAGAGACTTCTCGAGTTCCGCCACTCTAGCCCTTAATTCACCTTGTTCACTTCTGCTTTCCGACAGACTCTTCTTTAAATCTTCGTTTCGTGCCTGAGCTTCTCAGAATTTCCTTTCCCACCGGTCGGCATTGGTCTTTTCTTCTCGAATTTCATGGCGCCGTTGTTCGAAAGTCTTACCTAACCCCGCAGTCCTCATAGACAGACACAACTTCTTATAGTCAATCTTCAAGTTGTCTATATCTTCTTCGGCCTTAGTTTTCCCTTTTCTCCACTTTTCAGCCTCTGACCTCTAGACATCAGCGTCTAACCTTAGGTGCATCTTCTCTTCTTCCAATTGTTTGATCTTCTTCCCATGCTCTGAACTTTTCTTCTCGAAGTCTTGCTTTATAATTTTCAACTTTGACGGGGCGACTTGCAATTGTTTCTCCGTAGGTCGAGCATTCTCCAAGCTTGGCTTAGGAACGTTATCATTAACCCTTTTCTTAAACCATTCGTCATACTTGGGCGTTACTATAGAGCTGACGGCCAACCTCTTCATCCAACAAGTCTGCTTCCAAGCATCTGATAGCTCCCAAACTTTCTTCTTATAGTGAGCGCCTTTGAAAGAGAATTCACTCTGAGCGAGTCCGTAGGTCGTGGGTACAAACTGCCTTGACTTGTATTGTCTCAAGGCAAGTAATAGAGTATACCCGGTAGCTCCCCAAATTCCTAACAATGGCACCCAATCAAAGTTACCACATCGGTACATGATTTCGTTAGGAGCCATCCAATAAGCTCTCCACTCGATATCTCCCTCCTTGAGGTTCTGAAGAATGTCTATCCACTTCTCTTCCGAGAGATCCTCTCTCTTTTGTATAGCTGCCTCTTCTTTTAATGGGGAATAACCCTTGGAAAAGACCCGATAGGAAACCTTGTCTATCTTCCAAAAGTGCCCGTGAAACTATGCCATCAATAATTGTGCACATCTTATGAACCATCCTTCGCCCGTCTTCCGGCATGAGCTCAAATATCTGAACGTTTCTGCCAATATCACCGGTACCGGTGTGATTCCCTTCTCAAGGCAATCGAATTAGTCAATGACTGCCTCGTCCACGTGCCTCAAAGCCTTAGGAAAAATTACCAATCCGTAGATGTTTAAGGCGAAGATATCGACCCTCTTTCTTTCATCTGGATGTGTCAAAATCAAATCTCACAAATTCTCCCAAGGGATACACTTACTATCTCCTTTTTGCTGAATTCTAGCAGTGACCCAAGGCTCGCTCATCCCCGAAATGCTCATCAATTTCTTCACAAAAATCTGACTACTAAAAACCCGAGCATAAGTTTTCCGGACCTGAATTTTTGGACACCTGAGCAGAGTAGTGTATTCGTCCATAGTAGGTACTAAATCCACGTCTCCAAAAGTGAAACACTTGTACGCAGAATTCCAAAACTGAACTATAACCTGAAATAGATGCTTGTCCACTCTAATGTCTAGCAAGTAGGATATATCACCGTAGCTTTGATAGAACAACTGCTTGATCCCGTCATCCCAACTAGCCCAAATGTCTTTCAACTCTTGCAGCTCATTCTGTGCTACATTGACGCGAGTGAAATCCTACAACTCGGAGATATATCCTTCTGCCAAGCTATCTCCTCTTCTTGATTGTAGCTTCTCTGACCATGCACGAACGGCCGCATTATCCTCGACTTTACTAAGAAATTCATTCTCTATGTCAAATTTTCTAACTTAGTAATTGAATACGGATTAACACCTCCTTTAGTATGCAATGTCATGCAAAAAACAATCAAAACAAAACACAGGTTAGTATCACATAATAATGATAAAATGCACGTACATAAACAATAATTACAACTCATATGTGGGTAAGTACTAATGCTTGACGTGGCTCCACCCAGGGATAGCTCCTAAGGTTCGCTATATGTGGTTCGGTTCTAGAGTTAAGGTACCCGAACCAGCGGATTCCTCAATCCTCACCCATTATAGGCTCATATAGATCGAGTTCGGTTCGGGAGGATACATTTTCCTATGACCATGCAGAGATGAAAATCTCACGAAATTATAGGTACAGATGTACTCCGGAAGCAATCTACTAGCCCATGCGGAGGTGAAAACCTCACGAAAACGTAGTTTCTTACTCTCACTTAGAGGGTATGACCACGGCGGTCATGCAATGAAATGCAGTATTATTTTACGATACCCGAACCATAACAATCATACAAATGCAATAATGATTTTCAAAACAAATTTTTGATTTTTGACAAAAGGATAGCAAACAATTAATTTTATGGCTTCACTCTCTCGATAGTCCCCAGCGGAGTCGCTAAGCTGTCGAAACCACCCTTTTTCAAAATTAAAAATTTTATGTTTAATAAAAAAAGTGGGGAATCGACTGTTTGAAAATAAAATGTGGAGTCGCCACCGATCTTTTTGTTTTGGTGTGATCGGATTACTTAAGAATTTGGTTATTTTAATAAAACATTTTTGGTTTACTAAAACAATGATTCTGGTCTACGAAAATATGAGAAAACGGGTTCGGGAGTCGGTTACGTATGAGGAAGGATTAGCACCCTCACTACGCCTAAAATTGGTACCGAATCGATTAAATACTGTCCTCATGTCTAAAATTAAAAGTGTTTTTGAAATGTGGTTCTTTTTTAATAACATTTGAATAACCCGAGTTGGTTGTCAAAAATCTTCTTGTTTCGACGTCCAAAAATTCATAAATCGAAAATTACAAAAGGATACCCAACTATTTGGTCCCACGAAAAACTGAAACCCAGCACAGTAGGGCACGATTCCTCAAATTTCCAAACATTGAACATTGCCTCGCCTTAGAAAATACGAGTGAAATTCCAAAGGGATCTTCGATTGTTTTGAACAAATGAAAAAGCACAACCCAACACGATAGGGCACAATTCTCAAATTGCCAATCATCGAACATCGCCTTCGTTTTGAAAGGTTTTTAATAAACACGAGTGAAAACCTAAAGGAATATTCGATTGTTTTAAACAAACGAGAAATCACAACCCAGCACGATAGGGCATGATTCCTGAATTGTCAATCACCGAGTATTGCCTTCGTTTTAAAGGATTTTTTAAAAGATATGAGTGAAATTTTGAAGGGATATTTGATTATTTCAAGTAGACGAGAAATTGCAACCCAGCACGTTAGGGTACGATTCCGCGAATTGCCAAATATTGCACATCGCCTTCGTTTAAGGGATTTTTAAAAGACATGGGAGAAATTCTAAAGGGACCTTTGATTACTTTGAGAAAACGAGAAATTGCAACCCAACACATTAGGGCAGGATTCCACGAATTACCAAGTATCGAATATCACCTTTGTTTTAAAGAATTCTTAATAGTTGTGAAACTAGCTTAAAACGCATTAACTCGATTTGAAATAAGACGAAATTAATCATAAATTTGGATTTTATAAAACCACATTTCAAAAATCGAGTGGAAGGCGATGATATGGGGTAATATGTGTACGCATAAAATACGACAATGGAAGGGTGGAGACGATACGATTTATTTAACCAACTAACAAACACTTACAACTAAGTACAACTAGCTTGGAAACATAGCTCGATCTCAATCATGCATGAGGAATAGTCAACATGGCAATATAAAAAAAATGAACAAATAATATGCTACAACGACATGCATGACATAACATAAAATGATTACTACTAGATGCACAAACAAAATGCAAATCGAAGAAATAGTACGGCATAAAACTATTTTAAAGTAACGACGAATAAATGGGCACATAAAATGTGGATTGATAAATTTATATATATAAAAAACTAGGGCTAGATATATAGTTTTTTGAAATAGACATTATAGAATGAAAGTTTGGATCGAATTGTATGTGAAATATTTTAAACACAAGTACATTCAAAAGTTGACAAACTAAGTGATGATTTATAAAACATATATACATGTAAATCTATTAAAAAACATGAGATTAACAATAAGATACATATAAATTTTCAAAATAATCTAAAAATTGTACACATCCTTGTATTAAAGCATTTAAAATAGTAGACTATATATACACAAAAGTAATATAATATGAAGATATACTCAAACAATAATAATTTAAAAAAAACAATGAAATTTCCAAAATTATTTCATATATATATAGAGAGAGAGAAAATACTTGATAAATCACAAAGCAAAAAGTGTTTTAAATAAAAAATCTATTAAAGTAATAAGTGTATTAACATATATATATATATATATATATATATATATATATAAATTTAAAAGTGAGTACATGTAAATTCCTATAGAAAATGATAATATGTATAGATTTAATAATGTATGTAAATCAAATATATATACTATTATAGGTAAGTATAAAAATAATTTATATGGAACATATATACAAAAATATATTATCATGGCAAAGATATACATTAAAATACATGGGTCTAATAATATATAGATCAAATATAGATAACGATAAAAATATATAATAATAATTTAAAAGATATGTTATGTAAGATTATATGATAAAAGGCGAGAATAAATTTAAAAGAAACTATATGCATAAAATAATATAATATCAATAATATGCATGAAATAAAAAACTCTATTATGAAGTATATATGTATGTGTAATAGTGTATGTAGAAACATTATAATAGCGATCGAAGAAGACGAAATAAACCATTGAAATAACTCGAGATAAAAAAAAAACAAGTGAACAAGGACATTTATGAAATATTATGCAAAGTGTTGTAATAATATGACAGAAAAAACAAACAATATGATGGCAATTTTGAAAAAGAGAAACAAAATAAAAACATTAAAACAACTTAAAATATAAAACGCAAAACAAAGATAAAGATGTTGAATATGCCTTTAAAACAAAAATGGATCATAAAATGAAAAAATAAAAATAAAAGGGGCTTAATTAAAATAGAATTAAAATAAAAGAGATAAATTATAAGCAAAATCAACTGTCAAAATAACAAAGGGGACCGGCGTGTAACATGCGCGAACGCGCAGGGACCAAGTCTGGAAATAGTTCAGGCCCCAAAACGCAACGCTGAAGCTCGGACCACAATGCAAACGCGCGCAAATTGTGGGGAAAATTTAGAAGAAAAAAGATAGGTGAATATGAGCCGATTTGCACACGGCACGACAGGGGAGGGATTTAGTACAGAATTAACCCTCTAAAGCCAAACTCGCGGATCCTATCCGAACACGGGCCGGGTCATCGGATCATAGCTCATGGAACGGTGTCGTTTCGTATATCACATATAAACAAAAATTAAGAAACCCTAATCTAACCCTTAGCCATTTGGAAAGGCATTCAGCCGAATCCAAGGCACTCCCTTTCTCCCTCTCATTCGACCAAATCCCAAAACCCCCTCCGACTGCTATCCGGCTTTCACGTTTGGTCATCGGTTATCATGCAAAAGGGCTAATCCGGCCCCGTCCAACCGTGAGTCTAAGGTTCCGCTCAAAAGCCTTAGAATCCCCGCCATAAACTCCGACTACGGCGAAGTAGGCGAGGATTCAAGGGAATCGAAATGGAGGTAAGCCTCTTTTTCTTATTTCTTTTGTACCCCAAATAATAAAAAGAAGAACAGAACGAGAACTAAATCAGAAAACAAAACTGAAAAGGAAATCACCTCTTTAAATTTTTCTATTCGAATGCTTTCTATTACGTTCTCTCTGCCTGCGTTCGTCCCCTTTTACAAAGATTAAGAGTTTGGCTTTTATAGCCGAACAATAATCAAAAGAAAAAAATACAAACAATTTCCTATTGGCTACCATTCTCGCTGCTGTTTTTTTTGTTTCCTTTCGCAGGTATAGGTGCGTGGCGTGTGTATGAAGGCTGTGCGCTGGTCGTACGGTGCTGAAGGCTTGGCGTGGACGGAGGCGCTGAGGGGCTCAGACTATTGCGGCGCCAGCAAACAGCTAGGGTTCTGCCTTGGTTTAGCTTTTTGGGCTAGGGTATTGGGCCATTGTATTTGGTTTTGGGTCTAAGCAACGGGTTTGGGCTGTTGTTTCTGTAATTGGGCTGTAAGGGTTGTTATAATATTTTTGATTTTCTTGTTTTGTTTGTTTTTTGGTTTTTTTGGTTTTGTTTGCTAGGGCCTGGCAAATTCGGCCCACTACATAAATGATGGTATTTGTTGATTATAATCTACATAGGAAATGATAATTATTTTGACTTGGTTAAATTAGATAACTATTAATTTAAATTGGATAACAAATTTGAAATCCATCATTAGTATGATATTTTAATGAAATATTAAAAACAAGGATGAGAAATTAATAAAATTAACTTATATTTAGTCAAATATATTTTTGCAGCAATTGAATTTTTATAATGCAATACTGTAAAGATATACATTGAATAAAAAGTGGAAAACATAATTATGAAGGTTATTTTTTGTTACCAATTTTAAATTAATAAATTAAATTGTATCTGTTTTTGAAAAGGCTTTAAATGTTGAGAACTGAAATTTGCATTTAAGTCAATTTAGTTAATTTTTTTTAAAAATAAATTAAAAGTTGGTATTTTACTTTGCAAAGATTTACTATGCAAATAGGAAAAATGCAGAGGGGTCTTTAATGCTATTTCCCCATCCCCAAATAGAAAATCTTTTACAAGGAATGTATAATTATCATTTTACCGGTGGATTAACAAGAATAATTTACTCAAAAATGCCGAAAAATCTAAAAAATACTTGAATAGGTTGATTTTCGGAAAAATTACAGGAATAGGTCGTTTTTACGTAAACGCTTCCAGCTGGATGCATTTTCTGCCAAGTCACCTGAAAACGCTTCCAACTAGAAGAGTTTTCTCCCTTTTTGGGGGGGTTTAGGGTTTTATTTTTTAAAGTAAGGTTTTGTTTTTTAGGGTTAGGGTTTATAAAGAAGGGTTTTGTTATACTTTGATTTACTGTTTATTTTTAATTTTTTTAAATGTTAAATAATAATTATTGAATTCGAAATTTAAAAACATTCTATTTACACTAATCATATATTCAAATTGCGTTTTGCAATTCAATTCATTATCGAAACTCAGAGTACTCAGTTGGGAAGAAATATTAGTTATTAATTTTTTTCACCTTTTTAGTAAATTATTCATCTCAGTGTATTATTTTCGACGGGATGGGTTTAGAAAATATATCACAAGAATCCTGAGATATATAATGTGTTTCTTGGAAAAAGGATGTAGTTAAAAATTTGTAGTGAGAAAACACTCCAAGCAGGACATACTTTCAGTGCTTTTGCTGGTAGCGCGTCTTGCTTGGAGTGTTTTCTCTCTACAAATTCAACCCCTCACTAAGCGGGAAAAATTTTCAGAATGAACTGCAAGTCACCCTTGGTCTATAAATGCAACCTATTTCAACATCGAGTGGCATAAGCCATTTACAAGCAAAGAAAATTTTAAGATTAGAAGAAGAGAAGTTCTCATACAAGGCAATAAGTTGGAGCAACCACCCTATTTGCATAAAGTAAGCATTGATTTTTGTTGTTCATATTTAGTTATAACATTATTTTACGGCATAATATTTTTTTGCTTCGAACATGTGAAATTGGTTATTTGGTTAAAAATGACTTGACAAATTAATGCTATTATTTATTACGACGGTGAAGTGCATGACATTGAGAATGGAGTGATATTTTTATCAAAGAACATAACGCGGTTGACTTTTAACCAGAACATACAATTGCCAGAATCTCAAATAAAAATTAAGTGAAAAATCATCAAATCCAACCAAATGAGAGTATCGTCCCTTAAATATCGATTTTGTCCTTCGGTTGATCTCGTCAAATATGACGCTTTCGATATCAGAGGAGCATTTTTTGGCTTGGGATCTCTCCGACCCGAATTTGCAAAAAAAAAAAAAATTTGTTATTTTTTTATTGTTTTGTCACTATTTTTTTATTGTTTTCTTATCATTTCGCTACTATTTTGTTATTATTATTTAAATGTTATATAACTCTTATTTTATTATTAATTTTGCTACTATTTTAGAGGTATTTGCTTTTTAAGTTGCATTTATCTTAATGTTATTTAAGTATATATATTTTTAATTTTTTTCAGTTGTTTGGAAACATTTATTTTAATGTTCTAGTGTGTTTAATGTGTTATATTTTTTAAATATATTTTTATATAAAAAAATATTACGGGCGAGTCGGGTTGAACTTAAATTTTAACATTTTTTTTGGACCGGATTTAAACAAAATTTTAGGCCTATTTTTCAAATCGAGCTTAAAAAATAAGTCTAAATTTATATATATATATATATATATATATATATATATATATGATGGTAAAAAAATTGAAGATTACAATTTTCTTTTAACATTAGGGTGTGAATTTCTATTATTTATAGATTTGTACTATAATAAATACATTAATTTTAATTTAGGAATAACTATGTTTTTCTTTATTTTTCCCTAAATTTTGGCGAATGCCGATCTCTTTCACGAAATTATTGCTCTTATAGTAAAAGAATTTTCTTTTCAATTCATTTTTGTATTAGGTTTAACCTAAATTATGGTACATAAAAAATCTGTCTCAGTTTAATAGTCAAAATATTTACCTATAAGTGTAATTGCATTGTTATTAAAACTTTATCCATCTCTTATGATTTAATCAAGAGACATAGCTTTGTTAACTGCTAAAAAAATAAATTACCTTATCTTTAAAAAACCATTAAATTAGCTTAAATTTGCATTTCCTCGTGACAATAGTATGGTATGCCAAATGTCCAACAAAGTCAACTTCCCTTTTTGGTTAAAAACTTAGGTATAGAATATATATTAGATTAGATTAATTTTTATTTTATATGTTATTTTATTAAATTATTTAAGCTGTAGTTATGATTATATTAATTTATTTAAATAACATAATTTTTTTATTTTTATTATTATTTTAATTTTGATCACAATTTTTGACAAAGAAAACTAAAAATCTACCATATTTTTAGGAGCTCATTTGGGATTGCAGTTGAGGTGGGAAAAGCACTTTTGCACTGCAGAAGCAATCCCAAATATTTGGAGATGAGAAAATACAATTTCACTCTTATTAATTCATTTTTATCTACCCAAGTAGAAGGGAAGTAATGGAAGCTTATATTTGAAACTTTCAGACCCTTTTTCCACATCGAAATTGCAGAGCAATTCTTCAAGGTATGCCCAGCTCTTTCATCACTCTTTTTTTTTTTTTTTTTAAATGTTGGATGTTTGTGGTTGGAATATGCTATTTCTTGGTTTGTTAGTGTAAGAATAACAATATGTAAGGGTTCAGCACATGCACCCTTTAGTTTGGTATCAACGGAATTTGTCGATGCTCTATCACTGTAAAACCAAAGTCAGACTTAAACCTACCTGCATAGTGTGGCTTCCCTTTTTTTTTTTTTTAATTTTATTTTTGGGTAATCTACAAAAATAGTCACTTTTGTTTGCCTCAAGTTACATTTTAGTCACTTATGTTATTATTTTGTTACAAAGTGATCACTCTACCGTTAAGTTCCGTTATCTCTCTAACGGTAGCAGTCCAACTAGATTGTAGGTGCCAACTTGAATTTCTAAATGGGATGAAAATAGATTTTTAATTAAAAAAATTTAATTAATTAAAATTTTTAAACCTAAACCTTTAAAAAAACTGTTCATCTCCTTTTTTAACCTGCACATTTCAAGCCAAACCAAGAAGAAGAATGCACTAATTAAAGAGAGGAAAACATAAAATAAATTCGAATAAAGCCATGCGAGAGATAACCAATATAAATAATATTATAGAAATGATCTTAAAATAGAAGGAATTGCTTTTTTAGGAGCTATTAGACAAAAAGGTAGCAATGGAAGTGAAGTGCATCCTTGGGAGCTAGTAAGAATTTGATACAAAGTTTTCAAGTGACAAAAATCAATAACATGCATTATGAATGTTACAAACACAAACTATTTCTAAAATAATACCCCCAAGGTAGGAATAGGATAAATACACAATGAGTGAGCTGATGAGAAGGCAAACAAAGAACAAGATATTTTTAAGACAGATAGCAGCACAGCTAACATGATACTCATAGCATTTAACAAAGCCCCAAAGGTGCATCTTAGCATTCTCTAACTCCAAGGTTTTAGATGTCCAAAAAGAATCCAAGGTTTTACCAGCAAAATAAACAAGAAATAGTAGCTCAGTTCTAAATTTCGAATGCATACATTTATTGGGCTTGGTCATTATGTCATAAGCTTTTAAGTTAAGAAAATCACATTTGATTACCAATGGCTATTAGTCATGTCACTGCAACACCCTACCATTGTTCTTACCTTATTCATCATTTTGTCTCTCAAGAAGGTATGCAAACTTCCATTGTTAACAAAAGAAACGTAACAAAAAAATAAAGAAGAGATTTTCGTTAAAAGTTTCTTAGAAACAAAGACAGGAATAGGAGGCAAGGACCATGGAACAGAAGTGAATAGCTAGCAAATAAGTGTAAAGTATCCTAACAAGAAACTATCATAAAATGATAGCCTGTGTAGAGAAAGGAAATTACCAGAACAAGTCCAATTATATTTGTTGGGTTTCCATAATACATTGGAACTCTTATATGACCCACTGCCATTACCTTTTTTTCAATGGAAAAAAAAATCATTGGAAAAAAGAAGAGACGGAAGAAAAATTAAAAAGAAGAGATGAACAAATTTTTTAGTTAACGTTTAGGTTTAAAATTTTAATTAAAAATCTATTTTCATCCCATTTGAAAATCTAAGTTGGCATCTAAAATCTAGTTGGACTGCCACCGTTAAAGAGATAACATTATTACACATTAGTTAATAAAAAGATGAAAAAACAGCTCTCATAGTTACATAGAGAGACTAATGATGTGAAAACAGATATACTAAAGTTGTAAATCGTTCCAGTTAACTCGAAGCCTTAGTTTGGTGCCTGGCTTTTTCCTTCTTCCCTTCACTACCCTGATTCTTGTCATAAGCTTTCATTCATGCACGCACAAAAACCAAAAGTTACTCAAGTTTTCAAGAAAAAGAAAATACAACCTCCCCTTATATTAATATGAACATACCTGGATGAATTTCATGAGTCTCTTTGTCCATTTGCAAACTAGATTGACTCCCTCCAATAGTCCCTCCAAATCCTTCGTCATCTGATCTCGTGGAATATCCATCCCCAAATGAATGAGACATCACATCCCTTAAATTCAATCCAAATTCAACATTGAATCAATTCAGACAAAAGACAAGGGAACAAAACAACGTAAAAGCTGTGTTTGTCCAATATTGTTTTCGGTGCTACCAACCCAGTCATTGCCTTTGGAGTGTTTTCTGATTTCTGGTCCATGTTTCGTGGAGTTTCTGGACGACTGCCTGAACTTGTGATACTCCTCAAGTTGGTCGTTGAACTTCTGTACAATAATAAAGATTGCAGAGAGAAAATTGCTGGAGATTAAGCTCGAACCGATCGAATTGCTTGATTCATTTCGCCTTCTTCCAACTTCGTGATGATCAATATATACAGTTTATAAAAGAAGTGATTAGGCCAATAAATACATAGCATTAGAAGCTAAAAGACCGAGATTAAGGCCGATTTATTAGTTTTAGATCTGGCCTTACTACAAAACATACCAGATACCTCTTTTCTTGCTAACGACACGCGGAGATGTTGATTGAAACGTGTCGAGCTCTTGTAGAGATGATTGTTACGTGGGGGACTTTTAGCTTTGCATGCCGGTGACGGTGAGTTCTGTCACCCTTCCTTAGGCTAAGCTTGCTTTGTGGATAAGGATACCAGAGCTATTGTAATGCTCACGAGTGACGAGGGCCAATGAAATGCTTAGAAACACCTGACCTTTAACAGGCAGTGCTGAGCGGCATAATGAGCTAAAGATCCTACCCAAATGCGGCGCTAGCATATGAGTCGGTTCTTGGCACTGTCCATACGGTACGCCAAGGCCCGCGTCGCCTACAATCAGTCTAGATTTGATACTATATTTTCTCTTAAACAATTATTGTCTTACTTCTATTTTGGTAATTGAATTGTTAATTTTTTATTTATTCACTAAATTTTTTGAAATTAAATATTTTGGTCACTAGCTGATTTAGGTATTTTTATTTATCTAATAAAATTAACCCTCTAATGTTTATATATTATATCAATTTAATTCTAAATATAAAACATTCAGCATATTTAGCCTCAATATTTACAAAAGTTTTCATTTTAGTTTGAATTCTAAAAAATTCAACAAATTAATTTTTTGCCCTTTACAAAAAATCAATAATTTAAACTTCTTTAACACAAAAAATTTAGCTTTAGAATTTAAAATTTTATAATTTTATCCTACTCCAATATAAAATTTATAATATCGTCTTTGGCATAGACTTTTTATACACTTTGTTTACCAACCCAACACATGGAAAATGGAAAGTAGGAATGAAAACGATACCATATAGTATGATATTTAAAACATTACAATTGATGAAGCAAAGTTGATTATAAATCTTTGGCAGAGGTTGCAATAGACAACCAGCCAACTTATAATAAAAAAAAATCACTAAATAACAATTCAATACTCGAAATAGAAAAAAAGTTAGCTCAAGTTACCATCTCCAACTTCAAAATAGAAGATAAAATTATGGGAAATGGATTGTTTAGTTATGGATAAAGTTATGTGAATTTTTTAGAATCAAACTAAAATGACAAATTTTGTAAATATTTATGGCTAAATTTGTTGAATATTTTATATTTAGGTTCAAATTGATATAATGTGTAAACATTGAAGGGCTAAAATTGTTATTAGACCAATAAAAAAAAGCCCAAATCAACTTTGAGTGACCAAAATATTTAATTTCGAAAATTTAATAGCTAAATCAGAAAAATTAATAATTTAATGACCAAAATAAAACGAAAGCAATAGTTTAATGACCATTGTTATAGTTTACTTACTTTTCATAAGAATTAATAAAAATGACAAGGTAAAATATTGAAATACCAGACTGTACTCCAATTTTGAACCTGAAAAGTTAATGCCAAAGCACTTAACCTTAGAAGATAAGGGTTAAGATTCACTCTACTTTTTCATCTATTAATATGCATGATGATTACCATTTAAATGTGTAGACTACCTTTCAATGTGAAAATTAACTTGTAGATGATGATTAAATATGCATTGAATTTTAATGGATGAGAAAGTAATCAAATGATCCAAACCCAAAAGATAATGAAAAGCCGATGATAAGGTGAAAATGAAATACATACTTTGCCATAATAATTATGGCTTGGCATATATGTAACGGATTCCTAATATAAATTCAAATCTACTTTAAAAGTTATATGTTTGAATGGCTATATAAACGGTACTATGAATGCCTTAAAAGTTGAAGGTGCTGATGGCCGGGTCGGGTTTAATTAAAAATTTAGACTCATTTATTGGGTTCAGGTCGGGCCGAGCTTAAAAAATGGGCCTAAAATTTTGCCCAAGCCTGACCCAAATAAAAATACTAGAACTCAGGCCTAGCCCGGCCCGCCCGTATTAATTTTTATATAATTTTTAAATATATATAATACATCAAAAATACTAAAAATATCAAAATAAATATTTCCCAATAAATTGAAAATAAATTTTAAAAAATATGTAGACTTAAATAACACTAAGATAGATGTAATTTAACAAGCAAATACTTCTAAAATAATAATAAAATTAACAAATGCCTTTAAAATAATAACAAAATTATCAATAAAATAAGTTTTATACAATATCCAAACAATAACAACAAAATAATAGCAACATAATAGTAAAATGGTAGCAAAACAACAAGAAAATAACATTCAAAAACAAAAAAAAATGCAAATTTTTTTTGTCTTTTAGTGAATTCGGGTTGGGCCGGGCTCGGGCCAAAAATGCCTTACCCGAGGCTTGACCCATTTTTTAAATGGGCTTTATTTTTTTATCCAAGCCTATTCTTCGGGCCTATATTTTTGCCCAAACCCTCCCACATTTTCGGCGGGCCTTCAGGCCAGGCTTGGTGGCCCGATCCATGAGCAGGTCTACTTAAAAGGTTTGCCTAGCTACATTTTCTTATTAATTATTATAAAATAATGATTAAATTGTAATTTTTATCCTTTATTATGCTCACATTTAGAATTATAAATTGAAATGTTTTCATAAATCATTAGTCATTACAAGGGTATGGATACCTCAAGCCTAGTTTTCATAAATTGAAATGTTCCATTAAGTCAACCTCAGGTTTAAAACTACAATAGTTCACAATTTAGGTGAAAGGATTATTGATAAGGCATCATGGTGCATTTAGGTATAGGATGTAGCATCGCCTAATTGAGAATGTAGTTGACCCGGGTTAGGGATATTACATGTCACCTGTAACACTCTAAATCCGGTCTAGAAGTTTAAGCCGAATCTGGACGAGTTACACCAACGTATTGAAACTGATTTCAGTAATTATCTAGAAAATATTCAAAACTTTACTTGATTCGTGACAGAAAATCTTTTCAGAGTTTAACATTGAAAATCGAAATCCATTTTATCGACTTGAGTGGTTTTTTAGTGTCATATTAAAAATTATCAACTATTGACGGATTTAGCAAAAACCAAGATGAGCTTAGAAACACACTGCAAACCCAAAAGGTTAAAAGTATTTTTATATTATTGCAAAACAATCCGAGCTCCCACACTGCATCCGGTCCTAAGTCAGAGACTTACTTGAACACACAAATATAAAACCAAAAGGTGAGCTATAAAGCCCAATGTATAAGCAACATCAATTACAATTAACAAAACATAGTATATTAATCACAGCAACACAGAGAACTTAATAGCGAGTATAAGACTAGAACGGAACAACCCAGTGTTTCACGAAGGTTGCTATCATGCTAATATAACAAAACAACACAAACCCACCAGAACAAGACATAGCCAAACAGAACAAAGCAAAACTGAATAGAACAGAGCAAAACAGAGCAGAGCAGAGCAGAATAGAGCAGAATAGAATGGAACAGAGCAAAACAGAGCAGAGCAGAATGGAATAAAGAAAAATTTAACAGAACTACACAGAGGATGTATGTTCACGCAGATGCGGTATTTTTCAAAACAGATCAAAATGCAGATTTATCAAAAAACATCCTACCCAACTCCGCTACACATCTTAATAGAGTTCCCCCTAGAACTCATCTAGTCAAATCATACCAACAGACAATTGTGGACAATGCCACCAAAATTTTGCAGTTAAAACTGCCAGATTGAATACATGTGGTCAAGCTACTATATTGCAGCCAAGCTACCAAAATAGAAACGTGGATAAACCACTAGATAATGCAAATAATCAAACCACCAAAAACTTCCTCCTTTTACATCATCCTAAGTCCCATGCAATGTGTCATGGCATAAATATATAGAAGCAGAATGATAAGCATGTAAGTCATGCTATCATACAGTAACAAAGTCAGTAGGCATGGGAATCCATGTGTTATAAAGCAGATTTATCAAAACTTAATAAACAATATCAAATTTGCCATGAAGTCACATGCATGGTTATAAATCAGAGTCAATACCAATCAATTCAACACATTCAAGTATCACATGTTCTTAAGCAACAAAGTCATATAAAGGCATACCAACAAATTTAACAAAATACAAATCATACCTGGATAATTCGCACATATTAGACAATAGCACATTAAGTTATGGCAGGTCCTACATACTTAGGTTCAAACATAGCTGACACACGTATAGATCACACGTTGTTTATCATCGGATATCAAGTTATATAGTCTAATTCAGACCATACGGACCCTATAGTAAGCCTGCGTTCATGTTGAACGACGCTTGTGGCCCAAGAGAAAAATTCCAAATATTGGTCCACATGCTCGTATAGTTTCACACACATGGATAGCTGGCTCGTGTGCCTTCACATGGTCTAGCCCATACCCGTGTGTCCCACACGGCCTGGCACACGCCCGTGTCACCTACCCGTATGGTCCCAATCCGCAATCAGTGAGTTACACGATCTGGACACACACCTAAGGCACGTGTGAACCCTGCATAACACATAATCACACACAACCTAGGCACATGCTCATGTGTCTCCAGTTCTCTTGAATAGTGAGATATATGGCTTGCCACATGGCCTACCACACGGCTGTGTGGAGTAGTTGATAGTCCCATTTTTTGACGACTAAAATTCGAAAAAGAAGGGGTTTCGATACCTACTTGATACAGATTTGATGTAGGAGCAATAAAGATGAATTTTCGTCCTTAAACGACAAATAATTGCCTAACAAATGATTAATTCGTAGTCAAATCGCTAAAAACTAACATTCTAGAATTGAAGTTACGTCGAAGAACTTTCGACACCAAAACTTTAAATAACTTATCGATCAACGAATTGAAATAAAGGAGAAGTCAGGCCCCGTATAAAATTAGTTTAACATAACATAACAAAAAGAAATATAGTTTGAAGATAAGAATCAAACGAAGAAAAATAAAAAAAGAACAGAGGAATGGTAGAAATTGAAATGGAAAGTAAAACGAAAATAAAGTAATATCATCAACTTAGGAGGTTTTTGGGAAGTTTACTTAACCACTTGAAACTAACTACCACACAAAGAATTTCAAAAATAAAATATTCCCTATTGCTTCCCTAGAAATTCAAACACCAAATCAAAGAGTACACAGAAGCTTAACCATTGAACCAACATGCTCATTCTTGTCATCAATTGGCTGAATTTAACTTATAACCCACATGTGTAAATATAGAGATTTAATCAAAAGTAGCACAATTTTAAGAGATAGGATTCAAACCTAGAACCTTACACATATAATCGGAACACTTAACCACTAAACCAAATCAAATCACTTGTAAAAAATTTCCAAAATCTAAACTCAAAATTGAGGGATGACCACTCTTGGTTTCAAAATCTAATTTCTTCTAACCCAGTTTTTGGGATGTTACATCACCTCACTTATACAATGGATGCTTAACAGAACTATAAATTCATACTTGCCAATTGAAGACACCGTAATTGCAACATTGCCACCATCTCACGTGTTGTCATTGTACATTATAGTTCCTTAGCTTCCATCGCAATATCCTCGATCATCAAATAGTCGACCATCTAGAGAGAAGAAAGACTAGACACAGAAGATCTGTAATAGGCCATACCCGGTCCAGTCATCAGATTCGAGCTATAAAGTGCTACAAATAAATACATAACATTTATTTTTCATTTCATAGTTCAAATACCAATTCAATATCATTTTGTTCATATATATACAAACACAACATACAATTCAATCAATTTTAAGTTTATATCGAGCTTACGAAAGCTCTAAAATTAACCTAGTATTAATCAAGGATCGGGCATAATAAGCCAAAATGATAATTGCTTAAATTTTATTATCTATATGACTTCAATCGTTATTAGGCAACAACTTACTTAAAACCTATAATTTACAAAATTTTCTTAGAACAAACTAACTAAAGATTTGTTTGGACAACAATTAAATATTGTTTTGAACAATTGTAGAAATATAATTAAACCATCACTTAAATACCATCCTTGGACAACATTGATAACCGAATTTAGGCAACATTTTATTGCTAAATTTTGGACAGTTTTAAAACATAAAATAGGACAGCATAAATGTGTACAAAAAGCCAATTCGAATAGCATTGATATGCTCTAAAATGGACAATGTTGAAATAGAAAACAGGGCAACATAAATGTGTGCAAAAACACCAACTTGGACAGCATTAATATGCTCCCTAACCACATAAATGACAAAAACTATTTGCATAATTAATTAGTCAATAATTATATTCTAGCTTTACCCAAGTCCTTCATGATAAACTGTTGAGCTAACCACAGTTTAACTGATGATAATTCTCCTACATTATTTCCAATAAGTAGAATATCATCAACATACAAAACGAGGAAGACCACATTTTCGTCCTTTATACGCTAATAAACACAAGGTTTATCAGTGTTTTGCTTAAATCCAAAAGTTTTGATCGCTTGATCAAATCTTTTATTCCATGAACAAGCCATATGTTAAATTCCATAAATGAATATTAGCAGTTTGCAAACTTTTTGTTCGTTTCCTTTGACAATATAGCCAGTGGGTTGAGCCATGTAAAGTATCTCATTGAGATAGCCATTCAAGAATGCTATTTTGACATCCATTTGCCACATCTCATAATCGATAGTAGCGGAAATGGATAAGAGTTTGCGGATAGACTTGAGCATGGCTACCACAGAAGAAGTCTCATCATAATCGATAACTTCTTTCTGTGTATATCATTTCCTTACAAGTCTAGCTTTGTGTGTTTCCACTTTCCTTTCCGCATTTCTCTTCTTCTTGTAAATCCATTTACACCCTATTGGTTTAATCCTAATTGATAAGTCTACAAGTTCTTATATCGTATTCGATTTCAAAGAATCCATCTCGGCATCCATGGCCTGTTTCCAAACCTTGGAATCAATGTCCTACATAGCCTCCTTGTAAATTAATGGATCATCATCCTCATGATTGGATTCCGTATTATAAATACTACTATCATAAATGAAGAAGTCAGGTTTATTAAAAACTCTTCCACTACAACAGATTCCCCTATGTTGTCTATCGTTTACAAGTCTTTTTACAACTTTGATAAGTCGTAATCTATACATATTTTTATCCCATGCTTAACACATTTTTGGATGAATTATCATTAGATTTGTGGAATTTGATGCTTTTAATCTTTTAAATTCATGTCTTATACCTAGGTGAGCATAGGAAAGTAAAAAGAACGAGAAACGGGCCAAAAAAGAAGAAAATAGGCCAACGTGGGAAATCAGCACGGCCTAGACTTCCTCACACGGGTAGATCACACGCCCGTGTCTATTTAATAGCCTTGAACACAGTTTGAAGCCATTGCACACGAGCGTGGCACACGGTCATGGCCCTGTCGAGTCCAAGTTGAGTTCTATTCAGAAAAGGGCAATTTTGAGGGTTTGAAAGCATTCAAAAGCCTATTTAAAATACCCTAAAGGAGGATAGAAAAGACACGCAGAGTAAGAAGCGAGGAATTACTCGAAGAAAGCTGATTAATCCATCTCAGAAGTCGGATTCACCTTCAAGACTGAAGATCTCCCTTCAATTTCCTTCAGGGGTTTTTGGGTTTTCTTTATGTTTTGTCATTATTCTTCTGAGATGTTTTCTTTTATAGTTATGAACTAAATTCCCTAAATACCTAGGGGGATGAAACCTAAGACGGATCTTGTTAATATTTTCTGAACTATATGATAAATACTTGATTTGTTCTTAATTATGATTTTAAATCTTGTTTGAATATTCCAAGATATTGATTCAAGTATTGATGTGCTTATTCGGAGGATGAATAGTCCCCGTCTAAGAGTAGATTATTCATAATTAAGCGGAGTTACATGCAATCCTAGAGATAGGACGATATAAATCTGTCGGATTAGAGTCAAATTTAATAAGGGAATCTATAGATCGAGTTAATGCAAAACTAGGGGTTTTAATTAGAAAGAGATTTCAATTAATCAACCTAGGGTTAGACGTTATTAGTCTTGAATAGGGATAATAATATAACTTAGGGATTTCTACGAATCAAGTCAAGTGAATAAATCTTCTGGTTCAGAGTCGAATAACAAGTGAAGTCTAGGTCGATTCTTCCTTGGGTATTGTCCAAATCAATCAATTTTTCAAAAGTATTTTCCCAATTTACTTTCTGTGCATTCTTAGGTTAGTTAATTAGTTTAGATAAAACAACCCCTATTATTCTTAGGCTAGATAATAAAAAGAAAGTTAATACTAGTACTTTTAGTTCCTTTGGGTTCGACATCTGGTCTTGCTAAAACTATACTACTGTTCGATAGGTACGCTTGCCTTCATCGTGATAATAGTTAGTTTCAAGTACGATCAATTATAAATTATAAAACTTATTGCGAGTGACAATCAAGTTTTTGGCGCCGTTGCTAAGATATTAGGAACACTCAATTTTTATTACTTTAGCCATTATTTTCTTATTTTATTTTATTTTGTTTTATTTTTAGTTTTACTAAATTTTCTTATATTTTCTTCTGACAGGTTTTCATAGTTTATGAGTAGAAGAAACCCGTCAGGACCATTACTCTTTGATAGTGAGATTGAAAGCACAGTTTACAGAAACCAAAGAGAAATTAGGAGAAGCTTACAATACATAGAGGAAGGGCAAGAAGAAGATACTCTAACTACAACCGAGGAGATGACTGATAATCAGAATAATCCGCTACCTCCTACGATTGCTACTGATCCAGTAAATCAGAATCTTGCTCCTCATACTATGTATGATTATGCTAAACCTACTTTAACAGGAACTGAATCTAGTATAGTTAGGCCTGCTATTGCTGCAAATAATTTTGAACTGAAACCTAACACAATTCAAATGATACAACAGTTTGTTCAGTTTGATGGTTTGCAGGATGAGAACCCAAATACTCATTTGGCAAATTTTCTGGAATTCTGTGACACGTTTAAAATCAATGGCATTTCTGATGATGCATTTCACCTTCGGTT
This sequence comes from Gossypium anomalum, assembly GCA_025698475.1. NCBI lineage: Eukaryota > Viridiplantae > Streptophyta > Magnoliopsida > Malvales > Malvaceae > Gossypium > Gossypium anomalum. The sequence continues at coordinate 25,122,744 of CM046966.1, forward strand.
ATTTCCATTTTCACTAAGGAACACGGCTAAACAGTGGTTGAACTCGTTACCACGAGGGTCAATCACTACATAGAAACAAATGACCTAAAAGTTTCTACTCAAATATTTTCCACCTACTAAAACAGCTAAAGTAAGGGATGATATTTCTTCTTTTGTGTAGATGGATTTAGAAACACTCTACGATGCGTGGGAGAGATACAAGGACCTACTGCGAAGGTGCCCTCACCATGGATTACCCCTGTGGCTACAAGTTCGAACATTTTACAATGGTGTAAACCCCTCGAAGAGACAAATAATTGATGCAGCCGTTGGTGGAACCATCAACAACAAAACACCTAAAAAGGCTTACGAATTTATCGAAGAAATGTCACTGAATAACTATCAGTGGCAAGTCATGAGGACTAAGCCAACCAAAACAGTAGGCGTTTATAACGTCGACTTGGTTAATATGCTAACAAATCAGGTGGAACTCTTGTATAAAAAGATTGACGGTTTACTCGGTTCCACGCAGGTACATCCAGTGATGAGGTGTGATTCAAGTGGAGGAGGCGTACACACAGAATATCAATCATTCAATCCTAGCACCGAGGAGGAACAAGTCCACTATATGGGTAATAATAACTCTAGACCTCCAAATAGCCCATACAATAATACTTATAATGCAGGTTGGAGGAACCATCGCCATTCCTTGTGGGGTGGCCAAGGAAATCAAAGGCCACAAAATCCTTCGAGTTTTCAACAACCATCTTATCAGTAAGAAAAGAAGCCGAACCTTAAGAAGATGCTAACAAAATTCATCTCGGTGTCAAAAACTCATTTCCAGAATACCGAGACAACACTTAAAAATTAACAAGCGTCGATCCAAGGGCTCGAAACTCAGAGAGGCCAGATAGTCAAATTAATTTCTGAACGATCACAAGGTAGCTTGACAAGTAATACTGAATCTAACCTAAAGGAACAACTTAATGCGATTAACGTTCAAGATAAAGAAGGGTTAGTTGAGCCTAAACCAGAACCGAAGCAAGGAGTTGTGGTAAGTAAAGGTAAGGATGAGGTAGACCACAGTAAGTAAAAACTGGTAAGTGAAGAATACAAACCTCGAGTACCATACCCTAATGCAACAAGGAAAGACCGCACTGACGAACAGTTTGGTAAATTCTTTAAACTGCTAAAGAAATTACATATTAACTTACCGTTTATTGGAGCTCATTCGCAGATGCCGAACGCAATGAAGTTTTTAAAGGAGCTTTTAGCGAATAAGTGGAAGTTGGATGAGGCGTCGCATGTGGAATTAAACGCAGTTTGTTCAGCCATTCTACAGAATAAACTACCCAACAAGTTGAAAGACCTAGGGAGTTTTATGATTCTTTGTTTAATTAGTAGTTTAACCGTTAAAAATGCTTTGGCTGATTTAGGGGCTAGTATTAATGTCATGCCCTATAAAATATTTAAACTAGGTATTGGGAAACCCAAACAAACTAGTATGAACATTCAATTGGCAGATAAAACCATTAGATTTCCTAGGGGTATCATTGAAGATGTACTAATAAAAATCGATAAATTTATATTCCAGTTAATTTTGTTGTTTTAGATATAGAAGAGGACAGTGACGTGCCTTTAATTTTAGGAAGACCCTTTTTAGCGACTGCTAGAACCATTATTGATGTTGGTACAGGTGAACTTACACTTCGTGTGGGTGATGAAACAATCACTCTTCAAGCTCGTAATCCGAGTAACGAGGGTGGTAGCATAAATCATGTTTCTAATGCTGATCATGTGGTACAATCTTCTTTACAGGAAACACGCTCGAAGAGCGTAAATGAGCCATGTTTACATAACAACAAATGACCTATCTATGAATAATAAAGGCTACAGATCGAGGAACTAGATGAATGGCGGACACAGAAACTAAAAAAATGATAAACCGAAACCACGCCATGACGAACTCGATTTTTCACCAAATCAACTTAAGGTTGGAGACAAGGTACTATTAGATACAGCAGACCCTTGTATTGCCACTTCTGAACCGAATGGAGCAATCCCTTTTACGGTACTTAACATCTTTCCATACGGTACAGTCAAGGTAACTCATTCCAAATTCGGCACGATCAAGGTAAATAGTACTCGTCTAAAATCTTATTTTGATAAAACTAATAGCAGGAATGAGAAGTGTAAACTCCTCGAACCACCATGACCACGTGAAATCGAGGTAAGTCGAGCTTAGACTAGAAATAAACATTTCTCGGGAGGAAACTCGAGCACTAACAGTATTAATTTCTTTTAATTTTAGTGTTTAACATCTAATTCACTAACTAACACAGGTTCTCCAGACCCACACGGCCAGGCACACGGGTGTGCCTTAGGCCGTGTGAAAGCAGAGAAAATTTTTTGTCCAAAATATGTGTAACACCCCTTATCCGTATCCGAAGCTGAAATAGGGTTCGAGGCATTACCGGACTTATATTTTAATATTCATTCATATTCAAAAGATAAATCTTGCATACAATTTAAAATTTTCACACATTCATTCATACCATGAAGACATATTTCTCAAAAATAAGCTTATACCATGGTTGAATATACACAAACATTAACATCATTAACAAGCCATTCTCGCATGGCTACATATACAAATCAAAATGAACCACATTGAATTTAGCTTATACATGCCACATAACCAAAAACTTAAAGCTTTTAATTACCGAAGTGATAACTAGATAGAGTGATGTGGTCTCCAACGACTTCTAACCCAAGCAAGTCTCCGAAACTCTATGAACATAGGAAAAACACACAGAGTAAGCTTAGAAAGCTTAGTAAGTCATAAGCAAATAAATCATTTCAATGATATTTACAAATCATTATCATTAAACCAAATTTAACAAACCTCAATCACTTATACAATCTTGTACTCGTAAATTCATATAACCACATTAAGTAGCTTCTCTTATCTTATTTATCAATGAATATATATATATCACGTTTTCACATTCGAAAGACAACATAAATAAAGTTTGCACATAATCATTACATGAATAACCAAAACATGTAATGGTTCACTAACCACTTCATATATAACTTATCCATTTGGCTACATTTCAATTTCATATATATATAGAGCACATATTCACATTTCATTTTCTTATAAATCACATATTATCTTATACATATATATTACTTTCCATTTCCCAAAACCATGTTTCTCATTTCATAATTCCCATGCTCAAAACATAGGACCACAATTCATATAACAAACATATATGTATCACACCATTATTTATACATTCACATCATTTGATGTCATATATTTCACATATTATCACTTGAAACATAATCACCTGTCATTTTTGAATTTCATAATCGAAACACACGTACCTGAATGATATATCCATAGATCATAATCATATTCACTTTCATTACTCAATTTCATAAACATTGCAACATACCTGAATCAGATACACATTTATATATTCATTTACTTCTCGTAATACCAATTGAACCATTCAAAACAGATACTCTTGATATCTCTGAAAGCTCGTACAATGCCAACGTCCCAGACATGGTCTTACATGTAATCAAATATCAATGCCACTGTCCTAGACATGGTCTTACACGTAAATTACAAATCAATGCCAATGTCCCAGACGCGGTCTTATATGAAATCACATATATCGCTGCCAACGTCCCAAACGTGGTCTTACACGAAAATCACATATATCGCTGCCAACGTCCCAAATGTGGTCTTACATGAAATCACATATATCGAAAATCACATATATCGCTGCCAACGTCCCAGACGTGGTCTTACACGAAATCACATATATCGATGCCAACATCCCAGACGTGGTCTTACACGAAATCACATATATCGATGCCAACGTCCCAGACGTGGTCTTACACGAAATCATATATCTCGGAAGCTCACTTGTTATAACACCAATATTCTGTACAACTCCTAAAATTTGATAGGACTTTCAACTCATAATTATATCCACTCATGCTCAAAATAAATCATCAATTGCTTAGTTCCATTTGGCCATATACATATAAATACTAATTAATTCGGCACATATAATACATTTACATTTCAATTAAACAACCTTTATTCACTTATGAACTTACCACGGACGAAGACGAACGAATCCCAGACTCGCTATTCAAAAATTTAGATTTTTTTTCTTTCGATCCAATTCTGATTTCCTCTTTTCTTGATCTAAATTAATATAAATTAAACTTATTTAATCTCATATATACTCAAATTCACCCAAAAACACATAAAAAGGGAAATTTGCACATTAGCCCCTAATATTTCACATTTTCACAAATTAATCCCTATTTTTAAATAGCACAAAATACACAAAATCTCATCAAACCCGTGTTAGATCGAATTTACCTTAGGCCTTAGTAGCCCATTTATTCAATTTATTTCACACTCGGAACAAATTCTCCAAAGCTCAATTCAATTCTGTAACATATATATATTTATTTACAACTTGATTCAGCACATATAATGCACATACATTAATACATCCAAACATGAAATATTAGCAATCATTACTGAATGGTCAAGTTATTCCACACGGATTATTAGACAAAATTATACAAGTACATACAAGCATTACCGAATGACCGAATCTCCATTGTATTTAAAAATAATTCATGCACCACTCATTTAACTATTAATAGTCATTTACTAAGTACCAATGCCGAATCGAAATATGTCAAGTTCACATGCTATGAATCATGCTAAAATGTCATTTTCAAAACCAAATTGTTTTTCATCTATTTGGCTAGCAAATTATATAAAAAAAATATTTTATACCAATTTCATAACCAAATAGTCATATTAACTAAACACCTTAAACTTAACTTAATAATTAACAAATCAACTATAATTCATGAATATTCTTGTCTTCGTAAATGCACCAATAAATCTAATTATACAAGCAATGATTTATTCATCACTTAGCTTATCCAATTAAGCCACAACCGAAAACACATTCATCAACCGAATCATTATTTAACCAAAACATGAAAAATCTATTAATACATATTTATTTTTCATCATCAAACACAAAAATCATCAAACTTTCAACAATGGAAAAACACAAAATCAACATAAATTCTGAAAATTGAAGCATGGGTTTACTAGCATTTGAAGCAACGATCTCAAAAACATAAAAATTATCAAAAACCGAGTCAAAATCACTTACTAATTAAAGCTTGAAGTTGCCGAACCCTAATGGCTTCCATGAACCTTTTTCTTTTCTCATTTTCGGTTGAAAGAACCATGAAAGATGATAATTTAACTTTTATTTTATTAATATATTAACATATATTCATAAATTACTCAAATAACCTTATTTCAAATTCAATATTTCAATAATGCCAAACCAACATTTTCACTAACTAATTAATGGTCCATTTATCACATAAGGACCCTAACTTTTAAGTTCCATAGCTTTTAGACACTTTTAACTTATAGCATGCTACTTTTACATTTAACGCAGTTAAGTCCTTTTATAAAATTGAGCTCACAAACGATAAAATTTTCACACGAAAATTTCACACATATTAATTCACATACTGTAAACACCAAGAATAATACTAAAATATTTTTTTGACTTGAATTTGTGGTCCTGAAACCACTGTTCCGATTAAGGTCTAAACTGGGCTGTTACAACACGGGATGCGATAAGCTGCCACGGCCATGCGACATGGTCGTGGTCAATCCTGCCAATTCAACATGGGCGTGCGACACGCCCGTGTCTGGAAGCTGTGGTTGAAACTGAGAAATCAATACGGGCGTGCGACACGCCCGTGCTCACCACCCGTGGTCAAACCTGTCAAATTAACACGGCCGTGCGACACGGCCGTGTGCACCAACACGCCCGTGCGACACGGCCGTGTGCACCAACACGCCCAAAGCTGAAAACTGTGATAAACACGGGCTGAAATAAAGGCACACGGGCGTGCCCCACTGCCGTGTGCCCAAATATCTATTTTTTATTTTTATTTAAAACTATTTTTATTTCATTTTTAGGTATTACAATTTATATTACTTAATTGATGTTTTCGGCTATCTCTTTATGAGTAATCATACTTCTCTATATTCCGCAAGAATTATTGATCTTATCGCAGTTATAAAGAGCTCCAAAGCTCACTATTACTTAGGAATTTACAACTCCACTGAAAAAGGTCCTCCACGACTGCCATATCCTGCCCGACCACCACAATAACCTTTTCGCTAGACACTATGGTTGTGGAACCCAACCTCTACCACCACCGGAGTATCCTCCTCCTTGCCTTTGCCGATCACTTTCCATAACTAGTATTAAAGGAATCCATTTAACATTCAGGAAGTTTCACTTCTCTCCCTATCTGATGATCTTATATCTATATTTTCCACTAACTTTATCTTTGTACAGTGACGGCAATGTACATCTTAAGTGTGGGGGGTCATTTATATCACTATCAGAAAAATCCCTAAATTTTATCTTATTCTCTTGTGAATCACTCATATCACTATTAGAATGGAATTTTGATTAATTTATGGTTTTTATTTATATATCTTGAATTAAAACATAGGTATTTATGCATTGATTGTTTAAACTTTAAGTAATTAGAGAATCAAGCATGATAAGTTGATTTTTGAGTATTAAAATTTTAGGCTATTTCCCCAAGTTTAGGTCTTATCTTAGAGTTGAAATTCACAAGGTTAACATAAAAAAAAGCCATAATTTTTGTGAGATCTTGAGCCTTTAGAGCATATATTATTTCTTTCATGCTCACTTTTATTGTTGCTATGAGTAAGTCAATATTGAACTGTTATTCTAGAACTTGCTTTGATTATGCATGTCAAGACCACACCATTGATTTAATATGTCAATATGATAAAGGCATTTAGGTTTAACCCACTTACTCCATAAAAGCCTACCTTCATAATTAACCCTTAATGAACCCCCTTGAACCTAACAAGCCATTCATTGATTTACCCCCAATATTAACCCATAACCCATTGTTATTGAAATCCCCTAAATTAATTTGATCCCTATTTTTGTCGAGATTTGATTTGAATAAATTGTTTAGCTATGTTTTATTTCTGATAGTTAGCTATGTTACTTGATTTATTCTTAAAAAAAACAAAATTATGTAATGCTTGGGTTTAAACGATGTTATCCATGAAGAAAATCTCAATTAGGAAGATAATTTGTCAGTTTTAATATTTTTCTAGTTAGGCAATTTTTCAATTCAATCTCGATTCTAACCTTCTCTTTCAGCTTGCGACCACACCTCTCAACCATAGCCACGTTACAACCTTCTAAAGACCTTTTGATTGATGTATCATCTCAATATATAGTGGTGGAGATTTGATTTTCACTCAAGCCTATGGTAATAACTTTTCATATTGACTGTTGAGTGCTAAATTTATTGTCCTTAAACACCTCGAGTGATTTGAGTGAATCTTTAGTGAGGATGTTAAACTCTATGATATTTTGAATCAAAGGTGATTACTTAGATGAGGGGAGATGCCTATGTTTTTCGTGATAAAAAGCTCAACTTGGAATGTTTGAAACTTTAATGTTCTTCTAGTTGAATTCTCAATGTATGATTACTTATGGATTATTTTGAGATATTATTGATAGGAATTATAAGTTGAGAAAAATGAATTCTTAATTGTGAATTGAGGATTTTGCTTGAGGACAAGCAAACGCTTAAGTGTGGGGGTATTTGATAAGTCGTAATTTATACATATTTTCATCCCATGCTTAGCACATTTTTGGATGAATTATCATTAGATTTGTGGAATTTGATGCTCTTAATCTTTTAAATTCATGTCTTATACCTAAGTGAGCATAGAAAAGTAAAAAGAACGAGAAACGGGTCAAAAACGGAGAAAATAGGCCAATGTGGGTAACCAACACGACCTGAACTTCCTTACATGGGTAGATCAGATGCCCGTGTCTATTTAACAGCCTTGAACACGGTTTGAAGCCATTGCACACGGGCGTGGCATACGGCCATGGCCCAGTTGAGCCCAAGTTGAGTTCTATTCGAAAAAGGGCAATTTTGAGGGTTTGAAAGCATTCAAAAGCCTATTTAAAAGATCCTAAAGGAGGATAAAAAAGGCACGCAGGGTAGGAAGCGAGGAATTACTCGAAGAAAGCCATTAATCCATCTCAGAAGCTGGATTCACCTTCAAGACTGAAGATATCCCTTCAATTTCCTTCAGGGTTTTTTGGGTTTTCTTTATGTTTTGTCATTATTCTTCTGAGATGTTTTCTTTTATAGTTATGAACTAAATCCCCTAAATACCTAGGGGGCTGAAACCTAAGACGGATCTTGTTAATATTCTTTGAACTATATGATAAATACTTGATTTGTTCTTAATTATGATTTTAACTCTTGTTTGAATATTCCAGGATATTAATTCAAGTATTGATGTGCTTATTCGGAGGATGAATAGTCCCTATCTAAGAGTAGATCATTCATAATTAAGCGGAGTTGCATGCAATCCTAGAGATAGGACGACATAAATCTGCTGGATTAGAGTCAAATCTAATAAGGGAATCCATAGATTGAGTTAATGCAAAACTAGGGGATTTAATTAGAAAGAGATTTCAATTAATCAACTTAGGGTTAGACGTTATTAGTCTTGAATAGGGATAATAATATAACTTAAGGATTTCTAAGGATCAAGTCAAGTGAATAAATCGTCTGGCTTAGAGTCGAATAACAAGTGAAGTCTAGGTCGATTCTTCCTTGAGTATTGTCCAAATCAATCAGTTTTCCAAAAGTATTTTCTCAATTTACTCTCTGTGCATTCTTAGGTTAGTTAATTAGTTTATATAAAGCAACCCTGTTATTCTTAGGCTAGATAATAATAAAAAAGTTAATACTAGTACTTTTAGTTCCTTTGGGTTCGACATCCGGTCTTACTAAAACTATACTACTGTTCGATAGGTACGCTTGCCTTCATCGTGATAATAGTTAGTTTCAAATACGATCAATTATAAATTTTAAAACTTATCGCGTGTGACAATCAAACATTCTCGAGAATTGAACTCGATGATTGTTCTACCACTCCTGAAAGTTACTCGAGTACCACTTTACTTTGAAGCTTAAAGTTATCCATGTAGCTTCTTCAAAGAAAGTAGCATGAGTAGAAACTTTAATCGTATTATCTTTCAAATTGTAGAATAATCCTTCATTTGTTCCGTTTGAATATCCTACAAACATGTACAATTCTATCAGTGCATCCAAATTCTTTACATCCTTATTCAGAACGTATGCTGGACAACCCCCATATTCTAATGTGATTTAAAGCGGGTTTCTTTCCATGCCATAGTTTATAAGGTGTTTTACAAGAAGACTTGGTTGGCACATCACTCAGAATATAGCAAGCCGTTTGTATTGCATATCCTCAGAAAGAAGTAGAAAGTTGTGAATAGCTTAACATTGAATGAACCATGTCAAACAAGATTCTATTCCTTCTTTCAGTTACACCATTCTGCTGTGGAGTGCCCGACGCAGTCAATTGAGACAAAATCTCATTCTCTATTAGGTTTCCTAAGAACTTATCAGAAAAATATTCCCCACCTCGGTCAGACTGAACATTCTTTATGGATAAACCTAATTACTTTTCCACTTCCGCCTGAAGCTCTCGAAATATATTAAAGGTTTCGCTGTTGCGGTGCATTAGATACACATATCCATATCGAGAATAGTCATTGATAAAGGTCACATAATAATTGTAACTTCCTCAGGCACTGATGCTCATGGGACCATATACATCAATTTGCACAAGTTCTAAAGGTTGGTTGACCATGTACCTTTTGCATTAAAAGACCTCATAGTCATTTTACCTTCCAAGAAAGATTCACATTATGGAAGACTAACTTCCGTAAGCATGCCTAAGGGACCATATTTCAAGATTATAGTGATTCTTTCTTAGTTAATATGAGAAAGTCTTAAGTGCCATAGGTACCCCTCATTAGAGTGAAAAGTTTTAAGCTTTTTATTCACTATTTCAGTTTGAAGCATCGAGTAGTTATTTGGCTTGATAAAGTAGAGATTGTTTTCTATCCACCCATTATAGATTAAAGAATGATTTCTATTAATAGCAATCTCTTTATTGAATGTCACGATATAACCGTCACAAAATAAACATGCTACAGAAATTAAATTTCTTTTAAAATGAGGTACATTAAACACGTTCTTTAAAATAATCTTCTTAAATTTATCAAAGTGTAAAATAACTTCTCCCATTACTTCGGCTGAAACATAGCTCTCATCTTTAGCCTACAACGAGAGGCTCTTGTCATGCAGACTTCTCATTTCACTAAACTCAATAAAGAAACAGATGTCACGAGGCTAGAACTTTAGTCTCGTGTTTCGTGCGACCTTAGGCTATCCTTTCGATGCAAACCCGCCTAAGTAAGCCCAATCACCACAACGTGAAGATTCATAAAGAATTCCTCCAAGGCACCAATTTATATAGCTGAAGCAATTATGCCAAAAGAAAGCTAAAGACAATATAAAGTAATGCACGAGAGGTGTTTGAGTAAATGCTCTCGAAGAATTCTATTACTCTTAAGAATTTAAGATACAAAGGGATGATTTATAAGTAAGGGAAAACTCTCTATTTATAGTTGAACTCCCCTAAAACCGACGATCTAGATTAAGTTACATCGATGGATGAGATTAAGCCTATCCTTTAAATTAAGAGATTTACAAGATTACAATATCAAATCTAATCTAACCTTTACAAAATATAATTCCTATCAATTTTTTAAAATTAGCTGCCATATTTACCAAGGTAGCATATGTTTCCATATCTGTATCATTGGGCTACCCAGGCTTCAATTTGGTAGGCTTCTCTAATAGGTCTTTGAATCGGGCTAGTTTTCGTAAGCTAAATAATCCCCAGCTAATCGATAGATCTCCATGGGATGCATCTGGTGCGTTGTTCACGGGCTTTACACTTTGGCCCGTGACACATGCACATGGTTAATGGCTCTAGAATCAATAACCCAATTGCCAATTGATTCTTCCACTAAGTAAGCTTCAACTACAATGAGTTTCATACCTTTGCCTTTTTCGGCTAGGTAATCTAAATACTCCTTACAGTTTGATTTGAACTACCCTTTCCTCTTGCAGAACAAACATTTGATCTTTTTAGGATCTTTTGACTTCTTAGCCTTCTTCCTATCCACACAAGGTGGAACCGAAGGCTTAGTCGGTTTCTTCTTTCCTTTAGCTTTCTATTTCTCCTTAGAGGACGAGGGGCCCACAACTAAATTTGCCTCAGGTTTTCCTAAACTGGCTTACCACCATTCAGCATCAACTCGTAAGATTGTAATTCCTTCACGAGCTGAGTCAAGGTAAGTGCCTTGTTCCCTAAGTTGTAAGCGGCCTTAAAACTAGTAAACTCATTGGTTAAGGATTTAAACACTATTTCAATTTACATGTTCACGTCTAGTTCAGCCCCATTGTCCTCCACTTTCACAAAGAATCCCATAAGCTTAAGCATATGTTTGATCGGAGTACTAGGATTCTACTTAGAATTCATCAAATTTGTAATAGTGGATTGTCGAGCCAATACGACTTAGCCTCCGAGCAAATCCTCCAAATTTGTCATGATCTCTTTGGCACAAAAATTGTCGTGTTGCTTTTGCAACACACTATTTATGCTCGCTAACATATAACATCGAGCAATCAGGTCAGAATCTTTCCAGCAATTTCTCGCTTTGGGCTGAGCTTCAGGAGGGCACGTTTCATCAAAAACGAATTTGTTTTTCTCACAACTGGGAGCTATTAGCAAGTTCTATTTCCATTCTTAAAAGTTATCCCCATTTAGTTTATTATCACTAAGAATGCTAATAAGAGGAGTAGGAGACATATTTGAATTAAAAAAATAAAGATTTCACTAATTACTATCTTTGTATTAAGTAAATATTTTTCATTTCAGCAACATATTAAGAATGCAATATGATGCATTCGTCTTATATTAAAACATTGAAAAAATATTTTTTTGTTGCTACGATCATTCTCACACCCATCAAACATGTCTCTTTGGGGTATCATGATTAACTAGCAAAAACATGGGTTACATCTAACCAGTTCGTGAATCTTAATTCTCAAGACTCCATACGAACTAACGACCGTTTAACATTTGGTCATCATCTCTAGCTTAAATATTGTTTCTTGGGAAACTATTTAATAAGAGATGATCTTGAGTGTGTAACCATTGACTCAACACCCATCATGAACATGCTTTCATTTGTGAGTCATCTTGGGACAATCTCTCTGAAAGTCATGCATGACTAGTTGTCCTTAAAAGGAAATCTCATCTAGTAAACTCACATGACAAAGTTTACCTTAGGGTGTGGCTAGGGTAGTAATCGGCTCGAAACTTTATCATGCTATCATTTAGGGACCATCAATAGAAGCCGTAAGTCTTGTTCAAGGACCTTTTCCTACTCAATATTTTAAAAACATGCAATGTTTTTTTTATCCCAAATTTCAAGAATGATCATACAATAGTCCTAATTGCATTCTTACCTAATCTAAACGACATGCTTCCAATATATGCATGACATGCTATGGCAATTTTATAATATCTATCCATAAGAATCAATCTTAAAACAAACAATTTTGATTCTCCATATTTTTTTTTAAGAGAAAAATCGAAAAAGTGAATGCGAACCGTGCACTAGGTAGGGTCCTAGGAAAGGGAGGTGAGTCAAATTTGACCGCTTAAAAACCAAGTCTTTCCCAGCCAGAGCCAATCCTAGACGTGCACCTTCTCATTACCACACTTCTCATAGTTATCAAATAACCTAAAGAAGTGAATAGAACAATACAATACATGTATTTTCTCATTACTAGACTTCTTATTTTTAATCGATAAATTGTGGATCATCTAATATATATATCACAATTATGACATCACATAATATTATAAACAATTATAAAAAAGATATATAATGAGATAGGTAATTAAAATAAAATTGACAGCCAAAGTTTCCATGATTCTATTTCTAGAAAATAAATGGAAAAAATAAAATTACATAATTTTTCAATACAAGGCATTCCTTGGATCTTCAATAGCAATCATATCTTTTACTCGTCATGGACTTATTTTGGAAAAATTACATTTAAGTCTTATGTCTGTTTCCGGCTCACAAAAATTTTATGAATTTTTAAAAAATAGCCCTACGTGGATATAATAGTCCACGGTCTATTTCCTAAGAACCACAACCTCAACAAAAAATAATTATATAACAAATATATAATGTCGCATCCATTCTCATATATAACTCAAAACATGTATAAGATCTAAAAAATGCTACTTTCTATGTAATTAAATCATTCAAGAAGAAGAGAAATGTATTTCGATTATCTGTTTATACTTATATATATAACACAACCTGGTTCTGATACTAATTGTTGGAAAAACGGGTTTGGAAAGCGCATCGAAAAATAAATTTAAGGAACAATTAGAGTTTTAAAAATGTTTCCTAAATAAGATCTTAGTTGTGATATCTAAACTAAAAAAAACTTAATCAAAATTGTACCTTCTTGATTCGTCTAAAATGAGAACTTCAATCAAGTAGTCTTCTTCGCTGTCCTCAACCTCACGTCTATTGGGTGTAGGCTCGTTTTGAATCAGAAAATTTTTCACAAAAAGTACCAATGGGGTAATTTTATAATTTCTCTAAACTTTTAGGTCAAATTGTAAATCAAAAAAATATCTTTAGAAATTTTCTAGAATAATCTCTTTAGAGAATTTCTCTCGACAACTTTCTTTTGAATTCTAGTGTGTAAAAATAATGACCCAAGGCTCTCTTTATAATGAGGAGCTTAGAGAGTTCAACTATGATTAAACTTAATCACTTTAATATTAAATTTAATCTAATATTTATCAAGATTAAATTTAATATTAAATTTTATTAAAATAATAGAATGTTTATCTTAGATAAACATTAAATTTAATTTAATATTAAGATAAAGATAAATTTTAATTTAATATTAAACTATTACAATAATATTATTTTTGAAATAATTAATCTAAAATCAAATTCCCTGGTAGAGTCCCAGTATGAGTGTAACTCTTCCACTACTCAACCACTGACGACCAACCGCCACTGGCCACCGAGACACCACCGTCACAGCCACCAGCACCACCGTGTTTGGTAATGCAGGTGTGAGACCCTTACGGCACCTCAAGTCGGTTCGGTTCGGGTCAATGACGACCCAACTGATTCGGTCTAGCCACAGGTTGAACCGTTGGCCCGGTTTGACTAATTTTGGGGTCTTGGTCTCGATTTTAGGCTCCCGAACCTAATTTACGATCTCAAGTCCAATTTTCAAGTTCAATTACCCATTGGGCTAATTTTCTGACTTGAAAATTAACTTCCAAAAATATCATATTAATTTTAATTGATTTTGTAACATTCTCTATAATTCAACTATTATTTATAGTTCATTCAAAGTTGTCTACTTGAGTCATAGTCACTAAATTATTTATATCTCAAGCTACAGAATTCCAAATTAAAAACCGCTTCATGTTTCTGAAACTAGGCTCAAATACCGTTCTACCATAAAATTTTCAGAATTTTTGGTTTAGCCAATAAGTACAGTAAAATCTTCAAACTTACCCTGTTACTCATTGTCTAACAACACTTGACCTTTCTTTGCTAAAAATTAATTATCTCTTAGTACAAAATTTGGATGATGTTTCTGTTTGTTTCTATTGAAAATAGACTCAAAATAATTTAAACATGTAAATTTTAACCCCTAATTATTTTTATCTAATTTTTGATGATTTTCCAAATTCAGAATAGGGGAAACCGAATTCATTCTGACCCTTTCTCACAAAATTTATTATATCTCATTATTTACAATTTCATTTCTTATATCGTTTTTTTTTATGAGAAACGATTTAATTTCATATTTTGTTCATCCTCTAATTCGATTTCTAAAATTTATGGTGATCTTTGAAAATTAGCCTACTGCTGCTGTCAAAAACTGTTTTAGTGCAAGATGTTTATTACCATTTTTCCCCTAAGCTTTTAATAAATGATAATTTCGTCCCTGCTCGATTAACCTCTTAATTGAGCTGATTTTTCTCAATTAACACTTTATTCTATCAATTTAAACTACTTTATAACCTTTGGGAATCATAATTTCATCACTAGACTTTAATTCCAAACTTTTTCACAATTAGGTCCTAAAAATCAATTTCTATTGAAATTACCTAATAAAATCATCTTATAAACAAATTAAAACTTCAATTTCATACTATCTCATCATAAACTTACAGAAATCAACCATAGTGACTTCAATTTCATCTATGAAATAAAAAACTAATGAATTTAATAGTAGGACCTAGTTGTAAAAGTCTTAAAAACACAAAAAATACAAGAAAAAGGAAAGGATTAACTCACTTGGTGCAAAATTTATGAAATACCAGCTTAAAGAACCCCCTATGGTGTTTTAGCTGATGAGAATGAAGAGAAATCACTAGAAATCTAGATATTTCCATATTAGTCCTAATTTTATTTAGTTAATTATGCAATATTCTAATTTTGCCATTAAATCATCCATTTTCTTCCTAATTTCATGCCCTTGCCGTCCAGTCCAAATAAATTTTAGGTCTAATTCCCTTTTAAATCCTTTCTCATTTAGTCCTATTCATTTAATTTACTACCCAAACATTAAAATTTCCTGACAAAATTTTAATACCACATTACTAACATTTCATAAATATTTATAAAAATATTTTTGACTCGGTTTTACAAGATCGAGGTGTCGATACCTTATTTTTACCCAATTTTCTTCAATAATTTCTTTTTCTAACTAACCACTAAATCAATAAAATTTTTCTATCGATATTTTCATAAGATTTTCCTATCATATCAATATTCATGTAAAATTTTAAAAATAAATTTCTCTTTAAATCGGATTTGTGGTTACGAAACTACTGTTCCGATAACCTTGTATTTAGGCCATTACAGATTTGATTAATCTAATTTTACTTAATCAAAATTATTTTTTCTCGAAATCACTTAGATTTTTCAAATTAATTTTTTAAGAAAATTTTTTAATCGAATTCTCTAGTTAAACAATTCTCAGGACCACCTACTTTAATTTCACATCGAATAAATTGACTAAATTAAATTATTCCCAAAGTCATAGAATTTTCTTCTGATTCAAATGTAGTCCGATCGAGCTTTTGTTGAGTTAGTGGAGGGACCAATCAGATATATATAATTAGGCTCTAGTGGTTGCAATTATGTCCAGATGTATCATTCCGATAATTTGCAATTACTTAATCATGGAGTCAGTCCACAATAAACACCATGATTGAAAACTCCTTATTGTATACTCTTTACAAAAAAAATTCATCCAATTGCTTTATCCAATGGTCTTGTCATATGTGTGTTATCATCATATGATATCCTTGATTTCTTTCAGTTAATCTGTTCACTCAATACAATCATATTTTATCTCATTGTCACCATTGTGTATTCTTAATGATTAATATAATCACTGTCAATAAATGACTATGATAAATTACTCGTTCGAAAACGAGCAACCCGTGGCCATGTTCTATATTTATGAATCTACACAATGCCAATGAGGGGATACCATTAACTTTTTAATTGAGCTATGAATTCCACTGTTGCTAGTAAAGTCATGCCATACACAAGTCATGTACCCAGCATACCGGCTATGGGCTCTATCATCTTTAGAGCATAAATCTCCACTTATATCAAAGTACATGAGTTGCATAAGCACGGTCAGTGACTAACTCAGGATTTAAGTAAATCACGCCATGAACGTCACAAGTGAAGTAATTCATAAACAGATTCAGAATTAATTCATCTTGGGTCTAATCCAATGTATAATTCTACAAATGAGTACATTTATGTCTTTACTCGTGAAGTCAATTACTCCGATAGCCAAGACTAGCCATCTCCCCAATTAGAATTGTAGACAACATAATAATCCTTCTCAGTATTTGAATCAAATGCCCAATTTGATTCTTTTACAGGATTACGGACTCATTTAGATTATCTACTGAAGTAAGTTGTCTTTCTCGCAATGTAAACGTTCTTTACAATGTCTGTGATAAATTGCTCGTTCGAGAACGAGCAACCCGTGGCCATGTTCTATATTTATCAATCTACACAATACCAATGAGGGGATACCATTAACTTTTTAATTTAGCTATGGATTCCACTATTGCTAGTAAAGTCATGCCATACACAAGTCATGTACCCAGCATGCCGGCTATGGGCTCTATCATTTTTAGAGGATAAACTTTCACTTATATCAAAGCACATGAGTTGCATACGCATAGTTAGTGATTAACTCAGGATTTAGGTAAATCAAGCCATGAACGTCACAAGTCAAGTAATTCGTAAACAGATTCAGAATTAATTCATCTTGGGTCTAATCTAATGTATAATTCTATAAATGAATACATCCATGTCTTTACTCGTGAAGTCAACTACTCCGATAGCCAAGACTAGCCATCTCCCTAATTAGAATTGTAGACAACATAATAATCCTTCTCAGTATTTGAATCAAATGCCCAATTTTATTATTTTACAAGATTACAGACTCATTTAGATTATCTACTGAAGTAAGTTGTCTTTCTCGCAATGTAAACATTCTTTATAATGTCTGTGATAAATTTCTCGTTCGAGAACGAGCAACCCGTGGCTATGTTTTATATTTATCAATCTACACAATGCCAATGAGGGGATACCATTAACTTTTTAATTGAGCTATGAATTCCACTGTTGCTAGTAAAGTCATGCCATACACAAGTCATGCACCCAGCATACCGGCTATGGGCTCTATCATCTTTAGAGCATAAACCTCCACTTATATCAAAGCACATGAGTTGCATACGCATGGTCAATGACTAACTCAGGATTTAGGTAAATCATGCCATGAACGTCAAAAGTGAATTAATTCGTAAACAGATTCAGAATTAAGTCATCTTGGGTCTAGCCCAATGTATAATTCTACAGATGAATACATCTATGTCTTTACTCGTGAAGTCAACAGCTCCGATAGCCAAGACTAGCCATCTCCCCAATTAGAATTGTAGACAGCATAATAATCCTTCTCAGTATTTGAATCAAATGCCTAATTTTATTCTTTTACAGGATTACGAACTCATTTAGATTATCTACTGAAGTAAGTTGTCTTTCTTGCAATGTAAACATTCTTTACAATATCTGTAATAAATTGCTCGATCAAGAATGAGCAACCCGTGGCCATGTTCTATATTTATCAATCTACACAATGCCAATGAGGGGATACCATTAACTTTTTAATTGAGCTATGAATTCCACTGTTGCTAGTAAAGTCATGCCATACACAAGTCATGCACCCAGCATGCCGGCTATGGGCTCTATCATCTTTAGAGCATAAACCTCCACTTATATCAAAGCACATGAGTTGCATACGCATGGTCAGTGACTAACTCAGGATTTAGGTAAATTACGCCATGAACGTCACAAGTGAAGTAATTCGTAAAAAAATTCAGAATTAAGTCATCTTGGGTCTAGTCCAATGTATAATTCTACAAATGAATACATCTATGTCTTTACTCGTGAAGTTAACTACTCCGATAGCCAAGACTAGCCATCTCCCTAATTAGAATTGTAGACAACATAATAATTCTCCTCAGTATTTGAATCAAATGCCCAATTTTATTCTTTTACAAGATTACAGACTCATTTAGATTATCTACTGAAGTAAGTTGTCTTTCTCGCAATGTAAACGTTCTTTACAATGTCCGTGATAAATTGCTCGTTCGAGAACGAGCAACCCGTGGCCATGTTTTATATTTATCAATCTACACAATGCCAATGAGGGGATACCATTAACTTTTTAATTGAGCTATGAATTCCACTGTTGCTAGTAAAGTCATGCCATACACAAGTCATGCACCCAGCATGCCGGCTATGGGCTCTATCATCTTTAGAGCATAAACCTCCACTTATATCAAAGCATATGAGTTGCATACGCATGGTCAGTGACTAACTCAGGATTTAGGTAAATCACGCCATGAACGTCACAAGTGAAGTAATTCGTAAACAAATTCAGAATTAAGTCATCTTGGGTCTAGTCCAATGTATAATTCTACAAATGAATACATCTATGTCTTTACTCGTGAAGTCAACTGCTCCAATAGCCAAGACTAGCCATATTTCCAATTAGAATTGTAAACGACATAATAGTCCTTCTCAGTATTTGAATCAAATGCCCAATTTTATTCTTTTACAGGATTACGGACTCATTTAGATTATCTACTAAAGTAAGTTGTCTTTCTCGCAATGTAAACGTTCTTTACAATGTCATTTATCTTCAGTTTGAACTTTAGACAATCAATGAACTAATATTTGTTTGCCACAATTTCGCTATGCATGTAAAATATAAAAGACATAAATACAAAAGATATAATAGTGAAATGTGAAATTTACTTTATTTATTTATTCATTGTTCAAATAAATAGAAAGCAGTTACATGTTTACTACAATATGGGCACATTTTGCAACATTAATATCATTAACTCTTTGATTACAACATTACATGGTGATATATAATTTGAGTTCCCTAAAAGTTTTAGAGAATGGCATGTGTCTTCCCTTTTCTTTTAGGTTTGCGTGATTTTTTCAATATTACAAAACAATGGTCATGTAATGACCTGAAAGTCAGTAGTATCGAAAAATGTGATTTTGAAACCCTATTTTTGCAAATCGGACTCGTAAATATTTTAAAAAAATATTTATGAAGTTTAAGGTTTAAGGTTTGTGGTTTCAGAACCCTGTTTTCGCAAGCCAAACTCATAAATACTTTGTGAAAATGAGATGTATTGGATTAATTTGAATTGATTGATGTTTATGAAAACTAAAGTGAATGTATGTGAAAAAGGTGTATTTTTATATAAATGTGAAATTGAGTACATATAGAGATGATTTATGTTGTCATATGTTTGAATAAATAAATTCATAAGGAAAATTCATGTGAATTGAGGTATTGGTTGATAATGAAATATGTAATGAATATCTTATTAACTGTACAGGTAGGTTCGAATATAGTTGGCATGTCATAGGATAGGAAGAGTTGGTGTGTTGATAAATCTGGCAACTTAGTTTATACTAGAGGTGAGCAGGAATCGATTTTAACTAAAAAAATCGAAAAAAAAAATGGCACAATCATTTGTTTCAATTTTGGTTTAGTTGGTTTCAGTGGTCTTGTCGGTTTTGGCATCGATTTTTTAATTTAGTCATTCGGTTCTCAATTTTTTTAATTTTGAAATCGAACCAACAAAAAAATCGATTTATATTAGATTCTTTTTTAATTATTTCAAATATATTTATTTTTATAATATATAATAAATATATTACCCATTAGACACAGTCCAATAAACTTAAAGCCAATATCCTTTAACCCATTGAATCTAATAAAACACAACCCAATTTAAAAAATAAAAATTGAAACCAAAGTTTAAATAAAATAAAAAACTCAGCTCCCTTAGAGGTGTTCAAACGGTTAATAGAATAGAAATAATATTAATTGAATTAACCAAATTTTATATGTTTTTGTTTTTTGTTTAATACAAGTATAAAAAATCAAAAAAATAAAATGATAATGTTTATTTGACCGAATTAACCAAATTAAAACTACATATAATTTATATTATTAATTGTTAATTCTGCTAATTACTCAATTTCAGATAGAATTAACTGATAACCGAACTTTCAAAAAATTATTAATTGATTTTCGATCGAATTAGATCAGTTAATTGACCGATTAATCGAATTAGATCAATTCGATCGGTTAATTTAGTTTTAATCGAAATTTGGACACAATTGACGCAATTAATGAATTTGTAAAAATCAAAGAAGTTGAAAAATTAGAATAAAAACACGCAAATGATAAATCAATATAAACTTCATAGATTGAATGGTAATCTTATTGGTGATTATTGAATTATGGTCTCAAGCAACAAGTGTTATATGAAAATAGGCAATGGAGCATGGCACCGGCTTCAGCTTTAAATTCCATTTCGCTTGGTTGTAGCGAAAATAAAGTTAGCAGACGGTACAATAACAAAACAGAAATAAAAAGCTAATTAATCTAATTAATTATATTATTTAAGTGGGAATTAAAAAAGCATTATTATATTATTAAAATTGGAAAAGGGGAAGGGTTTGATTAATCTAATTAATTCAATATAAAAAGGGTTTTTGTCGGCATGGTATTAGAAAAATCGATTTAGAAAATAATGTTTATTGCACAATTGATGTTTAAATGATATTTATAGTAATAAATCTTTAACCGAATTAATACCTATACTTTGAGTGGCGGTCTAGCTCATTTCCTAACTTTCTACTAAATGAGCTTCTCTGTTATTTACGAACCTCGATTTTCTTAGAGTATGAACTATAACTTTACGAACCGGTCATATAAAATGAAAAGTTATTAATTTTCAGTGGAAAATTTAATCCTCTATGTGAAAACCAAAAAAAAAAAAAAAAAAAACTAAGCTTTCAACAAAGTAGAATTTATTCTATAAATAAATTTCTATTATTCGTCTAATGGAGTAACGACACTCAAACAACTCTTAAAATATGAATAACTAGTGTGTCTTTAGCTCATTCGATAATTCCTATTTATAGGAAAATGATACAAAAATTTTACTTAATTAATGAATAATTAAATAATAATATTTTAATAGAAAAATCACAATTCTCTTATTTGGGAACACTAGGGGCGATGGCACACCCTAATAAACACTAGAACTTGCTGCCCTTTTCACTTGAGATGGGCTCCCGGGCTTCTCTCGTGTACTAGCTACAAGTATTTGTGTTATTTAAGCTTTGACCCACACATATGATTTAACCAATTCAATGACTATTTTTTCTATTTCCCAACATATTATTTATTTATTTATTTATTTTATTTAAAGAAATCATTTTCTCAATCCAATTCTAATTTTATTGTTGAAGTCATGACAAGCTTCTTGTATTAAAATCTATGAGGAAATGTATTTAATTACCCCGTTCAATAAAATTGCGATGACGAATTAATTTAATTTTCATTTTAAACTTCAATTACTTAATTTCAATCAATTCAATAATATTTTGAAGAAAATATTTTAAGGCTTATTATATAAAAATGCTCATGTAAAATAATTCAATAGCCAATTAAGCCATCAATTGAAAACGACACTCAATTGAGCCCTTAATCGAATATAAGCAATCAATTAATCCCTCAAAAAATTAATTTTTGTGTAAGCCCCTGACATCCATTAATTTCGTCATATGACCATGGGGCATTTCAAGGTTATGCCACATGGTAAAATCAGATAATTTACCTTAAATTTATTTAAAAAATCACAAAAAAATCAATAAAAATTCTAATTTTTTTCTAAAATTATAAATGAAAATAGAATCTTGATTTTTTTTAAAATAGATTTTTTGGAAATTAAAAATTGTAAAAAAGTTGAAAACTTTTATTTAAAAATAATAGGAAATTATTAATCAGTGTTTAAAATAATAGGAAATTATTAAACAGTGTTTAAAATAATAGGAAATTATTAAAATGTATTTTAAAAAATAGGAAATTATTAAAAGTTAAAAAATTGCACTTAATTTTTATTAAAATTTCAAAAATTATTTAAAAAATGAAAAAAAGTTATGAAAATATAACAATTATATTTTTTATGGATCCATCTTTGAGATTGATCTACTTTTTGATATCATCAATATAAGCCTCAAAGCTGTGTGGAAACATGGTATCGTCACTAGGAACTTGAACCTTTCCCTTTCAACCTTAACCCAATTCTAGTTCTTTTTCTTGATAGTCAACATCGTGGCACGTTAGGGACCCATGCAAACTCTTTTTCATAAATCTATATAAATTTTAATATTTTCTTTTGCAATTTTTTATACTTTTTGTAGTTTTTAATAATTTTTTCAATTTTATATTATTTTAAATAAATTTTAGTTGATAAGTTCTAAAAGTAACATATTTTAACCTATTTCTTAATACATATTTAGGTGATTATTCGATGTTAATTGTAAATTTTATACTCCTAATATTTTAAATTCATGTTTTAATGCTTAATAGAGCACTTGAGAGAAAAAATGAGCGAAAATTGGAGTGTCGAAGCAAGCTGCAGGAGCCACACGAGTTGAACCATTTCACATGAGCGTGTGGTAGCCCATGTCGATTTCACAGTATTACGCACCGAACAACGAAAAATAATGATTTTTAAGTTTTTCGGGCATTCTAAAACGTATATATGACAAAAAAAAATTAAGAAGATAGGTGTGAGCTATCAGAGAATATTCAAGAAAACAACTCGAAAAACACCATTAAAGCCAACTTTGAAGCATATTTCCGTCAAGATTGAAGATTCCCATTTGATTTCTTAAGAAGTTATCATGAATTTCTTTATTTCTTTTGGTTATAGTGTCTTTTGGATGTTTTTATTTTCAAGTATGAACTAATTTTCTAAATACCTAGAGGAGATGAACCATATGATGAATTTTGTCGGTTGATTTTTATTTTACGCAATAAATACTTAGTTTCTTATTCTCAATTATGCGTGCTTAATTCTTGGTTTAATATTTCTAGTTTATTAATCCATGTTTGATGTGCTTAAATTGGTGGTTGAATAGACTCTATTTAAGAGTAGATATTGCGTAATTAAGTGGTGTTGCATGCAATCATAGAAATAGGACAATATAAATATATATGATTAGAGCCAAATCTAATAGAGGAATCCATGTCATGAGTTAATGCGATAATAGGAGTTTTAATTAGAAAGAAATTTTAATTAATCAACCTAGAGCTAGTTGTTTTTTATGTTCGAAAGAGATATTTGCATAATTTAGAGATTTCTACGGATTAAGTTACTAAGTAAAGGAATTGCGTAATTTAGATTAATAGTGGCAGATGAAATTTAAGTGAATTCTTTCTTGGGTATTATTTTACTTCTTGGTTGTTAATCAATTAATTTCATGTTTTGTTCTTTGCCGTGCTCTTTAGTTAATCAATTTAGTTAATTTTAGTTTTAACTAATCACTCGTATTATTCGGTTAAATTATAGAAAGACGGTACTTATTAGTACTTTCATTTTTGTGGGAATAATATTTTTACTCACCGTAGCTATACTATTAATTGATAGATGTACATTCTTTAATCAACTTTTTAGTTTATTTCGTGGACATCATTAGTATTTTTATAATTTAAAAAAAAAGAATTTTTTTGAAATTTATAATGTTTAAAGAAATTTTAGATTCCTTTTCCAAAATTCTAGGAAAAAAGTTATTAATTATTAATTTTTAAATTTTGAATTAAAATATTTTATAAATTTATGACTATTATATAACTTTTCTCAAATTTTTTCAAGTTTGTTCGGTTTTCTAAAAATCAAAATGGTTTTGAATTCACCCCTTTCGTAATTACGTTCATATAATTGTTGCCAAAATTAATCAATACAATGCAGAAACGGAATTATAAATATAATAAAAAAATTATATAAATATGATTAGATTTAAACTATTTCGATGTACAAACAAACAAGCAGATAATTAGAATATGTTTAGACCTAAATGAAAATATATATGAATAGGATTCAGACGTGATGTATCTTAACTGAAATAAACTTAAATTGAAAACTTATTTTATGTACGACGAAACTTGAACCTAAGCACTTAAGTTGGGGTGAACGTTTGATCGAATCGAACTGAATTGAATGAAAAATTTTCGAGTTAATGGAGTTGACGAATCATATTTTATCATCCTAATTTGATTTGAAATTTTCTCGAATCGAGTCGAGTGAGATGGAATTCGAATCGAATTGAATCGAATATATTTGTTCGAGCTAAATTTTATAAAATAATTTTGGGTCCTTGTAACCACTGTCACCCATCGTAATAAAATTTCTCCACCTTAATCAAAATTTTCATTAACTTTCATCACCTCATAATTTATTTATTAATCTTTTATATACGGGTTAGCTTCTTTGTTTGCTTAGTTGTCACTTTCAATTATCTTCAGATTTTTATCACTATGTATTTTAGAATTAAAAAATATATTAAATGTAAAAATGTGATTTTTTAATAAAAGTTATTTTAAAGATAAAATGTGAAATTGATACCAATATAAAATTTTAACATGAATATTTAATGACATAATTAATAATTTAATTTTAATATAAATATTCAATATGACTAAACAATTCAATAATATAAATAATATAAAATGTGAAATTTAATTTAATAATATAAATAGTAGATATAAATAAATTTATTACTATTTATGTTTAGTGATTTTTTTTGGATAATTTTATTTTTTTTATTTGAGAGTAAAATGTGAGAAGTAAAAGTTTTGGGGAATAAAAGTTTGAGGGGAAGTAAATAGGGGGAGTAAAATTTTTGAGGGAAAATATTTAAAAAAAAATTGAGGGGGGGATGGATTTGGGATAGATGAGAGGTGAGATGGGAAGGAAGTAAAAATTTTAGGGGGAAAGTGGGAGGGAGTAAAAATTTTAGGGGAAAATAAAAAGTTTTGAGGATTTTTGGGAGTAAAATTTTGAAAAAAAAGTAAATGGGAGAGTAAAATTTTGGTGAGAAATGGATTTTGGGTAAATTGGGGGGTTGGGATGGAATGGGAGTAAAAGTTTTGGGGGGAAAGTGGGAAGGAGTAAAAGTTTTGAGGGAAAAGTAAAAAAGTTTGGGAGTTTGGGGTAAAAATGTAAAATACTATAGTTTGATATTTGAATTATTCGAATTATTCGAATTATTCGAATTATTCGAATTCAAAAACTCAATTCGATTCGAACTCGAAATTCGAAAAAAATTCGAGTTGACTCGAATAACTCGATTCGTTTAACTCAAAATTTAAATTTTTTTTTTAATTTTTTAGAGTCGAATCGAATTTTGCTCACCTCTACACTTAAGGTCCCAAACTTAAGCCATTGTCAAACTTTTAGGGCTTCAATGGCACAATTTTATTTATTTATTTTTCTTTTGTTTATCACGTCAACTTTTATATATAAAAAAAATATCTCTTGGATTGTTCCTATTTGTTTAATTTCAAATACTATAAAAATTAATTGCTGCATTTATTTTGATACCGACTGAATTACTATTTACTTATAATTTATGAAAATTAATGACTGTTTCTATAAAATATCTTTCTTTCTTTATTATTTTTTAAGAGAACATGAACTAATTATTTTATTTATATTGAGGAGAATTAAATTATTTTCGATGAAAGAAAACTCCTAAAAATTTCTTGCGGTATCAGTCTTTGGATTGGCTCGCCCTCCTTTTTTCTCTCCCATAAACCTTTTCTTTCTTTCTTCTTCTTATTCACTATACACGTCTTCCCTTTTGTTAGTTTGCAGATCTATTTTGTGGATATCTTTGTTGTCTTCACAAGTTGTGAAGGACAGATGATGGTGTCTGTTGTTCGCTAAAACTCCACTGACCACCTGTAATTTTTCTTGGAAAGTGGGCGGCTCTTTGTCAACTTCTTAATTTGTTTTTGATTTGAGAGTATTTCAGAATAATAAATGAATTCACGTGTTGATTTGGATCGGTGTTGTCTTAAGTTTTATATGTTTTTTTATTTGTTTTTCCATTATTTAATAAGTCTTCAGTTTTAGAAGTTTTTGTCTACTCTTGTTGTACGTTTTTTAGTATTGCTTATGCATGTAATTTTAGTTTTACAAGTGATTTAAAGGATGATTTTGTTGTTGTCCTCTCTAGTTTGGTGAATGCTCGATTCTTTTGTCGATTTTTGCTAATTGCTTTGGACCATCCGATGTTGATTTTATTACTTGCAATCACTCCAGATATGTCATGCTTGAGTTGTGACAAAGTCAATCGTTAACGTGTGATAATGTTCTATTGATACTAAGGCTAAAACTTTTGTTGTGTTAATGGAACTTGTCTTTTATCATTTACGACGAGTGTTTGCTATTTTTTTCTCTCTTAATTGTTTGGTTAAATGAATGAATTAATGTTTAGTGTAACTATTTTACAACAAAAAAAACGTAAGCAATTAAACAAATTCCAAAACAGTAGTATGCAAACAACTACCAAAAGAGATGAAGCAGAAAAAAAAATGTTACTTTCTTTTTAATGGATTTGGGCTGGTCCATCAATTTAAAAAGGTGTGCTATGGCCTAATTACAATGGGCCTACTGTTGTTGAATAGTGTCGCACATCGCTATTATGAGAACCCGGTGAATTGCCAAATTGTCTCCGTGTCGGCAGTTCAGTAGTTCTCATTTCTCAACAGGGAGAATTTTGGCAAGATCCGATCTCTCCCCACTCCCCTCCCGACCCCATGCTTTTAAAAAAAAAAAACTCACACCAAGGCCAACGTGCAGCTTCAGGCACCACTGCCTCATAGCACCGAAACCCGATGTTTGAGTTTGACACACGACATGATATTGAAATCATTAAGGGATAACATCAAACACATATAACGCATTGGAAAGTGAAAGGAAACCTAACCAAGATGAGATCGAGCATCGAGGCCTAGAGGGCAGAGCTGAAGTGAGGTGAGGTGAGGTGATGCTTTCCTCAGCCACCCAATCCCATTTTACAAGGAATATATAAATATATATGTAGATCATGTCAAGATATGGTACGATTTAAGTTCTCCACGAGCCCTTCTGATGATGGTGGTGGCCTGCTCCATCATTCCTTTTCATTTCGGTCGTTGGCTTTCTTTTATTGAATTGTCGTGGGATATATTTGGAATATAATCGGTAGAGTTGGTTCATTTTGGAAGGTTCCAATCAATCTGCATGATAATGAATGTGCTTTGTTAATGTCCATGCCATCCCTCTTCTTTTTGAGTAAATTATACTCGTAGTAAATTTAAAAAGATTCTGTCTTATTTTTATCATTTTAAAATTTTTTCACTTTAAAATAAAATTTATTTTAATTTGATTTTTCTATTTTTTTTCAATTTAGTTATTTTAAATAAAATAATTGTCCTTAAAATTTCTGTTTGTTGTTCAATTTTAAAATTTGAAGGCTTTTGTTTTTAATATTTAGGGTAAATTGGAATTTGGATCACCTTCTCTAATTAAGTAAAAGAAAGTGGGTAGTCAGAAAGGAAGGCGAGGGGATGCGGATGGGGGAGGACAGGACAGGAGGAATTAATAATGAGAAGAGGGCCCCAAATAATAAAATATATGCTGATTGCATGGTGCCAAAACAAAAACCGTTGGAACTACATTTTTCAAACGGGGGGAGACGCATATTTCATATAAATAATATCTCTCAGACAAACGTCCAAACGGGGACACTAACAACAATAACAAACATCCTCTTTATTTAATTTTCCCCTTCTCCATTAATTAAATTCCTTACGATTTTATCAATGGAGAGAGACTAAACCTCACACCACAATTTTCACTTTGGGTCTTAAGCAAAACAATAAATCAGAGTTGATTTTTAAAAAAAATTATAAAATATAAATATATACTAGTTATAAAATTAAAAAATTGGGGCCATTTTTTTCTGCATAAAGCTTTTTTTTTTCCACGTTAAAAGGTGGAAAAATTTGAACCCCGACATTATATACTTGTATGAGTCGTAGATAAAATTGTATGCCTATTCAATGAATATTTTGGATTAATAAAAAAGTAACAAACAAATTTAGGATGATTGTTGTTTTGTGAAATCCAAGCTAATACATTGACATGCTATGATGATAAAATCTAAATTATAGTTAGAGAACGTGGACAGGAAATCACCCAAATTTTATTAGTATTCGTTCTGAATTTATTTATCTCACTTCACCTTTACTTTTTTGTTTTTTTTTTTTTATTTATTCACCCATGAATATAGCTTTGCCCTTTCATGACTTTGCTTTTATAGTAAATCATTTTTCTTTGAACAGTGTGGTACAAAATGCAAATAATACTAATAATAAATAACTAAAACCAACCTGAAAAAAGAAGGGGAATGACATAGATAAATGAATAGTAATAATAATAACTATCTCCCAGAAGGGACCAAAATAAAATAAAAATTTACATTAATATGGTGGATATGAATATATATATATATATATATATATATATATATATAAATATATACTTTGAATCTGTTTTGTCTTCCCTTTTTCTTCATGTAATTATACTATATATATATATATAAATGTGGAACAACTAGAACGTTGAAAAATACCAAAGCCACTATCGTCTTTGTCTTCACGTACGTACAGTAATGCAGAAGAATGGTGATAGTAGGTAGCTTGGGTGTCCAATTTTAAATTAATGCCTATATATCTACTATATATATATATATATATATATATATATATATAGCAACACACGAGCGGCTGAGCCTGCCTGCCTGCCTGAGATGTCTGTTTTAAGATTTGAAGACTCTGATGGGTAGGCCTTTAGGGAAGTCGACAAAAGGGAAGGCAAAGGCTTCATCCGTATCGGCTAACTCCCATTGGTAGTTGAGGACCAAATGGTGGATGAACACTGCCATTTCCAGTTTAGCCAGTTCTGTTCCTGCACATAGCCGTGGTCCTCCCCCGAATGGCATGAAGTAATTGCTGCTGCTCGCTGATGACGTTGTCGTCCCCGCCCCTCGACTCCCATTATTTTGCTATACCATAAGTCAATATTACATTAAAAATGAGTTTTCAAGATGATTCAAATAGATTATCTATCTGTATAATGACCCATACGTAGAGAGTTAAGACGATCTCTTTAGCAATCATGGTAATCCTAGCCTTTTAGATCCCCCTCCCTATTTGCGTTATGACTATAACAGTATTTTGTTTTAAGCAGACTGTGTAGCTATGAACTGTGATTGACCCACCGGAAAAAGGAAACGCTGGAACCCCACCACACTGCACGTGCACGCGGGAACCCCACAGCCACATGGGGGGCTTTAATCATCATCATCTTAAAACCCCCCACACGCACGAGAGTGGCTTGCTTTACCTTTATTTCGAAGTTACTGCCTGGGTTTTGCCGCATCAAATTTCTTTTTTCCATTGATGGGGGCCTACGACCGTACAGTATTGCAAGAAGGGGGGGGGGGGGTCATTGATGAGGACAGTTCATGGGTTTAGAGGATCCGTTGGATCATAGCTTATCTTTCAGATATCTTCCCTATTCTTATTTGCCTTATCCTGATACGACAGTAATCAACGGCTTTGATGGAAGCCCCCACACATCATTTAAAATTATCAATTCCTATAAAATTTCCACACCGCTGACAATGATGAAAATTTGTGTCCATGTTTTACTAAAAAATAAATTTCTTAAAGAAAAAAAAGAAAGAAAAGGTTATGGGTAATACTATCATTCCCCCGAGACAATATACATACTTTATATAAAAAGAACACAACAGAAACAGTAGGTATTAATGTCCAAAAGAATTTATTTATTAGATAATTAATTGTGAGTACACCACCTATCCTCTGCTGCCATACCACAAATATCTTCAAAGGAATTTTTGTTTGAGCTAATTACATATTTATTGTTAATAGTAATAACATTAAATCACGGATTTCGCTACCTATTATTATTAATATAAATATAATAATAACGATAAAATTAAATACTACAATAAATCAATAAAATCCGGAATTCTTACCAACTCACTCCATATTTCATCACATTAAGAGGAGTTTAAACCTTAGACGCATCTTTCATATTTTTGTAACATAGACTTCACTTCTGTCTTCTTCGAAGACAACATAATCCAAGTTCGTTACAAAATATAGTGATAAAAATTGACCAAATTTAATTAATGTTATTTTCGTTTAGAAAAAAGGGTTAAAATTCTTTTTTTTTTTAAAAAAGAAGAAGAAGAAAACCTAAAAATTACAAAAACAAAAAAAGACTGACCTGCCATCGCCATGGATTGAAGAGTTGAGGGTGGTCAAAAAGACAGGGATCCAAGTGCACTGCTGCAATCACTGGAAGCACTTTCCACCCACATGGAATATCATAACCTTTTCCACCACCCCCAGAAAAAAATAAAAAAGAAAAAGAAAAGGTTTTCAAGCTTCATTTTTTAATTAAAAGCTGCTTGATTAAGCAATTAATGAAATTAAAGTATTAGCATGTTTTAAACTCACCTTTATATCTAACATCTTTGAGAGCTTTTCTGTGGAGAAATCTGACGACATTACCAAGCCTAAGTGTCTCGTTAATAACCTATATATAAAGAAAAAGAAAGAAAACTCAAGTGAAATGACCATCACAAAATAATGTTTAGATGTAAACAAAAGTTAAATTTAAAAGAGAGAGCTTACACATTGAGTGAACTCCATTTTCTTGTAATCATCCCAGTTGAGTTCAGTCTCTCCTGATTGGTTCTTGGCTCTGGCAATTTCAAGGTGTTCTTCCTGTTATTTAAAGTTTTTATAAAACAAAATTATCAAATAAAAAGAACAAAATAGAGATGAAAGATTTGGAGTAAAAAAAAAAAATTAAGTGTGGCTTACTCTCAACTGTTGAATGGCCAAAGGACAACCTGGCAAGAAGTAGATGGCTAAGGTTATGGCTACCGAGGAAGTCTCATGTCCAGCAAAAAGCAAGCTCAAAATCAAGTCAAGGATTTGCTCTGTGGAAAGATTAGAATGCTTTAAGACCCATTCAAGAAGATCATCTTCCTCTGAGTTTTCTTTTCCTTCCTTCATTTTCCTTATCCTTACTTCCATTTTCTTTTCAATAAATTTCAGGATTGTTGATCGAGACTGTCAAACCCAAAACCAGAACAAAACCCATCAGATTCATTAGTTACCCACAGTTTTATAATCATAACAAAAAAACCAACTCCTTTCATTACTTGTAAGGCTTTTCTGTATGCAGTTCCAGGTAAATTTAAAGGAGCAGAAACGACTCCTTTCATGAAAGTAACATATTCTTTCTTCAGCTGCTCCGTCTCTGGATGTCCAGGGTCCATGCTCATGATATTTTTTGCCATCAAATTGAAAGTGAACTGCAAAAACAAAAACAAAAACAAAAATAAAACCAAAACCAAATTCCTTTTTTCCTTTTTCCTTCTAAAAAAAAATAAACTCATATTTTTTAAAACCTTTTTTGCTTCATCCTGAGCTGAAAATATGCACTTCTCTTTCCAAGTATTTAGAACAAGCAAAGTATGTTTCTCCACTTCTCTCAAAAGATGAGTCCTCAGCCTGGCGTTGCTCAAGAAGTTGAGTGATATAATCCTCATGTCTCTATGCATATCCCCAACCAAAACCAACATCGACCATTTCCCAAGAATGCCACCAATGCTTCTCGGGTAACTGCACTCGAATAATCTCCCTTCGTTTTGTAATATGAACTTGTTCAACCCAGCATCTGCAGACACTATTGTCTTCTCACCAAACAAATTCGATTTGTAGATATTCCCATACCTGAAAAATGTCGAATTTAATTCAAAACTTAAAGAAAGATTTTGCTTTTCCAACAGTGAAAGAAAAAAAAGGGGTGAAATTTAAAAGCTTGCCTTGATATATGCTGGTGCATGAATTCACCTACTGAAGTAGCAGAGTAAGGCCTCAAGTAACCGATTGTTTCACCGAGAAAAGGCCACCCCATGTTCCCTGGTGGAAGATTATACCTTCTTTGCTTTCTCTTGATGAGAATGAAGAACAGAATCAAAGATAAAATAGATGGAAGAAGCAAGAAAATAGGCTCTGAGTCAGGCATGGAGACCGACCCTTTTTTCTTCTTCAATCCTTTCCCACTCCCACTTGTTTTTCTTTTTTTGCTTTGCTTAGCTTAGCTTTCCAAGAAAGAAATCAGACATCTACTTTTGTTGGTGTTTTTCTTGAAAAGGAGATCCTATTTCTGGAGTATTTAGAGTCACTTGCGGCAGCTACTTAAATGAAAAAAGCTTAGAATTTAGAATTTAGAATTAGCCAATAAGCTTACTTACTATCTAATAAATTGGGGATCAAAGCTTTTTGATACCTTTTTAAGCCTAAAGAGCGGAAAGTGGCAAAGACTGAATTGGATTTTCACTTCCGAAAGAATAAAAATAAATTTCGCAATGTTCTTTCTTTTTGTGATGGAAGACGTTTTGCTGCATCTGTTCTGTTTTTCCCTACATTAAACATTAATTATGGGTGAATTAATTTGGGGTTTGGGGAAAGGGTGAAATGAAATAGTTTCATGCAAATGGGATGAGTCAAAGTCAAAGTGTGATAATTATGGTATAGCCCAAAAGCACTCGAATGGACAGAAGACCAACCAGAAGCGGGCCAATGCGGATTGGACAGTCAAGCAGACTGATAGCCCTTTTCTTTTCTTTTCTTTTCTTTTGTTTCTATAGGAATTATTTACCTAAAAGAAAGAAAAAAAATTGCCAGAAACGCAATTCACAATTTATTACTTTTTTTTTTTATTAATCATCTACTCGATTTTTTATTGATTTTCTTTTTCAAAATCATTACACTTCAGAAATTTGTTTTTAATTTCCTACGAATTCCAGCTTTGTCGAGGTACAGAGAAATGCACAAAGGCTTTATTTTTCACACAATTTTTTTATTGTGAAAATTATTTAATCTTAGATTATAGTAAATGAAATAACAATTTTTTTTTACCATTTTTAATAGTTTAGATATAAGTCAGTTTGATGGTGAATTTGGATGGATAGTACGTTAACTATGATTAGTGTAAAAATAACGGTGACGGTAAGATTAGATGTTATAGCCACTTTATGAATTTATTTACCAAAACTTAGTGGCTAAGAGTTTTGAAAAATATGTTTAAGGTATGAGAATGCGGAATATGGCTTACTAACTTCATTAGAGCAATGAAAGATTGTTAGGATTTGTGCTCGAATGTAGTTAGTTTCGTCATTGTCTACTTGTGATTTTTCGATCTGATTGACTAAATAAAATTATGACACGTTTATTTAATATGTTCATTGTAAAATTGTCCTTTTTTGCATGTAAAACAAAATAAATAAGAAAAATATTGATTGATTGATTGATTGATTACCTAAAGTTTAACTAATATTAAGTTGCATTATATGGTCGAATTATAATACGAGAAGGTAATTTATATTAATAGGTAATCTAAATTTTTTGTATTCCATGGGGTCAAATTAAGCAAATGGCTCATGCTAGGATTATTATTTAGTCTATAAAGCCAATTGAGCAAATATTTTGTCTTGGCTATCATAGTTGGATTGGCTCGTATAAATAGAAACATAAATTTGATTATCTATATTGACAATACATTGAAC
This sequence comes from Gossypium anomalum, assembly GCA_025698475.1. Taxonomy (NCBI): domain Eukaryota; kingdom Viridiplantae; phylum Streptophyta; class Magnoliopsida; order Malvales; family Malvaceae; genus Gossypium; species Gossypium anomalum. Next base: position 25,157,045 of record CM046966.1, read on the forward strand.
ATGACTCAAGATGAATTTATCTTAGATCCATTTATAAATTTATTCACTTGTGACGTTTATAACGTGACTTACCTAAATCCTATGTAAGTGAATGACCCCATGTGATAACTTATGTGCTTTGGTATATTGAAAATTTGTGCTCTCAAGGTAGTAGGTCGAAAGTTGGTATATTGAGTACATGATTTATGCATAACGTGACTTCAAACACAATAGTAGAATCATTACTTAATAAAAAAAAGTAAATGATATCCTTTTACTAGAATTGTATGGATTATGAAAATGGAATATGTCAAAAAGCTATTACACTGTATTGTGACAACAGTACGGAAATAACTAATACCAAGAAAACCAAAAACCACAAGAAGACGAAACACATTGATAGAAAGTATCACATCATAAGGGAGGCAGTAGCAGACAGGATAGTGGATATAGTCAAAGTCGTATTAGAGGACAACCTTGCGGACTAATTTACTAAGACTTTACTAGCTAGAACTTTTGAGAAACACATAGAAAGCATGAAAATGCGAAATATGACTCATGCACTTCACTAGGGCAAGTGAGAGACTGTTGGATCTAGTGTCCTAAGTGTAGTATATTCGTTTGTATACTTGTATTTTCTTAAATATATTGGTTTAATAAAATTATCCATAAATTATACTAATACACTTTGTATATTGTCCTTAATGATTTTTGCACGCAAAGCAAAATGAAAGTAAATATTGTATCATTAGTTATTTAACGTTTAACTAATACTAAACAGTATTACGTGGTCAGATCATAATACAGAAAGACAACTTGTATTAGTAGATGAACCTAAACATGTCATTAGTTTAATCGAAAATGAGTAAACCAATTGAAAGACTAACATGTTATTTATCAAGTCCAATTGAGAAGATGTTTTGTCTTGGGCATCAAAGCGAATGACTCCCAAAATATAAAGACATAGATATGATTGATTGAATGGGCAGTACATCAGATAGGACCCAAGTAGAATAGATCCTGAATCATTTTATAGATTTATTCACTTATGACGTTCATAATGTGGCATACCTTAACCATGAGTGGATGATGGATTATATATCCATGACTCTTATACTTTGATGCAAGTAAAAGCCCGAGTTCAAATAAACAATGAACCAAAAGTTGGTGCGTTGGGTATACAACTTCTGCAGTATGTAGCATCATTCACAATAGTGGAATTCATAGCCCAAGAAATGGGTAACTGATATTCTCTCATTAGCATTACATGATAGATGAAAAGTAAACGTGGCTATGAATCACCTGTCTTTGTGATAAATGACTTTATTACTATTTGATTGTAATTGACTTTTCATGAAGGAAGATGCAATGGTTACCATAAGATAAAATAGGATCATATTAGGAGTACAGATTTATCCCAAAGAGATTAAGGATATCTTATGAGGGTAACACACTTATGACAAAGTCATTGGATGAGCACTGATTGAGTAGCTTTTGTAATGCTATGTAATTAGGGACTAGTATAATTAACTAGGGTTAGTCGTCCCTCTCTGCTAGTAGAACTAGGGGACTAGTTTTTCTATTAAAAAAATATTATTTGTATTCTATTGATTGAATCAAAGATTATTCTATCTCTCACTATAAATAGATGACACTGGTAGGGTTAAAAATACACAAGTTGCACACAATTTTGAGATATTGTTATTCTTCCCGAGAATGCTTAAAATTTTTTTTCTAAGTATAAATTCAATTTTATGGGAAAACAATTCTTCTGGTTTCTATATATAGAGAGAAAGATTTACTTTCCTACTGAAAGTAAAAAAAAAAAAAATTTGGTTCTGTGTTTGATTCATAATTGTTCGAGCCCATATTTGAAGTGATTTGTGGTACAAGAACAACGGAGAAGGTTGTTCGATTGAAAGTAAAAAATGTTTAGGGTCCATCTCGCACAAAGCAAAGGTACTTTTCAGGGAAAATTTATTAATATAAATATCACAAACAGGCTTGATTTTCAATTTTTTTTTTTTTGCTGTGACAGAATATCGTTTTCAACCACACACCAACTCGGAAATTATGAAAATTTCAAGCTGTAATTTAACTAAGTTATATTATTTGAGGATATTTTAATATTTTTACTTAAAAATAGTAAAAAAGTTGCATGTGTGATCTCGTGCTATTAACATTAATAAAATATCATTTTACCCTTAAACTAAAGCTTTATTTTATTATAATATTTACATTTTAATTATATTATGTGTACTTTATTTACTCCATTAATTGTATTTACTGATAATGTTATTGATTGAGTTAGTGTCGAAGTGTTACAAGTCAATTCAACACTAATTCAAGATTGATGACAACACAATAATAAATAATTGTAGTGCATTTAGTATTCTTGCTATGATGTATTTACGTGTTTAAATTTTATTTTACTCACAATTTAATCTACTTTTTCATTTTAATATTGTACATATTTAATATGTTATTATTAATTAATTTCAAACCATATGTTTTATTATTATTTATATGTTATTTTTAAAATAACATTTGTGTTCTAGGTATGTAGTTTCCACATGTACGCGTATGATAAAATATTTAGTTATTTTTAAGGTTTTAATATATGCCATGTGACACAATAATTAGATATATGTTAATTAATGCCAAAATCTATTTCAAACGTCGTGCAATTAAGTTGATAATTATATGTTATGGAACAAATGATATATTAGTCAAAGAAAAGTACGTGGATGATCTTAGAATCATAATTTCTAAACCACGGAAATTTAAGCTAAATTTTTAAAATAAATTATATAAATTATATTGATATATTATGTACGAAATCATATAAATTTTAAATAAAAGAATTTTAAAAATTAAATTAAAATAATAGGGATAAATATCAAATTTATACACGTCAAACTTTTTTTTTTATATAATTGAAAGAGGGGAATAGGGTTACTTGAAATAAAACTCAGACTCCCATGCTTACAATATAATGTTCTTGTCATTAGGCCAAGAGGTTATTGGCTATACACATGAAACTTGATTTGTAAACTTTTAAAGAAACAAATACATATATTTATTTTCATATTTGATTAATATAATTGTTTGTGTGTGCAATATATCAATGTAAAATGGTGCTATTGATAATATTGTTAGTGTTTTGTAAAATTTGAATTAAATAAAATTTTCACTTATAAAATCACACAAAATCAAAGTTCATGCATAGTTTTGATACTTATCCCTTAGATAAGCCATGCAAAATACATAACGAATTTAAATATGATATAAGAAAAAAAAAATTAAAGCAATCAATTAGGCATCGTCATTGTTGGCAAAGGTTGAAGCTTTGGTCCTTTAGTTCTTAGGTTCGAGTCCCATCACGTATAATTATCATGTATGGGTTTAGTTTGATTACATGTCGGTTCTTCGTCTATTTGTGCTTTTATATTAATTTGATTCTACTTTATACTTGTACTGTACTTGTATATGGTATTGGGTGCAATAATAAGACATATTGTAAAAATAACTATAAACTCCGAACATATTTTGCAAAACGGACAAAATAAGAAAAAATTAACAAAAAAATAATTAAAACTCAATGCTAAAAATAATATGAAAACACACAAATGCATTAATATATATATATATATATATATATATATATATATATAAACATAAAACAAATGATTACCATTTAAAAATATATAAATTTGTAATGCTTTAAATATATTAAAAATAATTTCTTTTCTTTTCTTTCCTTTTTTCAAAAGGCCGAATTAAGCCTCCACAATAGCAAGATCAAAGACTGCTTTTATATTATTATTATTATTAGCTGTTGAAATCATGAGAAATCTTGGACCTCCTACAAATCAAGACCCACTATTTCAATGCCTATATACCTATTTATATATCTATACTAGTTTTATATTAATTAATTTAATTGAAGAATTTTGTATTAGAAGTTATCATACATGTACTTTGAAACAAATTAAAGTTAATTATTTTATGACCAAAAAAATTGAAGCTAATTATTTGTATATTATCTAATTTAAGGTAATCAACTTACAGTAATCATTTTATAAAATGCGCTAATATCTTCAACTTTGTAATTTTTACCTAGTTGATATTTAATATTTTTGAAATAAATCTCAAATTTATGCATGAATTTTGATTTGATATATTATCTTTGATTGTGGTTCACATGTATACATGAAATTTTAATTTTGATTCAATCATACACATTTAAAGAAATAAATACATAAATTTATTTTTATATTGAATAAATATAATTATATGTGTATGTAATATATAAACATAAAATGATACTGTATCAATAATTATATTAATAATTTATGAGAATTGGATCAAATCAAAATTTCTTGTGTAAAATTACATGAAATCAAATTTCGTGTATAAAATTATACATTAGACTAAAGCTTATGTATGGTTTTGAGATTTATTCCAATACTTTTTTACTTAATTAGCACCTAAATTTAGAAATCATTAACCAAGTTGGTAATTTTGTAGGTACCCGGCTGTTGCTATTAACTTTTGTATTGACAACCAATAAAATAGTAACATGTGTCTAAAAATTAAAAAAAAAAAATCTTTTTTTATAAATTTATATGTTCTTTTACCTTCTTTTTTTTCATTTTTAAATAATGCTTACCACGTGCCTTAATTTAGTACTGTCACGTGATGTTGTGTTTTTTATTATCATTATTAAATTATCAAAAATTTGACGAAGTTAACCTAATTTATAAAATAAAGTATCAAAATGTACCAACTTGATTAACATTTTTAATTAGGATATATATATTTTAGTACTTGGTTAACTCCGTCAAACTTTTGATAATTTGATAGTCACGTCAAATAACATACTATCACATGAAAAAAATTTAAAAGTATCCAAAAAGTCCAAATTAGTGAAAATTTCTAAAATACTTGGATTTTTTTAAAAAAATAGGTTTTTTAATATTATTATTTATTAAAAGTAACGTTCAAAATGAGTTTGAACAAAACTGCGTCCGAATTCAAATAGCCCACTTGTTTCATTATCAACATGGGGTAGCTTTGATTTTCAAATGTGTTTTTAATTAAATTTATAAAAAAGAATAATTGGTTATTTTTATAATATTTTCTCTAAAATGCAGTTTTTTTCAAATGTGCATGCACGCTAACTTCTCAATATTGGTGTCTAAGTAGAGGAAAAATGTGAAATAAAACAAAAAAGAAGAAGATATTACTGAAATAAAACCAGACATATGAATTATAGGTATTCACGTGAAAGCAACTTATTCAACCAGAACTATAATTTAAAAAGAATTATTTTGCTGGAAAACACAAGGATAATTCACCAAATCCCAAACTGCACTTACCTCAAGAGAAAATAAAATGGAATTAATATTATTCTTCTTTTCTTGCTTTTCCAGATTTTTAATTAATTAGACAGAAAAACACGATTAGGATAAAAATACAAAAATATTTCTATTTTGTGTTAAACAAAAAGGTTAAAAAGCATTATATAAAATCTTAAATCTATATATTGCATATATTTTACGTAACCAGTCGTGCGGCTAGGGCAGACAATCAATGATTGCAGGCATGAGCGGGGAGGGGTATGTGACAAGTGGTGAGCGGTACACGTGTGGGCGAAATGACCTGTGGCCCCATATTTAATGCCCACCAACCCTGATCTTTAAAGTCGGTATACTCAAAAATATCGAAATTATTTCCAATTTACTAGATTAGTTTGATTTTTAGAATAATTACGAGAATAGGTTAATTTAGGGAAAATACTTTCAGCTGGAATCGTTTTTAGGTGGAATGCATAAAAACGCTTTCAGTTGGAAGTATTTTTCGCGTATTCATAATAAAATGTTTTCGGTTACAAATATTTTTTTCTCGTGTTTTAAGATTATAGTTTTAAATTAGAGTTGTGTTTAGGGTTATGTTAAGGTTTTGAGTTTTAAATTTTAAATTGATAAAATATTTAAAATAATAGTAATTTTAATTATTGATTTGGTATTTAAAATATTATTATTTACAATAATCGTATATTGGAATTTCATTTTGCAAATCAATTAAAATTCGAAAATGGGAGTACTCGGTTCGGATGCAAAACTAGTTTTAAAAAATTTACCTATTTTTAATCTTAATTTGATCCGATATTTCAGTAAAATACTTATCCAATGCATTATTTTTTACGAGATAAGTTCTGAAAATATATCCCAAGATATATGAAATATGATGTGAAATTCCCAGATTAGTGGGGGGTTGAAATTTGTAGAGACAAAACGCTCTGAGCAGGTTGCACTGTCAGCAGAAGTACTGAAAGCACGTCCAACTAGATGCATGTTTAGTGCCACCTCAACTAAAAGCGCTTCCAGCTAGACGCGCTTTCAAAACTTCTGTCGACAGCGCGTCCTGCTTGGAGCGTTTTGTCTTTACAAATTTCAAGCCCCTACTATCTGGGGATTTTTTTTTTCAGAATCAAATAGGAGGTCATCCTTAAGCTGTAAATGTAACATATTTCAGCATCCGGTGGCATAAGCAATTTACGAGGAAATAAAATTTTAAGAAGTTCAGAAGAACAGAAGTTCGTATGGTAGGTATAAGTTGGAGCAACAATACTATTTATATAAAATGTAAGCATAAGCATTGATTTTTGTTGTTAATATTTATTTGAAGCATTATTTTTTTTGCATAATGTTTTTTGTTTCGAACTTCTCTCGAAAAATAATTCGGTTCAAAATAAGTGGACTGATTAATGCTATTATTTATTACGACGATGAGGTTTGAGACTAAGAACGACGTGGTTTTTTTTTATCGGAGAACATAGCCCAGATGACATTTAACTAGAACATACAGTTGTTAGAGCTCCGGACAAGAATTAGGCGAAAAATATTTGGATCTAACTAGATGAGAGTATCGTCTCTTAAGCGTAAATTTTGTGCTTCGCTCGACCGCATGAGATATGACGCTTTCGATATCAAAGGTGTTGGGGCTTAGAGGCGATGGTGCAGAAGCATATCGACAATGGATCACTGTTTCTTGAGTTATGTGAAATTTTCAAGGCTAGATGAAAGCTTTTAGACGTCGACATCTGTTCCTGGTCGAGAGGCCAGAACGGTTGAAAATGCCGATAGTCTAATGACACGGTTGTGTAGTGGGTTCACCACTTTTTTAGAAAGTTTCCATTATGATATCTTGGAATCATCGATGGGAAGACACTCATCCGTCTCGACCTTAGATTTCAACTACAGAAGGCAAAACACTGAATAATCGGGTTTGGTGGTAGAACGAAATACACGACCCCTACACGACACTCAGCTAGTAGGTTAGACATGAACTTTGGTCAGTCGATGTTCAACGCTGGGAATATTTGTTGGAGAATGACAACAACTTCCAACAGTTTGCAATCGACAAGTGATTCTGGACGTTTCAATAACTACACAAGAAGAGATGATGTACTCCCTAAGACATTCACCAGTGATAAGACATCCAACATGACAAATGTTGGTGGGTCTGAGAATGAAGATGACAATGAATCCGATATCGGTCCAGTCTGGAAGCCCAGTGCTAATGATTCAGAAATTGCATTATTTTCTGAACCGGAGCCTATTCTAATCAACTAGAAGATGGTGAAGGGGTGAAGATGAAGAATAATATCCATGATTCACGGTATACTCGCCTTCAGCCCTCATGCATAATATCGACCTATCAGTAAATGATGGGTTGGAGTTTGCAGAACTACCTTACAGGAGGCTAAGCCATGCGAGTTATTCACTAGATTCAGGTGATTTGGAAGTGAGAAAGGAGTTTTCTAGTAAAGATGGTTTTATCGTTGCAGTGTAGTGATACAACATCAAAAATAGGGTTAACTTCTACGTGGTTAAATCCTAATTTAAGAAGTTCGAGGCCAAGTGTGCAATGCGAGACAGTAGATGTGTGTGGAAAATCATGGCTTTTGTTAAGAAGAAGACAGGGTTGTGGGCAATAAATAAGTTTACCGCTCCGCATACGTGTGTTGCCATTGGTACTGTATTAATACCGATTATATATTAGAACATAGTTGAATTCTAAATTTAATATACTCGTGGCATTGTAGGTATTTCATGAGATCATTCGAAGTTAGATTCAATGATGACCGTGAGCATAACACTACTGATTGTGAAAGTGAGTACGAGGATTGCTTTGTCAGTTTTAATTGAAAATATTCGTAGCCAATTCGATTACACGCCTTCGTACCATAAGGCGTAAACAACAAATCAAAAGACATTAGAGAAGATGCATAATGGGTAGGATGCGTTATACAACGAGGTATGATAGTGGTGTTAGGTGCTGGAGAAGTACGTCCCAAGTTGCATAACTAATCTGAAAATAGGGCCCGTGTACCACATGATCGTTTGCTGCATGAATGCCGAGTGTTCCACAATTTGTTTTGGACCTTCACACAATGCTCCTAAGTATTCTAGTATTGTAAGCAATTGGTACAAATAGATGGTACTTTTATTTATGGTAGATATACCTATCGACTGTTGTTGGTTGTGGCATAGGATGGCAATCAGAGAATCCTTCCAATTACGTTTGCAATAACATCTTGAGATTTCTTTCTATCTAGGTTGAGGAGGCATGTCTGCCCCAACCCAATATATATATAATCTCTGATCGAGGAATTCGAATGTTGTCCACAATTGAATGACAAGGAAGTCTCTAGGATCACACACACCATCGGTACTGTCTAAGGCATGTGTGCAACTATTGCGGAAAATATCCCTCCACTGCTGAGCGAGCACAAGTGACCAACATAGGAATGTAATCGCCACTAACCAATATTATGTGATGTTTTTTTTTATATTATTTGGTATGTAATTTCCACTATCCACTTCTATCGACAAGGTACGAGCTCGTGAAAATCGTTTCCATGAGATGTTGGAAATCTTACGGTTAACTAACTAGGCGGAGGTAGGGTACCTCTTTAATATACTCTTTAATCAGTGGGCATAATCTTACAATAGGGGTCTACGATATGACCACATGACCTTAAACATTGAGGAATGTATCAATTTCGTTTTAAAGGGAACACATCATTTATCAATAACCTTGATTGTGAAAGAGACATACTTCCATTTGGTGGAACTATTTCCAAAGCGAGCGACGAGTTATGTTGGGCAATTGCAGGGAGGTTATGTGTGGAGCCTGGATGTGGTGAAACAAATTAAAAAGGCTACGGCACGAGCAAACTACATGCACTCAGTGTGTCACTCATGCGAAGACCTATGGTTTCGGGTAACGAAATTTGACAGATCAGACCAATGTATTGTCGAGGGAGTGTACCGTGTACACCTGAGACATAGGACTTGCGACTGTGGTAGATTTGATGCACTTGGTTTTCTATACGCTCATGCAATTTCAACATGTAGCAATCAACGCTTGGATCCCATGAGCTTTGTGGACGAAGTGTACAAAATTGAAAACATGTACAACATGTGGAGACACGTATTCCCACCAGTCCCAAACGAACGTATGTGGCCGCCTGTATCAAGCGCTCTATTTAAGTTGTTACCCGATAGGTCATTGCGTCGCAATCTAAAAGGTCGACCGACGTCGACTCGAATACCCGACAACATGGATATTCGGGAGAGGTCAAACCAACCGAGGTTATGCAGGTGGTATATGAACCTATGCCATACAATGTCGTCATATCCACATCGAATGGACGAAGCAAACTAGAAAACAAATCTCAATTCCATTGTAATATGTAAACGCGCGATTTTGTGAAATAATAACAAATATAAGCTCTCTTTTTGTGAAATATTAACAAATTACTACTTTAATTTTGTGAAATGATAACAAATACTAACTTGGTATGATAGTGGCATATTCTTCTAAAAACATAATAATAAAAATTATTGATACAATATAAATATTCGATACAACGATAAAATTAATTAGTTTAAATATCGGTCAAAATCTGTGCCATATCAGGATGGTCGACGGTTGCGCGTTCGATTCCTTCTTTGTTCAGCTTCTAGTTGGGGTTGTGGTCTCAGTAGTCCCTCTTCTTTACCTTCAGTCGATTGCGATCCATGCATTCTTGGTTGCCATCATGTATCCTTTGATCTATGAATAGGTGGTTGGGATGATAACCCACATTGGTAGACCAAAGATCCTAGAAATGTTTGCGTCACAAACGGTGAATGAGCGCAACTTGACATAGAATATGCACTATAATAATATGATACATACTGATTGATGGGTGGTGTGAGCATCAGTGCTAAGGCCATGGGTGTCAATTTTTGCATGGGCGTTATGATGGACCCGCCTCGGTAGTTTTTGGATTTAAAGGAGGCCTTTGGGGCCTACTCGTATGGGGATGCCAATGCCTCACCTCTTCCCCGTACAAATATGACTTGCCAGGTATCCTAACCATGGCGTATACTCCAGATCACATGCTAACTTTAGAATGACAATAGGTTCGTGAGTAAGTAAAAAATTATACCAATTATTCCACATGTAGATATGTTGAGAGTGGAATATCAACTAATTCTCATCCGTCCGACCCTGCAGGTCATTAGGATGCAGGTTATTAAGGTCTTGAGGTGCCACCGAAATTGATTGTCAGAATCTGAATTGCTGTAACACTCTATCGATCTCATGCATCTCGACGGTAATATACACTTCTAATGGGACCTTTACGTGGTAGGTGTTCGGATTCACAAAAAATTTTTCGGGGGTTACTTCCCAAATTATTGTATCCTCGTATGGTGTCCATTCAAATTATATTAACGTGATAAAAACATTAGTTATATATATACTACTAAATACCAAATTGACTACGTTAATATTATATAATTCAAATTTAAATAAATAGATACCTGATCTTCTGATCGTTGGTCTAATAGAAGCCGTATATCTTAAAGCTCAGTAGGTAATCTTACGTGACTTGGCCCATGGTTCCACCTATTTAAATAACTTGTTAGCTTAATAATTTAAATTTAAATAAATTTTATTATGGTAATATCTAATGAATTTTAACTTTTTAAGAGTGGGAATGTATATGGGTAGTTCGCTTGAGGACGTAAAAATGACAATCGGTAATGCGCCCATGGTTTTAGTAGTAGAATGCAACCACCAATTTTAAATGTTCATGGTTGTGTCACCCTACACATCTCCTGGTACAATGTCGCTAACATGACGGACTGCTAACTCAATTCGCCCGCTCCTCTAAGGTCGATGAGTTTTAGTAGCCACCTTAGGTGGACGAGTGTTTGTGATTTGTTCGGTATTAGAATACCCCTGATGATCTGAAGGATGAATGCCCGAGTGTGTTGTTCCCTTTCGACTTCAATCAAATTCTCATTCAGTCCCACGAATTTCTTCATAACCAATTCATTTCGATCCGACCTTTGTAAATCGTCTCTCGAACCAACCCAACAGTTTACCACATACACCTCCCCAATTAGTAGAGTGAACAGACCTGGTGACTATCGACCCATCCACTGATAACCCTAACTATAAATGCACGTCTTCCAAAGTAATAGTACACTCGCCTCATAAAAGATGGAATGTGTGCGTCTCGGGTCTCTACCTCTCCACCAATGTGCTTACGAGTTTTGGGTCTAACTTACACCCCTGACCTATAAGGGTCACGTTCCAAAGACCGACTTCCCTCAAGTACGGTTTGATCAATGGTTATGGAGAAACGGTTAGATTATGAATATGGCAATGTAAAATTCGATCTTCCGCTTATTTATGTAAAAAATATAAAAATATATTAAGTTAAAATATAACAATAAAATAAAAAAATAAAAAATTTAAATTTATTAAAAAAAATTCTTACCATTTACAATTGATTTACGTAAATGTGCTTGTCATCATGACAGATTAGAGAATCGACCATTGCTAATTATAGTACACGAATTAATTTTTTAGTAAAAGAAATATTTTCAAAAAATATTAATAAAAATTATAATAAAAAATATAATCTAGATAGAAATAGAATTTAAGCAATAAAATTAAGAAAGAATTTGAGAGAATTTTGAGAGATTTTTTAGAGAATATTGTGAGAAATGAGTAAGGGTAGGGAATTTAGAGTTTTTTTTTTTTACTGCGGGGGGAGGACAACAAATATTTTAATTAGCCGTTGGAAAAGTAGTCGCTGGAGGGGGAACGTGTCCAGCTGGAAACGTTTTGCTGGTAACACGTGGAAAGTGCTTCCAGTTGGAAGCGTTTTTTTGCATTTCACCTGAAAGCGCTTCCAGCTAGAAGTGTTTTCCATAAATCAATATATTCCCGTAATTATTCCAAAAAATCGGCCTAATCTAGTAAATGAAAAATATTTTTGACATTTTTGAGTAATAAAGTCATTTAAACAACTTACTCCGTTTGGTTAACCCAATTTTATATTACACTTTTAATTTAGAATACGATAATATTTTGATTCTATCGTAATCTTATATTCTTGAACATCATTTAAATATGGTAATATACGGTGTAATATTATTAAGATTCTCTTTTTTAAATTATCTAAAATTTTGAGTGAATTTTGAAATTGTAAATAAAATTACTCTGTTGATAAATATAACCATTTTTCTCACAGAATTAATTTTGAAAACTAAAATATTGTTTAAACTTTAATATAAAAACTTGATAATTCAATTTAAAAAGTAGCAAATACATTATAAATAAAATAAATTTAAATTAATACTTATTTTTAATATAAGAATTAAATGTTTAAATTTGTCATCAAATAGATTGCAATCAACTTCCCAACAAGTGTTGGGTGCAATGGCAAGGTACATTGTAATCTCTCTAACTCGGGTTAGATGTTAGATCCAAATTTGAAAAATTACATTAGCTACCGAAATAGTCCAGTAAACTAATAGAGTTTTTAAAACGGTCATATTAAAACATTTGTTTAATTTAGAAGAAAACTTAGTTTATTTCAAAAAAAAAACTTAGTTTATTTCAGAAAAAACTCACGAGTTATGAAAACCGGTTTAGATTAGCTAACCTATCTAACGGTGACTTCTTTTGAAAACTTAGTTAATTACCAAGTTATTTATTCAGAAAAGTGATATCTATATATGTTTTAAATAAAAATCGGGGTTCATGCAGAACTAATTAATTATTCGTAATTCGATATCCTAAAATCAAACTAAATTTGATGCAAGCTATATAAAATAAATCTCAAATCCTATGTCTCATGCCACAGTTCAAATTAAAACAACAAGTATATGAATAATAGAATATTAAATGATAAATCTAAAATATATTATTAACTAAAAACCAATCCGAGACCCTCCGAATGCCGTGTCTACGTCCTAAACTGGTGGGTTATATGTAAGGATGAAAATTAAAGGGAAGTGAGCTATGAAGCTTAAAGTGAGTTCCATTACAAGAAAAACAATGCAAAAATGATAAACTGAGCATATATTAACAGTTTTCAATTTAGTAACAATCATACAGTATAACAGAAATTGACAGTTCATTTGAGCATGTTTATGAGTGTTGTAAATGCAAATTTAGTTTAAAAGAAAAGAAAAGGTTCTACCCCACCACTACGCTCCACAGTAAGAGTTTGTAACACCCTTAACCCATATCCATTGCCGAAACAGGGTTACAGAGCATTACCGGAGTTTACAGATCAAATAAACAAACATTTCATATCATATACATTCATATCAGAAACCAATTGAAATTAAACATATTGTCCCTTATACGAGCCTTGAGGCCCAAAACACTCATTAGAAACAAGTCGGGACTAGATCGGTTCTCAAAGAATTTTTCAGAAAACATTGAAATTTTTCAAAGTGCAGGGGTCACATGGCCGTATGGCCAGACCGTGTGATTCACACGGCCAAGCGCCACGCTAGTGTCTTAGGCTGTGTGGACATTCGAAATAGGGACACACGACCGTGTCCCAGCCCGTGTCCGTGCTTGTGCCCGTGTAACTCTCTGACTTGGGTCACATGGCCAAGTCACACGCCCTTGTGCTAGGCCGTGTGAGCATACTGACTTGCATTCTTAAGAAGATACAGGGGACAGACGATCATGTCACTTGGCCATGTGTCACACATGGCTGAGACACATGCCCATGTCTCTGCCCGTGTGGATGAAGATAGGCCATTTTTCAAGGCACATTTCTTACCCAATTTGGAACCAACCTAAACTCATCATATTACACATCAACAAGCCATAACAAGGTATTCAAAACAAGCTAAAATCAATTCTTAAACATGTATTATCACCACATGCAACCAACATTCCCTTAGGCACCTCAAATGACAACTTAAAAACATGTCAACCAAGTATCCAAACTTACCTAAATAACCAAATACATATATGTATAAATCTCAAATGGTACCAAATATACTATTCTACAAACATCAATATGATAAGACCATATATATATATACATCAAAATATACCAACAGAAACCATTTAAGTGGCTAATCTCAACAAAACACTTATATGCCAACATTGGCCAAATTAACCTATACATGCTATTATAACCAAATTTAAATATCCAAAAGTACCAAAAGAGTCGATGCATAGTGTGATATAGCTCCAACAAGCTTTCAAACTGAACGAGCTTTCAAATTACTATAAAACACGAAAAATAACAAAGAGTAAGCATTTAAGCTTAGTATGTTCGTATAACAAAGAAATTAACTTACCATTTAATCACATTTAAGGTAAGCTTATAAAACATATCCAAACCAATTTGGCCAAAAGCCTAAACACATATCCTCAACATGTTAGCCATGTAAAACACATATAATAGCCAATAAACATGGATGAACAAAACCACTAAGCAAGTTTCATATACATGCATCATCCATTTTATGTTTCAATATATCATGTAATAACATTTCCATGTATTTCATACATTTACCTGTAATAGTTCGTATCGAACTCATATTGTCTCATATCAAAACATTGCTCGTTGAACCATTTAGAATATCGTTGGATACTCGGGTAGCACACATGAGGTGTACTGAACTGAAATCCATCAATTCATGTACATGTATGCTCATAAGAGCTATGAATCGATATACTCTCACGAGGTGTGAATCAGTAAGCTCATACAAGCCGAGAATCGGTAAGCTCATACGAGCCGAGAATCGGTAAGATCTCACGAGATGTAAATTGGTAAGCTCTCACGAGCTATAAATCGGTAAGTTCATACGAGCTGTGGTGTGTCCGCAACACATGCAGGACCTCAACCAAATCAGTAACCCTAATGACATGTCATTTGTATCCTACGAATTTCTAATGTTCAAATGAGATTACGTAATCATCAGATATGCGATCGGTATTTATACATGGCAATTATACAAATCACATACATATAATTCAATTTTAAACATATAAATATACAATTTAATTATACGAACTTACCTCGATAAGTGTACGTATATACGGAGGCAACTAATTCGATATTTTCTCTTTACCTCGATCTAACTTTGGACGAGGTCTGACAGAATCTATATGAATGAATTTAACTCATTTCAATATAATTCTCATTCAATTTAATCCAACATGAAATTTTGGCAAAATAACCATTTTTCCCTATACTTTTAATTCAATTGTAATTTAGTCCCTAGGTTAAAAAAATGAAATTCATACAATTTAATCCTTTTTAAGCCTAGCTAATTTTTATACATATTAATAGCAGCCCATATATTTCACAAAATTTACAAATTTTACCATAAATGTATCACATTTTTCAATTTTAGCCACTAATTGATGGTTTCACCAAAATTCTCTTTACAAAAGTTGTTTATCTAACAACAACTATTCATTTTCTATCACCAAACTTCAAAACTCAAGCATTTTCATCAATAGAAAAACCCTAATACTTTAACAGTTTTGCAAATTAATTCCCGTGCTAGCTAGATTAAGCTACAACGATCCAGGAAATATAGAAATCATAAAAAATGGAACAAAAATACATACCTAGTTGAGCAAAATAAGCTTGCCTAAATTTCAAGCTTCCATGGCTAGTTTTTTTTTTTTTTTAATTTTGGTAGAAGATGATGATAATGGATGGTAATAGTTTATTTTATTTTATATATCATAACTTTAATCACTAATTTCCAAAATTAACCTTAATTATTCATTCAATTTCCAATAATGACTACTCATGCTTATCCACTAACAACTTTAATGGCTAATTACTATATAAGGACCTCCAATTTAAAATTCTGTAGCTATTTAATACCTTCAGCTATTAGAACTCAACTTTTTCACTTTACGCAATTTAGTCCCTTTTATCAAATTAAGTATGTAAACGGTAAAATTTCTTAACAAAATTTTTATACAGTATTTTTATCATATTGTAGAACATAAAATAATAATAAAATAAATTTTCTAACTTTGGATTTGTGGTCCCAAAACCACTGTTTTGATTTCACTAAAAACGACCAATTACAACTCTCCCCCTAAAGGAATTTTTGTCCTCGAAAATCTTACCAGTAAAGAGGTTCAGATATTGCTTTATCATACTTTCCTCAGGTTCTGAGGTAGCTTCTTCTATTCCATGTCGTTGTCAGTGAACTTTTGCTAAAGCTATATTTTTATTTCTCAATTCTTTCACCTCTTGTGCTAGAATTTTGATCGGTTCTTCATTGTATGTCATATCAGGCTGAATCTCGACATCCATTGAGGAGATAACATGTGAAGGGTCAGATCAGTACCGTCGTAACATAGACACATGAAAGACATTGTGAATCTTTTCTAGTTCTAACGGTAAAGCTAATCGATAGACAACAAGTTAGATTCTCTCAGTAATTTCATACGGCCGATAAATTGTGGACTCAACCTTCCTTTACGAAACTTTCTTCTAGGGCGAAACTCTAAAAAATACCCTGTCACCAACTTGAAACTCTATTTCTTGACGTTTAAGATCTGCATAAGATTTCTGACGACTTGAAGCTGCTTTTAAGCTATCTTGGATCACTTTCACTTTTTCCTCAGTCTCACAAATCAAATCAACCTCGTGTATCTTTTTTTCACTGAGCTCAATCCAATATAACGGAGTTTGGCATTTGCGACCATACAGAGCCTCATACGGTGCCATCTTTATACTCGACTGAAAACTATTATTATACTCAAATTCAACTAACGGTAAGTATTTCTCCCAGTTACCTTCAAACTCTAAAATACAACACCAAAACATATCTTCAAGAATTTGAATCACACGCTCGGACTAATCATCGGTCTGAGGGTGAAATGCAGTGCTAAAATGTAGTCGTGTACCCAGAGCTTCCCGTAACTTTTTCCAGAATCGCGATGTGAACCGCGGATCTCTATTCGAAATAATAGAGACTGGCACTTCGTGTAGTCTGACAATCTCCGAAACATATAACTTCGCTAATCTGTTAAGTGAAAAATCTGTACGTACCAGAATAAAATGTGTAGACTTTGTCAAACGATCGACGATAACCCAAATGACATCTTTCTTTTTCGGAGATAGGGGTAACTCCGATACAAAATCCATAGTAACTCTATCCCATTTCCACTCCGGTATCATCACTGGCTGTAACAGTCCTAAAGGTATTGGTGTTCAGCTTTAACTTGCTGACATATCAAACATCCAGATACAAAATTAGAAATTTCATGTTTCATTCCCAACCACCAATACATTTATCTCAAATCATTGTACATTTTATTACTCCCCGGATGAACAGACAAGCTACCGCTATAAGCTTCGTGCAAAATTTTCTATATAAGCTCTGGATTCTTCGGTACACAAACTCTACCTCTGAATAACAAACAATCATCTAGTCCTTTTTGAAATTCTAAATCAGAAGTCGACTCACACTGTACCCATTTAGCTAAAATCTCACAATCACATTTCTGAGCTTCGTAGATCTATTGTAAAAATGTTGGTTTAGCTTTTAACTTGGCTAAAATCGATCCATCATCAGATAGTGACAGTCAGGTATTCATCGCTCATAGAACAAACAAGGATTTTCTACTCAAAACATTAGTAGCTACATTTGCTTTTCTTGGATGATAATCAATAACTAACTCATAATCTTTCAATAGTTCGAGCCATCTACACTGTCTCAGATTCAAATCTCTCTGCCACATCAGATACTTTAAACTCTTATAATCGATAAATATATGACATTTTTCACTAAACAAATGGTGTCGCCAAGTTTTCAACACAAAGACAATAGCTGCCAACTCTAGGTCATGTGACGGATAGTTCTTTTCATGTGACTTTAACTGTCTGGAAGCATAAGCTATTACTTTACCTTACCTTCTTGCATCAAAACACAGCCTAAATCGTTCAATGACGCATCACTGAAAATCATAATTTCCTTACTCGATTCAGGCTGAACCAGAACTGGTGCTTTGATCAACAAGGCTTTCAACTGGTTAAAACTTTGCTGACATTTATCGAACCATTCAAACTTCACATCTTTCTGTAATAACCATGTCATCAGTGTAGCTATCATCGAAAACCTTTTTACAAATTTTCGGTAATAACCAGTAAATCCTAGGAAACTTTTGACTTTAGATATGTTTCTCGGTGGTTTCCAATTAACAATCGCTGAAATTTTATTTGGATCAATTCTAATGGCTTCAGCCGATACTATGTGTATTAGAAAACCAACTTCCCGAAGCCAAACTCATATGTGTTAAATTTAGCAAACAATTGTTTATCTCACAAAGTTTGTAGAACAATTCTCAGATGCTCGGCATGTTCAATCTTATTTCGGGAATATATCATAATATCATCAATAAATATCATAACAAATCTATCTAAATATGGTCTAAAAATTCTATTAATCAAATTCATAAATACTGTAGGTGTGTTCGTTAAACCAAACGACATCATAAGAAATTCATAATGTCCATACCTAGTTTTGAATGCCATTTTCGGCACATCTGAATCTTTCACTCGTAACTGATGATAGCCAGAAGGAATATCAATCTTCGAGAACACTGTAGCACCTTTCAACTGATCAAACAAATCATTAATGATAGGCAGTGGATATTTATTCTT
The DNA here is from genome assembly GCA_025698475.1 of Gossypium anomalum. NCBI lineage: Eukaryota > Viridiplantae > Streptophyta > Magnoliopsida > Malvales > Malvaceae > Gossypium > Gossypium anomalum. Next base: position 25,176,054 of record CM046966.1, read on the forward strand.
GATTGTAACTTTGTTGAGCTGACGGTAGTCAATGCATAATCTCATCGATCCGTCCTTTTTCTTAACAAATAAAATCGATGCACTCCAAGGTGAAAAACTAGGTAGAGCAAAACCCCTATCAGTCAACTCTTGCAACTGTGCTTTCAATTCTTTTAACTTTGTAGGAGCCATTCTGTATGGTGCTATTGATATCAGTGTTGTTCCCGGTACAAGTTCTATGGTAAATTTGACTTTTCTGACCGATGGTAATCCAGGTAACTCCTCTGAAAACACATCAGGATACTCACAAACCACTAGCACTGATTCAAGCTTCGACTTAGACACTTTAGTATCCAATGCATAAGCAAGGTAAGCATTACAACTTTTTTTCGCATAATTGATATCACAATAGGGAACCAATTCAATTTGTTTGATTTAATTTGAAGCATCTTACCATTATAACATTTCAATATGATAAGCCTTCGTTTACAATTTACCACAGCATTATGTAGAGTTAGCCAATCCATGCCTAAAATCACATCGAATTCATCGAACAATAATAGCATCAAATTAGCCGAAAAACTATAACTCTGAGTCATTAATGGATAGTTCTTGCAAACGTAATCAACTAACACATACTGGCCTAGAGGGTTCGATACTTTAACCATGAATTCAATGGACTAAACAGGTAAATTTTTACTAGACACTAAATTCGTGCAAACATATGAATGAGTCGATCAGAGATTAAATAAAGCAGTTACATTAGTATCAATAAGAGAGAAAGTACCGGTAATAAGATCTGGCACAAAAGCATCTTCACTCGTACGAATAGCATAAGCCCTAGCTGGTGTTTGTGCTTTAGACTTTACAGTAGATTGTTTCATCACACCATGACTACCACTCACATTTCCAAGATTACGACGTGGTCTACCTCTCGTAGCTGTGTTGTTCGATCTTGAAGTATGAATATTATATTTCTCAAATTTCTCCTGGCAATCTCTAAGATAGTGGTCGAAGGAACAACATCTGAAACATGCTTCGCTCTTCATTCGACACTAACCATAGTATGGCTTGTTACAGTGCTTGCACTTAGGTCTGGTGTTTCTAGCATTACCCACACTCACTATAGATGTAGCTTAAGCTTTAGGACTAGAGTGTCAGGTAACTCTGTCTGTACTGGAGTATCCCACAAAAGTAGTAGAACGGCAGTGACGTTTTTTAGATTTCTTCAATGCTGACTGGTATGACTTTCCCGTCAATCTCTTGCTTGAATCCCTCTTTAGTCTCAACGTGTCTTTTCTCTTTGCTTAGCTCTTTAGCTTTATATGCCCAATCAACTAGTACAACAAATTCTTTCAACTCGAGGATCTTGACTAATAATTTTATATCTTCGTTTAAGCCATCTTCAAATTGCTTACACATTGTAGTCTCAGTCGGAATACATTCTCGAGCATATTTGCTCAATCAAATAAATTCCTGTTCATATTTAGACACTGTTATACGACCCTATTTAAGCTCCAAAAACTCTTCACGCTTCTGGTCGGGAAACCTCTGACTGATGTATTTCTAGCGAAACTCAGTTTGAAAGAATTCCTAAGTAATCCTTTCTCTTGGCACTACAGAAGTCAATGTATTCCACCATTGGTAAGTTGAATCTTTTAATAGAGATACCGCAGACTTAAGACATTCAGCCGGTGAACAAGATAATTCATCAAGAACTTTGATGGTATTCTCTAATCAGAATTCAACTCTCTTAGGATCATCATCATCAGTAGCTCAGAATTCTTTAGCATCATTTTTATGGACCTTATTAACAGGAGGCTTACCAACTCTGATAGGTTTCGTACTTTGAGGAATAACGGGAACCGGTTGAGGAACAAGAGGGGGTGGAGGTTGTTGAGCAGCTGGGTTCATTCGTACAAAGTCGGTAAACCACTCATTCATCATCTAGAAGGAGACTTCCTTATCCTATTCTCTCCGGCCTTCAGATATGGGCCTCGTACTACTCGAAGCTACTCCTTGAATGGAGGCTTGAGCGTTACTCTCTACTTCATTACAATTAGCTCAGTTGGATGTCATTGCTATATGAAAACATGTTTTAAAACGGTCAGGAGATAGCACACTATCGGTGGTTATATAATGACATGTATAGCTAGACTTGTATACGCTACGTTCAGTCCGAGAATCAACTAAACCGTACCTTTGATACCAATAAATATAAAACTCTTAACCCGTATCCATCGCTAGAACATGGTTACGGAGCATTACTGAAATTTACAGATCAAATAAACAAACATTTCATATATGTACCTTATACGAGGCCTCGAGGCCCAAAATACGCGTTAGAAACAAGTTGGGACTAGATCGGGCACTCATAGAATTTTTTAGAAAACATTGAAAATTTTCAAAGCTACAGAGGTCACATGGTCATGTGGTCAGATTGTGTGATTCACACGACCTATCACACGACCAAGAGACATGCAAGTGTCTTAATCCATGTGGACATTCAAAATAGGGACACACGACTGCGTCCGTGCCTGTGTAATTCTCTAACTTGGGTCAAACGGCCAAGTCACAGCCCTGTGTGCTACGCCGTGTGAACATACTGACTTGCATTCTTAAGAAGATATAAGGGACACACGGCCGTGTCACTTGGTCATGTGTCACACATAGCTGAGACACACGCCCGTGTCTCTGCCCGTGTGGATGAAAATAGACCATTTTTCAAGCTACATTTCTCACCCAATTTGACACCAACCTAAACTCAACATATTACACATCAACAAACCATAACAAGGTATTTAAAACAAGCTAAAATCAAGTCTTAAATATGTATTATCACCACATGCAACCAATATTCCTTTAGGCACCTCAAATGACAACTTAAATCCATGTCAACCAAGTATCCAAACTTACCTAAATAACCAAATACATATATGTATGAATCCTAAATGGTACCAAATATACCATTCTACAAACATTAATATGATAAGATCACATATATATATGCATCAAAATATACAAGCATAAACCATTTAAGTGGCTAATCTCAACAAAACACTTATATGCTAACATTAGCCAAATTAACCTATACATGCCATTATAACCAAATTTAAATATCTGAAAGTACCAAAAGAGCCGATGGATAGTGTGATATAGCTCCAACAAGCTTCCAAACCGAACGAGCTTTCGAATTACTATAAAACACAGAAAATAACAAAGAGTAAGCATTTAAGCTTAGTAAGTTCGTGTAATAAAGAAATTAACTTACCATTTAATCACATTTAAGGTAAGCATACAAAACATATCCAAACCAATTTGGCCAAAAGTCTAAACACATATCCTTAACATGTTAGCTATGTAAAACACATATAATAGCCAATAAATATGGATGAACGTAACCACTAAGCAAGTTTCATATACATGTATCATCCATTTCATGTTTTAATATATCATGTAATATCATTTCCATTTTTTCATGTATTTACTTGTAATAGTTCGTATCAAACTCATATTGTTGGATACTCGGATAGCACACACGAGGTGTACTAAACTGAAATCCGTCAATTCATGTACATGTATGCTCATAAGAGCTATGAATCGGTATGCTCTCACGAGCTGTAAATCAGTAAGCTCATACGAGTTGAAAATTGGTAAGCTCTCACGAGCTGCAAATTAGTAAGCTCATACGAGCTGTGGTGTGTCCGCAACACATGCAGGACCTCAACCAAATCAGTAACCCTAATGACATGTCATTTGTATCTTCCGAATTTCTAAGGTTCAAATGGGATTCGGTAATCATTGGATATGCGATCGATATTTATACATGGAAATTATACAAATCACAGATGGTCGCTAAACTAACTAAAAATTCGACTAAGGTAAGCGCACCTATCAAACAGTAGTATAATTATGGTGAGACCGGAAATATTGTATCCACAAGGACTAAGAGTACTAATAATTACTATCTTTTTATTATCTAGCCTAAGAATTAAGGGATGTTTTTAAACTAAAACTAATTATCTAATTGATTAAGATTACGACAGAGATTGAAGTTGGAAAATGCTTTTGGAAAACCAATGAAAAAGACAATACCTAAGGAAGAATTCACCTAGACTTCACTTATTACTTTTGAATTAGAAGATTTATTCACTTGACTTAATCTGTAGAAATCCCTGATTTATGTTAATATCTCTCTCGAGACTAAAAACAACTGACTCTAGGTTGATTAATTGAAATCTCTTTCTAATTAAAACCCCTATTGTTGCATTAACTTGATTTATGAACTCCCTTATTATATTTGACTCTAATCCGATAGATTTATGTCGTCCTATCTCTAGGATTGCATGCAACTCCACTTAATTATGGAGATCTACTCTTAAACAAGGACTTTTGCTCCTCTAAATAAGCACATCAAATCCTGAATTAATATCATGGAATATTAAAACAAGGATTAAAACTCACAATTAAGAATAAGAACAAGTATTTATCATATAATTCAAATAGTAATAAGATCCGTCTTAGGTTTCATCTCCCTTAGGTATTTATAAAGTTTAGTTCATAATAATGGAAAACATCTCAAAATTGGGAAAATAAAAAAAAATAAAGAAACCCAAAGAACTTCTAGGAAATTGGATGGAAATCTACAGTCTTAAGGTTGATCCTACTTCTGAGCTGATTCCGATGGCTATTCTTGAGTATTTTCTGCCTTCTACTCTGCGTGTCCCCTTTAATCCTCTTCTATGGTGTTTATATAGACTTTGGAATGCATCAAAACCCTTAAAATTAGCCTTTTTCGAGTAGAATTAGGCTTGGCTTCAATAGGGACACGACCGTATGCCACGTCCGTGTGAAGGTGCCCAAACCGTGTGTAATTCTGAGTTGGTTTTTAGTTGACATGGTCATGACACACGGGCGTGTGGCCTACCCATGTGTATCACACGGGCGTGTGGTTTATCTGTGTGGAAGTGCCTTGGCCGTGTGAAACACTGAATTAGGCTCATTTTGTCTGTTTTTGGCCTGTTTCTTACTCTTTTCGCCTTCCTATGCTCACCTAAGTATAAAACATGAATTTAAAGGATTAGAAGCATCGAATTCAATGAAACCAAGGAAAAATCATCCATAAATATGCCAAACATAGGGTAAAATTATGTATATATTATGGTTGATCAAATATCCCACACTTAAGCATTTGCTTGTCCTCAAGCAAAATCCTCAACTCACAATTAAAATAAATTCTTCTTAACTTATAATTCTCATAAAAAAATGTTTCGAAGTAATCCACAAGTAATCATACATTTAGAACTCAACTAAAAGAATATTAAAGTTTCAAACAATCCAAGTTGAGCATTTTAATCATAAAACCATAGGTATCCCCCTTTTATCTAAGTAATTACCTTTAATTCCAAATCAACAAGGGTTGACATCCTCACTAAAGATTCACTCAAATCACTCAAAGTGTTTAAGGTTTAATAATTAAGCACTCAATAGTCAAACATGAAAACTTATTACCATAGGCTTGCATGAAAATCAAATCTCTACCACTTCAAATAAGATGATACACCAATCAAAAGGTCTTTAAAGGGTTGTAACGTGGCTTGGGTTAAAGATGTGGATAAAGGCTGAAAAAAAGGCGGTTAGAATCGAGATCAACTTGATAAATTACCTCACTGGAAAAATAAACTAACATTAAATAATTACATCAATCACATTTATTAAGGATAAACATGTAACACCCTATGATCTTCATCCGTCGCTGGAATAGATTCATAAATAATTACATCAATCACTTTTATTGTTTCACCGGCAATTTGCCTGCTAGGTATATACCTGAATTTATCACCGGCACGAGGCCTGCTAGCTATAAACCTAAATTTATCACCGGCACAAGGCCTGCTAAACATTAAGTCTGAAACTCATTCACCGGCTTTATGCCTGCTAGGCTCATGGCCTGAAACAATTTCACCAGCTAAAAGCTTGCTGAGCCATAGGCCCTGATAATAATTCGAATATAAATTTCACAAATTCATAACATATACACTTCTTGTATTTATGCATTTCACATAAGCTAATCACATTAGTCCACTTTGACTTCATTCACGTATAATCACTTGATAACTATCACACCATTGCTTCTTAATTTACCATTACATATCTTCAATCTAATGAATACAACCCACGACAATATGATCATAACAAATTCCCTTATTTAAATCTCATGCATACTATTCGGCTTCAAGTATGTGTATATATATATTTATGCTAAAGGTATGGCTAAATTCTCGTGACATATCATGATTCATTCACAAATAGCTTATGTTTAAATACTGAAAACTTACCTCGAGTATTTTCCGAACAACTATGGGTCGGCTACTCAACTACTTTAGCTTTTCCCTTATCTGAATTTGTCCCTCTATGCTCTTGAGCTTAATTCAAAAATTTTAAACTAATCATTATTCGACTATTCAAGCATTACTTCAAAATATAATATATATACATATTCGACTTTCACATATATAGATCATAGTAAAAAAAATAAAATACATTATAGGTCATCTTTGACCTTTCTATTTTCATCAATTTGAACCATTCCTTGGACAAATATTTCATTCGGCATTAAGATACAAACAAGTTAATATTTTCTTTATACGCACCCTCAAGACCACATGCATAATTTATTTATTTTAACATATAATCCACATAGCCAAAGTACATATAACCCTAATGACCGAACAATTTAAATATGTATATCATCAAGGTTCTTATGATCTAACCCTTAAACCTCATAGCCGAATATTCATTGTATATCTAACTCACATACACAAGCACAAAACTCATATGGCTATTATATAATTTGATAAACAATCACACACATACAACCATATATATATATAACATGTTCGAATATGCTATTATAAATTAAGTACATATTGCGTTCTTAATATGGATTTCAAGGCTACACTTAACAATTGCATTTATTCTTTAATAATAGACTAAAACCATCATAGAACATTTTCCTAACTCAATACCTTGCATATCCGAATTTCATTAATCTATAGACACACACCTCCAAATATAATATCATAGAAGAAGTGCCGAATTACAAATTGTAATAAAATCAAAACATAAATCTTACCATGATATAAACATATTAAAACATTTTTTGTTTATCAAATTTGGACACAACAAAATAACTTTAGATATCAGATCTCAAAATTAGTTTACAACTATCTAAATCACTTAAACATCCAACACCCAATTTTTCTTTAACTAAGCACATTTTCGGCAACGACAAAGGCAATGTAACAAACCTTTAATCCAACTTGTAATTTTTGCATATCACATTCAAAGCATCCACTCCATTCCATCATTTTAAACACAAACATTACTCAAAGATTACCCTAGTTCACATTCGACAATTTCACAAATACACAAGCCGATTTTTTTCCCATCATCTAAACTACTTATATGAACATTAAACTATCTCAAACATCACCCATTTGCAATTATTCATTAAAATTTGAAGGAAACAATCTATCCCCTTCATTATCTACCATGGCCGAATGCTCAAATCATCACCCAAATTCAAAATTTTGACATGGGCTAAGTAAGGAACTTGGTAACTAACTTAAAATAAGCTAAAATTTCAAGAACTAACATGAATTTCTTACCTTAATTCATGCCTAAGATGACCGAATGGTTTTTGCTCTCCTTTTCTTTCTTTACATTCGGCTAAGAAGAAAACAAAGATGAACACTTTTTTTTCTTCACCCTTTTTCTATTTTCAATTATCGTTATTTTATGATATAAAGCTATTTAGTTGAAATAATACTAATAGAAAATACATATATTTTATATTAAATAACAACATGGCCGGCCACTATCTTAAAGTGGATAATTTGACATGCAAGTCCATTCTTTTTTTTTTCATGCATTGATAGACCACTACAATATAACCTATCATGTTTTCAAAATTTCCCACATAAGTCCTATTTAATAAATTTCACATACAAATGACAAAATCAAAGCACAAAACTTTCACACATGCACTTACACATATAGTAAGCATAAAATATAACGTTTAATTATTTTTATAACTCAGTTTTGTGGTCCAAAAACCACTTTTCGACTAGGGTCAAATTAGGGCTGTCACAACTCTCCCCCTTAAGAAATTTTCGTCCCCGAAAATCTTACCAGCGAATAAATTAGGATATCGCTCTTTCATGGAGTCTTCAAGCTCCCACGTAGCTTCTTCAACCCCGTGTTTGACCTACAACACTTTCACTAACGAAATTATCTTGTTCCGTAATTCTTTCACTTCGTGAGCAAAAATACGAACCGGTTCCTCTTCATAGCTCAAATCAGACCGAATTTCTATCTCTGATGGACTAATCACTTGAGAAGGATCAGATCTGTACCGACGGAGCATCGAAACATGAAAAACATTGTGAATCTTTTCAAGTTCAGGTGGCAAAATTAGTCTATAAGAAACCAGCCCAATCCGTTCTGTAATTTCGTATGGTCCGATAAATCTTGGGCTCAATTTGCCTTTACGGCCAAATCTGAGTACCTTTTTCCACGGTGAAACTTTGAGAAACACTTTTTCTCTGACTTGATACTCAATATCTTTTCGTTTCAAATCCGCATACGATTTTTGACGATCTGATGCTACTTTCAGACTTTCACAGATCACTTTAACTTTTTGCTCGATCTCTTTAATCAAATCAACTCCGTAAATCTTATTCTCACTGAGTTCGGTCCAAAACAAAGGCGTACGACATTTACGACCATACAAAGCTTCGTAAGGTGCCATCTTGATACTCGATTGAAAACTATTATTATATGCGAATTCAACCAAAGGCAAGTATCGTTCCCACGAAGCATTAAACTCAAGGATGCAACATCTCAACATGTCCTCGAGTATCTGAATAATTTGCTCGGATTGACCATCGGTCTGGGGATGAAAAGCGGTGCTAAAATGTAACTTAGTACCTAATGCTTCTTGCAATTTCTTCCAAAACCGTGATGTGAATCTCGGATCTCTATCTGACACAATAGAAGTAGGTACCCCGTGTAACCTTACAATCTGAGAAACGTACAGTTCGGCTAGGTTATCAAGTGAATAATCCGTACGTACGGGAATAAAATGAGCCAACTTTGTCAATCTATCAACAACAACCCAGATTGCATCTTTCTTGCTTGGTGACAATGGCAACCCAGATACAAAATCCATCGTAACCCGATCCCATTTCCATTCGGGTATCATGATCGGCTAAAGTAATTCCGAAGGAACTTGATGTTCCGCTTTCACTTGTTGACATATCAAACACTTCGAAACAAAGTCAGAAACGTCTCGTTTCATACCATGCCACTAGTATTACTGTTTCAGATCGTTGTACATTTTCGTACTGCTATGAGCCTTGCTCAAAATTATCGGAATAAGCTCTGAATTTCTCGGAACACATAGTCGATTTCTGAACCTCAAACAATCATTGCTATCAATCAAAAATTCTGAATCCTGTTTCGATACACATAGTGCTCGTTTTGCAACTAATTCATCATCAACTTTTTGAGCTTCACGGATTTGTTGCATCAATAACGGTTTTGCTTTTAACTCCGCTACTAACACACCATCAGCGGACATAGAAAGGTGCACATTCATTGCTCGCAGAACAAATAGTAACTTACGGCTTAAAGCATCAGTGACCACATTAGCTTTTCCCGGATGATAATTAATGACAAGCTCGTAATCTTTCAATAATTCTAGCCACTGTCTTTGTCCCAAATTCAAATCTCTCTGAGTCATCAAGTACTTGAGACTTTTGGGATCAGAATATACATGACATTTTTCCCCAAACAAGTAGTGGCACCAAATTTTTAAGGCGAAAATAATAGCAGCTAACTCGAGATCATGAGTTGGATAGTTTTTCTCGTGAGGCTTCAACCGTCTCGAAGCGTATGCTACTACTCTACCCTCTTGCATCAATACACAACCCAAACCATTCATAGACGTATCACTGTAAATCACAAATTCTTTACTGGATTCTGGCTGGACTAACACCGGAGCTTCGGTCAAAAGAGTTTTTAATTGATCAAAACTTTTCTGGCACTTTTCTGACCATTCAAATTTGGTATCTTTCTGAAGCAACTTTGTCATCGGTGTTACTATCATCAAGAAACCTTTCACAAACTGTCTGTAGTACCCGGTAAGTCCCAGAAAACTTCAAACTTTCGAAACATTTCTCAGAGCCTTCCAATCGAGTATAGCTGAAATTTTACTAGGATCAACTCGGATACCCGATGCGGATACAACATATCCCAAAAAGCTGACTTCCCTCAACCAGAACTCACATTTACTAAACTTCGCATATAATTGCTTGTCTCGTAAAATCTGCAATACTAACTTCAAAATGTCATCTAAAAACACGACTACAAACCGATCCAAATACTGTCTGAAAATTCGATTTATTAGGTCCATAAAAATAGCAGGGGCATTAGTGAGCCCAAACGGCATCACTAAAAACTTATAGTGTCCATACCTCGTTCTGAAAGCAGTTTTAGGCACATCAGAGTCTCTAACTCGCAATTGATAATAACCAGATCTCAAGTCTATCTTTGAAAATACTGAGGCTCCTTTCAGTTGATCAAACAAATCGTCGATTCGCGGCAACGAATATTTTTTTTTTATCGTTACCTTATTAAGCTGACGATAATCAATACACATTCTCATGGTTCCGTCTTTCTTTTTCACAAACAGTACTAGTGCACCCTAGGGAGAAAAACTCGGTTGAGCAAAACCTCTATCTGTCAATCTTAAAACTGAGATTTCAATTCTTTTAGTTCAGTCGGTGCCATACGATACGGAGCTATCGAAATAGGTGTAGTCCCTAGCACTAGTTCAATGCCAAACTCTACCTCCCGAACAAGTGGTAATCCAGGTAATTCTTCGGGAAATACATCCGAAAACTCACAAACTACTAACACTGTCTCAAGTTTCTTTTCGGACTCTTTACTATTCAGAACATATGCAAGATAAGCTTCACACCCCTTTTTCATATATTTCTAAGCTAACATCGAAGATATCACTGCCGGTAATCCATTTAAATCAGTAGATTCAACTCGGATTATCTCATCATTTGAACACTTCAAGTCAATTGTCTTTCGCTTACAATTCACTTCTGCATCATGCACAGTTAACCAGTCCATACCGAGAATGACATCAAACTCGTCAAACGGTAATAACATTAAATCAGCCAGAAAGCAAGAACCTCGAATCATCCGGGGACATTTCTTACACACTTTTTCAAACAACACGTAACGGCCCAAAGGATTTGACACCCGAATCACAAACTTAGTAGACTCAACAGGTAGAGTCTTACTGGATGCCAAAGTTTCACACACATACGAATGAGTAGAACCAGGGTCAATCAAAGCAATAATATCAGTATAAAAATGAGTGAAAGTACCGGTAATAACATCCGGTGAAGAAGCGTCCTCGCGCGCTCGTATAGCATAGGCTCTAGCAGGAGCACGAGCCTCAGAACGTACTGCAGTATTCTTAGTCCCTCTCTAATTTCCACTAGCATTACCCGCAGATCTAGGTGGTCTACCTCGCGTTGCAGTGTTACTAGGTCTCCCACTCGGATCAGTATTCTGTTCAGCTAATTTCGGACAATCTCGGATAAAATAATCAGCTGATCCATATTTGAAACAGGACCGGTCACGAAATCTACAACTTCCTAAATGTCATTTGCCATAATGATTGCACTCAGATCTGTCCTGACGATCATTGCCAACACTGGCAACAGAGGTGGCTCGTGTACTCACAAGGGGTCAATCACGGTCCCGTCCAGAAAAACCTGATGCATTCTTAGATCGGCCTGAGTCGTCCCTAAATTTATTAGATGACTGATGAAAAGATTTTCTTGAAGATCTTTTACGAAACTCTCTAGCTCCATCATCATCTTTTCTTTTCTTTTTACCGAGCTCTTCAACTTTACAAGCTCGCTCGACAAGTACTACAAACTCTTTAGTTTCCAGAATACCCACCAACAATTTAATGTCTTCATTCAACCTGTCCTCGAAGCGTTTACACATGATAGCCTCAGACGAAACACATTTTTGAGCATATCTACTAAGTCTGACAAACTTTCGCTAGTAATCAGTAACTGTCATAGAGCCCTGTTTGAGCTTGACAAATTCTTTCTGTTTCTGATCGATGAATCTTTGACTGATATATTTCTTGTGGAACTCGGTTTGAAAAAATTCTCAAGTAATCCATTCTCTCGGCACAACTGAAATCAAGGTATTCCACCAATAGTAGGCAGAATCACGCAACAGAGATATGGCACATTTTAAGCACTCATCGGTTGTACATGATAATTCATCAAACACGCGAATGGTGTTATCGAGCCAAAACTCAGCCTGCTCGGCATCATCACTATCAGTAGCTTTGAATTTAGTAGCCCCGTGCTTTCGAATTCTATCAACCGGGGGCATGCTTAACCTCAACGGTCGACTATCTGAAGTACCACAGGTGCAGGGTTTGTATTAGTCGGAGGTGGGGGTTGTGCAACAGCAGGATTAGTTCGAACGTATTGGGTAAACCAATCGTTCATCATAGCATAGAAGGCTTGTTTAGCCTCATCATTTTGATTACTTGCATTTAGTTGAGAGTCAATGGCCGCCATCCGCGCGCGAGCAGCGCTACACTCTCTCATCGCCGCCATCTTGTTCGATCGGCATCAGAATTCATTACTATACGAAAAGCACATTTCAACTGTCAGAAATCATCACACTATCGTATTAACACTATATGGCATGTATAGCTAGGTTCACACACTCTACGTTAGTCCTAGACACCCTATGACCTTCATCCGTCGCCGGAATAGATTCATAAAGTATTACCTATCAAAAGATAGATCAGACAAGCCATTCATAATCAATCATGTATAACAAAATATAGTTCTTTAATCTTTCAACTATGAACAAATTTTAACCAAGGTTAAAATAACTAATAAAGTTCAAGATATTTGACACATAATTCCATTGAACCATATACTCGTGTTTAGAAAATTTAGCAAGCAATTTTCGCATGGCTAGAATATTTACAATTTCAAAATATATCTTGTTTCAAAAGAGAGTTAAGCGTATACATGCCATATTTCAAAACATAAACTATCAAAAAGTACCAAAACAGTGACGATAGTGTAGATGACTTCGAACGTGAATTCCCCGAGCTCGTAGCTTTCAAATAAGATCTATAAAATAAGACAACATAAAACATTCACAGTAAGCCATTAAGCTTAGTAAGTTTTAAGTATCTTAAACAACAAAACTTATTTATACACAGTATAACATATTCGAAATGTAACACTAATTAGCCAAATATACATAACCACGTTAAATCCATTTCATTAACTTATTATTTCTTCAGAGTTCAAATTTCATAATCACACCTTCTAAATGACTCATAGTAATTCATCGATTGGACCTTATAAAGTTATTTCAAATCATTTCATTCATATATAATTTCAAAGATCATAATTGTATATATATAACATATACTTTCATGTACTAAATTCATAATGGCCGAATATAACTACACACAACCACATTTCATATGCTTCTCTTTTCAATTCATTTATGCATAACAACTTATGCGTACCTGGACAATTTAATCTATCGAATGAATCTAGATGTCATGTAGCATAATCTCATATACATAGACTTTTATTGTTTCACTGGCAATTTGCCTGTTAGGTATATACCTGAATTTATCACCGGCACGAGGCCTTCTAGGTATAAACCTGAATTTATCACCGGCACAAGGCCTGCTAGACATTAAGTCTGAAACTCATTCACCGGCTTTATGCCTGCTAGGCTCATGGCCCGAAACAATTTCACCAGCTAAAAGCTTGCTGAGCCATAGGCCCTGATAATAATTCGAATATAAATTTCACAAATTCGTAACATATACACTTCTTGTATTTATGCATTTCACATAAGCTAATCACATTAGTCCACTTTGACTTCATTCACGTATAATCACTTGATAACTATCACACCATTGCTTCTTAATTTACCATTACATATCTTCAATCTAATGAATACAACCCACGGCAATATGATCATAACAAATTCCCTTATTTAAATCTCATGCATACTATTCGGCTTCAAGTATGTGTATATATATATATTTATGCTAAAGGTATGGCTAAATTCTCGTGACATATCATGATTCATTCACAAATAGCTTACGTTGAAATACTAAAAACTTACCTCGAGTATTTTTCGAACAACTACGGGTCGGCTACTCAACTACTTTAGCTTTTTCCTTATCCGAATTTGTCCCTCTATGCTCTTGAGCTTAATTCAAAAATTTTAAACTAATCATTATTCGACTATTCAAGCATTACTTCAAAATATAATATATATACATATTCTACTTTCACATATATAGATCATAGTAAACAAAATAAAATACATTATAGGTCATCTTTGGCTTTTCTATTTTCATCAATTTGAACCATTCCTTGGCCAAATATTTTGTTCGGCATTAAGATACAAACAAGTTAATATTTGTTTTTTATACGCACCCTCAAGACCACATGCATAATTTATTTATTTTAACATATAATCCACATAGCCAAAGTACATATAACCCTAATGACTGAACAATTTAAATATGCATATCATCAAGGTTCTTATGATCTAACCCTTAAACCTCATAGCCGAATATTCATTGTATATCTAACTCACATACACAAGCACAAAACTCATATGGCTATTATATAATATGATAAACAATTACACACATACAACTATATATATATATATATATATATATATATATATATATATAACATGTTCTAATATACTATTATAAATTAAGTACATATTGCGTTCTTAATATGGATTTCAAGGCTACACTTAACAATTGCATTTATTCTTTAATAATAGACTAAAACCATTATAGAACATTTTCCTAACTCAATTAGTTTCTCAATAACATTAGTCATGTTGATCATGCAACTGGAAACACAGTGGTACGAGTAACAATAACATATATTGTAATCCAATAACAATAACATATGCCAATCAAGTAACATGGATATATAGTAAAGATTTAGTCTATCTGATCATAGATTGCAACATTATTTATAATATCAAGGACTGAGTTGAATGAGATAAAATACTAAAATAGTTCAGGGATCATGCAGGGACTAATTTGAACAGTTTACAAAAAATCTGGGCAAAATTGTAAAATAAGGGCACAAGGCCATGTGCAATGGCTTAAGCTGTGTGGAGGGGTTACACGACTGTGTGGCCAGGCCATGTAACAAACTATGGCCGTGTGAAACATGCAAAATTAAGCCACAAGGGATACAAGACCATGTGGAGGGTTCTAGGCTGTGTGAGAATCAAAATATCCTAAGGTTTCAGGGGGACATGGCTATGTGGGGGGCCGGGTTGTCCACACGCCCATGTGGCCTTAATCCGAGGCATAGTTTGCCCCAATTCACTTGTAAAAGAACACATACCCTTCACCAAGAGCCCGAAGAACGTTTTGCTTGATCAAATAGGGTCTGACACACCTAAAATACGTCTTTCAAATGATATATTAGCACGAATGAACAATTGATTTTAGGATTCATCAAGATTATCGAAAGATTCGATGAAAAATCGAGAAAGATCATTTAATTGATCGGAAGATTACCGTTAGTTAGAAAATCTATAAAGATTCAAGATCAAACTTCGGGATTTGAGGCGTACTTACTGCTTCTTAACAAAGATTGGGGGGAATTCTAATGACAATTATGATTCTAGTAGGAAAATAAGTTAACAGAGATTGACTTTGATTCGGGAAAAGCAATAATAATTCAACAATTGAAAGAGATTATTTTGCAAAGAAGAAAATGAAAAAGAAAACGAAGAAGAAATAGGAATAGGAATAGGAGAGCAAAAATTCTAATTGGAATGGAAAAAGAAACATAATCCTAGTGTAATTAGGGAAAAAAAGACTAAATAGCTAGGGTTTTCAATTTTTTAAGGGCTACATGGTAATTTACCCATGCTGCCGAATATAAAAGGAAAATGGGGATGAATGGCATGGCTTGATCTTGGTATGCAAAGGTAACAAGTTTTTACTTCCAATAATATTTGTTTTAGGATTGTTTTCATCCTAGTTTGCCGAAAATGAAAAAAAAAAAATTAAAATAAGAGAAGAATGGATTAAACCTAAGACCTTTAAAGTATGCACTAACTACTTAACCATCAATTACTCGTGCAATGAATAATGCCTTTTAGGATAATTTCTTTTATTAGTTGTATTTAACATATTTTAAGGATCATGAGTATTAGCTTATAGTATTGAATTTCAATTTGATTTAGTCTTAAATTTTTTATTTTTTATTAAATAGAAGAGTGTTTACTAATTCCACTTATAAACTTTTTAATAATAAAATAATAACATGTAAAGCAAAGAGACATACCACTTGTCGTAATTTTAAGGTTCAATAGTAGTTTAATTAAATTTATATGATAAAATCAACCTATAAAGGAATAATTTATTAATTTATTATAATTTTATGAAAAAAATGAAATTAATAAATATTTGTACAAAACAAAATTTTATAACAGTGACCATATAATAAAATTCTTTTTTAAGTAATATAATATCTCGTCTATCAAATACTTGAATCTTATATTTTTATAATTCTATTACGAAACTTAATCAAAGATTTAGCAAATCAAACACACCTTTAAAATATTTTACCATTACAATATATTTTGCCATAAATTAATACAATCTTGAGATGAATATTTTATTTAAATGAAAATTAATTTTTAAAAATATGGGTTTTTAATTATACTCACAAGTGTTGAAGATATCAATATCAAGTTTATTTTTTAATAAACTTTGATTCCCATTTAATATGAATTTATTTTAACATTGACACCATAAATATCGAAATTAAGTTCAAGTTTGTACTATTCGATTTCCCCAACAACATTAATAGACTTAACCCTTTACCCCTTTCAATTAAATCCTTAACTTCAATTTTACTTAAACTTCAAAAATTAAAATCCTTTCAAATTTCACCCAAAATTTACAAATATAAGTATTTATTAATTTTTATATCTTATTTGCTAACAAAGAAATTTAGAAGTGGATTAGTAAGATAAAGAAAAAAAAATACATAAAAAAAAAGAAGAAAGAGCTTATTGATGTTATAATCGACTAAAGAATGAAATTTGTTGTGCCGAATAAATTGAAAGCCCAAGTAAATAATTCAAATCTCAAAATTAGAGTAAGATAAAGGGCCAGTTCTGCATTGCTTTTCAAAAGTACTTCTGGCTCTAAAAGTACTTCTGGAAGAAAAACTGTGTAGAATAAGCTGTTTTTGGCTGAAATTTTTAGCTTTTCCTCTCCCAAAAGCACATTTAGTGCTTAATTACTTTTTCACTCCTCCAATAATATAGTACTTCTCCTTTTTTTCTTGGTACTTAATTACAAATGTGTTAAAATCATTAATAAAAAATAAAAAAATATTTTTTAAAATACTAATTACAAATATTTAATAGTTATATTTAAATATTTAAAATATAGTTTATATATTCTAATTAAAATTAAATTTTATAAATAATTAATATTTATTGCTTAAAAATATTTAAAATTTATATTTTATATATTAAAATATTAACAAGAAGTTATAATAATTTTTTATATTCTTACTAAAATATAATAATATTAACTAATTTAAATATTATTTAAATGCATATTTGTTACTTGATAATAACATGTCTAAAATGGACATTTTATTTCTCAAAAGCACTTTTTGACAGCAATCCTAAACACTCAAATTTTAAACAAAACTTTTCAAAAGCACTTCTCAAAAGCACTTTTTCACATTACTTTTCAAAAGTATTACCAAACTAGCCCAAAAACAAAGTCGGATTTAATTACTAAAAAGTAAAAAAAGTAAAATAAAGAACTAAAAAAAAAAAAAAAGAAGAGAGTATATTGCCTTATAATACTCTTAGAAAAACTTGCTCCAAAAAAGTCAATGATGACTACATGTATTTTTCCCTATGAAACCCGTTAGAGAAATACTCTTAAAAACATCAGGCTTTAAATATTGAAAATTTTGAAATTTTACAAGGCTTAAAAAATAATAAACTTTAATGAAAAGCAATAGTTGAATCACCTAAACTCTAAAAACACTCTTTGCATCTCACACAAAAAAAATCAAAGGAAAAATATAACTTTTTTCAATTCTATCTAATTTGACTCATTAAGTCTCCTTTATATAAGCATTTACATTGTAACAGCCCATTTTCAGTGGTTCTAAAATCTCGTTCTCTGATGATCGTTTGGCCAAGTTTTGTGCTCTTGCATGGTAAACTAATTTAAGTCTATTTTGCATGGATTTTGTGTTTTTAAGATTGTTGTGCTTCGATCTAGTTAATAGTGATGTTTGTTTCTAAAGCTGTTAAAGATTTCATGAGATTGCCATTGTTGAATGCTTGAAATTGTGGTATTAAATGATTAGATTAGAAGAGAGGTTATGAAAAAGGATCACTTGGTAAAATGAAAATTTGTTAGTTTTGAATATCAGGATTGAAGTGTAGACATTTCGAAACTAATTTAAGATTTCTATAAACTTTGTTATAAAAGGGCTCGACTGTATAATGTGTTTAGTTTAAGATAATTTCGAATGATAGAATTGAACTGACTTATATGCTTCATAAGTTGATGAATGATATTGGTTGATAACAATTGAATTAAATTATGTTATAGATCAAGATTTGAATTCGCCGAAAGAATATTGCGGGAAAGGAAAAGTTGTTAAGTAAACTATATCGTGGCGTGTTATCATTCACCCAAAGTTGTGGTAGACTCTTAACTTCGTTTGGTTCGATCTAAGTGGTATGTAATAGACGTTTGGTTATTTGTAAAAAAATATGTTAAATTTTGAAGGTGATTACTTTGGACACTCTTGATGTATGTAAATAAAATGAACTCAAGTTCTATTATGTTTCGCATTATAAGTTCCATAGGACCTATCACAGTGTGGGGTATCCGTGGGACAGTTCGCCATTTAGGTATCTGTAGGAAATTATGAAATTAAATGTCCTCATTACTTTCCTCAATATTTGTGTCCAATGGATAATCCGCAGTTTAGCCATCTACAATTCAATACGCAGTTGGACAACATGTAGGATCGGTTCGCCACATATTAGTCTGTGGTACGGTCCACCATGTATGTATGAAGTATGTGTATGTTATGTGAGTCTCGTGTGGTAACATCCTATAGCTCAGGTCTGACGACCGAACCTTGTAAAGGGTGTTACATACATAATAATAAAAGAACTATAAACTTCTAAGAAAATATTATAAAAATTGATACTAATAATTTAATCTATAGTTGAGCTCTATTTAATGAATAAACAAGTAACTAAAAACTCTTAAAATTAATTAAATATTCAAGTTTACAAGTCTTATATAACTAAAACTCCAATCAAATTAATAAATATTTAATCTCTTAAATAAATTTCAAAGTAATATAAAACTCTAAAACTTAGTTCTAAAGAATAACAATTGGTGGTTAAAGAGACTTCCTAACTTTTCAACCAAAAAATTCCCATATTAATTTGTATAGAAAATTTTGTTTGCTCAGTCTTCACTAAAACAAGTATAAGTTGGGCTCTCGATTTCAAATTAACGTGTTTTAAAGTGCTTTGTAAACATAAGAGATGACTCTTTGATCCATAAGAAGAGAACTTAACCTAGAAATATTTGGATCCCATCCAAAAATGCATTACAAGTTGGTTGATGTTCTATACTTAAACTCAAATGAAATTACCCTTCTCGGTTTGCATAATTATCACGTGGGAAAATGGTTTTGAAAAAAATCCAGTTTGAAAATGGTTTTCTTACATAGTGAAAAATTAAAAATTTAAAAATTGACTCGATTTATGATATTTATAGTAACAAACCCTAACAGAATTTATACCTGCATTTTCAGCTTAGTGGACGTTTTTTGTTCCCAACTTTCAACCAAACGATCTTCTCCACTATTCTCATACCACAAACTGCTTCGAGTGTGGGATCGAACCAGTTGGATCGAAGTGCAGAACTAGAAAAAGGTTTTTTATCTTTTATTTTGGTGAAAACAAAAATTCTCCCTTGTTAATAGAAACTGGTAGAATTGTTATTCTGGAAAAATATATTTAATAGTGGAGAATAAATTCTCTCTATATTTTGGTACAATAGCAATCTCTAGAAGTTGTGTGTAATGCCCTACCGGTGCCATCTATTTATAAGAAGAGAAGGTAGAATTCTTATTGAGTTGTAGTGGTTTATTTTAAATAGAAAAACAACTTCCTACTTAGAGTAGGAGTGGGGTGGACGACACACTCTAGTATTTCTACTAGGGTTGTCGCCCCCTTCATGTTATATAAGGGGTTTTATGCCTCTCTCATATTGGGTCCAATTTTGAGTACTTCCTAGGCCTTTTGACTTAGAACTCTATAATGTGGTCCAACCCGATTCGATTTTTATAATTCCCAAAATAAATTTTAATATTCTATATTAAATAATTTTCTCATCCTTATTTTACCCCTGATAAAATTTTAACGATTTTACTCATAAGTAAAATTTTTTACGATTATACCTTTCGTAAAATTTCGAGAAAACATGTCCAATATTTCATAACTCAACTGTACACTATGATTGAATAGTTTGTTTTCATTTTCGAGCTTTAAAACAACTCAAAAAATATAAACTCATTCTTCCGACTATTTTTAAGTAATCCATATAGAATTGCAAATGGATCATTTCCATTTTTGGAAACCTACATTCATTTCCAAATGATTCTATTTTTCCATTTCAAAAAAAAAAAGAAAGAAAGAAGAAGAACCATAATCATTCCTGAATGTTGTCCATTTCTCTTTTCCTATTTATTCTGTTCATTTTATTCAAATTCAGCAATTCATTTCTAATTTCAACGAGCTAACGGAGGAACCGATTGGACTCAAATGATTTATAAGTAAGTTTCAACTTTTCTCCTATTAATTATAAACTCATTTAATCACGAAGTCATTCTACTATAGTATTATGATTAAGCTCTCCCAAACGACATACCATTACGAAAGCAACTACTCAGTGCTCGTCTAATGACCTTGTCATAAGTGTATTACCCTCATAGGATATCCTAGATCTCTTTGGGATAATATCTACTCTCCCAACCTGATCCTATTTGATCTCATGATAACCAAAACATCTTCTTTCATGAAAGTTCAATCACTATCAAATAGTGAAAAAGTCAACCATCACAAAGACGAATGACCCGTGGCCACGTTTACTTTTCATCAACCGTATAATGCCTATGAAAGGACATCATTTATGCATGTCTTAGGCTATGAATTCAACTATTGTGAATGACACTACATACTATAGAAGTTGTACACCCAACGCACTAGCTTCCGGTTCCTTATCTATTTGAACTCAGGCTTTTACTGACATCAAAGTGTACGAGTCATGCATACATAGTCTGCCATCCACTCAAGATTTAGATATGCCACACTATGAACGTCACAAGTAAATAAATCTATAAACGAATTCAGGATCTATTTTGCTTAGGTCTAATCTGATGTACTGTCAGTTTAGTCAGTCACATTTATGTCTCTATCTTCTAGGAGTTATCCGCTCCGTTGCCCAAGACAAAACATCTCCCCAATTGGAATTGATAGATGACATATAGTCTTTCAATCGATTTGCTCATTTCTTATTAGACTAAGGACATGTTTAGGTTCATCAACTAATACAAGCTATCTTTCCGTATTACGATCCGACCACGTAATATCGTTTAGTATCAGTTTAAACATTAGACAACCAATGGGAAACATTTTTTTCCATTTTGATTTACGTGAAAAAACCATATGAGGAAAATTATACAAAGTATATTAATGTAATCAATGAATTTGTTTTATTAACCAATTTGTTCGAAAAAATTACAAGTGTTCATTGATGAAAAGACTACACTTATGACACTAGATCCAACAAATGGCTCCATTCAAATGTCTAATCCTAGGATCCTAAGAACTTGAACCCAATGTGAGGAATATTGAAAAGGATTAGTTTAGTGCTACTAAACTATATGAACTGTAACACCCTTTACCGGACTTGACCGCCAAGTCTGAGAAACAGGATGCCATATTCGTTGCTGGAGCAACTACGAATAATTTCACAGTAAAACCATCAATTCACATCATTTATCATGCAATCAACAACAATATAAAATTTAATATCATGAATATTATTTTTCGGGTCTTATATGGGCATACAAATACTTTAAAGTCAACTCGAGATCAAATAATGACCCTTTTTCAACATTATTAAAATTTTAGATCAAATATATATCATAAATAAATTCTACAATTATTCAATCATGCCATAAACACCCAAATACAATGATACACAAACAATTTCAAACCTTAATCGAGCTTACGAAAGCTCTTTTGGTGACCTGGGCACGAATTAGGAACAAATTGCAAAGTTTTGAAAGTTGGGCTCGATATCATGATGTCACCAAACAATTTTTCACATCACGAAATTGTGGTCTAACAAACTGATGGCTAATGTTGCGACGAGGGATATTCCACGTCATGATGAGAACCTTTTTTTTTTTTTGTAAAATTTGGCCATTTGGTACCTATTTCGTGTTAAACTAAACCAATAGCTCTTTTGGTACATAAATACACACTTAAACCTGCACAAAACCAATCCAAAACACATACCAAGGCATCCATTTAACCATTCACAAGATCATCCAAGCCATTACACATCAATTAGACACTTTGCTAAAGCATAACAACCTATGAAATCATCAAGTATTCAAACATTTGATACCCCTTAATTGCATCATGTAACTCAACCATTTCATTCTCAAATTGTTTATTCATATATTTCAAATATAGCTAAACATGTTACCAATATGCACATTTATATACATAACCTATAACCATTCATATTCAAAAATTGTTTAAGGTCTCAAAATAAACCATATTAAAGATTCAAACTTAAGAACATTCAATACAAGCACATACACAACACAACTCCTATATACGTTCCATAAAACTGAGTCCAGACTGTTTAAAAGTCTACCGAATCAAAAGTTTGATAGTGTGAGCTTTGAGGTGATCAACACATTTTGTAAAATGACCACTTCAAAAACAGAAAATGAAACAAAGTAAGCATATCAAATGCTTAGTAAGTTCATAATAAATTAACTTAACTTACCTTATCATTATGATAATTTAAGTAATTAAAACACAAAGGCACAACATGGCATGCCTTTAGCATCCTTATTTATCTATATATACATAAACTATTCTACAAGACAACCTATAAGTTTGCACCTCACATAATAAGATCATAGGATTTAAATTCTTATATAAGGACAACCAAATTACTTTACGTCATACTATTCAACCTTGTTCAATACTAAAACACATCAATGTAACTCACATTCAATCATTTCATTACCATTTAATTTTCATTTTCTATTTGGAGAACTATAATAATTTAAATTCGGATACATGAGATTAATTTACTTCCACGAATTGTAGAGCTGATTTACTTATACAAGTTTTATTTGATGCTGCTCACTCAAACTGCCGAGAATTCGCAACATGTGTTGGATCTTAGTCATCGGTAAAGAATAATTTGATTTGCTCACACAAGCTATCGATCAGGGTTGCTTATATAGACCATTTTCGATGCTGCTTACTCAAGTTGTTGAGAATCTACAACACATGCTGGATTTCAACCATCGATAAGAAACCCTTGATCAACGTCTGGTTCCTTTTTAACCCTAAGGGTATGTTATTCATATCCTAATCATATATTAAGTTCAATCGGCATCATTTCCAGTTCTATATCATTACAAACACTGAAACTGTATACTCACTTTTCACATTTTTAAATAACAATCCATATACATTTTTAACCTTGTAACATCATCATATGCATACTACTAAATCATATATCAATTTCTATCACACCCGGTTACCTAAATTGGCTTAGGAATTTGGGAAAGCTAGGATTAAATTGAAAAGATGAGTAAACTGTCAAACTTTGTTGGGAATTTAGGGAAATCATAGTGACTAAATTGTGAATAGTTGGATTCCAAATCTAGTTTAGTCAGATGAGAACCGTCTGGTTTCAAAGTTGGAAACATAATAATTAAAAATAGATAGTGGAAAGGATCGGCGAAGACCGTGCCCAAGGAGTATATATATGGGCGAAAGTGGAGAACAAATTATCTTAATTCTGTTTGTAAGTCTTTACCTTCCCTAAACATTATCTTCCTCAATCGTTTTGAAGAAAAAGGGAATACAGATTAGGGAAGCTATGCATGCTGTTTCAAAGGCATAAATCTACGACTGGTGATGGAGAAATTGAGGAACTGGTAAGTTTCCTTATTTTTCCTCTTTGTTTAGGAACTGAGGAGAGTAGACTAAGACTATCAAAGCTTTTATATAATTTAAGATTCAGGGTTTCTAAGAAATCATCACCATTGGTTTAACTAGAGTATGGTTGTCATGCTTAGCTGCTAGGATAAAGGATTTGATTCAAAGAATCAAAGTGAGTCCGTAATCCAGTAAAAGAATCAAAGTGAGCATTTGATTCAAATAGTTAGAAAGATTATCGTGTCGTCTACAATTCTAATTGGGGAGATGGCTAGTCTTGGCTATCAGAGTAGTTGACTCCACGAGTAGAGACATAGATGTATTCATTGGTAGAATGATACATTGGACTGGACCTAAGATGAATTAATTTTGAATTTGTTTGTGAATTAATTCACCTGTGACATTCATTGTGTGATTTGCCTAAATCTTGAGTTAATCACTGACCATGCAGATGCAACTCATGTGCTTTGATATAAGTGGAGACTTATACTCTAAAGATGATCGAGCCCATAGCCGGTATGTTGGGTACATTACTTGTGTATGGCATGGCTTTACTAGCAATAGTGGAATTCATAGCTCAATTAAAGATTTAATGATATCCACTTATTGCCATTGTGTGGATTGATAAATATGGAACGTGGTCATGGGTTGCTCATTCTCGAACAAGCAATTTATCACAGTAATTTGTGGACAATGACCATATTAATCATTAAGAAGACACAATGGTGACACTGAGATAAAATAGGATTATATTGAGTGAACAGATTTAACTCAAAGGAATCAATGATATCATATGAGGATAACACACACATGACGAGGTCATTGAACAAAGCAGTTGGATGAATTGCTTTCGTAAAGAGTATACAATAAGGAGTTTTTAATCATGGTACTTCTTGTGGACTGACTCCATGATTAAGTAATTGTGAATTATCGAAGCGATACTTGTGGACATAATTACAATCATTAGAGCCTAATTGTATATGTTTGATTGGTTCATCCGCTAGCTCAACAAAAGCTCGATCGGATTGCATTTGAATCAAAAGAAAATTCTACAACTTTGAGAATAATTTAATTAAGTTGATTTGTTCGATGTGGAATTAAATTATGTGGTCATAAGAATTGTTCAGCTAGAGAATTTGATTAAAGATCTTTCTTGAAAATTTAATTTGGAAAATCTAAGTGAGTTTTAGAAAAATTAATTTTGATCAAGAAAAAATAATATTGATTAAGTAAAATTAAATTAATCAAATCAATTAAAATTAATATGATATTTTTGAAAATTAATTTTCAAGTCAGACAATCGGCCCAATGGGTAATTGGACCTGGGATCATAAATTGGGCCCGGGAGCCCAAAATGGAGACCAAGATCCAAAAAACTAGTTGAATTAGGCCCGGTATATTAAACCGGGCCAACAATCCAATCGGTGGCTAGATTGGATCGGTCGGGTCATCATTGACCCAAACTGAACTGGGAGTAGTTGTATCGGCTCGGGGTGCCGTAAGGGTGTCGCACTTGCATCACAGGATATGTTGGTGTCGGTGGCTGCGGCGGCCGTGTCTCGGGGGCCGGCGGTGGTTGGTCATCGGTGGTTGAACAGTGAAAAGGTCACACTCCTACTGGGACTTTACCATAGAATTTTATTTCAGATTAATTATTTAAAAAATAATATTATTTTAATAGTTTAATTTTAAATTAAATTTAATACTTATCTTAATAGTGTTTTATTAATTTAATAGTAAAGTAATTATTTTAATATTAAATTTAATTTAATGTTTATCAACAAGATAAACATTCTATTATTTTAATAAGTTTTAATATTAAATTAATATATTATATTAATTTAATATTAAAGTGATTAAGTTTTATCATAGTTGAATTCTCTAAACTCTCCCTATATAAAGAGAGTGTTGGATCATTATTTACATACACTTGAATTTAAAAGAAAGTTGTAGAGAGAAAATTCTTTGAAGAGATTATTCCAAAAAATTTCTAGAGATATTTTTCTGATTTACGACTTGACCCAAAAGTTTAAAGAAATTGTAAAATTACCCCACTCATAATTTTTGTGAAAAATTTTCTGATTCGAAGCGATTCTACATTGGGCAGACGTGAGCTTAAGAATAGCAGAGAAGACTACTCGGTCGAAGTGCTTATCCTAAATGAATAAAAAAAATACAATTTTGATTAAGTGTTTATCACTTTAAATATCACAACCAATATCTTGTTTTGGAAAATTTTTTAAAACTCTAGTTTTTCCCTAAATTTATTTTATGTTGCGTTCTCCAAACCCGTTTTTCCAACAAAAGGAGGCTCTGGTGTTTGGATTAGCTAAGCTGTCTATGATGAGGAAAACAAGGTGAGTATCTACACTCCATCTTCTAGTGCTATATGCAGTTTTGGGAAATTACTAATGTTCTTGTTGAACGTAATATTAGGTGAATGATGAATTAATTGGTATAGTGCATTGTTTACTGTTGTTTGCATGGTATGTATGAGTGACACATGCATATTATGGTAGAGGTGACCAACTATAGGTTAGACAAAGTTAGGAATTAGAAAAAGGGGTGGTTTTGTTAGATACCGCCACACGGTCTTGCTAAGTGCAAATCGTGATGTGCGAAGCTCCAGGCCTTACGGAGGGGACACTACGGTGTTCAAGCATCAATGTATAGGTTGGTGAATGGAGGAATGGATGAAATGTGATGGGAAGAGTGAATGAAACACCATGGCTAGGCCATGGGACCGATCGGAGGCTATACACCTAAAGATAAGTAAAACCATGGCTAAAAGACGCAATGGCATCACGCTAAAGATGAGTAAGACCATAGCTGAAAGATACTATAACCTTATGATATAAATATGTAAGGCCTTGGCTGAAAAAGCCACGACATTATGGTAAACGAGACTAAGACCATGACTGGAAGACGCTACGGCTTCCTAGTAGTTCGTCAGGACGATAAATATGGGGTTATATCGCTAAACACAGGAAAATGAATAAGGCCATGGTTGAAAAACACGATGACATCATAGTTAGTTTAACGGGAAACTAAACACAGGATAGCCCACCGGGAAAGAAATCACAGTATGTCCAGTTGGGATGGTAGTTAAAGGAAATCTTCCAGAAGGTTTAACAAGAAGGATTAAAAGTAAAAGATTCTGTAATAGCCCATTTTTAGCTAAATCAGAATAGTGGTTTTGAAACCAAAAATCCAAGGTCAGAAAATTATTTTAATATTATTTTTGGTGTTTATAGAATCTGATTATATATGTGTGAAAGTTTTGTGAAATAATTTTATTGATTGAATGCTTAATTTGAGAAAATGACTAAATCGCGTAAAATGCAAAAGTGGTGTTCTATATGTTAAAAGTGCTTAATTGCTATGGTTTATTAAATGAAAGGTCCTTATGATGTAATTGGACCATTGATAGTGGAATGTGACAAAGATGTCCTTATATTAGATGTTTTAAATGGTTTTTACTAAAGGTTAATATAGTAATTTGTTTATTCATGAATTAATAAACAAAACAAATGTCATATTGTAATAGCCCAAATTTGACTGGGCTTTAAAAGGGCAAAACAGATAAATGGATAAATAAATATTTATTTTAAAGTCCATTTAACAGTCCAGGTTACGAAGCCCAACACATACACCAAACCCAATAAACCTATCAGCCCTTAAAACTCTAACCCGATTACAAAACTTAAGTGGCCCAATTAGCCCAAACTTTTACACTGAGCCGGGAAACCCTAGGGTTTCTGCCTAGCACCGCAACATCTTCTGGAAGCCTCGGGGAGCGTCTGTCCAGCTTCCCGAATCGAGGCTATCAATGCACTGTTGAGGCCATCAATGCATTTTCTCAGCACAGCCCGGACGATTCCTCAGCTACCAATCGGGACTTCTCAGCATACCTAGGGCTTCTCACCACCAGATTTCATGCCTCCATCAACGCCGATGAGTCTACCACTGAGATCTTCACGATTTTCCTGCGAAAAAGGAAAGAAAATTAGTAGGCAGATTAGAACAAGATATAGAAAGAAATCTTGTGATTTCTTTCCTAAAATATGTCAGTTAAAGGCTATAAATCCTTTCTAGGAATTTGTAAATAAAAACCCACGCTTATGATACCCACAATACACAGAGAAAAAGCAGAGATTTACACCCAAGAAGGCAGAGAAGCACACACACTTACACACATGCATACAAAATAGAGTTTTTTTTTTACACATACAGAGAGAAAAAAAAAACACAGAGAGATAGAGATTTACAAACAGTTGTATTCATTCAAAGCAAAAGAAATAAAAGGCAGTTTCTCGTTTTTTTTTCAAGGTAATCGAATCATTTTTTTTATTTTTCACTTACCTGTTTGTTTTCTGGCATGAATACACATATTTAAAAAATATAATCAAGGAAAACAAGAGAGAAAGGGGTTACCTAACGATTCGCAAGGAAAAAGGAAGGGTTTCTCGAACCCTAGCCACCGTGTGCGGTGGTCCTTAGGACGGCGCGTCGGTGCGTAAAGACCACACACGACGGAGCTCAAGGATGAGCAGTGATTGTCCCTTGATCGGAGCTCAGAGGGCCGGAGAGATTTGAGAGAGAATTCTTTCGTTTTTTTTGAGAGACAGGCTAAAATGAATTTCAACAAAGGAAATCAGCCTTATATAGTTTCAACGAAACGACATCGTTTCTGCTTAATCTAATAAGCTCAAAACGATGTCGTTCTAAAGCTTCCAGGGTCCGCGTGTTGATCCGAAAACCCGAAAGAGATCCGCATTTTTTAAGTCTTGGGATAATTGTTTAATTGGTCCCTCTGCATTTTTAAATTTTATAAATCCATTCTATTATTATTATAATTTGGCCCTAATATTTTGTTTCAGTTTTAATTTAGTCCTTGCAATAGCCACTTTAAGTCCTGGATTAAAACGTTGCCGTTTTAGGGGTAAGGGAATTTTTCCCCATGAGTCTCTGGGGTTTACATAGGCATTACAATTGGGTCCAAACCCTTTCTTTTTTAAATTAGCCTCTGATTTTTATTTTAATTCAATTTTAGTCCTTTTTAAAAAAAAAACTTTATTTATATTTTATTATTTACCTATATCTATATTATATTTTATTACATAATATTTATTATACTATTTTATATTTTATTATTATATTATTTTACACTTTAATATATGTTATTTTATATTATTATTACATCATACTTATTATGTATTTTTGTATATTATTATCTATATTATTATTTTGATAGATTTTTGTACAAAATTGGTATTATATATTCTATTAATTATTTATTCATGTTTTTGAAAAAAAATTATACTTTATACCATGTGCTATAAAATTGTTTTTCATTACATATATATTATCTATATTATTATCATGCATTATTAAATATTGTATTTTAATTATATATGTAAATTTTTTAAACAATTACTCACTTTATTTTATATTTTAATACGTATTAAATCTTTTATATATTGTTATATTTTATATCATTTATATATTAAATGCTAGTTTCATAATATTATTAAGTGTTGTTTGTTTGATATATATATGTTACTACATAATTATTATTTTTATATATTATCACATTTGTTTTGTATATATATTTATATGTCTAACTGTATATCATGCATCGTTTTTTAAATTAATTATTACTTCGTATGTTTGTATATTTTGCTTATTCATCTTCAATATATGCTATGTATATCTTAATATGTATGTTGTTATGTAACTAAGATTTGCTATATTTATGTATGTATCTAGTATAGGACCTTTATATTATTGCTATCATATTATTTAAATGCATGTTTTAGCTACCTATTATTGTAATATGCTATCTTACATGTTATAATGTATATATATGGTTCTTCATGCATTAGTTAAAAACGAGATTCAAAAGTTTTCAAAAATAAAATGAGGCAACGTTTTTCATATTTAGGAATTCGGGAAATAGTGCCCTAACATGCTGGGTTGCGATTTCCCGTTTGTCTAAATGCCTAAAGTATCCTTCTAAATAGATTTTGTAAATCACGAGATGATTTCAGTTACGAGAGTTTAAGAATATCGTGTCCTATCATGTTGGATGTGATGTTTGTATTCTTTCGGAGCTAAGGAATCTCGATTTTTTCAAATAATTTCAGTTTTAAAAAAGGGATCTTATTTTTAAATCCTTTCAAATTTTTGACATTAAGAGAGAAATCTATTCAATTTGGTACCAATTTTTGGCGTTGCGAGGGTGCTAATCCTTCCTCGTACGTAGCTGACTCCCGAACCTGTTTTCTTAATTTTCGTAGACCAAAACGTTTTATAAGGTGATCCAATCACACCTAAAAAGGTTGGTGGTGACTCCCATTTTCATTTTTCAAAAGTCGATCCCCATTTTTCAAACATCCCTTTAAAAATGTTCTCGACAGCTTGGCGACTCCGCTGGGGACATCAAGAGAGTCAAGCCAAGAAATTGAGTATTTTTGTCTTAATGTCAGAAGTTTGGGAAATTTAAAATTTGATCCTTTTTACATGTGTTTGCTGCATATGTTTGTTACCTTATTACTGTACATTGCATCTGTATGACCGTTGTGGTTACACCCTTAAGTGGGAGTGAGAAGCTACGCTTTAGTGAGGTTTTCACTTCGTATGAGCTAGTGGATTGCTTCCGGGATACTGTACCTATGTCTTCGTGAGATTTTCATCTCCGTATGGCCATAGGGAAATGTGTTCCCCTGAACTGAACTTGATCTATATGAACCTATAATGGGTGAGGACCGAGGAATCTACTGGTTCAGGTACCCTTGCTTTAGAGCTAAAACTCATATAGTGAACCTTTAAGTGCTTACCCTAGGGAAATAGTGATAACCTTTAGAAAATTACCCTTGTAAGTATTTGCTTATCATTTTTTTATATATATGATACTGACCTATTTTTATTTTGCTGTCATTGCATGTCATTTGGCATTTAAAAGTGTCGATTCACGGCTCAATTTCTAGATTAGAAAGTTTTGTAATGAGGAACGAATACCTTAATAAAGTGGAGGACAATGCTTCTGTCTGTACTTGGTCAGAAAAAACCTAGTTAGAGAAAGGAGATAGTGTCACCGAGGGGTATACGTCAGAGTTATGGGACTTTACTCGTGTTAATTCGAAGCAGAACGGGTCACAGGAGTTGAGAGATATTTGGGCCCAATGGGATGACAAGGCTAAGCAGCTCTTCTATCAGAATTACGGAGACCTTCCCTATTTGCTAGACGTCAAGGTAGATAGGCACTTGTTTCGAGATATGGTACAGTTCTGGAACCCTGTTTATAGTTGCTTTACATTCAGTGATGTTAATCTTGCACCCACTTTTGAGGAGTATACGACTTTACTGCGTTGCCCGAGGATTCAGGATCACAAGGCTTATGTTAGGCCTGCTAGCCTTCCAGCTTTTACGAAGAAGTTGGTAATGATTACTGGGATAAGTGAGCAGTGGGCTGTAGCTCATGTGCAGCAAAAGGGTGATAGTAAGTATATTCCATGGGCCGTTTTGAGGGATTTGATATCGACGCATCCAGATGTGAAGAAAAGGGTCGACGTCCTGGCTTTGAGTATATACAATATGGTAATTTTCCCAAAGGCGTTGGAGCACATAAACGAAGCGGTTGCGAATTTATTCGATCGACTTGGTAAGCAGAACACACCTGTGCCCGCAATCTTGGCTGAGACGATAAGATCCTTGAACGCATGTCGAAGAGCTGGTGAAGGAAGGTTCATTGGATGTGCACAGTTGTTGTTGTTTGGTTTCATAGCCACTTCTGGAAGCTTGATAAGGTTTCTTGCCGAGTATTCTTTGAGGGTTATTCTCTTTTAAAGGAAGCAGTAGACATGCCTAGAAGAGATGACATTTCAGAGAAGAGGTGGATAGACATTCTTCAGAATCTTCGAGAGGAGAATGTTATATGGAAGGCTCCTTGGTTAGTTCCTAGTAAAGTTCTTTACCGATGTGGCAGTTTTGATTGGGTCCCTTTGCCAGGAATTTGGGGAGTTGTTGGATATACACCATTGCTTATTCTAAGGCAATATCGAGCGAAGCAGTTTATACCGGCTACACAGGGTTTAGCTCAGAGTGATTTTTCTTATAAAGGAGATCACTATAAGAAGAGGATGCGAGAGATTTCTAAGGCTTGGAAGAAGGCTTTCTGTATGGAGACCTTGACTGAAAGCTCGACGTCAACTCTTGAGTATAAATGATGGTTTAGTAGAAGAGTCAACGACAATGTCCCTAGGCCAATTTTGGGGGTGGCTCGATCATTAAAGGAGAGCTTACGAGTGATTCCATCAGAGGTGGAAATTATAAAGCAAGAGTTTGAAAGAAAGAATTCGGAGCTTGAAAAGAGAATAGAGAAGCTCGAAGAGGAAAAAATGTGTTTGAGTTTCGATGTCGATGTTCAAAAGATGGAAGTCGAGAAGGTGAAAAAGGAAAAGAGAAAGATCGGGATGACTTAAAGACGTATTACAAGAAAGCACACGTAACGTTAAAAAGGGTCGGATTAGGGAGATCTTTAGAACAGTGGCAGCATGAGATTCAAGAGGAAAGAGCCAAAGTTGAGTATTGGGAGAAGAAGTTCTAAGAGATGCAGCCGTGTAATCAGACCCTAGAAAAGGAAAATCAAGGGTTAAAGGTTAAGGTGACAGAACTTGGGCGATCTCTTCATCATTATCGAATTCGTAACTCCGCAGCCGAGTTAAAAGCAAGTCTAAATAAGATTGAGGAAATGAAGCACAATATTGGAGGGTTGGAAGCAGCACTACAGGACTGTGAGCTACGGATTGAGCAGCTTGAGACGAGAGAAGAACAGTGGAGGGGAGAACTTCACCATCTTCGGGATCAAGTGAGAGATAGAGATCATGTCATAGAAGAAGCCCTAGTTCAGATTCGGGAGGTATACAAGCTGGAACGCTGAATATAATGTATGAGTCATTGTCAGACAAAGGACGAGAGTTAGTATTATTATTGGATAGGGTTAAGACTCTAGGCCTACGGGCAAAAGTGTATTTGTAATCCATTTTATGAAAAGATTTTTGTTCCTTAAATAACATTTTCTAAAATGAAACTGAATCAGAATCGACATCTTTTTGCATTCATGCATTTGCATTTCATCACATCATACGCATTCAACTTTAGAGAAAGACCTTAATTAGTTAAAATTATTAGGGAAAAAGAGAGTAAGGGAAAGAAAATTTGGAAGCAACACATCCTCACGGTACACGCGCTAAGACGAAGAATATGGACCAAAGATTTAAACAGCTACAGAAGGACATGCAAGACCAATTGCAAGAGCAATTGGCAAAAATGCAAAACGACATGAGGGAGCAAATGTTGGAAGCTCAGAGGAACATGATGGCTGAGATGGCTCAACTACTGAGGGCCACTGATAAGGAAAAGGCTTCCATGGCAATCACTGAAGAGGAGAACGAGGGTCATCTTCCTGGTTTCACTCCACCTCACGTACAAACTCAACCTGAGGCATATCCCCGAGGGCCATCTGTCAATAAGGCCTCAATAGGGTCAAGTCGATGCTGGAATCCCCATAAATTTCCCAACTGGCTCTGGATTCAATTTGGGCGACAATCCTGCAAATCCTCTCATTTCTGACTTAGACATGGCTGAAAAAAAGGATTTAAGAACTGAAGCTGTAAGACAGTTGGAAGAACGCTGTAAATGGTTGGAGGAAAAATTTAAAGCTTTAGAGAATGCTGATGGGCATCATAGAGTTGATGCCAAAGATCTAAGCTTGGTCCCAAACTTGGTGCTTCCTCTCAAATTCAAGATGCCAGAATTTGATAAGTACAATGGGAGTACTTGCCCTAAAACCCATATCACGATGTTCTGTAGGAGAATGACTGGGTATGTGAATAATGATCAACTGTTAATCCACAGTTTCTAAGAAAGTTTAATTGGAGCAGCAGCCAAGTGGTACAATCAACTGAGTCGTGCCAGAATAAGTTCATAGAGGGATCTTGCACAAGCCTTCATACAGCAGTACAATCATGTGACTGACATGATTCCGGACAGGATTACGCTGCAAAACATGGAGAAAAAGCCTAATGAGAATTTTAGGCAATATGCACAGAGATGGAGAGAGGTGGCAATGCAAGTTCAACCACCATTGTTGGAGAAGGAGAACACCATATTGTTTATTAACACTCTGAAGGCTCCATTCATCACTCACATGATTGGGAGCACCGCTAAAAGCTTTGCAGATATAGTCATGGCAGGAGAAATGATCGAGAATGCCATAAGAGGTGGCAAAATTGAGGGGGAAACAACCAAAAGATCGGCCTCAAGGAGAAAGGATAGTGAAGTGAATAACACAAGCACCTATAACACGAGGGCAATCACAGTCGGTCAACCTAAAACAGCTGTGGTTGAGCAACAAAGTTCTCCAAAGAAGGAGCCGGGTACAAGGCAGAACACTAAAAGGATGCAATTCACACCTATCTCTGTGATGTATCGTGAGCTTTATTAGAGCTTATACGATGCACATGCTATTTCTCCTTTCCACTTGAAATGACTGCAGCCCTATATCCCAAATGGTATGACACAAACGCTAGATGTGAATACCATGCTGGAATACCAGGCCATTCGATCAAAAATTGCACCGATTTCAAGAAGGCCGTAGAGAGGCTTATTAAGGTGGGGGTAGTGAATTTCGATAATACCCCTAGTACTGAAAACCCGTTGCCAAATCATGGCGACCAAGGAGTGAATGCCATTGGCGAAGCCAGTGAGAAGAGGAAGATATTGCTGAGGTGAGGATGCCTATGAAGGTGATCTGGAAAGAGATGATGAAGAGAGGTATGATAACCTCTAAAAATGCAAGAAGAGGAACAAGGAACTATGGTGAGTTCCATGAAGATTGCGAAGAATTCAAGGCCTTGGTGCAAGGCTTTATAGACAATAAAGAGCTACAGATTTTTGAAGGTAGCTCTAGTGAAAAACAAGTATGTGTGTTGGAGAATGAACAGCAAAGAACCAGTCGGCCAAGGATTATTATTTCCTTGCATGGGAATAATGAAGTGGGGGCATAAACGGTGCCTAAGGTCGTTATCCATAAACCTGTGACCTTTCCTTATAAGGATAACAAAAGGGTACCATAGAGTTATAACTGTCAGGTGTCAATACCGGAGAAGGAGGATATAGCCAGTACTTCTAAGAATGTACAAGTTGAGGGTTCCCATACACGGAGTGGGAAGCGGTATGATACGGTGGACATCAGAGAGGAGCCCATAAAAATAAGGAATGCTAGTTGAGAAAAAGAAAAAGAAGCTGAAGTGCCTGTCAAAGAGCCATTAAAAAAGGAAGAGGCTAAGGAATTTCTAAAGTTCCTTAAGCATAGTGAGTATAGCGTGGTCGAGCAATTGTGTAGGCAGCTGACTCGCATATCAGTATGGGCTCTACTTTTGAGTTTTAAGGCGCATAGGGAGGCATTGATGAAGGTGCTCAATGAGACATATGTCATCCACGACATATCCATTAACAAACTGGACCGGTTGGTGAATAACATAAGCGCAGATAATTTCATCTACTTTAATGATGATGAAATTCCACCAGAGGGCAGAGGGTCAACTAAGGCCTTGCACATCACCACCCGATGCAAGGGGTACACACTCCCAAGCGTACTTATTGATAATGGATCAGCCTTGAATGTTTACCATTATCTGCATTGAATAGATTACCCATTGATTATTCTCATATGAAGACATGTCAAAATGTGGTAAGAGCCTTCGACGGTACAGAAAGGAAGGTGATGGGAAGGATTGACATCCCTTTGGAAATTAGGTCGAATATATACGAAGTGGATTTCTTGGTGATGGCTATCAAGCCTTCCTACAATTGCTTATTAGGTAGGTCGTGGATACACTCAGCAGGAGCGGTGCCTTCATCGTTGTACCAAAAATTAAAGTTAGTGACGGATGGACGGTTAGTAACCATCAATACGGAGGAGGATATTATAGCCGCAGTCACTAGCAAGGCCCCTTATGTCAAGATGAACGAAGAGTCTATTGAGTGTTCTTTTTGCTCTTTAGGATTCGTGAATGTGACTTTCATTTCTAAAGGGAGCGAGCTACCGGTGCCAAAGATAGTAAGAGCTATGAGGATGGCTCTACAAATGATTGTGGGAAAGGGAGCCTTACCAAGAAAAGGGTTAGAAAAATACCTGCAAAGAGAGACTCAGATACCTGAATTAAGAGAGAAGAGAGATCACTTTGGTCTGGGCTTTAAGCCAGACTATAAGTAAAGAAGGAAGGAAGTTGAGAAGCGCCAAGAGGGAAGAAGGGTGCGCTTAAATAGAAGAGAAGTGGAGTGGGAGCCGATGACATTCCCTCTAATATCCCAAACTTTCATATCAAGAGGGTTACTCATAGAAGGAAGTCATCAGATTAATGCTATACAAGATGAAGGATCAAAGCAAGGAATCCTTGAGGACATCCGTCCTTACGAATTGGGAAGCTCTCTGAACAATTGGATTGCGGAGGAACTTCCTGTAGTCTTTAGAAATTTTTCAGAGTAATTTTTGAAACATTCTTCTTACTCTAGGGCCTAGGAGTAATAGGATTACATTTGTGAAATAGGCTTATGATCATTTATCATTTTTTAATAAAACATAACTTTTATTAATTCAAACGAATATTGTTTCATTTTTATCAATCTATATTTCGTTAAATTTTGGCAATTCTTATTCTTTCATTCATAGTACATAAATAATCATTCTTAAATTTATTCATTCTTTGTATATTCTTTATACTTCTCAGATCCTTAGATATCAATGACATGAGCACTGATATATCAAATCCTAATTTTTCTCGCGAGCAAGACATGTCTTTAGAAGAATCTCAGGATTTTGAGGATGTCCAGGACTGTGATGTGTCTTTGGATCTTTTGAGGATGGTAAAACAAGAGGAAAAACAAATCATGTCCTATGAGAAAGAGGCAATAAAGAATGTAGCCTTAGAGGAGGGGAAAGAGGTGAAAATTGACACGCATATTGCTGAAGACACAAGGCAATGACTGATTGAGTTGCTACGTGAGTTTAAGGATATCTTTGCATGGTCCCATCAAGATATGCCAGGGTTAAATACTGATATTGTGGTGCATCGTCTTCCAATAAGACAGGATTGTAAGCCAGTCCAATAGAGGTGGCGAAGAATGAGGCCAGATATCGTATTGAAAATAAAGGATGAAGTCAAGAAGCAGTTTGATGCAGGATTCTTACAAGAGGTGAAGTACTCCGAATGGGTAGCTAACATTGTACCAGTTCCTAAGAAGGATGGGAAGGTATGAATGTGTGTTGATTACAGAGATCTAAATAAAGCTAGCCCAAAAGATAATTTTCCTCTACTACACATAGACACTTTGGTAGATAATACAGTGGGATATTCGTTGTTCTCTTTCATGGATGGTTTCTCAGGGTATAATCAGATAAAGATGCATCTCGAGGACATGGACAAAACCACCTTCATAACATTGTGGGGTACCTTTTGTTACAAGGTAATGCCTTTCGGGTTGAAGAACGCAGGGGCAACATACCAGAGAGCTATGGTGACCTTATTTCACGATATGATGCACAAGAAAATTGAGGTGTATGTTGATGATATGATTGCCAAATCTCGAACAGAGGAGGAACATATTGAATTTTTAAGGAAACTATTCTTGAGATTAAGGAAGTTTCAGTTAAAACTTAATCCGGTAAAGTGCACCTTCGGAGCTAGGTCGAGGAAATTACTAGGTTTTATGGTCAACGAAAAGGGAATAGAAGTTGACTCAGACAAAGTTAAAGCCATGCGAGATTTGCCTCCACCACGTACTCAGAAAGAAGTTTGGGGTTTTCTTGGAAGGTTGAATTATATTGCTCGGTTTATTTCACAATTAACTGAGAAATGTGATCCTATATTTCGCCTCCTTAGAAAACACAACCAAGGTACTTGGAATGAGGAATGCCAGAATGCCTTTGATAAAGTCAAGCAATACTTGTTAAACGCTCCAGTACTATCTTCACCTAGTCCAGATAAGCCATTAATTCTGTACTTGTCGGTGTTTAGTAATTCCATGGGATGTGTGCTTGGTCAACATGACGAGTCGGGAAGAAAGGAGAAGGCGATATACTACCTTAGTAAGAAATTTACAGAGTGTGAGATGAGATATTCGCTCATTGAGAAATTGTATTGTGCTTTAATCTGGACGACTCGAAGGTTAAGACAGTACATACTATATCATACTACTTGGCTTATTTCAAAACTTAATCCCTTGAAGTATATGATGGAGTCAACGGCATTGAATGGGAGAATGGCGAGGTGGCAAATTTTGCTTTTAGAGTTTGACATAGTCTATGTGAGCCAGAAGGCTATAAAAGGAAGCGCGATAGTGGAATTTTTGGCCAGTAGAGCATTGGAGGACTATGAGCCGTTGAATTTCGATTTCCCAAATGAGGAATTGATGTGTGTAGCAACTACAGAGGATTGTCCTTGGAAGTTGAGCTTTAATGGGGCATTCAATGCAGTGGGAAATGGAATTGGGGCAGTCCTCATATCCCCGGATGGCGATTATTATCCATTCACATGCAAGTTAGATTTTGATTGCACAAGCATTATGGCTGAGTATGAAGCATGCATCATGGGACTTCGAGCGGCTATAGAGCGAGGAATAAGAACTTTGGAAGTATATGGAGACTCTGGGTTGGTAATCTACCAGCTTAGAGGTGAATAGGAGACAAGGGATCCTAAACTGATTAATTATCGAAAGGTAGTTTTGGGGTTACTTGAGGAGTTCGATGACATCACTTTCAATTATATCCCGCCGGACGAAAACCAAATGGTAGATGCTCTAGCAACCTTGGCTTCAATGATTAGAGTGAATAAAGAAGACGAGATGAGACCCATTCAGATGAGTATCTTTGAGATTCCAGCTAGCTGTTTTAACATTGAGGAAGAAGAAAAGGATGATAACCCTTGGTATCAGGATATATTGCGATATGTGAGAGATCGTAAATATCCAAAATAGGCAACTGAAAATGATAAGCGAACCTTAAGGAGATTAGCCTGCGATTACATTCTGGATGGGGACATCTTGTACAAAAGAAGAAAATACCAAGTACTATTGAAATGTGTGGACGCCGTAATAGCTAAGTTGATCTTGGAGGAAGTTCACGAGGGTGTTTGTGGGACACACGCTAATGGTTTCACAATGGCTAGACAAATCATGAGGTTTGGATATTATTGGTCTACTATGGAAGGGGGTTGTATCAACTACACCAAGAAATGCCATAAATGTCATATTTAGGGAGATAAGATTTATGTACCACCTTCACCTTTACATGTTATGACTTCTCCATGGCCTTTTTTCATGTGGGGTATGGATATCATTGGGCCAATTTCACCAAAAGCTTCAAATGGACATCGCTTTATTTTCGTGGTCATTGATTACTTCACGAAGTGGGTAAAGGCTGCTTCTTATGCAAATGTTACTAAGGCGGCAGTAAGTCAGTTCTTGAAGAAAGAGATCATTTTTCGGTATGGGATGCCTAAGAGAATCATATTAGACAATGCATTGAACTTGAACAACAAAACAATAGCAGAAGTTTGTAGTCAGTTGAAGATTAAGCATCATAATTCATCTCTATATTGCCCAAAGATGAATGGGGCAGTGGAAGCTGCTAACAAAAATATCAAAAAGATAGTGGGGAAAATGACTGAAACCTACAAAGATTGGCATGAGAAGTTACCATTTGCACTCTTAGCCTATAGAACATCTGTCAGAACTTCTATTGGGGCAACTCTTTTCTCGCTGGTTTATGGGATGGAGGCAGTGTTACCCATTGAAGTTGAAATACCTTCTCTTCGAATCTTATTGGAGATAAAACTGGATGAAGCAGAATAGATTCAATCACGATATGAACAGTTGAACTTGATCGAAGAAAAGAGGCTAAAAGCTATTCGCCATAGTCAGATGTATCAGAAGCGAATGATGCGAGCTTACGACAAGAAGGTTCGTCCAAGAGAATTCCATGAGGGGGACCTTGTACTAAAAAAGATCCTTCCCATTCAGAAAGACTTTAGAGGAAAATGGATGTCAAATTGGGAAGGGCCATATGTCGTGAAGAAGGCTTTCTCTGGAGGTGCATTGATTTTGACGGAAATGGATGGGAAGAGTTTACCCAATCCAGTAAATTCAGACTCAGTCAAAAAGTACTTTGTCTAAAGGAGAGGAGAATCCAAGGTGAAAACTCGCAAAGGATGCATTGAGTTTTCGAAAAAAAATTTGGAGAGGCCAAGGTGAAAACCCGCAAAGGGTGCCTTGTGACCAAAGGGGTTTTGAGTTGAAAACCCGAAAGGGTAGCTTAAATTTTGAAGAGTATACAGTAATTTTGCTATTCAACAAAGAGCGAAGCGCGTTACATATCGGGCCATCAACAAAATACTTTGATTTTTAAACACATGTTGAACTCAAGAAAGACTTTATGAAGCTGGTGTATAAACGCTCAAGCGGCGATATCTAGAGAATATAACCCTTGTCCTGTTTGCTATCTTTAGATTCTATTTCTTCTTAAAGATAGGCTCTCAGATTAATTCTCTTTGTATTTTTGACAAATTCATTCAAATCTAATTATTCTCAGGATTAAATTCATCTTCTATTGTTCTTAAAGTGTGTTGCATTAAATAATGATAGATGAACTAAATAATTTTCACAAATAAAGTTTTGCTCATTACTCTGGAAATTTCTAGATAATACAAGAAACTAAAACAGAACAATTGTTCGAGGAATTCACGTAAGTGAGGTTTGAAAGAACTCGATGAAATTCCTTCTTTGGTCCAAAATGATGATTGGACAAATCAAATGATTCAATCCTAAGAGAAGATTATCTTACAAATATTTTTGATGGGTCATAGCATTTGAAGAATGATACGAACTCACGGGCTGAGTAAGAATGATATTTTGAGAGAAATAAGGATGAGCTTTGACGAAGAAATGAGTAGTGACGTCTGGAATAAGGGTCATATTCATAAACATTTTGCATTATAACAGGTTTAATTAGGAGCTTTTGACTCATTTTGATCATAGCATCCTAACCACTAGGCATGAACTCATACACATTATACAGGTCATGTCCTTCAAGGGACAATGAAGATTGATGAGCCTTAGCCCCCTAAGCAGTAGGGTAACAGGTTAAAGCATAGCAGATCTGACCTTCAGGTGTTTACGCTGAAGCAGATCCAAGATGATCTGGCGTCTCTGTATTGTCAGAAAGCAGATTAAAGATAACAGATTTGGCGTCTCTGTATTGTCAGAGAACAGATCAAAGATAACAGATTTGGCGTTTCTGTATTGTTAGAGTGCAGATCGAAGATAGCAGATTTGGGGTCTCTGTATTGTCAGAGAGCAGATCAAAGATGACAGATTTGGCGTCTCTACATTCGACGGAGAGCATATCGAAGACATAGCAGATCTAACCTTCGGATGTTTCCATATCGAAGTAGATCCAAGATGATCTGGCGTCCTTATGTTTATAAGGAGCAGATCGAAGACATAGCTGATTTAGCTTTCACGTGTTTACGTTGAAGCAAATCTAAGATGATTTGGCGTCTCTGTATTGTCAGAGAACAAATCGAAGATAGCAGATTTGGCATCTCTGTATTCGACAGGGAGCAGATCGAAGACATAGCTGATTTGGCTTTCACGTGTTTACGTTAAAGCAAATCCAGGATGATCTGGCATCTGCATTTCGACGGAGAGCAGGTACATAGCAGGTCTAACCTTCAGATGTTTATACTGAAGCAATCCAAGATGATTTGGCATTGTTGTGTTTACAAGGAAAAAATCGAAGACATAGCAGATTTGACTTTTGGGTGTTCTCACACCAAAGTAGATCCAAGAGAACAGATCTGGCATCTCCATTTCAACGGAGAGTAGATACATAGCAGATCTAACCTTCAGATGATTTTACTAAAGTAGATCCAAGATGATTTGGCATCCTTGTGTTCACAAGGAGCAAATCGAAGACATAGCAAATTTGGCTTTCACGTGTTTATGCTGAAGCAGATCTAAGATGATTTGGCATCTCTGTATTGTCAGAAAACAAATCGAAGAAGCAGATTTGGCATCTCTGTGTTCGACGGAGAGCAGATCGAAGATATCAACATGACAGTCTTGAGTTTGCAATGAGCAGATTGAGGACCATGATCCGATAAGGCTGGGCAAATTTGGTCTTTCTATGAGTCTTTGCTCAATTCCTGTTACACAGCAATGAGCAAAGAGGGGCAGCTGTAATAGCCCAAATTTGACCAGGCTTTAAACGGGCAAAATAGATAAATGGATAAATAAATATTTATTTTAAAGTCCATTTAACAGTCCAGGTTACGAAGCCTAACACATACACCAAACCCAATAAACCTCTCAGCCCCTAAAACCCCTAACCCGATTACAAAACTTAAGTGGCCCAATTAGCCCAAACTTTTACACT
Source organism: Gossypium anomalum (assembly GCA_025698475.1). Taxonomy (NCBI): domain Eukaryota; kingdom Viridiplantae; phylum Streptophyta; class Magnoliopsida; order Malvales; family Malvaceae; genus Gossypium; species Gossypium anomalum. Next base: position 25,219,006 of record CM046966.1, read on the forward strand.
GAGGCAGGAAACCCTAGGGTTTTTGCCTAGCGCCGCAACATCTTTTGGAAGCCTCGGGGAACGTCTGTCCAGCTCCCGGAATCGAGGCCATCAATGCACTGTCGAGGCTATCAATGCATTTTCTCAGCACAGCCTAGACGATTCCTCAACTACCAATCGGGACTTCTCAGCATACCCAGGGCTCCTCACCATCAGATTTCTTGCCTCCATCAACGTCAACGAGTCTACCACCGAGATCTTTGCGATTTTCCTGCGAAAAAGGAAAAAAAATTAGTAGGCAGATTAGAACAAGATATGGAAAGAAATCTTGTGATTTCTTTCCTAAAGTATGTTAGTTTAAGGCTATAAAGCCTTTCTAGGAATCTGTAAATAAAAACCTATGCTTATGATACCCACGATACACAGAGAAAAAGTAGAGATTTACACCCAAGAAGGCAGAGAAGCACACACACTTACACACAGGCATACAAAATAGAGTTTTTTTTTTACACATACAGAGAGAAAAAAAAACAAAAACACAGAGAGATAGAGATTTACAAACAGTTGTATTCATTCAAAGCAGAAGAAATAAAAGGTAGTTTCTCATTTTTTTCAAGGTAATCGAATCATTTTTTTATTTTTCACTTACCTGTTTGTTTTCTGGCATGAATACACAGATTTAAAAAATATAATCAAGGAAAACAAGAGAGAAAGGGGTTACCTGACGATTCGCAAGGAAAAAGGAAGGGTTTCTCGAACCCTATCCACCGTGTGCGGTGGTCCTCAGGACGACGCGTCGGCGCGCCAGTAAAAACCACGCACGACGGAGCTCAAGGATGAGCAGTAATGGTCCCTTGACCGGAGCTCAGAGGGCCAGAGAGATTTGAGAGAGAATTCTCTCGTTTTTTTTAGAGACAGGCTAAAATGAATTTCAACAATGGAAATTAGCCTTATATAGTTTCAACGAAACGGCATCGTTTCTGCTTAATCTAATAAGCTCAAAACGATGTCGTTCTAAAGCTTCCAGGGTCCGCGTGTTGATCCGAAAACCCAAAAGAGATCCTTGTTTTTTTAAGTCTTGGGATAATTGTTTAATTGGTCCCTCTGCATTTTTAAATTTTATAAATCCATTCTATTATTATTATAATTTGGCCCTAATATTTTGTTTCAGTTTTAATTTAGTCCCTGCAATAGCCACTTTAAGTCCTAGATTAAAACGGTGCCGTTTTAGGGGTAAGGGAATTTTTCCCCATGAGTCTCTGGGGTTTACATAGGCATTGCAATTGGGTCCAAACCCTTTCTTTTTTATATTAGCCTCTGATTTTTATTTTAATTCAATTTTAGTCCTTTTTAAAAAAAACTTTATTTATATATTATTATTTACCTATATCTATATTTTATTTTATTACATAATATTTATTATATTATTTTATATTTTATTATTATATTATTTTACACTTTAATATATGTTATTTTATATTATTATTACATCATATTTATTATGTATTTTTGTATATTATTATCTATATTATTATTTTGATAGATTTTTGTACAAAATTGGTATTATATATTCTATTAATTATTTATTCATGTTTTTTTTAAAAAAAATTATACTTTATACCATGTGCTATAAAATTGTTTTTCATTACATATATATTATCTATATTTTTATCATGCATTATTAAATATTGTATTTTAATTATATATGTATATTTTTTAAATAATTACTCACTTTATTTTATATTTTAATACGTATTAAATCTTTTATATATTGTTATATTTTATATCATTTATATATTAAATGCTAGTTTCATAATATTATTAAGTGTTGTTTGTTTGATATATATATGTTACTACATAATTATTATTTTTATATATTATCACATTTGTTTTGTATATATATTTATATGTCTAATTGTATATCATGCATCGTTTTTTAAATTAATTATTACTTCGTATGTTCGTATATTTTGCTTATTCATCTTCAATATATGCTATGTATATCTTAATATGTATGTTGTTATGTAACTAAGATTTGCTATATTTATGTATGTATCTAGTATAGGACCTTTATATTATTGCTATCATATTATTTAAATGCATGTTTTAGCTACCTATTATTGTAATATGCTATTTTACATGTTATAATGTATATATATGGTTCTTCATGCATTAATTAAAAACGAGATTCAAAAGTTTTCAAAAATAAAATGAGGCAATGTTTTTCGTATTTAGGAATTCGGGAAATAGTGCCCTAACATGCTGGGTTGCGATTTCCTGTTTGTCTAAATGCCTAAAGTATCATTCTAAATAGATTTTGTAAATCACGAGATGATTTCAGTTACGAGAGTTTAAGAATATCGTGTCCTATCATGTTGGATGTGATGTTTGTATTCTTTCGGAGCTAAGGAATCTCGATTTTTTCAAATAATTCCGGTTTTAAAAAAGGGATCTTATTTTTAAATCCTTTCAAATTTTTGACATTAAGACAGAAATCTATTCAATTTGGTACCAATTTTGGGCGTTGCGATGTGCTAATCCTTCCTCGTACGTAACCGACTCCCGAACCTGTTTTCTTAATTTTCGTAGACCAAAACGTTTTATAAGGTGATCCAATCACACCTAAAAAGGTTTATGGCAACTCCTGTTTTCGTTTTTCAAAAGTCGATCCCCGTTTTTCAAACATCCCTTTAAAAATGGTCTCGACACATATAATCTTTATTTTCTCTTCATCTAAACTGAATAACAAAAGAAAAACAAAGCTTTGGAAGCCATTAGGGTTCGGCACTTTGAGGGATAAATTGGTATGTGATTTTTGTTCGATTTTTGATAATTTCTATGTTTTTGTGATCATTGCTTTGAGTACTAGCTAGCCCATGCCTTAATTTTCAAATTTTTTGATGATTTTGTGATGTACCATTGTTGAATCTATAAGATTTGTGATGGTTGTTGATGAATTATGGAACTTAGATGATAGATTTTCATCTTTTGTTAAATGATTTTTAGTGAAATTGTATAAAAGTGATTAATTTGTGAAAAGTATAAAATGCGGGGTTAAAAATGTGACTAAATGAAAGTTTTGGGCTGTTAGAGACCTACATGAAATTCGGCTAGGGTTGGGTTTGATGAAATTTTGTGTATTTTGTGTTGTTTTAAGGGACTAAATTGTGAAAATGTGAAATGTTAGGGGCTAAAGTGCAAAATATCCATTTATGTGTTTTTTTGGGTGAAATTGAATGAATATGTGATAAATAAGTTAAATTTGAATTTATTTATATTAAGAAAGAAAGAAATCAGATTTGGATCGGGAGAAGCCAAAAGTTGTTGAATAGTTGTTCCAATCCGTTCGTTTCCATACGAGGTAAGTTCATATACAAATGAATGCCTTTAATTTTAATTATATGTGTATATTTATCTTTGTAATGTTATAAATGTTGAATGAACAATAACGAGTAAGAATTGACAGAGTTACAATATCCGAAGGTCCCGTATGAACCTTAGGAATAGTATAGGATACGAATGTCATGACATTAGGTTATTGAGATGTGATTACATGTAAGACCACGTCTGGGACATTGGCATTGTATTGAGATTACGTGTAAGACCATGTGTCGGACATTGCATCGTTAATCAATTTCGTGTAAGACCCTGTCTGGGACAGTGGCATCGATATGTGATAACATGTAAGACCATATTTGGGATATGGCATTGTACGAGCTTATGTGATTACCGAGTATCCTTAATAATTTCGAACAGTTCAATGAGTAAAGACAAGTTGAGAAAGAATATGTGAATGAGCTAAGTGACTTAGGTACGTACGAAATTCATACGAGTATTGAGAAGTGAAGTAAATGATGAGTTTGATTAAGTTATTGAATATGTGTTTAGTGAGAAATGTTTGAGAACTTATGTATAATTAGTTATGTTTATCATATTTGAATTGATATGCAAAGGTTCATATGATAGCTTTATTTGTATATGGCTTACTAAGCTTTTAAAGCTTACTTTGTGTGTTCTTTTCATGTTTTATAGATCATGGAAGCTAGCTCGGACATCGGGGATCATCGAGAACCATCATCACACTATCGACTACTTGTTGGTATTTTTGGATGCTTGTAATTATGGTATATGGCATGTATAGGCTAGTGTTAAGATGATATATTTTGAGTTATGATATTAGCCATGAGATTTGGCTTGTAAATGTTGGTATGTATTACCATTAAAGTTGGCATATTGTGGTTTGAATTGAGATGATTACATGGAATATTGAATGACTTAAAATAGAGGATAAGTTGATAAATTAATGCATTTGGAATTAGGTAAATTGTGATAGTTTTGGTAAATTGATTTGGTATGTTTATGATTATGGAATTTAGTAATTGGATTGGTTCATAATAGATAGCATGATATGTGACTGAATTGGTATGTCTTGGTTGCCTATATATGTGTTAAAGTGATACCATTTTGTTGGCTAGGTGAACATGAGAAAAGGGTGGCAAATTGGCTTTACAAATGACCTATTTTTGTCCACACGGGCTGAGACACACACCTGTTTCTCAGCCGTGTGCGACACACAGTCATATTGCACGGCCGTGTGCCCCTTAGAGAATAATTAGAAATTCAAGTCAGTCTCGAGCGCGGCCAAGACACATAGGCGTGTTTGGTGGCTATGTGCCTCACACAGCCTTGGCACATGTGCGTGTGTGACCATTTCAAAGGGTACACGGGCTAGACGGATGGGCGTATGGTCGGCCGTGTGACCCAAGTCAGTATGTATGCCCTATTTTCACACGGCCTATGACACAGGCATGTCTAGTAACTGTGTGAGACACACGGCCTGTTCACACGGGCATGTGACCTATGATTTCATGAAATTTTTCTAAAAGTTCAGAAATTTTTTATATGTGAACGCTTTAGTCCCGAATCACTCTTAAGCATGTTTTAAGGTCTCGTAGAGCATTATAAGGGACAATGTGAATGTTTGAGAATGGATTATGATAATGAATGCACAAATGTATGGAAATGAGATGTATTGTCAGGTAATACCTCGTAACCCTATTTCGGCGACAGATACGGGTTAGGGGTGTTATAGATTCATAGATCCCGAAGGATGTTAAGGACAGACGTAATGTTCGCAGTATACATGAAATGACAAGAAGAAATGAGTAGTTACGTCTAAGGGACGTGGACCGTTAGATTAACAAGTGAATCAAGGATGTGTCTTCATATTGATAGAGTAGAAAAAAAAGAAGAAGGAAACTTCGCGCATGAGGAGGTAAGTATGACATCTGTAATCACCAGTCTGCCAAGTGAATTATGACATTTTCTACATGACTTAAACAAGCACAAATTGGCCAATGGTGAGACTCAATCAAGATCTGTAAGACGATAAAAGGATTAGTTAATGTGTTTAATAAATTAATCATGATCTTCAAAGGAGGGATCGTATATACCCAAGGCCAAATGGCTAGGAAGGTACGCCAAAGATTAGTTGAAAGTGGAGGTCAGATATGGCAATGGTTAATGATAGGGAATTTGTGGAGCTTTTAAGGGTTGGAATTACCTGTACCAGGAAGCCTCTAAAAGAAATAGCTCGATGGGGCATGGTTATTTCGATAATGTTAGTGAGCCCTACTTCTTTATAGTTGTAAAGATGATTATATGTGGAAACACCACAAACTTCGTAATCATGCAAGCAGATGCCAAACGTATTTGCTAGAAAAACTAAATACGAATGACAGGGAGTCAAATTTGGAGTTGAATGCTTTGAAATTTTATTAAATTCTATATGCGGATCTCATTAAGTTCCCTTGAGCTTATAAGTTTTCTGCTTAAATGCAGGATAGTTAAAGATTTAGGCATTGCAAAGGACCAAGTTAGACTTTGTTAGGAGTAAGGTGAAATATATATGTTTACATGTGTATAGAGGGCACCCACAAAGGCTCAGCCTCAGGGTTTTAGTTGTCATTTACGTTTCGAGTCTTAGTCCAGAACTTTTGTAATTTATTGATGAAAATGAAGCTTTAAATTTCTTTTAATTTTTTTTAATATCATTTGACCATATAAATTGATTAAGTAAATTAATTTAGTAAAAAAATTTCCAATAAGTAATTCAATTTGTTGTGTCATTCGATACCCAGACTTGACGAGTGGGTTGGGCATCAATGCTACATTCACATTTAATCATTATCATGTACTTATTCACATTAGTCATTTATTTCATGTTTACGATTTAGTTCTTTTGATATTAAAAGACATTATTTACCTAAAAAATTCAACTAAAAAGTAAAAAAATATAATACAAACATAACATGGATTAATAAAGTAAGTCCTGTATGAACTTACCTGACAAAAACAACAACAAATGAAATGTCGAGTACTAATACATAACTTTTTTCTTTTCTTCAATTATCTTTCGGTTTATTTAAATCCCGATCTATGATAATTCATTACAATTTATAAATTCTAAACATCTTTTAATAGACTATTATAACCATAAGTCAATTTAATTTCACTTTTTAAGAGTTCCTTAAAGTTTTTTATTTTATTCAATTTAGTCCCTACAACTGAAATAACTATCTTTCACATTTAAGCTTCGTTTTTCAATCCGATTTCAATTTCATCTTTCTATAACCCTCTATTATCTAAAATTATAGAATATTCATACCAAATTTGAAATATTTACACTTTAGTCCCTGAGTTCAAAACTATCAATTTTCACTTTACAAATTAGTTCTTTTTCATATCTAAGCTTTAAATCTAACCAAATAATATAAAAAAATTCAAGAAATCATCAATGACAACTTTTTTAAAACTTTAAAAATTTTGAAAAATAACATATGGGTTAACTAAATCGAGCTACCATGATCTCAAAAATATAAAATTTACGAAAAAGGATTGTATATACATTACCATGCAAGAGGGCCGAATAGTTGAAGCCTTAACAATGGCTTCCTCAAGTTTCTTTAGTGCCATCGGTGGGGAGAAGAGAAAAATAAAGATGAAATGTTTTGATATTATGTTTTAATATATTATAATAATTTAATCATAAATTTTTATAATAATCGTTAATTAACATAATAGTCTAATTGTACTTTTAACCTTGATTTAATTATTAAATAAGCCCTTTATCAAATAAAAATCTATAGTGATTAATTTTTACCACTTTTACGATTTAGTCATTGTACCATAATTAGTCACTAATTCGGAAAAATTAGTTATTCAAAATTCAATTTACCTATACAATAACTCCGTAAATATTTTTGTTAAATATTTATGGGCTCAATTTATAGAAATGTGATCCCGATACCTCATTTTTGGACACCACTGACTTTTGGGTCATTACACTTGCACATTAATTAACTATCCAATTAACAAAATTAAAGAACCAAAGTCTAATTAAACTTTATATTAACCTCGTAAATATTAAATAATATTATTGCGAAATCAATCATCGAAAATGGGGTTTTGAAACCACCGTTTCCAACACCACTAAAAAACAGGTTGTTACATGAAAGATCCTGATGATAATGATTTAGTTAAACGTGATTAACATTAATGGAAAAGTGTGAGTAAGACTATAATGAACCATGCTTGAATGGGTGGACCTTTGTTTATGTTTGCTTGTTTATTTTTAAACATGTTCATACCTGGTTCATGAACATTAAGAATTTCAAAATTATGTTTGTGTTCATTTTATTTAAATCATGTGCTTATGTTTGTTCGTTTAAGTTAAATGAACTTGTACATGAACATTAAATGAGCATGTTTATGTACATATAATCGAACATGTTCATGAACAATGTTCATGAATAATAAACAAACAAACAAACAATAAATATATATCTCTTATTTTTTAGATATAAAATAATCAAATGTTAATTTTAATAATTATATTATAAATAAAATAAACACACAAACAACAACAACAATATTATTAATTATATAATAACGACACAATAAATGAGCTTTATATGATTTATTAAATGAGGTTTATATGAACATAAACGAGCTTGTTTGTGAACATAAATGAATTGAATAAAGCTTTGTTCGTGTTTAAGATATTTAATAAACAAACCTCAAAATATTGTTCATGTTTTTTTATTTAGCTTAATAAACCAACATAAACTAAATTGTTCATGAAGTATTTATTAAACACTTTGTTCATTTACAACCCTAAATGCAAAAATTAATTTTAAAACGTTGCATTCTTAAATATAGAACCTTGAGAAGATTGCTTGCAACCAATAAGCAAAAAGGTAGTTTGGATTATGTTTAGCGATCGAAACTACAAAATAGGGTTTATGTTGTTCTAATTGAAGAAACTGTGAATCTATATTATAAGACAAAGGTTATGAAAGTGACTCTCTCATAGCTGAACAATGCATACTACTACTAATAATTGTTTGATTTATGGGTCTATGATTTTTATATCGAGTTACATAAAGATTTTTTGTGATTCATTATAGTAACTATGAACGTGTGGTAATTTCTTATACTATGCTTAAATATTTGCGAAAAATCATGCTTGAACATGTTTGGGCTTTCTTAATAATTGATGAATCTAACCATCTATGATGCTTGTGAAAAACATTTAAGTAAATTTGACTATGTTAGTTACCAATTAAGATGTTGATATTGCAATTTTTGTTAGTAATGGGTAATATGACATAATTTAAATATTGTATTAGTAAGCTTCTTTACTTTGTTTGTATTTTTTCTAATGTTGGATATAACATCTAATAAAATAAAAGTTAATTAAATTAAAATTAAATGATATAAAATCTAATTAAATAAAAAATATTATAATAAAAAATAAAAAAAGTAAAATCTATATAATCATTTAAGGTGTTGGGGAAAATGCCTTCCATACCTTGAAGGTCTAAAATTACTAGATTCTATTATTGTTTTGGCTGCACCAGAGCTTTATCCTCACATTGATCTTCATATTGAGGTAGCAAACTAGATGGACTTGCTTGTCGAGCCAATGGGATAAAAGCAACTTGAGGAGTTTGTCGGTGATAAATGATGTAATTGATAGAGGGGATAAGGTTTTGACGAGCTCCCTATATTCATCAACATCTAAATAAAATCAGGTTGTATACTTGAAATTTCCATTGTTGGCGTTCTTACAGGGGAACGGGTCATCACCAAACTAATATGATTATGCAATTGCATGTTCAGTTTAGGTAGGATGGGTAGGTTCGATATGTGCTTGTTGTTGATTTCTTCGTCGATGAATCTATAGTATGTGTTGTTGCATGAACTGAATATACTAATCTTCCTTAACAAAATACACTTTACCTTAATTTATACTAGTCTTAGCATGCCGCTAGTGATGTGAAATTATTTTTCAAGATTGGGGAACTTTTAATGATATGTTTAAGACTTGTGTCCCAATAATCAATCCATTATTAATGCCAAGTAGGCTAATAAGTGTTGTTCCTCCCACGGAAATCAATGGTATGAAGCCTATTGAGGTTCATCAATTCCTTTAGAATCTTTTGGATCATCTTGAATTGTTATAAAATCCAATTAGTTTGATGTCATTCGATGATGTGGAAGCATATAAGTATCATGCACACATTAAATATCTAAAAGTGGTTGGGTGCTTCCGTTGGTAGTATTGCAATAGTCACTATCAACATATACGTCACCCATACAAACCTTAAACAATATTATTAAAAAAACAATATGAACATAATATATCAAGTATCATATAATTTTACCTCCTCACAAGAGACAAATTTTTTGGTGTGTTAATTAGGGGTGCTAACAACAAGAACTAATATCACCCCTCATTTTAAAGTAAAATGTGACCATTTATTTCTTTGATTTCCATTTGGGTTGCCTTACAAAAGGCCTTATAGAACAATACCAAAGCTGCTAACCTCAAATTGTATTTTTCAAGCGTTTCAATATTCACTATCAGTTGGAGATCAACCTGTGTAAGCAACAGACAAATAAAATAGAGAAGATCAAACACACAAATATTTACGTGGAAAACTCCTCTAAAGAGGATAAAAACCATAGGCAAATGCGACTTCAACTTTTCACTAAATGAGTAACCAAACGAGAGTACAATATAGGGGGAATAAAACCTAAATGTACAAAATGTACATTACCCAAACCTTGAAAATAAAGCCTTAACTCTCATAAAGCAAACCCAAAAAAAAAAAAACTCTAACTCTCATAGAATTCTCTCAAAAGGGGTACAAAATTCTTTCTATAGTTACTAGGAAACTCTCACCAAAACTCATATGCGACTACATCTTATCGCTCCCAAAAGAAAAGCCCTTGCTGATTGGAATATCAAAACAATGATACAATTACCCCCTTTAAATAAGCTAAGATTAGAGGTCTAATCATACTAAAATATCCTTGGAATAATCAGAGTTCGACTGAGATAAGAAGTCATGCTTGTTGTCTGAAACGCGATTGCCAAATAGGAGAATACGTCCTGACGTGCTATCTTTCCTCGTCACGATGTCAATGCCGCATTTGCCTGAGGTTTTCATCGAGTCGTCCTGACGAGCCTTACCTGCTCGTCATGACGCCAGGCTTGTTTTGGCCCTTCTTTGGTTGTTCATTGATTGTCTTCTTAAGTGCCTACAAACTTTCTAATAAATACGAGGCACACCCCACACTATCAGTGGGATATATATGCAATTAACATTATTTCCTAACTTGTTTGGAATTAACAGTCCTCTAATCATTTAGTGAATAAGATTTTAACTTGTGAGTGCATGTTCCAAATTCAGATTATTCGACAAAACCTTGAATGTCCCCTACAACCATGTCATGTTCACCCGCATGCCTTCAAAATCCTTTTTCTTGGTAAATGTGCCTAACAACGTAGATAGGTATGCCTTTATCAAGAATGAACTTCTGTTGTTAACATGCCATTCTCGATTGGATGACCTTTCAATAACACTACATGTTCTATTGTTATCGTACATCCACTATATGAAAAATAAAAAGTATGGGTCTTGGGTTTCCATCATTTACCTAGATCGACAATAAACTCTAATATCATAGGAACTTGTTGATTTGAGTAACTATATGTAAATAAGCATATTATAAGTGAGGGATGATTCAAGTGTTTGGTACATCAAAATTCAAATTTTGGTTGTAACAAAACACTTGATCTGTTTCTACCTAGTTTAGCAATGTTGTCGCAATAGAAGATCTATATCATTCTTGAAATCTCAAGGAAGCCATTTAAAGTTGAGAATTTTTATAAAGAGTTTAGGTTTAAGTAGGTAGAGTTTAAGGTTAACATAATGAGTAGGGATAGCAACATTTAGTTTTTAAATTTAGCAACTTTTCTCAACTTGGTCTCTATACTTTCCATTGGACAACATTAGTCATTGAACTCAAATTTCGTCAAACAAATTTGTCCCTTTTTAACACCATTAAGAAGTGATGACGTGGCACCATCACTTGATTTTTTTTTAAAATATATAAAAATCTAAAAAAACTAAAAATAGAAAATCATAAAAAAATTATGAATATTATAAAAATTTAGAATTTATAAAAAGAATATAAATTTTATAAAAAAAATTACTAAAGAATGCATGTTTAGGACGAACCTCGATAAATAGATGTCGAAGCTTATTTAATCCAGGACAATCATTTATCTAAGTTCATATTATACGTGATTTTTTGTTTCAAAATAAATTTTCAATTTTAGATTTTTTTAGAATTTTGAAGGGATGAACTTGGACATGCACTTGTTCAGATTCGTTTTAGACATGTATTTTTAATAACTTTTATGGTTTTTAATTATTTTCATAAGTTCTTAGAATTTTTAATATATTTAATTTTTTATAGGTTCCCTATATTTTTTTTTATAAATTTCTAATATTTAATATATTTTTAAATTTGTATAAATTTCCTATAATTTTTTTATAATTTTATGTTTTTGTTATAAGTTTAATAACTTTCTCTCTATATATATTTTACAATAATCTAATTGGCGACATGATACTTTATCAAAATGTTACATCATCACCTATCAATGATGTCAGAAAAAAGAGTAAATTATCTGACGAAATCTAAATTTAGGGATTAATGTGGATACAAAAATTTAAGAGCTAAATTGAAAAAATTTATGTAATTTGAGACTAAATATTGCTTATTACCTAGGATTTATAATAAGAATTTAAGACTATCTGTGATCATCAACTGTTTCTTGAAAAAATCTAATGTGAACTACAACTTTCTATTCTAAGGTAATACCACAATCATTGAGAAGGATAGAAAACCTTAGCTTAGTTTGTTGACTATAATATACTTCCAAAACCAAAAGAATGTCATATTATTAGGAAAATAAAATTTGGAACCAATTTTAGATATGGTGTATTCATATATAGTTTTCCCATACTTATAGTATCTGTTTGAGAATCTCGAGGAGAATTTTTAGACTAACACAAAAAAGAAGAAAATGAGAAATTGGGGTCCATAAAAAATGAGAAATTGGGGTCCATAAATATGCATGCTTGAAGTAAGCGGCAGTAGAAACCTTCAACTTGTGATTGTGAGAAGGAGCTCAATGATTGCCCACGCCCTGGGTGGAGCCAATAACGTGGCTTCTTCACCGTGCTTAAGGAATCATCATACATTATCATTTATCACTTCTTTCTGGTTTTGTTTTGTTGTTGAAGGTAGCATTTTTTTGTCTAGGTTGGAGATGATATTTAGGTAAAATCTTTTCAATAATATTGACTCTAAAATCTGAATTTGGTTTAAATGCAAACTGCTCACTTTTATGGAGAAATATAATAGTAAGATAGTAGCAAAACAAGCAGCAAATAGCAGTAAAAAATAGTGAAAAGAATTTAGACAAATCCGAGCTAGGCTGGGCTCAGGCAAAAAAGATCTTACCCAAAGCTTGTACTGTTTGAAAAACGAACCTTATTTTTTTTGTTAAAATCTATTTTTCGGTCGATATTTTTATCTAAACTCTCCCACTGTTCGGGTGAGCCTTTTAGCCTAAGCAAATGGTCTGACTCATAATAAGGTCTATTTAACAGTCGGTGAGTGGTGACCAAAAAAGAAAAAAATTGAATAATTAAGTGACCATTTTGTAACTTTTCATAATTGCGTGACTGTTAATGTAATTTACCTTATATTTTCACTAATATGATTTAAGCCCATTCAGATTATTATAGAAATAAGGATAAAATATAAATGTTCCAATTTTTTTAATCACATGTATACTCATCGATTATATTATTACGAGGGTATGATAATAAAAATATCTTTATTTTATAAAGTAAATTATATTATTTTAAGTATATTTTTATCATTTTATATCCTTTTATATAAAAAATATATAAATCTACATAATAAAATTTGATCCCATACCTCTATAATTTTTAATATTTATACTTTATCATTTAATTAAAATTACATCAATTTTTTATAGATATATTTATTATGTAATTCTATTTTTCACCCATCGAAATATGCTATAATCTAATATATATATATATATATATATATAAAAATATAAAAGTATTAGTTAATGGTTTGACCACTTTAATGAAAAGTTTGAAAGAGGAGTGATTTATAAGATGGATCATGTATCGAATTGAAGCATCAAGTCATCATATTCATGAGGCCTACCAAAATTAAAGTATGAGAACAAGTCGAAAAAGAAGCCATAGATTTTATTTTTCTTTTCCATTACTGATGACCTTTGAGCTTGATTTTGAGTTACTTTAAAAACAACTTCAGAGTATATAAAAAGTATTCAACAACAATTCAAGTTCAAAGTTAAAAAATATAATAACTTAAAGGGGGAAAATGGGATGAAGTATGAACCTTTGCCCATTTGGAAAACCATAATGGCACACGATCTACCTTTTGCTTTCGGCTTAGTTGAATCTTCAATGAATGGTTGTCAAATTATATACTTAATCAAGACTTTGGACAATACAAGTATTTTCTATATTAATGCTGAAAGATTTGGACAATCATTTTCTTGGTTTTAAAAAAAATGCATGCATCCTTTCTTCTTGCCATGCCAAATAGACACTTCATGCCAATAGCATGCTTTTGTAAAGGTACTTTGCAGGGCCACTATACTTTCTGCCATATGCCATGAACCAGTGTTAGTCCGGTCGCCGATATTTGCAACCATTAACTATAGTGAGTTTAGGGAGGTCAACCAGAAAAAAAGTTGGAAAGTAATGATATTCTAACCAAACAAAAGGGGGTTCTATCATGAAACCAGAGACCCATAAAATTGATGGACACAAGAATTAAATATCAGCATTGTTCATAGCCAACTAGCAGACAAGAAAGAAGCCCCAACCCCAACATTCCTTTAGAATGCATGTGTTGGAGGGCCATATGCTCATTAATTTACAGCAATCATGCCTTTTCTTGTCACCCATTACCATCAATTTTATTCTCTTACTTTTTCTCCTTTCCTCATCATCATCGTTAGCTTGAGCCATATTTAAGGTGAGCCAACAGCAATAGTCCCTTATAGGGGACAATGACAGTATGTATTTGTTAACTGAAAATTTACGCAAACAAGCAAAACACATTGTTGCTCTGTACTTGCTACGCTTCCCAATATTGGTTTTAATGTGAGATTGAATGCAAACATCAAAACAAACAGCAAATTAAATCACAGTTTAAAGTTCATCAAAGATTGAAAGCCCTGACATCTTATGTTATTCAGCCAAAAGGGTTATTAATTCTTACACATTTGTCTAATAAACAGTTTCTATTTAACTAGGAACCATAGTAAAATAAGATGCCTGGGAAGATGAAAAAAGGAACACAGAAAGAAGCTCAGCTGGAGAGGTTTTTGCAAACAATGGACCAGAAATGAATGTTCAGCAACATATATAAACCCGAATCTTTCAAGTGAAAAATTGACCAAATAGTTGACTCTGGATGTATCTGAGCTCTGCTTGAGAGATTCGACCTGTAATAGGGGTAAACAGAACTCAAGCCTTGCAAAGGTTATCGAATCCCATATATTCTTTGTTCGCTAGCTTTTTTACCATAGCAGCAATGCCAACTCCACCTGTAACATTAAGGAAATTGCGGTGAGCTTATGAGCATTTTGAGAAGTTCAAATTTAAGTGACTTGCTTTTCAAGTTAACATAATTATAAGAGGTATAGGAAGCATGAAAGTGCGTTGCTACCTAAACTGATTGCGCTAATAAAGATTGTCAAAGCTAGTATGAAGATTATTATCGATGCTCTTCCGATGACTGCAATGATCCTTCTGACCACATGCTGGCCAGCAATGGCAGCGATTGTTGCTACTAGGACAAAATAAGCAGCTGCACGGGATGTAACAAAGTAACCATAAGGCTGATGAAGTCAGCGGTCAAAGTTTAGATGTTTCTATAATGGCTACCAATTGATTCTAATCGTAAATAATTACTGTCATTGCAACTTAGTACCATATGGGACTGGGAAACGATCGAGAAGATAATATTGTACAACTGACATCGAAGATGAAAACACCATAGAAAACGTTGATGTTGCACTAGCTACCTGCAGAAGCAAATCAGTTCCATCAAACTCGGTAATTTGTGGGATCCTCACAGATACAAAAAGGTTGTGATTGGTTCGATAATGATAGAGAGACATTGCTTCTTCAGTTTTGGTATATATCCATTCCCCCCACCTTGTTTATGATTTAGGTTAAGTAATTCTAGGTAAGCATACCTGTGGAGGTATCCCCAGTTCGAGGAATAAAGGACCCAAGATGAAGCCACCTCCTAGTCCTAGCAGCCCTCCTACCATACCAGCTATTATGCCACAGGAACAGTAAAGAAGAAGCTGATGCATCTTCCAGTTTGTGATTTCCTTTCCTTTGGATGCAATCACTCTGGTCCCTTTGGATAAGCATATGGCTTCAAAGATTGTCACAGAGGCAGCAATGGGTATCTATGGACAAAAAGGAAACACTCTAGTTGAAGAGATTTTAAGCCCCAAGTAACCCGTAATTAAATCTCCATTATCTAAGATACAAGTTTCGTTCTTGCTTTCAGATTAAAAGGATTGGATATGATTTTGCTTTCACTCATTAGCTAAATCTTCAAGAGACCAACCTTAAAAAACAGTAGATATATTTGAGGTTTGATTAAACTTTTATCGATCCATTATCTTCTATCTGTCTAGATTCTAGGGAATTTCTATGTAGAATTTGTAGTTTCTACCTGCAAGGAGGTCACAATCCAGTACATGACTGAGCAAGTTGGAAGATATTCCTGCAATCACAAACATTTGGATGACAATTAGCAAACACATGAATGACTTACCATGAAAATGTTCTTTGATAATATTGGACCATGAAAAGATTTAAGATCATATGGAAGCTTGGAAAGAACCGACCATATTACCCTACCTTAATGATCTGCACAATAAGAAAACCAATCCATACATACACGAGCGACGATAACTCTTTCCAGTATATGTTTTGTAGGAGGGGAACCTGAATTGGATGATCACAATAATATTCAATAATAACAAAGATAAGACTAACATTATGAATAAAATTAAGAGTACCACTTCTTGTATGAAAACTGAAATGTTCTTCAACTCACTTCATATTCTGTCCGGTTGCCAGGGCCACTAGGTAATGGTTTATAATCTTGAGAAGCTCCATCTGCAGTTCTCGAGTTTAGCACAAGCCGTTTGCAATATTTCAATTACCAAAATGAATTTTTTCTCTCAGTAAACCTCTATTAAATGTAATTAACAAAGTGTCATTTGAATCTTAGTCTATTTCCTTTTAATGGCAATAAGTCATTTCAAAGTTGGTTATGCACTCACCAGCTGGTTTGGACTCTTCTGATTCCACCTTGGCAGCTTCCTGAAAATAGAAATCTCAAAATCCCCATTAATAATCTTTATGCCAAAAGGAAGAAATCCATGGAAAACTTAAGAAAAATTTTACCTTTTTCATTATTGTCTCTTTCTTCCATGTGTCTATACCTTTGAATAAGGCTTTCGTTGATGTACCTGCCATTGACAAATTTAAGCACCCATATCAAAGAAAAGTAAACCTTGTTACAAAGATTATGAACTTGTGAAAGAAAAGAGATAATATATGTTCCTAGCTGGATTGTCATATTCCTTGTTTGATTTACTAAGATTTAAACCTGGATCCTGCCTAATGCTATCTATTTCCCTATTGGATATGTTGTTTACATTGTTAAAGCTCTGATAGATAATCAAATTCCTTATGATTCCATTTGTTCGAAAACTATGTTCATGCAATATCATTGGACATTCATTTATTGATCCTTAAGTTATTGAGATATGAATTTGTAAAGAGAGAAAATACCAATGAAGAGAATGATAAGCAGAACCGTGACCATCCAATCAGCAAACATGACATTAAGGGCAACTCCAATGCTGATTCCAAGCATAAGCATGGGCTGAAATAGCAATGCCAAGTCATAATCTATGAGAGGCATTTCCAGTGTTGGGTGCCTAAGTCTCAGATTATAGTATACAGTTGATCCAGCTGCACCCATGATCATACCTGCAACCGAAAGAAAAGTTCGTTGTTATCCGTACACATCATCACTACAGATTATACGAAACATTCAGAGGATTCTTCAAATATCAGATTAGCCCAAAAGCATCCAGCTAACCGATGTTACTTATGTTTATGTTATGGCCATGTTTGTATGCATTCTTGCATGTATCTATGGTATGTTCCATGAAAAAAAAATATATTTCTAGGAAAACAGGATTATAACATGATCAGCAATGGTGAAACTCACACTTGGAAATGGCTGTGGAAGACTTGGGGTCAAAACCTATTATGAGACTGAGCATCGGAACGAAAATCCCACCACCGCCAACGCCACCGACACTACCCAACGCTGCACCAAGGAATCCAACAATTGATCCTACAACTATTTTCCAACCAAACTTCATCTCCTGCTCAATCAATGACCAACTTTCAATACCAAAGTAAACAAACATTAAAGAGGAATGACATAAAAAAGATTGCTAAAATGTTCCAATCACCATCAGCTGGTGCAAAAGCCAATGGATTGATTGCAGAAAAAAGTTTACAAAAGCTAAACAAGCATAACTGACTCACCGGCCAGACAGGTTTATAGGCAGGCTTCCCATCTTGCCAGAGGAAGTTGGCAACTCTAACAAAAACTCCCCGTGTTTCCTCGTTTTCTTGGTTCCTTTTGTGCTTCAGTAGTCTCTCAGCAATGCCCACATCGCTCATAACAAGAACCAGAAAGAGAATCCATGCTACCATTGCCAAGCCTCTCAGGTTTACCTGAATGCCACCCATTTTTGGCTAATGCCCTGAATTATATTAGCAAAGAGGGAGAGAGATTCTATGACAAAAGAAAAAAACTTTTACAGGCTTTAAGCTTAATCAATTCTCTTCCTGTTTCCTCTTTGCTATCAATTCAGTAGCATTCAAATCGAAGAAATAGTGAGTTCACTCCTATAGTAACTTCCTAATGTCTACATTTATAAATCTCTCTATTGTACGTTCGACCACAGGGTCCAATGACACAGTTCATTTTTTTTCTTCAACGCCCTGTTTTCCCATAAAAAGAACAGTGAATACAAATTAAAAAATAATTTATTTATTTTCAGACAATAAACATTCTGTGTTTATACCATGTTTTAGGATCAACTGATTGTCCCCTTCTGGAATCTGTACTGGTTTTTTAACCGTTTCATCTCTTTAGAAGTTTCCAAACTTTGTACAAAAAAAAAACAACATCCCATTCATTAAACAAATTACATAATGGGTTTCTAATAATTGCTAAAAAAATTTTACCATATCTGACGCTGATAAAATGAATTTTGCATGAGCAACTGAGAGCCCAGACCTTCAGTTTTTAATGTTTCTGTGTTCTTTTTAATCAATTATCATCACTTGTTTTTAGCAATTTTCAAGGTTATTCTGACAGTAGATGACCTAGGCTAATCCAAATCAGATCCTTTCCGTGCACATTTTATGGGGCAATGGAAGCTTCATGGCTGCTTCCAAACTTATCGGATAAAAAAATTACTTCCATTGGATAAAAAATAATTAACAAAAAAATAATTGTTACAAAATGATTTTAATTAACAGTTAACCAAAGTATCAAACTGTCCTTTCAATAATATCATTTCTAAAATTTGAACTCTAATATTCCAACCTATGTAACAATTGTTCCACCATCCCAAATCTATTACTATTACTTTTCAACTTATTACTTTTATTTATGCATAAATAATGAGTTGCCGAAATCCCATTGGCTATCAAAATCATTAGACAAATCAAGGTTCCTTCCCTGGTTCCATGGTTCATTTACATCTATTGCGCTGAGATTTCCTTTTTATGATACAGTGGTTTGTTAAGTGAGGCAATCAAATGATGGAAACTAATTAAAAGCTGATAAGCGAAAGCAAAGGCAAGTGAGATAGGAAGGAAACTTCCCAGAAGTTTACAGACATTTTAGTACGAACCAACCAATAGCAAACCTGAATGTTATATGGTAAAAGGAATAATGTGTGTTTGAGGACTCCTTATTTTTAATGCTGGTTTACGGCAAAGCCATGAAACTTCATAGCTACTACAATCCATCTTTGCCTTTATTATCCTACAAATAAAAGCACCTCCTTATTTTAGTTTTATTATATTGTATCCCATGTCTTTTTGCTTCTCTTGGAATTTTCTTACTTTTTCTTGTGCTTCTCAAACCTACCTTCACTTACTGCTTCACTTTTAAACTAACTATCAACTATAGACATGAAGTTGCAAAAAAGCTGGGGTAATTCCATTAGACATCCTCCAACTATATATTATATTCTAAAATAATCCCTAAATTACAAAATATTCTAACTAAATCCTCAAACTATCATTATCATTCCATTAACTATTCCATTAGCTGTCACCATTTGGTTGCATACTAGAGAACAGGTTATATGAAATAGGGATATTATCCATTTCCAATAGTTTAATGTCACATCTACAGTTCCATCTTGAATTTCAGGATTTTCATTTGGATATGAATTTTTTCAAGATGAAAATACTGAAATTCGGGATGAAAATGCCGATGTGGCATTAAATTATTAAAAAAGATATACAAATAATGTGGCGTCACTGTTTCATATAATCCTTTTCCTATAGCAATATATTCAAATATATATGAAACATACTTAAGTATCCTCATATTTATTTGACATGTAGTAGTGACTATTGAATAACACGTGACATATGAAATATATTGAATGCCTTTAATTTTTATATTTGCACATAACATCATGGAAAAAAAAAATCATTATAAAGAGATTTCAAAAGAAAATCATAGGGATAAATTGCATCTAAAGATTAGAATATGCTTATATTACTTAATTATTTCTAAATACTTCAAATATTATGATTGATTAGCGTAATGACTAAAGTTATTTAAAAAAAAACCTAAAAATGGAAGATATTTTTTTGGTAAACAAAATAGCACTAATGTGATAACAAATATAATAATATACTACCAAATGATATTAGCCAAACGGTCAATATCTAATTTGAGTAAATTTTCTACGGACACCAGAATCTTTATAAAAATCTACATCTTATTGCAATATAAATTTGGAGGTTTATCCATATGGTCAACAACTTTGTTGTGGTCCCTCAAAATATGTCGAAGACGAACTCTCCAATCACAACCCAAGAGTTAGTGAATCAGACGCAACTCCAACAACCTACTATTTGCAGCACCATCTGCTAGAATAGTTATAACTACCAAAGCATTATCACACCCATAACTTCTTTTAATAACTCAAATTTAAAGGAACTTTGGGAGTTAATTGAGCAAAGTAGTGAGTTGGTGAACTCTATTGGTAATTTTGTGAATTTTTTTTATTTTCGAGCAAATAATTAAATTTTAATTCTGGTTTGGTTAGGTTGGGATCGGCTGGTTCCTTAGTTGGGACAAATTTATTAACAATGGATGGATAAGTTGGACTGTGGAGACTGCGTTAAATTAGGATATATATATGTGTGTATGTATGTGAGGAAGAAATAAATTCTCCTTAATCAATATATAACTTTGTTCTTCCTTGCATCATCTTCTTTAGTTACTCCGAAGTAGAGGAAAATTTAGGAGAGCCCTGTATGGAGCAGAGGTCATGAGGATCGAGGTCTACGAATGGAGAAATTGATAAACTGGTAAACTATCTTATCTTTCTATACTCGTGGATTTGAGCAAAGGTGAGAGTAAGGATCTTCTACTAAGTTTTTAAAGTGGGTTCAGGTTTCAAGCTTTGAATGACTTCGATTTAACTAATATATGGTTGTCGTGCTTAGCTGCTAGGATGATGGAGGCTTTGGCATTTGGAAATGCTAAGTTGATGAGGATGAATGATGTTCAGGTGAGTTTCTGTACTCTACCTTTGGGTGATCGATGATGTTGTGTCATTTGCTTGAACTACATTCATACCTGCTCTGAGTCGTGTCTAGGACCATGGTTGGGTATGAATATAGAAAATAAGTTGTGTATGCGTAATATTGTGAGCGTGTACTTTTGTAAGTCTATTTGCTAAATGATACTTGGTTGTGATTTGACAAATAGATGGATGACATACTGTATGTTATAGTAACTAGTGCAATGAAATGTATGAAAATACGTGTTTATATTTTATGCGAAGTATAGAAGAAATTTACCTTGAGGGGGTAGATAAAGTTATGAATACTTGGCGAAATAGAGGAATGGACAGGTTGATAAGGGGATACAATGGAGATTGGTTGCATCATGGAATGTTATTAACTGGCTCGCTAGAACGACACCGTGACAATGGTCTATCGACTCTATGGAGTGACATTGTGACGGCGGTTATCGACAAGTCTTTTGGGAGACACCTTGAAAGGGGTTTATTTGATTCCTCAGAATCAGAAGTCCGTTAGGACAGTAAATAAGGGTTCCTGTTGTGTAATGTAACAACCCGATTTAGACCCTATTCGAAACAGTGGTTTCGAGACCACAAATCCAAGTTAGAAAAATATTTTAATATTATTTTTGGTGTCTAAAACATGTTAATTTATATGTGTGAAATTTTCGTGATTTAATTTTATTGTTTGAGTGTTCTATTTAATAAAAGGACTTAATCGCGTAAAATGTAAAATTAGCTAGCTATTTGTTAAAGTGTTAAGTTGCTATGTTCTTTATAATGTGAGGTCCTTATGTTGATAATTAACCATTAGAATTATGCATGGACAAAAATGGACAATCAATATAAAATTTTGGTATTATTTTAATAAGGTTAAAATGGTAATTAATATATTAATATGTATTAAATAAAACAAAAACAAATGGCCATGCATGTGTTCATCTTTCTTGGCCGAATCTAAGAAGGAAATAAAGCTTTGGAAGCTTTAAACATTCAGGACCTTTGGGAGCTTAATTCGGGTATGTGTTTTGCTCGGTTTTTAATAATTTTTACGTTTTTGAGATCGTTGTTTTGAATACTAGCTAGCCCATGCTTGAATTTTTGAATTTGATGATGAATTTGAGATTTTCCATTATTGATAGCTTGATGATTTTTGTGTTTGATGATGAAAAATAAAAATATGTTGTTAGATTGTCAAGTTTAATTAAGTGATTTTTAGTAAAAATGCCTATTTAGGATTAAATTGTGAATTTTGTAAATTGAGCGGTCAAAATGTGAAAGAAATGAAAGAAATGGGCTTCTAGGGACCTTAGTGAAATTCGGCCAAGCATGGGTGTAGTGAAATTTTGAATATTTTGTGTTTTGTGAAATAGGGGCTAAATTGTGAAAAATGTGAAATGTTAGGGGCAAAAGTGTAATTTTCCCATTTATGTGTTTTTGGATGAATTTGAATGAATATATGATTAAATAAGTCAAATTTGTATTAATTTAGATCAAGAAAAAAGGAAATCAGATTTGGATCGGGAGAAATCTAAAGTTGTCGAATAGTCGTCCCGGTTCGTCCGTCGTCATTCGAGGTAAGTTCATAAGTAAATAAATGTTGTTAATTTGAATGTATTAATTTTTTAAATAGCCGAATTGAATTTTATGTATGTATAACTACTTAGCCGAATTGAATTTAGAATGGAATGATGCGTTACGAGCATGAATCGATGGAGTTACAACGTCTGAAAGCCCCGTACGAACCTTAGGAATAGTTAGGGTACATATGTCATGACATAGGATTTCGATATATGAGTCGTGTAAGACCATGTCTGGGATGTTGGCATCGATTTGTGATTTACGTGTAAGACCATGTCTGGGACATCTGCCTCGTATATGAGTTCGTGTAAGACCCTGTCTGGGACAGTAGCATCGATAGTCGATTACATGTAAGACCTCGTCTGGGACGTAGGCATTGTACGAGCTTTTCGAGCTATCCGAGTATCCTTATTGATTCCGAATGGTTCAACGGGCAATATTAAGTTAAGATCGAATGTGAAATCGAGCTAAATGGTTTAGGTACGTGCGAAGTTAAATGTTCATGAAAATAAGGTAACTTTAGTACTTGAAATGATGATATAAACTATGCATGATGAAAAAGGTGACTTATATGTACATGTGATTATTCATATTCGGTCAAATGACATTATAATGTTAATATTCAGATAATGATATATGAATTTGCAAGAATGATAAATGTATATGTGATTAATGTTTGCTTGATTTGGCTTAGTTTAATTGAATTATATATGTCATTGAAATGATTTATTTGCTTATGACTTACTAAGCTATTCAAGCTTACAGTGTGTGTTCGTTCATTGTTTTATAGATTTTGGAAACTAGTTACGAGCTCGGGGATCGTCAAGGAAATCTGTCACACTATCGATCAGTATTTCGGTATTTCAAAAGTTTGAAATTATGAACATATGGCATGTATAGGCTAGCCTTTGTGTTGGTTGATTTTGGAAGTGTATATGTGTATAAGCTAGTCTTAATGTGTTTGAGTTTGAAAGTGTATATATATATAAAGCCATGCAAAAATGGCTTGATTTTTTTTTATGCTTGAGTTCGATAATGTTTGATCATGGTTTAAGCTCATTTTTGGTAAATATGCTATACGACATGCATGAATGGTATTTTTGATTATGCAATGTAATTTGTATTCATAGATGTGATCAATAATTTATGAACTTGGCTTAGACTATAAGGTATATGATCAATGCTTGATGAATTATGGCAAATGACATATAAGTTAATTAAGTAATGTTTATGTTATATGTTCATGTAATTGATTGGTTTATTTTTGAGTTAAATGGTAGGTTGTTCAATGTATGAGTATATTTGGTTAAACTTAGTTAAAATAAAAGGTATATGCTTATGACATGTTCACTTATGAATTAGCTATTTAGGTTCGGTCTTGGATAGCAAAGAGTGAACAAAATTTTAAAAGTCATATTTAAGTTATTTTGAATGATCGAATGTTGGCTAATTGTTTGGTAGTGAGTATGTAATTTTAGGCATGGTAATAAGCATGCGAAATGGGTGTACATTTTGGTTGTTATTTGTGCTCAAAATGGTTCTATTTATTATGGTCATATGCGCATAAATTGTGATAATAAAAGAGGTACATTTGGTCATTTGGTAACTATGTTTAGATATAGTTTATTAATATTAGTAAGTATGCACATGTAGTATAAGCAACTATGGTATGTTCGGTCATGTTGTAATGTTGCTATGGTACTTATGTTTTATTTGGTTCAATATGCGCATGGTCTAGTGACCAGAAAAGAGGTATGTTTAGTCTTAAATGATATTTATTTAATTGAAGTATATGTAAATGTTTGATTATTTCCATATGGATGTTTTAACTTAAAATAATGTGCAAAGCATGTCTGTTCATATTGACTAATACCCATGCCGCATATGTGAGTGGTATTTAAGTTGAGTAATATGGCTTATTTAGTTTTAAAATGTGCATGTGTATTGATTATGAAGTGGTATATTCAATATTAAGCTAATGTATTATTTATTTTGTCACATGTTCAGTACATGTTAATTAAATATACATGATTGATTAAAAATAAGTATTAAATGATAAAATTTGCAATTGTATTAAAGTTTCGAAATTTCTGGCTGAAATAAGTGTTTTTAATGTGATGAATTACAAAGTATGGAATGTAATGAATGTCTGTTTGAGTTATACTATGACAGGTAATGCCTCGTAACCCTATTTCGACGACAGATACGGGTTAGGGGTGTTACATGTAAGACCATAGTTAGACTATGGCAACAAACGAAGTTCGCTATAATGGTGAACTAGGAACATGATAGGGCAAAAAAAAGGGAAATCACTGTATGACTCGCACGGTGAATAGCCTAATAGGATGAATATGGGTGTTCAAAAATGTGAGTAAATGGAATAGTAGGAAATTCTGCCAAACTAAGAAGAAAAAACTAGAAGTGTCTGAGAATGAGGGTAAGTCAATTAATGAGGGAATTCGCCAAATTTCGATGGAAAAAGAAATTGGTATATACGGTCTTATCAAGGCAAAGGTAATAGAAAGGATAACTTCTTCGAGTATGAAGTATCCGCCATTATGAGTTCGTCAATGAGTGGCAAATAAACTGGCATTGGGTATGATAAGTGAGTCCGTGAAGCAGATTCTAGGCCAAATGTTTGTATCAATAAAGTCCGCCGAAGATTTACAAAGAAAGAGGATGTATGACTAGGACTATGTAACACATGTTAGTCCATAAGGGCTATCAGACGAGGAAGTTCACCAAGAACTACCTTAGGTGGACAGCCCGTCGAGAAGTAGGGGAAGAGATGGTCCATTAGGAACTATCCATAAACTTCAATTTTCTTAGAAGATTGGACGAAGGCAAACTAATATTTTAGGGCTACATTACAAGATACAAATCCACTAGGAAAAAAAGGGGTGTTTATTCAGTCAACTTACTATCACGATTAGACTATGAATTATGACTAGAAAAGGTGTCTTCCCTTATAGATAGATCACAATACGGCTAAGAAAAAAGAAGGTATTTCATTAGAGTAAGGTGGAAAATACTAGGTTAGTACAACATGGGATGAACGGATCAGGGTAAGGATCCGAAATTGAAGAATCATAACTAGAAGTCAACCAGTGGAAGCCAATGTACTTTAAATCCAAGTGTACAGCTAATTGTGAAAATTAAGCTCGCTAAAATATAAAAGAGTCTAGATGAGGAGGAATCAGGTCAAGACCATAGGGGATCACTGCTGTTGAAGGACACATTTACGTCTGAAGTAAAGGATAAGTCTGCCAATGGGGAGTATCAGAAAAGGGCCAGGCGTTAACTATGCTGGTAAATCTATGAAATACCCATAGACAATAGGAAGTTTAAAATTTTTGCTTCTAATTTTGATTATTGAGGAATATGAAATATTTTTGTTGCATTATTTTACAAAACCTCACTAAGTTCAATTGAACTTATGAATTTACTATCTGCTCGCATGAAAAATGTTTTGACTCAGAATTTAAGTGGAGGGGCTAAGCCAGACACTGCCAGATTTGAAGGATGGGAGCAGGAGTTGTTCATGTGTATAGAGGGGCTCCATTAGAGGCCATGCCTTGGGGATTAAATTGGATGTATCAGCATTATAGACCTAAATTAGAATCGTAAATATTTCTAGATTTGCTAATGTAGTAAATTTATAAGAATTTTTGTAACACCCCAAAATTTTAAGAACTTGATTGTGAAAATCTGCAGTAATTAATTTTTGTATATGTGGTTTTGTATTTTGCGATTGAGTTTAAGTTCTGGAGTTCGAGTCATATCATTAAAAATTTTGTTGTTTTAAAATTAACCCACAAGCACACACTACCCGCTTAAGTTTAATTCTATGTGAAAGGGTGACCAGAATGAGCCTGTTGGTTCACTGGTTAAGCATCTGTCTGGTTCTGAGTTCGAGCCTTGTAGCATGCGTAGGGAAAACATTTTTGCTAAATGCTAGAAATCTAGGTGGAAGTTAATTAATAATTAACGTTAGTTCTTCTTTCATGTTTCTTTTTCTTTATATTTTTCCTTTTCTTTCTTCTTTACTTTTTCTTCTTTTTCGGTCCTTTTTCTTTTCTTCTTTAATTTTCGTAAGGAATACGGGACTAGTTGAAGTTACACTGTTAGCATTCTCTGTTGGGAGGTTATTAAGTAAGTTTTAATATCAATTCGTTAAATTTTTGGGTTTCTCTTTTTGTTTTTCATATTATACTTTGAATTGGTTATCCAAGTGTGTTGTGTGAATATCTGATAATCAATCGCTTGGTTTCCCTAGTAGGTGGGGATATTGAGAATAGCGAACCTCATCACGTCAATTTGAGTAATCGTCATTGATCTTCTGTAAATATTGATTTCGTTGAAAGTTTGTGTCAAAACTTTCGACATAGGGATTTTGAGTATAATTGTGCATTGATGTTGATAAACTTGATTGATTGAGTTATTAGATGGTCGTTTTAGGCTTCAGAACTTCTCTACATTGTTACTGCTTTTAAATTGTCTTAGGTGCGTATCAGAAACCTTAGATTTTGCAAGTTTTGTCGCAGAAAATGGTGGCTGTCGACGCCATATGAGTGTGTGGCAGGCCGTGTGAACGGCCATGTAACTCACTGTTTATTGAATTAAGGCCACACGGGCGGTCACACAGTCGTTTGTCTAGGCCGTGTGTGGCCATGCTACTGCAAGGTTCACACGGCCAGGGACACGAGCGTGTGCCTAGGCTGTGTAACTCACTGTTTGTAGTATAAAACCACATGGCCAAGAACATGGGCGTGTGCCCAGGCCATGTAACTCACTGTCTGAGGGATAAAAACCACACAGCCAGGGACACGGGTGTGTGCCCAGGCTGTGTAACTCACTGTCTTAGGTATAAAAACCACACGACCAGGGACACAGGCATGTGCCTAGGCCATGTAACTCATTGTTTGTGCTAAAAAAACCACATAGCCAAGGCACACGGTCGTGTACCCAAGCCGTGTGGGAAGATCTTAGGTCCGAGAACTGTTTCTGAGGTCGAGAAAGTTGCTAAACTTTGATATTGGTTTCCTCCATATATGAATGACTGAATTTGCTTATATGAGAACACTCTGATACACTGAAACTAATCTATGAATCACATACTCGAAATGTGCACTGTAATACCACTCTGATATTGAACTGTTTTATTAATTTATGTAATGTATTAGAATGGCTGAACATATGTTATGGATAATTGCATTCTGCATTAACCTGTGGTGGGAGATTATGAAGAGAAAGGGAGTTTCTACTGAAATCATGGCTATGCCACAATGAGTATCACTCTGATTCTGGTGCTTGTCGCCTATCGAACTAGCAGCTAAGTTGTGTATTAGTGAAAGTGTCATTGAACACTCTAAAGGTGTGCAGGGATGGATGGGCACTAAATGTCCATTGTGGTATGTTGGGATGGCCGAAGTTGGTATGTAGCGGATGGAAATAGGAACATTGCATCTGAATCTGATTTGAACTATATCTGAACTAGAATAATACATGTATACATATGTAACACCTCTTTTATGAACCTAGATTGAACATGCTTCTATGTTAAACTGAATCTTTGAACTGAAAATTCTCTATAAGCCACCGTTGTTGAATTACATTCATTTTTACGCACTGAGTTTACAGCTCACCCTGTTGTTGTTTGGATTTCAAGTGGTAATCAGTCTTGATCGGGTTTGGGTCGCAGAAGCTCGATCAAACACTCAATGTTGCTTTTTAACTCTACTATTAGGGATATATGTTTTATGATGTTATAGATTAATGAAGGCCATGTCATTCAATTATTGTTGTGAACAATACTATGTGACTGTTGGTTTAATTTGATTGCGTTATGGTAGTATGGCATTTAGAACGGATGATGTAACTCTCCAACTTGGTCTGGACGTCTAGGCCGGGTTTAGGGTATTATAATTAGTGGTATCAGAGCCATGTTTGTTAACACTCGGACTATGTTTGGGCTCTTAATGTGTGAGAACAGTAGCTAGTAATAATTACTACCTGAACTAATATAAAAACACTAAAACCCTAGGGAACGACCGAGCTTCTGACGCTGACCCTGTAAGTATTTTTTTATTCTGTTATAAATATTATGACCCTTAAACTGTTGTGGGTGAAATGTTCTGATGTGAACTAGTGAAATTGACATACTGGATGTCTAAACTGATCTGTGTACTCCGAAATTGTAGCTAGATTGCATTTTAAGTTCGCGTGGTAGTCGTGGACATTGTATACGGGGGAGTCGAGGACGCCGGGGAGGAGCTCGAGCAGAGTCATCCTCTATGGGTAGCATGTTTAATCTGGAGACCAGCTAGACAATTAGTACTCCCACTGTTGAGACGGTGTCGCAAACTCTGACGGCTGAAGACGACGCACTGTCTCGGGCCATGATTCGGGTACTTGAGAGGGTCATTGAGACCCATTCAGGATCGAGAGGTCGAGGGTCAATTACTGAACGACTCAGGTCGAATGGTGCTAAACTGTTCATAGGCATCATAGGATTCGTTCCTACTATTGCTGAATATTAGCTCGATGCTACCGAGCGTATTATGATAGACCTTGACTACACTTCTACTAGAAAACTGAGGGGCGCTGTGTCTTTACTCCGAGACGAAGCTTACCAGTGGTGGCTAACCGTTGAGTAAGGTGCTCAGCCTGAACAGGTGAACTGGGGTTATTTCAAGAATGCCTTCTAGGGTAAGTATATAGGGGCAAGTTATGTTGAGGCTCACTGACGTGAGTTTATGAGCCTAGTTTAGGGTAACCGGTCTGTGGCTAAATATGAAGTCGAGATTCTGCGACTGAATAGATATGTACAAACTTTAGTAGCATCTGACTACGATAAGTATGTGCGATTTGAGGAGGGTTTGAGATATGATTTGTGAGTTTTGATAGCTTCTTAGAAGAAGCGGGTTTTCGCTGTTCTAGTTGACAAAAAGAAAATAGTGGAAAAAGTGAAGCGCATTGAGCGCGAGCGTCGTGATCGTGAGAAGGACTAGAATAAAGTTAAGAGGGATTTGGGTCTCTCTGGTTCTATTCAGCGCCCTAAAAAGTGGGCGAGATTTGATAGGCCTCCAAGGGTTGAGGCACTAGCTGTAGTGATTGAGATTCAGCAGTGTAGCGATTGCGAGAAGTGCCATCCGGTCTAATGCCGGAGGAATTTAGGAGCGTACCTCCGTTGTGGCTCGATGGAGCACCGAGTTAGGGATTGCCCTCGTCGATCTAATTCAGTGTCAGTTGCGGTACAGACTCCGGCTCTAAATTCTATTCGGCCTTCGAGAGAGGTTCTGCAACCATTCTGTAGTCGTGGTACTGGTAAGGGTGGTAATGAATCTGGGAGAGGTTAGAAGGCACCGGCTAGAGGTGCGGGTCAGGTTGAGGCTCGTCAGCCGGTACTGGTTTATGTGGTTAAACGTCTCAAGGAGAGCGATGATGCTAATATCATTGTAGGTACCTTATTTATCCACTATATTTCGTATTATACTCTCATTGATATTGGCTTTACTCATTCAAACATAGCTAGTGTTGTTTCTGTAACTTTAGGTTTAACTGCTGAGAATACTGCTAGAGAGTTTTCTGTAATTAGTTTGTTGGGTCAGTCAATTCGAGTTGATAGAGTATACAGGCGGGTACCCCTAGAGCTTCAAAGTATGATGCTTCTAGCTGATTTAATAGAATTACCCTTAAATGAGTTTGATTTAATTTTGGGAATGGATTGGCTCGTTAAATACCGGGTCAATCTAGACTGTACAACCAAAAGGGTTACTCTAAGACCGATCGAGAATGACGAGGTGGTAATAGTTGAGGAGTGTCGAGATTACCTCACTAGCATAATCTTTGCTCTAGTAGCAACCAAATTACTCTAAAAGGGGTATGAGGCATACCTAGCTTACGTTTCCGATTCTGCTTCCAAGAAGATGTCAGTGGAAGATATTTGTACCATGAGGAAATTCTCGGACGTCTTTCCCAAATAATTGCCTGGATTACCTCCGGATAGAGAGGTGAAGTTTGGAATTGATCTGTTACTAGGTACTGCCTTAGTGTCCATTGCGCCCTATCGTATGGCACCGAAGGAACTGACCAAATTAAAAACATAACTTTAGAAACTTCTTGATAGAGGATTTATTTGACCGAGTGTGTCTCCGTAGGGGGCACCGGTATTGTTTGTTAAGAAGAAGGATGGGTCGATGAGAATTTGCATTAATTATAGGCAGTTGAACAAGTTGACGATCAAGAATAAGTATCTGTTACCAAAGATTGATGACTTGTTTGACCAGTTTCGGAGAGCGTTCATCTTTTCTAAAATTGACCTACGCTCGAGTTACCATCAGCTCATGGTCAAAGAGACTGATGTGTACAAAATCGCTTTCAGGACTCGTTATGGACATTACGAGTTTTTAGTAATGCCTTTCGGATTAACGAACACCCCGGTGACATTTATAGACTTAATGAATCAGGTGTTTCAACCGTATTTAGATCAATTTGTAGTGGTTTTCATCGATGATATCTTGATATACTCTTAAACTAAAACTGAGCACGATGGTCATCTCCGTATTGTACTTCAAATATTGCGAGAAAAATAGTTGTTTGCCAAGTTCAGCAAGTGTGAGTTTTGGTTGCAAGAGGTCGCCTTTTTAGGGTCATGTGGTGACGGCGAGGGGGATCCGAGTTGATCCCAATAAAATAAGCTGTTGTTGAGTGGAAACAACTGAAAAATGTGTCCAAACTTCGTAGCTTCTTAGGTTTAGTCGGGTACTACCGAATGTTCATCAAAGGATTTTTCTGATTACATCACCTTTGACGAAGCTGTTACGTAAGAATACTCCACTCGTATGGTCTGAGGCACAACGGTCTAGTTTCAATAAATCCAAGTCCCTTCTGACACAAGCTCCTATTTTAGTCCAACAGAATCATGCCGGAAGTTTGTGGTTTACAGTAATGCTTCACATGTAGGGTTAGAATGTGTACTTATGCAAGACGGTATGGTGCTCACCTATGCGTCGCAACAACTTAAGACACAGGAGGGTAACTACCCTACACACGATCTTGAGCTAGCTGTGGTTGTGTTTGCTTTGAAAATCTGGAAACATTACCTGTATGGTGAAAGGTGTGTTATTTACATCGATCACAAGAGTCTCAAATATTTGTTAACCCAGAAAGAGTTAAATCTTTGTTAGCACCGATGGGTTGAGTTACTTAAAGACTATGATTGCACCATAGTATACCATTCCGAGAAGGCAAATGTAGTAGCTGATACTCTTAGCCGTGGAGCGATGACTGACCTGAGAGCAATGTTCGCTCGTTTAAGTTTGGTTGGGAATGGAGGACTATTGGTAGAACTTCAGGTTAAACCAAGTTGGGTGAAGCAGATTCGAGCTAAACAACTGAACGATGAGACCTTAGTGTAGCGATTGTGACATATGGGTTCAAACGAAAGCTTCAATTTTAGCGTGAATAACAATGACGTGTTATGCTTCAAATGTCGGATTTGTGTACCTAAGGATAAGGATTTAAGGCATTCGATTCTACAGGAGGCACATAACAATCCCTATGCTATGCATCCTGGTGAGAATAAAATGTATCGAGATCTCGAGAACTTTATTGGTGGCTCGGACTGAAACAGGAGGTGGTAGCTTTCATGTTACGTTGTCTAACATGTCAAAAGGTTAAAGCAGAACATCAGTTGCCATCCGGGTTGCTTCAACAGTTAAAATTCCCTAGTGGAAGTGGAAGGGGATAACAATGGATTTTGTTACAGGGTTGCCTCTAAGCCCCTCTAGGAAAGATTCGATTTGGGTCATCGTTGATCGATTGATTCGATTTGGGTCATCGTTGATCGATTGACCAAATCAGCTCACTTCATTCCTATCTGAACATATTACTCCTTACATAAGTTAGCTAAACTGTATCTCACTGAAGTTGTGAGACTGCACGGGATTCCGATCTTGATCATTTCTGACAAAGATCCACTATTTACTTTGTGATTCTGGAAAAACTCCACGAGGCCTTAGGAACCCAACTTAATTTCAGCAGTACGTATCACCCCAAGACTGATGGACAGACGGAGTGGGTTATTCAGATCTTAGAGGATATGATCCGAGGTTGTGTGATAGACTTCAAGGGTAGTTGGAAAGAGTACCTGTCATTGGCTGAATTTGCATATAATAACAGCTTCCAGTCTAGTATACAGATGGTACCCTACGAGGTCTTATATGGTCATAGGTATTGTACTCTGTTATGTTGGACTGAATTAAGTGAACATCGAGTACTGAGTCCTTAACTGGTGTTTGAGACGAAGAACACGTTGAAAGTGATTCAGGATCGTTTCAAAGCAGCCTCCGATAGACAGAAGTCTTATACAGACTTGAAAAGAAAGGATATTAAGTTTTCGGTAGGTGACCAGATATTTCTGAAAGTATCACCTTGGAAGAAGGTTCTCCGATTTGAGCGCAAGGGTAAGCTGAGCCCGAGGTTCATCGGACCTTACCGTATTCTGAAGTGGGTTGGACCTGTTGCATACCAGTTGGAGTTACCTCCAGAACTGGATCGAATACACGATAAATTTCATGTTTCTATGCTGAGACAGTATCAGTCAGATCCGTCGCATATTGTCCCTGTTGATGAGATTGAGTTACGACTAGATTTAACATTCGAAGAAGAACCTGTTCAAATCTTGGACTGTGACGTTAAAATGTTGAGGAAGAAAACTATTCCTCTAGTGAAGGTCTTTTGGCAAAATCACGGTACTGTGGAATCTACGTGGGAACTGAAGGAATTAATTTGAAGGTTGTATCGTATCTGTTTGACTCAGGTAAAATTTCGAGGCCGAAATTTCTTTTAGGGGGAGAGAGTTGTAACGCCTCAAAATTTTAAGAACTTGTTTGTGAAAATATGCATTAATTAATTTATGTATCTGTGGTTCTATGTTTTGTGGTTGAGTTTAAGTTCTGGAATTCGAGTTATATCATTAAAGTTTTGTTGTTTTAGAATCAACCCACAAGCACGCACTACTCGCTTAAGTTCAATTCTATGTGAAAGGGTGACAAGAATGAGCCTGTTGGTTCACTAGTTAAGCATCTGTCTGTATTCTATCTGGTTCTGAGTTCGAGTCCCATAGCATGCATAGGGAACACATTTTCGCTAAATGCTGGAAATCTGGGTGGAAGTTAATCAATAATTAACGTTAGTTCTTCTTCCATGTTTCTTTTCCTCTATATTTTTCCTTTCATTCTTCTTTACTTTTTCTTATTTTCATGTCCTTTTTCTTTTCTTCTTTAATTGTCGTAAGGAATACAGGACTAGTTGAAGTTATGCTATTAGCATTCTCTGTTTGGAGGTTATTAAGTAAATTTTAATGCTAATTTGTTAAATTTTCGGGGTTTCTCTTTTTATTTTTCATAGTACACTTTGAATTAGTTATCAGAGTGTGTTGTGTGAATATCTGATAATCATTCGCTTGGTTTCCCTAGTAGGCGAGGATATTGAGAGTAGCGAACCTCATTGTGTCAATTCGAGTAATCGTCGTTGATCTTCTGTAAGTATAGATTTCGTTGAAAGTTCGTGTTGAAACTTTTGACATAGGTATTTTTAAGTATAATTGTGCATTGATGTTGATAAACTTGATTGATTGAGTTATTGGTTGGTTTTTTTAGGCTTCAGAACTTCTCTACATTGTTACTATGTTGAAATCGTCTTAGGTGCGTATCAGAAACCTTCGATTTTGCAAGTTTTGTCGCTGAAAATAATGGCAGTCGACGCCACACTAGCTTGTGACAAGCCTTGTGAATGGCCTTGTAACTTACTATTTGTTGAATTAAGGCCACACGGGCGGCCACATGGTCGTATATCTAGGCCATGTGTGGCCATGCTAGTGTAGGGTTCACACAGCCAGGGATACATGCGTCTGCCCAGGCTATGTAACTTACTATTTGTAGTATAAAACCACACGGCCAGGGACACGGGCATGTGCCCAGGCCGTGTAACTCACTGTCTGAGGTATAAAAACCACACGGTCAGGGATACGGACGTGTGCCCAGGCCGTGTAACTCACTGTTTGTGCTCAAACGACTAAGGCATACGGGCGTGTGCCCAGGCCGTGTGGCAGGATGTTGGGTCCGATAACTATTTCTGAGGCTGAGAAGGTTGCTAAACTTTGATATTGGTTTCCTCAATATACAAATGACTAAATTTGCTTATATGAGAACTATCTGATACACTGAGACTGATCTGTGAATCACATACTCAAATGTGCACTGTAATACCACTCTGATATTGAATTGTTTTATTAATTATGTAATGTATTAGAATGGCTGAATATGTGTTACGGGTAATTGCATTCTGAATTAACATGTGGTGGGAGATTATAAAGAGAAAAGGAGTTTGTACTGAAATCGTGGCTATGCTAGAATAAGTATCATTCTGATTCTGGCACTTGTCGCGTATCGAACTAGCAGCTAAGCTGCGTATCTGTGAAAGGGTCATTGAACACTCTAAAGGTGTGCAGGGATGGATGGGCACTAAATGTCCATAGTGGTGTATGGGGATGGCCGAAGTTGATGTGTAGCAGATGGAAATAGGAACATTGCATCTGAATCTGATATGAACTATATTTGAACTGGAATAATGCATGTATACATATGTAACACCACTGTTCTGAACCTAGATTAAACATGCTTCTATGTTGACCCAAATCTCTGAACTGGAAATTCTCTATAAGTCACCATTGTTGAATTACATTCCTTCAGGTCAGTTAGATCTCACACTCCCAACATTAGCTATCGAAGTAGCTAGAGCTTTGAAGCTCGACTGTTGTCTTACTCGATCTCTGTTTGAACGTCCAACAGATGCATTAGAACGATTAAACGAGTCTTGGAATTTCTTCGGTGCAAACTAATAAGATTTACTAGTTGATCTTTTTCTCGAATCTCTTACTTCAAAATCAGCTTTTCTTTTTTCTTTGCTGAGATCCTCGGCTTTACAAGGCCTCTCAACCAGAACAACAAATTCTTTCAATTCAACTATCCCGACTAACAGTTTTATATCTTCTTTCAATCCGTCAACAAACCTTTTACACATGATCTCTTCAGTGGAAACATATTCTCGAGCATACTTGCTTAAACGTACAAACTCTCTTTCATTCTCAGTGATAGTCACCCGACATTATTTCAACTCTAAAAACTCTTTATGTTTCTAATCGAGAAATCGTTGACTTATGTATTTTTTTCGGAACTAGGATTGAAAGAATTCTCAGGTAAATCGTTCCCTCGGAACTACAGATGTCAACATTTTCCACCAATAATACACATTATCTTTCAGCAAAGATACAACACACTTGATACATTCATCTGAAGTACAGGATAATTCATCAAACACTCTGATCGTATTCTCAAGCCAAAACTCAGCTCTTTTTGTATCATCATCAACTGTAGCACGAAACTCTTCAGCCCCGTGTTTCTGAATCTTATCAACAGGTGGCTTACTCAATTGAATTGAATCTATCACTTGTGGTACAACTGGAACTTGTTAAGGAATAGGTGCGTAGAGGTTGTTGAGCTGTCAGATTCGTTCGAACGAACTCCGTGAACCATTTACTCATCATTTGGAAGAAGGCTTGCTTAGCCTCTCCCCCTTAACTACTATTTACGAGTCTAGAATCAGACTGCACTGCCCCTTGAGCGGGAGTGGGTACGTTACTTTCAACATCGTCAGCTACGGCTCGATCGGGATCCATTTGCTATATAAAAACACATTTTAACTATTAGGAATCATCACACTATCGCAGTTTTTATATATATGACATGTACAGCTAGACTCTTACTCGCTACGTTAGTCTTAGAATCGACTAAACCATATCCATCACCGAAATAGGGTTACGAGGCATTACAGAATAACACACCTCATTCATATACATTTATACATTCATACTCAAAATCCATTCAAAACATTCACAATGTCCCTTGTAAGGCTCTACGAGACCTTAAAACATGCTTAGAAGTGGCTCGGGACTAAACCGATAACATTTGTAAACTTTGAGAAGCTTAGAAAATTTTCAAACATATAAGGGTCACACGCCCGTGTGAACAAGCCGTATACCTCACACGGTCACCAGACACGTCAGTGTCACAGGCCGTGTGAAAATAGGGCATACATACTGACTTGTACCATACGGCCGAGGACATGCCCGTGTGCCATGGCCGTGGAAAAACTGGAGAGGATACTGACTTGGGTCACACGGCCGACCACACACCCATGTGCCAGCCCGTGTGCCACACACGACTAGTAGACACACCCGTGTGTCTAGGCCGTGGAAACCTGTAAGGTATACTGACTTTAATTCGAAGGGTTACCCCAGGGGACACATGGCCGTGCAGCATGACCGTGTATCACACACGACTGAGACACATGCCCATGTCTCTGCCCGTGTAGACAAAAATAGGCTATTTGTAAAGCCAATTTACCACCCTTTTTCTCATGCACATAAAACAACCAAATAATACCATTTCAATGCATATATAGGCAGCCAAAACATGCCAATTCATACATATTATGCCATATAACCTCAATCATTTCAACTAATCAATTCCATATTCAAAACATACCAAAACATTATGCCAAAATCACCAAATTCACATAACTTCTAATTGTATTTTCATCACCTTACCATCAACTAAATCATGCCTCTCAAACATATCAATTCATCATCTATAAACCATACCATAATATACCATTCCTCAAACATGGAAACCCTGCATCCATAAGATTATCTCTCAAAAATTCTCATCAAGTTCTATCTAGGCTTTTTCCAAATCTACCTTTAAGGCGATCCAACAATTCCTCCCTCTAATTATCTTCATGGCTTGAATAGCTTTTTGCGTAATAATTATATTATTAGAAATATTCCTCCCTGCAATAAAGCTTGCTTGGTTATGTTTAAGTATACTTTCCATGACCGGATGAAGTCTATTCACTATATTTTTAGTGATAATTTTATATAAAATCCTGCATAAATTGATTGACCGAAACTGAGAAATGATCTTCGGTCCCTGAATCTTCGGAATCAACACAATCAAAGTTTTGTTAATCTTTGGATCTAGCTTATGCCCTTCAAGAACCTTCTGAAGCATCGAACAAACAGATTCCCCAATAATATCCCATTGTGACTGATAAAACTTCGCATGATAACCATCAATACCCGGTGCTTTCAGATGTGCCATACTAAATACTGCTCGTCTTATTTCTTCATCGGTGGCCACTACTAACAAAATTTCTCGGTCATAGATAGAAATAACAGGAAGCATACCTCTCACGAAAACGTCCCTATTGCAGGTGTCTCTGCTTTGTAAAGATTCTGGAAAAAAATCAACTGCATGTTGTTTTAACACTTCATCATCGAAACACCATCGCCACTCATCTATTTTAAGGCCCTCAACTTTGTTAGTTCTCCGTCTCGCCATCGTTCGACCATGAAAATACTTTGTGTTTCTATCGTCATTCTCTAACCAAGCAGTACGTGACTTTTGGAACCAAAGAAGTTCCTCATGATTTAACAAATCATCAATTTCTCCTCGTATTTTAGCCTCCCTTGAGACCAAGTGGGATGATCGCCTAACCTCCAAAATCCTTTGAACTCTACTAAGCTCCGACACCAGGTCTTTCTTCCGAGTATAAATGTTCCCATAGACCTTACTCCACTTCTGTAACACCGCCATGAGTTGATCCAAATTCGAATCTACCTCAAGATCACTCCTCGAATGTGTGTTAAGAAGGTACCTAAATTCTAAATGAAGTAGCCAACTTGCAAGAAATCTGAACGGTCGTTGACCACCACATTGATTTTCTGATCTAAAAGCCACTAAGATCGGTCGATGATAAGATTTTAATCTCCGTAGATGTCGAACTGAGTAGTTTGGTGCAAAATCCTTCCATTTCGAATTGCATAGAGCCTTATCCAAACGCTGAAACAAATTCCCTCTATTCCATGTGAATCGAGGCCCCCAGAACCATATCCTAGAGTCTATGATTGAAAACAAAACCTTGAAATAAATCACAACCAAATACCACACGAGCTGCACCTTCTTTCCTGTTCGAACTATCCAAAATCGAATTAAAATCACTCGATATAAGCCAAGGCTCATTAACAGATTCAACAATTAGGTCCAGAACCTTAGCTTGAGGACTCGCGTAAACTGCTGAACACATGAAACTAGTCGCTCCTTTCTTGCTACAAACTCTTATGTGGATCACTTGAGCATGTAGATGGATGGTTTCCATATGTATGTTATCATTCCATAAAAGCCAAATACCCCTAACAAAACCAATAGATTCAATTCGAAATGAATTTTGATATCCCAGTCTCCCAATTATATCATCAGCTTTATTTCCAATGATCTGGGTTTCCACAAGACAAAATAAATCAATATTAAAATCTCGCATGTATTCCCTCACAAAATTATGAAACCTAGGATCACCAGTACGCATGCAATTCCAAAACATTAGTCTTGTGTCCATAAAAAAATATAACGGTAACAAGTCAACGAAAAACAAATCAAATTAGCAGTTAACTTCTGCTTGCCCGCCCACTGTTTCAGCCAAATCCTCAACCCCCATTGCTTCTTCACTAGCTTGTTTTCTCAGCTTGTTGTCGTGCTTAATGTTATCAATAATCTCTCTCATGACTGTTCCGAGCTCTACCAAGGACTATTCTGACCCCCTGAACTCCATTTCTGGCGGTCTTGTTTGCGCCAACTCATCCATTAGTGTCGACCTCTGACCCATGCTTTCACTGACCATGCTTGACTCACCGAAGTTGAAGTTTACAGTATCGACCCCAAGCCCCGAACTAGTCTGCCTTGCCTGAATAATTCTCACTGCTTTGTTCTTTCTACCGTCTAAAAGGGCCTTGATTTGGACAGCCTGAAATCCAAATGGGTGCTCACCAGCCAATTCTAAAACCTTACCCATTTTTGCCCCATCATCCAAACCTTTTTGGCATTTCCCTAACAATAGCCCACCAGAGTTAGTAATGGGTTTCAAAACTTTAAGACTCACTTTTGGCCCACTTCTTCTTTGGTTTCACTTAGAGCAACAAAATGAATTGCATCACTTTGGACTTGCAACCACGTGGATATGATTTCAAAGTTTGCTCCTTGTTTTTCGCATCTAAAAAATACGACATTGTAAAGTGTTTATACTACTATAAATAGACGTGGTTTCTCTACTTTTAAATTATTATAAAAATTGTCTTTTTTTTCGCAACATTATTTTCATTTATTTTTTTTTGCAGTGAAATATATTTGGTTGTGCATAATTTGTTGAACTTAAATCTCTCTAATCTTTTTTTGAGAATTAAAACTTATAAATTTTTAGTATAATAATTTACTCTCTTCTACTCCATACGCACAAGAGATATAAGATGTGCTAGAATAGATGATGATTGATGCGACAAAACTAATTGCTTTGGATCTGGAGGGAAAAGCAAGTGTGGGTTGGTGATAGCTGAGACGTCAAGATGTTGGTCACCTATGTGTGAATATTGACATGGGCGATTTCAACCATAGTTTCGAAAAGGTTAAGAACATGATAATTTTTACATGAATGTTTGCATGTGATTGAAAATTGTTTTTCATTTGTTAATTGATGTTTGCTTTATTATTAAGAGGTTGGTATTAAAGTTTCTTCAAAAGTATATATGAGTAGCCAAAGTTAATATCTTTTTAGAGTAATTGTTATTACTAAATTTATATATTCATAATTTACTAAAATAATCTTAAATAAGAAATTAGAGAATGAATTTAAATTAATCAATTAATGCTGCAACTTTTTGTTTAGTTGTATCTAAATTATAAATATATTTATTCTTTAAATTCCAAAAACTAATTTTTGTACTTCTTATAAATAATATTTTTATTATTTCATATCACTATAAAAACCATATATATTTCTATTGGTTTATAAGGATTGTTATATATTATATTCAATAGTATCGATGATATAAAATTTTGATTTAATTAAAATAATGAAAAATTATCATAGAATGATAGTATATATATCCATTATAACTCTAAATCAAAATAAAATGGTAACTATGGTTTTTCAATATATTGCTAAGTATGACTTCAGCTTTTTAGTACATTTTAATTAATACCTTTTATTTATTCATTTATTTTAAACAATTTTATTATAAATTTTGATTGTATTTACCTGTTTTAAAATAATTAATGCGCTTCGACGCATTCGAATTTATACCAATGGAACTAAGACTCAATCCACCAATTAATACATTTATTAATCTTTCATACTATTAACAGTGATTTTTTTTCTTGATTACCTACCAATATTTAATGCATTTTTTCATATTATCCATAATTATGACCTTTACAATTGATTACTTATATTTAATATTTATTGTAAATTTTTACTATTATATATAAATGTAAATATAGATATAGATATATATATTAATAATAAAAAAGTAAATATATATAATATTTTTTCACAAAATATTTAAATTGTGATTATTAAGTTATAAAATATTTTTTATATTATCTAAAATACTTCTATTAACTCTTAAAGTTGTTTTAAGAGTTGGTTTTATATGATATAAAGATTAATAAATTGCATGGGAAGTTTGCCGCATAGGCTGACCAATCATTGTGGATTGGAATTAGATTTTTTAGGTCACAGGTTAATTTCGATTTAGGTCCTTCACAATTTGATAGTCTTATGCTTTAGTCCTCATTTGCTTCAATTTAATATTTTATAATTCAATTTGATCTTAATTTCATTCAATTTATACTTCCTGGATTTTTTTTTTT
Source organism: Gossypium anomalum (assembly GCA_025698475.1). Classification (NCBI taxonomy): domain Eukaryota; kingdom Viridiplantae; phylum Streptophyta; class Magnoliopsida; order Malvales; family Malvaceae; genus Gossypium; species Gossypium anomalum. Next base: position 25,260,787 of record CM046966.1, read on the forward strand.
TAAAATTCAGTTATGTTTATCTATCTATCTATATTTTTATGTTTGAATTGTTTTTCATATGGTTGTAATTAGTGATTAATTATTTTATTAAACTTTTAAATATATTAATAAATTTATACACACATGAAACTTGTGCATCACACGGGAAAGAAAATTAGTTATCAAATATTTAAAAGTTAAAAATATAAATTATTTATAAGTTCTAAAACATTAAATTTTTAAAAAATAAAAATTATAATAAAAATATAAAATATATTTTAGATAGATGATTAAAAGTACAAAAAAAAAACATAGAATCTATAACGTTGTTTGATGAAATAAAAAAAATAGGGTTAAAATGAATGTTATAAATATTGAATTTATATTATAAACCTAATTTTATATTAGTAAAATTAAAAGGTAATTGCATTATACATCTCAAACTATAATTTTTATTCTAAATTGATCCCTAAACTTTAAAATATTTTAATTACATCTCTAAACTATCGAGATTATATCAATATGGTCCTTCCATTACTAAAATCATCAATTTCACTGTTAAATGAGATATCAAATTTTATATGATATAGTTTAAAATGAAGAGTTAAAAGAAATAAATATTGAAAAATGGGTGTCGTAAAAATTTTGGTTTTAAGATTTTCGAAAGTTTTGCAAAAGCTTTATTTTTCACTCTCTTTTTTGTTTTAGGATGTTTGGTGTAATTGACTCTAAAAGTAAATGTTAAATATAATAATGCATTTCCTAAATATAACGTTATTTTATAATAGTAAATCTGAATTATTAAAATCGAATAAATATAATGAATATGAGAGGGTGAGGAAGAACCTAGCAGTCACTAATGGCTGTTTGTTGCATGGGGGTGGTCAAGAGACAATTCTTCATGTTTTCCGTGACTTCTCCTTTGCGACCAAGGTATGGAGAATGGTTATTTCACCACATTTGCTATCCTATTTTTTTTATGTTGATTTGCTGAATTGGGTGATTGCAAATTTGAGGGGTGAATTTGGTGATAATGAATTTAATGTTCCAAAATTTGTTGTCTTGTGTTGGATATTATGGAAGAATAGAAATTGTTTTATTTTTCAGCAAATCACAAGTAGCCCTAAGGAGATTATAGGGAGGGCAGATTGTTTTGTTGCAAATATTAGGGAGGCCATGACAAAAGGTAATTTAGTGAATGGGAGGCGTGAAGAGGGGTTCAAATGGAGTTCTCCGAGTCATGGTTGGGAAAAGATTAATGTTGATGGGTCCACAAGTACGGTTGATAATTGGTCGGCAGTTGGAGGAGTTATACAAGACTCATTGGCAAATTAGAAGGAAGGCTTCAGGAAAAAGTTGGGTAGATGTTCTATTTTCAATGTTGAATTATGGGCTATTCTTTGTGGACTTGAGGTTGCTAGGCTAAGAAATTATAGGAAAGTCATCGTGGAAAGTGATTGTTTGGTGGCAATGGAGTGTCGTACGGATAAATCTGGGGACAGTCATTTGATGATATTGGTACGAAAGATTACTGCAGTTAACAGGTGCTTTCAAATGGTGAAGTTCTAGTTCATTCCAAGAGAGGGGAATATGGTTGCTGATTGGATAAATAAAACTTGTCCGAGAGGGGATTTTGAGCTCAAGATTATTGATTTTCCTATGTTTCAAGTTTAAAAACTATTGTTAAAAGTGGAAACTCTAAATTATATAGATTTTTTATAGTTGTTTGTATCACCTTTTTACTTAGAATTTATATTAATCGAGAGTATTTGGATATTTAATTGGGTGGTTTTTGTCATATTAAAACAGTGGGCATAATTTTAGTAAAGTATGCAATTTTATGAATTAATTTTGCATAATTTAACTACCGTATGTTGCATGCTAATGTTTGTGCTCAAATTGTTGTAGTGGGACCATGTATTAACAAGTATGGGAGCTAATTAATATCATATGGACACAAGTTAATTTTACTCCATGTGGATGACAAGCTCATTAAATTGGATTCACAAATCCAATTCAACCCAATTTGAAAGATAGTTGTTGAAAAGACTGAAGTTTGCTCTCAATTGGGTTGTCAAAACCATCCAATAAGGGGGAGAATGACCCAAATTCGGCAAAGCTATCAAGAGCAGCTCAAATCAGCTTTGGGAAAATTAATTTGGAGGTCTTTGCACTTGTGAAAGAATCATAAATCATCTCCCAACTAATACCTAAGGAACCGTCCAACCCTTTGCATGATTCACACATGAAATCAAGCATGAATCAATCAACCATCAACCTCGCTATCCACTTCAAGGCCGGCCAAGAAAAAGAGAGAACCAAGGGATCGTAAGTTATTTTTAGCAAACTCTTATGCCATCCTTCTACTATAAATGTCAACCCTCACTTCTCATTGCATCATCCCTCATCACTCATTCATCTCTCAATTCACATTCCTCTCATATTTTATTCTCTCTTTTCCACGCATAAGCCTTCTCATTTCCCCATCTCCTTTAGCTAGCATTTTCCCTTGAGGAAAACCACTCTTGTTCGGCTACCTTGAGAAGCATTTTGCAATCACAAGAATGAAGAAAGCCACCACGATCGGTATTCGAAGAACTGCTAAAATCATCAAGAGTTTCTTCCTCCTTAAACTTATTTTTATTCAAAACGTTTGCAATTTTTTTTTTATGTTTTTCCATTGACAATGATGACGTGATTTTGTTCTAGCTAGAATGATTATATTAATTTGATAAAGTTCATTTGATTCATGCTTATGGTGTTTTGTACCTCAATTGTTCATGCTTCCAATTAAAACCATTATGTATTTCATGCATTAAAATATGCCTGAATGCATTAGAATTAGTCAATCCTAATTAGATGATAACTAATGGACACGATAATTGGAAGGTGCATGCTTAATTTATATCCTAATCAGAACAAATTAGAGGTTCTTAATAAACTAAAAGAACTTATTCCCTTGCATAACGTTAGGTTTATATGGTTAAATTGTTTCAAACCTAATACGTCCCTATTACTTCACATAAATTCTAAGGAATTCTTAGTTAAATTATGACATTGGTTTATATATATTTTTCTAAGTAAAATATTCAATTGAACTTATATGAGATTCCCAGTTAATGAAGGATCGAGTTGCCATGGAATATTTTTTAAACATTGTTAAGCATGATGGAAAATAAATTGAGTCAAATATTGTAATTATTCTAGCTTATTCATGTTATTGTTGTTAATTCGTGAAAACCACTGCTAAACCATCACCTTGCATTTCATTTCTTTTGCATTTAGATTAACTTGCATTTAGTTAACTAATTTAATTTAACACCTATCACTCAAAATTATTTTGTTTTTCTTAACCAATTTGTGAATAGTAATTTTTGTAAGTATCGATTTAAATACAGTCCATGTGGAGGCGATAACTCTTATACTTATTATTTGATAACGACTGTGTATACTTGCACAAATCTACACGTTACAAGAAAATAAATTGAGTGATTCTAAGATTTTTTAAGTTTTCTTTTATTATAAAAAAATTTATTATGCTATAAATTGATTGAACAAGTCATCATGGTCAAAGGACCAATATATACAGTAGTATATCAACAATATCTAAAACTTTTGTTGAATATAATACAATTTTAAAGATTTAATTGATATTTTTTACAGTTTACATGTTTTCTAGTCGGTAGAATAGCTCAATATATAGTTTTTTTTAAAATAAAAAATTATTTATTTAAAAAAACAAATTTGTAAAAGTAATTTCTATATCAAACAATTCCCCAATGTTGCAGTATCTGACGGCATCTTTCGATGTTTGGAAACTTTGTTAATTATTAGTTTTAATAGTTTCGTTGGTTTTGTTTCACCCTTCGGTATTCGTGTCATAAGTGTAATAATTTTATTATATTTGATAAATTATTAAAAATAGTTAAATTTTTTATTCGTAAAAATATATAAATGTTATATATTATTTCTATGTTAAGATGTTTTCAATAGTTTTGCATGTAAAGCAAATAATTAAATAAATATTGATTCAATGATTATTTAAAATTTAATTAATATTAAGTTATATTTAGAGTGTATATAATGCAGAAGACAATTATATTAGTAATAATTCATACGTAACTCACCAAGCCATAAATGAGCAAATGTCTCATGTTAAAACTATTTTGTCTACAAGCCCTTGGATATTAAAGTTAGATTAACTTCCATATTAGAGACTTAAGATGTAGTTTTCTACATTGACAATACATTTGATTGGATCCAAGTTGAAATAATCTTAGATCCATTTATAGATAATTCACATGTGATGTTCATTCTGTGATTTACTTTCATGTTCCAAAACCTAAGAATTTGGAGCATAACAACGCCACATACTTATGAGATGAATCTCACCAGTAGACCTGTTCATGGGTCAGGCCATCCGGCCTGATTCGAAGGTCCGCTCGAAATGTGAAAGGGTTTGGGTAAAAATATAGGTCTGAAAAATGAGCTTGGACAAAAAAATAATACCAGTTTAAAAAACGGACTGGGCCTTGGGTAAGGCATTTTTGGCCCGAGCCCGGCCCTAATTCACTAAAGGACAAAAAAATCTATTTTTTATTTTTATTTTTTAATATTATTTTCTTATTGTTTTCTCCCTATTTTGCTACCATTTTACTATTATGTTGCTACTATTTTGTTGTTATTGTTTAGATATTGTATAAAATTTATTTTATTGTTAATTTTGTTATTATTTTAGAGGCATTTGTTTGTTAAGTTGCATCAATCTTAGTGTTATTTAAGTATACATATTTTTTAAAATTTATTTTCAATTTGTTGGGAAATATTTATTTTGATGTTTTAACATTTTTATTCGGGTCGGGCTTGGGCAAAATTTTAGACCTATTTTTTGGACTCGGGCCTAGCAAAAGGGCCTAAATTTTTAGTTGAGCTCGACCCGAACCTGACCCAACCCGGTGTAACACCCCTAACCCGTATTCGTTGCAGGAATAGGGTTATGAGGCATTACCGATCAAAGCACAACATATAATATACATTTCTCATACATGATTCAATTTGACATAAATATCAATCTAACATAATCATATTGTCCCTTATAAGGTTCTACGAGACCTTAGAACATACTTAAATTATGTTAGACAACTTTTACTACTCGATTTTAAGCAAAAACGAGTAAAAGGGCTTAATCGGTAAAAATACCTAATAGTCACAAGTACATGTTAGAGTGAGAATTTGATGTTGCCATAGAAGAGAAAAGTGATCAGCATGTTGTAAAACATAAGAATAAGGAATAAAGTTTAATCCCGAGCCTAGGGGCAAAAATGTAAATATGTAAAAGTTTAGGGGTAAAATTGTAATTTTGCCAAAATTTGAGTTAAGGATTAATTTGATAATTTGAGTATTAAATAAGCTAAATGTGTTATTTTAGATCAAGAAAGACGTGGAATCGACCTCAATCGAGGAAAAGAAAAGATTGTGGACTAAATTGCAAAATCTTTGTATTTTGGTACCAAGGTAAGTTCATGTGTAAATAATGTAGCATAATTGTTATTTTTAAGTTATTGATGTTAAATATATGTGATGCTGAATTTTATTATGAAATGTATGCTTTGTGGTTAATTTCAAATAATATGTAAATTATGTGATATACTTGGAAAATGTGAAATACTATCGAGTATCGGTATCGGCATTCTATGGAAGATGGCAAGGGTAAGTGTTCGAGGAAAATCCCGTTCGAACCTTAGGAATAGATTAGGATACAAGTGACATGTCACTAGGATGGTTGAGCATCCGAGCTCGTTGAGTTGAGTCCGAGTTCACTTATGGATGCGAATGTCCGAACTCGTTGAGTTGAGTCCGAGTTCGTGAGATGTAACTAGGCATCCGAGCTCGTTGAGTTGAGTCCGAGTTCACTTATGGATACGAATGCCCGAGCTCGTTGAGTTGAGTCCGAGTTTGCTTATGGGCGGGTTACATGATTACTTGATTGCATATATGGCACTTATGTGCAAGTTATCCATGTATCCGAATTATATTCCGATGTGTTCAACGGGTAAAGTTATACTCAAATGGAGGAATATTCGAGATGTAAAGAGACGTATTGGTAAGTGATGTGAAATGGATATTTTGGACAGGTATGTATTTAACCCTCGGGTTGAGTATTGATACAATCACGATAAGGTAATAAGATGATGAAAAAAAAAATGATTAGAAATGTGATATGTGTTTTAGTGATGCATGCTAATGTTGATTGGTATGACCGTTTGTTATCTTACTTATTATTTACATATGAACTTACTAAGCATTTATGTTTACTCCCTCCTTCTTACTCATTGTAGTTTTGGACAAGCCAGCTCAGGAGTCGGGATAGGTCGAAGGCTCAGTCACACTATCCTGAAGACTTTTGGTAAATGGCTTGTAAATTTAAGTATGGCATGTATAGCAATATACCTATTTTGTGTAAATGATCTTATGATATGGTGATGGAATGGTTGAGAAAATGTTTGATAATGATAAATTATGAAAATGGTTAGTTTAGATTATGTTTGATGTTAAGGAAAACTATTAAGATACTTACTGCATAAAAACTCATAAAAGGGATGAAATTTGCCATAAACAGAATACTGCAGCAACACTGATGCGAGTTTGAAAATTTACTAAAAATCATAGAAATTGAATTTGGTGATGGAATACATATAAAATTGAAGATTATTATGTCTAGTTTCACATGAAACAAATGAAACAGGTAAAGGAATTATATGTTAAAAGATATTTGAATTTTAGTGAAACAGGGTCATAGCAGTTTCTGAATCCCCTGTTCCAACTTTAGAAATTCACCATAAATTGTAAAGATATAATTAGGTGGTGTATTTTATATCCTCAGAATCCTTATTGAGTCTAGTTTTAGTAGAAATAAACCTCATAGTCATATGAATTTTTTTACAGAGAGAAATGTCGTTCGTAGTAAACAGAGGTCAAACCAGTCAAGTCCTGAAACAGGGGTAACTTTAACTAATAAAATGTACTAATTGGCTCAACCAAAAATTCTAGAAAAAAATTAGTAGATAGGTATATGAGTCTAGATTCAAGGAAAATTTACGGATCTTGATTTCGAGTTTCGTAACTCGAGATATGATTTTTCTTGTGACTGTGACATGAGTAGCTTAAAAGCTGTGAATGTAGAAACAAATAATCCAAAGTTCTAAAAATGTTAAATTAAGCTTAGTAACACCTCATACTCGACTCCGGCGACGGTCTCGGGCGTGGGGGCGTTACACTATACATCCATTATAATCGAAATTAATTTACTGAAAGTACCAAAAGAGCCGATGGATAGTGTGAAATAGCTCCAACCAGCTTCCAACCCAAATGAGCTTCTGAATTACTATAAAACATGAAAAATAACACAAAGTAAGCACTTAAGCTTAGTAAGTTCGTATAATAAAGAATTTAGCTTACCATATTTCCACAAAATATGGTAAGTAAACATAGCATATCTCAATCAATTTGGCCAAAAACCTAAACACATGATCACCAACATATTAGCCATAAAAATCACATATAAAATCCAACCAACATGGTTGAATTCATTAAATAATCATATTTCATGTATATACCGATAATAGTTCATATCAAACTCATATGATTTCATAACAGAATTGTGCCTGCTAAACCATTTAGAATATCGTCGGATACACGGGTAGTACACACGAGGTGTACTGAACTATAATCCGTCAATTCATATTCATGTATGCTCATAATAGCTGTAAACGGAAAGCTAGTTCGAGTTGAATAACGGGAAGCTCATACGAGTTGTATAATAGGAAACTCATATGAGTTGTGGTGTGTCTGCAACACATGCAGGACTCAAACCAAATCGATAACCCTAATGACATGTCATTTGTATCCTACGAATTTCATAAAGTTCGCACGGGACTACGTAATCGTCGAATATACAATCGGTATTTATTCATGGAAATTGTACAATTCACAAACAATAATTCAATTCAACACATATTAATGTACAATTTAATTAAACGAACTTACCCGGCGAGTTTATGTAGATACAAAGGCGACTAATCTGATATTTTTCCTTTGCCTCGATCTAACTTCATACTAGGTCTAATCGGATCTATACAAATGAATTTAACTCAATTCAATATAATTCATATTTAATTTTAGTCCAACACACTTTTTTGGAAAAATTATTATTTTTCCCTATACTTTTAATTTATTATAATTTAGTCCCTAGGCTCGAAAAATAACTTTCATGCAATTTAATCCTTACTTAAGCCTAGTCAACTTTTATACATATTAATAGCAGCCCACATAATTCACAATTTCACAATTTTACCATAAATTTATCATCTTTTTCAATTTAATCTCTAATTGATAATTTCATCAAAATTTTCTTTACAAAAGTTGTTTCTCTAACAACAACCTTTTATTTTTTTTATCATAAAAGCTTCAAATTTCAAGAACACTTATCAATGGAAAAACCCTACTACTTTATCGATTTTGCAAATTAATCCTCGAGCTAGCTAGATTAAGCTACTATGATCTCGGAAACATAGAAATCATCATAAACGGGACAAGAATACATACCTAATTAAGCCAAACAAACTTCCTAATATCTCAAGCTTCCATGGCTAGGTTTTTTTTTTATTTGATGGTAGATGATGATAATAGATTTTTTATTTTATTTAATATCACTTTAATTGATAATTTCCAAAATTAACCTTAATGTTTCATGAAATTTCCAATGTTGATTATTTATGCTTAACCACTAAACATTTTAATGGTCTATTTACTATATAAGGACCTCCAATTTAAAATTCTATATCTATTTAATACCTTTAGCTATTAGAACTCAACTTTTGCACTTAATGCAATTTAGTCCTTTTCACCAAATTAGGTATGTAAATGGTAAAATTTCTTAACGAAATTTTTATACTGTATTTCTATCATACAGTAGAACATAAAATAAAAATAAAAATAAATTTTTTTGACTTCAGATTTGTTGTCCCGAAACCACTGTTCTGATTTTATTGAAAATGAGCTATTACAATATTACTAACCAATACAGTATTACTAACCAACAATTCAACTAAAAATGTCATCATACATTTCGATACACATTCCTTTTATGTTTGGCCAACATTTGGTGCCCGAAAAAGTGAGTTGAATTTCTCTTTTCACCTAACCACCCAATTGACTTGAATTTTCTAAATGCGAATGAAGCAATACTTGAGTTTTCCAAATGAGAATTAAATGAAGTAACAACAATTTAGAATTTTCCCATTTGCCAGTCCAAAGTGATAGTCATTTTGTCAAGCTGTGGAAATTAAAGATTAAATTTATAATTATATTTAATTTATAAATGGATTTAACGAAAAATGTTGATCAAAATATTGAAAATAGCAATTCAAAAAGTAAAATAATGAATTTTGAATAAATAAAAGTAAATAGACTTTTTATGGTACAATGTCAAGTTATAAATTGGGGAGGAGAGAATTATATCAACAAAGTTTGAACCTTGACCATTGAAGTATCAATAAAATGACTTAATCATTATTTTCCTATGTCATTGATAAATAAATAGTCGTAAAATTTAATCTATTAAAAATCATTTATTTCAATACATAGTCATAAAATTTAACCTATTAAAAATGATTTATTTCATAATTTTTAGACTTATTAATATAATATTTTATAGCCTTAAAATTTTAAAAAGCCTTTGCAAAATAATTAATAAATCAATTAACCTTGTAATAAAAAATTACACTCAATTAAAACAATCAATTGAGTCCCTAAAAATTAATTTTTCATCAAAGCCCTTAATGAGTCATTAAGTGATGATGTGGTAGCTAATGTAACAACTTAATTGTTTTTTAAATTATATTATGAGGGGTTTTAAGTCTAAAAATATTAACAAAACTATAAATTTTTAAATAATTAAAAAATTACAGAAAAACCAAAAAAATGAAAAATATTAGAAAAATATTTTGAGAAATATGAAAAATATTAGAAGAATTATTATAAAAGGTAAAAAAGTTGTAGAAAGTTATATTAAAATTATTAAAATGATAAAAAAATATAGAAATTTTTTTCATTTTGATTTTGGTAATAAGGCATGAGGAATTTAAAATGTGATGGTGGTCAAACTTACATGGGATATCGAGTGTTGGGTTACTAGAGTGATAGGTAATGGTTCAGGTTGAGTGGAGTTAATAAATGACAAGGATGGATGGAGATGTGATACAAGGGAATGTGAAGGAAAACAAAAAATTAATTTTTTTTATTTATAATATTTAATAAATTTTATTTTAGTTTTTATAATTTTTCTATATACTTTATTTATTTTTATAATAATTATAGAAAAATAAAAATTATTAAAAGTTTTAAAAACTATTAGAAATTATTAAAATATTATAAAAATTATGAACCTTATAGAAAATTTTAAATTTTAAAAATTATTAGAAATTTATAATATATAGAATTTTTTAAAAAATAAAAAATATAAATTACTTATCATTTTATAAAATTTTAATAATTTTATTTTGTAACATTTCAATAATTTTTATTATTTTATTATTTTAAAAAATTTAATATAATTTTCTATAACTTTTTTTTATAGTTTTATAAATTTCTATAATTTCTCTAATTTTTATAAATTTTATGCTAAAAAACGCTTCCAAATAGTTTTAAAAAAATCAATTAACCTCTCTTAAGATAATTTAAAAAATGCAATGACATCTTGAATGGCAAAGGTTATGGATTCCTCTGTTGAGATCATTGGTGAGGAAGATGACGGTGACCTGCCTGATGATCTTTCTACTAAAAAGGTCCATCTTAAGGAGCAGCAGATGGCTTCAGACTTATCAATTATGGTTGATTTGGATCCTACACTGACAGTGACTTGGAAAGATAAGCTCTTGGGAGGGTCATAAACCAAAGGAGGGGTGACTGAAATACTAAAGTTAGGCAGGGAGTCTGCTCTGGAATTTGTTGAGGGAGATATCAAGAAATCGGATATTAACGGAATTCCATCAATTGATTTTTTTGAAAATGTTAACCAACTACTAGTTAAGGATATGGCTTTGACGGTCGTGATTAAGCTACTTGGCCGGAATATTGGATTTACGACTTTCCAAAACAGAATATCCAACTTGTGGAGACCTTGGATGCTTTTTCACCTAATGGACATTGAAAATAGATATTATTTAGTTAAATTCCAAAGCAAAGATGATTATGATAGAGTTTTGCCCTAGGGACCTTGGATTGTTTTTGGCTAGTACCTAACGATCCAGCCTTGGTCAACGAACTTTGACCCTACAAAACCATACCTGAGCTTGGTTAAGTTTTGGATTTGCCTCTCTGGTTTTCCGGGTCACTTGTATAATTGGAAAATTCTATTGGAGATTGGAGAATTGGTGGGGAAAGTTGTAAGGATGGATTTTAATACTGATAATAGGGCTAGGGGTAGGCTCGCTCGGATGGTCGTGTTTGTCAATCTAGATAAACCCCTGATTTCTCAGATTCTGATCAATGGCATTCTCCAACGCATTGAGTACGAATCTTTGTCGGTGGTGTGTTTTACTTGCGATCGAAACAACCATGGAAATGAGTTGTGTCCAACTGCTAAAACGGTTGTGGTGGAAGAGGGAGAGCAATCTGCTGGAGTTAGAATTGGAGAATCTGATGCTGCAATGGAGTCAACAAATAGGGAGGTTGATTCGGTGAACTATGGCCCTTGGATGTTGGTTGAGAAGAAATCAAGGAAAATATCCAGGGAAGATCGGGGTTTTAGAGCCAAAAATTGGGGGATAGATCTAGTGGATCTTATTTCAAAGTCCTATATATCGAGATTAAGGGAAATGGTGAAAGTGAAAGGGCTGGGGAGAAACTTAAGGGATAGAGGATAAAATATTTGGATGAAGAAATATCTGGGATCATTAATAAGGGTAGGAAAGTTGGGCTGCAGCTAGGGTCCAATGGCTTTTTGGACAAAGGTAAAAATGGTGGGATAGTTGGGCCGAAAGGAAGTCTTTTTGGTAGACGAGTTTATAACAGCGTGGAAGGGGCTAGTCCATCAACTAAAGCCCAAGTTAAAAAAAACCCATCCAACTGAATGGTATTGGGAAAATAGGCTCTTCAAGTTCGGCGATGACCCAAAAAGAAAATAAAGATTTTTTGGATGGGATAGATTCTGATGGGTTGAATAATTTAGAGAAAGCCCATTTGAATTTAGGCCAAGGTACTCTTAATTCTATTTTAGATTGTGGGGGAGTTTTCGTTCAGGGGTTTCTATAAATGCGAATGGTAGGAACCCTTCTTCCGATGTTCCAAGTGTGAATTTTTCACACTATAATCTAACCTTTAAAGGACCTATTGAAATGGACGTAGGGGTTAAAGATGGACTGCTTGATCTCGAAAAACATATTGTGGAGGTTTTCAAAGAGAATCGAGACTTGATTCTTGTTGTTTCTATTGCTGGTAGTGTAACACCTCTAACCAATATCCGTCACCGAAATAGGGTTACTGAGCATTACCGGAGTTTACGTTTCAAAACAAAAATTTTAAAACATTCAATTCACTACATCAATCATAGAAAAATCAAACAATAACATACATATTGTCCCTTATACAAGCCCTCGAGGCCCTAAAAACACATTAAAAACAAGTCGGGACTAAATCGAAAACATATAGAATTTTTCAAGAAAAAGTGAAAATTTTCAAAACTGCAGGGGTCACACAGCCGTGTGGCCAGGCCGTGTGACTCACACAGTTGAGATGTAAAACCCTGAATTCTGGGTTAGAAGTTTTAAGGTTTGTGGCTATGGTCAATGAGTAGGTTATGCTATTATTTTTAGTTGTGCGTTGAAGTGACAGAATGGGTCTGCTGGTCTGGTGGTTTGTTGTGTGTTAATTTGCCTCTGGGTTCTAGGTTTAAGTCCTTGGGTGTGCGTTTTAAGTGATATGTTTTTTATTTTATTAAATAGTAAACTGGTTTTAAGTTTTAAATTAATAACTAGTTTTATTATTAGGATTACTTTTATTTTTCTTTCTTTCTTTTTTCGATTACTGCTTGTTTTTCACATTCTCCTCTCCCTTTCCCTCTCTCTGGTTTTTTTTCTTTTCTTTTGTTTTTGGGAAACGATTTTTGCTTACGAATTTTAGAGAGTTTCTCTTCCTTGTTGTCGAGTCGGTGTTGGGACATCGTTAATCGCAAATCAAGAGCGGGTTTCGAAACTCTTTTAATTTATATGCGAATGGTTGATTCAATTCCGTGGTATTCTATAATTTCGTGTGTGATCTTAGACTCTTTCTTTTTGAATCAAATCGTCGATTTGCTTGTGTGAAATTTGACATTGTTGTGTGTTTTGGAAGTGACTAATCAAAGGGTCAATTTCTGTGAAATGGTTTGAATTTGGGTGCATTTTTGGTGCGGTTCTGAATTATTAAGGGCTGAAAGGTAGTTTCAGTAATGGACGCTTGTTCTACAACCTGTTTTAAGGTGGTTTTGTGACCACACAGGTGGCCACACGGGCGTGTGCCCCCACACGGGCGGTCCACACAGTCGTGTACAGTTAAGAATTAGGGTATTCAAGCAAAATTTGGTGCCACGCAGCTTGGCCACACAACCATGTAGTCGATTTGGGGATTTTCATCAATATCCACACGGCTGTGTCCCTTGGGCACACGGGCGTGTGTGTTTGGAAACTATGGATTTAGTGATTTGATGCCATACGATCTAGCCACACGACCATATAGCTGATTTTGGGGATTTAAGAATCCCACACGAGTGTGTGTTTTAGACACACGGCCGTGTCTAGTGGGCACATGGGCATGTAAGACCCTCACACGGTCGTGTATGCCCTACACTCTATTTTAGCACAAACGGACAGAGAGTTACATGGCCTGTTCACATAGACGTGTCCCTGGCTCCCACGGGCATGTGTCTCTGCCACACAGCCGTGTGCCTCCCTCCACACCGGTATTTTGACCCCTACACAGTCTAGGTTTTTCCACACAACTGGAGCACACGGCCGTGTGGTTCTAACTTATTTACTATTGGTTCTGAGTATGTTTTTTATTTGAGAATGTGTCTGTGTGTCTCAACCCTTGGCTATTCTTCAGTGGGGGTAACTAGAACTCTGAATGGGGCTTCGACTTATGTGTTATTTGTGACTGTTGTGTGAGATGATTGGTTCTGAACCCAGTTTGTTAGGTGTGTGTGCATATTTGCTTCTATCTGATTGTCTGTCGTTGTGTTCATTGTTTCTGTGAGATTGTATGCATACATACATTTGATAAGGTAAATTTTTGGGTTGGTTGCGAAGAGAAGGGAGACTGGTTCTGATCTGATCTGGCAGTTCTACTGTAATTTATTCACATAGCGGTTTACCACATCAGATCGCATGTGTCGTCGACCTTCGCTGCGTACTATTATCCGATCTCGTAATTTAAATCGCAACATGTCATACGATGGACTCACCGTATTGCAGCATCATCTCGCATATCACGCTAGCCTGTTGCGTATTATTATCTAAGTGGCTTAGTCCACATTCATGATGTGTAGGGTTGGATGGGCCTTTCGAGGTCTTATTTGGTGTGATTGGTTGGATGAGCTTTAACAACTCTTTTAGGGTGTAATCGGGGGACGGAGAGGTGTGTTGGTTGGATGGGTGGGTTTTAGCACTTGGCTGCATTTATACGCATCTGTTTGAGTATTCTATGTGTACTTGGTGTGCTCTGACTGTTACGTGTATTGGGGTGTTAGTTCCGTGTTTGGTATATGTTTCTGCATATATCTGTAAGTGTGTTTCGCTATTGAACTGTCATCTGGGGTTCTCTTCTGCAATATGTTGACAATCGTTTTGAATTCACATTGAGCTCGTGTAGCTCACCCCCTTAGTGTTTCCCCTTGCAGGTACGTTTCTGAAACTCTAACGCCGGACTCTTTAAGCGGAGGTCTCAAACAGTCTCGGTTAAAATAATCTATCAATTATCTTTTCAGTTTTCATTTTAATCTATCATTGATCGGTAGGGTTTTATAAAAACCATGGTTCAAGTTCTATTTTTGGAAATTTTCTTGTAATCTAATTTTGTTTATAAATTAAACTTAACTGTGATATTCCAGTTTGAAGTTTAAAAAATTAAACATTCTTGGTTTGTAAAGAGATTAAAATGTTTATGATAGAACTTGAGATAATTTGTTTTGTAAAATTTTCCCATGGTCACTTTGGTGATCAATGTAACCTTCGAGATTCAGTCTAAACTCTTAGGCTGGGTTTTAGGGCGTTACATGAGAGACACGCCCATGTCCCAGGCCGTGTGGACATTCGAAGTAAGGACACACGATCGTGTCTCAGTTCGTGTCCGTACTTGTGTAACTCACTGACTTGGGTTACACGGCCAAGCCACACGCCCATGTGCCAGGCTATGTAACTCTCAAAATGCAACCTTTAAAAACCTACAAGGGACACACAATCGTATTGCCTGGCCATGTGTCACACATAGCTGAGATATGCACTTGTGTCTCTGACCGTGTGGACAAAAAATAGGCCATTTCCATGCCATTTTTCTCACCCATTCATACACACACCTATAACCAATTTACCACATGTGATCAAGCATCCCAAAGTACACCAAACCATACAACAACAAGCTATCCAAATAGGTACATATTCATACGAACAATATGCCCAAAAGGTACCTCAATCACAAAAATTAAACACGTAAAACTAAATGCTTAGTTTAGCCAAAACTTACCATTTTGTACACATATCAAATCCACACTCATATGTACTTAATTTACTATTTAACATTTAGCATCATAAGCCATAAATACTAACTACAGTTTTAATACCAAAATAACCATGTTCAACTTCCATCATCTATGCATCATAAATACTATATAGTCATCCATCAAAAGGCTACATACATATATCCACATATCAACCATTTCAATCATTCAAATACCAAATTTACAAGCCAAAACATAATGGCTAAAACATCAACCAAAAACACTTATACATGTGCATATTTATCCTATTATCAATTAACTTGTTTCCATGCCAAAACATAACATAACTGCTACATAATCACCACACCATATTAGATTCATGCCATATCTAGTTCAGAACCTTTCAAAAGCATACCATATTTTGACCATGTTGAGGTCAATTCATCATATATCACTTTGACCATTCAAACATGCTTTAACACATTACCAAATTAACATACTTCAACAAGGCACCAAATGTACCAAGGCTAAACTCATTGACTAACATTCAACTATCATCAACCATAAGTCCACCTATACATGCCATTATATCCTTAACCAAGACATCAAAAACTACCGATATAATTGCTGGATAGTGTGATAGATCCCCGACGAGTTCCGATAATTTGAAAAGTAATGGAAAAACAACTATGTAAGCAATGAATGCTTAGTAAGCTTGTATAAACTTTAGTCATATCAATCTATTTCAAAAATGAAATTTATACATATCAAGAATAATCCTATAACAACACCGCAAGATTTATGAAATCATATTCAACAACTCACATATATATATATCATCCCTAGCATCATAGGATTTTATAAAACTTCAAACCCTTTTCCAAATTTCTTACTTTCATTTGCATTTCATTACTTTCCATTGCATTTACTTTCTTTAGCTTAAAAAAAAAAACATCAATTCAACTCATCATTTCCTTTTTCATCATCTTACACTTCAAGTATGAACTTACTATACTATTACCTTTCCACACCCGTTTCATATGCATAACACACAAGACATAAGCATATCATCAACCATAGCCACAAGCTAGTGCATTTAAACATAGCTAGTTTAGAATTAACCACATGATAAATCATTTCATAAGAAATTTCATAATTAAAATCTTACCACTCTTTCATGAACACAAGCACATTTCCATTTGGGCTCTTACCATTTCAATGCAACTTATAAGTAAACATAATACCATTCAACCAATAGCTTAGCACATGCCTAAGCATCAAACAATAACACATGTTAGCATACTTGAACATATTTCATATAAATTCAACATGGATAACCATTTATTCTCAACATGTAACACTTGAGTTTATTACTCATCTCAACTTACATAATTTCTATGTATCATCATATCAAGGATATTCATATATGTACATGTCATAATACACATCATTCTCTTTTCGTTTTTTATCTGAATAATGCCCATTGAACCATTTAGAATACTGTTGGATACCCGTGATAGCTCACAGATAGTGTGCTAACTCATATAACTATAATCCGTCAATTCCTGTACATGTATGCTCACACAAGCTATGAAAATGGGCCTACTCACATGAGTTGTGGGTCAGAACGTAGCTACACGATCTGCTCACACGAGCTGTGGAGTATTCGCAACTCATGTTTGACCTTAGCCATCGGTAGGACGTTCAAGACCAGCACCCGAATCATGTAAACCCTAATGACATGTCATTTGTATCCTACAAATTCCTAAGGTTCAAATGGGGCTCAGTAATCGTCATACGTCGTTGGATTTACGTCATTTCATAACACGGTAAATTGCATATTGATATATATATATATATATATATATATATATATATATATATTGATTTAATTACAATATAATCACATATTAACATTAAATTTAATTAAAATTATACAGAATACAGTTCATACGAACTTACCTAGCTAAATTACAGAAATACCAAAGTTTAGGGGTATTTTGGTAATTTTTTATTTTCCTTGATTTTTCACCTGATTTTGATCTAAATTAATAATTTCATTCAATATATTAATGTAGACAATAAAAAATTTTCATTTTAGACAATAAAAAAATTTCATTTTATGCAATTTATTCATTTTAACATTTTTACAAAATTCCCCTAAAGTTATACTTTTATTCAATTTAGTCCCTAAGCCCAAAACAAGCAAATTAACCATTTTTACCCAAAATTGAGTTTAGCTAAATCTCCATGGTATACAAAACAGCAAATTTATGCAACAATTTCAAATTAAATCCTTCTACATTTATTAATTTAACAATTTAGACCCTAATCAAAAAATTTATCAAAAATCACTTAATAAAATACTTTTTAATATCAACCAAAATTTTAAATTCATCATTTAACATCTAAAATCACAAGTTTCATCAATGGCAACATTTAAAATCTTTCACAGTTTCAAAATCGAAGGTACGGCCTAGCTAGACCTAGTTGCAACGATCTCAAAAACATAAAAATTAAAAGAAATGGAACTAAAATGGACTTACATGCATCACTTTAACTATGGTCGAACCTAGCTTCATTTCCATGGAATGATAACAAAACATTTTGGTTTTATTTTATTTAATTTAATTATCAAATTACCATTTTTTCCATTTAATAATCATCCAAATTTTCATGCTTTTAATTGCCCAAAACCATCCAATAAATTCTTAAATGGTCTAGTTACCATTTAAGTCCCTTTTGCTTTATTCAATTAACCATTTAATCACTCAAATCAAATAGTGATTAAGTTTTATATATTTTACAATTTAGTCTTTTTTAATTAATTAACTATCGAAACACTAAAAATTTTTAACAAAACTTTAATACCACCTTAATGACACTCCACAAATATTTATAAAAATATTTATAGCTTGGTTTATAGAAACGAGGTCCCAATACCTCATTTTCTAAACCCACTTGGCCTTAGGGTCATACCACTTGAGCTTAATAAATCGCTTATAAATAATAATTTATCAAATTAAAAAACCTTTTTAAAAAACATATTTGACTCGTAAGTATTAAATAATAATTACGAACCTACTTGCCGGATTTGGTGGCCTCAAAACCACTGTTTCGATACCATTGAAAAATAGGCTGTTACAGGTAGTGGTGAGGACTATGCAGGAAATGGCTCATTCATTCCAAGCGAAAACAGAAACAGTGAAAAGGTGATAAAGTACAGACTTGGGAAAAAGCTTAATTAAACCATTTATGGTCCGGGGAGAGGTTTTAAAGTCTCTAGTAACCCTCAGGGATACTCCAGGATAAATAGGGGATTGTTAGAGAAGATAGAGCAGGATAGGCAGTAAGGTTAGCCCATTCTTTATTAATTATTTTTATGGATTTAAATTTTAATGTCTTACCATGGAACTATCAGGGTTGTGTGGGGATTAATTTCCCTTAAATTTTTAAAGAATATAATTTGGAATTTAAGCCATATATTGGCTTACTAAAGCTGAGAATTAGTGGTTTTAAAGAAAATATTGTTATTGTGAAGTTGGGTTTCTAGTATTCTCATCAGGTGGAAGCGATGGGGTTTTCTAGAGGAATTTGGATTGGTTGGAAAGAATCTATTAGGGTCGAGATTATCCAAAATAATCCTCAATTTATCTTGACTCGGATTCAAAGTAATAGACGATTTGTAAGTGTCTTTATAGCTTTAGTATATGGCAGCCTGAATAGGATGAAGTAGAAATTTTTATGGGAAGATCTAAAAATGTCGATTCCTACTGGGCCATTTCCTTGGATGGTGATAGGGGATTTCAACGCTATCCTTGAAACTGAAAAGATTAGAGGACTTTCTAATGGTAAACGTTGCCCCCTTTTAAGAGATTTTATAGACACTTTGGTTTTGTAGGATTTGGGATTCAAGGGTTCAAAATTTACCTGGCAAATGGGTAGAGTCTTTGAAAGGCTTGATTGAGCTACTGGTAATGATATGTGGGTTAAGACTTTTCTTAATTGTCTGGTTTCTCACCTTTTGAGGATAAAATCAGATCATCGACCCTTTTTTCTTTCTATTAGACTGGAATTCCATGTGCCTAAAGGACGTCCATTTCGCTTCTTGGCAAGATGGATTGGTCATCAAGATTTTTCCTGTAATGATCCAAATTTTACTGTTACCGGAAAAGTGTATTTTTGGGTCTCCGTTTCTAAAAAATGGATTTGTAAATATTTATTAAAAATATTTACGAAGTAAAATGAGTGGTTAATTAGAGTTTAATTAAGTGAATTTAATTTAATTAAGAGTGATTAGGAAAAAGGATTAAATTGAATGAAGTAAGAAAGTTTAATTATAGAATAAAGAAAAGTGAAGGGACTAAATAGGCAAATAAGCCAAAAAGGAGTGCCAAGTGTGTGATAAAAATAAAATACATGTGTACTAAATATTATACATACATTTGTAATATATGTATGTATTTGCTTATTATTTAAGTAAATATTAATGTATTTATTGATATTATATGATAAATAAATACAAGTAAGACAAATGTACGGTGCATATGGTGACATGTGTGATACTAATATACATACATTTGTAAAATACATGTATATTTACTTATTATATAAGTATATTATTAAATTATATATTATTATTAAGTAAAAGATATTTATATAACAAATAGATTAGAGAAAAACAAGTGTGATAATATAAATGGATACAAATGTTAAAAGAATATTTGTTATTAAATAGATTTTTATAATAGATATTTATTAAGTTATTATATTATATATATATATATATATATATATATATATATATATAATGGTTTAATGAAATAAAGAAAGAATAGAATAGAAATAGAAACAGAAATAGAAAGCCAAACGAAATAGAGAAGGAAAGAAGAAAAGAAACTAAAGAAAGGAATGAAAAAAGGGAAAATTGGGGGTTTGATGCTTGAAGCTTAAATAGGTAAGTCAATTAAGTCCCTTTTTCTTAATTTTGATGTTTTAGAAGCCTTGAGATAAGATTTTGTCGAAATTAAGTTGGTATATTGAAAGTTATTAGATTTTTAAATATTGTTACGTTGAATAAAATGATGAATTAGGGATTAAATTGATAAAAATTCAAGTTAGAAGTGAGATAAGGATTGAATTGTAAAGTAATTCATAAGTTTTGAATAGTAGGGACTAAATTGAAAGAATTTTGAAATTATGGTTTTATGCTGAAATTAGAGAGCTGAAATTAGTTTAAAGTGAAAATTGAATGAAAATATTGAGTTAAATGTGAAGAATAAAAGTTAGTCTCTGTTTGGGACTAAATTGGAATTTAGACAAAAGTTGAATAAAAATTGAAACATTCAATGTGAAAATTGTATTGTATTAATGATTATAAATTGTATTAATTTCGTAGCTAACGGGGTGCCAAAAAATCCTCAGTTAAGAAAGGAAAAGACAAGGTCAACGAGGGTTAGCTCGGAAATCACGGTTTGTGTTTCTACAATCCGAACTTAATATTTAATTGTTGAATTTATTATTTAATGTGTAGGGTGATGCATTGAAAAGTGAAATTTAATTGTTAATTATTATATTTTGATTGAATGTTATGGTAAGTAATTAAGGTAAGCATTATTGTGTTTTATGATTATTGAAATGAATTAAAATGTATATTGTATTGCAATTGAATTGCATGTGGATTGATATGGAAAAATGTATTAAATTGAATTGAAATTAAATTACGAATGAAATTGAAAATTTGAAAGTTTGCTGAATACCCTATTAACTGTATCGGGTCGGATATAGTCGGCATGCCATAGGATTGGAAGTGTTCAGGGATATTTTGACTTTGTGTCGATGAGACACTATACGTGTCGACTACTGTGACTGTTCTGGATTCATTCCTATGAGGTACTTTGTGTACCGTTACTGTGACTGTTACTATTACCGTTACGGTGTATTCCGGCTTCGGCCGATGAAACACTGTATACTATCCCCGGTGTGTGGGTTGGATCTGTGTATCCGTCCAGGTCTGAGTCATGTTAATAGAGGAAAATAAATGTACTGAAAAATTGACTGCTACTGAATATTTGACTGTTACTGAATAAATAATTGACTAATACTAAATAATAATGATTAAATGATTGTTATTGAAAAATACTGACTGTCATCGAATAATTGATTGCTATTGAGTAAAGGATTGCTACTGAACGAATAATCGTTACTGGAAAACTAATTGTTATCAAATGACTAAATGTTACTGAAAGAAACTGATAAATTAATCGATACTGAAATATGTTTACTGATATTGAATAGTGAACAGAAACATAAGTAAGACATATGAATGGAAAATATTATTGTTGTGAATTAAATGGAAAAGCTAATCAAGTTATTAGATGATGAAGGTTGAATGAGTTGTAAATAAATTATCTATGAAATGAATAAATGAATATTTATGATTATTATAGGACAATAAGTGTATGTTATGTTTTAAATGTTCTGATTATAGAAATACCACTGATTTCATACTCAGCGTACGATTTGTTTCCGTGCGCAGGTTAAGTTAAAGCTAGAATGTTGAATCAGCATCCCAAGCCGATCCCGAACTCAATAAGGTAACACATGTTAATTGTTGATAATGGCATGTACCTAGGTCATTAAGTTAATGCTTGTAAATGGTAATGAAAGATATAAAGATATTGAATTATGTATGAAACATGTAAGTTTTGGTGACTAAACCTAAGAAAATTAATTAGGTTAGTATGATAATGTTTAATTGATATAAAATGTGATACCACTGAGGGTACATTAGTTGTATGTTTTATTGCTAAAATTGGATGGGTATTAAGTATGTTTAATTGTGTTAAATGTCGATAAAATCATTAGCTTGAAGTTTAAGTTTTGCAGGGATGGTAAACTTGTAACAAAAGGCTCATTCTAGACTATGTGAGACACACGGTTTACACACGGGCATGTCGCTAGGCCATGTGTCCTCTGCACCTAAAATGTTTAAAACAGAATGCTCAGGTCTTGCCACACGGGCAGGAGACACTGCCATGTGTCTCAGCCATGTGGGAGACACGGCCATGCACCACGGGTGTGTATCTAGGTCGTGTGAAAACTACACTTAATTCGAATTGAGAATAAGGCCACACGAGCTTAGCACACGAACGTGTGACTTGGCCGTGTGAAATTAGTTGCTCTTAAGTAGGAAGTCAGAGAGTTACACGAGAAGAGGACACAGGCGTGTCCAGGCTGTGCGAGTGACACAGGGTACCCACACGGGCATGTCGAAAGGGGCACACGGGCATGTTCCCTAGGCCACACGGGCGTGTGGTACTGTTCGTAAAGAAGAAATTTTCTAATTTTAAAAAAAACTCGTAGTGATTTTAAATTAGTCCCGAATTGATTTTACTGTTCATATTGGACTGCAAGGGCCCATTAAAGGGATGATATATTTAAATTATGATAAGTGTGAACATTTATATTTAATTAATGTCTATATTGTACTGTACTGACTGGTAATGTCTAGTAACCCTATTTCGGCGACGGTATAGGGTTAGGGGACATTACATTTCCAATTTTGTCAAAGTTAAGTGGAATTTTAAAGGAAACATGATTGAAGCTCTTTCACACTTTACTTCTAATATCAGGGTCTGGAATATAATAGTGTATGGTCATATCAAGTCGAGGAAAAAATAACTTTTTAATAAGTTGGTGGGCATTCAAAGAGCTTTGGAAAGAACTAACTCTGATCGACTAGTTCGTATTGAGATGCAGGTCAGGGAAAAGTTGGAATTTGTTATTCCACGAACAACTTTTATGGAAGCAAAAATCCAGATGCGATTAGCTCAATCTTGTTGATTGAAATACAAAATTTTTCATAGTTGCATGCTCAAAAGAATAAAGCTTAATTGTATTTCTGCTTTGCGGAATCAAGATGGTGAGTGGTGTTATGACCTGGATATCCTTCAATATGAGGCATTTATCTTTTATCAAAATATGTATGGTGGAGAGTAGGCTCCTTTGAAGGCCTTATCACCCAATTCTTTTTCCAATCTAGATTCGGGAGATATCAAATTTTTGGGTAAGTGTATTTTTTATGATGTGATTAAGAGGGTACTTTTTGATATGGCTCCCTTAAAAGCGTCAAGCAACGATAGTTATCATGCACTCTTTTTTTAGAATCAATGGAATGTAGTGGGAGTGTTGTTTGCGAATGGGTCAAAAGGATTTTTTATGGTGAGCTAATCGATCCCGATTTGAATAACACTCTTATCCCTAAAATTTCTAATCCAGAAAGCTTTCAGCAATTTCAGCCCATCAACTTGTGTTTTGTACTATATAAGTTTGTGATGAAAGTTATAGCGAATCGATTTAGGATTGTTTTTCCTAAAATTATTATGGAAGAACAAGTAAGCTTTATAGTTGGAAGAAATATCACTAGTAATATTGTCATTGCACAAGAAGTTATTCATTCCATGAAAGGTAGGAAGAATAAGAAGGCATGGATGATGATTAAAATTGATCTAGAGCAAGCTTATGCTAGGGTGAGATGTGAATTAATTGGTGCATCCTTCAAGGTCGTTGGTATTTCAGATTTTTCGAGGAATGCTATCATGTTTGTCATTTCAAATTCTACCATGCAGATATTGTGGAATGGGATCTCAACATAAAAGTTTAAGCCTACAAAGGGGATTCGTTAGGGGTGTCATTTGTCCCCATATTTGTTCGTGTTGTGTATGGAGTGGCTTGGACATGATATATTCAGTGATTTTGAATGGTCAATGGTGCCCAATCAAACTATCCAAGTCAAGTTTGAATCTGTCTCATCTTTTTTTTGTTGATGATTTAGTTCTTTTTAGTAAAACAGATTTGATGCATGCATAAACCATCAAGGAAGTTTTGAGTCATTTCTATGACTACCCTAGTAAAGTAAACACACAAAATACTAATATTGTCTTTTCCCATTGTGTTGATGAGGCTCTTGGAGATCAAATTAGTAGTTTGTTGGGTACTCCAAAAGGTTCTTGATATTATTTCTTATTTGGGGGTTCCTTTATTCCATGAAAGAGTTTCTAAAAGTACCCTAAGATTCATGGTGGACAAGGTGTGCAGTAAACTTTTAAGTGGGATACTAGACAGTTGTCACTTGTGGGAAGAGCTACGCTAGCATAGTCTATGATTTTATTCATATCCAACTATTTTATGCAATAAATGATTATTCCAAAAGGGATTTGTGAGGAGGTTGAGTGTTTGGCCGGATAGTTCATTAGGGGTTTTTCTAATGGGAAGAGAAAGATGGTTCTAGTAAATTGAGGATCAGTCTGTCAATTACACTCTTGTAGGGATCTTGGTTCGCAAAGGTTGAAGGATCAAAATGTTTCTTTTATGATGAAATTGTGTTTCAATTTGTTAGTAAATGTCAATGTCTTATGGGTGAGGGTTCTTCGATTGAAGTATGGTATGAAAGATAGCACATCGAGAAGTATTTTGAGAAGTCATTGCTCTTTTCTTTGGAAAGGCCTATCAAAGATATGACCACTGTTTAAAGAAAATCTAGTGTGGTTAATTGGGGATGGGAGGTCTGTCAAGTGTTGGAAGTTCCCAATAGGTGCCACAAATTGGCCCTTTAATTAAGTGGATACCTTTGCATGGGAATCTAGAAGTGGACTATTTACTTGAAGAAACGGTTACTTCAAAAGGTAATTGGAACCTTGATTTTTTCGTATATGGATTCCAAAAATTATTATTAGGCAATAATAAGTGTTTCGTAAGAATGCCGATACACCCCATGGAGCAGTGGAAAAAATTAAATCCGTCGATCACATCCAATGATCCATGTGCTAGGAACGAATTGGGGTGAGAAGGGTATGAGCAATTACCTTTAATTGTCTGGAAAACCAAAGATAACTATTGTGAAACTAATTACGCAATTGTCTGTCAATTCCAAGCCGCTATGAAAAGTTTCTGCCTCTACGTAATCCACCCGGTGTGACAACGAACTATAGGAACTCTCTTAAGCTTTTCAGAGAGAATTCACTATATAATGGCTGCTAGACCTCACTCTCTTTATTTCATGTATATTAGGTTTTCTTAAAAAACCTATATTTCCTAATTCGGGAATAGTTGATATTTTAATATGTATCAAAATTCATTATAATAATTATAATTACCATAATTATAATAATGTTTGACCGAAAAATTACAACTACAATAATTATAACAAGGATTTCAGTAAATTATGTTTAGTTAAATTTTATACGAATCAAATTCATATATATTAATTTAACCATATTCTCATTATGTGTACAACATACTTGTACATATAATTCATTCGATATTTAATTTCCCAATTAAATAATTCTACAATCAATTTAATTCATGTGACAGCTAAAAACAATACCAACTATGTTTGGATTCCGTTTGTTTTAACCATAGAGTGTGACCCTATAGGTTCTTGCAAGGTTAGCAATAATACTAGAATGATTCTAATATTACAAACAATGAGTGGCATCTAGCAATGCATCATTGCTGCCTAAGTTACAAGAAGTCATGATTTGACATAACCTCTCTATGATTAACCTTTTATGTATTAAATCCTTTTGTCCTTTATATTTAGAATGAACACAAGTCATGGAATAGTCACACTTGCATAGTCCATCTATTGTTTCTTGATATCCTGAGTAGACAATGATAAACAAATAAGTATGATATCTTATATCAACTTATTCGAGCACGGCCATGCATTTCTAGTCCTAGTCAATCAACTGGCCTAAGATATTACTCCCATTAAGTAAGAGGGACAAATCCTATATTGATCAACCATATCCCACTACATAGATTGTGGCATATCCAACATCCACCTTTATAGAACAACTAGTTATGGTGGACATTTGACTGTATCAAATTATATGACTCACGATGTTGGGATAATGATGGTCTCAAGTCTGAGGATTGTATACATAGTAATCACTATGAATAATGTTGTGACTATTACATAATAATCTAAGAAACATACTTATAGCAGGTCAGTCCAATATATTGTTCTCTAGCACACATACTCATATATTGAGTTTGACATCCCCACATCTTGAAATGGGTTTGGATATAATTTCTTGGTTACTAAATTCGATAGAGGCTTTCCCGACTAAGAGTTCTTATCGCTTGCTTAGAGGAAATCACTGGAACTCTAAGAAAGAAATTTGGAAAACTCCTTGGAAATTTAAGGGTCCTCAAATAGTTCGTTTCTTTCTATGTCTCACTTTCAAGCAACGTCTCCTCATTAACATGGAACGAGTAAGATAAGGCATTGGATAATAAGGGTCTTGTCAATTTTGTGGACATGTTACAAAAGATATTCTTTATGTTCTTAGAGACTGTCCTATAGCAAAAGAGGTATAGGGACAAGTGATACCTACGAGCCAAGGAAGTAGGTTTTTCACTTCCAACCTCTCTGATTGGTTAGTATCCAATTTATATTATGATAAACTGATGGATTTTGTGGAAGTTAGCTGGGCAAGTTTATTTGGCCTCATTGCGTGGCGCATTTGGTAGAATAGAAACTTATTTGTTTTCTAAAGTTTGACATGAAAAGCGGATGAGATTGTTAAAGCTTCTATTACTTAGGCAAGACAATTTTGGTCCACACATAAGGAAGATCTGAATCGAAGATTTTTTTCATTCGGGGTTATTTTATCAGATAATTGGGTTCACTTGCATACTAATGGTGCAATTAATTTAAATACGAGTTTTGTGTAATAGCCCGATTTCGGTGGTGTCAGAAATAGTAGTTTTAGGACCACAATTCTAACGAGTGAATTATTATTTTATTATTTATTTAGTGTAAATGGGATTATGTTAATGTCGTATAACAAAAATTTAAAGTTTACATAGTTAATTAAGTATAAAAGACTAAATCATAAAAGGTATAAAAGTTGAGTTTTATTAGTTAAAAGGGTTAAATGGCTATGGAAAGGAAAGAAAATGACTTGAATGGTAAATATACCATTTGATGGGTTAATGGATAGTCATGGACTTGGTTTAAATGAAATTTTAATGGTTTTAAAAGGTTAATTAAGTAATTTGATAATTAAGTTAAAATATTAGTTAATGAAAAGATGAGTAAAACTATCATTTTTCTCATTCTTTTATTCTAAAACCTAAAACACCATTAAACAAAGCTTGGAGCATTCGGTTGGCTTTGTTCTTGTGCATGGTATGTATAATTATCCCGTTTTTAATGATTTTTATGTTTTTGAGATCGTTTTAGCTTAATCTAGCTAGCTCGGGGATTAATTTACAAAATCGTTAAAGGTTGAGGGACTTGCCATGAATGTTTCTGAATGATTTTTTGATGTTATTTGATAGATTATGAATCCTTGTTGAAAAATAAACAAGTTTTATTAAGTGATTTTTGATGAATTTTGGAATTAGGGATTAAATTGTTAAAGGTGTAAATCTATGGGTTTTATTGTGAAATGATGGTAAATATGGGTTTTTTTAAGGTCCCTCGCATTATGGTTAACATGGATTTAGGTTAAAATGGTTAGATTTTAAGTTATGAGCTTAAGGACTAAATTGTGAAAAGTTAAAATGTTTGGGGCAAATTGGTAATTTTGCATAAATATGAACTATGGATTAAATTGGATTCTAGAAGTACTTAATTGATTGAAATTACCTATTTAAATCAAGATAAACCACGTTCGGACTTAGATCAAGGAAAAGCCAAAGCTTCGGATTTGTTTGACTATATTACTACGGCCTAGTTATCGAGGTAAGTTCGTATGAACTGTAATCATTTTAGTGTTATCTAAATTGAATGTTGATTATGTTGTTTTAATATAAATGAATCAATATATAAATGTATCAATGCTATGCTGAATTGATGGATAACGAGTCCCATTAAACCTTAAGAATTCTTAGGATACAAATGACATGTCATTAGGATTTCATGTTTCGGGTGCTGGTCTTGAATGTCCTATCGATGGCTGAGGTCCTGCATTTGTTACGGATTCTCCACAACTTGTGTGAGCACTATAGTGTAGCTTACATTTTGACCTACAGCTCGTATGAACAGGCTCATTTCACAGCTCGTGTGAGCATTGATGTAAAGGAAATGTTACGGTTATATGTAAAGGCACACTATGTATGAGCTCTCCCGAGTATCCGATGTAATTCTAGATGGTTCAGCAGGTAATAAAAGGAATGGATTGGTAAGTAAGTTAATGGAAATATTCATGATTTATGAAAAAGTTGATGCATATTTAATGTATCTGGTGAACTCTATTTATGGTATAAATGAGCTTATATGTAATGTTGATGAACCAACTAACATATGAGATTGATGATGCTTGAATAGGCTTTTTCTAAGCTCATGGCTTCGGTAATGGTTTATACTTATTCTATGAATTGTGTTATTGAGGTGGTAAGTTATGTTCAAGTTTATACAAGCTTACTAAGCACTCATTGCTTACGTAGTTATTTTCCTTTGTTTTATAGATCATCAAAAGCTCGATTTGGTTGGAAGCTAGTCGAAGACCTATCACACTATTTAGCAGTCAATTCGGTAGTTTTTGAGTATTTTGGCCAAGGTTTATAATGGCATATATAGGTCATTTTGTAATGGTATTTAATGAATGTGAACAAGGTAATTTAATATGTTTGTGGCTTGATATTTATGTGTGATTGATGGACTTGTAATGCTTATTAAGTCAAGTCCCTTGTATCACTTTTATGTAATTGATGTGAATGGTCATATGTTGGCTTGGAAATGGTTATTTGTGGTATGTTTTAGTACATAGTTGAAATAGGTTATCATGCATTAAATGAGTCAACATTGGCATGTTTTGATAGTTGTGGTTTTTATTTAATTGTGGTGCCTTTTAATGGCACATTGGTTAGTTGAATTAGGGCATTTGAAATGGCATTTTTATGTGCGGTTGGATGATGTTTAGGTCCCTTGAAAGTGTGCACAATTGGTTTGTATATTCGTGCATGGTTTAGTTATGAAATGGCTTGATTTTAGGTGAATTTTGGGTTTACACGGCTTGTAACATGAGCTATCACACGGCCTGGCGACACAGCCGTATGTCATTTGAGATTTCTTAGGGTTCCAAGTCAATGAGTTACATGACCTAGCACACGGCTTGGCACACGAGCGTGTGTGGCAACTCAGAGAGTTACACGGCCTGGCACACGGGCGTGTGACATGGCCGCGAGACTTTACTCAGTGAGTTACACGGGTGAGGACATGGGCTGGGACACGGTTGTGTGTCCCTTGTTTGAAAGTTACACGGCTTGGGGCTATGTCATACAGCCTAGCCACATGGCTGTGTGACCCCTGTTTTTAATTTTTTCTATTTTTTTCCTAAACTTTTTTATTTTGTTTCAAATTAGTCCCGAATTGTCTCAAAGCTATTTTTAGAGCCTCGAGGGCTCGATTTAGGGAGAAAATACATGTAATTGAATGAATTATGATATGTTTTAGTTTATTTAAATATCACGAAGTTAAATGTTTACAATTGTACAATAATGCTCTGTAACCCTGATTCGACAATAGAGATAGGTTAGTGGTGTTACATTTTGCACGTGCAGGGGAAGTGGTGCAAAATCATTTAGGGGAATGGATTATGGGGTTTAATAAATTTTTGGGGGTATGCTCAGTTTTTGAAGCCGAGTTATTGTACATTTTGGATGGACTAACCCTATTGCAAGATCGAGATTTGGATAAGATATTGATTCAAACTGATAGATTGGAGATAGTCCAAGCAATCTAAAGGAAAACTTTAGAAAACCTGAATTCAGCCTTGGTCATGTGAATCAGAAGTTGTTACCGAACAAAGAACATTGGGTGGTAAGACATATCCCTAAGGAGGCTAATCATATTACTAATTGAATTGCCAAGATAGTGTCTGCAGATATGGAAGGGTACATGTTTTGGCATCAGTTCCTGTAGTAGTCCATTTCTGCCCGGGCCCATAATTAGATAAATAAAACAAAAATAAATAAATAAATGTTTATTTTAAACAGTCTGTGTACAAAGCCCAATTACAATGTAATACCCAAAGCACCCAGTAGACCCATTACACCCAAGACCCACTACCTAAACCAATCTATTACAGACCCAAGTCACTAAGGGCTATAAAGCCTTTCTTCTGATTTTGTAAAATAGGAGGTTTTTTTTTTTTTTTTTACACAGAGCTTCAATAAAAAAAATGCATTTTTACACTAAAAAACAGCAGTCAACGAAAGAATACTGAGGTGATTATCTTTTTTCTCTTTAAATACGTACTAATATTGTAGAAAACAAAAGGAAAAGGACGTACCTTTAATCGGCGTTGGAAAGCAGGTTTTTTAAAACCTCCGGCTACCGTATGCGGTCGAGACGACGGTGGCGCGTAAGCGCGTGTGGGCCTCTAGTCGAAAGTTCGACAGAACTCTGAGGTCGGACCCAAACCCTCTCTCAAAGGATTTTCCTTATTATTTTTTTTAAAACTGGGTTTCAAAATGAATTTAAGCTTAAGGTTTGGCTTTTATAACCTTATAAGAACGACGTCGTTTAGCTTAAAACGATAAGCTTCAAAACGGCGTCGTTTCAGGGCCAGGTTCGCGTGTTGACCCGTGACCCGGGGAAGGATCCGCGTGTTTTTGAAAAATGGGCAAATTTCCCAATTGATCCTTCCGTTTTTTTATTTTTATTTTTATTCTAATTCGGCCCTAATATTTTATAGTTGTTTCAATTTAATCCTAATTGCCATTAAAATCCACTCTGAAGAACGACGTCGTTTCGGGATTAGGGTCGAGTTACCCAATGAGTCCTTCGACTTTCAGTGTGCGTTTTAATCAGGTCCAAATATTTTTATTATTTTGCAATTAACCCCAGATTCTTCAATTAAATTCAATTTTAATCCTTTTTTATTTTTTTATTTTAAATACTTTATATATTTTTTAATATTAGTTATATAAAATAGTACATATTATTTTTTATTATCCATTATTATTATCCATTTTTAAAATTTTTATCATATATTTTTATTATATATATATTATTTATTCTGTTATATTTATATTTTATTATATATTTTTATTATATATTATTTATTTTACTATATTTTTATATGTAAAATACTTGTAATATTATTATTATTTTATATATTCCTTATCATATTATATTTTATTATATATTATTCCTTATAATATTTTTCTTTCTTTTTTATATATTATATTATATACATTTTATTATATATATTTTTTATATTTTTTATCATATGATTTATACTATTATATATTTTATTACTCACCGCTTTAAATTGTTCTTTCACTTGTTCATTACCAAGTCATGGCGAAGCGAGATGAATGTGGATATCCATGAAGGGATTAAAAAATTAGCCCTGCCCTTCACTCGTTTGGTTGGAGGGGACTATTCCATTCCGTCCTTTTTCTTTAATGAATATTAAAACACTGAATAAGCCATTCCATCCATATTCGATGGTGAGGGGTTAAAATAGACAATTCAACAAAGTAAGTAATAGCACTTTTTATATTCTTAATTATGGCCATCATTTTTTACTATTATTCTTCATTAATTTTGTGTAAAAAGACCAAAAAAAAGAAAGGAGAGAGCACTTTCTATCTCAATTTTGGGTTAATCTATTATATAGAAATTTAAAGATCACAAATTAGGGAGGAGGATGACCGAAATGGAGAGGGACCTCACAACTTGTTCTTGTAGATCTATGATTTTTTTTTTTATATAAATTTCAATAAAATAAACTAGAAAATATGGAAGAGAAGATTTCAAGGAACATCTTGATGAATCCTCAAAAAATCCTGGGTCAGAATATCAGTGGCCGGCGGCGGGAGATGCAGTGAGAGTGATCGGAAACAATGTGTTGCTTGATTTTTCTCATTGAATGTTTAAATTGAAACCCAATGGAAGAAAAAGATACGAGGCAGAGAAGCACAGTGAAGATAAGTACATCAGTACATTAAATATTTATCCTTTTTCTTTTTTTATTAACTATTTATCTTAAATGATATTTAAAATATACCTTTATTTATTAATATATTTTTATTTTAACTTTATATTATACTGTTAATTCTAATTTAAAAAATATTTTTTAGTATATGTTTATAAATATATCATATTAAATATTATTTTAATTTCAATTTTCATTTTTAAAATATAATATTAATTTAATATATTGAAATAATAATTTATATTTTTAAATACATATAAGATTAATTTTATAAATAATATTATGTAATTAAAGGGTAAAAGTATCATTTTGTACTTATTCTTTACATATTACTTAACACAATTCCAACCAATCAAACAATGTTATGGTATTAATATCATATTTCATTCAATCAACCAAACAATATAATTCCTATTATTTCTCTATTTCATTCTCATCGCATAGCTATTATAGAGTTGCTCTATTTCATTTCAACGATCCAAACGTACTATTACATTATGTTTGATTGGGAGGAATGGAAAGATCATTCCCTCTTTATTCTTGAATATAGTAAAATTTGATTTTAGTTCATGGAATGAGTTATTTCATGGAGAAGGCTAAGAATAATAATAAAAGTATCATGGAGGTCTTTGTACTACAAATTAAATTACATTTGGTCTCTTTTACTCAAAAAAATAAGCAAGTTAATCTATGTAAATTATTTTTACTATTAAAAAATAGTGTAATTAATGGAATAATCAGACAATTATACCTCGGGACATATAATAACTAGTTTTTAGTAGGATGAAGTCTTTAATAAAAAAACTAATTTACCTTTTTATAGAGACATTCGTGGTATTTTTATCCCACCACCAAATAAATCATTCAATGAACCAAATGATGCTTTACTGTATCCAAGAATAAAAACTATCGGAAGCAACCAAAAACAGAAAAGCATTAGAAAAGAAAGAGCTAAAAAAATCCTCAAAGTGGAATATTGAACGTAACAGTCCCAATTTGAGAAATAAGAGTATCAATCTCTTGGAGCATAGGCCACAACTTCATGGGTCTGGAGTCATAATCCTGTATCCATTGAACAGCAGTAGTCGAGTCGGATTCAATAATCAATAAAGCCTCCCCCTTCCTTGCAGCTTTTAAGAAGCTCTCCATTGCATATTTAATGGCCACTAACTCAGCTGTGTTTGAGTTCGTTTCTGGTTCACCTGCTTTGATTTCGGATTCAGATGCCTCAGGATGACTTTCCATTTTGTCCGCGCTTCCTTCCTCTGAAACTTGAATAATCTGCTTCAATCTCTCCACCACCTCACTCATCTTGGGCCGCCCTTCGGGACTTGTTAATAAACAAGCATCTGCTAACTTAGCAATTTCTCAAGCTGCACCAATCGAATACTGGTTTCCAAGTCGAGGATCCATTATCGAGATGAACTTTTTACTACCAGCAAGGGACCGTTTCACCCAATGCAAGAGAATTTCCTTCTCTTGTGGAAGCTCTCTGTCTATTGACCGCCTGCCTGAAAGAATCTCATATAACACCACACTGAAACCCCATACATCACTCTTAACTGTTAGATGTCCCGTCGTCAAGTAACAAGGATCAACATAACCGTAAGTCCCGACAACCTGACCACAAGTGATAAAACCTTGTTGTCATCATCATCATCATCATCATCATCAAACAACAAAGTACAACGACGTATCACGTTACTCCAAGTACAGAGAAAATACTAACATCCGTTGAAACATGTGTATCCCCTGCCATTGGCCCTTCTGTTGCCAGCCCAAAGCCTGAAAGCTTTGGATTGAACTTGTCATCCAATAACACGCTGGAGGGTTTGAAGTCCCGATAAATGACCTTGCATTATTATCAAACCAAGGATTTAGATAACCAGAATCTGAAAAAAAGAAGAAGAAGAAGAAGCAACGTTAGTCTTTCAGAAAGGAACCTGAACTGCAATCCCTCGTGCAGATATGCTAATCCTTGTGCTGCTCCAAGTATTATTTGTAATCTTGTTTTCCAGGGAAGAGGTGGGAATGCCCTTTGGAAAAGATGATACTCTAAGCTCTTATTTTGCATAAACTCGTACACCAGAAGACGCGGAATCTCTCTTTCACCATTCACTGCACAGTATCCAATGAGTTTGATGAGATTCGGGTGCTCAACAACACCGAGAAATTGAACTTCCGCCAACCATTCCTTTTGTCCCTAAATGGATATGAAACGAAAATATCTATAAAAACCTTTCATCTCTCAGTTACCATTTAAGAAAGAGAAACAAACTAAATCAACAAGTTTGTTGTTAAAAGGAGACAAGAGTGAATGATGGTGGAAGAGAGAAGATTGATCTAAGCCTTGCGGTGGATATATATAGATATACTATCTCCACAACTTCCAGAAACAACTTTAATTGAATCTATTGCTGGCTTACCGACATAATGAAGATAATAAACTGAAGCATGAAATGAGCAAGAGAAACGTTTTTAAGTAAAATAATAATAATCAGAAATTCTTATTGAGAACGTCATCAAGAAGCTGAAAAATACGTTCCTGGAGCTGATAGAGGGAAAAAAGGAAACTTACCTGGACACTGTCCTTGTGAAGCTTTTCAATAGCAACCACCAAAGGCTCACCCTTTCCATCAGCAGGCTTGATTGTACCTTTGTAGACGTCCGCAAAGCTGCTGCTGTCAATCGCAAGTAGCGGATCGAAATCACGAGTTGCTCGTCTAAGCTCTGAGAAAGAGAATCCCTCAAATTGTGAGCTTTTGGTATGCTTCGCGGAAAAGATTCCGAGGATAAGGACTTTGTGGTCCGGTCAAGCCCTGAATATTGCTCTGATTTTCTTTCTTCTGTTAACTCTGGGGCTGATCTTTGACCCTTGCTTCTAAACTTGTCCTTGAAATACTGAAAAGGAGATTTTTACTATAATAATATAAATAAAAAAAACCAAAATAAGATGCCTTGAAAATTATATACGAAAATAGGCTATCCTAAGTGATGGAGGGTGGTGCATAGGTGGCACCACCCTTAAATCGATCTATTTTTAGACACTTTCTGATAGTTGCAGGTTAAAAGAAAAAAGAAAAAAAGAATAGGACGAAAAAAGTAATAATAAAATAAGGGTGGAGGGTACTCCATAGGCGGCATCGGTTGAGGGTACGCCATAGGCGGCACCAGTGGTGCCTTTCTGACAACCTTGACCCCCTCTGGCATATATTCCCCCACCCCCTCCATTCGGCTCCTACCAGATTGGAAAAAAAAAATTACAGAAGAAGAAGATAGAAATGAAGAAAGGAGAAGAAGAAAGAAAAGAAAAGGTAATTTTCTTTATTGTTATTTTTTAAATAAAATAGATTATGATAAGAAAAAATTATTTTGTTAGTATTATATAGTTTGTTTAGTGTTTTTGTTTTAAAATTTATTTTGTTTATTGTGAAATGTTAGTAAATTTTGTGTTTAGATTAGTTATGTGTTTATTGTGAATGTTATGTTTTAAATTTTTTAAATATATTTGAAAGTTTTTATGTTAGTAAAACTATTATAAAGTAATTGTTAATTAGTGATAACAACTAAAAATATTTTGTTATACATATTGTTAGAAATGGCAACATATTTGGTATTGCCTGATGGGATAATAAGTTTAGCAGAAAGGGAGAAAGTTGATAAGATGATAAGAGAAGTGCAAGATTACAAAATGAAACCAAAAGAAGACATTGTTCAACACCTTATTACCGTAAATCGGAAAATGCAAAAAGTGTTGTGGATGGGTCATGAAATGATTAGAAACAATAAAGTGCAATACTTAACCCTTAGAGGGACATTAATAGATCAGGAGCATCAAATCATTTTAGACGAACTTTGGAAGACATCGGTACCAAGAACTTATTGGAATCTAGTTATAAACTTCGCGAAGTTTATAATCTCATATGGAGCAAGGAAAAAAGCGAGACAAAGTATAGGTTCGCAAAAGTTAATTGGGAAGCAAAATGTGTTTGACAAACCATGAATGGATAAATTAGTTGTTAGGAAATTATCAAGAGAACTTGTATATTCAATACCCGTTATAAAGATTGAAGAGGCAGAAGATCCCGAGGAATTTTCAAATTGGATTGTAGAAAATGAATATGAAGAGAATCAAGAATTTCTAAATTAGATTGTAGAGAATTTCCCAGATGAAGATACGGGATCGGAGATGGAAGAAAATGTAGAACTGAATTTAAGTGGTTAAATGTAAAGATAAATGTTGTTCATGTACAAAATGAGAACTGAAAAAGTATGGGCTTATGAATGAAAAAATTGCACACTGATTAATTAATTTTATATTTAAGTAATTTATTTGTTGTTCGAAATTATTTTGAGAAATTTTGTTTATTTTTTTAACAGACTGAGTATTGAAGATGGATAATCAGTTTTTTGTATGCATTTATTTCGATGGAATCATCTTAACAACAACCGTTGGATGCATATTTGAATGTCGGCAACAAATAGCAATGAGATTTAATAGAAATGTCTCGTTGGATGATATGAAGGGAAGGATTAACGCAAAAATTGTTAGACGTTGTGGGAGAAGGATCTCGAAACTTTTCTACAAGTTTCCAGTTTCGACAGATCCTATCAAATTCACCGAAATGGAACTTGTAGACGACAAAGACGTGGAGACAATGATAGCTCTTTACTGTGGTAATGGGAGTGACAAAAATTCACCCATTCACTTATTTGCTGAGTTAGCCTGTATGGAGCAGA
Source organism: Gossypium anomalum (assembly GCA_025698475.1). Classification (NCBI taxonomy): domain Eukaryota; kingdom Viridiplantae; phylum Streptophyta; class Magnoliopsida; order Malvales; family Malvaceae; genus Gossypium; species Gossypium anomalum. The sequence goes on from CM046966.1 coordinate 25,298,215, forward strand.
ATGAAGATCTCACTGCATATGGTGAAGAACATGCAGTTCAAGAACTGTGCGTGGTGGCTCTAATATCGTACGTTGATAGTGAATCGACTATACGTGGGATCGATATCGATCTTAATGTTACACCCGATATTGATGTGGTTGGTGATGATAGATACGATAGTAGTGATCCTTGTAATGAAGAGGTCGATAGTGATAGTGATCTCGATGTGGATGATGTCCCCGATGATATTGACGATGAAGACGTGAATAACGATGGAAACATTAACGCGTCTTCGGTGCGGAACCAGATGCAACGTATTGTGATACACAATAACCCTGGGCCACACATGTCGCTTATAGACCCGGACGCGGCGCATGTAGTTGAATTCCTGAGTACCACGAATACTTCCTCGCTCACCTGGCCGGCGTAAATTCGACGAGCATGAGGAGTTATTGGTAGGCCAGATATTCGAAAGTAAAGAAGAGTGTGTATTTGCTATTAAGCGGTATAGCATGAATATATCAGTAGATTACAAAGTTGCAGTGTCTAAACCGACATTATATATTGGAGAGTGTTGAAAGTCGGCGGAAGGTTGCAATTGGCGTGTACAAGCTGGATTTATTCAAAAATCGCAGATGTAGGAGATACACAAATTTGTTGGGCCTCACACATGCACATCAACACGTATGATTGAAGACCATGGAAAACTTGATTCCAAAACTATCTATACATTTATCATGCCAATTGTGAAGGACATGTCGACCATTAAAGTTTCGGTACTGATTGTCGAAATGCAGGCACGATTTCAGTATCGAGTATCATGTCGAAAGGAGTGGATAGCTAAACAAATGGCAATAGAGCAATTGTATAGGGATTTCGATGCATCATGTAACGAGCTACAGGGATGGATAGTCGCTATGCGGGAGTACGTACCGGGGACTGTCATTGAGTTACAGGCATGGCCTTATTACGGCCCGGATAACCAATTACAGCCAGGAAAAAGAATTTTCCATCGGATGTTCTGGACGTTTGATCCATGTGTGCGCGCATTTCCCCACTGCAAGCTTTTTGTGCAAGTAGATGGGACCTGGCTATATGGAAAATATACATAGATCTTACTTCTTGCAGTTGCTCAAAACTGTAACAGGAATGTAATCCCGATAGCATTTGCCATCGTAGATAATGAGAACATGGAATCGTGGGAATTCTTCCTTACCAACCTGTGGAGGTATGTTATTAGCAACGATAATATTTGCATCATCTCCGATAGAGGAAAAGGATTAATTGCGGCCATTAGGCGTTCTAGTGTACCATGGAGATCTGTTTACTGTATCCGGCACATCACGGCTAACTTTCATCGAGATTATAAGAATGCATACTGGAAGAGACAAGTTGTGAAAATGGGTAAATAATTACCTTATCTTTTCAACATATGTGTTAATGCTTTAGGCCAATACTGTAACTTATCTTTCCTTAATACATATACAGCGCATGAGTTGGAGCCACATATTTTTTGCCAAAGAATGACTCGACTTGAGAGTGACATGGAGGGTCAAACGAACACATCTTTTCGTCAGTGGTTGGGTACTATGAAGCTGTGGCAATGGGCTCAAAGTTTTGATAAGGGCTTTCGTTATAGTCAAATGACCACAAACTTAGTGGAGGGGGTCAGCGCTGTGTTGTTGAAAACACGACATCTTCCGATTTTATCTGTCTTTTCAGCTACATTCTACAGGTTGGCTACCTTGATGCCAAGAATGGGTCAGCAACAAGTCAACCAAATAGAGGCGGGACACGTGTTTGTCGAAGATGTCAGGGATGCAATGGCTGCAAACCGTTGGATGGCGAGGTCGATGAATGTAGAAATATATTCATGACGCCATGAAACATTTCGTGTTACGGAGACCATCGGTCGTCGACCCGGTATACCACCTAGGTCCTATGGAGTTGATCTTCGTAACAGACGGTGTGATTGTAGGAGGTTTCAAACACTTCATTATCCATGTGCGCATGTCGTGGCAGCATGTGTTAAGGTGAACCTTAATGTTGAACAATTTGTCAATAATGTGTACACACTCGAGCACATGTTACGTGTCTGGGAAAATGAGTTCCCCGTCCTGCCTGACTTGTTTACGTGGGAGGTGCTTTCAACGACTTTCGAGCTTGTCCTAGACAGAGGGCTACGCAGGAATCCGAGAGGTCGTCCGTAATCATCCAAAATTCTTAATGAGATGGACACTAAGGAGAAATCCGATGGTAAGCGTTGTGGATTATGCAGGTTAGCTGGTCATAATCGGAGTAAATGCCCGCAGCAAAACTATCATGTTGGACAATCGTCACAATCGGGTAGGCTTGTAATGTATTTAATTTATATAAAAAATTATATTGCAAAGTTTGTTTCAATTAGATTAATGTTGTAATGTATTTAATTTATATTACAAGACTAAGTTTGTTAAGTTTTAGTGTTTTAATGTTCAAAATGTCTAAATTAATCTAATTTACGTTATGGTCAAATTTTGTTACAATTTTCAAAGTTCCAATTAATCTAATTAAATATATAGAAAGAAATATGAACTTTTTAATATCAAAACCCAATAAACCCTTAAAGTTGATGGTTCGATGGTGTGGTTCTAGGGGTATACCTATTCGGAGGTCGACGTTCATGTTGTGGGTGATCGCGACGACCAACATCCTCTTCAGTCGCAGGTGAGGGTGTCTGATACATGGAAGAAAAATCATATGACTCAAATGGCATCGATGAACTTGAGCCGGGAGGAGTGCCATGCTGCAACGGATACATCCCAGAAGGAGTAGAGTACTGCGATGGATATGGGCTGAGGCTAGTGTTGTACTGCGGGGGATACAAGCCGAGAGAAGTGCTGTGCTGCGATGGATACGACCCAAAGATATCAAACCCGTTATGGTATCCGCCCCCTGACGAGTCCGGGAAATAGCCATTGTCTGGCAAATCTGAATGATAAGAAGTATCAGCTGAATGTGAATGCGATTGCTCGGATTCGGCCTTAGGCTGGGCCTCAGGCTCCACCTCTCGCTCGGGCTCGAGATCTGGCTGTGGATCGAGCTCTATATCGGCGACTGGCTCGTATGCCCCAGGTCGCTGCACGTGCTGGGGGACTACAATCGACTGGGCACCAAGTAAATATGGCTTTCCCATACTAAAGTACCATTGCATGTACTCTGGCGATGGTTGCAAATCGGAAGACATATACATCCAAGATCTTCGACCCATCCGATTATCCCACACCGCAATATATCTCCGGTGCACAAACCCCCAATGCATTCCATGTTTCCCTCTCTTGTTGACGTCGTGAACCTTCCCCACCTCCTTTGGTAGATCCGGGATATACTAGATGCAACCAAACTGTCGTAGTACTCGATCCCCATGGTACCACTAGACTACATTGAAATTGATAATCGGTGCGTTAGTGCACCACAATTGAGAATGAATGTAGGCAGAAGATGGTATAACGGCCACAATTTCTGGTCTACGATATGGCATCCAAATAAACTGCACGATTAATACCATGGTTAAAATTTCACACGGTTTGAGTAAGATATATAAAGTAATTACATGTCGCGAATATTAGAATAGCTTACTCCTTCTCCGGCATGTTGCTCAATCAACAAACGATATATCGGGACAGTGTACGACCTCCCGATACCCGAATAAATACTCCATCTATGAAAACAAATTTCAAATAAATATAGTATCGTTAGAATAGTATCATTATAAAGAAACTATCAATTAATAACAAGTTAAATTTTATCACCTGTTAACTAGTGAATATACGTATGGCTGGTGACTAACCGATGCCAAGAATGGCATCCGATAAAGATCCCATGACTGCAACAATATAAGGCATCTGCCTATGTCTGCAGCATGAGGCTTTGTCGTCCGACAAAGCTCATGATACAACATAACCAGAACTGCGGAGCCCCAACTATACGAGCGAACATTATGCAAATCAGTTAATAGAGGTAAATACATGTGATGAACCCTGTTGTTGTTCGCATCGGGCATCAATACACCCCCTATAATATGCATAATGTACGCTCGAGCTGCGCACATCAACTCTTCTTCAGTGGCATTATCTGGTAAATGCTCAAAATTTGCTTTCAACCATGTAAATTTCAAACCCGAAAAATTGGACTCATCATCGCCGGGCGAGGCTCCTAGTAGGCTATAACAAAGTGTAGCTGGCTCAGCTATCGCACTTACGCCTGTTAATGGACTCCCGTAGATTGGGAGCCCAAGTTGCAGTGCAACATCCTCCAGAGTGACAATGCACTCCCCACACGGCAAATGAAAAGTGTGGGTCTCCGGATGCCAACGCTCGACCAATGCGGATATTAAATCGTACCGCAAATCAAACGTCCTGATCAATGCTACTGACCCGAATCTAGCTAGCTCCAAGTACAACATCAGTCGTGCATCCGGGGAATATCCTAAACCATTCACCCGGCCCCTTAATACACGGTACGATTCCTGACAATGTTAAATTGCAGAAAAAAGTTATAATAACATAATTTATTTCCGTAAATTACATAGATCTTTTTTTAATGGAACCCGTGAGTAACAAATAACAATATATTTCCGTTTTATTAACTGTGTCAGCTATGTGAGGATCTTTCTTAATCAATGAAGTCGTTGCCATACCTGTAATTTCAAAATAAATTTCGGTTATTAATTTCAATATTTGATGGATTTTAAATATTTTTCAAAATAACTAAATTCTATATATTGCTTTTAATTACAAAAAAAATACTAAACCGTTTTTCCGACAGCATATTTTTTGCCATACTACATTAAAAAAAATAAATATACTCAATTCAAATACAAATATTTTTATTATTATTTTAAAATGATAATAAGTAAAATATTTTGGATTAAATTATAATATATATATAATATACTCGGCATGTAGTTCAATATATTTTGGTATTTATTTTATTTTCGGATTTTATTTTTTAAAATATACTATTTTCGTATTTTATTTTTATATTATTTTAGTACATAATGTTTCAAATGTATTATTTTTATATTTTTTATATTAATTTAGTAAAAAACTCTGATTTTGGCCGTTTGTTTTTTTTATTTTATTTTCGGATTTTACTTTTTAAAATATATTATTTTCGTATTTTATTTTTTATATTATTTTAGTACTTAATGTTTCAAATGTATTATTTTAGTTTTTTTATATTAATTTAGTAAAAAACTCTGATTTTGGCCTTTTTTTATTTTATTTTCAGATTTTATTTTTTAAAATACACTATTTTCGTATTTTATTTTTTTATATTATTTTAGTACATAATGTTTCAAATGTATTATTTTAGTTTTTTTAAATTAATTTAGTAAAAAACTCTGATTTTGGCCTTTTGTTTTTTATTTTATTTTTGTATTTTATTTTTTAAAATATTCTATTTTCGTATTTTATTTTTTATATTATTTTAGTACATAATATTTCAGATGTATTATTTTAGTTTTTTTATATTAATTTAGTAAAAAACTTTGATTTTGGCCGTTTGTTTTTTTATTTTATTTTCAGATTTTATTTTTTATATTATTTTAGTACATAATGTTTCAAATGTATTATTTTAGTTTTTTATATTAATTTAGCAAAAAACTCTGCTTTTGGCCGTTTGTATTTTTATTTTATTTTCAAATTTTATTTTTTAAAATATACTATTTTCGTATTTTATTTTTATATTATTTTAGTACATAATGTTTCATATGTATTATTTTAGTATTTTTTATATTAATTTAGTATAAAACTCTGATTTTGGCCGTTTGTTTCTTTTTTTATTCTATTTTCTGATTTTATTTTTTAACATATACTATTTTCGTATTTTATTTCTAATATTATTTTAGTATATAATGTTTCAAATGTATTATTTTTGTGTTTTTATATTAATTTAGTTTTACAAAAATCTAGTTTTGGCGCTTTGTTCTTATTTTTTTATTTTCGTATTTTATTTTTAAAAATAAACTATTTTCGTATTTTTTTATATTATTTTAGTAAAAAACCCGCCAGGACCAATTTTCCCAAAAAAAGCTACTATTTTCGTGTTTTATTTTTTTCCGTATTTTATTTTTTCATTAAGCTATTCTTTTAATTTTTATACTATTTTTGTAAAAAAACCTCATCACATAAAAAAAAATTCAAAATATAACATGCCAAATAAAATTAATAAAAAATATATCTAATTAACCTAAAACACACTTACCAAAAAAATTAAATAAAATAATAATAAAATATTTTTTATACATAACATAAATAGGATTTTTTACTTCAATAAAAATTAAAAATAAATTATGAATATATATATATAAATAAAATAAATACAAACATACCTTAATATCTCTTTTTAACCAAATTATACCTTGCAAAAAAATAAATTTAAGAATTAAATTAAAATCAATCAACAATAATAACAATAACAATTTATATAAATAATTTATTTCCTTAAATTAACAACTAAAAATTATTTCCTTAAAAAAAAATTACCTTTTTTTCCTTCCTTCCCTCTTCTTCTCCTTCTCTTTTTCTTCCTCTTTTTCTTTTTCTTTTTTCTTCCCTCACCAATGCAGCCTCCTCCTCCTCCTCCTCCTTCTTCTTCTTCTTCTCTTCTCTTCTTCTCTTCTCTTCTCTTTCTCTTTTCCTTCCCCTTTTCTTCTCCTTCACTCACGTACAGAAACAAGTTGGGGACCATTATAAGGTCCCCAAACACATAAGAAAAAAAAACAAGAGGGCAGTGAAGAGTCCCATCGGTGCAGGGTGCCGCCTCTGCCAGACCAATGACCGGTGCCGCCTATGGGGTACCCTTCACCCTTATTTTATTATTTTTTTCGTCCTATTCTTTTCTTTTCTTTTTTAACATGCAAGTGTCAGAAATTGTCTGAAAATGGATGGATTTGAGGTGGTGCCGCCTATGCACCACCTTCCATCACTTGGGATAGCCTATTTTCGTATATAATTTTCAAGGCATCCTATTTTTTATTTTTTTATATATATTATTATAGTAAAAATCCCACTGAAAAGTCTTCATTGCAGGATATTTAAAGAGCTAGAAGAAACGCAAGTCTTGTCCCACTAGAAAAGTGTACAAAAATAACACTGCATTTAATTAATAAACTTAAGTGACAAGACAAAGGAAAAGTTGAAGGACCAAAGAACAGAAAGTTGTTGAGATTCCACGATGCCGTAAATGAAAAATGAAAAATCAACCATATAGAGAAAAATATTAAAGTAAAGCAAGAAGGTTGAAGATGAGGAAAATTAAACTAAACCCGATCAAGGAAACAAGGTGCATCAATCAACGCCGAAAATCCATAAGAGATGGCCACCATAATAAAAGAAAATTAGGATAAATTTTTATTTTTATTTTTAGAATTTTTTTTATTTTAAAAAATTGAATGTTTATAACGACTTGAGTTATTCTTGTGCCAAGATGCAACTTAAGTTTTTCCCAATAATCAATTTATTATAAAAACTCAATTTTTTTTATTGAAAATAAACTAAAATTGGTTTTTCCTCTAAAATCTCAAAAAAAAAAAAATAGTATAATTTTTTTTTTTGTAAAAACCCGAGTTTTTTCTATAATATCCAAGTTTTTCTCTTTACTAAAACAACTAAAGTTAAAAAGATAAGGGTAAACTATTAAAATAATCACTTTTGTTTATCTCAGGTTACATTTTAGTCATTTGTCATTTTAGTCATTTGTTAATGTTACCTTTTAGTCATATATATTAACGTGTTGTAACATTTTAGTTCTTAAGCCATCAATTGTTGTTAATGTTGTAGCGATAAGTTAACATGGCACGTTAAACTATTATTTTAAACAAAAAATTTAGGTTAAATTATACAATTGATCCCCATATTTTTTTTATTTTGAGTAATTTAATTTTTTTTTATGTTCTTTTAACTTCCATTTTTTTTTCATTCTCTTTTTTTTTCTCCCTTCTCCATTATCCAATATCTTCCTCTACTAACACCGGTGTACTTTATTTCATTTACTCGATAATTCAATTATACACTTTCCGAACACTTTACAAATTTAGGATGATTTTAAGGGCATTACAGTATTGACAATTTATTGAACGGTGTTCATGGGCTATACTGAGTGTATGAATGATATCTACTCCATCAATGAAGATCATGTCACATGAGGCAACATATTTCGGAGATTGGATCGAATCAGATCGCCCTATCTAATCCCTTGACTCGTGGATACTAGATTGGATTAAAACTCTAATTGGTTAGCTATCAAGAATCCATATCTACATTGCTTGTTATTATTATATTGTATTTAACTTATCTCACTGTTGTTTTAGTAAGATTATGATAGATCTTCTTATGTTAGCAAGTATCGAAATAATTTATTTAATTGAGAGAATTGTATAGGTTATTGTATAGAGAGTTTAAGCACTTAATTTGTTCTTGTTGAGGAATGTTATTGTATAAGTGCATTTTGATAGTAAAACATTTTTGTTGTTGTTTTACTTGGGGTGAACTTAGTAGTGAGAGTATCGATCTTCAAGGTGTAAATGTAAGGTATATTGCCACAGAGTGTGTGATGACGTCACAAACTAACTAAAATACGACAAAGGCTAGCACACCTATCGAATGGTAGTATAGCTATAGTGGGTCGGGAATATCGTATCCATAAGGACTAAAAGTACTAGTAGTTACTATCTTTTTATTATCTAGCCGAATAAATTGAAGGGATTTATTTTAAGCTAATCTTAACTAACCTAATTACTAAGACGAAACAGAGAATAAAGTAGGAAAATATTTGAAGAAAACCAATGAGAAAGACAATACCCAGGAAAGAATCCACCTAGACTTCACTTATTATTCTAAATCTGAATTAAACAATTTATTCACTTGTCTTGATCCGTAGAAATCCCTAACTTACGTTAATATCTCTTCAAGAATAAAAACAACTGACTCTAGGTTGATTAATTGAAATCTCTTTCTAATTAAAACCTCTATTGTCGCATTAACTCTATCTATGGATTCTCCTATTAGATTTGACTCTAATCCGATAGATTTATGTCGTCCTATTTCTAGGATTGCATGCAACTCCACTCAATTATGCCAGATCTACTATTAAATAGGGACTTTTGCTCCACTGAATAAGCACATCAATCATGAATTAATATCCTAAAAACATTAAAACATGAAATAAGAGCACATAATTGAGATTAAGAACAAATATTTATCATGTAATTCAGAAAAATCAAATAATAAGATCAGTCTTAAGTTTCATCCTCCCTAGGTATCTAGGGAATTTAGTTCATACTTTAGAAGGAAAACATCTCAAAATTAGGAAAACAACAAAACATAAAGAAACCCAAAAACTTCGAGAGAAATTGAATGAAGATCTTCAGTCTTGAAGGAGATCCTACTTCTAAATTGAATCCATTGGCATTTTTCGAGTATTTTCTTCGTTCAGCTCTGTGTGCCCCCTTAGGTCCTCTTCTAGTGTGTATTTATAAACTTTAGAATGCTCAAAAACCCTAAAAATTGGCTTTTTCTGCGTGTTTGGAAAATAGGGAGCGATATCGACACGGGCTGGCACATGGGCGTGTGGCCAACCCGTGTGTCTCGCACGGGTATATGCTTAGCCTGTGTGGGAATGGCCAGGCCGTGTAGGTCCTAAAAGTAGCTCGTTTTGTCTGATTTTGGCCCGTTTTCTGCTCCTTTTTCTCACGTATGCTCTCCTAAGTATAGAAACATGAAATTAAAGGATTAGGAGCATCAGATTCACTAAATTACATAATAAATCATCCAAAAAACATGCTAAGCATGTGATTAAAACATGTTACTTTTATGGTTTATCAAATATCCCCACACTTAAGCATTTGCTTATCCTCAAGCAAAATCCTCAACTCACAATTAAAATTAACCTTTCTCCATTCATAATTCACATCAATAATGTTTTGTCCTAATTCACAAATAATCATATATTGATAATTCAGCTAAACGAGTACTAAAGATTCAACAATCCAAGTCGAACATTTTTAAGGCAAGAAAACATAGGTATTCCCCCTTATCTAAGTAATTACCTTTAATTCAAAACTGACAAGATTTGACATCCTCACTAAAGATTCACTCAATCACTCAAAGTGTTTAAGGTTAAAAAATTAAGCACTCAAAAGTCAAATATGAAAAGTTATTACCATAGGCTTGCATGAAAATCAAATCTCCACCACTATAAAATGAAATGATACACAAATCAAAAGGTTTTTAAAGGGTTGTAATGGGGCTTGGGTTAAAGGTGTGAATAAAGGCTAAAAAAGAAGGTTAGAATCGAGATTGAATTGATAAATTACCTAACTAGAAAAATAAACTAATACTAAATAATTACATCAATCGAAATAATTTACGAAAAACACGAGCTTTTTCTCAGAATATGAAATTAACTATTTAAGCTCAAACCAAAGAACTAGTAATAATCAACATATATGTAAATATATATATTTTTAAATTTTTTTTCACTTTTCTTTATCAATGGATAATAAGAGAAAATTTAACAACTGAACAAAAGAAGATAGTTAGGCAACTAGTCAAATCAAATCTCGACAAAAAGGGAGTCAATAAAACGGGAACATTTCTCAACGAATCAAAATTGAGTTATTAGTTAATATTAATGGGTAAATCAAGAAGCGGTTTGTTAGGCTCAAAGGGGTTCACTAGGGATTAATTATGAATGTAGGCTTTTAAAGGCTCAAAATCTCACAAAAATTATGGTTTTCGATATCAATCTTGCAAATCTCAAACTTCAATGTAATACCTCAATTTAGGGAAACAACCTAGTAAATTTTTTTATTCTGAAAATAGACTTATCATGCTAGATTCTTTAATGTCCTAAAGTTTAAACAATCAATGCACAATTACCTATGAATTTAATCTAAAGCATATCAATAAAAATTTCAAATCGATAAGAATTCATTCTAATAGTAAAATGAGAAAATTGCTTGAATACAATTTATAATTCAGGGATTTTTTAATAATCATATAAATAACCTCCCCACACTTAAGATGTACATTGTCCTCAATGTACAAAAATAGATAATCACAGTAGAAACAAAATATCATAAGAGAGGGAGAGAATTAAAACTACCTTGAATATTGGATGAAATTCTCAGAATAGTGAAAAGCGGAATTGTAGATAAATGTATATGTAGGGTATGATTCTGAGCAACTGATAAGAAAACAAACACAAAGCTGAAGAAGATTAAAGGGTTACTCGATTAGAAACAACCAAAATAAATAAATAAAAATATATAGCTCAAAATATAAAAACAAAAGAAGTCTAAAAACATAATAAGAGACATAAAAATAGAAATAAAACTAAAAATAAGAAATTAAAATTAAAATTAAAAATAAATGATAAATGGACTCAATGGTCCTCATCATCAAATGTATCGGCATCGTGAGTCATCGGCGCTGAAGGAGTGATATGGAAATGCTAACAAATCTGTTGTAGTGTCGTATCAATACGGTCGAACCTCTGATCGCAGTACTGACGAAAACTAGTGAACTTCTCGAAAGCTAGCAGTAGAAGGAATAGGTCGGTGACTTGAATGTGGAGACTGTGGTGAGTTCTCGTGATAGGGAGAAACATCATCAGTGAAGTCCTCGGGTTCATTCTGAACGTCAGGATGAAACAATCTGTACTGAGGCGGATTTACTCCACGACGCCGCTCGATCATCCTCATGTATATCATACTTGAGATGCCCTAAGGGGACATATGGCTGACTAATGTGAGGGTGGAGGAAGTGTCGAGCGAGGTGAGTTACGTAAGGGCCTAAGCAGATATGGCCCTTCCTGTGGCGATCAGTCTGATGGCAAAAGGATAGTGCGATAAAGTACGCCAAATTAATGATATGGTCGGTGGCTATACTCCATAAAAAGGATGCGTCGTGAGTGCTAACGACTCCAGTGCTCTCTCTCTGACTTGTCAAAGTGTGAGCTAAGATTGCGTGAATGTGCTGTAAGGCCAGAAAGAGAGAAGTCACCTTCGAGCGACTCGCGTCATATGGTATCTGGCTCCCTGTAAGCTCGGTCTAACATTATGATGGTGAGTGATGGGTGTGCCTATGAAGTTTAAAGAAGTCCTCGGTGCTCATAAATTCCTCTATATAGAGTCTCATAGCCGCGCCAAACTAAGGAATGCTCATATGGCGTACTAAGCCACCGAGTCAAAAATTGATGGTACCTGGCTCATTATGAATTGTCATAACTTGCTGCACCATAAACATTGAGCAAATCTCTAATGTCAACTCCATGTAGGTGGGCTTGATGATGGTGAAGAATCGATCCCACAGGGTTGTGGTGATAATGGCGCGAACGTCATCAGCGAGGCGGACCTACTCCAACGCGGCCCAATAGATACAGTGGCCTAGACCGAGCGGTCGTGCTCGAAGGAGCTGGTATAAATCCTCCTGGAGGCTCACCGCAAATCGGAGGTAAGGGTGGCGAGCTTCGGCAGATGCGCTAGAGGAAGAGGTTGCTCCAGGCCCCTTCCACTTTTTCGAAGCGGAGACGCCAGTCTTAGTCTTACAGTGTAAATTCGTCATGGTATATCTGCAACAAGAATTAATCCAAATCAGAAAAGCAACAGAAGAATAAAACAGCAAGCAAAGAGATAAACATGCTTATAAATTAGTATAGAATATTGAACTAACAATCCGCCGGTCAAAATCAAATTTTCATAAATGGAAAATGTACTCTAAAAACAATAAAGGAATAATACCAACGCAGACAAAATTAATAAATTCAACTATGACAAAAACAAATAGGCAAACAATAATAATAAAAGTAATAAGTAAATAATAACGAAAATCCTAATATTATCGACAACTAATCAAATTTACAAAAGTTCTAAAAGGGATTATAATCAGTAATGAAGTGAACGAATAACAAGAATCAACAAAGCAAAATAAAGAATCAATCATAATTCAAACCTGTTCCTAATAATGGTAGATGAATAGTAATAACAAGAATCAGAGACATACTAATGAATAAATCTAAAACTAAAAATAGTCAATGAAAGATGACAAAACTCAAAAGAAGTAGTAAATCAATAAACTAAGATAAAATGAAATAAAATAAAAAACAGGGGAAACCGACTATGATGGTTGTGTGTACGGTGGTTCGGTGGTCGATTGCACGGCGGTGGGGCTGGGTGGAAACGGTCGGAGGCTTGACGGCTTAGTTGAGAGGATGGGTAGGTTTGGGTGCAAAAAAAAAAGGGAAGGAGAGAAAGGAAAGGCTAGGGGCTGGGTTGTTTGGTCGTGGGGTTCTGGGGAGAGAGAAAAGAAGGGGGAAAGGGGAAAGGGAGTGCGTGCAAGCTGGCCAAGGGGTCAGGGTTACGAGAGTTGGGGATCGGTTAAGAGGAGGTGGTCTGATGGGGAAGAAGGGAGGGGAGTATGGAGTGGGGGAAAAAGAAAAAGGGGAAAGGAGAAGGAAAAGGGTTAAGATGGTAACCGGAGAGATGAGGGAAAGAACGGCGATAGCTAGGGCGAACAGGAAGGGTACGAAAGCTAAAGTTGAGAGGATAGGGAAGAAGGCAATTTTTAGGGATTAAAAATAGGGTTGGGGGTTAAAAAGATAACACGGTCGTGTGACACGGCCGTGTGGTTCAATGTTCAGCCCGTGTACTTTTAATAATCCACGCCCAGTCTTTACACGGCCTTGGACACGCCCCTATGTCTAGGTCGTGTGGGTCACACAACCATGTCACACGGTCATGTGCAATCTCGTTCGCTTCTCCCACGCCCGGGTGACCTTTCACACGCCCGTGTGTAATTAATAAAATAAGCCCAATTTTCACACGGCCTTGGACGCGCCAGTGTGTCCAGGCCGCATGGTTCACACGACCGTGTGTACTCTCCTTCGCTTCTCCCACGCCCGTGTGTATAAACAAGCGGCCGTATGCCTTGCCCGTGTAACTCCGTGACTTGTTTTTAAATTGAAAATTTTAGCTCCAGGTTTCACACGGCCTAGGACACGTCCGTGTGTCCAAGCCGTGTAGTTCACACGGTCATTTCAGACGCCCATGTGGACTATATTTAGGCCGTGTCTATGTCGATTTTTAGGAATTTAAGCTCTAGGATCCACACGGCCAAGGACAAGCTAGTGTGCCCAGGCCGTGTGGATCAAAAACCTACATTTTAATATTTAGTTAATTTTAAAGAAATATTATAAAATGAAAGTAAAGAAATTAGCGGTGTTAACACTCAGGTTGCCTCCCGAAAAGTGCTTATTTAGAGTCTAAGCTAGACTTACCTTGTGCGCATGATTACAAGGGTTCACGAAGCTGAAGCTCCTCTCTATCATTTTTAAAATCCTTACCATTATAAAGTTTAAGTCGATGACCGTTTACCTTGAATGTGTCATATTCTAGATGAGTTACCTCTATCATACCGTAGGGGAAAATGGTTTGTACTACGAATGGACCTGACCATCTTGATTTCAGCTTTCCGGGAAACAACTTGAGCCTTGAATTATATAAAAGGACAAGATCTCCTACTGTAAATTGTTTGGGCTGCTTCAAACGAGCATCATGGCATCGCTTTGTCACTTCTTTATATAATCGTGAGTTTTCATAAGCATTCGCTCACCACTCATCTAACTCATTTAACTGTATCAATCTCTTCTCCCCTGCAAGTTTAGGATTTTAGTTTACGAATTTTATAGCCCAAAATGCTTTGTACTCTAATCCAAATGGTAAATGACAACTTTTCCCATAAACAAGTTTGTAAGGAGATATTCCTATATGTGTTTTAAAAGCAGTTCTATAGGCCCATAAAACGTCATAAACTTTCATCACCTAATCCTTCCTATTTGATTCTACAGTTTTCTCTAGGATGCGTTTAAGCTCTCGATTTGTGACTTCAACTTGTCCACTAGATTGAGGGTGATAAGGGGTAGCTGTCTTATAATGCACTCTATATATCTTAAGAACTTTGTCAAATTGAGCGTTACAAAAATGCGTACCCTTATCACTAATAATTGCTCTAGGTGTTCTGAGTCGAGAAAATAGCTTTTTGAGAAATCTAATTACCACTCTAGCATCATTAGTAGGTAAAGCTTGAGCCTCTACCCATTTTGACATATAATTGACCACTACTAGGATATATTTATTACCTAACGAACTAGGAAATGGGCCCATAAAATTAATGCCCCAGACATCAAATATTTCAAATGAAAGCATATAGGTTTGAGGCATTTCATCAAGTTTAGAGATATTACCTGTTCTTTGGCATCTATCACAAGAAGTAACATAACTGTTAGCGTCCTTGAATAGTGTGGGCCAATAAAAACCTGATTCAAAAGTTTTATGTACTGTTCTAGTCCTACTGTAATGTCTTCCTGTTGGTCCTAAGTGGCAGTGTTCCAAGATTTTACTCGCTTCTAATTTTGTAACACATCTCCGAATCATTTGATTTGCACATACACGAAAAAGAAAATGATCCTTTCAAAAATAATTTTTTTACATCTGCAAAGAATCGCTTCTTTTGATGATGTGTCAACCCTTTTGAAAGGATGTTAATAGTTAGATAATTCGCAATATCCACAAACCAAGGGACTTCAGAGTCAGTTATAACCAAAAGTTGTTCCTCAGGAAACGAGTCATTTATCTTATTCTTATCAAGCTCCTTGAGATGTGAATTTTCTAACCTGGAAAGGTGATCTGCTGTAAGGTTTTCAGCTTCCTTTTTGTCTTGGATTTCTAAATCAAACTCCTACAATAATAAAATCCATCTTATTAGTCGAGGTTTTGCATCTAATTTAGTAAGGAGATAACGAAGAGCCGAATGGTCAGTGTAAATAACAACTTTAGATAATATTAAATATGGCCTAAATTTATCGAATGCAAAAATTACAACTACCAATTCTTTTTCTGTAATAGTGTACTTTTCTTGTGCAACTGTCAATATCTTGCTAGCATAATAAATCAATTGAAAATGTTTGTATCTTCGCTATCCAAGAACTGCACCTACTGCAAAATCACTCACATCACAAATTAGTTTAAAGGGTAAATTCCAATCAGGTACAACTACAATCGGAGCATTAATTAATTTATCTTTAAGAGTATTAAATGCTTCTAAACATTCCTGACTGAAATCGAAAGGCACATCTTTTTCTAGCAAATTAGTTAAAGGCTTAGCTATTTTAGAAAAATCTTTGATAAATCTTCTATAGAACCCAGCATGTCCTAAAAGCTTCGAATAGCCTTAACTGAACTAGGGGGAGATAATTTTTCAATGGTTTCAATTTTTGCTTTATCAACCTCAATCCCTTTACTAGAAATTTTATGACCTAGCACAATCCCTTCTCGAACCATGAAGTGACATTTTTTCCAATTAAGTACAAGGTTCGTTTTCTCACATCTCATTAAAACTCGTTTTAAATTTTTAAGACAACGATAAAAAGAATTACCGAATACTGAGAAGTCGTCCATAAATACCACTATAATGTCTTCTACAAGTTCATCAAAAATAGCCAACGTGCATCGCTGAAAAGTAGTAGAAGTATTACATAATCCAAAAGGCACTCGTCGGTAAGCAAACGTACCATATGGACATGTAAATGTTGTTTTTTCTTGATCCTCGGAAGCTATTGGGATTTGAAAGTAGCCAGAGAGTTCGTTTAGGAAGCAATAATACATATGCCCAGATAATCTTTCTAACATTTGATCAATGAATGGTAAAGGAAAGTGATCTTTTCTTGTGGCATCGTTCAACTTCCTATAGTCAATGCAAACTCTCCATCCCGTGACTATTCTTATTGGAATCAACTCATTCTTCTCGTTTGCTACAACAGTCATGCCTCCCTTCTTAGGAACAAACTGCATAGGACTTACCCAAGTATTATCAGAAATAGGATAAATAACTCCAGCATCTAGAAGTTTAATTACCTTAGCCTTAACGACTTCTTTCATGTTAGGATTCAGTCGTCTTTGAGCTTGCACACATGGTTTGTATTCATCTTCCATTAAAATTTTATGGGTGTAGAAAGAAGAACTGATCCCTCTAATGTCAGAGATCTTCCAAGCTATGGCTCTTTTATGCTCCTTCAATACTTGTAATAGCTCATCCTTCTCATTTGGCTGCAAGTCTGAAGCAATAATCACTGGTAATGTAGAATTATTTCCAAGGAATGTATACTTTAAGTGATTTGGTAATTGCTTCAGTTCCAATTTAGGAGGTTCTTCAATAGAAGGTTTTAAATTTAATTCATCGTTTACCTCAACACCCTTATAATTCTTCTGTCTCAGTGAAGACTCATTAGAATCTAAATGAATTTTTGTCTTACCTATCACAGTATCATCATCATTTACCTCCTCTCCTTGAACAAGACACAGTTCCAAAGTGTCCTTATGAACGATTTCTTGTAAAGAATCTTGAATAACATGATCAATAGAATCAATAAAATAACAGGAATCATCTTGTTGTCTAGAAAATCTCATGGCATCATAGATTTTAAAAATAATTTCTTTGTCACCTACCCTAAGCACGAGTTTACCGTTACCCACATCAATAACAACCCTAGCAGTGGCTAAAAATGAGCGACCTAAAATTAAAGGTACTTCAGCATCCTCATTCATGTCAAGCACAACAAAATCAACAGGGAATATGAATTTATCTACTTTTACAAGCACATATTCAATAATACCCTTAGGATATTTAACAGATCTATCAGCTAATTGAATACTCATCCTAATGGGTTTTGTTTCCTCAAGACCAAGCTGCTTGAACATTTTAAAAGGCATCAAATTAATGCTAGCACCTAAATCAACTAATGACTTCTCAATATTTAAACTACCAATTAAACAGGGAATAGTAAAACTTCTTGGATTTTTCAGTTTGGTTGGTAGTTTATTTTGGAGAATAGCTGAACATTCCTCATTAGTTCCATAGTAGATAGCTCTTCAAACTTCCTTTTATTCATTAATAGCTCTTTCAAAAATTTTGCATATGTAGGCATCTGCGAAATAGCTTCAACAAAAGGTAAGTTAATATATAGCTATTTAAAAAGTTCAAGAAACTTACCGAACTGTGCATCCATGCGGTCTTTGTTCAACTTTGCCGGATATGGGATTTGTGGTTTATATTCCTTGAGTACCGGTGTTACACTCACTTTGGGTTTTACCTCCTTGCCCTTTTTCTTATCAGATTCCTGTGGTAGCTTCAGGTTTAGTTAACACTTTCCCATTTCTTAATGTAACTGCTTTCACATGCTCTTTTAGGTTGGGTTCGGTGTTACTAGGTAAACTACCTTGTTGCCTTTCTAAAACTAATTTAGCAAGCTACCCACTTTGATTTTTGAGCCCTTGAATCAACGCTTACTGATTTTTCAAAGCAGTCTTAGTGTTTTGGAAACTAGTCTCTAACACCAAAATAAAAGTTTCCAATATCTCTTCAAGGTTCGGTTTCTTTTCTGGCCGATAAGATTGTTGCTGAAAACTTGGAGGGAGTGGTGGTATTTCATTTCCTTGACCTCCCTATGAGAAATTTGGGTCGTTCCTCCAACCTGCATTATAAGTGTTACTGTAAGGGTTGTTTTGAGGTCTAGAATTATTATCCATATAATTTATTTGCTCATTCACCATGCTAGGACCATAAGGTAAATATTCTGCATTGTTTATTCCACCTCTACTTGTATCACACTACATCACCAGATATACCTGCATAGAAACACATAAACCATCAATCGTTTTATTCAATAGTTTTAACTGGTTCGATAACAGGGTGACCGCATCAACGTTAAAAACACCAGCTGCTTTTGTCAGCTTTGTCCTCATGACTTGCCACTGATAATTATTCAATGACATCTCCTCTATAAACTCATAAGCCTCCTCAGGTGTTTTATTATTTATAGTACCACCGGCGGCTACATCGATCATTTGCCTAGTTGAGGGGTTCAAACTATTGTGAAAAGTCTGAACCTGTAGCCATAGAGGTAACCCATGGTGATGACACCTTCTTAATAAATCTTTATACCTCTCCCATACATCATATAAGGTCTCTAAATCCATCTGTACAAAGGAAGAGACATCATTCCTCAATTTGGCTGTCTTAGCATGTGGGAAGTACTTCAGCAAAAATTTTTCGGTTATTTGATCCCAAGTAGTGATAGAACCTCGTGGTAGGGAGTTCAACCACTGCTTAACCTTATTTTTCAACTAGAAGGGTAATAACCGTAGGCAAATGGCATTGTCAGAAACACCGTTGATCTTGAAAGTGTCGCAAAATTCCAAAAAATTAGCCGTATTTGGGTCTTCATCCTGCAAACCATCGAACTGAACAAACTGTTGAATCATTTGAATAGTGTTAGGTTTCAGTTCAAAATTATTTACAGCAATAGCAGGTCTAACAATATTCGATTCAGCTCTAGTGAGAGTGGGCTTGGCATAATCGTACATAGTACGAGGAGTAGGATTTGGATTTGGAGGATCCACAGGAAGTAGCTGATTATTCTGATTATTAGCCATCTCCTCAGTAACGTCCTCTTGCTTTTCCAATGTACTTTGTCGATTCTGCCTTGCTTCTCTACTATTTCTGCGAGCTGTACTTTAAATTTCACTATCAAATAAAAGTGGTCCAGACGGGTTTTTTCTAGTCATAAACTAAAGGAACCTGCCAGAAGCAAATAAAAGAAAATTAAAAAATTAAAAAAAATAAAATGCAATAAAAATAAAAATGGCTAAAGTAATAAAAAATTAGTGTTCTTAATATTTTAGTCCCCAGCAACAGCGCCAAAAACTTGCTGACATCACGAACTAACTAAAATACAATAAAGGTAAGCACACCTATCGAATGGTAATATAGCTATGGTGAGTCAGGAATATTGTATCCACAAGGACTAAAAGTACTAGTAGTTACTATCTTGTTATTATCTAGCCGAATAAATTGAAGGGATTTATTTTAACCTAATCTTAACTAACCTAATTACTACGACGAAACAGAGAATAAAGTAGAAAAATATTTGAAGAAAACCAATGAGAGAGGCAATACCCAGGAAAGAATCTACCTAGACTTCACTTATTATTCTAAATCTGAATTAAACGATTTATTCACTTGTCTTGATCCGTAGAAATCCCTAATTTATGCTAATATCTCTTTCAAGAATAAAAACAACTGGCTCTGGGTTGATTAATTGAAATCTCTTTCTAATTAAAACCCCTATTGTCGCATTAACTCGATCTATGGATTCCCCTATTAGATTTGACTTAAATCCGGTAGATTTATGTTGTCCTATTTCTAGGATTGCATACAACTCTACTCAATTATGCCAGATCTACTATTAAACAGGGACTTTTGCTCCACTGAATAAGCACATCAATCATGAGTTAATATCCTAAAAACATTAAAACATGAAATAAGAACACATAATTGAGATCTAGAACAAATATTTATCATTTACTTCAGAAAAATCAAATAATAAGATCCGTCTTAAGTTTCATCCTCCCTAGTTGTCTAGGGAATTTAATTCATACTTTGGAAGGAAAACATCTCAAAATTAGGAAAACAACTAAACATAAAGAAACCCGAAAACTTTGAGAGAAATTGAATGGAGATCTTCAGTCTTGAAGGAGATCCTGCTTCCGAGTTGAATATGTTAGCGTTCTTCAAGTCTTTTCTTCGTTCAGCTCTGCGTGCTCCCTTAGGTCCTCTTCTAGTGTGTATTTATAAACTTTAGAATGCTCAAAAACCCTAAAAATTGGCTTTTTTCGCGTGTTTGGAAATAGGGAGCGATATCGACACGGGCTGGCACATGGGCATATGGCCAGCCCGCGTGGGAACGGCCAGGTCGTGTGGATCCTGAAAATAGCTTGTTTTGTCCGATTTTAGCCTTTTTTTTTCTCTTTTTGCTCTCCTAAGTATAGAAACATGAAATTAAAGGATTAGGAGCATCAAATTCACTAAATTACATAATAAATTATCCAAAAAAATGCTAAGCATGAGATTAAAACATGTTACTTTTTTTGGTTTATCAGTGTGTGATAGGTTAGAATTACTTGTTGTAATTGTTGAAGAAAATGGATATTTCTAGTTAAGTTAGGCTCCATAGACGTAGAGAAACTGAATTATGTAACTAATTCCTATGTTTTCTATTTGTTTACTTTTTTTAGATATGTGCTTGAGAAATGCCCACTTCCCTGTCAATTCTTCCTAGCACTTAGCTTATATTGCAGTAACAACTATAAAAATTCAATTTGCTTATTTGTTTGTGAGCATGTTTATTTAATGTTTGTATGCATGTTTGATTATCTATTTGTTTAGTGTTTGCGGACATGTTCGTTTAGTGTTCGCAAACGATTCATTTAGTGTTTTAGGAACATGTTTGTTTAGTGTTTCAGGAACATTCTTGTTGAGTGTTCACAAATATGTTTGTTTAGTATTCCTGAACAATTAATTGAATTGAGTCAAAATTGAACCCAAATGTAACATCCTCAAAACCCCCTTGGTTATAAATAATATGAGATAAAATTTTAGCGAAATAAGGTATAAGATCAAAGAAAATGAAAGTTACAATATATTAAAAGAGAGTTAAATTAAGAAACATGACATGATGTATTAAGTAAGGGACTAAATTGCAAATATGCAAAAATTTCTATGGCAGAAGCATAAATGTAACATCCCTACAATTGATATATAATAAAAGTAGTTATTAATTGAATAATGCATAATTAATTTTTCGGTAAAATGAGAAAATGATATAAAACGGATAAAAGAGAATATTGAGGAATATTAAAATGATAATAATAATAATAATGATTAAGAAGTAGGTTTTAGTATATTGATTTAAAGTAAAGGCTAAATCGTAAATATGTGGAAAGTTTTTGGCTCAAGTATAAATATTCAAAATTTAGGGGATTGAAGTGTAAAAACGAGAAAGTTGAAGGACCAAAAGTGAAAATAATCTAATTTACTAAGATATGAAATTGGCATGCATGGACCAAATTGAATAGGTGAAGAATTGTGAGGGACTAAATCATAATTTTACCAAATTAAGTTATGATTCAAGGATGAAATTTTGAAAGATCATAAAGGGCAAAATGGTTAATTACCAAGAGGGAGAGTTCTAGAATGTAATAATGATGTTGATGATATTTTTGTGATTTTTTTAAATTAATTAATTAGTTAAATATTATTTTATTAATATTTTACTTAGATATTTATTATTATTTTATTTAGAAAAATAGTAGCATAAAAAGAGAGGAAGAATGAAGGAAATGGATCATCCTTCCAACGTGAGTGAAAGGGTGAGAAAAGAAGTTTTCTTTTCTTTACAATTTAGTCTTTTGTCATGAAAAAGTTTTCTTTTCTTTACAATTTAGTCTTTTGTCATGAAAACTTACTTTTTTATCCAAAATTTTTGCAATTTTATATGTTATCTTTGATTGAATATCATGTTTTTATAAGGACTTGATATTAGAAATAGATGTAAGTGGATGATATGTAAAATAAAGTGACAGTTATGACATTTGAATATATATTCAGGTAATTATATATAAAAATAAATAAATAAAAATAAAGTGTGGAACTTGTAAGAAAATGGAGACGACGTCACGATGACAAGTTCGCCATGTCACGACATGGAAACCTCAACGTCGCGATGACAGTTCAGAAATTTTTATGAACTTTACAATTTGGTCTTTAATCAATTGTGGATGTTTTAATGAGTTCCTTTAACTCGTTATTAGATCTATCGTAATTTAATTATTTCTAAAATGAGTTAATGATCTACATTAATTAAATAATATGATAATTAATATGAAATTTTTAGTAGTTGCTTTGACAATGAATGTCATGTCCTAATGCATTGACTCGATGATTCGGTCGGATATGAGGGTGTTACACCAAACATCGATATTAATAAACAAATTAAATTTGAGCTAATGTTAAATTTTTAAACAAACACAAATTCGACACCATCATGAAATTTACACCCCCTACTCTTTTCTTTGCATGATTTGCAAATCAATGCCGTTGAACTTTGATAACAAAAAAACTTAAGAAATTTATCTTCTCAATATGAAGACTTTCTCAAGTGAACTAAAGTCGCCATCTCAAGACTCAATTCAAATAAACACTCTAAATTTGAAAATAAAAAAAAATATTGTAAATTTTCACTAAAGTTTATCAAATTTTTAATATGATTTTTTATTTTAAAATTATATTTAAAATAGTATATTAATTATTTAAAGTATATTTTTAATTAAAATTAAAAAATATTATAAGAACTTAAAATTTGAAATTTTGAAAAATTAAAATATTGAAATGTATTTATTTTTAAATATAAAATTTTAAAATTTACAATTGTAAAATTACTTTAAAACTTGCAAACCGCTTTTAAAATTGACATTTTTAAATAATATTAAAACTATAATACAACTCTCAAATTCTTAATATTTTAATATTCATTTTTAGTGACAATATGTTTAAAATTTTGAAGTCTAAGTATCAAAATAAGTCTCAAAAAGTAATTGATATGAGTGTGGACTCACATTCTAATCCAAGAACATGTTCATTTTATAAGCTCAAAATACATGGATAAGATAAATTGTTTTTTAAACTAAAAAATCATACCACTTGTCACGAGTTTTATGAGATTCAAATATTTTTTAGTTAAGATATCTTCATGTCGTTTGAAGAATTATCTCTTAATTTAGAAACGCATTGTTGAATTTCATTAATAAAATTTCTAACTCTTTTGAGTTTTTTTCTCTTTGTGATATTTTTTTCTTTTTTTTCTTTTTGTTTGTTTGTTTTTTTCTTCAAGTCGTGGAAAGCTGTTTACACTTCCATTTGTTAGGGTTTAGCCTTAGAGGATGGATTAAAGTCGTTTATAATGTTTGTTAAAGTTCTTCATCAAAGGGCTTTATAAAACATATATTTTATTTCCTTTTCTTTTTCTTTTAATTCAAGTTTATTAGATTTAACAAATTCTCGCTATTCATTAGTTCAGATCAAGAAATCATCAATAATCAATCTTCCTATACTTTAATCTCTTTTAAGTGACTGTCTATTGTTTTTCTTTTTGGCCGGATATCTATTAGTTTTTTAATTCCTAATTTGATGGTGTTAACTTATCGATTGCCCTATTGTTCACTTAGTTTTTTTTTTTTTTTGTCATTTCAGGTCTTGCACACTAAGTAGGATTTCATTCCCATTCCATTCATTCCTTCTTCATTCAAACAACTTAAATATGATGTTGATGCCTAGATCATTATAGCAATTAGATACATTAAACTTTTTTATTTTCATTTTCTTTTAGAAAATCTTTATAA
Source organism: Gossypium anomalum (assembly GCA_025698475.1). NCBI lineage: Eukaryota > Viridiplantae > Streptophyta > Magnoliopsida > Malvales > Malvaceae > Gossypium > Gossypium anomalum. The sequence continues at coordinate 25,322,529 of CM046966.1, forward strand.
TTTTTTTTAACCTTGTGACAAACATAAGCAATTCAAATTTTGTTTTTTTTATGCAAAATAATTAAATATAACCACTCTTATTATTAATTTTAATTTTAGAAAAGCTTCATATAGATTATACCATACATATTATCATTATTATTGTTATTGTCATTATAATAAGTATTAAGTAGAATACAATTAACACACACATAAACAACAGAAGCTAGATGTGCTACTATACTTGATCAAGTCAAGTCTAAGGCATCAAAGAAAATATATATACATATACATATATATATATATCCCGATATTTAAAGACAAAACACATGAATGCAAAAAGAACCCAAGTTGAGAGTCTAAAATGACCTGGAACGGAAACAATATTTGATACAACCTGTAAACCAATATCATTATGCAAACAGATCACGGTTTTTCCTTTCCTTTCCTTTGCTTTGCTTTGTTTTGCTTTTGTCATTCAAAAGCTCTTGGGTATCGGTTTTGGTTTTACGTGTTCTACTTTCTTGCCCCTCCAGGTCCCATCTCTGTCGAGTTCTCACAGCTGGACGTTCCATAATCGCTGCTCGTGAACTCCTGGCTGCCAAGTGCCAACTGTCTGAACCTCTCCATGTCAGCATTGTATGAACTGTTGGTGTACTCTCCACTGGCACCAAATATTGTGCTTTGTCCTGGCTTTGAGCCGTTCTCATTCAGGTCATCCAGGGAAGAGTCTCCTTCCAGGATACGCGCTATCTGCTTTCCATCATCATTTCATCATATATTTATCGCATATATAGAAGCTATTGTAACAAGGCAAGTTATCAAAGTTTAGACCTGGCTCATTTTTGGACGCTTTCTTGCGGAATGTCGGATGCTTGCAGCAGCGCAGGCTATCATGCGTTGCATTTCGTTCTGATTGTAGTTCTTCTCCAAGCGTGGATCAACCAGCTCATCCACATTTCCCCCTTCTAGTGCACGAGTCAGAAGTGGTCGAGCCTGCTCATAAAAGTACACTAATTAATATATACCTTGTATAATTCTATATGCTATTTATTCATAATACACCACTCGGCTAAATCATATTGGTAAGATCTGTCAGTTTTGGTGATAAATGAATCTACTTGCAAGTAAGAAATTTGGAGACTATACAGGGGACGAATAGGTACGCACCCAATCTACTAAGCTGTCGTCCATTGAAATATCAATAGGTTGCTTCCCAGTTATGAGCTCTAAAAGCATGACCCCAAATGAGAAAACATCGGATCTATCTGTTAACTTGCCACTTGAGGCGTACTCCGGAGCCAAGTACCTATATTGGATTAAAAGAAATCAAAACCATTAGCAAGTACTTCCGTGTTATGAGATGATGCATGAATCAACACTATAGATTTTGCAGTTTCAGTCTTTCTTCTCCTTCATTTCTGCTTATATATTCAGTCCTTACCCAAATGTTCCCATCACCCGAGTTGACACATGAGTGTAGTTATCAGTTGACAACTTAGCCAATCCAAAATCGGCAACCTATAAAATAGGCTCGGTTAGTTTCGCTAACATAGATATCCTGAGCTATTATCATTGGTGTATAGTAGACACTGATTCAATTTTAAGAGAAGATACCATCGCCTCAAAGTTGTTATCAAGTAGAATATTAGCTGATTTGATATCACGATGAATAATGCGAGGATGGCCTGCATATATAATTCAATAAAGAAATGAAAACCTTGGGGAGAAATGGAGTAGCAGAAGAAAAAGAAAGAGGCAGGGAACTCCTTACAGTCTTCATGGAGATAAGCAAGCCCTTTCGCGGAGCCTAATGCAATACGAAGTCTTGTGGGGAAATCCATAACAGGACGATCCTTTCCTGCAATGCAACATTTGTAATGATTTAGGCCTCCAGAATTTATGATCAAAAGCATTGCTATAAGTAGTTTTGCTGGTATATTATCATCCTTGACCAAACTCCGGTATATTCTCGGAACAATTCCAATGTTTCATGCTGATTTTTGACAATGAAAGTATGACATGAAGCAAATACCAAAAGGAAAAGGAGAAGGAATAGTGTTACCATGGAGATGATGTTCCAAGGTTTTATTTGCAACAAATTCGTACACCAACATCCGCTGCCCGCCAGCAATGCAATACCCAACCAGTGACACAAGATGGCGATGATGAACACGGCTAATGATTTCAACTTCAGCTTGGAATTCTCTTTCTCCTTGTCCACTACCACTTTTTAAACTCTTAACTGCAACCTCCTTTCCATTTGGAAAGACGCCCTTATGCACGTATCCGAAGCCGCCTTGACCAATCAGATTGGCCTGGGAAAATCCGTTGGTTGCAGCAAGCAGCTCCTCATAACTGAAAGTGCTCTTATTGAATCCAAGAGCAAGGTTTGGTGATGGAGGTGGCAAAGGAGGAGGATGTGGGCCTGAGAAGTTGGAGCTTGCTTGACCACTAAAAACCGGTGGTGCTTGAGAACCCCAGCCGCCACTGTAGTTAGCACCTCCTGATGGTGGGGGTACCTTTACAACATGCTCTGGCCCGTTGGGACCATTACCCCACTGTGCATTCTGATAGTTGTTATAATAGTCTTTACCGTCACCTATGCGCAAAACATACAATACAAATATAGCTTATGATCATTGTATCACTTCTCGAATCATACTATATATGTTCAAGATTGACTAGAAGATAAATATATAATAATATATTGAATTTTCTTCAGTTTCATTGGATTATAAGGGAATTAACTCTACTGTAATAAATACAAAACACAAGCCTTCATGTTTGTTGATAAAGGATGAGAAGTTTACAGGGAAAAAAGGGTGTTGTTTAATAATACCTTTAGCATCATCATAGTACATCACTTGCCTCTGGGCTTTCTTCTTCTTCTTCCGACAGCAACATACTATACAACAGATGATCAAAAGAAGGAGCACCAATCCCACGGCCACAGCTGCTCCTACAATGATTTTTATATCTACGCCGGCAATTTTGTCGGAGGAATCTGAGGATGGTGTATTTTTAGAAGAGGAAACTTGCTTGGAACCACTGCTTTTATGGGAATGAGAAGAATTAGAAGAAGGGGGAGAGTGGTAAGTGTGCCGAGTTGAAGGAGGAGAAGAAGAAGAGGAAGAAGAAGAATCTTGTTTGCTGTCAGATGATGATGATTTTGCCGGAGGTGGTGGGGACGAAGACGAAGACGACGACGGTCTGGGCGAGGATGAGGATGAGGATGAGGATGATGATGATGAATCTGTTCTAGATGGGGAGTCCTGTGATGAATTTGAGTCTGATGGAGCAGGTGGGGAATCTTCAGATGGAGAATTCTCAGGGGATGAACCCATTTTTGCGTTAGCTTACAAGCTTTCCCGCCAAGAAACTCCACCCACTCCCTTATTTGCTTGGCTCAAACAACTGAAGATCCCTGAACAAAATTGCCAGGTTAAATGCAGCCTATTCTTTTTTCTTTTTTTTTTTCTTCTTATAAAACCCAGGCCATGCAATGCAAGACCTGCTATTATTATTGCTTTATGACACAAAACTACATGTTAAAAAGCATTGATATATTATTATATGATGAAACTCATTCATTTGATCTTAGGATATGTTACACTGTTGATGATGAATGCCTCTATACAAATACAAAATAAAAATATTAAAAATAAATAAATTGAAAGAGAAAAGAGAAAAGAGGTACGTACCTGAATGAAGAAGAAAGAAAGGGTTCTCAAAGGAAAGAGAGAGAAAATGTGGGCAAAATTGCCATCATTCTAGAAAGGGGACTCTGTCGTTGCCTCCCCGCTGTGGCTTCCTACAAAGCAGGAATTTTGGGCCTTATTTTCTTTTTATTTATTTATTTTTTTCCTCTCCTCAACCTCTTCTTCTCTCACTCACACACACCATTGATTCGTTTTTGTTGGTTATTTTCTTTTTTAGTTTTTTACTATTTCCTGCATTGCCAGCCCCTTTGCTAAACTTCTGCCAGGTGCCATTCTTTTCCCCCCCTTGGTTCTAGAACAGGCTTAAACTGCATAGATTATCATTTTCAGCTGCAAAATCTCCTAAATCCCCTCTTTTTTCAACACCTGTATCAAAGAATGCCTCCCACACATCAACAGAATCATTGACATTTTATTTGTTTTTTCTTTTGTTTCATTGCATGAACCGGTTAAAACTAAGTCTTGGGTGTGTCAGCTTTAATTATTTTGTTAGGAACATCGTTAAGTTTGGTTCAACTAAAGATGATTGAAGATAACAATTTTTGGATGATATGAATGTTGAGTTGTACCAAGCTTGGAACAACCAACACTTCTAGTCTTGTATGATTCAAACCATTTCTGCATGTCATAAAAGGGGAATCCACATATTCATTCATGTAGCAAACCATATATTAATTTAGCTTCAAAAATTGACGTTCAATACAGACCTAAAACACCTGAAGTTTCCAGTTTCACCAAATCAGAAAAAGTATTATCCTAAAACCAAGCATCTAGTTTAAAGAGAAGACCAGAGATACCAACAAAGGTGAATGATGGTCGGTTTTACAAGACAGTTTGAGAGTGTCTGTCTACACAATTAGGCCCTTGTCTCTAATCAACGGATGCCTCACCGATACAAGGCTGTTCACATACGGAATGTACCTTGTACATGCACCACCTTCATGTTGGCTTATCAGTTCCACCTTCTGTTCTTTAACATGATAAGAAATCACCCTAGTCCCCAGTCCAAGTATCAGAATGTCACCATTAATGAACCCCAAAGCCCTGCAAACACCAAATGTGCTCCCCGCATCATAAGGAAGATTGATTACTGACTTCAGGCGCATATCCATATTCCCATGAATGTTTATAGTGCAAACATTATCTTGATAACGAGGCTGAATGTAACACAACTCGCCATGCTTCATGGCTAAAGCACCATTTCCATATCCTTCATCATTGGCAGGAAGTGGCAGAAATCCGTATTGCTCATCCCTCAAACCAAACGCTAGAATGACCCCGGAAGAGGATTCCCAATGGACAACTCCCTTCATGTAGTACCCACCATCATGCAATCCCGAACCATCAAGCTCATAGCATATAGTGTCAGAGACTCTCCAGGAGCTTGACCTTGATGAGTAAATCTCAAAATAGATAACTGGATAGTCGGGAAATGTGACAGCACAGACAAGCTCATAAGATTCATTAAAATTGAGTAGATAGGGTTCAAAAGCAAGTACAACGGCTGCCTTGGCTCCATGATACAAGTTTGGCCTAGGAAGCTTTTTCCATTCCTTGGTCACAGGGCTGCAAATGTAGTAGGTATCTTCCTCAATACCCTGGCAACAAACCAGACCGTTGCAAGAGCTTCTGACTTTGACAGGCTCGGGCAAGAAGCTTAAAGACGGGTCAGGCATGCCATAAGCATCTTGATTGAATGATATGAAGGAAGGACTGTGATCGGCAACTTGACAAAAGAGACCAGATACGTTTTTGAAGTAAGTAGTTTGCCGGTGGGCAAACAACGGGCTGCTTATCCACTGATCCCATCTTCTGGAAACAGTTTTGAACCTAAAGAGTGTTTTTGCAGGGAGTAAATGAAGAGCATGGTCCCTCAAGACATCTTCTAACCCTGCTTCCTTCCTGTCTACATATTTGAGGGCTTTATTGTAATCCACCGGAATCTTAGCTTTAGCCTTGGGTGAGAGGATTGGAAGCTGAAATACAAGCAGACCTCATCATATTGATAATCAGGAAGTTTAAAAAGGTGATGTGGTGATTGAAGACAGAGAAGTAAATAACTTCAATCTCCATTATTGTTTGTTTCACAAATGCAGAAAAGACTAAGAAGTCATTTCCATAAGAGATAAAACAAGAAAGTGATCAAACAGATCCTAGTTCAAACTATTCTAGACCTTCTAACTTACAAAACAAAGCTTAAAGAAGACAATAGCACACTATATGAGCAACTCCACATGGACATGTTCTCACGCTTAGAATTAAGAGTGACAAAAAGAAAAAAAACTAAAGACATTGCATACCTCATAAAAACGCTCATCAACATCCCCCTCTAAATCTGAATCTTCAAGTAAACAAAAGTCATCTTCCAATGTTTCTCGATTATTGCCCTCGAAATCGGCCATAAACCTGCAGGCATATGTTTGATTTAGTCAGTAAATGACAAACAATGCCTTGGTAAGCTTGTTAACACCCTTGGTTGCTGTACACACAAATATTAATAAGGCAACCAAAGTCAAACCTTAAAATGGCATGGTTAACATTGAAAAGCATATAACAAAGAATATGAACAAAAACAGAGTTGAAATATGATTATAGACATTAAGAAAGAAGTAGCAAGGAATTTACAATTAACAGCTGATAAGATAGACACAAAATGAAGCCAAACTAATCAATCCTATGAAACAAACCTTTCTTGATTCAAGGAAAGGTTAGTCAAGAGTTGAGAGAAATGTTTGATAGAAATAGAATGCTTAAAAGTAGAAACAATGAAAAGAAAAAAAGAAAATCGAAGTAAAAAAAAGCAATTGTTTGGGACCCACACAAGAAAACTGAACAAGTACGAAGCTTGGCACGAAATTTACGCCTTCAAGAAACTACATGGAAATTCAGTCGAAGAAAATTCTTTCCTTAGCCCCATTTTCTTTCTTGTTGGATTTTTATTTCTGAGCAAACAAACAGAAAGAACCAAGAAAATAAATCCCAAAAAAAGGGGGTTGAAAAAAGCACACGAAAGCCTTACAAAGAAATTTAGAAAACACTTAACGACTTAAGTCAAGTCAACACAGTTGACCGGTCCCCGGAAATAGACATGTCAAACAGAAAAAGACACTGAAGCATCAAGTTTAACACTATACAATTCTTGGTTTTTTCGATACCACACGGAAATCCTATTGTCGAAAAGTTTTTTCATTTTATCCTTAATATTCTTAGGAAACAAACAGAAAGAGATCAAGAAAACAAAGCTAACCCAAAGCGTACTGAAGGAAGCAGAGAGTCCGAGCGAGGCAAAATCCTGAAAATGAAAAAGATTTGATCCCTCAAAGATGCTTCAAAGAGTTTGAGACAGTTTATAACATTGAACTTCCTTTTCGGGCTTACGACTAACGCAATAACTTACTTGGTCGATAAGATTTCTTAGGTAAAACATATGATTGGCTGCCTCGATGCCCACTTTTCTTTAATTATGGGTTTTAATATCATTTTTAAGCCTCCTTATCTTTCATTTGTGAAACATTTTTTTATAATATTTATTTCTATTAAATTTTTAAATTCATTTTTTATTTTTTTTATCAAGACATATTTATTAAGTTATAGCACACTACTATATGGGTTAAAAAGAGAAGGTTAAAAGTAGAGGTGTGCATGGGCCGGGCCGGGCCGGGCCCATAAAAATTTTTTGCCCGTTTTCAAGGCCGGGCCCGCCCAAATATGGGCCTAGAATTTTGTCCAAGCCCGCCCGAGAAAAAAATGATAGGCCCGAGCCCGCCCGGCCCGGCCCATATTAAATTTTTTTACTTTTTTATTAAATAAAAAACTTTAAAATATAATAAATCAAATGCATTTAAAACATAAAAAAATATTAAAAAAATGGGACTAAAATAATTCTTAAAATAATATATAAATTAAAAATATAATAAAAATAATTATATTAAAATTAAAAATTGAAATAAATTAGAACTAAATTATATTAATAACAAAAATTTTACAATATCAAAATAACATTAAAAACAATAAAAAAACCTAAAGTAAAAAAACTAAAGTTACTTAAAATTTAAAATAAAAAATTTAAAAATAATTTAATATTAAAATCGGGTCGGCCGTAGGGCAGGCCCGCCAAAAATCTTGCTCGAGGCCCGCCCGCTTTCTAAACGGGCCTCTTTTTTGCCCAAGCCCATTTTTCGGGCCTATATTTTTACCCAAACCTCCCATTTTTCGGGCGGGCCTTGGGGCAGGTGGCGGGCGCCTGACCACCATGCACACCTCTAGTTAAAAGGTACATAACTCTTTTAACTTTCATGAAAAAATCAATTAAATTCCTTTATGAAAAATGCATTCAATTAAGCTTTTTTTGTCAACGTTTTTTGTCTTTGTCCACGTCAGTAATTGTTGCTACTAACATTTTTAAAAAATATATAATGTTCCAATAGTTGCAAATAGAAAGTTATAAGTAATCAAAAGTTATGTCACTTGATTATTAACCAAAAGTTGTCAATATTTATGGTGATGAGTTATATCTCTTAAATTCAAAAGTTATATCAGTTTATTATTAACAAATTATCATAATTATTCTAGTAGATATCTATTGAATAATTATATCCATTACTAAATATATGACTATCCATCTAGATAGTTATGTTCCTATGAAAAAACATGAGGCTTCTTATATGAATTTTCATTTGTATGACACACCAAAAAAACACGTCAAATGTTTTTTTCTATTCTCTCACAATCTTTTATATTTCTAGATTGTTTTATAAAGAATAATTGCATAAAAATGATATCCTTGCTATGCTATGCTCAGTGAACTATTTCCATCAGTGCAAAAAATAGACAATCACTGAGCTTCGTTGTATTCTCGAGGTTCATTTGTCAGTAACTCTTTTACACATCATAATATATGTGAGAGAATTTTAAATAAAATAACATTGATACACATATTGAAGCTTTCATTAATTTCTCATAAGTTCATTTTATCCTCATTATCAACTGTAACGTTAGCAAAATAAAAATTAAAAAAAATATTTAAAATTTTTATTCTATAATAAACGTGGACAAATGATCCTCCACCTTTGTTTCAAACTTAATTTTATTAATTTTTTTTACAAAATTATAAATTTATAGAAATGTTAAGTAAATTTCAAAAAGTTAAACTTTAAAATTGTTTTTTTTTTAATTTTTATTTTTTAAAAATTCATAATAAATCTAGACATATGATATTCAGAGAATAAGTCTAAATATGTCTAGATTCATTTAAATTATATTTTTAAAATTATATAAAATTTTAAAATATGAAATATATCAATATTTTACTTTTATTAATATAAAAAATAAAATATTTAAAAAATATATACAAATAATCACAATATTCTAGAACCATTATATTTTAATAAATTTGTTTTATAGATTATGTGCAAAACGGTTCTAAGATATGTCATTGCCTGTATATAAACTTCATTGGAACAAAAATAATCATTGAAAAAGTAAAAAGGAAAAAGGTGCTAAATCCAACAATATTTTATAGTTTTGCTAAAAAAGTAATCATGAAATCACAAATCACTTTTTGTGATTCTCAATTAAGTGAATAATTAATCATGTAATATATTTCATTCTTATGAGTAAAGATTGAACTCTCAACCACATGATTAAAAAAATAATTAAACTATCGCAACTCATAGTTATCACATTATAAACTTTACCTTTCTAAAACACGAAAAAAAATCCCAATAGTTAACTATCTAACCGTGTATCATAGATCCTTACTACAAAAGGACCAAAAAAGATTTAATAACAAAATAAAATAACAGACACAATAAAAACATATTTACAAATGTCGGATGGACTAACGAAATATTTTGCCTGATAATGAGAATAAAAGAGGGAGATTGTGTAGGGCGTTCTTGTCAAGGCCGGTCCATACAGACAGAAGCGCATGGTCTTAGAGCTCAACAAGGCTATTCACATACCCAACAATTCCGGCCTTGGTATCAATATCAAGTTCACCCAAATCTTTAGAGGCCCTCTTCTTCATGTCATAAGAATAAAACTTGTTCCCATTACTAAGCAACACTACATCCCCACCAATAAACACTACTCCTCCATGCCCATATCCATACCTACCCGAAGCATTATTATTAGATGATGCGGGTAATGAAATATCAACATGAATCTTGGGTTGCATTTCTTCCCACATCTTGGCATGGCTGTTCATTTGCATGGTATTCGAGTGAGTATTAGATAGCATATTCACGACCAAGTTTTGAGCATGTACGTATGCCGAACAAAGCTTCCCGTTCCTCATTCCTAAGGTCCCAACTGCACTATCAAGGAGCTGAAACCGTTCTGAATTGAGATCGAATGCAGTAATTCCAAAGCCCATCGTCTGCCAATAAACAGTGCCATTCACATGAATACCTGACTTAGGCATGACCTTCCTCTCAGAAAAACAAATCTCACGAGAAATTATCCATGAACTTTTCTCAGAGGAATATATCTCAAACTCATATCCATCAAGTTCGGATGGAAAAGCACAAACCAACTTATAATCAGCAGTGAAGTTCAGCAATGATGGTTCAAATACGAGCACTACGGCAGGGTCAGACCCATGATCAGCATCTGGTTTTGGAAGTTTCTTCCACTGCTTGGTAACAGGATTGCAGATGTAGTAAGCCTTGTAACCAGTACGCCCCTGGCAACAAAGCAGCCCATTACAAGAGGACCTAATATCAACAGGTTCGGGCAGAAACTTTAAAGATGGGTCTGGAACACCATAAGCCACAGGGTCAAGAGACATGAATGACGGCACGCCTGCTTGTGATTGGTAAAAGAAACCCGAGACAGAATGGAAAGAATTTGATTGATTGTGCGCAAAGAAAGGTGTTGATATTAGATGCTTCCAATCCCGACAAACTCCAAAGCACCGGAAAAGTGATTTAGCAGGAAGGTAACGAAGTGCATTCTCCCTTACTATGTCTTTTAGATCCATGTAAATCTTGTTTTTGTTACCATAGAAGTTAGTCAGCTTCTTTCCTCGATCCATTTAACTTGAACTTCCCCCACTTCTCACACTGCAGTCAGCTTCTTTCCTCGATCCATTTAACTTGAACTTCCCCCACTTCTCACACTGCAGCCAGATATACAACATTACCAAAAAACCATTTAAAAGAACACAAATAATTACCCTAACAACATAGAATGGCGAAAGCCTGAAACAAAGTTACTAATACCAAAATTATACGTCCATAAATGCTTCAAAGACTATTCACGGTTCAAGAGTGACTTGAGATGGGTTCACTTACGAAATTTACCTCGAGATATCAAGATTTCTTTTTCAAAAATAACGTTAATCTTCCAAAATTTCAAAAATCTAAAAATAAAAATCAAACTTAATATCAGAATTCGCCAGACCTCCAAAGCACCCAATTTCACATCGATTCCTTTTATTTTCTTTTTCCAGTATTCAGAAGTACAGAATTTAATAATTCGAATCCGCAAATTAAAAAGGAAGGGGTTTCATTCCTTTTATTCTTTTTTTTTCTTTTTTCAAGTTTTCTTTTGACTTTCCCCTATTCATTTTCTCGGCAACCAAACACATTGTAAGGGCATAAAAACCTAATGAAAAGCTAAAAATTAAGAATTAACTAAAAAATAGGTACCACTCGTAAAAAGAGGAAACCGAAAACAGCAGACAAACTCAAAGAGAGAGAAAAGCAACATTAATTAAAGAGCAGAAGCCTAATGAACATAATTAAGGACATAAGCAGAGCTAAGAGAGCGATTAAAGGACAAAAAATAAAAGCGAAATTATTATTAAAAGTGAAGAAAGAGAGTGAGAAGCGATACCTGGAAGATCTTTTACTTGGCTTTGATGTTGTTGATCTGACAAAGAGCTTTTTCATCTAGACTTTGGAGAGAAGTTTTTGATTTTGCTTGGGCCCTTCCATTTTTGGCTAATATATAAAATTAATAACCTAGACCAGTCTTCACGTCTATATGGAGTGTTTGGATATATGGATTTTGTAATATCACTCGGGCATTGCTTTATTTCAATGGAAGACAGAGATTTACAAAAATTTACTCTCTTTCAACTTCAATTTAACTCTTTGCCAGCGTTTCATCTTCTCTCATTTCAATCAAATGCCAAATATTACATTTCATTAAAATTTTTTTTAAAATATAACGATAATTTACGAATTCATTCTTATTAAATAAAATAAAATATTTATGTATTTAATTTTTTATAATAAACTTTGTTGTTATCAAATATTTGAATTAAATATTTAATATTAAATTTTAATTGATCATTTTTACATTACTTTTTTCGAAGCCCCAATTTAACATAATTTACTTTGAGTATTAAAAAATATAATTTATTTAAATATAATACATAACCGTGTTGAAATTTGATTGATCACTTGTTTTATCTATTCTACTTCTAATTCTAAATGGGTTGCCAATCATTTGTTCATTCTCGAACATCGTACAATAAGCCTTAATTTTTTTCCTTTTCCTCGTAAAGATTCATAAATATTATAATAAAATTGAATTTTCAATTAATATATTGAAAAAAAGAGAACAAAATAATAGAAAATACATATAATATTTATATTAAATAAATATAATATAAAAACTTACTTTTCAAGAATTCATAGAAGTAGTAGAGAAAATCAAGTAGTAGGAAGGACGAAGGAGGCAATAACTTCTTTTTCTTATTCTTCTTCTTCTTTTATATATATTGATAGACTAATACCCTAAACTAATATAAAATAGGTTAATTTAGTCTTGTTATTTTTTTAACTTTCCAATCTACATAGGAAAAAACATTCCAACCTTTTATTATGGGAATTACATTACTATGTTCACAGAAAAGCAACTTAAAAAAAAGTTAAATTTCAAGGAAAGTAAATGAAAATTGATATATCAAATGTTGAAATCACTTTCCGACTGATTAAATTTCCAAGAAAGTGACCACTTTCCATCATACTAATGCTACCTTAATATTTATTCATTTTGTTATTTTGACTCTATTTTTTTTTTACTTTGACTCTCAATCTTCGAAATTTATTTAATTTACTTTTTTATGAAAAAATTGACTAAATTATTAAAATTTTAGAGATACTAATGCGGCAACTCGTGTGACAATTTACATGTACTTAATTATTAACGTGAATAGCTTTTTTTAACCTTTTATGAACTTTTTTTATTTTATTTTTTAACTATTATGAAGTAAAAAAGAACTGCCATATGACTTATCACGTCAATGGCTTTAAATTTTTAATTGTCAAGTCAACTTTTCCTCTAAAAAAAACTTCACTAAATATTACAAGTTGATTAGGGCTAAATTGTAGCGGCCCATATTTCACAGGCACCGGAAAAGTGAATTTAGGGCCTCCGTCTTAGGAAAACGAGTCCGTAAATATTTATTAAAAATATTTATGAAGTTAGTTATGGGTTGAATTAGATTTTAATTAGGTAAATTTATTTTAATTAGAAGTAATTAGTAAGAAATGACTAAATTGAATAGAGCATAAAACTTAATCATAGAATAGAGAAAAGATAAAGGATTAAATTAGAATTAAACCAAATTAGTGACATGTGTAAGATAGAGAATAAATAAATGTGTATTTAATTTATTAGTACAAATGTATGTTATATATATTTACTTATATATTAAGTAAAAGATATTTATTTATTATTATTATATTTTATCAAATAATTGAGATAATGACAAATGTGTGGTGATGAAATATTACATGTGTACATGTGTGTATAAATACACATGTATTATTTTTATTTGTTATTATATAGATATTTTATAATTAAATATTAATTAAGTAAATAAAGAAACAAAAGAAAAAGAGAAATAGTTACAGAGAAGAAACAAAATAGAAAGAAAGAAAGAAGAAAAGAAAAGAAAAAGGAGAAATTAGGGTTTGAAAGCTTGTAAGTTAAATTGGTAAGTCAATTAAGTCCCTTTCTTATTGATTTTGATGTTTTTGAAGTCCTAGAGTTGAATACTTTTGAGTTTATGTAGAAATATTGAAAATTAATAGATTTTTTTAAAAGGGTTTATGTTGAACAAATGATGAAATTATGGATTAAATTGATAGAATCATTGATTAGAATTGATTAGAGGACTAATTGTAAACTAGGCTATAAGTTTTGAGTTTATGGGCTAAATTGAAAAAAGTTTGAAATTATGGTAAAATGATGAAAATTTGATTGTTATATTGAAGTTCTGATGGAAATTGAATAAGAAAATGATGTAAATTGTAAAAAGGAAGAAGATGAAAATGGTTAGGACAAATTTGGGATTTAGGTAAAAGTTATCGGTTTAATTCCGAATTACTTCTAAAGCATGTATTGAGCCCCGTAGGCCCATATAAAGGACTTTTTAGTGTAATTTGATAAGTTTTGATTTAGAATGTAAATTTATGACTCGGTTTTGTATAATTTCTAGTGTATAAGTCTGGTAATGCCTCGTAACCCTATTTCAGTGACAGTTTATGTAACACCCCATACCCATATTCTAGACCGAAATAAGGTACGGAGCATTACCATTCACGAAAATATGAATTCACACATTAACCTGACCTTACTTAATTTACTTACTTTAGCTAAGACTAAAGTTGATAGCATTAACAGATATACATCGATACATGTAGATTTTAAAATTTAGAAAAGTGATACTTTAAAACAAATTAATTATGACATATAACAAAATGATTCGTCTCTCTCTATACATGCCATAATTCCAAAGTAGTGATTACAAAATACCAAAAAGTATTGATAGTGTAGATGAGTCTCCGACGATCTCCAAAATCCCGAGCTGGCTTAATAATTCTATAAAACAAGAAAAAGAAAAGATGGTAAGCATATAGCTTAGTAAGTAAGTACTAACTTGATATATAATTTATCAAAGTAAAACAATCATACTAGTATATGGTTACATATATTGATGACAGGCTGTTTTCTAGAGTCTCGGTTAAAAGAAAAATCATATCTTGAGCTACATATCTCGAAATTCAATTCTGTAAATTTTCCTTAAAACTAGACTTATAAGTCTATTTAATAATTTTTTTTCTAGAATTTTTGGTTGGGCCAATTAGTACAGTTTATTAGTTAAAGTCTCCCCTATTTTAGGGTATGACTACTCTGACACCTATGCATTACGAACAAAATTTCTCCCTGTACAAGATTCCAACGACCATGCCGTTTATTTCCCTTAAAAATGGACTCAATAAGGAATCCATGCACGTATGGTATGACTCTTAATAATTTTTTTACAATTTATGGTGAATTTCTAAAGTTAGAACAGGGGATCTTAATTTCATTCAGAACCTGTTTCACAAGAATTCAATTATCACGTAATATAGAAGTCTTTTGTTTCCCCTGTTTCTTTTATATGAAAGTAGACCCATTAAACTTTAATTCCATAATTTATTTGAGATTTAATTCTACTTCCATGATTTTTGGTGAATTTTCAAAATTATGCAACTGCTGCTGTCTAACATTGTTTTACTACAAAAATTCATTCTTACATATTTCGCTCAATCCTTTCCATTTTACTGAGGTTCGCTCACTTATCGAGCATATTGCTCATAAATTCAAATAAACATATACTTGCACTTATTCATCACATAATCACTTTCACATGTATCTTCATTTAAATCAATTTCCTGTTGAACTCATCGGAATAACAACAGATACACTACTACTTGAACATTTTCCCATTTCCACACGTGTAGCCGAAGCTATATGATACGCATAGTAGCCTGCACTTAGTACTACACATGCGACCAATAATCTGGTACACGTAGTAGCTTTGCACTTAGTACTACACACGTGACCACGCTTTTGGTGCGCATAGTAGCTGCACTTAGTACTACACATGCGACCAATAATCGGTACACGTAGTAGCTTTGCACTTAGTACTACACGCGTGACCACACAATAGTTCATTTGTATCGTTTTTATTCAAGGTTCAACAGAAATTTCTCACTTTTCCAACATTTTACTAAATTGTCCAAAATCAATTTAAATTCATAACTTACATCAAATAACCATTTGATAGGCAGCCATATTCCACATGTTATCAAAATACAATAACATAAAAGAAATCGATGATTTATTTACGTACAAGCTTACCTCGGTGCAAAATATAGAAATTTTGCGCTTTAGTCCAAAGCTTTTTCTTTCCCCGCTCGAGGTCGATTCCACGCCTTTCTTGATCTATAACAACACATTTAGTTCAATTAACACTCGAACTATTTATTTCAATCCAAAAATCACATTATGAAAAAATTACATTTTTGCCCCTAACTTTTACAAAATTATGATTTTGCCCCAAGGCTCGGAAATTTAATTTCAGCCCTTATTCTTATGTTTAATGACATGCTGATCATTTTTCTCTTCTATGGTATCATCAAATTCTCATTCTAACACATAATTATGAACAATAGGTATTTTTATCGATTATGCTTAGTTTTGCTCGTTTTAAGCTAAAAATCGCTTAGAAAAGATCATTCTCCTAACTTCAAACATTCATATTCTACCATCAAACATCAAAATACATGCCTATCATTCATGGGTAAATTTTTAAACATAAACCCTAACTCGAAATAATAGTAGAAATAGGTAAATCGAGCTACGAGGATTTCAAAAATGTAAAGAACATTAAAAACGGGGCTTGAAATCACTTACTATGAAGCTTGAAAGTTGAAGAAACCCTAGCTATGGAGGAGAACAAATTTCGACAGCAACTAGTGATGAAGATGACCAAATTTTGTGTTATTTTTCCCATTTTATTTCATTTAATATACAAATGACCAAAATGCCCTTACTACTAAACTTTCAAAAAAATTCCTTCCATGTCCAAATTTTGTCCATGAACCTAAAATTGGTCAAATTGCTATTTAAGACCTCCTAATTAATATTTCAATGCAATTTCATACTAAAAACTTCTAGAATGCAAGTTTTGCAATTTATTCGGTTTAGTCCCTAATCTCAACTTAAGCGCTTAATGCATAGAATTTCATTACGAAATTTTCACGAAATCATGAAATCATATCATAAACCTCAAAATAAATATAAAATAATTATAAAATAATTATTTCTATCTCAGATTTGTGGTCACGAAACCACTATTCCGATTAGGCCCTAATTTGGGTTGTCACAATTCTCCCCCCTTTAGAGATTTTCGTCCCCGAAAATCTTACCAGTAAAGAGATTCGGGTATTGTTTCCTCATAGCTTCCTCAGGTTCCCACGTAGCCTCTTGCATTCCATGTCTGTGCCACAATACTTTCACTAAGGTTATATTTTTATTTCTTAACTGTTTAATTTCCCGAGCCAAAATCTTTATTGGTTCCTCCTCATAGGTCATATCCGGTCGAATTTCAATTTCCGTCAGAGGAATTACATGTGAAGGATCAGAACGATAACGTCACAGCATCGACACATGAAACACGTTATGAATCTTTTCCAACTCAGTTGGTAAGGCTAGCCGATAAGCCACTGGTCCAACTCTTTCAATAATCTTATAAGGCCCAATGAAACGTGGACTTAACTTGCCTTTTCAGCCAAACCTTAAAATTTTCTTCCACGGAGATACCTTTAGAAAAACTTTATCACCCACTTGGAACTCGATCTCTTTTCTCTTCAAATCCGCGTATGACTTTTGTCGATCTGAAGCAGCTTTCAGACAATCACGAATCACTTTCACTTTCTCTTCAGTTTCTTTTATCAAGTCAACTCCGTGAATCCGTTTTTCACTAAGCTCGGTCCAATACAAAGGAGTTCGACACTTGCGACCATACAATGCTTCGACGGTGCCATCTGTATGCTCGATCGAAATCGTTGTTGTAGGCAAATTCAACCAAGGCTAAATATTTCTCCCAACTACCTTGAAACTCTAAAACACAACATCGGAGCATATCCTCGAGTACTGAATTACTCTTTCAGTTGACCGTCCGTTTGTGGATGAGACGCGGTGATCAAATTCAATTTTGTACCCAAAGCTTCTTGCAACTTTTTCCAAAACCTCAAAGTAAATCTCGGATCTCTATCCGAAATAATAGATATAGGTACTCAGTGTAATCTCACAATTTCGAAATATATATTTTAGCCAACTAATCAAGGGAGTCGCTCGAGTGCGTCTTTGGTATAAAGTGAGCTGATTTTGTTAATCTATCAACCACAACCCGGATGGCATTTTTCCTTTTTGGAGTTAGAGGCAACCACATCACAAAATCCATCGTAATTCTGTCCCATTTCCACTCGGGAATCATCACTGGTTGAAGTAAACCTGAAGGTACCTGGTGTTCAGCTTTCACTTGTTGGCAAATCAAGCATTTGGCTACAAACTCAGAGATATCTCTTTTCATTCCATTCCACTAATATATTTTCTTCAGGTCGTTGTACATTTTCGTACTACCAGGATGAACTTGCAAACAACCACTGTGTGCTTCATGTAAAATCTTCTGAATCAACTTAGTATCTTTCGTTACACATACTCGATTACGAAACATTAAGCAATCCTCTGGTCCGATTTGAAAATCTGAGTCACAATCCAATTCACACTGAGCTCGCTTTGTTCGTAATTCACTGTCATTCTTCTGAGCTTCACGAATTTGTTGAAGAAATAGCGGCTTAACTCTTAATTCGGCCAAAAGCAAACCATCATCAGACATAGTTAAATTTGCACCCATAGCTCTCAAAGCAAACAAAGATTTTCTACTTAAAGCATCTGCGACTATATTCGCTTTCCCGGGGTGATAATCAATTATTAATTCATAATCCTTTAACAATTCAAGCCATCTCCGTTGGCGTAAATTCAAATCTTTTGATCCATCAAATATTTCAAACTTTTGTGATCGGTAAAAGATTCGGCACTTCTCACCGTATAAATAATGACGCCAAATCTTCAAAGCAAAGACAATGGCGGCCAACTTTAAATCATGTGTCGGGTAATTCTTCTCATGCGGTTTCAACTGTCGTGAGGCATAAGCTATTACTTTACCTTATTGCATTAAAACACAACCAAGACCAATTGATGACGCATCACTATAGATCACAAATTCTTTCCCCGACTCGGGTTGCACTAACACGGTTGCTTTGGTCAACCGCTCTTTTAACTTCTCTCGAAACTTAGTTGACATTCTTGATCCAATCAAACTTAACATTCTTTTGTAACACTTAGTCATTGGAGAGCGATCATCGAAAATCCCTCGACAAAGCGTCGATAATATCCAACTAAGCCCAAAAAGCTTCTAACCTCAGATACATCCTTTGGCGGTTTCCAATTAACAATTGCCGAAATTTTGCTCGGATCAACTCGAATACCATCACCGGAAACTACATGTCCCAAAAATCCAACTTCATGAAGCCAAAATTCACTTTTACTGAATTTTGCAAACAATTTCTTTTCTCTTAAAATCTGTAATACCATTCTTAAATGTTCAGCATGTTCGGACTCATTCCGAGAATAAATCAAGATATCATCTATGAACACAACCACAAATCTATCCAAGTATGGTCGAAAGATTCGATTCATCAAATCCATAAAGATAGCCGGAGCATTTGTTAGACCGAAAGGCATCACAAGGAATTCATAGTGTCCATACCTCATTCTGAAAGCGGTTTTCGGCACATCCGACTCCTTAACTCTCAACTGGTAATACCCAGACCTCAAATCGATCTTTGAAAACACTGTGGCCCCCTTTAACTGATCGAACAAATCATCAATCCTCGGTAACGGGTACTTGTTCTTTATAGTCACCTTATTGAGCTGACGGTAATCAATGCAAAGTCTCATTGAACCATCCTTCTTCTTTACGAACAATACAAGAGCACCCCAGGGAGAGAAACTCGGTCTCACAAATCCCTTGTCTGTTAACTCTTACAACTTAGCCTTCAATTCTTTTAATTCAGTCGGAGCCATTCTGTATGGAGAGATCGAAATTGGTGCAGTTCCAGGTAACAAATCAATAGAAAATTCTACCTCTCGATCGGAGGCAACCCCTGCAATTCTTCCGAAATACATCCGAGAACTCATAGACTACCTGATGCTTGATTCAAGCTTCGACTCGGACATTTTAGTATTTAATACGTAAGCAAGATAAGATTCACACCCTTTTCGCATATATCGGCGAGAGAGATATATATGAAATCACCATAGGCAATTTATTTGATTCATTTGTTTCCACCAAAGAATTTCACCATTTTCACATTTCAACTCAAGAGTTTTCTGCGCAATTTACTCTAGCATCATGTAATATCAACCAATCCATACCCAAAATGACATCAAACTCGTCAAATGGTAGCAACATTAGATTAGCCGGAAAACAGTGACTTTGAATCATCAAAGGACAATTTTTGCAAACCTTATCTACTAACACATATATGCCCAAAGGGTTTGACACTTTAATCACAAATTCAGTAGATTCTACTGGGCAAGCTCTTACTAGATACTAAATTCACACAAACATAAGAATGAGTAGATCCGGGATCAATCGATTGCAATAACAAGATAGTATCATAAAGAGAAAATGTACCAGTGATCACATCAAGAGATGACGCCTCTTCCCGAGCACGTATGGCGTAAGCTCTAGCAGGTACTCTAGCTTCCGGTCTCCCAGTTAATTCCTTTGTCACACTTCTACTGCTAGCTCCACTCCCAGTATTTCTCGGAGGTCTACCTCTACTAGCAACACTAGTCTGTCTGGTACTCTGAAATTTTTCTTCTTCAACCCTTTTTGGACAATCCTTAATATAATGTTCTCGAGAACCACATTTGAAACAAGCCCGGCTAATCGTCCAACACTCCCAAAATGTTGTTTGCCACAGTCTGGCACTCTCGGGTCTATTAGATCTCACATTACCTACACTCGCTATTGAAGTAGCTTGGGCTTTAGAATCCGAATGTGATCTTCCACGATCCCGATACGAATGTTCAGTTGAAACAGTCAACCGAGGATTCATTTCTTTAGACTTCTTTGGCTGAGATTGGAATGACTTACTAATTGGCCTCTTTCTTGCGTCTCTGGCTTCTCTCATAGCTTTTCTCTTCTCGTTGTTCAGTTCTTCAGCTTTACCAGCTCAGTCAACCAATACCACAAACTCTTTCAATTCTAAAATCCCAACTAGTAGCTTGATGTCTTCATTTAACCCATCCTCGAACCTCTTACACATAATAGCTTTGGTGGACACACACTCCTGAGCATACTTGCTAAGTCTGACAAATTCATGTTCATATTCTGCCACAGACATTTTGCCTTGTTTCAGTTCAAGGAACTCTTTCCGTTTTTGATCAATAAACCGCTGGCTTATATACTTCTTTCTAAACTCCTCTTGAAAGAAATCCCATGTAATCCTTTCTTTTTTGGAACCACTTGATATCAATGTCTTCCACAGTGATATATGCCGAATCCTTAGCAATGATACGGCACACTTCAAACATTCTTCCGAGAGTACAAGAAAGCTCATCGAATACCCCGTAGAATTTTCAAGCCGAACTCGCTCTTTTCGGGATCATCATCTATATTAGCTCTAAATTCTTCAGCCCCTTGCTTTCGAATTTTATCAACTGGGGGTTTGCTCGATCTTACCATTTCGGCACCTTGAGGAACTACGGGAACTGGTTGAGGAATAGGAGGAGGTGGAGGAGGCTGAGCGTTCGGATTTGCCCGAACAAATTCTATATACCAATTACTCATCATACGGAGAAAGGCTTCCCGGGCCCTATCTCCCTGATCATGTGTCTCATGCCTACTATCCACTGGCGCAGTCCCTTGCGCGGGAGCCGGCGCATTACTTTCTACATCATCAGCTACAGCTCGGTCGGGATCCATTTACTATAAAAAAACATGATTTAAAGTGTCAGGAGTCATCCCACTATCATAATATAATTATGGCATGTACAGATAGACTTCCACACACGGTACGTAGATCCGAGAACCGCCTAAACCAGGCTCTGATACCAATAAATGTAACACCTCATACCCATATTCTAGACTGAAATAAGGTACGTAGCATTACCATTCACGAAAATATGAATTCACACATTAACCTGACCTTACTTAATTTACTTACTTTAGCTTAGACTAAAGTTGATAGCATTAACAGATATACATAGATACATGTAGATTTTAAAATTTAGAAAAGTGATACTTTAAAACAAATTAATTATGACATATAACAAAATGATTCGTCTCTCTCTATACATGCCATAATTCCAAAGTAGTGATTACAAAATACCAAAAAGTATTGATAGTGTAGATGAGTCTCTGACGATCTCCAAAATCCCGAGCTAGCTTAATAATTCTATAAAACAAGAAAAAGAAAAGATGGTAAGCATATAGCTTAGTAAGTAAGTACTAACTTGATATATAATTTATCAAAGTAAAACAATCATACTAGTATATGGTTACATATATTGATGACAGGCTGTTTTCTAGAGTCCCGGTTAAAAGAAAAATCATATCTTCAGCTACATATCTCGAAATTCAATTCCGTAAATTTTCCTTGAAACTAGACTCATAAGTCTATTTAATAATTTTTTTCTATAATTTTTGGTTGGTCCAATTAGTACAGTTTATTAGTTAAAGTCTCCCCTATTTCAGGGTATGACTACTCTGACACCTGTGCATTACGAACAAAATTTCTCCCTGTACAAGATTCCAACTACCATGCCGTTTATTTCCCTTAAAAATAGACTCAATAAGGAATCCATGCACGTATGGTATGACTCTTAATAATTTTTGTACAATTTATGGTGAATTTCTAAAGTTAGAATAGGAGATCTTAATTTCATTCAGAACCTGTTTCACAAGAGTTCAATTACCACGTAATATAGAAGTCTTTTCTTTCCCCTGTTTCTTTTATATGAAAGTAGACCCATTAAGATTTAATTCCATAATTTATTTGAGATTTAATTCTACTTCCATGATTTTTGGTGAATTTTCAAAATTATACAACTGCTGCTGTCCAACATTGTTTTATTACAAAAATTCATTCTTACATATTTCGCTCAGTCCTTTCCATTTTACTGAGGTTCGCTCACTTATCGAGCATATTGCTCATAAATTCAAATAAACATATACTTGCACTTATTCATCACATAATCACTTTCATATGTATCTTCATTTAAATCAATTTCCAGTTGAACTCATCGGAATAAAAACAGATACACTACTACTTGAACATTTTCCCATTTCTACACGTGTAGCCGAAGCTATATGATACGCATAGTAACCTGCACTTAGTACTACACACGTGACCACAGTTTTCGGGTACGCATAGTAGCCTGCACTTGGTACTACACATGTGACCAATAATCTGGTACACGTAGTAGCCTGCACTTAGTACTACACACGTGACCACACAATAGTTCATTTGTATCATTTTTATTCCGAAGGTTCAACAGGAAATTTCTCACTTTTCCAACATTTTACTAAATTGTCCGAAATCAATTTAAATTCATAACTTACATCAAATAACCATTTGATAGGCAGCCATATTCCACATGTTATCAAAATACAATAACATAAAAGAAATCGATGATTTATTTACGTACAAACTTACTTACCTCTGCAAAAAATATAGAAATTTTGCGCTTTAGTCCAAAGCTTTTTCTTTCCTCCGTTCGAGGTCGATTCCACACCTTTCTTGATCTATAACAACACATTTAGTTCAATTAACACTCGAACTATTTATTTCAATCCAAAAATCACATTATGCAAAAATTACATTTTTGCCCCCTAACTTTTACAAAATTACGATTTTGCCCTAAGGCTCGGAAATTTAATTTCAGCCCTTATTCTTATGTTTAATGACATGCTGATCATTTTTCTCTTCTATGGTATCATCAAATTCTCATTCTAACACATAATTATGAACAATAGGTATTTTTATCGATTATGCTTAGTTTTGCTCGTTTTAAGCTAAAAATCGCTTAGAAAAGATCGTTCTCCTAACTTCAAACATTCATATTCTACCATCAAACATCAAAATACATGCCTATCATTCATGGGTAAATTTTTAAACATAAACCCTAACTCGAAATAATAGTAGAAATAGGTAAATCGAGCTACGAGGATTTCAAAAATGTAAAGAACATTAAAACAGGGCTTGAAATCACTTACTATGAAGCTTGAAAGTTGAAGAAACCCTAGCTATGGAGGAGAGCAAATTTCGGCAGCAACTAGTGATGAAGATGACCAAATTTTGTGTTATTTTTCCCATTTTATTTCATTTAATATACAAATGACCAAAATGCCCTTACTACTAAACTTTCAAAAAAATTCCTTCCATGTCCAAATTTTGTCCATGAACCTAAAATTGGTCAAATTGCTATTTAAGACCTCCTAATTAATATTTCAATACAATTTCATACTAAAAACTTCTAGAATGCAAGTTTTGCAATTTATTCGGTTTAGTCCCTAATCTCAACTTAAGCGCTTAATGCATAGAATTTCATTACGAAATTTTCACGAAATCATGAAATCATATCATAAACCTCAAAATAAATATAAAATAATTATTTTTATCTCGGATTTGTGGTCACGAAACCACTATTTCGATTAGGCCCTAATTCGGGTTGTCACAGTTTAGGGTTAGGGGGTGTTACATTTAGTGATATCAGAGCTATCAAGTTTAGCCAATTCTTGGACTAAATCGAGCGCGTGAGTCTAGAAGTACATGCCACAGTCAAGTTAAAACTGAGTCTGGATTTTTGGATGCTGACCTATTTAATTGTTTTTGTTTTATAGATTAAAAATGTTTGATGAACAGCTTGATGATATAAATGAAGAAATGTTCACTGGGGATGAAGAGTCGTATGATTTAGACGAAACGGAGTCAGCTACTCCCAGTGTAAATCCAGTTAGAAATCAACCCCCTAACGTAGAAAGAGATGAAAAAGGTAGAAATGAATCTGAATTAGTAAAAATATTAGCTGATGCTCTTGGACGATGGAGTCTATACCGCTACTATGATCAGATCTGTTCCTAGACGAGCCCCAATTAAGAAACTAAAAAAATACGGTGCCACAAAATTCTCGGGTCTGAAAGGAGTTGATCCGTGCATAGTTGAAAATTGTATAAAGTCAACCAAAAGAGTATTGCAACAACTAGAATGCACCCCTCGAAAAAGTCTGTTATGTGTTGTATCATTACTGCAAGGGGAGGCTTATGTATGGTGGGAATCAATGGTCCGACATTTACCAAAGAATCAGATAACTTGGGATCTATTTTAGAAAGTGTTTCAAAAGAAATATATCAGAGAAATGTATATCGAAGACAAGAAGCAAGAGTTTTTGACATTGAAACAGGGTGACATGTCAGTAATAGATTATGAGAGGGAATTCTCGAGACTCAGTAGATATGCCTCAGAGTTTATTCTAACTGAAGCTGACAGTTGTTAGAGATTTTTACGGGGTTTGCGAGATGAGATCAAATTACAGTTGGTATCTCAACGTATCACTGAATTTGTTGATTTGCTTGAGCGGGCCAAAATGGTATAACAAGTCTTAGGATTTGACAAAAAGTCTGAAACATCTAAATTGGTTGGGAAACGTATGGGAACTACAAGTTCGAACCCTTTACCTAAAAGATCTAGGGATTCCCGAAGTGGATGGAGATCCAGTTTTAGATCAGATAAAAGAGAAAAGAGTCAGGGGAAACAAACTACAATATTCTTTGGTAGTGTAAGAGATCCATCAAGAGATGTTAATATTCCAGATTGTGAACATTGCGGGAAAAAAACACATAGGTGAATGCTAGAGACTAACCAGAGGGTGTTTTAAATGTAGATCTACAGACCATTATATTAAAGATTGCTCGAAGAATGATAGTGTTACACTTATGACATCACAGAGATCGGTCTCTATTGCTAGAGGCAGAGGATCGGACAGAGGTGAATCAGTATCTAGAGGAGGAGGTACGAGAAGAGGGAATGACATAGTAACCCAGAAGTCTAAAGCGAGGGTGTCGGCTAGAGCATATGTGGTTAGAACCTGCGAAGAAGGTGATGCTCATGATGTGGTAAAAGGTATATTTCTATTATATTCTGAGGCTGTTCATGCTTTAATTAATCCTGGATCTTTGCATTCCTATATTAATTCAAAATTAGTTGAATTAGAAAAATTAAAATCTAAAATATCTAGAGTGTCTATTGAGGTGTCGAGTCCGTTGGGGCAAACAGTGTTAATGAATCAGGTCTGTCCAAGATGCTCATTGATTATACAGAATAGAACATTTTCGGTTGACTTTTTAATTATGCCATTTAGGGATTTTAGACTACTATAAAAAGAGATTCAGCATTCAGACAGAGAGTAAAGGTTGAGTTGAAGTAAATGGTATTCGTACTAGTGGGCCAGCACAAATTGTTTCAGCAATAAAGGTTAGTAAATTACTTCAGCAGGGTTGTTCAGCATTTTTGGCATATGTTATTAATTCAGATTCAGTTGGAAGCCAGTGCAGTAAGATTCGGACAGTTTGTAAGTTTCCTGATGTATTTCCTAAAGAATTACCAGGTTTACCGCTAGATAAGGAGGTCGAGTTCACTATTGAGGTTTATCCGGGCACAGCTCCAATTTCTATACCTCCATATCGGATGTCACCTATAGAGTTAAAAGAGCTAAAGATACAGTTGCAAGACTTATTAGACCGTGGTTTTATTCGACCGAGCATATCACTGTGGGGAGCTCCAGTATTATTTGTTAAGAAGAAAGATGGCTCGATACGACTCTGCATTGACTATAGACAGTTGAATAAAGTGACAATCAAGAACAAGTATCCACTTCCTTACATTGATAATTTGTTTGATCAGTTGAGAGGAGCTTCTGTATTTTCGAAGATTGACTTAAGATCAGGCTACTACCAGTTGAAATTAAAAAAAGTGACGTTCCAAAGACAGCTTTCCGTACAAGGTATGGTCACTATGAGTTCTTAGTAATGCCATTCGGGTTGACAAATGCTCCAGCTGCTTTTATGAATCTCATGAATCGTATCTTTTAACCATATTTAGACCAGTTTGTAGTAGTTTTTATTGATGATATACTAGTTTATTCGAAGTCAGATTTAGAGCATGATTAGCATCTCAAGATTGTACTACAGATACTACGGGAAAAACAATTGTATGGAAAGCTCAGCAAATGTGAATTTTGGTTGTCAGAGGTTGTATTCCTAGGTAATGTAGTATCTGCAGATGGAATTTGAGTTGATCCAAAGAAGATTGAAGCGATTGTACAGTGGAAACCACCAAGAAATGTATCAGAGGTACGTAGTTTTCTTGGTTTAGCTGGGTATTATAGAAGATTTGTAAATGGATTTTCGAAGATAGCTTTGCCGATGACCAAGCTGCTACAAAAGAATATACCATTTGTGTGGGATGATCAATGTCAAGAAAGTTTTGAAAAGTTGAAGCAAATGTTAACAGAGGCACCAGTTCTAACATTACTAGAGTCGGGGAAAGATTTTGTAGTGTATAGTGATGCTTCATTAAGTGGTTTGGGCTGTGTACTGATGCAAGAAGGGAAAGTAATAGCTTATGCATCTCTTCAGTTGAAACCACATGAGCGTAACTATCCAACTCATGATTTGGAGTTAGTAGCAGTGATTTTTGCCTTGAAGATTTGGAGACACCATTTATACGGTGAGAAATGTTATATTTATACGTATCATAAAAGTTTGAAATATGTCCTCTCCCAAAAATAATTAAATTTGTGACAGAGACGGTGGATCGAACTTTTAAAACATTATGACTGTGTCATAGACTGTCATCCAGGAAAAGCTAATGTAGTGGCTGATGCTTTGAGTAGAAAAGCTGCAATTGATTTGAGAGCAATGTTTGCATGGCTTAGTATTTGTGATGATGGGAGTTTGATAGCTGAATTGAGAATAAAGCCAGTGATGTTCGACTAGATTAAATCAGCTCAATTGAAAGATGACAAATTATTAAAAAAAAGAGAGATGATACAGACTGGTACGGTAGAAAATTTCAGCATTGATGCACATGGATGCTTAAGGTACCGAGATCGAGTTTGTGTTCCTGCTAAATCTGAGTTGAAAGAGTTAATACTCCGAGAGGCACACGATGGTTCATTTGCTTTACACCCGAGAGGCACGAAGATGTATCGTGACCTATGAGATTTGTATTGGTGGCCCGGAATTAAAAGAGATATAGTTGAATATGTTGGTAAATGTCTTACATGTCAGCGAGTAAAGGCGGAACATCAGGTTCCTACTGGGTTACTTCAGCCGATAATTATTCCTTAGTGGAAATGGGATCGCATCACTATGGATTTTGTTACGGGCCTACCGTTGTCAGTGAGTAAGAAAAATGCTATTTGGGTAATAGTTGATCGACTTACTAAGTCAACGCATTTTGTAGCAGTGAGAACTGATTGGTCACTTCAGAAACTGGCTGAGGTATATATTCAGGAAATTGTTAGATTGCATGGTATTCCAACATCTATAATTTCAAATCGAGATCCTCGATTTAGATCAAGATTTTGGAGACAGTTACATGAGTCACTAGGCACACGACTTAATTTCAGCACAGCATTTCATCCGCAGATTGATGGATAATCCGAACGGGTAATTCAAATATTAGAAGATATGCTTTGGGCTTGCATCATTGATTTTGAATCAGGTTGGGAACGTTATTTACCTTTAGCTAAATTTGTGTATAATAATAGTTTCCAATCAAGTATTCAGATGGCTCCGTATAAAGTATTGTATGGACGAATATGTAGATCACCTGTGTGTTGGACCGAACTAAATGAAAGAAAATTGATTGGACCGAACTAATTGTAAACTAGGCTATAAGTTTTGAGTTTATGGGCTAAATTGAAAAAAGTTTGAAATTATGGTAAAATGATGAAAATTTGATGGTTATATTGAAGTTCTGATGGAAATTGACTAAGAAAATGATGTAAATTGTAAAAAGGAAGAAGATGAAAATGGTTAGGACAAATTTGAGATTTAGGTAAAAGTTACCGTTTTAATTTCGAATTACTTCAAAAGCATGTATTGGGCCTCGTAGACCCATATAAATGACTTTTTAGTGTAATTTTATAAGTTTTGATTTAGAATGTAAATTTATGACTCGGTTTTGTATAATTTCTAGTGTATGAGTCTGGTAATGCCTCGTAACCCTATTTCGGTGATAGTTTAAGGTTAGGGGGTGTTACATTTAGTGATATCAGAGCTATCAGGTTTAACTGATTCTTGGACTAAATCGAGCTCGTAAGTGAGTCTAGAAGTACATGCCACAGTCAAGTTAAAATTGAGTCTGGATTTTTGGATGCTGACCTATTTAGTTGTTTTTGTTTTATAGATTAAAGATGTTTGATGAACAGCTTGATGATATAAATGAAGAAATGTTCACTGGGGATGAAGAGTCGTATGATTTAGACGAAACGGAGTCAGCTACTCCCAATGTAAATCCAGTTAGAAATCAACCCCCTAACGTAGAAAGAGATGAAAAAGGTAGAAATAAATCTGAATTAGTAAAAATATTAGTTGATGCTCTTCAGCGAGTAGTAGAGTCTATACCTGCTACTATGACTGTATCTGTTCCTAGATGAGCCCCAATTAAGAAACTAAAAAAATAAAGTGCCACAGAATTCTCGGGTCTGAAAAGAGTTGATCCGTGCCCCTTAGACCCATATTAAGGACTTTTTAGTGTAATTTGATAAGTTTTGATTTGGAATGAAAATTTATGACTCGGTTTTGTATAATTTCTAGTGTATAAGTCCGATAATACCTTGTAACCCTATTCCGGTAACGGTTTGGGGTTAGGGGGTGTTACATTTAGAAAAGTTATATGAAGAGTTATTATTTTATATAAAATATGTGTGTTATTAATTAATTGTACTTATGCTAATTTTCGTAGCAAACAAGGAAACCGAGACGTCGAATACGAAGGGAAAGGAAAAAAGTGATAGAGGAATAGCTCGAGAAAAATATTGGTTTGTATTATCATAATTCAAGTTATTTCTTATTAAATGTTTAATTTTAATATATGTGTATGGAATTTAAATGTGAGGTAAATATTGATATTTAAGTTGAATGTGAATTAGATTTATTTGATGAATAAATATATGTATGTGAAATTGAATTGTATGATTGAATTGAGTAATGTTGGTATGCATATGAATTTGAAATTGTGATTGAACTGTTAATATGATTGAATGGAATTTGAATGATTGTGATCAATTGAAAGTAGAAATGAAGTGAAAATATGTGATTATGTGAACTTGAAATAAATTATGATTGGATTGAGAAATATGTGAGAAAATGTGGTCAAAGTGCAATTGATGTGAATTGACTAAAATAGAGGAAGTAATTCGATACCCTATTAACTAGTCGGGCTTAGTGGATATAGTTGGCATGCCATAGGATAGGAAGAGTTCAGGGATTCTTCGACCTCGAGTCGATGAGACACTTGGTGTGTCATATTTGCTTCGGATAGATTCGATGAGGCGTTGGTCGCCACTTTGCTTCGGCTTAGCCGATGAGACGTTGGTCGTCACTTATTTGCTTCGAATTATCTGATGAGGCGTTGGTCGCCATTCTGGTGTGTTTGGTTGGATCCGTGTATCTGCCAAAGTCCAAATCATGTTAATAGGGGAAAATAAGTGAATTAATAAAATCAAATGACTTGGATTAATTAAGCTATTGAATGAAATGAGAAAGTGATATTGTAAGATGGAAGATGAGATTGCATAATTTATACATATTTTTATCCCTCGCTTAACACATTTATGAATGATTTCTCCTTAGATTTTGTGAATTTGATGCTCGTAATCCTTTAATTTCATGTTTTATACTTAGGTGAGCATAGGAGGACGAAAAGAACGAGAAACGGGCCAAAAACGGAGAAAACAGGCCGACAGGGGAAAACAACACGGCCTGGACTTCCTCACACGGGTAGAACACACGCCCGTTCTAATCTAACAGGCTCGACCACGGCCCAAATCAACCTTAGCACGGGCGTGTTGATATCTCAGCCACGACCACGGCCTGAAGTAATCACACACGGTCGTGTCACATGGGCATGTCCCTACCGAACCCTAGCTAAGTTCCATTCAAAAAAAGGCAAGTTTGAGGGCTTTTAGGCATTCAAAAGCCTATTTAAACACCCTAGAGGAAGACCAGAGAAGGAGGAGAATAGGGAGTAAAGAATTACTCCAAGGAAGCCGATTGATCCATCTCAGAAGCCGGATTCATCATCATCAAGACTAAAGATCTCTCCTCAATTTACCTTCAGGAGTTTTAGGTTTTCATTATGTTTTGTATTCTTTATTATTCTGAGATGTTTTCTTATTTAGTTATGAACTAAAACCCTTAAATACCTAAGGGGGATGAAACCTAAGACGAATCTTGTTATTATTTTCTGTATCGTATGATAAATATTTGACTTGTTCTTAATTATGTGTTCTTAATTCTTGTTTTGGTATTTCAGGATATCACTTCAAGTTAACGCTCTTAGTTGGAGGATGAATAGTCCCTGGCTAAGAGTGACTTTGTCATAATTAAGCAGAGTTGATTGCGCGCCTAGAGGTAGGGTGACAAGATTTTGTCAGATTAGGGTGAAACCTAATAAGGGAATCCAAAGATCGAGTTAATGCAACCCTAAGGTGTTAATTAGAGAAAAGTCTCAGTTATTCAACCTAGGGATTAGACGTTATTAGTCTTGAATAGGGATAATAACATAATTTAGGGATTTTTATGGAACAAGTTAAATGAATAAATCACTTGGTTCGGAGCCAAAATAAAAAGTAAAGTCTAGGTAGATTTTTCCTTAGGTATTATCCTAAATCAATCGTTTTTCCCAAAAGTAATTTCCCAATTCTATTTTCTGCAACTTCTTAGTTTAATTAATTAGTTAGTTAAAACAAACCCCTTATTTCTTAGGCTAGATAGTAAAAAGACAGTCATTACTAGTACTTTTAGTCCTTTGGGTTCGACAATCCAGTCTTGCTAAAGCTATACTACTGTTCGATAGGTACACTTGCCTATATCGTGATAATAGTTAGTCTCAAGAACGTTTAATTATAAATTTATAAAACTTATCACAAAAAATCACAATCAGAGATGAAATTTGTAAAGAGATTGAAAGCATGAACCAAATATTCATGAAGTGTTCATAATTGAAATGTGAATTGAATAATTATATGTGGTTGAGAGATGAATCAAAGGTTCATGGGTTATTTGAAATCTCATTGATGATTTATTGGATCTATCATTGGAAATTATATAATGGAAATATGATAGTTTGGTATGAATTTATATGTATGATTTGTATATTTGATTTGCTAATTATCTATGTATGTTATGATATTTTATTGTTGTTATAATTTGAATTATTATAATACCACTGAGTATTTCCAATACTCAGCGTACGGTTGTTTCCTTTTCACAGGATAAGTAAAGTTGAAGTTCAGTCAAGCATCCAAGTCAATCCCAACCTCAGCTCAGTTTTGGTGATGCATCTATCTTTTAGTAATGTGGCATGTACTAGGTTTGGTGTTTGTCTCTTGTAAATGTTTTATATTTTAAATGTAAATATGGTGCATAATCCTTAAGAGGTAATGAAATGAATGAATGAATATTTGCTAAGTTTGAAAGGTTTGATGAATGTTATTTGATTAAGATTTATAAGTAAATGTTTTGGGCATGAATTAGGTGTGTTTAGTATGTGAAAATAGCTCAAAGATGGTGAAAAATCATGTTTTCACATGGCCAAATCACATGGGCGTGTGCCCAGGCCATATGGCAAAGTCAGAATTGCCCACAGGTTAGTCCCACAGCCATGTGAATAAGTCAGATCTGCCCATGGGTTGGCCCCACGGCCATGTTGAGCACCACGGGCAGGCCATACGGGCATGTTCTAGGCCACACGGGCGTGTGCCCCTATCTTCAAGGTAAAGTTTCCAAAGTTGCCAGTTTAATTTTGAATTACTTCTAAAGCATGTATTGGGCCCTTTAGACCCATATTAAGGACTTTTTAGTATAGTTTGATAAGTTTTGATTTGGAATGCAAATCTATGACTCAGTTTTGTATAATTTCTAGTGTATAAGTCCGGTAATGCCTCGTAACCCTATTTCGGTGACGGTTTAGGGTTAGGGGGTGTTACATAAATAGTGGTACCACACTTAATGATGTTTTCCCATTTCTTATTGAAGTTAAGGCAGTAAAAATGTTGAAGCTGGTAAAGTTGAAGCCAAGATAAAACAATTTTAAAAAATAAAATACAAGTCTAGACTTTTGAGTGAATAAGGGCTGGGTAAAAGGGGTAGGTAGAAGCCTTGGCTTTCCAAAAATGAAAAATTGATATTTCAGTTCTCTTATAAATAATGAAATTATAAATTAATATATGTTGAAATTACATTTTGCTATTTCAAAAATCATAAACTAAAGTCTTAAAACACTAAATCCTAAACTCTAATCTTAACCCTCAAACCCAAAACGTTTAAATGATTACAAATTAAAGTGACGGGAAAAAGGAACAAATTTAAGGATTGGAAATGAACTTTGGGTGTGGGGCAATGAGGTGCCAATAGTCATATTTATAAGATTTTTAGAAATCAATCGGTGTCAACAAGGCTCACTGAGTCACCAACTATAGGTGGAAACCTATACAAAATCTAAACTTGACAACTACGTTTGTCGAGTTTAGTATTGTTGCATGTCATATATTAGTTTTTTTGCAGAGCTTCCTAACGAATTAATTGTTAGATTGGATGATCAATTACAGTGAACTTGACACCCATAGTTGTTAATAGGGGGTGAAGCTAGAAATTATTTTTTTTGGGAGAGGGTGGAATTGAGTTATGTATTTTTTTTAAGAGCTAAAATATAATTTCATCATTATATTTGCTTATAGCTTTACATTTCTAAAAAGATTAAATTAAATTTTTGTCATTTTTGGGATCAAATTTGACCATTTACTTGTTTATAATTTTATAAAATATAAAGGGGCCAATGTAATTTTTTTCTATTTTAGAGAGGCCTTGGACCTTGCCAACCTCTTTAGTACCGCACCCAGTTTTTTAGTTCTATACTATGAGGCCACCTCTTGTGGTAGGCGGCTTATTAAGTAATTGCCCTATAAATATAACCCACGCCTGATTTGTTATGAAATTATCTAATTGGCCAGGATTTAAGGTTAAGATATTAAGGATTCAATTGATTCAAAAAAGAGAGAATGGTGTCAAAAATTACTTTTTTCTAGTGTGTTGTTCCTTGACAATACTCACTCACTTTATCTAAGTGATAAATAAATGGGAAAATTCTTCCTGATGAGTCATCAACATATGATTATTTTGGAGTATATCTTAC
Organism: Gossypium anomalum; assembly: GCA_025698475.1. NCBI lineage: Eukaryota > Viridiplantae > Streptophyta > Magnoliopsida > Malvales > Malvaceae > Gossypium > Gossypium anomalum. The sequence goes on from CM046966.1 coordinate 25,356,574, forward strand.
TTACATTTACTTGGTTTCTTGAGCATTTCTATATGTTTTAAATTCATTTTAGTGATTTGACTTTTTTTTGTTTGTATTGTAAATGTTGTGTATTTTTAGTGTTTTTCATACATTTAGTTTCAATAAAATATTCCATGTGGAATTTGCAAGTAAAACAGGTTTGGGAAGAAGATGTCAACACATGGAACCATGAGATTAAATGCACAAAGCCTAAAGTTGATCCAAGATGATGAGTAAAAGTTCAAAGCTCAAAGATTAAAAATTTTTAATTCGAACACATTCAGAAATTTTAGTCGGAAAACTTTTTAGTGTTTCTATCATGTCACGAGCTTCAGGATTCCATTTTGGGTGTACCTTATATCATCGGAAAGGGGATTTGAACATCTATTCAAATATTGGCACACCAGTACCAAAATGCATCAGGAAGAGATCCAAAAGTAAAGACAAAGTTACAAGTTTCACATTGATGGACAATTTTGACGCATTTTCATGGTTGGCTCATATCTCTTAACACAATTGGAGTTTGGAGTTGAAATTTGTACAGCATATAGACAAGATGCAGACCATCAATCAATTCTCTTGGAATTTTCCCATTGAGAGATGTTAATTTGGAAAAAAGGATTCATCTTTTAACATGTGAAAAATGACTCAAAAGAAGACAAAGAAGTAGGCCTAGAAATTTATTATTATCAAGTCCTTTGTATTGTCATTTTACTCTTCACAAATCTCTATAAATGGCCTTTGATTTTAGCATAGGAGGCATATTGAAGTTGAGTTCAAGATCATTTGCTTGTTAAGTTTTTTTTTGTTTCATTATTCATGTAAAATTTCAAGTTTCTTATTTCTAAAATGTCTATTTCATTTAAGTTTGAGTTGTTCACTTTTGCTATATTATTTTAAGTTTTCAATGCTGAGGTGAAAGGGCGAAACTCTTGGGAAATATTAAGGTAAATACCATTCTTATCATTTGAGCTAAAATTAATTATCAATCACTTGTTATAATCATACTTGTAAAGTAAAATATTTTATTTGTAATAAACAATATATGGCACAATGAATGCTTGGATAAATTAACTTTGATTTTTTGTAGACATAAAAATTGACATAATAAATATTTGAAATCTTTTTATAGGTCTTGAAGTTATCTGTAACACCCCAAACCTGGCCTAGACATTACGACTGAATCTGGCGAAGTCACATGATAGCACTTTTGAAAACACATTGATACTTTGAAAACCGTTCCAGTTATTATCTATCATTCAGTTCGAGAAACATGTACTAATTGATTTACTTAACCCATATATTATACGCGGAAGGTTTTTAAACCAAATAATTTTCGTAACTGTTTCCGTTTACAGGAAAATCTTAGTTTGTTTTAGAAAACTATACTTTGTTGCGTTACCGTTTATGAATCCATTAAAACAGTTCAAAAATCCCAAATTAAAATAAAAAATCCGTAATGGCTTTAATACATCAAAACCTTCCCAAATAAAAATTAAAATCGAGTTAAGTCATGAAACCGTAAATTTATCGTGAGACAGAAACAGTGGCCACTGTCGAGTCCTCCGATGCACCGATCCGTCTACTGCTGGGGATTACCTACACAGATTAAACAAAAAAGGGTGAGTTTTTGCAACTCAGTGTGTAACCCCCACAGAAATCACATAACAGAGTACATATCAGATGTCACGAGTAAATAGTCCGGACCGAAGCCCTTTACAGAATCAGTTAGGGCCTTAGCCCACCCAGATGCAGAATTAGAACAAACTTGAGGCCTTAGCCCATATCAGGTATAACATGCATAACATATCAAAATAACAGAACATGCTCACCAACCCTGCACACCAACTCCGTCCAACCCAACACACCATGTGGGGATAAAATCGACCCACCTATCCCTGCATACCAGATATGGGGATAAAATCGATCCATCCAACCTTACACACCATAAAGTATAGCCATGCGGCACATGTCAAAATATGCAACTTCCCTACCAGATCACAGGCTTATGAAGCCTTCCAGATACTTCTTTCACTTCATCAGACCCACCTTGATGCAATGCCTCATACAATATGGCATGCTATAATGCAGATAAACAGTTCATACATATATATTCAGAACAATACAGTTATACATGCTAGGTGTAATTTATTAACGCATATATCACACTATCATATCACAAAATAGGGGTCTAAATAATGCTTACCGACCCTACGACAAGCCACAGTCGACTTGGGCGACCCATGCAACCTTACAGTTCGTTACAGAAAAATGGGCTCACATGCCCATGTAGCCTGCCCGTGTGGGCCCACACAACCCAAATTGGCCCAGAATTCCACACTTCCGTGTGGTTCACCCGTCTGGACCCACACGTCGGTGTGGTCCACCTGTGTAGGTCCACACGCCCCTGCGGCCCACACAGCCCAATTGGCCGAGCCCGTGTCTCGCACACGGCCTCGTCAGCCATCACACAGTTGTGTTATGCACCCGTGTCTTGCGCGCACGGCCTGGCTTGTCGATCACAAGCCCGTGTACGCCACACGACCTACCACATGGGTGACCACATGCCCGTGTAGGGTCGACAGTTTCATTTTCGGCTTTTGTCGCTTCTCGTTTTCTGTGTTTTCAGGTACACACCTGGTTTTGATTGACGCCTAAACGATCACCGAGCACTCCAAAGAAATCCCTTTTATATCGTAACTAATAACCATACCTGTAACACCCCCTTACCTGAGACTGTCGCCGGAGTCGAGCTTGAGGCGTTAACAGACTTAATTTATCACTTAAACAATTTCAAACAATTTATTTCACCTTTCGTAATAAACTGCTCATCTACGTCACAGTCACTGAAAAAATCATATCTTGAGTTACAAAACTCAAAATTTAAATCCGCAAATTTTTCCTGAAACTAGACTCATATATCTATTTACTAAATTGTTTCCAGAATTTTTGGTTAGACGAATTATTACAGTTTATTAGTTAAAGTTTCCCCTATTTCAGTGTTTAACTACTTTGACCTCTGTCCACTACGAATCACTTTTCTCTCTGTAAAGAATTTAGATGACTATTCCATTTTTTTATTAAAATTAGACTCAATAAGGAATCTGTACATATAAAGTATGACTCCTAATTATTTTTTTAAAATTTTTAGTGCATTTCTAAAGTCAGAACAGGGGATTCAAAAATCACTCTGACCCTGTTCCACCAAAACTCAAATATCTTATAAAATACAACTCATTTACCTGTTTTGTTTCTTCTATAGAAAATAGGCTCAATAAGCTTCAATTTCATATTTTATTCACCATCTAATTCTATCTCTATTATTTTTAGTGATTTTTCAAACTCACATCATTGCTGCTGTATGATACTGTTTTATAGCAAATTTCACCTTTTTATGAATTTCCATAGATTAGATAGCACATTAAACATACATAACACCAAATATGATCTTGATTAGCCATTCCAATGGATAATCATTACCAAGCATTTCCTTACCACTCAATAGCCATATCATAAGATCATATACACAAAATGATTATAATATTATACATGCTATACTCAAAATATACAAGCCATTATATCAAAATGGTCCACGGATAGTGTGAGCGAGCCTCTCGCCGTTCCCGATTTTCGAGCTGGCTTGTCAAAATTACAAAGAATGGAAAGGAGGGAGTAAGCAAAAATGCTTAGTAAGTTCACATGCAAATAGCAAGTAACAAAATCATGCAATCCAACATAAAACATCCTTTGCATAAATATCATCAAGACATTCATGTTACATGTGTATTTACTATCTTACCACGATTTCATCATACCAAGTTCTCAACCTGAGGGTTTAAGCACATAACAGTCCAATTTTCTCATTCACCACACTTACCAACATCTCACTTTCGTCTTAGGTATTCTCCTTATTCACTTAAGATTCACCCGTTGAACACATCAGAATATAATTCGGATACACGGATTGCATGCACATAAGTGCCATACCCGTAGCTAGACAAACTCAATAGCCTACAGAATTTATGTAGCCAAGCTACCATGTAACCCGCCCATAAGTGAACTCGGACTCAACTCAATGAGCTCGGGCGTTCGCATCCATAAGTGAACTCGGACTCAACTCAACGAGTTTGGATGCCTAGTTACATCTCACGAACTCAGACTCAACTCAACAAGTTCGGATGCCTAGTTGCATTTCACGAACTCGGAATCAACTATCCTAGTGACATGTCACTTGTATCCTAATCTATTCCCAAGGTTCAAACGGGATTTTTCTCGATCACACATCTTTGCCGTCTTTCACGGAATGTCGGAACCGGTACTTGGTAGCATTTCATATTTATCAAGTAGCTCACATAATTTGCATATTACTAAATAATAATCCACAAAACATAATATTTCATGATAATAATCATCATATCATATAAATAACATTAAATTACTTAAAATGACAATTATGTTACTACATTTACACATGAACTTACCTCGGTATAAAATGTTAGAAATCGAGCTTATTCCTCGTAAACTTTATTTTCCCTCGATCGCGACTCGAATCTCGTTTCTCTTGATCTAAAATGCCAAATTAATTTATTCAATAGACACATTCATCAAAACAGCCCCTAATACGGGCTTGGATAAAAATTACCATTTTACCCCTAGCTTTTCAATTATTTACAATTGAGTCCTTAAGTTTGTACAATGAGTTACATGCATTTCCCATGACATCTAGGCATAGCCGAATTTCCTAGTGTCCATAACAGCCCATATTTCACATCAAAAATCAAATTTTTACGATCAATTTTACCCTTTTTACAATTGAGTCCCTTTTTAGGTGTTTTCACATAAAACTACTAGGTAAAAGTTGTTAAACACACATCAAACCATCATATTCCTTCATTATTCATCAAAATACAATTATGTCACACATGGGTAAATTTTCATACATGCATCCTAGCTCAAAATATTGCTAAAAAATGATAGAACATGCTTTCTAGATTTTAAAATCGAAAAGAGCATTAAAAACGGGCATGGAAATCACTTACAATCAATGCTTGAAAATGTTGAAAACCCTAGCTATGGTGACAAGCAAAATTCAGCAGCCCTTATGGAGAAGATGAGTCTATTTTTGTGTTATTTCCCCCTTGTTAATGACTATATTTACCAAATTACAAAAATACCCTTAATGCCTTTCTTTGTAATTTTTTATATACAAGCCCATTTTTGTCCAAAATTTTAGAAATTGGTTAAATTGCTATTTAAGACCTCCTAATTAATATTCCAAAGCAATTTCATACTAAAAGCTTCTAGAATGCAAGTTTTGCAACTTATTCAATTTAGTCCCTAATTTCAAATTAAGCACTTTATGTATAGAATTTCTTTACGAAATTTTCACATAATCATGCAATCATATCATAGACCTCAAAATAATTATAAAATAATTATTTCTATTTCAGATTTGTGGTCCTGAAACCGCTATTCTGATTAGGCCCTAATTTAGGATATTACAATACCAAAACACAAGAATCAAAACTTACCGAATATGTTCCAAGCGCAGCGACGTGAAATAACGACGAAGAAAATGCAAAGATTTAAGTTTGGGGTCAAGGAAAAAGTGCAAAAACGATAGCACTAGGGAATTTCGGTTGACCAACAAAATAAAAGAAAAGGTAGAGAGGGGGGATTTGTAGGATTTTCAGCAGGAGAGGATGGATTGATTTGGGCAACCCCCAAATCCCCTATTTTGTCCACAAATCACTCCCTCACTCCCCAGTACTCAGACTTCTGATCCAACTCAAACTCACCTGAGTGATTGAGCACCAAAAATAATGCCCACACCATGAAACGAGCACATGACCTTAAACATCTCCACACTCCACTTAACCACTAGACCAGTAGGCCCATTCTGATAAGTTTTTACAAATAAATACTTATAAGCCTAACGACTAAAGATAAGGCTTTATTCAAAATAAAAACCAAAATTTTCCCCAAGCTAAGGCTTGAACTTGGGACCTCTCAGACACACCCAAATCACTTAACCACTGAAGCAGATACATAGTTGTGTCAAAACATTATGAAAACATATTTATAAAAATTTGGGGCGTTACAAATCTACTCTACCCCCCTTAAAGAAAATTTCGTCCTTGAAATTTTACTTGATTAGAAAAGGTGAGGATACTGCTGTCGCATCGAATCTTCCGGCTCCCAAGTGTCCTCCTCAGTGCTATGATTCCGCTACAGCACCTTCACTAAGGGAATAGATTTCTTACACAGAATCTTAACATCACGATTTAAAATCTGAACTGGCTCTTCCTCGAACATCAAATCCAGTCTAACCCCAAGATCTTTTACCAGAACAATGTGTGCAAGATTAGAGTGGTAGTGTCTCAACATCGAGACATGGAACACATCTGTATGCGGTCTAAATCTAGAGGTAGCTCCAACTGATATGCGACTGGCCCTACCCGCTTCAGAATCTGGTACGGCCCAATAAACTGAAAGCTCAGCTTGCCCTTACGACTGAACCTTAGAACCTTCTTCCACGGTGAAACCTTAAAGAAAATAATGTCCCTCACAGAATACTCGATGTCCTTCCTCTTCAAATTAGCATAGGACTTCTGTCTAATAGAAGCCGCTTTAAGTCAATCTTGAATCAAGCAGACTTTATCTTCAGTCTCAGATACCAGCTTCAGACCTAGAACACTTACGACCATATAGTGCCTCGTAAGATGCCATCTGTACACTAGACTGGTGACTGTTATTGTAAGCGAACTCTGCTAAAGGCTGGTACTCTTTCCAACTACCCCAAAAATCTATAATGAAGCCCCTTAACATGTCCTCCAGTATCTGAATCACCCTCTCCGACTGACCATCTGTCTGAGGATGGAAAGCAGTACTAAAGTCTAACCTCGAGCCCAAAGCCTCATGAAGCTTATTCTGGAACCAAGACGTGAATCGAGAATCCCTATCAAAGATGACCGAAATAGGTACCCCATGCAACCTCACTATTTCAGAAATATAGAGCTTAGCCAACTTTTACAAAGAAAAATCTGTCCTAATCAGAATAAAGTGCGCAAATTTGGTCAATCGATCCACGATGACCCAAACCAAATCCTTTTTAGTGGGTGTTAGAGGCTACCCACTAACAAAATCCATTGTTACTCGCTCCAATTTCCATAACGGTATCTTAACCGGTTGCAGCAAACCTCAAGGTAGCTGATGCTCAGTGTTAACCTGCTGACAAGTCAAACAGTGAGCAACAAAGTCGGCAACCTCACGTTTCAACCCTGGCCACTAGTACAACTCTCGGAGATCTCGGTACATCTTGTTCCCACTGGGATGCATAGCATAAGAGTTACTATGCACCTCCCTCAGAATCGACTGTCTTAAGTCATCATTTTTCAGTACATAAATCCGTCCTCGGAAACACAATACCCCTTCATCATTAATCTTAAAATCTGTAGTAACCCCACTCTCAATCTGACGAAACCTCGGCTTAATAGTTTTATCTCCCATTTGTTTATCCCTGATCTGACCAATCCATGTCGGTCTTGCAGCTCAGCCAATAGACTCCCATTGTCGAATAAACTGAGTCGAGCGAACATCGCTCTCAAATCAGCCATAGCCCTATGGCTTAACGCATCGGCCACCACATTGGCCTTACCAGGATGGTACTCAATAGTGCAGTCATAATCCTTAAGTAGTTTAACCCATCGACGCTGCCTAAGGTTTAACTCCTTCTGAGTGAGGAGGTATTTGAGACTCTTATGATCAGTGTAGACGGTGCACTTCTCACCGTATAGATAGTGCCTCTAGATCTTACGAGCAAAGACTACTGCTGCTAACTCCAAATCATGCATCAAATAATTAGCCTCATGAATCTTGAGCTGACGCGATGCATAAGCAACAACTTTACCATCTTGCATCAAAACACAACCCAGAACCACATGCGACGCATCACCATAGACCACGAAATCCTTACCAGGCTCAGGCTGTATCAAAACAGGAGCTCGAGTCAGGACAATCTTGAGCTTATCAAAACTCTCCTGCTACACATCAGTCCAAACAAAAGGAACTCTCTTACGCAGTAGCTTAGTCATTGGCGCTGCGATCAAAGAGAACCCTTCTACGAAATGTCGATAATATCCTACCAGCCCTAAAAAATTATGGATCTCAGACACACTCTTCGGCTGTTTCCAATCCAACACAGCCTCAATCTTATTAGGATCAACTCGTATCCCTTCAGTAGAAACTACATGTCCCAGAAATGTCACTTCCCGAAGCCAGAACTCACACTTGTTGAATTTCGCATACAACTATTTCTCACGAAGAATCTGTAGAACCATTCTTAGATGCTTATCGTGCTCATCCTCTGTCTTAGAATATACCAGAATACCATCGATGAATACCACCAGAAATCGATCCAGATAAGGCTAGAACATACGGTTCATCAAGTCCACGAATGTCGCTGGTGCATTAGTTAACCCAAAGGGTATAACTAAGAACTCGTAATATCCATACCGTGTCCTAAATGTCGTCTTATACATATCGGCCTTCTTTACTCTCAATTGGTGGTAACCCAATCGCAGATTAATCTTAAAGAACACTGACGCCCCTCCGCGGTTACACAGTCTCATTAACCGGAGTTTGTATCTGATTAACTCTCAATGGACAATCCTTAACTTGGTACTAAGTAGACCCACATCTAAGACAAGCTCCAGTAGCCCTCCAACACTTGCCCGGATGGCGTTTATTACAGTGCTGACAAATTGTCATCCTAGTAGGTGCAACAGTAGGCCCAACTCCCATGGGCCCATTAAACCTGGTCTTTTTTCTAGGCCTCATCCCAAAATTCAAAGGCTTTGTATCCTTCTTAGCCTTCCCTCTGTCTCAATTTTGATGCTCAGTGCGCTTTACTTCCTCAGCGATCTTCGCCTTTTCAACCAGTACAGAGAAATCCCGCTCACTCTGAGGAGCTATTAGAACCCGTAAACTGTCTCGAAGACCATTCTCAAAATAAACGCAGCGCTCATATTCTGTCGCTACCATGCTTCGCGCATAACGGCTCAACCTCAAGAACTCAGCCTCATGCTCAGCCACCGAACGATCACCCTGGGTGAGATTCAGAAACTCACATCGCCTCGCATTATTATAGTTGGCTCCCACATACTTACTCTGGAAAGTCGTCTTAAATAGATTCCATAACAGTCTATCGGGCTGGGTGCCCTCCTTAACTGTCAACCACCAATGGTATGACTCATCACGAAGTAAATACATAGCCTCCTTAAGCTTTTGCTTAGTAGTGAAATCTAAATCATCCATAATGCGTTTCGTAGCCTCCATCCAGTACTCTACCACATTAGGAGCAACTCCAGCGATGCCCCTAAATACCTCAGCCCCATTGGGTGAGTCGTTCAAGTGAATCGACCTCGGCCCCCGAAACCGATGTTGGGCCCAAATGATCCTCTCCAAGATCCGTAACATAGCTTAGGACAGTGTGTCGTCCCCAGTCGCACAATCATAAGACCTAGACCCGATCTCTGTCGTAGGTGATACAGGTGTCTCGCTAGTATCCAGACTAGGTAGATTTCCAGATAATGAGAACCCAGCTTGAGTCCTTCTTCGGCCTCTACCACGGCTTATTATACCCTGTTTGCGAGTACCTCGTGTGCTCATCGTATTTTTCAAAATATATCTGTATTAATAGTTTAATACATTAGTTAACAGTTCTGATAATTTGTTAACAGATATTTTATGCGGTATAATATCAGAATGTTTAGAGTCTATTTTCGCGAGTATAGTCTCACTACAGTTTTCAGTTTACACTACCTAGAGGTTTCAGTAAAGTATACTATCTACAGTAGTTTCATAGCATATTAACAGTATTTTTAGACAAATCCAAATAGAATTCCAGTATACTCTAACCATGCTTTCAAATAGTACTTATCAGAGTTTTAGAAACTTACAGGATCGGCGCCGGAGACTCGGTATACCACTTATTATTCTGAAAATATTTCAAATACAAATCATTTCTTTAAAACCCATCTTCAAAAACCCAAAACCACAGCTGAGTTTTGTAACCTGGCTCTAATACCACTAAATGTAACACACCAAACTCGACCTAGATGTTACGACTGAATTTGACGAAGTCACATGATAGCGCTTTTTAAATCACGTTGATACTTTGAAAACTGTTCCAGTTATTATCTATCATTCAGTTCGAGAAACATGTACTAATTAATTTACTTAACCCATTTCTTATAAGCGGAAGCTTTTTAAACCAAATAATTTTTTTAACCGTTTCTGTTTACAGAAAAATCTTAGTCTATTTTAGAAAACTATACTTTGTTGCGTTGCCGTTTATGAATCCATTAAAACAATTCCAAAATCCCAAATTATAATAAAAAATCCGTAATGGCTTTAATACATCAAAACCTTCCCAAATAAAAATTAAAACCGAGTTAAGTCATGAAACAGTAAATTTATCGTGAGACAGAAACAGTGGCCACCGTTGAGTCCTCTGATGCACCGATCCGTCTACTGCTGGGGATTAGCTACACAGATTAAATAGAAAAGGGTGAGTTTTTGCAACTTAGTGTGTAACCCTCGCAGAAATCACATAACAGAGTACATATCAGATGTCACGAGTAAATAGTTCGGACCGAAGCCCTTTACAGAATCAGTTAGGGCCTTAGCCCACCCAGATGCAGAATTAGAACAAACTTGGGGCCTTAGCCTATCTCAGGTATAACATATTAGAATAACAGAACATGCCCACCAACCCTGCACACCAACTCCGTCCAACCTAGCATACCATGTGGGGATAAAATTGACCCACTCATCCCTGCATACCAGATATAGGGATAAAATCGACCCATCTAACCCTACACACCATAAAGTACTGTCATGCGGCACATGTCAAAATATGCAGCTTCGCTGCCAGATCACAGGCTTATGAAGCCTTCCAGATACTTCTTTCAATTCATCAGGCCCACCCGGATGCACTGCATATGGCATGCTATAATGTAGATAAACAGTTCATACATTTATATTCAGAACAGTACAGTTATACATGCTAGGTGGAATATACTAATGCATACATCACACTATCATATCAGAGAACAAGGGTTTAAGTAATGCTTACCGACCCTACGATAGGCCACAATCGACTTGGGCGGCTCGTACAACCTTACAGTTCGTTATAGAAAAATAGACTCACACGCTCATGTAGCCTGCCCGTGTGGGCTCACATGGCCCAATTTGGCCCTAGACGTGTGGTTCACACGGCCTGGCCCATAATTCTACACGCCCGTGTGGTTCACTCGTGTGGACCCACACACCAGTGTGGCCCACACGGCCCAATTGGCCGAGCTCATGTCTCGTACACGGCCTCACCAGCTATTATACGGCCGTGTTGTTTGCCCGTGTCTTTTGCGCACGACTTGGCTCGTCGATCACACGCCCGTGTACTACCACACGACCTACTACACGGGATACCACACGCCCGGGTGGTGTTGACAGTTTCATTTTTGGCTTTCACCGCTTCTCGTTTTCTGTGTTTTTAGGTACACACCTATTTTCGATTGATGCCTAAACGATCACCGAGCACTCCAAAGAAATCCCTTTTATATCGCAACTAATAACCATACCAAAACACAAGAATAAAAACTTACTGAATATGTTCTAAGTGCAGCGACGTGAAATAATGACGAAGAAAATGCAAAGATTTAAGGTATAGGGTTAAGGAAAAAGTGCAAAAACGGCAGCAATGGAGAATTTTGGTTAACCAACAAACCAAAAGAAAAGGTAGAGAGGGGGGATTTGCAGGGATTTTTGGAGGAGAGGATGAAATGATTTGGGAAACCCCTCCACAAATCACTCCCTCACTCCCCACTACTTAGATTTCTGATCCAACTCAAACTCACCTGAGTGATCGAGCACCAAAAATAATGCCCACACCACGAATCGAACACATGACCTTCAACATATCTACACTCCACTTAGCCACTAGACCAGCAGGCCCATTCTGATAAGTTTTTGCAAATAAATACTTATAAGCCTAACGACCAAAGATAAGACTTTATTCAAAATAAAAACCAAAATTTTCCCTAATCTAAGGCTTGAACTTAGGACCTCTCAGACTCACCCAAATCACTTAACCACTGAAGCAGATACACAGTTGTGTCAAAACATTACAGAAACATATTTATAAAAATTTGGGGTGTTACATTATCAAGTGGTTATAATACCATATGGTTGGACTGAACTGAAATAGTTGAACTGTCGTATTGCACCATCCTTTGCTTATGGATTCATTTGTTAAACTCTTGGACTTATTATACAATCATTTTGGACACTCCTTGATGGACATACCTTTGCTCATGGATTCATATGCTTAATTAGTAGACGTACATTGCTAGATCATCTAATTGAGACCTCCTATTAAATATTAACATTGAATCTTAATATAACACCAATAGTTGATCCTCTAACCTCAGCATATTTTTTTTCAAGTATTTGCTTTTTATTATTTTTAGTTAATTTCTTGTGTTGAATTTTTATTTCTAGTGTTTCTAGCTACTACTTTCATTATCAATGCTTATTCCAAAGTTAAGTGTTAAATTTATGTTCTAGCATAATACTTGTAATCTTGTAAGTTCTAATCAACTTCTTTAGGGATCAACCTTAGACTCTCGAGATTTTATTACTTGAATATAACCTACACTTAGGTTGTAGACCTAGAAAGTTACTGTCAAGTTTTTGGTGCTGTTGCCGAGGAAGGTAAGATTTATATTACAAGTTTATAAGTATTCTTTTTTCTGTACATATATTTGGTTGGTTCTACCACCTAATTTTTTTATGCATATTTGGCATCGTGATTTTAGTTCTCTTCATTTAGTTAGAAAAAATTGTGAAACTTTTCTGGGTAATTTGATTGAGGCACATCCACATTCACTAATCATGGTAAAATTGAAAAATCTCCTGATGAAAATGATATTCAAAAAGTGCACATGATACATGATTACTTCCAACCTCTTCGAAACTCAACACCCTCTTGCTTTATTTTACCTTTGAATGCAAATAACTTTCAGTTCAAACATGGTATGATAACTTTACTTCCTAATTTTCTTGGCTTAGAGTCTAAAAGTCGTTACTTACATATTAAATATTTTGATGAAGTATGTGCCACCTTTAGTGATCCACCTTATGCTAATTGATAAAATCAAATTATTTTCTTTATCTTTAAAAGATAAGGTGAAAATTTGGTTTAACAATTTAAAACCAAGATCAATTGCTACTTTGCAAGAAATGTAAACTGAATTTTTAAAGAAATTTTTTCCAACACAAAAGACCAATGCTTTCAAAAAATTGATTCAAAATTTCTTGCAAAATTCAAATGAACCATTTTTCAATGTTGGGAACGTTTCAAAGATTGATTAAGTTCTTGTCCATATCATGATTTTAAAAATGGCTGACTTTAATTTTCTTTTATGAAGGTTTAACTCCTAAAACTAAGCAATTTGTTGAGACAATATGTGACGAAGAGTTCCTTCATAAAGAAGTTGAAGAGGCTTTTGACTACCTAGATTATTTGGTAGAAAATTCATAATCTTGGCACATAGTTAACCCTTCTGAAGGTTCTATTAGGTTGAATCTTGCTAATAATAAAATAAAATATCACCTTAGTCAAAAAGATGATTTAAGTGCTAAGATGGCTAGTTTAACTAGAAAGGTTGAAGCCATGGTGTAACAGTTTGTTTTCAATTGTGTCAGAAACAGTGATTTTGGGACCACAATTTTGACAAGTAAATTATTATTTTATTATTTATTTAATGCGTACGAGATTATATTAAGGTCATGTAGAAGTTTCGTTAAGAAATTTTGGAGTTTAAATAGTTATTTAAGTAAAAAGGACTAAATCTTAAAAAAGTGTAAAAGTTGAATTTTATTAGTTAAAAGGGCTAAATGGCTATGGAAAGGAAAGTTAATGGATTAAGATAATAATTATACCATTTTAAGAGTTAGTGGATACTTATGGACAAGGTTTTATTGAGAATTTTGATTAGTAATAAGGGTAAAATGGTAAAATAATAAATAAGCATAAAATCAAATAAGCTAAAAATCATCATCTTTTTCACTTTGTTTTCTTCAAAACTGATTCGTCATGGAAGCTTAGCTAGATTTTTATTCAAGCTTTATTTCTCCCTTGCGTGGTATGTATTCAAGCCCCGTTTTTAATGATTTTTATGTTATTGAGTTTGTTTTAGCTTAATCTAGCTAGCCCGGGGGTTAATTTGTAAAACTATTAAAGATTGAAGGACTTGATATGGATTTTTATGAATGTTTTTTGAAGTTATTTGATGGATTAGTAATCTTGGTTGTTAAATAAACATGTTTTGTTAAATGATTTTGATGAATTTTGAAATAATAGATTAAATTGTTAAAAGTATAAAACCATGGGTTTGGTTGTGAAATGTTGGTAATAATGGGCTATTTCAAGGTCCCTTGTAACATTGGTTAAATTGGATTTTGGTTAAAATGGTTAAATTGCAAGTTATGAGCTTAAGGACTAAATTGCGAAAAGTTAATATGTTAGGGGTAATTTTATAATTTTGCATAAATATGAATTATGGATTAAATTGAATTCTAGAAGTATTTAATTGAATGATACTATTTTTTTTTAGATCACGAGCGTGTTGATGATCTTGGAAAAGAAAAGATTGCGAAGTAGTTCCTATGTTTTCCCGATTATTGAAAACCAGTCCGGTAAGTTCGTTTATGTATATGCATGGTTATATTCATTTCCTTTTTAATGATATAATCTTTTAATTCTATTTTTTATTGTTACTTGAATGTTGAATCGAACTGTATATTCAAATGAGGTGTTATTCAGGTTTAGTGCCTAGCAGGCTTAATGTCGGTGTTATTCAGGCTTAGTGTAATATCCTGATTTTGGGCTTAGTCGGAATAGTAGTTTCGTGACCACAAAATTTGAGATAGAAATAATTATTTTATGATTATTTTGATGATTATGATATGATTGCATGACTGTGTGAAAATTTCGTGATGAAATTCTATGCCTAAAGTGTTTAAATTGAAAGTAGGGACTAAATCGAATAAGTTGCAAAATTTGCATTCTAGAAGTTTTTAGTATGAAATTGCATTGAAATATTAATTAGGAGGTCTTAAATAGCAATTTGACCAATTTTAAGTTCATGGACAAAATTAGGACATGGAAGGAATTTTTGAAAGTTTAGTAGTAAGGGCATTTTGGTCATTTAGGGGTAAAATGAATTAAAATACAAAATTAAAAGCCAATTTTGCTCATCTTCTTCATGGAGGCCGAAATTAGCATGGGGAAGCCATGGCTAGGGTTTTCAAGCTTTCCAAGCTCAATAGTAAGTGATTCTAAGCCCCGCTTTTAATGTTCTTTACGTTTTTGGAATCCCTGTGCTTCGATTAAGCTTATTCTAGCAATAATTTAAGCTAGGGTTCATATTTGGAAAAATACCCATAGGTGAAATGTGTTTATTTTGATGTTTTATGGTAGAATATGAAGCTTGAAATTGTGTTAAACAACTTTTGCTAAGTGATTTTATGTAAAAACGAGTAAAACGACATAATCGGTAAAAATACCTAATGTTCATAAGTACATGTTAGAGTGAGAATTTGATGTTGCTATAGAAGGGAAAAATGATTAGAATGTCATAAAACATAAGAAAATAGGCTGAAGTTTAATTTACGAGCTTTGGGACAAAAGTGTAAATATGCAAAAGTTTAGGGGCAAAATTGTAATTTTGCCAAAATATGATTTTGGGTCAATTTGAATAATGTGAGTCCTAATTAGACTATATTTTAAATGATAGAGCAAGGAAAACTGAAATTCGGGCTAAAATGGGGAAAATACCAAGTTGTGGACGAAATGGTAAAAGTAGCCATTTTCGCATACGAGGTAAGTTCATGTGTAAATAATGTAGCATAATTGTTGTTTTTAAGTTATTGATGTTAATTATATGATATGCTGATTTTTAATCGTGAAATAATATGCTTTATGGTTAACGTTGAGTAATATGCAAATTATGTTTATTACTTGATAAATATGAATTGCTACCGAGTATCGGTTTCGATATTCCGTGGAAGACGGAAAATGTCAGATCGAGGGAAAAAGCCCGTTTGAACCTTAGGAATAGATTAGGATACAAGTGACATGTCACTAGGATGGTTGAGCATCCGAGCTCGTTGAGTTGAGTCCGAGTTCACTTATGGATGCGAATGTTCGAACTCGTTGAGTTGAGTCCGAGTTCGAGAGATGTAACTAGGCATCCGAGCTCGTTGAGTTGAGTCCGAGTTCACTTATGGATGCGAACGCCCGAGCTCGTTGAGTTGAGTCCTAGTTCACTTATGGGCGGGTTACATGATTGCTTGATTACATATATGGCACTTATGTGCAAATTATCCGTGTATCCGAATTATATTCCGATGTGTTCAACGGGTAAAGTTCTACTTAAATGGAGGAATACTAGAGATGAAAGGGACATATTGGTAAGTGTTGTGAGATGGATACTTTGAACAAGTATGTACTTAACCCTCGGGTTGAAAACTCGATATATCAACAATGTGGTAAGATGATAAATGAAAATATGACATGAATGTCTTGATGATGATTATGCAAATGATATGTTTTGTTTGCTTATATGGTTATGTTACTTGCTATTTGCATGTGAACTTACTAAGCATTTATGCTTACTCCCTCCTTTTCATTCCTTGTAGTTTTGACAAGTCAGCTCGGAAATCGGGAACGGTCGGAGGCTCGCTTACACTATCAGTATACCATCTTGGCATAATGGCTTGTATATTTTGAGTATGGCATGTATAGCACTATAATCATTTTGTATATATGGTCTTATGATATGGTTATTGAGTGGTATGAAAATTCTTGGTAATGATTAGCCATTGGAATGGCTAATCATGATCATATTTGGTGTTATGTATGTCAAATTGCTAGCTAATCCATGGAAACCATGAAATAGGTAAAATTTACCATAAAATAGATTCAGACAGCAGTAGTGACGTGAATTTGAAAAATCACTAAAAATAGTAGAAATATAATTAAATAATGAATAAGTTATGGAATCGAATCTTGATGAGTCTATTTTCATATGGAATGAACAAAATAGGCATATAAATTATATTTTATGAGATATTTAAATTTTTGTGAAACAGGGCCAGAGTGATTTCTGGATCCCCTATTCTGAATTTAAAAATTCATAATAAATTTTATAAAAATAATTAGAAGTTTTTATTTATATTTTCAGATTTATTATTGAGTCTAGTTTTAATAGAAACAAACCTCATAGTCATTGAAATTTTGTATAGAGAGATATCTGATTTGTAATACACAGAGGTCAGAGTAGTCGAACCCTGAAACAGGGGAGATTTTAACTAATAAACTGTACTATTTGGCTCAACCAAAAATTCTAGAAAAAAATTAGTAGATATAAATATGAGCCTAGTTTCATAGAAAATTTACGGATCTTAATTTCGATTTTCGTAACTCGAGATATGAATTTTTAAGCGACTGTGACGCAGATTTTCAGCTTGTCTGAAAATTTTAAAATTAAATTGTTTGAGCTGTTTAAGTAATGAATTAAGTCT
This sequence comes from Gossypium anomalum, assembly GCA_025698475.1. Classification (NCBI taxonomy): domain Eukaryota; kingdom Viridiplantae; phylum Streptophyta; class Magnoliopsida; order Malvales; family Malvaceae; genus Gossypium; species Gossypium anomalum. Next base: position 25,374,223 of record CM046966.1, read on the forward strand.
GTTAACACCTCGTATTCGACTCCAGCGACGGTCTCGGGTACGGGGCGTTACACTTAGAGCATAGCAGGCTCAATGCCAGTGTTAATCAGGCTTAATGCCTAGCAGGTTGTGAGCCGGTGTAGTAAATTATAGCATCCCTTGGAAATTAGTAATTGATAGTACATGAGTTGACTTATCAAACTTACTAAGCTTCTTTTTGCTTACTCGTTTAATTTGATTTTTGTAGGACTTTTGGAATCGTAGCATTGATTGGATCAACTTGGAAGCTGACACACTATCATCTTTATCTCGGTAGTCATTTGTGTTTGTTTTGAAGTTGGTTAAGAGTGACATGTAATAAGAAGAGTCTTGTGGTACTATGATATTTTGTGGTGGAACCAGATGTTATAATTGGTCATTTTGATGTTTGTATGAAAGGCTTGATATTTTGTGTTTATGCATGTAAATATGATAAGTGATGCATATTTATATAATATTTGAAGTAATTGAGATTTTGATTGTGTTGGTGTTTAGGTTGTTTGATGATCGTGATTTTCCGTGATAAGTTTTATAAATTTATAATTAATCGTTCTTAAAACTAACTATTATCACGATGTAGGCAAGTGTACCTATCGAACAGTAGTATAGCTTTAGCAAGACTGGAAGCTCAGAAAAATGATCAAGATTTGCAAGCCAAGAGAAAACAGTGTGAAGTTGATACAGAGTTAGATTTCAGAATTGGTTCTAATGGATGTTTAATGTTTAAAGATCGGATTTGTGTACCAAAGAATGAGGAATTGATTCAAAAGATCCTACAGGAAGCACATAGTGGTTATTTCTCGATTCATCCGGGTAGTACGAAAATGTATAATGACTTGAAGAAAATGTATTGGTGGAATGGAATGAAAAGAGATATATCAGAGTTTGTGTCCAAATGCTTAATTTGTCAACAGTGAAAGTCAACACCAAGTGCCTTCGGGATTACTTCACCTATCATGATTCCCGAATGGAAATGGGATCGAATTACCATGGATTTTATATCGGGGTTGCCGTTAACTCGGGAAGAAAAATGCCATCCGGGTAATAGTTGATGATCGACTAAATCGACTCATTTTATTCCGTGCGTCATGATTATTCTCTTAATAAGTTGGCTGAATTGTATATCTGTGAGATTGTTAGACTTCATGGAATACCTTTGTCAATCATTTCAGATAGAGATTCGAGATTTACTTCACGGTTTTGGCAAAAGTTGCAAGAAGCATTAGGTTCAAAGTTAAATTTCAGCACTGCCTTTCATCCACAAACCGATGGAAAATCAGAAACAGTAATTCAGATTCTTGAAGACATGCTCAGATGTTGTGTATTGGAATTTCAAGGAAGTTGGGAAAGATATTTGCCGTTGGTAGAATTTGCTTACAACAATAGTTATCAGACGAGCTTGAAAATGGCACCTTATGAAGCATTGTATGGTCGTAAGTGTCGAACGCCTTTGTATTGGACTGAGGAAAATCAGATTTATGGAGTTGATCTAATAAAAGAAACTGAAGAAAAGGTGAAAGTGATTCAAGATTGTTTGAAAGCTGTTTCAGATAAACAGAAATCGTATGCAGATTTGAAGAGAAAAGAGATTGAATATCAAGTTGGTGACAAAGTGTTTTTGAAAGTATCCCCGTGGAAGAAAGTCCTTAGATTTGGACGGAAGGGCAAATTAAGTCCGCGTTTTATTGGGCCGTATGAAGTAATTGAAAAAGTTAGACCGGTAGCATATCGGCTAGCATTACCACCTGAATTAGAGAAGATTCATGATGTGTTCCACGTATCTATGTTACGTCGGTATCGTTCGGATCCTTCACATGTAGTTTCACCGACGTAAAATTGAACTACAACTAGATATGACCTACGAAGAAGAACCGATTAAGATTTTAGCTCGAGAGGTTAAACAACTAAGGAATAAAAATGTTGCACTTGTGAAGGTGTTGTGGCAAAGGCATGGAATAGAAGAAGCTACATGGGAATCTGAAGAAACTATGAGAAATCAATACCCACATCTGTTTACCAGTAAGATTTTCGAGGACGAAAATCCTTAAAGGGGGGAGAGTTGTAATATCCCGAATTAGGGCCTAATCGGAATAGTGGTTTCGTGACCACAAATTCGAGATAGAAATAATTATTTTATAATTATTTTGAGGTTTATGATATGATTACATGATTTTGTGAAAATTTCGTGAAGAAATTCTATGCCTAAAATGTTTAAATTGAAAGTAGGGATTAAATCGAATAAGTTGCAAAATTTGCATTCTAGAAGTTTTTAGTATGAAATTGCACTAAAATATTAATTAGGAGGTCTTAAATAGCAATTTGACTAATTTAAGTTCATGGACAAAATTAGGACATGGAAGGAATTTTTGGAAAGTTTAGTAGTAAGGGCATTTTGGTCATTTAGTTATTAAAATGAATTAAAAACAAAATTAAAAGCCATTTTTGGTCCATCTTCTTCATTAGGCCGAAATTTCAAGGGTTCTCCATAGCTAGGGTTTGTTTCAAGCTTCCAAGCTCCATAGTAAGTGATTCCAAGCCCCGTTTTTAATATTCTTTACGTTTTTGAGATCCCGATAACTCGATTAAGCTTATGTTAGCAATAATTTAACCTAGGGTTTATATTTGGAAAAATACCCATAGGTGAAATTTGTGTATTTTGATGTTTTATGATAGAATATGAAGTTTTAAATTATGTTAGACAACTTGTACTACTCGATTTTAAGCAAAAACGAGTAAAATGGCTTAATCGGTAAAAATACCTAATAGTCACAAGTACATGTTAGAGTGAGAATTTGATGTTGCCATAGAAAAGTAAAATGATAAGCATGTTGTAAAACATAAGAATAAGGAATAAAGTTTAATCCCGAGCCTAGGGGCAAAAATGTAAATATGTAAAAGTTTAGGGGTAAAATTGTAATTTTTCCAAAATTTGAGTTAAGAATTAATTTGATAATTTGAGTATTAAACAAGCTAAATGTGTTATTTTAGATCAAGAAAGACGTGGAATCGACCTCAATCGAGGAAAAGAAAAGATTGTGGACTAAATTGCAAAATCTTTGTATTTTGGTACCAAGGTAAGTTCATGTGTAAATAATGTAGTATAATTGTTTTTTATAAATTATTGATGTTAATTATATGATATGCTGATTTTTATCATGAAATATATGCTTTGTGGTTATTTTCGAATAAAATGCAAATTATTTGTATTATTTGTTAAATATAAAGTGTTACCGAGTATTGGTTTCGGTATTTTACGGAAGATGGCAAGGATATGTGTTTGAGGAAAATCCCGTTTGAACCTTAGGAATAGATTAGGATACAAGTGACATGTCACTAGGATGGTTGAGCATCCGAACTCGTTGAGTTGAGTCCGAGTTCGTGAGATGTAACTAGGCATCCGAGCTCGTTGAGTTGAGTCCGAGTTCACTTATGGATGCAAACTCCCGAGCTCGTTGAGTTGAGTCCGAGTTCGCTTATGGGCGGGTTACTTGATTGCTGGATTGCATATATGGCACTTATGTGCAAGTTATCCATGTATACGAATTATATTCCAATGTGTTCAACGGGTAAAGTTATACTCAAATGGAGGAATATTCGAGATGTAAAGAGACGTATTGGTAAGTGATGTGAAATGGATATTTTGGACAGGTATGTATTTAACCCTCGGGTTGAGTATTGATACAATCACGATAAGGTAATAAGATGATGAAAAATGATTAGAAATGTGATATGTGTTTTAGTGATGCATGCTAATGTTGATTGGTATGACCGTTTGTTATGTTACTTATTATTTGCATATGAACTTACTAAGCATTTATGCTTACTCCTCCTTCTTACTCATTGTAGTTTTGGACAAGCCACTCGGGAATCGGGATAGGTCGAAGGCTCAATCACACTATCCTAAGACTTTTGGTAAATGGCTTGTAAATTTAAGTATGGCATGTATAGCAATATACCTATTTTGTGTAAATGATCTTATGATATGGTGATGGAATGGTTGAGAAAATGTTTGATAATGATAAATTATGAAAATGGTTAGTTTAGATTATGTTTGATGTTAAGGAAAATTATTAAGATACTTAGTGCATAAAAAACTCATAAAAGGGATGAAATTTGCCATAAACAGAATACTGTAGCAACACTGACATGAGTTTGAAAATTTACTAAAAATCATAGAAATTTAATTTGGTGATAGAATACATATTAAATTGAAGCTTATTGTGTCTAGTTTCACAAGAAACAAATGAAACAGGTAAAGGAATTATATGTTAAAAGATATTTGAATTTTAGTGAAACAGGGTCATAGCAGTTTTTGAATCCCCTATTCCAACTTTAGAAATTCACCATAAAATGTAAAGATATAATTAGGTGGTGTATTTTATATCCTAAAAATCCTTATTTAGTATAGTTTTAGTAAAAATAAACCTCATAGTCATATGAATTTTGTACAGAGAGAAATGTGGTTCGTAGTAAACAGAGGTCAAACCAGTAAAGTCCTAAAATAGGGGTAACTTTAACTAGTAAACTGTACTAATTGGCTCAACCAAAAATTCTAGAAAAAAATTAGTAGATAGGTATATGAGTCTAGATTCAAGGAAAATTTACGGATCTTGATTTTGAGTTTCGTAACTCGAGATATGATTTTTCTTGTGACTGTGACACAAGTAGCTTAAAAGCTGTGAATGTAGAAACAAATAATCCAAAGTTCTAAAAATGTTAAATTAAGCTTAGTTACACCTCATACTCGACTCCGGCGACGGTCTCGGGCGTGGGGGCGTTACAAATTGGTTGTTTGGTTATATCAAAATGCTTAATAAGTTAGAATTGACACCTGATCGTCGATTTTCCGTGTGATAAGTTTTATAAATTTATAATGACTCATTCTTGAAACTAACTATGATCACGATGTAGGCAAGTGTACCAATCGAACAGTAGTATAGCTTTAGCAAGACCGGATTTTTGAACCCGAAGGACTATTGATAAACACAAAATTATACATATTGTTACCCCCAAATACTTAGCATATTTATGGATATTTACTATTAGATTTGTGGATTTTGGTGCTCTTAATCCGGTTATTTCATGTTTTGTACTCAAGAGAGCACTAAGAGTCAAAAAGAGCCAAAAACGAGCTTAAAAGAGACAAAAAAGACCAAATCAAGAAGATCTCACGGCCTAAGCCTTCCCACACAGGCTGCTCACACGCCCATGTCTGTCGAGGGTGTCGTCCAAGGATTTCACGATTCACACGGCCTGGCCATTGACCCACACGGCCGTGTGAAATTTAGCGAAACGAACACGGCCTGGCAAACACGTCACACGGGCATATCCCTTTTTCAAAGAGTTGTATTTTACACGGAAAAAGGATACTTAGGGAAGAGGAAAGCCAATCCAAAGCCTACATAAACACCTTAAGTATGACCTACTAGGGGGGCTTTTCCGGGGGCTCTTCTAGAACTTTTCTGGAACACAGAACCACAGGCCAAGAACTACTTGAAGGAAGCCAGACGATCCATCCCAAAAGTCAGAGCTACTCCAAGACTGAGGATCTCTCTCAGAATCCCTTCAGGAGTTTTAGAATTTTCTTCATGTTTTGTTATTTTTATACTTTTGAGATGTACTCTTATTTCATTATGAACTAAAATCCTTAGATACCTAAGGGGGATGAAACCTATGATGGATCTTGTTATTATTATCTGAACTATATGACAAATACTTGATTTTTTCTTAATTATGTGTTTCTAATGCTTGAGTTAATATTCCGGGTATTGACTCCTGATTTAATGTGCTTATGCAGAGGAGGAATAGGCCCTGCTTAAGAGTAGATTTGGCATAATTAAGCGGAGTTGATCGAACGCCTAGAGATAGGGTTACGAGATTTTGCTAGATTAGGGTGAAACCTAATATGGGAGTCTGTAGATCGATTTACTGCTTCCTTAGGGGTTTTAATTAGAAAGAGATTTCAATTAATTCAACTGAGGGTTAGGAGTTATTAGTCTCGAAAGAGATAATAATGTAGGTTAGGGAGTCTCACAGATCAAGTCAAGTGAATAAATCATCTGGTTCAGAGTCAGATAACAAGTGAAATCTAGGTGGATTCCTCCTTGGGGGTCGTCGTTATCAATTGTGTCTCTTCAAGTCTTTTTCCAAATTTTCTCTTCGCTTTTCTTAAATTAGTTAATTAGTTTAGATAATTAGTTTAATAAACAAACCCTTTTATTCCTAGGCTAAATAATAAAAAGATAGTTATTATTAGTACTTTTGGTTCCCTTGGGTACGATATCCCGGTCTTGCCATTACTATACTATTGTTCGATAGGTGCGCTTGCCTTTTCGTCGTGATAATAGTTAGTCTAGGTTTGATCTTTATTATAAATATTTATTACTTGTTACGAATCACGCGATCAAGTTTTTGGCGCCATGCTGTGTGAACCAAAATATTAGGAACACTTAATTTTTATTACTTTAGTCATTTATTTTTCTTGCAATTTAACTTTATTTCTATTTTTATTTTACTAACTTTTTTCTTCTTTCTCCTGGCAGGTTCTTGTAGTGTATGACTAGAAGAAACCCGTCAAGACCATTGCTTTTTGACTGGAAATTGATCGTCATGCGACTTGTAGAAACCGACGAGAAAATCGTGCACATGACTTAAGATACACAGAGGAAGAGTAAGAGGACGATATCTCAACTACTACTTCAAGAGATGGCTGAAAATCAAGACAATCCGCTACCGCCAGCCATACCCGCTGAATTAGCAAATCAGAATCCTGCTCCTCGTACTATGTATGATTATGCTAAACCTAATTTTACAGAACTGAGTCAAGTATAGTTAGACTCGCTATTGTCGCTAACAATTTTGAATCAAACCTAACACGATTCGGATGATACAAAAATTTGTTCGGTTTGATGGTTTGCGGGATGAGAACCCCAACACACACTTGGTAAATTTCCTAGAAGCGTGCGACACTTTCAAAATTAATGGCGTTTACGATGATGCCATTCGCCTTTGGTTATTCCTTTTTCACCGAGAATAAAGCTAACCAGTGGTTGAACTCAATACCACGAGGATCCATTACCACTTGGGAGCAAATGACCGAAAAATTTCTATTAAAATATTTTCCACCGGCAAAAATAGTTAAGTTGCGTAATGATATTTCTTCTTTTGTGCAGATGGACTTAGAGACACTTTACGATGCATGTGAGAGATACAAGGATCTATTGAGAAGGTGCCCTCACCATGGGTTACCTCTATGGCTGCAAGTTCAAACGTTCTACAATGGTGTGAATCCCTCGACAAGACAAATGATTGACACAACTGCTGGCGAAACTATCAACAATAAAACACCGGAAGATGCCTATGAATTTATAGAGGAGATGTCACTGAATAACTATCAGTGGCAAGTTATGAGGACAAAGCCAACGAAAACAGCCAGCGTTTATAACATCGATTCGGTTACCATGCTCTCTAATCAGGTAGAACTTCTAAATAAGAAAATTGATGGTTTACTTGGTTCTATGCAGGTACATCCAGTAATGAGGTGTGACTCAAGTGGTGGAGGCGTGCATACAGAATACCCACCATTCAATCCTACAACCGAAGAGGAACAAGTCAACTATATGGGTAACAATAATTTTAGATCTCAGAATAACCCCTATAGTAACACTTATAATGCAGGTTGGAAGAACCACCCAAATTTCTCTTGGGGTGATCAACAGAATCAAAGGCCACAGAATCCTCAGGGTTTTCAACAGCCACCTTATCAACAAGAGAAGAAATCAAACCTTAAAGAGATGCTATCCAAATTCATCTCGGTGTCAGAAACTCGCTTCTAGAATACTGAGACAGCACTCAAAAATCAACAAGCATCAATTCAAGGACTCGAGAGTCAGATAGGCCAACTATACAAATTAATTTCTGAACGACCACAAGGTAGTTTTCCAAGTATTCTGAACCAAACCCAAGGGAATAGCTCAATGCAATTGATACTTAAGAAGGATGCGATGAGACTGAGCTAGAACCAAGGCAAGAAAATGTGGAAAGCAAAGGTGATGGTGAGGTAAGTTATGATAAAACGGTAAGTACGAATTATAAAACTCGTGTGACATATCCTAAAGCGATGACGAAAGACAGAACGGAAGAACAATTCGGTAAGTTCGTCAAACTCTTAAAGAAATTACATATTAACTTACCTTTTATTGAAGTTCTTTCGCAGATGCCCAACTCAGCAAAATTCTTAAAGGAACTTCTGACCAATAAAAGAAAATTAGACGCTAGATCATATGTGGAACTCAATGCAGTCTGCTCAGCTATTCTAAAGAATAAGCTACCTAATAAGTTGAAAGATCCAGGGAGTTTTACAATTCCTTGCTTAATTGGTAGTTTATCTATGAATAATGCTTTAGCTGATTTAAGGGCAAGTATAAATGTTATGCCTTATAAAACGTTTAAACGACTAGGTCTCGGTAGACCCAAACAGACTAGGATGAGCATACAATTGGCTGACAAAACAGTTAGATTTCCTAAGGGTATTATTGAAGATGTTCTCATTAAAATTGATAAGTTTATTTACCCAGTAGACTTTTTCATCCTAGATATGGATGAGGATAACGAGGTACCTTTAATTTTAGGACGACCCTTTTTAGCAACTGCCAGAACAATTATTAATGTCGGCACAGGAGAGCTAACACTTCGTGCAGGTGATGACGTAGTAACACTTCAAGCACCCGACTCAGTCAAAACCTCTAAGACTCAGGATAATGCTATAAAACCTGTTGATGATAAAACTAATATTCAATTGTCCTTGCAGGAACCTCCTTGAACCAAGACAACAGAGACAGTGCGCTACTATCATGAAGAGAACAAAGACGTCTATGAAGAACGAAGGCTACGGATAGAGGAGCTAGATGAATGGCGAGAACACAAACCGAGAACACATGGTAAACTGAAACTTCACCAAAATAAGCCTGATACCTCTCTTAATCAACTTAAGGTAGGCGATAAAGTCTTACTAGATACCACAAATCCCCATATTGTCACTACCACACCAAATGAGGAGATCCCTCTTACGGTACTTAGTATTTTCCCATTCAATACGGTTGAGGTGAGTCATCCCAAGTTTGGCACTTTTAAGGTAAACAACACCCGATTAAAACCTTATTTTAAGACTGACAGCAGGAACGAGGAGTATGAACTCCTCAAACCACCATGATAAATCAACAGAGAGGTAAGTCGAGCTTAGACTATAAATAAGCGCTTCTCGGGAGGCAACCCGAGCACTAACATATTTTGATTTCTTTATCTTTAACTTCTCACACTCAAATCAATTAATTTAGTTTTTGAATTACAAAGTTTTTCAGCACACGCGGCCAGGCACACGGGCGTGCCTAAAATCGTGGGCAAACAGGGGAAAGAGACACGACCGTGCGATACGGCCGTGTTGAAGCAGGACATGATTTCCCCAAAACACGGGGTGCGATAAATCCCCACGGCCGTGCGACATGGCCGTGGGTGAACTTGATAGGAAAAACACGGGCGTGGGGATAGAAAACCACGGGCGTGCCTGGGACAAGGCTCGATTCTGTTTCTTCAACACAGGCGTGCGACACGCCTGTGCCATTCCGCCGTGTACAATAATCCACGGGCGTGCTACCATCAAACACGGGCGTGGGAGAAGAGAACAAAGCTAGGCACGGCCGTGCGACATGGCCGTGTTTGACCGCACCCAATATACACAGGCGTGTGATAGTAGCCAGGCACGACCTAACTCGCAAAATTTGAAAAACACGGGCTCACCCTCAAAGTACACGGGCGTGGCCATAGGCCGTGTGCCCCTCCCCTATATAAACAAACCACTGTTCATCTTCTCCCCTCTTTCAAAACCCTAGCCAAAATTTACCCCTCCCCAACCCCTAATCCCTATTTCGTCCACCATTCCCCAGATTCTCACTTCCCAACCCCCAAACCACCCTCAAATTCACTCTCCTTGCGTTAATAATACTGAGGCCCCCACTGACGAGGATCATTGAATCCTCCTATCTTTTTATTTCTATCTTTATTTTTATTTTTATTCTTAACTTTTAATTTCATTTCAATTTTATTATTTTCTTATGAAAGACATATCTATATTAGTAAATTTTACTTTCTTTATTTTTTTTCGGTATTTCTAACAAGTAATCGCACTACACTCTCTTCCACACCAACTCTTAATAAGCTCTTCATGATTCTACTGATTTCCAAGCAAGTCACTAGGAATATTTTACTGAAATGAGAAACAAACAGGAACAATACAAAATGAATGCCAAGTTCAACGACCTAATTTCTTCATCTAGCCAAGAACAATGGTAGCCACTACTTTCCCCAAACACTACAGCCTCAGAATCAAGCTCCGCACCCATATAACAGGGAGTTTTACCTCCTTCCCTCTTATGATTTTCTTTATTTTGAATAGTCTATATTTGTACATTGAGGGCAATGTACATCTTAAGTGTGGGGGGGTGAACATAAACATGAAACCTAACTTTTTGCATTATTCTCAAATCCCTGAATGTGGTCTTGTACTTAAGTGATTTTCTCATAATATTGATAGAATGAATTCTGATGAATCTATAATTATTGTTGATATGTCATGAATTAGACCAGGGGAATTATGCATGATTATTTGATTGTAGGACCTTAAAGAATCAAGCATGATAAGTTGATATTTTGAGAACTAAAATTTTTAGATTATTTTCCTGAATTGAGGTATTATCTTGAAATCTTAAGTATACAGGAATGACATCAAAAACCCAAATTTTTGGTGAGATTTTTTAGCCTTTTTGAGCATATAGCTTTCTTTCTTGCTCACTTCTGTTGTGGTTTGAGTGTGTCAACATTGAACTATTATTCTAGAACTTGCTTCGATTATACATGTCAAGATCACATGTATGATTTGATATACTGAGATGATAAAGGCACTTAGGATTTAACCCACTTACTCCATAAAAAGCCTTCCCACATAATTAAACCCTTAGTGAACCCCCTTTGAGCCTACTAACCTTTTTTCTTTATTGATTAACCCTCATCATTAACCCATTAACCCATTATTATTGAAATCCCTTTACTTAATTTGACCCTTTTTATCGAGATTGAATTTAATATTGTTACCTTACTATGATCACCAATTTTTGTTACTGAATCATGGAGTATAACTTTTATATTGTATTGACTTGATTTGTTCTTTAAAAAAAAACTAACCTTAGTATTATTATTGTAAATATTTGTTGTCATTCAGTAATTAAGTTTTTGATAGTAGGATGATATATTGAAATCATCTCGATTCTAACCTTTGTTTCTTCACCTTGTATCCATGCCCATAACCTAAACCCCGTTACAACCATGCAAAGACCTTTTGATTTGTGTATCATATCATTTACAAGTGGTGGAGATTTGATTTTCATGCAAGCCTATAGTGATAACATCTCATGTTAGACAATCGAGTGCTTAATTTTGAACCTTAAACACTTTGAGTGATTTGAGTGAATCCTTAGTAAGGATGTCATCTCTTGTATATTTAGGACTAAAGTTAATTACTTAGAGGAAGGAGATTACCTATAATTTTATTATCAAAATATTCGATTTTGATTGTTTGAGGTTTTTAATGCCCCCATGGTTGAATTCTCATTGTATGATTCTCCATGGAATAATTTGTAACATTATCAGTAATGATTATGTGATTGAAAGGAATAAATTCTAGTAGTAAATGAGAGTTTTGCTTGAGGACAAGCAAATGCTTAAGTATGGGGGTATTTGATAAACGCCAAATTATACATATTGTTACCCCCAAATACTTAGCATATTTATGGATATTTACTATTAGATTGTGGATTTTGGTGCTCTTAATCCAGTTATTTCATGTTTTGTACTCAGGAGAGCACCAAGAGTCAAAAGGAGCCAAAAACGAGCTTAAAAGAGACAAAAAGGACCAAATCAAGAAGATCACACGGCCTAAGCCTTGCCATACGGGCTGCTCACATGCCCGTGTCTGTCAAGGGTGTCATCCAAGGATTTCACGATTCACACGGCCTGGCCATTAACCCACACGGCCGTGTAAAATTTAGCGGAACGAACACGGCCTGGCAAACACGTCACACGGTCGTGGCACACAGGCTTGTCCCTTTTTTAAAGAGTTGTATTTTACACGAAAAAAGGATACTTAGGGAAGAAGAAAGCCAATCCAAAGCCTATATAAACACCTTAAGTATGACCTCCAAGGGGGCTTTTCCGGGGGCTCTTCCAGAACTTTTCTGGAACACAGAACCACATACCAGGAATTAATTGAAGGAAGCCAGACGATCCATCCCAAAAGTCGGAGCTACTCCAAGATTGAGGATCTCCCTCAGAATCCCTTCAGGAGTTTTAGAGTTTTCTTCATGTTTTGTTATTTTTATACTTTTGAGATGTACTCTTATTTCATTATGAACTAAACCCCTTAGATACCTAAGGGGGATGAAACCTATGATGGATCTTGTTATTATTATCTGAACTATATGATAAATACTTGATTTGTTCTTAATTATGTGTTTCTAATGCTTGAGTTAATATTCCGGGTATTGACTCCTGGTTTAATGTGCTTATGCAGAGGAGGAATAGACCCTGCTTAAGAGTAGATTTGGCATAATTAAGCGGATTTGATCGAACGCCTAGAGATAGGGTTACGAGATTTTGCCAGATTAGGGTGAAACCTAATATGGGAGTCCATAGATTGATTCACTGCTTCCCTAGGGGTTTTAATTAGAAAGAGATTTCAATTAATTCAACTGAGGGTTAGGCGTTATTAGTCTCGAAAGAGATAATAATGTAGGTTAGAGAGTCTCGCGGATTAAGTCAAGTGAATAAATCATCTGGTTCAGAGTCAGATAACAAGTGAAATCTAAGTGGATTCCTCCTTGGGGGTCATCTTTATCAATTGCTTCTCTTCAAGTCTTTTTCCAAATTTTCTCTTCTCTTTTATTAAATTAGTTAATTAGTTTAGATAATTATTTAATAAACAAACCCTTTTATTCCTAGGCTAAATAATAAAAAGATAGTTATTACTAGTACTTTTGGTTCCCTTGGGTACGATATCCCGGTCTTGCCATTACTATACTATTGTTCGATAGGTGCGCTTGCCTTTTCGTCGTGATAATAGTTAGTCTAGGTTTGATCTTTATTATAAATATTTATTACTTATTACGAATCACGCGATCAAGTTTTTGGCGCCGTTGCCAGGGAACTGAAATATTAGGAACACTTAATTTTTATTACTTTAGTCATTTATTTTTCTTGCAATTTAACTTTATTTCTATTTTTATTTTACTAACTTTTTTCTTCTTTCTCCGGCGTTCTTGTAGTGTATGACTAGAAGAAACCCGTCAAGACCATTGCTTTTGATCGAAATTGATCGTCATGACTTGTAGAAATCGACGAGAAATCAAAGCGCGACTTAAGATACACAGAGGAAGAGCAAGAGGACGATATCTCAACTACTACTGAAGAGATGGCTGAAAATCAAGACAATCCGCTACCGCCAGCCATACCCGTTGAATTAGCAAATCAGAATCCTGCTCCTCGTACTATGTATGATTATGCTAAACCTAATTTTACAGGAACTGAGTCAAGTATAGTTAGACCTGCTATTGCTGCTAACAATTTTGAACTGAAACCTAACACGATTCAGATGATACAGCAATTTGTTCAGTTTGATGGTTTGCAGGATGAGAACCCCAACACACACTTGGTAAATTTCCTAGAACTGTGCGACACTTTCAAAATTAATGGCGTTTCTGATGATGCCATTCGCCTTTGGTTATTCCCTTTTTTCACTGAGGAATAAAGCTAACCAGTGGTTGAACTCAATACCACGAGGATCCATTACCACTTGGGAGCAAATGACCGAAAAATTTCTATTAAAATATTTTCCACCGACAAAAATAGTTAAGTTGCGTAATGATATTTCTTCTTTTGTGCAGATGGACTTAGAGACACTTTATGATGCATGTGAGAGATACAAGGATCTATTGAGAAGGTGCCCTCACCATGGGTTACCTTTATGGCTGCAAGTTCAAACGTTCTACAATGGTGTGAATCCCTCGACAAGACAAATGATTGACACAACTGCTGGCGAAACCATCAACAATAAAACACCGGAAGATGCCTATGAATTTATACAGGAGATGTCACTGAATAACTATCAGTGGCAAGTTACGAGGACAAAGCCAACGAAAACAGCCAGCGTTTATAACATCGATTCGGTTACCATGCTCTCTAATCAGGTAGAACTTCTAAATAAGAAAATTGATGGTTTACTTGGTTCTATGCAGGTACATCCAGTAATGAGGTGTGACTCAAGTGGCGGAGGTGTGCATACAGAATACCCACCATTCAATCCTACAACCGAAGAGGAACAAGTCAACTATATGGGTAACAATAATTTTAGATCTCAGAATAACCCCTATAGTAACACTTATAATGCAGGTTGGATGAACCACCCAAATTTCTCTTGGGGTGATCAACAGAATCAAAGGCCACAGAATCCTCAGGGTTTTCAACAGCCACCTTATCAACAAGAGAAGAAATCAAACCTTAAAGAGATGCTATCCAAATTCATCTCGGTGTCAGAAGCTCGCTTCTAGAATACTGAGACAGCACTCAAAAATCAGCAAGCATCAATTCAAGGACTCGAGAGTCAGATAGGCCAACTATACAAATTAATTTCTGAACGACCACAAGGTAGTTTTCCAAGTATTCTGAACCAAACCCAAGGGAATAGCTCAATGCAATTGATACTTAAGAAGGATGCGATGAGACTGAGCTAGAACCAAGGCAAGAAAATGTGGAAAGCAAAGGTGATGGTGAGGTAAGTTATGATAAAACGGTAAGTACGAATTATAAATCTCGTGACACATATCCTAAAGCGATGACGAAAAGACAGCGAAAGAACAATTCGGTAAGTTCACAAACTCTTAAAGAAATTACATATTAACTTACCTTTTATTGAAGTTCTTTCATGAGATGCCCAACTCAAAAAAATTCTAAAGGAACTTCCGACCAATAAAAGAAAATTAGACGCTAGATCATATGTGGAACTCAATGCGATCTGCTCAATATTCTAAAGAATAAGCTACCTAATAAGTTGAAAGATCCAGGAGTTTTACAATTCCTTGCTTAATTGGTAGTTTATCTGTGAATAATGCTTTAGCTGATTTAGGGGCAAGTATAAATGTTATGCCTTATAAAACTTTTAAACGACTAGGTCTCGGTAGACCCAAACAGACTAGGATGAGCATACAATTGGCTGACAAAACAGTTAGATTTCCTAAGGGTATTATTGAAGATGTTCTCATTAAAATTGATAAGTTTATTTACCCAGTAGACTTTTTCGTCCTAGATATGGATGAGGATAACGAGGTACCTTTTATTTTAGGACGACCCTTTTTAGCAACTGCCAGAACAATTATTAATGCCGGCACAGGAGAGCTAACACTCGTGCAGGTGATGACGTAGTAACACTTCAAGCACCCGACTCAGTCAAAACCTCTAAGACTCAGGATAATGCTATAAAACCTGTTGATGATAAAACTAATATTCAATCGTCCTTGCAGGAACCTCCTTGAACCAAGACAACAGAGACAGTGCGCTACTATCATGAAGAGAACAAAGACGTCTATGAAGAACGAAGGCTACGGATAGAGGAGCTAGATGAATGGCGAGAACACAAACCGAGAACACATGGTAAACCGAAACTTCGCCAAAACAAGCCTGATACCTCTCTTAATCAACTTAAGGTAGGCGATAAAGTCTTACTAGTTACCACAAATCCCCATATTGTCACTACCACACCAAATGAGGAGATCCCTCTTACGGTACTTAGTATTTTCCCATTCAATACGGTTGAGGTGAGTCATCCCAAGTTTGGACTTTTAAGGTAAACAACACCCGATTAAAACCTTATTTTAAGACTGACAGCAGGAACGAGGAGTATGAACTCCTCAAACCACCATGATAAATCAACAGAGAGGTAAGTCGAGCTTAGACTATAAATAAGCGCTTCTCGGGAGGCAACCCGAGCACTAACATATTTTGATTTCTTTATCTTTAACTTCTCACACTTCGAATCAATTAATTTACTTTTTGAATTACAAAGTTTTTCAGCACATGCGGCCAGGCACACAGGCGTGCCTATAGCCGTGGGCAAACAGGGGAAAGAGACACGACCGTGCGATACGGCCGTGTTGAAGCAGGACATGATTTCCCCAAAACACGGGGTGCGATAAATCCCCACGGTCGTGCGACATGGCCGTGGGTTAACTTGATAGGAAAAACACGGGCGTGGGGATAGAAAACCACGGGCGTGCCTGGGACAAGGCTCGATTCTGTTTCTTCAACACGGGCGTGCGACACGCCTGTGCCATTCCGCCGTGTACAATAATCCACGGGCGTGCTACCATCAAACACGGGCGTGGGAGAAGAGAACAAAGCTAGGCACGGCCGTGCGACATGGCCGTGTTTAACCGCACCCAATATACACAGGCGTGTGATAGTAGCCAGGCACGACCTAACTCGCAAAATTTGAAAAACACGGCTCACCCTCAAAGTACACTAAGGCCATAGGCCGTGTGCCCCCCCTATATAAACAAACCACTGCTCATCTTCTCCCTCTTTCAAAACCCTAGCCAAATTTACCCCTCCCCAACCCCTAATCCCTATTTCATCCACCATTCCCAGATTCTCACTTCCCAACCCCAAACCACCCTCAAATTCACTCCTTGCATTAATAATACTGAGGGTTCTACCGACGAGGATCATTGAATCCTCCTATCTTTTTATTTCTATCTTTATTTTTATTTTTATTCTTAACTTTTAATTTCATTTCAATTTTATTATTTTCTTATGAAAGACATATCTATATTAGTAAATTTTACTTTCTTCATTTTTTTTCGGTATTTCTAACAAGTAATCGCACTACACTCTCTTCCACACCAACTCTTAATAAGCTCTTCATGATTCTACAGATTTCCAAGCAAGCTGCTAGGAATATTTTACGGAATGAGGAAACAAACAGAGAACAATACAAAATGAATGCCAAGTTCAACGACCTAATTTCTTCATCTAGCCAAGAACAATGGTAGCCACTACTTTCCCCAAACACTACAGCCTCAGAATCAAGCTCCGCACCCATATAACAGGGAGTTTTACCTCCTTCCCTCTTATGATTTTCTTTATTTTGAATAGTCTATATTTGTACATTGAGGGCAATGTACATCTTAAGTGTGGGGGGTGAACATAAACATGAAACCTAACTTTTTGCATTATTCTCAAATCCCTGAATGTGGTCTTGTACTTAAGTGATTTTCTCATAATATTGATAGAATGAATTCTGTTTAATCTATAATTATTGTTGATATGTCATGAATTAGACCAGGGGAATTATGCATGATTATTTGATTGTAGGACCTTAAAGAATCAAGCATGATAAGTTGATATTTTGAGAACTAAAATTTTTAGATTATTTTCCTGAATTGAGGTATTATCTTGAAATCTTAAGTATACAGGAATGACATCAAAAACCCAAATTTTTGGTGAGATTTTTTAGCCTTTTTGAGCATATAGCTTTCCTTCTTGCTCACTTCTGTTGTGGTTTGAGTGTGTCAACATTGAACTATTATTCTAGAACTTGCTTCGATTATACATGTCAAGATCACACGTATGATTTGATATACTGAGATGATAAAGGCACTTAGGATTTAACCCACTTACTCCATAAAATGCCTTCCCACATAATTAAACCCTTAGTGAACCCCCTTTGAGCCTACTAACCTTTTTTCTTTATTGATTAACCCTCATCATTAACCCATTAACCCATTATTATTGAAATCCCTTTATTTAATTTTGCCATTTTTATCGAGATTGAATTTAATATTGTTACCTTACTATAATCACCAATTTTTGTTACTGAATCATGGAGTATAACTTTTATATTGTATTGACTTGATTTGTTCTTTAAAAAAAAACTAACCTTAGTATTATTATTGTAAATATTTGTTGTCATTCAGTAATTAAGTTTTTGATAGTAGGATGATATATTGAAATCATCTCGATTCTAACCTTTGTTTCTTCACCTTGTATCCATGCCCATAACCTAAACCCCGTTACAACCATGCAAAGACCTTTTGATTTGTGTATCATATCATTTACAAGTGGTGGAGATTTGATTTTCATGCAAGCCTATAGTGATAACATCTCATGTTAGACAATCGAGTGCTTAATTTTGAACCTTAAACACTTTGAGTGATTTGAGTGAATCCTTAGTGAGGATGTCATCTCTTGTATATTTAGGACTAAAGTTAATTACTTAGAGGAAGGAGATTACCTATAATTTTATTATCAAAATATTCGATTTTGATTGTTTGAGGTTTTTAATGCCCCTATGGTTGAATTCTCACTGTATGATTCTCCATGGAATAATTTGTAACATTATCAGTAATGATTATGTGATTGAAAGGAATAAATTCTAGTAGTAAATGAGAGTTTTGCTTGAGGATAAGCAAATGCTTAAGTATGGGGGTATTTGATAAACGCCAAATTATACATATTGTTACCCCCAAATACTTAGCATATTTATGGATATTTACTATTAGATTGTGGATTTTGGTGCTCTTAATCCAGTTATTTCATGTTTTGTACTCAGGAGAGCACCAAGAGTCAAAAGGAGCCAAAAACGAGCTTAAAAGAGACAAAAAGGACCAAATCAAGAAGATCACACGGCCTAAGCCTTGCCATACGGGCTGCTCACATGCCCGTGTCTGTCAAGGGTGTCATCCAAGGATTTCACGATTCACACGGCCTGGCCATTAACCCACACGGCCGTGTGAAATTTAGCGGAACGAACACGGCCTAGCAAACACGTCACACGGTCGTGGCACACTGGCTTGTCCCTTTTTTAAAGAGTTGTATTTTACACGAAAAAAGGATGCTTAGAGAAGAAGGAAGCCAATCCAAAGCCTATATAAACACCTTAAGTATGACCTCCAAGGGGGCTTTTCCGGGCTCTTCCGAACTTTTCTCGAACACGTAATCACATACCGTGAATTAATTGAAGGAAGCGGACGATCCATCCCAAAAGTCGGAGCTACTCCAAGATTGAGGATCTCCTCGTAATCCCTTCGTGAGTTTTAGAGTTTTCTTCATGTTTTGTTATTTTTATACTTTTGAGATGTACTCTTATTTCATTATGAACTAAACCCCTTAGATACCTAAGGGGATGAAACCTATGATGGATCTTGTTATTATTATCTCAACTATATGATAAATACTTGATTTGTTCTTAATTATGTGTTTCTAATGCTTGAGTTAATATTCCGGGTATTGACTCCTGATTTAATGTGCTTATGCAGAGGAGGAATAGACCCTGTTTAAGAGTAGATTTGGCATAATTAAGCGGATTTGATCGAGCGCCTAGAGATAGGGTTACGAGATTTTGCAGATTAGGTGAAACCTAATATGGGAGTCCATAGATTGATTCACTGCTTCCCTAGGGGTTTTAATTAGAAAGAGATTTCAATTAATTCAACTGAGGGTTAGGCGTTATTAGTCTCGAAAGAGATAATAATGTAGGTTAGAGAGTCTCACGGATTAAGTCAAGTGAATAAATCATCTGGTTCAGAGTCAGATAACAAGTGAAATCTAAGTGGATTCCTCCTTGGGGGTCATCTTTATCAATTGCTTCTCTTCAAGTCTTTTTCCAAATTTTCTCTTCGCTTTATTAAATTAGTTAATTAGTTTAGATAATTATTTAATAAACAAACCCTTTTATTCCTAGGCTAAATAATAAAAAGATAGTTATTACTAGTACTTTTGGTTCCCTTGGGTACGATATCCCGGTCTTGCCATTACTATACTATTGTTCGATAGGTGCGCTTGCCTTTTTGTCGTGATAATAGTTAGACTAGGTTTGATCTTTATTATAAATATTTATTACTTGTTACGA
Organism: Gossypium anomalum; assembly: GCA_025698475.1. NCBI lineage: Eukaryota > Viridiplantae > Streptophyta > Magnoliopsida > Malvales > Malvaceae > Gossypium > Gossypium anomalum. Next base: position 25,394,246 of record CM046966.1, read on the forward strand.
ATCACGCGATCAACTATGAGTACTAGTAATGACTGTCTTTTTATTATCTAGCCGAATAAAAGAGGATTGTTTTGACTAACTAGTTAAACTAAGAGCTTGCAGAAAATAGAAATTGGGTAATTATTGTTTGGGAAAACGATTGATTGAGACAATACCTAAGGAAAAATCCACCTAGACTCTTACTTGTTATTCTGCCTCTGAACCGGACGATTTATTCATTCAACTTGTTCCGTAGGGATCCCTAATGTATATTATTATCCCTTTCGAGACTAACAACGTCTAATCCTTAGGTTGAATAACCGAGAGTTATCTCTAATTAACACCCTAAGGTTGCATTAACTCGATCTATGGATTCTTTTATTAGGTTTCACCCTAATCCGGCAAAAACTTGTCACCCTATCTCTAGGCGTGCAATCAACTCTGCTTAATTACGACAAAGTTACTCTTAGTTAGGGTCTATTCCTCATCCAACTAAGAGTAGTAACTTGAAGTGATATCCTGAAATACCAAAAAAGAATTAAGAACACGTAATTAAGAACAAGTTAAATATTTATTATACGATTCAGAAATAATAACAAGGTTTAGTCATAAGTTTCATCCCCCTTAGGTATTTAGGGGTTTAGTTCATAACTAAACAAGAACACATCTCAAAATAATAAAAATTATAAAACATAAAGAAAACCCAAAACTCCTGAAGGGGAGGTTGAGGAGAGATCTTCAGTCTTGATGGTGACTCCAGCTTTTGAGATGGATCAATCGGCTTCCTCGGAGTAATTCCTTACTCCCTATTCTCTGTCCCCCTTTTCTTCCTCCTTTAGGGTGTATTTATAGGCTTTGGAATGCCTAAGAAGACCTAAAATTTGGCCTTTTCTGAATGAAGCTTAACTAGGGTTCGGCAGGGACACGCCCGTGTGGCACGGCCGTGTGCGATTACTTCAGGCCGTGTTCGAGCCTGTTAGATTGGCACAGGTGTGTGAGCTACCCGTGTGAATCGTGCTTCAATTCTGCCATATTAACACGGCCGTGTAATCTGCCCGTGTGAGGAGGTCCAGGCCTTGTTGATTTCGTGTTTTGGCCTATTTTCTCCGTTTTTGGCCCGTTCCTCGTTCCTTTCGCTCTCCTATGCTTACCTAAGGATAAAACATGAAATTAAGGCATTAGGAGCATCGAATTCACCAAATCCAAGGGGAAATCATGCATAAAATGCGTTAAGCATGGGTTATAAATATGTATAAATTACGGTTTATCAACACTTCTAGCGAAAAACCTAGATAAACGAGATCGAGAGGAGAGTTTATCCTTAAATAATTTGATATAATCATGTCGATCAATGAGGCCGAGAGGTAATCTATATGCCTAGGTGAGACCAAGAGGTAACCTTAGTGGTATCTTTTAGTCTAGGACGAAACCGAGAGGAGATTCCTAACTAAGAGTGGCAACCAAAACAATCGGTGTAGGTCCATTAGTTTAATTTGCACTCAATTAATCAATTGATCATCGTTTAATCATTTAAATTATCTAAAACATTAGGAAGAAAGCCTAGTTTAGTTAGTTTAATTAATAGTTTAATTATAGTTTATAAACCATTTTATTTGGACTTGCACTAATAATTTCTGACTCGATTAGATTAGTAATTTCTTAACTTGTAATTAACATGATAAACACATTTACCCACTTATCAATCCTTTGGATTCAGTCCCTTGGAATACTTCGTGTTCCATAGGAACTATAAATATTACCACTAACACTGTACGTTAGTAGTTAAAACCTCTCTTTAAAATAGTTTTTTCCAAAATTATTTGTTTTAACGCACACGCGCGCGGGCTGTCAACCTAACACCTCTGTACATGATTAGCCCAGACGAGCTTCTGATGTTAAGCATACTTGTATTTTAAGTTCTTTTATGATGTTCATTGAGTAATATAAAACATGCAGGATATGAAATTGGTGAATTAAGGAATGAAGGGTAATGGAAGACTTGACTATTAAAATTGGAGTCCTCACCAGTGAAAGGTATGGGAATGAATTAGATATGAAAAGTGTTAACACATCATGTTGCGGACTAAATATGTTGTATGTGATAAAGTATACACACTTACCTTGTTGAAAAATTGTGTTGATTGATAGGTAAACTATGTTTGCATATTAAATTATCACATAATTATTATATGAGGTAAGTTAATTATTGAATTTGTATGAGCTTACTAAGTATTCTTAATACTTATGCCTAGGTTGCTTTTATCTTGTAGATTTTGAACGTTAAGAGCGTGTCAATTGGATCAGCAATGTGTTCACGCTATCCGTCCAAGTTGTGGCAGACTCTTGATTTTGTTTGGTTCGAACTAAGTGGCATGTATATAAACGTTTGGTTACTTGTAAACAAATATGTTAAATTTTGAAGGTGATTACTTTAGACTCTCTTAATGTATGTAAATAAAATAAACTTACGTTCTAATATGTTCCGTATTATAAGTTTCGCAGGACCTTTTCAAGTGTAAGGTATCCGCGGAACAGTCCGCCATTTAGTCGTAAGAAATTACAAAATTAGATGTCCGCCTTACTTTTCGCAATAATTGTGTCCGCGGGATAATCCGCAGTTTTGGTCATTTATAATTCAATATGCAGTTGGACGACCCACTAGAACGGTCTACCATGTATGTATGAAGTATTTGTATGTTATGTGAACCTCATGTGATAACATCTCGTAGCTCAAGTCCGGCAACCAGATAGGGCAAAAGGTGTTACAGTCGAGACCACTTATTAAATTAAAAAATGTCAGTATAGATATAACACTTTAATATTATAAGTATTTGATTTAAAGGTTCAAGGTTCTAACATTTACCTTCTAACTAGTGGGAACATTAGTGGTTTGGTGGGTATAGGCTCAATGAAAGAAAGTCGATACCACCTCCATGATTGTAAAATCAAAAGGCAGGCATCCAAGTCCTAATTCCCCACTCTATCACCCTCGTATAATTCCCTGTATAGGCAAGCAATCGTTTCAAAATTATAAAGTAAAATGAGGTATATGTCATTAACTAAGTTACCAGACTTTTTCTAGCATCAATACACCTTCGATTATGTGTAGACTATATGCTCGAGCATGGCAATCAAGATCATCAAGTATTGAGTTCCTTGGGAGAATCTCAAAGTGCTTCCTCAATTGGTCCTTCTTCACTTGATGACCATTGAAAGCCAACAAAAGGTCAATAGCTATTTTGAACACTTTAGCAAAGACTCCTTGTAGATTAAATTCAGAGCTTTCATTACAAAACGTCCATCCACTAGAAGCCCTGTCAACAGTGATACATCATCTAGCATTACTGTCGCTTCACCTCATGGGGGATGGAATGTATGGGTCTCTGTTCTCCATTGTTCAATCAAAATATATATGAAGGTCGAAATGAAAGTAACCCTCCCAAATTGGCTTGCGAGATAGAAACAGATGTCCCTCAATTAGGGATTGATTCTCTCATCAAGCACATTCAAATTCATATTCCTGAGAAGCAAAGCCATAAGAGAATATTACAATATTGTTGATTCTCGAGAAACATGCTCTTTTGGATCTCATTAAGTTGGCAACCATTACTATACAAGTAGATATTGTATTCTCGAGGTTATTAGCTATGTAGGGTTATGAGAAAAATGTAACACGCTAATAGTTTTGATTTTCTATGAAAAGCAATCATATATGATCACCTATTTATAGGTTAAATATAGTAATTTTGAATATCTAATATTGTATATTATTTTAAATAGTTTTAGATAAAAGTTAAATATGATCATTTTAAATATCTAATATTTAAAAAATAATTTTTTTTCAAATTTTTTTAATAAAATAAAATCAACTTAATATTTTTAACATTGAGCAACAAGTAATTACCTATTTTATTTATCCTATTTAACATTTAATTTTGTTGAAAACTACATATTAAATAAAAAACTAAAATGATTATCAAACATATTTTAAATATGTATAGATTGAAAATATTAAACCAACCAAAAATTTCAAACACAGTGATATTAAGCCGTAAGCATGTACCAATGTGCATTTAACAATTATCCGAATTCCAATGAATGCGGAAAACCATGGATGTGAAGATAATGGCAAAAGGAAGCATAGTGAAAAACCCGAGGGAATAAAAAGACAATCCTGTTCTACTAGCAAAAGGCCCCAAGACATTGGGCTCTTCCGACTACAGAAATAACTCACAAACTGGGCCACGCCTCCTAAATTGTCCAAATTACAAATACACCGTCCATTTTGCAACATGAATCTAATTTTATCAACAAACTTTACAGCGTCCAAAAAGAATAATAAATCAAAACCGTTGATTTCATTTACATAAAATAATTTGTCAGTCGCTAATGTGATTCTTCTGCTATCATCTACAGCTCATGAAATAAAAATAAAATTTAGATATATGGATTCCACCAATGGCAGCTTAGCGTGTGTTGTCTAATTGGCCTGAAATCCATCCCGCTTGGAGCCGAGCCGAAGTGAACGATAACAAACGAATACCATCTACAAAAAGTACAACAGTTTTGTAACTCATTACAAAATCCCCCTTTTTTTTAAACAAAGCTTCTTTTTTTATTTTCTTTTTTTCTTTTTATCAAAGGTTGGTTTTCCCTCCAATCCATTCCCCGACCAACCTCCTGAGAACTGGTAAAGGGCGGTTAAAACACTTCATAACTGCCATTTGAATTAACAAATAAGTAACGGATATATTAAAGAGAAAGGGAAACGCTCTAACGACTTTTTGAACTAAGCCCATCCATCAAGTACACAATTCCTTTCACCCTAAACATTCTGTTCGTTCAATAACACTGCCAGCATCATCATCTACCACACTCTATCAATCAACCATTCTAGTCTAGGATTTTAACAACATATATCTAACTCCCCCTAACCATGCTTCTTCGAAAACTTCACATCATCTTCCTCCTTATCTTCCCCTGCATCATCGCTTCTCTTTCTCTTAAGCTGTGAAGTCGATGGCACTTCCTCATCATCTTCAACTTCTTCCTCCTCTTCTACATCATCATCATCATCATCATCATCATCATCATCATCGTCATCATCTTCTTCTTCATTCCCTGGGTCCATATCACTACCTTCAGCATCATGTTCTTCAGCTTGGGCCACTGGTTGAACCAGGTAGCCTTCACCATAGTCTTCATCCTGTCATTCCAGTCAACCAACATTAATTTTAAAAACATCACAATCCACCAAAAAAAGGTGAAGTTCATTAGGAAAAATAAAAGATAATACCAGATACCAAAGAAGCTAAGATAACACTGCAATCAGTCAAACTAAACAAACAGGCAGATATTAAAAATAACAGTAGCACAACGCAAAATATCTTGGCTCCAAAGGCTAATCCACAAACAATCAAGTACTACTTATAAATAACAAGTTCTTACACCTAATCCACAACCAAAAAACTACTTCAAAAAAGTAATATGCAAGATTAGAAAAGCCAAATAAGTTATGAGAAACATGAGATTATCAACTAAAATTTCCAAAATCACCAATAACCCACTCAGAATACCATAAATAGAAACCTAATATAGAAACTTCATTAAAAAAAGGCAGTCATGGCACTAGGAAGTGGCTTATCAGCTTTACAACTGTGTACTTTAGCTACAATCCATAGAACATAAAGTTTGCCAACAAAGTCGACAGAGATTTGTTTATTAACTGCTTAGTGAGCTAAACCAATATTATCATAAAGCCAAAGACAAAATTAACAAATAACATTGTATCTAACCAAAGAAAAATATTCAGACAGAACCTACAACTTTAGTCTGGTAGGGTCATTGATTAGACAGAACAAGTAACAGGTAAATTCTCATGACAAAGAACTTGGTCAACAAGAGATTAAAACTGACTTCAAAGACAACTACAATTCATCATCTTCAACAAAGAGCATATATGGCAACAAAAGTCAATAGTTTGAGGATGAGGTAATAAGCTACAACTTTTAAAGACTTGAAGAAACAAAAAAGGTTACCTAAGTATTCTCCCAATTAAAATTCCAAAACCAGAATACATTAAGGTAATTACCAAACTGTCCTCACCATACAAAGACTTACAAGAAAGATGAGAACCATACAAACTGTAAGTGCACAACGGCTTTTCAACAAGGGAAGAATCCACGAGGATAATTTGCAAGGAAAAAAGAAATATTAACAGTTATAGAATGCTAGAACCGTGAACAAAGACCATAAACTTATAATGTGAAACACTTGTATAACAGTGTGACAGAAGCGCAGCATTTTTTTTCCTGATGTTTGAAAGCAAACATTAGCACATGGGACGAGTGCATGTGAGAAAGTGAATAACAAAATAACAGCATTCAAGACATAGCAGCAAGCCAGATATTTACTTGGGAAAAATCTAAAAAAGCCACTTAAATCAAACAATTAACTCAAGTTATATGAGATAACAACGCAATAAGCAGAAAAAAAAAAAGAAACTAAAGTTAATCAAATAGTGAAAACAACAGAAGTATAACTGGTAGTAAGTATTGCAAGCAATATGAAACCTCACCTCCTCTTCACCCTCTTCTTCATCTTCATCTTCATATTCCCCAACCTCTTCAACACCTAACTCTTCCTCACCAGTCTCACCATGATCATCATCATCCCCATCTTCCCCATGTTCATGCCCATCAATCTCCCCTTCCGTGCTCATCAAATGCCCGGTACTCTCTGGCTCAGGAAAATCACCTTCATCATTATCTACCTCTTCCTCCTCTTCATCCTCATCCTCCTCCTCATCATCATCATCCTCTACCCCATCTTCCTCATCATCATCACTATCCCCAATATCATGAACTTCCACCACATCTTCTTCCTCCTCATCATCATCAACTTCCTCACCTGAATCATTCTCATGATGACCATCATCATCTTCATCTTCTGCTCTCCCTACTTCCTCAATCCGAAACCCATTGGCCTCATGGCCTAACCCATTTACCCTTCCACCCATGTCTGTCTCTTCTTCATCTGCATCACTCTCTTCATCCTCATCAACATCAACAATCCCTTCACCTCCTTCACTATGCCCGTTATTCATTCTGTGCTGCCTATCATCACCATCAACCTCCCCACTCCCAGGATCATCTTCATCATCCTCATCCTCATCCTCTTCATCTTCCTCTTCCTCCTCATCATCCGATTCTGGCCTTTCATTTTCCTCGGCGTCCATTTTATCTAAATATTTCAACGATTTAATCAACCCAAAAACCCTAGATCGATAATCCTTGACCCTGGTAACCGGGCACTCATATAGATCGAGGGAAACAAGCTTAAGCTGGGCAAGCGGGGCAAGAGCCTCTATATATTGAATCCGGTTATTAGACAAGTCAAGGTCCCGGAGCGAGTCAAGACCAGCTTCAACGAGGAATTCTAGGCCACCGGCTATTCTATTGTCTGAAAGGATTAATTTCTGGAGATTTCGAAGACGAGGAAACTGTTCTAGAGATGAAACACCGATATTGGCAATTGAAAGGTGTTGAAGATTCTCAAATTTTTCCAAGAGGCTCGGCGGCGGGAGGCGACCTTGAACACACTTCACCGCACCGTCAAGTGTCAAGGTTCTAACCGCCGCGTGGTCCGCTTGCCCGTCTAACGCTGTCTCCACCGCTCTCTCCCAGATCTCATCCATCAAATTCCACAACGTTTTTATCTCATAGAACCCCTATTTATATCAATAAATACCAGATATAAAGCTTGTTTCTTATATTTCTAAAGTGAAATGGTTCAAAGGGATGGTTCGAAAGGGAAGCGATTAAGGAGTGTCATTCCAGAAAAGAGGAAAGTTAATAATAATAGTACAAGAAATTCTGATGGAGGAAACTACAAAATTTGAGCAAAACTTAAACGAAACCCTAACCCTAGATTTTGAAGATCGAGGAGAGGGAGTTCTGTTTTAATCTATTTCGGATGGCTTTAAACCCTAAATATTTTGATTTTTACCAGATGTACGGAATTTGTTCTTTCAAGTTCAAACTTGAGAATAAAAACACAAACACAGAGATTAAATAAATAAAAAGAACCATAATTTCAATTTCCTCTTCTTCTTTTTTATTTTTTTATCTCTCTCTCACTTTTCCCTTTTTATTGGTTATAGGAGTGGACGAGTCGGGATAAACCTCGAGCAGAGAAGGTGGGACCCGGTGGGGGGGGGGACTAGACGGCTCGTGGTTCGTGGCTGCGGTTTTGTTTTAGCGGGGGAGGTGGTTTTGTGAATTATTGGACGAAGGTGAACCAATGGATTGAGGAAGACACGGATCCTTGACGTGGATAAAATGAAGATAAAATGAACGGTAGAGATTTGAGGTAGGTGTGTTTGTTCTCGAGAAGGATGTAGACAGATGAGAGATAATGAACTGGAGGGCAGGTTTGACACGTCACTTTGATTGTAAATATCGGGAATATTAGGAAAATGCCTATTAAGTTGGAGGAAATTACGGAACTACCATCGGGCGTTGTAATTAGCAGACCCAGCCTGCTATGGCCCAAACTCAGAATTTCCATGACAATGACAGTAGTAAAATAACAACACTACACCACAGCACTGGGAATAAATTCTTAGCATTGACACCAAGGAGATTTTAAATTGCAACCCCGAAGCGTGGCGCTCATCGCTGAAAGCACAAATGATGCTATCACTGTCCACACTGAATATCGATGTAAACCATGAAATAACTATCGCAATGTGACATTACGACTGTTATTTTTAATCCTGCAAAACTAGTGACAGTATAAGCAGGTGTATATAACAGGAATAAATGTATCGTTATTAATTATGATGTTCGACAACAATTCAAGCCAGGACCAGTTCTAAATTATCATTTGGAATCTCCACTCGGATTGGTAACTTTACTTCCATTTTGAGTCCCGGATCCTTTAAGCTCAGCAAAACCTGGTGGCAACTTTGGAGGATGCACAATAGGCATGTTTGGCGAAGGCCCTGATGAGGCTGGCGAACGAAATGGCCAAGTGATGGTACTCACATTTGAAGCGGGAGAGCTTGAGAATTGGCTGGGCCTTAGGGAACTACTAGCACCCTTGGTATCTACCTTTGGCATATCTACTTTCTGTTCTGACTCTGGACAGCTTGGTTGTGCTTCGCTAATGTCTCCTCCAATGGTAGTCTGGCTTTTATCTCCTACCGTCCTAACACTGGAAGCCCCAAACTGAAGCCAGGGCTGCCTGAAATGTGGTGGCCGGTTCAACATAGCAGCATGGGTTCCAGAAGAATTTCCATTGTTTTCTGCATCATCTTTGCCTCTAGCTTGAAGGCCTGCTTCTGACACCTCATTAGGCTTAATTGGCTTTGAGTCTTGCTGCTTATCTCGGTCCGCTGTAGAACTCAAATCAATTGAATCAACTCTAGGCACTGAAGATCGGCCTGTGGCAATTGTAGTTGTAGGAAATGCTTTCTCGGGAGGGACAGCTGGAGTATAATTAGACGGAAGTAGATCATCCCAATTCTCTAATAGCTCCTTGTAGACTTTTCGGAGGGTGACTTCTGTGAGACCTGTCACCTTACATATCTCAGCCTGCGTCTTCCGTTTGTCTTCTAATTGGCATGCCAGATATATAGCAGCTGCAGATATACTAATCGGATTTCGGCGAGTGCAAAAGCATTTGTTGATCACAACTTCTCCAATATGAGTTGCCAGCTCCTGAAGACATGAGGAAGACTTCATTATATCGTTCTTCACCGAAAATCAGATTATAATAGAAGGATCTTATGGAAACAAATAAATCAAGTACCGTTTCTAAAAGAATCCATAGGCATCACAACTTGATTTATTCATACTTAATGTTAAGCCACCACATACAGATACTGATGAATTATACAGTGAATAAATTTATAATCTTAGTAAAACTTTCCTGACAACTTGTATCCATTGCAAGATGATTTCTCACAAGTCCTATCCAATTTGAAACAAATTTTAATTTCTTTTAACATTTATCTGCAAAGGGTTATATTGGCAATAGCTACAATTCAACTTCATCAACTACAGGTCCAAGCTGCAACTCTTGAACCGAAAGGTACCTGTGCAGATTTATTGAGCTGAAGGAGAGTGCAAAATCTCGGCATATGAACTGATATAGAATTACTATTGATAGGTTGACTTAATTGTAAAGCTTCTCCCAGGATCTTGATGTACTTGCCAATCTCTTTCTGGGGCACATTGGCAGCAATAGAGATTTCCTGTCATTTTACAAAAGCATTAGAGATAAAAGAAAAAGGTGGGGTGGGGGGTACCCCATGCAATAGTGATTTCATGTCATTGGATATGGTCTACCCAAGCAAAATCATCTCTGTTAACAGTCAAGTGTTCACTCTTTACTTTGACCACTTTTCCATTTCAAGGGTCAAAGTACTAAAACAACATTGAAAACAAAACCATAAGCAATTAGTTCCAAGATTTTAAAAATCTTATTCTAAGGAATTCTACACGTCAGAACTCTAGGTTTCTATTTTATGTTATTCTCCATCAACTCAAATCCTCATAAATTTTCACCCATACACAGTCATCATTCTCTTGATTTACCTTAAGGCTTGCGCAGTTCTCCTCTCCACTCAACTCCCAACTTAAACTTTTCATTTCCATACCAATCAAATTCTCATTTACTCATAAGAGCAACCAGGCAACGACCTCTTGGCCAACCGAAATCTCGCATTACTCTGAAGAATGATATCTAACAAACTTTAGCAGTAGCTTAAATAAGGTCACAAGATTTACAGGTACAAAACTTTATAAGAAAGGTAACCAGCAATAAGATATAGGTCCTGTGTATACTAAAGGAAAAGACCAAAAGATGCATATCTCAAACTCGACAAGCAGAAGTTGAGAACCTAATATGCAGAGCAATAGCATCTTGTCACTCATTTCTTTCTCAATTTTCACTCCACAAGTAATAAACAAAATACGCAAACACTTGGAACAAACCAAATTATCTACAGGATAAAAGAATAGCTATGTTACAAAATCCAGCGTAGCATATGTACAGATACACATACATTAAGCTTCACAAATTGATCAAGGGGTCTTAAAACCGCAAACAGGCACAATTCTCAGCTGTGGTAACAGATTAACTTGATTCCTAGTAATGTAACGTTCAACTAAATCCGCCTTAACACTAAACTACTTTAGCATAAACAAGCAACTGTAAAACCCCACTCAGAAATGTAAAATTACCTGGAGGGTTCGAGGCTCTTGAGCTTCCCTAATGGCCTGAACAAGAGCAGCAGTAGCAAGCGCCTCGACACTCCGGTTCCTCAAACAGGTAGCCGAACAACAATCCCTAAACAACTGAAACGCGTGATCCGATATATCACAATCCAACCCCAAAATCGACGCCACGTCAAGAATCTGCATATACGCTCTCAAATTATCCACCACAACCGTCGAAGACGAAGTTGCCGAAGGGGCTGAAGACGAAGAGAGTTCTAGAATCCGCTCGAGCTCCGCCAGGTGGCCCGAAAAGGAGAGAGAGGAGCGGAGGAAGAGTGGGTTGGGTTCGAGGGACCATGTGGAAAAGGCCGTAATAAATCCCGTGGGCTCAAAGGGGTCGTCTTCGTGGATTTGGTAAGCGGAAGCGGGAGCAGGGATGTCGGAGGTGACGAGGCAGAGAGGGGTATCTTGGGCACGCACGTGAAAGAGGTGGTGGTTTTGGAATTGGCGCTCTTCGACGACACGTCCGCAAGAGGTGCACTCCGTTATGGACCGGCCGGTTGTCGTGGTGGCGCACCGACCTTGCGCCGCCGAGCAATACGGACACTTCATCGGTGATTGTTATTTACTCTTTATTACTACCGCGAGAAAGAAAGGGGGTGCGGATTTACTTAACTAACAAAGAATTCAACTATTTTCTCTTTTTCTTTAACGAAATAATTCTACTCTTTTGTAGCATTTGAATTTTCATTTGAAATTTTCATTTTTCCTCCTATACTTATGATTACATTATGTACTCAACCAACCACTTAAAAGCGAAATATTAATATATTTCTTTTTTGTAAAATATTTTTTTAAGATAATATCATTCATTGTAATATCTATATAAAGGAAGGGATATGATTATTTTAAATACATTGAGATTATAACCAAAAATAGGGTATGCACACCTGATATAAAGGCAAGCCATATTACACAAAGCAAACTACTCTTGTAATAGCTATCCACCACTTGAGGGAAAGCAAAACAAGATTTAAGTGTTGGAAATTATAGATTGCAAATGTAATTTTTTATGAGCACTTACTTAATTTTGAAAAGTGATAATTATCATTCAATAGATACATTTAGAAAGTGATAATTTATCATTCAATGGATACATTTTCATGGGACATATTTCTTCTAAGAAGTATGTCTAACATGAAGGGTTGTGATTATTCAAAATAGTATCCTTTGAGTGCATATAAATACATGGTCTATGGTGCTCACAAATGACAATTACAATCAATCCTATTTTCAGAAACTAGAGTGAGAGTTAGGGAATTCCTTGATTTTGCTAATCAAAGGAAATTCAAAACTTCGTTGTATCCTGGGAGGACCTTTGTCTTAACCCTAGCAACTTTGTGTGGGGGCAAATAGTTCTCTTTAGAAAGCGTCATCCTCGCCTCGAAGTCTACTATTTATTTCTATATATGTCTCCGGTTCTATAGTCTCCACTCAAATTATCCAACAATCAAATATAACAAATTATAAATGGCGACAGAGGCTAACATCGTATTCAAAGTGATGAACCAAGAGTTTGTAAAACTTGACCGATTTGATGGTTTAAACTTCAATCGTTGGAAGGACAAGATGTTGTTCCTTTTTACTGTCTTAAATGTAGCGTACGTTTTGGATCCAAACCTACAACCCGTGGAGGATCCTGGCCCCAATGCAAACTTCGAGGAAATTGCGAAAGTGGTTGAACTTAAGAAGAAGTGCGAAGAAGACAATTTTACATGTCGAAGACACATCCTGAGCACCTTGTCTGATCGATTGTATGATCTCTACATGTCGATGCAATCCCCGGTGGAAATATGGAAAGCTCTTGAAGAGAAATACAACACCGAGCGATAATGTACTAATAAATTTTTAATGATGAAATATTTCGAATGCAAAATGCTCGATATTATCCCGATCATGAAGCAAGTCCATGAATTACAAGGTAAGCAGGTTTCGTAACTTAAAAGTTGTTATTCTAGAATTGTTACAAGTCAGGGCTATCATCTCGAAGTTGCCCTCGTCTTGGAAAAATTATCGGAAGAAACTTCTGCATATGGCAGAAGACTTCATTGTGGTGAAAATACTTAGGCATTTGCGTATTAAAGAGGAAACTCGAAAGGAGAAAATACTTAGGCATTTGCGTATTAAAGAGGAAACTCGGAAGCGTAATGCAATGTATCTTCCCCAAAGTTCTAAAGTAAACTATGTGAGCGAGTCTAAGAACTCTCGAAATGGTAAGAGAAAGGATACATCCGAGACCAAGGACGTGCAAGACAAGAAAAAAATCTCACAATTGTTATAATTACAATAAGAAATGACATTATATTAAGGATTGCAGAGTTTTCAAAAAGAAGCAAGATGTTACAACTTCCAAATCCAATATGGTGGAAGACATGAATTTAGTGGCCATGGTTACGGAAGGGATTGAAAGTTTGGAGATTGGTATGATTACTAAACTCAATACAACCATGAATGATAAGTTCTGTAATTAGTGGCTCGACTCCGGAGCTACTGTCTATGTGTGTAATGTCCGAAAATAATTCAAGAGTTATGAACTAGTGGCAAACCATGAAGTGCTTATAGGCAACTATCAATCATTTAAGGTGCTAGATCAAGGGACAATGTGTAACACCCTTAACCCGTGTACGTCGTCGAAACAGGGTTACGGAGTATTACCGAAATGTTTAGCATATTTTCAGATAATTTAAAACAATTACTATTCACTTTCCAAAATTTTTCATAACGTCCCTTAAATGGACCCTCGAGACCCAATATGAACATTAAATCAAGTCGGGACTTAATCGAAAACTCTAAGAATTTTTCGCGACATTTCAAAAAATTTTCTAAGTTATAGGGCTCACACGCTCGTGTGGTCCACGGGGCACGCCCGTGTGACCCTAGGACACACCCGTACCGTAGGCCGTGTTTGAACCTGTGTAACTCTTTGACTTGTGGACACGGCAGGCCACACGCCCTTGTGCTAGGCCGTGTAGTTAATTAAATTCTTCGAAAATAGGTGTAGGTTTCACACGACCAAGACACACGCCCGTGTTCTAGGCCGTGTAGCACACATGGCTGAGACACACGCCTGTGTCTCTACCTGTGTGCTCAATTCTAAGCATTATGTTTCTCAAATTTAAGGTGCAGGGGACACACGGCTAACTAACAGCTTAAAACAGTGGTTTCGAAACCACAAATTTGAAATCGTAAAATCATTTTAATATTATTTTTTATGTTTATAGCATGAAATTAGATATTTGTGAAAGTTTCGTGAAATAATTTTATCGTTTAAGTGGTTAATTTGAGAAAATGACTAAATCGCGTAAAATGCAAAAGTTGTATTCTATTTCATAAAAGTGTCTAATTGCTATGGTTTATTAAATGTGATGTCCTTATTACGTTATTAGACGATTGAAAGTGGAAATTTTCATAAATGGCTATTAAATGAATGTTTTTAAATGGTTTTAATTAAGGTTAAAATTGTAAATTGGTTAATATGTTAATATTAATAAAACCAAAATCATATTATTCATCATCTTCCATATATATTGCCGAAAATGAGAAAAGAAAATAGGTTTTGAAGCTTTGAAAATTTCGGCACTCTCCTAGCTTGATTGAGGTATGTTTTTAGCTCAGTTTTTGATGATTTCTACGTTTTGTGATCGTTGCTTTGAGTACTAGGTAGCCCGTGTCTTAATTTTTGAAACTGTTAAAGATTTTGAGAGTTTTCATTGATGATTTATTATGTTCTTTGGTATTTGATGATGAAATATGAATTTTTTATGATAGATTATTATGTTTTGTAAAGTGATTTTTAGTGAAATTGCATTAAAGGGATTAATTTGTGAAAAGATGAAAATGTGAGGTTAAATGTGTAAAATATTAATAAATATGGGCTGTTAAGGAGCCTATAGAAATTTGGCTAGTTTGGGTTTAATTGAAATTGTTGTAAATTGTGTTTTTATGAAATAAGGACTAAATTGTAATAAATGTGAAAGTTTAGGGCCAAAGTACAAATTGGCTTAAATATATGTTTGTGGATGAAATTGATTGAGTTGGTGATTAAATGAATTCATTTTGAATATATATAGATCAAGAACAAAAGATTCGAATTTAGATCGAGGGAAATCGAAAGTTATCGAATAGTCGATCCGGTCCCTCTATTCTGACTACGAGGTAAGTTCATATGCAAATAAATGTCTTTAAATTGAATTATACATGTTTAATTTTCATTGAATTTCTATGAATGTTGAATGATCAAATACGAGCAAGAATTGACAGAGTTACGACATCTGAAAGTCTCGAGGAACCTTAGGAATAGTATAGGATACGAATGTCATGACATTAGGTTACCGAGATGTGATTACATGTAAGACCATGTCTGGGACATTGGCATTGTATTGTGATTACATGTAAGACCATGTTTGGGATATTAGCATCGTTAATCGATTACGCGTAAGACCTTGTCTGGGACAGTGGCATCTATATGTGATAACATGGAAGACCATATCTGGGATATGGCATTGTACGAGCTATATGTGATTGCCGAGTATCCTTAACGATTCCGAACGGTTCAATGGGTAAATTCAAGTCGAGAAAGAGTATGTGAATGAGCTAAGTTACTCAGGTACGTACGAAATTCATATGAGTATTGAAAAGGGGAAATATTTGATGAACTCGATTAAAACATTGAATATATGTTCAATGAGAAAGGTTTGTGAATTTGAATGTGATAAGCAATGTTTAGCATATTTGAATTGATATGCAAATATTCATGTGTTGACTTTATTTTTATATGGCTTACTAAGCTTTTGAAGCTTACTTTGTGTGTTCTTTCCCTATTTTATAGATTATCGAAGCTAGCTCGAACTCGGGGATCGTCAGGAAACGTCATCACACTATCGATCATCTCGTTGGTACTTTTGGAGCTTTGTATATTTGGTATATGGCATGTATAGGCTAGTGTCATCTTGGTATGTTTTGAGTTATGATTTTAGCCATAAGATTTGGCTTGTAAATGTTGGTATGTATGGCCATTTAAGTTGGCTTAAATTATGTGTTTGATAAGTGATATATATGATGTACATAATGCCTTATATGTTAGCTTGTTTTGGTATGTTTGCCATAGTTGTTGATATAGCTAAATGGTTGTTCATTTGGTTAATTATTAGTTGATGTATTAATCTTTGGAAGATTGGCATATTGTGGTTTGATTTTGAGATGGTGATATGGTGCAATTTGTGTCATGATATAGATGATAATTTGATGAGGAAATGCATTTAGAACTTATGTAAGTCTTGATGATTGTGGCATATTGATTTGGTATGTTTTTTAATATGGAATTGAGTAGTTGAAATGGTTGTGTATAGATGGCATGATATGTGTATGAATTGTCATATTTTTGGCTGCCTATATATGTATTAAATTGGTACTATTTTGGTTAATTTGTGTGCATGAGAGAAAGGGTGGCAAATTGGCTTTAAAAATGGCCTATTTTTGTCTATACGGGCATGTGTCTCAGCCATGTGCGACACACGGTTATGTTACACGGACGTGTGTCCCTTGAGGTACCCTTCGAATTAAAGTCAATATACCCTATAGGTTTGGCATGGCCTAGACACACGGGCGTGTCTACTGGTCGTGTATGGCACACGGGCTGGTACACGAGCGTGTGGCCGGCCATGTGACCCAAGTCAGTAACCCCCTCTAGATTTGACACAGTCTGGCACACAGGCGTGTTCTCGGTCGTGTGGTGCAAGTCAGTATGTATGCCCTGTTTTAACATGGCTTGTGACACGGCCATGTCTGGTGGCCATGTGAGGCGCACGACCTGTTCACACGGGCGTGCGATCCTTTAATGTTGAAAAATTTTCTAAGTTTCTCAAAGTTTGCAAATGTTATCGGTTTAGTCCCGAACCTCTTCTAAGCATGTTTTAAGGTCTCATAGAGCCTTATAAGGGATAATGTGAATGATTTGAATGGGTTATATATATATGAATGCATTAATGTATATGATATGTATGTGAACTATGTGTATTGATCGGTAATGCCTCGTAATCCTATTCCGGTGACGGATACAGGTTAGGGGTGTTACACTAACCACACGCCTATGTACCAAGCCGTGTGTCACACACGGTCTAGACACACGCTCGTGTGGACAAAATAAAGCCATTTCTAGCTTCATTTTTCACCTAAAACCACACTAATGTCCTGCACTTAAACTCACATCCAATTACTAACCATTTCAAGCATTCAAATTAAACAACCTCTATCATTTAACATGGCATATCATTACATGCATACATATTTATAATCTTACCTTGATATATTCCATATGTTAGGCATAATTTGAACAACCATTTAACATGTATGTAGCTACCATAGTATGACATTACAAGTATATCAAAAACAACTATTACTAGCCATTCTAATGGCTAGATTACAAACCATATATTTAAGCCATCTATGGCCAAGTTAGCCTATACATGCCATTATATCAAAATGATTTTACTATATATACCCAAAATAAGCTAGTGGATAGTGTGATGATGCTCTAATGATCTTCAACCTTCGCGAGCTTCCGAGCACTATAAAATAGGGAAAATAAAATCTAGTAAGCATTACATGCTTAGTAAGTTCATATAACGAAAACTAAACTTACCAATCTCATTTATTAAATTTAAGCATAAAATATCATGTTTTCTATCAAATTGGCAAAATTGCCTAAACACATGCATTCAAGCAAACATGTTAGTCACAAAATTTTCATATACATCAAGTTTACATAGATGAGCTTATCATGCAATATTCTTTCAAGACATTATCATTTCATCTCATAATTCCCTCATCATGCCAAGAGTTTTGTCCTTTGAATCATTGAAACTCCGATGGATACTCAAGTAGTACACTCAAGGTGTACAATTCAATAACCCGTCAATTCTTATTCAAGACTACCCCTTAGGGCACTAAATCAAATGACATACTCTCGAGCCATATATCGTATTACAGGATTACCAGTCCAGGCTAAATTCTTTATGTAATGTATGCTTAGAAGAGCTCAATTAGGATTACCAGTCCAGGCTAAACATTAATTGTAACATATGCTTGAAAGGGATTATATCAGGATTACTCGTCCTTCTTTATGTAATAAGATCAATAGGATTTCTCATCCAAGCTAAATCTCGTCAGCAACAAATATAAGACCTCATTTTATAAGGCAATCACATTTATCCATCGAAATTCAATATTCAAATGAGACTTTACCCTTTCTCCAACATTTCCGAACATGTAATCAATTCACACATTTATAACATTCACATAAATATAATTCATATTGCATAAAATCATAACATTCAAGTTAACATATTTACATGCTCGATTAAGTTACCCGAACTTACCTCGACACTTGTTCGCATAAATAATCAAGTAATCCGAATCTTTTCCTTTTCCTCGATCTAACCTCAAATTTTTGTCGTCCGGATCTATATAAATAACTTTGATCATCAATTTCACACATTTCATATTCATTTGGACTCAATTTACATCCTAGGCAAAATTACCATTTTGCCCCCAACTTTTCCATAAGTTCCAATTTCGTCCCTAGGCTCGGAAAATGAAATTCATGCAATTTAATCCCTATTCCAAGCCTAACTGAAATTTCAACATAGAATTTAAAGCACATATTTTCTATAAATTTCATAATTTTTCATAAATTTTTACAACTTTACATTTTAGTCCCTAAATCATGTTTTCATCAAAAATCACTTTGTAAAAGTTGTTTATCTATCAACAACCTTTCATTTTCTATCATAACTTTTGAATTTTCAGCATATTCATCCATGACCCAATTTCTATACCTTGATAACTTTTCAAATTGATCCTCCAAATAGATAGATTAAGCTATCCCGGTTTCAAAAATATCAAAATTACTAAAAACGGGACAAGGAAACTTACCCAATTAAGCCATGAAAGTTTGTTCTCTCTCTCCTAGGATTTCCATGTATTTTTGAGGAAGAATATGAGTAAATAAGATGATATTTTCTTTTTCATCTTTTAATTAATTAAATTATTTCAAATTCCAATTTAGTCATTGCCCTTTTTTTAAATTTCCATGGATGAGTCACCAAAATATCTACATACTTTTCTTTAATGGTCTAATTACCATATAAGGACCTATAGTTTTGAATTCCATAGCTATTTAATCCTTGTAGCTACTAGAATTCAACTTTTGTATTTTATGCGATTTAGTCCTTCTCGCAATTAAGCACATAATCAATAGCATTTTCTTATCAGAATTTTCACATGACATTTTTTAACATATTACGGACCATGAAATAAAATAAAAATAAATTTTATTTTCAGATAGGATTTGTGGTCCCAAAACTACTGTTCCGATTTCACTGAAAAATGGGCTGTTATACGGTGGAACTCAACTTCACATCTAGGAAGAAATTGACTTTGACCAATGTGTTGCATGTTCCCGATGTGAGAAAGATTTTAGTGTCCGCGAGAATTTTGTGTAACAAGGGGTTCAAGATTATCTTGGAATCCGATAAGTTTGTCTTACTTAAGGGTGATATATATGTAGGAAAAGGATATTGTAACGAGGGTATGTTCAGATTGAGTATTGATATGAATAAAGTTAATTCTTCTATTTATATTGTTGAATCTTATCCTTTGTGGCATGCGCGTTTAGTACATTTTAATTTTCAAACTTTACAATATATGCAAAAGAATGGTTATATAAGTCTAAGTAGTGATGAGTTTGTGGATAAATGTGAAATTTGTATTCAATCAAAAATTACCAAAAAGCCGTTTCCTAATAAGTGTGAAAGGAATTCACAAGTGTTAGATTTAATTCATTTGAATGTTTGTGAATTAAATGGAACTCTAATAAGAGGTGGAAAATGATATTTTATCACTTTTATAGACGACTTCTCTAGATTTACTTATGTGTATCTCATGAGAAGTAAAGACGAGGCGTTTGATATGTTTAAACATTTTAAAAATGAGGTTGAGAATTTGTTTAGTAAGAAAATCAAAGTGCTTCGTAGTGATAGAGATGGTGAATATTTTTCAAATGAATTTAATGTATTTTGTGAGGAATAAGATGTGGTACATGAGTGTTCCGCGCTTTATACTCTGCAACAAAATGGTTTGGCTGAAAGAAACAACTATACTTTAGTAGATATGGTTAATTCGATGTTGTTAAATGTTAAACTTCCATATAATCTATGGGGTGAAGCATTATTGACTGCGTGTTATATTCTTAATAGAAAACCATCAAGAAAATTCAAAGTATCTCCATATGAGTTCCCGACCAACAGAGAATAAAGTGTGGGGCAAGAGCCGTCAAGGGTACATTCGTTGGATATGCCCAACACTTTAAGGCTTATCATGTTCTTGACTTAGTGTTAAATACGATAATTGAAATAAGAGATGTTGTATTAATTGAAAATAAGGTTTTCAATGATTCAACAAATTTGGAAAAAGAATACCAGCCGATGATCTCAAGTGATCAAACCAAAAGAAGTATTTGTGATAATAAGGATTCGGAGCTGAAGAAAAGTCAAAGAGTGAGAAAAGTAAATGACTTTGGTCCTAATTTCATTTCTTCACAATCTCTAGCATTCCTTGTTGAGGGAAATAGAGAATCCATAATTCGGAAGCTCCCCATAATGTTTAATATGGATGGTGATCCACAATCCTATGATGAAGCCATGACTTATTTCAAAGTGTGGGGGTGTTTGGCTTACTATAGAGTTCTCGACCAATAGAGAACAACGTTAGGTCCAAGAGCCGTCAAGGGTACATTCGTTGGATATGCCCAACACTCTAAGGCTTATCATGTTCTTGACTTAGTGTTAAATATGATAATTGAAATAAGAAATGTTGTATTAATTGAAAATAAGGTTTTCAATGATTCAACAAATTTGGAAAAAGAATACCAGCCAATGATCTCAAGTGATCAAACCAAAAGAAGTATTTGTGATAATAAGGAAACGGAGCTGAGGAAAAGTCAAAGAGTGAGAAAAGTAAATGACTTTGGTTCTGATTTCATTTCCTCACAATATCTAGCATTCCTTGTTGAGGGAAATAGAGAATCCATAATTAGGAAAATCCCCATAATGTTTAATATGGATGGTGATCCACAATCCTATGATGAAGCCATGACTTATAGGGATGCAACATTTTGGAAAGAGGCGATCAATGATGAAATAGATTCAATATTATCCAACAATACTTGGATTCTAGTTGATCTTCCTTAAGGATCGAAGCCTATCTACTGTAAATAGGTGTTTAAAAGGAAGAATACTCCAACAATGGGTTCTTCAACCTTTAAGGCTAGGTTAGTGGCTAAAGGATCTAGGCAAAAGGAAGGCCTAGATTATTTTGACACTTATGCACCAGTGGCTAGGATGACCGCTATTCAAATTCTTATAGCACTTGTATCTATCCATAAGTTACATATATATCAAATAGATGTTAAGATGGCTTTTTTAAATGGTGATCTCAAAGAGGAAGTCTACATTGAGCAACCAAAATGTTTTGTGCTTCCTGGGAATGAACTTAAGGTGTGTAAGTTGATCAAGGCATTATATGGTTTAAAAAAAGAACCTAAAAAGCGTATTTTGTCATATGGTTTTTTACATAATGGTGCGGATAAATGTATTTATACTAAATTCTTCGATAGGTATGGTGTAATTATTTGTCTATATGTAGATAATTTGTTAATTTTTGGTACGAATATGGAAGGTGTTCATGAGACCAAAGAGTATCTAGCCTTGGATTTTAAGATGAAGGATCTCAACGAGATAGATACAATTCTAGGTATAAATGTAAAAAAGCATGAAAAGGGCTTTGCACTAAGCCAATCTCACTACATCGAGAAAGTATTGGAAAAGTTTAAACACTTGAATATCAAGGATTTGAACACTCTATATGATTCAAACTTTAAGTTAAGTGAGAATAATGACAGGACTATAGCGCAACTTGAGTACGCCAATGTAATCAGAAGTCTAATGTATGCAAGTGCATTGCACTAGACCTGATATCGCATTTGCTGTGTGCAAATTGGCGAGATTTAAAAATTTTCTAGTACCGATCATTGGAAAGGAATTTGTAGGATTTTTGGCTATCTTAAGAAAATAAAAAATTTGGGATTCTTCTATAGTGATTATCCCGCAGTACTAGTGTAACATCCTGATTTTCGGATTTATTCAAGGTTCTCAATATTTTGGTAAAGTTTTTAAAATTTTGTAGTTGGATGTGAAATTAATATTTTGAGTAGGTAAATGGGCTTATGGAAGGCCCATGTGTTGGTCAAAACCCGGTTGAATTTTTGAATTTTGGATTTAAGAGTTAGGGGTTCTGGCTAGGTGGCCCTTATATAGAGTTATGGGTAAAATGCATCAAAAATGAGCCTCTAGTAAAGTGGCTAAGTGACGCCACTAGGGAGCTATAAGGGTGGCGTGTAAGTGGTTTGGGAAGGCATGGGATCGATTCCCTGTGTTGGCAAATAGATGCATTTATTTTTAAGTGCAAGAAGGGTAAGTGTTGGAGTCCAAGTGGATTTTGCTAAAGGAGAGTTTGGATTCGGTCAAATGCATGATTTAAGGAGTGATAAGGGGAGAGTTTTTAGGGATTTGATATGAGGATAGGAGTTGGCCGAATATAGGGAGCTGGAGAGGGGATTTCGGCAAGGGTTATTAGGTTAGTATTTCGGCACCTAGGGATTAGTTGTGCCGTTTTTCCCTTTTGGCTAGTTGTTCTCTCTTTTTCTCTGACAACCGAATCTACCATCTCTTCTTCTATCTTTTCTTTCTTCTTCTTCTTCCAAACCAGCCCACTTTTTCCCTCCCTTCATCCATTAAATCGTTCCTTCATCTCTCTCTACTTCAGTATCTGCGAAAAGCTGAAAATTGTGAAGTCAAGGTGGTGTCGATTTTTGTTGACCAACAACCATTTTCCTTCTTTTTCTTACTTGTCAGTGATCAACTCCCTTATCTTCTAGGCATAGACGGATTCAAGAAGAGGAGACTGTGGTAAGTGTTCAAACTTTAAGCGATCTCTTTTATGGTCATTATTATGGTAAAACCCCATGGTTTAGGGAGGTGGCGAATATCGGTTTAGGCTTATGGGTTTCTTCTTTTAATAATTTTATGATTTCTATAGTGAAGGAGCAGCAAGGCGTAGTGATGACTTGAGTCGGTTTGAATCTCTGGAGTGGCTAGATCTAGTCAATCAGTATCGGCAAGGTAAGATTTTTAAGGCTATTTTGGATGGTGGCCGAATGTGTAAGTATTAATATAAGTTGGTTGGTGTTTTGGGTCATTAATGGAAGTTGATTTATTAATGGTGGATTATAGGAGAAATCGTGTAGGAGATCTCGTGGAGGAATATCGCCAAACAGGTGTGTAACGAACCCTTTTCATAGCTTAAAGCGATAAATGCCGAAAAGCCGAAATGCCGAAATTCTGGCAATTTCGAGGACTTGTGAGTAAGCGAACGCTCACTAGTTAGTTTGAGTCGATGAGTTGAGGAACAAAAACGATGGAAACGGTAAGAATGTGATTTTTGGCATATTCGGTAAGTTGGGCCTCGAGAGGCCGAGGTAGGGCCCATTAGGTTTTCGGGCCAATTGGAAAAAGTGGGCCAGATTCACCGTTTGATCCTATGAGCTATAGTAATTGATAATGAGCATGGAAACCCTAGTATTTGGTAAAATTACGAAAATACCCTTGTAATATGAAAATGACTATTTTGCCCCTAGGTAAAAATGACCATTATACCCCTAGGGTTAATTATGAAGTATATACATGGGATTTGATAAAAGTGGTATGTATGATATGCACATGAAATGTATGATATGCACATGACATGTATGGTATGCACATGATATGTATGAGATATACATGATAAAATCATTATATGCATTTGGGTTGGGTTTTATATATGGATGGAGGAAGTGCAAAAGGGCTTATGCCCCAGTTTACCGAAATGGGCTTATGCCCCAGTTATTAAAAGGGCTTATGCCCCAGTTATTAAAAGAGGCTAGGCCTCCAAGATATGATAAAGCAAACTATCTTTGCCAGTTGGAGAGTTTTGGTTGGGTGGGTTAAGTTATTCCCCACATGGAGAGCTTGGTTGGTACGGGTGGAGAGTAGCGGATGGTGGGTCGAGTAGTCTCCCCAAATGGGCTTGCATTCATGCATTAATATTACATGTGATATTGAAATGGGCCTATGGGCCATACCAATTTCTGTAAAGGCTACGGCCCAGTATTATGAAATATGAATAATGAAAAGGCTTCGGCCCAGTGTTATGAATAATGAAAAGGCTTCGGCTCAGTGTTATGAATAATGAAAAGGCTTCGGTCCAGTATATGTGATAGTTAAATTTGGGCTTAGGCCCGATGGTGATATTGTTTTGGGCTCTGAAAGGGGCTTGTTGCACACTGAGTTTCGAGACTCACCCCTTTCTTTCTTATCTTCACAGGTGAGCCTTGACTTGGGGACTTGGAGCCGGAGGGGGATTCAGAGTGGCCACGGTGATCGCTTTTGGGCTTTTGAATAAGTAATGGGTTTTCACTAAGGTTACTTTATTTATCATCTATTTTCGGGTTGTAATAAGGCCATTTTAACTTTAACTTTATTTCCTTTCTGTTCTGGATTATGTTGTTTAAATTGGCTGATAATAAATAAAATGGGCTAGACTTAGGACGTGTTTTCAAAATGATACCTATTTATAAAATAACACAGCGCCACACATAAATGGTATAACAAAGAAAACCACTTGAAGAAGATTACAACTCGTTTACCAAAGTGTGGCAATGGTTGTGGGCATGTCTAGGATTGGATCTATTCGGGAGCTTGGTATTTAAGCAGCCTTCATGGCTCACCTCTTCTGTTTCGGATACCTACCTGGTGCCCAGCCTCCATTCACTTTGGTTAGCTAGCATTAGGCGGTTTTTAGATAATAAAACGAAATATGGATTTTTAAAATACGTGTGACACATCAGATTCGGCCATAACGACCAGGCCGAGTTTGGGGTGTTACAACTAGAATGTTACTCATATGCAAGTTGGATTACAAGTCTAAGTGACAATAAGTCCACATTGGGATGGATTTTTACAATCGGAGGTGGAGCCATTAGTTGGGCCTCCAAGAAACAAACTTACATTTCACATTCAACTATGGAGGTTGAATTTATAGCATTGGCGGCTAATGGCAAGGAAGCGGAATGGCTAAGAGATCTTTTACTAGATATAAAGTTGTGGCCACAACGTAAGTTCACCATTTCCATATATTATGATAGTGAATCTACCATGTCTCGAGCGTACAATAAGGTGTACAATGGA
The DNA here is from genome assembly GCA_025698475.1 of Gossypium anomalum. Taxonomy (NCBI): domain Eukaryota; kingdom Viridiplantae; phylum Streptophyta; class Magnoliopsida; order Malvales; family Malvaceae; genus Gossypium; species Gossypium anomalum. The sequence continues at coordinate 25,419,849 of CM046966.1, forward strand.
AAGTCGAGACATATAAGTTTGAGACATGAGTATGTGAGACAATTGATTAGGGACGGTGTGATAATTATTACTTATGTTAAGTCAATTGACAATTTAGTGGATCTATTGACAAAAGGTTTGTCAAGGGATTTGGTTAAGAGTATCATCACTAAGATGGGATTAAAATCATTTTAATCACATCATTGATAATGGAAACCCTACCTTGTTCTAGCCAAAAGTTAGTTTCAAGGTTCAAAGGGTAATAACAATTTTTCGAATGACAATGTACAGTAAGGATAAAGATTTAGTGTTTATATTTAGGAGGATGAGTTTTAATCTTAATGGATGGACATTAGTTGTCATGAAATTCACATATATGGACATCAAGTGGTGCCGCTTCAATGAGATTTTCTTTATGGTTTTCTCTCGTACATGTTCATGAAACGGGATGAGCATATGGCCATAACGGTGCTAATGCAAATTAAAATCTTACTCTAATACTTTACGGTTATTTGTGAAAATTTTCTAGTATTGACTTTAAGAGTGATCGTTCAAGTGACTAGCCACCATTCACTTTGTTGATACTTTGAGAGTTTACACTAAAGGAAGGTTCAATCTGCGGATAACCTTCTTTATGCATAATCATTGTGTACTTATTTTCTAGAATTATCAATCTAATGGGGGATTGTTAGAAATTATGGATTGCAAATTTAATTTTTGATAAGCACTTATTAAATTTTGGAAAGTGATAATTATCATTCAATAGATACATTTAGAAAGTGATAATTTATCCTTCAATGGATACATTTTCATGGGACATATTTCTTCTAAGAAGTATGTCTAACATGAAGGGTTGTGATTCTTCAAAATAATATCCTTTGAGTGCATATAAATAGATGGTCTATGGTGCTCACAAATGACAATTACAATCAATCCTATTTTCAGAAACTAGAGTAATAGTTGGGGAATTCCTCGATTTTGCTAATCAAAGGAAATTCAAAACTTCGTTGTATCCTAAGAGGACCTTTGTCTTAACCCTCTAGCAACTTTGTGGGGGGAGGCAAATATTTCTTTTTGGAAAGCGTCATCCGCGCCTTGAAGTCTACTGTTTATTTCCATATAAGTCTTTGATTCTATCGTCTCCACTCAAATTATCCAACGTCAAGCCACTCCTCGGACGAATCTAATACGATGGGAAAAAGGCTACCAGTAAACAAAGTGAACACATCCTTGAATCGCTGAGCCCCTTTCCATGTCCTTACTCCGACAGTGATGAACACAACATAATGAACCTAAAAACAACAGATGTGCAGTAGCTAGAAAATAAAAATAGTCAAGGTGAGCCATAAAAGACTCAAGAAATTGGAATACATAAGATCCAAAAAACACGAGCCTCTAAGGCTCGAGAAAACCTCCATGAGGGAAGATCCAAAGGAAACCTTTATTATGTCAGGAAAAGGGAAAGCTATCCTCCACAACCATTAAAAGAGGAGTAGATAATAGGGAAAAAAAAGAGGGGAAAGAAAATAAATGGTAGGGAGGGATGGAAGAAACGAAGGGAAATGGAGAAGGGGAAAATGAGTGTTGGCACCCGAAAGCACTGACCGATGAGAGAAGGGAAACCTACTAGCGCACGACCCACCAACAACTAGAGGAAGAGAAAAACAACGAGGGAAAACAAAAGGGAAAAAAAAAGATAACATAAGGAAGAAGGGAAGAAAAAGGAAAGAATGATAGAAGAGAGACGGAGGAAGGGATATTGGTGGCCTACGATGGCAACTGGCAAAAAGCTTACCTCGAGCTTACAAAATGAGAGAGAAAAATAGATGAAACAAGAAATAAAAGGAAATAAAAGAAAAAATGGTCTTTCTTTTGTGTAAAAATAAATATATTTTATGTTGGACTCATCTATACTATTTATTAACCGTTTTAATAGAATTGGTGTCACCTTCAATTGGGTCGTCAACTCAAAAAATAATTTATAAAAATGTATTTCCATAATTAAAATAAGTTATACTATTCGAGGGTATTTTAGTCTTTCATTTTAACAAAAATCAATAAATAAATAAATAAATAAATAAATAAATAAATAAATAAATATATATATATAATGGGATTTGAACTCATGCCAATTAACTTAGTAAAATTTTAAGTTTATTTTATACATTTTTGTTTTAATATGCACAAGTTATTATCTCTATCAGTTGTATATATTAATAATATTGTTAATTGAGTTGGTCTCACAAGTTAACTCGACACTAAATAATATTGTTAATTGAGTTGGTGTCACAAGTTAACTCGACACTAACTCACAATTAATGACAAAATCGTTATAAATAATTGTATTGCATTTAGTATAGTTTATCTAATGTATTTATATGTTTAAATTTCATTTTATTCATAATTTAATCTTTTTTTTATTTTAACATCATACATATTTCATGTTATTATAATTAATTAGTTTCAAACCATATGTTTCATTGTTTATTGTTTGTTATTTTTAAACACGCATCATAGCAGGCATACTCGTATAATAGAAATTTTAGTAAAAATTATGCATGTTAAATGTAAATTAATCTTTTAATTATTTTTTTATTTAAAATAAATTTCACCCATTTAATAAATATTAATATATAAAATATTTTAGATCAATATGATAGAAATATTGAATTGAATTGAAAATTTACATGCATGACAAATATAATTATATTGATAAATTCAATGGCTAAATCGTTAAAATATTAATTATGCAAAAATATACATCAAAAACAAAAAAGTTACACATTTAATGGTGTAAAACTCCGACATAAATAGATTCTTTTATTTTTTTTAATATATGTATGTTTTATATAGATTTATTTAGTTTTTTGTGATTTTTTAATCATTGTGTTTTATATTGATTTAATTGTATGTTATAGTTTTTTTTAGAACATATATATATATTTACAACTAAAAAAACATTAAAACTATTTTTTAAAAACTCTTTAAATTAAGTACACTTTGTTCAAATAATTTATATTTTTAATTGAAGTGTTGTTTTATAAATTCAACAGTTAGTGTTAAAAAATTAAGTTTTAAATTTAAGTTGTAAAATTTCTTTCATTTATTTCTTGAAATTAAGTACGAAAATTATTAAAATGTTTGGTAAATGTATTTTTAAAAAATTTAAAAGTAAAAGATTTAAAGATAATGTTAAAAGAACTTACATTAAGTGATAAATAGTTCGTTATTTATTTATTTTATTTTTTTGAAAATTTTCTATCATTTACTTTTTAGTGTAGATTATCAAATGTGATTAAAAATTAAATCACTAAAATTATTAATTCCAATTAAGGAGATGTATTGTCTTTGCATCAGAGCGAATTACTCTCAGAAGATAAAGATATAGATGTGACTAACTAAACTGACAATATATTGGACTAAACCCAAGAAGAATTAATTCACAACATGAGTTACATACATATGGTCAGTGACTCACTCCAGATTTTGGTAAATCACACCATGAACATCACAAGTGAATTAATTCACAAACAAATCAATGTGTTTCGCCCTCTTGTGATTTCTTATTTTCTTGGTATTAGCTATTGCAACACTATTGTCACAATACAGTGTTATAACTTTTTCCATACCAGGAATGACTTCAAGACCAATTAAGAACTGTCAAAGCCAAACCGCAACTTTCGAAGCCAAATCGCTTCTTTCGTTGCCTCAGAAGCAGTCACATACTCAGGTTCCATAGTAGAGTTAGCAGTGCAAGTTTGTTTAACACTTCTCTATACAATGGCTCTACTGCCTAGGACAAATACATTTCCCGATATCGATTTCCTTAAATCTTTTCAGGTTTGGAAGTCTGAGTCTATGTATCTAATAGGAGTAAGGTTCTCCCCATAATACACAAGTATATAATCCCTGGTCCTTTTAAGATACATTTATATATGCTTTACAACTTGCCAATGCCTCAGGCCAGGATTCGTCTGATATCGACTAACCATTGCCACTGTGAAATAGATATCTGGACATGTGCAAAGCATCAGAGGTATAAGGCTTTCAACTGTCAAAGCATATGGAACCTTACTCACATGCTCTCTTTCTTCTATTGTCTTAGGATGGTCAAATAATGAAAGATGAAAACTCGATGCAGTCGACTGAGCACCTGGCTTCGTATCGATCATGCAAACCATTCCAGTACCTTACCAATGTATGAAGTTTGTGGTAGAGCTATCGTTTTACTCTTTCGATCCCTAAGGATTTGAATTCCAAGAATATAATTAGTTTCACCGAAGTCCTTCATGCTAAACTATTGAGATAACCATAATTTAACCAATGACAATTCTCCTACATCATTTCTTATAAGTAGAATATCATTAACATACAAAAACGAGGAAGACCACCTTTTTGTCCTTTATACGCTTATAAACATAATGTTCGTCAGGATTTTGCTCAAACCTAAAAGTTTTGATCGTTTGATCAAATCTTTTATTCTGAGTTTGCAAACTTTCTGCTCCTTTCCTTTGACAACATAGCCAGTAGGTTAAGCCATGTAAATGGTTTCATTAAGATAGTCATTCGAGAATGCTGTCTTGAAATCCATTTGTCAAATCTTGTAATCAAGAGCAACAACAATAGATAAGAGTATACGGTTAGACTTGAGCATGGCTACCAAAGAGAAGGTCTCATCGTAATTAATGCCTTTTTTCTATGTGTAGTCTTTCCCTATAAGTATAGTTTTATGTGTTTCCACTTTCCCTTCCACATTTCTCTTCTTCATGTAAATCCACTTATACCTTATGGGTTTAATTATAACTGGAAAGTCTACAAGTTCTCATATCATATTGGATTTCATAAAATCCATCTTGGCATCTATTGCCAGTTTTTAGAGCTTGGAGTCAACGTCCTGCATAACCTCATCGTAAGTGAGTGGATCATTATCCTTATGATTGACTTCCGTATTATAAATACTACCATCATAGACGAAGAAGTTCGGTTTCTTAGAAACTCTTCCACTACTACAGATTCCCCCATGTTTTTGATTGTTTGCAGGTCTTTTTACAACTTTCTCGAGAATTAAACTTGGTGATTGTTCTACACTTCCCGAAAGTTCCTCGAGTACCACTTTACTTTGAGGATTAAATTTATCCATGTAGCTTTCCTTAAGGAAGGTAGCATGAGTAAAAAATTTAATCGTATTATCTTTTAGATTGTAGAATAATCCACCTTTTGTTCATTTTGGATATCCTACAAATATGCACAATTCTGTCTGTGCATCCAACTTTTTTGTATCATTATGCAGAATGTGTGTTGGACAAACCCATATTCTAGAGTGATTTAGAGTGAGTTTCTTTCCATACCAAAGTTCATAAGGTGTCTTACAAGTAGACTTGTTTGGCACATCATTTAGAATATAGCAAGTCATTTGTATCTATATCCCCAAAAGGAAGTAAGGAGTTGTGAATAACTTAACATTGAATGAACCATATCAAGCAAGGTTATGTTCCTTCTCTCAGCTACATCATTCTGATGTAGAGTGCTCGACAGAGTCAACTGGGACAAAATTTCATTCTTTATGAGGTATCCTAAGAACTCATCGGACAAGTATTCCCGACCTCGTCAAACCGAAGATTTTTTATGGATAAACCTAATTGCTTTTCCACTTCCGCACGAAACTCTCAAAATTTATCAAAGGTTTAAATTTTGCAGTGCATTAGATACACATATCCATATCAAGAATAGTCATAGATGAAAGTCACATAATATTCATAACCTCCTCGGGCACTGATGCTTATGGGACCACGTTCATCAGTGTGCACAAGTTCTAAAGCTTGGTTGACCCTTGTACCTTTCGTATTAAAAGGCTTCTTAGTCATTTTACCTTCTAAGCAAGATTCACCATCATGCCTCATAATTTATTTTAATTTCGTAACTTTATGCACAAGCAGGTAAGGTAGCCTAATGGTTAAAGCTTAAATAAATTCATTATGGTCTTAGGTTCAATTCCTTACATCCTCATTATTTTTATTTAATTTTTGGCTCATAAAACCATATGCAACAGCCCCATTGTTTTATAGGCAAAGATTTCTTTCCACCTTTAACTAGTCAAACTTATCATCTTTAGCCCTCTTTTCACTCCACTTGTTCCCTACAATCCATTTTTCAAGCCTTTGTCCCCCAAAGCTTCCTTTTCTTTTCAACTTCCTACCTTGAACCATCCATCCCATCTAAGTTAGCCACTATTTATTTTTTTTTCATTTTTATTTTCTGCTCCTTCCTTTTTGGCAATTCCTCCCCTTGCTCCTCATTTTCTCATCCTTTTTCTTTCATTTTTATCCTTGAAACCACCATTTTTCTCTGCCGTTCTCCCATTTTCCACCACCAAAATACTGTCAGACCTCTACCGTCGTCGTCACCACCGCTGCCATCACACTGTCTTATCACCACCGCCATTAGTCACCGTTCGTCTCCATTTTTCATTTCCTCTTCAATTCTTTAGTCATAATAGAAATTCTATTCCTCCTCTCCTATTTTCATAAATAATTTCTAATCCTATTCTCATTCTTTTATTTTGATGATGATTTTTCCATAGACTCTATTTCCCTATCCGAATCAATACCTTGGAGAACTATCAATCCTTCTAATCCGATCATAATAACGTAAGTATATGATGATTTGGGATAATGATCTCTTCTTTCCTATTCTTTTTATTAAGGGTCGATTACAATAATGGTTATAGATATTGTTTATGTTTCACTATTAATAACTCGTATTATTCGTATGTTGAAGTACCATTTGCTATCAACGTGGATCACCCTTAACTTTGGAAGGGAATCGCGACTCTGTTCTAAGCGTAATAGCGTAAGTGTTGGTTTGGAAACCTTGATTAAATTGTTCTTATCAATGAATAATTAAGATAACAATATAATAACATAACATCTTTTTATACTCAGATATACAATTAATCTAGTTAGATCCAAGTATGGGTGTTCGAAGGAGTCTAGTGTTGCGTTGGATCTACCAATCAATGTGTGGGTTTAACTAATAGAAAATATGAGTGAATATTTATTTAGTAAAAAATATATCTTAATGATTAATACTTTATTAAGATATTTGAAATGTGATTATAAGCGAATACACTATGTATTCAAAAAGAGGATGATAAACCTGTTAAAAAGGGTTGGACTCCAAGTAAGTGACGCTGAATTGATTAATACGTGATGATGTGATTATGTTGTGTAATTATTGATAAATGTAATATTATGTTTACATTCTGACACTCATGATATGTGATTTAATGGAATTATCTATTAAGCATGAAAAATAAATCATGTCATTGTTTTTGTTAATTAAAAATTGTGATTCGCATGTAAAACATGGCCACTATACTTTTCAGAATATAAATCTTATTTGCATGTTAAGCATGCCCACTAAAAGTACTGTTTTTGTATGACATATCACTTGCATAGGGTTAGGATGATATTGGAAGGAGAAAGACTTTGACAGTTTAATGATTTGCACATACTGGTGGTTTAACCACAATTACTGGCAATTTATCAGCAACACTGGTGGCTTGTCCACATATCTGTATCTAACAGCTTGTATATAATATCTAGTGACTTTTCCACATTGTCGTGTGTTATTGGATGGATGAGTTTTGGGGAACTTTTTTATGGTGTGTAGCAGAGTTGGGTAGGAACGTTTTCTGAAAAACTTGCACTAATTTCTAAAAAACTCTGCATTGACATCATCATGCACATTTTTATCTATGAAATTATGTTCATATATTAATTCTACTATTTTTTATGAAATATATGTCTTAAATTCAGTTGTACTTAAGTTAGTACTCACACTGGGCTTAAATAGCTCACCCCTTTGATTTTCTAACTTTTTAGATAACCCCCGAGGTTAGGACATGGACACGACTGATGGTGGAGTACTCAGATGATTTTAGAATAAATATTTTATATTTTATTATTTTGGTTTTTGGACTGTTTAATTATTATTTTTAGACTATGGCATAGGACATTGATTTGGAATTTTTGGTTAATTTTGCATGATTTAGTTTTAAGACAATATTTAAAAATGATTTATCAAATCGATATGAAAATTTGATTTTTTTTCAACAAAAATACGATTTTGACACAATAATTCTATTATAAATTTAAGGGTACATTTTTATGAGATTTAAATCTATTTTATTCAATTAAAGTAATATTTTATGGAATATATCAAACAATGATTTTTAGCAAAAATATGATTTTGTCAAATTCCGCTACGACATTTTTAAATCAATATGTTTTCTTCAAAGTGACCAAAATTGGATTTTCTTTAAGGATATTCAATTTTTGATATTATCATTTCAAAGAAGTTTAAAGAGATTATTTTAAAATGTTCTCAAGCAAATTAGTACACTGTTATTAAATGAAAAAAAAAGTAACGATTTTAAAGAATTTTGTAAAACATTTTTCCGTGCCATCTCTATGGCCAATGTAATCTTCATGATTTGGCCATAACGTCTAGACCAAGTTTAGGGGGTTACATTCATATTGTGGAATACTAGCTTCCTTAAGCATACTTAAGAGATTATCTTTCTTGGTTAATATAATCAATTCTTAAGTGTCATAGGTACTTCATTAAAGTGGGAAGTTTTAAGCTTCTTATTTATCATTTTAGTTTGAAGAATCGAGTAGTTATTTGGTTTGTTAAAATAGAGATTGTTTTCCATCCAACAATTACAAATCAAAGAACGATTACTGTGAATATCAATTCCTTTATTGAATTTCACGTAATAACCGTCATTAAATAAATATGCTAGAGAAATTAATTTCCTCTTAAAATGAGGTACATAAGACACATCCTTTAAAACAATTTTCCTAAAATTATCAAAATGTAAAATAACTTCTCCCACTGCTTCGTCTGAAACATAGCTCCCATCTCTATTTCGCAACGTGAGGCTTTTGTTTTGTAAACTTCTCATTTCGTTGAAACCCTGTAAAGAAACACACACATGGTTAGTGGCTCTAGAATCAACAACTCAATTGTCAGTTGATTCTTCAACTAAGCAAGCTTCAACCATAATGAGTTCCATACCTTTTCCATTTTCGTCTAGATAATCCAAATACTCCTTCCAGTTTGATCTGAAGTGGCCTTTCTTGTTGCAGAAGAAACATTTGATCTTTTTTAGGATCTTTTAACTTTTTAGTCTTATTCCTATCCATACGAAGTGAAACCGAATATTTAGTCTATTTCTTCTTTCCCTTCGCTTTATGCTTCCCCTTAGAGGACGAGAAGCTCATAACTAAATTTGCCTTAGGTTTCTCTTGAACCAGCTTACTAGCATTCAACATCAACTCATAGAATTGTAATTCCTTCATGGGCTGAGTCAAGGTAAGTGCCTCGTTCCCCAAGTTGTAAGCGGCCCTAAATCTAATGAACTCCTTGGTCAAGGATTTGAACGCTATTTCAATTTAAGTGTTCGTATTTAGTTTAGCCCTATTGTCATTCGCTTCTACAAAGAATCTCATAAACTTAAGCATATGTTCTTTGACTAGAGTGTTGGGTTACTACTGTGATTTCATCAAATTTTGTAATAACGAATTGTCGAGCCAATGTGACTTGGCCTCAGAGTAAATCCTCCAAATTTGTCATGATCTCTTTAGTAGTACGAAAATTCTCTTGTTACTTTTGTAGAACACTACTCATGCTCGCTAACATATAACATCGACCAATAGAGTCAGAATCTCTCCAATGATTTCTCACTTTGGGCTGAGCTTCAGGTAGGTAAGGTTCACCAGGGACGAACTTTTCTTTCTCACAACTAAGAACTATCAGCAAGTTCCCTTTCCATTTTTGAAAGTTATCCCCATCCAATTTATTCTCAATAAGAATGCTAATAAGAGGAATATGAGACATATTTGAACTAAAAAAAATAAAGATTCACTAATTACTATCTTTGTATTAAGCAAATATTTTTATTTTAGCAACATATTAAGAGTGCAGTATGATGCATGCGTCTTGTATTAGAAAAATGAAAAATATTTTTTCATTACTATGATCATTCTCACACCCATCAATCATGTCATCTTGGGGTCCCATGATTAACTAGCAAGAACATGGATTACATTCAATCAGTTTGTGAATCTTAAATTTCAAGACTCCACATGAACCAATGACCGTTTAATTTTTGACCATCATCTCTAGCTTAAATATCATTTCTGGGGAAACTATTTAATAAGAGACGATATTGAGTGTGTAACTATTGATTCAACACCCATCATGAACATGCTTTCATTTATGAGTCATATTGGGACAATCTCATTGAGAGTCATGCATGACTAGTTGTCCTTAAAAAGGAAATCTCATTTAGTAAACCCACATAATAAATTTTACCTTGGGGTGCGACCAGAGTAGGAATCGACTCAAAACTTGATCATGCTATCACTTAAAGACCATCTATGGAGACTGTAGGTCTTGTTCAAGGACCTCTTCCCACTCAATATATTAAAAAACATGAAAGATTTTATTCCAAATTTCAAGAATAATCATACAATAGTCCTAGTGGCATTCTTACTTAATCTATATGACATGCTTCCAATATTTGCGTGACATGTGTAACACCCTTTGCTCGACCTGATCGTCGGGTCCGAGCTATAGTGTCACAATCGTTGTCGAAGCAACCACGAATAATTCGGAACTAAATTATACAATTATTTTGACTAAAAAAATCAAACAAATATATATTCCCTAAACATACTTAAGTAAATATGAGTTTTGTTTATATATACCACTAATAACATACGACTAACCAACCATATATATATTAAAACTAGATTATGAAAATCAAAGTCTAATTATAATATTATTTAATATCATGAAACCTAACCTACTAGGTACATGCCAATCATAACTAAGGGTGCAACAACCAAACATTGTTAAGACCGGGATTGTAGATGGGATGCTGAGGTCAATGCTCGAAAAAATCTCAAAGTAAATCTAACCTGTGCATGGAGAAAAACGAACCACAATTTGAGAAAAGTACTCAATGGTATTTCCCTAACTTAAGTAGGTAATATTAGTTTAACCAATTATATTCTGAGTAAAATATGTATACCTACAAATATATACATATCTACCACATACTTAATACTCGTAGTTACTACTCTATACATATTCAACTTGAACATTTTATGTGCCTAAGACAATTTGAATTATATATGCATATCATTATACTTATAATAGTAAACATTCAATCATATGATCATTTCTTTCTTTATGTAACAACCCGATTTAGACCCTATTCCGAACAGTAGTTTCGGGACCATGACTCCGAGTCAGAAAAACATTTAAAAATTATTTTTTGTGTTTATTATGTGTGTGAAAATCTCTTTTGAAAATTTTACTGTTTGGATGCCCGATTTAATAAAAGGGCTTAATCACGTAAGTTATAAAAGTTGCTAACTAATTATTAAAGTATCAAATTGCTTTCTTCTTTTAATATGGGGTCTTTATAATGTAATTAGACCATATGAATTAGTGATGGACGGTTTTATTCATAATATATAATGGTTTCATATTTTATAACAAAGGTTAATTTTGTAATATATTAAATAATGTTAATATAATAAAACATAATGTAAAAAGCCATGCATTTTTTTTTAATCTTTGCCTATTATTTAAAGGAAAAAGAAAGAAAATAAAGCTAGTTACATTCGACGACTTCTAAGTTTGATTCAAGATCAAGAACCAAAGAAATCGAATTTGGATCGGCGGAAAACCAAAGTTGTCGAATAATCGTTTTGTTCCGATTATCGCTGTCTGAGGTAAGTTTATAAGTAAATAGATGTTGTTAAATTTCAATATATGTGATCTATAAATAATTGTAATGATTATTAGTAAGTTATGAATCGACATTGGGTAATGAAAAATGTGATTGTGGTATAATTTGTGAGTTATATGATCTTATAATTCGGTTTTATAATGGTACATTTTTGAGTTGGCATCGATATGTGATTCCGATATGTGTGTGCGAGTAAGACCGCGTTTAATACATTGGCATCGATATGTGATTCTGATATGTGTGTGCGAGTAAGACCACGTTTAATACGTTGACATCGATATGTGATTCTGATATGTGTGTGTGAGTAAGACCACGTTTAATACGTTGGCATCAATATGTGATTCTGATATGTGTGTGCGAGTAAGACCACGTTTAATATGTTGGCATCGATATGTGATTTCGATATGTGTGTGCGAGTAAGACCATATTTAATATGTTGGCATCAATATGTGATTCTAATATGTGTGTGCGAATAAGACCACGTTTAATACGTTGGCATCGATATGTGATTCCGATATGCGTGTGTGAGTAAGACCACGTTTAATACGTTGGCATCGATATGTGATTCCGATATGTGTTTATGAGTAAGACCCTATTTGGGATAGTGGCATCGATATGTAATTACATGTAAGACCAGGTCTGGGACGTTGGCATTGTACGATATGTGTGACTATCTGAGTATCCTATTTAATTCCGAATGATTCAATGGGCAATGTTAAGTAAAGACCAAATGCAAAATCAAATTAAAAGGTTCAGGTATGTGCTAGCTAATGTATTGAAATTGAGGTAAGTTTTGGTATTTTAAGTGATGATATGAATCATGTTATAAAGTTTGTTATATGTCTATTGAATGCAAATCTATATTCGGCAAAATGATATAAGTATGTGATATTAAAGTGTGAAACATGTGTATACATATATGAATATGTATATATATTGGTTTATATGGTTATATTATGACCTTGGAAGTAAATGATAACTTTGATAATGGATATATATGTATTTCGGCCAAGTTAAAGTTGATACATGAATGTATATGTTGTATATGAATTTGCAAGTTTGAGATTAAATGTGATTATGATAGCATGAATTGGTTTAGTGGTTTAGTTAAATTGAGTTAATAATGTCATTGATTCTTTTATTTGCTTATGAATTACTAAGCTGTGATAGCTTATTGTATGTGTATGCTTGTTCTCTGTATTATAGATTTTGGAAGCTAGTTACGGGTTTGGGGGTTGTCAGCGAAGTCTATCACACTATCGACTGTTTTTGTTACATTTATAAGTTTGAATTTAAACCTATGGCATGTACAAGCTAGTTAATATATTTGATTTTAGGATATGTATATATAAGCCATGCGAAAATGGCTTGTTTAATTATGTTAAATTTGGTTTTATTGCTTTTGGTCAATGATGGATTTATGTGGTTTTGATGAATCTATCATGGCATATAAATATAGGTGAATGGTGCTTGATATGATTTGATAAGGATTCTTGATGTGTTTTGAAATAAGGTAATTTCGAATCTTAGTTGAATTGGGTTATATCATGTGATAGATAAGTAATATGTATAGTATATGTAAGTTGAGTGTTTGATGTGTATAATGAAATGGCTAAAAATGATGTTTTAAGCTTAGTTGTTTTCAGTTAAGAAATATGAATATAAATAGGTGATGTGCTTGATATGAAATGCAAACTATGGTTTTATATATAATTGTTGAGTGAAATGCATGTTATATGCGTGAGGTGTGTTGGAAAATATTTATGGTTTGAAATAATGTTATGTTAAACTTATGAATATTCGTTTGATGAGATTGATTTATGTAGTTGAAGGATGTATTTAAGTTATGAATAATTAATGTCTTATTATATAAATATATATTTTGTAACATGAATTGAGTTGAGCTTTGATTATTAGTATTTAGTAATCGGTTTGAAATGAAATATAGGTGAAATGTTTTGGAAATGGCAAATGTTACATGCATTTGGTTATTTGACTAAAACATATTCTTATTGATGATGTGTATAATGATGTGATTGAATAAAATGAAAGTAGACACTGTATAAAGTTTATGAATTTAGTATATATAATTTTTGCTTATGCATTTGCATTTGACCGTATGAATAGTAATTCATACAATAAGAAACATAATGGTTATATGCCAAATAGGTAAATTTGGGTTGTCATTATTTGAATTGGATTTAAATTCTTGGCTTAATTTTGTTAGTTGAATAGATGTTTTTACAAAAGGTAATATAAGCACATTCTTTATGATAGATTGGTTATTCATTTAGGTCCATAAATCAACTTGACTATAAGTTGAACATGCTTCATATGCGCACATGATTATATGATAAAATGGGATATGTTTTTTTTATTTGATTTATATGATTCATATACGGAATAATGGAATGAAATAGTTTTATTAGCTTGGTTAAGTGCACATGCTTATGTGATATAATGATATATCTGATATTTGTGTTTATGAATTAATTGACTACTTATATATTAGGTATATGATATGAAATGATTTGTAAGTGATTAATTTAGCTATATGATTTCAAGTTTGATTGGTTTAAGAGACTTGAGCATGTGTATATACAAAATTGTTCAGACGTTGTGCTTTGTTTGGTAATGCCTCATAACCCCTCTCCAACGACGGATACGGGTTAGGGGTGTTACACTTTGATTACACGTCACTAGCACCCGTTAATACTTAATAAGCATACCTTCACCTTCGCACTCACCTGGGTTATCTTGGACAACAATTAAAATGACATATGTATTTGTCTAATACTCTTATCATACACACATGGATTTGTTCTAGGTTAGGGCAGTGATTCAATACAATTTCCACATGAAGCAACTTAAATCACCTACTTATAACAACATCAAGCACATCATTACCAACACTCAAATTACATTTCTAAAATAACATTTTATTCATCAAATAAAAAAAACTCAATTTCATGCATTAACGTCAACCTTTTCTATCTCAATCCCAAAATTATACATTGTAATCGTTACACCACAACAGAATAAATTTCAAAACTAAACTCCTCTCAAATCGTTGCTTGAAGACATCAAAATTTCATTATTAATGTAGTTCAATGTACGACATTTAACCCACTTTAATTTATGTTTTAAGATAACAAATTAATTACATTCTATTCTAAATAATAGCAGTAGGACAATATAACTATAGCTATTTAACTTCTTTTAATTTCAGCTTAGGACAATCATAATTTTTAACATTTAAATTAGCACAAGATACATTGTTATTCAAACAACATTAGCTAACTATGCTAACTCCGAACTTTAGTTCATTAATTCCATTTGAATGAAATACTAATTTGTTATTTTTAATTTAATCTTTGGACAGACACATCCCGAATATCTCATCTCATAACAATAAACTAGATTCATACAACGTAAAAATAAACATTTAAAACCATTAAAACACCAATTCGAACAACAGCCAAGCATGTAATCTGATTAACAATTTAAATGAATCAATTCGGTTGTTTCTTAGTCATGCATTCCTGAGCAGCAACTTAATATTTATTCTTAGACAATGGCCAATTTAATATTTATTTTTAGACAATAATTAAATATGCAAATTTTGAACCACACTTTAATACATTTATTTGGACCACCCCATTATGCACAAAATGGATAGCTTTGTTTATACATTTTGGACAACATTACTATGTTCAAAAATAAAACAACATTAATGCTACATATACCATCAATTTGAACAGCCTAATAGGCTTCAATCGATCAACATTAAATCTCAAAAACATAAGTCTTTAATCCGGATCCTTCATGCATTTCTTCCAAACAAAAAAACAAGGTTGAAATAGTGTATTTGAACATTTAAAATTTGTAAAGGCCAAAAGAAACTCACTTAGACATTTTTCAATAGGACAACATATAAATGCACAATTTAGAACATTAAACAGTAGCCCCAATTGGCAGTTAGACAACATAAATGGGCATGATTAAAGACCTTACGGCAACAATTATGATCCCTATTTGGACAGCATGGAAAAATCAATTTAGGAAATAAGATAATAATAAAAATTCATATTTGGACAACATAAAATTGCTCAAACTGGAACAATAAGTCAACAGCTAAAATTCTTGTTTGAATAATTAAAAAAAACACATAATTCTGGACATTTAGGAAGCAACAAAAATTCATTTGTACAGGGTATTTAATTCGTAAAGTCTTACTTAAATTTTCACACCCCAAGTTTGGAGAATCCAATGAGAAGAAGGGTTGTGGCGAAGTTATTCGTTTGGCGTAATGTAATCCGCCAATTAACAGTCTTTTGGCGAATAAGAGTTTGGCATAGTATATTCGCCGTAGAAATGATTAAGGATTCTATCATAGGTTATTCTACTGTTTAAGAAAAGGATTTGATAAGTAAAGAGTAAGCTTGGTATGGATTACTACCAAATGTATGTACGCCCAGTTGCTTGAGCATTGTGCTAATTGGGTTTTGTAAAGTGATTTGGTTAGGAGCTAACTAGATTGACTGGTCAAATATCAATGATATGGAATTCTCATTTATGTTTCTCTAAGAATCTGTAGGCCACTAAGAAGGACAAATTCTAGATTCAAGTGACACTTGTTATGTTCCACTAAGAGGAAATTGGTTATATATATATATGTGTGTGTGTGTGTGTGTGTGTGAGAGAGAAGGGTTCGTGGGGAAGTTTCTTCTTCCTTTAATATTACTCTTTGATTATTTTTCTTAAATTTAAATGTTATATCTTCCTCATTAAACTGGAAGCTAAGAATCTTAATTTAATCAGTGCTTGTTCCACTTCTTGGTAAGTAGTATAGTTTTGCATGCTAAGTTTTTAAAGGAGTAAGATTGTTAAGAGTTATATGAATAGTAAGTCATGAATATAAGGCCTTGCATGGGGGTTATTTATGACTAGGATGTTAGCATATTGTATGTAAATGAGTTTTAATGGTAAATATATGTTCTTTAAGCAGTTGTTGCAGCTGGGTCGAGATGGATGTCCAAGTCTGGAGCTTCAAGCTACAGTTTAGGTGAGTATCAGGTGAGTCTCTACTCTAACTCCTGCATGTTAAATGTTAAAATTGAGATATATAATGTTAAAATCTTGGATAACGGGTAAGTATGCAAAACATAGGTCGATGTTACATGAGTAATGATGGTATGTATGAAATACTATATGAAAAGAAATATGAGTGGTAAATATGCAGGTAAAGTATGATATGGGAGAGTACGAATCAATTAAGAGTATGGATAGGTTTGGGTAAGTGAATTTTAGAAAGAACATTTCTTTGTGATGCCTCTGGTAGGGCAGTTATATTGCTAACCAGATTGGTTGATCACAATAGAAAAAAATGTGCAAGACCATGTGGTTGAGACCCATGGCAATGTATGAACTGAAAACACTCATGGTGATGACGTAGTATGATGAAGGCTGGACTGGCAGATCAGAACATGAGAATGTGTAAGTCCATGTGGCTAAGTCCCATGGCATAATATGACAATATGAATGTTCATGGTGATCCTTTTGTAATGTGTAGACCAGACTGGCAGATCATGACATGAAAATACGTATAAGTCCATGGGGGATAAATCTATAACACCTTCTGTGAAAGTCCACTAAGATAGTAAACACGTAATTCTGTATGTTTTCTTGTGTGGCGTGGTTTGCTAAGCCTTTGTGGTGTATTCTGTATGGCCTTTGTGATAAGTTCTAAATCATCTCATTAGCGTATGTGATGATGTCTGTGTGGTAGAATTTGGTTATCCGCCCTTGTGGTAAGTTTTGCATAAGTCTGAGAATTCTCTGTTAAGTAAGACTATGATAATGATATGATACGTCTAAAATTAATTTTATTGGATTAATTTTGTGATGTAATCGAATCACTCTTAAGGGAAGTTTCCCGAAAAGAAGTACGTATCTGTATGTTGAAATAAGGTATCCGCCATGGTAATCTGTTAGTTTAGAATATGGGCATATTCATAGTTACAAAAGATATAAACATTTGTTAATCTGAGTTTGTTTGTGTTATGTAGCGTTGAAACCTGAGTATCTGGTATCCGCCATTTTGAATAGTGTCATGTTTCATTCTAGAATCCTATGGAATCTGAGCTATTTTTCATATTGGATAACTTTGTGTTTTGTAACAAAGATGTGTGTAGTCATTCTGAATGGTCTAAATAGTTCATTGTCAGTATGAGCTTGTGTTTGAAATTGAGATATGACTCGATTGGTAATTTGATAGTATCAAACTCAGCATGTGAGTCTGCCAATTGTGAGTCCGGATAGTAGGTATCTGCTAGTGAATAGTATCTATGTACAACCATTCTAGGAAAATGCTAAGTGTTGGTTTGAAGAGAAAATCCGTACGAAGTGGGTTTTGTAGAGAAGTTCCTATGAGAAGTATCTTCGTGGTTCTAAGAGGAAAAAGATAATAAAATATTGTCGGGTAAAATCTGAAATCATACAATTAGTGATGGGAAAGTTGGTACGTTAAGTATGTTAGTTGGAGTATGAATGCGAGTTCAATATTATGAAAGCATCCTCCCCAAAACATAAATGTTAGGTTAAGTATGGAGACTAGCATATAGGCATACATCATAAATTATAAAAGTACCTGCCAAGGTATTCTGTATTAAAGCTCACTAAATTCTCTTGAACTTACATGTGTTTATCCTTGTTTCAGGTACTGATGAGTGTGCTTGGAGGGACTAGCCAAGAATATGCCAAGGAAGCAGCGACCCGGGTTATTATGCATACAATGGGCTATTTGGAAAAATGGTGTATAGTGGGATTACGCCTTAAAGAGTTTGGCTTCAGGAAACTTTTGTGTTGTAATAAGTTGTGACGAGTCTGATGTGTTATTTTATTTTTAAATTTTTTTATTCCTTTAATAATGAAATTTTAGATTGAATAATAAGAAGAATGTTTTAAGTCAAGTGTACGTATGGACTGATTTAAAAGTTTTGCTAAGTATTATGTGAAATAACACCCAAGATCCAGACTCGATGAATTAGGTCGGATTGAGGACATTTATAATTACATACAGTATAAAATCATCAACATTGCAAGTCATTAAATCAGCACCACCGTCTCCAATTCGGACACTAATACTATTCAGAACGGGCAGCTATTGTCACCAATAACAGCATAACAACATCAATTTTTACAAATAAAATTAAACTCTATTGGGCAGATACAATTAATAAATAGAATAGCCTATCTATAGTGCATTAAACAGTGAGTTTAACACATTCGGACAGCTAAATCTTAAATTCACTATCAACTAATTAGCTTGTATATCACATATGCTATTGTTGCATTTACAACATGGTTTAATTAGCTTAAAGCAGAGAATTTAAATGCTGAAATTTCCAGTGTTCAGACCCCAAATTACTCTTTCGAACACTGACTAAAATCAACATTTATCTCAATTACAACAGCAGCAGAAAAAAAATTGCACTCAAGTATTTGCACAATACACTACAACAATTACATGCTGAAACAATAAGCATCTAACAGCAACTTGTACATTATTTATCAAATTTTTCTTTCACTTCTAACAGCAGAATTTTGGTAACGATATCATGCATTTTAAGCTACAAATTCTTGCTTAACAGTCCTTATAACCGAATCTTCCTGCATGTATTAAACACATTTTAAACATAGATATTTTACTAAACTTCAACGAAAGAGCTTACCAAACAGCTGCCAAACCTACCCTTAAGAGGTTTCTTTCCCCTTCTTGCTGCCACCTTCAGCTAAAACACACCAATCAGTCCATTATTTGAAGAGGAAGCATGATCAATACATAACAATTTCAATTAACAACATTGCATGGTTATTTTTCACACATTAATATCTTAATTCACGGCTGGAAGGAAACTTTTCCCTTCTCCAATTCTCCATTTCCACAAGATATCTAAGATTAAAGAAAAATTTAGGATGTTTACCGAATTTCGTAAGGAACCAGCTCCTAATTGAGCTCAAAATTAACATGCAATAGCTTTCCTCTTCCTTCTTTATTCGAACAGCAAAGAGAATGGCGGAAATAAACAAAATTTTTCCTCTTTCACTCCTTAACTTTCTCACCGTGAAGGTACTCCACCAAGTCAATTTTTTAAGTCCAATCAAGAATATGAAATGTTTCTTCCCACCTTCACCGGCTCCCCCTTTCTCACGATCAAGAAAAAAAATATAAAATAAAACAATCATCTACACACCCCACTCAACCGGCCACAAACGACATTGCATGCATACACCAACTTTCCTATTGTTTAAGCAACCTACCTACATGACATCATTTCCTCTTGAACAACAACAACTTTGTTGATTTTCAACTAATTCACTCTAAACCTTGGCCGGTCATGCTAAAGAAAATTAGCCCATAATCCACTCTCAGTTTGTAATACCAAGTCTAATTTAAAATGTTACCAAATTTTCATATAATGGCTGGTCATATAATTATACTTAAGGGCCTACCACCTGCAATTTTTTCCTTTTTAAAATTTTTTATGCTTAGCCAAAACAATTTAAATACATTAGTATGAAATACAAATAAGTGCAATAATAATAATTTAGATGCTTAGGTAGGAATACACCTAATTAATCTACTTCCAAAAATTCGGGTGTGACATACTTGTACCTTAATTAATTGTCAACTCAATAAAAATTTTTAAACCAAAATTCAATGTTATTTAAAATAAACTCGTAAATATTAAATAATAATATTTACGGACTCTCTCATTAGAAATAGGGTTCCAAAACTACTATTTTTTGACACTACTAAAAATCGGATTGTTACAGCATGCTACAACAATTTTATAATATTCATATTCATTTATTCACAAGAACCAATCAATCATAAAAACAAACAATTTTGATTCTCAATAGTTTTTCTTTTAAGGGAAAAACCAAAGAAGTGAATGTAAATTGTGCATCAGATAGGGTTCTAGGAATGGGAGGTGAGTCATATTTGACCACTTAAAAACCAAGTCTTTCATTGTTAGAGTCAATCTTAGACATGTACCTTCTCATTACCACACTTCTTATGGCAACTGTAAAACCTAAAGAAGTGAATGGAACAATACAATACATGTATTTTCTCATTACCATACTTCTTATTTTTTAATCGATCAAATTGTGGATCATCTCATACATATATATCCAAATTATTATAACACCCAAACTCGGCCTAGACATTACGACCGAATTCGGAAGTGTTACGAAGGAAAGTTATAAATCTGACTTTTTTTTTTTGAAATCATTGTAAACTGTTGTTAGCTTGTAAGCTCGTTTTGTTTGGAAAACGTTTTGTCGTACTTTATTTAATTAAAATCATTGTTCGTTTACGTCTTTCAAATAAATCAAATATTTTTGCAATGGAGTTTCATAAAACGTTATATTTTGGTAAACCAGATTTGTTTTCTTGAAAATAGTTAATTTCAGAAAAGCAGTCATTTTTATAAAAACCGTTTCATCAATCGTCATGCTAGAAAACCAAAATAAAAATCTGAAACCAAAAATAGTCCCAAAAGTCCAGAGAGTCCAAATTACACAAAACTCTCAAAACAAAAATTTAAATAAGCCAAATTCAAGTAATTAAAGTTTTAAAGCAACGTGGACACAACCGAGCTCCCGCCGCACCGGCCCGCCTAAGTCTGAAGGTTACCTGAAATCATCAGACATACAAAGAGTGAGTTTTCTTTTAAAACTTAGTATTGTAACCCATACATATACAGAAATTCAGAGTTGATCACAAGGCATAACATATTCAAACATACACTTAAATACAAAATTGTATCAGAATAGTACAGATGCAAATATATATATATATAAATCCTACCCCCATCCTTTACACACCAACTTCGACCATCCCAATACACCACGTGGGGTATAAAACACCCATCCAGCCCTACACACCATATAGTGTCCTCACGACACTTTCCAAAATAATCGCAGCAGTGCTACCAATATAATGGCGAGTTAATGCCTCACACATAACACTTCCTCCATATAATACATAACCTACCCATAGTCACATACAAACAGAATATTAGATATATCTGAATAACAGATACCAGGATATATATATCAAGCATGCTCGTAAAACAAATATTGAACATGCTTATACATAACAGATCAAACATATAGCATCATATAACGTGCATTTAGGCGTTATTTACGTCCAAATCATACTAACAGAACAATATATTTCATGCTTTAAGGCTTATATAACACATACCAACCCCACAGAAGGCTCACAGTCGATCGGGACGACATGTACGATCCTAGGGAAAAATTCTAAAATTTTGGCCCACACAGCCCAAAATGGCCTAAATCGTGTGTCATAGACGACCTCACACACGGCCTGTCACACGACCGTGTTGCGACAACAAGCCCCAATTTCAATTTTCACCGTTTGTTATTTTGGAGTTTTTCGTTACACATCTAGCTCAATTTTGATGCGAAAATAACCACGAGACCTCTGAAACTGCTAATGAACAGCAATCACACAGACGAACTAGGTCCTTGGAGTAAAACTCAATGATTTTCAATCTTCCCCAAGCCGAACGAAGAAAGCTAAGATATCTGAAATCGCAGCGATTCAAATGAATGATTTATGGACAGAATCAAGAGAAGAAGAAAAAGGGACTTGTAGAGAAAAGAAAGAAAAGAACGTCCGGAAAAAGATAAGTTTTTAAAAAACAAAATAAAATTAAAAATAACATTAAAATTAAGATAATAATCTCAACTCCCTACTACCCCATTAACAATCAAATCCCACCAAAACCGACCCTTGATCCTCATTCAACTACCTCCAAATTTCAATTCTACCAAACCTCTACTACACCACCAATACATGCCCATAGAAACAAAAATTATTGCCAAAGGCCCACTCGGGGATTCAAACATAGGACCCTGGGCCAAATTAACACTTACTATTTAAACTAGTAGACTCATTCTGATATGAGTTGACTGAAAATATAAAATAAGTCAAACAATTACGGATAAGGCTAGGAACAAAAAAATAGCAGAATTTCTAAAAGTAGGACTTGAACCTAAGACCTCAAACACACACCTACATTACTTAACCACTAAAGCAGATATTTAATTGTGATAGAATTCATGAAAACATAATTTAATAAATAAAGGTGTTATAACTCTACCCCTTAAAAGAAATTTCAGCCTCGAAATTTACCTGACTCAAATAGATGCGGATATTGTTGACGAAATGCGTCCTTAGGTTCCCACGTGGCTTCCTCAATGCCATAATTCTACCACAGAAATTTAACAAACGAAATGGGTTTCCTCCTCAAGATTTTTACATCTCGATCTAGAATCTGAATCGGCTCTTCCTTAAAAGTCAAATCTCGTCTAACCCAAATCTCTTCAACAGAAATAACATGAGATGGGTTAGACCAATATCGCCTCAACATAGAGACGTGAAACACATCATGGATATAGTCTAACTTCGGAGGTAACTCCAACTGATAAGCAATCGGTCTTACATTCTTTAAAATCTGATACGACCCAATGAACTTAGGGCTCAACGTGCCCTTACGTCCAAACTGTAGAACTTTCTTCCACGGAGATACCTTGAGGAACACATAATCACCACGGAATACTCAATCTCCCTCATCTTCAGATCTGCGTAGGACTTATATCTATCAGAAACTGTCTTAAGACGATCTCGAATAAGCTTAACCTTATCTTCAATCTCAAAAACCAACTCAGAACCCAAAACCCGTTGCTCACCCAACTTAGTAAGCTGCCATTTGCTAGACTGGAAACTGTTATTGTAGGTGAACTCGGCTAATGGTAGAAAATCCTCCCAACTATCTTGAAAATCAATCACACAACTCCGAAGCATATCCTCCAATATCTGAATCACCCTATGAAATTGACGATTTTTCTAAGGATGGAATGCAGTATTAAAGTCCAATCTCGAACCTAGAACCTCATGAAGTTTTCTCCAAAATCGAGAAGTGAAGCGAGGATCTCTATCAGAAATAATTGAGATTGGTACCCCATAAAGTCTTACAATTTTAGAAATATATAACTTAGCCAACTTTTGAAGAGAATAATCTGTCCAAACAGGAATGAAGTGGGCAGACTTGGTCAACCGATCGACGATTACCCACACAGAATCCTTCTTAGAAGGTGTTAGAGGCAACCAACTAATGAAGTCCATAGTCACACACTCCCATTTCCACATGGGAATCTTAACAGGTTGAAGCACACCCGAAGGCAACTGATGCTCAGTCTTAACTTGTTGGTACGTCAGACAATGAGAATAAAAATCTGTCACCTTTCATTTAAAACTAGGCCACCAGTACAGTTCATTAAGATCCCGATACATCTTATTTCCACCAAGGATGCATAGCATAAAGGCTATTATGTGCTTCCCTCATAGTAAACTGCCTCAAATCAGAATCACCAGGTACACAAACTTGTCCTCAGAAACACAAAACCCCATTACTATTCAACCCAAAATAAGAAGTACTACCATCCTCCACTTGAGGGAAACGCAAAACCAGAGAATCATCCCCCAACTGTTTATCTTGAATCTGATCAATCCAAGTCGGCTTAACTTGCAACTCGAATAATAGACTCCCATCATCAAACAGACTTATGCGAGCAAACATCGCCCTCAAATTAGACGTTGCCCTACAACTAAGAGCATCGGCCACCACGTTGGCCTTAGTCGTGCAGTTGTAGAGCATCGGCCACCACGACTAAGATGGATTAAACTGCTTAAAGATGATACTCAATCGTGTAGTCGTAATCCTTAAGTAGTTTAATCCATCTACGCTGCCTAAGGTTCAACTCCTTTTGGGTAAAAAGATATTTAAGGCTCTTATGATTAATATAAATAATACATCTCTCACCATATAGATAGTGCCTCCAAATCTTTAAGGCAAAGACAACAGCAGCTAACTCGAGATCATGCATCAGATAGTTACCTTCGTGTGACTTAAGTTGTCGGGATGCATAAGCTACAATCTTATCGTCTTGCATTAGTACACAACCCAAACTAACATAAAATGCATCACTGTAAATCACGAACTTTTTACCAAATTCAGGTTGTTTCAGAACAGGAGCCGGAGTCCAAACAGATTTGAGCTTCTCAAAGCTTGATTGCTGCTCATCAGTCCATACAAAAAGGGCTTTCTTACAAAATAGCTTAGTTAGAGGAGTCGCAATAAATGAGAACCCTTCGACAAACCTCCGATAATAGCCCGCAAGACCCAAAAAAACTGCAAATCTCAGAAACATTCCTAGGTTGTTTCCAATCAAGTATAGCCTCAATCTTTCTAGGATCAACTTGGATCCCCTCTATAGATACCACATGCCCCAGAAAAGTTACTTCCTTTAACCATAATTTATATTTTCTCACCTTAGTATAGAGCTATTTCTCTCGCAAAATCTGAAGAACTACTCTAAGATGCTCATCATGATTATCTTCGGTCTTAGAGTATACCAGAATATCATTGATCAAGACCATGATAAACTGATCTAAGTACGGCTGAAAAACTCGGTTTATAAGATCCATAAATAGGCTGGAAACCCAGAAGAGATCATCATAAGCTAGTCGACTATAACCACTGCATTTAGATATCTTTGCAATTCAAATATTATTCCACTGACTATTACAGTCTTCATTAATCCTGCATTATCCCATCCACTAAAGAAATCAATTCAGAAGAAATTTTTGGTTTATACACTCTTTAGATACCATACCTGAATAGGTTAATTACCCGAGAATAACCTTTTTTTCAGCAGCAACATTGTGTATCCCGAATGATCTTCAGAAAAATCTAATATCTCTTCTATAACTCTAATTATTTTCTAACCCATTCTTGGTTCTGACCACATTATTACTTATTCATCCATTGAAATCTTCGATTTTACACTTGTGAGCTTAATCAAGATAAATCTTGTAAATTTCATTGTATAAAACTATACAGGTGAGGGGGTAAAGGTCATAAAGCCTCTAGATTTGACTCTCATATAAATACACATAACATAAAATTCATCATTAGCATACATTATAAAGCATTTATTCATATATGAGTTTCTACTCATCATAAGTAACATTTTTACTCAAATACTTGAGTATCGCATCGCATTCAACATTATCGGAATTAGCTCTGTAGGAAAATATCTCTATCTAAAAATGAAACAAATCTCATCAAAGTTGGGAGATATCACATTATCATAGGTTATATAATGGCATGTATTTATAGATTTCACACATGTTGCATAGGCTACTGGACTATAACCGCTGCATTCAGATATCTTTGCAATTCAAACATTATTCCACTGATTATTACAGTCTTCATTAATCCCACATTATCCCATTCACTAAAGAAATCAATTCAGAAGAAATTTTCGGTTAATACATTCTTTAGATACCATACCTGAATAGGTTGATTACCCGAGAATAACTTTTTTTTCAATAGCGACATTGCGTATCCCAAATGATCTTTAGAAAAATCTAATCTCTTCTAGAACTCTCATTATTTTCTAACCCATTCTCGGCTCTGACCGCATTATTATTCATTCATCCACAGAACTCTTCGATTTACACTTGTGAGCTTAATCAAGATAAATCTTGTGAATTCCATTGTATAAAATTGTGGAGGTGAGGGGGATGAAGGTCGTAAAGCCTCTAAATTTGACTCTCATATAAATACACATAACATAAAATTCATCATAAGCATTGATTGCTGTGTGATAAGTTTTATATTTATGATTGACCGTACTTAAAAACTAACTATTATCACGATAAAGGTAAACATACCTGTCGAACAGTAGTATAGTTTATAGCAAGACCGGATGTCGAACCCACAGGAACTAAAAGTACTAGTAGTAACCTTCTTTTTATTATCTAGCCTAAAAATAAGAGGATTTGTTTTTATCTAAACTAATTAATTAAACTAAAAATGCACAGAAAGTAAATTGGGGAAAAACTTTTGGGAAAACTGATTGATTTAGACAATACCCAAGGAAGAATCCACCTAGACTTCACTTGCTATTAGACTCTGAACTAGACGATTTATTCACTTGACTTGATCCGTATAAATCCCTAATTTATATTATTATCTCTCTCGAGACTAACAACGTCTAACCCTAGGTTGATTAATTGAAATCTCTTTCTAATTAAAACCACTAGTGTTGCATTAACTAGATCTATGGATTCCTTTATTAGGTTTCACCCTAATCCGGCAAAATTATGTCGCCCTATGTCTAGGGTGCAATTCACTCCGCTTAATTATGCTAGATCTACTCTTAGATAGGGACTTTTGCTCCTCTGAATAAGCACATTAATACTTGAATCAATATCCTGGAATATTAAAACAAGAATTAAGAACACATAATTAAGAACAAATCAAGTATTTATCATATAATTCAGAAAATATTAACAAGATCCGTCTTAGGTTTCATCCCCCTTAGGTATTTAGGGGATTTAGTTCATAATTGTAAAAGAAAACATCTCAGAAGAATAATTGTCGAAACCTCTTTAAAAATGGGGAGGGTATTTTGAAAACGAGAGTCGCCACCAACCTTTTAAAGTGTGATTGGATCACTTTATAAAACATTTTGGTCTACGAAATTACGAGAAAACAGTTTGGAGTCGATTCACATTACGAGGAAGGATTAGCAACCTCATGCGCCCAAAATTGGTACCAAATTGAATATTTTCATCTTAATGTCAAAAGCTTGAAAAAATTTAGCAATAAGATCTCTTTTAAAACCATAATAATTTGAGTTGAAAGTCAAAATTCTTTCGTTCTAAAAGAATGCGAACATCACATCCAGCGTAATTGGACACGATATTCATAAACTTTCGTAACAAAAAAATCTCGTAATTTGTAAAATCTCGTAATTTGTAAAATCTATTAAAGGGATACTTTAGATATTTAGACAAACGGGAAATCGCAACCCAGCATGTTAGGGTACTATTTCTCAAATTCCTAAATACAAAAGACATTGCCTTGTTTTTTAAAATTCCTTTTGATTAAATGAAATAAGAAAACGATGATGCATTCAACCTATTACGAAAGATCAACGTTGGATTAATTAAGCTACCTATTTTAACATTTCATGCTAATATAATGTTGAACATGGTAAATATGATATAAATCACACAATATAGTTTAGCATTTCATACATACATAATCACAAATAACATGAATATACACATTATCATTTCATGCAAAAATAAAAAATGTCAAAGATAATGAATATATCAGTACAAATTAAACATATATAATAATATTTCATGCGAATATATTTTTAAAATAACAACATAAATGACCAATTTGCATGCAAATATAACAATAAATAAACAACATGAAAAATAATAAATAATTTACGAGATGAAATTAGTGTGTTAAAACAATGCCTAATAAATACAAAAAAGGGATAAAAACAAAATAAAACAAAAAATATTAAGCCATATATAAGTAATAATAAAAATTTTAAAAAATATATTATATAATATAGTAGCGTGATATACTTATAAAATAATATGCTAAATTGGAGTAAAATTTTGTAGTAAATTTTAAACATAGACATATAATAACAATATATATATTAGTTTATAATAATATACAAGTGCTATTTTTTTATATACTAATAAATAATAGATTATGAAATAATATATATAATAAAAGGAAGATATTATAAGGAATAATATATAATAAAATATGATATATAATATAAAAATATAATATAATGAAATATAAATATATAAATATACTATAAATAAATAATAAATTTTTAAAGTTTTACATAATTAATGAATAATAAAATAATACATAAAATATAAAAATGCAAGGAATAATATATACTACAATATATAATGTATATTAAAATTTATAAGTAAAATGTATAATAATATAAACTATATGATAGATAATATATAAAATAAAAAAATGATATAATAAGTAAAATAAATAATATATATATAGTAAATATATAACATATAATAAAATATGAATATAATAGAATAAATAATATATATAATAAAAATATAACATATAATAAAATTTATAAAAATATATATAATATTATAAATAATATATATTATTTTCCATATAATTAATGTTTATAAAAATAAATAATACATATATTATTTTAAAATAAATTAAATATATATAAAAAGGACTAAAATCGAATTTAATAAAAAAAACTAGGGCTAATTACAAATAAATGAAAATTTGGACTTAATTAAAATACACATCAAAATCTGAGGACTCATTGGGCAATTAGTCCTAATCCCTAAAAACGACGTCATTCTCCAGAACAGATTTTAATGGCCATCAGGACTAAATTGAATTAAATATAAGAGGTTATGGCCAATTTAAAATGAAAATAAAATGAAATCATAAATTTTAAAAAACGGAAGGATCAATTGGGCAATTTGCCCATTTATCAAAAACACGCGGATCTTCCCCGAGTCATTGGGTCAACACGCAGATCCTCTATTGAAACGGTGCCGTTTTAGTGCTTATTGAACTAAGCCAAAACGACACCATTTTTGTAATGCTATATGTAATACCTCAATTTTGCCCGGCCCATTGAAAGCCAAGGCTTAGTCCAAAATATCAAAAAATAATAATAAAAGTTTTTTTTACAGTCCCAGTTACAAAACCCAATAAATAACCAGCCTAATAAACCCTAAACTAACCCAATACCCTTTAGTCTAAACCCCTTTTAACCCAAGTATCAAATTCTAAATTACCCATTACCCTAACCCGATTTCAATAGCCCAAATATTAACCAAATTAAACCCTTTAGACCAACCCAATCCTAGGCCTGCCCAAACCCAATAAGCAACAACCCAACAGGGCCCAAATTCAAAACACCAGGGCAGAAACCCTAGTGATCCTCAGCGCCGAAAACAGCAGACAAGAGCCTTGCCCAGCACGACCTTCAATCACGCTACCATCATCGCAATCGGTGCACCAATCCACCAGAGATCTCGCCACAGACCTATAAAAAAGGGAAAGAAAGACCGAGCAGAATAAGAAAGAAATCGAAGATTGTACTTTCTATATATGTATTCAGGCTATAAAATCAAGGATCAAAAATATTGTAGGGAGGGGAGTTTTGTTTTTTTTTTTTTCTGTTTTAAACACATATATACAAATAG
Source organism: Gossypium anomalum (assembly GCA_025698475.1). Classification (NCBI taxonomy): domain Eukaryota; kingdom Viridiplantae; phylum Streptophyta; class Magnoliopsida; order Malvales; family Malvaceae; genus Gossypium; species Gossypium anomalum. The sequence continues at coordinate 25,449,851 of CM046966.1, forward strand.
TATAGAAGAAATAAAAAAACTCACAGTAGATTCAAAGGTTTTACTATTTATATTCTCTATTATTTCCTTCTTTTTTTATTTATATATATACATGTATTTTTAATAGAACAAACGATCCAAAAACAGATTTAAAAACCAAAGGGAAAACAGTTCATTTTTAAGTTGTAATACACAAAAATACTTTTAAAAATAAAGAGGAGAAGTACTACTTGTGATTCGCCTGGAAAGGGGAGGAATTTTGAACCTCCGACCACCGTGTATGGTGGTGCGTGAGGCGCGTGGGCACCTGGAGCGGTGGTCATCGACCGTTGTTGGAACTCAGGCCAGAGGACGGGGAGGGGGTTTCAGAGCTTTTTTGTTTTTTTTTTAAAATAGGGTGTTAGAAATGAAATTTAAAATCAAAATTTAACTTATATAGGGCCCAGGATCTGACCTGATCCGACCCGGAGGGTCCGCGTGTTTTAAGAAAATGGGATATTTATCCCTTTAGTCCTTTCGTCTTTTCATCTGTTAAATTAAGTTTATTGCAATTTTTAATTTTTGCCCATTATTTTTATTTTGGTTTCAATATGATCCCTGACCTTTTTTAAACACAGAATTAAAACGCTGCCGTTTTGGGAATAGGGTGTTTTGCCCAATGAGTCCCTTTCGTTTTACGCGTGTTTTAATTAGGACTTTAATTCAGCTTTTTTTTTAAATTCGCCCTATAATTTTATTGAACTTCAAATCTAACCCTATATATATATTTTTATTATTATATATATTTTTTATATTGTTATTTATTTTATTCTTAACCTTATTTTTATTTTGTATATAATTATTTTATTATATATTATTTTTCACGAATTATTATTATTATACATTTTGAAGATATTATAATATTATAATTTGTATAATATGTATATTTCGTCATTAGTACTTATTTTACATTATTCTAAACTTATATTTATATATATATTATTTCATTATTTCATTATAAATATAAATTCTTTTACATATTTGATATTTTATACATTATTTTTTTTCTAAACTAATATATTTTATATTTTTTTATAATTATTATTCATATAAATATATTCCTTATTATATATTATATTTTAAATTTATTATTAAATATCACATTTTTTTATATGCTCATTCTATTTATTAATTGTTTAAATTATATATATATTTTTAAAACTTATGTTTTTATTATTATTATATAATATTTGTTTTTTTACTTTAGAATTAATGTATTATTGTTATGCTATGTATTTTATGTGTTATGTAATATCTTAGACTTTTATAATTTATTATGCATATTTATATATATATATATACATTGATATATTGTATTATATGCATCATTTCATTTATTAATCCATTCATGTGTACATTAAATTATTGGATTGTATATTTTATATTTTATGTAGATTCTATTTATCCATTTTCTATGCATGTCATCTATTTTTACTCATACATATTTTACACATTAATATCTACCATGTTTTATATTATTTAATGTTTTATTATTAGTGCATTTATTATGTTTTCTTTTGGGTATATTCCTATTTGCTTACCATGATTATTTTCATTATTCTATTTTGCCCTCTATATAGTGATTGCATTTGTATAAAGTGTTATAATACTTTGTAATATACGTTATTTGAATATCTATGTTTTGTAATACAGAATCGTCACTATAAAAGGTCATTTAAAACAATATTTAAAAGTTTTATAAAAATAAAAGCAATGCTTGATGTTTGGAAACTTCGAGAAAGGTAGTGTCCTAACTTATTGGGTTGCCACTCTTCTCGTTGAGTTCAAAAAATCAAGCACCTTTCTAAAACTTTTTAAAAGATTTCAAAATATGAGCAACTATCTTGAAATTTCAAAGCGTTGCGTCCAAACTTACTGGATATGACGTTTTGACGTCTCAAGATAGGAATTTTTCAAAAATGGTTAGCTTAGTCTCAAATATCTTAAAATAGTGCGTCCTAACTTATTAGATGTAATGCTTTGATTCATTTGATACAAGTGAACCATAATTTTCAAAATCAAAATATTGTAAAGAGGATTACATCTTAAATTTTTGAATTTTCGACATTAAGGACATTTTGATAATCAATTAGGTACCAATTCTTGGGCGTTACAAGGGTGCTAACCCTTCCTTGTATGTAACCGGCTCTCGAACCCATTTTTTTGATTTCGTAGACCAAAACTAATGATTTTAAAACAAAATGTTTTAAAGGTGATCCAATCACACCTAAAAAGATTGGTGGCGACTCCCGTTTTCGTTTCTTAAAGTCGATTCCCGTTTTCCAAAACTCGATTTAAAAATGGTTTGGACAGCTTGGCGATTCCACTGGGGAGAAATAAGAGAGTCAAGCCGAGTAATTGATTATCTCTTGTCTTAATGTCAGAAACTAAAATTTTTAAAATTTAATCCTCTTTACATTACATGTGTTTGTATTATTGCATGTGTTGTATTGCATTTGCATGACCGTTGTGGTCACACCCTTAAGTGGGAGTGAGAAGCTATGTCTTCGTGAGGTTTTCGCCTCCGTACAGGATAGCAGATCACTTTCGGGATACATCCGTACCTATGGTTTTGTGAGATTTTCATCTCCGTGTAGCCATAGGGAAATGTATTCCCTTGAACTGACTCGATTCGAATGAGCCTATAATGGGTGAGGATCGAGGAATCTGCTGGTTCGGGTACCTCAACTTTAGAACTAAATCACATATAGAAGGACCGTAAGAGCTTAACCTAGATAGAATTATACCATAATTATTACCCTTGCAGGTTATCTTTAAGTTTATTGTTATCATGTGATACTAACTATTTCCTTTCTTTTGTTTGCATGACATTTTACATTTATAAAGGTATCGATTCACGGTCAGTTTCTAAGTTAGGAAGTTTTATTATGGAGAACAAACTTCTTGATAGAGTGGAGGGCAACGCTAACGTCCATATATGGTTAGAGCAAACTCAGTTAGTAAAGGAAAATAGTCTAGCCATGGGATATGTGTCAGAGCTGTCAGACTACATTCGTATCAGCGTCACGCAGGATAATCAACATGAATTAAAGGAAATATGGGATCAATGGGGTAGCGAAGCCAAGTAGTTGTTCTACAACAATCATAGGGACTTGCAGTACTTGTTTGACTTGGGAATGGACGAGAATTTGTTTCGGGCCATCACTCAGTGGTGGAATCTTGCATACAGTTACTTTATGTTTGGAAAAGCTGATATGGTACCCGTGGTGGAGGAATATTCGGTTTTGTGGCATTGTCCTATGATTCAAGTTTACTCAAAGGCTGACTGTATTCCAACTTTTGTGAGGAAGTTGATGAACGTCATGGGGAGAATGAGTGAGCTAAAATGGAAAGAGCAGGAGAGAAAAGGGGCAGTCTTGGATTTCCTACCTTTTCTGCCACTGGTGCGTCTTAATGTTATTTCCAATCAAAGCGGAATTGGATACGAGGAAGATTGTTCGACACCCTATGACAAGGCGTGCTATAGGAACTAAAGGGCAGAAGGAAATGTACTCACCAATCATTTCAAGGTGAGCAAGAAGAGTACTGATAGACATTTCTACCATTACAACTGTAGACACTCAATTTTGCCCGGGCCCAGAAATAAGTCTAAAAACAAAAAAAATAATAAACCCAAAAAAAAAAAACGAAGTCCAAGGTTCAGTCCAGAATTACAAATATAATTTGGCATGATCGGAATGGCCCATTACTTGAAAAGATTTAAGGTCCATCTACAAGCTTGACTCATATGGAAATATAATCTTCAATGATTTGCAATCTTAGATGTGATATGCAATCTTAGATATGATACAATCTTAGATATGATTGCAATCTTAGATATGATTACAATCTTAGATATGATTACAATCTTAGATATGATTACAATCTTAGATATGATTGCAATCTTAGATATGATATGCAATCTTGAAGATATGATCTTGTAATCTTGGAGATTTAATTTGTAGATATCCTTTAATCTTAACCGTTGATGTAATTAATCTGTACCGTTGGATTTGGGGAGGCTCAACTATAAATAGAGGCTTCTCCCCTCATTGTAAAGGACACTTGAGTTTTAGGAAGCAAGAAAAATTCTTGAGAGCATTCACTCAAATTTCTCTCCCTCTTGCGTTCTTACTCTCTGTGGTTTGTTATTATTTTATTCTTCATCTAACTTAGTTTTTCAACCTTTTTTTTATTTTAATTTCTTCATTTTTCAAATATGTATATTTATTCCTATCTTTTATACATTTGATTATGTATTTTATATATTATAATATTTAACCTTTTTGTATAGTTTATTTTCAAATATATATTTTCTATGCATGTATATATATTATATTATCATTTCATGTATTTTGAACTATTGCATTATATTTTTATAATTTGTAAATGTTTTATTTATTCATTTTTTTAGTGTGTGTCATTTATCTTATTTGTGCATAGTTTCATTTTTTTATACGCTATGTTTAATTATTTCTGTTATGTGCTATTTTATGATATATATTGTTGTATAATTTTTGCATGTATTATGTTTTTCTTTTAGTTTACTCATGTTTTTATTTGTTTATTATCTTATATTTGCCCAAGTATGATTTTTTTATTAAATGTATGTTCATGTTATTTAGTTTTGTCTTAATGATATTATTTATGTTTGTATGGAAATGTTAGAATATTTTGTACATCTATGCTTCATGATGCATTAATATGTCATCCTAAAACATCATTTAAAATAATATTATAAGGTTTTTTTTAAATAAAAAATAAAAGGCAATGCTTGATGTTTGGAAACTTCGAGAAAGGTAGTGCCCTAACTTACTGGGTTGCCACTTTTCTCGTTGAATTCGAATAGTCAAGCACCCTTCTTAGTGATTTTGAGTTTTCAAAACTTAAACAATTATTTCGAGATTTCAAAACATAGTGTCCTAACTTACTGGATATGGTGTTTTGTTGTTTCGAGATAGAAATTTTCGAAAGACGAGCTTAGTTTCGAAGGTTTTAAAATGTTGCGTCCTAACTTACTGGATGTGATATTTTGACTCGTTTGAAATAAGTGAGCCTTAATTTTTCAAATTAAAACACTCTAATTAAAAAAGAGGATTGTATCTGTAACATCCCGATTTTCGGATTTATTTGTGGGTTTCAATATTTTGGTTAAGTTTTAAAATTTTTGTATTTGAATGAGAAATTAATATTCTAAGTATGGAAATGGGCTTATGGAAGGCCCATGCGTTGGCCAAAATCCGGTTGGATTTTTGAAGTTTTGGATTTAAGAGTTAAGGGTTCTGGTTAGGCGGCCCTTATATAGGGTGATGGGTAATCTGCATCACAAAAAGAGCTGTAGTAAAGTGGCAAGGGTGACGCCACTAAGCTCCTAAAATGTGGCGTGTGGAGCATTGGGGGAAGGCATGGGATCGATCCCCCATGCTGGCAAATAGGTGCAATTATTTTTAGGTGCAGAAAGGGTAAGTGTTGGAGTCCAGGGATTCTGCCAGAGGAGTGTCCGATCAGGTTCAAATGCTTGAATTAAGGAGTGATAAGGGGAGAGATTTAAGGGATTGGGTGAGAGACTAGAGTTGGCCGAATCTAGGGAAGTGAATAGGGAAAATTCGGCAAAGGGGGTTTAGGTGATATATTCGGCACTTAGGGTTTTTTGATGCCGTTTTCTTCTACTCAGTCTCTACAGAAGATTTTCTTTTTTCTTTCTTTTTGCATTCCTAACCGAACTCTCCTCTCTACTATTCTTTTCTCCACTTTCTTTTCCAAAACTATTCCCCAAGCTTTGTTGTTGATCACGCCTTTTTAAAAACACAAAAAAGCCAAAATCACTGTAATCATTGCTTGTGCCGATTTCTTCAAGTCAGGTTTTCTTCTGTGTTCTTTTGTGTTATTTAATCTACAATCAGCTTTTCTTAATTCTAAATACCTAACGGCAATTCTACTTCAAGGGCATCGTCATACAGCATTATTTTCTTCATCACCCAAAAGCCGAAAAATATCATTGGTGTGGGGGCTTATAGCCGAATCTTTAAAAGACTCGTGGGTTCGACTCACCATCGTTTAGAAGTCAAATCGCATCGATTACGTAGAAATCAAAGAGGGGTAAGTGGGTAAGTGCTTTCATCTCGGACATGGTTTTATTATACGATGTTAGGAAAAGCAAAATCCCAAAAATAGGAGGTCATCGATTTGAGCATAAGGCTCTAGGAGTTGTTGTTAACGTTTTCTTTGGTGATTAGAGTCTTCTTAAGCGTTGGATCAAAGGCGTAAATCATTGGAGCAATCGGATTGGTGCAAGCTATTGGTTTTGGCGGAAGGTAAGATTTAAAGGCTTTCTAGGGATATAGCTCGATTTTTGGTTAAGCAATTTTTGAGGTTAGTAATGGAAGGTTGTAAATAAAAAGCGTATAAAAGCGATTGTAGGGCATCGTAAGGGATCTCGGTGCGATGCGTTGCAAACAGGTGTGTCTTGAACACCCTTTCTTTGTTCAAATCGGCAAAAAGCGAAAAATCGAAAACATGGTATTTTATGGACTTGTGAGTATGCGAATGTTCTCAAGTCATGGACTAATGGTTAGACTCGACATCGCAAAGTGGTAAGTTGGCCTCGTCACGAAAAAACGTGAACATCGGTAAGTGGGCCTCGATGGGCCAAAATCGGGCCCAATGGGCTTACGGACCAAGATATGGGTAAGAGATGGGCAAATCAGCCTGTTAGTTAGTTGGTAGACTTGAAATTACCTTTAACTGTAAATATTATTGAAATAACTTATATAGATGTGTAAGTTTACGAATTTACCCCTAAATAGCAAAAATTACCGATATACCCTAGGGTTTAAAATGACCTAAATGCATGATTGATTGATACTGTATTTGTATGATATGTTCTTATATTTATATATATGTTGCATGGGTTTGGGATATTGACGGAGGAAGTGCTTAAAGTGGTTCATCCACGTACTGGAGGTTTTGCCTCACCATACTGATAGAGGCTTTGCCTCACTTTATCGATAAGCCGAGCAATGTCTTTGCAATCTGTGGAGTGTAGGGTTGGGTGGGTTGAGATATTCCCACATGGAGTGTAGAGGTGAGTGCGGGAAGTGTAGCGGTTGGTGGGTTGAGTAGTCTCCCCAAACGGGATTGCATTCATTGTTATTACTGTTACATGTGTTACTGAATTGGGCCTATGGGCCGCACTGTTCTGAAAAAGGGCTAAGGCCTTGTTACTGCATTCTGAAAAGGGCTTCGGTCCACTCGTGTCTTTGTTATTCTGAGTAGGGCTTAGGCCCAATGGGCTCGAGCTGATTTGGGCTTTGGATGGGTTTCTGTATACACTGAGTTTTCCCCAAAACTCACCCCTTTTCTTTCCATCCTTGCAGGTGAGCCCTAATTGGTGGACTTGGAGCTGGGAGGGATTCAGAGTGGCCATGAAGAACAATTCTGGGTTTTTTCGAATAGATCACACTTCTTTTATTTTAATTATTTTCGTTATGTTTCAAGGTTGTAATAAGGCCGCTCATTAAATTATTTTAATTATGGATTATTGAACTGGTTAGCACTAGGGCGCGTTTTATAAAGACTATATGTTTTCAAAATATCTTGGTGACGTGTTAAGCTTTCGCAATTATAAATGTTTTCAAAGTAAATAAACATCTAAACCAGACTTAAACATGATTTATTTTTGTAAACCCACAACATGCTTTAAGTGTGGCAATGGATGTGTGCATGTCTAGGATTGGATCCGGGAAGAGCTTGGTATTTAAGCAGTCCAACAGACTCACCTCCTCTTTTCTGGCTTCCTACCTGGTGCACAGCTTCCATTCACTTAAACGTATCACATCAACGTTTTAAAACACTAAGAAAGAGATTTTTAATGAAACAAATCGCAACTTTTCTCATGTGGCATGCTGAATTCGGCCATAACATCTGGGCCGGGTTTAGGGTGTTACAGTATCTTAAAACTTTTAAACTTCCGACATTAAAGACACTCGATAATCAATTAGGTACCAATTTTTGGGCGTTACGAGGGTGCTAACCCTTCCTCAATGCGTGCGTAACCGACTCCCGAATCCGCTTTTCTCGACTTTCAGTAGACCAAAATTAATGTTTTAAAATAAAACATTTTATAAGGTAATCCAATCACACCTAAAAAGATTGGTGGCGACTCCCGTTTTTGTTTTTCTTAAAGTCGATTCCCATTTTCCAAAAACTCAATTTGAAAATGGTTTCGACAACAACATTTCTCTTTCATATGAAGATGGTCGATGGTAAGAGTGTTGGAAGGAAAGTGATTGACAGAATGCATGGACCTACAAAGGTGAGTTAGATGGAAAGAATTGTGCCTATGATGGTAAAAAGATTACTTATTATAGGACCAAAAAACAAACATGAGTTTACTATGTTGCACTTATCAGAGACAATGGAAATACAAGCCCTAATGGTCTGTCAAAATGGATGCAAAAGAATGAGATTAAAGAAGACCATATCATTTAAGGACCTTTAAAATAGAGATTAACTATGCTGAGAAGATACCCATGTAAGCATTTCAAAATACTTTGCATAGACAGGAATCTGAAAGCTCTCAAAAAACACTAAAGGTGCTGGATATCATTTTAAGGTAGCATGTTAAACAGGAATACTTACTTGTTTGCCAATCTTTCTTTCAAGATAATCAGAACAACTTCACAAACGTTGGAAGAGGTGTCCATAGATGTAGGGATTATCTCATGGGTAAAGCCATAACTCAAATTTGGGATGGTAGTAGATCATTTACGGACCATAAAGGTACAAGCTGATACATTGAGCACGAAATACAAGTTACAGTCAGATCATGGTCAAGAGTTAGCTTTGTTAAGTTAAAAATTTGGGCCATAGGACGAAGGCGTATTTGTAATCCATTCATATGTAAAGATATTCTTTTTCTAAATAAAGTTTTCTAAATGAAATTGAGTCGAGATCAATACCTTTTTGCATTCATGCATTCGCATTACATCACATCGCATCGTATGCATTTAAGTCCATAAAGGGACCCTAATTAAACAAAAAATATTTTAGAGAGTTAATCGGGGATATGGAACAAAGGTTGGAGAAATTAGAGAAAAGGCAAATACAGATGCAAGAGCAGTTGACCAAAATTCAACAAGATATACGTGATCAAATGTTGGAGCTCCAAAGAAATATAATTGGCCAGCTGCGACAGTTACTAGTCGAAAGGCTTGAAAAGAGGAAAAGCCTAGTGGTCAACACTGAAGATGATAATGAGGTCATCGTTTATTCCCTAAATTTTACTCCAATAGAGGTCCAGACTCAACTAGACGCACATCCGCGAAAGATACCAGTTATTATCAAACCCCAACAGCATCAAGTCGGTATGTTGGCACCAGTAAATGATTCGGTAGGCTCAGGTCCTAATTCAGGGAGCAATTTAGCCAGTCTTAGAGAAGCAAGGAAGGCTAGTGTGGAGTGTTCGAAACAATGCGAAGCTCTTAAAAAGAAAGAGTGGAGCTCCCGATACAATACCTCGAGGGCAATGACGAGAAAAGAAAATTAGGTGAAGCTGTTGACTGTAAGACAACCAAGAATGTCAACTACTAGCCATCAGGTTCCTCAAAAGCAAGAATCTAATCCGAGACCAAATCCTGAAAAGCTTCCCTTTATGTTAATTCCAGTGTCGTATAAGGAGCTATATCATAGATTATTTGATGCACATGTAGTGTCCCTGTTTTACATAGAACCGTTGTAGCCTCCATACCCCAAATGGTATGATTTGAACGCTCAATGTGAGTATCATGCGGGACGCACAGGACACTCAATTGAGAATTGCACTGCCTTTAAAAAGATGATCAAAAAACTCATCAAAATAGGTGTTATAAGCTTTGATCATCCCTCTGGGGCAGAGAATTTATTACCTAATCATTTAGATGGGGAGGTGAATTCCATGACGGAAAAGGGCATGGGATCCAAGAATGCACCAAGTTTCAGGGCTTTTGAGCAGGACCTGATGTTGGGGAATCTGAATAACGTATCCGAAGAGGAAACCAAGGAATAAAACTTGTGAGCCCTTGCACATTTGGAAATGTTTTGAACAATGAAATTGTGGAAGTGATCATTGTATTTTAAAGTTAATTTAGAGTAATGTTCAGAACACACTTGTTGTTTTAAAGCTTAGAAATAATAAGATTTCATTTGTGAAGTAGGCTCATGTTTGGACATTGTTGTTTCAATAAAACATATCTTTCATGATTAATTTGAGTAATTGTTCCCTCATTTTTTCTTCATTCATAACATAAATAGTTATTCTTGAATTCATTTATTCCTTGTATATTCTTTTATGCCTATCGAAGATCCCTAGATATCAATGACAGGGGCAACAATACTACAGATTTAGAATTCCTTTTGAGCGCTACATGTGTTTAGAGGAATCTCAGTACTCTAAAGATGACCGAGATTGCGATTTATTTCTAAATTTGTTGAAAATGGTAAAGCAAGAAGAGAAATAAATTCTACCCATAAACAAGGGGTAAAAGATATAGCCTCAGAAGAAAGGAAAGGCTGTAATTTAGAACAAAGCTAGTTTTCCTGTACCTCACATTGATGCTTTGGTGGACAATAGTGCTGGATACTCAGATCTCCGGAGTTCTTTCTTTGTTTGCTTCTCGATAAGAAAAATTCTGATTTTTATGGGCCATAGAAGCAGAACAATCTGTCTGAGTATGACATCGTGACTCAGTGTATGGCGCTAGTTAGGGTGAAGGATCAGTGCTTTACAAACCTGCTTCTAAAAATCAATGCAAAGCTTGGAGGACTGAATTCCATGTTAGTAATTGAGCAAACACCTTCAATACCAATTGTTTCAAAGGTTCCAACTATCATCCTTGGAATGGATGCATTATTTGGCTCTCTTGAGCAGTCTGATATACCGTCAAATAGTTGCGGTGGTTAGTTTCATGAAGTGGCTATTGATTTCCAGTTATAGGGCATCAGGTCGTACACAGTCTCTAAAGCTTGAAATAATAGATTCTCTTTTCAAACCAATTTCTGACAAAGTGGATGAGGGTATCGTAAAGAAGGCTTTCTTAAACTTCTATACAAGTTTAAGGAAAAGGAAGTCTGGTCAAATTATCATAATGAGGGATGGAGTTAGCAAGTAAAAGTTCAATCAAGTATTGAACATTGAGCTGGATCAAGTAATTGAGGCTTGCAAATTTCTTGATAAGAGTTGAAACCCCAAGTTTGTGGTCATTATGGCACAGAAAAATCATCATACTAAGTTTTTTTAGCAGGGATTTTCTGACAAAGATACGGGAATGATTAGAACTACGAGACCTACTCATTATCATGTCCTCTTAGGTCAGATTGGGTTTTCGGCTGATGATCTGCAGGAGCTAGTCCATGCTATATGAAAGAAACGCCACAGACATATCTGTTATGGCCCCTATTCGCTGAGCTCATTTGGTAATTTCACAGTTAGAGTAGTTTATAGAGTTTAAAGATACTTGAGAAACATCATCAAGCCATGGTGGAATGATAACTCCGAGAGCGATTTCTGTACTTCAGCTTCCCAGAATGAAAGATAATGTCAGTAGCTCCATTGAACTATTTTTTATCTAGAGCTTCTGGATTTTAGCTACTATTTGCTTTCTTTGTTTGACAAACGTCAGCCCGAATTTTTGCTGGGGCAAAAGAATTTCATGAGGGGGAACTTGTGCTACAAGAGATTCTTCCCATGCAAAGGATTTCAAAAAGAAATGGATACTAAATGGGAAAAGACCATAGATTCTGAAAAAGCCTCCTCTAGTGGTGCGAAAGATTTACCCAATATAGTGAATTCAGCCTCAATTAAGGAGTATTTTGTCTAAAAATAAAGGGAAGCCAAAGTGAAAACCCGCAAAGGGAACTTTGAGACTTCTATTTCAAAAAAAAAGAAAAGAAAAGAAAAGAAAAGAAAAATGAAAAAGAGAAAAAATGGAGAGGCCAAGGTGAAAACCCGCAAAGGGCGCCTTGAGACCAAAGGGGTTTTGAGATGAAAACCTGAAAGGGCGGCTCAAATTTTGGTGTATAGCAATGACCTTGCTATACCGGAGTCAACAAGTAGTGAAGTGTGTTACATACCGAGGCATCAACAAAGTACTTTGGGTCTTCTAAACATATGTTAAACTCAAAACAGTCCTCATGGAATTTGTATATAGAAGCCCAAGCTACGATATCTAAGGCATTTGATTTTTTGTCTTATTTACTATCTTTGGATTCTCTTTCTTCTCAAAGATAGATCCCTAGATTAATCTCCTTTGTTCTTCTTTTGATAAATCATTCAAACTCTAATTTTCCTTAAGATCAATTTATTATCCATTATTCATAAAGTATGTTGCATTGAAATAATAATGGATGAACTAAAATATCTTTACAAATGAATTTTTGCATATTACTCTGGAAATTTCTAGATAATACAAAGAAACTGAAACATAACAATTGTTTAAGGAATTCCCATTGAGTGAGGATTGGAGGTACTCAAAGAAATTTTCTTCTTTGGTCCAAACGGTGAGTAGACGATGTTGATCCTAAGAGAGGATCATTTCATAAACATCTCCAGTGGGTCGTAACATGTGGAATGGTACAGTGGACCAAATCGATTGAGAGAATTCTAAGCATACGAGCAAAATAGGGTTGGTACTTTGAGTGAAACAAAATGAAAACTTGAATGAATCAAGATATCTAAAATAAAAGTCATTTTCATTTTGCATCATAATTAGGAGCGTTTGACTCATTTCAATCATGGCATCCTAATCATTAGGCATAGGCACATACACATTCTATAGGTTATGTCCTCTAGGGGACAATGAAGATCGAAGATTTCAACATAACATCCCTGTGTTTATAGGGAACAAGTTGAAGATAGCAGATCTGACCTTCATCGAGGCAGATCCAAGATAGAGGATCTTATCTCTCTGTAATAGACGGGGAGTAGATCCAAGATGACAGAACTTATCTCTCTGTATTCGACGGGGAGTAGATTAAAGACATAGCAGATCTGACCTTCATCGGGGCAGATCCAAGATGACAGATCTTATCTCTCTGTATTTGACGGGGAGCAGATCGAAGACATAGCAGATCTAACCTTCATCGGGGCAGATCCAAGATGACAGATCTTATCTCTCCGTAATGGATAGGGAGCAGATCCAAGATGACAAGATCTTATCTCTCTGTATTCGACGGGGAGTAGATCAAAGAGCTAGCAGATCTGACCTTCATCGGGGTAGATCCAAGATGACAGATCTTATCTCTCTGTATTTGACGGAGAGCAGATCGAAGACATAGCTGATTTGGCCTTCGCGTCCTTACGCTGAAGAAAATCTAAGATGATTTGGCATCTCTGTATTGTCAGAGGAAAAATCAAAGTTTGGCGTCTCCATATTCGACGGAGGGCAGACACATAGCAGATCTAACCTTCAGATATTTATATTAAAGTAGATCCAAGATGATTTGGCATTCTTGTGTTTACAAAGAACAAATCGAGGACATAGAAGATTTGACTCTCAGATGTTCTCAAATAGATCCAAGATGATTTGGCGTCTCTGTGTTCGACGGGGAACAGATCGAAGAATTCAAGACTCGGTGAGCCCGGGCAAAATTGGTTCCTTTATATATTTGCTCTATTCCTGTTACACAGTAATGAGCAAAGAGGGGTAACTGTAATACCTCAATTTTGCCCGGCCCATTGGAAGCCAAGGCATAGTCCAAAAATCAAAAAATAATAATAAAAGTTTTTTTTACAGTCTAATTACAAAACCCAATAAATAACCAGCCTAATAAACCCTAAACTAACCCAATACCCTCTAGTCTAAACCCCTTTTGACCCAAGTATCAAATTCTAAATTACCCATTACCCTAACCCAATTTCAGTAGCCCAAATATTAACCAAATTAAACCCTTTAGACCAACCCAATCCTAGGCTGCCCAACCCAATAAGCAACAACCAATGGGCCCAAATTCAAAACACTGTGGCGAAACCCTAGTGATCCTCGTGCACAAAAATAGCAGACAAGAGCCCTGCCTAGCACGACCTTCAATCACGCTGCCATCATCGCAATCGGCACACCAATCCACCGGAGATCTCGCCACAGACCTGCAAAAAAGGGAAAGAAAGACCGAGCAGAACAAAAAAGAAATCAAAGATTGTACTTTCTATATATGAATTCAGGCTATAAAATCAAGGATAAAAAATATTGTAGGGAGGGGAGTTTTCTTTTTTTTTTTTCTGTTTTAAACACATATATACAAACAGTATAGAACAAATAAAAAAACTCACGGCAGATTCAAAGGTTTTACTATTTATATTCTCTATTATTTCCTTCTTTTTTTATTTATATATACATGTATTTTTAATACAACAAACGATCCAAAAACAGATTTAAAAACCAAAGGGAAAACAGTTCATTTTTAAGTTGTAATACACAAAAATACTTTTAAAAATAAAGAGGAGAAGTACTACCTGTGATTCGCCTGGAAAGGGGAGGAATTTTGAACCTCCGACCACCGTGTTGGAACTCAGGCCAGAGGACGGGCAGGGGGTTTTAGAGCTTTTTTTTTTTTTAAAATAGGGTGTTAGAAATGAAATTTAAAATCAAAATTTAACTTATATAAGGCCCAGGATCCGACCCGATCCGACCCGGAGGGTCCGCGTGTTTTAAGAAAATGGGATATTTATCCCTTTAGTCCTTCCGTCTTTTCATCTGTTAAATTAAGTTTATTGCAATTTTTAATTTTTGCCCATTATTTTTATTTTGGTTTCAATATGATCCCTGACCTTTTTTAAACACAGAATTAAAACGCTGCCATTTTGGGAAAAGGATGTTTGGCCCAATGAGTCCCTTTCGTTTTACGCGTGTTTTAATTAGGACCTTAATTCAGCTTTTTTTTTAAATTCGCCTTATAATTTTATTGAACTTCAAATCTAACCCTATATATATATTTTTATTATTATATTTTTTTTATATTGTTATTTATTTTATTCTTAACCTTATTTTTATATTGTATATAATTATTTTATTATATATTATTTACATTATTATTTATTATATATTATTTTTCACAAATTATAATTATACATTTTATCTATATATTATTGTCATTAAAGGTTTTTAACTTGTATTATATACTTATTTTTATTTATATGTTAATAATTACTTTATTTATATTTTATTATTATACATTTTGAATACCTTATAATATTATAATTTGGATAATATATATATTTCGTCATTAGTTACTTATTTTACATTATTCTAAACTTATATTTATATATATATTATCTAATTATTTCATTATAAATATAAATTCTTTTACATATTTGATATTTTATACATTATTTTTTCTAAACTAATATATTTTATATTTTTTATAATTATTATTCATATAAATATATTCCTTATTATATATTATATTTTAAATTTATTATTAAATATCACATTTTTTTATATGCTCATTCTATTTATCAATTGTTTAAATTATATATATATATTTAAAACTTATGTTTTTATTATTATTATATAATATTTGTTTTTTTTACTTTAGAATTAATGTATTATTGTTATGTTATGTATTTTATGTGTTATGTAATATCTTAGACTTTTATAATTTATTTATGCATATTTATATATATACATTGATATATTGTATTATATGCATCATTTCATTTATTAATCCATTCATGTGTACATTAAATTATTGGATTGTATATTTTATATTTTATGTAGATTCTGTTTATCCATTTTCTATGCATGTCATCTATTTTACTCATACATATTTTACACATTAATATCTACCATGTTTTATATTATTTAATGTTTTATTATTAGTGCATTTATTATGTTTTCTTTTGGGTATATTCCTATTTGCTTACCATGATTATTTTCATTATTCTATTTTGCCCTCTATATAGTGATTGCATTTGTATGAAGTGTTATAATACTTTGTAATATACGTTATTTGAATATCTATATTTTGTAATACAGAATCGTCACTCTAAAAGGTCATTTAAAACAATATTTAAAAGTTTTATAAAAATAAAAGCAATGCTTGATGTTTGGAAACTTCGAGAAAGGTAGTGCCCTAACTTATTGGGTTGCCACTCTTCTCGTTGAGTTCAAATAATCAAGCACCTTTCTAAAACTTTTTAAAAGATTTCAAAATACGAGCAACTGTCTTGAAATTTCAAAGCATTGCGTCCAAACTTTCTGGATATGACGTTTTAACGTCTCAAGATAGGGATTTTTCAAAAATGGTTAGCTTAGTCTCGAATATCTTAAAATAGTGCGTCCTAACTTATTGGATGTAATGCTTTGATTCATTTGATACAAGTGAACCCTAATTTTCAAAATCAAAATATTGTAAAGAGGATTGCATCTTGAATTTTTGAATTTCCGACATTAAGAACATTTTGATAATCAATTAGGTACCAATTCTTGGGCGTTACGAGGGTGTTAACCCTTCTTCGTACGTAACCAGCTCCCGAACCTATTTTTTTGATTTCGTAGACCAAAACTAATGATTTTAAAACAAAATGTTTTAAAGGTGATCCAATCACACCTAAAAAGATTGGTGGCGACTCCCGTTTTCATTTTTCTTAAAGTCGATTCCCATTTTCCAAAACTCAATTTAAAAATGGTTTCGACACTATATATGTTAAAACTAAACCCAAAATTCATTTTGTTATCAGTTTTAAAAAAAAAACTTTGAGAACCTCTAAAAGAGGAGAAAAGGGGGCCTCCAGCCCTGGTGTCTGGCCTCCGGCCATTGGACTTCAAGTGCCCACGCGCTATACGCGCCGCCGTACATGACAGTTGGAAGACTAAAGGCCTTCGTTCCTCTCGGAGAATCGCAGGTAAACTCTTCTCCTTCTTACACTTAACCCTTTTTTAAAAAAAAATGATTTATATGCGTTGAACAGAGAAGAAAAAAATATATAACAAAATCACATTTTTAAGTAAACAACTGCTTCTTATTTCTTTATTCTGTGTATATATGTATGTATCTTTTTTGTATCTGTAAAAATCCGTCCTTGTTACAGTGGAATGATTCGGCTTTTATAGCCTCTATTTACAAGTTTGGTTTATTCCCTATTCGATTTCTTACCTTGTTTGCTGTGTTCTTCCTTATCTTTTTGTAGCTGGCGACGAGGAGATTAGTGATGATCAGGCACTGATAACGGCACACCGGCGTTGATTCAGGCGTTAATCATGGCGTGATACGGGGCCTGGAAACACGGCGTCGATGGTAGGTCACTGCGAGATGAACGGACGCGTCTGTTGGGGTGTTTACGGTGCCTAGGGTTTCTAAAACCCTAGGTCGTTTCGCCTTCTGTTAACAGTTTGGGCCTCTTGGGCCCCATTTGATTTTGGGTTAAGGGTGTAACGGGTACTGGGTAGTGGTATAATCGGGTGTGGTCTTATTGGGTTGTAACCGAGTTTTGGGCTTTGTACATGGACTGTATAAACTTTAATAAATTTTTGTTTTTGTTATTTTCATTTATTCATGGGCCGGGCAGAAATGAGCTACTACAACTGCCCCTCTTTGCTTATTGTCGTGTAACGATGATCGAGCAAAGACTATAAAAGGACCCATTTTGCTCTGTATGGCCCAATCTTGAGATCTTTCTTCAAATGGCCTTCAACCTATCTGCAACTTCAGAGGTATTGGACCATAAATATGATAGCTTCAATTCGCTTCACTGTAACTTCAGGAAGGCAATATCTGCTATCTTCAACTTGCTCCCTGCAACCTCAAGGATGCCATATTGATATCTTCGATCTGCTCTCTGACAATACGAAAATGTCAAATCTGCTATTTTTGATCTGCTCTCTGACAATACAGAGACGTCAAATCTACTATCTTTGATCTGCTCTCTGACAATACAGAGATGCCAAATCTGTCATCTTTGATCTACTCTCTGACAATACAGAGACGCCAAATCAGCTATCTTCGATCTGCTCTCTGGCAATACAGAGACGCCAAATCTACTGTCTTCGATCTGCTCTCTGGTAATACAGAGACGCCAAATCAGCTATCTTCGATCTGCTCTCTGGCAATACAGAGACACCAAATCTACTATCTTCGATCTGCTCTCTGGCAATACAGAGATGCCAAATCTGTCATCTTCGATCTGCTCTCTGACAATACAGAAACGCCAATTCATCTTTGGTTTGCTCCTTGTAAACGCAAGGATGCCAAATCATCTTGGATCTACTTCGATGTGAAAACATCTGGAGGTTAGATCTGCTATGCTTTAGCCTATTACCCTACTACTTAAGGGGTTAAGGTGCATCAATCTTCATTGTCCCTTGAAGGACATAACCTGTATAATGTGTATGATTTCATGCCTAATGATTAGGATGCTATGATCGAAGTGAGTCAAATGCTCCTAATTAAACCTGTTATAATGCAAAATGTTTATGAATGTGACCCCTATCCTAGACGTCACCACTCATTCCTTCGTTGAAGTTTATCTCGAAGTATCATTCCTACTCAGCCTGTGGGTTTGTACCATTCTTCAAATGCTATGACCCACCGAAAATGTCTGTAAGATGATCCTCTCCTAGGATCGAATCGTTTGGTTTGTCCAATCATCATTTTGGACTAAAGAAAGAATTTCCTCAAAACCTCACTTACGTGAATTCCTCGAACAATTATTCTGTTTTAGTTTCTTGTATTATCTAGAAATGTCCAGAGTTATGAACAAAACTTCATTTGTGAAAATTATTTAGTTCATCTATCATTATTTTAATGCAACATACTTTAAGAATAATGGAAGATGAATTTAATCTTGAGAATAATTAGATTTGAATGAACTTGTCAAAAATACAAAGGAAATTAATCTGATAGCCTATCTTTGAGAAGAAAGAGAATCTAAAGATAGCAAACAAGACAAAAGTTAGATGCCCTAGATATCGTCGCTTGAGCATTTATACACCAACTCCATGAAGACTTTCTTGAGTTCAACATGTGTTTAAAAGATCCAAAGTACTTTGTTGATGCACCGATATGCAACGCGCTTCGTTCTTTGTTGAATCCAATATAGCAAGATTATCGTGTGCTCTTTAAAATTTGAGCTGCCCTTTTAGGTTTTCAACTCAAAACCCTTTGGTCACAAGGTGCCCTTTGCGAGTTTTCACATTGGCCTCTCCATTTTTCTTTTTTTTTTCGAAAACTCAAGGTGCCATTTGCGGGTTTTCACCCTGGATTCTCCTCTCCTTTAGACAAAGTACTTTTTGACTGAGTCTGAATTCACTGGATTGGGTAAACTCTTCCCATCCATTTCTGTTAAGATCAATTCACCCCCAGAGAAGGCCTTCTTCACGACATACGGCCCTTACCAATTTGGCATCCATTTTCCTCTAAAGTCCTTCTGAATGGGAAGGATCTTTTTCAGCACAAGATCCCCCTCGTGGAATTCTCTTAGTCGCACTTTCTTGTCATAAGCTTGCATCATTCGCTTTTGATACATCTGACAATGACGAATGGCCCTTAGCCTCTTTTCCTCAATCAAGTTTAACTGATCATATCGCGATTGTATCCATTCAGCTTCATCCAACTTTATTTCTGACAAGACTCGAAGAGACGGTATTTCTACTTCAATGGGTAACACTGCTTCCATCCCATAAACCAACGAGAAAGGAGTTTCCCCAGTAGAGGTTCTGACAGATATTTGATAGGCAAAGAGTGCAAACGGTAGTTTCTCATGCCAATCTCTATAAGTCTCAGTCATCTTCCCCACTATCCTTTTGATGTTCTTGTTGGTACTTTTCTATCGCCCCATTCATTTTTTTAGCGTACGGAGAAGAGTTATGATGCTTAATCTTGAACTGACTGCAAACTTCTACTATTGTTCTGTTGTTCAAGTTCAATGCATTGTCTGATATGATCCTTTCAGGCATCCCATACTGACAAATGATCTCTTTCTTCAAGAATCGACTTACAGCTGACTTAGTAACATTTGCATAAGAAGCAGCCTCTACCTACTTCGTGAAGTAATCAATGACCACAAAAATAAAGCGATGCCCATTTGAAGCTTTTGGTGATATTGGCCCAATGACATCCATGCCCCACATGGAAAAAGGCCATGGAGAAGTCATAATATGTAGAGGTGAAGGTGGTACATGAATCTTGTCTCCATAAATCTGACATTTATGGCATTTCTTGGCGTAGTTGATACAATCCCCTTCCATAGTAGACCAATAGTATCCAAACCTCATGATTTGTCTAGCCATCGTGAAACCATTAGCGTGTGTCCCACAAACACCCTCGTGAACTTCTTCCAAGATTAACTTAGCTTCCACGGCATCAACACATCTCAACAGTACTTGGTCCTTTCTTCTTTTGTACAAGATGTCCCCATCCAAAACGTAATCGCAGGCTAATCTCCTTAAAGTTTGGTTATCATTTTTAGTTATCTGTTCTGGGTATTTATGATCTCTCACATATCATAATATATCCTGATACCAAGGGTTATCATCCTTTTCTTCTTCCTCAATGTTACAACAGCGAGCTGGAGCCTCAAAGATACTCATCTGAATGGGTTACATCTCCTCCTCTTTATTCGCTTTAATCATTGAAGCCAAGGTTGCTAGAGCATCTACCATCTGGTTTTCGTCTCGTGAGATATAATTGAAAGTGATGTCATCGAACTCCTTAAGTAACCCCAAAACTACCTTTCGGTAATTGATCAATTTAGGATCCCTTGTCTCCCATTCACCTTTAAGCTAGTAAATTACCAACGCAGAGTCTCCATATACTTTCAAGGTTCTTATTTCTCGCTCTATAGCCGCTCAGAGTCCCATGATGTACGCTTCATACTTGGCCATATTGTTTGTGCAATCAAAATCCAACTTGCACGTGAATGGATAATAATTGCCATTTGGAGATACCAGGACTGCCCCAATTCCATTTCCCACCGTATTGGATGCCCCATCAAAGCTTAACTTCCAAGGATAATCCTCTGTAGTTGCTACGCATATCAACTCCTCATTTGGGAAATCAAAATTCAACAGCTCATAGTCCTCTAGAGCTCTACTAGCCAGAAATTCCACTATCGTGCTTCCTTTTATAGCCTTACTGCTCACATAGATTATGTCAAATTCAGAGCGCACTTGCCACCTCGTCATTCTCCATTCAAAGCTGTTGACTCCATCATATACTTCAAAGGATCAAGTTTTGAAATAAGCCAAGTAGTATGATATAGCATGTACTGTCTTAACCTTCGAGTCGTCCAGATTAAAGCACAACACAATTTCTCAATTGGCGAATATCTCATCTCACACTCCGTAAATTTCTTACTGAAGTAGTATATCGCCTTTTTCTTTCTTCCCGACTCGTCATGTTGGCCAAGCACACATCCCATAGAATTACTAAACACTGATAAGTACAGAATTAATGGTCTATCTGGACTAGGCGGAGATAACACTAGAGCATTTAACAAGTATTGCTTAACCTTATCAAAAGCATTTTAGCATTCCTCATCCCAAGTACCTTAGTTGTGTTTTCTAAGGAGGTGAAATATAGGATCACATTTCTCGATTAATTGTGAAATAAACCGAGCAATATAATTCAATCTTCCAAGAAAACCCCGAACTTCCTTCTGAGTACGTGGTGGAGGCAATTCTCGTATGGCTCTAACTTTTTCTGAGTTAACTTCTATTCCCTTTTCGCTGACCAAAAAGCCTAATAACTTCTCCGATCTAGCTCTAAAGATGTACTTTGCCGGATTAAGCTTCAACTGAAATTTCCTTAATCTCAGGAACAACTTCCTCAAAACATCAATAAGTTCCTTCTCTGTTCGAGATTTAGCAATCATGTCAGCAACATACACCTCAATTTCTTTGTGCATTATATCGTGGAATAAAGTTACCATAGCCCTTTGGTATGTTGCCCTTGCATTCTTTAGCCCGAAGGGCATTACCTTGTAACAAAAGGTGCCCCACAATGTTATAAAGGTAGTTTTATCCATGTCCTCAGGATGCATCTTTATCTGATTGTACCCTAAGAAACCATCCATGAAGGAGAACAACGAATATCCCGCTGTGTTGTCTACCAAAGTGTCTATGTGTGGCAGAGGGAAATTATCTTTTGGGCTTGCTTTGTTCAGATCTCTGTAATCAATGCACATTGTACCTTCCCATCCTTCTTAGAGACTGGTACTATATTAGCTACCCATTTAGAGTACTTCACCTCTTGTAAGAATCCTGCATCGAACTGCTTCTTGACTTCGTCCCTTATTTTCAATACGATATCTGGCTTCATTCTTCGCAACTTCTGTTGGAATGGCTTATAATCCTGTCTTATTGGAAGACGATGCACCACAATATCGGTATTTAACCCTGGCATATCTTGATAGGACCATGCAAAGATATCTTTGAACTCACGTAGCAACTCAATCAGTCATTGCCTTGTATTCTCGGCAATATGAGTGCCAATTTTCACCTCTTTCCCTTCCTCTAGGGCTATATTCTCTATTGCCTCTTTCTCATGGGGCATGATTTGTTTCTCCTCCTGTTTCACCATCCTCAACAGATCTAGAGACACATCACAATCCTGGGCATCTCCAAAATCCTAAGATTCCTCTAAACATATGTCTTGCTCGCGAGAAAAATTAGGATTTGTAATATCAGTGCTCATGTCATTAATATCCAGGGACCTGTGAAGTATAAGGAATATATAAAGAATGAATGAATTTAAGAATGATTATTTATGTGCTATGAATGAAAGAATAAGAATTTCAAAAGTTTAACAAAATATTGGTTGATAAAAATAATACTCGTTCAAATTGATAAAAGTTATGTTTTATTAAAAAAAAATAGATGATCGTAAGCCCATTTCACAAATGTAATCCTATTACTCCTAGGCTCTAAAGTAACAATAACGTTTCGAGAATTACTCTGAAAAATTCCTAAAGACTACAGGAAGCTCCTCCACAGTCCAATTGTTCAGAGAGCTTCCCGATTCGTAAGGGCGAATGCCCTCAAGGTTTTCTTGCTCCGATCCTTCGTCGTGTATAGTATTAATCTGATGTCTTTCTTCTATAAGTAACCCTCCTGATATAAAGGCTTGGGATATTAGAGGGAATGTCATCGGCTCCCACTCTACTTCTCTTCCATTAAGGGGCGCCCTTCTTCCCTATTGGCGCTTCTCAACTTCCTTCCTCCTTTGCTTATAGTCTGGCTTAAAGCCCAGACCAAAGCGATCTCTCTTCTCTTTCAGTTCTGGGATTTGAGTCCCTTATTACAAGTATTTTTCTAACCCTCTTCCTAGTAAGACTCCCTTTCCCACCATCATTTGTAGAGTCATCCTCGTAGCTCTTGCTATCTTTGGCACCGGTAGCTCACTCGCTTCTGAAATGAAGGTTGCATTCACAAATTCTAAAGAGCGAAAGGAACACTCAATAGACTCTTCGTTCGTCTTGACATAAGGGGCCTTGCTAGTGACTACAGCTATAATGTCCTCCTCTGTATTGATGGTTACTAACCATCCATCCGTCACTAACTTTAATTTCTGGTGCAACGATGAGGGCACCGCTCTCGCTGAGTGTATCCATGGCCTCCCTAATAAGAAATTGTAGGAGGGCTTGATGTCCATCACCAAGAAGTCTATTTCGTATATACTCGGCCCAATTTCCAAGAGGATGTCAATCCTTCCCATCACCTTCCTTTCTGTACCGTCGAAGGCTCTTACCACATTTTGACATGCCTTCATGTGAGAATCGTCAATGGGTAATCTGTTCAATGTAGACAACTGTAGAACATTCAAGGCCGATCCATTATCGACGAGCACGCTTGGGAGTGTGTACCCCTTACATCGAGTAGTGATGTGCAAGGCCTTAGTTGACCCCCTACCCCTTTGTGGGATTTCATCATCATTAAAGTAGATGAAATTATCCGCACTTATGTTATTCACCAACCGGTCCAGCTTGTTAACGGATATGTCATGGGTGACATATGTTTCGTTGAGCACCTTCATCAATGCATCCCGATGCACCTCAGAACTCAGAAGTAAAGCCAATACTGATATGCGAGCTGGCTGCCTATGCAACTGCTCGACCACGCTATACTCACTATGCTTAAGGAACTTTAGAAATTCCTTAGCCTCCTCCTCCTTTACTATCTCTTTTACAGGCACTTCAGCCTCTTTCTCCTTTTCCGCACTAACATTCTTTATTTTTGTGGGCTCCTCTCTGACGCCCACCGTATCATACCGCTTCCCACTCCGCGTATGGGAACCCTCAACTTATACATGCTTAGACGTACTGGCTATACTCTCCTCCTCTGGCACTGTCACACTACAGTCATAACTCCATGGTACCCTCTTCCTATCCTTATAAGGGAAAAGCGTAGGCTTATGGATAATGACCTTAGGCACCGTTTGTGCCCCTACTTCATTATTCCCAAGCAGGGAAATAATAATCCTTGGCCAATAAGTTCCTTTCTGTTCATCCTCCAGCATATATACTTGTTTTTCACAAGAGCTACCTTCAAAAATTTGTAGCTCTTTGTTGTCTATAAAGCCTTGCACCAAGGCCTTGAATTCTTCACAATCTTGAACTTCATGTCCTTCTTTCTCATGGAACTCACCATAGTTCCTTGTTTCTCTTCTCTCGTTTTTAGAGGTTAACATACCTCTCTTCATCATCTCCTCCCAAATCACTTTCATAGGCATCCTCACCTCAGCAACATCTTCCTTCATTCTCCTCTCACTGGCTTCGCCAATGGCATTCACTCCTTGTTCGCTATGATTTGGCAACGGGTTTTTAGTATTAGGGGTATTGTCGAACTTTACTACCCCTATCTTAATAAGCCCCTCTACGGCCTTCTTAAAACTGATACAGTTTTCGATCGAATGCCCTGGTGTTCCAGCATGGTATTCGCATCTGGCATTTGCGTCATACCCTTTGGGATATAGGGGTTGCAGTGGTTTCAAGTGAAAAGGAGAAATAGCATGTGCATTGTAGAAGCTTTGATAAAGCTCACGATACGTCACGGGGATAGGTGTGAATTGTATCCTTTCAGAATTCTGCCTTGTACCCGACTCCTGCATTTGAGAACTCTGTTGCTCAACCGCAGTTGTTTTAGGTTGACCAACTGTGATTGCCCTCGTGTTAAAGGTGCTTGTGTTATTCACTTCACTATCCTTTCTCTTTGGGGCCAATATTTTGGTTGCTTCCCCCTCGATTTTGCCATCCCTTATGGCATTCTCGATCATCTCTCCCGCCATGACTAAATCTGTAAAGCTTTTAGTGGTACTCCTAATCATGTGAGTGATGAATGGAGCCTTTAGAGTGTTGATGAACAACATGGTAGTCTCCTTCTCCAACAACGGTGGTTGAACTTGCATTGCCACCTCTCTCCATCTCTGTGCATATTGCCTAAAATTTTCATTAGGCTTTTTCTCCATGTTTTGTAGCGTGATCCCATCCGGAGTCATGTTAGTCACATGATTGTACTGCTGCATGAAGGCTTGTGCAAGATCCCTCCATGAACTTATTTTGGCCCGGCTCAGTTGATTATACCACTTGGCCGCTGCCCCAACCAAACTATCCTAAAAATAATAGATCAATAATTGATCATTGTTTACATAACTAGTCATCCATCTGCAGAACATGGTAACATGGGCTTCCGGGCAAGTAGTCCCATTGTACTTCTCGAATTCCAGCATTTTGAACTTATGGAGAAGCACCAAATCTGAGACTAAACTTAAGTCCTTAGCATCCATTCCCTGACGATTATCAGCGTTTTTTAATGCCCTAAATTTCTCCTCTAACCATCTGCAGCGTTCCTCTAATTGCCTTGATGATTCGAGTCTCATTTCTTCCCTCTCAGCTACATCTAGATCGAGGATAACTGGGTTGGCAGGATTGTCTCCAGGATTGAATCCCGAACCAGTTTGAAAGTTCATGGGTATTCCAGTATCGACTTGACCCTGTTAAGGCCTTATTGTGACAGACGGCCCTAGGGAATATGCCTCAGGTTGGGTCTGCACATGAGGCGGGGTAAAACCCAGAGGATGATCCTCATTATCTCCTTCAGTAATGGTCATAGGGGCTTTTCCTTTATCCGTTGCCCCTTTCAATAACTGAGCCATTTCAGCCATCATATTCCTCTGAGCCTCCAACATTTGATCCTTCATCTCTTGTTGGATTTTTGACAGTTGCTCCTGCAACTACTCTTGCATTTCTTTCTGAATCTGCTCAAGTCTTTGATCCATTTTCTTTAACTTAGTATGTGTACCGTAAGGATGTGTTGCTTCCAGGTTTTCTTTCTCTTACTCTCTCTTTCTCCCTAATAATTTTAACTAATTAGAGTCTTTCTATAAATTTGAATGCATATAATGCAATGAGATGTGAATGCATGAATGAAAAAGATATCGATTTGGATTCAATTTCTTTTAGAAAACGTTATTTAAGAAACAATTAAACAAAACAGATTACAAATACGCCTTTGCCCTCAGGCCTAGAGTTTTAACCCTATCTAATAACAAAGCTAACTCTTGACCTTTATCTGACACTGATTCATACTTTGTGCTTAATACATGGGCTAGCATTGCCATATCTTGCAGATGGTCAGCAACCTCTCTAATCTGGACTATGGCTTCTCCCATCAGATAATCTCTATCTCCTACTTGATCCCGAATATGGTGAAGTTCTCCCTTCCACTGTTATTCTCTTGCCTCGAGCTGCTCAATCCGTAGCTCACAGTCCTGTAGTGCTGCTTCCAACCTTCCAATATTGTGCTTCATTTCCTCGATCTTATCCAAGCTTGCCTTTACCTCGATCACAGAGTTACGACTTCGGTGATGATGAAGAGATCGTCCAAGCTCAGCCACCTTAGTTTTTAATGCTTGATTTTCCTTTTTTAGGGCCTGATTATGTGACTGTATCTCTTGGAACTTTTTCTCCCAATACTCAGTTTTGACCATTTCCTCTTGGATCTCTTGCTGCCACTGCTTTGAAGATCTCCCTAATCCAACCCTTTTCAACGTTACCTGGGCCTTTTTGTAATATGTCTTTAAATCATCTAGATTTTTCTTGATCTTTCTCTTTTCCTTTTTCACCTTCTCGACTTCCCTCTTTTGAACGACGTCAAGACTCAAGTATATTTTTTCCTCTTCGAGCTTCTCAATCCTCTTTTCAAGCTCCAAATTCTTTCTCTTGAACTCTTACTTTATAACCTCCAACTCTGATGGAATCACTCGTAAGCTCTCCTCTAATGATCGAGCCACCCCCAAAATGGGCCTAGGGACATTATCATTGATTTTCCTACTAAACCACCCTTTATACTCAAGGGTTGACGTCGAGCCTTCGGTCAAGATCTTCATACAAAAAGGCTTCT
Source organism: Gossypium anomalum (assembly GCA_025698475.1). Classification (NCBI taxonomy): domain Eukaryota; kingdom Viridiplantae; phylum Streptophyta; class Magnoliopsida; order Malvales; family Malvaceae; genus Gossypium; species Gossypium anomalum. The sequence goes on from CM046966.1 coordinate 25,477,234, forward strand.
TCCAAGCCTCATAAATCTCTCGCATCCTCTTCTTATAGTGATCTCTTTTATAAGAGAAATCACTTTGAGCTAAACCCTGTGTAGCCGGTATGAACTGCCTTGCTCGATATTGCCTTAGAACAAGTAATGGTGCATATCCAACAACTCCCCAAATTCCTGGCAGAGGGACCCAATCAAAACTGCCACAGTAGTAAAGGACTTCACTAGGAACCAACTCCACATGACATCTTTCTCTCGAAGATTCTGAAGAATATCTATCCACCTCTCCTCTGAAATGTCATCTCTCCTAGGCATGTCTACTGCTTCCTTTAACAGAGAGTAGTCTTTGAAGAACACTCAGCAAGGAACCTTATCAACCTTCCAAAAATGACTGTGAAACCAAACCAACAGCAACTATGCACATCCAATGAACCTTCCTTCATTAGCTCTTCGACATGCGCTCAAGGATCTAAACATTTCAGCTAGGATTACAGGCACAAGTGTGTTCTGTTTACCAAGTCGATCGAATAAATCCGTAACCGTCTCATCTATGTGTCCCAAAGCCTTTGGGAAGATCACTAAACCATAAATACTTAAAGCCAGGACATCAACCCTTTTCTTTACGTCTGGATGTGTCAATATCAAATCCCTCAAAACGGCCCATAGAATGCACTTACTATTACCCTTTTGCTGCACACGAGCTATAGCCCACTGCTCACTCATCCCAGTAATCATTATCAACTTCTTCGTAAAAGTTGGAAGGCTAGCAGGCCTAACATAAGCCTTGTAACCCAGAATTCTCGGGCAACGCAGTAAAGCCGTATACTCCTCCAAAGTAGGTACAAGATCAACATCAACAAATGTAAAGCAACAATAAGCGGGGTTCCAGAACTGTACCATAGCTCGAAACAAGTGCCTATCTACTTTGACGTCTAACAAATAGGGAAGGTCTCTATAATTCTGATAGAAAAGCTGCTTAGCCTCGTCATCCCATTGGGCCCAAATGTCTCTCAACTCCTGAAACTCATTCTGCGTTGAATTAATACGGGTGAAGTCTCATAACTCTGATATATGCCCCTCAGTGACACTATCTCCTTTCTCTAACTGGTGTTCTCTGACCAGGTACAGACAGAGGCATTGTCCTCTACTTTATCAAGATATTCGTTCCCCATTACAAAACTTTCTAACCCAGAAATCGAACCGTGAATCGATACCTTTGAATGTTGAATGTCATGCAATGATAGCAAAACAAAATAAATAAGTATCGTATAAAAGTATAACAAACACTTATAAGGGTAGTTTACTAAGAGTTATCACCATAATCCCTAGGGTAAGTGCTTAAAGTTCACTATATGAGTTTCAGTTCTAAAACGAGGATACCTGAACCAGCAGATTCCTCGATCCTCACCATTATAGGCTCATATAGACCAAGTTCAGTTCAGGGGGACACATTTCCCTATGAGTATACGGAGATGAAAATCTCACAAAGACATAGGTACAGTATCCCAGAAGCAATCCACTAGCCCATACGAAGGTGAAAACCTCATGAAAGCGTAGCTTCTCACTCCCACTTAAGGGTACGACCACAACGGTTATGCAAATGCAATGTACGGCAATAGGATAACAAACATATGCAGCAAACACATGTAAAAAGGATCAAATTTATTCCAACCTTCCGACATTAAGACAGAAAATAATCAATTTCTTGGCTCGACTCTCTTAAGTCCCCAGTGGAGTCGCCAAGCTGTCAAAACCTCTTTAAAAATGGGGAGGGTATTTTGAAAACGGGAGTCGCCACCAACCTTTTAAAGTTTGATTGGATCACTTTATAAAACATTTTGGTCTCTGAAATTACGAGAAAATAGGTTCGAGAGTCGATTCACGCATACGAGGAAGGATTAGCACCCTCATGCGCCCAAAATTGGTACCAAATTGAATATTTTCATCTTAATGTCAAAAGCTTGAAAAAATTTAGCAATAAGATCTCTTTTAAAACCATAATAGTTTGAGTTGAAAGTCAAAATTCTTTCGTTCCAAAAGAATGCAAACATCACATCCAGCGTAATTGGACACGATATTCATAAACTTTCGTAACAAAAAAATCTCGTAATTTGTAAAATCTCGTAATTTGTAAAATCTATTAAAAGGACACTTTAGATATTTAGACAAACGGGAAATCGCAACCCAGCATGTTAGGGTACTATTTCTCGAATTCCTAAATACAAAAGACATTGCCTTGTTTTTTAAAATTCCTTTTGATTAAATGAAATAAGAAAATGATGATGCATTCAACCTATTACGAAAGATCAACGTTGGATTAATTAAGCTACCTATTTTAACATTTCATTCTAATATAATGTTGAACATGGTAAATATGACATAAATCACACAATATACTTTAGCATTTCATACATATATAATCACAAATAACATGAATATACACATTATCATTTCATGCAAAAATACAAAATGTCAAAGATAATGAATATATCAGTACAAATTAAACATATATAATAATATTTCATGCAAATATATTTTTAAAATAACAACATAAATGACCAATTTGCATGCAAATATAACAATAAATAAACAATATGAAAAATAATAAATAATTTACGAGATGAAATTAGTGTGTTAAAACAATGCCTAATAAATACAAAAAAGGGATAAAAACAAAATAAAACAAAAAATATTAAGCCATATATAAGTAATAATAAAAATTTAAAAAAAAATATGTTATATAATATTGTAGGTTGATATACTTATAAAATAATATGCTAAATTGGAGTGAAATTTTGTAGTAAATTTTGAACATAGACATATAATAACAATATATATATATATTAGTTTATAATAATTTACAAGTGCTATTTTTTTATATACCAATAAATAATAGATTATGAAATAATATATATAATAAAAGGAAGATATTATAAGGAATAATATATAATAAAATATGATATATAATATAAAAATAAAATATAATGAAATATAAATATATAAATATACTATTATTAAATAATAAATTTTTAAAGTTTTACATAATTAATGAATAATAAAATAATACATAAAATATAAAAAAATGCAAGGAATAATATATAGTACAATATATAATGTATACTAAAATTTATAAGTAAAATGTATAATAATATAAACTATATGATAGATAATATATAAAATAAAAAAATGATATAATAAGTAAAATAAATAATATATATATAGTAAATATATATAACATATAATAAAATATGAATATAATAGAATAAATAATATATATAATAAAAATATAACATATAATAAAATTTATAAAAATGTATATAATATTATAAATAATATATATTATTTTCCATGTAATTAATGTTTATAAAAATAAATAATACATATATTATTTTAAAATAAATTAAATATATATAAAAAGGACTAAAATCGAATTTAATAAAAAAACTAGGGCTAATTACAAATAAATGAAAATTTGGACTTAATTAAAATACACATCAAAATCTGAGGGACTCATTAGGCAATTAGCCCTAATCCCTAAAAACGACGTCGTTCTCCAGAACAGATTTTAATGGCCATCGGGACTAAATTGAATTAAATATAAGAGGTTAGGGCCAATTTAAAATAAAAATAAAATGAGATCATAAATTTTAAAAAATAGAAGGATCAATTGGGCAATTTGCCCATTTATTAAAAACACGCGGATCCTCCCCGGGTCATCGGGTCAACATGCGGATCCTCTGGTGAAACAGTGCCGTTTTAGTGCTGATTAAACTAAGCCAAAACGACACCGTTTTTGTAATGTTATATATGTTAAAACTAAACCCAAAATTCATTTTGTTATCAGTTTAAAAAAAAACTTTGAGATCCTTTGAAAGAGGAGAAAAGGGGGCCTCCGGCCACTGGACTTCAAGCGCTCACGTGCTATACGCGCCGCCGTACATGGCGGTTGGAAGACTAAAGGCCTTTGTTCCTCTCGGCGAATCGTAGGTAAACTCTTCTGCTTCTTACACTTAACCCTTTTTTTTTTTAAACGATTTATATGCGTTGAACAGAGAAGAAAAAAAATAACAAAATCACCTTTTTTAAGTAAACAACTGCTTCTTATTTCTTTCTTCTGTGTATATATGTATGTATCTTTTTTGTATCTGTAAAAATCCGTCCTTGTTACAGTGGAATGATTCGGCTTTTATAGCCTCCATTTACAAGTTTGGTTTATTCCCTATTCGATTTCTTGCCTTGTTTGTTGTGTTCTTCCTTCTCTTTTTGCAGGTGACGACGAGGAGACTAGCGATGATCGGGCACGGATAACGGCACACCGGCGTTGATTCAGGCGTTAATCATGGCGTGATACGGGGCCTGGAAACACGGCGTCGATGGTGGGTCACTGCGAGACGAACAGACGCGTCTGTTGGGGTGTTTGTGGCACCTAGGGTTTCTAAAACCCTAGGCCCTTCCGCCTTCTGTTAACAGTTTGGGCCTCTTGGGCCCGTTTGTTTTTGGGTTAAGGGTGTAACGGGTACTGGGTAGTGGTATAATTGGGTGTGGTCTTATTGGGTTGTAACCGGGTTTTGGGCTTTGTATATGGACTGTATAAACTTTAATAAATTTTTTTTTTTGTTATTTTCATTTATTCATGGGCCGGGCAGAAATGGGCTTCTACAATAATAATAACAAAGCATAAAGAAAACCCAAAAACCCCTGAAGGAAATTGAAGGGAGATCTTCAGTCTTGAAGGAGAATCTGACTTCTGAGATGGATCAATCGGCTTTCTTTGAGTCAATCCTTGCTTCCTACTCTCTGTATATCTTTTAATCCTCCTCTAGGGTGTTTAAATAGGCTTTAGAATGCTTCAAAACCCTCAAAATTGCCCTTTTCCGAATAGAATTAAACTTGGGCTCGACAGGGACACGGTCGTGTGCCACGCCCATGTGCAATTGCTTCAAACCATGTTAAAGACTGTTAAATAGACATGCCCGTGTGGGGTGGCTTAGGTCGTGTTGAAGTCTGCTAAAAAGACACGGGCGTGTGGTCTACCCGTATGAGGAAGTCCAGGCCGTGTTGATTTTCCACGTTGACTCATTTTCTCCATTTTTGGCCCGTTTCTCGCTCTTTTTACTTTCCTATGCTCACCTAAGTGTAAGATATAAAATTAAAGGATTAGGAGCATCAAATTCCATAAATTTAATGATGATTCATCCAAAAATGTGTTAAGCATGGGATAAAAATATGTATAAATTACAACTTACCAAGCATGCATTATAAAACATTTATTCATACCTTTATGAGTTTCTACTCATCATAAGCAACATTTTTACTCAAATAATTGAGTATCGTATTCAACATTATCGAAATTAGCTCGGTTGGAAAATATCACTGTCTAAAAATGAAACAAATCTCATCAAAGTCGAGAGATATCATATTATCACAAGTTATATAATGACATGTATTTCTAGACTTCACACATGTTACGTATAGTTTGAGAACCGACTAAACCATAGCTCTTATACCAATAAATGTAACACCCCTAACCCATATTCGTTGTCGAAATAGGGTTACAGAGCATTACTAGAGTTTATATTTCAAAACTATAAAAAAAATTAAAACATTCAATTCACTACATCAATCATAGCAAAATCAATCAATAACATACATGTTGTCCCTTATATAAGCCTTCGAGGCCCTAAAAACACATTAGAAACAAGTTGGGACTAAATCGAAAGCTTATTTTCTTGGAAACAATGAAAATTTTTAAAACTGCAGAGGTCACACAGTCGTGTGGCCAGGCATGTGACTTACACGGCCAAGAAACACGCCCATGTCTCAGGTCATGTGGACATTCGAAGTAGAGACACACGGCCGTGTCCTAGCTCGTGTCCGTGCCTGTGTAACTCATTGAATTGGGTCACATAGCCAAGTCACACGCCCATGCCTCAGGTCGTGTGGACATTCGAAGTAGAGACACATGGCCGTGTCCCAGCCTGTGCCCATGCCCGTGTAACTCATTGAATTGGGTCACACGGCCAAGCCACAAGCCCATGTGCCAGGACGTGTGCCCTTCAAAATGACCTTAAGCTATTCAAATATGGTACATAAGCATACAACCAATATGCCCAATAGGCACCTCAATCACAACAATTGAACATGTATAACTAAATGCTTAGTTTAGCCAAAACTTACCATTTTGTACGCATATCAAATCCACACTCACATGTACTTAATTTACCATTTAACATGTAGCATCATAAGCCATAAATACCAACTACATTTTTAATACCAAAATGACCATGTTCAACTTTCATCATCTACGCATCATAAAGACTATAAAGTCATCCATCAAAAGGCCACATACATATATCTACATATCAACCATTTTAGTCATTCAAAATACCAAATGTACAAGCCAAAACATAATGGCTAAAACATCAACCAAAAACACCTATACATGTGCATATTTATCCAATTATCAATCAACTTGTTTTCATGCCAAAACATAACATAATTGCTACATAATCACCACACCATATTAGATTCATGCATATCTAGTTCGAAACCTTTCAAAAGCATACCATATCTTGACCATGTTGATGTCAACTCATCATATATCACTTTGACCATTCAAACATGCTTTAACACATTACCAAATTAACACATATCAGTAAGGCACCAAATGTACCAAGGCTACATCACCCAAAATGACATATACATGTCAAACTCATTACTAACATTCAACTATCATCAACCATAAGTCCACCCATACATGCCATTGTAACATTAACCAAGACATCAAAAACTACCGATATAATTTTTGGATAGTGTGATAGATCGCTGACGAGCTTCCAACCTATCGAGCTTCCTATAATCTGAAAAGTAAAAGAAAGACAACTACGTAAGCAATAAATGCTTAATAAGCTTATATAAACTTTAGTCATATCAATCCATTTCAAATATAAAATTTATACATATCAAGAATAATCTTATACTGATATCGCAAGATTCATGAAATCATATTCAACAACTCACAAAGTGGCTAAATCCACAGCATCACATATACATATTATCCCTAGCAAAGTAGGATTTTAAATAACTTTAAACTCTTTCAAATTTTCTTATTTTCATTTGCATTTCATTACTTTCCATTGCATTTACTTTCTTTAACTTAAATAAAAACATTAATTCAACTCATCATTCCCTTTTTTCTTCATTTTACACTTCAAGTATGAACTTACTATTTCATTAACTTTCCACACCCATTTCATATGCATATCACACCAAACATAAGCATATCATTCAACCATAGCCACAAGCTAGTGCATTTAAACATAGCTATTTTAGAATTAACCACATGATAAACCATTTCAATAGAAATTACATAATTTAAACCTTACCACTATTTCATGATCTCAAGCATATTCCCATTTAGGAACTTACCATTTCAATGCATATCTTATAAGTTTAACGTGGCATAATTCAACCACAACTTGGCCAAAGCCTAAACATTTACACCAAACATGTTACCATACAAGATATAAATCGTAGGTACATTAACATAAATAGTCATTTAGCCACAACATGTATCTCATGTGTTTATAACTCATGTCAACCTATATAATTTTCATGTATCATCATATCAAGGATGTTCATATATGTACATGTCATAAAACATATCGTTCTCTTACCGTTTCTTATACATATAATGCCCATTGAACCATTTAGAATACCGTTGGACACTCGGGATAGCTCACACATAGTGTGCTAAATCATATAATTGTAATCCATCAATTCTTGTACATGTTTACTCACACGAGCTGTGAATCAGAATATGCACATGAGCTGTAAATCAAAATACTCACACGAGCTGTGAAAATAGGTCTGCTCACACGAGCTGTGGAGTATTTTCAACACATGCCAGACCTCAGCCATCAGTAGAACATTCAAGACCAGCACCTGAATCATGTAAACTCTAATGACATGTTATATGTATCCTACGAATTCTTAAGATTCAAACGGGGCTCGGTAATAGATGTACGTCGTTGGATTTAAGTCGTTCATAACATAGTAAATTTCATACTAACATATATATAGATTTAATCACAATTTAATCACATATTAACATTTAATTTAATCAAAATTATATAGAATACAATTCATACGAACTTACTTGGCTAAATTGCAGAAATACCAAAGTTTAGAGGCATTTGGGTAATTATTCATTTTTCTCGATTTTCTACTCGATCTTGATCTAAATTAATAATTTAATTCAATATATTAATTTAGAAAATAAAACAATTCATTTTACGCAATTTGGTCATTTTTACAGTTTTACAAAATTACCCCTAAAGTTTTACTTTTATTCAATTTAGTCCCTGAGCCCAAAACATGCAAATTAACCATTTTTACCCAAAATTGAGCTTAACCGAATGTCCATGGTATCCAAAACAACCCATTTATAAAATAATTTCACATTTAATCATTGCATTTTTACTATTTTAACGAATTAGTCTCTAATCGATAAATTCATCAAAAATCACTAAATAAAATACTTTTAAATAACAACTAATATTTCAAATTCATCAATTAACATCTAAAATCACAAGGTTCATCAATGGCAGCATCCAAAACCTTTAACAGTTTCAAAATCGAAGGTACGAGCTAGCTGGACCTAGTTGCAACGATCTCAAAAACATAAAAATTATTAAAAACGGATAGCTTAGGGATTTACATGCATAATTTTAACCATGGCTGAACCTAGCTTCATTTCCATGGATTTTTCTTCTTCCAATTTTGGTGAAGAAGACACTAAAATGATGATAATAGTTTTTCTTTTATTTAATTAAAGTTTAATTATAAAATTACAATTTTTTCCATTTAAAATTCAACCAATTTTTAAGCTTTTAATTGCCCAAAACCGTCCACTAAATTATTAAATGGTCTAATTACCATTTAAGTCTCTTTTCCTTTATTCAATAAACCATTTAATCACTCAAATCAAATAGTGACTAAATTTTACATATTTTACAATTTAGTTTTTTTAATTAATTAACTATCGAAACGTTAAAATTTTTCAACGAAACTTTAATACCACCTTAATGACACTCCATAAATATTTTTATAAATATTTACAGTTCGATTTATAGAAATGCGGTCCCGATACCTCATTTTCTAAATCCACTTGACCTTAGGGTCATATCAGTTGAACATAAGAAATCGCTTATAAATCATAATTTATCAAATCAAAAACCTTTTTAAAAAACCATACTTCAATTGTAAATATTAAATAATAATATTTATGAACTTCTCGTCGAATTTGGTAGCCCCGAAACCACTTTTTTCGACACCACTAGAAAATAGGTTGTTACATTAGCACCATTAGACCAGAGTCGTTTAGTTACCGACCCACGGCTCCCAAAGCCAGAATGGGGTCCAGCGGCCCTCTCCAACACTCTAAGCATGGCTTGGAACAATTCATCATCCCTAACTGAGCGACCGCAAGACCCAATCTCAACAGTAGGTGTAGCTGGGGTCTCACTCGTATCCAAATTAGGCATACTGTCCATTGAGGATGACTCAACTTAAGTCCCTCTAGGGCGACTGTCGCGCCCACGAGTACCACGGCCACGCGTTCCATGAGCACTAATCCTAATCACAATTTTATCTACATTACAAAGTTGTATGTATCAGTTTCAGTGTTTATTAGCAAGTATTTTATGCTTATCAAAAGTAGTTTTAGAAATTTCAAAAATTTTTAGTCTCTAACTAACTCAGTTCAGATTTAATCGTTTCAGAGTTTTCTAACTAAAGTATTTCTAAGTTAGAAATGTTTACAGGATCAGCGCCGGAGACTCGATATACCACAAACTTACTTTTCAAATTAAAATTAAACTTTACTCGAAAAATAATTTTTACAAATATAATTGATAAACCGTAATTTATACATATTTATAACCCATGCTTAACGCATTTTATGAATGATTTCTCCTTATATTTGGTGAATTTGACGCTCCTAATGCCTTAATTTCATGTTTTATCCTTAGGTAAGCATAGGAGAACGAAAAGAACGAGAAACGGGCCAAAAAGGGAGAAAATGGGCCAAAGCACAAAATCAACACAGGCTGGACCTCCTCACACGGGCAGATCAAACGGCCGTGTCAATCTGGCAAAATTGAAGCATGATTCACACCAGCTCACACGCCCGTGCCAATCTAACAGGCTCGAACACGGCCTGAAGTAATCGCACACGGCCGTGCCACACGGGCGTGTCCCTGCCGAACCCTAGTTAAGCTTCATTCAGAAAAGGCCAAATTTTAGGGCTTCTTAGGCATTCCAAAGCCTATAAATACACCCTAAATGAGGAATAAAAGGGAGACGGAGAATAGGGAGTAAGGAATTACCCTGAGGAAGCCGATTGATCCATCTCAGAAGCCGGAGCCACCATCAAGACTGAAGATCTCTCCTCAACCTCCCCTTCAAGAGTTTTGGGTTTTCTTTATGTTTTGTAATTTTTATTATTCTGATATGTGTTCTTGTTTAGTTATTAACTAAACCCCTAAATACCTAAGGGGGATGAAACCTATGACTAAACCTTGTTATTATTTCTGAATCGTATGATAAATATTTAACTTGTTCTTAATTGCGTGTTCTTAATTCTTGTTTTGGTATTTTAGGATATCACTTCAAGTTACTACTCTTAGTTGGAGGAGGAATAGACCCTGACTAAGAGTAACTTTGTCATAATTAAGCGGAGTTGATTGCGCGCCTAGAGATAGGGTAACAAGATTTTGCCGGATTAGGGTGAAACCTAATAAGGGAATCCATAGATCGAGTTAATGCAACCTTAAGGTGTTAATTAGAGATAACTCTCGGTTATTCAACCTAGGGATTAGACGTTGTTAGTCTCGAAATGGATAATAATATACATTAGGGATTTCTACGGAACAAGTTGAATGAATAATTCGTCCGGTTCGAAGCCAGAATAACAAGTAAGAGTCTAGATAGATTTTTCCTTAGGTATTGTCTCAATCAATCATTTTCCCAAACAGTAATTACCCAATTTCTATTTTCTACAAGCTCTTAGTTTAATTAGTTAGTCAAAACAATCCTCTTTTATTCGGCTAGATAATAAAAAGACAGTCATTACTAGTACTCATAGTCCTTTGGATTCGACAATCCGGTCTTGCTAAAGCTATACTACTGTTCGATAGGTACTTGTCTAAGTTGTGATCATAGTTAGTTCCAAGAACGAGTTATTATAAATTTATAAAACTTATCACACGAAAAATTGACGATCAATAATTTTGAACCCAAAATTTTCACAACCCGAGTTTTACAAATTGGCTCTGATACCACTAAATGTAACACTCAAAATCTGACCTAGACGTTACGGTCGAATTCGAAAGTGTTACGAAGGAAAGTTATAAATCTGACTTCATTTTTTTGAAATCATCATAAACTGTTGTAACTTAGTAAGCCTATTTTGTTTGGAAAACGTTTTGTCATACTTTATTTAATTAAAACTGTTGTTCATTTACGTCTTTCAAATAAATCAAATATTTTTGCAGCGACGTTTCATAAAACGTTATATTTTGGTAAACTGGGTTTGTTTTCTTAAAAATAGTTAATTTTAGAAAAGCAGTCATTTTTATAAAAATCGTTTCATCAATCGTCTTGCTAGAAAACCAAAATAAAAATCCTAAACCAAAAACAGTCCCAAAAGCCTAGAGAGTCCAAATTATACAAAACTTTCAAAACAGAAATTTAAATAAGCCAAATTCAAGTAATTAAAGTTTTACAGCAATGTGGACACAACTAAGCTCCTGTCGCACCAACCCACCTATATCTGAAGGTTACCTGAAATCATCAAACATACAAAGAGTGAGTTTTCTTTTAAAACTTACAGCATGTTTAGTTGGCATGAATAAGTAAACGGTTGCTGGCCGATTCAGTGATAAACAGTCATTCATTAGTTTGGTTCACTGAATGCTTCATTCAATGAAATCCCATTCATCCCCCATTCCATCTTCTCCCGTAATAGTCATTACTCACCAAAACCAAAGAATAGTAATGCAGAGCCTCCACCGAATAAAGAAAAAAACATAACCTCCCATTCTTGCCCTTCACTACTCTCCCTTAGCAAACACCTCAAGCCACCACACCCCCATCCCTGTCTCCTCGTTTCCGTTCGATTATTCTCATCTCATGATAGAGTTTTTGATTTTGAGCTTTGAATCAGTTACAGAGTTTTTGAGCAAGAAAAAGAAAAAGAAAACAGAGATAGGGGAGATGAGGAAATCGTTCAAGGATTCTCTCAAGGCTCTTGAAGCTAACATTCATTTCACCAATACCCTGTAATTTCTTCTTTCTTTTTTTCTTCCTTGATTTTATGTTGATGAACATCATGATTTATTTTTTCTTTTTTGTAGATAGCAAGGGATTTCAATTTCAGGTTGGGATTGTATCTACAAAGACTACAATATTTTTCTATTTGCTAATTACTCTATCAGTGCATTAGTGATTTCTCTTTGGATTTTTCTCTTGATTGGGGTTTCTTTTATTTTGGTAAGTTTAAATTTTCATTTTATCTTTTTTTTGGGGGGTTTGTGCGTTCATGGCAATTTGTTAGAGCTTTGCTGCTAATTAATTTCCTTTTTCCTTGCAGGTGTTCTTATTTCAAAAGGCTGCCCTCTACAAGTGTAATGTTGCTGGAAAGCCTGCAGTGGTCACTCGTGGATTGTACCCTGTTGAAACCATTTCTACAATTGGAAAAATTTGTGCAGAGGTAAATTTTGTCTCATAAATGTGCATAGTTGAATCTTTTGACATATGCAGCTCTAAATTGGATACATATGGCCTTGATGTCCTTTGAGTGACTATGATATCATCCTTTTACTTCACCTGTGGAATTTGTTTTTGAATTTTATAATATTATGATTCACATACTCTATATTTTTTTTCCTAGAGATTGTGTATATTCATATATATATATATATATATATATATATTAGTATCAGGTCTTTTTGTCTTACCTGTGGAATTTGTATTTGAACCTTACAATACCAGAACTTACATTTAACAATGACAGGACTATCTGGCAGCACCCTCAACAACTGACTAGTCTTACATTGTTATTTTAGAGCATACAATCGCAGAGAGAAAATGCAAGTAATTTATTTGCATAGTGTACTTATATACCATAATGTATTTTAGAGAGAGATGGGTTTATGAACTTGTTTGGGTGCTAAATAGATTGGAGTTACAGATTTTAAGTGATTGTGAGGTAATGCCTATTTCTGATAAATGATAGTGTGATGTTAAATTTGTTGCACCAGTTGATGTTTTGAAAGCTTAGAATGCTTCATCCATACGAGACAGTGTATTGTCACCATATTTATGCAATGGAATAGTCTTGAGCAACTTATTTTAGAAACAACCATAATTTGTGTTTTGATGTCTGGAAATTTCATAGAGACGATAGCAAAAGTATATTAAATTATTAAACACTTGCATGGAATATGATATTGCAAAGAAAAAAATAATGCATGTTTTTTATAAATAATAATTGTTGTCAGGTGTATAATTATTTTACAGTTAATTACCAATTTGGCTATTGTTGCATGTCACCCTTTACTGAAAGGTAATTGATTTTGCAATTTGCATATGCTTATTAAGTTTTCAGATAGTTCATATTGGCTTTATTACTTCTTCCCTTATAGGTATTCTAAGTCTCTGGTATGTTCTGGCTATTAATAATGGTCTTCCATGTGTTCCATTGCTTCTAAAACAAATTTAACATTTGAAATGTTCTATAGTCAACAAATAGTGACCACTCTGCGTATGTCCAAGACATGAGTGCACATAATTTCTTAGAGGTAGGAGCAGCTGCTTTACTTGTTGGAGATATGGAAGCAAAAATGAATGGCCAGCCTTGGAAATATTTTGGCACTGCTGATATGCCTTATCTTGATCAACTCTTACAGCCTTTACCAGTCACAACAATTGCCAATTTTGCTTCTGCTCGCTCCCATTTGAGAGCAATTACAGCATTGAAATGCAGTAAAGGAGGACTTCATCAAATTTGGTATGTTCTTCACTTACTCTCAGATTATTACTTTGATGACTTTATGTTTAATATCACTTACCATTATATTATTTGCACGGTTCCTAAGGATCTATTGTGCTGTGATAGACATTTATGGTCGTGCTGTCAGATTGATCTTTGCAATTTGATGGGTGGGAAAGGTCATAGACTGTTAGCTTTTAAGGAAATAATTTCAAGCTTCTTTCCCAGTTAAATGTTTAGAGTCTTGTGGCTTAAGGTTCTATTTTTTACAAACCTTTTTCCGTATCTAATTGTATTATGACCCCTTTTATGGAGTTTGCAAATTTGATTAAGTTGGAGGGCCTGAGACATTGAAACAGTAGATGAACTCTGCATGTTTTGGTTTGTTGGTGCCATATTACATACAACCAATATGATGTTTACTATATTCTGGATTCAAAAGAATTTAACCAAATGTGTTAGAAAGACATGTGTGTGTAACTTTTGTTTCATTCTAAAATTCTTTGTTGCTTTCATTTGGTTATGAATTACGTGTTTTGACTTGTTGGTGTTATACCATGTATGAAAAATCTGATGTTAGCCATAATCTAGATTTAAGTGAATTTAGCCAATCCTATTAGAAAGATATATATATTTCAGTTTAAGAGAAAATTAACATGATTATCTGGATACTTTGAAAATTAAGCTTCTTTAAATGGTAGTATAAGTAGCAAGGTAGAGTTGTTTGAGTTTAAGAGAAGATTAACTATGCATAGTTTTAAACCTAAATTTTGAATAAAGTTGTATGGTTACAGTTTGGGTTATTGGCTATAATTTGTGTAACGCTAATTCTCCCGCAAGAAAATTCAGCATTGAAGGAATTGTTCCATTTTCATCTTTTGTTTTCTTAGTTTTCCTTTATATCTTGAAATATCTACATAAAGCTTGATGGTCTACTGGTACAATCGTTGCTAATAGTGCTTGGTAATTTTCCTCAAATAAAATAACTCCCGTTATGATTGTTGTAATTTCAGTGCGCTACATGGATGACTATAATTGTTCCGACCAGTATGACAGCATATCTTTATCTCTACTCTAATGGAGAAGTATCATTGGCTGCCATCCTACCAGTGTAATAGATGTAATTTTACCATATAGTAATTTTTTAGATTAAAATGTAATCTTATCATATATTAATTTATAATTTCATCTTTTTTTGAAGGTACTAAACATATTTTTTTAATATTTTGGGGGGCTAAAGTGTAATTTTACCATAGATCAATTTGTAATTTTATTCTTTCTAAAGGGACTGAATTGAAATTTTTTTATTTCAAAGGCTATGAGTTTTGATTTTTTATTTCACATATGAAAAGAACTAATGTTACTAAAATTTAGTAATTTTTATGTAAAATTTGAAGGCGTTTATTTCACCAAAATATTGCTATAAATAATTAATTTATTAAAGAGTATACCTTATAATTAATTGTTGTTATCATGTTATTATAGAATATAAAATAAAATATAAAAATATGTTTTCTATTAAAATTGACTATTAAAATAAAATGTTATTAGAGGATTATCATATCGTATGTTAAACTCATTTTTATATTGGCGATTATGACCTAAGAGAACATGTGAGAGGCTAGATTAAAGCAAATATATTAGGCATTGAAATATTCTTAATAATAATTTTATATTAAAATTATTATTAAATATTATTAATAATTATATTAAGAATTTTATTAAATTATATATTATTTTATTAAATTGCATTTAATAATAATTATGTTAAAATATGATTAAATTATTTATTTTTATTTTTATTAAAATATATTTAACAATAATCTTATTAAAATCTAATAACAATAATCATCTATCTACAAAAATTCTGCTAAGGGTACTTTGGTCATTTAAGCCTTTTTCCTTATATTATTACAACATCTATTCCATTCAACCAAACACACGAATTCTATTACAACTCTATTCAATTCTATTCAACCAAACAATTGAATTACTGATTGCAGCTCTATTCCATTACAACTCTATTCCATTACAGCTCTATTCAATTACAGCCCTATTCCATTACAGTGACCCAAATGTACCGTTAGTGTGTAACCCATACGTATATAGAAATTCAAATTTGATCACAAGGCAGAATAGATACAAACATACACTTAATACAGAATCATATCAGAATAGCGCAGATGCAGATATATATAAATCCTACCCCTATCCTCTACACACCAACTTTGACTATCCCAACACACCACGTGGGGTATAAAACACCCACCCAGCCCTACACACCATATATTGTCCTCACGACACTTTCTAGAATAATCGCAGCAATGCTGCCAGTATAATGGCGAGTTAATGCCTCATACTTTCTCCATATAATACATAACCCACCCCATAGTTAGATACAAACAGAATATCAGATATATCTAAATAATAGATACCAGACTATATATATCATGCATGCTCGTAAAATAGATATTGAACATGCTTATACATAATAGATCAAACATATAGCATCATATAACATGTATTTAGACATTATTTACGTCAAAATCATACTAATAGAATAACAAATTTCATGCTTTAAGGCTTATATAACACATACCAACCCCACGAAAGGCCTACGATCGATCGGGACGATAAGTACGATCCTAGGAAAAATTTCTAAAATTTGGGCTCACACACCCGTGTGTCCGACAGGCCCAAAATGGCCTAGACCATGTGTCACACACGGCCTCGCACATAGTTGTGTGTTGCACATGGCCTACTACATGGCTTGGCACAGGGCCGTGTTACGTCGATAGGCCCCAATTTTGGCTTTTGCCGTTCGCCAATTTTTGAGTTTTTCGTTACACACCTGACTCGATTTTGATGCAAAAACAATCATGAGACCTCCGAAACCGCTAATGAACAGCAATCACACACACGAACTAGGTCGTTGGAGTAAAACCCAATTATTTTCAATCTTCTCCAAGCCAAACGAAGAAAACCAAAATATCCGAAATTGCAGCGATTCAAATGAATGATTTGTGGACAGAATCAAGGGAAGAAGAAAAAGGGACTTGTAGAGAAAAGAAAGGAAAGAACGTCAAGAAAAAGAGGAGTTTTGGGGAAACAAATTAAAATTAAAATTAAGATAATAAATCTCAACTCCCCACTACCCCACTAACAATCAAATCCCACCAAAATCGACCCATGATCCTCATCCAACTACCTCCGAATTTCAATTTTACCAAACCTCTACTGCACCATCGGCACACACCCACAAAAATAAAAAATATTGTCAAACGCCCACTTAGGGATTCGAACACAAGACCCTAGGCCAAGCTAACACTTAGCACTTAAACCAGCAGACTCATTCTTATATGAGTTGACCAAATATATAAAATGAGTCAAACAGTTAAGGATAAGGCTAGGAACAAAAAAATAGCAAAATTTCCAAAAGTGGATCTTGAACCCAAAACCTCAAACACACACTCATATTACTTAACCACTGAAGCAGATACTTAATTGTGACAAAATTCATGAAAACAAAATTTAATAAATCAGGGAGTTACAACTATAATATAACATAATATAAATATTATAAACAATTATAAAACAGATATATAAGGAGATGGGTAATTAAAATAAAATTGCCAACCAAGGTTTCCATGGTTCTATTTCTAGAAAATAAATAAAAATAAAAATTTACACAATTTTTCACCACAAGGCATTCCTTGGGTCTTCAACTGGTATCGCTCCATCTTCTCCTTGCCATTGACTCCTTTTGGAAAAATTACATTTAAGTCCTATATTTGTTTTCGGTTCACAAGAATTCTATGAATTTGAAAAAAAAATAGTCCTATGTGGATATGATAGTCCACGGTCTATTTCCTAATAACCACAACCTTGGCAAAAAATAACAATTATATAGCACATATATAATATCACTTTCTATGTAATTGAATCATTCAATAATAAGAGAAATCTATTTTGATTACCTGTTAATACTTATAAATAGAGCACAACCTAGCTCTCATACCAATTGTTGGAAAATCGAGTTTGAGAAATGCAACGAAAAACATATTTTAGGGAAAACAAGAGTTTTAAAAATTTTCCAAAATAAGAAATTTGTTGTGTTATCCAAATTAATAAACACTAAAATATTAAATTAATAAAATATTATCAAGATAAGTATCAAATTAAATTTAATATTAAATCTTATTAAAATAATATTATTTTTAGAATAGTTAATCTGAAATCAAATTATCCGATAGAGTCCCAGCATGAGTGTGATTCCTCTACTGCTCAACTGCCGAAGGACCACTCGCCGACCATAGAATATCATCGTTGCCGAAACCGAGACCATCGTACCCAATGGTGCCATCGCAGGTGCGACACCCTCACAACACCTTAAGTCGATTCAACTATTTTCGATTCATCTCAACCGGTCCGATCCAGCAATCGGGTGGACTGTCAGCCCAGTTTCACATATCAAGCCCGGTTCAACCAGTTTTTGGGTCTTGGTCTCGTTTTGGATTCTCGAGCCTAATTTTCGATCTTAGGTCCAATTTCAAGTTCAATTACCCATTGGGTCAATTGTCTGACTTGAAAAATTAATTTCCAAAAATATCATTTTAATTTTAATTAATTTGATTAATTTAATTTTACTTGATCAAAATTAATTTTCCCAAAAATCACTTAGATTTTCCAAATTAATTTTTCAAGAAAATTCTTTAATAAAATTCTCTAGTTAAAAATTCTCACGACCGCCTAATATTATTCCATATCAAATAAATTGACTTAATTAAATTATTTCTAAAGTCGTAGAATTTTCTTCTAATTCAAATGTAACATGATCGAGCTTTTTTTGAGCTAGCCGATGGACCAATCTGACATACACAATTAGGCTCTAGTAATTGCAATTATATCCAGAAGTATCGTTCTGATAATTCTTAATTTGCTTATCATGGAGTTAGTCCATAAGAAGTACCATGATTGAAAAATCTTTATTAAATACTCTTTACGAAAGCAATTCATCCAACTGCTTCGTCCAATGACCTCTTCATGCATGTGTTACCCTCATATGATATCCTTGACTCCTTTGAGTTAAATATGTTCACCCTATACAATCCTATTTTATCTTATTGTCAAAATTGTGTCTTCTTAATGATTAATATGATCACTGTCAACAAATGACTATGATAAATTGCTCGTTCGAGAACAAGCAACCCATGGCCACGTTCCATATTTATCAATCCACACAATGCCAATGAGAGGATTTTTTAACTCTTTAATCGAGCTATGGATTCCATTGTTGCTAGTAAAGTCATGTCATACACAAGTCATGTACCTAACATATCAGCTATGGGCTCGATCATCTCATAAGCCTCCACTTATATCAAAGCACATGAGTTAAATACTTATGGTCAATGACTAACTCAGGATTTAGGTAAATCACACCATGAACGTCACAAGTGAATTAATTTACAAACGGATTCAAAATTAATTCATCTTGGATCCAGTCCAATATGTCATTCTTACAATGAATACATCTATTTCTCTACCCGCGGAGTCAACTACTCCGGTAGCCAAGAGTAGTCATCTCCCCAATTGAAATTATAGATGACATAATAATCATTCTAAGTATTTGAATCAAATGCTCACTTTAATTCTTTTACAGCATTACAGACTCGTTTAGATTATCTACTAAATTAAGTTGTCTTCTCGCTATGTAAACATTCTTATAGTGCCACTTATCATCAGTTTGAACTTAAACAATCAATGAGTTAATATTTGTTTATTACAATTTTGCTATGCATGCAAAACATGAAAGACAAAAACATAAAAGACATAGTTGTGAAATGCAAAATTAACTTTATTTATTTATTCATCGTTCAAATACGTAGAAAACAATTACATGTTTACTACAATATGGTCAATTTCCCAACACATAGTGTGGCATACTTTAATCTTAAGTGAATGATGGACTATGTATATGTGACTCATATACTTTGATGTAAGTAAAAACTTAAGTTCAAATAGATAAGAAGCCGAAAGCTGGCGCGTTGGGTATACGATTTTTGTAGTATGTAGCATCATTCACAATAGTGAACTTCATAGCCCAAGACATGGGTAAATGACATCCTCTTATTGGCATTATATGATAGATGAATAGTAAATGTGGTCATGGGTCTTTCTTTTTTGTGATGAATAACTTATTTACTATTTGTTAGTAATTGACTTTTCATGAAGAAAGATGTAATAGTTACTATGAGATAAAATAGGATCATATTGAGACAACAAATTTATCTCAAAGAGATTAAGTATATCTTATGAAGGTAACACACCTATGACAAGGTCATTGGATGAGTATTGATTGAGTTGCTTTCGTAATGATATGTGATTAGGGAGAGCCTAGTCACTATAGTGGAATGACTTCGTAACTAAATGAGTTTATAATTAATAGGCTAAAAGTAAGAACTTAATTATAAATCATTTGAGTCCTAATTATATATGTCCAATCGATCGCTCAGGTAGCTTGTTGAAACCAGAAATGAAATTGCATGTTGAATCAAATGAACATAAATGGTAAACCATATCCTCTTACATTCGTAAGAATGTCATTGCCAATCAAGCTAAGACTCAACCGGCTAGCTAAAGTCTAACTTGGTTTTTATATTAATTTCTTATAAATATATTTGTCTTTTATATTATATATTAAGCCTCTAATTAAGTTGGTGTAAGGAGTCAATCTGAATGATATTATATCATTTATAAAGTAAATTATATTATTTTAAAAGTATCTTGATTTTTTTGCTAAATTAGCTAAATATGCCGAAAAAAGAGTTAATTGACCAAATAGGCCCTTTTTTTAAAATTTAGGGAAATGGGTCATTTTTTTATAGAGTGTGTGAAAACGCGACCAGCTGGATGCGCTTTCCCTTTAGGTCGCATTTTCTGACTTTTATAATATAATCAATTTCTCTAGTCAGATGGTTAAATGTTAGTGGTTTTTTCATTGAGTCTTGGGTTTGATTCCTCTTCCATTTGCATTTGTATTTTTTGTTTAATGTTGTTTTAAATTTTTTTGTATTTTTAATTAATATTTATAACACATTAGCTTCCTTAGTTAAATGGTTAAATAATAATGATTTTATCATTGAGTCCCAAGTTCAATTCCTCTTTTTCAATACATTTGTAATTTTTATTTCATGTTGTTACAAGATTTTTTAATTAATAAATATATCATTTTTAAATTTTTTATTTTTAATTCATATTTTTAATTAATAACTCTTTTATTTATAAAATCAAATAATTATTACAAATATCATTATTTTTAGTAAATATAATTTGTATATGTGTAATTTTTTTTTCAATCTAATCATGAGTGTAGTAAAATTTAGTATTATATATTTTTGTATGTGTATTTAAAATATTTCACATATAAACATAAAAATAATAATTATACTTGAAACAATTATTTCATTTTATACTATTAGAAATCACTATACTTGCAATATATGTGGAGAAAATAAATATTTGACATATAAATATTATATATAAAGAAAAATATATAAAAAAAATAGTTGATGTTTATATTACATATAAAGGAGTTTTTAATTTCAAATATTTTTAACATAATGATATATGAAAAATATATATTTTTATTATATAATTACATAATTATTATTTGATTTTATGAATAAAAGAGTTATTAATTAAAAAGATGAATTAAAAATAAAATAATTTGAAAATAATATATTTATTATGTAACACCCTAAAAATTTAAATGTTTGACTAACTAAGAAATATTAGCGTAATCATCTTTATTTTTGTGTTTATGTGTTCTGTTGATGTGTTTGAGGTTAGGAGTTCGAGTCATGCTTTTAGAAAGTTTTGCTATTTATTTTAGCATAACCTTTTCCCTGAATAGTTAATTTAAGTTTAATTCTGTGCAAAATTATAATAAGAATGAGTTTGATGGTTTGATGGTTAAGCTTTTGTATCCTCTCTAGTTTTGTGTTCGAATCTCGGCGTGTGCATTAGTAAATATTTTTACTTATTTTCAGAATTTTGACCAATGGTTTTAACCATTAAAAAAAAGTAACATTCTTTCGTTTTCTTTCTTCTTCTTCTTTTTTTTTTTTATTCTTTCTTTCTTCTTTTGTTGTTTGATTTCCTCTTTTCCTTTTCTTAAAATTTTCCTCGTTCGTTCCTTCTCATTGGTTGTTGTTAAATCCTCGCAGTATATTCAGGTAAGTACATTCATCGTATTGCTGATTGAAAGTTAATTGTATAAATCTCGTTGTGAATTTCTTAAAAACGTTGGGTTATTCTGTTGAAATGACTTTGTTTTTGTTGAGTCGAATTCTTGTGATTAAACGACTTTTGGCTTCTTTATTTTAGGCGTAGGTGTCGGAGGTAACGTTTCCTGATAGATTATTTGAGTGGTTGCTGCTAATTCGTTGGTAAACATTGGTTTTGTTGGAATTTTATGTTGAGATTTTTGACATAGTTCGGTAAGGGTTAAATTGTGCGAATTACATTGTGGTAGTCGTTTCATTGGTTTTCGGTTGGTTAATTTAGGCTCCGGGATTCCACTGCGTTGTTTCTACGTCAAAACTACTTTAGGTGCGTACTGAAAGCCCAACTTTCTGCAAACGTCAAACGTCAGAAAACATGGTTATTGATGCCACACGGTTGTGTGGAAGGCCGTGCGCATTACATGGGTGTGTATCTAGGTCGTGTGACTCACTGTTTGCCACTATGGACCACACGGGCCAAGGACACGGGTGTGTGTCCTAGCCTTGTGACATATTATTTGTACATTAGAACCACACGAGCAAGTGACACAGACGTGTGTTAAGCCGTGTGAGGCACATTGGCAATCACACGGTCGTGTGTTAGTGTGTGTGGACCAGTATTCTAAAATTTTCATTAGGGCCGTAAATATTGTTTCCAACGAATGTAGGGCTATCGTAGGGTCCGTATGGTTCGATTTGGGTTATAAAATCCACTGGCTGATAATCTGTTATTATGTAGATAACAATGATTTTGTAGACAAATGAGTAAATGTACATTGTTTTAATTGGGTATGATCTGAATATGTTACCTCGCATACTTATATCTACATCTGTTAGTTTACATCAGCATCAAAATTGGGACTTTATAAAGAATGAAGTGTGACAAATTAATTATATGTTGAATCTGGTGGAGATTTATCGCATTCTGATCTGGCAGTTATTCTGCGAGTATTCTGAAATGTAACATATAGTCACTATGCGGTGTGTAAGGATTGATGGGCACTTGATGCCTTATACGGTGTGTTGGGATGAGTGGAGATGATGTGTAGCAGATAAGAAATCTGCGTCTAAATCTGATTTATTCTGCATCTAAATCTGATATATTCTGCATCTGTACCTGACATACCATGTAACTATATTCGACTTACTCTGTTCTGTTTTGTATTTGATCCTGAGTATCGAATGATGTACGAGAAATAAAATTATAATTGCAGCTTACTAATCATTATTAAATGTCAGTTACAACACTAGGTTGCAAACTCACTTAGTTGTTGAATGGATTTCAAGTGACCTACAAACCTAGGCGAGTCAGCGTGGCAGAAGCTCGGTCATCTCTTTACTTCTTATTTAATGTTTATCTGGATTTAAACTGTTATATGTGTTTCGGGTTTCAAACTACGAATTGGACTCCATATTGACTTAATTATATATAATCATGTTTGTCAAACTTTAAATAGTTAAAAAGTAGGTTTTTCTGAAATAATGTGATGTAATTCTCCAGACTTGATCTTAACTAGATCAGGTATGGGGTGTTACATATTAATTAAAAATAATTAAAACTTAAAAAACTTTAAACTCCAGACTTGATCTTAACTAGATCAGGTATGGGGTGTTACATATTAATTAAAAATAATTAAAACTTAAAAAACTTTAAACAACATAAAATAAAAATTATAAATGTGTTGAGGAGATGAATTGAACCTGGGATTCCAAGATCAATTCATTATTATTTAACCATTTAACCAAAAATACTAATATATGAAAATTATTAATTAAAAATAATAAAAAGCTTAAAACAACATAAAATAAAATATACATAAAACCATTAATATTTAATCATCTCACAAAAAAAAAAATAACTATTAGAAAAGTAAAATTGCGACTAAAAAAGCATGCACTTTCACACACTTTCCAAAAAAAACTTATTTTCCTAAGTAAAAAAAAAAAATTAACCTATTTGACCAATTAACTTTTTTTTCGACATATTTAACTAATTTAACTGATATTTTTATATCTTTATATCTTTATATATATATATATATATATATATATAATACACATAATAAAATTTGATCTTATTTAAGATCAGTTTACCATTTCAACTTATACGTCTTCATTTGCTTTTATAAAGATATTTGTCATATGATTTTATTTTTCACTCAATGTACCATAGTCTAGTTTTTAATTATGGATTAAATCCATGTCGTTCCGTCACATTAGTTTACAACGTGAAAAATAAAATTAGGTAATAAATATAGTTATAAAAATTTTATACAAATATCAAATGAGGCTTTTCTTTAAAAAAACACAAAAATAAATGAAGTTTTGATAAAATAATAAAATATAAGTGTTGAAAATTATAAAAACTAAGGTATTAGAATACCCTAAAAAATACTATAAAATAAAAGTATTTTATAAGAAAAACAGCTTGAAAAGAGGTTTTTAATATAAAAATTTTTACATAGAATGGAATGAATCATTTTTTATTTATTCAAAAAAACAGGCATTCATAATTTACATGAAAAATAGATAAGATACAACCAAAATTAATAAATATAAATCATATAAAAGGTTAAAAAAAATTGTAAGACCAATTTAATTTTATACTAAAAATAACAATTATTATGATGATGTAATAAAAATCTGTTCAAAATATTTATAGCTTCGTAGGATGTTGTTACTGTTGTAGTTACATCCCAATTCAAAGGATTGAGTGCAAAATTTTCAAAAGAACAGAGAACCTAACTAAACAAACACATAGTTTGTTTCAGTGAGAAAAATGTGTAACCATCAGACCAGACCACACTATTTGCTCTCTTAAACTTGGGCAGCATATCACCAAAATGAGAACACAAACAAAAGTAGTAATAAAGATTTGAAGCCTCACATTATTCACCATTTCCACTTGAAATCAACTTCAATCTACCTTTCTCTGCTCGTTTTACACCCTTCTGCCAAAAACATTAAAATTGTAACAACGCAAAGCTAAAGTCAATCAAATTCCATCCACTGAGCTAACAAATGGAAACAGCATCACATAAACAACTTTACTATTTCTTTAATTTAATTCATTCAATTGGTTTCTAACTGTAATTTTTCGCACATACCTTTAAATTTTGAATGATATTTTACCTCTGAATCATGATAGGTAACAAAGTTTTCTCTATAAGACTGTTCGTTGAGACATTGAAGGGTGTAAAAGTTCAGTCATGAGCAGTCAATACCATCCAACCATGATCACATAATGACTATATAACCTATTGGATAAACAGGTTGTGTATTCTATAGTATCCCCATGGTTCATCAAATTAAAGTGAAAACAACAGGAAGAATAACTGAAAGAATGACAAAAACTAATTGGTTAGATGTGCTTCCTTAAGTAAACCAGTGAAATCCAAAACAGATAAATAAAATCAAATGACATTTCGGAAAACAGAAATTATCATGAGACTAAACATGCTGCAACCGTGCTCCAAGTACAAGAGCATATAACATGGTTAAGTTATTCAGTATAGATCCCAGCATGAAGAGGAAGTCAACAATATCAAAACACTGGAACTCGTAGAACACCAATAAATAAGGGGAGAAGAACGCATAGTAAGAAAAGAAAGTTTGCCTCAGCTCATCATTTGTCTCCTTACAAACACACTACATACAGCAAACAAAGGGTGTTCACAGCTGCAAATTCATGTCAAATTCAGATATACTGCAACTGACAAAGAGGTTGAGAGGCACAAACCTACCTATTTCAACTAGAAACTTTCCCACGCTCTGATGTCAATCAATTGACCTAATCCCTTATTCATTTTGGCCATATGTACCAAAGAATTCCATAATAGAAAAACTTGAACCATCAAACCTTAAGTTTCCCTCCCCTTGCATGTTCTGAAATATACCAAAGTCCTTGCACCACCTTGACAAATGCCACTTAATTGGACCTCAAACTCTAGAAGGGAAAAATCATCCAGATTAAGATTATCTTTAGCTTTGGCAGAACTAAGAATTGATTTCCCACCTAAAGAGGCAGACAGGTTGCTAGCAATCGTCAAAGACTAGTCTCTAGTGTGAATTACTAAAAAAGAAAACTTGATATTTCTTAATCCATAAAAGAATCGATAAAGCTAGAAGAGCAACTTAGCTAGAATGGCATACCATGAAAACAATGACTATAGAAGATTAGCAAGAAAATTTTATAGCTCCTGCTAGGGTGCTATGTGTATCCAACTTCTAGATCCCACCCACTTAATGCAAATTCCCCAAAAGGAAGATGAAGTTTCATAAAAGGATCAAAGAGCAGAAATTATACTTGAATGAAATGTAAACTACGTATAAAACCCCAGAAGCAATTAAAGAAAAAGCTAGTTGCTTTTGTTCATCTACATGTAAAAAGTTTACTGAACAATCGCACGTTAAGCAAAGCATGTGTTTAATCAAATGCTGAAATGCAAGAATTATTCTAGATCACACGAAGATAAGCATAATTAACAATGAGAAGAAACCTAAATCCTCACCGTTGGTTGGACTGGAAGAGGATCAAGATCCACGGAGCGTATGGACATCTTAGCGATCTCACTAACTGCATCCTCTCTAACCCCAGGCACATCACTGGTCAACTCCTCGTAGGCAGCCTCAAATGCCTCTTGCCAAAACCTCGGTAATCTAATCCGACGGCTGTTAGTGTACACATCCCACATGTGCTTCACCACCTTCTCTCTCTCCTCCATTTCCTAACCGAAAATGAAACAAGAAAAAGAAAATAATTGAGTAGCGAGAAGTGAGAACAGAACTTCAGGCAAAAGCAGAATTAGAAAAAGAAAAAAGAAAGGAGAAAATTTGTGGGGAACATACGAGAACGTCTAGATCGTCGTGAATATGGCTATCAAAATCATCTGAAAAACGGTTGAGGTTACCGGCTGACCACCGGAGAGTAACGGTTCCGGTGAACATCGACCAGAATGCCAATAACAAAATTGCCGCTAAAGCCCAGAACTTGTAACGACCTTTACCAAATAAACTCGAATCTGAGCTTTCCTTCTTCACATTCGCTAAAGCCGTTGTTGTCGTTGCGGTTGTCGTCGGCAGAGTATCGTCATTCTTCATTTCTTTTTTTCTTCTTGCGTTCTTTGTTCAGTAGAAATGGTGTGGACTTGGATTTGGAAGGAAACCGACAAAGGGAACTGATCTTTGATTTGCCGTTTTAATTTTGATCCATTTGCCGTTTTGAGGGGAAAGGACTGAATTAGTAATTGTATGTAAATGTCATTCTATGCGGGCCACCACGCTTGATTAATTTGTGGTCGATATTGACCGTTGATGTGAATCTGATGATAGATTTGACGGTTTTGCCAGTGTTCTTGTCAATTTCATTTCTCATATAACCCACCGACTCCACACGGCGCCGTCTCTCACTTCGAGATCGCATTTCTTTTTAAGGTCAAATTCTGCTGCTAGTCCTTATACTATGAGTAAGTTGCAGATCTAATCCTTATACTCTAATTTAGTTAGTCTTAATCTTTGTCTTTCTTGAATATTGATATTTCATTCCTAATCCAATTGGTAACAGCTAGGTTAGATTCTGCTATTAGTTACTTACTATGCTAAAATTGTGAATTTAGTCTCTAGTTTTTAATTTAATCATTTTTAATTTTTATATTTTTCAAATTTTAAAATTTCAGTCTTGACTTAAACTGTACCCATTAAATTCATTAATTAAAATAGTATTATACATATAATAATATATTTACTGCATTAAATTTTAAAAATAACATAAATTAATTTAATAAATTTAAAGTTTAATTAAAATTAAAATTTTAAAATTTACGAAATTATTTGTAAGAATTTGAGTTTGCGGAAGGTAAAAAAAAAAAAAAAGATTGGAGTTTTCGAATTAGCTTTTTTTAGTACAAATGTTAATTTAAATCATGTTGAACAATAAAACTTTTATTTTTCTTTAACGAAATCAAATAAAAAAAACAAAACAACAATAATGTTCTAAGAAGCAATTAAGGAAGAAATCTATCCCAACCCAACAGACTAATGCTAGAGACATTGAAATTATTAGTAGCAAAATACAAAACCAAAATAGCATAAAGAAAAGAAGGAAAATCATTCCAACCTAGAACGAAATGCTAATGATAGTGAGCTGCTCTATTAGCACGGAAGGATATTAGTTGAAATTGGGATTTCAAACATAAATAGTCGTGAACAATGGAACCATGAACTCCAAGCTATAAGCAAAACCCGATTCTGCTGTGCAAGACCAGCATTTGAAATATAATACACAAGAAGTTCATGCACCGATTGGAAATTTGTGCTAATACCAACACACTGCCAAGCATCGACAGCCTTAGAGCAATGCAACAAGATTGTTACGGTGAATTGATTTCATTTCTGTAAAATTCCCTTACCAGATCGTTAAGGTGTTGGAGTTCAATGGAAGAAAGAACGGCAGCAACTTCCATCTGGTTTTGCGGCCAGCATCGCTGAAAAGTCAAACTGGAATTTGAAGATGGAGAGAGAGGGACGGTGAGTGGAGGGGGAGAGAGGGGGGGCGGTGGACGGGGAACGGAAAGGTCATTTATTTTTATTTTATTTAATTATATTTTAATAAGACGATGACTTAGTGAAATTTGATTGGTTAACATTTTTTTTTTGACTGAGGGCACTAACAGCAGGTATCAATTTCTGTAACGGAATTCAAGTTTAGTATCATAAAAAAATAATTTGGGTACTTAACTCAAATAAATCTAATAGTTTAGGCAGCTATTATTAATTAAACCTTTTCATTTAAAAAATATTATGCAAATGCTACTTTTTCCCATATATATAAGCTTAAAGGAGTGGATCGATCAATATGCCAGCATGTAAAGTTATCTCTTTTTGAATATTTAAATAATATATTTTACACAAGTGAAAAAAGAAAGCAGAAAAATCAAATAGGGAATACGAACCTTTTAGCATTGAGCATCTTGTAAAGCAAATGGCCAGTAACTTAAGTGTTTTACTGAGTCACTTTAAAATATTTTTTAATTAAAATAAATTATATTATTCGAGAATAATTTAATTTTTTATTTAAATAAATAAATAAAAATTTGTATATAATAAGATTTGAGTCCAAACCAATTACATTTGTAAAATTTTCAATTTAACACTCAACTAAAGTTTTAATTTAATATTTTTATACATTTCAATTTTTATTATACACATTTTATTAACTTCATCAATTGTATATATATATATATATATATATTAATGTATTTGATTAAATTAGTATCACAAGTTAACTCGACATTAACTCAAAATTGATGACAATACTGTGGTAAATAGTTTTAATCTAATTTTTTTATTTTAATATAGTATATATTTAATGTGTTATTATTAATTAGTTTCAAAATATACACTTCATTATTTATTATATATTATTTTTAAACTCACATTTATATTCTAAATTTGTGATTTTCACATACATACACATATGATAAGATTTCTAATATATAATATATTTTAACTAGAATATATATCCGTTTATTATATTTATATTGAAAATTTATTTAGATAGCATGAAATGTATACCATATTTTTATTTTTTATTTTATTTTTTTAACAATATCAATAACCTTACCTGCTAATATATCACTAGCGTTTGTTTTTCGTAAGCTCAAATTCTGCTATTACACTTTATATTATGTACAAGTTATTGATTTAGTACATGTATTTTAATTTAGTTATTTTTAGTTTTTATAATTTTAAAATTTAGAAATTTTAGTTTTAACTAAATAATAACTACTAAATTCATAAAGTTAAATTATGTTATTTTTAAAATTTGATGTATTAAACATATTAGCACGTGTAATGCTATGGTTGTTTATTATTTGGTTAAATTTTGCTATTAGCCCCTATACTTTTTAAATTAGTCAATTTTAGTCTCTATGTTTTTTAAATTTTAAAATATTAGTCCTGACCCAGATAGTAACAGTTGAATCTGTTTGGTTAAATTTAATTATTAGTCATGTATTATGTGTATAGTTATAGTTTTAGTCCATATTCTTCGATTGGACCATTCAAGTCCCTATACTTTTTGAATTTAGAAATTTTAGTTTTGACGCAAATGACAGTTGTTAATCTATTAATTAGATTTTTAGTTAGTAATATGTGGAAATAATAAGTTGACATGAGATTACACATATGATAATATATTAGGCACATCAAATTTTAGAAATAACAGAACTTTTTGTAATGAATTTAACCATTATTGTTTGGTGATGACTGAAATTTTAAAATTTAGAAAGTACAAGGACTAAATGACCAAATAAAAGTACAAGGATTAAATACACAACTTTTGCAAAGTATAGGGACTAATAGAAGAAATTAACTTTGCTATTTTCACATACTGCTCACAAAAAATCAATTAATAAATTTAACGCCTTTCGTTTTCATTAAGACTAAAATTTTGAAATTCAAAAAATATAGTCACTAAGAATGGTCCAATTGGTGAACATGGACTAAATATATAACTTTACGCATAGTACAAGACTAATGATATAATTTAACCAAACAAATTTAACTGTTATCATTGGGTCAAGCTAAAATTTCAAAATTCAAAAAGTATAAAGACTAAAATTGATCAAATTAAAATATAAATACTAAACCCACAATTTATACAAAGTACAAGGTGTAATAGTAGAATTTGACTTTTTTGTATTAACTATGACTTTAATATGTTAGACTTTGATATATTATGGAAATATGAAAGGCATATTTATGAGTCAAAATGCTTGTTGTGAGCACTGTCAAATTTTCGATTTCGTTTAATGGGGAAGGTTGGGCCGATCTTGAATAATCCAGGGTTGTATCAAGGGATCCGCTGTCCCCTTATTTATTCACCCTTTTGCACAGAAGGTCTTAGTTTCTTGATAAAAAAGGCCAAGTCTAGAAGTAATTTGCATAGGATTTCAGTTTGTAGAAGAGGTCCCAATGTCTCTTATTTATTTTCGCTTCAATACTAGGCTTCCTATTTGCAATACCATTATGGCTTCTCTGGGTGTATTTAACTTGATAGATCATGATCTTATCTTGGTCTTCCATCATTGGTTGGGCGTAAAAGAGAACAATTAAGCAAGCAAATTTTTAGTTGGAAGAACAAGTTGCTTTCTAGACTAGGAAAAGAGGTACTACTCAAAACTATAGCTCAATCATTTCTTGTTTATTGTATGAGTGCGTTCTTGTTACCTCTTAACATATATGATAATCTCCAAAAGATTATGAACTCAATCTGGTAGGTCTCCAGTGCCAATGACCGTAAGGGAATTTGTTGAGTGGCTTAGGAAAGGTTATGTGCTCCCAAACAGGGGCGAAGCCAAAATAATTTTTTAGGGGGGCCGGATGAAATTTTAATTTTTTATAGTCTATATATTTATAAATTGTAAATGATTAAATCTAATTTTTATAATTTTGTATTTATAATTGTTATAATTTTTTATAATTTTAGGGGGCTTAAAGTACAATTTTACCTTTACTAATTTAAATTTTTTAAAAAATTTTAAGGGCCTAAATAGTAATTTTATATTTTATGGGGGGTCGGGGCCCCTGCCAGACTCCCTAGCTTCTTCCCTGAAGATATGGGGTTTCATGTTCTCTATTGTTTCAATTTAGTTGTGCTTGGCAAATAAGCCTCACGGTTATGCCTCGTATTTTTCAGCTTTTTTTTCCCAGTTAAACTCTATTTTTAGTTTTCCAATTAAACTCTGATTAGTCTAGATTGTTTGAATATTAGTTTCCTAGTTAAGCTCTATTTTTAGTTTCCCACTTAAACTCTAATTAGTGTAAGTTATTTTAATATTATTTGACCTACAAATTTAGCCTATAAATAGATCCTTTTTTCACCCTAGAAAAATAATTTATTACACATTTAGGTATTAGCTTTTACAAGCTTTTAGAGAATTTTGGGTTTACGTTTCGCGGGTTCTTGTTTCGAGTTTTAAAGTTTAGTTTTATCTCAACCTTTTGTATTCTACTTTTTTTCCATTATGGTGAAATTATCTTTACCCGTAGTTTTTTATCCTTTTCGGAGGGGTTTTTCCACATAAAATATTTGTGTTGGATCTTTTGAATTTCTTCGTTATTTTACTTATTTGTTGCTTAACTAGGTTTATCCCTAACAAACTGATATCAGAGCTAGTTCAATTTTCGCAATCAACCCATTCAAAGATGGCAACAACAAGGTTTGATATTGATAAGTTCGATGGCATCAAAAATTTCAATCTATGGCAAGTTCGAATAGCGGTAATTCTGATTTAAAGCGATCTTGAGAAGGTTCTTATAGAGAAGAAGTCTATAGACATGGATAAATCAGAATGTGATAGATTCGATAAAAAAAAGCTTTATCCATGATTCAATTATGTCTAACAAATAATGTGTTGCAACCCTCTACGTGATAAAGTCTCTGGCTAACCAATTAGTGTTGAAACAACGTTTATACACGTTTCGTATGGACAAAGTGAGCACCTTAGAGGCCACATCAGTCAATTTATTACTCTTTTAAATGATTTAAAAAATGTTGAGGTTCAGATTGACGATGAAGATCAGACTATGTTATTATTGTGTTCTTTACCCCCTTCATACAAATCTTTCAGGGAGACCCTAATTTATGACAGAGATGATCTCTCATTCGAGAATGTGAAGAGTCATTTGTTGAGCAAAGACAAACTTGACAATGAGTTTGGTTTGGATAACAAGTCAGATAGGCAAGCCTCGATTTTGGTAGTATCAAGGAAGCGAGACAAGAGATGTCGCTATTATAAGAAGTTAGGTCACGTCAAGGTAAATTGTTACAAACCGCAAAATAAAAGGGTTGTTAAGAGCAACAAAGAAGATTTAGCTTGTGCTAATTTGACCAATGACAAGGGTGATGATTTCTTATTGGTGTCAACAAGTGAAAGTTCCAAGCTTACATCTGAGTGGATCTTGCATTTAGGGTGTTCTTTCCACATATGTCTCAATAGGGGCTGGTTTTTTTACATACAGTTTAGTTGAAGGTGCAGTTATGTACATAGGGAATGGTTTACTAAATAAGGTAATCGATATTGGTACAATTCAGATCATGATGCATGACGTGACAATTAGAACACTATTAGATGTCAGACATGTGTTTAACTTAAAGAAAAATCTCATCTCTTTTGGAATTTTGAACTCGAAGGGTTGTAAAATTAACATCGAGTCAAACAACATTAAGGTATCCTATAGGGCTCTTGTTTTGATGAAAGGTAAAAAAATTGACAGTCTTTATATTTAGGAAAGATTAATTGTGATTGGTGAAATAAGGCATCCCTCGTCTGTTAAGGAGTTGAAGTCGACTCGTTTGAAGCGGAAACAACTTAGTCATAGAAGGGAAAAAAGTATGACCATTTCGTATAAGAAAGGTTCTCTTTTGGGTGCATGTTTTGAAAAAATAGGGCACTACATTCGTGAAAATCAAAACCGGGTCAGTTTTGATTTGGCAGTGCAGAAGTAGAAGACTAGAAGACTTCCAGCTTCTAAGCACAACTTCGACTCAGTTAATGTCCTACATAGTTCGAGATGAGCCCGTAGCATGCTTTAGAAAAGAAAGCGTTGTTGAAATATGAGTCAAGGTGGAGATTTGTGGAGTTATGCCTTGTATTTTTCAGCTTTTATTCTCCCAGTTAAACTTTATTTTTAGCTTCCTACTTAAGCTTTGATTAGTATAGGTTATTTTAATATTAGTTTCTCACTTAAACTCTAATTAGTGTAAGTTATTTTAATATTATTTGACGTACAAATTTAGCCTATAAATAAGCTTTTTTTCCGCCCTAACAAAATAACTCATTATACATTTAGGTATTAGCTTTTTAGCTTTTAGCTTTTAGAGAATTTTGTGTTTACATTTTGTGGGTTATTATTTTGAATTTCAGGGTTTAGTTTTATCCAGAGGTGGATGCAGGGGGGCTGGCAGGGGCCCTGGCCCCCCTAAAATGGAAAATTTCAATTTAGGCCCTTAAATTTTTTTTAAAATTTTAAATTACTAAAGGTAAAATTGCACTTTGGCCCCCCTCAAATTATAAAAATTTGATTTAATCCTTTAAAAATTATAAAGATATAGACTATAAAAAAATAAAAATTCATTCGGCCCCCATAAAAATTTGTTCTGGCTTTGCCCCTGGGTCCGCGTACATCTACTAAAGGAGTCATGAATTGGAGACCCTACATACAATTAACATTACCATATATAATCACCAACCACGGTTGATGATTTAAAGCTTTAACCCACTCATCATGTAAAATGTTGTTTAAATTTTGGATATCCATGTTTCCCATGCATCAATCCCTATTTTCTCCGTTTTGAGGATTAAAGTATTATAAAATTTCTTATAAGTTGTTTATTTAAAAAATAATAAAGTATTTTATGTACAATCAATGAATAAATTGATTTTTACTGTTAAAAAATTTCATTCATTTGTACTGTTAAAAACTGACAAAGTTGATACATGACATGTCTAGTGTACCTCGTGCTAACATACCAAGACCAATTTTTAATAGTAAAATGGATGAAGTTTTTAACAGAAAGACTAATTTACTATTTGATCTAATATATAAAAACTAAGATATATATAGTGCTTTTACCCACTTTGCCCCATGATTGTTCCCTTGCACATAGACCTGTTCATGGGTGAGGCCACCCGGCCCGGCCCAAAGGCTGGCTCGAAATGTGGGAGGGTTTTTGCAAAAATATAGGCTCGAAAAATGGGCTTGGACAAAAACATAAGGTCAGTTTAAAAAATGGGTCAAGCCTCGGGTAAGGCATTTTTGGCCTGGGCCCGGCCTGAATTCACTAAAAGACAAAAAAAATCTACTTTTTAAAAAAATATATTATTTTCTTATTGTTTTCTCCCTATTTTGCTACAATTTTACTATTATGTTGCTACTTTGGATATTGTATAAAACTTATTTTATTATTAATTTTGTTATTATTTTAAAGACATTTGTTAATTTTGTTATTATTTTAGAGGCATTTGCTTGTTAAGTTGCATCTATCTTAGTGTTATTTAAGTATACATATTTTTTAAAATTTATTTTTAATTTGTTGGGAAATATTTATTTTGATGTTTTTAGTATTTTTGATGTGTTATATATTTTTTAAAATTATATAAAAATAATATAAAACTTAATATGGGCGGGCCAGGTTGGGCCCGGACAAAATTTTAGACCTATTTTTCGGGTCAGGCCCATGCCTAGCAAACGGGTCTAAATTTTAGTTGAGCCCAGCCCGGCCCATGCACATCTCTACTTTCACATGCATTTTTTTAAGTCAATAAAGGTCCACTTATTTTACCCAGCCATCATTCTTTAAGCTAGTGTGCCCTCCATAACCAAAAGAGAAAAAAAACTTGGTCCCTATTCTGTCCCGAGTTTAATTAAATTTTATTTTTATTTAATTTATAATTATTTTTAATTTTTATGATATAAAAAAATTTTACATTTAAAATAGTGAAAATAACTTAAAAGTTGTATCTAAAAATATTTTTCAAAAAGATACCATATAAAAATTTATTGATTATTTTTTTATTTATTTAAAAATTATTGATTTTTTAAAAATATTTATGAATTTTTTTAAAAAATTTTACCAAATAATATCCAAAACTCATAAAAAAAATTCAATTTATCAAAATAAATTTAAAAATTCAAAACCAAAAATTAATATAAAAAATCAAAAATCAAAAACCAAAACCAATTTATAATAAACAATTGGAAAATTCCAAAAAAACTAGAACTAACAAAAACGATATCACCCTTATCCATAACCTGAAAATGAAGCGTGTAAGCAAGGACGAATCTAGGGGGCTGGTAGGGGCCATGCCCCCTCTAAAATGGAAAATTTTCTATTTTGGCTTTTTAAATTTTTAAATTAGTAAATGTAAAATTACACTTTACCCCCTAAAAATGATAAAATTTTGATTTAATCTTTTAAAAATTACATTTTTGCTATCGTAAAAATTACAATTTAATTTTAGCCCACTAAAACAATTTCTAGCTTCACCCCTGCATGTAAGATAAACAATTTTGATTACTTGGTAGTGTTTGATTAGCGCTCTTGCATGCATGGGCTGCTGCATGTGCATAATAGCATCTATCAATGATGAACCCCTGCTTATAGTTTTATAAGGTTAATTCTGTTTCATAAATGGCACCCAAAGTTTCAGAATTTTTCTTTTCTGAACCCTTCACCAAATAAAATGAAAAGATATAAAATTTGACTTTCTCGTAAAGGATAATTTCAATATTGAAGATCATACATGATACCGGGGATTCATTACCAACCTGAAAAAATTGTTGCACTCCTCCCAACTAAAACTTTAAAATATAATTTATTTTATTTTCTTTAGTTTTTTTTTTATATACTTACAATTGACTCACACACCTATGACAAGTATGGAGTGTGCCTTGCATTTATCGGACAGTTTGCAAATACTTATCGAAGAGAGACGCAACCAGTCACAAAGCAGGGGTGACATCACGATGAGGAGACTCGTGATGTAATACCCCGAAAATTTCTACAGTAAGATATTATCTTTAATACAATAAAATAAGGAAATAAAGTGACAAAAAGGGAAATTTTGAGTTATGACAACATTGGGAAGTATATTATGATATATTAATTTAAAAAAGGTCTAAATTGTAAAAGTGAGAAAAGTTTTGTTACCTAATAGTAAATACTCAAAACTTGAGGGGTTAAAATGTAAATATGAAAAGTTGAAGGACCAATAGTGCAAATATTTTAAGGGTGGAATGATCTAGAAACTAAGAAAAATGGATGAATTAGGACCGAATTGAATAGGTGAAGAATTATGGGGGATTAAATTTTAATTTTACCAAATTAAGTGATAACTCAAAGATGAAATTTTAAAAGATCATAAAGGCCAAAATGGTCAATTAGAAAGAGAGAGAAATCTAGAAGGTAATGATGATGTTGGAGATATTTTAGATTAATTAAATAAATAAAAATTAGTTTATAATATTTTGATTTGATTTTTAAATGATATTTTATTATTTTATTATTATTTTTATTTAGTATATATAAGGAAAGAAAGATGAAGAATCATCATCATCTTTCCCATGCACCACCGTCTATGAAGAGAGAAAAAAGGAAAGTTTTGCTTTCTTTACAATTTGGTCCTTTCACCAAAAATTTATCATTTTCACCTAGAAATCAAAAGAATTTCCATGGTTACCAAGAGAGAAAAATAATAAGGAGACTATGGGAAGCTAGAATATCAAGTTAGATTCAAGAAATAGATGCTGGAGGAGAGAGAAAATCAAGTTAAAGATTGAAATCTATAGGACAAGGTAAGAACATCAAGATTTTAATATATTTTTAAGTTTGATATTATTGAAAAAGCATGGAAATGATGTTAAAGTAGAGTTTTTTTATATAAGATTTTATGTTCTTGATATGTTAGTGAGGAGAAATAAGAGAAAGTGATGGGAAATATTGTAGAGAAAGGAAATAAGGGTGTTATAAACTTGGTAATCAACATTTTGCATTAAAACAGTCAGCAGCAATGGTTCAACTTTGAAAAATCGCCAAAAATTGTGGAAATTGAATTAGAGGTTGAAAAAAAAATATGAAATTAAATTTTATTGAGTCTAGTTTTAAATAGAAGAAATGGTGTAAGTAATGGAATTGTAAATTATGAGTTATATTAAATTTTTTGAGACAAGATCAGAATGATTTCGGGTTCCCTTGTTCTGACATTGGAAAATCATTAAAACTTGTATAAAAATCCTTGGTGGTTTAAATTTATATTTTTAAATTATTAATGAGTCTATTTTCAATAGAAATAAATGGGAACATGTCTATTTTCAATAGAAATAAATGGGAACATCATCCAAACCCCGTACTAATAGATAATTAATTTTTAGTGAAGAAAGATCAAAGCTGTTGAACAACAGAATAGGGGCAAATTTGAAGATTTTACTGTACTTATTGGCTAAACTATAAATTCTTAAAATTTTATGGTAGAAATATATTTTATTTTATTTTATAAAACATCAAGCGGATCTTGATTTGGAATTCTGTAACTCAAGATATAAATAATTTAGTGACTATGACTCAAGTGGATAGCTTGATTATGAACATATAAGTAAATAGTGGAATTATATACATTAAGGATGTCAAAAATGACCAAATTGAGGGAAATGAATTTTTTATTGTCTAAATTAATAAATTGAATGAAATTATTAATTTAGATCAAGATCGGGTGAAAATCAGGGAAAATGAAAAATTACCGAAATGCCCTCGAAACTTGGTATTTCTGCAATTTAGTCAGGTAAGTTCGTGTAACTTAATTGAGCATGTAAATATGTTAAGATTGAATGTTGTATTAGTTATAATGTGGAATATTAGTACATGAATATAATATGAACGATATGAATGCAAGAAATCAACACATGCTAGGAAATATTTGAAAAAGGTTAAATTCCGTATGAATATTGGATTTCGATGGATAAAGGTGATTTCCCAAATGGAGTGAGGTCCTGCATTTATTGCAGAATGGATTTAGCTCGGGCGAGTAATCCTATTGATCTCATTATCGAAAGGATTCAGCCCAGACGGGTAATCCTAATTGAGCCTTTGAGCATATGTTAAAGTTTGGAT
Source organism: Gossypium anomalum (assembly GCA_025698475.1). Taxonomy (NCBI): domain Eukaryota; kingdom Viridiplantae; phylum Streptophyta; class Magnoliopsida; order Malvales; family Malvaceae; genus Gossypium; species Gossypium anomalum. The sequence goes on from CM046966.1 coordinate 25,516,217, forward strand.
TTAGCCTGGACTGGTAATCCAGATTGAGCTCTTTAGAGTATTTGTCACAAAAAGGATTTAGCCTGAGCTGGTAATCCTGACAAAGCTCTTAAAGCATATGTTACAGACAGGATTTAGCTTGGACTGGTAATCTTGTTGTATGATATGTGGCTCAGAAATGTGCTCTCAGAATAAGTGCCCTAATGGGTACCTCTGAAAAGGAATTGACGGGTTAATGATTTGTACACTTTGTGTGTACTATTGGAGTATCCATCGAAATTTTAATAATCCAACGGATATAAACTCTCGAGATGAGAAATATGAGTACGAAATGAATTATTACCTGTATATGCCTGAAATATATATAATGATTTGTACATGTTATATGGACACATGGTATGGAAAGTATATGTACATGGAATTTGATTAATGTTAAGTTCGATATGAACTATTACTAGAATAAATATACATGAAATACATGGAAATTATGGTACATGAAATATTGATATAATGAAATGAATGATATATGTTTATGAGAAAACGGTAAGAGAATGATATGTATCATGACATGTACATATATGATTATCTTTAATATGTTGATACAAGGAAATTATGTAAGTTAAGACGAGTATTAAACTCAAGTGTGACATGTCGAGAAAATAAGTATATCAATGTTGAATATTATATGAAATGAATTTTTTGTTAAATGATTTGTAAATTCTAATAATGCTATGAAACCCTGTTCTGGAAATGGATACTTGTTAGGGGTGTTACACGTGACGTCGTGACAATTTATCCAATTAAGTAGTCATGTTTTGACAGCTTAGCAAGACTCCTTCTCCCAGTCGAACTCTGATTATACCAGAGATATTTTAGTATGATTAAAACTCTAATCTTAGCCTATTTAAAGGGGTCATTGTATCCCTGTTTTGATATGCCAATTAAGAGGCAACAATATGCAATCATAGGATGAGTTTTAGAGAGAGTTTCGTGATAGCTATGGAGAGAACTTTGTACCCAAGTTAGGGCTTCATATTCGAGGTTTGCATTTTGTACATTTTGTACATTTAGGTTTATTTTCTTCATATTGTGCTCTCACTTGTTTACTCATCTAGTGATAAGCTGAAGCCTCATTTATCGTGATTTTTTATCCTCTTCATCGAAAGAGTTTTTCCACGTAAATATTTGTGCCCAGTTTTCTCTATACATTCTTGTTTGTCGTTAATTTGGGTTTATCCCCAACAACAAGAGTAAATGTAATGACCCAAAATTTTTCAATTTTAAAAAGTTTCATTTTGTGTCAAAATTGGTAATCCAAGTTATTCTGGGAAGTCAAAATGAATATTGAGTCAATTTTATTATTCGTAATTAGTGGGTTGTAATCAATAATCAATTAAAATTAGATAGTTGGAGTTTTAAGGTATGGACTATTTTGTAAGAAAATCATAATTTATGGGGAAAAAATTAAAAAGTAGAAAATAAAATTAGAAAGAGGTGAGGTCCTTATTAGGTGATTGGCCAAAGGGTATTTGAACAATTACCCATTTTATTTTCACGATAGTTGCTATTTTCTTTCAAATTTCCATTACCCATTGATTCTTAATCAAATTCAATTTATTTTAACAAGATAAAAAATTATTTCTAACTCTTTTCTTTAGATTTCAGTCCTTAAAATTTGAATGTTCCATCTCTTTTCCATTTTATCATTGGATTTTGGACAGAGAAAGTTTGAATTTTGTTAGTTTCTTGTTGTTTCTAATTATATTTCGAGTGTTTATGAACTTAGATTATCATAGGATTATTAAGACTTAGATTTTGGTAGGGATTTAGTATGTTCTTGATGTAATTGAGAGAAGACTGTTGAGTAATCTTTAGATTCTTGAGGAATTTTGTATAGAGATTGTGTGTTTTTGAGTTGTTAATCATCACTAGATCATTAGATTTCAATTTTGGATGGTTTAGATTAGAGATTGGCTGAGGGCTCTAGAGTGAATTTGAGAAAGTGAAGTTAGATTTAGGATTTTAATTGATGTTTTATTATTTCCTAACTTGTTTAATTGTTTTGACATTAAAATAAAATCCAAGGAGATTAGTGAATCATTGAAAGCCAAAAGAAGAAAAAAGTAACAAAAGTGTAAGCGATTTCAATTTGTGCTCTCTAGATTTTTTATTTTACTTGATATGTTTGATTAAGTTAATTGATTAGGTTGACAAGATGAATTAGGTAAATATATTACTTGTGAATGAATAATTGATATTGGATAGAAAATGTTGTTTGCTTATGCTCTAAGGTATGTTTGATGTTTACCATCATGCTTAATGTGCATGTTTGGTGCTTAGTGAATGGTTAGTGCATGTTTCAATGACTAAAAAACCCTATTAACCAGCTTGGTAAGTGTTTGGTTATAGTTGTCATGTCATAGGATATGGTGTACTAATGAATTAGCTTGAAGCCCCCGACAGTTTTGGTGTGTTTGAAAGGTAACTTGTGTTTTGTATAGTTTCGTGTGATTGGTTGGAAGTCATGTTATTATTGACACCTCTCTTGTGAGCCTTGCAAGTTGTTTCTCCATCAACTGAGGTACTCCTCGTCTATGAACTCTTCAAGGCTTTTGGCAAAGAAATGAGACAAAACCCCAACGTGGGAACAATACCTACCATTGATGGAGGCTTGACTAGTTTTTTGGTGGACAATACTTTAAAGACTTCTCTTGAATGAGTCGTCCTCTCAAAAAAGATCGTTTATTGACTATGAAAAGAAATTACGGAAAATATAAAAAAAATATTGTTTTGTTTAACCAAAAGATTGATGCCTCTTTACAAAAATAAAATTGGTTGAAAATGACAATATTGTGGTATGGTTCTTACATTTGGTGATAATAAATTCATTTCTTGGCACTTTAAGAAATACATAAAGTGAGAAAATGTAGACCATCATAATAAAAGATAAAGTGACCATTTTGAATATGATGAGACAATGAATTTATAATTGTACAACGGATATCACTGATAGCATTCTTTTGTGAAAGAATAGATAATTAAGCATAGTGGGGGCATTGGTCTTGTGAAATTTCAAGACAAAAATACATATAAAGTTTCACCATATGGTATAGAGTATTAACATAGCTATGTTGAAATTTGAAAACTTAGGAATGAGGTACAAGTCCATAATATTTGAGTAACTTATGATTGTAATAACCCAAATTTACCCGGGCCCATAAATAAATAAGTAAATAAACAAATATAAAATAAAAACAGTTCATTAATAAAGTCCATTTACAAAAGCCCAAAGTCCGGTTACCTTTGAAAGCCCTATACCCAATTACAACCCATAACCCAGCTAAACTACCCATTAGCCCGTTTACACCCAACCCACAAACAGGTACGGCCCAAATGGCCCAACTTGGTAACAGATGAGGGAAGACCTAGGGTTTCTGGAACCCTAGGCACCACAAATGGAAGGATCCAGAAGCTAAGCTATCAGTCACGCCGTTTCACCTCGCATCGTTTCAGTTACCCTTCATCGGTGCCGTGATTCCAGGCCCCGTATCTCGTTGTAATTGAGACGCAAATCGACGCCGTGATCAGTGCCACTTCTTCTCCTCGATCATCTGCAAAAATGGAAAGAAAGGACAGAAACAAGACAAATATAGGAAGAAAAAGATCGAAAATCTATAAATATGTTGTAAACTGTGGCTATAAAAGCCCGAATCAAATACGACGTAAAGGACGGATTTTTACAGAAATAAAAAGATATACGCATATATTGACAGATATAAGACAAAAGAATTATTGGCAGATTACCAAAGAATACAGAGGTGAATATTCTATTTATTTTTACAAAATACATACTGGTAATATAAAAAAAGGGAAAAGGGGAACGAATCTTTTCTAATCGGCGTGGAAACGAGAATTTTTTCCAGTTTCTGACCGCCACACATGGCGGCGTTCGTGGTGGCGCGTGGGCGCGTCGGCACATGAGCGCCTGAGAACGGAGGCTCGACGGAGCTCCGAGGCTGGTCCCAGATCCTCTTTCAGAGGATTTCTTCTTTTTTTTCAGAACCGGGTTAAAATGATTTTAAAAATAAAATCAGGGCTTATATAGCCCTACAAAAACGGTGTCGTTTCGCTTAATACAATAAGCACTAAAACGGCACCGTTTAGGCCAAGATTCGCATGTTGACCCAAAGACCCGGGGAGGATCGGTGTGTTTTTGTAAAATGGGTAAATTGCCCAGTTGACCCTTCCTCCTTTTTAAATGTTTATAATTTCATTTTATTTTTTATTTAAATTTGGTCCCAGTATTTTATTTGAATTCAATTTAGTCCTGAAGGTCATTAAAATCAGTTCTATAAAACGGTGTCGTTTTGGGATTAGGCAAATTGCCCAGTGAGTCCTTCAGTTTTAACGCATGTTCCAGAAAGCCCCAATATTCATTCTTTATTTTAAAATTAGCCCCAGGTAATTCAATTAAATTCAATTTTAATCCTTTTTTAAATACTTTATATTTTTATATTAATTATATAAAATAGTACATATTATTTTTTTTATCTATTATATTATTATTACATTTTTAAATTTTTATCATATATTTTTAATATATATATATATTATTTATTCTGTTATATTTATATTTTACTATATGTTATATATTTTTATTATATATTATTTATTTTACTATGTTTTATATATGAAAAATACTTATTATTATTTTATATATTCTTTATTATATTATATTTCATTAATTTTATTTATGTATTATTATTACATACTATATTTTATTACATATTATTCTTTATAATATCTACCTTTCTTATATATATTTTATATTATATACATTTTATTATATATTATTTATTATGTGATTTATATTATATATTTTATTTGTAAATTATACACTCTATTTTACCATATTTCCTAACATTACCTTTATTTTATTATAAAACATACATTATTTTATTACTTATATACATTCTTAATTTTTTTTTATAAGCAAAATATCAATATTGAGTACATTTTTAGTCATTATACCCTATATTATAACCTACATATGTATAAATATCATTTAAAAAAAATAGGGGTTCTCTTTTATCATTCTTATATTATTCAATATATTTTCTAAGTATCTTGTTTTTATCTGATTTATATTTTACACATTTTAATTTATTTTTAGTTTTCTATTATTTTGATATAGTAGGTTAAACTTTACATTTCATTTATTTTTGTATATTTGCATGAAATTAATTATTTATGGTGATTTGCATAAGACATTATCATATATGTATATTGCAATTTATATATGTTGTATCTATTATGTATTATATGGTGTTTTGCATGTAACCATAATGCATGAACATTTACGTTATTTATAATGATATGTGCATAAAGTGATAGTGTATATTGTGTGATTTATGCCATTATCACTATTTCCCATACTATATTTGCATAAAATGATAAAGCGTGTATATTGTAATTAGATTTATTTAATTCCTTGTAATATGCAAAACACATCATTACTTTTAAAACCAAAAGTTATATATCATTTAATCCAAAAAAGAATTTTAAAAAATAGGCAATGTTTTGATATTTAGGAATTCGAGAAATAGTGCCTAACATGCTGGGTTGCGATTTCCCGTTTATCTAAATATCTAAAATATCCTTCTAAACGAGTTTTACAAATCACAAGATGATTTTAGTTACGAAAGTTTAAAGATATCGTGTCCAATCATGCTGGATGTGATATTTGTACTCTTTTAAAACGAATGAATCTTGATTCTTTTCAAAAAGTATTATGGTTTTAAGGGGATCTCATTTCTAAATTCTTTCAAACTTCTGACACTAAGGCAAAATTATTCAATTTGGTACCAATTTTGGGCGTTATGAGGGTGCTAATCCTTCCTCGTACGTAACCGACTCCCGAACCTATTTTCTCATAATTTCGTAGACCAAAAAGTTTTATAAAGTGATCCAATCACACTTTAAAAGATTGGTGGCGACTCCCATTTTCGTTGTTTTTTTAAAACCTGTTTTAAAGGAGATTTCGACAATGATGAAAATGCAACTCAACTCTTGGTATAATGTCAAGTCATGAATTTAAAGAGAGAAATTACATCATCAATATGTGACTATTAGCACTATAAAATAATATATAATATACCATTCAGGTTAAAAAAGTGCTAGGCATCTATAATGGTAAAGGGAAATATGAGTAATATATTTTTAATAAACTCATAACATAAATATGTTAGGGTGTTATAATTACAAGAAAACTCTTGATAGGATCTACCTATGTGAGTGTGCAGTGTGGTTGCTTTTAGGAGCTCAAGGGTTTGACTCAAACAACACTCAATGGGTAATATAAACACCTGACCATAATAGTGTCCCCAATTACTATGCATTGACTGGTATTGAAATCATTGTGTGAGATGTGTTCGGTTAATCAATAGAATAGCTAGTTCAAAGCATAGTATACTATGCAATTTCAATTAACTTTAACTTATTTTTACTAAGTAAAGGTTCAATTGTAAGACACATTCATTTATGCAATTGATTTCTAAGATTATCAAAATATAGAATATTTTGAAAATAGGTGTAACAACCTGTTTTCAGTGAAATCGAAACAATGGTTTTGGGACCACAAATTCGAAGCCGGGAAAAAAATTTATTTTCATATTATTTTATGGTCTACAGTATGATAGAAATATCGTATGAAAATGTCGTTAAGAAATTTTACCGTTTACATGCCTAGCTTGATAAAAAGGACCAAATTGCATAAAGTGCAAAAGTTGAATTCTAGTAGATAAAGGTATCAAATAGCTATGGAATTTAAAATTTGAGGTCCTTATATGGCAAATAAACCATTAGAGGAGCTAGTACATAAGGATGGTTATTCATCATTGGAATTTAGTAAATTATTAAGGTTAATTTCGGAAAGTAAATGATAAAATGATGATAAATAAATAAAATAAAACAAATTATCATCATCTTTCCTAAAATAAAACATGAAAACCCTAGCCATGGAAGCTTGAAGATAGACAAGCTTATTTTGCTTAATTAGGTGAATATTCTTGTCCCATTTTTAATTTTTATATTTCTGAAATCGTAATAGCTTAATCTAGCTATCTCGGGGGTTAATTTGTAAAACTATTAAAGTATTAGGGTTTTTCCATAAATGATTATAATTGAATTTTGAATTTTTATGGTAGAAAATGAAAGGATGTTGTTAGATAAACAACTTTTGTAAAGAGAATTTTGATGAAATTATGATTTAGAGACTAAATTGAAAAGATGAAAAATTCATGGAAAAAATTTGAATTTTGTGAAAAATATGGGCTGCTTTTGATATGTATGAAAATCAGTTAGGCTTAAAATAATGATTAAATTGTATGAATTTCATTTTCCGAGCCTAGGGACTAAATTGTAATTAATAAAAGTATAGGGGAAAATAGTAATTTTGCAAAGATGTGTATTGAATTGAATTGAATATGAATTGTATTAAATTGAGTTAAATTAATTCGTATAGATCCAGATAGACCTAGTACGGAATTAGATCAAGGAAAAGAAAAAGTATCGAATAGTAGCTTACAAATCTACGTATACTTGTTGAGGTAAGTTCGTGTAACTAAATTGTATATTTGTATAATTTGAATTGAATATTGTTGTGTGTGTGATTTTTATAAAATTCCATGTATATTATTGATCACATATCCAACAAATACAGAATCCTATCTGAACCATAGAAATTCAACGGATACAAATTACATGTCATTTGGGTTCTCGAATTGGTTGTGGTCTTGCATGTGTTGCGGACACACCACAGCTCTTATGAGCATCCCGATATTTGGCTCTTACGAGCTTTCTGATTAATGGCTCTCTTGAGCTTCCCAATAATTGGCTCGCATGAGCTTCCCGATTTATGGCTCTTATGAGCTTCTCGATAAACAGCTCGATTGAGCTTCCCGTTATACAGCTCACATGAGCTTCTCGTTACATGGATCTAAAGAGCTTCCTGTTTACATGCTCGTATGGGCATACCTGTATATGAATTGATGGATTACAGATTTGTACACCTCATATGTACTACCCGTATATCCAATGATATGTTAAATGGTTCAATGGGCTAAGTTATGATATGAGACATTATGAGTTCGAAATGAACTATTACCGGTATATACTTAGAAGAACATGGAAATGATATTACATGATATATTGAAACATGAGAGGGATGATACGCATATTCGAAACTTGCCTAGTGATTATGTACATCCATGTTTATTGGTTATTGAAAGTGTTACATGGCTAACATGTTGAGGATATGTGTTTAGTCATTTGGCCAAAATAATTTGGATAAGTTTTGTATGCTTACCTTAAATGAAATTGAATGGTAAGGTAATTTCCATACTATACGAACTTACTAAGCTTAAATGCTTACTCTGTTTTATTTCCTATGTTTTATAGTATATCGGAAGCTCATTTTGGTTGGAAGCTGGTCAAAGCAGATTCACACTATCAACGACCTATTTCGGTATAAATAGTAAATCAATTTTGGTTATAATGGCATGTATAGGTTAATTTGGCCAATGTTGGCATATATATATTTTGTTAAGATTAATCATTTGTATGGCTTGTATTTGGTATAAATTTGCATATATGAGTATTTGGTCAATTTGGTAAGTATGGATTCTCGGATATATATGGTGTTATGTCATGTATAAATTTTGGTTTTGGCTTGGTTGATTGCCTTGATATAGATTGTTGATGTCCAAAAATGTTTGGTTAGATTGTTGACAAACTGGGTGAGAAATGTGGCTTGAAAATGACCTATTTTTGTCCACAAAGGCAGAGACACGGGCGTGTGTCTCAGCCATGTATGACACACGGCCAGGTGACACGGCCGTGTGTCCCCTATATCTTTTAGTTTGCAAAACAGAATGCTCACACGGTCTAGCACACGGGCGTGTGGCTTGGCCGTGTGACCCAAGTTAAAGAACTCATAAGTTTGGACACGAGCCGGGATACGGCCTTGTGTCCCTATTTCGGATGCCCATACGGCCTGAGACACGGGCGTGTCTATTGACCTTATGAGACACACGGCCTGGCCACACGGGCGTGTGTCCCTTGCACCTTTGAAAAATTTTAATGTTTTTCGAAAAATTCTTTGAGTACCCGATTTAGTCCCGACTTGTTTCTAATGTGTATTTTGGGCGTCGAGGGCTCACATAAGGGACATTATGCTTGGTTTCGATTGGTTTCTGACATGAATGCTATACGATATGAAATATCTATTTATTTGTTCTATAGATTTTGGTAATGCTCTGTAACCTTGTTCTAGCGACGGATACGGGTTAAAAATGTTAAATTTATTGGTATCAGAGTTAGGTTTAGTTGATTCTTGGACTAACGCGGTATATACGAGTCTAGCTATACATGCCATTATATAACATGTGATAGTGTGATATCCACTAACCATTTTAAACATGTTTTCATATAGCAATGTCATCTAACCGAGCTGATTCTAAAGAAGCTGAAAGTAATGCTCAAGCCTCTGTGCAAAGAGCAGCTTCGAGTAGTAGGAGGCCCGTATCTAAGGGCCGGGGAGGAGAGGCAAAAGAAGCCTTCTTCGAAATGATGAATGAATGGTTTAGTGAATTTGTATTAATGAACCCGACTGTGCAATAACCTCCACCCCCTTCTATTTCTCAATTGGTTCCCGATATTCCTCAAAGTACAAAACTTATTAGAACTGGTAAGCCTCCTGTTGATAAAATCTGTAAATACGGTGCTGAGGAATTTCGAGCTACAGCTGAGGATGATCCTGAAAGAGCTGAGTTTTGGCGAGAAAATACTATCACAGTTCTTGATGAATTATCCTATTCCCCAGCTAAATGTCTTAAATGTGCAGTATCTTTATTAAAAGATTCAACTTATCAGTGGTGGAATACATTAATTTTTATTGTGCTGAAAGAAATGGTTATTTGGGAATTCTTTCAAACTGAGTTCCGAAAGAAATACATCAATCAGAGGTTTCTTGACCAAAAATGTAAAAGAATTTTAGAGCATAAACAAGGTTATGTGACATTATCTGAATATGAACGAGAATCTATTCGATTGAGCAAATATGCTAGAGAATATATTATGACTGAGACTGCAATGTGTAAGCAATTTGGGGATGGCTTAAATGAAGATATAAAATTATTAGTCGGGACTCTTGAGTTGAAAGAATTTGTTGTACTGGTTGATTGAGCATATAAAGCTCAAGAGCTTAGCAAAGAAAAAAGACAAGCTGAGATTGAAGCCAGAAGTTCAAGTAAGAGATTAACGGGAAAATCATACCAGTTAACATCGAAGAAATCAAAGAAATATTATAACCGTTCTACTACTACTGCGGGATAGTCTGGTCCTAGATCTCAGACTACATCTATAACAAGGTACTCAACACTCTAGTCCTAGATCTCAGACTACATCTGTAGCGAGTGCGGGTAATGTTAGAAACACCAAACCCAAGTGCAAGCACTGTAACAAGTTACATTTTGGTGAATATCGAATGAAGAGTGGAGCTTGTTTCAGATGTGGTTCCTTTGACCACTATCTTAGAGATTGCCCGGAGAAACTTGAAAAAGATAATATTCAAACTTAAAGGCCGAGCAATACAGCTACGAGAGGTAGACCACCTCGTAATCCTGGAAATACGTGTGGAAGCCATGGTGTGACAAAAGACTCCACTGTAAGATCCGGAGCACGAGCACGAGCTAGGACTTATGTTATTCGTGCACGTGAAGATGCTTCTACACCAGATGTTATTACTGGTATTTTCTCTCTTATTGATACTGATGTAACTGCTTTAATTAATCCCGGTTTAACTCATTTATATATTTGCACAAATTTAGTGTCTAGTAAAAATTTACCTATCAAGCCCACTAAATTTGTGGTTAAAGTATCAAACTCTCTAGACCAGTATGTGATGGTTGATAAAATTTGCAAGAATTGCCCGTTAATGATACAGGATTATTGTTTCCCGGTTGATTTGATGCTATTACCGTTCGATGAATTTAATGTGATATTGGGTATGGATTGGTTAACTTTGCATGATGCCATGGAAAATTGTAAACAAAAGCATATTGTATTGAAATGTCAAAATGGTGAAATGCTTCATATTGAATCAGATAAATTGAATGAGCTGCCTAATATGATATCAGCTACGTCAGCACAGAAATATGTGAAAAAAGGTTGTAGTGTTTATCTTGCTTATATACTGCATATAAAGTGTCAGAGTCGAAGATTAAATCAGTGACAGTGGTTTGTGAATATCTTGATGTGTTTCTAGAGGAGTTACCTAGATTACCGCTGGTCAGAGAAGTCGAATTTGCCATAGATCTTGTACCAAGAACAACACCGATATCAATAGCAGCATACAAAATGGCTCCTATAGAGTTAAAAGAATTGAAAGCACAGTTGCAAGAATTGACTGATAGGGTTTTGCTTGACCTAGTTTTTCACCTTGGGGTGCACCGATTCTGTTTGTTAAGAAAAAAGACGGATCATTGAGATTATGCATTGATTTTCGATAGCTCAACAAAGTTACAATCAAGAATAAATATCTATTGCCCCATATAGATGATTTGTTTGATTAGTTGAAAGGTGCGACAATGTTTTCAAAGATTGATCTTTGTTTTGTTTATTATTAGTTATGAGTGAAAGACTCGGATGTACCGAAAACAACATTAGAACCAGGTACAGACATTATGAATTCCTTGTGATGCTATTTGGTTTAACTAATGCACTTGCGGTATTTATGGATTTGATGAATAGAACTTTCATACCGTATTTGGATAGATTTGTTGTGGTATTTATTAATGATATTCTGGTATATTCCCAAGATGAGACTGAACATGTCGAGCATCTAAGAATTATTTTGCAAACCTTGCGAGATAAATAATTATTTGCTAAATTTAGCAAATGTGAATTTTGGCTTTGGAGAGTTGGTTTTTTGGGACACATAGTATTGGTTGAAGGCATCAGAGTTGATCCGAATAAAATTTCAACGATTGTTAACTGGAAACCACCGAGAAATGTATTTGAAGTTAGAAGTTTTCTGGGATTAGCTGTTTATTATCAGATATTTGTAAAAGGGTTTTCGATGATAGCTACACTAATGACTCGGTTGTTACAGAAAGATGTGATGTTTGAAAGGTCTGAAAAATGTCAGCAAAGTTTTGACCAGTTGAAAGCCCTATTGACCGAAGCACCAGTTCTGGTTTAGCTTGAATCGGGTAAAGAATTTGTGATGTTCATTAATTCGTCATTGAATGGTTTAGGCTTTGTTTTGATGCAAGAAGGTAAAGTAATATCTTATGCTTCTAGACAGTTAAAGCCACATGAAATGAACTATCCAACACATGATCTGGAATTGGCAGCTATTGTATTTACGCTGAAAATTTGGCGACACTATTTGTTCGGTGAAAAATTTTATATATTTACCGATCATAAGAGTTTAAAGTATCTGATGCTGCAAAAATATTTGAATCTGAGACAACGTAGATGGCTTGAACTGTTGAAGAATTATGACTTGGTTGTAACATCCCGAAATAGGGCCTAAACGGAACAGTGGTTACAAAACCACAAATTCGAGGTAGAAAAATTTATTTTATTATTATTTTGAGGTTCATGATATGATTGCATGATTGTGTGAAAATTTCGTGATGAAATTCTATGCATAAAGTGCTTAAGTTGAGATTAGGGACTAAATCAAATAATTTGCAAAACTTGCATTCTAGAAGTTTTTAGTATGAAATTGCTTTGGAATATTAATTAGGAGGGTTTAAATAACAATTTGACCAATTTCTAAGTTCATGGACAAAATAGGATATGGATGGAATTCTTGAAAGTTTAATAAGGAAGGGCATTTTGGTCATTTGGATATTAAATGAAATAAAGAGGGAAAATATAACACAAAATTCATCATCTTCTTCATTAGCACGAAATTTCAAGGGTTCTCCATAGCTAGGGTTTGTTTCAAGCTTTCAAGCTCCATAGTAAGTGATTCCAAGCCCCGTTTTTAATGTTCTTTACGTTTTCGGAGTCCCGGAAGCTCGATAAAGCTTATGCTAGCAATAATTTAAGTTAGGGTTCATATTTGGAAAAATACCCATAGGTGAAAAGTGTTTATTTTGATGTTTTATGATAGAATATGAGGTCTTAGATTATGTTAGACAACTTGTGCTACTCGGTTTTAGGTAAAAACGAGTAAAAGGGCTTAATCGATAAAAATACCTAATAGTCATAAGTATATGTTAGAGTGAGAATTTGATTTTGCTATAGAAGGTAAAAATGATCAGCATGTCATAAAACATAATAAAATAGGCTGAAGTTTAATTTACGAGATTTGGGGCAAAAGTGTAAATATGCAAAAGTTTAGGGGCAAAAATGTAATTTTTCTAAAGTTTGAGTAAAAGACTGTTTTGATAAATGTGAATATTAAATAAATTAAATTTGCTATTATAGATCAAGAAGAGCGAAATTCGGGAGTAGATCGGGGAAAAGAAAAAGTAAAGGACTAAATTGTAAAGTTTAGTCACATTTTGTATCGAGGTAAGTTTACAGTAAATAAATGCAATATTCTTTTATTTTACATTATTATTGTAAATTTCCAGCATTTATATACTTATTTTATGAGAATATTTGAAGTCGAGTTAAAGGCGAAGAAGTCCCGTTTGAACCTTAGGAATGTTAGGATATTGGGGTTGACAGACAGACAGAGATGAAAAATGAGCCATGTAAGTCCATATCAGATATATGGCTTTGGAGACAGGAATGAGCCATGTAAGCCGATATTAGATATATATATATATATGGCATTGGAGACAGGAAAAATTCATGTAAGTCCATGTCGAAGACATGGCATTGGCAGGATATTGATAGGCAGGAACGACCCTAGTATCCTTAGTATTCCAAGTGGTTCAACGGGTCATTGTACACGTTAAATTACAGTGAATTATTAGCAAAAGGGAAGGTAGATTATATTTATGAATAGTGAAAGGTCAGGTAAGAAAGAAGGTAAGTGAGTAAAGAAGAAGGTAGAAAATGAGAAGTAAAGAAAGTTTATGAGGCTAGGTGACATTATGTATAATTATTCATTATGTTGAATGTTGTAATTTATTTGCTTGTAAGCTTACTAAGCCTAGTGCTTACTCTCTTTATTTTCTTTTTCTTATAGTTTTTATCAAGCCACTCGGGGATCGAAGGAAACGTCGGAGACCCGATCACACTATCGAAGGAATCACATTGGTATAGTTAGACGTTTCGTTTTATGTATGGCATGTATAGGAACTTGGTTTCTTTTGATATGATATGATCAATGAATGATGTGCAAATACTTGCTAGTGATTAGCTAATAGAATGGCTGATGATATACATGTTTAATAGTATGTATGATTAAGTAGTAACTATCACATGAAAACTATGAAAAATGTGAAAGTAACTTAAAAACGGATTCAAGTATCAGAAATAACGTGACTTTGAAAAATCACTAAAAATCGTAGAGACATGGTTTGATGATGAATAATATATGAAATTAAAAATCATTGTGTCTATTTTCATATGGAATAAGAAAAACAGGTAAAGGTTTTGTATTTTATAAGATATCTGAGTTTTAGTGAAATAGGGCCAGAGCGATTTCTGGATCCCCTGTTTCAACTTTAGAAATTCACCATAAATTTTACAAAAGTAATTAGGTGGTTTAATTTATATTTTTAGAATCTTTATTGAATCTAGTTTTAATATAAACAAACTTTATAGTCATATTAATTTTGTAGAGGGAGAAAAGTGGTTCGTAGTCAGTAGAGGTCAGTGCAGTCAAATTCTGAAACAGGGGTAACTTTAACTAATAAACTGTACTAATTGGCTAAGTAAAAAATTCTAAAAAAAAAATAGTAGATAGATATATGAGTCTAGTTTCAGGAAAAATTTACGGATATTAATTTTGAGTTTTGAAACTCGAGAAATGAATTTTTAAGCAACCATGATGCAGAAAAATAGTTTATTCCAAAAATTAAAATTAGTGGTTTAGAGTTGTTTAAAAGGTAAAATAAGTTTAGTAACACCTCAAGCTTGACTCCGGTGACGGTATCGGGCGTGGGGGCGTTACATTGGTTATTGATTATCATCTGGAAAAAGCAAATGTAGTTGAGGATGCTCTAAGTAGATAATCTTTTTTGCTTTGCGAGAAATGAATACCCAATTGTCATTGTCTGATGATGGCTCAATTTTAGCTGAGTTAAAAGCTATACCGATGTTTCCTCTGAAATGTGATAATGAGTTGCAAGATAAGGGGTTATAGTGTGAGTCGACTTCTGATTCAGAATTTCAGGTAGGATCTAATAATTGTTTGTTATCCAGAGGCAGAGTTTGTGTACCGAAGAATCTAGAGCTTGTACAGAAAATTTTGCACGAAGCTCATAGTGGTAGTATGAATGTTCATCCGGGAAGTAATAAAATGTACAATGATTTGAAACGGATGTACTAGTGGCGAGGAATGAAACGTGATATTTCAGATTTTGTATCTAGATGTTTGATATGTCAACAAGTTAAAGCTAAACATCATGTACCTTCAGGACTATTACAGCTAGTGACGATACCAGAGTGGAAATGGGATAGAGTTACTATGGATTTCGTATCGGGGTTGCCCTTATCTCCTAAAAAAAGATGGCATTTGGGTTATCGTCGATTGTTTAACAAATTCTGCATATTTTATTTTGGTACATACAGATTTCTCACTTGACAGATTGGTTGAGTTATACGTTTCAGAAATTATCAGAATGCATGGAGTGCCAGTTTCTATTATTTCAGACAGGGATCCACGGTTTACATCACGATTTTAGAAAAAAGTTATAGGAAGCTCTGGGTACTTATTACATTTTAGCACCGCATTTCACCCTTAGACGGATGGTCAGTCCGAGCATGTGATTCAAATTCTTGAAAATATGCTGCGGTGTTGTGTTTTTGAGTTCAAAGGCAATTGGGAAAAATATTTGCCGTTAGTCGAATTTGCATATAATAGTAGTTATCAGTCAAGCATAGAGATGGCATCGTATAAAGCTCTGTATGGTTGCAAATGTAGAACTCCGTTGTATTGGACTGAGCTCAGTGAGAAAAAGACACATGGAGTTGATTTGATTCGCGAAATTGAAGAAAAAGTAAAAGTGATTCGAGACAGTTTAAAAGCAGGTTCTGATCGTCAAAAATTTTATGCGGATCTTAAACTTAAAGAAATAGGGTTTCAAGTTGGCGACAAAGTATTATTGAAAGTTTCGCCCTAGAAGAAAGTTCTCCGGTTCGGTCGTAAAGGAAAACCGAGTCCACGATTTATCAAACCGTATGAGATTGCTAAGAGAATCGAACCAGTTGCATATCGATCAGCTTTACCATCAGAACTAGAAAAGATTCACAATGTCTTTCACGTGTCTATGTTTCGAAGGTATCGATCAGATCCTTCACATGTTATTTCTCCGACAGATGTTAAAATTCAGCCTAATATGACGTACAGCAAAGAACCAATTAGGATCTTGGCACGAGAAGTGAAAGAGTTGAGAAATAAAAAAATAGCTTTAGTAAAAGTTATTTGGCAACGACATGAAATAGACGAAGCTACCTGAGAACCCGAGGAAACTATGAGAAAGTAATATTCGAACCTCTTTATTGGTAAGATTTTTGAGGACGAAAGTTCCTTCAGGGGGAGAGTTGTAATAGCTCGTTTTTAGTGAAATCAAAACTGTAACAGCCCGGTTTTAGCTAAATCGGGAATAGTAATTTCGGAACCACAAATCTGAGGTCATAAAATTTATTTAATATTATTTATGGTGTTTGCAGCATGTGAATATATATGTGTAAAAATTTCGTGAGCTAATTTTATCGTTTAATAGCTCAATTTGAGAAAAGGACTTAATCGCGTAAAATGTAAAAGTTGCATTCTATTTGATAAAGGTGTCTAATTGCTATGGCTTATTAAATGAAAGGTTCTTATATTGTTATTAGACCATTGAAAGTGAAAATTGTCATAAATGGGCTTGTATTAGGTGATTTCATAATGGTTTCATTAAGGGTAAATTAGTAAAATGTTAATTAACATAACATAAATAAAATAAAAGTTTAAATTTTGAGTTATCATCTTTGTTCTAGCCAAAATTTAGAGGAAGAAGAAATCCATTTAGGGCTTGTGTTATTTGGCCAACATTAAGTTTGATTAAGGTATGTTCTTTGCTCGGTTTTTGATAATTTCTATGTTTTTGTGATCAAGAAAAGAGGAACTCAGACTCAGATCGAGGTAATAACAAAGTACTCGACTAATCGACTAGTTTCGTCATTTTTACGTCTGAGGTAAGTTCGTCCGTGATAAAATTTGTTACAATTATGTTTTTAATGTTTTAATATTGCATAAATTATATATATGAGACGATGGTTATGTACAACGATGAATCGATTATGTTTGGCACTTAGTGTGCGTATCGAAATAGCTTCGGCTATATAAAGCACTTAGTGTGCGAATTGGAATAGCTTCGGCTATATATATGGCACTTAGTGTGAGAGACTGAGATAGCTTCGACTATGAAAAGCACTTAATGTGCGAGATTATAATAGCTTCAACTATGCTTTGGCACTTAGTGTGCGAGATATCGAGTATTCGACAGTATCACGTAAAGGTATGAGTTCGATATGAAATTGTACAGGTATGTACATATAAAGCATGAAATCTAAATAGAAAAATTTATGAACTTGTTCATAAACACTTGAGTAAGTATGAGGAAAATTTGTTAGTCACCATGATTTAGATATTAATTAGTACGAATTGATGATCTGTATATTATGAACTGTTGAGTATATTTAGTACGAACTTACTAAGCTATGAAGCTTATTATGTGTTATTTGTTTATGTTTTATAGAGAATCAAAGCTAACTTGGACTCAAAAATTGTCAGGAAACGTCATCACACTATCGATCATTTTGTTGGTACTTTTGAAGCTTTGTATATATGGTATATGGCATGTATAGGCTAGTTTCACCTTGGTATATTATGAGTTATGATTTTAGACATGAGATTTGGCTTGTAAATGTTGGTGTATATGGTCATAAGTTGGCTTGAATTATGTGTTTGATAAGTGATATATGAGATGCAAATGCCTTATATGTTGGCTTGTTTTGGTATGTTTGCCATAATTGTTGATATAGCCAAATGGTTGTTCATTTGGTTAGTTATTAGTTGATGTATTAATGCTTAGAAGTTAGCATATTGTGGTTTGACCCTGAGATGATATTATGGTGTGTTTTGTGACATGAAATAAATGATAGATGATGAATTAATGCATTTGGAACTTATGTAAGTTTTGATAACTTTGGCATGATGATTTGTTATATTTTGAATATGGAATTGAGTAGTTGGAATGGTTGAGGATAAATGGCATGATCTGTGTATAAATTGGCATGTTTTGGTTACTTATATAGGTGTTGAAATGGTACCAATTTGGTTACTTTGTGTGCATGAGTAAAGGGTGGCAAATTGGCTTTATAAATGGCCTATTATTTTCCACACGAGTAGAGACACGGGTGTGTGTCTCAGCCGTGTGTGACACACGGTCATGTTGCACGGTCGTGTTCCCCTAGGGTACCCTTTCGAATTAAGTCAGTATACCTTATAGGTTTGACACGGTCTAGACACACGGACGTGTCTATTGGCCGTGTGCGACACAAGGGCTGGCACATAAGCGTGTGGCTGGCCGTGTGGCACAAGTCAGTAACCTCTCCAGTTTTCCCATAGTTATGGCACACAGGCATATCTTCAACCATATGGTGCATGCCCTGTTTTCACACGGCCTGTGACACGGGTGTGTCTGGTGATCGTCTGAGGCACGCAGCCTGTTCACACGGGCGTGTGACCCTTAAATGTTTGAAAATTTGCTAAGATCCCAAAGTTTGCAGATGTTATTGGTTTAGTCCCAAACCACTGCTGAGCATGTTTTAAGGTCTCGTAGAACCTTAAAAGGGACAATGTGAATGATTTGATTGGATTTTGATTATGAATGCTTAAAATGTATGTGAATAATGTGTATTATTCGGTAATGCCTCGTAACCCTTTTCCAGTGACGGATACGGGTTAGGGATGTTACAGAAACAGTGGTTTTGGGACCACAAATCCAAAGTCAAAAGAAAATTTATTTTAATATTATTTTATGGTCTACAATATGATAAAAATATCGTATGAAAATATCGTTAAGAAATTTTACGATTTACATGACCAAATTGCATAAAGTGCAAAAGTTGAATTCTAGTAGCTAAAGGTATCAAATAGCTATGGAATTTAAAATTTGAGGTCCTTATATGGAAAATAAACCATTTAAAGGAGTTAGTAGATAAGGATGATTATTTATCGTTGGAATTTAGTAAATTATTAAGGTTAATTTTGTTTTGGAAAGTAAATGATAAAATGATGATAAATAAATAAAATAAAACAAATTTTCATCATTTTCATCATCTTTCCTAAAATAAAACATGGAAACCCTAGCCATGGAAGCTTGAAGATAGACAAGCTTATTTTTCTTAATTAGGCGAGTATTCCTATCCTGTTTTTAATGATTTTTATGTTTCCGAGATCGTAATAGCTTAATCTAGCTATCTCGAGGATTAATTTGCATAAATATTAAAGTATTAAGGCTTTTCCATGAATGAGTATAGTTGAATTTTGAATTTTTATGGTAGAAAATGAAAGGTTGTTGTTAGATAAACAACTTTTGTAAAGAGAAATTTGATGAAATTATGATTTATGGACTAAATTGAAAAGATAAAAAAATTATGGAAAAATTATAAATTTTGTGAAAAAATGGGCTGCTATTGATATGTACGGAAATCGGTTACGCTTAAAATAAGGATTAAATTGTATGAATTTCATTTTCTGAGCCTAGGGACTAAATTGTAATTAATTAAAACTATAGGGGAAAAATAGTAATTTTTCAAAAGATGCGTATTGGATTGAATTGAATATGAATTGTATTAAACTGAGTTAAATTCATTCGTATAGATCCGGATAGACTTAGTACGAAATTGGATCGAGGAAAAGAAAAAGTATCGGATTAGTAGCTTACAAATCTACGTATACTTGTTGAGGTAAGTTCATATAACTAAATTATATATTTGTATGATTTGAATTGAATATTGTTGTGTGTGTGATTTGTATAAAATGTCATGTATATTATTGATCACATATCTGAGAAGTACAAAATCCTGTTTGAACCTTAGAAATTCGATGGATACAAATTACATGTCATTAGGGTTCCCGGATTGGTTGCGGTCCTGTATGTGTTGTGGACACACCACAGCTCTTATGAGCATCCCGATATTTTGCTCTCACGAGCTTCCCGATTAATGGCTCTCTTGAGCTTCCCGATAATTGGCTCGCATGAGCTTCCCTATTTATGGCTCTTATGAGCCTCCCGATATACAGCTCGATTGAGCTTCCCGTTATACAGCTCACATGAGCTTTCCGTTAAATGGCTCGAAAGAGCTTCCTGTTTACAAGCTCGTACGGGCATACCTATATATGAATTGACGGATTACAGATTTGTACACCTTATGTGTACTACCCGTGTATCCAATGATATTTTAAATGGTTCAACGGGCTAAGTTCTGATATTAGACATTATGAGTTCAAAACAAACTATTACTGGTATATACTTAGAAGTACACGAAAATGATATTACATGATATATTGAAACATGAGAAGGATGATACATGTATGCAAAACTTGCCCAGTGATTATGTATATCCATGTTTATTGGTTATTGAAAGTGTTACATGGCTAACATGTTGAGGATATGTGTTTAGGCATTTGGCCAAAATAATTTGGATAAGTTTTGTATGCTTACCTTAAATGCAATTGAATGGTAAGTTAATTTCCATGTTATACGAACTTATTAAGCTTAAATGCTTACTTTGTTTTATTTCTCATGTTTTATAGTAAATAGGAAGCTCATTTTGGTTGGAAGCTGGTCAGAGCAGATTCACACTATCAGCGGCCCATTTTGGTATAAATAGTAAATTAATTTTGTTTATAATGATATGTATAGGGTAATTTGGCCAATGTTGGCATATATACATTTTGTTGAGATTAGTCATTTTCGTGGCTTGTATTTGGTATAAATTTGCATATATGAGTATTTGGTCAATTTGGTAAGTATGGATTCTTGGATTTATGTGGTGTTATGTCATGTATAAAATTTGGTTTTGGCTTGGGTGATTGCCTTGATATAGATTGTTTATGTCCAAAAATGTTTAGTTAGATTGTTGACAAATTGGGTGAGAAATGTGGCTTGAAAATGACCTATTTTTTCCGCAAGGGCAAAGACACGGGTGTGTGTCTCAGCCGTGTGTGACACATGGCCAGGTGATACAGTTGTGTGTCCCCTGTATCTTTTAATATGCAAAATAGAATGCTCGCATGGCCTAGCACACGGGCGTCTGGCTTGGCCGTGTGACCCAAGTCAGAGAGCTCATAGGTTTGGACATGGGCTGGGACACGGCCGTGTGTCCCTATTTCAAATGCCCACACGGCCTGAGTTTAACACCCGATTTTAGGTCTAGCCGGAACAGTGGTTTTGGGACCACATTTCATTTTACGAGCCTAGGGACTAAAATGTAAAATGTCAAAAAGTTAGGGACAAAATGGTAATTTTGTCTAGGATGAAAATTAATGTAAATGTATTTGTAAAATGATGAATTGATAGTTGAATTTTACTTATATAGACTCAGAACAATCGATTATGAAACTAGATCGAGGAAAACAAAAGGTCTCAAAATAGTTGAGTTCGAATACGAACCATTCTTAAGGTAAGTTTGTGTAATTTAATTTGGTATGTTATTATGTTTTAATTGAATTTTGTGATTGAGATTATATATACATAATGATACACACTATGAAATAATCATAAGATGGAAAACATGAATAAAATGTCATTGTCCCGGTTGAGCATTGTATTTCGATGAATTATAATAATTTCCTTGAACTGAACAAAAATATTATAGAAAGGATTTAGCCCGGACGGGTAATCCTGAGCTACACTCTCTTGATAAAATGTTATAAAATGGATTTAGCTCGGACGGATAATCCATAGTAGGCTCATTAGAGCTAACGTTATCGAAGGGATTTAACTTGGATTGGTAATCCTAAATAAGCTCTTGAGAGCAAATGCTAAAGACGGGATTTAGCCTGGACTGATAATACTGTTATATAAATGTGGCTTGAAAGTGTGCTCTATGAATATGTGCTCAAGGAGCACTCTGGATGTAAATTGAAGGACGATTGACATGTATACCTCAAGTATACTACCTGAGTCTCCATCAAGATTTACAATAGTTCAAGGAAAAAAAATCTTGAAAAATGGAAATTGTGAAATGATATGAAAGTTTATATTATGGTGAGCTCATCTATGTTGGTTTGAAAGTTTATATTATGGTGAGCTCATCTATGTTGGTTTGAATACTTCATGATGTGTATGACTAACTTGTTTAATGAGCGAATGTATTTAGGAAATTGTCAAAATTATTGATGGAATGAATGCGTATGTATGCTTATTTGAATAATTATGACCGGTAAGTTTTCTTTCTATTACGTGAACTTACTAAGCATGAAAATGCTTACCCCGTTTTACTTTCCTTATTTTATAGTACTCATAAGGTTCGCGAAGGTTGGAGGATTTAGTCGAAGCAAGATCACACTATCCACAAATCTCCTTTTGGTATAGCTAAATGATTCATTTTGGTATAATGGCATGTATAAACTACTTGGCATAGACGAAGGCTTGTAAGTAATAGTTTGTGACTTAGCCATTGGAATGGCTAAGGATGTTCAAGTGGTGCATGTATGATGTTAATGTATGTCCAAATTCTTAAGTGTCAAGTATGGTTGATGATACATTTTGTAAATGGCCATTGAAATTGGCTAACATTGGTTTAAGTTTATATGCATATGATGATGTCTTTCATGGATGTGGAAACTGCATGGTTTGAGTTAATAAGTATGTAAATGATGTGTGGATCCATTGGTTGTGGCTGAATTGGTTGTATGTTTATACTTGGAATGGTATTACATGTTGTTGTGTAGGTTATGCATGGAAGGGTGGTAAAAAGGCTTGGTAAATAGCCTTATTTTTGTCCACACAGGCCCGTGTGTCTAGGTCGCGTGTGACACACGGCTTGCCCCATGGGCGTGTGTTCCGGCCGTGTGTCCCCTGCACCTTAATTGTTGCAAAACAGAATGCTCAATATTGAGCACACGGGCAGAGACATGAGCGTCTGTCTCAGCCGTGTGGATGGCACGGCCTTGAACATGGGCGTGTGCCCTGGCCATGTGAAGTCTGCACCTATTTATGAAAAATTACGAAAATTTATTTGATGACATGGCCTAAGCACACGGGCGTGTGCCTTGGCCGTGTGACTTCAATTTATTGATGACATCATAAACAGAGAGTTACACGGGTTAGGAACACAGGCGTGTGTGACCACACGGCCTGCCCACACAGGCGTGTCCCAAGCTACACAGGCGTGTCCCAAGCCACACGAGGCGTATGACCCCTGTTTTGGTGAAAAAAATTTAAGCATTGTAAAATTTTCTAAAGTTATCGGTTTAGTCTCGAACCATTTTCAATGTATGTTTTGGGCCTCGTAGGCTCATTCTAGGGACGAAATGAATGTTTACGAAAAGTTTTAAATATGAGCGGAAATTTGTGTCTTGGTTTTGACTGTTTGTTTGAGTTTAAGTCCAGTAATGCCTAGTACCCTATTCTGGCATCGAATATGAGTAAGGAGGTGTTACACTGAGACACGAGAGTGTCTATTGACCATATGAGACACACAGCTTGGCCACATAGGCGTGTGTCTCTTGCACCTTTGAAAAATTTTAATATTTTTTGAAAAATTCTTTGTACCTGATTTAGTCCCGACTTGTTTCTAATGTGTATTTTGGGCCTCGAGGGCTCACATAATGGATGGTTTTGATTGGTTCCTGATATCAATGCTATATGATATGAAATATTTGTTTATTTGTTTTGTAAATTCTGGTAATGCTCTGTAACCCTATTCCGGTGACGGATACAGGTTAGGGTTGTTACAATGGGAACAGATTGTTGGAACCTTTTCAAACTCTATATAGTGTTCCAATAGCTACAAATGAAAATTTGTAAGTAACAAATAGTTATAACATTTAGTTATTAATCAAAAGTTATCAATATTTATAGTGATGAGTTATGTATCTTAAATATCCAAAAATATATCACTTGATTTTTAACAAAGAATTATAAATGTTCAAATAATATTTATTGAATAGTTATGTTTATTTATTAGATGTGACTATCCAAATAGATATCTATGAGATAATTATGTCTCTATAAAGAGTCATGGGAACTTCTATAAATAAGAGTCAAATTTCATTTGTAAATGAGAATGAGAGAAACATAGAAGAAACATAATTTCCTTTTATTCTCTCACCATATTATATATTTAGAGATTATTCTACAAAGAATTACTACATAAATTCTTTATAAAATTTGATAATCTTGTTATACACTACTTAGTGTTCAATAAACTATTTTTATCAGTGCAAAATAAATACAATCATTGAGACTTGTTAAATCCTTAAGTCTGTTTTTCAAAAAAAATGAATATTATTTTAAGGATATTTTTATTTTAATAATTTTATAGAAGAAATCGTTGAATAAAATAAAATAAATCATCTCTAGTCTAGATACGAACCCTAAATTGAAGATTTGAATCTTTCCGATCTCCCCTCCTTCATAGAAATAAATAAACCACCTTTATATAATTTTTCTTAAAAAAACACTACTTTGTTTTCTTTTTAAAGGAAACTACTATTTTCTATTAAAAATCTAAAATCCATTTAAAAGATATTTATTTATTATTTTACATAAATATTTTGTGAATATAATTTTATTTTTTTTCTTTTGTAAATTTTTTTACTGAATTTGATATCTTGAATCAAATTACTAAACTCAATTGAAAAAAAATCTAAAATATAATTAAAATAATTAAAAACATTATTATTTATTTATATAATTTTTTTAAAAAAATTAAACATATATTTAAGAAAACCATCATTATTTTAAAGTACATCAAAATTTATCTAGATCTGATGGACATCCACTTAATAAAATATCCAATACACTTCCTTTTAAATGTTCATTTGTAGATAATGCGTCTCGTTAAAACCTTACTAAAATAAAAACGCTATGGAAAAATAATTCCTAGTGAAAGAAAAAGAGTACACATATCTATAATACGCATAATATGCTACCTCATTAAAAATTTTACCAAGATAACACAATGGGACAAAACCTCAGTTAAGGGAAAAAGAGTACAACGCGTATTTACTCCCTCTCATGAAAACATCACATATTTTCTCATATTCTACGTATTCAATCTTGAATACTAGTTTTTCAAATGACTATTTGAATGTATTTGCTAAACATTTATATCACCATTCTTTTGAAAGTCATAAATGAGGGGAAATTTGGAGGAAATATATTTTGATCTCTTCAGGAGTTTCAAGAATAATCATAGCAAACTTTAATCATGATTCTTCTATAAAAATACAAGTAGGTATCGTTTTATAACCCTCCTTCAACTACTATTTACCACATATATTCAAATTATTTCAACTCATATAAATGAACAATTTCCTGAGAATTTCAATATGCTTCTAGCATTCTAAATCCTTCAAGGATTTTAATATAAACTTTACTATATAGTGGTTCACAAAAGGTTGTAATAACAACCATTAAACGCAAGTTAAATCTTTTATGAATTGTCAAAATAATATATCTAAAGGTTATTGCATCCACCACAAAAGAATATCATATCTTTTCATAATCAATGTCAGGATTTAGCGAAAAACTTCATATTTTTATTCCACTTTTGCAAAATTATTTCATTTGCACTCTCATTGGCTTTATACCTTTAGATATTTGGACTACTGGTCCAAAAACTCCACAAATTTAATTGTACTTGAGTTGCGTCTTTTTATTTTGACCAATTTATTCCATATTTATATTTCTCAATAGATTTATTAAATATCCTCCTTTTATTTCATTATTTCAATAATAATTGAAATAACTATATTTTATTGTTGACCACTTTTATTATTCAGTTTGATATTTTCTTAAATTGACATAACTTATCGAGATCTCTTACTTTCAGTGTTTTAATCTTCAATTTTAGGTACTTGAATCTCTTCTGGAATTTTACTTATGTCTTAGGTCTCTTTTGGAGCACCCGCCTCCACTATATAACCATCTAAAAGAATTATTTTCTTTTATGAGAATTTTCATATTTGAAACTTGTATTCAGTTATCTTTGTTGAACTTCTGGTTCAAATTACTCTCTTCCCTAACTCATTACAAGTTATTATTTCTCTCCCCCTAATGTCGGGAAAACTATTGAATCAAAATAGTAATCACAAATCATGTCATAATTGAATCTCCAAAACATTTAAAACATATAATAATACAAGGAAACTCGTAATTAATATATATTCTCAACTTTTTTTGAGGATTCACTCATCTTTGTATGTTGTGGTGGATCAATTGGAATATATACACATACAAAAGTTCAAATATGGGAAATATTTAACTCTTTACCAAAAACCAATTGTAATGAGGAGTAATTTATAACTTATTGGTTTGATGTGTACAACACATAAATCAACATACTCTCATGTTGAAATTGGAGGTTTAGTTCTCATAAAGTAATGGTTTAGACATTAATCGGAGGCATTCAATCAATAATTTCTCTAAACCATTATGAGCATAAATAATAAACTTTTACAAAAGTTTTTCAAACTCAACCAATAAAAGACTGAGATATAAACTCATCAGTGTTAGCAAGATGAATTGTCTTAATTGCATGATTTGAATTTAATTATTTAAACAAGCAATCTTGCAAACGGCATGTTGCAAATTGATAACACATGTGATTATTTTGTAGATGCATCTATTAAAATCATATAATATCAAAACCATCCACATGGTGGATGAATGGACTCATATTCATTTCAGAAATGTAAGATATTAAATCTCAACTTTAGCTAGTGAGTTTCTAATAATAAATTTTCATTGAGAATAAGCAACAAATGAGAATTCTTTAAATTAAAGAATATTCTGGTTCTTTAATGAATATCCATATGAATTCTCAATTAATTTTTGCATCATATATGATCCAGGATGGTCTAACTAGTCACGCCAAGTAGTAAATGCATTTGTCTAGTAAACTTTTGATCTACTTTAACATGCATTTCATTGTACTAATAATGTCAATATAAATTGTGAAAAATTGATAGTTTTACTGTCATTCCTTTTACTTTGCATCCACATATAAGTACTATTATGACATTTACTATTGGAAATGTCTAAATCAATGTGAAGCCTAAGTCCCTATTTTCCAGGTGTATAATAGGCACATAACCAATGACTTTTCATACATAAGTTTTCTCTCTTGCAAGTTCTCATCAGTAATATTTTTCCACATAATTTTAATTAAGAACTTATTCTAAATACTGTAGAGTTATATTCACAGTTTTAAAAAAAAATTGCAACTTTAGGTGCATCCGACCATAACGAGCTTTAGATAGAATTACCATATTCTATTGTTCATAAGTAAATTTTTCACAGTCAAATATTTTGTTTGCAATCCCTTAATGGGATGATGACAAAAAAAGATCACAAAGATATTGACAATCAATTCAATTTAATAACAAGAGTAATCAATAACTCAATCCTCCCTTTTTTTTTCATCCTTTCAAAATAGATATTTATAGCAATAATGATTTATATGAAATATAATATTTTCTTCATTCACAATATCAATATGAGATCCATTATAAATATCTTTTCAAACCAATGGATTAACCATCACAAGATATTAATATATTAGCTCTTCTGGAGCTTTCGACTAATTTTGTACTACCAAATTTTGGAATAATATTGGTTTTTATTTTCTTTTGTGCTTGCGTTCACTTCGGAGAATGCAATAGATTTACTAGGATAAACTTATAATCGTTCCAATAGATTCTTTATTTCACAATCACCATCGCAAACACTCGTGGATTTCAAATCAAAATCTATCTATTCATGTTGTAATGATTAGTCTCCAATTATAAGAAATATGATATAATAAACAAATTATAGTAAAATATACCTGAGATTCTTTAACATCATCGCTATCACCATGGCTATTATCACGAGCCCACGTAAGGATTACATAATTTTTTTGGATAATGATTACCTATAATACGCAGGCCTCAATTGAAGATTGAAATTGCAGTAGTTCTAGCAGCAGATTTGGAGTGATCGTATTATAAAATATAAGAGAATCGTGCTGATAACGTGTTATAAAATAAATAGACAGAGAGTAGATAACAAATAAAATGGGAGAGCAAAAAAGAATGTATTTTATTGATTAATGGGATATTTACAAAACTTCTCCAAAGCCTCTATTTATAGGCATAAAAACGTATAAATGAAGTAGAGATATACTTCTAATGACTATTAGAATTTAAACTACATCAAAATTTATCTAGATCTTGATGGACATCCACTTAATAAAATATTCATAACAAAATATGTAATATTTTTAATTTTTAATTTTTAAAAAATTAATTAATTTCAATCCACATGGATATCACGTTAGCAAAATTAATAGACATTAATTTTTCTGTCCATTTTAAGGTGATTTAACAAATAATGCAAGCTTAAGGGCTAAAAGAGAAGAAAAAATAAATGGAAGGCTAAATTTTTTTTTTTTGTAAAATTGAAGGGTCAAATAAGTCATCATGCTTTAATTTTTTTAATATGTATATTTATTATTTTTCCTTTTATTTAATAAATGTAAAATATAATATTATTTTTATCTTTACAATATTAAAGAACAGAGAAAAGGATTATAAGATTTAAATACATACCATTAAAATATGAGAAAGAAAGTTTAATCACACTTCAAATATTCATATATTAAAATAAGATACTCTAGTATTTTATTAAGTTTTAAAAGCCATGGATTTTATAGTTGGTTTATCGTTATCACCCCGCTTCATTGCCTATATGAATGGGTGTTTTCATCCCCCTACTCCATCATCTCTCGCCCACCATCTCAATTAAATTGTCTTCTTTTTCGTTTTCTTGCGTGTTGCAATTTCTGGGATTAAAGATTTATTTCTCTTTTTCTTTGAGGAAGACATAGTCGTAGTTTTAAGTTGTGTTTGGATTCATGGTGATGCCGTGGAGCTTAGTGACCTACAAATTTCACCTGCCATGTGAGGATGGAGTCATCAGTTGAGAAGCTGAGATCGCATTGCAACTCGAGGTCCAAGTTGACGGTGATTATACAGTCTCGGGTTGAAATGTAACTAGGGTTTCAAGTTTACAAAGGTTATGTTTTTAATGGATGAAGCATAACTGGATCCCTAGTTAATAGTGGTTATGCGGACACAACAATGAGTTTCACCCCATCAAAAGAGGATTCTTTATAAAACTCATGCAGAAGTCAAAGATGAAAAACACAAGAGCCTTCCAATATAATCAAGTAATTTGTTTTGTCCATCTCCACCGAAGACAGTGACCCTGTTACTAAAACCTGTGACAGAGTTGGGGGCAACAAGATTTCCGACGGGGATGAGTTATTGTGTGATGCAAAAAAGATGAAACGCAAATTAGAACGACAGCGGTTGTTTCGTGTTTCATCTTTTCTGTACCGCACTTGTAATACCTCGAAAATTACTACAGTAAGAAAGTAAGATAGTATCATTGATATAGTAAAATAGGGAAATAAAGTGACAAAAAGGAAAATTTTGAGTTATGTCAACATTGCGGAGTATATTATGACATATTAATTCAAGAAAGGATTAAATCACAAAAGTAAGAAAAGTTTTGTTACCCAAGAGTAAATACTCAAAATTTGAAGGGTTAAAGTATAAATATGAAAAATTTGAAGGACCAATAGTGCAAATATTTTAAGGGTGGAATGATCTAGAAACTAAAGAAAATTGATGAATTAGGACCAAATTGAATAGGTGAAGAATTATGAGGGACTAAATCATAATTTTACCAAATTAAGTGATGACTCAATGATGGAATTTTAAAAGATTATAAAGGGCAAAATGGTCAATTAGAAAGAGAGCAAACTCTAGAAGGCAATGATGATATTAGAGATATTTTGATGATATTTTATAATTATTTAATTAGATAAATATTATTTTATTAATATTTTAATGAGATATTTTATTATTATTTTATTTAGTATAAAAGGAAAGAAAGATGAAGAATTTTCATCATCTTTCCATGCACCCACGTGAGAGGAGAAAAGAAGAAAGAAATTTTCCTTCCTTTACAATTTGGTCCTTTTTACCAAAAATTAATCATTTTTACTTAGAAATTAAAAGAATTTCCATAGCTACCAAGAAAGAAAAATGATAAGGAGACAATGGAAAGCTATATTATCAAGTTATATTCAAGAAATAGAAACTGAAGGAGAGAGAAAACCAAGTTAAAGATTAAAATCAATAGAACAAGGTAAGAACATCAAGATTTCAATATATTTTTAAGTTTGATATTATTGAAAAAGCATGAAAATGATGTTAAAGTAGAGTTTTCTTATATAAGGTTCTATGTTCTTGATATGTTAGTGAAGGGAAATAAGAGCAAGTGATGGGAAATATTGTAGAGAAAGGGAAATGAATATGTTATAAACTTAGTTATCAACATTTTACACTAAAACAGTTTTGGATAGCAGCAGTAGTCTAACTTTAAAAATTCACCAAAAATTGTATAAATTTAATTAAAGTATTAATTAAGCTCTATTTAGTCTAGTTTTACATAGAAGAAACGGTGTAAGCAAAAGAATTTCATATTATGAGATATATGAATTTTTGTGAGACAAGGTCAGATTGATTTTGGGTTCCCTTATTCTGACTTTGGAAAATCATCAAAAATTTTAAAAACATAATTAGGGGTTTAAATTTATATTTTTAAATTCTTTATGAGTCTATTTTTAAGATAAACAAACAGAAACATCATCCAAACCCCGTACGAAGAGATAATTAATTTTTAGTAAGCAAAGGTCAAAGCTGTCAAACAGCAGAACAGGGATAAATTTGAAGATTTTATTGTACTTATTGGTTAAACTATAAATTCTGAAAATTTTATGGCAGAAATATATTTGAGTCTAGTTTCAAAAAAATAAGCGGATCTTAATTTATAATTCTTTAGCTCAATATATAAATAATTTATTGACTATAACTCAAGTGGACAGCTTTGATATGAACATAAGTAAATAGTAGAATTATAGATAATATTACATATAAGCATGTTATATACATTAAGGATGTGAAATGGAGAGGAGGAGGAGGAAAATATATGGATATTCAACTAGCACGGGTTTTCATTAAAAATGGCTAATTTGCATGTTTTAGGCTTAGGGACTAAATTGAATAAAAGTAAAATTTTAAGGGTAATTTTATAAAAAGTGAAATGAATTGGAACTGAAATATATGCTAATGAATGAGTAATTTTATATTTTAGATCAAGATTTCGTAGATACTCGTGAAAAAGGAAAAAATAGAGGAATAGTCCCTAAACTCCTGCAATTATTACAATTCAATTCAGGTAAGTTTGTATGGTTAAACTTCAATGTTTATTTATTAAATTGATGAATGGTATTATGTATTAATTCATATCTATTACTAAAAAAAATTATTGTGAAATTATGAAATTGAATTAAATGTTCAAAACGAGTGGAACGTGAGATTAAGTACAATCGTTCTGTAGCAAAGGATGAATTGACGGATAAGACCATAACTGGGTTATGGAACTATGAACGTAAGACCATGGTTGGACCATGGCAGTGTTTATATGTAAGACCAGAGCTGGGCTATGGCATTCTGATGATAAGACCATAACTGGGTTATTACACTATGAACGTAAGACCATGGTTGGACCATGGCAGTGTTTATATGTAAGACCATAGCTGGGCTATGGCATTCTAATGATAAGACCATAACTAGGTTATGACACTATGAATGTAAAGGATGAATTGACGGTAAATCACCCAAGTAAGCCGAGGTTCAGCATTTGTTGTAAACTTTCGTGTTTACTTTCTATTTAGCTTTCATGAGCTTCTGTCCAGACTTCGGGCTTCTGAAAACGATGTACTCATATCCGTAAGTCATTCTTTGAATGGTAAGATAACAGGAGGTGTTTTTTGATGATATATGTATATAAAGAAACAGCAAGAGAATGATATGTGTCATGATATGTATATATATCAATATCTTGATATGTTGATACATGGAAATTATGTAAGTTGTGATGAGTAATAAACTCAAGTGTGATATGTTGATAAAATAAGTTTATCAATTTTGAATTTATATGAAATATGTTCAAGTATGCTAACAAGTGTTGTTGACGCTTAGACAAGTGCCAAGTTACTAGTTAAATGATAATATGTTTATTATATGATGCGTTGAAAGGGTAAGTGCTTAAATGAAAATATACTTGTGCTCATGAAAGAGTGGTAAGTTTTAAGTTATGCAATTTCTTATAAAATGAGTTGTCATGTGATTAATTCAAAAAAGGTCTATGTTTAAATGCACTAGCTTGTATCTATGGTTGAATGATATGCTTATGACTGGTGTGTTATACATAAGGAATGAGTGTGGAAAGTAAAGAAACGCAAATGAAAATATAGAAATTTTGGAAGAGTTAAAGTTGTTTAAAATATTATTATGTTAGGAATATTATGTATTAAGTGATACTGTAGATTTATTCACTTAGTGAGTTGTTAAATACAACTTCATGAGTATTGTGGTAGCAATATTAGATTATTCTTGATAAGTATAAATTTCATATTTGAAAAGGAAGTATTATGATTAAAGTTTATACGAGCTTACTAAGCATTCATTGCTTATGTATTTGTTTTCTTCTACTTTTCAGATTATCAGAAGCTTGATTGGGTTGGAAGCTTGTCGAAGATATATCACACTATCCATCAATTCTATCGGTATTTTCGAATGTTTTAATTTTCGTTATAATGGCATGTATAGGATTTTGTTTAATGATGGCTTATATGTAGTGTGTTGAGTTTAGCCACTTATTTTGGCTTGTTTTGAATGTCTAAGTATGGCTTGTTGTTATTTGTAATGTTGATTGTAGATAGACACAAAATTGGGTGAGAAATATGGCTTGTAGATAGACACGGGCGTGTGTCTCAACCGTGTGTGACACATGGCTAGGTGATACGGCCGTGTGTCCCCTGTATCTTAAATTTGCACAAAACAGAATGCTCACACGGCCTAGCATACGGGAGTGTGACTTGGTCGTGTGACCCAAGCCAATATACTCAAACGGGCACAGATACAAGCTGAAACACGGTCATGTGTCCCTATTTCGAATACCCACACGGCTTGAAACACGGACGTGCCTTCAAACCATGTGAGTCACACGGCATGGCCACACGGTCGTGTGACCCCTGCAGGGTTGGAAACTTTAAATATTTTCGAATTTTTTTTTTGAGTTTTCGACTTAGTCCTTATATGTTTCCAATGCATAAATTTGGGTCTCGAGGGCTCGTTTAAGGGACAATATGTATGATTTTGATTGGTTTTAAATATGAATGCTAGAAGAAATGAAATGTCTAATAATTAATTTGTAAACTCCGGTAATGCTCTGTAACCCTAATCCAGCGACAGATTCAGGTTAGGGGTGTGACAGCACAATAACTCATCCCCGCCGAAAATCTTGTTGCCCCCAACTCTATCTCAGGTTATAGTAACGAGTTCACCGCCTTTGGTGGAGATGGATAAAACAAATTACTTGAATATAATGAAAGGCCCCTCTATTTTCGTTTTTAACTTCTGTATGGATTTTATAAAGTATCCTCCTTTGATGAGGTGAAACTCGTTGTCACAGCCTTATAACCACTGCCAATTGGGTCCTCATTTATGATTCATCCCTTGACAGCGTAACCTTTGTAAACTTGAAGTCCTAGTTAAGCTTCAACCTAGGACCGTATAATCACTGTCAATTGGAACCTTGAGTTGCAACATGATCCGGTTTCTCAGGTGATACTCTATACTCACATGGCAGATGAAATTTGTAGGTCACCGAGCTCCACGATATCACCGTAAATTCAAACATACCTTAAAACTATAACAATGTCTATCTCAAATACAGACAAAAATAAATCTATAAACTTCTAATTTCCAACCGCAAGAAAAAAAATAATTTTCAATAAAGTGAAAATGCGCCTTGTAGGACACTTTTTCATTTCTCTCTCCAAAAATAGCATATCCCGATAAATATAAAAAAACAACGTAAATCATTAAATTTAAAAAAATTCAACATATATGTTTAATTCGACCATATATATATACTTCCACATTTGCATATTCTAATTTATTCTTTTAATTAATTCGTATTTTAATATTTTTTATCTTATATATTATATTAATTTTAATTATTTTTTTGAAATAATTAAATAATAATAATTTTTGTCTTTATTAATGTCACACCCCCCTGACCAATCACTAGATTAAGGCACTGAAATGTCACATTCGTTACAATTATTTACATATTGATTTAGCTTTTTATTCAAGCTGCTTTGCTCATTACACATTTATAACATGATTTATAAATAAATCCGAGCTTTATACAAGCTTATGAAAGCTCTCTTGATGTCCTATAGTTGATTAAGGACAAAAATATAAAATTTCAATCTTCTGAGTTGATGTCGCGACTTCAAGGATTCCACATTGCGACGCCACTCACTTACTTAGCTCATCGCGACGTGGTTTCTGTCTCCATGACTCCTATGAATTTCAATTCACAACTCCTAAAACAATGTTCATATACCACATTTCAATCAAATTCAATCATTTGTTTCCACTAAAAATCTTTTAGGTATGTTGTTTTAACCTATGTACAAGTCATATTCTATACCATAAAATTTATTACATACCACTTTTCTCCCAACCTTTGATGATGTGACCAGATATGTAGAAGTCACTACTTTGAACAACTTGAATCTAGAACTCTAATATGATCTTCCACTTATGCATTTAAAACAGGCATTAAGCTCGTAAAAGCTTAGTAAGTGCATCAAGAATTAAACTTACCATTACCTTAATTAAATTTAAGGTGTCAATACTTTAAATATAACATAATGAATTTAATTAAATTATCACTGCTTACAATCTTACCCTATTTCACTTACCGACTCACTATTAATTTCACTTTACACTTTTCGTTTAGCCCATAATGGACTCAATTGAACAAGCAGGATATGCGGAAAGAACACTGAAATGCACCGAAGTGCAGAATCAATGAAATGCTCTGAGGTGCCACTATCACTGAGTTGCACCGAAGTGTCACTGCCACTATACCGCACTGAAAGTTTCCTAATGACACGTCATCTATAACCAACAAGTTCATATCTTGTCTACTTGAGCATTTATATTAGCAATTTTCATCACTGTCACTTAGTAATTAATAGCATATAAAACTTTACATTCTTTACAATTTAGCACTTATTTTCATGAAAATCAATATTCATTTAATTATCACTTTGGTTTCACCTAGAATTAAATTCACTATCATAAACACTTTATTTGAATTCTCATTTTGATTATTTTTATTTCATACTTCTAATTTTTTATCCTCTTTACAAATTAATCCTCTTGACTTTAATTTCACTACACTATACTTTACAATATTTCCAATTTAGTTCTTGTTAACGTATAATTAAATAATCATTTATCCTTACTTTAGAATACATTTCACTTCCATAAATCACTTCATTTAAACATTTCATTACAATATTTTAGTTCACATTATCACTTTTGAATATTTTACAATTTTGTCCTTATCAATATAAAATTTCATAATCGCTATAAATCCACTTCAATTAAGCATTTATTCATAATACTATATTCTACACATTAACTTTTGTACACTTCACAATTTAATCAATTATTTCATACTTTCATTACACAACATTAATTCAATTTGAAATTAAATTAAATGAATATCTTCACTATACTTTAATCAATTTCAAATTAAATAATAACACAAATATTTTTAAGTTAATCACACAACTACTAGTGTAACAATTTCACATATTTTATACTTGGATTTTAATAGGTATAATAAAATTCTTGAATTACTTACCTCTCTTTTGTTAGAATTTTACTATTTTGTCTTTAATTTTCTTCCTTACTTTTGTCACCATCTTCACTTTGTTTCCAACACTTCCATTATTTCTTCACTTTTTCTACTCCATAAACTTATCAAATACATAATCAGTTTCTTTACTAGAAATCACTTTCTTATATCTCTACTTCAACTAAGCAAAAAATTTATAAGAAAGCACTTAAATTCTTACCTTGTCTCTTTAATCTCTTCACTTTCTCTTCAACTTTCTTCACTTCCAATTCTAATTTCTTGTTTCTAAGATGATAATCAAACTTTCTAGAATCTCTACTTTACTTTTTCTTTTTTGTGGCCACGAAAATTTACAATACTTTTGAATGAAAAAGGACTAATTTATAAAGAACAAACAGTTTCACTCCTCTCAATTTTCTCAGGTTGGATAGATGAAAAATTTTCATCTTTCCTTTCTTTTATACTAACTTTTTATAGTTAAAATATTAATAAAATATCTAAATAAAATATTATAAAAATAATAATTAACTAATTAAATATTATAAAATATCACCAACATCATTGTTGTGATGCAATACCCCATATTTTATACTTCAAGGCTAAGCAAATCAATAGCCATAATTCATCCACACATCCACTGGTATTTTAGTAATTTTACTCAATTTTTTACTAAATAACCATTTTACCCTTGGTCAAGTTTTATATTTCCATTTATGTCCTTTCTGCTTTTAAATATTTTTATTTTTAATCCTTTAACTTTTTGAATTTACACTTTTAACCCTTCAACTTTTGAATATTCTCATTTTGACCTCATCAATTTTTATTTTTTCACAATTTAGTCAATACCTCAGCAAAATTTAACCTTAATATAATCATGACTAAATATAATTTTGATAACTTAAATTCATCAAAATTAAAATTTACACTAAAAATAAATTTCAAAAAAAACATTTGTACGTTCAATGTTTTAAGCGATCGATAATTATTTAAAAAAATCTTTACTCCAAACAAAAGTGAATCCGATTCATTATACAAATAGACTAGAACTATAAAAGTTTTAGAAGATTAAAATCCTTTTACAAGATACATTAACTTTAAATAATCAATTTTTTTATTTTCTAAAAATTATAGGTAGCAAATGAATACATTGTTTTATATGCTTTATCAATGCTACATATGAAAGTTTCAGTTGAATAAAGCATCCGTGTATAACACAAATTTAAAACTAATTCAAATTTAATTTTTACCGACGAGTACATAAATTTATTGTTTGTCACCTCTGACCATTTTTAAAATTTTTAAAATACAGAAATTATGGTAACTAAATTTGTACAGACCAGCTATGGTGAAAAAATTATAGATATAATTTAAAAAGCAAACGCCACTACCGACTCAAAGATAGGACCATCGCAATACTCCATTTTTAAGATTTTCAAAATCATACAGATGATTCAACCGCTTAAATTATTAATTCTCAATTCAATTAGTTAATCGAGTTTATCTAAATAAATTACTAAAATATTTATAAAAGAATAAAAGAAGAAGAAAAAACTGATTTAATCAAATTTTTTTATCTCAATTCAACTAAGTTATACTGCTTTCTGACTCAACCGATCTAATCCCTCAAACCATACCAATACTCCAACCAAGTTCCGGTCCAATCCAGCCCGATCCAACAACATTGCAACTTGGAACCCACTACTACAACATCAATCTTAATTGCACCTTCGTGGGGAAAAAAAGGGCGAGTTCCACCAGAAATTAATGAGTGCAATGCGTAAATACCCATCCCATCTAATTTGGCCTATCAATTCACCGAATGTATATGAGAAAAACAAAAACAGAAAGCTACACATACCATCACAAAACTAAATTTTTGTTAATATATTTCAAGGTTAAATACCTCCTCTTTTGCCCTATTTTCATCAGCAATCCTCAATGAACATTATTATTTACATCAAATTAGCTTGGCTTCCCATCACCACTTTTCAATACCCACCAGTTACCTTTATACTCGCAAAAATCACTCATTACCTGCAAAAAAACCAAAAACAAAGATGATATTATCTTATTGCAAAGTTGGAATGGGAATGTTCAATGATCCAGTTGAAAGGAATGAAATGTCCTTTGATAATATATCTGATTACAACTCAATGCTGACCCCTCACTATTACAACTTAACTTGATAACCTAAAATTAAAGCACCCCCCACTATTTAGAAGTACTAATCTGGTTCGGCTGTACAAATTTGGCTTACAAAATGAAATTAGAGACACAACTTGTAAGATTCGGAGACAAGTCTAGAGATCTTAACTCATATACCACTTATTCTTGTATGATTATCTCTATGGTGTTCTAAATACTTCTCAAGTTGCAAATAATACATTCTTCTCGATGTCAAATCTGTATTTGGTATAACAATGTAATAGAGTAGAGCAATTTATGTTTACATATACCTTCTTACATTTATGCATGCCTCATGCAAACAAATAATCATGTCTCAACCTAAAGGCAATATAGTGAAGTGATATGATCATCTAAGACTCTGTTCAAGGAAGCATATCAAATTGTTATTGGAAAACAAGATATTATCTAATTACAGAAGATACCTTGTTATATTCATTATTCGTAATGTCCCTCTTAAGACTAACTTGGACAGCAGCTGTGACCTCAGCCTTCTTGAGCTTGTCTTTCACACGAAGAAGATTAATCACAACTTCCCTGCATAGAAAGGAAAATTTGTAAAAGGAACATAGAGACCATAATCATTTATTTAAGCTTAAATGTTTAATTGAACAGATTTATGCAACCTCAATGCATCACATTCTGGATTCTCTTGGGATGACTTCATAACGAAAAGACCACCATGAAGTTCTACTGCAACTTGACTAACGACATCCTGGAGCTCATGCTCAGGTGCATCAGCACCATATGCTGCCTTAACTACCAGTCTAGCATCTGCCTTGGGAAGGGTAGACTGGGAAAGAGCCAAATCTCGTAGACCTTTGCGAATCAGTTGCAAGCTAATAACAAACAAGCAGTACAACAAAATTATAAAGCAGCTTTCATCAGCTTAAATAAATCAAGGTTTTATATATTCAACATAGGATGGGATGAATGAAACTAACAGTTATATTGGAATGTCTACGGTTAAAGCCTCTAACAATCTACCTGCAAACTTTGTAAGTTTGAAACACTTTTTTCAGGGCCTTTGGTATAGCTTCTCGAGTTTCATCAGACATTGTCCTCCCAGCATGTGCTCCAGGTGCAACCTTTCTTGCAACTTTATCAGAGTTCCCTGCTTTTTCTGACTTTATGACTGTGCCAGGCTTTGTTCTACTAGGGCCACCCTTTGCACCTCGCCAAATATGATTAGTTACATTGTCTTCTCCAGCTTTCCAAATCTGTTCTTGTTTCTTGACAATATCTGGATATTCTTTTTTGAAATTTTCATCAGTATTCTCTTTTAACTTCCAACCTTTCAAGGGAGGACTCTCAATGGCTAAGATTTTCAGAAAGCCTTTCACTTCTTCTTTGCGACTTGTGGAAAGGTTGTTTACTTTGTCATAGCTTATGAATGGGTTCTTGCTGAATAAGAGAAGCACATAGTCTCTGGCTAAAGATTTAGACGGATCCCCCGGAAATAATAATGAACTCTTGGGAACCCAGAGTCCCTGCACTAATAAAGCATGTTTCTGAAGGACTACAAAAACTTCTTCAATTGGGTCATCAGGAGCATAGTGCCTTTTGAGAGTGTTGAAGTGGTGAAAAGGACGTCCCTATTGACAGAAGAAAAGGAGTTGGAAAGATTAAATGGAAAAAAAAATTATAACATGACTAGTAACCTCTACCAGGCTTGCTAAACAAAGTAAAATTTAACTGTCAAAGCCTTAAACTTTCATTTCCAAAACTCAATTTAAATGAGAAAAAGGGGGGGGAGGGATGCAAGATCCTAGAGATTCCTTAATTCAAATAAGATGCTATATATATTATAAGACCATGATCCTAAACTCAGGCAAGATAAAGATGCATGTAATCTAAAAGCCTAGGTTCATTGGGAATGGATATGGAAACAGTTTATGATAGATCCAGCTTGCAGAGTGAAATTTTGTTTTTTAAACTACTATATATGGGACAGCAGCCAAATCAGGCAGATGCCCAAACACACAGAAAAAAAGACAAATGTGGAAGCTTTAGTTGAACATACCTCGGTCAGTAATTTCTTCAAACGGTCTTCAAGTGGAATTGAACATAACAACCTGAAAGAAACAATTTCATGGTCCTTAAATCACTAAACATAAAGATAGAATGATGATGCATTTTCCACCACCTAATAAGGCCATGAACATATCAAACACATGAACAAGTAGCATATATAGAGAACACAGATGCAAAATTGCATCTTACAAGTCTGCATAATTATGGAATCTAGAAACATAAACTAGTTGGGTAACCATACCTTCTGGATAAACGTTGTGCTTTATTGTTGTTGCTAGGTAGAGGACACAAGGAATCAACATAATCATACCTAGAGATATGAGAAACAATTCAAAGCAATAGACAGACAGCTTATTAATGCTTCAATACAGTAACTTCGAACTTCTCTCAAATTCTTAGCATAAGGGGCCAACAAACAAACAGGTAATAAGTAAAAAACATACGGGTTCAAAGTAAAATCAATTGGAGAGCTTTGTTCTGCCATCATTTTCTGCAGATACTGGGCAGAAAAATCACTCTTGGAGCTATGATACTTGAGCGGAACCCAACACTGGAAAGAGAAGGAAATGAAACAAAAAAGAAGGAAAAAGAAAAGAGCGGATCTAATTAATTCATGATTTTCAGAACACAGAAATGAAGTCCACCAGTAACACAAGAGACTACAAGTTGGTGAAAATTTAGCAAGCAGTAACAGTATCCTACAATTACAAGCCATTTTAGTTGCTCGTGTATCAAAGTAAATTTAACATACAATTGAAAATACTTTCATGCTGAACAAAAAGAAAGTTTAAAATAGCGACACCTCTTTATCTTCTGCCTTTTGCTCAGTTGAGGACTGCACTTTCTGGTTCTGCATCAAAGTAAAACGTGAAAATCATGTATAGAATTATTATGCAGAAGGCAACTACAGAGGTTAAACTAAAAAAGAGATTTCCCAGTAGAAATTGCTCAAGGATCCAAAAGCAAGGTTCGTTTTGGACACATATTCTGAACCTTAAATTCAAACATTTCATAACAGTATATCCCAATAATCAGTAATTACCTGCTTGGCTGATGGACCAGCTGCTTTCCCATCGTTAGGTTCTACTTTAACAGTAACTTCTGCTTCAGCAGCCACTGTGTCCTTTCTTTTTGAGACACCAGACTTGAGATGTGCCAATGATGGTCGGAGCTGAACAACTGCATGAATAGGATTTAGGTGCAACTGCACCATAAAAATGACCTTAGAACAACAACATCCATCAAGGGAAAAAAATATTATATAGCTAATCTCAAACAAGCTCATAGACAATAGATGCACACACCTTATCGCCCATTAAAACTCCAACAGCATAGCCAGATGGACGTGGTGGCAACCATGAAGAAGATAAGGTCTAAAAAGAAATGAGGATACATAATTAGGTTATGCAGCTAAAATTATGTGGAAAAGACATTATGTAAAAAGCAAATGCGACAATGCAACTTATCAACAAATGCAGTAGCAGTATGTAAAAAATTTATCAATGCAAAGCACTCGGAACATGTTTCCGGGGAAAAATAAAAAACCTATAAATATATAGATTGAAATTTGATTAAACTGTAATATCAGAGCCAAACCTGCTTCGTCATCTTCAATTTGTTAGCAGATTCACTGTCATAATTATTCGAATCAACATCAACAGACATGTCAATTTCCACTTCCCCACTATCAGGTTTCACCCGTACCTACAAAATAACTAAAGAATAAGATTGATTCATACAAAGAAAAAGAAAAAGAAATTGAAGGGGAAAAAACAGACGAACCTCCTTGCATCGTTCATCCAATTCGTATGGTCGCCAGCAAGGCCTTAGAGGATATTGCAAAACATATAACTGCAATTTTATTCCAAAAGGGGGGAAAACAATAAGCAAAACTGAAAATTAAACAATAAAGGAAATAGAAATATGCAATCACCTGAGCGTCGGCGTCAATTGAAGGAGTGAAGAAGACGTCGATTTCGCGAACAACCATATCTTCTTCTTCTCCTTGATCTTCTTCTCTGTTGGCTTCAGTCAAGATCTCATCTTCTTTAGTTTCCTCATCAATCTCCATCTTCACCGCGCCATTTGATATCGATTGTTCGGCTTTCGGTTCAGCAACCACCGGCGGCTTGACATCTTCTTCATCGTTTTCTTTCTTTTTGGAAACTGCTTCCACAGGTGGTGGTTGGGGCTTGGGCGCGGAGTCTTGAGGCTCTTGTTTGGATGAGGGTTCAGGTTTTGGCTTAGAGGTGGGTTTGAGTTTGGGTGCGAATTTGGAAGATTTGGGCGCGAATTTGGTGGTTCGAGTATTAGCCTGACTTGAACCGTCGAGCTCTCCCAAATCATCGAGGTCCATTTTCGACGTTTTGTTATCAGTGTTAACCCAGTCACCGGCTAGGGTTTCCACCGATTAGGGCTTGAAGTTTTGCAGCTTTTGAGTGTGGAGAAAGATTCTTATAAAAGGCTTTAGTGAATATTCGACAAAAGATATGATCAAGATTTTAAACTTAAGAACGGTTTAAAAAGGAAGCAAAGGGGGAATGGGTTTAATGGCCAGGTGTAGCTGTTGTTAAATAAGGTTATAAGTTCAAATCTCATTATTTGCACCTTTAAATTAACTCACTGAGTCAGGCTCCATAAACTTAAACTGAACGATAAATTTAACAATAATTCAATAAAAAATTATACACCATAAAAATTGAACCTACTATAGATATTGTTTTCAATATTTTTATTTTACTATTTCAATTAAAATCTCATTTATTTTTTTATATTCATTTTTAATAAATATAGTTGTTATATAATTTTATTGTCACTCATAATGTGAATTTGATAAATTTTTATATAAAATTTGATTGAGTTGATATTGCGAATTAACTAAAAATCAACTCAATTGAAAAAAAATTTTAAATAGAAAAATATATATAGAAAGATTATTTACCTTTTATTTACCTTTTTCAATATCTTTTTTTTTTCAAAATGCTTTAATCATTAGTGTTTATTATTATTATTATTATTATTATTATTATTATTATTCGAACCCAAGTTATCTGAGAAAGATGAACACTAGATTAATAGGTCATAATTTGGGTTATATATATATATATATTTATGAATATCACGTAATCTAAACATTATATTTTGTTACACTTATAATGTGAGTAAAAGAAAAATGTAATATTAAATTATGTTTATAAAAAGAAAACCCAGTTGAGTTATAGATAAAATAATAAAGCGTCTATAAATAAACTTTTCTTACACTTTCTATTTTTTTAAAATAGCTTGAGTTCAATTTTTAAATGTTCTATTTAAATATTTTATATTAAAATAACAAAAGACAAACAGTCTTTATATTAATATTCATTACTTTATGAAAAATAATTTTTAAATAATCCCTGAGTGAATTGATGTATTCTTTTCTTCTATATATATATATGAATCAATATTATTAAATTCCAATCCATTATTGATACCTCAAGGAAAATCTCGAATTGGATCTCAAATTGACGAGCTAATGTAAGCTTATCTATGTAGTTATGCACCATTCGAATAGGAATCCATTTTCTGAAAGATGTTGACTTTCACGTTTTGGTGATCTTCGAGATCCTTTTGATGATCTATGTTGTGTTGAAAAGATATCTTTATGATCAAATCGATTGTGTAAAGTTTGTGGTAATAACGAAATTAGGAAAAGTATATGGAAAAAATAGTTGACTCGTGATATTAACTCAATCATAAGCATTTTATATAACATAGATATATAATATTTTTAGTTTAGTTTAGCTTTTACAAATCATCAATTTCACAAATCAAATTTTAATATTTAAATCAATTAAAATAAAATTTACACATATTTAAATGTGCATAACTTTTGTGAGATTTATAGATTTGACTCTATTTTATTACTTTTTTTTATCCATTAATATTCAATTTATGTTTAATCACAATTCACAATGAGTCCTAGTCATTTAAATTATGATCATATATTCGATATTAATGAATTAGAAAATAATGAAGGCGTTCAGAATTCTGTTGAACTCAGTGAAAGAAA
Source organism: Gossypium anomalum (assembly GCA_025698475.1). Lineage (NCBI taxonomy): Eukaryota > Viridiplantae > Streptophyta > Magnoliopsida > Malvales > Malvaceae > Gossypium > Gossypium anomalum. Next base: position 25,560,719 of record CM046966.1, read on the forward strand.
GCTTTTCTATATGGGCTGATATATCCTCAGGCCCAACATTTTCCATTTGGGTTCTATCGGATTTGGATTACTCCCATAAAACTTGATGTTTTGGACTCTAATATGCCCCAAATTTGCAATTACTAGAAATATTGGGTTATTCAGTCTAATTTTACAAACTTGACCCCAAATGACCCATCATTTTAACTAAAATATTAAAATAGGTAGTCAAATCCATTGTAAAGTGATATTAAAGCATGAGATAAAAAGATGAGGGCAAATACTGAAGGTCCCCAGGATGGGAAGGCAGTGGTTTTAAAAGATAATTGTTTTAGGGTGCGATTGACCAAATGATGTTTATGATAGGCAGTGGAAGATGGAGGAGTTGTTGAAGTGATTTGAGGCCTTCAAAAGAGGGAAAACGTCAAACATTATACATTGTGGAGGCTCCAACCAATATCATAGCTAGCTACGATATTAATGCAGATATTTAAATTAAATTAAAAAAGCACCCAAGTCAACGAAGGTTACGGTGAAGGGAAAAAAATAACATGCCGGCTTTTTGGGTGTATAACATATTCCTTCTAAGCTCTCTTGAACTACATTCTTATCCTCGTTATCGTCACAATAACCAAATATAAAATTTATATCTATTTCTTTTTTTTCGAGAGGTCTAAAAATTTATTATTATCAATTGAGTTTTAACTCGATTGGTATGAGTATCATTGCTAATGCAGGAGGAGGTGGGTTCGAGTATATTGAAGAGCATTATCCTCCTATTTATGGGTTAGAGAGGTGCTATGGATAGTTCTAGGTATTGTATAAAAAAATTAAATATGATTAGAAAGAATAGATATGATCAGAACCTATAATATGATTGTTAAAAAAAAAACGATTGAAGGCTTAACACCAATCGTAAGGGTGAAGGACAAGCTTCATACCTAAAATCACATGTAAAAGCAAAACTACATGCATAAGCAAGACAAACAGAAATAGATTAAGAAGCCAATGAAGGTCCATCCACTTTCCAACAAAAACTATTGATGGCCAGTGGAGTTTCAACGACAACAGACACCGTCATCTATCCATCACAACTTCTGAAAATGACAAAAATGCTCAAAAAATATATTTGCAAACTAAAAAAAGAGAAGGTACATTGAGTGGATGAGGAGAAAAAAGAAGTAGAGAGTTGGTGGGAGAGACAGAAAAGGCAGGTGGCATCCGACCTGGATGTTGGTATCGCCGCTAAGCAAAACAAAAAAGAATAAGCAAATAACTTCAAAAAAAAAAAATTAAAGGTTTTTAACTATGTACAGATAACTTATTTTTTAATCTAATATATATGAACCAATTTATTATTTTTCGAGTTTTAATCAGTAATACAATTTCAATTAATGAAAATGTATTACATATCTATCTTTTTCATATATAATAAATAACATGGTGATTAACCTTCGAACAACTATTGGTCATTGTTTGGTGCTGACTAACGTTATCAAGTGTGATCAACATTGATTGGTAAATTAAAAATTTATTTTAACATTGCATATATTTTAAGTTTTTTTAGTTTTTTTAAATATATATTTTTATTACTTGAATTTATATAATTTAAATGTTAATGTGAAAACGAGTATACATCAAAAGGTGAAATTGTTACATAATCCAATAAGTAGATACTGATGGTTAATTAATTACACTTTTAGTCATAATTTATTTGTATTGCTTAAATGCTTATTCACATCAGGTTTCTGAATTAAATCCAAACAACTTCTACCCTTTTAAACCTCTCATAAAAAGTAATAATGCAATAGTAATATCATTTACTAATTTTATTTAAAGTTTGATATAATTATTTTATGTACCAAAAAAGTATCCTAACATTAATTATGTTCTTATCTAAAGTTTACCAAATAAAGTAACAAAAGTAATATAGAGTAAATGGTTTGGCTTTGTCATGTTATAACTAATTCATTAATGCTATAATGTTTCATTGACTTGGGATGAGTTTACTCATCTTCACCAAATATGACACAAGTTTTTTTTATTTCTCCAATTTCTTTTGTTGACTTGGTGTGAATTTATGAGAAATTATCTCTTGATAAATGATTTTTTTTATTTTAATATAGGCTTCTCAAAATTATTTTTCAAAATATGTTTTTTTTTAATTATATGATCATTTGGTGATGATAAAAAGACAATACTATAACTTTGACACTCACGATAGTCGAGATCCTGATGACCACTTTTCAACATTCCCTCGAGCCTTTTGTTAGCCATGAAAGTTGGCACCCATAGGTATCACCTTTAGATCAAATTAAGATAATAAAGTAGTTTATGAACAAATCAACTTGAATGGAAATATTATTTCAGTTGATGATGGAGTTGTATTCAATCAAACACAACCTTTGACATGACTTTTAAGAGTGGCACTTCCTTAAACAAAATAACAAGAGGGTGCTAAGGAAAATTGCTTGAGGACAAGCAAACAATTCAACTAAAAGAGCACTCTCAACTTTTAATTCTCATAAAAAATATTTCAAAATAATTCGCAAATAATCATACATTGATCATTCAACTAAAAGAGCACTAAACATTAAAATAATCCAAGTCGAAAATTTTTAAAGCACGAAAACATAGGTATTTCCCCTTATCTAAGTAATTACCTTTAATTCAAAATCGACAAGAATCGACATCCTCACTAAAGGTTCACTCAAATCACTCAAAGTGTTTAAGGTTCAAGAATAAGCACTCAGTAGTCAAATAAGAAAAGTCATTACCATAGGCTTGCGTGAAAATCAAATCTTCACCACTATAAAAAGATATAATACACAAATCAAAAGGTCTTTAAGAGGTTGTAATGGGGTTTAGGTTAAGGGTGTGGAGAAGGGCTGAAAAAGTTGGTTAAAATCGAGATCGAATTGATAAATTACCAAACTAGAAAAATAAACAAATGCTAGATTAAAAACAAGTGAATAAATTAAGAACTATTCAAGAATAAAAAAATGATTTTCTTCTCAAAATATTAATTTAACTGTTTAAGCTCAATCAACATAGAACTAAATAAGAATCAATATATTCTTTTTCTTCTTCTTCGTTTTCTCTCTCTTTTTTTCTTTTTTTTTATCTAGAATAATAAAAAAATAATTCAGCAAATCAAATAGAAGAGCATAGTTAAGCAACTAACCAAATCAAATCTCGACAAAAAGGGAGTCAATAAATAGGGGAAAAATCTTAACAAAAAAAAAGAGTTATAGGTTAACATTAATAGGTAAATCAAGAAACGGTGTGTTAGGCTCAACGGAATTCACTATGAGTTAATTAAAAAGGTAGGCTTTTTTATGGAATAAGTGGGTTAAAACCTAAGTGCCTTTATCATCTCAGTATATCAAATCAAAGGTATGGCTTCGACATGTATAATCGAAGCAAGTTCTAGAATAACAAATCAAATTGACATATTCATAACCAATAATAAAATGAGTAAGAAAAATGTATGCTTTAAAGGCTCAAAATCTCACAAAAAATCATGGTTTTTGATGTCAAAGTTGCAAATTTAAAACTTCAAGATAATACCTCAATTCAAGAAAACAACCTAAAATTTTTAATTCTGTAAATAAACTTATCATGCTTGATTCTCTCATATCTTAACGTTTAAATCAATCAATGCACAAATATCTACAAATTAATCCAAAACACATCAACAAAAAATCCCAAATTGACAAAAAGTTATTCTAATGGAAGTATGAGAAAATTACTTAAGCACAAGGATAATTCAGGGGTTTTCTAATAGTCATATAAAAAACATCCCCACACTTAAGATGTACATTGTACTCAATGTACAAAAAAATTATAATCACATTGTATGCAGAATATCATAAGAGAAGGAGAAAACTGAAACTACCCTAAATATTGAATGAAATCGCTAGAATGGTGAAAAGCGGAATTGTAGGCAATTGAAAATGAAGTGCACGATTCTGTGCAAACTAAGAAGAAAATAAACACAAATAATGAAGAAGATTAAGATGTTACAACTCAATTAGAAACAACCATAAAAAAATATTGTTCAAAAGATAATAAATGAAATAAGTCTAAGGAAATGAAATAAGTCTATGGAAATAAAAAAAAAACAACTAAAACAAAAATAAAACGAAAAAGAAAAGAAATAAACTCAATGATACCAATAAAATTAAAGGTAATAGTAAAAAAATACTAAAAATAATAGAAATAACATAAATAAATTAAAATTAAATTAAAATCTAAGCATAAGAAAAATAAAACAAATAAGAAAAAAAATAAGAAAGCAGATAAAAAAATAATATAACAAATAATAATGAAAAAAATAAATCAAAATAAAAAATAAAGTAAAAGTGGAAGACTAGCGGAAGATGGTGGCCAGAGTTACAATGGGGGGTTGCACATGGGAGGCGATGTCGTGCGTGGGTGGAAAGGGGGTGGCTTGTTTAGGTTGAGAAAGAAATTTTAGGGTTTGGGCCACATGGCCGTGTCACACGGTCATGAGGGGTGTTTTCAGACCGTGTGCAATTAAAAATTAATTCCAGTTTTCACACGTCCGTGTGTGATTTCCTTCGCTTCTCTTATGCTCGTGTGGAATTCCACACGTTCGTGTGGCTCGGCTGTGTGTGATATCCTTCAGTTCTCTCACGCCTATGTGAGATCCTACACGCTCGTGTGGCTTGGCTGTGTCTCCTGCCCGTGTAACTCTCTTACTTGGAATAAAATTGAAAAAATTAGCTCCAGGTTTCACACGACTGTGTCTCCAGGCCGTGTGAACCATTTTAGGCCGTATAACCATCGAATTTTTGAAAATTTAAGTCCCAATATCCACACGGCCAAGGACACGCCCGTGTGTCCAGGCTGTATGGATCGCATGGCCATGTCGCCAGGCTGTGTAACTCACTGTCGATTACCCTATTTCACACATGACCTACGACACGCCCATGTGTTTAGGCCACGTGTTCCACACGCCCGTGTGGGTAAAAATCACACCTTTTTTTTTAAGATTTTAAATTAGCACGTAATGGATTTAAAGGATTTAGCAAAAGCTAAACATTCAGGTTGCCTCTTGAGAAGCGCTTATTTAAAGTCTAAGCTCGACTTACCTCATATTCCCACGGTCATAGTGGTTCGCGGAGTCGATACTCCTCTTTCTTGTTATCAATTCTATTATGATAAGCTATAAAAGTAACATGTTTTTAATCCCATTCTTGATGCGTTTTTGGATGATTTATTATGTAAATGAGTGAATTTGATGCTCCTAATCCTTTAAATTCATGTTTCTATACTTAGGTGAGCATAGGAAGCGAAAGGAGTGAAAAACAGGCCAAAATCGAACAAAAAGAGTTGTTTTCAAGATCCACACGACCTGGGCACTTTCAAACGGGCTGGGTACATATGAGCTACACGGGATGGCCACATGCTCATGTGCCAGCTCGTGTCGATTTCGCACCCTGTTTCTTTTTTACACAAAAAGCCAATTTTTAGTGATTCTGAGCGTTATAAAGTTTATAAACACACGGTAGTGACTCTGTGGCTCTTCATCGTGCTCTTTCGGTTTCTCCTTGATATGTGTCCGCCATTCATCTAGTTCATCGATTTGTAACATTCGTTCTGTAATATCCCAAAATAGGGCTTAGTCGGAATAGTAGTTTTGGGACCACAAATTCGATGTTAAAATATTTATTTTATGATTTTTATGGGGTTTAGAATATGAGAATATGTTTACATTAGAGTTTAATGAAGAAATTTTAAGTATAAGATGTTCAATTGGGAATTAAGGACCAAATTGAAAAAGTTTCAAAACATGGATTTTAAAAGAAATTTGTATGAAATTGCTTTGGATTATGAATTAGAGGTCCTTAAATAGTAACTTGACCAAGTTCTAGAAATTTGGACAAAAAAATAGGCTTGCATGGATAAATTTTAAAGAAAGAGTCTAAGGGTATTTTGGTCATTACCATTTTAATGAATTAAAAAGGGGAAAAAGAAGCAAAAATCAGCCATCTTCTTCCCCATAGCTGCCGAAATTTTGAGCTCTCCATAGTTAGGGTTTCTTCAATTTCCAAGCTCAATAGTAAGTGCTCTCAAGACCCGTTTTTAATGTTCTTCGTATTTTTGAGATCCCAGTAACTTATTCTTTCCATTTCTACCCATATTTCATGCTAGGGTTTATGTTTAAAAATTTATCCATGCATGACATGCTTGTATTTTGAGGGTTTATGGAGGAATATGAAAGGATGTTGTATGTTAAACATCTTTTTCTAGGTGATTTTCATGAAAAACCCTTATAGGGACTATTTTGTGAAAGTTATAAAATGTGTGGTAGAAATGTGAAACTAATGGAAAATGAGAGTTATCATCGGAGAGAAAAATGTTTGACTAGGCTTGGGTAAGGTAGAAATTGCATGAGTTTCATTATACGAGCCTAGAGACTAAATCGTAAAAACGTGAAAGGTTAGGGGCAAAATGGTCATTTTAACCGGGGGTGGAATTTAGACTTGAAATGGATTAAATGAATGGTTAATAATTTATTCTTATTGTTATAGACCCGAGGAACAAATTTCAGAGGTCGATCGAGGGAAACAGAAGGTTTCGGAGTGACCGAAACATTAAACAAATGAATACCAGGTAAGTTCGGATAACCCTAAGTAAACATATATTATGCTAAATTGTATACGTTAATAAATGTATGATGATGAATTGCATTTATTCAAAATATGTAATTGTATAAAACACAATTGTATAATGAAACGATGAAAAACGTCTCGGTTGAGGTTGAATGGGAAATCCGATGGAGGAACCCTAATTTACATGAAAAATGAGATCCTGTATGTGTTGCAGTAAGGATTTAGCCCGGACGGGTAATCCATTGATCTCATCTCTGAAAAGGATCTAGCCCGGATGGGTGTTTCTTCCGAATGATTGAGCCTCCTGAAGAATAAGTGTGCACTGTGAATTTAGCCCGGACGGGTAATCCAAATAGGTCTCGAATTTAGCTTTGATCGTAATTCGATCCTAGCTCATTAAGGATGTTTGCTATGAATGGGATTTAGCCTGGACTGGTAATCCCAGCATCACCTTATGAGTTTTCTGAATGGAGGATTTAGCCTGGACTGGTAATTCCACCATAAGAATGTGAGGTTCATGGGAGTGCATATATGATATGATCATTCACACGAATTGACGGATAATGGGTATTTTCATCGAGATTGCCTATAAACTCAACGAGACTAATATGATACACCTGTATAAGATGAATTGTAAAGTGATGAGCTCATCTAAGTTAAATTCCATGGTGTTATTGATATATATATATATATATATGTATCTAACACATTGATTGAGTGCATGATTAGGAAAAGCATTTCATGCTAATTGATTTTTCTAATCAAATATGGTTGAATGCTAAATTATCTGGTAAGTTTACTTTCCCATTAATTGAGCTTACTAAGCATGTAAATGCTTACTTCTCTCTTTTCTCCTAAATGCTTACTCCTCTCTTTTCTCCTACTTTTCAGAGCTTGTGGACTCATAAGGCTTGGAGGACGATTGGAGATTACAACACACTATCAACTAGGTCTGCTTTGGTATATGAATACTTTTATTTTGTTAATTTGGCATGTATAGGTGCTTTTGAATTATTTTGTTAAAAGCTATTTGGCTAACCAATGTAAAGGCTTGGATGCCTTGTTTATACATTTTGTAATGGCTTTGATATATGGTCTTTTGTGGTATGTTATCCCTTCATCATGCTAAATGAATTGTTAAATGTTTATGTATATGTCATAATATAGACATATTTGTGTAATGTGACCAATTCATCGGAATTGGGAGGATCATAATTGGCAATGAGTAAATAACGAGCCAAAATCCAATGTTGAGGCAAATATTGCTATCATCCCTCAAACTACTAAGGAACATTATGGCATGCGTAAACCAATGATATGAGGTTTTCATGCAAATAGGTTTTACGGAGACAATTAATAAGTATTAAGTGAATATTGCTTGTTAATTGACATCCAATAAGTATAAGTGTGGTAACGGGGTGACCTAGGGCTTGAAAAATAGCCTAATATGGTCAACATGGTGAGACACACGGGTGTGTGTCTAGGCCGTGTGTGACACACGGGCCACTCACATGGGCGTGTGGTATGGCCGTGCGTCCCCTGCACCTAAAATTTTAAGTTAGCATCAAGCACGGGTAAAGACACGAGCGTGTGTCTTGGCCGTGTTAATTTAACAGGATGCTCAAGTTATGGACACGGGGTGAACCACGGGCGTGTGCCATGGCCGTGTCTATAAGTCAGTATAGCCCCACGGCTTGGGGGCATGGGCGTGTTCCCCTACCCACAGGCGTGCGTAAACCCCTACACGGGCGTGTAGGATATTGTTCAAGGAATTCATGCCGAAGATCCGATTTTGTTCCGATTTATTCTTGGTATTAAATAAAGGCTTCGTAGGTCCACGCAGATAAATCGATTTAAGGTTGAAAAGAAATTTTATGACCTATATTTTCTGGTTCTTCCTGTATGTCTGTCTGGTAACGCCTCGTAGTTGTCCTCGGGTATGGGTACGGGTAAAGGGTGTTACACGTTCTTTATAAGTCATTTTGTTTCTATCGCATAGAATGAAACCTGGCTTTATTATGTTTTTTCGAGGGGTTTCCTACAAAGAAGGTTGAGCCACATGGTTACTCACATTAACAGAACTTGTAAAATCATCTGGATCACTAGATGTTCTAACAGAATTATGAGCTTGGAGAGTAATCGTTTTGTCACCTACACAAAGTACTAATTCACCTGTACCAACATCAATAATAGTTCTAGCAGTTGCTAAAAATGGCCGACCTAGAATCAGAGGTACGTCACTATCCTCATCCATGTCTAAAACAACAAAATCAACTAGGAATATGAATTTATCAATTTTTACAAGTACATCTTCAATAATACCCCTAAGAAACCTAATGGTTCTATCCGCTAATTGAATACTCATTCTAGTTTGTTTGGGTTTCTCAAGACCTAATTGCTTAAACATTTTATAAGGCATGACATTAATACTAGCACCTAAATTAGCCAAAGCATTATTATTATTTAAACTACCAATTAAACAAGGAATAGTAAAACTCCTTGGATCTTTCAATCTGTTAGGTAGTTTATTTTGTAGTATGGCTGAGCAAACAACATTTAGCTCTACAGTCAATGAATCATCTAACTTCCTTTTGTTCTCCAAAAGCTCCTTTAAAAACTTAACAGAATTGGGCATCTACGAAAGAACTTCAACAAACGATAAGTTAATAAGTAATTTTTTCAGAAGTTTAAGAAATTTACCAAATTGTTCGTTTGTGTGGTGTCTCTTTGTCGAGTTAGGATATCGCACTCGAGGTTTATATTCTGTACCAATCGGCTTTTGCTCATTCTGGCGTAACTCAACCTTACCGTTACTTACCACAATTTCTTGCCTCAGTTCTGGCTCAGATTCAATTAACCCTTCTTCATCTTGCACAGTAAGCATGAAGTTGTTCCCTGGGGTTAGTTTTAGTATTGCTAGGTAAACTACCTTGTGGTCATTTTGAAATTAACTTAGTAAGTTGACTAATTTGGTTCTCGAGCCCTTGAATGGATGCTTGTTGATTTTTAAGCACTGCTTCAGTGTTTTGAAAATGGGTTTCTAATATCGAGATAAACTTCGTCAACATCTCCTTAAGGTTTGGCTTCTTCTCTTGCTGGTAAGGTTATAGTTGGAAGTTTGGAGGGGTTGTGCTCTTTGATTTCCTTGACCACCCCAAGAGAAATTGTGATGGTTCCTCTAACCTGCATTATAGATGTTACTATAAAAAATATTTTGAGGCCTAGAATTATTACCCATATAATTTATTTGTTTGTTCTCTGTGCTAGGACTATAGGGTAGACATTCTGGATTATTCATTCGTCCTCCATTCGTATCGCATTGCATCACCAGATGTACCTGCGTAGAAACATATAAACCTTCAATTTTCTTATTTAATTGTTCTACTTGATTTGATAACATTGTGACTGCATCTAAGTTGAAAACACCGACTGCTTTCATCGGCTTCATCCTCATGACTTGCCACTGATAATTATTCAATGCCATCTCTTCAATAAATACATAAGCCACTTTGGGTGTTTTATTACTTAGAGTTCCACCGGCTGTTGCATTGATCAACTACCTAGTGGAGGGATTCAAACCGTTATAGAATGTTTGAACTTGTAGCCATAAGGGTAACCCATGGTGACGGCACCTTCTCAATAAGTCCTTATACCCCTCCCATGCATTATATAATGTTTCTAAATCAATCTGAATGAAGGAAGAGATATCATTCCTCAACTTAGCTGTCTTAGCCGGTGGGAAATACTTCAGTAAGAATTTTTCAGTCATTTGATCCCATGTAATGATAGGACCTTGTGGTAAAGAATCCAACCACTGTTTAGCTTTGTTCCTCAACGAGAAAGGGAATAACTGTAGGCGAATGGTGTCGTAAAAAATGCCATTTATCTTAAAAGTATCACAAACTTTTAGAAAATTAGCCAAATGAGTATTTGGATCTTCGTCTTGCAAACCATTGAATTGAACAAATTGTTGTATTATCTGAATAGTGTTTTGGCTTCAGTCCGAAATTATTTGCAGTAATAGTGGGTCTCACAATATTCGATTCAGCTCCAGTTAAAGTGGGCTTGGCATAATCATACATAGTACGAGGAACATGATCTAGATTTATAGGATTTGCAGCAACTGTAGGAGGTAGCTAATTATTCTGATTATCACCTATCTCCTCAGTAATAATAATAACGTCCTCTTCATCTACTATATTATGTCGACTCTGCCTTGCTTTTCTACGATTTCTACGAGTAGTACTTTCAATCTCACTGTCAAATAATAATGGTCCCGACGTGTTTCTTCTAGTCATAAACTAAAGGAGCTCGCTAGAAGCAAATAAAAGAAAGGAAAAAAAATTAGAATGTAAAAATCAAACTAAAAAAAAAATAAAATACAATAAAAATAAATGGCTAAATTAATAAAAATCGAGTGATCCTAATATTTTAGTCCCCGGTAACGGCATAAAAAACTTGATGGTCACTAAACTAACTATAAATACGACAAAGGCAAGCGCACCTATCGAATAATAGTATAGCTATGGTGAGGAGGGAATATCGTATCCACGAGGACTAAAAATACTAGTAATTACCGTATTCTTATTATCTAGCCTACAAGTTGGGGTGATGTGTTTTAATCTAAAATTACTAAACTAATTTATCTAATAACACAATAGAGAATGAAATAGAAAAATAATCAAATATAACCAATGAGATAGACAATACCCAGGAAAGAATCCACCTGGACTTTACCTATTATTATGAATCTGAATTAAACGATTTATTCACTTGTTACTTGATCCCTAGAAATCCTTAAATTATGTTAATATCTTTTTTGAGAGTAAGAACAACTGACTCTAGGTTGATTAATTGAAATCTCTTTCTAATTAAAACCCCTATTGTCGCATTAACTCGATTTATGAATTTCCTTATTAGATTTGACTCTAATCGGGTAGATTTATGTCGTCCTATTTCTAAGATTGCATGCAACTCCAATCAATTATGCTAGATCTACTCTTAAATAGAGACTTTTTCTCCATTGAAATAAGCACATTAAACATGAATTAATATCCCAGAAATATTAGAACAAGAAATAAGAATACATAATTGAAAACAAGAATCAAATATTTATCATGTAAATCAGAAATCAAATAATAAGATTTATCATAGGTTTCATCCTCCCTAGGTATATAGGGAATTTAGTTCATAATCCTGAATAGAAAAATCTCAAAGTTAGGATATTCAGAAGACATAAAGAAACTCAATAAAACTTCGAAAGAAATTAAATGAAGATATTTGATCTTGAGGGAGATTGTAACACCCCTAATCCCTATTCATCGCCGGAACAGGGTCACGGAGCATTACAGGAGTTTACAGATCAATTATAGAAAATTTATGTCATTTACTATTCATATCCGAAATCAATCATATCATCCCTTAAATGAGTCCTCAAGGCCCAAAATACACATTAGAATCAAATCGGGACTAAAGCAGAAACTCAAAAAAATTTTCACAAAATTTCAAAATTTTCTTAGGTACAGGGGACACACGCCCGTGTGGTTAGGCCGTGTGGCTCACACAGCCAGGTAACACACCCGTGTCTTAGGCCATGTGGGCATTTGATGTGAGGCACATGGCCGTGTCCCAGTCCGTGTTCAAATTAGGGTAGTTACTGACTTGGGTCACACGGCCAGCCACACGTCCGTGTGCTAGGCCGTGTGGACAATTTAATTTTCGAAAATTAGGTGTAGGATTCATACGGCGAAGACATACGCCCGTGTGTTGGGCCGTGTATTTCACACGACTGAGACACACGCCCATGTTTCTGCCCGTGTGACCAATTCTGAGCATTCTATTTCTCAATTTTTAAGATGCAAGGGACACACAGCTAGACCACATGCCTATGTGCAAGGCCGTATGTCACACACGACTGAGACACACGCCCGTGTGGACGAAAATAGGTCATTTTAAGGCCACTTTTCTCACCTTTTTTGATATCAAACTATACACAACATTTTAATACATCAAATAGCCCCAATCAAACAATCAACACAAACCAAAAATCATGTTTTTAAACATAATATATCATCATGAACTCAATAACCTAAACTTATTGAAATAACTCCATTCATTGATTTACCAAAATCTATGACTAAATACATGCATAACATATATATATATATGTGTGTGTGTATGGGTGTGTCATTCACAACCATACTTCAAATTTAACTCTTTTCCAATCCAGCCCTATACATGCCATATAAACCATAAAATGTATAACAAAATCTACTGCAGCAACTGGATAGTGTGACCTGACGTGTTGATGATATCCTTCGAACTTCTTGAAAATCTACAAAGAACATTTAACGACACAAGTAAGCTTAATGATGTAACACCCCACACCCAGGTCCTACTCCGGGACGGGATACAAGGCGTTACCATATTTAAACATATGCATTCCAAAGTTTTCAAATCACCACGACTTGATCAAATTTAAAATTTTTTCAAACTTTGTCTAAACCCTCCTTAACATGGGCCTATGAGGCCTCAATCGTCTATTGGAAACCATTCGGGACCAGTTCGGGTCCTTAACCAACTTTAGAAAAATAACCCTTGAAATGGGGCACACGCCCGTGGCTATGGCCCGTGTCCCTCACACGGCCATGACACGCCCGTGTCTATGGCCCGTATCCCTCACACGGCCATGACATGCCCGTGTCCTAGCCCATGTCTAAAAACCTTGACATTCTGTTTCTGACTTCATCATCCAATTTAGGGCACATGGTCGAGGCACAAGCCCGTGGCCAGAGGTTGTGTCCTCCACACGGCTGAGACGCACGACCGTGTTTCTGCCCGTGTGTTTACTATCATGCATACTGACTTGTAATTTTTACGTGCAGGGGACACATGGCAGGATAACACGCCCATGGTGACACACGACCTAGACACACGTCCTTGTGTCTACCCGTGTGGACAATATAAGGCTATCTACCAAGCCTTTTGCCACCCTGAAACACAATCTAATGTCAACCAAACAACCATAGCTAGGGCTTTCACACATTTCATTTATACTTAAGCAACCAACAAATTACTCATTCATGAAAGAGCTTCTTGTATTCATAAAGCAACTTTCAACATTTGCCATTTTCCATGGCCTTATACAAAATGAATCAAATGCTAAAGTAAGCCAACACATTTGGCCAATTAACAATGACACAAAACTCAAAAGTTAGGGTTTATACATGCCATAATCAAAATAAAAGGTCTAACTATACCAAGTGCTTCAGATGATAGTGTGATTGGCTTTTCCGACATAGACGATGATCCTCGAGCTACTTTGGCGGCACTATAAGAAAATAAAAAGGAAATAGGGTAAGCATAAAGCTTAGTAAGTTGCATGGAAATAAACAACAACTACTTGTCATAAGGCAATATGCTTATAACCTTTCATAGCTTATTCATGAACACTATAAGTAGACATAAGTACAACTTACTCATCACCATCTCATACAACTCGTATTGCATACATTGAGCCCATCTCTCATACATTTCAATTAGGCACTTGTACTACTCATCACATGATCATAACTTTTCTCATCTCGATATAAATCATATATCTTTCTTTGAACCATTCAGAATTCCACCGGATATTCAATAGCCCTAACCTGGGTTAAGATACCAACGCCATGTCCCAGACATGGTCTTACATTAGCTTTCATATAGCGAGACCGATGCCATGTCCTAGACAGGTCTTACACTGGCTCTTATCATCGGTGTCGATGCCATGTCCTAGACAGGTCTTACACTAACACACAACAAGCTGACGCCATGTCCCAGACATGTCTTACACTAGCTTGTCTATCACGAGGCTGATGCATGTCCCGGACATGTCTTACACTAGCCCTTGTCTCAACGCTGATACATGTCCTAGACATGTTTTACACTAGCTTAAATATCTTGAGGCCGATGCATGTCCCAGACATGTCTTACACTGGCTCTCATATTGTGGCCGATACATGTCCCAGACATGTCTTACACTAGCACAAATATCACCCAATATCAAGGTACTAATATCCAAGTTTATTCCAAATGCTCGACAAAAGTCTCTACTATGTTACTTTCTCAACGTGTACTCTCATATTCAAAATGAAAGCAATTTATGCCATATCAATACAATTTTGCATCATAAAGATATAGTTGCATTATTAACATTCAACTTACCTCGGTGATCAAAATGTTGGCGACTAGTCGGTTTTAGTCTGCTAGCTTTGCTTTTCCCCGATCTAGGCTCGGATTGTGTAATTCTTGATCTAAAATGATAAAAATTCACAAGTTTAATTATTTCATCGATCTAGGTACTCAACAATTCATAATTTGGAAAAATGACCATTTTGCCCCCTAGACTTTCACAAAATGACCATTTTACCCCTAGGCCCGAAAATCAATTTTTATCGAATTTCCTCATTAGCCAAGCCTAACTGACCATTTATCTCTCTTATGACAACCCCAAATTCCCAATATTTCACAACATTACTACCTATTTTATAAACTTTACAATATGGTCCTATTAGGGTTTTCGTAAGAAATCCCTTCACAAAAGTTGTTTATTTCACAACCATGGTTCATTTTATTTCATAAAATTCAGAAAAAAAAACATGAACACTCTCATGGTAAAACCTTAGACTTTCAACTATTTTGCCAAATAGTCCCCTCATTTGAAAGCTCATGCTACAAGGGTTCTAAAAGTGTAAAAATCATCAAGACAAATCATCAAAATTACTTAGTTATGAGAGAACTTAGTGGTTGATATTTTGAGCTCTCTAAACCCCCTTTTTGATGCTGAAAATTAGTGAAGAAGAAGAACTAAAAAGATGAAGCCTTTTATTTTATTTTAATATTATGCTAGTCAAAATAGGTCACCAAAACTTCATCTAATTTTGACTTTCTTGTCTCATGGCCGACCAAGCATTATTCTAGGGTCTATTTGCCCTTTAAAGACCCCAAATTTATGATATATGATAATTTAACACCCTTAGCTATCAAATTAAGACTTTTGCACTTTATGCGATTTAGTCCTTTTTCGAAATTAAGCTCACAAACGCTAAAATTACTTCACCAAAATTTTCATGCACCTTTATAAACATGCCATCGCACATAAAATAATATAAAAAATAATTTCTCTAGCCTCGGGTTAGTGGTTTCGAATCCACTGTTCTGACTAGGCCCAAAATCGGGCTATTACAAATAAAGCTTAGTGGGTTCGTTAGCTTTAAATATAAATCTTACCAAACATACTATAGTAATAATTCATTTAGGTAAATCATTTCACAAACATTTCCTACCAATCACAACTTCAATTGACAAATTTACTTATTTGAGCTCAATATCAATACTAACTTAAATTCTTCCACAATAATTGCATGCGGCACTTACCATTTCTTATCAAACCCAAAGAACATCTTACGGATTTGAGTACATCGTAAACAGAAGCTTGAAAGCTGTACAGAAGCACATAAGAGCTAAATGGAAACCCATAAGGGTTGAACAGAAGCTCATAAGAGCTGAACAGAAACCTATAAGGGTTAATCTGAAGCTCGAAATAGCTAAACTGAAACCCAGGAGGGTTAAACTGAAACTCATATTAGTTGACTGAAGGTCATGAGAGCTAAATGGAAAGCAAACATGAAAGTTCTCAAAAAATGATGAACCTCGGTTTACTTGGGTAATTTTGCCGTCAATTCCCTTTTTTGCACTGAACGACTGTACTCAATCCTGCATTCCGTTCACTTCAAACACTTGATTCAATTTCGTGAATTTAATAATAATTTTATTTTCAAAAAATGCTACAAATAAATACAAAATATCATTTATCAATTAACATATAACATTAAAATTTAACCATACGAACTTACCTGAGTTAAATTGTAAGTTTGTAGTAGTTAGGGACTATTCTGCTAATTTTCCTTTTTCTCGTTGATCTACTAGCTCTTGATCTAAAATATGAAATTATTCATTCATTAGCACATATTTCAATTCTAATTCACTTCACAATTTATACCTCTAAAATTTTGAAATTACACAATTACCTTAACTTTTACAATTTTTACAATTTAGTCCCTCAATAATTAGCCCATCAAATAAGCTAATTTTTCTCAATTAACATTTTATCTAATCATTCTAAGCTATTACACAGCCTTTGGTAAATAGAATTTAGTACAAAACCCTAAGTTTTAATCTATTTCCCAATTTGGTCCTAAAATAAATTTCTATTAAAATTACTTGATAAAATCATCATTTAACAAAATTAAAGCTTAAATTATATGTTAATTCATCATAAACATCCAGCACTCATCAATGGTAACTTTCAACATTACCCATAAAATCAAAAACTAATGAAATAAACAATTGGACCTAGTTGTAAAAATCTTAAAAACACAAAAATTGCAAGAAAAGAGTAAGAATTGAACTCACATGTAGTAAAATATGAAAACTATCTTCCTAAGGGTTCTTCAATGCTGTTTTTGACTGAGAATTATGAAGAATTGTCTAGATATTCAATTACATCCTATTTTTTTAACTATTAGCTTTTATATCATTTCCAATTTTACCCTTGTTCACACTAATTTTGTTATTTCTTATACACACATGCCATCCAAACTTTGTAATGAGTATATAATTTCCTATTTAGTCCTCCATTATTCTTCACTTAAGCTATTTAGTCACTATTTCTCTTAATTAGCAAGTTTTGCACCTTTTTCAATTTAGTCCTTTTTAATTATTTAACTATCAAAACGTTAAGATTTTCTATCGAAATTTTAGTACTAACTTAATTACACTCCGTAAATCTTTATAAAAATATTTACGATTCAAATTATGAAATCAAGGTCTTGATTCCTCATTTTTGAAACCTATTTTACCTAATAATTTCTTCTAAAACACAAACCACCAAATCAAAAATCTTTCTAAAGTCACACTTAAGTCGTAAGTAATAAATAATATAATTTTTGAACTCACTCATCGGATTTAGTGGTCTCAAACCACTGTTTCTGACACCACTAAAAATTTAGCTGTTACAAAGATTCGCTTTCGAGTTGATTCTGATGGCGTTCTTCGAGTGTTTTCTTCAATCTTCTTTGATTTCCCCCCCTTAGATCTTCTTCTAATTGGTATTTATAGACTTTAGAATGCTCAGAAAGCCTAAAAATTGGGTTTTTCCACGTATTTGGGAAGCAGGGTGCGAAATCAACATGGGCTAGCACATGGGCGTGTGGCCAGCTCGTATGGATCTGAAAACAGATTTATTTGTCCTATTTTGGCTCCTTTTTTCGCTCCTTTCACTCCCAAATGCTCTCCTAAGTATAGAAACATGAATTTAAATGATTAGGAGCATCAAATTCACTAATTTACATAATTAATCATCCAAAAACACATCAAGAATGGGATTAAAATATGTTACTTTTATAGCTTATCAAAAATCCATGTTGGAAGTACTAAGTGCATAGCCAATATAGAGTATAGATTTCTACGGTCCAATAGAACAAGGTGTAAATACATTACAATGGATCTCAACGATAATGAGGATGTAGAGATGATGGTGTTTGGGCACCAGGAATACGGTGATGTTATTGTTAGTAAAGGTTTTCAACTCAAAGGAAATTCTTTAAGGCCTCGAAACTTAGTGGAAGCAAACACAAAAGCGAGGAAGCAGCTAGCGAACAGAGAAGTCACAAGAAAATAATGCACACAAGAAAAATTAATCAAATTAATTAATTAAAATTGGAGAGGAGAGATAAGAAATTGAGACTCTTTTTTTGACCAAAGTGACAGGGAAAAGAAAAGAAAAAGAAATTTTTTTTTTATCAAAACATGTTATTTATTTGTAGAGTTTAAGGGTAAATTTGACTAAAATGATAAAAAAAGAATGGTAAAATTGTTGTAAAAGTAATGAATAAAAATATAATACAATAGACTAAATGTTAAATTTCCTCGACCCATAATAATAAATATATATAGTTGAAATGTTATTTGAAGAATATATCAAAGAGCTTGAGAATTTGATTAACTAGTTATTATTTTTATTATTATTTCCTTTTTGTTTAAGTAAAGTGAAGTAAATTTATTAAAAATAATGTTAAAATTGTTAAAAATGCCACATTACCAAGAGAATATAAAATTTTCAAAGGAAATTCTATAAGGTATAGGAACTTAGTGGAAGCAAACACAAAAGCGAGGAAGCAAAGAGTGAACAAAATAGACACAAGAAAACAATACACACAAGAAAAATTAATCAAAATTGGAAAGGAGGGATAAACAATTAAGACTTCTTTTTAATCAAAGTGATGAGAAAATAAATGAAAAGAAAAGAAAAAGATTTTTTATTATCAAAACATGCTATTTATTTGTAAAGTTTAAGGGCAAATTTGACAAAATGATAAAAAGAAAGGTAAAGCACACCAACACTCACTTAAATTTGGTTCCAAGAACAAAACAATTACTAAGCATTCAACTCAGTCTCTAAATTTTAGAAAAACAACAAACCAGTCACCCTAACCATTTTCCGTTACCGACATAATGAAGTTGTCATTTTTCATCCCTCTCCCTCTCCCTCCTCTCGTCTCCCTCTTGCTACCACTGTTCTCCTATACCTTTCCCTCTTCTCTACCATCCCTTCCTCCTACTTTGATTATCTCCCTCTCCCTTACCGTCCCTCCCCCTACTTCGACCATCTCCCTCTCCCTTTCCCCTACCATCCCTTTTCCTTTGCTAACCCTCTCCTTCTACCCTACCGTCCCTTTCCTTCTGCCAACCCTACTTCAATTTCCAACACCTAATTCACTCCACTAATCGACTGACATATTTTTAATTTTGTAGTTGCTTTATCTTGCGATTATTGCTCTCATCTTCATTACACCGTTACTCCAAAATCCCTTGCTTGCATCAACCAAATTTCTTCTAAATTATTTGTTGCAAATTGCCAATTGAAATGCTCCCAAAATAGTTGTTGCCCACCATTTATACCAATTTCAACTTGACCCAATTTCAATCACCAAATAGCCTCTAAAAAGTCGAATAAAAAGCCTTCAATGTGCTTTAAAGAAGTGCTTCGTTGACATGCTTATTTGTTCTCTAATTCACTGCCGATCGAACATGTATTTGTTTCCCATTGCACCGACCATCGCTTTAAAAAGGCTGCCGATTAGCCAAATTTTTCCCACTGATCAACCTTGATATAATGGCTACTAATTATCGTTCCTTCCTTACTGATTGGTCTAATTATTTGCTATTATTATTTGCTTCACATTGATGCCGTAATTTCATCCAATTTGCTGCCCCAGATGCTTGAACTTGTTGCTGGGTATTTCTTTTTCCTGTAAGAAGATTTTAGGAGAGGGTTAGTAGGGGAAAAGGACAGTGGGGAGAGGAAAAAAGTTGGAGTAGGGGGAGGGACGGTGGGGGAAAGGGAGAGAATCAAAGTAGAGGGAGGGATGGGAGAGCGGTAGTAAGGGGATAGAGACAAGAGGGGAGAGAGAAGGATGGAAAATGATAGCTCCGTTACGTTTGTAACAGAAAATGGTTATATGACTGTTTTGTTATTTTTCTAAAGTGTAGTGACTGAGTTAAAAGTTTAGTGACTATTTTGTCATTGGATCAAAGTTGACTGATAGTTGGTGTAGTTACCATAAAAAGAATGGTAAAGTTGTTGTAAAAGTGATGAACAAATATAATACAATAGACTAAATGTTAATTTTTCTTGATGGATAACAATAAATATATATAGTTGAAATGTTATTTGAAGAATATATCAAAGAGCTTGAGAATTTGACTGACTAGTTATCATTTTTATTATTATTTCATTTTTGTTTAAGTAAAGTGAGTTAAATTTATTAAAAATAAGGTTAAAATTATTAAAAATGTCACATTACTAAGAGAATGTAAATTTTTTTAAAGAAGTTGTGGTATTAAGATTACCCAGATATTTTGAAACATTGGCACTATTAAGAATTTGAGATTACAAATTCTCAAGATATTGTTTAAAATCTAAATATGAGAATCATATACCGAAATCTCTCATTACCTTTGATGATGTTATATTCCTTTAACTAGACACATTCTAAGTACTATATTATAGCACTGTAATACCCCTAACCCATCTCAGTCGCCGGATTAAGGTTATAGAGCATTATCGTTCAAATTGAAACAATTAACATCACATAGAAACAATTTACCAATTTAAAACATTAACGTTCCATTTTAACATTTACTCAAAGCATAAAAAAAACCTTCACAAACCTTAAACCAAGCCTATGGGGCCTTAAAAATAGTTTGGGAACAATCAGGGACTATTTTGAATCGAAATAGGAGAACATGAAAAATTTTGAAAATTTTGAAAATAGGGGTCACACGGCCGTGTGATAAAGCCCAGACTGTGTGACTCAAAACATGACGTGTGGCCAACCGTGTAACATTTGAACTATAGGACACACGACAGTGTCCCAGCCCATGTGGGCATTCGAAATAGTATCACACAGTCGTGTTGTAAGCCGTGTGCCAGATCGTGTGTGCATTAGAAGTAAGGTCACACGGTTGTGTCGCCAGGCCGTGTAACTCTTTGTAACCGTATGGACCAACCTGCACCTGAAAATCAATAAGACACACGGCCGTGTGACAGCTTATTTCCTAGGCCGTGTGCACCAAACATGCATTCCAAGATAAGCCCAAAACAATGTCATTTCATAAGTATCAAGACACAACCAAAAACAACCATTTTCATGCCTTCAAAAATCATTCAAACAAACATATAACATACCAAAAATCCAACCTAGGTACCTAACCAATGTGCCCTCACTGACACCATAATTCAAATTCCAAATCAAACTCATATATCACACCAAGCTACTTTGTATATAACCCATAAAATTCAACCATAAACACATACCAAACTTATCATTCATGTCTACTACAAACATATTATAACAATTTATAAGTAAATGAAATTAAGATACCAAAACACCATCTTGTATACAACTTCAAACCAAAACTAAGCCATATATGTATAAGTAGCTAACAGAAGGTTAAAAACATTATCACATTGACAAAAATAGCTTACAAGTTCCTAGTACATGCCATTTATAACCATAAGCAAAATAACCTAAAACTACCAAATTGATGGATGGATAGTGTGTATGTGCTCTGACGAGGTTCCAACCGATCGAGTTTTCCGATGATCTACAAGACAAAAAAAACAACTACATAAGCAACTAGTGCTTAATAAGCTTATATAAACTTAAACATAAAATTGCCTTTTAAACTCAATTTATATAAATTTGATGCATTATCTCTTTATCATACTCATGAATTTTTGAAATCCTGTACACATCAAAAGTCCCACAAGTTAGTGAGCTCTACAAGAAAAACATATAATCTCATCATGTCATAAAACATGTAATAGTATCATATCAAATATACCTTTCATTCACCATAATACCAATTTGCATAACTTATCCAAATCTAAGCATTATACCAACATCTTCCAATTCAACTTTCATGATCAATTAACAATTCATATAATTAAACTTACTCTTTTACGTCTTTATTAACCGTTGAACCAAATGAAACAAATGACTTTATTATGACATAAAACATAACAAGTAAGCATATTTAAAAATCAATTCAACCTTCTATTCGTATAATAAACTTCAAACAAATAATATAATACTTATTTAATTTGTGTACCTTTTCAGATAATTCATTGTTCAGGGGATGCCATGGTATCTTTCAACCAAGATCTTATACCATCCCGACATGATGCCATAATATCTTTCAACTATGGTCTTGATCATTTTCCGGTATAGTGCCATAGTATCTTTCAACTAGGGTATTACCAGTTCCAGTTTAACACCATAGTATCTTTCAACTATGGTCTTTTCCTTTTCTCAAATCAATGAATCCAATCACAAATTTATATGCATATATATAGATATAGGTATCAATTTACTTCTAGCAATCAAATGAATTACTTTAATTGAAATACGAACTTACCTAGGTAGAATCGACTCCAACACAAGACCAATGATTACTCTGCTACTTTGGCTTTCCACGATTAATGTCCAGTTGGTTCGTTTCTTGATCTAAATAATAATTTTCATTCAATTAAATAATTCAAATACCTTATATAATTAATTTAAGCCTATAACCCTTATCGAAGGAAATTTACCAAATTACCCCTAATATTTTAACCTTTATGCAATTTAGTCCTAAATCCCAAAATGTACAATTTATCCATATTTAATCAAAATATTATCCAGCCAAATCATACATAGTCCCAATTCAATCCATTTTTATCATAATTTCACATTAAATCTAATGATTTTTACTCTTTTAACAATTTAATACTTTAACTTTAAATTATGAAAAACTATTACACAAAATAAGTCCATTTATCAACCAATCTTAATATTCTACCATAAAACTTCAACAAACATCATTAATTCATCAATGGCACAATTTAAAACAGTTAACATTTCTGCAAATTAACCCTTAGGTTAGCTAGATTAAGTTACAACGATCTCAAAAACATAAAAATTACTAAAAATAGATAAAAATTCATACCTTGCAAGACGAATTAGATATTGCCGAAACTCAAGCCCTTCAATGGAGGATTTCTGGTTTTTTTTTTGGTGAAACCAAGTAAGAAGATGATTTTATTTTTTTTATGTTTTGTTTTATTATATTTCTTTTTAAACATTATGTTAATGTAATAAAAATATATAAAATACACTTATCAACCGTTCCACTTAATAAGGACAGTCTATTTACCATATAAATCCTTCCACTTATGTTAATTAAGTCATTTAATCATTAAAATTTATTAGCAATTAAAGTTTACATCTTTTATAAATTAGTCATTTTTCTTTAATTTACTAATTAAACAATAAAATTTCCGAACTGAAACTTCACAAATCTAACTAGTAACTCAGTATATATTTAATAAAAATATTTACGAGCTCGGTTTGCAAAAACAAGGTCTCGATACCTCATTTTCTGAAACTACTTGACTTTCGAGACAACCCACTTATACTTAACTATTTATTCAATTAGCTAAAATTCATCAAGTCGAAATTCAATAAAAAATAAAAAATTTTAGTTGACTCATATGAATTAAATAATAATTATTACGGACTTACTCGTCGGATTTGTGGTCCTGAAACCACTGTTTCCAACACCATTGAAAACGGACTGTTACAGTCACACTTATAATGTGGATTAAAACAAATATATGATATATTTATTTAAAATTGACATGAAAATCATATATGGCTTTGTATGAAATGATAAAGATGAGAGAGTGAATGTTATGTTGTCTTAGTCTTAGGTTCAAATCATATCATATGTATTTTGGATTTTATATAAAAAGACTCTTAAAATAATATTTATTGTTTTGTTAAGATAAAGACCTTTTAGCAATTAACAAATGAATTGGAACCCTGTTATGGGTGACACAAACTCAATAAGAATGTATTTAAGAAGGATAGGTAGGGGCCTTGGCCCCCCAAAAATGAAAAATTGTTATTTCAAACCCCTCATAAATAATGAAATTTTAAATTAATATATGATGAAATTTCATTTTGACCCCTCAAAAATGAAAAAATATATTTTTAATCCCTTTAAAATTATGTGATTATAAATTAATAAATGATAAAATTATGTTTTGATTTCTCAAATATTTATAATTAATTTTTCACCCTTCCTAAAAAGTTGTCTAGATTCGCCTTTGTAACTCAATCAAAATTACATGAAAAATCTTATGGTGTAGTCACGTATATTTTCTTGAAAACAATTTTATTTGAAGCATAAATCTTTTTTTTTTTTGTAAAAAAATAGGGTATCCATCACAAGTGCTCTCCAAAAAGGTAAACAACTGGCCATAAAATGTGCGTCATTCTCATGAATGAGGATCAAACCCCTAACCTTATGACTAAGGGATGAGGTGAGGAGCCACCACATCACACCTCATGATTAACATAATTTTTTTTAAATCTTCTATATAACCGAGAATAATTCTTGCAGAAAGATTAAAAAAGAGATCTGAATCAATACAAGACATATACTCCCTTTATTTATCAATGTTAAAATGGAAAATATAAAGGTAAAATAAAAGAGAAAAAGAACCACATAATTAATATACAAAATTGTTGGTAACCAAAGGTTTTCAATTGCATGTGGTTAAGAATAATAATGATAATTCTGTATTTGATTTGGTGATAAGAATGCTCATTTATAAAATTCATTTAGGTCTGAGCTTCATGGAGTAAATGGCAAACTTTTATTTAGGCAACTCATTTTGAACGTAGTGTGTCAACTACTAAAATTTTATCCAAATTTTATTAAAGGTCTTAATATGTAGGCTTTTCTTTGTATTTGCATGATTTCATATTTTTAATAATATTTTGGAACAAATTACAAATGGAAAGGGGATAAAAGGTTTAACTATTGCTCCCTTATGTTGTTAGCATATGCTTATATCATCACATGTTTAATAATCATAGTTGACTGAGTTTTATCTTAATTGATATCACTACAACAAAATAGGTCTATCGCGACACTTTTTTTTACTTAGGACGACACAAAAAAGGTTGGCATAAGTCATTTCGACGCTTCTGAAAATGTCATTGTTAGCACTTTTGACATAGGTGTCGCGACACTTTGAAAAAGCGTTGGCATAATTCAACATAGGCCAACCTTTATTGAAGGGTTGGCAAGGACCTAGTCAAGGCCGACCTTTAAGAAAGGTTAGGATAGGAGGAACTAGACGACCCAAAAAATGTCAGAATAAAGCATTCATTTGGAGACTTTTAAAGAGTTGGTTCATGCCCTCATCAAGGGCGACTTAAAAATAGTTGGGTTAAGTCGTGCTTATGCTGGCTTTATAAAGGTTGTACTAGACGCAATAAAAATTGACTCAAAAAAGGTTGAGATCAACCATTCCATGCCAACCTTAAAAAGGTTGGGATAGAACTTATATGCATCAACACCTTACATAGTGGGCTTTGGTCCCATGTTTTTTACGAATTTTTATCCTGACTTTTGAAGAGGTTATTTTGGCGAAATATTAACAACTTTGTATGTGTTGGGTTTGGACAAGTTTGAGACGGTATTAATTGAACAATTAATTAACATAAATAGATCATATTAATAAAAAATTACTACTAGATAATGCAGTTATTAGTTTATATACAAAATCTTAATAGAAGCAGTCAACACGTTGGCAACATGTTGTCAGCTTGTTGTCCAGTACATCACCTGGTAACTGCATTTAGTGAATACATTGCCAACATGCACATAATATATAGCAGACCTCATTCATCCAATCTGGAGGCCTCATCATCAGGTCTTCTAGTCTAAAATTCAACTGCATTAACAAGTGCAAAAATAACATATCAACAAATTCGAAACATAGACTCGTGTATTTAAGCACAACTCGGTATACAAAATTATTCATTAAATAGAACAAAAAAAAAGATTAGAAACCATACCAATCACTAAACAATTTGAAAAAAACTATTAAACAGAGTCATGTGTTTAACCACAACCTAGTATACGTAAATTCTTCATTGAACATATTAAAAAAAGTCAGAAACCATTCCAACCATTAAACATAATAGAAAAGAAGTTGGAAATCATACAAACCATTAAACATAACAATAAACATATTGTAACACCTCTAACTTGTCTCCGACACCGGATTAGGGTTATAGAGCATTACAGTGCATAATAGAACATTAAACATTGGAACATAAATCAACATGCATTTCACATATTTATATTCCATAATGTAATCTAAATATAATAAAGATACTTTACAGGCCTTAAATCGAGCTTGATTGGCCATAAAAATAGTTTGGAAACAATTAGTGACTTATTCGAAGCGAATCAAAAATTTCAAGCAAAATACGAAAAAATTGTAAAACAAGAGGTCACACGGCCATGTGACTCAGCCCAGGCCGTATGGACATTCGAACTATGGGACACACGGTCGTGTCCTAGCCTGTGTGTCAAACTGTGCAACTCACTGACTTAGGTCACATGGCTGTGTGAAACCTGTACCTGAAAATAAAATAATACATGACCGTGTAGGGTGACCATGTGTGGAAAACAGTTGTGTGACAGCCTATGTCCCAGGCCATGTTCTCTAAAGTTAGCCCCTAAAACAAGATAACTTAAGGCCTATGCTTGCATTCCGAGACAACCATCTTTACACACATACATATGACCAAAAACACACCTTAAACACCTACAAAACTTGTCATTCAATCATCTTAATTGTTCTAACCAATATGTCATTCAAAGGAACCACCACACAAACATTAACGCAACACATTTCAAGCTATTTTCCTACCTTAAACATATACCATACAAACACATTATTGACATGCTTCAATGATAAATATATCCTCTATTTACCTGACCTTCAAATGACCAAAATACACATCTTAACTTAAGCATTTTACAAGGCAAAAATAAACATATAAGCAAATTTAACATCAACTGAAACATATCAACTTACCAAATAGTAAACTAGCCTAAGCATTCAAGCCTTATACTTTCCAAACACACATCACACACTCACCATATTTTTTACTTCATTCTCAAATTATACCACTTAGTCACATTCCTTCACAAGACACATATAAGAGACCCAACTCACCTGTAACAGCCCATTTTTCGTTAAATTAGAACAGTGGTTTTGAAACCATAAATCTGAGGTTATAAAATTATTTTAATATTATTTTTGGTGTTTATAGCATGTGAATATGTATGTGTGCAAATTTCGTGAAATAATTTTAGCGTTTGATAGCTCAATTTGAGAAAAAGGACTAAATCGCGTTAAATGCAAAAGTTGCATTCTATTTGCTAAAGGTTTCAAATGATCTTGGATTTTAATTATGATGGAATTAAATGGTAATTAGACCAGAATTAAGGTTAGTGGACATTTATGACCATGGTTTAAGTGATTTTTAAATTATATTTTTAAAGGTTAAATATGTAATTTGGTAAATAACTTAACATAAATAAAACCAAAATCAAAATTATGCTTATCATCATCCTTTAGCTGAATTTTGAGAATAAAAAGAAAGCTTCGATGTTCATTTAGGGTTTGACACTTGCATAGCTTGATTGAGGTATGTTTTGAGCTCAGTTTTTGGTGATTTATATGTTTTTGTGATCGTTGTATCGAGTACTAGCTAGCCCAGGGACTAATTTGCAAAAAATTTAAATATTTTTAATGTTTCCATTGATGAATATGTATGAGCTTTGATGATTGATGATAGATTATGAATATTTGATGTTAATTAAACAAGTTTTGTTAAGTGATTTGTGATGAAAATGCAAATTAGGGGCTGAATTGAGAAATGTTGAAAATGTGTGGTTGAAATGTGAAATAAATGAGAAATATGGGCTGCTAGGGGTATATGGGTAATTCGGCTAAGCATGGGTATTTTGATAATTTCATTAATTTGTGATATTATGTAATAAGGACTAAATTGTAAAAATATGAAATATTAGGGGCAATAGTGTAAATATACCTTAAAGAGTGTTTTGGATTAAATTGAATGAATATTTGATTGAATAAGTTAATTTTGAATACATTTAGATTAAGAAAGGAGGAATTCAGACCTAGATCGGGGAAAAATGAAAATTATCGAGTAGTCGAACCGATACGTCAATTCTGAAAACGAGGTAAGTTCGTATGTACTAAGCATTATGATATTGATACTTTTAATGCTTTGATATTGTATAAATTGTATATACGTGACTATTGTTATGTTTGAGGACATATCGAATAAATGTGGCACTTAGTGTGCCGTTTAATATAGCTTCGGCTAAATTTGGCACTTAGTGTGCGATTTGAGATAGCTTCGGCTATGTACGAAACTTAATGTGTGAGACATTGATTATGGCGCTTAGTATTCGAGACATTGATTATGGCACTTATTGTGCGAGACGTTGATTATGACATTTAGTGCGCGAGACATTGATTGTGGCACTTAGTGTGTGAGACATCGAGTATGCGACAGCATACCTTGAATATATGAACTTGTTTTGGATTGGTGCAGGTACGTATATATATTTTATGAGCTTGAAATCGATGAAGTTACAAAGTTTGTATAAAAGTTTATAAATAAGCATGCTAAAGGTTTCTTAGAAATCTTGAATTTCATGTCATATGTTTAATTTGATGAATGGTAATTTTAATTAGTTAAGTTTATATCATATAGACTTACTAAGCTTTAAAAGCTTATCATACAGACTTACTAAGCTTTAAAAGCTTACTTGGTGTATTCTTTCCTTATTTTATAGATAATCGAAGCTAGCTCAGACTCAGGGATCGTTGGAAAACGTCATCACACTATTGATTTAGCATATATAGGTTGGTGTTATTATGGTATATTTTGAGTTGTGGATTTAGCCATGTGAGTTGGTTTGAAAATAATGTTGATGATGGAATGGTATTTGGCTTACAGTATGAATTGCAATATGGTATGTGATGTATATATGTGTGCCTTGTGAATTTGGTAATCTTGGTATGGTTTTGAGATGCACAAATGACTAGTTATTGATGGTGTATAATGGCCTAATTGGAAATGATGTTTTTAGTTGGCTAAATTCTTGATGTTTGGATGACATATTGTTTGGAAAAGATTGATGAATTGGTGTATGATTTAGTAGGTAAGTAGTGAATAATGAATCATGTGAAGTTAGTATACTTTTGAGCTTGTTTATGGTCATTAAATGAGTAGTGAAATGGATGGATTTTAAATGGTATGATTTGTAAATGAATTGGTATGTTTTGGTTGTCTATAAATGAATTGAAATGGTGTATAAAGTTATGATTTAGGTATGCATGAGATGGGTGAGAAATATGACTTAAACTAAGTCTATTTACTCTTTACACAATTGAGCACTTGAGCGTATGACTCGACCATGTGCCTGCTGTAACTTAATTAAACAAGTCAGAGAGTTACACGGCTTAGACACACGGACATGTCTATTGGCCGTGTGTGGCATACGGGCTGACACATGGGCGTGTGGTCAGTCGTGTGACCAAGTCAGTATACCCTTTCATATTTTACACGGCTACGGCACACGAGCGGGTCTTTAGCCGTGTAATGCAAGTCAGTATGTATACCCTGTTTCCACACAGCCTATGACACGAGCGTGTTTGGTGGCCGTGTGCCTATTCACACGGGCATGTGAACCCTGTATCCATGAAAATTTTATAAGTTTCTCGAAGTTTTTAAATATTATCGGTTTAGTCTCAAACCTCTTTTAAGCATGTTTTAAGGTCTAGAAGGGCCTTATAAGGGACAATGTGAATGTGTTGAATGGATTTTGATTATAAATGTATAAATGTATGTGTTATATATGTGAATGATGTGTATTGTTTAGTATTGCCTTGTAACCCTATTCTGGCGACAGATACAGGTTAGGGGTGTTACATTTATTGGTATCAGAGTACGATTTAATCAATTCTAGGACTAACGTAGCATGTATGAGAGTCTAGCTATATATGCCATATATAAACTATGATAGTGTGATGACTCCTGACAGTTTAAATTGTGTTTTCATATAGTAATGGATCCCAATCGAGCTATAGCTGATGAGGTTGAAAGTAATGCACCTGCTCCTGCGCAAAGGACAGCGCCATCCGATTCTAGACCTACGACGGGTAGTTAGGGAGGAGAGATTAAAGAAGCCTTCTTCCAAATGATGAATGAGTGGTTCACTCAGTATATTCGTACAAACCCGACTGCTCAACAACCTCCACTCCCTCCTAATCCCTAACCCGTACCTGTAGCTCCTTAAAGAATCGAGCTATTAAGATTGAATAAGCCTCATGTTGACAAGATCCACAAACATGAGGCTGAAGATTTCAGAGCTAACATTGATGATGACCCTGAGAGAGCCGAGTTTTGGCTTGAAAACACAATCCGAGTGTTTGATGAACTTTCTTGCACGCTAGCTGAATGTTTAAAGTGTGCTATATCCTTTTTGAGAGATACCGCATATTAGTGGTGGAATATGTTAGTCTCGGTAGTGCCGCGGGAGAGAGTTACCTAGGAATTCTTTCAGACTGAATTCTGAAAGAAATACATCAGTCAACAATTTCTAGATCAAAAGCATAAAAAGTTTTCGGAATTGAAACAAGGCCGCATGACTGTAACCGAGTACGAGAGGGAATTTGTACGGTTGAGTAAGTACGCTCGTGAGTATGTATCTAATGAAGAAATTATGTGCAAGCGGTTTGTTGATGGGCTAAATAAAGATATTAAACTTCTGGTTGGAATTTTAGATTTAAAAGAATTTGTTGTGCTAATTGAACGGGCTTGTAAAGCTAAAGACTTTAGTCGAGAAAAGAAGAAAGTTAAATCAGAAGCTAAAGATACAAGAAAGAGATTAATGAGTAAACCTTATCAATCCTCATTGAAGAAATCCAGAGATTATTTTAGCCGATCAGCAGCTTCAGTGGGATATGCTAATAGAGATCGTGGAAAGCAATTCACCAGCCCTAAAGCTCAAACTAGATCAGTATCAAGTGTTGGCAATGTGAAAGATGTTAAACCCGAGTGTCAACATTATGGAAGACGGCATTTTGGAGAGCTCTGGATGAAAGCTAATAATAGAGCTTGTGACAATTGTGGTTTACGAGATCATTTTATCAGAGATTGTCCTGAACTAAATGAAAAAGATAAATCTCAGAATGTAAGATCGAGCAACACAGCTACTTGAGGGAGGCCGCTAAGAAATATGGGAAATGCAAGCAGTAATCGTGGTACAATGAGAGATTCTATAGCGAGATCTGAGGTCAGAGCACCTGCTAGAGCCTAAACTATTCGCGCTTGCGAAGAAGCATCATCTCTAGATGTTATCACCGGTAATTTCACTCTCTATGATACTAATGTGATTGCATTAAAAGATCCCAGATTAACTAATTCCTATATCTTTATGAATTTAGTATCTAGTAAGACTTTACCTGTAGAGTCTACTAAATTTGTGATTAGAGTATCAAACCCTTTAGGCAAGTGCGTTTTGATTGATAAAGTGTGGAAGAACTATCCATTGGTGATTCGGGATTTTTGTTTTTCGGCTGATCTGATGTTGTTTCCATTTGATGAATTTGCTATAATTCTGGGTATGGATTGACTAACGCTACATGATGCAATAGTAAAATCTAAACGAAAGGCGATTGATCTGAGGTGTCAGAATAATGAGATTATTCAGATTGAGTCAACTGATTTGAATGGTTTACCAATAGTGATTTCTTTGATTTTAGCTCAGAAATATGTGAGAAAGGATTGCGAAGCTTATTTTACTTATGTGCTTGATACGAAAGTGACTGAAAAGAAGACTGAATCAGTCACAGTTGTGTGTGAATATCCAGATGTGTTTCCTGAAGAGTTACCAGGTTTATGATAAACTGTAATTTATACATATTATTATCCCATACTTAACACATTTATGAATGATTTCTCCTTAGATTTGGTGAATTTGATGCTCCTAATCCTTTAATTTCATGTTTTATACTTAGGTGAGCATAGGATAGCAAAAAGAACAAGAAACGGGCCGAAAACAGAGAAAATGGGCTGACGTGGGAAAACAACACGGCTTGGACTTCCTCACACGGGTAGCACACACGCCCGTGCCATTCTAACAGGCTCGATCACGGCCTAAAACAACCTCAACACGGGCGTGTTGATCTCTCAGCCTTGACCATGGCCTGAAGTAATCACACACGGCGTGTCCCTGCCAAGCCCTAATTAAGTTCTATTCAGAAAAGGGCGATTTTGAGGGCTTTTAGGCATTCTAAAGCCTATTTAAACACCCTAGAGGAGGACTAAAAAGGAGACACAAAGTAGGAAGCAAGGAATTACTCGAAGAAAGCTGATTGATCCATCTCAAAAGCCGGATTCATCATCAAGACTGAAGATCTCCCCTCAATTTCCCTTCAAGAGTTTTGGGTTTTCTTTATGTTTTGTATTCATTATTCTTCTAAGATGTTTTCCTTTTTAGTTATGAACTAAACCCCCTAAATACCTAAGGAGAATGAAACCTAAGACGAATCTTGTTATTATTATCTGAATTGTATGATAAATATTCGACTTGTTCTTAATTATGTGTTCTTAATTCTTGCTTCGGTATTTCAGGATATTGATTCAAGTTAATGCGCTTATTCGAAGGATGAATAGTCCCTGTCTAAGAGTAAATTTGTCATAATTAAGTAGAGTTGATTGCACGCCTAGAGATAGAATTTTGTCGAATTGGGGTGAAACCTAATAAGGGGATCCATAGATCGGGTTAATGCAACCTTAGGGTGTTAATTAGAAAGAGATTTCAATTATTCAATCTAGGGTTAGACGTTATTATTCTTGAATAGGGATAATAACATAAATTAGGGATTTTTATGGAACAAGTTGAATGAATAAATCGTCCGATTCAGAGTCAAATAACAAGTGAAGTCTAGGTAGATTTTTCCTTAGGTATTGTCTTAATCAATCGAATTTTCTAAAAAGTATTTTCCCCAAACCTATTTTCTGTGCATTCTTAGATTAGTTAATTAGTTAATTAAAACCCCCATTATTCTTAGGCTAGATAATAAAAAGAAAGTTAATACTAGTACTTTTAATTCTTTTGGGTTCGACATCCACTCTTGCTAAAACTATACTGCTAATCGATAGGTCTGCTTGCCTTCGTCGTGGTAATAGTTAGTTTAGGTACGATTATTTATAAATTTTAAAACTTATCGCGAGTGACAATCAAGTTTTTGGCACCGTTGCCGGGGAACTAAGATATTTGGAACACTCGATTTTTATTACTTTAGCCATTTACTTTTATTGTAATTTAAATTTTATTTTAATTTTCGTTACTAAATTTTCTTTTTCTCTCTTCTGGCAGGTTCTTATAGTTTATGACTAGAAGAAACCCGTCGGGACCTTTACTTTTTGACAAAGAAATTGATCTTATAGCTTGCAGAAACTGAAGAGAAATAAAGCGAACCCTATGATACACAAAGGAAGAGCAAGAGGATGATATCTCAACTACAACCGAGGAGATGGCTGAAAATCAGGAAAATCCGTTACCTCCTGCGATTTCCGCCGATCAAGTAAAACAGAATCAAGCTCCACGCACTATGTATGACTATGCTAAGCTAAATTTAACAGGAACTGAGTCAAGTATTGTTAGGCCTGCTATTGCTGCAAATAATTTTGAACTGAAACCTAACACGATTCAAATGATACAGCAATTTGTTCAGTTTCATGGTTTGCAGGACAAGGACCTCAACAATCACTTGGCAAATTTTCTAGAGTTTTGCGACACATTCAAGATCAATGGCGTTTCTGACGATGCCATTCGTCTTCGGTTATTTCCTTTTTCATTAAGGAATAAAGCTAAATAGTGGTTGAACTCGTTACCACGAGGGTCAATTACTACTTGGGAACAAATGACTGAAAAGTTTCTATTAAAATATTTTCCGCCGGCCAAAACGGCTAAATTCCGTAATGATATTTCTTCTTTTGTCCAGATGGATTTAGAAACACTCTACGATGCATGGGAGAGATACAAGGACCTACTGCGAAGGTGCCTTCACCATGGGTTACCTCTAGGGCTGTAAGTTCAAACATTTTATAATGCTGTGAACCCCTCGACAAGACAGATGATTGATGCAGTAGCTGGTAGAACCATCAACAACAAAAAACCTAAAGTGGGTTACGAATTTATCGAGGAGATGCCACTAAATAACTATCAGTGGCAAGTCATGAGGACTAAGCCAACGAAAACAACCAGTGTTTATGACGTTGATGCGGTTAATATGTTATCAAATCAGGTGGAGCTTCTAAATAAAAAGATTGATGGGTTACTTGGTTCTACGCAGGTACATCTAGTGATGAGGTGTGATTCAAGTTAAGGAGGCATACATACCCAATATCAACCCTTCAATCCTACAACCGAAGAGGAACGAGTCCACTATATGGGTAACAATAACTCTAGACCTCAAAATAACCCATACAGTAATACATATAATATAGGTTGGAGGAACCACCCAAATTTCTCACGGGGTGGTCAAGGAAATCAAAGGCCGCAAAATCTTTCGGGTTTTCAACAACCACCTTATCAACAGGAAAAGAAACTGAACCTTGAGGAGATGTTAACAAAATTCATCTCGGTGTCAGAAACTCATTTTCAGAATGCCAAGACAACGCTTAAAAATCAACAAGCATCAATCCAAGAGCTCGAAACTTAGATAGGCCAGCTGTCCAAACTAATTTTCGAATGACCACAAGGTAGCTTGCCAAGTAATACTGAACCTAACCCAAAGGAATAACCTAATGCGATTAACATTAACAATGAGGAAGGGTTAATTGTATCTGAACCAGAACCAAAGCAAGAAGCTGTGGAAAGCAAAGGAAAAGGTAAAGTAGATCACAATGAACAGAAACCTGTAAGTGTAGAATATAAACCTCATGTGCCATACCCTAATGCGATATGAAAAGACCGATCAGATGAACAATTTGGTAAATTCCTTAAACTTTTAAAGAAATTACATATTAACTTAGCATTTATTGAAGCTCTCTCCCAGATGCCGAATGCAATGAAGTTTTTAAAGGAGCTTTTAGCAAATAAGCAGAAGTTGGACAAGGTGTCGCATGTGGAGTTAAACGCAGTTTGCTCAGCTATTCTTCAAAATAAGCTGCCCAACAAATTAAAAGATCCAAGGAGTTTTACAATTCCTTGCTTAATTGGTAGCTTAGATATTAATAATGCATTGGCTAATTTAGGGGCTAGCATCAACGTCATGCCTTACAAAATGTTTAAGAAACTAGCTCTTGGGAAACCGAAACAAAGTAGGATGAGTATTCAATTAGCAGATAAAACTATCAGGTTTCCTAAGGGTATTATTAAAGATGTACTCGTTGAAATTGACAAATTTATATTCCCAATTGATTTCGTTGTTCTAGACATAGAGGAGGATAGTAACACTCTTTTAATTTTAGGAAGGCCCTTTTTAGCAAGTACTAGAACAATTGTTGACGTTGGCACAGGTGAACTCACACTTTATGTGGGAGACGAAACAATCACCCTTCAAGCTCGTAATTCGAGTAACACATAAAAGTTGAAGGTGGTTGTCTAAATCATTCTACTAAAACTGACCATATAGTGTAACCTTCTTTGCAGGAAATGTGTTCGAAGGATATGTATGAGCCATGTTCAAGCAACAATAAATGACCTATTCATGAAGAACAAAGGCTACAAATAGAGGAGCTAGATGAATGGCAGACACATAAACCGAGAACACACGATAAACCAAAACTACGCCAGGACGAGCTCAATACCTCACCAAATTAACTTAAGGTTAGAGATATAGAATTATTAGATACCGCAGATCCTCATATTGCAACTGCCAAACCAAATGAAGAAATTCCTCTTACGGTACTTAGTATTTTCCCATTCAATACAGTCAAGGTAATTCATCCCAAATTTGGCACTTTTAAGGTAAACAATACCCGTCTAAAACCTTATTTTGATGAGATTAATAGCAGGAATGAGGAGTGTAAACTCCTCGAACCACCATGACCATTCAATGGAGAGGTAAGTCGAGCTTAGACTCTAAATAAGCGCTTCTCGGGAGGCAAACCGAGCACTAACGGTATTAACTTCTTTAAATTTTAGTATTTAACACCTAACCTACTAACTGAGCTCTTGAATACATGTTTCCCACACCCACACGGCCAGGCACACGGGCGTGCTGTAGACCGTGTGAAAACAGGGCAAGGATTTTTCCCCAACATGGGATGCGACAAATTGCCACGACCGTGCGACATAGTCATGGCCAATCCTGCCAAAACAACACGGGCGTGTGACACGTCCATGTCCTGAAACTGTGGTCGATCCTGCCAAAACAACACGGGCATGCGACACGTCCGTGTCCTTAAACCGTGGTCGATCCTGCCAAAACAGCATGCCCGTGCCTAGCACCCATGGTCAAACCTGTCAAAATAACACGGGCGTGGGCCTACCTACACAGGCGTGGGAGAAGCGAACGAAGCAGAACACGACCATGTTGCCCAAGGTACACGGGCGTGGGGCAAATGTCAGATGCATCGAAATTTAGAAAAATACGAAACACACGGGCTAAAATTAGAGCACACGAGTGTGTCCCATGGCCGTGTGCCCCAAAATCTATAAAAACCCCTTACTATTCATCATCATCTTCCCCCAAAATCCCTAACCCTAACCGCTGCAACTCCACACGCCCACTCTGCCATGCCTGTGCCCCACCTTCAACTCAATTTTTAAAGCCCAAGCTCCTCCCTCTTGCGTTTGTTCACTCTTTTCTCTCTATTTGCTTTAATTATTTTACTTATTTCATGATTTCTCAAGCTCCATTTACCTATTTTAAGTTAATATTCATAGTTTTCACTATAGTCATACGTATGCTTGTTATTCTTTGCCGTTATAATCCATGCATTGTGATATATTCATGCTTTTTATGTTTCCATAGAGTCAACCCATACTATTATCATACCTATATTCATACTATTACCATGCTAATGCCACTAAATTATGCCATTAAATTGATTGTTTTGGTTAGGTTTGTTAGTGTTAGTAGTTGTGGCTAAAATTATTAGTTTTAATTCATGACTTTTTCCTTTTTAAATTTGTTTACATTTTACCTTGTCCTTTCATCAAAATGAAATAATGGTTTTACTTGCAAGTATATAATGTCGAGTTCACGTGGTAAAAAGGCCGCTGTCCCCGCTTTAAAGAAAAGGAAGAGAACGTCATCTTCCTCGGGTCCTACCGCTAAAATTCGCCACCCTTTCCTTCAGTTTCTCGTTAGACCACAGGAAAAACTCTTCTAGATACTTTGGGTTTGACCTTTAGTTGCGGGCCACTGCATCGACTGGGCTGCAGTAAAATAAGTCCAATTGGCTGATGCGATTTGAGCCGTCCTCACCATTGACCATTGGGGGCTTTTCTTTGAGATCATCGAGCTGATGTATCTCGAGCTCACGATGGAACTCTGCTCAACGTTCTATCTTCAGACCGTAATGACCAACTACGATGATCCCGGCACGGTTCAATTTTGCCTTGGTAGTTTAGTCTACCAGTTGAGCGTCCCAGAGTTCGGTACAGCACTGAGCCTTTACACGGAGGAGTTTAAGGAGGAGAACGATCTCCACGCTCTCAACCGCCACGTTCACCATTCTCCTTCACGGTGCTGGGACACGTTAGTACCACGCTCGGCGACCTACGACCCTAGTTGCTCCAGGGCATCGGCTCTCCCGCCATCCTTGAGGTACCTACATTCTATTTTAGCTCACACTTTGACAGGGCAGAGTGAGATCACTGGCATTGTCAACACTCACGAGTCTACTTCCTATGGTGTATGTCGATGGGCATGTCGTCGACCTCGCCTATTTCATCGCCCTTGCCATTCGCCATCAGACGGAGTGGCATTGGAAGGGAGTCATCTCCATTAGCCCTTATGTGACTAGATTGGCTTGGCACTTCAGGCTCCTCAACACAGCGGCACAAGAATCCTCCCTTACCCTTATTGGCCAGATGTCTCCACAACGCATCTCGAGCATGCTAAGCATGAGGATGATTGAAAAGCGCCGTAGAACCTACCCTCCCCAGTATCGCCTCTCCCAATCAACCGAGAAGGAGGCTCCCGAGGACATTACTGATGATGTCCCTCCATAACACGAGGACCCACCGTCTTAGCCACCACCCACCCATCGTCCAGTTCATGCGACGGCTTCATATTTTGACATCTCTAAGCGCCTCACTCGATTTGAGCAGCAGTGTTTTCAACCATTTGATAACATTGATGCTACTCTACAGCAAATTTGTCAGCATCTCGACATCTCATCGCCACCACCACCTCGCGAACCATCTGGCGATGATGATGTTTAAAGATTTTATTTTATTTTATCTTTATTTATATTTTTATTTATCATTTTTTTATTATTTTCACTTTTAATTTTTTATTTTAATTCCTTATGATACTATTTTATTTTTAGGGTTTTATAAAAAAAATTTCATCTCAGCTATTTTATTATGAGTAATTGTTCTTATTTATATTCCCTAAAAAGTTCTTGATTTATCACAGTTATAAAGAGCTAAAAAGCTTACAATTACTTAGGAACTTCAAACTCCACTGGAAAAGATCCTCCACGACTGCCATGCCCTGCTCAACCACGAGATATAATATTCTTTTGGCACAGCACTTGTGGAACCCAACCTTTACCGCCACTAGAGTATCCTCCTCCACTCTACATAACTCCAAACTAGGGAGTTCATTCATTTAACATTCAGGAAGTTTCACTTTTCTCCTTGTCTTATGATCCTATATCTATAATTGCCACTAACTTTATCTTTGTACATTGAGGGCAATGTACATCTTAAGTGTGGGGGGTAAATTATATCACTATCTATTAAAATCCCTGAATTTTATCTTGTTCTCCTGTAAATCTCTCATATCATTTTTAGGATGAACTTTGATTAATTTATAATTTTTATTGATATATCTTGAATTAAAACATAGGCATTCATGCATAGACTATTTAAACTATAAGACATTAGAGAATTAAGTATGATAAGTTGATTTTTGAGAATTTAAAATTTTAGGTTATTTTCCCCAAGTTTAGGTATTACCTTGAATTGAAATCCACAGGTTTAAACATCAAAAACCCATAATTTTTGTGAGATTTTGAGCCTTTAGAGCATCTATTATTTCTTTCATGCTCACTTTTATTGTTGCTTTGAGTGCGTCAATATCGAATTGTTATTCTAGAACTTGCTTGATTATGCATGTCAAAACCACACCATTTGATTTAATATGTCAAGATGATAGAGGCAATTAGGTTTAACCCACTCATGCCATGAAAAACCTACCTTCACAACTAACCCTTAGTAAACCTCTTTGAGCCTGACAAGCCATTCCTTGATTTATCCCCAATATTAACCCTTAACTCATTATTGTTGAAATCCTCTCAATTAATTTGATCCATATTGTTGTCGAGATTTGATTTGCAGAAATTACTTAGCTATGTCTTGTTCTTAATAGTTTGTCTATGTTATTTAACTTGTTCTTAAAAAAAAATACATATCTATTAGCAATAAGTCGTATTTTTGAAGCTTGAGTGTTTAAATTCCATATTCTGAGAAGAAGCTCTTTTGTACGTAATTGATGATTAAATATTTTTCTAGTTAAGTAATTTTTCAATTCAATCTTGATTCTAACCTTCCCTTTCAGCTTGTGACCACACCCCCTAACCAAGCCTCGTTACAACCCTCTAAAGACCTCTTAATTGATGTATCATCTCAATTTATAGTGGTGGAGATTTGATTTTCATGCAAGACAATGGTAATAACTTTTCATTTTGACTATTGAGTGCTACATTCATTATCCTTAAACACTTCGAGTGATTTGAGTGAATCTTTAGTGAGGATATTAAACTCTGTGAGATTTTGAATCAAAAGTGATTACTTAAATAAGGGGAGATGCCTTTTTCATGATTAAATGCTCAACTTGGAATGTTGAAACTTTAATGCTTTTTTAGTTGAATTCTCAATGTATGATTACTTATGGATTAGTTTGAGATATTATTGATAGGAATTCAAAGTTGAGAAAAAGGAATTCTTAATTGTAAATTGAGAATTTTGCTTGAGGACAAACAAATGCTTAAGTGTGGGGGTATTTGATAAACCATAATTTATACATATTATTATCCCATACTTAACACATATATGAATGATTTCTCCTTAGATTTGGTGAATTGGATGCTCCTAATCCTTTAATTTCATGTTTTATACTTAGGTGAGCATAGGAGAGCAAAAAGAACAAGAAACGGGCCGAAAACGGAGAAAATGGGCTGACGTGGGAAAACAACAAGGCCTAGACTTCCTCACACGGGTAGCACACACGCCCGTGCCATTCTAACAGGCTCGAACACAACCTAAAACAACCTCAACACGGGCGTGTTGATCTCTCAGCCTTGACCACGGCCTGAAGTAATCGCACACGGGCTTGTCCCTGCCGTGCCCTAGTTAAGTTCTATTCGGAAAAGGGCGATTTTGAGGGATTTTAGCCATTCTAAAGCCTATTTAAACACCCTAGAGGAGGACTAAAGTGGAGACACAGAGTAGGAAGCAAGGAATTACTCGAAGAAAGCCGATTGATCCATCTCAAAAGCTGAATTCATCATCAAGACTGAAGATCTCCCCTCAATTTCCCTTCAAGAGTTTTAGGTTTTTTTATTTTTTGTATTCATTATTCTTCTAAGATGTTTTCCTTTTTAGTTATGAACTAAACCCCCTAAATACCTAAGGGGAATGAAACCTAATACGAATCTTGTTATTATTATCTGAATTGTATGATAAATATTTGACTTGTTCTTAATTATGTGTTCTTAATTCTTGCTTTGGTATTTCAAGATATTGATTCAAGTTAATGCGCTTATTCAGAGGATGAATAGTCCCTGTCTAAGAGTAAATTTGTCATAATTAAATGGAGTTCATTGCACGCCTAGAGATGGGGTGACAAGATTTTGCTGGATTGGGGTGAAACCTAATAAGGGGATCCATAGATCGAGTTAATGCAACCCTAGGGTGTTAATTAGAAAGAGATTCAATTATTCAATCTAGGGTTAGACGTTATTAGTCTTGAATAGGGATATTAACATAAACTAATAACATAAATTGGGGATTTCTACGGAACAAGTTGAATGAATAAATCGTCCGATTCAGAGTCAAATAATAAGTGAAGTCTAGGTGGATTTTTCCTTAGGTATTGTCTTAATCAATCGAATTTTCTAAAAAGTATTTTCCCCAAAACCTATTTTCTGTGCATTCTTAGATTAGTTAATTAGTTAATTAAAACCCCCATTATTCTTAGGCTAGATAATAAAAAGAAAGTTAATACTAGTACTTTTAGTTCCTTTGGGTTCAACATCCGGTCTTGCTAAAACTATACTGCTAATCGATAGGTGCGCTTACCCTCGTCGTGATAATAGTTAGTTTAGGTACGATTATTTATAAATTTTAAAACTTATCGCGAGTGACAATCAGTTTACCACCGATACGAGAGGTTGAGTTTGGCATTGAGTTAGTTCCAGGAACAATGCTGATATCGATAGCTTCATATAAAATGGCTCCGACAGAGTTAAAAGAATTGAAAGCCCAGTTGCAAGAATTGACGGATAGAGGTTTTGCTAGATCGAGTTTCTCTTCCTGGGGTGCACCAGTATTGTTTGTGAAAAATAAAGATGGCACGATGAGAATGTGTATTGATTACAGATAGCTGAATAAAGTGACTATAAAGAACAAATATCCTCTACCGCGGATTGATGATTTGTTTAATCAGTTAAAAGGGGCAAGAGTGTTTTTGATAATTGATTTGAGATTAGGTTATTACCAGTTGCGAGTTAAAGACTCCAATGTGTTAAAGACTGCTTTTAGAACGAGGTACGGACACTACGAATTTCTTGTTATGCCCTTCGGATTAACAAATGCACCTGTTGTCTTTATGGACTTAAGGAACTAGATTTTTAGACCGTACCTAGATCGATTTTGTCGTTGTATTTATTGATGACATTTTGATTTACTCTCATAATGATTTCGAGCATGAAGAACATTTGAGAATTGTGCTACAAACTTTGAGAGGTAAATAGTCGTATGCAAAATTCAGCAAATGTGAATTTTGGTTACGAGAAGTTAGTTTTCTAGGACATATAGTTTCAACCGTGGGTATCCGAGTTTACCCGAGTAAGATATCTGTGATTATAGATTAGAAGCCTCTGAAAAATGTTTCTGAGGTCTGCAGTTTTTTGGGACTTGCTGGCTATTATAGAAGATTTGTAAAAGGCTTTATGATGACTGCGACTCCGATGACGAAATTACTTCAAAAAGATGTTACGTTTGAGTGGTCAGATAAATGTCAGAAAGGTTTCGATCAGTTGAAAGCCTTATTGACAGAGGCACCAGTATTAGTTCAGCATGAATCGGGTATAGAGTTTGTAGTGTTCAGTGATGCATCGTTGAATGGTCTGGGTTGTGTCTTGATGCAGGAACGCAAAGTTATAGCTTATGCCTCGAGGCAGTTGAAATCGCATGAAAAGAATTACTCGACACACGATTTGGAGTTAGCAGCTATTATGTTCG
This sequence comes from Gossypium anomalum, assembly GCA_025698475.1. Lineage (NCBI taxonomy): Eukaryota > Viridiplantae > Streptophyta > Magnoliopsida > Malvales > Malvaceae > Gossypium > Gossypium anomalum. The sequence continues at coordinate 25,603,549 of CM046966.1, forward strand.
CGTTGAAAATTTGGCGTCATTATTTGTTTGGTGAGAAATGCCACATCTTTACTGATCACAAGAGTTAAAAATATTTGATGACTCAAAAAGATCTGAATTTGCGACAATGGAGGTGGCTTGAATTACTAAAATATTATGAGTTAGTGATCGATTATCATCCGGGAAAAGCTAATGTCGTTGCTGATGCTTTGAGCCCAAAATCCCTATTCGCTCTACGTGCGATAAACATTCAAATAGCTTCGTGTAATGATGGTTCGATTGTGGCTGAGATGAAAGCAAGGCCATTATTTTTACAGCATATTTGCTAAGCTAAGAAAGTTGATAATAAAATGTTATAAAAACGAGCTCAATGTGATTCGAATCTTGGTTTAGAGTTTTAAGTTAATTCTAATGGTTGTTTAAGATTTAGAGGCCGCATATGTGTCCTGAGAAATTCAAAGTTAATTCAGATGATTTTGAACGAAACACATAGTAATTGTTTATCAGTACACCTAGGAAGCATGAAAATGTATAATGATTTGAAACGGTTTTATTGGTGGCATGACATGAAGCAGGATATCTCAAAATTTGTTTCGAAATGTTTAATTTGTCAGCAAGTCAAAGCTGAACATCGAGTACTGTCAGGTTTATTACAGCCTATCATGATTCCTAAGTGGAAATGGGACAGAATAACTATAAATTTTGTCTCGGGTTTGCCCTTAACTCCGAGAAAGAAAGATTCAATCTGGGTTGTTGTTGACAGATTGACGAAATTAGCTCATTTCATTTCGATATGTACAGATTTCTCACTTGATAAATTAGCTGAGTTATATATCTCAGAAATTGTTTGATTACACGGAGTGCCACTATCTATTGTTTCAGATAGAGATCCGATATTCACTTCACGATTTTGGAAGAAACTACAAGAGGCATTGGGTACAAAATTACATATCAGTACCCCATTTCACCCACAAACGGATGGTTAATCCGAGTGAGTTATTCAGACACTTGAGGATATGTTGCGATGTTGTATTCTTGTGTTTGAAGGTATGTGGGACAATATTTATCGATGATTGAATTTGCCTATAATAATAGCTTTCAATTGAGTATAAAGATTCGAAGCTCTATACAGTCATAAATGTTGAACATCGTTGTATTAGACTGAGCTAAGTGAGAATAAGATTCACGGGGTTGATCTAACTAGAGATACTGAAGAAAAAGTAAAAGTGATTCGCGATAGTTTAAAAGCAACATCGGATCGAAAAAAAATCTTTTACAGATTTGAAACGAAAAGATATTGAGTTTCAGATCGGGGATAAAGTGTTTTTGAAAGTGTTGCCATGGAAAAAGATATTACGAGTTGGTTGAAAAGGAAAATTGAGCCCGAGGTTCATCGAACCGTATAAGATTACTGAGCAAATTTGGCTAGTGGCTTATCGACTAGTATTGCCGTTTGAGTTAGAAAAGATTCATAATGTATTTCATGTATCAATCCTACGATGATACAGATCTGACCCATCACATGTTATTTCCCCGACAGAGGTTGAAATTCAGACAGATTTATCGTATAGTGAAGAACCGATTCGAATTTTAGCTCGTGAAATCAAAGAGTTGAGAAATAAAAGAATAGCGTTAGTCAAAGTATTATGGCATCGAAATGGGGTTGAAAAGGCTACGTGGGAGCTCGAGGATGCTATGAGAAAATAATACCCGAACCTATTCACTGGTAAGATTTTCGGGGACGAAAATCCCTAAAGAGGGAGAGTTGTAACAGCCTGTTTTTTGTTAAATCAGAATAATGGTTTTAGAACCACAAATATGAGGTCAAAAAATTATTTTCATATTATTTTTTTTGTTTATAACATGTTAATATGTATGTGTGAAAATTTCGTAAAATAATTTTAGCGTTTGATAGCTCAATTTGAGAAAAAGGATTAAATCGCGTAAAATGCAAAAGTTGCATTCTATTTGCTAAAGGTGTCAAATGGCCTTGTGTTTTAATTATGATGGAATTAAATGGTAATTAGACCATAATTAAGGTTAGTGGACATTTATGACCATGGTTTAATTGATTTTTAAGTTATATTTTAAAGGTTAAATATGTAATTTGGTAAATAACTTAACATAAATAAAACCAAAACCAAAATTATGCTTATCATCATCCTTTAGCCGAATTTTGAGAAGAAAAAAAAAAGCTTCCATGTTCATTTAGGGTTCAGCACTTGCATAGCTTGATTGGGGTATGTTTTGAGCTCAGTTTTTGATGATTTATATGTTTTTGTGATCGTTGTATTGAGTACTAGCTAGCCCAGGGACTAATTTGCAAAATTGTTAAAGATTTTAAATGTTGCCATTGATGAATATGTATGAGTTTTGATGATTGATGATTGATGATAGATTATGAATATTTGATGTCAATTAAACAAGTTTTGTTATGTGATTTGTGATGAATATTTGATGTTAATTAAACAAGTTTTGTTAAGTGATTTGTGATGAAAATGCAAATTAGGGGCTAAATTGAGAAATGTTAAAAATGTATGGTTGAAATGTGAAATAAATGAGAAGTATGCGCCGGTAAGGGTATATGGGTAATTCGGCTAAGCATGGGTATTTTGATTATTTCACTAATTTGTGATATTATGTAATAAGGACTAAATTGGAAAAATGTGAAATATTAGGGGTAATAGTGTAAATGTTCCTTAAAGAGTGTTTTGGATTAAATTGAATGAATATGTGATTGAATAAGTTAATTTTGAATACATTTAGATCAAAAAATGAGAAATTCAGACCTAGATCGGGGAAAAATGAAAATTATCGAGTAGTCGACCCGATACGTCAATTTCGAATACAAGGTAAGTTCGTATGTACTAAGCATTATTATATTGATGCTTTTAATGCTTTGATATCGTATAAATTGTATATACGTGCCTATTGTTATGTTTGAGGACATATCGGTTAAATATGGCACTTAGTGTGCGGTTCAATATAGCTTCGGCTAAATTTGGCACTTAGTGTGCGATTTGAGATAGTTTCAGCTATGTACGGCACTTAGTGTGCGAGACATTGATTATAGCACTTAGTGTACGAGACATTATGGAACTTAGTGTGTGAGACATTGATTATGGTACTTAGTATGCGAGACATTGATTGTGGCACTTAGTGTGCGAGACATCGAGTATGTGACAGCATTCCGTGAATATATGAACTTGTTTTGGGTTGGTACAGGTATGTATATATATGTTATGAGCTTGAAATTGATGAAGTTACAAAGTTCGTATATAAGTTTATAAATAAGCATGTTAAAGGCTTGTTAAAAATCTTGAATTTCATGGCATATGTTTAATTTGATAAATGGTAATTGTAATTAGTTAAGTTTATATCATACGGACTTACTAAGCTTTAAAAGCTTACTTGGTGTATTCTTTCCTTATTTTATAGATAATCGAAGCTAGCTTAGACTCGGGGATCGTTGGGAAATGTCATCACACTATCAATCACTTAGTTGGTACTTTTGAAGCTTTGTAAATACGGTATATGGCATGTATAGGCTAGTGTTATTATGGTATATTTTGAGTTGTGGATTTAGCCATGTGAGTTGGTTTGAAAATAATGTTGATGATGGAATGGTATCTTGGTATGGTTTTGAGATGCACAAATGACTAGTTATTGATGGTGTATAATGGCCTAATTGGAAATGATGTTTTTAGTTGGCTAAATGCTTGATGTTTGGATGCCATATTGTTTGGCAAAGATTGATTAATTGGTGTATGATTTAGTAGGTAAGTAGTGAATAATAAATCATGTGAAGTTAGTATTCTTTTGAGCTAGTTTTTGGTCATTAAATGAGTAATGAAATGGATGGATTTTAAATGGTATGATTTGTATATGAATTAGCATGTTTTGGTTGTCTATAAATGAATTGAAATGGTATATAAAGCTATGATTTAGGTATGCATGAGGTGGGTGAGAAATATGGATTAAACTAAGTCTATTTACTCTTCACACAGTTGAGCACACGGGCTTGTGACTCGACCATGTGCCTGCTGTAACTTAATTAAACAAGCCAGAGGGTTACACGGCTTAGACATACGGGCGTGTCTATTGGCCGTGTGTGGCACACGGGCTGACATATGGATTTGTGGTCAGCCATGTGGCCAAGTCAGTATACCTTCATATTTTACACGGCCATGGCACACGGGCGTGTCTCCAGCCGTGTGATGCAAGTCAGTATGTATTCCCTGTTTCCACATGGCCTATGACACGGGCGTGTCTCCTCACACGGCCTATTCACATGGGCATATGAACCCTGTATCCATGAAAATTTTATAAGTTTCTTGAAGTTTTTAAATGTTATTGGTGTAATAACCCAAATTTGCCTGGGCCCATAAACAAATAAACAAATAAAAATAAAAAAACAGTCCATTAATAAAGTCCATTTACAAAGCCCAAAGTTCGGTTACCTTTGAAGCCCAAAAGCCTTATACCCGGTTACAACCCAATAAACCCACACCCGATTATACCACTGCCCAGTACCCGTTACACCCAGACCCAAAACATACAAGGCCCAAGTGGCCCAAACCGTAAGCCAAGGATGGAAGACCTAGGGTTTCAGAAACCCTAGGTGCCGCACACACTTCAATCAATACGTCTGTTCATCTTGTGTCGTTCCAGTTACCCACAATCAGTGCCGTGGTTCTAGGCCATGATTCCAGGCTTTGCATCATGCTGTGGTCAACGCCCGAATCAACGCCGGTGTGCCGTTGTCAGCATTCGTTCACTGCTAAATCTCCTCGCTGGTACCTGTAAAAGAGGAAAGAAGAACGACAGAGGTAGCACAAATATGGCAGGAAATAACATTAAATATGTAAAATACTATGTACAGTGGCTATAAAAAGCCCGAATTAAAACGATGTAAAGGGGTTTTTTTTTTGAGAGAAAGAGAAATACAAATATATACAACGCTTTTATCGATTTAAAACAAAAAAGGTGATTAGTTCTTTACCTGTTCTTTTTGCAAACATATACAAATGTTATAGAAATAAAAGAAAAGAGCGTTTACCGTTGGATTGGCACAAAAAATGAAAGTTTTTCAGCTTCCGGCCGTCGTATACGGCGAAGTCAGCGACGACCCGTGGGCGCGTGAGTCCGATGACCGGGGCTTGGCCCGACGGAGACTGGAGCCCGGAGGACTGCTATCTTCTCTCTTTCAGAGAGTTTTTCAAAGTTTTTTTTTTAAACAGTCTCTAAAATGAATTTTTGGGCCGAAAATTGACTTAAATAATGTAATTAAAATGGTGTCGTTTTACTTAATCTGATAAGTACCAAAACGACACCGTTTAGGCCAGGATCTGCGCGTTGACCCGAAACTCGGGGAAGATCTGCGTGTTTTTTTTTTTGAAAATGGGCTAATTGCCCAATTGGTCCTTCCGCATTTTTAATCTTTATAGTTTCATTTTATTTTTATTTTAATTCGGCCCTAATCTTTTATATTTGTTTCAATTTAATCCTAGCGGCCTTTAAAATCCATTCTGAAGAACGACGTCGTTTTGGGATTAGGGTCGAATTACCCAATGAGTCCCTCGACTTTTAGCGTGTGTTTCAATTAGGCCCAGATTTATTTTATTATTTTGCATTTAACCCCAGATTCTTTAATTAAATTCAATTTTAATCCTTTTATATATTTAATTTATTTTAAATACCTTATATATTATATATATATATATATATAAAAATAGTACACATTATTTTTATTTATATATTATCCATTATATAATTTATATTATTACTATATATTTTATATATAAATTTTATTATATATATTATTTTACTATATATTATTCCTTGTATTTTTATTTTATTATTTATTATGTATTATTATTCATTAATTATGTAAATTTTAAATTTTTAAAAATTATTATTAAATAATAGTATATATTATCCTTATTTATATGATAGTATTTATATTTCATTATATTTTATTTATATATTTTATTACATATCATATTTTATTATATATTATCCCTTATAATATCTTCTTTTTTTATATATTATATTATATACAATTTATTATATATTTATTATATTACTTATCATATGATTTTTATTATTATATATTTTGTTTATAAATTATATTATACACTATATATTTTACCATATATTATTCCTTACATCACTTTTATTTTATTATAAAATATACATTATTTTATTACTCATTAACTACATTTTTTTATTAAATAAATATGTGTAATATTACTATTTAGTACATTATTTTTTTATATATATTAAGTTATTATATCCTATAACATGATTTATATATTAATTATTTTTTAAAAGGGTTCTCCTTTCTCATTCTTATATTATTCTAAATGTTTTAAATATCTTTATTTTTATTTTAGTTGATGTGTTTATAATTCGCTTACTTAATTTTGTTTTCTTTTATTTTGATATTGTTTTAGTAGGTTAAATTTTCATAGATTATTTGTTATTTTATGTCATTGTTTTTACATATTCGCATGAAATTAATTATTTATGTTAATTTAAGTTACATTTGCATAAAATATTATCATATATGTATATTGCAATTTATATTTGTTGTATTCATTATGCACTACATTGTATTTTGCATGTAGCGATAATGCATGTATATTTATGTTATCTATGATCATATATGCATAAAATGATAACGTATATTGTATAACTTATGCCATTATTCATCTTCTTTATTATATTTACATGGAATGTTAAAATAGGTATCATACGGGTTAATTTATTTAATATTAATCCTTTGTAATATGTTTAATGCATCATCACTCTAAAGAACTTTTATATTCCATTCGATCAAAAAAGATTTTTTAAAAAATAAGGCAATATTTTTGGGTAGTTAGGAATTCGGGAAATAGTGCCCTAACATGCTGGGTTGCGATTTCTCGTTTGCCTAAATACCTAAAATATCCTTCTAAATAAATTTTGAAAATTACAAGATGATTTTAGTTACAAAAGTTTAAAAAATATCGTGTCCAATCATGCTGGATGTGATATTTATATTCTTTTGAAGTAATGGAATCTTGATTCTTTTTAACTCAAATTATTACGGTTTTAAAAAGAGATCTTATTTCTAAATTCTTTCAAACCTTTGACATTAAGGCAAAATTACTCAATTTGGTACCAATTTTGGGCGTTATGAGGGTGCTAATCCTTCCTCATATGTAACTGACTCTCGAACCTGTTTTCTCGTAATTTCGTAGACCAAAATGTTTTATAAAGTGATCCAATCACACTTTAAAAGGTTGGTGGCGACTCCCGTTTTTAAAATACCCTCCCCCATTTAAAAGAGGTTTCGACAATTGGTTTAGTCCCAAACCTATTTTAAGCATGTTTTAAGGTCTAGTAGGGCCTTATAAGGGACAATGTGAATGTGTTGATTAGATTTTGATTATGAATGTATAAATGTATGTGTTATATATGTGAATGATGTGTATTGTTCAATAATGCCTCGTAACCCTATTTCGGTGACGGATACGGGGTTAGGGGTGTTACATCACGTATTAACACAAGCATATACCAACTTATTTCAAAACATATATATATACGCAAGTATGGTAGGCATAGGCTCGAAACACAACAAACTAACATACAACCCTATATATGCCATTTATAACCATTAGCCCAACTTATTCAAAAGCTACCAAAATAGTCAATGGATAGTGTGATTGTGCTCCAACGAAGATTCCAATTAGTCGAGCTTTTCGATGATCTACAAATAAAGAAAACAACTATATAAGCAACTATTGCTTAGTAAGCTCGTATAAAGGAAACTTAAACTTACTGAAAATATTAAATTGAACAACCAACATACTTTCATCATGTTATATGCCAAACTTCCTTTCCTATACACACCACTTCATAAGGTTAGTAAGTATAACATTATATATAAGTTTCAAGTAAATCATGACATATATGTAATAATAAATTCGGCTTTATATATCATATATCAGATATATCTCCATTACACATTCTTCTTATTTGAATCCACATAGTTAGTAGATAATGAGTAAAATAGCGTCTATGAAACATAACATAAATTAAGAAATGAATTACATGCATATCTCATCCATCACATGATAAATTCTCATCCTTTACATTTCATATGTGCATATTCATTTTTCCATTTCATATGAACATTAGTAACATTAAGTTTTTATACATGCCTTTCCATTAACTTTTATTTACCAGTTGAACCATATAGAATTACATCAGATACTCAGGAATGCTCACTCATATTATACCTTTTCATATAACCATAACCTTTCCAATAGTGCTCACACGAGCTGTGAAATGGGCCTACTCACACGAGCTGTGGGTCAGGATGTTACCTACACGATGCTGCTCATACGAGTTGTGGAGAATCCACAACAAATGTAGGCCTCAGCCATCGGTAGGACATTCAGGACGAGCACCTGAAACCATATAATCCCTAATGACATTAAGTGTTCACAAGGTCCAAATGAGTCTCTTTCCATATCCTTACCTATGACCTTCATTTTCACATTAGAATTTCATTATTTTTCCATGAAATTCACAATTTCCATACTTAACTTTAATTCTCTTTTCGATATAATATCTCATATAACTATTCATGAAATTTACATGTTCTTAAATTTATCACTAACTCACTTTAATCATTAAATTCAATTAATCATGTAAAACATAATAATCAATCCAAAATCCACTTACCTTAATTATTCAATACAATTAATAATTTTACCATTAATGAATGATTCAATATACGAACTTACCTGAACTCATAACAACTTCTAACACGATCATACTACTATTCTGCTACTTTGACTTTTTCGCGATTTGTGTCTGTTCGAGTTGTTTCTTGATCTAGATAAATATTTTTATTCAATTAACCTCATTCCAAAATTTAAAACAATCAATTTAACTTATAACCCTTAATAATGAAAATTTATGAAATTTCCCTTAAATTTTACCTTTTATGTAATTTAGTCCCTAAGCCCGAAACTTGCAATTTCACCATTTTGAACCACAACTAATGCTAGCCAATTTTTACCCAACCTTATAACAGCCCATATTTATAAAAAAATTACAATAGTTTCATTGAATTTTACTATTTTCATAAATAAGTCCCTAAACTTTAAAGTATTAAAAAATTACTTAACAAAATATGTCCATTTAACAACCAAGATTAAAAATCTACCATAAAACCTCAAAAACATATTAAATCCATCCATGGCACAATTTATTACATTTAACAGTTTTACAATTTGACCCCCGAGTTAGCTAGATTAAGTTAATATGAGCTTAAAAATATAAAAATTATTAAAAATAGAAGATAACATCACTCACATACAAGGAGGAATTCAAACTGAAACTTCAAGTTTTCTCTCAAGGTGCATTCGACTGGTAAAAACCCATTTGGAGAAGATGACAACCATTTCATCTTTTGTTTTACTTAATTTATCATTTAATTACCTTTTTGCCCTTATGTTATTAACTTATAAAATGACAAAAACATGCTCATAGTTGTCCATTACTAATGTATATGGTATAATTACCACCTAAACCCTTTAGTTTATAATTTCAAGGCCATATGATTCTTTTGACTAATAAAAATCAACTTTTGCACCTTTTTCAATTCAACCATTTTCACTCAATTAACTATTTAAATATTAAAATTTCTTAGCCAAATTTTAATATTATCCTAATAACGCTCTGTAGATATTTTGAAAATATATATTTACAAGCTCAATTTATAGAAACGAGGTCCTGATACCTCATTTTGTAAACCTACTTAACTTTAGGGACACACCACTTAAACTTAGTTATTCATTCAAATAACATAAATTACCATATCAATATCAAATATAATATAATATTTTACTCATAAATATTAAATAATCATATTTACGGGCTCAATTGTTAGATTTGTTACCCCGAAACTACTATTTTCGACACCACTGAAAAACGAACCATTACACATATTGAGTGTTACAACCAATAAAACATCAAACAAGGGGGCAAAACAAGTGACAGTAAACTTCAAAAAGTCAACAATATACAAATTATATGTTTTGCATATAAATAGTTAAACATGATTAAATTTGTATTTTCATTAATTAATAAACATAGGTAACAACAATGGTATCTCTTCCAACCTGCCCCGCATTAAACAAAAATTTTACAAGTTAGTGAACATCAAGGAATTGTAATAATTGATGATAAAAATTCAAATAGCAACTTCATACCTTCTGCATATCACTGATGACTGAAATCTTGCCCTTCTTTTAGTCTAAGATTAGTCTTGGAGTTATTAAGGAGCCAAGCCCAAGTCTCTCTATTCTCACCTTCCGCAACTGCCCAAGCTATTGAAAATATTTGGTTATTTCCATCTTTCCCTACAATAGCGAGTATTTACCCTTTGAATGACCCCAAGCAATAGATCATGTACCCCAACAGCTTGTTTTTCACTTTCTTTCTAAATGTTTCAAACTTTTTAAATGTGTTCCTTATCTCTTCATCCTCATCATCCAATCCAAGACAAAGTAATATTCAAATATCTCTTCTAAGTCTGTCTCTACTTCATTATCTACCCTATGTGCCCCATTAACATCATGACTCTTTTCTTCTTTTGCCCCACTCTTCTCTCTAACCCTATTTAAACATTAATATTGTTAGTCTCATTTAACTCTTAAGGATCACTATGACCATCAACAGTAACCATTGGGAACCATTCATTAATTAACGATGGACTGATAGAAAAGTTAGGTTTACTTACAGCATGTTCAACATAAATATGAATGACACTAAGACTGGTTAAATGGTTAATAAAAGTTATAAAAGATACATTGTCATGACGAAGTCTTAACCCCTTTTATAGACTGAAACAACTGTGAATCCTATCGAGTCAGAATAATATTAAATCGTTTCTGGATTAACAACTTCAAGCTCTTCATATCCCAATAAACTGTTTAAATAGGAAAACAACTATAAATCCAATTGAGTTAGAAACCCTTTCTTAAAACATTCAAATAAGTTTATTTTTAACTAAACCCTCTAATCATCTCTAAACAAAACCACATATCTGATATAACAAATTCTTTTAAAACAACATGAAATCAATAACAACTTTAAAATTTAACAAAAAATTATTCTGACTTGGAGATCGAAGCAACCAAATGATTTTTAAATTCAAAAATATCCAAGAAGAATAAATTAATTAAAATTAAAAGATGGATCGTAATACTCGTTGACTGATTTAGTCATGGCGCTAACAAAATTAGATATATTACTAGCAATGGATGTAAAGAAATCATTGCTTTGTTTGGGATCATTTGGCGTCATCTCTCTCTACTATTTTGTAAAAATAAAAATAGAAAATTTGAACGGTGGTAGCCAAGAAAAGACTAAGGGAAGTATTAATCTCTGATCGGAAGTTGACGCAATGGCCGACGAAGCATATCGGGAGAGGCGAAGTTTTTGGCTTTGGTTACATTTTCAAGACCTTTTTTATTTGCTTCTGGTAGATCCAAACCAATATGGTTAAAGGAAGGGGTGAAGGCTACTATTGGCTGCTAGCATCCACTGTAACAACCCATTTTTGGGTCAAATCAGAATAGTAGTTTTGGGACCACAAATCTGAAGTAGAAATATTTCTTTTATTATTTCTTTAAGGTCTACAATATGATAGAATAATTGTGTGAAAATTTCCTTAAGAAATTTTATCGATTGAGTACTCAATTTGACTAGAAGGACTAAATTGCAATAGGTGCAAAATTTGAGTTCTATAAGCTAAAGGTGTCTAATTGCTATGAAATTTTAAATGGGAGGTCCTTAAATGGTAATTAGACCATTATACTTTAGGATGGACAAAAATAGACATGATTAGGTGAAGTTTTAAAGTTATGCATTAAGGGTATTTTAGTAAATTGGTAAATAAAGACAAATTAACTAAATAAAAGTGTCCATCTTCTTCAATTTAGTCCTCCATAGCCGAAATTCTTAAGAATCCATAGCTAGGGTTTTTGGACAAGCTTTCAAGCTCGATTGTAAGTACATTCTTGTCCCGTTTTTAACGATTTTTATATTTTTGAGATCATTGTAACTTAATCTAGCTATTTCCAGGACTAATTTGAAAGAAAGTTAAAGTCTAAAATTTCACCCATGTTAAATATGTTTGTATTTTGATGTTTGATGATAGAAAATGCATGTTTGTTGTTAGTTAAACAACATTTGTAAAGTGATTTTCGATAAAAAGTCAAATAGGGACTTATTTGTAAAGGTTATAAAATGTGTAGAAAAGTGTGAATAAATGAAAAATGTGGGTTGTTATGAGTACTAGTAATATTCGGCTAGGCTTGGGTTGTGATGAAATAGAATGAAATTCATTTTACGAACCTAGGGACTAAATTGTAAAATGTTGAAATGTTAGGGGTAAATATATATTTTTTCCATAATGTGATTTTGGACTGAATTGAATAGCTTGATGATTAAATAAGTTAAATATGGTATTATAGATCAAGAAAAACAAAGTTCGGGTGTAGATCGGGGGAAAAACAAAATAACTGACGAATATATCCCTTTTGCTGTTTTTGCATTCGACGTAAGTTCGTATGTTAATAAGCTTTGTTACAATTGTATTTTAAATGTTTTAATTTATGCGTGAATTGTGAAATGGACTCTACGGACACTTTTGACAATGTTCTGGCAAGCGAGAAATCCTAATCGAACCTTAGGAATAGATTAAGATACAAGTGACATGTCACTAAGGTATTATGTTATGTGATCCGGGTGCTGGTTCTATACGTCCTACCAGTGGTTGAGTATACCGGCATATGTTGCGGTTACTTGACAGCTTGTGTGAGCAGGCTCGTGGATGGATCGAGAGTGAGCATATATGTGTTATGAGATAGAAGTAGCAATGACTACATATGTGACACCTTGAGTGCAAGGTTTCTCGAGCATCTGATATTATTATTCTGAATGGTTCATTGAGTATGTCAAACATGAGAATAAGTATGAAACCAATACGAGTTGGTACAGGTATGTGCATAAAACTTATGATTATTAAATTCGCAAAATGATGAACTTAAGGTAAGTTTGTGATGAAATGAACTATGTTATGAGATTATGGTAAATTACATCGTCTTATATTTATTATTTGAATGTCAAATGTATGGTAAGATTTGCTTATTTATTTTATACGAGCTTACTAAGCTATATAGCTTACTCCATTTTACTTTCCATCTTTTATAGTGTCACCAAGCTAGCTCGGATTGGAGATCATCGGAGATCGCATCACACTATCAAACTGTCATTTTGGGTATCGATGATCTTAAACATTTTGAGTATATGGCATGTATAGGGACTTGGTCATTTTGTTATATGTGTCATCATGATTTTGGCCAAATGCATTGGCTTGTAATAGTCAAAGGCTTGATTTGGTATTTGGCCATGTAAATTGGTACATTTTGGTTAAATTGATTGTAAGTTTATATATATTTATACCAATATGCATGTATGTGCCAATGCCCTTGATGAAGTGGTTTATATTGATTTGCTAAATGTTGATTATGGCTTATTGACTTGTTGTGAACTGGATGAGTTGGTTTATTGGTATGATGGATTATCTTGATAAGTTAATGCAATTTGAAAGAAGTCTTGGTGGTGTTTTGAATATGAAATTAGTATGTTTGATTTGGCATAATGGAATGGATTTGGCATAATGGAATGTCATGAGCATGATAGATGTTGGCATTGCATTGACATGTGTTGGCCATGATTGTAGATGTTTTGGTTGCCTAAGTATACCATGGTTTATGCCATTGAATTTGTGTATGTGTATGTGTATGTGTAAATGAGGGTGGCAAAGGGCTTGGTAAATAGCCTTTATTTTGTCCACACAGGTAGACACTCGGGCGTCTGTCTAGGCCGTGTGTCCCCTGTACCTTAATTTTGAGAAACAGAATGCTCAGAATTGAGCACACGGGCAGAGACATAGGTGTGTGTTTCAGCCGTGTGAGGGACAGAGCCCCAGACATGGGCGTGTATCTTGGCCGTGTAAAGTCTGTACCTATTTTATGAAAATTAAATTAACCACACGGCCTAGCACATGGGCGTGTGACTTGGCCGTGTGACCTCAATTTGTTCATGCTTTGCAAAACAGAGAGTTACACAGGTTAGGGACACGAGCATGTCCCAAACCACATGGGCGTGTGAGCCTTGTACATAGCAAAAAAAAATTCTAAGTTTTGTAAAAATTTCCTAAGTTCTCGGTTTAGTCCCGAACCACTTCCAAAGCATGTTTTGGGCCTCGTAGGCTTGTATTAGGGACTTTATGATTAAATACAAATGGTTTTAATTTGGATGCAAATTTATGACTCAGAATTGTATGATTGTTGCGATGTAAGTCCAGTAATGCCTCGTAACCTTGTTCCAGCGTTGAATATGAGTAAGAGGTGTTACATCCACCTTGAACGGTGTCGAAATTCAGCAGGGAGTAGTGGTGGTCGCATCAAAATTGAAAGGGGAAAAAATTTCCTTCTTCTAGAAAGAAAACAAATTAAATGGTTTGAGCGACTTTAAAATTTTGGAGCTTTTACTGGATGGGTTTTAAGCAAAAAGAATAGGAAGTTACTTATTATTCTTCAACGAACCCAATAACTCATTTTAATATATAATTCAAATAAAAATATTTTTTTTAAAAAAATTACATTATTAAGGTAATTTATCCACATTTGATATCATGTAAAGTTACTTTCCAAAGTATTTAATTTGTTGGAATATTAGCTCAATGTTTGCATAAAATTAAACCACTACAACAAATTAGGCTTAGGGTGACACTTTTTTGGAACAACTTGAATCAACTTGATAAAATGATAAGATCTTTATTTTAAAAAAAAATGTTTTCAAATTAATTTGTTTTAAAACAACTTTGAACCAAATGTTTTTTTAAATATCTATTTTATATAAATTCTTATAATTCAATTTTAAAATCTTTTTAATTATACTGGCTTACATCAGTGTAAGTAAAACTCGCTCTCTTTTATTTGGAGGTGATAGTGTTACTATTAATTAACAAAACAAAATTATAATTTAAATCATTGGTTCCTTCTTTTGTTTCTTTGAAAATGAGATGCTCTAAAAATTAAACGACAATATGTCGCAGAAGATCGAAAGTAGAAAAAAACTACATAAAAAAGGTTGAGTTAGGTCAAATATTTGCCGAGGAAAAAAAAGGTTGGGATAAATCATGAGCAGACAAAGGCAACACAAAAAAATGTTGAGTTAGATAAAATATTTGCCAACGAAAATTAAATTTGGGATGATTAATATTTTCCCAACTCTTCCTAAAAAGTCAGGATATGATTAGATTTTGCCAACACCAAAAAAAGTTGCTTAAAGGTACAAATTTAAACAACCCAAAAAAGAGGTTGGTGTGGTCCAAAAATAGTCATCTTAGGCTTTTCATATGGAAACACTTTTACATAGTTGGGAGATGTATAACAAAAGTCGGTATAGTGTTGGGCAAAACCGACTCTTATTTAAGCGTTGCCTTAGGCATGTATACCTCGACCCTTATGCAAAAAGTTGGCCAAAGTATATGTCGGCAAGTCAATCCCGACACTTAGGAAAATGTCAGCCCAAAAGTATTGTCTTAGGGTTGTTTTGTTGTAGTGTATTGTTATTAGATTTAAGCACATTTAAATTTATATTTTCTTCTTGTTTAAGGGTAGTACTGTGTTATAAGTAACAAACCATTTCAAATTATTGATGAAATCTAATATTATTCTTTTTTTTTTTGTGAATTCCAAGAGGAGGATAAAGCCTTAATAATAACGTAATTAGCGCGACTGGAATTCAAACCACACCTGATACTGTGAATACCCTAATCATCACCAGGCTAACACACGAGTTTCAATATATATTGTATAATTAAGTATTTAACCAAAAAGGATGAGTTTCAATTCCAAATTGATTAGATTTGTGACATTTGTCAGCTTGAACGAATGACATGTAATCATAAAACAAATTGATAATAGTTTGAGGGAGGTTTGTCAATCAAATTTGGTGGCAGTTTGAGCGAAATTGTATTTACAAATTTGGTTGTTTTAAGTTCCAAAATTTCCGGTTTGACCTAATTGGAGGAGATATTATGATTCCAATGCTGCTTTTTAGTTTCGTTGTACAACAATAATCATTGCCATTAGTACACTGCATTATTTTCTATATCTTTGTGTAAAAGTCAATGCCACAATTAACAAAAACAAAGGATTGAATACAGTAATGAACCTTAGCAAAAAACTATATTCTCAGTAATTTCATCCATGTAGCTATATCTTTGAACTCTTCTTTAGATTTGATGCTATGACCAAAGACATCAGAAGACGCATAATAGGGTTGAAAAACAATGTTATAGTATTATTAAGTTTTATTCTAACATTTAAATACTAATATACCTTAAGATAGATTACCTGATTTTCATGCTTCTCATTGCCTGAAAAACAATGTGATACAAATATTTCTATGAGATTTATTAAGTTGCAAAAAAATATTTCCAAACTAAAAAAATTTAGATTGTATGTAAGTTTAGATTTATTTTTCAGCTTTGTTTTCAACCAATGCAATTTGTCATGATTAAATGTTTTTTCTTTATTTAATAAATGCACATGCTAATTTTCAAAAAAGATATGCAAGAGTTAAAAGATTAATAGTTTGTTATAAATATGTGGGTTTATGAAATAAATCAAATTTTTTATATTATATTATATTATATTAAAATAAACTATAGTCAAATTTTAATTTACCAGTTTTGCGAATCTTTATATATGAAATAAACTATAATAAAAGACAAAATGTTTTCATGAATAAATAAATATTGTATTTTAATTAAATTTAAAAAGATTTTATAATTGTTCTTTTAAACATAAGTTGTATAATAATTTTAAAATAAACATATTTTTATAACCTTTAATATTTTATAATTATGTTTTACAATTTTAATAATATAACATATCCTATTTTTAAATTCAAAATATTATTATACAAAGAAAACTAATTGTTACCGATATAGAACAAAAATGATCAAAATTATAATAAAGAAACTAAATAGAAAAAAAAAAAAAAAAGGGTTTGATATTATGACTTCTGTGTATACTTTGTCCCAAGGGAAACGGGTTTTTAGAGTAAAGATGACTTTACTATTAAAATAGTTTAAAATATCGTTTTTAAAAAAATATTTAAGTGAATAGACCGATTTTAGAGAGAGAGGCATGAGCTTGAAAAGTGCCCTCCACTAAATGCCTTTTTCCCTAACAGTAACATCTCCCAACGGCCATAAAAGCGGTTAGTTTTATTTCTATATAAACTCAAACTTTTTCACAATTTTCATTTAAATCCATTTCTATAAATTCTCTCGATTCTCTTAAGATTTAAGTTCTAAAATTTTAATTAAAATGCTCTCAAGTTCGTTTTGAATTAATTATGTATTTCAATTTTTATTCGTTTTGATTGAATTTTGTATTGTCAAATACTCTTATTCGTTTGGATGACAACTACATTTCTGCGATTCAATTGCAAATGGTAAGAAAATATTTCTAATATTTCTAATATTATTTAAGTTCATTATTAAGTTGTTAAAAAAATTAAATTGATTTATTTTTGTTCTTTTATAATCAGGTCGAAGATCGAATCGAGGTCATCGCCTATAATTGAACCTTATTTGCAAGATGCGGGATTCTTGCACGTGTCTCGTATGCTTGGGGGTATAAATTGGACCCCCACCCTTATTAGTGTGTTGATCGAAAGATGGAGACCCGAGACACATACATTTCATCCTCCATGCGAAGAGTGTACAATTGAGGACGTTCAATTATAGCTCGATTTACCGATGGATGGACCGTTCGTTACGGGACCAGCAGTCATTGGCGATTGGAGTGGCATTTGCAAGCAATTGTTAGGCAATGTGCCGAATAAGTTTTTCGGTAGCTGGATAGAGATGAAATGGTTGCAAGAAAATTTCCACTATATCTACAAGAGCTCGATCCCCTTAAAAGAGAAAAACATGCCTGAGTGTACATCCTGAGGTTAATAAAAGGTTCTTCAATGCCCGATAAATCTCGAACTCTTGTACATTTAAGGTGGTTGCTACAACTCATCGACTTGAAAGAAGTGGGCCGACTTAGTTGGGGATCAACTGTGTTGACGACGTTGTATCGAGAGATGTGTCGGGTGATGCAACCATAAAAATTTAAAATTGGTGGTTGCATACTCCTTGTGTAGTCATGGGCATGGTTCCGACTACTATTTTTATGTCCTCGAACTGACTACCCTTATACTTCCTCACTCGTAACAAGGTAAAATCAATTCAATAATATAGTTATCATAATATTATTTCATTATTATATTTTAAAAAAAAAATTATTTGAATAGGTGGAACCATATCTCGAGTTATTTGGAGCTATTCAAGGAGCTCGAAGATATTCGGTTACCGTTAAATCGATGATCGGAAGTCGAGATTAGTTTTTTAAAATTTTTAATTATATAATATTTATGTAAGGATTTCAAAATTAATATTAAGTAGATAATAAACTTTATTATTTCGTACTATAGTTTGAATGAATGCCATACTCCAATCCAAGAATTCAACAATGCATCTCGTCCAAATTCTTAGTCAATCTCAATATTTGGCACGTGAAGGTTTCATTGATAGTTTACACTACGATGGAGATGTATGAACCCAATCGAGTGATGTAATAGTTCGGGTTTAGGCATGTAACAGCTCGATTTAGACCCTAGTCGAAATAGTGGTTTCGTGACCACAAATTCGAGTCAGAAAAATATTTTAATATTATTTTCCATGCTTATAATATGTGAATTAATATCTGTGAAAATTCTGCGATTTAATTTGATCGTTTGAGTGCTCGATTTGATAAAATGACTTAATCGCGTAAAGTGTAAAAGTTACATGCTATTTGTTAAAGTGCTATATTGCTATGGCTTTTATAATGTAGGGTCCTTATGTTGATATTAGACCATTAAATACATGGGTGGACATATATGGACGACCATTATATGATTTTAAAGGCTATTCATTAAGGGCAAAATGGGAAATTGATTAATAAAGGTTAATATAATAAAAAAAACCAAGAATTTGGCTTTATTATCAGCATGTACAGTCGAATATTAGAGAAAAAGAAAAAAACATGGATGTGTTTTAGGGTTTGACCATATTGAAGCTCAATTGAAGATTAGCAAAAGCAGAATTCGGAGCTAAATCAAGGAAAAGTCAAAGTATCTGATTAGTTGACTTAATTTGTCGTTACTGCGGACGAGGTAAGTTCGTATAATTAGAATCGAAATATACTGTACTTGCAATGGTTGAATTGAATGTATATAATTGAATTATTTAAGATACGAATGCTTTAATGATATATCGAATCTATTACCGAGCTTTAGTTGAACTATGTGAATTCATTGGACACGAGTGAAGTGTTACTATACTTGCCAAAATGGTCGAGCTCCTGCATTTGTTGCAGACTCACCATAGCTCGTATGAGCTTACTGATTCAGCTCGTAAGAGCTTACTGTTTCAGCTCATTGGACTTACCAATTCAGCTCGAAAGAGCTTACTGTTCAGCTCAATAGAGCTTACAGTTTTCAGCTCAATAGAGCTTACTATTTCTCAGCTTAAGAGGAGCTTACCGACCATGACTCGAAAGAGCATGTATGATGATGAATTGACGGATTAATGACATTGTTCACTCGACTATCTTTTGAAGTTCTAATAGGTTCAACGGGCTTAAATACTGTTGGAAATGCAAAAATTTATATACTTTTTCATACCTAATTTTACTTAAATTCATGCAAATCCGATTAAATTCTTGTCAAAAAAATAGTTAAATATTATAAAATAATTAAATCGTGTTAAAAATATGAACATGGTGAATTTATACTTAATTTTGATTAATTTTAACTATTTTTGACAGATTCGTGCAAAGGACGAAAATTGGCTCGGCTAACACTGCTGAAAGCGCAAAACCGAGAAGCAATTTGAAGTATCGAGGCACTCTAATTTCCAGCCTAAGACGGTCCAGAAATGTGTATTAATTCATAATTTAATTAATTTTAATTTATTCCCCATTTAATTTGGGTTAAATAAATTATTTTTAATTAATTATGGAGAAAGGGCCCAGCTGAACCGCACCGATCGAACCAAATTGGGTGAACCGAACCAGCCACCAAATAGGCAGCCCAGAACCGTCCATATGCTAACCCAAATCAGCAATTTAGATGATTAAATATGCTTGCAAAAAGGCCCTCAAAAGATTTCTAAATTGCATTCAAACCCCACCTTAATTTATGGCTTTGTAGATTTGCCCCAAGCCTAAAATAGCAAAGTTGAAACTCTCAACTTTGCCATGTGTGTGGCCGGCCAAGGGAGGGCTCTTTGGCTGCTGGAATTTGCTATTTTTAGCAGCCACAATCAGCTATAAAAGTCACCCCTTGCTGATCATTCAAAGCATCCCTCAACATCTCTCATTCCACAACATTCTCTCATCCTCTCTTCACTTCTCTTAAAGTTTCCTCTCCATTTTTCCATCCATTTTCCTTTCCTCTTGTGCCGATTTCCTCTCTTGAGAAAGAGGTGTTCTTCAGCCATCCTGGGCAGCAATCGAGGATTCACAAAAGCCTTACTCGGTGAAGACGACGGAGACAAAAGAACGAAGCAACAGTCAAGCCGCAGAGAAACACTGGATTTGCTTTCTGTTCCCTTTCTTTTTAATTTCTGTTGTTTTTATGATGAACATATCTATGAATAATATTGTTGTTGAAATGGTTATTTTAATCAATTTAGCTTGAAGTTAATTCGTGTTGGGTTGATTATATTTCGCCTACTTGAATTGTTAAAATAGTGTTTATGCTGTTATAGGCCTCAGTGAAATGCTTGATTAAGTAAAATCATGCTTAGGTTATCTGACATTATAATTGTTTAGATAACTAAAGAATTAATTGTTTAAGCGGATTGAAATTGCAATTAATGGACTCAGTACTTGATCAGTGCATGTTTAATTCTTCTAAGGTAACTGAAAATTAAATTAGCATTGTATATGGCGATACATATGCCTTGCATAACTTGCAGGATTGTTGTGATTAAATTGTTTCAAGGTATGGCTACTTTGTTACTTCACGTGATCTTTTACATGTTTATTAAGTTGAATTAATCGGTTGAATCTACATAGGAATATGCGAGAGATAATTTAATTTAATAAGTATGTATGTGCGATAGCATGTTTACTTTATTAAATCTGTTTAGTCGGTTGAATTGGCATAGGGATGTGACCAAGAGATAAATGGAATTTTAATTAGTAAATATGTTCATAAGTTAGCAAATTACCGGGTTGCTGCGAATTTATTCATAACAGCATAAGCAAAAATTTAATATTTCTAAGTTAAAAAGGTATAATTAATCCAACACAATTATATCATCTTGATTAAATCTTAATTGAAATCGTGCACTAGTACTCTTTTATTTATCTTTTTAAATTGTTTGCTTAGTATTAAAATCACTCTTTTCAAACCAAAATTATTTTTACCTCACCAAAGTGTTTTAATTAATTTCATAAATATTGCTTTTTACAGTCCCTGTGGGTACGATAACTCGATATTTACTTGTCACTTTATTACTTGTTACGATTGTGTACACTTGCACATTTCCACTGTTCCAAGTTTTTGGCGCCGTTGCCGGGGACTGTATTAAAAAACATTATTTGTGAATTTCTTTTTACATTTTGGTTCTTTTATTTTCCTGTTCAATTTTATTTACTTAATTAATTCTCCTCTGATTATTTCAGGTGTTTATGAATATTGACCGAATTATTGACTTACTCCCAGTGGACCCTGAAATAGAACGAACTTTTCGCCAATGAAGAAGACAAGCGAACCAGAGAAGGACCAAAGAGATGAATTTCGAGAATATCAATCAAGGAAATGGAGCAAACCTTGCTCAAAATCCTATCCTAATTGCTGATGATAGGGATAGAGCTCTACGATAGTATGCCGTGCTAGTTTTTAATGACCTTAATCCAGGTATTAAAAGACCCGAGATCGAGGCACAACAATTCAAGCTTAAGCTAGTCATGTTTCAGATGCTTCAGACAGTGGGCCAGTTTATTGGAATGCCTACTGAAGATCCTCATCTTCATTTAAGACTATTTATAGAGGTGAGCGACTCTTTCAAGCTAGCCGGAGTACCCGAAGATGCATTACGATTAAAACTGCTCCGTACTACATTGAGGGACAGAGCTCGAGCTCAGTTAAACTCACTGCCACCAAACTCGATTTCTACATGGCAAGAGTTAGCAGAGAGATTTCTTGTGAAGTATTTCCCACCTAGCAAGATTGCTAAGCTGAGAAATGAGATTACTGCTTTCCAACAAATAGATGATGAGTCCTTGTATGAGGCATGGGAAAGATTCAAAGAGTTATTACGAAAATGTCCTCATTACGGAATTCCACATTGCATCCAACTTGAGACATTTTACAATGGTCTCAACGCTCACACAAAGATGGTAGTAGATGCTTCTACTAACGGTGCTATCTTATCTAAGTTTTACAATGAGGCTTATGAAATCATCGAGAGGATCGCCAGTAACAATTACCAGTGGCCAACCAATCGAGCAACGTTAGGAAGACGAGTTGTTGGAATTCACGAAGTAGATGCTTTCACTTCACTTGCATCTCAGGTATCTTCGATATCTTCAATGTTAAAGAATCTTACCACTAATAGGTCTAATAGTTTTGCAGCTCAACCACCTAACCAATATGAGAATATAGCCTGTGTCTATTGTGGAGAAGGACATGTGTTTGAAGAGTGTCTGTCAAACCCAGAATCCATGTACTACATAGGTAATCAGAACCAGAACCGAGGAAGGCAAGGGCTGCAATCCAACTTTTACAACCCATCGTGGAGAAATCACCCCAATCTTTCCTGGAGTAACCAAGGGGCTAGAGGCAGTAACAACTACGCCCAACCTAGACCAACCCAGCTGCCTAGTTTTTCACAACAAGTTCAGAAACCAGTTCAGGCTTAATCATCCAATAGCTTAGAGAATTTATTGAAGGCATACATGGCGAAGAATGACGCCACACTAAGGAATTTGGAGAACCAAGTGGGCCAGCTTGCTACTGAACTTAGGAACCGTCCACAGGGTGCTTTACCTAGTGATACGGAAAATCTGAGAAATCCAGGGAATGAGCATTGTAAAGCACTAACATTGAGGAGCGGAAAAACGGTAGAGCCCAACATCATTGAAGCTGAAAAGGAGCATGTTGAAGCTCAAGATTCGGAAGAAGTTCAATCGAGTGTTGAAGTTCCAGTTCCACTAGAACCAAAACCTGCAAGACCTGAAAAGAAAACCTCAGAACCAGCAAATTCTAATCAGCCAACCAATTCGTTAGCAGCAGAATTGCTGCCAAAGATAAATCAACCAGTACCAACTTCAGTATATAAACCTCCACCACCCTACCCTCAAAGACTCCAGAAGTAAAAACAGGAGGTTCAATTCAAGAAATTTCTTGACGTACTCAAGCAACATCATATCAACATCCCGTTGGTTGAAGCACTTGAACAAATGCCAAATTACGTAAAATTTATGAAAGATATCCTGTCCAAGAAATGAAAACTTGGAGAATTTGAGACGGTAGCTTTGATGAAAGAATGCAGTGCATATCTTCAAGACAAATTACCTCCTAAGCTGAAGGATCCTGGGTGTTTTACCATACCATGCAACATTGGAGCAGCTTATTGTGGTAAGGCACTATGTGACTTGGGCACAAGTATCAACTTGATGCCTATGTCGATATTTAAGAAGTTGGGGATAGGTGAAGTTAGACCTACTACGGTTACACTTCAGTTAGCAGATCGATTCTTAGCACATCCAGAAGGAAAAATCGAGGATGTATTGGTACGTGTAGATAAGTTTATATTTCCTGCTGATTTTGTAATTTTAGATTTTGAAGCAGACAAAGAAGTACCAATTATCCTGGGGAGACCGTTCTTAGCAATCGGAAGGACACTTATTGATGTGCAGAAGGGCGAACTTACTATGCGCGTTCAGGATGATCAGGTAACATTTAACGTTTTCAAGTCAATGTGATTTCTTGACGCAATAGATGATTGTTCTGCAGTATCGGACTTAGAGGATTTAATAGTGGAGAAGGAACTCAACTCTGTTGAGGATCCTCTGGAAAGAATTTTGACATCAGACCCTCCAAGTGATGAAGAGGAGGATGAAAACTTAGCCTTGCTAGAAGCTAATCAAAAGGGATTTAATCCACACTCCCGTTTTGAATCTTTGGATTTAGAGGAGAGAGATTACACTCAGCCAAAAGCGTCAATCGAGGAGCCACCTAAATTAGAACTCAAGGTATTACCTTCTCATTTAAAATATGTTTATTTAGGTAACGCTTCTACTCACTGCTGTGATTGTTTCAAAGCAGAGTTAACTACTGAAAGCAAGAAGATAAACTTATCTTAGTTCTGAAACAATTTAAGAAGGCTATCGGATAGACCATAGCTGATATTCGCGGTATTAGTCCATCTGTATGCATGTATAAGATCATCTTGGAAGATGGTGAAAAAGGGATGATCGATGGACAACGAAGGCTGAACCCCATCATGAAGGACGTAGTGAAAAAAGAGATTATCAAGTGGTTAGATGCGGGTATCATTTACCCCATTTCAGACAGTTCATGGGTAAGTCCGGTCGAGTGCGTACCAAAGAAAAGAGGTATCACGGTCATAGAGAACGAGAATAACGAGTTGATACCAACTAGAACAGTTACGGGATGGAGAATATGCATCGATTACCAAAAGCTAAACAAGGCAACTAGGAAGGATCACTTCCCTTTGCCATTCTTAGACCAGATGCTGGATAGACTCGTGGGGCGAGATTACTACTGTTTTCTCGATGGATACTCGGGGTACAACCAGATTACGGTAGCACCGGAAGATCAACATAAGACCACATTCACCTGCCCGTATGGTACATTTGCATTCAGACACATGCCATTTGGTTTATGTAATGCACCTGCTACATTTCAAAGATGTATGATCTCTATTTTCATTGACATGGTGGAGAAATTTTTGGAAGTTTTCATGGACGACTTTTTAGTGTTTGGGGATACATACGATGACTGCCTAACCAATTTAGCTAAGGCACTAAAGCTATGCAAAGAGACAAACCTAGTCCTTAACTGGGAAAAGTGCCATTTTATGGTACGAGAAGGTATCGTTCTGGGGCATCGGATAACAAGACATGGGATCGAGGTAGACAGAGCAAAAGTAGATGTTATTGAGAAACTCCCACCTCTAACATCTATAAAGGGTGTTAGGAGCTTTTTGGGCCACGCTGGTTTCTATCGAAGATTTATCAAGGACTTCTCCAAAATTGCTAAACCTTTATGCAAATTATTGCAGAAGGACACGATATTCAAATTTAATGAGGAATGCTTAAAAGCTTTCAATGACTTGAAGAATCGATTAGTCACAAAGACCCATAATTGTCACACCGCATCGAGACTTGCCATTTGAATTGATGTGTGACGCAAGTGACTTCGCAATAGGAGTCAGAATGGGTCAACAAGGAACAAAGTTTTTTATCCCATCTACTATGCAAGCCGAACTCTGACAGGAGCTCAGTTAAACTATACGGTAACAGAAAAAGAGTCACTTGCTATTATATTTGCTTTCGACAAGTTTCGATCTTATCTTGTAGGTACCAAGGTAACTGTTTATACAGATCACTCGGCAATTAAATATTTACTTGCCAAGAAGGATGCTAAGCCAAGGTTGATCCGATGGGTACTTCTACTTCAAGAGTTCGACTTGGAAATTCAAGATCGAAAGGGAGTAGAAAACCAAGTAGCAGATCACTTGTCCAGATTAGAGCCACAAGAAGGGAATTCTCCACTTGTACCGATTCAAGAAACATTTCCAGATGAACATATACTGAAGGTAAGTCATGTCCATAATACCCCTTGGTTTGCCGATATTGCTAACTTTTTAGCTTGTGGTTTAATGCCATATGATCAGACATATCAATAAAGGAGAAAGTTTCTTCATGATGTGAAGTACTATTTCTGGGAGGAACCATATCTCTTTAAAAAGTGTGCAGATCAGATGATTAGGAGATGCGTGGCAGAAGAAGAAATACCGCAGATTCTATACCATCACACTCACTCATTTCAAGTGGGGGTCATTTCGGAGGAACTCTTACTGCAGCCAAAGTATTGCAAGCTGGATTCTTTTGGCCAACACTATTCAAGGATGCATATGCATACGTAAAGAGCTGTGACCAATGTCAAAGAATTGGAAATATCACCAGCAGAAATGAGATGCCTCGAACAAACATCATTGAGTTCGAATTATTCGATGTTTGGGGTATTGATTTTCTTGGGCCTTTCCCTTCGTCTTTTGGTTACAATATATACTGGTAGCAGTAGATTATGTGTCCAAGTGGGTCGAGGCAGAGGCATATCCGACCAACGATGCTAGGGTTGTGATGAAGTTTTTGCAGAAACACGTGTTTACGAGGTTTGGAACCCCGAGGGCCATCATTAGTGATGAAGGGTCCCACTTTGTGAACAAGTGGTTAAAATGGTTACTAGACAAGCACGGGGTGAAACACAAGGATGCAACGGCTTACCACCCGCAGACGAATGGGCAAGCTGAACTGGCAAATAAAGAAATCAAGGGCATATTGGAGAAGGTAGTTTGCCCGAACCGACGAGACTGGTCCAAAAGACTAGATGACACTTTATGGGCTTACCGAACAAAGATACAAGACACCTTTAGGGATGTCACCCTATAGGTGGTTTTTGGCAAAGCATGTCATCTACCTTTGGAGTTAGAGCACAAAGCCTCACCGGGCTCAGACAACTCAACTTGGATCCTAAGCTTGCTAAAGAGAAACGGATGCCCCAACTCAATGAGCTAGAGGAATTCCGGCTATTCTCCTACGAAAATGCCAAATTACTCAAGGAGAGACTTAAGAAATGGCATGACGAGCATATTCGAGTTCGAGAATTTGAAGCAGTCGAGAGAGTTTTGTTATTTAATTCCGCACTAAAGTTCTTTCCGGTAAGCTAAAATCACGTTGGTCCGGTCCATTTACAATTCACGAGTCTATCCATACGAGTTGTTGAACTCTAAGGTAAGAGAGGTAATTTTCAAGTTAATGCTCATTTGAAACACTATTAGGGAATAAAACCGAATGGGATAACGTCTCGTTCATTTTATCGATATTTAATAATCTTCGTGTTTTTAGGGTTTATTTTTTGGGTTTAGTATGTTTAAATAAATTCTGTCTAGGAGGTTGGAACTTAAGCGGGACCATGTGTGACCCCTCCAATTTTTCCTGGGAATTTATTTTAACATAATTTTCCAAGAAATTTTTCCCTAATCAACAAAATGAATTTTTGTTTTTCAAATAAAAGGGTCAATTTGATCCAATTTTTAATTTGCAACTCAATTTTTAATTTTCATTGAGTCTAGGGACTTAAATTGAATTATTTTTAATTTTTATTGCTCTTTTTGTAAATAATAAAAACTAGATGCCTCTTTTGTAAATATCTTTAAAGGCTTCTAGAATAAATGTTTAGTAGTTAAAAAAATGATAATTATTAATATATAATTATACCCATTATAATATATATTAATTATTATCAATTTTTGAATTTTGTTTGATAAGTTTTTATAATAAAATGATAATCTTTAATATATAATTATATCTATTTATATATTAATCTTTATCAATTTAGCATGAAATTAGAATTTTATCTTTGTTTGAATAAATTAAATAGCAATTAATAATTTAATATATGCATATATCTAATTATTAATTGTTGTTATCTTTATATAGGATTAGAATTTAGAATTTTTATTGTTTTAAGAATTCTACTCTAATTCTTATTTCTCCCCTTATAAATACTACCTATCTTCCCATTCACCTAACACTTAAAACCCAAAGCACCAAAATAACCAAGTGTCGAAACCCCAAGCAACAAAGAGCCCGGCTCAAGCGATCGGCCGGACACGCCCAAATTTCCCTCAAGACGCACGTCTCACGCTGCAACGCGCGCCTTTCGCCTCAAGCGCGGCCCTGCTCGCCGCGCGCGCCGCCTTCACCCGCGTCGCGTACACCGCCCCGCACCACCATCCTGCGTGCGCCCGAGTCCCACTGCCGCCGAACGCCCGTGTTGTCGCCAACCTGCGCCGCACACACCGCTCCCCACACGCACCACGCCCGCACGCCTTAACTGCTTGTGCGGCATTCCTCTTCCATTTATCCTAAGCCACAAACCTCCAACCCTTCTTTTAAATTCCCATCTTTTTTGCCTTTATTATTATTAATTCTTAGAGTTCGTATATTTTTACAAAAAAAGGTGGTAAGACCTAGTTTCTCTTAATTTTAATTTTTATTAATTAATTTTTCAAATCATTGAATTACTAATAATTTTTATTAAAATTTATCGAGAAACTAATTTTTCCATCTTATGATCAGGTTAAACATGCCTCGCAAGAGAACTCATGCTTCCGCTCAAATTGATGAGACACAAAACAAATTCCATTGTGAAGAAGCCAAAGTGAGATACGAAAGTATCTTCAAAAATCAACAGATGCATCCAGAAAAAGGCTTCACTTTAAAGGAGAGCAACTACCGAGACTTTATGGCACGTATTTGTCAAGTTGCTGAAATCCTAAATTGGGAGTTGTTTTGTGAAAAGAGACCAAGTGTGGATGAGGAACTAGTTCGTGAGTTCTATGCAAATTTAACTTCAAACAAAAGGATAAAAGTTCCAGTTCGCGGAATCAAGGTACCGATAAATTCAAATGTTATTAATGAGTTCTTTGAATTACTAGATTTCGAAAACGATGAATATTCCACATTGATGAGCAATATCAAGCCTGAAAATTTGCAAGAAATTCTCGAGGAACTGACAGTTCCAGGTTCTACATGGAATGTGTCAAAACAAGGAATCCACATTTGTCGAAGAGAATATCTGACGCCATTCGCAAAGGTATGGTTTTACTTCATCCGATTCAGCCTTATGCCTAGCTCACACGAGACTACTATCTCATTAGAGTGAATGGTCTTATTGTACTCGATTCTAACTGGTAAGACCATTGATGTGGGGAAGATCATCTTGAGGAGATACGTAATTGTCTTTATTAAGCGCGCTGCTGCCCCGCTCATTTCCCCTTTACGATAACAATTCTATGCTTAAAGGCTGAAATTCTTGCTAATGTAAGGAAGACAGGGTATAGCCAGGGCACAATCACGGATTGGGACCTTTTTCGAGTAGCCGGAGACTTAGTTTTATAGCAACGAGATGAAGTAAGTGAGGAACCGGAGGACCCTGATGAAGTAGAAGATCCCGAGATGCAATCCTTTGAAGTCCCTGATAAAGAATCAATGGAGCCAAAAGCTGAACCTGATGCGAAAACTTCAATGTTTCGAGCTAAATCGTCGAGCCCAGACCTTCGAGATGAGCTATCAAAACTGATGGACTTAATGCAACATATGCAATGGCAACAACAAGCCTACTGGAGATACTCAAAAATAAGGGATGACTCGATGAGGAGTGCTTTTAAGAAAATATACAATGATCCATTTATTTTTGTGCCTGAATTTCCAGATTTCATATTCAAGCCATGGACTCCACTCTCGAAAAAGGAGCGAAGCGATTCATGCAAAGGTAATAATGATGGAGCAAAAGATGAGTCAAATTCGGAAGAGTCTACAAATAAATAAAGGGAGGATCTTGACTTTATTTTATTTCTGTTCTTAGGTCATTTTAGGATTAAGTTTAATTAGGAATTTATCTTTGTTTTTTGCATAATAAAACAAGAGAGGAAAATTATTAATAAAATGTGAGCAAGTCACAAAATTTAAAGTGTGGCAATAGATATATACATGTCTAGGATTGGATTTAGAAAGAGCTTGGTACTTAAGCAGTGAAATTGACTCACCTCCTCTTTTCTAAGATCCTACCTGGTGTATAGTATCTATTTACTTTAAACAATGAGGACATTGTTCATTTTAAGTTGGGGGGACCGAGAAATTGAATTATTTCCACTCAGAATAAAATTTTTCTTTTAATTATGATTAGGATATATTTTGTTCAAAAATTTGAATTCTGTTAAGTATGCTAAATTTGAGTATGAATAAAGTTATATTATTTCAGTAAGTTATTATGTTAGCTTAATAAAGACATGAATGTGTTTTTAATAAAGCATGTAAATTCATACCATAAAATTTTTTAGTTCTTTAGGAAAGTTAGGTATGCATGAAAGTTTAAGTCTTTAGAATTGACTTAGTAAGTTTCTTGAGGCGAAATCCTAGGGAGCATGGAACGTTGGAAATGATTTAGACAACTATTGTTTGGATCGTTTGAGCCTTTCAAGCCCACCATGGTATATTTTATCCGTTGAAACCCAACTTTGAGACTATATGGCCTGATTTTATTTCGACCCTTATAATAATTAGCCACTACTTTTCGCTTAATAATCTTAAAATTGTCCCAAACACTAGACTCAGTAATATTCTATATATTTTTCAAAAAATAAGTTTGGGGGAGTTGAAAAGAAGTATCAATTGCTCGAGAATTGTATTACACAAAGTAAGTGCTCGTGTAAAAAAAAAAGGGGGGGAAAAGAAAAGAGAGAGCACATGTATTTGAAAGATGTACAAAAGAGCATATGAAAGTCAAGTTGTGTATCGAAGGTAAAAACTCCAAAGGTTCAATCGACACTGAGTCTAGGGTATTTTCAAACCAAAATTTATCCATCTTTCACTTACCCCTAGCCTAGCCACGTTACAACCTTGATAAAGACCTATTGATTCAAAGTTCTCATGCTACCTACATTAGTGGAGAGAAATTACTACGATCAACATATGAAGACATAAGTTAAGCTTAATGATTGCAAAATTAGTCTTGAATAAAGGAATAAAAATCAAATTGCTAAGGTTAACATGTCTTTATTACAAAAGCATTTAGTCTAAATTTTGCTATTATAATAAGTTGTTGAATTTAATTTGAACAATATGCATACTTAAGTAGCATAAACTAACAGATTTCTTGTCTTTGAACATAAGTATTTTAAGTTCATAATTTCGAGAAAAATGTTGTTCTGAAGGAATTTTTCAAAGGTGTTTTCGAGAGATTCTTCTCAAAATTTGTGCATTACTCGGGACGAGCAATGAATTAAGTTTGGGGGTGTGGAAACGCAAAAATTTATGTACTTTTTCATACCTAATTTTACTTAAATTCATGCAAATCCGATTAAATTCTTGTCAAAAAAATAATTAAATATTATAAAATAATTAAATCGTGTTAAAAATATGAACATGGTGAATTTATACTTAATTTTGATTAATTTTGACTATTTTTGACAGATTCGCGCAAAGGGCGAAAATTGGCTCGGTTGACACTGCTAAAAGCGCAAAAGCGAGAAGCAATTTGAAGTATCGAGGCACTCTAATTTCCGGCCTAAGACAGTCCAGAAATGTGTATTAATTCATAATTTAATTAATTTTAATTTATTCCCCATTTAATTTGGGTTAAATAAATTATTTTTAATTAATTATGGAGAAAGGGCCCAGCTGAACCGCACCGGTCGAACCAAATTGGGTGAACCGAACCAGCCACCAAATAGGCAGCCCAAAACCGTCCATATGCTGACCCAAATCAGCAATTTAGCTGATTAAATATGCTTGCAAAAAGGCCCTCAAAAGATTTCTAAATTGCATTCAAACCCCACCTTAATTTATGGCTTTGTAGATTTGCCCCAAGCCTAAAATAGCAAAGTTGAAACTCTCAACTTTGCCATGTGTGTGGCCGGCCAAGGGAGGGCTCTTTGGCTGCTGGAATTTGCTATTTTTAGCAGCCACAATCAGCTATAAAAGCCACCCCTTGCTGATCATTCAAAGCATCCCTCAACATCTCTCATTTCACAACATTCTCTCATCCTCTCTTCACTTCTCTTAAAGTTTCCTCTCCATTTTTCCATCCCATTTTCCTTTCCTCTTGTGCCGATTTCCTCTCTTGAGAAAGAGGTGTTCTTCAGCCATCCTGGGCAGCAATCGAGGATTCATAGAAGCCTTACTCGATGAAGACGACGGAGACAAAAGAACGAAGCAACAGTCAAGCCGCAGAGAAATACTAGATTTGCTTTCTGTTCCCTTTCTTTTTAATTTCTGTTGTTTTTATGATGAACATATCTATGAATAATATTGTTGTTGAAATGGTTATTTTAATCAATTTAGCTTGAATTTAATTCGTGTTGGGTTGATTATATTTTGCCTACTTGAATTGTTAAAATAGTGTTTATGTTGTTATAGGCCTCAGTGAAATGCTTGATTAAGTAAAATCATGCTTAGGTTATCTGGCATTATAATTGTTTAGATAACTAAAGAATTAATTTTTAAGCGGATTGAAATTGCAATTAATGGACTCAATTTTTGATCGATGCATGTTTAATTCTTCTAAGGTAATCAAAATTAAATTAGCATTGTATTTGGCGATACATATGCCTTGCATAACTTGCAGGATTGTTGTGATTAAATTGTTTCAAGATATGGCTACTTTGTTACTTCACATGATCTTTTACATGTTTATTAAGTAGAATTAATCGGTTGAATCGACATAGGAATATGCGAGAGATAATTTAATTTAATAAGTATGTATGTGCGATAGCATGTTTACTTTATTAAATCTGTTTAGTCGGTTGAATTGGCATAGGGATATGACCAAGAGATAAATGGAATTTTAATTAGTAAATATGTTCATAAGTTAGCAAATTACTGGGTTGCCGCGAATTTATTCATAACAGCATAAGCACGAATTTAATATTTCTAAGTTAAAAAGGTATAATTAATCCAACACAATTATATCATCTTGATTAAATCTTAATTGAAATCGTGCACTAGTACTCTTTTATTTATCTTTTTAAATTGTTTTCTTAGTTTTAAAATCACTCTTTTCAAACCAAAATTATTTTTACCTCACCAAATTGTTTTAATTAATTTCATAAATATTGCTTTTTATAGTCCCTGTGGGTACAATAACTCGACATTTACTTGTCACTTTATTACTTGTTACGATTGTGTACACTTGCACATTTCTACCGTTCCAACTGTTTATACGGATAAGTTACGAGTATAAGTGATATTAATATTATGTATGATATGTGAATTACATGGTATTGATGTTATTTGATGAATTAAATACGGAATGAAGTTATATGTATTTGAGATTGAATATTTATTGTTTTCACCTATGGTGACTTGATGATTACATCGATATAATGATACTAATCTATTGATGATTTTATATGCTTATGCATTGGGCAAACTTGGTTGGATTGTATTGAAATGGTAATTAGGTTATAATGATGTATGAACAAATGTTACATATGAATCTAAATATAGGTGGTTTAACCACATATATGTCCATTAGTGTGCAAGATACAGAATATTCAATGTTATTTCCATAGTTCAACGGATATGATAAAGGTACGAGAATTGAAGTAATGACATGAATCAGTTTAGGTATACGTGACATGCTCGACAAGTAAGTAATATTTAATAACACATACAGGAATTACCAGGTTGTTATTGTAATATGTGTAAATTTCGATGGAGTGAATTTATATGTATTCATGCTTATCTAATTGTGAATTGATTGTTAAATTGTCAATATTACATACTAGTCATACGAGAAGCTTTCAAAGCTTACTCTGTGTGTTTTTCCTATGTTTATAGAGTTTCGAAGACTTGCTCGGGTTGAAAGTCGTTGGAGATCTCATAACACTATCCGGTTATCACTTCGGTAAATAAAAGCTTTGAGTTTTTTATTATATGGCATGTATAGGCTAGAAGGTTATGAATATGTTTTGTAATGTGTATATCTAGCCATGTGATATGACTTGGTTATGGATGTAAATATGAATGAATTTTGTAATATGCTTTATGTTCAAAATTGGTATGTTTTGATGCACTCTTGAATGACCAAATGAAATGGTCAATTTAGGTAAGTTTTGGTATTTGCTTATTTGAGGAATTAGTAAAATTATGGTATGAGGTTGAATGAAGTATATTGAGGTATGAAACATATGTTTTGGTATGAATTTGACTTATGATTTGGTATGATTATGGTATGGTTATGAGCATGAACTTGGTGGTTTATGATATGGCATGAATGTTGTATGTTTTGGTATTAAAATTTGCTGAAATTATATTGCAAAGTGTTTGGTTTGATGCTTGTAGGTTTGACTCAAATTGGGTGGCAAATTGGCTTTTCAAATGGCCTATTTTTGTCCACACGGGTAGAGACACGGGCGTGTGTCTCAGCCGTGTGCGACATATGGTTATGTTGCACGGCCGTGTGTCCCCTAGGGTACCCTACGATTTTAAGTCAGTTTCGACCACGGCCAAGGCACACGGGCGTGTCTTGTGGTTGTGTGAGCAAGTCAGTATGTATGCCCTGTTTTGACACGGCCTAGACACACGGACGTGTCTAATGCTATGTAAGGCACACGGCCTGTTCACACAGGCGTATGACCTGTATATATTTGAAAAATATTTAAGTTTTGAGAAAATTTGTATGTGCTCGGTTTAGTCCCGACCTCTTTGCTAATACATGTTTAAGGTTTCGATAAACTATGTAAGGGACTTAATATTGATGTATGAATACTTTTGTGGATGATGACACTAAATTGAATGCTAAATGTTCCGATTTGTTCGGTAACACGTTTAATCTTAGTCCAGGATACGGGTTAGGGGTGTTACAAGGCAAACTATTCGGCCACCACCCCAAGACATCGAAGCACTGCACAAGGTTGACTTGCAGGAGAGAACCGACAAAGATTGGCCTAAATTCCACGAGGAATATATCAACATTTAGGAGCATAGGTACAATTTCTTACCCTTCACGAACCATTTCTCGCTCTAGATTTGGCCACCGTTTCGAAGTACATGCCATGATTTATACACCCTGACAAACCATATCTACTTCTGGAGTAGACGAGGGGTACACAACGTTGTATGAGGAGGCCACAATGGATGCACTGGAATCTAAGGTCTGGACCAGGTGCCGAACAGGTTCATCATTGGCTCCAACCTAACAAGAGGCACCATGGCTGCGCTACCTCCCGGTCAGTATAGCTCAATTTATTATGGTACTTTCAGTAACCCTGTATTTTTTACACAAGTACCACACTATGCACCATCGTACCATACTTCAACACCTTCTATGGGTATGTTTTTAGCACCACCTCTATCCCAGTATATTACATGCCAATGTCGATGACAACACCAACATATCTGCCACCTCCGACAATTACACCATATTATCCATAATCAGTGTACGCGACACCATACACTTATACACCGACAGTGTCGCAAACACCCCGACATAGTTGTTCTATAATGGTGGCTCATCTTGGCAACCATCTTTTCGTAGAACGAAGTACACACAATGGAAACCTAAAACGAAATCGTACTAAACCACAGAGGAAGGAGATAAACATGAACATAATGATCAAGGTGAAGATGAAGACGAAAAAAAAGAGCTGAAACCCCAACTTTTACGAAGAATAAATTCGTCTCGCAACTGACACCCACTGGGTTGTGGCACATATTTGGCCCGACAACGCCAATGATTTTTTTTTGTTATTCTCATGTGAATCATAATTGTTAAGTTAGCTCTATTTGATGAATTTTAACTAATATTAAAAATGTAAAGTTTTTAAATAAATATTATTTTTGAATCAAATTTGATAAATTTTAAGTAACAATTTGTTTGAAATAGTTATAAGAGATAAACTTTTAAATCTATCTTTTAAGCACTTAGAAAATTGTCTATAAAAATGAATAAATTAACAAATTATCTATAAAAGATGAATAAATTTGTTACGAGGTACTGTCCTCAATGTATCCTCCAAGTGTGGACATGTTGGACTAATATGCCCTAGGTTCCTATAATAACTGCTTGAAGCCGGTTGGTCTATCATTTCTCGCATATCCATATTATCATGTATTGATCTGTCGTAATTTGATACGTCAAATTAGGCTCCCCATTACACTTAAAAAGCTTATTCTCAAACAAATTAGGCGTCTTTTCTTTACTTTTGTGGATTTTTAGTTTTTTATTAATAATTTTTTTGTTAGTTTTATGCCATTTTTTAGACCCAAATTGGTCAATTGGGCCATTGGGAACCTAAAAATGAGATTAAGTGGTGTAGGGGGTCGATAATGGCCCGAACGTAAAGAAAACATCACTTAGAAAGGGGTATTGTGATATCAAGGCCAGCTACAGTGCTATCGCAATACCAAGTAATGAGTATCGCGATACCGAGACATCTCAGTACCACTCATTTCAAGATTTTTGTGGGTATCACGATACCGCTACCAAACAGGTTAAAAAATTGTAAGGGCAATTTTATATCCAACAAGCTTAAAGCATCTTTTGGATGCCCGGTTACTTCCAGTGAAGTACGATTGTTCTTGAAAATGGTACAACGCACCTCAGCCATCCGATTGGATGACATCAAATTTTGCCAATGAAAGAGATTTCATCGCGCGGGGCACTTGGTTTTGGACTGAAGTATAGAGCTCTAGCAAAGAAGAAGAAGATACGGTGGATTGGCCTTTTACCATTTTAACCTATTTTGTTTTGGCTTTTTATTTTTGTATTATATTTGGTTGTGCTTTTTGTTTTGAAAATGGGCTCCATAGAAGTTAGTTATTGCACAAACCATATATATTTAGTAATTATAGGAAGAAATGGCATTAATAATTATGTTATTATATAATATTTATTTTTATATAAACTTTTTATTAGGATAAATATATTTTTAATTATTCAAAAGATATATATTTACAATTATAATTTGACGTAAAATATTTAACCTTAACAAAAATATGATTTTATTTTTTAAAATTAATATTTTATTAAATGAATTTATAAATTAACATATTTTTAATAATTTTGTAGAAGTAAAATAATTTAAAAAACTTCTATTATATATAATTTCTAATCAAATGTCCTTAATAGTCATTTTCTATTCTCACCTCATTGCTACAATTGCGTTTGAATCCAAACACACACCCACCGTTATTTCTAGTCTTACTGTTACATTATCCAATCTTATCGCTACAGTAATTAATCTCATCGCCACCATTATTTTTAATCTCATTAGAGGTAAACGCACTGACATCCAAACTAAACCTAAATTTATTTTTTACTTAATGGAAAAATGGTTATCTTTAGGTTAAATGTTAGTAGCTATAAATACAACTTTATAAGCCTTTCATTTCAAATTTTGTTAGCTGATAGTTTTTTTAACAACCCAGTTTTCTAGTGGTGTAGGAAACTACGATTCCAAAATACCATTTTCGTAGATTGTATTCATAAAATATTAATTTTTAATATTTATAAGGCTAGTATAGAAATTTATTGAATTTTGTTCTAATAATTTTGGTTATTTGGAAAGTTAGATAAGATACAGCTATATTAGTCTTAAAGTCAATGGTTTTAAAATTTAAGGTATCAAGACCTTTTTTTTATAAACCGAGGCCATAAATATTTTTATTAAATATTTACGGAGTTATTGTATAAGTGAATTAGATTTTGGATGGGTAATTTTGTTGAATTGGTGATTAATCAAGGTATAAGGACTAAATCGTAAAAATTATAAAATTTAATTGCTATTGAATTTTATTTTTTAAAAAACTTATATAGTGATTTTCCAAGGTTCAAAGTGAAAATTAGGCCATTTTTTTTATAGAGATGGACGGTTGGTATTTTTTTTTATTTATGTAAACATATGTTAAAATTACAATAAAATTTAAGTTATATGTTAGAATAAAATAAACAAAAAGCTACCATCCATTTATTTTCTTTCTTCTTCAACTGTGAGCACCAAAGAAAACATAAGAAGCCATTGTTAAGCTTCAAGAAAGGTTCGAACCTTGCATTTAAGTCTGAACCGAACTTATTTTTTGTAAATTTTATGTTTTTGATATTGTTGTAACTTGATTTAGCTAACCCAAGGATTAGATTGTAAAACTGTTAAAGTTTATAAATGTTTCCATTGATGAATGCTTGGAGTTTTTATATTAAAATGTTAGCTTTGATGCTTAGAAATGAAAATAGATTGATTTGTAAAGTGAAAGTTGTTAATTTTGAAAATAGGGACTACATGGAATTTCTATAATTATTGTTAATGGAGGGTTGTTTAAGGATGAAATTGAAATTGGATTGTAAATCGAAGCTCAAATTTGAAAGATATAGCCATTTTGATTTTAGGGACTAAATTGAATAAAATGAAAAACTTTAGAGAACATTTGAAAAATAAAATTGAATTAATATATGATTAAAATATGTTGTTTTGATATGTTGAAATTGATAATTGAAATAAATTATTATATAGATCAATATTTGATCTAATCAGGGGATAATTAAGGAAAAGTCAATTTTTGCGAATTAGTCCTCGACGTTTTGTGTGTCACTACTTTTGTCAAGTAAGTTCATATGAGACTTACTTTATTAATTGATGATATATTTGTATTATATTGTTTTGCTCTATAGTTGAATTGTTATTATATAATGTTTTTACCATCAAAAGGATTAAATCGAAATATATGAAATATATAATAGATATGAAAAAAAAATGTAGTATTGAATGGTTATGTTGTGAGATAGTATTAGTACAAGTTATACTTGTAGCCTTTAATATGGTAATGTGTGATACTATGAAATATCTATATGTGAAATAGATATTAACTAGGTAGAATTGACTAATGGTATGAAGTAACAACTATGAAATTGAATGAATTATAAATGATTGAATGCTATAGAATATAAGTTAGATTTGTACTAATTGAATTGGTATAATTTGGGTACCATATTGAGGTACATTAGTTTAGTTAAATGGAAATTAGTGGACGTTGAACTTGATTATGAAATTGATATGTATATAGTGATATTACATAGTTTAAATGTATATGTATAGCTCGGAGCTTACGGTTGTAACTCCATAAGTTAAATCATTTAAATTTTTGTAACAACTCGTTTTTCAGTGGTGTCGAAAATAGTGATTTCGGTATCACAATTTTGATGACTGAGTACGTATATATTGATAATTAATATTTAAGAGTTAAATATAGTATTATTGTGAATTTTGATTGAATAGATTTTATTGATTGACTAGTTAGTCAATGTACAAGTGGTGCGTACCGAAAGT
Source organism: Gossypium anomalum (assembly GCA_025698475.1). NCBI lineage: Eukaryota > Viridiplantae > Streptophyta > Magnoliopsida > Malvales > Malvaceae > Gossypium > Gossypium anomalum. The sequence continues at coordinate 25,642,856 of CM046966.1, forward strand.
CAGTGGTTTTGGAAAATGAGGTATCAAGACCTCGTTTTCATAAATCGAGCTTGTAAATATTTTTATTAAATATTTATGGAGTTGTTGTATAAATGGATTGAAGTTTGGCCTTGGTAATCTTAATGATTTGATAGTTAATTAAGGAAAAATGACTAAATTGTAAAAGTGGTAAAAATTAATCACTATGAATTTTTAATTAATTAAATGACCAATTGGGTAAATAGATCATTAGTATATGGCCAAACAATGGCGGGTAATGATTGGAATCTACCAACTTTGATTAAAAATAGCTAATATTAGTTTAAACAAGGTTTTTAATTAATTAATTATAATTAGATTATTTTAATTAAAGGTAGTAAAATAAAACAAAACAAACCATTTTCTTCTTTCTTCTTCTCTTCACCGAAACCATAAAAGCAAAAGAGGGCTTTGAATATCAACTTTCGGTCTTCCATTGTTGGTAAGATTCAAGTCCATTTTTTTTTGTAATTTTTATGTTTTTGAGATCGGTGCAACTAGGTTTAGCTAACTCGTATATCTATTTTCAAAACTTTTTAAAGATTTCTAAAGTTTCCATTGATGTTAATTGAAGTTTTTGAATGTTTATGGTAGATTTTGAAGTTTAGAAATGAAATAGGATTAAATTGTTATGTAAATTTTGTTAGTTGAGTTTAGGGACAAAATTGTGAATATATTAAAATTGGTATGAATTTTTTGTAAATTATGATAATAGGAGGTTGTATATGGAAATAATTTAAGTGAGTTAAAATTTGGAGTTCAAATTCAAAAGATATGATAAGTTCGATTTTAGGGACTAAATTGAGTAAAATATAAAAGTTTAGGGGCATTAAAATAATAAAATTAGATTGGTATATGCTTATAATAGAATGAAATAAGAAGGTTAGAATTGATAAATTGAATATTGTCTATCTCTAAATTGTCGACCTCTAATTTCCTCTACTGTAGCAAACTTAGAGCCCTCTCATATAAATATGCCAAACTTTGTGGACTATTATCAGAAAACGAATATTGTACGTGCTCATTTTGGACTCCCATGATAAAGGCATTAATGACCCACTAGTCCTCTAAATTCTTTGTATTCAACATAGCTACATGAAATCGTTTGACATAATCTTGCAAAGATTCTCCATCCCTCTGTTTCATTGACATCAAACCAATAGGAGCGGTCATTATTGTTCTATGGGCTCGAAACCTTCCAAAAAAATCTGGCACTTCCTCTAAGAGTCGTCATTGAAAAAACCCATAGAAGCTTGGAATGGAGCCCTATGGTAAAGATAAATACCAATATTTCGCACTTCCTCTAAGAGTCATCGAAAAAGCTTTACATTTTGTTGCACCAGAAGTCCCTAGACCATTCATATAATCATTATATTGTATGAGATGAGCTCGAGGATCTCTTCTTCCTTCGAACATTTCTTTTGGAACTTTAAACTCAGTTGGTAGGCTCACAGTTGTTGTTTTAGCAAATAATGAGTTGTTAGAACAAAACAACCATTCCATATCTTGCATATCAGGATGCAATGCTCGTACATCTCTATGCAAAGTATCCATTTCATTATGCCATGGATTTGTATGTGCCCTTACATCCTCATCCTGGGTAGGCGTGACATGAACTTAAAGATCGGAGTTATCAAACTGCATCTTCCTCCTCAATTCTTCGTTCTATCTTAGTAATTCCTGCTAAAACACTTGTTGCTTTAGAACCTAGCATTTTGTTGAGTCATCTGTTCCTTCATCAACTTAGTTGCTCTTGCAAACCAAACAATTTTTGTAGCATGCTCCCTGATTAGAGGGAAATGACGGTCCTTTACCAGAGGGAGAATTGAGATAGAAAGAGTTGGAAGCACTTACACGGCCTCAGTTGCCCAAATTATCTGGTTGGTCAGCAAACCAACCATTAGAAAGGTCTACCTCACTGGGTTGATTGCTAGTGCCAGAACCTCTTGCTTGGCTTGATGGAAAATTAATAGGGAAATTCTCGTTGTGGTAAGTCATTTTGTTTTTTTTTTTTTTAGCAATTTGAAAATCTGAAGACCGAACCATGCTCACCGCACCAAATTGTTGAGTAGTTTTTAGAGTGTGTCCTCTTTAAATGGGTCAAATTGTTTATTTATATCATATGGTTACTATTCATAGATTTGATATTGTATGAAGGTTCCCATCCATGTCAACACGTACCCTACTCTAGAGTTAACACGTGTTTGAATGATGCAGGTTTGCCTATATGATAGTGTGAACCCACATTATGCATTTCATCATAAAAGGGTGTAAGCACTTTACATGCGAACCCAAAGTGCGAATTGCATAAAGTACGGGTTAAGACCTAATTGAGTACTCGATTAGCGGGTTGGTAATAGTGAGTATCATAACAACACCATTGTTTATATTTTACTTTTAAGTGTTTAACTTTTTTGATGGACATATTTATTTATGTTTGAGGGAGACAGTGTGCTAGTTTTAAGGTGTGTTTAAATTCATGATGATGCAGTTGCGCTCCGAGACCCACGTATTTCATCTATCGTGTCGGAACGAAACCATTGCATTAGAAGCCCATCGCATTGTAACTCAATCTCTGACTTCGTAGTGCTTATACAGTAACAGGTTGTAGTCTAACTACGAGTCCTAGCTGACAGACATTAATGTATGGTAACGGTTGGAGTATGACTCGAGATGTAACAGTCCATTTTTCAATGAAATCAGAATAGTAGTTTCGAGACACAAAAAATTTTGATACGAAAATTTTATTGATTCAGTGTTTTTATTAGAAGAAGGACTAAATTGCATTAAATGCAAAAGTTAAATTCTAGCAGCTATAAGGATTAAATAGCTATGGAATTCAAAATTTGAGGTCCTTAGATGATAATTAGATCATTAAAGAAAGTATGTAGATATTTTGGTGACTCATCCATGGAAATTTAGAAAAAGGACAAGGACTAAATTAGAAAGTGAAATAATTTAATTAATTAAAAGATGATAAAAAGAAATATCATCTTATTTTATCATTTTTTTCCAAAAAATACATGGAAACCCTAGGAGAGAGAGAAAAAACTTTCATGGCCAAATTGGGTAAGTTTTCTTCGCCCGTTTTTAGTAATTTTAATATTTTTGAAACCAGGATAGCTCAATCTATCTATTTTGGGGATCAATTTGAAAAGTTATCAAATTATGGAAAATGGGTCATGGATGTATATGCTGAAAATTAGAAATTTTTGGTAGAAAATAAAAGGTTGTTGATAGATAAACAACTTTTACAAAGAGATTTTTGATGAAAACATAATTTAGGGACTAAAATGTAAAGTTGTGAAATTGAAGAAAAATGCTGAATTTTTATGAATACATGTGCTGTAAATTTTGTAATGGGATTTTGGTTAGGCTTGGAATAGGGAGTAAATTGCACAAATTTTATTTTCCGAGCCTAGGGATGAAATGGGAATCTATGGAAAAGTAGAATGTAAATTGAGTCGAAATGAGTATGAAATATGAGAAATTGATGTAAAATTTACTCGTATAGATCCAGATAGACCAAATTCGGAGCTAGACCAAGGAAAGAGGAAAATGTCAAATGACAAGATTTTACGTACACAAATATTATCGAGGTAAGTTCTTATAACTAAATTGTGTTTATTTACATGATTGCATTGATTGTATTTATGTAAATTGTATAAATTTCATAAATATGTGAAATGATTACATATCTGATCAAGCCCGATAAATAAAAATGTTTAAATTATATGATAATGCCCGATAGATGATAAAGGTTAAACGATGAGAATGTTACTTATATGCTTGAAATGAATGTGGAATGTGTTTATTTGAATTATATGAACGTTGTGGATGTATGAAATAATCACATGCCCAATAATGCTTGATAAAAATGTTTAAATCCCGGTTGAATAAAATGGAAAATTGATGGATATGTGATTTCCCGAAATGAATGAGGTCATGCATTTGTTGCTGACGGGATTTAGCTCTGACGAGTAATCCTATTAACCTCATTACAGAAAGGATTTAGCCCAGACGGGTAATCCTGATCAAGCCCCTTGGAGCATATGTCTTAAAAAGGATTTAGCATGAACTGGTAATCCTGTTGTATACATGTGTGGCTCGAGAGTGTACTCTCTGATATAGTACCTTATAGGTACCATTGGACATGATTTGATGGATCCTGATTCGTACACCTCGAGTGTATTACTTGCGTATCCATCGATATTCTGAATAAATTCAACGGGTGACAATTCCAGACATGAGAAGATATGAACGATAAAATGAGTTATTACACGTATCTGTCTGAAATACAAGAAAATGATGATACATGACAAATGATATATGAAAACATGAGATGATGATATTTGTACATGGACTTTATTTGATGAATATATGTTCATTCTTGATTATGCACTTGTACACCTTGAGTGTACTAATCGTGACCTTGATATTCTGAATAATATGGATAAAGTTCTGATATGAAATGATTTGAACTCGAGATAAACTATTATGAAATTTTACTTGAAAGAGATGATTCATACATGTTAGATGAATACATGTTGCAGAAAGCATATGTGCATAGAAACTTGATTGTTGTTGAGCCCATATATGTTTGAGATGTTGTTATGGAATTTATGATTAACAAGGGTAATGAGGCTATGTGTAGGGCTTAAGGGCAAATTGATTGAAAATGCCTTACATAGTTACCCTCAAAATAGAATGAATGGTAAGTTAAGTACCATGTTATACGAACTTACTAAGCATTTTATGCTTACTTAGTTTTATTTCTCTGTTTTAGAGTAAATCGGAAACTCGTTGGATTAGAAGCTTGCTGAAGATCACTCACACTATCCATCGGCCCATATCGGTATAATATGGTAAATCAATTATAAATGTTATGGCATGTATAGGATATATTGGCCATATTGGCATGAAAATGTCAATGATGCTTGTAATCTAGCCATTGGAATGGCTAGTAATGGTTTGTTTAATATACTTGTAATGTCAAACTATGATAACTACATATATGTTAAGTAGATGATCAAACTATGTCTAACTTGAGGACTTAACTAAGGTAAGATTATAGACATGTATGCATGAAATGATATGCCATGTTGAATGATGGAATTTGCTTAAATTGAATGCTTGGAATGGATGGATTGTACTTGGTATGTTTTAGTGCAGGAAAATGGTAAATTTGGGTGACAAATGAAGCTAAGAAATGGCTTTATTTAGTCTACACAAGCGTGTGTCTAGACCGTCTGTGACACACGGCTGGGTACATGGGCAAGTAGTTAGGCTGTGTGTCCTCAGCACCTAAATTTTGAGAAATAGAATACTCAGAATTGAGCACACGGGTAGAGACACGGGCGTGTGTCTCAGCCGTGTGTGCTATACTGCCTAGCACACGGGCGTGTTTCTTGGCCGTGTGAAACCTGCACCTAATTTCAAAATAAATTAATTGACCACACGGCCTAGTACACAAGCGTGTGGCATGGCCGTGTGTACAAGTCAAAGAGTTACAGGGGGTCGAACACGGCCTGCAGCACGGGCGTATCCCTTGGACTTGGAAAATTTTTATAATTTAGCGAAAAATTCTTAGAGTTTTCGATTAAGTCCCGACTCAATTCTAATTCTCGTTTTGGGGCCTCGATGGTCCATTTAAGGGAAATTTTGAATAATTTCGGTTAATGAATAGAAATTTTACGGGAATTATCTGAAAATGTTCTGAAAGATTTGGTAACGCTCTATGACCCTGTTCCGGCAACGAATACGGGTTAGAGGTGTTACACGAGAGCCTACTTGATGGTAGTATACGATCATGAGTTCAAGTTACATAAGTTTGAGATCATAATCGTAGGGATAAATTTAGGGGCTTATTAGTATAATCCACTTATTTGTTTTGTCCATCACCACCAAAGGCAGTATCGTCAACCTCAATCTTGTCCGAAACTGATGACGAAGTTGGGGGCAGGTGCATTGTTATGGGGTGAGCGCGTTGGACAAAAGCTCAAGGTCATTTTGGGTCGACAATGGTTGTTATGATTAAGTCACTCATGAATAACTACAACTGTTATTGCCTTGACTCGATCTCTAGCTATCGCTGCCCCCTAATTCGACCTTAGCTTCTCTCCACTGCTACCGTCACCGTCGCTCGCCTACTGACAAGACTCTTGTATCCAACTCTGTCACTCTTTTAGATAATAAGGAGGTTATGGATCCTGCTTTTGGTGGTGATGGAGAATGTAATAACCCAAATTTGACCGGGCATAAAAGAAATTAGCATTTATTTATTAAACAGTCCATTGAAAGCCCAGGCCTATTGTTGCTACCCATAGCCCAAATACAAAAGCCCATACCCGGTTATAACCCAATAGCCAAAACAGTACCTAATACCCCTGAAATAACCCAGACCCAAAACTGAAATGGCCCAATTGGTCCAAACGGTTAATCCAGGGTAGAAAACCCTAGGGTTTCTGTTTTTCATTCTCCTCGAGCCGCCATTGCTTCTAGAAGATTCGGGAGCGTCTGTTCGGTTCTCAAAATTGAGACAGCCATCAATGCTCTGCCTCCGGTTTCAATGCCCCATCGGTGCCTCGCCAGCAGCCACAGATCGTGTCTCCTTCAAGGCCACGATTCCAGGTTCTGAATCACGCCTTAATTAACGCCTCCGAAAGGTCATCGTGAAGCCTTCATCACAGCCATAATTTCCGTGATCACCTGCACACAAATGGAAAGGAAAACAAAATAGTAGCACAAAATAGGAAGAAACTAAAAGATTTTCCTTTACCAAATGTAAACAGTGGCTATAAAGCCCGAATCAAAACATTGTACAAGGGGGCAGATTTTTTTTAAGAGAACAGAAAATATACTGACATTCATTCAGAGAAATACAAACAGTCCCTAAAAGGTGATTTAATTGTACCTTGTTCTTATTTTAGCATGCATATATAAATCATTCTAAGCAGAGATTGTTGGGTTTTAAAAAAAGAAGGAAAGTTACTGTATTCTACCGAAAAGGGAAGGGTTTTATCCCTCCGACCACCGTGCATGGCAAATACGTGAGGTGCGTGGGAACCAAATGGACTGAGGTTCCACTAACTCCGATGGCCAGCCCCTAGTCCTCTTCAGAGGATTCTATTTTTTTTTCTTTCTCAAACGATATCCAAAATGATTTTTAAGCCTTAATTTTGGCTTATATAGCCATAACAAAACGACACCGTTTTAGCTTAGTCTGATAAGCTTAAAATGACGACGTTTTAAGACCTCAGGATCCGCGTGTTGACCCAATTACCTGAAAAGGATCCGCGTGTTTTCTATTATTGGGATAATCTTCTAATCGCTCCCCCTACATTTTCAATCTTTTTAATTTTATTTATTTTTATTTTAATTTGGGCCCTGGACTTTTATATTTGTTTTGATTTAGTCCTAAACGACCTTTAAATTTGGTTCTACAGAACGCAGTCGTTTTGGGATTAGGTTTAAATTACCCAATGAGTCCCTCGACTTTCAATTTGTGTTTTGATTAAATCTAAATTTTTTACTATTTTGCAAATTAGCCTTGTAATTTTATTTAAATTCAATTTTAACCCTTTCTTTTCATTTTATTTTCTTTATATAATTTATTTATTATAAAAAATATACTTATATTATTACTAAAATACTATTTATATATTTATAAAAACTTTTATTTATTACACATTGTTTACCTATACGTATATTTATATTTTATTTTATTATATAACATTTATTATGTTTTATTACTTATTACTTTTTATATATACTATATATCACATATTACCAATTATACTATTTATGTTATATCATATATATGTTATTTAGAATTTGTAAATTATTATTATTAAAACATATTTTAAACTCATATTATATACACATTTCATTATTATTTATTTATTTACTTATAATATATTATTTCATTTTAAATTAATATTGTTATATTATGAATTCTCTTATATACTCTTAAACCAATATATTACCATATAATTATTATTCTTTTGTAAATATTCTTGTTATTATATTATATATTATATATTAAATACTATTATAAAATTGTTATGAAATATCTTATCTTTAATTATGTATCTATTTTGTTAGTAATCAATCATTCTTTTTTAGTTCTTTAAGATATTTTTATATTATCTCTCAGACGTTCTCAAATATAGCAGATCTAACCTTCAGATGTTTATACTGAAGCAGATCTAAGATGATTTGGCATCCTTATGCTTACAAGGAACAAATCGAGGACATTGCAGATATGACTCTCAAATGTTCTCAAACAGACTCAAGATGGTTTGATATTCTTGTGTTTACAAGAAACAAATCGAGGACATAGTAGATATGACTCTCAAATGTTCTCAAATAGACTCAAGATGGTTTGGCATCCTTGTGCTTACAAGGAACAAATCGAGGACATTGCAGATATGACTCTCAAATGTTCTCAAACAGACGCAAGATGATTTGGCATCCTTGTGCTTACAAGGAACAAATCAAGGACGTAGCAGATATGACTCTCAAACATTCTCAAAACAGACTCAAGTGGATTTGGCATCCCCACAAATCGAAGAAGCAGATTCGACATCTCTACGATCGGCGGGGAGCAGATCAAAGATATCAACATAGCAATCATAAAATTGAATTCCATTATTTGATAAGGCCGGTCAAATTGGGTCTTTCTATGAGTCTTTGCTTATTGCTGTGTAACATAGCAATAAGCAAAGAGGGGCAGCTGTAATAACCCAAATTTGACCATGCTTAAAAGAAATTAGCATTTATTTATTAAACAGTCCATTGAAAGTCCAAGCCTATTGTTACTACCCATAGCCCAAATACAAAAGCCCATACCCGGTTATAACCCAATAGCCAAAACAGTACCTAATACCCCTGAAATAACCCAGACCCAAAACTGAAATGGCCCAATTAGCCCAAACGGTTAATCCAGGGCAGAAAACCCTAGGGTTTCTATTTTTCATTCTCCTCGAGCCAGCATTGCTTCTAGAAGATTCGGGAGCGTCTGCTCGGTTCTCAAAATCGAGACAGCCATCAATGCTCTGCCTCCGGTTTCAATGCCCCATCGGTGCCTCGCCAGCAGCCACAGATCGTGTCTCTTTCAAGGCCACGATTCCAGGTTCTGAATCACGCCTTAATTAACGCCTCCGAAAGGTCATCGTGAAGCCTTCATCACAGCCATAATTTCTGTGATCACCTGCACACAAATGGAAAGGAAAACAAAATAGTAGCACAAGATAGGAAGAAACTAAAAGATTTTCCTGTACCAAATGTAAACAGTGGCTATAAAGCCCGAATCAAAACATTGTACAAGGGGGCGGATTTTTTTTAAGAGAACAGAAAATATACTGACATTCATTCAGAGAAATACAAACAGTCCCTAAAAGGTGATTTAATTGCACCTTGTTCTTATTTTAGCATGCATATATAAATCATTCTAAGCAGAGATTGTTGGGTTTTAAAAAAAAGAAGGAAAGTTACCTGTATTACGCTGGAAAAGGGAAGGGTTTTTATCCCTCCGACCACCGTGCATGGCGGCGCGTAGGCGCGTGGGAACCAGTGGACGGAGGTTCCACGGAACTCCGATGGCCAGCCCCTAGTCCTCTTCAGAGGATTCTATTTTTTTTTCTTTCTCAAACGATATCCAAAATGATTTTTAAGCCTTAATTTTGGCTTATATAGCCATAACAAAATGACACCGTTTTAGCTTAGTCTAATAAGCTTAAAACGATGACGTTTTAAGACCTCAGGATCCACGTGTTGACCCGATTACCTGAAAAGGATCCGCGTGTTTTCTATTATCGGGATAATCTTCTAATCGCTCCCCCTACATTTTCAATCTTTTTAATTTTATTTATTTTTATTTTAATTTGGGCCCTGGACTTTTATATTTGTTTTGATTTAGTCCTAAACGACCTTTAAATTCGGTTCTACAGAACGCAGTCATTTTGGGATTAGGGTTTAAATTACCCAATGAGTCCCTCGACTTTCAATTTGTGTTTTGATTAAATCCAAATTTTTTACTGTTTTGCAAATTAGCCATGTAATTTTATTTAAATTCAATTTTAACCCTTTCTTTTCATTTTATTTTCTTTATATAATTTATTTATTATAAAAAACATACTTATATTATTACTAAAATACTATTTATATATTTATAAAAACTTTTATTTATTACACATTGTTTACCTATACGTATATTTATATTTTATTTTATTATATAACATTTATTATGTTTTATTACTTATTACTTTTTATATATATTATATATCACATATTACCAATTATACTATTTATGTTATATCATATATATGTTATTTAGAATTTGTAAATTATTATTATTAAAACATATTTTAAACTCATATTATATACACATTTCATTATTATTTATTTATTTACTTATTATATATTATTTCATTTTAAATTAATATTGTTATATTATGAATTCTCTTATATACTCTTAAACCAATATATTACCATATAATTATTATTCTTTTGTAAATATTCTTGTTATTATATTATATATTATATATTAAATACTATTATAAAATTGTTATGAAATATCTTATCTTTAATTATGTATCTATTTTGTTAGTAATCAATCATTCTTTTTTAGTTCTTTAAGATATTTTTATATTATATGTATCAAGTATGTGTTAAATGTTATTTTTATTATTATTATTATATGTTATATTTTGTGAACATGCATTTCATCTATTTGTACATCATACATTATTTGGTTATTGCTTTTTTTTCATGCATCATTTAATTATCATTTTGTATGTTTGTATATTAGTTTATTCATTCTCGATACATGCTATATATATCTTTATATGTATATTGTTACTATTTGCTTTATATGTATTATGTTATATGTATATATCTAAGGCACGATCTTTATATTGTTACCATTACTTTGTTTAAATGTATGCATTACAATAATATGTTATTATGTATGATTTATAATGCAATATAATTCCCCACACATCACTTTAAAAAGAGGGGGCATCAAAGTCTTCAAAAATACAAAAAGGCAATGCTTGATGTTTGGAAACTTCAAGAAAGTAGTGCCCTAACTTATTGGGTTGCGACTCTTCTCGTCGAGTTCGAATAATCAAGTACCCTTCTAAGTTTTTAAAGGTTTTCAAAATGTAAGCGACTGTCTTGGAATTTCAAAGCAATATGTCCTAACTTACTGGATGTGGCGTTTTGTTGTTTCGAGATAGGGATTTCAAAAAGGCTAACTCAGTATCAATATTTTGATACTAGTGAACTCCAATTTTCAAAAATCAAAAATGTTTAAAAAAGGATTGCATCTTAAAATTTCTAATTTCTGACCTTAAAGACATTTGATAATTAATTAGGTACCAATTATTGGGCGATACGAGGGTGCTAATCCTTCCTCGTACATAACCGACTCCCGAACCCGTTCTTTTTATTTCGTAGACCAAAACTAATGATTTTAAAACAAAATGTTTTAAAGGTGATCCAATCACACCTAAAAAGATTGGTGGCGACTCCCGTTTTCGTTTTTAAAGTTGATTCCCATTTTCCAAAAACTCGATTTTAAAAATGGTCTCACAGAGAAAAAATATAACTTTGTTAGCTCGATGAAGCAAATCAAAAATGCCGAGAGGGGATGAATTGGCCTTTAAAAATTTGGTGAAAGCAAAGGCAAGAATGAAACAACGAACAAAAAGAGTTTAGAGTGGTTCGGCCCCAATTGCCTACTCCACTACCTTAGCTTTCCACCACTAAAGATTTTCCCAAATTCACTAATTTATTTAACCTTTGAGGAGAAGGTTTAACCTTATAACTCCTTAAGATTTCTACCCCAAATCTAAAGCTTCAAACCCTCTCAAAGAGATACAAATAAGCAAACAAAGAAACAATCCTTACAAGATAAAATTGTTTGCAAATTGAAGTACAAATACAATGAGATACACTTGAGCAAAAGAATAGAGATAAAGCTCACAAGTGTATGTAGGAAGAATATGAAAATTTAAGCTCTAAGGTTGTTTGATTCATGATTTTTGCTTGAAAGTGCTTTTTTGGATGTTGCAGGAATTTGAAAGATGGTATTTATACCTCCTAATAGATTTCCAGCTATTGAGGTTGTTGGTGAAGTTAATATGGTCATTGGGGATGTAAAACCAAAGCATTTATTTCTCCTATAACTGCGAGTATCGACGCCTCTAAAAAGGGTATCTATATTTTTTATCATAAATGCTAATTCAGTGACCGTTGGAATGAAATAATCGATACTTCAAAAATATTTTTATCAATACTTCCTAAAATAGGTATCTATATCGGATTGATACTTCGTAGGGTTTATAAGAAACAAAATACTATTTTGGTATCGTTTTTAAGAATTGTATTGATTATTTTCAAAAATTATCGATACTGAAAACATGGTATCGATAATTTTTAGGGTTTTTGAAAATAAAATTCCTTTTTGGTCTCGATTTTTCTAAGGGTATCGATATTTCTAAAATTATCGATTCCTGTCCATTAGGTATCAATACCGTTTGTCCTGGAGCAAATTTGACTTGTTTGAAAATCATTTAAAATGATTTTAACTTGATTGAAATCATTTTGGCTTGGTTAAAATCATTTGCACTTGATTTTAAAATTGTTTCAAAGTTTTATCTTTTAGACTTCAAATTTAGAAATTATTTTGTTAATTTTAGCTTATATTCAAAAACACTTTTAATTTGTTATATCAAAATCTTTTATCAAATAAAGCTTTGTTTAACAATCTCCCCTTTTTTATATAGGAAAACATTTAGTAAATTTGTTTTTGAATAATTGCTCCCCTTTAATAAAATATATTTTAAATTTGAGGCCAAATAAAATTTTTCATTCAAGTTGACATTCATTTTTACTTAAAAAATATTTGGTCACAAAAATTTGCATTTAGTTATCATTAAAGAGTAATAAATCAATTTACCTTAATTTACCTTTTCTTTTTCCCTTTTTTTTTATATCAAAATACAAATAAAGCTTAAGGAGAAAAGAAGTTAGCTCATCAAAAGATAGATAAAGTTGAATGAGCATTTAAAAAAAGTATCTTAAAATGCAAAGAATGTAATAAAGTGCAATAAAAAAATATAGGCATAAACATAGAAATAAAGGTGTAAATGATATGAAAATGAAATGTATGGTCTAGAGCTAGTCTAATCATCATGATGTGGGGAGAAAGAAGGCGTCGAAAGGAAACAAGCTAAGAGAGATGCCATTTGCATCTCCAAAGTCGAGAGACGAGAGTTAACATCTTCCCTAAGACCTCGAATGTTGTTGCTCAAGGAATGGATAGTATCGAGGATAACACTATTAACCTTGGAGAAGGGTTGAGCAGCATGCAAAGAAGAAAGTGGTGGAGCAACGGGCTCGGGTACCAGAATATCATCAAAAGCAGCGTCGACATCGTCATCTTCATTATCCACCGAATGGTCATGTTTAATCCATGTATTAGTGGCAGCATCGAAATGATATCCCGTATGATGTAAGGCTCCATAACTAATACGTTGATTAGAAGAAACGGGGATGTCTCTATGGGTGCTAATACCTAATTGCCTAAAAACGTATGACAAATACGTGCCATGAGGAAGAGTGACATTTGTATTCATCCCCCTTCCAATAGATTTCTTTCTTAATGTCATTAAACAAGATAAGTGTAAGGTCAAGACGCCTATCGGATTTAAAATAATTGAGCCACCAATAATCGTTGTTTCGAAGCTTGGCATGCTTTTTGATAGGTCTTAGGTTCCAAGTGAGAATTAAATGAAGGACACAATCATGAAGAGTGAGTTCAGATGCTGATCTAGACTAGATAAAAAGGGAGGGATCAAAATGCCCTTTTTCATCAGAGGAACCTCCGGAAGGTAAGAGAAGATAATTACCAAACTCTTCGAGAGTGAGGCAAATAGGAGTCCCATTAAAAATGAGGTGATGGTAGTAACGGTATCACTGGACTCACCATATTCGAGTTTGGCATTTGAAAAGAAAGCTTGAACAAGATTTAAATAAGTTGGCAAAGAAATACTTAAAAATTTCATCCACCCCAATTGTAAAATAGGGAGCTAAGCAAAGCTAATAGCTTCTAACATGGCTATATCAACTTTCCTAGCCTCTCAAACACGTTTTGACGCAAAATATGAGTTAAATATATACCGAGAGTGTGATTTTTGAAAACATGTGCAAAAAAATGACTCTAACTCACTAGATGGATTAGAAGATGCATTAGTCCTAGAATGTTTCTTTGGGGCCATTCTAACAATGAACCATTTAGAAAAACACTAAAAAAAATCTCTTTGAGGAAATTTGTCAAACATTTGGTGGGTTAAGGTTTGAGAAAAATTTTAACAAAGATCTTTAGGAATAGGTGACCTCCTGCAATAAAACATGATATATATTGTCCAAAATATCCCAAAAACCCATCAACAAACATGATTTCAACTTACATTTGTCAAAATTAACAAGTTGAAAGATTTAGTTATTTACCTCAAACATGTTGAAATAGGAAAAATCTTCTAGCAATGATGAGAAAATCTTGTGAAAAGGATGTTTGAAGATGTAAAAGGGCCAGTATTTGTCAAAAAATTGAAGAAATTTTAAAAAAATTAGAGAGGAGATGAGAGGTTTTTTGGTGGAGGGAAAAACAAATTTTAGGGTTCTTTGTTTTAAAACAGCAGTAGGTACCTTTAAAACCCCAATAGTATCGATATTTTTTCACGAGTATCAATATTTTTATAAAAGTATAGATATTTTTAAGTTGGTATCGATACCAAATTACCTTTCTATTTTCCAAGTGAAGTAAAATAGAAAAATAAGATTTTTAGGTTGTATAGTTTTCTAAAGGTCTTAAAATGACTTCAAAATTGTTCCTAAACATTTCATATACATAAAGATATGTAGTGTGAGTAAAGTGCATGAAATGCATGAAGTAAAGATATGTTAAAAAAATGACTAAGTTGATACCACTTTTCTAAAATGTAAAAGGAAATGAAGTCAAAATAAAATAGTTTTTCACATGAAACTCCCCTTACATTTTTGCATATAAAAGCCATGAAATCTATACTCAACAAACTTTTTTGCAATAAAATAATCAAATAAGGTACAAGAAGATTGTAACACAAAGTCAAGGCAAGGTTGTTAAACCTAGTTCTCTTCTAAATGTCCAAAATCTTTCTTTATCTAATGGTTTTGTAAAAATGTCAGCTGATTGGTTTAAGGTGTCTGTATACTCTAGAACTCTTTCACCCTTTTGGACATGATCTCTAATGAAATGATGTTTAATTTCAATGTGTTTAGTTCTAGAATGTTTGATGAGATTTTTAGTGAGACAAATAGCACTAGTATTGTCACACTTGATAGGAACATTATCTACGTCAATTCCATAGTCCTTAAGTTGTTGTTTCATCCATAATATTTGAGCACAATAACTACCAATAGAAATATATTCTACTTCAGTGGTAGACAATACAACCTATTTTGTTCCTTTGAAAATCACGAAATTAGCATGTTGCCTAAAAATTGACAAGTGCCAGAGGTGTTTTCCCTATCTAATTTGCAACCTCCAAAATCCGCATCCGAGAAAGCATGCAAGCTATAGGATGAATCCCTAGAGTACCAAAGACCTAAATTTGAAGTATCTCTAAAGTATCTAAAGACTCTCTTAAGGGCTTGTAACTATGATTTCTTAGGGCAAGATTGGTATCTAGCACACAAGCATACACTAAACATAATGTCAGGTCTACTTGTTCTAAGATAAAGCAAAGAACCAATCATTGACCTATATAATTTCTTCCTCATCTTTGTCAAGCTTTGTAGAAGAACTCGTTAGAGTAGCTTTGTGGTTTGAAAGTGATCATCCCAAAATTTTTGACCATGTCCCTTGTATACTTAGCTTGATTGATGAAGATACCATCCTTTCTTTGCTTGATTTGGAGACCTAAGAAGAAATTTAGTTCTCCCATCATGCTCATCTCAAACTCACCTTGCATTAGCTTAGAAAATTCTTGAAAAATAATATCATTAGTTGAACAAGAAATAATATCATCAACATAGATTTGAACTACTAATAAATCTTTGTTTTTTCTTTTAATAAAAAGTGTAACGCCCCTAACCCGTATCTATTGCTGGAATAGGGTTACGAGGCATTACCTATCAAATCACAACATACAGCATATATTTCATCATACATGAAACCAACATTACATAAACATTGATCAAACATATTCATATTTTCCCTTATAAGGCTCTACGAGACCTTAAAACATGCTTGGAAGAGGTTCGGAACTAAACCGATAACATTTGAAAACTTTGGGAAAACTTATAAAATTCTCATGCATACAGGGATCACATGCCCGTGTGAACAGGCCGGGTGCCTCACACGGCCACCTGACATGCCTGTGTCACAAGCCATGTGGAAACAGGGCATACATACTAACTTGCATCACACGGCCGGAGACACACCCATGTGCCATGGCCGTGTAAAATATAGAGGGTATACTGACTTGGGTCATACAGCCGGCCAAACGCCCATGTGCCAACCCATGTGTCATACATGGCCAGTAGACACGCCCATGTGTCTAAGCCGTGTAACTCACTGACTTGTTTAATTAAGTTACAACAAACATACGGTCGAGTCACACGCCCGTGTGCTCAACCGTGTGGGGCACAAATAGGCTTGGTTTAAGCCACATTTCTCATCCACTTCAAGCATATCTAAACCGCAACATTTCATACCATTTCAATACACTTATAGGCAACCAAAACATGCCAATTCATATACAAATCATGCCATTTCATCTTTAACCATTTCACTACTCAAATCATAACCATAAACATACCAAAACAATATGTCATTACCAACAATTTCACCTATCTTCCCTATGCATTTTTCTCATCCTTTTATCAACTAATTCATGCCACAAAATATACCAATTCATCATCCCTATATCATACCAAATCAACCATGATATATCATTGGTAATTAATCAAACAATTAACCACTTAGTCATCACAACAACCATACCAAACATGCCAAAACACAAGGCCATATATACATCACATATCACTTACCAAATTCATAAATTAAGCCAATCCAAATGGCCAAATACACACCCATATTTACATCATTTATAAGCCAAATCTCATGGCTAATATCATATCTCAAAACACCTCATCATATCACTAGCCTATACATGCCATATACCATATTTACAAAGCACCAAAAGTACCAACAAGTTGATCGATAGGGTGATGATGTTCCTGATGATCCCCGACTCCGAGCTAGCTTTGATTATCTATAAAACAAGGAAAGAGCACACAAAGTAAGCTTTAAAAGCTTAGTAAGCCATATACAAATAAAATTACTACATGAATCAACATCATTTTCATCCATAGGCAAACTATGAGTAAGCACATATAAGCTCACAAACCTTTCTCAATGTATACATATTCAATACCATAAATAAAATAATCAAATACTCCTTTTTTCAATACTTGTATGAATCTCATATGTACCTGAGTCATTTAACTCATTCACACATTCTTCCTCGACTTGAATTTTGCCCGTTGAACCTTTTGGAATTGTTAAGGATACTCGGAAATCACGTATAGCTCGTACAATGCCATATCCCAGATATGGTCTAACATGTTATCACATATCGATGCTGATTGCCCAACTATGGTCTTACATGAAATTAATTAACGATGCCAATGTCCCAGACATGATCTTACACGTAATCACATAATGATGCCAATTTCCTAGACATGGTCTTACACATAATCACATCTCGATAATCCTAATGTCATGACATTAGTATCCTATACTATTCCTAAGGTTCGTACGGGACTTTCGGATATTGTAACCCTGTCGATTCTTGCTCGTATTTGATCATTCAAGATTCATAGCAGTTCAATCACAATTAAAAATATATAATTCAATTTAAAGACATTTATTTCCATATGAACTTACTTTGTATTCGGGATAAATGGAATGAATCGATTATTCGATAACCTTTGATTTTCCCCGATCTAAATCCGATTTCTTTCGTTCTTGATCTATATACATTAAAAATTAACCCATTTATTCATCAAATCATCCAATTCAGTCCACAAACACATATTTGGACATTTTACACTTTAGCCCCTAAAGTTCTACATTTTTACAATTTAGTCCCTATTTCACAAATGCACAAAATTCATGAAATTTCATTAAACCCAAGCCTAGCCAAATTTTCATATAGGTCCCTAGTAGCCCAATACTTTCATTTATTTCACATTTCAACCCCTTAATTTATATTTTTCACAATTAAATCCCTATTCGACATTTTCGTCAAAAATCACTTTACAAAACTTGTGTAACTATCAACAAATATTCATTTTACATCATAAAACATTCAAAAGCTCAAGCATTCATCAATGGAACTTCACAAAATCATTAACAACTTCAAAAATTAACAACTTCAAAAATTAAGGCATGGGCTAGCTAGAATACAAAGCA
Source organism: Gossypium anomalum (assembly GCA_025698475.1). Taxonomy (NCBI): domain Eukaryota; kingdom Viridiplantae; phylum Streptophyta; class Magnoliopsida; order Malvales; family Malvaceae; genus Gossypium; species Gossypium anomalum. The sequence goes on from CM046966.1 coordinate 25,661,400, forward strand.
ACGATCTCAAAAACGTAGAAATCATTAAAAACTGAGCTCAAAATACTTACCAATCAAGCTTAGTGTGTGTCGAAACCTAAATTCTCTCCCATGGCTTCTTCCTCTTTTAATTTTGGTTGAAGATGATGATATTTAGGCTTATTTTAACTTTGATTTATTTAACATATATTAAGTAAGCTAATTACCAATATAACCTTAGTTAAAAGCCACCATATTTCATGATATTAAGCCCATTTATGTCCATTAACCTTTAAAATAGTATCATGCTGTAAATACATAAAATAATATTAAAATAATTTTTTGACATCATATTTGTGGTTCCGAAACCACTATTCCTATTTAGCTAAAACCGAGCTGTTACAAAAAGTGTTGTGTCAACCTCTCATTTACAAAAATCTTTTTCAATAAGAAAATTTGATAATCTTTCATACCAAGCTCTAGGAGCATGTTTCAAACCATATAATGCTTTTGAAAGTTTGAGAACATGGTTTGGAAATTTTTTATCTTCAAAACCGGGTGGTTGTTCAACATACACTTCTTCAGTTATAAAACCATTTAGAAAAGCATTTTTTACATCCATTTGATATAATTTAAAATTATTAACGCATGCAAAAGCTAAGAGAGCATATGTTTCATTATAATCTATTCTTTCCTTTTGAGTGTAACCTTGAGTAACAAGTCTAGCCTTGCTCCTCACTATGTTACGACTTTCATCTAATTTGTTCCTAGAAACTCATTTAGTACCTATAGTATATTTATCACTAGGTCTATCAACTAGGATCCATACTTCACCTCTCTTAAATTGATTTAACTCTTCTTGCATGACCAATATCCAATACTCATCATTTGATGCTTCTTTGATATTTTTAGGCTTAATGCATGAGATAAATGCAACATACTTACAAGTATTTCTAAGAGAAGATCTAGTAATTACCACTTGGGATGGATCTCCCAAAACCATATCATCCTTCACATAGTTGAACTCTCTTAGATAAGTGACTTCCCTTTCCTCGGTTGAAATTTCTTCAAGAGCATCTTGTATTTGTTCTTGAATTTTTCCATTTGATGATTGATCCTCTTTATTGAAAAATTATGCATCATCATCATCAACACAAAAATCCTTTCTAGAAGGAGGATTAGAATCATAAAAAATAATATGTATAGACTCTTCTACTACTAAAGTTCTTTTGTTAAAGACTCGATAAGCTTTAGAATTTAAAGAATGACCAAGAAAAATTCCTTCATCACTTTTTGCATCAAATTTACCAAGATTATCTTTCTCATTGTTTAAAACAAAACATTTACATCCAAATGGATGAAAATAACTAATTTTAGGCTTTTTGTTTTTAAAAAGTTTATATGGAGTTTTCTTTAAAATAGGTCTAATCATCACTCTATTAACCACATAGTAAGCGGTGTTTATTGCTTCCGCCCAAAAATATTTTGGTAAATTATTTTCACGAAGCATGGCTTTAGCCATTTCCTCTAAAGTTTTTTTTTCCCTATCAACAACTCCATTTTGTTGAGGGGTTCTAGGTGCAAAAAAATTATGACTAATTCCATTTGAGTTGCAAAAATTTTCAAAACCAAGATTTTGAAATTCGATTCCATGGTCACTTTTAATACTAATGATAGAGTAACCTTTTTCATTTTGGTTCATTTTTGAAAATGTGATGAATTTTCCTAAAGCTTCATCTTTAATACTTAAGAAAAGAACCCAAGTAAATTTAGAATAGTCATCAACAAGCACAAAAATATATTGTTTTCCACCCAAGCTAGATGTCCTAATTTGACCAAACAAGTTTATGTAAATTAGTTGAAGAACTTTACTAATTGATACATCATTAATAGGTTTAAAAGAAACTCTTTTATGTTTACCTTTAATACATGCATCATAAACATTATTCACATCACAGTCAATTTTAGGTAATCCTCTTACTAAGTCATTTTTAACTAATTTATGCAATATGATCATGCTAGCATCTCCTAGTTTTCTATTCCATAACAAAGAGCTAATTTTTAGCAATAAGGCATAAGCTAGAGTTATGCATATCATCTAAATGCACCATATATATATTTTCTATCCTATGTTCTACAAGCATAATCTTATTAGAGGCAATGTCAATAACTTTACAACGTTTAGACTCAAATATGACATTGAAACCTTTATCACATAATTGACTAATACTTAGAAGATTACGCTTAAGACCGTTGATATACAAGACATTTTCAATAATGATAGAAGAGTTTTCACCAATAGAGCCTAGTCCTTCAATTTGTTTTGTAAAGTTGTCACATAATGTAACTTCTCTTCCACTTTTTGGCTTCAAATCGATAAAGCGACTCTTGTCACCGGTCATGTGTCTTATGCATCCGCTATCGAGGTACCATAAGTTTTTCTTTGAATAACCCACCTCAAAGCAATGCTCCTTGTCTTGCAAACATAGAATTAAGATTTGATTTTTGGTACCCAAATTCTTTTGGGTCCATAAGCATTAGCTCCTATAATTTTAGTCTCTTTGGGTATCCATTTTGAAATTAAGCTCCTATCTTGAAAAGTTATGAGTCCTTTAGGGACCCATACACTTTTAATGATTTTTCTCTTGTAAAAATTTTGGGGACCTCTATGTTTATAGAAATTAAAGCTATTTTTAACAAAGTTTTGTTTTGAATTTTCTCTTTTTTCTAAAATTTTGTTAGAGTGAGATTTTTCACTCTTAAGCAACTCAAGTTACTTTTGATGATCCTCATGAGCTTTTGAAAGTAAATTATGCAAGTCTAGATTTTTCTTTCCAAAGTCATTAATAATTTCTTGCATTTTATTTACTTTCTCTTCAAGTTCATGATTGGTTTTAGAAAGTAAGTCATTTTCATTTCTTAATTTTGAAACATTTTTCTTGTGTTTTGACATCATGACTACAAATTCCAAACCCAATTCATCATAGGCATCTTGCAATTCATCAAAAGAATAATCATTTAAAATAGATGAGTTAGAAGTTACCTTAATATCATCGATGACCATAAGGTAAAGATTGACTACTTCTTGATTTTCATTGTCCAATGAATCCTCATCACTTCAAGTAGCAACATGAGCCTTAAGTTTTTGTTTGCTTGACCCTTTTTTCTTCCATTAAGGACACTCAAACTTGATGTGTCCCGACTTTTTACATTCATAGCCTATGATAGGGTCCTTTTCTTTAGTAGATTCATTATTGAGTCCTTCTTTTTTTTGGAATTGTCTTCCTTGTTGGACCTCATAAACATCTTGAATCTTTTTGCAAACATTTTCATCTCTTCATCATCATCATTCTTGCTAGAGTCTTCATCATTCTCACAAGTTGTTGATTTGAATGCAACTCCCACTTTTCTTGGAACTTCTCTGATTTTCTTTGCTTTGTAGTTGATCTTCATTTCATACGTCAACAAGGAACCAATGAGCTCATCAAGGGAGAGTGAGTTGAGATCTTTTGACTCTTCTATTGCCATCACTTTAGGTTCCCAAGATATTGGGAGACTATTCAACATCTTCTTTACCATCTCCTTGTTGGGATATGTCTTCCCAAGAGCTTTGAGACCATTGATGATATGAGTGAAGTGATCGGACATCTCCTTGATACCTTCTTCCATTTTTACCTTAAAAAATTCATAATCAAGGGTAAGAAAACTTATCTTGGACTCCTTAACTCTACTTGCCCCTTTATGGGTGACTTCAAGTTTGTCTCATATTTCTTTTGCATTATCGCACAAAGAGACCATTGTACTTATTTGGGCCAAGAGCACAAAATAGAGTGTGCATAGCTTTCACATTTAATTGCACCTTCTTGATATCATTTTCATTCCATTCACTCTCGTCCTTCGGGACTATAACATCTTCGACCCTCTTTATTAGAATGGATGGCCCATTAGTAACGATCCTCCAAACTTCATAGTCGTTGGCTTGGATGAATAACTTCATTCTTGTTCTCTAATATGAGTAGTTAGTTCCATTGAATAGTGGAGGCCTCATGGTGGAATTCCCTTCTCCCAATATAGTGAAATTTTACTCTGATGCCATGAAGGAAATTTCTTAACTTGTAGCTTCTATCTTGAATACCTTGAGGATCTTCTCTCTTCGTGGTAAAATCGTCTCAAGAACTCTAGCTCTGATACCAATTTTTAGCTCAATGAAGCAAACTAAAAATGACAAGAGGGGGTGAATTGGCCTTTAAAAATTTGGTGAAAGCAAAGGCAAGAATGAAATAATGAACACAAAGAGTTTAGAGTGGTTCGGCCTCAATTGCTTACTCCACTACCTTAGCTTTCCACCACTAATGATTTTCTCAAATTCACTAACTTGTTCAACCTTTGAGGAGAAGGTTTAACCTTACAACTCTTTAAGATTTCTACCTCAAATCTTAAGTTTCAAACCCTCTCAAAGAGTTACAAATGAGCTAACAAATAAAAAATCCTTATAAGATAAATTGTTTACAAATTGAAGCACAAAGACAATGAAATACACGTGACTAAAAGAATAGAGATAAAGCTCATAAGTGTATGTAAGAAGAATATAAAAATTTAAGCTCTAAGGTTATTTGATTGATGATTTTTTCTTAAAAGTGCTTTCTTGGATGTTGTAGGACTTTGAAAGATGGTATTTATACTCCCTAATAGATTTCCAACCGTTGAGGTTGTTGTTGAAGTTAATATGGCCATTGGGGATGTAAAACTAGAGCATGTATTTCACCTGCAACTGCGAGTATCGATACCTCCAAAAAGGGTATCAGTATTTTTTGTCATAAATGCTAATTCAATGATCGTTGGAATGAAATAATTGATACTTAAAAAATATTTTGTCGATACTTCTTAAAATAGGTATCGATACCGAATAGATACATCATAAGATTTATGAGAAACATAATACTATTTTGGTATCGTTTTTAAGAAAGGTATCGATTATTTTCAAAAAAGTATTGATACCATAAATATGGTATTGATAATTTTTAGTGTTTTTGAAAACAAAATGCCTTTTTGGTCTCGATTTTTCTAAGGGTATCGATATTTCCAAAATTATCGATACATGTCCATAAGGTATCGATGCCGTTTGTCCTAGAGCAAATTTGACTTGTTTGAAAATCATTTAAAATGATTTTAAATTGATTGAAATCATTTTGACTTGGTTAAAATCATTTGCACTTGATTTTAAAATTGTTTCAAAGTTTTATCTTTTAGACTTCAAATTTAAAAATTATTTTTTTAATTTTAGTTTATATTCAAAAATACTTTTAATTTGTTATATTAAAATCTTTTATCAAATAAAACTTAGTTTAACAAACTTGATTATACTGGAAAGTTCCTAAGTTTTTCCCTACAATTATCATCTCAAACTTTTGTGTCAGGTTTACAAACCATCCTCTTCCTGTGAGATGGAACTTGAACTCATAACCGCATAATCACTGTTAAGTGGATTATTAAGTTTTACTCCAAACTATAACAGCCCGTTTTTAGGGTTAATCAGAACAGTGGTTTTGGGACCACAATCCAAAGTCAAAATATTTATTTTAATATTTTATTATGGTTTACAACATGATAGAATTATTGTGTGAAAATTTCATAAATGAATTTTATCGTTTAAAGGCTTAATTCGATAAAAATGACTAAATCGCGTAAAGTGTAAAAGTTGCATTCTAAGCTAAAGGTGTCAAAAAGCTATGGAACTTAAAAGTTAGGGTCCTTATGTGATAAATGGACCATTAATTAGATAGTGGATGATGTGGTTTGGCATTTGGTTGTAATTATTAATTTTTATTAAGGTTAATATGGTAATTGATGTTTAAAATAATAATTATAATAAAACAAAATGTGTATTTTGCATTCATCTTCTCCAAAAAGAGAAAATCAACCGAATTCTTGAAGAAAAATAAGGCTAGGGTTCGACACTTCTTTTCTCTATTAATTGGGTATGTATTTTACTTTGTTTTTAATGATTTTTACGTTTTTGAGATCGTTGCTTCGTAATCTAGCTAGCCCGTACCTCCGATTTCAAAACTGTTAAAGTATTTAGATGATGTCATTGTTGAATGTTTGAGTATCTTGATGTTTAATGATAGAAAATACATCTTTGATGTTAGATTAATGAGTTTTGTTAAGTGAATTTTAGTAAAAATGTCAATTTTGGACTAAATTGTTAAATATGATAAATTGTGTGGTAAAAGTGTGAATAAATAAAAAAAATATGGCTGTTATGAGCATGTATGAAATTTGGCTAGCTTGGGCTATGATGAAATTGATTAAATTTGCATTTTATGAGCTTAAGGACTAATTTGTAAAAAAGTCAAAAATGTAGGGGTAAAATAGTAATTTTACCAAAATATGAAATTGGGTTAAAATGAATATAATATGAATTGAAATAGCTGAATTTGATTGATTAGATCAAGTTAAGCCTCGTACGAGTCTATATTGAGGGAAAAATAAAGTTTCGGACTAGTCGATCCATTTGGACATTTTGACGATCAAGGTAAGTTCGTATGCTGATAAATATACTTAAATTGTGTTATAAATGCTTATTTATTATTGAATTGAATTTAATACTAAATGGTCATGATTACGAGCCGAAAACGATGGAGTTACGACGTCCGAAAGTCTCGTACGAACCTTAGGAATTGTATAGGATACAAATGTCGTGAAATTAGGTTACCGAGATTTAATTACATGTATGACCATGTATGGGACATTGGCGTTGTATTGCGATTACGTGTAAGACCATGTCTGGGGCATTGGCATCGTTAATTAATTTCGTGTAAGACCTTGTCTAGGACAGTGGCATCGATATGTGATAACATGTAAGACCATATCTGGGATATGACATTGTACGAGCTATATATGATTGCTGAGTATCCTTAACAATTCTGAATGGTTCAACGGGCATAGTCAAGACGAGAATTAAAGTACAGTCAGAATAAGTAATACAAGTACGTACAGAACCTATGTGAGAATCGAATGAAAGTAAATTGGTGAGTTCATATTGTTTTATGTATATTAAATAAGAAAGAATTGTGTATAAGTATGTTTCATGTCAAAATGTGTTTATTTGACTATAATGAAGTATATATATTAAATGTTATGTAAGATATGAATAATAGTTGTTTTAACTAAATATACATGTGGCAATTGACTAATAAGACCATAACCGGGTTATGGCACGTGAAAGAAAGACCACGGCAAGGCTTTGGCAATGTATGTGTAAGACCATAGTTGGACTATAGCATCGGAAAATAGATGAATTTGTATCATAAGTAATAATAAACTAGAGAGGTTTGATAAGAGTATGGGTGATAAATAGCAAGGTATCAGTACAGGTATGTACAAAAAACTACTCAAGTATCGAGTTATATGAAGTTGAGACCTTGTAAACGAGGACATGAATAATTTGATGTTAGCTCATGAATTGATGCTTTAAATGTTAATGATTTATTTATTTCGAATTGCTATATGAATGTTGTGATCATTTTAGGCTCACATACGAACTTACTAAGCTGTGAAGTTTACTTTGTGTTATTTTTCTATGTTTTATAGTGTCTCGAACGTTCGCTCGGGTTAGAAGTCAACGGAGATCACGTCACACTATTTGGCTATTGATTTTCGGTATTTTACACCTTGTGGCTTAGTTTTATGGCATGTATAGGCTAGTGAGTTGATGATATGTTTTAAAGTTTAATATAGCCATAAGATTTGGCTTGCTTTTGGCTTGTAAATGTTGCTATGCATTTGGCCATTTAAGTTGGCTTAAATTATGTGTTGGATAAGTGTTATATGTGATGTATATAATGTCTTGTGTTTTGACATTGTTTGCCATGGTTGTTGATATGATTAAATGGTTACTCATTTGGTTAGTTATAAATGTTTGAGGAATAGTATATTATGATATGATTATAGATAATGATAATGTGTATTTTGATACATGATATAGATGATAATTTGATGAGTAAATGCATTTAGTAGTTATGTGAGATTGATGATTATGGCATATTAATTTGATATGTTTTTGAAAATAGAATTGAGTAATTGAAATGGTTGTGGATAGATGACATGTTATGTGTATGAAATAACATGTTTTGGTTGCTAAAAAGTGTATGGAAATGGTGGCAAATTGGCTGTTATGTGTGCATGAGAGAAGGTTGGCAAATTGGCTTTATAAATTGGCTATTTTTGTCCACAAGGGCAGAGACATGGGCGTGTATCTCAGCCGTGTGCGACACACAGTCATGCTACACGGCCGTGTGTCCCCTGGGGTACCCTTTAAATTTAAGTCAGTATACCCTACAGGTTTGACACGGCCTAGACACACGGGCGTGTCTACTAGTCGTGTGTGGCACACGGATTGGTACACGGGCGTGTGGCCAGCGGTGTGGCCAAGTCAGTAACCCCTCTAGATTTCACAAAGCCTGGCACACGGGCGTGTCATCGGTTGTGTAGTACAGGTCAGTATGTATGCCCTGCTTTCACACTACTATGACACAAAGCGTGTCTGTAGCCGTGTGTGAGTCATACTACTGCTCACACTGCGCGGCAGTGACCCTTAAATGTTTGAAAATTTTCTAAGTTTCCAAAGTTTGCAAATCTTATCGGTTTAGTCCCAAACTACTTCTAAGCATGTTTTAAGGTCTCGAAGAGCCTTACAAGAGACATTGTGAATGTTTTGAATGAATTTTGAGTATGAATGTATAAATGTATGCGAATGAGGTGTGTTATCCGATAATGTCTCGTAATCCTATTTTAGCGACGGATATGAGTTAAGGGTGTTACACAAACCATGACCCCAAATTAACATCAATCAACTAGAAGCCTTTGTTATGCTACAACCCGTGATCGTATAAGCACTGTGAGCTTGGAGCTTGAGTTGCAATGTGATGGACTTCTAAGGCAATGGTTCCATCCCGACACGATAGTAGAAATGCATAAGTCTCCTAATGCTATCACATCATCGTTAGTAGAAATATACCTTTAAGCTTTTACAATATCTGTCTACCTCAAATACGAACACAATTAAATCAACCTCCCCATATTTCCAACCCTAGACCATAAATACCTCTAACAAAAACCTTAAAAAACCCAAACCCAATCGAAGAGTAAAGGTGAAGATATGTCTCCCTCTAAAATCAGCTTATTCCAATAAATATGCTAGAAATAGACTCATTCACCCTACTTTTTTTTTTAAGCTAATTTAACCTGCTTCATTGCACTACACGAGGAAACAACATCTCCCGACAACTTTCCCAAAACCCACAAGTAAAAGGGTTACATAAAAAAATCCCCTAACTCTTCGTATGTGTTCTTGAGCAAATGTATTATATCAGATTAACACTAATCAAAGCTTATTCAACAATAATTTTCTATTTATTTTATGTATGAACTTTTTCGCTTTTGAAAAGTAAACTAGCAAGAGCTAAGATCTCTTTTCTTTCTTTATAAATTATTTCTCCTCCTTTTTCTCTAGAATCTTTCGCATGAAGTCTCTCTAAGTCTTTTTTTCCTTTTCTTCCTGTCTTTCTTTTGAAGCCGCCTTATATGAAACTTATCCATTTTTTATAATCCATCCAGTTTCTCTGTTTCATTGAGATTGATATGTTCTTTGATTCAGCTTTGACCGTTGGATCATTCAGCTCCAGGGGTTATTGATTGGATTTGCTTTCTGGGTTTTTAGTTGTTTTTGTTGTTATTGGTTCTTTTCTGAGGGGTTTCAATCGAACTTTAAAACTTTAAAAAGCTTTAGAATTGATTCTGAAAGAGTTGGGTTTAATCATTGAGTTACTTTGGGTAATGTGAACTTTTTGTCAGAGTTTCAGCAGAGAGCTAGTAGGTGGCTTAAAGAGCAAAACACAAAGCCCTAGGAACAATAAGAAGAAGAAGAAGGGAAAAAAAAAAGAAAAGGAATACCAACTTTGTATGCTAAAAAGAATATATTGAAGTAATGCCGGTCGACTTAGATAATTCATCCACCGCTTCCGGTGAAGCTAGCGTCACGTCCTCCGGTAATCAAAACCCACTTCCCAAATCCACCGCCAAGAAGAAACGTAACCTCCCTGGAATGCCAGGTATACCTTAAATTAACTATCTAATGATAATCAATAAACAACCGGACTTTATTATGTTTTTTTTTCCTTTAATTTTGTTTTTTTAGGTTGCTACAGATCCGGATGCAGAGGTGGTTGCTTTATCTCCGAGTACTCTTCTAGCGACGAATCGATTCGTTTGTGAAATTTGCAACAAAGGGTTTCAAAGGGACCAGAATCTTCAGCTTCATAGACGAGGTCATAATTTACCATGGAAGCTGAAGCAGAAATCAAGTAAGGAAGTGAAAAAGAGAGTTTATGTTTGTCCTGAGATCACTTGTGTCCATCACCATCCATCAAGAGCTTTGGGCGATCTTACGGGAATTAAGAAACATTTCTGTAGAAAACATGGTGAAAAGAAGTGGAAATGCGATAAGTGTTCCAAAAAATATGCTGTTCAATCGGATTGGAAAGCTCACTCCAAGATTTGCGGTACTCGGGAGTACAAATGTGATTGTGGAACTGTGTTTTCCAGGTTTTTTTTTTAAACAATCTAAAGCTTCATTTTGTATTGAAAACCAATTGGATATTGTTAATATTGTTGTTGTTGTTTTCCCCAGGAGGGATAGTTTTATCACCCACAGGGCTTTCTGTGATGTGTTGGCAGAGGAGAGGGCTAAAGCTCAAACACAACCGCAGCCTCAGAATCAGAATCAAACTGCCACCAAAGAATCCGACCCGAAACCTCAGACTCCGGATTCTTCACCACCATCTGCACCTACACCGGTATCGGTTTCTGCACCAGAATCAGGGAAAGTTCCAGCTCCAGCTCCAGCTGTGCCTCAGTTAACTAGTGTGATATCTTCTTCAGCTTTGCCAATTCAAAGTTCTGGTAAGTAAATTTTCTGCATTCTGGTTTTGTTTTAATTAAGCAAAGACAACGTTTGTTGTTATTGTTGTTGTTGTTATTATTGTCTTCGGATGAATCGTTGGACCTTAGTAGTTATTTGTCTGTTTCTGGTATTTGTTGTTATATGGTGGTATTAGTAGCTGGTCTGATGGTGAGAGTGAGATTTGAGAGGGAAGGAAAATAAGGTCATTTCTTGAACTTTGAAATTCAATCTTGATAAAAGACTAAAAAATGTTTCAAAAGCTAAAAGAAAAGAGAAGTGGATTTACAGAATGGAAATCATGATCGATTCTTGCTTTTTGCTCTAAAGTTCTTTTTCACAAAGATAAGTCTTTTAACTTTCCACGCTACTTTGTATTTAGACTTTTTAAGTCAGGTCCTCTAATGTTGTATTTGCCCTCTATCTTGGATCATGTTATAGAGTTGCCTGAAAATCCCAGTCCTATCATGGAAGAATCTCTGGCTCCAGCTCCAGCTGCGGCACCAACAGGTTTAAATGGAAGTTGTAGTAGTAGCGCCAGCTTAGGTAGCAATGGCAGCAGCTGCAGTGTATTTGCTAGCTTATTTGCATCCTCAACTACATCTGCGAGCTTAAAACCTCAGCATCCTCCGGTTTTCATCGACTTATTTCAATCTGTAGGTCAACCAGATTGTCTTACTGACCTTGCTCCATCTCCATCCATTGAACCAATTTCTCTATGCCTCTCAACAAACCATGGGTCATCAATATTTGGGACTGCAGGGCAAGAGCACAGGCAATACGCACCACCACCACAACCTGCTATGTCTGCCACAGCACTGCTGCAGAAAGCTGCTCAGATGGGAGCAACAGCAACTAATGCATCCTTGCTTCATGGTTTGGGCATAGCTTCATTATCTTCATCCTCTGCACAGCAAGATAATTTGCAATGGGGTCAGAGACAAGTTGAGCCTGAGAATACCTCTGTTGTAGCAGGGCTTGGCCCTGGGCTTCCTCGTGATGGAAGTTCAGGATTAAAGGAATTGATGATGGGAACTCCTGTATTTGGTCCTAAGCAAGCAACTCTGGATTTTCTTGGATTGGGAATGGCTGCTGGTGGCAGCCCCAATGGTGGCCTGTCAGCTCTAATTACCTCCATTGGAGATGAACTTGATGTTGTTGCAGCAGCAACTTCATTTGGGGGTGGAGATTTCACCAGCAAGGACATTGGAAGGAGCTCATAACATGGGACAAATAAGAATTGCCACTGCAGGGGTTAGCATCAAGCCATCAAAAGAGGCAGTTGAGGTCTTTTTTTTATTGTTCTGCTGCCTTGTACACAACAAAGGCGAAAATGCCCGTCTGTGTAAAAGGTAAAATACTAGAACCAAATTTATTCGGATACCTAATGTATAAAGCTTGCTGAAACAGTAACATCTCTAAAAAATGATTTGGGTGAAGTGGAGACATTTGGACATTGTTTATCTTATATTTTATCAAAGCCTGGGAGCTATAAGATGATCACTTAAGCTACTCTTTCCCATTTTCCAAAAAAAGGAATTGAGAAGTGAATAAGCTGGAGTTTTCCATGAGGTAAACCAGATCATGAAAGCAAACGAGAACTCGGGGAGTTAAGCAAAACCCTTTTGTTTATTATCATATCATAAGCATGAAATATGGAAAATAAGTCGAATTGCTTAATTTGGGGTGGTGTCAATAATAAGTTGGCTGAGAAAACATAAGCAACCTTAAATATTGGGTTGAAACTTCAAAAAGCCAAACATTTCCTTTACAATCCTACATATATATATATATATATATACAGTTGCAGTAATAGATTGGTTCATTTTAGTTAAATTTTATTCATGTAAAGATTGTTAAGCTCTAATCATTTCCAACTAATTAATAATGTCTTAGAGGATGCTCTTCAAAAAAAAAAAAAAAAAAGAAAAGTCATGGAGGATGGAGGAGTTGTTGAAACGATTCGAGGTCTGCAAAAGAGGGAAAACGTCTTACATTGTGGAGGGTCCTCCAACCCATATCATAGCTAGCTACAATATTAATGCAGACACTTGAGCACCCAAGTCAATGAATGTGATGATGAAGGAGAAAATTGCATGCCGGCTTTTTGGGTGAATATACCTTCTAAGCTCTCTTCAACGCCATTATCTTTAAACTAAAACAATTAACCAAATATAAAATTTATATTGAAGAAATCTTAAAAGGCATAAATTTAATGTCTTTTATGTTAAGTTGCTTTAGAGCTAGATTATCCACATGCTAAATTATCTGTATATATATGTGTATACGGTTAATAGATTAAAGACATTATGCCCCCTTTGATTCCATTGTCCAAATTCTACTCAGATTTGGTCTTTGCTTCTCTTTGTTTTCCAATTTCAGGCAAAATAAAAATCTACCCTCTTAACTTTTACTTGAATTTTACTTATTTAATCTTAGTAGTAGTAGTTAAGTAGAAGCAATATAATAAGCAACAAATGGTTAATAAAACATTAAATGAGTTGATGATTTCCCCTTAACAATAAAAATCTGACTTGTCTGGTTGTCCCTGGATTTTTAGCTGCCACAGCATCAATAATTTCGAATGGTTGGAGATGTAACTGTGAACCCCAAATTCATATACTGCTCCAAATTAGAAGACATGATATAGCAATACAAGATAGATACAGTCAGCAACCACCATATTTCTCTGCATTTACGAATTCCATTTGGAGATGATTACTTCGTCATAAGCATGTGTCCTGTTTTTAACATTTGATTAGGTTTCCAAGAATACAAATACTAAGAAACAATTGATGACTGCTCTCAGAAGCCCCTGGAACCATAACCTCTCTTACATATTCAATACAATGACAGTCTACCAAACCATTGAAGAAGAAACTTGTTTCCTACTATCAAGAATGTTAGCACTAGTTTTTTTCTCAACTGCTCCAAACATGGATTTTCAAGGACCAAGTTGTTGTTGGTATAAATTGGTCCCCTTGATTTCTTTTCTGGGTGTATGGGAATGCCAAGAAATAAATTGGAAAATAGTTGTTGCAGGTTTTTCTTGTTTCTTCTTTTCTTCTCCATTATTGGAGTTGTTCTTGAAGCATGGCATAAAGGGAGTGTTACAAGATATTATGACTTTAAGGTGATGCTTAATGCAATCCTGTGCGGATAATAACGAGGCATTGATGCATCCATCCCTCTTTTCGCTGTTGCTAGAGCATTAATGTCTGGTTGTCGACTTATCAATTAAGCTGGGCCCTCAGTATCATTATTTATTCTGCTTTTCAAATTCTAAAAAAAAAAAATCTTGATATAACTATTTTCCTTGTAATGTCACTACCTAGAATAAGTAATGTTGAGGATTAAAAATAAAATTGCTGAACTTGATCTAGACAACTTTTTTTTTTTTTTTCTCTAAAGTATAACTCATAATCTTCAATTTTCAGTTTTGCATATGAGTTGTGAGTTGTCTTTGAAGTTGAAATAAACCTCTCAGTGAATTAACAGGTTCAAACAGCCTCTATTACAAAACTGTGCAAAACATCAACTATAGTCACTGTCAATGGTATGTATCCTGGACCTACTATTTATGCTCGGGAAGACGACACTGTGGTCGTCAAGGTCTCTAATCTTACTCCATACAACATTTCAATTCACTTGTAAGAAAGTTGATCGGTAAATTTACTTCATTCTTTTTCCTCCTTTAGCTGTTTAGCTAACCATATTGCTAGTAAGCATAGGAGTGACATATGTTGGTTCGGTTTCTTATTAAAGGCATGGGGTCCGCCAAAGGCTAACATGCTGGTTTGATGGCCCTGCCTACATAACTCAGTGTCCGATCCAAGCAGGCCAGAATTTCAAATACAGGTTTACATTGTTGAACCAACGGGGCACACTCTTCTGGCATGCTTACATATCATGGCTAAGAGCAACGGTTCATGGTCCCCTCATTATCTACCCCAAGCAAGGAGTAGGTTATCCATTTCAGCCTCCCGTTGAAGAGCATGTTATTATACTAGGTAATCCATTTCGTATTCACCAAGCTACCTTGATCCGCAAGGATTCATCTGCATGTATCAGAAACTCGACATGATTTTAACCAAGCGGTGTTGTTTGGAGAGGAGAGTATTGGCTTCGAGACGTCCAGGGCTTGGAAAGACATGTGAAAGAATCAGGAGGAGGTCCCCCAGGGTCAGATGCCTACACTTTGAATGGTCTTCCTGGTCCCCTCCATAACTGTTCTAGAGATGGTATATATGGTCTTTTAAATGCACTGAACAAACAAGTATAACTTAATTTCCATTGCTGTTAAAACTATTGATGGTTGGTGTGTGGGGGGTTCTTTTCATTTAATATTGTGCAGATGTATACACCATTAATGTTACAAAAGGGAAGAACTATCTTCTCAGAATCATCAATGCAGCCCTTAACGTGGAGCACTTTTTCATGGTGGCTAACCATACTATGACTGTTGTGGAAACTGATGGAGAATACACAAAACCCTTCAAAACCACGTTCCTAATGCTGACTCCAGGCCAGACATACAACGTCTTGATCAAAGCAGACCAGTCCATTGGCAAATACTTCATGGCAATGGCCCCTTACATGCCAGCCAAGAACGTCCCCTTCTTGAAGAAAACTTCTTATGGGATTCTCCGTTATGCATCACCCACAGTGAAAGTAGACATATTAGCTCGGAAGTCACGTGTGAAAACGTCGATGACACCTCTTGAACCAATCATACCTAATGTAAATGACACTGCATCGGTTCAAGCATTCTCGGACCAAGTCAAAAGGCTATACCCAAACCACCAATGGTCCCGTGTTGATGTTCCTTTGACAATTGACAATTGGACTCAACGTGTTCAGCTGCGACTCACCTGGCCCTGATAGATGCCAGGAAACCAAATGGGGGAATCTTTGCGGCTTCAGTCAACAATGTAACTTTTCGAAGACCAATTGTGTCTCTTCTGAATGCTTATTACAATAATTTACAAGGATATTATAGTACCGATTTCCCTGATAAACCAGAAAAGATGTATGATTTTGTAAATGGGGCTCCCAATAACATTAGTGTTGATACACAACCCGCAATAGGGACTCAAGTTAGTATCTTGGAACATGGTTGGGCAGTTCAAGTCATATTTCAAGACACTGGCACAGTAGGAACTGAGAAGCATCCCATACACCTTCATGGCTTTAGCTTCTACTTGTTGGGCACTGGGCTTGGCAACTATAACTCCAGCACTGCACTTCTTAACTTGTACGATCCTCCCTATAGGAACACAGTGGGTGTGCCAGTAGGCAGATGGGCAGTCATTCGATTCAGAGCTGATAATCCAGGTGAATTTCATAGCTAAAAACCATAAAATTTTTCATTCAGTTTTGTTTTTATTTTGTCACCTTGATTACTTATTATCTGTAATGAATAATTCAGGAATGTGGTTCATGCATTGCCATCTGGAAGTGCACACAACATGGGGACTGTCAATGGCTTTTCTAGTGAAGAATGGGAAAGGCAAAATGCAGAATTTGCCACCTCCACCTCCTGATCTTCCACTCTGTTGATCTGTAAATTTGTGCTGGGTTTTCCCTTTCGTACCATTTATGCCTTTTTATTTTTATGTTTGCTAGTATGTAGACTATTGCCCAAGTTATATGAAAATAATGGATTTGTTTGGTTATTTGTTGAACTCAAGTAATGTAATTCCAAGAATTGTTCGACTTTTGTAAACCGTAATGGTTTATTGGGCTTCAAGACCATATAGCCAACGAATAAGATGTTTATCTGGGTGTTTCCCCTTTTCTTTCCTATTTGTGCCAAATCATCCATTAATGGGCTCCATTGATTTTGGAGCATTTTTTTACCATTTCTTATAGCCTTCAGCATTACGCAAAAAATAAATAAATAAATAAAGAAGAAGCTTTTGGCATTACTCAACTGATTAATTGATTGATGGAGCCTTTTTTATTAGTATCATTTAATTGAGTTTTTTGGAAAGAAATTTTGATATCCAATAGCTAAAACTTAAATCTAGGTAGAGACAAAACTTTTGGATGAGGCGACTCCACCACCACAACCTTGCTGTACCCCAAACCTAAAAAAAGAACGGACCTCGTCGCTCTTCAACTCCCCGCTTCGCTAACCCTCCATTTGTCTATTGCACCCACCCATCCACCCCCCACCTCTGCTTAATCTATATTATAAAAATAATCAGTCACCAACCTCCCACTGACAGTCACCTCATATCTCACACTCTTGTTGTGGGTTCCAATTTTTTCTATAATAAATAAAATACCATCAAAATATAAATATAAGTTGAAGTAATTATAAATATTAAAGTATTAAAAATAGATAGTTAAAAGTTAATTATAATACAGAATCAAAACTAATACAATTTAATCTAAAAATTAATAAATTGAGCAAAACTAAAACTCATTTATAACAACTGCACCTGAAGAGTTGAAAACCTACACATAAAATTAAGCATGCAAGTATAGAACATAGTTACTCACAACTTTCATATATTTTTTCTATATAAAATTAATCATTTCTTATAACTTATGCACCATAATTTAATTATGGTATTAATATTTTCTATTAAATCTATTTTTTTCTATTAAATCTAGGTGGAAGGACTTGAAATAAATACATCTACTTCCTAAGAATAGAGGGTTCGGTTGGGTTCGTGTCCAAGAATATATCACGTGTTTATCCTCAAATCAGCGCTTGCCCTGAAAAAGTGAAACATCCGCAGCATCCGCAGAGCCGAAGGGAGAGGGAGAGAAGGAGAGGGAGAGGCAGAGAAGAAGCTCCGGAGATCGTCGATTCACGTTTAGGCCTTTCTTCGGAGCTTCTTTCTTCTTTCTTTCTCTTTGCTTTCTTTCCTTTTTGTCTCTAACATTCAGGTGTCGAATAATACCAGATTAAGCCGCTTCAACAGGTTCTTTTTTTTTTTTTTTCATTATCAAATTCTGCATTTTATTTGGCTATTGTCTCCAGTAGTTTGTAGGTAGTTGTTGAGAGTTCTAGTTTTTGTGAATTATATTTCTCAGCATTTAGATTCTTTAAATTACTAACGTTTTTTTTTCTTCTTTTTTGATGATTAAAAATTTAAAATTACCCATGTGTTTTTGTCATTGAAGTATGCAGAATTCATATGTTTTCTTTTTATTGTATGCCAGAAATATTTAACTTTAAAAAGGGATTTGTACACTTAAGCTATGTTTTGGTTACTCTTTTCTTCTAATGCTCAAAAGTTGCTAAGAAAAGAATAAAAAACAATGTATCCAAAACCATTTCTCATGAGTAATATTATTATTTTTGTTAAAATCCAGTTAATATATTATTATTATTTTTATCTAAATGCAATTTGAATAATTCTTGAGCCATGTGAGTAGTTTAAGTGATTTCAACTCTTCCCATTCTTTCCTTTTTGTTGTTGAATTTTGTGAGCGTTTTAATTTATGCATCTTAGCTACGCTCCTAAAGCCCAAACCTTAATGTACATAATACATATAATATAATATACCTCTATTTTGTATGCTATTTCAGGTATTGATAGAAATATGCTTCCTTAGAGGAAATTGCTGGTAGGTGGTTACACGCGTGTAAACGTATAGCCTTTTGTTTGCAATACAAGGTCTGGTATTCTCTCAAACAGTGGTTGAATTAAGGGAACTTGATATAAGGGTTAAAGATGCCAGCAGTTGTGTTTTCTAAGCTAAAACCTGTTGTATTTACTGGTTTTCAAAGGTCTCTTACAGGAAAACAAGTTCCGTTGTCCGACTCAGCAAGTTCATTGCTTAGACAGCTCAAATTTTTGTCTGTGAATTCAGGGTTGATTCGATCTTTCTCTTACTCTGGTAAATCTCTATCTGATAATAGGTGTATTCGAAACCCGTTTTGTCTTAGGGCAAAAACAATGGCTGTGTCTGGTTCCAAGGCTGTTTTCGGAGATGTTTATATGGATGAGTTGGTAGCAAGTTGTGGGAATGGCTTGGACTTCTTGAAACCTAGTGGGGTTTATTTTGCTGATCGAAGTCAAAGCAGTTGCCAAAAAGCTAGCCTGATTTTGAGAAAGCAAGAACAGCGCAACAATCGTCTTGTTTGTGGGTACAATTTTTGTGATGCAGTGCAGAGAAATACCGGATATAATCTTCCTTTTGGTCCAAGGATGAAAAGTATCCACACATCATCTTTGTCTTGTACCTCTTCTAGGGCAGCTCATGATTTGTCATTTGATGGGAGTTCTAAGGATGAACGGGCTGCAAGTTTACCTGTACAGTATGTCCTCTTATCTTCTATTTATTTTATATGCTACCATTTGTCCCTTCTTTTAACTTCTTTTTTTAATTTTACAAATTATATTTAAGTAGTAACCTACAAATACAATAATCTTTATACTTTTCTGATATTGGCTATTCTCAAGCATTTTAAGACTATATCTTCACATGTACTTATTTTCCACCGTTTGGTTCTTTGGTGTTGATTTCAGAACTATTCCAAACAAGAAAAGCTTTAGACTAGTTTCAGGGTCTTGTTATCTCCCGCATCTTGCTAAGGAAGAAACAGGAGGAGAGGATGCTCACTTCATTAGTGCCAATGACGAAGCCATAGGTGTAGCTGATGGTGTTGGTGGCTGGGTGGAAGTTGGCGTTGATGCTGGCGATTTGCCCGTGAACTTATGTGTAATTCAGTGGCAGCAATTCAAGATGAACCAAAGGGTTCCATTGACCCAGCCAGAGTATTAGAGAAGGCCCATTCAAGCACAAAATCACAAGGATCCTCAACTGCCTGCATCATTGCCCTTACAGAGGAGGTTTGTTTTCTTTTATGTTAATAAAGATGAGCAGAGACAATCTTTAGATGAATTTTCATTGACATTTATTGATGAGTCCACTAGGATGTGATACTTACAAGGAAACAGAAAAGCTTTCTTAGATTCTTTTTCATTGTTCTTCATGATTAACTTTCTATTGGTTTTTATGATTCAATAGGTGTGGTGAGCTCTACCTAACTTGTTCCGCAAGTTTTTTAGCTTATTATGCCAACATCCAAACAAAGAAAGAAGAAAATTCATTTTCTTAAAATATCAGACTTTATTTCTTCAGGAAAAGTAGTTAAGTTTTTAAATTTTACTCTTGGTAAAGTTGTATGTTGCAGAGGTTCTCTATTCCTGAGAATTGAAGTCCTTGCCACATTGTTAGTTTTGTTGTGAACTTAGCAAGAGCATTTGACTGCATGAACACATGAACCTATTGAAATTCTTATTTATGTTCATCAGTTTCCGTATCTCAATCCGTGTTTTAGGTGGATCAACTGCTATAATCTCATTCCTTGTCTGTATACTGGAATATGACTTGTTTTTAATGGCCCTAAAGAATTGATCTAGCTTGATTTTTAGAGCTCTTTGGATTGCTCAGTTGCCCGAGTCTAAAACAGGTCGATAAGATTTTAGCGATCAAATTATATACCATATGATATCATGTAGTTTACTACTCTCAACAGGGGATACATGCAATAAATCTGGGGGACAGCGGTTTCATTGTGGTTAGGGATGGCTGCACCGTCTTCCATTCCCCAGTCCAGCTTTCAATTTTACATATCAATTGGAGAGTGGTGACGGTGGTCATCTACCAAGCTCTGGTCAGGTTAGTTGATGTGTTATGATATTCCATTTTGATACAAAGGATTGATAGCAGTGTTCTTTTTTATTTCCCTCCTTTTTGACGTTAAGATAACTTTGAATAGGATAGGAACTCGTGGCTTGCTTTCCTCGGTTTTTAGGATCTTTTATCGCTAAATGATTAACTTTAACTAAAAGTAAAGATTGTTTAAGTTTTAATTGTTCGACCTCATCTAGCTGCGTTCTTTAATGGTTTCACTGTAGGTGTTAAGAGTTATTATATTCATAATAATTGCTTATATCTTGTGAAGGCAGATATCAATTTTCTATTTTCCTTTCTTTTTCTACTTATGTTTGATGGGATGATGATTTTGGGATGTTGTCTTCCATAGAAGATATGAAGCTATTTTACCTATTCACAGTCCCTAATCTATCATTTTTGGAATAATGTGGCCAGGTTTTCAAAATTCGTGTTCTGTCAGGTGATGTGATTATCGCTGGAACAGATGGGTTGTTTGATAACTTGTATAATAATGAGATTACTGCTGCTGTTGTTCATGGTTTAAGAGCTGGCTTCAATCCCCAATTGATGGCTAAGCAGATAGCAACATTGGCTCGTGAACGAGCAGTGGATAAAAACCGACAGACACCATTTGCCAAAGCAGCTCAAGATGCTGGGTTTCGTTACTATGGTGGAAAGCTTGACGACATCACTATTGTTGTGTCGTATATTGCTGGCTCTTCCAATACGTGAAACCTAGTGAAAGAAACATTCATATTGGCCTTTCTTTATGCACTTGTGATTCACGAGAAGTTTTGATCCTTGATTTTTGTTCAATAAGTAATTCCGTCGTTCCTCCTTTTTTCATGGATTTTATCTTCCTTGATATCATTTTTCTTAGAGCAGGTGAAAGAAGGGGCGGAGGGAAATGGTGAAAGAAAGCCAAAGAGCTTATTTAAGATCAAGACACAAAAAAACCATAGATTTAGAAAGCTTTTCACAGACGCTAAACATGGAATCTAATTACCTAGACTTGATAGCATAGTAGGGCAGATCTTATTCACTACTGCAAAACCATCTGCGAATGGATTAAGACTAAATCAGCCACACTTTCTTCGCAGCCCTTCTGCGGTCACCTTTTTCCGTTTTTTTTTTCCTCTGGTTGTCCTCTTTGTTTCTCCCTCTCCCTCCAACCCTTTGCTGCGGCTTCTTCTGCTCTCCTTTGCCTTTCTTCTTCCTGTTTCCAAGCTTCCTCTTGCTCTCTCCTTGCTTTTTCTTCTCTTCTCTTCTTTGTCTCCCTTCTTGTAGCTCCCTCTTCCTCTTCTCTCCTTCGAGCATCCTCTTCCTCTCTCCTTCTGGCCTCCTCTTCCTCCTCCCTCCTAGCTTCTTCTTCCTCCTCTCTCCTCCTAGCTTCTTCCTCTTCCTCTCTCCTCCTGGCCTCCTTTTCTTCTCTTCTCTTAGCTTCTTCCTCTTCCTCTCTCCTTCTGGCCTCCTCCTCCTCTTCCCTTCTCTTTTGGGCCTCTTCTTCCTCTTTCCTCTTAGCTTCTTCCTCCTCTCTTCTCTTTCTGGCCTCCTCTTCCTCCTCTTTCCTCCTGGCTTCTTCCTCTTCCTTCCTTTCCCTTTCAATTTCCTCCATCAACAAATTTTCCTCTTCCTCCGCACACGATGTACAATCTAATATCACCGATTCTCTCTGCGGTTTAAGAAGCTGATCGATTGTTGCGTTGGAGACATTGAAAGACAAAGCCAATATCTGTTTATCCATGATCCTTAGCGCAGACTTCTTCCCCACTAGAAATTGAGGGTGGTTTCGCTTTGTTGTTAATGTGCTAAACCCCATGAAAACAAAAGAATCATTGTTGAATGACATCTGAGCCATTGGATGAAACCTTGGCACCGCAAATATATCGCCTTCCTTCACTCTATACCTCATGTCCCTGCACTCACATTCCTTGGCATTGCTTGAACAAACCACCCGAACCATCCCCTGACCCTGCAACACTATTGCTATCTCGGAAGCTCTTGGATTCCAATGTGGCGCCATCATTGAACCCTTAAGAGAAAAAAAAATCACACCATTATAATGAATCTTCTTTAACTCCGCCGAATGCTACTATTTAAGAGAACTTGTAGTAAAAACCAACCTTTGTCAAGTTCACCATGAAAAGTCCAATGTTGGAATGTTTCAATATATGCAAGTCTTTCCTGTCCACTGTTAGGCTCCACCCGTTACAGTTCTCGAAATCTGGATCTGCTTCTAAAACATTGTATGCTCTCATTTTCTTCTTCGTCTTCTTGCCATTGATAGAATGGAAGAAGCCATCCCTATTGCCCCCTAGAAAGGCTTTCAAGAGTTGAGCTTGCCATTCCACTAACATCTTCCCCTCCTTTTGCACTGCATGAATTATAGCAGGTGGCTTGCTTGCTCTCATTATTTTTATCACATCCTCGGGGACCTTGAGACACAAGTTTCCAATGTATACACATATTAATAGAATTATGCAGGAAAAAAAAAAGGAAAAAAACTAAGATATTCTACCACTTAAAATCATACCTTAAAAGCTGCTTGGAGGACTCTGGTATCAAAGCCGAGAACCACATCAGTAATGCTTGAGTATGCCCCAATGGATGGCTCCTGGATTTTGTTAAATTCACAGACCAAAAAGGCCTACCATTATAAGCCGACAAGAAAGGGAAAACAAATGGATAAAAGAAATAGGTAAGAAGATCATACATATACGTCATCTTCTGCGTTAGTGAAGATAGCATAAATCCTAAGCTTCTCTCTTTCAGCCTCTAAGCTGCTTTGTACATAGAAAGCCGATCCTTCAGGCAACCTATATACATCTCCTTTCCGAAGGTTCACATCCCTCATATCATCATCATCAGTCCAACTCAAAGTCCCACTCCCTATACCAAAATTTTCAGTTCAAAACTGAGAAGCTTACACCATAAATTCATTAAAACATGCAAGTACCTGTATGGACGAAAAAAACCATGTTTGCATGTAGCAGAACCGGAAGAAAGACGGAGTTAGGCTCCAGGGTGATGAATTGAAGATGGTATGGCCCTTTTGTTCCATCAGTGACTATAGCAGCTGAGATTTCTCCATGTTCTGTCTGAGTTAAGAGCTTCCTGTCGTGCTTAAGAACCAACTGACCCACGGTGGAAGCATGGCGATGCGAATAAGATTCGACACTGAGGAAGGTGGGGGAAGCAAGAATAATGCTGAAAACTGCGAAAAAGGAAAATGGGGAAACCAAGGTTCCCTTCAACCTCAGCATTGTTTAAAGAGGATAGATATAGAATCTAAACACTGATGTTCTGAGTGCTGGGTGGGAAGATGGAAAAAGTTGGCTTAGTGTATATAGAAGAAAGTGGGTGATCGGGGTTAGATACGTAGTGTTATGGATGGACACGTGCAGGGCCATGCAACAGGTGGCAGGAGCTTAAGAGAACTCTTCCCGCTGGATTACAAAGTTGTTAAGGTCCAACTAGAGAGAGAGAGTGAGAACATTGTATTGCAGAGGATCGATAGAGTTTGAATAGACAACACCACCGCATTTGAGTATTACCAAACATATATACAAAATTCAATTGATTTTAATTTTATTTAAATTATTTGATGAGGTTCCATTGTTCGTAAATTTAAAAGAATTATAAATTGTTGTCACGGATTAATACGTTACTGGAAATGGAATTAAAAAAAAGTTCCACAAGCCAGATCCATAAGTTGTCAAATATCCAGTCTCCGTACATTCACCAACAAGGCAGACCAAGCTCTTTTTGTTTGATTCTACCTTTTTCACAAGGAAAAATTCATACAACTTCGATTTTAGAGGGTTGTAATCATACACCAAGTAATATCTAATCATGTTGTTTCATTTTATATATTAAATATAAACTTGGATCAAAATCTGAATGACTGTCCAATCAATTACATCGATACCACAATCTGACCTGGTTGAGAGTTGTTTCGGTTACAAAGTTGAGAGTCTTAAGGGTTTAGATTAGTAAGAAAACAAATGTCCTATTAGGTTATTGGCCAACGCTAAAAAAAGAATATTACTAGACGGAATACTGCACTGCCTGCACCAAGTTATCTCTGTCGATTTCCTACTAACTATTACCCTCGACAACTGAAGAGGGGTTCTCTTGTTCAAGCTTAGTAAGAGCATCCGGTCCACAAATCCGCATCAATTCCTCCTGTTATACAAGAAAGAAATCATATTTGTAAATAACATATTCAAAAATATATGCACAAGGAAGAACTGATTGCAACACATTTGACGGATGATAGTAGCACTAGTGTCTAATGATCAGCAAGGTTCAAGCAGGAGGAAAACGACAAGATCTGAGGTAAAGGGTGCAGCTATTTATATACCTTAATTGAACTATTTTCTGATGAAAGCTTCTCACATTCATCAGAAAGCTTCTGTAGTTCCCCTCTAAGGGTGCAGTTTTCGTTCGCCAAGTTTTCCACCCTTGCTTGTAGCTCTTCACATTCCGCCTAGGGAAACACCAAATACAAGCGCACCAGGTCTTTAAGATTCGAAACATAGCTAAAAAAATACTTATAATCCTAAATCATAGGTAGAGGAACAAATATAAAACAGTCTACCTGCTTTCGTAATCTTGATCTCCTGGCAGATTCCCTGTTAGACTGCTTCCTTTTCTGTCTTTTCAACTCACGCTCATCCTGCACAAACCAACAGCTCCAATTTAGTTCAAAACATGAAACTGAAGAGGTAAGTCGCATCCAAAATGCTCTAGCTACTTAAAAGGACACAATAGTGGAGCAAATAAAGTTACACTACAAGGAATGAGGCAGGTTTTTAACAACTCAAGAGCAGAATATTGCATTGCAAATGGAGCAAATAGTAATGATTAATGAATGAACAAGCAAAATAGGAAACAAAAATCAACAAGGCTCATACTTGAATCCACTGGTCATGCATTACAACTCCAGGAGCAGCTGCAGCTACAGCACCAGACGCGTTGGGTCGCATTTTTGCAGCTCCTGTGGCAGCAGGGGCACCACTCCATATGTCCATCCCAATATTCAAATTAGTTCCAGGAATAGGGGCTACGGGTTTCCCAGGAACCAAAGCCACAGCATTATTACTCTGCATATTGGCTGGTAAAAAGAGTGATTTGTAATTAGAATATAAAATCAAACCCATGTTTAGTATCATAAGTATACTTAGAAAACATAAAGAGAAACTTTTTTTTTTTTTTTTTTCAAAATAAGCTGAAGCTTCTTTGATTGATTTATCCAACAATAAAAGCTGAAATTAGACATGGAAACTTAATATACCATCTGCAAGCATCTGTCCAAAGCTTCCCTTTTTCGCAGCAGCAGGTTCCTAAAGAGAAAAAGAAGGGCACATAATTATTAGAAAGAACAATTCATCATATTAACATGCTAGCCAGTAAATCATCCGTGCCCTTGATGACAACCAAATAATGATAAATACGCACATACTTGTTGATTATTCTCATCGCTTCCATCTGCTGTACCCTCACTGCCACTTTCACCACTGTTAAGAAAGCGATTGAAATTAGGAAAGGCATGTACAAAAAAATCAAAGAAAATTCTTTAATCAAAATCCATGTTGAGAGTGAATGTGAAAATTGTTTGAGGAAAGATTGGAACGTCAAAAGTCTAGTACACCTTTGAGAGCCGCCATCTTTTCCAGATCCGGAAGCTGCCTTTCCACTCTCTTCAACCTTGCTTCCTGAAGTTCCCTTGGATTTTTTGGTGGCACCTCGATCCTTGTCATCAGCACTCTTCTCTTCATGGTCAGCATTATTTGGTGCAGAACTTGGAGCCTATAGAAAAAATTGCCATGAGGAAAGGGAATTTATTTTATGAACAACTGGGAATATACTGCAAGAGGAAAACACATAAAGAAAAAAAAATCTAATATTACGATGGCCATATTAGGATGTGCATATACTCCCCCTGGAGGATATATAACTGGATACGGAACTGGGGTGCCGTATGGAGTCATTAAAGGATGCTGAAAGATAATCAACAGAAAAGAAAAGTAAGAACCTTACTTGAATCAAACATTGAAAGAAGCAAATGATTAGGCAATAGTGATTTTAAAAGAGGAATCACCTGGCCTCCCCATATATATGGATGCGGAGTTGTTGAAGCAACAGTTGAGGCAAAAAAGGGAGGTGGAGTAGCTCCGGCACCATAATAAGCCTAAACAAGAAGATGAGTTGTAAGCTCTAACAATTATTTACAGGACAAAGACATTTTTAGTAAACTTCATCAATGTGATCAATAGTTGAAAAATGAGACAAACCATAAGATATATGTACTATACAAACCTGCATCTGGCTTGACCAATCAGGATATGCAGGTGTCGTAGGCATTTCCTATAAGTAAAAAGTAGAAAAATCAGTAAAGCTCAACCGCTTGCTAGTGATGAGAGAACATGAATGATATGGGCACATTATTTGTTCTTTTCTTTGGGTGAAGATAAGGCAAGTATGATATACCTGAGCTGAAGCAGTAGGTTTAGAATGCTTGGCAGGTGAGCTCTCTTCTTCTGTTCCCATAACCACTTTGGCAAACTTCTTAATTTCAGCAATTTTGAAATAAAATTTGATCGTCAATGACTTTTATGAAGCACCTGTGAATCCAAAACCAAGTAAACACGTATATCAGAGATGAGAGATCACAAGAAATCATCTACCAATGACACAACTAACAAGGAGGGGGAGAATAATGGGAAACTATAACTAGCTATCGGGAACATGCAGAAACATCATTTATGAGCCCATGGAGCATAAATCTAAATAGATTTCAGGCAGCATATAATCATGTATGGACTACAATGAGAAAAATAATCAAACCGGCCTCAATGCTCCGCAACATTGTAAACAACACTCACATGATCCAACAAAAGACAAAACTTACCCTAAAATATTGAAAACAACTTACAACAGTTTCAGAATAACTTAAAAATCATTTAAAGAAAGCTAAAATCTAGAAATAAACTTGTTACTTTTTAGAGATCTTCTGTTATCTTGGTCACATCTCTAGCAGCGAATAAATGCAAAATGATACAAATTAGGTTGTTAATTTACTCTTCCATATAAACTAACTTAAAGACAAATCACACATTCTTGTCCTAACAAGTGAAGCACTCAGAGGAAAGCATCATGTTTGTAGCTAATTTAGCCATATGCAAAATAGAGGTAGAGTATCAATCGTTTCCATAAAGGGACAACCTTGAAATATAAAGTAATTCTTTAATTCTAATAATTTGTTAATTAACTCCAATTTGTTCCCTACAAAAAGAAAAATCCGAATTTTTCAACAATTCCTATATTAAACAAAAAATTAGAAGGAAAAAGAAAAAGAAAAATCAGTAGAAATTGACGGTATCTGTTTTAAATAAACCACAGCTAAAAAATCAGTAGAAATTGGCGGTATCTGTTTTAAATAAACCACAGCTAAAGCTAGTCAACAATTAGCCCTCTTAATTCTTCATGCAGATTATAGTAAAAACCTAACGTTGACCAGCAACTGTCGTATTACAGCTGGAATCCATACACCTTCTCCACATGTTAGAAAAAAAAAAAGAAAGAAGAAAAGAACATACATTATCAGTGAATGGATTCTTAGTTTCTTACTGATGAATATGCTAAAGAACTGGGGGTTTTTTTTTTTTTTTCCAAAATAGTAAAAGCTAATTTTAATCTTCAAGCCAAAACCACACGATTTCCCATAGGCATAACACAGGCAAAACTTAAAAGAAACAATATAAAGATAAAAGTTGAGAGAAGAACGAGTAAGTAATACTAATCCAACTGATAAATCAAAGTTTAAAAGAAAAAAAAGGAGATAAGAGAAAAAGAAAGAAATCCTGAAACAAATTTATTAATGGCACAAAAGAACAGAAATAGAAGGAAAGAAATTTAGCTTCTAAACGCTTTTAAAATTACTTATAAAAAACACAATATTAAGAAGAAGAAGAAGAAAGAAGAAAGAAAGACCTGCTTTCATGGCGTTGAAAAGGGAAGTAAGGAGGAAGTCCAAGTGGAAACACTTTAAATAAATAAATAAAAAGGGGAAATGACCAAGAGAAAGACATTTTTTTATATAAACAATCTTTTTTTTTTTTTTTTGCTTCTTATATTTCCTTATCCGACGGCTGAGAATAAAGAATAAAAAAATCGTACGAGAAATTGAAGTACAATGTTCTTTGTTTAGTTTGGAAGGAAAGAAAAAGCAAGAGAAGAGAAAGGGGGGTGTCAAGTTTTATAGCGAAACTACATCGTTTAGGTTTGAGCTTTTTTCTTTTTGTCCTTAAGGTTATTATCCGTATGGGCTTGTGTGGCTTCCACGTCACTGAAACATTATCCATTTATATTGCACCGCCTTTGACTTCATTCTTATTGGCTTTCAGGCTTTTATTGTTTACAAATTTAGCCGTACTTGATGGGGCATGGTTCCTGCTGGTTTCACCATTTAGCATATGGAAATTGGTTCCTCTCTCAGCCGGACTAAGCCCAACCACGCTTCCCATTCACGAAATAAGTACATCTCTTGAAACAAAAGACAAAAACTTTGATAAAAGCTTTATGTATATTTAATTATATCTTTGACTGTTTCTGAGGTGTATATATATAAAAAGCATTGATGTCCAATTGACAGTTCTGTGAAGTTTATGTTTACTGAAAGAAGGGCATAAGCCATTCATGTACATTTTGTACCCAAAACATGATAAGCCATCATCCTGCCTGATCAGTTCGATAAGCAATCATCGAAGCAGATGAAGAATGAGGTATAAGACTTCGATTTCTTCCCCTTGTCGTTACACTTGTTTGTAACATGCCCGGGATCGACTGACTCTTCCTCTGCATGGCTTCCGGAACGATCAATTTCCATTTGCTTAGGAGGTGTAGTCTCTGGTGGACTACAGTTGCGGAGGAAGTTGGTAAGAGAGGCAGTGATTTCCATAAATTCTGGTCGAATCTTCGGGTCCTCTGCCCAACAGGACTGCAGGAGAGATACAATCTCTGTTGGAAGACCTTCCACAGAAGGCCTTTCGTTCTGAGGATTGCAAAAGAGATATATTTAGAAATTGTTAAAAATTATTGACATGAGAAATGAAAGTTCAGCTTGCCTTTGCCGCTGCATATGCCGCTGTTACATTATCCCTTCCCTTGAATGGAGCTTTGTTCGTCAGTATCTCCCAAAGAACAATTGAGAAACTGTACACATCGACTTTGTGGTCATAGTGTTTCTTTGCTCCGATTGGGAGTGGATCTCTGCTGTATATCTAATTTGGATAAAAGAAAAACAAGTTAGACATTACCAGAACTAGGAAGATAAGCCACTACTAGATTAATTTATAACCATTATAAGAAAAGCACCTCAGGAGCCATCCACCGGTAAGTACCAGCCTCGCAAGTCATTCCACCCAATACTTCCTCTCTAGCTAGTCCAAAGTCAGCCAGCTTGATGTACGTTCTATCCTCGGAGAGAAGTAAATTGCCTGTCATGAGATTAAAGGATATATAAGAAACAGGCTGTCTTCTGGCATAATATTTTCACTCAATGTTGAGGTGTTTGTCTGTTAATGAAGTCAATCACAGTAAAAAAGTACTGCAATGTCTAAATGCTTAGTATCAGCTTCTAAAGTCCTTAGGCATTTTAATGCACATCAGCAAAAACTTTCCGTTCCAGCACAATCTATACTTTGTTTGGTCACCTGACATTACTAGCACAGTCAGTTTATCATATCTGTTCAGGAAAACAATGAAATTTTGCTATATCTTAAGACTTGATCAGTGCAACCAAGTGAAAGAATAAGCATATCATTAACTGTTTACCAAACAGCAGCAACTAGAATATTGAGATGAGAATAGAATGAATTACTTGGCTTCAGATCACGATGAATAATGCCATTGGCATGCAGATATTCCATAGCTCGGGAAATACCCAATGCAAGACGTAAAGCAAAATCCAGTTCAAGACGCTTGGGGCGCATGTTCCACAGATACCTCTGAAGTGTATCACCTTTCATGAGTTCAGTAACTATCATCATAGTCGGCTCCAGGGAACAGCCGACAAACTGCTTCAGCAAAACATATCTGAATTAGAAGGACAAGGTAATTTAATGCAAATATGAATGGCAGTTTCAGAGAATAATGTAAGTTAAAATAGCCACAAATATCAGAGTGCTATATGAACATCTTCCATAGATGGCTATATCATTGACATGCAGGAAGACAGTATCCTCAAACCAAATCCAACAACTTAGTTTGCTTATGTAGCCTGTTAGTAGGTTGGCTAATGAGGAGGATACGGCGATATACTAGCAAACTATAATACTAAAACTTAATCACACGTTGCTGGCTGTTGGGAGCTTGAAATGGAAGAGAGTGAAGGTGAAAAGGTAAAATTAGACATACACTAAAAGAGGTAAAGAGTAAGTTTTTAAAAACCTTTACAACATTTTCATGGTCCATCCTAGACAGCAGTAAAACCTCCCTCTGAAATTTCTCCTTATGCTCGCGAATTACAGCTGATGGATTACTTGGCTGAATCATCTTTACGGCAACAGGTTTGGATTTGTAGCTTGAACAAAATGAAGTAACCATCAGTGTCACGGATCCAAATTATTCGTTAACAGAAAATTGAAATTTATCGCAGCAGTATAGCCTTCTAGAACACCACATTAAGAGCAAGCATCCAATCAAATTTGCACAATGTTAAACATAATATTGGAG
Source organism: Gossypium anomalum (assembly GCA_025698475.1). Lineage (NCBI taxonomy): Eukaryota > Viridiplantae > Streptophyta > Magnoliopsida > Malvales > Malvaceae > Gossypium > Gossypium anomalum. Next base: position 25,692,697 of record CM046966.1, read on the forward strand.
AATTAGTAAGCATGAGCACAAAGGTATTGTTTCGTAATCGGAAACAAATAAACTTTGCCTCTTTTCTCATGCATAACTGTTAAAATACAGGGCAATGAGGAATTCATTTACCACAGCATCCATAATAGAGAGGTTGCTTTAGCACGCAAACAATATCAAAATAAGATAGCATCGAGGGAGTTCAACTTCATTGAATTCGACATAAAACATAAACGATATTGTTTGATATTGACATACAACCGGCTGCTGAGGAAATTTGACACTATATCCAAGGATGTCCTGTCAACTATCAATTAATCATAATCGATTGGATGATGAGTCCTTTAACTGTCAACTATGCAATTCCACTGCAGTTCACATACACGTGGCGCTAATAACATCCAAATGTAATTAGAATCGATCGCAAATTGATTCGGTGATGAGTCCTTTAACCGTCAACTATGCTATTAACAAAGGTTCCACTGCAGTCCATATACACGTGGCGCTAACAACATCTAAATGTAATTAGAATCGATCGCAAATTGATTCGGTGATGAGTCCTTTAACCGTCAACTATGCTATTAACAAAGGTTCCACCGCAGTCCATATACACGTGGCGCTAACAACATCTAAATGTAATTAGAATCGATCGCAAATTGATTGGATGATGAGTCCCTTAACCGTCAACTATGCTATTAACAAAGGTTCCACTGCAGTCCACATACACGTGGCGCTAACATCATCTAAATGTAATTAGAATCTATCGCAAATCGATTGGATGATGAGTCCTTTAACCGTCAACTATGCTATGAAGAAAGATTCAACTGCAGTCCACATACATGCGGCGCTAACAACATCTAAATGTAGTTACAATTGATCTCAAAATCTTTTAATTGTCAACTATGCTATTAACGGAGATTGCACGGCGGTTCATATTACTTGTGATGTTATCAGCCAAAAGCTGTTAGAATCTAAAACTTCATCAGTGTTCTCAAATCTCAAGTATCAACAACTAGCTAAAGTAGTAATGATGTAGCTTATACAAATGCAGTGCAAATTCATAATCAACCAATCATGTTTCCAACTAAAAAAACTATATGACGAACACAATAGTCCTTCAATGATCTATCACGACTTGATTCTAGAAATGTTTCTTTAAAATGCAGCAAAACAAGGAATCGCAAGTCTATTTCCATGGAACTTGAAGGAACTCAAAGGGACCCCAAAAGAGAAGATAAAGCTTGTTTCTTGAACACTAAACATAGTGATAAACAAATCAAGAGCATCTTACAGACCCTAAACTAAAAGGAATCCATATACCTTTACTAAAAGAACCCAATTTTTTTTAATCAAGATATATATATATGTTTGATCAAAATAGCACTAAGATCAGACTTAAACACACCAAGTAAACAAGCCCTTACAGAAACCAGATAAACCACCTTAAACCCCTTGAAATTTTTATCAGTCCAAGAAGACAGAATTCAAAAGAAAGATGAAAACAAAATTGAATTCAAACAAAGGAGAAAAATCCAAACAAGCCCACAAAAGCCAAAAGAGCATGAAAATCCAAGAACATGCAAAGAATGTGATTAACCTAATGAAGCCAGTATCAAGAAAACCAAAATATAAGACACCCCAAAAGAAAGGCAAAAGAAAAAAAAAAGTAACTGAAGAGAAAAAAATATGAAAAAGAACTCACAATCCTTTATGAACAGTGGAGTAAGAGCCTTCACCGATCATTTTGTCAAGCAAAACAAGACGAGGATCAATTAACAAGCTTTCATCAATCTGGAAGACAAAACTGTTGTCTGAATCATCATCTGCTTCTACTTCTTCCACGTTATTATTATAGTACATTGACGTCAGCTTGAACAATGTGTCACCAATATATTGAAGAGGATAAGGTAAAGACAACTCTAACTCGTCCCTTTCTCTTCCTTCCATTGCTGAAGCTTCCTTTTTGTAGTTTTCTTGCTGCATTACACAGTAAAGAGAAAAACAAAAAGGCTGAAAAAATGACTTCTTTTATGGCCAAAAATTCCTGTATATTTATATGTGAAATCAAACAAAAATAAAACAACAAAAAGAAAATGATTTTTTTAATTATTTATATTTATTTATGAGATAAAGAGGAAAGGAGGGGTTTTGGCCCTTTGGGTGGGTTTTAAAAACGAGAGGGAAATTATGGAAACAATTTTTTTTTTGTATTGTTTTTATGGAAAGTAATTAAATTTACTCATTTTTATTTTGGTTCTGGTGCATTGAGGGTTCATGAAGCATTTTGTATCTGCATATGTGACAGATTTTTAGAGGGTAGATTATTACCTTTTTCTATTACTTTGATAAATATGGAAATTGTTTTGAAAATAATGGAAGTTTTTGGACTCAAACATTAATAGTGGCAATCAAGGAAATACAAATGGCTTTTATATTATGCCTGATTCCTTTTTTTACATTTACTCTTATTCTATTTTTGAGAGTTTTTACAATAAATGTTTTAAAAAGCATTTACACTACATAATCATTACATCTTAAATTCATAAAAATATTTATTAATTAATATTTAAAGCAAGTAAATGATTCCTAAAAATAGAGTAATTGAGTTTTTGTACTTTTCTAAAGTTAATAAATAAAGATAATTCATATTGGTATTAATTATTTCAGTTAATAAATTACATATGTTGATTTATGATTGGTTAAATTTAAAAACTTGTTAAAATTATAATAATCTAGACAAGTTCTAAAAATCCCAAATATATATAATAAATAAAAGTAGAAAAATGTTAAAATTTTAAAATACAATAAAAATCAAAAGTATTAAAATTTTCCAAAGTTTTGAAAAATATAAAAAAAATTCAAACTTGTAATCAAACTTTTAAAAAAATTCTAAAAATTTCTTTAAATCGAAAAAATAAAAAGTTAGAAATTCAAGATTTTAAAATTTTACAATTTTCCAAAACTTTGAAATAAAATTCAAAACTTCTATAAAAGAAAATATTTTTGACTTTTTTTTTCCAAAAATGGTATCAAATAGCTTTTAAATTTTAATAAATTGGTCGTTGTGGTTCCATCGGAATTTGTATGTGTAGAAGGGAGTGATGTGCCAAACTCTTATGTTGTTTTGTTTGCAAACTCTTTTTTGCAAGATTGGGGTTGTTCGCAATTGTCCTTCGAGCACTTTCAGAATACTCGTTAGCTGGGGAGGAGGCTTGATTGGGTTTGGAGTTGCCCGTTGGGTTAAGTGTAATGTTGACGCGGAGATGGCCGCTCGTCGTTGAGGTGGGTTAAGTGTAATGTTGATGTGTCGGTGTTTCAAGGTGAGTGTGTAACGAAGTGGGGCCGGTGTTGAGGGACGACATTGGGGTGTTCCAACGGGCTTGTATTGGTTTTGCTTAAGGGGTGTATGCTCCTCATATTGCAGAAGCGGTGTCGATCAAAGAGATTCTATCCTGGGTTAAGTGTTTACACCTAGATAATGTAGTAGTTGAAATTGAAATCAATTGCCTTCGAAGATTTGCTAATAAAGTGGCACACGGCTTAACATGGGCGATTTTATTAAATATGAACTACACTGATTAGGTTAATTTTAGGGATAGCAATTCAGAGCATGGATATCCGACTTTGCCTAACCAATTATAAAATAGAGTACATTACACCAATAGTCACTCAACTTTGGGGTAGCTGACAAAACAATCACTCAACTTTTAAAAAATAACAAAATAGTCACCACTAACCATTTTCCGTTACGTCTGTAATGGAGCTATCGTTTTCCGTTATTGACTTAACAGAAATGCCATTTTCCATCTCTCTCCCATCCTCTTCCCTCTTCCCCACCATCCCTCCCCCTATCATAAGCCCATTTACTTTTTTGCAGACCTCCCCACCCTTGCCTTCTCCCCCTCTTCCCTATATTCCTTCTTCACCATAATCCCCAAGGAAAATGAACCCCAAGAAGGCAACAACATAAAGTGTGGCCACAAAGATACTTAAGGGCTTGAACGTGGCTACTAAGACTGAACTTTTACGCCATATGCACCATGCTTGCACGCCAAATGATACCACATTTCCAAATAAAGCTTGAAACAAAATTGGTCTCAGTTACAAAGCTTCGATTTGCCAAAATGACAAAGCTAACATAGGGAGTTGCAATTTGCTTACTGAGTAGACCACAGAAATGAGCTCGATATTAGAACTCAACATCCAAGCGTTTGGGTCTCTTTCAAAATCAAAGTAACCAATGCAGATTGAATGGACCTAAAGAGGCAATAAAAGGAAACCAACGTTATCTTCGATGGATACCTTTTTAGAACTACAGCCTTCAATTTTAGTAGGGAAAGTATCAGTTTGAAGTAGCCAAAGCATCGTGGATTATGAAATAGCATATTAAATTACCTGATCAATGATGTTTGATGAAAGTGACGAAAAGGCAGTAGCGATGAAAAGGCCACCTATGAGCCAATTGTTAGATGTTGTTAACATGGTAGAAGGAGATGGGTGTAAATGCGGCTGAATTGGTGGGGAAAGTATTGGAGGACCTTTGTAAAGAGTCATAATGAGTGCTCCAGAAATAGATACTAAGGTGCCCAACACTTTGATCTAACTCTTTGGGCTTTTCAACTCTAGCTTTTCCATCCTATAAAATTAAAAAAAATGGAAAAACTGATATAGCTAGCAAAGATCAAAGACAACTAATTATGCCTTATACTACAAAAACAAATGGCATAATAGCAGAGACGAACCTAAAGATAACACCAAGAAAGAAAGTGAAAGTTGGGATTAAGTTGGCAAGAGCAGAAGCAAGGGTTGGAGAGATGTATCTTATACCAATGATTACATAGTTCTGCATGAAAGTGATCCTGCAAAAAACCCAATTTTATAACCCAATTTTTCCACTAATAAAGGAATTATTGAACTCTGTTTAGATTTAATTGCATACCCAACAATGATTAAGCAAAAAATTTTGCACAAAAAAGATAAAGTAATTGGTGGCCATTTTTTCTTACATATAAGGAAGCCCTAAAACAAAAATAAATACCATTAATTGCTCATCCATGGATCTAATTGATAGATAGATGAGAACCTCGTGAAAAGAAAAGTTGCTGAAAGAAGAATGAAAGAAGCCAGACCATTTACGTAGATGACAAGGACAAAGTGGCTCATTCCTTTAGACATAGCAGCTTTGCTGAGGGTGAGAGGAATAATGGTGAAGAAGGAATAGTGGGAAGGAGGGGAAAGGGCAATGGTAAGGAGGTCTGCAAAAAAGTAAAGGGGTTTGTGATAGGGGGAGGGATGGTGGGGAAGAAGGAGAGGGATGGAATATGGCATTTCTGTTAAGTTAATAACAGAAAAAGATAGCTCCGTTATAGATGTAACGAAAAATAGAGTGACTGTTTTGTTATTTTTTGAAAGTTGAGTGACTGAATTGAAACCTGAGTGACTGTTTTGTTAGCTACCCCAAAGTTGAGTGATTGTTGGTGTAATTTACCCCATAAAATATTTAAAATTTTACTTCCAACAAAATTCAAATGCATGACATTTGCCAATTAAATTATGTTTTAACCATCAAGACTAATCTTCAAATTTGATTAAAACTAACATAAACTAATCAATAATATATAAATATTAATAAAAATATTTTTTTGAAATTAAATATTTCAATTAATAATAAATAATAAATAAAATAAATTTAAATATTCTTAAAAAATTATCAAAAAAAGATATCTTATTTAACATCTTATTGTCTTAAATCTCATGTAGTTTCTAAATCCCTAGCACTTGGTTAAATGGGCAAAGATGTTCATCATATCCTTAAGGTCGTGGGATCGGTCCACAAATTGTGCCTGTGTGGTAGTTTAAATGGATGTGTGTTTGGGTATTTCATTTGGCATGTTGGTTGGAAATAACAATGTCATGTGCCAAATTTTATCGGATTGGTCAAATGAGGAAGTGTGATTTATTTGAAATTAAGATTGGTCAGTAAAAAAATTCTTTTTTGTGGGAGTGAGTCTAATTGGTGTAATAGAGGAGTCTACCTTATATGTACTTAGTTATATATTTGAAGTTTAGGTTACATATCATTAATAGAAAAATGCACATTATAATATCATAATGTTATAATAATTATTTTACATTCATTATTTAATTATATAACAATAATATATTATATGTCTTTAAACTGTATATTATTCTGTATATTATTTTATATAATATAATATGTACTAAATATAATTATGTCACATTACAAATAAACTCATATCACAATATTTATTTTAATTATATAAATATTATTTTTCTGTTAAAAAATTTAACTAATTGAATTGATCAAATAATGAAAGGAAAAATTGCAAATCTAGAAATTTCGATGACTTCATCTTATTGTTCAATTAATTTACGAATATAAAAGAATAAAATTTAAGAGAAACTATATGAGATTAAAAAAAAAAAATAAGATGTTAAATTAAATATATTTTTCTATAAAAATTGTAAACAGATTTAAATTTATTATTTATTATTATATTTAATTTAATTATTCTATTTAATTTTAGAAATTATCTATTGATGTTTATATGTTATTTATTAGTTTGTGTAAATTTTAATTAAAATTTAGGATTAGCTTTGATGGTTAAAATATAGCTTTAGTTGTTAAAAGTCATATGTTCAAATTTTGCACAAAGCAAAATTCTATATATTGTGTAACAAATGCGGAGACGAATATTGAATATTTGACAGAAAATAATATTTAATTTGAATTCAGATTTAGATATTAAAAGTTAGATAATCTGTGAATACGAATTCAAATAATTTAAAATTTACAGACATCCAACCTGTTGGTATCCCTAATTAATCCTCCTCATTTTATGATTAATGCTTTCACCTTTGATGCGTGTGCATATGGCTGTGGTGAGTTCGGAGAACCATAACTTGGGTATATAGGGGAAGTCTGTTGGTTTGGGTTAGTTAATTCTGTAGTAGCTTGTTTCAATTTATTCGGTTGTGCTTTTATATATATATTATATGCATCTTCCATTTTTAAAAAAAAAATATTTATTGGTTGAATGTTTACATAAAACAAATATTTATTGGTATACAATTTACGAAAATCAAATATAAAATATGACTTTAATTTTACATGAATCTCAAACATAAAAGGTTACACAAGTGTGTACATTTACATTAATTTTAATTAGTACAAATGAGTCTCTCACTATTTATTAAAGTAGTCAATACGAAATTGGTGGACATATCATTTTTCTACTAGAACTAATTTGTATTGGTATCAAATTATTTCAGTGTATTATTTTGAATTTAGAGATATTTTGAAAAATATATTTAATGAATATATAAAAATATTTACAAATATCAAATGTATTATATAAAATAAATTTCAAATAATGAAATTTTTATGCACTAACCGATGCACAATGTTTCGATAAAAAATTTTATTTATTACTATAACAGTATAAAATTAAAAGTTTTATATTTTTTAATATTATTCATATACCAGCTAGTACACAATATTTTAATCGGTGTAACCAAAATTGAACGAAACGGTTGGTACAATGAATATAGATTAAAATTTTAACTAATGAAAAAAAAAACAATTACACTAATTTATTATTAAAATAACCGGAACTATTAATTCGTATGACTTCATTTACCCAATATAGGAAAAGATGAACAATCAAAAGCCTAGGTTTTTACGAGAATGTTTGGACCATTGATTCGTTATAATTTTAATTTACTATAATTGTATATTAAATGTTTATTAAAATTTTATTAAAAATAATTTTATCTACTTGCTAATTAAAAGTAATTTTAGAAAAAGTATGAAACTTTTTTATTAAGTCAAATAATTGTGTCAAGTATATAGTTATGATTTAAATTACGGTTAAATTCGAGATTTAATATCTATATTTTAAATTTACATAATTTGATTTTTTTATTTTTATAATATTATTAATTAATTCAAATATTTACGCCCTTAATTATGTTGGTTAAAATGTTAAGGTGAAATTTTTTTTAACAATACTTAACTATTTGAATTAACTAATATCATTGTAAAAATAAATAATGAAATTAATTTATGTAAATAGATGTGATATAATTTTATGGATTTTGAATCTATTTCAAATGATTCACCGAAACTAGATTCCCCTCAAACTAAACTTCATCATCGCAATTACTTATTTGTTAATTTTATCAAATTATCACGTCAATAATTATTTAATTATTTAATTTAAAAAATTTATTTTAAAAAATTATCAAAATTATAAAGATATATACATTTAATATTTAAAATTTTAATTAATTGTTAATGTGGTAGATACGTGATAATTCATATGTATTTTATGTCAAGAAAGTTAACAAACATCAATTTTTTCTTTCATTTTAGAGTGATTCGACAAATTTAGATGAATGATTAATTTTTTTTATATAAAATTAAAGGCCAAAAATTATTATTATTTTCATTACCATAATAACCGTATTAAATTTTACATTGAGGATGGGAAATAGATTGATCAAGAATATTGAAATCTGAACATAGTTTATTAGGTTATATAATATATTTGTTGCAAAAAGTGTGTAAATTTAGATGCTAATTTTGTTAGCTTACAATATTATAATAGTTACCAAACATTATTTTATGATGATATTTTAATTAGTTTTATTTTACATTAAATATTATTATTAAAATTTTGTTTTGACAAATATAAAATATATTGTTTATAATATTATTGATTTTTAATTATTATTTTGTAATGATATTTTGTTGATTGTGTATTGCATAAACTAAGTGTCATTGCTAATATTTGTTTTAACAACTGAAAAATATGGTTGTCAAATAATTTACCCTACAATAATAATAAAAATATTTATATATTTGCAAAATATTATTTTGCAACAACTTCATGTTTGATTATATCTTACGTTGCACAAAAATTAAATCTCATTTTGTAAATTCAATTTTAACATTCATAATATTTGATTGTAAAATTTTATATGATATTATGGTTATTAAATTTTATTTTACACCAAAATTTTATTATATTGTTAATAAAAGTATGTAACGACAAACTTAAAGAAATTGATTATTTGTTTAAAGCAATCCTATTTAATTGTAATTAAATTAAATTAAAAATATAATAAAATTTTTAAAAAATATAAAATAATATAGTAAAAATAATTTTATAATTAAAATTAAAATAACCTATAAAATTTGAAATTTGAAAATTGTAAAATTGCGTAACATATAACTACATTTAGATATACAGTAATCAAAATCATTAAGCGCCTCCAAATCCTGGTTGTCGCTAGCCACCAGATACGAGTAGGTATACCAATCATAGCTGGAGCCATATCCTTGTTTCGCAAAAGGGCTATAATCATCCCAGCTCAGTGTTGAAGTGCCATCCACATCACAAACAAACGGACCTTCGAGCCACCTATAGTTACCGTTAAACATGACTTTCAGTCAACAATTAACAAAACAAAACCAAGAAAATCATAAAAAAAAACTTGTCGTATCAATAAACTTAATTTTTGCTAATTATCTCCCTAACAAACATGAAACAATTAAACAAAAATCACAAATCTTACACCAACTCCCTGACAAAGGCATCAACAACTTGACTGGCTACGTGCATGCATGTTAAAACATTGAATTTATGAAACAATTTTTAAAGCCCGATTTTACAACAAGTGTACAGGTCAGTTGTAATATTTGTAGTGCTACAATGGAACATCGGAATATTCCAAGGATCGAACCCAAAGGAGTTGACGATTTAATGATTTATATTAAAAAAGTACTTACAACAAAGGAGTTTAGCTAGCTACTTACTAATTGTTATAGAACGATAAAACATAAACAAAGATTTTTAACACTAATTTCTAAATTAACTATCCTAATGATTAAATTGCAAGAAATGTAAAACAAAGGAACTATCCAGAAAACAACCAATGGACTTGGTTGACTATGATGTGGTTCGCCAAATCTCGGGCTCGAGACATAAATTGCTTAAATTACTAAGTGTCTTCATTTTATCTCTTGATCTCAATTTTATTGACTTAGACGAATTAGGTATGGTTTATCTCTCAATCTCATCAGTTAATCCAAGACTTACGAATGGGTGTGCGACAAAATTACCTCTTAGTCTCACTTCATCTTGATATTCTCTTAGGGGCGTCACTACCTAAGTTCTTAGTTTTATTCAAATTAGTCCAATTTGTTACAATTGAATCATTTGTCCAAAGATTTTAATTTATCCACATCTCTATTGACCAACCTTATTGGGTTTAGTTTCTTATTACCATATTAAAGCTAACATGACAGAAACAACTAAGATGTCAATAATCATCAAACGCAAGAAAATAAAGATGAATATTGGCTTTTTAATGGAGAAAAATAAAAGCAAAGTAAAGATAAACAACTAGAAGTAAGGTAAGAAGCAAGAAACATTAATGATAGAATCTTTGACAACTAAAACTAAATAAAGCTGAAATAACATTAAGTAAAGTTCAAGAGTGATTCCAAGAAAGTTTAAAGTTTTTAACATGTAAATAGAACTAAACTACAACAAAAACTAACTTAACTAATAACTATGAAATTTACTCTAAAAAGAAAAGAGAAAATCTAAGCTAAAAATGAAAATGAAAATAAAAAGAAAAGAAAAGAAACCCTAACCCTAACCTAAAACTAAAGAAAAAGATGATAGAAACAAAAGTGAAAAACTCCTCTCTTCATTCAGCCAAAAGTGGATTTGAATAAGTGATTCGACCCTAAATTTTGGACCAAAATGCCCCTAGGTAGTTAATAATGATTGGTGTGGCCGTTGGACAAAACTACCCCTACAGTCATATTTTTTGTTGCATAAGGCATGATGTTGCAACATCCGGTTCTAGATGTTGCAACATCCTGGGTATCACGATATCCAATTTTAGATATTGCGATATCCAAGTCAGAATTGAAATTTGGAGCATTGGGGGTCTTAGTATCGCGATATCCATCCTAGGTATCACGATACCATTGTAGGTGACCTCTATTCTCCTCATTTTAGCATTGTGAGAGGTATCATGACTTTCATGCTTCGATATCGCGATATCCCATTTTAGGTGATGTTTTCGCTCACATTCGGGCCACCATCGACTCCCTACAACACTCAATCAACTGGTTAGGTTCCCCATGGCACAATTGGCTAATTTGGGTAAAAAAAGAAAGATAAAAATGAGACATTTTCACTTATTAAACGAAAATATGAAATAATAAAAATAACGAAAAACTATGTTAAAAACTCTATTTTGCTCGAGAAAAAGCTCCTTAAGTTCGTCGAAAAAGCCTAATTTGCCATATCGATTTATGGCAGATCAACTCCCCCACACTTAACTCTTTGCTTGCCTTCAAGCAAACACACTAAACGTGCAAAGAGACGACTCTTGTACTAAATCAGACAATTAAATCACATAGTGGTAAAACATCAAACTTGTATGAGAACTACCTCACATGCAACTTAAGAGTGATATTTAGCTAACTTAGGCATCCTCAATGCAAACATAATTAGTTCAATAAATTAAAGTGTTAACAAATATAGAGGAAATTAAAATGAATGTATGTACAAGTGTTATCCATTAAAATGAATTACATGGATAGCTCATAGATATAAAAAAAATGAATTAGTCATGTTCATCCAGACAAATGCAAGCAATTCAAGAATTATTGCGTTAGTGAATTATTCGAGTCCCAAAGGTCTTCTAGGTTTGTAACATTCTGAGGCTTAGGACGGTCAAAACGGTTTCAAGCACTAGAAATGGTTAAGTATATGACATTGTTTCCCATTCGCCCCCAATTTATTCATAGACTCACCTTCTTATTTCTCATTCTCTCGCTTACCTTATTTCTCCAAAATTTTAGAAGATACTACGCAATATTAGCACATACAAAACTAGTAAGTGTTAATACATTATGACTTGAAAGATTTTCTTTCCGAGCTTGACTTTGATTTTTAAAGCTCTTTTTTACATTTTGTACTCTTCCACTCACAATGCTTTTAACCCCCACCTTGCTTTTATTCACTCAACATTTCTATTTTTGTATTATTTTTTTATTTTTTTACCTCACTTAGCAAGGATTCTGTATGTACTATATCACGTAGTCTCTTCTTTTCCTTTTCGCACAAGAAGCCACCATAACGTCTCTACCTAATCCTCAATGTCCATGGCAAGGCGTCTATTACATAGTACATTTTCAGAATCGGGATAGAGAAAGGTTGAGTTCTTGACTCGTTTAGGTTCAAGGCTTCAATAATAAGGCTAAAGAAAAAAAAAGGATGTTTGAGGCTCAAAGTACAGGAACTAGTGGTATATAGCAGAAGTTAAAGCTTTTGGGCTCTAGGTTAAATCAAACAATGACTAAGGTCTTTCCCGAATTATTCACAAAACAATATTTCAATCATGCATACTTCTATTCAAATGAACAATTAACAATTTGATTTATTTATCTAAAAGGACCTATATATTTCATTCATCCTATGACACACCTTACTCATTTTCATTAAAGGTTATTACCTCTAATCTATTATACAAATTAACTAATCAAACTAACTAATCTAATATTAAGAACATCAAATTACCTAGTATTAGTCAAAATTTACATGCTTGGCAATTCAACAGATATTCACAACCCATAACCTATTGCCCAATTATTGTCCAAGAACTATGTAATAACAACAAAATCAAATAAAAAAAATATTTTTGAAAAATTTTGAATTTTTTTGAAAACTGTGCAAAAATAGAAATTATGCAAACAAAACACACAAAGATAAATTTAAAAATAGAAAATATGCAAACAAAACACACAAAGATAAAATCTATGTACACCCCCACACTTAAATTACACATTGTCCTCAATGTGTAGCCCAATACAAAAGATTAAGAGGTTATCAAACTTCCCTAAAAGGAGTATCAGTCTAGCATTGGTCATCCACTTTTACATTTAAACTTAAAGTTGTTGTGTAATCTTCAAATGGGTGGCTTGCACAGAAAACAAACAAGCACACGAAAGAAAATATATTTGGGAGATTAGGACTAAAGATTAAGAGAATTTGAGTTTTGGGGTTAAACAGAGTGAAAGTACATGTGTCATAATACCTAAATAGATATTTTGTGAAAACTGACATGGGTATCGCGATACCAAGAGTTAATATTGCGATATCCCTGAAATTTTTAGAACCCTAATTTTGAAACTGTCTTGGGTATCGTGATACCACTTTAATGTATAGAAAAATTCTTAATTTTTTAGTCTAAACTCCCAACTACACAAAAATTAAACTACCTAACCCTAAATTTAAAGATGCAACAAATTTTAAATCTGAACTAAACAAAAGTAAATAGAGTCTCAACTCGAATAAATTTAATTATTTACAAAATAAGTTTAAATTTAAATTCGCTCTCCAACGATATGTCATGCCCCTAAAGTGGAACTTCCACAAAGTCCTTAAGACTTTGACTTGTCCTTTGTTCATTTTTAGGTTGATAAGGGTGTTTTCCAGCAAATGAACATATCAAACCAGCCTTGACTTAGGTCGTGTCGATATGTAAACTTTGAGCCAATTCTTACTGAAACTGAATTCACTCCATTGCATCTTCCAAGGGATCATCAATGTCAGATCACAAACTCAATTTTTTTTGAGTTCTCTATCTCCATTTGAATATTCCTTTGTTAGGGTACATCCTCAGTCGGTTCTTATCGCGGGGTTTCTTCTAAAACGTCCAAAAAGTTTGGCGGCTCCTCCACACTCACCTCACTAGAGTTAGAGATTTTCTCTTTAACGCCCAATACTTCACCCAACTCTCTGACCTCTATCTTTTGTTGAACATCAACCTTCACATATTTTCATTCAACAATTTCATAGAGAACCTCTTCCTCCACTTTAACATTGTCTGACTCGACAAACTCGTCCACCGGAGCTTGTTCCCTAGCTCGGTGGTGAAGGAGTTCAGGTATTTAGCCCAATTGGTTCTTGATAGCTTTTGTGTTTTCTCAGAATCCCAATATTCCATTCTCAAAGGCATCATCCCAAGGTATCTAGTCATGACCGTCATTAAGTGCCTTCGAATCCTGGTTGTCGCTAGCCACTAGATACGAGCAGGTATACCAATCATAGCTGGAGTCATATCCTTGTTTCGAAAAAGGGCCGTAATTATCCCATCTAAGTGTTGAAGTGTCGTCTGTATCAGACATGAACAAACCTTCGGGCTATCTATGGTTACCATTAAACATGACTATCAGTCAACAATCAACAAAACAAAACCAAGAAAACCATAAAAAAAGATTTGTCGTATCAATAGACTTAATTTTTGCTAACTATGTCCCTAACAAGCATGCAATAATTAAACAAAAATCACCAAATCTTACACCAACTCCTCAGCAATGGTTTCAACAACTTGACCTATTGCGCACATGTGCATTAAAACTCTGAATTTATGAAACTATTTTTAAACCCCAATTTTACTGCAAGCGTACCGGTCAATTGTAATATTTGTAGTGTTACAATAGAACACTAGAGTATTCTAAGGATTGAACCCAAAGGATTCGGCGATTTAATGATTTATATTAAAAAAATACATGCAAGAAAGGAGTCTGGCTAGCTACTCACTAATTACTATAGTACGACAAAGCATAAACAGAGATTTTTAACACTAATTTCTAAATTAACTATCCTAATTGCTAAATTACAAGAAATGTAAAACTAAGAGACTATCCATAAAATAACTAATTGAGCTTGGTTGACTTTGATGTGGTTTACTGGGATAGGAAAGAGAGTTTGTATGATTCAGCAAATAAGCTCGTGAATGTGTATCTTCTGAAGCTATAATGTGTAAAAGATTTGAGGATGGATTGAATGAAGAAATCAGAGTGTTGGTTAGAATTCTTGAGCTGAAAGAGTTTGTTGTTCTTTTTGATCGAGCTTGTAAAGTCGAAAAGCTTTGCAAAGAAAAAAGAAAAGCCTATTCTGAGGCTAGAGATTCTAGAAAGAGATTTACAGGTAAATTACATTAGTCAGCATCAAAGAAATTTAAAGATTATCATCCTCGTTCTACGGCTTCTACGGGAATTTCGATTAGAGATAGAGATGTGAGACATTTCAATTCTAAACCTCAGGCGACATCCGTTGCTAGTGTGGGAAGCGTTAGAAATGCAGGACTTGAAAGTAAACATTGCAATAAGAAGCATTTTGGTGAATGTAGACTAGTGAGTGGAGCTTACTTTAAATGTAGATCATTTGATCATTATCGCCGAGATTGTCCAGAAAAGTTTACAACTGATAGAGATCAACCAGTGAAAGTGAGTAACACGGCTTCTAGAGGGATACCACCTCGAAATACTAGAAATATGAGTGGTAAACGAGATGTTACAAGAGATTCGACTGTGAGATCTGAGGCACGAGCACCTGTCAGAGCTTATGCTATACATGCACGGGAGGAGGCATCATCGCCAGATGTTATTACCAATACTTTTTCTCTTTTTGATACTGATATAGTTGTATTGATAGATCCTGGATCAACTCATTCTTATATCTGTATGAATTTAGTGTTCAAAAAGAGTTTACATGTTGATTCTACAGAGTTTGTAATTAAAGTATCAAATCCCTTAGGCAAATCTGTTTTAGTTAATAAAATTTGTAAGAATTGTCCTTCGAATAATTCGAGGTTACTGTTTTCGGGCTGACTTGATGCTTTTACCATTCGATGAGTTTGATGTGATACTTGGTATGGAATGGTTGACTATAAATGATACGGTTGTGAATTGTAGACAGAAGACTATTGAATTGAAATGTCAAAATGGTAAGATTCTTCGGATTAAGTCTGATGGTTCGAATGAATAACCTATTGTGATATCATCTGTGTTAGCTCAGAAGTATGTGAAAAAGGGTTATGATGCATATCTAGCCTACGTACTGGATACAAAGGTGTCTAAATCAAAGATTGAATCAGTACCTATTGTTTGTGAGTTTTCAGATGTTTTTCCAGAAGAATTACCTGGTTTACCTCTGATCAGATAAGTTGAATTTGGTATTGAATTAGTACCGAGAACATCACCAATATGGATAGCTCCATATAGAATGGCTCCAACAGAATTAAAAGAGTTGAAAGCTTAATTACAAGACTTGACAGATAGAGGTTTTGTACAACCGAGTTATTCTCCTTGGGGTGCACCAGTACTGTTTGTGAAAAAGAAAGATGGCATGATGAGAATGTGTATCGACTACAGACAGTTGAATAAAGTGACTATAAAGAACAAATACCCTCTACCACAGATTGATGATTTATTTGATCAGTTAAAAGGGGCTACAGTATTTTCAAAGATCGATTTGAGATCAGGTTACTATTAGTTGCGAGTCAAAGAGTCGTATGTGCCAAAAACTACATTCAGAACGAGGTATGGACATTATGAATTCCTTGTTATGCCTTTAGTTTTAACTAATGCTCCTGAATCGAATATTCAGACCGTATTTAGATAGATTTGTTGTTGTATTCATTGATGACATTCTGATCTATTCACGAGATGAAGCTGAGCATACCGAACACTTGAGAGTTATATTACAAAATCTATGTGATAAGCAGTTATTTGCGAAGTTCATCAAATGTGAGTTTTGGCTCAAAGAGGTTGGATTTTTGGGGCATATTATTTTAGCTGGCGGTATTAGAGTTGATCCAAGCAATATATCTGCTATTGTTGATTAGAAACCTCTGAAAAATGTATCTGAAGTTCGTAGTTTTCTGGGCTTAGTGGGCTATTACCGAAGATTTGTGAAAGGATTCTTAATGATTGCAACACTAATGACACGATTGTTACAAAAAAATATGAAGTTTGAATGGTCAGAAAAATGTCAACAGAGTTTTGAACAGTTAAAAGCACTATTAATGGAAGCACCAGTTTTGGCTCAACCGGAATGGTCTGGGATGTGTTCTAATACAGGAAGGGAAGGTTATAGCTTATGCTTTTCTACAGTTGAAACCACACGAAAAGAACTATCTGACACATGATTTAGAGTTGGCAGCGATTGTATTCGCATTGAAGATTTGGCAGCACTACTTATACGGTGAGAAATGCTACATTTATACAGATCACAAGAGCTTGAAATATCTGATGTCATAGGAGGATTTGAATTTACGACAACGAAGATGGCTTGATTTATTGAAAGATTATGACTTTGTGATTGATTATCACCCGGGAAAAGCTAATGTTGTTGCTGATGCCTTGAGTCGAAAATCTTTGTTTGCATTATGAGCAATGAACACCCAGTTTATGATTTGTGATGATAGGTCTATTTTAGCTGAATCAAAAGCTGAAGCGGTATTTCTTAAACAAATATGTGAAGCTAAAAAAAAATCGTGAATTGCAAGCTAAACGAATTCAATGTGAGTCTATTTCTGATTTAGAAGTTCATGTTGGAACTGATGACTATTTAATGTTCCGAAATAGAATTTATGTACCTAAAAATACATAGCTTATTCAAAAAATCCTGCATAAAGCACACAATAGTCATTTTTCTGTTCATCTGGGTAGTACCAAGATGTATAACGATCTGAAACAGCTGTATTGGTGGGCTGGAATGAAACGGGATATATCAGAGTTTGTATCAAAACGTCTAATTTTTTAGCAAGTCAAAGCTGAACATCAAGTACCATCTGGTTTACTGCAGCCTGTGATGATTCCTGAATGGAAATGGGATAGAGTTACTATGGGTTTTATGTCGAGATTGCCACCAACTCTGAAAAACAAAGACGCTATCTGGGTTATTATTGACCGACTAACGAAATCTACTCATTTCATACCGATACATATAGATTACTCACTTGATAGATTAGCAGAATTGTACATTTCTGAAATTTTTATGTTACACGGAGTGCCACTATCTATTATTTCTGATAGAGATCCGAGATTTACGTTATGATTCTAAAAGAAACTGCAAGAGGCACTGGGAACAAAGTTGAATTTTAGTACTGCTTTTCATCCTCAGACTGACGGTCAGACTAATAGAGTTATTCAGATTCTCGAAGACATGTTGAGATGTTGTATTTTAGAGTTTGATGGCAGTTGGGAAAAATATTTACAGTTGATTGAATTTGCGTATAACAACAATTTCCAAACGAGTATAAAGATAGCACCGTACGAAGCTTTATATGGCTGCAAATGTCGAACTCTGTTATACTAGACTGAATTGAGTGAGAAAAAGGTTCACGGGGTTGAATTGATCAGAGAAACTGAAGAAAAAGTGAAAATGATTCGCGACAGTTTAAAAGCAGCTTCAGATAGACAGAAATCCTACGTAGATTTGAAACGTAGAGAAATTGAATTTCAAGTCGGGGATAGAGTGTTTTTAAAGGTGTCACTGTGGAAAAAGATTATTCGATTCGACCGTAAATTGTGTTTCATTGGGCCTAATAAGATTATCGAGAGAATAGGAGCTGTAATATATCGACTTGCTTTACTGTCAGAACTTGAAAAGATACATAATGTCTTTCATGTTTCTATGCTACGTCGTAACAGATCTAATCCATCACATGTAATCTCTCCGATAGATTTTGAAATTTAACCCAATATGTCATATAACGAAGAACCGATCAGGATTTTGGCTCGTGAAATCAAAGAGTTGAGAAATAAACGCATAGCTTTAGTAAAAGTTCTCTTCATGCATATTGGGGAAGAAGAAACCAATAGTTTTTTCACTTTTGTTGAAAGTCTTCCCAATCTTTGCTCTCAGGATGATATACATTAAAGCTCAGGGAATCAGTAGAGATATCTTTAAGAAAATTGAAGTCTACCTAACTTAGATTCATTGGGCCAATATCCATTTGAGTGTGAAGAACCAAATTGAACCTTAACTCGGGCAGGGCTTTACTCAAGTTCTTTGTGGTATCTTCCTAATATTTTCTAAAGGCTTCCTCATTTGATTGGTGTAGACTATCTAGCTCAGCCTTATGGCGAAGCTCCTGAGCCTTAAGTTGTTCCTTTAATGAGGATTCTATCTTCTTTAGTGATTTGACCTCCCCTTCCAGTTGGGTGCATTTAGTCTGCTTGTCCATGGACTTAATCTTTCAGGCCATGATACAAGAATCAAGATGTTTATCTTATTCCTATAAATCTAACCAGATCGGCGTAGTTTGACTATATTCTGTTCATGTAACAGCCCGTTTTTAGGTCAAATTAGAACAATGGTTTTGGGACCACAAATCCGAAGTCAAAATATTTATTTGATTATTTTATTATGGTCTACATCATGATAGATTAATTATGTGAAAGTTTCGTATAGATTAATTATGTGGCCACGGTGGTTCGATGGTGGTGCGGTTAACTAATAGCGGTGGTATAAAAAAATTGAATGAAAGATAAAGTAAAAGATGGAGGATGACAACCAAATAAGGGGTGGTAGAAGGTGGTTCAAAGGAGGAGAAAAAGAGGATTTTTGCAAAAATGGAAAACAAAAATGTGTGCATAGCCTTTAAGGGTTAGACAACTAACTAGTCAACACTCTACTTTTTGTAAAGAGAAGGAGACAATAAAAGTAGAAAAGGGAATGGAAAAGATGAAAGAAAAAATAAATGTGGATGGTTTCATGTGCTAGGGGCGGCATACATTAGTTCAAAGGCAAGCGAGGAAAATAAGGAGAAGAAAAGGAAAGGGAGGAACACATAGAGTGAAAAATGGGGTAAAAGATGGTAGGTTGACTAGTTAAAGTAGGAAAGCAACCCTTTTCTATAATGCAATGTTGTGGACGGTTTTGGGGGTTTTTGACCATGGTTTGATTAGCCAAAATTAAATAAAAATCATGAGGATGTTGAACATTGAACATGGGACATTATGGAAACTAATTAAGCTCTTAACCATTAGACTAACTCACTTAATTGTTAACACTCCTACAACATTTATTTTAAAAACATGGTGTGACCTTTCCTAAGGTTTGAAGCAAAATTACACCACATAAAAATAATGTGAGGGAAAGGATTCGAACACAGATTATCAAGGACATCTCCACCACCACTTGATCACTAGACTTGATATTTATTTATTATCAAATGAGTAAAAGATCATCTAAAAAAAGGAAAAAAATCAGGTGCGACAAATCTCTGTTCATTAACCTAATTTCTACTAACCCAGTTTTCGGGATGTGACACCATTAATGAGAGAGGAGAAAATTCTGGATTAGAAAAAAAATAGGAACGGAGAGACTCTTCCAATTGAGGTGGTATCATGTTGTTATAAATTTGGAAGATAGAGCTCAGAGAAATAAAAGATGGCCTTGATGTAAATAATTAACGCCATGGGAAGAACTTATTTGTTGCATTAGAAGAAGACTGTTGGGGCTGAGTACTTGTAGGAGCCAGTGGCTGCTCTAAGGGTGATGTTTCTACTGGGACCTCAACCAATGGAGGATTTATATGGTAAACTGGGGACTCTGCAGGATGGGCAGACTCCGTTGGAACTGCAAGTATTGTAGGATGTGCAGGAACTAGATAGGCCTGAGTTTTAAGAATAGGGAGCCCCTTCCTAAGTCTACACCAATGTAGTTGTGGGTATTCACTCTCTTTAGTTTCTTGAGTACTTTATTCGGCTCTAGGCCTTTTTTGCTTTTTCTTTGCTGCTAACTTCTTCAAAGGAGCAATAGTAGCTCTTTCCTTAGATCGGACCTCGCACAAAAGAGATGTGATATCCATATCTGGTTCTTGATCGGGTAAAGTGTGAGATTTCAAAGAAGATCATACACCATCAATATGAGAATTAGCCTAACTCGAAGAAGAAGAAAGAGTACCAAGATGTGTGATAATCCAATTATAGCATCTTGATTACTCATTGAGATCATTTAATCTCACACTCTTTTGTGTTTATTTTTGCATAGAAATAACTTAACTGGTGTGGTGAAGTGAGCAAGCTTGTGATCCCAAGGCAAGTAAACTCCTTTGTGCAGGTGAGATGGTTTTAGTAGGTACTGAGGGATGGCAATGTGGGTTTATTTTGAGGGATTAGACTTTAATTTTATTTTGTTTTGTAAATTGACTTCCCATGGACTATTTAATGACTTTTTATAACTAGTTTGTGGATGCTTTTATTTGTTTGGATGATGTATGAAGTATGCTAGATGATTGACTAAGTTGTGTGTTGGTTAGCATGTATGTACCTTAATGAATTATGGTTAGAAATGTTTAAATGACTCGTTGAATGCTTGGACAGATGCAAAGTGACCAAATGGCAAGTTATGTACCTATAATTCACTTTAAAGTACTTTATATGCAAATTTGTTATGTTGAGTAATGGATTTTGAACTTTAAAAAAGCATGATAGTATAGGTGATTAGTTTGAATGGCAAAGCATGTTAATATCTGGTCATCTGGTCTTGGGTGATTGATCATGATTTATATGATCTATGTATACCATATTACATGTTAGAGTAGGTATGTTAGCATAAAAACAAGAGTAGGTATATTAGCATGAAAACACGGATTGGTATATGCAATGGAGTGTCAAAGTGCCATATGCTTATGCTACAACTTTTTTGCAATATACTGTACTTGGACGTTGTGACAAGCCTCAACAATGTTACGATGAGAACCTTTCGTCCAGACACAGTTTATCGCGTCATTGGGACGAGAAACCTTTTCTAGGCAATGTCACAACGTGGTTTTTTGTGTTGCCTCGATGTGGCTGCTGAGTGAATTGGGCATGTTTTGACATCTTTACAAATAAATCTTGATTTTTATACAATAAAATTAAAGACCTTAAACACCATAAATTTTTTCAAAAATTTACATGACTAACTTTTATATATCGAATTTCAAAATTTTACTTCCACTTACTTAAAAAGGTTCTTCTAGAAATTTTTGTATAATTTACATATTAGTCTTTAAACTTTATTTTGAAATTAAATGTGTTTTAACTGTTATTTTGAACTGAATTTTTCAAATATGATTTAAAATAAAATGCCCAAGGCACTTTTCATGTTGATTTTGTGAATTATGAGTATTTAGCCTATGTTGTGTAAAATTATGATTTTACCCCTACTTATATTTTGTAGTATTTTAATAGAATAAACATGTTTTGGTCCGTGTATATTTAAAAATACTTGATTAAGAATGTATTTTAGTGGTGTGATGGGTGGTTTTGTAATGTGTTTGGTGATTGGTAAGGAGAGTCATGTTAGTGGCTAATGTGACATTCCAGATTCTGGTCAGTTTGTCTCGGTCGGGTTTGGGGCACCACATTTCTCCTAATTCTAACATATAATTCACTGTAATCATCCTAAAAGATAACTACAAATGAAAATTGGAAACTAATTTACAATATTTACAAGTTAATTAAAGTTCAATGGTTCAAGAATTATGTCAAGTCTGATAATTCTCTAAATTTCACCATTGACTTCAATTGTCGTTCACGACCATCGTTGGCCTTCCAATCGACTCCATTTTTGTAAAGGTCTCTCCATTTGTCCTAATCTCGTGCATTACGAGTACCTACACTTGTATAATTCAGAAAATACTTTTGACCAAGGTTGTTATTAGTTAAATCGAATAAAACGTAACATTCCTCCCCTAATAATCCCTCACTTTGGGAATCAGGTCGCATTTGAACATTTCTATCTTGTCATCAATGTTTATAATAAGCTCGTTTCACTCGAGATTGATTGTCGATTTAGAAGTGGCCTGATCTGCCATGAATTACACTATTATTTACATCCCTTTTTACATATAACATCTTAGTATGTATTTAGGTTTTCATGGTTAAAGTAGTAATTTATGCTGTTTATAGTTTTTATTGCATTTTCAATATCTAAATAAGGTCACATGGTCTTGTAGGACAAATTAGGACCTAAAGATCCATATTTGGGCCAAAATTGCTGCTTATGTTTCAACACCAAAACACCAATGTCGCAACACCGAAGACTAAAGCAAAAACAAGTCATAGAGCAAAACTACTTGCTATGCCGTGACACGACCCTATTATGTTGTGACACTAGATCCGTGTTGCAATACCGCAGGCCCTTTTTGCAACATGGCTTTTGCGAGGCCAAAAAGTATTTGCACGTGACAATTACATTTGTTAAGGAAATTAGGAGTATTTTCCTAGTCGAACTCTAAATACTTCAAGGATAGTTTAGACACTTTAATATTCTGAGTTTATCCTATATAAAGGTCATTGTAATAAGTTTAAACACAATTTTTGGGATTGATTCTTATGTTTTTGTTTCGTTCTTAATTTTTACTTAGTTTATTTTATGTTCTTATAATCGAAAGATCCTATTTAGAAGTGAGACTTTTGCGAGCAGAGATTGTTCCGAAGCCACGCTTTCATCGATAAATCCATGAATACCTCTTTCTTTTATTTTATTCTTTATATTTCTTTCTTTAACATTGCTAATTGAATGTTTGTGTAAATATTAGAATCAATTTATGCTTTATACATATTTCCCATGTTTCAACTGTTTTAATCTAATTAATTGATTTACATGTAGAGTTCAATTTGGATTGGTTGGATCTAATTGAATGCAATTAAACCCTTGGATTGACGACCCTAGGAAGTCATCTATGTAGGAATTAACCCAAAATCGGTATTGCCTACCCAACATCACTTAGCAAATCAATGGTTAGGGAAAGAAGAACTTAAACCCTAGGCTTGACGACCTTAGGAAGTCATATAGGTGGGAATTAACTTGGATTCGGTATTGCCTATCTGTGAAAACCTTACCCTACCTCGATTTGAATTGTGTCATCGAGAGGTGAGTAGTTCTTGCCGACTAGCTAGGTTAGTAGAAGGCTGAGAAGCCTTGCTAGGTTAATTAGTAACGAACTATTTAAAACCTCACATAAATAATTAATCAGGTGAAACAATTGGATCTAGACTAAAGGAAATCGCTTAGTCGAAACAAGGAATTCAATTTATTTGGTTATTATTATTATCTCACTTTTAGATTAACACTACTAATTCGTGACTCGAGTAGGTTACTAGTTATTTTTGGTAATTGGCTTAATAGCAGTTTTCCCTAAATGAAATCCATAGGGTACGATCCTGGGAATACTTACCAAGTGTTTTGTTGTAAACAAACTATATTACAACCTGACCCGTATACTTGCAGAAGCCTCCTAACTTTTATATTTGGTTGCAGTATTCATACTCTAGACGTTAATATGTCCGGAGGCGGTGAAGTTGTTGGCGCCGTTGTCGAGGATTGCGACGGTGAAAATTGTTATTATTTTAATTATTATATAAAATAATATTATTTGAAATACAAACGAGTTAGATAGTGTACTAATTTTTTATATTCATCAATTGCGTTATTTTTATTTATTTATTATTCACCTTGTTGACTAGATGATTTAATTATGGAAGAATTTGATTATAGGTGGTTTAATGATGAAAGGACTCTTGGGACGACAAATGGAACTACATAAAAAGTTGGTTGAATGGAGCCGCGACAATCCAATGGAGCAATGATAACCTTTTTTAGAAGGATGATGAGTATCCATACGAACCTCTTTATGAGTTGTATGACCAAGACAATGGTATGCCCAAATACTCAGACGAGCCTCCTTATGATTTGCATAAGATGGCTTCACATGAATCTACTAAGCCGTCCAACTCTGAAATATTATCAAACATGTCAAACATGATGGAATAAATGAGGAAAATGCTCCAAGAAATATCTGAGGTGCTACATTCAAGGGAAGAGGTCGTGCATGATGTTTCTAGCCTTGATCCTGAGGAACTTTGTATTATCATTGACCACCTTGAAGTAGACAATAATAGTCAGCAGGAGTTTGGAACTGGAGATCAATGCGATAAGTTGAATAGGGTCGAAGTGACCTTTGATTCAATTGATGTAGAAACAGACACAACAATAGAAGTAACCACTAACATGGAGCTTAAGTTGATCTCAAATGAAAGTGTAGAAGAGCCAATACACTTTCTAGCCATAGCCGAGAAGGTGTCAGCTGAAGAGGTCAATGAGTTTGAGGTCAACGAGTTTGATTCATTCTCATCCAAAAAGGGCAATAAAGCTTGAGTGACCAAAACTTCAGGTGACATGGAGGGGAGGATTCTCGAGGTAATAATACCTTAGAAAATAATTTGGGGTTGGCTCGAATTAGGTACCAAATATCTCGTAATATGGATGTCACGATGGTCGAAAATAAGGCAATATCAATGGAATCGACTAGAAAGGCTGGTGCATATACATCGAAAATGGAACAAATGGAGGATCAAAGTGTTAAGAACGAGTTGGAAGTTCTTCTATGGTGGCAACACGGATCATCCTGTTTTTTAAAGAACTTCCATATCATGTTTGAAATTTTATTTTCTATTCATTTATTTTATTTTTATTGATCTTAGTTGTGTTTAGTTTTTTTCCTCCCACGATAGCTGTAGGTACCATTGAGTGACAAAATCGAAAAATATAATATCAAAGAGGACAAAATTTGGGCTCAATTGCATGACATCGCACCTAATATTGTGACATCCAAGACAGAACGCCACTTCGCAACATTAAAGGGCCAAGTTCATCCGAATACTTTTGAACTTTCCATCATCCATTATCGACATTTCTTCTTTTTCTTCTCATTTTTATTTTTTATATTATATTTCATATTTCTTGTAGTAGTATTTATTTTAGGTACTTTTCGTCCACTTGGAGCACATAAATCTCAAGATTATCATAACAACATGAATTCGACTTACTTAGGGAAGTTTTCTTGTTTGCACTATAATTATTTTACACTAAGGGCAATGTATGTTTAAAGTGCAAGAGGAAGTACATAAGATTAGTTTGTGTGTGTTTTCATTTGTGTGTTTACTTTGATTTAGTTAATTATTTATTTACAAAAAAAATATTATTGTTTTTGTTGCGTGGTGCTTGGATTATATTAATACTAAGAATAATGGTTGAGAATAATAAAACATGTAATGATTTTTATTAAGCATGAAATTTTTGATTGATATGAGATAATTTGATTAGTTTTAAGGGAAATTGATTAGGTTGCTTAGTTAAATTGCATAATAGATTAGAAGTACCTAGGTAAGAATGCTTGATGATTCCATATGAGATATAAGTCTTATAGATAGTCGTAGAAACATGAATGCTTGAATTAATTATTATTTATTTGATTTAATTCGAAGCATGAAAGAGAACGCGTATGGTGGGATTCTTAGGGATGACCTAATACATTGTTTGAATAGCCAATTCTCAAATGACCATACCTTAATGTTATGGATCCCTAGTCTCTTTACTTGAGCCTGATAACTCCAACGAAAATGAAACCCAAAAGACCAAAGACGAATTGAAAACTTGAACTCTTCCTTATCCTTGGTCCTTTAATACATTACGAAATAGACATCAAACCATAGACATTGAGGGTTTAGGTATATACATAATGGTGGTTTTAAAAAAAAAAAAGAAACAATGTGATACAGTGATTATAGGTCGGGCAAAAATGTGTGAAAAAAAATCTAGAAAATGTCAAAAGTAACTACGAGAAGAAAAAGTATAGAACATAAACAAAAACATTGTGAGTGAGGAAAGAGTAAAAAGTCAAGTGATAAAACAAAAAGCCACAAAAGTGAAAGAAAACTTAGTCATCAATGCACCAGAACTTGTTAAGCCGACTGTAGTTGTTAGTATTATATTGTACCTTCCTACATTAAGAGATAAGGAAGGTGAGAGAGGGAGAGAGGGAACAATCTCATGTTGTAACACCCATAACTCGATTTCGTCACCAGATTTAAGGTTAGGCGTATTACCGTAATTTACAGAACAAAAGAAAACAAATAGCATCAAGTTGTCAAATTAATTAATAGAATTTCATCATAATTCAAATTGGATAATTCATACATTTAAAAACATTAAATCAAGCCTACGAGGCCTTAAAATTAATTTAGAAAAAATTAAGGACCAATTTGAAATAAATTAGAAAGTTTGGGAAAAAATTAAAACTTTTCAAAATAGGGGCCACACGGCCGTATGGAGCAAGAACATGGCCATGTGACTAAACGTGTGACAGACTGTGTACCTTTCGAAATAAATCCACATGGTTGTGTCACAGGCAGTGTGCTAGCCTGTGTAGCATTTGAAATACCCTCACGTGGTCGTGCCGTAGACTATATGTCAGCTTTAACATATTTAGGGCACACGCCCGTGTGGTTTACCCGTGTGAAATACATAGCCGTGGGACAGCCCATGTGTACCCAAAAATGAACTAAAACATACTTAATTCACATCGAAATGCTTAGGTACCTAAACCAATTCTCAACACATAATTATAAAACTTTAAAATGCATTTCAATGACAACCAAAACAATCATCCTAAGGTCTAACCAATGTGTCATCAATGACATCATATTTCAAGTACTTACTCAATTCATTTACTTAACTAAGTATATAAGCTACCAGCACATTCAAATAACTTATTTTCTATCCCAAAATGCTATACCAAAATTCAAGCCAAACTTACTTATCTCATGCCCAACCTTTTATGCTTTACCATAGAATCAAGCATACATATCTCACTTAATTACTTATATCACATCATCATATACACATTAGCAACAACACCAACAAGTACTTATGAACCTTTACAAATATAATCAATTTCTCCTATTACATGCCATATAAGCCAAATAGAATCCAAAATCTACCAAAAGATCCCCGGATAGTGTGATTCTTCAAGTTGATCTGACCGTCCGATTATCCACAAGACTTTATTTACAAGGAAGCAAGAAAAATACATGAGTAAGCTTTTATAAAGCTTAATAAGTTCGTCGATAAAATAATAAATCTTTTTGAATTTAAACACAACAAATCAAATAACAAGATTAAAGAGTAGAGTTCCTGTCACAAGGTATTATCAAAATTTATGTCAATCACAACTCACAACAGGTGAGTATTGCACAGTACAATAATGCAAATCATATTCCAAGTTATCGTTTAGTAAGATATCCAACCACCAATATCCAGTAAAATTGTTACACAGGCCCAAAGCTTGCTAGGCACTAAGCCAGATAATTACACCGGCACGAAGCTTGCTAGGCATTAAGCCCGATAGATACATCAGCACGAAGCCTGCTAGGCATTAAACCTGATATATACACTAGCACAAAGCCTGCTAGGCACAAGGCTCAATACATTACAGTTTACCGGCATAAAGTTTACCGGCATAAAGCCTACTAGGCTTAAGGCTCGATACAATAAACTCAATACATTTCAATTTCACTATTGACCTACGTTAAATAAAACGTTCAATAATCATGAAACACTACAATTACTAAAGTAAAACAAGTGTTAAGGAAATTATCTATAACATACTTATATAAAAGAACTTACAAGACTGATTTGAAGTAACGACTCAGAGTATCTCAATCAGTGGTCAACATTATATCAATTCATTATCTCCATTTTCATTTACATACATCAATATAATCCAAAATTATGCAATTAGGTTTATATAATACATTTAAAAATGTACTACAAATAAACCAAACAAACTTACCAGACTAATCCGTAACAAAAATCAAGGTACATGGACTACTCAACAACTTTTTTCTTTTCCTCGATTTTTAGCATGTTCTTAATCTAGAATTATAATTTCATTCAATTAACTAATTCCAACAGTAAAATTAACTCATTTTATGCAATTAAGTCATTTTTGACATTTTTACAAAAGTATCCTTAACATTTCACTTGTATGCAATTTAATCCTTATGTCCAAATCATGGAATTTAACCATTTTCAATTAAATTCAAGATCAGAAAATTTTTTTGGGTCTTTATTACAGCCCATATTTACTGTTATTTCAAAACAAGTCCTCGTAATTTTATCACTTTAACTTTTTAGTCCTTTAACATTAAAATTACTAAAAATTACTTTACAAAATAGTCCTATTTAACGACCAAGTTTAATAATTTACCCTTAAAATTTAAGAAAAAACTAAAATAATTAATGATTTAATCCAGAAAATTTGATAGTTTTACAAATTAGTCCTCAAAGTTAGCTAGATTAAGCTTAAAAAAGCTCAAAAACATAAAAATTACTAAAAATGGGCATCAAACACATACCGAATTGGAAACCCTAACTAGGCCAAAGGTTCTCCATCTCCTTCCATGGCTTTTTGGTTTAGAAAGAACGAAAGAAGAAGATAAACTTGAAATTTCCATCAACTTTTTTTTAATATTTATTTATTTATTTATCTATTTACAATTTTACCCTTTTAATTTTTATCCAAATTGAACAATTTCAAGCCCATTTCCGTCCACAATCATCATCTATGGTATATTTACCATTCAAGGGGATTTAAGTGCACAATTAGTCCTTCAAATATATTAAATTTCAACTAAACAAACTTAATTTCAATTTAACTCTAAACTAATTAGGACTAAATGAGCAAATAGCCCAAAAGTGAGTGGATTTCATCATGTCCCCACTGCTTGGACTTTTTGACCATGGTTTAATCATCATTTGGTCCCTTTAGTATTTTAATTCTATATCAATCAACTTTTACCTCTTTTAAAATTTAATCCTTTTACCTTAATTAAGCAATTACTCGTAAAAATTACCAGACCAAACTTTAATTCACCTATAGTATAACTCTGTAAATATTTAATAAAAATATTTATGGTCTCAAATTTTGAAAACAAGGCCCTATACCTCATTTTTAAAAACCACTTGACTTTTGGACTAAACCACTTATTGTAACACCCCTCACCCGTATTCTACGCCAAAATAAGGTTACAGAGCATTACCGAACATATCATACATATAAACGTACATTTCTTATACAAATAGTTAATTCAAGTACAATTCATTCACAATCAATTATTTTATCCCTAATACGAGACTACGAGGCCCAAAACATGTATTCGGGGTGGTTTGGGACTAAATCGATAACTTTAGAAACTTTTAGAACACATAGAAAATTTAAAAATAGGGGACACATGCCCGTGTGGCCCAGCCGTGTGTCTCACACGGCCAAAGACACGCCTGTGTTAAAAGCCGTGTGGACATTCAAACTGGGATCACGTGGCCGTGTCCCAGCCCGTGTCCAACCCCATGTAACTCTCTAACTTGGGTCACACGGCTAACACACAGGCCCGTGTAACTAGCCCTTATGCCTTAAAAATGGCCATACACGCCCGTGTGCCAGGTCGTGTGCTAGGCCATGCCGAACCTATAGGGTATACTGACTTATGCCACACGGCCAAGTCACACGCCTATGTGTGAGGCCGTGAAGAGCATACTGACTTGGTTTCTATTTCAACACCAGAGGACACACGGCTGTGTACATGACCGTGTATCACAAAAGGCTGAGACACACGCCCGTGTCTCTGCCTGTGTGGACAAAAATAGGCTATTTACCAAGCCATTTTTCCACCCAAACTTATGCACACCTACATCAACCCAATTGGCATCAAAACAAGGCATAAATAGGCATCCACAACAACCACAACCACAACCAATACTAAAACATGCCATTTCAATATCATTTCAATATCATGTTTTACCAATTCAAAACATACCAATATCCCACCAGAAAATTTACCTAAATGGTTTCATTCAAATATGCAACAATTACCTAAAATCACAAACATACAAATCTCAAATTTAACCATTTGCTAATCAAGCTACTCATCCACCATAATCATTCATCAAGCAATTATAAGCCACATCATATAAAGGCATTAGCACATACATATATATATATCATTAACTAAAACAAATAGGCCAACTTACATGACTATACACAAAACTAAACCATAGACATTTACAAGCCAATTCTTATGGCTATCATCATCATCAACTTATGAACCAAAATGACCAAAGTCCCTATACATGCCATATTCCAAAACATAGATTCAAAAGCACCAAAACGATAGCTTGATAGTGTGATGAAGTCTCCGATGATCCCCAAATCTGAGCTAACTTTGAAATCACTATAAAACACAGTAAATTAAACAAAGTAAGCTAAAAAGCTTAGTAAGCTCGTATGATTAATAAGTATAATTACCAATTCAATCACAATTTAAAGAACATAAGTAAGACACTTAATTCAACAATTTGCAGATTTCCATGATTATTGATAACATGTATAAGTTCATCAACTTACTTACTTTGCAAATAACTTGTCGATTATCACTTACTTGCCAAACTTATTACGAGTACCTGAACTGATCCCTATCATTACTTTCGTCCTCCTACCATAATCTTTTCCTGTTGAACCATTTAGAATAATATCAGATACTCAGGAATCTCATACCAAAGTGCCACATACATAGCCAGTGCTATCTCAATCACATATCACATATATGCTCACTCTCGAGCTATCAACGGGCCTGCTCACACAAGCTGTGGATCAAGACATAGCTATATGGTGTCACTCACACAAGCTGTCAAGTAACCACAACACATGCCGATATACTCAGCTAGCGGTAGGACATACAGGACTAGCACCCGGATCACATAATCACAATAACCCCTAATGACATGTTACTAGTTTCCTATCTATTCTTAAGGTTCAACCGGGATTTCCAATGCCGAATCATCGTCGAATCATTGTTGAATATGTTCGTGGTATCATATTTATAGTTTATGCAATATCAAAGCATTCAAAATACATTTATAAATAAACTTATTACGTACGAACTTACCTCAGATGTAAAAACGATGAAATGAGTCGATTAGTCGAGTACTTTGTTTTTCCCCCGATCTAGATCCGAATTTCTCTTTTCTTGATCTATATGATATCAAATTTAACTTATTTAATTACCTCACTATTCAATTTAACCCAGAAAACTTATTAAAGAACATTTACACTTTTGCCCCAAGTATTTCACAACTTTTATAATTTAGTCCTTATTTCATAAAAACACAAATTCATGTAATTTAACCACAACCCATACTAGCCAAATTACAATTAAGTCCCTAGCAGCCCATATTTTCCATTTATTTTACATTTAAACCACAAAGTTTTCACATTTCACAATTTAATCCCTAATTTGTATTTTCACTAAAAATCACTTAACAAAACTTGTTTAATTCACAACAAGCATTCATAATCTAATATAAAAAATCAAAATACTCATGTATTCATCAATTGAAACATCTAAAAGCTTTAAAAGTTTTGCAAAATAGTCCTTGGGCTAGTTAGACCTAGTTGTAATAATCTCAAAAACACAAAAATCATTAAAAACGAGACAAAAATCGTACCTTAATGAGCTATTAAAGCTTGGATGAATGAAGAAGATAAAAATGGTGTTTTATTAGCCCTAGTTTTGATTGAAAACATGAAGAAGAAAAAGATGTTATCTTATTTTATTTCTTTTTCTATGATTATTTGATAAATTACCTAAATAACCTTTGTGATAATTCATTAAAATTCACCTAACCATGTCCATCTTTGTCCAATCAAATAATCAATGGTTTAATTACCATTTTAAGACCTCTAATTAAAGTTTCAGAGCTATTAAACACCTTTAGCTAATAGAACATCACTTTTGCACTTTACGCGATTTAGTCCTTTTTATCGAATTAAGCATTCTAATGATAAAATTTCTTAACGAAAAGTTGACACAAACATAATATCATGCTGTAGACTTTAAAATAATAATAAAATAAATATTTTAAATTCGAATTTGTGGTCTCAAAACCACTGTTTCGATTTGACTAAAAATGGACTCTTACACTTATACTGACCATTAATTCAATTAATTTAAATTCATCAAATTAGAATTTAATATAAAATTATTATTAACATGTATAATTTGAATACTAATTATAAGAACTTACTCGTCGAATTTGTGGTCCCGAAACCATTGTTTCCAACACCACTGAAAAATAGGCTGTTACACATGTGCCTAACTATTTCTAATGTTTGAACCATTTTAAGCCATATCTTTCTTTGAACTCGTACTGTCCTAAGCCTCAAAACCTTACAAACCTAGAAGACCAATGTAACTTAAGCATTCTCTCGGCATAATCTTCCAGAATTGCTAACAATTATACTTAACAAAAAAAATTTTATTCATATGATTGTGTCTGTTACATATTTGTTTGATTTATGTTAATGGTGCTATTGTTAAAAATTTTGTCATAGGAATTACTTATAATTTGTTAGTAATATAACTTTTCAAACTAATTCTAATTTACTTTAAAAAGTTGTTAAAGCATTGAACTATCAAGATTAAATTGCATGTCTGATAAGAATCATGATACCTTCAATATTTAACAATCATGTTCTCAATAGTAATAAAATCCAAGGGACATCTACTTTTTGCATGTTATATGTTTAGACTTGGTTTGATTGAGTACAATCAAAATGTTAAGTATGAGGAGCTCAAGTGTGATATGTCGTTATCTAGGTTTTTATTTATATTTATCTTCACTAACTCTAGCTTGTTTAAAGAAATAAATCAAGTCATTTTCATATTAAATTTTTTTTCTTTGTTCTTTTTTCCCATATATATGTTTTGGTTGCTTGAGGACAACCAACAAAATAAGTGTAGGGGAGTTTGATCTACCACCAATTACACTATTATTTACATCCCTTTTTGCACATAACTATAGCTTGTTTAATAGTAAATCAAAGTATCTTAATATGTATTTAGGTTTCGTGATTAAAGTAGAAATTTATACTTTTTAGTGGTTTTTATTTCATTTTAGATACCTAAATATGGTTACATGGTCTTGTAGGACAAATTGGAAGCTAAAGATGCATATTCAAGCCAAAACTACTACCTATGTCATGACACCAAAACACTGATGTCGCAACACTGAAGACAGAAGCAAAAACAAGTTTGGGAGCAAAAATGTTTGCTATGTCGTGACACGGCCTTACTATGTCGTGAAATCAGATACGATGTTGCAACATGGCTTCTGCACTACCCAAAAGTCCCTGCACATAATAGTTGCATTTTTTAGGGAAATTAGGAGTATTTTTCCTTGTCGAACTCTAACTACTTCAAGGATAGTTTAGGCACTTTAATATTCTGATTTTAGCCTATCTAAAGGCCATTTTAATCAATTTAAATACAATTTTAGAGATTGATTCTTAATTTTAGGCTATATGTCAAAGTGAGACTTTCACAAGCGAAGATTGTTCCAAAGCCACGCTTTCATCGATAAATCCATTATCATCTCTTTTCTTTATTCTATATTTTATATTTATGTCTTTAACATTGTTAATTGAATGTTTGTGTAAAAATTAGAATCAATTTATGTTTTATTCATATTTTGCTTATTTCAACTATTTTAATCTAATTAATTAATTGATAGGTAGAGTTTAATTTGGATTGATTGGATCTAGTTAAGTGCAATTAAACCTTAGGGTTAATAACCCTAGGAAGTCATCTATGTAGGAATTAACTTGAAATCGATATTGCCTACCCAACATTACTTAGAAAATTAGTGGTTAGGGCAGGAAGAACTTAAACCCTAGGCTTGATGACACTAGGAAGTCATATAGGTGAGAATTAACCCGAATTCGGTATTACCTATCTGTGAAAACCTTACCCTACCCCAGTTTGAATTGTGTCATCGGGAGGTGAGTAGTTCTTGCAGACTAGTTAGGTTATTAGAAGGCTGAGAAGCCCTGCTAGGTTAATTAGTAACCAACTATTTAAAACCATACATCAATAGTTAATTAGGTAAAGCAATAGGATCAATAGTTAGTTAGTCGAAACAAGGGCTAAGAGAAACCGATACATAAACTTAGGAGTAGATTTAGATTTAATTCAATTTATTTGGTTATTATTATTATCTCACTTCTAGATTAACACTACTAATTCGTGACTTGAGTAGATTGGTAGTTATTTTCGGTAATTGGCTTAATAGCAGTTTTCCCTAAACTGTAGTCCCTAGGGTACGATCTTGGGAATACTTACCAAGTGTTTCATTGTAAACAAACTATATTACAACCGGACCCGTATACTTGCGGAAGCCTCCTAAATTTTATATTTTGTTCCAATATGCACACTCTGGACGTTAGTACGTATGGAGGTGGTCATGGCCAGAAATGGCCTACCCAACAGAAGAAGGATTTCCCGATATTCCTTAAAATCGAGGACTACAAAATCGATTGGGATTATGAATCCCTGTACCTTGACCAATACATCCTTGAGTACGCCTTTCGGGTGTTCCAAAGATAT
Source organism: Gossypium anomalum (assembly GCA_025698475.1). NCBI lineage: Eukaryota > Viridiplantae > Streptophyta > Magnoliopsida > Malvales > Malvaceae > Gossypium > Gossypium anomalum. The sequence goes on from CM046966.1 coordinate 25,727,849, forward strand.
ATCAGCTAGCTGTAGCGTTATCAAGGCATTTTTTAAATCCTTGAGTTTGAGTTTCTAATAAATCGATAGGGCATCAAATTTATGTTATCCCCTAAATCACAAAAGGCCTTGCAGGATTGTGGATCCCATATCGCAAATGGAATTTTAAAGTTACATATATCATTTAATTTCAGGGGTATCCTCTTAATGATTAGTGTGCTACACGAGGAATCAATGTCAATTTGTTCACCCTTTTTCTTCTTTTTATGCCGTGCCATGATTTCCTTTAGGTACTTGGCATATTTTGGGGTCTTATAGATGAATTCATGGAGCAGTAAGTTGACATTGAGGGATTTAAATAAATTTAGAAAATTAGAAAATCTACCTCGTCCCTCTTTTGTTTGTCCTCTAACCTTGTCGGGAATAGTGCCTTTGTTGTGCTCGGTCTTGCTATTACTGAATCAGACACTGGTTTGGCTACCACCTCGATCTGCTCATGGTGCTCAGCGTCCTCCTCTTCTGTGGGTTTGTCGATGGCTTTAGAAACTTTCTCTTCATGGATGGGCATACTTGACGACTTTAATTCTTTTCCTGATCATAAAGTAATTGTCCTTACATGATCTTTCCCATCTCTTCGAGGATTATTCTCTGTATTGCTAAGGAGATACTGGCCATTTTGTTTTTGAAACATCATCATTAACTGGCTCATTTGGTCGCATAGGCTATCTGTTCGAGATTCGTTTCATCCAAACGCAACTTGGACTTGTTGAATATCCGTCTTCATTATTTGCATCTCCCTACTCTAGTTGATTGAATCTTTGACCAAATATAGGATGGTCATTTCCTACGGCTCTTTGTTGTAATAGTGAAGGTTGATAAGAAAGGTTTTGTTGGGTTTGTGCTTGATTTACACCTCCTTGGTTGCCTCCCTATTTAAGGTTCGGATGATCCCTCCAACATGTATTATAAGTATTTGAATAGGTATCTCGACCCTATTACTTATGTAGCTCACCTCTTTCGGTTGGTTTCAGAATGTGGCTCCATTCTCATTGGCTTGATAGACGTCTCGAACCGGTCAAGGTTTTTGAAGATTCGTTGGAATCAATCATCGTCGTTATCTTTGTTCACCGCTTTCACCATTAGAGGCTTAGATTTGTACATAAAGCTCTCATTCTACCACATGTATGAATTCATGGCCATGACTTCTATGATTTTATGAGCTCTTTCGTACATATGGAACATGAGAGATCCTCCAATAGCTTCATATAGGCTGGATATGATATGTTTGTCAAAAATGTTATAAAATATATGAATTTGAAGCCATGCTTGCAGTCCATGGTGTGGGCACTTTCTTAGCATCGTCTTGAAGTGCTCCCATGCTTTGTATAAGGATTCACCTACGTATTGTTTAAAGTTGGCGATATCTTGCCTCAACTAAATGGTTCAACTGATTGGGAAAAATTTATAGAGAAAATTTTCCACTAGATCGTTCCAATTTCGTAATGGAACTTGGTTCTAATGAGTTTAACCAATTAGCTGTATAGTTGCACAAAGAGAATGGGAATAACCGAAGTCACACAGCATCATTGGACACCCCATTGTACTTAAAGGTCTCGTAGAGTTATAAGAACCACCTCAAGTATTGGTTCGAGTCTTCCATCATGCTTTCTCGCATTGCGTTTAATGTAAGCAGGGCTTACTCGCGTAACGTCCTTTGCTCCATTAGGACTTCTTCCTAGATGTTCACTTGCTCATGTATTTTCGAATAACAAATTTTTTCAGGGCAAATTAATTACCGCGAGTGGATTGATATTCATTGACTGACGAGTGCACCTAAGTATTTTGCTCCAGATCTGGGTATGGCTCAATTAGGGTGCTGGAGTTCGGATCATAAATGACCTGAAAAGAAAATAAAAGAAAATTAAATATCATATCTATAGGTTTTAACTTTCTTACTTATCTTATTATTTGTAAAAATATTTTCAAGATCTATTGTCGAAACCTTCCCGGCAATAGCGTCAAAACATTGACCGCCTATAAACGGGTTATCGTTCATAGTAGAAATAACACACCAAAAATGTATAATATTAGAACGGCAGTGTCCAAACACTTGACCGCCTATAAATGAGTTATCATTTATAGTGCACGAGTCAAATTTTAATATAGTATAGTTTACAACGAAACACTTGAAAGTATTTTGAGGATCGTACCCAATGGAAGATGGAATAAATCTATAAAAACTTTTTTACAATAATAAGTCTAAATAGTAATAATTAATTACTATAGTATGAAATATCATAAAATAAATTAATGAGAGAAATTAAATAACTAAATAAATACACAAGAAAATAAACAAACGACTTAAATCAACAAACCAATTAGGAAAAATAATTCGTTTCAGGGATTATAATTAATTTTAGATTAGGGTTTAGGGTGGATTATAATTAATAAACGCGTAATCTACCAACTAATCCTTTCGAAAAACTCTAAATTCTCCATTAATCACATTTCCATCCACTCATTTATTTCCCCTAAGGGTTTTAATGACCACCCCCGGATGTACTAATGTCTAGAGTGTGAATACTACAATAGAATGAAAAATTACAGGGTAGTATCCACAAGTATACGGGTTGAGTCGTAATATAGATCTTACAATGAAGTAGGTAAGTACTTCAAGGATCGTACCCAAGGGAGGCGAGTACCAAATCAATCTTAACCTAAATAATTCAAGTTCTAATTAATACTTTAAGTCAATTATAGTAGGAAAGTAAAATAAAAGATAATGTTAGGGCTTCTTAAACTAAGAAAATAAAATAACATAAAAAGAGTAAAATTGTAAGAGATAGAGATAAATAAAGTAAATCACATATGAATAAGGGTGATTAGCTTGCTTCAGTAATCTCAATCAACTATTGTCCCGAGTTCTTCGTCAATCAACTAGTTGCTACCCTAGCAAGATCTTCTGATTTTCCACTAACATAACTAGTCAACAAGAACTACTTGTCTTTTGACCTAACAATCTAGACTGGTTTAGGGTCAAGGTGTTCACAGATGGGCAACAGCAATTTTGGGTTAATTCCCACATTGATGACTTCTTGAGGTTGTCAGGCCTAGGGTTTGTTTCATATTCTTCCTTTCCCAAACAATTGATCCATTGAGTAACTTTACAAAATAGTTAAGTGATCATACTTCCATTCACTAATCCCCCATAGAAGGATTAGTTCATCATGGCTTTTGTAAACAACATGGAATAAATGAAAGAATTAATCATAGGGAATTGATTGAAATAGAGAGTTTAAGAAAGATATTGATAATAAGCACGAATCCACAGAAGTTGATCTCCTTTACAATCAGATCTCTTGAAGAAAGCAAATAACTAAAACTAGGAAAACCTAAGAAGGAAAGAAAAGAAAACTAACTTGAACGGAAGAAAATAGGTTAAAACTAAGATGTCTTTTACATGTGTTAAAGGGGCCTATTTATAGCCTTTAGGTGGTTGTCGTCCTTACCCCTAGGTTAGCTGATGTTCCCAACCTTAAAGTTTGATTGCGTATACCAAAACGCCCCTACTTTGTGTTTTATTCCTGTCACTGAGTTGATATCACAACACACCAGGACCTATGTCATGACATAGCAATCAACATGTTCCTCTGTAGCCATCTTCAAGGCTATGTTGTGACACCCTCGGCCTGTGTCGTGACATTAAAGGTACTTTATCACTTTCTCTATTTTTCTTTCTATATTGCGACATTGGATCCCCCATGTTGCGACATATCATCCAGTATTGAGCCAAAATGCCCTCTAATGGTCTCCTGCACACTCACGAAGTACGTTAGCTCTCCCTTAGGCCTCATTCGACCCTTAAGGTTAATAAAAGACTTGATGTGCACATTTTATTGAATGTAAACAAAACTAAAGAAACTGAATTAAAAACATCACGAAAATGCTTATATTCAAGCTCCTTAAATATGAAAACTAGTTTAATCTGTTGCACCGAATTACAGTAGATCATTTAGCCACTTATGTTATTCATAATATTAATCTCAATTGAAATAGACATGTAAAGAACACAAATAAATCAAAAGAGAAAAGAGACTAGAATAATCTGAGATTTATGTCGAGTAGACGGACAGAGTAGTAAATTGATTAATCAGAATAACAAAATATGTCGCTTGCAAAGAAGAAATAAACTGAATACTTTAATTAAATAGAAGAACTCTTGAATTGAAACTGATTCCAAGAGAAAAAAAAAAGTTTAGAAAAGCCGAAAGAAAACTAATCTAATCCTACTCCTAAACTACTAGGGTTTTGATTGCATCTAAGATGACTTAGTTACATCAAACCCCTAAGGTCTTATTTATAGGAGTGTTGGCAGCCAAATTAAGTCTTCGACACATCCTAGGTCTTTGTATAAAGTCAATTATGTGGACAAAAATAACCCTGGCATACTTGGGCAGCAAGTCGACCTATGTCACACCATAGCCCTTGCATGGCACGACATGACATGTGGATTTCGCCTTGTATGGTTCATTTCATGCTTTACCATCGAGAAGCTTGTGCATCACTTGTCCCTTTCTTTCACGTCAGTTGGGCCTATAAATCTTTATCCTACACACTAAATTTAACATCTTAGAACTTCTTAAGGCCCATGTCAGCCTAATAGGTTACAACACTTAGAAAATGTGATAAAAAAAACACATATTTTACTAATATTTAATTCTAAATACAAAATATTGCAAACATAATATTAAATACTAAATTGCCTAGAAAATAAACTCCTTAAGTGCGAAAGTAATTCGAATTAACTACTATATTTGATGGTAAGTCATCTGGCCAATTAACAGGTCTAGGCACCAGATCCATCAGTAAGGACAATATACAAAGTATTAATGTAATTCACGAATAATTTTATTAACCAATATTTAAAAAAAAAATAACAAGTGTACTTAGATAAAAATACTACACTTATTGCACCAGATGCAACAGTCTCCCACTTGCTTTAGTGAAGTAGATGAGTCATGTTTTGCATTCCTATACCCCTCCATATGTTTCCCAGAGAACTATCTAACTAGCAGAGTCTTGGTAAAACAAATCCCCTAGGTATGACCTCATATGCATTCTTTGACTACATCCACTATTTTGTTAAACACTACCGTCTCTCTCATGATACTTTGTATAAATTTGTTTTGTCCTTATATGGTTTCTTTGAGTTTTAGCTATATCTATACTGTAGCAGTGTCATAGCTTTTCAACACCTCATATTTAGCCCTCCATAGTGAAGTTAGTAGTGCAAGCCTGCTCGACACTTATTTTGTTGGAAAAAATCCGGTTCGAAAATAGTTTTCTTGCACAATGAAAAATAAAAATTTTGAAAGTTGATTCACTTTGTAATATTTATAGCAATAAACCCTAGATCGAAATCCCACCTGTGTTTTCAGATAGATGGATCCTTTTCATTCTCAACTTTCAACCAAACGATCTTCTCTGCTATTCTCGTACCATGAATTGCTTCAAGTGTGGGATCAAACAAAAATAAATCAAGCACAGAAAATTGAAATAGTTTTATTTTCTTTTAGGGTGAAAACAAAAATTCTTTCTTCAAACTAGAAATCAGAAGAACCATTATTTTGAAAATATATATTTAATTCTTACAGAATAAAAAATATCTCTATTTTTGGGAAAAATAACGATATCTGAAAGTTGTCTAAATAGTCTTACCAGTGTCATCTATTTATAGGGAGAGAAGGTAGACCTTTGTTAAATTAGAGAAGTTTATTTCAACTAGAAAAACGAAATTCTTGTTCAACTAGGATGTAAGGTGTGGCAACCCTAGTTAATATAATAGGGTTTGTCATCCCCCCTTATTACATAAAGGGCTTTTGGGCCTCTTCCATATCGGGTTCAATTACAAGTACTTCCTAGGCTTTTAACCAAATACTTTATAATTTGATCCAACCCAGAACTTGTTTTTCTATTTGCAAAAAAAAAAAAAAAAAACGATATATTTCCAATCAAATAATTTTCTCAACCCAATTCTAATTCCGTTAAAATCATGACAACTTTACCGAAAAAGAATCTATGAGAAAATATATTTAATTTTTCTGAATTCAACAATTAACTATGACCAAATAATTTATTTCTATTTTTTAATTTCATTTATTCGAAAAACATAAATTCATTTTTTAAGTCATTTTCATTTTTCATTTTGTAGAAAACCACATTCATTTTCAAATGGTTTCATTTCTCCATTTTCATTTTCATTTTGGAGAAAACCTTAATCATTCCCAAATGTTTCCTATTTCTCTATTTAACCATTTTTATTCATTTTTGTACATTTGATTCAACATGCAATTCATTTTTTGTTTCAACGAGCTAGCAGATGGATTGATTAGACATATGCAATTGAGAATCAAATGATTTATAAATAAGTTTCCACTTTTCATCAATTAGTTATAAAATCATTTTCATGAAGTCTTTCCACTATAGTATCATAACTGAGCTCTCCCCAATGACATACCATTACTAAAGCAACTTAATCAGTGCTCTTCCAAAGACTTCATTGCAAGTGTGTTCCCTCATAGGATATTCTTAATCTCTTTGGAATGATATCATTTCTCCCAATATGATCCTATTTTATCTTATGGTAACCATTATATCTTCATTCATAAAAAGTCAACCACTATCAAATAGTGAAGTCATCCATCACAAAGGCAAATGACCCTGGTCATGTTTACTTTTCATCAATCATGTAATGCAAATGAGAGGATATCATTTAACCATGTCTCGAGATACGAATTCCAATGTTGTGAATGACACTACATACTGCAGAAGTTGTACACCCAACGTGCCAGCTTTCAGTTCCTTATCTATTCGAACTCAGGCTTTTACTTACATCAAATTGTACGATTCACGCATACATTGTCCGCCATCCACTCAGGATTTAGGTATGCCATACTATAAACATCATAAGTGAATAAATCGATAAATAGATTCAGAATCTATTCTACTTGGGTCCTATACGATGTACTATCAGTCCACTCAGTCACATCTATGTTTCTATTTTCTAAGATTCATCTGCCCCAATGCCCAAGACAAAGCATCTCCACAATTGGACTTGATACACGACATATTAGTCTTTCAATTGCTTTACTCATTTTTTATTAGACTAAGACATGTTTGGGTTCGTCTGCTAGTATAAGTTATCTTTCCGTATTACGATCTGACGACACAATACTACTTAGTATTAGTTTAAACATTAGACGACCCACGAGAAACATTTATTTTCATTTTGTTTTGCATGCAAAAACCACCTGAGGACAATTATAAAAATAATATTAATGTAATTATTTAATTTGTTTTATTAACCAATCTGTTTGAAAAATTATAAGAGTATATATATGAAAATTCTACACTTAAGGCACCAGATCCAACATATTCACACTTATGGACCCATCATCTAGGACAAAAAACACAACCTGATGTCAATTTCTTCTAATCTCGACATGTTTGAAAGTCAGGATCAATATATCCGAGAATAGTAAGATCACCTCCGGAGCACACAAGCATATAATCTCTCTTCCTCTGTAAATACTTGATTATATCCTTAATTTCTTCCCAATGTCTTGGTCCTAGATTCACCTGCTATCGACTTACTAACCCCACTGCAAAATAGATATATGGGCATGTGCATAACATAGCATACATGAGACTTCCTATTGTTGAAGCATAAGGAACATTTCTCATATTCTCTCATTCTTTTGCTATCTTAGGATAGTCCACTAAAGAGAGATGAAATCTCGATATGTAGTGTTGATTTTCCTTCTTTGAACCAATCATTGTATAACATCCTATATCTTTTCTATGTGTGAAGCCTAAGATAGTGCTATCACTTTGCTCTTTCGACCCCTTAGGATTTGAATGCCTAGAAAAAAATGAGCGTCTCCCAAGTCCTTCATGCTAAACTATTGAGTTAGCCACAATTTAACCGATGACAAATTTCTTACGTCATTCCCAACGAGTAAAATTTCATTGGCATATAGAACGAGAAATACCACCTTTCCATCCCATAAACATTTATAAACACAAGGTTCATCTACGTTTTTCTCAAATCCAAAAGTCTTGATAACTTGATCAAATCTATGATTCCATGAGCAGGATGCTTTCTGAAGTCTATATATGGATCTAAGTAATTTGCAAATTTTATGGTCGTTTCCTTTAGCTATATGTTTAGTGGGTTGCATCATGTAGATACTCTGTTTAAGATAGTAGTTCAAGAATGATTTCTTGAAATCTATTTGCTAGATCTCGTAATCGAGAGTCACCACAATAGATAGCACTATGCAGATTGACTTGAGCATGGCAACCAAAGAGATGGTTTCTTTATAATCAATACCTTCTATCTGAGTATAAACTTTTGTTACAAGTTTGGCTTATAAGTTTCCACTTTTCTATCTATATGTCTTTTCCTCTTGTAGATCCACTTACACCCTACGTGTTTTATCCCTTCTGGTAAGTTTACAAGTTCCACACTATGTTGGAACCCATAGAATCCATCTTAAATTTCATACCTATTTTCCAGATCTTAGAATCAACACTCTGTAGTGCTTCTTCAAAGGTGAGTGGGTTATCATCTTCTTACTTGGCAGACTCAGCGTTAGAAACACTTCTGCCAAATTAGAAGACCTTAGTCTCACGAGAAACCTTTCTACAGCGATGAAACACCCTATGTTGTTGATCTTTTGCAGGTCTCCTATTAGGAGTTGGTTTTGGATCCGATTTTGTAGGGTTTTGTATATTTCTGAAGAGTTCCTCAGGTACCTCTTTACTTTAAGGTTTGAATTCATTCTTATGGGTTATAAAACAAACCACCCTTTTATTCCCTTTGGATATCCTACAAACATGCACAATGTTGTCTATGAGTCTAACTTCCTCGCATCTTTACGTGGGTCAGACATCCCCTAATTCTTAAATGATTAAGATTCAGTTTTCTACCATACCACACTTCATATGGAGTTTTCAATGTTGCCTTAGTTGGCGCACCATTCAGTATATAGTAGGTCGTTTGTGTTGCATATCCCCAAGAAAAAATTGAAAGTTTCGAATAACTTAACTTGAATGTAACATGTCTAACAACGTTCAATTCCTTCTCTCTACCAAGCCATTCAGTTGTAAAGTGCCTGACGCTATTAACTAGGATATAATACCATTCTCTATGAGGTACCCTAAGAATCCATTAGATAAATATTCTTCACCTCAATGAGATCGAAATGTCTTTATGGGTAAACCTAGTTGTTTCTCCACTTTCACAGGAAACTCTTTGACTTGATCAAATGTAACAACCCACCTGGTGAAGTCTCTATATATGGTTACTGTTTGGAGTGTTTTGGGTAAAATAAGCATAGAGATGAGTAAGTAAAGTGTTTGCTTTGACTAAGTGTAGGATTATATGTATGCACCACTTGGAAAACTCTTAGTTTGGCAAAATCTATGGTTTGGCAGATCCTTCTATTAAGGATATGCCACCCTAGATACTCTGGAGAACTCGTTAAGGTCGCAGTTAAATAGATTTATTTATTTAATAATTTAATATTTTATTAAGGTAATTCAGTTAGTGAAGTTGAGGTTTAGTTAGAATGGAACTAAGCTACTATAGATGAAAAGACTTAAATTATGATAAGCGCACTTAGTCGTGGGAATCAAGAGTGTTAGTGGAATTATTTGATTTTTCCACTAAACATTGTCTCTAAGCTTAAGTATATAAGGATAGCGGTGTCTTAGTTGAAACCTTTGTGCTATCTTTGTTTTCTTCATTTCCTTGATTTTCTTTGAACTCTCTTAAAACTTAAGTCCAGAAAACCTCTCTAGTTGGGCTCGCTGTATTCAGCTAATTTAAACATTCGTTTTAGCTTACTGGAAATTGTTGATAGACCCGAGGATATTCTCAAAGTTATTTTCGTGTTTATGGCTCTACATGCATAGCGATTAAAATGGAATGTAAGGAAAGAAGCTTCCTAGTTCTGGTTTAAGAGTGGATTTTTCTTACATGCATGTTTAAATTTGATGGATCAGTGATCTTTTATGTTTAATTATCCTTATTTTTAGCTCAAGAAGCTACTGAACGTCCGAGTGATAAAGGTAAAGTTATAGACTTTGCTATATTTCTAGTGAGTTACTTCTTACTTCTATGTGTTGTGGTTTTCCTTATTATAATGTTGTAAGGTAAGTATTCATACTTTGTAAAGGATAGAAAATGTATGTGTTTGAATAATGGTTGTTCAGAGTCGTCAGTTTGTGTAACAACTCGTTTTCTAGAGGTGTCAGAACTAATGGTTTTGGGGCCACAATTCTAATGTGTTAGCCCATAAATATTAATTATTTAATATTTACAAGGTCATTAGTTTTTATATTAAATTTTGGTTAAGATATTTTAACGTATAGATAGTTAATTAACTAAAAAGGACAAAATCATAAAAGCTGCAAAAGTCGATTTCTATTAGTTAAAGGTACTAAATGACAATTGCAATGTAAAATAATGGATTTAAATGGTAAATGTAACATTTATTTATTAAGTGGATGGTTATATCATTGATTTTAATGAACCATTAAGTTAAATAAAAAGGGTAATTTAGTAATTTGATAAGTAAATAAAATTAAACTAAAAGAAAAAAAATAGGTTGTCATCTTCCATAGCTATCCGCTGATTTTGAAGAAGAGAAAACACCATTTTTCTAGCTTAAGTCACTACAAAGTTTAAATTAATGCATATCAAGAACAAGTAGATAACCGAGGAAAATGAAAAGTTGTTAAGTAGTCTCTGAACTTTCACTGTCTTTGCAATTTAGCCATGGTAAGTTTGTACAGTTTAGTTTTATATAAATTAAAATGTTATAGTAATTGTGAATTGAGATTGATGGATATTATGAAATTATTGAATTGTAGTAAATGGATGTGAGTCGAGAAAGTATTTGATTTAAGCATTGTTACTCGATAATATATTGAGCCAATGAACGTAGGATAGGATACAATTTGCATGCCAATAGGTTTTAATGCTAGTGATACGGGTTTGATTTGTGATTAGATGGTGATTATTGATTCGTTACTGTTCATTGAATATACCGAAGTCCAACATTCGTTGTGGACTATCTTGTTATATTTATAGTGATTCTAGTGTGTTATCGGGGGTGGATGTGAGGCCTTCGGCATGACACTTAGTGCCTAGGTGTGTTATCGACTGGTTAAGCTCATTCAAGCATTCTGGTGTGTTCTAAATGGTTAACCGCATATTTGAATCCATTATATCGTTCACGGGGCAGATTTTTAATGGTCATATAATTTTCTGATTGGTAAGTTGAGTTGATATTGAATGATCTAGTATAATTGAAAAGATTATATATTATGACTATTGATATACAAGACTCACCTATTGAATGTTGTGATTAACAAGATTATAGTTTATTAATTGTTACTACATGATTTATGTATTTATACGGTAAGTTTATCGTTTTAACCATTGAATTAACTAAGCTCTAGTAAAGCTTACTCGTGTCATTTATTTTATTTCTTTGTGCATTACATTTTGTGGAATCGGGCGATCAGATCAACTTAAAGAATCACACTATCCAGATATCTTTTAGTAGTTTTTGAATGTTTAATTTTGGGTTATATGACATGTAATGGATTTGCTTGTATATGTGTTTTTTTCTTTGGTATGAATATGTTTCTTGTGAACTTGATTTTGGCTACTTAGCATAAGTTTCAAGGAAGTATTTGAAATATGGTATATTGGTTGTGAATGGATTGAATGGTAATGGTAGGTTTGGCATAAGGTATTATAAGTATTTGAGAACTTAAATGAAGTTTAGATTGGTATGAAATGTGAATTTGAATTGGAAATTGAATTGTGGTGTTAATGAGGACACAGTGGTTAGACACTTAGGTTGGGTGGTTTGTTATGTTTTAAGTATATTTGAATGTGTTTCGAAGGCTTGTAAATATGAGATTTTTGTTTGGCTTGGTACCAAAGAATGGGTAGGGTTTTGGCTTGTTTTAGAAGCAATTTAAGGTGAACACGGCCTGGACCACGAGCTCTCACACGACCATGTGCCACACACAGTCTTCTTGATTTTTAGGTGTAGGGTTCTCCATACAGTCTCAGAGATGATACACCCAAGCCCGAGAACGCCCTTGGACCAGCTCACCAAGTGTGGCTTGCAAACTCATGCAAGCTGACTTAGTTCAATTCTAGCTCAATGGAGCTCAATTCAGTTTGATTCTAGCTTATTGAGCTCAATTTTATCCTTTTAAATTTATTCGTTTTAGTTGCTAGAATAATTTCATGCTTTAGCTAAGTCAATTAATTTGCTCATAAATATGAGTTAATAAATATGTTTTAATCTAATTCTAATTAAATAAAGTGTTAAATGTGTCTTAGTTTAATGCATGGTTTAAATGTGTCTAAAGTAGAGAAAAATTAATTTGTGTCTTAGTCTATTACATGTTTTTAATATGTCCTAGCTTTAGTCGAATCATGTCTTAAACTAATTAAATTTGCTGAATTGAATGTTGCAGCTACATACATTGGACGACTTGATTAATGTGAGCTGATGATTTAGTTTCTCCAAACACCCTTCCGTGAACAGCAAAGGACAAGGGAGAGCTAATGTTTCTTCTTCCCAAGTTGGCCATTTAGCTCTCCAAGCAACCTTAGAGAGCTTTCACATTGCTGGACGTTCTTTTCACATGGGGTAACCCTTCGGTCATTTCCTTTCACACACAAAGGGCTTCTCAATTTTGTTGGTTCACACTCCATGGCTATTGAAGTGCCCTAAGGTGCTATTAAAAGTCCAAGACTAATCAGTTCTTCAAGGTAGCTCATTCAATCACTTTGGCCGAACCTAATTAAGGCCATTCAACTCATTTCAGCTTCCTACTTGATTCCATTTAATTTAAACTAATTGGAAACAGCAAAGGCCTTGTCTAATGGCATCCCCAGTACAAGGAAGGTTCAAGGAAATTGCTTGGAATTTTCCAGGAAGCTTCAGCACATTTAATCTAAATATTTGCTGTCCATTCAGCTCCCTAAGTGCCTATTCGGTTAGGCATTTTATTTAGCTATAAATAGCTTGTTTTGTGAACGTTTTCGGGTTAGACAATATATCTTGACATTTTTATGAATTTTAATTCATTTGTGAGTTTATTCAACTCTCTAAATTCATTTAAGACTCAAGTAGACTTATCTAGCTTGCTAATGGCGTCTTTCTTGTTTCTTTGAACTTATCACTCAATCCCGAGTATGTCGTTCAACCATTTGATACCTTTGGTTCCTAACTCTTTATAGTTAGCCAGTCAAGGTCCTTTCCAGCACCTTAAGTAACTTATAAGTTTCGGGTCAATACACTCCATAGTATTTGTTCACTCTTGTCCTCAAGCTCAACTTTCCATTCTATCCAACATTCTAATTTGTTTGTTTCAAACCTTAGCTGAATCTTCATCCTCATTCACCTAGCCATTTCCATCATCATTTCACTTAACCAATTCTGTCCTTCTCGTTATTCCCCATTGTTTAAACATCTAGCCAATCCTATCCTTAATCCATCCTAAAACTCTTTGAAAACCTTTCATTTAAGCCTGCACTTAGCCAAATTCAATTAAACTTTGAATTGAATGAAGCGTCTCCATTTTACGATCAAACACAACAAACGACGCGAATCAACACTGAGGCGAGTTCGCATCATTTGGTATCAGAACTAGCAAAATCGAGGAGAACCGACGTTCTAAAGTTGCTGGAGTAAGTTTGTGAAAAACAATATTTCAAAAAAAATTCGTGTATTAAAAAAATTACAAGAATAGTGTAATACAAGTTGTACTGAATTCATATATATTGTAAAAAAAAAAAGAAGTTGCTTTGAAAGTGTTCAAATTCGTTTCCGATCATCAAAGTGTATTTTTGCCCAAAAAATCAACCATCACGCCACACTACCATACTTTTATTTTATTTTCTTTTCTTTCAGCCTACCTAATACCAAACATCATCTTTCTTTGCAAACCCTTTTGAAGCCAACCTCTAGACTAGCTTATAAGTCTAAATGAGTTGATTTACGAATTCTGAGAGGAGAATTGAGTAGTAAAAGGCACGAGCATTGTCAGAGCATTAGAGAGAAGAAAAAGCCAAGTGAAGAGTGTAAATACGAGTTGAGTGCCATATTATCTTTCTTTGTGATTGGATTCATGAGGTTTGTATTGGTGAGGTATTCATTTTCTGTTTTTAATCAATTTTTCTTTTCATCAATAAATCATGTTTCAAGAAGAGCTTTCAGAATTAGATTTTCAATATGTGATGAAAGAAATGCGTAGAATTGTGAGATCTAAATTTGAAAGGTTGCATGAATGATTGGACTGATTGGAGGAAAGAGACCAACAGGAACAACTATCTCCAAGTCAATAGACGGAGTCAAGATCATCACGGAGACAAACATCCAATGACTATTTGAGAAGAGATCTATATCGTGATTCCTACTCATCAAGGCAGTCGAGTAGAAAGAAAGAAAGCTTCGAATCCGAGGTCTTTTAAGAGGACAAACTAGAAGGTAGATATATCTTTTCAAGAGCATCAAAGTACTCATCCACGGATGATTATTCACGAAGAGTTGATTGTGACCTATTTGTAGATGCTTTACCTTTCTTTGAACGAAAAGCTTGTCTATCTGATTCATTTGTATCCTCTCCATCTTGTAATGAAAGGAAGAGACAAAAAGAAATAAAAAGAAAAGATAGGCAAGAAATGTTAATGCGAGAAAATGAGCGGATCTTAAACGAAATCGAGAGAAGAAAAAGAGAGGTGAAAGAAAAAGAAATTGAAAAGAAAAAAAGAGATTGAGATTGAGATTGAAAAAGAGTGTGAGCAAGGAACACAAATTGAAAACGAAAGAGAGATTGAAGAAAGAAAAGAAATTGTGAAAGAAACGAGTGCCATCGAGTTCTCAAAAAAAGAGACCGAGGTAAAAGAGAGAGAATTTGAAAATGAGTTAGAAAAATAAATGAGTGAAAAAGACAAAAGAGAACAAGAAAAAGTGAGGGATGTCTTTACTAACCAACATGTGACTTTTCCACGTATTGTTTCTTCTTTTCAGGTTTTTAAAGATTCGTTTGACAAGTTTCAACTTCATTATCTTCTTGAAGAGAGGCAGTTCAAGTTGTTCTGCAAAGGTAAGATCGTAAATGACCTTAGTCCACAACTGCTTAAAGGTAAGCAAGGTAAGGGTTCCCTAGCGTTTGAGATTCAACAATCCCACTTGAATGTTATTGATAAGGTTGCCAAAGACTTAGCTTTAGAAAAAGCTCCTTACCTTGATTTGTCTAAGTGTCACTCTTTGATTGTTGATGAATTCATTTTAAAACATGGCATGAAGAGCTCTTCTACTAATAAGTATGTCGTTGGCAAGTTTGATGATGAAGCAAGATTAAATCGGCACAAACAAAATCTGGACTTGTGTGATAAAGAGTTGATATCAAAACTATTTGTTTGTGATGATCATGTGACTTCTCTAATTTGTTGTGTGAAATCCACATGTTTGAGCAAGTCTGTTCTACTGAAATTTAAAAGGTTTGTTTGTTCGAGTATGCGTACGCTTAAATCCTTATTGTTTAACATGTGTGAATTATTAGAGATAAAGAGATTCTTTCTGCATTTTGGAACGAGTAATCAAACTCGTGTGTTCAAACCTGGAGTTCATTATTTTGGTTCAGGGGAAATCAAGCATCCTAAATTTTGTGCGAATAATTCATGTTTATTTGATGCTTGGCCTTTAACTAAGGAAATGAAACTTGAAGACTCTGATTATAACTTAAAATCGCTCCTTGTTCATTCTATGTTGCAGGTTATAAAATTCTTGATTCATCATGAAAAGGTAAGACCCATCGATGTTTTTGAATCACGATAATTAAAGTTGAATGTTGTTGAGAAAGTTACTGGTGACATAGTTTTCAAAAGACCTCCTTATTTTGCTTTGGTTGATTGTCATTCTCTGTTTGTTGTTGAAAATTTTGTTTTAAGTGGAGGCATGAAGAGTTGTTTACTTGATGTGTTTTGCGTTGAAAAATCTATTGATGACATTGGAATAATTCAGCTTGCGCAAACTTTGGACGTGCGGGATAGCAATTATTCACATAAAAATCTTGATTTATTCAATTGTGATGGTTATGTGAATTCTTCATATTTTTGTGCGAAACCCTCTTGTATAAGCATGCCTTTGCGAATGAAATATGAAGGGTTTGATTGCTCGAATGTATGTATTCCTAAATCTTGTTTGCTTGGCATGTGTGATGTCTTGGTGAAAACGAAATTTTTGTTGCATTGCGAAACGACCGATCAAAACCGTGTTTTTAAACCTGGAGCCTGTATTCCTAAGTTGATGTCAGGCGAAGGTGAGTATCAAAATTGTATTTTGAATCAATGTGTTGACCCCTTCTATTTGTTCCAAGTTTTATCTTTATTTTGTTCGAAAATAAAGCATGTGAATTTTGTTGGCTTTCAAAGTCAAAATCAAATTTTTTATTCTAGAAATTGTTCTATATTTTGGCTTAAAATATTCGAGTATGATTTGCTTGATAATGAGTTAAAATTGCTTCATGTTCTTTCTACGATGCTAGTCATGAAACTTTCAAGTCAAAGTGAAATGGTAAGAGAAAACCTCATCTTTGATCCCGATGATTATTGTTCTATATCAGTGTCTAAGAGATTTGAACCATGGAAAGTTTATTTCCAAAACTATAGCTATCGATTGCCTTTTGATTTAGGTTTGTTGCCATCAATGAATTTCTTCATTCATTATGATAAAGTAAGACCAACTTCTATTTTTGAACCCGGGATTGGATTACGTGATCAATTTTTGATTCATTGCAGAAAGGTAAAATCAACTTTTGTTTTTTATCCTGGCATTGGTTTATTTGCTCAATTTTTGAATAACATTCTAAAAAGTTCTCTTGAGATTATAATTTCTGTTTTCACTAAACTATTTCATTCTTGTGTAGGTGACACCTCGAAATGGTTCCTTCTAAAGAGGGAGGGTACGCAAACAACCTGTTCTCTTTTCGAGGTATTTGTGAATCTCAGGTTCTTGGCAGCATTTCTGTCAAATTCATCACCCAAGAGGTTCGTGACCAAGAAAGATTATTCGCGATAGTAACATAGTAACTGAGTTTGCATTCTTCTCTATTCATAATTCCTATCAATTAAAGAAATAGCATCCCTCTCCTTTCAAAAAAGCCTTTACGGTGACACAAATGAGCCCAAAAGAAAGAGGGGATATTCTCTGCTCTGAGAATAATATTTTGAGGACAAATTGCTTTAAAGAGAGGGGGATGATATGGCCACGCTTGAGAATGCCCTTGGTCCAGCTCACCAAGTGTGGCTTGCAAACTTTTGCAAGCTGACTTAGTTCGATTCCAGCTGAATGGAGCTCAATTCAGCTCGATTCTAGCTCATTGAGCTCAATTTTATCCTTTTAAATTTATTCGTTTTAGTTGGTGGAATAATTTCACGCTTTAGCTAAGTCAATTAATTTAGTTTTAGCTCATAAATATGTGTTAATAAATATGTTTTAATCTAATTCTAATTAATTAAAATGTTAAATGTGTCTTAGTTTAATGCATGGTTTAAATGTGTCTAAAGTAGAGAAATTAATTAGCTGCTATTGAATTTAATTTGTGTCTTAGTCTATTACATGTTTTTAATATGTCCTAGCTTCAGTCGAATTTATCATGTCTTAAACTAATTAAATTTGCTGAATTGAATGTTGCAGCTACATGCATTGGACGACTTGGTTAATGTGAGCTGATGATTTAGTTTCTCCAAACACCCTTTCGTGAACAGCAAAGGACAAGGGAGAGCTGTTGTTTCTTCTTCCCAAGTTGGCCATTTAGCTCTTCAAGTAGCCTTAAAGAGGTTTCACATTGCTGGAAATTCTTTTCACATAGGGTGACCATTCGGTCATTTCCTTTCACACACAAAAGGCTTCTCAATTTCGTTAGTTCACACTCCATGGCTATTGAAGTGCCTTAAGTTACTATTAAAGTCCAAGACTAATCAGTTCTTCAAGGTAGCTCATTCAATCACTTTGGACGAACCTAATTAAGGCCATTCAGCTCATTTCAACTTCCTACTTGATTCCATTTAATTTAAACTAATTGGAAACAACAAGGGCCTCGCCTAATGGCGTCCCCAATACAAGGAAGGTTCAAGGAAATTGCTTGGAATTTTCCAGGAAGCTTCAACACATTTAATCTGAATATTTGCTGCCCATTCAGCTCCCTAAGTGCCTATTCGGCTAGACATATAAATAGCTTGTTTTGTGAACATTTTCGGGGTTATGAATTTTAATTCATTTGTGAGTTCATTCAACTCTCTAAATTCGTTTAAGATTTAAGTAGACTTATTTATCTTACTAGTGGCGTCTTTCTTATTTCTTTGAACTTATCACTGAATCCCGAGTTTGGCATTCAACCATTTGATACCTTTGGTTCCTAACTCTTTATATTTAGAGGGTCAAGGTCCTTTCCAACACCTTATGTGACTTATAAGTTTCGGGTCAATACTCTCCATAGTATTGGTTCACTCTTGTCCTTAAGCTCAAATCTTCGTTCTATCCAACATTCTGATTTGTTTGCTTCAAACCTTAGCCGAATCTTCATCCTCAATCACCTAGCCTTTTCCATCATCATTTCACTTAGCTAATTCTGCCCTTCTCGTTATTCCCCTTTGTTTCAACATCTAGTCGATCCTATCCTTAATCCATCCTAAAACTCTTTGAAAACCTTTCATTTAAGCCTGCACTTAGCCAAATTCAATTAGACATCGAATTGAACAAAACTTCTCCATTTTACGACCAGACACAACAAACGAATCGAATCAACACCAAGGTGAGTTTGTATCAAGAGAGTTACACGGTCTGGTGACACGGTTGTGTGACCTCACTTCGAATACATACATAGTCTGGCGCATGGCCTACAACACAGCCATCTGACCCTATTTCGAATATTCACATGGGCTAGGACATGGCTGTGTGACCCATATTTCAAATTCTACATAGTTTGGCCATGCGATGGTGTGACCCCTGTTTTCAAAAGTTTTAGATTTTTCTAAAACTTTTTGTTTTGTTTCAAATTAGTCCCTAATTGATCCCAGACTATTTTTAGGCCCTCGTAAGCTCGTTTTAAGGTTCATAAATGTGATTATACTATGATTGAAATATATATTCGAATGCTGATATTTAAATTAATAAATGATAGTATAATGATGTAAATTATTTTGTTATGTGTTGTAATACTTCATAATCCTAATCTAGTGACAGAGACGGGTCAGGGGTGTTATAGTTTGAGTTCAGTATGTCTAATGTTATAAAGTGAAAGCCATTCTCATGTTAAGTCACAACCATCTATTTCTGATATGAAATATATGAAATGGTCTTATATTTGGAGATGAAGATGAGGAGATATGTTTGTGTAGCCTCCGATAGGGCAGATATATTGCAAACCGGATTGGCAGATCATGATAAAACATGTTATACCTAATGATACTTAAATGAGAAGTTAAGGGGGAGAATGTATATGAATGAAATGGAATTTTATGTTATGTAACTCATTCTGTAAACTGGGTATGTGGTTAACATGAAAATGGATTGTCTGAGTTATGTTGAGTTAGCATATAGAATTCACCCATATGACATGCCATCGGCGTACTGAGTCTGTCTGTGATCTGAATACGCCATTAGGCGTACTCTGTGTTAATTTTTGTGAAATCCTTTTGAAAGGCCCTATTTATACAGTCAATATTCATTTAAGATCTCTTTGCAACTCACTAAGTTCTTATGAACTTACATCGTTGCCCTTTTCCTCCTCAGGCTTGCCGTTTGAAGATTTTTCTGAAGGACTATGCCAAGAAGCTATTACTACCATGAGATATTTGTTTTGCTTGTATCGTGCATGATATGTGGGGTTGACATCTATGTGTATTTTGAGAAGAATTTGTATAAAGAATAATTATCTATTAAATTATGTTTTTAATGAAGTCTCTTCAAAGTTTTATAGTATGGTTTTCAAAGAAATATACTTTGATTAATCAAAAATCTCATCCTAAAACTTATACGCCACATGACTTATACTTTGTTATTTTCAATCTGTTAAAGGTTTTATTTAAATACTAAAATTATGCAAATTTTACACCAAACTGGTTTTAGACTTAAATAGAATATTAGGTAGTGACACATCATACTTTGATCTTTCTAAAGGATCGGGTTTGGTGTGTTACCTAAAAGGTTTCACTCATGTAGTGCATAAGGTATACGTACCCATATATTGAATAATCATCAATAAATGTTACATAATACTTATAACCATATCTTGCACTGACACTCATGGGGCCACATTATGTACAAGTTCTAGGGGTTTTACGTTTGCATTAAAAGATCACTAGGTCATCTTACCTTCAAAACAATATTCACATTATCGAAGATCTATTTCTTTAAACAAACTTAAGATGTCGTCTTTTACAAGTCTAATGATTCTTTCTTGATTAATATAACAAAGTCTCAAATGCCAAAGGTATACCTCATTAGAGTGAGAAGTTTTAAGTATTTTAGTTGTTATTTTAGTCTCAGGCAGTGCGTACATATTTGGTTTGTTAAAATAAATATTATTGGCATCCATCCATCCAAGATAAGATTATGATTTCTAAATATTCCAATTCTATTATTAAAAGTCACGGTCAAGCCCTCTTTATATAAACATGCAATTAAAATTAAGTTCTGTGTGAAACTTGATACATAGAAAATGTCTTTTAAAACAATTCTCCTAAAATTATCAAAATAAAGATGTACATCTCCCACTACTTCAGCCGCTACAATTGTCTTGGTTTCAATCCGCAACGATAGACTCTTATCTCTAATATTAGTGACTCCCGAATCAATGACTTAGTATGTAGACACTCAATTTTGCCCGGGCCCAGAAATAAGTCCAAAAAAATAATAATAAACCCCCCCAAAAAAAACGAAGTCCAAAGTTCAGTCCAGAATTACAAATATAATTTGGCCCGATCTGTATGGCCCATTACTTGAAAAGATTTAAGGTCCATCTACAAGCTTGACTGACATGGAAATAAAATCTTCAATGATATGCAATCTTAGATGTGATATGCAATCTTAGATGTGATATGCAATCTTAGATATGATTGCAATCTTAGATATGATATACAATCTTAGAAGATATGATTTTGTAATCTTGGAGATTTAATTTGTAGATATCTTTTAATCTTAACCGTTGATGTAATTGATCATGCAGATTTGGATTTGGGGAGGCTCAACTATAAATAGAGGCCTCTCCCTTCATTGTAAAGACACTTGAGTTTTGGGAAGCAATAACAATTCTTGAGAGCATTCACTCAAATTTCTCTCCCTCTTGCATTCTTACTCTCTATGGTTCGTTCTTATTTTATTCTTCGTCTATCTTAGTTTTTCAACCTTTTTTTATTTTAATTTCTTCATTTTTCAAATATGTATGTTTATTCCTATCTTTTATACATTTGATTATGTATTTTATATATTATAATATTTAACCTTTTTATATAGTTTATTTTCAAATATATATTTTCTATGCATGTATATATATTATATTATATTATCATTTTTCAACCCTTTTTATTTTGATTTAATCCATGTTTCCCTAACTTTTTTTTATATATTTTAATTTTTTTTAATAATTTTAGTATCATATCAAACTATTTCATTTTTAATTTTTTTTTAGTATTACTCTTAGTAAATTATTTTTTAAATTTTACTCAAATCATTATTTTAAAAAATATATTTCATTTAATTGTCATATTTTATCCAAAAGTTTTTCTAAAATGAGGCAATGTTTTTCGTATTTAGGAATTCGAGAAATAGTGCCCTAATATGCTTGATTTACGATTTCCGCTTTGTCTAAATGCCTAAAAGTATCATTCTAAATAGATTTTGTAAATCGGAGATGATTTCGATTCACGAGTTTAAGAATATCGTGTCCTATCATGTTGGATGTGATGTTTGTATTCTTTCGGAGATAAGGAATCTCGACTTTTCAACTTAAATAATTTCGGTTTTAAACAAAGGATCTTATTTTTAAATCCTTTCAAATTTTTGACATTAAGACAGAAATCTAATCAATTAGGTACCAATTTTTGGGCGTTACGAGGGTGCTAACCCTTCCTCATACGTAACCAACTCCCGAATCCGTTTTCTCGACTTTCGTAGACCAAAATTAATTTTTAAAACAAAACATTTTATAAGGTGATCCAATCACACCTAAAAAGATTGGTGGCGACTCCCGTTTTCGTTTTTCAAAAGTCGATCCCCATTTTCCAAAACTCGATTTAAAAATTGTTTCGACAGCTTGGCGACTCCGCTGGGGACAATAAGAGAGTCAAGCAGTAAAATTGATTGATTTCTGTCCTTTATCAAAATTGGAAAACTCGATTTGAAAACTATGGCCTTTTTTTTTCATGTGTTTGCTGCATATGTTTGTTATTTTTCTCGTACACATTGCATTTGCATGACCGTTGTGGTCGCACCCTTAAGTGGGAGTGAGAAGCTAAGCTTTCGTGAGGTTTTCACCTTCGTATGAGCTAGTGGATTGCTTCCGGGATACTGCACCTATGTCTTCGTGAGATTTTCATCTCCGTATGGCCATAGGGAAATGTGTCCCCCTGAACTGAACTTGGTCTATATGAGCCTATAATGGGTGAGGACCGAGGAATCTGCTGGTTCAGGTACCCTTGCTTTGGAGCTAAAACTCATATAGTGAACCTTTAAGTGCTTACCCTAGGGAAATAATGATAACCTTTAGAAAATTACCCTTATACATATTTTCTTATCATTTTCTTATATATATGATACTGACCTATTTTTATTTTGCTGTCATTGCATATCATTTGACATTTAAAGGTGTCGATTCACGGCTCGATTTCTAGATTAGAAAGTTTTGTAATGAGGAATGAATACCTTAATAATATGGAGGACAACTCTTCCGTTTGTGCGTGATCAGAGAAAACCCAGTTAGAGAAAGGAGATAGTGTCACTGAGGGATATACATCAGAGTTATGGGACTTTACTCGTATCAGTGCGACACAGAATATTTTTGGGCGATGAAGGACATTTGGGCCCAATGGGATGACGAGGCTAGACAGCTTTTCTTTCAGACTTATAGAGATCTTTCTTATTTGCTAAACATTATGGTAGATAGGCACTTGTTCTGAGCTATGGTACAGTTCTGGAAGCCTGCTTATAGTTGCTTTACATTTGGTGATGTTGATCTTGTACCTACTTTAGAGGAGTATACGACTTTACTGTGTTGCTCGAGGATTCAGGGTTACAGGGCTTACGTTAGGCCTGCTACCCTTTCAACTTTTACGAAGAAGTTGGTAATGATTACTGGAATAAGTGAGCAGTGGGCTGTAGCTCGTGTGTAGCAAAAGGGTGATAGTAAGTGTATTCCATAGACTGTGTTGAGGATTTTGATATTGACGCATCCAGACGTGAAGAAAAGGGTTGACGTCCTAGCTTTGAGTATTTACAGCATGATAATTTTCCCAAAGGCATTGGGGCATATAGATGAGGCGGTTGTGGATTTATTCGATCGACTTGGTAAACAGAACACACCTGTGCCTGCAATCTTAGCTGAGACGATAAGATCCTTGAGTACATGTCGAAGAGCCAGTGAAGTAGATTCATTGGATGCGCACAGTTGTTGTTAGTATGGTTCCATAGTCACTTTTGGAAACTTGAGAAGGTTCCTTGTCGAGTGTTCTTTGAGGGTTATTCACCCTTAAAGAAAGCAGCAACTACACCAAGGAGAGATGATATTACAGAAGAAAGGTGGATGGATATTCTTCATAATCTTCGAGAGGAGGAGGTTTTGTGGAAAGCACATTGGATGACTCCTAATGAAGTCCTTTATCGCTGCGGTAGTTTTGATTGGGTACCCCTTCCTGGGATTTGGGGAGTCATTGGCTATGCACCGTTACTCGTCCTAAAGCAATATAAAGCGGGGCAGTTCAGATAGAGGTCGAGAGTTAGCTTTGTTATTAGATAGGGTTAAGACTTTGGGCCTACGAGCGAAAGCGTATTTGT
Source organism: Gossypium anomalum (assembly GCA_025698475.1). Taxonomy (NCBI): domain Eukaryota; kingdom Viridiplantae; phylum Streptophyta; class Magnoliopsida; order Malvales; family Malvaceae; genus Gossypium; species Gossypium anomalum. The sequence goes on from CM046966.1 coordinate 25,751,980, forward strand.
AATCTATTTTATGAAAAGACTTTTGTTCTTTAAATAACGTTTTCTAAAATGAAACTGAGTCGAGATCGACACCTTTTTACATTCATGCATTTACATTACATTACATCAAAGAAAAGAAGGTGTTGATTCGAAATTTGATTCCTAAATAGAATAGTTTGTCATAAGGAAACGAATTTCTTGATAAAGTGGATTATAGTGCGGTCGTCTGAATATAGTCCAAGTAAACACGACGAGAGAAAGCTGGTAGTCTACAGAGGAATACATGATGTAATTGCCAGAGATTCAAGCCAACAAAGGCGTGACGAGAGAAAGCCAGAAGTCCATGAAGGAATACATGACTTGATTGCCAACGAAGATTATCCAAGAGCCGGCACTTTTTGAGGAGTATCATGGAGATAAGCGAGCAAGAGATCGAGGCTCAGATTAAGCAGCAAGGAGCTAGCAAAGGCATCTTTTGGAGAATTTACAGGATTCGACCATGAAGAAAAGATCAACGTTTACTTGAACTATGAAGGGCAACACCGCATATGTAATCTATTTTCATGTAAAGAAATCCATTTTCTAGAAAAGTTATTCTAATGGAATTGAATTCAAGATCAACATCTCATTTTCTTTTGCATTCATGCATTTGCATTGCATCACATCACATGCATTTAAATCATAAAAAGACCCTAATTAAGGTTAAAAAGAGAAAGAAAGAGAGAAGAGGGTCACGACTGAGCGAAAAGAAGATGCTCCCTTACATATCCCCAACTTTTGTGTCAAGAGGGATAGCTTACCCGAAGAAGGGGGTTTTGGAAATGAAAATCATCCCATCAGTGTCATACATGAGGAAGGGACTGAACAAAGAAACCTTGAGGGCATTCGCCCTTACGAACCGGGAAGTTCTTAAAACAATTGGACTGCACAAGAACTTCCTGTAATCTTTAGGAATTTTACAGAGTAATATTCAGAACACTCTTGTTGCTCTAAAGCCTAGGAGTAATGAGATTTCTTTTGAGAAGTGGGCTCATGTTTAGACATTTTTATTTTCAATAAAACATACTTTTATTATTCATCCGAGTAAATATTCTTTCATTCTGATTCTTTTCACCTTTGACATTCTTTATAAATTTTCATTTCATATAAATAGTCATTCTTGAATTCATTTATTCCTTGTATATTCTTTTGTGTGCCTATCATAGATCCCTAGATATCAATGACACAAGCAACGATACTACAGATTCAGAGTTCTTTTTGAGTGCGATATGTGTTTAGAGGAATCTCAGTACTTTGAAGGTGACAAAAATTGTGACTTATTTCTGAATTTGTTGAAAATGGTTTTTATCCCATGAAGTGGTGGTAGGAAATATAGCCTTAGAGGAATGAAAGATTGCAAAATTGGAATTAGCTGAGGAGACAAAACAAGACCTTGTTAAGACTACTATAGGAATTAAAAAATGTGGTCCAAAGATGCATACAGGAGGATTTGCAAATTGCCAGGATAAACATGAGGTTTTGGGGCACTGTTGGTCCACCATGGAAAGGGATCGCATCAGTTTTACAATGAATGCCAAATTTAAAGGAGTCAAGACTTATGGGGCATGTATGTTAGGGGCCCGAGCTCGTCTAAAGTTTCAAGCTGACAATGACTCATCTTTGTAGACGTCAACTAGTCCATTAAGAGGAGAGATAGCTTCATATGCCAATATTACAAAGTCAAAAGTCATCCATTTAAAAAAAAGATTATATATAACTGCACAATGCCAAAATTTTGCAGTCTTTTCAAAGATAATACGCCATACCACAGTTCAACAAAGGTTACCAAAAGAAAAGAAAAAGAAGAAAAAAACAAATTACAGAAGATGACCGAGACTGGTAAAAATTGGCATAAGAAACTACCGCCTACTCTCTATGCTTACGCTGGGGCAAACACCTTCAAATTCCAGTTGTTTCGAAGGTTCCAACCATCATCCTTGGAATGGGTGCATTATTTGGCTTTCTTGAGCAGTCTGATGTGCTGTCAAAAGCTGCGATGGTTAGCTCCAGGCGATGGCCATTGATTTCCAGCTATGGGGCATCAGGCTGTACACAGTAGCTTAAAATGGTAAATTCTTTCTTCAAAACTAGTTTCTGACAAAGTGAATGACGGTATCATGAAGGAAGCTCTCTTAGACTTCTATACAAGTTCAGGGAAGAGGAAACCTGATCAAATCATTATTTTCAGGGATGGGGTTAGCGAGTCCCAATTCAATTAAGTTTTGATCAAGTTATTGAGGCTTGCAAGTTCCTTGACGAGAAGTGGAACCCTAAGGATTGTGGTTATTGTTGTACGAAAAACCATCATACCAAGTTTTTTCAGCAGGGATCTCCTGACAATGTGCTACATGGTACTGTCATTGACAACAAAGTATGCCATCCAAAGAACAATGATTTTTACCTTGGTACCCATGCTAGAATAATTGGAATCACGAGGCAGACCCACTATCATGTTCTCTTAGACCAGGCTAGGTTTTCGGCTGATGATCTGCAAGAGTTTGTTCATTCTCTATCCTATATGTATTAAAGGAGCACCACAGCCATATTTGTTGTGGCTCCTATTTGCTAGCTCATTTGGCAGCTTTACAGTTGGGGGCAATTTATGAAGATTAGGGATGCTTCAGAAACATCATCGAGGCATGGTGGGATGTATGCTCCAAGAGTAATCTCTGTACCTCAGCTTTCCAGGTTGAAAGATAAAGTCAGCAACTTTATTCTTGTCTGCTGAGAATCATTGATCCATCTTTTTGTAGGGTTTGACAAACAACAGCTAGGACTGCTGCTGGGGCAATCCCTTTCTCATGGGTTTATGAATCAAGATTTTTCCTCCAAGTTTTGATGGAGTCAAGAATTGAATACCTCTAGTAAACTTAACTTTAAAGTATTCATCCTAAGCAAATGTACCAAGAATGGATGACACAGACTTATGACAAAGAAGGTCCGTCCAAAAGAATTTCATAAAGGAAACCTTGTGCTGAAAGAGATCCTTCCCATGCAAAAAGATGCCGAATTGGGAAGGGCCATATGTTGCGAAACGGGCTTTCTCTAGAGGTGCACTGATTTTGACAAGAAATGGATAGGAAGAATTTATTTGATCCAGTGAATTCGGACTCGGTCAAGGAGTACTTTGTCTGAAAGAGAAGGAAGCCAAGGTGAAAACCCGCAAAGGGCACTTTGGGACTTCTATTTCAAAAAAAAAGGAAAAAAGAAAAGAAAAAGAAAAAATGGAGAGGCCAAGATGAAAACCCGCAAAGGGCGCCTTGAGACCAAAGGGGTTTTGAGTTGAAAACCCGAAAGGGCAGCTCAAATTTGGAAAGTCATGCAGTGACCTTGCTATACCGGATTTGACAAGAAGTGAAGTATGTTACAAATCAAGGCATCAACGAATTACTTTGGATCTTTTAAACACATGTTGAACTCAAGAAAGTCTTCATGGAACTGGTGTATAGACGCTCAAGCGGCGATATCTGGGGCATCTAATTTCTGTCCTATTTACTATCTTTGGATTCTTTTTCTTCACAAAGATATGTTATCAGGTTAATCTTTTTGCATTCCTTCCAATAATTTGTCCAAATCTAATTATCCTCAGGATCAATTTATCCGTCCTCTATTATTAATAAAGTGTGTTGCATAGAAATAATGATCGATGAACTAAATATCTTTACAAACGAAGTTTTGCATATTACTCTGGAAATTTCTAGATAATACAAGAGACTGAAACAAGACAATTGTTTAAAAAATTTTCATATTTGAGGGTCGGATGTACTTGGTGAAATTTTTTCTTCAGTCCAAAAGGTGGTTGGACGTTTTAAGCAATATTAATCTTAAGAAAGGATCATTTCATAAACATCTCCAGTGGGTCATAACATTTGGAGAATGGTACAATAGGACTAAGTTGATTCAAAGCATACAAGCAGAGTATGATTGATACATCATGAAGTATAAAGATAAAACTTCGATGAGGGAATGAGTGATGACGTCCGAAATAGGGGTCATATTCATAACATTTTGCATTATAACATGTCTAATTAGGAGAATTTGACTCACTTCGATCATAGCATCCTAATTATTAGGCATGAACTCATACGCATTCTACAGGTTATGTCTTTTATGGGACAATGTAGATCAAAGAAACAAGATTTGGCATCCTTGTGTTTATAGGGAACAGATCAAAGATAGCAGATCTGACATTCCTGTGCTTACAGCGAAGCAGATCGAAGATTTCAGCATGGCATCCCTGTGTTTATAGGGAACAAGTTGAAGATAGCAGATTTAACATCCCTTTATTTATAGGGAACAGATCAAAGATAGCAGATCTGACATTCCTGTGCTTACAGCGAAGCAGATCGAAGATTTCAGCATGGCATCCCTGTGTTTATAGGGAACAAGTTGAAGATAGAAGATTTGGGATCCCTATGTTTATAGGGAACAGATCGAAGATAGCAGATCTGACATTCCTGTGCTTATAGCGAAGCAGATCGAAGATTTCAAAGATGTGGCATCCCCGTGTTTATAGGAACAGATCGAAGATAGCGGATCGACATTCCCAGTACTTACAAAATGAAAGCGGTCGAAGATTTCAGGATGGCATCCCTGTGTTTATAGGGAACAAGTTGAAGATAACAGATTTGGCATCTCTGTATTGGCGGAGAGTAGATCGATGATAGTAGATTTGGCATCTCTATATTGGAGGAGCGCAGATCGAAGATAATAGATTTGGCATCTTTGTATTGGCGGAGAGCAGATCGATGATAGTAGATTTGGCATCTCTATATTGGCGGAGAGCAGATCGATGATAGCAGATTTGGCATCTCTGTATTGGCAGAGAGCAGATCGAAGATAACAAATTTGGCATCTCTGTATTGGTGGAGAGCAGATCGATGATAGTAGATTTGGCATCTTTGTATTGGCGGAGAGCAGATCGAAGATAATAGATTTGGCATCTCTGTATTGGTGGAGAGCAGATCGATAATAGTAGATTTGGCATCTCTGTATTGGCGGAGAGTAAATCGAAGATAACAGATTTGGCATCTCTGTATTGGCAGAAAACAGATCGAATATAACAGATTTGGCATCTCTGTATTGGCAGAGAGTAGATCGAAGATAGCAGATTTGGCATCTCTGTATTCAGCAGAGAGCAGATCGAAGGCATAGCAGATCTGACCTTCATGTGTTTACATCGAAGAGATCCAAGATGACAGATTTGGAGTCTCTTTATTGTCAGAGGGCAGATTGAAAATAGCAAATTTGGCGTCTCTGTATTGTCAGATAGAAGATCGAAGATAGTAGATTTGGCGTGTCTGTATTGTTAGAGAGGAGATTGAAGATAGCATATTTGGAGTCTCTGTATTAGACGGGGAGCAGATCAAAGATAACAGATTTGGCGTCTCTTTATTAGGCAGGGAGCAAATCAAAGGTAACAGATATCGCCTTCCTGAGTTGCAGTGAAGCAGACTGAAGCTGTTAAGAGGCCATCAAGGATCAAGAACTCAAAACTCGGTGAGCCCAGGCAAAATTGGTCCTTTTATAGTCTTTGCTCTATTCCTGTTACACAGCAATGAGCAAAGAGGGGCAGCTGTAGACACTCAATTTTGCCCGGGCCCAGAAATAAGTCCAAAAACAAAAATAATAACCCCCCAAAAAAAACGAAGTCCAAAGTTCAGTCCAGAATTACAAATATAATTTGGCCCGATCGAAATGGCCCATTACTTGAAAAGATTTAAGGTCCATCTACAAGCTTGACTCACATAGAAATATAATCTTCAATGATATGCAATATTAGATGTGATATGCAATCTTAGATATGATACAATCTTAGATATGATTGCAATCTTAGATATGATACAATCTTAGATATGATTGCAATCTTAGATATGATATACAATCTTAGAAGATATGATTTTGTAATCTTGGAGATTTAATTTGTAGATATCCTTTAATCTTAATCGTTGATGTAATTGATCTGTACCGTTGGATTTGGGGAGGCTCAATTATAAATAGAGGCCTCTCCCTTCATTGTAAAGACACTTGAGTTTTGGGAAGCAATAACAATTCTTGAGAGCATTCACTCAAATTTCTCTCCCTCTTGCGTTCTTACTCTCTATGGTTCGTTCTTATTTTATTCTTCGTCTATCTTAGTTTTTCAACCTTTTTTTTATTTTAATTCCTTCAATTTTCAAATATGTATGTTTATTCCTATCTTTTATACATTTGATTATGTATTTTATATATTATAATATTTAACCTTTTTATATAGTTTATTTTCAAATATATATTTTCTATGCATGTATATATATTATATTATATTATCATTTTTCAACCCTTTTTATTTTGATTTAATCCATGTTTCCCTAACTTTTTTTATATATTTTAATTTTTTTTAATAATTTTAGTATCATATCAAACTATTTCATTTTTAATATATTTTTTTTAGTATTACTCTTAGTAAATTATTTTTTAAATTTTACTCAAATCATTATTTTAAAAAATATATTTCATTTAATTGTCATATTTTATCCAAAAGTTTTTCTAAAATGAGGCAATGTTTTTCAGATTTAGGAATTCGAAAATAGTGCCCTAACAAGTCAAGGTTAATTTCTCGTTTGTCTAAATGCCTAAAGTATCCTTCTAAATAGATTTTGTAAATCACGAGATGATTTCAGTTACAAGAGTTTAAGAATATCGTGTCCTATCATGTTGGATGTGATGTTTGTATTCTTTCGGAGCTAAGGAATCTCGATTTTTCAACTTAAAGAATTTCGATTTTAAAAAAAGGATCTTATTTTTAAATCCTTTCAAATTTTTGACATTAAGACAGAAATCTAATCAATTAGGTACCAATTTTTGGGCGTTACGAGGGTGCTAACCCTTTCTCGTATGTAACCGACTCCCGAATCCGTTTTTTTGACTTTCGTAGACCAAAATTAATGTTTTAAAAAAAAAACATTTTATAAGGTGATCCAATCACACCTAAAAAGATTGGTGGCGACTCCCGTTTTCGTTTTTCAAAAGTCGATCCCCATTTTCCAAAACTCGATTTAAAAATGGTTTCGACATAGAAACTCTCGAATCAATGACCTAGTGGTCTATTGAGTCCTCGACTAAACAAGCTTCTATCATAAAGAGTTTCATACATTTGCCTTTGTTGGCCAGGTATTCCTTCAACTCTTTACAGTTCACCTTGAAGTGCCCTTTCTTACTACAGAAGAAACATTTAGAATTAGATAAGTATTTTAGATTTCTGTTTCTCTTCCTTTCCACTTTTGGTGGCCCAGAGACCATAGCCTTGCCTTTCTTAGTGTGCTTTCTCTTCCCTTTTAAGGAAGAAGTGACAATTATATTTGCTTCTACTATTCAGACCGATTAATTGCCATTCAACATCAACTCATAGGATTGGAACTCCTTCACGAGTTGTGTAAGTGTTAGGTTTTTGTTGCTACGTTTATGTGACCCGAAAGCAAGGCAATTTCTTGGACAAGCTCTTGAACACCATCTTAGTTTGAGTGTTCTAGTCCAAATTTGCCTCGTTGTCTAGGACCTCAAAAAAGTATCCCATAAGACTTAACATATGGTCTTTGATTGGAGTACCGGACTTTTGTTGGGCATTCATCAAGCTAGTTATCGCAGTTTATTGAGCCAAGGTAGCTTGGCCTCTAAACATGTCTTCTAGCTTATCCAAAATTGCTTTGGCAGTCTTATATCTCTCTTATTGCTTATAAATAGGGTGTAGGTCACATTTTCCAGCATATAATAATGAGCTATCTCATCAAAATCCTCCTAGCATTTTCTAGCCTTAGCTTGAGTGACCAAAGGGAACTTATTATCAAAGACTGTTTTAAGTTTCTCACAGCTCAGGACAATCATTAGGTTTCTTTTCCATTACTTGTCTTTATTTCTGTTTAGTTTGTTTTAAGCAAGTATGTTCAATAAATGAGTTAATGTTATTTTTGAATTGAAAATAAAACATCTATTAATATTTTTTTTTAAGCAAACGTTTGAAAACATTTTGCAACATTATGATATGCATTAAGATGATGCATGCGTCTTACATTAAACCCTAAAAACATTTGTAAGTCACTGCAACGATAATTCTTACACCCATTGAATCAAGTCACTGTGAGGTGATCATGATCAGCTAGTAGAACTTGGATTTCCATCCAATTAGCACATAAACTTAATTCCTTAAGCATTCATATGTACTAATAATTGTGTAATGTTTGGACATCTTTTTAACTTAAGTAGAGCTATGTGGGAAGTTACTTAACTAGAAGATCTTGATTTTATAACCATCAACACAAGACCTATCGCATTATGCACCACAAATGATTCATCGTGGGACAATCTCATCGAGTAGCATGCTGTGACTAGTTTTCCTCTTTGAAGACAAAACTTCTTGAAATATCGTATGATAGTACCTACCAAGAAAGTCGGTCTAACTATTATACAATCACAAGAGGGTTCTACTTATTTTCAGGAAATCTTTTCAGTAAGACCCACATGAAAATGCTATCGTGGGGTAGTTAAATTACCATTCCATCAAAAGAAACCATTGATGGAGGCTGTAGGTCTTATTTAAGGACCTTCTCCCACTCAATATTTTAAAAATATACAAGGTTTTTAATGTTCGATTTCAATCATGAATGATCAATATATACATGACAAGTATATGTGACATTGTTCCTTAATCTATATGGCATGCTTATCTCATATATATACATGAACATACATTCGCAGTCATATAATAGTCATCATTCTTATCTCATAAATATAGAAGCATGTAATTAAATTATTCTAATCAGCCAAAGTTTCCATGACACAATCCTAGAAAAAAATAAAATTGTGAAATTACAAAAATAACCCTAAATCATACTTTGGGTCTTCAATTTCACCACCACAAACTTCTATTGCTATATCAATTCACATTTTTTTCTTCATTTTTTTGTGTTTTCGGTCGACGAACACCACCACTAGACCACCATCGGTCACTTGCCAGTTTGGCTAGTTCGGGTTTGCGCTATCTAGATTAGTTTGGATGCGTCTCAGCTTTTCGAGTTTCATCGGGAAAAATTAGATTACAAAATTTCTATGTCCATTTCCAGCTCACATATTTTATTCTTAATAAATAATAAAAATAAAACCCAACATGGAGATGATAGTCCATGATTTAGAATATACATGCTTGAGATAATAATAAATTACATTTAAATTTCTAGGAATCACAACTTTGACAAAATTACTTTATCATCCATATACTAATGAAATAATGTAATATCATACATTCATTCACATACATTCTCCTAAATATGCATACAATTAAAATAATGCCACATATTATCAAATATAACCATACATGAAGAGAGAATTTTGGTCTCAATTATATTATAAACATAGCATAACCTGATGCTCTGATGCAAAATGTTGAAAGAAAATTGGTTCAAAAAATGATTTTCTTGCATAGCGGAAATTAAAAATTTTGTAAACCAAATTGATTTGTGATATTTACAGTAATAAACCCTAAACCAAAATCGTACCTATGTTTTCAGATAGACGTATCATTGTCGTTTCCAACTTCCAACCAAACAATCTTCTCCGCTATTCTTGTACCACAAATTTGTTCGAGTGTGGGCTCGAACTAAAACGAATTAAACACAAAAAATAGAAATAATTTTCTTTTTTGGGGGAGAAAATAAAAATTCTCTCTTCAAAATAGAAATTGGCAGAATCGTTATTCCATAAAATATATTTAATTCTTAGAGAAAAAAGTCTATCTATTTTTGGGCAGAATAACGATATCTGAAAGTTGTCTAAATAGCCCTACTGGTGCCATCTATTTATAGGAAGAGAAAGTAGAACCCTTGTTGAATTAGAGAAGTTTCTTTCAACTAGAAAAATGAAATTCTAGTTCAACTAGGATATAGGGGTGGCAACCCTAGTTAAATATACTAGGGTTTGTTGCCCCTTCTTATTACATTAGGGGCTTTTGGGTGCTAGAGCGAAAAAAATGTGTAAGTGTACATAGTCGTGACAAGTAATAAAGTGAGAAGTATAAAGTATAGTCTCTACAGGGACTGTATAAGCAATTCTTTATGAAAAATCTAACTTAAGCAAATTGGTGAGGAGATTTAATTTCAAAAGGAGTGAGCAATTATCTAAACTAAAATTAACTAAGTAACAAATTAAGCTAAAGCTGTAAACACAAGGTAAAAGTAAGATTTTAATATTTTAATCAATATGAAATAAATGTGTTAGAATAATCATATTCTTTAATTTAGAATTATTAAAACAAAGTTCATGATGTTACGGATAATTCCATGGCAACTTGGTTCTTTGTTAACTGATGCAATCATACTTATTAAATTATTAAACCTTTCTAGCATATGTTTATGTTAAATTAACTAAATAATTTTCATAAGTAGACATATGATATAGTGAAATAACAATATACTTCTATACTAAAACAAATTTAATCATATCAATCTTTAGGTTATGCAAGGCAATAATATTAGTTAATACTATCACTCATTTAATCTAATTTATCCTAAAAAGATTAAACATGCATCATTTAGATAGTATAATTAATTACAATTTCAATCCAGTTAAGTAATTAATTCACTTATCATCTCACAATTATAATGCAAGAATAACATAAACGTGCTTTTATCTAAATGAACAATTAACCAAGACTTATAACATCAAAACATAATTTCAATAATTTAACTGGACATAATGTGATCAATCTAACAGAAACATAATTTAATTCATTTTAATTAAATTGGAAGCATCAAACAATTAGCAAACATGTTCCTAATCTCAAAACAAATAAAAAAGAATAAAGAGAAAGGAATTAGAAGACAAATCTGATATTTCTCCATAGTCAGACTAGTGTGCATCCCTTTTCTTCCTTCTACTTTGTTTTACCGACTAGAGGCCTCAAAGATGCTGAATGGTGCTGCTCCAAGGACTTGCAAAGCTCTTTTTAAATAGGGAAACAATAAAAAATGGGAAAGGAAAAACATAAGAGAGCAAATGGGAGAAAGAAAATGAGAGAAATGGATAAAAGGTGAATGAATTGCTTGCTTTTGAAAGGCAAGAAAGGTGGCTATTTATAATGGCATAGGACGACTAAAGATAGGATGAGAGAGCCTTCATTTTCTCTTCTCATCATCAGCCCTTGATTATAGGAGAATAGGATTGAATGGCCTTGCTAAAAATAGCTATGTGCTTGAAAATAGAAGCCTTGAAAAGTAGAGGGGTTGGAATAGTTATGAGGAGAAGTTTAGGGGATATTTTTTAATAATTGAAATAAGCTTAAAATAATTTATTTGGGTAGTAATTTGGACGGTTTGGATTTCTCTCCCTCTTGGTGGATGAGTCCTCTTCACATGAATATTTTTTGTCTCTTTCTATGCATCAAACTGTCCAATTTTAATCATCCCAATTGAGAGTTGGGTTAATTAAATTGTAGGGGTTCAAAATTAATCTTTTTGGGCATCCATGGCTATTAAATAATCAGCTCTCCCTTGTATGAAAAATACTTTTGAAGGATGCTTCAAAAATTTGATCTTTTCAAGGTGCCTCTGAGATTAGTTTTTCTTTCGTTGCATAAATCTGCTAAAAATTGGTAGAATTTTGTAAGTTAAGTATAAAAATATAAATTTGTCTCTAATTTTTTCAATTTAGATATTTTTTAAAACAAAAAACAAAACTATGCTAAAAAGAACTTGATTTTTGCAAAAATTGTTAGTCAGAGAGTGCTAAAAAAGTTTATAAATTATTTAGTTTTCAAGCGCCTTCCATATCGAGTCCAACTACAAGTACTTTCTGTAACAGCCCGATTTTGGGCCTAGTCGGGATAGTGGTCTCCAGACCATAAATCCAGAGTTGAATAAATTATTTCGTTATTATTTTGATGTTATAGCATGATTATATAAGTGCATTAAAAATTTGGTGAAGTAATTTTAACGTTTGTGAGCCCGATTGAAAAAAAGGACTAAATCACATAAAGTGCAAACGTCTTGTTTTGATAGCTAAGGGTGTTACTTACCCATGGATCATAATGTGGAGGTCTTTAAAGTGCAAATAGGCCTTTAAATTTGGCATGGCCGGCCATAGGAGACAAAGGCATTAGAAAAGTCAAAATTTGTTAAATATTAGGTGACTTAATTGACTAGAAATGTAATAAAATAAAGAAAAAAAGATGTCATCTTTTCTCCTTCACCTCTCCACCAAAATTTTCACCAAAATAAGGGTTTGAAAGCTTGAAAATTTTCAGCCACTCTTCACCCTCACAAGTAAGTAATTCTAATGGTCTTTCTTGATGATTTTTGCATTTTTTGAGAACTTTGAAGCATAAGCTTTCAAATGAGGGGACTATTTTGCAAAATGGTTAAGAGTTTAGAGTTTTTCCATGAAAATATTTGTAATTTTTCTGAGTTTTTAAGGAAGAAAATGAGTCTTGGGTGTCTTATAAACAACTTTTGTGAAAGGTGTTAGCATGAAAACACCTAAAAGGACTATTTTGCATAAGTTGTAAAATAGATGATAAATAAGAAGAAATTCGATAAAAATTGATTTTCGAGCCTAGGGGTAAAATGGTCATTTTGTCAAAGTCTAGGGGCAAAATGGTCATTTCACCGAAGAAGTAAATTTTTACTTGCCTAATTTTATTTAGTGACTAAATAAGTGCATTTTTCTATTATAGATCAAGAATTACCAAATTCGAACTTAAACTGGGGGAAAGCCAAGCAAATGGACTAGTCGCCACATTTTGTAATCCGAGGTAAGTTGTATATAAATAATACAACTACATTGCTAATGTATGTGTTGAATTGTACTTGAGTTTAATATAGTATGAATTGCTTGATTGTGGAATTGAGAAAGCATGATGGTAATAGACATAGTAGAGTTCCCGTTTGAACCTAGGAAATAATTCGGATATTCATGCCATGACATATGGGTTATTGTGAGCTAGTGTAAGACATGCCTGGGACATGCATCGGCCACATTATGAGAGCTAGTGTAAGACCATGTCTGGGACATGGCATCGGCATTGAGACGAGTGCTAGTGTAAGATATGTCTGGGACATGCATTGGCCTCGAGACGTAAGCCAGTGTAAGACATGTCTGGGACATGCATCGGCTACGAGATGTGTCAGTGTAAGACCATGTCTGGGACATGGCATCAGCACCTTATCCCATGTTTGAGGCAAAATGAATATCCGATAGTGTTCCAAATGGTTAAACAGTGAAAGTTGTGATTTCAACTTAACGAGGAAAGTATAACCGTGTTATGAGTGGTACAGGTAGCTATTTGGTATGTATGAAATGTGAGCTCAATATATGCTATATGATGTGTATTGAATTTTGATGAGTAAGTTTTGCTTATGCCCACTTGTGTATTATGATGTTTGTTGAGGAATGGTAAAGTTATGTTGTATATTTATTTATGTGCAACTTACTAAGCCTTATCCTTACTCCCTCTCCTTTTCCATCTTCTTATAGTGCCGCCTAACTAGCTTAAGGACCAAAGGAAGTCAGAGATATCGATCACACTATCAATCGAAGCATTGGTATAGTTTGATTTATATTTTTGAATATGGCATGTATAGGGGATTAGACTTGTGTTCTGCGTTTTTAGTAATTTGGCCAAATGTGTTGGCTTGGGATAAATCCCTCATTTTGTATTAAGCCTTGAATGATGGCTAACATCCACTTTAATTTATATGCAAAAAATGTTATCTTCATAGATTAGTAAAATGCACAAATGGAATATTGTCTATTGTGGCTGATTTGGTTGCATGAAATAGCCTTATATTGGTTTTGGTTGCTATTGTGTAAGTTGTGTAATTAAGGGTGGCAAAGAGGCTTGGTAAATAGCCTTATTTTGTCCACACAGGTAGACACATGAGCATGTGTCTAGGCCGTGTGTGACACACAGTCTGCCCCATGGGCGTGTGTCCGGCCATGTGTCCCCTGCACATAAAAATTTCAAGTTAGTATACAAGGTACTAAATACACGGGCAGAGACACGACCGTATGTCTCAGCCGTGTGAAGTACACGGCCTAGCACACGGGTTTGTGCCTTGGCTATGTGACATTTTGGGGTTGTTGACGTCAAAAACAGAATGTCCATGTTTTTGCACATGGGTTAGGACACAGGCATGTCCTAGCCGTGTGAAGGACACGAGTGTGTTCCAGGCTGTGTGAAAACCCCTGTAGGTGTGCATTTAGAATTAATTCCACACAGGTGGAGGACACAGGCATGTCCCTGTATTGCTTAGGCCTTGTGAGCCACACGGGCCATCGGCACGACCATGTCAAAATGGCCACACGGGCGTGCTACTCTTCCACACGGGCGTGTGCCCTGTTTCTAAAACAAATTTTCTATAGATAGGTTAAGGACCCAGATTGATCCCAAATAGTTTCCAGTGGTTGATTTGGGGCTCGTAGGCCCATGATAAGAAGTTTCAAGTAGAAATTGAAAATGTTTTAAATTGAGCAGAGTTAGTTAATGCCTCGTATTCTGTCCGGTCGAAGGGTACGGGTGTGGGGTGTTACACTTCCCGGGCTTTTAACCCAATACTTTAAAATTTGCTCCAACCCAATATTTATTTTTCTATTTCCCCAAAATAAACTTCAATATATTTCTAATTAAATATTTTTTTCAACCCAATTCTAATTTTGTTAAAATCATGATGATTTATCGTAAAAGAATCTATGAGAAAATATATTTAATATTTCCTCACTCAACTGTTAACTATGACCAAATGATTTATTTTCATTTTTGAAATTCATTTAATTTGAAAAACATTAATTCATTTTTCAAGTCATTTTCAGTTTGAAGAAAACCACATTCATTTCCAAATGATTCCATTCACTATTTTCATTTTCATTAAAGAGAAAACTATAATCATTTCCAAATGTTTCCTATTTTTCCATTTCATTTTCATTTTAGAGAAAACCATAATCATTTAAAAATGTTTCCTATTTCTCCATTTCATCATTTCTATTCATTTATGTTCATTTGATTCAACATTCAAATTCATTTTCGGTTTTAACGAGCTAACAGAGAGACTGATTGGACATATGTGATTAGGGCCCAAATGATTTATAATTAAGTTCTTGGTTTTCACCTACTAATTTATAAACTCATTTAGTCACAAAGTCATTCCACTATAGTATTATGACTGAGCTCTCCCTAATGTCATTCCATTACAAAAGCAACTCGATGAGTGCTTGTCCAACACAAGCTTGGCACAAGCTTAAGCATCACCAATAACACAAGTTAGTGCTTAATCACATAACATAGCCAAATTCATCTCATGGTAAGGTAAATCTCATAACCATAATACATATGAATACATACTTTTCATAACATGGCTACACATACTTTGATCATCAATACTTCATACCTTTCCATAATTTCATAGTGTAATCAATTGAAACTCTTACCAATTCATCCCTTTACATGCCCATTGAACCAATTAGAATAATATTGGATACATGGGAAGCTCACTCAAAGTGTGCTAACACATGGTCGAAACCATTCCTTTCCTTTTCCTTTACGTAATTGCTCATATGAGCCATAAATGGGCCTACTCACACAAGCTGACGGTCAAAACATAGCTACCCGATGCAGCTTACACAAGCTGACGAGTACTCACAACAAATGCTGAAACTCAGTCATTGGTAGGACATTCAGGACCAGCACCCGAAACATGGTAACCCTAATGACATATCATTCGTATTTTATATATTCCTAAGGTTCAAACTGGGTCGATAGTCGTCGTAACGTCGTTGGATTTTTTGTCGAAGCATAATATGATAATTAACATAATAGAATTTAAATCAAATACATTAAAACGCAATTTAAACATACAAACTTACCTCGAGCACAAAAATGATGAAATAGGATCGATTAGTCCGAAACTTTATCTTTCCCTCGATTTAAATCCTACGAGGCTTAACTTGATCTAAATAAAAAAAATCAATTCATTCAATATTCATTCTATTCAATTCAGTCCAAAAATCATATTTTTGAAAGATTACGCTTTTCCCCTAATATTTTAACTTCTTTACAATTTAATCCTTAAGCCCATAAATTGAAATTCATGCAATTTCATCACTAACCCAAGCTAGCCGAATTCCATATAGGTCCATATCAACTCATGCAATTATTTCACAATTTTCACCATGTATTTTACACATTTTACAAATAAATCCCTATTTGATATTTTCAACAAAATTCACTTTACAAAAGTTGTTTACCTATCAACAAAGATTCATTTTCTTCCATAAAACATCAAAAACCATATGAATACATTCATGGAAAAACCCTAACCTTTAAACAGTTTTGCAAATTAGTTCCTGGGCTAGATATATTAAGCTACAACAACTTTAAAAACATAAAAAACATTAAAAACGGGCTTGAAAACCTACCTTGCATGAAGATATTACCCTAGCCGAATGCTTCCCCCTTCTTAACAATGAAATTTAGGTGATTTTAGGGTTATGAATGAAGAAAATGATATCATTTTACTTTTAATTTACTTAACATTTAACTTAATTATCCATTTACCAAAATAACCTTTAAAATCTATTAATATTTCATTAAAACCTATTCATCACATTCCACTATCAACATGAATGGTCTAATTACCATATAAGAACTCTTACAACTAAATTCTATAGCCATTTGGTACTTTAACTTGTAGAACTCTAATTTTACATCTTTTACGATTTACTCCTTTTCACCAAATTAAACATGCAAACGATAAAATTTCTTAACGAAATTTTTATAATACCTTTCTAATATGTCATAGACACTAAAATAATAATAAAATAAATATTTTCATGTTTGTGGTCCCAAAACCACTGTTTCGATTTCACTGAAAACGGGCTGGTACAATAGCATTAATCTCTTTTGGGATAATATTCATTCCAATATGATCCTATTTATCTCATGGTAATTGTTACATCTTCCTTTATGAAAAATGAATCATTATCAAATAGTTATTGATCGCCTCAAACGTACTAACGTCAAGAGTGTGAATACTGCAATAAAGTATAAAAAGACAAGGTGGTTTCCGCAAGTATACAGGTTGAGCTATAATAATTTACAACAAAGTAAGTGAGTACTCTAAGGATCGTACCCAAGGGAGGAAAGGGTCATATCATTTTTAACCTAAACACTAAAAGATCTAATTAGTACTTTTAAATTAGTTCTAGTACGAAAATATAAAATAAAGGATTTTTAGGGTTTTTATAATAATAAAGACAAAGTAACATAAAAGAAATAGACTTCAAGAGATAGAAAAGGGAGAATAAATCAAATATTAATTATGGATTATTAGCTCGCTTTGGTAGTCTCCATCAACTGTTGTTTCATGTTCCTTGCCAATCAACTAGTCCTACCCTAGCAGGATCTTTTGATCATCCATTAACAAAATGAGTTAGTAAGAACTACTTATCTTCTGACCTCATAGTCGAAACTGGCTTGGGGTAAAGGTGTTCACGAATAGGCCATACCAATTTTGGGTTAATTCCCACCTTGATAACTTCCCGGGGTTGTAAGGACTAGGGTTTGATTCAAGTTCTTCCTTTCCCAAACAGTTGATCCGTGGAGTAACCCTACAAAATAATTAACAGATCATACCTCTACTCGCAAATCCCCTATACAGGGATGAGTTCCTCATGGCTTTCATAGACAATATAGAGTTGATGTAAAGAGAAAGTATGCTAATTAAATCGAAAAGATAGAGTAGATGAAAGAGCCTGATTGTATTGAGATCAATTTCAAATCCACAAAGTTTGAATGCTTCCACAATTCAAATTTCTTAAAATCAATAGGAACAACTAAAATAAATTTAAAAAATAAAAATGAAAGAAAATACTAAACCAAATTTTACACAAAGAATCTAGGCTAAAGGAATGGTGTCTGTAACAAGTGACAAATGAGCCTATTTATAGCCATCAGGTGGTCATCGTCCTTAACCCTAAGTTAGCTGACGCTCCCGAGCTTTAAGTTTGATTATGCAGACCAAAACGCCCCTATTTTGTGTTTAATTTTTGTCATAAAGTAGATGTCGCGACACATCAGAACCTATTTCATGACATAGCAATCAGTATATTTCTCTTCAGATATCTTCAAGGGTGTAACACCCTCAGTCTGTGTCGCGTCATCGAAGGCAGTCTTGAACTTTCTCTATTCTACTCCCTATGTTGTGATATAACAACCAATATCGGTTTAGTACACCTTCTAAAAGTCTGTTGAAAACTCACAAAGTGTGTTAGCTCTCTCTTAGGCCTCATTCGGCCTCTAAGGTCAATAAAAAACTTAATTTACACATTTTATTGAATATAAATAAAACTATAAAAACTTAACTAAAACATCCAAAAATACATGTATTCAAGCTCCTTAAATGTGAAAACTAGTTTAATCTACTACACCAAATTACAGTTAGATAGAATTCTTACACCACAGGAATTATTAGGGGTCCTTCGAATGGCAAACAAAAGTTTGTCCATTCTCTTTCAGTTGCATTCTCCCATATTCCTTTGCAATTTATCATTAGAAGGTCAAATCCCTACTCTTGAATAAAGGTATACAGTTGTAGTTGCTGCAAGTATTTATCCATGTCGCCTTCTTAGAACTCAACAGTTGGACTTGAAGCGCTTACACTGAAACTGGCCATTTGATAATATGTTCTTGCTGAAATCCACTATACCTGCAATTTAATATTTGTTGATGATAAAAAAAGGGTAGCGAGGTGTCCTATTTATAGATTAGAATGAAAGAATAAACTAATCAAGAGTTATAGTTTAGGTCTACTAAATAAAAAGTTAAATAATAAGAATCCTAATATAATTAAACTACAAAACATTAACAATTAAGGTTAATTCGAAAAACAGAGTTTACACAGTGGTGTCGTGACATCCCTTAGTAATGTCGCGACGTCGAGGGTAGGTTCTAGAATCAGAATTTTGTTCATTGTCGCGACATTCGGGAGTTGTGTCACGTCATGATGACCAAATTTCTCTATGTGTTATAAAATCACTACTTTGGTGACCTTCTTTATTATCGCTCTTTATGTTTGTTGATTTCTCATTAATTCTTTGAAAATCCCAAAATGCGCTACATTGTAAAGTTTGTTCATCAACTAAGATGTTAATTGTTCCTCCAAAATAATGTATTACTCTTTGGCCATTAACAAGAAAAGGTTGTACCCCTTTTCCGATCAACTCTATTAATCTATGAAGAGTTACCTAATTTATTGTATATGGACCTATCCATCTTAGTTTAAAGTTACAAGGAAATAATTTTAATCTTGAGTTGAATAACAGTAATTTCTGTCCTGACACAAATTCACACTTTCTGTTTTTCATATCATGTCAAAGTCTACTACTCTCTTTATACATTTTAGTATTTTCATAAGCCATAAAGCTGTATTCTTCCAATTCCTGGAGTAGAAATAGTATTTCTTTTTTAGCTAATTCTGGATCCAGATTTAACTCTTTGATTGCCTAACATGCCTTTGTCTCTAATTCAATTGGTAACTGACAGTTCTTATCGTAAACTAGCTTATACAGAGACATGCCTAAGGGAGTTTTATATGTTGTTCTGTAAGACCATAATGGGTCGTCCCGCTTGACTACCCAATCCTTTCAACTAGGGTTCACTATTTTCTCTAGACTATGTTTTATTTCCTGATTACATACTTCTGCTTACCCATTATCTTGCAGGTGATATGTCGTTGTCATTCTATGTCTTATGTTGTATTTAGCCAACACTGCTTCAAATTGCTTGCTACAAAAATGAGATCCTTCGTCACTGACCAACACTTGTGGTATGATAAACCTGGTGAAAATGTCTTTTTCTTAGGAATCTCACTATTAATTTTGTATCATTAGTAGGTAGTGCGATAGCTTCAACCCATTTTGAGACATAACCTACATCCAGGAGGATGTACTGATTCCCAAAAGAAATAGAAAAAGATCCCATGAAATCAATTCCGCAAACATCAAACACTTCAACCTCAAGTATCCCTGTTTGCAGCATTTCACCCCTTTTTGATATGTTCCCAATTCTCTAACACCTATCACAACTTTATACAAATTCATAAGCATCTCTATTCATAGTTGGCCAATAAAACCCCGATTGTAATACCTTCTTGGCTGTCCTTTTTCCACCAAAGTGTCATTCACAATGAGATGTGTGACAACCCTATAAGATATCATGTATCTTTTCCTCTGCTACACATTGTCGGACTAATTGATCTACGCATTGTCAAAACATGTATGGTTCCTCCTAAACATAATTTCTTGATTCATGGGCTATCCTTTTTTTTCTATTGCCAAGATGCCTACGTTGGGAAAATCCATTTTGCAATATAATTGACTTAATCTGCATACCATGGTGTTATATGCTTACCTGGTCTAGGATGATTAATGTCTACTCTAAATAATTGCTCACTGCAAAAGCCTCATTAATTTCTTCAATATCATCTACTTTCAAATTGTTCTCAATTCTGGATAAATGATCTGCGATTTGATTCTCAGTACCCCTCCTGTCCACTATCCATAAATCAAATTCCTAAAGTAATAAAACACATCTTATTAGTCTGGCTTTTGTTTCTCTTTCTTCATAATGTATTTTAATACAGAGTGATTAGTATACACATGTACTTGATTTGACATTAAGTAAGGTCAAAATTTTTCACAAGCGAACACTAGCTTCAACATCTCTTTCTCAGTTGTAGTGTAGTTGCACTGTGCTGGACTTAATGTTTTGCTAGCATAACGAATACCCCCAAATAAATTATTCTCCTTTTTTCCCAAAATAGCACCTACTGCATAGTCACTAGTATTACACATAATAATACAAGGTTTCGACCAATCAGGGTGATGATTATATGAATAGATATGAGTTTTTCATTTATTACCTCAAAAGCTTGGATACAGTTTTGGTCATATATGAAAGGTGCCTCTTTCTAGAGGAGTTGATTTAGAGGTTTAGAAGTATGAACGAATTCTTTTGTAAACCTTCGATAAAATACTGCATGGCCTAAAAAATTTCAAACACCTTTAACATTTCTCAGATTCGGAAAATGCTTTATAACTTCTATTTTGGCTTTATCTACTTCCAAAACTTTTACCAATATCTAATGCCCTAAGACCAATCCTTCTTTCACCATGAAATGACATTTTTCCCAGTAAGCACTAAATTAGTCTCTTCGTATCTTTTTAACACTTTCTCGAGGTTACCCATGCATTCTTGAAAAAAGTTTCCATATTCTAAGAAGTCGTCCATGAATATATCCAATCCCTCTTCTAAAATATCAGTGAAGATAGCAATCATGCATCTCATGAAGGTTGCTGGAGTATTACATAGGTCAAAAGGCATTCTTTTAAAGGTATACGTACTAAAGGAACACGTGAAAGTGGTTTTCTCTTGGTCATCGAGATGAATTGGGATTTGATGGTACCCTAAATACCCATCAAGGAAACAATAATAATCTTTCCCTACTAAATGATCGAGCATTTGGTCAATGAAAGGAAATGGAAAGTGGTTTTTTTTTGTTGCATTGTTCAGCTTCCGGTAATCGATGCATACTTTCCAACCAGTAGCTATTCGTGTTGGAATTGACTTATTGTTATCATTTTCTAACCAGTTAGTCACATCTATTTCTCTATCTTCTAAGAGTCGTCATGACCAAGACAAAGCATCTCCCCAGTTGGACTTGATAGACGACATATTAGTCTTTCAATTGGTTTGCTCATTTCTGATTAGAATTAAGGATATGTTTTAGGTTTGTCTACTAATATAAGTTGTCTTTCCGTATTATAATCTGACCACGTAATATCGCTTAGTATTAGTTTAAACATTAGACAACCAATGAACAACATTTTCTTCCATTTTTCTTTGTGTGCAAAAACCATGCGAGTTTAATATACAAAGTATTAATGTAATTCATGAAAAAAAATTTAATCAATTTGTTCGAAAAAATTACAAGTGTGCTTAGACGAAAATACCACACTTAGGGCACCAGATCCAACACATAGGACATCCTTACGCTCTTTAGGATAAATTTGTTCTTCCAATATGATCCTATTTTATGTCATGGTAATATTATATCTTCCTTCATAAAAAGTCAATTACTAACAAATAATAATTAAGTCATTTGTTTAGGACAAATGACTCATTCCTATCTACGTAATGCCAATGGAAAAATATCATTTAACGATTTTTGAGTTATTAATTCCGCTATCATAAGTGAAGCTATGTCATGCAGAAGTCGTATACCCAATGTACCAGCTTTTGGCACTATTACTAATTAAGTATGAGTCACGCACACATAGTTCGTCATTTACCCAAGATTGAGGTAAGGCACATTATGAACATCACAAGTGAATAAATCTATATATGAATCTAAGATTTATTCTACTTCGGTCCTATCCAATGTACAATTACTCCAGTTAGTCACATATATGTCTCTATCATCTAGGAGTCATCCGCTCCAATATTTAGAACAAGGCATGTCCCTATTTGGACTTGATAGACGACATTTTAGTCTTTTAATCGACTTGCTCAATTTTCAATTAGACTAAAGACTTGTTTAGATTATCTACTAATATAAGTTGTCTTCTCGCACTACGATCTGTTCATATAATGCAACTTTGTATTAATTAAACGTTAGATAATCAATGAGTTAATATTTTCTTTCATTTTGCTTTGCATGCAAAAATATTTGAAGACAATATATAAAAGTTATTAATAATAATGATGGAGTTTTATTAAACCAATTTTTTTTAAAAAAAAATACAAATACATAGACATAATCACTACACCAAGGATACTAGATCCCAATATAAATAACTTTAGGATTAATTTAACTTGGGTCCAATTCATGCATTTTCAATCTAGACAACTACATATATGTCTATAACCTAGGAGTTAGTCCAAGTTCGATATTCAAGACAAGCTATATCCCCATTTGGACTTACAAATGACATAATAGTTATTGCATAAGTCATTTGTTTATTTATGGCTCTATGGACTATAGACTATTTAAATTATTTGTTAATATAAGTTTTTAATATTGGAGAAATCTGGTTTAAAAATGGTTTTCTTTAACAGTGAAAAATTAAAATTTTAAAAATTGAGCCGATTTGTGGTATTTATAACAATAAACTTGATCCCGAAATAATACATGTACTTTTTGCGAGACAGATTCTAGATGTTCTCGGCTTTCAATCAAACGAACTTCTTCGCCATTCTTGTACCATGAATTGCTTCAACTATGGACTCGAACATTCACAAACCAAACATAGAACCAAAAACAATTTATTATTTTCAATAGAAAAGTAATTCTCTCCTAGTAGAAACTAAAAGAATTGTTATTCCCAGAAAATGGAATTTACACTTAGAAAATAAATTCTTACTATTTTCTGGGAGAATAACAATTGGGAAAACTTGTATGAATTGTTGTAAATAGATCTATTAGTTTTATCTATTTATAGAGAGAGGTAGGAGAATCCTGGTTGAATTAGTAGAATACAACTAATATTTATTGAATAGAAAAACTAGTCTTCTAATTTGACTAGAAGAGGGGGATGACACTCCCTAGTTAAATACAGTAGTGGTGTCGCCCATCATATGTAATATGAGTGGAGTTTGGGCCTAGCATGTATTAGTTCCAATTATATGTACTTCTTAAACTTTTAACCCGACATTTTATAATTTAATCTAACCCAATACATGATTTTCTATTTCCCAAAATAAATATTATTTACAAATTAATTTTCCAATTAAATAATTTTTTAAACCCAATTCTAATATAGTTAAAGTCATGACAACTTTACTGTAAAAGAATCTATAAGAAAATATAATTAATTTTCATATCCAATAGATTCACAATGACTAATTAATTTAATTTCATTTTCGAAATTTATTTTTTTAATTAAATAATAATTCAAAGAACTTCAATTAATTCTCAAGTCATTTCTATACTTAGTGAGAAAACACATTTATTTCCGAATGTGACTCATTTCTCTAACTTTATCATTTCTATCAATTTTTGTTCATTTGATTCTTTATGCAATTCATTTTCGATTTCAATGAGCTAGTGGATGGACTGATTTGACATAAATAATTAGGGCTAAAATGATTTATAATTAAGTTCCAGTTTTTTTTCCTATTAATTATAAACTCATTTTTTCACGAAGTCATTCCACTATAGTATCGTGATTGAGCTCTCTTTAATTCCATACCATTACGAAAGTTACTCAATTAGTGCTCTTCCAATGACTTTTTCATAAGTGTGTTCCCCTCATAAGATATCCTTAATCTCTTTGGGATAAACTCATTCTCCCAGTATGATCCTATTTTATCTCATGGTAATTATTATATCTTCCTTGGAGAAAAATCAATTACTATCAAATAGTAATTAAGTCATTTATCACAAAGAAAAATGACCCATGGTCATATTTACATTTCATCTATCGTGTAATGCAAATGAGAGGATATCATTTACCCATTTCCTGGGTTATGAATTCCACTATTGTGAATGATGTTACATACTGCTGAAGTCGTATACTCATTGCACTAACTTTCGGTTCCTTATCTACTTGAACTTAGACTTTTACTTACATCAAAATATGTGAGTCACACATGCATAGTCCATCATCCAATCAGGATTAAGGTATGCCACACTATGAACGTCACAATTGAATAAATTCATCAATGGATTTAGGATCTATTTTACTTTGGTCCTATCCGATGTCTAGTCAGTCACATCTATATCTCTATCTTTTAAGAGTCATCTGCTCTGATGCTCAAGATAAATCATCTTCCTAATTGGACTTGATAGACATTATATTAGCCTTTCAATCAATTTGCTAATTTCCAATTAGGCTAAGTACATGTTTAGGTCCATCTACTAATTTAAGTTATCTTTTCGTATTATAATTTGACCACGTAATACTGCTTAGTATTAGTTAAACATTAGATAACTAGTAAGTCAAAATTTGCTTTCATTTTGCGTTGCGTGCAAAAATTATTGGGGACAATATGCAAATGTATTTATGTAATTTATGGATGATTTTATTAAACCAATTTGTTTGAAAAATGCAAGTGTATATAGATGAAAATACTACATTTAAGATACCAAATCGAACATTTTATGCATTACAAATGTTCCTTGTAATGCAACTTAATATTAATTAAACCATAGATAATCAGTGGACCAATATTTGCTTAACCATTTGCTTTTCATGCAAAACCATTGAGGATATTCTTGCATAAAGATAATGATTGATATTTTTATATTTCCATAAATAATTAGTTTGATCATTTAATAATTTATCAAATACGATAAAATCATTATATTTATGTCACAAAAACCTAATACATCTTAATACATGGGATTTTATCAATCACTATAAATCCCTAATTTTGAAAGATTGATCTATCTTGGTGCAAAACTGTCAGGTTTCACGCATTAGATGCTTCCAACTGGTATTTTTAGCATCCAACAACATCAAATGACTAGAATTCAATGAGAGAGTATACGTAGAGTCTCATGACGCTCTAATCAAGACAAGAGACAAGATTTAAAGTTAAAAGTTAAAATTTTCATTTTTTATTTTTATTGTATTCATTAACTATTTGTAAAAACTTGCTGGTTGAGTTTTGTTATTTTTGTTTAAAAGTTTATTTGCTATTGAGATTGATTAAAGCTGCAAACACATATTTTTAAGAGGCCATTTATTGTTTGCCACTTTCTGTCTCTGATTTGTGAGATTACTTAAAATTTTTAATGGAAAATCTTAAGAGGGCATTTGCGGTTCTATCTTATCCTTCAAAAATTAAGAGATTGTTAATATTTACTTTGTCCTTAAAAAGTATTTATTTTAAAAACATGAATTGAAAAAAACTTTAGTTATTAGAGATAGACAATTGAGGTTAAATTAATATAAATTTTTGTATTCGATCTATTTTTATTCTTTCTAATTTCCATTTTAAATTTTTTAAATACCAATTCGCCCTTTTTTTTAGTATTTTTTTATTTAACGATAGCAATATAGAAGTTAATTGAACATTAGGGGAAAAAAAGGTTAAATGAACAATTTCACCTCAAAGTTTAGAAATTATTATGTTAAACATGTACAATTCATTAGGGATGAAACCATAAATTTTAGGCTTAAGGGTGTAAAAAGCCCTCAAACTTTAAAAAAAAAAAACACAATTAAGCCCCTCCTTTTTTTTTTTTGCACTCAATTTAGCACTTGAACTTTCAAATTGCATCAAAAAGACTGTCAAATTTCTTCAAAAAAAAAAAAGCAATTAAGCCCCTACTTTTTTTTCACTCAATTGGGTACTTGAACTTTCAAAATGCATCAAAAAGACCCTTAAAATTTTTCAAAAAAGCAATTAAGCCCCTACTCTCATTAAAAATTAGAAAAAAATATAAAAAATTATATTTTAGAAAAATTATTAAATTTTAATAAAAATATAAAAAAATTAAAATTTATTAAAAATTAGAATTTTTTAATAAAAATTGTAAAAAAATAAAAAATTGTAAAATTTTATAAAAATCATAAAAAAATTTAACGACCCTAGTGTTTTTCAATTAAAGTTATCACATGTTGCAACACAGCATGACATGAGGCGAAAAATGATAAATAAAAATAAAAATCAATAAAAGTTATAGAAAAACATAAATTTTGTTTACGAAATTTATATTTCTTTACATTTTGTATAATTTTCTTATGACTTTATAAAATTTTATATATTTTTTTTATATTTCTATATATTTTATAATTTTTACAATTCTTATAAAATTTTACAAGTTTATTATTTTTTTACGACTTTTTAAATTTTTAATAAATTTTTAATATTTGAATTTTTTATTAAAATTTAATAATATTTATAGCTTTTATTGATTTTAATTATTTTATAATTTTTAATAAAAGTAGAGGCTTAACTTTTTTTTTAAATTTGAAGGTTTTTTTGATGTATTTTGAAAGTTTAAATACCGTGTGCAAAAAAAAAAAGTAGAGACTTAATTACTTTTTTTGAAATGGAAAGTAAGGTCTTAATTACTGTTTTTTGAAAAAATTTGAGGGATTTTTGTACCCTTCAGTCTAAATTTTATATTAAAGGCCGGTATAAAAAACATATTATAAAATTTTGAATTAAAATAAATAAAAAATATATAGAAAAATTTTAAAATTTTCGAATAGAATACGTAGAAAAATAAACTACAAAGTAAAGAGCTAGTTTTGGGTCGGTTATAGATTATGGGATTTTGGGCTTTCAATTATTTTAGCTTAATATAGGGCCAGAACACTTTACATTGTTCAAAACCTCATTTAAATTGACAATGTGACCCATATAATTTGCTTTTATTTTTCGTCCTTTAAGTTTATATATATACTATTGTTAAAAAGTTTGATTGAATGGTGACTTATTAATCGAGTTACGTCATAATTCAGTTGTAAAATTATCAAAAATTTATTATTTTTATTAGATTATATCATACATTATCATCTAAACGAATAAGTTGATTTGACATTATACAAATTATAAAGAATAAAGTAAAACTGAAGAGAATAAGATCCAGAGAAAGATTTAAAACGAAATTATCGAGAGAACTGAGAATTGAGTTTGAATTGAAAAAAATAAAGTTTGAAGGGGTTTATATAAAAAAAATATGACTGTTGAGGTATTGTAGCTATTGGAATTGTGACTGTTGATAAAATATACCATTGGCTTAAAAGCGTGCCCTACAGAACACTTTTTCATCTGTAAGGCGTGTTTTCTTTTCTCTCTTTCAAAAAATAGTATGTATCGGTAAATCAACCACATAACCTTCACTATTTTAACTTTTACCATTTAAACAAAAAC
Organism: Gossypium anomalum; assembly: GCA_025698475.1. Taxonomy (NCBI): domain Eukaryota; kingdom Viridiplantae; phylum Streptophyta; class Magnoliopsida; order Malvales; family Malvaceae; genus Gossypium; species Gossypium anomalum. Next base: position 25,779,902 of record CM046966.1, read on the forward strand.
CACATTTTATATTTATATTAATTTTTAAAAAAATTGTTACATAAAAGTTTTCAAACAATTGTGGCACTTTCTTTTAAGAATTTATCATTTATTTTAAACAATTGTTACACAAAAACTACCGTTTTCAATTAAAAGAATTTATCATTTATTTTGAAAAAATAATTTTGAATTCTTTCTAGAATTATTTCAACTATTACTAGATTATATTATATTCACGATATTGATGAATATAGAATAATGTAACAAATATAATTATAAATAATAATATAAATAATAAATGAAGCTTTAGTTAAATGGTAAAATATAAATGCTGAAAATTATAAATGTTTAAGTTTAAATGATATTTAAATGATATTATATAAGTATAGTTATCCTTTTTTGTATATAAAAGATATAAATTTATAAAAAAAATATTTTCAAAAAATACAATTTACTTTATAAAATAAAAATATTTTCTCATCACATAAGGAATGTTCGGCTAATTTAGAAGAATATGTTTTTGTTTTTTAATTGGCCTTTTAGGCTTTTTTTTTTTTAAATTAGGGAAATAGGTCGTTTTTGAAGAGAATGTGTGAAAGCGCATCCAGCAGGACATACTTTCCACCAACGGTCATTTCTCCAACGGCTTTTTGAAAGTTGGCAACGGTAAAAAAAAATTTTAAGGGCTCTAACGGTAATTTTTTTCTTATAAATATCAGGCAATTTTTTTATTTTTTTCACTCAGATCCAACTCACTTAATTCTTTCTAAACTCTCAATTCTCTCAACTCTCTCAATTTTCTCAAGTTTTGTTATAAATTTTCGAATACGCTTGTTTAAAAATATTGTAGTTTTATTTAATTATTTTGTATATTATTTGTTTCGATTAAAGATTCACTAATAACATCCTCTCTAATTCATTTAGACAACAAGCACATTTCCACTGCTCAAGCGATAATGGTAAGACGAAATTTTAAATTTCACTATTTTTAATTAAGTTAAATTTAATTTTTTAAAAAAACATTTTAAATTAATTTATTTTGTCGATAAAAAAGGTGGATGACCGTGTTTTAGAAGGGTTCATACATAAGATGTCAAATAGTCCATATATCAAAATTTATGGTTACTTGCAAGACGAGGGATTCTTGCATGCGTCGCGTATGCTCGGGGGCTGCAAACTCGATCCTACACTCATCATCGCGGTGATGGAAAAATGGAGGCTTGGGATGCACACTTTCCATCTTCCATGCGGCGAGTGTACAATTACACTCGAGGATGTAGCTTTGCAACTTGATTTATCGGTGGATGGGTCAATCTTCACGGGGTCAGCGGTCGTTTTTGGTAAAGAAGACCTTTACGAGGCATTTTTGGGGAAGGTTTCAAATAAGTTTTAGAGTGATTGGATAGATATTAAGTGGTTGGAAACCAATTTCAAATATCTTCCTAAGGATACGCCTGATGTTGTCAAAGAATAATACGCCCGAGCATTCATCTTGAGGTTAATCGGGGGCATTCTAGTGCACAATAAATCTCAAAATTTGGTACAGATAAGGTGGCTACTACACCTAGTCGACTTCAAATAAAGTGGATGATTGAGTTAGGGATCATTTGTGTTGGCTGCATTGTATCAGAAGTTGTGTCGGGCAACGGAATCAGATAAAATGGCAATCAGTGGTTGTCTGCTCCTATTGCAATCATGGGTTTGATGGCAACTACCATTTCTACATCCCCGAGTGAATGACCCATATATGTTCCCATTGGTGACAAGGTAAAAATCATTTGATAATAAATATGTTGTTTATATAGAAAATGTTGTTTATTTATTATATGTTTGAATTAGCATATCGCTTGAATAAGTGAAACCATGGGCTAAGTTACATAGGACTACCAGAGCAGCTCGAAGATATTCGGCTATTGTTTGATCAACAATCAGAAGTCGAGGTTAGTTAATTATTTTTTTAAATCTATAATAATTATGAAATTATTTATAAAATAAAATTTCGTACATAACATAATTTACAATTGTGCACTGCAATTTGATTGGATGTCATACGCCGAGCTGAATATCATAGAATGTGCCCGATCAAAATTTTTGGCCATTCGGAGTATGTAGGACACGAAGGTGTCATTGATAGTGTATGTGATGGTGGAGATGCACGAACCAGATCGAGTGATGCGACAGTTCGGGTGGAGGAAATAAATTTTGTCACCACCGTGAGACATGGAAGCACTACACAATTTGGATTTATCGGGAAAGTCCAACGAGCATTGGTGAGATTACCATGAGAAGTTCATTGACGATTAGGACATGGAGGCCTATTTGGAGTACATGCCCTGGCTCAAAGTCGTCAGAAAGTCATATCTGCTATTGGTGAAAGCGAGGACTAGGGAACTTCATTAGAAGAGGCCACGATGACCACCCCAGTAATGTAGGTCTGGAAGAGGTGCTGCAACGGGTTCGTCACTAGCTTCGACCGAACAAGCACCACTGATGCATACGTCACATCCCAGTCAGTTTAGTCTACTCATTCCTGTTCATTTCACTAACCCTGTAGTTTTCCACAAGCACCACACTATGCACCACCGCAACACCTTGCTTCTACCCCTCCAATAGGTACATATTTCGATGCACCTCCATCCTAGCATTCTATGCCCCCATGCCAATGTCGATGCCGATGCAAATACTGAGCCAAATGTTAACGCATGTACTGTCACCAATGACGACACCGGTGGCAACATTGATGTCGACACTGATGTCGTCATCGATGCCCAAGTCAATGTTGATATATTCGAGTTTTGTGCATTGTACAGTTATTCGCAAATAGTTTCACAAACACCCACCGCATTATTATTTTATCGAGGTGGGTCATCAGCACAACCATCTTCTCGTGGAGTGAAGGATACAGGATGGGAGTCTAGGACAACATCGCACTCAAGCACAGAGAAGGGTGATAGATATGAAGACAAAGTTGAGGGTGGAGATGAAGATGAAGATAACAGTAGAGATGAAGATAAAGGTGACGATGGAGATAAAGATGAGCATAAAGGTGGAGGTGAAGACGAAGAAAATAAGGACAATGGTTATGATCAAGTGGAGGAGCCGGCACCACTAGTTGTGCATAGAAATCCTACGTGCACCCTTCAACCATCGCCCTCTGGCACATATTCGACCTAACGATACCGATGATGTATTTTTTGTTTACTTATTGAGATGTAAATATAAACGACATCAATAAAGAAACAATAATTTTTTTTGTACATTTTTATTGTAACTTATGTTTATCTTTGTTAAATTTTAATGTAAATTATACGATCTGAGTCATTATGTATTTCAAACTATTATGATCAGTAAAGATGTGACACTTTTCACCGTAGAAATGATGTCGCCAAATTTTTAATGCGAAAACAATAGCAGCCAACTCTAAATCGTGTATCAGATAGTTCTTTTCATGCAGTTTCAACTGTCTGGAGGCATAAGCTATCACTTTTCTCTCTTGCATCAACACGCAACCCAAACCGTTCAATGACGTGCCACTGTAAATCAAGAATTCTTTACCCGAATCAGGCTGAACCAATACTGGTTCCTCAGTTAACAATGCTTTCAATTGATCGAAACTCTATTGACATTTCTCGGACCACCCAAACTTCACGTCTTTCTGTAGCAATCTAGTCATCGGTGTAGCAATCATCAAAAAGCCTTTAACAAAACGTCGATAATAACCAGCTAACCCCAGAATACTTCTGACTTCGGATGCATTCATCGGTGGTTTCTAATCAACAACTGCAGAAATCTTGCTCAGATCAACTCTTATACCTTCCGCTAAAACAATGTGCCCCAAAAATTTGGCTTCTCTTAGCCAAAACTCACATATACTGAATTTAGCATACAGTTGCTTATCTCTCAAGGTTTGTAACACAATCCTCAAATGCTCAGCGTGCTCAGACTCATCTTGTGAATAGATCAGAATGTCATCAACAAACACAACAACGAATTTGTCTAAATACAGTCTAAATATCTGATTCATCAAATCCATATAAACTGCAAGAGCATTAGTTAATCCGAAAGGTATAATAAGAAATTCATAATGTCCGTACCTCATTCTGAACGCAGTTTTTGGCACATCTGAATCTTTCACTCATAACTGATAATAGTCGGATCTCAAATCTATCTTCGATAACACTGTTGCCCCTTTCAACTGATAAAAAAAAAATCATCTATTCTCGGCAACAGATACTTGTTCTTTATTGTAACCTTGTTGAGCTATCGATAATCAATACACATTCTCATTGTCCCATCTTTCTCTTTTACAAACAATACTAGTGCACCCCAGGGCGAAAAACTTAGTCGTGCAAAACCTTTATCTGTCAACTCTTGAAACTGAGATTTTAACTCTTTCAATTCTATCAGAGCCATTCTGTAAGGAGCTATAGATATCGGCGATGTTCCCGGTACCAATTCAATAGCAAACTAAACCTCTCTGATCGGTGGCAGCCCATGCAATTCTTCTGGAAATACATTCGGATATTCATAAACTACAGGCACTGATTCAATCTTCATTTTAGACACTTTGGTGTCTAAAACATATGCTAGGTACGCATCACAACCTTTTCTCACATAGCTCTGAGCCGACATCGATAAAATCACTATTGGGAATCCACTCAATTTATCAGATTCAATTCGAATGATTTCACTATTCTGACATTTCAATTCAATATTTTTTCTTTTACAATTTACAACGGCATCACACAAAGTCAAACTATCCATACCCAGAATCACATCAAACTCATCAAATGGTAAAAGCATCAAGTCAGCCAGAAAATAATAACCCCGAGTCATCAAAGGGCAATCCTTGCAAACTTTATCAACTAAAACATACTTGCCTAAGGGGTTCGATACTTTAATTACAAACTCTGTAGACTCAACAACCAATTTTTTACTAAACACTAAATTTATAGAGATATACGAATGAGCTAATCCAAGTTCTATCAAAGCAACTACACCAGTGCTATAAAGAGAAAATGTATCGGTGATAACATTTAGTGATGATGCATCTTCGCGAGCGCGAATAGCGTAAGCTCTGGCTGGCACTCTAGCCTTAGATCTCACAGCTGAATATCTAGTCACACCTTTGCCACTAGACACATTCCCTGTATTTCTGGGGGGTCTCCCTCTCATAGTCGTATTGCTCTATCTCGTATTCTAAAATTTATCTTTCTCGGATAATTCTGGGCAATCTCGAATACAATGATCTGGCAAGCCACATTTGAAACAAGCTTTATTACCCTTATGCCAGCACTCTCCAAAATGTCTTCTCCTATACTGTTGACACTCAGGTTTGTTGTTTCTCACACTACCAACACTCGAGACGGAAGTAGCTTGAGTTTTTGGACTCACATATTGATTTCCTCGATCTTTATTTTGGTATCCCACTGATGCATTTGATCGACTATATGAATCTCGAGATTTCTTTGATGAGGAACGATAAAGTTTATTCATCAGTCTTTTTCTCGAATCTCTAGCCTCTGAATCAGCTTTCCTCTTCTCTCGTCTGAGTTCTTCAGCAAGTTCGATCAACCAGAACAATGAATTCTTTCAAATCTAGAATTCCGACCATAATTTTAATATCTTCATTCAGCCCGTTTACAAACCGCTTGCACATAATCTCTTCAGTAGAAACACATTCCCGAGAATATTTACTTAATCGCATAAATTCTCTCTCATACTCGGTTACGGTTATACGGCCCTATTTCAGTTCTAAAAACTCTTTATGCTTTTGATCTAAAAACCGTTGGCTTATGTATTTCTTCTGGAACTCGGTCTGAAAGAATTCCCAGGTGACTTGCTCTCTTGGTATCACAGATATTAATGTATTCCACCACTGATACGCGGTATCCCTTAGAAGTGACATAGCACCTTTAACACATTCCGCTGACGTACAAGATAGTTCATCAAAAACTCGAATTGTATTCTCAAGCCAAAACTCATCTCACTTAGGATCATCATCAACTGTAGCTCTAAACTCTTCAGCCCTGTACTTTCAAATTTTATCAACAAGTGGTCTATTCATACGTAAAGGTTCCAAACCTTGAGGAGCTACGAAAACCAGTCGGGGAACAGGAGGGGGTAGAGGTTGTTGAGCAGTTGGGTTCATTCGGACAAACACCGTGAACCATTCGTTCATCATTTGGAAGAAGGCTTCTTTAGCCTCTCCTCCCTGGCTACCCGATACGGGTCTAGATCCAGATGGTGATGTCCCTTGAGCGGGAGCTGGCGCATTACTTTCAACCTCATCAGCTATAACTCGATTGGGATCCATTAACTATATGAAAACACATTTTAAAATGTCAGGAGTCATCACACTATCATAATTTATATATAACACGTATAGCTAGACTCTCACATACGGTACGTTAGTCCCAGAATCAACTAAATCGTAGCTCTGATACTAATAAATGTAACACCCCTTACCCGTATTCAATGTAAGAATAGGGTTACGGAGTATTACCAGACTTACAACTTAAACAATCATCCAATTCAAATAAAAAATCATCAACCAAATATAATTCCAATAAAATATAATTACATTGTCCCTATTATGAGCCTACAAGGCCCTAAACATACTTTGGGAATGGTTCGGGACTAAACCGATAACACAAGAAATTTTTACAAAACATAGAAAATTTTTCAAACTGCAAGGGTCACATGCCCGAGTGCCTCAACCGTGTCTCTCACACAGCCAATAGACACGCCCGTGCCTCATGCTGTGTGGACATTCGAAATAGGATCACATGGCCATGTCCCAGCCCATGTCCAACCTCGTGTAACTCTCTGACTACCTCACATGACCAAACCACATGCCTGTATGTTTAGCCCGCATACTACACAAAATGGCCACACATGCCCGTGTGCCAGGCCGTATGCTAGGCCGTGTGAAAACTGGAGGGTATGCTGACTTGTGCCACACGGTGATTCACACGCCCGTGTGCTCGGCCGTGTGGAGTATACTGACTTGGTTTCTAAAACCACACTAGGGAACGCATGGTCGTGCGACATAACCGTGTGTCACACACAGTTGAGACACACGCCCGTGTCTCTGCCTGTATGGACAAAAATAGGCTATTTACCAAGCCAATTTGCCACCCAAATTTGCATGTACCTATACAACCCAAATGGTACAAATTCATAACATAAATGAACATCTAACTTAACCACAATCAAGGCTAAATCATACCATTTCCAATATTAACAACCAACATGCTTATTAACTCATGTTTTACTCATTCAAAACTAACCAAATACACATATACAAATCAACTAACTAAACCTTTCCCAAAACATACATCATTTTGAATCAATTTACAAGCACAAGTCATATCTAATATCAACTATTTAACAACCATAACACCTATCACAAGCAATTATGAACTTATCGATAAAAAGCATTAACACATATATATATACATATATACATCACCATCTTAGACAAAATAAGCTAACTCTCATGGCTAAACACAAAACCAAACTTAATATTTACAAGCCAACACAAATGGCCAAACTACATATACCAAAAAGACCAAGTCCTTATACATGCCATGTACTTAAAATACCAAATTTCATAGGTACCAAGTGATAGGTAGATAGTACGAAGTGATCTCCGATGATCCCCGAGTCCAAGCTAGCTTGATAACACTATAAAATAGGGGAAAATAAATAAAGTAAGCTATAAAGCTTAGTAAACTCGTATAAAATAAACTCAATTTAATCTCAAGATTATAATTCAACAATTTGAATATATCAACATTTAGCATATATCAGCTAACAAACCTTTCATATACACAATTATGATACTAATCACATTCTTCACAAGTTTCTTCAAACCAAAGCTTATACATGTCACGCATGTACCTGTACCATCTTATATCATTCTCATACTCAATCACATCTTTCGTTTACCCGTTGAACCATTCAGAATAGAAGTTGGATACTCAAGAGTCTCGCACAATAAGTACCTATACCATGGCCAAAAGCCAAATCAAGATAGCTTATATCTGAAGTACTGATATCATGGCCCGAAGCCAAATCAGCCGATATTAATGGCCTGAAGCCAAATCAGTCTAACTCTCACTTGAACTGCTAATATCATGGCTCGAAGCCAACTCAACGTATCCCCTAATGACATGTCACTTGTATCCTAAACTATTCCTAAGGTTCAACTGAGATTTCGAATATCAAATTATCATCGAATCACTATCGAACATATTCATAGTCTCGTATTCAAAATTTATGCAATATCAAAGCATATGAAATACATTTGTATTGAAACTTATAATATACGAACTTACCTCGGATGTAAAAACGGTGAAACAAGTTGATCAATCGAGTACTTTTTTCCCCTTTTCTAGATTCTGATTTCGTTTTTCTTGATCTATATAATATCAAAATTAGCTTATTTGATCATCTCTCTATTCAATTTAGTCCAAAATTCACTTTAAGGTACATTTACACTTTTACCCCTAGAATTTCACAACTTTTACAATTTAGTCCTTATTTCATAAAATCACAAATTCATGAAATTCAACCACAACCCATGCTAGCCGAATTTCAATTAGGTCCCTGACAGCCCATATTTTTCATTTATTCTACATTTTAACCACTAAATTTACACATTTCAAATTTAGCCCCTAATTTGTATTTTCACTAAAAATTACTTAACAAAACTTGTATATTTATCAACAAACATTCATAATCTATCAAGAAACTTCAAAACACATGCTATTCATCAAAGGAAACATACAAAATCTTTAGCAGTTCTGCAAAATAGTCCCTGGGCTAGCTAAACCTAGTTGTAACAATCTCAAAAATATAGAAATCATTAAAAACGGGATAAAAACCGTACCTTAATAGACAATGGAAGCTTGACCAATTGAAAAGCCCTAACAATGGCTTCAATGCTTGTAAAATTTGGAAAAGGATGATGATAATGGGATAAATTTTTGTTTTATTTTATTTAATTAACCTTTAAGTACCAAATACCAAAATTAACCTTAAAATTAATTCAAAATTTCAATTATGTCAAACCATTATCATCCACTAAGATATTAATGGGCTATTTACTACATAAGGACCTTTACTTTAAGATTCTATAGCTATTTGATACCTTTAGCTATTAGAACTCAAGTTTTACACTTTACGCGATTTAGTCCTTTTTATCAAATTAAGCACTCAAATGATAAATTTTCTAAACGAAACTTTCACAAAATCATTGAATCATGTTGTAAAAATTGAAATAATAATGAAATAAATATTTTGACATCATTTTTGTGGTTTCAAAATCACTGGTCTGATATGACTAAAAATGGGCTATTACAACTCCACCCCTCCCAAGAAAATCTTTGGGACATACGATTTTTCGAATATGTTTATGTTGGGAAATGTGCCCATATTGTAGTTAACATGTAATTTTTTCTATTTATTTGAGCGATGAATAAATAAATAAAGTTAATTTCACAATTCACTATTATGTCTTTTGTACTTCTGTCTTTTATATTTTGCATGCATAGCGAAATTATGACAAGCAAATATTACCTTATTGATTGTCTAAGTTCAAACTGAAGATAAGTGGCATTGTAAGAACATTTACATTGCAAGAAAGACAACTTACTTTATTAGATAATCTAAATAAGTCCATAATCCCGTAAAAGAATCTAAGTAAGCATTTGATTAAAATACTAAGAATGATTATTATGTCATCTGCAATTCCAAATGAGGAGATAGCTAATCTTGGCTATCGGAGCAGTTGATTCCATGGGTAGAGACATAGATGTATTCATTGGTAGAATGATACATTCAACTGGACCCAAGATGAATTAATCTTGAATCCATTTGTGAATTAATTCACTTGTGATGTTTGTGGTGTAATTTACCTAAATCCTAAGTTAGTCACTGACCATTCGTATGTAACTCATGTGCTTTAATATAAGTAGAGCTTATGCTCTAAAGATGTCTGAGCCCATAGCCAATATGTTGGGTACATGACTTGTGTATGCCATGCTTTAGTAGCAACAGTGGAATTCATAATTCAATTAATGAGTTAATGATATTCTTTCATTGGCATTGTGTGGATTGATAAATATGAAACATGACCACGAGTTACTCATTCTCGAACGAGTAATTTATCACAATCATTTGTTGACAGTGATCATATTAATCATTAAGAAGACACAAAGGTGACAATAAGATAAAATAGGATTATATTGAGTGGACTAATTTAACTCAAAGGAATCAAGGATATCATATAAGGGTAACACACACATAACGAGGTTATTGCTTTTGTAAAGAGAATACAATAAGGAGTTTTCAATCATGAAACTTCTTGTGGATTGACTCCATAATTAAGTAATTGCGAATTATCAGAACGATGCTTCTGAACATAATTGCAATCACTAGAACATGATTGTATATGTTTGATTGGTCCCTCTACTAGCTCAACAAAAACTCGATCAGACTGCATTTGAATAGAAGAAAATTCTACGAATTTAGAAATAATTTAATTAAGTCGATTTATTCGATATGAAATTAAATTAGTTGGTCGTGAGAATTGTTCAACTAGAAATTTGATTAAAGAATTTTCTTGAAAAATTAATTTGGAAAATGTAAGTGATTTTTGAAAATATTAATTTTGATCAAGTAAAATTAAATTAATCAAATTAATTAAAATCAATATGATATTTTTGGAAATTAATTTTCGAGTCAAAAAATTGGCCCAATGGGTAGTTGAACTTGAAAATTGGACCTGAGATCGTAAATTGGGTCCGGGAGCCCAAAACCAAGATCAAGACCCAAAAACTAGTCGAACTAGGCCCGGTATGTGAAACCAGGCTGAAGGTCCAACCGGTGGCTAGACCGGACAGATCAGGTTATCACTGACCCAGACCGAATCGGTAGTAGCCAAACTGGCTTAGGCTGCCATAAGGGTGTTGCACCTGCATCACCTAAAACAACGGTGCCGGCGGCTGTGATGGTGGCATCCTAGTGGCAGGCGACAATGGTCTTCGATGGTTGAGTAGTGGAAAAGTTACACTCCTACTGGGACTCTACAAGATAATTTGATTTCAGATTAACTACTCCAAAAATAACATTATTTTAGTAGTTTAATATTAAATTTAATTCAATAATTATCGTAATAGTATTTTTTTAATTTAATATTAAAGTGATTACCTTAATATTAAATTTAACTTAATGTTTATCTTATAGATAAACATTCTATTATTTTAATAATATTTAATATTAAATTAATATAATATTTATCACAATAATTTAATATTAAAGTGATTAAGTTTAATCATAGTTGAACTTTCTAAACTCTCCCTATATAAAGAGAGCATTGGGTCATTATTTTACACACTTGAATTCAAAAGAAAGTTGTATAGAGAAAATTCTCTTAAGAGATTATTTCATAAAATTTCTAGAGATATTTTCCTGATTTACAACTTGACCCAAAAGTTTAGAGAAATTGTGAAATTACCTCACTGGTAATTTTTGTGAAAAGGTTTTTAATTCGAAGCGAGCCCACACTCGGCAGACGTGAGCTTGAGGATAGCGGAGAAGACTACTCGGTCGAAGCGCTCATCCTAGAAGAATTGAAAAGGTACAATTTTGACTATTTGTTTATTACTTTAGATATCACAACCAAGATCTTGTTTTAGAAAAAAATTTAAAACTTTGTTTTCCCTAAATTTATTTTTTGCTGTATTTTTCAAACCCCTTTTTTCCAACAGTTTAACACATCCCAAGGTTCGTCGATAGATGCTATGAACGATGTTCCCAGTGATGATAACAATGACTACTGCCAACACACTCAACGCCAACGTTGGGCACCCCAAAAATTTACCCTTCGAACGACACCATCGAACCATCAATTTTAACACGTGTAACCTTATCTTTATTGCATTTAGGTTGTAATTGTAATTTAAATTTTGAAGTTTGTATTAATTAAATTATAGTAAATTAATGTTTTAAATGTTTTAAATTTTTAATGAATAAGAAATTGAAACATATAATTAATAAATACTATTCATTCAACAAAGATTATGTTTCAAAACACAATTTTTGACTTAATTTTTTTAATAAAATTTTGACTTTTTTTAAAACAATATAATGTAAAATTTTTGTTTTAAGATGTTATATAGTTGTGTTGTTCCTAAAATATAAATATGAAAATTTCATCATAATTATAAAAATTTTAATAAAAGTTTGAACATGGAGCACATTAGTTCATATTCCACTTGATCGAGATGATTGTCCAATATGGTAGGTTTGATGCAGGCATTTAGTTTAATTATGACCAACTATTCTGCACACACCTCAAAGTTTGGGATCGATTTTCTCCGTCATGTCCATTTCATTACGAATCTTGGTGACTTGTGGGCAACCTTTCGGCTTCCTATGTAACCCCTTGTCTGGGACAAACTTGAATGTCGACAGAAGCACTTCACATGTAGACAAATCACGCAAGATAGGGAACTCGTTTCCCAAATATGCAATGTGCATTCTAAAGTGTACACCTAATCGATATATTGTTCAACATTGATTGAAGCACGAGCACAAGCTGGAACGACTTGTAACACCCTTATCCCATCTCCATTGTCGGATAAGGGTTATAGAGTACTACACACATAACATAGCAATTAATATCATTTAACCAATCATTTATCAAATTAAATATCAAATATTCAAATCTAAATTTCATTCATAGCATAAATACATTTATGATCCTAAAATCGAGTTTACAGTGCCCTAAAAATAGTTTGGAAACAACCAGGGACTAATTTGAAACAAAATAGAAAACATGAAAAATATAGAAATAGGGGTCACACGGCCGTGTGAAAGGGACTAGCCCATGTGGCCTCAAACATGGCCATTTGGCTACTCCACGCACCCGTGTGCTCAGACCGTGTAATTAACTATAATCGTATGAAAAATCTTGCACCAAAAATTAATAAGGCACACCTTAAAAAGCTTACAAAAGAAGGCAATATTTCACATATCACTTGGGTACCAAGCCAAACCTAAAACCAACCTTTATACACCTTCAAAACACATTCAAACAAGTTTAAAACATATTAAAACATACAACCTAAGTGTCTAACCAATGTGTTCTCATTGAAACCATAATTCAATTATCTAATCAATTTACATTCAAACCTCATAAATTCATTTATTTCATTCATTCAAACATCAAGAGCCAACAACATTATCATCATAACTTGATACCATATATCCACCTATATACCAATTCAACATGACCTTTATTACACGTTGCCAAAAGGACCAAACCTATAATACATGTATCAACTTTACATACAAAAGCGTTTACAACCAAAGTACCAAAACATTTTCAAACTTAATAAAACAAACACCCTATATACATGACCAACTTTAGTAAAATAAGTAGCGCATATACATGCTACATATAACCATAATTCAAGACTTCAAAAGCTACCAGTATCAGATGATGGTAGGTGTGAGTCTATTGATCTAATCGGCACACTCCACATATTCAGGATCTACAGAAAATAATAATAATAATAAGTATAAGGAATACTTAACAGTCATACACTTCAATTAACGAGCTTACCATACACATTTAATTGTTAAATGCATACAACATTTCAAGTAAAAGACTTATCACAATCTGATTCAACAACTTCACGGTCAATAAACTGTTAATACAAATCTCCGGTGACAAAAATCTCAAACGTACGAATGGAACTCGGATAGAAGAAGAAATAGGAAAAGGCTCCAAGGCGTGTATCAAGCCACTATCTTTAAGGTTATATTCACCCCCACCTATCTTCAGTGTGCAAACGAGTTCCAAGCAAATTAACCTCGAGGATACAATGAAGCCAATGACTATTTGCGTTTTGCACTGACGAGAATAGCCCACTACACACTGAGCAACGTACGACAAGAAACTCAATTTCTATAAAGGATTTCTGTAGTAATACTTTATAGAATAATCTAATAATATTAGAAAATGAAGGAAGGAAAGAAAGAATATTAGAATTTGTTGGTATGATTTCCAAATGAAATCTCATTCCTATTTATAGGAATTTTCATGTCTCTTCATAGAGACATCTTTCATCAATAGGCGTCTTTCTGAATAATAATGTTTTAAAATAAACACATAATTATTCATTTAATATTATAACTATTCAAATAATATTATTTAAATAGTTATAATTCTTTTTCAAAAAATAAAATAATATAATCTTTTGATTAATTACACCCAATATTTGAAAATGTTCCAACAATTTCCCCCCATTTTTAAAATATTTTAGATTTTGATATTCTTGGAAATCAATTTTCATAAATGAAGGTATCTTACAATTGAACCTTCACTTAGTGAAAACATGTTAAAGTTAACCGAAATTGCATGGTAGACTAAGCTTCGAACTAACTATTTCTTTTGATTAACCGAACACATCTCACACAATGATTTCAACATCAGTCAATGCATAGTATCTAGGGACACTATTATGGCCATGTTTTTGTGTCCTCTTTTCATGAGTGTTGTCAAAGCCAAGGCCTTGAGATCTTAGAAGCGGCCACACTTCCACTCACATAAGTAGATCTCATCAAGAGTGTTCACGTAATTATAACACTCTAACATATTTATGTTATGGGTCCGTTAAGAGTACATTACTCATCCTTCCCTTATCATTACATGTATTTAGCACTTTAATCTTAGGATGGATTTATTTATAGTGCTAACAGTCACATACTAATGATGTACTTTGTCTTATTGAACTCAAGATTTAACTTTATACCAAGCGTTGAGTTGAGTTTCCATCATGGGTGACTCAAATTAATGGGCTTGAGTCTCATCCCTTTTGAGGTCCTTCTTATTGCATCTCTAGCAAGACTTTTTGCCAAAGGATCCGCCAAATTTTCACTTGACCTCACATAATTAATAGGGATCACTCCATCAAAAATTAGTTGTCGGACATAACTATGTTTTAATATGTAATAGTCTGGTTTAGACCCTAGTCAGAATAGTGGTTTCGAGACCACAAATCTGAGTCAGAAAAATATTTAAATATTATTTTCTGTGTTTATGATATGTGAATTAGCATGTGTGAAAATTTCATAAGAAAATTTAATTGCTTGTGTGCTAAATTTGATAAAAGGACCTAAATGAGTAAAATGTAAAAGTTGTCTGCTATATGTTAGAAGTGCCTATTTGGTTTGTCTTTGTTTATGAGAGGCCTTTATGTGGTTATTATGCCATTTACTTGTATAATGGACATTTATAGCCTTAATATATATGAATTTATAATGGTTTATAAAAGGGTAAATTAGTAAATGGAGAATTAAAAGTTATTAATTTAATAAAACATGAAAATAAGCTCATTTTTATGTTCATCTTGGCCAAAAATACAAGAAAAGAAAAGAGAAAAAGAGTTTTAGGGTTCGGAACATTGATTTGGTGATTAAGGTATGGATTTTGTTCGATTTTTGATAATTTCTACGTTTTTGTAATCTTTGCTTCGTATTCTATCAAGCCCATGTCTCAAGTTTTGATTTTGTTGATGATTTTGAACTGTGCCATTGATGAAACTATGAGTTTTGTGAAGTTATTTGTTGATAAATAGAAGATATGTTTTGGGTTAACATGTTTTGTCTTTGGATTTTTGATAATTTTGAGTAAAATGGGCTAAATTGTGAAAAATTTAAATTAAAGGACTAAAATGTGAAATAAATGAAATGTGTGGACTTGTATGAGTGCTATGAATATTCGGCCAAGCATGAGTATATGCAAATTATGTGTATTTTGTGATTTTGTGAATTAGGGACTAAAGTGTCAAAATGCAAAAATGTGAGGGCTAGTTTGCAAATTGCCCTAAATGTGTGTTTATGGATTATTTTGAATGAATGTGAGCTTGAATAAGTTAAATTTGAATTTATATAGACCGAAAATTAAAGAATACAGAATTAGATCGGGGAAAGTCAAAAGTTGTTGAATAGCCAATTCAGTCTATCCGAATCCGTACGAGGTAAGTCTATATACAAAAAAATGTATTTGAAATGGTTTATTTATGCTTATTTTCCATATAACTATGATGAATTAATATATGATTTGAGAAAAATGAAACATCCGAAAAAGTATCAACAAAATCTCGACGTCCGAAAAGCCCCGTACGAACCTTAGGAATAGTTAGGATACATATGTCATGATATAGGATTTCGATATGTGTAATCGTGTAAGACCATGTCTGGGACGTTGGCATCGACTTTTGTTTTGCGTGTAAGACTATGTCTGGGACATTGGCATCGTATCTGATTTCCTGTAAAACCCTGTATGGGATAGTGGAATCGATGTTTGATTACATGTAAGACCACGTCTAGGACGTTGGCATTGTATATGCTTTTCGAGCTATCCACGTATCCTTACGTTTCAGAACAGTTTAACCGGCATTCTGAGAAAATGAATGAATAAGTGAATATGTGTTCGATTCAGGTACGTTCGAATGGTGTACTATATTTGAAAATGAAAGGTAAGTATATGTGCAAATGATGATCTAAGTATATGAATATGAGGTTTGTATTGCTATTTGGGTCCAAAGTATAAGTAATTTGATGATGTTTATATGCTTTAAATGATAAGTTTATTTGTATATGGCTTACTAAGCTTTTGAAAGCTTACTTTGTGTGTGTTTGCATTGTTTTATAGATATCGAAGCTACTGTGAGCTCGGGGATCGTCAGGGATCGTCACCATACTATCGAATCTCATTTTGGTACCTTTTGAAAATATATATAGTAAAGTATGGCATGTATAGGCTAGAAGTGTTTTAATTATGTTTTGGGATGTATATATTTAGCCATGTGATATGGCTTGGTATGGTTGTGATTATGATATGATTATGGTATATGAAATGTGAGGTAATATGGTCTATTGGATATGTTCATGAATGGTAAGTTTGACAAGTTTTGGCCATATGATTGAGATCATGAAATTATAAGTTTTGATATGTTTTGGATTTAAGGGAATGACATGAATTGGTATGTGAAATGAACATGTAAATGTTTGGAAATGCTATGGCATGAATGATGTATGGTTTGGTATAGAAATTTGCTAAAATTGTTGTGCAAATATGCATGGTTTTGTGCTTGTAGGATTGACCCAATTGGGGTGGCAAATTGGCTATTCAAATGGCCTATTTTTGTCCAGACGGGCAGAGACATAGGCGTGTGTCTCAGCCGTGTGTGACACACGGCTATGTTGCATGACCGTGTGTCCTCTAGGGTACCCTAAAATTCTAAGTTAGGCTCAAGCACAGCCAAGGCACAAGGGCATGTGGCTAGTCGTGTGGCTCAAGTCAGGCTCGACCACGGCCAAGACACACGGACGTGTCTTGTGGCCATGTGAGCAAGTCAGTATGTATGCCTTATTTTGACACGGTCTATATACACGGGTGTGTCTAATGCCGTGTGAGGCACACGGCATATTTACACAGGCGTGTGACCTTTACTTGTTTAAAAAATATTTAAGTTTTAAAAAAATTTTACATGTGTTCGGTTTAGTCTCGACCCCTTTCTAATGCATGTTTAATGTCTCGATGACCTATATAAGGGACTCTATAATGATGTGTAATCTTTGATGCTATGAAGTTTTTGAAATGAATGTTAAAAGTTTCAATCATCTGGTAATGCCTTTAACCCTAGTCCAGCGACAGATATGGGTTAGGCTATGGTTTAGTCGGTTCTAGGACTACCATAGTGTATGTGAGTTTAACTATACATTCCATATTTATGAACTGCGATAGTGTGATGAATCTAGACATTGAAAATGTGCTTTTATATAGCAAATGGATCCCGAAGGAGCCGTAGCAGACGATGTTGAAAGTAATGCGCTTGCTCCCGCACAAGGGACAGTGCCATCTGATTCTAGACCGGCTACGAGTAGCCGTGATGGTGAGGCTAGACAAGCCTTTTATCAAATGATGAATGATTGGTTTAGCCAATATATTAGAACCAATCCGGCTGTACAACAACCTCCACCCCCTGTTAATTCTCCACAACTCCTGTTATGCCACCAGTGAACCCGGTTCAGCTAAGTAAACCTCCGGTAGATAAGATTAGAAAGTATGGGGCCAAAGAGTTCCGAGCTACAACGAATGATGATGCTGAGAGAGTCGAGTTCTAGTTAAAAAACATGATAAGTGCATTTGATGAATTGTCTTTGAATCCTGAAGAATGCATAAAATGTGTCGTTTCACTTCTGAGAGATATGGCATACCACTAATGGAAAACTTTGATATTGGTAGTTCCGAGTGAGCAAGTCACCTGTGATTTCTTCCAAGCTGAATTTCAGAAGAAATACATCAGTCAGAGATTTATCGACCAAAAATGTAAAGAGTTTCTTGAGCTTAAACAAGGCCGTATGTCTGTTACAGAATACGAGCGAAAATTTGTGAGACTGAGTTAGTATGCTCTAGAATGTGTATCAACTAAAGCTACAATGTGCAAAATATTCGAGGATGGCTTGAATGAAGATATCCGTTTATTAGTTGGGATTCTGGAAATTAAAGAGTTTGTTGTGCTTGTTGAATGAGCATGTAAAGCTGAAGATCTCGGGAAAGAGAAAAGAAAAGCTGAATTAGAAGCTAGAGAAGTACGAAAAAGATCATCGGGAAAGTCATTTCAATCTGTATCAAATAAATTTTGATATGATAATAGTCGTTCAAAGGCTAATGTGGGACATTCGAATAGAGATGGTGCAAAATCGCATTCGAGCTTTAAAGCTCCAACTACTTCCGTTGCCAGTGTTGGAAATGCTAAATTCGATCGCCCTGAATGCAAGCATTGTGGTAAAAGATATCCCAGTAATAGTAGACTGTATGATCGGGCTTATTTTAGATGTGGATCATTAGATCATTTTATCCGTTATTGCCCTGAATCTGTCGAGCAAGAAATTGTGCAAAATCTGAGGCCAAGTGGTAATGCTTCTCGTGGTTGACCTCCCAGAAATACGGGAAATGTAAGTGGTAGTCAGAGAGGACCAAAAGACACAGTTATTAGATCAGAGGCTCGTGCACTAGCCAGAGCTTATACTATCCGAGCTCATGAGGAAACTTCATCGCCAGATGTGATTACGGGTACATTTACTCTTTATGATATTTCTGTGATTGCTTTGATAGATCCTAGATCAACACATTCATATATATGCATGAACTTAGTGAGCAGTAAGACTTTTCTTGTAGAGTTTACTAAATTTGTAATTAGAGTTTCGAACCTCCTAGGCAGATATGTTTTGGTTGATAAAGTCTGCAAAAATTGTCCGTTAATGTTTCAAGACATTTGTTTTCCAGCTAATCTGATGTTATTGCCTTTTCATGAGTTTGATATAATTCTGGGTATGGATTGGTTAACTTTGCATAATACTATTATGAACTACAAATGGAAAACTATTGATTTGAGATGCAAGAATGATGAAATAGTCAGAATTGAATCTAGTGATTTGAATGGATTGCCTGCTGTAATATCTTCGATGAAAGCTTTGAGTATTGTGAGAATAGTGCTACAGACTTGGCGAGACAAGCAATTGTATGCGAAGTTCAATAAATGTTAATTCTGGTTGCGCGAAGTTGGTTTTCTGGGCCATATTGTATCAGCATCTGGTATCCGAGTTGATCCGAGCAAGATTTCAGCTATTTTAGATTGAAAGCCTCCAAGAAATGTTTCTGAAGTCCGCAGTTTTCTAGGACTTGCTGGTTATTATAGATGGTTTGTAAAAGGGTTTTCTATGATTGCAACCCCGTTAACGAAACTACTTCAAAAAGATGTGAAGTTTGAATGGTCTGAAAAGTGTTAGAAAAGTTTTGATCAATTAAAAACTTTGTTGACTGAAGCTCCGGTATTGATACAACTCGAATCGGGTAAAAAATTTGTGATCTATAGTGATACTTCATTAATCAATCTGGGATGTGTTTTGATGTAAGATGGTAAATTCATTGCTTATGCTTCAAGACAGTTGAAGCTACACAAAAAGAACTATCCAACACACGATCTTGAGTTAGCCGCAATTGTGTTTGCTCTAAAGATTTAGTGCCACTATCTGTTCGGTGAGAAATGTCATGTATATTCTGGTTATAAAAGTTTGAAATATCTGATGACTCAGAAAGATTTGAATCTGCAACAGAGAAGATGGCTTGAATTGCTAAAAGACTATGAACTTGTGATACATTATCATCCGGGTAAGGCAAATCTGGTTGCTGATGCTTTGAGTCGAAAATCATTGTCCACTCTGCGTGTGATGAATGCTCGTTTGGTTTTGTGCGATAATGGTTTAGTTGTAGCCAAATTGAAAGTAAGACCATTATTCATTCACCAGATTATCGAAGCTCAGAAAACTGATAATGAGATTTTAGCAAAATGAGCTCAATGTAATTTAGAGTCTGATTCAGAATTCAGAGTTGCTAAAGATGATTATTTGAGATTCTGAAATCGAATTTGTGTTCTGAGAAATTCAGATTTAATTTGTATGATTTTGAATCAAGCTCACAACAATCGGTTATCTGTACATTCGGGTAGTACGAAAATGTATAATAATTTGAAACAGCATTACTGGTGATCTGGAATGAAAAAAGATATCTCCGATTTTGTTTCGAAATGTTTAATCTGCCAACAAGTTAAAGCTGAACATCAAGTGCCATCTGGTTTGTTACAACTAATTATGGTTCCGGAGTGAAAATGGGATAGAGTGACAATGAACTTTGTTTCGGGTTTACCCCTGTCTCTAAGAAAGAAAGACGCAATCTGGGTTGTAGTTAATCGATTGACGAAATCAGCTCATTTTATTATGGTACGATCTGATTACTCACTTGATAAGTTAGCTGAGCTATATATTTCCGATATTGTGAGATTGCATGGTGTGCCATTATCTATTGTGTCAGACAGAGATCCAAGATTCACATCACGAATCTGGAAGAAATTGCAAGATGCTCTGGGTACGAAATTGATTTTTAATACTGCTTTTCACCCGCAAACGAACGGTCAATCCGATCGAATTATTTAGATACTTGAGGATATGTTGAGATGTTGTATTCTTGAGTTTGAAGGTACATGGGAACAGTATTTGCCTTTGATTGAATTCGCTTACAATAATAGCTTTCAATCGAGAATCAAAATGGCACCTTACGAGGCTTTATATGGTCGCAAATGCTGTACACCTTTTTATTGGACTGAACTCAGTAAAAATAAGATTTACGGGATTGATTTGATAAAAGAAACTGAACATAAAGTGAAAGTGAAAGTAATCCAAGATAGCTTAAAAGCAACTTTCGATCATCAGAAATCTTATGCGGATCATACGATAATGCCTTTAACCCTAGTCCAGCAACGAATACGGGTTAGGGGTGTTACATAATCCAATATGTCTAGACTTTCCATTATATACTTGGCTATATGCTTTGCTAGAGTAGCCTCACTATCACAACGGATAGAAATAGGTGAAATTGGCTTAGGCCATAAAGGTACATCATAAAGTAAATTTCTTAACCATTCTACTTCTTTAGATGCAGCGACCAATGCAATAAATTCTGCTGCCATGGTGGAATCGGTAATACATGTTTGTTTATTTTAACCCCAAGAAATGGCTCCTCCACCAAGAATGAAGATCCATCCACTAGTATATGCATAATCTTCCAAAGTTATAATCCAACTAGCATCTGAATACCCTTCTAAAACTGGAGGATATCCATTATAACACAATCCATATTTAATAGTTTTCTATAAGTACCTAAGTACTCTATTCAAAGCTTGCTAATGCAAACTACTTGGATTACTTGTGTACCTACTCAATTTCCTAACAGCATATGCAATATCTAGTCTTGTACAAGTCATTATGTACATAAGACAACCAATTATATTTGCATATTTCAATTGATCAATTTTCCTACCAGCATTAGATACTAACTTTATTTAAGGATCCATGGGTGTAGATGCTGGTATACAAGTGAAAAGATAAAACTTTTTAAACACATTTTCAATGTAATGTGATTGTGATAAAGCTATAGTGCTTTCATCTCAGGTTATTTTAATCCTAAGAATAACATCCACTAAACCCATATCCTTCATAGCAAAGGTGTTTGACAAGAATTTCTTTGTGTTTTCTATTTGTTCCGAATCTGTGACAAAAATGAGCATGTTATCTACATATAAGCAAATTATGACACCTTTTCCATTTTAAAATTTGCTATATATGCACTTATCGAATTCATTTATTTTATAGCCATTAGCTAAAACAATATTGTTAAACTTTGGTGCCATTGTTTTGGTGCTTGTTTAAGTCCATATAAAGATTTAACAAGCTTACATACCTTATGCTCTTGTCCTAGAACAACAAATCCTTCTGGTTGTTCCATGTACACTTCCTCTTCCAATTCACCATTTAAAAATGCAGTTTTAACATCCATTTGGTGAACAACCAAATTATATATAGAGGTAAGTGATATTAAGAGTCTAATTGTAGCAATTCTTGCTACTAGAGCATAGGTATCAAAGTAATCAATACATTGTTTTTGTGGAAAACCTTTGTCTACCAACCTTGTTTTAAATTTATCAATGGTTCCATCGACCTTCATTTTCTTTTTGAAGATCCATTTACAACCTATTGTTTTGGAACCTGGTGGAAGATCAACTAAGATCCAATTTGATTTCCCATTATTGAATCTATCTCATCATTTATTGCTTCTTTCCAAAAAGCTGAGTCTTGAGATTTCATTGCCTCTTGAGATTCCGTATTATAACAATAAGGTATCTTATTGCATATACTTTCACCTTTTCCTTTTACAAGAAACATAATGAAATCTGGTCCAAAATCTTTGACCTTTTTAATCCTCTTACTTTTTCTTAATTCTTGACAAGATTCATCATTATTATCAATTTGTTCCAATGGAATCTCATTCTCATTTGAAGAATGAATCAATTGTTGTGGCTGTAATTGTCTTGATATAGAATTAAATCTATTTTCATCAAAAATAGCATCTCTTGATTCAATAACAGTATTAATTGAAATTGAATCATTTGGTTCAAATACCATGAACTTATATGCCTTGCTATTATGTGCATACCCTATAAATATGCATTCAATTCCTCTTTCACCTAACTTTTTACATTTAGGTGTTAGAACTTTGACAATAGCTCTACAACCCCAAACCTTCAAATAATTAAGGTTTGGTTTTCTTTTCTTCCATTGTTCATAAGGGGTTATTTTAGTTTCCTTATTAGGAACTCTATTCAATATCTAACAAGCTATTAGAACAGCTTCTCCCCAAAAACCTTGTCCAAGACCTGAATATGATAACATTGAATTTACCATTTCAGTCAATACTCTATTTTTCCTTTCAGTTACACCATTTTGTTGTGGTGTGTAAAAGGCTAAAACTTGATGGACAATTCCAGTGGATTCAAAATAACTTAGATTATAGTATTCTCCACCTCTATTTGATCTTAAGCACTTGATAAATGATTCACACTGAAGTTCAACTTCAGATTTATAAACTTTAAATTTATCAAGTGCTTCATCTTTTGAATGCAATAAATATATATAAAAATATCTAGAAAAATCATCAATAAAAGTAACAAAATATTTCTTTCCACCTAATGTAAGAGTATTATGCATGTCACATAAATCACTATGTATCAAACCAAGCAATTTTGTTTTTCTTTTAACGTTAGGGAAAGGGTTTCTTGTAATTTTAGTCAACATACATGTATTGCATTTTTCAATATTATTATTAAAAATAGGAATTAAATCTAACTTATACATGTCATTCAATTTTCTATAATTCAAATGACCTGATCTATAATGCCATAAATAAAAAGATTCAACCATATAAGTAGAAATAGTATTTTTATTCTTATTAATAATGTTCAGTTTGAACATACTTTCATACATATACCATTTCCCTACAAAAATTCCTCCCTTAGACAAAATAAACTTATCTGCCTCAAAAACAAGTTTGAAACCAAACTTATTCAATAAACTTCCAGACACTAAATTTTTTCTAACTTCTGGTACATAATATACATCATTTAAGGTTAAAACATTTCCAGAAGTGAATTGTAGTTCAACAGACCCTTTGCCTTTGATTGCTGCGGTGGAAGAATTTCCCATGTACAAGATATTGACATTTTCACATTGTGTGAACTTTGTGAACATGCTTTTGTCTTTGCACACATGTTTGGTTGCTTCGGTATCAATCCACCATGTATTAACATCTTGTGCCATATTAATTTTAGATATCATTGCAACAAACTTTTCGTTATTATCAGCCTTAGAAGATGATTTCTTCTTTAAAAATCGACATTTATTCTTGAAATGTCCCAGCTTACCACAATGATAGCATGAGCTCTTTTGTTTCTTTTTTAACTTAGGCACTCTATTAGCCTATTTGAACTTTCTCTTGCATGGTTTAGTAGTCTGTACTTCCTCCGTAACATGCACTTTGGCATTTTCAGAATTTAGGTTCTAATCTTACTTTCGATATTCTTCTTCAATACGAAGATGATTTGCTAAAGCCCCAAGAGATATTTCCTCTTTCTTATGTTTTAGACTTCTTTTAAAGTCTTTCTAAGATGGAGGAAGTTTGTCTATTATGGAGGATACAACAATCATTTCATCCATTTTCATATCATATTGCTTGAATTTATTCAGCATCTTTTCAATATCACGAAATTGTTCCATAATAGAACAACCATCAATCATTTGACAATTATTGAAACAACTGACAAGAAATTTTTTACTTGTAACATCTCCGGTCATGTATCTTGTCTCCAATTTGTCCCATAATTCTTTAGCAGTGACCTCATTTTGGTAGGTGTCGAACAAACCATTAGATAAACATTCAATATGTGGCCCATGCACATGTAATCAGCATTGTCCTATTTTTTCTTTCTCGGGTTGCAGCAACAGATTTGTTTTCATTCTCTTCGAGTCTTGGAGTATCCAAGCTAATAATAAGAAGCGCATTTTTTTCTGCCATCGTCAAAAATTGCCACCATTAAATTGACCAAGTTTGACAAAGTTGGGAGCCAACTCCCTTAGTGTTCCACTTTCATATGTTGTGGTAGTCATCATGAAATATAACCTTAAATTTGTTAGTACAAATCTCCGGTGAGGAAAATCTTGAACGCACGAACGGAACTCGAATAGAAAAAGAAATAAGGCAAGGCTCCAAGGTATGTATCAGGCCACTATCTTTAAGGTTATATTCGCCCTCACTTATCTTCAGTGTGCAAACAAGTTCCAAGCAAATTATCCTCAAGGATACAATAAAGCCAATGACTATTTACGTTTTGCACTGACGAGAATGGCCCACTACATACTGAGCAATGTATGACAAGAAACTCAATTTCTATAAAGGATTTCTGCAGTAATACTTTTTAGAATAATCTAATAATTTTAGAAAATGAAGAAAGGAAAGAAAGAATATTAGAATTTGTTGGTATGATTTCCAAATGAAATCACATTCCTATTTATAGGAATTTTCATGTCTCTTCATAAAGGCATCTTTCATCAATAGGTGTCTTTTTGAATAATAATGTCTTTTTGAATAATAATGTCTTTAAAATAAACACATAATTATTCATTTAATATTATAACTATTCAAATAATATTATTTAAATAGTTATAATTATTTTTTAAAAAATCAAATAATATAATCTTTTGATTAATTACACCTATTCATTTATAGTTATTGGAACACTATAAATATTTGAAAATGTTCCAACATAAACATTTAAACATACAGATAATTAGAATTCATAATTCATTTATTTTATTGAAACAATTATGTATCAATTAATCTTTATTCTTCTGATGGATCTTTGTAAAAATATTCAATACAGATGATGCACATATGAGCTAATCAGATACAAAATAATTGTGTCTGGTTACCAGTCCGGGCTAAACCAATGACAATACAAAAAAATAGCCTGGCCAAGGCTATATATACATGTACGGTTACCAGCCCAGGTTAAACCTTTAAAACGACAATGAATTACCAGTCTAATCTAAACCCAAGTCACATGTATATCCAAGTCCGCAACACATGCAGGAGCTCGGTCCAAAATAGAAATTCAGTTAGAAATCTCTTGTATGAAACTTTTACTCGATCCATCGAAATCACTTCAGAGATTAATGATATTTCACATAAATCAATTTCATTTCCACAAATCCGGATTCGAATAAATTATTTTATTATTATTTTGATGTTATAGCATGTTTAATAGTGCATGAAAAATTTGGAGTTAATTTTGACATTTGTGAGCCCAATTGAGAAAAAAGACTAAATCGCATAAAGTGCAAAAGTCCTAATTTGATAGCTAAAAGTGTTTATTTGATAGAGGATCAAAATGGGGGATTTTAAAGGGCAATTAGACCCTTTTAAGGGAGCATAGCCTACCATAGAGTCAAAGAGGGGACAAAATTTTCAAATTTGGTGAGTCAGGTGGCTTATTTTTTACTAAATAGAAATAAATAAAGAAAAGTTGATATCATCCTATTTTTACCTTCTTCACCACCAAAAATATCAGAAAATATTGGGGTTTGAAAGCTTGAAATTTTCAGCAACTTGAAGCACTCACAAGTAAGTGATTTCCATACCCTTTGTTGATGATTTTTTGCATTTTTGAGACCCTTGAAGCATGAGTTTTCAAATGAGGGGTCTATTTTGCAAAATGATTAAGAGTGTAGGATTCTTCCATGAATATATTTGTGAGTGTAGGGTTCTTCCATGAATAGATTTGTAATGTTTTTTGAGTTTTTATGGAGGAAAAGGAGTCTTGGTTGTTTAATGAACAACTTTTGTGAAGGAGTTTCCATAGAAAACCCTTATAGGACCATTTTGTAAAGTTTGTGAAAAAAGTGATAAATGTCCAAAATAGTGAGAATTTGGAGCTCCTATAAGAGTAAAAAGGTTTAGGCTTAAGATATGAAGAAATTCAATAAAAATCAATTTTTGAGTCTAGGGGCAAAATGGACATTTTACCGAAGATGTGAATTTTTTATTACCTAATTGTATTTAGTGACTAAACGAGTGTATTTTGTTAATATAGATCAAGAATTACCAAATCTGAACCTAGACCGGGGGAAAGCCAAGCAAATTGACTAAACTGACTAGTCGTGTACGTTTTGTAATCCGAGGTAAGTTGTATGTAAATAATACAACTACATTGTTAATATATGTGTTTGAATTATTTTTGAATCGATATAGCATGAATTTTTTGATTGTGGAATTAGGAATGGATAATGATAATTGAGATAATAGAATTCCCGTTAGAACCTTGGAAAGTAAATCGGATGTTCATGCCATGACATTGGGTCACTTATTTGAGCTAGTGTAAGACCATGTCTAGGACATGGCATCGGTATTGTAACGAGTGCTAGTGTAAGACATGTCTGGGACATGCATCGGCCTCGAGACGTAAGCCAGTGTAAGACATGTCTGGGACATGCATTGGCTATGAGATATGTCAATGTAAGACCATATCTGGAACATGGCATCAGCACGATAGGCGAGAGCTAGTGTAAGACCATGTCTGGGATATGGCATCAGCCTCGATGATGATAACCAGTGTAAGACCATGTCTGGGACATGACATTGGCACCTTACCCCATGTTTGAGGCTTATGGAATATCCGGTAATGTTTCGAATGGTTCAACGGTGAAAGTTATGATTGTGAGTTAATAAAGGAAGTATAACCATGTTGTGAGTGGTACAGGTACCTAAGTGGTATGTATGAGAAATGAGCTCAATATAGAATATGTGACTTATATGGATAGTAATGAGTAAGTTATGCTTATACTTACCTTAGTGTTATGAGCATGATGATCGTTGATGAATTTTTTGTTGTATATTTATTTATATGCAACTTACTAAGCTTTTATGCTTACTCCCTTTTCTTTCCATTTTCTTATAGTGCCGCCTATCTAGCTCAAGGATTATCGGAAGTCAGAGATATCGATCACACTATCAGCCCAAGCATTCGGTATAGTTGGATTTATATTTTTGAATATGGCATGTATAGGGCTTAGACTTTATTATTGTGTGTCATTGAGAATTGGCCAAATGTGATGGCTTGGGTTGGGAACCCTTCATCTTGTATCAAGCCTTGAACATTTATTTTGATTTTATAAAAGATGTATTTCCATGGTTGAATGAATGTCTATTGTGGATGATTTGGTTATATGTGAATTATATTTGTTTTGGTATTGGTTGGTATTTGCATGGAACTATATATGTAAGGGTGGCAATGAGGCTTGGTAAATAGCCTTATATTGTCCACACGGGTAGACACACGGGCGTGTGTTTAGGCTGTGTGTGACACACGGTCTGTCCCATAGGAGCGTAGTCCAGCCGTGTGTCCCCTGCACGTAAAAATTTCAAGTCAGTATGCATGATAGTAAACACACGGGCAGAGACACGGCTGTGTGTCTTAGCCGTGTGAATGACACGGCCTAGCACACGGGCGTGTGCCTTGGTCGTGTGACATTTTGGGGATGCTGACGTCAGAAATAGAATGTCTATGTTTTTGCACACGGGCTAAGACACGTGTGTGTTATGGTCGTGTAAGGGACACGGGTCACGGGCGTGTGTCTAGCTGTGTGAAAACCCCTGTAGGTGTGCATTTAGAATTAATTCTACACGGGTGCAGGACACGGGCGTGTCCCAGGGTGCTTAGGCCATGTAAATCACACAGGCCAACAACACGACCATGTCGAAATAGTCACACGGGCGTGTTGATCTTCCACACGGGCGTATGCCCTGTTCTGGAGGCAAAATTTTCATAGTTGGTTTAAGGACAGAGAATGGTCCCGAATAGTTTCCAATGGTCGATTTAAGGCTCGTAGGCCCGTAATAAGAAATTTAAATAGAAATTAAAAAAGTTTTAATTTGAACCGAGTCTTGGTGACTCGAGAGTGATTCTGTGCATGAGATCGTTAAATAATGCCTTGTACTCCGCCCAGTGTGGGTTACAGGTATGGGTATTACAGAAGCTATCAAATTGAGCACAATTAAGCTTAAATCAAGCTAGCTGATTTTCATATATCCCATGAATATCCCATATATTTATCTATTTCACAAAATTTTGAGATTTTACAATTTTAACAAATAAATCCTTAATAATCCAAATCAATAAAAATTACTTTACAAAATAATATTATTTATCTATCAAGCTTACAAAACTATCATAAAACTTCAAAAATCTCATAAATTTAATAATGGCACATGCTAGAACATTTAACAATTTGTAAATTAACACCCGGGTTAGTAGGACCTAGTTGCAACAGTCTCAAAAAAGTAAAAATTACTAAAAACAGAAGTCAAAACCTATCATGCATGCATCCCTAAGCTTGGCCGAAAGTTTCTCTATTTTATCTATGGTGTTTCGGTTTAGAAAGGGTGAAAGAAAGAAGATGATGAAGAATTTTCCATCATGTTTTGTTTAAAATTCATTTATTTACTCAATTACAATTTTTCCATTTTATTTAATATCAAACATTTAACAATTTCAAGCCCATACCCGTCGACTATAATTAGTGATGGTTTAATTACCAATTAAGCCTATCATTTTATAAATCTATAATTATTTAACATATTTAATTATTAGAACTAATTGTGATAACTTTTACAATTTAGTTCTTTTTAGTAAATTAACTACTTAAACATTAAAATTTATTTAATAAAATTTAATACGACTCAATACTAACTCTATAAATATTAAATAAATAATATAATACTAACTCACTTGTTGAAATTGTGGTCCCGAAATCACTGTATTTGACGCCACTAAAAAATGGGATGTTACATGACGTGCGTACAAGGGTGACAAAGTTTCTAGAACTTCTTGCAATCGCACCATCTATTTCGAAGATCAACTCCATAGAACCTAGGTAAGATACCCAGTCGACGGCCGATAGACTCCATAACTTGAAAAGTTTCTAATTGTTGAAAACATATTTCTATAATCATCAACCTCAATCTTTGATGATTCGCATCCATTACCTTCCCGACCTCCTCGAAAAACACGTGTCCCACTTCCATTCCCATTCTTGGTATCAAGGTTGTCAGCCTGTAGAACGTAGCTGAAAAAACAGATGAAATTAGAAGATCTCGTGTTTGCTTCAAGATAGAGTTAACCGCCTCTGCTTGGTTAGTGGTCATATGACCATATTGAGACCCGTCATCGAAACTTTGAGCCTATTGGCACAGGTCCATGGTACCCAACCACTCTTGAAAAGGAGTATTCATTTCACTTTACATGTCACCGTTAAGTCTAGTTAGCTTTTGCTTGAAACAGTGTTGTTCTAGCTCATACGCTACGTATGTATTTCAAAAAGACAAGTTACATTTTTAAATTAATTTGTGGAAATATTAAGAACATTACAAAAATATGTTGAAGTCGAATTTGAACCATGTTCACAACTTGTTTTCGCCAATCTGCATTCTTGTAGTCTCGGTGGAAGTTAGAGACGATGTGTCGGATGTAGTAAATGGATCTCCACGAAACACTGGAACGCCTAACTGCGACAATTAGTCCATTCGATCTATCAGATGCAAATATTATCGTCTCTAACAATATACGTTCTCAAGTTGCCCATAAATCCATGTTCTCTGACTTTATAATGGCAAACCCTATTAGGAGAAATTTCGGTTCCCATCTTAAATAACCGTAATAAGTAAGATCTGCATATATTTTCCATATAATCAGGTTCCATAAACCTACATAAGTTACTTGTAGTGAAGAAAGGCTCGCACGCATGGATCAAATGTCCAGAACATCCAGTGGAAAATTCTTCTTCTCGGTTGTAGTTGGTCGTCCGGGTTGTAATAAGGTCATGTCTACAATGTAATGACAGTCCCTGACATGTAATCTCGCACAGTGGCTATCTACCCTTGTAGTTCATTATACGACACATTTTAATCTCCATACAACTGCTTCATGACCATCTATTTAGCTATCCATACTTTCTAATATGACACTCAGTATTGGAATCGTTCTTACATTTCGGCACTCAGTACCGAAATAGGAATGGTCGGCATGTCCTTCACCATTGGAATGATGTAATAGTAGATAATTTTGGCATCAATTTTGTGATGGTCTTGCGTCATACATGTCGAAATGCATATGTGAGGCCCAACAAATTTTTGGATCTCCTACATTTGCGACCTTTGGATAAATGTGGCTCGTACCTGCCAGTTGTAACACTCTCCAAAATAAAATGTCAGTTTAGATACAATGACTTTGTAATCATCTAACACATTCATGCTATACCACTTAATGGAAAATACGCAGTCTTCCTTGGTCGCCAATTTTTTGCCCATAAACACCTTCTCATGTTCGGGATCTGCGGCCAATTGGTACACATATAGTTTATTGAGGGTACTCCGAGAACTCAGATCCATGCACTGTATCGTGATCAATGATCGACATGTGTTCCCTAGGATCATTGCATATCATAATGCCTCGACTTGGGTTCACAACTGAAGACGCATTAACATTTCTACCGCCATTCGCGCATTCTTCATCGATATCATTTGGGAATTCATCTAGATCAGGATCACTATAATCTTCAATCTCATTATCAGAAGGACCATTATTATCATATCTATCACCACCATCTGCATCGGTTTCAATCACCACCAGATGTATTTGTAAATGGGGACCTGGATTAAGGTTTTCATACGTAGGTGGAGCATTAATATTGATTTTGAACTTGCATACAGTCAATCGCCTATCAACAGACACTCCCCGTACCTCCGTACATAAATCTTGAACTCCATATTCTTCACTTAATGGAGTGAAATCTTCAAGTGGCTCCATATCAACTAACTCAACAAGCAACTGAATCGGTTCAGTGTGATCACTCTGATTCCAGCAATAAAGTACGACCATTGCCTCCACGTCTTCTTTGTCTACAAGTTTTATCTCGGTGAATTTGATGGGATTTGTCGATATTGTTAATTTCTAGAATAGTTTTGAGATCCTCCTCCCACAATGTCTAACAATTTTTACACTGATCCTTTCTTTCATATTATCAACCTACACATTTCTATTAAATCTCATTGTTATTTGTTGGTGACATTTAAATATACATTAAATTGTTGTTATCAAAATTACTCCATCGAGATAAACGCATATGAAGACTTGATTATACATATTTAATACTAAGTCTGTAAAAATAATTAAATTTCCAAATAAATTATTTGAAAAATATATATACTGTAAAAAAAATTAAAATTCATATGTACTAACCATACAAATTTTCCTTTTTTTTTTCTCTTCTTCTACAATTTTTTTTTCCTCTTCTCTGGGGTTGGTTTTCACCTCTGTCTAGCTGCCGCTTGTTAGATGCCCTCCACTTGGGTGTCGCCTAGACACATGCCCTTTACCCCTCCAACCCGTATTTTAACCCGATTTTTACTCGTGTATAGGTATAAAATACATGTGTCGCCACCCACACCCCATCTACCATTAAAATTAGTTTTTTTTTTCAATCAAATCATGAGCTAATGATGGGGTTACAATTGGGTGGAAAAACAATGGTGGTCTGCCACCCTATCTCCCTTCACCCCTCAACATTGTTCAATCCATACCATTTTGGAAAATAATGCCATTGAAATACCAATTTGGTATTTAATTAGTTCTTTTGTGTTATTTGCGTAAAAAAAGCCTAAGTTGGTAATGAAAACTCAATACCAGTTTGAGATGTAGCTTAGTTTCCTAGAGACAGGCCCTATATAATTAGATCATGACAGGTTAATGAGGTAGATTTTGTGTCTGATCTAATTGGCGAACAGAGTGGGAAATGGAAGGAGAGTGTAGTCAATATCACCTTTAATGATCGGGAAGCTAAGAGAATACTGAGTATCCCATTGGTGTAGTAAGGGTTACCGAATAGGTTAAGATGGTGATTCGAGAAATATGGAGAGTATACAGTGCGCAATGGGTATTGGCTTTTGTTGTGGGGCCCAGGAACTGGGAATGATTTGTACAGAGGCATGGATCCAGAAAAGTAGACATTTTACAGATAGTTATGGAAAGCAAAGGTGCCAGATAAAATGAAAATTACAAACTAGAGAGTTTTACATAATCATATACCTACTAGATCTAATTTGCAGGTTAGAAGGCTAGTAAATGATGATGTATGTTTGCGCTGTGGAGAGGCGGCAGAGACTACTTCTCATGCTTGCCAAGATTGTCCTTGTGCAGTACAAGAATGGTAGCAATTGGGTATCACGTAGAATTTTAATCAGATAGGGGAATTGCTGTTTTAATGGCTCCAACAGTTGTTTATAAGAAATACTCAACAACATGTATTGATTATTATCACCATCTGGGCACTATGGCTATCAAGAAACAAATTATTACATGAAGATAAAAGGCAATCCAATAGTGAACTATATACATTCGTAATAGGATATATCAGAGAACTGAAAATACTAGAGGACTTTTACCCGAGAAACGTGACTAAGGAAACAGAAAGGTGGCAGCCCCCAACAAATCGGTGGGTCAAGGTTAACTTCGACGGGAGATTTTACAATGACCTGGAGGCATCAAGTTCAGGCAGAATCATTAAGGACAACAAAGGCTTGATCATGGGTGCAATATGTAATTGGAATAGGAACATACCGTCTGTGGAGGTGACGAAAGCTTTGGAGGTCATTCAGGCCGCCCAATTTGCCCAAGAGATGGGGTTTCGAAATGTCAAAGTTGAAGGAGACTCACTCATGATTATTTCAAAGCTTAGAATGGAAGGTATGGACATATCGAAGGTTAGTAATTACATCTGCGAAGCTAAACAAATTATAATGGGTTTTGAAAGCTTCAAATTTCAGCATATCAAAAGGGGAGAGGGTGGCTTACCTGCTGATGAAGGAGGGCTTCATTCAGAAGCGAGATGTTCGATGGGTGAAGGAGTGACCGGTGGTGATTCAAGCGATTGTAGTGGTCGAGGAAAGGAATTTGTGCAGAACCACATAATGATCACGGTCAGAATGGAAATAGCGCTACAACAGGGAATGAGAGCTAACATTTTCATTGAATCCTTTCAAACCAGAACATGTCATTGAGTCTATGGTGAGAGTTGAAGCAGTTTTCTTGACTAATACGCATGGGGATGTAAGGGAAGAAGATGGGTTTTTAATTTTTTTTGTTTTGATTATTTTGGAAGTCGAAGAGACTTATTTGCTTTGACGGTTATTTTATTTGGTTTGGTAATGTAATAAAAGTATGTCAACATTTATGCAAAAAAAAAAAAAAATATATATATATATATATAGAAATATTTGTGAAAGAACTTAAAAATCTGTAATTAATAAAATTCGAAATTTATAACACAAAGCCAAAAACCTAAAACACAAAATTAATATGAAAAAAAAGACTAAACTTACTTCTACCTTTACATTTTCAAAGAGTTTTTCATTGTAATCAAGATACCTTCTTTGGATATTATTCTTTAATTTTAATTTAACTTGTTTCTTTCATTGTAAAGGTTCACTATTATTACATTCCACTATCCTTGTCTATTTTTCTTTCGTTTTAACCAGCGAGCATAAGATGACCAGAATCTTTATCATCATAATAATCTGTTATCAATTAATTTTGTTTATGAAGTTGAGTGGGTTGAGAATTTGGGATATATGATGTGGAGGAGAATCAAAGTTCCTAACCTTTATGAGATCCTTTGCCATCCTAGAATCTAAAAACCCTAGCTAATGGATTTTGGTGCATTGTATCTGCATTGCTATAAAGCATTTTCACTTTTTGCTTTATCCAAACGCAGCTACTAATTTATAATGGATTCATAGTCAAATGGATTTACTTTTGCCACCTATAAACAAATGGAATGTATTGGTATTATTATCCATGAAAATTTTCATTTCTAAATACTCTTATCCTAAGTTTCTCTTTCTTTTGGTTTTTATAGGAGAGATTGGTGATTTATAGTTAAAATCTAGTGTTATATTTTATTATTATTATTACTACTATTATTATTATTAAAGAGCATGTAATCATTCTTAATTGATTTGTGAAATTTAAAATTTTTATTATTGACATATATATCACGTAAGGTGTTGTTTGATAAATTAAAAAAAATTAAGTATTGAAATTTAAGATATAAAATATATTTGGTATATTTCATGAAATTAAGTACCGAATATGATTAGACTGGTTAATTAATGTAATTTTTAAATTTTAAAAGTAATTTAAAGAATAAAATAAAAAGAATTGAAAAAAAATGTACATTGAGTAAGAAGTAGTTTTACACTTTTCCATTAAAAAATTCTATAAATTATTCTTTTATTATGGTTTATAAAACGTAGTTAAAAAATTAAATTAACTGAAATTCTTTTAGTTGATTTATTTTTTTTTAACGAATTGTTAAATAAAACCTAAGAAAAGTTATTGTTCAGAAAATTATTAATTCAATTTTCTTTCAATCTCTACTAAAAAGATAGTAGAGATTATGACCCCATTTGAGAGTTTGATTATAAACATAAATGTGTAATACTTTACTACTATTATGGCTGAAAAGTGTTTTTAAAGAAAGTAACTTTTTAACATTAATTTTAAAAAATTTTATCATATTTTATTTTTAATATAATACTTAAAAATCATTTATAGTTTTTTCTCAACCTTTAAATAAAAGAGAATAATTCGCTTCAACATTTTCAAACTCGCGATAATAATTTTAATGCAAATCCAATTAAGACTCAATCGGCTAGAGAAAGTAATTTTCAAAAGTATTGTGGAAAAGTGTTATTTGTAAATCATTGTTAAAAAAAAATAGAGTGGAAGGTTAAAATATTTATTTTAAATATGAGGTATAAATTAATTTAAATTATAAATTTTAAAAAAAATAATATAATGATACATTAAAGCGAAAGAGGAAAATACTGTTGGAGAGGATGAAAGAATAAAAGGAGGTGTTTCGATAATTTTACTATAAAACTTGCAAAGCCAGACATTAAAATGTAGGTTTGAAATTTAAAAAAAAAAAAAAGTATTTCTATAAAGTTATTTAAATGTCAAATACAGTATGCGGTAAAAAAAAAAGTGTTTTTATTCGATAATAGTAGTTAAAAAAAAGATTTCTAAATTAATATGAATCTAAGTTAACATTACAACACTTCATATAACATTAGAACAGTAGTTAAGAAAAGAAATTAAGGATTAATTACAATGGATTTGGGGGTCTTAATTATCCATATCTACAGACGCTAACTAGTGATATGATAATTACATAAAAAGATTCACCCACTCCATGCCAAGAACATAATTGTTTTCTCCAATATAGAAAACATCTTCATATCCAAATTCCCCCTGGAAAACTGGATCAATGGCTTCCATTGACAGTACAGATGAGCTTGTACTTTTGCTGGAAACCCCATCTACTCGTTCCGTCAGTTGCTGGATTTCCTTCTCCGCCTCGCTAAGTTGCTCCTTAAGCTTTACCACCTATAATTGTAACCAAAGAACAAATTTAAATTGAATGTAAAAGTGGGCTTCAGCTAAGCCCAACCCCTACCACAAGACAATATGGTGTATGGAAGTGGACCCTCTGTTTTTCATTGGAAAACATTTTCAACTACTTTTTGTTGTTCAATGAGGTGGCTGTTTGTTGTTCCTTGTCAATGTTTTCCCACTTTTTTTGTCCAAGAATATCGTTTCCCACTTTCTTTTAATTGAACACAAACTTATGATCTCATTAACTGATATTTTTAATAGCTTAAACGCAACAACATAAGTACATGACATGGCTTTCTTCGAGCCCTGAGCTCGTGCATGTTCTGATATTGGTGGGTCACCGTATCTTTTTTTATCAAAAGGATAAAGATCAAAGACGCTGCTACTTCCTTAATTAGTTTCATTTCCTTCCAACAAACGCCTCTTCAAGTTTGAATTATTTTTTTAATTATTTAATCTCTGAAAACATACATATTTTTTCCTGTTTGGTTCCTAAGAAACCACAAGAAAATATGTCTAAAATATAAGAAAAACAAAGGGTTTGCATTTAAACATCCAAATAAACTTATAATTTTTTCTTTTTTTTGCAAGTTAAAATGATTTTCATTTGGGAAATAAAAGATATATGTATATTTACATACCTCGGATTCAAGTCGGCATTTGTCGAGAACAACAGTTTCGTGAAGAGACTTGAGCTTGCTATACTCTTCCTCCAGCTTCTTGTTCTTCCAACGAGCTCTACGATTTTGGAACCAAACAGCAACCTGACGAGGGTCAAGTCCCAGCTCTGAAGCAATCCGGTCTTTCCTTTCTGACTCTAGTTTATGTTCGTTACCAAAATTAAGTTCAAGGAGAGTGACTTGTTCCTGGTTAAGCTTCCTTTTTTTAGCCACCGCACACTGGCTGTTCTCCCCTCCCTTGTTCTTCTTCCGCCGCCGTCGAGTCTTCGGTTCCCCTGCTCAACCAAAAGCCTGGCTTAATTATAAAACAATGCAAGAATAAATAAGTTTGTGGTTTTAAGTCCATGCCACACTGATCATTACCTTGGTGTGTTGCAATTTGGGTGTAAAATCCAGGGTAGATTTGGGAGATAAGAGCAATATGATCTTCATGTTCATTCATTTGGCTTGTCATCATTTCATAATCTTGGCTCATTTTCTCTTTCTTTCTAGCTTTTCGAGTGTTTCTTTTTTTTTTTTTTTTCTGGCTTTCACTTAAATTGAGAAATGGGTGATCCCTGAGAGAAGCAATGGATGAGTAAAGAAGTGATGTGGTTTATTTATAGGGTTGAGAGTAGAACTAGTTAGCAGTTGTTTGTTTACCATAAGACCTTTGTTTCCAATATTGGACATCACGTTCTTATGAATAACAACAATACCATTATAGTATTACAATTTGGTACACTAGTTTGAGACAATAAGAAATACTGTCACATCTAAACTGTATCATTGAACTAGTTTGGAAAATTCTGTCAACCAAATTTGCCATCCCCACGTCCAACAAGTGGATAAAGTTAGACAACAAAACCCTAAATTTCAAAAGTTCATCGTTTTTTTTTTTTTTCACTATATAATACATGGTTTGGTTAAAGTTTTAGGATGTGATTGATTAATTGAAAATTTTAAATGTGAAAAAATTATGTATTTTATTTTTATTGTTAAATTTTATAAGTGTTGAATTTATATTATAAAATTATTTAAAAAATTAGTAAATATAAGTACGGAATATAAATATATTGTTTGATAAAAGTAAATATTAATTTTTTAAAAATTATTTATTTTTAATTTTAATCTTATTAATATAAATTTGATATTATTTTGATAATTTTAGATAAAAGATAAATACGATAATTTGAATATCTTATTTAAAAACTAATAATTTATTTTAATTTTTAATAAAATAAAATTAATTTAATATTTTCTACCTCGATAAGTAGCTACATATCTCCTTAGCTTATTCAATACTTTTTGGTTGAAATTTTATATTAAATAAAAATTAAAATGATTACCAAATAAATTTAAAATATTAAATGTTAAAAAATTTTCTATAATTTATCAAACTATTCTTTCATATAAGTTCTGTGCATGAGATAAGGATGATATTTTTTTTTTTTTTTTGAAAGCTGTAAAAGAAATAATTATCCTGATTTTAACTTAAAACCTAACATAAATCATTCTCTTAATTGTGATCTCCTTAGACAAAACTAGGATTGGTAGGCTTTCCAAATTAAGTGATAAGGGGTGATGGTGGTAAGCAAGCAAGTAATACATAATTTTGCTTGTTAATTAAAAGGGGTTTGGGGATCCCAAAGCTGGCCACTATTGAAGTCAATAAACAAAGTTGGTAAATTAGGTTTGGCCTCTGGATCTGGGCATTCTAGTCAGCCATTGTTGTCCAATTGGGAGGTATTTTCACTTATTTCCATGTGTCTGTAAAATGGTTATTACTATGAGCCAATACCCCATGACTACTTTTAACCATATATCAATCGTGGCTCGAGAGACGAATGAAAAACATAAAGAAAAGTAATGAAAATTTGGGATTTGTTAGTACTTTCATTAAGTATTATCATTTTTTTTCAAGGGAATTAAGAAATATTATTATTACAGATGCATCGGGGAAGTAATCTTTTCTTTTTGAAAGAATATTAAGGTTGTTGGAGAAATCTCTTACGGTCAGAAGTAGAAGAGAGGATATGTCGTCATTGTTGACGTCTTGATTTTATATAAAATTAGAGTTTCTAATTTTTGATTGGATAATGTTTCCTACATTTCCATCATTTCACTCTTAAGATAAACTTTTCCACTATTGGATTTTAAGCCAAAAGAATAGGGGATTGGGTTATGATTTTATAACTAAAAAACAAAGTAAATGAGGTGGAAGAGCTGCTTAAAACAACATAACATTTTTTTTATTTCTGATATCCACAATTTTGTAATTGAAAAATGAAATCCAATGATAAAGTGTTAAATTGATGTGGCAAAATTATAATTTACTTAAACCCCACAATTTAACTATTCATATATATTATGTTTAGGTCCAATTTTCGACTGAAATTATGATTCACTTAGATTGTTAATCACCCTTTGGATTTAATTGGTTTTTCATGTGGTTTTGATGATAACAATACTTGACTGATGCTTTGGGGGAATATTGGAGTGGAGACAAGGACACGAGTCACTACCCACTTTGTCTGTGTCTTTGGAAAAAGTCTCGTATGTATACTTCATAAAGAGATTGATTTTTTCATGTCGTGAATATAATATATTAATGTGAAACAGATAAGGTGGAGCTCCCCCCATAAGTTCCATGAAGGCACTTGAGGGAACATCAAAGCCAAAAACTTTTTATTGATGGGTGAGTTGCATCAAGTCAGTAAGCAAAGGTCCTTTGATCCACAGAATACAATGGCTGGATGGCAGTGGGAAGTTAAAGTTAGCTATAGCTAGCTAGGAGGCTAAGTGGCACGAGGAACAAGTTGGTTGGCACGGCTGGCGGTGGGCCGGTGACTTAAGGGGTTCCTTCTTTTGAATTACCATGGGACAAGACAGACACACACACACACACCCTGCTTTAACTTGGTACGAATTAAATGCAAAGGAAAATGCTCTGCCTATTTTGCCTTTACATTGAAAAGATGCTCTTACTTTTCTAACCAAGAATGATTTTCTTTGACAGATTTTCACAATGTAGTGGACTTGTTCTTCCCCCATCTCCTTCATTATCTATATAAAATAAATATATTTACATAACCAAATACTTGCCCAAAGTTAATATTACCATCTACCAATTATTGTTATTGGTAAGTATGTTGATGTTAAAAGGTTATTAACTCAAGAAACTTTACATCGGACAGAGAAAAGCTTTGCTTCCTGCCATGATATATATATTGAGCTGAGGTGACGAATTCCAAAACCCAAATTTGACCAAGAGATAAAGATCATGTGAATACAATCAAGAAAAGAAAAGAAAGAAAGAAAAATACAAAAGAAATGTAGTTTGTTTAATTCCCTCAAAAGATTGGGAGGCAGGGAGAATCTAATAAAACAAAGAACAGTTTCAGGCTGTACTAAATTATCCTAAGGTTTCCTTCAATCGAGAGAAAGCTCTTTTTGAAGTTGCAAGTGGGCTAACAATCTCAAAATATCAGTGGAACAATGGTAAATGTTTTGCTTTTCTATGTATCTTGTCTGACACAGATGACTTCAATCCAAACAATGATCTGATTAGAAAGGTTTCCAGTTTTCTACAAGGTCGACAAAGGGTGATTCTAAGAGCTAGCGTGGCTGAAATTCAAGCCATGTAAGTGACGGAAATGACCCTCTTTAAGGGCTGACAATGACTGGTTCCATGGGCATAGGGAATGCACATGGGGTGCAACCAATTACTGTCCCCAGTTCCGACTCTTCTCTGAAACTTAGCTTATTTTGGGACCACCTCAAGTTCTGTCCATACACGTGTTCCTTTCCAGGAGATGTACACACTTAGGACTCTTCCAATGTCAATGCATAGCCGCATTCATGCTCTTATTTCATTCTTTGAATTAATCCCACTTTAACCATCACTTTTTGTTTTCTTTTTCATGCATGTAAACAAGGAGAAATTAAAAGGGTAAGTTCATCTTAGATGAATCATATCCTAAAAGATCAATCAATAAATTTATGATGAATAATTTGGATGGATTGGTGGAAAAAAGATATATAGTTGCTATAAAAACATTGATGGCTCCATTTTGCTTCTATCTAAAACTGCTGAAATTGGTTGAGGGTTTCACTTTCTGCCAAGGACTAGTGCTAACTCTTAGTCGAAATAGATATATAACTGGGTCCCCTTGTAGCACCAATGTGACATGAATTTTCGTTATTGGAAAGGATGAATGATATAAGGTTGTTAGTGATCAAGACAAACATTAAATGGGTGTTAATCCCTTAAGATAAAGGTTGTTATACCTAGCATTATCTAAGATTTAAATCAAGGTTAAACTTGGATTACTTAACTTTAACCTTAGGTTATAAGAAAGAAAGGATAAGGATGAAACCATCAAGATATATATATATATATAGACAGATTCTTTAAGTTAATTTGAGCTGTACTTTTTGTTATTGTTTAATGAAGAAATCAGAAAAGCTAGGCAGAGGAAGATGCGCATGGCATGGGAGAGATTCCACTGAATATGCTTTTGAGCTTTGTTTATGAATTCAATTACTTTGACTAAATAATGAAAAATGAAAGAGCTTAAATTACTAATAAATGGTTTTGTCATGTTTGTCCCGACACGTCCATCTCTTGTTTCCCTATCTTCCAACTTCAATGAGATGTTAATTAAACAAAAATCAACAAATTGTTGTAAATATATATTAAATGGATGTCTATAACCCCTTTAAACATATTAAAGTAATGAGATAAAACTCTTTACTTCATTTATAATCAGAAGATCATTAAATGGAGTAATTAAGAAAACTTAATTCATTGAATGTAACACATTTACTAATTGAATGTAAAAGAGCTTATAAATAGCACCTTGTAAGTGAAAATTAAACAATGAAAATACTTTCATCCACTTTTTACTTACTATTATTGTTCTATTAATTTTTCTATAACACGTTATCAACACAAGCTTCTACGAGTTTATAGTGAAATTCACGTCATTTAGACTTTATATAATTTATCCGTATAACTCTCATTAAACTATATACGGTATACGTATGTTCATAATTCTTTTATTTTATTTTCTAGATGAAATATTTGCTTTGGGTAACATTTGCACATTTATTTTTACAACTAAAATCTAATAATGATAATTATATATACATGTTTTTTTATTAAAAGAAATTTCAATTAATGTAATTTGTGTAAGTTATTATTATGACTATTCATCTCTATGCCAATATTTGACACACATATAATTATTTAGCAAACTTGGTGTATATAATTGAATTATTTTACGATTGAGAATGTTTATTATTTTACTAATATTTTTTTTTTTTTTGGTTCAAGTGATTATAATGCCAAATCTTGCCAAACTTGAATTTGCAGCCTTAGACATCTCAGGCAAGAATTATTTGTCATGGGTGTTAGACGCTGAAATTCAACTAGATGCTAAAGGTCTAGGAAATACTATATTAGCAGATAAAGAAGCATCTAATCAAGATAAGACAAAAGCAATGATTTTCATCCTTCATCATCTCCATGAAGGATTAAAAGTGGAATATCTCACAGTGAAAGACCTTCTTGAGTTGTGGAAAAATTTGAAAGAACAATTTGACCATCAGAAAACGATGATACTCCCTAAAGCTCGCATCACCGTTTGACTATCAGAACGATTTGACCAATAATAACGAGCTTTAGGGAGTATCACTGTTTTCTGATTGGATGCACTTATGATTGCAAGATTTTAAGGCTGTAAGTGAATACAATTTAGAACTTTTCAAAAATAGTTCTCAATTAAAATTATGTGGAGAAAACATAACTGATGAGGACTTGTTAGAGAAAACATTTTCAACCTTTCATGCTACTAATGTGCTCCTGCAGCAGCAATACCGTGAAAAAGGTTTTAAAAGGTATTCTAAATTAATTTCATGTCTTTTGGTGGCTGAACAAAATAATGAGATGTTGATGAAAAGTCATGGAATTCGTCCAACTGGTTCTGCATCATTCCCTAAAGTGAATGTAGTAACACACAATAATTATGAAAGTAGAAAATATAGAGGTCGCGGCCGTGGTCGTGGTCATGGACGTAGTGGGGGATGTGGTCGAGGACGTATTAGTAATCGTTATCATGATGGTCATAACAATGATACTTCTAACCACCAGAAAAAGAATAACAATGAAAGATAAGAAAGAAGTGGTCAAAATAATCCTTCAAAGATTGTTGAGAATATATGCTACCGATGTGGTTTGAAGGAGCATTGGTCTCGTACCTGTCGTACGTTTGAGCATTTAGTGAAACTTTATCAAGCATCCATTAAAAATAAGGGAAAATATATGGAGACAAATTTTATATTCCAAAATGATGAAATGAAGGCAAAAGATGAAAATATTCACTATAATACTAAAATTGACCATGCCTACGATGGTGATAAATTTAACAACATTAATAATATAACTCACCTAAATGTGGCAGATTTTTTTGAGAATCATTAGAAAATTTGATGTTATTTTGACATTCTTATGTTGTCTTAAGTATGTTTTATTTTCTTGCATAAAGAATATTTTATATATTTAATAAATATTGGCAATGTTTCTCATATTATATTTTGTTTATTTTTATTAAGAATATGAATATTCAACAAAATTTCGATGGACCCAAAATCAATAGAGACATGTGTCTTGCAGATAGTGCTACAACACATTCAATACTCAAAGATAAAAAAATATTTTTCTCATTTGAAAATGATTAATGCCCATGTTAATACAATATCGGGTAGTTCAAAACTTATTGAAGGCTCTGGAAAAGCTATTATATTATTACCTAAAAGTACAAAATTTGTCATTGATGATACTTTATATTTCACTAAATCTCAAATAAATTTATTGAGTTTTAAATATATTCGCCTTAATGGATATCATATTGAGACTATGAATTAGAAAAATATTGAATATCTATATATTTCAAATGTTAAATATGGAAAGAAATACGTTTTGGAAAGGCCACATGCTCTTTCAGCAGGTTTATATTATACACATATTAGTGCAATTGAGTCACATGTTACTACAAACTAGAAGTTTGTAGAACCACATACTTTTCCTGTAATACCTCGAAAATCTTTACAGTAATATATTATCCTTGATATAATAAAATAAGGAAATAAAGTGATAAAAAGGGAAGTTTTGAGTTATGGAAACATTGGGAAGTAAATTATGATATCTTGATTCAGGAAAGGACTAAATTGTAAAAGTCAGAAAAGTTTTGTTGCCTAAGAGTAAATACTCAAGACTTAAGGGGTTAAAGTGTAAATATGAAAAAATTGAAGGACCAATAGTGTAAATATTTTAAGGGTAGAATGATCTAGAAACTAAGGAAAATGGATGAATTAGGACC
The DNA here is from genome assembly GCA_025698475.1 of Gossypium anomalum. Classification (NCBI taxonomy): domain Eukaryota; kingdom Viridiplantae; phylum Streptophyta; class Magnoliopsida; order Malvales; family Malvaceae; genus Gossypium; species Gossypium anomalum. The sequence goes on from CM046966.1 coordinate 25,824,461, forward strand.
AAATTGAATAAGTGAAGAACTATGAGGGACTAAATTGCAATTTTACAAAATTAAATGATGACTCAAGGGTGGAATTCTAAAAGATCATGAAGGGCAAAATGGTCAATTAGTAAGAGAGAGAATTCTAGAATGTAATGATTATGTTGATGATATTTTAAATTAATTAATTAGATAAATATTATTTTATTAATATTTTATGAGATATTTAATATTATTTTATTATTATTTATTTAGTATATAAGGAAAGAAAGATGAAGAATTTTCATCATCTTTCCTTTCCATGCAAACCAACGTGAGAAAGAGTAAGAAGAAAAGAAGTTTTCTTTCTTTACAATTTAGTCCTTTCACCAAAAATTCATTATTCTCACCTTAAAATTGAAAGAATTTCCATAGCCATCAAGAGAGAAAGATAGCAAGGAGATGATGGGGAGCAAGAATATCAAGTTGGATTCAAGAAATAGAAGCTGGAGGAGAGAGAAAAATCAAGTTAAAGATTGAAGTTAATAAGAAAAAGTAAGAACATTAAGATTTCAATATATTTTTAAGTTTAATATTGTTGAAAAAGCATGGAATTGATGTTAATGTAGAGTTTTCTTTTATATGGTCCCATGTTTTTGATATATTAGTGAAGGGAAATGAGAGAAAATAATGGGAAATGTGGTAGAAAATGGAAATAGGAGTGTTATAAACTTGGTAATCAATATGTTGCACTAAAGTAGTTTTAGACAGCAGTAATAGGCTAAATTTGAAAAATCACCAAAAATGATATAAATTGAATTAGAAGCTAAGGGTGATATGGAATTAAATCTTATTGAGTCTATTTTTATATAAAATAAATATAGAAAGTAAAGTAATTCTGTATTCTGAGATATTTATATTTTTGTGAGACTGGTTCAGAATGATTTTGAGATCCCTTGTTCTGACTTGGAAAAATCACTAAAAATTATAAAAAAATAATTTTGTTACATAATTTATATGGTTAAATTCCTTAATGAGTCTATTTTTATAAGAAACAAATTATAACATCATTTGAATTCTGTTTAAAGAGATAATTAAACTTTAGTGAAGAGTGGTCAGAACTGTCAAATAGCAAAACTGGGGAGACTTTAATGAATAAACTTTACTAATTGGCTAAACCAAAAATTCTGAAAATTTTATGGTAAGAAGACATGTGAGTCTAGTTTCAGGAAAAAATTAACGGATCTTAATTTTGAGTTCTGTAGCTTAATATATAAATAATTTAGTGACTATGACGCAAATGCACAGTTTTGAATGTACATATAAGTAAATAGTGAAATTATTGATAATGTTACTTGTTGCATGTTATATAAATTAAGGATGTGGAATGGAGAGGAGGAGGAGGAAAATATGTATGAATATTCATCTAGTATGGCTAATTTGCATGTTTTAGGCTTAGGGACTAAATTGAATAAAAGTAAAACTTTATAGGTAATTTTGTAAAAATGTCAGAAATGACCAAATTGCATGAAATAGATTATTTTATTATTTAAATTACAAAATTTAACGAAATTATCAATTTAGTTCAAGATCGGGGGAAAACATATTTTAGGGATTAAATTGAAAATTGTTGAAATTGTGAAAAATTTTGATATTTTATAGAATTCATGTCGATATGTATGATAATAATAGCTGGAAATAAGGATTAAATTGCAAGAATTTTATTTTCTTGACCCTAAGGATGAAATCGTCATTAATTAAAAGTTTAGGGGCAAAATGGTAATTTTTCCTGGAGCATTAATTAAATGCATTAGAATATGAAATGAATGAAAATGATGATCAAATTTATTTATAAAGATTCGGACGACACAAATACGAGACTTGATCATGGAAAAGAAAATATATCAGAATAATGAAATCATAAACACGAACGATCAATGAGGTAAGTTCGTGTAACTTGAATTGTATTTTTAAACACTTGAAATATGTGGTTATGTAATGAAAATATGATTTGAATATTCAATTTATGATAATTGATGAAATATTGGTAAATACTCGATATAACTTGAAAATAAATCCTCGTTGAATGGAAGGAAAATTCGATGGATCTCTCGAAAATGAATTGACGGTAAAAGGATCCAAATTTGACGGGTGATCCTATCCTCGATATAGCCTACTGAAGAATATGTGGAAAATAGATTTAGCTTGGACAGTAATCCGAATTAGGGTCTCAATTTAGCTGGATCGTAATTGGATCCAAGCTCATTAGAGTAATTGTCGTTGCGTGGATTTAGCTGGACTGTAATCCCGACAATACTCTATGAGTTTATATTACTGATTTAGCTTTGACTGGTAATCTCACTTTGTAAGGATGAGGTTCATGGAGTGTGCTCTCTCGATGAAACGTGTAAGACCATGGTTGAAAGATACCATGGCAACTTGATATGAAACGTGTAAGACCATAGTTGAAAGATACCATGGCAACTTTGATATGAAACGTGTAAGACCATGGTTGAAAGATACCACGGCAACTCGATATGAACGTGTAAGACCATGGTTGAAAGATACCATGGCAACTTTGATATGAAACGTGTAAGACCATGGTTGAAAGATACCATGGCAACCTGATGTGAAACGTGTAAGACCATGGTTGAAAGATACCATGGCAACTTTGATATGAAACGTGTAAGACCATGGTTGAAAGATACCATGGCAACGTGACATGAAATGTGTAAGACCATGGTTGAAAGATACCATGGCAACGTGATTTGGGAAATGAATAAGACCATGGTTGAATGATACCATGGCAACATGACGAAAATGAGTAAGACCATAGTTGAAAGACACTATGGCATCATGTCAAAGATAAAAAGATCGTGGAAGAGAAACGCCAAGATATCTCATGTGAACAACTAATATTCGTAATATAACAAATGGTTAAATGAATTGGTTATACAAAATGGTAATGTGAAATGTTTACAGGAATTGGTCATATGGAAATAAATGTACAAAATAGTTGTATGAAATAATTTATAAGATAGATAAATGAAATAAGTATAGGTATATGGAATTTAAATTATGTTAAGTTTAATACTTAACTATTACCAAAATAAATATACCTAAGATATAAGGAAATGATGGTGCATGAAATATTGATATAATGAAATGAATGATATATGTTATTAAAGAAACGGTAAGAGAATGATATGTATCATGACATGTACATATGAGATTATCTTTTATATGTTAACATAAGGAAAATATGTAAGTTAAGACGAGTATTAAATTCAAATATGACATATTGAGAAAATAAGAATTTATATGAAATATGTGTAAGTACACTAACAAGTGTTGTTGTTGATGCTTAGGTAAGTGCCAAGCCATTGATTGAATAGTAATATATTTATTGATGCATTGAATTGATAAGTATTTAAGTGAATTTTTTTTTTGTGATCTGCAAATGGTAGTAATGCTCTGAAACCCTATTCTGGCAGCGGATACGGGTTAGGGGCGTTACATTTCCTATTTGGCATGACCAATTATGCCATCCCAGATTTATTATGATGCAAAGAATCATAGAAAATTCAATTGGACACCCATTAAAGAACCAAAATATTCTTGAATTCAAGGATTTATCTTGTGTCACTTGTTCTCAAGGAAAATTGATTATTAGACCATCACTAGCCAAAGTTGGGATCATTTCTGGAACGTATTTAAGGTGATATATGTGGGCCCATTCATCCACCGTGTAGACCATTCAGATATTTTATAGTATTAATAGATGCATCTAGTAGGTGGTCACATGTGTGTTTATTATCGACTCACAACTTGGCATTTGTTAGACTACTTGCTCAAATAATTCGATTAAGAGCACAATTTCCAAATTATGCAATCAAAACTATCCGCCTTGATAATGCTTGTGAGTTTACATCCCAAGCTTTTAATGATTATTGTATGTTAATTGGGATAAAATTTGAACATCTTGTAGCTCATGTTCACACACAAAATGATTTAACTGAATCTGTGACAGCCTGGTTTTAGCTAAATCAGAACAGTGGTTTTAAAACCACAAATCTAATGTTAGAAAATTATTTTAATAATATTTTATGTGTTTACAGCATGTTATTTGATATGTGTGAAAATTTCGTGAGCTAATTTTATTGTTTGGATGGTTAATTCGAGAAAAAAGACTAAATAGCGTAAAATGCAAAAGTTGCATTCTATTTGTTAAAAGTGTTTAATTGCTATGATTTATTAAACCAAAGGTCCTTATGATGATATTAGACCATTGGTAGTGTAAGTGGACAATTATGGCCATCCATTCTATATTTATAAATGTTTATAATTAAGGTTAATTTTGGAAATTTATAAATAATGTTATTATTAATAAAACAAAAGAAAATTTGTTCATATTATCATCACTTTGAATCGAAAATAAGAGGAAGAAGAAATCCATTTAGGTCTTGAGATATTCGGCCAACTCTAAGCTTGATTAAGGTACGATTTTAGCTTGATTTTTGATAATTTCTATGTTTTGTAATCGTTGCTTAGTGTTTTAGCTAGCTCGTACTTTTAATTTCGAAACTGTTAAAGATTTTGAGAGTTTCCATTGATGATTTTATGTGTTCTTTGTGTTTGATGATGAAATATGAATTTTTGATGATAGATTTTCATGTATTGTAAAGTGATTTTTGACAAAAATGTCAAAAAGGGATTAATTTGTAAAATATGAAAATTGTGGTTGAAATGTATAATAAATAAAATTTTTGGACTGCTAGGGGTCCCTATGAAATTCGGTCAAGTATGGGTTAAATTGAATTGTGTGAATTTTGTGTAATTGTGAAATAGGGACTAAATTGAATAAATGTGAAACTTTAGGGGCTACTATGCAAAAATGACCAAATGTGTATTTTTGGACTGAATTGAGTGAATGAATAATTAAATAAGTTAATTTTGAATACATATAGATCAAGAAAGAAAGAATTCAGATTTAGATCTGGGGAAAAACAAGGTTATCGAATAGTCAATCCGATCCATTAATTCCGAATACGAGGTAAGTTCGTATGTGGTAATTTCATTATAAACGTATGTTAAATGCTTTGATATTGCATAAACTATGATTATGAGATTACGGATAATAGTTGAATTGTGAATACGACTCCACAGATGTGTTCGACGATGAAATCGACAAGTGTAACTTCCCGGTTGAATCTTAGGAATAGTTTAGTATGCCAATGACATGTCATTCGGTTATTGTGTTGGCTTCAGGCCATGATATTAGCACTACGGGTGCGTGTGGTACCTTGATTTGACTATGGGCCATGGTATAGGTATTTCGGTAAGGAGTTACTTTAATTTGGCCACCGACCATGGTATAGGTACTCCGGGATAAGTTACCTTGACTTGGCTTCAGGCCATGGTATAGGTACTTATCAATTGAGATCCTTGAGTATCCGACTTCTATTCCGAATGGTTCAATGGGTGAACGAATGATGTGGTTGAGAAAGAGGTTAGTACGAGACGATACAGGTACGTACAAAACCTATTTGAGTATTAAATAGAGAAAGTTCGATGAAATGGTATTGATCATGTTTTGAGACATGAAAAAGGTTTGTAGTAATGTGTTATGATTTTGTTATGTGTAATTGGTTGAATTACATTTATTCGATGTATTGAATTACTCACTTACGAGCTTACTAAGCTATGAAGCTTACTTCGTGTCATTTTCCTATGTTATATAGAGAATCAAGGCTAGCTCAAATCTGGGAGTCGTTGGGAACAACACCGCACAATCGGAAATCTAAGTTGGTACTTTTGAATTGCACATATGGTAATGACATGTTTAGGCTACTTATGGTATTTTGGTTGTGAACATAGCCATGAGAGTTGGCTTGTAAATGATGTTAATATTGATGTATGTTTAGCTATTAGAAATGGCTTGTAAATGTATGTGTTTTGGTATGATTTGATTATGGTCTATAGTTGTTCATATGGTTAATTTATTTGTGAGTATAAATGCTTGAAAAATGCTTTGATGAAGTATGATTTTAGAAGTTGAGTTGATAAGTATTTGAATAGGTATTTGGCATTGAATGGTGTATTGAATTTGGTTGAAATAGATATGGTATGAATTGTACATTTGGTCGATGTTTTGGCTATCTAATTATGTAATGAAATGGTACCATTTTGGTTGTTTAGGTGAGCATGAAAAAGGGTGGCAAATTAGCCTTACAAATGGCCTCTTTTTGTCCATACGGGCAGAGACACAGGCGTGTGTCTCAGCCCTGTACGACACATGGTCATGTTAGACGGTCGTGTGTCCCCTGGTGTTGATATTAAATAAAGTCAGTATGCTCCAAACGGCTTCGCACACGGGCATGTGATTGGCCATGTGGCACAAGTCAGTATACCCCTCTAAAAGGCACACGACCGTGTAACATGACCATGTGACTTGGCCGTGTTGCATAAGTCAGTATACCTTACAGTTTTGGCACAACCTAGTACACGGTCTGGCACACGGGCATGTGTGCCATTCGACGGACATACAGGCATGTGGTCGGCCGTATGACCCAAGTCAGAATGTATGCTCTGTTTTCACACGGCTTGAGACACGAGCGTGTCTGGCACACGGCTTATTCATACGAGCGTGTGACCCCTGTGTTGATGAAAAATTTCTAAGTTTTCCAAAATTTTCGTATGCTATCGGTTTAGTCTCGAACCACTTCTAAGCATGTTTAAGGCCTCGTAGGCCCTTATAAGGGACAATGTAATTGAGTTAAGTGATGTCTAAGAATGAATGCTTGAGGTTGATAAATGTAAGTTATATGTTGTGTATTGATCAGTAATACCTCGAAACCTTATTCTGATGGTGAATACAGGTGAGGGGTGTTACAGAATCGTTTATCAAATTCCTCCAACTAATAGCTCGGCCATTGTTTATGAGAACAAAACTCCGTGTTACAACTTAAGGATATAATAAATGCTCCCCATTACAATTAGCTTTTGGACAGGAGCCAAATATTTCCCATCTTAGAATTTTTGGATGTGCAGTATATATTCCAATTGCTCCACCACAACGCACAAAGATGGGTCCTCAAAGGAGGTTGAGAATATATGTTGGTTATAAATCTCCTTCTATAATTAAATATGTTAAACCATTAACCAGAGATTTATTTACTGCACAATTTATTGATTGTCATTTTGATGAAACAACATTTCCAACATTAAAGGGAAAGAAAATACAACTGGTAAAAGAAATTATATGGAATGGATCACCATTATCTCAATTAGATCCTCGCATAATTCAATGTGAACAAGAAGTTCATTTGCAAAACATCGCCAATCAACTGCTAAATTCATTTACTGACCTAAAGAGAATTACAAAATTTTATATACCAACTGAAAATGCTCCAATACGAATTGATATCCCAATAGGGCAAATTGTTAGTGTAAAAGAAAGTAATTCACGCCTGAAGCGTGGAAGGCCAATCGGTTCCAAAGATAAAAAATCCTCGTAAAAGGAAAGGAGCAATTATTCAAGACGATAATATTATGGAGGCAAGTGCCCAAGAAGAGGCCAAAGATATAACTAATCAAAAAACCCCAGAAGAGGTTCAGGTACCTGAAAACGGTGATAATGAAGAAATCTCAATAAGTTATGTTACTTCAAGAAAAAGATGGAACCGAAAAAATATAGTTGTCGACAACAATTTTGCTTATAATGTTGCTATTGAAATAGCAAAAAAAAAAAATGAGGATCCTAAGCTTAAATATGTTGAGGAATGTAGAAATAGAAAAGATTATTCAAAATGGAAAGACGTAATTCAAGTAGAATTAAATTCACTTTCTAAACGTAAGGTTTTTGGACCTATAATCCAAACATCTAAATATGTAAAGTCAGTAAGATATAAATGGATATTTGTGCGAAAATAAAATGAGAAAAATGAAGTCATAACATATAAAACACGACTTGTAGCACAAGGATTTTCACAAAGGCCCGACATTGATTATAAAGAGACATATTCTCTTGTGGTGGATGCAATCACATTTAGATACATTATTAGTCTGGCAGTATATGGAAAATTTGGCATGCGTCTAATGGATGTTGTTACAGCCTATTTGTATGGTACACTTAATAGTGAAATTTATATGAAAATCCCAAAAGGATTTAAAATCCCTGAAGGATATAGAGTTTCCCGAGAAAATTGCTCAATCAGATTAAAGAAAATTTATATGGATTAAAACAATCTAGACGTATGTGATACAATTTTCTTAGTGAATATTTGTTAAAAGAATGTTATAAAAACGATCCAATATGCCCATGTGTTTTTATAAAAAAGGTCTGAATAAAACTTTGTGATAATTGCTATTTATGTTGATGATCTAAATATTATTGGAACTCCTGAAGAGCTCTAAAATGCAGTAAATTATTTAAAGAAAGAATTTGAGATGAAAGATTTTAGAAAAACAAAGTTTTGTCTTGGCTTGCAGATCGAGCATTTAAAAGATGGAATTCATGTCCATCAGTCAACTTATATGAAAAAGATCTTAAAGAAATTTTATATGGATAAAGCACATCCGTTGAGTACCCTGATGGTTGTACGATAGTTATATGTGAATAAAGATCAATTTTGTCCTTGCAAGAATGATGAAGAGTTTCTTGGTCCTGAAGTACCATACTTAAGTGCCATAGGAGCATTGATGTATCTTGTAAACAACACAAGACCTGATATAACTTTTGTTGTAAACTTGTTAGGAAGATTTAGTTCTTCTCCAACACGTAGATATTGGAATGGAATTAAACATGTATTTAGATATCTCATAGGGACTATTAATATGGGGTTATTTTATTCAAATAATTCCAAATCCCTATTAGTTGGTTATGTTGATGCTAGATATTTATCGGAACCAAATAAAAGTCGATCTCAAACGGGATATTTATTGAAATGTAGAGGTACTGCAATATCATGGCGTTCGATAAAGCAGACATTAGCTACTGCCTCTTTAAATCATGCTGAAATAATTGCAATGCATAAGGCAAGCCGAGAGTGTGTTTGGCTAAGGTTATTAACCCAACATATCCAGAAGATATGTAATTTGCCTTTACAGGAAAATATGCCAACTATCTTATACGAAGATAATGCAGTATGTATAGTTCAATTAAAGGGTGGTTATATCAAATGTGACAGAACGAAACATATTTCACCAAAATTATTCTTCACTTATGATATTAAGAAGAAATGTGACATAGAAGTTCAACAAATTCGTTCTAGTGATAATTTAGCAGATCTTTTTACCAAGGCATTGCCAACTTCAACATTTGAAAGACTACGAAACAAGATCGAAATGCGTCGACTCAAAGATATAATATGATGTTGCCATTAGGGGGAGTCTAAAACACGTTGTACTCTTTTCCTTTAACCAAGGTTTTGTCCTATTGGGTTTTTCTAGTAAAGGTTTTTAACAAGGCAGCTTGTAATAGGAGATTATGTACTCTTTTTCCTTCATTAGATTTTTATCCCACAGGATTTTTCCTAATAAATGTTTTAATTAGGCACATTTTTATTTAAAAGACATCAAAGGGGGAGTGTTGTAAATACATTAAATGGATGCCTATAACCCCTTTAAACATATTAAAGTAATGAGATAAAACTCTTTACTTCATTTATAATCAGGAGATCATTAAATGGAGTAATTAATAAAACTTAATTCATTGAATGTAATATATTTACTAATTGAATGCAAAGGAGCTTATAAATAACACTTTGTAAGGGAAAATTAAATAAAAAAATTTTCCCGTATTTTTCATCCAGTTTTTACTTATTATTATTATTTTATTAATTTTTCTATAACAAATTAAAATTTTGCATTCTCTTTTTAGTTTTGGCTAATGAAAACATTTTGATTAAGGAACTTGTAACCAACCCCGCCCCCCAAGCCGAAAAGAATGTACAATGGTCCACTCCCTCTGATCTATCCACATTTAAGGCTTAACATCACCATCAATATTTTGACTATGATATAGCTCCAATATCGGATTTTTTACCTCAATATTATAAAAAAAATTTATACACAAAAATGGGTTGTCAGTCAGATTAATTACGAAAATAGTATGTTTTTTAGGTCGTGCCTACCTGACAGGCACAACCGATTTTTTTAATATTAATTTTTTTGTTTAAAAAATTATTATTATATATATATATTTTTTCGGGTTAGTATAGAACCCGTGTATATGGACGGGAAAAGCATACATACATGTTGCGCCTATCTGACAAGCTCAACTAGTTGAGCCTATCTGACAGGCACGACTAGTTGTGCCTTCTTGGTAGGCGTAACTGGTGGGGCCCACATACTTAATTTTCCCCCTATATATTTCCCTGAAAATCAGATGAAGAACATACAGAAAATTTAGCAGCAAAATAGAAGTAAGAAGAGAGGGAGAAGAAGGAAAGAAAGGAAAGCAAGAAGAAGGATAATGTATTTTAATTTATTTATTTTTAAATAGAATGTAGAATTTTGTTAGAAATTTTATTATTTAAAAGTTTGTTAGATTAATAATTTTGTTAGCTTCTGAATGAAAAATTTTGCATTAAAAATTTTATGTAACTTTTTTGCTATTCGAAACTATTTTGAGAATTTTAAAATTTTTTTAACAGATCTAGTATTGAATATGGAGAATCAGTTTTTCGTATGCGTTTATTTTGATGGAGAAATTTTGACAACAAGCGTAGGATATATATTTGAATGTCGCAAACAAGTAGCAATGAGATTCAATAGAAATATCTCTTTTGATGATATGAAGGAAAAAATTAGTGAAAAAATTTATAAACGTTGTGGGAGAAGGATCTCGAAACTTTTCTACAAGTTTCAAGTTTCGACGGATCCCATAAATTCACCGAAATGGAACTTGTAGACGATGAAGACGTGGAGACAATAGTCGCTCTTTATTGTGAGACTTGGAGCAACCAAAATGCACCGATTCAGTTATTTGCTGAGTTAGCTGGTGTGGAGGAAACCGATGTAGTTATGTAAAAATATGAGTTTTATACGGGTTTTATACGGGTAAAAAATACCCGAAATGGGTCGAGCCTATCAGGTAGGCACTACTAGTCGTGCTTGACAGGTAGGCACGACCCGTTTTGGGTATTTTTTACCCGTATAAAACTCATATTTTTACATATATATTAATATAAATATTAAAAAAATAATATAATAATAATTTTTTAAACGAAAAAAATTTAATATTAAAAAAATTAGTTATGCCTGTCAGATAGGCACAGCCTAAAAAAATATACCATTTTCGTAATTAATCTAATTGACAACCTATTTTCATGTATAATTTTTTTATAATATTGATGTAAAAAACCCTCTAATATCATATTCTTTGTTTTGAAAGATAGTTGGAAAAATGCAAAAATATAGGCTACGTTATAGATTTCCTTTCTAGGGTTTCTTTGAGTTCTGTGTCGTGAAATGGATATAAACCCGGAATTTGTAATCACATCAAATCGTGGCATGATGACATATTGCACCGGGATTAATGCAACTAGCCATACATTTTTTTTCCATACGTCAGCCAATAGGTTCTTTTCACAAGATAGATGCGAATAATACTGCAGGACCCTTTTTTGTGGTTTCGTCTATCTGTCCTACACTAAAAGTAGGCTCCCTAAGCTGCATAACAGGGAAATGTTTGTTCTGGATTATTGTGAATTTTTACCAATGTCCATTAAAAATCTCCAAGTCAATATTATGTCCATGTTTCCCTCCTCGCTAACTAAAAAACCCTTCATGCCTTGTCCTTTAAGTTCGTGCCCCTCTTTCTTTTTTTAACTTAGATTTCAACAACCCTTGAATTACGCCTTAAATTAAGCCATATTATCTAGGCGGGAAATGACTTTTAATTGCAGTAATTAAACTTGGAATGAAAAATCAACTCTCAAATTTATGTAGTAAATGCAGTAGGATGAACAGCTAGCAGCCAGCACCGTGTGGTTTATTGGGTTCGAGAAAATTTGGTGAACCTTAACCCAAATTTTATGTGTTGATGGTGAAAAAGATGTTAGTAAATCCATAAAAGAAGAGGGTAGCTATAGGGTTTAAATCTTTTGTATTGGAAAGCAAACATTTGGCTTGTCCCTTTCACTTTCTTTAAATTCCACCAAGTAGGGGTTATATTCCCCATACTTATAAAACATCTTTCCAACAGCTAAGTTTGAATCTTTGGGGGAAGGTATAAAATAAATTTACCAAAGATTCTACAGTGTTCGATTAACTCCTTAATTTAATGATGAGAAAAAAATATTAATTTAATGGGTAAATTATTAAAATAATCATTTTTATTTCTCTCAAGTTACATTTTAGTCAATTATGTTGAAACGTTACATTTTAGTCACTTACGTTATCATGTTGTAATATTTTAGTCACTAAACGTTAATTATTGTTAATGGTCTAAACTGTAAGTTGACGTGGCACATTAAATCATCATTTCAAATAAAAATTTTAAGTTAAATTATACAATTGGTCCCTATATTTTTTTTATTTTAGCAATTTAATTTTTTACTTTTATGTTCTCTGAACTTTCTTTTTTTTCTTCTTTTTTTTTTATTCTCTTCTCCTTCTCCCTTTGTTTTCCTCCATTTTTCATTTTTTTTAACGTAGTTTTTCTATGTTTTCCATTTGTTAGAATTAGTCTCTATATTTTTATTTTTTTGAATAATTTATTTTTTTTTCTTTTTATTACTTCCCCCTTTATTTTTCTCTCTTCTCATATTATTCATTGTAGAAACATAATATTTGCCTACCAAAAAGACCAAGTCATTGTCTCTTTCACATGATTCGTAAATTAAATTTCACTCAAAACCAAATATAAATCATTCTTAACCAAATCTTGATTTGAATATAACCTAATTTTGAAACTAAAATTGGATCTAACTAATCAATATAAAAAAACTATATCCTTAATCAAACCTAAACATAAATTGAATTCTTTATATTCATCAAAACAATTTTTTTTCGTTTCCAAACTTTTACAGAATTGTATAGATTATTCCTTTCCTTTTCTTTTCTTTTTTGACAAATAAAATTAAGCAAACGATAAAATTGATCTAAACCTTCTTGATATTCCCAAGTAAGCATGATTAGAAGCTGAGCGTGGATGAATCGAAGCTAGAAAGGGAGTATGGAACCAAACTGGTTTGGGTAAAGTTGAGGGTAAGTTTCGTATGGTGGTTGTTTTAATCATTGAAAGTGTAGACCTCGTTTGAAAAATTTGTGAAACAATGTAGTTTCGAGAGGAAGAAAATGTTGTAGGTAAGATAGATAAGGTGGTCGTAGGGGTTGGTTAGGAGCTTAAGGGAACAGGCTCAAGAAACTTTGTTGAGGGTGGACTACAATAAGTCATGAATGGCGAGGTCTTTGAATGAGGCGAGCTTGTGGACTAGATCATTGAGAGATCCAAACTGATTCATTAAAGCGATGATGGATGATGAGGGTTTGTAATTGTGGAGTGAGAATATGCAAAGCAATTTTATTTTGGTTTCAACTTTCGCCTATTTTTTTCATGAACATAAAAAAGTTTTAACAAATGGAAAATATAGAAAAACTACATTAAAAGAGATGGAGAAGAGAGAAAAATAGAGGGAGAAGCAGAAAAGAATGGAAAATAAAGGAAAAAAAGTTAAAAGAACATAAATGAAAAAAATAAATGACTCAAAATGAAAAAATATGGGGACAAATTGTATAATTTAACCTAAAATTTTTATTTGAAATAATGATTTAACGTGTCATATCAACTTATCGTTACACCATTAACGGCCAGTGACTAAAATATTACAACTAGAGGTGTGCATAGGCCGGGCTACCCGGCCCGAAGGCCCGCCCGAAAAATGGGAGGATTCGGATGAAAATATAAGCCCGAAATATGGGTTTGGTTAAAAAAATGAGGCCCGTTTAGAAAATGAGCCGGGCTTGGGTAAAACTTTTTTGGCCCGGGCCCGGCCCGAATTATATACTAAATATATATATTTTTTATTTTAAATCATATTTACATTTTATTTTTAATTTTAATATAATCACTTTTTACTATATTTTCAATTTGTGTATTGTTTTAAGAATTGTTTTAATATCATTTTTTATTTGTTTCTTGTTTTAATATTTGTGTTAAATGTATTTGATGATTTATTATATTTTAAAATTTTTTATTTAATGAAATAAGTTAAAAAAATTAATATGGGCCGGGTCGGGTCAGGCTCGGGCTTAACAATTTTATTTCGGGCCGGGCCGAGCCCTGGCCCAGAAAACTGGCCTAAAATTTTGTCTAGGCCCGGCTCATGCACACCTCTAATTATAACACGTTAATGTAAATGACTAAAACGTAACATTTCAAACATAAATTACTAAAATGTAACCTGAAGAAAATAAAAGTGACTTTTTTAACAGTTTACTCTAATTTAATCCCATACATAATTTATGATTAAAACGTTTAAAGAATAGATAATTGCAAGCATACTTTGACGAATTCCAAGCAGACTCTCTCGATCTTTCCTTTGGATGAAGGTGCGTGCGACCCCTTTGCTTTGACGCACATGGTAACCATTATAATGTTTTTTTTTTTTTTTCTCTCTCTTTGGTTTACTGGGGTTATTGGTTGCTGCTATACCAACACCAAAAGGCTACATAGATTGCTGTCTCAGATGACCTACATGACAATGGGATTTGTCAACTTTATTTTTTTAAGAATTTTGCTATATGTTATGGAGCAATAAATCTTTTGGGTGGTCCATAACCATGGCGTTGCCACCTTGCTTCTCCGAGTAGGCAGCTATGGTATTCAATCCTTTATTCCATCTCCTCAGTTGTAATCAAAATTTTAATTAATGATATTGAACTTTTAAAGAATGAGTTTAAATTAAAGTGAATTATACAAATAGTCACTTAATTATTAAAAGTTCTCATTTTATGCATTTAAAATAAAAAAAAGTTTGCAATTAAAAACTTACGTTATATAGTTCGGTCATTTTAGTGACTCCTATTAAAATCACAAATGATAAGCTAATATAGTAGTTAAAAAATTGGTATAATGACTAGTTTAATCTTTAAATTTTACATATTATATTGATTTAGTGATAATTTTAAAAATATTAACTCTCAAAATTTATAAATATTATCAATTTGATCCTAATTCTAAAAAATTCAAAGAAATATACATAAATATTTTTAAATAAATATAATAATAAATTTAAATTTTATATTAATATTAATATTAATATTAATATTAAATAAAAATAAAAATATTAATATTAAATAAAATAAACCCTTCCCCACTGTCCCGTCCCCCTCAAAATTTTATTTAATCAAAATATTTCAAATTTATCAATTTTATCAACAACTATTAAACATTGAATACCAGTCTAAATATACACATGAAAAATTTTGATTTAATCAAATAAATATTCAAATGGACATAAATTTATTTTGAAGACCTCTGATTTAAGCAAATAAAATTGAAAATATGTATAAATTTTGAAAATTAATTTTTTTTAAATTATAACTAAATGATATAATATATATAACTAAATTTATTATTATATCAATTCTTTTAACTATTAAATTAATTTACTGTTTGTGATTTTAACGAAAATAAGTAAAATGACGGAATTATCAGTTAAGTTTATTCTTCAAATTATAAGTAAGGGATTGTGAGAAAGCGTGGAATCAAACGTGTTCTTTGATTGGTTTCTGCCTGTTTTTGTGTAAAAGAAAACTAGGTGTTGGAATTCTAAAATTGACTAGTAGTATGTTTGAGATGAAGACATCAAGCTAAATAAAATAAATAAATAAATAAATTTGTCCAATTATAAAACATTATTTTATAGCAGTGTTTGCACTCAACTTGTGCTGTATATGGGAATTAGTCATACGAATACAATATCGTATATTTTATTTGTTCACATGAATGACGTGTTGGTGCATGATTAAACTGGTTATTGTTAGTATAAAGTGTGGATACAATGTGCAAAATGGATGATGCAATCTCAAATAAAATAAAAGATTACTTTTTTTTTTTTTTTTATTCTAGTCTCGTGATTTTGTTTTGATTTTCTATTGGTTTTAATCATTTAATAGTAGCTCTAACTACGGAATTGCGACATGATCGGTATTTTAAATCAGATATGTAGTGCACTTATTTATCTGGAGGCTTTTTTTTTTTTTTTTTTTTTTACGATATAAGATTAATGCATTTTTTTTTAATCGCTTAAATTAAACTAGTAAAGAAAATTTAAAAATTAATTATTTTTTATAGGTTTTCTAAAGTTTTTTAGAATTTTTTATGTAATTTTTTAAAAATAAAAATAAATTCAAAATTTAAATTGATTGCAATTAATAATACAAAATGCTCAAATGGATGTAATTTTCAATTTTTTTTTTTTAAATTGTTGGTATAGCATTCTTTACCATCCAATTTTGTGACAACCAAGTTGTTTATTCTTTTGCATACATTTCTCTTAGAGGTATGGTATTAAGTCATTTTTAATACTTCCTATATATTCCATTCCACTTGTTATTCACTTCTGTATGATATAAAGCATATATATTGCATATGATTGTATGCCTAAAAACTTGCATATGATTGTATGCCTAAAAACAATCTTTTTCCTTTCTACTTTTTGATAAATGCATCCTACTACTTTTAAACGCAGCATCATATGTTTAAGGACCATTGTTTTAGTACTCCGGCCCATCACCTATCCACAACATGGGCTTTTTGTTAATTTTAAAGGCCCATTCAGGTAGACTCTTTATCTTTAGTTCCAGTAAGATTGACCATGATATTAAAATTCAAGCCCATCAATTCCTAAATATATGGCTTTCCTTATGACTTCTACCTCTACTCTCTTCTGCTTCAGCTT
This sequence comes from Gossypium anomalum, assembly GCA_025698475.1. Taxonomy (NCBI): domain Eukaryota; kingdom Viridiplantae; phylum Streptophyta; class Magnoliopsida; order Malvales; family Malvaceae; genus Gossypium; species Gossypium anomalum. The sequence goes on from CM046966.1 coordinate 25,841,329, forward strand.
AATGGAATTATGTTACCATTGTTTTAGAACTCAAGCCCATTCCTCTTCCAAGGCATGGCCCATTGCTTTACACTCAGCATTTCTGCACTTGCCAATGCATGGGCTTTATTTTATAAATTTCTTACCATACCTCTTTTACTATTATACAAAGGTATACTACAAATACAAATATATATTTGAAAAATTATAACACAAAATTAAACTATTATGAAGTATAGTAGACAATTATCTTGACTTAAGAGCAGTCTCAATAGTCAAGCCTCAACCAACTACTTGAACCTCAGATATACCGTTGCCTAGTTAACCTTCCTGGGGCTGCTGTGGTTAAGAGACTTCAATAGGGTTGGGTGAAGTTCTCTCATAAAAGGAAGGGGCATTATTTAGTAATAATCACACAAGTCACAGCCCTTACAAATATAGGACCTAATATTAGGTTTTTGTGTTTGACTCAAGTTTGGTTATGTCCAATTTATATTAAATCAATATGGAAGTTGTACTTTTTCTTATATTGGTTTTCATATCCAACTTTAACTAAAGTTGTTTCTGATTGTATGAAAACAGAAACTTAATGTTATTTATGATTATTGTTATTGGTACAACACTAATTATAATCATAACTTAGAAAACTGAGCTTGTTGATGGACAAAATTGGATTAAATGTGCCATCAATCCTTAAACTCTTCACAAATCTAAAATTTAATCCCTGTACTTTTGTTTTAAAAAATTTAGTCACTCAAATTTTCAAATTTTAAATTTTAAGTCCAATTATTAATAACTTTAAAAATTCTTTCGTTAAATTTGTTGGTGTAACATTTTGAAATTAAAAAAAAACTCATTTAATAGTCATGTAACTAAAATGACAACGTTGTAATAAACTTAAATTTAACAAAATAATTTTAATAATATTAACAATTAAATTTTATTTTTAAAATTTAAAAAGTAATTCAAAATTTATGAACAGGAGTTAACAAAAAAAAGGTTGTCAATTTATAATTACAACTAAAGTTGGATATTATTATATATTTATATGCATGAATTTTTATATTAAACCACTAAACCAATCTCATATAATTTATTTTCATTAATTAAATCCGATGAATTTTATTGTTAAAATATGTCATATGTTCCTGTATTTTTTATAAATTTAGAATTTAATCTCTGTATTTTTATTTTTAAGAATTTAGTCTCTTTACTTCTTAGATTTTAAAATTCAGATCCAATTGTTAAACTGTTAAGTTTTTTTCTTTTAAATTCATTGGAGTGAAATTTTGAAATAAAAAATACCTATTTAATAGCAATATAACTAAAAAAGGATGTTGTAATGAACTTTAATTTAACAAACTAATTTTAATAGTATTAATAATTATATCTAAAATTTGAAATCGGGACTAAATTTACGAAAATATGGATGCATTTTAACCTAAAATATTTTTTAGACAAAGGAGTAGGTGATTTCATTTATTCATTTTTTTTAATGAACATGACACACTCAATCTTGATTAACGTGACAAAAAAGTAATCAAAATTAAAATCCAACCATTTAAAAGCAAAGCTTCAACTCAACTCCGAGTCAATGGTGATGTGATTGGAGGATAAGTCCTACACCAAATTATCAAAAAGATCAAATTCAGAGTCAAATTAAAAAAATTAAATTTTGTCGAAATTAATAAATTAAACAACATCGTTATACTTAAAAAATTCAAGACACGCGTCGAGCTACGAAGTCTTTAAATCTACAACTAAAACTATTTATTTTTCTCACCTAATTTCTGCAAAATTGAAAAGCTTAAAATGCCCCACAAGTCCTTGTACTTTTCAAAATTAAAAATTTAGTCATTGTACTTTTATTTTATGGAATTTAATCTCCTTACTTCTTAGATTTCAAAATTCAAGTCCAATTGGTAACACCATTAACTTTTTTTGTTAAATTCAAGTTAATTACAAAGTCATTTTTTTAATTACATGGTCACCAAGTGAGTATTTTTTTTATTTGAAAGATATCACAGCAACAAATTTAACAATGTTAGTATTTGGACATGAATTTTGAAATTTGAAAAGTAGAAGGACTAAATTCCATAAAATATAAGTACAGAGACTAAATTCCTAATTTTTGAAAAGTACATAGAGTTGTGACATATTTTAACCAAATAAAAACGATATTATTAATTGTGTCAAAAAAGAATATTAATAAATTTTAAGGCTAAATGCATAAAACTTCCCTAAACTATCACTCAATTGAGTGGTTGAATACTAATTTAGATTAGTCATAGAATATATTTATAATAATAATAAATAAGTGTACATATAATATAAACGGCTTAGATGTAGGGATGATAAAAGTGGTGAATTTCAAGTAATATCCTAAAACTTTTTAGGTATGAAAGTGATAATAGTGAATAACTTGGGGGACCATTTGAGTGTTTAACCCAAATAGATATTATATTTATAAGTTGGTAAAAAAGCGTGCGAAACAGCGAATCTTCTTCTTCATCTATATTTGGAGTTTGAATACAAAAAGAAAGCAAGGTCAAGCCTTTTCATTAATCCTCAAGCTTTTATTTTTGCCCATAAGTCTAACCCCAGTTTTCCTTAATCCTCCATGGGCAAAGGCGGAGGCTGTGTCCCAAGCAAAAAGAGACAACCTTCCTCTGCCGAAGGCTCTGCCACTGCCACTGCCACTACCGCCACCAACAACGCACCCATCGAAGCCGATGAAGAAACCCACGGAACTGCCGGTGTAGCTGTGAATTCTACGAATGCGCAATCAGTTACCGCCACTTTAAAAATCTTCATTGTTTACTACTCCATGTATGGTCACGTGGAGAAACTGGCCAAGCGGATGAAGAAAGGGGTCGACGGCGTGGAAGGTGTAGAGGCGGTTCTTTATCGGGTTCCCGAGACGCTCCCGGCTGATGTGCTGGACCATATGAAGGCGCCGTCGAAAAACCCCGAGGTTCCAGAGATTAAAGCGGCGGAATTGGCGGAGGCGGATGGGGTTCTGTTTGGGTTTCCGACGAGGTTTGGGTGTATGGCGGCTCAGATGAAGGCGTTTTTCGATTCCAGTGGACAGCTTTGGAAGGAGCAGACTCTGGCCGGGAAGCCAGCTGGGTTCTTTGTTAGTACTGGAACTCAAGGAGGCGGCCAAGAGGCCACCGCGTAAGTTGGAATTTTGATTAACTTTCTCTGTTTTTGTTGCAATGGTAGACAATTTCCATAAATTTGGATACTTTAGATAATACATTTCTCCCCAAACCCCTCCACATCAGCAGAGAAATTTTCATCAATAATGTCGTTTTCCTTCTCTTTACCTTTGTTCTTTCCTGAATTTGTTATCTCACAAGAGAAATCTAAGAAAGTTGGATCATGGAAAATACCTCGTAGATGATTCATGTTACCTAGTTTGACATCTAGAGTTGAACAAAGTGCTTATCGTTTAGCTCAGAGGTTACAAGTTGTGGTAGATGTCTCATGAGATCAAATAGATGAAGATACAAGTTGGCTATAATAGTAGACTTATCCTATAAATTTATGTTTACTTGCAAGTGCTAAGATTTATCTTGAATCTGCATAAGTTGGATGGTTTTGGTTGCATTTCAGAGGCTTTGTTCTTTCTATTACAAGTGTGCTGAGTCCTTCAATTTGTAGGTTTTATTTTAAACAACTACGGTTGAATACTTAGCTTAGATTAAAACGTAAGAAAATTGCTTCCAGTTTTACTCATGGCTAGGTTTTTACCATTTAAAGTTGATGATTTTAATGTCGGTGTTTATGCTCACTGGAAGATGAAGTTTGTCTGACATGAGAATTTAATCTGATCTATAGAAGCCTTTTAGGCTTGAAAATGTTGAGTGGATGTTTCTTTCTATAGTGTTATTGCTTTCCTTCTCTTTTGTGTTTCAGTATTTTATACTTTTATTGGTTTGTTATCAATACAAGATACTCTCTGCATTTCCAGAGGATTCATGGTGCTTTTTGTCCTAATTTATCACTTATCAGCTTTCATACAATTTGTACATCAGGATTATCTGTTCCTGTGATATTTTTTTTTTGTCCTTGACCAATGTAGTATGTAAAATTTTTATGAAGATTTATGCATTTCTTGTGCTTCCCTCTGGTTCAGTTGGACGGCAATAACCCAGTTGGTACACCATGGAATGCTGTTTGTTCCTATTGGCTACACTTTTGGAGCTGGTATGTTCAAGATGGATTCCATACGAGGAGGTTCTCCGTACGGTGCTGGAGTTTATGCGGGTGATGGCACAAGAGAGCCAACTGAAACCGAGCTTGGGCTTGCAGAGCATCAGGGAAAGTACATGGCTGGTGTGGTCAAGAGGCTTTGTCAAGCTTGACATTCCCCACACTTGAGGGTCGCATACTTTGTTGATTGTTCATTAGGTGAATTGTGTTTAAATTTGTCCTTGGTCTTGCCATTTCTCAGCATGAGAGATGTCACTTATATTGGTATTTATTTCACCATTTCTTTTTGTCAATTCCATTCAGTTGAGAAAGATGTATATGATTTGATCTTCTTGTGTCTTGTCTTATCAAATAAGATGTATCATATGTGGCCATCGGGATTTTTGGTTTGTATAGTTTCCATTGTGTAATTCACCACAAGCTTTGATTTAATAAAAGAAATTTCATTTGTCTGTCTCTGGTGGATAAAGATGAGAAGAATTGGCATACTCAACCTGTCTGTAATTCTCTAAGTGCATGATTTTTTTTTTCTCTGTAAATGATTTAGATTTGCTAATTTTTGTGATTTTTTCTGCTTCTGTCTTCTAGTTATTCAAAAACAGATCGTTTCATCAATCCAGCAAGTGCATTATACGAAGATCCACCCTTCATCCAAGCCTTCTCTGCACTATGTTCTAACTCTTTCACTCTGTCTCTTATTTTTCTCCCTTCATCAAATATTTTATTTACCATTGCCTCGATCTCTTCCCTCCCGACGACACCCTTTGCGTAAGCGTGGAGTGAATAAATTTTTAGGCTGGTCCGCAAAAAATTGGTTTAATTTAAGTTGATTAGATTAGTTTCATTCCCTCTTTTTCTTTTATGTTTCTCTTTTTATTATTTTTTCTTTCTTCTTCTTCTTCTACTGTCGTTCTTTCTTCTCTGTTACCTCATCTTTCTGTTCTATTTTGTCAAATTTCGTTGTTGTTATGTTGGGGAGGGTTCCATAGTATGTTGCTTTTTAATGGAAGGTATAATTGCGTAAGTTGTGTTGAAGAAATTCTGTTATTAATTGTTCTTGTTTGTCAATTGCCAAAAATTGATTTCTGCTTGTTTTACTCTATTTAAGTGTGCGATTGATTGTCTTTTTAGGGGAGGATCCCGAAGGTAACACTTCTTCAACACGTTAGATTCGTATATCGCTGTTTTGTGAGAGGCAAGGGTGTGAATTTTTGAGATTGGGGTTTCTTCGTCGAAGCTTTCGACATAACTCTATTTTGTTTGACTTCCTGAGCGTTTGTTTGGGAATTAACTGTTGAATTGGTCATTGGCTGTTCGTTGTTAGGATTCGAAGTTATTCTTGTTTCTTCTACGTCGATTCGACATCAGGTGTGTAACAAAAATTCGTTTTTCTGCGAATTTTGAACACCGGAAAACATAGCTGTCGAAAAGTGTTTTGAACGAAAAATTTATTCGAGTAACTCTGAAAATTTAAGCTATAAAAAACTCAGTCTTCGGTGTCGAACCTGTAAGTTTTTCTGCTTTAGTTATGCTATTTAGTTAGAAAATACTGCAGTAATTGAACTTGTGGCTTTAGTTAAAAACTGTGATATGAACTGTGAAATAATATATTTGATGAGAATTTTGAACTAATTTGTGAACTTTTGGTATTGTAGATAAGTTGAGGTAACGAGTTCACACGGTAGTCGTGGACATGGTTCTCGTGGGTGTCAAGGATGAGCTCGAACTGAGTCATCATCTATGGGTAGCATGCCCAATCTGGAGACCAACGAGACTGTTGGTACTCTTACTGTTGAGATTAGGTCTTAGACTCTTACAGTCGGAGATGACGTACTGTCCCAGGCTATGTTGCGTGTGTTATAAAAGGGTTGATGGGACCCTTTTGGGATTCGAGAGCTGAGGGTCGGTTATTGAATGACTCTGGCCAAATGGTACTGAGTTGTTTAAGGGTGTCACTGGATTCGCCTTTACAGTGGCCGAGTACTGGTTAGAGGTCATCGAGCATATTATGAATGACATCGACTGCACTCCTGCATAGAAACTGATGGGTGCTGTATCTCTGCTCCGAGATGAGACTTACCAGTGGTGGTTGACTATTGAGTAGGGCGCCCAACCCGAACAGATCACTTAGGATTTCTTCAAGAGTGCCTTTCAGAGCAAGTATGTGGGGGCAAGTTATGTAGAGGCTCGTAGACGCGAGTTTATGAGCTTGGTTCAAGGTGAGAGGTTTGTGGCCAAGTTTATGAGATTGAGCCGGTATGCTTCTAGTCTGGTTCTGAACGATTATGAAAGTATTATTCCATTCGAGAAGGGATTGAGGTATGATCTGAGAGTTTTGATAGCTTATCAAACGGAGCTAGTTTTGCAGCCTTGGTTGACAAGGCGAAGATAGCAGAGGAGGTGAAGTGCATTGAGCATGAGAAGAGAGACTGAGAGAAAGGTCAGAGTAAGCTTAAGAGGGATTCGGGTCCTTTTAGTTCTGTTTAGTGCCCTAAGAAAGGGGCTAGGTTTGATGGGCCTCCGAGGAATGAGGCACCAGCTACATCGACTGAGATTCAGATTTGTAATAACTGTGGGAGAAGCCATCTGGGCGAGTGTTGGAGGAAGTTGGGGGCTTGTATTTAATGTGGGTCGATGGAGCACCATGTTCGAGATTTCCCTCTTCGATCTGATCAGGTGCAAGCTCTTACACCGGCTTCGATTCCAGGTCTCGTTCAGCCTCCAATGGCAACTCAACAACCACTTAGGGGCCGTGGTACGATCAGGGGTGGTAATGGTTCTGATTGAGGTCAGAGAGTATTGGGCAGAGATACAGGTCAGGATGAGGCATGATACCTTGCTCTTGTGTATGTGGTGAGGTGCCGTGAGGATGGAGACGACACCGACGTTATAGCGGGTACGTTTTTTATCCATTATGTTCTGTAATACCCCAGAATAGGACTTAGGAGTTTTAGGGGTATTTTAGGGATTATAGCTTTAGTGTGCTTGAGAATTTCATTAGCATGATATTCAAAAATGTTTTTGTTTATGGTATTTAGAAAATCCAATCAATTTTTGGAAATAATGTTAAAAAGGTTTTTAATTTTGAAATAGGGATTGATTTGTAAAAGGGGGTAAAATTCTGTGCGTTTATGAAATAGTTAAACCAAAACTTTAAAATCAACCTAATATCTTTCCCTACCTACAAGTTTCACGTTATTTTTCTTCCCGTTCAATTGTCTAGCCATCCATTACTCTCCTAAGTCTCTCTTAATCAATTTTCTTTTACAAACTTAATTCCTTTTGATTTCTATTATCACCCAAACTATAAAACTCCATAAAACTTCAAGAAAAATACCTAAAATCACCATAGATTTCTCTATTGTTAAGTCTTTGGGTTTTTTGAGTTTTTGATCAAATGCTTGGGTTTTCGTCATCTAAGGTAACAATTCAAATCCTAAATAGCTTTAAATGTTATTTAGTCTTTAAAATTAAGTTTTTAGCCATTAAATCACATATTTTGAATAAAAGCCGAAAATTGGCTCATTAATGGTGAATTTTTGGATTTTGAGTAAAAACATGGTTTCAAAGTGTTTTTCAATAAGCTTTGATGAGATTAAAAGTTTTCTAAACTTACTTTGAAGTTTTGTTAAATATTTCTTAGGTTTTAAATGAATTTCGTGAAAATTGCCATGAACATGTCGAAAATTTTGATATCATGAATTGAGTAGTTTTGTATAGTTTAAAGGTTGAGAATATGTCGTAAGTGAATAATTAGATGAATGAAATTAGTTTTAGATGAAAAGATTAAGTATAGACCGACATATTTGGAATTTAAGCTTGTTATGTTGGAGGTTTCGATTACTTGAGAACTTAGCTTAGACTTATGTTTTGATTGCTTGAGTTGGGCCCTTAGCTAATTTTTGAATGTTTTGTTGTGTGATTTTTTGTGTTAAAGCTTTGGATTCATTAAGACCATCTACGAGTTAAAGAAAGGCTAGTTTGGGCTTTTTGCATTTCAATGAAAGTGTATTTGGTAAGTGTTTAGAATAGCTACTTGTGAACACGATTCAATGCGTTAATTGGAAATTTAGTAGTAGCCTAAACCCCTACTCTAAATTCTGACTGTAAGCTTTCTCATACTTATGAATTTATCTGTGAAAATATGTTGTGAATTTTTGGATTATAGTGTGACATTGTGATATGTGTAATAAGTTTATGATGGCTATTGTGAAAGAGTTAATTGTGGGCATGATATACGTGCCATATGATAGTGAATATGTTCTGCTTATAATGTGTTTATGCAGAGATAAAATTTAGTGAACGGTAAGTAAATGTGTGTGTTAATAATAGATATTTTGACATTGTGAACCTTGAGACCATTGGATATAGTTGGCATGCCATAGGATTGTGAATACTCACCTATATATGTTCTGTGATTTGGGCGTTGAGGCCCTGGGATATGTTGGACAGATAAGGGAGTGTGAGTTAAGCTTCATTCAATGGACATGTTTGGTGTGATGGAAAGTGTTAGCTATATGCTTCACTTTTTAGGATATGTTTGACTCTATGAGTCTTTTGGTGTGTTGGAGATCCATGTATCCAATGAGTGGTGATAGATCCCACTTTTACGTTTCATAGCTCAAGTGCCAAATTATCAATAAATATGTTTATGAATATTGTGATATATGCTTATATGTTATGTGATTCTATGTGTAATGTGATATATGCTTAAAAGTGAATGTGATTACCATGTAAATGAGCCAATAAGGTAAATATGATTAAGTATAATATGACATTAAAGTTGGGACTGTTGTAATTGTGCTATGTGGTTGTTTCCTTAATGCATGATGACATGTTTGCATGTTAGTTATTCTGATCATTCACTGAGCTTGTAAAGCTCACCCACTCCTTTTAATCCATTGCAAATTAGTAGCGTTTCGGTGTGAGCAGTGTAATTTCAAGGGATTGATCTAAACGAGCCTCTAGTAATACTTCATAGGTGATTTATTATTTGTTTTTGACTTGGGAAGTAAAGGCAATGTGGTAAAACTATTACATAAATGTTTCTATGATGTTTTGCTTATTGTCATGGTTTATTAATTCTTAGGATTTATGGATATTTGTCTTGTTATGTCGCTTGGTTACTCGGACATGTTTTCAACGATTGAACTATTATTGTGGTCATTTTGATGTTTATTTGACGATGTATTAGTTACATGTTGAATGTTTTATGATTGGGATGGATTAGTTGCCTTATTATGCTGTATTTTTTGTGTTTGGAGCAGTGGTATTGATATTTGGGTTTTAAAAACGATACCTTTGTGATATTTCGTTGTGCAGGAAGTTAGTATTGTAATTTGGTATCGATACTTTATCACGAGTATCGATACTCGAGGTAAAATAATCGATACTTTTGTAACACCCCAAACTCGGCTTAGACATTATGACCGTATCCAAAGATGTCACAAAGAAGGGTTTTTGAAAAACTGAGTCGTTTCGATAAATCATTCAAGTTTTGTAATTCATTCATTTATAACCATTATCAGAAGCGTTATTTAATTGATTTATTTTCCAAAACATAAATTACAGTGGAAGTCATAGAAAATGTTAAATTTGAAAATCTCGTTTCAATTTTCGGAAATCCTTTATTTTAGTAAAAACCATGTTTTTAGCTAATTGTCGTAAATAATAAGTCAAGTAAAAAACACAAATCCCAAAATAAAATCAAACAGTCCACAGAGTCCATAAATTACAAAACTCCCAGAAAATAATCCTAATTTAAATAAATAAAAATCATAAATCTTAAATAGTTACGAACTCGTGGTCACCGTGAGACTCCATCACATCGATCCGCCTAAGTCCGTGGACTACCTGAACAGAACAGTCAACAGATGTGAGTTTTTATAAACTCAGTGTGTAACCCAACAGAAATAGACATGCAATACATACAGAAATCACATATACAGTCAGATTCAAACTCGGACTTATGTCCATTCCAGATATAGATAACAGAATCAGATATGCAGAACAAATATACAGAATCCTACCCCCATCCTCTGCACACCAACTCTGACCATCCCATCACACCATGTGGGGTTAAAAACACCCACCCAACCCTACACACCATATCGTGCCATTACGACACATATCAGATAATATGCAGTCAAGCTCCCAGAATATAGGCAAAGGTTGTAACAACCCATTTTTAGTCAAATCGAAATAGTGATTTTGGGACCACAAATCTGAAGTCGAAATAATTATTTTATTATTATTTTAATGTTTACATCATGATAATATGTTTGTGTGAAATTTTTGTTAAGAAATTTTATCGTTTGATTAGTTAATTTGAGAAAAAAGACTAAATCGCGTAAAGTGTAAAAGTGGAGTTCCATTAGCTAAAGATATCTAATAGCTATGGAATCTTAGTTTGGAGGTCCTTATGTTGTAATTAGACCATTTGAAACAAGAGTGGACATATATGGACATATTATCATGAATTTTGATGGTTTTTAATCAAGGTTAAATTAGTAAATTAGTTAATAAACATAAAATAAATAAAACAAAGCCAATTATCATCTTTATTTCTCCATCTTCAATTGAAAATAGGTTTTTCAAAGCCATTGTTGAGCTTTTTCATTCGGCCAAGCTTCCTAACTCAGTTGTAAGTCCGTTTTGTCCCGTTTTTAATGATTTCTATGTTTTTGAGATCGTTGCAGCTAGGTCTAGCTAGCCCAGAGACTATTTTGCAAAAATGCTAAAGATTTTAGATGTTCCCGTTGATGAATCTATGAGTATTTTGATATCTAATGATGGATTATAAATGTTTGATGATAGTTATGCAAGTTTTATTAAGTAATTTTTAGTGAAAATGCAAATTAGGGATTAAATTGTGAAATGTAGAAACTTTATGGTTAAAATATGGAATAAATGAGAAATATGGGTTGCTAGGGTCTTATTTGTAATTTGGCTAGCATGGGTTGTGGTTAAATTGCATGAATTTGGATTTTAATGAAATAAGGACTAAATTGTAAAATATGTGAAACATTAAGGGAAAATGTGTAAAAGTGATTTAATGTGAATTTTGGATTAAATTGAATAGAAAGATAGTTAAATAATTTAATTTTGATTACATCTAGATCAAGAAAAGTGAAACTCGAATCTAAATCGAGGGAAGGACAAAGTTCTCCACTAATCGATCAATTTAGCCATTTTTACATCCGATATAAGTTTGTACCTTACAAATGTATTTTATATGCTTTGATATCACGTAAACTGTGAATACGAGACTACGGATATGTTTGATGGTAATGCGACGACGATTCGACATATGAAATCCCAGTTGAACCTTAGAAATAGATTAGGATACTAGTGACATTTCATTAAAGAATTCATTGATTTGGCTTCGGGCCATGATATCGGCACTTCGGGTGTTAGCTTCATTGATTTGGATTTGGGCCATTATATCCGCACTTCGGGTGCGAGCTTCATTGATTTGGCTTCGAGCCATGATATTGGCACTTAGGGTACAAGACTCTCGAGTATTCGAAATTTATTCTGAATGGTTCAATGGGTAAATGAATAATGTGGTTGAGTATGAGATTCATACGAGATGGTATAAGTATGTACACAAATCATATAAGCTTTAAATTAAAGAAAAAGTGAAGAATACATAAAGTTTTGTGAATGAGTATTTAAAAGGTTTGTTAGGTAATATGAATTATATGTGTTTATATTCAATTGATGGATTATGTGTTTATGGTTATATTAAGTCCATTTCATGTGAGGTTACTAATCTATAAAGCTTACTTTGTTTACTTTCCCATGTTTTATAGTGAATTCAAAGTTAGCTCAGACTCAGGGATCGTTTGAGACATCGTCACACTATCCAACTATCAAATTGGTACTTTTGAGCTTATGTTTTAAGTATATGACATGTATAAGGACTTTGGTTATTTTGGTATATTTGGCAATGTGTTGTGCCATTTGAAATGGTTTGTAAATACTTATGCTTTGGTTTGTATATATATAGCCATAAGAGTTGGCTTATTTTGGTTGGTTTGAATATGTATATAAATGTATGTATGTGGCTTATGTTATGAACTTGAGGTTGGCTTTGAAATGTTTATGGATAGTAGATATTGTGGTAGTCAAATGATAGAAATTTGAGAAGATATATACTTGTGAAATTGAGCATAAAGATGCATGTTTAGAAATGCTTACATAGTTGTATTGTATAAGTTAAGTTTAGTATGAATTGAATGGTATATTGTGGTATTAATATGTTTTTGTATTGGTTGGTGTTGAAATGGTTTAAATGATGTTTGATTAAGAGTAGTTGAATGCCTTTATGTGCCATGTTTTGTGCCAATTGGGTTATTAAAAATGGGTCATGGATGTATATGCTGGAAATTAGAAATTTATGGTAGAAAATGAAATATTATTAATAGATAAACAACTTTTACAAAGTGATTTTTAATGAAAACATGATGTAGGGACTAAAATTAAAAGTTGTAAAATTTGATGAAAAATTTTGAAATTTTATGAATATATGTGCTGGAAAATTTGTAATGGGGCTTTGGTTAGGCTTGGAATAGGGAGAAATTTGCACAATTTCATTTTTCGGGCCTAGGGACAATCAAAATTTATGGAAAATTTAGGGGCAAAATGGTAATTTTTCCTAAAACATAAATTAAGTCCATTTAAATATGAAATGTGTGAAATTGATGGTTAAATTCTTTTATATAGATCCGGACAACACTAATTCAAGGTTAGATCGAGGAAAAGAAAATGTTTCAGATTGGTAGGCTTTATATGTGAACAAGTGTCGAGGTAGTTTCGTGTAACTTAATTGGGCATGTATGAATGTTGTTTTTGTATGCAATGTGATTTATGTTGATGTGCTTTAATTGTATGCTATGATGGAAAATTGAAACATGCTTGAAATGGTGATAAAGGGTTAAGTCTCGATTGAATGTCAATTCCGATGATTATAAGTGCTTCCCCGAAACTAATAAGGTCCTGCATTTGTTGCCGACAGGATTTATCTCGGACGAGTAATCCCATTGACCTTATTATAGAAAGGATTTAGCCCAGACAAGTAATCCCAATATAATACCACTCGAGCATACGTTATGATTAGGGTTGACAGATTATTGAATCGCACACTTCGAGTGTACTACTTAAGCATCCATCGAAATTCAATGATTCAACGGATATAAAACTCTTGACATGGCATGAGAACTTTAAGATGAGTTGATAATGTCTTGAAAGAGTATTGCATCATGAGCTCATCTATGTTACTTGATTGATATGAAGAGTTTGGTGAATAACATGCTTGATTGAATGTATGTGATTAGGCAAATTAGCCAAATGGATGGAAACATAACATTGTATGCCTAGATTTAATAAGCAAGATTGGTAAGTTTAGTTTCTATTATACAAATTTACTAAGCATGTAATGCTTACTCCATTTTATTTTCCACTGTTTTATAGTGCTCGAAAGCTCGTGAGGGTTGGAGATCACTGGAGTATCGTCACACAATCAACTAGTCTTTTTGGGTATACTTAGTAAAATCATTTTGGTATAATGACATGTACAGGACAACTTGGCCAATAGTGGCTTGAAAATGATATTTTGGAATCTTGCCATTGGAATGGCTAGTAATGGTTTATTTTGGTATGAATAAGTAGGTTATTATGATATACATATACACATGTGTTATGTTATGAATATGTTATCAAAAGGTTTCTCTTGCCTAAGTTTATCCAAGGTAAGTTTATAACCACCTATGCATGTAATGGTATGCCTTGTTAAATGATGAATTTGCCTATTATAAATGCTTGGAATGGTTGGTGTTGGTCGTGTGTTTCAAGTGCAGGTCTTGGGTGAAATTTTGGGTGAGAAATGAAGCTAGAAATGGCTTCATTTTGTCCACACGGACAGACACACGGGCGTGTGTCTAGATCGTGTGTGACACACGGCCTGGTAACATGGGCATGTGGTTATGCCGTGTGTCCCTTGTACCCTAATTTTGAGAAATAGAATGCTCAGAATTGAGCACACGAGCAGAGACACGGGCGTGTGTCTCAGCTGTGTATGCTACACGGCCTAGAACACGGGCGTGTGTCTTGGCCATGTGAAACCTGCATCTATTTTTGAATTGAATTAATTAACCACATAGCCTAGCACACGAGCGTGTGGCATGACTGTGTGTACAAGTGAAAGAGTTACACGGGGTCGAACACGGCCTCCAATATGGGCATGTCCGAGGGTCACACGGGAGTGTCCCTTGGACCACACTGGTATGTGAGCCTTATACCTTGAAATTTTTTTTGAAAAGTCACAAAAAATTCCTAAAGTTTTCAATTATGTCCTGACTCGATTCTAATGCTCGTATTGGACCTCGAGGGCCCAATCAAGGGACATTATAAATGATCTTGGTAAACAAATAGTAATTTATATAAGTTATTTGTAAATGTTTTTGAATGTTCTGGTAATGATTTGAAACCTTGTTCTGGCCATAGATACAGGTTAGGGGTGTTACAGTGTGTCCCCTAGTGTTGAAATTAAAATCAAGTTAGTATGCTCCACACGACTTCACACACGGGCATGTGACTTGGCCGTGTGGCATATGCTAGTATACCCTACAGGTTTGGCACGGCCTAGGACACGGCCTAACACATGGGCTTGTATGGCCATTTTTAAGGAATACGGGCTAGCCACACGGGCATGTGTGTTGGATGTATACCCAAGTTAGAGAGTTACACGGGTTCGGACACAGGCTGGGACACGGCCATGTGCTCCCATTTCAAATGTCCATGTAACATCCCAAAATAGGGCCTAGTCGGAATAGTAGTTTTGGGACCACAAATCCGATGTTAAAATATTTATTTTTATGAATGTTATGAGGTTTAGAATATGAGGATATGTTTACATTAGAGTTTCATGAAAAAATTTTAAATGTAAGATGTTCAATTAGAAATTAGGGACCAAATTGAATAAATTTCAAAACATGGGTTTTAGAAGCAATTTGTATGAAATTGCTTTGGATTATGAATTAGAGGTCCTTAAATAGAATTTGACCAAGTTCTAGAAATTTGGACAAAAATGGACTTGCATGGATGAATTTTTAAAGAAAGGGTCTAAGGGCATTTTGGTCATTTTTGATTTTAATGAATTAAAAAGGGGAAAAAGAAGCAAAAATCAGCCATCTTCTTCCCCATAGCTGCTGAAATTTTAAGCCCTCCATAGCTAGGGTTTTTCAATTTTCAAGCTCAATAGTAAGTGCTCTCAAGCCTCGTTTTTAATGTTTTTTGTATTTTTGAGATCCCGGTAGCTTGTTCTTTCCATTTCTACCTATATTTCATGCTAGGGTTCATGTTTAAAAATTTACCCATGCATGACATGCTAGTATTTTGATGGTTTATGGAGGAAAATGAAAGGATGATGTATGTTAAACATATTTTTCTAGGTGATTTTCATGAGAAACCCTTATAGGGACCATTTTGTGAAAGTTATGAAATGTGTGTGGTAGAAATGTGAAAGCAATGGAAAATGTGAGTTACCATAGGAGAGAAAAATGTTTGGCTAGGCTTGGATAAGGTAGAAATTGTATGAGTTTCATTATACGAGCCTAGGGACTAAATCCAAAAAACGTGAAAGACTAGGGGCAAAATGGTCATTTTGACTGGGGCGAAATTTAGACTTGAAATGGATAAAATGAATGGTTAATAATCTATAATAATTGTTATAGACCCCGAAGAACAAATTCCGGAGGTTGATCGAGGAAAACGGAAGGTTTCAGAGTGACTGAATTATAAGACGAAACGAACACCAGGTAAGTTTGAATAACTTAAAGTAAACACATAATATGTTTAACTATATACATTAATATATGTATGATGAATTGCATTTGTTCAAAATATGTAAATGTATGAAATACAATTGGATAATGAATTGGTGATAAAGGTCTCGGTTGAGGTTAAATGGGAAATCCGACGGATGAACCATGATTTATATGAAAAATAAGATCCTGCATTTGTTGCAGTAAGGGTTTAGCCCGGGATGGGTAATCTGTTGATCTCATTTCTGAAAAGGATCTAGCCCGGACGGGTGTTCCTTCTGAATGATTGAGCCTTCCGAAGAATAAGAGTGCATTGTGGATTTAGCCCGGACGGGAAATCCAAATAGGGTTGGAATTTAGCCTGGACTGGTAATTCAAATCCTAGCTCACTAAAGAAGTTTACCATGAATGGGATTTAGCCTGGACGGGTAACACCGGTAGCACCTTATGAGTTTCTGAATGGGGGATTTAGCCTGGACTGGTAATCCCGCCATAAGAATGTGAGGTTCATGGGAGTGCATACCTGATATGATCATTCATACGAATTGACGGTTAATGGGTACTTTATCGAGATTTCCTATAAACTTAACGAGACTAATATGATATACATGTATAAGATGAAATGTAAAATGATGAGCTCATCTAAGTTAAATTTCATGGTATCATTGATATATATATCTAACTCATTGATTGAGTGTATGATTAGGAAAAACATTCCATGCTAACTGAGTTTACTAACCAAATATGGTTGAATGCTAAATTACCTGGTAAGTTTGCTTTTCGGTTATTCGAGCTTACTAAGCATGTAAATGCTTACTCCTCTCTTTTCCTTATTTTTTAGAGCCCGAGGACTCATAAAGGTTGAGGACGGTTGGAGATTTCAACAAACTATCAACTAGGTCCGCTTTGGTATATTAATATTTTCATTTTGTTAATTGGCATGTATAGGTGTTTTTGAGTTATTTTGTTAAATGCCCATTTGGCTAACCACTGTAAAGGCTTGGATGTCTTGTTTATATATATTTTGTAATGACCATGAATTATAATTTTTTGAGGTGTGGTATGTTATCCCACTAATCATGCTAAATGAATTGTTGAGTGCTTATGTATATGTCATAATATAGACATATTCGTGAAATGTGACCAATTCATCGGAATTGGGAGGATCATAATTGGCAATGAATAAACAACGAGCCAAATCCAATGATGAAGCAAAGATTACTATCATTCCTCAAACTACTAAGGAATATTATGGCATGTGCAAACCAATGATATGAGGTTTCCATGCAATAAGGTTTTATGAAGACAATTCATAAGTATTAAGTGAATATTGCTTGTTAATTGGTGTCTAATAAGTATGAGGGTGTGAAAAGGGTGACCAAGGGTTTGGAAAATAGCCTAATAGGGTCCATATAGTGGGACACACGGGCGTGTGTCTTGGCCATGTGTGACACACGAGCCACTCACATGGGTGTGTGGAATGGCCGTGCGTCCCCTGCACCTAAAATTTTAAGTTAGCATCAAGCACTGGCTAGAGACACGGGCGTGTGTCTTGGCCGTGTTATTTTAACAGATTGCTCAAGTCATGGGCACGGGGTAAACCCACGGGCATGTGCCATGGCCGTGTCCATAAGTCAGTGTTGCCGACGGCTTAGGAACATAGGCGTGTTTCCCTACCCACGGGCGTGTGTAAACCCCTACACGGGCGTGTGGGGTATTATTCAAAGAATTCATGCCGAATGACCGACATTGTTCCGATTTATTCCTGGTACTAAACAAAGGCCGCGTAGGCCCATGCTAATAAATTGTTTTAAGGTTGAAACAAAATTTTATGACCCGTAATTTCTGGTTCTGCAAGCGTATTTTTCTGGTAACTCCTCGTACTTGTCCCTAGGCATGGGTACGGGTAAGGGGTGTTACATTTAGTGGTATCAAAGCTACGGTTTAGTCGGTTCTAGGACTACCGTAGAGGATGTTAAAGTTTACTATACATGCCAATATTCGAATTTTGATAGTGTGATATCTCCTAATATTTTATATATTTTTAAAATATAGTAAATGTCCACCAACCAAGCACAAGATGAGTCCGAGGGAGCCGAGAGCCATGCTCCAGCTTCTGTACACCAGACTACTTCTGGTAGTAGTAGAAGGCCTATACCTGAAGGTTGAGAAGAGGCCCGGGCTTCCTTTTTTGATATGATGGATGAGTGGTTTGGGGACTATCTGAGAAATCGCCATAACATACCGCGACCTTCCCCGTCCCCTAACCAATCTGATACCGATGTGCCACAAGGTGTGGTACCAATAAGAACTGTTAAGGCCCCTGTAGATAAGCTTAGAAAGTATGGAGCCGAGGAGTTCAGAGCTAAAGTAGATGATGACGCCGAAAAAGCCGAGTTTTACCTCGAAAATGCTACACAGGTACTAGATGAATTGTCGTGCACACCCGAGGAATGTTTAAAGTGTGCTGTATCTCTCCTGAAGGATACTGCATACCATTGGTGGAAAACAATGTCCTCGGTGGTTCCAAAAGAGGCTATCACTTGAGATTTCTTTCAGGCAGGGTTTAGGAAGAAATATATTAGCCAAAGGTTTTTAGACTCGAAGCGAAAGGAGTTCTTGGAGCTTAAGCAAGGGAACAAGTCTCAGTGAGAATATGAGGAGTTTGTATGCGACTAAGTCACTCGCATCCGAATGGGTCCAAATGAGTCGAAAAATGTAAACGTTTCGAGGAAGGCTTAAGTGAGGATATCAGGCTGTTGATTGGAATTCTTGAAATACAGAAATTTGCTGTATTGGCTGATCGAGCCAAGAAGGCTGAGGAACTTAGTAATGAAAGAATGAAAGCAAAAAGAGAAGCTCGAGTTGCGAGCAAGAGGTCCAGTGGTAAAACGCTTTCGTTTTCCACGAAGAAAGCAAAGAGTCAGCAAGAACGCTCCACTTCATCGGTGGGATATTCGGGTAGAGCAAGAGGTTCTAAACGACAGAGTCAGAAGTCCTCCTCCCCAAAGGCGACTAGTGTGGGGAGTGTAGATGATCAAAAGCCGAAGTGTAAGAGCTGTAACAAATTTCACTTCGGAGAGTGCCGAATGAAGAGCGGCGCTTGTTTTCGATGTGGTTCTTTTGACCACTTCCTTAGAGACTGCCTGAAAAGAAATGAATGGGAAGCGGGAACAACCCCAAAATCAAGTACTCCTGTTTCACGTGGTAAACCTCCGAGACATCTGGGGAATGTTAGTGGTAGTCAAGCTGCGGCTAAGAATACCGCAAAATCTAAGGCTCGAGCTCCGGTAAGGGCGTATGCGATACGCGCTTGAAATGAAGCCTCTGCTCTCGATGTCATCACGGGTACTTTTTCCCTTTTCAATACGTGTGTTATTGCTTTAATTGACCCAGGGTCGACACATTCATACATATGCATGAGGTTGATATCTAGGATGAATTTACCGGTTGAACCTACGGAATTTAGTATTAAAGTGTCGAACCCACTAGGTAGATCTGTGATGGTTGATAAAATCTGTAAGAATTGTCCTTTGACGATTTAGGGTCATTGTTTTCCTGCTAACCTTATGTTGTTACCATTTGACGAGTTTGATGTAATACTTGGTATGGATTGGTTAGCCTTGCATGATGTAATAGTAAACTGTAGTAATAAGTATATTGAATTGAAGTGCTTGAATGGTGAGATTTTACGGGTTGATTCAAGAGAATTGAGTACGTCGCCAATGGTAATCACGGCAATGGTTGCCCGGAGATATAGAAGAAAAGGGTATGACGCCTATCTTGCATTCGTATTGAACACAAAGGAAGCAGAGTTGAAGATTGAGTCTGTGTCGATAGTATGTGAATATCCAGACGTATTCCTGAAAGAATTACCCGGATTACCTCCTGAGAGTGAAATAGAATTTGGTATTAAATTGGTGCCAGGACAACTCCCATTTCGATTGCCCCGTATAGAATGGCACCAACCGAGCTGAAAGAGTTAAAAGCACAATTACAAGAGTTGATAGATAAAGGCTTTGCAAGGCTGAGTTTTTCACCTTGGGGTGCCCCCGTACTCTTTGTAAAGAAGAAAGATGGTTCGATGAGATTATGTATTGATTATCAACAACTTAATAAGGTAACTGTCAAAAATAAGTATCTTTTGCCAAGGATTGATGATTTATTTGACCAGTTGAGAGGAGCCACCGTATTCTCCAAGATAGACTTGAGGTTTGGTTATTATCAGCTGCGGGTTAAAGAGTCGAATGTGCCTAAGACAACTTTCAGGACGAGGTACGGGCATTATGAGTTCCTTGTCATGCCATTTTGGCTGACTAATGCACCAGCCGTATTCAGAGATCTTATGAATAGGATCTTTCGGCCATATTTGGATAAGTTCATTGTTGTGTTCATTGACGACATTTTAATTTACTCTAAAGATGAGACCGAGCACGCAAAGCACTTGAGGATTGTATTGCAAACTTTGCGAGAAAAATAGTTGTATGCTAAGTTTAGAAAGAGTGAGTTTTGGCTCCTAGAAGTTGGATTTTTGGGTCACATTATTTCGGGTGAAGGCATCTGAGTTGATCCAAGTAAGATCTCTACTATTATAGAATGGAATCCGCCTAGAAATGTAACCGAGGTTAGAAGCTTTTTGGGTTGAGCCGGTTATTATCGAAGGTTTGTGAAAGGATTCTCCGTGATAGTGACTCCAATAACGAGATTGCTATAGAGAGATGTTAAATTCGAATGGATAGAGAAATGTCAGCAGAGTTTCGAGAAGTTGAAGACATTACTAACTGAAGCTCCTGTTTTAATATTTCCTGAGCCGGAAAAGGAATTTGTGGTCTACAGTGATGCATCCTTGAATGGATTAGGTTGTGTGCTTATGCAAGATGGCAAGGTGATAGCCTATGCTTCACGACAGTTAAAGCCGCACGAGAAGAATTATCCGACACATGACCTAGAGCTTGCCGCCATTATTTTTGCTTTGAAGATTTGGAGACATTATTTATACGATGAGACTTGTCGTATTTTCACAGACCACAAAAGTTTGAAATACTTGATGACTAAAAAAGAATTAAATCTGAGACAGCGGAGATGGTTAGAACTAATTAAAGACTACGATTTGGTTATTGATTATCACCCGGGAAAGGCAAATAGAGTCGCCGATGCATTGAGTAGAAAGTCCTTGTCTGCATTAAAGGCCATGGATGCTCATCTGGCATTGCTTGATGATGGTTCGGTCTTGGCAGAGATAGAAGCTAGACCGACATTCCTTCAAGAAATTCATAGTGCTCAGTACAATGATAGTGAATTGTAGGTAAAAAGGACTCAATGTGAGTCGGGTATTGAGTCTGATTTTTGAATTGGTTTTGATGGATGTTTGATGTTTAGAGATAGGGTTTGTGTACCCAAGAGTAGAGAGCTTATTCAGAGAATTTTACAAGAAGCGCATAGTAGCCGCTTGTCAATTCACCCAGGAAGTACCAAGATATACAATGATTTGAAAAGGATGTACTGGTGGAACGGCATGAAAAAGGATATTTCTGAATTTGTATCGAAATGCCTAGTATGCCAGCAAGTGAAAGCTGACGATCAAGTACCTTCAGGTTTGTTACAGCCTATAATGGTTCCCGAATGGAAATGGGACAGAATCACCATGGATTTTGTAACGAGATTGCCTTTGACTCTGAAAAAGAAAGATGCCATATGGGTCGTAGTGGATAAATTGACGAAGTTAGCTTATTTTATTCCGGTAAGAACATATTTCTCCCTTGATAGATTAGCTGACTTGTACATTTCTGAGATAGTGAGACTACACGGAGTACCGCTGTCGATCATTTCAGATATAGACCCGAGGTTTACTTCGAGATTCTGGAAGATTTTACAAGAAGCCGTGGGTACGAAATTGAGTTTTAGTACAGCTTTTCATCCTCAAACAGATGGTCAGTCTAAGAGAATGATTCAGATTCTCGAGGATATATTGCGTTCTTGCATCCTCGAATTTCAAGGTAGCTGGGAAAAATATTTGCCGTTGGTAGAATTTGCCTATAACAACAGCTTTCAAACGAGTTTGAAAATGGCACCTTATGAGGCCTTGTATGGCAAAAAATGCAGAACTCCGTTGTACTGGACAGAACTCAAGAAAAATCAGATTCATGGAGTTGATGTGATCAAAGAGACCGAGGAGAAGGTTAAAGTGATACGCGACTATCTAAAAGCGGCGTTGGATAGACAAAAGTCATATGCTGACCTGAAGAGAAAAGCAATCGAGTTCCAAGCTGGAGATAAAGTATTCTTGAAAGTGTCTTCATGGAAAAAGGTGTTAAGATTTGGTCGAAAAGGCAAACTGAGTCCGCGATTTATCGGACCGTTCCAGATCACCGAAAGAGTTGGACCTTTAGCTTATCGTTTAGCATTACCTCCTGAGTTAGAGAAGATTCATGACGTATTTCATGTATCTATGTTAAGGAGGTACCAATCAGACCCCTCTCATGTAATTTCACCGACGGAGATTGAGATTAGACTGGACATGACCTATAGTGAGGAACAAGTTAAGATATTGACTCGTGAAGTTAAACAATTGAGAAACAAAAATGTGGCTCTAGTAAAAGTTCTATGGCATCGTCATGGCATGGAAGAAGCTGCTTGGGAGATGGAAGAAACCATGAGAAGTTAATATCCGAACTTGTTTGCTGGTAAGACTTTCGAGGACGAAAGTCCCTAGGGGGAGAAATATAACATCCCAAAATAGGGCCTAGTTGGAATAGTGGTTTTGAGACCACGAATTCGATGTTAAAATATTTATTTATGAATGTTATGAGGTTTAGAATATGATGATATGTTTACATTAGAGTTTCATGAAGAAATTTTAAGTGTAAGATGTTCAATTGGGAATTAGAGACCAAATTGAATAAATTTCAAAACATGGGTTTTAGAAGCAATTTGTTTGAAATTGCTTTGGATTATGAATTAGAGGTCCTTAAATAGTAATTTGACTAAGTTCTAGAAATTTGGACAAAAATGGACTTATATGGATGAATTTTTAAAGAAAGGGTCTAAAGGCATTTTGGTCATTTTTGATTTTAATGAATTAAAAAGGGGAAAAAGAAGCAAAAATCAGCCATCTTCTTCCCTATAGCTGCCGAAATTTTAAGCCCTCCATAGCTAGGGTTTCTTCAATTTTCAAGCTCAATAGTAAGTGCTCTCAAGCCCCGTTTTTAATGTTCTTTGTATTTTTGAGATCCCGGTAGCTTGTTCTTTCCATTTCTACCCATATTTCATGCTAGGGTTCATGTTTAAAAATTTACCCATGCATGACATGCTAGTATTTTGATGGTTTATGGAGGAAAATGAAAGGATGATGTATGTTAAACATATTTTTCTAGGTGATTTTCATGAGAAACCCTTATAGGGACCATTTTGTGAAAGTTATGAAATGTGTGTGGTAGAAATGTGAAAGAAATGGAAAATATGAGTTACTATAGGAGAGAAAAATGTTTGGCTAGGCTTGGGTAAGGTAGAAATTGTATGAGTTTCATTATACAAGCCTAGGGACTAAATCCAAAAAAGGGGAAAGACTAGGGGCAAAATGGTCATTCCCAATGCATGTTTAGGGCCTCGTAGGCTCATTTAAGGGACATAATGTTTGATTGTAAATGAATTGTATTTGAATTGACTATTCGTATGAGAAATGTATGTTTAAATGTGTGATGTAACGACCCAAAGTTTACAGGTATTGGAAAATTTAATTTTGGGTCATTATTTTCGCAAATTGAATTCGTAAATGTTTATTAGAAATATTTACGAAGTTTGTAGTGTGGTTAATTAGATTTTAGTTAAGTGAATAAGCTTGAATTAAGGTTAATTTAGTGAAAGGACTAGATTGAATATAAGGTAAAAGTTGAATTGTAGAATAAAGGAAAGTCAAAGGGCCAAATTAGCAAATAGACCTTAAGTGACAAGTGTGTGGTAATAGTGAATTACATGTGGAAATATTATAAATCATAAATTAGTAATAATTGTATTTTGCTTAAATAATAAGTAAATATAATTTTATTAATTTTATATTATTATTATAATGTATTGATTAAATAAAGAAAATAAAAGAAATAAAAAGATGAAATAAGAACAGAGAAAGGAACGAACTAGGAATGAAAAAGAAACGAGAAAAGAAAAAGGGAAAATTAGGGTTTTAAAGCTTAAAGCTTATTTTAGTAAGTCAATTTAATCCCTTTTCTTGCAATTTTGATGTTTTTGGAATCCTAGAACAAAGCCCTACTTGAATTATGTTGAAATTTAGAAAGTTAATGTATTTTTAGATGTTAATTAAGTTAAACAAATAATGAATTATGAGATAAAGTGATAGAAATTCAAGTTAGAAGTGAGAGAAGGATTGACTTGTAAAAAGAGATATAAGTTTTGTTATAGTAGGGACTAAATTAAAAAAGATTGTAGAATTAATGCTTTATGGAGGAAATCAAGTGTTAAAACTTGTTAAAGATGGATTAGAAAGAAAATATGGGATTGGTTTTGAAGAAAAAGAATTAGCTATGGCTTAAGGACTAAATTGGAATTTAGCTAAAGTTGTATAGAAATTGAAATGTACAATGTTAAATGGTATATTGATAATTTTTGAATTGTTTAATTTTCGTAGCTAACGTAGTACCGGAGACATCGACAAAGAAAGGAAAAGAGAAGGTTGACGAAGAGTAATTCGAGAAAACTACAGTTTGTATTTCTATAAATCGAGCTCAATAATTATTTATTGTATTTATTATTTAAAATTGCATGGAAAATGAAAATGAGGTAAGTATTATTATCTTATTGTACTGTTTTGAAATGTGAACGTTTAAATTAAAAAGAAACTGAAAAATCCCTATTAACAGTGTCGGGCTAGTCAGATATAATTGGCATGCCATAGGATTCGAAGTGTTCAGAGATATTCGACTTTGTGTCGATAAGGCACTTTGTGTGCCATACTGTTACTGTTACTATTCCAAATTTGTTCTGATAAGGTACTCTGTACCGTACTGTTACTGTTATTTTTCGGCTTCGGCCGATGAAGCACTATGTGCTTTACTGGTGTGTGGGATGGATCTGCGTATCCGTCCAGGTCCGAGTTTTGTTAATAGGGGTAAATTACTCTACTGAAGACTAAATGAATACCGACTAAACTGAAAATCTTACTGATTTTGATTTTAATGATATATGTTTAATGGAATGAAGATAATTGATTGAATACTCATGAAATGTTTATTTGTTAAAATCAATGTTTTAAGTATAGATGTAAAATTAAAGTATCAGTTTATAGAAATACCACTGAGTGTAAACTCAGCGTACGGTTTGTTTCCGTGCGTAGGTTAAGTACAAAGGCCACTAACGTTTCAGCATCCAAGCCAACTCCTGAACTCAAATAATTGGTGATGTATCTTGTCTTATAGAATGGCATGTACCTAGGTTATCTTTTGAAGTTGTTTTGGATATAAAACCACTAATGTAAGAATGATTATGGCTAACACATATATGCAAAAATTTATGCTTATATCATAGTTTTTGTTTAGTTAATTTGAATTGATTTGGGTAATACTTAGTGTAGAATTTGGAGTTAATATGTTAAATGATTATTAGTATACGTGTGTTAAATTGTTATATTAATAGGCTTAATGTGGTTTAAATGTGTTTTGGACTGGTTGAACGATTGAATTTTAAATTGTTTGTTATACAAGGCTTGCAGGGTTGGTAAACTTGAACTATAAGGTTCATTTTGAGTCCACACGGCCTGGCACACGGGCGTGTGATCAGACCGTGTGAGATACACGGCTTATACACGGGCATTTTGATAGGCCGTATGTCCCCTGCATCTAAAATGTTTTAAAACAGAATGCTCAGGTAAGACCACACGGATAGAGATACGGGCATGTGTCTCGGCCGTGTGAAGTACACGGCCTAAGCACACGGGCATGTGCCCTGGCCGTGTGAAAACTACACTAGGTTCGAATTGAAATTTATTCCACACGGCCTAACCACACAAGCGTGTGAGCTGGCCGTGTGAGCTAAATTGAATGATGACGTCATAAATAGAGACCAATTTAAAATGACATGGGTAAGAGCAGGGGCGTGCAATATGGCCGTGTGAGTCAGACAGGAAAATAAAACAGGCGTGTTAAGGAGACACACGGGCATGTCCCTTAGACCACACGGGCACGTGGTACTGTTCATTAAAGGAAATTTTAAGAATTGTATGAAAAATTTTATAAGCTTCCAATTTAATCCTGGTTTGGTTCTAATATACGCTTTAAGTCTTGAGGGCCTATTAAAGGGACAATAAGATATATTTTATGAACTGAATTATATTTCTTTCTCTATTAATCATAATCGAACTGTAGTGACCGATAATACCCGTAATCCTGTTTCGGTTATGGGATAAGGTTAGGGGGTGTTACATGTGATAAGTTTGGTGATGCTTCGTAACCCTATTCTGACGCTGAATAGAGGTGAGGGGTGTGACAAAGGTCGCCATACAGAACACTTCCTCCACATATACGATTCCCACCGCAATCGTAAATACAGAATACAGATACAGAAATATCATGCTTAACATGCTCGCATACAGATATCAGATATATATAACAAAATAATTAGACATGCATAACAATGTCCTGCTCAAAGCAATCTATCAGAATATCATATCACATAATCAAGGGTTTGGTTAGCCCTTACCTACCCTAAAGAAGGCCCACAGTCGATTGGAACGACCCGTGCGACCCTAGTAAAAATTTTAAAAATATAGGCCCACATGCTCATGTGGGCCCACACACCCGTGTGGCCTACACGTCTAGATTTGCCTTGTTCGTGTGGTTCACACAGCTTGGCCCAAAACCCACACACCCGTGTGGGCCTACACGCCCTACTTGGCCTAGCTCATGTAGCCCACATAGCCATACTTACACCACCACACGGCTGTGTCTTGCGCACGGCCGCACCTTCGTCAGACACACGATCGTGTCTCGCACATGGCCAACTACATGGCCAGGCACATGCCTATGTGGCATCCACAAAATGCTTTTTTAGCTTACGCTGAAACCCGATTATCTATATTTTGGGTACACACCTGGTATGATATTGATGCGAAAATAATCCCGAGCCTTCTGAAACCACCAACACACCCTTTCACTCGCACAAATTAGATAGTTGAAGTGGAACTACTGCTTCACCGTCTTCTCCGATTACACAAAAAACCAAGGATTCGAAACACCCAATAGTAAGGATTAGTGATAGAAACAGAAAGCGGAGAAAGGAGAGTTTATTATTTTTTTGTCAGAGAGCAGAGAGAAGAAAAAGAAAAGAACATTGAAAGGGGATTTCTATTTGGGAAAAAAATGAACGTCAGAAACAAGGGATTTTTGGGAAAAAAATAAAATAGGATAATTTAATTTAAAATCCTACTAAATCTCAACTCCCCACTAACCAACCACTTGATCTTCAGAATTTTAGCTCTACCGAAACTCTATCAGACAACCGAGCAAAAATTAACTCCCACGCTCGCATAGGGATTCAAACACAGGACCTCTAACACACTAACTTTTTACCACTTGAACCAGCAGGCTCATTCTTATACAAATGAACAGACAATTTTATCTAAGCCCACTCAACCAGGATAAGGCTTGGATCTAAAATAATAGAATTTGTAAATGTGGGACTTGAACCCAAGACCTCACACACACACACCCAGAACACTTAACTACTGAAGCAAATAGACAGTTGTGTAAGTTATTCACAAAAACAAAAATAAATTATTCAGGGCATTACTACTTTAATAAATGTACCGGTATTTTATAGGATTTAATTTTTAGACGAAAAATAGAATGCTATTTTGGTGCCAATTTTCCAATCTGTATCGATACCATGCAAGGAAAATATTGATACCCATGTCTCAGATCGATACCCACATACTAGTTTTGGAAATTTTGCTTAATAGACCCTATGCATGTTTAACTATTATTTTAAGACCATTTGATGTATGTTTAGCATGTTTTAATGATTATTATGAATATGTTCAGTCAAAAACTATGCAAATGTTAAAATAAAATACACTCCCCTCTTAAAGTGACAAGATATATTGTGTATGATGTGAGATGGTAGTGTGGCATCCTGATATTCGGGCTCGACAATCGGGCTAGGTATAAGGTGTTACATGTTCCATATTTTTCTCTGATAGATATTGGTTCTACTCATTCATATATAGCTAGCACTGTTTCTGTGAATCTGGGTATATCAGCTGAGAGTACTGTGAGAGAGATTTTTGTAATTAGTCCCCTGGGTTAGTTCACCTGAGTTAATAAAGTGTATAGACGGGTTCCATTAGAGATTTAGGGTGTTGTGTTTCTGACTAACCTGATGGAATTGCTGTTCGGAGAGTTTGATCTGATTTTGGAAATTGATTGGCTCGTGGAACATCGAGTTAGTTTAGATTGTACCTCTAAGAGAGTAACTTTGAGATTGGATCAAGAGACCGAGATTGTTATGTTGGTGAGCATTGAGATTAACTCTCTAATGTAATATCTGCCCTTGTAGCTGAAAAACTAGTCCAGAAAGGTTGTAAGGCATATCTGACCCTTCTGTCTGGTTTTGGTTCGGCAAAAATCTCTATTCGAGATATTCTTACTGTAAAGGACTTCCCAAATGTTTCCCCAAAGGAGTTGCTGAGGATACCTCCGACTAGGGAGGTTGATTTTGGTATTAAATTGCTACCAGGTACTGCTCCCATGTCTATTGCTCCTTATTGTATGGCACCAAAGGAGCTTATGGAACTAAAAGCCCATATGTAGGAACTTCTTAATTAAGGGTTCATCCGACTGAGTGTCCCTGTGGGGAGCACCTGTTCTGTTTGTCTGGAAAAAGGACGACACGATGAGGATGTGTGTGAAGTATCATCAGCTGAATAAGTTAACGGTAAAGAACAAATATCTGCTTTTGATGATCAATGATATGTTTGATCAATTTCGTGGGGCATCTGTATTCTCTAAAATCAATCTTGGTTCTAGATACCATCAGTTCAAGGTCAAAGAGACAGATGTGTATAAGACTGCTTTCAGGACTTATTATGGTTTAATGAATGCTCCGGTTGTATTTATGGATCTGATTAGCTAGGTATTTCAGCCATATTTGGATTAGTTTGTCTTGGTCTTTATTGACGATATTCTAATTTATTCTAAGACTAAGAGTGAGCACGATGAGTATCTTCATATAGTTCTATAGATACTCTGCGAGAAACGGTTGTATGCTAAGTTTAGCAAGTGTGAATTTTGGTTGTAAAAGGTCATTGTGTTGGGTCATGTAGTGTCCGCTGAGGGGATCTGAGTTAATCCTAAAATGATGAGGATGTGATCAAGTAGAAACAATTGAAGAATGAGTCCGAGTTCTAGAGTTTCCTTGGGCTGGCGGGTTACTACTAGAGGTTTTTAGAGAGGTTCTCACTTACCGCAGCTCCCTTAACTAAGATGTTATGTAAAAACACACCATTTGTGTGGTCTAATGAGCAGCAAGCGAGCTTTGAAAAGCTCAAGTCAGTTCTGACTCAGGCACCTGTTCTGGTACAGCCTGAATCTGGTAAAGGATTTTTTGTTTACAACGATGCTTAGCATTTTGGTTTAGGTTGCGTTTTGATGCAAGATGGTAATGTTGTGGCTTACGCATCTCAACAGCTTAAGTCACATGAAGAAAGCTATTCCACCTACGACTTTGAGTTGGTTGTAGTTGTCTTCGCTCTAAAAATTTGAAGGCATGATTTGTATGGTGAGAGGTGTATCATATACACTGACCATAAGAGCCTTAAGTATCTGCTAACTTAGAACGAGCTGAACCTTAGGCAACATAGATGGTTTGAGTTGCTTAAGGATTATGACTGCACGATAGAGTGCCATCCCGGTAAGGCCAATCTTCTGGCCAACGTTTGAGTTTATTTGATGACGGTGATCTGCTAGCCGAGTTACAAGTTAAACCGACCTGGTTTGATCAGGTTCGAGTTAAACAATTGAGTGATGAGTCTTTGGTTTCTTATTTTCGTCAAGTTGAAGATAGTGAGACTTCTGATTTTAGATTAAAAAATGATGGGGTTCTGTGTTTCAAGGGTTGGATTTGTGTGCCTAATGATGTTGAGTTGAGTCAGACAATATTACAGGAAGCGCATAGTAGCCCTTATGCTATGCACCCTGGTGAGAATAAGATGTACAAGAATCTTCAAGGGCTTTATTGGTGGTCTGGGTTGAAAAGGGAGGTAACTGCCTTTGTTTCTTATTGTCTGACATGCTAGAAGGTTAAGGCTGAGCACCAACTACCTTCAGGTCTTTTTCAATCAGTTAAGATTTCCCTTTGGAAGTGGGAGCGTGTAACTATGGATTTCGTTAGTGGATTGCCTTTAACACCCACTAAGAAAGATTCAGTTTGGGTCATTGTAGATCGATTGACTAAGTCTGCTCACTTTCTTCCAGTCAAGACTGATTATTTGCTTCAAAAATTTGCTAAGTTGTATGTTTCCAAGATCGTAAGATTGCATAGAGTTCCAGTTTTGATCATCCCTAACAGAGACCTACATTTTACTTCTAGATTCTAGAAGAAGCTTCACGAGGCCTTGGAAACACGATTGGATTTCATTACTGCGTATCACCCTCAGACCGATAAACAATCTGAGTGAGTTATTTAGATTTTGGAGGACATGCTATGGAGTTGTGTAATCGACTTTTGGGGTAACTAGAGGATTATCTGTAGCTGGCTGAGTTCATGTATAATAACAACTTTTAGTCTAGCATTTAGATGGCACTTTATGAGGTTTTGTATGGTCGTAAGTGTCGTACCCCTCTATGTTGGACTGAGCTAGGTGAACGTCGGGTTCTGGGTCCCGAGCTAGTATCTAAGACTGAGAATACAGTTTGATTGATTCGAGATCGCCTCAAGGCAGCTTTTAATTGACAGAAATCGTATATGGATTTAAAATGGCATGATATTGAATACTCTGTGTGTGATTAGGTATTCTTGAAAGTTTTTTCGTGGAAAAAGGTTCTTCGGTTCGGACGTAAGGGCAAGTTGAACCTGAGATTTATTGGACCTTATCGTATTCTAAAACATATCGAACCTATAGCCTATTAGCTAAAGCTACTTTATGAATTGCATCGGATTCATGATGTGTTTCATGTCTCTATGTTGAGACGGTATCGGTCTGACCCCTCACATATTGTCCCTGTTGAAGAGATTGAGGTGAGACTAGTGCTGACTTTTGAGGAGGAACTTGTTCATATCCTGGACCGAGACGTTAAGGTCTTGATGAGGAAAATCTTTCCTCTGGTTAAGGTTCTGTGGTGGAATCATGGCACTAAGGAAGCCACTTGGGAACCTAAGGACTTAATTTGTCAGCAATACCCCTATATGTTTGAGTCAGGTAAATTTTGAGGCCGAAATTTCTTTTAGGGAGAGAGAGTTGTAACACCCCAAAATTTGAATGTTTGTCTATGAAATTCTGCCAATTACTAAGTATCTACTTCAATTTTTTGTGCATTAGTTGTGTGTTTGAGATTCGAGATTTGAATCCCACTTTTTGAGAATTCCGCTATTTTGTTTTGACTTAACCTTTAGCCTTGCATTAGTGGCTTAAGTTTAACTTTGTGTAGGTTTTTGTCAAGAATGAGCCTACTGGTTCAATGGTTAAGCTTTTGTGTGTCTCTGGTCTTGTGTACGAGTCCCTACATAAGCGTGGAGTGAATAAATTTTAAGGCTAGTCTACATAAAAATTGGTTTAATTTAAGTTGATTAGATTAGTTTTGTTCCCTCTTTTTATTTTATGTTTCTCTTTTTATTCTTTTTCTTTCTTCTTCTTCTACCGTCGTTCTTTTTTTTTTCCATTACCTCATCTTTCTGTTTTATTTTATCAAATTTCATTGTTGTTACGTCAGGGAGGGTTCCATGGTACTTTTTTTCAATTAAAGGTATAATTGCGTAAGTTGTGTTGATGAAATTATGTCATTAATTTTTCTTGTTTGTCAATTTCCAAAAATCGATTTCTGCTTGTTTTCCTTTGTTTAAGTGTGTGATTGATTGCCTTTTTAGGCAAGGTTCCTGAAGGTAACACTCCGTCAATACTTTAGTTTTGTATCTCCCTATTTCGTGAGAGGTGAGTGTGTGAATATTTGAGATTAAGGTTTCTTCGTCAAAGTTTTCAACATAACTCTATTTTGTTTGACTTTCTGAGCATTTGTTTAGGAATTAACTACTGAGTTGGTCATTGGTTGTTCATTGTTAGGATCCAGAGTTATTATTGTTGCTTTTATGTTGATTTGACATTAAGTGTGTAACAAAAACCTATTTTTCTATAAATTTTAAATGCCGAAAAAATGTATGTCGACGCCACACAACCATGTGGTAGGCTGCGAGGCTCACTATTTTGGATTTAGGATCACAGGTGCTAGGGACACAAGCATGTGTCCAGACTATTGTTTTAGGCTTAGGGTCACAGGAGCGTGTGTCCAGATCTTGTGAGTGTTATTTTTGGTTTTGTGTCACACGGGCGTGTGTCCAGACTGTGTGATTGTTATTTTGGGTTTGAATCATATAGGCATGTGCTTGACCGTGTGCTAGGCCATATGATAGGCCTGTGTAATTTTAAGAGGGCCACACGGGAGTGTGCTAGGCCGTGTGGACCACACGGGCTAGCCATCCAGCTCGTGTTAACCCACATGGCCATTGTCGCATGTGAAATGATATGCGAATTGTGCAAGTATACATGTCGGATCAAGTATAAAGTGATGAGTGAGTATTATTCCCACGAGGATCGGATTGAGGAACTAAAGTGGTCAAGTTATTATAATAAATGGTGATTAATGCTATGGTAAAGTTATGGTAAGTATGTAGTGGCAATTAATAGGAATAATGATGTATGCAATATGTAAAACTAATGAATACTTGGAAATGCAATGGCAATTATGAGAATAACTATGTGAATAATATGCAACGAACAAATAAACAACTAAGAATGCCATGGCAAAGCTACTACAACAAAGATAAGGGTTATGCGATGTTGAGTGTAAAGATCGAGATTACTAAGAATCTACTTTTCCTATCAGCAATGCCTCAACAAAATCATACTTAACCTATTGCTCAGAAGAGTTCTTAAGTGGCCTGCCTCTTTCAAGAGCAAAAACCTCAAGTTACCTTGCCTGTGTCTATAGGCATTTAATATGGTACCCTATACTGTTACCTTTTATATGATCACTACTCTATGTTTAGAGTCTACTACAGGTATCTGTTGAGAACTTGCTCATATCATTCAACCACGATCGAAGTAATCCAACCTTTTCAGAATTTAGATTAATTTAAGGGTATGCTGCACAATCGACTATGTCTAGGGATTGCTCACATACATAGTGAAGAATAAAATAAATTAATGAAACAATAAAATAACTCAGATTTATACTGTAGCCATTAAAGACAGTTAAAGTTTCATTACAACTTTTCATCCCCAGGCAGACGTACAATAAGAATGGGTGATTTAGATACTTGAAGATATGTTATAATGTTATATAATCGAGTTTGAAGGCAGCTGGGAGAAATTTCTACCATTAGTTGAGTTTGCCTACAATAACAACTATTAATTGAGTATTAAAATGACACCATACAAAGCTTTATATGGACACAAATGCAAAATTCCATTGTACTGGTCAGAGTTGAGTGAAAGGAAGCTAGCAGGGACTGCTCTGATATGCGAGATAGAAGAAAATGTTAGAGTTATACGAGATTGTTTGAAAGCTTCCATAGATCATAAAAAATCATATATTGATTCGAGTTTCAAATTGGTGATAAAGTGTTTTTGAAAGTCTTGCCTTGGAGGAAAGTGTTGTCTTAGCAGAAAAAGGAAAACTTAGTCAAAGATTTATCGAGCTGTATGAAATCCTCAAAAGAACCAGACCTATAGCGTATCGACTAGTTTTGCCTCCGAAACTTGAAAAGGTTCACAATGTTTTTCATGTATCAATGCTACAATGGTATAGATCAGATCCATCTCATGTAATATCTTCCGATGAAATAGAATTCCAACCATATTTGTCGTATTCGGAAGAATTGATAAAAATTTTGGCACAGGAGGTGAAAGAATTGCGAAACAAATGGATATCGTTAGTAAAGGTATTATGGCATCAACATGGTGTAGAGGAGGTTATGTGGGAGTCAGAGGAAGCTATAAAATCACAGTACCTTAATCTATTTTCAGGCAAAAATTTCGAGGATGAAATTTCCTTAGAGGAGAGTTGTAACAACCCATTTTTCAATTGTGTCAAAAGTGGAGGTTCCGGAACCTCATTTTTTATGATTGAGTACATAAATATTATTATTTAATATTTACAAGGTCAATATAAAATTTAATAAATTGTATTCCATTAATTTTGTTAATTAGATAGTCAATTAAGGTACATGGACTAAATTGTAAAAGTTAATCGCTATTGATTTTTAATTAATTAAAGGACCAATTAGGCAATTGATCCATTTATAAATAGATATTCGGTGGTGGGTGCACATTTTTATCCACTAATTTGTTAATCAAGCTTAAGAATTAATTAATTAAACTTTAGTTAAAATAATTAAGATTAATTAATTTAATCATATGTATATAAGTTAAAATTCAAAAGTCATCATCTTTATTTCCTTTCTTCTCCAACCAAAACCACTTGAGAAAAACCTAGGAAGCCATTTTCATGAGCTTAAGCATTCGATCCTCCATTTGGTAAGTGATTTTAAGTCCTTTTCTTGTAATTTCTACGTTTTTGAGGTCCTATGAGCTTGATTTAGCTAGCCTTTGTACCAATTTATAAAACTATTAAAGTTTTCTAAAGTTTCCATGGTTGAATGCTTGATAAAATTAGTGTTAATTTGTTAGTCTTTAAGTTTAGATATGGAAAATGACTAATTTGTAAAGTGAAAGTTGTTAGTTTTGAACATGGGACTAAAGCGTAAAGAATTTGAAATTGATGTTAAATTTATGTAATTATAGATATTAGAGGTACATAGAAGGATGAAATTGAGATTGGTTTCAAAGTTGAGGCTCAAATTTTAAAGTTACAACAATTTTGGTTTCAGGGACTAAATTGAATAAAATGCAAAAATTTAGGGAACACTCAAAAAATGATATTGAACTGTCATATGCATATAATATCATGATACAAGGTATTTGGAATTGAATTATTGTTTAGATCGAGATTTTTATCAAGTCGAGGATAACCAGGGAAAAGATAAAATTATCGAATAGTCCTTTCAATTCAACTTGTCTGCTTATTTAATCAAGTAAATTCATATGGTGTATTGAATTTATATTGTTATATATTTTAAATTGTAAATATATGTATGTTTAATTGAAATTTGAGTTTTATGATTTGGCACAAAAGGTGAGATTTGGACAAAATTGTAAAGAAACATAAATAAACTTAAATGTCAAAATTGCCTTGATGAAACTCTGTAGATGTCTTGTACATATGGATACAAGGTGGTTATCAATGATTACTGATATCCAACATTCGTTGTGAACTCGAAGATACATGTGAAATGAGTTTAGCTCGGACAACTAACTTGGTGTCGTTTTAAAGGTTTAGCTCAGTCGGGTAACCTGATATGTAAATTCATAGCTTTGGCTAAGCTATTAGATGCGTCATTACAAAGGTTTAGCTTGGACGGGTAACCTGACAAGAATATATGTTCAGCTCAGACAATGAAACACCCCATGCCAACCCGATCGACTGATTCGGGTATGGAGCGTCACAGGTTGACCCGAGTGGGGAATGCACTTTTTTTTTACCTTATTAAACTATTACTCATTTTGGCGAATACCCCTTTTTTCCCATAGTAGCATTCCATTAGGTTAAAGCTACATTAAAGATTTAAATATGCACAATTTAGCCTTTGGCGACAACTTATACAATCTCTCAAAATTCATAAAAATGCTTAGCCAACGAGGCCTTGGATCAATCGATCAATAATTTCCAATTAACAATTCAAATACAAATTAATTGTTTCAAAATGACTGTATCTAACAGTTGACCTAACACCCCCTACATATTAACCACACAAATAAGAAGGCTCACAAATGGCTGCAGATCTGGTTATAACCCCTCAATCACTATGTTCAACCTAAAAGCTTAAAAGGAAAGGGAAACTGGGTAAGTTCGTGAGAACTTAGTGAGTTCCTGGAAAGACTAAACCCACCACGATTACCATCAGAAATTTAGAGAAGGGACTCATTCTATCAGAGTAGCTCACCATTTTTAGCAAATACGTTATTCTGATTTGTAAGTTATTTGGTAGACACTATCGGAATCAAACCCACCCATTCTATGGATAACACTAGTTTGTTTTGAACTTGGTTAATGTTTGAATTATGAAATGTTAATCTTCATAAATGTAGATGTATGTTTTGGTAACTTGCATGACTTTGTACTTGACATTTAAGATGGTAAGATGAGTATAAAATGAGGTAGTAAAAATTATGGTAAAGAATGGTAAAATGCATGGATGATTATGTTGAATTGATTAAGCTATTTTGTTATGTTTTGTTGTTCAAATGAAGATATATTGGGTAGATTGAGTTGAAATGATGTTGTGAGCTCTTTGATATGTATTATGGTATGTTTTGTAATATCCTGATTTTGGGCCTAGTCAAAATAGTGGTTTCGTGACCACAAAATCCAAGATAGAAATAATTATTTTATCATTATTTTGAGGTCTATGATATGATTGCATGATTGTGTGAAAATTTCGTGAAGAAATTTTATGCATAAAGTTCTTAAATTGAAATTAGGGACTAAATCGAATAATTTGCAAAACTTGCATTCTAGAAGTTTCTAGTATGAAATTGTTTTGAAATATTAATTAGGAGGTCTAAAATAGAAATTTTACCAATTTCTAAGTCTATGGACAAAAATTGGACATGGATGGAATTTTTGGAAAGTTTAGTAGTAAGGGCATTTTGGTCATTTAGGGGTAAAATGAACTAAAATACAAAATTAAAAGCCAATTTTGCTCATCTTCAACCCCATGGCCGAATATAGCAAGGAGAAACCATGGATAGGGTTTTTCAAGCTTCCAAGCTCGATTGTAAATCCGTTCTAGCCCCTTTTTCAAGTTTTTACGTTTTTGGAATCCTGTAGAATTGATTAAGCTTATTCTAGCAATAATTTAAGCTAGGGTTCATATTTGGAAAAATACCCATAAGTGAAATGTGTTTATTTTGATGTTTTATGGTAGAATATGAAGGCTGAAATTATGTTAAACAACTTTTGCTAAGCGATTTTAAGCAAAAATGAGTAAAACGACTTAATCGATAAAAATTGTTATTGTTCATAACTTGTGTTAGAGTGAGAATTTGATGTTGTCATAGAAGGGAAAAATTTTCAGCATGTCATAAAACATAAGAAAATATGCTAAAGTTTAATTTACGAGCTTTGGGGCAAAAGTGTAAATATGCAAAAGTTTAGGGGCAAAACTGTAATTTTGCCAAAATATGATTTTGGGTTAATGTGAATAATGTGATCCCTAATTATACTATATTTTAATTGATAGAGCAAGGAAAACTAAAATTCGGGCTAAAATGGGGAAAATACCAAGTTGTGGACGAAATGGTAAAAGTAGCCATTTTCACATACGAGGTAAGTTCATATGTAAATGTTGGTAACATAGTTATTATTTTAAATGTTTTTATGTTATTTAAATGATATGATAATTATTATGAAATATTATACTCGTGATAATTGTTTGATAATATGTCAAATTATGTGATATACTTGGAAAATGTGAAATACTATCGAGTATCGATGATCGATTCGCAGTAGAAGATGGTTGAGACACATGATTGGGAAAAGGTCCCGTTGAACCTTAGGAATGGATTAGGATACAAGTGACATGTCACTGGGATATTTGGGCATCCGAACTCGTTGAGTTGAGTCCGAGTTCACTAATGGATGCGAATGTCTTAACTCGTTGAGTTGAGTCCGAGTTCGAGAGATGTAACTAGGCATCCGAGCTCATTGAGTTGAGTTCGAGTTCACTTATGGATGCGAATGTCCGAACTCGTTGAGTTGAGTCCGAGTTCGAGAGATGTAACTAGGCATCCGAGCTCGTTGAGTTAAGTTCGAGTTCACTTATGGATGCGAACGCCCGAGCTCGTTGAGTTGAGTCCGAGTTCACTTATGGGCGGGTTACATGGTAGCTTGGCTACATATGTGGCACTTATGTGCAAACTTTCCATGTATCCGAATTATATTCCGATGTGTTCAATGGGTAAAATTCTACTCAAATGGAGGAATACTCGAGATGAAAAGGACGTATTGGTAAGTGTTGTGAAATGGATACTTTGAACAGGTATGTACTTAACCCTCGGGTTGAAAACTCGATATAACAACAATATGGTAAGATGATAAATGAAAATGTGATATGAATGTCTCGTTGATGATCATGCAAATGATGTTTATGTTTGCTTATATAGTTGTGTTACTTGCTATTTGCATGTGAACTTACTAAGCATTTGTGCTTAATCCTTCCTTTTCATTCCTTGTAGTATTGACAAGCTAGCTCGAAAATCGGAAACGGTCGGAGGCACACTCACACTATCCGTATACCATCTTGGCATAATGGCTTGTATATTTTGAGTATGGCATGTATAGCATTATAATCATTTTGTATATATGGTCTTATGATATGGTTATTGAGTGGTATGGAAATGCTTGGTAATGATTAGCCATTGGAATGGCTAATCATGATCATATTTGGTGTTATGTATGATAAATTGCTAGCTAATCCATGGGAACCATGAAATGGGTAAAATTTACCATAAAATAGATTCAGACAGCAGTAGTGACGTGAATTTGAAAAATCACTAAAAATAGTAGAAATGGAATTAAATAATTAATAAGTTATGGAATTGAAGCTAAATGAGTCTATTTTCATATGGATGGAACAAAACAGGTATATGAGTTATATTTTATGAGATGTTTAAATTTTTGTGAAACAGGGCCAGAGCAATTTCTGGATCCCCTGTTCTGACTTTGGAAATTCACCATAAATTTTTCAAAGATAATTATAAGTCATGATTTATATGTACAGATTCCTTATTGAGTCTAGTTTTATTAGAAATAAATGGCATAGTCATTGAAACTCTGTACAGGGAGATATCTAATTCGTAATACACAGAGGTCAAAGCAGTCGAACCCTGAAATAGGGGAGACTTTAACTAATAAATTGTACTAATTTACTTGACCAAAAATTCTATAAAAAAATTAGTAAATATATATATGAGTCTAGTTTCAGGAAAAATTTACAGAATTGGATTTTGAGTTTCGAAACTCGAGATATGAATTTTTAAGCGACTGTGACACAGATTGCTAGCTTGACTAAAAATTTTAAAAATAAATTGTTTGAGCTGTTTAAAGTAATGAATTAAGTCTGTTAACACCTCGTGTTCGACTCCGGCGACGGTCTCGGGTACGAGGTGTTACATTTGGTGGTATCAGAGCAGGTTTAGTCGGTTCTCGGACTAACTTAGCATGCGTAAAAATTTAGCTATACATGCCACTGATCTGTGATAGTGTGATATCTTCCGACGCATATAGGTACCGTCTTATTTAGACAGGGTACTCTCCAACTGAGCTGCGTCGACCATGTTCAATTTATGTGAAGGTATTTGAGTAAAATTATGATTATGATAAGTCTCGGTTCAGAAAAGTATGACTAAAAGTTTATGATACATATGTGATAAATATCCATATTTGCTTAATGCTCATATGATGTAGTGTATATGGCTTACTTGATAAGATGAACGGAATAAATAGAAAGTAGTAGAGGTATGAAGAAAAGTCATAATATTATGATATGAATGAAAATGTCCTTGTCTTGATTTGGACGTCAAATGTTGGTGAATGCTAATGATATATAATTTTTATGAGATAAAGGATTATAATGAAATGAACTTATCTATGTTAAATTGT
This sequence comes from Gossypium anomalum, assembly GCA_025698475.1. Lineage (NCBI taxonomy): Eukaryota > Viridiplantae > Streptophyta > Magnoliopsida > Malvales > Malvaceae > Gossypium > Gossypium anomalum. The sequence continues at coordinate 25,881,347 of CM046966.1, forward strand.
TGGACTGAATTATATGATTGTAATGACATGTACATGATGCACGAAATGAAAGTTGTGATTGTGATGCAAATATCTATGTTTGTTTGGCCCTATATGATGTCATGAGCATGAATTAATTTAATTAAATGAATGGATAAGTAAAGCTATCTAGAAAACATAAAATGTATACATAAGTATATTGTCTAAATGGGACAAGAGGAAAATTTGTGTGTTTAACATGAATGTTGCATTGCTGAATGAATGACATGATTTTGATGATGTTGCTATGATGATAGAAGTTGTGTCATATGTGTATGTATAAGAAAGTCAAGTCGAGGTCCTACAACCCCTCCCTCATCAAGTGGTACTTATAATGGAATTTCATGAGATTTGTATTGAATAAGTTTCCGGTTGAGAACCCAAAGAGTTCAGTGATAGAATAATTATAAGTATGATCAGAGATTGAAAATGAGCTGATAAGTAAAGTTAGAGCCAGTAAAGTATCGGATTGACGTAAAGATTATTGGAGTTATGCACTGTCCCAATTAGAGAAGGAATTCTCTTTGGTAAATCGAATTACTCAGGTGCAAGGTCGAGAAAAGTGTAAATCGAAATTTATTCAGAACTGGCCTTCTTTAGTGAATGGTTTAATATGAAATTTGTGACGGCAAAACTAGTTGGGAAATGATATTTGAAATGTGAACTATCTGAGTGTGACAGTTATGACTGGACAGATTTAGCAGTCTCTTTTGAGATGTTCTATGTGTTTACCCGTTCTCAGAAATATTTCTATGGCTATTGATCTTCTGAAGAAATTCTTGTTATATGGGAATGTCTTCTAATTCTGGTGTTGGATGAAAGCATTGGTAGTCTGACTGGTTTATAATTTATATTGCTCTATTTCATCGGGTATTCTATTTTATTTCGTTTGATAAGAATTGATGAGAGAATACATATGATATTATAATTCTATTTCTTCTACTTGATGCTTCATCTGATATATATGTATGGGAAGATATATTGATCTTGTTATATTTGATTTCAGTGGGATTAAATGATGTTTTCTTTTGGACTTTCTTTCTTTGAAGAATTATCAGGGTATTCTATATTTTCTCTATGAGTTTGGTTTTCGATTCTCCTAAGCATAGTATCGTATCTTGGGTTTCTTTATCCCAGATCTTTTTATTCTAGATTTCTTTATTCCGGGTTTCTCTATCTTGGATTTCTTTATTCGGTTTTCTTGTTATCTTTGTTCCATAATTTGTCAATTCGACTCATGTTCAAGTGCGTTCTTCACTCGTGATAATCATGTCAAATATGACTATACTTCTAATTTGATCTTGGTAATGTGGTGATTTTAGTATTGGGATTTTTTTCTAATTTACGTAAAGATTTGACATCGATAAAGGCATAGGTGATAAAAGCGCGAGTTTCATCGGTATGGTGAATTATTTATTTGAAAGATTTCATGTGACAATTATGTCGAGATTATTTTTCTCAAGTCCGATAATAGAATTTCATTTTTGTACCGATAAAAGAGTAAATAGTCCGAACGAGAAGTGTATATTTATTAGAAAGAGTTGGATATTAGTTAAAGTCACTACGAATGATAAGGTTTTCATCTTATGAAAGCTGAAAAGTTTATTACATGTTGACAGAGTTCGGATAGATGAGAATATTGGTAACAAAGCGTCTAAACTAGACTAGTCTACATTTAGCAAAGACTTCCGACTTTCAAGAATGTCTTTATTGTATGAATTGTGATGTGTTTCAAGACAGGTGAGGTAATGTGATAGTTTAGAGCATTCGATGTTACATAAAATCTGAGTTGTTAAAGAGGCTAAAGCTGAGCATTGGTATCTATCAAAATTATCCTTGTCAATGTTGATATTGGGATGGAAATGAGAAGGATTATTCTTGAGGCCATATCAGAATTATTTCTATGGCAGAAAGAGGAAAATGTGATGTATCCTATTCTTAAATGTTTGGAGAAATCTATAAATCATATCGGTATTGAATGAGTTCGTACTCATCAGATTCATGGAATTTCAGGTCTCTTTGATTGTTGGATTTCTTGGAATTCCTGTCTCCATTAATCAAGTTAAGATCCTGGTTTTATGTCATGATATCATAGGAAACTGAGAAGGGTTGAAAATTTAAGAACAGTTGAGAGTTGAGACTGTAAGCTTTTAGACCATATGAGAAATTAAAGAGATGTATTGGAGGTACAAACCTAAGTGAAAGTTCTTCAAAGACCGAATATGACATTAAAAGTGAAGACCACTTTTCCGGTAAGATTTTCGGGGACGAAATTCCCTAAAAGGTGGGGGAGAGTTGTAATATCCTGATTTTGGGCCTAGTCGAAATAGTGGTTTCGTGACCACAAAATCGAAGATAGAAATAATTATTTTATCATTATTTTGAGGTCTATGATATGATTGCATGATTGTGTGAAAATTTCGTGAAGAAATTTTATGCATAAAGTGCTTAAATTGAAATTAGGGACTAAATCGAATAATTTGCAAAACTTGCATTCTAGAAGTTTCTAGTATGAAATTGTTTTGAAATATTAATTAGGAGGTCTAAAATAGCAATTTTACCAATTTCTAAGTCTATGGACAAAAATTGGACATGGATGAAATTTTTGGAAAGTTTAGTAGTAAGGGCATTTTGGTTATTTAGGGGTAAAATGAATTAAAATACAAAATTAAAAGCCAATGTTGCTCATCTTCAACCCCATGGCCGAATATAGCAAGGAGAAACCATGGCTAGGGTTTTTCAAGCTTCCAAGCTCGATTGTAAGTCCGTTCTAGTCCCGTTTTTTCAAGTTCTTTACGTTTTTGGAATCCCGGTAACTTGATTAAGCTTCTTCTAGCAATAATTTAAGCTAGGGTTCATATTTGGAAAAATACCCATAGGTGAAATGTGTTTATTTTGATGTTTTATGGTAGAATATGAAGGCTGAAATTATGTTAAACAACTTTTGCTAAGCGATTTTAAGCAAAAATGAGTAAAACGACTTAATCGGTAAAAATTGTTATTGTTCATAACTATGTGTTAGAGTGAGAATTTGATGTTGTCATAGAAGGGAAAAATGTTCAGCATGTCATAAAACATAAGAAAATATGCTGAAGTTTAATTTACGAGCTTTGGGGTAAAAGTGTAAATATGCGAAAGTTTAGGGGCAAAACTATAATTTTGCCAAAATATGATTTGGGTTAATTTGAATAATGTGAGCCCTAATTAGACTATATTTTAAATGATAGAGGAAGGAAAACTAAAATTCGGGCTAAAATGGGGAAAATACCAAGTTGTGGACGAAATGGTAAAAGTAGCCATTTTCACATACGAGGTAAGTTCATATGTAAATGTTGGTAACATAGTTATTATTTTAAATTTTTTTATGTTATTTAAATGATATTATAATTATTATGAAATATTATACTCGTGATAATTGTTTGATAATATGTCAAATTATGTGATATACTTGGAAAATGTGAAATACTATCGAGTATCGGTATCGGCATTCCGTAGAAGATGGTTGAGACACATGATTGGGAAAAAGGTCCCGTTGAACCTTAGGAATGGATTAGGATACAAGTGACATGTCATTTGGGATATTTGGCATCATCCAACTCGTTGAGTTGAGTCCGGAGTTCACTAATAGATGCGAATGTCCGAACTCGTTGAGTGAGTCAGAGTTCGAGAGATGTAACTAGGCATCCGAGCTCGTTGAGTTGAGTCTGAGTTCACTTATGGATGCGAATGTCCAAACTCGTTGAGTTGAGTCCTAGTTCGAGAGATGTAACTAGGCATCCGAGCTCGTTGAGTTGAGTCCGAGTTCACTTATGGATGCGAACGCCCGAGCTCGTTGAGTTGAGTCCGAGTTCACTTATGGGCGGGTTACATGGTAGCTTGGCTACATATGTGGCACTTATGTGCAAACTTTCCATGTATCCGAATTATATTCTGATGTGTTCAACGGGTAAAATTCTACTCAAATGGAGGAATACTTGAGATGAAAGGGACGTATTGGTATGGAAATGCTTGGTAATGATTAGCCATTAGAATGGCTAATCATGATCATATTTGGTGTTATGTATGATAAATTGCTAGCTAATCCATGGGAACCATGAAATGGGTAAAATTTACCATAAAATAGATTCAGATAAGCGATGAGTGACGTGAATTTGAAAAATTACTAAAAATAGTAGAAATGGAATTAAATAATGAATAAGTTATGGAATTGAAGCTTGATGAGTCTATTTTCATATGGATGGAACAAAATAGGTATATGAGTTATATTTTATGAGATGTTTAAATTTTTGTGAAACAGGGCTAGAGTAATTTCTGGATCCCCTGTTCTGAATTTGGAAATTCACCATAAATTTTTCAAAGATAATTAGAAGTCATGATTTATATGTACAGATTCCTTATTGAGTCTAGTTTTATTAAAAATAAACGGCATAGTCATTGAAACAGGGAGATATCTGATTCGAAATACACAGAGGTCAGAGCAGTCGAACCTTAAAATAGGGGAGACTTTAACTAAAAAACTGTACTAATTTACTTGACCAAAAATTCTATAAAAAAATTAGTAAATATATATATGAGTCTAGTTTTATATAAAATTTACGGAATTGGATTTCGAGTTTCGGAACTCGAGATATGAGTTTTTAAGCGAGTGTGACGCAGATTGCTAGCTTGACTGAAAATTTTAAAAATAAATTGTTTGAGCTGTTTAAAGTAATGAATTAAGTCTGTTAACACCTCGTGTTCGACTCCGGTGACGGTCTCGGGTACGGGGCGTTACATGTTTTGTGCTAGTGAAATGTTGTGCTAAGTGTACCAAATGTGAAAATTGGTTTGGTTGGTTGAAATAAGCATCAAATGGCCTAAGTTGCGCCAAAAACAGAGTTTGCTTCACGACGTCGAGCTGTAGTCATTGTGACAAGCTCTAAACTTTAAGACACGACATGGCGAAGAACCCTGTTGTCACAATGAGGCCAAGTCAGTGAGTCACCTCACGACAAGGAATCCCTTCACATCGTTAAATTAAGTTGAAAATTTAAAAATGTTGCAAATTAGTCATTGTTCGATTTTAGGTTAATTCCAGAGCATACATAAGCTCATAAAAGACTCGAGAAAAGTTTTATATGGTGATTATGAAATGAAATGGTTATGATTGTAACACCTTATACTCGGTCCAGTCTTCGAGCTCAAATATCAGGATGCCACACCACCATCTCATGTCATACACAACAAATAAAAACTCATTATAAAAGAAATGTCTTTTATATTATCATTCGTATAGGTTTTAAGTCAATCTTACTCTTTAGTTATCATTGTTACATGCTAATCATACATCAAATAGTATTATAGTAACAATTAAACATGCATAAGGTCCATTTAGAAAAATTTCAAAACAATTCACTTAGGTATCGAAATTTTCCTTGCACGGTATCGATATTGTATGGAAAATAGGTACCAAATCAGCATTTTGTTTTTCGTCTAAATAAAAAACACAAGAAAGTATCGGTATAATTGAAAATGTATCAATAAAATTATCCTGAGTATTGATACTCGTGATAGGGTATTGATACCAATTTACAAGTCTGACTTCCTACACATTTCAAAATCATAGAGGTATCATTTTTCCAACTTGAATATAGATACCTCTGCTCCAGACCATAAAAACAAAACATACATTAGCATAAAGATCACTCTAACTTGTACCAATTCATTATGCTACTATCACATTATCAAATAAACGTCAAAATGACCATAATAATAGTTTTGTAACAGTCTGATTTTGACCCTAGTAGGAATAGTAGTTTTGGGACCACAGATTCGAGTCAGAAAAATATTTTTATATTATTTTCCGTGCTTATTATATGTAAATTAGTATGTGTGAAAATATCGTACGAAAATTTAATCGTTTGTGTGTTTAATTTGATAAAAGAACCTAATCGCATAAAATGTAAAAGTGGTCATCTAGTTTTTAAAGTGCCTATTTGCTATGTCTTTTTAAATGAGAGGTCTTTATGTTGATATTTGACCATTGAAAGTTTGAATGGACATATATGCCAATGGTTAGTGGAATTTAAATGTATATAATAAGGCTAAATAAGTAAATTTTGCCATTAATGTTAATTAAAATAAACAAAACATAATTTTAGTCATATTATCATCCATTTTGCCGAATTCACAAAGAAAGAAGAAGCCATATTCTTATTTTGGGGTTTCGACACTTTGAGTTTGAAATTAGGTATGTGTTTTGATCCATTTTTGTAATTGTTGCATTGTAATCTATAAAGCCCATGCCTAAATTTCTGATTTTGAGGATGGTTTTGAGTTATGCCATTGTTGATTTTGTAAGCTTTTTCAAGTTAGTTGATGGAAAATGAAAGATATGCTTTGGGTTAGTATATTTTATCTTTGAATTTTTGATGAATTTGAGTAAAATGGGCTAAATTGTAAGAATTATAAATTGAAGGACTAAAATGTGAAATAAATGAAATGTGTGGACTTGTATGAGTACCAGGAGAATTCGGCCAAGCCTCAAGCCTATGTCTGAAGAAATTTGGTGTATTTTGTGATTTTTGTGATTGGGGACTAAATTGTCAAAATGTAAAAATATGAGGGTTAATTTGTAAAATGCCCTAAATATGTGTTTTTGGATTGATTTGAATGGTTTGGTGAATAAAATGGTTAAATTTGAATATGTTTAGATCAAGAACCAAAGAAAACGAAATTAGATTAGGGAAAGTCAAAAGTTGTTGAATATTTGCTCGTTTCCATTCATTTCCGTACGAGGTAAGTCGATATACAAATAAATATGTTTGAATTGATTGATTCATGTATATATATGACATTGTATTGTGATGAATGATAATATGAGGTGAGAAAATAAGATATCCGAGAAAGTATCAAAAAAGTTCTGACGTCCGAAAAGCCCCATACGAACCTTAGGAATAGTTAGGATACATATGTCATGACATAGGATCCGATATGTGTTATCGTGTAAGACCACATCTGGGATGTTGGCATCGGCTTATGATTTACGTGTAAGACCACGTCTGGGACATTGGCATCATATTTGATTTCATGTAAGACCCTATTTGGGACAGTGGCATCGATATTTGATTACATGAAAGACCACGTCTGGGATGTTGGCATTATACGAGCTTTCTGAGCTATTCGCGTATCCTTATGATTCCAAATGGTTCAACGGGAATTCCGAGAAAATGAACGATTATATGAGATGTGTATCCAATTCAGTTACTTTTGAATTGTATACTATGTTTGAGAATAAAAGGTAAGTATATATGCAAATAATGATATATAATCTAAGCATGTGAATATATGTTATATGTGTAAATGATTTGAGAATACGTGATATGTTTATGAACAAGAGGTTTGTTTTGGTTATTGGCTACAAAGTATATGTAATTTGATGATGTATATATGTTTTGAATGATAATTTTATTTGTATATGGCTTACTAAGCTTTTGACAGTTTACTCTGTGTGTTTTTCAATTATTTTTATAGATATTGAAGCTACTGGGAGCTCGGGGATCATCGAGGATCGTCACCACACTATCGAACTATATTTTGGTACCTTTTGAAAATGTATATTTTAGAATATGGCATGTATAGGCTAGGGGTATTTGGATATGTTTTGTAATGTCTATATCATGCCATGTGATATGGCTAGTTTGTGGTTGAACTTATGGTTTGATTATAGTATATGATATGTGATGTGAATTGTGCTTATATGAAGTGCTTTGAATGGCCAAGAGAATTGGTCAATTTGGTAAGTTTTTGGATTGTGTCTATTATGGAAATTGGTAAGTTTTGGCATGAGATTTGATTGTATGTTTGGAGGTTATGAAACCATATGTTTTGGTATGATTTTGGACTTATAGGATGACATGTTTTGATATGTGTTACAATCATGAAATTGTTGTCAATAATATGGCAAGAATGATGTAAGTTTTGGTATTGAAAATTGGCTGAAATTGTTATGCTATTGTGCTTGTTTTGGTGTTGGTAGGTTTGACCCAAAATGGGTGGCAAATTTGCTTTTCAAATGGCCTATTTTTGTCCACACGGGTAGAGACACGGGCGTGTGCCTCAGCCGTGTGTAACACAGGGTCATGTCGCATGGTTGTATGTCCCCTGGGGTACCTTACAATTTTAAGTCAGGCTTGACCATGGTCAAGGCACACGGGCGTGTGGCTAGCCGTGTGACCCAAGTCAGTTTCGACCACAGCCAAGGCACACGGGTGTGTCTTGTGGCCGGGTGAGCAAGTTAGTATATATGCCTTGTTTTGACACGGCCTAGACACACGGGCGTGTTTAATGCCGTGTAAGGCACACGGCCTGTTCACACGGGCGTGTGACCTGTACAACTTTGAAAAATGTATAAGTTTAAAAAAAAATTGTATGTGCTCGGTTTAGTCCCAACCCCTTTTCTAAAGTATGTTTAAGGTCTCGATGACCTATATAAGGGACATTATGGTAATGTTTGACCTTTGATGTTATGATGTTTTTGAAATGAATGCTAAATGTTTCGATTTTTCTGGTAACACCTTTAACCCTAGTCTGGCGACGGATATAGGTAAGGGGTGTTACAAGTTTCAACATCAAAAATCAATCTGAGTAGTAATCAAAATAACATGGTTTAAATCTCAAAATCATAAGAGCAATTAAGCTATGGAACATTCAAAACATCATGGAAAAAACTAGCACAAAGTCTACCACATTGTCTTTATTTCCCCAAAACAAAAACAGAGAAATAAAAACTACGAGATAATAAAATAGTCTTGCTTGGATCAATCCCTTGAAACCACACCGCTCCCATCGAGATGCTACTAATATGCAATGGTTTAAATGGAGTAGGTGAGCTTAACAAGCTCAGTGAATGTCGGGGTAACCACAAAGTATACACAATATCAAAGTTTAAACAAGAGCATACTACAACACGTTCACATCTATATCCTAACCATGTCACGATAATATATTCACGCTTCATTAAATCATAAAACTAGCATATACTCCCACTTATATCTACACTCAAATCATATTTAGATAATTCATTTTACAATAATTCATCAAGACTAATAACGTATACATGCTTTAATAACTCATAAGTCTAGCTGATATATTCTCATGCATTCACGAGTTAAATGAAAATGACCCAAACTACAATTACATATGCAATTTACTATGAGAACATACTATCATTTTCATGGAACTTAAATCAACTCATTTAGCATATTATTTACATGTTTATGCAACCCTCTCACATTGTATTATCAAAATAAATAAGATCACGTTTAAATAATAATTTGACATTTGAGGCTATGAAACATAAAAGTGGGCTCTACAACCACACATCGGATACATGGATATCCAACACACTAATTGACTCATAGATTCGAACGTATCCCAAAAAGTGAAGCATAAAGCTAACACTCTCCAACACACCAAACATGTCCCGTTGAATGGAGCTTAGCTCACATTCCCTTATCTCTCCAAACATGTCTCAGGGCCTCAATGCCCAAATCACATATCCAAATAGGTGAGCACTCACAATCCTATGGCATGCCAACTATATCCAATGGTTTCAAGAGATCACAAGGCCAAAATATCCATAATTACACATTTTTAATTATTGATTTAATGCACACCATCTCTGTTCATATTCATCAATTTACATAACAACTTGTACACAATGAATGCTTATTGGATTGACATTTAATTGCACTTTAAGTGCCACAATAATGCTCATTAAGCCATCAAATATTTGTGCATTAAAACCAGTACATCATATATCACAAACAAGTATTCTCACATATTACTTGCCATAATAATATCACATTCCATAATTCAACACATATATACTTATCGGAATTTCGCTTACTTTAGCTACATATTTGCACTATTAGGATATCATTATCACTTTCATTTGGCATGTATATCATGCCCACAACACAACAAAATTCACAATAGTCATCACACGTCTCATATCACAATATCACATCATAATAATCAATCCACAATTATTCACATAATCACATAATTTTCAAAAATAAAATAAGAGCAATGGAAAGCTTACACTTGAAACTTACGATAGGGTTTTAGGTTATTCCTAAGCTCCCAATTAAAACTATGAATTGTGTTTACAAGTAGCGATTCCAAACACTCACCAATCATGCTTTCGCCTAATTGCTGAAAGCTTAAACTAGTTTTTCCTTACCTTTTGCCTTGATCATAGAAGGCTCCAATGGTTTTAATGCTTCAACAAGGTAAATCACACAACAACGCAATCAACAATCAACCAAAGACTCACTCCAAACAATCAAAACACAAGCCTAAGTGAAATTCTCTTGTAATCAAAACCTTCGACATAGCAAATTTGAATTTCAATTATATCGGTCTATACTTAATCTTTTTTCCTAAAACTAATTTTGTTCATCTAATTATTCACCTACTACTGATTCTCAACCTTTAAACTACTTAAAACTACCCAATTCATGGTATCAAAATTTTCGACATGTTTATGACAATTTTTACAAAAATTCATTAAAATGTTGGAAATCTTCAATGAAACTTTAAAATAAGTTTAGAAAAATTCTAATCATATCAAAACTAATTGAAAAACATTTTGAAACTACGTTTTTACCCAAAATCCTGAAATCTACCATTAACGACCTAATTTTTGGCTTTTATTTAAAACATGCTATTTATTGGCTAAAAACTCAATTTAAAGGATCAAATAACATCAAAAACTAATAAGGAATAGATTCGTTACCTTAGTTGACAAAAAACTGAACATTTGATCAAAAACCTAAAAAACCCAAAAATTCAACAATGGAGAAATTTATAGTGTTCTCAGATTTTTTCTTGAAATACTATGGAGATTTATGGCTTGGGGAGTGATAGAAATCTAAGGAATTAAGTTTGGGAATCAAAATTGAATGGGAAGAGCTTTGGAATGCAATGGACGGAAAAACAAAAGTATGGAGAAGAGACTAACGTGAGTTTTACAAAGATGAAGGGGAAAATAGGGTGAAAGTTAAAATCTCGTTTAATTACCTTTTAAAAACTCATAATTTAGACTCTTTTACAAATCAGTCCTTATTTCAAAATTGAAAGTCTTTTTAACATTATTTTCAAAAATTGATTTAATTTTAGAAGATTCATAGACGAAAACAATTCCGGGTTACCATAATTTAAAATTTTCGAACCCATTCCAAGCCAAAATTCCTAATTTATCCTCTAAACTTCTAGGCTCAATATTGGGGTGTGACAATGATTACATGGTTTATATTAATTTGAATGTCAATTGTCTGTGGTTGCTCCGAAAACTACTTTAGCATCTTGTAATTCAAACCCGGCAATCGAAGTGGGCAAGGGGTGTTACATTAAGACCTTGTATCTTCTTTTAATCAAATTCTTCTTGTTCTACACTCTTGTCAATTTAGTTATTGTACCATTTATTACAACTTAAACAATTTAATTACTAAATATTCTCATTTCTTAGTCTCGTGTTCAACTTATAATTTCCTTGTTAAATTTTTTGGGTAGCTCGATTTAGCGAATTCAATCTCAAAATTGACTTTTTCAACACTGATGAAAATTGGGTCGTTTCCTTGTTGAGCTAGGTGGATAGATCTAAGTTATATGTAAGTATATGTGCTAACCTTTCTTGAATCGAATCAAAAACTAGTTCCTTGTAATTATCTAATCAAACTTTAAATAATTATTTTTAATATTAATGCATTCAATTAAATAGCTTACACAATACAATTGTAGTTCTGTTAAAATCATCTCAACTTTACTATATTATAATTAATGTACAAATTAATTTATTTGTTCAAATAAAGTATAACAACGATGAATATTCAAAATTTTCATTTTGGACTCAATTATTTACTTTTTTTCATCCAATTAAATGTTACCCAAAGGAATTAAATTAAATTTCATGTCATCACTTGCCTTATCGAGAAAATGTATTTATTGTGGAGGGTAATTCATGCAATCTATTATGCTATCCATAGAGAGTTATAATGAGCTAGTAGAGGGACAGATCGAACATAGATAATTGGGGGTTTATGTAACAAGCTAAACTACATCGCAGGTCACTCTAAAATAGCGTTGTTCCTATTTTGGTAACCCTAATTTTTTTGTTAATTTAGTTACTTAAATTAAGAAATTGCTCAAATTGGTCACTACCATTAAAAATTTTATCGATTCACTAATGAATTACTGATGTGGCATTTTTTTACTTTTGACAAAAGCTAGGGATCTTACTATTATTAGTCCAAACACTTTTTTTGGTTTATTTGCAATATGAAGATTTCAATGGTGGCATCATCAACATTTGAATTCTTTTTAAGACGAGGGAATCGAACTATGACGATAGACCATGGCTCTACCTTTTCCAATGAGCCCACCGGCCTCTCTACCAACATCGACTATCACGACAACGTTGTCTCTATTGTTACTTCAAGTAAAGCTTCACTCTTTTACTTTTATTTTTTTGTTTGAAAATTATATTTTTTCTACAATTTGGAAAAGAAACCTATGTGATTTGAATAATTTGAAGCTGAAATAAAACCATGAAATATGTATGAATAGAATTAATGTTCAAAATGGATTTTCTAATTTTAAGAATCCAAGAGCATTGGTTTTAGGAAGTACAATAGTGGTCATTGTAACGCCCCAAAAATTTAAGAGTTTAATTGTGGGAATCTGCAGTAATTAAATTCTAGTATCTCTGGTTTTGTGCTTTGCTTTAGAGTTTAAGGTCTGAAGTTTGAGTGGCATAGTTAAAAGTTTTGTTATTTTTAAAACAACCTTTATCCGTGTGTTAGGTAGTTAAGTGCAATTCTAGGTAAATCAGTGTCAAGAATGAGCCTGCTGGTTCACTGGTTAAGCATCTATCTGTATTCTGTCTAGTTCCAAGTTCAAGTCCCATTACATGCGTTAGGAAATATTTTTTTTTTTTGCAAATGCCGGAAGGTGGGATGGTGGTTAATTTTAAACATTCTGAAGGAATTCTACGTTCTTCTTTTTCTTTTTTCGTATTTTGTTCCTTGTTTTTCTGTTCTCCTTTCTTCTTTTTTTTCTTCTTACTGTAATTGATTTTTGCATGAATTAGGAAGTGTTCGTTGTCTGTGAGGTCGATATTCTGTAAGTTCCATTATTATTTCCTTACATTTTGTGATTTTCATTATGTGAACACTTTTCTGTCGAAACGGGATTTTGCTCGTTTGCTTGACATTTTGTTAAACATTCGATTGGTTACTTTTTAGGCAAGGCTATATTGCAAAAGACGTTATTCCACCGTGTTAGTTTGATTTCCTCTACTTCGTGCAGGGTGAGAATGTAATTGAGTTGGGATTGCGTTGAAACTTTCGACATAATCTTGACGGTAGGTTGATTTAGTTAAAATATTGAAAACGATGGTGTAATTGATTATTAGATGGTTAATCAGGTTTCGGGTAGTCTTTGTATTATTTTTCCGTCAAAAGAAACCAGATGTGTATCAAAAACCTTAGCTATTGCAAGTTTTGGTCGCCAAAAAATAATGGCTGTCGACTCCACACAGCCAAGCACACGAGCATGTGACCAGGCAGTGTGAGCCACACGGCCATGTGGTAGGCCGTGGAACTCATTGTTCATTTATTTGGAGTCACACAGGAGAGGACACGGGCGTGTTTCTAAGCCGTGTGTGGCCATGTTAGTGTAGGGTTCACACGGGCCAGGCACAGTAGCATGTGCCAAGGCCGTGTAATTGATTTTTTGCGGTGTAAAACCACACAGTCAGGGACACGGACGTGTACCTAGGCCATGTGAGTCACACAGAAAAGGAAACGGGCATGTGTCCAGGCCGTGTAACTCACAATTTCAGTTTTTGAAACCACACGGGCAAGACACATGGGTGTGTGCCCAGGCCGTGTGTCATGGTATTAAGGCCCGAAACCTGTTTTGATGCCAAGAATGTTGTTTAACACTGTTACTGACTTCTTCAATGTATGAATGACTGGATTTGATTGTATGAAAGCTATCTGATCTTCTGAGACTGATGTGTGAATAACATAGTTGTATGTATACCATGATACATATTCTGAAGTAGAACTATCTTATCTGTTTGCGAAATAACATAGAATGACTGAATGCTCAATATGGGTACTTGTGCTTTGTATTTGCATGGGTTGGAATTTTGTGAAGAAGGAAGTAATCTGTTCTGAATTAGTGGCTATTATAAATTTAATTCTGACACTTAGTCGCAATCTTGCTTAATAGCTAAGTTGCGTATCTGTAAAGTGTCAAACGAACACTCTAAGGTGTACAGGGTTGGTTGGGCATTAAATGTCCTTAATGGTGTGTTGGGATGGTCGAAGATGTTGTGTAGTGGACGGGGATAGGAATATTGCATCTGAATCTGATCTGCATTGTACATGAACTGAAATTGCATATATATATATATATATATGTAACTGATCTACTCTGAATCTGAACTGAAATTACTTTTGTGTCGAACCGAACCTCTCAATCTGGAACTACCTTATAAGTGAACATTAATTGAATAAACTTCTTTTACGCACCGAGTTCACAACTTATTTTATTTTTGATTGGATTTCAAGTGGTTCCCTATCTTGAAAGGGTCAGCGCAACAGGAGCTCGGTCAAGTGTTTATCTTTCTTTAAGTAGTATATTAGGAATTTTGATAAACTATAACAGTATGAATTTGGAAGATTATACACTTATTTAGTTTTGTGGTAAATGTGATGTGAAGTATGGTTTAACTTTACTGTGTTGTTTGTGTGGCAATTGATAATCGATGAGGTAACTCTCTAAACTTGGGCTGGTCTTTTAGGTTAGGTTTATGGCGTTACATTTAGTGCTATCAGAGCCAGGTTTGTCAACACTCAGACTGTGTTTAGGCTCATAATGTGTGAGAAAAGTAGCTTAATGATAATTTATTATTTGAATTAATATGGAATAACTGAAACTTTAGTGAATGACCGAGCCTTCGACGCTAACCCTGTAAGTACTTCTGTTCTGTTATAAAGATTGTAATACCTAAATTGTTATTGGTAAAATTGTTTTGATGTGAACCAGTGAAATTATCCTGCTAGATGTGTGAACTGATCTGTGTACTCTGACATTATAGCTAGATTGCCATAATGAGTTCGTGCGGTAGTCATGGACGTGGTATGCGGGGGTGTCGAGGACGCCGAGGAGGAGCTTGAACAGAGTCATCCTCTATGAGTAGTATGCCCAATTTGGAGACCGATGAGACTGTTGGTGTAACACCCCTAACCCGAATCAGTCGCCAGAATAGGGTTACAAAGCATTACCAAAACAAGGTTACGGAGCATTATCAGAGATTACAGACCAGTTAACAAACATTTCGCATTTATACAGCACTCATATCAGAAATCAATCATTAGGTCCTTATAAGATCCCTCGAGGCCCAAAATATGCGACACAAGTAAGTCGGGACTAAATCGAAAACTCAGAGAATTTTTCGTGAAATTACAAAATTTTCCTAGGTGTAGGCGACACAAGCCCCTGTGTCCAGGCCGTGTGGCTCACATGGCCAAATGACATGCCCGTGTCCCAAGCCATGTGGGCATTTGATGTGAGGCACACGGCCGTGTCCCAGCCCGTGTCCTTATCCACGTAACTCTCTGACTTGGGTCACACGGCTAGCTACACGCCCGTGTGCTAGGCTGTGTGGACAATTTAATTTACAATAATTTGGTGCAAGGGTTACATGACCAAGACATATGCTCGTGTACTGGGTCATGTGACACACACGACTGAGACACACACCCGTGTCTCTACTCGTGTGATAATACCTGAGCATTTTGTTTTTTAGTTTTTAAGATGCAGGGGATACACGGCCAAACTACATGCCTGTGCGCATGGCCGTGTATCATACACGGTTGAGACACACGCCCGCGTGGACAGAATAAGGCCATTTTCCAAGCCTTATTTCTCACCCAAATATGTCTTCCACTTATATTAACATTTTAACATATTCCCAAGTCAATATAAAACGTTAAAATCAAGTCAAAACTGAGTCTTATGCATGACCTATCATTACCTATGTTCAAGTGTTTAAACTTACCAAATACACATATATATACATATAAGTATATTTTCTCATTTATGGTTACTTAAAGCCATTTATCATTAGATTTATATGTTTTTCATCACACAACCATTTCAAACACATCAAACAGAATAAGGACTTATACAATTTTCATCAAAATATACTTAATACTAGCCATTTCAATGGCTAGTTACAACCAAAGCATTATCATGCCATCATTGGCCAAATTAACCTATACGTGCCATTATAACCAGAATTAATTTTACCATTTGCACTGAATGGACCGATGGATAGTGTGAAATATCTCTGCCAAGCTTCCTACCCAACAAGCTTCCGTATTCCTTTAAAGCAGGGAAATTAAAAATAGTGTAAGCTCCTAAGCTTAGTAAGTTTGTATAACCAGGAATTTAACTTATCATTATTTTATAAACATAAGGTAAACATACATTTCATTCCCAAGTCGTGTTGGCCAAGTGCCTAAACACATACCCTCATCAACCATGTCAGTCACTATAATCCGTATAATAGCTTAAATTCACGAATGTACGTAGTCATCAAGCAAGATTCATACACATATTTCTTCCATCACATTTTTCAATATATCATGGATGAACAAAGTCATCAGGTATGTTCCACATTCATGTATCAAGTACATCATCCTTCAATGTATCAAGAAATATCATTTCCATGTTCAAATATTTCTCTCATCATGTGATCAAGTAGCATGTACAAAGCATATTAATCATATATATCTCATAAAAATATCAATAAAATTGTATGAGCACAATAATAACCTTTTTCCATATACACATACTTTCAACATCAAGTATTCAAAAATCATGTATAATTCATGTCCATGAAATTCAAGTATGTGCTTATGATAATTCATCTCAAATTCACATTGTCTCATATCATGATTTTTACCTGTTGAATTTATTTGAAATATCGACGGATACACATTAGTACACTCGAAGTGTACAAAACTGTAATCCACCAATTCATATTCAGAGGTACCCATAAGGGCACATGTAACACCCTCTAACCCTTATCCGTTGTCAAAATCGGGTTACGGAGCATTACCAAAATTTTTAGATCAAATACTAACATTTAAATAACTAACCATAAAAAAATATCATAACTCAATCATATCGTCCCTTTTATGAGCCATTGAGGCCCAAAACATGTGTTAGAAACAAATCGGGACTTAATCGTGTCAAATGAGGCTGAATTATTCAGGGGCATCATAGGAGTTGCTCCTACTGTTGCGAAATATTGGCTCGAGGCTACCTAGCGTATTATGACAGATCTTGATTGCACTCCCACTAAGAAATTAAGGGTTGCTGTGTCCCTACTCTGGGATGAAGCTTATCAGTGGTGGTTGATCGTTGAGCAAGGTGCTCAGACTTAACAAGTGAACTGGGACTATTTCAAGAATGCATTCCTGGGTAAGTATGTGGGGATGAGTTCTGTTGAAGCTCGTTGACGCGAGTTTATGAGCCTAGTTCAGGGTGACCAATCTATGGCTGAATATGAAGCCAATTTTTTGTGACTGTATAGGTATGCACAGAGTTTGGTAGTGTAACACCCCTAACCCGTATCCATTGCTGGAGTAGGGTTACGAGGTATTACTAATCAATGTACAACATTTAGCTTACATTTATTAATCTTAAGCATTCATTCTCATATATAATTCAAATCAATCACATTGTCCCTTATAAGGCCTAACAAGGCCTTAATCATGCTTTAGAAGTGGTTCGGGACTAAACTGATAACATACGAAAGTTTCAAAAAACTTAGAAATTTTTTAATCATACAAGGGTCACACGCTCGTGTGAACAGGCCGTGTGCCTCACACGGCTAGTAGACACACCCGTGTCTTAGGCCGTGTGGAAATAGGGCATACATACTGATTTGCATCACACGGATGAGGACACGCCCGTGTGCCAGGCCATGTGAAAACTAGATGGTGTACTAACTTGGGTCACACGACCAACCACATGCCCGTGTGTCTAACCTGTGTGCCCTACAAAATGGCCACACATGTCCGTGTGCTAGGCCGTATGCCATTTAGGGGGTATACTGACTTATACCACACCGCCAGTCACACGCCTGTGTGTGAGACCGTGTGGAGCAAACTGACTTCAATTCACTTTCAACACGAAGGGACACACGACCCTATAACCTAACCGTGTGTCACACACGGTTGAGACACACGCCCGTGTGAACAAAAATAGGCCATTTGCAAAGCCAAATTGCCACCCTTTTTTGCACATACCTACACAAGCTCAATTGGTATCATTTTAAGTCACAAATATGCAACCAAAGTTCCCCAACCAATACATAATCATACCATATCCATTTCAACTAAATTCAATACTCAAATCCATACCGTTCACCTATTCAAATACCAAACAATATTCACACATATAATTCATTTAGCAAAACCAATCCAAACACACATAACCACTTCAATCCCATTCATTCATTATAGGTCTATTACCAACATTAAAAGTAGAACTAATTGCACATTCATAAGCATCATCAAGTTCATCTTCTTATGCCATCTCAAATGGCCAAAATACATATCCATCAAACATACTGAAATGACTCAAGCCTATACATGTCATATACCATATATACATAGCTTCAAAAGTACCAAATAGATGATCGATAGTGCAATGAAGTCTCTGACGATTCCCGGATCCAAGCTAGCTTCGTAAATCTATAGAACATTAAAAATTAAACAGAGTAAGCTATAAAGCTTAGTAAGTTCGTATGTGAACATGAAATAATCATAACATTCATTAGCAATTCAAAATAGATAATATCATTAACATTTAAAGCATCAATTCATGAGCTAACATCAACTTTATTCATATCATCATTCATGAGTTCTCAACTTCATCTAACTCGATACTTGAATAATTTTCCGTACATACCTGTACCGATACTTTTCTATTTGTCATCAATACTCTTATCAAACCTCTTCAATTTATAAGTGCTCACGATACAAATTCATCGATATTCCGATGCCATAGACCAACTATGGTCTTACACATACATTGCTAAGGCCCTGCCGTGGTCTTTCATTTACATGCCATAACCTAGTTATGGTCTTATTATTCGATTGCCATAGCCCGACTATGGCCTTATTCCGCAACTTGCCTTACTCAACTCATACATTTCATGTAATATCTCAACATTTATCTAATAGAATAAATACTATCTCAATTTCACCCACTTAATAAATATATACACATTTAAGTTCAATTATACGAACTTACCTCATTTTCGGAATTGACTGATTGGATCGACTATTCGACAACCTTGCTTCTCCCCCAATCTAAATCCGAATTTTTTCTTTCTTGATCTATATGAATTCAAAATTAACTTATTTATTCATCTACTCATTCAATTTTGTCCAAAACTACTCATTTGGGCATATTTTCATATTAGCCCCTAAAGTTTCACATTTTTACAATTTAGTCCTTATTTCACAAATACATAAAATTCACATAATTTCATTATACTCTAGCTTAGTCGAATTACCTATACGTCCCTAGTAGCCCATAAATTTCATTTATTTCACATTTTAACCCCTCAATTTACACATTTCACAATATAATCCCTATTTGACATTTTTGTCAAAAATAACTTTACAAAACATTAAAATCTATCATCAAGCTTTCATATTTCATCATTAAACATCAAAGAAATCTTAGATTCAACAATAGAAACTCTCAAAATACTTAATAGTTTCAAAATTAAATGTACGGACTAGCTAGATTAAGCTGCAATGATTACAAAAACATAAAAATCATAAAGAATTGAGCTAAAACCGTACCTTAATCAAGTTATGTATGTGTCGATCCCTAAATAAACAAAATGACTTCTTTCTCTTCTTCAATATTTGGCCAACAAGAAGAAAGATGGACAAATTGGCCAAAATTCCTTTTTGTTTTTATTTTATCAACCTTTATTAATGAATTACTATATTAACCTTAATAATAAACATAGAAAATCATATAATGGATGTCCATTAACACTTAAAATGGTCTAATTAACATTTAAGGCCATCATATTTAAAATCAAAATCTAATTGACACCTTTAACAAGTAGAATGCAACTTTTGCATTTTACGTGATTTAGTCTTTTTTCTCAAATTGAGTAATTAAACGATAAAATTAGCTCACGAGATTTTTACACATACATATTATCATGCTGTAAACACCAAAAATAATAATAAAATAATATTTCAACCTCAGATTTGTGGTCCCAAAACCACTACTCTGATTTGACTCAAAAACGGGCTGTTATAGGTAGTATCTGACTACGACAAGTGTATGAGGTTCAAGGAAGGACTGAGATATGATTTGCGGGTTCTGATAGCTCCTCAGAGGAAGAGGGTTTTTGTGATCTTAGTTGACAAAGAAAAAATAATGGAAGAAGTGAAGCGCACTGATCGCAAGCGGCGTGATCGTGAGAAATATCAAAATAATATTAAGAGGGATTCGAGTCCCTCTGGTTCTAGTCAGCATCCTAAGAAGCAAGAGAGATTTGATAGGCCCCCGAGGGCTAGACACCAATTGTAGTGACTGAGATTCAGCTGTGCAGTGATTGTGGGAAGCGCCATCCGGGCGAGTGCTGGAAGAAGTTAGGATCGTGCCTTCGTTGCGAGTCAGCGGAGCATTGAGTTAGAGATTGCCCCTGTCGACTAGACCCAGTGTTAGCTATGGCACAGACTCTGGCTCTAAGTCCTGTTCGGCTTCCGAGAGAGGTTTAGCAACCATTCAAGGGTCGTGGTACTGGTAGGGTTGGTAATGGATCTAGGAGAGGACAACGAACATAGGGTAGAGGTATAGGTCAGGCTGAGGCTCGTCAGTCAGTACTAGTTTATGCGATTAGACACCGCGATGAGAGCGATGATGTTGATGTCATTGCAGGTACTTTCTTTATTCATTATGTTCTGTATTATGCTCTCATTAATATTGGCTCTATTCACTCATACATAGCTAGTGTTGTTTCTGTAAATCTGGGTTTAACCGCTGAGAATACTGCTAGAGAGTTTTCTGTGATTAGTCCTTTGGGTCAGTCAATTTGAGTTGATAGAGTATACAGGCGGGTACCCTTAGAGCTCCATGGTATGGTATTTCCAGCTGATTTAATGGAATTACCCTTTAATGAGTTTGATTTAATTCTGGGAATGGATTGGCTCATTGAGTATCGGGTCAATGTAGACTGTGCAACCAAGAGGGTAACTCTAAGATTGACTGATAAAGGCGAGGTGCTCATGGTTGGTGAGCGTCGAAATTACCTCTCTAATGTAATCTCCGCTCTTGTAGCAGGTAAGGTGGTCCGAAAGGGGTGTGAGGCATACCTTGCTTACGTATCTAATTTTGCTCTTGAAAAACTTTTAGTTGGAGATATCCACATTGTGAGGGAATTCATGGACATCTTTCCTGAGGAAATGCCCGGAGTACCTCCGGATAAAGAGGTGGTGTAACAACCTATTTTTAGACAAATTGAAATAGTGGTTTTGGAACCACGAATCTAAGGTCAAAATATTTATTTTATTATTATTTCGGGGTCTATATTATGATAGTATGATTGTGTGAAAATTTCGTTAATAAATTTTATCGTTTGTATGCTTAATTGATAAAAAGGACTAAATCGCGTAAACTGAAAAAATGGTGTTCTAATAGCTAAAGGTGTCTAATAGCTATGGAACCTTAAAGTGGAGGTCCTTATGTGGTAATTATTCCATTAGTGTATTTTTGGACATTTATGAGATTGGTATTGTTGAATTTGATTGAAATTAAAAGGTTAATTAAGTAAATTAGTAAATTAATGTTAAAATAAATAAAACAAAACCAATTTTTATCTCTTATCATCTTCTCCAACCGAATATTAAAGGAAAATAAATCCATTTTTGTTCATCTAGGTTTCGGTCACTTTGAGGCTTGATTGGTAAGTAATTTTTATCTCGTTTTTAGTGATTTCTATGTTTTCGGAGTCATTATAGCTTAATCTAGCCAGCCCAGGGACTAATTTTCAAAATTGTCAAAGGTTTAGGGTTTTAGCATTGATGAATATGTGTGTATTTTGATGTTTGATGATAGAAAATGAATGGTTATTAAATAAACATCATTTGTTAAGTAATTTTGGGTGAAATTGCAAATTTGGGATTTATTTGTGAAATATGAAAATTTTATGGTAGAAATGTGAAATAAATGAAAAATATGGGCTGATATGATAATAAGGAAAATTTGGCTAGCATGGGTAGGGACCTAATTGCATGAATTTGTATTTTTATGAGCTAGGGATTAAATTGTAAAGATGTTAAACTATTAGGGTAAAAGTGTAATTTTGCCAAACTATGATTTTTGGGTTAAATTGAATAGAATGATAATTAAATAAATTAAATTTGATATTATATAGATCAAGAAAAATGAAGTTCGGATCTAGATCGAGGGAAAAACAAAGTATTAGACTAGTCGATCCATTTCGTTGTTTTTGTGAACCAAGGTTAGTTTGTATGTTAATAAGCATTAATATAATTATGTTTTAAATACTTTATTATTAATTAATTGTAAATACGATCTTACGGATATGTTCGATGAAGATTCGGCAATTGGATATCTCGATTGAACCTTAGGAATAGATTAGGATACGTATGACATGTCATTAGGGGTTATGTGTTTGGGTGCTGGTCCGTACATCCTACCGATGGCTGATTTATCTGGCATGTGTTGTAGATTCTCGTCAGCTTGTGTGAGCAGCACCGTGTAGCTACGTCATGATCGTCAGCTTGTGTGAGCAGACCCGTTGATAGCTCGAGAGTGAGCATTATATGAGATATGAGATTGAGATAACTTCGGCTATGTATTTGGCACTTAGGGCGCGAGATTCTGGGGTATCCGATATTATTCTGAATGGTTCAATGAGTACATCAAGGATATGGATGAGTATGAAATTGATACGAGTTGATACAGGTATGTACATGAAACATACAAGCATTGAATCAAAGAAACTTGTGAATTCCATATCTAATCTTATGAATGAATATGTAATAGGTTTGTGGATGAATATGAATTATATTATGATATGTTTAATTGCTTAAATTGTGTATATATGGTAAGTTGATTTTATTACTATACGAACTTACTAAGCTTTATAGCTTACTTTGTTTACTTTTTTGTGTTTTATAGTGATTATCAAAGTTTGCTCGAATTTGGGAGTCGTCGGAGATCTCATCACACTATCAAGCTATTATTTTGGTACTTTTGAACTTGTGTATTTGACTATGTGGCATGTACATGAGTTGTGGTTAATATGGTTATATGTTTGTGATGGATTTAGCTAATTGATTTGGTTTGTAAATGAAGTATGTTTTGATTAGGTGTATAGCCATGTGATTTGGCTTATTTTGGTATATTTGGCTATGTATATATATATATATATCTATATGTACATATGCCCTTTTGTGATGTGGTTTAAAATTTCCATGTGAATAGTTATTTGTAGATTGGTAGTTTGAGTGTCAAATAGTTGAAACTAAGATTGGTATGTTTGTGGTTTTAGGCAAAATAGTGCATAATTGAAAGTGACCATTTAAATGATTTGAGAATGTGAAATTTGTATGAATTGAATGGTTTATTGTGAATACTTATGTGTCTTGTGGTTGATGGTATGGAATTAACATGAATTAGGCTTGGTTGAGATTGGTTTGAATGCCTATTTATGCCATGTTATCTGCCATTTGAATTGTGTAGTTGAATACAAATTTGGGTAAGAAAAATGGCTTGGAAAATAGCCTTTTTTTGTTCACACAGCCAGAGACACGGGCGTGTGTCTCAGTTGTGTGTGACACATGGTCAAGTGACACGACCATGTGTCACCTAGTGTTTAATTAAAAACCAAGTCAGTATGCTCCACACGGCCTATGTTAAGTATAGGATAAGATAAGTTTTTAAGGAATTTGTTATACAAACTAATAGTCTATTAGAAGAGTTGTTAATAGCAGTTACTCTCTATTCTTGTATAAAAGACCTACTAGTGTACTGGTCAAAGCAATCAAGAATACCAGAATATTCATTTGTTTCATTCACATTTATTTTTCAATTTCTCATTGTAAATTCCTTCACTTTTGTACTTACTAACATGGTATCAGTTGCCAAAAGTTCTTGGGGGTTCTTCTAGCTGCGTCCATGGCGAATTCCGCTGACTCCATTGCTGCTGATCTTGGAAGTCCCAACCTCTCTGGTGCTCGGTTGGTTTAGACGTTTCCTAGGCATGACACAGTGAAGTTGGATGAAGGCAGTTTCATACAATGGCAGTAACGTATACGATTAATAGTTGAGGGATATGAGTTACTCGGATATTTGGAAGGGACCATACCTACTCCGCCTCGATTCATCTCCTCTCCGGACGGCGTTCTCACTTTGAATCCTGATGCTTTTGTTTTCATCTAGCAAGATAAGCTTCTTGCTTCTTAGCTTCTCTCTACAATTAGTTCACCTCTGTTGTCTTGTTTTACAGAAGCAAAATCGGCTTGTAACGTTTGGAGCACGACCAATCGTCGTTTTGCTGCTACCACTGGCTCAAAACTATCTTGAATTCGGCATGACCTTCAATTAATTAAGAAGGGAACCTTGTCAGTCAAAGATTACATAGTGAAAATACAAAATACCTGTGCACTTCTTAAGATCACTGAATTAGTGGTTCCGAAGGCGAAAAAGGTAGAAATAATACTAGTCGGACTCTCATCGGAGTTTGATGTTGTTTTAACCCTTGCATCATTCTCGGTCGAGTCTCTTCCACTTTAAAATTAGTTGACGCTCTTCTTGAATTTGAGAACCGTCAAAATCGCACTGCAACAGAAGCGCCATTTAATACAAATATTGTTGAGGCTGCTTCGTCGACATTGGTGGCTGACACGGTGCGTCGTGACTATTCTTCTACTCGTGGGAAAGGGTTTCGACCACAGATCTAGTGGCAGATATGGTCACTTAGCCCAACGTTGTTACTATCGCTTTGATCACGAGTACGATGGCTCATCCGCTCTAAACATAGCGCTGGCGTTGTTTGGCCGTCCCGATCAAGGACCGTGTGAAGCCCTTTTTTGGCGAGTCTGGTTGGTGGTCATCTGCTCGTGGTGGCCTGATCTCGTTTGGCAGATCTGGGCAGTGTGTTAGCCCGTTGGCAGTAGCTCCTGTGGTTTTTCCATCTGGCCATTCATGGGAACATATGCTACCTAACTATTATGTGCCTATTAAGTCTGCTAGGGTTTCTAACCCATTTATTTTTCCTAGTGCTGACGTAGGCCACGTGGTTAGATCTGCTCCCTCTATGCTGCGTGATTTGACTCCTCCAATGAGTCATCCATTTGGGCCATATGACATTGGTTATCAGGTGGGGCATCATGCTGGGCCACAGAATGTGGGAGTTTCTTTTGGACAGCATGCGTTTGGGCAATCTAATGGGTATAGGCCGTATATGGCAGTCCATGGAATTGGGCCAAGTGGTAGGCCGACCAGCGAGCCATCTAATATGGGTCAGAATAATGGGCCAAATGTCAGTCTTGTTGGGCTTGAGCCAAATGGTCATAATACTGTTCAAAATAAATAGTGTGCTGTGGTGAACTAAACCGAGGGCCCGGGTACATGATTTGATGCCTCGCCATGCGTTAGGTTGCCTCGTATTCCTAATTTTCATGTATCTGGTTTTTTGACCACTTCGGGGTCCATTGCCAACACAACTCAATATGGGTCAAACTTTGATAATGACTTTTATATTCCTATACCTGTAGGGACCACATCTTAGTGTCCTGATTCAGGGGCTACACATCATGTCTGTAGCGAGGCCACTACTTTGCATGAGTCTACACCATGTTCAGGTACATCCTCTCTTCTCATGGGTGATAGGTCTCCTACGAAAATATTGTGTATTGGGAATTCTAGTTTACCTACGACAAGTAAGATACTTCTTCTGTCTAATGTTTTGTGTGGTCCAAATATACAAAAGAATCTATTATCTGTCTCTCAATTTGCTAAGGACAATAATGTATTTTTTTTAAATTTAATATGTCTTATTGTGTTGTTAAGGACATCCCGACTCAGGAAATTTTACTGCGGGACCACACTCTTGACGGGCTCTATTACTTTTCTCCCGTAACTCCTGCTTCGACTGTTTCTACTCCTTCAGTCCACAACACTAAAGTTCAACCGCATAGTGATGGTGATGATGTTTTTACCTTGTGGCACTGCAAACTTGGTCATTTGTCTACCTCAACTATTAAACTTGTTCTAAATAAGTGTAAAATTGTTTCAAATAAAAAGTGCCTTGATAATGTTTGTGTTGTATGTCAAAAAGGGAAATCTTATAAACTACCTTTTTCAAATTCTATTACTGAGGATAAAGAGCTATTTGATTCGGTTGTCTCTAACTTATAGGGACCAGCATCGATTTTTTGTGGATCTAAGTTGTATTATGTATTTTTCATTGACATGTGTAGTTGGTTTATTGGATTTATCTCATTCAAAGTAAATCTCAGGCAGTTGAGTGTTTTCTTCAGTTTTAGAAGATGGTTAAAACTCAGTTTGGGAAAGATATTAAGAACTTTCAAAGTGATTGGGGAGGAGAATATCTTACTTTCACGTCGGTGCTGGCTAATCTTGGGATTCTTTATTGTCTCTCTTGTCTGTATACATCTGAATAGAATGGAGTTGCTGAGCAAAAGCATAGGCACATTGTTGAGACTGGTCTTACTCTCTTAGGTCAGGCCAATCTGCCTATGGATTGCTGGGGTTTCGCTTTTAGTAGTGCAGTTCATCTCATAAATCGTCTCCCTACTTCAGTTTTGGAAGGGAAGTCTCTATATCAGAGTCTTCATGGTCGTGAACCTACATATGATCACTTACGGGTTTTTGGGTGCTGCTATTTTCCCTATCTACGACCACTTACACATCACAAGTTGGATTTTCGTTCTCAATCGTGTACGTTTTTGGGGTACAGTTCCCAACATAAAGGATATCACTATCTTAAACTATATGGTAAGGTCGTTGTTTCTCGTCATGTTATTTTTTATGAACGATGGTTCTTGGTCTCGTCACCTATCATGGAAAGTGGTTGGACTAGTCCATGTGTTTCTACTTATGTTTCCCTTGTTCAGATTGATTCCCTTTCTCTTGCTCCAACAATTGCAAGGTCCACTAGCTCTTCATCTTCTCCTTCTTGTGTTCCTTTGCAGTCTATAATGGATGGTTCGATGGCTGACTTAAGGTCTACTCCTTGCGAATCTCATCTCTCAACCTCGAAAACTACGGATAGTTCGTCTACTCCAAACATGGTCCCCCTATTTCGATGTCTGTCCCATTGGGGAATACACATACTATGGTTACTAGGTCTAAGGTTGGGATTTTTAAGCCCAAGGCTCTATCTGTTGCTGCCAGTGACTATGAGCCTCATACAGTTGAGGAAGCTCTTGCAGATCCAGAATGGGGACTAGCGATATAAGCTGAGTTTGATGCTCTTATTGCTAACTCTACTTGGGCGCTTGTTTCTCTTCCTCAAGGACGGAAATAATCGAGTGTAAGTGGATTTTTAAAGTAAAGAAAAATCATGATGGGACTATTGCTTGTCGTAAGGCTAGGCTGGTCGCAAAAGGGTGTTCACAAGTCCCTAGCTGTGACTTCAAGGAAACATTCAGTCCCGTGGTCAAACCTGCTACTATTCAAACCATACTGTCAGTTGCTGTATCTCGTGGTTGGCAACTTCATCAGGTCGATGTTAATAATGTGTTTTTGAATGGTGGTCTCTCTGACAAAGTGTTCATGCAACAACCTCCGGGTTATGTTCAGTTTGGTCCAAATGATGAAAACTTGGTGTGTCGTCTAATGAAGACATTATACGTGTTGAAGCAAGACCCACATGCTTGGTTTGATAAATTGAAAAGGTATCTTGTTTCTATTGGTTTTCGCACGTCTAAATTAATTGCATCTCTGTTTATTCGTGTAACATCTGAGTCTGTCATATATGTTCTTGTTTATGTGGATGATATTATTGTAATGGGAAGTGTGGCCGACAGCATCAGTAGCTTTATTCAACTTTTAGATAAAGAGTTTTCTCTGAAGGATATGGGAGACCTTCACTACTTCTTAGGCATTGAAGTCACTCGATCCTCCACTGGAAGTCTTCATTTATGCCAACGCAAATACATTAGGGATCTTCTTGACAGAAGCTATTTGAAAATGCAAAAAGTGTCCACACACCAATGGTTAGTTTGACAGCATTGTCCAAAGATGAGGGTACTCATCTTGATGATCCTGTAGAATATCGCAATCTAGTTGGTGCTCTTCAATATGTGGTCCTGACTATACCGGGTATCGTTTATGTTGTGAATCATGTGTTTCAGTTTATGCATGCACCCACTACAGCACATCTTGTGGCTTTAAAGCGAATCTTACGGTATTTACATGGGACTATTGATCATGGGTTGATTTTTCATCAGTCTGACAAATTACTAGTTGACTATGTTGATGCCAACTGGGGATTGGATTTTGATGATCGTCGCTCCACGACAGGTTATTGTGTGTATTTTGGAGCTACACCTATTTCGTGGTGTTCGAAAAAGAAACAAGATGTTTCCCAGTCAACAATCGAGGCTGAGTATTGAAGTTTGGCTACAGCCACTAGTGATGTTACATGGTTAGTTTCTCTACTGACGGAGTTACAAGTTTCTTCTGCTGATTTGCCTGTTATTTGGTGTGACAATTTGAGTGCGATAGCTGTTACTGCTAACCCGATTTTACATTCCAGGTTCAAACATGTTGCACTTGATCTATTTTTTGTATGTGAAAAGCTAGTTGAAAGGTCACTCATTGTTGGAGAAGTGCCTGCTTGTGATCAAGTTACTGATATTTTAACGAAGCCCCTATCTGTTTCGTTGTTTACTTGATTTCGTCATTTACTTCGTGTCTTACCTCTTGAGAAGTTGGATGAATGTTAAGTATAGGATAAGATAAGTTGTTAAGGAATTCGTTATACAAACTAATAGTCTGTTAGAAGAGTTGTTAATAACAATTACTCTCCATTCTTGTATAAAAGACCTACTAATGTACTGATCAAAGCAATCAAGAATATTACAATAGTCATTTGTTTCATTCATGATTATTTTTCAATTTCTCTTTATAAATTCCTTCACTTTTGTACTAACTAATAGCCTAGCACACGGGCATGTGACTTGGCCATGTGGCATAAGTCAGTATACCCTACAAGTTTGGCACAACCTAGCACACAGCCTAGCACACGAGCGTGTGAGACCATTTCGAAGGGCACATGGGCGTATGGTGGCCGTGTGACCCAAGTCAGGGAGTTACACAGGGTCGGGCACGGGCTGGGATATGACCATGTGATCCTTTTTTGAGTGTCCACACAGCCTGTGACATAGGCGTGTCTTTGGCCGTGTGAAATGCACGAACAGGCCACACGGGCGTGTGTCCCCTATATTTTGAAAAATTTTCTAAATTTTCTGAAAATTTCTTGAGTTATCGATTTAGTCCCGAACCACTTCTAATGCATGATTTGTACCTCATAGGCTCGTATTAGGGACGGTATGAATGAATGTGAATGGTTTTTATCTTGTAATGCAAGATATATGAGAAATGTATGTTCATTTAAGTAATAAGTCTGGTACTGCTCTGTAACCCTATTTTGGCGATTGATATAGGTTAGAGGTGTTTCATTTATTGGTATTAGATCTACGGTTTAGTCGATTCTAAGAATAACGTAGCGTATGTGAGTTTAGCTATACATGCCATATATAACTTGTGATAGTGTGATATCTCCTGACAGTTTTAAAATCGTGTTTTTATATAGTAATGGATCCCAATCGAGTAATGCCTCTGTTTACAGAGTAGCGCAGTTTGAGTCGAGACTCGTATCTGGGAGTTAGGAAGGACAGGTCAAAGAAGCCTTCTTCCAAATGATGAACGAGTGGTTCATTGAGTTTGTTCGAACAAATCCGGCTGCTCAGCAGCCTCTACCCCTATCAATTCCTCAATCGGTTCCCGTAGCTCCTCAAGGTTTGAAACCTTTACACTTGAGTAAGCCACTGGTGGATAAAATTAAAAAATATAGGGTTGACGAGTTTAGAGCTACAATTGATGACGATCCTGAAAGAGCTGAGTTTTAACTGGAGAATACGATTCGGGTATTTGATGAATTATCATGCACACCAGCTCAATGTGTTAAATGCTACGTATCACTTCTTAGAGATATTGCATATCAATGGTGGAACACTTTAATATCTGTGGTGCTGAGAGAAAGATTCACGTGAGAATTCTTTCAAATCGAGTTCAAAAAGAAATACATAAGCCAACAGTTTATCGATAAAAAACGTAAAGAATTTTTGAAGTTGAAACAAGGTCGAATGTCTGTGACGTAGTACAAGAGTGAATTTGTGAGGCTTAGTAAATATGCTCAAGAATATGTATCCACTGAGGCAATTATGTGTAAGCGATTCGAAGACAGGTTGAACGAAGACATTAGACTTCTAGCTGGGATTCTTGAATTGAAATAATTTGTTGTGTTAGACGGCAGAGCTTGCAAAGCCGAAGAACTTGGCAAAGAAAAGAGAAAAGCTGATTCTAAGGCTAGAGATTTGAGAAAGAGGCCAATGTGTAAACCCTACCACTCTTCGTCAATGAAATCAAAAGATCCGTATAATCATCTGAATACTTCAGTGGGGTATTCTAATAGAAATCGTGGGAAGCAATATACGAGTTCTAAAGGTCAAAATTTTCAGTATCGAGCGTTGGTAGTGTTAGAACCAAAAAAACCCAAGTGTCAACAGTGTGGAATACGACATTTTGGAGATTGCTAGATGAACAACAAAGCTTGCTTGAGATGTGGCTCGCAAGATCATTTTATCCAGGATTGTCTTGAATTACTCGAGAAAGACAAATATCAGAATGCAAGACTGAGCAATACAACTATTAGAGGGATACCACCTAGAAATATGGGAAATGTGAGTAGTAGCAAAGGTGTGACAAAGGACTTTGCAATGAGATCCGAGGTTGTAGCGCCAGGCAAAGCTTACGCTATTCGCACTCGTGAAAATGCGTCATCACCAGATGTTATCATTGGTACATTTTCTCTCTATGAAACTAATGTAATTGCCTTGATTGATCATGGATCGACTTATTCATATGTCTGTATGAATTTAGTGTCTAGTAAGAGTTTGTCTGTTGAGTCTGCTGAATTTTTTATTAAAGTATCTAACCCCTTAAGCAAGCATGTCCTAGTTGATAAAGTTTGCAAGAATTGTCCTTTGATGACTCAGGGTTACTGTTTTTCGATTGATTTGATGCTTTTATCGTTTGATGAATTTGATGTGATTTTGGGTATGGATTGGTTGACTCTACATGATTCTGTTGTGAATTGTAGATGAAAGACTATTGAATTGAAATGTCAGAATAGTGAAATTCTTCAAATTGAATCCGATGATTCGAGTGGGTTGCCTATAATAATATCGTTTAAAAAAAGTTACGATGCTTGTAATGCTCGGGTTTGTGCAAGTGTACACAGTTATTATCAAGTAATAAGTAAGTGTCGAGTTATTGTCTCCACAGGGATTGTATTCGTGCTAAGTCACTCAATTATAAAAATATTATTAACAACTTGGTAAATAGAAACACAATTTGATTTGAAAGTATTGATTAAAACTATGTAAAATTAATCTAGATGCAATGATCCCTAATGTGATTTATCCTAACATGTAACTATATGAGTGAAATAGATTTTAGCAGAATTAACACAATAAGCAACAATTATAACATAAATAAGCTAGGACAATTACTTTAATTCAACTCAAATTATTATCAACATGCTTATCAATATTCGGAAAAACATTCCATGGCAACTCGATCTTTCATGAGTTTGGAAACCACATTAGGTCCTTTCGGAATCCTTTACTTAGTAAATATGCATTTTATTGATCCTTATTTACTAAGGGTTTCTTAGTATTCGTGTGAGGTAGCAGGGACGTGTTAGGTTTGAAACTGTTTAACCACACAAATCTAAAAACTATGTAGATAACAGAGCTTGGTTAGGGTTGTTATGCAACCTGCAATTTAATTGGGTTAGGATCTAAATTGAGCAAGCACATTTCAATTATGCGTCCATTAGCTGTCGTCTAGTTAGGATCGCTCAGCTAATTCAGGTGCATTTCAATCACGTATAAACAAAATACAGACTTGATTTTAATTGAAAACATGATCGATTGAGGCACAAACATTATAAGCATGAATCAAATAATTATTATTTAATCAAAGCAATCATCCTAACTTAAATAAAATTAAGCTATCATTGTTGTAAATAAGAACAGTGAGCACATAGCAAACATTAAAGAAAATAAAGATTAAACACAAATCAAAGCGGCTGTCACCTAAGACTCTAACTGACGAAGGCTCCTTTGTTCCTTCGCTTTGCTCCTTTGTTGATGGCTCTCCGAGGTGGCCGACCAAGGGCTCTTTAAGAGGCTAATTTGCTAAAAATCCTTATGCAAAGATGATGATAGGCGTGAGGGAGAAAGAAAGCTAAAAGAGTTGAGAAAGGAGAGAATGATGAATAAGTGAAGGATGATTAAAAAAGTGAGAAATGGGGTCTTATTTATAGGTGAGGCAAGGGAGCTAGTTTGCTAAAAATAGGAGTGTCCATCGTTTGAAACTTCATCCAAGGGTGGCCGACCATGATTTGTGGAAGTGTGGCTGATTTTTGCTTGATTTAAGTGCCATAACATCATCAGGATCAAGACTCGGCCAATTGCAAATCTCTGGGTAAATCTTCGATTTCTTCAACTCTTCAAGGACCTTGTGTATTAAACCAAAATTTGATTTATGAACATCCATATGCAGCTGAATTTTGGGTTGACTTGGTCATCTATTTGGATAGTTTTGTAATCAAAATAAAGCTCTCAGACCTGTCCAAAAATAGTAGATAATTTAGAGGGCCAAAGAATATAATTTAACCACTTTAATTAATCAATTTACTTAATTAATTAAAACCCAATTTATTAATGAAATATATTAAAATAGATTATTAAATATAACTTTATATTTTATTATTTAATTTAATCATGCATGGCCCATTTTATAGCTTGAAAATATAATATGCTCAAATTAATATAAAAGAAGCCATTTTCTGCATGAAAACTATATAATAAAGCATAAAATCACATTTTAATGATTTCTATGTCCCAATTTCATATTTTCATATATTTCATTAACTTATTAAACAATTACTTGGTTTTAACAACAAATTTAAGTAAAAAAGGTGATGAATTATATAGGAAAAATCCTATATATTTTTCAGTTTACAATGCTTACCTTGCGCATGTATTGGATACAAAAGTGCCTGAATTGAAGATTGATTCAGTACTAGTGGTCTGTGAGTATCTAGATGTGTTTTTAGAAGAGTTACCTGGGTTGACACCGATCAGAGAAGGTGAATTTGCTATTGAATTAGTATCGAGAACATCACAGATATCGATAGCTCCGTATAGAATGGCTCCAACAGAATTGAAAGAATTGAAAGCTCAATTGCAAGAGATAACAGATAGAGGTTTTGCACGATCGAGTTTTTTGCCCTGGGTGCACCAGTGCTGTTTGTAAAGAAGAAAGATGGATCAATGAGACTGTGTATCGACTATCGTCAGCTTAACAAGGTTACAATTAAGAATAAGTATCCTTTGCCGAGAATTGATGATTTGTTTGATCAGTTGAAAGGAGCAACTGTATTTTCGAAGATTGATCTAAGATCTGGCTATTATCAATAGTGAGTTAAAGATTTGGATGTGCCGAAAACTGCGTTCAGAACAAGGTACGGGCATTATGAATTTCTTGTTATGTCATTTGGATTAACTAACGCTCCTGCGGTTTTTATAGATTTGATGAATAGAATTTTCAAACTTTATTTGGACAGATTTGTTGTTGTATTCATTGACAACATTCTGATCTATTCCCGAGATGAATCTGAGCATGCTGAACATTTGAGGATTGTATTACAAACATTGAGAGATAAGCAATTATTTTCTAAATTCAGCAAATGCGTGTTTTGGCTCCAAGAGGTTGGATCTTGGGGACAGATTGTTTCAGCGGAAGGTAAACGAGTTGATCCGAGTAAGATTTTAGCAATTGTTGACTGAAAGCCACCAAGAAATATGTCCGAAGTCAGAAGCTTTTTGGGATTAGTTGGCTACTATCAGTGTTTTGTAAAAGGGTTCTCAATGATTGCTACACCGATGACTCGATTGTTACAAAAAGATGTGAAGTTTGAATGGTCCAAGAAATGCCAACAGAGTTTTGAAAAGTTGAAAGCACTGTTAACTGAAGCACCAATTTTAGTTCAACCTGAATCGGGTAAAGAGTTTGTGATTTTTAGTGATGCATCATTGAATGGTTTGGATGCATTTTGATGCAGGAAGGCAAAGTGATAGCTTATGCTTCCAGACAATTGAAGTTGTAACGCCCCTAACCCGTATCCGTCGCCAGAAGGGTTACAAAGTATTACTAAAAGAATTCATGAGCGAATAGTTGAACAAAATAAAAAAGTGGATAATTATTTTACCGATCTTTGCAATTAAAACAAAACCAAATTTACAAGGTATTAATTCATTATAAATAAACAATTTCATAACCCAAACGTATATATGATGTACAACGTGCATTGCACTCATCTATGCATCATAAAAGAGGATCACTATTCATTTGGTGGTTTGCCATAATAGTCGAATGCATAACAAAATTTATATACATATAGTATTTTGCTCATAAAAATAAATAAATAGCCACATTCCATAAGCCTAACTTTGACCTATTTAATTTAATAATTTAACCACCCATTTAGTAACATTTCACTTAATCAAAAGAGTTGTATTCGTATGGCCATGATTACAAAATTTAGTATTATAATGTGGAAATTCCCAAATTTAATATCTATACATGCCATAATGTTATACTTAAGACTAACTAAGAAGGGGTACCAAAACGTTGCAGGTAGGTGTGATAACTTCGACGATGGTCCCGAGCACACAAAATTGATCAAAAGAAAATCTAAATAAGAGACAAGTAAACACACCAATAAGTATTCAACTCTGTAGTCGTAAGCAATATAATACAGACAATTAACTTGAGATCATAAGAAAAAAATTAAAATCAACTATTACAGCCATACCGAGCTATGCCATATATTACTTAGATTATTGATCCAACTACAAGTTAAGTCTTGCTATTCAATCAAAATATCAAACAACCAGATGGCTTAAATCCTTTTCTCAAAGTATTAAACAATGATGAACTAGATGGATTCATGCATATACGTTTCATGTCTCCAATTTCTTGTTTCAATCAATAGCTCTAACCCTTCATTCATTTCCTGTACTTATTGTATCATCAACCGATTTCGCACACATAGTGCTCCAGCAAGGAAATTCGCACCCATAGTGCCATGCTAACCCGCACACATAGTGCCTTGGTAATCCACACGCGTATTGACATTCAAATCAGCACACATAGTGCCATTCAAATCCGCACACATAGTGCCAATGTCATTTCATTATAGCAAAGCAATTGATTTAATTCAAATAGTCCATACGGCCACATATATATCAATCAAAAGAATACCTAAACTAAAGTAATTCCTTCATGATATACGAGCACCATTTATGTATAAAATAACCAATCTTATAATTGCTTATGGACTTACCTTGTGTTGGATGAAACGGTTCCAATCGGCTACTTGATATTCTTTACTTTGCCCTTGCTTGAATCCCCTCCTTTGGGTTCTTGAGCTCCTATAAATAAATTGACTAATTTAATTACCTTGCTAGTTATTTATATCCCATAATATTAATGGTTTCATATCACAAGAATCACACGGCAAAAATTTGATTTTTCCACCTTAGGCTTTTAAGCCATTCGACTATTGATCACCTAAGACCACTTTACTATAAATAACCCAATCAATACTTCAATAAAACACATATATATATTTATGTATATACGGTAACCACCCCTTGCTAATTACTCACATATATAAATTTAACAATTTCCACTTCATCTTACAACCGTCATTGTTCAAGACATTAAAACTTCAACTAATGTTTATCTAATGTCTCAAAGCCGAATGCATTATCACTACCAAAATAACGATTGTTCATCATTTTGTCATTTAACACATAGTTTAACCTCATAAAAACTTTGACCGTATACTATCACATTCATAAGACTAAATTAAA
Organism: Gossypium anomalum; assembly: GCA_025698475.1. NCBI lineage: Eukaryota > Viridiplantae > Streptophyta > Magnoliopsida > Malvales > Malvaceae > Gossypium > Gossypium anomalum. Next base: position 25,917,757 of record CM046966.1, read on the forward strand.
ACCTCAAATTTTCACACATGCACTATCACACATAGAACATATGCAAATAAAATTTTAGTTAAATTTTTTACTCGATTTTGTGGTCCCGAAACCACATTTCGACTAGGGTCAAATTAGGGTTGTCACAGAAGTTGCATAAAAAGAATTATTCGACGCACGACTTAGAGTTGGCCGTTATTGTGTTCGCATTAAAAATTTGGCGACATTATTTATTCGGTGAGAAGTGCCATATCATTACCGATCACAAGAGCTTGAAGTATTTAATGTCTTAAAAAGATTTGAATTTGCGATAGCAAAGATGGCTCGAGTTACTGAAAGACTATAAATTAATAATTGATTATCAATAGGGGAAATCAAATGTAGTCGCGGATGCTTTAAGTAGAAAATATTTGTTTACTTTGTAGGCGATGAACACACAGTTAACTCTAAACCGTTATTTCTTCAGTAAATTTGTGAGGCTCAGAAATGTGATAATGAATTGCAAGCTAAAAGAGTGCAATGTGAGTCAACTAATGATTCAGACTATCAGATCGGATCCGATGATTGTTTAATTTTTTGAGGTAGAATTTGTGTACCAAAGAATTCCAAACTTATTCAAAAAATCCTACACGAAGCGCATAGTGGTTGTTTATCTGTTCACCTGAGGAGTGCTAAAATGTAGAATGATTTGAAATACTTGTATTGGTGGTCGGGTATGAAATCAGATATTTCAAAATATGTGTCTAGATGCTTGGTTCGTCAACAAGTTAAAGCTGAACATCAAGTGTCTTCGGAACTGCTACAGCCATTGATGATACTAGAGTGGAAATGAGATAGAGTTACGATGGATTTAGTATCGAGATTACCCCTATCTTTGAAAAAGAAAGATGCTATATGGGTTGTTGTTGATCGTTTGATGAAATTGACACATTTCATTTTGATACGCACAAACTTTTCGCTCGATAGATTAGTTGAATTGTACATCTCTGAGATTGTTAGATTGCACGGGGTGCCAGTTTCTATTATTTTAGATAGAGATCCGAGGTTTACGTCACGATTTTGGAAGAAATTGCAAGAAGCTTTGGATGCGCGATTGCACTCTAGTACGGCATTTCATCTTCAAACTGACGGTCAATCTGAGGGAGTAATTCAGATTCTGGAAGATATGCTTCGCTGTTGTGTTTTAGAGTTTGAAGGCAACTAGGAAAAATATTTACCGTTGGATGAATTCGCATATAACAATAGTTTTCAATCGAGTATAAAGATGGCACTGTATGAAGCTTTCTATTGTCATAAATGCTGAAATCCTCTATACTGGATCGAACTTAGTAAGAAAAAGATACACCGGGTTGATTTGATAAGAGAGACTGAAGAGAAAGTGAAAGTAATCCGTGACCGTTTGAAAGCAACTTCATATCGATAGAAATCGTATGCGAATTTGAAATGTAAAGACGTTGAATTTCAAATCGGCGATAAAGTATTTTTGAAAGTATCTCCATGGAAGAAGATTCTTCGATTTGGTCGTAAAGAAAAATTAAGTCCGCGATTTAACGAGCCGTATGAAATTATCGAAAGAATAGGGCCAGTAGCATATCGACTAGTTTTACCGTCAGAGTTAGAAAAGATCCATAATGTGTTTCATGTGTCGATGTTGCGCCGATATAGATCAGATCTATCACATGTAATTTCTCCAACAGAAGTTGAAATTTAGCCTAATATAATGTATAATGAAGAACCAATCAAAATTTTAGCTCGAGAAGTTAAAAAGTTACGAAACAAAAGCATAACATTAGTGAAAGTTCTATGGAAACGGCACGATGTTGAAAAAGCTACGTGGAAACCCGAGGAAGCTATGAGAAAACAGTACCCTAACCTATTTTTTGGTAAGATTTTCGGGGACGAAAATTCCTTAGGGGGGAGAGTTGTAACAGCCCATTTTTAGTTAAATCAGAATAGTGGTTTTGAAACCACAAATTCGAGGTCAGAATATTTATTTTATTATTTTGAGGTCTACAGTATGATAGTATGATAGTGTGAAAATTTCGTTAACAAATTTTATCGTTTGAATGCTTTATTTGATAAAAAGGACTAAATCGCGCAAAGTGCAAAAGTGGTGTTCTAATAGCTAAAGGTGTCTAATATCTACGAAACCTTAAATTAGAGGTCCTTATGTGATAATTAGACTATTAGTGTGTTAGTGGACATTTATGAGATTGGTATTGTTGAATTTGATTGAAATTAAAACGTTAATTAAGTAAATTAGTAAATTAATGTTAAAATAAATAAAACAAAACCAATTTTTATCTCTTATCATCTTCTCCAATCGAATATTCAAGGGAAAGAAAGCCATTTTTTTTCATCTAGGGTTCGGTCACTTTGAGGCTTGATTGGTAATAATTTCTATGTTTTCAAAGTAGCTGTAGCTTAATCTAGCTAGCCTAGGGACTAATTTACAAAATTTTCAAAGTTTTAGAGTTTTACCATTGATGAATATGTGTGTGTTTTGATGTTTGATGATAGAAAATGAATGGTTGTTAAATAAACATCATTTGTTAAGTGATTTTGGGTGAAATTGCAAATTAGGGATTTATTTGTGAAATATGAAAATTTTGTGGTAGAAATGTGAAATAAATGAAAAATATGGGCTGCTATGATAATAAGGAAAATTCAGCTAGCATGGGTAGGGACTTAATTGCATGAATTTGAATTTTTATGAGCAATGGATTAAATTGTAAAGATGCTAAACTATTAGGGGCAAAAGTGTAATTTTACCAAAAATGTGATTTTTGGGGTTAAATTGAATAGAATTATAAATAAATAAATTAAAATTGATATTATATAGACCAAGAAAAATGAAACTCGAATCTGGATCGGGGAAAAACAAAGTATTGGACTAGTCGATCCATTTCGTCATTTTTGTGAATCGAGGTAAGTTCGTATGTTAGTAAGCATTAATATAATTTTGTTTTAAATACTTTGTTATTGAATTAATTGTGAATAGTATCTTACGAATATGTTCGACGGAGATTCGGCAATTGAAATCCCCGGTTGAACCTTAGGAATAGATTAGGGTACGAATGACATGTCATTAAGGGTTATGTGTTTGGGTGCTGGTCCGTACGTCTTACCGGTGGCTGAGTTATCTGGCATGTGTTGCAGATTCTCTTCAGCTTTTTTGAACAGCACCATGTAGCTACGTCATGACCTTTAGGTTGTGTGAGCAGACCCGTTGATAGCTCGAGAGTGAGCATTATATGATATGTGAGATTGAGATAGCTTTGACTATGTATTTGACACTTAGGGTGTGAGATTCACGGGTATCCAATATTATTCCGAATGGTTCAACGGGTATATCAAGGATATAGATGAGTATGCAATTGATACGAGTTGATACAGGCATGTACATGAAATATAAAAACATTGAATCAAAGAAACTTGTGAATTTCATATCTAACCTTGTGAATGAATATGTGATAGGTTTGTGGATCAATATGAGTTATATTATGATATGTTTAATTACTTAAATTGTGTATATATGGTAAGTTGATTTTATTACTATACAAACTTACTAAGCTTTATAGCTTACTTTGTTTACTTTTCCGTGTTTTATAGTGATTATCGAAGTTTGCTCGGATTTAGGAGTCGTCGAATATCTCATCACACTATCAAGCTATCGTTTTGGTACTGTTGAACTTGTATATTTGGTTATATGGCATGTATAGGAGTTGTGGTTAATATGGTTATACGGTTGTGATGGATTTAACCAATTAATTTGGCTTGTAAATTAAGTATGTTTTGATTAGGTGTATAGCCATGTGATTTGGCTTATTTTGGTATATATAGCTATGTATATATATATTTATATGTACATATGCCTTTTTGTGATGTGATTTAAAATTTCCATGTGAATGGTTGTTTTTGGATTGGTAGCTTGAGTACCAAATAGTTGAAATTGAGATTGGTATGTTTGTGGTTTTAGGCAAAATAGTGCATAATTAAAAGTGACCATTTAAGTGATTTGAGAATGTGAAATTTGTATGAATTGAAAGGTTTATTGTGACTACTTGTGTGTCTTATGGTTGATGGTATGGAATTAGCATGAATTAGGCTTGGTTGAGATTGGTTTGAATGCCAATTTATGCCATGTTATATGCCATTTGAATTGTGTAGGTGAGAAAAATGGCTTGGAAAATAGCCTATTTTTGTCCACACTGGTAGAGACACGGGCCTAAGTCTTAGCCGTGTGTGACACACAATCAGGTGACATGGTCGTGGGTCCCTTTGTGTTTAATTAGAAACCAAGTCAGTATACTCCAAACGGGCATGTGACTTGGTCGTATGGCATAAGTCAGTATACCCTACAGGTTCAGCATGGCCTAGCACACGGCCTGGCACATGGGCGTGTGAGACCATTTCAAATGGCACACGGGCTTGTCACACGGTCGTGTGGTTGGCAATGTGTGACCTAAGTCAAGGAGTTACACGGGGTCAGACACGGGCTGAGACATGACCATATGATCTTATTCTGAATGTCCACATGGCCTGTGACACGAGTATGTCTTTGGCCGTGTGAGACACACGGCCGGGCCACACGGGCGTGTCTCCCCTGTAATTTGAAAAATTTTCTAAGTTTTTTTAAAAATTTCCTAAGTTATCGGGTTAGTCCCGAACCACTTCTAATGCATGATGTGGGCCTTGTAGGCTCGTATTAGGGACGATATGAATGAATGTGAATGATTTTTATCTTGTAATGGAAGATGTATGAGAAATGCATGTTCATTTAAGTAATAAGTTTGGTAATGCTCTGTAATCCTATTTCAGCGAGTGATATGGGTTAGGGTGTTATAGGTGGAGTTTGGACTTCATTTATTACCAGGTACTGCTCCGGTGTCTATTGCACCCTACCGGATGGCACCAAAAGAGCTGACCAAGCTAAAAGCGCAGTTTCAGGGACTCATTGATAGAGGATTCATTTGACCGAGTGTGTCTTCGTGGGGGGCACCGGTATTGTTTGTTAAGAAGAAAAATAGGTCAATGAGAATGTGCATAGATTATATACAGTTGAACAAGTTGACAATCAAGAATATGTACCCGTTACCGAAAATTGACGACTTATTCGACCAATTTCAAGGGGAATCCATTTTCTCCAAAATCAATTTGCGATACGGTTACCATCAGCTCAAAGTCAAGGAGGCTGATGTGTACAAAACCGCCTTCAGGACTCATTACAGACATTACGAGTTCTTGGTGATGCCTTTCAGTTTAACGAATGCCCCGACGACATTTATGGATTTAATGAATCGGGTGTTCCAACCGTACTTAGATCAATCTGTAGTGGTTTTTATCGATGATATCCTGATCTACTCTAAAATTGAAACTAAGCATAATGATCATCTTCGCATTGTACTTCAGATACTCCGAGAAAAACAGTGTATGCCAAGTTCAGTAAGTGCGAGTTTTGTTGCAAGAGGTCACTTTTCTAGGTCATGTGGTGACGGTGGAAGGGATTCAAGTTGATTCCAAGAAAATAGAAGCTATTGTTGAGTGGAAGTAGCCGAAAAATGCATCTAAGCTTCGTAGCTTCCTGGGTTTAGCTGGTTACTACAAAAGGTTCGTTGAAGGATTTTTTCTAATTGTGTCACCCTGACAAAGCTGCTACGTAAGATTGTGCTCCATTCGTATGGTCTAAGGCACAACAATCTAGTTTCGATAAACTCAAGTCCATTTTGACACAAGCTCCTGTCTTAGTTTAACCAGAATTGGGTCGAGAGCTTGTGGTATACAGTGATGCTTCACATATTGGGTTAGGGTGTGTGCTTATGCAAGACGGTAAGGTAGTCGTTTACACGTCGTGGTAGCTTAAGCCACATGAGGGTAACTACCCTACGCAGGATCTTGAGCTAGTTGCGGTTGTGTTTGCTCTTAAAATCTGGAGACACTATCTATATAGTGAAAAGTGTATTATTAACACTAATCACAAGTGTCTCAAATATTTGTTAACCCGAAAAAAATTAAATCCTCGGTAGTGCCGATGGGTTGAGTTACTTAAAGATTATAATTGTAGATAGAGTATCATCCGGGTAAGGCTAATGTGGAAGGTGATGCCCTAAGCCGTAGAGCGATGACTAATCTGAGAGCAATGTTAGCTCGTCTGAGTTTGGTTGAAGATGGAGGGCTGTTGGCTGAATTACAGGTAAAACCAATTTGGGTGGAGCAGATCAGAGCTAAACAGTTGAGCGATGAGTCTTTAGTCCAGGGTCTGCGCCATGTTGGTTCAAACGAGAATTCTGATTTTAGCTTGGATATCGAAAATGTGTTATGCTTCAAAGGTCGAATTTGTGTACCCAATGATAAGGAATTAAGGCATTTGATTCTACAAGAGGCGCATAATAGTCCCTATGCTATGCAGCTTGGTGGGAATAAAATGTACCAGGATCTTCTAGAGCTTTATTGGTGGCCCAGACTGAAATGAGAGGTAGTCCCTTTTATATCTCACTGTCTAACGTGTCAAAAAGTTCAAGTCGAACATCAGTTGCCCTCTGGACTGCTTCAGCTAGTTAAGATCCCACAATGGAAATGGGAGCGGGTAACAATGGATTTTGTTACGGGGTTGCCTTTAACCCCCACTAAGAAAGATTCAGTTTGGGTCATCGTTGATCGGTTGACCAAAGCAACCCACTTTATTCCTATCTGAACAAATTACTCCTCGTAGAAGTTACCTAAACTGTATATCACCGAAATTGTGAGGCTATACGGAATACCGATCTCAATCATCTCTGACAGAGATCTACGATTTACGTCTTGGTTCTGGAAGAAACTCCATGAGGCTTTAGGCACCTGACTTAATTTCAGTACTGCGTATCACCCTCAGATTGATGGACAGTCGAAGTGGGTTATTCAAATCCTAAAGGATATGCTTCGTTGTTATGTGATAGACTTCAGGGGTAGTTTGGAGGAGTACCTGCCATTGGCGGAGTTTGCGTACAATAATAGCTTCCAGTCTAGTATTTAGATGGCAGCCTACGAGGCCTTATATGGACGTAAGTGTCGTACTCCGTTATGTTGGATAGAATTAAGTGAACACCGGATATTGGGTCCTGAGCTAGTTTCTAAAACTGAAAACACTATGAAAGTAATTCGGGACAGACTAAAAGCCGCATCTGATTGGCAAAAGTCTTATGCTGATTTAAAAAGGAAAGACATCGAGTCTTCTATTGGTGATCAAGTTTTTCTAAGAGTATCACCGTGGAAAAAGGTTCTCCGATTTGGATGCAAGGGCAAGCTAAGCCCGAGCTTCATTGGGCCTTATTGTATCTTGAACTGTGTTAGACTCGTTGCTTACCAATTGGAATTCCCGCCAGAACTAGATTGAATTCATGATGTGTTTCATGTTTTGATGCTAAGAAGGTATCGTTCGGATCCATTGCATATTGTTATTGTTAACGAGATCGAGTTGCGACCAAATTTAACATTCGAAGAGGAACCTATCCAGATTTTGGAATGTGATGTTAAGGTGCAGAGGAAGAAAACTGTTCCTTTAGTAAAAGTTCTGTGGTAGAACCACTGTACTGAGGAAGCCACGTGGGAACATGAAAAGGCAATTTGACGTCTATATCCGTATCTGTTTGAGTCAGTTAAAATTTCAATGTCAAAATTTCTTTTAGGGGGAAAGAGTTGTAACGCCTCAAAATTTTAAGAGTTTAATTGTGTGAATCTGCAGTAATTAAATTTTGGTATCTCTGGTTCTGTGCTCTACTTTTGTGTTTAAGGTCCGAAGTTCGAGAGGCATAGTTAAATTTTTGTTTTTTTTAAATAACATTTATCCGTGTGTTAGGTAGTTAAGTGCAATTCTGGATAAATCAGTGCCAAGAATGAGCCTGCTGGTTCACCGGTTAAGCATTTGTCTGTATTCTATCTAGTTCCGAGCTCAAGTCCTATCGCATGCGTTAGGAAATATTTTTTTTGCAAATGCCGAAAGGTAGGATGGTGGTTAATTTTTGCGTGAATTGGGAAGTATTCGTTGTCTGTAAGGTCGATTTTTTGTAAGTTCCTATAACACCCCTCACCCATATTCAACGCCGGAATAGGGTTACGGAGCATTACCAGACTTATAACATAAATAAACATCCATTTCACATACATCCTCAATAACATGTAATCAACATTCAACACTATTCACATCATCCCTATTACGAGCCTACAAGGCCCAGAAACATGCATTTGAAGTGGTTCGGGACTAAACAGATAGCTCGAAAATTTTTTGAAACACTTAGAAAATTTTTCAAACTACAGGGGACACACGCCCGTGTGGCCCGACCTTGTGTCTCACACGGCCAAAGACGTACCTGTGTCACAGGCCGTGTGGACATTCGAAATGAAGCCACATGGTCATGTCCTAGCTAGTGTTTTACCCCATGTAACTCTCTGACTTGGGTCACACGGCCAACACACACGCCCGTGTGCCCTAAGAAATGGCCATACATGCCCGTGTGCCAAGCTGTATGCTAGGCCAGACCAATCCTGTAGGGTATACTGACTTATGCCATACGGCCAAGTCACACGCCCGTATGCTAAGTCGTGCGGAGCATAGTGACTTGATTTTTAATTCAACACTAGGGGACAAACGGCCGTGTAACATGACCGTGTGTCACACATGTCTAAGACACATGCCTGTGTCTCTGTCCGTGTGGACAAAAATAGGCTATTTACCAAGTTATTTTGCCACCCAAACTTGCTTACACCTACATCAACCCAATTGGCACCAAAACATGTCATATAATAGGCAATTCTAAATCAACTCCAATCAAGCTCAATTCATGATAATCTCATACCATTAACCACAATATACACAAGTATCAATTTTGACAATCTCATTCATGCTAACTCACAATCACAAATCACCTAAATGGCATCTTATAATTATGCATCATTTTGCCTAAACAAATAGGCATACTAATTCTCAAATATTAACCCTTTGACATCCACAATACCTATAATCAACAAGCATCATCTATCCATCAACAAACTCACAACACAAGCCATGTGCACATATATATATACACAACCAAACCAACCAAATTAAGCCAACTCTCATGGATATATACAAAACCAAACTCTTAATATTTACAAGCCATTTCAAATGACTAAATTCATTAATAACATATATACCAACATGACCAAAGTCCCTATACATGCCATATATTCAAAATACTTAAGTTCAAAAGTACCAAAATGATAGTTGGATAGTGTGATGAAGTCTCTGACGATTCCCAAATCTGAGCTAGCTTTGATTTCACTATTACACACGAGAAAATAAACAAAGTAAGCTATAAAGCTTAGTAAGTTCGTATAGTATTAAAATCAACTTACCATATATGAACAACTTAAGCAAATAAAACTTAACATAACATAATTCATATTGAATCATCAACCTACCATATATTCATTCAAAAAGTTAGATATAACTTTCATAAATTCTTCATTTCAATACTTGTATGGTTCATGTACATACCTGTATCACCTCGTATCAACTTTTGCACAACCACATCTCTAATATACCCATTGAACTATTCGGAATACTATCACATACTCGGGAAACTCGCACCATAAGTGCCTTATATAGCTGAAGCTATCTTAATCTCGTATCACATATAATGCTCACTCTTGAGCTATCAACGGGTTTGCTCTCACAAGCTGACTGTCATGATGAAGCTACACAGTGCTGCTCAGACGAGCTAATGAGTATCAGCAAGACATGCCGAATAACTCAGCCACCAGTAGGACGTACAGACCAGCACCTAAATCATATAACCTCCTAATGACATGTCATTTGTATCCTAATCTATTCCTAAGGTTCAATCGGGATTTCTCGCTTGTTGAATCATTGCTGAACATGTCCATAGTGTCGTATTCACAATTTATGCAATGATAAAGCATTTAAAACATAATTGTAACAATGTTTACTACATATGAACTTACCTTGAATGCAAAAACGACGAAACGAGTCGATTAGTCCAAAATCTTGTTCTTTCCCCGATCTAAATCCGTATTTTGCTTTTCTTGATCTAAATGTAATTAAAGTTAACTTATTTAATTATCACTCTATTCAATTTAGTCCAAAACACATATTAAGGCAATTTTATATTTTTACCCTTAACATTTCAACATTTTTACAATTTAGTCATTATTTCATAAAATTACAGATTCATGCATTTCAACCAAAGCCCATGCTAACCAAATTTCAATTAGGTCTCTAACAGTCCATATTTTTCATTTATTTCACAATTTAACCATAAAATTTACACATTTTCACAATTTAATCCCTAATTGGACATTTTACTAAAAATTACTTAACAAATGTTGTTTATCTAACAAAAAGCATGCATTTTCTACCATTAAACATCAAAACACATATAGATTGATCAATAGCAAAACTGTAAACCTATAACAGTTTTGCAAATTAGTCCCTGGGCTGGCTAGATTAAGCTGCAACAATCTCAAAAACATAAAAATCAATAAAAACGGGACCAAAATGTACTTACATGCATAGATGATAGTTGGCCAAACCTTGAATTTTCTTTAATGGTGTTTCTAAGTCTAATTTTTGGTGGAAAATCTCATGAAGAAGATGATATCTTATTTTATGTTATTTTTACTTAAGTTTATTTATTAATTTACTAAACTAACCTTGGCTATTAACATTAAAATCACACAATTAAGTTTCCATCTTTGTCCAATCAAATAAAAAATGGTCTATTTACTACATAAGGGCCTCCACTTTAAGGTTCTATAGCTATTAGACACCTTTAGCTAATAGAACTCAAGTTTTACACTTTACGCGATTTAGTCTTTTTTCTCAAATTAAGCATTTAAACGATAAAATTTCTTAACGAAACTTTCACACAATCATTTTATCATACTATAAACATTAAAATAATAATAAAATAATTATTTTGACTTTATATTTGTGGTCTCAAAACCACTATTCTGATTTGACTAAAAACGGGTTGTTACAACTCTTCCCCCTTAGGAATTTTCGTCCCCGAAAATCTTATCAGAAAATAGGTTAGGGTACTGTTTTCTCATAGTTTCCTTGGGTTCCTATGTGGCTTCTTTGACCCCATGAAGTTTCCACAAAAATTTCACCAAAGCTATGTTTTTATTTCTCGATCCTTTAACCTCTCGAGCTAATATTCTAATCGGGTCTTCGTTATACGTCATATCAGGCTGAATTTCTATTTTAGTTAGAGAAATGATATGTGATGGATCTAATCGATACCATCCTAATATTGACACATGAAATACATTGTGGATCTTTTCTAACTCTAATGGAAAAGCTAGCCGATATGCGACTGGCCCCTATTCTTTTGATAATCTCATACGGCCTAATAAATCGCGGACTCAATTTTCCTTTTCGACCAAAATGAAGTATTTTCTTCCACGGAGATACTTTCAGAAATACCCTATCACTGATCTAAAATTCAATGTCTTTACATTTTAAATCTGCATATGATTTATGTCGATCTGAAGCTACTTTTAAACAGTTGCAAATTATATTCACTTTATCTTCAATTTTTCTAATCAAATCAACCTCATGAATCTTTTTCTCACTAAGCTCAGTCCAGTACACCAGAGTTTGGCATTTATGACCATGCAATGCTTCATACGATGCCATCTTTATGCTCGATTGAAAACTATTGTTAGATGCGAATTCAACTAATGGTAAGTACTTCCCCCAATTGCCTTCAAACTCTAAAACTTAACAACGAAGCATATGTTCGAGAATCTGAATTACTCTCTCAGACTGACTGTTGGTTTGCAGATGAAATGCAGTACTAAAGTGCAACCACGTACCTAAAGTTTTTTGCAATTTCTTCCAAAATCGTGACGTAAACCTCAGATCTCTATCTGAAATAATGGAAACTGGCACCTCGTGCAATCTAAAGATTTCAGAAATGTACAATTCAGCCAATTAATCAAGTGAATAGTCTGTATGTACCGGAATGTAATGTGCCGATTTTGTTAGTTGATCAACGACAACCCAAATAACATCTTTCTTTTTCGGAGATAGTGGCAATCCCGATACGAAATCCATCGTAACTCTATCCCATTCCCACTCTGGTATCATCACAGGATGTAGTAATCCCGAAGGCACTTGACTTCAGCTTTAAATTGTTGACAAACCAAGCATCTCAATACAAACTCTGAAATGTCTCGTTTTATGCTCTTCCACCAATATAATTATTTCAGATCATTATACATTTTTGTACTCCCTGGAGTATGGATAAACAACCACTATGTGCTTCGTGTAAAATTTTTTGAATGAGCTCGAAATTCTTTAGTACGCAAATTCTACCTCGGAACATTAAACAATCATCGGATCTGATCTGATAGTCTGAATCACTATTCGACTCACATTGCACTCTTTTAGCTTGCAAATCATTATCACACTTCTAAGCTTCAAATTTTTTTTGAAGAAATAACGATTTAGCTCTTAACTTAGCTAAAATCGAACCATCATCAGACAAGGTTAACTGCGTATTCATTACTTGCAAAGCAAATAAAGGTTTTCTACTCAGAGCATTTGTGACTGCATTTGCTTTCCCTAGATGATAATCAATCACTAACTCATAGTCTTTCAACAGCTCGAGCCATCTTCATTATCGCAACTTCAAATATTTCTGAGTCATTATATACTTTAAGCTCTTGTGATCGGTCAAAATATGGCACTTTTCACCGTATAAATGATGTCACCAAATCTTCAATGCAAAAACAATAGCAGCCAATTCTAAATCGTGCGTCAGATAATTCTTTTCGTGTGGTTTCAATTGTTTAGAGGCATAAGCTATCACTTTACCCTATTGCAACAAAACACAACCCAAACTGTTCAATGACTCGTCGCTAAAAATCACAAACTGTTTACCTGACTCAGGTTGAACCAAAACTGGTGCCTCAGTTCATAATGCTTTCAACTGTTCAAAAATCTATTGACATTTCTCGAACCGTTTGAATTTCACATCTTTCTATAGCAATCTGGTCATTGGTGTCGCAATCATCAAGAATCCTTTTACAAAATACCGATAATAGCCAGCTAATCCCAGAAAGCTTTTGAATTCGGATACGTTTCTTGGTGGTTTTCGGTCAACAACTATGAAAATCTTGCTCGGATCAATACGGATACCTTTTGTTGAAACAATATGTACCAAAAATCTGACTTCTCAGAGCCAAAACTCACATTTACTAAATTTAGCAAACAATTGCTTATCTCTCAAGGTTTGTAATACAATCTTTAAATGCTCAGCATGCTCGGACTCATCTCGTGAACAGATTAGAATGTCTTCAATGAATACAACCATAAGTTTGTCTAAATACAGTTTAAAGATTCGATTTATCAAATCCATAAAAACTACAAGAGCATTAGTTAATCTGAAAGGCATAATAAGAAATTCAGAATGCCCGTACCTTGTTCTGAACGTAATTTTCAACATATTCGAATCTTTAACTCGTAACTTATAATAACTAGATCTCAAATAAATCTTCGAGAACATTGTTGCTCCCTTCAACTGATCAAATAAATCATCAATTCTCGGCAAAGGATACTTATTCTTTATCGTAACCTTGTTGAGCTGACGATAATCAATACAAAGTCTAATTGATCCGTCTTTCTTCTTTACAAACAATATTGGTGCACCCCAGGGCAAAAAACTAGGTCGTGCAAAACCTCTATCAGTTAACTCTTGCAACTTGTGACAGCCCTAATTTGACCCTAGTCAGGAAGTGGTTTCGGGACCACAAAACCGAGTCACGATAATAATTAAATATTATATTCTATGCTTATTATATGTGAAAGTGCATGTGTGAAAGTATCGTGTCTTAACTTTGTCATTTGAATGTGAAATTTACTAAAAAGGACTTGTGTGATAAAACTTAAAAATGTGATAGGTAGAATTTAGAGGGCCAAAAAATGCATGGTATATTACAAGGAGGACTTGCATGTCAAATGGACCACTATTAAATTAGTGGACGGCAATGATGTTAGATGATAAGAAAAATATGTATTTTGTATTGTAAAATAATAACCTAATGAATATTATATGCATTCCATATTAGTATTATAATATTTAATGATATTATAAGAGGAAATTTATAAATTATTAAAAGTAAATAGGTGAGAAAAACAAAGTTTTCATCCATTCTTTCTTTCATTTTGCCGAAATTTAAAGAATAAGTAAAACAAAAGGTTCTTGGATATTCGGCCTTGGTGTTCCTAATTTGAGGTATGTTTGATTTTATTTCTTGATAATTTATGTGAAATTGTGTTAATTGCTAAGCTCCTTTCATAGCCCATGACTTAATTTTTGTTATTGGTTTGAAGTGATGTATTCGACTATAGGTTGTTCGGGTGTCTTTGAAGGTGTTTGATGTTTTTGGTATTAAATGTGATGATAGATGAGTTGAGCTTGATGAATAAGGATAGTTGTGGTTAGATAGATAGATGGTAATCGGCTATTAGAGTGTAATGCAAAGAAAGTTTAGTGTTGGATTTTTTAAATGGTTTAAAAGGAGCATTCGACCATAATGAAATATTATGATGAAGTGATGTTAAATGCTTTGAATTTTGAGTATAATGTTATAAGTTGAATTTAAGCTTGTTAAATTTGCTCTTAATATTTCCGGATAAGTTACTTAGTTAAGCTTGTTAAAGTTGCTCTTAATATTTTCGGATAAGTTTCTTAGTTAAGCTTGTTAAATTTGCTCTTAATATTTCAGGATAAGTTACTTAGTTAAGCTTGTTAAATTTGCTCTTAATATTTCCGGATAAGTTACTTAGTTAAGCTTGTTAAATTTGCCCTTATTATTTCCGGATAAGTTACTTAGTTAAAGAAAATTTTTAAAGTACTTAGTTAATTGATACTACGTTAATGGTGTGTGTATAAATCAATATAAACTTTGTATATGTACTAAAGGTGTACATGAGGAAATGTTAAATTAATTGTACTAAATTGCTTTATGTGATTAAAAATGTGTATGACCATTTTGTATTTGAACTAAAAGTAGCTATATGGCCTATTAAATTTCTTGTCATATTCGGCCATAAGCTAGCATGATGGGACTTTAATAAGTTAAATTTTGTTTGAATTAGCTCAAGAGCATAGAGAACCAAGGTTGGACAGGGGAAAAGAGAAAGTAGTTGAATAGCCGATCCGAGACTGTTCGAATATATTCGAGGTAAGTTTTAAGTAGTTAAATATATATAATATTCGATAATGACATGACAGATTATGAGAATTAAGTATTACTTGTCATATATGCATATGGCCGAATGGCATTTATAAAGGAAGTAAAATGTGATATGCTTCTATGATCAAATGATAATGTTAGATGAATATGAGTAAGATATTACGTGTAAACTATCAAATGATAAATGTGAGTGATGAAATGAAATAAAAGTGAATAAAATGTGGGATAATATGTTCGAATGATGGTGGTACCTAATTTGGTGTGATTGTGTTATATGAAACTTGTTGATTTGAATATTGTACAGATACTATTCGGGCCTTTGAGCCTAGCAGGCTATAATGCCTGTGAAATGATATCGGGTTTCGAGCCTAGCAGGCGAAATGTCAGTGAATGAATTCGGGCTTTAAACCTAGCAGGCTGAATGCCGGTGATTTGATAAAAGTCTAAAACTAAGATACCTCGTGTTAGAATGACAAATGAATACATTCAATACGTTAAGTTGGCCAGTGCATGACACGTGCTTAAATGTGAGTTTGATTTGAATTGAATCATAAGTGTATAATGTGATATATATGTGAATAAATGTTATAAGCTGTATCTATGATCATGATTCATTCATCAAAAGGTAAAAGTATGTAAAAGTAATTGATTTATGTATGTTATATGAATTTAGATTAAGTGAGATAAGAATGCTAAATATGTATTATGTGCTTGTGTATATTTGTCCAAGTGACAGTATATCTAGAAAATCACCTCTTGAGAAATTGAATAATCGATATATAATTAAGTTTATTTGTTGCATTGCTTAAAACTTACTAAGCTTTTGGAAGCTTACTTCGTTTGTTACGTTTCTCTGTTTATAGATTGTTGACTCAGTCACCGCTTGGAAAGGATCGTCGACAACTCGTCACACTATCTATCATTTTGGTATTACTATGTTTTGAAGCTAGTATGGCATGTATAGAATAGACTTAAGTGAATGGTATTTTTGAGATGTTGTTATATATGGGCCATGCGAATATGGCATCTTTTGAATGTTTGTATAAAGTTTTTGAATGCATATAAAAGTTAATGTTCATATATCTGTATGATTGTACAAATGTGGTATTTGGGTTGGTAATACTTCATAACCCATTCCGGCCACGGATACGGGTTATAAGGGTGTTACACAACTGAGATTTCAACTCTTTCAATTCTGTTGGAGCCATTCTATACGGAGCTATTGATATTGGTGATGTTCCTGTTACTAATTCAATGGCAAACTCAACCTCTCTGATCAGTGGCAACCCTAGTAACTCTTCTAGAAACACATCTAGATACTTACAAACTACTGGTACTAATTCAATCTTTGATTCAGACACTTTTGTATCCAGTACATAAGCAAGATAAGCTTTGCAACCTTTCCTCACATACTTCTGAGCTAACATCGATGATATCACAACAGGTAATCCACTCGATTCATCAGATTCAATCCGAAGGATTTCATTATTCTAACATTTCAATTCAATATCCTTTCGTCTACAATTCACAACAGCATCATGCAAAAATAACCAATCCATACCTAGTATCACATCGAATTCATCACATGGCAAAAGCATCAAACCAGCCGAAAAACAGTAATTTTGAATCATCAAAAGATAGCTCTTGCAAACTTTATCAACTAAAACATATTTACCTAAGGGGTTCGACACTTTAATCACAAACTCAATAGACTCAATAGGCAAACTCTTACTAGACACAAAATTCATACAAATATATGAATGAGTTGATCCAAGATCAATTAATGCAATTACATTAGTGTCATAAAGAGAAAATGTACTGGTGATAACATCTGGTGATGATGCATCTTCACAAGCGCGAATAGCGTAAGCTCTGGTAGGTGCTCTAACCTCAAATCTCAAAGCTGAATCTTTTGTTGCACCTTTATTACTGGTTACATTCCCTGTATTTCTAGGTGGCCTTTCTTTAGTAGTTGTGTTACTCGGTCTTGCATTCTGGAATTTATCTTTCTCGGTTAACTTCGGACAATCTCAAATGAAATGATCTTGTGAGCCACTTCTAAAACAACCTCTATTATTCATCCAGCACTCACCAAAATGTCATCGACCACACTATTGACACTCGGGTTTATTATTTCTCACACTGCCAACACTTGATACTGATGTAGATTGTTTTTTAGGACTTGAGTATTGTTTTCCACGACCTCTATTTGGATACTCGATTGAAGCATTCGAATGAATATATGAATCTCATGATTTCTCTGACGAGGATTGATATGGTTTATGTAACACCCCTTACCCGTATCCGATGTCGGGACATTCCAAAGGAGTTGCAAATAGATCCGTGGGTTCACCAATCATTGAAGGTTCTAGAACTGCTAAGCCCACGTTACAAGCAATAGTACAGAGAATTACTACTGGAAAAATATATAAAAGATCATTGGGCCATGCGGGTTAAAAAAGAAAAAAGCATTCGTACTCTCATAACTCAAGTCAAATAACTCTCAAAATGCTCAAAAAAAATCCTTAGGCATTCTTTTATTGAGTGGTCTCTAACCCTTTTTTTGTTTGTCTCGTTTAAAATCTATTTCGATTCTTCATTTTAATCTAGTTGTTAAGAAAATTGAAAAGGGTATTTCCTTGTTCTAGGATCTTTTATCTTTGCCTTGAATCATTGGGTGCAAAAATCGGGTCATAAAATTTCTTTTAATTCAAACTTTTCAAACACATGCATGTTGTCCCTTAATTGGGTCTACGAAGCCCAAAAAAAACATCGGGATTAATTTGGGACTAAACTGAGAGCTCTGAGAAGATTCGGGAAAACTTAGGAAATTTTCCCAAGAAACAGGTCACGCGCCTGTGTGGACATAGGGACACGCCTGTGTCCTCAGGACGTATAACTTCCTGTTTATGACGTCAGCATGTAAATTGAACCACACGGCTGGGCCACACGCCCGTGTCTCCAAGCTGTGTCCCTCACACTGTTGAGACACACGACCGTGTCTCAGCCCGTGTGGCTAACACTTAGGCTATTTTCCAAGCCATATTTCTCACCCATTTAATCATTTATCTTCACTAACATTTTAATACATTTATGAATCAATTAAAGGTATTCAACCAAGCCTTATAATTATCATCGTTTGTTCATTTCATAGCCATATCAATCATGATAAAATCATAATAATTTGAATCTCAAACTTACTAAATACAAGCCATACCAATGGCTAGTTACAGTTATAAAATTCATAAGCCAACATTGACTAATCAATTAATATATATCAGCCATATCTGTGTAATTTAAATATATTTTCATAACAACTTATCTTGATTTCATATTTGAGCTTAAATAACCAAAGTATTTGAAATATCTTTTTTATTCAATTAGTACACATGAGATACATAATTCCATAATTATGAATGAACACATTTATCAAACATATTCCATATTCATATATCAATGTCTCATGTCTCCTTATATCAATAACCGTCATTTTCATGAATTTTGAGTTCAATTTCATAATTATTTGTCTCGTGTTCAGTTTATTCCATGTCAGAACTTTATTCATTAAATTATTTGAAATATCAATACATATGGACAGTACACTCAAGATGAACTATTATATAATTACAAATGAATGCATTCATCAACCAAGTTCTATATTGTAATAGCCTAAATTTACCCGGGCCTGTGAAATAAATAAATAAATAAATATAAAAAAACAAAAAAAAATTATTTATAGTCCATTTACAAAGCCCAAAATCTATTAACCCTATACCAATTAACCCTATACCCGGTTGGCCTAAACCCAAACCCAAATACCCAGACCAGACCCAAACTAGCAAGGCCTAGTGCCTAAACCAAATCTGGAAACCCTCGGGTTTCTAGAAACTCCAGGCCGCAAGTACCCCAAGCGTCACGCCCTTTCGTCTCGTGCCATTCCAGTAGGTTTCGTCGGCGCCATGACTCTGGCTTTATATTACGCCGCAATCGGCGCGTGAATCGACGCCAGCATATTCACTGAAGGATTTCTCGCTGGAACCTGCAAAAAGGGAAAGAAGAACAGTAGCAAATATGGAAAGAAAATAAAATTAAAGATTGTAAATTTGTTTTCAGTGGCTATAAAAGCCAGAATCAAGAAAATGTAACGACTACGTTTTTTTGGATATACATACAGATTCAATAAAAAGAACACAGTTATATATAGATATACGTAATAAAAGAGATGAAAACAGTTGACAGAATAGAGGTGATTATACTTTTTTTTTATTTTTTTCTCCATATATATATATATATATATATATATAAGTACCAGAATAAGGGAAAAGAAATTTTTACCTTTGCGAAAAAATCGAAGTTTTCCAGTTTCCGGCCGCCGCAAGAGGTGGTGATGACGGTGGCGCATAAGCGCGTGTAAGTCCCTAGACGGTGGCTCAGCAGAGCTCTGAGAGCTGGCTTTCAACCCTCTTCAGAGGATTCTTTGAGGTTTTTTTTTAAATCGGGTTAGAAATGAAATTTTAGGTTAAAATTTGGCTTATATAGCCTAATGAAAACGATGTCATTTAGCTTAAAACAATAAGCTTCAAAACGGCATCGTTTTAAGGCCGAGGATCCGCGTGTTGACCATGACCAGGGGAAGGATCCGCGTGTTTTTGATAAATGGGCAAATTGCTCAATCGATCCTTCCGCTTTTTCAAAAATTTATAATTTTATTTTTAAATTGGCCCTAACTTTTATATTTGTTTCAATTGGGTCCCAATGGTCATTAAAGACTATTCAGGGAACGACGTCGTTTTTGGGATTAGGGCTAATTGCCCAGTGAGTCCTCTGAATTTAACGCGTATTTCAATTAGGCCCAAAATTTTCATTTATTTTGTAATTAATCCTAAATTTTTTTTAATTAAATTGAATTTTAATCCTTTTTATATATTTGATTCATTTTAAATTTTATGTGTATTATTCATTCTTATAAACGTTAGTTATATGTAAAATAATATATGTTATTATATACATTTTTATAAATTTTTATTATATGTTATATTTTATTATATATATTATTTATTCTATTATATTTATATTTTATTATATGTTATATATTTTTACTATATATATATTATTTATTTTACTATATTTTTATATGTAAAATTACTTATTATATCATTTTTATATTTTATCTATCATATAGTTTATATCATTATATACTTTGTTTATAAATTTTATTACATGTTATATATTTTATCATACATTATTCCTTACATTACATTTATTTTATTATAAAATATATATTATTTTATTACTTATTAATTATATTAGTTTTAATTTTTATAAATAGGTGTAATATCAATATTTAGCACATTATTTTTTTAATATATTAAGTTATTATATCCTATAATATGATTTATATATGTATATATCAATTTTTTTTTTAAAAAGGGGTTCTCCTTTATCATTCTTATATTATGCTAAATATTTTTAAATATCTTTATTTTTATCTTATTTGATTTAAATTTAATATGTTTATAATTTGCTTATTTTTTAGTATTATTTTAGTAGGTTAAATTTTTATAGATTATTTGTTATTTTATGTTATTTGTTTTTACATATTCGCCATGAAAATTAATTATTTGTGTTGATTGAAGTTACATTTGCATGAAATATTATTGTATATATATTATGCAATTTATATTGTTGTATTCATTATGCTCTACGTTGTATTTTGCATGTAACGATAATGCATGTATATTTTATGTTATCTATGATCATATATAGAATGATATCATATATTGTGTAATTTATGCCATTATTCGTCATCTTTATTATATTTGCATGGAATGTTAAAAAAAGTATCATATAGGTTAATTTATTTAATATTAATTCTTTGTAATATGTTAAATGCATCATCACTTTAAAGAACTTTTATATTTCATTCGATCCAAAAAGAATTTAAAAAAATAAGGCAATATTTTTTTGGTAGTTAGGAATTCGAGAAGTAGTGCCCTAACATGCTGGGTTGCGATTTCCCGTTTGTCTAAATACCTAAAATATCCTTCTAAATAAGTTTCGAAAATTACAAGATGATTGTAGTTACAAAAGTTTAAAAATATCGTGTCCAATCATGCTGGATGTGATGTTTATATTCTTTTGAAGCAATGAAATCTTGATTCTTTTTAACTCAAATTATTACGGTTTTAAAAGAGACCTTATTTCTAAATTCTTTCAAAATTTTGACATTAAGACAAAATTATTCAATTTGGTACCAATTTTGGGCGTTACAAGGGTGCTAATCCTTCCTCGTACGTAACCAACTCCCGAACCTGTTTTCTCATAATTTCATAGACTAAAATGTTTTATAAAGTGATCCAATCACACTTTAAAAGGTTGGTGGCGACTCCTGTCTTTTCAAAAGTCTCGTTTTAAAAAAAAAAAAAGAGGTTTCGACACTCATGTCATATCAACTCATACTTCCTTATATCACATAGTTCCATGTAACACTTACCAAACTTTGTCAAATTAGTGAACGTCTTACGGAATTAAGTACTTCATTTTCTTGATGCCGTAGTTCAACTATGGTCTTACACATCTTCACATAATGATGCCATAGCCCAGCTATGGTCTTACACATATTCACATATCACATATCGATGTCATAGCCCAGCTATGGTCTTACACGGATCACATATCACATATCGATGCCATAGCCCAACTATGGTCTTACACAAATCACATATCTCACTGATGCCATATCCCAGATATGGTCTTATACAGTAGCATATATCACACCGATGCCATATCCCAGATATGGTCTTATACGAAAGCACATAATCACATCTCTCTGATGCCATAGCCCAGCTATGGTCTTATACAGAAATCACATGATCACATCACACCGATGTCATAGCCCAGCTATGGTCTTATACAGAAATCACATATCACATGTTGCCATGGTCCAACCATAGTCTTTTCCGTCAATTCGATTTAGTCACTGAACGAAAGTACTCAACCCTGCGTTCCACTCAATTTGAACATTTAGTTCAATTTTCATACTTTTTTAATATTTACAATTTAATAATGAACATATGAAATAAAACATTATATCATTACTAATTCAACGTTTATTGTTTATAATCAGGCATGTAATCAATTTATACACAAGTCATTCATATATTTTTCCTCCTCCTCCTCTCCATCCACATCCTTGGTATAAATAACACACTTGTAAGTAACCTTATCCATAATTTTCACTAATTACTTATGTGAATATTCAAGCTATCCACCCGTGTTATAGTCACTAAATTATTTATATCTGAAGCTACGGAACTCCAAATTAAGATTCTCTAATTTTCACTGAAACTAGACTCATATATCTTCTTACCATAAAATTTTTAAAATTTTTGGTTTAGCTAATAAGTACATTTTATTCTTTAAAATCACCCCTATTTTGTTATCTGATAGCTCTGACCCTTCTTCACTAAAAATTAATTATCTCTTCATATAGGATTCGAATGATCTTTCTGTTTATTCTTATTGAAAATAGACTCATTTAGAATTCTATAAATATAAATTTAAGCCTCTAATTATTTTTCTTAAATTTTTTATGATTTTTCAAAATCAGAACAGGGGAACCCAAATTCATTCTGACCCTTTCTCATACAATTCATTATATCTCATGATTTACAAATCCATTGCTTACATCGTTTCTTCTATGAGAAACTAGACTCAATAAAATTTAATTTCTTATTTTGTTCATCTTCTAATTCGATTTCTACAATTTATGGTGATATTTCAAAGTTAGTCTCTGCTTTCTGTGTCCAAAATTGTTTTAGTGCAAATCGCTTTATTACCATTTTTCTCCTAAGCTTTTAATAAATAACAATTTCGTCCCTACTCAATTAGCCTCTCAATTAAGATGATTTTTCTCAATTAACACTTTATTCTATCACTTTAAACTACTTACAACCTTTGGAAATCGTAATTTCAGCACTAGACTTTAATTCCAAACATTTTCACAATTAGGTCCAAAAATCAATTTCCATCAATTTTACTTGATAAAATTATCATATATCAAAATTAAAGCTTCAATTCTATGTTTATTCATCATATGCTTCCAGCACTCATCCATAACAACTTTAAAAATTAACCATGAAATCAAAAACTAATGAGATAGTAAGTTGGACCCAATTGTAAAAGTCCAAAAAATACAAAAATTATAAGAAAAGGGCAAGAAATAAACTCACAGCTTAAAAGCTCTCTCCCATGCCTGTCTGGCCGAAATTATGAGAAGAATGGCCTAGAAATCTCTTTCAATTTCTATTTATTAGTTTAATTTTGTAAAATTTACCATTTTACCCTTAGTTCACCTAATTTCAGATTTTTTTCTTGCTTATGCCGCCTCATCCATTCAATTTAGGCTAATTTGCCTTTTAAGTCCTCCCTCATTTGACACTTGAGCTATTTAATCATTCTAGCAAGTTTTATACCTTTTTCAATTTAGTCCTTTTTTATTAATTGACTATCCAAACGTTAAAATTTTCCAACGAAACTTTAATACTAACTCAACGACACTCCATAAATATTTATAAAAATATTTATGGCTCGACTTATGCATTCGAGGTCTTGATACCTCGTTTTAGACCCAATTTACCTATTAAATTCTTTTTTTAAATCATAAAATTCACTAATTCAAATTTTTTTCTAAATTCACACTTGACCCATAATTATTAATTCATTAAATTTTCAAACTTACTTGTCGGATTTAGTGATCCCAAATCACTTTTTCCAACACCACTAAAAATTGGGTTGTTACAACTCTCCCCCTTTAAGAAATTTCGTCCTCGAAATTTCTCACTTGATAAAAGTCATCAAATCAAGTCTTTCTATTTTATTCTTAATGATATAACACAAATAAATCCATCATAACTCATTTCGATTCAGAACTCGTATCAGAAGTCACATAAGAACTTGATGTTATACCAAATTTAGCTGAACGGCCATAACATCCTCATGTCACAACTTTATCATTAACAGTATAATTATCAAAAATAAAAATATTCCCAGTAATCTTCTATCGAATCATAATCGAGAAATCCAGATTATCAACTATCGAATAATAACATATCAAGGTACTCTTTTCTTCATACTGAGAAAACAGCTCAAACTCACAATCTTTCAAAATTCTCTTAACATGTTAATCAAAAATCTTTTCAACCGTATTAGTTCGAGGAAACAAATATCCTGCTTGAACTCATTGACTTTATTCAAACTTACCTGAGGAAAGAAAACTACTATGCAATTTAAACTTGTGCTCTCACCATTTATACCCTTGCCGATGTTAACTTCTTCCATGAAAATTAAAGAAATCCTGATACCAGAATCACCACATTCCTATTATCGAATCCATAAATACAATCATAATAAACATAGCCATCACATACCAAAGAACATACTTTAAAGATGAGCTATGTCCGATAATTTACACAATAAGGATGATAAGAAAACCCAAATGTGATACCATACCGGAAGTCTGAGAACATAACTCACAAGAAGATAATAAAGATCTTGATAATTCCTCAGAGAAAGCCAGAAGAAGAATACTGCTTACTGACTCTGGACTTCCATCATAACAGAGATAATATATTTCCCGCATGTATAAAAAAAACCATAATCAATAGAAACATAAGAATAGTCTCACATATTTTTTTTTTACCATTAACTTCATTTCCAACATATTAGAATAGAATTCCAAAGAGATGAAGAAATACCGATCATAAACCGACCAGACCAATAGGGCTTTCATCTATCATCATAGTTAACTAGCATTCTCAGAACATCAGAACTCCATCAGAAACTGAACAACTACACACATATCTCTAAGGGTAAAAGAATATATAGAATACCCAGAAAAGATCATCATATTCGTTTCAACTGTAACTATCACACACAGACATCTTTACTACTCAATTATCATTTTTCTGACTAATTCTGTCATCATGAACCCCGCATCATTCCATTTACTAATGAAAACTAATTCAGTAAAAACTTCAGCAAACACATACTTCAGATATCATATCTGAATAAGTCAACTAGCTGAGGTTAACTTTTTCTTTAACCGTAACATTGCATAATCTGAATGATCTTTAGAATAATCTGATTTTTTTTTTTAAAAAATTGTATTCACTTATCAAACTATTTTCAACTCTGTCTGCATTACTAATATTCCACCACCGTACTCTTTAGTTTCACACTTGTGAACTTATTCAACATAATTCTCGTGAATTTTCGTTATAAAATACCACATTAGTAAGGGGGTGAGGTCGTAAAGCCTCTAATTGAATTCTCATAAATACACACATATGACTTAGCATTCATCAACAACATCATATCATCACAATTACATAATTCACTTCAAGCAAATTAACATACATAATTATGTTACACGAACTTTTCAATTATCCTTTTCAAACAAGTATACTTAAACATACATTCCATGAATTTTTAAGTAAGTTTACTCATAGCATTTACTTAACCAAACAAGTCAGGCACATAACATCATATAAATGCCACACAAACATAGATAAGCTTTTCACAATATAAACTTTCATTTCATTCACGTTTCCACATTTCTCAACTTATGGTTATCTCATTTCATACATTATCACATACATATCATTAACTTCTATTCATACCTTTCTAAGTTCCATCACATCATAAGCACATTTCAAATATCTCAATATCACTTTTAGTACTATCGAAAATAGCTCAGTTGTAAAGCATCTTTGTCTATAAGTAAAACAAATATTAGATCAGATCATACACATCACACTATCACAGATTTATATGGCATGTATTTCTAGACACTTTACACATCTCAATTGTTCCAAGAATTGGCTAAACTAAAGCTCTGATACCACTAAAATGTAACACCCCTTACCCGTATCCGATGCTAGGACAAGGTACGAGGCATTACCAAACCTAAACATACACATACATCTAAAAATCGGGCCATAAAATTTCTTTTAATTCGAACTTTTCAAACACATGCATGTTGTCCCTTAATTGTGTCTACGAAGCCCAAAACAAACATCGAGATTAATTTGGGACTAAATGAGAGCTCTGAGAAGATTCGGGAAAACTTAAGAAATTTTCCCAAGAAACAGGTCACGCGCCCGTTTGGGCATAGGGACATGCCCATGTCCTCAGGACGTATAACTTCCTGTTTATGATGTCAGCATGCAAATCAAACCACACGGTTGGGCCACACGCCCGTGTCTCCAAGTCGTGTCCCTCACACGGTTGAGACACACGATCGTGTCTCAACCCGTGTGGCTAACACTTAGGCTATTTTCCAAGCCATATTTCTCACCCATTTAATCATTTATCTTCACTAACATTTTAATACATTTATGAATCAATTTAAGGTATTCAACCAAGCCTTATAATTATCATTGTTTGTTCATTTCGTAGCAATATCAATCATGATAAAATCAAAATAATTTGAATCCCAAACTTACTAAATACAAGTCATACCAATGGCTAGTTACAGTTATATAATTCATAAGCCAACATTGGCTAATCAATTAATATATATCAGCCATATCTGTGTAATTTAAATATATTTTCATAACAACTTATCTTGATTTCATACTATTTCATATTTGAGCTTAAATAACCAAAGTATTTGAAATATCATCTTTATTCAATTAGTACACATGAGATGCATAGTTCCATAATTATTTGTCTCGTGTTCGTTTATTCCATGTCAGAACTTTATTCATTAAATTATTTGAAAAATCAATACATATGGACAGTACACTCAAGATGAACTATTATATAATCACAAATGAATTCATTCATCAACCAAGTTCTATACTCATGTCATATCAACTCATACTTCCTTATATCACATAGTTCCACGTAACAGTTACCAAACTTTGTTAAATTAGTGAACGTCTTACGGAATTGAGTACTTCGTTTTCTCGATGCCATAGTTCAACTATGGTCTTACACATCTTCACATAATGATGGGCTATGGTCTTACACATATTCACATATCACATATCGATGCCATAGCCCAGCTATGGTCTTACACGAATCACATATCAGATATCGATGCCATAGCCCAACTATGGTCTTACACAAATCACATATCTCACTAATGCCATATCCCAGATATGGTCTTATACAGTAGCATATATCACACCGATGCCATATCCCAGATATGGTCTTATACAGAAGCACATAATCACATCTCTCTGATGCCATAGCCCAGCTATGGTCTTATACGGAAATCACATGATCACATCACACCGATGCCATAGCCTAACTATGGTCTTATACGGAAATCACATATCATATGTTCTCATGGTCCAACCATGGTCTTTTTCGTCAATTCGTTTTAGCCACTGAACGAAAGTACTCAACCCTGCGTTCCACTCAATTTGAACATTTAGTTCAATTTTCATTCTTTTTCAATATTTACAATTTAATAATGAACATATGAAATAAAACATTATATCATTACTAATTCAACGTTTATTGTTTATAATCAGGCATGTAATCAATTTATATACAAGTCATTCATATATTTTTCCTCCTCCTCCTCACCATCAACATCATTGGTATAAATAACACACTTGTAAGTAACCTTATCCATAATTTTCACTAATTACTTATGTGAATATTAAAGCTATCCACCCATGTTATAGTCACTAAATTATTTATATCTGGAGCTATGGAACTCCAAATTAAGATCCGCTAATTTTCCCTGACACTAGACTTATATATCTTCTTACCATAAAATTTTCAAAATTTTTGGTTTAGCTCATAAGTACAGTTTATTCTTTAAAGTCACCCCTGTTCTGCTGTCTGACAGTTCTGACCCTTCGTCACTAAAAATTAATTATCTCTTCATATAGGATTCGAATGATCTTTCTGTTTATTCTTATTGAAAATAGACTCATTTAGAATTCTATACATATAAATTTAAGCCTCTAATTATTTTTCTTAAATTTTTTATGATTTTTCAAAATCAGAATAGGGGAACCCAAATTCATTCTGACCCTTTCTCATAAAATTCATTATATCTCATGATTTACAAATCCATTGCTTACATCGTTTCTTCTATGAGAAACTAGACTCAATAAAATTTAACTTCTTATTTTGTTCATCTTCTAATTCGATTTCTACAATTTATGGTGATATTTCAAAGTTAGTCTACTGCTGCTGTCCAAAATTGTTTTAGTGCAAGCTGTTTATTACCATTTTTCTCCTAAGCTTTTAATAAATAACAATTTCGTCCCTACTCAATTAGCCTCTCAATTAAGATGATTTTTCTCAATTAACACTTTATTCTATCACTTTAAACTACTTACAACCTTTGGAAATCATAATTTCAGCACTAGACTTTAATTCCAAACATTTTCACAATTAGGTCCAAAAATCAATTTCCATCAATTTTACTTGATAAAATTATCATATATCAAAATTAAAGCATCAAGTCTATGTTTATTCATCATATGCTTCCAGCACTCATCCATAACAACTTTAAAAATTAACCATGAAATCAAAAACTAATGAGATAGTAAGTTGGACCCAATTGTAAAAGTCCAAAAAATACAAAAATTATAAGAAAAGGGAAAGAAATAAACTCACATCTTAAAAGCTCTCTCCTATGGCTGTTTAGCATAAATTATGAGAAGAATGGCCTAGAAATCTCTTTCAATTTCTATTTATTAGTTTAATTTTGTAAAATTTACCATTTTACCCTTAGTTCACCTAATTTCAGATTTTTTTCTTGCTTATGCCGCCTCATCCATTCAATTTAGGCTAATTTGCCTTTTAAGTCCTCCCTCATTTGACACTTGAGCTATTTAATCATTCTAGCAAGTTTTATACCTTTTTCAATTTAGTCCTTTTTTATTAATTGACTATCCAAACGTTAAAATTTTCCAACGAAACTTTAATACTAACTCAATGACACTCCATAAATATTTATAAAAATATTTATGGCTCGACTTATGCATTTGAGGTATCGATACCTCATTTTAGACCCAATCTACCTATTAAATTCTTTTTTTCTTTTTTTTAAATCATAAAATTCACTAATTCAAAAATTTTTCTAAATTAACACTTGACCCATAATTATTAATTCATTAAATTTTCAAACTTACTTGTCGGATTTAGTGATCCCAAATCACTTTTTTCGACACCACTAAAAATTGGGTTGTTACAGTTTACTCATCGGTCTCTTTCTCGAATCTCTAGCCTTGAAATTAGCTTTTCTCTTTTCTTTGCCCAATTTCTTGGCTTTGCAAGCTCGGTCAACTAACACAACAAATTCTTTCAACTCTAGAGTCTCGACTAACAATCTAATATCTTCGTTCAATCCGTCTTTGAATCTTTTACACATAATTGCCTCGGTGGAAACACATTCTCGAGCATATTTACTAAGTCTTAAAACTCTTGCTCATACTCAGTCACAGATATACGACCCTATTTTAGCTCAAAAATCTCTTTACGCTTTTGGTCGATAAACCGTTGGCTGATGTATTTCTGTCTAAACCCAGATTTAGAGAATTCCCAGGTGACCCTTTCTCTCGGCACCACCTATACTAGAGTATTCCACCACTGATACGCTATGTCCCTCACATTTTAAACACTCAGATGGTGTTCAAGAAAGCTCATCAAATACCTGAGTCGTATTTTCAAGCCAAAACTCGGCTTTCTCAAGATCGTCGTCAACAGTAGCTCTGAACTTTTCGGCCCCATATTTTCGAATCTTATCAACTGCTGGCTTATTCAATCTTAAAAGTTCCACACCTTGAGGAGCTACGGGAACTGGTTGGGGATTAGGTGGGGATGGAGGTTGTTGAATAGCCGGATTTGTTTGGACATACTTAGTAAACCACTTGTTCATCATTTGGAAGAAGGCTTCCTTAGCCTCTCCTCCCTAGCTACCCGTTACGAATCTCGACTCCTATTGCACTACTCCATGAACGAAGTTGGTGCATTACTCTCAACATCATCAGCTACAGCACGAATGGGATCTTATTACTATACAAAAAAATGATTTAAACTGTTAGAAGATATCACATTTTCACTGGTTATATATGACACGTATAGCTAGACTCTCACATACGCTACGTTAGTCCTAGAATTGACTAAATCATAGCTCTAATACCAATAAATGTAACACCCCTCACCGCATTCAATGCCAGAATAGGGTTACGAAGCATTACTAGACTTCTAACATAAATAAACATCCATTTCACATACATCTTCACTATCATGTAATCAACATTCAACACTATTCACATCGTCCCTATTACGAGGCTACGAGGCCCAAAAACATGCATTTGAAGTGGTTCGAGACTAAACCAATAGCTCAGAAAATATTTGAAACACTTAAAAAAATTTCAAACAATAGAGGACACACGCCCGTGTGGCCCTTCCGTGTATCTCACACGGCCAAAGACACGTCCGTGTTATAGGCCGTGTGGACATTCGAAATGAAGTCACATGGTCGTGTCTCAGCCCGTGTTTTACCCATGTAACTCTCTGACTTCGGTCACGTAGCCAACACACACGCCCGTTTGGCTAGCCTGTGTGCCCTAAGAAATGGCCACACACACCTGTGTGCTAGGCCGGGCCAATCCTGTAGGGTATACTTACTTATGCCACATAGCCAAGTCACATGCCCTTGTGCTAAACCGTGTGGAGCATACTGACTTGATTTTTAATTCAACACCAGGGGACACGGCCGTGTAACATGACCGTGTGTCACACATGACTGAGACACACACCCGTGTCCCTGCCCGTGTGGACAAAAAAGGCTAGTTTCCAAGTCATTTTGCCACCCAAACTTGCTTACACCTACATCAACCCAATTGGCACCAAAACATGTCATATAATAGGTAATTCCAAATCAAATCCAATCAAGCTCAATTCATGATAGTCTTATACCATTAACCACAATATACACAATTATCAAATTTGACAATCTCATTCATGCTAACTCACAATCACAAATCACCTAAATGGCCTCTTAAAATTATGCATCATTTTGCCTAAACAAATAAGCATACTAATTTTCAAATATCAACCATTTGACATCCATAATACCTATAATCAACAAGCATCATATATCCATCAACAACCTCACAACACAAGCCATATGCACATATATATATATTGTAACATCCTCATTTTGGGCCTAGTTGGAACAGTAGTTTTGGGACCACAAATTCGAGGTTATAAAATTTATTTTTAATATTCTTTTAAGGTCTACAGCATGATAATATGATTGTGTAAAAGTTTTTTTTTAAGAATTTTTACCGTTTGAATGCTTAATTTGTGAAAAATAACCAAATCGCGTAAAATGAGAAAGTTGTGTTTCATTAGCTAAAAGTGTTAAATAGCTATAGAACTTAAAATTTAAGGTCCTTAATGAGTAATTAGGCCATTATATATATGTATGGCTATACATGAAGTGTAATAAATGAAAATTCAAAAAGTCAAAAATTGGGTATGGGTTGGTATTTGATGACAAAAGCAAAAGCTAATAAAAAAAATCAAATGGTCATCTTCTTCTCTATCTTTTTCCACCGAAATTTTAAGGAGAAAAAACCCCATGGAAGCTTGAAATTTTCAGCACAATAAACCCTCTAGATGTAAGTCATTTTGGTGATAGTTTTTGATGTTTTTGATGATTTTAATATCCTTGAAACATAATATAGCTATTTCTACCATTATTTTGAGTTATGGTTTATGTTCAAAAATTTACCCATGTGTGTTATGCATGTATTTGATGATTAATGGAGGAATATATTAATGGAGGAATATGGAATTTTGGTGGTAGATAAACATCTTTTTCTAAGTAATTTTTCGTGAAAACACCTAAAAGGACTTGTTTGTAAAACATGTAAAAATAGGTGTTAAAAATTTGATTTGATGAAAAATGTAGGGTGTTATAAGAGGGAATATGAATTGGCTATGCTTGGGTAACAAAGAAATTGGCTGCATTTCATTTTACGAGACTAGGGGCTAAATTGTATTTATGTGAAAGTTTAAGGGCAAAACTATAATTTTGCCAAAATATGATTTATGGGCTATTTTGAATAATTTGGTAATTAAACAAGTGAAATTTGCTATTATAGATCAAGAAAAATAGAGTTTGGGCCTAGACCAGGAAAAGAGCAAGATCTTGGACTAAATCAAATTAGTTGTCCATATTTTGTACCGAGGTAAGTTTATGTGTAATTGGTATAGCACCCTATTATGCATTTAACATTTAATGTTGCATTAATTGTATATTTGTTTTTTTGAGCATTATTGATATTGTCTGATAAAGAATTAAGGTGATGAAAGACGATTGAACGTTAGGAATACTTAAGGTACAAATATCACGACATTTGGGTTGATGAGATCCCGTATAAGACCATATCTGGGATATGGCATCGGCATCGGTATGTGTTATCATGTAAGACCATATATGGGATATGGCGTTGATATGAGATCCCATGTAAGACCACGTCTGGGACATGGCATTGGCATCGACATATGAAATCCCATGTAAGACCATGTCTGGGACATGGCATTGGCATCGAGTGGTGATCCCATGTAAGACCATATCTGGGATATGGCGTTGGCATCTTATTATGTGAACGGGGTTTCCTGAGTACCCGTTAGTATTCCAAATGGTTCAATGGGCAGTCCAAAGATGTGTTAGAGAAATGACGAGGTATGATCATGTTGAAAGGGTATAGGTATGCATGCCAAGCTCGTAGTATTGGGATTACAAAATGATAAAACTTCGGTAAGAGGAGAATAAAGAAATTATGATATTGAGTTCTATTGAATATTATGTAAATTGAATGAGGTAGGGTATGACTACAATGATTATTGAGAATGAGATGAGTCAAGTTATGTTATGTATATGTATGGAAATGCATATTCCTATTACTTATTAATTACATGCAAGCTTGCTAAGCTTTATGCTTACCCTCTCTCTTTTCCATTTTCTTATAGTATCGTCAAGCTAGCTCGAGGATCAAATTACGTTCGGGGGCACGTTCACACTATCGATTGGATTATTTGGGTACAGTTAATCTCAACATTTTGAGTATGGCACGTATAGGGACCTAGACTTTTTGTTATATGTCATATTGGTCTAGCCAAATGTGTTGGCTTATAAGGTTAGTTGATTCATTTTGTGTATGGCCATGAGATATGGCTCATAATGATTATTGGGTTGTAAACCTATTCATCTATGTATGTGCCAATTCCATTATGATATGGCCTATGGTTATTGATGATTGAATGTTGATGAATGTCATGTGTGTGTACAAGATAGTGAGAAAATGCATGCATGCAAGCCTAAGAAATATTGATCATTTGTATATATGTGTTCGAACAAATAAAGGTGGCATTTAGCTTGGAAAATAGCCTTAAAGTGGCCCACACGGGTAGACACACGGGCGTGTGTCTAGACCGTGTGTGACACACGGCTTGCCCCATCGGCGTGTGATACAGCCGTGTGTCCCCTGCACCCTAATTAATGCAAAATAGAATGCCCAATAGTAAAAACACTAGCTGAGACACAACCGTGTGTCTTGGTCATGTGAGAGACACGGCCTCAGAACATGGGCGTGTGCCAGGCCGTGTGAAGTCTGCACCTGATTCTAAAATTTAATTCACCACACGGCCTAAGGACACGGGCATGTGCCTTGGCCGTGTGACCTTATTTGGTTGATGACGTCATAGTCAGAGAGTTACACGGGCTGAGGACACAGGCGTGTGTGATTACACGCCTACCCACACGAGCATGTAACTCTACAAAACATCAAAATTTTCTAAGTGTTGTAAAAGTTTTAGGAGTTCCCAGTTTAGTCCCAAATCTTTCCCAATGCATGTTTTGGGCCTCGTAGGCCCGTATAAGGGATGTTAAGTATATGTTGGAATGACCTAAATTGGAACAAAATTTTATGGCCCAATTTTGTGTGTTTGATTACGTTCAAGTAAAGTAATGCCCCGTACCCTATTCCGGCATTGAGTACGGGTAAGGAATGTTACATATATACATAACCAAACCAACCAAATTAAGTCAACTCTCACGGCTATATACAAAACCAAACTCTTAATATTTACAAGCCATTTCAAATGACTAAATTCATTAAAAACATATATACCAACATGACCAAAGTCCCTATACATGCAATATACTCAAAATACTTAAGTTTAAAAGTACTAAAATGATAGTTGGATAGTGTGATGAAGTCTCTGACGATTCCCGAATCTGAGCTAGCTTTGATTTCACTATCAAACACGATAAAATAAACAATACAAGCTATAAAGCTTAGTAAGTTCGTGTAGCATTCAAATCAACTTACCATATATGCACAACTTAAGCAAATAAAACATAACATAATTCATATTGAATCATCAGCCTACCACATATTCATTCAAAAAGTTAGATATAACTTTCATAAATTCCTCATTTCAATACTTGTACGGTTCATGTACATACCTGTATCACCTCGTATCAACTTATACACAACCACATTTTTGATATACCCGTTGAACCATTTTGAATACTATCAGATAATCAAGACTCGCATCCTAAGTGCCACATATATAGCCAAAACTATCTCAATCTCGTATCACATATAATGCTCACTCTCGAGCTATCAACGGGTTTGCTCACACAAGTTGACGGTCATGACAAAGCTACACAGTGCTACTCACACAAGCTAACGAGTATCCGCAACACATTCCAGATAACTCAGCCACTAGTAGGACATACGGACCAGTACCTAAATCACATAACCCCTAATCATATGTCATTGGTATCCTACTCTATTCCTGAGGTTCAATCAGGATTTCTCATTTGTTGAATCGTCATCGAACATGTCCGTAGTGTCGTATTCACAATTTATGCAATAATAAAGCATTTAAAATATAATTATAAAAATGCTTATTACATATGAACTTACCTCGAATGCAAAAATAGCGAAACGAGTCGATTAGTCCAAAATCTTGTTCTTTCCCTAATCTAAATCTGTATTACGCTTTTCTTGATCTAAACGCAATCAAAATTAACTTATTTAATTATCACTCTATTCAATTTAGTCCAGAATACATATTAAGATAATTTTACATTTTTGCCCCTAACATTTCAACATTTTTACAATTTAGTCCTTATTTCATAAAATTAAAAATTCATGCATTTCAACCAAAACCCATGCTACTCAAATTTGAATTAGGTCCCTAACAGTCCATATTTTTTATTTATTTCACAATTTAACCACAAAATTTACACTTTTTCACAATTTAATCCCTAATTAGACATTTTACTAAAAATCACTTAACAAATGTTGTTTATCTAACAACAAGCATGCATTTTCTACCATTAAACATCAAAACACATATAGATTCATCAATGGAAAAATTGTAAACCTATAACAGTTTTGCAAATTAGTCCCTGGGCTAGCTAGATTGAGCTGCAACAATCTCAAAAACATAGAAATCAATAAAAACAGGACAAAAATGGACTTAAATGCATAGATGATAATTGGTCGAACCTTTAATTTTCTTTAATGGTGTTTATGAGTCTAATTTTTGGTGGAAAATCTCATGAAGAAGATGGTATCTTATTTTATGTTATTTTTACTTAAGTTTATTTATTAATTTACGAAACTAACCTTGGCTGTTAACATTAAAATCAAATAATTAAGTGTCCATGTTTGTCCACTCAAATAAACAATGGTCTATTTACTACATAAGGGCCTCCACTTTAAGGTTCTATAGCTATTAGACATCTTTAGCTAATAGAACTCAAGTTTTACACTTTACGCGATTTAGTCTTTTTTATCAAATTAAGCATTTAAACGATAAAATTTCTCAATGAAAATTTCACGCAATCATTTTATCATACTGTAAAAATTAAAATAAAAATAAAATAATTATTTTGACTTCAGATTTGCAGTCCCGAAACCACTGTTCTGATTTGACTAAAAATAGGCTATTAAAGTTCCGTTGTTATTTCCTTTCATTTTGTGATTTTCGTTGTGTTAACATTTTTCTGTTGAAACGAGATTTTTCTCGTTTTCTTGACGTTCTGTTAAAAACTCATTTAGTTACTTTTTAGGCGAGGATATTGCAAGAGATGTTATTCTGTCGTGTTAGTCTGATTTCCTCTATTTTGTGCGAGGTGAGTATGCGGATTGAGTTGGGATTGCATCGAAACTTTCGACATAATCTTGAAGGTAGGTTGATTTTGTTAAAATATCGAAAACGATGGTGTAATTGATTATTGGATGGTTAATTAGGTTTCAGGTAGTCTCTGTATTATTTTTCGGTCAAACAAAGCCAGGTGCATATCAAAAACATTAGTTATTGTAGGTTTCGGTAGCCAAAAAATGGTGGTTGTCGACGCTACACAGCCAGGCACACGAGCTTGTGAACAGGTCGTGTAATTTACACGACTGTGTGGAAGGCTGTATGACTGGCCGTGTAACTCACTATTCATTTATTTTGGGTCACACAGGCGTGTGTGGTCATGTTAGTGTAGGGTTCACATGGGTCAAGGACATGGGCGTGTGCCTAGGCCATGTAACTCACTATTTGTGGTATAAAATCATACGGGCAGGGACACAGGCATGTGCCTAGGCTGTGTAACTCACTTTTTATGGTATAAAACCACACGATCAGGGACACAGGTGCGTACTCAGGCTGTGTGAGTCACACGGGCGTGTGTCTAAGCTGTGTAACTCGCTGTTTATATTTTCAGAACCACACAGGCAAGACACATGGGCGTGTGCCCAAGCCGTGTGTCATGGTATTAGGGTCCGAAACCTGTTTTGAGGCTGAAAATGTTGTTTAACACTGTTACTAACTTCCTCAATGTATGAATGGCTGAATTTGATTGTATGAAAGCTATATGATCTTCTGAGACTGATGTGTGAATAACATAGTTGTACGTATACTGTGATACATATTCTGAAGTGGAATTGTCTTATCTGTTTGCAAAATAACATAGAATTGTGCTTTACATTTGGATGGGTTAGGATATTGTGAAGAAGAAAGTAATTTTTTCTGAATTAGTGGCTAT
The DNA here is from genome assembly GCA_025698475.1 of Gossypium anomalum. Taxonomy (NCBI): domain Eukaryota; kingdom Viridiplantae; phylum Streptophyta; class Magnoliopsida; order Malvales; family Malvaceae; genus Gossypium; species Gossypium anomalum. The sequence continues at coordinate 25,955,075 of CM046966.1, forward strand.
GCCATAATACATATAAATCTGATTCTAGCGTTTAGTCACAATCTTGCTTAGAAACTAAGCTGCGTATATGTAAAGTGTCAAACGGACACTCTGAGGTGTGCAGGGTTGGTTGGGCACTAAATGTACCTAATGGTGCATTGGGATGGCTGAAGATGGTGTGTAGCAGACGAGGATAGGAATATTGCATCTAAATCTGATCTGCATTGTATATGAACTAAAATTGCACATATATATATATGTAACTGATTTTCTCTGAATCTGAACTAAAATTACTTTTGTACTGAACCAAACCTCTGAATCTAGAACTACCTTATAAGTGAACATTAATTGAATAAACTTCTTTTACGCACTGAGTTTACAACTCATTTTGTTTTTGATTGGATTTCAGGTGGTTCTTAGTCTTGAACGGGTCAGTGCAATGGGATCTCTGTCAAGACTTTATCTTTCTTTAAGTAGTATATTAGGAATTTCGGTAAACTATAATAGTATGAATTTGGAAGATTATACACTTATTTAGTTTTGTGGTGAATGTGATGTTAAGCATGGTTTAGCTTTATTGTGTTGTTTGTGTGGCAATTGATAATCAATGAGGTAACTCTTTAAACTTGAGCTGGTCGTTTAGGCCGGGTTTAGGGTGTTACAGTCATGGTCGTCCATCATATAGAAAGTAAATTTAATTAAGAAACACACATTTTTTTCTTTGTTAAAATCATTAGCATGTTTTTGAAAAGATCTAAGATTGAGTTTTGTGTTTACTTATTCATTAGTTAGTGGTCTTTCTAGATCATAAATTCTCTTCCTTTTGGCCTTAGTTGTTCTATATCCTTAAGTTTTTCTATATTTGGGGTTATGGGATTATGATTGATGTTATTTCATTTGTAAAAGAATGTAACAATAATGGACGATTAATTACTTTGCGGAAACTAATTCTCTAAATGTGAAAATTTTGATGTGATTTTGTAGTTGGTGGGCTCATTGGAAAGGTGGGGTCATAGTTCGCAATCGCCATCATTGGTTTCTCTCTTCCTAAAAAGGATTCAAGTGTTGGTGATGCCACCATTGAAATCTTCATGTTGCAAATAAACCAAAAAAGATGTTTTGTACTAATTATAGAGAGGTCCCTAGCTTTAGTCAAAAATTAAAAAAATTCCTCATTAGCAATTCGTTAGTGAATTAACAAAAATTTTAATCATAATGATCAATTCGAGCAATTTTCTAATTAGAGTGACTAAATTGACAAAAAAAAATTAAAGTGGCCAAAATAAGAACAACATTATTTTAGGGTGACCTATGGTGTCCTAAATAATTTATAATTAAGTTTTGACTCTTCATCGATTAATTAGAAAGTTATTTAGTCTCAGAATCAATCTATTAAAAGTACGATAATTAATCTCCATGTCTTATACAATTAAGAAAGCTACATATATTAAGCTTTTACCCAATGACTTTATCATATGTGTGTTACCCTAATAGGATATTCTTGATCCCTTTAGGTTAAATTTTCTCACCTAATTCTATCCATTTTATGTCATGACCACCATTATATCTTCCTCGACGAAAACTATCATTACTCATAATTATAATGATTAATCATTTGTCTTAGACAAATAACTCATAACCACGTTCCAATTTCATAATTCATACAATGCCAATAAGAGGATACCATTTACTTTATATTTAAGCTATGATTCCAATAATGTGAGTGAAGTCATGCCATGCACATGTCATGTCGATGTATCCAATAGACTAACAATCTACCCAAGAATAGGTTTTAATACACTAAAGCACATGAGTAATACTATTCACTTACTCAAGGATTAATTACACCACAAACATCACAAGTGAATAAGCCCATAAATTAATTTAGGAAATTTTTAACTTGGTTCTAATATAATGTTATTGTCAATCTAGACAATTGTGTGTTTGTGTGCATCAATTTCTAGAAGTCATTCTTGTTATAATAGCCAATACAAGTTATCTTTGTAATTGGACTTATATGTGACAGAATAGTCCCCTATTATTTGAACCATTTGTTCAATTTGATTCTATTGACTATGGACAATTTAGATTGTCTACTCTATAAGTTTCCTTCTTACATTATAGTTTGTTCATAAAGTGTAACTTAATATTAGTTAAATTAAAAGAGCTTATATTTACTTATACATTTTACTTTTCATGAAGAATCATTGAGGATAGTGATACAAATATTAGTTAAAATGAAAATATGATAATTTTATTTATTCAATCAATCCAAAAAATTATAAGTAGTCATGATAAGATCACTACACTAAAGGCACAAATCCTAACAATGTCTCACTTGCCCTAATAAAGTAAATAAGTCATATTTTGCATTCTCATACCCTTAACATATTTCTTCAAACTGATCTTATCCATCAGAGTTTTGGTAAACGAATCTGCAAGGTTGTCTTTAGATGTAAATTTGACTATATCTACAATTTTGTTAGCTACCGCTTCTCATATACTACGATATTTGCAATTGATATGCATTTCCTTTGTGATTCCTTGTTCCCTTATTATTAGCTATTGTTGCACTATTATCGCAATATAGTGTGATAGATTTTTCCATACTAAGAATGGCATTAAGATCCATTAAGAACTTTTAAAGCTAGACTATTTCTTTTATACACATATTCAACTTCCATAGTGGAGTCAGTAGTAGAAGTCTACTTCACACTTCTCCAAACCATGGGTTTGCTGCTTAGGACAAATACACAAAATAGTGTCAATTTCCTCGATTCTCTACGTGTTTGGAAGTTTGAATTAGTATATCCAAGGGGTATTAAACTCCCGCTAGAGTATACAAGGATATAATCTCTTGTTCTTCGTAAATACTTGAGTATATACTTAACAATTTGTCAATGTTTGAGCCCAAAATATCATGAAAGCATAGTATTGATAAGCTATAAAAGTAACATATTTTAATCTCATTCTTAGTGTGCTTTTGGATGATTAATTATGCAAATTAGTGAATTTGATGCTCCTAATCTTTTAAATTCATGTTTCTATACTTATCGAAAAACGAGCTAAAATCAGACAAATAGAGTTGTTTTCAAGAGCCACACGGCCTGGGAATTTCCACACGGGTTGGACACACGCCCGTGTGAGCCACACGAGCTGAACACAAGCCCATGTGCCAGCCCGTTTCAATTTCGCACCTTGCTTCCCAAATACGTGGAAAAACCTAATTTTTACGATTTCTAAGCATTCTAAAGTCTATAAATACCAATTAAAAGAAGACATAAGGGAGCAATCAGAGAAGATCGAAGAAAACACTCGAAGAACACTTGAATAACATCATCGAGATCAACTCAGAAGCGGATCTCCATCAAAATTGAAGATCTCATTTTAATTTCTTTCAAAGTTTTATTGAGTTTCTTTATGTCTTGTGGTTATTCTGACTTTGGGATGTTTTCATTTAGGACTATGAACGAATTCTCTAGATACCTAAGGAGGATGAAACCTTTTTATTTAATTTTTGTTTTACGCGATAAATACTTAATTCTTGTTCTCAATTATGTATGCTTATTTCTTGTTTTAATATTTTTGGGATATTAATTCATGTTTAATGTGCTTAATTCAGTGGAGCAAGAGTCTCTGTTTAAAAGTAGATCTAGCATAATTGAGTGGAGTTGCATGCAATCCTAGAAATAGGATGACATAAATCTACCGAATTAGAGTCAAATCCAATAGGAGAATCCATAGATTGAATTAATGCAACAATAGGGGTTTTAATTAGAAAGAGATTTCAATTAATCAACCTAAAGTCAGTTATTCTTACTCTTGAAAGAGATATTAACATAATTTAGGGATTTATACGGATCAAGACACAAGTGAGTAAATCGTTTAATTTAGATTCATAATAATAGGTGAAGTCTAGGTGGATTCTTTTTTGGGTATTGTTTATTTCATTGGTTAATATTTGATTATTTCCTTGATTCATTCTCTATTGCATTCATAGTTAAATTAGTTTAGTAAATTTAGATTAAAACACATCACTCTGAATTGTCGGCTAAATAATAGAAAAACGGTAATTACTAATACTTTTAGTCCTCGCGGATACGATATTCTCTACTCACCATAGCTATACTATTGTTTGATAGGTGCAGTTGCCTTTTTTTGTATTTATAGTTAGTTTAGTGACCATCAAGTATACGTAAAGCTTGTAACAGCCCATTTTCAATGAAATCAGAACAGTGGTTTTGAGACCACAAATTCAAGTCAGAAAAAAATTATTTTAATATTATTGCATGAATTGCATTATGATAGAAATGACGTATGAAAATTTCATTAAGAAAATTTTACCGATTTCATGTTTAATTGTGGAAAGGACCAAATTGCATAAAATGTAAAAGTTGAGTTCTAGTAGCTATAAGTATCAAATAGCTATGGAATTCAAAATTTGAGGTCCTTATATGGTAATTAGACCATTAAGAAAAGTTAGTAGATATTTATGATGAGTCATCCATGAAAAATTAGAAAAAGAAAAGGACTAAATTGAAAAGTAGGAAAAATAAAGGATGATATATTAATTAAATAGAAATAACATATTATAATTATCATCTTCTTCCTTAAAGTACATGGAAACCCTAGGAAAGAGAAGGGAAATCAAACAAGCTTAATTGGGTAAGTAATCTTGTCCCGTTTTTAGTGATTTTTATATTTTTGAGATCGGAGTAGCTTAATCTATCTATTTTGGGGATTGATTTGTAAAGATATCAAAGTGTAGAAATTTTTCCATGGATGTAAATGCTGAAATTTTGAAATTTCTAGTAGAAAATGCTGAAATTTTGAAATTTATAATAGAAAATGAAAGGTTATTGATAGATAAAATGGTAAAACCCATGGAAAATTTCTATTTTTTGTGAAATTCATGGGCTGTTATTGTAACATGTAAAATTTGGTTAGGCTTGAAATAAGGATTAAATTACATGAATTTCATTTTTCGAGCTTAGGGATGAAATTGTCATTTATGAAAAGAATAGGGGCAAAATGGTAATTTTTCCTAAGATGTGAATTGAATTCAATTGAGTATAAAGTGAATTAAATTGATGCTAAATTCATTTATATAGATCCAGAAAGATTAAATAAAGAGTTAGATCGAGGAAAAGAAAATGTGTTGGATCAGTAGATTTTCATACACGAACAAGTGTCGAGGTAAGTTCGTGTAACTTAATTATGTATATTAATACATCTAAATTGAATATTGTATCTATGTGAATTGCATAAATGTTTAATGTATGAAATTAATCACATACCCAATATTGTTCGATAAATGATATGTCCCGTTTGAATAATGAAATGCGATGGATACAGTATTTTCCCGTATTGATTATAGTCCTGCATATGTTGCGAACATTATAGCTCGGACGAGCATCCTACTAAAAGCCTTCTCGAACATTCCTATTTTATGGTTCCTGCGAGCATCCTAATCGGTAGTGATCCTGCATGTGTTGCGGACTACCGCAGCTCTTTGTAAGCGTCCTGTTATATGATCGGTTGTGATCCTACATATATTGCGGACACAAACACAACTCTTTATGAGTGTCCTGTTATAGCTCCTTTGAATTTCTTGTTAAATGGCTATCCAGAGCTCCCTAATAATAACTTTTTAGAGTTACCTGTTAAGCTCAATGAGCTTCCTGATTAATACTCTTACGAGTTTCTTATTTAGTCCGGATAAGCTTCTTGATACATGGCTCACATGAGCATCCTATTACATGGCTCGAGAGAGTGCTTCCTGATTATGTGCTCTAATTGGGTACCCTTGAATACAAATTGACAGATTTATAGTTTTGTAGACTTTGAGTGTACTACTGATGTATCCATCGATATTTCAAATAAATTCAACAGGTAAAGTTTTAACATGTCTATACTAAACTTGAGATGACTTGTTATGAAAATGTATGAGTTATGTGAAAATATGATATGAAAGGATTATGTATATGAAAATCATTACCTAATGAGCTCATCATCGCTATTATTTGAAAAGTATTTAGAAAATTTATGACTAACTGTTTGATTGAGTGTATGTGATTAGGCAAATGGCTAATTTTGTTGGGATGCATGTTATTGATATGCTTATTTTAAATGAACAAGATTGGTAAGTGAAATTCCTGTTATACGAATTTACTAAGCATCAAAAACTTACTAGGTTTTCTTTCCTCTATTTTATAGTACTTGGAAGCTCGTAAAAGTTAGAGATCGGTTAGAGCATTATCACACTATCCTCCAGCTTGTTTTAGTATAAATAGAAATCTTACCTTGGTGTAACCACATGTATAGGCTAATAATAATAAATGAGGGTATGTAAATGTTTTGGTTGTAACTAGCCATTGGAATGGCTAGTGATAGTAAATTTAATGCATACTTATGCATGAGGTTTATTATATTTAATATATAAATGTGTTTGGTTTAATATATTAGATGCAATTAAGTTTAGGTAGGTATATAATTTTAATGTAAAGATGATACTTGAAAGCATGAGTAAATGTGTCATGGATAAAACTTGATCATTAGATTGATTTATATGCCTTGAATTGGTTGGTGAATATACTGAAGTTGATGTAGATGCAAGGTAAAAAGGGTGAGAAATAAGGCGTGGAAAATGACCTTATTTTGTCCACACGGGCGTGTGTCTCAACCATGTGTGACACACGGCCATGCGCACGGGCGTGTGTCCCCTACATCTTAAAATTAGAGAAACAGAATGCTCAAAATTGAGCACACGGGTAGAGACATGGGCGTGTGTCTCAGACGTATGAGACACACGGCCCAGCACATGGGCGTGTGTCCTGGCCGTGTAACCTCTACACCTAATTTTCAAAAATTAAATTGTCCACACGATATAGCACACGGGCGTGTGGCTAGCCGTGTGACCCAAGTCAGAGAGTTACATGGGTAAGGACACGGGCTAGGACACGGCCGTGTGCCTCACATCGAATGCCTACACGGCCTAAGACACGAACGTGTCACTTGACCGTGTGAACCACACGGCCTACCCACACAGGCGTGTGTTCCCTACACCTAAGAAAAATTTTAAAATTTCGGGAAAAATTTTCAGTGATTCCGGTTTAGTCCTAACTCGATTCTAATATGTATTTTAGACCTCGAGGACCCATATGAAGGACATTATGATTGATTGTGATTGATTTTCAGAAATGAATAGTAAATGACATAAATTAACTGTAATTGAACTGTAAACTCCTGTAATGCTCCATAACCCTATTTCGACGAAGGATACGGGTTAAGGGTGTTACAAAGCTTCTTACAATAAACATATATTTAGAACTTTTCTAATATATTATATTTCTTCTTCTGTTTTAGGAAAATCATTCAAAGAAAGATGAAAAACCGATACAAAAGGTTGTGCTTCCTTCTTCTCATTAGACATTGCAAAACGTTTCAAAATTTAATCAAAGTATGAAGCTTGAGATAATTGTCATCATTTTGTTCTCTTGATCTTTATTGATGCGAAATTAGCTTCAACCATTAATGCCAAATCGTTGAGTTAATCAACCAATGGTAATGTTCTCACGTCATTCCCAATGAGTAAAATGTCATCGACATATAGAATAACAAAAATTATCTTTTCATCTTATACATTTATAAACATAACGTTCATCAACTTTTCTTTAAATCCAAAAGTTTTTTCAGGTTAATATTCAACTCAAAATTTTTGTGTACAAAGATAACTGCTAATATTATTAGTTAATTATGATTTTTTTTCAAATTAATCTAAACTCAAATTAAACACTATAATATTAACATATCATTACTTTCAAGTATCGAAACATATAACTTTTGCTAAATACATATACCATTAGGGATGAGCAAAACTCGATTCGACTCGAAAAAATCGAAAAAAAATCAAATTTTGAGTTAAACGAATCGAGTTATTTGAGTCAACTTGAATTTTTTTTTCGAATTGAGTTTGGTTTTCAAATTCGAATAACTTAAATAATTCAAATAAATTGAATACCAAACTATAATATTTTACATTTTTACCCTAAACTCTCAAACCTCTTTACTTTCCCCCTAAAACTTTTACTCCCTCCCACTCTCCCCCAAAAACTTTTACTCCTCTCCCATCTCACCCCCCTTCTACCCCAAACCCATTCCCTCCCCCCCCCAAATTTTACTCCCCCCATTTACTTTCCCCCAAATATTTTACTCTCTCAACCCCCAAAACTTTTTATTTCCCCCTTAAACTTTTACTTCTCATATTTTACCCCAAAATCAAAAATTAAAATCATTCAAAAAATCCCTAAACCTAAATAGTAATAATTTTATTTATATCTTTTTGTCAAAAAAATAATTTTATTTATCTCTACTATTTATATTATTAAATTAAATTTCACATTTTTTACTATTTATATTATTGAATTGTTTAATCATATTGAATCTATAAATTTTTATTAAAGATGATTTAGTGATTATGCTATAACATATTCATGTTAAAATTTTATTTTGGTATTAATTTCACATTTTATCTTTAATATAACTTTTATTAAAAAATTACATTTTTTTACATTTAATATGTTTTTTAATTTCAAAATACATAGTGACAAGAATCAAAAGATAATTGAAGCAACTAAGCAAGCAAAAAGAGGATAAAAGTTAATAACAAATTTGATTACAGTGGACAAATTTGATTATAGTGGGTGATAGTGATTATAAGGACCCAAAATCATTTTTTTAAATTTAACTCAAACAAATATATTTGATTTGAATTCCATCTCACTCGACTCGATTCGAGAAAATTTCAAATTGAGTTAGGATGATAAAATATGATTCGTCAACTCGATTAACTCGAAATTTTTTTATTCGATTTGATCGAACGTTTTCCCTATATACCACATTGGACAAAAACAAACATATACTACATTAAGAAAAGTAACAAACTCAAGCACCAAATGATTATTAAGCCATTTAAAATGAATTTCTTTATAATTTATACGGTAATTTTACTTGAGTCAAACCTGGTTTTATGATTTGCATATATGGCATGATTAATATCTTTATTTATTCTTCAAAAAAAAGTCTCACTTTATAATATACAGTATACCAGCTAGCTCATATTTATGCACGGATTCCTAAATTTAGTTTCAAATTTTTATCTCCTCTTGAAATAGTTTACCTACATAAAAGATATTAATTATATGGACTAAATGAGAAGTGAAATGATAAAAATATTTGTATTTAAATCGTTAATTAACATGATGAATTATCTCTTATAAAAATATTATTTTAATAATTTAACTCAAGTCTAATATATTCTATCCTACAGGTACACTTATTTATAAAAATGTTTTGGGACATTTAACTATTAATGGAAGGTCAATGACCAAAAAACCCGAGCCCCTTTATAGGGAGGAAAAAATTAAAAAGAAGACCTTAAAAGACAAGACACCACATATCCTGGAATTATGACACCACCAATCTCCGCAATCCAAGTGTAGTTTAGATCCCAGACTTTTACATCAAGCCCACGCTTTAGAATGTAACCTCTCCCACAACCGGATAAACTAAACTAGCTTTCTTTCATTTTCCTTGCTTCGGCAACTTTGATTTTTCCATCCAAAATACTAGTTTTATTTTAAGAGTCTGGGTTTTTGTCCTTTTTGTTAACTGTGTAACTTCATTAATTATTTTTCAATAAATAATAATTAAATATTATATTGTTTGCATTGACCGGGAATCGAATATTTTTATTTTGGGATAATTCCTGATGAGTCCCTGGATGGTCGGAGTCTTATTGTTTCAACAAGGCAAGTGGGTGTTCCAGATCCATCATCGAAGCTGGAAATACATGTTTTCAGGATTTTAGGGAGTTTTTCTTGGTTGTTTTATGGGCTTAAATCGAAGCCGTTTAAGATCTTCTGCTCCGTTTCACTCCAAGCCTTTGTTTCGTAGACATCTTCAATCCATGAAGTAAGTTCCTTTTTCCAAATCTTTGTCCTTTTTCTTTTTTCCTGATTATTGAGGCACTTATTGTTTGATTATTTATTGATTATGGGATCTGGGTACTCGGATATATATAGCAAAGTCAAAAAGCTTTTTTAAAGGGGCATTTTATGCTCTTAGATAAGCAAATGAAGCATTAGCAAATTGATATTTACCATAATTATTCCATTTTAGTTGCTTTTTTTTTTTTTATGTCATAATAATGCACAAAAACTCGGAGATATCCTTGTCAAAGGATACTTTATTTTTCTTAGGAAGCTGTTTTCCTTGTTTATGGAATATGGCCAATGGAGGCCTTGGCTTCCACTTTTTGAATCTTTTATTGGAGATTCCTAGATATGTTTGATTTTTGTTATCTTTTGTAATGTCAACTGGTTAGTGGTTGCAAAAGAAAGCTTCTTCCATTGTTATTACTTCAATATGTGCATATATCCTCAATGCTTTCCCCTTTTCTATATAATTTACCTTTGTTGGAAATGCTTTTTTTTGTGTTGAATCTACTGGTGATATACTTTTAACACTCCACAGAACTAGAAAGATTTTCGGCGTTTCACTTTCTATCCTCCTTATAAACTTGGCTGCCATTATGGAACGTGCTGATGAAAACCTCCTTCCATCTGTCTACAAAGAAGTTAGTGAGGCTTTCAGTGCTGGGCCATCTGATCTTGGGTATCTCACCTTCATAAGGAACTTTGTGCAGGGCCTGGCATCTCCCTTGGCTGGCGTACTCGTAATTAACTATGATCGCCCTACGGTTCTCGCTATAGGTACGATGTGCTGGGCCTTATCGACTGCTGCAGTGGGTGGAAGCCAACAGTTTCATCAGGTTGCAATGTGGAGAGCAGTTAATGGCTTTGGACTGGCAATTGTAATACCAGCACTTCAGTCTTTTATTGCTGATAGTTACATGGATGGTGTGAGAGGGGCTGGATTTGGGCTGCTAAGCCTTGTTGGCACCTTGGGCGGCATCGGTGGTGGTGTTGTTGCTACCGTAATGGCTGGTCAGCAGTTTTGGGGTACGCCTGGATGGCGTTGTGCCTTCATTTTGATGGCAACGTTAAGTTCATTCATAGGACTCCTTGTGTTCCTATTTGTTGTTGATCCTAGGAAAACAGTTAGTGTCAATCATGATGCCAGAATTAATTTAGAAAGGTACTAATTGCTCATTCGAAGTTTTTCGTTTTTATCTGTTTCAGTATCTTATCACCATCTAAATTTAGTTTTTAGGGTTTGGCATTTTAATATTTTCATATATTGTTTTGGTGACTCAGCTGCTTTCTTTCGCAGGGATGAGTTGGTAGAAAAAGGGAATGGTCGTGTCTCGTCTGTTTGGTCCGAGTCCTGGATGGCTACGAAAGCTGTTATTAAAATTCCAACTTTTCAGATAATTGTCTTGCAGGGAATTATCGGTTCACTACCATGGACTGCCATGGTGTTCTTTACCATGTGGTTTGAACTAATTGGTACACAAATTCTAACCCATTTTCTTGTTTCTTTTTAGCATGCCAAAAAAATGGTCGAATGCTACATATTTTGCCGAATCACTGGTTTAGTGCTTGATGTTGGATACCTTTGGGTCCATTTTTTCTTTTTCTTTTTTCTTGTTTCTCAGGTTTTGATCATAATTCTACAGCAGCACTTTTAAGTCTTTTTGCTATCGGATGTGCGATGGGATCCTTTCTTGGTGGGGTAATAGCAGATAGATTGTCACAAATTTACCCCCATTCTGGGCGTATTATATGTGCACAATTCAGTGCATTCATGGGCATACCATTCTCATTGTTCCTTCTTAAAGTGATCCCACAATCAGTGAGCAGTTATTACACCTTTGCTATAACCCTGTTTATGATGGGCTTAACCATCAGTTGGAATGCCACGGCTGCAAATGGTCCTATGTTTGCCGAAGTCGTCCCTTCTAAACATAGGACCATGATCTATGCGTTCGACCGTGCTTTTGAAGGATCGTTTTCATCTTTCGCAGCTCCCTTGGTAGGTATCCTATCAGAGAAAATGTTTGGTTATGATTCAAAATCTATCGATCCGATAAATGGTTCTCCACGCGAGGCATTTGCTTTGTCCAGAGGGCTACTATCAATGATGGCAATTCCATTTGGTTTGTGTTGTTTGTGTTACACGCCGTTGTACAAACTCTTCAGGCGAGACCGTGAAAATGTTAGATTGGCGGCTGTGAAAGAGGAAGAGATGATTTGATCGAATACTTGGTTATTTTCTGAGAACTTGGTTCACAATTTCTTTCCACTATGAGGCACAGACATATACTACCTTCTATGGCAACATCTTGCTCATGAAGTTCCACTAACTTGTCAAGAAATTCATTACCATGCTGGCCATACATTGCCAGCCTGTAATTGTAGAACCATTGCGATTTTATTATAAACCATTTCTCTATCAGCTGCCTTGATTATAGGCTTTTAGATATAACTTACAAGGCACATTGAAATTATATCTCTATCCTGTAAGCTAATAAGCAGAATTAAGAGATCTAAAGAACATGCAATATGTAACCTAAGGTACATGCATAAAAAAATGATTCATTTCAAAGACGGCTCTGAAGATGAAATCTGGTTCAGGAATTATTTCAATTATGGGAATGATTTGTTGCTCAATGTTCAACAAGCACCTAAATCCTTGCACTCAAAGCAAAAACAGGCTAAAGAAAGAAACAAAGAGAGGTATTCATTTTCAGAAAAAGAGAGAGAGAGAGAGAGAGAGAGAGAAAGAGAAGATGTCACATAATATGCAAGTGCATGAAATTCGGTCTATTGACTCTCCTAGTTCCACATTGAGATTATATGCCACAGAATCATATAACAGCATTGGGAAAAGCTAGAGTGAAACATTGATGGAATTTTTATCTGGTTGGTCTTGCAGGAAAAGTGAGAAAATCAAAGCAGACAATAGAGGGCAATTTGCAGGTAAATTATACAACCCACGGAAGCTCAAGTGTTTACGACGTGTGCATTTGCGCATTCAGCGACCTTGCTAAAGCTAGACACACCGTGGGAAAAAGGTTTGCCCAACATACCCGCCAGACATAGCCCTCCTCACATTGGATTCAAACATCTTTGGATTATCCCTCAACACTGCAGCAGCTTCATGATTGAGGGGATCCTCATAATTCGGTTCCTGCACACAAAATTCAAAGATTCAGATATCAGATGGCAGCAAATCCATAGAATTATGGCTATAAATATACTAGGCATTACCGTGAAAAGATGATATAAACCATAGATTATAGTGTTTATATTGAGCACCGGTTTCCAATCTTCACGTAAGATGTTAAGGCAAACATTTCCTTCCAAATCAATATTTGGATGGTAGACCTGGATATTCGAGTGCAACATGATACAAGCCAGGTTATAACCAAAAGCATGCGAGACCACAGCATGAATTTAGAAAACAAACATAAAAATAAGGTAAGCCAGTCTACCTTGGTCTTGCACTTTACTTTGGGTGCCTCATGCGGATAGACGGGAGAAACTTGAAAGGAGAATAAAAATGTGCCACCGCTGTAACAGCAGCAGCCGATCAGTTTTATACTTGTTATAGCATTATTAATATAAGAAGATGAACGTAAAAAACTCTTATAAGCATGTCATGTCTTCTCCAATAAACAAAAACTTTAACCAAAAAATTTGTGCTAGAGAGCAAAAGAAAACTTGTGTTAAAATAAGAGGCATGAAAGAAATTCCTTACAAATAATATCCTTCATCGGGTCGAATTGAAACCTCAAAATTCATCAGGTTATCCTTTCCATTTGGAAATGTTATAGCACAAGATTTGGGTAGGTTAAGCTCAGAAATATCTACACGTAGAAAGACAAAATAAAACATGAGAATCACACTAGGATCAAACACCAGATGCTCTTGAGCCAATAGATTCAGTGCTAGAACAACATATAGTTGAATAGATCAGTAAAGCTAAAGAAAATTAGCAATAACACACCAAAAGCACCAAATCATAAAAAATAATGGATCTCTATCATAGAACTAAAGGAAATTTAAACAACTCAATCCATTAAATATGTGAAGCAAACCTTTGTGCAAACGCAACTCTCCTGGACTTTGCTTTTTAGTAGGAGCTCCCCCATTTGCATTTTCAGCAAGTTCTCTCTGCTTTTCCTTTACTTTAAACAGCCGAATCATAACTCCTACATATATATTAAAATTTAAAGTGAACCCATTCATTTCCATAGCCTTAATATCAAATTCCAGTTACCGCAGCAAAGCAATATCCATTCAGAATCTAAAGATTCAAAACCAAAGCATTAAAACAAAAACACTTGTTCTTAATAAACCCTAACTGAAAAATCTAGCCTTTATTATCAAACTCGATTTCCATACTTTTGAGCTGTTGACGATCAGAATCCATTTTCTTTTAATAAGACCACTCATTTACCTGATCCGAAGTTATTTAACTAGACTAATTTAAAACTACTTAAAAAAAACAAAAGAAGTGCCTCTTTTTTTCCCCCATCTTTGCAATAATAGAATTTGATCAACAAAAAGAGGTTCAAAATGAAATTATTTCTAACAGATCATAATTCATGATACAACTAGTTGCAAAAATAGAAGAGATCGTTAAAGAAAAGAGAAAATGAATCAAACAAAAGACTTAAGTAATCAACGCCGATTAAAAGAGCAAGTGAGAAAAAAAGAAAAAAAAAAGGTAGTGTGTTGGATTTATGAGATTGTAACAAACCTGTTGGAGGAAAAGCCGAAGAAAGAAAAGAAGGAACTAAGGGATCTTTATTGTTTTAAAGAAAAAAGCAGAAACTAAGGGGAAATTGATGAAGAGAACGGACAAAAGGAGGGGGTTTTGGATATGGATGCCTCAAGGAAAAGTAAAGGAAAGAGAGAGAAAGGAAATGACACGAAAGCTGGAGTGGAGGATGGACCCACTTGTTTTATTTTTTTCTTTGGTGAAAAACTAGCGTCTGCAGTTTTGCGGCCTTATATTTGTAATCAAACCAATGTGCTTCAAAATTCAACGACATTTCACCTATATTTTTAATATTCACTTGCATTTATTGCGAGTCAGTGGGAATACAAAGTATTTTTAGCAATCCAATCCCAAGTGGCATTTTAAATTTTGTTGTCTAATTTGACAATGGGTTTGCTACCAATTGTGGAGGAGATCAAATCATAAATTATCATTGCGATGCTCGCTTTATAAGCCTAAGAGTTGAAGGCTGCGTCACAATCTAGCTTGAGATATCCAGGGGAGTTAGAGCAAGCCCCCCTGAACTCGGTGAAACCATGAAAAACATCATTCCCAAATTGGATTGGATCCTTTACTATTCCTTCCCATGTTTACTAATAATTACATGATATAAAGTTTTGCCCAAGGGAAGAATTTGATACGAAAAGGAGGGGGGAGGGGAGACCAATGGTGGTGGGAGGGAGCTGAGAGAGGGACGGGGAGAGAATTTTTTTTTAATGTTAATATTCAGATTTTCTTTTTTTTTTTTTTCCTTTCAATTCTAAGAAAAATGGGTAAAGTCAAATAATGTTTACGTAGGGTTAATCGAGTAACAGTAATTAAGTTTAAATACTACATTTAACCAAAACAAAAAAACTTTTAAGTGAACACATGTATAATTTAGAAGGTAATTTTTTAATTAAGTCTTGAAAAAAAATAAAGGATGAGAGGATACCTTGAGGGGGTACTATTTTAGGAAATAAATTACCATATACAATCAATCATGTCATTTACATATAAAAACTTTAATGGTTTTTCTTTTTTTAAAAAAAAATTAAAAAAATTTACATTTATTTTTAATTATTATTTACCTTAAATATATAAAATCAATATGATATCAAAACAATGACTATTCCATGACCATAATTTTAGTATTTAATTTAAAATAATATATGAATATTTATCAATTCAAATAAAATCATAAACCATATAATGCTAAGAATTTAAAAACTTATAGGAATGGTCTTGTTATTGGCATGTAATATCTTAAATTTGTGTTATGTGAAAAAAATAATTTAACAACTGTTATTTTATGCCAATAAGAAGACCGTTCCTACAATTTTAAATAATTTGTGTTATGTAATTTCTTTTAATTTCTAAAAATATTATATTAATTTGATTAATTTAATTTTACTTGATTAAAATTAATTTTCCTAAAAATCACTTAGATTTTTCAAATTAATTTTTCAAGAAAATTATTTAATTAAATTCTCTAGTTGAACAATTCTTACGACTGCCTAATTTAATTCCACATCGAATAAATCGACTCAATTAAATTATTTCCAAAGTCATAAAATTTTCTTCTGATTCAAATGCAGTCCGATTGAGCTTTTGTTGAGCTAGCGGATAGACCAATCGGACATATATAATTAGACTCTAGTAATTGCAATTATGTCCAAAATGATCGTTATGATAATTCGCAATTACTTAATCATGGAGTTAGTCTACAAGAAGTACCATGATTGAAAACTCCTTATTGTATACTTTTTATGAAAATAATTCATCCAACTGCTTTGGCTAATGACCTCGTCATATATGTGTTATCCTCATATGATATCATTGGTTTCTTTGCATTAAATTCGTTCACTCAATACAATCATATTTTGTATCATTGTCACTATTGTGTCTTCTTAATGATTAATCTGATCACTATTAACAAATGATTGTGATAAATTACTCGTTCAAGAAGGAGCAACCCGTGACCACGTTCCATATTTATCAATCCACTCAATGCCAATGGGATGATATCATTAACTATTTAATTGAGCTATGAATTTCATTGTTGCTAGTTAAGTCATGCCATGCACAAATTATGTACCCAACAAGCAGCTATCGGCTCAATCATCTTTAGAGCATAAGCCTCCACTTATATCAAAGCATATGAGTTACATACGCATGGTCAGTGGCTAACTCAAGATTTAGGTAAATTACACCATGAATGACACAAGTGAATTAATTCACAAACGAATTCAGAATTAATTCATCTTGGATCCAGTCTAATGTATCATTCTATTAATGACTACATCTATATCTCTGCTCGTGGAGTCAACTGCTCTGATAGTTAAGACTAGTCATCTCCTTAATTAGAATTGTAGACAATATAATAATCCTTCTCAGCATTTGAATCAAATACTCATTTTGATTCTTTTACAGGATTACGAAGTTGTTTGAATTATCTACTGACTTAAGTTGTCTTTCTCGTAATGTAAACGTTCTTACGATGCCACTTATCATCAATTTGAACTTAGATAATCAATGAGCTAATATTTACTTGTCACAATTTAGCTATACAACATAAAATGTGAAATTTATTTATTCACCATTCAAATACATAGAAAACAATTACATATTTACTACAATATAGGCACATTTCTCAACATATATATAGGCATATTAACATTTTTTAATATTTACATTATAGTATTATATTACTATAGATTTAATTTTGTGTTAAACTACATAATATATTATATTATAAAGGCTTAATTTACGATTTGGCCCCTGAAGTATCATTATTTTCTCACTCTGGTACTTAAACTTTTTTTGTTCAAATTTGGTATCTAAAGTATGCCAAAGTTATGTTTTTTGGCCATTCTTTTACTTCACATTAAAAGAAATGCTGGGATGTTGTGGCCAATGAAAAACGCGATTGACATTCTTTTATAAAGTATACCATTTTTCTTTGATAATATATATGAACCATTAAAAATTCTGAAAAATAGAAATATAATATGAAAATAAGAAATATATATATAAAATCTAAAAATTTTATATGTCAATTATAAAAAAATAATAAATGAAATAAATTATAAAAAATATAAATAACTTGAAAAAATATGTGAAATAATTAAATATATAAAAAGTTAGTAAATTGTATAAAATCTAAATATATATTAATTATAATAATGCAAAGACTAAAATATATATGTGACATAATTAAATGTATAAAACAATAAAAAAAAGTATATAAAATCTAAATATATATAATAAAAAATTAGAATTTTTTTATAATTCAAATTAAAAGAGGATTGTTGGGGATCGACCCATGTAAATAACGAAACAAAAAAGGTAAAAGTAGAGAAGATCGAACACATAAATATTTACATAGAAAAATTCCTCCAAACAAGATAACAAAAAGCCACAAGCAAAGGAGACTTCACTAAATGAGCAAAAACTGAAAGAGTACAATATGGAGATAATCTCAACAAGCAACCCTAAATCCCGACAGAATAAATCACTCTGGATAAAACCTAAAATTCCCCAAAACTCACAAAATTCTCTCAATCTCAAGGATGATGAAGATTATTATTCTAGGTTACAACATCCTTTTTTATAGGTTAGATTCGTAGATTAAATATGACTAAAATAACCTAGACTAATTAGAGTTTAACTAGGAAACAATAGCAGAGTTTAACTAGGAGAAGAAAACCCGGGTGAATCGGGGAACACGTCGCAATGTCACATGCACCACGTCGAGACGTCGTTCTTCGTGTCGTCGGAACGTGGCCAATCTTCTCGTTAGGACACTATGGTCATCTTATCACGACACCGGCTTTTCCTCGTCAAGACATCAACTCGTAAATATGAGGCACACTCCAAGAATCTCCACCTTGACTCGTATTTTCTCATATCTCCTTTTCTAAGCTCATTACGGGCCTATCTAAACCTTTGCAGGATACTCACCAAGTCCAAATCAGCAATTGAACTTGAAAACCGAAAGACTCTTAATTGCAGACCCACTGCCTAACCTGAAAAAGTCAAATTTCTTAATTTGACGTCGATTCAACTTCGACTCCGTAATTGACGAGGAAATTGTTGTTACACCAGTCACGGTTGAACCTTGAAGAATATAAAGACTGTCAATCTTTCGACCTCTCATCAAAACGAGAGCTCCACGGGATACCTTAATGTTACTTGACTCAATAACGATTCTGCACTTTTTTTAGTCCAACATACTCAAAGAGATGAGGTTTTTCTCTATGTCGGGCTCATGCCTAATATCTGGTAGTGTCCTTATAATTTTGTCATGCATCTTAACCTGAATAGTACTAATATCGATTATCTTACAGAGTGATTCATTCCCCATATATACAACTTGTAACACCCCTTACCTGTTTTCAATGCCAAAAAAGGGTTACGGAGTATTACCAAACTTATTACACAATTAAACATACATCTCTCATACGTTTTTCGATTTCCAAAAAATAAATCATTCAAAAACATCCATATCGTTCCTAATATGAACCTACGAAGCCCAAAACATGCATTCGAGGTGGTTCAGGACTAAACCGATAACTCTGAGAACTTTTAGAAAACTTAGAAAATTTTCAAAATACAGGGGACACACGCCCGTGTGGCTAGGCCGTGTGAGACACGCCCGTGTCATAGGCAGTGTGGACATTCAAAATGGGAGCACATGGCTGTGTCCCAGCCCGTGTCTTACCCCGTGTAACTCTCTGACTTGGGTCACACGGCCAACACACATGCCAGTGCGGCTAGCCCGTGCGCCCTAAAAATGGCCACACACGCCCGTGTGCCAGGCCGTATGCTAGGCCGTGTCAAACCTATAGGGTATACTAACTTATACCACACGGGCAAGTCACACGCCCGTGTGTGAGGCCGTGTGGAGCATACTGACTTGATTTTAATTTCAACACTAGGGGACATACGGCTGAGACACACGCCTGTGTCTCTGCTTGTGTGGACAAAAATAGGCTACCACCCAAATTTGCATATACCTACACAACCAAAATGACACCAATTCAAAGCCTAAATAAGCATCCAATTTAGCCACAATCAAAACTAATTCATACCATATTAAATACCAATATTCCAATATGCTTATAACTTCAAATCTTACTCTATTAAAACATACCAAAATACATATACAAATCGAATAGTTAAACCTTTACTTAACATGCATGATTTTGCACCAATTCTCAAGCATGATACCAATTCCACAAACCTTATAATACAAGTCATTCACACATCCATTCATGAATTCAACTAACAACCATGTATGCACATATGTGTACATAACCAAATACACCAAATTAAGCCAAGTCTCATGGCTATATATACAAACCAAAACATGACCATTCACAAGCCATTTCAAATGTCAAAACTCACTACCAAAATATATATAAAAAATAACCATAATCCTATACATGTCATATGACCAAACTATGAGATCAAAAGTACCAAAGTGATGGTTGGATAGTGTGATGTAGTCTTCGACGATTTCTGAATTCGAGCTAGCTTTGAAATCACTATAAAACAAGGGAAAAAATAAACAAAGTAAGCTATAAAGCTTAGTAAGCTCATACGAAATATACTCAACAAATCATAATACACAAATCATCAATTAGAACTATATAACAAATAATTCATGATAACAAAAAACCTTCCATATGCTTAATCATATGCTTATATGCAAATTCATAACTCCTTCTATTTGAATCTCATACTTTACATGTACATACTTGTAAAATTTCGTAACAAACTCATACCTTTTTGGAATACTCTTGAATACTCGATATCTCGCACACTAAATGCCAACACATAGCTGAAACTATTATAATCTCGCACACTAAGTTCCTTACATAGCCGTAGCTATCTCGGTCTCCACAATAAGTGCCATATATAGCCGAAGCTATTTCGAATCGCACACTAAGTGCCATATATATATCTAAATCTTCGTCAAACATGACTATAATCTTATATACACAATTTATGCAATATCAAAGCATTTAAAACATAATTGTAACAATGCTTATCACATACGAACTTACCTCGAATGTAAAAACGATAACGCGAATCAACTAATCTGACACCTTATTCTTCCCTCGATCTAAGTCTGTATTTCACTTTTCTTGATCTATATGATATCAAATTCAAATCATTTAATCATATATTTATTCAATTTAGTCCAAACTTCACTTTAAGGTATTTTTACACAATTGCCCCTAATATTTCACATCTTTTACAATTTAGTCCTTATTTCATAAAATCACAATTTAATGAAATTCCAATTAAACCCATGCTAGCTGAATTGCTATAATGCCCCTAGAAGCCCATATTTTTCATTTATTCACACATTTAACCACATATTTTCACATTTTTACAATTTCATCCCTACTTTGCATTTTCACTAAAAATCACTTAACAAAACTTATTTAACTAGCATCAAATATTCATAATTCATCATAAATCATCAAAGAACACATACATATATCAATGGAAACTCTCACAAATTTTAACAGTTTTGAAATCAAAGTGTGGGCAAAATAGATTGAGCTACAACGAACTCAAAAATATAAAAATCACTAAAAATCGAGTCAAAAATCACTTACAATTGAAACATGCAATAGTCGAACCTTCAAAGTTCATCAATGGCTTCTTTTCTTTCTTATTTTCAGTTGGGAGAAATATGAATGAACAAAATTTGTCTTTTGTTTTAATTAATTAACCTTTAATTAATAAATTACTATATTAACCTTATATAAAACCATTTAAAACACCTTAATCTATGTCCATTTATGTCCACTCATGCTATTAATGGTATAATTACAACATAAGGACCTACACATTTAAGTTCCATAGCTATTAAATACCTTTAGCTAATAGAACATAACTTTTACATTTTACGCGATTTAGTCCTTTTTATCAAATTGACCATTTAAACGATGAATTTACTTCACGAAATTTTCACCCATACATCCTATCATGCTGTAAATACTAAAATAAAAATGAAATAACAATTTTGAATTTGGATTTGTGGTCCCGAAACCACTATTCTGATTTGACTAAAAACGGGCTGTTATACAACTCTACCTTCAATTGAACTGTATGTGGAGAACTAGTCCCTATTATGACACATGTGGAAAGAACACCCTGAATCCAAAATCCACTTAGATGTAAACTTAGACCTTTCGGTCATAGACACTAATAACAAATCGTCACCCTTACCTTCAGCCGTATTAACATCAGCTACTTCATTCTTGTTGCTCTTAGCAACCCTTCTGCTCTTATTTTGCAGTTTGTAACAATCCGCCTTAATGTGACCTTTCTTCTTATAGTAGCCACATAACTTGTCTCAATTCTTCGACCTTGGACCAGTCTTGCTTCTCATAACAAATGTCGAGGGTTTCCATGTAACACCCCTCGCCTATATCCAACGCCGGAACAGGGTTTGAGGTGCTACTGGACTTAAACTCAACCAATCTTAGGAAATCAGGCCATAAAATTTTGGTCAATTTAAAAATTTTCATTTATAAGTAATCTGTCCCTTATTTGGGCTTACGAGGCCCAAAACATACATTCAAGATGGTTCGGGGCCAAATTGAGGGCTTAAGAAAACTTAAAAAATTTCATGCTTTAAGGCTCCACACGCCTGTGTGGGTATAGGACACACACCCATGTGCTAGGGACACGCCCATATCCTACACCCGTGTGGCCAATTTGATTTTTACAATTTTTCATAAAACAAGTGCAGACTTCACACGGCCTAAACACACGCCCGTGTCCTTTGCCTGTGTCCTTTCACACGGCCACAACACCCCCGTGGCATAGTCCGTGTGCAAAAACTTGGGTATTTTGTTTCTGACGTCAACATCACAGGACATGGTACATGCCCGTGTATGAGGCCGTGCCCTCTCACACAGCTGAGACACACGGCCGTGTCTCTGCTCGTGTGAAAAATACCATGCATTCTGACTTGAAATTTCTACGTGTAGAGGACAAATGGCCTTCTCACACGCCCATGAGGCTGTCCGTGTGTCACACACGGCCTAGACACATGCCCGTGTGTCTACTGTGTGGACAATATAAGGCTATCAACCAAGCCTCTTTGCCTCCCTAGTGTACCTATTTTCATGTCAATACCAATCAATATCAAAATGAGCATAATAGACATTCATTCAACCATAAAGGTGCAGTTCTTATAGGCTCAAAATGAAAGCCCTCATTCAAGGCTTAATGTAAAGAGTGAAATCTATTCTAGACCAACACACTTGGTCAATTCTCAAAGACACAAAATAATAAGGTCTAGCCCTATACATGCCATAATAAAAAATATAAATCCAACTATACCGAGTATTACGGCTGATAGTGTGATCGATATCTCTGACTTCAAGGGATCCTCGAGCAAAACAAGCGGCACTGAAAGAAAAAAAGGGAAAGGAAAGAGAGTAAGCATAAAGCTTAGTAAGTTGCATATAAATAAATATGCAACAACAATTTCACCCTTAGTCATCATGCTCATAGCTCAAAGGTAAGCATAAACTTGACTTACTCATTACCGTCTACCCAAATTACATTTTCTGATTTGAGCTCGTTACTCATGCATACCAAATAGTACCTGTACCACTCACAACATTATTATACTTTCCTTTTTAAATCGCTTTCGTAACCTTTACAGTGAACCTTTCGGAATACTACCTGATATTCTATAAGCCTCAAACATGGAATAAGTTACCGATGCCATGTCCCAGATATGGTCTTACACTGGTTATCATCATCAAGGCCGATGCCATGTCCCAAACATGGTTTTATACTAGCCTTCTTATATACGTGCTAATGCATGTCCCAAACATGTCTTACACTAACACAACTCTTAGCCGATGCATGTCCCAGACACGTCTTACACTGGCTATCATCATCGAGGCCAATGCATGTCCCAGACATGTCTTACACTGGCACTCATCTCTACGCCGATGCCATGTCCCAGACATGGTCTTACACTGGCACACAAATAACCCGAATGTTAAGGCACGAATATCCGGTTTGTTTCCTAAGGTTGCAATGGGATCTTTCTACTATCTCAATTATTACTATGCATTCTCAATTCACAATCTAACAGTTCATGCTATATCAAGTCAATAACAATTCAAATAGATGTATTAACAATGTAGTTATATTATTTACTTACAACTTACTTCGGATTACAAAATGTACTCGAATAGTTGGTTTAGTCGATTTGCTTGGCTTTCCCCCGGTCTAGGTTCGAATTCGGTAAATCTTGATCTATAATAGCAAAATGCACTCATTTAGTCATTAATTACAATTAGGAATTCATAAATTTACATCTTATTTAAAATGACCATTTTGCCCCTAGACCTTGGCAAAATGACCACTTTGCCCCTATGCTCGAAAATTGATTTTTATTGAATTTCTTCGTATCTCAAGCCTAGCCGAACTCTTTTTACTCTTATAGAAACTTCAAATTCTCACTATTTCACACACTTAGCACTTATTTTGCAACTTATGCAAAATAGTCCTTTTTGGTGTTTTCATGCTAACACCTTTCACAAAAGTTGTTTATAACTTAGCTAAGACTCATATTCTTCCATAAAATTTCAAAAAACAACATAAAATCTCTCATGGTAAATCCCTAGACTTATCACCATTTTTTCAAAATAGTCCTCTCATTTGAAAGCCCGTGATACAAGCATGCCAAAAATGTAAAAATCATCAAGAAAATCATCAAGATCACTTACATTATGAGAGGAATAAGTTGCTGCAAATTTTTAGCTTTCAAACCACCATATTTGCTGATATTTTAGGTGGAGAGAAGTGATGGAGAAGAAGAAAAATAATAGCTAGGCTTTTAGGCATTATTTTATCACCAAATCATGACATCAACATACCTAATGTTGACTTTTCAACATTTCTCTCTACCATGGCCGGCCAAGCTAACATAATAGGGTCTAATTGCCCTTTAAAGACCCCTAATTTTAATTCTCTAGCTTTTTTTTTGGATAAAATTTTAGCTAATTGACACATTAGGGTACTAAAATGCAACTTTTACCTTTTATGCGATTTAGTCCTTTTTTGCAATCGAGCTCACAAACATTAAAATTAACTCTGCAAATTTTTCATGCACTAATATAATCATATTATAACCTCATAATAATAAAAATAATTTTCTCAACTTTGAATTTGTGGTCCCGAGACCACTGTTCCGCCTAGGCCCTAATTCGTGTTGTTACATTCCAACTTGAACTGCTATCCGAACCAAACTCATTGTCGAGTTTGTCTTTGCTCAACAAGTTTTTCTTCACTTTCTCAAACAAGAGCTTATCTCTCTCATAAATTAGGGTTTCTCTGAAAGACTTATATGAAGTGGGCAAAGAGCATATTAATAGCATGACATGATCTTTAGATCATTCAAAAGAGAAACTGTAACACCCCAAACCCGGCCTAAAAGTTGTGATCAAATTTGGAGAAATTACATCGACTCATTTGGAAACTATTCTCAATAAGTATTTAGCAAATACGAATATGGCAAACAACCATTAAAAACTATTTGTTTGTTTATAGAAAACACTTAGGAAACTACTTAATTTGCAGTGGAAAATCTTTTTGGAGTTTTATTTTTGAAAACCAAAATCCATTTTGTTGACTTGAGTAATTTTGTAGTTTCACGTTTTATGGCACCCCAAACTCAGCCGGGATGGTCTGACCCAAAACTTGAACATCACATTAGTCATCGAAGTGACTCTCCATTTAAACCACCACAAAACACACCAACCGACCAATCACACCACACAATTAATCATGGAATATTTAATAAAAACATAATACCATGCTTCCGTTATGCTACTCTAATCAACAATCAACAACAAGACTAATTTACAATTGAATATTTAACAGAAAATTACATCGAAAACTTTAGTTAAACATACATGCTTGCAGTAGGGTATTTTTAAAAAGGCTATATTTGTAGGGAGTTGAAAAACCGTTTAGGTTAAATATGTATAATTATATTTAAAACATAATATATAGTAATATGTTGGGAAAACTCCATTTCACAAAGTTTAACAATAGTATTGTAGGATTAAATTTATAAGTCTTATTTTGGAAAATTTATTAAAAAATCTCACACGTAACACCCCTAACATGTAACCGTCACCAGAATAGGTTAAGAGGTATTACCGAACATATCGGAACATTTCACAATCAAAAGCCATACATCATCATATCATAGTCAAATATCAACATAAAGTCCCTTTCCTAGGCCAACGAGACCTTAAACATGCTTCAAAGAGGTTCGGGACTAAACTGATAAAATTTGTAAAACTTTGAGGTACTTAGAAAATTTTCAAACATATAAGGGTCACACGCCCGTGTGAATAGGCCGTGTGCCTCACACGGCCACCAGACATGCCTGTGTCCCAAATCGTGTGAAAACAGACATACATCCTGACTTGTACCACACGGCTGGAGACACGCCCGTGTGCCTTAGCCGTGGTCGAAACTGACTTAGGTTACACAGCTGACCACACGCCCGTGTGTCTAGCCCTTGTACCCTTCGAAATGGCCACACACGCCCATGTGCTAAGGCTGTGTACCTCACACGGCCACCAAACATGCCCGTGTGTCTAGGCCGTGTCAAAACTGTAGGGTATACTGCCTTAATTCAAAAGGGTACCCTAGGGGACACACGACCGTGTAACATGACCGTGTGTGCACACGGCTGAGACACACACCTGTGTCTCTGCCTGTGTGGAAAAAAATAGGCCATTTACAAGACCACTTTGCCACCCAATTTGGATCATCCCTACAAGCATCAAAACAAGCATAAATAGCAAAAAATATCATACCAAACATGCATAATTCAATCCACCATAACACCAATTGACCTCATATTAAATTCCATATCAAAGCCTACCAAATTCATGTAGAAAATTCATATGAATTCATATCAAAATGGCCATTCACACAAGATCATATATATACATCAAATATACCAAACCACATCTATAATCTCAAACATATTCATGCCATGTCTCATGGCAAGAAACATACATAACATATATCATAACATTACTAGCCTATACATCCATATATTAATATTTACAACTTCAAAAGTACCAAAATATTGTTCGATAGTGTGATGACGATCCTTGGCGATCCCCGAGCTCACAGTAGCTTCGATAATCTATAAAACAATTGAAAAACACACAAAGTAAGCTTTCAAAAGCTTAGTAAGCCATATACAAATAAATTCAACTCATGAATCAAGTATAGTTCAATTTATTCATTTAGGATTCATGACCATTTCACATATGCATCCTATGAAGCACATCATACTCATTTATTCATATACAAATCGTATAATCCCAATTTATTTCACTTACATATATAGTATATTTCACTTTCATGAATATCACATATCATCTTTTAATCACAATTAAACATATACTCACTTCTCATTCTCAACTTTATACACATTTTAAACGTACCTGAATCGGATACACATTTCATATATTCATTCATTTCTCGGAGTGCTCGTTGAACCGTACAGAATCAAATAGGATACGCGGATAGCTCAGAAAGCTCGTACAATGCCAACGTCTCAGACGTGGTCTTACTTGTAATCAAATATCGATGCCATTGTCCCAGACAGGGTCTTACATGAAATCATATACGATGCTGATGTCCTAGACATGGTCTTATACGTAAATCACAAGTCGAGGCCAATGTCCCAGACGTGGTCTTACACGATATCACATATCAAAATCCTATGTTATGACATATGTATCCTAACTATTCCTATGGTTCGTATGGGACATTTCAGATGTCGTCACATTATCGAAACTTTCTCGTATTTCTCATATTCAACTCAAAATAGCCATTCATCATTATTCATTAACATATAAGCAATAATAATTCAATTCAAACACATTTATTTGTATATCAACTTACCTCATACTTATTCGAATGGATGAAATCGGCTAATCAACCACTTTCGACTTTCCCCGATCTAATTCCGTTTTTTTTGTTTGATCTATATAAATTCAAGTTTAGCTCTTTTATTCAGCAAATCATTCAATTCAATCCATATACACATATTTAGGGTATTTTACAAATTAGCCCTCACATTTTCATATTTTAACACCTTAGTCCCTAAAAAATCACAAATACACATAATTTCATATTACACATGCTAGGCTAAATTTTCTTCTAGCCCATATAAGCCCATATATTTCATTTATTTCATATTTTAGTTTCTCAAAATCTCATTTTCACAAGTTAGTCCAAATTACTCAAATTAATCAAAAATTCAAATACAAAACATATTAATCTAACACATGTCTTTCATTTTTCATCAATTAACATCACGAAGCTCACAATTTCATTAATGGATCAACTTAAAATCTTCATCAATTTCTTAAATTGAGACATGGGCTTGATAAAACACAAAACAACGATTGCAAAAACATAGAAATTATCAAAAACAGATCAAAAACCATACCTTAATCACCAATTTTCTTAGCCGAACCCGAAGAACTCTTTTTCTTTCTTTTTATTTTTGATTTTCGGCAAAACAATGTGATAATGAAGCTAAAATTTAATTTTTTTCATTAATTATAACATTAATAATCAAATACCAATTTTGCCCTTAATGAAAATATTAGCTAAACATTTAATGGTTGGCTATTTATGTCAAATTCCACTAATCATGATCTAATTACAACATAAGAACTTTATATTTAATAATCCTTAGCATTCAAGCACTTTTAACATATAACATGCAACTATTGCAATTTACGCGATTAAGTCCTTTTTGCAAATTAAGTATACAAATGATTGAATTTTCATATGAAACTTTCACACATACTTAACCACATACTATAAACACGGAAATAATATTAAAATATTTTTCTGACTCGAATTTGTGGTCCCAAAATCACTGTTTCGACTAGGGTCTAAACTGGGCTATTACAACTCTCCCCCCTTAGGGATTTTCATCCCTGAAAATCTTACCATTGAACAGATTCGGATATTGTTGTATCATAGCATCTTCAAGTTCCCACATAGTTTCTTCGACTCTGTGTCGATGCCATAACACTTTTCTTATTTCTCAGTTCTTTAACCTCCCGAGCCAAGATACGGATCGGTTCTTCTTCATAAGTCATATCGGACTGAATCTTTATCTCAGGCGGAGAAATTTCATGTGAAGGATCAGATCTGTATCGTCGAAGCATCAATACATGAAACATATTATGGATCTTTTCTAGCTAAGATGGCAATAACAATCTATATGCAACTGGCCCAATACGCTCAATAATCTCAAACGGTCCGATGAACCTCGGACTCAATTTGCCTTTTCTACCGAACTAAGGTACTTTCTTCCACAGAGATACTTTCAGAAATATTTTGTCACCAATCTCAAATTAAATATCTTTTCGTTTCAAATCTACGTATGATTTCTGACAATCTGATGCTGCTTTCAAACTATTTCAAATCACTTTTACTTTCTGTTCAGTCTCTTTGATCACATCAACCCCGTGAATCTTATTCTCACTAAGCTCAGACCAGTATAATAGTGTTCTGCATTTACGACCGTTAAAGCTTTGAACGGTGCCATTTTAATGCTCGATTGAAAACTATTATTATACGCGAATTCAATCAATGATAAATACTATTCCCACGAACCTTCAAACTCAAGAATACAACATCTCAACATATCCTCTAGTATTTGAATAATCCACTCGGATTGACAATCCGTTTGCCGGTGAAAAGCAGTACTGAAATACAATTTCGTACCTAAAGTATCTTGCAGTTTCTTCCAAAACCTCGAACTGAATCTCAAATCTCTATCTGACACAATAAACAGTGGTACCCCATGCAATTTCACAATTTTAGAAATGTATAATTCAGCTAATTTATCAAGCGAGTAATCTGTTCAAACCAAAACGAAATGAATTGATTTTGTCAATTTATTAACTACAACCCAAATTGCATCCTTCTTTCTCGGAGATAGGGGAAAACCCAATACAAAATCTATCGTAATTCTATCCCATTTCCACTTGGGAATCATAATCGACTGAAGTAACCCAGAAGGCACCTGATGTTTTGCTTTAACTTACTGACAGATCAAACATTTCAAAACAAAGTTAGAGATATCTCTTTTCATTCTAGGCCACCAGTATAGTTGTTTAAAGTCATTATACATTTTAATACTTCCCGGATGTACAAATAAACGACTGTTATGAGCTTCTTTCAAAATCATCTAAATCAACTCTAGATTTCTCGGAACACAAATCTGATATCGGAATCTCAAACAATCATCATTATCAACTCAAAATTCTGAATTAGAATTCAAATCACACTGAGCTCGTTTCGCTATTATATCATTATCAACTTTCTGTGCATAAAAAATCTACTGTAAGAACAAGGTCTCGCTTTCAATTCAGGTAAAACCGAACCATCATCAGATATACACAACTAAGCATTCATAACACGTAATATAAATAATGATTTCCGACTCAAAGCATCAGCAACAACATTTGCTTTTCCCGGATGATAATCAATAACAAGCTCGTAATCTTTTAGTAACTCTAGCCATCTTCTCTGTCCTAGATTCAAATCTTTCTGAGTCATCAGATACTTCAAACTTTTATGGTTTGAAAATACATGACATTTCTCACCAAATAGATAGTGACGCCAAATCTTCAAAGTAAACACAATCGCAGTTAACTAACTTAAGGTCGTGCATTGGATAATTCTTTTCATATGGCTTTAATTGTCTCGAGGCATAGGCTATAACTTTGCCTTCCTGTATCAAAACGCATCTCAGACTGTTCAACGAAGCATCACTATATATGACAAATTCTTTCCTAGATTCTGGTTGTACTAACACTGGAGCTATAGGGCTTTCAATCGATCAAAACTTTTCTGACACTTTTCAGACCATTCAAATTTTATGTCTTTCTGAAGCAATTTCCTCAACGAAGTCACGATCATAGAAAAGCCTTTTACGAATCATCGGTAATAACCCGCAAGTCCCAGAAAGCTACGGACTTCAAAAACATTTCTCGGAGGCTTCCAATCCAAAATAGCTAAAATTTTGCTCGGATCGACTCGTATACCAGATGCTGACACAATATGCCCCAGAAAACTGACTTCTCGTAACCAAAATTCACATTTACTGAACTTTGCGAATAACTATTTATCACGCAGAGTTTGTAACACTATTCTCAAGTGTTTAGGATGCTCGGATTCATCACAAGAATAGATCAAAATATCATCAATGAACACAACAACAAATCGATCTAGATACGGTCTGAAAATTCTGTTCATCAGGTCCATAAAAATAGCAGGTGCATTTGTTAATCCGAAAGGCATAACTAATAACTTATAGTGTCCGTACCTTGTTCAAAAAGTTGTTTTTGAAATGTCTGTATCTTTTACTCTTAACTGATAATAGCCCGATCTCAAATTTATCTTTGAAAACACAGTAGCACCTTTCAACTGATCAAACAAATCATCAATTCTGGGCAGAGGATATTTTTTCTTAATAGTCACTTTATTTAACTGATGATAATCAATACACATTCTCATCATGCCATCTTTCTTTTTCACAAACAGAACCGGAGCACCCCAAGGTGAAAAACTAGGTTGTGCAAATCTTTTATCGGTTAATTCTTGCAACTGAGACGTCAATTCTTTAAACTTGGTCAGAGCTATTCTATACGGAGCTATCAAAATGGGAGTAGTTCCCAGTACTAAATCAATGCCAAACTCAACCTCTAGAATCAGAGGTAAACCTAGAAGTTCTTCAGGAAACACATCATGGAACTCACAGACAACCGGTACAAATTCTATTTTCTTTTTTGCCACTTTCGAATCAATCACATAGGCAAAGTAGGGTTCACAACCCTTTTTCACATATTTCTGAGCTTTCATTGCAGATATCACAGCTGGCAACCCGTTTAAATCACTAGATTCAATTTGGATTATCTTATCATTCTTACATCTTAAATAAATAGTTTTCCGTTTACAGTTCACAATAGCATCATGCAAAGTTAGCCAATCTATACCCAAAATTATATCAAATTCGTCAAAAGGTAATAACATCATATCAGTCGAAAAATAATTATCTCGAACCATCAGCAGACAAATCTTGCACACTTTATCAACCAAGACACTTTTGCCTAAGGGGTTCGATACTCTAATCACAAATTTAGTAGACTTTACAGGTAAAGTCTTACTAGATACTAAATTCATACATATATACGAATGTGTTGATCCTGGATCTATCAATGCAATCACAGAAGTATCGTAAAGAGTAAATATAGCCGTAATCACATCTGGGACGAAACTTCCTCACGGGCTCAGATGGCGTAGGCTCTAGCAGGTGCTCTAGCCTCAAATCGAGCAGCTGTATCTTTAGTAGCTCTTCGGCTACCACTCACATTTCCCATATTTCTGGAAGGCCTGCCTCTAGCTGAAGTGCTCCTCGGTCTCGAATTCTATAAAATTTCTTGTTCAATAGACTCCGGCAATCTCGAATAAAGTGATCTAAGGATCCACATTTAAAACAAGCTTGATCATTCAATCTAAAACTACCGGGATGTCATTTACTTTAATATTTGCACTCAGGTGGTGCTGGTTTAACACTTCCCACACTAGCTACTGAAGTAGCTTTTGAATTCATAGGTGGTCTCTCTCGATCTCGTCTTGGATAACTCGCACTAGCCTTTGAATGACTAGAATCATCTTGAAATCTCTTTGATGTTGATTGAAATGACTTATTTGATGATTTTTTTTGTACTTCTCTAGCTTCTGAGTTGACTTTTCTTTTCTCTTTCCCGAGTTCCTCAACTTTACACGCTCGTTCAACAAGTATAATGAACTCTTTTATTTCTAGAATTTCGACTAACAAGTGAATATCTTCATTTAAGCCATCTTCAAACCTTTTACACATTATTGCTTCAGTACAGACACATTCTCGTGCATACTGGCTCAGTCTCACAAATTCTCGCTCGTATTCCATAACAGACATATTGCCTTGTTTCAATTTAAGAAACTCTTTGCGTTTCTAATCTATGAATATTTCACTTATGTATTTCTTTCAGAATTCAGTTTGAAAGAAATCTCATGTGATTCGTTTTCTGGGAACCACTGATATCAAAGTTTTCCACTAATGGTACGCGGTATCCCTCAGAAGTGAAACAACACATTTAACACAATCTTTCAGATAATTCATCAAATACCCACATCTTATTCTCGAGCTAGAACTCAGCTCTCTCAGCTTCATCATCTGTAGCAGCACATAATTCTTTAGCTCCATGTTTTCTAATTTTATCAACTGGAGGCTTATTTAGACGAATCAGATCTACCACTTGAGCAGCTACGGAAACTTGCGCGGGTAGAGGTTGGGAAGCAGTCGGGTTTGTTCTAACATACTGAGTGAACCACTCATTCATCATTTGGAAGAAGGCTTGCTTAGCCTCTCCCTCATGGCTACTACTGATAGGTCTAGAATCAGATGGCGCTGTCCCTTGGGCGGGAGCAAGCGCATTACTTTCGACATCGTTAGCTACTGCTCGTTCGGGATCCATTATTATACGAAAAACATATATTGTTTGTCAGGATTCATCACACTATCACAGTTCGTATATATGACATGTATAGATAGGCTCACATTTTCTACGTTAGTCCTAGATCGACTAAACCGTAGCTCTGATACCAATAAAATGTAACGCCCCTAACCCGTAACCGTCATCAGAATAGGTTAAGAGGTATTATCGAACATATCGAAACATTTTACAATCAAAAGTCATACATCATCATATCATAGTCAAATATCAATATAAAGTCCATTTCTTAGGTCAACGAGACTTTAAACATGCTTAAAAGAGGTTCGGGACTAAACTGATAACATTTGAAATACTTTGGGGTACTTGGAAAATTTTTAAAAATATACGAGTCACACGCCCGTGTGAACAGGCCATGTGCCTCACACGGCCACTAGACATGCCCGTGTCCCAAGCCGTGTGAAAACAGGCATACATACTGACTTGTACCACTGTGTGCCTTGGCGATGGTCGAAACTGACTTGGGTCACACGGCTGACCACACACCCGTGTGTCTAGCCCGTATACCCTTTGAAATGGCCACACACGCCCATGTGCTAAGGTTGTGTGCCTCACACGGTTACCAGACACGGCCGTGTGTCTAGGTCGTGTCAAAACTGTGGGGTATACTGCCTTAATTCAAAAGGGTACCCCAGGGGACACACGGCCGTGTAACATGATCGTGTGTCACACACGACTGAAACACACATCCGTGTCTCTGCCCGTGTAGACAAAAATAGGCCATTCACAAGACCACTTTGCCACCCAATTTGGGTCATCCCTACAAGCATCAAAACAAGCATAAATAACAACCAATATCATACCAAACATGCATAATTCAATCCACTATAACACCAATCAACTTTATATTAAATTCCATATCAAAGCCTACCAAATTCATGTAGAAAATTCATATGAATTCATATCAAAATGGCCATTCACACAAGACCATATATATACATCAAATATACCAAACCACATCTATAATTTCAAACATATTCATGCCATGTCTGATGGCAAGAAACATACATAACATATATCATAATAGTACTAGCCTATACATGCCATATATTAATATTTACAACTTCAAAAGTACCAAAATATTGTTCGATAGTGTGATGACTGTTCTTGACAATCCCCGAGCTCACGATAGCTTTGATAATCTATAAAACAATTGAAAAACACACAAAGTAAGCTTTCAAAAGCTTAGTAAACCATATACAAATAAATTCAACTCATGAATCAAGTATAGTTCAATTTATTCATTTAGGATTCATGACCATTTCACATATGCATTCTATGAAGCACATCATACTCATTTATTCATATACAAATCATATAATCCCAATTTATTTCACTTACATATATAGCATATTTCACTTTCATGAATATCACATATCATCTTTTAATCACAATTAAACATATACTCACTTTTCATTCTCAACTTTATACACATTTTAAACGTACTTGAATTGGATACACATTTCATATATTCATTCATTTCTCAGAGTGCTCGTTGAACCGTACAGAATCAAATAGAATATGCGAATAGCTCAGAAAGCTCGTATAATGCCAACATCCCAGACGTGGTCTTACAAGTAATCAAATATCGATGCCACTGTCCCAGACAAGGTCTTACACGAAATCATATATGATGCCGATGTCCCAGACATGGTCTTACACTTAAATCACAAGTCGAGGCCAATACCCTAGACGTGGTCTTACACGATATCACATATCAAAATCCTATGTCATGACATATGTATCCTAACTATTCCTATGGTTCGTACGGGACATTTCGGATGTCGTCACATTATCGAAACTTTCTCGGATTCCTCATAATCAACTCAAAATAGCCATTCATCATTATTCATTAACATATAAGCAATAATAATTCAATTCAAACACATTTATTTGTATATCGACTTACCTCGTACTTATTCGAATGGATGAAATCGGCTAACCAGCGACTTTCAACTTTCCCCGATCCAATTCCGTTTTCTTTGGTTCTTGATCTATATAAATTCAAATTTAACTCTTTTATTCAACAAATCATTCAATTCAATCCATATACACATATTTAGGGCATTTTACAAATTAGCCCTCACATTTTCACTTTTGAACACCTTAGTCTCTAAAAAATCACAAAATACACATAATTTCATATTACACATGCTAGGCCGAATTTTCCTCTAGCCCATATAAGCCCATATATTTCATTTATTTTACATTTTTGTCCCTCAAAATCTCATTTTCACAATTTTGTCTAAATTACTCAAATTCATCAAAAATTCAAAACACATGTCTTTCATTTTTCATCAATTAACATCACAAAGCTCACAATTTCATCAATGGCTCAACTCAAAATCTTCATCAATTTCTTAAATTGAGACATGGGCTTAATAAAACACAAAACAACTATCACAAAAACGTAGAAATTATTAAAAATAGATCAAAAACCATACCTTAATCACCAATTTTCTTAGCCGAACCCTAAGAACTCTTTTTCTTTCTGTTTCTCTTTTATTTTAGGCAAAACAATGTGATAATGAAGCTAGAATTTGATTTTTTTCATTAATTATAACATTAGTAATCAAATACCAATTTTGCCCTTAATGAAAACATTAGCAAAACATTTAATGGTTGGCTATTTATGTCAAATTCCACTAATCATGGTCTAATTACAACATAAGGACTTCACATTTAATAATCCTTAGCATTCAAGCACTTTTAACATATAACATGCTACTATCGCATTTTACGCGATTAAGTCCTTTTTGCAAATTAAGTACACAAATGATTGAATTTTCATACGAAACTTTTACACATAATTAACCACATACTATAAACACGAAAAATAATATTAAAATATTTTTTGACTCAAATTTGTGGTCCCAAAACTACTATTCTGACTAGGGTCTAAACCAGGCTGTTACATCGTACAACCTCATAACATTATTAATTAATTAGTTAGTAGATATTTAACAGCTTACATGACTTGACCAAGCACATGTTTGTATCCAAATCATTCATAAAACATCTAAGGTTTACCTCGATGACCAGCGACTTTCCCACCTGCGCTTACAAGTTAGTCGATTAGTCGAACAATTATTTAAACAAATTATCAAACAATCATAATCCATCATTCAATCATTTATCTAACGCAATGATAAAATTTTTAAACCAAACAATTAAATAGTCCATAGTGTCCAATTACAACCCAAAAATTATAAGTAAGTCTAATACTAAATCCCATAATTTCGTCCCACATTGCCTTCCTCACATGGTTTGGGAACATAACGACATACCCAAGTATAGCCTCAATTTGGATCACTTGGATGACTCACTCCCACACTTCTTCACAAGTTAAGTCACTGCAATATTATAAAAAAGTGGGTGAGCTTATAAAAGCTCAGTGAGTGCTCAAACATCCTACAAATAAACTCATTAGTTAAGTTAAAAGCTGACAAACAATAACAATTCACACATTATTGCAGTCTACACAAAATAGTAACTCATACAACACAACAGTTCTCATAAAATAAGCAGTGCACAAATAATAAGTAATTCGTATAAAATGGGCAGATCACATAAATTATTAATTCACACAAAACATTTGTCCATATGAAATAATAGTTCTTACCAAATGACAGTTCATGCAAAATAATAGTTCATACCAAATAACAATTCATGCAAAATAATAGTTCATGCTCCATCATAACTCATATATCTTAAATAATGATAAATTGAGATTTTTGTGATTATGAAACTTATAGGGACTATATCACCACCTATAAGTGGACCCTATAACCACCCATTAGATAAACGGATCTCCAAAACACACCACATGACTCATAAAGTCGTACGCTATCTCCATGTAAGTGTAGCACGTGTGCTCACACTCTCTAAACACACCACGCTATCTACGGTGAATGGAACTATGCTCAACATTTCCCTTATCTCTCCAACGCATCTTCGAGTCACAATGCCCATCGCAATAAAAATGGTGAGTACTCACAATCCTATGGCATGCCAACTATATCCAATGGTTTCATAAGGGCAGAATGCCAAAATATCTCTTTAACACATTCACAATATTCAGTATAATAGGGCTCGCAATTAAGAAGAGCTCGCACATTATAACACAGTTCGCAATTCACAATTTGCAATAGAGTATGGTTCGCAAATAATATTACTTTCATGCAACATATATTGCACTCATAATCACATTTCATATATCATTCATGACATAACTCACATAAATAGTTGTTCGCGTATTTTATTTAGCATAGGGCACGCAATAGCTTAGATTACATACAATACAACTCAAAATCTCACAATACACAGTTTGACAAATTAATACAGCTCTTCATATTAATACAGATCACCAAATTAATACAATTTTCCATAATAATATAATTCACCAAGTTAACATGGTTAACAATATAACACAATACACAAATATAATTGGCTCGCACTACAGTTGAGTTTGCACTTAACATTTCACGATAATCAAAGCTTGTAATATCGTAAAACTCATAATTCATTTACGGGTTCATGCATGCATAAATGTGCATTATCAATAAAATTCGCATATTATAGAAGTCCACATTATATTATTTATTTTTTTATATTCATTCGTAAGCAGTACAAAACCATATACGAATATATATTACATATATATACATACCTATTTAGTGGCCTTTGTCTTGTCAAATTTTAGCATACATTAAAAGTCCCATATACATTTTATATATTAGATAATACAAAACCTATAAATGCATATATATTATATATAATAAAACCTACACATAAATTATATATATAACACCAAAACCCATATATATATTATATATAAATAACAAAACCCCTATACGTATCTATAATATATATACACATACCTTTTAGTACTTCAACTCACATTTAATATTTAGCTCACACACAAACTCAATAATTAGATGCACAATTCACACACACTTATCACTTCAACTACATGGTTTACAGCTATGACCTACCTATTTTATTCTTATAACTACATGTGCATTTTAAATTCATGCATTTGGCTGATTAAAATCGCACAGCATGCATACCTAACACTTAACAAAATTGTAATAGTTTGCACTAGGAGAAATCAAGGTTGGCATATTAATTAAGCAGGGGATTCACCTACATTACATTAGCCTGTGTACCGGAGTTTAAATGTAGTTTATCAAACCACTCACCTTAGCAACCATTGCTTCAACTGCCATGCTCAAGTAAGCTTCTATTTGCATTTGTCCATGGTTGTAAAGGCTCCCAAATGAATTGACACTTTTCATACACATCAAAAACATTACAAAGGCATTACTAACATCAACAAACACCATTAAATCATTCCAAAATCTTAGATCAAATCTTATTAACCTTTATACCGAAAATTTAACTAGTTTTACTGAAAGAGGTGTAAAACCACTCAAATCTCACTTCTAAGCTTAGATTTCAACTTAATACATCATAAATATCATCTAATTACATATCTAAACCATCAATTTTACCCAATTTCACCGATTTAATTTTTATGGGAAAATCAAGCTTATGTGATCTTTTAAAAAGGGGAAAACATTCAATTTGCTTAAATTCATTAAGGATTTGTTAAATTAAGATCAAATACCTTTTAATTAGATCAAAATGAGTTAGAAATCATTTTAAAACCAAAGCTTAGCTAAGAAATACGAGATCTACCATTTTCAAGCCAAAAATCAACTTAAAATCAAGTGATACATTAAAATCTTGATTAAATCATTTAAATCTCGAATTGAAATAACAACTCACTTAGTTTAATCATAAAAACTTAGAATCTCATCTCAATTTTGCAAAAGCGACAAGCGATGGAGCTAATTCAAGCTAAAACGTATGAAAATCTCTTAGGGATTTTAAGGATGAAAACATGAGTGTTTTTTAAAATTGAAAAGAGATTTTATGTTTAGAGAGTTTAGGAATAAAAAAGGACGAACTAATTTTGGGAGAAAAAATTTGATTCGGTGTTTGACAAATTTTTAAAGAAGATGAAGAATGGGAGGGAATGAGACGTGGGGGTTGTTAAATAGGCAACCCATTTTTAAAAATTGGGCCATTTCCCATTTAGCCACTTCCAGTTTCTTCCCTTTTTCAAATAGGTCCTTCCTTTTCAATTAAAACCAATTTCAAAATTATTTTAAAATTAAACCTCGTTTTTAAAATCCGTTTTGACCAAATTAGTTCTCGGACACCTAACTTTAATCTCTTAACCTAAAATTATTAATTCTAATTATTTTAATATTTTATTTAATTAATTTTTAATTATTTAATTATCTAATCTAATTAAGGTTTTCGGTTCACTAACTCCCGATTTACTTACTCGATTCTCCTAACCTGGTTTTTGGGATGTGACACATTTGAAAATATTAGTTACTGGCGAATTAATAAAAACTCAAAATGAGTTCAAAAACAAATTATGGATTACAGGCCCAAAAGTTCAAAACAAACAATAATGGAAATCACTATATTTACATTAAGGGTGAAAACAATTCGAACTCCCACACGCCGTCCAGTCCTAGGTCAGGTGATTTGCTGAAAAGTCACAGATAAAACAAAATAGATGAGCTATAAAGCTTAGTGTATAACTAAACTCAACCAGAGATTATACCAAACACAATATACCAATCAGAGTATCGCAAAGAACTACATAATGATCACATAAGCAAAACAGAGAATGGATTGTTAGAGAATTTCATAATAATCACATAAACAGAACGAAAACTACATGACTATGCCAATGCAGTATTTTTTAGAAAATCAGAATACAGATTTTTCAAAAAACATCCTATCCAAATCCACTAGACACCAAAATAGGAACTCATCCAACCAAATCACACCAACAGATATTTATGGACAGTGCCGCTAGAATTGTAGTTAAAACTACCAAATCAGATATATATGGTCAAGCCATTATGTTGCAGACAAGCTACCAGATAGAATCGTGGATAAACCACTAGATAATGCAAATTATTTGTAATGCCCCAAAAATGTGAATGTCTGACTGTTGAATTCCGTCATAATTAAGTCTCTATTTTTATGGTTATGTGCTCTGCTTATGTGTTCGAGGTCAGGAGTTCAAGTTACATCTTTGAAAAATTTTGCTATTTTATTATAAGTTAACTTCTATCTTTAAACCATCAACATAAGTTTAATTCTGTATGAATCGGTGTCAAGAATGAACTTGTTGGTTCAATGGTTAAGCTTCTATATACCTTTTAGTCTTGTGTTCAAGTTTTTACGCATGTCTTTCGGTTTAATTTTAAAAACCTTTATACGTTCTTTTCTTTTTCTTTCTTCCTTCCCTACTGGTTTTCTTTTCTTTTCTTTTTACTCTTATTTTCTTTTTCCTTTTTTCTTACCTCGTGAATTGTTATTAAGTCGAATCGGAAGTCCTACTTTATCATTGTGTCGTTTGGAAGGTAAATTTGTAAGTTCTATTGTTGGATTTTGTTGTCGAAAATATGGGTTATCTAATTATCTCGTTTGAATTCTCAGTTTATGTGTTCGATTGGCGTTCTCTAGGAGAAGGCCTCGAGGACAACGACTTGCCAACCGTTTTAGGTTCGTAGATTTCTGAGTTGTGCGCAGGTAATTACCATTTTGAGTTTAGGGAGTTTTAGGTGTTAAAGTTGTTTACTTAATTCGGTCTCTGAGAGATTATTCTACCATTACGCAGGGGAAAGTTTGTTTAATTGGTCTCTGGTTTACCGTTGTAGGTTCTGGAATCATTCCTATTGCTTTTACATCGAATCCGTACTAGGTGCATACCAAAAACCCGAGTTTTTACGAAGTTCAGACACTGAAAAACATGACTATCAATGCCACATGGCTGTGTGATAGGCCGTGTGGTAATCCGTGTAACTCACTATCTACCAAGTAAAAGCCACACAAGCAAGGGACACAAGCGTGTGTCCAGGTCGTGTATGGCCATGTTAGTGCAGGGTTCACACGGGCTAATGACACGGGCGTGTGTCTAAGCCGTGTAACTCACTAATTGCAGGAGAAAGATCACACGGGCTAAGGACACGAGCATATGTCCAGGCCGTGTAAACCACTGACTAGAAAATAAGGATCATACGGGCAGAGGACACAACCGTGGGTTAGGCTGTGTTAGACACACGAGTGTGTGCCAGGCTATGTGGGGCTGCACATGCTAGCTATTCAGGCCGTGTGAGGCCACACGAGCATGTAGGCCAGTTTATGAAATTTTTCCATATATCGAGCATCGCTCGAATCAAATACGAGCCTTCTGTGGTGCTGTTTGAACTGAATTTGATTGCATAATCTGATATTATATGATCTAGAATTTGAATACTATTTATCAATGTGCATAATGTGTTTGACTAAAATTACTAGAATTGATCTACTGTATATGAGTATAAGTTATATTTGAATACTCGCATAGAACTTTGTATTAACTGTTATGTGAAGTATATGTATGCATTGGGTGGGAATTGAATCAGGAGAAATTATTATGTTTTGAACCAGTGGTTAAATCCCTGGTATCCGTATACTAATCTGGCAGCTAGTCTGCAATCTCTAAAACGTGTCAGACAGACACTGAGTGGTGTGTAAGGCTGAATGGGTAATGAATACCCTATTTGGTTTGTTAAGTTGGTTGGAGATGGTGTGTAGCGGTTGGTATTAAGTAATTGCATCTGTTATGTTCTGTTCAGCATCTTATTATAACTTGATCTGTTATCCGTCTGTATGACTTTGATCTGTAACTGAATGAACTGTTTCTTGATTCTAAATCAACATATTGGATATCTTGGTTTTACTGATAATCTATTAAATATGTAAATAGTTGAGTCCTTTCGAGTGTATTAACTCAGTTTTTGTTGAATGGATTTCAGGTAAATTACAGACTTGATCAGATCGACGGATGGGAAGCTCGGTTATGTGTTTATACCACTTAGTATTAAGAACCATGTTAGTATTTTCATATTTTCAATTAGTTGGAAGATAGTATCGAGAAACTGGTTTGTCTTTATTTAACTTTATCAGACTTTAAAGGTGTGTTATTATAAATTGCAAAATGTGTTTTGATTATTGTTCGTTGTAACTCTTCAGGCTTGGCATTGTCGTCTAGGCCGGTTATGGGGTGTTACATCATTAAACTTCTAGAAACTTCCTCCATTTACATAATCCCAATTCCCATGCAATGTGTCATGGCATGCATATACAAAATCAAAATGCTAAGCATGTAGAGCATGTCATCGTACAATAATAGAAACATAAGGCATGGAAATCCATGCTTTGCAGAACAAATTTGTCAAATCTCAATGAATCATATTAGATTTGCCACAAAGTCACATGCATGGTTATATATCAAAATCAGTATCAAATAAATCAACATATTCGGATATCACACATTCTCATTCAACGAAGTAGTATAGAAACACACCATCAAAATTAACAGAACATGGATCAGACCTGAATATATCACATACCTTAAACATATCCCAAACAATAGCGCATTATATGTTAACAGGTCATACTTACTTAGCCTATATCATATCAGACATATGTACAGATAATAGCTTATACCCTAACAGGTCACCAAATATCAAGAATTATAGCTTAATCCGGAACATACAGACCCTACGGAAGGCTTACGTTTGATTCGAATGATGTTTATGGCCTTAGGGAAAAATTTTAATTTTTGGCCCACACGCCCGTGTAGATTCACATAGCCTACATAACTGGCCCGTACACCTACACGGCTTGGCACACAGT
The DNA here is from genome assembly GCA_025698475.1 of Gossypium anomalum. Lineage (NCBI taxonomy): Eukaryota > Viridiplantae > Streptophyta > Magnoliopsida > Malvales > Malvaceae > Gossypium > Gossypium anomalum. Next base: position 25,998,223 of record CM046966.1, read on the forward strand.
TGCGTGACTCATCCCAGTGCCTCACACAGCCTGGCACATGGTTGTATGGCTCAAGTCAGTCCCTAACATGGCTTGGACACACACCCATGACCCTCACCCGTTTGACTCAAGTCAAGTCAGTCCCTAGCATGATTTGGTCACGCGGTCATGTCGCACACCCGTGCGACCCAAGTCAGTGCCTCACATAGTCTAGCACAAGGCCGTGTGGCATGCACCTCGTCGAGACACCGTTCTTCGCATCATCGAGATGTGCCAATCTTCTCGTTGGGACGTCATGGTTGTCTCATCACAACGTCAGCTCTTCCTCATCAAGACGTTGGCTCGTAAATACAAGGCACAGTCCACAAAAGGCATTATTGTTCTAAGCTTAGGTTCTAAGCTCTAATTTCAGATTTAATTCGTGCAGTTCCTCTACTTCAATCTCCTCACTACTCAATCTCTCGTACAAAAAGAGAAAAAAATTGAAAGACCTTTTCCACTTTTTAGCTTTTATCTAATCGAAAAATCCTTCTAAAAGAAGGCATCGGTTCTTCTTTCTTCGTTTTTTTTTGGGTGTATCTAACTAAAATGATGGAGCTTTGGTTTCATGATTTTTTGCCATGTCGCTTTAAAATCATGGACACCTTTCTTTCTCTTTCATTTTGTATTTACCAAAGCAGTAAGTTTGACAATTGTTTTCCTTTTTCGAAAAGCCTTTTGTTCTGAGAAAGGCAATGGAACTCTTTTTACTTGTACATATCCATAATGCAGGTGGTGGTGAAGCATAAGGTTTTATGGTTCCTTTTTACAATTTTTTATATTTTTAATTATTACACATATTTTCAGATTATTTATATATTCTTTTATAATTTCTTTCCATTTTTATTTTTTATAATTGACATATATATATTTTATTCTATTTTTATAATTTTTGTGGTTTATATATATTTTATCAAAGAAAAATAGTATAGATTATAAAGGAATGCCAAGTGGCACTTTTTCATTGATTATAACATGCTAAGTGGTGCTTTTTCATTGGCCACAACATCCCAATGTTTTCTTTTTAATGTTAGTTAAAAGAGGGGCCAAAAAACATAGTTTTGACATACTCTAAGTATCAAATTGGGATAAAAAAATTTAAATACTAAAGTAAGAAAATAAATATACTTTAATGGTTAAATTGTGAATTAAGCGTGTTATAAACATTAAAAATGGATCGGATTGGACAAGTTTTAGACCTTTAATGTTCAAGGCCAAATAGGGGCGGAGGGAGAGGGTGGACTTTGCCTCAAAAATGAAAAACTTTCTATTATCCTCTTTAAATTTTAGAATATTATAAATTTGTATAATGATAAAATTATATTTTGTCCTCCAAATTTATTCATTTCTACCCCTAAAATAATTTTCTAGCTTTTCCCTTAAACTTGAACCCGATCTATATTTTAAATGGATATAATTTTTTGTTAAGTTTCGAGTAAGGTAGCATGATGTATTACCAGGTCTAGGCGTCTAGCTATAATTTATTGATTTACTTCATTCAAAAAAACAGTTATGTCAAATATTACTTTTTTCTTTTTAAATTTCACGTAAATGTGATGATTACGTATACCAATTAATATAAATTGGAATATAATAATTAAAGTAAACTAAAATGATTACTCTACCCAAAAAAAAAAAAAAATTTACTTGAACACTTTATAAGATTTTGCCTTTCATAATTAATAAATAAAAGGGGAATGGAATCAAGTCAATAAGTTTAAGCATATGGCTTAAAGAGTTGTGAAATGGTATTAGTTTTTCAATATATATTTTGTATTTTAATTCAAATTTTCTGTTTGATTAATTTTATTATTTGTTTAAAGTTATTATTATTTTAATAGATTTAATTTAAAAAATATTTATATTCTATTTCGTAATAGTTGGTTGAATAACAAAATTTTTTAAATAATTACAAGAATAATTCAAAATTCGTACATCACACAAATAAAAAATTTATTATTATTATTATTATTATTTCTTGTTGTCGCAAAATATTCAGATGTGGCTCAGAAAAAGGAGAAAAAAAATAGAATTTTGCTTTCTTATTGTCGAGCTGAGCCGAGCTACAATTTTATGTATCTCACAAGTTTGAAATTAGACATTATTAATGAATTTATTTGATACTAATTGAATGTTCATATAATTAAAATAAATTTAAATTTTAAAAAATAAAAATAATTTTATAATTCGAGCTTTTAGTACACTCGGTTTTTCTAGTACATCCTTGCTTCGCCTAAAATAGTCAAAATCTTGTTATTGAAACATATACCATTTAATTAATCAATACTTAATTAGAAAAAAAACGACAAAACATCTAATAATCTATAACACGATAAAAATTTAAAAAGCATACAAATATTGACATAAATATCTATAACAAGATACATTGCACAATGAAAATTTTAAAGACAACATGATTATGAGAAACAGTCACAAGTCTGAACATAAACGGCAAAACAAATATGGATAATAAAAAATATATAAGCCCTCTTTGATAATTAGTTGATAGTTGATTGCTGATTGCAATGGTTGGTTTGACCAACTGATTTTATTAACTATTTATTTAAAAGTATTTGGTAAAACTTAGCTGATAGTTGAAAGCTGATATGTGTAAAATGACAAATAAGGGCATCACACATTTTATCATTAAGTATATATTTGTTTATAATACTTTAGTCTTTATTGAGTAAAATTATTAAAATAAAAAAATTATTACCTAGGAATTAAAACATCCATTATGGAAATTAATCAATGAATATTTTTGAAAATTTAAATAAACAAATTTATTAACTTTCTTATTTGCAAATATTATCATTGTGGAAATTGACAAATATTAATAGTGTATCAATATAATTCTAAACTATATTCTTAGTGATAATTATGTCATGTTCTTAGTACGTAAATTAGTGATAATTATATCACGCTCTGAATAAATTTGTCAAGTGACATATTTCAATTAATATAAAGTTGCACATGAAATCATATTACACAAGTAAATTGAAAATAAATTAAGAGTACATAAATATTCAAGAAATAGATACATATCCAAACAAGTAAAAACAAATATTTAAGAAACACGATGTTGTCGTCTAGCTACCATCAAACTAGTAGTGATATCATTACGAACTTTTGTCATTTCATTAGTACTCATAAGCTCAACTTCTTGAGTGGAAATGCACTCGGCATCCAAAAATGCTTCAGGAGGAATAAAATTTGGATTTGCATCTATAACCCTAAATGTTGGGTCAAGAGCTTTACTTAATCTAATGTAGTTATGTAATGCAAATGTAGCACAAATTATTCTATTTTGATCTTGAGACGAATATATTGTCATTTTCGCAGAAATCCTCCATCGTGCCTTTAAAATGTCAAATCCCCTCTTAATACAATTTCTTAAGGATGAATGGGCTCAATTGAAAATTTCTCGCAACCATCTTGGATTTGCACCATGGAAATTTGATGGTGATAGCTTATGTTATAATAAGGTGTCAAGTAGCCTTATCTTTCCGGGCACCCTTTGTATGCTAAGTAATATTTGCCTAAACATGACCAAATAGAGCCATAAAATTAAAAAGCCTTTATTTTAAAATTAAAATAAATAGGCACAAACAAATAAGAATAAAATATTAAGTAAAATGAAGAAATTTACCCAGAGGACGTTTTGAAATATTTAAACTTAGGTTCCAAATTATATTTAGGAATATACGAGAATCATAAGCTAATCCTTCCCAACCAATTAACACATGTAAAAAACAAGTCAAAATCACATGTCGCCAATACATTAACAGTAGGTGTCCCTTTCCCTCCTCTATAACACAATTGATTTTCCTTACGAATTATAACATCTACATGAGTACCATCAATTGCTCCAATGCAATCCTAAAATGAAAGAATTTATTATAATATGAGATATTAATGGGATAGTTAATTATTACTGTAGAATAGAATATAAGGAACAACAATATCCATAAATAATTACCTTAAAATGTGGCATATATTTGGTATCATTGGCAATTTGTGAAGGAATTTCTTTGAATTCAGGATCTCTTGGTCTTATTATGTCTCCTAACAAGCCATCCATGGCATCTAAAACCTCTTTAAAATTCTACTTACAGTTTCACCAGAATATTGAAACCACTCTTGGGCATCTCGATTGAAGCTCACTTACTAAGAGTAAAGACAAAAAAACCACCTTCTCGAAAGTTGATATTTTATCTTAAGGAAGCAACCCATACTTACTTTCTAAATCCATGCACAATTGATGAAATGTGCTTTGTGTCATTCTAAACATGTTTGAACAACGCTTTTCATGACCATCCAACAATTCGTCCATCCATTTTTCTCTCATTTGAAAAGAAGCCATGTATGGCTCATTGTGTATGTACTTTACATAATAAGGAGATATATAACCAAATGCACAAGCTATTAAGTCCCAGCTATTTCTACTCCTCTTACGTATTCTATTGCGTATAACATGTAAATCCATGCCTGCATATATATATATATATATATATATACAAACTATAATTGCTTCAAATGTCACCCACATCAAAAAATTAAGAGAACAAGCATTGCTTTCAAAATCAGAAGTAACAACCAAACTATAGATAAGCCACTTTCACATTACAAATAAGATCCATTACAAAAGGTATATGTAGCATTAGTTTGCTTTTTAAAATGTCATCATATATTGCATCAAACAACAAAATATAAGCAAGCATACATTTGCTAAATACTAACTGAAAGTTGACTTCAAAATATGTTTACAATTCGATAATAGAACTAACTAGAAGATAACAACCACATTAAATTTAGTATAATGTTCATTTTTCCCTATCATTCAAGTATTTAATCCAATAAAGTCTAGCATTGTTATCTTGTAGACCATTAAGAACTGTCATTTTTTGGGGATCCTCAATCAAGGTGCAAGCAAAACAAAATTCTAGAGTAGTAGATATTAAACCAGATATTAAACCAGGCAACGATACTAACTTTACTAGAGAATCAACAAGTGTATGATAAGAATCAGCAAGAGTGTATGCTTCAAGATTCATTAACTCCATATATTTAATGCTCCTTTCAATAAAAACCTGAACCATAGCATCAAGTTTCTCCATCAACATTACTGATCCTCCAACCCTTCTAGAGGATTCAGTCTTAGAACTCTTATTACTCCCAGAAGCATCATTTTCAGAGCCTCGTTTGCTTCCTCTTTTTCCAAGTTCTTGTTCATTAAATTGTGGAGGAGAGGGGGAAGGAATTGGGCTACAATCATTTCAAACTTTTTTCCATTCCATATTAGCTTAATTATGGTTAAAATCATTATTCTCACTCATTACATCATCACAATCATAAGGTGCATTACCAACATTATAATTTGGGGGAGAAGGGATATAAATTGTTTCATTTTCATGCTCACCAAGAGTAAACTTAATAACCTTGTAACACCCCTAACCCATCTCCGTCACTGGATTAGGGTTATAGAGCATTACCAATCAATCGAAAAACATTTATAATCATAACATTAAATAAATTAATCTCAATAAAAAACTTATCAACTATATGCATTTTATCCCTAAATCGAGCCTTCGAGGCCCTAAAAAATCTTAGAAGTAATTCGGGACTAATTTGAATCAAAACAGAAGATTTGGAAAAAAAGTTAAAAATTTTGAAAACAGGGGTCACACGACCGTGTGACATAACCCAGGCCGTGTAACAATCGAATAAGGGACACACGGCCGTGTGTTAGCCCATGTCCTCACATGTGTATCTCACTGAGTTAGGTCACATGACCGTATCACAGGCCGTGTGCTAGGCCGTGTAATTAATTGACTTAATACACTAAGAAATTTCAAATTACACACTGTTGATTAGCTAGGTCGTGTGTGTCACATGGTCGTGTGATAGCCTGTGTCCCAGGTCGTGTGATCCATATTTTGACCCTAAAAATATGCCATTTCAAGGCCAAACCATATGTAACCAAACATACCATTTGTGCACACATTCAAAAGACTTAAACATCATTCAAACACATCTAAACATACAATTTCAAACATCCTATCACATCTAACCAATATGCCATTCAAAGGCACCACATTTATACCATAACATTACTAACCAAAACAAAACAATATTGTCATATTCCAAGCTCAAAACCTAGTTCCTTAACTACCAAATAACATCACATATGACCATTTACATGCCACCAAAAACATACCAAAAAGAGTCTTATTCACAAGAACTTTAAAATGGCCATAATGACCAAACTTGACAAAGTTCTAAAGCTTACCAAGCTAAACATAAACTTCAAAAGCACAAACAAACCAAATCAACCATTACACATTCAAGAACTACCACTTCAAAAAGGGTCCTATACATGCCATATATAACCTTGGCTAAATTACTCAAAAACTACCAAAATGGTTGCTGGATAGTGTGATTGATCCCCAACAAACTTCCAACCAATCAAGATTTTGATAATCTATAAAACAAAGGAAAGTAACTACGTAAGCAACGAGTTCTTAGTAAGCTCGTATAAATTCAAACAAAACTTACCATTTCTTTAGCACAAACTATAAAATATGCATAATGTCATTACCAATACCATAAGCTTAGTATAAGCCTATACAAGCACCATCAAACTCACAAGTTAGTATGCTTATCCATGATACAAATGAATTCAATCATATAGTAAGTAAATTTCATATACACATCGTTAATTTATCAATCTTTTCATATGATCATAAACTGTTTCATTAGTATGCTTACCATGTCATTTCCTTTACTTACCCGTTGAACCATCTAGAATTACATCGGATACTTAGGAATACTCACACACATAGTGTGCCTTTCCATATAATGGTAACCTTTCCTTTTCAATAGTGCTCACACGAGTTGTGAAATAGACTTACTCACACAAGCTGTAGGTTAGAATATTAGCTACACGATGCTGCTCAATTGAACTATGGAGAATTCTCAACAAATGCAAGACCTCAGCCATCGGTAGGATATTCAAGGCCAGCACTCTAAACATGAAATCCCTAATGACATGTCATTCGTATCCTAAGAATTCTTAAAGCTCAAACGAGATTCGTTATACGTCAATTATTCATACATCGATACATATACAATTTCAAGTCCGTTTATATTAATGCAACATAGGAAAAAATCAATTTAACTAACATTGATATGATAATAATTCATACGAACTTACCTCGATAACTTTGGTCGTAGAAGTAAAGTTGAACACTAATCAGAAGTTCAAGCCTTTCTTCAATTTAAGTCCAGTTGTTGTTTATCTTGATCTAAATAGATAATTTCATCCAATTAAGTACTTCTAGTATTCAATTTAATCCATAATTCATATGTATGTAAAATTACAAAATTACCCCTAACATTTTAACTTTTCACAATTTAGTCCTTAAGTTCATAATTTGAAATATAACCATTTTAATCCTCCATACAAGCTAGCTGAATTTCTTAGGGACTCATATCAACCCACTAAAATCATCATTTCACAATTTTACCATGAATTTACTATTTTCAAAAATAAATTCCTAAATGCAATTTAATCAAAAATCACTTAACAAAATATGTTTATTTTACAACCAAGATTAATAATCTATCAAATAACTTCAAAACCTATTCAAAAACAACCATGGAAGGTAACACCCCAAACCTGACCTAGACATTATGGCTGAATCTGGCGATGTCACATGATAGCGTGTTGAAACTGAGTTGTTGCGATAAAACCATTTTCACTTGTTGACTCACATTGACTCCAAAAAAATCGTTTACTTATTTAATCTATTGTTTTAAAACATAACTCGTTGCAGAAGCTTTAGCAATCATTTATTTTGAGTAAAAATAGGTCATTTTATGGAAACCTTGATTGTTAGAAAAACAATCCGTATTTTGTTAAGTTTGAAGTTGAAAACTCGTAAAAACAGTTAAAATTTCCAAAGCTTAAGCAAACATTCCATAAAGTCCAATTACATAAAAATACCCTATAATCAATAAATCCATAAATGAGAGTAAAGTAGTTTAAGTACGTGTGGCCACCGTCGAGTCCACCGCCACACCGAACCATTAGGTCTAGGGATTTCCTGTACAGATCAACAGAAAAAGGGTGAGTTTTCGTAAACTCAATGTGTAATCCCCACAAAAAAATGCATACAATTACACATCAGAATATAGTCAAATATAGTCTGGGCCTAAGCCCATTACAGATTAAGTTTGGGCCCCAATCGACATCTGATTTGATTATAAATCAAGGCCTTGGCCCGTCTCGAATCTGATGATGCAATAATGAAATTAGAATCCTACCCACCAGCTTCTACACACTATCTCCATCCATCCCTACGCATCATGTGGGGATTAAATCAACCCACCCATCCCTACATACCATACTGTACTGAATGCGGCACATAATCAAAAATTTACAGCAGAGCTGCTAGATAACAGGCTTAATAGCCTTTCAGACATTTCCTCCAAATATCATCAATAACCCACCCCGATGCAATGCAACATACAAAAGCTGTCATGCTATTATGCACTTTCAGTCTATACATTCATATCAACATACATGCTCAGTTCAGATATCATACAGATAGTTCACTCAATAGGGGTCTAAATAATGCTTACCGACCCTATAGTAGGTTCACAGTCAACTTGGGTAACCCGTGCAACCTTAAGCAACTTTTTCAAAACATGGGCTCACACGCCCATGTTGCTTGCACGTGTGGCCCATACGGCTCAAATTGGCATTGGCCGTGTGAGAATCTCACACGCCCGCATAGTTTACCCGTGTGGGCCCATACGTTCGTGTGGCCCAAATTGGCCTTGGCCATGTTGATCACATGACCCACCTGGCCATCACACGGTCGTGTCTGGTGTGCACAGCCTAGCTTGTCGATCACACGCCCGTGTTCCATTACATGGCCTACCTTATTCGGCTTTTTGCCAAACCCCATTTTCTGCATTTTGGGTACACACCTGGTTTTGTTTGAAGCTAAACCAAACTTTGAGCATTCCAAAACCTAAATATTGACCAATCCAACACCACAATCAGTCTTACTTTGTGATTAATAAAAATCCTAAAACCAAAATACTTATCCTTAAAGCGGTGAACACTTACCGCAAAGCTTCGAATCGATTTGCTATGAAACAGTACGAAGAGAGCCCTAATCCTCGTGATGTGTTACTGTCAACAACGTTAATATAATCCCAGTTAAAATTTTAACATCCCAACTTACAAGGTATCAAAAATACACTTACCAAAACGATGGATAACGGTAACTTAAGAACACAGAAGCTCCACAGGAAAATCGATAGAATTGGGAATATCACGAAATTTAGGAGAAAGGGAGTAGAGAAACTAACGTCAAAAATGTTTTTGGGAAAAGAGAGAAGATTTGGGAAAAGGAATCAAAATTAATTTGAAATAATGCCCAAATTTCATATTTTTCTCCCACTAATCCACTTCTCAGACTTTTGGTTTGACCGGAACTCTCTCGGTCAACAGAGCAAAAATAAACTCCCTTGCTCGTGTAGGGATTCGAACACAAGACCTTTAACTTACTAACACTCAACTTAACCATCAGACCAGTAGGCCCATTCTGATATGATTCTACCAATAATTAAACGTAAGCCTACTGAGTAAGGTTAAGGCTTTATTCAGAAATATACCAAAATTTACCAAATCTAGGCCTTGAACTTGAGACTTCACACATACACCCAGAACACATAACCACTAATACAGATACACATTTGTGTCACAATTTAACAAAAAATAATATAAATTTTTGGGGCGTTACAACTATACCCCCTAAAATAAAATTTTAGCCTCGAAATTTACTTGATCAAAACAGATGAGGATACTGCTGATGCATCGCACCCTCAGGCTCCCATGTAGCCTCCTCAGTGCTATGATTTCACCACAGCACCTTCACTAAAAGGATGGATTTCCTTCTCAGAACCTTAACGTCGTGATCCAGAATCTGAATCGGCTCCTCCTCGAAGGTCAGATCTGGTCGAACCTCAATCTCCTTAGCAGGAAAAATGTGCGAAGGATCAAAGCGGTAGCGTCTTAACATCAAGACGTGGAACACATCGTGAATGCGGTCTAACTCTGGAGGTAGCTCAAACTGATAAGCGACCGGTCCCACTCGTTTTAGAATCCTATACGGCCCAATAGATCTAGGGCTTAACTTGCCGTTGTGACCGAACCTCAGAACCTTCTTCCATGGCGAGACCTTCAGAAACACGAAGTCCCCCACAGAATACTCGATCTCACGTCTCTTTAGATCAGTATAAGACTTTTACCTGTTAGAAGCTGCCTTCAGTTGATCCCTAATCAGTCAAACGTTATCTTCAGTCTTGGAAACCAACTCCAGACCCAGAACATGTCACTCACCTAACTAAGTCCAACATAATAGAGTACGACACTTACGACCATACAGTGCCTCGTAAGGTGCCATATGGATGCTAGATTGGAAGCTGTTATTATATGCGAACTCGGCTAACGGCAGATAGTCCTCCCAACTGTCTTGAAAATCAATCACGCAGCTCCTTAACATATCCTCCAGTATTTGAATCACCCTCTCAGATTGACCATCAGTTTGAGGATGGAACGCAGTACTGAAGTCCAATCTCGAACCCAAAGCCTCATGCAACTTCCCCCAAAATCGAGACGTGAAGCGAAGATCCCTATCAGAGATGATAGAAATAGGTACCCTATGCAGTCTCACTATCTCAGAAATATAAAGCTTCGCCAGCTTCTACAGAGAATAATTAGTACGAACCGGTATGAATTGAGCTGACTTGGTCAATCGATCCACGATGACCCAAACAAAATCCTTCTTAGTGGGTGTCAAGGGTAACCCACTAACGAAATCTATCGTTTCACGTTCCCACTTTCAACAGGGAATCTTAATCGGCTGTAGCAAACCCGAAGGCGACTGATGCTCAGCTTTAACCTACTAGTATGTTAAACATCTAGCCACAAAATCAGTAACTTTCCGTTTTAGTCCTGGCCACCAGTACAACTCACGGAGGTCTCGATACATCTTAGTCCCACCAGGATGCATAGTTGATAAACGCCAAATTATACATATTCTTACCCCAAATACTTAGCATATTTATGGATATTTACTATTAGATTTGTGGATTTTGGTGCTCTTAATCCGGTTATTTCATGTTTTATACTCAGGAGAGCACCAAGAGTCAAAAGGAGCCAAAAACGAGCTTAAAAGAGACAAAAATGACCAAATCAAGAAGATCACACGGCTTAAGCCTTACCACACGGGCTGCTCACACGCCCGAGTCTGTCGAGGGTGTCGTCCAAAGATTTCATGATTCACACGGCCTGGCCATTGACCCATATAGCCGTGTGAAATTTAGCGGAACGAACACGGCTTGGCCAACACGTCACACGGGCGTGTCCCTTTTTTAAAGAGTTGTATTTTACATAGAAAAATGATACTTAGGGAAGAAGAAAGCCAATCTAAAGCCTATATAAACACCCTAAGTATGACCTACTAAGGGGTGCTCTTCTAGAACTTTTCTGGAACACAGAACCATACATCGAGAATTACTTGAAGAAAGCCAGACGAGTAATCCCAAAAAAGCCGGAGTTACTCCAAGACTGAAGATCTCTCTCGAAATTCTGTCAAGGGTTTTAGAGTTTTTTTTATGTTTTGTTAGTTTCATACTTTTGAGATGTACTCTTATTTCATTATGAACTAAACCCCTTAGATACTTAAGGGGGATGAAACCTATGATGGATCTTGTTATTATTATCTGAACTATATGATAAATACTTGATTTGTTCTTAATTATGTGTTTCTAATGCTTGAGTTAATATTCTGGGTATTGACCCATGATTTAATGTGCTTATGCAAAGGAGGAATAGACCCTGCCTAAGAGTAAATTTGGTATAATTAAGCGGAGTTAATCGAACGCCTAGAGATAGGGTTATGAGATTTTGCCAGATTAGGGTGAAACCTAATATGGGAGTCTATAGATCGATTTACTGCTTCCCTAAGGGTTTTAATTAGAAAGAGATTTCAATTAATTCAACTGAGGGTTAGACATTATTAGTCTCGAAAGAGATAATAATGTAGGTTAGGGAGTCTCACGGATCAAGTCAAGTGAATAAACCGTCTGGTTCAGAGTCAGATAACAAGTGAAATCTAGGTGGATTCCTCCTTGGGTGTCGTCTTTATCAATTACCTTTCTTCAAGTCCTTTTTCCAAATTATTTCTTTGCTTTAGTTTAATTAGTTAATTAGTTTAGTTAATTAGTTTAATAAACAACCCCTCTTTATTTCTAGGTTAAATAATAAAAAGATAGTTATTATTAATACTTTTGGTTCCCTTGGGTACGATATCCCCGCCTTGCCATTACTATACTATTTTTCGATAGGTGCGCTTGCCTTTTCATCGTGATAATAGTTAGTCTAGGTTTGATCTTTATTATAAATATTTATTACTTGTTACGAATCACGCGATCAAGTTTTTGGCGCCATTGCCGGCGATCTGAAATATTAGGAACACTTAATTTTTATTACTTTAGCCATTTCTTTTTCTTGAAATTTAACTTTATTTCTATTTTTATTTTATTTTACTAACTTTCTTCTTCTTTCTCCTGGCAGTTTCTTGTAGTGTATGACTAGAAGAAACCCGTCAGGACCGTTGCTTTTTGACGAGAAAATTGATCGTACAGCTCGTAGAAACTGACGAGAAATCAGGCGCAGCTTAAGATACACAGAGGAAGAGTAAGAGGACAATATCTCAACTACTACTAAAGAGATGGCTGAAAATCAAGACAATCCACTATCGCCAGCCATACCCGCTGAATTAGCAAATCAAAATCCTGCTCCTCGTACTATGTATGATTATGTTAAACCTAATTTTACAGGAACTGAGTCAAGTATAGTTAGACCTGCTATTGTTTCTAAAAATTTTAAACTGAAACCTAACACGATTCAGATGATACAGCAATTTGTTCAGTTTGATGGTTTGCAGGATGAGAACCACAACACTCACCTGGCAAATTTCCTAGAACTGTGCGACACTTTCAAAATTAATGGCATTTCGATGATGCCATTCGCCTTCTGATTATTCCTTTTTCACTAAGGAATAAAGCTAAACAAAGAGTTGAACTTACTACCACGAGGATCCATTACCACTTGGGAGCAAATGACCAAAAAATTTCTATTAAAATATTTTCCACCAAATTAAAACAAAATAAGTTACGTAATGATATTTCTTCTTTTGTGCAGATAGACTTAGAGACACTTTACGATACATGAGAGAGATACAAGGATCTATTGAGAAGGTGCCCTCACCATGGGTTACCTCTTTGGTCGCAAGTTCAAACATTCTACAATGGTGTGAATCCTCGACAAGACAAATGGTTGACGACAGATGGGCGCGAACCATCAACAATAAAACACCTAAGATGCCTATGAATTTATAGAGGAGATGTCACCAATAACTATCGGTGGCAAGTTATGAGGACAAAGCCAACGAAAAACAAATTAGGCGTTTATAACATCGATTCGGTCACCATGCTCTCTAATCAGTAGAACTTCTAAATAAGAAAATTGATGGTCTATTTGGTTCTACGCCAGACATCCAAAGAATGAGGTGTGACTCAAGTGGTGGAGGCGTGCATCAGAAATACCCACCATTCAATCCTACAATCAAGAGGAACAAGTCAATTATATGGGTAACAATAATTTTAGATCTCAGAATAACCCCTATAGTAACACTTATAATGCAGGTTGGAAAAACCACCCAAATTTCTCTTGGGTTGTCAACAGAATCAAAGGCCATAGAATCCTCAGGGTTTTCAACAGCCACCTTATCAACAAGAGAAGAAATCAAACCTTGAAGAGATGCTATACAAATTCATCTCAGTGTCAGAAACTCACTTTCGAAATACTGAGACAGCACTCAAAAATCAACAAGCATTAATTCAAGGACTCGAAACTCAGATAGGCCAACTATCTAAATTAATTTCTGAACGACCACAAGGTAGTTTGCCAAGTAATACTGAACCAAACCCAAGGGAACAGCTCAATGCAATTGATACTCAAGAAGGATGCGATGAGATTGAGCCAGAACCAAGGTAAGAAAATGTGGAAAGCAAAGGTGATGGTGAGGTAAGTCATAATAAAACGGTAAGTACGAATTATAAATCTCGTGTGCCATATCCTAAAGTGATGACGAAAGACAGAACAGAAGAACAATTTGGTAAGTTCGTCAAACTCTTAAAGAAATTACATATTAACTTACCTTTTATTGAAGTTCTTTCGTAGATGCCCAACTCAGTAAAATTCTTAAAGAAACTTCTGACCAATAAAAGAAAATTAGACGCTACATCGCATGTGGAACTCAATGCAGTCTGCTCAGCTATTCTAAAGAATAAGCTACGTAACAAGTTGAAAGATCCAGGGAGTTTTACAATTCCTTGCTTAATTGGCAGTTTATCTGTAAATAATGCTTTAGCTAATCTAGGGGCAAGTATAAATGTTATGCCGTATAAAATATTCAAACGACTAGGTCTCGGTAAACCCAAATAGACTAGGATGAGCATACAATTGGCTGACAAAATAGTTAGATTTCCTAAGGGTATTATTGAAGATGTTCTCGTTAAAATTGATAAGTTTATTTACCCAGTAGACTTTGTTGTCCTAGATATGGATGAGGATAACAAGGTACCTTTAATTTTAGGACGACCTTTTTTAGCAACTTCCAGAACAATTATTAATGTAGGCACAGGAGAGCTAACACTTCATGAAGGTGATGACGTAGTAACACTTCAAGCACGCGACTCAGTCAAAACCTCTAAGACTAAAGATAATGCTATAAAACCTGTCAATGATAAAACTAATATTCAATCGTCCTTGCAGGAACCTCCTCGAACCTAGACAATAGAGACAGTGCGCTACTATCATGAAGAGAACAAAGACGTCCATGAAGAACGAAGGCTACGGATAGAGGAGCTAGACGAATGGCGAGAATACAAACCGAGAACATATGATAAACCCAAACTTCGCTAAAACAAGCCCGATACCTCTCCTAATCAACTTAAGGTAGGCGATAAAGTCTTACTAGATGCCACAGATCCCCACATTGTCACTACCACACCAAATGAGGAGATCCCTCTTACGGTACTCAGTATTTTCCCATTTGGTACGGTTGAGGTGAGTCATCCCAAGTTTGGCAATTTTAAGGTAAACAACCCCTAATTAAAACCTTATTTTAAGATTGACAGCAGGAACGAGGAGTATGAACTCCTCAAACCACCATGATAAATCAACGGAGAGGTAAGTCGAGCTTAGACTATAAATAAGTGCTTCTCGGGAGGCAACCCGAGTACTAACATATTTTGATTTCTTACTTCTAACACTTTAAATAATTAAAATTTTAGAATTGCACAATCTTTCAGAACACACGGCTACCCACATGGGCGTGCCTAAAGCCGTGGCAAAACAGGGGAAGCGACACGGACGTGCGATATGGCCGTGTGGAAATAGGGCAAAGATTTCCCCAAAACACGGGATGCGATAAATCCCCACGGCCATGCGACATGGCCATGGGTAAGGCTGATAAATGAACACGGGCGTGGGAATGAAAAAACACGGGCGTGTCAGGGGCAAGGCTCGATTCTATTTCTCTAACACGGGCGTGCGACACACCCGTGCCATTAAACTGTGGATAACAATACACGGGCATGGTACCATATACACAGGCGTGGGAGAATCGAACGAAGCTAAGCACGACCGTGCGATATGGCCGTGTACCACACATGCCCAAGACACACGGGCGTGGGATAGTAGCCGGGCACGACCAAAATTGAAAAAATTTGAAAAGCACGGGTCACTCTCAGAGTACACGGGCGTGTCCCTAGGCCATGTGACCCTCCCCTTATATAAGCAAACCTCTGTTCATCTTCACATCGCCACTCCAGCACCACCACCTGAGGCCCCCACTGGCGAGGATCATTGAGTCCTCCTATCTTTTTATTTTTATCTTTATCTTTATTTTTATTTTTATTCTTAATTTTTAATTTCATTTCAATTTTATTATTTTCTTATGAAAGACATATCTATATTAGTAAATTTTACTTTCTTCATTTTTTTTTGGTATTTCTAACAAATAATCCCACTAAACTCTCTTCCACACCAACTCTTAATAAGCTCTTCATGATTCTACAGATTTCCAAGCAAGCTGCTAGGAATATTTTACGGAATGAGGAAACAAACAGGGAACAATACAAAATGAATGCCATGTTCAATGACCCAATTTCTTTATCTACCTAAAAACAATGGTAGCTACTACTTTCCCCAAACACTATAGCCTCAGAATCAAGCTCCGCATCCATATAACAGGGAGTTTCACCTCCTTCCCTCTTATGATTTTCTTTATTTTGAATAGTCTATCTTTGTACATTGAGGGCAATGTACATCTTAAGTGTGGGGGGGTGAACATAAACATGAAACCTAACTTTTTGCATTATTCTCAAATCCCTGAATGAGGTCTTGTGCTTAAGTGATTTTCTCATAATATTGATAGAATGAATTCTGATTAATCTATAATTATTGTTGATATGTCATGAATTAGACCAAGGAATTATGCATGATTATTTGATTGTAGGACCTTAAAGAATCAAGCATGATAAGTTGATATTTTGAGAACTAAAATTTTTAGATTATTTTCCTGAATTGAGGTATTATCTTGAAATCTTAAGTATACAGGAATGACATCAAAAACCCAAATTTTTTGTGAGATTTTTGAGCCTTTTTGAGCATATAGCTTTATTTCTTGCTCACTTCTTTTGTGGTTTGAGTGTGTCAACATTGAACTGTTATTTTAGAGCTTGCTTCGATTATACATGTCGAGATCACACATATAATTTGATATACTGAGATGATAAATGCACTTAGGATTTGACCCACTTACTCCATAAAAAGCCTTCTCACATAATTAAACCCTTAGTGAACCCCCTTTGAGCCTACTAAGCCTTTTTCTTTATTGATTAACCCTCATCATTAACCCATTAACCCATTATTATTGAAATCTTCTTACTTAATTTGACCCTTTTTATCGAGATTGAATTTAATATTGTTACCTCAATATGATCACCAATTTTTGTTACTGAATCATGGAGTATAACTTCTATATTATATTGATTTGATTTGTTCTTAAAAAAAAAAAAACTAACCTCAGTATTATTATTGTAAATATTTGTTGTCATTCAGTAATTAAGTTTTTGATAGTGGGGGTGATATATTGAAATCATCTCGATTCTAACCTTTGTTTCTTCAGCTTGTATCCATACCCGTAACCTAAACCCAGTTACAACCATGCAAAGACCTTTTGGTTTGTGTATCAAATCATTTACAAGTGGTGGAGATTTGATTTTCATGCAAGCCTATAGTGATAACATCTCATGTTAGACAATCGAGTGCTTAATTTTGAACCTTAAACACTTTGAGTGATTTGAGTGAATCCTTAGTGAGGATGTCATCTCTTGTATATTTAGGACTAAAGTTAATTACTTAGAGGAAGGAGATTAGGAAGGAGATTACCTATAATTTTATTGTCAAAATATTTGATTTAAATTGTTTGAGGTTTTTAATGCCCCTATGGTTGAATTCTCACTGTATAATTCTCCGTGGAATAATTTGTAACATTATCGGTAATGATTATGTGATTGAAAGGAATGAGTTCTAGCAGTAAATGGGAGTTTTGCTTGAGGACAAGCAAATGCTTAAGTGTGGGGGTATTTGATAAACGCTAAATTATACATATTGTTACCCCAAATACTTAGCATATTTATGGATATTTACTATTAGATTTGTGGATTTTGGTGCTCTTAATCCGGTTATTTCATGTTTTGTACTCAGGAGAGCACCAAGAGTCAAAAGGAGCCAAAAACGAGCTTAAAAGAGACAAAAATGACCAAATCAAGAAGATCACATGGCTTGAGCCTTGCCACACGGGGCTGCTCACACGCCCGTGTCTGTCGAGGGTGTCGTCCAAAGATTTTACGATCCACACGGCCTAGCCATTGACCCACACGGCCATGTGAAATTTAGCAAAACGAACACGGCCTGGCAAACACGTCACACGGCCGTGGCACACGGGCGTGTCCCTTTTTCAAAGAGTTGTATTTTACACAGAAAAAGGATACTTAGGGAAGAAGAAAGCCAATCCAAATCCTATATAAACACCCTAAGTATGACCTACTAAGGGGGGCTCTTCCAGAACTTTTTTGGAACACAGAACCATACATCGGGAATTACTTGAAGAAAGCCAGACGAGTCATCCCAAAAAGCCGGAGTTACTCCAAGACTGAAGATCTCTCTCGAAATTCCGTCAGGGGTTTTAGAGTTTTCTTTATGTTTTTTTATTTTCATACTTTTGAGATGTACTCTTATTTCATTATAAACTAAATCCCTTAGATACCTAAGGGGGATGAAACCTATGATGGATCTTGTTATTATTATCTGAACTATATGATAAATACTTGATTTGTTCTTAATTATGTGTTTCTAATGCTTGAGTTAATATTTCGGGTATTGACTAATGATTTAATGTGCATATGCAGAGGAGGAATAGACCCTGCCTAAGAGTAGATTTGGCATAATTAAGCGGAGTTGATCGAATGCCTAGAGATAGGGTTACGAGATTTTGTCAGATTAGGGTGAAACCTAATATGGGAGTCCATAGATCGATTTATTGCTTCCCTAGGGGTTTTAATTAGAAAGAGATTTCAATTAATTCAACTGAGGGTTAGGCGTTATTAGTCTCGAAAGAGATAATAATGTAGGTTAGGGAGTCTCATGGATCAAGTCAAGTGAATAAATCGTCTAGTTCAGAGTCAGATAACAAGTGAAATCTAGGTGGATTCCTTATTGGGTGTCGTCTTTATCAATTACCTTTCTTTAAGTCCTTTTTCCAAATTATTTCTTTGCTTTAGTTTAATTAGCTAATTAGTTTAATAAACAACCTCTCTTTATTTCTAGGTTAAATAAAAAGATAGTTATTACTAGTACTTTTGGTTCCCTTGGGTACGATATCCCCGTCTTGCCATTACTATACTATTGTTTGATAGGTGCGCTTGCCTTTTCGTCGTGATAATAGTTAGTCTAGTTTTGATCTTTATTATAAATATTTATTACTTGTTACGAATCACGCAATCAATAGCATAAGGGCTACTATGCGCCTCCCTCAATATGGACTGCCTCAAATCAGCGTCATTCGGTACACAAATTCGTCCCCAGAAACATAACACACCTTCAAAATTTAACCCAAAATCTGCAGTGCCACCACTTTCAATCTGTCAAAATTGAGGACCCAAAGTCTCATCCTTGATCCACATCGGTTTAACCTAAAGCTCAACCAATAGACTACTATCATCAAATAAATTGAGGCAAGCAAACATCACCCTCAAATCAATCATAGCTCTTCGGCTCAGTGTATCAGTCACCACATTGGCTTTTTCAGGATGGTACTCAATGGTGCAGTAGTAATCCTTAAGCATCTCGATCTATCAATGCTGCCTAAGATTTAGCTCCTTCTGGGTAAGGAGATATTTGAGGCTCTTGTGATCAGTGTAGATGATACACTTCTCACCATACAGATAATGCCTCTGGATTTTCAGTGCAAATACCACAGCGGCTAACTCCAAATCATGTGTTGGGTAATTTTCTTCATGAGTCTTAAGTTGACGAGATGCATATGCAACCACCTTACCATCCTATATCAAAACACAACCCAAATTGACGTGTGACGCATCACTATAAACAGTGAACTCCTTTCCAGACTTTAGCTGTATCAGAATAGGGGCCTCAGTCAGTACGGTCTTGAGCTTCTCAAAGCTCTCTTGCTATGCATCAGTCTACACAAAAGGAACTCCCTTACGTAGAAGCTTAGTCAATGAAACTACGATCAAGGAGAATCCTTCTACAAAGCGCTGATAGTAACCCGCCAACCCTAGAAAGCTGTAGATCTCAAACATATTTTTCAGCCGTTTCCAATCCAACACTGACTCGATCTTACGAGAATGAAATCGTATCCCCTCAGAAGAAACCACATGTAACACCCCCTTACCCGAGACCTTTGCCAGAGTCAAGCACGAGGCGTTAATAGACTTAATTTATCACTTAAACAATTTCAAACGATTTATTTCACCTTTCGTAATAAACTGCCCATCTGCATCATAGTCACTAAAAAATTCATATCTCGAGTTACAAAACTCGAAATTCAAATCTGTAAATTTTTCCTAAAACTACACTCATATATCTACTTAAAATTTTTTTTCCAGAATTTTTGGCTGGGCCAAATAGTACAGTTTATTAGTTAAAGTTTCCCCTATTTTAGTGTTTGATTACTCTGACCTCTGTTCACTACAAATCACTTTTCTCTCTGTACAGAATTCAGATGACTATGCCATTTGTTTCTATTAAATTTATACTCAATAATGAATCTATACATAAAAAGAATGACTCTTAATTATTTTTGTACAATTTTTAGTGAATTTTTAAAGTTAGAATAGGAGATTTAGAAATTGTTCTGACCTTGTTCCACCAAAACTCAAATTTATCATGAAGTACAGCTCATTTACTTGTTTTGTTTCTTTCATATGAAAATATACTCAACAAGATTAAATTTCATATTTTATTTACCATCAAATTCTATCTCTACTATTTTTAGTGATTTTTCAAACTCAAGTCACTGCTGCTTAGTAAGTTCACATGCAAATAGCAAGTAACATAACCATGCAATCATACAAAATCGATATTTGCATAATATCACCAAGGCATTTATATCACGTTCTCATTCATCATCTTACCATATTATTGTTATATCAAAATCTCAACCCAAGGGTTAAGTACATACCTGTACAAAGTACCTATTCCACAACACTTACCATACGTCACTTTCATCTTGAGTATCCTTCCATTTTACTAGAACTTTACCCGTTGAACACATCGGAATATAATTCGGATACACGAAATCAAGCTACCATAATTTCACCCATAATGAACTCAGAACGCAACTCAACGAGCTCAGGTGTTCGCATCCATAATGAACTCGGAACACAACTCAACGAGTTCAGATTCTTGTATCCATAAGTGAACTCGGAACGCAACTCAACGAGTTCAGATGCCTCATAATTCTCATGAACTCAGAACGCAACTCAACGAGTTCGGATCTCAATTTCCTAGTGACATGTCACTTGTATCCTAATCTATTCCTAATATTCAAATGGGGATTTTCCTCGATCATACTCCTTTTCCATCTTCCACGAAATGTCGAAATTGATACTTCGGTGATAGTTCATACTCATCAAGTAATTCACATAATTACATACTATTCAACAATAACCACAAAACATAACATTTCATGATAATAAGCATCATATCATATAAACAACAATAAATTTCCTAAAACAACAATTATGTTACCTCATGAACTTACCTGGGCAAATTCGCAAGAGTCATACAAGTTTAGGGACTAATCGGCTATTTTTTTTTTCCACGATTCACTTCGAGTTCTTAATCTATAATTGTAAAATCATTCATTTATTAGCATTCATTTCAATTTTACTCTACTTCACAGTTTACACCCTTTAATTCTCAAAATTACACTTTTGCCCCAAATTTTACAATTTTTACAATTTAGTCCCTACTCAATTAACCCATCAATTGAGCTAATTTTTCTCAATTATCACTTTATTTATTCATTCTAAGCTACTAAAAAACCTTTGAAAATCAGAATTTTAGCACCAAACCTTAATTCACAACTTTTTCACAATTAGGTCCTAAAATCAATTTCTATCAAAATTACTTAATAAAATCATCATATAATTAAATAAGAAGTTCAATTCCATAATAATTCACCATAATCATACAGCACTTATTCATGGTAACTTTTAAATTCACCCATAAAATCAAAAACTAATGAATTAGATAGTTGGACCTAATTGTAAAAGTCACAAAAACATAAAAATTACAAAGAAAAAGTAAACATTGAACTCACATATGTCAAAATATGAAAAACCAGCAACTTCCAAACCTCCCATGGCATTTTTTCTGAAGAAAAATGATGATATCTCTAGATTTTTCAATTTTGTCTTTACTTTATATGTTTAATTTGTAAAATTTCCAATTTTGCCCTTGTTTCTCCTTGTCTTTTTGCTGATTTTCTTGCCCAAACCGTCCAGTCCATATAATCTGGGTCTAATTGCCTTTTAAATCCCTCCTTGTTAGTCACTTAAGCTATTTAATCACTTTACCAAATTTTGCACTATTTTCAATTTAGTCCTTTTTAATTAATTGACTAACCAAACGTTAAAATTTTCTAACGAAAATTTAATACTAACTTAATAACACTCCATAAATATTTATAAAAATATTTATGGCTCGGTTTATGAATCTAAGGTCTTGATACCTCGTTTTTAACCCGATTTACCTAATTAATTCTTTTAAATCACAAAATTCACTAATTAAAAAAAAAATACTTCTATAATCACACTTGACTTATAGGTATTGATTTATTAAATTTTCAACTCAATCGTCAGATTTAGTGAACTCGAATCATCAAGCTTTAGACATCGTTGAAAATCAGTCATTACAAACTTTCCCTTTTTTGGATTTTCGTCCCTAGAAAATCTTACCGTAAGAAGTTACTTTCAACACTCATGAAACACTTTTACTAACTTCTCAGAATCACAATTCGATTTAACCTCGAATATCTTTTTTTCTAGTCACCTTTGAACTCTAGAACACAATGTTGGAACATATTGTCAAAATTCTGAATTACCCTCTTAGGAACACATATACTTAGCTGATCTGTCAAATAAAAACTCTGTACCTACTGAAATGATCATACAGATCTTTCTTTGTCAAATGATTAATCATAAACTAAATAACATTTTTCTTTCCAATGTTAATGATAATCCCAATTCGAAATCTATAGCCATTCTATCTTATAACACACTAGTATTATCACTGACTGCAATAACCCTGAATGTTCTTGATGTCAGACTTACTTGCTAACAAATAGACATCTGAACATGAACTCAAAAATATCATGTAACGCTCGTGCAATCACTAGCACATCTAACTCGCAAGAAGATAATAAAGATCTTGATAATTCCTCAGAGAAAGCCAAAAGAAAAACACTACTTACCGACTATGGACTTCCATCATAACAGAGATAATATATTTCCCGCATGTATAAAACAAAATTATAATCAATAGAAACATAAGAATAGTCTCATATAAATTTTTACCATCAACTTCATTCCAACATATTAGAACAGAATTCCAAAGAGATGAAGAAATACTGATCATAAACCGACCAGACCAACAGGGCTTTCATCTAACATCATAGTTAGTTAGCATTCTCACAACATAAGAACTCCATCAAAAACTGAACAACCACACACATATATCTGAGGATAAAAGAATATATATAATACCCAGAAAAGATCATCATATTCATTTCAACTATAACTATCACACACAGACATCTTTACTACTCAATTATCATTTCTCACAACTAGTTCTGCCATCACAAATTTCATGTTAGACCTTTCACTAAAGAAGACCAGTTCTGAATAAATTTTAATTTACATTTTTCTCGACCTTGTACTTGAGTAATTCGATTTACCAAAGTAAAGTTCTTCTCTAACTGGAACAGTGCATAATTCCAATAATCTTTATGGCAACCTGATACTTTTCTAGCTCTGACTTTACTTATCAACTCATTCTCAATCTCTAATCATACTTATGACATCGTATAAGGGCCAAACAAATATAGATATTTGTATCACAATCGCAACTTTCATTTCGTGCATCATTATATACATATCATTACAATCATATAATTCAGTCCAAACAATTTAACATAGATAAGTTCATTTCATTATAATCCTTTATCTCATAAAAAAATATCATTATCATTCATCAACATTCAACGTCCAAATCAGGACAATGACATTTTTCAGTCGATTTTTAGTCGGCACTGCCCCTTCAGCAGGAGCTGGCGCATTGCTCTCTACATCATCAGCTACAGCTGGATTGGGATCCATTTACTATAAAAAAAATCATTTTAAAGGTCAAGAATCGTCACACTATCACAATATATATATGGCATGTATAGCAAGACCCATACATAAGCCACATTAGTCCAAGAATCGGCTAAATCATAGCTCTGATACCACTAAATTTAACACCCCCTTACCCGAGACCGTCGCCGGAGTCGAGCACGAGGTGTTAACAGACTTAATTTATCACTTAAACAATTTCAAACGATTTATTTCACCTTTCGTAATAAACTGCCCATCTGCATCATAGTTGCTAAAAAATTCATATCTCGAGTTACAAAAGTCAAAATTCAAATCCGTAAATTTTTTCTGAAACTAGACTCATATATCTACTTACTAATTTTTTTCTAGAATTTTTTTGGCCAATTAGTACAGTTTATTAGTTAAATTTTCCCCTATTTCAATGTTCAATTGCTCTGACCTCTGTTCACTACAAATCACTTTTCTCTCTTACAAGATTCAGATGACTATGTCGTTTGTTTCTATTAAAATTATACTCAATAAGGAATCTATACATATAAAGAATAACTCTCAATTATTTTTGTACAATATTTAGTGAATTTCTAAATTCAAAACAGGGGGTTCAGAAATCGTTCTGACCGTATTCCACCAAAACTCAAATTTCTCATTAAGTAAAACTCATTTACTTGTTTTGTTTCTTCCATATGAAAATAGACTCAACAAGATTCAATTTCATATTTTATTTACCATCAAATTCTATCTCTACTATTTTTAGAGATTTTTCAAACTCACATCACTGCTGCTGCAAGATACTATTTTATAGCCAATTTCACCATTTTATAAATTTTCATGGATTAGATAATACATTAAGCACACATAACACCAAATATGATCTTGGTTAGCCATTCTAATGGATAATCATTGCCAAGCGTTCCCATACCACCCATGAGCCATATCTTAAGATTATATACACAAAATGATTATAATGTTATACATGCCATATTCCCAAAATATACAAGCTATTATACCGAGATAGTCCGTTGATAGTGTGAGCGTGCCTCCGACCGTTCCGATTTTCAAGCCAGCTTGTCAAAACTACAAGGAATGGAGAGGAGGGAGTAAGCATAAATGCTTAGTAAGTTCACATGCCAATAGCAAGTAACATGACTGTCGAGACCATCTTTAGAAAATGGGAATCGACTTTAAAAAATGAAAAACAGGAGTCGCCACCAATCTTTTTAGGTGTGATTGGATCACCTTTAAAACATTTTCATTTTAAAATCATCGGTTTTGGTCTACGAAATCAAAAGAACGGGTTCGGGAGTCGGTTACGTACGAGGAAAGGTTAGCACCCTCGTAACGCCCAAAAATTGGTACCAAATTGATTATCAAATGTCTTTAAGATCGGAAATTAGAAATTTTAAGACGCAATCCTCTTTAAAATATTTTGGATTTTGAAAATTGGAACTCACTCGTAAAATATTGACATTGAGTTAGCCTTTTGGAAATCCCTATCTTGAAACAACAAAACGCCACATCCAGTAAGTTTGGACATATTGCTTTGAAATTCCAAGACAGTCACTTACATTTTGAAAACCTTTAAAAACTTAGAAGGGTACTTGATTATTCGATCTCAACGAGAAGAGTCGCAACCCAATAAGTTAGGGCACTACTTTCCCGAAATTTCCAAACATCAAGCATTGCCTTTATATTTTTTGAAAACTTTGGAGCTTTTTTTAAAAAAAAATGATGATGTGTGCGGAATTATGTTGCATTATAAATCATACATAGTAATATATTATTGTAAGAGGTAAATAACACATGCATTTATACAAAGTAATGGTAACAATATAAAGATCGTACATTAGAGACGTACATATAAAAATACTATATACATATATGGCAAATATTAACAATATGCATAGAAATATATATATAGCATGTATTGAGAATGAATAAACATGCAAACATACAAGGTAATAACTAAATAATGCATGATATACAAAAAAAAGTAATACAATATCAATGTACATAATCATGAAATGCAATATCGAATAATAAATATAAAATAATATGAAAAATGAAATGAATTATTATTAACAGAATACACATATGACATAAATAAAAACATAATATTTAAAATAGCATTTGCTACATAATATATGAAATATAATAACAAAATATTTATAAAAGGGTAATAATTATATATAAAATATATTGGATTTTAAAAAATATATAAAATAAAGTATGTAAAAGAATTTATAAAATAATACCTAACGCAGAAATATCATTTTAAAATAAAATAATACATAATAAATAATTAATTAATAGTTTTATATGTGTGTAATATGAATTAAAAATATAATTTAATTTACAAATTTTAAAATTTAAATGATATAATGAATAACATAAATAGTATAATAAATAATATGTGATATACATAAAAAAAATAAGTAATATAGAATAAAAATGAAAACATATAGATATTATGAAATAAAATATTCTTTAAATATATATAGGAAACAAGAAATATAATAGATATAATATAGAATAATGAAAGTTTATATGAAAAAATGATATGTAAAAATAATTAACATATAATACAAGTAAAAATGTAACAATAATATATATAAAAAATAATGATGTAAAATGATTTGAAAAATATTAGATAATATGAAGAATAATAATTTATATATACAATAAAATAATCTTATAGTATATAATATAAACAATAAGGATAAAAATAAATATCAATATAAAAAATATATATAGAATAAATATGGGACTAAATTTAAAATTCAGCAAAATGACAGGGTGAATTTCAAAGAAACAAAACTGGATTAAGGCCTTATTTAAAATGCGCGTAAAATTAGAGGGACTCATTGGGCAAATTGCCCTATTCCCAAAACGGCCACGTTTCCCAGAATATAATTTAACAACTGTCAGGACCAAATTAAAACTAAAACAAAATAATAGGGCCAAATCATAAATAAAACAAAGTGAAATTACAAACTAAAAAGGGTGGAAGGACCGATCGGGTAATTAACCCAATTCTAAAAATGCGCGGATCCTCCCCGAGTAATCGGGTCAACGCGCGGATCCTGGGGGTTTAAACGTCGTTGTTTCGCTGGGGCTATATTTACCAAAATTAAAGCCTAAAATTCATTTCTACACCTGCTTCTAAAAAAAAAAGTTTGCAAATCCTCTGGAGAGGTCTAGGAGTCACCCTCGGGGCTCTGTCAAGCAATCAACCTCCGGCACTCACGCGCCTACGAGCCGCCGCGAACACCGTCGCGCACGGTGATCGGAGGGTTTAAAACCCCCCCTCCTTTCACAGGTAAATCTCTTTTTTAAATATTCTTAGTTTGTTTTAAAAACAATTCATAGGTTTGTTTAAAAGAAATAAAATATAAGATAAAAAAAATCACCTTAACAAATGAACTTCGTTTCTTGTTTTTTTCTTGAAAATATATGTATGTATTTTATTCTCCAAAAATCCGGTCCTTTACATCATATTTTTACATCTATTTATACTGTTTACAAATAAATCTAAAAAAAAAAATCCTGATTCTGGTTTTCGATTTGCTTGTTTCTTTCCTTTTCTTGCAGGCAATCGCGCGAGGGAATCTCTGGCCTCTGATTAGTGCACCGATCACGGATCCTGTAATCGCGGCGCTGATGGGGCCTTGACGATGGTCATGCTATTCATGACGTGATTCGGGGCCAGGCCAAGGGACGACCGATGATCGGGGCTTTGATGGGCATTGAAGGCCCTTGGGACAGCTCATTAAACGGTGGCCTCGATTCGGGGGTTGGCAAACGCTCCCCGAAGCTTCCAAAACTGTTTGCGGCACTACAGTGTTTGGGAAACCCTAAGGTTTCCTGTTTCTCTTAAGTCTGTTGGGCCTTTTGGGCTATCTTGTTTTGGGTCTGGTTGTTAATGGGTCTATTCTTTGTAACCGGGTATGGTTTAGGTTGGGTGTATTCGGGTATATGGGTTTAGGTATTTGGGTTTGTATTTGGAATCTTGTAAACTGGACTTTATGGACTGTTAAATAAACAATTATTATTTATTTATTTTTTTAAAAGCCTGGACGAATTTGGGCTCTTACAGCTGCCCCTCTTTGCTCAATGTTGTGTAACAGGAATCGAGCAAAGACTTATAGAAAGACGAAATTTGACCGGCCCTATCATGGTATTCCATTTTCTTTATGGCTGCCATATTGATATCTTCGATCTGCTCCTCATCGAACATAGAGACGTCGAATCTACTTCTTCGATTTGTAGAGATGCCAAATCAACTTGAATTTGTTTGAGAACATCTGAGAGTCAAATTTGCTACGTCCTCGATTTGTTCCTTGTAAGTACAAGGATGCCAAATCATCTTGAATCAGTTTGAGAACATCTGAGAGTCAAATCTGCTACGTCCTCGATTTGTTCCTTGTAAGCACAAGGATGCCAACCATCTTGAGTCTGTTTGAGAACTTTTGAGCGTCATATCTGCCATGTCCTCGATTTGTTCCTTGTAAGCACAAGGATGCTAAATCATCTTGGATCTACTTCAGTATAAACATATGAGGGCTAGATTTGCTATATCTGATAACATTTGAGAGTCAGATCTACTATGTCCTCGATTTGTTTCTTGTAAACACAAGAATACCAAATCATCTTGGATCTACTTCAGCATAAACGTCTGAAGTCTAGATCTCATATATCTCGAGAACATCCGAGAGTCAAGTTCATATGTCTCGATTTGTTTCTTGTAAACACAAGAATACCAAATCATCTTGGATCTGCTTCAGCATAACGTCTGAAGTCTAGATCTGCTATATCTGAGAACATTTGAGAGTTAAATCTGCTATGTCCTCGATTTGTTTCTTGTAAACACAAGAATACCAAATCATCTTGGATCTACTTCAGCATAAACGTCTGAAGGTTAGATCTGCCATATCTGAGAACATCTGAGAGTCAAATCTGCTATGTCCTCGATTCGTTTCTTGTAAACACAAGAATACCGAATCATCTTGGATCTGCTTCAGCATAAACGTCTAAAGTCTAGATCTGCTATACTGCGGCCTATTACCCTGCTGTTTAAGGGGCTAAAGCACGCCGTCTTTGATAACCTGTAGAATGATTATGCCTAGTAATTAAGATGCTATGCTCAAAGTGAGTCGAATGTCCCTAATTAAACATGTTATGATGTAAAGTGCTGTGAATATGACCCTTATCTTATGCATCACCATTCATTCCTTCTTTTGTCTTTCTTTTCTCAAAATTTCATTCTTACTCAGCTTGTAGGCCTTCCTCCAATGCTACAATCTACTGAGGATGTCTATAAGAATTGAATCATTGGTTTTGTCCATTTCCTTTTGGACTGGAAGAAAGAAATTCCTTGAGTTCCTTCATCCCTTACTTACGTGAATTTCTCGAACAATTGTCCTGTTTTAGTTTCTTGCATTATCTAGAAATTCCAAAGTAATGTACAAAACCTCGTTTGTGGAAATATTTTAGTTCATCTATCATTATTTCAATGCAACATACTTTAAGAATATCGGAAGATGAATAAATCTTTAAGAATAATTGGATTTGAATGAATTGTTAACAATACAAAGGAAATAAGTCTGATAGCATATCTTTAAGAAGAAATAGAATCTGATAGCATATCTTTAAGAAGAAATAGAATCTAAAGATAGCAAACAGGATAAAAATTAGATGCCCTAATTATTGCCGCTTGAGCGTCTATACATTAGTTCCATGAAACCTTTCTTGAGTTCGACATGTGTTTAAAGGATCCATAGTATTTTGTTGATGCCCCAATGTACACCATGCTTTACTCTTCGCCGAGTCAGATATAGCCAAATTGCTGTATGCCCTTTAAAATTTAAGCTGCCCTTTCGGGTTTTCAACTCAAAACCCCTTTGGTCTCAAAGCGCCCTTTGCAGGTTTTCACCTTGGATTCTTTTCTCCTTTAGACAAAGTATTTTTTGACTAAGTCTGAGTTCACTAGATTGGGTAGGCTCTTTCCATCTATTTCTGTCAAAATCGATGCACCGCCAGAAAAAGCCTTCTTCACGACGTATGGCCCCTCCCAATTTGGCATCCATTTTTCTCTAAAGTCCTTCTAAATGGGAAGGATTTTCTTTAGCACAAGGTCCCCCTCATGGAATTCCCTTAGACGAACCTTTTTATCATAAGCTCGCATCATACGTTTTTGGTACATCTGACCATGTCGGATGGCTTTCAGCCTCTTTTCTTCAATCAAGTTTAGCTGGTCATATCGGGACTGAACCCATTCAGCTTCATCTAACCTTATCTTTGTTAAAATTCGGAGAGAAGGTATTTCTACTTTAATAGGTAACACTGCTTCCATCCCGTAAACTAACGAGAACGGAGTTGCCCCAGTAGAAGTTCTGACAGATGTTCGATAGGCCAAGAGTGCAAACGGTATCTTTTCATGCCAATCCCTATAAGTCTCAGTCATCTTTCCCACTATTTTCTTAATGTTCTTATTAGCAGCCTCCACTGCCCCATTCATCTTTGGACGATAGGGTGAACTGCCCCATTCAATGCATTGTCGGATATGATCCTCTCAGGCATCCCATACCGACAAATGATTTCCTTCTTCAAAAATCGGCTTACAGCTGACTTAGTAACATTTGCGTAAGAAGCAGCCTCTACCCATTTGTAAAGTAGTCAATCATTACGAAGATAAACCAATGTCCATTTGAAGCTTTCAGCGATATTGGTCCAATGACATCCATGCCCCACATGGAAAATGGCCATGGAGACGTCATGACATGTAAAGGTGAGGGTGGTACATGAATTTTGTCTCCATAAATCTGACACTTATGGCATTTTTTGGCATAGTTGATGCAGTCTCCTTCCATAGTGGCCCAGTAATAGCCAAACCTCATGATTTGTTTTGCCATCGTGAACCCATTTGCATGCGTACCACATACACCTTCATGAACCTCTTCTAGAATTAGCTAGGCCTCCACAGCATCGACACATCTCAAAAGTACTTGGTCTTTCCTCCTCTTGTAAAGAACATCCCCGTCCAAAACATAGTCACAAGCTAACCTTCTCAAAGTTCGTTTGTCATTTTCGGTTGTTTTCTCTGGATATTTACGATCTCTTACATATCGCAATATATCCTGATACCAAGGATTATCATCCTTTTCTTCCTCTTCAAGGTTATAACAACTAGCCGGAGCTTCATAGACACTTATTTGAATTAGTCTTATCTCTTCTGCTTTATTTGCCTTAATCATTGAGGCCAAGGTTGCTAGAGCATCTGCCATCTGATTTTCATCTTGCGGGAGATAATTAAAGGTGATATCATCAAACTCCTTAAGTAACCCCAAAACTACCTTTCGATAATTGATCAATTTGGGGTCCCTTGTCTCCCATTCGCCTCTAAGCTGATAAATTACCAACGACGAATCTCCATACACTTCTAGGATTATTATACCTCGCTCTATAGCCGCTTGAAGTCCCATAATGCATGCTTCATACTTAGCCATATTGTTCGTGCAATCAAAGTCCAACTTGCACGTGAATGGGTAGTGATCGCCATTAGGGGATACCAAGACTGCCCCAATTCCATTTCCCACTGCATTAGAAGCCCCATCAAAATTAGGCTTCCACAGAGAATCTTCAGTCATTGCTATACACATTAACTCCTCATTTGGAAAATTAAAATTTAATGGTTCATAATCCTCTAGAGCTCTACTAGCCAAGAAATCAGCTACCGCACTTCCTTTTATAGCCTTCTGACTTACGTAGACTATATCGAACTCTGAAAGCGAAATTTGCCACCTTGCCATCCTTCCATTTAGAGCAGTTGATTCCATCATGTATTTCAATGGATCCAACTTAGAGATAAGCCAAGTGGTATGGTATAGCATGTACTGTCATAATCTCCGGGTGGTCTAGATTAGCGCACAACACAACTTTTCAATTGGCGAATATCTCATTTCACAGTCAGTGAATTTTTTACTGAGATAATAAATTGCTTTCTCCCTTTTTCCCGAATCATCATGTTGACCAAGCACACATCCCATAGAATTGCTGAACACTGATAAGTATAGTATTAACGGTTTATCTGGACTAGGTGGAGATAACACTGGAGCATTCAACAAAGACTGCTTGACTTTCTCAAAAGCATTCTGGCATTCTTCATCCCAAGTACCTTGATTATGCTTTCTGAGGAGGTGAAAGATAGGATCACATTTCTCGGTCAATTATGAAATGAACCGAGCGATGTAATTCAACCTTCCTAGGAATCCTCGAACTTCTTTTTGAGTACGTGGTGGAGGCAACTCTCTTATGGCTCTGACCTTGTCCGAGTCAACTTCAATTCCTTTGCAGACGACTCACGAAGCCTAATAACTTCCCGATCCGGCTCCAAAGGTGCACTTTGCTGGATTGAGCTTCAACTGAAATTTTCTTAACCTTAAGAACAATCTTCTCAAGACCTCAATATGTTCTTTTTCTATTCGCGACTTGGCGATCATATCATCAATGTATACCTCAATATCCTTATGCATCATGTCATGAAATAAGTTTACCATGGCTCGTTGATATGTTGCCCCTGCGTTCTTCAGCCCAAACGGCATTACTTTGTAACAAAAGGTGCCCCATAATGTTATGAAAGTAGTTTTATCCATATCCTTTGGATGCATCTTTATCTAATTGTATCCTGAGAAGCCATCCATGAAGGAGAACAACGAATATCCCGCTGTGTTGTCTACTAAAGTGTCAATGTATGGCAGAGGAAAATTATCCTTTGGGCTTGCTTTGTTTAAATCTCTGTAATCAACGCACATTCGTACCTTTCCGTCCTTCTTAGGGACAGGTACAATGTTAGCTACCCATTTGGAGTACTTCACTTCCTGCAAGAATCCTGCATCAAACTGCTTCTTGACCTCATCTTTTATTTTTAGAACAATATCTGGCCGCATTCTTCGCAACTTCTGTTGGACTGGTTTACATTCTTGTCTTATTGGAAGACGATGTACTATAATGTCAGTACTCAATCTGGGCATATCTTGATAAGACCATGCAAAAATATTCTTGAATTCCTGAAGCAACTCAATCAAGCTACGCCTTGTGTCTTTAGTGATCAGTGTTCCAATTTTCACCTCCTTCCCTTCCTCTAGGGCTAGTTCTCTATTGCCTCTTTCTCATATGGCATGATTTGTTTCTCCTCTTGTTTTACTATTCTTAATAGATCGAGAGATACGTCATAATCTTGAACATCTTCAAAATCTTGAGGCTCCTCTAAACACATGTCTTGCTCATAAGAGAAATCAAGAGCGGCAGTATTAGCGCTCATATCATTGATATCTAGAGACCTGTGAAGGGTATGAAAGAATATACAAAGAATGAATGAATTTAAGAATGATCATTTATGTGCTCTGAATAAAAGAATAAGAGTTGTTAGAATTTAAAGGAATATTGGTTGATAAAAATGAAGCAATACTCTTTTAAATTGATAAAATTTTTGTTTTATTTGAATAATAACAGATGAACATAAGCCTATTTTCACAAATGTAATATTACTACTCCTAGGCTCTAGAGTAATAGACATGTTTCGAGAATTACTCTGAAAAAATTTCTAAAGACTACAGGAAGATCCTCCGCAGTCCAATTGTTCAGAGAGCTCCCAGTTCGTAAGGGCGAATACCCTCAAGGTTTTACTGTCCAAACCACTCACTATATACAACTTTGATTTGACGACTCTCTTCTACCAACAACCCTCCTGACTTAAAGGTTTTGGATATAGGTGGGAATGTCATCGGTTCCCACTCCACTTCTCTTCCGTTCAAACGCACCTTCCTTCTTGCTTGACGCTTTTCCATCTCCTGTCTCTTGTGTTTATGGTCTGGCTTGAAACCCAAACTAAAGCGATCCTTCTTCTCCATCAGTTTTGGGATTTGAATCCCTCCTTACAACTATTTTCCTAGTCCTTTTCCCAGTGATGCCCCATTTCCCATCATCATTTGCAGGGCCATCCTTGTAGCTCCAGACATTTTGGGCACTGGCATCTCACTTCCTTCCGAAATGAAGGTTGCGTTGATAATTTCTAGAGAGCGAAAAGAACATTCAACACTCTTCATTGGCCTCAACATAAGGGACTTTGCCAGTGACTGTTGCTATGATATCTTCTTCCGCATTGATAGTTATTAACCGTCCATCTGTTACTAACTTCAATTTCTG
The DNA here is from genome assembly GCA_025698475.1 of Gossypium anomalum. NCBI lineage: Eukaryota > Viridiplantae > Streptophyta > Magnoliopsida > Malvales > Malvaceae > Gossypium > Gossypium anomalum. The sequence continues at coordinate 26,032,552 of CM046966.1, forward strand.
GTGTAATGAGGAGGGCACTGCTCCTGCCGAGTGTATCCATGGTCTCCCCAACAAGTAATTATAAGAGGGTTTGATATACATCACCAGGAAATCAACTTCATATGTATTTGGCACGATTTCCAAGGGAATGTCAATTCGCCCCATCACCTTTCTTTCGGTTCCGTCAAAGGCTCTTACCACATTATGACATGTCTTCATGTGCGAACTGTCAATGGGTAATCTATTCAATGTAGATAGTGGAAGGACGTTCAAAGCGGACCCATTATCAACAAGAACACTTGGAAGCGTGTATCCTTTGCAACGAGTGGTGATGTGCAAAGCCTTAATTGGCCCTATGCCTCCAGGTGGAATTTCATCATCATTGAAGTAGATGAAATTATCAGCGCTGATGTTATTTATCAACCAATCCAACTTATTGATAGATATATCGTGAGTGACATATGTCTCATTGAGTACCTTCAATAATGCTTCTCGATGCACTTCAGAGCTCAGCAGTAAGGCTAGAACAGATATGCGTGCTGGTTGCTTATGCAACTGCTTGGCCACATTGTACTCACTATGCTTAAGGAACTTTATAAATTCCTTAGCCTCCTCATCTCTCACTGGCTCGTTAACAGGTACTTCGATCTTTTTCTCTTTTTCAATCTTAACACTCTTTAATTTTGTGGGCTCCACTCGACGTCCCTCGTATCGTAACGCTTCCCACTCCGCGTATGGGAACCTTCAACTTGTATATCTTTAGATGTACTGGCTATGTTTCCTTCCTCTGGCACTGTCACGCTACAGTCATAACTCCATGGTACTTTCTTGCTATTATTGTAAGGGAAAGGAGTAGGTGTATGGATAATGACCTTGGGCGCTGCTGGTGTCCCTACTTCATTATTCCCTGGCAGGGAGATAATGATTCTTGGTCTGCTGGCTCTTTGCTGTTCATTTTCCAGCGCACATACTTACTTTTCACTAGAGCTACCTTCATAAATCTGTAGCTCTTTATTGTCTATAAAGCCTTGCACCAAGGCCTTGAATTCCTCGCAATCTTCATGGAACTCACCGTAGTCCCTCGTTCCTTCTCTCGTATTTTTAGAGGTCAACATACCTCTCTTCATCATCTCCTCCCAGATCACCCTCATAGGCATCCTTATCTTAGCAACATCTTCCTTCCCCCTTTCTCCATCGGCTTCACCAATGGCATTTACTCCCTGATTGTCATGGTTTGGCAAAGGGTTCTCAATATTTGGGGAACTTTCAAATTTTAAAACCCCATTTTTGATCAACCTCTCAACAGCTTTCTTGAATCCAGTACAGTTTTCAATTGAGTGCCCCGATATTCCAGCATGATACTCACATTTGGCATTTGCATCGTACCATTTAGGATATGGAGGCTGTAATGGTTTCAAATGGAAAGGGGCTATGGCATGCGCATCATATAGATTTTGATAGAGCTCCCTATACGTCACAGGTATAGGTGTAAATTGCATCCTCTCATGCTTAGTGTTGGATTCCTGCTTTTGAGAGCCCTGTTCCCCAATTGTAGCTACTTTGGGCTGGCTAACCGTGACTGCTTTTGAATTAAAACCACTTGTATTGTTCACCTCATTGTCTTTTCTTATTGGGGCTGATCTTTTGGCCACTTCCCTCTCAATTCTTCCCCCTCTTATGGCATTCTCTATCATCTCTCCTGCCATAACTATATCCGTAAAACTTTTAGTAGTGCTTCCAATCATATGAGTAATAAATGGGGCTTTCAGAGTATTAATGAATAACATAGTGGTCTCCTTCTCCAACAGTGGTGGTTGAACCTACATCGCTCCCTCTCTCCACCTCTGTGCATATTGCCTAAAATTCTCATTAGGCTTCTTCTCCATGTTTTGCAGGGTAATCCTGTCAGGGGTCATGTCTGTCACATGATTGTACTGCTGCATGAAGGCTTGTGCAAGATCCCTCCATGAACTTATTCTAGCCCGGCTCAACTGATTGTACCATCTGGCTGCCCTACCTATCAAACTATCTTGAAAACAATGGATCAACAGCTGATCATTGTTTACATACCCCGTCATCCTTCTGCAAAACATTGTGATGTGGGCCTCTGGGCAAGTAGTGCCATTGTACTTTTCAAATTCTGGCATTTTAGATTTGTGAGGCAACACTAGGTTTGGGACTAGACTTAAATCCTTGGCATCAACCCCATGATTATTGCCAGTGCTTTCTAAAGCCTTGAACTTTTCTTCTAACCATCTGCAGCGTTCATCCAATTGCCTTGCAGCTTTGGCTTTCAAATATTCTTTTTCCACCATATCTAAATCGGGAATAAGAAGATTAGTAGGATTGTCACCCATATTAAACCCTGAACCAGCCAGGAAATTCATATGGACACTGGCATCAATTGGCCCATGCTGAGGCCTCACAGTAGCAGATGGCTTTCTAGGAGGTGCCTCAGTTTGCAATGGTACATGAGGCGGAGTAAAACGTGGAGGAGGACCCTCATTTTCCTCTTCAGTGATGGCCATAGGAGCCTTTCCCTTATCAGTGGCCCTCAGTAACTGAGCCATTTTAGCCATCATATTCCTCTGAGCTTCCATCATTTGCTCCCTCATCTCATTCTACATTTTAGCCAACTGCTCTTGCAACTGGTCTTGCATATCCTTTTGCAACTGCTCAAACCTTTGATCCATGTTTTTAGTTTTAGTGCAAAGTGCCAGTAGGGATGTGTGATTTCAGTTTTTTTCTACCTTTATAAAGAAAATTTAACTAATTAGGGTCTTTCTATAATCTTGAATGCATATGATATGATGCAAATGCATGAGTGCAACAAAGGCATCAATCTCAATTCAATCTCATTTAGAAAAATTTATTTAGAAAAAGAATATCTTTACATATAAATGAATTACAAGTACGCTTTCGCCCTAATGCCTAAAGTTTTAACTCTATCTAATAAAAGGGCTAACTCTAGTCCTACATCTGACGATGACACACACATCAGACTCAATACATCGGCTCGTACTGCTAAGTCTTGCACATATTCAGCAACCTCTCTAATCTGGGCATTGGCTTCTCCCATGACATGATCCCTTTCTTTGACCTGCCCTTTAGATTGATGAAGCTCTCCCTTTAGATAATCTTCTTGCATCTCGAGCTGCTCGATTCGAAGTTTACCTTTATGCAATGCTACTTCCAAATCGTAGCAGGGCTAATAGCTACTCCTTTTAACCGACACGTCTTATTCCAAGTACTAGAGATCTCACCGACCCTTTTTTTGTAATCGGCTCCTCTATACGCGAACTCACTTTGAGCCAGCCCATGAGTTGCTGGCACAAAGTGCCTTAAACCAAATTGTCTTAACATAAGCAAGGGAGCATAACCAATGGCACCCCAAATTCCCAATAGAGGGATCCAATCAAAACTGCCGCACCGGTAAAGAATCTCACCAGGAATCATCTATGGAGCTCTCCACTCAACATCTTTTGCCTGAAGATTCTGGAGTACTGCTATCCAATTCTCCTCTGGAACATCAACTCTCCTAGTTGAAGCAACTATGTCCTTCAATGTGAAATAATCTTCAAGAAAACCCGACAAATGACCCTATCTATCAACCGAAAATGGCTATAGAACCAAGCTAGAAGTAATTGGGGACAACCAACAAACCTGCCTGCACTAGCCTTCCTACATGTGCCTAAGGACCTGAATGTCTCCGCCAAAATCGCAAGAACATAAATGACCCTCTTACTGAGTCGATGGAAAAGATCCGTGGTTGCCTCATCCACATATCCCAAAGCCCTGGGGAACACCATCAATCCATACAAACTTAAGGCAAAAACATCTACCTTTTTTGTTTCATTAGGATGCGTCAAAATTAGATCCTTCAAAGCGTCCCAGGAAATGCACTTGCACTCACCCTTCTCTTTAATTCTGGCCGTAATCCACTGCTCACTCATCCCCGTAATTGTCATCAATTTCTTCCAAAAAGTAGGGACACTAGCAGCTTGAGAATAGATCCTATCAACCTGAAATTTAGGACAACGAAGTAAGGCAGTGTACTCTTTCACGGTAGGTACCAAGTCTACTTCCCCAAAAGTGAAACAACTATATGCCAGATTACAAAACTGGGCAAGGGCTCGGAACAAGCGCTCGTCTACCTGAACATCGAGTAAGTAAGGTAAATCTCCATAATTACCATAGAATAAATGCTTGGTCTCATTGCCCCACTGATCCCAAATTTCCTTAAGCTCCTGGAAGTTGTTCTGTGTGACACTAGTACGAGTGTATCCCGACAGCTCCGACATATATCCCATAGCTATACTATCTCCCTTTTCTAATTGAGTTTGCTCAGACCATCTATGGACGTTGGCATTGCCCTCCACTCTATCAAGAAGTCCGTTCTCCATAACAAAACTCTCTAACTTAAAAACTGACCGTGAATCGATACCTTTGTAAATGCAAAATGTCATGCAAACAAAAGAAAAGAAATAGTCAGTATCACATGATATCAATAAATCTCAACAATAATTTATAAGGGTAATATCTAAAGTTTAACTTTAACTAAGTTGGGCTCTTACGGTTTTTTCTATATGAGGTTGGTTCTAAAGTTTTAGGTACCTGAACCAGCAGATTCCTCGATCCTCACCCATTATAGGCTCATTTGAATCGAGTTCAGTTCAGGGGAATACATTTCCCTATAGCTACACAGAGGTGAAAATCTCACGAAACCATAAGTATGGATGTATCCCGAAAGTGATCCACTATCCTGCACGGAGGCGAAAACCTCACGAAGGCGTAGCTTCTCACTCCCACTTAAGGGTGTGACCACAACGGTCATGCAAATGTAATGCGTATTAGAATATAGCAACACATGCAACAATACAAACACATGTAATGCAAAGAGGATTAAATTTTAAAATTTTTAATTTCCGACATTAAGACAAGAGATAATCAATTACACGGCTTGACTCTCTTACAGGTGGATTCCCTAGCGGAGTCGCCAAGCTGTCGAGACTATCTTTAGAAAATGGGAATCGACTTTAAAAAACGAAAAATAGGAGTTGCCACCAATCTTTTTAGGTGTGATTGGATCACCTTTAAAACATTTTCGTTTTAAAATCATCGGTTTTGGTCTACGAAATCAAAAGAACGGGTTCGGGAGTCGGTTACATATGAGGAAGGGTTAGCACCCTCGTAACGCCTAAAAATTGGTACCAAATTGATTATCAAATGTCTTTAAGATCGGAAATTAGAAATTTTAAGACGCAATACTCTTTAAAATATTTTGGATTTTGAAAATTGGAACTCACTCGTAAAATATTGACATTCAGTTAGCCTTTTGGAAATCCCTATCTCGAAACAACAAAACGCCACATCCAGTAAGTTTGGACATATTGCTTTGAAATTCCAAGACAGTCACTTACATTTTGAAAACCTTTAAAAAACTTAGAAGGGTACTTGATTATTCGAACTCAACAAGAAGAGTCGCAACCTAATAAGTTAGGGCACTACTTTTCCGAAATTTCCAAACATCAAGCATTGCCTTTATATTTTTTGAAAACTTTGGAGCTTTTTTTTTTAAAAAATGATGATGTGTGAGGAATTATGTTGCATTATAAATCACACATAGTAATATATTATTGTAAGAGGTAAATAACACATGCATTTATACAAAGTAATGGTAACAATATAAAGATCGTACATTAGAGACGTACATATAAAAATACTATATACATATATGGCAAATATTAACAATATGCATAGAAATATATATATAGCATGTATTGAGAATGAATAAACATGCAAACATACAAGGTAATAACTAAATAATGCATGATATACAAAAAAAAGTAATACAATATCAATGTACATATTCATGAAATACAATATCGAATAATAAATATAAAATAATATGAAAAATGAAATGAATTATTATTAACAGAATACACATATGACATAAATAAAAACATAATATTTAAAATAGCATTTGCTACATAATATATGAAATATAATAACAAAATATTTATAAAAGGGTAATAATTATATATAAAATATATTGGGTTTTAAATAAAATATAAAATAAAGTATGTAAAAGAATTTATAAAATAATACCTAATGCAAAAATATCATTTTAAAATAAAATAATAATTAATTAATAGTTTTATATGTGTATAATATGAATTAAAAATATAATTTAATTTACAAATTTTAAAATTTAAATGATATAATGAATAACATAAATAGTATAATAAATAATATGTTATATACAGAAAAAAAAAGTAATATAGAATAAAAATGAAAACATATAGATATTATGAAATAAAATATTCTTTAAATATATATAGGAAACAAGAAATATAATAGATATAATATAGAATAATGAAAGTTTATATGAAAAAATGATATGTATAAATAATTAACATATAATACAAGTAAAAATGTAATAATAATATATATAAAAAATAATGATGTAAAATGATTTGAAAAATATAAGATAATATGAAGAATAATAATTTTTATATACAATAAAATAATCTTATAGTATATAATATAAACAATAAGGATAAAAATATATATCAATATAAAAAATATATATAGAATAAATATAGGACTAAATTTAAAATTCAGCAAAATGATAGGGTGAATTTCAAAGAAACAAAACTGGATTAAGGCCCTATTTAAAACGCGCGTAAAATTAGAGGGACTCATTGGGCAAATTGCCCTATTCCCAAAACAGCCAAGTTTCCCAGAATATAATTTAACAACTGTCAGGACCAAATTAAAACTAAAACAAAATAATAGGGCCAAATCATAAATAAAACAAAGTGAAATTATAAACTAAAAAGGGTGGAAGGACCGATTGGGTAATTAACCCAATTCTAAAAATGCGCGGATCCTCGGGTAATCGGGTCAACGCGCGGATCCTGGGGGTCTAAACGTCGTCGTTTCGCTAGGGCTATATATACCAAAATTAAAGCCTAAAATTCATTTCTACACCTGCTTCTAAAAAAAAAAAGTTTGCAAATCCTCTGGAGAGGTCTAGGAGTCACCCTCGGGGCTCTGTCAAGCAATCAACCTCCGGCACTCACGCGCCTCGCCGCCACCATGTGCTTAACACCGCAAAGACGGTGATCGAAGGGTTTAAAAACCCCCTACTTTCACAGGTAAATCTCTTTTTTAAATATTCTTAGTTTGTTTTGAAAACAATTCATAGGTTTGTTTAAAATAAATAAAATATAAGATAAAAAAAATCACCTTAACAAATGAACTTCGTTTCTTGTTTTTTTCTTGAAAATATATGTATGTATTTTATTCTCCAAAAATCCGGTCCTTTACATCATATTTTTACATCTATTTATACTGTTTACAAATAAATCTAAAAAAAAATAAATACTGATTCTGGTTCTCGATTTACTTGTTTCTTTCCTTTTCTTGCAGGCAATCGCGTGAGGGAATCTCTGGCCTCTGATTAGTGCACAGATCACGGATCCTGGAATCACGGCGCTGATGGGGCCTTGACGATGGTCATACTATTCGTGACGTGATTCGGGGCCAGGCCAAGGGACGACCGATGATCGGGGCTTTGATGGGCATTGAAGGCCCTTGGGACAGCTCATTAAACGGTGACCTCAATTCGGGGGTTGGCAAACGCTCCCCGAAGCTTCCGAATCAAGCATTCTGGCGCCACGGTGTTTGGGAAGCCCTAGGGTTTCTGTTTCTCTTAAGTCCGTTGGGCCTTTTGGGCATTTTGTTTTGGATCCAGTTGTTAATGGGTCTATTCTTTGTAACCGGGTATGGTTTAGGTTGGGTGTATTCGGGTATATGGGTTTAGGTATTTGGGTTTCTATTTGAACTCTTGTAAACTGGACTTTATGGACTGTTAAATAAACAATTATTTTTTTTTTTTTAAAGCCCGGACTAATTTGGGCTCTTACCATGCAATCATACAAAATCAATATTTGCATAATATCACCAAGGCATTTATATCACATTCTCATTTATCATCTTACCATATTATTGTTATATCGAGGTCTCAACCCAAGGGTTAAGTACATACCTGTACAAAGTACCCATTCTACAACACTTACCATACGTCACTTTCATCTCGAGTATCCTTCCATTTTACTAGAACTTTACCCGTTAAACACATTGGAATATAATTCAGATACACGAAATCAAGCTACCATAATTTCACCCATAATGAACTCGGAATGCAACTCAACGAGCTCGGGTGTTCGCATCCATAATGAACTCAGAACACAACTCAACGAGTTCGGATGCTTGCATCCATAAGTGAACTCGGAATGCAACTCAACGAGTTCAGATGCTTCATAATTCTCATGAACTCGGAAAGCAACTCAACGAGTTCGGATCTCAATTTCCTAGTGACATGTCACTTGTATCCTAATCTATTCCTAATATTCAAACGGGATTTTCCTCGATCATACTCCTTTGCCATCTTCCACGAAATGTCGAAATTGATACTTCGGTGATAGTTCATACTCATTAAGTAATTCACATAATTACATACTATTCAACAATAACCACAAAACATAACATTTCATGATAATAAGCATCATATCATATAAACAACATTAAATTGCCTAAAACAACAATTATGTTACCTTATGAACTTACCTAGGCAAATTCGCAAGAGTCATACAAGTTCAGGGACTAATCGGCTATTTTCTCTTTTCCACGATTCACTTTGGGTTCTTGATCTATAATTGTAAAATCATTCATTTATTAGCATTCATTTCAATTTTACTCTACTTCACAGTTTATACCCTTTAATTCTTAAAATTACACTTTTGCCCCAAATTTTATAATTTTTACAATTTAGTCCCTACTCAATTAACCCATCAATTGAGGTAATTTTTCTCAATTATCACTTTATTTATTCATTCTAAGCTACTACAACACCTTTGAAAATTAGAATTTCAGCATCAAACCTTAATACACAACTTTTTCACAATTAGGTCCTAAAATCAATTTCTATCAAAATTACTTAATAAAATCATCATATAATAAAATAAGAAGTTCAATTCCATAATAATTCACCATAATCATAAAGAACTTATTCATGGTAACTTTTAAAGTCACCCATAAAATCAAAAACTAATGAATTAGATAGTTGGACCTAATTGTAAAAGTCACAAAAACATAAAAATTACAAAGAAAAAGTAAACATTGAACTCACATATGTCAAAATATGAAAAACCAGCAACTTCCAGACCTCCCATGGCATTTTTTCTGAAGAAAATGATGATATCTCTAGATTTTTCAATTTTGTCTTTACTTTATATATTTAATTTGTAAAATTTCCAATTTTGCCCTTGTTTCTCCTTGTCTTTTTGCTAATTTTCTTGCCCAAACCGTCCAGCCCATATAATCTGGGTCTAATTGCCTTTTAAATCCCTCATTGTTAGTCACTTAAGCTATTTAATCACTTTAACAAATTTTGTACTATTTTTAATTTAGTCGTTTTTAATTAATTGACTAACCAAACGTTAAAATTTTCTAATGGAAATTTAATACTAACTTAATAACACTCCATAAATATTTATAAAAATATTTATGGCTCAATTTATGAATCTGAGGTCTTGATACCTCGTTTTTAACCCGATTTACCTAATTAATTCTTTTAAATCACAAAATTTACTAATTAAAAAAAATACTTCTATAATCACACTTGACTTATAGGTATTAATTTATTAAATTTTCAACTCAATCGTCAGATTTAGTGATCTCGAATCACTGTTTCCGACATCACTGAAAATCAGGCTATTACACCACATGTCCCAAAAATGTTACTTTTCGGAGCCAGAACTCACATTTGCTGAATTTCGCATACAGCTGTTTCTCACGCAGAATCTGTAGTACCACTCTTAGATGCTCATCATGCTCATCTTCAGACGTAGAATACACTAAGAGATCATCGATGAACACCACCACAAACTGATCCAGATAAGGCTGGAACACTCGGTTCATCAAGTCCATAAATGCCACTGGTGCATTAGTCAAACCAAAGGGCATCACTAGGAACTCATAATGGCCATAACAAGTCCTAAATGCCGTCTTATACACATCAGCCTCCTTAACCCTCAACTGATGATAACCTGAACGTAGATCAATCTTAGAAAACACAGAAGCCCCTCCGAACTGGTCGAATAAATCATCAATCCTCGAAAGTGGGTACTTATTCTTAATCGTTCGCTTGTTCAGATGTCGGTAATAGATACACATCCTCATTGTCCCATCTTTCTTTTTTACAAACAACACAAGTGCTCCCCACAGAGACACACTAGGACGAATGAACCCATAATCCAAAAACTCCTGAATCTGAGCCTTGAGCTCCGTAAGCTCCTTCAGTGCCATTCGGTAAGAGGTGATAGACACCGGAGCTGTACCCGAAATAAGTTCGATACCAAATTCCACTTCTCGGCTCGAAGAAAAACTCAGTAGCTCTTTAGGGAATACATACGAGAAATCCCTTACAGTTCTTATGTCCTTTACAAAAGAGTCCTTAGAATCAGAAACACTTACATAAGCCAGATATGCCTCACAACCTTTCCAAACCAACTTTTCTGCCACCGACGCCAAAATCACATTAGTTAGAAAATCCCGACGTTCCACAATCACAACTACCTCGTCGTCCTCTATGATTCTCAAAACGACCCGCTTAGTCGCACAGTCCAGACTTACTCGGTGCTTGACCAACCAGTTCATCCCCAGAATTAAATCGAACTCCCCAAACGGAAGCTCCATCAGATCAGCCAGAAATATTGTCCCTTAAACCTCTAACGGAACGTCTCTATACAGTCTTTTAACCTGGATAGGTTGCCCCAAAAGACTCAATACAGTTACTTCACTATTAGTACTCTCAACTAGGGTCCCCAAATTTTCAAACATAGTACTAGCTACGTATGAGTGTGTAGAGCCTATGTCTATCAATGCAAGATAAGGTACATTATAAATTAAAAACGTACCCGTGATAACATTTGGAGCATCTGTGTCCTCTCGTCGATGAGTAGCATAAACAAGAGTAGGCTGCCTCGCCTCAGTTTGTCCAGCACCTCTGCTTGGTGCTCTCTGTCCACGGCCAATACTGTTACCACCCCTGGCCTGACCACGGCCCCTAGGTGGCTACTGAACTACCCTCGGTGGCTGTACAGTACCAGAACCTGGAGCTTGCATCTGATCGGCCCTCAGCGGATGCTCTCGGATGTAGTTGTAACACCCCTAACCCATATCCATCGCCGGACTGGGTTACGAAGCATTACCGAAAAAGATAAAACTTTCACACTTTCACGTTGTCAATCAAACCAAGTTCAGAAATATACATTTATAAATTCAGTATATAAATTCATAAAACAATTTTACAAAAATAACACAAACTAGTTTTATTTAACTAACTTATAACCATTTATAATATTTTATAACAGAATTGCTAATCACAATATAAGTTTTCAATACAGAAACTGAATATTTAAAACATACTATTTAAATATACTACACTCTGTAACAATATTGTCTTTCTCTAATATTGTACACGTATAAAATGTCTTATAATATCTAATCCATATATATTCAAAGTTCAATTCATATCATATGCCTAATTACAAAATTTAATATAAGTATATGCACAGTAGATCATAGTAACATAAATTCTATTGAGCACAACAAGTAACATTACGAATATCCATTTCACATGCTAAGTTGCCAATCTTAAACTCATACACATAATTTTATTACTTCAATGTAATTCACAATCACACATGTTATATGCACATATTTTTAATATAACTATTATTAGCTGAATATGTACTTATGTCATTTATCAATTCCTAGTAAATTTAACAAGTCAATTTATGTATCAAAATTTATGTCAACACAAACACACCAAATAGCTGAATTTCACTATATGATTAAGTCATTACATATCTTATCAAACATGTAATGAATATCACATAATAAACCATTTCCAATCCTTAGTAACTGAAACATATTCATCCATGTTATTGTACATTTCATACATATATCTTAAATTAATCAAATGCACATTACTGTTGAACCTATTCAACTAAAATAATCCATAGAACATTTCTATAAAATCGTTAATAAATAACAGACATTTCACACATAATATATATATTATACATACATGCAAGTGCCGAATCATCAATTGTACAAATTCATTATTCAAATCCAGCATTTATCTGAACTCACACATCAACCTAAAATAATTATTAATACAAAATGTAAAACATCCTTGCATCATTTCTTTTACTACGAGTAGCCTAACAAACATACTTCATATTCATGCATATACCTAATTGATTCAACGGATACATATTCAAAATCATCAACCATGTTCCATGCATATAACATATTTAAGCATTACTAAATTCATGTAATCACTTGTTATATTAGCCATTTTCGCATGGCTTAATATATACACCACTTTACTCTTATCCAAAACTAAGCTAGCTTATACATATCCAAGATCAAACAAAATACAAATTAGCCAATACATGCCATAAGTTTGAAATAAGACTTTTAAAGTACCGAAGGTTGACGATAGTGTGGATGACTTCACTGACGATCCCCGAGTCTGTAGCTAACTTCCAAAATCTATAAGAACAAAGAATAAACATACACACAATAAGCTATCGTAGCTTAGTAAGTTATAAGCAATTTAAGCAAATTGATAACCTTGATAGATAAATATAATAAACCGAATCAAACATACTTATATACACAAAATATACCATGGCCGAATATACACACATATAAATTATCAATATGTTCTCCAATTTCAAAGACATAATATCATAGATAATCAATTATAAATATATATTCATGAATATACATACTCATGAATCAAGTTTTTAAATCACATAATTATACTTATCATAAAACTGAATACTCAATTAATAATTACATGCATTTTCAATAGCCTCACAAAATATTTCTGTCACATATCTTTCAATCAATTTAATTTAATTTCAAATATGTAAGTCACATTCACATACCTGGTCACTTTAGCTCATTTAACACATTTGGTTACTTTTACCGTTGCTCACGTAAAATTTGTTAGGCATAAAGCCTAGTATAATACACCGGCACAGAGCCTGCTAGGTAATAAACCTGATTTAATACATCGGAATAAAGCCTGCTAGGCAATAAGCCTGATAACATACACCGGCATCAAAGCCTACTAGGCAATAACATACACCGGCATCAAGGCCTACTAGGCAATAAGCCTGATATATCACTGTTACAAAGTCGATCTTATTCACAATTCATATCTCAACTGAATCGAACTTATTTCCAAATCTCATAAATATTTATGCATTCGGCTATAACTATAGAAGCTCATACAATTAAATTCAACATATAAAGATCATATATATTCAAATTTAATGACGTTATTTTCTTATAGACTTACCTCGGACAACAAAAAATCGGTACGGATCGATTCGTCAACAACTTTTGCTTTCCCCCGATCCAAATCCGATTTCTTTGGTTCTTGATCTAAACATATTCAAATTAAGCTCATTCAAACATATTTTCATTCAATTTAGTCCAAAAACACATAAATGGGTAAATTACCATGTTACCCTTAACATTTACAATTTTTACAATTTAGTACCCATTGCACAAAAAAAAAATACACAAAATTTCCCTATACTCATGCTGGGCCGAATTTTACCCATACTCATACCAATCCATATATTTCATTTATTCCACATTTTAGTCCCTCAAACTATTATTTTTGCAATTTAGTCTTAATTACTTAAAATCATCAAAAATTCCAATACAAAACATGTTAATCTAAAACATATCTTTCATATTTTATCATCAAACAACAAAAATCACAAGCTCTCAACAATGGCACAACTCAAAAAATTCATCAAAATCAAAAATTCAAGCATGGGTTTTGTAGTACTCGAAGCAACGATCTCAAAAACGTAGAAATTATCAAAAACAGAGCTAAACTCATACCTTGATTGAGCTTCAAAATTGGCCGAACCTAGCTCTTGTTCTTTCTTTTTATTTTTTTTATAGCTTCGATTGAAGAGAAAATATATGAAAGCTTATTTTAATCATGGCATATTATAACATATATATTAACATATTATTTAACTTACCTAATTAACCTTATTATATAATATAATTTCTTTATATTGGTTGTCTACAACCGTCCAACAATTATTATGTTGGTCTAATTGCAACTTAAATGCCTCCTATTAAAAAGACATCAACAATTTGGCCCTTTTACAATTAACCATCAAATTTTTATTTTACGCGATTAAGCCCTTTTATTTAATCAGACACTCAAACGATAAAATTAAATCACGAAAATATAAAAAATATAAATTCACACAAAATAAACACGAAAAATAATTTAAAAATATTTTTCTGACTCGGATTCGTGGTCAAGAAACCACCGTTTCGATTAGGGTCTAAATCGGGCTGTTGTAATAGTGCTCAGTAGACCCACATCTCAAACATGCCCCAGTCGTCCTCCAATATTCATCCGGATGACGTCTACCATAATGCCCACAAGGCAAGATCCAGTAGGTGCAATAGGGGCTCCAACTCTAACTAGCCTATCAGATCTGACCTTTTTCTTAGGCCTCATCATAGAACTCGAGAGCTCTGAAACCCTCTTATCCTTACTTCTCTCTCTATCCCTGTTTTGACGCTCAGCGCACTTCACCTCATCAGTGATCTTCACCTTCTCTACCAGTGCTGAAAAGTCACACTCCTTCTGTGGAGCTATCAGAACTCTCAACTATCCCTGAGTCCATCCTCGAAGCGAACACAACGCTCATACTCAGTCACCACCATGCCTTGCGCATAGCGGCTTAATCTCAGAAACTCGGCCTCATACTCGGCCACTGTACAATCCCCTTGCGTGAGATTTAGAAACTCACGTCTTCTAGCGTTGATGTAGCTTGCCCCCACATATTTACCTTGGAAAGCTGACTTATAGAAATCCCATGTTAGTCGTTCGGGCTGAGTGCCCTCCTTAACGGTCAGCCACCATTGGTATGCTTCATTGCGAAGCAAAGAAACAGCACCTCTCAGTTTCTGCTCGGGCGTAAAATTCAGATCATCCATAATTCTTTTCGTAGCCTCCATCCAATACTCGGCCACATTAGGGGCGACTCTAGTGACACCCCTGAATAGCTCAGCCTCGTTGGACCGGAGTCGTTCCATAATCGACCCTCGACCCCAGATCCAGTATTGGGCCCAGTGACCCTCTCCAAAATTCATAACATTGCTTGGGACAATGCGTCATCCCTGGCCATGCGGTCATGAGACCCAGTTTCAGTAGCAGGTGAAACCGGTATCTCACTCGTATCCAGATTAGGCAGGTTGCCAAATGATGAGGACCAAGCTCGAGCCCCTCTACGGCCTCTACCACGGCCTATAGTACCCCGTCCATGGATACCTCATGTGCTCATATCTAATTAAATTATCTGTATTAAAAGTTTTATGAATCAGTTACAATTCAATAATTATTAGCAAATGCTTTATGTAAGCAGTTTCAGTAGTTCATAGTGATTTTCGTAAATCGCAGTCTCAGTATACACTAACTAAAGTGTTTCCAGTACAGTATACTACCTATAGTAGTTTCAAAATATCATAACATATATCAATTTCAGAACAACTTACAGGACTGGCACCGAAGACTCGGTGTACCACATACCCAGTCAAAAATATTTCCAACCATAACAAATATTTCTTAAAAACCAAGTTTTAAAACCCAAATCCACAGCCGAGTTTTGCAACTTGGCTCTGATACCACTAAATGTAACACCCAAACCCCACCTAGACGTTATGGCCAAATCTGGCGATGTCACATGATAGCGTGTTGAAACTGAGTTGTTGCGATAAAACCATTTTCACTTGTTGACTCACGTTGACTCTAAAAAAAATCGCTTACTTATTTAATTTATTGTTTTAAAACATAACTCGTTACAAAAGCTTTAGTAATCATATATTTTGAGTAAAAATAGGTCATTTTATGGAAACCTTGATTATTAGAAAAACAAATCCGTATTTTGTTAAGTTTGAAGTTGAAAACATATAAAAATAGTTAAAATTTCCAAAGCTTAAGGAAACAGTCCATAAAGTCCAATTACATAAAAATACCCCATAACCAATGAATCCATAAATGAGAGTAAAGTAGTTTAAGTAAGTGTGGCCACCGTCGAGTCCTCCGCCGCACTGAACCGTTAGGTCTGGGGATTACTTGTATAGATCAACAGAAAAAGGGTTAATTTTTTGTAAACACAGTGTGTAATCCCCACAGAAAACATGCATACAATTACACATCAAAATACAGTCAAATATAGTCTGGGCCTGAGCCCATTACAGATTCTGTTTGGGCCTTAGCCCAATCAGATACAGTTTCAGATATAAATCAGGGTCTTGGCCCGTCTCAGATACATTATGCAATAACAGAAATCAGAATCCTACCCACCAGCCTCTACACACCATCTCTGTCCATCACTACATACCATGTGGGGATTAAATCAACCCACTCATCACTACACACCAGGTTGTACCGAATGCAGTACATAATCAGAAATTTACAGTGGAGATGCCAGATAACAGGCTTAATAGCCTTTCAGATACTTTCTCCAAATATCATCAATAACCCACCCTGATGCAATGCAACATACAAAAGATGCCATACTATTATGCACTTTCAGTCTATAAATTCATATCAACATACATGCTCAGTTCAGATATCATATAGACAGTTCACTCAATAGGGGTCTAAGTAATGCTTACCGACCCTATAATAGGTTCACAGTCGACTTGGGCAACCAGTGCAACTTTAAGTAACTTTTCAGAAATATGGGCTTACAAGCCCATGTGGCCTGCTCGTGTGGGCCCACATAGCCCAAATTGGCCTTGGCCGTGTGGATCACACAGCCTGGCCCAGAATCTCATACGCCCGTGTGGCTCACACGGCCCAAATTGGCCTTAGTCGTGTGAATCACACGGCCCACCTCGCCATTACACGGCCTTGTGTAGTACACACGGCCTGGCTTGTCAATCACACGCCTGTGTTCCATCACATGGCCTACCACACGGGTGACCACATCCCCGTGTGTGTCGACAGTAAGCTTTTTTAGCTTTTTGCCAAACCCTATTTTTTGCGTTTTGGGTACACACCTGGTTTCATTTGAAGCTAAACCGAACTCTGAGCACTCCCGAACCTAAATATTGACCAATCCAACACCATAATCAAACTTACTTTGTGATTAATCAAAATCCTGAAACCAAAATGCTCATCCCTAAAGTGATGAACACTTACCGCAAAGCTTCAAATCGATTTGCTACGAAATAGTACGAAGAGAGCCCTAATCCTTGCGATGTGTTACTGTTAACAACGTCAATATAATCCCAGTCAAAATTTTAACATCCCAACTTACAAGGTATCAAAAATACACTTACCGAAACGATGGATAATGATAACTTAAGAACACAGGAACTCTACAGCAAAATCGGCAGAATTGGGAATATCACGAAATTTAGGAGAAAGGGAGCAGAGAAACTAACGTCAAAAATGTTTTTGGGAAAAGGGATCAAAATTAATTTGAAATAGCTCCCAAATCCCATATTTTTCTCCCACTAATCCACTTATCAGATTTTTGGTTTGACTGAAACTCTCTTGGTCAACAGAGCAAAAATAAACTCCCTTGCTAGTGCAGGGATTCGAACACAAGACCTCCAACTTACTAACACTCAACTTAACCACCAGACCAGCAGGCCTATTCTAATATGATTCTACCAATAATTAAACATAAGCCTACTGAGTAAGGTTAAGGCTTTATTCAGAAAAATACCAAAATTTACCAAAGCTAGGCTTTGAACTTGGAAAGTACCTCAACCTTTAACATTTTTGCAAATTAACCCTTGGGCTAGCTAGATTAAGCTAAAATGATCACAAAAGCATAACAATCATTAAAAATGTGATCGAAATCACAGACCATGCAAGCACCTACATTGGTCGAACCTTAAAACCTTTAAAAACTATTAAAAAACTAAGTGATGAAGATGATACTATTTGATTATATTAATTAGGTTTTTATTTATTCAATTACAAATTTAACCTTTAAAAACTATTAAAAAATCATTAAAACCTATCCATGCACATCCACTAACATTCAATATGGTATATTTACCATATAAGTCCATTAACTTTCCTTTCCATAGCCATTTAGCCCTTTTTAACTAATAGAATTCAACTTTTACACCTTTTACGATTTAGTCTTTTTTACTTAATTAACTATTTAAACTTCAAAATTTCTTAACGAAACTTTAACACGACCTTAAAATAATCACGTAGACATTAAATAAATATTAAAATAATAACTCACTCATCAAAATTTTGGTCCCGAAACCACTGTTTCTGACACTACTGAAAACGGGTTGTTAGAAACCCTTTGTGAAACTGAAACTCTAGAAAATATTTCCATCTTATATTCCAGTTCAAGTTCAATCCCTTCATCTTGAAATTCCATTGTGAGGTAGTTGCACCATGTTTTCCCTCCCTTCTTTCAGCATATTGGATACAGAAATCACAAAATATGTGTACATTTACTTTCGACCAACTAGCAAAACTTACATCTTTCCCACCACTTTCACTTTCTTCATTGTCCCTTTTTTTTCTTTGGTGTCATCTAAGTATTATATAACATAATTAAGTTCACTTATTTTAATTATATACCTCTGAAAAAATTTGAAGCAAAAACACTTAGCATGTCCAACGACCATTGTAATCTAATAACATTCCAATCCAATACTGCTAATAATAATAAATACCAAGTAGCACATAATGTGATTTGGTTAGCTTCTATGAAACAACAAAGCATTTAAGAGGATGTAATTTGGTGTGGATAAAAGGGACAAATGACAATACAATGAAACTTATGGCTTCAAAAATGGACATTTAAACAAGTAGGTAGCCAATGATATAAAGACATTGCAAACTAACTTCAAATTCTCAATTGTAATCTCAGCTTGGAGGTGCTTCTCTTCTATTATCATGCAAATATTTCCTATGCAAAATCATTTCACCAAATAAAGAAAAGAGGCAAAGATGGATGGTAAAAAAATAAGTTTTTAGTACAAGTATAATGCAAAAATAGAAAATATAATGCAAACTATTTTTGATGTAAAAATCAGATTTTGATAGGAAACAAAGCGAACCATTACTTATAGGGAAAAAAATTGATTTATAGGGACAAACAAATCAAATTACAGGAACAAAAAAAGTCGAATTACAAGGACAAAAATGGGTTGAATTACAAGGGAAATTCGACTTACAGGGAAAAAAAGAACTACATGAACTAAAAAATTTGAATTATAGAGACAAAAAAATTGAATTATAGGGAGAGAAAAAAATAGGGACAAACAAATTAGAATTATAGGGACCAAAAATTCAAATTACAGGGATAAATAAGAAGAAATACAAGGAAAAATCGACTAAGGAGGAAAAAATCAATTTAAAGGGGCAAAATATTCGACAAATAAAGGCAAAAAAAAGTACAACAATTAAAAGTATAAAATGAACCAACCTTAATGGATGAAATCATCTTGCAAATGAATCTCCATAGTTAATTTTGTAGATTCACGGTGGAGTTCTTTTTTTTTTTTTTTTTAGATTTACTTTGGACTTTGGAGGTGAAGTGAAAATAAAAAAATGGAGGCTCTTGATATATTGACACCCCTATTATGTTTGAGAGCATGTGGCAAAAGGAGTAAGTTTTGAGCAAGCATGGTCAGATATGTTATTCCACAAATCTCATTCCAATCAGCTGTGAAAAACGTTGCCTATCCCTGCGTTTTTTGTTTCGGAGGTTTTAGCTTAACAAGCTCTTGCAAATCTCCATTCACCAAACACTACAATTAGAAGGTTTGCCTACACAATCCTCCATTTGTGCCCAAATTAGTTAAAAAAGACCCAAAACTCTGTTTATCAAACACCCTCATAATTTATTATTTTTATAAATAATAATTTATATAAATGTATAATATTTTAAAAATATTATTATAAGCCAACAACCTTTTAGCTTAGTGACAAGGGTATTATGTTGTAGGCATGAAGGTTTGGGTTCGATCCCAAGCAACCCCATTCTCCACCCCCAATTATAAAAAATAATTTATTATAAACATGGTACACATACAATTATACCAATAATCTAAAATAGTATTATTCCTATTTTAGTCACTCTAATTTTTTTTTGTCAATTTAGTCAGTCTAGTTAAGATAATTATTCGAATTGATCATTGCCGTTAATTCCGTTAATCCACTAATAGATTGCTTACGTGACATTTTTTTTTAATTTTGGCTAAACCTAAGGACCTTTTTGTGATTAGTTCAAAACACTTTTTTCTTGTTTATTTGCAACATAAAAGTCACCGATCTTTATCATTGTCCAACACCTACCATAAGAACCACAGATCCAAATCACCGCTCATCCCCTACTCCCCATCTCTACCATTTCTCATTCCACCGCCGCCCCTACACCATAAGAACCATCTTACACAATTGCTTTTCCAACATGGAGCATTGATCCAACAATGGAGATTAGGTGGAACATTGGTTATTATGTTGCAAATTAAAATAAATGGAGTATTTCGTCCTAATTATAGGGAGATCTTTATCTTTAATAAAAACTTAAAAAAATTTATGTCAGCAATATGTTAATGGATTAACAAAATGGTAGTGATAAATTCGAGCATGTATCTTAATTAGAGTGACTAAATTAACAAAAAAATAGAATGACCAAAATAATAACGATGCTATTTTAAAATAACATGCAATGTAGTTTACCCAATATATAAATAAGAGCTTTTAATAAAAGACAATAGAATAAGAAATTTGTAACAACCCTAACCTATCTCCGTCGCCGGAGTAGGATTACGAAGCATTACTATACAAATCGAAACATTTAACTTCAAATAAAAAAATTAAGCAATTTAAATAAAACATTCAATAATTCATTAAATTTAAAGTAAAAATACATTTATGTAAAAATACATTAAATCGAGCCTATAGGGCCCTAAAAATAGTTTGGGAATGTTTAGGGATCAATTTGAATCAAAACAAAAAATTTTGGAAAAATTGAAAAATCTTGAAAACAGGGGTCACACGACCATGTGGCTAAGTCGTGTGGGTATTCGATGTATGGGACACACGGTCGTGTCCTAGCTCGTGTGTTCGCCCATGTGGGTATTTGGAATAGGGTCATACGGTCATGTCGCAGACCATATGTGCATTCAAAGCTTGGTTACACGGCCGTGTAACTCTCTTAGACCATGTGGTTCATCCTACACCTAAAATTTAAATGACACACGACTGTGTGGGGTGGCCATCTGCTAGCTTATGTCCCAGGCCGTGTGCTTCAAAAATTGCCCTTAAAGGAAAAACAATCGTATAAGCAATTAGTGCTTAGTAAGCTCATATAAAGGAAATTTAAACTTACCAAACACATTATATCAATTAACTGTGCATAATTTCATTATGTCATAAGCAAAATTTTCATTCCTATACACATCATCTCACAAAGTTAGTAAATGTAATAATTTACATGTAAATCCAACGAAATCATGGCATATAGCAACACAAGCATTTCAATTTCATAATTCATCCATCACATATATTCAAAGAACATTCTTTTCTTTTCAAGTACACATATTAATATAATCGACATCCTCTCTCAAAATCATGAATCATTTCATGTATTCATATAATATTAAAGCTTTACTTGCCTGTTGAACCAAATGAAACAACGTCGGATACTAAGGATGCTCACACAAAGTGTGTTTGTACATGTAACTATAACTACAGCTATAATACTCACACGAGCTGTGAAATGGGTCTGCTCACAAGAGCTATGGGTCGGGATGTTAGCTACACGATTTTTCTCACACGAGTTGTGGAGAATTCGCAACAAATACAGGACCTCAGCCATCGGTAGGACATCCAAGACCAGCACTCGAAATAGTATAATCCCTCATGACATGTTATTTGTATCCTAGTGTTCACGAGGTTCAAATGAGACATTTTTCCGTATCAATCCTTTAACTTCATTCCATAATATCATTTCATATAAATACAACCATTAATCTCACATTTTTCACATATGTTCAACAATTGAATAACCATTACAATTTCATCCAAACAACTAGTTAACAATTATATTCAATATGAGTTATCCAAAGTATAATATTAATTAATACTCTATTTCAAAATAAAAATTAATTAGTTTACCATTGTACGAACTTACCTTGACAAAATCGGTTGCAAAAATAGAGCCTATAACTAATCCGAAACCATAGTTTTACCACAATTCAAATCTTGTTGTTGTGCTTTTTGATCTAAATAATAATTTCATTCAATTAAATAATTAAAACAACTTAAAATAATTAATTCAAACCTACAACCCATGTTATTATGAATTTATGAAATTACCCTTAATATTTTAACTTTTGTGCAATTTATCCCCTAAATCCAAAACGTGCAAATTCACCATTTTTTAAAGAAAAACCTTACTAGCTGAATTTCCTTGGGGTCATTACAGCCCATATTTTCCACCATTTCATACTACTATCATTGAATTTTACAAATTTCACAAATGAGTCCTTAAACACAAAATTATAAAAAATAACTTAACAAAACACTTATATTTAACTACTAACCTTAATATTTTATCAACTAAATTCACAAATACTTCAAACTCATTCATGACAAGTCCCTAAACTTTTAACAATTTAATAAATTGGCTCCTGAGTAAGCTAGATAAAGCTAATACGAACTCAAAAACATAAAAATCACAAAAAACAAAATAAATTTCTCTCACATGCAAGGTAGATTTAGTAGCCGAAATTCAAGCTTCTCCCATGAGTTTTCTTCTTCAAATATTCGGTGGTGAGAGGCTAATGAAGATGATAGTGTTATTATTATTATTTTTGTTTATGTTTTTTCAATTATTAATTTACTAAAATATACCTTTTAACTAACTATCTCATTTAACTAAAACGATGACCCAATCATCCACTAACATAACCAAGGGTATAATTACCCAATAAAGCCATCCATTCTTGTTTCCTTAATAAATTAACACCTTTAACTTATAGAAACTAATTTTTGTAGCCTTTACGATTTAGCCCCTTTTTACTTAATTAACTATTCAAACTTTAAAATTTCTTAACCAAATTTTAATATAACTCTAATCAATACTCATAAATATTATATAAATAATAAAATATTGACTTGCTTATCAGAATCCTAATCCTGAAACCACTATTTCTGTCACAACTGAAAGCGGGCTGTTACAAAATTATTTTCAGCAATTAATATTTGTTAAAAAAATAGTGTAAATAGCCCCCAAACTTTTTTTAAAAAAAGAAACAATTAAGCCCCCTTTTTTGCACTCAATTGGGTACTTGAATTTTCAAAATGTATAAAAGAAGGCCCTTAAACTTTTTCAAAAAAAAATAAGCCCTGTCTTTTTTTTACACTCAATTGGGTACTTGAACTGCCAAAATGCATCAAAAAGGCTCTTTGACCGTTAACTTTAACAATTTACCGTTAAAGTTAACCACCCCTAATTTTTTTCAGTTAAAGTCATCACATGTCACAATCACAGTGTGACACGTGACAAAAATGATAAAAATAAAAATAAATGAAAATTATAAAAATTATTAAATTTTAATAAAAATTATTAAAATATTAAAAATTATAAAAAATTGTAAAATTTTATAAAAATCATAAAAAAATTATAAAATGCATCACAAAGGTCATTTATTCGTTAACTTTAACGATAAATAGTTCTATATTTAAATTCTTCCTTGATCATCTTTTTATTTTTTTATAACGCAACTACAAAAAACATTTAAATTTTTAAAAGTTGTTTTCTTGTAAACTTGGTTTACTAGAACTCTTAGGAGAGTCCAATTATCAAATCTTTAGGGAATATTTTCATAATGTTCTTATTGTTCATTAATAGTGTTATTTGAGGTTTGGTCAAACTCTTGGGATTGATTGGAAGCAAAGCTTGCAGAAAAATTGGCTCTTCTAAGGAAGGGAAGCGTTTTTTGTTTTCTTATTTCTTACAAGGGGGTTCTACTATCAGGGTTTTTGTATTATTATAATTGCTTACTCTTATAAAGTGTTTAGAGAAAGAAAAAACAAGGGCTTAATTGCTTTTTTTTAAAAAGTTTGAGGGCTTTTAACATTATTTTTTTTAATAGATATCGACTGAAAATAATTTCTTATTCTATTGTCTTTTATTAAAAGCTATTATTTATATATTGGGTAAACTACATTGCATGTTATTTAAAAATAGCATCATTCTTATTTTGGTCATTCTATTTTTTTGTTAATTTAGTCACTCTAGTTAAGATAATTGCTCAAATTTATCACTATAGTTTTGTTAATCCACTAACATATTGCTAACGTCATATTCTTTTCTCTTTTTTTTTTTACTTTTGATTAAAGATAAAGATCTCTCTATAATTATTACAAAATACTCTTCTTTTTTTTAAATTTGCAACATAATAACCAATGCTCCACCTGATCTCCATTGTTGGATCAATGCTCCATGTTGGAGAAGCAATTGTGTAAGATGGTTCTTATGGTGCGAGGGCAGTGGTGGAGTGGGAAACGATAGATATGTGGAGCAAGGGATAGGCGGTGATTTGGATCTGTGGTTTTTATGGTAGGTGTTGGGTAGTGATAAAGATAAGTGGCTCTTATGTTGCAAATAAACAAAAAAAAAAAGAAGTGTTTTGAACTAATCATAAAATGGTCCCTAGATTTAGCCAAAAGTAAAAAAAATGTCACATCAGCAATCTATTAATGGATTAACGAAATTAACGACAATGACCAATTCGAATAATTATCTTAACTATAGTGACTAAATAGACAAAAAAAATTAGAGTGACTAAAATAGGAACAATAATATTTTAGATTATTGGTATAATTGTAAAACTTAGAAATACCTGCTCCTCCTCGACTCTGATACCAAATAACTGCTCCTCGGGACTATCTGGTACTAGACTTAAGGAGGAGCAAATATTTCTAAGTTTTGAAAATATTCAATTTGTTTTCAATATTTTCGAGTTTTGATTTAACTGTCTTTATTAATGTATTATTATTTTTGCTTAGTATTAATACACAGTCCAGTTAACCATGGGTTAGGCATGTTAAGGACAAAGCATCCTTGTAAGCAATTATAGTAATCCAAAAATCTTGATAGTCGGGAAATCGGTTGCTGATGGATTATAGAATTTTGCTCCTCTGTCATTCCTTCATCGTCGAAATCAAGTGCGGGATTCGAACTATGACTACTTTTCCTTTTGTTTTGCGTATTTGTTTCGGCTTTTCTTGTCGGTATGTTAAACTATTGTTCTTGGGATGTTAGTCGATGGAAGTGGCGAGAAATCGCCACTTTCTGATGTATTGTTGATAGGGAAAGGCTTAGGGATCATTTTGGTGGCTTAAGTGGTGGTTTTGAGGCTGTTTTGGGGTAGTTTCGTGACTGCCCCGATGCCCACACAGACGTGTACCGTGGTACATGGCCGTGTGGATTTGGGAAATTAGGGTTTCAGGCTAATTTTGGTGCCACACGGGCGTGTGGCCAATTTGGGGATTTTTGTCGGAACCACATAGGCGTGTCCCTTAGGGCACACATGTGTGTGAGTTTGGGAATTAGGGATTTAAAATTTAGGGTCACACGGTCGTATGACTAATTTGGGGATTTTAGGGTTCTCACACGGGTGTGTGTTTCAGGACACAAGGCCGTGTAGCTGATTGGGTTTAGGGATTTCACACGGGCATGTGTTAAGGGACACACAGCCATGTCTAATTGCCACACGGGCATGTGACACCCTCACACGGTCGTGTCTACTCTGTGTCTGAAATTAGTGGAGTTTGACAATGTCTTACACGGCCTAATCCCACGGCCGTGCCTCTGTACCACACGGGCGTGTGCTTGTGTCACACGGCCGTGTGCTACCCTTCACCCGGACGTATGGACCCCCACACGGCTTGAAGTACTCTACACAGCCGGAGCACATTGGCGTGTGGCCCTATTTCGCCAAGTTTGATCTTAGGTCAATTTAAGTGTAATCGTGACCTCTGTATGTTTCAACCCTTGGCTATGCTGTACGAAGGGTAACTGTGACTTCATTCTGGCTTCGGGTTATGTGATAATTGTGATTAAATGTGTGGCATGATTGAAACCAAATTCGAGATATGAGTATGCACATTTCTGTAACTGCTTGACTAGTTGTATGTGATCGCTCTAAATGACTGCCTGGAATTGTGTTCTGTGTTGGTGCATCTGCATACACACATCTGCATATATACATCTGCATACAAAGCTTTTGGGTGGGATGTTGAAGAGAAGGGAGATTTACGATCTGGCAGTTTATCTGCATTCCAAAAGCCTTAAGAATACCCAGAGGGTCAAAGCGATCCCAATACCACGAGGTCGCAGACATTTACATTAACGGTATAGCGGTTTCTGACCTTGCACTATACCGCATGTATGCGTTAGCTACGCTTACGTACCAATATCCGATCCGCAATCATCATCGCACGCGTCATACCATGGTTTACCGCATTACACAGTACAACTTATATGCTAGCCTTGCTGGGTGATATATCTGATCTGGCAGTTTATACTACATATCTGTACTGCGGTCTTCCGCATGGCACTGTACATCTTTCTCATAGTCCTAATTCCCTGAGGGTCATGGACAATGTATATAGGATATAAGGTTGGATGGGCTTTTCGAGGTCCTATTTGGAGTGACTAGTTGGATGAGCTTACAGCTCTATTGAGGTTTAATAGGGGACGGAGATGGTGTGTTGGTTGGATGGGTGGGTTATTTTATAACTCATTCGCACTCATATGCATCTGTTTGATTCTGTGACTGCTATATCTATTTGACTGAAACATTCTTGTCTGATTGTCTGGGAAATCTGACTACAATATCTGACTGGAAGGCACTCGTGCCTAAAGGCATTTTGTGTGATGGGCTAAGGCCCAATCGACTCGGATTCTGGAAAAGGGCTTAGGCCCAGTTTGTGACTCCTGAGAATTATAGGTATTGTGTTTAACAGTGCTATATGACTATAAAGTTACATATGGTTTGTTTTGTTAAGTTGCTTTGTAAGTATGTTCCGCTGCTGAACTATTTTCAGGTTTTCTGTACCTGTCTCTAGTTCAGTAGTTAGTTAGTTTGATCTCACACTAAGCTCGTATAGCTTACCCCCTCTTCTGTTTCCCCTTTCAGGTACAGTTCTAGATTCTGGACACTGGACTCAGTACGCGGAGGCCTTGGACAGTCTTGGTGGATAAACTATGGATTCTGTTTACATTTTCAGTTTTGTTCATTATTCGGTTAAAGTTTAAACTGTGAAGATTTATAGTGCTGTGGTACAATTGTGATTTGTGTTTCAATTCGTATAATCTGAACTGATTTTACACTGAACTTTACTTTAGGATTTGAAATAATTTGTTAATAAACGTTTTAAATGATTTGGTTTGATAAGATAAACTATTTTGAATATTTTTCCTACGATCACTTCGGTGATCAATGTAGCATTTCGAATTCGGTCTAAACTTCTAGGTCGAGTTTGGGGTGTTACAAAGTTTCTATATTAGCCTAATACATTTTAATTATTACCTAAAATTATAGTTTCTTTAACCGATAAAAAATTTTTACAATATTTGACCCTCCAAAGTCATACCCATAATTACAAAATGCTTCCTGGATTGGAAGTACTAACTTTAGTCTATCTACTCCGCTTCAAAGCTATGTATTCTGTAGTCAACACCAAGGTTTTGCTTCAAAATCCAAAATGAGAAACTCTTTTAATAGAAACAGATACCTCAAGATCTCATACCACAATCCTAAGAACAATACAATGGCATGAAATCAACCTTCCTAATATGTGGAAACTTGAAGGCGCTATAGACCCTGTTGCATCAACTCCTATTAGAAACACTTCACTAAGTGAAATTTCCCAACACCAAGATGACACAGTTGAATTGCTATTCAATTGGCCACTAAAAATGCCTCCAAGACATTACTTTGAAATAGGAAGTACCAGCACAACTTTTAGGAGGTTAAATTTAGAAAAAGAATCAAATCCAGAAACACAAACTATAGATTTTAGGATAGCTAGAGTCTTTGTCTTTTCTATCCCAACAACATTTAGGACAAATTTACAAGTAATAGATAATTCCTCAAATATAGCTCAACCTATTTATGGCAGACAAGAAGAGAGCCCCCAAAATTCACCTAATATTTCACCAACATACTCATCAATGACTAATAATGCAATACAAGTAGAAAATTCATAAATATTTGTTCTAGAAAAATCTTTTGAGATCAATAAAGAATGGTGTAAAAAAAACTTCTACTCCAACAAAAAAAAAGAGAAGATTACTTTAAAAATTATAATAATATAAAAGTGAGTATTGTTTAGGAATATTATGAATTCATGAATACCCATAAAATTCATTTAAAGTTCTTTGAATGATTTGAAGAATATTATTCAAAATCTATTAATACAATAAAATATAATACTAGATGACAAACAAATAAAGGAGAAGTTCAATTTCAACATCCCCCTTTAATGGAAGTTCAATATCTTCACAAAAATACTAGAATAGAAGCAAGTCCTTTAAGAATGACAGCTCCTAATGTAGGAGAACAGATCTCATCAAAATTTATTAAAATGATAGTAGAACAAAACAATTATATCAATATCAGTCTTCATACAATAGGAAAACAATTAGATTATATTGAAAATTTGGTAGAAAGCCAACCAATAAAGAAAGAATCAGTAAAAGAGGTAACTGAAAAGAGTTCAAAAGAACCAATATTTACACCTTATGAAATTCTAAAACCTTTCCAAAAATCCCAAAATGATTTCTTAACATAAATCCAAAATAGACTCGACGCTTTGGAAAGTTACAAGTGTGACACCCCAAATTCGACCGGGTCGGATCGGCCCGAATTCGAAGCATTATATTACCCAAAACACACCTTGACCTTATAACACCTTAATATTATCTAATTATTAGTTATTTATTAATACAGAAGCAAATTAGGAGCCAATTTTAGACTTTTCTTAGGTAATTTAACCTAAGGGCATTTTTGTCATTTTACCACCTAGGTTAAAACTAACCCAATTTTAGTTATAAGTGTTTACCAACCTTATTTTAGTCAAATTATGCAAGCCTAAAAAGTTTTAGCTTAATTTGAGTTCGTTTACTATGTCTAATTCAAGTTTTACTATTAGGGACTAAAGTGTAACAAATGCAAACTACCAATACCTATTTTGAATTATAAATTAAGTGGGTTCACATCGAATTTTACCATTTATGAGACTAATCCTAAAATTTTACCAAGTTTTCTTGTCATCTAAGGCTCTAATTAGACTAAAAAATTTTCAGGACTAAATTGTAACTTAAACAAATTAGAATACCAAATTTAAGATACAAAAATTCAAACCCCCAAAACTCACACGACCATTTCCCCCAGACCGTGCGTCATTAAATGACTGTGTTTGCATCGTTAAAAACTTTTAGGCTAATCGCACACACCCATGTAGAATTCCCACACGCTAGTGTATGATAGCTCCAGTCTCCACACGGCCGTGTCAATTACGCATACGCCTGTGTGCAACCCATAGCATGCCCATGTGGACAGGCATATGTCCATGTGAAAACTACTGCACCTTTTTTTGTGAAAAACTCGTTTTAAAACCTGATTTCGCATATTATAATAGCCAATTAAACCCGATTTAACTGCAATTAATTAACATACATACATACACCTTCAATTGAATTTATTGCCATCAATTAAGCTTTAATTATATCGAATTAGGCAATCAATTTCATGCATAAAAAACATTGAATAAATCATATAAGTGGCATACCTTAGTCGCTAGTAAACCATTCTATGGAAGCTTCATTTAAACAACCGTTAGTACAAAGTTCATTCTTCACACACCGTGTTATCAAGAATCAATACACCATAAATTATTCAATAATTAAACTCAAGCATGCCTCAAAATTATTATAAAATTATCCAAAATAAAATGTCCAAAGTCCAATTACAACTAAAATTAAACTAATTCCATGGAGTTCCACAATGCCCGATAACAGTATTTAAAACGTGTAATAAAGTCTCTACCAAGCCTAAATCTCTTGGAACTCTCTTGCTCGGTTCCTCATCTCCACAAGCTCGATGATTATCTACACAAATTGTAAGGGTGTGAGCTTTAAAAAAACTCAGTGAATGTTAATAAAAAATAGTAGTAAATCAACATCCCAATCATGCTTAAATCACATCCAATCAACCACCAATTATCAGCCATAATAACGAAACATGTCAATTTATTTTCCATATGCTTTATCAATATCAAGAATCAATTATTCATGGTTTACAAACATCGAATGATAAAAAATAATCACACATAAATATATTGGCATACAGTTCTCATGGCTTAACCGGTGATCATACATCAGATAAACGGATCTCCGAACTCCCATAAATATCAAATATAGTCCATCGAGTTGAGCGGGCCAAAGCACACACTCCCTTATAACTCCTCAAATAACCTAATGAGTGGAGACTCATGCTTAACACTCCCTTATCTACTCCAAACAAATTGATCCACCTAGAGCCATATACTCACAATGTCACAAATAAATGTGAGTACTCACAAATCCTATGGCATGCCAACTATTTCCAATGGATCCACCATTCATGTTGCCAATATATTTAGTCAAACATGGCATATAAATCAGACATTATTGTGCTTAATTTAATGTGACAAAATGCTTATGTGTGACATGTAACATAGCCATTTAACATCTAATTAAATCAAGCATTTCATTTTCCATTTTCCAATGTTCAATTACCAATTGTAACACCAATATATCATGATCAAAACCTCCAGTAACAATGCTGTAATCATCAATATAATTAGCCTAATTAAATTGCACAAAATCACCAAACTGCTTACTTACCATTATTCAATAAAAATTCAACTCTTGTACATATAACATCGATATTGCAAAAATTAGTCATTCAACCATAATTAATCAATTGAAAGAATCAATTTTGTCATTCAACCCTAATTAGTCATTCAACCATAATTAATCAAAAATTAGTCATTCAACCCTTAGAAACACTCACCATAAAATTTATTCTTGTAACGCCCTAAATTTCTATAGTTCGACTTTTTGTGATTGTTGGGCATGGAAGTATCTGAACTCTTGTTTTGTGATATTTTGGCTTAAAAGATTGTTGGTTTAGGTGGTTATGTGCTTTGAGGTGTGTTTGAGAGGTCCCAAGTTCAAGCTTTAACTTGGGCTAAATTTTGGTTTTTATTTGAATAAAGCCTGACTTTAGGTCAGTGGGCTTTTAAGGAATTGTTGGTAAAAACTTAACAAAATGGGCCTGTTGGTCTAATGGTTAAGAGGAGTGTCAGTCTGCTCAAGGTCCTAAGTTCGAATCCTTGCAGTGGTTAAGGGATTATTTTTGTTGCAAGTTTCGGTTAAGTGTTGGGTTTTATTAAAATTCTGAGTAGAGGGTTTTAGGGAAAAGTTAGGGCTTTGGGGGTAAAGTTCTTTTTCCTCTTTTTTGTCAAAAGTATTTCTCTGTCGTCTTCTCTTTTTCTCAAACCCTTGCTGCCTAAATTCTCTTCTCTTTTCCCCTCTTTCCTTCGTTTTTCTTCTTTTTCGATAAGCTTAACGTATTACTAGCGGTTTTGTCAACTCGGGGATATTCAAGATTCTGTGGATCTTTAATCGGGATTCTAAACAGTAAGAAATCACTGTTATTCGTTAAAAGCTTTGGCGTGTTTGTGGTTGGATTAGCAGCAAAAACGATCTAGGTGTGTACTCCGATTACGCAAAAAATAAGTTTCAGTAAAAGTCAAAAAGTGGCCTGTCGATGCCACACGGGCGTGTGGTCTGCCCGTGTGGCAGCTTGCGTTGCGAGACACGGGTGTGTCACTGACGAGCTAGGCTGTGCACGTGTCACAAGAGCACGACGGACATGGGCGTGAGATGGCTTGTAGGCCGTGTGCGAGGCACAAGCTCTAGCAAATGGTCGTGTGGCCCACATTGGCATGTGGGAATCTGGGCCAGGCCATGTTATCCACACGGGCAAGGCCAATCTGGGCTGTGTGATCCACACGGGGCACACGGGCGTGTGAGCCCAATTTGTTTGATATGTTCTGTAAGGTTGCACGGGTCGCCTAAGTCGACTGTGACCTGACTGCAAGGGCGGTAAGCGATACTTAAACCCCATACTCAGTTTGATTACTACATTGTATGCGAAAGTATGTTAGTACAAGCATGTATATCTGCCTGATTTTGTATATCTATTCTGACATGATATATGATCTGACAACTGCATATAAGCATGCCATATATTTATGTTGTAGTG
Organism: Gossypium anomalum; assembly: GCA_025698475.1. Lineage (NCBI taxonomy): Eukaryota > Viridiplantae > Streptophyta > Magnoliopsida > Malvales > Malvaceae > Gossypium > Gossypium anomalum. Next base: position 26,065,045 of record CM046966.1, read on the forward strand.
CATTGGGTTGAAATTGTTGTGAAAAGAATGAAGTTTGAGAGGCGATTAGCCTGTTATCTGGCAGCTATACTGCGTATATTTATTATGTACTGTTTTACGGTACTAGTTGGTGTGTAGGGTTGGATAGGTTAATTATATCCCCATACTTGGTGTGTAGGGCTGGGTGGGTCGATTTTATCCCCACATGGTGAGTTGGGTTGGACGGAGATGGTGTGCAGGGTTGGTAGGCATGAGATTTTTTATATCTGATCTATTATACATGTATGGCTAAGGTCGAATATCTGTATTTTGTTATCTGTTTGTATGCATGCTGTTTTTGGGGATGTACACACTGAGTTTACAAAAACTAACCCTTTTGTTTATTTCGTCTGTCAGGTAATCCTCAGCAGTAGACGGATCGGTGTGACGGGGGGCTCGATGGTGACCACTGGTAGACATTTACGAATTTTTGAGTAACACTTTATTTTGTCTGCTTTGTTGAATATTTATTTTTGGGATTAATACATATTTGGACTCGAACTATTCTAGGGTTTATTTTGGGAATTTAAATTGATAAGTTATTGATTTATGAATTAATGATGTATCAGCTTCCGAGTTAATTAAATATTTTCACTTAATAATTGGAATAGAGGTTTCGCGACTTAAGTAAGGATAACAAACTGAATGATTTTTAACTTGCTAAGGTTTTTCAAAAGGCACTAACATGTGATGTCGCCCTATTCGGCCATAACGTCTAGGCCGGGTTTGGGGTGTTACATTTAATGGTATCAGAGCCAGGTTTGTAAAAACTCGACCGTGGATTTGGGCAGTGAAAAGAATAGTTTTAAAAAATTAGTGGTAAAGTAATTTGAAATGTTTTGATAAACCAGTGGTTCACCGAGTCTCCGGCGTCAATCCTGTAAGTTATCTGAAACTCTGATATGTATTGTCTGAAAGCATGCTTATATTGAAATTTTGTCTGTATCTGTCTGAAATGCTATGTATGTATATTGAGACTACTATAGTTAGTACGTTACTAAAACACTTAGGTAGGGTAAACTGAAATTGTGGTGAGCTTATTACTCGCGATAACTGACTCTGAAACTCTAATACTACTCTGCATAAAATATCTATTAATAATTATCAAAACTATAAACTGATGTGCATAAAACTTCTAAAATACAGATTAATTTGGTAGTTACGATGAGCGCATGAGGTACTTGTGGAAGGGGTACTAGAGGCCGAGGAGAGATTCGAGTTGAGTCATTTACATCTGATACGATCCCTAATTTGGACTCTAATGGGACACCAGAGTATCACCACCATCGAGATCAGGCGGCGAAGTTTCATCGACAATGCAAACTAGGGACGACGCACTATCCCAGGCTATGCTGTGAATTCTGGAGAGGGTCGCTGGGGCTAATGTTGGATTTGGAGGCCGTGGGCCGGTTACGGAACGACTCCAATCGAATGGGGCTGAGATATTTAGGGGCATCACTGAAGTTGCTCCGAGTGTGACTGAGTACTGGATGAAGGCCACGGAGCGCATAATGGATGATTTTGATTTTACTGATGAGAAGAAGCTCAAAGGGGCTATGTCTTTACTTCGCGATGAGGCATATTAGTGGTGGTTGACTGTTAAGGAGGGTACTCAGCCTAATAGGTTAACTTGGGATTTATTTAAGACCACCTATCAGGGTAAGTATGTGGGAGCTAGTTATACTGACGCTAGGCGACGTGAGTTTTTGAATCTCACTCAGGGACACCGTTCAGTGGCCGAGTATAAGGCCGGATTTCTGAGGTTGAGTCGCTATGCGAGGGGCATGGTGACGACTGAGTATGAGCGCTGTGTTCGATTTGACGATGGTCTTCGTGATGATCTGTGAGTTCTGATAACTCCTCAGAGGGAGCGAGATTTCTCAGTCTTGGTCGAGAAGGCTAAGATAACAGAGGAGGTGAAGCGCTCTGGGCGCCAAAACCGTGAAAAAGGGAAGGTTAAGAGGGATTCTGAGTCTTCTGGTTCTGGGATAAGGCTTAAAAAAAAGGCCAGGACTGACGGGGCCGTGAGAGTTGGGCCTACTGTTGCACCTGTTGGGGTGGCGATCTGTCAGCATTGTAATAGACGCCATCCAGGCGAGTGTTGGAGGTCTACTGGTACTTGTTTGAGGTGTGGTTCGACTGAGCACTGAGTTAAGGATTGCCCACTGTGGGGTAATCAGGTGCAAGCTGCTGTTATTGAGACTGCGCAGCCACCGAGAGGGGTACAGCAGCCACCTAGGGGCCGAGGACAGGCTAGGAGAGGTAACGATACGGGTCGAGGTCAAAGAACACCTGATAGGGGTACTGGGTCGACTGAGGCGAGACAGCCTGCACTTGTCTATATTACACGTCGTCGAGAGGATGGAGATGCTCCAGACGTCATCACGAGTACATTTTTTATTCTTAATGTACCTTATGTTGCACTGATAGATGTAGGCTCTACACATTCTTATGTTGCATGTTCTGCGTCTGAGACCTTGGGGATTTTGTATGAGAGCACTTCTAGTGAGATTTCAGTGGTGAGTCTGTTGGGGCAGTCTATTAGGGTTAGTAAGCTATTTAGAGACGTTCCGTTGGAAGTCCAAGGGGTAATATTTTTGGCTAATCTGATGGAACATCTGTTTGGGGAGTTTGACTTAATTCTAGGTATAGATTGGTTGGTAAAGTATCGTGTATGTCTGGATTGTGTTGAAAAAAAGGTGGTTCTGATAATGAGGTAGCCGTGATTGGAGAATGACGGAATTATCTAAGTAATGTGATATTTGCATTGGTAGCAGAGAAGCTTGTGAGGAAAGGATGTGGGCATGCTTGGCCTACATCAGTGTTTTTGATTCTATGGACTCTTCGGTTAAGGACATCCGTACGATGAAAGACTTTCCAGATGTTTTTCCAGAGGAGTTACCGGGTTTGCCTCCGAGTCGTGAGGTAGATTTTAGGATCGAGTTGATTCCTGGTACAGCTCCGGTGTCTATCGCCCCTTATCATATGGCACCCAATGAGCTGGCAGAGCTAAAGGCTGAAGTACAAGAGTTGTTAGAGCGTGGGTTTATTCGGCCCAGTGTGTCTCTATGGGGAGCACCGGTTCTGTTTGTAAAGAAGAAGGACGGTACGATGAGGATGTGTATTGACTATCTTCAGTTGAATAAATTAACAATCAAGAATAAACACTTACTTCTGAGGATAGACAATTTATTCGATCAGTTCAGAGGAGCTTCCGTGTTCTCTAAGATCGAACTACGATCAGGATATCATTAGTTGAGAGTAAAGGAGGCCGATGTGCATAAGACGGTATTTGGGACTCATTATGGACATTATGAGTTTCTAGTTATGCCCTTTGGGTTGACTAATGCACCAGCGGCATTTATGGATCTGATGAATCGAGTGTTCCAGCCCTACTTAGATCAGTTTTTGGTTGTATTCATCGACGACATCTTGGTATACTCTAGGACTGAGGATGAGCATGATATGCATCTGCGAGTGGTTCTGCAAATCCTTCGTGAGAAACAGCTATATGTGAAGTTCAATAAGTGTGAATTCTGGCTTCGTGAAGTGACATTTCTGGGGCATGTAGTTTCCGCAGAGGGAATTAGAGTAGATCTTCGTAAGGTTGAGGCTGTATTAGATTGAAAACAGCTGAAGAATGTGTCTGAGGTTCGCAGTTTTCTGGGTCTGGCAGGATATTACTGATGATTTGTAGAAACATTCTCGTTGATAGCAACGCCGTTGACTAAGTTGTTGTATAAGGGAGTCCCCTTCATTTGGGCTGACGCTCAGCAGGAGAGCTTTGAGAAGCTAAAGACAGTTCTGACTCAGGCTCCAGTTTTGATACAACTTGAGTCTGGCAAGGATTTCGTGGTCTACAGTGATGCGTCACATGTGGGTTTGGGTTGCATCTTGATGCAGGATGGTAAAGTGGTCGGGTATGCATCTCGTCAGCTCAAGACTCACGAGGCTAATTATTCGACGCATGATTTGGAGTTGGTAGCGGTGGTTTTTGCTCTTAAAATCTGGAGGCATTACTTGTACGGTGAAAAGTGTATCATTTACACTTATCACAAGAGCCTCAAGTATCTCCTCATTCAAAAGGAGTTAAATCTTAGGCAACGTTGATGGATTGAGCTGCTTAAGAATTATGACTGCGTTATCGAGTACCATCCAGGTAAGGCCAATGTAGTGGCAGACGCGTTAAGCCATAGGGTTATGACCGACTTGAGGGCGTTGTTCGCTCGGCTGAGTCTTTATGACGATAGGAGTCTTCTAGCTGAGTTACAGGTTAGACCGTCGTGGTTGGATCAGATTAAGTTTAAGCAGTTAGGAGATAAGTCTTTTAAGTTGCGATTCCGTCATGTTGAGGCTGGAACTACTACTGATTTTAGGACTGACAGTGATAGGGTGTTGCATTTCTGAGATAGGATCTGTGTACCTAATGAGGAGGATTTGAGGCTGTTGATTCTGAGGGAGGCGCATTGTAGCCCTTATGCTATGCATCCTGGTAGAAACAAGATGTATAAGGAACTTCGAGAGTTGTGCTAGTAGCCAGGGTTGAAATGTGAGGTGACAGACTTTGTTCTTGTTGTTTGACGTGTCAGCAGGTTAAGCTGAGCATCAGTTACCTTTGGGTTTGCTACAGCCTGTAAAGATACCGATGTGGAAATGGGAGCGAGTAACGATGGACTTCGTTAGTGGGTTACCTTTGACACCCACTAAGAAGGATTCTGTTTGGGTCGTCATGGATCGATTGACCAAGTCTGCACATTTTGTAAGAGCCCAAATTCGTTCGGGCCTAGAAACCAAAACCCAAAATTAAAAATAAATAAATATTTATTTATTTGACAGTCCAGGTTACAAAAGCCCAAATCATGAGCTCAAAACCAAAACAATTCAGCTAAGCCCGTTACACTTACAACCCAATCAGGCCTAAGCTACCCAGCAGACCCATAAACACCCGTAACCCAATTAAACTAGCTAGCCTAAATTCAAAAAGCCCAATTGGCCCAGCTTGCTACACCAAGGCAGGAAACCCTAGGGTTTCGCGCTCTCTTCTCTTAAATGAAATGTAAGCTTCCAGAAGCAATTTTAAATGGATGCGTCTGCTCGTCTCTCATGACGTTTCAGTAACCCTCCATCAGTACCGTGATTTAACCTCCGTGATCAGTGCATAGCAAGGTCATTACCGGATCCCTTGCTCGATTGCCTGCAAGAAAAGGAAACAAATAGCAGATACGCGAAAAAGCAGAGCAGAAAAGGGCAAGAAAATCACAGCACATCAGTCAGAGATTACAAAAGACACAAAATAGAAAGAAATCTTAAACTTCTTTCCCCGAATATGTAAGGGACCAAGGCTATAAAGCCTTCCATTTCACTTGTAAAGACACACGTTCAAGAAAAATACGCATACAGAAATAAAAAAAAGGATACAAACAGTTTCAAAGGTGATTTTTGTTTTATATTTTTGTCTTTCATTTCTCTATTTTCAGTGTAGAAGCATATGAATATTTATATATATATGTACACAAAAATAACTTAAAGATAAATGGAAAGGGTTACCTGACGGATGACACGAGAAAGGAGAGGTTTTTCGAACCCTAGCCACCGTATACGGTGGTCTTTAGAAGCGCGCGGCGCGCGGGGGCGGCGTGCGCAACTGAGGCCAGAGCCCTGAGCTCATCGCCTTTCTCTCTTTTCGGAGAGATTTTTTTTTTTTTTAAATTCGGGCTTCAAATGAATTTAAGACTGAGGAATTGGCTTTTATAGCCTTGACAAAACGGCATCGTTTTGTGACCCCAAGATCCGCGCATTGACCCGACACCCGGGAGGATCCGCGCGCTTTTTGCAAAATGGATTAATTATCCAATCGGTCTTCTTAATTTTTAATTTCTCATGATTTCGCTTTAATGTTTTTTTAAATTTACCCATATTCTAATTTTAATTCGATTTGGTCCTAATGGCTATTAAATTGTATTCGGAAAAACGCAGTTTTTGGGAATAGGGTAATTTGCCCAATAAGCCTTTTGGAACAGGTGCGCGTTTTAAATAAAGCCTTGATTCAGTTTTACTCCTTCTGAAATTCGCCCCATAATTTTGCTAAACTTTAAATTTGGTCCTATATTTATTATCCTATATATATTTTTATTATTTGCTTTATTTTACTTCTATATTATACATTATAAGATTATATTATTATAAGTATTATTCTTATTATATGTATTAATATTATTTATTATTATTTTATATTTTATTTTATTATTATATTTTCACAAATATTATACTTATTTATACATATTATTTTTACATATAAACTTTCATTATTTATTACATTTCTTATTTTCCATATATTTTATTATATAACAGTTATTATGCCTGTTTTTATATTACTTATTATTTATATTATATATCATATATTACTAATCATATTTATGTTTAAAACATATATATTATTATTTAAAACTTGAAAATTATTATTATTAAATCATGTTTTTAAAACTCATATTATATATACATTTCATTATTATTTATTTGTTTATTATATAGTATTTCATTTTAAATTAATATTGTTAAATTATGAAATCTCTTACATACTCCTAAACCAATATATTACCATATGATTATTATTCTTTTGTAAATATTTTTTATTATATATTATATATACTATTTTAAAATTGTTATGAAATATCTTATTATATGTATATTTTGTTAGCAATCAATCATTTTTATTTAATATAGTAGTTCCTTAGATATTTTTATATTGTATGTATCATGTATGTGTTAAATTTTTTTTTATCATTAGATGTAATATTTTGTGAACATGCATATTGACATTATATTTGTATATCATATATTATTTGATTATTGCTTTTTGATATCATGCCTTATTTAATCATTATTTTGTATGTTTATATGTTTATTCTTTCTCAATTCATACCATATATAACTTTGTATGTATATTGTTAATATTTGCTATATATTATTTTTATATTTATGTGTTTAATGCACAATCTTTATATTATTATCATTACTTTGTTTAAATGCATATATTATTTACCTACTACAATAATATGTTGTTATGTATAATCTATAATGTAATACAATTCTCCACACATCATCTTTAAAGAAATAAGGCTCCAAAATTTTCAAAAAAAATATAAAGACAATGCTTGGTGTTTGGAAATTTCGAAAAGGTAGTGCCCTAACTTATTGGGTTGCAACTTTTCTCGTTAAGTTCGAATAGTCAAGTACCCTTCTAAGTTTTAAAGGTTTTCAAAATATAAGTGACTGTCTTGGAACTGCAAAGTGATATATCCTAACTTACTGGATGTAGAATTTTGTTGTTTCGAGATAGGGATTTCTAAAAGACTAACTTATAGTCAATAATTTGATATAAGTAAACCCAAATTTTCAAATATTTCAAATAGGATTACAACTTAAAATTTTTAATTTTCGACATTAAAGACATTTTGATAATCAATTAGGTACCAATTTTTGGGCGTTACGAGGGTGCTAACCCTTCCTCGTACGTAACCGACTCCCGAACCCATTCTTTTGATTTCGTAGACCAAAGCCAACGATTTTAAAACAAATGTTTTAAAGGTGATCCAATCACACCTAAAAAGATTGGTGGCGACTCCCGTTTTTATATTTAAAAGTCAATTTCCATTTTCTAAAACTTGATTTTAAAGATGGTCTCGACACATTTCATTCCGGTTAGGACAGACTTTACTTTGCAAAAGTTGGCTAAGCTCTACCTTTCTGAGATAGTGAGGTTGCATGGGGTACCTGTGTCGACCATATCCGATAGGGATCCTCTTTTTACGTCTAGATTTTGGCAGAAACCTCATGAGGCTTTGGGTTCTTGTCTTAACTTCAGTACCGCTTTTCATCCTCAGACAGATGGTCAGTCAGAGAGGGTGATCCAGATATTGGAGGATATGTTGAGGGGTTGTGTCATAGATTTCCGTGGTAGTTGGGAGAAGTACTTGCCATTGGCAGATTTCGCTTAAAATAACAACTATCAGTCTAGTATTCAGATGGCACCGTATGAGGCACTTTATGGTCGTAAGTGTCGCACACCTTTGTGCTAGACTGAGTTAGGTGAGCGACATGTTTTGGGTTCGGAGTTGGTTTCAGAGACTAAGGATAAGGTCCACTTTATTCGTGATCGACTGAAAGCGGCTTCTGATAGACAAAAGTCTTATGCAGATTTGAAAAGAAAGGACATTGAGTATTCTGTGGGGGACATGGTTTTTCTTAAGGTCTCGCCATGGAAAAAGGTTCTGAGGTTCGGCCGTAAGGGCAAGCTGAGTCCTCGATTTATTGGGTCGTACCGGATTCTGAAGTGAGTGAGGCCAGTCGAATATCAGTTGGAGCTACCTCCAGAGTTGGATCGCATACATGACGTATTTCACGTGTCAACGATGAGACGCTATCGCTCTGATACTACTCACATTGTGCCTGTGGAGGAGATTGAGATTAGACCAGATCTGATGTTTGAGGAGGAGCCAGTTTAGATTTTAGATCGCGATGTCAAGGTTTTGCGTAGGAAATCTATTTCCTCAATGAAGGTCCTGTGGCGGAATCATAGCACGGAGGAGGCTACTTGGGAGCCAGAGGATTCGATGCGTTAGCAGTATCCTCACCTTTTCTAATCAGGTAAAATTCGAGGACGAATTTTCTTTAAGGGGGTAGAGTTGTAGCGCCCCAAATTTTTATAGTTCAATTTTTGTGATTGTTGGGCATGGAAGTATCTGAACTCTTGTTTTGTGATATTTTGGCTTAAAAGATTGTTGGTTTAGGTGGTTATGTGCTCTGGGGTGTGTTTGAGAGGTCCCAAGTTCAAGCTTTAACCTAGGCTAAATTTTGGTTTTTATTTGAATAAAGCCTGACTTTAGGTCAGTGGGCTTTTAAGGAATTGTTGGTAAAAACTTAACAAAATAGGCCTGCTGATCTAATGGTTAAGAGAAGTGTCAGTCTGCTCAAGGTCTTGAGTTCGAATCCTTGCAGTGGTTAAGGGATTATTTTTGTTGCAAGTTTCAGTTAAGTGTTGGGTTTTATTAAAATTCTGAGTAGAGGGTTTTAGGGAAAAGTTAGGGCTTTGGGAGTAAAGTTCTTTTTCCTCCTTTCTGTCAAAAGTATTTCTCTGTCGTCTTCTATTTTTCTCAAACCCTTGCTACCTAAAATTCTCTTCTCTTTTCCCCCTTTCCTTCGTTTTTCTTCTTTTTTGATAAGTTTAGGCGTATTGCTAGCAGTTCCGTTGACTCGAGGATATTCAAGGTTCTGTAGATCTTTAATCGGGATTCTAAATAGCTAGGAATCACCGTTATTCGTTGAAGGCTTTGGCGTGTTTTTGGTTGGATTAGCAACGAAAACGAACCAGGTGTGTACTCTGATTACGTAGAAAACGAGTTTCAGCGAAAGCCAAAAAGTGGCCTGTCAACGCCACACAGGCGTGTGGTCTGCCCGTGTGGCAGCCTGCGTCGCGAGACACGAGCGTGTCACTGATGAGCCAGGCTGTGTGCGTGCCACATGGGCACGACGAACACGGGCGTGGGATGGCTTGTAGGCCGTGTACGAGCCATGGGCTCAGGCAAATGGGTCGTATGGGCCACACGGGTAAACCACACGGGTGTGTGGGAATCTGGGCCAGGCCGTGTGATCCACACAGACGTGTGGGTCCACACCGGTGTGTGGGTTCACACGGGCAGGACACATAGGGCACACGGGTGTGTGAGCCCAATTTGTTTGAAATGTTCTGTAAGGTTACACGGGTCACCTAAGTCGACTGTGACTTGACTGTAGGGGCGGTAAACGATACTTAGACCCCATACTCAGTTTGATTACTATATTGTATGTGAAAGTATGTTAGTACAAGCATGTATATCTGCCTGATTTTGTATATCTATTCTGACATGACATATGATTTGATAACTGCATATAAGCATGTCATACTATTTATGTTGCAGTGCATTGGGTTGGGATTGTTGTGAAGAGAAGGAAGTTTGAGAGGCGATTAGCCTGTTATGTGGTAGCTATGTTGCGTATATTTATTATGTACTATTTTACGGTACAAGTTGGTGTGTAGGGTTGGATGGGTTGGTTATATCCCTATACTTGGTGTGTAGGGCTGGATGGGTCAATTTTATCCCTACATGGTGTGTTAGGTTGGACGGAGATGGTGTGTAGGGTTGGTGGGCATGAGATTTTTTATATCTGATCTGTTATGCATGCGATATCTGTATGGCTAAGGCCGAATATCTATATTTTGTTATCTATTTGTATGCATGTTGTTTGTGGGGATGTACACTCTGAGTTTGCGAAAACTCACGCCTTTGTTTATTTCATCTGTCAGGTAATCCTCAACAGTAGACGGATCGGTGTGACGGGGGGCTCGATGGTGACCACTGGTAGACATTTACGGATTTTTGAGTAACACTTTATTTTGTTTGCTTTGTTGAATATTTATTTTTGGGATTAATACGTATTTAGATTCGAACTATTCTAGGGTTTAATTTGGGAATTTAAATTGATAAGTTATTGATTTATGAATCAATGATGTATCAGCTTCCGCATTAATTAAACGTTTTCACTTAATAATTGGAATAGAGGTTTCGTGACTTAAGTAAGGATAACAAACTGAACGATTTTTAACTTGCTAAGGTTTTTCAAAAGGCACTGACATGAGATGCCGCCCGATTCGGCCATAGCGTCTAGGCCGGGTTTGGGGGTGTTACAATTCTACCACAAACAAGTGATCAACCAAGCAAATTCAAGCTTCAATTCCGATTAGCTCGGTCGTCTACAAGATTCGGAGCTTCAACAAAGATAAAGTAGACATTACCACCTTTCCAATGCTATAATAAACACGAATTTTAATTAACTATATTAACTGAAATCCTCTCACAAAGATACCTTACTGGATTTATAACATCAAGTCGAAAACTCGATTCTATACAAAATCACTCTCTCCAGCCCTCCTAAACATTTTTAATCATCAATACTAGACCAAATACACTTATACTAAGCATCAATTTCATCTTTAAATCAATTTCACAAAATTTCGAAAAATCGGTTCATGAAGATGATGAAATTCAAATTTCTTTAAATGACCTCACTAATCATGCTTAATCTTGATAAATAAAATCAAAAACCTTTTAATAGATCCATTTTGAGTTGGAACATCCATTGATTTGTGGATTTCCTCTCAAAATTTAAAATCCACCATTAAAGAAACATGTGTTCTTGGAAGAAGATGACATTGATAAAAATCCTGTAATTGACTCTCAAATCATGTAAAGATGTTTCTAATAATCATAAAAACAAGTTCAGGATTGAAGTACCTTTGATTCTCTCTAAATTCATTGATTGAAAATGTTGATTCAAGAAACTTGAGAAATTTTAGAATATTTTTGGCTACTTTTGAGGATAATTTCGAGTGAATTGAGAAAGTACTTTGAGAAGGAAATTGGTTGGACCTATTCTCTAATGATAGATCTTTAAAATCATGCAAAGAAAATGAATTTTAAAGTTCTCTAATCTGATGTAAAATGTGTGAAAAGTGGGCTAGATACATTAGTTTTAAAACTGAAACCACCCATTAGAAATTTAAAAATTAGTAAATTTGCCTAATGGCCACTCCCATATTTCCCTTACTTTACCATTTAATCCTTTCCCTCCAAAATTCTGAATTTTAAGGTTTATTTGCCATATAAATACTCTAAATTTTTTCTTGTTTTACAATTAAATCTTGTTTAATTAATATTTGAGTACCCCCAATAAAAATTATTTTAAATTTTTTTTTCAACCCAAATTGATTATTTTTACTTATAATTATTTAAAATCTTTAAAATTAATTTTTTTGAAAATATTTTTTTAATTTTTGGATTATTGTCTAATCGATTTTTAGATAAAATTAACCTCCTAAATTAAATTAAAAATTACTAGAAACCCTATAAAGTTTCGCACTCAGAACCTAAAAAATATACCCAAAACTACTAGACTAGATTTAGGGATATTACAACAAGTTTGAATTAGTTGCACCTAATACCCCAATGCAAGCCTAACACCCAATAAATACATTACACAAATCTTCCCAATCCGACTCTGATCAGTCAGATGAACAATAAATTAACAAAATGACTTGGAAAGAAGAAAAAAGATTATACTATCCAAAAATCACTACACCTAATTTTAATATAGAAGAAAAATATGTTTTCTAAAATAAATACAATGCTAATACAATTTATGAATGGAATATAGGCAGAATGTCTGAATATATTATTCACAGTTTATTACAACAAATGACAATGGTTTCAAATATCTATAAAACTCAAAACCAAAACGGATTAATTAGTGATCATGCTATAGCCAATCTTTTAATTGTTGGATTTACTCGTCAATTAAAAGGATAGTGGGACCATGCATACACTAAAACCCAACAAGAAGAAATCTTGAAAGCAATAAAAAAAGTTGATCAAGGAAGAATTATTTTGGATGAACAAGGAAGAGAAATCCAAGATGCAGTAGCAACTCTGATTTTCTCAATCTCTAAACACTTTATAGGATATCCTTCTTATCTTAAAGATAGAAATTCAGAATTATTATCAAAATTAAAATGCAAAAAATTAACTAATTTTAAATGGTATAAAGATGTCTTTATAACCAGGGTTATGCAAAGATCTGATAACCAATAACCATTTTGGAAAGAAAAGCTTTTAGCAAGATTTAGAAAAGAAAGATTAAAAGTTAGAGAAAATTACAAAGGTATTATTCTATATGAAAAACTTACATATGGTAAACTAATTAGTTTCCCTCAAAAGGAAGGATTAAAAATTTGTCAAAATTTAAAATTATAAAAACAACTTAAAAAGAAAGATATCGATGTAGAAAGGAATTATGATCTATTTTGCCACCAATTTAACATTAGAAATGAACATTTTTCTTCAAAAAACATGTTGCCCTGTAAAATCAAAGAATAAGAGAAAGAATATTTTAGAATATTATAAAAAGCCCAAGTATAGAAAATATAGAAAAAAAAAGAAACAACAAAAATCAGAAAATAAAATAGATAAAACAATAAAATGTTATAGATGTGGAAAACCAAGACACATCTCAAAATATTGCAAGATTAAAAGAAAGATCAATAATTTAAATCTAGATGATGAAATAGAACAAAAAATTGATGAAATTCTTTTAGAAACAATTTCCTCTGAAAATGATACATCTAATAAATCAAATGAATTACAAAATAGAAGAATTACATACAACATCCCAATCCTCTGATGAAAATGAACCTTCAATTAGTATGTTAATCAAAGACCAAGTATTCATGATTGAAGTTATTGATAAAATTCAAGACCCGGAACTTAAAAAAGAATATATTTTGAAATTAAAACATTCATTAAAAGATAAACTAGAAAAAGAAAAAGAAATCATCTCTAGTCAATCACAAATGTACAATATACAAGATATAATATTTAATAAATATGAAAAAAAAAAACCCAGACAAATTACAAATTTTGAATTACAATTAGAAACAAAACAAATTAAATTGGAGCTTTCTCAACTTAAAATTGAACAATAAGAAATGTAAAAACAAATGCAAACTTTAAAACATGAAATCCAAGAAAATAGTTCTTTAGAAACTGAATCCGAGCTTGAAGAAAATACAAAGGAATATATGATAGTTCTCACTAAAGTATCTATCCAAATATATTTAATAAAAATAAATTATTATAAATAATGAATTTCTATTAGAAACAATAGCCCTTTTTGATACAAGAGCAGATCAAAACTGTATCAGAGAATAGATAATTCCAACAAAATATTATGACAAAACATCATAATCTCTTAAAGTTGCAAACTATAAAAAACTCAAAATTACTTACAAAATCCCCAATGCAGAAATCTGCGATAAAGGTATAAAATATCAAACATGTTTTCTAATAGTAAAAAATATTACCCAAGATGTCATATTAAGAACCCCATTCATATCCTTACTTAAGCCATATAAAGTAACAACTAATTCAATCTCCACCAAAGTTTTAAACGTTAAAGTAGAATTTCTTTTTGTACAAAAACCCAAAATAAGAAATCTCAACTTAATAAAATCTTTATCCATCCATAATGGAAAATCAATAATTTAATTAATCATAAACAAAAACAAATCTCTTTTTTAAAAGAATAAATATGTTTTAAAAAATTGATTGAACAATTAGAAAAAAGAGAAGTCCAAAAAAGGATAAATCAAATCAAAGAAGAAATAGAATCAACAATTTGTTCTGACATTCCTAATGCTTTATGGAATAGAAAAAAATACGAAGTAACATTACCATATGAAAATAATTTTGATGAAAGAAAAATACCAACAAAAATAAGGCCAATACAAATGAACAAAGAAATGGAAGAATTTTGTAAAAAAAGAAGTACAAGGTCTTCTTAATAAAAAATTAATCAGGAAAAGCATTTCTCCTTGAAATTGTTCAACATTTTATATAGTGAAAAATGCATAACTCGAAAGAAGAACGCCAAGATTAGTAATTAATTATAAATCTCTCAATCAAGCTTTAAAATGGATTAGATACCCAATCCCAAATAAAAAAGATTTGTTACAAAAACTCTGCAATACAAATATTTTCTCAAAATTTGACATGAAATCAAGATTTTGACAAATCCAAATAAAAGAAGAAAGATACAAAATGACATTTACTATACCATTTGGACAATTTGAATGAAATGTGATGCCTTTTGGATTGAAAAATGCTCCATCTGAATTTAAAAAATAATGAATGATATTTTTTTACCAATATTCTCAATTTACAGTTGTATACATTGATGATGTATTAATGTTTTCCTAAAATTTAGAAAAACACTTCAAACTTTTATCCATCTTTGTAAAAGTACTAAAAAAAACAATGGTTTAGTAGTTTTTAAATCCAAGATAAGTTTGTTCCAAACCAAAGTAAGGTTTTTAGGTCATTACATTACCTAAGGAGCCATTACCCCAATAGAAATCTCCATAGAATTTGCTAGCAAATTCCCAAACAAAATCCTTGATAAAGTCCAATTGCAAATATTCTTAGGGAGCCTCGATTATGTCATAGACTTTTATCCAAGTCTTAGCAAATTATGTAAGCCCTTATATGATAGGCTAAAAAAGAATCCACAACCTTGGACAAATGACCACACCAATATTATTACCCAGATTAAAAAACAAATTGTTAAACTTCATTGTTTACATTTAGCTGACCCAAATGCCCTCAAGATAGTAGAAACAGATACTTCTAAAATAGGGTATGGTGGGATCCTAAAACAAGTTAAGGGAGGAAAAAAGCAAATAGTCCAGTTTACTTCCAGACACTAGAATCCAACTCAGCAAAATTATAGTGATATTAAAAAGAAATTTTATCACTTGTTTTATGCATTACAAAATTTCAAAGTGATTTATTAAATAAAAAAATTCTTTTACGAATTGATTGCAACTCAACAAAAGAAGTTTTACAAAAAGATGTTCAAAATATTGCCACAAAACAGATTTTTGCTAGATGACAGACAATTTTGAGCATATTTGATTTTGATTTTGATATTGAATACATCAAAGGGGAAACTAATTTTTTGCCTGATTTTCTCGCCAGAGAGTTTTTTCAAAAATGTCACCCAAACTTAAAGACAAAGGAAAAGAAAAAATAGAGGAATCATCCGCAAAAACCCAAATTACCTTAAAACCAATTAAGTCATGGTTGAAATTTGCCTTGAAGAAGAAAATGGGAGATCATCATCCTCATCAAAATCCTCCAAAAATGCATCCCATCAGGATGCAAAGGATCCAAATGAAATTGGTTCACAAATCAAAAAATGGATTGAGTCCCTTTCTCAATCCCCAGAAGTTGCATTAGCCTTTTCTCAATTAAAAGAGGAAATTCCTCTCATACAAATTGATGGTGAAACAACAAAGATTTCAAAAAAATAAAGAGATTGTTTTACTCAAACAGAAATCTCTCAAAAATATTTTAAAAGCAACATCTCTCCAGGATGTTTTCCCAAAATAAGAAACAATGTCTTCACAAACTGCTACCCAAAAATCCTCACAATATTTTCCAAACAAGTGTTTGGAAAAAATTCTTATTATGGAGGAAGAATTTTTAGAAAAACCTCCACATATACTTGTTCACAATAGATCAGTATTGTTTAAACACTACATAGACCCAAAAGATCCAAATTTTATCACTCACTTAATAGCCCAAATAGTTAAAATTCTTCGACCAAGAGATTGGGGTGAAAACCCAAATTTTCCAAAGAAATTTCCAACCAAATTCACCACAAAAATAGACGACCACTATATTTCACATATTGGAATTACCAAAAGGCCTAGTACAATGCCTTCCTAATGAACAATCAACATATGAGACATTCATGGCTCATATATTTCAAATATGATACCCAATTCAAATTCCCAAATTGGTTCCAAGAATGGTGGAACTGGTATGGACTATCATCTTTCGAAATCCTACTAGAAAAAATAAGATCCACTTTTAAAGTTTGCTATTAATAGATTTTAATTGGATTCAAAGTCTACTACTGAAATTTAATTTGCTTACTTTTTATCATCAAGACTCAACGTAGAACAAAAAAAAAAGGTACGCCTTTAAATATTAAATCAACTTGATATATGATTAAATATTTTGAGATGGTCTTCCTTTTAAATTTTGATTAAATGTGTTACATATTGTTTTAAGCATCTCATTTGTTCATGAAAATGAATATTAACTAATTTGTTTATATCGCTATAGTAGGTTTTATAATTAAATAATATATTTGATTAAAACATATCTAGTATGCAAATTTATGCTAACAAACCAATGAATTTTATGGTTATTCAGATTTGATTTAGTTCAAAGAATTGTTAAAGGTAGTAGTTCATACGTTTTATATTATTCCATTTGTTAATTATTTAGAGAAATAACATGAGTAATTGAAAATGAAAAGTTCTATGAGCTTGAATGGTTGGATTCTGAATTAAATATCATGTATGTTCATAATGATGGTTCTGAAAAAATTGCTAGTTTTCATTATGTCATATTTTTATGTTTGAGATGTGACGTTTTTTGATATATTTAGTATAGACTTGTTTCTATACATGACCAAGGCAGTTATTCTTGGTAGTTAATTGATTATGCAAAAAAACTTGTTAAAAGGGTTTTAAAAGTATTTTGAATCAAACTCGGGACTTCTTGTAACGCCCTGATAAATTTGTTTCTATTTCTGTAAATATTTGACACACATATATGTCTACTTTAGTGGTTAAGTGTTCTGGGTGTGTTTGAGAGGTCCCAAGTTCAAGCCCCATCATTAGCAAATTTTGGTTATTTTTGGATCCAAGCCTTACCCTTGTTGAGTGGGCTTATATAAATTATATGTTAATCCATATTAGAATGAGCCTGCTGGTCTGAGTGGTAAGGGGGTGTGTTGTGTTGGAGGTCCTGTGTTTGAATCCCTGTGCAAGCGTAGGTAATTCTTTTTGCTCGATTTTGTGAGAGAGTTTTGGTGAAATTAGAATTCTGAGTAATGGGTGGTTATGATTGAGTGGTTAGTGGGATAGAATTTTTTAGAATCATCTTTTTATTTTTCCCTAAAATTCCTCTTTCCAAGTTTTGACTTTTTTTTTTCTCTGGATTTTCTTCCCTTTCAAAAAAATTTCTTACATTCTCTTTGATCTACCAATATTGTTCGTTTCAAATCGCAACATATTATTTTCCAAGTACTTTGAGTGGTTGGTAAGTGAGGATTATGGATTTAGTCGATTTGGGGTAAGTTCTTTAATCGTTATTACCAAATTTGATCCTTCCGTTAATATCATTATGGGCTTTTTGGCAGCAAATTGTGAAGAACAAGACCTTTCTCTTGTAGAATTGTAGTTGGAGTCATTCGAGGAATCGGGTAAACGTGAATACCCAAATTTTGCCTTTGTCTATTTCAAGGAAATTCGGTTCAATATCAATATAAGCATTTAATTCAGTGTTTTGTTGGTCAATCTTAGGTGTTGTGTGGTTCGGGGGTGCTTTTGCAACAAAACGATACTAAATGTGTACCCGAAACCCAGAAAACGAAGCTTCAGCAAAAGTCAAAAAATGATTTTGTCGACGCTACACAGGCGTGTGGTCGACGAAGGTATGGCTGTGTGTAGAACACGACCGTGTGGTGAATTGAGTGTGGTCGTGTAGGCCACACAGGCAGAGGCCAATCTGGGCGTGTAGGCCACACGGGTGTGTGAGCCCACAGGGTATGTGGGCCCATGATTCTAAAATTTTCCCTCGGGTCGCTCCGATCGACTGTGGTCCTACTGTAGGGTCGGTAAGGGCTATTGAACCCTTATTTGAATGCTGGGATGTTCTGATAGATTGATCTGAGTAAGATGTTGTATGTATGCCTAATTGTATTGCTATACGTTTAACTGATATCGATATACAAGCATGTTGAGCATGTGTAATCTGTTATATCTGTATCTGATTTACTGTATCTGTCATTGGGGTGGGATTTGTATATGAGGAGGAAGTGTTCTGTTCAGCGTTGATCACCCAAATTCTGGCAACTTGACTGCATATACTCTGATATGTGTCTTAATGGCACTACGTGGTGTGTAGGGATGGGTGGGTGTTCTTAACCCCACATAGTGTAATGGGATGGTCGAAAATGGTGTGTAAAGGATAGGGGTAGGATTTATGCATATTTACTTCTGTAATCTGAATCTGGATCTAATTCTGAATCTAGAACTATATCTGTTTCTGACTGTGCATATAATTCTATATGTTTGCATGCTTAATTCTACTGGGTTACACACTGAGTTTTTGCAAACTCACATCTATTGTTTATTTTCTCACGTAATCCACAGACTTAGGCGGATCGGTGCGATGGAGCCTCTTGGTGACCACGAGCTCATAAACTGGTTATATTTATTGTTTTTATTTTGAAGATTATTTCTGGATTTTTTTAACAATTGGACTCTCCGGGCTTTTTGGCTGATTTTCTTTTGGATATGGATTTTTGTTTAAGTACTTAATTTGTGACTGATATCTAAAAACTATGGTTTCTAGTAAAGCAAAGGTTTTCTAAAAATATAAACTAATTTCTTGAAATACAACGTTTTCGAAAGTTTTCGCTATAAACACGTTAAAAGGCTAGTTAATTAATTGAATAAACGTTTTGAAAATGGCTAAAGGAAAATAAGAGTTTTAAAACTGAAATGGTTTTAACGTGTGGAGTTCGATATCAAAACCCATTCTTTGTGACACCTCCTGATTTGGCCATAGCGTCTAGGCCGGGTTTGGGGTGTTACATTTCTCGCATCCGAAGTGAGAATCATATCTCTAGACCAAATGCCCTGCATTTGAAGATTTTGGCATATTCTCTGAAGCGAATATTGCATATAATTATTTGGAAATTATATGTATTGACTTAGTGGCATTATAGACTTCACATTGATTTAGACATTTCCAGTAGTAAATGTCACAATAATACTTATATGTGGATACAAAGTAAAAAGAATGGTAGTAAAATTATCAATTTGTTACAACTTATTACAATCGAAACACATGTTAAAGTAAACCAAAAATTTACTGATACTAATGCATTTACTACTTGGCGTGACCAGTTAGACCATCTTGGATCATATATGATGCAAAAATTAATTGAGAATTCATATGGACATTCATTAAAAAATCAGAAGATTCTTTAATTTAAAGAATTCTCATTTGTTGCTTGTTCTCAATGAAAATTGATTGTTAGAAACTCACTAGCTAAAGTTAAGTTTTAATGTCTTGCATTTCTGAAATAAATATGGGCCCATTCATGCACCATGTGGATGGTTTTGATATTATATGATTTTGGTAGATGCATCTACAAAATAATCACATATGCGTTATCAACTTGCAACCTGCCGTTTGCAAAATTGCTTGTTTAAATAATTAATTTCAGATCATGCAATTAAGACAATTCATCTTGCCAATACTGATGAGTTTCTATGTCAGTCTTTTATTGATTGAGTTTGAAAAACTTTTGTAAGAGTTTGTTATTTATACGCATAATGGTTTAGAGAAATTATTGATTGAATGCCTCTGATTAATGTCTAAACCATTACTTATGAGAACTAAACTTCTTATTTCAACATGAGATTTTTTTGATTTATGTGTTGTACGCATCAAGCCAATAAGTTATAAATACTCCCCATTACAATTGGTTTCTGATCAAGAGTTAAATATTTCTCACCTTTGAATTTTTGTATGTGCATATATGTTTCAATTGCTCCACCACAGCGCACAAAGATGAGTGAATCCTCAAAGAAAGCTAGGAATATGTATTAATTACAAGCCTCTTTGTATTATTAGATGTTTTGAATTTTTTAGAGATTCATTATGACATGGTTTGTGATTACAATTTTGATCCGATAGTTTTCCTGACATTAGGGAGAGAGAAATAATAATAATAAGTTAGAGGGAGAGTAATTAGAACCAGAAGTTCAATAAGGATAACTCATTACAAGTTAACTGTTAGATGTATTTACAAACTTAATAAGAATAACCAAGTTAATATTTTAATTTGAATCAAAGTCTCAGTCGAACAATGAGTTAAAATAAATAATAGATTGATCAGTTTCAAAGATGAAAATTATTCTATATGGTCATATAGTAGAGGTGAGTGCTCTAGAAGAGACCCAAGACATAACTAATAAATAAAATTCTAGACAGGTACCTGAAATTGAATTTTAAAATAATGAAAATAAGAGATCTCGATAAGTTATGTCAATTCGAGAAAATGTGAAATCGAATGATAAAAGTGGTTGGCAATAATTTTGCATGCAATATTATTATTGAAATAATGAAATAAAATGAGGATATTGAATAAATCTATTGAGAAATATAGATATGGAATAAATTGATCAAAATAGAAATATGCAACTCAAGTACAATTAAATTTGTGGAGTTTTCGGACCAGTAGTCCAAATATCTAAATGTATAAACCAAAAATTTTTACAGTAAGATATTATCCTTAATATAGTAAAATAAGGAAATAAAGTGACAAAAAGGGAAATTTTATTATGTCAACACCGGGAAGTATATTATGATATATTACATTATTAATTCAAGAAAGGACTAAACTGTAAAAGTGAAAAAAGGTTTTGTTGCCCAAGAATAAATACTCAAAATTTGAGGGGTTAAAGTGTAAATATGAAAAAGTTGAAGGACTAATAGTGAAAATAATTTAGGGGTGGAATAATCTAGAAACTAAGGAAAATGGATGAATTAAAACCAAATCGAATAGGTGAAGAATTATGAGGGACTAAATTGTAATTTTTCCAAATTATGTGATGACTCAATGATGGAATTTTAAAAGATTATGAAGGGAAAAATGGTTAATTAGTAAGAAAGAGAATTCTAGAATGTAATGATTATGTTGATGATATTTTAAATTAATTAATTAGATAAATTTTATTTTATTAATATTTTAATAAGATATTTATGACTATTTTATTATTTTATTTAGTATTAATATATGTGTGTGTGTGTGGAAAACACACACACACACCATCCATCTTTTCCATGCAACCAACGTTGGAAGAGAAGAAAAAAAGAAAATTTTTGTTCTTTACAATTTGGTCCTTTCACCAAAAATTCATCATTTTCACTTTGAAATCAAAAGAATTTCCATAGCCATCAAGAGAAAGATGACAAGGAGACTATGGGGAGCTAGAATATCAAGTTAGATTCAAGAAATAGAAGCTGGAGGAGAGAGAAAAATCAAGTTGAAGATTGAAATCAATAGGACAAGGTAAGAACATGAAGATTTCAATATATTTTTAAGATTCTTATTATTGAAAAAGTATGGAAATGATGTTATAGTAGAGTTTTCTTATATATGGTCTTATGTTCTTGATATGTTAGTGAAGACAAAATAGGAGAAAGTAATGAGAAATAGTGTAGAGAAAGAAAATAAGAGTATTATAAACATGGTAAATAAACATCTTGCATTAAAACAGTTTTGGACAGCAGCAGTAGGCTAACTTTGAAAAATCACCATAAATTGTGGAAATCAAATTAGAAGACTAAAAAATATGGAATTAAATCTTATTAAGTCTAGTTTCTTATAAAAGAAACGTGTAAGCAATGGAATTTTTAATTATGAGATATAATAAATTTAGTGAGACAAGGTCAGAATGATTTTGGGTTCCCCTGTTCTCACTTTTGAAAATCATAAAAAAATGGATAAAAATAATTAGGGGCTTAAATTTATATGTTTAGAATCCTTAATGAGTATATTTTCAAGATAAACAAATGGGAGCATCGTTCAAATCCTGTATGAGGAGATAATTAATTTTTAGTGAAGAAGGGTCAGAACTGTCAAACAGCAGAACAGAGGTGAATTTAAAGAATAAACTATACTTATTTGCTAAACCAAAAATTATAAAAATTTTATGGTAATAATATATGTAATTCTAGTTTCAATTAAAATTAGCGGATCCTAATTTTGAGTTCTATAGCTCAAGATATAAATAATTTAGTGACTATGACTCAAATGGACAGTTTTGAATATACATATAATAAATAGTGAAATTATTGATAATGTTATTTATAGCATGTTATATAAATTAAGGATGTGGAATGGAGAGGAGGAGGACCAAAATATATATGAATATTCAGCTAGTATGGTTAATTTGCATGTTTTAGGCTCAAGGACTAAATTGAATAAAAGTAAAACTTTAAGGGGTAATTTTGTAAAAATGTCAAAAATGACCAAATTGAAGGGAATGAATTGTTTTATTATCTAAATTAATAATTTGAATGAAATTATCAATTTAAGATCGGGTGAAAATTGGGAAAATGGTAAATTACCAAAATACCCCTAAATTTTGGTATTTCTGTAATTTAGTCAGATAGGTTCGTATAACTTGAATGAGCATGTAAATATGCCAATTTAAATATTGTATCATATTTTATATGATGTTTGAATTGAATATATGAAATGTATGGATGTTGAAATGAAAGAAATAATACATGTTCTGAAACTACTTGAAAGAGATGAATTGAATTTTGGGTTCTGGATGGATATTGGTGAATTCTCAAATGAAAGAGTTCCTGCATGTGTTGCAGAAATAGATAACCCAGATGGTTAATCTGAAAAAAGCCTTCTCGAGAATATAAAGTGGATAGGATTCGTTTCTGATTCACTATAATACCTCAAAGTGGATAGGATTTGTTCCTGATTCACTATGGTAATTTAAAGTGAATAGAATTTATTCCTGATTCACTACGGTAACTTAAGGCGGATAGGATTTGACCTAAAAAGGTAATCCTGATTCGCTACAGTTACATAAGATGTGATTCGAGAGAGTGCTTGATGATTAAACGTCCTAAGGGTTATTTCTGAATATGAATTGATGGAATATGGAAATGTACGCTTTGAGTGTACTGTTGAAAAATCCATCGGAACTCCAATGATTCAACGGATAGAATATTTGATATGATACGAGAATTATAATATGAAAAGGATGTTACATGAAACATGAAAATGAATACTAAATGATATAAATTAATTAAAATTATTCAGAAAATCTCGGTAATGCCTCGTATCCTATCCCGGTCTCGGGTACGGGTATGGGGTGTTACAAGTAAGGGTGCAAATGAAGTAGTTTTGCAAAAGCGAAATAAAAATATGAAGTTTTTCACTAAGTCCTGGCATTGATTATGAAAAGATATAATATTCTTTTGTGGTGGATGCAATAACCTTTAGATATATTATTTTGACAATTTATAAAAGATTTAACTTGCGTCTAATGATTGTTGCTACAACCTTTTATGAACTACTATATAGCAAAGTTTATATTAAAATCTTTGAAGGACTTATGATGCTAGAAGCATATTGAAATTCTCAGGAAAATGTTCATTTATATGAATTGAAATAATTTGAACATATGTGGTAAATATGTAACGCCCTGACTTCTTAAATTTTTTTATACAAATTATGTCATAAATGAGCATTAGTTTCCACAGTTGAGTGGCGTCAATGTGGGTGGAAGTCCTTGGTTCGAATTGTAGTAGGGGTGTGGATGATTTATTTTGATAGTTTCTAATTAATTGGTGGTTATTCTATTATTTCTTTTTCCCCAAAATTACCTCCCCACATGTCACGTTCTTTTTTGTTGTTTCCCTCTTCTCTCAACTTCCACACACATTCTTATCTTTCTTTTTGCTTCAAATGACAATTCTTTCCATTCTTTTGTTTTGATCATCAGGCGAGTCCTTCTAGCTAATTAGTGGGCAATTGGACTGAATCGAGAAGCGCAATAAGCGTTTAATTCTTCTGCGAGTTAGGATTTGAGTAGTGTTGTTCATTCAAAGGTTCTGGTTATCTCATAGGAGTGCTCGTTTCAAATCTAGATCAGGTGTGTAGTGAGAAACTTGAAAAATAGCGAATGACAAAAGCCAAAATTGGGGTCTGTCGATGCCACACGGTCGTGTGCCAGGCCGTGTGGTAGGCCATGTGCGACACACAACCGTGTGTCAGGCTGTGTATGACACACGGTCCAGGCCAATTTGGGCTATGAGGACCACACGGGCATGTCGGCCACACGGTTATGTGAGCCCAAAATTTCAAAATTTTTCCCTAGGGTCGTACATGTCGTCTCGATCGACTATGGGTGTAACTGCCTGATTTTCAGTGGTGACGGAATAGTGGTTTGGCACCACAAATTTCCATCATAGTGAATCATAAATATTATTTTTAGAATATTTATAGAGTCACTAAAGTCATATTAAATTTTGGTTAAGAAATTTTAACGTTTAGATAGTTAATTTAGGAAAAAAGACTAAACTGAAAAAGGTGCAAAATTTAGTAAATCTTGAATTTCCATTGATTTGATAGTTAAAATATGAAATGAAAAGAGACTCAAATAATAATTAGTCCATTTGGATATTAATGGACCATAATAGGCTTTTAAATTGTGGTTTTATAAAGTTTTAATTAAAGGTGATTATGTAATTTAGTAAATAAATTAAAGTTTAATTAAATAAAACCAAAAATCATCATCTTTTTGGATGTTCCACCAAAAAACCTAAGGCATTTCAGCATTTTCAGCTAGCATAGGAAACTTCCATGTAAGTTCGTTTTAATTCAATTTCTTATAATTTTTATGTTTTTAAGATCGTTGCAACTAGGTCCAGCTAGCCCATACCTTCGTTTTTGAATCTTAAAAATTTTAGAAGTTTCCATTGATAAATATTGAATGTTTATGATGAATACCATGTATTTGGAGCATTGATTGTATTGTTTGATGATTTTGTAAAGTGATTTTTTTGTTAGATTTTGATTTTAGGATTAAATTGTGAAAATGTCAAAATTATAGGGTTTGATAGTGAATTTAATATTCATTAGGGATTATTTTAGGGCCTGTATATTTGGAAGGAATATTTATTTGAGAAAAATGGTTAATTTGATAAATTTCGGGTTAAGGGACTAAATTGTAAAAATTATAAAAGTTTAGGGTAACTGTGTAAATTTAAAAAATAAAAGGGTATTAATTGTAAAATGGATTGAAATGTGGAATGTAAGCTTATAATTAAGAAATTTTAAGCTAATAATTGAGAAATTTTACATTTTAGATCAAGATCCCGTAGATACTCGTGGAAAAAGAAAAATAGTGGAATAGTCCCTGAACTTCTGCAACTATAGTTTAGTCCAGGTAAGTTCGTACGATTTAGAATTTCATATCTATACGAATTTTTGAGTAGAATAACATGGTACAACATATATATATATTAATTGTTGATAATGAAAGATTATTTGAGATATACTTTTAAAATTTGATGCTCGGTTTGGATTAAACGCGGGATAGAGTACAGTTGTGATTTGGTGTGTTATGGGGGATTGGAGTGGGGATGGACTTGGAGTGATGTATATTTATATTTCCCGAGTAAACTGAGGTTCAGCATTTGTTGCGAACTCTCGTGTTATAATTTGGTGTGTTTCGGTGGGACTAGCTCTTTTGAGCATCTGGTGTGTTTCTGTTGGACTAGCTCTTATGAGCATTGATGTGATTTGGAGGGATTGGCTCGTGTGAGCATCTGACGTGTTTTGGTTGGACTGATGATGTAGTCATTCTTCGAATTGAAATCTCGATAAGGTAACTGTTTAATGAATTTGATGAATTTTCTATTCATTTGAGTATTAAATTGAACATATGTGATTTATCTATTGAGATTTTGGATGACAGTAAACCTTCGTGGTTGAAATGCTATTTGTGAATTGCTTTATTTACTTTGGTAAGATTTATCATTTTAATACGTCAAACTTACTAAGCTTCTTTAAGCTTACTTGTGTTAATATTTGTTTTTGTAGATACTCAGAAGGTTAGACGATCAGATTGGCACTCAAGTCACACTATCGAGAATAACTCGATAGTTTTTGAAACGTTTATTCCAGATTATATGGCATATAATAGGTTTGAATGTTGATACTCATGTTTTGGATATGTAAATAGTTAAGTATGAACTTGGTTGGATAAGCTATTTTAGATGATACCTTTTTGATACTTTTGATGTCTTAATAATATGTATTAAGTGGCTATGTGATGCATGTTAAGTTGACCAAATTAGTATGTTATGAAATGATTATAGTATAGCTAAGATATGGTATATTTGAGATGGTATTGAATTAGATAATAGGTTGAAGTAAGTGATAAGCGGTGTTTGAGGTTTATTTTGATATACAATTGTACATACTTGTGGTACCAATTATGGTACATTGGTTAGGCACTTAATAGGTTGATTTGGTATGTTTTTGGCTTGTTTAATGTCACTTTGACTATGTGTTTTGGTTGGTATTTAAGTTTTTTAAAGTCCAAGTAAGCTTGAAATGGTAAAGTTGTGCTTTAAGGTTCATTTTGGGTCCATACGGCCTGAGATACGGACGTGTGACTCAGTTATGTGTGACACATAGCCAAGCGATACGACTTTGTGTCCCCTATAGATTGTAAAGGTTGACACATAGCCAAGCGACACAACCTAGTGTCCCCTATAGATTGTAAAGGTTGTATTTCGAAAGTTACACGGCCTGGCACACGGCCGTGTGAGCCATTTCGAAGGTTTCACGACTTGGTATACGAGTGTGTGGCTTAGCCATGTGACCCAGGTCAAAGAGTTACACAGGCACGGGCACGGGCTGAGACACCGTCGTGTGTCCCTATTTCAATTGTTACACTGCCTGAGACATGAATGTGTGCCTCAGCCGTGTAAGTCATATAGCCTGGCCACACAGCCGTGTGACTCCTGCAGTCCAATTTTTCTGACTTTTTCTTAAACTTTCCATATGTTTCCAATTAGTCCCGAATAGTTTCTAAAGTATTTTTAGGGCTTCGAGGGCTCGATTAAGGGTTTTTATGAATATAATTGAATGTAATTAGACTATTTTTACATTGATGTATGAATCGAAAGGTTTACTATTCCGTTTGTTCGGTAATGCTCCATAACCTTATTCTGGTGACAGATACGAGTTAGGGATGTTACAATTGGCCTTTCATGGGATCGGTATGTGGTTATATAAGGTATTAAGCAGGAATTCTATTAATCTATTAGTATGGAACTTGACGAAAATATTTAAATTCATGTATTGTAATGAGATATGTATGATCTATTAAGTATAAAGCATGTTCTACATCTGTTAAACGAGCATGTATGATATGTAAATATCGGTATATGATATTTCTATTATTTCTATTTATATCTAATTATGGGGTGGGACATATACTATGTGGAAGAAATGTTCTGTGTGAGGCGATATCTCACTATTATACTGGCAGCACTGCTGTAATTATTCTGAAAAGTGTTGTAAGGACACTAAGTGATGTGTAGGGCTGGGTGGGTGTGTTAAACCCCACATGGTGTGTTGGGATGGTCAGAGTTGGTGTACAGTGGATGGGGGTAGGATTATATGTATATGCATTTGTACTACTCTGACATGATTATGATTCCGTAGGAGATGTATGCCTGTCTCTGTTCTGCCATGTGATTAAATTTGAAACTCTGTTTTCTTACGAGTTACACACTGAGTTATAAAAACTCACTCTCTGTTTATCTAATAATTTTAAGTGACCCTCATAATTAGGTGGGTTGGTGTGATGGGAGCTCGGTTATGTTCATTCCTCCTTAAACTTAATTTTACTAAGTTAAATTATTTAAAAATTTTTGGTTTGAGAGTTTTGGAAATTTTGGACTCTCTGGATATTTGGGTTTATTTTTGGATTTGGACTTTTATTTTGGGTTTTGGCATGACATACAATAAAACGATTTTTTGAAAAATGGCTTTGTTTCTGCGGTCAACTATTTTTAAGAAAACAAACTTGGTTTTCCAAAATATAACGTTTAAGGAATTTTCGCTGCAAGATACTCGATTTATTTAGATAATGTAAACAAGCTATGGTTTTAATTAAATAGGTATGAAAACACTTTCTCTAAATGAAATGGTTTTTAAAATACCATAAGTTTATGTGTATTCCAAAATAGTCGAGAACTGGTTTTATAACAACACGCTTTTACGTAGCATCTCTAGATCTAGCCATAACGCCCAGGCTGTGTTTGAGGTGTTACAAAATAGTAGTTGAAGGAGGATTATAAAATGATCCAAAATACCTATTTTTGTTTTTATAGAAGAATCATTATTAAAGTTTGCTATGATTATTATTAAAACTCCTGAAAAGATCAAAATGTATTTCCCCAAAATTTTCCCTCACTCATGACTTTCAAAAGAATTGTGATATAAATGCTTAGCAAATAAATTCAAATAGTCATTTGAAAGACTAGTATTCAAGATTGAATATGCAAAATATGAGAAAGTATGTGATACTTTCATGAGGGGGAGTAAATAAGCGCTGTACTCTTTTTCCCTTAATCGAGGTTTTGTCCCATTGGGTTTTCCTAGTAAGGTTTTTAATGAGGCAGCATATTATGCGTATTATAGATATGTGTACTCTTTTTCCTTCATTAAGAATTTGTTTTCCCATAGGGTTTTTATCTTAGTAAGGTTTTAACGAGGCACATTATTTACCAATGGACATTCAAGGGGGAGTGTTATGAATATCTTATTAAGTGGATGTCCATCAAGATCAAGATAAGTTTTGATATACTTTAAATTCTAATAGTCATTAGAAGTAGATCTCTACTTCATTTATACTTTTTATGCCTATAAATAGAGACTTTGGAAAAACTTTGCAAATATCCCCATTGATTAAAAAAATACATTCTTCATTGCTTCCTATATTTTCTTTGTTCTTTACTCTTTGTCTATTTATTTTATAACACTTACGACTTTATAAAATTTTATAATTTTTTTATATTTCTATATATTTTATAATTTTTTATGATGTTCATAAATTTTACAATTTTTTATATATTTTATGATTTTTATAATTTTTCTTCTAATTTTTAATATTTTTTATATTTTTATTAAAATTCAATAATTTTATAAATTTTATTGATTTTTATTTTTTATCATTTTTTTCTACTTGTCATGATGTGGTTGTAACACATGATAGCTTTAACTAGAAAAAATTAGGGGTAGTTAACTTTAACTATTAACTGTTAAAATTAACGGTCAAAAGGCCTTTTTGATACATTTTGGCAGTTCAAGTACACCCAATTGAGTGTAAAAAAATGTAGGAGTTTAATTATTTTTTTTTTCAAAAAATTTGAAGGCCTTTTTGTCATTTTTGAAAAGCTTAAGTACCTAATTGAATGTAAAAAAAAACATGAGCTTAATTTTTCTTGAAAAAATTTGAGGAATTTTACATGACCATTTTACCTAGAAAGGCTCATTTCCTACTTTATTTACGAAAATGGTCCACTTTATTTATTATTTATCGGAATGGGCCAAAAATACTAAAACGCGTCCACGTAGGAGCGTTTTAAGGGGAAATTCCAAGGAAACGCGTCCTTGAGGGAGCGCTTTTGCCATGTCAGCAAAAAACACGCTGACATGGATGCGCTTTGCTGACATGGCAAAAGCTCTCCCTCAGGGATGCGTTTTAGCCCATGTTTTTCTAGGATTAGGGCTATTTGCATGTTTAGTGCCTAAGGTTTATGGGTTTTAATGGTTTAAGGTTAGGGTTAGGGTTTTGTTAAAATAACTTAGGAGTTTATTTGTGTAGGGTTTAGGGATTTTAAAAAATAAATCAAGGTTTAAATTTTTTTAAAAAATTAATTAAATTAGGTTTTAGGGGTTTTAAGTAAATTAATTAAATTAGGGTTTAGGGTTTTTAAGAAAATTAATTAAATTAAGGTTTAGGGTTTTTTAAAAATAATTTTGTGTTTAGGTTTTAGGGTTTTTGTAAAAAGGTTTAGGGTTGAGTCTTGAAAAAATTATATTGACAAGAAGGATTTTGTGTTTTTTTTTCTACAATAGTTTCTAAAAAAATTAATTTTGAAAAGACAATTCTGAAAAAATAGTGAAAAAAAAATCTTCAAGCAAGATGCACTGTAAGTAAAAGTACTAAAAAAGCTCCCACGTGGTCGCTCTTTTTCTACAGTAATTTCTGAAAAAATAATTTTGAGATGGTCATAAAAAAATAATGTAAAAAACGTTTCAAGTAGTATGCACTGTCAGCAAAAATACTAAAAAAGTTCCATGTGGACGCTCTTTTTCTACAGTAGTTACTGAAAAAATAATTTTGAGAAGACGGTTCTGAAAAAATAATGTCAAAAATGCTTCAAGCAGGATGCACTGTCAGCAAAATTACTAAAAAAGCTCCCACATGGATGCTCTTTTTCTATAGTAGTTCCTAAAAAAATAATTTTGAGAATACAGTTCTGAAAATAGTGTCAAAAATGCTTCAAACAGGATGCACTGTCAACAAAATTACTAACAAAAGTTCCCACATAGACGCTTTTTTTTACAGTAGTTCCTAAAAAAAAAATTTTAAGAAGACGGTTCTGAAAAAATAGTGTCAAAAACGCTTCAAGCAGGATGCATTGTCAGAAAAATTACTAAAACAAACTCCCACGTGGACGCTCTTTTTCTACAGTAGTTCCTAAAAAAATAATTTTGAGAAGACGGTTCTGAAAAAATAGTTTCAAAAATGCTTCAAGTAGGATGGACTATCAGCAAAATTACTGAAAATAGCTCTCACGTGGACGCTCTTTTTCTGCAGTAGTTCCTGCTTGGCCTTAGGTTATAAATGAGCTAAATTCCATTTTCATGTTACATAAGTTACAATAAGAAAAATTAGAGAGGCTAAGCAGAATAGAAATTGAAGATGAGTGAATGTATTAGTGTTGTTATTTACTATGATGGTGAGGTACGTGACATCGAGAACATCGTTTTTTTTATCAGAGAACACAACATAACTAGTTTTTAACTAGAACATAGATTTGACAAAACTTCGTAAAAGAATTAGGCGCAAAATTTTCGGAACGACGCAAATGAGAGTTTCATCTATTAAGTATCGATTTTGTGTTTCGGTTGATCTCGTGACATATGACTCATTTGATATCAAAGGTAGTCGTAGCTTGGAGGTAATGGCGCAGATTCATCTTGCTAGTGGATCACCCTATCTTGAGTTATATGTACAATTTTCATTACTAAATGAAGCATTTGCGACTTCAACATCTATTGTTGTTCGAAAGGAATACACGACCCCTGCCCGACACTCCGTTAGTGGGAGGCAGAACACAAAAGCATCTCTGTTTGGTAGCAGTATGGAATACATAACCCCTACACGACACTCGGTTTGTGGATGGGAAATGCACCTCAGTGAGTCGATGTTCAATGATGAAAATACGTATTGGGGAATGACATCAACTTTTAGTGGTTGGTAATACACATCTGATTGGGGATGTTACGAAACTTCCATAAGAAGGGATGATGTACTCCCTACGACGTCCACCAGCGAAGGGACCTCGTACGTTGTAGATGATGGTAGGTTGGATGATGAGTCTGATGTGAATCCACCTCGAGAGCCCAACCCCGATGGTGCAGACGTTGTATTATTTTATAAACCGGAGCCTATTCCAACTGAACCTAAAGAAAATGAAAAGGGTTCAGATGAAGAAGAAAAATCTGCGATTCACGGTGTACTCGCCTCTAGCCTACATGCATAATGTTGATCTATTGGTAGATGATGTGTTGGAGTTTCCAGATCTACCACACAGAAGGCGTGACTGTACGAGTTCGTCATTGGATTTGAGTGAATTGGAAGTCGGTAAGGAGTTTTCCAGTAAGGATAGTTTTCTTGGTGTATTGAAACAATATAGCATCATGAATGGGGTTAAATACCACGTGGTTAAATCCAAATCTAATAAGTTCGAGGCCAAGTGTGCAGTGTAAGACGGTACATGTTCATGGAGAATCATGGCTTTTGTTAGGAAAAAGACAAGGTTGTGGGAGATAAAGAAATACAAAGGTCAACGTGTGCTGTCGGTATAGTATCACTTGGTGTTTAGGGTTTTTGAATAATATTATTTTTACTTAATGTTGCATTATTTAACGTACTTCATTGACAGGTGTTTCACAAGATCATCCCAAGATAGATTCAGATATGGTAGCTGACTTAACACTACAGATGGTAAAGGTGAATCCCAAGACTTTTGTGCCAGTCTTAATTGCCAATATTTGTAGCCAATTGAGGTACACGCCCTCTTACCACAAGGCTTGGATAGCTAAACAGAAGGCGTTGAAAAAGATGCATAGTGGGTGGGGCGCTTCATATAATAAGGTGTGGCAGTGGTGATTGGAGAGGTACATCCCAAGTTGTGTAACAAACCTTGAAATGGGCTCTGCGTATTACAACGACTGCTTGCTCTGTGGATGCCAATTGTTCAAGCATCTGTTCTGGAG
This sequence comes from Gossypium anomalum, assembly GCA_025698475.1. NCBI lineage: Eukaryota > Viridiplantae > Streptophyta > Magnoliopsida > Malvales > Malvaceae > Gossypium > Gossypium anomalum. The sequence goes on from CM046966.1 coordinate 26,097,922, forward strand.
CTTTAAGTAATGCTAGGGCGCATTTGTGTACTATAAGCCATTGGTTCAAATTGAGTACATTTATGTATGGTAGATATACCCATTGGCTATTGCTAGTTGTGGCACAGGATGACGGTGGGAGAATCCTTCCAATTGCATTTGCAATAACACCAGAGGAGTCAGGTGACGATTGAGATTTTTTTTTTCGTGGTTGATGAGGCATGTCTGCCCCCAACCTGATATCTATGTTATATCAGATCGGGGCACTAGAATACTAGCCGTAATTGAGTGACAGGGAAGCCTATGGGATTGCACACACTATCGGTATTGTCTAAGGCACGTTGCGTCTAACTACTACGTACAATATCGGTCTACCACTGAATGACAACAAGTGACCAACATAGGTATTTAATCTCTACTAATATAATTTGTTTGTAATATTCAATTTATTCTGAATGGAAGAGTGGTATATAATTTTCGCTATCAACTTATATTGACAGGGTACGATATCAATAAGGACCGTTTTCATAAGATGTTGGCGATTTTGCGGTTAATTAACTATTAAGGTGCAGACTACCTTTGTAACATACCTTTCGATCAATGGATACAAGCATACGACGGGGCCTACGATATGGTCATATAACCTCAAACCTAGCTGAATGCATAAATTCCATTCTAAAAGAATCACGTCATTTGCTGATAACCTCAATTGTGCGGGAGACATGTTTCTGTTTGGCTGCACTATTTCAAAAACGAGCAGCAAGTTATAAAGGCCAAATACAGGGAGGCCATGTATGGTTCCGGAAGGTATTGTAAGAAATTAACAAGGGCCATGTCAAATTAACACGATTGCGACAACCTATGGCTTCATGTGATAGAGTTTGAAAGATCGAACCAAAGTATTACCGGTGGGTAATATCATATACACCTAAAAAATAGGACTTGCGACTGTGGGATGTTTGACGCACTTCGTTATCTATGCGCTCATGCAATTGCAACTTGTCAGAATCTCTATTTGAATCTCATGAGCTATGTCGACGAAGTGTACAAAATAAAATCCATGTACAACGTGTGGAGACATGTATTCCCACCGATCTCAGACGAACATAAGTGGTTATCTGTATCGTTTGCTCCGTTTAAGTTGTTATCGGATAAAGAATTACGTTGCAAATCAAAAGGTCAACCTTGCTCAAGTAGAATACGTGATAATATGGATATCTAGGAAAGAACAAAGCAACAAAAGTTGTGTGGATGGTGTAAGAACCCAGGTTATACAATTTGAACATGTCCAAATTGAAATAGTTGATAATTGCTTAAATGAAACTATGTTGCATTATTTCTATTACCTTATTCAAAAGAACTTCTATTTTATTAAATAAGACAAAGTATAAAAATAATTGACTATTAAAATATTCAAAACAACTTTAATTTTTTTAAATGAAACAATATAGAAACAGTTTGTACAAATATATTAAAAAAATCAATGCATGTACTGGTCGGAATCAATGCCACATAAGGGTGGTCGACAGTTACGCGCTGGATTCCTTCTTGGTTTAATTTCTGGTGGGGGTCGCGGTTGCCTTAGCAAGGGTTGTGGTTGTTCTAGTTATGGGTGTTGGAAGGATGACCCATCTTGAAAGAATAAAGAATACGGAGGTGTTTGTATCACCCACGAAGGAGGTGTTTGTATCACCCAAGAAAGAGGTGTTTGAATCCCATAAGGCAATAGGGATTGGAAATGAGATGAGCTCCTTGACGGTGCCTCGTGCGATCCCTCCTATGACGATGGCCTATATATCGTTGGTTGAGTTCGAGTAATTAGAAAAAGAGATGCACCGGGCTATGCATTCCAACCTGGCATAGGACTAGGAAAATGAAACATATAAGGGTTAGGATACATATAAGGGCTAGGATACACACCTGGCATAATCTGAAGGGGTTGTGGTGTGGGCGTCGTCGCTTAAGGCGTTGGGCCCGGTGGTTGTGTAGACGCTGTTGATAGGCCTGCCCCCTCATCCATTTTCCTTGAATTTAAAGGCCTCGCCGTTCCCTTTGTACACGGATTTGTCGACGTCTCTGCTCTTCCAAGAGCAAATATGGCTTGCTATGGATCCTAAACCATGACATGTAATCTGACGTGCACGCTAACTCTAGAACGATGATCGGTTCACGAGTAGGTATATAATCATATCAATTTTTCCACATTTCGATATATCCCGGGAAGAATAGTGACCAATGCGTATTCAATTATCGTAAGTCAATTTTGTGCTTATCATCGAGCACCTCAGGTGGCACGAGAATCGGTTGTCGGAATCAAATTGCCGCAACACTCTATCTGTCTAGTGCATCTTGACAGTGGCGTCGTTGATCAATGGAACCTTAACATGTCAAATGTTCAGATTTTGAAAGAATTCATCCGGAATTACTGCCCGGATTGCTGGATCCTCGTATGGTGTCCATTAAAACTATATAAACGTGATTAAAAATATTAGTTATATACATAATACTAAACACTAAATATGAAACGACTATGTTGTGTATATATATTTCATTTAGTATTTACATGCGCTTCTGACCGTTAGTCTAATAGAAGCTGTATATCTTCAAAAGTGGTAGGTATTCCAACATAACTCGCCGAATGGTTCCTCCTAATTAAATAAATTTTCAGCATAAAATTATATTTTAAATCTATGTAATAATTGTAAAATCTAATATAAATTTTACCTCGTTATGAGTAGGAATATATATGGGTGGTTCACTCGAGGACATAAAAATAGAAAGCGAAACCAAGCCCATGATTGTAGTAGTAATAGGCAACCTCCGATTTTGGCTTTATTTGGTTTCGTCAACCCGCACATCTCCCGGTACAATGTTGCCAACACGGTAAGCCCCCAACTAAGTTTGCCAGTTGCTCTAAAATCAATGAGTTTCAGCAGCCACCTCAGATGTACGAGGTTTCGTGACAAGTCCAACATTAGATAACCTCCAATGATCTCAAGGATGTATGCCCAAACATATCATATTCTTTCTACTTCAGTTGAATCATCCCCCGGCTCTAGGAATGTGCCTCGTAACCAGCCCATCTCGATCCTACCTCTGTAAATATTATCCGAAATTACACCCAAAAGATCGTAGCATATGGATCCCCAATCAACAGATTGAGTGGACCCAGTGAGTACGGACCTATCCATTGGCGATCCCAATTGTAACTACACGTCCTCCAAAGTGGTGGTACACTCCCCGTATGGAAGGTGAAATGTGTGCGTCTCAGGTTTCCACCTCTCTATGAATGCACTGATGAGTTTCAGGTCCAACTTGCACCCTCGGCCTATATTGGCCACGTGCCAAAAAAATCTACTTCCCTCAAGTAATTTTCTATCAACGGTGATGGATGATCAGACATATTACAAATGTAACATTATAACACCCGATCTACAGACTATTATAAAAAATTATAAAATAAAAATTAATTAAAATTACGAAAATGAAAAAATTATTAAATAATATTCAAAAATTGAAATTAACCCTTATCGTTTTCATTTGTTCGACGGAGATATGTTTATGATCGAGACGAATTAATTCCTCGGCCATTGCTAACACGATCAAATATCTTAGAAATTATAAAAAAATAATAATACTAATTTAAAAAAAATAAAGGAAATAGTTAATTAAAGAGAGCTTTGAGAAATTTAGGGAGAATTTTGAAATGTTTGTGTGAAAAAAATAAGAGGGGGTTTTATATATATATATTTTGACCGTTGGACCCCCAACGGTCAAAATTTTAAATGACCGTTGAGGGTAAAAAACACGGGCCAAAATGCATCCTTGAGAGAGCGCTTGTGTCATGTCAGCAAAGCGCATCCACGTCAACGCGTTTTTTGCTGACATGGCAAAAGCACTCCTTTAGGGACGTGTTTTGTTGGAATTTCCTCTTAAAACACTCCCATATAGATGCGTTTTAGTATTTTCTACCCGTTCCGGTAAATAATAAATAAAGTGACTTATTTCCGTAAATAAAATAAGAAATTGGCCTTTCTTAGTAAAATGGTCAATTTTACAACTTTTTAAGGCAAAAAAATATTATCGCATGTTTTCTTGTCATAAAAAGGAGAAAAATCCCACCAAGATCTCAATTCCTCGTCTTATTAGTGTATGGCTAGAATCTAGTCTACTATATGACCTTTTCTTAAAGAAAATTTTTAAATTAGGAAACCTTGAATTTCTTTTTTTCTGAATGGAATCTTCATCTTAACTAGAGAATCTTGATTTCAAGTGGGCAGTTTTGTTGTTTTTAGAATTTGGTTGTGGACAAAATTCAATTATCAAACCCATATTTTCTAGAGATAGCAAATGATTTGTTTTGTTCGATCAAATGATTATTTTATGTTTTATAGAAAAATGATTATTTGATTATATTACAATTTCACATTATTTGTTTTTTTTAACTTTTTTCCTAACTCATAAATAATAAGATGTATTTAAAATTATATGATGTTTTTATGATTTTATATTATATGTTATCGATGAATGTTTTAAATGTTAGATTTTGACTAAATTTCTTAAAAATATGAAATCTAAAAAAATGATATTTTTTCTGTTAAAAAAATAAAATTGGAAATTATACAATAATTTAACATAAAATATATATATTACGCCATGCCATTGCATGGGCATACAAACTGTGTAGTAATATAGTCGATAATGAATTTGAAGGATAAATAAAAAAATTGAGGATTATAATAAATAAATAATTGGTGGGGCGTTAGAAAAAGATGCCGAAGCTACAAGATGCCCAGTTGCCCACCCAAATCCCAAAATCCAATCTTTGTCCTTCTTTGGCTCTCGTTAAAAACTAATGCTCATCCAATCTCCATTGCCATCAATATTTTAGCTTTTCTTCCCCCTTTTCCTTCTCCCTCATACATAAGAGTACTAACATTTTCGTCCAACTTGTCATTGCAGGACTGCAGAATTCAATCTTTAAGTATTTGAAAAGTGGAAATTACGTTAGAATTTGCTACTTTTATTTGTTTCTTGGTTCTCTATTTTCATCCCCGTCGAACTGTTATTGTGCTTCTGAAATCTGAAAAACCCAATCTTTCAAAATGGCTTCATTGAATCTGGGTTATTGGGTTTACTCCACGTCTAACCAAGTTTCTTCCATATCCAAATCCTTTCCTTTACTTAGATCTCTTCCCTTCAATCCTCTCACAACTCAATCATCTTCTACCCTGAAAAAAGTGAACTTTACTTCTCTTCCTTCCATTACCTCAGTCCTTACCAAAGAAGACATTGTCAAGGAAGAAGAACAAGACCCTCAAAAGTCAAGCTTTGATTTCAATTCCTACATGCTTCAAAAAGCAAGTGCAGTTAACCAAGCCTTGGAATCTGCTGTTTCACTCCGTGACCCTGTTAAAATCCACGAAGCAATGCGGTACTCCCTTTTAGCAGGTGGAAAAAGGGTACGTCCGGTGCTTTGTTTAGCAGCCTGTGCACTTATTGGTGGCCGGGAATCCATGGCTATGCCCGCAGCTTGTGCTGTTGAAATGATCCACACCATGTCTTTAATCCACGATGATTTGCCTTGCATGGACAACGATGATCTTCGTAGAGGAAAACCAACCAACCACAAAGTTTTTGGTGAGGATATAGCCGTGTTAGCAGGGGATGCTCTTTTAGCTTTTGCTTTTGAACATATAGCTGTTTCTACAGTTGGTGTTCCGCCTTCCAGGATTGTGAGAGCTGTTGGGGAATTAGCCAAAGCTATTGGAGGGGAGGGGTTGGTGGCTGGTCAAGTCGTGGACATAATTAGTGAGGGGCTAACAGATGTGGGATTGGATCATTTAGAATTCATTCATGTTCACAAAACTGCTGCTTTGCTCGAAGCGGCTGTGGTTTTGGGCGCCATTGTTGGGGGTGGATGTGATGAGGAGGTGGAAAAGTTAAGGAAATTCGCAAGGTGCATTGGGCTTTTGTTTCAGGTTGTGGATGACATTCTTGATGTAACCAAGTCGTCTAAGGAATTAGGGAAGACTGCAGGGAAAGATTTGGTGGCTGATAAAGTGACTTATCCAAAGTTGATGGGGATACAGAAATCAAAGGAGTTTGCTGAGAAGTTGAAGACTGATGCGATAGAGTTGCTTCAAGGATTTGACCCTGCCAAAGCTGCCCCTTTGATTGCTTTGGCTAATTATATAGCTTACAGGCAAAACTAACTTTTGTTTCTTCTTGTTGTATAATTTATAATCTTGATTTCATTAGACAAAAGGCCTTCACTCGCTGTTTCTTGTTGTGTTTGAATAAAAAACAATGGCTTAGATAAGGAAGCAGGCGAATTGTGTTAATGTTGGAAAATTCTTCTACAGGGATAATAAAGATAGAATTTTGTTTTTCTCTCAAATGAAAACGTATAGGATTAATCAGTTGGAATTTAACTGTTTTGGTCTTATGAGTTCCTATATATATATATATATATACTGATCTCTATTTTTCTGGTTTCATGCGATGTTGATGACTTTTTAGTATGTACTTGTTGTTGTCCTGTTTTTGGTTCTGAAATTTTCTTTCACAGATTCTGGATGAAAACTAGAGATTTTAATTTATTAAGTGCCAGGTTATGTGTATCTTTCCATAAACTGCCTGCTTTGGCACTGCCTTGCAAGTCCTTTACCCTTTCCTGTATGGAACTATCAAGTTAAAATACAAGATTAGAAGTTAGAAACAAAGCTTGCTCTGGTTTAATATTATACTCAGGTTACTTTGTTTCCAAGTGTTTATATACCTGGTACTGGAAATTTCTGGCTTGTTTGCTTATGATATTAAAGGATTACCCCAGGGAGAAATAATAAGCAAGTACATGATCTATGTTACTTGTAGTGGAATTTTTGAGGTAAGCTTTGCAAAATGAAAACAAGTCTGTGAATCATGTTAGTTTACTTTTAGTACATTTGGTTTCCGAGAAGTGAAGAATTCAACTAAGTCAAGTTGTTGCAAACCTAAGAACCGGGCTCCATCTGTCTTCAATGCCAATACTCTCCGCAATATTTGGTTTTTAAGTTATGTCTTTCACTTGCCGCAGGCATTTTGAATCTGGGATTTGTCTGCTGTGATATGTAGCCCTTGGGAGATCTTGGTAATTAGTAAAGTTAAAAAATTCCATTGATTCTACTTGCCTATGCATTTCAAATATCCTTATCTAGATAAAAGACTTGAACAGTACTTGTTGAAGGCTTAAGCTGGGGAAATAGTCAATCAGTGTGGTGCTAGTATTAGTTGAATTTCACAGCTACAAACTGTGAATGCTTGAAAGTGTTCTTATCTCTGATTATGGCACTTAACTGTTCAACAAATCACAATCTTTCTTCTTCCTTGCAGCAAGTCAACAACTGAAGCTGAGTTCATGTTTGTACTTCATCTTCCATTAATGACTTTTCACTTCAGGGGTTAGGCTGCATTATCAAAGCCTAGGACTAGGGTCACCATTTGGCCAAGAACTGAATTATCTTACAATCTATTCAAGATTCTTATTCATTGTTGTTAGCCAGCATAGTAAACAATTTGGTCATTGACCAATCTACAATCTAAGCATCTTTTCCCATTCCAGTAGTTGTTTTTTTCTGGTGAGATGTTCTCATAATAAAATATTCAAAGAAACAGAAAGGTATTTGATAAAGACGGTAAAGTTAATTTTCTGAAACAACATTTTAACTCTCGACAAAACCGCTGAGAGGTCTGAAATTGATATACTATATAATGTTTCAATGATTGATGAACATGTAAATTCTGTCATTTTCCAGGTGCATATGCTAATTTATCCATAGCACAAAAACATTGGACAAGAAAACAAACCAGCCCTTATTTTGCAATATATTTCTCAAGAAAAAATTCTACTCAAGAGAAGCATCTTTGAGGATTCCGCCTTGCCTTTCACTTTCACCTTCACTTCTTACAAGAAAAAAAAAAATCCAACCTCTTTACCCTCTACACCATGCAAGACTTTGTGACCAACCATTTCAAGGAAGTATATAGGAGAAACAAAAGCCTGCATCAAGTTAATTTTTTCCAATCGTTTGAATTGTTTTTAACAAGTCTCTTTATCTTCTGTTAATGCTTTGAATTAGTCCCTTTATCCTTTGTTGCGATTTGTATTTAAACACTCTAACATCACAAAGATGCGAATAGATAGGCCTGCATTGTTATGTTTGTCTGCAGAAGTACTTTGGTTGAATGAATCTTATGTTTCCAAAGTTTGTCGTTATTAAAAACAGAAGAAGAAGCAATATTTATGAAAACAATGGATTATTGAGGTGGATTTGTTGGCACAAGGAGCAGGGACCAGGATTGTAAATAATCACACCACCTGGGAACTGGAAATCATTTATGTTAAATTGATTTGAACTGTGTGACGACCATTGTAGGCTGGAATATGGTGTTTTATTGACCTTCAAATACAGTTTGAAAACAATTATAGATCTTGAGAGAGATGCATATCACGATCTGAGATCAAACCATTTCATCACATTGGATGCATGAAAATGATTGAATGGAAATGAAGAAACCAACATCAAGTTAACTTGTCAATTATCAGAACATAATAAAGGCAACTGTCTTCGATTATTGATACATTAGGCATCTATACCCTTTAAAACTTTACTGTTTAAGCATTTTAATGTTCCTCACCAAGAAATATATATTTACATATATATTCAAAGAGAAAGGACAATGCTGGTCTGATGAAATGACCAGGCTTATTCCTGAAAATATTTTATGGCATTTATTCTTTTTCATATCTATAATTAATTCCTTCTGTTCCTATTCTTGTGTTGCAGACGGCAAAGAGGCGGACCATTATGGTGGTCTAGGGTCTTGGCCCCCCAAAATTTTGGGAAATTTTTATTTTTTTTGAAAAAATTTTAATTAGGCTTTCTAAAATTTTTGAAAATTTTCATTTCCCTCTTAAAGTTTTTTCTTGAAAGTAATCATTATACCTTTCATTTTTTTAAAAAAATTTAATTGAATTCTCTTAAATTTTTTGAAAATTTCTTATTAATTTCACAAAAATTTTAAAAATTTTTATTACACTCCCAAAATTTTTCTTTAAAAAAATTCTCATTTTAACTTTGAAACTTTTGAAAATTTTACTGGGGCTACTGATGACAACCAAACCAAAGCATCCTCCATCCTCTAAGAAAATTGATGGATTTGATGGTAGGCGTTTCAAAAGCTGCCCAGATAAGGGTATTGAACACATTCAACTAGATTTCAATGAAGATTTCAAATAGACCAAATTATTTTATACCCTAAAAATGAGGATTATGTTTGGTAAGACCAAAAAGATTAATTGAGGAGCCAACCAGCTTTGAACAACCGAAGAACATATAGAAATGAAATTAAATGAAGCCAGCTCAAAGAAAGGGTTTGCTGACTAAGTTCTAATCACAACTATACGAGATAACCATTGCCACGCTTGAGTCATTCAAAATCCGACCAAACTTTCACAAGTAGAGGCAATTAATCAATAACGATACAAATTGGGGGGCCTGTTTAGTGATGAATGTCAGGCGCAGTTCTTGATGTAGTCATCCAAATCATGCAAGGTTTCATCAGTTTAAACAAACTATAAACTTGAATAAACAATCATATCTTCTTTATATAGGAGTAGAGACCTTTGTATGTTGTATGTTAGGAGCTTCCCATGCTTATTATTTTTTAAAAACAAATGGATCAAGCTTCAAAATTTTAACGATAAGGATAAATGTTTTCGGCGTTGACATTGCAAAAAGAATGCATATTTGATGAAATTCTCGTTTATCTAAAACTAGAAAAAGAACCCCAAGCTATTGCCAATAAATTTCCCGAGTATATACGGAGAAATAATGCAGGTTGAGGTTACTTCAATCTGATATCATTGTCATTTTCATAACCTAGAAATCATTGTACCAAGTTAACGGAATTTGTTCTTTAAGGATTTAACAGAGCAACATCATCTACTTTTGAGAATCCAATATCAATCATTTTCTATCTCAAGCAAAACTCCATCTATTATTTCTGAATGAAGTTTGGCGAATATAAAATTCCAAAGTCATTGGCTGTTTTGCGGAAATTACCGAAGATGCTGTTGGTATGAGAGCATATACGAGACCTTTGAGTTGTAAGATTACTTTTTTTTTTTAATTATATCAAAAATGGATCCTATTTTTTAAATTAAATTGTAAATATGATTTTTAATAATAATAATAATAATATTTTAAATGATAAACATAAACATCATACATTAAATTAAAATTAAAATTTAAAACTAAAATCTCAACACAAATCACAAAATAATATATTGCATGCAACAATGAGATATAATAACATCATACATCATTGTTTTTTTTTTTTTAAATCTTACAAAAACATCTTTTAAATATAAAATTTTTTGATATATTTAAACATAATCAACTTTGAAACCCTAACCGTTAAATTTAAAAATCTATACATGCAATATATTTAAAATCTACAAATATATTATATTTCAAATAATTTATATAAATAGTAAACCCGCCCGAACTAGTTAATAAATTTTTAAAAGGTCTATAATCATTTTAAATTTTTAAAGTTTTATTGATAACTTAAATCATATATCTTAATGCGCAAAAAAAGTTATTGATAAATAAACTTCAAGAATCTAATGAAGGCTAATAATTGTTTTAGTTTTGCACTAACAAAACAATGCATTGAGCAATATATAACTAGAATATCAACTTTTATAAATAACTTATATAGTAATTCTTTATAGAACAATTAATTAATATCTAAAGATTGAAGAACAAAATAAAATTTTGTTTCGAAGTTTTTTTGGTTATGACATTCCAAGTGAAATTTGAGTCTTATTTATAAAAACTTCATATATGATCAAATAGAAACATATTTGGGTAGTCACCTTTTAGTAAGAGTTGAAGCTATCCAAATAAGTATCTAACACCTCTTAATTAATAACTAAGAGATATAATTTTTGGCAATTAAGAGACATAGTTCATTTTTCATAAAAAAAAAATCCATAACTCATCACTTATAATTTAGTTCATAATTTTTGGATTATTTATTGTTGGAAAATATACTACTGTAAAAAAAAAAATTGTTAGCACTGACTGGAAAAATAAACCAAGAATTAAGAAATCAAAATTTACTACACTGTGGAAGAACCACTGCCTTAGAAACGAATTCACCTTGATTAGTGTAATCGTGCAACGAACGTCCTCCTCCAAGGTTAACATAGTGCTTTAGTATTCGTACGCCCAAATAAAGAAGATGGGACACAATTGGTATTGCTCTTCTCAGGGAAATCACACTAGGATCAATTCCCAAGAAAGTTTGGAGCGGTCATAATCGATCCCGCTTAAAATCCAAACTCCTAGACATAATTTCCTCTAATGTAATTTAGGGAAAACGATAGAATTTTTAGAAAAGAATGGGAAAAGAGGCGAGAAGGAGAAAATAGTTCTTTGATTGCTATGTTTGTTTTCTGTGTGAAAAATGAGGAAAACAGCTCTCTATTTATACTAGTAATAGAAAGGTAAAATAGTAAATACATAGGGGCAAAAAAGTAAAACTCGTAGGGCCAGTTATAGTTTTGACCTACCATTTTCGCACAACAGTATAATTTGTTTCATATTTTTGTAATAGTAAAAAAATGCGGGGGAATAAAACTGTTTTAAAGAAATTATTTTCTGGAAAAAATATAAGAATTTTATCCAAAAAGAAATACATGCGATACATGTCGAAGAAACGTGTTAACACGGGCACAGACATGGACCGTATCGGGCATCGACGGCGTGCGCATGTAAAGGCTATATCCTAATTACTCAATGAGAGTGAAAAGTAATGCTATATATAAACCTTCTCAATAGCCTATACTTAACCAATGTGGGATATACCCATTTACCAACAATCCTTTGCATTACCAACAATCCCCTACTGATGCAAAGTAAATTTGAATTTTTTTTGTAAACAAGAGAATGAGTAGAGGTTTTTCCAGTTAAAATGTGAGAAGAGCAACAACGAAATTAGTCGCTTAAGCACTAGTATCTTGTGGATTTGAACTAGCATATAGTGAAATGAGTGATTCTTTTCTTTAACAAGTGAATGAATCTTGAACTTGTTAAGAAATGAGTTAACTCATGATACATAACTAATCTAAGATCCAATTGATGTTCGGCGATAAATCAACAAGTTTTTGGCCAATGAACCTCGGGATGCTGGTAAGTGCTCTAGAAAAACTACCCAAATATTTTTCACAAAAGATGGCTAGTCCTTCACACTTATGTAGGTGATTTCATCTAGCCTATCTCAATATAGACCGCCTGAATTAGGGCTATAAAATCAATTGGAGCATTTATTAAGCTCATCCTCTCAAATTTAGATTCAATGAATTCATCAAGTTCATCTCAATAGGACCATCCACACTCTCGGATATGAACTCATTAAGAGTTATAAACTCAACCTCTCAAGTCGGGGAATTCATCAAGTCTGTCTCAATAGGACCACCCTAACTCTTGGCTATGAACTCATTAAGAGTAAGAACTCAACCTTATACATGTATATCGTTTGCCATAGGAATAGGCAAAATGTATACTATGAGTCTTTACATGGTTTCATTTGACCATATTGAACTTAGAATACTATGTTCGGTATTCACCATGAATTCCTCAACCACTGAGCTTAAAACCCATCCCCCTCGACGAACAATCCTTTGCATTACCAATATTTATAACGTTTATTTGTAACTCTTGAAATATTATTAAAATTTTGAAAATATACCAATAATCTCTCCCTTTTTGAAATATTATAAATTTTGATAATAATAGAAATCAATTATCTTATGGTTGAAAGAGAATATATTAAAATTAAGCGAAATATGTTAAATTTAGATGGAGGAAAGTGATTTTGCACCTTTATAGGTTAACTTCAATTTGGATACATTAGGATCACCAAAAATATATCCAAACTTATTTACATAATTATTTTTTTCAAAAAATAAAAAACACGGTTTCTTAAAACTTTAGTAGGTTTTCAAGAGTAATTTTAAGTTACCTCAAATTTAAAGGATCTTGGGACCTAAATAATGGAGGGCAGAAGCATTGAATGTGTGATAGGGGGAAATCATACTCTTCCCACTCCATCCCGTAAATAAGGTCAAGAAATTAATTAGATTTAATATTAGTAATATTTTATAGGGAATTAATCTTTTTCTTCACACATTTTAAATGAAGAGCCCAACTCATTTATATGTTCATTATGAGAAGACATTATATACCTTTCTTCCAATCTTCATCTTTTAGTTAGCAGTTAAGAAATGGATAATGAATTTTAATTCTAATTATGATCTACAATTTTTATTTATTAATCTATTATTATTTTTATTCCAATTTTGATTTGGTTTAAGAAATAGTAACTGAGAATGGGTTAGTAAGGGAATGGGTGAAGCTAGAAATTATTTTGGATAAGAATTGAGTTATGTATTTTTATAAGTGTTAAAATGTAATTTCATTATTGCATTAATTTATATCTTTGTAATTTTTAAAGAATTAATTTCATCATTTATTAATATATAATTTTATAAAAATATAAAAATATTTTCCCATTTTAAGGGCTGGCAAGTGCCTAGATAATTTTATTTTTTGTTTAACAATTAAATTATTAAAATAATCTTAAATATATATTTATTATATAATTTGATTTTTATGTATTTTCTAATTAAGTTGAATGACAGCAGTAGTAAATAATAATAATAAAAAGTCATTTGGTACACTAATAATAAAATATTTTGAACTCCACAAGTAGTTTTAAAATAGTAACATCTGTCAATCAATTAATTCTTTTTCTTAATATTATACTCATAGAAAGTTAAAAAAAATTTCACAGCTTGTAGAATAACAATCTTATAAATAAAACGGACTTAAACTTAAGATATCAAAATTCCTAACCAAAACTTTATTAATTTATTCATAAATGTGCCCTAAAATAATTTTTATAATCAGTTGGATTTGCTTAAAATATTGTTGAAGAATACTTTTAAACATTGTGATCCAACTACTTATCTGGTTAAGTTGATAGGTTAATATTAATATAAAATAAAGTTTTAATATATTATCTTAAATTATGTATTTTTTTTAGATGAAACTTTTTTATTTTATGTTATCTTTTAAAATAAGTGTTGAACCTAGAATCAAATTTGGTTATGGAAATAAAAAATCCAATAATCTATTATCTAATCTAAACAACAACAAAAAGAAAATCTAAGCACCACATCACCTTCCTATATTTCTTCTTTATCCTTAAATAAATAACATATATTCATGAAGCTGTTACTTAAGTTTCATTTGATGGATAAGGAAAATAAATTTGTCATGGTCTCAATAGTTACCTGCATTGTACCTTTTCACATTCATTATTATTTTAGTTTCAAATAATATTGTTTTGTACATCTAAATTGTTATCATTCGCATTATCGTTATTAAAATGATTAAGTTAACATTTTAAATTTACATCAAAATAAATTTTAAATATTGAATCATATGTTTCTCCCCACAATCAAACCAAAAGAGTATGGTGGGATTACAAATGCTTGGGAGGAATTGAGTTAGAATTAGTCGTGAGCTATAATTATGTTAAAATGTTCAATAATTAAGGGATTAAAAAGTGAATAAAAAACGAATATTTCAAATTTGTTTTAACCATCAAATCTTTTTCATATATTATTAGCTGTTAATTAACTCCTCAAATGGTTCGACTGTGATACTGATTTTTTTTTTTTTTTATCTTACGGCCACCAGGTGGCAATCGTTAAATCAACTCCTTGACGAAAATTTTGTCACCCAAAGCAAAGTAAAAATAAAATGTTGAGGATTTATCGTGAACGCAAACAACTTTAAAGATTTTGTTTATTACACAAATACCAAAATATATGTGGCGACACGTTTGTGTGAACGTTTATAGTCATCCACCCAACACCAAAAAGGAAACTTGATTTGCTTTCCACTTCTGTCTTAGCTGCCGTCTAACACACAGAAATTTTCCCATGTAATCCAAACCCTTCTATTTATTCTCACCTTCTAGATTTCTTCCGCTAATAATGTTACACGTGTTCAACGAATCAGTATTTATGATTTACAAAATGAAAGTCAACATCAGGTAAAGCGCGAATGATAAATTTTCATATGATCTGACGGTTCAAAAGGTCATTTGTAGTTCAAGCTCAACCCTCCACGTGTAGTGTGATTAGCTCATGCTCTTCGATATTTCCTCTCGTGAAATCGGTTCTCCAATTTCTCGTTCCGATAAATTGAAAAGAATCGCCCCTAACGAGATGATCCTATAAGCATGTTCGAAAATGTAAGGCAGGGAGTAATCTAAAGTGCGAAGTATGTTTTCAAATCTCTCAAATTCTCGCGTTATTTTCACTCTTTTTTTTTTTTTTTTTTGTAAATTTCTATTTTTCTGTTTATCCTCCTCCATTGTTGGACCCTATAAAACGGTCCAAAACCTTCATTGATTGTGCCAACAACAAGCGAGCAAAGCTTTCAAATCTTCTAAACTCTATCCCCCTCACCCCAGAAAAAAGAAAAAAAAAACCACCTTTTTGATAATTAGTTAGCTTCTTTAATTTCTAGCAATGGCGTTGAGGAAAACCTTGGCAGAGAAGCTTTTTAATATTTCGAAAATTTCTTCGCAAGCTGTTACTAACTGCCGGATTTCCTCACCGATGGTTCAGAAGCGGATCGCAAGAAAAACGGGGAAAGCAGCAACCGGTATGACGGTGGATCCAGGAGATGCTAAGGGTAGCGGCAATGGCATGTTCAGGCGGTTTCTTCATAAAGGATCTATGGCTTCACCGGCGATGAGGAAGTTACCGATGGGGGAGAATTTAATGAAGAGATTAAGGGAAATCGATGTGTCCAGGGATCGCATCCGGTTAGACGGGTTGAGCTCGCACTTGGAGGCGAAATCGGCGGTTTCGGAGCTGCCTGCACTATCGGTTCAGGAAGCGAAGAAGTTGTTAAAGGTGGCGCAGTTGGAGGTGGTGAAAACGAAGCTGAGAGAGACAGGGAAAATCTGGATTTCTTATTCCGAGTTTCTTCGGATTTGCGGAGAAAGTTGTTCGGATCATGAACAAGGATTGCAGTTCGCGAAATTGCTAGATGAATCAGGAACCGTCGTCGTATTAGGAAATATCGTCGTTTTACGATCGGAACAGGTAGATAAATTTTTTTCTCTATTTATTATCTCTTGAAATTTTATATTGAAAGCAGATAAGATCTTATTTATGTTTTGGCTTACAGACGATAGCATATATGTATACATTAAATTACATGCTTATGGTGATGGTGATGAAAAGTAGGTCCAGAATTCAGGAATTCACTTATTAGCATTAGAAGCTACCGAAAACTGATTTTCTGGGTTTCTTTTTCTGCTAATTTCAACAGGATTTTTTTTTTTACGACAGGTCTCTAAAAACGTCTCACATTTGAGATGGTTTCTGAGAATTGAACTGAAGGACCCAAATTTTTTATAAATAAATCCCTCGGATGTTTCTACAGTGTGACCACAAATATCACAACTTTTTTTCACAGTTCATCTCCTGGGCTTTTATAAATAATGGCCTTGGATGTTTCTACATTTTGTTTTGCATGCATATTCTCCAACTTTTGAGATTGTAGAGGGCGAGGGGTGATGATGGGAGTTATGTTTTAATTGGCAACGAATTGGGGAAGATGTGTTTGGATGTTTAGATTTGAGGAGATGTACGAAACTATTGAGCCGAAAGGTGGCGTTGTCGAACAAGGAAAATGGTTGGTGGAGGAATAGAGGCTGGAATGGCCTCATATGATAAGGATGGGCTTTAACTTGACCTGACATAAGCATTAATCACTTTTTATTGTTTACTTGCTTTCATCATCCTTCATAGTCATAATTACTGGTACGAATTTGAGTCAATTTTTGTTTCTTTCAAGTTGAGCCAACAGAGATTTCCACTTTGTGACTACAGGTAGCGAAAGCAATTGGTGGTCTAATTCCTTTATCTAGATCAAACCCGAATGATCCCAGAAGAAAAGAGCTGGCTGCGCTAGAAAAGGAGAAAGCAATAATCGATTCAAAAGCCGATTCCCTGGTCCGTCGCGAACTCTGGCTTGGCCTGGCATTCATGGTGGTCCAAACAGCCGCGTTCATGAGGCTAACCTTTTGGGAACTCACATGGGACGTGATGGAACCCATCTGTTTCTACGTCACCTCCATGTATTTCATGGCTGGATATGCATTTTTCCTCAGGACATCCAAAGAACCTTCTTTTGAAGGGTTTTATAAGAGCAGGTTCAGCACAAAGCAAAGGCAGCTGATCAAGGCATACAATTTTGATATCCAGAGGTATAATGAGCTCAAGGCAATGTTCCCATCCACAGTGGAAGAAGAATTACAGGTCTCATCGGCGGCCTCCTTTGATTATTCTGAAAAGATGCAGATTGGTGCTTTGGACCATTAATGATCCGAAACATGTTAAAAAGCAAAAACAAAAAGATGAATACAAAATAACACAATTTTGTTTTAGGATTAGGCGCGGCTTTCTGTAACATTCTGTTGAAGAGTTTTTCATTTGTTTAAACATATGAAAGATTGGAACTAATAAAAACTTTATCCCCATTGATTTTTAAGCAAATTGCCTGTAAAAAAAAGTGAAATCATCTTTTTTACTATCCACAAACTATTAACTTTTTTTTTTATCCGATTTTGAGGTGGAAATATCAGGTTTTTCATTAAACAATATCTTTATTTTAATTTTATAATTATTTTTATATTTTTAAAATTATGTTTTAATATTATAAATAGTTTTAATTATAATTCATTACTATTATAAAAAAATTAAGTTATATTTTAATTTTGTAAGTATTTTGATTACAATTTCTTAATTTTTTTAAGATTATATATCATATATTTTATTTAGTTTTTGTAAAAATGAATATAATATAAAACATTATATAATATTTCGATACAGGTTAAGGTTGGATTCGAAAAACCATTTTATGGTCGAGATTGAAGTCGAGTGGGCAAAAGAAAAAATATTATGAAAAATTATGTTTCTTGGAGTCATAAGTTAATTGGATATCAATTTAATTAGGGGATTATCATAGTAAAGATAAATTCAGATATCTATACTATTATAATGTGCTTGATTGTATTGGTGTTATCCATTAACTAAGTCTCAACAAGACTTGCGTCTGCTCGAAAAGTGGGAGCGTTAGAGCAAAAATATAGGTCCAAAAATGAGCTTGAGAAAAAAAATAAGGTCCGTTTAAAAAACGGGTTGGACCTCGGGTAAGACATTTTAGCTTGGGCTCAGCCTGGCTCGAATTCATAAAAAGACAAAAATAAACTGCTATTTTTTGTCATTTTAATATTATTTTCTTGTTGTTTTCTCCCTATTTTGCTATTATTTTACTATTTTATTACTACTATTTTGTTGTTATTATTTGGATATTGTATAACACTTGTTTTATTGTTAATTGTGTTATTATTTAAGAGACATTTGCTTGTTAAGTTGTATGTATCTTAGTGTTATTAAGTATACATATTTTTAACATTTATTTTCAATTTTTGGGGAAATATTTATTTTAAATTTTTTAGTATTTTTGATATATTATATATATTTATAAATTATATAAAAATAATATAAATAAAGTTAAGACAGGTAGGCCGGGTTTTAACATTTTTATCCGAGCAGAGCTTGGGCAAAATTTTATGACTTTTTTGGGCCGAGCCTAGCAAACGAGCCTAAATTTTTGGTGGGCCCAGCCTAGCCCGACCCATGAGCACCTCTAGTCTCAACTCAATTGTGTAATTACCAAAAGTTTATTTCTTTTTACAAAACAACTAATATTATTTTGAGGATATTTATGTTTTTTTTATATTTTAATAAATCTAGAAAAATAAATATACATAATGAGAATTATGAGCTTTTAAACTTAAGACATAATAATTTTAGAAATTACTTAAATCAAGATCATCCTAAAATATGTAATTTTTAGGCACCAATAAAATTGTAACAAATCAATAATTTTTAAAAACATATAAGTATTATTAGACACTCATATATATATATATGTGATATTTTCTTAAACTTAATTTAATTTTAATTAAATTATTTAAAAATAATTAATTTTTAAAAAAAGCAAAGATGTTGAATATTAGAAAATACATGAGGATAAAAACATGTAAAAATATGAAAATTGAAAATCCTGAAATCAAAAATCAAAATAAAAAAATGATAAAAAGTTCATAAGCAAACAACTGAGAAATGAAAATTTTTAGTGATAATATTTTATTAATACCTAAAAACTAAAAACATTAAAGATAATTCTAATATAATTTATTCACAATAATTTAATTAAAACTATAATTCTTTTAAATAAAATATTCACCAAATAATGCGGGTTGTAGTATTTAAATAAAAAGTGAATCAAAAGCCTTGATACGTTATTACCCCTAACGAGATCATGATATCGTGCACAAATCTCAAATATAAAAGGAAGGAAAATAAAAACATTACATTTTCAGTCAGAATTTCGTTCTCCAACGGTTTTCACTTGTTTGAGCCATGATTTTTCACAGTTATTTCTTGAAATTTTTGACAAGTTCCAAGAACCAAGAAAGCAAAAGGAGAAATAGACATTGGCAATGAAGGTTACAGCAAATTCATCCCCACTCATTGCTTGTTTTGAATAGTGTTTAGACAGATTAGGGTTTCTTTCATTTTTCGTAGCTTTCTATTATTTGGCAACTTTATAAGTGCACCAAATTCTTTTCTTCTAAACCCTGTAATCTTTCACTAGAGTTTTCTTCCTATATCAATCCATTTATTCCTTATTTAGATTGATGCTCAACTAGGGAAGGTTTTTTTCTTCAAAGTTTTCATGATCAGATTGATGGTCAAACTAATCGGATAATTGATTCTCAGTTCAACCGGTTTAATTAAATAAATTATTAAAAATCATAAAAATTTTAAAATAATTGAAAAATATAGAGAACTATTTCAACTCTCAGTTTAACCGATTTTGAGTGATTCGCAGGTTAACCAATTTAACCCCTCTTTCTGGACCAACACCCTAACCAAATTTTTCCTAAGATTTAGACAACTCGCCTTTAAGGACAGTAACCAAGTAACACATTTGATTTCGCACTCAATGAACTCACAAGAAAGTTTACTCAATGAACATGAATAACTGCCCTCTGTTCAGTACATCACCTATACAAGTTTCCTCAATTTATAAGAAATTAAACCAAGGCTTGCTAACATATTGTACCAATTACAATCAACCTTCCCATAAACTAGTAAGATAATAAACATGAAGAATATCTTCAATGAGCTTAGGATAAGTCTTGAATATTCAGGATATGCTTCCAAGTTTTACCTAGTTTGATCCAATCTCATCAAAGTTGGGAAGTCGATTTCCTTGAACTAATCCAAACCAATCTTCAGGATATGTTGTAATAAACGGTTTGGATATCATAGATGGACTTGCAATCGTCCAAAGTACCAGTAGGAATCAAAGCCCAATGATTTTGTTATCAAAATATGCTAACACTAAACATGGCAAGTTTCTGAGTTGAGCAGTGTTGTACAGTTGTGGGAACTGCTGCTTGGCACTGCTCAAAACTACCTCCACAATCTCCTTCTTTGGTAAAATTTTGAACAAAACCACAAAATAGGAGAACATACACCACAAACAATGCTTGATGTTTTCTTGGAATATAATCTCCCCAAGTTAAACTGCACAACGTCACATATCTGTTAGGATTTAGTTCCCTAAGTGTACTTTATTCATCATTTTTACTTGTAATTTTTCGAACATGTTGGTTTAATAAAATTCCATTATCAACATTAAAATTGTTTGTATTTTTCCTCAATAGTTTTTGCACGCAAAACAAAAATGTAAGCAAATATTGGCTCACTGATTACCTAATGTTTAACTAATATTAAATTGCATTATGTGGCCAAATCATAATGCAGGAAGACAACATGTATTAGTAGGAAATCAAAAAGGTCCATAGTCTGATGAATTTAAATTGAGCAAATCGGTTAAAGGACAATTATACCGTCTATCAAGTCCAATTAGGGAGATATATTGTCTTGGACATCGTAGTGGCTGACTCCCAAAAGATAGAGACATAGGTGTGATTGTCCAGATTGGCAATACATTGGACAAGACCTAAGTCAAATTAATCCTAGATCCGGTTATGGATTAATTCACTTGAGACGTTCATAGTGTAACTTACCTCAATCTTGAATAAGTGACAGACTATATGTACCTCAACTAGAAAAACGCACTCCTAGTCTATCTAGGAGTATAGGGGGCGACAACCCTAGTTAATAATACTAGGGTTTGTCATCCCCCTCATTAACATGAGGGGTTTTTGGGCCCCTCCTGTATCGAGTCCAATTATAAGTACTTCATGGATTTTTAACCCAGTACTTTATAATTTGATCCAACTCGATATTTGTGTTTCTATTTTCCAAAATAAACATTTCAATATTTTTCCAATTAAATAATCTTCTCAACCCAATTTCAATTCCATTAAAATCATGACAATTTTACCATAAAAAAATTTATAAGAAAATATATTTAATATTTCTATATTCAATGGTTCACTATGACCAAATGATTTATTTCTATTTTCGAACTTCATTTAATTCAAAAAACATAATTTCATTTTCATTTTGGAGGAAACCACATTCATTTCCAAATGTTTTCATTTCTCCATTTTCATTTTCATTTTGGAGAAAACAATATTTCATTTCCAAATGTTTCTCATTTTTCTATTTCCACCATTTCTATTATTTTCTGTTCATTTGATTCAACATGCAATTCATTTCTAGTTTCAACAAGCTAACGAATGGACTCACGAAGCCATTCCACTATAGTATCGTGACTGAGCTCTCCCTAATGGCATACCATTACGAAAGCAACTCGATCAGTGCTCATCCAATGACCTTGTTATAAGTGTATTACCCTAATAGGATATCCTTGATCTCTTTGGGATAATATTTGTTCTCCTAATATGATACTATTTTATCTCATGTTAACCATTATACCTTCTTTCATGAAAAGTCAATTACTATCAAATAGTAATCAAGTCATTCATTACAAAAAAGAACAACCCGTGGCCATATTTACTTTTCATCAACCATGTAATTCCAATGAGAGGATATCATTTACCCATGTATCGGGCTATGAATCCCATTTTTGTAAATGACGCTGCATACTACAGAAGTCGTACACCAATGCACCAACTTTTAGCTCCTTATCTATTTGAACTCAAGCTTTTACTTACATCAAAGTATATGAGTCACGCACACATAGTCCGTCATCCTCTCAAGACTTAGGTATGCCACACTATGAATGTCACAAATGAATAAATCCATGAACGGATTAAGGATCTATTCTTCTTGAGTCCAGTCTGATGTACAGTCAGTCTAGTCAGTCACATCTATGTCTCTATCTTCTAGTAGTCATCTGCTCTGATGCTTAAGACAAAACATCTCCCAATTGGACTTGATAGATGACATATTAGTCTTGCAATCATTTTATTAATTTTCGATTAGACTAGTGACATGTTTAGGTTCGTCTACTAATACAAGCTGCCTTTCCGTATTATGATCCGACCACATAATATCGCTTAGTATTAGTTAAACATTGGACAACAAGTGAGCCAACATTTGCTTTCATTTTGCTTTGCGTAAAAAAACCATATGAGGACAATCATATACAAAGTATATTAATGTAACCAATGAATTTGTTTTATTAACTAATCTGTTAGAAAAAATTACAAGTTTACAAATGAATATACTAAACTTAGAGCACCAGATCTAACATCATAAACCTGAAATTGAAAAGTGATTAAATGAAAACTATTTTTTCTTTCTAAAACCCTTCAGATAACCGATCGAATAATGAAACCAAATGAATTCATTTTCCTTTTTGAAGTACAAAAACGAAATGAATTCATTAAATTCAATAAAAATCAAACATGAACAATCCTTGAACTTAATAATGGTGTTGGGCCACTTGAATTGCAAGAATCCAAACCAAAGCCTAAGCCCAAAGTCTTCTCACTCGTTGTTAATCTTAACCCCAAAGGAAGGCTTAGCTTTATAAGAAATAATTTGGCGAGACACAAATCTCAAATTTAATCTTTGTATATCCTAAGTCATTATCCTTTATAAAAGAAATAAATGATTTTTTTTGTCATTAAATTTGAATACCAACTCCATAGCACCAACTTACCTTTAGTTTTTGTGTGTCTAACTTGTATCCCAATAAACAACTTACAATGTTAAGGTCATGAAAGATGTGTTGAAAATGGATTTAGAGTTTAACATAAATTGTGGGCTGTGAAATCTGACTTCAAACTTACTCCTCAACCTCAAGTGATCTCCCACAATGAGAAGGGAATTTTGACTTTACCAACTTCCGTCTTCATGCATGCTTTACTAATTTATAAAAATGTACAAAAACACTTTTAGGAATTGTCAAATAACAAATAAATCATATTTGCCTAATTTTGTAAAATAATAAATAAATAAAAGGAAAGGAAAATAGTTGCTTTTGGTTTTTGTATTTTGGATTCACTCTACGCCATTGCTATTGGTCGAACTTGAAGATTGAAGTCATCAAAATTTAGAATGCCATAAGCCATAATTTGAAAGGTTATTTTGGGCATAATACAAAATTTAAATATAATGCTTTAGATATTTAGTTATAATATTATAAAATATATATTTGGTTGGTGTTGTTTGGAAGCTCACAATCTCATCAATCCTAATTTATGCTTCATCATATCCAATTCATTTTGTTTTGTTCATATATTCATCTCATATTACTAATGCTTTTTTAATGTCAATCATTTCATAATTTTCTTTTTTACTTAAGAGATGCATCATTATATATATATATATATATATATATATATATATATATATATATAAGATTTTAACAAATGATGTGTTTTCAGTAATGATAACAAATAAATAATAATGTTGATAAAAGACCTGCCCATCCGAGTTGACTCACCTTCAAATTTTTTGGTATCAATTTGTGTCGGATCCACATAAATTCGTTGAAAAGTTTCAAATCATCTATATTGTGTTAATTATACAATATTGGTAAAATAATTAATTATATAAAAAATATGGATGAAAATACATAATTTAGATTTTTAGTATTTTTATGGATTATAAACTAATTTGAAAAGTGAGAAATTTATAAATTATTTTATTTGATTACAACTACTCTAATGTAGGACTAAATTCAATTAAATAATCATTTTGGATTAACTTCTAGTTATATGTTGTTTTGATTTAACTCATGTGTTTGCGAGTATGTTGATTTTAAATTAGCTTAAGTATTTGGCTCTTAAATTTGATATATCTTTTTTAAATTAGTACTTATAATTTTTTTTGTTCAGCTTGGTATTCGAATTATTTTTTAATCCATTACTCTAGTACATTTTTATAACGCCGTTAAATATAAAATAGATAGTAGCTTATGACATTGACAAGTAATAATGATGACATCATAATAACATCATCATCTTGAAAATTATAAATATATATAAATATGAAAAAAAAACAAAAAAAAAACTATACATGAAAAATCTAATATATATATATATATATATATATATATATATATATCCAAATTTTAAAATTTTAAATATATATATATGTAAATTACAAAAATAAAAATATAAAAAAATCTCTAAATTTATAAATATCAGACCCCAAAAAATTTTCAACAATTATCTTCTTTTTCATCATCTTCTTATTCTTCAATTTAATTAAAAAATTCTAAACTTAAGAACCTTCGCCCTCACAATTTGACTGTCCACCATTATGTATCCTTACTCTCATAAATCATTTTGGATTTTTTCCCAAAAGAATAAAAAAAACCCCATAAAATTGTAAGTTAAAAAAATCAATGATTTACTCGATTTGATTCTTTGAATGACAGCAAAGCAAAAATCATTTTTATCTTTTGCAGTAATTGGGTTTTCGCAACATAGAATTTTATAACAAGAAGAATTGGTTTATTTTTATTTTATCCAATTTTTTTATAACAATGTTGAAAAAAAAGTGACCCACAATAATTTTATTTTCTGATGTATGGTGACAACCCAAAAAACCAATTCTATAACAATGAGAGTTTTGGGGGCTTAACCTCCCCCATCTCGGTATAGACGTTAGGTTTGAATTTAAGAAATTACATTAGTCACTGAAATAATCTAATGTTATTGGAGTTTTTGCAATGCAGTCATATTTAAAACATTTATTTATTTTAGAAGAAAATTTAGTTTATTTTAAAAAAGGCTGGCGAGTTATAAAAAAAAGTTTAACTTTCCTAAGTAATAGTGCCTTCTTTAAGAAAAACTTTAGTTAATTTTCCATTTATTTATTACTCACAATTTTTAATCTTAAGTTGACAGCGGAAAAATGATATTTATTTGTTTTTAAATAAAACTCGAGGATTCATGCCTAAATCATTAATAATCATAACTTGTTATCCTAAAATTAAATGTCATGCAATGTAAAGCTCAATTCCTAAATCCCATGTCACAGTTCAAAATAAAATAATATAGTCTAAAAATGTCAAATAATAATCTTAAAATATTTTTAATAAAAAAATAAATCATTTCGAGCCGAGACCCTCTAGATTTCGCGTTCGCGCCCTAACTTAGGGGTTATCTGTAGAGATAGAAATAAAAGGATAGTGAGATATGAAGCTCAGTATAAGTTCAATCATGAGGAAACCAGTGCAAATAGTAGACAAAACATACAAAATATCAATTCATAGAATAATTCACAATTAATTAGCAATATAGAGTATTAGTAAATCAGATTAATTCATCAACATAATATCTCAGTGTTCAAAGCCATATATATGTCTTATGAATGCAATACAATTTCAATTAATTAGAATAGGTCCTACCCAACTCCATAGTATGAGTTCCCCAGAACTCCTCTACCTTTACACCACGGTGTGGATGAACCACTAACGTTGCAGATGAATTGATAGTACGGTGTGGATAAACCACTAATAATAAAAACAGTGGATGAACCATTGAGTTTTTTGATAAAAGTTTTTACAAACAAGTTGTTAATAGGTTGTGGATGCACAACACATTTGCAGATTATAGCTATTAAGACAATGTGGGTAAACCACTAATTGATGTAGATAAAAGTTGCTAATATGGTGTGGATAAACCACTAAACGGTGCAGATAAGCTGCTAACACTTCCTCCGTACATATTGTCCCATCCCATGTAGTGCAATAAGGCAAGCTCAAATAGATCAACACAATAACATCTAATTACGCTTTTAACAGAGTAATACGCTAGCAATCAATATGCTTATAACAGTTCCGTATAGTAGCAAATAATATGCTTATAACAGTTCAATAAAGTAGCAAGTAATATGCTTATAACATATCACCTCAGTAGGAAATTCATGCTTATTAAGTGTTTAGTTTAACAATGTTATAAAGCATACTATACATACAATCGCAAACACCGAAGCAATAGTCATATGTGTATTGTTCACAATTCATGCAATTATATAAACATCATATTAATTCGGCCAGTCAGTTTATGGATTCTAACAGAATACATTATATCATGGACTTAATTGGGTAATATAACATACTAAAACAGTTCCAGAATTAATCAGGGACTAAGCTAAACAAATAAAATTTTTTTAGGCAAAACTGTAAAATTTAAGAAACAAGGAACACACGGTCGTCTGATCGGATTGTGTGGAGAGGTTACACAGCTGTGTGGTTAGGTCGTGTGACAGACTATAGCTGTATGGTATTTCCAAAATCAACCTACAGGGAAGACATTGTCGAAACCATCTTTTTTTCAAAATTGAAAACAAAATAGGAATCGTTATTTTGAAAATAAAACGTGGAGTCGCCACTAATCTTTTTGTTTAGGTGTGATCGGATCACCTAGAAATTTGGTTATTTTAATAAAATATTTATTTTTTACTAAAACAACGATTTTGGTCTTACGAAAATATGAGAAAATGGGTTCGGGAGTCAGTTAAGCATGAGGAAGGATTAGCACCCTCACTACGCCCAAAATTGGTACCAAATCGATTAAATACTGTCCTTATATCTAAAATTAAAAATGTTTTTTTTTTAAAATGTGGTTCCATTTAATAACATTTGAATAACCCGAGTTGGTCGTCAAAGTCTTCTTGTTTCAGAGGAATATAGCATGACATCCAGCACGATAGGACACGATCCTTTATACCTTCGAAAACACGATAAATTTTGACTTCTAAAAGTTTATAAGTTGAAAATTACAAAAGGATGCCCAATTATTTAGTCCAACGAAAAACTGAAACCCAGCACAGTAGGGCACGATTCCTCGAATTACCAAACATTGAACATTGCCTTGCCTTAGAAAACACGAGTGAAATTCCAAAAGAATATTTATTTTGAACAAACGGGAAATCGAAACCCAGCACGATAGGACACTATTCCTCGAATTTCTAAACATCGAATATTGCCTTCACTTTAAAGAGTTTTTAAAGACATGAGTGAAATTCTAAAGGGACATTCGATTATTTTGAGCAGACGAGAAATTGCAACCCAGTACAATAGGGCACGATTCCCCGAATTGCCAAATATTGAACATCGCCTTCGTTTCAAAGAATTTTTAAATGAATAATTATAAAACTAGCTTAAAACGCATTAATTCAACTCAAAATAAAACAGAATCAATCTTAAAGATTTGGACCTTATAAAACCAAATTTCATAAACCAAGTGGAAAACAATGATATGGGATAATATGCATATGAGATACAATCAATTAACAAACCAATGATTAAATATAACTAACCTAAAAAAAATAACCCGATTACGATCATGCATGGGAAATAATTGATATAATGATACAATGACGAAAATAATAATATAACAATACAACACAACTAAACAATACACATAATAATATGCCACAATAATATACATAGCATGATATGACATAATCAATACAAGACATCCAAAACAAAATGGAAATAAAAAGTAATATGATGTAAAACAAGTTTAAAATAATGATAAACACGCGATATACAATACATGAATTGATGGATTTAAAAAACTAGAGGTATATATATGCGTAATTATTAGAACATATATTATAGAATGAATATTTTTAAAACAGATAATATACAAAGTATTGAAGAGTATTGGTTTAAAATTGACGATTTACATGAAATAAAAGGAAATTTAAATTATATAAAAGATATATAAGAGGAATGAAAATATAAAACATAATTTTTAAAACACAATAGACTTATAAATCATATATGTGTATACATATAGATAAATTGAGAAATAATTGCTTGTCATGAGAATGTATACAAGATTAAATTATTTTTACTATATACGTATAAATATATATAAAAGTATTTGAATGCAATACTAACATAATATGATATGAAGAAGAATTTCGAAATAATAGTTTTATAAGCATAAAAATGAACCTTAAAGCCATATTTTTATCATTAAAAATAGTCCTTGCACAAATATACCCAAACAATACTTAAACAAGACATTATGTAAATAATTAAAATAATATGATATAAAAATAAATTTCAAAATAGTGATTCTATGAAACAAAATTAAATTATTAGAACGGTTTAAAGCACCGAAAAAAAGATTTTAAAATTACAATGAATAAAAACTCAATTAATATGATACACATACGAGTATATATATAAAATA
This sequence comes from Gossypium anomalum, assembly GCA_025698475.1. Taxonomy (NCBI): domain Eukaryota; kingdom Viridiplantae; phylum Streptophyta; class Magnoliopsida; order Malvales; family Malvaceae; genus Gossypium; species Gossypium anomalum. Next base: position 26,126,722 of record CM046966.1, read on the forward strand.
TTTAAACGAGGCATTATACAAAATGTTAACATAATATGCCAAAAGAACTCCAAAATAATTACACAAATTAAAACCAAGCAAAATATTAAAACGAATCCACACATAAAAAATCGAATGAATCTCAAAATGACAAGTTATATCAAATAGGAAACTAAATTAAAACTGAATCAAAATAAAAGGGCTAATTTATAAATAAAATATGCCAATGGAGTCAAAAAGGACCAGCGCGCCACGTAAGCAAATACTCAGGGACTAAAACAGTAAATAATCCAGGTCCCAAAACACGGTGTTTAGGCTCGGACCGCATTGCAACAGCACGCAAATCTCAGGGCAATATTAAGAAAAAAAGAAAATACAAACAGGGTCTATTCAAATGATAGCACAAAAAGGGAAGGACCATTCTCGAAATAAGCCTCAATGACCAAAAAATGCAGGTCTGACTGTGCATGGGTCGGGTCATCGGGTTTCTTCATGAAACGACATCGTTTCAATGCCAGCACTCCAGGCATAAAACGACGCCGTTTTGAATATGTATGTAAACTAAAACTTTACCCTAAAACGTTCATTTGGCTGATTGTTCTCTCAAGACAAATTTCAAAACCCCTTTTTTTAAAACTTTTCAACCTCTCCGCCCTCTCAGTTGACCCATGGCTTCATCGGTACCAAATGCGCCTCCACTCTGTCGCGATTCTGACCAAATCCACAGGGATTCGTTGACTTTAGACCGGAGAAGCAGGCGTTGGGTAAATCGACACTGAACGAACCGGTAAGAGAGCTTTCTTCCTCCCTTTTTTAATATTCATATAACAGATATGAAAAAGAAAAATAATAATAATACACAAGAAAGAAAGGGGAAAATTAGCGAAAAACGGTGAATAAACCACCTTGAAAATCCTTTCTTTCTATTCGATTGTTTTGTATTTGCATGCGTATATTGTATGTGTATTCTCCCTTCTCTTCTTCTTTTTTCAAAAATTACAAGGCTTTATACAGCCGAAATCAAAAGAAAAATACAAAGAATTTCCTTCCTATTGTTTTTCTCTTTGCTGCCGTTTTGCTGTGCTATTTTTGTCTTCTCTTACAGGTACGAAAGGCGACGTGGAGGCGCGAGGGTGGCGTACGGAGGCGTGCAGAGGGTCGTACAGAGGCGCGCAGAGGGTTGTACGGAGGCGCACTGGAGGCTAGGGTTGCGGCGCTCCTTGCTGCTAGGGTTCTTAGTTGGCTGAAGTTTGTTTAAGTTTTGGGCCATTTGGGCCAGGGGTATTTTGGGCTACTTGGGTTAATGTAAATGTTTTGGGCTGGTTTTAGATATTTGGACTGATGGACTGTTAATAATATTTAGACTTTTACTTATTTTTGTTTTTTGTTTTGGGTTTATAGGCCCGGGCTAAATTGGGCCTCTACAGACATGACTGTGTGGCAGGCCGTGTAGAAGGTCCTAGGCCGTGTGAGAATCGATAAACCTAGAGTTTCAGGGGGACATGGCTATGTGGCCCTATCCTAGGCACGGTTTTGCCTCGATTCACTTGTAAAAGAACACACAGCTTCACCGGGTTCTCGAGCGATAATCCTCATGTTCAAATCTAATCAAGGGTACCTAAAGTAGGTCTTTCAAGTGATATTTATACACAAGTAAACATTGGCTATCAAGATTCAATTAAGATTAATGGAAAATTTTAGCAAGAAACGTAAAGGATTGATTAATCGAACATAAAATTAGAGTCGGATAGTAATGTTACTAAAATTTTAGATTTAAATCTTGGAAACAAGATATACATACCGATTATTGGCAAGAATAGAGATGCTATTGATGTCAATCACAAATTCGATAACAAGAACAATTGAATGGAGGATATTGTTAATCTGAGAAAATAAAATAATCAATAGCAAGAAAATTGAAAATATGGTGTAAAGAAAAGAGAAAGAAGATAAAAAGAGAATAAATAGAAGGATGGAGGGCAAGTTCTATTAGGATTTGAAAAAGGGAAAATTGAAATTCTGATTAGGAAAAGAAGATAAAAAAGATGATAGAATTCTAATTATATTGGAATTTTGAGAAATGGTAATATATGAATTCTAATTAGGAAAGAATTGGGTCAATTCTTAGGGTTTGTAAACGCTAGGGGTGTCATCTACAATTTTCCCAATATTTTGAAATTAAAATAATAGGAGAGGAGGAGGTGTAACACCCCTATACTCGATTTGGTCACCAAACCCGAGTTACGAGATGCTACAAACGAACTAGATTAAACTTGTTCAAATTAATCAATAATATACAAACATCAACTAATAAGAATGAAAATAAAACTATGTCGAGCTTTAAAACACTATAAAATTTAGATTTGAGCTTAAATATGGACTAAATTATAAAACTTTAAATATTTGGACAAATATCGTTACCAAGTAAATAAGTATTGATATTTTATAAAGAGTATCAATATGAAAATGTTTATCAATACCATTTTGGCATTTTGCCAAATCAAGGTAACGATATTATTTTCAAGGTATTAATAAAAATTAGAAATTATCGATACGTGAAATAATCGATACCAAATTTGTATTATGTTTATTTTGAAACTGTTCATTTGGCTTGGTGTTGATACTTTGCTCCATTTTATCGATACTTTTATCAAAATGGCCAAAAATCACAAGTTGAAATGTTCATTTCATGCCCAAACCTAAAACTTAGTTCATAGATGCATATATGTACACATTTAACACGTATAATACTCATTCAAACCAATCTAAGTGTGTAACCAATATGTCACCAATGGCACCACAAATTCAAACATAAAAACATTAACCATTCAAGCATGAACAACTTAACATTTCCTATCCATTCCAACAAAAAATTATGCTTCATTTTCTCTTGGCATAATCATATTATCAAATAAAGCAATCCAAACTACTTAAACCATATGTACACATTCAATAAGCCAAATATACCAAAGATACCAAACTTGCACAAATAATTTCAACAACCAACAACCAAGCAACCATCAAAGCTTGAATAATTATACACCTGGTCATTCAAAATGGCATAAGCCTAATCAAAGTGCTTATACACACATACAATATCATAATCCTATTTACATATGCATATTCATTGGCTTGAGCAAATCACATTTCGAATTAGCAATTCACTTGTCACTTCATATCTCTTAATAATACCAAATCATCCAACATCATTAGACCAAGATCATGAGCACCCAAAATAACTTAAACGCAAATACAACCGTATATACATGCCATATATCCGAATCTGGAATAAATAAAAGACTACCAAAACAGAGGTTGGATAATGTGAGCTCTAAGTTAAGCAGACCAACACGTTCCCCAAAATAACATATTCAGAGACAGAAAAGCAAACAAGATAAGCATTACGAATGCTTAGTAAATCCATATGAATTCAACTTAACTTACCTTAACAATTACTACTAAAGTAAGTAATTGAAACATAATTATTCATGATATTGTATCCCCCTCTGGCATTCTTATATATATATACATATGCGATTTCACAAAAATAACCAAGAGATCAGTTCATTAATATAACAATATCATAGTTATCAATAGCTTTTACAAGAACAAACATATCATTTATCTCATGTTATTCAATTTGCTCATTTATAACTTAGTGAATAATTCCATATTCAATCTTTTCAACTGTTTCATTTTTGTTTGGTTAGCGTTTTCTTATTTGGGTTGCTTACACAAACTTCAGATCAGGGTCACAATACATGCTTTACTCGATGCTGCTTACACAAGCTTTAGAAAATTCGTAACAAGTGCTGAATCTCAAGCCATCGGTAATGGATACTTCAATGTTACTCACACAAGCTTCAGGGAATCCACATAAATACTGGACCTTAAGCCATTGTTATCTGATGATTCGATGCTACTCACACAAGCTTTAGAGAATTCGCAACACATGCATGATCTCAAGCCATCGATCATGGAATCCCTGATCAAACACCCAATTCTTTTGAACTTTGATAACACTTCTTAAATTCCAATGAATACTATTTTTCAATTCCATAACATTTCAAATTTTCTAACATCAATATATATGTACTATTCAATTATACCATATTTCTTATCCAGTTAATTCCATAAAATACTTGTATTTAGCATATAACCCTTGTTTTACAATTTAATTCATCATATGCCAAAACTAAAAATATTACATATAATATAAATTAATATGCACTAAATATAATTCAAATATAGGTAAAATAACATAGTAAGTTTCATATGAACTTACCTAACCATAACAGCCTCAAACACGACTCTAAGGAATATTCCGCAATTTTTCCTTTTTCGCTTTTATCTACCGATTGATTCAAATCCCAATCATGCAAGAAGAAAGAAGGTTGATCGATTCTTTGGTTTTCCAAAAAGAATGGTTTCAGTGGTAGAGAAATAAGAAAGAAGAAAATGATGACAACTCATACTTATTTTATGTTTTACCATTTTTATTTAATAAAAATAACTTAAACTTTTTAATACATAATTCATGAAAATCCACTACTAACCATCCACCATCATGGTAAAATGCCTATTTTCCAATCCAACCTCTAAACATTTACTAATTAAGCCTTTTAATCAATAAAAATCAATAGCGATTAACTTTTGCAGCTTTTACGATTTAGTCTTTTTTCCTCAATTAAATATCAAATCATCAAAATTTCCAAACAAAAATTCAATCCACTTATATAATAGCTTCGCAAACATTTAACACTAATATTTATAAGATTGATTTATGAAAACGAGGTCTCGATACCTCATTTTCTAAAACCACTGACTTTCAGTACACACCACTTGTACCTTGACTAACTGACCAACTAATAAAAAATATTAGATCAAAACTCAATAAAATACTATAATAAACTCGTAAATATTATTTAATAATATTTACTGACTTGATCATCTGAATACGAAGTTTTGAAACCGCCATTTCCGGTACTACTAAAAAACATGTTATAGGAGGATACTCAAACTCTAGTTCTAAAGGGGAACTAAAGCCTTAATCGTTGGGCTACTGCCTATTTCTTGATAGTTTCTAATGCTTAATCATATAGATATGTTTTGGAGTGTTTTTCGTGAAATTATGAAATAGAAAGGAAATGAGGGATTCAAACCTGCGTCAATTGGAAAGGAAACTTTCTTGTTTAGTTTTTACTTTAAATAATATTTGTTTTAGTGTGGCTTTTATCCTAGGTTGCTAAAACTTAAAGGAAAAGAAACAAGAGGAATGGGGTTTGAACATAAAACTTCTAGGATAGAGGCACTAACACCTAACCACTCAATCTGTCTTATTTCTTACTTATTTTAGTCACTTAATTCTATATATTTATTTTGAGCTCAACTTACATATTCTTAATTAGCTTACACATTTGCTCAAATTTTTTTCTTATGAATTTATTTAACTTTATAGTTTTTAACACATTTCAATTTTTGCTTATATACATTAATTAATACTCATAGTTAAGTCTCAGTATTAATATTTTAATTCATTTTACCCATTTTTCAATTAGGTATTAATTCAATTAAAACATACTATTTTCAAATTAAACCTCGTAATCATGTTTCATTTTAGATTAATTATTATAATAATACCTAATTATATTATTTTAATACTTTAATTAATTGTTTATGACCCTAATTTCAGTATTCGTTTCAAACTCTCGATTTACTTACAAACGCACAAAGATAACCTTATAAATTGGGGCGTGGCTACTCTTGGTTTTCACAAACTCGATTCTTCTAACCCAATTTTGGGGGTGTGACAATTTTCCCTTCCTAAAAAGAAATTTCATCCTCGAATTTCTTTGTTGACACATCAAGCACTTAGCCACAAAGTGCAATATTCCTCCTTTCAAACCAACCACCACACATTCGTTGTGCACTCTAATTCTTATGCAGTTCCAGATAATATTTCTCCTTAAGCCACCTATGACTTTTCTTAAAGATCCTATTTACACGTTTGAGTGATGATTCCTTTAAATCTATGTACTTAAATGCTTGCCAATGTAAGGCTTCCACTGCACTTTCAGTATGGACTAATATTCTCTTCACTTGAGAGCTTATTATGGTTGTTGTTACCATTAAATGATCATAGTTATTTGCATCTAAAAGTTTATCTTCATTTATCTCATCAAGCCTATGTTTCCATGCCTACCATAATTGAAGCTTCTTTAATGAAGCATTAATAGACATCATACTCTTCAAATATGCCTTTATTTTACCATTAGATCTTGCCCAATCCTCATTACTACCCACAATTACATTTATAACTCACATTACTACCCACAATTACATTTATAACTCACATTACTAGTTGCTTAATTTCTATTGCATCTTTTAGGTGTACACAATCCTCAATCCAATGGCGATGAGCGTTATGAAATTGACATATATCGATTAATTAACTTCTAAAGTAACTAGGTTTCATCAGTGAAGGTGTTTCTAAGATTCCTTAATTTTCTATGTAGCTGAGAATACAAGTTGACGAAGCAAGAAGTGGTGTATAAGTTTCAAACCTATTATAATAAGCTCTTTCAATCTACCTTCATTATTGATATTGTTGCCCGTCGTTTCTTTTATTTCTTTAATGTTGTGGAGAGTTGCAAGGTTAGAAAATAATACCTAGAAGCACAGATCAATATTTCTACCCTAGCACCTAGCTATCTAGTTTTGACTATTGTTAAGGATATTGCTACCTTGTGCTAGGCTGAACTAGGTTGGCTTTGAGTCGTTTCGAGTTGAGATTGAGCTTGTGGGTCTTGCTGTGACTATTCTTCATTTATAGGAACGCATAGGTTAGAACGAGTCATGTTTGTTCACGTACATTGCACTAGTTGTTGATACGAGGATTTGGCGTAAAGGTGGAAGTCGATTCACCCTATAAGGATAGAAAGTCGTAGGATAGAGGTAGAAGTACTAGAGTAAAAAGAAAGAAAGAAAGAGGAAGGCTTAAGTTGGGAAAAAAGGAGATAACCCCCTTTATTAAGGAGTAGAAGGGGTATACAAATGGGTTAGCCTTTTAAGCTATGGGGTGCTTCCTTATAGATTGGTATATCATTCATCAGTTTTTTGTTAGGCTGATAATGCCATGCAAAGTGATCAAATTATAAAATATATGTGGTAAGCAATAAATGTCTTGTCGAAATGACTAATTTGTCAAAAATAATTCAATTGTATACTCTTAATAATCTGGTGAAACAAATTTCATAACGAAGGAAGAGATCATTGACCAACCAGGTTAGATGGAGGGACAGTAAAATCAGATCTTAAAAGATATCCTTAAGTAAAAACAAAGATGCCTCTGGCGGGATTTATGTGACAATTGCCAAATGGTGGGCAGTTGCAATGGCATGAATACAAAATAGGGCGACTTTACCGTAGTTTATTGAATTAGCACTTTGATCTTCAAATTCTGAACTTCCACACAGCATATCGGAACTTGTAATGGCGGACCGACATTTGTCTTACCAACTCTTAATTTTCTACCTGATGTCCGAAAACTAATCATAATTATTTTTATCAATAAAAATAGTTTAGGTGTAGGTTCAGGTTGTTCCCCATCTCTTTAAAGCTGAAAATGATATTACAGAAATAAGATTAAGTTGAAATTCTAACCTACGTTAATAAATATTCAATTAATATTGAATTAATTTTATAAAAAAAAAATCAAAATTAGTGGTGTGTGCATAAAAAATTGTTGTCCAACCCACTTGCAACTAATGAGATAAGGTCCCAAGAGACTCAATATGGTAGCTCTTCTTTTATGTCATCAATCAGTATCATAAAAGACTAACCTCAAGGGTTCGCTTTGTTTATACCAAAACAATCATCCTTATCAGTACTCTGTGAAGCATCCAGCAAAAAATATTCCTTTCTTGATCCACCGTTACACCATTGTAAAACACTGTTTCTTTCTGCATTATTCGGTAACATAGTTCATGACAGCACCTGACGACAAATCTCATATTTTACCTATGTTTTTTCTTTTTGGCAATTAACGACACCGTCTATTCTGGCCAAAAAATGGTAATATAAGTGATGAATACGAGTAGGTGTTACAAATTAAAATTGATGAAAGGAGAACTACAACACCACAATTTCAACCTTGGTTCTTAAAGTGACAACAAATTATTACTCCTAGGATGAGCACCTGCTGGTTTGGTTTCTCCAATGTAACATCACATTAGACGTCATGAAAATTAAAGCAGAAAACAATTAAATAAATAAGAAGTTAAAGCTAATGCTCTATGTAGTTATAACCCTTATTTTCACTCATTTTTTTCTTACAAAATAACAAGGATATTTAATTATAGAACTTTGACAATGTCCTTAACCGGAGCTTGTTTCCTACTTTGAACATGGAACTTCAAAAACAGTAACAAACTAATCCCATTCAAGACGGAGTTCAAGACCCAGGCTCCAATTCCATTGCATCCACCTTTCATGATTTGCAACATCAAAACCCCAACATGGCAAACCACGTTGCAGCTTAACAACACAATTTGACAATTTAAAACGAATGGAAAGCAAGCTGTCGGTAACCCTATTTCCGTCCAGAATCTATATCCATAAGCCGCGGAGTAAACCAGGGTGGTAAACAGGATCGCCAACACCTGAAACGACTGTGAAAACTCTAGCCAAAGAAATGACATGATTGTCAATACGGAGTTGTTGAAAAGGTGGAAAACGGTTAACTTTCGATTTTGGAAGATTACGAAGAATGTACGGAGCATGTGGAGGAAGCGAGAGAGGTAGAAAATGTAGGACCAGAAGAAGACGCGGCCCGAGGGACGGGTTCCGAGTGGGAAACAGAGGAGCCATTGGAATGGGGTTTTGGAGCGGCGCCAGAACCATCTGGTTTCGTTGATTTCCGCGGCGGCGGAGAAGAGGATTCCGGCGAAGATGACAGCGGAGATGATGGGCATGATTAGGCTGTGAAGAGCCTGGACTGGAGCGAGTGGGGCCGGCCTGCTGCCACGTTTGACGAAGAGGGATAATATGAGGTGGAGGAGGGAAGAGAGGGCAAGGTAAACAGCAATGGAGATGACTAGGAATGACCAGGTGCAGCCCCATGATTGTGTGTGGCTCCAACGGAAGGTGACAATGGAAGGGTGTTGGGAGAGGTAGTAGGTCACTGCGGCGGTCATAGCGGTGGATGATCGGAGGAATCTTTTGAGCTTGGGATGGCTAGTTAACTACAATGGTTTTCTTGTTTCAACGAAAATGTTTGTTTTTGAAGGTAAAAAAATAGTGGTGGGGGCTAAGTTTGAAAGCAGCGTGAATGTCTGGTTGGCTTGTACTCTATTAGCAGCACAACTTCAACTGTAAATTTTTATGCAATATTTACATTTATTAATTTAATTCAACATTTTGTGAAATTCGTTACAATTTTACTTAAAATACTAATGAAACTATATAATTTGAACTGATTTTCACATTCTCCAGACTGGTTTATTACACCAATGTCGAATAACCTGCTTTTGTTTTTCCTTCATTATAGCATAAATTTCAAATTATATTATCTAATCACACATTTCTAATATCAATATTATTTTTTATGTTTTCAGGCTTAATATGAAATTTTGGTGCTATTTACGTGAAAATTTTATGATTTTAACATTATATTTTTCTATTAAATTATTTGTATCTCCATGGTTCAAGTCTAATCAGGCTTAAAGATAATATTAATATATTTTATGTTTTATCAAGTTCGATTCGACTCAAAATATTAACTTCAAATTTTACCAAAACCTGCTTATATTTATAGATATTAATCTAAGCCCATTTATATCATTTTTCAAAAAACTTTTTAAAAACATATTATATTATTTTTAAAGGTTAATGTATTATTTGCCCCCTAAAGTTGCACCCAATTATCACTTTTGTATCTAAAAGTTTTTTTTTTGTATGAGTTTAGTACTTGAAGTTTTCCATCGTTATCAGTTGCCCCAAGTTGTTGACAGGACAAATAAAAAGTTCTCAATAATTTATAAAAATTAGAAAAAAAAATATGTAGAGAGAGAATCATATAAAAATCTCAAAAATATTTATTTTGTTATTTAATTAATATGAATAATTACAATGCTTTTCCAAAATCTATATTTATAGACATAAGAAGTATATATGATATTAAACTCAATTTCTAATCAACATTAAAGTCCTAATGTATATCAAACTTATATTGTTCTTGATAGACATTCACTATGATAAAATATTAATAACATATTTTTATATTTTTAAAATACATAAAACATAAAAAAGAGAGAAAATACAAAATATTGTCAACCAAAATTTAAAAAATCTCGAAAAATATTAACAAATAAAAAATATATGGAAAATTATATAAATTTTATACAAATTAATAAAATATGTTTTTTTCTTTTTAAAAAACACATAAATTTCAAAAAAGGTGAAAATACAAAAATTGTCAAAAAAATCTCAGAAAAATATTATAATATCAGAAAAAAAATATGGAAAGCTTTAAAGTATTGAAAACAAATTTTTTTCACTTCACCCAAAGCGAATATATTCAGATTTTGAATATAATAATCGAATTTAAAGATTTCCATATAAAATAAAGGAAAAAAACCAAAATCACATCAAAATTAGATTTTTTTTGTATTTTTTCGTCTCTATTTTAAAAAATAAACATAAAAATATATTTTTTAATTTGTGAAAAATTTATATAACTTTTCATATATATATTTTTTCTGATTTGTTCATTTTTTCTTTTGAGATTTTTCTAAATTTGATTAACAAGTTATAGTATTTTCTATATTTTTGTGTTTATGATTTTTTTTAAAAAATAAATATAAAATATTTTTTTAATTTCTTGATTTTTGTATAATTATATATTTCTTTTATTTTTAATAACTTTTTTTTAGAAATTTTCTGATTGTTTGCTATTTAAAATTTTTTTTTTCCCTTTGTTCCGTTTTTTAGAATTATTTGAGAAGTCTCACCACATTACCTTTTTTTGTTAAGGACATTAACGAATGGGGCGATGCAAAAAATTCTGTAAATATCAAAATGATAATTGAGTGTAACTTTGGGGTGAAATAGTATATTAACCCTATTTTGAATTTTATATATTTGAAATTTGATGACTTTTTCTCCTTCATTGCAAGTGGATTTAGTGCTAAAATCTTAAGAAGAGAAAAACAATGATTCAGTAGACAAATAAAAACAAAGTTTTATGTACAAAAAAGTAATTCATTACAACTAACATAAAATTAATGGCTATAAAAAATCAATTGAACTATTGAAAATATTAAATTTAAACAAATCCTGCAAAGTTAAAAAAATAATAAACAAAAAGCAATAAAAATATTTTTGAAACAAGTTTACATCAAATGAGATTGCCTTTTGTAAATACTATACTTGGATTTTTACGACTCTTTCTCTCCTCAATTAAAATACTATAATCTTACAAACAGAAAAATATAGTTGAATATCAAAACAATAAAAATTCAAGTGCTATTTATTGATTAAAAATAATATTTTTGAAAGTGAGAAGATTTGTGTAGTTTTCCATATGGATCTGATCCAATATTACTTCATCAAACCTATAACAAAATAATAGTAAAAGATTAATTAGATCAAGATAATCATAATTTATAAAAAAAATATATTCAAAAATGACAAAAGAAAATCAAGACAACGCTACAATTCTAAAAAACAAGAAAAAGAAGAAATGGAGTGATCATCCAAAACAATATATATAATAAAATTAAAACATTATAAGAAATAATTAATCAATAATAAAATTAAAAAATATATTTTATAACACCTCAAAATATATAAGGTTGGATAAAATAAATAATCAAGAAAATGGTTAAGCACCACTCCCATGTCTTAGAATTTCTAGGTTCTGTCCACACCTCTTTCGTTTCTTTTCTCTTTTAATTGCTACAAAACATGACAAAAATCGTACCAAAATAAATAATATTTAGAGTGAAATCTTAATAAGTGTGGGTAGTAACCCAATAATTAAGCATTTTTTTTACTTCCTTGAAATCCCAAATTCAAATCACGCTTACTCTCCCATTCTCTTTCTATTTTCGGCAAAAAGGGGTAAATTTCTAGCCAGCCCCCTTAAATTTTGAAAACCATAAGTGTTTAGCGTTTTCCTAATTGTATTTGTATTATTGTTTCCTTTCCAAACCAAAACATAAATTTATTTCCTTTCTCCCTATTTCTTCGTCCCTTTTCTTTTTCATCTTTTCTTTGCAAATATTTTTTTTCTTCAATTGCTAAAATTGCTTTCGTTTCCCAAATCAAAATAAATCCCAAGCATGAATCGTTTTCCACCGATTGTTGAATTTATCGTTAATAATATACAAATTCTCATCAAAATTTTCTATTAATAGAACCCGTAAATTCTGAAATAACATTATTTCTAGTAAATCTTCTATTTCGATTACAAATCTTTTACGAATTTTGTCGAAAATCTTGATAAATCTTGGTTAATCTTGAAATCCGTTATTGATTCATGTGTAAATCTCGTTTGAAGGACCCATTCTAGGTACCCCGGATCAGATTTAAGCACAAGGAATGACGTTCGAGATCCTAGAGACAAGTATGTGTTTCTTTACAAGTGAATCGGGGCAAACTGTGCCTTAGGATAAGGCCACACAACTAACCACATGGGCGTGTGGGCCATTCATGTGGACCTCATGGCCCCTACGCATGGCCATGTTCCCCCTAAAACCCTAGGTTTTTTATTCTCACATGGCCCAGGACTCTCCACATGGCCTGCGACACGATCGTGTCTCCCTTGTAGGTTGATTTTATAAATTTCACATGGCCACAGTCTGTGACATGATCATGTAACCCCCTCCACACAGTCCAGAGCTTTCCATTCGGTCTGGTCACACGGCCTGTGTGTCCCTTATATCTCAAAATTTACAATTTTGCTTAGAATTTTATATTTTGTTCAATTTAGTCCCTAATTAATTCATGAACTATTTTTAGTATATCATCTCTTTCAATTAAGTCTCTGCTATTATGAATAATGTGGAATCCATGATTTAGTTGATTAGATTATTACTATAAGTCCATGCTATGTGACTAATACATGTCATTTATGTTTGAATTACCGATAAGTTGTTACTGATACTTGTATAACCAAATTACTGATTGCATGAACCGTATGCTTACTATATTGAAAACCTAATACATGACAAACTTGTCTACTACTATTGTTGATATAAACATATGCTAAACATGTTTACTGTTTATGTACTGTATTGATGCTCGCATGTCATACTACATTGCATAGGGCGGAACGTTTTTTTGTAACACTTTAAACCTGGCCTAGACATTATGGTCGAATCTCGAAAATTACCTTAGTTTATTTAAAAACCCAAAAATTAAATCCTAACTTTAGAAACCGAGAATTCTAAAATAATATTTTTTTAACAAAACACTTACATGTTATTTTGAAAAATTACGTACAGAGCTTAATTGATTTACGAATAGCTTGAAACTTTATCTCATTTGGAAAACTTTTAATATCAGCGAACATTTAAAAAATTATAAACACGGCTAACATTTGTTAAAAGCTATTTATTCATTTCAGAAAAACACTTAGGAAATCCCTTAATTTCGCAGTGAAAAATTTTCAAAGTTTTAGTTTTGAAAATCGAAATCCATTTTGTTAACACGTGTGATTTTTGCAATATCACGTCACAAGTATCAATACCAATGAATTAAACAGAAACCAAAACAAAACCCAAAAACAAGTTATAGTCTCAAAAGTCCAAAATAAATAACTTCAAAAATCACCATATTTTAATTAACTGATAAAACCATTCGAGCTCTCGCACGCCATCCGATTCTAAACTTACTGATTACCTTAAAAGTTAGAGATAAAATAAAGGGTTGAGCTATAAAGCTTAGTGTGTAACTAAAAATCAAACTGAATACAATATAAAAAATCAGAAAATCACAAAAAAATTCATAACGATCAATCAAACAAAATTGAGTATGCATGATTATGCCAATGCGGTATTTTTCAAAAACTCATAATGCAGATTTTTCAGAAAATGTCTTACCTAACTCCGCTACACACCAAAATAAAGTTCCCAGAACTCATCCAACCAAATGACACCAACAGAATAATTGTGGTCAATGCCACCAGGTATTGTAGATAAAATTGCCATATCGGATATATGTGGACAAGCCACTGTATTGCAGCCCAACTGCCAGAAAAAACATATGTGGTCAAGCCACGATAATTGCAGACAAGCTGTTAAACAAAAGAATGGATAAACCACCAGAATGCGCAGATCACTAAACTGCCAGAATCTCTCTTCTTTCATCATTACCTCAAACCCCATGCAATGTGTCATGGCATGCATATACTGAATCAGAATGATGAGCATGTAGGACATGCTGATATGCAATAACATAAATAGAAGGCATGGAAGTTCATGCTTTGAAAAACAAATTTATAAAACCTTATAGAAAACACATCAATTTTGCCATTAAGTCACATGCATGGTTATAGAACATATCCATAAATACAAATTAACATTATCGTACATTATACACACATATACAAACATAGCAAAATTAGAACATACCATCAAAACTATCAGTATCAGATCATACAAATATATATTACATATACCTTAAACACATCAACACAGAAGCATATGCATAGATACCTTGTTTTCAAGTCCTATTTAAGAGGTATGGACCCTACGGAGAGGCTAATTATGATTCACAGATCCAATTGGGCCTAGACAAAAATTTTTAAAAAATGGGCCCACACGACCAACAGGCCAACCTGTGTGGCCCACATGGCCTAACACATGCCTATGTGGCCCACACGACCTAATTAGCCCAGACCATGTGCCGTACACGGTTTGGTACATGACCGTGTGCCACACATGGCCTACTACATGGTCATGTGGCATCGACATACCAATTTTCGGCATTCTAACATTCACTTTTTTTTTTTGAGTTTTCCGGTACACACTTGATCATTTCTGAAATATGATGCTCTGACACGTTCACATACCCTTAAAATTAGTATCCAAAATGAACAAGTAGCATCGATACACCCTAACCCAAACATTAATTTAGTCACAAGTGAAATAAATACTATCGGCTTTAACACAAACAAAGACAACCCTCACAAGGCGATCGACCGCTTACCCGAATTGCGGCAGAAAATCCTAAGACTCACTAATCTCCAAAGGAAAATTTGTCTCACGATCTTCTCTTAAAAAAATTCCACAAAACCAATTACAACGAGAACCAATTAAGATAACATCTTTGCACGAAAAGAGGTACAAACCTAAAATTTACTATAAAGAAAAGATATGTCCGTTCTTGTACTTATCGAAAATTGAAACCACAACTCAACAATCCTACCAAACACAGCCAACACCAAAAATTAGAACGACCAAAAAGAACTCAACATTGGAATTCACACCACACCAACATATGATATGAAATAATAAAAGAAAGAAAACATAAAATTTGTGAACGAGAAAGCAATTTAGATAGAAGAGAAGCAAAAAGAATGCAAATTGAAACAAGGGAAAAAACGGTAAAAGTGGAAGATTGGACGTCAAATTGAGAGAAAGTGGGATTTTTGAGAGAGTGTGGGGAAAGAGGGACGGTTGTGAGTGAGGAATTTTAGGATAAATGTAACATCCCGAAATAGGGCCTAGTCTGAACAGTGGTTTCGAGACCATAAATATTTATTTTATGATTATTATGAGGTCTAGAATATGAGAACATGCATGTGTTAAAGTTTCATGAAGAAATTTTATGAGTAAGGTGTGCATGTGTTAAAGTTTCATGAAGAAATTCTATGAGTAAGGTGTCCAATTGGGAAATAAGGACCAAATTGAGTAAATTACAAAACTTAGATTCTAGAAGCAATTTGTACGAAATGGCTTTAGAATATTAATTAGAGGTCCTTAAATAGCAATTTACCCAATTTCTAAGTTTTTGGACAAAAATGGGCATGTATGGGTAAAAATTTCAAGAAAAGGCTTAAGGGCATTTTTATCATTTGGCATTTTAATGAAATTAAATGGGAAAACAAGCCAAAAATCAGCTCATATTCTTCATGTTGCTGCCGAAAATTTGGAGTTCTCCATAGCTAGGGTTTTCAACATTTTGAAGCTCAATAGTAAATGCTCCCAGGCCCCGTTTTTAATGTTCTTCGTATTTTTGAAATCCCGGTGGCTTACTCTCTCTATTTCTACTCATATTTCATGCTAGGGTGTAACACCCCGATCCTGTAACCGTCGCCGGAATACATAAGGGGCATCACCGGATGGACAAAGCAGTTCAGAACAATACAGAATCACAGATTTTAAACAACATTGATACATAGGCATTCATTAACAATTCATCCAATAAAATGGTCTACAAGACCAACATCATACATTTAAGAAAGGTCGGGACTAAACCGAACCTATTCAAAATTTTCAGAACTTAATCAAACTTTCAAAACTGACAAAGTCACACGCCCGTATGACCAGGCCGTGTGACTCACACGGGCACAAGACACGCCCATGTGATCCAACTGTGCCAAAAAGAGGTCCTATACTGACTTTTTTGCACGGCCAATAGGCACGGTCGTGTGCCATAACCGTGTAAAATTTAGCTAGCTACTGACTTTTTCACACGGTCACAAGGCACGCCTGTGTTCCCTGACCGTGTGGCACTATGCAGGCTTGATTTAAGCCAATTTGCCTCCCCTTTTGGGTCCAATCCTACAAGCAATAATATACAACATTAATATCAACATTTTCAACCAATTCTATGCCTAAAGATGACCAATTCACATTAGAACATAGCACTTTACAAACATACACCAAAACTATGCACAAACTTATCATTTGCTAGCCAATTGACATGGCATAACATATATACATATCAAGCTTGCATCTTAAACCTTCTAGCCTATACATGCCATACTTATGAATATGTACATTTCCAAAGGTACCAAAATGAGATCAACAGTGTGGTGACAATCCTCGACTATCTCGAGCCTTCAGTGGCTACAATAACTGTAAAACAGACAGAAATCACACAAAGTAAGCTATAAAGAGCTTAGTAAGTCAAATACAATACTCAAACTAATATAGCATATAAGTAAAAGTAATAGCCAGAATTCACATCCGTCTCATGGAATATTTCATTAATTTACAGAAACCAAGTCTTTTCTATTCAGAAATCTAGTGTGATACAAACGTACCTGTATGAATTATACATTCTATATATTTATTTCCATATTTCATACTTTATCATTGGACAATTCAGAAACGGAATAGATATTCACAGACAAGTACAATGCTGACGTCCTAGACGTGGTCTTACATGTAATTTGATATCGAAGCCTTTGTCCTAGACAGGGTCTTACACGAAATTTCAGATCGAGGCCTGTGTCCAAGACACTGTCTTACACGATATCTCAGATCAACGTCAACGTTCTTCTAAGAGCATACAGAGCTTCTCATACACCAGCTTATTATTAGAGTTTATTCATCAGGCTCTCAAGGCCGTCCAATGCAGATCACAGTTTATATACACAGAATTTAAATCAACTTAACACGTAAGTGTAGTTTGACTTACCTCGTACGGATTTAGGACGAAAACGGGTCAACTATTCAACTACTTCGGACTTCTCTCAGTCTAAGTCTAATTTTCTTTGTTCTTGATCTATTTCAATCCAAATTCAACCATTCAATCATTTATTTCATTCAAAATAATCCGTGAACACATATTTTGGGCACTTGTCACTTTAGCCTTTACATTTTCACGCTTTGACAATTTAGTCCATTTTTTACCAAATCACAAATATGCAAAATTCACCAAAACTATAGCTTGGCCAAGTATACATGGCTCCCATGCAAGCCCAAATAACACATTTAATTCACAATTTAGTCCTTCAAAATCTCATTTTCACAAATTAGCTCAAATAGCTCTATTTCATAAAAATTCAAAGACAAAACTTATAAATTATCTACCAAGCCTTCATAATTCATCCAAGAACATCACAAAACTCATGATATCAATAATGGCATTTCATGAAATCTTTAACAGAAATAGAAATTCAGACATGGGCTTTGAAGAACACGAAGTAACGATCATAGAAACGTAGAAATTATTCAAAATTGAGCAAAATAAGCTCACCTATTTAGACATGCACTAGCCGAACATCAAAATGCTTCCATGGCTTCTTCTTTCTGTAAGTTTCGGCTGAATAAGGTGATAATAAGACCACCTTTTGTTTTGTTTTTATTAAAATAAGCTTTAATTCATAAATTACTATAATATCCTTTATTATACAACATTAAATTCACCTAACACATGTCCAATGTTGTCCACTTACTTTATCAATGGTATAATTACCATGCAAGGAACTTTATTTTAAAAGCCAAAGCCAAATAGGCACTTTAACAATTAGCATGCAACTTTTGCATTTTACGTGATTGAGTCCTTTTTTCATAATTAAGCGCAAAAACAGACAAATTACATCACAAAAATTTCACAGATGCAAATTCACATATCACAGAAATAGAAAATAATATTAAAATATTTTTCAAACTCAGATTTGTGGTCCTGAAACCACTATTCCGACTGGGGTCAAAACCGGACTGTTACAATTCTCCTCCCTTAGGGATTTTCATCCCCGAAAATCTTACCGTTAAATAAATTCAGATATTGTTGTGTCATTGCATCTTCAGGCTCCCACGTAGCCTCTTCTACCCCGTGTCTATGCCACAGTACTTTGACTAACGGAATTCTCTTATTACGCAATTCTTTAATCTCACGAGATAGAATACTAATCGGATACTAATCGGCTTTTCTTTATAAGTCATTTCAGAATGGATTTCAATATCAGACGGAAAAATTACATGTGAAGGATCAGATCTGTATCGTCGAAGCATCGATACGTGAAATACATTGTGAATCTTTTCTAATTTAGGTGGTAGCCTCAATCTATAAGCAACCGACCCAACTCGCTCAATGATTTCATATGGTCCGATGAACCTCAGACTTAACTTGCCCTTTTTACCGAATTGGAACAGTTTTTTCCACGGAGATACCTTCAAAAATACGTTATCACGATCTCATATTTGATATCCTTTCGTTTTAAATCTGCATAAGATTTCTGACGATCAGAGGCAGCTTTCAGACTATCTCGGATTATTTTCACCTTTTGTTCTATTTTTTTATCAGATCTATGCCGTAAATTTTATTCTCACCAAGTTCAGACCAGTATAACAGGGTTCTACACTTTCTACCATATAAGGCTTCATACGATGCCATTTTAATGCTTGATTGAAGACTATTATTATAAGCGAATTCAATCAAAGGTAGATATTGTTCCCACGTACTTTCGAACTCAAGAATGTAACATCTCAGCATATCCTCGAGTATCTGAATAATCCACTCAGATAGACCATCTGTTTGCGGATGAAAAGCAGTGCTGAAATGCAATTTAGTACCCAGAGCATCTTGTAATCTCTTCTAGAATCGCGATGTAAATCTTGGATCTCTATCTGATACTATCGACAATGGCACACCATGTAACCTCACGATATCAGAAATATAAAGCTCAGCTAACTTATCAAGTGAGAAATCAGATCGTACTGGAATAAAATGAGCTAACTTTGTTAATCTGTCAACTACAACCCAGATTGCATCTTTCTTTCTCGGAGATAAAGGCAAACTCGATACAAAATCCATGGTCACTCGATCCCATTGCCATTACGGAATCATAATCGGTTGCAACAGATCGGATGGCACCTGATGTTTAGCTTTAACTTGCTGACAGATCAAACATTTAGAAACAAAATCAGAAATATCTCTCTTCATTCCTGGCCACCAGTATAGTTGTTTCAAATCATTATACATTTTAGTACTCCCCGGATGTACTGAAAATCTACTACTATGAGCCTCACTCAAAATCATCTAAATTAACTCTGGATTTCTCGGAACACAAAGTCTATTTCTGAATCTCAAGCAATCATCAACATCAACCCAAAATTCAGACTCACACAAAGCTCGTTTAGCTATCAATTCATTGTCAGATTTCTAAGCCTCGCAGATCTGTTGTATAAACAAGGGTTTTACTTTCAGTTCTACTAAAACTGAACCATCATCAAACAGATTCAAATGAGCATTCATCATACACAACACAAACAACAATTTCTGACTTAAGGCATCAGCAACAACATTTGCTTTTCCCGGATAAGAATCAATAACTAGCTCGTAGTCTTTTAACAATTCTAACCATCTTCTCTGTCGCAGATTCAAATATTTTTGCGTCATTAAATACTTCAGACATTTATCATTAGTAAACACGTGACATTTCTTACTGAACAGATAGTGACGCCAGATTTTTAAGGCAAATACAATAGCAGCTAACTCAAGATCGTGTGTCGGATAATTCTTTTCATGTGGTTTCAACTGTCTCGAAGCATAAGCAATGACTTTACCTTTTTGCATTAATACACATCCCAGACCAATCAACAATGCATCGCTGTAAATTACAAATTCTTTTCCCGATTTAGGTTGTATTAATACCGAAGCTTCAGTCAACAAAACTTTCAACTGATCAAAACTGTTCTGACACTTTTCAGACCAATCAAACTTTACATCTTTCTATAGTAGTTTTGTCAACGGAGTCGCAATCATCGAAAAACCTTTTACAAACCTTCTATAGTAACCAGCAAATCCCAGAAAACTACGGACTTTAGATACATTTCTCGGAGGTTTCCAATCCATAATAGCTGAAATTTTGCTCGGATCAACTTGGATTCTAGAGGCTGATACAATATGACCCAAAAAACCAACTTCTCGCAACCAGAATTCACATTTACTGAACTTTGCATACAACTATTTATCTCGTAGAGTCTGTAGCGCTATTCTCAAATGCTCGGCATGTTCAGACTCATTACATGAATAAATCAATATGTCATCAATGAATACAACAACAAATTGATCTAAAAACAGTTTGAAAATCCTATTCATCAAATCCATAAAAATAGCAGGTGCATTCGTTAATCCAAAAGGCATAACTAAAAATTCATAATGCCCATACCTTGTTCTAAAAGTAGTTTTCGAAATGTCAGAGTCCTTTACTCGCAACTGGTAGTAACCCGATCTCAGATCTATCTTTGAAAACACAGTAGCACCTTTAAACTGATCGAATAAGTCATCAATTATAGGAGAGGGTATTTGTTCTTTATAGTTACTTTGTTAAGTTGGCTGTAATCAATACACATTCTCATTGTGCCATCTTTCTCTTTTAGAAACAGAACAGGAGCACCCCAAGGTGAAAAACTTGGTCTAGCAAATCCTCGATCAGTCAATTCTTGTAACTGATATTTCAATTCTTTTAGTTCAGTCAGGGCCATTCTGTACGGAGCTATTGATATCGGAGTAGTACCAGGTAACAATTCAATGCCAAACTCAACTTCTCGAATCGGAGGTAAACCCGGTAGTTCTTCAGGAAACATATCAGAGAATTCGCAGACAACAGGCACTGATTCAACTTTCTTTCATTCATTTTCGAGTCTAACACATAAGCTGAGTAGGCTTCACAACCTTTCTTTACATAATTCTGTGCTTTCATTGTAGATATCACAACTGGTAGCCCATTCAGATCACTAGACTCAATTCGAATTATCACATCATTCTTACACCTTAAATCAATGACCTTTCGTTTGTAGTTCATAATAGCATCGTGCAAAGTTAACCAATCCATTCCCAGAATTATATCAAATTCGTCAAAAGGCAAAAGCAACAGATCAGCAGGAAAATAGATATCTCGAATCAATAACGGGTAATTCTTACACACTTTATCAACCAAGACACTTTTGCCTAAGGGGTTCGATACTCTAATTACGAATTCAGTAGACTCTACAGAAAAAATCTTACTATGTACTAAATTCATACAAATATAAGAATGTGTTGATCTAGGGTCTATCAATGCAATCACAAAAGTATCATAAAGAGTGAAAATACCAGTAATCACGTCTGGTGATGAAGTTTTCTCACGAGCTCGGATAGCATAGGCTCTGGCAGGTGCTCTGGCCTCGGATCTAATAGCAGTGTCCTTAGTAGCTCTTTGATCACTACTTGTATTTCTTGTGTTTTTGGAAGGTCTACCTCTAGCTGAGGTGTTACTCGGTTTCGAATTCTGTACGTTCTCTTACTCAGCAGGTTCAGAACAATCTCTTACAAAATGATCCAGAGATCCACATCAGAAATAGGCTCGGTCATTCAATCTACAATTTCCCAGATGTCTTTTACCATAGTGCTTACATTCAGGTTTCTCAGATTGGACATTTCCATCACTTGCAACAGAAGTAACAGGAGCTCTGGTGTTCGAATACGATCTAGCTCGATCTCGGTTCGAATACCCCACATTAGTATTTAAACGGTTCTGATCATCTCGGAATTTCTTTGACCCAGACTGAAATGATTTAATCACAGATATCTTTCTAGAATCTTTAGCTTTAGAATCAGCTTTTCTTTTCTCTTTGCTTAATTCTTCAGCTTTACAAGCTTGCTCAACGAGCACTACCATTTCTTTAATCTCTAAAATTCCCACTAACAAACGGATATCTTCATTTAGTCCATCTTCAAACCTTTTACACATTATTGCTTCATTCGATACACATTCTCGAGCATACTGACTCAATCTCACAAATTTCGTTCATATTCAGTAACAGACATACGGCCTTGCTTAAGCTTGAGAAACTCTTTACGTTTCTGATCAACGAATCTCTGACTAATGTATTTCTTCTGAAATTCTACTTGGAAGAAATTCGAAGTAACTCGTTCACTCGGAACCACAGATATTAAAGTTTTCCACCAATGGTACGCCGTATACCTCAGAAGTGAAACGGCACATTTAACACATTCGTCTGGATTCAGAGACATTTCATCAAATACCCGTATCATATTTTCTAACCAGAATTTGGCTCTTTCAGTATCAGCATTCATTGTAGCTCGGAACTTTTCAGCCTCATACTTTCTAATCTTATCAACTGGTGGTCTACTAGACTGAACTGGATGTACGGAAGTCATAACAGGAATTTGAGAAGGATTATCCGGGGGTGGAGGTTATTGTACAACCGGGTTGGTTCTAATGTATTAGGTGAACCAATCATTCATCTTCTGATAGAAGGCTTGTTTAGCCTCACTATCACGACTACTCATAGCCGGTTGAAAATCATCTTGCACCGTCCCTTACACGGGAGTAGGCGCATTACTTTCAACATCATCTACTACGGCTCTATTAGGATCTATTGCTATATAAAAGCACATTTCAATGTCAGGATTCATCACACTATCATAGTTTCAAACATATGACATGTATAGCTAGACTCATACACGTTATAGTAGTCCTAGAACCGACTAAACCATAGCTCTGATACCAATAAAATGTAACACCCCTATCCCGTAACCGTCGCCAGCATAGGTAAAGGGCATTACCGGACGGACAGAGCATTTCAGAATAATACAGAATCATAGATTTTAAACAACATTGATACATAGGCATTCATCAACAATTCATCCAATAAAATGGTCTACAAGACCAACATCATACATTTAAGAAAGGTCGGGATTAAACCGAACCCATTCAGAATTTTCAGAACTTAATCAAACTTTTCAAAACTGACAAAGAGGTCCTATACTGACTTTTTTGCACGGCCAATAGGTACGGTCGTGTGCCTTGACCATGTAAAATTTAGCTAGCAACTGGATTTTTCACATGGCCACAAGGCACGCCCGTGTTCTCTGATCGTGTGGCACAATGCAGGCTTGATTTAAGCCAATTTGCCACCTCTTTTGGGTCCAATCCTACAAGCAATAATATACAATATTCATATCAACAATTTCAACCAATTCTATGCTTAAAGATGACCAATTCACATTAGAACATAGCACTTTACAAACATACACCAAAACTATGCACAAACTTATCATTTGCTAGCAAATTGACATGGCATAACATATATACATATCAAGCTTACATCTTAAACCTTCTAGCCTATACATGTCATATTTATAAATATGTACATTTCCAAAGGTACCAAAATAAGATCGACAATGTGGTGACAATCCTCGACTATCCCGAGCCTTCAGTGGCTACAATAATTGTAAAACAGAAAGAAATCACACAGAGTAAGCTATAAAGAGCTTAGTAAGTCAAATACAATACTCAAACTAATATAGCATATAAGTAAAAGTTAATAGCCAGAATTCACATCCACAATTTAGAGATGAAATAGATATTCATCGACAAGTACAATGCTGACGTCCGAGACATGGTCTTACATATAATTTGATATCAAATCCTCTGTCCTAGACAGGGTCTTACACAAAATTTCAAATCGAGGCCTGTGTCCTAGACACGGTCTTACACGATATCTCAGATCAATATCAACGTTCTTCCAGGAGCATACAGAACTTCTCATACACCAGCTTATTATTAGAGTTTATTCATCAGGCTCTCAAGGCCGTCCAATGCAGATCACAGTTTATATACGCAAAAGTTAAATCAACTTGACATGTAAGTGTAGTTTGACTTACCTCGTACGAATTTAGGACGAAAACGAGTCGACTATTCAACTACTTTGGACTTCCCTCGGTCTAAGTCCGATTTTCTTTGTTCTTGATCTATTTCAATCCAAATTCTGCCATTCAATCATTTATTTCATTCAAAATCATCCATGAACACATATTTTGGGCACTTTTCACTTTAGCCCTTACATTTTCACACTTTGACAATTTAGTCTATTTTTCACCAAATCACAAATATGCAAAATTCACCAAAACTATAGCTTGGCCAAATATACATAGCTTCCATACATGCCCAAATAACAAATTTAATTCACAATTTAGTCCTTCAAAACCACATTTTCACAAATTAGCTCAAATAGCTCTATTTCATAAAAATTCAAAGACAAAACTTATAAATTATCTACCAAGCCTTCATAATTCATCCAAGAACATCATAAAACTCATGATATCAACAATGGAATTTCATGAAATCTTTAACAGAAATAGAAATTCAGACATGGGATTTGAAGAACATGAAGCAACGATCACAGCAACGTAGAAATTATCAAAAATCGAGCAAAATAAGCTCACCTATTTAGACATGCACTAGCCGAAAATCAAAATGCTTCCATGGCTTCTTATTTCTGTAAGTTTTGGTTGAATAAGGTGATAATAAGACCACCTTTTGTTTTGTTTTTATTAAAATAAGCTTTAATTCATAAATTATTATAATATCCTTTATTATACAACATTAAATTCACCTAAACATGTCCAATATTGTCCACTTTCTTTATCAATGGTATAATTACCATGCAAGGACCTTTATTTTAAAAGCCAAAGCCAAATAGGTACTTTAACAATTAGCATGCAACTTTTGCATTTTACGCGATTAAGTCCTTTTTTCATAATTAAGCACAGAAACAGAGAAATTGCATCACAGAAATTTCACAGATGAAAATTCACATATCACAGACATAGAAAATAATATTAAAATATTTTTCAGACTCAAATTTGTGGTCTCGAAACCACTATTTCGACTAGGGTCAAAATCGAACTATTACATAGGGTTCATGTTTAGAAATTTACCCATGCATGAGTTACTTGTATTTTGATGGTTTTTGGAGAAATATGAAAGTTGGATGTGTGTTAAACATCTTTTCCTAGGTGATTTTCATGAAAAACCCCTAAAAGGACCTTTTTGTAAAAGGTGTACAATATGAGATAGAAATGTGAAATAATGGAAAAACGTGGGTTGCCATAAGAGGAAAGAATATTCAGCTAGGCTTGGGTAATGTAGAAATTGCATGCATTTCATTATACGAGCCAAGGGACTAAATCGTAAAAATATGAAAGGTTAGGGGCAAAACGATCATTTGGACCGAGGTTGAAATTTTGACCCGAAAAGTATAATGTGAGGTGTTAATGATTTTTTTTTGTTATAGACCCCGAGGAATAAATTCCAGAGGTCGATCGAAGAAAACGAAAGGTTTCGGAATAACCGAAACACGATACCGAAACGAGTACTAGGTAAGTTCGAATAACTTAAAGTAAACTCATAGTATGCTTAATTGCATGATTTATGAATGTATGATAATTGCATTTGGTAATGGCATGAAAATCCATGAAATGCATCATTAATAATGACATATTGATAAATGTCCCGGTTGAGGTTAAAAAGGAAGTTCGGTGGATAAACCATGATTTACATGTTGATTGAGATCCTACATGTGTTGCAAAAGGATTTAGCCCGGACGTGTAATCCGTTGATCTCAAATATAGAAAGGATCTAGCCCGGACGGGTGTTCCTTGAGTGATTGAGCCTACCAAAGAACATGTGTACACTGAGGATTTAGCCCGAAAGGGTAATTCGATTAGGGTCTGAATATAGCCTGGGCTAGTAATTCAGATCCGAGCTCATTAAGGGTGTTTGTCACTATAAGGGGTTTAGCCTGGACTGGTAATCCCGACATCACCTTATGAGTTTATATTATGGGGGATTTAGTCTGGACTGGTAATCCTACCGTAAGATGCGAGGTTCGCGGGAGTGCATGCATGAGATGATCGCTCTGATGGCTTGACGGATAATGGATAATCCATTGAGATTTCCTAAAAACTCCACGGGATTAACATGAAAGATATGTATAAAGGAAAGGATGAATGGTAAGCTCATCTAAGACCAAATTACATAATGTATTATTATGTGACTAACTTGATGATTGAGTGTATGTGATAGGGAAACCATTCCATGCTTATTGATTTTATTGCCTAATATGGTTGTATGCAAATTACTCGGTAAGTTTATTTTCCAGTTATTCGGGCTTACTAAGCATGTAAATGCTTACCCCTCTCTTTTCCCTGTCTTACAGAGCTCGAAGACTCGTAAAGATTGGAAGACAGTTGGAGAGTCAACACACTATCAACTAGTCCAGCCTTGGTAGAAGGACACTTTTATTTTGTTCAATGGCATGTATAGGACTTTGGTTCATTTTGTGATATGTGTCATTTGAATTGCCCATATGAAGGCTTGTAAAAGTTTATATATCTTTTTGTATTTGGCCATGGGAATTGACTTATTTTGAAGTAGGCTATGACCTACAAATTTATGCATGCTTATGTTTACTTGTGATGGCTTGACCATAGTTGGCAATGAGTTGCAATAATGAGCCAATCTTAAAAATGTCAATGAGACATGGAAACGTTTAATACCAAAGGGAAATAATCTAGCATGTGTTAAACAGATGATATGAGGTTTACATGCAATGAGGTTTATTAAGGTTATTTGCAAGTGTACAATCGTGTCTTGCCTTGTATCTTGGTAACCCTTAAGTATAAGTGATGTAGAGGGTGACCAAAGGCTTGGAAAATAGCCTAATACGGTCCACACAGGTAGACACATGGGCGTGTGTCTATGCCGTATGTGACACACGGATCACCCCCATGGGCGTATGTCCCCTGCACCTAAAATTTCAAGTCAGTATGCATGGTAGTAAACACACAGGTGAAGGACATGGGCATATCCTATATCACACGGGCGTGTGTCTTGGCCGTGTGCCCCTAAACGCATGCTGACGTCATAAACAGAATGCTTAAGTTTTGGACACGGGTGACCACACGGACGTGTCTAGGCCGTGTGAAGGACACGGGCCAGGGACACGAGCGTGTGTCTCAACCGTGTGAAAACCCCTGTAGGTTCGAAATGAAAAATAATTTTCATAAATCCAACACAGGTAAAGGACACAGGTGTGTCCCATAGCATACGGACGTGTGCATTACCTCCACATGGGCATGTGAGGCTGTAGTTAGAAAATTTTTCATGAACTTTCGTAAGTTCTCGGTTTAGTCCTGAGTCATTCTCAATGGGTGTTTAGGGCCTCGTAGGCCCATAATAGGGACATTATGATGCAATTTGATTTATTTTATATTGAAATGAAATTTTATAACTCGTTTTTCTTAAAAATATTCAAGTACATGTCCGGTAACGCCTCATATCCGGTCTAGGTCTTAGGTACGGGTAAGGGGTGTTACATTTAGTGGTATCAGAGCTATAATTGAGCCAGTTCTAGGACTACCGTATAGAGTGTTAAGCTTCGCTATACATGCCGTTATTCGAATATTGTTAGTGTGGCATCTCCTAACTGTTTAAATTGTTTTTAAACGTAGTAAATGTCTTCCAATCAAGCATTAGATAAGTCCGAGGGACCCGAGAGCCATGCTCCAACTTCGGTACAACAAGCTATTTCTAGTAGTACTAGAAGACTTATGTCTGAAGGCCGGGAAGAGGCTAGAGTCGCCTTCTTTGACATGATGGACGAGTGGTTTGGGGAATATTTGAGAAGTCGCCCCAACATACCACAACCTCTCTTGCCCCCTAACCAATCTGATAAGTAGTTGCCACGAGGTATGGCACTTGTAAGAATTGGTAAAGCCCCTGTAGATAAGCTTAGAAAGTATGGGGCTTAGGAATTCAGTGATAAGATCGATGATGATGCTGAGAGAGCCGAGTTGTGGCTCAAAAATACTACACAGGTATTAGATGAATTATCGTGCACACCCGAGGACTGCTTAAAGTGTATCGTGTCTCTCTTGAAGGATACTGCATACCATTGGTAGAAGACCGTATCTTCAGTGGTACCAAAGGAAAACATCACTTGGGAAATTTTCCAAGCCGAGTTTAGGAAGAAATACATCAGTCAAAGATTCTTAGACTCGAAGTGAAAGGAGTTCCTGGAACTCAAACAATGGAATAAGACTGTAGCTGAATACGAAAGGGAGTTTGTAAGGCTAAGCCAGTATGCAACTGAATGGGTTCAAACCAAGAAAGAAATGTGTAAACGCTTTGAGGAAGGTCTGAATAAGGAAATTAAACTGTTGATTGAGATTCTTGAGATACGAGAGTTCGCTGCATTAGTTGATTAGGCCAAGAAGGTCGAAGTGCTCAATAATGAAAGAAAGTAAGCAAAGAGAGAAGCTCGAGTTTCGAGTAAAAGATCCAGTGGTAAGACGCTCTCATTTCTCACAAAAAAATTAAGGAGCCAACATGAACGCTACACTTCATCGGTAGGATATTCATGTAAAGTGAGAGGCTCCAAACGACGTAATTAGAATTCTTCCTCCCCGATGGTGACTAGTGTGGGGAGTGTAAATGGCCAAAAGCCGAAGTGTAAAAGCTGCAACAAATTTCACTTCGGAGAGTGCTGAATGAAGAGCGGTGCATGTTTCAGATGTGGTTCTCTTGACCACTTCCTTAGGGACTACCTAGAGCAAACTGATAAAGAAGTGGAAGTGGCTCCAAATTCGAGTACTCCTATTACTCGAGGTAGACCTGCGAGGTATCCTAGAAGTGCTAGTGGCAGTCGAGTTGCAGCCAAAGACACTACAAAATCAGAGGCTTGAGCCCCGGTAAGAACGTATGCAATACGCACTCAAGAGGAAGCCTCTGCTCCTGACGTTATCACGGGTATATTTTCTCTTTTTAATACATATGTTGTTGCCTTAATTGATCCAGGGTCGACGCATTTATACATTTGCATGAGATTGGTGTCTAGTATGAATATACCCATTGAACCTACGAAATTTATTATCAGAGTGTCGAATCCATTAGGCAAATCTGTCCTGGTTGATAAAGTCTGTAAGAATTGTCCTTTGACGATTCATGGTCAATGCTTTCCGGCTGATTGTCACTCGCGATAAGTTTTAAAATTTATAAATGATTGTACCTAAACTAACTATTGTCACAGCGAAGGCAAGCGCACTTATTAAATAGCAGTATAGTTTTAGCAAGACCGGATGTCGAACCCAAAGGAACTAAAAGTACTAGTATTAACTTCCTTTTTATTATCTAGCCTAAGAATAATGGGGGTTTGAATTAACTACTTAACTAATCTAAGAATGCATAGAAAATAGATTTGGCGAAAATACTTTTTAGAAAATTCGATTAACTAAGACAATACCTAAGGAAAAATCCACCTAGACTTTACTTGTTATTTGACTCTGAATCGGATGATTTATTCATTCAACTTGTTCCGTAGAAATCCCTAATTTATGTTATTATCCCTATTCAAGACTAATAACGTCTAACCCTAGATTGAATAATTGAAATCTCTTTCTAATTAACACCCTAGGGTTGCATTAACTCGATTTATAGTTCCCCTTATTAGGTTTCACCCTAATCTGGCAAAATCTTGTCACCCTATCTCTAGGCGTGCAATCAACTCCGCTTAATTATGACAAATTTACTCTTAGATAGGGACTATTCATCCTTTAAACAAGTGTATTAACTTGAATCAATATCCTGAAATACCGAAGCAAGAATTAAGAACACATAATTAAGAACAAGTCGAATATTTATCATACAATTCAGATAATAATAACAAGATTCGTCTTAGGTTTCATTCCCCTTAGGTATCTAGGGGGTTTAGTTCATAACTAAAAGGAAAACATCTTAGAAGAATAATGAATACAAAACATAAAGAAAACCCAAAACTCCTGAAGGGAAATTGAAGGGAGATCTTCAGTCTTGATGATGAATCTGGCTTCTGAGATGGATCAATCGGCTTTCTTCAAGTAATTCCTTCCGACCTACCTCTTGTGTCCTATTTAGTCCTTCTTTAGGGTGTTTAAATAGGCTTTAGAATGCCTAAAAGCCCTCAAAATTGCCTTTTTCCGAATAGAACTTAAATTGGGCTCGACAAGGGCACGCCCGTGTGACATACCCGTGTGCGATTACTTCAGGCTGTGGTCTAGGCTAAGAAATTAACACGCCCGTGTTGAGGTTGTTTTAGGCCGTGTTCAAGCATGTTAGAATAGCACGGGCGTGTGTGCTACCCGTGTAAGGAAGTCTAGGCCGTGTTGTTTTCCCACGTCGGCCCATTTTCTCCATTTTTGGCCTATTTCTTATTCTTTTTGCTCTCCTATGCTCACCTAAGTATAAAACATGAAATTAAAGGATTAGGAGCATCAAATTCACCAAATTTAAGGAGAAATCATTCATAAATGTGTTTAAGCATGGGACAATAATATGTATAAATTACGGTTTATCAAATACCCCCACACTTAAGCGTTTGCTTGTCCTCAAGCAAAATCCTCAATTCACAATTAAGAATTCCTTTTTCTCAACTTATAATTCCTATCAATAATATCTCAAACTAATCCATAAGTAATCATATATTAAGAATTCAACTAAAAGAACATTAAAGTTTTAAACATTCCAAGTTGAGCATTTAATCATGAAAAATATAGGCATCTCCCTTTATTTAAGTAATCACATTTGATTCAAAATCTCACAGAGTTTAACATCCTTACTAAAGATTCACTCAAATCACTTGAAGTGTTTAAGGATAATGAATGTAGCACTCAACAGTCTATATGAAAAGTTATTCCCATAGGCTTGCATGAAAATCAAATCTCCACCACTAAAAATTAAGGTGATGCATCAGTCAAAAGGTCTTTAGAGGGTTGTAACGAGGCTTGGTTAGGGGGTGTGGTCACAAGCTGAAAGAGAATGTTAGAATCGAGATTGAATTGAAGAATTACTTAACTAGAAAAATACTTAATCATCAATTGCATACAAAAGAGCTTCCTATCAGAATATGGGCTTTAAATACTTAAGCTCAAAAACGAAAGATCACTACTCATATGTAAATATGTATGTTTTTTTTAATAACAAGTCGAATATCACATACTAACTATTAAGAACAAGGCATAGCTAAGCAATTTATTCAAATCAAATCTCGACAAAAATATGGATCAAATTAATTGAGGGGATTTCAACAATAATGAGTTAAGGGTTAATATTAGGGATAAATCAAAGAATGGCTTGTTAGGCTCAAAAAGGTTTACTAAGGGTTAGTTGTAAAGGTAGGCTTTTCATGGCATGAGTGGGTTAAACCTAAGTGCCTCCGTCATCTTGACATATCAAATCAAATGGTGTGGTCTTGACATGCATAATCAAGCAAGTTCTAGAATAACAATTCTATATTGACGCACTCAAAGAAACAGTAAAAGTGAGCATGAAAGAAATAATAGATGCTCTAAAGGCTCAAAATCTCACAAAAATTATGGTTTTTTGATGTTTAAACCTGTGGATTTCAATTCAAGGTAATACCTAAACTTGGGGAAAATAACCTAAAATTTTAAATTCTCAAAAATCAACTTATCATGCTTAATTATCTAATGTCTTAAAGTTTAAATAGTCAATGCATGAATGCCTATGTTTTAATTCAATATATATTAATAAAAATCATAAATTAATCAAAGTTCATCCTAAAAATGATATGAGAGATTTACAAGAGAACAAGACAAAATTTAGGGATTTTTCTGATAGTGATATAATTTACCCCCCACACTTAAAATGTACATTGCCCTCAATGTACAAATATAAAGTTAGTGGCAATTATAGATAAAAGATCATAAGATAGGGAGAGAAGAGAAACTTCCTGAATGTTAAATAAATGAACTCCCTAATTTGGAGTTATGTAGAGTGGAGGAGGATACTCCGGTGGTGGTAGAGGTTGGGTTCCACAAGTGCTGTGCCAAAAGAATATTATATCTCATGGTCGAGCAGGGCATGGCAGTCGTGGAGGATCTTTTCCAGTGGAGTTTGAAGTTCCTAAGTGATAGTGAGCTTTGGGGCTCTTTATAACTGTGATGAAATCAGGAACTCTTTAGGGAATATAAAGAAGAATAATTACTCATAATGCAATAGCCGAGATTAAAATTTGTTTATAAAACCTAAAAATAAAATAGTATCAAAAGGAAATAAATTAAAAAGTTACTGAAATAATAAGAAAAAAATGATAAATAACAATAGAAATAAAGATAAAATAAAATAAAATCTTTAAACATCATCATCGCCGGATGGTTCGCTAGGTGGTGGTGGCGATGGGATGTGGAGATATTGACAAATCTACTGTAGAGTAGCATCAATGTTATCAAATCGCTAAAAACACTGCTGCTTAAATCGAGTGAGACGCTCAGAGATGTCAGAATATGAAGGAGCCACATGAACTGGACGATGGGTGGGTGGTGGCTGAGACGGTGGGTCCTCGTGTTGTGGAGGGACATTATTAGTAATGTCCTCGGGGGCCTCCTCCTCATTTGATTGAATGAGGCGATACTGGGGAGGGTAGGTTCCACGGCGCTTTTCAATCATCCTTAGGCTTAGCATGCTCGAGATGCCATGTGGAGACATCTGGCTAATGAGGGTAAGGAAGGATTCTTGTGCCGCTGTGTTGAGGAGCCCGAAGTGCCAAACCAATCGAGTCACATAAGGGCCGATAGAGATGACCCCTTTCCGAAACGCTCCGTCTGATGGCGAATGGCGAGGGCGATGAAATAGGTAAGGTAGAAGACATGCCCGTGCAACATACACCATAGGAAATAGACGTCCTGAGTGTTGACGACGCCAGTGCTATCTCTCCGCCCTGTCAAAGAATGAGCTAAAATAGAATGTAGGTACCTCAAGGATGGAGGGAGAGCCGATGCCTTAGAGCAGCTAGGGTCGTAGGTGGCCGAACGAGGGACTAACATGTCCCAGCACCGTGAAGGAGAATGATGAATGTGGCGATTGAGAGCGTGAAGGTTGTTCTCCTCCTTGAACTCCTCCGTGTAGAGGCCCAATACGGTGCTGAACTCTGGGACGCTTAACTGGCGGATTAACCTGCTGAGGAGAAATTGAACCGTGCCAGGATCATCTTAGTTGGTCATTACGATTTGAAGATGGAACGTTGAGCAGAGTTTCATCGTGAGCTCGAGATACGTCAACTCGATGATCGCAAAGAAAAGTTTCCATGGGTCGGTGGTTAGGAGGGCCCGAATCGTATCAGCCAGCTGGACTTGTTCTAGTACGGCCTAATCGATGCAGCGGCCCACACCTAAGGGTTGGGCTTGAGGTATTTGATAGAGTTCTTCCTGGGGTCCAATGGAAAACTAAAGGAAGGGATAGCCAATTTCAGCGGTAGGACCTGAGGAAGATGACGCTCCCTTCTTTTTTTTTGAAACGGGGACAACGGCCTTTTTCCTATGTGAAGAGGACATCGTATATCTGCAGTGAAACTAATATGCCCAAAGTATGTTAAAATTAAATGATAAAACTTCATGGGGTTCACAGACTAATTTGACTAACATGCTAAAACAACCATAGCAAATATATCAAGTCATTATTATGAATAGGACTTCGAGAATATTGTTACTGGAAATATCTAGTGAGTGATGCATGTGGGTTTGGTAGCATGAAATACATGGAAACAAGCAAAATGGAAGAATGAAGCATAATGTATTGATGAGAAATGTCAAAACAAAAGGCATGAGTATTTCTATTATCCTAACTACAAATATTCACTTTAAAATAGTCAAATGGAGCAGAAAAATCATACAATAAGTAAAAAAAATAAACATCAAGAGTAAGTAAAATAGAAGAAAAAAGAGTAAACAAACGCTAAAGAGAAGGGTTTGGGTGTCAAAAATAGAGTTGAAGGCGGCGCACGGGCGTGGCAGAGGAGGCGTGTGGAGTTGCAGCGGCTAGGGTTAAGGATTTTAGATGAAGAAGATGATGAATAGTGATTTTTATAGATTTTGGGGCACTGATCGTGATTTTCCCATGATAAGTTTTATAAATTTATAATGAATCATTCTTGAAACTAACTATTATCACGACGTAGGCAAGTGTACCTATCAAACAGTAGTATAGCTTTAGCAAGACCGGATTGTCGAACCCAAAGGACTAGGAGTACTAGTAATGACTGTCTTCTTATTATCTAGCCGAAGAAAAGAGATTTGTTTTAACTAACTAATTAATTAAACTAAGAACTTGCAGAAAAAAGAAGTTGGGAAATTACTGTTGGGGAAAGCGATTGATTGAGACAATACCTAAGGAAAAATCTACCTAGACTTTTACTTGTTATTCTGGCTCCGAACCGGACGATTTATTCATTTAACTTGTTCTGTAGAAATCCCTACTGTATATTATTATCCTTCTCGAGACTAACAACGTCTAATCCCTAGGTTGAATAACCAAGAGTTATCTCTAATTAACACCCTAAGGTTGCATTAACTCGATCTATGGATTCTCTTATTAGGTTTTACCCTAATTCGGCTAAATCTTGTCACCCTATCTCTAGGCGTGCAATCAACTCCGCTTAAATGATGACAAAGTTACTCCTAGTCAGGGTCTATTCCTCCTCCAACTAAGAGTAGTAACTTGAAGTGATATCCTGAAATACCAAAACAAGAATTAAGAACACATAATTAAGAACAAGTCAAATATTTATCATACGATTCAGAAATAATAACAAGGTTTCGTCATAGGTTTTATCCCTCTTAGGTATTTAGGGGTTTAGTTTATAACTAAACAAGAAAACATCTCAGAATAATAATAAATACAAAACAATAAGAAAACCCAAAACTCCTAAAGGGGAAGTTGAGGAGAGATCTTCAGTCTTGATAATGGTTCCGGCTTCTAAGATGGATCAATCGGCTTCCTTGGAGTAATTCCTTACTCCCTATTCTCCGTCTCCCTTTTCTTCCTCTTCTGGGGTGTATTTATAGGCTTTGAAGTGCCTCAAAAGTGGCCTTTTTTGAATTGGACTAAACTTGGGCTCAGCAGGGACACACCCGTGTATGAGATCCCCACGCCCGTGTTAATTTGGTAGGTTCACCTACAGCCATGTCCCACGTCCGTGGCGGTTTATCATCACCCGTGTTTTGGGAAAATCTTGCCTTGTTTCCACACGGTCTTACACACGCTCGTGTGCTTGGCCGTGTTCGCCCACGGCCATGTTCCACGGCTGTGGCGGTGTATCGTCGCCTGTGTTTTGGGAAAATCTTGCCCTGTTTCCACACGATCTTACACACGCCCGTGTGCTTGGCTGTGTCCCTGTGGTAAACCTATTTTCAAGAGCTCTGTTAGTCATGACAAGTGTTAAACATTAAAATTTAAAGAAGTTAGTGCCATTAGTGCTTGGGTTGCCTCCTGAGAAGCGCTTATTTATAGTCTAAACTTGACTTACCTCTCTGTTGAATGGTCAAGGTGGTTTAAGAAGTTCGTACTCCTCATTCTTGCTATCATTCTTATCAAAATAAAGCTTTAGCCAGAAATTGTTTACCTTAAAAGTGCCGAACTTGGGATGACTTACCTCCACTGTACCGAATGGGAAAATACTAAGTACCATAAGAGGGGTTTCTTCATCCGGGTTGGGAGTGACAATGTGAGGGTCTGCGGCATCTAATAAGACATGATCTCCATCCTTAAGTTTATTTGGAGAGGTGTTGAGCTTGTTTTGGCGTAGTTTTAGTTTATCGGGTGTTCTCGATTTATGTGCTCACCATTCGTTTAGCTCCTCTATCTGTAGCCTTCGTTCTTCATGAATGGGCCCTCTATTGTTATTGGAACATGGCTCGTGTACTTCTTTCGAACTTAATTTTTGCACAGTGGATTGTGTCATATTATCAGTTTTAGTAGGATGGTGTAGATCATTACCTTCCATGTTCGACATGATGCTAGAATTATGAGCTTGATGGGTGACCGTTTCGTCTCCTACGCGAAGTGTAAGTTCACATATGCCAACATCAATAATTTTTTTAGCAGTTGCTAAAAAGGGCCTCCCTAAAATCAAAAGGGTGTTGGTCTCCTCCTCTATGTCTAAAACAACGAAATCAACAGGAAATATGAATTTATCCACTTTAACTAGTATATCTTCAATGATACCCCTAGGAAATCTTACAGTTTTATTTGCCAATTGAATGCTCATCCTAGTTTGTTTCGGTTTCCCAAGACCTAGTTGCTTAAACATTTTGTAAGGCATGACGTTGATGCTAGCCCCTAAATCAACCAATGCATTATTAACATCTAAGCTACCAATTAAGCAAGGAATTGTAAAAATTCCTGGATCTTTTAATTTGTTAGGTAGCTTATTCTGTAGAATAGCTGAGCAAACTACGTTTAGCTCCACATGTGATGCTTCGTCCAACTTCAGCTTATTTGCTAAAAGCTCTCTTAAAAATTTCATTACATTTTGCATCTGTGACAGAGCTTCAATAAACGGTAAGTTGATATGTAATTTTTTCAAAAGTTTAAGGAATTTACCGAATTGTTCATCTGAGCGGTCTTTTCTTGTCGTGTTAGGGTATGGCACACGAGGTTTGTATTCTACATTCACTGTTTTATTATGACTTACCTCACCATCACCTTTGCTTTCCACATTTTCTTGCCTTGGATCTGGTTCAGTCTCAACGCATCCTTCTTGAGCATCAACTGCATTGAGCTGTTCCCTTGGGTTCGGTTCAGTATTACTTGGCAAACTACCTTGTGGTCATTCATAAATTAATTTGGATAGCTGACCTATCTGAGTTTCGAGTCCTTGAATTGATGCTTGTTGATTTTTGAGTGCTGTCTCGGTATTCTGGAAACGAGTTTCTAACACCGAGATGAATTTGGATAGCATCTCCTCAAGGTTTGGTCTCTTTTCCTGTTGATAAGGCGGCTGTTGAAAACCCTGAAGATTCTGTAGCCTTTGATTTCCTTGACTGCCCTAAGAGAAATTTGGGTGGTTCTTCCAACCTGCATTATAAGTATTACTATATGGGTTATTTTGAGATCTAAAATTATTGTTACCCATATAGTTGACTTGTTCCTCTTCGGTTGTAGGATTGAGTGGTGGGTATTCTGTAAGCACACCTCCTCCACTTGAATCACACCTCATCGCTGGATGTACCTACGTAGAACCAAGTAAACCATCAATTTTCTTATTCAGAAGTTCTACCTGATCTGATAACATAGTGACCGAATCGACGTTATAAACGCCTGCTATTTTCGTTGGCTTAGTCCTCATGACTTGCCACTGATAGTTATTCAGTGACATCTCTTCAATAAATTCAGAAGCCTCTTCAGGTGTTTTGTTATTGATGGTCCCACCAGCAGCTGCATCAATCATTTATCTTGTCGAAGGGTTCACACCGTTGTACAATGTTTGAAATTGCAGCCATAGAAGTAATCCGTGGTGTGGGCACCTTCGCAAAAGGCCATTGTATCTCTCCCATGCATCGTAAAGTGTTTCTAAGTCCATCTGCACAAAAGAAGATATATCATTACGCAACTTAGTTGTTTTTGTTCCCAAGTGGTAATGGACCCTCGTGATAGTAAGTTCAACCATTGTTTAGCTTTATTCCTCAGTGAAAAAGAGAATAACCGAAGGCAAATGGCATCATCAAAAACACCATTAATTTTGAAAGTGTCGCACAGTTTTAAGAAATTTGCCAAGTGAGTGCTGGGGTTCTCATCCTGCAAATCATTAAACTGAACAAATTGCTGTATCATCTGAATTGTGTTAGGTTTCAGTTCAAAATTATTTGCAGCA
Source organism: Gossypium anomalum (assembly GCA_025698475.1). NCBI lineage: Eukaryota > Viridiplantae > Streptophyta > Magnoliopsida > Malvales > Malvaceae > Gossypium > Gossypium anomalum. Next base: position 26,165,151 of record CM046966.1, read on the forward strand.
ATAGCAGGCCTAATTATACTTGACTGAGTTCCTGTAAAATTAGGTTTAGCATAATCATACATAGTACGAGGAACAGGATTCTGATTTGCTAATTCAACGGGTATGGCTGGAGGTAATAGATTGTCCTGATTTTCAGCCATCTCCCCGGTTGTAGTTGATATATCCCTAGGTTGAATAACCGAGAGTTATCTCTAATTAACACCCTAAGGTTGCATTAACTCGATCTATAGATTCCCTTATTAGGTTTCACCCTAATCCAGCAAAATCTTGTCACCCTATCTCTAGGCGCACAATCAACTCTGCTTAGTTACGACAAAGTTACTCCTAGTCAGGGTCTATTCCACCTCCAACTAAGAGTAGTAACTTGAAGTGATATACTGAAATACCAAAATAAGAATTAAGAACACATAATTAAGAACAAGTCAAATATTTATCATATGATTCAGAAATAATAACAAGGTTTTGTCATAGGTTTCATCCCCCTTAGGTATTTAGGGGTTTAGTTCATAACTAAACAAGAAAACATCTCAGAATAATAATAAATACAAAACAATAAGAAAACCCAAAACTCCTGAAAGGGAAGTTGAGGAGAGATCTTCAGTCTTGATAATGGCTCCGGCTTTTGAGAAGGATCAATTGGCTTCCTTGGAGCAATTCCTTACTCCCTATTCTCCGTCTCCCTTTTCTTCCTCTTCTAGGGTGTATTTATAGGCTTTGGAGTGCCTAAGAACCCTTAAAAGTGGCCTTTTTCGAATTGGACTAAACTTGGGCTCGGTATGGACACGCCCGTGTGTGATAACTTTAGGCCGTGTTCAAGGTACACGGGCGTGTGTTATACCCGTGTGAATCGTGCTTCAATTCTGCCAAATTGACACGGCCGTGTGATCTGCCCGTGTGAGGAGCTCCAGGCCATGTTAATTTCGTGCTTTGGCCCATTTTCTCCGTTTTCTGCCTGTTTGTCGTTCCTTTCGTTCTCCTATGCCTACTTGAGAATAAAACATAGAATTAAGACATCAGGAGCATAGAATTCACCAAATCTAAGGAGAAATCATTCATAAAAGGCGTTAATCATGGGTTATAAATATGTATAAATTACAATTTATCAGGCACACGGCCAGAGGGCACGCCTGTGTGCCCTAATTTTAGCCCGTGTGTTTTGTGTTTTTTCAAATTTTGGCGCTTCTGACATACATCCCACGCCCGTGTTCCTTGGGCGTATTGATGCACACGGTCGTGTCGCGCAGCCGTGCCTGGCTTCGTTCGCTTCTCCCATGCCCGTGTATGTAGGCCCACGCTTGTGTTATTTTGCCAAGATCGACCACAGGTGCTAGGCACGGGCGTGTCATATGCCTGTACTGTTTTGGCAGGATCAACTACGGTTTCAGAATACGGGTGTGTCGCACACCCGTGTTATTTTGGCAGGATCACCCACGGCCATGTCGCACGGCCGTGGCAATTTATCGTATCCCATGTTGGGAAAAGTTCTTGCCCTGTTTTCACACAGTCTACAACATGCCCGTGTGCCTGGCCGTGTGGGTGTGGAAAACCTGTATTTAAGAGCACAGTTAGTAGGTTAGGTGTTAAATACTAAAATTTTAAGAAGTTAATACCGTTAGTGCTCGGGTTGCCTTCTGAGAAGCGCTTATTTGGAGTCTAAGCTCGACTTACCTCTCTATTGAATGGTCATGGTGGTTCGAGGAGTTTACACTCCTCATTCCTGCTATCAATTTCATCAAAATAAGGTTTTAAACGGGTATTGTTTACCTTAAAAGTGCCAACTTTGGGATGGATTACCTCGACTGTACCGAATAAGAAAATGCTAAGTACTGTAAGCGAAATTTCTTCATTCGGTTTGACAGTGGTAATGCGAGGATCTGCGGCATCTAATAATACTTTGTCTCCAACCTTAAGTTGATTTGGTGAGGTATTGAGCTCGTCCTGGCATAGTTTTGGTTTATCGTATGTTCTCGATTTATGTGTCCGCCATTAATCTAGCTCCTCGATTTGTATCCTTCGTTCTTCATGAATAGGTCCTTTATTTTTGCTTGAACATGGATTATGTATATCCTTCGAACTCATTTCCTGCAAAGTAGGTTGTACTATATGGTCAGTTTTAGTAGAATGATTTATATAACCACCTCAAATTTTTTATGTGTTATTCGAATTGCGAGTTGAAGGGTGATTGTTTCGTCCCCCACACGAAGTGTGAGTTCGCCTGTACCAACATCAATAATTGTTCTAGCAGTTACTAAAAAGGGCCTTCCTAAAATCAAAGGAGTGTTGCTATCCTCCTCTATGTCTAGAACAACCAAATCAACTAGGAATATAAATTTGTCAATTTTAACGAGTACATCTTCAATAATACCCCTAGGAAATCTAATAGTTTTATCTGCTAATTGAATGCTCATCCTAGTTTGTTTCGGTTTCCCAAGACCTAGTTGCTTAAACATTTTGTAAGGCATGACGTTGATGCTAGCCCCTAAATCAACCAATGCATTATTAACATCTAAGCTACCAATTAAGCAAGGAATTGTAAAACTCCCTGGATCTTTTAATTTGTTGGGTAGCTTATTCTGTAGAATAGCTGAGCAAACTGCGTTTAGCTCCACATGCGACGCCTCGTCCAACTTTCACTTATTTGCTAAAAGCTCCTTTAAAAACTTCATTACATTTGGCATCTGCGAGAGAGCTTCAATAAACGGTAAGTTAATACGTAATTTCTTTAAAAGTTTAAGGAATTTACCAAATTATTTGTCTGAGCAGTGTTTCCTTGTCGCATTGGGGTATGGCGCACGAGGTTTATATTCTACACTTACCGGTTTTGTTCTACTTTACCTTTACCTTTGTTTTCCACAGCTTCTTGCTTTGGTTCTGGTTCAGATGCAACTAACCCTTCCTCATTTCTAATGTCAATTGCACTGAGTTGTTCCATTGGTTTAGGTTCAGTATTACTTGGCAAGCTACCTTATGGTCATTCAGAAATTAATTTGGATAGCTGGCCTATCTGAGCTTCGAGCCCTTAGATCGATGCTTGTTGATTTTTTAAGTGCCATCTCGGTGTTTTAAAAATGAGTTTCTGACACCGCAATGAATTTGGATAGCATCTCCTCAAGGTTCAGTTTCTTTTCCTCTTAATAAGGTGGTTGTTGAAAACTCGAAGGATTTTGTGGCCTTTGATTTCCTTGACCACCCCATGAAAAATTTGGGTGGTTCCTCCAACCTGCATTATAAGTATTACTGTATGGGTTATTTTGAGGTCTAGAATTACTGTTACCCATATACTAGACTTGTTCCTCTTCGGTTGTAGGATTGAAGGGTTGATATTCTGTATGTACACCTCCTCTATTTGAATCACACCTCATCACTGGATGTACCTACATAGAACCAAGTAAACCATCAATCTTCTTATTTAAAAGTTCCACCTGATTTGATAACATATTAACCGCATCGACGTTATAAACGCCTGCTGTTTTGGTTGGCTTAGTCCTCATGACTTGCCACTAATAGTTATTTAGTGACATCTCTTCGATAAATTCGTAAGCCGCTTTAGGTTTTTTGTTGTTGATGGTTCCACCAGCTGCTGTATCAATCATCTGTCTTGTCGAGGGGTTCACACCATTGTAAAACGTTTGAACTTGCAGCCATAGAGGTAACCCATGGTGAAGGCTTGTAGGTCCTTGTATCTCTCCCATGCATCGTAAAGTGTTTCTAAATCCATCTGCACAAAAGAAGAGATATCATTCTGTAATTTAGCTGTTTTAGCTGCGAAAAATACTTTAATAAAAATTTTTCGGTCATTTGTTCCCAAGTAGTGATTGACCCTCGTGGTAACAAGTTTAACCACTGTTTAGCTTTGTTTCTTAATGAAAAAGGGAATAACCAAAGGCGAATGGCATCATCAAAAATGCCATTAATTTTGAATGTGTCGCAGAATTCCAAAAAATTGTCCAAGTGAGCGTTGGGATCCTCATCCTGCAAACCATCAAACTGAACAAATTGTTGTATCATTTGAATCGTGTTAGGTTTTAGTTCAAAATTATAGCATGCCTAACTATACTTGACTCAGTTCCTGGTAAATTTGGCTTAGCATAATATTACATAGTGCATGGAGCTTGATTCTGATTTACTTGATCGGCGACAATCGCAGGAGGTAGCGAATTTTACTGATTTTCAGCCATCTCCTCGGTTGTGGTTGAGATATCATCCTCTTGCTCTTCCTTTGTGTATCTTAGGCTTCGCCTTATTTCTCTTCAATTTTTGCGAGCTGTGCGATCAATTTCTTCATCAAAAAGTAATGGTCTCGATAGGTTTCTTCCAGTCATAAACTATAAGAACCTGCTAGAAGAAAATAAAAGAAAATTCAGTAAAAATAAAAATAAAAACAAAATTAAATTAAAAAAAAAAGCAAATGGCTAAAGTAATAAAAATCGAGTGTTCGTAATACCTTAGTTCCCCAGCAACGGTGCCAAAAACTTGATTGTCACTCGCGATAAGTTTTAAAATTTATAAATGATCATACCTAAACTAACTAGTATCACGACGAAGGCAAGCGCACCTATCGAATAGCAGTATAGTTTTAGCAAGACCGGATGTCAAACCCAAAGGAACTAAAAGTACTAGTATTAACTTCCTTTTTATTATCTAGCCTAAGAATAATGGGGGTTTTAATTAACTAACTAACTAATCTAAGAATGCACAGAAAATAGTTTTGGGAAAAATACTTTTTTGAAAATTCGATTGATTAAGACAATACCTAAGGAAAAATCCACCTAGACTTCACTTGCTATTTGACTCTGAATCGGACGATTTATTCATTCAACTTGTTCCGTAGAAATCCCTAATTTATGTTATTTTCCCGATTCAAGACTAATAACGTCTAACCCTAGATTGAATAATTAAAATCTCTTTCTAATTAACACCCTAGGGTTGCATTAACTCGATCTATGGATCCCCTTATTAAGTTTAACCCTAATCTGGTAAAATCTTGTCACCCTATCTCTAGGCGTACAATCAAATCCGCTTAATTATGACAAATTTACTCTTAGACAGGGACTATTCATCCTCCGAATAAGCGCATTAACTTGAATCAATATCCTGAAATACCGAAGCAAGAATTAAGAACACATAATTAAGAACAAGTCAAATATTTATTATACAATTCAGATAATAATAACAAGATTCGTCTTAGGTTTCATTCCCCTTAGGTATTTAGGGGGTTTAGTTCATAACTAAAAAGGAAAATATCTCAAAAGAATAATGAATACAAAACATAAAGAAAACCCAAAACTCCTGAAGGAAAATTGAAGGGAGATCTTCAGTGTTGATGATGAATCCGGCTTCTGAGATGGATCAATCGGCTTTCTTCAAGTAATTCCTTCCTCCCTACCTCTCGTGTCCTCTTTAGTCCTCCTCTAGGGTGTTTAAATAGGCTTTAGACTGCCTAAAACCCCTCAAAATCGCCCTTTTCCGAATAGAACTTAACTTGGGCTCGACAGGGGCGCGCCCGTGTGACACGCCCGTGTGCGATTGCTTCAGGCCGTGGTCAAGGCTGAGAAATCAACACGCCCGTGTTGAGGTTGTTTTAGGCCGTGTTCGAGCCTATTAGAATGACACGGGCGTGTGTGCTACCCGTGTAAGGAGGTCCAGGCCGTGTTGTTTTCCCACGTCAGCCTATTTTCTCCGTTTTTGGCCCGTTTCTTATTCTTTTTGCTCTCCTATGCTCACCTAAGTATAAAACATGAAATTAAAGGATTAGGAGCATCAAATTCACCAAATTTAGGGAGAAATAATTCATAAATGTGTTTAAGCATGGGATAATAATATGTATAAATTACGGTTTATCACCGGTTAACCTTATATTGTTACCATTTGATGAGTTTGATGTAATACTTGGTATGGATTGGTTAGCCCTGCATGATGTAAGTGTAAACTGTGGTAGCAAGTATATTGAATTAAAATGCCCAGACAGTGAAATTCTACGGGTTGGTTCAAGAGAATTGAGTATGCCGCCAGTTGTAATCACAGCGATGGTTGCTCACAGATATATGAGAAAAGGGTACGAAGCCTACCTTGCTTTTGTATTGAACATTAAGGAGACAGAGTTGAAGACTGAGTCCGTGCCAATAGTATGTGAGTATCCAGACGTGTTCTCGGAAGAGTTACCAAGATTACCTCCTGAAAGAGAGATAGAGTTTGGTATTGAATTGGTGCCAGGAGCAACTCCCATTTCTACTACTCCGTACAGGATGGCGCCAACTGAGCTGAAAGATTTAAAAGCACAGTTGTAAGAGCTGACGGATAAAGGTTTTGCAAGGCCAAGCTTTTCACCTTGGGGTGCTCCCGTATTGTTTGTAAAGAAGAAAGATGGTTCAATGAGGCTATGTATAGATTATCGGTAACTGAAAAAGGTGACTATCAAGAATAAGTATGCTTTGCCAAGGATCGATGATTTGTTCGACCAGTTGAGAGAAGCCACCGTATTCTCTAAAATAGACTTGAGGTCTGGCTACTATCAGTTGCGAGTTAAGGAATAGGATATGCCTAAAATAGCTTTCAGAACGAGGTATGGCCACCATGAATTCCTCGTCATGCCGCTTGGGTTAACGAATACACCGGACATATTCATGGACCTAATGAATAGAATCTTTTGGCCATACTTGGATAAGTTTGTCGTTATGTTCATTGATGACATCTTAATTTATTCCAAAGATGGGACAGGGCATGTGAAGCATCTGAGAACTGTGTTGCAGACCTTACGGGAAAGACAATTGTATGCCAAGTTTAGCAAAAGTGAGTTTTGGCTCTAAGAAGTTGGGTTTTTGGGTCATATTGTTTCGGGTGAAGGTATCCGAGTGGATCCAAGTAAGATCTCTACTATTGTTGAATGGAAACAGCCTAAAAATATAACCGAGGTTAGAAGCTTTTTGGGCTTATCCAGTTACTACCGAAGATTTGTGAAAGGATTCTCCATGATAGTGACTCCAATGACGAGGTTATTAAAGAAAGACGTTAACTTTGAATGGACAGAAAAGTGTCAGCAAAGTTTTGAAAAGCTGAAGACATTGTTGACTGAAGCTCCTATTTTAGCATTGCCTGAGCCGAGAAAAGAATTTGTGGTTTACAGTGATGCATCCTTAAATGGATTGGGTTGTATACTTATGCAAGATGGCGAGGTGATAGCCTATGCTTCATGGCAGTTGAAGCTACACGACTATCCGATGCACAACCTAGAGCTTGTCGATATTGTTTTTGCCTTAAAGATTTGGAGGCGTTATCTATATGGTGAGACTTGTCGTATATTCACAGACCACAAGAGTTTGAAGTATTTGATGACTCAAAAAGAATTGAATCTGAGATAGCGGAGATGGTTAGAATTAATTAAAGATTATGAGCTGATCATCGACTATCACCCGGGGAAGGCGAATGTGGTCGCCGACGTGTTAAGCAAAAAATCGTTATTTGCACTGAGAGCCATGGACGTTCGATTGGCGTTGCTTGATGATGGTTCAGTTTTGGAAGAGCTAGAGGCTAGGCCGACATTTCTGCAGGAAATTTTATGATGCTCAAACTAATGACAACGACCTACAAGCTAAAAGAAGTCAATGTGAGTCGGGCATTAAATCAGATTTTCGGATCGGTCCTGATGGATGTTTGATGTTCAGAGATAGGGTTTGTGTACCCAAAGATGATGAGCTTATTCAGAAAATATTGCAAATTCATCTGGGAAGTACCAAGATATACAATGATTTGAAAAAAATGTACTGGTGGAACGGCATGAAAAGAGTCATCTCCGAATTTGTATCGAGATGCTTGATATGTCAGCAAGTTAAAGCTGAACATCAAGTGCCTTCAGGTTTGTTACAACCTGTGATGGTTCCCGAATGGAAGTGGGACAGAGTTACTATGGATTTCGTGATAGGATTGCCATTGACCCCGAAAAAGAAAGATGCCATATGGGTTGTGGTGGATAAGTTGACGAAGTCAGCTCATTTCATTCCGGTAAGAAAAAATTACTCTCTTGATAGATTGGCCAACTTGTATATATCTGATATTGTAAGATTACATGGGGTACCACTGCCAATTATTTCAGACAGAGACCCGAGGTTCACATCGAGATTTTGGAAGAAGTTACAAGAAGCCTTGGGTACAAAATTAAGTTTTAGTACGGCTTTTCACTCGCAGACCGACGGTCAGTCCAAGCGGGTGATTCAGATTCTTGAGGATATGTTGCGATGTTGCATCCTCGAATTTCAAGCTAGTTGGGAAAAATACTTGCCATTGGTAGAGTTTGCCCACAATAACAGTTTTCAAATGCATTTGAAGATGGCGCCTTATGAGGCCATGTATGGCAGAAAGTGCCGAACTCCGTTGTATTGGACAGAATTCAAGGAAAGTCAGATTCACGGAGTTGATTTGATCAAGAAAACTGAAGAAAAGGTTAAAGTGATACGAGACTGTTTAAAAGCGGCATCTATAGGCAAAAGTCATATGCTGATTTAAAAAGAAAAGAAATTGAGTTCCAAGTTGGAGATAGGGTATTCTTGAAAGTATCTCCATGGAAAAAGGTGTTGAGATTTGGCCGAAAAGGCAAACTGAGTCCGCGATTTATCGGACCATACGAGATCACTGAAAGAGTTGGACCATTAGCCTATCGCTTGGCATTACCACCCGAATTGGAAAAGATTCACGACGTGTTTCATGTATCTATGTTAAGGGGATATTGATCAGACCCCTCTCATGTGATTTCACCGACGGAGATTGAGATTAGACCAGACATGACTTATGGTGAGAAATCGGTCAAGATTTTGGCTCGTAAGATTAAACAGTTGAGAAATAAAGATGTGGCTTTGGTAAAGATTTTATGGCATCGACACGGTGTGGAAGAGGCTACATGGGAGCCGAAAGAAACTATGAGAAGTTAATATCTGAACCTGTTTACTGGTAAGACTTTCGAGGACGAAAGTCCCTAAGGGGGAGAGAAATGTAACATCATGAAATAGGGCCTAGTCAGAACAGTGGTTTTGGGACCACAAATCTGACATTGAAATATTTATTTTATGATTATTATGAGGTCTAGAATATGAGAACATGCATGTGTTAAAGTTTCATGAAGAAATTCTATGAGTAAGGTGTCCAATTGAGAAATAAGGACCAAATTGAATAAATTGCAAATCTTGGATTCTAGAAGCAATTTGTATGAAATGGCTTTAGAATATTAATTAGAGGTCCTTAAATAGCAATTTACCCAATTTTTAATTTTTTGGAAAAAAAAAGGCTTAAGGGCGTTTTGGTCATTTGGCATTTTAATGAAATAAAATGGGAAAACAAGCCAAAAATCAGCTCATATTCTTCATGTTGCTGCCGAAAATTTAGAGTTCTCCATAGCTAGGGTTTTCAACATTTTAAAGCTCAATAGTCAGTGCTCCCAAGCCCCGTTTTTAATGTTCTTCGTATTTTTAAAATCTCGGTAGCTTTCTCTCTCTATTTCTACCCATATTTCATGCTAGGGTTCATGTTTAGAAATTTACCCATGCATGAGCTATTTGTATTTTGATGGTTTATGGAGGAATATGAAATTTGGATGTGTGCTAAACATATTTTCCTAGGTGATTTTCATGAAAAACCCCTAAAAAGACCTTTTTGTAAAAGGTGTAAAATATGAGGTAGAAATGTGAAATAATGGAGAAATGTGGGCTGTCATAAGAGGAAATAACATTCGGCTAGGCTTGGGTAATGTAGAAATTGCATGCATTTCATTATACGAGTCTAGGGACTAAATCGTAAAAATATGAAAGGTTAGGAGCAAAACGGTCATTTGGACCAGGGTTGAAATTTAGACTCAAAAATTATAATGTGAGGTGTTAATGATTTATTTTTATTGTTATAGACCCCGAGAAACAAATTCTAGAGGTCGATCAGGGAAAATGAAAGGTTTCAGAATAACCGAAACACGATACCGAAACGAGTACCAGGTAAGTTCGAATAACTTAAAGTAAACTCATAGTATGCTTAATTGCATGATTTATGAATGTATGATTATTGCATTTGGTAATGGTATGAAAATCCATGAAATGCATCCTTAATAATGACATATTGATAAATGTCCCGGTTGAGGTTAAAAAGAAAGTTTGGTGGATAAACCATGATTTACATGTTGATTGAGATCCTGCATATGTTGCAGAAGGATTTAGCCCGGATGGGTAATCCGTTGATCTCAAATATAGAAAGGATCTATCCCGGATGGGCGTTCCTTGAGTGGTCGAGCCTCCTAAAGAAAATGTGTACACTGAGGATTTCGCCCGGACGGGTAATCCGATTAGGGTCTGAATATAGCCTGGACTGGTAATTCAGATCCGAGCTTATTAAGGGTGTTTGTCGCTATAAGGGATTTAGCCTAGACTGGTAATCCTGTCGTAAGATGTGAGGTTTGAGGGAATGCATGCATGAGATGATTGCTCTGATGGCCTGACGGATAATGGATAATCCATCGCGATTTCCTAGAAACTCAACTGGATTAACATGAGACATATGTATAAAGGAAAGGATGAATGATGAGCTCATCTAAGACCAAATTACATAATGTATTATTATGTGACTAACTTGATGATTGAGTGTATATGATAGGGAAACCATTCCACGCTTATTGATTTTATTGCCTAATATAGTTGTATGCTAATTACTCGGCAAGTTTACTTTCTAGTTATTCGGGCTTACTAAGCATGTAAATGCTTACCCCTCTCTTTTCCTTGTCTTACAGAGCTCAAGGACTCGTAAAGATTGGAAGACGGTTGGAGAGTCAACACACTATCAACTAGCCCAACCTTGGTATAAGGACACTTTTATTTTGTTCAATGGCATGTATAGGAATTTGGTTCATTTTGTGATATGTGTCATTTGAATTGCCCATATGAAGGCTTGTAAAAGTTTATATATCTTTTTGTATTTGGCCATGGGAATTGGCTTATTTTGAAGTAGCCTATGACCTACAAATTTATGCATGGTTATGTTTGCATGGGATGGCTTGACCATAGTTGGCAATGAGTTGCAATAATGAGCCAATCTTAAAAATGTCAATGAGACATGGAAACTATTAATACCAAAGGGAAATAACCTAGCATGTGTTAAACCGATGATATGATGTTGACATGAAATGAGGTTTATTAAGGTTATTTGCAAGTGTACAATCGTGTCTTGCCTTGTATTTTGGTAACCCGTAAGTATAACTGATGTAGAGGGTGACCAAAGGCTTGGAAAATAGCCTAATAAGGTCCACATAGGTAGAAACACGGGTATGTGTCTAGGCCGTGTGTGACACACGGATCGCCCCCATGGGTGTGTGTCCCCTGCACCTAAAATTTCAAGTCAGTATGTATGGTAGAAAACACACGGGTGAAGGCGTGTCCTATATCACACGGGCGTGTGTCTTAGCCGTGTGCCCCTAAATGCATGCTGACGTCATAAACAGAATGCTCAAGGTTTTGAACACGGGTGACCACACAGGCGTGTATAGTTCGTGTGAACGACACGGGACAAGGACACAGGCGTGTGCCTCAACCGTGTGAAAACCCCTGTAGGTTCGAAATGAAAAATAATTTTCATAAATCCAACACGGGTAAAGGATATGGGTGTGTCCCATAGCACACGGGCGTGTGCATTACCTCTACACGGGCGTGTGAGGCTTTGCTTAGAAAATTTTTCATGAACTTTTGTAAGTTCTCAATTTAGTCCTGAATCATTCTCAATGGGTGTTTAGGGCCTTGTAGGCCCATAATAGGGACATTTTGATGCAATTTGATTTATTTTATATTGGAATGAAATTTTATAACCCGTATTTCCTGAAAATGTTCAAGTACATGTCCGGTAACGCCTCATATTAGATCCCGGTCTCGGGTACGGGTAAGGGGTGTTACAATAAAATCCTTCACCACTAATTTTAAAACCACCCTACTAACTCCTATCATTATTTATATTAGATTTTTTTTCCTAAATGGAGAGTCAAACACCGGACCAAAGGACAAACTAACACTTTACCACTGAACTAGCAGGCTCATTCTATCATTAGTTGAGTGAAACTAATATATAAATCAAATGTTCAAAGGTAGGGGTTTAGGAAAAAAATAGCAAAGAATCCAGGAAAAGATTTAAACCCAAAACCTCACACACATAAGCACAACATCTATCCACTAAACCATATTAGCACACTTAACATAATTTCACAATCCAATTCATCTAACCCAGTTTTCGGGATGTGACACTTTTAATTATTGGTGCCTCCCTCTCTCCCTTGACTCCCTCATTCCTAGATGATAACATAAACAATGATATTATAGCTTCTTTTAGTTATCAGGTTAGTTTTCCAATTCTTAGATCTTATTTTTTTTATGGGTTTCTTTTTTGTAGACTAATGAAATTGTTGAGATTGGTTTACAATTAATGTCATTTATGTGATAATTTGATTATTAATACTTTTATCATTACATAGCATCTCAAATTTTCTAAGGTTTGTTTTTTTTTTTTTTCAAGTTGTTAGGCATTTGGTAGTGAATTGAGCTTATTTGGTTAGTTGAAAGTAGTGGTTTTGATTCTATTACTAAGAATTTTTGGATTTCCCATTTTTCCTTTTGAGTTGTGTATTTTCCACATGATTTTTTAATTCATTTTGTTAGCCATAGAAGGAATGGTGAGTGGTTTTGGGGAATTAACAAGCATGATGCCCTCGAGTTCGTCTTTTTTAGGTAGTAATAATGCTAATGATGCTGGTGATTTCAAGTGCAATATCTGTTTTGAATTGGCTCAAGACTCGATCATCATTCTTTGTCGCCATCTTTTTTATTGGCCATGCCTATACAGATGGTTGCACCATCATTTGCATTGTCAAGAATGTTTGATTTGCAAGGCCCTTATACAAGAGGAAAAACTTGTTCCTCTTGATCGTAGGGGGCAAAAACCAGACTGGTCTGTATTTAAAATCGTATCCAGGCATGGAAATCCCAAACCGCCCAGTTGGGCAAAGACCAACTATTGCTGCTCTTCCCACATTAACTAATCAGTTTGCCAATTACGAGTTTGGACTAATGGATGGTTTTGTTTCAATGGCAACTGCAAGGATTGGTAACTTCACAATAGGTTTTGGAGGCTTATTGCCATCCTTATTTAATTTACATTTTTATGGATTTCCAAATGTTATCGTGTATGGAACAAGTTTTCGGTTTCCTCATGCATTCAATACAGTTCATGGTGGTCATGGTCAAGGGTTTCCTTAGCCAATAGTACGGGGACAACAAGCAGATAAAATTTTGAAGAATCTTCTTTTATTGATTGGGGTTTTTGTGGTACTTACTTTGCTTTATTAGTGAAATGCTTTTCCATTTAAGCTCTCAGCCATTTCTGGTTATCTAGAGTTTGTTTGTAAATATGATACTGTCATATTTGTCTAATTTGGCATCAACAACAACTTGCACCAATGTTAAATTCTCTTTCTAAATAAAAGCTAGTGAAGGGGTTTTTTTTTCCTAGTGATGGAAGCATTTTGTTGCTAGTAATGTAATCACACCTAATGGTTGAAGAATGGTGCTTGTGCATACGCTATTATACTATCTGGCTTAAAACTAGTTCTTTCTTTCATATCATTATCAGTCTTGAATTATCATTAGGTGTCAATCATGTTAGAATTATTAGAAAGAAAAAATGGTTTTTAACATACAAATCTTTCATTGGGGTATCCAATTATTGGACATCTTCGGGTGCACAATATATAGGGGTATGTTGAGCATGAATTTATGTCTCGACTACCTAATTATTGGAGATCATTGGTTCATCAGATACCCATGGTGAAAATGAGTTTGTTTCTACACTTTAAACCTCAAATTTTAACCACGAAAGGAACAATCGATGGTGTTTATGTTGGAAAAATCTACGATTTACAACACAATGACTGTAAACGAAATCGATTAGAAAAATGTGGTAGATTTTGAAACTTTAAAACTAATTTTATTTTCATTAAGCTGGATTTATAACGGAGATAGATAAAGATAAAGATAGATAAAATTTTAAAATTAAAATTAGGCATGCTTGGTTGCATCTTTTTTTTCCTTATCTGTAGGTAGTGATTTTTGTATAACCTTATTTGATTTTATCTAAATTGAAAAATACAAGTTAAGGAATTTTTTTCCACAAGATATCATGATTTTATGGGATGCCCTTCCGATCATGATCACATGAGATCAAATGATCATCTCAAGGAAACAAAAGATCCAAACTTAGCAAATACCATTCTAGTAATAGCAAACAAGATCTGATCCAAAGCAAGAACGAAGATTCCAAAGAGAAGAACAAGGTTGTCGATTGTGAAGTTTTTCACCAAAGCTAATCATTGCTTACTTTCTAAAATGAACCATAAATCAAACTAATTTTTATTTAATTTTTGTTCCTCTTTTAACTAATTAAAGAATAGGACTAACAATCCAAAGGAGCAAGTGATTAAAGCTCTGTGTTAACAATTTTGAGTTAGAATTCTAGTGTTAGCATCTCCTTTCTTTAAATTCTAATGTAAGTTAGCATCTCCTTTCTTTAAATTCTAATGTAAGATTTGTTTCTAATATCTACTATCTTTAAATTGTTATGTAAAATTTAATTGTACCCAAAAAGAAAATAAAGAATACAACTAAAGAAGATGAAGAATATGGTTGCTAAGTGCACGAAAAAATTTGGCTTCCTTAAAGATAAAGGTTGTCGCACACTATACTAAGATTCCACTAGTATAGTCGTTATAGGAATGTCCCATGTGCAACTCAATACCAATGCCAAGCAGACAAAATATCATTATATATGTCCCAAAAGAATTATGTTAGGGTTAACAAAATCCCTAGCCTTGTTACATAGTGCTTAAAGTAAAAGTGATATCGATTCGATTCAATTGGATTTTTTGGATTTTTTTGAATCATCTATTGTAATTCGATTCAACTTGGTTTGATTCTCAATTTTTCGTATTAATTTTTCCTTTTGGTTCCTTAAACTTATTTTGTCAAAAATGAACTTTGTTTTCTTGATTTTGAATATTATTTGACAAAATTTCTAAGTATTTTTCATAAATATTTCTAAAAAATAATATTTTTTAAGAACTTTTAAATTATTTTCACTATTTTAAATAAAAATATTTATTTTTACATCATAAATAATTAAAATTAATTAGTATATTAAACAAAAAATAAAATTCGATTTGGTTTCAAGTAACCACAACTTTTAAACTTATAATTCATAAATCGTTAAAACACTTTAATTCAAATTGATTTTCAATTTTTCTTGCTCAACCCCACCCTTAAGCACATATTGAAGTTTTAGCCCAAGTAAGAACTGGGCTTACATTCCACTAGACAATATATATTTTAATTAACTAAGCCTTAAATTAAGCTTAAGATTAACTTATTAAATTAATTTCCAATACTCAATTGGGCCTATTGTCCAAGTATTATAGCTTTGTTGATTTCCTTAAGAATCTTTTAAGTAAATTTTGATCCAACTTTTGGTCATCTGAATCATATTTATATGATTTCAAATTTTGCTTAGTTGATCAAAATTATGTTTCAAGAAATTGAGAACTTCCAAATTTCCACCTTGAAGAGAACTCTAATCTAATTAGAAATCTCAATCTCGAGTGTAGGAAATCCTCCAACTTTTTTCCATCTTATTTTTTAATCAATCTTAATGATTTGATGGTTGAATTTAAAATTATATTAGTATTACTGAATATTCAATACCTAGCGTACGAATTTGTATGTTTCCGCGTGCAAGTTTTATTTAGGCTCTCAAAGTGATTGCGAGCTTGTCAGCATTCAAGCCTTCAACTCTCAGCTCAACCATCAGTTGTAATATTTTTTATCATGTCAATTTATATCTAGCATATGCCTAGGCCATTAGGAATTTTGAAGGCCCTATGTTATTTTGATTTGTAAATATGGTAATGATGCATGTTTTGTTGAATGGTTGAAGTGATTTTGGTTTTACTTACCTTATGGTACATATATGTGTATAAATATCTCTAGTTGACTGACTATTTGTGCACAAGTTAATAGTTGGTTAAATTAGGCTATTTATGATTAAATGAATGCCATGTCAAATAGGTGTGCATTAGATTGATATACATTAAAATCGTTCTTGTGTTGGTAGTTGTTGATTTGTTACTTGGTTTGAATAGTTAAATTATGTATTTAGCTTGCCTAACTATCTACTTGTTTATATTAAAAAACGATGCATAAAATGCCATGATTTTAAGATGTTGATCATTTTTTTACTTGTTAATAGGTTCGGTTGGTATAGTGCAACTTTGGGGTGATTTAGGAAGTATTTTGGCATCACTTGCTTATTTGAAAGCTTACATTTTTGACATTTTGGTAAGTTAGTCTCAAGATACATGGGTCATGTCTCAAGACTCTATGAACAAAAATGACCAAATTGTGCATTTAATGGTAGTGATCTCGAGATAGGACGAACATGTCTTGAGACATGGTTTGCATAGTCTTGAGATAAGAATCTCATTGTCTCGAGACAAGTCAACATTGAATCTAAAATAGATTTTGCCCTATTTTGGGTCTCGAGACAAGAACCCTTTAGTTTCAAGATATCCAAACATTGAAGCTAAGGGTCTGAAACAAGATAACTAAGTCTTGAGACCTGTCTCGAGACATGAATTTCAATGTCTCGAGACACAAAGTTAAATTTGGTTCTTTAAGTTTGGATTTGAATCCTATCTCTCTATATGACCCCGCTTAATTCTAAAACATTTTATATTAGTTCATTTGACATTAATTCATCATGTTTATGCATATAATTGTGACTATATGGAAATTGTTATGATTTAATATCAAATTGCTTGATGTAATGATTTGAGATGGTCTAAGTTGCTCCAGCAACATAATGTGACGTCACACATTCATATTCGATTACTGGGTCAAATGTGAGGTGTCACATTAGTTGAAGAGCATGGACTCAATATTTCACAAGGGATTTTTAGTCATTAAATTATCATGTCTCATTTATTTCACATTAGTTAATATGCATAACATTTATTCAATTTATATCAAAATATAAAATTCAAGAATAAAATTATCGCATGTAACCTACTAGGAGATTATGGACTTTTACTACTTTAGTTTCCTTGAGCCCTAAGGAAGCTTGTTAATCAAATTCCTAAGAATGACATACATAGTTTACAAGCCTGATGGTGATCTTCTTCATTCTTCATTCTTGGCGCCATGTTTCCTTACAATCATTCTATCTATCATATCTTAAATCTACAAAAACTACATGTAACAATTATACAATATTTGAGTTACGACCGTATCTTTATATAGTCCAAACTCCAGACATTATTGTACGATAGTTAACTTTTTAGACACTATTTCGTCCATACATTTAAATTAAGATATTGTTTCAGTTAATCTTAGGTCCAGTCCATATTTTAATTAAACACATATATCTATTTAAGATAACCCTTATCCACCTTATTCAACTTTACACATATTCATATCTAAATCCAAACATGTCCTAACTCTCCACAGTTGAACCATCCTATCCTCATATATTAAAATTTATATTCATTGAAGTAAACTTAATTGAATACAGTTTACTACTCATTCTCATCCTATTGTGTGTAACCTACTAGGTTTCTAAAAAAAATGACAATAATCACAAGGTCACTCTGTTAAGAGAAAATTGCACTTAAGGTTCAAGATCGAGATCTAACTATCCATCATGACACCGAAATTGTTGTAGAGTCAAGTGTAATCTCTTAAGAAACCTTCAATGAGCAATATCTTAATGTAATTTGATAATTTCACCAAATATCTCAGAAAAGCTAAAAGGCATGGCTTGTTGTCTACTTTTAACTCATCTATATTAGTCATTGCAACTCATGATTAATCTTGTGGATCATATCCATCTTGCTTCAATCAAAGAAATTTTTTTAACCATAACTAACGGAACAATTGGGATTGTCTCCGAGTTACTTAAAATTGTGAATCCTCTCTTGATCACTCATTCACCTTCAATACGATCACCCAAGACACTTCATGAACAGTACTCTAACAAAATACTAACAACCTAACAGCCTAACAGACTCTTCACTAATTACTAATGATGATATACTCTAACATTCACCCAACTTCCTGATCAGTAGGATTTGAAGAAGACTGCAAAACCGATCAAATGTGGATGCAGACAAAGGTTTTGTAAGGATATCGACAACCTGATCATAGGATGGAACTTCACTGACAATGAGAGAGCCATCTGCCACTTTTTCTCGAACAAAAAACAAGTCAAGCTTAACATGTTTGAACTTAGAATGTAAAACTAGATTGGTAGCTACCGCAACAGCAGTAGAATTGTCACACCAGACAACTAGAGTGTCAGCAGAGCTCAATTGTAATTCTTGCAGTAAAAAAGCTAGCCAAGTAACATCAGACGTTGCAGCAGCCAAACTCTTGTACTCAGCCTCAGTAGTAGAGTGAGACACAACTTGCTGCTTTTTAGAACACCAAAAGATAGGTGTGTTTCCAAAATACACACAATAGCCAGTTTTCAATCTTTTATCATCAAAATTCGAGCCCTAGTTAGCATTTGCATAGCCAACCAGAGATAGTCTGTCAAAGGGGCGAACAACTAACCCGTAATCAACAGTGCCACTTAAATATCGTAAGATTTATTTTAACGCAATCAAATGAACACTAGTGGGTGCATATATGAATTGACAAATTCAGTTTACCACATAAGCAATGTCAGGCCGAGTGAGAACCACATATTGCAATGCGCCAGCAAGACTTTTATATTCAATAGAATCATCCAGAAAAACTACCTCATCCTTAGAAATATAGAAGAATTGATCATAGGTGTGTGGACACCCTTGGCATTAGTTAACGAACTTCTATTAAGAAGATCCAAAATGTACTTATGTTGGCAGAGATGAAGGCTCTTAGTTGACGGTCGAGTAACCTCAAGGCCCAAAAAATAATGAAGATTTCCCATGTCTTTAAGCGAAAACTCAACATGCAACTATTGAACAAAATCATCAATAGTTCTGGGTGCATTTCCAGTAATGATAATATCATCCACATAAAGTAATACATATATACTCAAGTCATTTGTAATCCGTACAAACAGAGAAGCATCAGATTTTGATAAAAGAAAACCTAAGGAAACAAGAAATTGTTTCAACTTATCAAACCATACTCATAGAGCTTGGCGTAGCCCATACAAGGCTTTCATCAGTCGGCTTTCCAAAGATTCACTATTCACCCCACATTGAACATAACTTGGAGGTTGTTGCATGTACACCTCTTCAGTAAGTTCTCCATTCAGAAAAGCATTGTTAACATCAACCTGACGTAGTTGCCAACTTCTAGAGACAATAGATAAAATAGTCTGAATAGTAGTAGGTTTAACCATTGGACTAAACGTTTCTTTAAAACTATACCTTGGTACTTGAGAGTAGCCTTTTGCCACTAACCAAGCCTTACGGTGAGCAACAGTACTGTCCTAGGTGGAATTTTTAATCAAAGTATCATATTCAACTTGTGCTGTCAATCGCCACTCCTTACTAGCAAAAGCCTCAATAATCGTGCGTGGCTCATAATCAATAATTTCAACAGACAACGCTTTGGGTTTAAAAACTCTTACTTTGGACTGTGTAACCATATGATGAGTATTACCCATAGGCGGAGGGATAGAAGGAGCAGTTGGAGTGGTAGTTGTTAGATGGTCACACCTTGAATCCTCTGGTGCAGTAGACAGAGTGTTTTGGTCACAACCAACAACACTTAAGTCAACTGGTGAGTCTATTGGTCCTGTTGTGGGATAAGAATCCATGTTAACAGACAAATTATAAAACAAAGATCCAGGATTCGAGGACTCAACAAGCCTATCAGTCATAGACTGAACAAAAGGAACATATGTGGAAACACAACCACAGGATTGGGAAGAAACCATAGAAATCTTAAGGTATAGAAACTGACATTCATTAAACACCACGTGTTGAGAGACAATAACTGTACCATTTGGTGTGAGACATTGATACCCCTTATGTTGAGAACTATATCCTAAAAACGTACAAGGCTGGGAACGAAATTCTAGCTTGTGATTATGGAACAGACGTAGATATAGGAAACAACATCCAAACACCCGCAAACAACATCCAAACACCCGCAAATGATCATACATTCGTTCCTTACCATGAAGAATCTTATAAGGAGACTGACCTTTCAAAACCGAGGTAGGTAGTTGACTTACTAAATGCACAGCACAAGCGAAAGCATAACCTCAAAACTCTATAAATAGATTTGCTTGAGCCAAAAGTGTAAGACCCATTTCAACAATATGTCTGTGTTTCCGTTCAACCACACCATTTTACTCTGACGTATATGGCCATGAGATCCGATAAACAATACCATGCTAAGCCAGAATTGCTGAGAAAGCTCGAAACTCACCACCCCAATCACTTTGAAATTATTTAATACTTTTCCCAAATTGAGTTTTGACCAACTTCTGAAATTGAAGGAAACAATCAATTGCCTAAGACTTACGTCGAAAGAGAAATAGCCAAGTAAAATGACTGCACATATCAACAAATGAGACATAATTCCAATTTTCCCACAGATAATAGACGGAAGTCCCCATCAGTCGGAGGCAACCAAGTCAAAAGGATCAGTATATTCATTAGTAGCGTTCGAAAAAGGCAATCTCTGAGACTTTCCTTTTTGACAGGCAATACAAATATTATCAAGACAAGTGTTATTCAAAACAATTTGACATTTATCTAAAACCAATTTAATAACACGGGCAGAAGGATGACCAAGCCGGTGGTGCCATAGTGCAAAAACGTCACAACTGAAGGAGCTAGTCTGAAACCCAGTGTTATGAACAGAAGGAAAAACACCACTTTGAACAAGAGTAATAAGTGAGAAATGTAGAGTCCATCATAGTAAAATTTCCCGAGTCTAGATGTCCTTAACAACACAATGAAACGAGTAAAATTTAAAGAAGACATTATTTTCTTTAACAAATTGGGAAACAGATAATAAATTCTTCCTGATATTCGACACACACAAAATATTAGACAGATAGAGCACTTTATTTTTCGTAGGCAAGCTAGAATGTCCAACGGACGTAATTTTTGCAAGGGTCCTATCACCCATTAAAAGAGGAGATATCCCTGAGTATGGCGTTAGACTCATTCAAAGCAAAGGCCTTTTTGTAGACATGATGCATAGCTACTGAATAAGGATACCATGACGAAGTCCCTATAGGCATAGGAATATAAAAATCAACATTATAAAAATTAGACCCATATTAGGTTGTATTCACATTAGACCCAGTGGTGTTTGAGAAATCCAACGCTAGTACATAAGGAACCTAAGGCAACCCAACACATGGTGGGGGATTAAAAACAGAATTCGGATCTAAGGGCCTAACTTTAGAAAGTGGCCCAGGAAGAACACGTGCTCTAGGCTTTGTTAACCACGAAACACTCAATCTACCATTCAGCCCATGAATACCTGTATCATTGACACCTAGGCGCCCAACACCGTGTCCATGACCAGGTGGGCCCCCAAAGCTAACAAAATTAGCATCCGGCCGAAGGCGTTGGCTAGCATCATGCGACCCAAAGAAATGGCCTACACCATTTGGCCTAACAAGGCCATCATGTGGCCCAAAATTTTGGCCTGTAAAAAATGGCCTTACCATGCCATGTGACCCATTAGCCAAACCATCAAAAAGGTTATGTGAAACCCTAAAATCTACCAATTTGTTACTACCGCATCTTGTGGCAGAAACTCCCACCATCGGCCATGGCTGAAACCAAGTGGAGCCGCTATCGTAAAAAGGCCGAACGAGCCTAAAACATTCGGAGGGAATGAGCAACCACCATAGGCAGCATCTTTACATTGGTTCGCAGCACCCGAACCAATACCATCGCGCGACCCCCTTACGTCGCTGTCAATCAGAGCTCATACATTTGAAGCCCAAGCCATCACCGTCGTAGAGGTGTTGTCATAATCTCGATTGAATTGATAATAACACTGCTACGCCAAGTGCCCGAATTGACCACAGATTTGGCACTGGATCTGAGAGCGAAAACCCCTTCCATGGCCACCAGTGGAGGAATGACCACCACGCACAGGTTCCACCGCCATCGGCATCAGAGTGGCCTCCATCATATCTGCATGAAATGGACCTCCTGCGCCACATGAGTCTGTCGACTCTCATATTCCAATAGAACATCCACAAGTCGTTGCATGGGAAGCAGCTCGGATGAGAATAAGGCAAGAGTGAGAACAACGTCCTACTCTGATGGCAGGCCTGCAAGAACAATCTCCACCTTTTCAGCCTCCGAGATTTGAGATCCTAATGCTTCGATCAAGGCACAGGTATTTTGAACCTTAGTCACATATTCTTTCATTGTCATATTACCTTTTTTAATCGAATGCAACTCATGTTTAATGTGAGATAACTTTTCTCCGGTCACGGCAGCAAACAATCTGTTTGTTGTACTCCATACATCGCACGATGATTTTGTATTTGTAAAACACGAAAGAAGAGCACCACTAATTATGGACAACAACCAGTACGCAAGCAACTTATCTTGTTGATGGAACAACGAAGCCTCTGGACTCGGAACCAGAGGACCCTTCGGAGATGGAATAAACCGCGGTGGAGCAGGTAAGGTACCTTCAATAGATCTTGTTAAGTCATAGCCTTCAACAATCAACTTTATGTGTTGTTACCACTATACAAAGTTTCATCTAATTTGACAGTATCATGTCGAGGGAAGCATGGAATTAATCAAGAATTTGATAGTATATTGGACGAATTACCATTTTTTGCAGAAACGGACTCAGTTTAGTTAGCCATGAATGCGCAACACGAGCAAGTCTCCAAGACTTAGGCGAAAGATACCATGTAAGTGTATCCAAGAATTCAATAGGAAATGAAATGATTAAAAATGAACTGAGAAATTGAGTTATTATTATTGCTCTCCTGATACAGTAAATCAAATGTATTTATACAATCTTCAAAGGGATAACTGCTACTAACAACTTTTGAATATTACTCTAACAAAATACTAACAGCCCAACGGACTCTTCACTAATTATTAATGATGATAAACATATTAAAACAAATGATAGTGAAACACTATTGGAACTAGAAAGGATACATGCCAACCCTGAAATGTTTTGATTTCTGCAGTAAAATACACTGTTTGGAATGCTTGTATCTACCTCATGTGCATCAAAAGCTTGGGGCCTTCCATTGTATGTTGGGCTTATACGGCTTATGCCCTTAACATGAGAATTCTCATGATAATTCAAAACTTGGAACTAGCTTCTTTTCAGCCACAGTTGTGTTGAATCATTGATGCAGATTACGTCTTTAACTTTCCAGTCGGTACTCTTTGCACATGGTGGGGCAGGGAAATTCATAATCATAATAGCTCAGTTGGTTCGTTGGAATTCATAGGAATTTCCTCAAACATATTTATTGTCATATCCCAATCTCCTTACGATTAGATTTACTGGCTGGATTTCCATTATCGTGTTTTACAAGTTCCTAACAGTTCCAATCTAATGCTTGGTCCTACAACTTAACTACAGAAGGGGTAGCCCCCATATTACCATTGTCAAATATGAAAGATCATGTTCGCTTGGACCATGAGTTTCTTCAGCTTTCACGTCAATGGCAGCCTGGAAATTTAAAAGAAAATCTCTTAGAACTTTTTTCTATCTGAGAGTAATGCTACTTATCTGATCATGAATACCCATTGGCTTAGTTTTTTTCTGTTCCTTGTTACCAGAAAAGCTATAGGGAAAAGAATGAAATTAAGCTACCTTGAGGCTAAAATCAAGCTTACACTTAAATTTATTAAATTGTAGTTTTATAATAATTAAATTTCAAAACAATAAATTTTATGTTTAGTTGGACACAGTTGTTGCAAAATATAACTTTTACATGTGAAATAATCTTGTAAATATAAAAAAAATTATCTTTTATTAAAAGTAAATCTTTCTTATTTTTGTTATTGGAAAAAAAGTCATTTTATTAAAAGATATAACTATATTTTAAAGTAGTTATTTATATTAAAAGATACAGTTTTATTAATATTATAAACTTCTTTTCATTATCTAACTTGAAGATTTTGTTAGATTTTAGACATGTAAAAAAAATGTTTATAGATTTAGTTGTTGCGTAATAATTGCATCATTTTTAATTCCGGAATTAATTTTCCATTCATTATGTCAATTAATTTAAGGTGTTTTATATTTTTAAAACATAAGCAATGTGGAATTAAAATTTTAACATTTTTTTACAATTGGATAAATATTATATATTTTTCATATATTTTAAAAGTAAAAAAAAAGAAAAGTGTCCAATTGTATACAGAATGCGAATAAATATAATGATATTTATCTTTAAAAATAAATCACATCAAATTATTTTACATAGTTAAAGTGGAAAATTAGCCTAAACTGTATATTTTGGAAAATGAAGAATTTAAAATGATGAAATTAGAAT
Organism: Gossypium anomalum; assembly: GCA_025698475.1. Taxonomy (NCBI): domain Eukaryota; kingdom Viridiplantae; phylum Streptophyta; class Magnoliopsida; order Malvales; family Malvaceae; genus Gossypium; species Gossypium anomalum. The sequence continues at coordinate 26,189,709 of CM046966.1, forward strand.
ATAATTGATGTACAGAATTCTAAAACATATATAATATAGGAATTTGAGTAAATTCTTTTTAACATTTTATCGTGTGCAGAATGCTAGTTTTCACTTTTTCTTATATGGATTTGTTAAAAAAAAATTATAAATAAAGATTTAAAAATTGAGAATTGGGATATGTTAATAGCAATCTGATTTGATATCAAATCAAAACGTGTCAAAATCAATAGCGAGGACCGAGGAATTTGAAATAAATGTCGTGTGTTCAGGTCCAGTGATTGCTTTCTTGGACTTCGAAAACTTTCGTATTTGTATTTTTCGATCGTACGGGTTTGATGCATTCTTCAATGGCCAAGGGCCCTAATCTAATTTATTGTTCAGCATTTATATCCCTTGATCTGCACCAAGTTTTTTGAATGGCAAAGTCAATCAAATGGAGTTCCCTCTGTCGTCACAGAGTAACATAAATTTGTTCAGCACGCAGGGGTTTAGTCCTTTTAAATTTATAATTAACTGAGCTCATAATCTAAAATATTTCCTTATAATTAATTTTTATTTACATTATATTTTGGGTTTCATCCTTGAATACTTTCTATAGAATATTCACACGTGTTAAATGTGTTAGATGGTTGTTACCTAGTTGCTAGTATGTTAGTCTTTTGTAACAATTTGGTTTTAAAAGTACGGTTTCAAGATCCTGTTTTTATAAGTAGAGTTTGTACATAGTAAATAGAGATATTTACTAAGTTATTATATTGATGAATTGAAATTTTGATAAACAATTTAGTTGGAAATGTGGTTAATTAAAGTTCAAGGACTAAATTATAAAAATTTAATCGTTATAGCTTTTTAAATAGAAAAAGACTTAGGGACGTAAATAACAATTAATCAAATGATTAAAATTGAAAATAAACCAATTCAAAAAGGATGTTAGTTGACTATGATGGATGGCTTCATTTAATTAAGTTAATTGGTGATTAAATCTTAAGTAATTAAGGTTAAGTTAATTAAACTAGTTTAATTACAATTAACCCATAGTATAAATAGGAAATGAAGTGGGAGGAGAGATGAAATGTTGTCATCTTCTTCCCCAAAACCATAGCAACCAAAGAAGAAAAAGAAAGCTTAAGGTTTTGCAAGCATTTATCCATACAATTAGGTATGAAAATTTAGTTATTTTCTCGTAATTTTTATAGATTTGAGGTCATGAGAGCTTGATTTAGCTACCCCATGTACTAAATTGTGAAACTATTAAAGTTTTAGGAAGTTTTCGTCGATGAAAATTGAATGATTTATGTAACACCCCATACCTAGCCTAGACATTAAGACCAAGTCTAGAGAGCTCATCACAACATTTCAGAAAAACCAACTTTTTAACCATTTAAAGTTTGACAAACGTGATCATATATAATTAAGTCAATACGGAGTCCAAATCATAGCCTGAAATCCAAAACACACATAATAATATAAGTCCAAATAAAACATTAAATAAGAAGTAAAGAGATGACCGAGCTCCTGCCACGCCGACCCACCTAAGCTTACGTGTTACCTGAAATCCATACAACAACTAAGTGAGTTTGCAACTCCATGTGTGTGTAACTTCCAATTAGAAATAATTAGTAAAGTACAATTGTAATCTCATTTACTGTAGATCATCCATTACTCAGAATTAGATACAGAATAGAAACTGAGAAAACCAGATATAGTTACATGGTATGTCAGATACAAATGTAGAACATATCAGATTCAGATGCAGAATAAATCAAATTCAGATGCAGATTTCTAACCCCATCCACTACACATTATCTCCAACCATTCCAGCACACCATATAGGGCATCAAGTACCCGTCCATCCCTACACACTGCGTTGTGACTAGATGTCACGTTTTAGAATAATCGCAACACAGCTGTTAGATCAGAATGTGATAAATCGCCACCAGATTCAACAAATAATTAAACTTTCACACTTCCTTCTTTAAATAGCCTCAATCCTGAGGCAGATGCAATCCAACAGATGCAGATATAAGTATGCGGAGTAATAGATTCAGATCATACCCAGTTAATACAACATACATTTACTCGCTTGTCTACAATCTCAACATTATATGTATAATAACAGTTCATACAAAAATAGATTATCCATGGATGGATTTCATAGCCCAGATCAGATCATACAAGCCCTACGGTAAGCCTATGTTCAACAAAAATGACGTTTACGACCCTAAAAAATTTAGAATATTGGTCCACACGCTCGTGTGTTTTTACACGGCCTAAATAACTGGTCCACGTGATTCTACATAGCCTGGCACACACCCTTGTCACTTGTCCATGTGGTCCTAATGTATAAATAGTGTGTTATACGAATGGACACACGCCCGTGTCCTTAGCCCATGTGGTTCTAATGGACAAACAGTGTGTTACACGGCCTCGGTACACTTCCATATCCTTGGCTCTTGTGAACCCTGCACAATACATACCCACACATGGCCTCAACACACGCTCGTGTCCTTAGCCCATGTGTCTCTAATTTCTAAACGGCCAATAACTCGACCAACTCCCTTGCTTTACTCAAATTGAGCCTCATTGGTCCAAGCTTCACTATTTTCATCATAATTTTTTCCTGTAAGTTCGATGACAAACACACATGTTCCTTGGGTGGAAATCCCTCCGATGACTCAACAAGCTCCGATGATGTTGTTTTTTTTTACCACAGCTTGCTTTGGACAGTTTTGCAACTTAGCTACACGATCTGCCACACAGCCTAGTACACGACCGTGTAGCTCAGACAGCCTACCACACATCTTAGCACACGGTCGTGTGACATTGAAGCCATGTTTTTCGGTGTCTGAATTTCATAAAAGAAGTCAAGTTTTCGTTACACACACTTGATACGGATTCAATGCAGATGCAATAGGAGTGATTCTAAAGCCTAAAAACGATTTAAATGTATAATTCACAAAAAAAAAAAAGCAACAGTCAATCCCACATGTCGAAAACTTCAGCTCTAACCCAAAAAGTAAATAAACTCTTACTGACAAATCAATAGAACTTAGACCATTGATGGAACGTTTTTTGCAAGATTTTCACTTAACAACTCAATCACACAATTAATGAAAATTCAAACCATAATAGTAATTTCTAACTTCGAAAAACAACAAAAAAAACCCGCGAAAACAAAAGAGAATGATGATAGAACTTACGCAATAACCTTTCAAAAATGCAACGAGCAACGGAGAAACATAAATTTAACCCAGGACAATTTACGGAAGTAAGCAAAAAGAAAGAAAATGAAAGAGGAAAAAAAAGAAGAAAAATAGAAGAAAAATGAAGAAAAAAGAAAAGCGAAAAGAAAAACGTTTCAGAACATATCTTTTTAAACAACAAAAACTAATAGTCTTTTTACCAAGTAACATAAAAAATATCTCCTTAATGCATACGAAGAGACTCGAACACAGAACTAGAAGGTATACAGAAGCTTAACCACAGATATCAAGAATTAATTATTGACAGACATTAACAGGCAAATATTTAAATTTACGGGGTGTTATAACTCTCTCCCCTAAAAGAAATTTCGTCCTCAAAATTTACCTGACTAAAATAGATGTGGGTATTGCTGACGAATCGAATCCTCAAGTTCCCACATAGCTTCCTCCATACCATGATTCTGCCATAGGACTTTAACCAGAGGGATAGTTTTCTTCCGCAAGACTTTAACATCTCGTTCCAGAATCTAAACAAGCTCTTCTTCGAAAGTCAAACCGAGCTTTACCTTAATCTGCACAACGGGGAGAATGCGAGAAGGGTTAGATCGATATCGTCTCAACATCGAAATGTAAAACACATCATAAATCTGATCTAACTCAGAAGGTAACTCTAGCTGATAAACAACAAGTCTAACACATTTCAGAATACAGTAAGGTCCAATGAACCTCGAGCTTGCCCTTACATTCGAACTGAAGATCCTTCTTTCACGGGGAAACTTTTAGAAACACTTGATCACCGACAGAATACTCAATATCCTTTCTCTTTAAAATTATATATGATTTCTGTCAGTCAAAAGTTTCCTTGAAATGGTCTCGAATCAGTTTAACAATATTCTCAATTTTGGAACTAGCTTTGGACCCAAAACCCGACGCTCACCTAACTCAGTCCAACACAGAGAGGCATGTCACTTACGACTATACAGAGCCTTGTAAGGTGCCATCTAAATGCTAGACTAGAAGTTGTTGTTATATGCAAACTTAGCCAACGATAGATAATCTTCCCAACTGCTCTAGAAATCAATCACACAGCTTTATAACATATCCTCCGAAATTTAAATAACCCACTCAGATTTTCTATCGGTCTAAGGATGGTACGCAGTACTGAAATCTAGGCGGGTGCCCAATGCCTTGTGAAGCCTATTCCAGAACCGAGAAGTAAAACATGGATCTCTGTCAGAAATAACCGAAACTAGAACTCCGTGTAGTTTTACAACTTCAGAGACATATAGTTTAGCTAATTTTTGAAGCGAGTAGTCTATACTGATTAGCAGAAAATGAGCAAAATTGGTCAACCGGTCAACAATGACCCAAACCGAATCTAATTGGCTGTAGCAGACCAAAAGGCAACTGGTGCTCAGCCTTAACCTTCTGACACGTCACAACAAGAGGCGAATACAATAATCTCTTATTTCAAATCGGGCCACTAGTAGATCTCCCGAAGATCCTTATACATTTTATTCCCACCAAGATGCAAAGCATAGGGACTATTATGCGCTTCCCATAAAATTGATTGCCTTAACTCCGCATCATTATGCACACAGATCCAACCCCTGAAACACAAAACCCCGTTGCTGTTTAATCCAAAATCAGAAGTTTCACTCGATTCAAGTTGACAAACACACAAAAGCAGAGGCTCATCACTCAACTGTTTGTTTCAGTTCTCAAAATAACCCTTTTAAAAGCATAGTCAAGACTGACCTGATGTTCCACATGTCGATCCATTCTCAAAATTAGATCAAACTCACCAAAAGGCAATTATATTAAATTAGCCACAAATAATACACCTTGAATTTCTAATGGAACCCATTTATATACTTTGTCAACTTGGACCGACTGTCCCAAAGGACTAATTACAGAAAACTCACTAGCAGTACATTCAACAAAAATCCCCAAACTTTCAGAAACAATACTAGATACATAAGAGTGTGTAAACCCAATATCAATCAAGGTAAAATAGGGAACATTATAAATAAAGAACGTACCCGCTATAACATCGGCGTCATCTCTATCCTCGAGGTGCCTCGCTGTGTACACAATCGCAAGCTGACATGCCTTAGTCTAAACTGTGCCTCTACTCGGTGCTCTTTGTCCTCTGCTAGACCTATTACCACCCCTGACCATACCAAGGCCTCGAGGGGGCTTTTGAGATGCTCTTGGAGGCTGAATAGAACCCGTAGTTAGAGTCTGTGCCGTAGCGGGCACCTGATCTGATCGACGAAGGCAATCTCAAACATGATGCTCCATCGACCTACAACGAAGACAAGCTTCTGATTTCCTCTAACATTCACCCGAATGGCACCTCCTACAATCATTACATAGCTGAATCTCAGTCATGCAGTTGGTACTTCGATCCTCGGAGGCCCGTTAAATCTAGCATGTTGCTTAGGGTGTTGAACAGAACTAGAGAGACCAAAATCCCTCTTCACCTTAACCTGACCTCTCTCCCAGTCCTTCGTCTCGCGCTTAGTGCCAAGGCTGCAAAAACTCGTTCTCTCTGAGGAACTATCAGAACCTGCAGATCATAACGCAGACCTTTTTCATACTTCGCACTCTTATCATAATCAGAAGCAACCAAAGCTCGACCATAGCTATTCAATCTAAAAAACTCGGCCTCATATTCGGCTACAAGCCTCTCGCCCTAAACCAGACTCATGAACTTGCGCCTGCGAGCCTCCATATAATTCACCCTATATATTTTCCCTGAAAGGCATTCTTAAAAGAGTCTAAAATGATCTACTCGGGCTGAGCACCCTACTCAATCGTCAGCCACCACTAATAGTCTTCATCTCGGAGCAGAGATACAGACCCCCTTAACTTCTGAGTAGGAGTGCAATCGATGTCAGTCATGAAACGTTCGGTGGCTTCTAACCAATACTCGGCCATGATAAGGTTGACTTCAGTGACACCCCTAAACAATTCAGCAACATTCGACCGGAGTTGTTCAGTAACCAACCCTCAGACTCTAGATCCAGAATGTGTCCTAGCGACCTTTTCAAGCACACTTAACATTACCTGGGACAGTGTGTCGTACCCAGCAGTAGGATTTTGAGATCCTGTCTCAGCAGTAGAAATACCTATCGACTCACTAATGTCAATATTAGGAAGTTGCCCATCAAAAAAGGCTCAGCTCGAGCCTACGAAACCCACTTCCACGACTACCACATGAGCTCATTTTAACAAATTTCTATAATGTCAGAAATACATAGATTAGTTCAATCTTTATCACAGTTCTCATATCAGTTCATATCAAAATGTTTGACCAAGCCACAGTTTCAATCACTACCATGTCTTAACAAATCACAATAACAGAACAAGAATACTTACAGGTTTAGTGTTAGAGACTCGATCCTTCATAAACCAGTTATCAGAGTTATTTGAAGAAAAGAAAAAATAATTAATGTAAAGCACATTTTACAAAAATTGAAGCCCAGTTTATATAGCATGAGTGTTGTAAACATGACTCTGATACCATTAAATGTAATACCCCATACCTGGCTTAGACGTTAAGACCAAGTCTAGCAAGCTACATCACAACATTTTAGAAAAATCAACTCTTTAACCATTTAAAGTTTGACAAACATGATCATACATAATTAAGTCAATATGGAGTTCAAATCATAGTCTGAAATCTAAAACACACATAATAGTATAAGTCTAGATAAAACATTAAGTAAGAAGTAAAGAGATGACCGAGCTCCTGCCACGCCGACTTGCCTAGCCTGTGGGTCACTTAAAATTCATACAACAACTAAGTGAGTTTACAACTCCGTATGTGTGTAACTTACATTTAGTGATAATTAGTAAACTATAAATGTAATCTCATTTTTCGTAGATCATCCGTTACTCAAAATCAAATACAGAACATAAACAGAGAAAGTCGGATATAGTTACATGGTATGTCAGAGACAAATACATAACAAATCAGATTCAGATACAAATTTCTAGCCCCATCCGCTACACGATCTTCATCCATCCCAACACACCATATAGGACATCAAGTACTCGTCCATCCCTACACACCGCGTAGTGACTATATGCCAAAATTTTAGAATAACCGCAGCATAGCTGTTAGATCAGAATGCGATAAATCGCCACAAATTCAATAGATAATTAAACTGTTACACTTCCTTCTTTATACAGCCTCAATCTTCATGCGAATGTAATCCAACAGATGCAAATATAAGTATGCAGAATAACAGATTTGGATCAAACACAGTTAATACAACATAGTTGTACTTGCTTCTCTACAATCTCAACGTGATGTGCATAATAACAGTTTATACAAAAATAGATTATCCACTAATGGATTTCATAGCCCAAATTAGATCATATGGGCTCTAAGGTATGCCTATATTTGACGGAAACGATGTTTACAACTTTAACAAAAAAATTGAAATATTGGTCCACACGCCCTTGTAGTTTCACACGGACTGAATAACTAGCCAATGTGGTTCCACACGATCATGTGATCGTCCGTATGTTTCACACGACCTAACACAAGGTTGTGTCACTTACCCGTGTTGTCCTAATGTACAAACAGTGTTTTACACGGCCTGGACACACGCTCGTGTCCTTGGCCTGTGTGGTTCTAATGTACAAACAGTGTGTTACACGGCCTGGACACAAGTCTGTGTCCTTGGCCCGTGTGAACCCTGCACAATACATACCCACACATGGCCTGAATACACGTCCGTGTCCTTAGCTTATGTGTCTATAATTTATGAATTGTGACCTATATGGTCTGCCACACGGTCCTGTAGCGTCAAAGCCATGTTTTTCGGCGTCTGAATTTCACAAAAGAAGTCAAGTTTTCGTTATACACACCTAATATGGATTCCATAACCTAAAAATAACAAGCAAAGTTTCAATCAATGACCTAAATGTACAATTCACATAAAAACAATAGTTAACCCCACATGTCGAAAACTTTGACGCTAACCCAAAAAGTAAAGTAATTCTTATCGATGAATTAACATCAATTACTCAAACTTAATCCGCTAACGAAACGTTTTCTACAAGATCTTTGCCTAAAAAACCCCAATCGCACAATTAACGAAAATTCAAACCATAATAGTAATTTCTAACTTCAAAGAACAATAACAAAAACTCACGAAAAGAAAAGAGAATGACAACAAAACTTACGTAATAACTTTTCAACAATGCAATGAGCAATAGAGAAATCTCAATTTAACCTAGCACAATTTACAAAAGTAAGCAAAAGGAAAGAAAATGAAAGAGGAAAGAAAAGAAAAACAAAAGAAGAAAAAGGAACGAAAAAGAAAAGAGAAAATAAAATCGTTTAAGAACATATCTTTTTAAACAACCAAAAACTAACAGTCTTTTTACCAAGTAACATAAAAAATATCTCCTTAACGCATGCGAAGAGACTCGAACATAGAATCTGAAAGTATATAGAAGCTTAACCATCGAACTAGCAGGCTCATTCTTGACACAAAATTACATAGAATTAAACTTAAGTCGATAGTTAAAGAATAGGGATTTAGTCAATTTAAAACAAAATCGTAAAACTTTCTAATAGTGAAACTCAAACCCTTGACCTCAAACATATAAGTAGAACACTTAATCACATATATCAATACTTAATTATTGACAGGCATTAATAGGCAAACATTCAAATTTTCGGGGCGGTGCAATTTAAGTGTGGAATTATTAGAATTTTAAATTAGATTATGAAAAGGACTAAATTGTAAAACTTAATTGTTAGTTTCATACACTAGGGACCAAATTGAATAAAATGCAAAATTATTACGAAATATTAATATGAATAGAGAATAAAAGGCCTCTAATGAATTTTGGTGAAATCAAATTTTAATCGGAAGCCCTAAATTGAAAGTTATGATTGTCCCGATTTTAGGTACTAAATTAAATAAATTGAAAATTATGTGTAAATTGGTATTTGGTTATGAATTTTATGGAAATTGATAATGTGTAATGTTTTTTGACTATTTTTATCTAACGTTGTAACACCCTATACTCGATCCAATTGCCAGGTCCGGGTACTGAAGTCACATTTAACTCGATTATATTTATAAATTACTAATCGATTTAATTACATACTTAGTTAAATCTCAAATTTCAAAATTTACTTCTACTGAAACTCATATCTTACGAGTAATAAATTATTACAAGTTTGATATTTTATTAATCCTAATAGTTATTTACAAAATTTAAGTTTAACTCTAATACAGACATATCTAACTTAAACCCTGGGGCATGGCCTCTAAGAGTGCCTCTTTATATGCACGAAACAGTTACCGTGCCCCTTCTAAAATCTAGTAGTGTTTGGCTTAGTCCCTTCACTCGATTCCCTAATCATCACCTACCCTATATACAAGCAGTAAATGTTATAAGGTCGGGACGACCTAGTAAGCACCTGTACAATGGTATTCATAGAATATTTCTTAAAATTAGGGGAAAATAAATTTTTATACACAGGTGAAAAGATCCCTAAAGCTTGTAGAAAGATTTGTAAGTTTCGACGGCATAGCCATTACCTTGTTTTCTCCGAGAGAACTCTAAGTGGACATTGCCACCCGCTTCTTTCTTAGGGTCCATGACCCTGTTTATAGTTATTCTAAACTTTCCTTAAACCTGTTAGGATATGCCTCGTCATTAATTACCCATATTTGCCATCATGGATTTGGCAACGCCTACTAGCGTTTCAACCGAGACCTCGCCATAACTGCGAATCCCTTCCTTGATCTCATTGATCCACACTGATCTCTATACAGATTTGTTGTACTATTTCGATTGTAAACTGCTTTTTAACTTAAACTATGCTTGACTTCATTCCTAGGTAAGGTCCATTTCTATTATCCTCATTCACGGACTTGAATATGATACTTGGCTGATTGAATCATCACTCCTTTTTTCATAGCAGACTTATACCTACAATGTAACCCCAGAGTACTTGCTCAACTAAGCCCAACCTACTTAAGATACTCCAATTAATGGACAATTCCCAATGGACTACTCCTGCCCAAATATTCTTAGCAGCCTCCACCTTTGGTAATCCCATATGGTCTTCACTATGCTATATAGTCCTAATCGACTTTTGTTTTTTCCCATAATTTCTGGTGAATTTTCCACTCAAAATAGTCATTCATGAACTTCCTTAATTGGTGGTCCCTGCAGACATTTTCGCGCTAACAAGTCTTAACTTGATATCCCTTTTCTTTGAAGATCTCTGACCGATTCACTGATTAGTCTACTTAGCTTAGAATCTACTTCATTGACTCACTTATTGTACCCATTGTTAGATTACTTGACAGTTACCGGCGAACTAATAATGATGGCTACCCCACACCTCGATAAGGCTATTAAATCTGCCTTGTTAAAACCAAAATTATCAAATTCCTCTTTTTGTCACAATTTAACGAATTTCCTTACTAACAGAATTCCACGCATCTGTGGACACTTTTACCAACTATTATCCTCTTTTTAGTTCACAGATTCTCTTACTATCTCATTTACTCGCGTTCTCAGATGCGCCGCGTTATTCTAAATATCCTACTAGCCGCGCAGGTCATACAATAAATTTTCCTTTTTCATGCCCAATCAGGTTTCTAGTTTTCCATTATGGCAGACTTTATATGTTGTCATAACCCAGCTATGATCTTACACAAATTAAACACATGTTTACTATCCTAGTGAACTCCATATGTTGCCATAGCCTAGCCATAGTCTTACATATATTAAACCTATATTTAACTAGTTTGCATGCTCTTTCACATGCTATTGATAATCAAATATCGTAAATGAGTATATGTAGTGTAACTTGTAACATATGATCATTTCTAATACCAATCAACCAACTAATACATTACATCCCCTATTAACATGACTTGGACTCGAATAGAAACAAGGATACTAACCAACACACCAAATTTGGCACCTAGAGCCTCGTTGGAATGTAATTTCAATGTTGTCTGGTACAGTGGTTTTGGGACCACAAATCTGATGAGTAAGTTCATATAATTAATATTTAAATTATACGAGTCAATAATAAATTTATTGTAACACCCCTAACCTGTATCCATTGCTGGAGCAGGGTTATGAGGCATTACCAAATAACACACCTCATTCACATACATTTATACATTCATACTCAAAATCCATTCAAACATTCACAACGTCCCTTGTAAGGCTCTACGAGACCTTAAAACATGCTTAAAAGTGATTCAGGACTAAACCGATAACATTTGAAAACTTTGGGAAACTTAGAAAATTTTTAAACATATAAGGGTCACACCCCGTGTGAACAGGCCGTGTGCCTCACATGGTTACCAGACACGCTCGTGTCACAGGCCGTGTGAAAACAGGGTATACATACTGACTTGTACCACACGGCTGAGGACACGCCCGTGTGCTAGGCCGTGTGAAATCTAGAGGGGTTACTGACTTGGCCATACGGCCGGCCATACACCCATGTGCCAACCCGTGTGATACACACGGCTAGTAGACACACCCATATGTCTAGGCCATATCAAAACTGTGGGGTATACTGCCTTAATTCGAAAGGGTACCCCAGGGGACACACGGCTGTACAGCATGACTGTGTGTCGCACATGGTTGAGACACATGCCCGTGTCTTCGCCCGTGTGGACAAAAATAGGCCATTTGTAAAGCCAATTTGCCACCCTTTTCTCATGCACACAAAGTAACCATATTGGTACCAATTCAACACATATATAAGCAACCAAAACAGGCCAATTCATACACATATCATCTCATCTATATTTAACCATTTCAACTACTTAATTCCATAATAAAAAACATACCAAATTAATATTCCACAATCATCAATCTCATAATCAAACCACAATATGCCAATCTTCCAAGCATTAATACATCAACTACTAATTAACCAAATAAACAACCATTTGGCTATATCAACAACTACGGCAAACATACCAAAACAAGCTAACATATAATGCATTATATACATCACATATATCACTTATCAAACATATAATTCAAGCCAACTTATATGGCCATATACACCAACATTTACAAGCCAAAACTCATCGCTAATAACATAACTCAAAATACACCAGCCTATAAAACATAAACAAATAACACACGGTAAGCTTCATAGCTTAGTAAGTTCGTACTAAATATACTCAACAGTTCATAATATACAGATCATCAATTCATACTAATTAATATCTAAATCTTGGTGACCAACAAACTTTCTTCATACTTACTCAAGTTTATGAACAAGTTCATAACTTCTTCTATTTAGATTTCATGCTTTATATGTACATACTTATACAAATTCATATCGAACGCAAACCTTTATGTGATACTGTCAAATACTCGATATCTCGCACACTAAGTGCCAAAGCATAGCTGAAGCTATTATAATCTCGTGCAATAAGTGCCTTTCATAGCCAAAGCTTTCTTAATCTCGCACACTAAGCGCCATATATATAGCCAAAGCTATTCTGATTCTCAAACTAAGTGCTTTATATAGCCGAAGCTATCTCGATACGCACACTAAGTGCCAAACATAATCGATTCTTTGTCATACACAACCATCGTCTCATATATATATATAATTTATGCAATATTAAAGCATTAAAAACATAATTGTAACAATGTTTATCACGTACGAAGTTACCTCAGACATAAAAACGACGAAACTAGTCGATTAGTCGAGTACTTTATTCTTGCCTCGATCTAAGTCCGGGTTCCTCTTTTCTTGATCTACATTATAACAAATTCAATTCATTTAATCACACAATCTTTCAATTTATTCCACAACACACATTTGGGCATTTTTACACATTAGTCCCTAAACTTTCACATTTAATCAATTTAGTCCCTATTTCTCAAATACATCAAATTCACACAATTCAATTTAATCCATGCTTAGCTGAATTACCATAATACCCCTAGCAGCCATATTTCATGTTTATTCATACTTTTAACCCCATATTTTCATCTTTTTACAATTTAATCCCTAATTTGTATTTTTACCAAAAATCACTTAACAAAACATATTAATCTATCAACAATTATTCATTTTCCATCATCAACACTCAAAAACATCAAGCTATCATCATTGGCAACTCACAAATTCATCAACCAATTCAAAAATTGAGGCATGGGCTAGCTAGTACTCAAAGCAACGATCACAAAAACGTAGAAATCATAAAAAAAACCGAGCAAAATACATACCTTAATCAAAGAACAAGCTAGCCGAATGAAAACCTAATCTTTTGGATTTCTTCTCTTTTAATTTTCGGTTGGAAAAGATGAGAAATAATGAACCATTTTGTTATGTTTTGTTATAATTAACTTAATTATATAATTACCATTTTAACCTTAATTAAAATATTAACAAAACATTTAATGGTTGGCCATTTATGTCAAATTCCACTAATCATGGTCTAATTACAACACAAGGACCTCACATTTAATAAACCATAGCAATTGGGCACTTTTAACTATAGCATGCTATTTTTGCATTTTACGTGATTTAGTCCTTTTCTCAATTTAAGCACTCAAACGTTAAAATTAGCTCACAAAATTTTCGCACATATATATTAACATGCTATAAACACAAAAAAAAATATTAAAATATTTTTTTAACCTCGGATTTGTGGTTCTGAAACCACTGTTCTGATTTAGCTAAAATCGGGTTGTTACAACTCTCCTCCGTTAGGGATTTTCGTCACCGAAAATCTTAACGGTGAATAGGTTTGGATATTGCTTTCTCATAGCATCCTCGGGTTCCCACATAGCTTCTTAAACCCTGTGTCGATGTCATAATACTTTCATTAATGCTATTCTTTTATTTTTCAACTCTTTAATCTCACGAGCTAAAATTCGGATCGGTTTTTCATTGTACAATAAATCTAACTGAATCTCAACTTTGATCGGGGAAATAACATGCAAAGGGTCAGATCTGTATCTTCTTAGCATCGATACGTGAAATACATTGTGAATCTTTTCTAACTCAGATGGTAATGCTAGCCGATAAGCAACTGGTCTGACTCGCTCAATAATCTCATACAGTCCGATGAATCTCGGACTCAATTTGCCTTTACGACCAAATCGAAGTATTTTCTTCCACGGAGATACTTTCAAAAACACTCTATCCCCAATCTGAAACTCAATATCTCTCTGTTTCAAGTCTGCATATGATTTTTGACAATCTGGCGTTGCTTTCAAACTATCACGGATCACTTTCATTTGTTTCTTCTATTTCTATAATCAGATCGACCTCGTGAATCTTCTTTTCGCTAAGTTCAGTCCAGTACAACGGTGTTCTACACGTACAAATGTATAGAGCTTTGTACGGTGCCATTTTAATACTCAATGGAAACTATTGTTATATGCAAATTCAATCAACAACAAATACTTTTCCCACGTACCTTCTGTAACACACCTAACCCGTATCCGTCGCCGGAATAGGGTTAAAGGCATTATCGAACATATCGAAACATTCACAGATGCTTAAGCATTTCATAATTAAAACATATAATAATCATACACAATTGTCCCTTATATATATCTACAAGACCTCAAACATGCTTTAGAAAGGGGTCGAGACTAAACTGAGCTCGTACAAAAGTTTTCAAAACTAAACCATTTTTCAAAGTTGAACAGGTCACACGCTCGTGTGGACAGGCCGTGTGCCTCACACGGCTTTAGACACCCCCGTGTGTCTAGGCCGTGGCGAAATACGGCATACATACTGACTTATCCACACGGCCGGAGACACACCCGTGTGCCTTGGCCGTGGTCGAAATTGACTTGGGTCACACGGCTGACCACACGCCCGTGTGTCTCTCCTGTGTACCCTTCGAAATGGCCACATACACCCATGTGCCAAGGCTGTGTGCCTTACACGGCAATCAGACATGCCCATTGTGTCTAGGCCGTGCTTAAGATTGACTTACTTCTAAAAGAAATATTAAAGGACACGGTCAAGACACACGCCCGTGTGCTTAACCATGTGGGCAAATAGAGGCTAATATTCACCAAATAGAGGCTAATAACTTACCAAATTGACCAATTCTCTTGGCTATTCTTGATCATATCATATTAGCATAATTGCATCACATAATTCATACCAAAAACTCATTCACATACACAACCAAAACCAAGCCATTTCACATGGCTAATATTCACAACTCAAAACATATTGACATAATTCTAGCCTATAAATGCCATACTTCAATATACATATTTTCAAAAAGTACTAAAATAGAGTTCGATAGTGTGGTGATGATCCTCTACGATCCCCAAGCTCCCAATAGCTTCGATATCTATAAAACAGTTGAAAAACACACAGAGTAAGCTTTCAAAAGCTTAGTAAGCCATGAACAAATAAACTTATCATTCAAAACATGAAAATATCATTAAATTACATATACTCCATGGCCAAATACTATCTCAAACCACATAGTTCATATACATTTCACATATTCCCAATTCATTTACACATATAGCATATTTTCTCATACTTATAACGCATATCATCACTTGTACATATACTTACCTTTTATTCTCGAACATGGTATACATTTCAAATGTACCTGAATCGAATAAAAATTCACATAGTCATCATTTTCTCGGAATTACCCATTGAACCGTTAGGAATCATAAGGATACACGAATAGCTCAGAAAGCTCGTACAATGCCAACGTCCCAGACATGGTCTTACATGTAATCAAATATCGATGCCAATGACCCAGACAGGGTCTTATACGAAATCAAATATGGTGCCAACGTCCCAGACATAGTCTTACACGTAAATCATAAGTCGATGCCAATGCTCCAGACGTGGTCTTACACAAAAACACATATCGGATCCTATGTCATGACATATGTATCCTAACCATTCCTATGGTTCGTATGGGCTTTTCAAATGTCAGAACTTTGTTGATACTTTTTCAGATATTACATATTAAAGGAATAAAGCCATTCATCATTGTTTAATAGCATATAAGCATAAATAAACCATTTCAAATACATTTATTTGTACATAGACTTACCTCATACGGATTCGGACGAACAGAGTCGACTATTCAACTACTTTGGACTTTCCCCGGTCTAATTTCGTTTTCTTTGGTTCTTGATCTAAATCAATTCAAATTTAACTTATTCAAACTTATATTCATTCATATCAATCCAAAAACACCTATTTAGGGAATTTTACAAATTAGCCCTCACATTTACACATTTTAATACTTTAGTCCTTAATTCACAAAATCACAAAATACACCAAATTTCTTTAGACATATGCTTAGCCAAATATTCCTAATGTTCATATAAGTCCACATATTTCATTTATTTCACATTTTAGTCCCTCAAAATCTCCTTTTTACTAGCCCAAATTACTCAAATTCATCAAAAATTCAAAGACAAAACATGTTAGCCCAACATCAAGCTTCCATATACTATCATCAAACATCATAAAACTCATTATTTTATCAATGGAATAACTCAAAATCATCAACAAAATCAGAAATTGAGGCATGGGCTTAGTAAAACACAAAGCAACGATCACAAAAATGTAGAAATTATCGAAAACCGGTCAAAAACACATACCTAATTGATGCTTGCAAGTGTCAAATGTTTGAAGACTTTAAAACCCTATTTTCCTTCTTCAATTTCGGCTAAATAAAGAATAATGGCCTTATTTTCATGCTTTTGTTTTATTTAATCAACATTATTAATTATTTTTACCATTTTACCCTTATATTAAAACTTTAATAAACCATTATATAATGTCCAACTAAGTCATTTAATGCATTCCATGGTTAAATAACCACATAAAGACCTCAAAAATAAAAAGCCATAACAAATAGTCACTTTTAACAAATAGAACACATCTTTTACATTTTACGCGATTAGGTCCTTTTATCAAATTGAGCACACAAACGATTAAATTTTCATACGAAATTTTCACACATACTAATTCATATATAATAGGCATGAAAAATAATATTAAAATATTTTTTTTACTCCCAAAACTAGTATTTCGACTAGGGTCTAAACCGGGCTGTTACACCTTCAAACTCAAGAATGCAACATCTCAACATATCCTTGAGTGTTTGAATAACTCACTCGGATTGACCATCCGTCTGCGGCTGAAATTCAGTACTGAAATATAGCTTTTTACCCAGTGCATCTTGCAGTTTCTTCCAAAATCTCGATGTGAATCTCGGATCTCTATCCGAAACAATAGAAACAGGTACTCTGTGTAATCTCACAACCTTAGAGATATACAACTCAGCTAACTTTTCAAGCGAATATTTCATTCGTACTGAAATGAAATGAGCCGATTTTGTCAATCTGTCAACTATAACCCAGATCGCATCTTTCTTACTCAGAGATAGGGGTAAACCCGAAATAAAATCCATAGTCACTCTGTCCCATTTCTACTCGGGAATCATGATAGGTTGTAATAAACCTGACGGCACTTGATGTTTTGCTTTGACTTGCTGACAAATCAAACATTTAAAAATGAACTCTAAAATGTCACGTTTCATACCATGCCACTAATAGAGCTATTTCAAATTGTTATACATTTTCGTGCTTCCCGGATTGACAGATAAACGACTACTATGTGCTTCATTCAGAATCATCCGAATCAACTCTGAATTTCTCGAAACACATATTCAACCTCTGAATCTTAAACAATCATCAATGTCAACTTGAAATTCTGAATCAAGGTTCAAATCACATTGAGCTCGTTTTGCTAACATTTCATTATCAACTTTCTGAGCTTCACAAATCTGCTGTAAAAATAACGGTCTCGCTTTCAACTCAACAACAATCGAACTATCATTAGATAGTACCAACTGTATATTCATTGCACATAGAGTAAACAAAGATTTCTGGCTTAATGTATCAGCCACCACGTTTGCTTTTCCCGGATGATAGTCAACCACTAGCTCATAATCTTTTAGCAATTCTAACCGTCTCCGCTGTCTCAAATTTAAATCTTTTTGAGTCATCAAATATTTCAAACTCTTGTGATCTGAATAAACATGGCATTTCTTACCGAACAGATAATGGCGTCAAATCTTCAATGCAAACACAATGGTTGTTAACTCTAAATCATGCGTCGGGTAATTTTTTTCATGCGGCTTCAACTGTCTTGAGGCATAAGCTATGACTTTGCGTTCTTGCATCAAAACACAGCCTAGACCATTCAACGATGCATCACTACAGATCACAAATTCTTTATACAATTCTGGTTGTATTAATACTAGTTGCATCACTTCAGTCAAAAGAGCTTTCAGCTGATCAAAACTTTTCTGACATTTCTCTGACAATTCAAATTTTACATCTTCCTAAAGTAATCTCATCAACAGAGTTGCAATCGTCGAAAAGCCTTTTACGAACTGTCTATAATAGCCAGCTAGTCCCAGAAAACTGCAGACTTCAAATATATTTCTCAGAGGCTTCCAATCCATTATTACAGAAATCTTGTTCGGATCAACTCGAATACCCGATGCTGACACAATATGCCCTAGAAAGCCAACCTCGCGCAACCAGAATTCTTATTTACTGAACTTTGCATATAACTACTTATTACATAGAGTCTACAATACAATTCTTAAATGCTCAGCATGCTCAATTTCATCTCGTGAATATATTAAAATATCACCTATGAACACAACAACAAATCGATCTAGGTACGGTCTAAAAATTCGGTTCATTAAGTTCATAAAGGCAGCATGTGCATTCGTTAGTCCAAAAGGCATAACTAAGAATTCATAGTGACCATATCTTGTTCTGAATGCAGTCTTCAGTACATCAAAAACTTTAAATCTTAACTAATAATAACCTGATCTCAAATCTATCTTTGAAAACACTGTAGCCCCTTTCAATTGATCAAAAAAATCATCAATCCGTAGTAGAGGGTATTTGTTCTTGATTGTCACTTTATTCAATTGTTGGTAGTCTTTACACATTCTCATCGTGCCATCTTTCTTTTTCACAAACAACACAGGAGCACCCCAGGATGAGAAAATTGGTCTTGCAAACCCTCTGTCTGTCAGCTCTTGCAACTGAGCTTTCAATTCTTTTCACTCTGTCGGTACCATTTGATACGGAGCTATCGATATCGGCGTAGTTCCTAGCACTAATTCAATGCCAAACTCAACCTCTCAGATTGGTGGTAAACCTGGTAACTATTCAGGAAACACATTCGGATGTTCACGCACAACTGGCATTGATTCAATCTTCTTTTCAATCACTTTCGTATCAAGCACATAAGAAAAATAAGCTTCACGACTCTTTCTCACATATTTCTGAGCTAACATCGATGAAATCATTGCTGGCAAGCCATTCAAATCATCTGACTCAATTCAGATAATCTCATTATTCTGACATTTCAAATCTATCATTTTTTGTTTGCAATTCACAACAACATCATGTAGTGTTGACCAATCTATACCCAGAATTATATCAAATTCATCAAATGGTAACAACCTCAAATCGGTCGGAAAACAAAAATCTCGAATCATCAACAGACAGTTCTTGCACACTTTATCAACCAATACACATTTTCCTAAGGGGTTCGATACTCTAATTACAAATTCAGTAGACTCTACAGGAAAAGTCTTACTGGATACTAAATTCACACATATATACGAATGAGTAGATCTTGGATCTATCAATGCAATCACATTAGTATCATAGAGAGTGAAAGTACTAGTAATGAAGTCCGAAGATGACATTTCTTTGCAAGCACGAATAGCGTAGGCTCTAGCAGGTGCTCTGGCCTTAGATCTCGCTATAGAATCTCTTGTTGTACCACGGTTACTACTTGTATTTCTCGTATTTCTTGGCAGCCTTCCTCGAGTAGCTGTGTTGTTCGATTTTCCATTCTGAGATTTATCTTTTTCAATTAACTCAGGACAATCTCTAATAAAATGATCTCGTGAACCACAACTGTAACGAGTACTATTATTATTTTTCACCCAGCAATCTTAAAAATGCCGTCTTCCACATTGTTGACACTCGGGTTTAACATCTTTTATGTTATCAATACTCGATACCGATGTGGCTTAAGCTTTAGGGTTGGTGTATTGCTTTCCGCAATCTCTATTCTGATATCCCACTGAAGCAGTCAATCGGTTAAAATAATCTCTAGATTTTTTCGACGAGGAATGATAAGATTTACTTATCGATCTCTTCCTCGAATTTCTTGCCTCTGAATCAGCCTTTCTCTTTTCTCGGCTAAAATCTTCAGCTTTGTATGCCCGTTCAACTAGCACAACAAATTCTTTCAAATCTAATATCCCGACTAGAAGTTAATATCTTCATTCAGCCCATTAATAAATCGCTTACACATTATTTCTTCAGTTGAAACATATTCCCGAGTGTACTTGCTCAACCGTACAAATTCCCTCTCGTACTCGGTTACATTTATGAGGCCTTGTTTCAATTCTAAAAACTCTTTATGCTTTTGATCCAAAAATCGTCAACTTATGTACTTTTTTCGGAACTCGATCTGAAAGAATTCCCAAGTAACTCGTTCTTTAAGAACCACAGATGTCAATGTTCACCACCAATGGTATGCATTACCTCTAAAATACCACACATTTGATACATTCTTCTGGAGTACAGGACAATTCCTCGAATACCCGAATCGTGTTTTCGAGCCAAAACTCAACTCTCTCAACATCATCATCAACTGTAGCCTGGAACTCCTCAGCCCTGTGTTTTCAAATCTTATCAATAGGTGGCTTACTCAATCGAATCGGATCTATCACCTGTGGCACAACTGGGACTTGTTGAGGAACAGGTGGAGGTGGAGGTTGTTGAGCAGACAGATTCGTTCAAACGAACTCCGTAAACCATTCATTCATTATCTGGAAGAAGGCTTGCTTAGCCTCTCCCCCTTGGCTACTAGTTACGAGTTTAGAATCAGATTGTACTACCTCTTGAGCGGGAGCAGGTGCATTACTTTCAACATCGTTAGCTACGGCTCGATTGAGATCTATTTGCTATATAAAAACACATTTTAACTGTCACAAATCATCACACTATCGTAGTTTATATATATGGCATGTATAGCTAGACTCTCACACGCTACGTTAGTCCTAGAATCAACTAAACTGTAGCTCTGATACCAATTAAATGTAACACCCCTAACTTGTATTCGTCACCAGAATAGGGTTACGAGGCATTACCAGATAACACACCTCATTTACATACATTTATACATTCATACTCAAAATCTATTCAAAACATTCACAACGTCCCTTGTAAGGCTCTACGAGACCTAAAAACATGTTTAAAAGTGGTTCAGGACTAAATCAATAACATTTGCAAACTTTGGGAAACTTAGAAAATTTTCAAACATATAAGGGTCACACGCCTGTGTGAACAGACCGTGTGCCTCACACGGTCATCAGACACGCCCGTGTCACAGGCCGTATGAAAACAGGGTATATATACTGACTTGTACCACACGGCTGAGGACACGCCCGTGTGCTAAGCCGTGTGAAATCTAGAGGGGTTACTGACTTGGCCACACGGCTGGCCACACACCCATGTGCTAGCCCGTGTGATACACACAGCCAATAGACACGCTCGTGTGTCTAGGCTGTATCAAAACTGTAGGGTATACTGCCTTAATTCGAAAGGGTACCCCAGGGACACACGGCCGTGCAGCATGACAGTGGGTCACACAGGGCTGAGACACATGCCCGTGTCTCTGCCCGAGTGGACAAAAATAGGCCATTTGTAAAGCCAATTTGCCACCCTTTTCTCATGCACACAAAGTAACCAAATTGGTACCAATTCAACACATATATAGGCAACCAAAACAGGCCAATTCATACACATATCATGTCATCTATATTTAACCATTTCAACTACTTAATTCCATATTAAAAAACATACCAAATCAATATACCACAATCATCAATCTCATAATCAAACCACAATATGCCAATCTTCCAAGCATTAATACATCAACTACTAATTAACCAAATAAACAACCATTTGGCGATATCAACAACTATGGCAAACATACCAAAACAAGCCAACATATAAGGCATTATATACATCACATATATCACTTATCAAACATATAATTCAAACCAACTTATATGGCCATATACACCAACATTTACAAGCCAAATCTCATTGCTAATATCATAACTCAAAATATACCAAGATGACACTAGCCTATACATGTCATATACCATATATATATAAAGCTCAAAAGTACCAAAAAAATGACCGATAGTGTGATGACGCTTCCCGACGATCCCCAAGTCCAAGTTAGCTTTGATTCTCTATAAAACAGAAATAAATAACACACAGAAACAAATAACAAATAACACACTAAGTGCCAAAGCATAGCTGAAGCTATTATAATCTCGTACACTAAGTGCCTTTCATTGCCAAAGCTATCTCAGTCTCACACACTAAGTGCCATATATATAGCCGAAGCTATTCCGATTCGCACACTAAGTTCTTTATATAGCCGAAGCTATCTCGATACGCACACTAAGTGCTAAACATAATCGATTCTTCGTCGTACATAACCATTGTCATATATATATATATAATTTATGCAATATTAAAGCATTAAAAACATGATTGTAACAATGTTTATCATGTACGAACTTACCTCAGACGTAAAAACGACGAAACTAGTCGATTAGTCGAGTTCTTTGTTCTTGCCTCGATCTAAGTTTGGCTTCCTCTTTTCTTGATCTATATTATAACAAATTCAACTTATTTAATCACATAATCTTTCAATTTAGTCCACAACACACATTTGGGCATTTTTACACATTAGCCTCTAGACTTTCACATTTAATCAATTTAGTCCCTATTTCTCAAATACATCAAATTCACACAATTCAATTTAATCCATGCTTAGCTGAATTACCATAATACCCCTAGTTGCCCATATTTCATGTTTATTCACACTTTCAACCCCATATTTTTATCTTTTTACAATTTAATCCCTAATTTGTATTTTTACCAAAAATCACTTAACAAAACATATTAATCTATCAACAATTATTCATTTTCCATCATCAGCACTCAAAAAATCAAGCTATCATCAATGGAAACTCACAAATTCATTAACCAATTCAAAAATTGAGGCATGGGCTAGCTAGTACTCAAAGTAACGATCACAAAAATGTAGAAATTATTAAAAACTGAGCAAAATACATACCTTAATCAAAGAACAAGCTAGCCGAATGAATACCTAATCTTTTGGCTTTCTTCTCTTCTAATTTTTGGTTGGAAAAGATGAGAAATAATGAACCATTTTGTTATGTTTTGTTATAATTAACTTAATTATATAATTACCATTTTAACTTTAATTAAAACATTAACAAAACATTTAATGATTGGCCATTTATTTCAAATTCCACTAATCATGGTCTAATTATATCATAAGGACCTCACATTTAGTAAACCATAGCAATTGGGCAGTTTTAACTATAGCATGCTACTTTTTCATTTTACGTGATTTAGTCCTTTTCTCAATTTAAGCACTCAAACGTTAAAATTAGCTCACGAAATTTTTCCACATATATATTCACATGCTATAAACACCAAAAATAGTATTAAAATAATTTTTTGACCTTGTATTTGTGGTTCTGAAACCACTGTTCTGATTTAGCTAAAACCAGGCTATTATATTTATCTTGAATTTTGATTTAATGAATTCTATCTAATTGAATTAAAAGTTAGTATAACTGTAATGGTTTTTTAAAATAAGGTACCGTGACCTCGTTTTCATAATTTAAGGCTATAAATATTTTAATAAAAATATTTACAGAGTCGTATTATATGTGAATTGTAGTTGGGTCTGGTAATTTTGACAATTGGTTTCTTAGTTAAGGTAAAAGGATTAAATTGTAAAAGAGGTAAAAGCTAATTGCTATAGATTTTAAATAGTAAAGGGACCAAAATCATAATTAAAAAATGGTTAAAAATTCGAAGTGGTGGTAAACATGATTAAATCTACTAACTTTTGGGTTATTTGCTTATTAGTTCTAATTAGTTTAGGATTAAATTAAAATTTAGCTTGTTTAGTTAAATTTTAAAATAATTGAGTGGTAAATATACCATAGGCGATGATTGTGGACGATAATGGGCTTGGAATTATTAAATTTGAATGATAATTAAAGGGTAAAAAGGTAAATAAACTTTATAAACAAAATTAAAATAAAAGAACCATCTTCTTCATTAAGCCAAAAAAATGAATTATCAATTAGAGAAGAGAAGAGAATTCGACCAAGCTAGGGCTTATATTTGGTTAGGTAATTCTTGCCCCTTTTTAGTAATTTTTTTTGTTTTTTAGCTCGTATTACCTTAATCTAGCTAACCCAGGGACTAATTTGTAAAACTGTTAAATGTTTTGAATTATGCCATTGATGATTTTGGTGTGTTCTTAAATTTTTATGATATATTATTAATCTTGATTGACAAATGGGACTATTTGTAAAGTAATTTTTAGTAATTTTAATGGTTAAGAACTAAAACGTTAAAGTGATAAAATTACAAGAACTTTATGTGTAATAACAAAAATTATGGGCTGTAATGGAGTGTTATACTATTAAGCTGAATTTAATTTAAGTTAAAATTGGTTAAATTGCAAGTTTTGAGCTTAAGGACTAAATTGCATAAAAGTGAAATAATGGGGGCAATTTCATAAAACAGTCAAAAAGGACTTAATTGCATAAAATGAATTAATTTTTCTGTTAGAATTAGTGAATTTAATGGAATTATTGTTTTAAATTCTAAACGAGTGGAAAACCGAGGAAAAGAGAAAATTATCGAATAACCCTTGTACCTTATCGTTGTTGCAGATTAGTCTGGTAAGTTCATTTGGTTTATTTTTAGCACCTTTATAAATGTATTATATGAACCTAATTGCATAATGTTGGATTACTATTGATGTTTGTAACTGAAAATGGAAATAATGAATTGATATAATGTTGATCACTGATTGAAATACTTTGAGCCGTTACTATGAATCAGTCTAGTAAGTTCGTACAATTATTTTTATGTTTATAATGATTCTTACATATTACAGGTTTTATTTTAATCAGGTCCGATATTGTATTTATCTATTGAATGATTAGAGAATAATTAATAATTGAATATATTGAGTATGGGATGTAACTGAATATCAGGCTTTGTGCCAATGTTTATCTATCAGGCCTTGTGCCAGCGTCATCTATCAAGCTTTGAGCCGATGATATCGACCATATTGATGGCTTGACATCCTGCATGTGTTGCGGATTCTCTACAACTTGTGTGAGCAGCATCGTGAGTCAATGATTATTTTTGCAGGTATTATGTACCGGTGATATAGACTGTAGCAATAGCTTGAGGTCCTGCATGTGTTGCGGATTCTCTATAGCTTGTGTGAGCAGTATCGTGAGCCTGTCAAAATTCTGAAGTTAACTCGAATGAGTGATACCCTGGATTACCTGAAATGAGATCTTACTAAACGATAACTTGGAATATGATTTGAATTATTGTATTGTGCAATACTTACCTGTTGTGAGCTGTGATTGATAGGAATTCTGATAATAACCTTGTGACAGGAACTCTACTCTTTAATCTTGTTATTTGATTTGTTGTATTTAAACTCAGAAAGATTTATTGTTTAACCGACGAACTTACTAAGCTTTACGAAAACTTACTCGTGTTATTTTTCTTATTTTTTATAAATACGTTCTGTAGAAATCGGGAGATCGAATCTGCTCAAAGAATCACACTATCTCGAGGAACTCTTTGGTAGATTTGTAAACAACTTGGCTAACATGGCATGTAATAGGCAAATGATTATGTCTGCAATGTTTCATAGCTATGTGTGGTGGTCTGATATGTTTGATGTTATGGAATGGTAACCTTATATGTATGTTTGTTAAACTCTAAGTTAGGTATGAGTGTTTGAATATGAATGGTATATGTCATGTTAGGGTATGGTTTAATGAGATTGAGATAAGTTAAATGGTATATATGCTATGTCTTGTAAATGGAAGTTAGTGTAGTGAAAGGTTAAATGCTTAGAATGAGACTTGTATATGATGTTTTGGTTAGATTTTAGGTAGATATATTTTGGCATGTTTTGGTTGCTCTTGCTGTGTTTCGAGGTCTTGTGATAATGTGTCATGAATTAGGAAGGTACCTATGAAATTGGAAGGAAACTGAGCATGATTTTGGTCATTTTTGGGAACACACGGCCTGTCACACGACCGTGTGTCACACACGGGCAACCCACTCGAGCGTATGCCTTGAACGTGTTAAATACAGGTTTCACACGGGCTGACACACGGCTTGCGACACTGCCATATGGATTTATTTTGAAAGTTTGACGGCCTGTCACACGGTTGACCACACAACCATGTTCCTGCACCACATGTCCTGGGCTGTGTCACACGGTCTGGCACACAACTCAGGCCACACTACCATCTAACCCCTGTAGTTAAAATTTTTAATTTTTCCCTGAATGTTCTGATTTGTTTCGATTTGGTCCCTGAATGTTCCTAACCTATTTTTGGGGCTTCGAAGGCTTGAATTAAGATCGTAAATGTATGTTTTATTTCATTCTAAATCATATATGTATTTATGAAATTTATTTGATAATTGGATGTCAATTGATATGAAAAGTTCCAAGATGTACAATAATACTTTGTAATCCTATTCCGGCAATAGAAACGGGTTATGGGTGTTACATGGAAAGTCCGACGTAAATAGATTGGGCCCAGCGCTCGTCGGTGTAACCGAAGTAAAAGTTGTGCCCAACATTCATCGACATATAGTCAAAGTAACTTGTACTCAATCTATCCTATGGCATGTCAACTATATCTGATTCTGCCCGAACAATTAATAGGGTAACCAATTATTCAATTCATCAAATAGCACAATTTACATTCCTTCATCTCCAATTCACAATCCAATTCACCAATTTATCATATAACAGAACATATTTCAGCCCAATTCAACGTCAATTTCACTATTTTATATTCTATTCAATTTAGTCCTCTATTCTGATAAGCAATCTCAACCATAACAATTCAATTCCAATAATCACTCTCATCTTACCTCAATATCATACTGTGCAAAATAGTATAAATATGCAACAATTTCACTGATTCGAGTCACTTGTTGTCATCTCTCGTCTTTCATTTCCCTCTCAACGATTATGCATCATCTTTAGCTACATATAATAGTCCAATAATACACAATATTAAATTCCAACTCAATTCACAATCCATTACAAAGTCATACATACATATTTTACAATTTTTCAATTTAGTCCCTAAAGTCGGGATAAGCATAACTTTCAATCTAATCCTTCAGATTAAAATCTGATTTCACATATATTCATTAGAGACCTTTTATTTCCTATTCCTACTAAAATTTCAATACAATTTTACATTTTATTTAATTTGATCCCTGATGTATGAAACTATCATTTAAGCTTTACAATTTAGTCATTTTCTTAAACTACGCTTCATTTCTAACAATTTAACACCAAAACCATTTAATTTTCAACCATGGCAACTTTCTAAAATTTGAACAATTTTACAAATTGGTACATAGGTTAACTAAATCAAACTCTCATAATGTCAAATTTATAAAAATTACAATAAAAGGACTAAGTTTCCATACCTAATTGTATAGCCAAAAGCTTGAAAAACCTTAGGTTTTCTTCTTCAATGGCGTCGGTTAAGTTTTGAAAAGATGATGAGAATTGTCATCTTCCACTAAATTTTATTATATATAGTAAAATTAGCACTTAATTAATTTAACTTAAGAATCATTAAGATAAATTAATGAATATGTCGTCAAAATCCACTTAGACATATTTATAAATGGTTTATTAATCTTTTTGTCCCTTTGAATAATTGCAATTTAAGTCTTCAAGCCATTTACCAATTAAAAAGCGATTGAACTTTACAATTTAATCCCTAGGCCTTAATTAAACAAAATGTTGGCTAAATTAACTATCTAAATTTCAATTCATCTAAATATTAACTCTGCAAATATCTCTAACTAATATTTACAAACTCAGCTTACGAAAACGGGTCCCGAAATTGTATTTTTTCGACACCACTGGAAATTGGGTCGTTACAATTTATCTAACTAAATAACCAATTTTTTTATTCCCAAAGTATAATTTATTTAATTAAAATAAATTTATGGTTCTCTTAATTAAATTATTTTTCAATCCAATTTTAATTACGTCAAAGTCATGACAACTTTATCATACTAGAATCCATGAGTAAATAAATTTAATTGTCTTGTTCTTTAAAACTGTGGTGTCTACTTAATTTATTGTTCACTCTGAACTTCAATTATTTAATTATGATCACT
Organism: Gossypium anomalum; assembly: GCA_025698475.1. NCBI lineage: Eukaryota > Viridiplantae > Streptophyta > Magnoliopsida > Malvales > Malvaceae > Gossypium > Gossypium anomalum. The sequence continues at coordinate 26,218,316 of CM046966.1, forward strand.
TAAATAATAATTCAAAGAAATTAAGTTAATCACTAAGTCATCTCTTGTTCTTATCAAGAAAATGAATTCATTGTGGATAGTGATACATGCAACCTATTTCTCTTTTCGTTGTTTCATTCATTTAACATATCGATTCAAATGAAATCCATAAAGGATTATGTTGAGCTAAAAGAGGGACTGATTGGACATATATAATTAGGGCTTAAATAATTTGTAATTAAGTTTTGTCTCTTTGTTTATTAATTACAACATTATTTAGTCATGGAGTCAATCCACTAAAAGTACCGTGACTGAACTCTCCCTTATTATATACCATTATGAAAGTAACTTATAATTATGCCCATGAAATAATCCACTAGAAGTTGATATAAGTGATGGAATTACTAAAATGTAAGAGAAGTTTAAATGAAATGGTTGGGTCATTAAGTGAGCAATTATTATTTGATGAATTAATGAAGTATTAGTTGATAAATTGAAGTATTATATGGATTTAAATTGATTGGTACATGTGTGGGGTTATGTGGTATTGATCTTAACAAAAAAAATAAAGAAGTTTTGACTTGTTAAGAGGACTTAGGGTCACAAAACTAGCCACAAGATGTCGCGACATGAGCACCAGAGAACCTACTGCCGCAACACTGGTCTTATGATGTTGCGACATTGACCTTGCTTTCCTCTACTTTGTTCCTTTTTATCCAAAATAGTCCTGAATGAACCCCGAATGCAATCAAACTTTAGAGAAAGCCTAAGAGCGTTACAAAAATCCTTCAATGACTTTAAAAAAGGTCTAAAATATGAGGAGAAATTAAATAACAAAAATTGGTTCCTAAATAAAATATTTGTCTTGAAATATAGCATTCCTTACTCAAATTTAAGTACCAACTTAGGTAAGGGATGTTACACTTATAGTGCCATGCCACTTTCCATACTAAATCCTTTGAGTTCCACCTCTTATGTACAATAAAATTATAAGTATTAGAAACAGTGAACATGCATCTATCTAGGCAGTAAGCGCATTTGGGGAATTATATTAGATAATTTTCAGGATAGGTTATAAGTTCAAACATTAGCAAATTAGTGTTATAACCAATTTCCAAATGAATTAGCCAAGCCCCTCACTTTAACATCACCATCGAAATAAGGTTTTTTTTTGTTTTTTGCCATAACTGATTTCTCCAAAGCTTTCTTCCTTTGTTGTTTTATGTTTTCTCTCTTGTTGCTTCTTCAGTTTTTGGTCAATCAGGGGCAAAGCTAGATGGGTAGGCATTGCTCCAAAATGAAAAATTACCCCTTTAGTACCTTTAGAAATTGCAAAGTTTTAAGTTAATTCAATAGTAAAATTATATTTGGCCTCTCTTAAAATTTAAAATTCAATTATAGTTTAGTCCTTTGAAAAATTATAAAATTTTATATTAATACAATAATAAAATTACATTTTTAGTTCTCTAAAAATATATATTTCAAATTCAATCCCTCCAAAAAAAAAAAAATCTTGCTTCAGCCTGTGGTCAGCTATATTTTCCTATCATTCTCGCTCCCCTTATCAAAATAAATAAATAAAATAAAACCTAATTATAAACAACAATGAAGAAACCCTTTAACTTTTATTCCCTCTTTTAAGTTCCGTGTTCAAATTCAGCAATATTAGTTTCATCAATTTTTTTAGGGTAAAAAAATAAGTAGTCATCTAACTATAAAAAAAATTTCATTTTAGGCACTTAAAATAAAAAAGTGTGCAATTTAAGTACCAACGTTATATAATTCGGTCATTTTTGTTACTCTTGTTAAAATCACAAACGGCAAGTTGACGTGGCAATTAAAAAAATTAGTATAATAACAAATTTAGTCCTCCACTTTTACATATAATATCAATTTAGTCATAATTTAAAAAAACTAAAAATTTTAAAAAATTAACCCTCAAAATTTACAAATAATGTCAAAATGATTTTAATTTTAAAAAATTTAAAGAAATATATAAAAATACATAAAGAAAATTTTATATTTTATATTAATATTTAAATTCATATTAAATAAATATAATTATATTAATATTAAATAAAATAAAAATCCCTCACCGCCGTCTAGAGGTGTGTAGCCCGGCCTAGCCCGAAGGCCCGCCCAAAAAATGAGAAGATTCGGGTAAAAATATAGGCTCGAAATATGGGTTTGGGCAAAAAAAGATGCCCGTTTTCGGGTAAAACTTTTTTGACCCGAGCCCGGCCCTGCCCAGCCCGAATTATATACTAAATATATTTTTTTATTTTTAATCATATTTACATTTTATTTTTAATTTTAATATAATCATTTTTTATTATATTTTTAATTTGTGTATTGTTTTAAGAATTGTTTTAATATCTTTTTTTATTTGTTTCTTGTTTTAATATTTGTTTTAAATGTATTTGATGATTTATTATATTTTAAAATTTTTTATTTAATGAAATAAGTTAAAAAATTTTAATATGGGCCGGACAGGGCTCGGGCTTAACAATTTTATTTCGGACCAGGATTGGACAAATTTTTAGGCCCATATTTCGAAAACAGGCCTAAAATTTTGTCTGGGCCTGGCCTGAACCTGTCCCGGCCCGGCATATGCACACCTCTACCACCGTCCACATCCTCGCTCCCCCCCCCCACCGCGGTCCCTCTCCCTCTCCCTCTCCCTCCCCCACTACCGTCGCTCCATTTACTATTTTTTGGATAATTCAAACCAAATTGCAGTGTTAACAACTTAAAGAAGTAAAGCAAGAAAGTTGGGTTAGATTCCTAGAGGCCGATCAGCACAAGTTTAGAATTTTTATGTATTTTTTATGTTTTTAAAAAATATTTATATTTTTTTTGAATTTTTTGGATATAAAATCAATTTGAGACTAATTTTAAATTTTAAGCGTTATTTTTGAAAAATTATGACTAAATTGATATAATATGAAAAAGTTAAGAGTTAAATTTGTTATTTTACTGATTTTTTAACAATCGCATTAGCTTGACTTTTGTGATTTTAATGGGAGGGATCAAAATGATCAAACTATATAACGTCGATGCTTGAATTGTTGAGTATTTAAAATAATTTTTTTTTATAGTTAAATGATTATATGTGTAATTTATTTATTTATTTTTTATGATTGTGTCTATATAGAGAGGGGGGAGGGAGGGTTGAAGTTCCGCATATGAAAGGAGAATATTTAACATGATCTCAAGTAGTTAAAATTTAAAAATATAATCAAATGAGACAAAAATGCTGAAGTTTATGATATTAACTAGCTAGAAAAGTCAAAATAGAGAAAACAAAAAGGTTGAAAAAAGTATATAAAAATGTAGAACTTGAACTTTGTAGATAGAAACCTGCGTATTGGCACTCGTTAATGTTATTTAAATACAAATTATGTGCCGGTAAAATATATGAAAATATTTTACGAAACCTAACTTTACGAAGACAAATCTCAGTTTGAGAGTTGAGAGTAAGTGAAACTATGGGGATTGCCGCTTGAAGCTGACCCCTTTTACTCCTTTTTTTTCTTTTTCAACTATCATCTTCACATTCTGGGGCTAAACCGTGTGGCTTAGGTCGAAACATTTGATTCCATATTCAACGATTCAGTCGTAATTTCTTTATTTATTTTAAAGAAAAAAAAAGTAAGATTCGAAACTTAATTTTCAAAATAAAGGGGTGAGAGAGGGCAGTGCCAGTGCCGACAGCTGAAGGTTGTCAATGTCGGTTGAAAAGGGTAGCATGATTGCATGAGGTTCAACTTTTTTTTTTTTTTTTTCGTTTTTATATCAAAGATCCAGAGAAGAAATTCGAAGGGATCTAATCAAAGAAAATAAAGAAGAGGGGTGTTTAATTAAGAAGGCTGGGGTCATCGTGTAGAGAGAAATAGGGGGGTTTGTCATGTGTAGCACATGCAAAGCTTTGCCTTCGGTTTATTTATTTATTTATTAATTGCTTCGTGTAAACTCTATTAATGAAAGAGGGAACCATGCATGTCCCACTCACATCCTTTGTGTTAATAACTAAGGGCAACTAACTTATTTGAGTACAATGGAATTCGAAAGTAGCTAGCCCATATATTGTGTTACCTTCCTTTTCATATTAATCTTGTAAGCATATAATATAAATTAAGGCCAATTAGGTAAGAAGCTTTATCTTGGCCAAGAAAATCAAGTTACAAGTTTTGTGTAACTCATTTGTTCTCTAAATTGCAATAATACTTAAAAATATCAAAGATGTATGAAATAATAGAAAATAATAATCAACACTTGGAAAGGCTTATTGGATTCTTGCGAATATGACAAACGACGGCTTTCATAATAATATATTATATGATTCAGGAAAAAGGGAGATATTATTGTGGAACATGGTGAATATGGGCATGTAATTTTCAAAAAAGAATAAAATAGAAGTGGACGGTTTTAGTAATTATGGAAAGTCGGAGCCCATGTTAGGTCACATATTCGTGACACAACACAAGAAGAAGTTAGATAAGGTGAGAGAGAGGGAAGGCAAAATGTTTAGCTAAGAGAAGCATTTCCCACCAATTTCTTGGTTTCCATGTCCCTATCTCCTAACAAAAGTGAACTTCCGTTTTGTCTTTAATAATTACCTATGACTTGCTTAGGTGGCACTCTGTGGACCCACATATTGCAGCCACCTGGACTGGACGACGTTGCCTTGATAATAACTTTAGGACACCGGTAAGCTTCTGCATTTAATTTTTCACGGAATATGTGGATCAAATTAGAGACCAAAAGAATAAAATAATACTATTTTTAATGGTTTTTTTTTTTTTTTTGTTACGCTGAACATGCAAATCCTTAGATTGAAGGCAAAAACTCTTGTGCTAGGGCTTTCCCTAGACGTGGATGGCTCAACTAGATCGTTGATAATACGTCATTGTAAATTCAAGTTAACTACAATCTGCCCTTTTTGTCTATTTTTTTTTTTATATGGTGAAAAGGAATGAAAACCAAGAAAATTGGAGAAAGAATGTTGACATATGGGTTCTAGATACAGTAAAAAAGCTAGTTTTAACGTATTTTCTTTCCCAACCTTACCATGTTAAATTAGCAAATCTTGAATGGAAGACATTCCATATTTTACCATAAAGCGGAAACTATATCGTAATGACTTGATTTGCTACCATATTTGTACTCATTAACCCCTACTACCATATAAATCACCAACTGACTTGACTGCAACTTTGTAATTATGTCAATCAATACAAGGAGCATTAAAGAAGTAGGTAAATATATGGTTTTAAATAATTTAATAGATTCGTATGATTATTTTTAAGATTTAAAATTTAAATATATGTTGCTTCATTTTCAATGCGATCTTTTTCTTTATAAAAAGGGAAAAATTTTTGCAACAAGCAAATGTGAAGCCAAAGACTTGAGAGTTTGAGTTGTTTCAAAAACCTTTTACTTTGGGTGGCTGCATCATCCTTTTTTTGGCACCGTGGGAACCAAGGATCCGTCCCCGCCCGCACTCTTAAAAGGGTTAATAAACGTAGTCTAAACACTTTATAGCCCTTTCTTAATTTCCAATATCCTCTTGGATTCCCTCCAACAAAATGCCTAAACCACATGATCATGATCACCTCCACCGACACCACCTTCTTCTCCTCCTCTTCCTCCTCATCACTGCCACCAATTCTGCCCCTGCCTCCGCCACTACCACTAATTATCAAAGATTCAAAGAAGCTCCACAGTTTTACAACTCTCCCGCTTGCCCTTCCTTGGACACCAATGAAATGTGCTCCCACCAAGCTGTCCATGTTGCAATGACCCTAGACGCTGCCTACTTACGTGGGTCAATGGCTGCCATTTTCTCCGTCCTCCAGCACTCTTCTTGCCCTCAAAACATCCGCTTCCACTTCATCCCCTCCGCCACCGCCAACCACCACCACCTCCGCCTCACAATCTCCCGCTCTTTCCCTTCCCTCAAGTTCCAAATCTACCCATACGACTCCTCCAAGGTGTCGGGACTCATTTCCACCTCCATCCGCTCAGCGCTTGACTGCCCTCTCAACTATGCCCGCAACTACCTCGCCAACCTCCTCCCACCGTGTCTCAGCCGAGTCGTTTACTTAGACTCCGACCTCGTCCTCGTCGACGACATTGCTAAACTCGCCGCGACGCCGCTCGGAGACCGCTCGGTTTTAGCTGCACCGGAGTATTGCAACGCCAACTTCACTTCCTACTTCACCCCAACCTTCTGGTCAAACCCAACGTTATCTCTAACATTTGCCGGACGCAAAGCCTGTTATTTCAACACTGGGGTAATGGTGATAGATTTGCAAAGATGGCGACAGGGAGATTACACTACCAAGATTATAGAATGGATGGAGCTTCAAAAGAGAATAAGGATCTATGAGTTAGGGTCCTTGCCACCGTTTTTGCTTGTCTTTGCAGGGAATATAGCTCCTGTTGATCATCGATGGAACCAACATGGCCTCGGAGGAGACAACTATAGAGGATTGTGTAGAAATTTGCATCCTGGTCCAGTTAGCTTACTGCATTGGAGTGGGAAAGGGAAGCCATGGGTGAGATTAGATGCAAACAGACCTTGTCCTTTGGATGCTTTATGGGCTCCGTATGATCTGCTGCAAACACCATTTGCCTTGGAGTCCTAAAATTTTGGTTTCTTAATTATTTTTATATATGATTACTCTATGTTTTCATATCTAGGCCTGAGATTTTTAGTTGGATGAGGCCATGGAACATACACACAACATAGATTTGAGTGTAAAATTAAGATGTTTCTCTCTTGCAGATGATGGCAAATGTTTTTTTTTTTTTTTGGGGAGGAGTGTTCAATGTTCATAGATTATACAACAGAGCTTTAACTATCTTACTACAATCTACTTTTTGTTTTCTTTTCCATTATGTAACTGAAAACAGTGCATATAACAACTACAGCTATAGATCAAGAAGAACAAATTGGTTTCAAATTTTATGTTCATATGCTCTTTTTAATTTCAATTGCTGCTTGATTTTTAAAATCATGAGGTTGTTGAAGACAATATACATGTTCAGTAATTGGTTTCCATTTTCTAACAGTGCCCAGTTTGTTTACTACCTAAATAATTCTTGCAGTTTCTAAATTTGAAGAGGAAGCTTTATCATGGGGATACATAGTAATGGGTACAAATAATTTACTATTCTAACTTTTATTATTTATGGTTCTTTATTTTCTAATTTCTCTCCTTTACTTTTGGGGGTTGTTACTGTCCTGCCAAAGCTGGACATGTACCTCTCATACTTTGACTAAATTCTTGAGATTGATATTTGATGGACCAGCTAGCTTTACTTTTCCCATTTAATCACATTTCTTTATTTTTTAAAATAATCTCTATTTCTACTTATAATATAAAAAAAATTTAAATCTAACTATTCCTATGGTAAAATTGCTTAAGGTTTCCACATTCATATCTATCGATTTAATTAAGTTTTTAGCATAGTTTAATCAATCGCGGTTCAATTGGTCTAATATCTTGGTGGATTTGTTGGTCCGAACAATTCAATTAAATAAATTATTTAAAATTCATTGGACTAATATCTATCAATTCAATTAGGTTTTTTAGCCCAGTTCAATCATTCTATATTAGTTTGTCGTTCAATTTGTCTAAAACCTTTTTTTCAAATCAATGCATCAACAAATTTCAATCTCCGATAAATCTAATTGGATCTAGATAACTATAAATTTAAAAAATGATAATTCGGTGGAGTGATAAATTGTTTGTATTGTTATATAATTCTTTAGATCATATTACTTCTTCCAAGTTATATACTTACTCTTTGCCTTAAAAAAAATAAATAATTATATTTATGTTTAAAATTTTGACATATTTAATTATTTATATCATGATTATTATCAGGTATATTATTAGTGGGAAGAAAAAAATTCACGAAAATAATGATGTCTTCATTTATTTATTTTATAAAATTTTAAATATAATTAATGGGGCATATGTTATCACCTTTTTTGTTTAAGCGGTAGTTAAGAGTGAAAAATCAGTTGACTCCATTCAAATCATTAAAAATCAATTCAATCGACCTTTTAATTTTAAAGCTGGAATCGAACTAATCCATGAAAAAATTTGAATAAATCAAACTGATTTTTATTAGTCGATTTTCAGTTAATCGACATTTACAATTAAAATAGCAAACTTTCAAGTTTTATATTCAATTATGAGTGAGTTTAATTTCACCAATTTCTATCATAATTTGGTTTGAGTTAAGTTGTATTTTTTTCATACTAATTTCGAGTTTTGGGTTTTTTAACTTATTTTAACAAAAAAAGCTTTATTTTATAACCTTTAGGACGTTATTCGATAAAATTACAAAATCTTTTTCATAAATATTTTTAAAAGATTATATTTGAAGTAAAGTATGATATTTGTTTGAAAATATCTTTATATATCATTTTTAAGTTATTTTTACTATTCCAAATATGAAATATTTATTTTTACATAATAAAATATTTAATTAATTATAAATGAAATAAAAATAAAATTTGGTTGGTTAAAATAACTATAGGTTTTTTTTAAAAAAATTTGTATTCTATAAATGGTCTAAAAATAACAATTTAAATTTATTGTCATTTTCTAAATTTTTCTTACTCAGCTTACTTTTAAAAACTTTCAAATACTTAAATAACTTCAATTTTATTGAGGTGAGTTGAGTCTTAAATCTTTAATAGAAGGTATTACTCCATTCGAGAATTTTATATCTCACATTCTGAAAAGAATTGGAAGAATTTATGGAGTTATAGAATATCTCAATTGATATAAATATGATGCATAAATTCATAAGAAAAATGTCAATATTATTAGAAGTATTAGCATAGTTGATGGGAGTTGAGGTTTTTCGCATATTCCCAGGCCGTAAATTAGGATAATTTGTGAGCAAAATTTATTGGTCCCCGCCATATGTAAATATGTGAGGATGTTTATAATCGTCATTTATTTATCGATTCGACATTAATCACATGGACTGTTGGTATAGAAAAAGGCAGTAACTAAAATATATAGATACAAAATTTGACATTGAAGGTTAATAATATGGTTTGGCCAAAAAAAATTTTAATAAACGGAAGAGTTGCTGTCCTATTGGATGGCCAAAATTTCAGAATGTAAACCAGATAATGGAAATGAGGCTAAATCTTTGACCAACCACCGTATATGGAAAAACATCGTACAAACTCCGGACTATAGTTTAGTACACTTTGTTTGAGACTTGGATCTTCCAAACAACTACAAAATATAGGGATTTGAGTTTTGACCTAACCTTACAGGTTACAAGGCATTATAATTAGCATCAATGTGGATGGATTCTTAGTACCATACCCATCTTCAAAATGTTTTACTTGATTTTCTCGTTTGCCACAATATATAACCAATGAGTAAAAGCCATTGTCAATGTCTCGTTTTAGTACAGGCACTAATTTTTTTTTTTTAAATTAGTCCGTTTATTATTTAGGTATGAAAAATCTATTTGGAGAAGTCCCAAATCAATCCCAACATAAATTCAAAATAAACAAAAAAAAAGATAACAAAACAGAAAGAAAAGGAACCAAAAAATCATCGTCTTCTCCATCCAACAAATTTCAGGCTTTTCTTGTGTCAAAGAACCCCATCAATAAACGACAAAAACCTCCAAATTTCGGCAATGAATTGCCCAGAAAAAGAAGCTAGTTGAAACAACCAGCCAAATTTCAAAATTTCTCAACCTAATCGTCATTACAAAGAAAATGATTATGGTGGTCAACTGAACCGTCGATCAGAATCGGCCACTTCCACAGCTTCCGAGAGCGCATCTTCAACCCACAACAAATCTATCTCAGCTAGCAAACCCTCAGCCGCCATTGCATGTGCTGCTTTATTACCTTCTCGCACAATAAATTGGATGAAAATTGTTGAATAAATGAAATATTAATTAATATACCAACAAAACTTTTTTAAATGCATAAATATACCAACAAAACTTTTTTAACCAACGTGATGAAAATTGTTGAATAAATGAAATATTAATTAATTTGTATATGCAATCGCTGTTAAATCACGTTTAACCATGAGTTTAAGATGGCACAGTTGAGAATTATTATTTAATTATTTAACTCATACAGATTTTCTTTTTAGCTAAAAAAAATTATAATTTAATCTTAAATATTTATATCTTTTCTCAATTTAATTATTTTTTTAGTTCTTAATTGAATTTTAGTTCAATTGACATGAATATTATTACCAATACAAAAAGACGTGAGTTTGAGTGCAGTGTAACGTATTATCCTCGTATTTATGGGTTGGGGAGGGGTTATTGTTAGTTATAAGTATTGTATTAAAAAGAGCATATATAATAAGAATTTATGATGAGATTATTTAAAAAAATTATTTCTTTTAGTTAAATTTAGCTCTCAATATTTTAAAATGAGTCCAATTTAGCTATCACCATTTCAAAAAGAGTTGACTTTTTTTTTAAACGAAATACGGACTAAAACATTAAACTTTGAAATATGGCAACCCGCATGGCAATCCATGTATAGTTTATGTTATTTTTTTTTTCTAGCTGATTATATAGTGCACTGACAATATACTTTTTTTATTTTACAAATAACCTTAAAAAATTGACGTGTGTCTTTTTTTAATATTAAACTATACTCTTATACGATACTTGTCAACTCCTGACCTTATTTATAGAGTTTAAAAACTTGACTGATAGTATATCAAATAATTTGATTTTTGAATTTTCATTAACTTTTTATAATTTTTTATAATTTTGAATAACTTTTTAAATATTTTTATAATCTTTAAATTGTTAGTTGACTTGACATGTAAGATAAATAATGTCAAGTCAACATGAAGTACTTATGAACTTTCATGTGAGTTGCATGTAAATAACTATTAATGTTTTTATTAATATTTTTACTTTAAAAAAGCAATTTAATTATTTTTTAAAAGATTAATAAATAAATTTAACTTAAAATAAAATAGGTCAAATTAAAAGAATTAAATATTGAGTCCTATATTTTTTATTATGTTATTTGAAATATTCAGAGTTGTATCCCTTTCCCAAGCAACATTACCGATTATACCTGGGCTCGTGCATAATTAAACAAACTTGGGCTTCGCCTGAGCTGAAGCTTCTATTTTATTAACCTCTCTCCAGGGCCCAAGAGCTCTTTAAATTATGCCACGTGTAGCAGCCTCGTTTTTTTTTATTACTCAACTTCGAAAGTATCAAACAATCAAGTTTTTCCCGATGTATTGGTAATGCGTTGAATCACTATTTGGTGTTTGAATTTGATAATTATTTTTATATTAAGATTTGAATTTGATAATTTTTTTCATATTGGGTTTGAATTGATTTGGTCCAAGTTAGACTCTATATTTAATAATTGTTCCCATATTGAGAACTGAACTTTAGGATTTTTAATGAATAACTTGGATAAAAAAAGTTTAAGTCCTAATGTGAAAACATTTGCTAAATTCAGGGCTTGACTTTGACCAAAAAAGTTCAAGTCCTAGTGTGGGAACAATTGTCAAATTTAGGGCCTATATTGGAAAAAAAAATCAAACCCCAATGTGAAAAGAATTGTCAAGTTCAAGCTCCAAAATATGATTTAACTCTTTAGTAATTAATGTTGACGGCCAAGGTTTCTTGCCTTCCTGACTGTTTTTATCCTCATAAAAACACATTTGAATGCGTTTAAATTCATTTTTTTTACACTGATACTAATTATGTTTTTATTTATTATTTAATGAAGATTACTTGATTTTTTTAACTCCACAAAAAATTATTATGCATTAATTTATTATTTTTAACTATTAATCAAGAATACATAATTTGTTTTCATAAAACGGATGGTTTCATAATCTCACTTGAAAAAAAAAAGTTGAAATCTGCCATCGGTCTCTTTACTCTTTACAAATTTAGAATTTTGCATTTGTACTTTTATTTCCAGAATCTTAGTCTTTCAACTTTTCATATTTTAAAATTCAGGTTCAATTGTTAATACCATTAAAAAAAATTTGTTAACTTTTTTAATGAGACATTTTGAAAAAAAAAAAATCACTTGATAGACATGTAACTAAGAAAAATAACGTTGTAATGAACTTTGTTGAGGTATTTTTCTCTATGTCTTCTTTTCCTGGTGATGTTTGTCTATTTATATGATATGAGTACTGTTTATTGAGATGACATGCTAAGTAGGCTCCATGCATACAGACACATACTCTACTTTAGATTTAACACGTGTTACATGTTCTCATACACATATAACTTCGCAGGGGAGTAGGCTCGACGAGCAATCTTTGCCTGTGAGCTCAGTCTGTGATCCCATCATGCGAGCAAAGTCTGTGACCTTGTGGGTTTGGGCTTGTAACACCCCCTAATCCTTTTCCGAAATCGGAATAGGATTACAGAGTATTACCGGTCATTTCAGTTCCATATACAAATAATACAGAAATATTAATTCTAAACAATTCATAAATAGCATATTGTCCCTTATATGGATTATTGTGGCCCAAAATAGAATATACAATCACTTTGGAACCCGTTCAAAAACTCATATGATTTCTCGTAAAATTTAAAAAAATTTCATTTAAGGAACAGTACCACACGCCTGTGTGGTTTGGGGACACGACCGTGTGTCTCCATGACATGCCCGTGTTGTCACCCCGTGTGACTCACACGACTTGGACATGCCCGTGTCCTTTACTCGTATACTCCTCTGACTTATTGCTCATGAACAAACTAATTTCACACAGCCAAGTCACACACCTGTGTGCTTAGCCCGTGTGGATTTATTTTCAATTCGAATCTAGTGTAGTTTTCATACGGCCAAGCACATGCCCGTATGCTATAGCCGTGTACTTCACACGGTTGAGACACACGCCCGTGTCTCTGCCCGTGTGGCCATACCTGAGCATTCTGTTTTGCAGCATTTTAGGTGTAGGGGACACACAGCCTAACAACATGCCCGTGTGCAAGCCGTGTGTCTCATACGGTCTGATCACACGCCCATGTGACATGCCGTATGGACTAGAAATGAACCTTATAGTTCAAATTTACCAAACCTGCAAACCTTGAATAACAAGCAATTTAAAATCTAATCTTTCAACCAGTCCAAAACATGATTAAATACATCTAATACACATTAAATCCACCAGTATATCAATCTAATTCATGTTTTTCAATAATTATTTAACATAGAAATTCCAAACATTATACTTAAGTACCATCCAATTTGATTCAAAATAAATTATATAAAAAGGCTATATTATAGACTTAAACTTTACATATGTGAGTTAACCATTAACAATTCTTACACTAACAACACTTATACTCAACATAACATCAAAGACAACCTAGGTACATGCCGTTCCTCAAAATAAGATACATCACCAAGTATTTGAGTTTAAGAGTTGGCTTGGATGCTAAGTTGTTAGTTGCTTTCGTACTTAACCTGTGCACGGAAATAAATCGTATGCTGGGTATACACTCAGTGGTATTTTTATAAACCAATACTTGTATTACGCAATTAAAAATAAACCATAGATTTCAATAACAAGTATCATACGAATATTCATTCAATTGTCTTGATTTCATAACAACATTTTTCAATAAAATCGTAATCAGTAAGATATTCAATTCAGTCAGTATCATTCAATCTTTGGTGCAGTAAGTTACCCTATTAACATAACTCGGACCTAGACAGATACACGGATCCAACTTACACACTAGTAAAGCACATAATGCTTCATCGGTCGAAGCTCGAATAAACAGTAACAGTACGGTACAGAGTACCTCATCAGAATTAATCCGGAATAGTAACAGTAACAGTACGGCACACGAGATGCATTATCGACTCAAGGTCGAATATCTCTGAACACTTTTGATGTACTCTTATATTTGACACTTTTTGCTCGATAATTCCTTTGTCTTATGAATTTTTCACTACTTAATTGGTTGTATTTGATTTATTTCTTGTGTAGTGAACCCAATACTGGAAATGGCAACAAAAAGACGTAAATCTGCAATTTTTATTCTGTCACGGTTGGAGTCGTGGGCACGACGCTTATTCTGTCACGGCTGGAGTCGTGGGCACGACGCTGGGCACGACGCGGATCTGATATGGCAAATAAAAAGTCAACACGGGGAATATTTTGGAAACAACTTATCTTGATCTAATTGACGTGATTTGGGGGATTTTGATTTCATTTTCATAATTTTATAGATATTATATTATCTTTTTGATTAGTTTTCCTTGTTGATTTGGGAATTTGAAGCCTATAAATACCCACCTTGGGTAAGGCTAGGTATCTCTTGTCTTTCATTCTTGTTGCTATTTTATTTTTCATTTTTAATAAAATTTTCTTCTTTTGTTTTATTTCTACTTAATTCTATTTTATTTTATTTTATGTTTTTACATTATCAAAACATGTTAAGCATGATAATCAATATCATGCTTGGCTAATTTTTCTCAAGCCAAGAGCTAGTACGAATCAATTCCTCACATGAGAATTGAATATTGCTTAAATCCCTTCGGGATACATTTTCGTCTTTCTGCTTAGATGGTTTGGCAATCGGCCTTACTAAAATTTTTAAACGTTTTCAAATAAAAAGGATCCGTTGGTCCGAATCGCTTTAATTTTACAGCTTGGGAGGAAGGATCGGCTGTGGCATTTCGACTTCCTATGAACACTCTTAGCGCGGTCCGCTAAGGAAAGACGAGATTGGAAATGATTCTTGATAAGACAACATCCGAGTTGGGCTTTTCCTGCTGTTTTAAAACTAAGTATTTTAACGGCGATAGACGTGGTTGATTTACTTAAGAATCGACTTTCAAGATAGACTTGGGAAGATCGGTTACATGAGAGAAAAGCAAGTTACGATGGGTTGGGCCTCGTGAGATCAGAATCGACATGAATCCCGAAGCAAAAATCTATTTTCGATGATTGTGGGAATTGACAAAACTAGCTCTCGAGCGATTCTTATACTTGTGTTTATTCAACTTAATCTTTTATCTTCTTTATTTTATTGCTTTTATTTTAATACATCTTTCTTTGCACTTTTACTTGTTTATTTTATTTTCTTATTACTTCTCAAATCACCTTTTTTTTATTTTCCACTCCTCTAGGTCGAGAACAAGAAATTTAATCAAAAATTCCATTAAACTCCTCATGGATCGACCCTCTTCCACTATTCTACCTTTTTATTTATTTATTTTATTTTTGAAGAGGTTTAGTTTATTTTGATAGGCAAAACGACGCTTGTCAAAATTGGCGCCGTTGCCGGGGAGTTTTATTTTTGGCAATTATTGATTATTTTATTTGATTTTTATGACCGGGAGAAATCCGGACTCTAGTTCAATATAACCCGGAAATTGAAGCAAGCGCTCAGTAGAAACCACGGACAAACGCTTTCGGCGAAAAAAGCAGCAAGAGCAAAGAGAACGACAATCCAATCTGAATCTACTGCGACACCACCACGTGAACCTAACAAACTCCCAACGAAGAACCATCTCCCAACACCACTATTCAAATAACAAATCCCGCTTTTGAACCAGAGCCAATGGCGAACCAAACCATTAGAGAGCTTGCCGCCGCCCGCCAGCACAACAATCAAGCGCTCAGCATTACCTTTCCTCAAGGCACTACCCCTTTTCAACTCAAAACAGGGTTAATTCATCTCCTCCCTACATTCAACGGTCTTCCTAGCGAAAGCCCACATAAACATCTCGCCGAATTCCATGGTGTGCAAAGAAGATGAAGCCACAAGGAGTCTCGGAAGACCAAATCAAACTAAGGGCATTTCCTTTTCTTTAGCCTGGAATGGCTAAGGAATGGTTATTTTACCTTCCGCCTAACTCAATAACCACATGGGCTGAACTATCTCGTGTTTTCCTTGATAGGTATTTTCCAAATGCAAAGGCGGCGAACTTAGGTGAAGCATTTTGGGAATCTAGCAAAGGAACGATGAATCTCTACGACTACCGGGAGAGGTTCAAAAGTTATCTGCGCAAGTTGCCCGCAAGATGGCCTATCCGAGCGCACCCTCCTTCAAGATCTTTATGAAGGAATGCTTTCGATGGACAAAAAGATGGTGGATGCTTGCAAAGTGGTGGCGCACTCGTTAATATGACGCCGTAAAATGCTAGAACTCTAATCTCTACTATGGCCGCAAACTCGCAATGCAGTTCGGCTCTTCAAGTGAACCTAGCCGACGGGTTCACGAAGTAAGTCTGCGCTTTTAGAAAATAAAATAGACAAATTGACTGATATTGTCAACTCTCTTGTCACAGTAAGATAGGAGCCGCGAAGGTTTGTGGAATCAGCGATGCCGAACCACCCAACCGATTCATGTCCAATGCTACAAGATGAGACGGGTGCCCAAGTCAATGCCATAAATAATTTCCCGTGACCTCCTCAAAGGCCATACAATCCCTACGGTAACACTTTCAATTCCGGTTGGAGAGATCATCCAAATTTGAGCTATGGAAACAAAACCAAAATTACCAACCGAGACCACCTCCTTTCCAAATCAATCACCACAAAAAGCCTCTCTTGACCCATTGTTGAAAAGTTGGCCCTTTCACAAGAGAAATTCCAAACCCAAACACAATCTCATCTCCAAGAAATTGATGAGACAAATAAGCCAACTAGCCCAAACTCAAGTGGTCGCCTAGAGTCTCAAGGACGATTGCCCTCTCAAACCGAAATAAATCCGAGGGAAAATGTGAGCGCGATTATTTTACGAAGTGGTACCGTAATTTCACCAGTGCCGACAATGGAGCCCGAGAAAATCGAGAAAGATAAAGAAGACACTTCTTTGAAGAGTCAAGAAGAAAAATCCTCGCCTACCTCAGGTAAAATCATTCCTAGTCCTACTTTTTCTACTTACGAGACTCTTCCTCCCTTTCTAGGAAGACTTGCAAGGCGTAACAAAAAGGAAGAGGAGAAGGAAATTTTGGATATATTTAAAAAAGTGGAAATCAATATTCCACTCCTTGATGTTATTCGGAAGGTGCCAAAATATGCGAAGTTTTTAAAAGACTTATGCACAAATCGGAGGCGGTTATCTGGCAATGAAAGAGTTAACCTCAATGAGAATATTTCAGCCGTTTTTCAAAGACGCCTACCACCAAAATACAAGGACCAAGGGATGTTTGCCATTCCGTGCAAAATAGGAAAAGTTGGAATAAAAAGGGCGATGTGCGATCTAGGCGCATCTATTAATGTCATGCCGCTAAGCGTCTACAACAAAATTTCAACAGAACCATTAAAGGAGACGCGAGTGACGGTTCAATTAGCTGATCGGTCAGTTATCTACCCTGAAGGGGTACTAGAAAACGTGTTGGTAAAGGTAAATGATCTCATTTTCCCTGCTGATTTTTACATTATTGACATGGAAAATGACCGCAGCAACAACGGATCAGAAATCTTGCTTGGCGCGCCTTTCTTGTCAACAGCGCATACAAAAATTGATGTCCGTAACGGCATCTTAACCATGGAATTTGACGGGGAAGTGGTTAAATTCGATGTGTACAAAGCTATGAAGTATCCTGATTCCATCGCAAGTTTAAATTTTGTTGATATTATAGATCCGTTAATGATAATTTTATCGAAACCGATTTGTTTTATGATTTTTGTAGGGAATTGGAGGATCTCGATGATGAAAGCGAAATCATTTCCACTCTTTCCTCCATCTCTGATTCTCAATTAATTCCATCTAAACCCCTTCCTTCAATTTTGCAGGCGCCACAACTAGAATTGAAGCAACTTCCATCGCATCTCAAATACGAATTTTTGGGCGATAACCGAACCTTGCCAATTATCATTTCAAGTGAATTATCACGACAAGAAGAGGAAGAATTGATTGCTGTTTTGCGTACCTATAAAAAGGCAATTGGATGGACATTAGCTGATATCCAAGGCTTAATTCCATCTACTTGTATGCATAAAATTAAAATAGAGGAGAACGCGAAACCAACGAGAGAAGGCCAGTGACGTTTAAACCTACCAATGATGGAGGTTGTGAAGGAGGAGATTCAAAAGTTGTTAGATGCTGACATTATTTACCCCATTTCGATAGCAAGTGGGTAAGTCCGGTCCATGTTGTGCCAAAGAAGACCGAATTACAAGTGGTCGAAAATGCCAAGGAGAAATGATTCCAAGATAGTACAAAATGGTTGGAGAATGTGTATCGATTATAGGAAACTCAACTCACAAACCCGAAAGGACCATTTTCCTTTACCATTTATCGATCAAATGATCGAAAGACTTTATCGATCAAATGATCGAAAGACTTGCTGGAAAAACACATTATTGTTGTCTTGATGGATTTTTCGGATTTTTCAGTTCCGTGGCACCCGAGGACCAAGAAAAACAACATTCACTTGCCCTTTCGAACTTTCGCCTATAGGAGAATGCCTTTCGGTCTTTGCAACGCTCCGGCCACATTCTAACGATGCATGTTAAGCATTTTCTCCGATCACATTGAGCGAGGAATAGAGGTATTTATGGATGATTTTATCACATTTGGTAATTCATTCTCTCAATGCCTTTCCAATCTTTCTTATGTTCTTAATCGATGCATTGAATTTAAATTGGTTTTAAACTACGAAAAATGCCATTTCATGGTAAGTAAAGGATTGGTACTTGGTCATGTAGTTTCGCCCAAGGAATTACCGTTGATAAGGGAAAGATTGATGTAATTCGCTCACTTCCATACCCCACTTCGGTGAGGGAAATTGTAGTTTTCTTGGCCATGCGTGTTTCTACCGACGGTTTCATAAATGACTTCTCTAAGTTGGCACAACCTCTTTGCCGACTACTACAAAAGGACGTGAATTTTGTTTTTGATCAATCTTGCAAAGATTCGCTCGATGAGCTTAAGGGAAAGCTTATATCTCGCACCAATTGTACAACCACCAAATTGGACTTTACCATTTGAGATTATGTGTGACGATCTCGACCTTAGCGTGGGAGCCGTTTCTCGGCCAAAGGAGTAAAGAAGGACCACACGTGATAGCCTATGCCTCTAGAACACTCGACTCGGCTCAACGCAACTACTCAACAACGGAAAAGAGCTTTTTGTCATCATTTTTGCATTAGAAAAATTTTGTTCTTATTTATTAGGGACTAAAATTTTTGTTTTTTCCGATCATGCAAAATAAAATACTTGATGAACAAAAAGAAGCAAAGCCGAGGTTGATACGATGGATTCTCTTCATCACAGGAGTTCGATCTTGAAATCAAGGATAAAAAGGGAAGCGAAAATTTAGTAGCTGACCACCTAAGCCGCTTGCCTACTTCACCAATCGAACCTCCCTACAAGAACAATTTCCATTTTAAACATTGATGGAAGCGCACGCATCATTCCCATGGTTCACCGATTTGGCAAATTTTCTAGCTACGGGTAAATTTTCGAACAATCTATCTCAATCTGAGATCAAACGCATAAAAAGAGAGTCTCGATACTACATTTGGGATGATCCATATTTATGGAAAAATTGCTCGGATCAAGTCGCATGCGACGATGCGTAAATAATGATGAGGTAAAATCCATACTTGAGTTTTGCCATTCCTACACTTATGGTGGACATTTTGGCTTGAAACGAACCGCACAAAAATTCTTGAGTGCGGATTTTATTGGCCAACATTGTTTAAAGACACTTACAACTTTTGCAAAGCATGTGACAAAGCAAAGAGTCGGAAATCTAAGTCGAAGGAGTGAGATGCCATTAAATCCTATACACATCTCGAAATTTTTCGATGTGTGGGGCTCGATTATATGGGGCCATTTACCTCATCATTTGGAAATTTATACATTATTTTGGCCGTTGATTATGTTTCAAATGGGTAGAGGCAAAAGCCACCCGAGAAAATGATGCGAAAACCACAACTAATTTTTTACGTGATTTTATTTTCTCAAGATTTGGAACTCCGAGAGCGATCATTTGCGCATGAGGAACACATTTCGTTAACCGAGTCGTCGAAGCTTTGATGAAAAATATGGCGTGACTCAGTGAGATAGCGACGACTTATCATCCGCAAACCAACGGACAAGCGAGAGGTTTCAAATCGAGAAATCAAGTCAATCCTAGAGAAGACTGTTAAACCAAACCGAAAAGATTGGAGCTTAAAATTAGTTGATGCATTGTGGGCATATCGCACGTCCTACAAAGGACCTATCGGGATGTCACCTTACCGACTTATTTTCGGCAAACCTTGCCACTTGCCTGTCGAACTCGAGCATATGGCATTTTGGGCGGTGAAGGAATGTAATATGGAGATGAACGCTGTTGGCGAAGCACGGAAACTTCATATCCAAGAGCTTGAGGAGATTCGCCGCAACGCTTATGATAGCGCACAAAATTATAAAGAGCGAACAAAAGCATTTCATGACAAGCATATTTCATTTAAATCATTTTCCGTTGGGCAAAAAGTTCTCCTATTTAACTCTAAATTAAAAATTTTTGCAGGAAAACTTAAGTCTAAGTGGAGCGGACCATTTACCGTGATCAATGTTTTTCCTCATGGAGCCGTGGAAATTGAGGATAGCTCAGGTGCACGATTTAAAGTTAATGGACAACGGCTAAAACCTTTCTTCGAGAGCACACCAATCGGACTAATTGAAGAAATCGGGTTGGAAGAGCCAAAAATCTGACAGGAAAATGTCGAGCTTAATGACGTTAAACAAAGCGCTAAATGGGAGGCAACCCATTTGTTTACTTTTCATCAATTTTAAATTTTATTATTATTATTATTTTTTTTATTATTTTTTATTTTTATTTGTCGTTTGTTCAGACCCCTCCAGGCCCTAGAAGAAAACATCACGGAAATACTCTCTTTCCTTTACCTCAGCCGTGGCCATCATCATTGATCACGGGAGTATCCTTTACCTTTCTTTGTTCTTAAATGTACTTTACATTTTTTTTTCCCGTATTGGGACAATACGATTAAGTGAGGGGAGGGTAAAGGATGACATTAATTTCATTTGCTTGTCATATTTGCTTGATGATATGTTTGTTTGAATTAATTAGAAGAACAACTCCTTTGCCGTTGCTTGCCGCTAAGCATGTTATGATTATTTTAGTTCACAAAGATACTTGAATTAGCATGCTTGATAATCGAATAATATGAGTAAGTACAATTTGACAACCCTTACAATTTGTCTTGATGTTGTTAGTTGAATTTCTCACCTAGCTTAATTAATTAGCCCATTTTGTGAGAACTTGAGCCTTTAGCATATACGATTATATTTTTATGCTCTTTTTCTTGCCTCGAGAGTGTCAATTTGGACATTGGAATCTAGAACTTGTGGCTTGTATGCATTTTGAGATTACATTGGAATTTGATGCATTAATATGATTTAGGCATTAGGATTCACCCTTTCTTTTCCTTAATGAACCAAGTCGAAGCCTAATTCCGTTTTCTTTGTTTTCATCAATATTTTAGACCCGAGCCTTTTTATTTATTCCTCTCTTCCACCCTTGACAAAAAAAAAAAGAGCAAAAAAAAAAAAAAGGGTTTGATAATTTGAAAAAAAAAAAAGAAGAAGAAAAGTTAAAAAAAAAAACAAAAAAAAAGAAGGAAAAAAAAAAGGGGTTTGATAATTTGTTCATTATAGCTACTTTTGTTTAGTTTGCTTACTCTTGTTGCCTATGTTTTCTAAGGTTGTGGACATGATATAGTTACTTGTTGGGAAACTCTTGTCTTGATTTTCTTAGCCTCATTTTAGCCTTATTCC
Source organism: Gossypium anomalum (assembly GCA_025698475.1). NCBI lineage: Eukaryota > Viridiplantae > Streptophyta > Magnoliopsida > Malvales > Malvaceae > Gossypium > Gossypium anomalum. The sequence goes on from CM046966.1 coordinate 26,240,066, forward strand.
CCACCTCTACCTAAGCCCCATTACACCCTTTATTAAAAGTCCTAATGATTTTTGCATCTCATTTCTTTAAAGTAGTGGAGAATTGATCTTGCCACAAGCCTATGGAGACCCTTATTCAAATTTTGACTTTGAGTGAATTTGATTTCTACACCCAAAACACTTTGACTGATTTGAGTGCATCTTGGTAAGAATTAAGCTTAGGCTAGAATTTGATTGATAATTGATAGACAATGGTAAGGTTGAATGATTGTTCTTGCTTGCATCTATTTGTTTTGATTCATGTTTTATTCACGTCATTTTTTTGTGCACTTGAACTCTCATAACTTTGTTTAAGACTTGCAACGGTTTAGGAGAAAGATGATTAAGCTTTTGATTAATTTATTTCAAACATACTTGAGGGCAAGTATAAGACAAGTGAGGGGGAATTTGATGTACTCTTATATTTGACACTTTTTGCTCGATAATTCCTTTGTCTTATGAATTTTTCACTACTTAATTGGTTGTATTTGATTTATTTCTTGTGTAGTGAACCCAATACTGGAAATGGCAACAAAAAGACGTAAATCTGCAGTTTTTATTCTGTCACGGTTGGAGTCGTGGGCACGACGCTTATTCTCATCACTACTGAGTCGTGGGCACGACACGACAGCACGACGTGGATCTGATATGGCAAATAAAAAGTCAACACGGGGAATATTTTGGAAACAACTTATCTTGATCTAATTGACGTGATTTGGGGGATTTTGATTTCATTTTCATAATTTTATAGATATTATATTATCTTTTTGATTAGTTTTCCTTGTTGATTTGGGAATTTGAAGCCTATAAATACCCACCTTGGGTAAGGCTAGGTATCTCTTGTCTTTCATTCTTGTTGCTATTTTATTTTTCATTTTTAATAAAATTTTCTTCTTTTGTTTTATTTCTACTTAATTCTATTTTATTTTATTTTATGTTTTTACATTATCAAAACATGTTAAGCATGATAATCAATATCATGCTTGGCTAATTTTTCTCAAGCCAAGAGCTAGTACGAATCAATTCCTCACATGAGAATTGAATATTGCTTAAATCCTTCTCGGGATACATTTTCGCCTTTCTCGCTTAGATGGTTTGGCAATCGGCCTTACTAAAATTTTTAAACGTTTTTCAAATCAAAAGGATCCGTTGGTCCGAATCGCTTAATTTTACAGTTGGGAGGAAGGATCGGCCGCTGCATTTCGACTTCCTATGAAAACTCTTAGCGCATTCCGCTAAGGAAAGACGAGATTGGAAATGATTCTTGATAAGACAACATCCGAGTTGGGCTTTTCCTGTTTTAAAAACTAAGTATTTTAACGGCGATAGACGTGGTTGATTTACTTAAGAATCGACTTTCGAAGATAGACTTGGGAAGATCGGTTACATGAGAGAAAAGCAAGTTACGATGGGTTGGGCCTCGTGATCAGAATCGACATGAATCCCGAAGCAAAAATCTATTTTCGATGATTGTGGGAATTGACAAAACTAGCTCGAGGCGATTCTTATACTTGTGTTTATTCAACTTAATCTTTTATCTTCTTTATTTTATTGCTTTTATTTTAATACATCTTTCTTTGCACTTTTACTTGTTTATTTTATTTTCTTATTACTTCTCAAATCACCTTTTTTTTTATTTTCCATTTCAGCTCCTAGGTCGAGAACAAGAAATTTAATCAAAAAATTCCATTAAACTCCCTGCGGATCGACCCTCTTCCACTATTCTACCTTTTTATTTATTTATTTTATTTTTGAAGAGGTTTAGTTTATTTTGATAGGCAAAACGACGCTTGTCAACTTTCAATCCTATAGCATGCCAATTAAATTCGACTAGCCCGACACTATTAATAGGGTTTTTCAATAACTTTTCAATTTAAATATTCATACTTTAAATCAATACAATAAAACTAATGATACTTACCTCATCTTCATTTTCCATGCAAATTAAATAATAAATTCAGTAAATAACTATTAAGTTCGGTTTATAGAAATACAAACCATAATTCTTGAGTTACTCTTCGTCCACTTTATCTTTTCCTTTCTTTTTTGATGTTTCCTGTACTACATTAGCTACGGAAATTAAACAATTTATACTATTAATACAATAACAATTTACAATAAATAATTGACTTTCTATTCAATTCAAACCTTACTTTCAATTTGATCCAAATGAATTCATTTATTTTTACCACTCAATTCACACTTCATATCTATTCAATTTTCCTATCACAATTCACCTTAATCATCAAATGTTCATGGTAAAACCCTAATCCTAAATTTCTTTCAATTTAGTCCCTTAAACAATTTAATCCCTTAATCAATTCTAAATTGAAATTCATTCAATTAAATCCCTAATTCAACAATTTGTTCAACATGGATCATGTCTTAAAACCTATGAATTTTCAAAATATCAACTTAAATCAAGTAATATTTGTTTCTAGGATTCTATAAACATCAAAATTATAAGAAAAGAGACTAAATTGACTTACCAAGTAAGGTTCAAACTTCAAAACCCTAATTTTTCTTTTTCTTTTCTTTTCTTTTCTTTCTTTCTTTACAAATTTTCGTTCCACTTCTCTGTTCTTTTTTTCTTTTGTTTCTTTATTTTATTTATTTTATGTTTTAATTAATTAATAATTAATATAATAATTGATAAATCATAATTTATACATATTTTTTATCCATGCTTAGCATATTTTTGGATGAATTATCATTAGATTTATGGAATTTGATGCTCCTAATCCTTTAATTTCATATCTTATACTTAGGTGACCATAGAAAAGTAAAAAGAATGAGAAACGGGCCAAAAATGGAGAAAATGGGCCAACGTGGGAAATCAACACGGCCTGGACTTCCTCACACGGGTAGAACACACGCCCGTGTCCTTTTAGCAGGCTTGAACACGGCCTAAAGTCACCCCAACACGGGCGTGTTTATTTTACAGCCTTGAACAAGGTTTGAAGCAAGTTGCACACGGGCGTGGCACACAACCGTGGCCCTGTCGAGCCCAAGTTGAGTTCTATTCAGAAAAGGGCAATTTTGAGGGTTTGAAAGCATTCTAAAGCCTATTTAAAAGACCCTAAAGGAGGAAAGAAAGGACACACGGAGGAGGAGGTAAGGAATTACTCGAAGAAAGCCGATTGATCCATCTCGGAAGCTGGATTCACCTTCAAGACTGAAGATCTCCCTTCAATTTCCTTCAGGGGTTTTGGGTTTTCTTTATGTTTTATCATTATTATTCTTCTGAGATGTTTTCTTTTATTATTATGAACTAAATCCCCTAAATAACTAAAGGAGATGAAACCTAAGACGGATCTTGTTAATATTTTCTGAACTATATGATTAATACTTGATTTGTTCTTAATTATGTTTTTAACTCTTGTTTGAATATTCCAGGATATTGATTCAAGTATTGATGTGCTTATTCAGAGGATAAATAGTCCCTATCTAAGAGTAGATCGTTCATGATTAAGCGGAGTTGCATGCAATCCTAGAGATAGGATGACATAAATCTGCCGGATTAGAGTCAAATCTAATAAGGGAATCCATAGATCGAGTTAATGCAACACTAGGGGTTTTAATTAGAAAGAGATTTCAATTAATCAACCTAGGGTTAGATGTTATTAGTCTTGAATAGGGATAATAATATAAATCAGGGATTTCTACGGATCAAGTCAAGTGAATAAATCGTCTAGTTCAGAGTCAATTAACAAGTGAAGTCTAGGTGGATTCTTCATTGGATGTTGTCTAAATCAATCAGTTTTCCCAAAAGTATATCCCCAATTTACTTTCTGTGCATTCTTAGGTTAGTTAATTAGTTTAGATAAAACAACCTCCATTATTCTTAGGCTAGATAATAAAAAGAAAGTTAATACTAGTATTTTTAGTTCCTTTGGGTTCAACATCTGATCTTGCTAAAACTATACTACTGTTCAATAGGTACGCTTGTCTTCATCGTGATAATAGTTAGTTTAAGTACGATCAATTATAAATTTTAAAACTTATCGCGAGTGGCAATCAAGTTTTTGGCACCGTTACCGGGGAACTAAGATATTAGGAACACTCGATTTTTATTACTTTAGCCATTTACTTTTATTGCAATTTAAATTTTGTTTTGATCTGTGTTACTAAATTCTCTTTTTCTTTCTTCTGGCAGGTTCTTATAGTTTATGACTACAAGAAACCCGTCAGGACCAGTTTTTTTTTACGGTGAGATCGATCGCACACCTCGCAGAAACCGAAGAGAAATAAGGCAAAGCTTAAGATACACAGAGGAAGAGCAAGATGACGATATTCAAACCATAACAGAGGAGATGACCGAAAATCAGGAAAATTCGCTACCTCCTGCGATTGTTGCTGACCTGGTAAATCAGAATCTTGCTCCTCGTACTATGTATGATTATGCTAAACCTACTTTAACAGGAACTGAATCGAGTATAGTTAGGCATGCTATTGCTGTAAATAATTTTGAACTGAAACCTAACACAATTCAGATGATACAACAGTTTGTTCAGTTTGATGGTGCAGGACGACAACCCAAATACTCATTTGGCAAAATTTTTGGAACTCTGCGACACGTTTAAAATCAATGGCGTTTCTGATGATGCCATTCGCCTTCGGTTATTCCTTAGTTATATTTTCCACCTGCTAAAACAGCTAAACTAAGGAATGATATTTCTTTTTTTGTGCAGATGGATTTGGAAACACTTTACGATGAATGGGAGAGATACAAGGACCGACTGCGAAGGTGCCCTCACCATGGGTTACCTCTGTGGCTGCAAGTTCAAACGTTTTACAATGGTGTGAACCCCTCGACGAGACAAATAGTTGATGCAGCTGCTGGTGGAACCATAAACAACAAAACACCTGAAGAGGCTTACGAATTTAGTGAAGAAATGTCACTGAATAGCTATCAATGGCAAGTCATGAGGACTAAGCCGACCAAAACAGCAGGTGTTTATAACGTCGACGCGGTTAATATGTTGTCAAATCAGGTGGAACTTTTGAATAAAAAGATTGATGGTTTACTTGGTTTTATGCAGGTACATCCAGTGATAAGGTGTGATTCAAGTAGAGGAGGCATACATACAGAATATCAACCCTTCAATCCTACAATCGAGGAGGAACAAGTCCACTATATGGGTAATAATAACTCTAGACCTTAAAATAACCCATACAGTAATACTTATAATGTAGGTTGGAGGAACCATCCAAATTTCTTGTGGGGTGGTCAAGGAAATCAAATGCCACAAAATCCTCCGGGTTTTCAACAACCACCTTACCAACAGGAAAGGAAGCTGAACCTTGAAGAGATACTAACAAAATTCATCTCGGTGTCAGCAACTCGTTTCCAGAATACCGAGACATCACTTAAAAATCAACAAGCGTCAATCCAAGGGCTCGAAACTCAAATAAGCCAACTTTCCAAATTAATTTCTAAACGGCCACAAGGTAGCTTGCCAAGTAATATTGAACCTAACCCAAGGGAACAACTCAACGCGATTAATGTTCGAGATGAGGAAGGGTTAGTTTCATCTGAATCAGAACCAAAGCAAGAAACTGTGGTAAGAAAAAGTAAAGGTGAGGTAGGCCACAATGAGCAGAAATCGATAAGTATAGAATACAAACCTCATGTGCCATACCCCAATGCAACAAGGAAAGACCGCTCAGACGAACAATTCGGTAAATTCCTTAAAATTTTAAAGAAATTACATATTAACTTACCGTTTATTGAAGCCCTTTCGCAGATGCCGAATGCAGTCAAATTTTTAAAAGAGCTTCTAGCAAATAAATGAAAGTTAGATAAAGCATTGCATGTGGAGCTACACGCAGTTTGCTCAGCTATTATTTAATTGGTAGTTTAGATGTTAACAATACGTTGGATGATACGTTGGCTGATTTAGGGGCTAGTATCAATGTCATGCCTTACAAAATGTTTAAGCAACTAGGTCTTGGGAAACCCAAACAAACTAGGATGAGCATTCAATTAGTAGATAAAACTATTAGATTTCCTGAGGGTATTATTGAAGATGTACTCATTAAAATTGACAAATTTATATTCCCAGTTGATTTCATTGTTCTAGACATAGAGGAGGATAGTAACTTTCCTTTAATTTTAGGAAGACCCTTTTTAGCAACTGCTAGAACAATTATTGACGTTGGCACAGGTGAACTCACACTTCGTATGGGAGACGAAGCAATCATCCTTCAAGCTCATAATTCGAGTAACATATCGAAAATTGAAGGTGGTTGCATAAATCATTCTACTAAAACTGACCATATGGTGCAACCTACTTTGCAGGAAATAAGTTCGAAGAACATACATGAGCCATATTCAAGCAACAACAAAGGACCTATCCATGAAGAACAAAGGCTATAAATCGAGGAGCTAGATGAATGGCAGACACATAAACTAAGAACACACAATAAACCAAAAACACACCATGATGAGCTTAATTTTTCCCCAAATCAAATTAAGGTTAGAGACAAAGTTCTATTAGAAGCAGCAGACCCTTGTATTACCACTTCTGAACCAAATGAAGAAATTCCTTTTACGGTACTTAGCATTTTTTCAAATGATACAGTCGAGGTAATTCATCCCAAATTCAGCACATTCAAAGTAAATAGTACTCGTCTTAAACCTTACATTGATAAAATTGACAGCAGATATGAGGAGTGTAAACTCCTCGTACCACTATGACCACACACCAGAGAGGTAAGTCGAGCTTAGACTTTAAATAAGCGCTTCTCGGGAGGCAACCCGAGCGCTAAAGTGTTGATTTCGTTAAATTTTAGTTTTTGAAATATAACATACTAACCGAATCATTGAACGCAGGATTTCCAAAACCACACAGACAGGTACACAGGTATGCCTTAGGCCGTACTCACACCATGAGATGCGACACGGCCATACGATACGGCCATGTTAAAATAGGGCAACATTTTTCCCAACACGGGATACGATAAGTTACCACGGGCATGCGACATGACCGTGGGCAATCCTGCCAAAACAACACGGGCGTGCGAAATGCCCGTGGCTTAGAACTGTGGTTGAAACTGAGAAAGTAACACGGGCGTGCGGCACACCCATGCCCAAACACCTGTGGTCGACACTGTCAAACTAACACAGGCGTGGGAGAAGCGAACGAAGTAGGACACGACCGTGTGCAACAACACGCCCAAGGAGCACGGGGGTGGACCGATTTTTAGAAGTACTCAAATTTGAAAAACGCTCAACACAGCGGCACAAGCATCCTCCCTCACTCTCATCGGCTAGATGTCTCCACAAGGTATCTCGAGCATGCTGCATATGAGGATGATTAAGAAATGGCGTGGAACTCCCCCTCCTCAGTACTGCTTCGCCTAAGCAACCGAGGAGGACCCCTAGGACATTACTGATGATGTCCCTTCAAGACATGAGGACCCACCGTCTCAGCCACCACCCATCCATCGTCCAGTTCATGTGGCGGCTTTATATTGACATGTCTGAGCGCCTTACTCGATTTGAGCAGCAATGTTTTCATCGTTTTGATCACATTGATGCTACTCTACATCAGATTTGTCAGCACTTCCACATCACATCGCCACCACCACCTCGCGAACCATCCGACGATGATGATGTTTAAAGATTTTTTTTATTTATTATTTTTCTTTTATTCTCACTTTTATCTTTATTTATCCTTTAAAAGTACTTTTTATTTTATTTCCTTTTGATACTATTTTATTTTTAGGTTTTATAAACAATTTATAATTTCAGCTATTTCATTACGAGCAATTATTCTTTTTTTTTATATTCCCTAAAAAGTTCCTGATTCTATCACATTTATAAAAAGCTCCAAAGCTCACTATTACTTAGGAACTTGAAACTCCACTGGAAAAGGTTCTCTACGACTTCCATGCCCTGCTCAACCACGACCATAGCTACCACGAGAAATAATATTCTTTTGGCGCAGCACCTGTGGAACCCAAGTTCTACCACCACTAGAGTATTCTCCTCCACTCTCCACCACTCCAACTCAAGGAATACATTTAACATTCAGGAAGTTTCACTTCTCTCCCTATCTTATGATCTTATACATATATTTGCCACTAACTTTATCTTTGTACATTGAGGGCAATGTACATGTTAAGTGTGGGGGGGTCAATTATATCACTATTAGAAAAATTCTTGAATTTTGTCTTATTCTCTTGTGAATCACTCATATCACTATTAGAATGAATTTCGATTAATTTATGATTTTTATTGATATGTCTTGAATTAAAACATAGGCATTCGTGCATTAATTGTTTAAACTTTAAGACATTACAGAATCAAGCATGATAAGTTGATTTTTGAGAATTTAAATTTTTTTAGGTTGTTTTCCCCAAGTTTAAGTATTATCTTGAATTTAAATTAACAGGTGTAAACATCAAAAAGCCATAATTTTTGTGAGATTTTGAGCCTTTAGAGCATCTATTATTTCTTTCATACTCACTTTTATTGTTGCTTTGGGTGCGTCAATATCGAATCGTTATTCTAGAACTTGCTTGATTATGCATGTCAAGACCACACCATTTAATTTGATATGTCAAGATGATAGAGGCACTTAGGTTTAACCCACTCACTCTATAAAAGCCTACCTTTACAATTAACCCTTAGTGAACCCCTTTGAGCCTAACATCCCATTCATTGATTTACCCTCAATATTAACCCATAACTCATTATTGTTGAAATCCCCTCAATTAATTTTATCCATATTTTTGTCGAGATTTGATTTGAATAAATTGCTTAGCTATGTTTTTTCTTTGATAGTTAGTCTATGTTACTTGATATGTTTTTTTTTAAAAAAAAAACAATACATACATATTTATATATTAGCAGTAATTCGCTATTTTTGAGCTTAAGTGTTTAATTCCATATTTTGAGAAGAAGCTCGCTTGTACACAATTGATGATTAATTAATTTTTTCTAGTTAGGTAATTTTTCAATTCAATCTCGATTCTAACCTTCTCTTTCAGCCTGTGACCACACCCCCTAACCGTAACCATATTACAAACTCTAAAGACCTTTTGATTGATGTATCATCTCAATATAAAATGGTGGAGATTTGATTTTCACGCAACCCTATGGTAATAACTTTTCATATTGACTGTTGAGTGCTAAATTTATTATCCTTAAACACCTCGAGTGATTTGAGTGAACCTTTAGCGAGGATGTTAAACTCTGTGATATTTTGAACCAAAGGTGATTACCTGGATGAGGGGAGATGCCTATGTTTTTCGTGATAAAATGCTCAACTTGGAATGTTTGAAACTTTAATGTTCTTCTAGTTGAATTCTCAATGTATAATTACTTATGGATTATTTTGAGATATTATTGATAGAAATTATAAATTGGAAAAATGAATTATTAATTGTGAATTGAGGATTTTGCTTGAGGACAAGCAAACGCTTAAGTGTGGGGGTATTTGATAAATCATAATTTATACATATTTTTTATCCCATGCTTAGCATATTTTTGGATGAATTATCATTAGATTTATGGAATTTGATGCTCCTAATCCTTTAATTTCATATCTTATACTTAGATGAGTATAGGAAAGTAAAAAGAATGAGAAATAGGCCAAAAACGGAGAAAACGGGCCAACGTGGGAAATCAACATGGCCTGGACTTCCTCACACGGGTAGAACACACGCCTGCGTCCTTTTAGCAGGCTTGAACACGGCCTAAATTCACCCCAACACGGGCGTGTCTATTTCACAGCCTTGAACACAGTTTGAAGCAAGTTGCACACGGGCGTGCCACATGGCCGTGGCCCTGTCGAGCCCAAGTTGAGTTTTATTCAGAAAAGGAAAATTTTGAGGGTCTGAAAGCATTCTAAAGCCTATTTAAAAGACCCTAAAAGAGGAGAGAAAGGACACACGAAAGAGGAGGCAAGGAATTACTCGAAGAAAGCTGATTGATCCATCTCGGAAGCTAGACTCACCTTCAAGACTGAAGATCTCCCTTCAATTTTCTTCAGGGGGTTTGGGTTTTCTTTATGTTTTGTCATTATTGTTCTTCTGAGATGTTTTCTTTTAGTATTATGAACTAAATCCCCTAAATACCTAAGGGGGATGAAACCTAAGATGGATCTTGTTAATATTTTTTGAACTATATGATAAATACTTGATTTGTTCTTAATTATGTTTTTAACTCTTGTTTGAATATTCCAGGATATTGATTCAAGTATTGATGTGCTTATTCAGAGGATGAATAGTCCCTATCTAAGAGTAGATCGTTCATAATTAAGCAGAGTTGCATGCAATCCTAGAGATAGGACGACATAAATCTGCCGGATTAAAGTCAAATCTAATAAGGGAATCCATAGATCGAGTTAATGTAACACTAGGGGTTTTAATTAGAAAGAGATTTCAATTAATTAACCTAGGGTTAGACGTTATTAGTCTTGAATAGGGATAATAATATAAATCAAGGATTTCTACGGATCAAGTCAAGTAAATAAATTGTCTGGTTCAAAGTCAATTAACAAGTGAAGTCTAGGTGGATTCTTCCTTGGGTGTTGTCTAAATCAATCAGTTTTCCCAAAAGTATATCCCCAATTTACTTTCTGTGCATTCTTAGGTTAGTTAATTAGTTTAGATAAAACAACCTCCATTATTCTTAGGCTAGATAATAAAAAGAAAGTTGGTACTAATACTTTTAGTTCCTTTGGGTTCGACATCCGGTCTTGTTAAAACTATACTACTGTTCGATAGGTACGCTTGCCTTCATCATGATAATAGTTAGTTCAAGTACGATCAATTATAAATTTTAAAACTTATCGCGAGTGGCAATCAATAATATATTTTAATTACAAAATATCTTAGACTTAAAGTATAAGTAAATATATATACATATTACATTTGTATAAATACAATTATTACAAATGTATTAATTTTATACCACACATTTGTCCTTATTTGGTTTATTTACTAATTTAGTCCTTTGACTTTTCTCTATTCTACAATTCAACTTTTACCCTATATTCAATCTAATCCTTTCACTAAATTAACCTTAATTCAAGTTAATTTACTTAGCCAAAATCTAATTAATCACACTACTAACTTTATAAATATTTCTAATAAATATTATGAATTCATTTTACAGAAATAGTAATCTGAAAGTACACTTTTACGATACTCGTAAACTTTGGGTCGTTACATTTTTTTCCCTCCTTAATAAATTTCGTCATCGAAATTTACCTGAAAAGAGATGAGGGTACTGTGATCTTATTGTATCCTCTGGTTCCCACGTTGCTTCTTCAATGTTATGACTTTTCCACAGTAACTTTTACTAAGAGAACTCGTTTATTACGTAATTCTTTTACCTCACATGCTAGTATTTTGACCGGTTCTTCTTCATATGATAAATCAGGTTGAATCTCTATATCACATGAGAAGGATCAGATTTGTATCTTCTTAACATAGAAAAATGGAAGACATCATGAATCTTTTGTAATTCAAGAGGCAAAGCTAAAAGATATGCTACCGGTCCAATCCTCTTTATAATCTCATACGGTCCAATATATCATGGACTCAATTTACCCTTCCGACCAAATCTCAAGATTTTCTTCCAAGAAGAGACTTTGAGAAATGCTTTGTCTCCAACTGAGTACTCAATGTCCCGATGTTTCAAATCTGCATATGATTACTGCCTATCAAAAACTGCTTTCAATCTTTCTCGAATCTTTTTAATAGTACCTTCTGTTTCTTGAATTAATTATAGTCCAATCATTTTCTTCTCATTTAATTCTGTCCAACACACTGGTGACCGACATCTCCTACCATATAAAGCTTCATACAATGCCATTTGAATACTTGATTGGAAACTATTATTATACACAAATTCAGCTAATGGTAAATAATGTTCCCAACCTGATTCAAAATCAATGATACAAGCTCAGAGCATGTCTTCTAAAATTTGAATGACTCGTTCTAACTGTCCATCGGTTTGTGGATAAAATACTGTACTACAATGAAGTCGAGTACCAAGAGACTCATGTAATTGTTTCCAAAATCTCGATATAAACCTTGGATCTCGGTCAGATATTATCGATAGAAGAATACCATGCAATCTCACAATTTCCTGGATGTAAATTTCTGTCAATTTCTGATGTGACCAATCGGTTTTGACTGTTATAAAATGTGTTGTTTTGTAAGCCTATCAACAATCACCAAAATAACATTTTTCTTACTTGCTGACAATGGTAACCCATTTCCATTCAGGAATATTAATAGGCTGAAGTAATCTAGTTGGAACATGATGTTCAGCTTTAACTCGCTGACATGTCAAACATTTAGCTACAATTTCCACTATATCTCTATTCATACCTAGCCACTAATACAGTTCCCGTAAATCACGGTACATTTTTGTTCCTCCGGGATGTAATGCAAAAGAATTGTCACGTGCTTCTTGGAGTATTAACTCTTTCAACTCTGAGGTAGTTGGAATGCAAAGCCAATTTTGATATCTCAAACATTCTTGTTCATCAATACTAAAATTTTCTACCATACTATTCTACACCATCTCTCTCTTCTTCATTAGCTTTTTATCTTCTAATTGTGCTGCTCTAATTTGATCGAACATCACCGGTTTTACTCTCAACTCAGCCAAAAGACTTCCATCATTAACAACACTGAGCTGTGCAAATGATCGCGTGATTCGTAATAAGTAATAAATATTTATAATGAAGATCAAACCTAGACTAACTATTATCACGACGAAAAGGCAAGCGCACCTATCGAACAATAGCATAGTAATGGCAAGACCGGGATATTGTACCCAAGGGAACCAAAAGTACTAGTAATAACTATCTTTTTATTATCTAGCCTAGGAATAAAAAGGGTTTGTTTATTAAACTAATTATCTAAACTAATTAACTAATTTAATTAAAGCGAAGAGAAGATTTGGAAAAGACTTGAAGAAAAGCAATTGATAAAGACGACACCCAAGGAGGAATCCACCTAGATTTCACTTGTTATCTGAGTCTGAACCAGATGATTTATTCACTTGACTTGATTCGTGAGACTCCCTAACCTACATTATTATCTCTTTCGAGACTAATAACGCCTAGCCCTCAGTTGAATTAATTGAAATCTCTTTCTAATTAAAACCCCTAGGGAAGCAGTAAATCGATCTATGGACTCTCATATTAGGTTTTACCCTAATCCGGTAAAATCTCGTAACCCTATCTCTAGGCGTTCAATCAACTCCGCTTAATTATGCCAAATCTACTATTAGGTAGGGTCTATTCCTCCTCTGCATAAGCACATTAAATCATGAGTCAATATCCGGAATATTAACTCAAGCATTAGAAACATATAATTAAGAACAAATCAAGTATTTATCATATTGTTCAGATAATAATAACAAGATCCATCATAGGTTTCATCCCCCCTTAGGTATCTAAAGGGTTTAGTTCATAATGAAATAAGAGTACATCTCAAAAGTATAAAAATAGCAAAACATGAAGAAAACTCTTAAAAACTCCTAAAAGGATTCTGAGAAAGATCTTCAGTCTTGGAGTAGCTCCGGCTTTTGGGATGGATCGTCTAGCTTCCTTCAAGTAATTCCTGGCTTGTGGTTCTGTGTTCTAGAAAAGTTCTAGAAGCCCCCGGAAAAGCCCCTTAGTAGGTCATACTTAGGGTGTTTATATAGGCTTTGGATTGGCTTTCTTCTTCCCTATGTATCCTTTTTTTGTGTAAAATACAACTCTTTGAAAAAGGGACACGACCGTGTGCCACGACCGTGTGACGTGTTTGCCAGGCTGTATTTGTTCTGCTAAATTTCACACTGCTATGTGGGTCAATGGCCCGGACGTGTGAATCGTGAAATCTTTGGACGACACCCTCGACAGACACAGGCGTGTGAGCAGCCCGTGTGGCAAGGCTTAGGCCGTGTGATCTTCTTGATTTGGTCTTTTTTGTCTCTTTTAAGCTCGTTTTTGGCTCCTTTTGACTCTTGGTGCTCTCCTGAGTACAAAACATGAAATAACCAGGTTAAGAGCACCAAAATCCACAAATTTAATAATAAATATCCATAAATATGCTAAGTATTTGAGGTAACAATATGTATAATTTGGCGTTTATCAAATACCCTCACACTTAAGCATTTGCTTGTCCTCAAGCAAAACTCTCATTTATTGCTAGAATTCATTCCTTTGAATCACATAATCATTACCGATAATGTTACTAATTATTCCATGGAGAATCATACAGTGAGAATTCAACCATAGGGGCATTAAAAACCTCAAACAATCTAAATTGAATATTTTGATAATAAAATTATAAGTAATCTCCTTCCTCTAAGTAATTAACTTTAGTCCTAAATATACAAGAGATGACATCCTCACTAAGGATTCACTCAAATCACTCAAAGTGTTTAAGGCTCAAAATTAAGCACTTGATTGTCTAACATGAGATGTTATCACTATAGGCTTGCATGTAAATCAAATCTCCACCACTTATAGATGATATGATACACAAATCAAAAGGTCTTTGCATGGTTGTAACGGGGTTTAGGTTACGGGTATGGATACAAGCTGAAGAAACAAAGGTTAGAATCGAAATGATTTCAATATATCACCCCACTATCAAAAACTTAATTACTGAATGGCAACAAATATCTAGAACTATATTACATGAGCTCTCTTTTTCATGACAACTTTAGCTTGCTAGAATTATAATAATAAAACTGAGATTAGTTTTTTTTTTTTTTAAGAACAAATCAAGTCAATACAATATAGAAGTTATACTCTATGATTCAGTAACAAAAATTGGTGATCATAGTGAGGTAACAATATTAAATTCAATCTCGATAACAAAGGTCAAATTAAGTAAGGGGATTTCAATAATAATGGGTTAATGGGTTAATGATGAGGGTTAATAAAAAAAAAAGGTTAGTAGGCTTAAAGAAGGTTCACTAAGGGTTCAATTATGTGGGAAGGCTTTTTATGGAGTAAGTGGGTTAAATCGTAGGTGCCTTTATCATCTCAGTATATCAAATCATACGTGTGATCTCAACATGTATAATCGAAGAAAGTTCTAGAATAATAGTTCAATGTTGACACACTCAAACCACAAAAGAAATGAGCAAGAAAGAAAGCTATATGCTCAAAAAGGCTCAAAAATCTCACCAAAAATTTGGGTTTTTGATGTCGTTCCTGTATACTTAAGATTTCAAGATAATACCTCAATTCAGTAAGATAATCTAAAAATTTTAGTTCTCAAAATATCAACTTATCATGCTTGATTATTTAAGGTCCTACAATCAAATAATCAAGCATAATTCCCTTGGTCTAATTCATGACATATCAACAATAATTATATATTAATCAGAATTTATTCTATCAATATTATGAGAAAATCACTTAAGCACAAGACCACATTCAGGGATTTGAGAATAATGCACAAAGTTACATTTCATGTTTATGTTCACCCCCACACTTAAGATAATATACAAAGATAGACTATTCAAAATAAAGAAAATCATAAGAGGGAAGGAGGTGAACCTCCCTGTTATATGGATGCGGAGCTTGATTCTGAGGCTGTAGTGTTTGGGGAAAGTAGTAGCTACCATTGTTCTTAGCTAAATGAAGAAAGTGGGTCATTGAACATGGCATTCGTTTTGTATTGTTC
Organism: Gossypium anomalum; assembly: GCA_025698475.1. NCBI lineage: Eukaryota > Viridiplantae > Streptophyta > Magnoliopsida > Malvales > Malvaceae > Gossypium > Gossypium anomalum. The sequence goes on from CM046966.1 coordinate 26,255,741, forward strand.
CCTGTTTGTTTCCTCATTCCGTAAAATATTCCTAGCAGCTTGCTTGGAAATCTGTAGAATCATGAAGAGCTTATTAAGAGTTGGTGGGGAAGAGAGTGTAGTGGGATTACTTGTTAAAAATACCAGAAGAAAAAAAAATGAAGAAAGTAAAATTTACTAATATAGATATGTCTTTCATAAGAAAATAATAAAATTGAAATAAAATTAAAAATTAAGAATAAAAATAAAAAGAAAGATAAAAATAAAGATAAAAAGATAGGAGGATTCAATGATTCTCGTCAGTGGGTGCCTAAGGTGGTGGTGCTGGAGTGGCGATGTGAAAGTGCTGGCACAAATGCTGCACATGGCTTGCATGTCGTCCATCTGTCTATCGCGTCGCCGATCTCGCTCGTGGATCATCTCGAACTGTGTAGTGCAATACTGCTCGAAGTGAGCGAGTCGGTCGAAAATGTGTGCTAATGTAGCAGCCGCATGAACTGGTCATTCCCTAGATATGGTCGAAGGCTCCTCCTACTGTGGGGGGACATCATCAGGAATGTCTTCAAGATCCTCATCGTCAATGGCATGGGAAAGACGGTACTGAGGCGGATCGGTCCCGCGTCGGCGCTCGATCATCTGCATGTGTAACATAGTCGTGATGCCCTGTGGGGCCATCTGACCTATCAGTGTAAGCATCGATGACTGAGCTATTGTGTTGAGGAGGCCGAAGTGTCTAGTGAGGCGTGTCACGTAGGGTCCGATGGAGATCACTCCCTTCCTATGCCACTCTGTCTGATGGCCAATGGCGAAGGCGATAAAGTATGCTAGGTCAGTCACGTGTGCATTCACCATGCACCATAAATAGTAGGCATCGTGTGTATTGACCACGCCGGTGCTCTTTCTCGTTCCGGTCAAAATGTGCGCCAATATGGCATGGAGGTAGCGTAGGGAATGGGCGAGAGCTGACGCCTTCGAGCGGCTGGGGTCGTATGTGGAAGAGAGTGGTGCCAAAGCCTTCCAGCATAAGGATGGAGAAATGTGGATATTGCGTGGTAGTGCATTCATGTCCTCCTCCTCAATAAATTCATCGGTGTAAAGTCCCAGAGTGACTCCAAATTCTGGGACACTCATCGCACGAACTAGACCGCCTAATCGGAAGTGAATGGTGCCGGGGTCGTCATTATTCTTCATCACCACCTGTAATTGAAAAGTAAAGTATAATTCTAAAGTTAGCTCTAAATAAGTGGGTTCAGTAATAGCGAAGAACCATTCCCATGGGTCTGTGGACAGGAGGGTGCGAATGACATCAGCTAGCTAGACTTGCTCTACGATGGCCCAATCAATGCAGCGACCTGTAGTGAGGGGTCGCGTGCGTAGTATCTGAAATAGCTCCTCCTGTGAAGCTTGCGAAAACTTGAGGAATGGGTGCCAAAATTCAGCTGTAACACGTACCGAAGAAGATCCCAGTACCCTACATCTCTTTGAGGGAAAGACCGCGGCCTTCTTGCCTCTCGATGATGACATAATGGACCTGAAAATGTATATATAGTGATATAGTAGGTCCAAAATATGTTAACATTAAACGATATCAAGCGAGAAATGAAAAACATATATGGTTAGTCAAAAACATTTACTGAAATCAAAGATGTATTATTGGTTAAGCAAGAATCCTAAAACTAGTATATGCTATTTAGTAGTTTAAACAATTTAAATATAGAAAAAACTAGAGCAAATTCCTAACTTGAATTAGAACAAGTACTAATATAGCAACACAAATTGGAAAAACAAAGTTGAGAAAGTGAACCAAAAGCTACTGTAGGGTGGCGAACAGGCGTGTTGGTAGTAAGCACGGACTTGCGGCACAGGAATACAGCCGTGTGGAGGAAAATTGGATGGGAAAGAGAGGAGAAAGTGGGGATAAATACAAGGGAAATAGATTTTAGGGTGGTTTGAGGGTTGGGTAAGTAAGAATCTGGGGAAATGATAGCCGGAATAGAGATTAGGGAGTAGGGAAGGGGAGATTTCGGCTAGGGTTTTAAAAAGGGGAAGAAGATGAACAGTGGTTTGCTTATATAGGAGAGGGTCACACGACCTAGGGACACGCCCGTATGCTCTGAGAGTGAGCTCGTGTTTTTTGAATTTTTCAATTTGGGTCGTGCCCGACTACTATCCCACGCCCGTGTGTCTTGGGCGTGTGTGGTACACAACTATATCACACGGCCATGCTTAGCTTCATTCGCTTCTCCCACACCCGTGTAAATGGTACCACGCCCGTGTATTGTTGTCCACGGTTTAATGGCATAGGCTTGTCGCACGCCCGTGTTAGAGAAATAGAATCGAGCCTTGCCCTTAGCACGCCCGTGTTTTTCCATTTCCACGCTCGTGTTCATCTATCAACCTCACCCACGGCCATGTCGCACAGCCGTAGGGATTTATCGCATCTCGTGTTTTGGGAAAATCTTTGCCCTGTTTCCACACAGTCGTATCGCACGGCCGTGTCGCTTCCCCTGTTTTGCCACAACTATAGACACACCCGTGTGGGTGGCAATGTGTGCTGAAAAACTTTGTAATTCAAAGACTAAATTAATAGGTTTGAAGTGTGAGAAGTTAAAGTTAAAGAAATCAAAATATGTTAGTGCTCGGGTTACCTCCCGAGAAGCAATTGTTTATAGTCTAAGCTCGACTTACCTCTCCGTTGATTTATCATGGTGGTTTGAGGAGTTCATACTCCTCGTTCCTGCTGTCAATCTTAAAATAAGGTTTTAATCGGGTGTTGTTTACCTTAAAAGTGCCAAATTTGGGATGACTCACCTCAACCGTACCGAATGGGAAAATACTAAGTACCGTAAGAGGGATCTCCTCATTTGGTGTGGTAGTGACAATGTGGGGATCTGTGGCATCTAGTAAGACTTTATCACCTACCTTAAGTTGATTAGGAGAGGTACCGGGCTTATTTTGGTGAAGTTTTAGTTTATCATGTGTTCTCGATTTGTGCTCTCGCCATTCGTCTAGCTCCTCTATCCGTAGCCTTCACTCTTCATGGATGTCTTTATTTTCTTCATGATAGTAGCGCACTGTCTCTGTTGTCTTGGTTCGAGGAGGTTCCTGCAAAAACGACTGAATATTAGTTTTATCATCGACAGGTTTTATAGCATCTTCTTGAGTCTTAGAGGTTTTGACTGAGTCGCGTGCTTGAAGTGTTACCGCGTCGTCACCTACACAACGTGTTAGCTCTCCTGTTCCGACATTAATAATTGTTCTGGCAGTTGCTAAAAAGGGTCGTCCTAGAATTAAAGGTACCTCGTTTTCCTCATCCATATCTAGGACGACAAAGTCTACTGGGTAAATAAACTTATCAATTTTAACGAGAACATCTTCAATAATACCCTTAGGAAATCTAACTGTTTTGTCAGCCAATTGTATGCTCATCCTAGTCTGTTTGGGTTTATCGAGACCTAGTCGTTTAAACATTTTATAAGGCATAACATTTATACTTGCCCCTAAATCAGCTAAAGCATTATTCACAGATAAACTACCAATTAAGAAAGGAATTTTAAAACTCCCTGGATCTTTCAATTTGTTAGGTAGCTTATTCTTTAGAATAGCTGAGCAGACTGCATTAAGTTCCACGTGCGATGTAGCGTCTAATTTTCTTTTATTGGTCAGAAGTTCCTTTAAGAATTTTGCTGAGTTGGGCATCTGCGAAAGAACTTCAATAAAAGGTAAGTTAATATGCAATTTCTTTAAGAGTTTGACGAACTTACCGAATTGTTCTTCTATTCTGTCTTTCGTCATCACTTTAGGATATGGCACATGAGATTTATAATTCGTACTTACCATTTTATTATGACCTATCTCACCATCACCTTTGCTTTCTACATTTTCTTGCCTTCGTTCTGGCTCAGTCTCAGCGCATCCTTCTTGAATATCAATTGCATTGAGCTGTTCCCTTGGGTTTGGTTTAGTATTACTTGGTAGGCTACCTTGTGGTCGTTCGGAGATTAGTTTGGATAGCTGGCCTATCTGAGTTTCGAGTCCTTAAATTGATGCTTGTTGATTTTTTTAGTGCTGTCTCAGTATTCTAGAAACGAGTTTCTGACACCGAGATGAATTTGGATAACATCTCCTCAAGGTTCGGCTTCTTTTCCTGTTGGTACGGTGGCTGTCGAAAATTCTGAGGATTCTGTGGCCTCTAATTCTGTTGATCACCCCAAGAGAAATTTGAGTGGTTCTTTTAACCTGCATTATAAGTATTACTATATGGGTTATTTTGATATTTAAAATTATTGTTACCCAAATAGTTGACTTATTCCTCTTCGGTTGTAGGATTGAATGGTGGGTATTCTGTAAGCACACCTCCTCCACTTGAATCGCACCTCATCGCTGGATTTACCTGCGTAGAACCAAGTAAACCATCAATTTTCTTATTTAGAAGTTCTACCTGATTAGAGAGCATGGTGACCGAATCGATGTTATAAACACCGGCTGTTTTTGTTGGCTTTGTCCTTATAACTTGCCACTGATAGTTATTCAGTGACATCTCCTCTATAAATTCATAGGCATCCTATGGTGTTTTATTGTTGATGGTTCTGCCAGCAGCTGCATCAATCATTTATCTTGTCGAGGAATTCACACCATTGTAGAACGTTTGAACTTGTAGCCATAGAGGTAATCCATGATGTGGGCACCTTCACAAAAGGTCCTTGAATCTCTCCTATGCATCGTAAAGTGTCTCTAAATCCATCTGCACAAAAGAAGAAATATCATTACGCAACTTAACTATTTTTGCCGGTGGAAAATATTTTAATAGAAATTTTTCGGTCATTTGCTCCCAAGTGGTAATGGATCCTCGTGGTAGTGAGTTCAACCACTGCTTAGCTTTATTCCTCTGTGAAAAAGGGAATAACCGAAGGCGAATGGCATCATCAGAAACGCCATTGATTTTGAAAGTGTCGCACAGTTTTAGGAAATTTGCCATGTGCGTGTTGGGGTTCTCATCCTGTAAACCATCAAACTGAACAAATTACTGTATCATCTGAATCGTGTTAGGTTTCATTCAAAATTGTTAGCAAAGAATAGCGAGTCTAACTATACTTGACTCGGGCCTCTGTAAAATTAGGTTTAGCATAATCATACATAGTACGAGGAGTAGGATTCTGATTTGCTAATTCAGCGGGTATGGCTGGTGGTAACAGATTGTCTTGATTTTCAGCCATCTCTTCAGTAGTAGTTGAGATATCATCCTCTTGCACTTTCTCTGTATATCTTAAGTTGCGCCTAATTTCTCGTCAGTTTCTACGAGCTGTACGATCAATTTCCTCGTCAAAAAGCAACGGTCCTGACGGGTTTCTTCTAGTCATACACTACAAGAACCTGCAAAGAGAAAGAAGAAGAAAGCTAGTAAAATAAAAATAGAAATAAAGTTAAATTGCAAGAAAAATAAATGGCTAAAGTAATAAAAATTAAGTGTTCCTAATATTTCAGATTCCCCGGGAACGGCGCTAAAAACAAGTAATAAATATTTATAATGAAGATCAAGCCTAGACTAACTATTATCACGACGAAAAGGCAAGCGCACCTATCGAACAATAGTATAGTAATGGAAGACCGGGATATCGTACCCAAGGGAACCAAAAGTAATAGTAATAACTATCTTTTTATTATCTAGCCTAGGAAAAAAAAAGGGTTTGTTTATTAAACTAATTATCTAAACTAATTAACTAATTTAATTAAAGCAAAGAGAAGATTTGGAAAAGACTTGAAGAAAAGCAATTGATAAAGACGACACCCAAGGAGGAATCCACCTAGATTTCACTTGTTATCTGACTTTGAACCAAATGATTTATTCACTTGACTTGATCTGTGAGACTCCCTAACCTACATTATTATCTCTTTCGAGACTAATAACGCCTAACCCTTAATTGAATTAATTGAAATCTCTTTCTAATTAAAACCCCTAAGGAAGCAGTAAATCGATCTATGGACTCCCATATTAGGTTTCACCCTAATCCGGCAAAATCTCGTAACCCTTAATTATGCCAAATCTACTCTTAGGCAGGGTCTATTCCTACTCTGCATAAGCACATTAAATTATGATTCAATACCCGAAATATTAACTCAAGCATTAGAAACCCATAATTAAGAACAAATCAAGTATTTATCATATAGTTCAGATAATAATAATAAGATCCATCATAGGTTTCATCCCCTTAGGTATCTAAGGGGTTTAGTTCATAATGAAATAAGAGTACATCTCAAAAGTATAAAAATAGCAAATCTCAAAAGTATAAAAATAGCAAAACATGAAGAAAACTCTTAAAAACTCCTAAAGGGATTCTGAGAGAGATCTTCAGTCTTGGAGTAGCTCCGGCTTTTGGGATGGATCGTCTGACTTCCTTCAAGTAATTCCTGGCGTGTGGTTCTGTGTTCCAGAAAAGTTCTAGAAGCCCTCGGAAAAGCCCCTTAGTAGGTCATACTTAGGGTGTTTATATAGGCTTTGGATTGGCTTTCTTCTTCCCTAAGTATCCTTTTTCCGTGTAAAATACAACTCTTTGAAAAAGGGACACGCCCGTATGTCACGGTCGTGTGACATGTTTGTCAGGCCGTGTTCGTTTCGCTAAATTTCACATTGCTATGTGGGTCAATGGCCAGGTCGTGTGAATTGTGAAATCCTTGGACGACATCCTCGATAGACACGGGCATGTGAGCAGCCCGTGTGGCAAGGCTTAGGCCGTGTGATCTTCTTGATTTGGTTCTTTTTGTCTCTTTTAAGCTCGTTTTTGGCTCCTTTTGACTCTTGGTGCTCTCCTGAGTACAAAACATGAAATAACTGGATTAAGAGCACCAAAATCCACAAATCTAATAATAAATATCCATAAATATACTAAGTATTTGGGGTAACAATATGTATAATTTGGCGTTTATCAGCAAACATTGCTCTAATTTAGTTGCAGCTTTCCTACTCAATGCGTCAGCTACTGCGTTAGCTTTACCTGGATGATAGTCGATAACACAATCATAATCTTTTAAAAGTTCTATCCACCGACGTTGTCTCAAATTCAACTCTTTCTGTGATAGAAGATGCTTGAGACTTTTATGATCAGTGTAGATGTAGCATTTCTCACTGTACAAATAATGTCTCCAAATCTTTAAAGCAAAAATTACAATTGCTAGTTCCATATCTTGAGTCAGATAGTTACGTTCATGTGGTTTCAATTGTCATGAAGCATAAGCAATTACTTTTCCATTTTGCATCAGTACACACCCGAGACCATTTAAGGAAGCATCGCTATACATAACAAAATCTTTTCCTGACTCCGGTAAAGTCAATACCAGTGCTTCTGTTAACATTTGCTTCAACATTTCAAAACTTTCTGACACTGCTCACTCCAAACAAACGGAACATTCTTTTACAGTAACTTTGTCATCGGTAAAGCTATCTTTTAAAATCTATTCACGAATCTTCGATAATATCCGACCAAACCGAGGAAACTACGTACCCCTGACACATTTTTGGGAGCTTTCCACTGAATTATGACTTCAATCTTCTTTGGATCCACTCTAATCCCATCTGCTGATACTTCATGATCAAGGAATACAACTTTCGATAACCAAAACTCACACTTGCTCAATTTCCCATACAATTTCTTCTCTCGTAATATTTTCAAAACAATTCGGAGATGCTGTTCATGTTCAGTTTTAGACTTTAAGTATACCAAGATATCATCAATAAAAACCACTACGAACTGATCCAAGTATGGCTGAAAAATTCGATTCATAAGATCCATAAAAGCAGCTAGAGCATTTGTTAACCCAAATGGCATCACCAAGAATTCATAATGCCCATACCGTGTACGGAATGCTGCCTTTGATACATCACTTTCCTTTACCTTCAACTGATAATATCTCGACCTCAGATCAATTTTTGAAAACACAGAAGCTCTCTTTAATTGATCAAATAAATCATTAATGTGAGGTAACAGGTATTTATTCTTGATAGTCACTTTATTTAGTTGTCGATAATCAATACATAATTGTATCGAACCATCTTTCTTTTAACAAATAACACTAGAGCTCCCTATGGTGACATAGTAGGTCGTATAAAACCTCGATCTAGTAAATCTTGTAGTTGTATCTTAAACTCCTTCAATTCAATAGGTGACATACGATATGGAGGTATTGTCACTTGATCTGTACCTTGGTATACTTCAATCACAAATTCAACTTCCCGATCAGGAGGTAATCCAGGTAATTCTTCAGGGAATACATCAGGAAATTCACATACAGTTCGAATTTTACTACACTGACTCTAAACTAAATCGGAATTAATAATATTTGCTAAGAAAGTAGCAAATCCTTGATAAAGAAGCTTATTAGCTTTAATTGCTGAAATAACACGAACTGTTCCACTGGTCCGAATACTATTTACTTCAATCTAATCACCATTTTCATTCTGAACAGTGAATTTCTTTTTATAACAGTCTAAAATTACTTTATGTTCTGATAGCCAATCTATACCCAATATAATATCAAAGTCGCCGAATGGCATAATCAACAAGCCAACAGAAAAGATTTTATCCTGAATCATTAATGGACATCTTCGACATATTTGATTCACTAACATAGTTTGCCCTAATGGACTAGACACCTCTATCGTTACTCTAGACAATTTAAGTTTTAAATTTCCCGTCTCATCCAGTTTTGTATTAACATAAGAATGTGACGATCCTGGATCTATTAAAACATAAACGAGTTTTGAATACAATAGAAATATACCTATCCACATCGTGTGCATCTCCTTCTTCTCGAGTTCTTACAACATACGCTCAACCCGGAGCTCTTGCCTCTGATTGCTGTGTGGCACTTTCACTAGCTCTTCTAGTACCTCCTCTAGCAACTGAACCACTTCGACCTGACCCCGGCCTCTGAAAGTAGATTCAGATCTTTGTGGTACTATTGGTACTACTTTACTAATATTTGGACAGTTCTTTAAAAAATGATCAGCGGATCCGCATCGAAAACAATCCCCAGATAACCTTCTACACTCATCTTTATGCTTGTTCCCGCAGTGTTCACACTCTGGAATTTCAGTGTTCTGATTTGGACTTCTAACACTGCCAGTGGATACAGTTGTCTATTTTTTTCGAATTCTATCACCCCTTTCCGATTTAGAGCTAAATCTCCAATTACCTCGAGATTCCTTTGACCGTTTTGGTTGTGGACTTGAACTAGCAGTTCTAGGACGTTTTTCAGTTGAACGAGCAACTTCAGACTTCTTATTTTTCCCCAGTACCTGTTCAATCATCTTAGCTCTTTCTATTAGATCTGCAAATTCAGTAATTCGAATAGGCATTAACTGCAGTCGAAATTCATCACGCAGCCCTCTCAAAAATCGTTTGCATTTGTCAGCTTTAGTCGGTACGAATTCAGTCGCATATCGGCTTAGTCTCAAAAATTCCCGTTCATAATCCACTGCAGACATTTCACCTTGTTTCAGTGTTAAAAACTCATGTTTTCTATCTTCCACATACATTTCTCCCAAATACTTTTTTCTGAAATTCTCTTTAAAAGAACTCCCAACTTATTTGTTCTTCTGGTACACTTTGAATTACCGTATCCCACCATACATATGCTTCTTCTTGCAATAAAGAAATGACACATGTTAGGCTTTCCTGTGGGTTACATTCGAGTTGTTTCAAAATTCTCTTTTTAGTTTCCAACCAATTTTCGGCTTTTGATGGATCATCTCCCTTTGAACCCAAGAATTCAGTAACTCCATACTTACGTAGTTTTTTAATCGGGACTCGTCGGGTAATAGGAGTCGTAGTCATTGCAGGTATGGTTCCCACTGCTCTTTGAAGAGCATCAACGATTATTCTAAGTATTCTGAATTATCTCTTTCACTAGTACCACCCATTCCAGTATTTGACGGTTGATTACCTACAGGGTTTACACTTAGAGTTGCAGACTTCGATTCATTTATGTCATATGATTCATTGTATTCACTATACATTTCTTGATCAGTTTCTTCAATTCTTTCATCAGACATTTTTAACACTTTAAAACAAAAAAATTAATCAATATATAATTCAGCATCCAATCCCGACTCAAATTTAATTCAATAATGGCATGTACCCCTAGACTCATTTCTATACTTGATTTAGTCCTAGAATTGACTAAACCTGAATAGCTCTGATACCATTTAATGTAACACCCCTTAATCCTTTTCCAGCATCGAAACAGGATTACAGAGTATTACCGGTCATTTCAGTTTAATATACAAATAATACAGAAATATTAATTCTAAACAATTCATAAATAGCATATTGTCCCTTATAAGGATTATTGTGGCCTAAAATAGAATATACAATCACTTTGGAACCTATTCGAAAACTCAAATGATTTCTCGTAAAATTTTAAAAAATTTCATTTAAGGAACAGTACCACATGCCCGTGTGGTTTGGGGACATACCTGTGTGTCTCCATGACACGCCCGTGTTGTCACCTCGTGTGACTCACACGGCTTGGACATGCCCATGTCCTTTACCCGTGTACTTCTCTGACTTATTGCTCATGAACAAACTAATTTCACACGGCCAAGTCACACGCCCATGTGCTTAGCCCGTGTAGATTTATTTTCAATTCGAATCTAGTGTAGTTTTCACACGGCTAAGCACATACCCGGGTGCTATAATCCTCTACTTCACACGGTTGAGACACACGCCCGTGTCTCTGCCTATGTGGCAATACCTGAGCAATCTATTTTGCAGCATTTTAGGTACAGGGGACACACAGCTTAACAACATACTGATCACACACCCGTGTGACAGGCCGTGTGGACTCGAAATGAACCTTATAGTTCAAGTTTACCAGCCCAACAAACCTTGAATAACAAGCAATTTAAAATCTAATCTTTCAACCAGTCCAAAACATGATTAAATACATCTAATACACATTAAATCCACCAGTATATCAATCTAATTCATGTTTTTCAGTAATTATGTAAGATAGAAATTCCAAACATTATACTTAAGTACCATCCAATTTGATTCAAAATAAATTATATAAAAAGGCTATATTATAGACTTAAACTTTACATATGTGAGTTAATCATTAACAATTCTTACACTAACAACACTTATACTCAAAATAACATCAAAGACAACCTAGGTACATGCCATTCCTCAAAATAAGATACATCACCATGTATTTGAGTTTAGGAGTTGGCTTGGATGCTGAGTTGTTAGTCGCTTTCGATTTAACTCAACACACGGAAATAAACCAGATCTTTGAGTATTTATACAAATGTAATATGTATAAATATGAGTATATATATTTCCATTGTGGTATGCTTACCATCCTCCAAGGTAACAGGTAAAGTGATACAACCCTTTAACTCAATAGGGTGGTTCGCAAAGTTATACAGTGGGCTCACCTTTTTCAATGCCTGTTCCTTCAACCCTATTTTTTGATAAGCCTCCCAGGTTAACACTTCAACTGCACTGCCACTATCTACCAATATTCTTTTTACTTCAAAACCTATAATAGCTGCCAACACAACCATTGGATCACTCCCCTCGTCATCACAAATTAATTGGTCATCCTCATTGCTAAAGTCCACCCTCCATTTTTCTTGCTAACAAAATCTCTTTGGCGAACTAACAAACATAACACTTCTAAGATGAGCCTTTCTCTTCGCATTGGAAATTGCCCAATCTTCATTTGTCCTAATTATCACATTAATAGTTCCTCTCACCTTTTGTTTACCTTTAGCCTTAGTCCTTGAACTCTGCCCTGGCTGATCAGTACGCTGAGCAACAAAATCCTTCAGCTCACCATTCTTAACTACTTTTTCTATAGTGTCATTTAAGGAAGAACAATCTTCAGTCTTATGCCCGAAAGGCACATCTATCCCTTATGTTTGATCTTCTCGCATTATGCCTTATAGGTAAAGGGGTTGGCAAAATGCCCAAACTCTTTACCTGACTAAGAATATACATATGTGTAGCATTAAAAGGAGTATATGTCTCAAATTTACCATAAAGAGGGTACTTTCTTGCATGCTCAGGTTGGGATCTTTGAAATGTTTTGAATAATTCATTCTGCTACTGTCTCTTCTGTTGTCCTTTACCTTGTACTCGCAGATTCTGAGAAAAAGAGCCTTAACGGGCACGAACTCCCTCTCTGTTCCTCGAATGTTTATCATCTCTTTGAAATGTACCACGTGCTACTCTTTTGATCTCTTCTGCCTTAGTGAACTTGTGAGCCTTCTCATACAAATTTGCTAAGCTTTGTGGTATATTGTTAATGAATGAATATTAGACATTTTCATTTAAAACTCCCATAACGAAAGCATTAATAGCTCGCTGATCCTCCAGATTTTTCGTGTTCAACGTCACTACATGAAAGCGTTTAATATAATCTTACAAGCTCTCTCATTCTCTTTGTTTGATAGACATCAAACCCATAGAAGTACTCATTATTGTCCTATGTACTCAAAATCTCCCAAAAAATATTTGGCTTAGTTGCGAGAAACTTTGACAGAACCTTGCGGAAGGGATAAATACCAATCAATTGCATTACCCTTAAGGGTTGTTAAGAAGGCTTTACACTTCGCAGCATCAGAAACTCCTAACACATTCATATAATCATTATACTGCATGATTGTAACACCCCTAACCCGGCCTAAACATTATGACTGAATTCGAAAGTGTTACGAAGAAGGGATTTGAAATCGACGATATTTCGATAAAACAATGTTTAGTTATTTGATAAAACGTCCAAGTATTATAAAAACATATTCGTTACTGAAACTATGATATGAAGTTCTTTAAAGTTAACCGTTTATTTTGCAGCAAAAATTTGCAAATCGTTTAAAACAAAAATCAAGCTCGTGTTTTCAAAACCCCATTTGTTTGCGTAAAGTGTTTTTGTTGACGTTGCGAAAAAGTAGAAAATCCAAATCCAAAAGTTAAAACCAACTAGACCAGAGAGTCCCAAAAATTACAAACTCTCATGAAGAGCTCGATTTTAAAATTTAATCATTATTACTAAATAAAAATAGATCTCGATAGAATGGACACTGCTGAGCCTCCGCCGTACTGAACCGCCTAAGTCTATGGATTAGTTGAATAGAACAGACAAACAAATGTGAGTTTCCGTAACATAATATGTAACCCAACAAAAGTAGACATGCAATATACACAGAAATCTCATATACAGTCAGAAACAAATTCGGACCTAAGTCCATTACAGATCTAGATAACATAATCAGATAAGCAAAACAGATATCCAGAGTTCTACTCCTATTCTCTACGCATCATCTCCGATCATCCCATCACACTATGTGGGGTTAAAAACACTCACCCATCCCTACACACCATATAGTTTCGATGCGACACATAACAGATAATACGCAGTAAATTGCTAGAATATAGTGAAAAGTCACCATAAAGATCATTTCCTCCAGATATCCAATTCCCACCCCAATCATAGATGTAGAAATATGATGCTTAACATGCTCGTATACAGATAACATATATACTCAGATAGAACAGTCAGACATACATATCAGTGTCCTACTCAGAGCAGACTATCAAAATACCAGATCACATGATTTAGGGTTTGGTTAGCCCTTACTAATCTTAGGGTAGACCCACAGTCGATCAAAATGACTCGTGCGACCTTAAGGAAAATTTTAGAATTATGGACCTACATACCCGTGTGGGCCCACAAGCCCAAATTGGCCTTAGCCGTGTGGCTCACACGTCTTGGCTGAAAACCCACACGCCCAAATTGGCCTAACTCTTGTACCCCGCGCTGCCACACTCACACCATCACACGGCCATGTCTTGCACACGACCATACCTTCATCAGTTATATGGCTGTGTCTCGCACACGACCAACCACACGACCGGTCGCATGACTGTGTAGCGTCAATAGACCCCATTTTTTATTTTCGCTGAAATTCAATTTTTCGTGTTAGGAGTATGCACCTAGTTTGATTTTGATTCAAAAGTAATCCAGAGAACTTTCAAACCTAAAAACAGTATACCAAACACCAGTTTTAGCAATCTAATTATAAAATCATCAATACAAAATTGAGCAACGCGCATACACTTACCGCTATCAAACCCGATCACACCCACAGATTAGCTCGATTAAGCGAAACCACTGTCTCATCGCCTTCTCTTATACAAAACGTTTACAGAGAACTACTTTCCCTTACAACCCACACTAAGAATACAAGCCAAAAGGAGAACCTAATAGCTTACTAAAACGGAACCAATCTACAAGTGAAAACCTCCCACTTATCTGACCACACGAAACACTGAAATCCCAAATTGCATAGGATGAACAAAAAGAGGGTACATATTGAAAAGAAAAATGACAGAAGAAGGGAAAAGTGGAGGAAAGCAAAACGAACGTTAGAAATTTGTAAGAGAGAGAATCAAAATTTTGAAAAAAAATAAAATTAAATCAAATAATATCTATCCTAACCTCTCATTAAATCCCACTAACCCACTAACTTTCAACTTCTTCAAAATTTCACTCCCACTCAACCTCTATCTCACCACCGAAACAAAAATATTATACACGTTCTCACAAGGAATCGAACACATGACCTCCAGCAAGCTAGCTCCTTACCACTCAAACCAGCAGGCTCATTCTAATATGAGTTTACTAAAGATAAAATATAACCCAACCCACCAAGGATAAAGCTACGATAAAAAATAACCAAAATTTTCCAAATGTGATACTTGAACCCAAGACCTCATACACACATCTAGAACACTTAACCACAAAAACATATACCCATTTTGTCATATTTTACAAAAATAGACTTAAATTATTCATGGCATTACAACTCTACCCCCTAAAAGAAATTTCAGCTTCGAAATTTACCTGATCCGAACAGATGAGGATACTACTAACGCATCGAGTCCTCAAGTCCCACGTAGCTTCCTTAGTGCCATGATTTCACCACAGAACCTTAACCAATGGTATGGACTTCCTCTTTAGAACCTTAATATCTCGATCCAAAATTTGAACCGACTCTTCCTTAAAGTCAAGTTCGGTCTAACATTGATCTCGTTAACAGAGACAACATGAGATGGATCAGATCGGTACCGCCTTAACATCGAGACGTGAAACACATCATGGATGCGGTCTAAATCTAGCAGTAGCTTTAATTGATAAGCGACTGGTCTCACACGCTTCAGAATCCAATACGGCCCAACAAACCTAAGGCTCAACTTGCCCTTACTGTCGAACCTTAGAACTTTCTTCCACGGAGATATATTAAGAAATACGAAATCACCCACAGTGTACTCGATATCCCTCATCTTCAGATACATATAGGACTTTTGTCTATCAAAAGCCGCCTTTAGACGATCCCGAATCAGTCTAACCTTATTTTCAATCTCGGAAGCCAACTTCGGACCCAAAATTTGTCGCTCACTCAACTCAGTCCAACATAGCAGAGAACGACACTTACGACCATACAAAGTCTCGTAAGGTGTCATCTGGATGATAGACTGAAAACTGTTATTGTAGGCGAACTCATCTAACAATAGAAAATCCTCCCAACTACATCAGAAATCAAGCACACAACTCGAAAGCATATCCTCCAGTATCTGAATCACTCTCTCGGACTGACCATCAATCTGAGGGTGGAACGTAGTGCTAAAATCCAATCTCAAACCCAGAGCCTCATACAGTTTCTTCTAAAACTGAGAGGTGAAGCGAGGATCCATATCAGAGATTATCGAAACTGGAATTTATAATCTCGGAGATTCAGAACTTCGCTAACTTCTACAATGAATAATCCGTCTAAACCAGAATGAAATAGGCAGACTTAGTCAATAAATCCACGATGACCCAAACAGAATCTTTTTCAGTGGGTGTCAAGGGCAACCTACTAACAAAGTCCATCGTCATTCGCTCACATTTTCACAAGGTAATCTTAACAGTTTGTAGCAAACCCAAAGGCAATTGTTGCTCAGCCTTAACTTACTGGTACGTCAAACAACGAGCAACAAAATCTGTTACCTCCTGTTTCAATCTCGGCCGCCATTACAGCTCACAGAGATCGTGGTACATCTTATTACCACCGGGATACATAGCATAAGGGCTGTTGTGCACCTCTCTCAGAATCGACTGTCTCAAATCAGAATCATTCGGTACACAAACCCAAATATAACGCCCCGTACCCAAGACCGTCGTCGGAGTTGAACACGAGGTGTTAACAGACTTAATTCATTACTTCAAACAGCTTAAACAATTTATTTTTAAAATTTTCAGTCAAGCTAGCAATCTGTGTCACAGTCGCTTAAAAATTCATATCTCGAGTTTCGAAACTCGAAATCCAATTCTGTAAATTTCCCTGAAACTAGACTCATATTCTATTTATTAAATTTTTTATAGAATTTTTGGTCAAGCAAATTAGTACAGTTTATTAGTTAAATTCTCCCCTGTTTGTGGTTTGACCGCTCGACCTCTGTGTATTACTTAATCGATATCACCCTGTCATGAGTTTCAATGACTATGCTGTTTATTTCTAATAAACTAGACTCAATAAGGAATCTGTACATATAAATCATGACTTCTAATTATCTTTGAAAAATTTATGGTGAATTTCCAAAGTCAGAATAGGGGATCTAGAAATTGCTCTAGCCCTGTTTCACAAAAATTTAAACATCTCATAAAATATAACTCATATACCTCTTTTGTTCCATCCATATGAAAATAGACTCATCAAGCTTCAATTTCATAACTTATTAATTATTTAATTCCATTTCTACTATTTTTAGTGATTTTTCAAATTCACGTCACTACTGCTGTCTGAATCTATTTTATGGTAAATTTTACCCATTTCATGGTTCCCATGGATTAGCTAGCAATTTAGCATACATAACACCAAATATGATCATGATTAGCCATTCCAATGGCTAATCATTACCAAGCATTTCCATACCACTCAATAACCATATCATAAGACCATATATACAAAATGATTATAATGCTATACATGCCATACTCAAAATATACAAGCCATTATGCCAATATGGTATACGGATAGTGTGAGCGTGCCTCCGACCATTTCCGATTTCCGAGCTGGCTTGTCAACACTACAAGGAATGAAAAGGAGGGAGTAAGCACAAATGCTTAGTAAGTTCACATGCAAATAGCAAGTAACACAACTATATAAGCAAACATAAACATCATTTGCATGATCATCACCGAGACATTCATATCACATTTTCATTTATCATCTTACCATATTATTGTTATATCGAGTTTTCAACCCGAGGGTTAAGTACATACCTATTCAAATTATCCATTTCACAACACTTATCAATACGTCCCTTTCATCTCGAGTATTCCTCCATTTGAGTAGAATTTTACCCATTGAACACATCGGAATATAATTCGGATACACGAAAAGTTTACACATAAGTGCCACATATGTAGCCAAGCTACCATGTAACCCACCCATAAGTGAACTCGGATTCAACTCAACGAGCTCGGGCGTTCGCATCCATAAGTGAACTCGGACTCAACTCAACGAGCTCGGATGCCTAGTTACATCTCTCGAACTCGGACTCAACTCAACGAGTTCGGATGCCCAAATATCCCAGTGACATGTCACTTGTATCCTAATCCATTCCTAAGGTTCAACGGGACCTTTTTCCCAATCATGTGTCTCAACCATCTTCTACGGAATGCCGATACCGATACTCGATAGTATTTCACATTTTCCAAGTATATCACATAATTTGACATATTATCAAACAATTATCACGAGTATAATATTTCATAATAATTATCATATCATTTAAATAACATAAAAACATTTAAAATAATAACTATGTTACCAACATTTACATATGAACTTACCTCGTATGTGAAAATGGCTACTTTTACCATTTCGTCCACAACTTGGTATTTTCCCCATTTTAGCCTGAATTTTAGTTTTCCTTGCTTTATCATTTAAAATATAGTCTAATTAGAGCTCACATTATTCAAATTAACCCAAAATCATATTTTGGCAAAATTACAATTTTGCCCTTAAACTTTTGCATATTTACACTTTTTCCCCAAAGCTCGTAAATTAAACTTCAGCATATTTTCTTATGTTTTATGACATCCTGAACATTTTTCCCTTCTATGACAACATCAAATTCTCACTCTAACACATAGTTATGAACAATAACAATTTTTACCGATTAAGCCGTTTTACTCATTTTTGCTTAAAATCGCTTAGCAAAAGTTGTTTAACATAATTTCAGCCTTCATATTCTACCATAAAACATCAAAATAAATACATTTCACCTATGGGTACTAGCTTAAATTATTGCTAGAATAAGCTTAATCAAGTTACCGGGAATCCAAAAACGTAAAGAACTTGAAAAACGGGGTTAGAACGACTTACAATCGAGCTTGGAAGCTTGAAAAACCCTAGCCATGGTTTCTCCTTGCTATATTCAGCCATGGGGTTGAAGATGAGCAAAATTGGCTTTTAATTTTGTATTTTAATTCATTTTACCCCTAAATGACCAAAATGCCCTTACTACTAAACTTTCCAAAAATTCCATCCATGTCCAATTTTTGTCCATAGACTTAGAAATTGGTAAAATTGCTATTTTAGACCTCCTAATTAATATTTCAAAACAATTTCATACTAGAAACTTCTAGAATGCAAGTTTTGCAAATTATTCGATTTAGTCCCTAATTTCAATTTAAGCACTTTATGCATAAAATTTCTTCACGAAATTTTCACACAATCATGAAATCATATCATAGACCTCAAAATAATCATAAAATAATTATTTCTATCTTGGATTTTTTGGTCACAAAACCACTATTTCGACTAGGCCCAAAATCAGGATATTACAAACCCGTCCCCGAAAACATAGAACTTTATCCTTATTCAGTCCAAAATCAAAAGTATTGTCATTCTCAACCTAACAAAACCGCAAATCCAAATACTTATCCTCTAATTGCTTTTCTTGAATCTACCAAATCCAAGTCTGCTTAACTTGTAACTCAGCTAACAGACCCCCATCACCAAACAAACTGAGTCAAGCGAATATCGCTCTCAAATCAGTCATCACTCTACGACTAAGAGCATCGACCACCACATTAGCCTTACCAAGATGATACTCTATCGTGCAATCATAATTTATGAGCAGCTCTATCCATCGACGCTGTCTAAGATTCTACTCCTTCTGAGTAAGGAGGTGCTTGAGGCTCTTGTGATCGGTGTAGATAATACACCTCTCACTATACAGTTAGTGCCTCCAGATCTTTAATGCAAATACCATAGCAACTAACTTGAGATCATGCGTCAGATAATTCCCCTCGTGTCACTTACGCTGGCAGTACGCATAAGCAACAACCTTACCATCCTACATCAGTACATATCCCAAACCGACGTGTGATGCATCACTGTACACTACAAAATCCTTACCAGATTCTGGCTGTATCAGAACAGGAGCATGAGTCAGGAACAGATTTGAGCTTCTCGAAGCTTGATTGTTGCACATCAATCCAGACGAAAGGAACACCTTTGCATAGAAGCTTAATCAGAGGAGCTGCAATCAGAGAGAACCCCTCAACAAAACACTGGTAATAACCCACAAGACTCAGAAAACTGTAGATCTTAGATACATTTTTAGGTTGCTTCCAATCAAGCACGGCCTCAATCTTTCTAAGATCAACTCGGATCCCCTTCGTAGAAACTATATACCGCAAAAAAGTTACCTCTCACAACCAGAATTCACACTTGCTTAACTTAGTATAGAGCTGTTTCTCTCGGAGTATGTGAAGCACTACTTTAAGATGCTCATCATGCTCATATTCATTCTTAGAGTAAACAAGAATATCTTCGATGAAGACCATGATGAACTGATCCAGATACTACTAAAAAAATCAGTTTATCAGATCAATGAATGTAGCCGGAGCATTCGTCAGCCCAAAAGGCATAACTAGGAACTCATAGTGCCCATAACGAGTCCTAAATGTCGTCTTATGAATATCAGCTTCCTTAACTCTAAGCTAATGATACCCAGATTAGAGATCTATTTTTGAGAACACTAAAGCCCTAAGAAACTGATCAAATAGGTTACTGATCCTCGAAAATGAGTACTTATTCTTCCCAATCAGTTTATTCAACTGTCAGTAATCGATGCACATCCTCATAGTACCATCATTTTTTTTACAAAAAAGAACTGGTGCCCCCACATAGACACACTAGAATGGATGAAACCATGATCCAGAAGCTCTTGAAGTTGAGCCTTAAGCTCTGTAAGCTCCTTCAATGCCATACGGTAAGGATCGATAGACACCAGAGCTGTACTTAATAGAACCTCAATGCCAAACTCAACTTCTCAATTTGGAGGTAAACCCGGTAATTTCTCAAGAAAAATATTGAGAAATTCCCTCACTATTTTGATATCCCCAATGAAATAGTCTTCAGAAACTGAAACACTGACGTAAGCCAAATATGCCTCACATCCATTTCGAACCAATTTCTAAGCCACTAAAGCAGAGATTACATTAGACAAGTAATTTTGACGCTCGCCTATCATAATCACCTCTTTTTCATCCTCAGTCCTCAGAACGACCCTTTCAGTCGCATAATCCAAACTAACTCGGTACTCAACTAACCAGTCCATACCCAGAATTAAATCGAACTCCTCAAACTGTAGCTCCATCAAATTTTCTGGAAACACAACCCCTTTCACTTCTAACAAAACATTCCTATATAATCTACTAATCCGAACAGATTGCCTCAACAGACTCAGTACAGTAATCCCACCAGTAGTACACTCAACTGCAATCCCCAAGTTCTTAGAAACAATACTAGCTACACAGGAATGTGTAGAACCTATGTCTATCAAAGTAGTATATTGATCATCAAAAATTAAAAATGTACTTGTGATCACATCAGGAGCATCTCTATCCTCTTCGCGTTGAACAACATAAACCAATGCAGGCAATCTCAACTTAGTCTGATTAGCACCTCTACCTGATGCTCTCTACCCTCAGCCCATGCCAATACCACCCCTAGTCGGTCCACTGCACTTATGTGGCTGCTGTATCACCCTCTGAGGCTGAACAGAACCCAATCCCGTAGCTTGCATCTGACCCGCATGATGTGGACACTCTCTAATCCTGTGCTCCAAAGACCCACACCGCAGACAAGCCCCTAATCTCCTCCAACACTCACCTGGATGGCGCCTACCATAGTCAACACAAGGCTGAATCCCAGTAAGAGCAACAGGAACTCCCACTCTAATAGGCCCATAAGGTCTAACCCGTTTCTTAGGCCTCTAAACAAAACCAGAGGGTTTTGAATCTCTCTTATTCTTTCTTCTCTCACGATCTCTATTCACGCGCTTAACCTCTTCAGTGATCTTCGCCTTATCTACCAGAATAGCAAACTCACACTCCCTCTACGGAGTAATCAGAACCCTAAAACTGTCCCTCAAATCATCCTCAAAATAGACACATTTCTCATACTCAGATGCCACCATGCCCCGAGCGTAACAGCTCAATCTCAAAAACTCGACCTCATGCTCTGCCACAAACTTATCACCTTGCGTGAGATTCATGAACTCGCGCCTACGAGCATCCGCATCACTTGCACCTACGTACTTTCCCTGAAAGACAATCTTGAAGTAGTCCCAGTTTAGACGATCCGATTGAGTACCCTCCTCAACCAACTACCACCACTGATATGCCTCATATCACTAATATCCACAAATGGCTTGTTTTTGGTAAGAGATAGACATTACTATGTGTAAATTCAGGCGAATGGTACACATCGGTACTCTAGTGCATTTCCCCCTCTGAGTCAGAATAAATATGTTTTCGAACCCTCTCTTTCAAATTTAAAGTGTATGTTCCCACGCGAATCTCAGTAATCACTTGTTTTGATTCTACATATTGATCGTTTTGAACTAAAGGGACTGTAACCTTTAATTTCTGCTCAAGAATGCAGTCGATGTCTTTCATAATTCTCTCAGTGGCCTCCAACCAATACTCGGCAACAATAGGGGTGACTCTAGTGACACCCTTAAAAAACTCAGCTCTATTGGACCGGAGTCATTTAGTTATCGACCTACGACCCCCAGATCCAGAATGGGGTCTAACAACCCTTTTCAACACTCTCAACATGGCTTGGGATAGTACGTTGTCCCCAGCCGAGCATCTTTGAGACCTAGTCTTAGTAGCAGGTGAAATCGGTGTCTCACTCATACCTAAATTTGGTATACTGCTTAGAGAGGAAGACTCAACTCGAGCCCCCCTATGGCGCCCTCTGCGCCCACGAATACCACGATCGCGAGTTCCACGAGCGCTCATTGTAATTTCAAATTTATCTATATTATAAACTTTTATGCATCAATTCCAGTATTATTAACAGATATTTTATGCTTAATTTATCAGAAGTTCAGAAGTATTTCAAAGGTTTTAGTTTCTAACTTAACTCAGTTCAGTTTTAGAAAGTACTAACTATAGTGTTTTCTAAATTCAGAGATACTTACAGGATCGGTTACTCAAACGATCTAAATTATTTGAAAACCAGTTTCTTTCAAAACATAATTTTGGAACCCAAAATTCACAGTCTGAGTTTTACAACCCCTTACCCAGTCTAGACGTTATGATTGAATCTGGAAGTGTTACGGAGAAGGGATTTGAAATCGACGATATTTTGATAAAACCATGTTTAGTTATTTGATAAAACGTCCAAGTATTATAAAACATATTCGTTATTGAAATCGTGATATGAAGTTCTTTAAAGTTAATCGTTTATTTTACAGCAAAAGTTTGCAAATCATTTAAAATAAAAACCAAGGTCGTGTTTTCAAAAACCCGTTTGTTTGCGTAAAGTGTTTTTGTTGACATTGCAAAAAAGTAGCAAATCAAAATCTAAATCTAAATCCAAAAGTTAAAACCAACCAGACCAGAGAGTCCCAAAAATTACAAACTCTCATGAAGAACCCGATTTTAAAATTTAATCATTATTACTAAATAAAAACATATCTCGATAGAGTGGACACCGCTGAGCTTCAAGCGCACCGAACCGCCTAAGTCTGTGGGGTTAAAAACACCCATCCAACCCAACAAATATACATAAAAATCTCATATACAGTCAGATACAGATTCAGACCTAAGTCCATGACAGATATAGATAGCATAATCAGATAAGTAGAACAAATATCCAGAGTCCTACCCCATCCTCTACACATCATCTCTGACCATCCCATCACATTATGTGGGGTTAAAAACACCCATCCAACCCTACACACCATATAATTTCAATGCGACACATGATAGATAATACGCAGTCAAGCTACCAAAATATAGGCAAAAAGTCGCCATAAGATCACTTCCTCTAGATATCCAATTCCCACCCCAATCATAGATACAGAAATATCATGCTTAACATGCTCGTATACAGATAACATATATACTCAAATAGAACAGTTAGACATACATATCAGTGTCCTACTCAGAGCAGACTATCAAAATACCAGATCACATTATTTAGGGTTTGGCTAGCCCTTACCGACCCTACTGTAGGCCCACAGTCAATCGAAACAACTCGTGTGACCTTAGGGAAAATTTCAAAATTATAGGCCCACATGTTCGTGTGGCCAACACACCCATGTGGCATGCCTGTGTAGGCCCACAAGCCCAAATTGGCCTAGCCTGTATGGCCCACACGACTACACTCATACCATTACATAGTCATGTCTTACTCACGGCCACATCTTCGTCAGTCACACGGCCGTTCTCGTACACGGCCAACCACACGACTGGTCGTACGCTCGTGCAGCTTCAATAGACCCTATTTTTAGCTTTCGTCGAAACTTAATTTTTCATGTTAGGAGTACACACCTGGTTCGATTTTGATGCGAAAGCAATCCCGAGACCTCTCAAACCTAAAAACAGTATACCAAACACCGTTTTTAGCAATCTAATTACAAAATCATCAATACAAAACTGAGCAACACGTATACACTTACTGCTATCAAACCTGATCACGCACACAAATTAGCCCGATTGAGCAAAACCACCGTCTCATCAACTTCTCCTATACAAAACGTTTATAGAGAATTACTTTCCCTTACAAACCATATTAAGAATACAAGCAAAAAGGAGAACCCAATAGCTTACTAAAATGGAACCAATATACAAGTGAAAACCTCCCACTTACCTGACCACACGAAACACCAAAATTTTAAATTGCACACGATGAACAAAAAGAGGGTATAGATTGAAAAGAAAAACGACAGAAGAAGGGAAAAGTGAAGGAAAGCAAAATGAACATAAAAAATTTAGAAGAGAGAGAACCGAAATTTTGAAAAAAAAAGAAAACAAAACAAAACAAAATAATATCTATCCTAACCTCCCGCTAAATCCCACTAACTCTCAACACCTTCAAATTTTCACTTCCTGCCAACCTCTATCTCACCACCGAAACAAAAATATCGTCCATGTTCTCACAAGAAATCTAACACAAGACCTCCAGGAAGCTAACTCCTTACCACTCGATCTAGCAGACTCATTCTGATATGAGTTTACTAAAGATAAAATATAACCCAGCCCACCAAGGATAAGGCTAGGAAAAAAAATAACCAAAATTTTCCAAATGTAAAACTTGAACCCAAGACCTCATACACGCACTCAGAACACTTAATCACTAAAGCAAAAACTCATTTTATCAGATTTCACAAAAACATACTTAAATGATTCAGAGCATTACAATGATATACGCTTTAAGGTCCCTCTCTCTTCAAACATCTTGGGGACCTTAAAGTCAACTGGTAGGCTCACGATGGCAATTTTAGAAGCTAGCAGATTGTTGAAACAAAATAGTTGATCCATATCCTGGGCATTCAAGATGCAAAGCCTGAACATCCCTACGTAAGGCATCTATCTCATTCTGCCACAATTTTGCATGCATGCTAGAACCACATTCACGCATGTCACTATTACCATGGAGATCAAAATTTTCAAATTGTACCTTCTTTCTTAATTCTTCATTTTGCCTTAACAACTCTTACTGGAACGTTTTTTGTTGCTCAAATTTAGCATTCTGCAGAGCCATTTTCTCCTTCACCAACCTCAACTACTCCTGTAGAGCAACAAATTGTTATAAGGATGCCTCTTAGTTAGAGGGAAATGGCAATCCTTGACCAGAGAGGACGTACAGGTCTAAAGAATTTGAGGCTCCTATATGAGTCGAATTACCTAAATTTTCTGATTGGTCAGCAAACCAACTAGAAAATAAGTTCATTTCACTAGATTGATTACTGCCACTAGAGACTCGAAGTTTTCTTGCGAAAAAATTGACGGGAAAATTCTCTTTGAGATGAGCCATTTTGATTTTCAGTAAACTGAAGTTTTGAAGATCAGAAATTCTTCACGCTTACTACACCAATTGTTGAGGTATTTTTCTCTCTGTCTTCTTTTCCTAGTGATGTTTGTCTATTTATAAGATATGGGTATTGTTCATTGAGATGATATACTAAATAGGCTCCATGCATATAGACATGTACCTTACTCTAGATTTAACATGTGTTACACGTTCTCATGCACGTATAACTTCGCAAAGGAGTAGGCTTGTTGAGCGAACTTTGCCTACCAGTTCAGCCTGTAATGCTATCATGTGAGCTCAGTCTGTTACCTTATCGATTTGGGCTGACAAATAGGTTTTGGACCGATGGTGGTAACTATCCTAACAAACTTAAATTTAATAATATTAACAATTAAACTTAAATTTTGAAATCTAAAAAATAAAAAAAAATAAATTCTAAAAATTAAAATTCTACTGTCTAAAATTTAAATTTACAAAGAATATATAAACTTATGATATAAGTAGGGATTATCCAATTTAATGCAAAAACACAACAGCAAATGTGAAATCTTTAAAGCCCATTTTGTCTGTAGTGGGTGGTCCGCTACGTTGTTAATCTTTTGGAACGGTGTTAATGCCGCAGAATTGGGTCCAAGTTTTGACTAGCTAATCGAAAGCACCCTTTTATTCTGCTTCTACTTAGAGCTGGTGTAATATTATTTTTGAAATATAAAATGATGTTACAAAATGTTTATATTCATTATATTTGAATAACAATAAAAAATTAATTTATTGTAACTTATTTTGAAAATTAACATTAATTATTTGTAAAATTTAATTTAAATATTAAAAAATAATCATTAAAAATTTTAATATATAATATTATATGTTTAAGATAAATTTAAATATGAAAAATAATTGTATATGTAATTTAAATATTACATAAAATATCTTAAATTATAAATAAGGGTAAAAAATATCATTTTTCTCTAAAAGTATTTTTTTTTCCAAATTCAAAAGTTAAAACAAAAGTGCTTTAGAGTTTGGGATAAAAAAACACTTTTGATTGCAATAATTATCTGTTTAGCAATATTTATGGCTCTAAAAGTATTTTTCCCAAATTCAAAAGCTAAAAACATTGTTTATTTTCTAATTTGAAGTAAAAATTATTTTCTTTTAAAAGTATTTTATTATATTTTCTCTTCTTTTTTACTTTCTTTCTAAACGAAAAGAATATTATATTTTTGAAAAAATCTATAGCAATGTACAATAAAAAGTGATCAATAGATACATGAAATTATGAATTACGGATTATCATAAGAAAAAAAGATAGATATATAAAAAAAATTAAACTTCACTTTCATTCCATAAGCAAATATTTATACATTAATCGTGGAATCAAATATTCAGATGTATTTTTATTTATTCATGGTGCAATTTATTAAATAAAAATTAATTAAATAGGCGGAAATAGATTATTACAAGGAGTTAATTTTAAAGAAAACAAATATATATGGAATACATAGGATATGATATGTGTGAAAAAATATATATTTAGTGTATAAAAGTTAAATTATACTAAATATTTAAAATTTATTGTGTTATCGTAATAATATAATTTATTTTATGATATAAACAATTATTTTAGTAAATTTTTAATGAAAGTGATGCTATATCAAAAAATAGATATAGATAGAAGTATAGATGTAAGTGTAAACAGAAATCTTAATCGAACAGATTGGGTAACGCAGTACACACCATTTTAAAGAGAGTTGGGCAACGGTCAATAAATTGTAGGTTAGGTCATCTAGGAAGTTGCCATGCACTTTCCTTTATGTCAATATACTTCATCTTCTAGCCTTCTCTGAAATTTCTCTGAAGCATATCTATCATTAACTAAAAAAGAAAGACTTAGATGGCTTTTCTCTTCTTTATTTAAGCTGTTGAATCTTTGTTAACTTCACTTTGGAGCCTAAATTAGGGTTTCCACGGTCAATATATTATGGCAACTGCTAAAGTTTCCAAGGCTTCCAAATGGTTCTCTAACAAGAGCCTTAGGTTAAGCCTTCAACGTCGTGGATCAAAGTCTAGATCAACATCCTTAAGCTCTTCTCCTGGACCATCATCAACACCAATATCTCCTCGCACAATTCCTAATATGAGAACCAAAAGGCCTGAAGAAGACGAGATGAAGCAAGTCTTTGGCTATTTCGACGGGGATGGTGATGGCAAAATCTCTGCTCTTGAACTTAGGGCGTACTTTGGGTCCATCGGGGAGTACATGTCACATGAAGATGCTCAAGGGGTGATCAACGATCTTGACTCGGACGGGGATAGCATGCTGGACTATCAGGATTTCTTGAAGCTAATGAAAAGAGAACCCAGCAAGGATGATGAGGGAGATGATTATGATGATCTGAAGAAAGCGTTTGAGATGTTTGAATTGGAGAAAGGTTCGGGGTGCATAACACCCAAAGGGCTGCAAAGGATGTTGAATCGACTTGGGGATGCAAAATCATATGATGAATGCGTTGCCATGATTCGGGTATATGATATCGATGGTAATGGGGTGCTTGATTTTCATGAGTTCCATCAAATGATGGCTTAATTCCATTGTTCCTTCTATTTTTAACTAAACAATATTATTAGTATTTAGCTATACAAGAGTTTTACCACTTCACATAATCATGTACTCGTAGATCTTCGAATTCTTAGTTTTGATAATCAAGGCTCAAATCCTTTCATCTTTGTTTATAAAACACGTCCAGTTACACGTGTGATGATTATAATAAATGATGCATCATGAAATAAGCTTTTTAAAGAAAATGAGAGATTGATCATTCTCTTTCTATATGTAGTTTATGTAACAGTTATTAAGTATTTAACCAACGATATATCATATCTATGTTGGGTAGAAGTATTATTTTTACATATATTTTCATGATTGATAATATTTAGTCTAATACTATATTCAGAGATTAAGTTTTAGAGACCTAGTAAAATTTTCGAAAATTTTAGGAAGCTAATGAGAGTATTTTTAAAAAAATTTGAGGGTCTAATTAAAATTTTGTGAGATTAATGAGAATTTAAAAAAAATTTAATATAGCTTAATTAAAATTTAAAAAAAAAGTATAATAAGAATTTTCAAAAATTTCAAGGGAGAAATGAAGATTTCCTAAAATTTTAGGGAAGATGACAGTCCACCTTTGATTTAGTCACTCATATGACTTGTTTGTGGAAAAAAGAAGGAAGACTTTTTGCTTATTTCCAAGAAGTCTTATTTTCTACAAGAAAATTTTCTCATATTTCTAGTTATATGTTTAAATTTATATTAATTAATTTTTATTTTATGTCTAACTATTTTAGAACATGTGTTAAATAAACATTTTCCTTATGCATTACACTAATAACCAAACTTTTTCCTTATATTTTATGTTGAGAAGTTTGGGAAATAAGAAACGCAACAATTTGGGTTTCGTAGGAAATATTGATCTTGATCTTAAGGTGATGACATTCCAAAGTTGTAAACTTGCACTTCTGAGAGTCTCGTCATGCCTGTATGGTAAAACCCTTCAATAGATGTATTTGGTTGAATGATAACATGAAAAGATGAAAGGAGAGAGTGAAAAAATGAAAAAAAAGAAGAACGACAAAATTTTAATAATATTTAGTGAGAAAGAAAAATGAGAAAAGAAAACAAGATATACGCTTTTTTTAATCATAATGCATAAAAATAAATATTTTCCAATTAAAATAATAAGAGAAGAAAAAAAGAGAGAGTAAAACTATGTATTTTTAAAAAGTTTGATTCTCTTTTTTTTTTAACTCTACCAAATAATAAATAAAAATTATTTTTTTCTATCAAATTTTCTATAGGAAAAAATTATAATTTTCATCTTTCTATATATATTTTAATTTTTCAATTTTTATCCTTTTAAATTTTTTTATACTCTATCGAACAAATACTTAAAGCTAAAGCAATGGAAAAAAAAAGAAAAGAAAAAAAAAAGCGCAAGTCCAGGGCAGAGTAGTAGTAGCTTTAACGTGAAGAAAGAAAACTTGAGAAGCTTGTTGAGAGGAAGCAAGCATTTTGCCAAATCCATCTATGTCAAAAATAATTGAGTAGTCGAGGCAGACTCATGGACGACCCGTGAGGCATTAAGTGCTGCTTCAAAGCCCTCAAACTTTGGCAATCCACTTTTAGCGTTGCTACTCACAAATTACTTTTAAAAATTGCTTTAATTAATGCCATTTAAGATCCGAGGTATTTAGTATTTATTAAAATAAAAATATTGTGAAAAGTTAAAATATTTAATTTAATTTGAATATTATTAATATATGAAGAGTTAATTAATATATAAAAATATTAATCTTTTAAGTATTTTGTAAGCACTTAACATATATCATCAATAAAATTTAATTTGAATATACAAGTTATAAGCTAGATATTAAATGCATGTAAACATAACTCTTATAAATTATAAAAAAATTTATAATTGTTGACTGAGTCTTAGTTTAGTTGTTACTAGTATTGTTGTCGGTGTAAGGAGAATACGAGTTCGAATACACTGAAATACATTTATCCTCCAATTTTAGGGTTGAGGAGAGATTATAAATAATTCTAGATTTTTGCATTAAAACAAAAAAAAAAAAATCATAGTTAATAGAATGATTGACTTAAATGTAAAATATCTTCTTTTTTTTTTTGTGTATTATCATTACCACGATGCCTATTATATTTATATTAATAAATAAAATTAACTTAGATAATAATAAAAATATGAAAAAAAATAAATTATGACAACCCATTATTAAAAATATAATATATGAAATATGATTATTTTTAACATTAATCTTATTATAAGTTTTTATTATATTTATTTTTTTAATATAATGTCTAAAACTCTTCTTTAAATAAGAAGATAATGTATTTCAACACACTCGAATCCACGTCCTCTTGCACTGGCAACAATACCGATGTCAATTGAGCTAAAATTCAATTGAAAAATATAAATTTTAAATATTTTACAAATAATTAATATAGTATATACAATTTAATTTGAATATATAAATCGTATTTATAATTTAAATAAGTCAAAAATTGCATTTTTTAGTTTTTTTCTTTTTGGACTGAAAATGTGAATTTGAAGAAACCTTTTTAACCTAAAAAATAGATTGTTTAGCAAATTAAATGAAGTGATGGGATGAAAAAACATTTGGTTCTTGTTTCGTTTTACATGAGAGGTAAAAGTGGGGGTTTGATCGTGAACTTGAAGGTAATGTGTCCCATATTGTTTTTAAAAAAAAAATTAAATTTATGTTTTTTTTAAAATATAAATTCAAGACATTAAATCACTATTTTTTTTATATTTAAAAATGTTGACCCTCAACTAACTTCATTTTTATTGTTAGTCTCTAACGCGGCAATTATAGAGAAAAGGAAACACAACTTTAATAATCTTCAACATTTATTTTTTTATCAATTTAATCTAACTTTTTAAAAGTATATAAAAATTATAAAAACATAATAAAAATCCTATAAAATATAAGAAGTTAAATGTTTTTTAAGAAAAAATAAAAAATAAAAATAAAACTCCCTAAAATTTGAAAATAATAATAAAAAAACTATTTCCTAGCTCATTTGGGAATCGTAATTCCAAAGGGTGAGATAAAAAAAAAATTCAAAGCAAAAAATACAAGCAGAAAAGAACTTGGGAGATAAAAAGAGACTCCTTTTTCCCCTTTTTGGTTGACTTAGCATTCTCTTTTAAGGTCTAGACTCCTTTATATTTAAATTTGTAGAACATAGAGGAGATGGTGACCCATGTGGCCATGTCCCCCATGTGACTGTTGCACCAAAATAAAATACCTTCCTATACTTTCCCTGAGTTTTTATGGATAAACCACCGCTTAGAACACAAATAATAATCAGTCAAGAATTAATGTTCATTGTTTACGAAATGAAATTGAAAGAATGGTTAGGTTTGGCAGTGTAGAAATCAATTATAATTGTATAGCTGAGTAGATGAGATGATGCAAACATCTGATTTTGTATTAATTTCTTTTATGTCTTTAAATTTTGGATTTTAATTACTCTTAGTACAAAAAAAAAAAAAAAGGGGTAAAATTGTTCTTGTTTTGTATGGTTTCAGTGCTTCAAACTGAAAAGCATAAACTAAAGGAGAAAGGAATCTAGTGATTAAACTCCTTTTTTTTTTTAAATTTTTTTTAAAGAATTTTGAATTTTTTTTAAAAAATTATATATTTTAAAATTTTAGGATTTTATTGGAAATATGAAAAAAAAAGTTTTTGTTTTTAATTTTATATACTCTATCTTTTTTTTATAATTACCATCAAGATTTGTAAATAAATTTAAATGTGATTATTTGTCCTCCAAAAAAAGAAATATTGAGTGAATTGATAGTAAATTATGAGATTTTGTAATTGGGTAGGATATTAATAGTAAGGAAAATAGAATTTTCACAATGACTGCAAACCCGAAAGCTATCATTTGAGAAAACAAATTATTGTTACACCCAAAAACTGGATTTTGGTTGGAATCCTTAGCAGAACTAATCAAATGGTTTTGTTGATCCATTCGAAGATTTAGACATTTCACAATTAGTAAATTGGATTTATTACTATAACCTTGATTTAACAAAAATCATCGATTTATTGCTCATGAGCAAGTGCATAAATATACTCTAAAAAAAAGTGAATATAGGAAATTGTGTTGGCGGAATCTATTTAATTCTAAATATATTTTAAATTCCTTCAATTTAAATTTAATTTGAATCAAAGATAAATGATTTATTCGGTTATTAAATGATACATAGTGCGATACAATCAAAATAAGGTATTATAATAAAAAAATAGAATATAAAACAAATTAATACCTCAAAATTAAAACACATGAATTAAAAGAATATAAAAACCCTTTTTCAACATATTTAAACTTTAAAAAATAAAAATCGCGGTTGGTGTGTGTATGTGCGAAAAGTGAAGAAAGCAAAAAGAAAACTGGAGACGAAAGATTATTATGTTTCATCGTGTTTGATTAAAAATAATAGAAAATTAAAAGAGGTTAGGAATAGAATAAAGTTTTGAATAAAATATTTAAATTTAAGTGGAAAATATGTTAATTACTCTCAATTTCTTTTTCTTTCTTTTTTGTACGTTAAGGTATCAACTTTGTTCTTGGTATCATTATAAAGTTCGTTTAATTGCTCTCTTAGACATTAGTTTATCGGCACTCTCACTTTTGTTTTTTTAAATAAATAAATATATTTTTAATTATACAATTACATTGTTCAGTCAAAAAAACAAAAAAAATTATCACAATAATTATACATATTTTATATAAATTATATGATTACAATGATATTTTATCGTAAAAATTGAAATTTGAATCAATGTTATAAATATCTATACAATTCAATATGTTACATTCGATTTATTCATAAATTGAATAAATGGTTGAAGTGGATCATAAATTTCTTTAAAAAAGGTGTAGCTCAGAGGAGAATCATAAAAGTGATTCAAGTCGTGGTGCACGTCCGCCATCACAAACATATCCCGATCTCGCACCACAAGGCCAATATTATTTTTCTAAAAGAATTACTTTGTACATCAAAATAACTGAAGTCTGAACTCTTTTTCTTATCAAACAAACGTAAGAAACATTGAAAATGACCACTGTTCCTCTCACTGCCCTTCCCTTCTCTTTTTTCTCCGCGCGAAAAGAAGGACAACATTATATTATACTCTGATTTTCAACTAGGTAGCTAGTGGAATTAACTTTTTCTATTTCGAGATGTCAGGAGACCTTGACTTTTAATATGGTCTTTGTCAACTATACTTTTTAAAACATTATGCAATTTAATAATATGAAAATATCCAAGTCAATAATATATATGGGTAAACATACTAGGGACTCTAATTTTATCATCCATCTGTTTTGCTCCTTCAATTATGTAGTTACCACATTATTAAGTTTAAGATGATTAAGATGGCATGGTTGTTTATTTCTAAGATAAACTATACGAATAGTCATTTAATTATAAGAGTGTTTCTATTTTAGTCGCTCAACTATAAAAAAAATTTTCATTTAGTCACTAAAGTTTTTGAAATTAGAATATTTTTAACCACCATGCTATTAAGTTGATAACGAAAGTTTGATGTGGCCTTTTTTATTGGCCTAATATCAAAAGTTTCCCTTCAATATTTATATGTTCTATCAGTTTAATCCTAATTAATATATATTTAGCTATAAATATTCTTACCAGTATTTGGTGTTAGAAAGTTTTTTTTTTTGAAATTTTTTATTTAACACTAGTAAGATTTGAACTTTTTGGCACAGGAGAACCATTATTTTCACAAAAAAATCATATAGAAGAAACTTTTCAATAACTTATGATATTTCTGCCACCGAAAAAAAAAGCTTTGAGCTTTTCAGTGTTAGAGAGGCACAGTTTAATCTAAAGTGTTAAAAAATTTTACCAACAACTTATGATCTTTCTGGCATATAAAACTAGAAACATTTGAGTTTTCTACGCTAAGTTACACTAGCAAAGACCATAAAAAATAGGTAGATGAAAAAAAAAAAGTTCAATAATTAGGATTAAATTGATAAATTTTGTAAATATTGAGAGCTAAATTGTTGTTCTTTAGTATTAAGACTAAATTGATAGAAGATAAAAATATTGAAGGGTTGAATTTTTTATTAGACCAATAAAAAATAGTCATGTCAAATTTTTGTTATCAATTTAATGACATGATAACTAAAAAATCTAATTTAAAAAATTTTAGTGACTAAATAAAAAAAATATAGTTAGGTGACTAAACAAAAACAGATACATAGTTGACTGATCATTCATATAGTTGATTTGAGAATTAACTGACCATATCATCCAACCGTTTTAAATTAAAAAAAATGAATTTGGATAGTTTAATGATTAAATTGAAAAAATTTTCAAGTGACCAAAACAAAAATATAGTAAAAGTTTAGTGTGTAGTAGCCCGATTTTCATTGGTGCCGAAAAAGGTGGTTTTGAAACCCCATTTTCATAAACCGGGCCGTAAATATTAAATTAAAATATTTATAGAGTTGGTATAATAAAATATTAGTTTGGTCCTTTGATTTTTTCTATTAATTGTTTAGTCAGGGTATAGGGATTAAATTGTAAAAATATTTATCGTTATAAATTTTTAATTGGCTAAAGACATAGAAAATTAAATTGCAATAATCCAAAGGTTCAAAATAATAATTAAATCATTTTATAATATATGTCAAGAAGGTTCCATTAAAATTTGTTAATGATGGTTTTTGTTAATTAATTATAATTAAACTTATTTAACAAATCCCTAATCTAACTATATAAGACAAAAATAAAGTAAAGCTTTCATCTTTTCTCCATCTTCTTCTTTTGGTCGAAACTTGAAAAAAAGAAAAACTTAGGTAGTTTTCACCATTCGGTCCTCAATTATTAAGATAATTCAAGTCATTTTCTTGTAATTTTATGTTTTTAAAGTCATGAAAGCTTGATTTAGCTAACCTATGTACAATTTGCAAAACTGTTAAAGTTTTTGAAAGTTTCCATTATTGATTTCTTGAAGAAATTGGTGTTAAATTGATAGAATTTAAGCTTAAATGTGAAAAAGGACTAGATTGTAATGTGTAATTGTTAGTTTTATACAAAAGGACTAAAGTCAATAAATTATGAAATTCAGTAATACTAGATATTAGGAAGACCCCAATGGATGTGATTGAGATGGGTTTAAAAATTGAAGCTCAAAATTGAAAGATATAGTTATTTCGATTTCAGGGACTAAATTGAATAAAATGCAAAAATTAAGGGACATTCAAAAAATAAAATTAAATAGGTCCATGCATATCATTGAATGATGAAAAAATATTTGATATTGATGAATTAACTAAAATAATTGTTTAGATCAAGAATTGAATCAAATCAGAATAATTGAAAAGCCAAAATTGTCGAATAGTCCATGAAGATTCAAATTGCTTATTGTTTTGACTAGGTAAGTTCATATGGTATAAGTGTGTTTAAGTTGTTATGCAATTGATTTGTGTATATATTTTATATTGTGGGTTGATTTGTGGTAATTTAGTATGAATGGTGAGAATTGGACTAAATTGTAAAATGAAGGTTATAATTGACATGCCAATAGGATTTTGTGTGCTATTGTACGGGATTGGTTACAATTTTTACCGAGATCCAGCATTTGTTGCGAACTCGAAGATACATGTGACACATGTTTAGTTTGGACATGTAACCTGACATGTATATTTTTAGATTGGACAAGCAATCAGATGTGCCGTTATAAATGTTTAGCCAAGACTGGTAACTTGACACGAATATACTTAGCTCAGACGATCAACTTGTGTGATGTAGATACTTGAGTATCTTAGTTTGTTTAATAAGGTTAACCGGGCGAAATAAATTACATGAAGGTATCCGAGACTGTTTACTAAGGTTTATCTGGCGAAACAAATTACATGAATTGAGAAATTGAAATGAGAGATAATGATATTGATTTTCATTTGTGAAATGTTAAATTTGAACTTGAACAAGGTATTGAAGAAATGACACTAGAATGTATACAATTGTTTCATTCCATAATTGAATAAGTTTTGAGTTAATCATTCAAAATCACATGAACTGACATGATATGTGATTGTGGTATTATATGTTTTATTCACAAGTCAAAACTCACATTATGTGGTTTGCCATGTCTAGCCAACTTTGCCAAGCTTAGTAACTTGTTGTGCTTAATTGAAAGTTAATGTAAAATTCTGTTTAATGCCTATGAACTTACTCTATCTATTTTCCCTTTTCCTTATAGATCAATACCTTGCAAAATACGTCAAGCCAGATCATTCTGAAGCTCACACTATCTTATCACTGAACCGGTAGATATTCAATCATTTTGAGTCAAGGGATTGTGGCATGTATATAAGTGTTTTGGTATTCATCTTAATGTATAAAAGTCTTGATGAGTTTAGTAGCATTTAATAGATTTGGTATATGATGATTCTCATGTTGTTCATGGTATTAAATTTGGTTAATGCATGAGTTGGAAATGGTTGATGCTTATTTGAAATGGTATATGTTGTTATCAGGCTTGAAATTTGATTTGGCATATACTTGATTTGATTCATTTTAAGGTTTATAGTCTTTGAAGTATACTATGTACATACACCAGTTATTCCTACCGTTCGCCTTAAATTGCTATTGGTTTTGCTAATTTTTTTTTAAATCGTTGCTACACCAATTATTCCTTCCTGTTGTCAATTGCTACAAAATTACTGTCCAATTAAATTGTCGATTGCTACTTCAATTTATTGCTACTCTTTCCTTTAGCCTTTAATTGGTTGCCAAAAATCTTGTCAATTCACTTGTTTGTTCCTCTAAATAATTTGTCGCAATTTTTTCCTCTAAAGTTGCTACCTACACCGATCAATTCCCTGTTGTTGTTCATCTTCTCATCGTTTGTTGTTGCTTTGGCTTCATATAAAGTTTCAAATTGTTTCAAAATAGTGGCTGCTATTATTTGCTTTAATTTCCACTTTGTTGCACTTAATTTTTCGCTACAAAGGTGTTGATTTTCTCTTCAAAAATTGTTGTTGTTTCAACCTACATAAGTCGCCCAATTTAGAAATTTACTTTTAATTCATACATTTTTCTATTAAAGTGAAAATAGTTAGACAAATTGTTGAAAGCAATGCTCGTTCTGAATTGATTGTTTCTAAGCTACGAACCCTTAGAATTACGATTTGTTATCCTTACATTTTAAATTATTGTAATATTGTAATTAAATTATTAGCTTAGTGACTACGATGTTGCGATCCTTTGCATTTAAAATTGTACTTGTGTGGTAGTTTATTAAATTAATTTTTCATGATGGCTATTATTGTTAATTTGTTATTTTAGTTAATTGATTATTTTTTAATAATCATTGCTTAAATTATTACTTTAATAATTAATTAAATGCCTAATAAAGCTAGTGAAATTTTTTTCAAATATAGTTAGCATGCCATAAATGATAGGGGCCCCAATCATTGCTTACTGTTCATTGTGTGGATTGCCTTGAGTGTCTAGAAGTATTGTCATTGTTACACTTTGTGCATTTGATGTGATGGTTGGTTATTGATTAAGTGCATTTATTGCGCAACGAAGTATAGTCATTGTTGGTGCTTGCACTATTTTCATCAATTGTTAGGCGTTCAATTGGACATTTGGGTGCCCAAACGTTTTTCCTCCTTATGTTACTTGGGAAAATTGGTTAAACGATTAAATGAACTTAAACATTGAATCAGAATGTTGTGTTATTGAGTGCCTTGTTAATGTTGTGTTATTGAGTGCCTTGTTAATGTTTCATTGTTATTTAGAAATGTTATTTCGTGATTGAATTATTAAGGTATTGCATCTTTGAAAAATGTTATTGAATGTGACTTTCCCTCGTAATATTGCATAATTATATATGGTTGTATCTTATTAGAATGCTCGGATTTTTAATTTCCATGCAGGTAATGGATAATTTGTGAGTTCTTGATTCAGTAGTATCACCAAAGAGTCTCTGCAATTACTTAATTCGTAATGACCATTTAATTAGCTAAGTTTGGAATGTACTTAGGATTTGTTAGATTGTTTGGTTCAATTACTTTTGGTTTTATTTATTTCTATTTTGGAACTTATTGATTGTTTGATCAAGTATGTTAAATGATTTATATTTGTATCATATTTTTTTACAATTTACGTTTTAATTTGTAAGATTGAATGATTGATCGAGTGGGTTGCTCCGATGACCACAGTGGTGCTTCGGATCCAGTTGGACTTTCGAGTTGGGTTTTGGGTGTGCATGTATGATTTTAATATTATCCAACAAATTTCCCACCCGGACTATGCACACTAGGGGTGTTCATTCGGTTAACCGACCGAAATATCATTAACCGAATTAACCGACCCTTCAAAATTTTTAACTGTTAACCGAACCGAATTTTTTTTCCAAAAAATTAACCGACCCCAAATTTTGTCGGTTAATTCGGTCGGTTAATCGAATTAACTGAAAATTATATTTTTTAAATTTTTGGTTAAAATAAGTATAAAATTAACCGAATTAATCGAATTAACCGAATTATCCGAATTATCCGAATTACCGAATTAACCGAATTAACCAAATTATTTGTATAAAATTATATGTTTTCTATTTTTATTTTTATTTTTAGTTTTAGATTTTTATTTTTATTTATGAAATTATTTGTAATTTTTATGATTGGGTTGGGTAATTGGGTTGGGTTGGGTACTTGGATTAATATATATTAGATTGAGTATCTGGGTTTATGTTGGATTGGGTTTGAGTGAATAGTGGGCTATTTATATATTATAATTTTATTTATTAATTTTTTCTGTTAACCAAAAAATTCGTTAACTCAACCGGTTTCAACCGAATTAACCGTTAACCAAAACTCAAAAATTATTAACCAAATTTCCCGACCGAATTAATTTGGTTAACCGACCGATTAACCGAATTCGGTCGGTTAACCGAATTTTTTCGGTTTTACCCGAATTTTGCACACCCCTAATGCACACACACATACTAATTAACTTATAATTACATGCCTTACTAGAACAACAGAATGTGCAACTGTATAGAGTCGTAAGAAGTAATAGAGTGATAAGTATATCGAGTTATTGTCTCCACAAGGACTGTACAAGAAAATATTTATGAAATATTGAATTAAGTAAATTTGGGAAAGAGATGGTTGGTTTTGGGCTACTCCTTGGGCTCATGCTTCTTCCTTGTAACAAGCCGATTTTGGGGCTAGATGAAATAGTAGTTTCGGGACCACGAATCTGCCGTAGAAAAAATATCCATTATTATTATTTTTTTATGGTCTATAGTTTTATAGAACTATTTTATGAAAATCTCGTTCGAAAATTTTGACATTTGGGCACTCAATTTAGTCAAAAGGACTAAATCGTATAAAGTGCAAAGGTTGAGTTCTACTTGTTAAAGGTGTCCAATTGCTATGATATTTTAAATTAGAGGTCCTTAGTTAGTAATTAGACCATTAGATAAGTTAGCGGACAAAAATGGACATTAATAGGTAAAATTTCAAGGTTTTGCATTAAGGGCATTTTGGTCATTTGATAAGTAAAAGAATAAAAAGGGAAAATAAAGTCAAAATTGGTGTCCATCTTCTTAACTTTCAAGCTTGATTGTAAGTGCATCCTAACCCCGTTTTTAATGCTCTTTATATTTTTGAAGTCGTTATCATCCGATCTATCTATTTCTACCATTATTTTGAAGTAGGGTTCATGTTTAAAAATTTACCCATGTGTGACATGCATGCATTTTGATGTTTGATAGAAGATATTGTATGTTTAAGGTGTGATAAACAACTTTTACTAAGTGATTTTTAGTGAAATGCATAAAAATGACTTATTTGTAAAAGTTGTAAAAATGGGTAGTAGAAATGTGATTTGATGAAAAATGTGGGCTGTTATGAGCATGATTTAAGTTCGGCTAGGCTTGGGTAACAAAGAAAATGGATACATTTCATTTTACGAGCCTAAGGACTAATTTGTAAAAATGTAAAAAGTTAGGCGTAAAATTATAATTTTTCCATAATATGATTTTTGGGACATCATTGAGTAATGTGAAAATTAAATAAGTTAAATTTGCTATTATAGATCAAGAAAAACGGAGTTCGAACCTTGATCGGGGGAAGAACAAGGTTATTGACGATTAGGTCCATTTCCTACTATTTTGTACCGAGGTAAGTTTGTGTGTAAATAATGCAATGTTATATGATGTATTTAACGCTTATTATTGCATAAATTTACGATTGTTTCTATGAAACTATTCAATGAAGTTTCGACGATGAGAAAATCTTGGCTGAACCTTAGGAATAGTTTAGGATACAAGTGACATGTCACTAGGAAACCATGTGTTATGTGATCTATGTGAATCTGGGTGCTAGTCATGTACGTCCTATCGGTGGTTGGGTAGTCTGACATGTGTTGTCGATACCTGACAGCTTGTGTGAGTAGCCTCTGTAGCTACGTCTTGACTGACAGCTTGTGTGAGCAGGCTCGTGATTAGCTCGTGTGCGAGCCCTGTGTGTTATAAGATATAAGGTAGCATTGGCTACATATGTGGCACTTACGTGCAAGACTTTCCGTGTATCTGATAGTATTCCAAGTGTTCAACGGGTAATCTGAAGAGTATGTCAAAGATGAGAAAGTATGTGACTATGTTACGAGTTGGCACAGGTATGTTTGTATAACTCATGAGTATGAACTTTGGTATGTGATGAACTCTTGGTAAGAATGCTAATGAGTGAATTATGCCTAAGATGCATGATGATATTTATGTTAACTTATGTTGAACAATTATATGATTAATGTATGATTAATGTTGCTTATTATTTATATGCAAACTTACTAAGCTTTAAAGCTTACTCCACTTTTCTTTCCATTCGTTATAGTGTCGCCAAGCTAGCTTGAGGATCGTGGGTTGTCGGAGCTTGATTCACACTATCAAACGATTGCTTTGGTTGTACTTGGGTTCAATATTTTGATTATGACATGTATAGGGACTTAGTGATTTTGTTATGTGTCATATTGGTTTAGCCAAATGTGTTGGCATGGTAATGGTTAATGATTCATTTTGTATATAGCCACTGGAAGTTGGCTAATATTGATTTTATTGGTCATTGGTATATTTATGTGATGAAGCATATCATGAAGATGAAATTGGCATGAATGAAAAAGAAAGTATGTGATGTTTATGCATGATAGATGTTAGTATGTGTAATTGATGTATTGACATATTGTTTATGGCTGATTTGGTTGTATGTATATGCTTGGATTTGGTGTTGCTTGATGTTGTGCAAGTTGGTGCAAGTAAGGGTGGCAAAATGGCTTGGTAAATAACCTTATTTTGGCCACACGGGTAAAGACACGGCCGTGTGTCTCAACCGTGTGAAGGATATGGCCTAGGGGCATAGGCGTGTGTTCAGGACGTGTGAAGTCTGCACCTATTTTATAATTTTGAAAATTAAATTCGTCACATAGCCTAGCACACGGGTGTATGACTTGGCCATGTGACTTCCGTTGGTGTATAACGTCATAAACAGAGAGTTACATGGGTTAGGGGCACGGGCGTGTGTGACCACACGACCAACCCACACAGGCGTGTGACCCTGTTTTGATGAATTTTTTTTAAATGTTTTAAAAATTTTTAAAATTCTCGATTTAGTCCTAAACCACTTTTAATGCATGTTTTGGGCTTTGTAGGCTCGTTTTCGGGATGATA
This sequence comes from Gossypium anomalum, assembly GCA_025698475.1. Lineage (NCBI taxonomy): Eukaryota > Viridiplantae > Streptophyta > Magnoliopsida > Malvales > Malvaceae > Gossypium > Gossypium anomalum. The sequence goes on from CM046966.1 coordinate 26,297,430, forward strand.
TGTTTGTAAATGAAAAGTTTTAAATTTAGATGGAAATTTATGTCTCAGTTTTGTATGTTAGGTTGTGTTTAAGTTCGGTGATGCCTCAAACCCTATTTCAGCGTCGGATACGGGTAAAGGGTGTTACATTTAGTGGTATCAAAACTACGATTTAGTCGGTTCTCGGACAAACATAGCGTGTGTACGAGTCTAGCTATACATGCTATATATAAATTGTGATAGTGTGACGACTCCTGGCAATTTTAAACTATGTTTTCATATAGTAATGGATCCTGAACGAGCTGTGACAAATGATGTAGAAAGTAATGCACGGCTTCCGCTCAAGGGGCAGCGTAGTTTGATAGTAGACCTCCTACGGTTAGTTAGGGAGAAAAGGGTAGGGAAGCCTTCCTCCATATAATGAATGAGTGGTATACGAAATTTGTTTGAACAAATCCAAATGCCCAACATCCTCCACCCCCTCTTAATCCTCAACCTATTCCCATAGTTCCTTAAGGTATAGACTTTATGAGATTGAATAGAACCCCGGTTGATAAGATCAGAAAGCAAGGGGCTGAAGAATTTAGAGCAAATGTCGATGATGATCCTGAAAAAGCAAAATTTTGGCTTGAGAATTCTATTAGAGTATTTGATGAATTATCTTGTACACCCGATGAATGCTTGAAATGTGCTATATCTTTACTAAGGGACACAACATATCACTGATGGAAGACACTAGTATCTGTGGTTCTGAGAGAGAGGGTTACATGGGGATTCTTTCAAGAGGAGTTTCAAAAGAAATATATCAGTGAACGATTCATCTATCAGAAGCGTAAAGAATTTCTTGAACTGAAATAGGGCCGCTTGTTAGTTGCTGAGTATGAAATAGAGTTTGTTCGGCTCAGCAAGTATGTTAGAGACTATGTTTTCTCCGAAGCTATTATGTGTAAAAGGTTTGAAGATGGGCTTAATGAAGACATCAGAGCAACAAAAATTTGACAAAGGATTCAGCTGCAAGATTTGAAGCTCGAGCACCTGCTAGGGCCTATGCCATCCGTGCTCGTGAAGAAGTGACATCTCCTGATGTTATCACTGGTACTTTTTCTCTTTATGATACTACTGTTATTGCTTTGATTGACCCAGGATCTACCCATTCATAAGTATGCATTAATTTGGTAATTAGTAAGAATATGCCTGTTGAGTCTACGAAATTTATGATTAAGGTGTCAAAAGCTTTAGGCAATCATGTATTAGTTGATGAAGTATGCAAGAAATGTCCTTTGATGATTAGAGGTCACTGTTTTCTGGCTAACTTGATGTTGCTGCTGTTTGATGAATTTGATGTTATATTGGGTATAGATTGGTTGACTATGCATGATGCTGTAGTAAATTATAGACGGAAAGTTATTGAATTGAAATGTGAAAATGGTGAAATTCTTCAAGTTGAATCAGATAAGTCAGATAGATTGCCAATTGTGATTTCTTTGATGTCTGCTCAGAAATGTATAAGAAAAGGTTGTGAAGCCTATCTTGCTTATGTGTTGAATACAAAAGAATCTGAATTGAAAATTGAATCAGTGCCAGTAGTGTGTGAATATTCAGATGTGTTTCCGGAAGAATTGTCAGGTTTGCCTTCAATTATAGAAGTTGAGTTTAGTATTGATTTGGTCCATGGGACTACACTGATATCGATAGCTCCGTATAGGATTGCTCCGACCGAATTGAAGGAGTAGAAAACTCAGTTGCAAGAACTGACTGATAAAAGTTTTGCGAAACCTTGTTTTTCACCTTGGGGTGCACCGGTATTGTTTGTAAAGAAGAAAGACGAATCTGTAAAACTTTGCATCGATTATCGACAGCTTAATAAAGTGAATATAAAGAACAAGTATCCCTTGTCGAGAATTGATGACTTGTTCGATCAGCTGAAAGGGGCAACAGTGTTTTCAAAGATAGATTTGAGATCCGGATACTACCAGTTGTGAGTTAAAGAGTCAGATGTGCCAAAGACTGCTTTTAAAAGAAGGTACGGGCACTATGAATTTCTTGTTATGCCTTTCAGACTAACAAATGCTCCTGCAATTTTTATAGACCTAATGAACCGAATTTTTCAACTATATTTAGATAACTTTGTGGTTATTTTTATTGAAGACATATTGATTTATTCTCGAGATGAGTCAGAGCATGCCGAGCACTTGAGAACTGTTTTGTAAACTTTGAAAGAAAAACAATTATATGCTAAGTTTAGTAAAAGTGAGTTTTGGCTTCGGAAAGTCAGATTTTTGGGACACATTGTTTCAGGTGATGGTATTTGAGTTGATCCGAGCAAGATTTCTACTATTGTTGAATGAAAACCACCAAAGAATGTATCTGAGGTTAGAAGCTTTTTGGGATTAGCCGATTATTACAGACGGTTTGTTAAAGGATTTTCTATGATCGCTACTCCTATGACAAGATTTGCTGCAGAGGGATGTTAAGTTCGAGTGGTCTGATAAGTGTCAGCAAATTTTTGAGAAATTGAAGGCATTATTGACTGAGGCACCAGTTTTAGTACAACCTGAATCGGGGAAAGAGTTTGTAATTTATAGTGATGCATCATTGAGTGGTTTAGGATGTGTGTTGATACAAAAGGGCAAAGTGGTAGCTTATGCCTCGAGACAGTTGAAACGACACGAGAAGAACTACCCTACACATGATTTAGAGTTGACTACCATTGTGTTTGCTTTGAAGATTTGGAGACATCATTTGTTCGGTAAGAAATGTCATGTTTTTATCGATCATAAATGTTTAAAGTATCTGACGAATCAAAAAGATCTGAACTTGCGACAATGGAGATGGCTTAAATTATTAAAAGACTATGAGCTTGTGATCGATTGCCATCCGGGAAAGGCGAATATAGTATCCGATACTTTGAGTAGGAAATATTTGTTTCCTTTGAGGGCCATGAATACACAGTTGACTTTATCCGATAATGGTTCGATTCTAACCGAGTTGAGAGCTAGACCGATGTTTCTTTAGCAAATTTGTAAAGCTCAAAAGTATGACAGTGATTTGCAAGCCAGGAGAATTCAGTGTGAATCAGGCGATGACTCAGAATTTTAGATTGACTCTGATGATTGTTTGAGATTCCGAGGTAGGATATGTGTTCCTAAAGACACAGAGCTGATTCAGAAGATTCTTAATGAGGCACATAGTAGTTGTTTGTCTGTTCCTCCGGGCAGTAAAAATGTATCGTGATTTGAAGAAAACGTATTGGTGGTCAGGTATGAAACGAGATATCTCAGAGTTTGTTTCGAAATACTTGATTTGTCAGCAAGTAAAGGCCGAACACCTAGTACCTTCGGGTGTACTTCAGCCAGTGATGGTACCCGAGTGGAAATGAGACAAAATTACCATGAATTTTGTGACAAGTTTGCCTGTGACTCTAAAAGAGAAAGATGTCATCTGGGTTATTGTTGATAGACTGACGAAATCGACTCCTTTTATACCGGTACATACTGATTACTCACTTGATAAGCTAGCTGAACTATACATTGCTAAGATTGTGAGATTGCACGGGGTGCCTCTTTCTATTATTTTAGATAGAGATCCGAGGTTTACTTCGCGATTTTGGAAAAAGTTGCAAGAAGCTTTGGGTACGAAATTGAATTTTAGTACAACTTTCCATCTGCAAACTGATTGTCAATCCGAGAGGGTAATTCAGATTTTAAAAGATATGCTCCAATGTTGTGTTCTAGAATTCCAAGGTAGTTGGGAAAAATATTTGTTGTTGGTTGAATTTGCCTACAATAACATTTTTCAGTCAAGTATAAAGATGGCGCCTTATGAGGCATTGTATGGCCGAAAATTTCGAGCTCCATTGTTATAGACAGGGCTCAGAGAGAATCAAATTCACAGGGTTGAGTTGGTTAGAGAAACTGAAGAAAAAGTAAGGGTGATTCGTGATTGTTTGAAAGCTGCTTCAGATAGACAAAAGTCGTACACGGATTTGAAAAGAAAAGAGATTGAATTTTATATCGATGATAAGATATTTTTGAAAGTATCTCTATGGAAGAAAATTCTAAGATTTGGTTGTAAAGGCAAGTTAAGTTCGCTATTTTTTGGGCCGTATAAAATTATCGAGAGAATAGGACCAGTAGCATGTCTGTTAGCTTTGCCTTCTGAATTGGAAATGATCCATAACGTGTTTTATGTGTCTATGTTGTGTCGTTATAGATTAGATCCTTCACATTTGATTTCACCGATAGAAGTTGAGATTCGTCTAGATATGACTTACGGTTAGGAACCGATCAAGATATCAGCCCGGACAGTAAAACAGTTGAAGAATAAAAGTATAGCTCTTGTGAAAGTGTTATGGCAAAGACATGAGGTTGAATAGGCTACTTGGAAGCCCGAGGAGGCAATGAGAAAACAGTACCCAAACCTATTTTACGGTAAGATTTTTGGGGACGAAAATCCCCAAAGGGGGTGAGTTGTAATAGCCCCATTTTGGGGCTACTTAGAGCAGTGGTTTCGGGACCAGAAATCTAACATAGAAAAAAAATCCATTTTTATTATATTTTTATGGTCTACAATCTTATGGAACTATTTTATGAAAATCTCCTTCGAAAATTTTGAGGGGCACTCAATTTAGTCAAAAAGACTAAATTGTAAAAAGTGTAAAGGTTGAGTTCTACTTGTTAAAGGTGTCCAATTGCTATAGATTTTAAATTAGAGGTCCTTAGTTGGTAATTAGACTATTAGATAAGTTAGTGAACAAAAATGAACATGAATAGGTAAAATTTCAAGGTTATTCATTAAGGGCATTTTAGTCATTTGGTAAATAAAAGAATAAAAAAGGAAAATAAAGTCAAAATTGGTGTCCATCTTCTTCACCATAGCCGAAATTCCCTGAGGAGACCATAACTAGGATTTCTTCAACTTTCAAGATTGATTGTAAGTGCATCCTAACCCCATTTTTAATGCTCTTTACATTTTTGAAGTCGTTATCATCCGATCTATCTATTTCTACCATTATTTTGAAGTAGGGTTCATGTTTAAAAATTTACCCATGTATGGCATGCATGTATTTTGATGTTTGATGGAAGATATTGTATGTTTAAGGTGTGAAAAACAACTTTTACTAAGTGATTTTTAGTGAAATGCATAAAAATGACTTGTTTGTAAAAGTTGTAAAAATGGGTAGTAGAAATGTGATTTGATGAAAAATGTGGGCTGTTATGAGCATGATTTAAGTTCGGCTAGGCTTGGGTAACAAAGAAAATGGATACATTTCATTTTACAAGCCTAAGGACTAATTTGTAAAAATATGAAAAGTTGGGGGTAAAACTATAATTTTGCTATAATGTGATTTTTGGGACAGCATTGAGTAATGTGAAAATTAAATAATTTAAATTTGCTATTATAGATCAAGGAAAACGAAGTTCGAACCTTGATCGGGGGAAGAACAAGGTTATTAACGATTAGGTCAATTTCCTACTATTTTGTACCGAGGTAAGTTTGTGTGTAAATATTACAATGTTATATTATGTATTTAATGCTGAATATTGCATAAAGTATACGATTGTTTCTATGGAACTATTCAATGAAGTTTCGACAATGAGAAAATCCCAGTTGAACCTTAGGAATAGTTTAGGATACAAGTGACATGTCACTAGGAAACCATGTGTTATGTGATCTATGTGAATCCGGGTGGTGGTCATGTTCGTCCTACCGGTGGCTAGGTAGTCCAATATGTGTTGTAGATACCTGACAGCTTGTGTGAGTAGCCCGTGTAGCTACGTATTGACTGATAGCTTGTGTGAGCAGGCTCGTGATTAGCTCGTGTGCGACCCTTGTGTGTTATAAGATATAATGCAGCATTGGCTACATATGTGGCACTTACGTGTAAGACTTTCTGTGTATCCGATAGTATTCCAAGTGATCAACGGGTAATCTGAAGAGTATGTCAAAGATGATAAAGTATGTGACTATGTTACGAGTTGGTACAGGTATGTTTGTATAACTCATGAGTATGAACTTAGGTATGTGATGAACTCTTGGTAAGAATGCTAATGAGTGAATTATGCCTAAGATACATGATGATATTTATGTTAACTTATGTTGAATAATTATATGATTAATGTATGATTAATGTTGCTTATTATTTACATGCAAACTTACTAAGCTTTAAAGCTTACTCCCATTTTCTTTCCATTCGTTATAGTGTCGCCAAGCTAGCTCAAGGATCGAGGGTCGTCTGAGCTTGATTCACACTATCAAATGATTGCTTTGGGTATAGTTGAGTTCAATATTTTGAGTATGACATGTATAGGGACTTGGTGATTTTGTTATGTGTCATATTGGTTTAGCCAAATGTGTTGGCACGGTAATGGTTAATGATTCATTTTGTATATGAAATTGGAAGTTGGCAAATATTAATTTTATTGGTCATTGGTATATTTATATGATAAAGCTTATCATGAAGATGAAATTGACATGAATGGAAAAGAATTATGCATGATAGATATTAGTATGTGTAATTGATATATTGACATTTTGTTTATGGCTGATTTTGTTGTATGTATATACTTGGATTTGGTGTTGCTTGATGTTGTGCAAGTTGGTGCAAGTGTGGCAAAATGGCTTGGTAAATAGCCTTAATTTAGCCACACGGGCAGACACACGGCCATGTGTCTCAGCGTTGTGAAGGACACAGCCTAGGGGCATGGGCGTGTATCTAGGGCGTGTGAAGTCTGCACCTATTTTATGCAAAATTTTGAAAATAAAATTTGCCACACGACCTAGCACACGAGCGTGTGACTTGACCGTGTGACTCCCTTTGGTGCATGACGTCATAAACAGAGAGTTACACGGGTTAGGGATATGGGCGTGTGTGGCCACACGGCCAAGCCACACGGGCGTGTCCCAAGCCACACGGGCGTGTGACCCTGTTTTGATGAAAAATTTTCTAAGTGTTTTAAAAATTTCTAAAATTCTCGATTTAATCCCGAACCACTTTTAATGCATGTTTTGGGCTTCGTAGGCTCATTTTAGGGACGATATGTTTGTAAATGGGAAGTTTTAAATTTGGATGGAAATTTATGTCTCCATTTTATATGTTAGGTTGTGTTTAAGTCTGGTGATGCCTCGAACCCTGTTCCGGCGTCAGATACGAGTAAGGGGTGTTACATTCCTTCCTCAATTGGTTAATTTGGGCCCTTCCTTTCGCATCAGGTTGTCCAAATTTATCGACCCAAGTTTTAATCAGATCAAACTAATTGTTTAGAGAGTCAACATATGTTAATATGAGACATTCATGACTGTAAATTCATCAACTAATGCTTTAGAGATACTCCAGCAATTTAATCCTTCCTAGGTGACTTCAGGGCTGATTTTGCTTCCATTACGCAAAACTGCTCAAAATAGGCAGAATTCCATAAGTTTAACATTAAAAGCTAAAAATCAAGATGTGTCTTTAATCATATCCAATTTAGTTATTTTACAATGAAAGCACAAAATCTAATTGAAAATAGTTGGAATTTTCATGAATTAATGCCTGAAGGTGCTAAAAAGTTTTTATATTTTAGTGTTTCCACACCCCCAAACTTAATTCATTGCTCATCCCGAGGAATGCTTGACTTACGAAGAATTCAAGAAAATCACCTTTCAAAAATCAATCCTTCCCATAGTTATGAGTTTAATACAATTATGCTCAAGAATTGAAATTCTATAATTATGCAACTCAAGTATACATATCGTTTAATTATTCTCAAATATTATCATGATAGCAAAAATATAGACCACATGCTTTCTCTTAATAATTATGTACTTAGTTTATTCCAATAAACTTTTGTTCCCATAATTTAAACTAAGTTGCAATCCTTAAGTTTAATTATGCCTTCATAAGTTGAGCTTAGAAATATCTCTCCACTAATGCAGTCGGTATAGAATCTAAATCAATAGGTCATTAATATGGTTGTAATGTGGCTTGGCTAGAGGTAGGTAAAAGATAGATAATTTAGGCTAAAACCTTAGACTCAACTTCCCTTGGACCTTTGAAATACAAATACCCCAAAATCACCAGCTACTTTTGAATTTGAGTACACATGCTCTCTATACATCTTTATTTTTGAGTACATATGCTATCTCTCTCTTTTTTTAACAAACTTGAGCATACTATTACATGCACTTCAACATTTTGAGCATTTAGTACCTCTTCTTAATTCCCCCAAGCTAATTCTCAAAAATATTCTAAATAAATTGAGTCTAGTGTTTTGGAAAATTTAAAGATAAATATTGCTCATTAATATAAGTTTCAGAAAAAAAATCAGGCCATATAGTCTCAAAGTTGAGTTTCAATGGAGAAATATTCATTATCATGCCTAAATCATAGGATTTTGCCTAAATTATTTTCAAATTATCATGCCTCCTAGGATTTTGCCTCAAGAAATTACTAAGTTAATTCTAAAGACTTAAACTTTCATGCATGCTTAGTTTTTCTACGAAATTAAAATTTTCATGGCTTAACTTATTCATTTTTATTAATACCAACATTTATGTCATAATTTAGCTAACAAAAAAATTATTGAGATAATAGTATTTTATTTATATTAAATCTTAACATAATTTAACAAAAATTTAAATTTTTTGAACAAAAATTTCACTTAATAATTTGATAGGAAAAATAACTTTTTGAAGAAAAAAGAAAAATTCAATTTTTGGTCCCCTCTCTTAAAAAAATTAATGTCCTCATTTTTTGAAATTAAAAAAGTGAATGTGAACTATACACCAGGTAGGATCCCAAGAAAGGGGGGCGAGTCAAATTTGATTGCTTAAATACCAAGCCTTTCCTTAACGGATCCAATCCTAAACATGTATTGATGAATGCCAAAAGTAACATGTTTTAGCCTCATTGTTAATGCGTTCTTGGATGATTATAAGATTTAAAATGGTGAATTTTATGTTCCAAATCCTATAAATTCATGTTTTTATACTTAGGAAAGCATTTAGGATCAAAAGGAGCGAATAACGAGCGAAAATCAAAAAATCGGAGCAAGTTTCAGGAACTACATGGGCTGAGCCATTCCACACAGGCTAGACCTACGACTATGTGCCAGATCGTGTGGAAATCGTAAATTGCACTCCAAACATGTGGAAAAATGCAATTTTTAGGTTCTTTAGGCATTCTAAGACCTATATATGACAAAGATAAGAAGAGAGAAGAGAGCCGTCATAGGATATTGAAGAAAACAAATAAAAAAACCACCATTGAACTCAACCTTAAAGCAGATTTCCATCAAGATTGAAGATCTCCTCTTAATTCCTTTGAAGTTTATTATGGGTTTTTTTTTCTTTCTTGTGGTTATACTGTATTTTGGATGTTTTTATTTGCGATTATGAACTAATTTTCTAAATACCTAAGGAAGATGAACCTTATGATGAATTATTTCTTTTGATTTCTATTTTATGCAATAAATACTTGAATCTTGTTTCCAATTATGTATGCTTAATTCTTGGTTTAATATTTCCAGACTATTAATCCATATTTGATATGCTTAAGTCAGAGGATGAAAAGTCCTTATTTAAGAGTAGATCTAGCATATTTGAGTGAAGTTGCATGCATTCCTAGAAATAGGACGACATAAATCTATCAGATTAGAGTAAAATATAATAAGGGGATCCATAGATCGAGTTAATGTGACAATAGGGGTTTTAATTAGAAAGAAATTTCAATTAATCAACCTAGAGTCAGTTGCTATTACTCTCAAAAGAGATATTAGCATAATTTATGGATTTCTACGGACCAAGATACTAAGTGAAGAAATTGTTTAATCTAGTTTGATAATGACAGATGAAATCTAAGTGGATTCTTTCCTGGGTATTGTTTTGCTTCTTGGTTGTTAATTGTTTATTTTCCTGATTTGTTTTTTGTTGTGTTCTTTAGTTTATTAATTTTGTTAATTTTAGTTTTAATCAATCTCTCCAATTTTTCGGTAAAATAATAGAAAGACGGTAATTACTAGTACTTTTAGTCCTCGTAGGAACGATATCTTTACTCACCATAGCTATACTATTAATTGATAGGTGCACTTGCCATTGTCAGATTTTTAGTTGGTTTACAACTGCAATCAAGTTTTTAGTGTTGTTGTCGGGGACTAAAATATTAGGAAAACTTTATTTCTATTAATTTAGCCATTTTTAATTTTAATTTTAATATTTTTTTAATTTAATTGTTACATTTTACTTTTTCTTTTGTTTAATTCTAACAAGTTGTGGAGATGGATTATGAAAAAAATAATCAGCAAGCTCTTGAATGCCCTACTCCTCAGACTATGAATGATTATGCTAAGCCTACTCTGATTGGGTTTGAATTGAGTATTTTCAGACCGACTGTTAATGCAAATAATTTTGATATTAAGCTAAACACAATCTATATGGTGTAGCAATTTGTTCAGTTTAATGGGTTGCAAGATGAAGATCCGAATGCTCATTTAACCAATTTTCTAGAGATTTGTGACACTTTCAAGATTAATAACATTACTGATGATGCCATACGTTTACGGTTGTTCCTATTCTATTTGAGGAGCAAGGCAAAACAGTGGTTAAATTCATTGCCACGAGGTTCTATCACAACTGGGGATTAGATGACCGAGAATTTTCTGTTGAAGTACTTCTCACCGGCTAAAACAACTAAGTTGAGGAATGATATTTCTTCTTTTACTCAAATTGATTTGGAGACATTATATGATACATGAGAGAGATTTAGGGATCTTTTGAGAATATGTCCTCATCATGAATTACATTTGTGGTTGCAAGTTCAAACTTTCTACAACGGTTTGAATCCCTTGACTAGGCAATTAATTGATGCAGCAATTGGTTGAACACTAAATAATAAAACACTCTAGATAGCTCAAGAATTCATTGAGGAAATGACACTGGATAACTATTAGAGGCAAGTCATGAGAACGAAACTGATTAAAGTAGCCGGTGTTTTTAATATTGATGCAGTTTTTATGTTAACAAATCTGGTTGAAACTCTTGGTAAGAAAATTAATGGTTTGAATTTTTCTAAGCAGGTGAACCCAGTAATGTAAAGCGATGAGAATGGAGCGAGGATGATTAATTCAGAATGGTTACCCTTCAGTTCTAGCATGGAGCATGAGCAAGTCAAATTTATGGGTAACAATTCTAGACGTCAAAATAACCTTTATAGCAATAACTATAATGCATGTTAGAAGAACTATCCAAATTTCTCTTGGGGTGGTCAAGGAAATCAAAGGTCACAACTCTCTGGATTTTCAACAACATTATCATCAAAAGAATAAACCGAACCTTAAGGAAATGTTGGCTAAATTTATTTCAAATTTAGAAACTCGATTTCAAAATACTGAAACAACTCTAAAAAATCAACAAGCATCAATTCACGGGCTTGAAAATCAAATTAGACAGCTTGTCAAACTTGTTTCAGAAAGACCACAAGGTAGCTTACTTAGCAAAATTGAAGCTAACCTAGAGGAAGAAATCCATGCAATCATTGTTCGAAACGTGTAACGCTCTTCTTTGTAAAAATGTTTAGACAACTATGTATCTGCTTCAGTGGTTAAGTGTTTTGGGTGTGTGTAAGAGGTCTTGGATTTAAGCCATACCTTTAGCAATTTTTGTTATTTTTTTGGAATTAGGCCTTACCCTTGATGAGTAGGTTTATTTTTAATTGTTACTATCGGATGTTAGAATGGGCCTGCTGGTCTGGTGGTTAGGTGGAGTGTGGGTTTGCTGGAGGTCTTGTGTTCGAATCCTTGCGCAAGCGTAATTGCTAATATTTTTTGCTCTGCTGGCTTGTAGAGTTTTGGTTGAACAAAGAGTCTGAGTAGTGGTTGTTAGTGGGATTAGTGGAGGAATTTGAGGGATGGGGAGTTATGGGAATTATCCTCATTTATTCTTTTCTTCTTTTTTTTTGAAAATATCTTTCTTTTTGAGGTTTTGTTTTCCTCAGCACTCTACCTAAGTTCCTTTGAAACTTCCCCTTTTTCCTTTTCCTTTTGCTTCCCTAAGTCATCTTTTCTTTTAGCAACGTGAATTGCATTGGTGTGGGTTTGGTAAGTTTTCTATTTTCTGTTCATAATAGTAGTGTAACGAGCGATTAAGAAATCTGATTTCTACTGTAATTGTTGGTGTAGGTGAAGGTTTTGAGCAGTGAAATTCATTTCTTTGGTTTAAGAAGTGTTAACGAAGGTTCTCCATTGGTGGTAAGCCGGGTTCCTGTTAGTTCATTATTGTCAGAATCCGTAATTAATTGCTCATCGATGATGGATATTCTGGTTTTAGGTTTCAAGAGACTCGGGAGTGTTTTCACTGCAAAATAGTACCAAGTGTGTACCTGAAATGCAAAAAAATGAGATTCAGCGAAAGCCGAAAAACACCACTGTCGATGCTACATGGCCGTGTGTAACGACACGGCTGTGTGATCGACGTAGGCCAGGCTGTGCACAAGACACAGTTATGTGATGGCCAGAGTGTGGCTGTGTGAGCCACACGGGTTAGGCTAGATTGGGCGTGTGGGCCTACACGGGCACGCCACACGGAAGTGTGATAACTGGGCCAGGCTGTGTGATCCACATGGGCAAGGCCAATCTGGGCGTATGGGACACGGGCGTGTGAGCCCATTGTATTAAATTTTTTTTTAGGGTCGCACAGGTCGTCCTAATCAATTGTGGGCGTACTGTATGGTTATGAGCATGCCTATGTTTGTTTATCTGTTATCTGTTTATGAAAGCATGTTAAGTATGATTTATCTGTTAATTCTGTATGCATGTTCTGTTACTGTAATTGGGGTGGGATGATGTATATTGGAAAAAGTGTTCTGAAAGGCAGAGTATGCCTAATATCTAGCAACTCAACTGCATTATATCTGATATGTGCTGCATCGGTACAGTGTGGTGTGTGGGGCTGGGTGGGTGTTTTAAACCGCACATGGTGTGTAAGGATGGTCGTAGATTGTGTATAGAGGATGGGGGTAGGATTCTGATATCTGATTTGCATATCTGTAACTGTATTTGCATCTGAAATGGGTTCAGACCCAAATCTGTATCTGCATCTGACATGGGCCCAGGCTCGAATATGAATTTGTCTAATTTGTGGTATTCTGTATGTGTACATGCTTAACTCTACTGGATTACATACTGAGTTTACATAAACTCACCCCTTCTCTGTTTGTCTGTGTAGGTAACCTACAGTCTTAGGCAAATCGGTGCAGCAGAAGACTCGATGGTGACAATCTATTTTTACAGTTTTTTTTTTGTTTGATGGTTATGAAGTTTTGGCATTGAGGTTGTATTTTCTGAACTCTTTTAAACTGTTTAACGTTGGTTTTGGGTTTTTGGTTTTTACTTATTTACAACTGTGATGGTTTACCAAAGGTAAGGGTTTTTTAAAATCTTGAACGGATTTTCTAGACACAATGATTTGACAAGCTTCTGCTACAAATACGTTTTATCTCTGAATGATAAAATGAAAGAGAGCTTTGAAATTAATAATAGCAATAAAGGATAATGAACTGGAAATGTTTTCACTTAACGACAACGATTTTTCAACCCACTTCATGTGACATTTCTGGATTCGGCCATAACGTCTAAGCTGGATTTGGGGTGTTACATTTAGTGGTATCAGAGACAGGTTGCAAAACTCGACTGTGGATTTTAGGTTCCAAAATTTGGTTTTAAAGAATTTGTTTTTCGAATGATTTTAAACACTCTGGTGAAGTATTTAGTAGACCAATCTCCGGCGCCGATCCTGTAAGTTATCTGAAACATAGATAGATTATTCTAAAAGTCTGAATATAGTTATTTTGAAAACACTATAGTTAGTACTCTCTGAAACTGTAGTGAAACGAATAGAGACTGAAACTTACAAAAACGTTACTGAACTTCTGATATTTATTTCATAAAATATTTACCAATAAAAACTGAAACTAATGCATAAATTTCTTAATGTAGATAAAATCTAAAATTACAATGAGTACACGAGGTATCTGTGGACATGGTACTCGAGGCCGAGGTAAAGGCCGTAGAGGGGCTCGAGCTGAGTGCTAATCTCTGGGCAGTACGCTAAATATGGACACTAGTGAGACTCCTATGTCACCTGCTACTAAGATTGGGTCTTAGAGTCATTTGGCTGGGGACGATGTACTGTCTCGAGCCACGTTGAGGATATTAGAGAGGGCCGTTAGACCCAATTCTAGATCTGGGGACGAGGGGCGGAAACTGAGCGACTCCGGTCCAATAGGGCTGAGTTATTTAGGGGTGTCACAGGAGTTGCCCCTAATGTGGCTGAGTATTGGTTGGGGGCCACTGAGAGGATTATGGAGACTTAGACCGCACTCCCGAGCAGAAATTGAAGGGTGCAGTCTCCTTGCTTTGTGACGAAGCATACCAGTGGTGGTATGGAGGGCACCCAGCCTGATTGTCTGACTTAGGAATTCTTTAAGACCACATTCTAGAGCAAGTATGTGGGAGCTAGCTACATCGATGCTTATAGGCGTGAGTTCCTAAACCTCACGCAAGGTGATCGATCTGTGGCCAAGTATGTGGCCGAATTTCTAGTTGAGCCGCTACGCTCGATGCATGGAAGCGTCCGAGTATGAGAGGTGTGTTTGGTTTGAGGATGGCCTAAGGGATAATCTGAGGGTTCTGATTGCTCCACAGAGGGAGCATGAGTTTTCTGTTCTGAAAGAGAAAGCGAAGATCGCCGAGAATGTTAAGCACGCAAAGCGCCAAAATAGAGATAGGGAGAGAGGTAAGAATAAGAGGCATTTAGAGCCCTCGAGTTCTGTGCAGAGGCCTAAGAAAAAGGTCAGATCTAATGGGCCAGTTAGAGTGGGAGGCCCTGTTGCCATTACTGGGGTGCTGCCTTGTAGAAATTGTGGAGACGCCATCCAGGCGAGTGCTGTAGGAGGATTAGGGCATGTTTGATGTATGGCTCTTTTGAGCACTATATTAGGGAGTGTCCACAGCGAGCAGATTAGATGCAAGCTTTGGGTCATGTACAACCGCCGAGGGTAGTTCAGCAGCCATCTAAGGGTCGTAAAGCGGCTAAGGATGGTAATGGTTTAAGCCAAAGATAAAGAGTACTGGGCCGAGGTGCTGGTCAGATAGAGGGGAGGTGGACTACTTTGGTTTATGTTGCACGCCTCCGAGAGGACAGAGATGCTCTTGACGTCATCACCGATGCGTTTCTTGTGTTTGATGTACCTTACTTTGCTCTGATAGACATAGGATCTACTCATTCCTATATAGCCTATTTTGTTTCTGAAAATCTGATGATATCGATTGAGAGTACTTCTAATGAGGTTACTGTGTTAAGTCCGTTGGGGCAGTCAGTTCAGGTTAGTAAACTATATAAGGATATCCCGTTAGAGGTGCAAGGGGAGATATTTCTGGCTAGTTTGATGGAGCCTCTATTTAGGGAGTTCGACCTAATTTTGGGTATGGACTGATTGGTTAAGCATCGAGTTAGTTTAGACTGTGTGACTAAGAGGGTCATTCTGAGGACTAAGGATGATAGAGAAGTGGTGGTAATCGACGAGCGTTGGAATTATTTGTTTAACGTGATCTCCGTGCTTGTGGATGAGAAATTGGTCCAGAAAGGATGTGAGGCGTACTTTGCCTATGTAAGTGTTTCAGATTCTGGGGACTTTTTGTTGGGAACATTAGAACAGTAAAGGACTTTCCAGAAGTATTTCTTGAGGAGTTACCAGGATTACCACCGAATCGAGAAGTAGAATTTTGGATTGAGCTTCTTCCGGGTACAGCACCAATGTCCATCACTCCCTACCGTATGACGCCAAAAGCGCTTACTAATCTTAAGGCTCAACTGCAAGAACTTCTGGACCTGGGCTTCATCCATCCTAGTGTGTCTTCATGGAGAGCACCAGTATTGTTTGTTAAGAAGAATGATGAGACCATGAGGATGTGTATAGATTATCGGCAGTTGAACAAGCTGACCATTAAGAATAAGTATCCACTTCCGAGGATCGATGACTTATTCGATCAGTTTCAAGGGGCTTCTGTGTTCTTTAGGATCGATCTTCGTTTAAGGTATCATCAGTTGAGGGTTAAAAGAGGTCGCTGTTCATAAGACTGCATTTAGGACTCGTTATGGACATTACGAGTTCCTAGTTATGCCTATTGGTTTGATGAAAGCACCGGCTGCGTTCATGGATCTGATGAATCGAGTATTTCAACCCTATCTGGATTAGTTCGTCGTAGTATTCACTGACGATATTCTAGTTTGCTCTAAGACCGAAGATGAGCACGATGAATATCTTAGAGTGGTGCTTTAGGTTCTGCATGAAAAGTAGCTCTACGCTAAATTTAATAAATGTGAGTTTTGGCTACGTGAAGTGACTTTTCTAGGGCATGTAGTTTCTACTGAAGGGATTCGAGTCGATCCTAGAAAGATCAAGGCTGTGTTGGATTGGAAACAACCCAAGAATGTGTCTGAAATTTACAGTTTTCTGGGTCTGGTAGGTTATTATCGATGTTTTGTGGAGGGTTTCTCCTTGATCGCCGCTCCATTGACTAAGCTGCTGCGTAAGGGGGTTCTATTTGTTTGGACAGATGCACAACAATCAAGCTTCGAGAAGCTTTTGACTCAGGCTCTTGTTCTAATATAGCCTGAATCTGGCAAGGAGTTTGTGGTATACAGTGATGCATCACATGTTGGTTTGGGATGTGTGTTGATGTAGGAGGGAAAAGTTGTGGCCTATGCATCCTGACAGATGAAGACGCATGAGGTAAATTATCCGATGCATGATCCCGAGCTAGCTGCGGTGGTTTTTGCATTAAAGATCTGGAGGCACTATCTGTACAGAGAGAGGTGTATTATCTACACTGATCACAAGAGCCTCAAGTACCTCCTTACTCAGAAGGAGTTGAATCTTAGGCAACGCCGTTAGATTGAGCTGCTCAAAGATTATGACAGTACGATAGAGTATCACCTTGGTAAGGCCAATGTGGTGGCTGATACTCTAAGTCGTAGAGTGATGACTAATTTGGGGGCGATGTTCACTCACCTTAGTATGTTTGATAATGGGGGGTTTGTTAGCTGAGTTGCAGGTTAAGCCGACTTGGATTGATCAAATTCGAGTTAAGCAGTTAGAGGATGAGTTTCTGTGTATGCAGTTTCGACATATTAAGAGTGGTGGTACTTCAAATTTTGGGCTGAATAAGGATGGTGTATTATGTTTCTGAGGTTGGATTTGTGTATCAAAGGATGTGGATTTGAGGCAGTCGATATTGAGGGAGGATCATAGTAGTCCTTATTCTGTGCATCCTGGAGGTAATAAGATGTATCATGACATCCGCGAGTTGTACTGGTGGCCTGGTTTAAAGCATGAGGTTTCTGACTTTGTGGCTTGATGTCTGACATGCCAGTAGGTTTAGGCTGAGCACTAGTTGCCTTCGGGTTTATTGCAGCCATTTAAAATTCCCTTATAGAAATAAGAACGTGTGACGATGGACTTCGTTAGTGGGTTGCCCTTGACACCCACTAGGAAGAATTCTGTTTGGGTCATCTTGGATTGATTGAGTAAGTCTGCTCACTTCATTCTGGTTCAGATGGACTTTTCTCTTCAGAAGTTGGTGAAGCTGTATATCTCCGAGATAGTTAGACTGCGTGGGGTTCCGGTGTCGATTATTTCTGACAGAGATCTTCGTTCTACATTATGGTTCTGGAAGAAGTTACACGAAGCTCTGGGTTCTAGATTGGACTTCAGTACTGCTTTCTATCTTCACACAGATGGACAATCTAAGAGGGTGATTCAGATACTGGAGGATATGCTTAGGAGTTGTGTGATTGATTTTTGAGGTAGTTGGGAGGATTATTTGCCGCTGGATGAGTTCGCTTATAATAATAGTTTCCAGGCCAGTATTCAGATGGCACCTTACGAGGCTTTGTATGGTGATAAGTGTCGTATTCTACTGTGTTAGACCGAGTTAGTCGAACTTCGAGTTTTGGGTCCTGAGCTAGTTTCTGATATGGAGGATAAAGTTAGACTGATTCGAGATCGTCTAAAAATGGCTTTTGACAGATAAAAATCGTATGCAGATCTGAAGAGGTGTGAGATTGAGTATTCTGTGGGGGACTTTATGTTTCTTAAGGTTTCTCGATGGAAGAAGATATTGAGATTCGGTCATAAGGGCAAGCTAAGCCCTAGATTTATTAGGTCGTATCGAATTTTGAAACATGTGGGACCAGTTGCCTATCAGTTAGAGTTACCCTCTGAACTGGACCGTATCTATGATATTTTTCACGTTTCGATGTTGAGACGGTACCAATCTAACCCATCTCATATTGTCTCGATTGAGGAGATCGAGGTTAGGCCGGACTTAACCTTTGAGGAGAAGCCGGTTCAAACCCTAGATTTAGATGTTAAGGTTTTACGAAAAAAGTCCATTCTATTAGTGAAGGTGCTATGGTGGAATCATAGCACTGAGGAGGCCACGTGGGAACTTGAGAACTAGGTAAATTTTGAGGTCAAAATTTCTTTTAGGGGTAGAGTTGTAACGCTCCAAATTTCTTATATCTACTTCTGTAAAAATTTTGACACAACTGTGTATCTGCTTCAGTGGTTAAGTGTTCTGGGTGTGTGTGAGAGGACTTGGGCTTAAGCCTTACCTTTAGCAATTTTTGTTATTTTTTTGGAATTAGGTTTTACCCTTGGTGAGTGGGTTTATTTTTAATTGTTGCTATCGGATGTTAGAATGGGCCTGCTAGTCTGGTGGTTAGGTGGAGTGTGGGTTTGCTAGAGGTCTTGTGTTCAAATCCTTGCGCAAGCGTAATTGCTAATATTTTTTGCTCTGTTGGCTTGTGGAGTTTTGGTTGAACAAAAAGTCTGAGTAGTGGTTGTTAGTGGGATTAGTGGAGAAATTTGAAGGATGGGGAGTTATGGGAATTATCCTCATTCATTCTTTTTTTTTTTTTGAAAATATCTCTCTTTTTGAGGTTTTGTTTTCCTCAGTACTCTGCCGAAGTTCCTTTAAAACTTTCCTTTTTTCTTTTTCCTTTTGCTTCCCTAATTTATCTTTTCTTTTAGCAACGTGAATTGTATTGGTGCAGGTTTAGTAAGTTTTCTATTTTCTGGTCGTCATAGTAGTGTAATGAGCGATTAAAAAATCTGATTTCTACTACAGCCATATGTGACGACACGGTCGTGTGATCGACGTAGGCCAGGCCATGCGCAAGAGACGGCTGTGTGATGGCCAGAGTGTGGCCGTGTGAGCCACACGGGCTAGGCTAGATTGGGCGTGTGGGCCATAAGGGCATATGGGCCACACGGGCATGTGATAACTAGGCCAGACCGTATGATCTACACGGGTAAGGCCAATCTGGGTGTGTGGGCCACACTGGCAACCCGCACGAGCGTGTCAGCCCATTGTACTGAAATTTTTCATAGGGTCATACGGGTCGTCCTAATCGACTGTGGGCTTACCGTAGGGTCGGTAAATGCGATCTAACCCTATAACCAAATGATCTATTAGACTGAAATATGGTTATGAGCATACCTATGTTTATTTATCTGTTATCTGTTTTTGAATGCATCTTAAGCATGTTTTATCTGTTAATTCTGTATGCATTACCTGTTACTGTATTGGGGTGGGATGATGTATATTGTAGGAAGTGTTCTAAAAGGCAGAGTATGCCTAATATCCGCAAACATTGCATTTTATCGATATGTCTTTGACGGTCATCGCATGGTGTGTAAGGCTGGGTGGGTGTTTTAAACCCCACATGGTGTGTAGGAATGGTCGGAGATGGTGTGTAGAGGATGAGGGTAGGATTCTGATATCTAATTTGCATATCTGTAATTGTGTCTGCATCTGAAATAGGCTCAGGCCCGAATCTGTATCTGCATCTAGCATGGGCCTAGGCCCAGATATGAATCTGTCTGATTTGTGGTATTCTATATGTGTACATGCTTAACTCTACTGGGTTACACATCTAGTTTATGTAAACTCACCCATTCTCTGTTTGTCTGTGTAGGTAACCCATAGTCTTAGGCGGATAAGTGCAGTAGAGGACTCGACGGTGACTATCTATTTTTACGATTTTATTTTGTTTTATAGTTATGAAGTTTTGGCATTGAGGTTGTATTTTCTAGACTCTTTTAAACTATTTAACGTTGTTTTTGGTTTTTGGTTTTTACTTATTTACAACTGTGATGGTTTACCAAAGGCAAGGGTTTTCTAAAATCTTAAACGGATTTTCTGGACACAATGATTTTACAAGCTTTCGCTACAAATACGTTTTATCTCTGAATGATTAAATGAAAGAAAGCTTTGAAATTAATAATAGCAATAAAGGCTAATGAACTGGAAAGGTTTTAACTTAATGACAATGGTTTTTCAACCCATTTCATGTGACACGTCTGGATTCGGCCATAACATCTAGGCCGGGTTTAGGGTTTTACAAAACGTGGAAGGGTTAGTGAAGCCTGAAAAGAAGTCAAAGCTAGAAGCTACTGTGAAAAGTGACGAGGTTGAGGAAAGTAAGAAAGAGCATAAGCCAGTAATTAAAGACTATAAACCACTATATCTAGCAGCATTAAAGAGAGACCGCAAAAAAGAACAATATGGTAAATTTCTTAAGTTGGACATTAACTTACCATTTGTTGAAGCTTTTTAACAAATGCCAAAGTATGTAAAATTTTTAAAGGAGCTGTTAACAAATAAAACGAAGTTAGACAACTTATCGACTGTGAAGCTTAATACAGTTTGCTCAGTCATTCTTCAAAACAAACTACCCAACAAACTTAAAGATCCAGGGGGTTTTATTATTCATTGTCTCGTTGGTAGTTTAAATGTTGAAAATGCTTTGGCTGATTTGGGGGATAGTATAAATTCTATGCCTTATAAGATGTTCAAACAACTTGGCCTTGGAGAACCTAAACCCATTAGGATGAGTATTCAATTAGCGAATAGATTAATTAGATATCCTAGAGGTATTATTGATGATGTACTTATGAAAGTCGATAAATTTATATTCCCTATTGATTTTGTTGTATTGGACATGAGTGAGGATATTAAGGTACTTATGATCTTAGGTCGAGCCTTTTTAACCACTGCTAGAACTGTTATTGATGTGGCTACTGCTGAACTTGTGCTTTGTGTAGGTGATGAAAAGATTACTTTTCAAGCACGTGATTTTGTGAGAGTCCCTAGTAAGCGAGATGCTACTAATTGTTCTGTTAATGTTAGTAATCATGTGGCTCAACGTTCTTTGTAGGAAATCCCTCATGAAAACACGTTGGAGCCATATTTTATTCAAAGTGATATGGAACACCCTAAAATAGGGCCTAAGAGTTTTAGGGGTAAATTAGGAATTTTAGCCTTAGAGTGTTCGGAATTTTGTGACATGGTATATCGGTAATATTTTCGATTATGATTTTAGAAAATCAAATCATTTTTTTACAAAAAGTGTTCTAGAAACCTTTAATTTTAGAAAAATGACTAATTTGTAATAGGGCTAAAATCGTGAGCATTTATGCTTTAGTTTTACCAAATTTTAAATTTGAACCTAAAAACCCCCATATACAACTTGTTTTCACGTTATTTTCTCTTCTTTGCTTGCTTGTGCTGTCCTTTGCTCTTCCAATTTCCCACCTTCGATTTTCCTTGTTAAATTTTCATTCTTTTGATTTCCATCATCACCCAAGTCTTTAATCTTCATAATACTTCGAGAAAACACTCCAAAATTCCATTAATTTCTTTATCTTCTTCACTTGTAGGTTTCTTAATTTTGCATCAAAAGCTCGTTTATTCTTCTATCAAAGGTAACCATTCACTATCTTATTAGTTTTTAATTTTATTAGGCCTTTGAAACCAAGTTTTGAGTTATGAAATTGCATATTTTAAACAAAAGCCAAAAATAGAGTCGTTAATGGTGAATTTCAGATTTTCAAGTAAAAATATGATTTCAAAGTGTTAATCGGTAGGTTTTGACATGATTAAGAGGTTTCAAAACTTGCTTTGAAGTTTCAGATTTCTTGAGTTTTAATGAATTTTCAAAAAATAGCCATAAACATGTCGAAAAAATCGATACCATGAACTGAGTAGATTAATGTAGTTTAAGGGTTGAGAATTAGTCGTAGGTGAATTATAAGATGAATGGAATTAGTTTTAGGTGAAAAGACTGAGTATAGAATGAGATATTCGAATTTAAGGATTACTATGTTAAAGTTTTCGGTTACATGAGAAATTAGTTTAGGCTTATGTTTTTGATTGTTTGTGGCTAGTCCTTAGCAGATTTTTGAATGTATTGTTGCGTGAATTATTATGTTGAAGCTTCGGATTCCCTAAGACCATCGACGAATTAGGAAAGGCTAGTTTGAACTTTCGACTTTTCGGTGAAAGTGTATTGGTGAGTGTGTGGAATAACTGCTTGTGGGCACAATTCAATGCATTAATTGAGAATTTAGAATTAGCCTAAACCCCTACTCTAAATTTCAAGTGTACGATTTCTTGTACTCTTAATTTAATATGTGCTTGTTGATTGTAAAATTGTGAAGTGAGATAAGATGTTATATTATGTGATATGCGCTCAAGATTACCTTTGAGAAAGTGTAAATATAAACATGTTATATACGCTAGATGACAGTGATAATGTTGTGTTATAATGTAATATTTACCGTGAATAAGTGCAATGAATGGTAAGTAAATGTGTGTTAATAACAAATATTTTGGCCTTATGATTCTTAAGACCATTGGATATAGTTGGCATGCCATAGGATTGTGAGTACTCACCTATATGTATATGTGATTTGGGCGTTAAGGCCTTGAGACATGTTTGGAGAGATAAGGAAATGTGGGCTAAGCTCCATTCAACGATACATGTTTGGTGTGTTGTAGAGTGTTAGTTTTATGCATTAACTTTTGGACATGTTTGACTCAATGAGTCTATGTGGTGTGTTGGGGATCCGTGTATCCGTTAAGTTGTGATATTGCCCACTTTTATGTTTAATAGCTCAAGTGTCAAATTATCTATACATATGTTTGTGTGTATTGTGATGTATGCATGAATGTGTATGTATTGAGTCTGTAAATAAACTATGGAATATGCATGAGAAGTAAAATATGTCAACTAAGTAGAGGTTGCTATAATTATGCTAATGATATGTTTCAACAATGTTTGATGAACTGTTTGCATGGTAGTTGTTCTAGGCATTCACTGAGCTTGTTAAGCTCACCCACTCCCTTCTTAAACCTTTGCAGATTAGTTCTGTGTCGGTGTGGTTTCTATGGAGTGGTACAAGCAAGTCCGTTTTCATTTTTTCATAGGTGTTAGTGTTAATTGTTTACATTTTGGAAATAAGGCATTGTGGTAGGCTTTTATTGGTATTTGTCATGATGTTTTTGGATGCTTCCATAATCTATTCGTTCTTAGAATTATGAGATTTGTTTGTAATATGTTGATTATTACTTGAACCTAATTTTGATGTTTGAAACTGTTGATATGGATGATTGGATGTTTATTCGGTATAGTAATTGATGCATGATGAATAAATTTGATGTTGGAATGGTCAGTAGGCTTATATGTGTTGTATTTTTGAGGTCTGAAAAAGAGGTATCTACATTCGTGTGTTAAAAACAATACCTTTGTAATTTTGAAGTGTGCAGGAAGTTAGAATTATAAATTGGTATCGATACCATATCATGAGTATCGATACTCGGGGTAAAATTATCGATACTTTTCGTAAGGTATCGATAATTTCGAGTGGTTTATTTTTGGGCGAGAAATAAAATATTGTTTTGGTATTGATACCGAATGTAGGAAATATTGATACCTATGTGCCTGTATCGATACCTACGTACTTGATTGGAAAATTTTGCTAAGTGGCCCTTATGTATGTACAAATGTTAATATGTGATGCTTAAGGTTTGTTCAATAAGACTTAATGGTAATTAGGAGCATGTTTCACTTAAAACTCACGGAAATGCTAAAATGGACGAATTTTTTTTTTAGAATGAGCTTTTTATTGTTGTGAATGACATGAGACGGTGGTGTGGCATCCTGATATTCGGGATTAACAATCGGACAGGACCAAGCCAGGTATTAGAGCTTAGTTTTATTAGTACTTGAACCTAGGTGATTGTTGATGAGTGAATGGTTAAATTTTTTGTTGCATTATATTAGTTTGCTTGAATGGTTAATTGAGGTGCCATTTGAGGCATATTGGTTAGTCATTTAGGTGTTATTGTTGTGTTATGTTTGGTTGGTGAATTTAGTATAAAATGAACTTTTAAAGGATGAAATTTTACCATTTTTGATGTTAGGTATCGATATTTTGGCATTTGGTATAGATACTTGACCATATGAACAGTTTTAAAACAAACAGAATACCAAAATGATATTGATTTTTATTTAAGTATCAAAACTTTTTCATAAAACATTGATACCATAAAATAAATATCAATACTTTTTTTTTTTGGTAACAAACAGATTCATAATTTGGTATCGATTTTTCATAAGGTATCAATTCAATATTGATACCAACTATGAAATATTGATATCAACTTTAAGAATTTTGAAATTTTACTTTTCAAACCCATTTCATGTCTAGGCTATTACAAATAGGTCCTTATTGAATTCAATTTTCTATGTTTGTATAATATATAATTAAGTGAATTATTTGTAAACTTATTATTCATGAATTAATCATAATAAACTGAATTATTAAATTATAAATTGTTCGTATTAGATAGTATTGATTCGTAACATTCTATTACTTGGTTCCGGCCACCAGAACAGGTGAATGGTGTTACACCTTAATAGCCTTTGCTTTCATAATTTAATATAACAAAACCATCCGTTCCATAAAAATTGTGGTGCTATGTGAGATAGGCATTAGACTAAAACGTAAAAAATAAAACCATACCTTTACTAATGGGGTTAAATTTTCTCTGCGACAAGTATGACTCCAGCATCTCGACACAGTCCATTTAGAGCCAAGAGTTGTAAGTTCACGTAAAAATTCTTGCAACATCCCTGTCTCAAAATTTATCTATATTGAAGAACCATCTTTATCTTCGTAATCAGGTAAATCATAAAAATCCTTAATTGATTTTGAGTTCAATGGTACCTTAATACCTTGGACAAAGCTTCTGTTGCATTAGTTGAGGTTAGATTTGCATAAAATTCTCGAACTAACTCAAGATCTGGGATCAATTTTTCATCACTAAACGCTTCCCAATTTAATGCTTCAGCTATTTTCTGAACTTTTTCCATGAAGTCACTGTGATTACTTTCTCCCAAATTAAATCCTTTTTCCATGAGCACTTTTTGTTTCTTGAAGATGTTCTCGTACCTCACCTTTATTTCTTCGGAATGGACTTTATTTTGTGATTTTTCAATTTGAATCGTGAAACATGTTCTTTTTCGAGACATATTGCAATTAATAAAAACCTGAGACATAAATAAAATGAAAAACCAACACAAATAGAAATTCTCCAAATTTTTTACGAAATATTCAACACAATTAATTTTATTTAACAAAAATATTAATAAAATAAATTAATGGGAAAAAAATGATAACAAGTTTATTACTACCTTTGTAACAAGCCAATGAAAAATTGTTATAGGGTGTGGAGGAAGGGATGTTGGGTTTAAGGGTATAGGGGTGGTTGATGGTGGCTTGGGCGGTAGTTGAGAGGTGCGGCAGCTTGGAGCAAGGTGCAACGGTTGATAGCTTAAGGGAGTTGGGGATGTGTAGCTGCTGTTGGTTGGGGAGAGAATGTGGCAGTGATGATTTGGTTGAGGAAGGGTGTAATGTGCAGTGGTGGTAGTGTGCTAAGAAGGCCAATAGTGTTGGGGAATGAAAGTAATGTGTGGCATCTATTGGAGAGGCAAATGTGGTGTATGGGCGGTGGTGGAGAGAATAAGTAGAGGTGGAGATGGAAAAAGGGGGGTAAAATTTAAGGTGTTGGTAGGAAAGTTTTAAGAAAATACAGACACTTAACAATTAAAATATACTTAAAATATGATTAATCCTAGTTCTAAACAAATTTGATAACAATTAATATATAATATATATGTATATAATTATATATTATTATCTTATTAAATAAAAAATAAAAACTTTTATCTATAATTGTTAAAAATATTTATTTATAGAAAACACAACCATTTATTAAAAACAAATCAATTAAGTACCTGCATTGAAAAATAAATTAAAAAGAAAACAAAAAATTAACGTTTGGTGTCAAAATTGAACCTTTATTTAGCAATTTAAAATTTATTTGTCTACTTAGAAAATATTTCCTCAAAAAATTATGTTAAAATCAATTATCAGGAAAATTTAGAGGGGTCACAAGCGATCCCACTTAAATTCTAACCTGCTATAGAGATCTTTTAACATAATAATCTAGAAAATATTGTCTAAGTCAATTATTTGAAAAAAAAAATGAAAAATTAGAGATTCGATAAAGTGAGCGAAGTTTTATTCTGGTTAACTTTATCACCATAGTAATGTTTAAGGCATTGACCATTAACATTGAACTTATGTCCCTTACCATCATGAAGTTCAACTACCCCGTTTGGAAAGACTTGATGAATAATGAATGGATCGGACCAACGAGATTTTAACTTACTTGGAAAAAACTTTAATATGGAATTGAACAACAAAACTTGCTGATCTACTTCAAACTTTAGAAACCGGTTGTGCTTGTTATGCCATCTTTTTATTCTCTCTTTAAACAACTTGGCATTCTCATATGAAAACATCCAAAATTCTTCTAATTCATTGAGCTAAAGCATTCGTTTCTCTTTAGCAAGCTTGAGATCCAAGTTGAGTTGCTTGAGAGCTTAATAAGCTTAATGCTCTAACTCCAAGGGCAAATGGTAGGCTTTCCCAAAGACTAATCGGTAGGAGGACATCCCTAAAGGTGTTTTGAATGTTGTATAGTAGTCCCATAAAGCATCATCCAATCTTCTAGACCAATCTCGCTGGTTTGGACGGACTACCTTCTCAAGTATACCTTTTATCTTTTTATGCAGCAATTCAACTTGCCCATTTGTTTGTGGATGGTAAGATATGGCGATCTAATGCTTCACTCCATGTTCATCAAGTAACCATTTCAACCATTTCATCATTAATGATGGCTCTTAGAGTTTCAAACCTTCATGAACACGTTTCTGAAAAAACGGCATCACTATCTTGACGTTGTTCATCAAATATGCCTCAGCCTCAATCCATTTAGACACATAGTATACTGCTGCTAGAATGTACATGTTACCATAAGAAGGAAAATGACCAAGAAAGTTAATACCCCAAACATCAAATAATTTTATCTAAAACATGTTTGTCTATGGCATTTTGTTTCTATTTGATATGTTTCCGACCCCCTAACATCGGTCACAACTTTGTATGTAAGCATATGCATATTTGAATAAGATCGGTTAAAAGAATCTGGCTTGCAACACCTTGGCCGCAGTACATGAACCTCCGAAGTGTCCCCTACTTGGAGACGAATGAAAATGGTGTAAAATATCACTTACCTTATTTTCTACCACACATCTCCTGATCATTTGATCTATGCACTCATTAAATATGTATGACTCCTCCCAAAAGTAGTACTTCACATCGTGAAAAACCTTTTTCATTTGCTGGTATGACTTATCAGGTGACATCACACCACAAGCTAAATAGTTAGCATAATCAGCAAACCAAGGGGTATTATGAATGTTATTTACCTTAAATAAGTGCTCGTCCAAAAATTTCTTCTCCATAGGAACAAAAAGAAATGTCTCTTATTGCTACTCCAATCTGGATAAGTGATCTACTACTTGGTTTTCTACACATTTCCGATCTTGAATTGTTAAATCGAACTTCTGACGTAAGAGTACCCACCGGATCAACCTCAGCTTGGCATCTTTCTTGGCAAGTATTTTATTGTCGAATAATCCGTGAAAAGAGTCAACTTGGTACCAACAAGATAATATCGAAACTTGTCAAAGCAAAAACAATGACAAGTAACTCTTTTTCTATTACCATACAATTCAATTGAGCTCTCGTTAAAGTTTGACTTGTATAGTAGATGAGATGAAAAATCTTATTCCTTCACTGTCCTATTACGGCTCCCACAACAAAGTCACTTACATCGCACATTAATTTAAATAGAGACTCCTAATCCGGTGTGACAATGATTGGTGTTGAGACCAAACAACTCTTTAGATAATCAAAAGCCTTCAAGCATTCTTCATCATATTTAAATGTTGTGTCCTCCAATAATTTGCATAAGGGTTTAACAAGTTTGAAGAAGTATTTGATGAACCTCCGACAAAATCTGGCTTGTCCCAAAAAGCTCTTAACACGTTTAACAAATGTCAGAGTTTCTCAAGTACATCTACTTTTGCTTTGTTTACTTCGATCCCTCGTCTCATTATTTGGTGTCCTAAAAAAATATCTTCTCGTACTATGAAATGACACTTTTTCCAATTGATCACAAGGTTTATTTCTTTGCACAGCCTTAGTACCTTGGCCAGATTGTCTAAGCAATCATTGTAAGTATCTCCAAACATTAAAAAATTGTTCATAAAAACTTCCAAAAACTTTTCAACCATGTGAGTATAAATTGTCATCATACATATTTGAGATGTAGTAGGTGTATTACATAAACAAAAATGGATATGTCTAAAGGAAAACGTACCGTATGGGCATGTGAATGTTGTTTTAAGTTAATCCTCTGAAGCTAATGTGATCTGGTTGTATCCTGAGTATCCGTGTAGACAATAGTAATAGTCTCGCCTCGTGAGTCTATCCAGCATTTGGCCCAAAAATTAAAAAACAAAGTGGTCTTTTAGAGTTGCCTTGTTCAATTTTCAGTAATCTATTCTCCAACCCGTAACTATTCTGGTTGGTATCAACTCATTGTTTTCATTCTCCACAACCGTAATGCCTCATTTCTTTTGCACGCACTAGATTGAACTTACTTATGAACTGTCTGACATGGGGTAAATTATACTTGTATTTAACCACTTAATGATTTCTTTCTTTACCACATCCTTCATAATTGAGTTCAGTCTCCGTTATCCATTAATTATTCATTTCTCGCCATTTTCTAAGATAATTTTGTGCATACACATGGATGGACTAATACTATAGATATCTTCTATGGTCCATTTGATAGTGCTTCAATCAGCTTTTTTCTTCTTGTTCTTTAGTTAGCTCAGTTGAAATAATCACTGGCAAAGTAGAAGTGTCACTTAAATAAACATATTTTAGATGTGAATGAAGTACCTTAAGGTCTAATTTAGGTGGCTATTCGGTTGATACTTTTGGTTGGATATACTCTCAGTTCGCTAATTCCAAATATTCAAAATGGGATTGAGGAATAAATTCCTTTGAATTAGCTTCTAACAAAGCTAAGTATTTTTCTCCTACCTCATCACTTAGAGGGTCAACATTCAGACTTGTTCCAATGGGTCATCAACAAAATTGAATTCCCATTTTTTGGCTAATGCTTCTAATTTGGTTACGGCAGAACATTCATCAATTGCATCAGGAAATCGCATAGATTTAAATACATTAAATGTTACTTGGTCATCCTGAACACACACGGTAAGCTTGCCCTTCTGCACGTTCATTAGGGTCCTTCCAGTTGCAAGGAAAAGCCTTCATAAGATGATTGATATTTCTTTATCTACTTCAAAATCAAAGACAATAAAGTTAGAACAAAAAATAAATTTATCTACATGTCAGTTGAAGCGTAACCGTAGCTGGTCTAACTTTATCTATCCCCAATTTTCTAAAAACGAACATAGGCATCAAGTGGATGATCGCTCTTAGATCGCATAATGCTTTACCATAATAAAATGACCCAATATTGCATGGTATGGCAAAACATCATGGATCCTTCATTTTTTAGGGTAGTTTATTTTGTAGGAATGCACTTGTCTCCTTTTTTTGTGCTACCGTTTCAAACTCTCCAAGTTTTCTCTTTTTGGACAGGATACCCTTCGTGAACTTGACATAATTCAATATTTTCTCAATAGCTTCCACCAATGGGATATTGATTTGAAGTTTCTTGAGTAGATCCAAAAACTTTTTGAATTAGACTTCTTGTTTCTGCTTCTAAAGTTTTTGAGGGTAGGGTGGTGGTGGATTCTTAGCTTATATTGGGCAATTCTTCTGTTATGTCTTTCCTACATCTAAAAAATATGTTAGTTTATCATAATTGACTGGTTTTGGGTTTACCTTATCAGAATTTATAGAATCTAATTCTGTGAAGTTGGAGTTTCAACACTTGGTTGAACTTCCACTTTATCTTTAGCATCAATGGGCTCTTATTCAACTTCGATAGCGTATTGTGGTCAATTTTAAAGTTCTGTAGCAAGCTGACCCATTTGGTTCTCCAGGTTCTTCAATGCAGTTGCTTGGCTTTGGATTAAGGCATCATTTTTCGCCATGTATGCCTTCAGCAAGCTTTCTAAACCATTCAAAGGCTTAGCTTGTGATGGTTTCTGAACTTGCTGGGTAAATCCTGGTGGCAGGTTTTACCTAGGTTGAATGTAGGTGCTACTAGGTCCAACTCCTTCATTACTCCAAGAAAAAATTAGGTGATTTTGCCATGATGGGTTGTAAAAATTGGATTGTAATCTTTGTCTACCTATGTTCTGGTTTTGACTACCCATGTAAAAAACAAACTTCGGAATTGATGGGAAATTTTTGAACAAGTTTCCTTCCTTAAAATATACCCAGGCTATGTTTTAAAATTGGTTATGTGGCTGGGCTACAACATTATTAAACCCGTTAGTAGTAAAATTCTTAAGCATTGAAGATATCGAAGATATCTGAGTTGCAAGTGATAACATATTAATTTGCATGACTTTTTTTGTTTAATATCATTAGTTTTTGAATTGATCCCTACTGAATTAGTGCTTTTATGTTTTAATCTTGTTAGAGATGCAATTGGGATGCTGTGAGTAAAAAACGAGCAGAAAATGACCAAATTGAAACACAGTCAATAAAGTGAGGCCTAATAAAAAATATGAAAAAAGCCAAGGACTCATCAGATTCTTTTGACTTTGTAAAAGCCAAAATTAGAAAAAAAATTCTAATTTTATTTTTTATTTAATTTTAATTATATGTTGAAGTGGTTAAAGCCAAATTTAGTAAATATAATGTATATAAATAAGGCTTTAAGGTACCTTGGAAAGACACATTACATTTTTCATTTGATTTCCATTTGGAATTACATAGAATTATTTTTTTTCTTCCAAAGTTGGTGTGTAATTAGCATACTGCTGTTTCATTTTCATTTTTTTGTCCTTTACCAAAATTTGTCTAATTATCTTTCAAACCCTTTCCCTTCCTAATTTCATCCATTATCATCATATCACCTTTCAAAACCTATGAAGTTTCATCTTAGCTTTAGGCTAGTGTTCTTTCCGGTCAGGAATCTTAAGATACGTATCCATACTAAAAATCTTTCCAATTTGTATTCACATTTTTCCTAAGTATCGGGATTGACAACTCATCCCTTGAAGTTAACTCGATTTCAAGTCAAAAAGTACACGTTGGGTTCGAGTCGTGGTTGCTGACAGTTGGAGAAACGAGTCAGCCATGCTGTATTTAGATATCCGAGAACAAATCATGGAAGAAGTGATCAGGATTAAACAATCCACGCGGTTGAGGTTGTTAATTTGAGTTGGGTTCTTCAGATGCGCAAGGCTATCAGAATCTTGAATCGGGAACATGTATATCTCGGTTAGATAATCAGTAAGGGTTGGTTTGCAGGTCGTAGCAGGACCAGCTACAAGAGGAAGAATTGGCTGTTAGGACATTCTTAACTGATATAACCAGCTTATTATCTTTGATTACAAAATTTGAATTTAATTTCTAATTTATTTAATTATTTATTTATGCTGTTTCAATTATTTAGTTTCTAAATATTTCAAAACTCCCCTGATTTATTTGTTTATTTTGCAGCAGGTTCGTTTGGAGTCGTGGGCACGACTATAGCCACGAATATTGACGCAACAGAAATTCTGATCACAAGTTAAATACAAAAGTTGATTATAATACCAGTCCCTATGGACTCGACCCTACTACCACTCTTTACTACTATTTAGAGTTATTCTGTAGGAATTATTTTTGGTGGTTTTGACGCCCATCAAATTTTGGCACCATTGCTAGAGATTGGAGATATTTTTTCTAATTTTTTTTTGTTTACCTTATGACCAGATCAGAACTGGGAACTCTAGAGTTTGAACTAGAAAATGAGAATTTGGCCCGATAACTGCAGAAAAAAGCCATTCGACGCGGCAAATGACTAAATCCCAGATTCAAAACCATATCTTACACCGAGAAAAGTTTTCAATTTGATGAACCAGACGAGATGGCCGAACAAACTATACGCCAACTCACAGCGACACCGGATGAACAACAACCCTTATGTATAACCTATCAGGCAGGAGGAACGCCATTCGAGTTAAAGTTGGGTTTGATTTATTTACTACCCACTTTCTGTGGATTACAGAACGAAAATCCGCACACCCACCTTAAAGAGTTCTATATGGTGTGCACAAGCATGACACCTCAGGGAGTAACGAAGACCAAATCAAACTTTGTGCTTTTCCTTTCTTATTAGCTGACTGTACTAGAGAATGGCTATTTTATTTACCCTCGGGATCTGTTAACACATGGTCTGACATGTCATGTTTGTTTCTTGACAAGTTCTTCCCTGGAGCTCAAGCGGCCAAACTAAGGAGGGACATTGTGGGAATCCGTCAAAAGGACATTGAATTGCTCTACGATTACTGGAAGCGGTACAAAAAGTTGTGTGCAAGTTGCCCACAACATGGACTGAATGAACAGTCACTCTTGTAGTATTTCTATGAGGGGTTGCTCCCGATGGAAATGAAAATGATAGATGCTGCAAGTGGAGGGGAACTAGTCAATACGACTCCTTAGAGAGCACAAGAGTTGATTTCAACAATGGCTGCTAACACTCAACAATTCCAACCAACCACAGAACCCATAAGACGGGTTCATAGGTTAAGTTTTTTATCCCTAGAAGATAAAATTGATAAGCTAGGAGATAAAATTGATAAGCTAACTAATGTTGTTTAAACTTTTCTCATAGATAAAACGGGTCTAGCATGGTTGTGAGGGATTTGTGCTAAACCAGATCATCCTACTAACTCATGTCTGATTTTACAAATGGATTCGATAGAACAAGAAAATGTTGTCGGGAACTTTCTAGGACCTCCTCAAAGGCTATATGACTCCTACTCGAACTCGTATAATGTGGGGTGAAAAGATCACCCGAATCTAAGTTATGGGTCGAATACTCAGTTCAATCAACCATACCAACAAAGGTCGCCTTCGAATCAACAGTTACCACCCCCAAAGTCATCTTTGGAAGCCATAGTGGAAAGGTTAGCCAATAGTACTGAGAAATTTCAACAAAAAACTTACATGCATTTGCAGGAGTTGGATAAGCAAGTGAGCAAGCTTGCGTTCACAGTTAGCTATTTGGAGTCCCAAGGTAAGCTGCCATCCCAAACTGAGGCAAACCCTTGATGCAATGCAAGTGCTATGACATTGAGGAGTGGGAAGGTTTTAGAGCCCGTACCTGGCACGAGTCGTGCCCATGACACTAGTCGAGATAAGGAGAAACTTTACACAAAGGCTCTATTAGAGTCAGCACTACAAAAATCATTTGCAATACCACCTCTGTTTCTTGTAAGACTTGTCCAATGCAAGAAAGAGTGAGAAGAGAAGGAGATCCTCAACGCTTTTCGAAAGGTAAAAATCAATATACCTCTTTTCGATGCGATTAAGCAGATTCCATGATACACAAAATTCTTAAAAGAATTATGCACGAGTAAAAGGAAGATCCTGGGCAATGAAAAGGTAAGTGTAGGAGAAAATGTCGCCATCGTGCTGCAAAGGAAAATACCACCAAATAGAAGGACCAATGTATGTTTTTCATATATTGTAAAATAAGTAGTGTCGGTATTAAAAAAGCAATATGTGACTTAGGCACATCAATTAATGTTATGCCTTTGTCAATTTATAAACTACTTAATGTGGGTCCTTTGAAAGAAACATGAGTAATTATTCAGCTTGCAGATAGATCTGTAGTGCATCCGGAGGGAGTGCTGAAGGACATTCTTATTAAGGAAACGAGCTAATATTTCCTGTAGACTTCTACATTATCCACATGGAGGATGACAATTCAGATAATTTGTCTGACATACTTCTTAGGAAGCCATTCTTGAGTACTGCACAAACAAAGATTGAAGTATGAAGTGGGATACTCATTATGGAGTTCGATAGGGAAGTGGTGAAATTTAATGTCTATGAGGCCATGAATCACCCTAAGATGTTTTCTAATATTTCTAATATTGATATAATCGATCATTTAACTGAATTACATTTTGAATATCATGAAGAGGATGAATTACAAACTATTCTTTGCAGAAGTCTAGACTTTGATGCCATGGAGGAACTAGAGGAGTGGATAACCTTTGAAGAGTCTGTTTGTGAAACAGTGGCTCATATGGAGGCACCACAATTACGAAAAAGTATAGGTAAAATTTTTGAATTATCTCCTTCACAAAATAAGCTTGTACCATCTATTTTGCAGGTCCCGGAGTTGGAACTCAAACCATTGCCAGACCATTTGAAGTACGCTTTTTTCGAAAAAAGAAATACCTTACCAGTAATAATCTCGAGTAAACTCTCGAAGGTAGAAGAGGAAAACTTGGTACGAGTTCTTAAAGACTATAAACAAATAATTGGATGGACGATAGTTGACATTAAGGGGTTGAGCCCCTTGACTTGCATGCACAAAATTCAAGTTGTAGATAATGCTATTTCCAAAAGGGAGGTTCAAAGACGTCTCAATTCGCCTATGATGGAAGTGTTAAGGAAAGAAGTTCAAAAGTTACTTGATGCTGGGATGATCTATCCCGTGTCTAACAATAATTGGGTCAGCCCAGTCCATGTAGTACCCGAAAAAAATTGGCATGACCATAATTGAGAATTCGTTAGGTAAGATGGTTCCCACTTAGGTCCAAAACTGGTGGAGAGTCTATATCGATTATAGGAATTTGAATTCCTTGACTCGAAAAGATCATTGTCCACTTCCTTTTATTGACTAGATGTTAGAACGTTTAACTGGGAAATCTCATTACTGTTGTCTTGATGGTTACTCAGGGTTTTTCCAAATTCTAGTAGCACCGGAGGATCAAGAGAAGATAACGTTTACGTGTCCATTTGGCACATTCACTTACAGACGGATGCCGTTCAAACTTTTCAATGCACCAGCCACGTTTCAAAGGTGTATGATAATTATATTTTTTGACTATGTCAAGAAAATAACTAAGGTGTTCATGGACGACTTTACTGTGTATGGTGAGTTTTTTAAGGTGCGTCTGCCAAATCTTGCAAAAATTTTGGAAAGATGCTTAGAATTTAATCTTGTTCTAAATTATGAGAAATGTCATTTTATGGTGGATAAAGGATTAGTTCTAGGCTAAATCATTTCTGCTGAGGGAATTTCTGTCGATAAAGCAAAAATTGACATCATTAACTCACTGCCATACCCCACAACTGTGAGGGAGATTCGTTCTTTCCTTGGTAATGCAGGTTTCTACAGGCGGTTTATTAAAGACTTTTCAAAAATTGTGCAACCATTTTTTAATCTCTTATAGAAGGACAAGGGGTTCGAGTTTGACCAATCATGCAGGAATGCATTCAACACGTTCGAACATAAGCTTATTTCAGCACCCATTGTTCAACCACCAAATTGGAATTATCCATTTGAAATAATGTGCAATGCAAGTGACCATAGTATAGGAGCAGTCCCTGGGCAAAGAATCGAGAAAGAACCACACGTTATCTCCTATGCGTTTTAAACTTTGGATGCTTCCCAAAGCAATTAAACGACTACTGAAAATGAGTTTCTAGCTATAGTCATTGCTTTGGAAAAATTTCGTTCATTTTTATTAGGGACTAATATTGTTGTTTTCTTTGATCATGCAACTCTTAAATATCTGATCTGGAAAAAGGAAGCAAAACTAAGCTTATTAGGTGGATATTACTTTTAAAAAAGTTCAATCTCGAAATAAAGGAGAAGAAAGGACGCGAAAATTTAGTAGCTGACCATCTGAGCCAAATACATCCATCGAAGGATTTCACACCACTTAAAGATGATTTTCCACATGAATGTTTGTTACTCAGATAGTTTTCCCTTGGTACACAAACATGGCGGATTACCTTGCTACAAGTATAGTCTCTTCTAACTTATTGCGATTTGAAAAATATAAGATCAAACGTGAATCGTGATACTATGTTCGGAACGACCCCTACCTTTAGAAATACTATTCCGATCAGGTAATTTGACGATGCGTTGCAGAACCTGAGCTAAAATCAATTCTATATTTTAGTCATTCTTACGCATGTGGTGGACATTTTGGCCCTAAACAAACTGCGCATAAAGTACCTGAATGGGGACTATATTGGCCACATATTTTTTGAGATGCATATTTGTTCTGTAAAACATGCGAAAAGTGTCAAAATGTAAGAAACTTGAGTTGGAAAAATGAAATGCTTTTAATCCCTATACATGTCTGTTAAATATTTGATATATGGGGAATTGATTTTATGGGACCTTTTGTCTCGTCATACAGTAATGTCTATATTTTACTTGCAGTTGACTATGTGTCGAAGTGGGTGGAAGCAAAATCTACTTGTCATGTTGATGCCAAAACGGTATCCGATTATCTAAAGAGTTATATTTTTTTTAGATTTGGCACACCGCGAGCATTGATCAGATATTGGGGAACATATTTCTGTAATAAGGTAATCAATACACTTTTGAAAAATACGGGATAGTGCAATGAGTTACTATGGCCTATCACCCTCAATCAAACGGTCAAACGGAAGTGATACGATTCGTTCTGGTGAGAGTTGACTCGTATGCTAGTTTGCCCAATCGTCTGTGAGAAGGTTTCGTTTGGCTTGTTTAGAGATGATACTTTTAAGCTAATGAATGCGAAAGCTATTGAAAAGGGTTTCTAAGATAGGTTTATGGATATGAATTTTATATATATTCAATTAAAGAAAATAAGGCGGGAATGGCATCTGGAATAGGAATGAAATGGATTTTAGGTTCAAGAAAGGAATGGAAAATTTGGCTAACAATAAAATAAAGGATAGTGATGGAATGGAGTGAAACGAACTCAAAAGCAAGTAAGAACCAATACTAAAGAGTATTGACCCAAATATTTATAGGCTTTCGGCCCAAGTGCAAAATGAGACTTTTAATTTCATTTATGCTGTTGGAATAAGGACTTGATTTATTTTAGTTACTTTAGTCTTTAATTATGTCTTGCTTATTAAATACATATTTTAATTATGACATGCATTATGTGTTCTGCATTTAACAAAGTCATGCATTACGTAACTCCCATGTTAGTTTAAGTCAGCTTCATTAAATTAAGTCTTGCATTAAGTAACTCATTTGTTTATTTAGTTTGCATTTTAAACCATGCATTTAAGCATTTTAGTTTAATAAATGAGTTGCTAGACATTTATTCAACTCATCTTAGTTTAATTAATAAGTGTTTTCGTTGAACTTTATATAATAAGTGTTTCTCTTAATTAATCTAGTTACTAGGATTATTTATTGATGCATAAGTTAAGTTTATTTAATGATGCTTCAATCAAGTCCTTATTCTAACAACATAAATGAAACTAAAAGTCTCATTTTGCACTTGGGCCCCCTCGAGTTTAGGCCAACCTTGACGTCGTCATAGTGTATCAAAACATGATGTCACCGGGTTCGCATCAGGAAGTGTCGAATCGAGAAATCAAGTTGATTTTGGAGAAGACCATTAAGCCAAATAGGAAAGATTGGAGTTTGCGGCTAAATGATGCATTGTGGGCATACTATACAACATATAAAGGACCCATAGGTATGTCTCCTTATCGACTAATTTTTTATAAATCATGTCATCTTCCTGTAGAACTAGAGCATAAAGCGTTCTAGGCGTTCAAGCAATGTAACATGGAGCTGAAAGCTGCAGTTAAGTATCGTAAGTTACATATTCAGGAACTTAAGGAAATTTGACGAGACGTGTATGAAAGTACCCAAATTTAGAAGGATAAGATCAAGGCATACCATGACCAGAGGATAACTCGTAAGAAATTTTTGGTAGGACAGCAAGTATTACTCTATGACCTTATTACATTAAGAATTTTTGCAGGTAAGCTTCAAACTAAGTGGTTAGGGCCTTTTATAATTACTTATGTATTTCAACATGGTGTAGTCGAGGTTAAAAGTGAAGAATCTGGAAAAAAATTCAAAGTCAACGGACAGCGATTAAAGCCTTTCTATGAAAATTTTCAAGTCCACATGGTTGAAGAATTAGTCCTCAAAGAGTAGGTTAAATAAATTTCCAAGTCATTGAGCAAACGACGTTAAACAAAAATGCTATTTGGGAGGCAACCCAAATTTATTTTCTTTTATTTAATTTTGAGTTTAAAAAGATTTATGTTGTAAATAAATAAATAAATTTTTATTTAATCCAATTAGTTTGATGTTTTTACGAACGTAATGGAGGTTATGAATTTTTCAAAAGTCGGATAATGATGGTGGCGTGGGTACGACGTGCTAAATGCTAAAAATTATTTACCTACAAACAAAACCCAACACCCTTAACCCAACTAATAATCCCAAACCCAAATCTACTTAGCCTACCTACCCCCCACCCAAATATCAACCCAAATGAAAAAAAAAAACCATACAATAAACCCAAAATAAGCCCAACACCCAAACAAGCCTAAGAGGAGAAGAGAGAAAAAAATGAAAAGAAAAGAAATTAGGCCGAACGGTCTAGCTAGCCCAAAGAAAAGAAAAAAAAAAAGAAAAAGAAATGGACAAGAAGACCCAAACCAGCCACAAGAGAAAAAAGAAAAAAAAAAGGTGAAAAGTAAAACACTCAAATCCTAAATCCCCAAACCTCCTTTCTTCTTCATCTTCTCCAAAAGAAAAAAACCCTAACTTCTTAAAAACCACACCGCCGTCATGGAGAATCGTCGCCACAATCGCCAACTGTCATCATTGTCGAGCGCTCACGAGTCACTGTGGTCTTTCCGTGGTCTCACGAGCCACCATCATCGAACGTAATTTTTTAGAGTACCGTTGTTCGTCCCATTCCTCCATTTTGACGTCATCGAACTTGGACACCACCACGTTGATGCGGTCTTACCGTTCTACACCCTCACCTACACGCCGTCGCTCTGTCCTTCCCCAAACACCATTTAATCTATTTTTATTTCTTCTTTTTCTCCATAATCACCAAACCCCCAAACCACCCTTTCTATCACCTTAACCGATGCCATACCTAAAACCCCACCAATACCCTTAAAAAAATTTGACCCAACCCATACCGTTTGTCACCGTCTGCCACCACCGTAACAAGCAGAATCATTTATTCGTGAAGCTTATAAGAAAACCATGGTTCGAACTTGAAACCAAATGAATGAAAATATTTCGGCTTCACTTAAACAAAGACGACACCAATTTTTAGCACCTCCAATCGTCGATTTAGACGACGAAAACCTCCTCCACCTCCTACAAGACGAATGACTGTACCAATGAGAACTCGTCACCGATAAAGTCCAACTCTGGTTGAAATAGAACATTCGAACAATAGCCTCGCTACTCCCAAAAGGTCGATTGCTAGTCCTCAACCTATTTTACCTTTACTAACGTATTATGCAGGTTACTCGGAGGAGGTTGGGACTTCTAATGACCATGTCGAGGTCTCTTAACTACAAACGAGCATGTCTCTCAAGGTCGAACATGATTTTCCACCATTTAAGCCTGTCAACGATTGACAAATAAGTTAGCGAAACCCCAACGCAGTAGTACTAACACTGCTGGAAATTCAAGTCCATCACCTGACTCGTCTAACTAATATGTTCAACCATCATGATACGGTAAACGTAATAGATGAGGCCGTGCAAGCAATATTCCTACGAAAGGATGATTACGAGGGTTTCTAAAATTTTTAACCTCGGAGCATCGCACAAAATACGATGACATCTAACAATGTCCGCTCCCGGTCTATAAGCAAATCGATCTTTACACTCTTGATATGTTAAATATTTGTGATACTGTGATTGGCTATTTTGATGCTATTGGTTGGAGTTCATTTGAAAATATTTCATGTAGTGCATATTATGAATTGATTTATGAATTCTACACCACATTTAGCTTCAATATTAATGAATTAAAAACTGTTGAAACACAAAGCATTATCTATTCTCGGTTACTTGGTAAGGACTTTAGGATGTCCACTTCTGAATCAACCCTAACAGTATTCAATCTGATTCCTATCATACTGCTCTATTAGATATTCCAAGCAACTTTGATGCACAAGATGTTTATTGTGCTTTAACTCATTCTAGAAATTAACTTTACAATCCAAAGACCACAAATGACTTATTAGTGTATGAACCTACTTTAAGATATATTCATTGATTTTTAGCCTTCAGTTTTTCAGGTCAAAATGATTCGTCATTTGTTTTAACTAAAACTGAATATTTTTTTTGTGGTGTATGCATTCTGAATTTAGAGTTAATTTAGGATATTGGTTTTCACGAAACTTTCATGTTGATTTGCGATGTAATCGTCCACTAATACTTGGGGTCATATATTACGAATTTAACCTCTTGACTTTTTCCCTCTGAAGTCGATTTCTTGTCCTTAATATGTGCATATAGTATGGATAGCCTAGATAAATATTGTTTGGATTCTATAGGTTTGCTTGCCAGCACCCCTACTACGTGTTATTTTGTTCCTCCAGGTACACGAACTACTCGCGAAAATATGGTCTTTCGCCAACATCCACACTTCACTACTAGGGAGTAAGAGGAGCAACCTCTATCTGTGCAGGCACGTTTAAGCCGGATCGAAGCTCGACTTGGAACAATGGAAACCTAAGTCTCCACAATCCCCGACATCTTACAACGTCGTTACCCCTAACACCGACAACATCGTTAAAAGACACATGGGGAGTATTCTTAACTTTTGTTTTTACTCGTTATTTGGGTTACTGTATTTTATTTCATATAAAACATGCTTGTGGACAAGCATAGATTAAGTGGGGGTTGAAATATGCATGAAAAATGGTAAATATGCATGATTTTTGCTGCATGTCTCTCTTTTGCATATGTTCAATCTTATACTAGATTTATTTGATAGTTTATTTTGACATTGAGTCTCTAATCTCATTACTTAGTCAATTTGGACAATTGGGTAATTTTTGAATTAAAGTGTTCAAGTATCTAGATTAGTCAACATTTGTGTTTTAAGGTTGATATATGTAACTATTTTCTTCATATAAATTGATTGTTTGGAAAGAATATTTACTTGTACATAAATAAATAAATAAAATTAAAAATAAATAAATAAATAAAGGCTCAAATATGAGTGAAAGTTTCAAAAACGTAACTAAATTTAGTAATCGGCGTGAGGTGCTTGGGTTGTCATTTCATCTCACGTAAAAAGGTTCGAGTGAAAAGTCGAGAACTTACAAACATTCCACTAACCGAGCCTAAAAAAAAGACTGTTTGAACTGAATAACTGGGATAGGGTGCTTGGTTTGTCATCCTAGGTCGCGTAAAAAGGTTTGACCGTGTTCAAAAATTTTATTACTGCGTGATTAATTTATAATACCTTCCAAATTTTGGATTCAAACTCAGTTTAGTGAAATGATTTAGTTCACATATTTCAATTTTATGACACTTTTTTATCAAACTATATATTCTGAGCATTTATTTATATTTACCTATGTTGTTTGTATTGATTATGGATGTGGAAAAGAGGCTCAATTTTTAATAAATTGTAAAATAATTTCTAATGTTTGAAAGTACAATATGCTTGAGGGCAAGCATGAGCTAAGTAGGGGGATTTGATAACATGTTAATTTGCATGACTTTTTGTATTTAATTTGGTTAATTTTTGAATTGATCCCTGCTGAATTAGTGCTTTTGTGTTTTAATCTTGTCAGGGATGCAATTGGGATGCTATGAGTTAAAAACGAGCAGAAAATGACCAAATTGAAACACAGTCGATAAAGTGAGGCCGAATAAAAAAAATATGGAAAAAGCCAAGAACTCATCAGATTCTTTTGAATTTGTAAAAGCCAAAATTAGAAATAATTTAATTTAATTTTTTATTTAATTTTAATTATATGTTGAAGTGGTTAAAGATAAATTTAGTAAATATAATGTATATAAATAGGGTTTTAAGGTACCTTGGAAAGACACATTACATTTTACATTTGATTTCCATTTGGAATTAAATAGAATTATTTTTTTCTTCCAAAGTTGGTGCGTAATTTGCATACTACTGTTTCATTTTTATTTCTTTGCCCTTTACCAAAGTTTGTCTAATTGCCTTTCAAACCCTTTCCCTTCCCAATTTCCTCCATTATCATCAAATCACCTTTCAAAACCTATGAAGCATTATTAAATCCATGTTTCACTAAATTCCATCTTAGCTTTAAGCCGGTGTTTTTTTGGTCGGGAATCGTAAGATACGTATCCAAACTAAAAATATTTCCAATCGGTATTCACATTTTTCCTAAGTATCAGGATTGACAACTCATCCCTTAAAGTTAACTTGATTTCAAGTCAAAAAGGGCACGTTGGGTTCGAGTCATGTTTGCTGACAGTTGGAGAAACGAGTCAGCTGTGCTGTATTCAGATCTCCAAGAACAAATTATGAAAGAAGTGGTCGGGTTTAAATGACCTACGCGGTTGAGGCTGTTATTTTGAGTTGGGTTCTTCAAATGCGCAAGGCTGTCAGAATCTTGAATCGGGAACACATGTATCTCGGTTAGATAATTAGTAAGGGTTGATTTGCAGGATATACCGGGACCTGCTACGAGAGGAAGAATTGGCAGTTGGGACATTCTTAACTGCTATAACCAGCTTATTGTTTGGAGAAGAAAATTAATTTTCAATGATCGATTCAAAAATCTGGAATCCACCGAGTCTAGGGCTAAGACTTATTATCTTTGGTTACAAAATCTGAATTTAATTTCCAATTTATTTAATTATTGTTGTTTCAATTATTTAGTTTCTAAACATTTCAAAACTCCTTTAATTTATTTGTTTATTTTTCAGCAGGTCTGTTTAGAGTTGTGGGCACAACTATAGCCACGACTATCAACACAACAGAAATTCTGATCACAAGTTAAATGCGAAATTTGATTATAATACCAATCCTTATAGACTCGACCCTACTACCACTCTTTACTATTATTTAGAGTTATTTTGTAGGAATTACTTTTGGTGGTTTCGACGCCCATCAGCAAGTGAAGTGAGAGCGTCTACTTCATGTACTCTTGCTACTCATCTTCCTAAAGTTGCTCGATTGGTCGACCACTGGTAATTCTTACTAGTGATTCTCTCAATAATCTCATAAGCCTCATTATAAAACTTAAAAAGAAGTGGTCCATTCGTATAAGCATCTATTATCATCCTTGTGTGTGCGTTGAGACCATTGTAAAACATCTCTAGTTGGGTGCAATGCGAGATTCTATGATATGACATTTTCACAATAATTCTTTGAATCTCTCCCATGCCTCATACAAGGATTCATCATCCATTTTTTGGAAGGTAGTAATCTCGTTTCACAACTTAGCATTCTTGCTAGGTGAAAAGTACTTCATTAGGAAGCGTTCTTCCATTTCTTGCCATGTAGAAATTGAATCAGGTGGCAACGAATTTAACTAGGCTTGAGCTCTATCCTTTAGTGAATATGGAAACAACTTTAGCTTTAATGCATCCTCGGTTACTTCGACCATTTTGAAGAAGTCACTTACGTCCATAATTAATCTGAGGTGAAGGTGAGGATCTTCAGTAGGCATTCCATTGAATTGGCCCACTGTTTGAAGCATATGGAACATAACATGCTTCAACTTAAATTGTTGTGCCTCGACCTCAAGCCTTTTAATTCTCGAATTAAGCTCATGAAAAGACGGTACGACATACTATCTTAAGGCTCAATCCTTGTCATTAGCAACAATGATAGGATTTTGATCATGATTTGCTCCATTTCTTTGGTCTTGGTTTTCAAGGTTCATCTCTGCAATTTGTCTTTAAGCTGCTTGTCTTCTCCTTTGCCTAAAAGTTCTTTCAATTTTGGGATCTACTGAGAGTAAGTCAATAATTTGATCAATACTCATAAACACTTGAACTAAATAATTAAATTAAAATTCAATAGAAAAATAGACCAAAAATGCAAAATTAATAATTTCACAAATAATGTCTTTTTAACAGTCCCCAACAATGGCGCCAAAAACTTGAAATGACGGAATGTGCAAGTGTACACAGTCGTGACAAGTAATAAAGTGATAAGTATATTGAGTTATCGTCTCCAAAGGGACTGTACAAGCAAATATTTATGAAATATTGACGCAAATTGGTAGTAGAAAAAAATATTTTGAAGGAAGTGAGCTATTAACTAAGTATTAAATTAGACTAAGATGTAAAGTAAAATAAAATGAAGATTTTAACAAGTTTAATCAATATGACATAGGTGTGTTAGATTAATTTCATTCCTTGACTTAGAATTATAAAAACAATGTTTATATATGTTACGGATACTTCCATGGCAACTTGGTCCTTTGTTAACTGATGCAAACATACTTATTAAGATCAATTAATCTTTCTAGCATATGTC
Organism: Gossypium anomalum; assembly: GCA_025698475.1. Classification (NCBI taxonomy): domain Eukaryota; kingdom Viridiplantae; phylum Streptophyta; class Magnoliopsida; order Malvales; family Malvaceae; genus Gossypium; species Gossypium anomalum. Next base: position 26,342,150 of record CM046966.1, read on the forward strand.
TATGTTAAATTAATTAATTAATTTTTATAAGCAGACGTAAGACAGAGTGAAGTAACAATATATTTCTATACTGAAACAAATTTAATAACAACAATCTTTAGGTTACGCAAGGCAATAATATTGGTTAATACTATTACTTATTTAATCTAATTTTACACTTAAAAAGATTTAACATGCACCATTTAGATACTGTGTCAATTAATTATAATTATAATTTGATTAAATAATTAATTCAATTGCAATCTTATACTTATAATGCAAAAATAACATAGGCATGATTTTATTTAAATAAACAAACTACCAAGGCCTATAAAATCACAAACTCCATTTCAATAATTTAAGTAGGCGGAATTTAATCAATCTAACACAAACACAATTTAATTCATTTTAGTTAAATCGGAAGAATAAAAAAAATTAGCATTCATGTTTATAATCTCAAAACAAAATTAAAAAGAAATAAGAGAAGGAAACTAGAAGACAAACCCAGTGTTTTTCGGGGTCAGATTAGTGTGCTCCCCTTCTTCTACTTTGTTTTGCTGATCAAGGGCCTCCAAGATGTTGGTCGCTGCTGTTTAAAGGACTTGCACGACTCTTTTTCAAGAGGGAAAAATCAAAAATGAGAGAAGGAAAAATGGGAGAGCAAATAGGAGAAGATGAATGAGAGGAAAAGATGAATGGTGGGTGAACGAGTGAAGCATTGAAAGGCAAGGAGGGTGGCTATTTATACAAATTTGATGTGGCTAAAAATATCATGGGAGAGCCTTGATTTTCTCCTCCTATGGCCGGCTCATGATATTAGGAAGAGCGGTTGAGATGGTTTTGCTAAATTTAGCTTGATGCTATGAAGTGAAGGCTTGAAAAGTAGAGGGGTTGGAATGACTTTAAGTACTTAAGGGCTATTTTGCAATTATTTTTAACCAGCTCTAAGAGCTTATTTAGGCAAGAGATGGATGGTTTTGGGCTGCTTCTTGGGCTCATGCTTCTTCCCTCCTTATTTGGTCACTTTGGGCCATTTCTTCTGCATTAGGCTGTCCAAATTTATCGACCCAATTTTTAATTGGATCAAACTAATTTTTTAGAGAGTTTGAGTATGTTAATTTGGGACGTTCATGACTATTAATTCATCACCTAATGCTTCAAAGCTGCTTCAGCAATTTAATCTTCCCAAGGTGATTTCAAGGATGATTTTGCTTCCATTGCACAAAATTGTTCAAAATTGGTTGAATTCCATAAGTTTAATATCATAATAGCTAAAAATCAAGATGTGTCTTAAATCATGTCCAATTTAGTTATTTTATAATGAAAGCACAAAATCTGATAGAAAATACTTAGAATTTGCATGAATTAATGCCTATAAAGTGTTGAAAAAGTCTATATATTTTAGTGTTTCCAATTATAACTCAAAGCATTACTATCATATCCAAAAGTAGGGGTGAGAGTTCGATCGAATCGAATGAAAAAATCTTGAGTTAATCGAGTTGATGAATCCTACTTTTTATCCTAACTCGGTTTGAAAATTTCTCGAATTCAGTCAAGTGAGATGGAATTCTAATTAAATCGAATCGAATCAAATATATTTGTTCGAGTTAAATTTTAAAAAATGACTTTGGATCCTTATAACCATTGTCACCCATCGTAATCAAATTTGTTATTAACTTTCATCTCCTCATAATTTATTTATTAATCTTTTATATTCGGGTTAGCTTATTTGCTTGCTTAGTTGCTTCAATTATCTTCTGATTTTCATCACTATGTATTTTGAAATTAAAAAAATATATTAAATATAAAAAAATTGATTTTTTAATAAAAGTTATCTTACAGATAGAATGTGAAATTGATACCAATATAAAATTTTAACACGAATACTTTATAGCATCATTAATAATTCAATTTTATCAGAAATTTATAAAGATTTAATATGATTAAACAATTCAATAATATAAATAGTACAAAATGTGAAATTTAATTTAAATAAATTTATTACTATTTAAGTTTTAGAATTTTTGTGGATGAGTTTTTATTTGGGGATAAAGGGTGAAAAGTAAAAATTTAGAGGGAAAATAAAAAGTTTTGAGGGTTGGGGGAGTAAAATTTTGGGGGGAAAGTAAATGGGGGACAATGGGTTTGGGATGAGGGAAAGTGGGAAGGAGTAAAAGTATTGGGGAGAAAGTAAAAAGGTTTGGGAGTTTGGGGTAAAAATAGAAAATATTAAAGTTTGGTATTTGGTTTATTCAAATTATTCGAGTTATTCAAATTCGAAAATTAAACTCGATTCAAACTCAAAATTCAAAAAAAAAATCGAGTTGACTCAAATAACTCAATTCGTTTAACTTGAAACTAAAAAAAAAATTAATTTTTTCGAGTTAAATCAAGTTTTGCTCACCCAAGGTATTTTGAAAAATCTCATCCATTAATTATGCTAACATAAAACCAATGCGACTTTTGTTGCATATATCATAACTAAATCTGTCATTGATCACATATATTAATACAACCAAATGGCATAGATCAAGTATGTATGCATGAAAGTTGCATGCAATGTGATCTAAATCATGTCTATTTCTAATTGGTCCTCCTTAAACCTTAGTGAGATCAAATCTTATCAAAATTAGAGTGTGAAAAAATAACCTTAAAAAAATCCCTAAACCGAAATAACTAAAAATGTGTCTATAACATAAAAACATTTAAAATTTCAAACCCCACTAAAATCGAATATCTTCAAATGAAATTATACATATATGAGTAGTGTACTCATGAAAAACCTTGGGTGGTAGTCCCTTAATAAGCAAATTTACAATCATAGAGTTTATCTCAAGATGTTGCTTTACACTTGATCAATCCAAACTTTTACTTTAACAAATATGAATTTAAAGTCTTTGCGCTTTGAATTTTATGTGCTCTTGATGTTATTGGAATAAAAAAACTACCATTTATTATTACAATTTTGCAGCCTAGTGACAAAATTTTGCTTCCATATCCTAAAAAAATTGGAGTTTGTATACCTAACTATCTCTAATTCATTAGACCTTCGATATGTGAGCACATAATTTTTTTTTTCCTAAAAATAACATATGAAACATTTGGCTGCTTTCTAACTATCTATATTTGAATTTCTTAATTATCTATGCAACATCCAACAATCTACGCAATATTCGAATGCATACAAACCTAAGCATATATTAGATTTCTCACTAATGAAGTATGTGGAATCTTTTGCATTTCCTTAATCTCAAAATTATTTTTGGGTCATTTATTGAGATTAAATTTATTACTTGACTCTGATACCTCTAAGTATCGTAAAAACTTTTCTATAATATTTAATAAACTAGAGTATGTCATGCCAGATCATCAAGAACAAAAAAACTAGATGCGGAATTATACCTAGATTCATTGATAAGTTGAGATCTTCAAGTTTTATGATTCATAAGATGAGATATCAGAAAAGTTACATATTTGTAATTTAGATACCATAACCCTCATATACAACCTTTGCACATTAACTTGAATTTCTAATTAGTCCATCATCAATTAGAGCTAGAGTATCTATATATATTTGATCCATACTTTATTTAATAATTGAAGTTCAATAAACTTTACAATATCATATCACTTTTGATTTGGGCTAATTTTATATGATAGTAAATAATAAGTATATCTATGTTATGTTCATATTATCCAATACTTCAATTATTAAAATTTTCTTTTGACGCTTTGAATTATCTAATGCAGACATTGAGAAATGATTTAGGAATGAGTTTTACTTATTATCTCTTAATTAATTTAATTTAATTAGAAATAATATATTTTTTAAAATAATATATATATTTTTTTAAAAGTGTTCTAAAAGAATTTTATTTATTACAACTTAATTATATAATTTAATTAGAAATAAATAATAATGATACATTAAGATTGGGTAAGTAAAAAATCTCTTCTTCCTAGTCTATTAGTAAAATTTTTCATTTTTAAAGCATGTTATTATTATTATTATTATTATTATTATTATTATTATTATTATTATTATTATTATTATTATATTATTATAGGGAGTGATTTACTTACACGTGCAAAATTAAAGTGGTTTTACGCTATTTCATAACTTTTTATATGATTAATATTTTAACAATTCAGCCGTTGTATTTATCAAGATATTTGTACTTGTCATGCATGTAAAATTTTGCCTATATTAATATATTTTTAATAGTTAAATATTTTTACATAAAATGAATAGCTGGACATTTTTAATTTATATCAAACTTGACATGTATGATCTAAATGGATGGAACTTGAAATATGGTAGTTGGATTATTAAAATATTAATCGTATAAAAAGTTATGAAAGATGTAAAGCCACTTTAATTTTACACTATGTAAATGGATTTCTCCCTCCTTCACCTTCTCCACCTCCTCCTCCTCCTCCTCCTCCTCCTCCTCCTTCTTCTTCTTCTTCTTCTTCTTCTTATTATTATTATTATTATTTACTTTAAGTTACAAGTGCAATTATAAGTATAATCATAATTGGAAGTGCAAAATACATATCTAAATATCTATTGTCAAAATTAGCTAACATAAAACACTGTTGAATTAATAATTGAAATAATATCCCAGCAAGGCCCACACATAGTGATACTTAAGAATAAAATCTAAATTGAGAAGTAGGGGTGTGCAAAATTCGGGTAAAACCGAAAAAATTCGGTTAACCGACCGAATTCGGTTAATCGGTCGGTTAACCGAATTAATTCGATCGGGGTTGGTTAATAATTTTTGAGTTTTCGTTAACGGTTAATTCGGTTCAAACTGGTCGAGTTAACCAAATTTTTTCGGTTAACCGAAAAAATTAATAAATAAAATTATAATATATAAATAGCCCACTATTTACTCAAACCCAATCCAACATAAACCCAAATACTCAATCTAATATATATTAATCCAAGTACCCAACCCAACCCAACCCAATTACCCAACCCAATTATAAAAATTACAAATAATTTCATAAATAAAAATAAAAATCTAAAAATAAAAATAAAAATAAAAAACATATAATTTTATACAAATAATTCGGTTAATTCGGTTAATTTGGTTAATTCGGTTAATTCGGTTAATTCGGGTAATTCGGTTAATTCGATTAATTCGGTTAATTTTATACTTATTTTAACCAAAAATTAAAAAATATAATTTTTCGTTAATTCGGTTAACCGACCGAATTAACCGAAAAAATTTGCGGTCGGTTAATTTTTTGGAAAAAAAATTCGGTTCGGTTAACGGTTAAAAATTTTGAAGGGTCGGTTAATTCGGTTAATGATATTTCGGTCGGTTAACCGGTCGGTTAACCGAATGAACACCCCTATTGAGAAGAACCTAAATTTGTGGTCTATTGGTTGGATGTTTATTTTTCACAAGAATAACTTCAGTTCGAATTATCATTGTACCAAAAAAAATCTTAAACTGAAAACTCAAACATAATATTTACACATGATAAAACTCAAACTTAAAATTTTAAAATTCTCGAGACTTGTCCATTAGGTCAATGTCTTACAAGTTCTAACTACATCTATTCATGGCCACGCAGCTAGCCCAATTTGATTTTGGGTAAGAATTTTTATGTTTTAAGCTAAACGCTCAAATTTGATTTGAATTTTTTATCTCAAAACAAAATTGATTTGAATTATAAAAATATAAAAATGAAAAGGTATTATTAATAGTTAACATTAAAATCAGTTTACAACAATGTTGTTTGAATTGAATTGGATCTAGAATCGACCAAAGTATCAGTCTAGAGAGTGACTTTAAACCTATTAGACTACGAACCTATTGAACCGACTAAAAACTGTTTGAACCAGTGGTTGAATTTTTAATAAATCTTCAATCAAATCGATGAGGTTGAAAAATAAGCCTAAATTTTATTTTTTTTTTAAATTGGGGCTGCAGTCGAGGTCAACTCTACCCACTCGTGTTGTTTTGTAGCTTTTAAGCCATGGGCCCATGGCCATAACCCTCGTGTATCAGTTTTTTTCATCAGTGAAGTTGTTATTATAGCCTAATGAAAAGTCATTAATAACCATTTATTTCTGTATAATTGAGAGAAACCCCCGACGTTTAATTTTTTTTTTTTTAAAAAAAGCGAAATCAAACCTATTTATTTCGTCATTTAATGCATTTTCCATGTATAGTTTTCTCATTTATTCATATTTCCTATCAAGACCCGGCCAGGTAAACAGTTTCCTCCATATTTATAAGTGCGAAACCTTAATTTTAGAGTCCTTAACGCCCCGTTACCTATGTTAAGATTACCAAATGCAAATTATATAACATCCAAATCCCTTTCAAAAGAAACATCAAGAACTGCTTTATGCTTGCCGCAGGATAATAGCATCATAAACAAAATACAGAAATGGAGAGTAGCTTAGGGTGTTTTGATAGCTGTAGCCACTTACAAAACCCTACCAAACTAGGCAGAATATGCAGCAATGAAAGGTATCTGATGAGGCAAAAGTACTTAAGAAGTTATCCCTTGACGATGACCACCAATAAGAAGAAAGAGAAAGGAATTATAGCAAACAAGTGGTTGAAGGAGAAGCAGATTAAGTACAGCCGGATTCATCACTGGAATAGTAAGCAAACAGTGGGATCAGAAGAGGTTAAAAAATCTAAACCCAAATTCCCTGGTTCATCCTTTGTTAAAGCCTGCTTCAAAATGTTGCTCGTTTGCGTGGTTAAAGTTGATGTAGTTTGAATGGTGAATCTGGAAACTAGTGGTTTATGAAATTATACATTCATAATAAGTGTTCAGAGTTCTATCCACATCCACCAAAGAGGGAAAAAAAGTTAAGAAAACTGTAGATTTCCTACAATTTAAGTAGTATAGTTTGATTCTGTATAATCTCCAAGATTTTTTTTTTCTTTGTTTTCTGCTTTATCTGGGACCATGTTGAATTCTATAAATGGCGAAGTCACTTTGGCCATCGTGTGGCGATATTAAGGTCTAATGAAGCACCTAAACAACGCTCATCTACTCAAAATCAACTAGGTGAGGTGATCACTATATAATCACTCTCAAACCATGTTCGCTAAGATAAGCCCTAGAGGTCCTACAGCTTAGGATCAGTTAAATCTCTCTGAACAAAACTATATCTAATTCAAGGAGAACAGTACCCCCGGGGGCTCATTGGCTTGGGAGTATTAGCCATACCAATTTAGAGTACATAATGAAGCATTTGAGTGAAAAAAAAAAGAAAAAACTACATGATCAAAGTGAAATCTAAATTTTTATTTGTAAAGTAAGTTATATCACGCCCGTTTTAATTCTTTTTGTAAATCAACAAAAATATATCCATGATGAGATTTGAATGGAGGATATTATGCATATAAAATTTTTTATATTTATCATTTGAACTAAAATAATTTTTAATTTTTATTTGAAGCTCTAATAAGTTATATATGTGTTCTAAACTTTTATATACTTGTATATTTATACTATTTATTAAGCCTTTTTCTAAGTTTATCTCATCCATCAACTAGATCTCAACTCAATTAGAGAATTACCAAAAACCCTTTTTATTTGCAAATTAAGTTATATGATATGTGGATATTTTCATCTTTTTATATTCTTATATATCTATGTTCTAAATACATGATTTCTACTAAATATATAATAAAATTTTTAATTTTATTTAGAGAGAAATAAAAAACAAGTTAATAAAGGTAATCGCGAAAACAAATTATCCATGACAGGTTATGTATAAAAAATAATCTCAAGTAGAAAACTCCATTTCAGGGATGTGTAATTGGAAGGGCCATCCATAAGATCCAAAAACAGAAGCTTGAAAATATTAACAGGAGTTGGCCTGTAATACATAAGGCCATGCAAACCCAAACTGTTGGGTTGTAGACTCTTCTTTTTTGTTGAGTTGTAATAGGCAGCCCGATGCCTTGTTGACACTAGAAAGGAAAGTGTTGTTAAATTAACATGACAAACTTTAGAGAAACTTTTAAGAAGAAGAAGAAGTATTATATGTTATTGATAAGAATATAGTTTCTGGTACTTTAAAATTAGAAAATAGTCTAATGGTTAATATTGATGATTCTCATTCTATAAGCAAAATGCTTACTCAATTATATATAAAGAGTATCAAATTAATTTAAATTTAAAATTTCAATGTTTTCAAAACATTTTCTAACTAATCTTAGCTACATATAATGATTTATTTAATCCTCTAACTTAAAAAAAAAAGAAGTTATTTTAGTTATCCATTTAATTTTTCGTTTCTTTTAACAATTAAACTTGTATTATTTGTCGAACCACTCCAAAATGGATGGAACAATTAATGTCTATTAACTTTGTTGACAGGACATCTCTTTGTACAAAACTCCGATAAGGAAAAATCTCGAAGACACGAGCGAAACTTGAACAGCAAATGAAAAAATAGGATAAGGCTCCAAATCGTGTATCAAGCCACTATCTTTAAAGTTATATTTGCCAATTCAGCAAAATTAACAGATGTTAATTTTTTCATCCATTTTGAGGTGATTTGACAAACAGTGCAAGTTTAAGGGCTAAAAGAAGTAAAAAAATTAAATGAAGTAAAGAAATTAAATAAAGTGTTAAAATAACTCTTTTTTATAAAATTAGAGGACCAAATAAATCATTGCCCAAAAATTAAAATTTAGAATAAAATCCTGTGAAAATCCAGCTCCTTAAAATGTAAACCCAAATTCATACCATTCAATGATTAGAAAGTTATGTTTTATTAGATTATAAAAATAATATCTAGCAATTATATTAGAGTTAATATTTGATCCATTTTATATACTTTTTCGATGAGATATTATCTAATTTCTTTTTTAAAACAAAATCCATTTTAAATTTATTTTATATGATTAATCATCAACGGATTTACTATTATGCAAACTTAACATATCAAATATAAATCCTATAAATTATATTTAATTAAGAATTATCATTAATACAAATCCTATCAAAATTTATATAGCATACATTATTATTTTTTGGTACAATGACATAAATATAATTAATGGGAGTATACTTGATACATTGTTGGTGTGTAAGTCTTATGTTCCGTCGGTGAATAATAATAATAACATGATACATTATCATTAAATTAAATAAAAAATAGTGGAGGACTTATAAATAAATAGTAATAACTTTATTTAAACATAATTAAATAATAATTAATTACAAAAAAATGCTAAACCCAATACCCTAAACTCTAAATCTTAAATATGAGAGTTATTAATATTTATTTATAATTATTACGTTTAGGAATTAATTAAAATTATTAGTATTTATTTACAAATCCTCTTTATTTTTTGTTTAATTTAATGATAATGTGTTATATTATAATTAATTAATGGTACATAAGAGTTATGGAACGATATTCTAAACATAACATAAATATACAAATGATAGCAAATACCGATTTTAACTATAATGCAAAATCCCACTCATATAGGTCTATCGAAAATCTCAAAAAGAGATGTGCTAATCTTTAGCCTTGGACTCCAAAAATTTCTACTTCTCACCTTTCAAGGCTGCAAATTGCAGCACCCATCTAACCTACTTCTCAACCTAATTGGATATCATCTCATATTAATCAAGAAAAAAGTCCACCCCCATCCACCCAAGCCTCTTCAGTCTTTTATAAACAGCCTGTCACCCTCTGTTATTCCCACATTACATGGACCACCGCTCCCACGTGGCCGTGGCCACCCTTTGCCGGCCGTGCCACCTAGACCCGTCCCCTTATACAAATTTAGGACCACCTTAGTGAAATAGTCTCTTCATATTATTATCAGAGAGCTGCCTTTTTTTTTGGTATCAGAAGTAGTGCTATGCATTCAATAATTTCAGGTCGTTTTCTTACATGGGGCCATGCCATGCCTAAAAGGCATCCATACGAAAGGAAAACTCACCAAATATATATATATATATATTAGCTTTTTCTTTTTCTTTTTCGCTTTTTTTTTTGGTTTAATTTTCTCCAAATCCCTTTTTCAATTCTATCTACAAACCTAGATTTTCTATCGTGCTCAATTAAATATATATATAGAAAAAGTAAAAAGTAAAAAGTAAAAATAGAAAAAGAAAAAGAAAAAAGTAAGTAAATAATAATCTCGAAAAGGGTGTGGGAGCCATGCATGCATGACATAAGAATGTTGGACCCTTTAGCTTTAGTTATAATGTGATGATATGCGACGAAAGTGACCCACTTGGAGAAAAGACATTGGCAGGTTTGGTTCTCACCTCCCAAGAAAAAACAGCTACTCATCATCCTTTTAGGTTCGTCTATGGAAACCCTAATTGTCTTATGTTCTCTTATTTCTACATGTACAAACATATCCTTATCTAGATTATGGCACCTAAAGTTGGGACCCCAATCAATCAAGTCTTGCCGTTTGTTCATCTCCAATCCTAGTCTTTTTCAAACGTTCTAATAAGTATATATAACTGTTTTCCTTTCTTTCTTTTTTCTAAACTTAGTATGTGACATAAACCCAATGTTTTTTTTTTCTCTTAATCTGTTCTATCTAAAAACACAAATTTTATAAAAATTAATAGTAAATATTATTACCAACAACATTCAGTTTGATGACATGTGAGTTTAGATTCAATTCTAAGTAATTTTATTTGCTATCCAATTATAAAAAAAAATTATAGAGATATTCTGACTTTTTAAATTTTTATATATAAAATTTATAAAAAAATAATTTAACGTTTAAAACCACAATAAATTCAGAAAATCTCACAAATCTAGACTTAAATCTAAGACAACAATCTCCCAAAATTTCAACTAAAGCCTTATATAATTTCTTCACATAAAATTTACTTTTCATTCACATAAATGTTACGCCATAATTTAATATAACATAAAAAACATTTTTCATCTTAAGAAAACATATTTTTCCTAATTTATAACAATTTAAAATTATTTATAAATGTAATACATGTTTTGAATTGAAGAGAGATAAACTGATTTCTACTTTTTCAAAATCATGTGAAATGAATTATATTTTAAATGGAAAATTGGAAGAAAAAAAAACACACGTAAAACAAACCGAAATCGATTTAACCAAAATTTATCTTGAAGAAAGCAAAGTGACATTGCGTCAGAAGACGGGACAACATTCGTCTTCACTCGTCACCAACACCTTGATTCCATTAGAAAATACCAATATCCTTTTAATAATCCCTCTCCTTCAATATTTGAAAACCTCTACTCTACTCATTTTTCTAGAAGAAACATATAATATTTTTTTATTAAGTTTTGTTAATTATAATATATAATGTTAAATTTAAGTTATAAAATTATTATTTGAATTCTATAATTTAATTTTGTAATGTTATTTCAATTTAGGCTAATATTAATTAAGTTTAATACTTAAAATTTATAATGTTATTTACCAATCATTACATGCCCATATTAATTTTTTGATTTATAATATTATACATTATATTATGTAAAAATTTCAATTTATTCAAAATAAATTGAGAATCAAAGTTTAAATAACTTTTGTAATGCATTCTTATAATAATTTTCACATGTTTAAAATTAAAAGATGATATTATAAATTTGAATCAATAAAATTAAAAATATATATTATACATTTCAATAGAGTTACCGGATGATGAGTGACATAAAGTGAATACTGATGGTGCAGTCTGCAAGGTGTTCGAGAATGCTACTGCAGGTGGTCTAATTCGCGATCAGCATGGGACATGGATTTCTGGCTTTTCAAGGAATATTGGTCGCTGCTCAGTTATCGATGTTGAACTTTGGGGAGCTTTAAAAGGTCTCTAACTCACTTGGAACCTTAGGTTGAAACGAATAATTTTCGAGTTAGACAATACTGAAGCTATTCAGGTGATTCAAGAAAAGTAGTTGATCAACATTACTCAGCTATGACACTTACTATTAAGAACATGTTGCAACTTTCTTGGATGGTTAAAGTTACTCATACCTTCATAGAGGGTAACAAGGTAGCTGATGGGTTAGCATCAATGGCGTTCTCAAGACCGATTGGTAGGTACTTTTTCATGAAACCACCAGATGAAGTCCTACAGTCACCACATGATGATTATTTCGGAGTGGCTTGGCCACGTATAGTTTAAGTTATGGTTTAATCATTCTTTTTGTAAAGAAGAAGAAGAAGAAGAAGATATTGATATTTTATAATGGGGTAGAGAGTGGGGAACAAATGTTGTCCACATTTGGTTTTGTTGGAAAATAATTGTTGAGTGATGAATGATAAATTGATGCTCAAATTAAACAATCGTATCTCTTGGTTTAATATTGCATTTTTTCATACAATTATATCTTTTGAACAATTGTATCTCTTGGTTTAATATTGCATTATTTTTCATTCATTGTCTCTATTCACTTATATCTATTAAATTTTCAACAAAACTCTTCATGAATCGGTCTAAATCTCTTTATTCATTTCCTTTCCTCTATATAAAGCCAAGTTAGGAGATTTCAAAAACACATCATCAAAAATCTTCAATATCAAAATTTCCTTCTAAATTCATTTCTTTTGGTGATAGAGAAATGCAAGCTTGTGTTTGATTGATCACTATTGTTGTGCTACTATAGTGATCATTTGTTGTTGTATCCTGGGAGACAGACGTCCAACGTTACTCAAAGCACCAAGGAGAGGTTGAATCTATCTTAAGGAAACTGTTCATACAGGCCTCAATGAAATTCTTCGTCTAATTTTCAACTCTGTGCGATTATAGGTATTCTGTTGTGTTACTGCTACTGCTACTGCATTGTATTGCATTATCATTGTTACTGACATATTAAAACTACATATGATATTATATTTTCTTACAATCTTAAGAAAAATTATTTGTTGTAGTTTTAATCTAAGGCGTAAAGATTACCATCGTAACTTATTTAAGATTAGTTTATACTTTTGTTTCAGAATTTAATTTATTTACAGATTCTGGTTCTTCATTTGGAATATAGAAAAATGTCTCACACGCTAAACAATTCATCCAATTCAAAGGCTGAGGCAATTGTCGCTGCTCAGGCTCAGGCTGCAAGCCAAACATTACTTATGACTATGAGTCACAATGAAAAGCTTGCGAAATTCATTGGAGAGAATTTTAAAACATGACAACAGAAAATGTTTTTCTATTTGACCATGTTGAATATGAAAAAGATTCTGAAGGATGATTCTCCTATTTTTAGAGAGGACGAGGAAGATGCTATTATTGCCTTCAATATTGCCGAAGCATGGAACAACTTAGATTTTCTATGTCGTAACTACATTTTGAACAATTTATCTAATGAACTTTATGAAATATACAGTATCCAGAAAACGAATAAGGAATTATGGGAATCGCTAAACCATAAATATAAAATTGAAGATGCTGGTACTAAGAAATTCTTAGTTGCCAAGTTCTTAAACTTTGAAATGGTTGATTCTAAAGTTATTGTAAATCAGGTGCTGGAATTCCAACTGATCATTCATGGTATTCTCGCATAAGGGATGGATATAAATGAATCCTTTCAGGTGACAACCATTATTGAAAAACTTCCCCCTGCTTGGAATGACTTCAAGAACTATTTTAAGCATAAGAGAAAGGAAATGACAGTGGAAAATATGATTGTTAAACTTCGAATTGAAGAAGACAATTGAGGTGTGGCTAAAAGGCTAAGCAAAGTAACCAATCCTAACTTTTCCAAGGCAAACATAGTGGAAGTAAAAAAGGACTCCAAGAAAAGAAAACATTCTCAAGCTGGGTCTAAACTAAAACCAAAAAACATTCTCAAGCTGGGTCTAAACTAAAACCAAAAGGCGGTGTCTTCAAGAAGCCAAAATTCCAAGGAAAATATTTTTTTTGAACAATCCAAGGAAAATATTTTAATTGCAATAAGATAGGACATAAGTCATCTGATTGTGTAACAGCCTGATTTTAACCCTAGTCAAAACGGTGGTTTTGGGACCACGAATTCGAGTCAGAAAAATATTTAAAAATTATTTTATGTGTTTAATAAGTGTGAATTTGTGTGTGTGAAATTTTCGTGATTTAATTTTGTCATTTAGGTGCCCGATTAAATAAAAAGACTTAATCCCGTAAAATGTAAAAGTGGCTAGTTAATTGTGTAAGTGCTTATTTGAATTTGTCTTTATAATATGAAGCATTTAAGATGCAATTTAACCATAATATATAGTGATGGACGGTTGTGGACAACCATTATAAGGATTATATATTAAATTATAAAGGTTATTTAAGTGAAATGATTAAAATGTCATTTAATATGTATTAATAAAACATAAAATAAAACCAAGTGTTCATATATTCTTTGCATGACCGAAATTGAAGAAAAGAAAAACAAAATAAAAGGTTTAAGGGTTTGGCACTTTAGAAGCTTGATTAAGGTATGTGTTTAGCTCGGTTTTTGATAATTTCTATGTTTTTGAGATCGTTGCTTCGAGTACTACAAAACCCATGCTTGAATTTTTTATTTTGATGAATATTTTGAATTATGCCATTGATGAGAGCTTCTAATTTTTGTTATTTTATGATGAAATATGAAAGATATGTTTTAGATTAACATGTTTTGTATTGGAGTTTTTGATGATTTTGAGTAATTAGGACTAAATTGTAAAAATAATAATTTGAGGGATTAAAATGTGAAATAAATGAAATATATGGATTTGTTTGAGAGTGGGTAAAATTCGGCTCAACATGGGTATGCTGAAATTTTGTGTATTGTGCAATAGGGGCTAAATTGTAAAAAGTGTAAATGTCAGGGGTAAAATGGTAATTTGCCCATTTTTGTGTTTTTGGACTAAATTGAATGAAATTATATTGAATTATTTTATTTTGAATACCTTTAGATCAAGAACCAAAGAAATTAGATTTGGATCGGAGGAAAACTAAAATTGTTGATTAATCGTTCCGTTTCGATTACCGTTGTCCGAGGTAAGTTTATAAGCAAATAAACGTAGTTATATTTTTTTTTTTATAAAAATAAGTTACATGTGCTGAATTGAAATATTGGAGAATGTATAAATGATAGTCGTGTACACTTGGGAACTATGTTTACGATTTGATTCGACCAAGATTCGACGTCCGAAAAGCCCCGTACAAACCTCAGGAATAGCTAGGATACATACCTCATGACATAGGATTTCCGATATGTGTTCTCGTGTAAGACCATGTCTGGGACGTTGGCTTTGATATGTGATTTCGAGTAAGACCATGTTTGGGACATTGGCATCGTAATTGTGATTCGTGTAAGACCCTGTCTGGGACAATGGCATCGATATGTGATTACATGTAAGACCACGCCTGGGATGTTGGCATTGTACGATATGTGTTATAATCTGAGTATCCTTTTTAATTCCGAATGGTTCAACTGGCAAAGATAAGTTACGAATGAATGTGGAAACAAGTTAAAGTGAACAGGTATGTGAAAATTTATTACCTTTTCGGAAATAAGGTAAGTTGATTATTTGATATGTGATACAAGTTATAAATGACGTTAATGGTAGTGATTGTGTATATGAAAATCTGCATGTGGATTAATGTATAAGTATGTGATATTAATGTTTGATTTTTGAGTTTATATTCGGCCT
This sequence comes from Gossypium anomalum, assembly GCA_025698475.1. NCBI lineage: Eukaryota > Viridiplantae > Streptophyta > Magnoliopsida > Malvales > Malvaceae > Gossypium > Gossypium anomalum. The sequence goes on from CM046966.1 coordinate 26,357,755, forward strand.
AATGTTACATGAGGAATAAATTGAAATGTGAAATTCATATTGATATTAAAGGATTTATGTGCATTCGATTAGTAGGTATTTGAAATGTGAACCTTGAACGTGTTTATAGGGAAGTATATTCGGCAAAATAAGGTCTATGTGATATTAAACATGTTGATGAATCAATGTGTGTGTGGAAATGTTATAATTTATGTATAGATAAATGTTTGGTAATTAAATTTCATAAGTATGGCTTGGTTATGCCTTAATAAATTATCAATGCTATTGAGATAATATTTGAATTAAAAATTGAGCTATGATTGAAGTGAATGAAACCATATGTTTAAGTATATGATTGGTCATATTCGGTTTAATGATATATATATATATATATATGTATGATATGGAAATATGAATTACTTACTTATGCCAAAGTTTATGTGTGCATTTGTCTATATGGTAATTGAATGTGAAATTATGACTAAGGAAATGTGAATTGTATAAATGTATTATGATAGTATGTATTCGTTCAATTGAAATTTTTATTGATATTGAGTATGAAAGATGATTTTGGATAAAGAACAGATGCATGTTTGGACAAAACTTAATTCATGTTTAGTTATATGTGATTATTTGAATTTATAAGTATGGTTTGGTTATGTTTTATTAAATTACTATTGTTATTGAGTTAATATTTGCTTATGACTTACTAAGCTAAGATAGCTTATTGTGTGTGTGTATTTTTACTTTTATTTATAGATTTTGGAGACTAGTTGCAAGCTCGGGGATCGTCAGCAAAGTCTATCACACTATCGTCTACTTTTGATACTTTTAAAAGTTGAATTAGAAACCTATGGCATGTATAGGTTATACTATTTTTCGAATATGGTTGAAGTTGTATAAGCCATGCGAAAATGGCTTGTCCAGTTTGTTAATCTTGGAGTTTATGCTTTGGCTTGATGATTATGTTTGGTTTTGGTTTTGGTTGATTTGGCTTTGGTGTATATAAGTATGGTTATGTTTGATATATTTTACTCACGAGTTTATTGATTCAAATATGTCTTGTATTTGGTTTTATTGAGAAATGAGATTTTGTGCATATATGGCTAAAACTTTGGTTTTATAATGATAGGTATAAAATTTGATTCATAGTGTACTTTCATCGAATAGCCGAATATAAAATGACTTAATATGGTCTTGTGATTTGGAAAAAAGTATAATTCCTATATGTATTTTAAAGCATATGAATTTAACTTGTTTATATTAAGCAAATGTATTTGGGTTTTGACCATTTGAATAGTAAATTTGGATGCTTTGTTGTGTGTTTTCAAATTACGTTAGTTTATTAACAATTATTGCCGTGTAAGAGATATATGTTTAAGACATGATATTTATATATAATAGATGTGTTAGCTTATTAAAATTCTTTCATTAAGTAAAGAAATGGATGAGAATTATGTTGGTAAATTAATCACGATTTGGTATTTATATATATATATATTTACATATGAGTATATGAAGTGATGGGTTGATTTATATATAATTGCATGTGCTTAGTTGAATATGTATTTGTTGAATTGATCTTGAATATAAAGTTTGTTACATTGCACATACATAGTTGTATTATTCTTTATGTGATATGAAAATTTTGGATAATGTTTGGAATTAGTTCTATGTAAGAATATACGCTTGTAAAAGGATTTAGTAAGTTAAAAGTGGACATTGAAATATGCATTACTATATTCGGCTGAGGTTTTGTAAAGTGACTAAATGAATAGTACTTTAAGTTATAAGGAATTAAGTTTGTTATTTTCTAAATGGTGCCAAATGGAACTTGCCAAAAATGAGATGTGTTTGGATATCTTTATTTATTATGTCTTATATATGTATTTATAGATTGTTGTATTATATTATATTTATGGTATGAAAAAATGCAATGTGATAAAATGATATGTTCGGTGCTTATTACTTATGAATTATAAATCTGATTATGTGTTTAGAAAGTACCACAATATGATTTGCAAAGAAATTAATTCAATTTAATTTATATTAATAATTATCTGTTTTAATCGTTTTAATAAAATTATGCATATGATTATTTGGAAGTTATGTTTCGTCTGGTAATACCTCGTAACCCCTTTCCGGCAACGAATACGGGTTAAAGGTGTTACAGATTGTAGGTTCCAAAGAGGGTTAGAACAAACGAGGCCAATACTGTGGAAAATATTTCTAAGGAAGTATTTGATCTTGACCTCTGTGCTGTGATTACTAAAGTTAACTTGGTTGATTCAAATCCAAGAGAATGGTGGCTTGATATTGGTGCCACACATAATATTTGTTGTGACAATGACTCTTTTGTTAAGTTGGTTCCTTGTGAGAAAGGGGAGAAACTCTATATGGGCTATGCTGCAACTTCCAAGTTTAAGAGGAAAGAACTATGATTTTGAAGTTGATTTCTAGCAGAGAGTTGAAACTTCAAAATGTGTTGTATGTGCCTGAAATTCGCAAGAATCTTGTCTCTTGTAATGCCCTAAAATATTTGTTTTTGCATCTGTAAATATTTGACACAAAATCTGTATCTGCTTCAGTGGTTAAGTGTTCTAGATGTGTGTGTGAGGCCCTAAGTTCAAGCTCTTGCTTTGGCAAATTTTGATATTTTTCTGACTTAAGCCTTATCCTTGCTTAGTGGGCTTATATTCAATTATTTTCAAAACCATATCAGAATGAGCCTCCTAGTTCAAGTGGTAAGGGAGCTGGTGTATTGGAGGTCCAGTGTTTGAAACCCAGCTTGAGCGTGGGTATTAATTTTTGTTCAGTGTTGTGTTGAGAGTTTCTGTTGATCGAAAAGTCAGAGTAGTGGTTGTTAGTGGGATTAGTTGAGAGATTTGAGGGATATAGAGTTGGGATTTATCCTCATTATTTTCTTTTTTCACAATGTCGATGGCTTTTCCCAAAATTTTTGACATGGTTCTCTGCTTCTTTGTCGAAATTATGTTTCCTTTTTCCTCTTTGTTTTGAATTCTGTTTCAATTCGTTTTCTTTTCGCGCATCGTTTGATTTCCCTGATTCGGTAAATAGAGTTAAATGCTTTTGTAATCTTATTTTTCAAATTACCTTGGACGCTTATTCCTGGTTTTGGCAGCAGCAAATCGTGAAGTTCGAGGTTCTTCTCTCTTGGACTTGTAGTCAAAATCATACGGAGTGTTGGGGTAAGCGTTGAACGCTGTTTTCGACTTTCATAGGTATCGATTTTTTGATCAAATCATGTTTTAAGACTAATTTTCAAGTGTTGTTAGGTCAATTATAGGCTTTGGAAGGCTTGGGAGTGGTTGCTACATCGAATCAATACCAGGTGTGTACCCAAAAATATAAAAAAGGAGATTCAGCGAAAGCCAAAATTAAAAATTGTCGACGCCACACGGGCGTGTAGTCGCTCGTGTGGTAGGCCGTGTGCGAATAACACAGCCATATGGTCGACAAAGGCCAGGTCGTGTACTAGACACAAAAGTGTGATGGCCAGGTAAGCCGTGTGTGACACATGGGCTTGACCGAATTGGGCTGTGTAGGCCACACAGGCGTGTGGGTCCACACGGGTAGCCTACATGGGCATGTGGGAATTTGGGCCAGGCCATGTGATCCACACAGGCCAAGGCCAATCTGGGCGTGTGGGCCACAGGGTAAGCCACATAGACTTGTGGGCCCATTTAGGTACGATGTTTTTTAGGGTTGCACGGGTCGCCCAAGTCAACTGTAAACCTACTGTAAGGTCGGTAAGCACTACTTAAATCGTAAATCATGTGATCTGAATATATAATGTATGTATTGAGCATGTTAAAATTTATGCATGTTTACTGATCCGTATGTATGATTGATAACTGAATGCTGGCATGTATTTTTGTATGTCTGTATTGAGCATGTTTAGTTGCATCTGCATTGGGGTGGGATGATTGATTACTGGAGGAAGTGTAGTAAAAGGCTTTCTTGCCTATTATCTGGCAGCTCAGCTGCAATATTACTAATATGTACCGTATTAGGTACGACTTGGTGTGTAGGGCTAGGTGGATGTTTTAAACCCCACATGGTGTTTAGGGATGGTCGGAGATGATGAATAGAGGCTGGTGGGTAGGACACTGATTTCTGTTACTGTATACATATTGTATCTGAGACAGGCTAAGGCCCTAATTTATACCTGAAACTGTATCTGAATGGGCTAAGGCCTAAACTGTATCTGAATTTGTAATGGGCTTAGGCCCAGACTGTATTTGACTGATATCTGTTGTTTGACAGTATGCATATCTTCTGTGAGGGATTATACATTGAGTTTACGTAAACTCACCCTTTCTGTTTTATCTGCACAGGTAATCCCTAGACTTAGACGGATCGGTGCGACGGACGACTCAACGGTGACCACATGTTTATTGAACTATTTTAATTTCATTTATGGTTTCTGTTTCCTACTCGTTTTCTTGGGTATTGTTGGATGTAATTCGGGACTTTTGGATTTTTTGCCTTTGTTTTGGATTTTAGCTGATTTCAGAGACTTTTAAACTGTAAAACTCAATGAAAACTCAGTTTGATTAAACACAATTTTTTTCTAAACGCGAATAGTTTTCTTTAAATATCAAGGTTTTAAAAGCTTTGGCTACAGAATATGTTTTAAACGAATCAAATTAACGAGAAAATAATTTTGAAATTGACGAGAGATAAATAAAAGCTAATAAACGGAAACAGGTTTAACTTGATAAATTCGATTTCAAATCCCATTCCATGTGACATCGCCAGATTCGGCCATAACGTCTAGGCCGAGTTTAGAGTGTTACATTTAGTAGTATCAGAGTCAGGTTGCATAACTCGGTTGTGGATTTTGGGTTTTAAAACTTAATTTTTAAAGAACTGATTTTCTAATGATTTGAAATGATTTGACTGGGAATGTGGTACACCGAGTCTCCAGCGCTGATCATGTAAGTATTCTAATAAACTGTTATGATATTATAAATAGTCTATTTTGAAAACACTCTAGTTAGTGTATATTGAAACTGTAGTGAAACTAAAACTGATAGAGACTGTATTTGTGAAAAACAAACTTTGAATTTATGATACTGTTTTACATAAAACATCTGTTAATAAATACTGAAACTGTGTCTGATTCATAAAAAATACAGATAAATTCGAACAGAGATGAGCACACGAGGTATCCGTGGATATGGTACTAGAGGCCGAGGTAGAGGCCGTATAGGGCTCGAGCTGAGTCCTCTTTTCTGGACAGCATGCTGAACCTGGACACGAGTGAGACGCGTGTTACTTGCTACTGAGACTGGGTCTGAAAATCATATGGCTGAGGACGACGCATTGTCCCAGGCTAAGGATATTGGAAAGGGTCACTGGGCCTAACACTGGATCTGGGGGCCAATAATCAGTTACGAAACAACTTCGATCCAATGGAGATAAACTTTTTAAGGGTGTCATTGGAGTTGTCCCTAATGTGGTTGAGTACTGGATGGAGGCTACTGAAAGGATAATGGATGATTTAGATTATACCCCTAAGCAGAAATTGAAGAGTGCAGTCTCATTGCTTCGTGATGAGGCCTATCAGTGGTGGCTGACCGTTAAGGAGGGCAACCAGCCCGATCGTCTGTCTTGGGAGTTCTTTAAGTCTATCTTCCAAGGGAAGTATGTGCGAGCAAGTTACATCGATACTCGTAGGCGTGAGTTTCTGAACCTCACTCAGGGAGACCGATCAGTGGCTGAGTATGAGGTCGAATATCTGAGACTGAGACGCTATGCACGGGGTATGGTGGCGTCTAAATATGAGAGATGTGTTTATTTTGAGGACGTAAGGATAATCTGAGGATACTAATAGCTCAGCAAAGGGAGCGAGAATTCTCCATTTTGGTAGAGAAGTCAAAGATCGCCGAAGTGGTTAATCACGCTGAGCGCCAAAATAGAGATCGTGAGAGGGGTGGGAACAAGAGGGATTCGGAGCCCTCGAGTTTAGTGTAGAGGCCTAAGAAAAAGGCCAGGACTGATGGGCCAGTTAGAGCTTGGCCCCCTGTTGCTCCTACTGGATTGCAGCCGTGTGGAGATTATGGTAGACGCCATCAGGGTGAGTGTTGGAGGAGGACTGGGGCATTTTTGAGGTGTGGGTCATTAGAGTATCGCATTCGAGAGTGTCCCCTGAGGGCCGATCAAGTGCAAGCCCCAGGTTCTGGTACTGCACAGCCACAAAGGGTAGTTCAGCAGCCACCGAGGGGCGGTGGTTAGGCTAGGGGTGGTAACGGTGTGAGCCATGGGCAAAGAGCACTTGGCAGATGTGCTGGGCAGACTGATGTAAAGAAGCCTACTCTTGTTTATGCTACTCGTCGCCGAGAGGACAGTGATGCGCCAGATGTCATTATCGGTACGTTTTAAATTTATGATGTACCTTATTTTGCTTTGATAGTCATAGGTTCCATACATTCCTACGTAGCTAGAACTGTGTCTGAAAACTTGGGGATTTTGGTTAGAGTACTTCCAGTGAGATGACTGTACTGAATCCACTGCGGCAATCGGTTCGAGTTAGCAAACTGTATAGAGATGTTTCGCTAGAGGTTCAAGGGTCGGTATTTCTGGTTAATATGATGGAGCTTCTGTTTGGGGAGTTTGACCTGAGTCTAGGTATGGACTAGTTGGTCAAGCACCGTGGCAGTCTGGATTATGCGACTAAGAGGGTCGTCTTGAGAACTAAGGAGGATATGGAGGCAGTCATAATTGGAGAATGTCAAAATTATTTGGCTAATGTGATCTCGGCACTGGTGTTTGAGGAACTGGTTCGTAAGGAATGTGAGACGTTCTTGGCCTATATTAACGTTTCCGTTTCTAGAGACTCTACTGTAAAGGATATCAGAACTGTAAGGGATTTTCGAATGTCTTTTCTGAGGAGCTACTGAGTTTACCACTGAATCAGGAAATGGAATTTGGGATTGAGCTTCTTCCTAGTACAGCCCCGGTGTTTATCGCCCCCCATCAAATGGCACCGAAGGAGCTTATGGAGCTTAAGGCTCAAATTTAGGAGTTGTTAGACCGTGAATTCGTCGTCCTAGTGTGTCTTTGTGGGGAGAACCAGTTCTGTTTGTTAAGAAGAAAGATGGGACCATGAGGATGTGTATTGATTATCGGTAGCTGAACAAGCTGACCATTAAGAACAAGTACCCACTTCCGAGGATCAACGACTTATTTGATCAGTTTCGAGGGGCTTTTGTTTCTCTAAGATCGATCTCTGTTCAGGGTATCATCTATTGAAGATTAAGGAGGTGGATGTGCATAAGATTGCATTTAGGACTCGTTATGGACATTTCGAGTTCCTAGTAATGCCTTTTGGTCTGACTAATGCTCCGGCTGTATTTATGTATCTGATGAATCGAGTGTTTCAGTCTTATCTGGATCAGTTCATCGTGGTCTTCATCAACGACATTTTGGTATACTTTAAGACTGAAGATAAGCACGACAAGCATCTTAGAGTTGTGCTTCAGATTCTGCGTGAGAAGCAACTGTATGCTAAAATTTAGAAAGTATGAGTTCTAGCTACGTGAAGTGACTTTTCTGGGCCATGTGGTTTCTGTTGAGGAGATTCAAGTTGATTCTCAAAAGATTAAGGTTGTGTTAGATTGGAAATAGCCTAAGAGTGTGTTTGAGATCTGCAGCTTTTTGGGTTTGGCGGGTTATTATCGGTGGTTTGTGGAAGGTTTCTCTTTGATTGTAGCGCCCTTCACTAAGCTGCTACGTAAGGGTGTTCCCTTTGTCTGGACTGATGTGAATCAGGAGAGCTTCGAGAAGCTCAAGACTGTTCTTACTGAGGCTCCTGTTTTAATACAGCCTGAACCTGGGAAAGAGTTTGTGGTTTATAGTGACGCTCGCATGTGGGTTTGGGTTGTGTTCTGATGTAGGATGGTAAGGTTGTGGCATATGCATCTCATCAGCTCAAGACACATGAGGCAAACTATCAGACAAATGATTTGGAATTGGCCGCCGTAGTCTTTGCTTTGAAAATCTGGAGGCACTATCTGTACGGTGAGAGGTGTATTATCTACCCTGACCATAAAAGCCTTAGGTACCTCCTGACTTAGAAGGATTGAATCTTAGGCAGCGTAGATTGTAACACCCTACACCCGAGCCTTACGCCGGGACGGGATACGAGGTATTACCACACTAAATCACATGCATACAAACATTTCGATGTCGTTAAGACTCGGTCAAATTAAAAACTTTTTCAAACTTTTCTAAAACTTCTTATTATGGGCCTATAAGGTCCAAAACATCTCTTGGAAACCACTCGGGACCAATTCGAGTCCTTTAACCAACACTAGGAAAATAACCTTTGAAACAGGGCACACCCCCGTGTGGATGGGCAACACGCCCGTGTGGAACTTGAACATGGTCATGCTGATGGCCCGTGTAGCATACACGGCCTAAGCACTTAGGGACACGCCCGTGTTTTTTACCCGTGCCGATTTATTTTTCAATTCGAACCTATAGGGGTTTTCACACGGCCTAGCACACGCCCGTGCCCATGGCCCATGTCTCTCACACAGCTTCGACATACCCGTGTTCGAAAACCTTGACATTTTGTTTATGACGTTGGAACGATGAAAATATGCAAGTGTACACAATCGTAACAAGTAGTAAAGTGACAAGTAAATGTCGAGTTATCGTGCCCACAGGGACTGTTAAAAGAATTATTTATGAATGCAATTTAAAACACTTTGGTGAAGAAAAATATTTTGTTTGAAGAGAGTGATCTAAAAACTAAGAAATTAAATATTTAAAACAAATAAAAAGTTCTCAAGGCACGATTTCAATATAAGATTTAATCAAGATGACATAATTGTGTTGGTTTAATTACATTTCTTTAACTTAGAATTATTAAACTCATGTTTATGCTGTTACGAATAATTTCATGGCAACCCGGTAATTTGCTAACTTATGAACATGCTCACATACCAAAATTTATTCCTCTCTTGACATATCCCTATGTCAATTCAATCGACTAAACAGATTCTAATAAGCAAACATGTTATTGCACATACATACTCATTAAACTAAACTAATCTCTTGCATATCCCTGTGTCAATTCAAATGATTAATTAGATCTAATAAGCATATAAAAGACTATGTGAGGTAACAAGGTATCCCTACCTTGAAACAGTTTAATCACAATAATCTTGCAAGTTATGCAAGGCAATAATATCGCCAGATACATTGCTAATTTAACCTTTAGCTACCTTAGAAGAATAAACATGCACTGATTAAGTATTGTGTCAATTAATTATAATTTCAATCCGTTTAAATAATTAATTAATTAGTTACCTAACAATTATAATGCAATAATAACTTAGGCATGATTTTACTTAATCAAGCATCTTACCGAGGCCTATAACAATATAAACACGATTTTAACAATTTCAGAAGATGAAATGCAATCAACCAGACACGAATTAAATTCAAGCTAAGCTGATTAAATTAACCATTCCAACAACATAAATATTCATAGATATGTTCATCGTAACAACAACAAAAATTAAAGAGATAGGGAACAAGAATCAAATCCGGTGTTTTTTCGTGGCTTGACTAGGTTGGTCCGTTCTTTCTTCTTGCTGTCCTCGCCGATCAAGGCTTCTATGAACGCTCAATTGTTGCTCCAAAATGGCTGAAGAACACCCTTTTTTCAAGGGAAGAAATTGGCACAAGAGCAAGGGAATGGAAATGGAAAAATGAGAGGAGAAAGTGAGAGAGGAGAGAAGAGTTTTGAAATGAATGAGGGATGAATGAGATATTAATGAGATGATTTGAATGATCAGCCAAGGGGGGCTTTTATAGCTGAATGTGGCAGCTGAAATTTGCTAAAAATAGCAGCCAAAGAGCCACCCCTTGGCCGGCCACCTATGTGGCAAAGTTGATGCTTTCAACTTTGTTAAATATGGCTTGGGGCAAATCCATAAAGCCACCAATTGTAGAGGGCCTTGAATGCAACTTTGACAAGTCTTCAAGGGCTTCTTTGCAAGCTTAATTAATCGGCTATTAAGCTTATTTGGGTCAGCATATGAACGGTTTTGGGCTGCCCAATTCTTGGCCGGTTTAGTTCAATCGGTTCGGTTCAATTGGACTACTTTTTCCATAATTAATTAATAGTAATTTATTTAGCCCAAATTAAATTGGGTATAAATTAAAATTAATTATATTATGAATTAATACACATAATTGGACTATCTTAGGCTAGAAATTAATTCGCCTTGATACTTCAAATTGCTTCTCGGTTTTGTGCTTCAAGCAGTGTCTACCGAGCCATTTTTTGCCCTTTGCGCAATTCTGTCGAAAATAACCAAAATTAATCAAAATTAATTAATAAATTAACTAAAACTCGTTATTTCATATTTTAAGTACAATTTAATTATTTTATAAAATTTAATTATTTTTCAACACGAATTTAATCGAAATTGTATGATTTTAAGTTAAAAAGGGCATGTAAAAATGCGTAAATTTTCATGTTTCCAGACGTCAGCAATCCTTAAGGGTCACACGGCCAAGGCACATGCCCGTGTGCTAGGCCGTGCCCTTCACACGGCTGAGACACACGGCCGTGTCTCTGCCCGTGTGTTTACTACCATGCATACTGACTTGCAAATTTAATGTGCAGGGGACACACGACCAATCAACACGTCCATGGGGCTGGCCGTGTCTCATACATGGCTTAGATACACACCCGTTTGTCTACCCGTGTGGACAAAATAAGGCTATTTACCAAGCCTCTTTGCCACCCTTAATTGCACTAACCTACATGACATTTAACATGGCAAATCCACACAATAATACAAGGTCTAATCAGCCACAACCATAAGGTACTTGCATCAAATGCATATAATAATAATTAACATTAGCCAACATTAATGGCCTATACAAAATGAATATCACATCCATCCTATGAGCCAACACTTGTGGCTAAACCAACAAGACACTAAACTAAAGATTCGAGTCCCTATACATGCCAAAAATCAAAACATTTTAACTAGCTATGCCAAAAGGTTTAGGTGATAGTGTGATCAATGCCTCTGATGCCTTTTGATCCCCGATACTAGCTTGACAGCACTATAATAAAATGGAAAAGAAGGGAGTAAGTATAAAGCTTAGTAAGCTCACATGCAAATAATAAACAACATAACTCATTAATTAAAATAAGGCAAAGTTTCATAAGCTTCACTTTCTTATACACACTTTTACCATAAGTATTTAACATATCAAATTCTTTACTCAAGAGTTTTACGTACATACCTATACCAACTCATAATATAATTGCATAATTCCCAACATTGACTTAGTCGACGAATAACTACTAACGTACCCGTTGAACACTAGGAACTTATTGGATACTCAGAAATCTTACGCATAATGCATTATATGTAGCCACATGCTACCTTATTTAACACACCACATGTTGCTCGTTCTCAAGCTAATCACAGGCTTACTCACACAAGCTGACAGGTACCCGCAACACATGCCGGGTTACCCAGCCACCGGTAGAACGTACATGACCAGCGCCCGGATTTATAAAATCACACATCACATATACAAATGAGCCCATAACCATATAGTTCCTAGTGACATGTCACATTGTATCCTTATTTATTCCTAAAGTTCAAACGGGGTTTTTCTCCTAGACTTACCTTCAACAAACTCGGTCACATAGGCAATTACATAATTTCATGATAAAAGGATTACCATATAATCACATATAATAATAAAGAGAATATTATAACTTACCTTTAAGCATAGAAATTACAATTCATGCATCTTTTAAGGATTTATACATGATTCACATTGCATTACTTACGTGTGAACTTACCTCGGCACAAAGTTTGTAAAAGTGAGTCTTATGTTCGTACGCCTTTTTTTCCCCCGGTCGAGGTTTGTTCCTCAATTTTCTTGATCTAAAAGGATAAAAATTTACTAGTTCGATCATCACGTTAATTTAGACATTTTATAAACCACTTTTTTTGTAAAATAACCATTTTGCCCCTAAGCTTTCACAAAATTACGATTTTACCTCTAGGCTCATAAATAGATTTTCATCAAATTTTCTTACGAATTAAGCCTTGCCAAATTTTTTTTATACTAGAAGCAGCCCACAATTTCAATTATTTCACACATTTACAACCTATTTTATAAACTTCACAAAATGGTCCCTTTTAGGTGTTTTCCTGAAAACTACTTCACAAAAATTGTTTATTTAACCATCATAACTCATTTTCTTCCATAAATTTTTTGAAAAAATCTCAAAATATTTCATGGAAAAACCCTAAAATTTCAATCAATTTGTAAAATAGTCCCCTCATTATCTAGGTTAATCTATGAGAGTTCTAAAAACACAAAAATCAACAAAAATGATCATCTAAAACACATACTTGCAAGGGATAGAGGTTGCTGAAATTTTTGAGCTCTCAAGGCCCTTATTTGGATGGTATTTTCGGTGGATGAAGGCAGAAGAAAAGATGATATCCCTTTTCTCTTTATTTTATTTATTATCTAGTCAATTGGTCACCAAATTTCACCTAACCATTGACCATACCATTTTTTTGTCCCTATGGCCAGCCATCACTCTCCCATAGGCCTAATTGCACATTAAGAACCTTTAATTTAAGGTACTGTAGCTATATGACACCTCTAATTAGTAAAACACAAGTTTTGCTCTTTTTGCAATTTAGTCTTTTTTCGCAATTAAGCTCACAATCTCTAAAATTAGCTCATCAAAATTTTCATGCACTTATATAATCATACTATAACACATAAAAAAATATTAAAATAATTCTCCAACCTCAGATTAGTGGTTCCAAAACCACTGTTTCGATTAGCACCAAAATGGGGCTATTACATAGATGGATTGAAATGCTTAAGTATTATGACTGTACTATTAAGTACCATCATAGCAAGGCTAATATAATGGCCGATGCATTGAGCCGTAGGGCGATGACTGATCTGAGAGTGATGTTCACTCAACTTAGTTTGTTCGGTGATGAAAGTTTATTGGCTGAGTTGCAGGTTAAACTGACTTGGATAGAACAGATTTGGGATAGGCAGTTAGAGGATGAATCATTGGGTCTTCAATTCTGTCAGGTTGAGAGTGGCAGCACTACAGGTTTTGGGCTGAATAATGATGGGGTACTCTGTTTTCGTAGTCAGATTTGTGTACCACATGATACTGATCTGAGGTAGTCTATTTTGAGAGAGGTGCATAGTAGCCCTTATGCTATGTATCCCGGTGGGAATAAGATGTACCGCGATCTTCGAGAACTGTACTGATGGAAGGATTAAAATGGGAGGTTACTGATTTTGTGGTACGATGTCTGACATGCTAGCATGTTAAGGCTGAGAATCAGTTACCTTCGAGTTTACTACAGCTGGTCAATATTCTGCTATGAAAGTGGGAGCGAGTAATGATAGACTTCGTTAGAGGCTGACTCTAACACCCGCAAAGAAGGATTCTGTTTGGGTCATCGTGGATCGATTGAACAAGTCTGCGCACTTCGTTCCGATTAGGACCGACTATTCTCTCTAGAAGTTAGTGAAGTTCTACATTTCTGAGATAGTCAGACTGCATAGAGTACTAGTCTCAATCATTTCTGATAGGAATCCTCGCTTCACATCTCAATTCTACAAAAAGTTGTATGAGACTCTGGGTATGAGATTGGACTTCTGTTCTGCGTTCCATCCTCAGACCGATGGTCAATCTGAGAGGGTGATTCAGATACTGAGGATATGTTGAGGAGTTGTGTTATCAATTTTCAAGGCAGTTGGGAGGATTATCTGCTGTTAGCCGAGTTTACCTATAATAACAGTTTCACAGCTAGTATTCAGGTGGCACCTTACGAGGCCCTGTATGGACGTATGTGCCGTACTCCTTTGTGTTAGACTGAGTTAGGTGAACGTCGAGTTTTGGGTCCTGAATTGGTTTCTAAGACTGAGGATAAGGTTAGAATGATTCGGGATCGCCTGAAAGCGGCGTTTGATAGACAAAAGTCTTATGCTAATCTAAAGAGGCATGATATTGAGTACTCTATGGGGTACTTCGTTTTTCTCAAGGTTTTTTCATGGAAGAAAGTTCTGAGATTCGGTCACAAAGGCAAATTGAGCCCTAAGTTTGTCGGGCCATATTGGATTCTGAAATGTGTGAGGCCAGTCGCTTATCAGTTAGAGCTAGCTCCAGAGTTGGATCGTATCCAAGATGTCTTTCACGTCTCGATGTTGAGGTATTACCACTTTGATCCTACTCATATTATCCCTGTTGAGGAGATTGAGGTTAGGCCAGATTTAACTTTTGAGGAGGAGCCGATTTAGATTCTGGATCGCGATGTTAAGGTCTTGAGGAGGAAGTCCATTCCATTGGTGAAGGTTCTGTGGTGGAAACATAGCACTGAAGAGGCCACGTGGGAACCTGAGGACTCAATGTGTCAGCAATATCCTCATCTATTATGATCAGGTAACTTTCGAGGTCGAAATTTCTTTTAGGGGGTAGAGTTGTAACACCCCAAAATATTTGTTTCCGTAACTGTAAATATTTGACACAAAATCTGTATCTGCTTCAGTGGTTAAGTGTTCTGGGTGTGTGTGTGAGGTCCCAAGTTCAAGTCCTAGCTTTGGTAAATTTTGATATTTTTCTAACTTAAGCCCTATCCTTGCTCAGTGGGCTTATATTCAATTATTTGTAAAATCATATCAGAATGAGCCTACTGGTTCGAGTGGTAAGGAAGCTCATGTGTTGGAGGTCCTGTGTTGAGAGTTTCGGTTGATTAGAAAGTTTGAGTAGTGGTTGTTAGTGGGACTATATGAGAGATTTGAGGGATATAGGGAGTTGGGATTTATCCTCACTATTTTTTTTTTCAAAATTTCAGTGGCTTTTCCAAAAAAATTTGACGTTCTCTGCTTCTCTGCCAAAATTCTGTCTCATTTTTCCTCTTTATTTTGAATTATGTTTCAATTCGTTTTCTTTTCGCGCACTGTCTGATATCGCTGATTCGGTAAGTGGAGTTAAATATTTTTGTAATCTTGTTTTTTAAATTGTCGTTTGGTGACTTATTCCTAATTTTGGCAGTGGCAAATCGTGAAGTTCAGGGTTCTTCTCTCGCGGACTTGTAGTCAAAATCGTACGGAGTTTTAGAGTAAGCGTTAAACGCTATTTTGAGCTTTTGTACGTATCGAGTTATTGATCAAATCGTGTTTTAGGACTAATTTTCAAGTGTTGTTCGGTCAATTATAGGCTTTGGAAGGCTTGAGAGTGGTCTCTACATTAAATCGATACCAGGTGTGTGCTTGAAAACACGAAAATTGGGATTCGACGAAAGCCAAAATTGTAAACTTTCGACGCCACACAGGCGTGTGGTCACCCGTGTGGTAGGCCGTGTGCGAATGACACAGCTGTGTGGTCGACGAAGGGTAGGTCATGCGCTAGACACGACCATGTGATGGCCAGGTAGGCCGTGTACGGTACACGGGCTTGACCGAATTGAATCGTGTGGGCCACATAGGCGTGTGGGTCCACACAGGTAGTCTATACGAGTATGTGGGAATTTGGGCCAGGCCGTGTGATCCACAGAGGCCAAGGCCAATCTGAGCATGTGGGCTACACAGACGTGTGGACCCACACGGCCAAGCCACATTGGCGTGTCGGCCTATTTAGCTACAATATTTTCTAGGGTTGCACAGGTCACCCAAGTCGATTGTGAACCTACTGTAGGGTCAGTTAGCACTACTTAGACCTTGGATCGTGTGACCTAAATATATAATGTATGTATTGAGCATGCTAAAATTTATGCATGTTTACTAATCCATATGTATGACTGATAACTGAATGCTAGCATGTGAACATGTATTTCTATATGTCTGCATTGAACATGTTTAGTTGCATTTGCATTGGGGTAGGATGATTGATTATTGGAGGAAGTGTACTGAAAGGCTTTCATGCCTATTATCTGGCAGCTCAGCTACAATATTACTGATATGTGCCACTGATAAACCGTAATTTATACATATTATTATCCCATACTTAACACATTTATGAATGATTTCTCCTTAGATTTGGTGAATTTGATGCTCCTAATCCTTTAATTTCACGTTTTATACTTAGGTGAGCATAGGAGAGTAAAAAGAACAAGAAACAGGCCAAAAACAGAGAAAATGGGCCGACGTGGGAAAACAACACGTCCTGGACCTCCTTACACGGGTTGCACACATGCCCGTGCCATTCTAATAGGCTCGAACATGGCCTAAAACAACCTTAACACGGGCGTGTTGATTTCTCAGCCTTGACCACGGCTTGAAGCAATCGCACACGGGCGTGTCCCTGTCGAGCCCAAGTTAAGGTCTATTCGAAAAAGGGCGATTTTGAGGGCTTTGAGGCATTCTAAAGCCTATTTAAACACCCTAGAGGAGGACTAGAAGGGAGACACAGAGTAGGAAGCAAGGAATTACTTGAAGAAAGCCGATTGATCCATCTCAGAAGCCGGATTCATCATCAAGACTGAAGATCTCCCCTCAATTTCCCTTCAGGAGTTTTGGGTTTTCTTTATGTTTCGTATTCATTATTCTTCTGAGATGTTTTCCCTTTTAGTTATGAACTAAACCCCCTAAATACCTAAGGGGAATGAAACCTAAGACGAATCTTATTATTATTATTATCTGAATTGTATGATAAATATTCGACTTGTTCTTAATTATATATTCTTAATTCTTGCTTTGGTATTTCAGGATATTGATTCAAGTTAATGTGCTTATTCAGAGGATGAATAGTCCCTGTCTAAGAGTAAATTTGTCATAATTAAGCGGAGTTGATTGCACGCCTTGAGATAGGGTGAGAAGATTTTGCCAGATTAAGGTGAAAGAGATTTCAATTATTCAATATAGGGTTAGATGTTATTAGTCTTGAATAGGGATAATAACATAAATTAGGGATTTTTACGGAACAAGTTGAATGAATAAATCGTCCGATTCAGAGTCAAATAACAAGTGAAGTTTAGGTGGATTTTTCTTTGGGTATTGTATTAATCAATCGAATTTTCTAAAAAGTATTTTCCCCAAACCTATTTTCTGTGCATTCTTAGATTAGTTAATTAATTAATTAAAACCCCCATTATTCTTAGGCTAGATAATAAAAAGAAAGTTAGTACTAGTACTTTTAGTTCCTCTGGGTTCGACATCCGATCTTGCTAAAACTATACTGCTATTCGATAGGTGCGCTTGCCTTCGTCGTGATAATAGTTAGTTTAGGTACGATCTTTTATAAATTTTAAAACTTATCGCGAGTGACAATCAGCCGCATTTGATACAACTTTGTGTGTAGGGCTGGGTAGGTGTTTTAAACCCCACATGGTGTGTAGGGATGGTCGGAGATGGTGTGTGAGGCTAGTGGGGAGGATACCGATTTCTGTTACTATATGCATATTACATCTGAGATGGGCTAAGGCCCTAATTTATACCTGAGACTATATTGGAATGGGCTAAAGCCTAAACTGTATCTGAATCCGTAATGGGTTTAGGCCCAGACTGCATTTGACTGATATCTGTTGTTTGACTATATGCATGTCTTCTGTGGGGAATTACACACTAAGTTTACGTAAACTCACCCCTTTCTATTTTATTTGTACAGGTAATCCCCAGACTTAAATGGATCAGTGAGGCGGAGGACTCAACGGTGACCACATGTTTATTGATTTGTTTTAATTTCATTTATGGTTTCTGTTTCCTATTTGTTTTCTAGGGTATTGTTGGATGTAATTCGGGACTTTTGGACTGTTCACCTTTGTTTTAGATTTTAACTGATTTCAGGGACTTTTAAATTGCAAAACTCAACGAAAACTCGATTTAATTAAACATAACATTTTTCCTAAACGCGAACGGTTTTCTTTAAATATCACGGTTTTAAAAGCTTCAGCTACAGAATATGTTTTAAACGAAACAAATTTTGAATTGATGAGAGATAAATAGAAGCTAATAAACGGAAATAGTTTTAACTTGATAAATTTGATTTCAGATCCCATTCCATGTGACATCGCCAGATTCGACCATAACGTCTATGCCTGGTTTGGGGTGTTACATCTCTGGTACCCTCCTAAGTATGCATGGCTTTAGGATGGCATTGGAATCCCAGAAGTTAGTCTTTTCAAAAGGGGGAGCATTTTTGGGAAGGGGATATGTATTAAATGATATGTCGAAACTCGATGCTATCTCTGTAAAAGCTAATACTATGAATAAGAATGTTGCTTCTTCTTTTGTTTATATGCTTGAGTCATTTGATTTATGGTATGGTCGGCTCAGACATGTTAATTATAATGATTTACGTAGATTAATTAACTTAGAGCACATTTATTCGTTTCACATTAATTATAATCATAAATTTGAAACGTATGTTGAGGCAAAACTAACAAGGTCTTCATTTCAATCTATTGAAAGAAATACTGAATCACTTGATCCAATACATAGTGATATTTGTGACTTAAAGTTTATTCAAACTAGAGGAGGGAAAAAATATTTTATTACCTTCATTGATGATAGCACAAAATATTGCTATGTATATTTACTTAAAAGCAAAGATGAAACTATAGAGAAATTTGTTCTCTATAAGTAAAAAGTTGAAACTCAACTTAATAAAACAATTAATAGGGTGAGAAGTGATCGTGGTGGTGAATATGTTGAACCATTTGGTATATTTTATGCACAACGTGGTATTATTTTTGAAGTGGCACCACCATACTCTTCTCAATCCAATGGAGTAACAGAGTGTAGAAATTGAACCCTAAAGGAAATGATGAACGCAACGCTAAGAA
Organism: Gossypium anomalum; assembly: GCA_025698475.1. Lineage (NCBI taxonomy): Eukaryota > Viridiplantae > Streptophyta > Magnoliopsida > Malvales > Malvaceae > Gossypium > Gossypium anomalum. Next base: position 26,376,576 of record CM046966.1, read on the forward strand.
GTTCTGGGTTGTTACAAAGCATGTAAGGGGAAGTTGTTTTATCAGTGAATTACCTTTTAAATAAGGTGCCCCGCAAGAAAAAAAACAAGACACCATATGAGTTATGGAAGGGCAGGAAACCTTCTTACAACTACTTAAAAGTGTGGGGGTGTATTGCAAAGGTAATGGTTCCTTTGCTAAAGCAAATAAAAATATGTCCTAAAACAGTAGATTGTATTTTCATTGGTTATGCACGCCACAACAATTGTACATGAATCAAAGAATCTTGAAATTCACAAGAATACAATATTGGAATCTAAAAATGTCTCATTCTTTGAAAATATATTCCATTGTAAGACTAGGGAAGATAGGTCAAGTTCAACAAAACGAACTTCGAAGACTATTGATAGTCAAGGCTTTCAGCAAGAAGTTGAAGTCAAGGTAGAGCCAAGAAGAAGTAAAAGGGAAATGGTGGAAAAGTCCTTTGGATCTGATTTTCTAACCTATATGCTAGAGACTGAACCTCAAACTTATAGTAAAGCTATATACTCGTCTAAAATTATTTTTTGGAAAGGTGCTATCTCGAGTGAAATTGATTCCATCATGAAAAATCATACATAGGAATTAGTGGATCTACCTTAGGGAATTAAACAACTAAATTCTAAATGGATTTTCAAACGAAAAATGAAAGTAGATGGAACAATTGATAAGTAAAAGGCTAGATTGGTTATAAAAGGTTATAAACGAAAGGAAAGCATTGATTACTTTGATACATTTTCTCTTGTATCAAGAATAGCTTCTATAAGGATGATACTTGCTATTGTCGCTTTGCAGAATGTAGAAGTTCATCAAATTGATGTTAAGACAGCTTTTCTAAATATGTTTGTTTAATACGTTTCAGATGACCTTCAGAATTAGGACTTGGCAGTGATTTCGGAGCTCGGTTCACACAATTTGGTATAAGTATGTTTTGGATTTTAATTTCAAACTTTACGGTCTTTCAGATTTTAATTTGTTTTGGAACATTAAATTTTGTTTTTTTTATAATTTGTTTTTGCAGACGTATTATTTATAATTCATAAGCACACCTAAAATGACATAACTAATGGAACTCTATGATTTTAGGAGATAAGAATTTTTAAAGTATTTTTACGCTGCAAGGGTTTGAAATTAATTACGACATTTTACAACTCAATTGGTTAAATATTCGAGATTGTTTTTTATAAAATTAACAAAACAAGGTTTTCATTAAAGTGTTCACGTGATCTTTTGAATACTTATTTTTTTGGTAAATTAAATAACTTGATTACTCTGAAAATGAAACTAATTTTTCACATAAGTTAATCAATAATGTTTTTCTGAACATTGTAACCTTCATAATCCGACCTTAAAGTCAATAATGGGTTTTGATGTGTTACATTAATTATTGGTGGATTGGTTTGTATTATAATCTGAGATGTATCCCAGTGAAATTAGTAAATTCTTGTGTACAGGTTAGTGAGTTTGCCCAAATTTTGAGTTCCTGCATTGTTGCAGACTCAAGAATACAAAAATAGATTCCGAGCTCCTGCATATGTTACGGACTCGAGAACACATGATTAGGTTCTATGCTATTGCATATGTTGCAGACTCGAGAATATAGGGTTAGGTTCCAAGTTCCTAAATATATTGGAAACTCGATGATAAACCATAATTTATACATATTTTTATCCCTCGCTTAACACGTTTATGAATGATTTCTCCTTAGATTTGGTGAATTTGATGCTCCTAATCCTTTAATTTCATGTTTTATACTTAGGTGAGCATAGGAGAGTGAAAAGAATGAGAAACGGGCCAAAAGCGGAGAAAATGGGCCGACAGGGGAAAACAACACAGCCTGAACTTCCCCACACGGGCAAACACACGCCCGTGCCATTCTAACAGGCTCGACCACGGCCCAAATCAACATCAGCACGGGCGTATTGATATCTCAGCCTCGACTATAGCCTGAAGTAATCGCACACGGACGTGTCACACGAGCGTGTCCCTATTGAGTCTTAGTTAAGTTCTATTCGAAAAAAGGTGATTTTTAGGGTTTGGAGGCCTTCTAAAGCCTATTTAAGCACCCTAAAGGAGGACTAAAGGGGGACGGAGAATAGGGAGTAAGGAATTACTCTAAGGAGGCCGATTGATCCATCTTAGAAGCCGGATTCATCATCAAGACTGAAGATCTCTCCTCAGTTTCCCTTCAGGAGTTTTGGGTTTTCTTTATGTTTTGTATTCTTTATTATTCTGAGATGTTTTCTTATTTAGTTATGAACTAAAACCCCTAAATACCTAAGGAGGATGAAACGTAAGACGAATTTTGTTATTATTTTCTGAATCGTATGATAAATATTTGACTTGTTCTTAATTATGTGTTCTTAATTCTTGTTTTGGTATTTCAGGATATCGATTCAAGTTAATGCTCTTAGTTGGAGGATGAATAGTCACTGGCTAAGAGTGACTTTGTCGTAATTAAGCGGAGTTGATTACGCGCCTAGAGATGGGGTGACAAGATTTTACCGGGTTAGGGTGAAACCTAATAAGGGGATCCATAGATCGAGTTAATGCAACCTTAGGGTGTTAATTAGAGAAAAGTCTCAATTATTCAACCTAGGGATTAGATGTTATTAGTCTTGAACAGGGATAATAACATAACTTAGAGATCTCTATGGAACAAGTTAAATGAATAAATCGTCCGGTTCGGAACCAGAATAACAAGTAAAGTCTAGGTGGATTTTTCCTTAGGTATTGTCCTAAATCAATCGTTTTTCCCAAAAGTAATTCCCCAATTCTATTTTCTGCAATTTCTTAGTTTAGATAATTAGTTAGTTAAAACAAACCCCTTTATTCTTAAGCTAGATAATAAAAAGACAGTCATTACTAGTACTTTTAGTCCTTTGGGTTCGACAATTCGGTCTTGCTAAAGCTATACTACTGTTTGATAGGTACACTTGCCTACATCATGATAATAGTTAGTTTCAAGAATGATTAATTATGAATTTATAAAAATTATCACGAAAAATCACGATCACTCGAGAACATAAGAATATTAAGCCTTGACCAGGCAATTTAACATGTAGGTTTAACCCTAATGGGTAACCAGACACTATTATTTTCACATGTATACTAAGATCTTTTACGAAATTTGATCAGGAATAGTTGTTATTAAAGTTTTGGAGACTTTCCATTTGAGGTTGGCTAAGTGAATTGTGTGTTTTGATTATGAGATCAAAGTTGGCATTGCTTGGAAATGAAAATGCTTATGGTTGTTCATATGGTTAGCTTAAGGTATTATATCTATATTGATGATGTAGGTTGAATTTTGATAGGTTTTTTTGTATCTCATTTTGAATTTGTTTATGATAAGAATTTGAGGTAAGTAAATGTTTATATTCTATGAGCATAATAAGTATTTTATATACTTACCCGTATTATTATCTTTCTATAGATTTATAAGAATAGTGTTTTCGGGACCAGAAATTCGAGTCCAAAAAATTTTATTTTAATATTACTTTATGGTTTGCATTATGAAAGGAATATCGTATAAAAATTTCGTTAAGAAAAATTTTATCGATTACATGTCTAATTTAATAAAGGACCAAATTACATAAAATGCAAAAGTTGAGTTCTAGTAGATATAAGCATCAAATAGCTATGGAATTCAAAATTAGAGGTCCTTATATGGCAAATAAACCATTAAGAGGAGTTAGTAGATAAGTTTGATAAATTATCCATGGAAAATTAGAAAAAGAAAAAGGATTAAATTGGAAATTAAAATAATTAAAGATGATAATAAATTAATATCATTTTATTTCATCATCTTCCCCAAATTAAAATACATAGAAACCCTAGCTAAGAGAAAAGAGTTCAAGCAAACTTTGTTGGATTAATTAGGTATGTTTTCTTTGTCTTGTTTTTAGTAATTTTTATATTTCTGAGATCGTAATAACCTAATCTAACTATTTTAGGGATTAATTTACAAAGTTATCAAAGTATTAAAGTTTTACCATGGATGAATATGCATGAATTATGAAGTTTTATGATAGAAATGGAAAGGTTGTTGATAGATAAACAACTTTTGTAATGGAAATTTTTATGAAATTGTGATTTAGGGACTAAATTGAAAAGATGTAAAATTTATGAAATTTTTTTATTTTTGTGAAATAAATGGACTGTTATTGTTATATAAAAAAATTTGGCTAGGCTTGGAATAAGGGTTAAGTTGCATGAAATTCATTTTTCGAGCCTAGTGACGAAATCGTCATTAATTAAAAGTATAGGGGCAAAATGGTAATTTTACCTAGGATGTAAATTGAATTGAATTGAATATGAAATGTGTTAAATTGATGTTAAATTCATTTATATAGATCCGGAACAATCGAATAATGAGTTAAATCGAGGAAAAGAAAAAGTGTTGATCGTGATTTTCCGTGATAAGTTTTATAAATTTATAATTAATCATTCTTGAAACTAACTATTATCACGACGTAGGCAAGTGTATCTAGCGAACAGTAGTATAGCTTTAGCAAGACTGGATTGTCAAACCCAAAGGAACTAAAATTACTAGTATTAGCTATCTTTTTATTATCTAGCCTAAAAAAAAGGGTTTGTTTTAATTAACTAATTAACTAAACTAAGAAATCATAGAAAATAGAATTGGGAAATTACTTTTGGAAAAACGATTGATTTAAGACAATACCCAAGGAAAAATCCACCTAGACTTCACTTGTTATTTTGACTCCGAATCGGGCGATTTATTCATTTAACTTGTTCTGTAGAAATCCCTGAGTTATGTTATTATCCCTATTCAAGACTAATAACGTCTAACCCTAGGTTGAATAATTGAAATATCTTTCTAATTAACACCCTAAGGTTGCATTAACTCGATCTATTGAGCCCCTTATTAGGTTTCACCCTAACCGGGTAAAATCTTGTCACCCTATCTCTAGGCGCGCAATCAACTCCGCTTAATTATGACAAAAGTACTCTTAGACAGGGACTATTCATCCTCTAAATAAGAGCATTAACTTGAATCAATATCCTGAAACACTGAAACAAGAATTAAGAGCACATAATTAAGAACAAGTTAAATATTTATCATACAATTCAGAAAATAATAACAAGATTCATCTTAGGTTTCATTCCCCTTAGGTATTTAGGGGGTTTATTTCATAACTAAATAGGAAAACATCTCAGAAGAATAATGAATACAAAACATAAACAAAACCCAAAACTCCTGAAGGGAAATTGAGGAGAGATCTTCAGTCTTGATGATGAATCTGGCTTCTGAGATGGATCAATTGGCTTTCTTGGAGTAATTCCTTACTTCTTACTTTCTGTCCCCATTTTAGTCCTCCTCTAGGGTGTTTAAATAGGCTTTAGAATGCCTAAAAGCCCTCAAACTTGCCCTTTTGCAAATAGAACTTAGCTAGGGCTTGGCAGGGACACGCCCGTGTGCGATTACTTCAGGCCGTGGTCAAGGCTAAGAGATTAACATGCCCGTGCTGAGGTTGTTTTAGGCCGTGGTCGAGCCTGTTAGAATGACACGGGCGTGTGTTCTGCCTATGTGAGGAAGTCCAGGTCGTGTTGTTTTCCCACGTAGGCCCATTTTCTCCGTTTTTGGCCCGTTTCTTGTTCTTTTCGCTCTCCTATGCTCACCTAAGTATAAAACATGAAATTAAAGGATTAGGAGCATCAAATTCACCAAATCTAAGGAGAAATCATTCATAAATGTGTTAAGCATGGGATAAAAATATGTATAAATTACGGTTTATCAAGTGCCAAATTAGTAGGTTTTTGTACACGAACAAGTATCGAGGTAAGTTCGTGTAACTAAATTGTATATTTATGTGATATGCTAGATTTATATGCATGTGATTTGTATAATTTTTAAGCATGAAAATAAATCACATATCCAAGAATATTCGACAAGAAATAAATCCCGTTTGAACAAATGAAATTAGATGGATATAGGGTTTCTGAAATGGTTGTGGTTCTGCATATGTTGCAAACACACCATAGCTCACAATAGCGTCCCATTATATCTCACATGAGCATCCCGATATAAGCTCTCTTGAGCTTTTTGATACATGGTTCTTCCAAGCTTCTCGTTTATATACTCCTATAAGCATTATGATCAGTAGTGATCCTGCATATGTCACGGACACACCATAACTCTTATGAGCGCCCTGATATATGGCCATCCGAAGCTTCCCAATTAAAAGCTCTTTCATGAGCTTCCTGATAATAGCTCTTCGGAGTTACCCGTTAAGCTCGCATGAGCTTTCTGATTTAAGCTCTGGAAAAGCTTTCCGTTACAAGCTTACATGAGCTTTTTGTTATTTGGTTTGGAAGAGCTTCCCGTTTAAATGTTCAATGAGCATTTCTAAATATGAATTGACGGATTTCAGACTCGTACATTTCATGTGTGCTACCCTTGTATCCATCGATATTTTAAATGATTCAACGGGTAAAGTTTTGATATGAGAAATATTTGAAGTACAAAGATATGATATGTACATGTTCACGTATATTTGAAGTGTGGAAATTGAATATTGATGAGCTCATTCATGTTTCTTTCTATTTATGTGAATTACATGACTAATATGCTTGATGAGGATATGTGTTAGGCAATTGGCCAAATTTGGTTTGAGTATGTTTACTTGTTTACTTTAAATGTAAATGAATGGTAAGTTTATTTTCTGTTATACGAACTTACTAAGCATTAAATGCTTACTTCGTTTTAATACCTTTATTTTATAGTATTTGGAAGCTCGTAAAGGTTGGAAGCGGGTCGGAGTAACATCACACTATTCTTCAGCTTGTTTTGATATAAATAGCAAAATTTCTTTTGGGTATAATGGTATGTATAGGTTAAATTGGCCAAATGATGGCATATAAATATTTGGTTGAAACTAGCCATTGGTATGGCTTGTGTTTGGTATATTTTAATATGAAAATATATATGGCCTAAACATGTTTGATGTCTGTGTTTGAAATGGTTAAATGGTGGAGAGTACATAGACCTATTGATGATTGGTTCGAGATAGCATAATTGGTAAAATATGCCTATATGCATATATGTATATTGGGTAATTTTGAACACTTGAACATATATGATAATATGTCATGTATAAGACTTATTTTTGGCTTGGCTTTAATGTCTTGAACTGATTGGTGAATGTATAAAAGTAATGATGTAGGTAAAAGACAAATTGGGTGGGAAATAAGGCTTGAAATAGCCGTGTAGCCCCTACACATAATTAATGTAAATTAAAATGTTCACACGGCTTAGCACACGGGCATGTGGTTAACCCTGTGACCCAAGTCAATAATCACCCTAATTTAGACACGGACTGGGACACGACCGTGTGTCCCTATTTCGAATGTCCACACGGCCTGAGACACAGGCGTGTGTACCTTGCTCCTAGGAAAAATTTTAAAATTTCGCGAAAAATTCTATGAGTACTCAGTTTAGTCCCGACTTGTTTCTAATGTATGTTTTGAGCCTCGAGGGCTCATATAAGGGATTGTATGAATAATATCTGAAATGAATATTAAATAATATGAAATTTTTGTATTTGATCTGTTTATTTCGATAATGCTCTGTAACCTTGTTCCAGCGATGGATACGGGTTAGGGGTGTTACAGAATGATTGACTTGAAAGACATCAATGGTTGATGTTTCATGTTTGAACTGTGGTGCCAATTGTGGCATATTGGTTAGGCACATAGGTTGAATTTGAATTGGTATATTTTGGCATTTTTTGGTATATTTTGAATAGGTTTATGTGACAGCAATTGCATGGCTTGGTATCTAAGAAAGTGCAGGTGAAATGGCTTGAGCTTGAAGGTATTTTTAGGTACACATGACGTGTGGAACGGTCTGCCACACAGTTGCGTGGTCTCTTGATTTTGGGTACAGGTTTGTTTACACAACTACAGAGAGTTACACGTCCTGGTGACACAGTCGTGTGATCCTGAATTACACGGGCACAGTTTATTACATGGTCTGGCCAGACGGCCGTGCGACCCCTATTTAGACTTTTTACTCAAATTCTTGTAAAAGTTTCATTTTAATCCAGAATTGTTCCTGGTTTGTTTAAAATGCTTCACATGCTTGAATTAAATCCTATTTTGATTGAATAACATGGAAAAATGATTACAGAAGAATTATTTGGTTATGTAACACCCCTTACCCATACCTGAAACCAGGACAAGGTACGAGGGATTACCATACATAAACAGGGCATTTTCAAAAAATACGGGTTATAAAATTTCATTCCAATCTAAAACCAAACAAACAAAATCATATTTTCCTTATTATGGACCGACGAGGTCCAAAACATACATTAAAAATGATCTGAGACAAAACCGAGAACTTAAAAAAAAATTTTTAGAAAATTTCTAGGTTCAAGCCTCACACACCCGTGTGGAGGCAATGCGCCTATGTCCCTTGCCCATATAGAATTATTTGGATTTATTTTCCATTTCAAACCTACAAGGGTTTTCACACGGCCGAGCACACGCCTGTGTCCTTAGCTTGTGTCCCTCATACGGCCTAGACATGCCCGTGTCCTCGCCAGTGTCTAAGAACCTGGACATTCTGTTTATGACGTCATCATTCATCTACGGGCACACGGCCAAGGCACACGCCTGTGTGCTAGGCCGTGTCCTCCACACGGTTGAGACACACGGCCGTGTCTCTACCTGTGTGTTTACTATCATGCATACTGACCTAAAAATTTTAGGTGCAGGGGATACACGGCCATATAACACGCCCATAAGGCTAACCGTGTGTCACACACAGCCTAGACACGTGCCCGTGTGGACCATTTTAGAGGCTATTTTCCAAGCCTTTGGTTACCCTCAACTAACCATACATACTAATTTGTTCCTTGGACATTTATCATGATAAAATTATATCCCTAAAACCTTTTTGGCCAAGGTCATACATGTTACTTCATGACCCAAACATTGTCAATTTGTTACCAAGTTGTACATTTATTCCATGGCCATGACCACCCCGAATGGTCCTAAGGCATTCATCAAGTGCATATGCTATACACTTCTCATTCATAATGAACAAGCATAATCACATAAACATATCACAAGACATTCACACATATCATGGATAAATAGCCTTACAAACCGTAATCATTATAAGCCACATCTCATGGCTATATACAAGGAATCAATATAACCTAATACTTTTGGCTAATCATAACAACATCTATCATAGAAACTAAGTTCCTATACATGCCACTCACTTGTAACTGCTTAACATTTATACAACCACACTCCAAAAAAGATGACTTGATAGTGTGATGCTGCCTCTGACGATCTCCAACCCCGAGCTAACCTGACAAATACTAAAAGAAATAGAAGGAGGGAGTAAGCTTTACGCTTAGTAAGTTCGTATGAAATAATAAGCGATCATCATTTTCATCTATATAGGCATAATCTCATACTTTCTAATCTTTGATTATTAAGACTCATCCCTTTCCAAATCATTTACATACATTACTATGTCTTGAAATTGATCCATCATTTATACTCCGTATACAATAAGACATCTCAGCTCCTGTCTAGACATTTCAACATACATACTAGGGAATACAACTCATTAATGAGTTTTCCTGTTTCTCAACCCTTATAATTCAACATCACATAATAGACTCAACTCTCAAGGAGTAATACATTGAGTTTTATGTCAAGTTGGCTCACAAGCCCTTCACAGATTTATCTATCAAATTCATTTTCATTCTTACCAATATTCCGTGACATATCACATACCTCGTGTTACATACTGAGCTAAATGCTCATAAGTTTGAGTACAGACCTATACCATCTCATAATACAACTAATTGTTCCTTATATCGGCTAAGTACATTATAGAGGTATCCATCAACAAATAATCACAATCATTCTAAGGCACATGCGTGAATTCAATATATAACATTTATACATTCAATTTCAGGTATCCCATGTTCGGTACACATATGATTTTTATCCACTGAATCATTGAATTCCTGATGGATGTTTCATCTCATAGTACACACTAGGTGTATAGTTCCATTATCCGTCAATTCATATTAGTGATCATTTCAGTACGCACTCCCGCGAACCTCGCTCTTACGGTGGGATTACCATTCTGGGCTAAATCCCCCGCAACATAAACTCATAGGGCAATGTTGGGATTACCAGTCCAGGCTAAATCCCTTACAAAGACATTTACTCTAATAAGTTCGGATCTAAGCTAAATTCAGATTACCCGTTCGGGCTAAATCCATAATGCACACATATTCTTCGAGAGGCCAGATCACTTTAGGAACACCCGTCCGTGCTAGATCCTTTCTATACTGAGATCAATGGATTACCTGTCTGAGCTAAACCCTTTTCTGCAACACATGCGGGATCTCATGTCATGTAAGAAATAACTTATCCATCGGGGTACAATATTCAAATGGATTTTTACCTTCTTTCAATCAATTTAGGGATTATGAACATTTTCATATAGTTCATTATTTGTACCTTTTCATTCAATTTATACAATAGTAATTTACCATTCAATTTCACATGACATAACAAGCATCACATTTTCCATATCATATACACCATCCATCAATATCTCATAAATATATTAAATCATACAACTTATGAAATGATAATAAAGAATCATCACTCAAGTGTAACATTGCATTATTATTCACACACGAACTTACCTCGAATTCGTGTACGACAACATATTTCGAATTAGTCCTTAACCCCTTTTACCTCGTTCTAGGCCCAAATATTGTTCACTTGATCTAACATTTCAAATATAGCTCAATTATTACTCACATTATACAAATGGGTCCATAACCCATACTTTTACAAATTTACATTTTGACCCCTAAACTTTCACATATTTACACTTTGATCCCTAAGCTCGTAAAATGAAATGTGTTTAATTTTCTTGTACGTTAAGCCTAGCCGAACCATTATTACTCTTATAGCAACCCACATTTCTCTTTTATTCACATGTTTACTACCCATTTTACAATTTTTACACTTTAGTCCTTTTTAAGCATTTTCATGTAAAATCACTTAGTAAAAGTTGTTAAACATGCTTTATTCTTTCATATTCTTCCATAAACCTTCAAAATACTAACATGTCATGCATGGGTCAATTTTTAAACATGAACCCTAGCTTGAAATTTGGGTAGAAATAGAAAGAGCATGTTACGAGGATCTCAAAAATGCAAAGAACATTAAAAACGGGGCTCGGGATCACTTGCTAATGAGCTTGAAAGCTTGAAAACCCTAGCCATGGCTTCTCTTAGTTCACACGGCCATGGAGGAGAAGATGGACACAATTTGGCCTTTATTTTCCCTTTTTAATCTTTTATTTACTAAATGACCAAATTGCTGCCATTCTTTGAAATTTTTCCTAACTATGTCCATTTTTGTCCAAATTTTTTGAACTTCGTCAAATTACTCTTTAAGGACCTCTAGTTAATAATTCAATTCAATTTCATGCATGAAGCTTCTAGAACTCAAGTTTTACAATTTATTCAATTTAGTCCTTAAAGTCCAATCGGGCACCTTAGACATAAAATCTCTTCATGAAATTTTTACACAAGCATATAAACATGTCATAGGCCTTATAATAATCATAAAATAATAATTTCAAACTTTTGGTCCCGAAACCACTATTCTGACTAGGCTCTAATTCGGGATGTTATGGGTTAATTTTTTATTAAATTGTGAATGATGTCAAATTTTTATAGTTGTAATACCTTATAGATTGGGTCGGGAAATCGAACCAAATATATGGTGTTACAAAATATGCTAACAATTTATAAAGTTCAAAGAATGACATTACAAAATGTAATCAAACATTATATGATTTTGATTGGACCAAATTGTAATTTTCTCTCTCTATGAATATGACATTAAGCAATGATAAAACAAAACCGTTAAAAGTATTATGGAGATTCCTATATTATGATTTGGATTGTATTTTGTCACTTCTATTTAAAAAGGGAAAATTAATCCCTCTACGTTAGATCAAAGATCAAATTAGTCTTTCTGTTAAACATTTTATCTACTTCTATTTTTAAAAACTAGTCCTTATATGTCAACATGGGGTACACGTAGCATACCACATGTTGTTATTTGGTTATTTCGTCAGCTATGCTAGTTTTTAATAATACAAATCAATACATTTTTATAAAATTAGATCTATCTGTTTCTCATAGTTTGCTATTAAACACATTTTATAAAATTAGACTGTAAGAGCCCAAATTCGTCCGGGCCTTAATACCAAAACCAAAATACAGAAATAAATAAATAAATGTTTGCTTGTTTAGTTAAACAGTCTAGGTTACAAAGCTCAAACCATAGCCTAAAACCAAAATAATTTAGCTAAGCCCGTTACATTACAGACCAAGACCCAATTAAACTACTTAGCCGAAAACGCCTCTACCCGTTACAAACCCAAAAACTCCCAGAGGCCCAATTGGCCCAAATTAGCAGGCACCCAGCAGAAACCCTAGGGTTTCGCCTCCTTCTTCTCGCATGCAAGCGTAAGATTCGAAGTCATCGACGCGTGGCCCGTCCAATTCCCGTAATCAGCGCCTCGCCATCATATTTCAGCCCTCCATCAACGCCAGCAGCCCCTCCATCACCGAGATCTTTGGGACACCTGCAAGGAAAGAAAGAATAGCAGCAGTAAAATATAGAAAGAAACAGACTTATTTCCAAAAATGTAAAAACAACAGTGGCTATAAAAGCCCGGATATTTTATTCGTAAGGGGGGATCTTTTTCTGAAAAAAGAGATATACACCATAATCGGAGAGGATACAGAATAAAGAATAGACTTTTGAGTTATAACAGAGGTGACTTATTTTGCTGTTTAAACGTTATTTATTCATATATCTTTTCTCTTATACATGCATTTTTCTATAAACATACGATCCGAAAACAGATTTGAAAACCGAAGGGAAAACAGTTCATTTTCAAATTATAATACACAAAAACACTTTTAAAAATAAAGAGGAGAAATACTACCTGCGATTCACCTGGAAAGGGGAGGAATTTTGAACCTCCGACCACCGTATACGGTGGCGCGTGAGGCGCGTGAGCGATGGCTGTCGTCCGTAGTTGGAACTCAGGCCAGAGGAGGGGAAAGGGTTTTCAGAGCTTTTTTTTTTGTTTTTTTTTAAAAAGGGGTGTTACAAATGAAAGTTAAAATCAAATTTTAACTTATATAGGGCCCAGAACCCGACCCGATCCGACCCGGAGGGTCCGCTTGTTTTAAAAAATGGGATATTTATCCCTTTAGTCCTTCCGTTCTTTTCATCTTTTAAATTAAGTTTATTGCGTTTTTAATGTTGCCCATTAATTTTACTTTGGTTTCAATATGATCACTGCCCCTTTTGAATAAACGGAATTAAAACGTCGCCGTTTTGGGAATAGGGCATTTTGCCCGGTGAGTCCCTTTAATTTTGCGCGCATTTTAATTAGGGCCTCGATTCAGTTTTATTCCTTTCGAGATTCGCCCCGTAATTTTGCTAAACTTTAAATTTAGTCCTCTATTTATTATTCTATATATCTTATTATTGGCTTTATTTTTAATTTTACTTTTATATTATATATCATAAAATTATTTTATTTGTAAATATTATTTTTATTATATATATTATTATTTATTATATATTCCTAAATTATTATTTCACATCTTTTTTATATATTATTATGTCTTCATATATATATATATATATATATATATATATATATTGCTTTATATGTTACTTTATATTATTCCTATTATCTTTCTTATATGTTTATATTACATTTTATTATATGATATTTATTATGTTTTATTTATATTACTTATTTTTTTTCTATATATATGTTATGTGTATCATATATTATCTACTATATTTTTATGTTTATATTATTCATTATACTATTTAAAATTTTAAGATTTGTAAATTAAACTATCTTTTTTTAACTCATACTATATATATATATATATATATATATTAAATTACTAACTATTTATTTATTATGTATTATTTTATTTTAAAATGATGTTTTTTTACATTATAAAACCTTTTACATATTTTAATCCCTTTTTAAGAAAAACTCAATATATTATTTTTATATAATTATTATTCTTTTACAAATATTTTGTTATGATGTTTTATATTGTATAGCAAATACTATTTCAAGAATTATTATTAAATATCATGTCTTTATTTGTGTTATATGTATATTTTGTTAATAATAACTCATTTCATTGGATTTTATTTTGTATATACCATGTGTTAAATGTTATTTCATCTATTATTTGATATTACATTTAATAAACATCTACATTGATATAATATTACTCCTTTTTGCATATCATGCATTATTTATTTATTACTTTGTATGTTTGTATATTTATTCATTCTTAACAAATGTTATATATCTTTGTATGCATATTGTAATATTTGCTTTATATGTATTATTCTTTATATCATTGCCATCATTTTGATTAAATACATGTATTATTTGCCTGTTACAATAATATGTTACTAGATATGATTTATAGTGCAATACAATTCCCTATGTAAAAGGGGCTCCAAAGTTTTTTTAAATAAAGGCAATGCTTGATATTTGGAAATTGCGAGAAAGTAGTGCCCTAACTTATTGGGTTGCGACTTTTCTCGTTAAGTTTGAATAATCAAGTACCCTTCTACGTTTTTAAAGGTTCTTAAAATATAAGCAAACTATCTTGGAATTGCGAAGCAATATGTCCTAACTTATTGGATGTGGGGTTTTGTTGTTTCAGGATAGAGGTTTCCAAAGGACTAACTCAATGTCAACATTTTGATACAAATGAGCTCCAATTTTCCAAGTTTAAAAATATTAAAAGAGGATTGCATCTTAAAGTTTCTTATTTCCGACTTTAAAGACATTTGATAATTAATTAGGTACCAATTTTTGGGCGTTACGAGGGTGCTAACCCTTCCTCGTACGTAACCGACTCCCGAATCCGTTTTCTCGACTTTCGTAGACCAAAATTAATGTTTTAAAACAAAACATTTTATAAGGTGATCCAATCACACCTAAAAAGATTGGTGGCGACTCCCGTTTTCATTTCTTTAAAGTCGATTCCCATTTTCCCAAAACTCGATTTAAAAAAGGGTCTCGACAGCTTGGCGACTCCACTGGGGACTAATAAGAGAGTCAAGCCGTGTAATTGATTATCTCTTGTCTTAATGTCGGAAATTAAAAATTTTAAAATTTAATCCTCATTGCATTACATTTTTTTGTATTATTGCATGTGTTGCTATATTCTAATACGCATTGCATTTGCATAACCGTTGTGGTCACACCCTTAAGTGGGAGTAAGAAGCTACGCCTTCGTGAGGTTTTCGCCTCCGTGCAGGATAGTGGATCACTTTCGGGATACATCCGTACCTATGGTTTCATGAGATTTTCATCTCCGTGTAGCCATAGGGAAATGTATTCCCCTAAACTGAACTCGATTCAAATGAGCCTATAATGGGTGAGGATCGAGGAATCTGCTGGTTCAAGTACCTCAAACTTTAGAACCAACCTCATATAGAAAAAACCGTAAGAGCCCAGCTTAGTTAGAGTTAAACTTTAGATATTACCCTTATAAATTATTGTTGAGATTTATTGATATCATGTGATACTGACTATTTCTTTGCTATTGTGTGCATGACATTTTTGCATTTACAAAGGTATCGATTCACGGTCAGTGTCTAAATTAAAGAGTTTTATTATGGAGAATGGACTTCTTGATAGAGTGGAGGGCAACGCCAACGTCCATAGATGGTCTGAGCAAACTCAGTTAGAAAAGGGAGATAGTATAGCTGCGGGACATATGTCGGAGCTGTCAGGATATACTCGTATCAGTGTTACGCAGAATAATCTCCAAGAGCTTAAGGAGATTTGGGATCAATGGGGCAACGAGACTAAACAGTTATTCTATGGTAACTACGGAGACTTACCTTACTTGCTCGATGTTCAAATAGATGAGCGCTTGTTCTGAGCCCTCGCTCAGTTTTGGAATCCAGTGTACAGTTGCTTTACTTTTGGGAAGGTAGACTTGGTACCTACCATAGAGGAGTACACTGCCTTGTTACGTTGTCCTAGGTTCCAGGTTGATAGAATCTATTCTCGAGCTATTAATGTCCCTACCTTTTGGAAGAAATTGATGGCTATTACAGGGATGAGCGAGCAGTGGATTACTGCCAGAATTAAAGAGAAGGGCGAGTGCAAGTGCATTTCATGGGATGCTTTGAAGGGTCTGATTTTGACACACCCTGATGAAGCAAAGAGGGTAGATGTTTTTGCCTTTTGTTTGTACGGATTGATGGTGTTCCCTAGGGCTTTGGGATATGTGGATGAGGCAACCACGGATCTTTTCCATAGACTCAGTAAGAGGGTCACTTCTGTCCTTGCAATTTTGGCAGAGACATTCAGGTCCTTACGCACATGTAGGAAAGCTGGTGCAGGCAGGTTTTTTGGTTGTTTACAATTGCTTCTAGCTTGGTTCTATAGTCATTTTCGGTTGATAGATAAGGTCGTTTGTCGGGTTTTCTTCGAGGATTACTCATCGCTGAAGGACATAATCGCTTCAACTAGGAGAGTTGATGTTTCAGAGGAGAATTGGATTGCACTACTTCAAAATCTTCAGTCGAAAGATGTTGAGTAGAGAGCTCCGTGGATGATTCCTGGTGAGATTCTTTACCGTTGCGGCAGTTTCGATTGGGTCCCTTTATTGGGAACTTGGGGTGCCATTGGTTATGCCCCCTTGCTCGTGTTGAGGCAATTCGGTTTGAGGTAGTTCGTGCCAGCAACTCATGGGGTAACTCAAAGTGAGTTTGCATATAGAGGAGCCGATTACAAGAAAAGGGTTGGTGAAATCTCTAGCGCTTGCAACAAGACGTGTCGGTTGAAAGGAGTAGCTATTGGCCCTGTTACGACTCCAGAATATGTTGAATGGAGAGGTAGAAGGATCAATGATAATATTTCTGAGCCAAATGTGGAAGGAGTTCGACCGATGGAGGAATATCTGCAAGTGATGCCCTCGGAGTTGGAAATTATGAAGCAAGAATTTGAGAGGAAAAATTTGGAGCTTGAGAAAAAGATAGCCAAGCTCGAAGAAGAAAAGATGTATTTAAGTTTAGATATCGATGTCCAGAAGATAGAGGTCGAAAAAGAAAGAAAGGAAAAGAGGAAAATTGAATAGGATAGAGATGATTTGAAGGAACACTACAAAAAGGCACAGGTATCCTTGAGATGAGCGAAAGTAGGAGGGTCTTCAGATTAGTTGCAGAAAGAGGTCCAAGAAGGAAAGGTTAGAGCTGAGTACTGGGAAAAGAAGTTTTAGGAGATGCAATCGCGGAACTTGGCATTAGAAGAAGAGAATAAAGGGTTGAAGTCTAAAATAACTGAGCTTGGAAGATCCCTTCATTGGCATCGCAACCATGATTCTACGGTCGAGCTGAAAAAGCTAAAGAGAAAAGTTGAAGATTTGGAAACAGCATTGCAGGAAGGTAAACTTCAGATCGAGCAACTCGAGACGCAAGGAGATTATCTAAAGGGAGAGCTTCATCAGTCTAGAGGGCAGGTTAGAGAAAGGGATAATGTCATGGGAGAAGCCATAGCCCAGATTCGAGAGGTTGCTGAATATGTGCAGGACTTGGCAGTACGAGCCGATGTATTGAGTTTGATGTGTGGGTCGTCGTCAGACATAGGAAGAGAGTTAGCCCTTTTATTAGATAGAGTTAAAACTTTGGGCATTAGGGCGAAAGCGTACTTGTAATCCATTTATATGTAAAGATATTCTTTTTCTAAATAAAGTTTTCTAAATGAGATTGAATCAAGATTGATGCCTTTGTTGCATTCATGCATTTGCATTACATCATATCATATGCATTCAAGGTTATAGAAAAACCCTAATTAGTTAAAGTTTCTTTATAAAGGTAGAAAAGAAAATCTGAAATCACACATCCTTACAAAGACTGCACTAAAACTAAGAACATGGATCAAAGGTTTGAGCAGTTGCAAAAGGATATGCAAGACCAGTTGCAAAAGCAGTTGGCTAAAATGCAGAATGAGATGAGGGAGCAAATGATGGAAGCTCAGAGGAATATGATGGCCGAAATGGCTCAGTTACTGAGGGCCACTGATAAAGGAAAGGCTCCTATGGCCATCACTGAAGAGGAAAATAAGGGTCCTCCTCCAGGTTTTACACCGCCGCATGTACCATTGCAAACTGAGGTGCCTCCTAGAAGGCCATCTACTACGGTGAGACCTCAGCATGGGTCAATTGATGCTGGTGTCCATGTGAATTTCTCGGTTGGTTCAGGGTTTAATATGGGTGACAATCCTACTAATACTCTTGTTCCCGATCTAGATATGGTGGAAACGGAGGATTTGAAGGTCGAAGCTGCAAGGCAATTGGATGAACGCTGCAGATGGTTAGAAGAAAAGTTCAAGGCTTTGGAAGGTACTGGCAATAATCATGGGGTTGATACTAAGGACTTAAGTCTGGTCCCAAACCTAGTGTTACCTCACATATTCAAAATGCCAGAATTTGAGAAGTACAATGGCACTACTTGCCCAGAAGCCCACATCACAATGTTCTGCAGAAGGATGACGGGGTATGTAAACAATGATCAACTGTTGATCCATTGTTTTCAGGATAGTTTGATAGGAGCGGCAGCCAGATGGTACAATCAGTTGATCCGGCTAGAATAAGTTCATGGAGGATCTTGCACAAGCCTTCATGCAACAAAGACAATCATGTAATAGACATGACCCTGATGTGATTACCTGCAAAAACATGGAGAAGAAGCCTAATGAGAATTTTAGGCAATATGCACAGAGGTGGAGAGAGGTAGCGATGCAAGTTCAACCACCACTGTTGGAGAAGGAGACCATTATATTATTCATTAATACTTTGAAAGCCCCATTTATTACTCATATGATTGGAAGCACTGCTAAAAGTTTTGCGGACATAGTTATGGCAGGAGAGATGATAGAGAATGCTATAAGAGCGGAAGAATTGAGGGGGAAATAGCCAAAAGATCAGCCCCAAGAAGAAAAGACAACAAGGTAAACAATACAAGTGGTTTTAACTCAAAAGCGATCCACGATTAGCTGACCTAAAGTAGCCACAGTTGGGCAACAAGGCTCTCAAAAGCAGGAATCCAACACTAGGCATGAGAGGATGCAATTTACACCTATACTTGTGACGTATAGGGAGCTCTATCAAAATCTATATGATGCGCATGCTGTAGCCCCTTTCCATTTAAAACCATTACAACCTCCGTATCCTAAATGGCATGATGCAAATGCCAGATGTGAGTATCATGCTGGAATATTGGGGCACTCAATCGAGAATTGTACTGGATTCAAGAAATCCGTAGAGAAGTTGATCAAGAATGGGGTTTTAAAATTTGAGAGTACCTCAAATACCGAGAATCCCTTGCCGAACCATGACAATCAGGAAGTAAATGCCATTGGTGAAGCCGGTGGAAAGAGGGAAAAGGAAAATATTGATGAGATAAAGATGCCTATGAGGGTAATCTGGGAGGAAATGATGAAGAGAGGCATGTTGACCTCTAAAAACACGAAAGAAAGAATGTGGGACTACGGTAAGTTTCGTGAAGATTGCGAGAAATTCAAGGCCTTGGTGCAAGGCTTTATAGACAACAAAGAGCTACAGGTTTATGAAGGTAGCTCTAGTGAAGAGCAAGTATGTGCGTTGGAAAATGAACAGCAAAGAACCAGCAAACTAAGGATTGTTATCTCCCTGACAGGGAATAATGAAGTGGGGACACCAATAGCACCCAAAGTCATTATCCATGCACCTACTCCTTTCCCTTACAAGGATAGCAAGAAGGTACCATGGAGTTATGATCAGTAGCGTGACAAGACTGATGAAAGGAAGGAATGTAGCCAAAGACATCTGAAGATGTACAAATTGAAGGTTCCCATACGCGAAGTGGGAAACGTTATGATACAGGGAACATCAAAGTGGAGCCCACAAAATCCAAAAGTGTGGAGGCAGAAAAAGAGAAAAAGAGTGAAGTACTTGTTAACGAGCGTTGAGGAAGAGGAGGCTAAGAAATTTCTAAAGTTCCTTAAGCATAGTGAGTACGATGTGTGGTCGGCGATTACGTAAGCAACCAAAGACGCGCATATCGATTTTAGCCTTATTGTTAAGCTCTGAAGTACATCGGGAAGCGTTGATGAGGGTACTCAACGAGACATATGTCACTCACGATATATCTGTCAATAAATTGGACCGGTTGATAAATAACATCAGTGCTGATAATTTCATCTACTTCAATAATGATGAAATTCCACCTGGGGGCATAGGGTCAACTAAGGCTTTGCACATCACCACTCGTTGCAAAGGATACACACTTCCAAGTGTACTTGTAGATAATGGTTCTGCTTTGAATGTTCTGCCACTATCCACCTTGAATAGGTTGCCCATTGACAGTTCACATATGAAGGCATGTCACAATGTGGTAAAATCCTTTGATGGAACTGAAAGGAAAGTAATGGGATGAATTGACATCCCTCTGGAGATTGGACCAAATACGTACGAAGTTGACTTCCTAGTAATGGATATCAAGCCCTCCTATAATTGTTTGTTGGGGAGGCCATGGATACACTCGGCAGGAGCGGTGCCTTCTTCACTGCACCAAAAATTGAAGTTGGTGACAGATGGACGTTTGATAACCATCAATGCAGAGGAGGACATCATAGCAGCTGTCACCAGTAAAGCCCCTTATGTGGAGACAAATGAGGAGGCCATCGAGTGTTCTTTTTGTTCCTTGGAAATTGTTAATGCTACCTTCATTTCGGAGGGAAGTGAAGTGCCGGTTCCCAGAATGTCTAGAGCAACAAGGATGGCCCTATAAATAATGATGGGGAAAGGAGCATTGCCAGGAAAAGGACTAGGAAAACAGTTGCAAGGTGGGATTCAAGTCCCAAATTTGATGGAGAAGAAGGATCGCTTTGGTTTGGGTTTTAAGCCAGACCATAAACACAAGAGACAGGAGATGGAAAAGCGTCAAGCAAAAAGGAAGGCGCGTTTGAACGGAAGAGAAGTAGAGTGGGAAATGATGACATTCCCACCTATATCCAAAACCATTAAGTCAGGAGGGTTCCTGGTAGAAGAGAGTCATCAAATCAATGTTGTACATAGTGAGTGGTTAGGACAGGAAAACCTTGAGGGCATTCGCCCTTACGAACCGGGGAGCTCTCTGAACAATTGGACTGTGGAGGATCTTCCTGTAGTCTTTAGAAATTTTTTAGAGTAATTCTCGAAACATGTTTATTACTCTAGGGCTTAGGAGTAGTAAGATTACATTTGTGAAAATAGGCTTATGTTCATCTATTATTATTCAAATAAAACAAAACTTTTATCAATTTAAAAGAGTATTGCTTTATTTTTATCAACCAATATTCCTTTAAATTCTAACAACTCTTATTCATTTATTCATAGCACATAAATGATCATTCTTAAATTCATTCATTCTTTGTATATTCTTTCATACCCCTCACAGGTCTCTAGATATCAATGATATGAGCGCTATCTCACTGCTCCCCGATTTCTCTTGTGAGCAAGACATGTGTTTAGAGGAGCCTCAGGATTTTGAAGATGTTCAAGATTGTGACGTATCTCTAGATCTATTAAGAATGGTAAAACAGGAGGAGAAACAAATCATGCCACATGAAAAGGAGGCAATAGAGAATATAACCCTAGAGGAAGGGAAGGAGGTGAAAATTGGAACACTGATCGCTAATGACACAAGGCGTAGCTTGATTGAGTTACTTGAGGAATTCAAGGATATCTTTGCATGGTCTTATCAGGATATGCCCGGATTGAGTATTGACATTGTAGTACATCGTCTTCCGATAAGACAAGAATGTAAACCGGTCCAGCAGTAGTTGCGAAGAATGCGGCCAGACATTGTCCTAAATATAAAAGATGAGGTCAAGAAGCAGTTTGATGCAGGTTTCTTGCAGGAAGTGAAGTACTCTGAATGGGTAGCTACTATTGTACCTGTCCCTAAGAAGGACGGAAAGGTACGAATGTGCGTTTATTACAGAGATCTAAACAAAGCAAGCCCAAAGGATAATTTTCCTCTGCCACACATCAACACTTTAGTAGACAACACAGCCGGATATTCGTTGTTCTCCTTTATGGACGGCTTCTCAGGATACAATCAGATAAAGATGCATCCAGAGGATATGGATAAAACTACTTTCATAACATTGTGGGGCACCTTTTGTTATAAACTAATGCCATTTGGGCTGAAGAACGCAGGGGCAACATACCAACGAGCCATGGTAAACTTGTTTCACGACATGATGTATAAAGATATTGAGGTATACGTTGATGATATGATTGCCAAGTCGAAAATAGAAAATGAACACATTGAGGTCTTGAGAAGATTGTTCTTAAGGTTGAGGAAATTTCAGTTGAAGCTCAATCCAGCAAAGTGCACCTTTGGAGCCAGATCGGGGAAGTTATTAGGCTTCGTAGTCAGTGAAAAGGGAATTGAAGTTGACTCAGACAAGGTCAGAGCCATACGAGAGTTGCCTCCACCACGTACTCAAAAAGAAGTTTAAGGATTCCTAGGAATTACATTGCTCGGTTCATTTCACAATTGACGGAGAAATGTGATCCTATCTTTCACCTCCTCAGAAAGCACAATCAAGGTATTTGGGATGAAGAATTCCAGAATGCTTTTGAGAAAGTCAAGCAGTATTTGTTGAATGCTCCAGTGTTATCTCCACCTAGTCCAGATAAACCGTTAATACTATACTTGTCAGTGTTCAGCAATTCTATAAGATGTGTGCTTGGTCAGCATGACAAGTCAGGGAAAAGGGACAAGGTAATTTATTATCTCAGTAAGAAATTCACTGACTGTGAAATGAGATATTCGCCAATTGAAAAATTGTGCTGTGCATTGATTTGGACCGCACGGAGATTAAGACAGTACATGCTATACCAAACTACTTGGCTCATCTCAAAACTAGATCCATTAAAATACATGATGGAATCAACGGCTCTAAATGGAAGAATGGCGAGATGGAAAATTTTACTTTCAGAGTTCGATATAGTCTACGTAAGTCAGAAGGCTATCAAAGGAAGTGCGGTGGCAGACTTCTTGGCCATTAGAGCTTTGGAGGATTACGAGCCACTGAATTTTGATTTTCCAAATGAGGAGCTAATGTGTATAGCAGCAACTGAAGATTCTCCATGGAAGCTAAATTTTGATGGGGCTTCTAATGCAGTCAGAAATGGAATTAGGGCAGTCTTGGTATCCCCGAATGGTGACCATTACCCGTTCACGTGTAAGTTGGATTTTGACTGTACAAATAATATGGCTGAATACGAAGCATGCATCATGGGGCTCCAAGCAGCCATAGAAAGAGGCATAAAAACCATAGAAGTATATGGAGATTCTGCGTTGGTAATCTATCAGCTAAGAGGTGAATTGGAGACAAGAGACCCTAAATTGATCAATTATCGAATGGTAGTTTTAGGGTTACTAAGAGAGTTCGATGACATCACCTTCAACTATCTCCCACGAGATGAGAATCAGATGGCAGATGCTTTAGCAACCTTGGCTTCAATGATTAAGGCAAACAAAAAGGAAGAGATGAAACCAATTCAAATGAGTGTCTATGAATTTCCAGCTAGCTGTTGTAACCTTGAAGAGGAAGAAAAGGATGACAATCCTTGGTATCAAGATATATTGTGATATGTAAGAGATCGTAAATATCCAGCACAGGCATTCGAAAATGACAAACGAACCCTGAGAAGGTTAGCTTGTGACTATGTTTTGGACGGGGATGTTCTGTACAAGAAAAGAAAAGACCAAGTACTTTTGAGATGTGTCGATGCTGTAGAAGCCAAGATAATTCTAGGAGAGGTTCATGAAGGTGTATCTGGTACGCATGCAAATGGGTTCACGATGGCAAGACAAATCATGAGGTTTGGCTATTATTGGGCCACTATGGAAGGAGACTGTATCAACTATGCCAAAAAATGCCATAAGTGTCAGATTTATAGGGACAAAATTCATGTACCACCCTCACCCTCACCCTTACATGTCATGAAGTCTCCATGGCCATTTTCCATGTGGGGCATGGATGTCATCAGACCAATATCGCCGAAAGCTTCGAATGGACATCGGTTTATTTTCGTAGTGATTGACTACTTCACAAAATGGGTAGAAGCTGCTTCTTACGCAAATGTTACTAAGTCAGCTGTAAGTCGATTTTTGAAGAAGGAAATCATTTGTCGATATGGAATGCCTGAGAGGATCATATCCGACAATGCATTGAATTTGAACAACAAAACGATAGCAGAGGTTTGCGACCAGTTCAAAATCAAGCATCACAACTCTTCACCTTATCGTCCAAAGATGAATGGGGCAATAGAGGCTGCCAATAAGAACATTAAGAAAATAGTGGGAAAGATGACTGAGACTTATAGGGATTGGCATGAAAAGCTACCGCTTGCACTCTTGGCCTATCGAACATCTGTTAGAACTTCTACTGAGGCAAATCTGTTCTCGTTAGTTTACGGGATGGAAGCAGTTTTACCTATTGAAGTAGAAATACCTTCTCTCCGAATTTTAACAGAGATAAGGTTAGATGAAGCTGATGGGTTCGATCTCGATATGACCACCAATAAACTTGATTGAGGAAAAGAGGTCGAAAGCTATCCGACATGGTCGGATGTACCGAAAGCGTGTATGATACGAGCTTATGATAAAAAGGTTCGTCAAGGGAATTCCATGAGGGGACCTTGTGCTAAAGAAAATCCTTCCCATTCGTAGGACTTTAGAGGAAAATGGATGCCAAATTGGGAGGGGCCATACGTCGTGAAGAAGGCTTTTTCTCAAGCGGTGCATTGATTTTGACAGAAATGGATGGAAAGAGCCTACCCAATCCGGTAAACTCGACTCGACCAAAAGTACTTTGTCTAAAGGAGAAAAGAATCCAGGGTGAAAACCCGCAAAGGGCGCCTTGAATTTTCAAAAAAAAAAATAGAGAGGCCAAGGTGAAAACCCGCAAAGGGCGCCTTGTGACCAAAGGGATTTTAAGTTGAAAACCCGAAAGGGCAGCTCAAATTTTGAAGGGCACACAAAGAACCTTGCTATATATGACTCTACAGAGTAAAACATGATGTACATTGGGGCATAAACGAAGTACTTTGGATCTTTTAAACACATGTCGAACTCAAGAAAGGCTTCGGGGAACTAATGTATAGACGCTCAAGCGGCGATATTTAGAGCATCTAATTTTTATCCTGTTTGCTATCTTTAGATTCTATTTCTTCTTAAAGATATGCTATCAGACTTATTTCCTTTGTACTGTTAACAATTCGAATCCAAGTATTCTCAAAGATTTACTCATCTTCCGATATTTTTAAAGTATGTTACATTAAAATAATGATAGATGAACTAAAATATTTTCAAAAACGAAGTTTTGCACATTACTTTAGAATTTTTTGATAATGCAAGAAACTAAAACAGGATAATTGTTCAAGAAATTCACGTAAGTAAGGGATGAAGGAACTCGAGAGATTTCTTTCTTCTAGTCAAAAAATGGATGATTCAATTCTTACAGACATCCTCAGTAGATCATAGCATTGGAGGAAGGCCTACAAGCTGAGTAAGAATAAAATTTTGAGAAAAAAAAGACAAATAAAGGAATGAATAATGACACTTGAGATAGGGGTCATATTTACAGCACTTTGCATCATAACATGTTAAGGACATTTGACTCATTTCAATCATAGCATACTTAGGCATAGGCACATACTCATTTTACAGGTCATGTCCTCTAGGGGACAATGAAGATCAAAGATTTCAACAGGGCATCCCTGTGCCTATGGGAAAGAAATTGAAGATAGCAGATCTAGACTTCAGACATTTATGCTGAAGCAGATCCAAGATGATTTGGTATTCTTGTGTTTACAAGAAACAAATCGAGGACATAGCAGATTTGACTCTCGAGGCGTTCTCAAATATAGCAGATCTAACCTTCGATGTTTATATCTTTGCAGATCTAAGATGATTTGGCATCCTTGTGCTTGCAAGGGACAAATCGGGGACATTGCAGATATGACTCTCAAATGTTCTCAAACAAACTCAAGAAGGTTTGATATTCTTGTGCTTACAAGGAACAAATCGAGGACATTGCAGATATGACTCTCAAATGTTCTCAAACAGACGCAAAATGGTTTGGCGTCCTTGTGCTTACAAGGAACAAATCGAGGACATGGCAGGTATGACTCTCAAATGTTCTCAAATAGATCAAAGATGGTTTGGTATTCTTGTGTTTACAAGAAACAAATCGAGGACATAGCAGATTTGACTCTCAGATGTTCTCAGATATAGCAGATCCAGACTTCAGACGTTTATGCTGAAGCAGATCCAAGATGATTTGGTATTCTTGTGCTTACAAGGAACAAATTGAGGACGTAACAGATTTGACTCTCAGAAATTCTCAAACCGACTCAAGATGATTTGGCATCCTTGTGCTTACAAGGAACAAATCGAGGACGTAGCAGATTTGACTCTCAGATGTTCTCAAATAGATTCAAGATGATTTGGCACCCCTACAAATCAAAGAAGCGATTCGACATTTCTATATTCGACGGGAATGGATCAAAGATATCAACATGATCTGCTTTAAGTCTACGATGAGTGCGATTAAGGACCATGATCCGATAAGGTTGGACGAATTTGGTCTTTCTATAAGTCTTTGCTCGATTCCTGTTACACAACAATGAGCAAAGAGAGGCAGCTGTAAGAGCCCAAATTCGTCCTGGCCTTAATACCAAAAACAAAATACAGAAATAAATAAATAAATGTTTGCTTGTTTAGTTAAACAGTCTAGGTTACAAAGCTCAAACCATAGCCCAAAACCAAAATAATTTACCTAAGCCCGTTATATTACAGACCAAGACCCAATTAAACTACTTAGCCCAAAACGCCTCTACCCGTTACAAACCCAAAAACTCCCAGAGGCCCAATTGGCCCAAACAGTTGCAGACCCAGGCAGGAAACCCTAGGGTTTCTGCCCTCCTTCTTCTCGCGCCACAAGCAGAAGATTCCGTGTCATCATCGACGCGCGTCATCCAATTCCGTGTCGGCGCCTCGCCATCAGATTTCAGCCCTCCATCAACGCCAGCAGCCCCTCCGTCACCAAGATCTTCGGGACACCTGCAAGGAAAGAAAGAACAGCAGCAGCAAAATATAGAAAGAAACAGACTTATTTCCAAAAATGTAAAAACAACAGTGGCTATAAAAGCCCGGATATTTTATTTGTAAGAGGGGATCTTTTTTTGAAAAAAGAGATACATACCATAATTGGAGAGGATACAGAATAAAGAATAGACTTTTGAGTTATAACAGAGGTGACTTATTTTGCTGTTTAAACGTTATTTATTTATATATCTTTTCTCTTATACATGCATTTTTATATAAACATACGATCTGAAAACACATTTGGAAACCGAAGGGAAAACAGTTCATTTTCAAATTATAATACACAAAAACATTTTTAAAAATAAAGAGGAGAAATACTACCTGCGATTCACTTGGAAAGGGGAGGAATTTTGAACCTCCGACCACCGTATACGGTGGCGCGTGAGCGATGGCTGTCGTCCGCAGTTGGAACTCAGGCCAGAGGAGGGGAAAGGGTTTTCAGAGCTTTTTTTTTTGTTTTTTTTAAAAAAGGGGTGTTACAAATGAAAGTTAAAATCAAATTTTAACTTATATAGGGCCCAGAACCCGACCCGATCCGACCCGGAGGGTCCGCTTGTTTTAAAAAATGGGATATTTATCCCTTTAGTCCTTCCGTTCTTTTCATCTTTTAAATTAAGTTTATTGCGTTTTTAATGTTGCCCATTAATTTTACTTTGGTTTCAATATGATCACTGCCCCTTTTGAATAAACGGAATTAAAACGTCGCCGTTTTGGGAATAGGGCATTTTGCCCGGTGAGTCCCTTTAATTTTGCGCGCATTTTAATTAGGGCCTCGATTCAGTTTTATTCCTTTCGAGATTCGCCCCGTAATTTTGCTAAACTTTAAATTTAGTCCTCTATTTATTATTCTATATATCTTATTATTGGCTTTATTTTTAATTTTACTTTTATATTATATATCATAAAATTATTTTTTGTTTGTAAATATTTTTTTATATATATATTATTATTTATTATATATTCCTAAATTATTATTTCACATCTTTTTATATATTATTATGTCTTCATATATATATATATATATATTGCTTTATATGTTACTTTATATTATTCCTATTATCTTTCTTATATGTTTATATTACATTTTATTATATGATATTTATTATGTTTTATTTATATTACTTATTGTTTTTTTTCTATATATATGTTATGTGTATCATATATTATCTACTATATTTTTTATGTTTATATTATTCATTATACTATTTAAAATTTTAAGATTTGTAAATTAAACTATCTTTTTAACTCATACTATATATATATATATATATATATATATATTAAATTACTAACTATTTATTTATTATGTATTATTTTATTTTAAAATGATGTTTTTTTACATTATAAAACCTTTTACATATTTTAATCCCTTTTTAAGAAAAACTCAATATATTATTTTTATATAATTATTATTCTTTTATAAATATTTTGTTATGATGTTTTATATTGTATAGCAAATACTATTTCAAGAATTATTATTAAATATCATGTCTTTATTTGTGTTATATGTATATTTTGTTAATAATAACTCATTTCATTGGATTTTATTTTGTATATACCATGTGTTAAATGTTATTTCATCTATTATTTGATATTACATTTAATAAACATGTACATTGATATAATATTACTCCTTTTTGCATATCATGCATTATTTATTTATTACTTTGTATGTTTGTATATTTATTCATTCTTAACAAATGTTATATATCTTTGTATGCATATTGTAATATTTGCTTTATATGTATTATTCTTTATATCATTGCCATCATTTTGATTAAATACATGTATTATTTGCCTGTTACAATAATATGTTACTAGATATGATTTATAGTGCAATACAATTCCCTATGTAAAAGGGGCTCCAAAGTTTTTTTAAATAAAGGCAATGCTTGATATTTGGAAATTGCGAGAAAGTAGTGCCCTAACTTATTGGGTTGCGACTTTTCTCGTTAAGTTTGAATAATCAAGTACCCTTCTACGTTTTTAAAGGTTCTTAAAATATAAGCAAACTATCTTGGAATTGCGAAGCAATATGTCCTAACTTATTGGATGTGGCGTTTTGTTGTTTCAGGATAGAGGTTTCAAAGGACTAACTCAATGTCAACATTTTGATACAAATGAGCTCCAATTTTCCAAGTTTAAAAATATTAAAAGAGGATTGCATCTTAAAATTTCTTATTTCCGACTTTAAAGACATTTGATAATTAATTAGGTACCAATTTTTGGGCGTTACGAGGGTGCTAACCCTTCCTCGTACGTAACCGACTCCTGAATCCGTTTTCTCGACTTTCGTAGACCAAAATTAATGTTTTAAAACAAAACATTTTATAAGGTGATCCAATCACACCTAAAAACATTGGTGGCGACTCCCGTTTTCGTTTCTTTAAAGTCGATTCCCATTTTCCCAAAACTCGATTTAAAAAAGGGTCTCGACATAGACAACAAGCTACAATTGGGGTTTCTACAACGTCTTCAACCATAGAATTGGACATTAAGGGTAAGTTTGGATGGGTAGTGCGTTTACCTACAATTAGTGTAAAAATAGCGGTGGCGGTGAGATTAGATACTATAGTGTGAGACAAAAAGTAAGCTAAACGCACCGCACTGCATCGTACCCCACCACCCATCCAAACTAACCCTAAGTCTTTAAAATAATAACTAGTTTGATTATTGATCTATATTTTGCGTTAGGTTGATTATTTGTTTGTATAAAATTATAGAGTAAAAATTTGAAGGTTAAAATATGCTCTAAATCCATATACACGTTGTAAATTTAGAATTTAGTCCCCTACTTATATTTCCAAGAATATAGTCTTTTACTTTTCAGATTTAAATATTCAGATTCAATAGTTACAATTGTTAAAATTCTTCTATTAAATTATTTGGTATGATATTTTGAATTTTTTTTTTAAAAATATTCAGTTGATAGTAGACTTGATTATGGGTCGGGCCAATGCAAAATTTTGAACCCGTTTTCTAGGCCCAGACCCAACCTGAAAAATGAACCTAAATATATTAAAAGCTCTAAAACTAAAATTTAACTACTTCTCTAAAATGTTAAAAACAAGTGAGCTTCCTTGTAGGTTTGCCACTTGTCAACAAAAGGAAGGCCCAAAGGCCATGTATAATAATAAGAAAAAAGAGCTAGGGTTTAGTTCGATAGTGCAAGTAGGGATGTAATTGAGTCGAGCGAGCGAGCTTGACTTGAAAATT
The DNA here is from genome assembly GCA_025698475.1 of Gossypium anomalum. NCBI lineage: Eukaryota > Viridiplantae > Streptophyta > Magnoliopsida > Malvales > Malvaceae > Gossypium > Gossypium anomalum. The sequence continues at coordinate 26,407,122 of CM046966.1, forward strand.
GGACATCGATATTCGATTTGAGCTTAATTGAACATTTATTTTTAAGTTTGATTTCGGCTTGAGATATAATCAAGCTACTCATGTTCGAGCTGATTAAGTTCCTTTACCAATTTTTATACTCAAGCTCGAGCTCAGATCAATAATTAAGCTTCAGGTTAATAATATGTATATATTAATAATAATATAATCTAATAATATAAAAATATAAATAGCTCAATAAGGCACGAAAGTTAAATCGAGTATTACTAAGCTCGAATTCAACTCGATCAATAGCCCAAACTACTCAATCTTGGCTTAATAAGTATTGAATCGAGTTTAAATATTTTTCGAGTTGAATTTAAATAACTTGTAAGCACCAACAACTCGTTTACATCCAAAACTCATGACATAAGAAATGGGGAATTAATTAATAATTAAAAAATGACGATGATGATGATGATGTTAAAGTATCTAAATATTCGTGGTTTTGAAAAACTGGTTGGTTGAAGCATAACATCATTATGTAAGAGAGAAGAGGTTTATTCTTTGTAAATAATTGTTTTGATTTGATTTGTTGTGCAAATTAACAGGCAATTAGGATATGATTGCATTATCATGTTATATTTTAACCCATATGGATAAGTACCAAAATAAGTGCATATGGTAAATCATGTCAAACTATGACACCTATGGATATTATTATTATGTTCCAAATAAGTTTATTTATATTTAGTGATGATTGATCGGAATTTTAATCTTAAATATCTAGTGCTTTTTTAGTTGTGCAATGTAATTGATTGTGTGCTTTAATTTAATATATCATATTAATTTGTTGAAATTTTGATACAATATTTGAATATTTAAATTTAACTATATTATATTTTTGTTAAAAATTTGAATATATATTTAAAATTTCAACCATATTTAAAATTTGAAAAAAATTAAAATATACTTAAAAATTGTATAACTTAAAAATGCATATATTTTTTTTCTAAAATATATGTTGAGTTATATATTTGATTAATTTAGATAAATATATTTAATTGAATTTTAAAATTAATTTAAATGTAAAAAATTTAAAATTAAATACAAATGTGAAAGGTTGTAAAGTATTATATACCAATTTTAAATATTTAAACTAAATCTTAAAAAAATTCAATACATTTTTAAATAATTTAATTTTTTTTTTCAATATTCAAATTTAAACATTAACAGATTTCAAAATTGAAAATTAAAACTTTTCAGTACTTTTAAAATAATTGGATTATTCATTTTTTTAATATTAAAATTTATAAATTTGAATGAAATGTCTATGTTTTAAAAATATGCATTACATTTTTATAATTAAAAATACTAAGTACCTTGAAAAGTACAATTTTTTAAAACATATTTTCAATTTAATTTTAACAATTTGTTTTAAAAAAATTCAATATTAAAATAACAATGTTTTTGACTACTTTTAAATAGATTTTAGATTGTTAATGTTTTAATAAATATTTGAATGTTAAATAGAATAATAATTTCAAATTTAAAATGTGAAAATTTTGGATTTTTTGTTTATGAAGATTTGAATGGAAAAAGAGTACCATTCCATATGTATATTTTATTTTTTAAAAATATTAGATTTTTTTTTTAATAATAAGAGGTATATTTCAAAATTTTGTAGCTGTTATGTTTTCATATATTTTAAATCACATAACCAACGCAAACAAAATCTTTTAAAAACTTGAAAATATCAATTAATAAAATATAATCTGAAATGAATTGGTTAAAATGATAATTTTATATTTAACTAGAAACAAATGATAATTTTTTAAAAAGTTTAAAAATATCGATTAATAAAATATAATCTGAAATATACATTTCAAATTGCAAATGAAGTTCGTTAAGTTAATAGATGGATGGATCCAACATCCATTGAGGTGGTAGTGATTTTTAATATTATACATGTAACCTCCTCAGTCCGACCTAGAAGTTAGGCCTGAATTCAGAAAATTACATTTACCACCGAAATGACCCAGTAAGCTATCAGAATTTTTAAAATAATTATATTAAAACATTTGATTATTTTAAAAGAAAACTTGGTCTATTTTCAAAAAAAAAAATTCGCGAGTTATCAAAAACCAATAAGTTTAACAAATTTCTTGTAATGGTGATTTCATTTAGAAACTTAATTAATTCCTAATTTATTTATTACTTTAAATTTATTTATAACCTAGCAGCAAATAAGTAATACTCAATTTAGTTTTAATTAAAATAAAACTTAGTCATTTAATGCATAACCAGATTTAATTCCATGTTCTTTATCCTAAATTCAAATTAAAAATCATGCATGCTAAATAAAGCTTAAACATGAGTCCCATGATATAATAAAATAGGAATTATAAAAATAAGCCTAATAATACTTTCATATAAATAAAACATTTTCGAGCCCTTCGTATGTCGTGTCCGCGTCCTAGCCTGATAGGTTATCTGCAGAGATACGCTCTAGACTACTAAGTTATATATATTACACTGTAAATAGGCATTGAGTAATTTAATATATCAAATGATATAGAAAATACATGGAAATGAGCATGCTAGTATGTATGATAAACTGTTGAATTTGTGATTGTTTGATTGGTTAAATTTGTGAATAATGAGATACCTAGGGATGACCTAAGACATTGTTTGGTATAAATCCAGAGCCAAAAAGCTAACCCCGTTGATCAATCTTTAATACCTATTTTGAGCCAGAAAACACTTCTTGATGAACCTTCGTACAAAACCCGAGCCAAAACATTAATTTGTAATTACGCTATTTCTTTGGTCCCAAATTGCACAAATATAGACGTTTGGACATACGTATTGAAGGTTAAGTGGATACATTACAACAAATTGTGAAAAAAAAAAGAGTGAAATAGGAAGAAGCAATATGATATAGTAATTATAGGTTATCCAATATGTGCAAAACAAAAGAAAGATTCAGAAAGAAAAGAAGAAGAGCAAGTAGAAAAAGTGTAACGCCCTAAAATTTTTGTTTTTGCTTTTGTGAAATGTGACACAACTGTGTATCTACTTCAATGGTTATGTGTCCTGGGTGTGTGTGTGTGTGAGGGCCTAAGTTCAAGCCTTTCATTTTGGTAAATTTTGTTATTTTTGGGAATTAAGCCCTACTCTTGTTCAGTGGGCTTATATTTAATTAGCTGCCAAACTACATCAGGATGGGCCTGTTAGTCCGGTGGTTAGGTGGAGTGTTGGTTTGCTAGAGGTCCTGTGTTCGAAACTCTGCATAAGCGTATTGTTAATCTTTTTGTTCGGCTTTGGATAGAGTTTCGATTGTAGATGGATTCTGAATAGTGGGTGGTTGAGGATGAGTGATTAGTGGGGATTAATCAAAATTAGTTTTTATCTTTTGTTTTGAAAAAAAAAATTTATTCTCTCTCCTACCGAAATTCTGATCAGAATTTTTGACGTCATTTCTTTCCCTCTGTCGTTTTTCTTCTTTTTCTTTTTTGAACACAGTTTTTTTCTCTTTTCATTAATTATTTTGGTAAAAATCGTGTATTCTTATCGCGGGAGTTTGGATTGTACTTCTCATTGGAAAGTGGTAGTAAGTTCTATTGAGGAGGAAGCCTTTGCCTACTCTTTTAAGCCTTGTCAAATCCTCTGTTAATTTTGTGCTTATGTTTTAACAGCAGCAAATCCAGTGAATAGGGGTTTCTCTCATGTGGAATCATTATCGTATCGTCAAAGTAATTGAGTAAGTGTTGGATTTCGGTACTGGTTTTGTAGTTTCGTTTAGCCACGAATTAAGTTTGACTCTAAGCATTGGGTTGTCGATTTTTAAGTTTTGAAAGGATCGGGAGTGTTTTCACTGCGAAACAGTACCATGTGTGTACCCGAAACACAAAAAAAGAGATTTGGCAAAAGTCGAAAAACCCTATTATCGATGCCACACGGGCGTGTGGTTGCCCGTGTAGTAGGCCGTGTGTGAGTGACACGGTCGTGTGATCTAAGAAGGCCAGACCGTGCACAAGACACGACCGTATGAAGGCCAAGTAAGTCGTGTACGGCATACGAGCTTGACCAAATTGGACCGTGTGGGCCACATGGGTATGTGGGCCCACACGGAGAGTCCACAAGAGCATGTAGGAATTCGGGCCAGGCCGTGTGATCCACACGGGCTAAGGCCAATTTGGACATGTGGGCCATACGGGCGTGTGGGCCCATACAGGCAAACCACATGGGCGTGTAGGCCCATTTAGCTAAAATGTTTCCTAGGGTTACAAGGGTCGCCCAAGTCGACTGTGAACCTACTGTAGGGTCGGTAAGCGCTACATAAACCATAAATCATGTGATCTGAATATACAATGTATGAATTGAGCATGTTACTGATCTGTATGTATGATTGATAACCGAATTTTAGAATATAAGCATGTATTTCGGTATGTTTGCATTGAGCATGTTTAGTTGCATCTGCATTAGGGTGGGATGATTGATTATTGGAGGAAGTGTACTGAAAGGCTTTCATGCCTATTATCTGGTAGCTCAGTTGCAATGCTACTGATATGTGTTGCATTCGGTACAACTTAGTGTGTAGGGCTGGGTGGGTGTTTTAAACCCCACATAGTGTGTAGGGATGGTCGGAGATGGTGTGTAGAGGCTAGTGGGTAGGATATTGATTTCATTCTTTCAGATGCATCATCAGATCTAAGATGGGCTAAGGCCCTAACTTATATCTAAGACTGTATCTGAATGGGCTAAGGCCTAAACTGTGTCTGAATCTGTAATGGGCTTAAGCCTAGACTGCATTTGATTGATATCTGTTGTTTGACCGTATGTATGTCTTCTGTGGGGATTACACACTGAGTTTACGTAAACTCACCCCCTTCCTGTTTTATCTGTACAGGTAATCCCCAGACCTAGACGGATCGGTGCGGCAGAAGACTCAACGGTGACTACATAACTGTTGAACTGATTTAATACCATTTAAGGTTTTAAATTCATATTATTTTTGGGGTATTTTTGATGTAATTTGGACTTTTGGACTGTTTGTCATTACTTTGGATTTTAACTGTTTACATGGACTTTAAAACTACAAAACACAATGAAAACTCAGTTTAATTAAATACAATATTTTTTCTAAACGCGAATGATTTTCTTTAAATAATCACGATTTTAAAAGTTTTCGCTATAGAATATGTTTTTGAATGAATCAAATTAACGAGAAAATAGTTTTGGAATTGACGAAAGATAAATAAAAGCTAATAAACAGAAACGGTTTTAACTTGATAAAGTCGATTTCAAATTCCATTCCATGTGACATCGCTAGATTCGGCCATAACATTTAGGCCGAGTTTGGGGTGTTAGATTTAGTGGTATCAGAGCCAGGTTGCAAAACTCAGCTGTAGATTTTGAGTTTTAAAACTTTGTTTTTAAGAACTGATTTTCAAATAATTTGACATGATTTGACTGAGAATGTGGTACACCAAGTCTCCGGCACTGATCCTGTAAGTATTTTGATAAACTGTCATGGTATTATAGATAGTCTATTCTAAAAACACTCTAGTTAGTGTATACTAAAAATGTATTGAAACTGAAACTGATAGAGACTGTATGTGCGAAAAACAAACACTACAAGAAAATAGGGCTTTAGCGGCGTTTGCAAAAATTGTAAAACACAGAGCAATAGTGGCGTTTTTGTTAAAACGCCACTAAAAACAGAGTAATAGCGGCATTTTTTGTTAAAACGCCGCTAAAAATAGAGCATTAGCGGCGCTTTTGGTAAAACGCCGCTAAAAGTCATATAGCTCCTAAAATTCTAAACCCTAAAAAAACCATAAAACACTAATCTATAACCCTTAAAATAGTAAACCCTTAAACCCTAACAAGCCCTAAACACTAAACTATAACCCCTAAAACCCTAAACGCCGCAATAGGTGTATTTTTAGTTGCGCTAGGTTATAAACGTTGCTAATGTTAAGTTATTTTGTTCAAAACTTCGTCATTTAGCTGTCTTATTTTTTACCCACACCTAATACACCTAACATTTTCCCCGTTTTCCCCAGTTCTATTTCCCCCTTCTTCTTCATCCTAAATCCCTAAAGTATTATCATCCATTCCCAAATTCGACATCCTAAATCCCTAACGAATTTAATAATAATAAAAAAGCAATTTTAACAATTAAACTTAAATTCAGAAATTTGAAACATAGAGGAATTAAATTCTTAAGAATAGAAATATAATGACTAAATTTTAATTTTACGAAAAGTACAAATACTTATCTCATATTTTAGCTTTTACATATTAAGTGGTTTAGTATTCAATTTGTTAAAGAATGTTAAGAGAATTACTTTTTCTTTTTTAAGATTTAACACTCCTATGCGAAAAGATATTATTTAACTCGTTTATTTATTAAAAGTTTATATAAAAATTTTATTTTAAACTCGATTCGAAACAATGGATGTTTTGAATTAAATAAAAAAATAAATAATCACACTAGAATATGGCACACTCATTGAATTTTTATGTAACAAAATTAATAAAATTTGATGTAATAACCAGTATGCCATTATATAAAAATCTAAACAACTAATGCGGACCATACTTAAAAGAATAATGCTTGTATTGCTATGTCATTTTGCATTTTTTTAATTTATCGATTCCATTTTATTTCTCTTAAAGTTTCTTTTTGTATTTTATATGTTAATTTAAAAATTATAAAAATCTTCAAAAAAAATTTAAAATTTAAAATTTAAAAATAAAAAATAAAAAATAAAAAATAAAAAACTTAAAAATTTAATATTTAATATTTAATATTTTAGTCTATATTTCAGTTAAAAAGTTTAATATTTAAAATTTAAAAAAATTCTAAAAAATGATAATCTCAGCACAAAAATTTTGAAAGAAAAAATAGAAAAAATAGAAAAAAAATATGTTAAAAATATAAAAAATTTAAAATTAAACAATAGTGGCGTTTTTAGATAAAATGCCACAAAAAATTGAGCTTAAAAAATTGAATTATAATGACGTTTTTAGTGAAAACGCCACAAAAAGGGAAAATCAAAATCCCCAATTTTTTGTTACCCGCTCATTACTCCCTCTTCTTCCCATCTCCGTCGCGCCTTAAATCCCCCAAATAACTCTCAAAATTTGCCCCCAAATTTCCCATTTCCAGCAACACCAAGTCAATACACCTACACCATTCACACTTCTTTTTCCTTTTCATTTCTTCAAAGGTAGTAGTAGAAAGGGGAGTTCTAGGAAATCTGGTCGAGATTCGGCTGAGAAGAAAGAGCCAATGACACCTAGAAGTGATAGGCCTACAAGGGAAACGAAAGTCGTAGAAAGGTATTCAGCTCCTTCTGTTGCAAGGTCTTCCTCGTTTAAGAAAAAAGAACACCTTTTTAGTTTCAGTTTGAGGGTGAGTTTCTCACTAGAAAATTGAATTTGCTTTTTTCATGTCTGGTCTTTTTCTTTCTTCTCTTATTATTACAACTTGGGTCATAATGGAATATTAATCTGTTCAGATTCAGGTACCCGATCTTTCCCATTTCCCCTTTTCCTTTTCCTCATCTTTTAATTTATGACCGATTGATTTGCTTATTAATTTGTTAAAGAATTACTAGCACCTAAGGTTTTGTTCTCGTAAGGCTTTTTTTAATTAGTTGGAAAAATAAATTTCGGTTTGACTGCCACTGCAGTTAGGTATGGATCTGCTTAGGTTTTTAATTTCAATTTTTTTTTAGCTAAAGTATGGATCTTTTCTCTTTTTTGAGAAATTAATTTAGTGGTTATGGGATTTTTTTTTTTTTTTGAAACTGAGTATATATGGGGATTTCAATTTATGCTTATTCTATATTTTAGGCATGTTATCAATTGTAATGTAAATGACTTGTGGGGTTTTCATTGTTGCTGCAAATATATAATTGGTTTTGATGTAAAACACATATGCATCAAGAAATATTTTAAGGCTGGAAAGTTGGTAATATGCTCAAAAATTGCTATTCCCCCCTTGAATTTGATTTTGTTGTGGCGTTCTTTGCTTATGAATGTGTTGTGAGTTCCACTAACGAGTTCACTAATGCCTCACATTGTTTTGATTATGCTAATGATCGATGATTGAGTAAATATGGGTATTTTGTAGAACTTGCATCATGGCCTTTTGGCTGATTTTTTTTCTCCTTTGATTTTATATTTTTATTCTACATTGTTTATCTTATTTGTTTGATGGTAATAAATGAAATTCCTTTTCTGGTGCTTGTGATCTGCTAAAATTTGGCATTACTAAAGTTTAATGCAAATTACTTGTTTCATATCCGCTACTCATCGGTTAGGCGGTTGCAAGGAACTGATGTCGTGCATGGAGGTCGCCAAAGATCAAGAACTAGTAGACGGAACTGTTGCACAGGAATCTGGAAAATCCATGCCGTCATCTCAACTGGAGGTTTTGTTCTTATCTTCACTATGGAATGTTGATTGATTAAAGATCATAGCTATATACTGGATTAAAATTATTTTTCTGGAGTTCTTCAGTTGAGGTGATTTACTCTTTTTTCTCAGATCTATTTTAGGAGGCAGTTGTAAAGAAAAAATACGGAGGGATTATGCCCAAGAAGCCTCCATTTATCTCTAAGGTGATTTGTGCTGCAAGTTACAATTTGTTGTTTCTTGATTGTGCTGATTCTCTTTAAAGTTTTTCATTAATGTGCCTACTTTGACTCTGCAGACTGGGCACTTGGAAAGGTACTTTAAAGATTTCTCCACCACTGGACTCCACCCCTACCATTCTTTTTTTTTTTCTTTTATTAGCTTGGTATGCTAATCAATCCAGTTAAGCTGAACTTACCAATTTTTGTTTTTGTTTTTTTTGATGTTCTTGGATGCTAACAGCAAGGTGTTGAGAAGCCCAAAGGACCACTTCAAGCCCTCCGTCCCAAATTGCAGGTATTAATTCAATGCTTGTAAGAGATATTTAATAATATTCCCTTCTTGTGTAATGTAAGTTGACTTAATTTTGGTCCAAATCTGATGGATAACATAGTGAGAATTGTATGTGTAAGTATGTATTTTAAGAATTGTAGTAAATTCCTCTGATTAGTGAGAGCAATAGACTAGCCAGTCCATTATTAATGCTGCAGGACAGTGCTGTCTAAAGAAAGTTCAAATCAATATTGTCCACTTTTGTAGGATTCATTTATTGGTCTAAATTTTAGATTAATCCGGTCCACTTTTCAGATTATTTATATTGGTCACACATGCGCCTCTTTAATTGGTTCAAAAGATAGTAAACAAGCTTTACTCGCTTTTAGATGTCTGGAGGGACAAAAGGGGTTTCGATAACAACTGAACCAAAGTGGGTTGCTTTATAGGTTCCATATGGGGTTCTCAAACAACTGGAGTTTTTGGATTTACTTGCTTTATATTTATGTTCGGAAATGGAAGATGATATAAAAAGTCTTATCTAGCATTTGCACTAACGTGACTTAAAGTTTAAGATAAGCAACTACCTTAATTACATCTTTTTATTTTGGTACTGTATTGACTTGGTGTGGTCGTTTCTTCAACCTAATTAACTTGTATTTCATACTAAATTTAACATTTTATAAAGAGCAACTGAATGATTTTTGATACAAGATGTTCCTGGAATCATTTTGTAATGGAATTTTTATGCAGTTTGTCTTTGTAATTTCAAGCACTTTACTTCCAGGAAAGAGAAAAATAAAAGGATTTGAGATGATTTTCATTGCAATTCTCCTTTTTTTCCTGTCCAATATTTTTCCTCAGATGTGTGTTCCCATGGTCTACTTTTGATTAATCACTTTTTCATGTTTTGAGACCTCATGATTAATTAAAACTAATAAGTAAAAAAACCATCAATAATTGAGGTTTTTTATATGATAGAAGATATTTTTTATGCTGTTATACCATTCATAAAAGTTAATTTTTTTTTATGTTATGTTAATTTTAGATGTTAACTTTGAAGTACATTTGTCTGATTCTCAATGCATTTTCTTATATATTTTCTACCCAACATCCATTCTTTGGTCACAAAATGATTAAAATCATAGACTTCTTTTGATGTTTTTATCTTATATATGATTAAAATATATATGATCTAAAAGCAAGAAACATATGCAAGGTGATTTTGCTATTCATTTTGCTCTTAGATTAATTTGTCCTTGTAGTAACTGAATGTTAACTTTATATTTTGCAGGAGTTAAGAAGGAAAGAGGATGCAATAGCACGAGGTAGGTTCTTTTTTATTTTTTTATCTTGATGAGTCCCGAGTTTATCCATTACCAGTTTGATTTTGACATGAGTCCCTTAAACATCTTTTGCCTTTTTCTTCCAAAAGTTTAACGTCTTTCCATTAGAGTTTCATCATCAAATTTATCTCCTCTTCCTTTTGATCGACATTTTCAATACTTTGGGTTCAAGATCCCCTATATGCTAGAGGTATAGAGTTCAAACTTTGGCATAAGCTTGTTTTTCAGCAACTATGGCATTTTTTGCTCATCTTCACCGATTAGACATTTCAAAGTGACTAAAGATAATACCAAATTTGTTTGAATGAAAAATAATTACTTTATCAATGCTATTGGACATAGAAATTAAGATTATGATAACTAAAAACCTGTGATATTTGTGAGCTTAATAAAAAAAGTGAAACATGTTATGAGTTGCATGAAATCGAGAAAGGAGATAGACATTAAACACGTGAGGTTTGTCATGACATCTCCTTTAACCTTCATTTGACCCTTTTTGTCTTTTTCATATATGCTACTTATTTTCTTTTTGAGGCCTTTACAAGTCCATCAACATGAAACTGTACTTATGCCTGTCACTTATTTACAGCGACATTAGCATTTACGATTAGCATAGCATCAGTTTTTTTATTATAGGTTTACTTTTTACTGATTTCACTTTCGTTACAGTAAATGGTATAGCCAATTTCCTTGTTTTGCTCAATCAGGTGACCGAGATTCTGTTTAACAATTTTCTTTATTGTTGGAACAAGTCTTAACCAAGATCAAGATCAAAGTACTTCACTAAGTTATATATGCAGGCATTGCAATACTTTGGCTTCATCTAAAGCTTGAACCAGCCCTCTGTTGTATATTGTTTCTTCTTCTTTTCTGATCTTTTTCCTTTGATTAATGAGATGTGATGATGATTTGGCATTATTTTCTCACCAGGATGAATTATGTTTTAGAAATTCTAATACTTTGTGTGTCTCTCTGTGTGTGTGTGTTTTTTATGTATTAAATTACATATTGAATCAATGTTTATATATTAAATTTAAATTCATTAATTTTTATATTTAGTTTTGAAGTTTAAATTTTAATGGAAATTTTAATTTAATTAATATTTTTTATTTATCCTTAAATGTATATAGTTTAAAGTTCAAATTTCAAAAATTAAACATAATATAATATTTAACATAGAAATAAATATTATTTAATTAAAATAAAATAATTTTTTTAAGATCATTATTTTTAGCGGCGTTTGTGAGAAAAGTGCCGCTAAAGGTTATGATCTTTAGCGGCGCTTGTGAAAAAAGCGCCGCTAAAGGTCATGGTCTTTAGCGGCGTTTGTGAAAAAAGCGCCGCTAAAGGTCATGGTCTTTAGCGGCGTTTGCTAAAAAAGCGCCGCTAAAGGTCGTGGTGTTTAGCGGCGTTTGTGAAAAAAGTGGCGCTAAAGGTCATAGTCTTTAGCGGCGTTTGCGAAAAAAGCGCCGCTAAAACTCCTGGCTTTTAGCGGCGTTTTTTTAAAAGTGCCGCTAAGAGTCCTGGCCTTTAGCGGCGTTTGCAAAAAAAGCGCCGCTAAAGGTCATGGTCTTTAGCAGCATTTTTTTCAAAAAAACACCACTACTTTTTGCGGCGTTGCATATAGCGACGTTTTTTGCGGCGCTTAAAAACGCCGCTAAAGGCAAAAAAAAACGCCGCTAAAAGTCTGTTTTCCTGTAGTGAAACTCTGAATTTATGATACTGCTTCACATAAAACATCTGTTAATAAATACTGACATTGTAACTGATTCATAAAATTCATAATACAGATAAATCCGAATAGAAATGAGCTTACGAGGTATCCGTGGATGTGGTACTAGAGCCGAGGTAGAGGCCGTAGGTGGGTTCGAGCTGAATCCTCATCTAAGGGCAGCATGCCTAACCTAAATACGAGTGAGACGCTGGTGTCACTTGTTTCTAAGGCTGGGTCTCAAGATTGCATGGTTGGGGATGACGCATTGTCCCAGGCTATGTTAAGGATATTGGAGAGGGTCGCTGGACCCAACACTTGATTTGGGGGCCGAGGGTCGGTGACGGAACGACTCTGGTCCAATAGAGTTGAACTTTTTAGAGGTGTCACTAGAGTCGCCCCTAATTTGGCTGAGTATTGGATGGAGACTATTGAGAGGATAATGGATGATTTGGACTGTACCCCTGAGCAGACATTGAAGGGTGTAGTCTCGTTGCTTCGCGATGAAGCCTATCAATGGTGGTTGACTGTTAAGGAGGGCACACAGCCCGATCATCTGTCTTGGGAATTCTTTAAGTCTGCTTTCCAAGGGAAGTAGGTGGGAGCCAGTTATATTGATGCTCATAATGCATGAATTTCTGAACCTCACTCAAGGAAACCGATCAGTGGCCAAGTATAAGGCCAGATTTTTAAGACTGAACCGCTAGGCGCAAGGTATGGTGGCATCTGAATATGAGAGATGTGTCCGTTTTGAGGATGGCCTTAGGGATAATCTGAGGGTGCTGATAGCTCCGCAGAGGGAGCAAGAGTTCTCTATTTTGGTAGAGAAGGCAAAGATCGCCGAAGAGGTTAAGCGCGCTGAGCGCCAAAAAAAAGATCATGAGAGGGGCAAGAACAAGAGGGATTCAGAGCCCTCGAGTCCAGTACAAAGGCCTAAAAAAAAGGCCAAGACTGATGGGTCAGTTAGAGCTGGGCCTCTTATTGCTCCTACTAGATTGCAACTATGTGGAGATTGTGGTAGACGCCATCAGGGCGAATGTTAGAGGAGGACTGAGGCATGTATGAGGTGTGGGTGGTTAGAGCACTACATTCAGGAGTGTCCGCTGAGGGTTGGTCAAGTGCAAGCTCTGAGTTCTAGTATTGCACAGTCACAGAGGGTAGTTTAACAGCCATCTAGAGGCCGTGGTCAGGCTAGGGGTGGTAACGGTATGGGCCGTGGATAGAAGGCATTAGGCAGAGGTGCTAGGCAGACTAAGGTGAGGCAGCCTGCTCTTATTTATACTACTCATCGCCCAGAGGACGGAGGTGCTCTAGACGTTATTACCGGTACATTCTTAATTTATGATGTACCTTATTTTGCTTTGATAGACATAGGTTCCACACATTCCTATGTAGCTAGCATTGTGTCTGGAAACTTGGGGATTATGGTTGAGAGTACTTCTAGTAAGGTAACTGTACTGAGTCCACTGAGGCAATCGGTTCTGTTTAGCAAACTGTATAGAGATGTTCCGCTAGACGTTCAAGGGTCGGTATTTCTAACTAATCTGATGGAGCTTCCGTTTAGGGAGTTCAACCTAATTCTGAGTATAGATTGGTTGGTCAAGCACTGTGCCAGTCTGGACTGTGTGACTAAGAGGGTTGTCTTGAGAACTGAGAAGAATAATGAGGTAGTCATGATTAGAGAATGTCAGAATTATTTGGCTAATGTGATATTTGCACTGGTGGCTGAAAAACTGGCTTGTAAAGGATATGAGGTGTTCTTGGCCTATATTAGTGGTTCCATTTCTGGGGACTCTACTGTAAAGGATATCAGAACTGTAAGAGATTTTTCAGACATTTTTCCTGAGGAGCTACTGGGTTTACCTCCAAATCGGGAAGTGGAATTTGGGATTAAGCTTCTTCCTGGCACAGTTCCGGTGTCTATCGCCCCCTACCAAATGGCACCAAAGGAGCTTATGGAGCTTAAGGCTCAAATTCAATAGTTGTTGGAACGTGGCTTCATCTGTCCGAGTGTGTTTCCATGGGGAGCACTAGTTCTGTTAGTTAAGAAAAATGATGGGATCATGAGGATGTACATAGACTATCAGCAGTTGAACAAGCTGACCATTAAGAACAAATATCTGCTTTGAGGATCGATGACTTATTTGATCAGTTTTGAGAGGCTTCTGTGTACTCTAAGATCGATATCCATTCAAGGTATCACCAGTTGAGATAAAATTTAGGACTTGTTATGGATCTAATACTTATAGATCTAATAAACTGTGCATTTTAGCCTTATCTGGATCAGTTCGTCCTGGTCTTCATCGACGACATTCGGGTATACTCTAAGGCTGAAGATGAGCATGATGAGTGTCTTAGAGTTGTGCTTTAGATTCTGTGTGAGAAGTAACTCTACGTTAAATTCAGTAAGTGTGAGTTTTGGCTTTGTGAAGTCACTTTCCTAGGGCACGTAGTTGCTACTGAGGGGATTCGAGTTGATCCTCTAAAGATTTAGGCTGTACTAGATTGGAAACAGCCTAAGAATGTGTCAAAAATTCATAGTTTTTTAGGTTTGATGGGTTATCATCAGCAGTTTATAGAAGGTTTCTCATTGATTGCAGCGCCCTTAACTAAGCTACTACGTAAGGGTGTTTCGTTTGTTTGGTCTGATGAGCAGTAAGAGAGCTTTGAGAAGCTCAAAATTTTTCTGACTGAGGCTCTTGTTCTGATACAGCCTGAACCTGGGAAGGAGTTTTTGGTTTACAGTGATGCGTCGCATGTTGGTTTGGGTTGTGTTCTGGTATAAGATGGTAAGGTTGTGGAATATGTGTCTCGTCAGCTCAAGACGCATGAGGCAAACTATCCGACACATGATTTGGAATTGGCCACCGTAGTCTTTGCTTTGAAAATCTGAAGTCACTATCTGTACTGTGAGAGGTATATTATCTACACTGATCACAAAAGCTCCAAGTACCTCCTGACTCAGAAGGAGCTGAATCTTAGGCAGCGTAGCTGGGTTGAGCTACTTAAGAACTATGACTGTACTATTGAGTACCATCCTGGCAAGGCCAATGTGGTGGCCAATGCGTTGAGCCATAGGGTAATGACTTGGTCTGAGAGCAATGTTCACTCGACTTAGTTTGTTCGACGACTGGTTGGCTAAGCTACGGGTTAAACCAACTTGGATAGGACAGATTCAGGATAGGCACTTAGAAGATGAATCGTTGGGTCTTCGATTTCGTCAGGTTTAGAGTGGCAACACTACGGACTTTGGGCTAAATAATGATAGGGTACTCTATTCCTGTTGTCAGATTTATGTACCGAATGATACTGATCTGAGGCAGTCTATTCCGAGAGAGGCGCATAGTAGCCCATATGCTATGTATCTTAGTGGGAATAAGATATACCGAGATCTTTGAGAACTGTATTGGTGGCCGGGGTTGAAACGGAAGGTTACTGATTTTGTGGCACGATGTCTGACATGCCAGTAGGTTAAGGCTAAGCATCAGCTACCTTCAGGTTTGCTGTAGCCGGTTAAGATTCCGCTAAGGAAGTGAGAGTGAGTAAGGATGGACTTCGTTAGTGGGTTGCCCTTGACGCTCACTAAGAAGGATTCTGTTTGGGTTATCGTGGATCGATTGACCAAGTATGCGCACTTCATTCTGGTTAGGACTGACTATTTACTGTAGAAGTTTACGAAGATCTACATTTCGGAGATAATGAGACTGCATGGGGTACCGGTCTCAATCATTTCTGATAGGGATTCTCGCTTCACGTCTCGGTTCTGGAAAAAGTTACATGAAGCTTTGTGTTCAAGATTGGACTTCAATACTGCATTCCATCCTCAGACCGATGGGCAATCTAAGAGAGTGATTCAGATATTATAAGATATGTTGAGGAGTTGTGTGATCAATTTTTGAGGTAGTTAGGAGGATTACCTGCCATTAGCTGAGTTCGCCTAGAATAACAGTTTCCAATCGAGTATTCAGATTACACCTCACGAGGCTCTATATGTTCGTAAGTATCTTTTGTGTTGGACTGAGTTGGGCAAACGTCGAGTTTTGGGTTCTGAATTGGTTTCTAAGACTGAGGATAAGGTTCGACTGATTCAGGATCGTCTGAAGGTTACTTTTGATAGACAGAAGTCTTATACTGATCTAAAGAGACGTGAGATTGAGTATTCTATGGGGGACTTTGTATTTCTTACGGTCTCGCCATGGAAAATGGTTCTGAGGTTCAGTCGCAAGGGCAAGTTGAGCCCTAGATTTATTGGGCCTTACCGAATTCTGAAGTGAGTGGGACCAGTCGCTTATCAGTTGGAGTTACCTCCAGAGCTAGACCGTATTCATGACGTATTCCATCTTTCAATGTTGAGGCATTACCACTCTGATCTTACTCATATTGTCCCTGTTGAGGAGATTGAGGCTAGACCAGATTTGACTTTCTAGGAGGAGTCGATTCAGATTCTGGATCGCGATGTAAAGGTTCTTCGAAAGAAGTCTATTCCATTAGTAAAAGTGTTGTGGCAAAATCATAGCACTGAGGAGGCTACTTGGGAACCTGAAGACTCGATGCGACAATAGTATCCTCATTTGTTCTAATCAGGTAAATTTTGAGGTTGAAATTTCTTTTAAGGGGTAGAGTTGTAACGCCCCAAAATTTTTTGTTTCTACTTTTGTGAAATGTGATACAACTGTGTATCTACTTCAGTGGTTATGTGTCTTAGGTGTGTGTATGTGTGAGGGCCCAAGTTCAAGCCTTTCATTTGGTAAATTTTGTTATTTTTGGGAATTAAGCCCTATTCTTGTTCAGTGGGCTTATATTTAATTGGTTGCCAAATTAAATCAGAATGGGCCTGCTGGTCTAGTGGTTAGGTGGAGTGTTGGTTTGCTGGAGGTCCTGTGTTCAAAACTCTGCATAAGCGTATTGTTAATCTTTTTGCTCGGCTTTGGATAGAATGTCAGTTGCAGATGGATTCTGAGTAGTGGTTGGTTGAGGATGCGTGATTAGTGGGGATTAATCAAAATTAGTTTTTATCTTTTATTTAAAAAAAACCCTGATTCTCTCTCCTACCGAAATTCTGCTCAAATTTTTTTACGTTATTTCTTTCCCTCTGTCGTTTTTCTTCTTTTTCTTTTTCAAACAGAGTTTTTTTTTCTCTTTTCATTAATGATTTTGGCAAAAATCATGTGTTCTTATCGCGAGAGTTTGGATTGTACTTCTCGTTGGTAAGTGGTAGTAAGTTCAGTGAGGAGGAAGCCTTTGCCTACTCTTTTAAGCCTTGTCAAATCCTCTGTTAATTTTGTGCTTGTGTTTTAACAGCAGCAAATCCAGTGAATAAGGGTTTCTCTCGTGTGGAATCGTGATCATATTGTCGAGGTAACTGAGTAAATGTTAGGTTTCGGTATTGGTTTCGTAGTTTCATTTAGTCGTGAATTAAGTCTGGCTCTAAGCATTGGGTTGCCAATTTTTAGGTTTTGAAAGGCTCGGGAGTGTTTTTGCTACAAAACAGTACCAAGTATGTACCTGAAACGCAGAAAAAGGGATTTGGTGAAAGCCAAAAAACCTTACTGTCGACGCCACACCAGCGTATGGTCATCCGTATAGTAAGCTGTGTGTGAGTAACACGGTCGTGTGATCGATGAAGGCCAGGCCGTGCACAAGACACAGCCGTGTGAAGGCTAGGCAGGCCGTGTACGACACACGGGCCTGATCAAACTAGATTATGTCAGCCACACGAGGAGTCCACAAGGGCGTGTGAGAATTTGGGCTAGGTCGTGTGATCCACACGGGCTAAGGCCAATTTGGGCGTGCGGGCGACACGGGTGTGTGGGTCCACACGGGCAAACCACATGGGCTTGTGGGCCTATTTAGCTAAAATGTTTCCTAGGGTTACACGGGTCGCCCAATTCGACTGTGAACCTACTGTAGGGTCGGTAAGCACTACTTAGACCCTAAATCATGTGATCTGAATATACAAAGTATGAATTGAGCATGTTAAACTTATGCATGTTACTGATTTGTATGTATGACTGATAATTAAATTTTAGCATATAAGCATGTATTTCGGTATGTTTGCATTGAGCATGTTTAGTTGCATCTGCATTGGGGTGGGATGATTGATTATTGGAGGAAGTGTACTGAAAGGCTTTCATGCCTATTATCTGGCAGCTCATCTGCAATATTACTGATATGTGTTGCATTCAGTACAACTTAGTGTGTAGGGCTGGGTGGGTGTTTTAAACCCCACATAGTGTGTAGGGATGGTCGGAGATGGTGTGTAGAGGCTAGTGGGTAGGATACTGATTTCTATTACTGTATGCATATTGTATCTAAGATGGGATAAGGCCCTAACTTATATCTGAGACTGTATCTGAATGGGCTAAAGCCTAAACTGTATCTGAATTTGTAATGGGCTTAGGCCCAGATTGTATTTGACTGATATCTGTTGTTTGACTATATGTATGTCTTCTGTGGGGATTACACACTGAGTTTACGTAAACTCACCCCCTTCCTGTTTTATCTGTACAGGTAATCCCTAGACTTAGACAGATTGGTGCGATGGAGGACTTAACGGTGACCACATGACTGTTGAACTGATTTAATACCATTTAAGGTTTTAAATTCATATTATTTTTGGGGTATTTTTTTTATGTAATTTGGACTTTTGGACTATTTGCCGTTACTTTGGATTTTAACTGTTTACATGGACTTTAAAACTGCAAAACACAATGAAAACTCGGTTTAATTAAATACAAAGTTTTTCCTAAATGCGAACGATTTTCTTTAAATAATCATGGTTTTAAAAGCTTCAGCTACAGAATATGTTTTTAAACGAATCAAATTAACGAGAAAATATTTTTGGAATTGATGAAAGATAAATAAAAGCTAATAAACGGAAACTGTTTTAACTTGATAAATTCAATTTCAAATTCCATTCCATGTGACATCGCCAGATTCAGCCATAACATCTAGGCCGGGTTTGGGGTGTTACAAAAAGTACTCGAAAAAAATCATTATGAGTGAGATATGTGAAAAAAAAAAGGTGACAAAGTCAAAAAAGTAGAAAAACTCATTCATTAGTGCACAAAAACTCGTGAGCTAGCCATAATTGTTGTATTATGCTATGACTTCCTATATGGAGAAATAAAGAAGGTGAGAGAAGGAAAAATAAGACGGTAAGTGGGTAAGTGTTACTAAAAGAGAAGAATTGGGAACAATACGATGTGAATTATTTTCGTGCTTGAAACTATTTTGACACTTTCTGTTCTTGAATTCTATACCCGTCCAAAAGCCCTATGTGACTTAGGAAAACTTATTCATGGATTGACATGATATCAAGTGCTAGGATTTTGCTAGGATAATCAATTTACCTATATAATTTATTAATGGACTCATATATTTGAAAAGCTTAATCTTTATATACTTTGTAATATACTAAACTTAGATGTTTGATATTGAAAGTAGTAAGTCATTTATATATCATGCCAGGATTATGTGTAAATATGAAAATGCCTAGTTATGTACTCCAAAACCAATCTTTTTACCATACTTACTCAATAGTCATATTTTACTTTTTGGTTTTTATTTTGCCTTACTTGAGGACAAA
The DNA here is from genome assembly GCA_025698475.1 of Gossypium anomalum. Taxonomy (NCBI): domain Eukaryota; kingdom Viridiplantae; phylum Streptophyta; class Magnoliopsida; order Malvales; family Malvaceae; genus Gossypium; species Gossypium anomalum. Next base: position 26,426,650 of record CM046966.1, read on the forward strand.
CAATGACTTAAGTGTAGGGGAGTTTGATCTGTCGTAATTTGGTGTAGCATATTAAACTAGTTTTCGTACTTGAGGAGCATGAATACAAGCACTTTTATTATGTTTTAATTAAGTTTTTATATTTTAGTTTAAATTCAATAAAAAGTGTATTTTGAGTATTTTATTGACCTTAGGGGGCGAATGATGCCTAAAGGAGACCTAATGTACTTAGTAAGTGTGCAGTAGACCATTCAAGGGTGTAGAAACTCAATCATGGTCGCTGTGTTGCAACACAGGAAGTTTGATGTCGCAACATAGGGAGCAGAATGTAAAAATCTCGAGACTGCCTTTAATGTCGTGACACAGCCAAGGAATGTCGCGACGCACCCCTGAAGATACCCTGAACCTGAGCATACTGGCTTCGATGTCGTGAAACAAGTACTAGAGTGTCATCGCATCAACATTGTACGAGAAATACTTACGAGCTAGGGGCGTTTTAGTCTGCACAATGAAAAGTTAACACGAGAACGTTAGTTGACTTAGGTTTGAGGATGGCGACAACCCTAACTCTATTAATAGGCTCTTAAAAGACTTGTTGAGGACAATTATTACATTCTAAGTTTTACATTGTAAATTTAGTTTTTAGTTGTTCCTTTCTTTTAGGCTCTAGGTTTATTTCAGTTCTTTTCTATTTGTGTTCTCCAGAGAACATGAGTTGTAAACATGATCAAACTACTGTGGATTCTGTGCTTCAATCAATACAATTCAGGTTTCTATTAAACCTTTCTCTTGATTCGTTATTTATGTTTATCTTTATCATCAAGTTTATTGTGTTCATGAGATCAGTTAGGAACTAATTCACTTATAAGGGATTAGTGAGTGGAAGTGTGATTAATTTATTACTGTGTAGGGTTTTCTTAGCAGATCAACTGTTTAAGAGAGGAAGAGATTAAACCCTAGGCTTGATGACCCTATGAAGTGATTTAGGTGGGAATTAACCTAAAATTGGTATGGCCTATCCGTGAACACCTTGTCCCCAAACTAGTCTAGACTATGAGGTTGAGAGATAAGTAGTCTTGTCGACTCATTAGTTTAATAGAAGATCGAGGGATCCTGCTAGGATAATTACTAGTTGATTGAGTAGAAACCCAAAATATGAATTAGTTATGACCACCGAAGCGAGCTAATCACCCATGTTAGGATTGATTAAGTTTATAAATTAGTTTTTCGAAGTCCTTTTTATTTAGGTTTTTGTTATTTTCATTTCTTTATTTATCAAAACCCAAAAATCCTTATTTTAAGTTTTATTGTAATATAATTTGCTTAAAGTACTAATTAGATATATTTTCTTTTAGGTTAGAATTAATCTAGTAACTCCCTCCCTTGGGTACGATCCTTGGAGTACTCACCCACTCCGTTGTAATTATATTACAACCTGACTCATACATTTGCAGACACCGCCTTGAGTTTATATCTTTTAGTTGAAGTATTCATACTCTGGACGCTAGTAAGTCCGGAGGCGGTCACAATGTCATTAGACGAACACTTATTAAGTAGCTTTCATAATGATATATAATTAGGGAGAACTTAGGCGCAATAGTTTAGTGGAATGACTTCTTGACTATAATTAATAGATGAAAAGTTGGAACATAATTATAAATTATTTGAGACCTAATTATATGTCCAATCAGTCCCCCTCCGCTAGCTCTTTGAAACCATGAATGAATTGCATATGATACCAAATAGATAGAAATGAATAGAAATAAATGGAAATGATGAAGTAAGAGAAATGGATCGCATTCACAAATGAATGCATTTTTCTCACTAAGTACAACAATAACTTGAGAATTAATTTAATGTTTTTTGAATTATTATTTAACTAATTATAATTAAATGGTTGAAGTACAAAAATGAAATTAAATTAATTAATCATTATGAATATATTGTATTAGGAAATTAAATATATTTCCTTATAGATTTTTTCACGGTAAAGTTGCTATGACTTTAATGGAATTAGAATTAGGTTGAGAAAATTATTTAATGAAGAAATTAATTTAGCTAATTTAATTGATTAATTTAATTGAATATATAATATTTATTTTTGGAAATAGAAACTAAATATTGGGTTGGATAAAATTATAAAATGTTGGTCACAAGTCCAGGAAATACATATAATTGAACCTAATACATTATAGACACAATGCCTCTCATAGAATTAGTAAGGGGCAACAACCCTAGAAATATTTACTAGGGTGTGCCGCCCACCTCCTACTCTAGTTAGAGTAGGAGCGTTTTCTTTTAAATAAATATTATTTATTAAGGGCTTGTTCAACTAGGATTCTTGTTTCTTTCCCTATAAATAGATGGCATCAATTGGCCTAAAATACACACTTCACAATTATTTGAGTTATCGTTATTTTGTTAGAAAATAGTTGGTTTAGAATAATTTCAAATTGAATAATTTGAACAGTTTGTTTACAATAATTTGCAATGAAATAAGTTTCTCAAGCAATTATACTAGCACTAATATACCGAATCCCATCATAACTATGCAGTTAAGTATGCTAGGACAAAAGTATTACTAAGATGAGTGACCTCTTAAGAAGTTCTCGTATTGCACCCCTCTTGGATATATTTAAACTTTTGGGATTGTTTTAGGTGTTTTACGTGATTTCCTAGAAGTTTGTTAGGGGTTAATTTGAGCTTTCGGGATGATGTTTTTAGGTTGTCATGTTTTTTTGGTTCTTGGTTTGGGTGTGTAAGGTGTTGGTCTTGTTTTGTTTGTTTTTTTTTATCACTAACATTTTAGTTCCTTTTTTGGGTTTATAATATGTTCTTCTGGTTGAGCAAAAATAATACAATTATGTGAATTTGTCTTCTTGAATTCAATTCAATCAAGTTTTCAATATAAAATAGATTTACCGGAGATTTTCTTGACGTAAATTTATTTTAAAAATAAATCTTTTCAGATAAACAAACTCGGTCATAGATCCTTGCATGATCACATTTTGAATTTAATGAAGTGCTATTAAAATTTTCAAATATACACTTTAAGAGTCTAAGGTTTTCGGTTAAAAGATAGCAACAAAATATGATATATTACATGATCTGGGCAATGCAACTAGTACTAACATTAAAGATAACATTTTATTTTTAAATATTTTATTTTTAATATAATTAATTCATACACTCAAGTCAAAATAATATAAAATTAGTTTGTATTCATGCGCAATGCACGTGTTAGTTTTGTATATTAAATTTATAATTTATTTTATAATATTAGTTTTTTTTAAAATTTTTAGTTAACTTCTTTAAAAAAATCATTAATAAATTGGAAAAGTAATTTAATTACAAAATAATTTTAAAATTATTTAGCTAATTTAGAATCAGTTATATTAATGTTACTTAATTTTAAAAATATTTAATATTAAAACAATACAAAAATTTATCATATTAATATATAATAGTTTAAATAATATTATTAATAATTTCTTACATATTATTTTGTATATTGTTAAATTAATTTGTTTTAATTTCAAAATTGTTAATATTTGATTTTTTTTATAATTTTATATTTATCTTTGTTCTACTTTAACCAATGAGTGTAAATAACTTATTATATTTGAAAATATAAATTTAATTTGATAAAAGTTATTAATATGTGTCGTTTTTAAAAAATTATATTTTAAGCTTAATAATTTAATATTCATTAATTTTAATTTAATTTAATAAATTCTTAAAATAAAGAGATAATATATTTAAAATCAACTTTATATTTATTATAAAAAAATTTAAACAAAACGGAAGGAATAACTTTTTAAAAAAATAAAAAGAAAATGAGTAATCCACCTCATTTATAAATAAGCACTTTAAATAGAGAGTACAATATGGCAAAACACTATAACCGCTACTATACTGTATATAAATGATTTGGACAGCAAGTTTGGTTATTGATTATGCTGTTAAAATATAATAGTATAATGATTTATTCAACTTTTTATTTTAGTCGTTTATTTAAGTTTTCACTTTTTTATTCTTTAAATTTGTCTTTTTTATTTATTAAATCACCTAAATTAAATGGAAAAATTAATATTTTTTTAACTTTATTAACGTTGCATGCACGTGAATTGCCACATAGATGACATATCAGTATTTAATTAATTTTTTAAAATTTTAAAATATATAAAAAACCTATTTTTAAAATTTTAAAATCATTAAAATTATTAAAAGTTTTAAAATTATAAATTTTAAAAAATAATTAAATGTTAATGTGTCATTTACGTAGCAATCCACATGTATTGCATGTCAGAAAACATTAATTTTTCATTTATTTTAAAGTTATTTGACAAAAAAAGTAAATTAAAGGGTTAAAAAAGATAAATAAAATTAAATAAAAAACTATAATAATTATTTTTAAAAGAAATTAGAGGATAAAACAATCATTATGCTAAACATAATCACCGACCCCTCAAATCTACACACAGTATATATAATTAGTCTCAACGTACCAAGAAATAGGGAGATTGAGAGGATAAATGCATCGCTGTCTATGAATTCGTAAAAGTACAAACACATGGGAGTAAGCAACTTTGGTGCATGTTTGGATTGGCATAATAAGGATAATATATGGCAATATAATTGCTCAACCACATCGTCGACTTCGTCGTGTTCGTGGACAACAAACCTTAGTTCAGAGACATATCGGGCCCTTTCCTTCTTTGTTTTGTAAGAGAGAGCTCGTGAGAGGTTTGGCTATAAATGCCTTACTTGACATTCACCATACATACTATTTATATTCCTCAAACGCTATTAAATTTACGTTGACCGTTTGTCACACTTGTAATTTTGATATCCTATTTTTTTCTTATACTTAAACAAATCATCTTACCCCTAGACTTTGGTATTCATACCTTAGATCATGCTTGTTGGAATGTTTTTATCCTGTGTTATTATTATTATTATTATTATTTAAACCCACTGAAATTTAGTTAAAAGCATCATTGAGACTATTTGGATTGCATTTTGTCCCTCTACTAAAAAATAAGTAAATTAATCTCTATATGTTAGATTAAAAAGTAAATTGATCATTTTATTAAAAATTTTATCTATTTCTATTGAAAGAAATTGGTCCATGTACGTCACCATGAGGTACTGTGACACGTCATGTCTCATTGTCTAGTTATTTCATCAGCCACACAAGTTTTTAACAATACAAATAGATGAAATTTTTACCAAAAAAACCAATTTGCACTTCGACCTATGGAGATTAATTTACTCTTTTTTTTTAGTAGAGGAGGCAAAATACAATCTGACTCTTGCTATAACAGCCTTCGTTATATTTTTACCAAAATTTGGTTATTAACTAAATAAGAAGATGCTTCTCAGCGACATGCAACACCAACAGTTTCTTTCAGAAATTATTAAATCATGAATGTAATAAAAATGTGCCTATGATCCGCAGCAATCAGGGCTTCCTCATCCCCTCCCGACTGTTAAAGCACGCGCGCATCTGTCTGTTTCCGTAGCCATGTTCATAAACAATGATTTCTCGTAGCACGTTGTGGGATTTCAACATCAAATTTTGGATCCCCTAATCTACAAAGAATCGTGAGCTTGATAGGGATTTTTCCCTTTCCTGCCCAACATGATTAATGAGCTATATATGTCGACGGCTAAATATAGTGTATTAAGTAATGAGCTCTGCAATTAAACATAAATATTATTATATTATTGAGCTTCAATTTAATATTTAGTCAATCCAGTTACTTTCAGCATGGAAAATGCAAGATGGAAATGGTTTGATATTTCTCCCTTTGATCTATTCCATTTTGGACTCATTTGTTTGAAATGTAATGCAGGACCTGGTAAATTTCTGCAGGCACAAACATTTGAAAAATTAAGGACTGATATTTGATAAATAATCTCTCTAATTCCAACCCTAGCAGCTACCTACATAAACCTTCTCTATAAACATTAGTGGTGGATAAATACCAATAATTTGCAGAAGGAGGTGCCGGTGAAAGGAAACTGAATAAAACATCAAATCATAACCATATACAGTAATAGGGTCTTTCTGATATAGATGTTTAGCATATTCTTCGACTCAACACCAGAGCAAAAAAAGTGGAGACAGTGTCGAATATTCTATCTTCTGTTACAATCATTAATCAGGGAAACGGGAAAGCATTGCAGATTTGACTAAATCATGGCGTGATGGACATACTCTCCACCATCAGTACCGTAAATATATGTTTTATTATCACATTAAAATGTTTGATGTTGGCTTGATTCATAATGTTGGCACGATAAATTTATGGGATCATCCCCTTCTTTTCTTCATCATTATAATCCCAGCTTGTGAATGTATATATATGAAATAAGTTTGATGTAAGCTACAAAGTAGAGATACCGTTAGAGGAAAAGGAGTTCGCAATATGAAATCTTAATTTATTCGGTCCCATACGAGTAGATAAGGGCATTAATATCTTAACATGGTTTTTGTCTGCTACGTAATAATTTGAGATTCTCCGATTGATATTGCCATTTTGTCAATAAATTCAGAACAATAATAGAAACACACTTCACACATCTAAGGATCCTAGGTCAGTTTTCTAAATGAAATTCACGTTGAAGCTTGTCTTGAGATATTTGTTCCACATTTTGGAACAATTTTCTTTCTTAAGCCAAAACATCATTATTGATAAATTATTACGAAAATAATGGCACAAAAGTAGATGGGGGTTTTCTATCAGTAAAAAGTAGACGGGGGTTTTAAAACATATTGTAAAAAGAGAAACCTTATTCATTGATGCAATCAATGTCAACAGGGTACTTTTGATCAAACTTATAATCAGATGGTTTGGTTGGTAATAAATGAAAAAATGACTTAAGATTTTAAATCATCATAGTGATAACTTCATTTTAAAGGATTTTTTCATGTGTGAGGTGACTCAAATAATATAGAATATACTATAAATTTTATTATAATATGGAAATCACATATTTAAAATATTGATATGTGTTTAAAAATAACATATAATAAATAATTAAATATAAGGTTTAAAACTAATAATAATAACAACACATATGTAATATATATGAAATTAAAATAATAAGAAAATAGCTTAATTTGTGAGTAAAAAAATTGAAATAGGTAAACATACCATATTAAGATTATTAAATCCACTCTAATTATTTATCATGTTATTGTCATTTTTCTATAGTACGTAAAAATGTTATCATGTTTAAAAAAAAATTTAATATTAAAATTCTATTTTTAAAAAAATTAATTATCAAGTTGACTTCTAACTCCAATGTAATCAATGACATTATTTATATACACAAATTTGGTGAAAGAAAATATTTTTTGTTAAAAGTTCTTTTTAAAAAAAAATTACTCAAGAATTTGGTGATAAAGAATTTGTTGCTTAGCCCATTAAATATGTTAATTTTAGTTCTTTTTATTTAAAAAATATATAAAAATATGAAAAAATAAAAAATGTAATTAAAATAATAATAATAATCATTTAATAAAAAAATATATTAATCATTTCTTAATTATTACTCGATTCATATATATATATATATATATATATATATATAAATAAAGAAAGGAGCATGAGCATTTTAGGAAACTTAGAGTTCTAAGTTAGTTCTTTGAGTTCCAAAATATTTCATTTTTTTCTAGTTAGATTTAAAGTGGGTCTCATTTTTAAATATAATTTTTTTCATTAGTAATAATTAAGTTTTAAAGATAGACATATTTAAATATTATGCATTAAATTATATTTAAATTTTATATGTATTAACTAAATTACTTATAATTAACGAAATATTTTAACTAAACAATGAGGGTATATGTTTTATATATGTTTCCATCCATAAAAGAATTGTGTGTCTAAATTTAGCATTTATACAAATCTTTATGCATTGGTTACTTTATATGATATGCATGTATTGTAGTATTACATATTAAGTTTAAACATTATATGTGTCTTTATATAATCATTTTATAATATCATACTTATAAATATTTATATTCTTATACATGTGTAGATGGGGTGAAATTTATTAAATTTCATTTATTGAAGTAGTCAATTTTCAAATTTGAAAAATTAATCGACTTGCTATGACTTTTTGAAATGTGACCCAGACATTTTTGAGTTGAGCCCCATTTTTCCAATTCACTTTTTTAGTATCACCACTTTTAAAGAACTTATTAGTTTCAAACTCTTAAAGGTAGAATTAAAACTGTTACCTTTATAATATTGTCAAGCGATAAACAAATGAGGTGTTGGAAAATCCAGTTTAGAAAACGATCTTCAGTCACAACAGAAAATTAAAATTTTGAAAATCCAATCGGTTTGTGATACTTAAAATAATAATTTTTTTTAAGAAAATACATGTGCTTTGTGTCAAATTGTAATATAAATTGGTTTACAACAAAACCAATTCATTATTATTTATATCCAATTGATTTTACGAAGAAAACATAAAAAAAGGAGTGATTTTGAGCTTGGATTGAACCAAAATGTTGAAAGGACTTATTTGGAATAAAAGAGAGAGATGGATGGAAAAGATGGAGAGTGACGGTTGGGGTTTCAAAACAAAAAGATGAGCATTTATCATATTTCTCCATTTTTTTACACTAAAATATCTCATAATTTTTAATTAAAGATGGACAAATTGCTAACTAGTCCTGTAACACCTCCAAACCCGGCATAAACGCTATGGCCGAATCTGGCAGCGTCACATGTCAGTGCTTTTAGAAAAACCTTAGCAAGTTAAAAATCGTTCAGTTTGTTATCTTTACTTAATTCGTGAAATCTCTATTCCAATTATTAAGTGAAAACGTTTCATTAACGCGGAAGCTAAAACATCATTAATTCATAAATCAATAACTTAACAATTTAAATTCCCAAAGTAAACCCAAAAATAGTTCGAGTCCAAATACATATTAATCCCAAAAATAAATATTTAAACAAACCAGACAAAATAAAGTGTTACTCAAAAATCCATAAATGTCTACCAGTGGTCACCATCGAGCCCTCCGTCACATCGATCCATTTACTGCTGAGGTTTACCTGACAGACAAAATAAACAAAGGGGTAAGTTTTCGCAAACTCAGTGTGTACATCCGCACAAACAACATGCATACAAATAGATAACAAAATACTGATATTCGGCCTTAGCCATACAGATATCGTATACATAACAGATCAGATATCAAAAATATCATGCCCACCAACCCTGCACACCATCTCCGTCCAACCCAACACACCATATAGGGATAAAATTGACCCACCCAGCCCTACACACCAAGTATGGGGATATATTCAACTCATCCAACCCTACAGACCAACTGGTACCGTAAAACAGTACATAATAAATACACGCAGCATGGCTGCCAGATAACAGGATAATCGCCTCTCAGACTTTCTTCTTTTCACAACAATCCCAGCCCAATGCCTTGCAACATAAATAGCATGGCATGCTTATATGCAGTTATCAGATCATATGTCATGTCAGAACAGATATACAAAATCAGACAGATATACAAGCTTGTATTAACATACTTTCACATACAATGTAGTAATCAAACAGAGTATGGGGTCTAAGTAACGCTTATCGCCCCTACAGTCAGGTCACAGTCGACTTAGGCGACCCATGCAACCTTACAGAACATTTCAAACAATTTGGGCTCACATGCCAATATGCCCCGTGTGGCCCACATGGCCCAAGTTGGCCTTGCCCGTGTGGATCACATGGCCTGGCCCAAACTTTCACACGCCCGTATGGCCTACAAGGCCCAAACGGTCAAGCCCGTGCCTCGCACACGGCCTCGCCAGCCTCACACACCCGTGTCCATCGCTCACATGTGGCACACGTACGGGATGGCTCGTCTGTGACACGCCCGTGTCTCGCGACGCAGGCTACCACACTGATCGTGATTTTTCGTGATAAGTTTTATAAATTTATAATGAATCGTTCTTGAAACTAACTATTATCACGACATAGGCAAGTGAACCTATCGAACAGTAGTATAGCTTTAGCAAGACCGGATTGTCGAACCCAAAGGACTAGGAGTACTAGTAATGACTGTCTTTTTATTATCTAGCCGAAGAAAAGAGGTTTGTTTTAACTAACTAATTAAACTAAGAACTTGCAGAAAATAGAATTGGGAAATTACTTTTGGGGAAAACGATTGATTGAGACAATACCTAAGGAAAAATCCACCTAGGCTTGTACTTGTTATTCTGGCTCCAAACCGGACGATTTATTCATTTAACCTGTTCCGTAGAAATCTCTAAGTTATGTTATTATCCCTATTCAAGACTAATAATGTCTAATCCCTAGGTTGAATAACCGAGGCTTTTCTCTAATTAACACCCTAGGGTTGCATTAACTAGATCTATGGATTCCCTTATTAGGTTTCACCCTAATCCGGCAAAATCTTGTCACCCTATCTCTAGGCGCGCAATCAACTCCGCTTAATTAAGACGAAGTTACTCTTAGTCAGGGTCTATTCCTCCTCCAACTAAGAGTAGTAACTTGAAGTGATATCCAAAAAAACCAAAACAAGAATTAAGAACACATAATTAAGAACAAGTCAAATATTTATCATACAATTTAGAAATAATAACAAGATTTCATCATAGGTTTTATCCCCTTAGGTATTTAGGGGTTTAGTTCATAGCTAAACAAGAAAACATCTCAGAATAACAATAAATACAAAACATAAAGAAAACCCAAAACTCTTGAAGGGGAAATTGAGGAGAGATCTTCAATCTTGATAGTGGATCCAGCTTCTGAGATGGATCAATCGGCTTCCTTGGAGTAATTCCTTACTCCCTATTCTCCGTCCCCCTTTTTCTTCCTCTTTTGGGGTGTATTTATAGGCTTTGGAATGCCTTAGAACCCTCAAAAGTGGCCTTTTCTGAATTAGACTCAACTTTGGTTCGGCAAGGACACGCCCGTATGACACGCCCGTGTGCGATAATTTTAGGCCATGTTTGAGCCTGTTGAATTGGCACGGGCGTGTGTTCTAGCCATGTGAGTCTTGTTTCAATTCTGCCAGATTAACACGGCCGTGTGAGCTGCCCGTGCGAGGAGGTCCAGGCAGTGTTGATTCCGTACCTTGGCCCATTTTCTTCGTTTTTGGCCCGTTTCTCATTCCTTTCACTCACCTATGCTTACCTAAGGACAAAACATGAAATTAAGGCATTAGGAGCATCGAATTCACCAAATATAAGGAGAAATCATTCATAAAATGTGTTAAGCAAGGGGTAAAATTATGTATAAATTACGGTTTATCACACACGGACAGTGTGGCGTTGACAGGCCACTTTTCGGCTTTTGCTGAAACTCGTCTTCTGCTTAATCGGAGTACACACCTAGTTCGTTTTCACTTCTAATCCAACCACGAGCACTCCAAAGCCTAAAATCGACAATATCAAGCCCAATATCAGTCACTTAAATCGACTTCCTTAAGAACTGCCAAATCCTGAAAGAGAGATCTACTTACCTTCAATGAATACGGTGATTCCTCGCTATTTAGAACCGTGATTAATGATCCACAGAATCTTGAATATCCCCTAAACAGAAAACAAAGACCCTCTTAAATGATCTCCAAAGAAAATCACGCAAATAATAAAACGATACTTACCGAATCGACAGAACTGCTAGCAATATGCCTAAGCTTATCGAGAAAGAAGAAAAATGAAAGAGAGGGGGAAAAAGAGAAAAGAATTTTCGGCAGTGTAATACCCCCTACCCGTACTCATTGCCGGAATAGGGTACGAGGCATTATCGGAGTTTACGAATTTTTTTTTTGAAAAATTCAATATAATCCTTTATACAGATATCTAGCCTTCCCTGTAATATTAAATCAAAACCAATCCACATCAACCAAATCAATTCAACATATTTTCAAGATAAATTCATGCATATTTATAAGATAACGTCATCACAAATCTAAAATCAGGTTTGTTAACCATACTAATGGCTAACTTTACATTCATTTCACGTTAACATTTACTTTGTTAGCTTATACATGCCATTGATTTCCAAAATAAAGTTTCTTTATATACCAAATCTGAGATTGATAATGTGATGTGTCTCAGACCAAATCCGACCTCCGAGCTCTTAACACTACAAAGCAGGGAAAAGGAAATGGGTAAGCACTTTGTGCTTAGTAAGCTCATGTAACAAGAATTATACTTACCTAATATTTTCTGTTACAATACAATAAACATTACATATATCCATTCAATGCATCATTACCCTAACATGCACAAACTCAACATTCAAGTTAGTACAATAATTTCCATGTATCAATAATATATATCATGATTGATGAGCTCATCATTACTATGATTTCCATTCCTTTGTTATTTTTCCATATTTATCCAAATCGAATTACTCGAAATTTCGATGGATTTTTCAGAGGTACACTTTTAGTGTACAAATTCGTCCGTCAATTCATTTCATGCGCGCATTTTCATTTCAAAGAGCACACTCCATGAAACCTCAACCTTGCGGCGGGATTACCATCCAGCTAAATCCACGCAATATAAACTCATAGAGTATTGTCGGGATTACGGTCCGAGCTAAATCCTGCAACGACAATTACTCTAATGAGCTTGAATCTGAATTACCAGTCCAGGCTAAATTCAGACCCTAATTCGGATTACCCGTCCGAGCTAAATCCATTTTACACATATTCTTCTGGAGGGCTATATCAGGATAGGATCACCCGTCCAAGCTAGATCCTTTTTACCGTCAATTCCTTTTCAGAGATCCATCGAATTTTCCTTTCATTCAACCGGGATTTCTTCCCATTTTTATCAAATATGTCAATGTTTCATCAATTTTCATATAATGAACATTCAAATCATATTCACATCAATAACATACATTTCAAGTATTTAAGAATATAATTCAAGTTACATGAACTTACCTTGATACTTGTTTGTAAACAATAAAAATCTACTAATCCCGAACTTTTTCCTTTCCTCGATCTAGCTTCGTATTTGAATCTTCCGGATCTAAATAAATAAATTTAATTATCAATTTAATACATTTCATGTTCATATGCAACATTCTCTATAATTCAACTATTATTTATAGTTCATTCAAAACTATCTACTTGAGTCATAGTCACTAAATTATTTATAACTTGAGCTACAGAACTCCAAATTAAGATCTGTTAATTTTCCCTGAAACTAGACTCATATATCTTCTTATCATAAAATTTTCAGAATTTTTGGTTTAGCCAATAAGTACATTTTATTCTTTAAATCACCCCTATTCTGCTATATGACAGTTCTGACTCTTCTTCACTAAAAATTAATTATCTCCTTGTACAGAATTCAAATGATGTTCTAGTTTTTTTCTATTAAAACTAGACTCATTCAGGATTCTATACATATAAATTTAAACCCATAATTATTTTTCTTCATTTTTTTATGATTTTTAAAATTCAGAACAGGGGAACCCGAATTCATTCTGACCTTGTCTCACAAAATTCATTATCTCTCAAAATTTACAAATCCATTGCTTGCACTATTTCTTCTATGAGAAACTAGACTCAATAAGATTTAATTCCATATTTTTTTCATCTTCTAATTCGATTTCTAAAATTTATGGTGATTTTTCAAAGTTAGTCTACTGCTGCTGTCCAAACTGTTTTAGTGCAAGCTGTTTATTACTATTTTTCCCCTAAACTTTTAATAAATGATAATTTCGTCCCTACTCAATTAGCCTCTCAATTGAGATTATTTTTCCCAATTAACACTTTATTATATCACCTTAAACTAGTTTACAACTTTTAGGAATCAGAATTTCAGAAATATACTTTAATTCCAAAAATTTTCACAATTAGGTCCTAAAAATCAATTTCCATTGAAATTACCTAATAAAATCATCTCATAAACAATTTAAAGCTTTAATTTCATTCTATTTCATCATAAACTTACATAAATCAACCATAGTGACTTTCAATTTCATCCATGAAATCAAAAACTAATGAATTTAATAGTAGGACCTAGTTGTAAAAGTCTTAGAAACACAAAAATTACAAGAAAAAGGCAAGGGTTAACTCATTTGGTGTAAACATTATGGAATACCAGCTTAGAGAACCCTCCTATGGCATTTTTAGCTGCTGGAATTGAAGAGAAATGAAGAGAAATCTAGATATTTCCTATTTAGTCCTAGCTTTATTTAGTTAATTTTGCAATATCCCAATTTCGCCCTTAATTCATCAATTTTTCTGCTGTTTTCATGCCCTTGCCATCCAGCCCAAATAAAGTTTGGGTCTATTTGCCTTTTAACTCCTCTCTCATTAGACACTTAAGCTATTTAATCATCCTACCCACTTTTACACCTTTTACAATTTAGTCCTTTTCATTTAATTAACTATCCAAACATTAAAATTTCCTAACGAAATTTTAATACCACATTACTAACATTTCATAAATATTTATAAAATTATTTTTGACTCGGTTTTACAAGATAGATGTCTCGATAACTTATTTTTACCTAATTTCTTCAATAATTTCTTTTTCTAACTAACCACTAAATCGATAAAATTTTTCTATCAATATTTTCATACGATTTTTCTATCATATAAATATTCATGCAAAAATATTGAAATAAATTTCTCTTTAGATCGGATTTGTGGTTACGAAACCACTGTTCCGATAACCTTGAATTTAGGCCATTACAACTCTCCCCCCCTTTAAGGATTTTTGTCCTCGAAAATCTTACCAGTAAAGAGGTTTAGGTATTGTTTCCTCATTGCCTCCTCCGGTTCCCATGTCGCTTCCTCAATCCCGTGCTTTTGCCACAATACTTTCACCAAATTTATCTTTTTATTTCTAAGTTCTTTTGTCTCTCGTGCCAATTTCTTGAATGGTTCTTCACTGTAAGTCATATCCGGTTGAATCTCTACTTCTGTCGGAGAAATAACATGTGAAGGATCTGATCGATATCGTCGTAACATAGATACATGGAAAACATTATGGATTCTATCAAGTTCCGGTGGTAATGCCAATCGATAAGCGACCGGTCCAATTCTTTCTATGATTTCATAAGGCCCGATAAATCTTGGACTCAGTTTACCCTTTCGACCGAATCGGAGGACTTTCTTCCTAGGAGACACTTTCAGGAATACCTTGTCACCGACTTGAAATTCAATCTCTTTTCGTTTAAGGTCGGCATATGATTTTTGACGATCGGAAGCTGCTTTTAGACTATCCCGAATAACCTTTACTTTTTCTTCTGTTTCTCGGATCAAATCAACCCCATGTATCTTCCTTTCACTGAGCTCTGTCCAATATAACGGTGTTCTACATTTTCTCCCATACAAAGCTTCATACGGAGCCGTTTTAATACTGGACTGATAACTGTTATTGTAAGCAAATTCAATCAAAGGTAGATACCTCTCCCAATTACCTTCAAACTCTAGTATACAACATCGGAGCATATCTTCTAATACTTGAATTACACGCTCAGATTGGCCGTCTGTCTGAGGATGAAATGCAGTACTGAAATACAACTGAGTACCCAAGGCTTCTTGCAATTTGTCCCAGAAACAAGACGTAAATCGGGGATCTCTATCTGATATAATGGAGACAGGCACTCCATGTAACCTGACAATCTCAGATATATACAGTTCAGCTAGTTTATCTAAAGAATAATCCATACGTACCGGAATAAAGTGCGCTGACTTTGTCAATCGGTCAACAATCACCCAAATAGCATCTTTTTTTCTCGGAGACAAAGGTAATCCCGATACAAAATCCATAGTGATTCTTTCCCATTTCCATTCCAAAGATAGTAATTGGTTGAAGTAACCCGAAGGTACCTGATGTTCAAATTTTCACTTGCGACATATATTAAACACCTTGATACAAACTCGAGAGATATCACGTTTCATTCCCGACCACCAAGACATCTTTTGAGATCATTATACATTTTATTACTCCCGGATGTGCTGACACGATCTGCATCACTGTGAGCCTCGCGTAGAATCTTCTGTATGAGCTCGAATTACGAGGTACACATACCCACCTCTGAATAATAAACAACCATCGAACCAACTCTGAATTCAGAATCATTACCTGACTCACACTGTGTAACATCCTGATTTTCGGTTAATTGGTGATTCTCAATATTTTGGTAAAGTTTTTTTTTTTTTTTTATTTTTGTAGTGGGATGTGAAATTAATATTTTGAGTAGGTAAATGGGCTTATGGAAGGCCCATGTGTTGGCCAAAACCAGTTGAATTTTTGAAATTTTGGATTTAAGAGTTAGGGGTTTTTGGCTAGGTGACCTTATATAGAGTTATGGGTAAAATGCATCACAAAAGAGCCTCTAGTAAAGTGGCTAAGTGACGCCACTAGGGAGCTATAAGGGTGGCGTGTAAGTGGTTTGGGAGGACATGGGATCGATTCCTGTGTGTTGGCAATAGAAGCATTTATTTTTATGTGCGAGAAAGGGAAGGTGGTGGAGTCCAAGTGGATTCTCACTAAAGAGGAGTTTGGATTCTGGTCGGATGCATGATTTAAGGAGGGATAAGGGAGAGATTTTAGGGATTTGATAAGGGGAGAGAGTTGGCCAATAAGGGAGTCCGAGAAGGAAAATTCGGCTAAGAGGTTTAGTTAGGGAATTTCGGCACTTAAGTATTTTCTCAGGCCGTTTTCTCTCTGAGATTGGTCTTTCTTCTTTTATTCTCTTTTTGCAGCCGAACCTATCATCTCCTACCATCTTTTATCCTTCTCCTTCTTCCAAACCAACCTACTTTCCCTCCTTTCATCCATTAAGTCATACTTTTACCAAACACCGTAAAAAGTCAAAAAAGCATGCAAACATCAAGGTGGTGCCGACTTTTGGTTATCAACAACCATCTTCCTTCTTTATTTTGTTTATCGGTGATCAACTCCCTTATCTCCTAGGGCTAGACAGATTCAAGAAGAAGAGACGGTGGTAAGTGCTCAAAATCTTAAGCAATTTTATGTAAGACTATTAACAAGGGCAAGAAACCCTATGTTTTTGGGAAGTGGCGATTATGGGTATAGGCTCATGGGTTGATTCTTTTATTAATGTTATGATTTTTATGGTAAAGGAGCAGCAGCGCGTATTGACGGCTTGAGTCGATTGAATCTTTGGAGTGGCTAGATCTAAGGCAATCGATGTCGTCGACGAGGTAAGGTTTTTAAGGCTATTATGGTGAATGGCCGAATGAGTAAGTGTTAGTATTAAATGGTTTCCGTTTTGGTTTCATCTATGGAAGCTGATTTATTATTAACGGTTGGTTATAGGAGAAATCGTGTAGAGATCTCGTGGAGGAATATCGCCAAACAGTGTGTAATAAACCCAATTTCGTGGCTTAACTCAATAAATGCCGAAAGCCAAAATCACAAAATTCGGCATCTTGAGGACTTGTGAGCATGCGAAAGCTCATAGGTTAGGTAGATACGTTAAGTTTGATGATCGGGACCATTGAAACAGTAATGGCGCAAATTTCTGCGTTACGGTAAGTTGGGCCTCGAGGGCTAAAATCGGGCCCAATGGGCTTTCGGACCCATTTGGGTAAATTTGATAGAAAATGAAAACTGTTAAATTGCATGTTGACACCGATAGTATTATTATGGAATATAAGATAAGTGGGCTTGGATGACTAAATCGACTACGTAGGGCCCATTAGGGGTTTTGGCCTAATAACTTTCGGTTTAAGCTTAGAAATGGGCCCGAATCATTTGTTTAAACACTTGAAATGTTAGTAATCGATGATGAACATGGAAAACCCTAATATTTGGTAAAATTACGAGAATGCCCTTATAACATGAAAATGACCATTATACCCTAGGGTTAATTATGAGGTTTATACATGGGTTTTGATAAAAATATGTATGATATGTACATGATATGTATGATATGCACATGAAATGTATGATATGCACGTGACATGTATGGTATGCACATGATATGTATGAGATGTAAATGATAGATTTATGATATGCATTTGGGTTGGGTTTTATATGTGGATGGAGGAAATGCAAAAGGGCTTATGCCCTGATTTACACGGAAAAGGGCTTATGCCCTGATTATACAAAGGGCTTTTGCTCCAGATTATTAAAAGAGGCTAGGCCTCGGTTATATGATAAAGCAACAATGCTTTGCCAAGGAGAGTTTGGTTGGGTGGGTCGAGTTATTCCCCACATGGAGAGCTTGGTTGAGTACGGGTGGAGAGTAGCGGTTGGTGGGTCGAGTAGTCTCCCCAAATGGGCTTGCATTCATGCATTAATTTTACATGTGATATTGAAATGGGCCTATGGGCCATACTGTCTATAGAATAAGGCTTCGGCCCAGTAACATGAGTAATAAAGAAAAAGGCTTCGGCCCAGTATTATGATATGTGTGATATGAAAAGGCTTCTCGACCCGATATTATGATATGAATTATAAAAGGCTTGGCCCGATAAAGGTGGTAATTAAGTTTGGGCGTAGGCCCGATGTAGTGATATTGATTTGGGCTCTGAAAGGGGCTTGTTGCACACTGAGTTTTCCCAAACTCACCCCCTTTTCTTTCTTATCTTACAGGTGAGCCTTGACTTGGGGGACTTGGAGCTGGAGGGGATTCAGAGTGGCCATGATGATCGTATTTGGACTTTTCAATAAGTAAATGGGTTTTTTTTATTTTATTTATCATTTATTTTGGGGTTGTAATAAGGCCATTTTAACCTTAACTTTATTTCCTTGCTTTTCTGGATTATTTTGTTAAATGGGCTGATAATAAATAAATAAAATGGGCTAGACTTAGGGCGCGTTTTCAAAATGATACCTACTTTTAAATAACACAACGTCACACATAATTGGTTAACAAAGATAACTACTCAAATGAATTTTCTGACTCGTTTACCAAAGTGTGGCAATGGTTGTGGGCATGTCTAGGATTGGTTCTATCTGGGAGCTTGGTACTTAAGCAGCCTTCATGGCTCACCTCCTCCGTTTCGGATGCCTACCTAGTGCCCAGCCTCCATTCACTTTGGTTAGCCACTTTAGGCGATTTCTAATCAACTAAACGAAACACGAATTTTTAAACACATGTGACACGTCGGATTCGGCCATAAATGTCTAGGCGGGTTTGGGGTGTTACATTTAGTGGTATCGAGCCGGTTGCAACAACTCGGTACATGGATTGGGTCCAAAACTTTTTCAAAACTCAGGGCTAAGAAGGGTATTTTTGGGAAATGGCAGATTTTTCAAAAAAATGTTTAAATTTTACTGTCTTTTATGGGTTTAAAATTGAAAATTTTAACAGAGGTATTATAAATTAGTTTTGGAAAATTTTTTTTTTGATTAAAGGATTGTTGTGAATGGTTGAGGAAAGATGTGGCGATGCTAAATCCCGGCACCAAGTCCTGTAAGTACCCTACTTTTGTTAGTAAATTCGAGATAAAATGTTAAACTGAGGCCCTACTATGATACTGTAGTTAGGGTAGAATTATGAAACAGTAGGATTGGGACTATAGCTAGGCTATTTTCTCGCGAAAACAAACCTCTGAATTGCCATCTTTCCATAAAACATCTCTTAAAAGAAACTGAAATATTTGACTAATTTCATAAAACTCGTGTCGAGAAAATTCGGTATGAGTACAAGGGGAACGCTGGTGGGCGAGGCCGCGGGCGTGGGCAGCGGTCGTGGAAGAGCGCAAGCTGAATCTTCATCCTCAAGGCATAGGCCACCGAGAGACATATGTGCCACGACAACGGAGACTGGTCATATGATCGGTGCGGGGGGACGATGCTTTGTCCCAAGCAATGTTAAGGGTTCTAGAAAGGGTTGCTGGAGCCAGCCTTCGGGGCGATGCGCAGAGGATCTATCTCTGGCGACTCGGGCTAACGGGCGAGAGGTTTTTAGGGCGTATCTGGGTAGCCCCAAGCGTGGCGAGTATTGGTTAGAAGCGGCAGGCGGATTATGGATTTACCTCGATTGCTCGATGGAGCAAAAGGCGAAGGAGCCGTGTCCTTGCTAAGAGATGAGGCATACCGGTGGTGGATCACGATGAGAGTACCCGATCGAGCGTGTGACTTGGGGGACTGTTCAAGTCGCTTTTAAGGGAGATATGTTGGAGCGAGTTATGTGGATGCTCGCACAAAAGAATTTCTGAATTTGGCTCGGGGTAATAAGGCATGCATGCGGAGTATGAGGCGAGAATTCTTAAGGCCGAGTCGATATGCTAGCGGAATAGTTGCAATCGAATATGAGCGCGGCGTTGATTTGAGGATGGCCTCGGCGATGAGCTTAGAGTCTGATAGCTCCACAAAGGGAACGTGACTTCGCTTGCACTAGTGGAGAAGGCCAAGATAGCCGAGGAAGTGAAATGCAGACGGGCAGGCGGGCAGAACTGAGAGGGATCGACCCAGATTTAGAAAAGATTCTAGACCCTCCAGTGCTGCAGATAGAAATGCTAAAAGAGCTAGAGTGGAGGAGCCACTCAGGAATACTTTAAACCCGCAGTATGCAAAGACGTGGTAGAGCACATATGGGGAGTGTTGAAACGTCTTTGGAGCGTGTTTCCGATGTGGGTCCAAGGAGCATAAGTTTAGAGATTGTCCTCGGAGAGCGGCTTCGAGATCAAGCGGCGGAGCAAAGAGGAGTTCAACCGCGAGGGGGGACCACCGCCTCGGAGGGTCGTGGTCAAGGTAGAGGTGGCAACGGTAATGGGCGAGGACGTGGGGCACTGGCGGAAGTCTTGGACAAGTGAGGCTCGACGGTAAACGCACCGGTCTATCTTTGCCGCGACGTCGTGAAGAGGGTGACGCTCGATGTTATAACTGCGTGATGCGTTCTCATTCATAGCAAGCCTTACACCGCTTTGATTGATGTGGGTTCTACCCACTCGTATGTTGCTTGTGATGTATCCGGGCATTGGGTGTGTGCTCTCCAAAGAGTCTCGTGAGTGGGGTATCGGTAATAAACCCTTTGGGATACTCGGTTAGGGTGGATAAACTTTTTAAGGAAGTGCCTTTAGAGACGCAAGGTGAGATATTTGTAGGGGATTTGATGGAGTTACCATTTCGAGAGTTTGATCTTATTTTGGGGATGGACTGGCTGACTAAGCATAGAGCGTATTTGGATTGTCTTTGTTAAGAGGATGGTGCTAAGAACGATAAAGATGAGGAGGTAATGGTCATTGGGAGCGCGAAGGAATTACTTATCTAATGTTGTTTCGGCATTAAGGGCGGAGAAGTTGATTCGGAAAGGTTGTGAGGCATTCTTGGCGTTTATGAGTCAAGTTGAACCTGCAGTGATGACCGTGGAGTCAGTTAGGACCATTAAGGAGTTCCAAGATGTATTTCCGGAGGAACTTCCTGGACTACCTCCGAACAGAGAAGTCGAGTTTGGAATCGACTTGTTGCCTGGAACGGCTCCAGTGTCGATTGCACCTTATAGGATGGCACCAAAAGAGTTGGTGGGCCAAGGCTCGATTCAAGAAGCGTTGGACGGAGGGTTTATAAGACCCGATATTTCTCCATGGGGTGCCCGGTATTGTTCGTAAGAAGAAGAAAGATGGGACCATGCGAATGTGTATTGATTATCGCCAATTGAACAAGCTGACAATTAAGAACAAGTATCCGTTACCAAGGATCGACGATCTGTTTGATCAACTGAAAGGAGCTTCAGTGTTCTCCAAGATTGACCTTCGGTCAGGGTATCATCAGTTAAGGGTCAAAAAAGAGGATATCCATAAGATTTTATTCGAACTCGATATGGTCATTACGAGTTTTTGGTTATGCCCTTTGGCTTGACTAATGCACCGGCAAAGATTCATGGATTTGATGAATCGAGTGTTTCAAACCATATTTGGATCGGTTTGTTGTTGTTTTTATTGATGATATCTTGGTGTACTCGCATAAGCAGAGGAGAAGCATGATGAGCATTTACGGATTGTGCTACAAGTGCTAAGGGAAAAGCAACTTTACGCAAAGTTTAGTAAGTGCGAGTTTTGGCTAAATGAAGTAACCTTTTTAGGGCATGTTGTGTCTGCAGAAGGGATTAAGGTTGACCCTAGGAAGATTGAGGCGATTTTGGAGTGGAAGCCACCAAGGTCGTGTAATGAAATCCAAGCTTTTTGGGGTTGGCAGGATACTATAGAAGGTTTGTGGAAGGATTTTCTGTGTTGGCAGCGCCATTAACGAAACTTATAAGGAAGGGAGCACCGTTCGTTTGGACGAATAAGCAGCAAGAGGCTTTTGAAAAGTTAAAGAAAGTTCTGACTGAGGCACCGGTGTTGATTCAGCCAGAATCCGGTAAAGATTTCACTGTGTATAGTGATGCATCACATGTAGGTTTGGGCTGTGTGTTGATGCAAGAGGGCAAAGTGGTCGCTTATGCTTCACGACAGCTTAAGCCTCATGAGCTGAATTATCCTACTCATGACTTGGAGTTGGCAGCGGTGATTTTCGCACTTAAGATATGGAGGCACTACTTGTATGGAGAGAGATGCATCATTTACACAGATCATAAGAGTCTTAAGTACTTGCTGACTCAGAAAGAGCTGAATCTTAGACAACGAAGGTGGATCGAGCTATTAAAAGACTATGACTGTTCGATTGAATATCATCCAGGTAAGGCAAATGTTGTAGCTGATGCGTTGAGTCGTAGAACGGTGGCAGAGTTGAAGGCGATGTTTGCTCGCCTAAGCTTGTATGATGATGGAAGCTTATTGGCAGAGTTGCAAGTGAGACCGACTTGGGTAGAGCAAATTAAGAGGCAACAGTTGATGGATGAATCGTTGGGTTCTCGGTTTTGAAGAAGTTGAGAAAGGTGAGAATTCGGACTTTGACCGAATAGTGAAGGGTTCTCTGCTTTCGAGGAAGAATGTATATACCAAGGACTCGATTTAAGGATGATGATTTTAAAAGAGGCACATGGTGGGCCTTGTGCGATGCATCCGGGAGGAAGCAAGTTGTATCGAGACTTGCGAGAGCTATATTGGTGGCTTTGGGCTTAAACGGAAGTGATCGAATTTGTGAGGAAATGTTTAACGTGTCAACAAGTAAAGCGAGCATCAACTACCTTCGAGTTATTCTGACCACCAAGATACCACTTTGGAAGTGGGAAAGGGTAACCATGGATTTTGTAAGTGGGTTGCCATTGACACCATCTAAGAAGGACTCGGTTTGGGTAATTGTGGATAGGTGACGAAGTCTGCTCACTTCATACTGTTCGACCGATTACTCACTCCAAAAGTTGGCCAAGTTATATGTGGCGAGATAGTGCGGTTGCATGGGGTGCCGATGTGTCAATCATTTCGACCGAGACCCAAGGTTTACATCTCGGTTTTAGCGGAAGTTGCATGAGGCGTTGGGAGCGCGATTAGATTTCAAGACGGCTTTTCACCCTCAAACAGATGGACAATCGAGAGATTATTCGAGTTTTGGAAGACATGTTGAGGGGTTGTGTTATTGAGTTTAGGGGCAGTTGGGAAGATTACTTACCGTTGGCAGAATTCGCGTATAACAACAATTTATCAAGCAAGTATTCGAGATGGCTCCTTATGAGGCACTATATGGGCGAAGATGTCGTTCGCCTACTTGTTGGACAGATTGGGGATAGGCAAGTACTTGGGCCAGAGTTGGTGGCAGATACTGAGGACAAGGTTAAGGTGATTAGGAATCGGTTAAAGGAGGCAACGGATCGACAAAAGTCTTACGCCGATTTGAAACGTAAGGACGTAGAATATGCTGTAGGGGACATGGTCTTCTTGAAAGTTTCACCTTGGAAGAAGATTTTAAGGTTTGGTAAGAAGGGTAAGTTGAGCCCACGGTTTATTGGGCCTTACCGAATTGTTAAACGGATTGGACCAGTGGCTTATCAGCTGGAACTACCACCGGAACTGCATCGTATCCACGACGTTTTCCATGTATCCATGCTGAGGCGGTATCGATCTGACCCAACTCATGTCCTGCCAGTTGAAGAAATCGAGGTACAGTCGGATTTGACTTTCGAAGAGGAACCTGTGCAAATACTTGATCGTGACGTCAAGGTGTTGAGAAGGAAGACAGTTCCACTGGTGAAAGTACTTTGGAGAAACCATGGCAAAGAAGAAGCTACTTGGGAGACTGAGGAGGCGATACGTCAACAGTACCCTCAACTTTTCGAACAAGGTAAAATTTCGAGGCCGAAATTTCTTTAAGGAGGGTAGAGTTGTAACATCCTGATTTTCGGTTAATTGGTGATTCTCAATATTTTGGTAAAGTTTTTTTTTTTTTATTTTTATTTTTGTAGTGGGATGTGAAATTAATATTTTGAGTAGGTAAATGGGCTTATGGAAGGCCCATGTGTTGGCCAAAACCCAGTTGAATTTTTGAAATTTTGGATTTAAGAGTTAGGGGTTTTTGGCTAGGTGACCTTATATAGAGTTATGGGTAAAATGCATCACAAAAGAGCCTCTAGTAAAGTGGCTAAGTGACGCCACTAGGGAGCTATAAGGGTGGCGTGTAAGTGGTTTGGGAGGACATGGGATCGATTCCCTGTGTTGGCAATAGAAGCATTTATTTTTATGTGCAGAAAGGGAAGGTGGTGGAGTCCAAGTGGATTCTGCTAAAGAGGAGTTTGGATTCGGTCAGATGCATGATTTAAGGAGGATAAGGGAGAGATTTTAGGGATTTGATAAGGGGAGAGTTGGCCGAATAAGGGAGTCTGAGAGAAGGAAAATTCGGCTAAGAGGTTTAGTTAGGAATTTCGGCACTTAAGTATTTTCTGTGCCGTTTTTCTTTGGGAGATTGGTCTTTCTTCTTTATTCTCTTTTTGCAGCCGAACCTATCATCTCCCTACCATCTTTTTATCCTTCTCCTTCTTCCAAACCAACCTACTTTCCCCTCCTTTCATCCATTAAGTCATACTTTTACCGAAACACCGCAAAAGCCGAAAAACTGTGCAGTCAAGGTGGTGCCGACTTTTGGTTATCAACAACCATCTTCCTTCTTTATTTTGTTTATCGGTGATCAACTCCCTTATCTCCTAGGGCTAGACAGATTCAAGAAGAAGAGACGGTGGTAAATGCTCAAAATCTTAAGCAATTTTATGTAAGACTATTAACAAGGGCCGAAACCCCTATGTTTTTGGGGAAGTGGCCGATTATGGGTATAGGCTCATGGGTTGATTCTTTTATTAATGTTATGATTTTTATGGTAAAGGAGCAGCAACGCGTATTGACGGCTTGAGTCGATTGAATCTTTGGAGTGGCTAGATCTAAGGCAATCAGTGTCGACGAGGTAAGGTTTTTAAGGCTATTATGGTGAATGGCCGAATGAGTAAGTGTTAGTATTAAATGGTTTCCGTTTTGGTTTCATCTATGGAAGCTGATTTATTAACGGTTGGTTATAGGAGAAATCGTGTAGGAGATCTCGTGGAGGAATATCGCCAAACAGGTGTGTAATAAACCCAATTTCGTGGCTTAACTCAATAAATGCCGAAAAGCCGAAATGCCGAAATTCTGGCATCTTGAGGACTTGTGAGCATGCGAAAGCTCATAGGTTAGGTAGATACGTTAAGTTTGATGATCGGGACCATTGAAACAGGTAATGGCGCAAATTTCTGCGTTACGGTAAGTTGGGCCTCGAGGGGCTAAAATCGGGCCCAATGGGCTTTCGGACCCATTTGGGTAAATTTGATAGAAAATGAAAACTGTTAAATTGCATGTTGACACCGATAGTATTATTATGGAATATAAGATAAGTGGGCTTGGATGACTAAATCGACTCATAGGGGCCCATTAGGGGTTTTTGCCCAATAACTTTCGGTTTAATTAGAAAATGGGCACGAATCATTGTTTAAACACTTGAAATGTTAGTAATGATGATGAACATGGAAAACCCTAATATTTGGTAAAATTACGAGAAATGCCCTTATAACATGAAAATGACCATTATACCCTAGGGTTAATTATGAGGTTTATACATGGGTTTTGATAAAAATATGTATGATATGTACATGATATGTATGATATGCACATGAAATGTATGATATGCACGTGACATGTATGGTATGCACATGATATGTATGAGATGTAAATGATAGATTTATGATATGCATTTGGGTTGGGTTTTATATGTGGATGGAGGAAGTGCAAAAGGCTTATGCCCCAGCATCAAAAAGGGCTTATGCCCTGAGTTATACAAAGGGCTTTTGCCCAGATTATTAAAAAAGAGGCTAGGCCTCCAGGTTATATGATAAAGCAAACAATCTTTGCCCGGTGGAGAGTTTGGTTGGGTGGGTGAGTTATTCCCACATGGAGAGCTTGGTTGGTACGGGTGGAGAGTAGCGGTTGGTGGGTCGAGTAGTCTCCCAAATGGGCTTGCATTCATGCATTAATTTTACATGTGATATTGAAATGGGCCTATGGGCCATCACTGTGTCTGAGAATAAGGCTTGACCCGAGAACATGAGTAATAAAGAAAAAGGCTTCGGCCCAGTATTATGATATGTGTGATATGAAAAGGCTTCGGCCCAGTATTATGATATGAATTATAAAAGGCTTCGGCCCAGTAAAGGTGGTAAAATTAAGTTTGGGCGTAGGCCCGATGAGTGATATTGATTTGGGCTCAAAGGGGCTTGTTGCACACCGAGTTTTCCCAAACTCACCCCTTTTTCTTTCTTATCTTACAGGTGAGCCTTGACTTGGGGACTTGGAGTGGAGGGGATTCAGAGTGGCCATGATGATCATATTTGGACTTTTCAATAAGTAAATGGGTTTTTTTTATTTTATTTATCATTTATTTTGGGGTTGTAATAAGGCCATTTTAACCTTAACTTTATTTCCTTGCTTTTCTCGGATTATTTTGTTAAATGGGCTGATAATAAATAAATAAAATGGGCTAGACTTAGGACGCGTTTTCAAAATGATACCTACTTTTAAATAACACAACGTCACACATAATTGTTTAACAAAGATAACTACTCAAATGAATTTTCCGACTTCGTTTACCAAAGTGTGGCAATGGTTGTGGGCATGTCTAGGATTGGTTCTATCCGGGAGCTTGGTACTTAGCGACCTTCATGGCTCACCTCCTCCGTTTGGATGCCTACCAGTGCCCACCTCCATTCACTTTGGTTAGCTTGACTTTTAGGCGATTTCCTAATCAACCAAACGAAACACGAATTTTTAAACACATGTGACACGTCAGATTCGGCCATAGCGTCTAGGCCGGGTTTGGGGTGTTACACACTGTGCCTGTTTAACTTGTAACTTCTCATCATTCTTCTGAGCTTCACATATTTGCTGTAAAAATGTCGGTTTAGCTCTCAATTTAGCTAGGATTGAACCATCATCAGTCAGTGATAACCGGGTATTCATAGCTCGTAAAGCAAATAGAGATTTTTGGCTTAAAGCATCAGCTACAACATTAGCTTTACCTGGATGGTAATCAATAATCAAATCATAATCCTTTATCGATTCAAGCCACTGCACTGTCTCAAATTCAAATCTTTACTGTGTCATCAAATATTTCAAGCTTTTATGATCAGTATAAATATGACATTTCTCACCGTGCAAGTAATGCCGCCATATCTTCAGCGCAAATACAATAGCAGCTAATTCAAGGTCATGTAGTGGATAATTTCTTTCATGTGGTTTAAGTTGTCTTGAAGCATAGGCTATTACTTTACCTTCTTGCATCAAGACACAACCTAAACCATTTAATGAGGCATCACTGTAAATAACAAATTCCTTACCCGGTTCAGGCTGCACTAATACAGGTGCTTTCGTTAATAGATCTTTCAATCGGTTGAAACTCTGCTGACATTCATCAGTCCATTTGAACTTTACATCTTTCTGCAATAATCGAGTCATTGGAAAAGCCATCATAGAGAATCCCTGTACAAACCTCCGATAATAACCAGCTAAACCCAAGAAACTTCTAACTTCAGATACATTCTTCGGTGGGCTCCAATTGACAATAGCTGAGATTTTACTCGGATCTACCCTGATGCCTTCGGCAGATACAATATGTCCTAGAAAACCCACTTCTCGAAGCCAAAATTCACATTTACTGAATTTAGCATACAATTGCTTCTCTCGCATAATTTGTAACACAGTTCTCAAATATTCTGCATGTTCTTCTTCATCCCGAGAATAAACCAAAATATCATCAATGAATACTACCACAAATTTGTCTAAATACGGTCGGAATATCCGGTTCATCAAATCTATGAATACTGCAGGTGCATTAGTTAGCCCAAACGGCATAAACAGAAACTCATAATGCCCGTACTTGGTTGTAAAAGCAGTTTTTGGCACATCTGACTCCTTTACTCGTAGCTGATAATAACCCGATCGAAGATCAATCTTTGAAAACACGGTAGCACCTTTTAGCTGATCAAATAAATCATCGATCCGGGGTAACGGGTACTTATTCTTTATAGTTACTTTATTAAGCTGCCGGTAATCAATACACAATCTCAAAGACCCGTCTTTCTTTTTCAAACAGAACCAGGGCACCCCAAGGTGAATGACTCGGTCGGATAAAACCCCTGTCAACAAGTTCTTGCAACTGTGTCTTTAACTCCTTTAATTATGTAGGAGCCATACGATACGGAGCTATGGAGATCGGAGTAGTTCCGGAATCAAATCTATAGAAAATTCCACTTCTCTTTCTGGTGGCAATCCTGGTAATTCCTCTGGAAACACATCGGAAAATTCACATACCACTGGAACTGCCTATATTTTTGACTCAGATACTTTGGTGTCAAGGACATAAGCCAAGTAAGCATCATACCCTTTTTTAACATACCTCTGTCTTTGCCATTCATCAAATCACATCGATATAACCCTTTGTCCGATCGATTTAACCCAAGCAACTCACCATTCGACATTTTAACATAATATATTTATGTCTACAATTTACTACTGCATCATGCTGGGTTAGCCAATCCATGCCCAATATCACGTCAAATTCATCAAATGGCAGTAACATCAAATCAGCCAGGAAACAATAACCTCTTACCATCAGTGGACAATTTTTACAAATTTTATCCACTAACACGGACCGCCCAGAGGTTCGAGACTTTAACCACAAATTCAGTAGGTTCAACAGATAAATTTTTAACAATTGCAAGTTTAACACATATATATGAATGCGTAGAACCAGGATCAATCAATGCAGTAATATCAGTGTCAAGTAAAGAAAATGTACCAGTAATAACATCGGTGCTGAGCTATCTTCTCTGGCACGAATGGCATATGTCCTAGCAGTGCTCGTACCTCGTGCCTACTGCAGATCTTTTGTAGCTCCTCGACTACCACGACATTTACTGGGATGGTCGAGGTGGTCTGCCCCTCGAAACTAGATTACTCGACTTCGATATCTGTTCAACTTCTTTTTCAACCCTTTCTAGACAATCTCTGAGGAAATGGTCAAAAGAACCACATCAGTAACAAGCCCCACTCTTAAATCGGCATTCACCAAAATGGATTTTATTATAGTACTGGCATCTCGGCTTAGGAGTGCCAACACTGCCAACACTGGTCACTGATGGAATAGAAGGTCTTGGATTAGTGCGTTGAGAACCTCGCTCTCTCGCCTCGAATACCCGATGGGTGAGGTAGAAACGATCTTGGTATTTCTTCAATTTTTTGAGGCAAAAATCGGGATTTTCCCATCGGTCTTTTACTAAAAATTCGAGCTTCCCTCTCAGCCTGTTTCTTTTCTTTGCTCAATTCTTCTGCTTTATAAGCTCTCTCTGCCAATGTAGCAAACTCTCGAATTTCAAGAATTTCGATCAGTAACTTAATGTCTTCATTCAACCCTTCTTCGAATCGTTTGCACATTTCAGCTTCAGACTATACCCATTCCCGAGCATATTTACTCAATCGAACAAATTTTCTTTCATACTCGAATCTCGCGATCACATTACCTGCTTGACTCAAGAAATTCTTTTCTCTTTTGATCGAGAAACCTCTGACTAATATATTTCTTTTTGAACTCAGTCTGAAAGAATTCCCATGTAATTTCTTCTTTCGGAACAACTGAATCTTTAGTATTCCACCAATGGTAAGCTGTGTCTTTTAGCAGTGAGACGGCACATTTCAGACATTCTTCTGGTGTACAAGATAATTCCTCCAAAACCCGAGTCATATTCTCTAACCAGAATTCAGCCCGTTCGGAATCATCATCAACTGCTGCTCGGAATTCTTCGGCCCCATATTTTCGGATTTTATCTACAGGAGCTTTCCTTTTTCTGACAGATTCAGTACCTGTACCCTGTGGGATCTCGGGAACCGGTGGAGGAGCAGGGGGGAAAGCTTGAGCTTGCTGCACTACAGGGTTAATTCTTAAATATTGACTAAACCATTCATTCATCACTTGAAAGAAGGCTCGCTTTGCCTCCTCCCCCTGGCCTCGAATCACGGCCTTGTACTACTAGTTACTTCGCTTCCCTCAGTGCTCGTTCGGAGCGGGAGCATGACTCCGGCTTCCTCAGTTGAGCTCGATCGGTAGACATTTACTATAAAAAAAAACACATTTAAATGGTCAGGAGATATCACACTATCAATAATAATTTAAATGGCATGTATAGCTAATCCCGTGTTTGCTACATCGGTCCTAGAACCGACTAAACCGTAGCTCTAATACCAATAATGTAATACCCCCTACCCGTACTCATTGCCGAAATAGGGTACGAGGCATTACCGGAGTTTACAAATTATTTTTTTTTGAAAAATTCAATATAATCCTTTATACAGATATCTAACCTTCCCTGTAATATTAAATCGAAACCAATCCACATCAACCAAATCAATTCAACATATTTTCAAGATAAATTCATACATATTTATAAGATAACGTCATCACATATCTAAAATCAGGTTTGTTAACCATAATAATGGCTAACTTTACATTCATTTCACGTTAACATTTACTTTGTTAGCTTATACATGCCATTGATTTCCAAAATAAAGTTTCTTTATATACCAAAAATCCACGAGATTGATAATGTGATGTGTCTCCACCAAATCCGACCTCCGAGCTCTTAACACTACAAAACAGGGGAAAGGAAAGCGGGTAAGCACTTTGTGCTTAGTAAGCTCATGTAACAAGAATTATACTTACCTAATATTTTCGGTACAATACAATAAACATTACATATATCCATTCAATGCATCATTACCCTAACATGCACAAACTCAACATTCAAGTTAGTACAATAATTTCCATGTATCAATAATATATATCATGATTGATGAGCTCATCATTACTATGATTTCCATTCCCTTGTTATTTTTCCATATTTATCCAGTTGAATTACTCGAATTTCGATGGATTTTCAGAGAGTACACTTTTAGTGTACAAATACGAGTCCGTCAATTCATTTCATGTGCGCACATTTTCATTTCAGAGAGCACACTCATGAACCTCAACCTTGCAAATGGGATTACCAGTCGAGCTAAATCTGCAACGACAATTACTCTAATGAGCTTGGATCTGAATTACAGTCAGGCTAAATTGCAACCCTAATTCGGATTACCCGTTGGGCTAAATCCATTTTCCACATATTCTTCTGGAGGGCTATATCGAGATAGGATCACCCGTCAGGGCTAGATCCTTTTACCGTCAATTCCTTTTCAGAGATCCATCGAATTTTCCTTTCATTCAACCGGATTTCTTCCCTTTTTATCAAATATTTCAATGTTTCATCAATTTTCATATAATGAACATTCAAATCATATTCACATCAATAACATACATTTCAAGTATTTAAGAATATAATTCAAGTTACATGAACTTACCTTGATACTTGTTTGTAAACAATAAAAATCTACTAATCCCGAACTTTTTACTTTCCTCGATCTAGCTTCGTATTTGAATCTTCCGGATCTTAATAAATAAATTTAATTATCAATTTAATACATTTCATGTTCATATGCAACATTCTCTATAATTCAACTATTATTTATAGTTCATTCAAAGCTGTCTACTTGAGTCATAGTCACTAAATTATTTATAAATTGAGCTACGGAACTCCAAATTAAGATCCGTTAATTTTCGTTGAAACTAGACTCATATATATTCTTACCATAAAATTTTCAGAATTTTTGGTTTGGCCAATAAGTACAGTTTATTCTTTAAAGTCACCCCTGTTCTGCAGTCTGACAGTTCTGACTCTTCTTCACTAAAAATTAATTATCTCCTTGTACAGAATTCAAATGATGTTCTAGTTTTTTTCTATTAAAACTAGACTCATTCAGGATTCTATACATATAAATTTAAATCCATAATTATTTTTATTCATTTTTTTATGATTTTTAAAATTCAGAACAGGGGAACCAGAATTCATTCTGACCTTGTCTCACAAAATTCATTATATCTGAAAATTTACAAATCCATTGCTTGCACTATTTCTTCTATGAGAAACTAGACTCAATAAGATTTAATTCCATATTTTTTTAATCTTCTAATTCGATTTATACAATTTATGGTGATTTTTCAAAGTTAGTCTACTGCTGCTGTCCAAACTGTTTTAGTGCAAACTGTTTATTACTATTTTTCCCCTAAACTTTTAATAAATGATAATTTCGTCCCTACTCAATTAGCCTCTCAATTGAGCTTATTTTTCGAAATTAACACTTTATTATATCACCTTAAACTAGTTTACAACTTTTAGGAATCATAATTTCAGAAATATACTTTAATTCCAAAAATTTTCACAATTAGGTCCTAAAAATCAATTTCCATTGAAATTACCTAATAAAATCATCTCATAAACAATTTAAAGCTTTAATTTCATTCTATTTCATCATAAACTTAGATAACTCAACCATAGTGACTTTCAATTTCATCCATGAAATCAAAAACTAATGAATTTAATAGTTGGACCTAGTTGTAAAAGTCTTAGAAACACAAAAATTACAAGAAAAAGGCAAGGGTTAACTCACTTGGTGTAAAATTTATGGAATACCAGCTTAGAGAACCCTCCTCAGGCATTTTTAGCTGCTGGAATTGAAGAGAAATGAAGAGAAATCTAGATATTTCCTATTTAGTCCTAGCTTTATTTAGTTAATTTTGCAATATCCCAATTTCGCCCTTAATTCATCAATTTTTCTGCTGTTTTCATGCCCTTGCCATCCAGCCCAAATAAATTTTGGGTCTATTTGCCTTTTAACTCCTCTCTCATTAGACACTTAAGCTATTTAATCATCCTATCCACTTTTACACCTTTTACAATTTAGTCCTTTTCATTTAATTAACTATCCAAACATCAAAATTGCCTAACGAAATTTTAATACCACATTACTAACATTTCATAAATATTTATAAAATTATTTTTGACTCGGTTTTACAAGATAGATGTCTCGATAACTTATTTTTACCTAATTTCTTCAATAATTTCTTTTTCTAACTAACCACTAAATCGATAAAATTTTTCTATCAATATTTTCATACGATTTTTCTATCATATAAATATTCATGCAAAAATATTGAAATAAATTTCTCTTTAGATTGGATTTGTGGTTACGAAACCACTGTTCCGATAACCTTGAATTTAGGCCATTACAGGCAGCAAGGGGGATTTAATGAAAATGAGCAAACGGCAGAGAAAAGCTTTTGTTAAAAGAAGGAAACAAGCCCTAATTTTCCCTAAAACCCCAACTTAGAATTCTGATAAAACGCAACTCTTAACCAAAACTTGCAGCAAAATAATTCCAAAACCACTGCAAGGATTCAAACTCAGGATCTTGAGCAGACTGACACTCCTCTTAACCATTAGACCAGTAGGCCCATTCTGTTAAGTTTTTACCAACAATTCTTTAAAAGCCCACTAACCTAAAGTAAGGCTTTATTCAAATAAAAACCAAAATTTAGCCCAAGTTAAAGCTTGAACTTGGGACCTCCCAAACACATCCCAGAGCACATAATCACCTAAACCAACAATCTTTTAAGCCAAAATATCACAAAACAAGAGTTCAGATACTTTCACGCCCAACAATCACCAAAGTCGAAACTATAGAAATTTGAGAAGTTACAACTTTACCCCCTTAAAGAAAATTTGTCCTGGAATTTTACTTGATCAGAAAAGGTGAGGATACTACTGACGCATTGAATCCTCTGGCTCTCAAGTAGCCTCCTTCGTGTTATTACTCCGCCACAGCACCTTCACTAAGGGAATAGATTTCCTACGCAGAACTTTGACATCGCGATCCAAAATCTTAACTGGCTCCTCCTCAAACGTCAAATCTGGTCTAATCTAAATCTCCTCTACAGGCACAATGTGAGTAGGAGCAGAGCGATAGAGTATCAACATCGACACGTGAAATACGTCATGTATACGATCCAACTCTGGTGGTAGCTCCAACTGATATGCGACTGGCCCTACTCGCTTCAGAATCTGGTATGACCCAATAAATCGAGGACTCAGCTTGCCCTTACGATCGAACCTCAGAACCTTTTTCCATGGCGAGACCTTAAGAAAAACCATGTCTCCCACAGAATACTCAATGTCCTTCATTTTTAAAGCTGCATAGGACTTCTGTCTATCAGAAGCTGCTTTCAGTCGATCTTGAATCAAGTGGACCTTATCCTCAGTCTCTGATACTAACTTCGGACCCAGAATACGTCACTTACCTAACTGAGTCCAGCACAAAGGAGTGCGACACTTACGACCATAAAGTGCCTCATACGGTGCCATCTGAATACTAGATCGATAGCGTTATTGTTGTGCTTAACTGCGCCAGCGGCAAGTACTCCTCCAAACTACCACGGAAATCCATGACACAACCCCTCAACATATCCTCCAATATCTGGATAACCCTCTCTGACTGACCATCTGTCTGAGAATGAAAAGCGGTACTGAAGTCCAGACGAGAACCCAAAGCCTCATGAAGTTTCTACCAAAATCGAAACGTAAAACGAGGATCCCTATCGGAGATGATCGAAACAGGAACCCCATGCTTTTGCAAGGAGAAGTCCATCCTAACCAAAATGAAATGTGTCGACTTGGTTAATCGATCCACGATGACCCAAACAGAATCCTTCTTAGTGGGTGTTAGAGGTAACCCACTAACAAAGTCCATCGTTACTTGCTCCCATTTCCACATCGGTATCCTTACTGGCAGTAACAAAATCGAAGGTAATTGATGCTCAGCCTTAACTTGCTGGCAAGTCAAACAACGAGTAACAAAGTCTGTCACCTCACGCTTCAACCCTAGCCACCAGTACAACTCTCGGAGATCCTTATACATTTTGTTGCCACCAAGATGCATAGCTTAAGGGCTACTATGCGCCTCCCTCAGAATCGATAGCCTCAAATCCTCATCATTAGGTACACAGATCCTATCTCGAAAATGCAACACCCCATCACTGTCAATCCTAAAATCAGTAGTAGTTCTAGCTTCAACCTGACGGAATCACAACTCAAGAGACTTATTTCCTAACTGCTTATCCTTAATCCGATCCAACCACGACGGTCTAACCTGCAACTCAGCCAGAAGACTCTCATCGTCATAAAGACTCAGTCTAGAGAACATTGCCCTCAAATCGATCCTAACCCTACGGCTCAACGCATCTGCCACCATATTGGATTTACCTGGATGGTACTCAATAATGCAGTCATAATCCTTAAGCAGCTCCACCCAGCGACGCTGTTTAAGATTTAACTCCTTCTGAGTGAGGAGATACTTGAGGCTCTTGTGATCAGTGTAGATGATACACTTCTCACCGTACAAGTAATGCCTCCAGATCTTAAGATCAAAAACCATCGCTGCCAACTCCAAATCATTCGTCAGATAATTAGCCTCGTGAGTCTTGAACTGACGAGATGCATACGCGACCACTTTACCATTCTGCATCAAGACGCAACCCAAACTCACATGTGACGCATCACTGTAAACCATGAAATCCTTGCCAGACTTAGGTTGTATCAGAACTGGAGCCTAAGTCAATACTCTCTTGAACTTCTCAAAGCTCTCATGTTGTGCGTCTTTCCAAATAAAGGAAACTCCCTTCCGTAGTAACTTAGTCAACGGCGGTGCGATCAACGAGAACCCTTCTACAAAGCATCGGTAATATCCTGCCAGACCCAGAAAACTGCGAACCTTAGACACACTCTTCGGCTATTTCCAATCCAATACAGCCTTAACCTTACGAGGATCCACTCTAATCCCCTCTGCAGAAACTTCATGTCCCAGAAATGTCACTTCTCGAAGCCAGAATTCACACTTATTGAACATCGCATATAGTTGTTTCTCACGAAGAATCTTTAGAACCACTCGCAGATGCATATCGTGCTCATCCTCAATCCTAGAGTATACCAAGATGTCGTCGATGAATACTACCACAAACTGATCTAAGTAGGGCTGGAACACTCGATTCATCAGAACCATGAACGCCGCTGGTGCATTAGTCAACCCAAAAGGCATAACTAGGAACTCGTAATGTCTATACCGAGTCCTAAATGCCGTCTTATGCATATCGGCCTCCTTTACTCTCAACTGATGATATCTTGACCGTAGATCGATCTTAGAGAACATAGAAGCTCCCCTGAAATGGTCGAATAGGTCATCTATCCTTGGAAGTGGGTATTTATTATTGACCGTCAACTTATTCAACTGATGATAGTCGATGCACATCCTCATCGTTCCGTCCTTCTTCTTTACAAATAGAAGACACACTAGGCCGAATAAATCCACAATCCAACAACTCTTGAATTTGAGCCTTAAGTTCAATCAGCTCCTTCGGTGCCATACGATAAGGGGCGATAAACACCAGAGCTGTACCAGGAATCAATTCTATCCCAAAATCTACCTCACAACTCGGAGGCAATCCTGGTAATTCCTCTTGAAAAACATCAGGAAAGTCCCTCACAATACGAATGTCTTTAACCTAAGAGTCTACAAAATCAGAAACACTGATGTAGGCCAAGTACGCCTCATATCCTTTCCTCACAAGCTTCTCTGTTACCAACGCAGATATCACATTACTCAGATAATTCTGTCGTTCACCAATCACGACTACCTCATTATCCTCCTCGGTCCTCAGAACCACCTTCTTTTCAGCACAATCCAGACTTACACGATGCTTCACTTGTAACACCCCTATCCCGTAACAGTCGCCGGAATAGGACGAGACGTTACCAGAAATTAGGAATCGGATCAGAACAGTAAAATTTTGAACCTTTTCTTAAATAAAAGATCATTTATTTATATAACTAATAGACACAAACAAAAATCGAATTTAAAACTTATAAAAGTAAACTTCTATAAGATGCCATATTCGCATGGCTCATATACAATAGTCAAAATATCATTCTACTTATAGTCTAACCTATACATGCCATAAGCTAAGTCCAAATCACATGATTACCACAATAGTAGATAGTGTGATGAAGTGTTGACGATCCCCGAGCTAATAGTAAGAGTCAACGATCTACACAAATAAATAGAGAAACATAACATTCAAAGTAAGCTTTCATAAGCTTAGTAAGTCTTAAGCAATTTAAACAGTTGAACTTAAAAACAAACCAAATGATCGAAATCACATAACACTTTCTGAGTACAATACTATTTGGCCGATTATGCACAAACACATATCCTTTTACTCCGTTTATACTCAAACTCATATAAACATAGTATTTACAAGCTTCCGGATTAACTTTAATTCTTTCAAATTTCACTAGTGTATCATTTCTTACCCACACTTACTTTCAACATTCATAGTTAAATGGCATATCAGAAACTATCTTGTAACTTTGCATAATAACTGAATGCACACGTATACAAATATACATATGAATTTACCACATCTTTTCATATGCTTCTCCTTACACATTCTTAATTCTCGTCAGATCAATCTCACATAAATAATATATATATCACATACCTGAATCACGTAATGTGTAATACGAGTTCAACTTATCATCTTAGCATAGGA
This sequence comes from Gossypium anomalum, assembly GCA_025698475.1. Classification (NCBI taxonomy): domain Eukaryota; kingdom Viridiplantae; phylum Streptophyta; class Magnoliopsida; order Malvales; family Malvaceae; genus Gossypium; species Gossypium anomalum. The sequence goes on from CM046966.1 coordinate 26,464,563, forward strand.
TCTCGTAGTCATATACTTTATCGAATTCGCTAGCATTTGGCCTGCGAGGTATAAAACCCGAACATAACACCAGCACGAAGCCTACGGGACTTTAAACCCCGATACAATCTCAGCAAAATTTATTTTATATACTTTTTACTAACTTTGGCCTCATCAAATACCTAATAATTCCCACTTTTCACAATTGGTCATTCGGCCACATTATATACACATAAACATAAGTACATTTCACACTTGCCCATTCGGTCACACCACATACACAAGCACATATATAAGATAATGCTTTTATCATTACTTGCTAATACATCATATACTTTGCTTTCATTTAAATAACCACTCAGCCATATTACATTTCTAAGTAACCATTCGGCCTCACTATACAAGTAAGATAGCACACATTTTCATAAAGGCCATTCAGATAACTTGCACACATTTAATATTAGCCATTTCGGCCTCACCACATATACATATCTTGTACATCAATTTCATCATATCAAAACCACTTATATATCATTTCCTAACGTCACAACTCAATATTCACATATGGTTTTAATCAATATCTTATAAGCAACTCAAACAGTTTTATCAATGTTTACAACATAATCACAATTTCACTACAAGCTGTCTTCCTGAGCAACAGTCATTAAATTATTTGTAACTGGAGCTACGAAACTCCAAATCAAGTTCCGTTAATTTTCCTTGAAAGTAGACTCATATATCCTTCATCCAAAAAAAATTTCAGAATTTTAGATTTGGCCAATCAATGCCAGATTTTTCTTAAAGTTTCCCCTCTTTCACTGTTTGACTAATCTGACCACTCTTCACTTCGAATCAAATTTCTCATTGTACAGAATTCAAAATATGTTCTCGTTGATTTCATTTGAAACTAGACTCATTAAGCTTTAATTACATAATTTTTTTAGCCTCTAACTCAACTCCAACAATTTATGGTGATTTTCTAAAATCACACTATTGCTGCTATCTCAAGCAGATCTATTACAATTTACTCTTAAATTTCCAAAAGTTCAAACACTTAAGAACTTACTAAGATCTCAACTTCCCTTCTTCAATCTCCTAATCACATTAGTAGTTTCACTTACTTTGTAACATTAATCCACAATTCATCTCATAATTCATTCGATAATTTCATCACATAATTTATTAAAATACCATTTCTTTATATTGATTTCAAATACATTCAAGAATTTGAAGCATAATTTCATAGCCAAATGTAATCACTATTCGTCATTTACAAGAAATTCATAGTATTTTATTCGCGTCTTAACTCATGATGCTTTCGGTTATTCCATCTTATCTCATGTATTCAAAATACCATTCACACATATTAGTTCATAAGACATTTGGCTATCACACAAAGTCCTCACTAAATTCATACTCATTCTATTTACCATTACTTAACCGAAGCACAGAGATCATATATCATTCTCTAAAACTCTTTTAGCATATACCTCATTTCCCTGCACAATTCAATCGAGTAAGTTAGCCATTTCCGGCTCATATTATGAACATTATTAATCATTCAAAAATATACATATTTATATATCACATATACTAAAATTTTATTCTATATTCATTTAATCTTTACACACATAAATTCAACTCAATCGTTTAAGAGCTTACCTCAAAAGTTATCGTACGGCTATATCAACTACACGACTACCTTTGTTTTTTCCTCTATCCGAGTTTGTCCCCATAAGCTCTTGATGCTCAATCAACAATTTTTAACTTCAAATTTGCAAACGGCAATGTCATCACTTCACATAACAGAAATTAAATTTCATTACTTAAACTATCCACGGCAATCACCTTCCGAGCACCTTAATTTTCTTTAAGCTAAACCACCTCATAGCATACATATACACATTCGGCTAATTATAAAACAAAATCAACACTCATAACTGAATCATTAACTAAAATCACATTTGGTAATATGCTTAAATAATCTTCAATATTTAATAACATCTAAAACTAATTTGCTTGAGGTGCCATGAATTATTCAAATTGGCTAAATATCACTGAATTTCTAAAATCATGCTTATAACCACTTGGCCGAATTTCACATATCAAAGCCACTTATATATATTATTCAAAGTATTTAACAACACTTAAAAATCCAAAACCATAAAACTCAATTCATATAACACCAAACTCAATGCTAAATCACCCGAGGCACATTCGGCACTAGCACAAGCACACACACATTTAACTTTTATAAAATTCCACTTTAAACAAGCTCCCTATGCTTCCATGATAAAAACTGAATGCTCATCTTACCACCATCATGCATATTTAATTATCTCAAGCCTCTCTTAATCAATTTTATTCATAATAGCATGAACTCAACAATCCATTACTCATACAAAACAAACATAACCGAAAATCCCTTCATGAACTAATCACTCACATGTAACATACTTTTCAAAAACAAGCTCATAAACATATGGATTTTGGTATCAAATTGTCCACTGAACATTCGTTTACTATCTTCTATCCTCAACTCAAATTTCCTCACTCATTTTCACTAAGGCCGAATTTAAAATGCCTCATAGACTAAATTTATCAAGTGGGTTTCGGCTAGAAAAAGAAGAGAAACACAAATTTATCAACAATTTACAAAACCACATCAAATTACCTTCAAATTTGCCTCCAATTAACTGAACGATCCCAAAACCATCCTTCACTCTTCTTCTTTTTATGAACTTCAGCTAGGTGAAGAAACAAATATGAGTTCTTGTTTTCTTCACCCCATTCTTATTTTATTTTTATCAATAACTATATAATAATGAATATATCAATAAAATACTTAAACAAAATACCAATTCATTATTATACATATAAAATATGCTTATTTTGCTCACCAAAACCATCATGGTCGGCCACTAACATTAAAAGTGGCAATTTGACATGCAAACCCACTTATTTGCATCATTCAATAATTAATCACTTAAAATAAGCCATACATATATTCAAAGCTTCTCACATAAGTCCTTTTTATTTAGAAACACATTCAAATTAACAAAAATCAAAGCATTCAAATTTCTCACATGCATGATCACATATTTTAGACATAAAATATTATATTCAATTATTTTTACGACTCGATTTAGCGGTCCCAAAACCACTTCCCAACTAGGGTCAGAATAGGGTTGTCACATCACTAACCAATCCATACCTAGAATTAAGTCAAACTCCCCAAACAAAAGTTTCATCAAATCAGCCAAAAATATTGTCCCTTAGTGTAACATCCCGAAATAGGGCCTAAACCGAACAGTGGTTGCAAAACCACAAATTCGAGGTATAAAAATTTATTTTATTATTATTTTGAGGTTCATGATATGATTGCATGATTGTGTGAAAATATCGTGATGAAATTCTATGCATAAAGTTCTTAAGTTGAGATTAGGGACTAAATCGAATAATTTGCAAAACTTGCAATCTAGAAGTTTTTAGTATGAAATTGCTTTGGAATATTAATTAGGAGGGTTTAAATAACAATTTGACCAATTTCTAATTTCATGCACAAAATAGGACACGGATGAAATTTTTGAAAGTTTAATATGGAAGGGCATTTTGGTTATTTGGATATTAAATGAAATAAAAAGGGAAAAAAAACACAAAATTCATCATCTTCTTCATTAGCACGAAATTTCAAGGGTTCTCCATAGCTAGGGTTTGTTTCAAGCTTTCAAGCTCCATATTAAGTGATTCCAAGCCCCGTTTTTAATGTTCTTTACGTTTTCGGAGTCTCGGTAGCTCGATAAAGCTTATGCTAGCAATAATTTAAGTTAGGGTTCATATTTGGAAAAATACCCATAGGTGAAAAGTGTTTATTTTGATGTTTTATGATAGAATATGAGGTCTTAGATTATGTTAGACAACTTGTGCTACTCGGTTTTACGTAAAAACGAGTAAAAGGGCTTAATCGGTAAAAATACCTAATAGCCATAAGTATATGTTAGAGTGAGAATTTGATTTTGCTATAGAAGGGAAAAATGATCATCATGTCATAAAACATAAGAAAATAGGCTGAAGTTTAATTTACGAGATTTGGGGCAAAAGTGTAAATATGTAAAAGTTTAAGGGCAAAAATGTAATTTTTCCAAAGTTTGAGTAAAGGACTGTTTTGATAAATGTGAATATTAAATAAATTAAATTTGCTATTATAGATCAAGAAGAGAGAAATTCGGGAGTAGATCGAGGAAAAGAAAAAGTAAAGGACTAAATTGTAAAGTTTAGTCACATTTTATATCGAGGTAAGTTCTGATGAAATAAATGCAATATTCTTTTATTTTACATTATTATTGTCAATTTCCAGCATTTATATACTTATTTTATGAGAATATTTAAAGTCGAATTAAAGTAGCGAAGTGATAGAGAAAAAGTATTAGGAAGCCCCGTTTGAACCTTAGGAATGTTAGGATATTGGGGTTGTGCAGACGGACAGACAGAAAATGAGCCATGTAAGTCCATATTAGATATATGGCTTTGGAGACAGGAATGAGCCATGTAAGCCCATATTAGATATATATATATGGCATTGGAGACAGGAATAATTCATGTAAGTCCATGTCGAAGACATGGCATTAAGCGAGATATTGATAGACGAGAACGACCTAGTATCCTTAGTATTTCGAGTGGTTCAACGGGTCATTGTACACGTTAAATTACAGTGAATTATTAGCAAAAGGAAGGTAGATTATATTTATGAATAGTGAAAGGTCGGAGTAAGAAAGAAGGTATGTGAGTAAAGAAGAAGGTAGAAAATGAGAAGTAAAGAAAGTTTATGAGGCTAGGTGACATTATGTATAATTATTCATTATGTTGAATGTTGTAATTTATTTTCTTGTAAGCTTACTAAGCCTAGTGCTTACTCTCTTTATTTTCTTTTTCTTATAGTTTTTATCAAGCCACTCGGGGATCGAAGGAAACATCGGAGACCCGATCACACTATCGAAGGAATCACATTGGTATAGTTAGGCGTTTACGTTTTGTGTATGGCATGTATAGGAACTTGGTTTCTTTTGATATGATATGATCAATGAATGATGTGTAAATACTTGCTAGTGATTATCTAATAGAATGGCTGATGATATACATGTTTAATAGTATGTATGGTTAAGTAGTAACTATCACATGAAAACTATGAAAAATGTGAAAGTAACTTAAAAATAGATTCAAGTATCAGAAATAATGTGACTTTGAAAAATCACTAAAAATCGTAGAGACATGGTTTAATGGTGAATAATATATGAAATTAAAACTCATTGTGTCTATTTTCATATGAAATAAGCAAAACAGGTAAAGGTTTTGTATTTTATAAGATATCTGAGTTTTAGTGAAATAGGGCCAAAGCAATTTCTGGATCCCCTGTTTCAACTTTAGAAATTCACCATAAATTTTAAAACAATAATTAGGTGGTGTAATTTATATGGTTAGAATCCTTGTTGAATCTAGTTTTAATAGAAACGAACTGTATAGTCATATGAATTTTGTAGAGGGAGAAAAGTGGTTCGTGGTAAGTAGAGGTTAGTGCAGTCGAATTCTGAAATAGGGGTAACTTTAACTAATAAACTGTACTAATTGGATAAGTCAAAAATTCTAGAAAAAAATTATAGATAGATATATGAGTCTAGTTTCAGGAAAACTTTACGGATCTTAATTTCGAGTTTTGAAACTCAAGAAATGAATTTTTAAGCAACCATGACGCAGAAAAATAGTTTATTCCGAAAATTAAAACCAGTGGTTTAGAGTTGTTTAAAAGGTAAAATAAGTTTAGTAACACCTCAAGCTTGACTCCGATGATGGTTTTGCGCGTGGGGGCATTACATTTATTGGTATCGAGCAGAGTTTAGTCGGTTCTCGAGCGATTAGTGTGAGTAAAAGTCTAGCTATACATGCCATACGTGTATTTTGATAGTGTGACGACTCTTGACGATTTTTAAATATTTTGTTTTATAGTAATGGATCCCGGCGAGTGGTGATGATGATGATATAAAAGTAATGCGCTGCTCCGCGAAAAGGGCAGCGCCATCGAGAATAGGCGATGCTGATTGATCGGGAGGAGTGACTCGAAGCTCTCTTCCAAGCTTTGAATGATTGGTTTACCGAGTTCGTTAAATGCGAATCGCGATTAGACCTCCACCCCCTCATGATTCTCGGGCTACCCATGTAGCTCAGGCTCCCCAATCACAGTGCAGTGATGATAAGAAAAAGCCACCAGTTGAGAAAATCAGGAAACAAGGGGAAGAAGAGTTCCGAGCAACAAAAGATGATGATGCAGAAAGAGCAGAATTTTGGTTAGAAAATACTATCAGAGTCTTTGACAAATTATCTTGTAGACCCGAGGAATGTATGAAATGTGTAGTATCACTTCTTAGAGACTCAACCTACCAGCGTGGAAGACACTTGTATCAATTGTACCAAAGGAGAGGGTCACTTAGGATTTCTTTCGGGAGAGAATTTCGTAAAAGTACATTAGTCGAGAGGTTTATTGACCGAAGAGAAAGGAATTCTGGAATTGAAACAAGGTAATATGACGGTGATCGATTATGAGCGCGAATTTGTCGGGCTTAGTAAATATGCTCGAGAATGTGTGTCCACAGAGGGCTATCATGTGTAAAAGGTTTGAGGATGGGTTAAATAATAATATCCATTGTCAAGTGGGTGTCCTAGAAATAAAAGAGTTTGTTATTTTAGTTGAGAGAGCACATGTAAGGCGAGAGGAGTATTAAAAGAAAAGGCAAAGTTGAGACAGAGACACAAGATACAAAGAAGAGACAGATGAGCGAGTCATTCCGTGCTACATCCAAAAGGCCAAAGGAGTTTTCTACGAGATCTAGTTTCTCACCGGGTATTCTAGTCGAGAATAGAGGCGCGATTTTAAGGATCCGAAGGCTCGGACCACCTCATCTGCGAGTGTAGGTAATGTTGGACAAGGTAGATCAGGGTGTCCATGGTGTGGTAGACTTCATTATGGTCCTTGTCGGGCAGGTGAAAATGTTTGTTATAAATGTGGTGCTCCAGATCATTTTGTCTGAAAATGTCGGAGATGTGGCTAACCGAGAGGTAACACACAGAGTGCTAGATCCGAAAGTGCTCCTACTAGAGGCAGATCACCGAGGCAACCGGGAGTAGGAGCAAGTAACAGAGGTACCTCAAGAGATTCGGCTGTGAGACCAGATGTTAGAGCTCCTGCAAGGACTTATGCTATCCGTGCTCGCGAAGAGGCATCCTTCCTCGATGTGATTACGGGTACATTTTCTCTACATGATATTAATGTCATTGCTTTGATTGATCCGGGTTCAACTCATTCATATGTTTGCAAGAAATTAATTCCTAGTATAAGTATGCCTATAGAATCTACAGAATTTGTGATTAAAGTATCGAATCCATTATGCAAGCATGTATTAGTAGATAAAGTAAGTAGAAATTGTCCTTTGATGATTAGAGGCTACTGTTTTCTGGCCGATCTCATGCTATTGCCATTTGATGAGTTTGATGTGATTCTTGGTATAGATTGGTTGACTACACATGATGTGATAGTGAATTGTGGTAAGAAATTTATTGAGTTGAAGTGTGAAAATAGTGAAATTCTTCGGGTTAATTCAGAAGAGTCAGATAGTTCATTTCCCATAATTTCACATATATCCGCTCGTAAATGTTTGAGAAAAGGGTATGAAGCTTATCTTGCTTTTGTGTTGAACACTAAAGATCCAGAATTAAAAATTGAATCAGTGCATGTGGTATGTGAGTTTCCCGATGTGTTTCCAGAAGAACTACCAGGTTTACCTCCTGTTAGAGAAGTTGAGTTTCGTATTGTGTTGATTCCAGGTACCACGCCCATTTCTATTGCTCCTTATAGAATGGCTCCGTTGGAATTGAAAGAATTGAAAGCTCAGTTGCAAGAATTAACAGATAAAGGCTTTGTGAGACCCAGTAGTTCACCATGGGGTGCACCAGTGCTATTTGTGAAAAAGAAAGACGGATTGATGAGATTGTACATAGATTATCAGTAACTTAACAAGGTAACAGTAAAGAACAAGTATCCATTGCCTAGAATTGATGATCTGTTTGATCAATTGAAGGAGCTCTTGTGTTCTCCAAGATAGATTTGAGATCCGGATACTATCGATTCATGAGTTAAAGAGTCGATGTCCCAAGATCGCTTTCCGGACTAGGTATGGTCATTATGAGTTCCTTGTGATGCCATTTGGCTTGACTAATGCTCCTGCCATTTTCATGGACTTAATGAACTGAATTTTCGGACCGTACTTGGATAAGTTTGTAGTTGTGTTCATTGATGATATCTTAATTTATTCTCATGATGAGGCCCGAGCATGCAGAGCATTTGAGAACGATTTCTGATTCTGAGAGATAATCGATTTGTATGCCAAGTTCAACAAAAGTGAGTTTTGGTTACGAGAGTTGGTTTTCTTGGACATATTGTCTCGGTGAAGGTATTAAGGTTGATTCGAGCAAGATTTCACCATTGTTGATTGGAAGCCTCCTAGAAATGTATCGGTTTAGAAGTTTTCTTGGTCTTGCCGGATATTATAGACGATTTGTAGAGGGATTTTCCATGATAGCTACCCACTGACAAGATTGCTGCGAAAGGATATCAAGTTTGAATGGACTGAGAAGTGTCAACAGAGTTTTGACAAGTTAAAAACATTGTTGACTAAAGCTCCTGTTTTAGTACAACCAGAACCAGGTAAGGAGTTTGTGATTTACAGTGATGCGTCCATAAATGGACTTGGTTGTGTACTTATGCAGGAAGGGAAGGTAATTGCTTATGCCTTTAGATAGCTAAAGCCACATGAGAAGAACTACCCGACATATGATTTAGAGCTAGCTGCCATTATTTTTGCGTTGAAGATTCGGAGACATCATTTGTACGGTGAGAAGTGCCACATATTCACTGATCACAAGAGTTTGAAATATTTGATGACTAAAAAAGATTTGAATTTGAGGCAAAGAAGATGGTTAGAGTTGATTAAAGATTATGAGCTAGTGATCGATTATCACCCAAGTAAGGCAAACGTTGTTGCTGATGCTTTGAGTAGGAAATCTTTATTTGCATTAAGAGCTTTAAACACTAGTCTAGCCTTATCAGATGATGGTTTTATCTTAGCTGAGTTGAGAGCTAAACCGATGTTTCTTGAAGAAATTTTTGAAGCTCAAAAAAATGACAGTGAGTTGTTAGCCAAAAGAGATCAGTGTGAGTCAGATATAGAGTCAGATTTTTAGATCAGTTCTGACGGTTGTTTGATGTTCCGAGATAGGGTATGTGTACCAAAGAATGATGAGCTTATTTGAAAGATCTTACAGGAAGCACATAGTAGTTTTTTGTCTATTCATCCAGGTAGTACAAAGATGTATAATGATTTGAAGAAAATGTACTGGTGGGTAGGAATGAAAAGGGACATTTCGTTTTGTTTCTAGATGCTTGATCTGCAACGGGCAGTAAAGGCCGAACATCGTACCTTCAGTTTATTGCGACTGTGCTAGTCCTCGAGTGGAAATGGGATCGAGTTACTATGGATTTTGTGACGGGATTGCCGTTTACAGAAAAGAAAGATGCAATATGGGTTGTGATTGATAAGTTAACGAAGTCGGCTCATTTTATCCCGGTTCGTATGGATTATTCACTTGACAAGTTGGCGAGTTGTATATTTCGAGAGATAGTCGGACTACACGGGGTACCATTATCGATCATTTCGGATAGAGATCCAAGATTTACTTCACGATTTTGGAAGAAATTACGAAGGCTTTGGGCCTAAAGTTGAGTTTTAGTCTGACTTTCCATCCTCAAACCGACGGTCGATCAGAGAGAGTTATTCAGTACTTGAAGATATGCTTAGATCTTTGTGTACTAGAATTTCAAGGCGATTGGGAAAAATATTTACCATTAGTAGAGTTTGCCTACAATAATAGTTATCAATCGAGTTTGAAGATGACACCTTATGAAGCTTTGTATGGACGTAAATGTCGCACACCTTTGTATTGGACAGAGCTTAAGGAAAATCGATTCTGGATTGATCTAGTTAAGGAAACAGAAGAGAAAGTAAAATCATCGAGATTGCTTGAAAGCGACTTGCATGGACAAAAGTCGTATGCGATTTGAAGAGAAAAGAGATTGAGTATCAAGTTGGTGACAAAGTTTTTTTGAAAGTATCCCGTGGAAGAAAGTTCTTAGATTTGGCAAGAAAGGCAAACTAAGTCCACGTTTTATTGGACCGTTTAAAGTGATTGAGAGAGTCGGACCATTAGCATATCGGTTAGCTTTGCCGATTGAGTTAGAGAAGATTCATAATGTATTTCATGTGTCTATGCTACGTCGTTATCATTCAGATCCGTCACATGTGATTTCTCAGATAGAGGTTGAGACTCAGCCAGACATGACTTACGGTGAAGAACCCAGTAAGATTCTAGCTCGAGAGGTAAAGCAATTAAGGAACAAAAGTATTGCACTTGTGAAAGTACTATGGAATAGACATGGGGTAGACGAGGCTACATGGGAACTGAAGAGGATATGTGAAAACAAAGACCAAATCTTTTCACGAGTAAGATTTTGGGGACGAAAATCCCTAAAGGGGGGAGAAATGTAACATCCCGAAATAGGGCCTAAATGGAATAGTGGTTGCGAAACCACAAATCTGAGGTAGAAAAATTTATTTTATTATTATTTTGAGGTTCATGATATGATTGCATGATTGTGTGAAAATTTTGTGATGAAATTCTATGCATAAAGTGCTTAAGTTGATATTAGGGACTAAATCGAATAATTTGCAAAACTTGCATTCTAGAAGTTTTTAGTATGAAATTGCTTTGGAATATTAATTAGGAGGGCTTAAATAAAAATTTGACCAATTTCTAAGTTCATGGACAAAATAGGACATGGATGGAATTTTTGAAAGTTTAATAAGGAAGGGCATTTTGGTCATTTGGATATTAAATGAAATAAAAAGGGAAAAAATAACACAAAATTCATCATCTTCTTCATTAGCACGAAATTTCAAGGGTTCTCCATATCTAGGGTTTGTTTCAAGCTTTCAAGCTCCATAGTAAGTGATTCCAAGCCCCGTTTTTAATGTTCTTTACGTTTTCGGAGTCTCGGTAGCTCGATAAAGCTTATGCTAGCAATAATTTAAGTTAGGGTTCATATTTGGAAGAATACCCATAGGTGAAAAGTGTTTATTTTGATGTTTTATGATAGAATATGAGGTCTTAGATTATTTTAGACAACTTGTGCTACTCGATTTTAGGTAAAAACGAGTAAAAGGGCTTAATCGGTAAAAATACCTAATAGTCATAAGTATATGTTAGAGTGAGAATTTGATTTTACTATAGAAGGGAAAAAAAGATCAGCATGTCATAAAACATAAGAAAATAGGCTGAAGTTTAATTTACGAGATTTGGGGCAAAAGTGTAAATATGCAAAAGTTTAGGGGCAAAAATGTAATTTTTCCAAAGTTGGAGTAAAGGACTGTTTTGATAAATGTGAATATTAAATAAATTAAATTTGCTATTATAGATCAAGAAGAGCGAAATTCGGGAGTAGATCGGGGAAAAGAAAAAGTAAAGGACTAAATTGTAAAGTTTAGTCACATTTTGTATCGAGGTAAGTTTACTGATGAAATAAATGCAATATTCTTTTATTTTACATTATTATTGTCAATTTCCAGCATTTATATACTTATTTTATGAGAATATTTAAAGTCGAATTAAAGGCGAAGTGACAGAGAAAAAGTATTAGGAAGCCCCGTTTGAACCTTAGGAATGTTAGGATATTGGGGTTGACAGACGGGACAGACAGAAAATGAGCCATGTAAGTCCATATCAGATATATGGCTTTGGAGACAGGAATGAGCCATGTAAGCCCATATTAGATATATATATGGCATTGGAGACAGAAATAATTCATGTAAGTCCATGTCGAAGACATGGCATTGGCGAGATATTGATAGGCGAGAACGACCCTAGTATCCTTAGTATTCCGAATGGTTCAACGGGTCATTGTACACGTTAAATTACAGTGAATTATCAGCAAAAGGGAAGGTAGATTATATTTATGAATAGTGAAAGGTCAGGTAAGAAAGAAGGTATGTGAGTAAAGAAGAAGGTAGAAAATGAGAAGTAAAGAAAGTTTATGAGGCTAGGTGACATTATGTATAATTATTCATTATGTTGAATGTTGTAATTTATTTGCTTGTAAGCTTACTAAGCCTAGTGCTTACTCTCTTTATTTTCTTTTTCTTATAGGTTTTATCAAGCCACTCGGGGATCGAAGGAAACGTCAGAGACCTCCATCACACTATCGAAGGAATAACATTGGTATAGTTAGACGTTTCGTTTTGTGTATGGCATGTATAGGAACTTGATTTCTTTTGATATGATATGATCAATGAATGATGTGTAAATACTTTCTAGTGATTAGCTAATAGAATGGCTGATGATATACATGTTTAATAGTATGTATGATTAAGTAGTAACTATCACATGAAAACTATGAAAAATGTGAAAATAACTTAAAAACAGATTCAAGTATCAGAAATAATGTGACTTTGAAAAATCACTAAAAATTGTAGAGACATGGTTTGATGGTGAATAATATATTAAATTAAAACTCATTGTGTCTATTTTCATATGGAATAAGCAAAACAGGTAAAGGTTTTTTATTTTATAAGATATCTGAGTTTTAGTGAAATAGGGCCAGAGCAATTTCTGGATCCCCTGTTTCAACTTTAGAAATTCACCATAAATTTTAAAACAATAATTATGTGGTGTAATTTATATGGTTAGAATAATTATTGAATCTAGTTTTAATAGAAACAAGCTTTATAGTCATATGAATTTTGTAGAGGGAGAAAAGTGGTTCGTAGTAAGTAGAGGTCAGTGCAGTCGAATTCTAAAACAGGGGTAACTTTAACTAATAAACTGCACTAATTGGATAAGTCAAAAATTCTAGAAAAAAATTAGTAGATATATATATGAGTCTAGTTTCAGGAAAAATTTACGGATCTTAATTTTGAGTTTTGAAACTCAAGAAATGAATTTTTAAGCAACCATGATGCAGAAAAATAGTTTATTCCGAAAATTAAAATCAGTGGTTTAGAGTTGTTTAAAAGGTAAAATAAGTTTAGTAACACCTCAAGCTTGACTCCGGTGACGGTTTCGGGCGTGGGGACCTTACACTTGGACTTCCAACAGAACGTGCCTAAATAGCTTACTAACCCTAATGGACTGCCCCAACGGACTTACTACAGAAATCTCACTAGAAGTGCTCTCATACGAAATCCCTAAGGTCTCAGATATAGAACATGCAACATAAGAATACGTAGAGCCTACGTCTATCCGTGCAACATAAGGTACATTAAGAATAAAAAATGTACCTGTGATGACGTCTGGAGCATCTCCATCCTCACGACAATGTGTAGCATAGACAACTGCAGGCTGCCTCACCTCAGTCGGTCCAGCACCCCTCTCGGCTGCTCTTTGACCTCGACCCATATCGTTACCACCCCTATTCTATCCTCGGCCCTTAGGTGGCTGCTGTACCCCCTCGGCGGCTGTGCAGTCTCAGCAACCAGAGCTTGCATCTAATTACCCCTCAGTGGGCAATCCTTAACTCGGTGCTCAGTCGATCCACACCTCAAACAAGCCCCAATAGACCTCCAACACTCTTCTGAATGACGTCTATTACAAAGCTGACAGATTGCCACCCCAACAGGTGCAACAGTAGGCCCAACTCTCAGGGGCCTATCAGTCCTATCCTTTTTCTTAGGCCTCATCCCAGGACCAGAAGACTCAGAATCCCTCTTAACATTCTCTTTTTCACGGTTTTGATGCTCAGAGCGCTTCACCTCCTCTGCTATCTTGGCCTTCTCGACCAAGACTGAGAAATCCTGCTCTTTCTGAAGAGCTATCGGAACTCGCAGACTATCACGAAGACCATCCTCAAATTGAGCACAGCGCTCATACTCAGTTGTCACCATGCCCCTCGCATAGCGATTCAGCCTCAGAAATTCGGCCTCATACTCGGCCACTGAACGGTCTCCTTGAGTAAGATTCAGAAACTCACGTCGCCTAGCATCAGTATAGCTAGCTTCCACATACTTACCCTGATAGGTGGTCTTAAACAAATCCCAAGTCAACCTATCAGGCTGAGTACCCTCCTTAACGGTCAACCACCATTGATATGCCTTATCGCGAAGCAAAGACACAATCCCCTTGAGCTTTTGCTCATCAGTAAAATTTAAATCATCCATTGTGCGCTCTGTGGCCTCCATCCAGTACTCGGCCACACTCAGAGCAACTCCAGCGATGCCTCTAAATATCTTAGCCCCGTTCGATCGGAGTCGTTCCGTAATCGACCCACGGCCTCCAGATCTAACATTAGCCCCAAATGACCCTCTCCGAGAATTTGCGGCCATAGCTCGGGGCGGGTCGTCATCCCAGGTACCACGGTCAATAAACTCGGCGCTTGTCTCAAAGAAAGGGTGATCTTTGGTGTCCCACTAGAGTCCTAATTAGGGATTGTATCAGATGCGAAGGACTCAGCTCGAATCCCTCCTCGGCCTCTACCTCGGCCTCTAGTACCCCTTCCACGAGTACCTCGTGCGATCATCGTAACTACCAAATTAATCTGTATTTTAGAAGTTTTATGCACATCAGTTTACAATTTCGATAATTATTAGCAGATATTTTATGCAAAACAGTATCAGAGTTTTAGAATCAATTATCGCGAGTAATAGGCTCACTATGGTTTCTAGTTTACACTACCTAAAGTGTTTCAGTAAAGTACTGCCTATAGAGGTCTCACAATACATACATAGTATTTCAGAAAGATACAGATAAATTTCAGTATAAGCATGCTTCCAAACAGTACATATCAGAGTTTCAGAAAACTTACAGGATCGACGTCGGAGACTCAGTGAACCACTAATTTATCAAAACATTTCAAATTACTTTACCACTTAATTTTCAAAACCAATTCTTTTTACTATCCAAATCCACAGCCGAGTTTTTACAAAACCTGGCTCTGATACCACTAAATGTAACACCCCTAAACCCGACCTAGACGCTATGGCCGAATCTGACGACATCATATATCAGTGTTTTCAGAAAAACCTTAGCAAGTTAAAAATCATTCAGTTTGTTATCTTTACTTAAGTCGTGAAATCTCTATTCCAATTATTAAGTGAAAACGTTTCATTAACGCGGAAGCTAAAACATCATTAATTTATAAATCAATAACTTAACAATTTAAATTTCCAAAGTAAACCCAAGAATAGTTCGAGTCCAAATACATATTAATCCCAAAAATAAATATTTAAACAAACCAAACAAAATAAAGTGTTACTCAAAAATACATAAATGTCTACCAGTGGTCACCATCGAGCTCTCTGTCACATTGATCCAACTACTGCTGAGGATTACCTGACAGATAAAATAAACAAAGGGGTGAGTTTTCGTAAACTCAGTATGTACATCCGCACAAACATCATGTATACAAACAGATAACAAAATACAGATATTCGACCTTAGCCATACAGATATCGCATGCATAACAGATCAGATATCAGAAATATCATGACCACCAACCCTGCACACCATCTCCGTCCAACCCAACACACCATGTGGGGATAAAATTGACCCACCCAGCCCTACACACCAAGTATGGGGATATATTCAACTCATCCAACCCTACACACCAATTGGTACCGTAAAATAGTACATAATAAATACACGCAGCATGACTTCTAGATAACAGGATAATTTCCTCTCAGACTTCCTTCTCTTCACAACAATCCCAACCCAATGCACTGCAACATAAATAGTATGACATGCTTATATACAGTTATCAGATCATATGTTATGTCAGAACAGATATACAAAATCAGACAGATATACATGCTTGTATTAACATACTTTCACATACAATATAGTAATCAAACAGAGTATGGGGTCTAAGTAACGCTTACCGCCCCTACAGTCAGATCACAGTCGACTTAGGTGACCCGTGCAACCTTACAAAACATTTTAAACAAATTGGGCTCATATGCTCGTGTGCCTTGTGTGGCCCGCACGGCCCAAGTTGGCATTGCCCGTGTGGACCACACGATCTGGCCAAAACTTTCACACGCTCGTGTGGTTCACCTATGTGACCCACATGCCCGTGTGGCCTACACGGCCCAAATGGTCAAGCCTGTGCCTCATACACAGCCTTGCCAGCCTCACACACCTGTGTCCGTTGCGGCCGTGTGGCACACGTAAGGCCTGGCTCATCTGTGACACGCCTGTGTCTCACGATGCAGGCTACCACACGGGCAGACCACACGTCCGTGTGACGTCGACAGGCCACTTTTCAGCTTTCGCCGGAACTCATCTTCTGCGTAATCGGAGTACACACCTGGTTCATTTTCACTGCTAATCCAACCACGAGCATTCTAAAGCTTAAAATCGTATCGAGCCCAATATCAGTCACTTAAATCGTCTTCATTAGGAACTACCAAATCCCGAACGAGAGATCTACTTACCTTCAACGAATACGGTGATTCCTCGCTGTGTAAAACCTCGATTAATGATCCACAGAACCTTAAATATCCCTTAAACAGCAAACAAAGACCCTCTTAAATGATCTCCAAAGAAAATCACGCAACTTAATAAGCGATACTTACCGAATCGACAGAATCGCTAGCAATACGCCTAAGCTTATCGAGAAAGAAGACAAATGAAGGAGAGGGGGAAAAGAGAAGAGAATTTTCGGCAACAAGGGGGATTTAGGGAAAATGAACAGGCTGCAGAGAAAAGCTTTTGTTAAAAGAAGGAAATATGCCCTAATTTTCCCTAAAACCCCAACTTAGAATTCTGATAAAACCCAACTCTTAACCAAAACTTGCAGTAAAATAATTCCAAAGCCACTGCAAGGATTCAAACTCAAGACCTTGAGCAGACTGACACTCCTCTTAACCATTAGACCAGTAGGCCCATTCTTTTAAGTTTTTACCAACAATTCCTTAAAAGCCCACTGACCTAAAGCTAGGCTTTATTCAAATAAAAACCAAGATTTAGCCCAAGTTAAAGCTTGAACTTAGGACCTCCCAAACACACCCCAAAGCACATAACCACCTAAACCAACAATCTTTTAAGCCAAAATATCACAAAACAAGATTTCAGATACTTCTATGCCCAAAAATCACAAAAGCCGAAACTATAGAAATTTGAGGCGTTACAAGTCCTTAAGCCTTACAACTCACACTTTGGTGCATAATCATTATGTCTAAAAATATCTTGTTTCACTAATTACTATTTTACCCATCATCATGTCTCATAATTCTATGGATGAGTCATTCCTTTCTTCGTAATTTTTGACCTTTAGTCCCTCATCCTCTTTCCTTAATACAATTTAATCATTACCATTTCTTAATTTTCTTACTTTGGCCCCAATTCTTTTTTCTATCTTACAATTTACTCTATACCTCAGATTTATTTCTCTCAATACACAGATTTTTTTGAATACCTTTAACAACTATTTTCTTCGTCTCATGGCACTGATGATTCCAAATTTCTAACTTCCTCAAATTCTAACTAATTTATCATTTATTAACCAATGTTCAAATTTTAAAAAATTTTGGGGATGTTATAGACATCCTCCGCTCCGATGCCCAAGAAAAAGTATCTCCGCAATTGGGTCTGATAAACGACATATTAGCCTTTAAATCGATTTGTTCATTTTCAATTAGACTAATGACATGTTTAGGTTCATCTACTAATACAAGTTGTCTTTCCGTATTAGGATCCAACCACGTAATACAACTTCTGTTTTGATTTGCATGTAAAAATATTGAAGATAATATACAAAGGGTATTAATATAATTAATGGTATTATTAAACAAAATTTTTCGAAAAATACAAGTGTACTTAGAAGAAAATATTACATCTAAGGCATCAGGTCCAACACAGGACCTTGTTCCTTCAACTCTTGCTCGATCTAAATGGCCATGTCAACTGTCTCATCTGGATCTATGTAAGTCTCTAACCACAAAGTAATGACTATAGGCTTGTTCAAACCATCAACAAAACGTATCATAGTGGTCTCATCATCCTCATCCATATTTTCTCGTTGTATGAACATCTCCATCTCCTTGAAGTACTCATCAACTGATCGACTACCTTGAACAAGGCATCGAAGTTTCATTTTGACCTCTATATAGTAATGAGGAGGGCCGACACGTTTTCTCATCACTTGTTTCAATTTGTCCCATAGTTTAATTTGCCTTTCGTAGTTTTGTTGACGATTGATTCCAAGTTGAGTCCACCAACTCAATGCATAATTCAAAAATTTAAAGGTCGCCAATAAGACATTTTCCTATTTCGGGCATCTATAGTAGCGAAACATAAGTTCCATTTTTTATTTCCAATCACAATATGCCTTAAGATCATTCTCTCCACGAAATTGTGGAATTGAGAACTTTGGTTTAGAAAAAAAGGTTGCCTGCAGTAATTATTAACCAAAGTCTCATCATTCGCACAAGAGACACATTGAGCATTATTTCTACGAGAATGAGGTTGTTTAACCTCAACACCATCATTATCTTTCCAAATACGTTTCGAATGATCAATTTGAGCATTCAAATGATCCAAAGTATTGCTTATCCTTTTAAGTATAGTATTCCACTGCTTCCCTCGAGCATCTAGATCTCGTTGCAACTTACAAATCATATTTTCGAACTTATCATTGACCTGAAGAGGTCTTGTTGCAAATTTGTCGCAAAACCAACAAGGTTCTCCATGGTAACATGTGGCTTGTTACTTGGATTATTACTCCTTTTGCTAATACAAGTATCACGAGTCATTGTGAAAGCTTGGGAAAAACATAACACTCAAAAAAAATTAAGCAAACCTCACAATTATGCACTTAGAAATAAAATCAAATTCACAATGAGGTAAGAATTAATCTTGCGAGTCTTTTCAAAGTGTTTATATCAAACAATCAGAATGTGTTAGAATCGAACTAGCAAACAAACTTAGTGGCACTAGGAGTCCAAAATCGAGTAGACATCAAAGAATTGTATTGCACGGAGGAAGAAATATGCAACGTGCTTTAACCAATTAAGACAAGAAACAATAAAGTGTTATAATACCTAAAAGAACAACAACAACAAAAACAAATGAAAATCTAAGGCGAAGATTCAATGAAAATCGATGAAACCTAAAAACCTGAAAAATTACGGAGCAACTTGACAAACTTTAGTAGAGGTGTTCTCGATTTCCAAAATCACAAAATTTAAACTGGAGCCTCATCAAATAATGTAGATTTAATATGGAAAGTTTTGACATGAAATTCAACCCACAAATTTTATTCTTTATTTTTCTTCTTTTTTCGTATTTTTTCAATCACTTTAAAGTGCGTTTTGAAGTTAAGAGATAAATCTTCAAATGCTATGAAGACATCTCAACCGAGAAATGTTTGGATCCCATCCAAAAAGTTGTTACAAGTTGTCTGATTTTCCAAACTTGAATACTAACAACTTCGATGAATGAAATTTAATAAATTTCAGTTATTCGTACATGTATCTTAATATGTCAAATAGTTTTATACTCATGATTTATTTAATACCAATAGAAGTGTGCATACATTAAATATTATAATTTAATTTTGGATAATCACCCTAAATATAATTTTTATACTCATGATAATATATAATGTTTTTAATACATATATATGGTAAAATATAATTTAAATGTGTTTTTATATTAAATACAATTGACACGGTTGATTGTACATAATTTATTTTAATCAAAATTATAATTTAGTTAACATTATTTTTTGCCCTTAAATAAACGTCATATTCATAATACATGCCATTAGGCATTGCTATATTCTATCATTTAGGGACTAAAATGGTAATCACATCACTTATGTTTCCTAATTGTTTTATAATCTTTGATGATCAAAATCTCAAAATTTGGGACATAATCGTATAATATACAAATTTTCATTTTCCTTAGCTAATAACAGAAATAGCATCGATGGTTTATATATATATATATATAAGTTGCAAAATTTCAATTTTTGGATTCCGTAAGTGAGATTTTTTTTTTTTAAATAATATTTAGATTGGGCTTGTATAACAATTAAAATATAAAATAAAGTTCAAAAATTATCAAAACATTACTGAAGGCCCAACACTCAAAATGGCCCGTGAAATAAAAATATCTTAGATACTAAAAAAATAAACAGAAAATTCTAGAAGTGTAATTATGCCACCGACTTAATGCCCAATCAGAAAAATTCTGACGTCTGTCTTTCCATCATTCTGTCATTTCAATTTTAATGGCGCTACCGTTTTCAAAGGAAGCTTTAATCCTCATGACTTTTGATCTGTTCATTTTGAAGCTTCCTTACTTTCTCTCTATCTCTTTTCTTCTTCAATCCGGTTCCCTCAAGCTGCCATTTTCCAAGTGGTTTTTGGCATATCTGGGGACACTTTCAACCAGGTATGTCTCCTCCTTCCTCTTCAAGTTTCTGTTGCTAAAATATGGGCTAAAAAATTTGTTGTTCTTGGGGCATATTCGAACCTTAGATTCCTGGATCTAGTCTTCAACTGATGAATGTCATGTATATAAGCCCCTATCTGCGATTTATCATACCCTTTAGCCTTGCATTTCTTTATTATCGATAAAGAATCACCCTCAATGATTATTTCTGGCCATTGCATGTCGATTCCTAACTGGGTTGCTTTACGGCAAGCAAGGGCTTCAGCAGTGAAGGCTGAGGGCACTCTTTGATGAATCTCCGAGCATGATAGGAGGACGAGCCTTGCACTGTCTCTGACAACAACTCTAGATGCCGACTATTGATTCCTCTTATCGTAGGCTCCATCGAAATTAATTTTTACTGTTTGACCAGGTGGGCGTTTCTATTTTTTTTCCTCCTTTAAACCTTTGGATGTTCTTTGTCCAATGCCATTTAACTCTGTTATATAGTTGTGGACAAATTTTGCTATCTCCTGACCAGATTTGTTTGTCTTTTTATGAATATGAGCATTCCTGTCTCCCCAGATGGCCCATAGCGCACAGCAAAATATTCTGCAGAGACTGGAAGGATGTTGAGCGAAAACCTTGGTATGCCACTATTCAAATGCTATACTAGAATCTTATATAAAGTTCGAGGTTGATAATACTCTCCAAACTGACACTAATACAGGACATTTGCGGAAGAGGTGGTCTATTGTTTCTGCTCCTTCACCACAACAGGGGCATGCAAAACTGTTTATTAGTCTTCTGTATACCATGTTAGCCCGTGTGGGCAAATAGTTCCATGATATCTTCCAAATTGGAACTTTAATTTTGGTAGGTACATCTAGGAGCCAAAGTTTTTTGTAAAAATCCTTATAGCCAGTTTGTAAAGCATAAGCTCTAGGATTAGAAATTTGTAATATTTTGTAGGCACTTCGAACCGAGTATTCTCCCGAAGGTTCCCCGCTCCACATCAGAATATCAGCATGAGGTTCTTTCACCAACTGGATGCTAAAGATTTTTCCAACTTTTGCTTCTGGGAAGGTATTGACAACTAGCTCTCTCTTCCACTTCCTTTCATTAGAATCAATTAACTCAGCAACTTTAAAATCTGGCAAATTAAAATTACTTGACGATAGTCTTAAATTTTTTGAACCTAGAATCCAATTGTCATGAAGAACTGAAATGCTCGTGCTCGAACCTACCTTACAGCATCATCCTTCTTCCAAAATACATTTAGTCGCCCATATACTCCTCCATACAAAAGAGCTGTTATTTTCCAATCGCGAGTTTAGAAAACCATCTTTTGGAAAATATTTTGCTTTAAATACTTGCACAACTAACGAATTTGGGTAATTTATGAATCTCCACCCTTGTTTTGCTAGTAATGCAATATTAAATTAGGCCATACTCTTAAACCCCATTCCGCTTTCCTCTTTAGGGTGACACAAATGTTTCCACTGGCACCAATGTATTCCTCTTTTCCCATGGCCTTTCTGCCGCCAAAATCTAGCACAAATATTTTTAATCTCTCCACATAATGAATTTGGTAAAAGAAAGCAAGACATAGCATAAGTAGGAATTGCCTGTAGTATTGATTTAATGAAGACCTCATTTCCTCCTTGAGATAGAAACCTAGTGCTCTAGTTTTCAATTAGCACAAAGACCCTTTCTTTTAAATTCTGAAAAGATTCTTTTTTCTGTCTGCCTACAACATTAGGGAGACCTAAATATTTTTCAAGATTTGTTAAGCTTCTTATTCCCAGCAGTGTCGAGACTTCTTCTTTTTTATCTTCTGTTGTATTCGAGCTGTAGAAGATCGTTGATTTATTAAAGTTCACACATTACCCTGAACAACTTTCATATTCCTTGAGTATTCCTTTCAAAATTATC
This sequence comes from Gossypium anomalum, assembly GCA_025698475.1. NCBI lineage: Eukaryota > Viridiplantae > Streptophyta > Magnoliopsida > Malvales > Malvaceae > Gossypium > Gossypium anomalum. The sequence goes on from CM046966.1 coordinate 26,487,000, forward strand.
GCACTCCTGATTGTTGCTTCACCAAACAAAATGCAATCATTCGCAAAAAGTAAGTGAGATATCTTTGGCCCGCTTCTGCTTGCTTTTGCACCTTTTATCAAACCCTCTCCCATTGCTAATCTCATCAATGATGAAAGTCCCTCACTGCATATTAGAAAAAGAAATGGACTAAGGGGATCTCCTTGTCTAAGCCCCCTAGTAGGTTGAAAAGTCACTCCCCTCCTTCCATTGATATTTACTGCATAAGAGACTGTGATAATGCATTTCAAAATTAATCTCACTCATTCCTTTGCAAATCCCATCTGTAACATTGCTTTCTTTAAAAAATTCCACTCAACTCTATCATAAGCTTTACTCATATCTAGCATCACTGCAATATATCCTTTTTTCCCCGTTCGCTTTTGTCGAAACGTGTGTAGAATTTCATATGCTAAAAGCACATTATCAAAAACAAGTCTCCCTAGTACGAAAGCGCTTTGTGCTTTATCAATGCAACTACCAATAACTTCTTGTAAACGATTTGCTATTGTTTTTGCTACAATTTTATATATGACTGTGCACAAACTAATAGGTCTAAAGCTAACTAATTTTGTGGGACTTTGGACTTTTGGAATTGTTTATTTCTCACTATTGAATTATAATATCGAGCTACTTTTTTATTCTTATCTTCCAATCAAATTTTGGCTTTCTCTCAAGTTTCCTCTAGCATAAACAAATTAAAGGAAGCATTTTCTACAGCATCATAATCTGTAACTCGATGTGTTTGGAGTTCAATTTCTGCTAGGATTATTGCTTCTATGCCAAACATCAAATTAAAAGGAGCTTCTCCTATTTCAAAATAACATCACATAGAATTTCTAAATTCATTGACAATATATTCAACATTTCTATATTACTGATTACTATATGAAGTTATAGCTTACCTGTACCAATATGGGATGTGTTTATTAAGGCTTACAATATTCCTAATAATTCCTCCATTCATGCTCTGATGACATCTCCTACTTTCTTCATCAATCCTTGAAGAATATTCTTATTGGTTGTCTCTGCTTTTCCATTAGCTTGTGGCATTTTTACCAAGCTTTGAGCCAAGAATATATGCAAACTAGAGCAAAAGTGTAACGGCCGATTTCCAATGGTACTAGAAAATGCAACTTCAAAACTCTATTTTTGAAAAATGGAGATCATAAATATAAAATAAGAATATTTACGGAGTTAATATAAAAATTTATTAAAGAATGGTTGAGTAAATTTTTCGATTAAATGGTTAATTAAGACTTAGCGACTAAATTGTAAAATTTCAATTGCTATAGAGTTTTAATTAACAAAAGGCTTAAGAACCTAAATAGCAATTAAGCATATGTCCAAAATGGTAATTAAAAATTTTTAAACGAGTGTTATTGGATGATGATGATGTTAAACCCTATTAGCTTAATTAATAAAGGATTATTAAGGTTAACGTTTAAGTAAACTAAATTTACTAGTGACTAATTAGACCATAAATAGATGAGATAATGGGATTTTCATCATATCTTTCATTCTTTATTGTCCACCATAGCCAAAGCTTGAGAAAAGCTTCAAATTTCCTTTATGGATGTTGGATCTAGTGCCCTGAGATTAGCATATTCGTTTGTAAATCTGTAAATTTTTCCGAACAAATTGGTTAATAAAATAATTAATGGATTACATTCATATACTTTGTATAATGACCTAATGTGCTTTCTGCATGGCAAGCAAAATAGAACTAAATATCGGCTCACTAATTGTCTAATGTTTAAACTAATACTAAGCGGTATTATGTGGTTGGGTCGTAATACGAAAAGATAGTTTATATTAGTAGATGAACCTAAACATGTCCTTAGTCTAATAAAAAGGAGCAAACCAATTGAAAGACTAATATGCCGCCTATCAAGTCTAATTGAGGAGATGTCTTGTCTTGGGCATCGGATCGAATAACTCCCAAAAGATAAAGACATAGATGTGACTGACAATACATTGGACAAAATCTAAGAAGAATATATCTTGAATCTCTTTATGGATTTATTCACTTGTGACATTTAAAGTGTGGCGTACCTTAATCCTAAATGGATGATGGACTATGCATGTGTAACTCGTAAACTTTTATGTAAGTAAAAGTCTTTGTTCAAATAGATAAGGAACTGAAAGCTAGTGCGTTAGGTATATGACTTTTATCATATGTAGCATCATTCACAATAGTGGAATTCATAACCCAAGACACGGCTAAATGATATCCTCTCATTGGTATTACATGATATATAAAAAGTAAATGTGGCCACATGTTGATCATCTTTATGATGGATGACATGATTACTATTTGATAGTAATTGACTTTTCATGAAGGACGATGTAATGATTGGCATGAGATAAAATAGAATCATATTGGGAGAGTGGATTTATCTTAAAGAGATTAAGGTATGTCATTAAACAAGCATAGATCGAGTTGCTTTTGTAATGGTTCGTCATTAGGGAGAGCTCAATCACAATATTATACTGGAATGACTTCGTGACTAAATGAGTTTATAATTGATAGGTGAAAAGCTAAAACTTAATTATAAATCATTTGAGCCCTAATCACATATGTCCAATCTGTTCCTCCGCTAGCCCGTTGAAACATAAAAATGAATTGCATGTTAAATAAAATAAACAAAAATGGATAGAAATGGTAAAGTTGGAGAAATAGGAAACATTTAAAAATGTGTAACACCCCTAAACTGTAACCGTTGCCGGAATAGGTTAAGAGGCATTACCGGACTCATAACTCATATCAGAACCACCACACATCAATTATCATCTCATCACTAATAAAAGTCATTCATTCCCATTCATTATTCACATAAAATCGAGTATATAATGCTTAAACATGCATTCGGGACCAAATTAATAACTTATAAAACTTTCAGAACTTGTAAAAATTTTCAACTTTTAAAAGGTCACACGCCCATGTGAACAGGCCGTGTGCCTCACATGGCCTTAGACACACCCGTGTGTCTAAGCAGGGGCAAAATAGGGCATAGCTATTGACTTGCCCACACGGCTACAAGACACGCCCGTGTGCCTTAACTGTGGTCGAGCCTGACTTGGACCACACGGCTAGCCATACGCCCTTGTGCTTTGGCCATGCTCGGGTCTGACTTACAATTGTCGGGTACCCTAAGGGACACACGACCGTGCAAAATAGCCGTGTGTCACACACGACACACGACTGAGACACACACCTGTGTCTCTGCCCGTGTGGACAAAATAGGCCATTTGAATAGCCAACTTGCCACCCTAATTTGGTCAACCTACAAGCAAAGAAAATTAGCATATTTGCACCACCATTTTAGCCAATTTCAGCACCAAAAAATAAACCATTCATATCATATAATAGTCACCCAATTCCATACTCATAAACCTTACCAATTCATGCCAAACATAAGGTAAGATCATATCAAAACATTTCTCTCCAAACATCATTCAATCTCATGCCATGAACTTGCCAAACTTACCATCTCCTTTATCCAACCAAAACATACCACAAATGAAAATTAACATCACATACTATAAGCCATTATCAACTTTGGGTTTAAACACCAACTAGCCAAATCACATGGCTAAGTATATACATCACAAAATATAATTCCACAACTACTAGCCTATACATGCCATACTTCAAAATATACATTTTCAAAAGTACCAAAATGAGGTTCGATAGTGTGGTGACGATCCTTGATGATCCCTGAGCTTACAGTAGCTTCGATATCTATAAAACAATGCAATCACAGACAAAGTAAGCTTTCAAAAGCTTAGTAAGCTCGTACTAAAATCATCAACAGTATATAAAATATAAAACATCAATACATAAGTATTTACACATTCTCAAATCATCTATCAATCTATACCAACATAATCCATATGTTCATACCATTCAATGAACTTCACATGCATAATATCAACTACCACATAGGTATCGTACATACCTGAATTCCTCGTACTTACTCATTCTTATTCTCACCTCTCGTTTGAATATCTTAAGACTTCCCGTAAGTTATTCGTACTTCAAACATCTGCACATTTAGTGTTGTAAAGGTTAGCCAAATCTAGAACGATTTCGCACACTTAGTGCCATCTCAATTAACCGAAGCTAAGTCGGTATCGTACACTTAGTGCCTCATATAACTGAAGCTAGTTTAAATCGCACACTTAGTGCCAAATACTATTGATTCATCGTTGTATTCATCCAAACCAGATATATATATATATAATCTATGTATAATCAACACATCAAAATATACTTTAACATCATGTTTTAAGTACGAACTTACCTTGTACTCGGAATTTGTCGACTAGAATCGTTACTCTATAATCTTCGACTTCCCTTGGTCTAAGTCTAAATTCCTCTTTTCTTGATCTATATGTATTCAAAATTAGCCATTTTATTCACCAAATCATTCAAAACAATCCATAAACACATATTTAGGGTATTTTGCAAACTAGCCCTCACATTTTCATATTTTGACACTTCAGTCCCTAATTCACAAAATCACAAAATACACAAAATTTGCTTGTACACAAGCTTAGCTAAATTTTCCTAACTCTCATACATATCCATACATTTCATTTATTTCACATTTTAGTCCCTCAAAATAACATTTTTATAATTTAGCCCAAATTACTCAATTTTATCAAAAATTCAAAGACAAAATATGTAAACCCAACACCAAGCTTTCATATTTCAACATATAACATTACAAAGCTCATGAATTCATCCATGGAACATTTCCAAATCATCAAAAAAATCATAAATTGATGCATGGGTTCGATAATATACGAAGCAATGACTATAAAAACGTTGAAATAATCAAAAACCAAAGCAAAACATACCCGAATTAAGCTTAAGTATTGTCGAACCCTAGTTGAGCTTCAACCTTTCTTTCCTTTTTGTATTTTCGTCAACAAGATGATAATATAACACAAATTTAATGTTTTGTTTTCTTAATATATGATTGATAAACCATTTACCAAATCACCCTTTAATAAACCATTATAAAACCATTTAATGGATGGTTATTTAAGTCCATTAACATTATCAATGGACAAATAACAACATAAGGACCTTTACTTTAGAAAGCCAAATCAAATAGGTACTTTTAACATCTAGCACACAGCTTTTACATTTTATACGATTAGGTCCTTTTTGCAAATTAAGTACACAAACAGTTAAATTTTCACATGAGACTTTCACACATGTCAAGTCATTTATAATAGGCACAGGAAATAATATTAAAATATTTTTCAAAATCAAATTTTTGGTCTCGAAACCACTATTTTGACTAGGGTCAAAACCGGACTGTTACAAAATGAATCTGGCTTTCACACTAAATGGAAATGACCTAGAAAATCAATTTATGACTTTTCAAAATATTAATTAATTAATTGAAGTTTGAAAATGGAATTAAATTAATTGGTCATAGTGAATCCGTTGAATGGAGAAATATTAAATATGTTTTCTTATAAATTCTTTTACAGTAAAGCTGTCATGATTTTAACGGAATTAGAATGGAATTGAAAAAATGATTTATTTGGGATTAAATTAATTTATGATATTTATTTTAAAAAATAGAAAAACAAGTATTAGGTTGAATTGAATTATAAATTTTTGGTTAAAAGTCCAAGAAGCATTTATAATTGGACTTGATACGGGAAAGGCCTAAAAGCCCCTCATGTTAATATATGGGATGATAAATCCTAGTATATTTAACTAGGGTTGTTGCCCCTCTCTCTCCTAGTTGGACTAGGATTTTGTTTTACTATTGATATAGGCTTCTATTAATTCAATAAAGGTTTCACTTCTTCTCCCTATGAATATATGGACCCGATAGGGCTAAATATACAACTTTGAGATATTGTTAATCTACCTGAAACTAGTGAAAATTTATTTTCTAAGTATAATTTATTTTTTCTAGAATAACACTACCAGTTTCTATTAAAGAGAGAATGTTGCTTTCCCACAGAAAGTAAAGCAAATAATTTCTAGTTTTCTGTTTGATTCGAATTCGTTCAAGCCCACAATTGAAGCAGTTAATGGTACGATAATAATGGAGAAGGCCATTTGGTTCAAAGTCAGGAATGGCAAGGATTCGTTTAGCCAAAAACACAAGTATGATTTTGAGAAAAAATTATTGTTATCAAAATCACAACACAACTCGATTTTCAAAATTTTAATTTTCTAATATGCAAGAAAACCAATTTTCGAACCGGGTTTTTTTCAGCAATGCATTCAACTGCTAATTAGATCAAGAAGTGGACCAAAGTGGAGCTAATAGGGGAAAAGCAAAAATTATGGATTAGTCTTTGAAGAATCCACTCGTTTTGTGTTTTAAATAAGTAAGTTCATATGGAACTTATAACCTTTCCTTGTATTGTATGTATGTTTGTATTTGTTTCATTATAATTATGCTTGAGCATAATGTTAAATGTTGATTAGTTTGGCATACATAGCTAGAGAATGAAATGAAATTAGATTGAATTGAAATGAAATGAAATAAGAATGACAATTGATATGAAATAGTATAGAGTAGGAATATGATAATGTGAATGATTATAGGATGTGGAAATGTAAGCGTGATTGATTACAATATATGAACATGTGAATATGAATGATTTCAAGGTATGATAATGCAAATATGGATAATCAATACCCATGTGCACTTAGTAAAAGGTTAGGATATGATTGGCATGTCAATAGGGTCATATGCGGGTTTGTATGAGATATGTGATGATACGGATATTATCATAGGTTATAAAAATATCTAGCATTTGTTGCGAATCATTGAGTATTAGTTGTCTCTACGGAGACTTTGTTGTGGTGGAGGGATGCAATTGAAAATGTTTATACATTTGATGCCTACTGGCTTTGGTATAGTGTAGTTTAAGCTCCTACGATCTATCTAGTGTAGTGTAGTTCACCCATGTATCTGAGTCCATTTTACTAGGGTTCTATTAGGTGAAGCTTTGATAATGAATCTTAAAATTGGAAAAAACGGTAACGAACCGAAATTGTTAAATTATAAAGTTATGTGACTCAAATTGAAATGTTATGAAAACTGTAGATTAATGATAGCACATGAATTTTGATGATCTTATATGGTATTATATGAATTTGGTGATTTTTTGATTATATTCTTATGCCTAACCTTTATGTGTCATATGCATATTAAGCTCAAATGCTTGTGACGTTATGTGTTAAGTTTAGCCAAATGTATGCCAAAACTATGGTAGTTATCATGCTTATACATGATCAAGGTAAGCTTTGTATTTTCCATTTGAACTTACTCAGCATTTAAATTCTTACTCTAGTTGTTTCTCCTACTTGAAGATCATCAACTTGCGAAACTCACCGAACCAGATAAGCACGAAGCACACACTAACATCTAGACGGTAGAATTATGCTCATTTTGAGTTATATAATTGTGGCATGTATAAAGTATTCGGTTATGTAAATGGTCATTTTCTTGGTGTATTGAATATTGAATTTGTGGCTAATATTGAATATGCATGATAAGCTTGGTATATGACCAAGATGATGCATAGTTATGGTCATATTTGACACCATTAGGTTGAAGGTTTTAAGTTTGCCTAAGTTAAACATGTTAATGTTTTCCTAGTAAAGTAATTTGGCAAGTTAAGCTGGAGAATGGTTTGAAAATGATGGCGTATCTATAACACCCCTATCCCGTCGTCCTAGGGTTACGGAGTGTTACAATACAACATAGAACATTTAACTTCAAAAAAACAATTATGTAAAACTAAATAATATCATTTCATAACTCATTTAAATAAAGGTAAAATTACATTTATAGACCTTAAAACGAGCCTACGGGGCCCTAAAAATAATTTGAAAACAATCAGGGGTCATTTTGAAATAAAAGAGAAAAATCTAGAAAATTTGAAAATAGGGTTCACACGATCATATGGCAAGGCCATGTGATAAAGCCCAGATCGTGTGGCTCAGAAATATGGTCATGTAGCTACTTCACACGCCAATGCAATATAAGGTCACACGGCCGTGTAACCAGGCCGTATAACTTACTATGACTGTGTAGCTCAAAGTCACATGACTGTGTCACTCTCTGTGCCCATGTGGTTCAAGGTCAACTGGCCATGTCGCCAGACCGTGTAACTCTCTATGTCCATATGGATCAACCTGCACTAAAAACAAAAAAGGCACATGATCATGTGACAGCTCGTGTCCCAAGCCGTGTGTACCTTAAAAAGTTTGCAAAACAAGGCACATTTTCATCCAAAACTTAGGTATCAAGCCAAATAAAAAACAACCAATTCCATATCTTAGAAACACATTTAACAAGCCTAAAACATGCCAAAACATTCATCCTAAGTGCCTAACCAATGTGCCCTCATTAATACCACAATTCAAATTCCTAAACAATCCAAAATTAAAGCTATGTTATCATGTCATAAACATATAATATGTAACACCCCAAACCCGACCTAGACGTTAAGGCTGAATCTGGGAGTGTTACGAAGAAGGGTTTCGAACTCAATCTTATCATGTTAAAATTCTCGCGTTTAATTGTCACTAAAAAGAATCCACATTTCTATCAAACATATTATTACTTTCGTTAAGGAAAACATTGTTAATTTACTCTTTCAGAAAACTCATTTTGCAGCGGAAATTTGATATTGTTAAAGTTGAAAATCGAGTTTATGTTTTCAGAAAAACATTTGTTTGCGTAAAACCGTGATTTTGTCAAACATTGCAGTATAAAAGTCACTAACACGTCCAAAACCAAAATGAAACAAACAGTTTAGAGAGTCCCAAAATTACAAAACTCTCAAAATAATCCAACTTTTAAATAAAAATCGCTAATCAAACAGTTCACGAACTAGTGGTCACCGCTGAGACTCCGTCACACCGACCCTCCTATTTCTGAGGATTACCCGAATAGAATAGACAAGCAGATGTGAGTTTTCGTAAACTTAGTGTGTAAGCCAATAGAGATAGTCATGCAAATATACACAGAAACTCATATGCAGAACAGATACAGATATAGACTTAAGTCTTTAACAAAAACAAATGTCAGAATCAGATAATCAGAACAGATATACAGAACCCTACCCCCATTCTCTACACACCATCTCCGACCATCCCATCACATCATATGGGGTACAAAACACCCAACCATCCCTACACACCATATAGTGTCTATGCGACACATAACAAAATAGTATGCAGCCAAGCTGCCAGAAAATAAGTGAAAGATCGCCCTACAGAACACTTCCTCCACATATACAAATCTCACCCCATACACAAATACAGATTACAGATATCAGATTAACAGCATTAACATGTCTCGCATGCTCATATACAGTTATCATACACGCGTTGATAGACCCCTTTTTTGGCTTTCGCCAAACTTCAATTTCTCGTGTTTTCGTTACACACCTGGTTCAGTTTCAATGCTACAATAATCACGAGCCCACCAGAACCTAAAAATTAGTATTCCAACGACTAATTAGCAATCAATCTATGAATTCATCAATACTAAACTGAACAACGCACATAAACTTACCGCCACTAAATCGATCACAAGCACAAATTAAACCGTTGGAACGAAAACCACCACTTCACCGTCTTCTCCTACACAATAGATTCACAAAAAATCAAATTCCCCTCTACACAACTCTATACCTTTTCCAAAAGAAAACTCCACCACAAATTCATAGGAATAGAAAATGAAAATAGGAAATAGAAACCACACACACCACTTATCGGACCAGACGAAGGAACTACGAATTCAAGGTACAATGATACAAACACCGAATTTGACAGAATCAAGAAACGAAGAGGAAAGAAAGAAGAGGAAGAAAAATGTCAAAAGTGAAAAAAAGAAACGTGAAACAAAGAGAGAAAAAAATAAAAACAAAAATAAAATTTGAACACCATAATATCTCAACTTCCCCTATTATCCCACTAATTAACCGACCCACTAACTCACAACTACCTCAGAATTCCACTTCCACAGAACCTCTAATACACAGCCGAAGCAAAAATTATCACCCACGCAGGGATTCGAACACAAGACCTCCAGCAAACTAACTCTTTACCACTCGAACAAGCAGGCTCATTCTGATATGAGTTTACAAACAATATAATATAAGCCCATCCAACAGGGATAAGGTTAGAATAAAAAACAACAGAGAGCTCAACTTGCCCATACGTCCAAAACGCAGAACTTTCTTCCACGGAGATATCTTACGAAACACGAAATCACTTACAAAGTACTCGAAATCCCTTATTTTCAAATCTGTATAGGACTTCTATCTATCAGAAGCTACCTTAAGACGATCCCATATCAATCTGACTTTATCTTCAATCACAGAAACCAAATCAAGACCCAAAACCCGTCGTTCACCCAACTACATCCAACACAGTAGAGTACGACACTTACGACCATATAGAGCCTTGTAAGGTGCCATCTAGATGTTAGACTAAAAACTATTGTTGTACGCAAACTCAGCTAACAGCAGAAAATCCTCTCAACTACCTCAGAAATCAATCACACAACTCCGAAGCATATCCTCCAATATCTGAATCACCCTCTCAGATTGACTATCGGTCTGAGGATGGAACGCAGTACTAAAGTCCAATCTTGAACCCAGAGCTTCATGCAGTTTCTTCCAAAACCGAGAAGTGAAGCAAGGATCCCTGTCAGAAATTATCGAAACCGGAACCCCATGAAGTCTCACAATCTCAGAAATGCAAAGCTTCATTAACTTCTGTAGTGAATAATCAATCTGAATTGGGATGAAATGGGCAGACTAGGTTAATCGATCCATGATAACCCAAACAAAATCCTTCTTAATAGGTGTTAAATGCAACCCACTAACGAAGTCTATTGTCACACGTTCCTATTTCTATAAGGGAATCTTAAAGGGTTGAAGCAAACCCAAAGGTAACTGGTGCTCAGCCTTAACTTGCTGGCACGTCAGACAACAAATAATAAAATATGTTACCTCTCGTTTCAAACTCAGCCACCAGTACAGTTCACGGAGCTCGATACATCTTATTCACACCGGAGTGCAAAGCATAAGGACTACTATACGCTTCCCTCAGAATCGATTATCTCAAATTGGTGTCGTTCAGTACACAAACCCGTTCTTGGAAACACAGAACTCCATCCTTATTCAGTTCAAAATCAGATGCACTACCACTCTCAACCTGACGGAATCGCAAAACTAGATAACTATCTCTTAATTGCTTATCTCGAATCTGATCAATCCAGGTCAGCTTAACTTGCAACTCAGCTAACAGACCTTCATCATCAAACAAACTGAGATGAGTGAACATCGCCCTCAAATCAGACATCGCTTTATGACTGAGAGCATCGGCCACTACATTAGCCTTACCGGGATGATACTATATTGTACAGTCATAGTCCTTAAGCAGCTCAATCCATCTATGCTACCTAAGATTCAACTCCTTTTGAGTAAGAAAGTACTTGAGGCTCCTGTGATCGGTATAGATAATACACCTCTCACTATACAAATAGTGTCTTCAGATCTTTAGAGCAAACACCACAGCAGCTAACTCGAGGTCATACATCGGATAATTCCCTTCGTCTGACTTAAGTTGTCTAGATGCATAAGCCACAACCTTACCATCTTACATCAGTACACATCCCAAACCGACGTGCGACGCATCACTGTACACCACAAACTCCTTACCAGATTCAGTCTATATTAGAACAAGAGTCTGAGTCAGAATAGACTTGAGCTTTTCAAAGCTCGATTGTTGTGCATCAGTCCAGACAAAAGGGACATTCTTACGCAGAAGCTTAGTCAGAGGAGCTGAAATTAGTAACCCCCCAACAAACCTCCGATAATAACTCGCAAGACCCAGAAATCTGCGAATCTCAAAGATGTTCCTAGGTTGTTTCCAATCAAGCACAACCTCAATCTTTTTTGGATCCACTTGGATCCCCTCAGTAGAAACCACATGCCCCAGAAACGTTACCTCTCGCAACCAGAATTCACACTTGCTTAACTTAGCGTAGAGATGTTTCTCTCACAGTATCTGAAGCACTACTCTAAGATGCTCCTCATGCTCAACCTCGGTCTTAGAGTATGCCAGAATAGTTTCGATGAAGACTACTATGAACTAGTCCAAATACGGCTCAAAAACTTGGTTCATCAGATGCATGAATGCAGCTGGAGCATTCTTCAAACTAAAGGGCATAACTAGAAACTCGTAATGCCCGTAATGAGTCCTAAAAGCCGTATTATGAATATTAGCTTCCTTAACCCTAAACGGAAGATGCCCAGAACAGAGATCTATTTTTAAGAATACCACAACCCCATGAAACTGATCAAATAAGTTGTCAATCCACGAAAGTGGGTACTTATTATACACAGTCAACTTATTCAACTACTGGTAGTCGATGCACATCCTCATGGTATCGTCCTTTTTCTTTACAAACAGAACCGGTGCCCCCCACAAAGACATACTAGGACGGATGAAACCACAATCTAGAAGCTCTTGAAGCTAAGCCTTAAGCTCCCTGCAGCTCTTTCGGTGCCATAAGGTAAGGAGCGATGGACACCAAAGCTATACCCGGTAGAAGCTCACTGCTAAACTCAACTTCCCGATTCAGAGGTAAACTCGATAACTTATCAGAAAATACATTCGAAATTTCTCTCACTATTCTGATATCTCGAACAGAAGAGACCCCAAAAACTAAAGCACTGACGTAGGCCAAATATGTCAAACACCCTTTCCGAACTAGTTTTTCAACCACTAGAGCGAAGATCACATTAGATAAGTAATCTCGACGCTCACCGATCCCAACTACTTCCTTATCATCCTCGGTCTTTAGAACGCCCCTCTTAGTCGCGCAGTCCAAACTAACTCAGTGCTCTACTAACCAACCCATACTCAGAATCAAGCCGAACTCCCCAAACGGTAGCTTCATCAGATTTGCAGGAAACACAACCCCTTGTACTTCCAGCGGTACATTCCTATATAGTCTATTTACCCGAACTGATTGTCCCAACAGACTCAGTATAAATATCTCACCAGAAGTACACTCAATCGTAACCCCCGAGTTTTCAGAAACTGAACTAGATACGTATAAGTGTCTAGATCCTATGTCTATTAAAGCAGTACATAGAGCATCAAAAATGAAAAAAGTACCCGTGATCACATCAGGGGCATCTCTGTCCTCTCGGTGTCAAGCAGCATAAACTAATGCAGGTTGTCTCACCTCAGTCTAATTAGAACCTCTACCCGGAGCTCTCTGTTTTCAGCCCAAACCATTACCACCCCTAGTCGGACCACGCCCCCTAGGTGGTTGATGTACTACCTTTTGAAGCTGAATAAAACCTGAACCCGTAGCTTGCATCTGATCAGAACGATGTGGACACTCTCTAATCCGATGCTCCAATGACGCACATCACAGACAAGCCCCTAATCTCCTCCAACACTCGCCCGGATGGCGCCTACCACAATCACTGTATGGTTGAACCCTAGTAGGAGCAACTAGAACTCCCACTCTAGAAGGTCCATCAGGTCTGGCCCGTTTCTTAGGCCTCTGAGCAGAACTAGAGGACTCTGAATCCCTCTTATTCTTGCCTCTCTCTCGGTCTCTATTCTGGCGCTCTTTGAGCTTAACCTCTTCAGCGATCTTCGCCTTATCTACTAAAACAACAAACTCTCACTCCTTATATGGAGCTATCAGAATCCTCAAACTGTCCCATAAACCATCCTCAAAGTGCACACACTTCTCATACTCGAACCATCCTCAATTTCTTGTGTTTTCGTTACACATATGGTTCAGTTTCGATGCTACCGCAATCTCGAGCTCACCAGAACCTAAAAAGTAGTATTCCAACGAATGATTAGCAATCAATCTACGAATTCATCAATACTAAACTGAACAATGCACATAACCTTACAGCCACTAAAATGATCCAAGTACAAATTAAACCGTTGGAACGAAAACCACCGCTTCATCGTTTTCTCCTACACAATAGATTCACAAAAATCAAATTCCCCTCTACACAACTCCACACCTTTTCCAAAAGAAAACTCCACCACAGATTCACAAGAATCGAAAATGAAAATAGGAAATAGAAACCATACACCCCACTTCCTGGACCAAATAAAGGAACTGTGAATTCAAGGTACAATGATACAAACACTGAATTTGACAGAATCAAGAAAGGAAGAGAAAAGAAAGAAGAGGAAGAAAAACATCAAAAGTGAAAAAAAGAAACGTGAAACATAGAAAGAGAGAAAAAATAAAAACAAAAATAAAATTTGAACACTATAATATCTCAATTTCCTTATTATCCCACTAACTAACCGACCCACTAACTCACAACTACCTTAGAATTCCACTTCCACCGAACCTTTAACACACAACCAAAGCAAAAATTATCGCCCACGTAAGGATTCGAATACAAGACCCCTAGCAAACTAACTCCTAACCACTCGAACCAGTAGGCTCGTTCTGATATGAGTTTACAAAAATATAATATAAGCCCACCCAATAGGGATAAGGCTAGGATAAAAAATAATAGAGATTTCCAGAGAGTAAAACATGAACCTAAGATCTCAAACACACAATCAGAACACTTAGCCATTGAAACAGATACTTAATAGTATCAAAATTCACAAAAATAAAGTTAAGAAATTTAGGGCGTTACATAATACTTGGTTGCACTTAAACTCATAAACTACCATACATTCAAGTCAAAACTTACCATTTCTCTACTCATCCATTCACATTCAAATGTACCATAACTTAACCACCTATATAAGAATTATACCAAGTGACCAAATAGCATAACAATACCATAACCACACAATGTCTAGAACATGATCACATATAACTATTACAAAATATAAAATTATTTCGTCAATGTAACCATTACCACAAATATAACACAATCAAAACTATTACAATTTCACCTATTACATGCTATATAAGCCAAAAGTAAATGTCCAAAAACTACCAAAAGATATCCGGATAGTGTAATTTCTTCGAATTGATCCAATCACTCATTTTTCCATAAAATGATATCTACAAGGAAACAAGATAGATAACACAAGTAAGCTTTTAAATAACTTAGTAATTTCGATGAATAAAACAATAAAGCTTACTGAAATAACATGAAAACTTAAATAACAAGATTAATAGTCAGTGTTTCCTGTAAAACCAAAATCCATCACATGTGAGTTATACATCAATGAGTACGAGTTACATTTTAATATAACCATGTGAAACCATTCAAAATCAAGCCAAAATGATAACAAAATTCATGAATAACTCTCTAAAAATTCAATAAAAAAATCATTTAACGCGAGAAATATTGCTCGATGAATGATATACAGATATCAGTACACAGTTATCCACCTGAAATAAGCCAAACGTTCAAATGAGCTAATCCAACTGATAACACACCTTTTCACCAAGTGCCTAGCCTGTAGGCCAAAATCCTTTCGAAAACATGCCTGGGCATTAAGTGCCAAGCCTGAAGGCTTTACTTTTACCACCGGTAACACACCAAAAACATTGTAGTATAACCCAATATTTCGCAACAAATACTGAACCTCAGTATATTTAGTGAATAAACATAAAACAGGTATTATCTCTTCATCACTCAACAATCTCGTACCGTGCACATTATCAGCTATTGGTATATCAATCCTACTCTATCCTATGCTCATCTGGCTTAGGAGATATCATAGCTAAATAACGTTTCAAATTTACTCTAATTTAATATCTAACATTCAATTAAGCTTTCAGTAACCAAATTCTCATTCAATTACATTTCAAAATAAATTAAACTAAACCAAATGAACTTACCAGGGCTAAACTGCAGTAATGGCAAAAGTCTAGGGGTTATTCTGCAACCTTCCATTGTCCTCGGTAATCAACTTGTTCTTGATCTATACTACGATTTATTTCAATTATTAACCTCAATTTCATATACTATTCAATTCTATACATAAAATTTTACACATTTTCCCCCAAAAATTTACATTTTTTTTCAATTTGGTCATTAATACCAAAACAAGTCTATTTCCCACAATTAAACTTTAAACCCATTGAACCTAATTTTTAACCATTCTAAAACAGCCTTAAAGTTTTAAATTTATTAAGAAAAACCATGTCCATTTTAATTTATTTTCAATTTAATCACTAAACATGAAAATTGATAAAAATCACTTTACAAACTAGATCAAAATTACCATCAAGCTTCATGCTCAAGAACTGACATTAAGAATACTTCAAGAACATCAATGGTAATTTTCTAAACTTTGAAAACTTCACAAATTAGTCCCTAAACTAGCTAGATATCAATACAATGATCACAAAAACATAAAAATCATAAAAAAATGGGGTAAGAATTAACTTACATGCAAAGACTCAAACACAAAGAAAAGCTTGAAGCTCTCCCCAACAATAGCATTCGGCCAAGAAAGAAAACCATGAAAAATATGATAATTTTTCATCTTTTGACTATTTTAGTTTATTAATTTAATTACTAAAATAACCTTTAAAATTAATAAGAATTTCAAAATAACCAAACCAACACCACCCATTATAATTAATATGGTTTATTTACTATAATGGTCCACCACTTTATTATTTTTTTATCTATTTAACTCCTTTAATAAATAGAAACTAACTTTCATATCTTTTACGATTTAGTCATTTCTCATTAATTGACTGACTGAACGTTAAAATTTCTTAATTATAATTTAGTATGACCCTAAGGAACACATAAATATTAAACAATTAATATTTACAGACTGACACATCGAAATTGTGGTCCCGAAACCATTATTTTTAACACCACTAAAAAAGGGCTATTACAGTATCGGTATTATGCATACAGAGCATGCTTGGTGGCCTTTAAGGATAAATAGTATTGCATAGGAGTATTTATTTAGGATAATTGTAATAAGTTATGATATTAGGTGATGACTTTTGTGCTTAAATTTCTATACTTATCTTTATATGTATATATATCTTTAATGTCTATGTATTCATTTGAATTTATAAATTATTTAGAGTTGTAATAATCAGTCGTAAATTTATGTTTGTTTTAGTGTGATAACACTTGATATCCGAATCTGGTTAATCGGATCGAGTTTAGTGTGTTACAAATTGGTATCAAAGCTCAGTTCAGCTGATTCTTAGATAGCTTATGTGGAAGGCGCCCTGTATGCATAATACGTCGAACCTAGCTTAGTCACTCAACTATGTGAAAAACTATGTTTATGTAAAAGATAGTTGTTATTGTAAAATAATAATAAGTATGACAGTAGAAAAAGATAAACGGTTGATTCATTAAGAAGTATGAAAGATATTATACACTTCTGAGAATAGCAAAATGAAATATATAACCAAGATATTCTAATTTTGTGAACAGTTGGTTTTACAGGAACGTCTTCTGTGGTATAAACTTTTTCTGTTTGTTCTGCACCCTCTGGAGCTTGTTCTAAGTCAAAAAACTCTTCAAAATTTTCTACATCCTCTACTTCAGGCGAGTTAGGTCTGAAGAAACCATCTGTATGTTTCCACATTGACTGAAGTTTTTCCCACTCTTTGCCATTAGGATTATAAACATTGAAATTTAATGAATCGATAGAGATTATCTTTTAGAATATCGAAGTCTACTTGACTTAAGTCCATTGGACTAGCGGTCACTTGGGTGTAAAGAACCAAGTTAGACTTTCTGGCAATGCCTTAGATAAATTCATTGTGGTGTCTTCTTGGTACGTCCTGAAGGCTTCATCACTGGATTGGCGTAGATGATCCAGTTCAGTCTTATGGTATAGTTCTTGAACTTGGAGTTGCTCTTTCACTTATTCGAACCTCTTTTTTATCATTGGAAGAAAGCAAAACATTAAAGTCTCCAATGGCAAGCCAGGGAGCTCTTCTAGATGGGATAACTAATTTTAACCCTTACCAAAGTTTCTTCTGTTTCTGTTTATTTGGACTACCATAAATGAAAGCAACATAAATTGGAAGGGCATACGAAATGTCAATTACCTTAATAAGAATAAATTGGCGATGGTTACAAACCACTTCCACTTGAACTGATTCGTTTCAATCGATACAAATACCTCTAGAAAAACCATTAGCCTCCGCCCAATGAGAATATTGAAAACCCAATTTAACGATGATTTTATCTACTTTAACACCACTAAATCTTGTTTCGAGCAAACTCACAAAATCATGCTTGAACTCCATATTATACTCTTGAAACATACCATGGAACTTCACACTGGCACATCCCTGACAATTCCATGAAAAAATTGACAAATTTGTAATCATAAGCATAAAAATAAGAGAACTAACCATTTATCGCCTCTATTATCTTGTTACGTACAATACAAGTAGACATTGCAAAATAAAATTGCAAGGAACACTTTTATTAATGGAAATTTGTGTATTCTGTGACTGTATCCCTAAATAGTAGGGAATAATAATTAAAGAAATCTTTTTATTTCAATATTTTTACTTTTAAATTGTAACATATCTTCTCTTTTTTAAAAAAAAAATATCTATTAGATTAATAAAATAATACCCAAGACAAGACCCTTGGGTTGCCCAAAACACTTCGAAAACAACAATCATAAACAGAAATTAAATCCAACCCAATATTCTAGACTACATCAACAAGCATAGAAAAAAGAAATTCTAAAAAATTCTAAAAGCCAAATGTATTTTGAGAAACAAATTTCAGGGAAAAACCTTTCATTTCCTAAACGAGCACAAAATAGATCATCAAAACTCTACTTCCCCTTTCATCTATAACTACTATTTTTTAATCCAGGGCCTCTATCCATCGACGATCAACTTCCACCATCACCTCTGTAAACTTCGGCTCATCGTTCATCAAGAAAATATTTGTTCTCTACTTAATTCCTTCATTCGCTAACTGATGAGCTGCTCTATTGGCTGAACTCTGCATATGCATGAAAGTACAAAATAGGAATTCCTTGCTCAAAGTTTTCACATCTTTAATATATGCCAAGATTTCAAATTTATCAATCTCATTTTTGCTTTTTTTTTATCATAGTAAGAGAGTCCCCTTCAACTTCCAAACTTTTGGTATTCAGATCTAAGCACATCTTCAAGGCCATAGCATAAGCCACTACTTCAGCCACAAACGACAACGAAATATTCTTATGAAAGGTAATCCTTGAAGCTATTAACCTTCCTCCTGAATCTCTTAGCAAAATACCAGAACATGAATTCTCTTCATTTTCCTATAAGAAGCATCAGAATTGACTTTTACACATGCGTTTCTCAGCCTTTTCCACCGTTCCATAACTCCACATTTCTCAGGTAAAATTTACAGTAAATAGCCCATTTTGACTGCCCCTTTCATGCACCTATTTATTTCTATGCATCCAAATTGCCCATTAAGCACACACAAATAATCAACATTAACTTTGTGAATAATGCTAAAAAATGTTGGCAATCCAGTCTCTATGGCTCAAATTTTCCAAATTTTGGGGCCATTTAAAGCTCAAATTTTCCCAAACCTCTTTTGTAAATCTATAGTCGCACATTTCATGTAAGACTGTTTTTATTTCTTCATTACATCGAAGGTAACATGTCGTGCTCATCAGTATCTTGTAATGTAGGTTTTTGAAAATAGGAACAAAGTTTTGAAGTTATACACCACATTGTAATCTTGATTTTTGGTGGCACATTTAACAACCACAATTTTTTGTAAAGATTACCTTCTTTATCTTGTTCATGTCTAGCAGTAGGGTTTGTAAGCCCTTGTATCAGGAGCTTGTAACCACTATGAAGAGAATATTCTCCAAATGTTTCATCTCTCCTTGCTATGTGATCATCACTTGGGCATTATGGGAAAGGAATTTTGAGAATCCTTTCAGCATCCCTTTCACTAAAGGTATTGAGGATAATATCAATTTTCCATCTTCTAGTAGTAGGTTCTATCAAATCTTCAAATAGTCACACATCTTGATTACTAATCCCATCCTAAAATATGTAGTTCTCTACTCCCATTACCCAAGCATCATCCAAAATTGAAATGGAGGTCCCTACACCAGTTTTTCAACATAGTCCCACTTGAAGAAGCCCTTTCGCAGCCTACACACTTTGCCAGGTATAGGAATGTAAATTACCTAAACCTGCATTAATGAAATATGTTAACAGGGAATATTTGGATTTTAACATTCTTGCTAACAAGGACTTCGAACAAAAAATTAAACATCACCCTTGCTTTGCAAATAATGCTAAATTAAACTTGGTTAAACTTTGAAAGCCGAGACCTCCATTCTCTTTCAATTTGCACATTGTTTCCCAATCACACCAATGTAACCCATATTTTTCGGGACTTTTCTACCACTAAAACTTCCCCATAAGGTTTTCCATTCCCACAAAAAGAGATTTTGAGAGAAGAAAACAAGACATAGAATACATCAGAATTGATTGCAAAATAGATTTTATAAAGACTTCTTTTCCTCCATGCGAAAGAAAACTTATAACCCAATTATCAATTTTTTACTTAATGTGATCTTTAAGATTTTGAAAAGCCCCTCATTTTACCCTTCTCACCATATTTGGAAGCCCCAAATATTTTTCAAGATTAGTTGAATTTCAAACTCCCAAAATGTTTTCCACTAGTTACCTTTCTTGATTATATACATTTGAGCTATGGAGACTTGTTGACTTCTTGAAATTAACATATTAACCTGTACATCATTCATACTCCTTCAAAATATTTTTAAGCATATTTGCCCCATTAACACTTGCCTCACTAAACAAAATACAGTCATTTGCAAGAATGATGTGTATAATTTGAGGACCTCTATGGAAAACTTTGGCCCATTTTAATAGACCTTCTTTCTGAGCTAATCTCATAAGAGCTGACAAACCTTCACTACAAAATAGAAAAAGATAAGGACCTAAAGGGTCCCCTTGGCGCAACCCCTTATAAGGATAAAAAACCTCTCTTTCTTCACCATTCAAAATGACCTTGTATGATGTTGTGGAAATATATCGAATGATAAGATCAATTAATCTAGCATCAAAACCCATCTTTAACATTATGCTCCTAAAAAAACCCCACTCCACATAGTCATATGTTTTACTCATATCTAGCTTGAGAGCTAAATAACCTTTAAGACCCATCCTCTTATTTTTAAAAGTGTGAAAAATCTCAAAGGCAAGTAGAACATTGTCAGTTATCAACCAACCGAGAATAAACGCACTTTGTGCCTCATTAATACAAAGATCTAACACTTTTTGAGTCTATTTGCAATAGCCTTAGAAATTATTTTATACATAATAATGCATAGGCTTATAAGATGAAAACTTCTCAAATTTGTCGAGTAAGATATCTTTGGAATCAAAACAATATTTGTAACATTAATAGGTTCCAACAACATACCTCAATTAAGGATTCCCAAGTAGTAAGCACTAACGTCTTGTCCCAAAATATACCAAAATCTTTGAAAAATAAGGTAGGATATCCATCTGATCCTGACGCCTTTGTTGGGCCCATACCTTTCAGCCCCAAATACAGCTCCTCTTCCCTGTATTCCTCAGTCAACAATCTGTTCATATCTTCCAAGATACATCTCCCCACACGTCTCAAAATATGATTCAAATTTCCATCACCATTTATGGTAAACAAATCTTAGAAGTAATCTCGAGCAATCTTTTTATCTTTCCCATTTCTCTAATTTCCTTTCCATTTTCATTGTTCAGATAGTGAATATTGTCCATCCTTTTTCACTGGGATGCAAATTTGTAAAAGAATACAGTATTCTTATCTCTATTTTTTAACCAATTCGCACGTGCTCTTTACTCCCAAAAGACTTCTTCTTTCTCGATCTTCATGTTAAGATGTCACTTGACCTCTATTAAATTCATAAGATTTTCCCCATTTCTCTCCTGGTTATTTAGAGACTCCATCTTCTTTTTAAGATCTTCTATCTTTTTTAGGGACAAATTTTCTTCAACATATGTTGAAGTCTTCTAATAGCTCGTGAATTCTTTAGCCCACAGACATTCCAACTTAAAAGTTTCATTGCTCCCGGTCGACTAGCCTATTGACAATCGCCAACTTTGTTGAATTTGAGTATTAATTCGCTCCGAATTGGGCCTGATCGAAATTGATAAAACAGAAACGCCTAAGTCCATATTGTCAAACCTGGGCCTTTTCTTCTCATCACCATTTTCTATTAGGCTATCTTTCATATTGGCACGATCCATTTCATTAGAGGGACTCGTATTAGCATTATCAGCTTGAATCTTGCACCCTTTCAAATTAAATCCCAAAATGGGATTGATTGCCATTCATGATTCTCCTCTCATCAAATCCCTTGAATTTCGCCCTCACCATTGTTTCCCCAATTAGCATCATCTTCCTCACAAACCAAACGATGTTCATGGTTGATACCCTTCTAGTATTCGTCCTCAATGTTAAGTCCCATCCAATTTACATTTCCCTAAATCCCTAGTTAAGTCTTTTAGGGCAAAAATTATCACCATGGCTTAAACATCCACATAGAAAATAAAAGAGTTAATCTTTCATATCGAAAATTCGTATAAGTAAAATTTGACTGAGAGATCATAAATTTTTTTGTCGTTTCAGCAATTTATGAACATCTATTTACACCAGGATACGAAAAAAAATTTTCATTTCACAATTCAACTATTTCGTGTTGTAGTCAATGAATTCTTCAATAAAATCACCAAATATTTTTGCCATGGATTCTGAGAAAAATCACAAATGGAGATCATGAACTTGGATCCAAAACGCAGAAGAAACAAGAACTTCCATTGGATCTTCTTCCTCCTTTAATCGGTGAAAAACCAGTAAATGGATATTGAAAATCCAATGAGTACCCATAATCACACGATCGAAATCCAACTCATGGAAAATTTTGAATAAATACCGCTTCCCACCCAGATCTGAGATTTGAACTCCTCCCAATGGATGCCAAAGATTTGCCATTGTGTTCTTCATTGTCGGAAAGTGCACCACACTCACCGTTAAAAAAATCCAACCAAACAACAATAATAGATCAATTTTCATAAGATCCCATCAGTAGGCAAAATAAAAACTTCTTCTTCACCATCCTCTATATTGAGATTTGCTAGTTCTTTTTCAATTTGTACAAGACCCTAATAGAACACTCTTCAATTGAAAATAATAGAATAGAACAACATGAATAAAAGGACAAAATCACAACAACGTGCTACAGAGAGCAAACTATAGTTGTGCTACAAATAGCAAACTTACTTTCGTTATTAATTGCAACATATCTTTTTATTAAACATATAATGTAAATCTACCCTTATGGTAACTTATTATATTTTTTATTCCTTTTTTATGTTAACCTCATACTTCTATAGTGTATGTTGAGTATGACTCTTATTTTAGTCAAATTTGAGAAATAATCTTTCAGTTAAACTCTGTTTATTTGTTTCAATCAAACTCTAATTAGTCTAGATTATTTTATTATTATTTGACCTATGAAGTTAGCCTATAAATAGGCTCTTTTACAACCTTAGAAAATGCACACATTAGATATTAGAACTCATAACACATTTAGAGAATTTTGCGTTTACGTTTTAAGAGTTTTTTGTTTTCGAGGTTTAGTTTTTATCTCCATCTTTTGTACTCTTCGTTCTTTGGCCATTATAGTAAAATTAACTTTGCCCATGGTTTTTTTATCCTCTTTGGGGAGGTTTTTCCACGTTAAATTTATGTGTTCAATTTCTCAATTTCTTCTGCTATTTTTACTTGTTCGTTGCTTAATCGAGTCGATCCCTAACAGTGTATATATACATATGATTTGTTTTAAGTAAAAAGAAAAGAAAATTTAGAAAATAAATTCAAATATATTTTTATCCTTTCTTAATGTAAAAGAAATTATTGTTGACTTTTTATTTGATAAAATTTATGGTTTAAAATTTAGAAAATCAAATTATTGTTGATTTATTGTATTCTTATAATTCATGTAATTATTTAAAAAAATATAACATGATAAAATTTTCAAATATGATTCTTCCTTCTCCTCAAATCAATTATTAAAAAAAAATTGTCAACTTGCAATTTTAGGGGTTAAGATCTTAATCTTTCGCAATCAAGCTGACATATATAATTTTTGAGACGTTAATTTTGGGTATAAATTGGAATTTGACTCCTGTCTATGAAACAACTAAGAAAGTAACTATTGCATTGTTTTTTCTCTCTCTTAATTATGTAATAAGTAAGATTTCTTAAGAAAGGGAATTTCGAGACATCAATTTTTATTACTCTAACAATTATGGAATAAATATGCTTCAAAATTTCTACTTCCTTGGCTATAATTACTTGTCTCGTCCAGAAACAACCACCAAAAGCTTCCACTTTAGGTAGGATATTTACTCCAAACATGATCTACTTATAATAGTATAATATTAAATTAATTTTATTCGGCTTCAGAATTTTTACATGCTTTGTATTTATTTAATTTGAATAAATAAACAAGGTTTTAAGTATTTATTTAAGGATATATTGATAGTGATTTTTTTATTTTACAAGTAATCTTAAAAAATTGATATATTTTTTTTATTTTGTTAAATTTTTATAAGACACTTATTAATTTTTAGTTATTTACTGGCGCTAATAAAATATTATTTCATTTACTATTAATATAGATTAGTCATGAGTGTACAACACAGTGCTGCGAATCTGTCAACAAGAAACAGGAAATGCATCCTTTCTAGTGGCAAATTATATATGCATCAAAATTTATCTATACATTAAAATATTAAAGAAGAGAAAAAGGATGCCATCAAAATAATATTAATGCTGTCTGAGATCATATTAACTCACTTTTGAAGTTCAAGAAACTATATATATATATATATATATATATATATATGCCAAAACCTTGGGGTGAATTATTGATTAAAGAACAAAAAGAAAGACATCCCCAGCTGGGGTTCAGAACTTTGGGAGCATTGCATTTATTATTACATGAAAGTGACCTCTATATCATTTAATTTTGTTTCATACAATATTAAAGATAAGGATAAAAATAACAAGATCATACTCGTATCAAATAAGTATACAACAAAAGCTTCAATTACTAATACGTTCAAATTAGGATTGCTTCTTACACTTATATATATACCGCTATTCAACCAAAATATTTTCTTCACTAAAAACTATTTTCAATGAAACAAATATACATTTGAGATTTTTTTATCTTTTCATTGTTTAATTCACTTTATCTTATATATAAAAATTTATATTTTACATTGGTTTTGCATATATTAAAAATATTTTGTTAAATCCAGGTTCATTACTATGTCATTTTTTAGTTATATGACTATCAAGTGAGTTTTTTTTTTTTAAATGTGATATCAACAAAATTGACAAAAAAAAAATTGTCAATATCAACAATTGAACTTGATTTTCAAATCTGAAAAGTGGAGGGATTAAATTCTTGAAAATAAGAATACAGAGATTAAATTACAAATTTGTGAAAAGTACATGGACTTATGACATATTTTAACTTTTATACTACAAAATATTTATTATTAATATATTTATAATTGTAATAAATATTTATTGTTAAAATATTAATATTGAATATTTTCAATAATGTGTGAAGAATATTATTTAAATTTATTATTTTTAAAATTTATTATTAAAATAAAATTAAAATATTAAATAATTTATTAAAATAATAAATATTTTTAATATTAAAATAACATTCAGTAATTAGGCGTATTCAATCACGTAACATCTAAGAAAAAATATTGCTAAAAAATGAATATTTTTAGCATTAATGTGTTAGAATTATATAAAAGATAATGCAGAATTAAAGTCATGGTTATTTGAAGAGGTGATATCAAATCATATTCAAATAATAATGGTATCAAATTATAGTATTATTTTTAAAAAAAATTTCTATAAATTTATATCCTGTGAAACAAGCGCTCTTAAAATCTTTTGTGTTATTTATTTGGTATAGATGAAAACTATTTTGTGAGTTTGTTTTGAAAAGAAAATCAAATGTCACCAATTATTTTTCAATAAATATGTTTATTAATTCCTATTTATCATCAACTATTATTATAATTGATACAGCTTGTTTTATTTTAATTTTAATTTTTTTAAAAAAATTAACATTAAATTTTCTTATATAATTTAAAAATTATAATTATCATTGATAAATAACAATAATTAAAAATAAAGGTATACATTTTTAGAAACTAGTTAATTATTGTTAAACAATTATTGTCTCCAGCTCTTCTGTTTCTCTTTTTTTCACTCTTTGGGTAATCATTGCAAATATAACAAGCCCACACGTGTAGACCAAGAAAACTAATAAATTAATTTACTCTGTATATTGTCAAATCTTAGCTAAAACACTAATATAAGCTTTGTTTAGAAATACGACTATTATTAGTTAAATAGCATAAGTAATTATATATCTAGACAAAGTTTGAGGGAACATTGTACATTAAATTAGGGTACCCTATTATATATAATTTAAGTGTTAAAATAATTTGATATAAGTTTTCAATTTTTACACATCACAAGTATTATTTGAGAATATAGTATAATATTTATAAATAAATAAATAAATATTAAAATCTAATAATATAATATATATATATATATATATATATAGTTTTGAAATGAAATATGAAAACAAAACTGAATTTGGGAATTAATCAACAGCATTAGCATTTCCTTTCTAATATTAATCTCTATCCCAAACATATATTTGATTAGAAATATAAAGGTTTTTGTATTAAATACGAGAAAAAGGAAAGCCAAGGCATATTACAAATTTAATGGAGCTGATGATTTTTAAAGAAAAATGGAAACATAAGTAGAAAAATAAAAAGACATAAGAAAAAGATTAATGAAACATGTCCATCTTGACATTGCCAAACCAGAAAGCAGTTAAGTGTGGTTTTCAGACCTTACAACCCCTATATAAAACCTAACTTGTCTTCATCGCCAGCCTTTGGCACGTGCCCTTCTATCTTATTTTTATTAAAATAATTTCATTCACTTCCACCTATAAATTTGTTTCAATTAACTGCCAAACATTTGATTATGTTATTTTATTTATAATGTCAGTTATTTTCATACAAAAGAAAGTTGGATAATAAAAAAATATGGCTCCCGAAATGTTATTTTTACCCTTACCAACTATTGCTGTTGATGAATATAAAATAATCAAACTGGGGCAGTTTAGTCATTTAAACATATACAATGATGGTGGTAGTTTGGATGATTGAGATGACTTTGTACTGACCTTATCTTTCTTTTATTCCGTAACTTGCGTGTCTATAAAAATTACAATAATAGTCGACTTTTTCTTCAACCTTATTCATTTTTAATTTCTACATCTATCCAGATTATTCAGTTTTTTTCATTTTATTTTTCTCCAGGTTGATTAGTAAATTTATACCCACAATCTAAATTTTGTAGTTAAGGTTATTTTTGTAAATTGAAAATATACCTAATAAATTAAAACTCAAGTCCTTGATTATGATTCATTAAACCTAATTGTGAATTTAAAGCAAAATAATAATAATAATAATTAGTATAAAAAATATTGGCAGCGTGAAAAGTGGTGAAGGAGAAAAGAATAGCGACCACCCTTTTGTTTCTTACTTTCTCTCACCTCTCTGTCTTTGAGGAGGCTAAGGTTATTTCTATATGTTTTGTTATGAAAGTGAATTATCTGTTTTTCTCAGATCAGCCTCCATTTTCATTCCTTTCTCACTTCTTTTCTTTTCTCCCCTTATATTCATATAGTTTCACCATGGGAATATTCAAGGGGTGAAAAATAATATCTAGTCACTACTGCAAGGAAGGAAAAGGAGAGAAAGAGAAAGAAAGAGACGACAGACGGAGGACTGCACACATACACAGTGAGAAGGGAAATGAAAGGAAATGAAAAGAAAGGAGGGAGGGAATTGAAGAATCTTTCAATAATAACACACAGAAGGGATATGTCTAGCTATAAGAGCTTTATATCCTTTCATATGCTGCTGCAACTCTAACAAGGTCTGCCTATATATATACACACACACTCTCTCTCTCATATATAGCTGAAAATTATCAAAAGGGTTACAACAACATCCAAAACATAATCAACATAGACTTGTTTCATCCCTTACACCATTTTTTGTTCTTTTTTTCCTTCACTTAACTGAGAGAATTTGATCCTTTCTGTTCCTATCTTTCCTTTTTCTTTTTCTTTTTTTTTTTTTTTTTTTGATAAGAGAGATTTGTTTTTTTATGATGCGTGCTATTTGTTTCTCTATGTGGGTTACCGATTCATAATTGAAACAGCAAGAAGGTGAAGGAATTTGATAGAGGGAGAGAGGTAAATAAAGAAAAAGGATATGATGATGAAGAAGAAGATGCTGATATGGGAATAGCAACGCCACCACTCGTCGCATCAATTCTTTCTCAAGAATCTCAACCCTCCAAAAAAATTCACCATCAAATCCCAATTCAACACAAGAGCAACAATTCTACTAATTCTATGTCCCAAGATTACCATCAAGCAGCTGGCATCTTCAGCTTCTCGAATGGGTTCGAGAGATCAGCCGTAAGCCACCAAGAACACCAACAGCAGCAGCAACAGCACTTAGAACAGCAGATCCGGAGAGATAAACTAAGAGTTGAAGGCTTTGAGCCGCCACCTCCACCATTAGTAGGGATAGAAGAGGAAGAATCAACTTCTCTCCCTGTTTATGAAACCGCAGGTATGTTATCCGAAATGTTCAATTTCCCTTCCGGTGCGGCTGCTGCCGCCACTGCCTCGACCGAGTTACTAGACCAGCATGTACAGCCGAATTATCGAGCACACCGGCCAGCCCCAGGTAATACCAACGAGTGGTATAGCAACAGGCAAGGTGTTGTTGGGGGTTTGGGACAGTTAGGTGAATCAAAGAGTCACATTACCCGTGACAGTTTAGCTCAACAGCATCAGCAGCAGCAGCAGCTACCAAGCATTAATGCCGACTCAGCAGCTGCCATGCATCTTTTCTTGATGAATCCGCAGCAACGATCACCATCTCCTCCTCCACCTCCTCCAGCAACTTCTTCTAATACTCTTCACATGTTGCTTCCAAATCCATCGACTTCCCTTCAAGGGTTTAACGTATCAGGTCCTGGAGGGGGTTTCGGCACAAGTACTGTTCTATCTCCACCTCAATTTACTTGGGTTCCTGGTAGTGCTCATGAAGGAGGCAACAACAATGATTCCCAACTCAGCAGCCTAAATGAAATTGGAAGTGTTGTGGAAGGCCAAGGTCTTTCACTATCTTTATCATCTTCTTTGCAACACTTGGAGGCTGCTAAAGCTGAAGAATTAAGGATGGGAGACGGGGGTTTACTGTACTATAATCAAGGAGGGGGTTCGGCTGCTCAGTTTCATCAGTACAGGAATTTGGGTAGTCATCATCATCAGACAATGCATCTGCAAGGCGGAGTGGGACAAAACCAACAGGTTCATCATGTTGGGTTCGGATCCTCATTAGGAATGGTCAATGTATTAAGAAATTCAAAGTACGTTAAAGCAGCTCAAGAATTGTTGGAAGAATTCTGCAGTGTTGGAAGAGGCCAGTTCAAGAAGAACAAGTTCGGTAGAAACAACACAAACCCTAGTTCTGATCCTGGTAGTAGCGGCGGTGCAGGTGGTGGTGGTTCTTCTTCATCAACAAAGGATCTCCCTCCTTTATCAGCAGCTGATAGAATTGAACACCAAAGAAGGAAGGTCAAACTGTTATCCATGCTTGATGAGGCATGTAATCTCTTTCACTATTCCCCTATTTTCTCTTTCATAGTTCCACTCTCTTCTTCAAGTGACTAAGACCCAATCTTTTTTTTTTTTATTGTCCTCCGATCATTTATTTGAATACCTCGATTAATTTTCAAATCAAACATCAGTACCACAGCACAGTAACAATAAGAATATTTTAAACAAAAAAAAAAAAAAACCCAGATAGAGCAAAGCCGGCTGGTGCAATAGGGTTCTACAGGATCTAGTTGGTAGAGTTTGATTATCCTTTTCACTTTGTCTTTTTTTTTTTAAATATTTTCATAATTTCGTGTCATACTCATTGGATTGGTGGGTGTGTTTAAGTACTCAACCTGGTTTGGTGGAAGACATGAGAGATTACTATTAAGGGTATGCACTCAATCGTGAAGCGACGTCCCTTCTGATTTGGAAGGTGACCATTAGCCCACCATATTACGTATCAAAATCATTGAAGCCACTGCTACCCGAGAGATCCATACCCATCATAGCAATATTTCAGGGAAAGCCATATATATATATATATATATAATAACCTAGTTGACTCTCGGAAAGGCGTTATGCTTTTCATTTTCCACTCTTCTTCCATACTGTAATTTTTTTCCCCCTTATATTGCTCATTCGCCTATTTGTTCTTGTTTGCGCTCCCCAGCCAGTCAATTGAGTATAGGAAAAGAAGGGAAAACACACACACAAAAGGGTATCCTTAGTTCCCAGTTCACACTTGCCATTAAAATTATTTAACTGTACCAAGCTTTGATTAAGGCACTTATTATTTGGGGCGGGAGGGGGGGTTTCCTTAACAGCAAATAAGTCTTGTCAAATGCTTTATTATTTTTACTATTATTATATAACATGGTTGTGTCAATAAAATCAGATGATCTACTTTTAATGTTTTATTGTAAACAATGACTAACAACGACACTGAACATATGGTGTAATTTATGGTTTTGGCAGGTGGAGAGGAGATACAACCATTACTGTGAACAAATGCAAATGGTAGTGAACTCATTCGATCTGGTGATGGGGTTTGGGGCAGCAGTGCCATATACCGCCCTTGCTCAGAAGGCGATGTCAAGGCATTTCAGGTGTTTGAAAGACGCGATATCAGCACAACTGAAACACAGCTGTGAGATGCTGGGGGAGAAAGATGGAGCAGGGAGCTCAGGCATAACGAAAGGAGAGACGCCGAGGCTGAGGATGTTAGAGCAAAGCTTAAGACAGCAAAGAGCGTTCAACCAAATGGGTATGATGGAGCAGGAAGCTTGGAGACCCCAAAGGGGCCTGCCTGAACGTTCAGTCAACATTTTGAGAGCCTGGCTTTTCGAACATTTTCTCCATCCGTACGTTGCCTTGCCTTTACCTCTTAATCTAACCCTACTCTAACACTAGTAGAATCTTCTTCTTCTTCTTCTTCTTCTTCTTCTTCTTCTTCTTCATAATTAAGTATATGACATAATGGCACTTTATTATTAGCTCACACAAAATCCAACTCTTCTTTACCCATTGTCATGCTTTCTCATTAGTGCGTGGAAAAAAAGAGCAATGCAGTGTCCTTAGATGTTGTCTTGTCAGCCAAAAAGATGTTAAAAGACCTTTATTTCCCTCTCTACTTTAATTTTGTCAATCACAGACCCAGACCCAGAAATTAGTTGCTAAAAAACAACTTTTAATAAAGCATCATAATTTAACGAATGACACCCTCTCTCTCTCTCTCATGGGCATAAACCCAAACAAACAAAAGATATTCTTTTTCTTTTGTTTTTGGCTAAAAATGAAATAGTGATATATGCACGAAAATGGTGAGAGAGTTGAAACAAGTTGTCCCCTTCGTTACTTCTGCAAAACTGCTGCAGCTGCTGCTGCTGATGATATGATATTTCTTCTTTAGATTCTCACGCCCGTGCAGGGAAATAAAGAAAGGCTCAATCCCACCCTAGGTTAGAGGGTAGATAAACATGGGAGGCTCTTTACACGGTTTTGGGCAATGACTCTGATGTCATTTTCTGGTCTCTATCTCAGGTACCCAAGCGATGCAGATAAGCATCTGTTGGCTCGACAGACTGGTTTATCGAGAAATCAGGTATGTCTTAGTCCTTTCTTTCACTCTAAAAAAAAACACTGAATTCAGTTCAAGTTATATGTATATATCGTAGATATTTACAGCTTTGATATGATTGTTGGGACCAATAAGAAGAAGATGGAAAGGAAACCCCTTAGGAAAGAACCATCAGTAAGCTCAGAAGAACTTGCATGGATTTGGATTATATTTTCAATCACTGTTTTGAGAGAGATAATTTCTCTTTATTTTAAAATTCCTTGGCCCAGGACATAGATTCTGATTTCTGAATAAAAGACACAAATACTGAAACTTAGCAGATTATATTCAAGGGCAGGGACAAAGTACACCAAGAAATGAGACATCAAAGTTTGCAGCTTTAATTCTCTCTCTCTCTCTCTCTCTCTCTCTCTCTCTCTCTCTCTCTCTCTCTCTCTCTCTCTCTCTCTCTCTCTCTCATATCAAATACACTCAGGATGACATCCTTCAGCCTCCAACCACACGATAAACATTTTTCTCTACTTCAAAGTAACAGTAGTAAACATTTTTTTACTCCCCCATTAGTATTCGCTTTTTGGTATCTGTTAAGAGTGTTGTTTAAGTTTAATTAATGAGTTAATTAATTAGGTTGCTTTGTATTTCTTTCTTAATTTGCATGCATGAAAGCCAAAATGGGTAAACGTGTGGCTGCAAAGTATGCTAGATAAGAAAAGACAAACACCTAATTCTAGTACTATTTCTTTCATAATTTATAACTGAGTAAGAAAAAAGACAGTGAATCAGAACTCTTAAATGCAGCTTCCCCCACATGTGTTATCCTAATGTCGCGGACCGTAAACTAGACTAGTAAAGTCTTAATGTAAGAATTTAAGGGAAATTAATGAACTGATTAGATCTTTTGATGTGGTGTAATGACATTTGTATTTGCAGGTTTCAAATTGGTTCATAAATGCCAGGGTTCGGTTGTGGAAACCCATGGTGGAAGAGATGTACCAACAAGAAACAAAAGAAGAGGGAGACCATAATAATAATAACAACAATAATCATACAGAGAGAGAAAGGAACCCAAACAACAACAACAATGCACAAACATCGACGCCTTCGACAACAGCAGCGCCAACTACAACAACAACCACCCCAGCAGGCAAAGGATCCCAAATCAATGCCACTGAAAACGACCCTTCACTCATTGCAATCAATACTCCCCAATGCTTCTCGGAAAACCAAGCAAACCCCACCGCCACTGAGGTGGCACCACCCATTTCCCAGCCTTTCACCACCACCATCCCCCATGTCTCGGATATCCACCACCAAAGGATAGCTGGCACCACCGTTGCAGCAGCGGATTACGGGACCACAGCCGGTGGTAACACGGACATTGGCTCGAGCCTCATAAGGTTGGGGACCACCACGGCGGGTGATGTCTCACTCACTCTGGGGCTACGCCATGCTGGAAACATGCCTGAGAATACCTCTTCTTTCTCAGTTAGAGACTTCGGGGGCTGTTAATTAATTCAATTCCAAACATACATTTCATAGTATCCTCTTAAAATAGAAAACAATAATCCCATTTTGATTTTTGTTTTGTTTTTTTTTTTTCACCCTATTTTCTTCAATTCTAAAGAAAAAAGAAAGTGTTGCACAATGATCAAAACCTTAGCATTAAGTTAGCTAGTTGTATTTGGCTTTATTACTATAATTGTATAGTAGATTGGTTTTACTTCTCTATCATCATGTACTTAAGGTCCTTGTACCTTTATATTTTCTAGAATAACATGAAATATTCACTTTTTTTGAGAGGAGAAAAAAAAGGGGAAATTTTAGATGTTGCTATTGTTATTTTAATTAAATTTGATAATTAATTTTTTAAAAGTAGAATAGTTATATTTAAACGAAAATGTTAATTAAAATATTAAATTTTATAATGATTTTGACATGACAGTTCACCTATAATTCATGTTAACATTGTACTATATATATATTAAATATCACGTCATGTTCAGAAATTTAAATATTTTAATTAGTATTTTTGTTAAAATAATAATAATTCAACTCTTTTAAGAAATTAATGATCAAATTCAACTATTTTTTAAAAGTTTAGGTTAAATTTAACTCTAAAATATATAAGTATCAAATTAACAAAAGATATAATCGAGATAAAGATTAAATTTATGAGGAAAAAGAATTAACCTTATATGTTCCTCTATCTGGGGGAATTAAAAAAGTATGGTATTTCTAATATTTTAAATTATTTTTGTATTAATTAGAAGAGTGCAGACAGTGAAGAAAGGCACGTCAATTTGGGTCACCTTAATTAGGTATCAGCATGGGGTTTATTAATGATTTGATATTTAAACAAGTTTTTCTATAAATGGTTGATATATGTTGATGAAGGGATTTTAGCTTTGAATGGAAAAACACGACAAAATTACAAGTAAACAAATTCTTTCATGCATTCTACATATTTAATAATAACTTTTTGCAGGGCTGCCATTAATTGCTTGTGGATATGATGTCTAATAAGTAAAAAAAAAAAAAAAAATTAACATAAATTTCTTTCTCAAATTTAATTTGTTGGACTTTCGTCTTCATATTTCACGAAAACTATAAAATTAGTCCAAACATATCAACTTTTGTAGCATATAAATTGTTGGATTACTAAATTTTGCTAATTCATTAATTAATTATTTATAATGTTTAATAATCATTTTCAAATAGACTGCTCATAATATTAGAAGACCAAATATTAAGAAATTAAATATAACGAAATATTATGTGAATGAGCATGCTACCACTTACTATTTAATCTCTATGACTCTATCCCGGTCGTCTTTTTTTTCTTTTCTTTTTTTTCAGTTTTGGTAGTCAATATTTTGGTTATATCCATAACCGAAAAATCGTAAACAAGTTGATGAATTATTAAATGGAGAAAACAAATGAGTAGCAAATGGGAGTAAAAAGCATTAGGGTTTGTTGACAAAGAGAAAAGAAAGAACATAAAACATGAAAGTAGCCATTGTTACCTAAAAGGTAATTGCCTGCCAAGAAGTGGCTGGTAAAAGTCATTGTTAAACATAACCCCCCAAAGCCAACCCATTCTTTTTTCTTTCTTTCTTTTTTTTTTTTTTTTTTTTTTGTCTTCTTTTGCTCAGCTAAAGGTTTTGTTGTTCTTATTGTTGCTGCATTTGTTTACCTGATAATCCAAAGGTTGGTTCCTTAAAATACAAAACAAATGATTTGCAAAGCAACAAGTACTCTTTACCTAATATGTTGCTTTTCCTTTGAGAAAACAATATAAAAAAACCAACATCTCTACACTCATGGTTTTATTTATAGACCAGGTTGTTCTGTTGCAATGCAACCATCACTTGCTATTTTTATCAAAGGTATGTATAATTTCATGGGTGAAAATTCAATCTAACAATTTGTCTAGTCTTTTTGTGGGAGAGTGGAAATGGGTTTCTTTTGATATGATATCACACCTGCTAAATCATTATCTAAAAAGCTGCAAATACAAAAACCCTATCGGTTTCAAAACGTTTTCACTGCCAACAACATATTGAGTATACCAAGCACTGTCACTTTCAGCTGTATTTCCATTTTTTTTCCAGTCATTTGAGAGAAAGAGAAATGTTAAGAACCAAAATATTAACATGATCCAGTAAGGAGTTTGGTTTATTTAATGTAGTGGAAGCAACCTGTGAAAATTTTAACCATGCAGCTGGGAAACAGTAAGCATTAACTGTGTATTGTTTGGTTGATGTAAGAGCATTCAACTGAATCTGAACCCATGAAAACAGATGGGTAATATATATAATCTTAGAACATGAAAAAGAAAGGGTTTAAAATCGACCCTCCAATTGACTGAAAGAGAAATACCATTAGAATCTATGATGATTCTCAAATGAGGTTGCTTTTCATTTTGTTTTGTCCTATTTTCTTTTTTTTAACCTTACAATAAATGTCTGATAAAAGTTGCTTTCTTAGCAGATGGAGAGGGAGGGTGGTCCTGAATTCAGAGCCCTGACCTGACCCATTCCTTTTTTTTTTTTTTTTTTTTCTGAGGATTGTTTCAATGATCAGTATTATATCACTTCATTTGGGTTCTGGATAGGCACAAAAACTTTCCACTACACAATTCAACGAGTCACCAAGTACCTCCAGAATGGCTTCCTTGTCTTGTCTGGGGTAATATAAATTACAGATTCAATGCAAAAGTAACAGACGAGAGGCTTATATGATATGAGTGCTTTTAATTTCAGACAAAACAATTTTGGGGGTCGAACCCACGTACAAAATGGCTGTACAGAAAAGCAACCCCATTGGATGCAAATCCAAGAAGGATTAAACCACCAAACAGATGACTTACACACCATGGACCCCACTTTTGGGTTTGGGCTTGGCTCCATGTTGTAGAATTTATTAAACTGGTTTAAGATTTAGGCCTCAGCTATGCACCGAGGGGTAGAATAGGGTCAAAATTCTGGGTAAGCCCCTTAATCTTCCAGGCTTCAACCCATTTAGGGTGCTAACCTACTAATACTATTATATATAATTACAGAAGAGTTCGTAGTGTGTGTTTCTTTTTCAAGTGTTACAAAAATGCAATATAAATTCATGTAGGAATAATAATAAGTATCAAATTAGATGAACTATCCGAGTAGTCACAAAGTAAAATCAAATTATTACAATATAAATGGACTAAAAATTAGTATAATATAAATTAAAGCCGACAAACTAAACTAAAACCTGATGAAACTAAAAAACTCAGGCATATAATTGCACATGGAAGTACCTAAAATTCATTTCCGTATTTGCCAACTATGCCGAACAGGATTTGTACACGGTTTGAACATGATTTTAAAAAATTAAGCAACAAATTATTTGCTACTATAACCTCCGCTAGTTGAGAATGGCAGGTTTAGAGTTGGTAGTAATAGATAAGTACATATTTTTGGATAAATTTGATATTATTACTCAAAGAAGCAATAATTTGTTACATCAGTACAGAAACCACAAATCAACAACTAGAACTATACTACACCCCTTCATGACTAATCCCCCCAAGCTAAACACAACCTAGAATTTACAGGATCTTCTAACTTTATATTTGTTCCTACTAATTTCATTCTAACTATATCTTCAATTTTGCCAAGTAATTCCTGATCAATTTGTTGAATCCCTTTAAATTCCTCGATATTTGGTTCTCTTCAGATTGAGTAGATAAAAAGCATTCCATCTTGGCTTCAATAAGATAGAAATGAGAGCCTTCACTTTTAGCTTTGCTATATAGACCATGATAGCTCCTGATTCCAACTACCTGCACATCTTTGAATCCCACAATGCTAAAGTATGCTATCCCCATGTTTTCCTTGAGTAAGGACACTCCAAACTTGTTTCCAAGTTCTCAGAACACAAGTTGCAACTACCATCAGTGTTCAAGCTCCACCTTTGAACCCGACGCTCGGTTAGCCATATGCTTTGGATTTCCAGCCAACTCATCAAAGAGTATTTAGGAATATGAAAGGGGAACCATAAGATCCTACTCCATTCAGCTTCCTCTCATCTATCTCTTATCTCATTCCATATTTCCCCACCTCTACATGTAGTTCTGCCCTCTCCACGCATTTAAATGAGCAAATCTGAGCAGCAGTAAGTCTAAGCTTCAATAACTTTCTCCAGTTCCAGCTGCTACCAGCAGATAGCTGCAATGACACGAGGCTTTTCCCCTTTGATACATTGGCATCTACCCAAGCTACCCATAATGAACCAGCTTGGGTCATGAAAACAGTAGAGAATTTTAGGGAAAGAAGATGCCAGACAGCCTGAGGAATGAGGCTGATCAGAAAAAGGATTCTTTGCCAATTCTTGGGGTGAGAAGGCTACGGAGCAACCATTGAACTCCAATAAAATCCTGATTACTTAATAAAATTAAGTACAATGATAGTGAGATGAAAACAACCTAAGTCAATTCACATCACAAAGGATGGGGAAAAAACTTGGGGTTGAGCAAGACCATTTCTAGCTTAATACAGTCTTCAAAATCATAGAAAAAACACTAACATTACATGACAACCGTTATCTTACTTCAATATATTCTCACCTACTTGTGCCAATATATATTTTTAAAAAAAGATTGCAGCATCTCACCTGCTTATTTCTAGCTTGGATGTTTGTTCTTCTTAACCTTTCTAATTAAATTAGCTCACTGAAAATTAAGGCATGGCATCTAGCTGGGATTTCAAGGAGAACTTGATTTTGGATTTTTTTAGACAAAATTGTTCATCAAGGGGCTTCAAGAATCATTACATAACTCATCCAGATACAGATAATTAAGGAAAAATATATAGGAAGGTATTGTGAACACTAGTTACAAGTGTTGCATGAAAACAAAGATGGAAGGAAATTAAAGTAGAACAACTAGTGAACTTTTCTAGATTGGGGGGAATGAGATACAAACCTGCACATACAGAAGAAATAAGAAATGGCGAAAATCAAGTTTTATGCAGGGGACAGAGAGTCGGCAATAGCTATTATTCCATCCTTTTTACCCAAATGACATGCAACTCCTAAGTAATTATAACAAGGGTGATGGCCAAAATCACCTCTCTCTTTTTTATCTATCGCAGCATAAAGTCATGTACTTTCCAGTCTTGAGTAACTGAGCTTTAAAACTGAATTTTTCTGCATTTAGAAAGCAAGAATTGTTGTGGTTTTAATAAATCATGATCATAAAGCTACAATACAAATGCATGAAACCCAGAGTTTTATTCACAAATAATTGCAAGCATTCAGGCATCAGGGGCAACAATTTCTTCGCAAGGGCACCCCAAAAAATAAAAATGATGATAAAAACATGAAGAATATAAGCAAAATGTAAGCAATTCTGACATATATGCTTGCAAAAACTAAAGAAAGTTACACAATTAAAAACATTAAAAAAAGAATTATTGGGTTTTTTTTTTTTTTTTTTTTTGGTAAGGAAACTGAAGCAAATTAGGTTGCTCTTACAAAACTCAGCAAAAAGCGGCAATGGAACATTAAGCGAAGCCATAAACTAAAATAAAGCTTAAAAAAGGGCTAAAACCAGGAAGGGGAAGCCATTGAAGCTGAAGTTTACTCTTTTGGCTTCGATTAAGGATGAACTAATAACACGGGAAAAAATAAAAAAAAAATTTGGACCATTTCTCGATTTGTGCGTGTCATCCTTGCGCAGGGGCCATGCTAATCTTCTCTGTATCGTTCCAATTTTATCGGATGTCCCCGAAGGGACGATATTGAGACATTAGGTTCTGGTACTTAAACTGCTAAACATTACAATATTCAGACGATATGGGATGTTTCGCCAATTTTCAACCATGGTCTTCCTGAATGTGCCGATGCCCTTCGACTAAATTCCAATATCAGGTATTGATAGGTCGGCCTGTTACGGAAAATCTTTGGGGTCTTAAACGCTAGCCCAAAAAGCAAGTGCAAGAACAAAATATCTATCAATTCGAAAAAGAAAATCTAATAAAAATAAAATATTTTCTGATATCACTATCGAATTAGGTTGGTGTAGCAATAGATAAACATCAAAACCAGTGGTAGGATTAGTTTAGAAAGCTTAAAGTCAACTAATTAATTGACAAATGAACTCCCAAAGGCAGCTTCTTTAATTCAATGGAAATAATCATACAAAATTCTAAGAATATTACTTTGTATGAATTTAGTTGGGTAGTGGTTTTCCATGTGGTGTGTAGCTGCAACTACTAAAGCAATTTATGTGATATTTTTAAATGGTTAAAGGATTAGGGTATATGGTTTTATTTCAAGTGTTCAACTAACTATAACTAATTTGTTTTCGGTTAGTTGTATATGATTGGTATCGACTCCTTTGTCCAAATATGGTTGGAAACTTCCGTTTTTGGGGACATATTCGACACCTAAGTCCGTATTGTAAGAACCCCATACCATAATAGACATACCATAATAGACATAAGGACAAGTACCCCTTCCATTTTCCCACCATCATATTGCTTTTGAATTCTGATTTTTGAATCTTATCTGACCACTTCATTATTTCATCTCATTTGTCATTTTCTTCTAACCCCAAAGCTGGTTTTGTGTATTATAACTTTGAAAATTTCAGCCTCCATGCATGCCTCACTAACTGACAAATTATCATCATTCAAGATAAAAAAAAAAGAAAAAAGAATCACCTAAGCAGCAGAGTCCTCGAAACTATTTTCCTGTATATTATTTTTTCCCAGGCTAATTCCTTTGAAATTCATACATATTTTGTTTTCAATTCTAATTTGTCTTCTTTGATCACTTTCAATATTATGGTTAAAAGATTCCTTGAGAAGTTCAAACTTGCTTGCTGCTAGTAGAAGATGTTACTCACCGACTTCTGATTGCTCTTTCAGATTAACAATCCTTCATCTTCCTCGTTATATATAAAACATGGAGACACATAGGTCATGGCTATCTAACCCTAACCTTGTGTTCGTAAACTGACAACTTTTCTACAAAAAAAGATCTCTGTATTGAATCAAACATGGAACATTGAGCCTGTTAGATCAGGGGGATGTCATTTTGTGTAATCTATGAAGTATGTCTGTCTGGTTTCATTTCGAAATTTGATTCTCTTTTTTAACTTATATGTCTTTCTTGGTACTGTTATTTTTTTATTTTTCTGTCATTGAAAAGCTACACATCTGACTTGTATTAAAATCTCGGTAATAAGATAAAATAGAAGTTTCATTTGTTTATTATTTATTGGAACTGCAAATTTTTCAACCCTTTTTCTGATGCAAACTTCAAATATCATATAATTCCAAATTTTTCACCACTAAGAACAAGTACATGATGAAGTTAAATACCCAGATTATGTTTAATCAGTTTCGTAATCTCATAAATATTGATATTTCTCAAAAGGGTATTATCTTTTCTTACATTAATCTGTCATTGTACAAGTTAGGAGAAATATTGATAGGTCATTGTACAGTTTCATAATCTATACACATTTTGTTTATAGAGTAGGCTTTTGGATTTTTCTGCAATCTCACTATGAAAAGTAGTCGATTAAAAAAATAGAGAAACAGAAACCCCACTAGATTTCCTTGTAAGCATCCAATGTCTCCTTTTAAACTTCACTTTTTAATCCTTTTGAGGTAAGAGCCAGCTTTTGTTGGACAAGTTCTTGATCCTTTAGTATTTGTAAGGACTTGCTCCAGAGCCATTGTAAAATTATTATATGTCGATGAATTGACTTAGCTAATCAAATCCAAATTTAAAAACCAAATGGGGATACTAAATAGGATGGCAAGTTTTGATGATATACCATAAATTATTTGCTTACAACATTATTGTTGGAGATTAGTTGAAAAACCAACTCAAATATATTCGTTTCCAAGTGGATTAAGCCTTTTAGTTGATAACATTTTAATCATTAATCAAACTGATCATCATTTTGATTATTTTGACAATTGAACTGAGTTGCTTCACCTGCCAATTGTGAGACAAACTTTTTGTCATATAATAGGCTGGTATTCACATTTGGGTCAACAAGTTGGTGAATGGTGATGTCACCAAGTTCAAGCAATCTACTTATTTTTTTTTATGATTTTGTTGAGAAAAGATGTATATGTTAGCTAAGAGAAAAAATTCTGGTGGCCAGATTTCAGTGGCTCTGCAGTTTTGGCTTTATTAATACAGTAAGCCTGCATATGAAATTACCAGCAATAATAATAAACAAATAAAATGCATAAACAATGAAAGGCAAATACTGGGTGAAAGTGAAGAGGTAAATTGAGGTAAATATCTTATACAATGTATATATAGTAGCGGTTTGAGAGGTTACAACAGTGTGACAGTCACCAATTCCCACTTGCTTTCCAACAAGAGAAAAGAATGTGGAAACTGAAGTATATTAACAAACAAATGCGTGTGTAGATTAAAATTTATTTGACTGAAGTCTAAACACTCATAGGCAAAGCATCACTATTTATCTTTCTCTAGTTGAGTGAAGAAAACCGTCCACTTTTGGACCATTTGGCTCTATGCCAACTTTCTTCTTCTTTTACAGCCCACTAGCTGGTTTACATATTTTAATGGAGAAAAGGAAAGAGACCCTCTTCTCCTTTCCTTGTTGCAAAAGGGTACTGATTTATTAGAGTGAGTGAAGTTAAAGGGTGCCTCGGAAAAAAGAAAGAAACACTGGTCAAAAGCCAAAAGGTTTTTATCTTTTCTTAGCCGTATTTTTTGGGATTTTATGCAAAAAGCTTTTTCAGTCCTCTGCTAAGTTTTAGGCTATTCTTAGCTACAAAATGATCACTTTCTGCTTTGTGGTACTACTCTTAAAAATACAAGAAGACAAGTTAAGTTTTGGGGTGTAATCACCTATCTCTGCAAACCCATTTGACGTCTCTCATTTCACATTTGTGTGCCTGCTTCATCTTCCTTAGAACAACCCTTCTGGTGTTCCCTTGTTTTTTCTTTTAGAAACTAATTGGTAAAG
The DNA here is from genome assembly GCA_025698475.1 of Gossypium anomalum. NCBI lineage: Eukaryota > Viridiplantae > Streptophyta > Magnoliopsida > Malvales > Malvaceae > Gossypium > Gossypium anomalum. Next base: position 26,529,435 of record CM046966.1, read on the forward strand.
GCTACTACTTTCTGCCAGTTTCTGTTCTGGTTTTTTTTGGGGTCTTTCTTTTCGGTTGTAAATATTTTTTCTGGGAAAATATTTTCTCAATGATGGGTTTCCAAGGCAGTGGAGAAAGTAAAATGTTGGGGTTGATAGTGACATCATCAAGGCACAAGCGTTCAAAGAGGTGACCTTTCGAAATCTTTTGTTAGTTTGCAAATCACCATTGTTGTACTTCAGTGTTAAGATTTTTCTCTAACTGGAAGGAGTTCTGAAATGGTGTTTACGTTAAGAAAAACTTAGAACTTTGAGCAATTACAGAAGTGGAAAACCTGACCCTGAAGAGGCATTTTACCTATTATCTTTTATGAGTTTTGCTTCATGTCCCCACTCCTAGATTTGGTCGGTCATTAATGCTTTTGTGGTCTACAGTATAACAAAATAAGTTTTGAAACTCATGCTGCTTACATCAAAACGTTTCTTTCTTTGCATAAAGATCTATTGTCGGTTGATTGTTCTTTGCATAACGTTTGTGATTAATAAGTCAATCTTAAGTTACTTAAAGTAATTGAAAACCATGAAAACGATAGCTAAGTGGAGTAGTGGACCACTGATACAGGGTGAGGAAAGACACCCTCGGTTTTATTGCTTGCAGAAATATGTGACTAGTTTTCTGTTTGCTTGAGTTTCGCTAAACACTCATGAGAGGCCTACGCCTGCGAGTTGCAATGACATTATTCAAGTCTTGCCTTTTACAAATATTATCTATTGATTCTTGGCGCTTGATGTTGTCACATGGCAGCTTTCCTGGAAAGAAAAGAGTTGAGGAAGATGGCTTTGGTAGTTCTGTTGAAGCATCGAATCGTACGAAGCTGGTAATTTGTTCCCTTTTTCCTTTCAATTCTAAAAGTATATTATAAGATATTGATTTCCTATAGTTGGTTAGAGAGCTTAAAGCATAATGAATTGATTATCTTATTGTATCTGTGACTAATGAGTAAGGGATATTTTGTCCTGCATCAAATGTAAAGGCCTTTTACAGTAGCAGCCATATAACCTTTCCCATGAATCTCTTTTTCCCTTCCCTTCCCCATGTTCCTTGTTTTTACTTTTTTTTTTTCCCCCTTTACATCTGGTATCAGGATACAGGGCATTTGAAGGATTCTGTCAAAACCAAGAAGAAGCAGTCTCCCACTTCCAGCACTGAGGTCAAAAGCTCTTTGAAGCAAGAGGTGTGGAATTCTGCCTGTTTTATCATTTGTCATTTTTGTATATAACAAGACTTTGAGTTCTATTTTGGGAGTGGTCCAGTGAGGTCCTTTATGACTGAAGATTGGACTACTGCTCAAAAGTTACAAAAGTTCTTTCTCTATCTTTCTGAAATTGTTCTGTGCAGATTTTAGAGCTTGAGGAAAGATTGCAAGATCAATTTGAGGTTCGTCGTGCATTAGAAACAGCATTGGGCTATAGAACTTCCTCTAATTATGATACAAGTGAAGCACCAGTGTCAAAATCGAAGGTAGCTCCTCTAAATTCCTATTCCTTCTTTAATGAAACAGCCCCCGTCTGCGGCTTGCACTCTTGGTGGACCACCAAATTTTCATTTATATATACCTTAAAATTTGCTTTCTGGATTGAATTTTTGAGCCCTTCATGTCTGCCTCTTGACAATTGACACTGCTTTTCTGCAGCCAGCCACAGAGTTAGTCAAGGAAATTGCTGTGTTAGAGTTGGAAGTTGTATATTTGGAACAGTACCTTCTCTCATTGTATAGGAAAGCCTTTGATCAACAAGTGTCTTCTTTATCACCATCTAAAAGGGATGAAAGGCTTAAAACACCAGTAGATACCCCAAAAATGAGATTTTCTGAGGTTTCCAGACCTGATAATGAATCAAAAGCTGAAAATTCAGCTATACTCTCTGATAACCATGACAATTCCTGGAAGGAACCTAATGGAATTGGAGAAGAGAAACTATTGGATTCTAGTGTACATCGCTGTCATTCCTCACTATCACGGCATTCAAAATTTTCAGATAGGACATCTCCGGATGAGACTTCAGCTAAGGCGATACGTGCATGCCATTCGCAGCCTTTGTCGATGATGGAGGTAACTTACCATTTTGGTTAATTGCTGGTCATTACATCATAGCAAAGCATTAGTCATTATTGTTTTTGGAAAAGTGATAGGCAATAACTTATGTAGTTTACCTTTATTTGGTTTTGGGATAAATGAGCACAAGTGTATTCATGCTTAAGATGACGAAGTTAAAACATCATCATCCCTTATTGACTGCCTCCACAAGAAAAGGAAGTTAAATTTATGGGAGAATAATCTCTGATATGGTAGGTTACATAACTTGACGATGCTATGTGGTTGTAACTTTTGCATGGTTTTCTGCAGTATGCTCAGAATGCACCGAATATAATCAGTCTGGCTGAGCATCTTGGCACACGCATTTCTGATCATATTCCTGACACACCAAACAAGCTTTCTGAGGATATGATCAAGTGCATATCTGCTATATACTGCAAGCTTACAGACCCACCTTTGGTCCAAAACAGCTTTTCATCTCCCAATTCACCCATGTCTTCAGCCAATGCCTTTTCCCCACAGGATCATCACGAGATGTGGAGTCCAGGGTTCAGAAATAATTCATCATTTGATGTACAGTTAGATAACCCTTTCCATGTGGAAGGGCTTAAAGAGTTTAGTGGACCATATAGTACAATGGTTGAAGTGCCATGGATTTTTAGAGATAGTCAGAAACTGGGTGATGTGGAACACCTGCTACAAAATTTCAGGTGTGTCTGTCTGTCATGCAATTGTCACAAGTAAACCTGTTTCTAATGATTTAAGGATCATCTAAGCAAAATTATATCTTTCCTCTTCTTTTTGCTTTTCATGTTTTTCCCAAATTTTTTATGTTATAGGTCTCTCATTTGTCGACTGGAAGAAGTCAATCCTAAGAAGTTGAAACACGAAGAGAAACTAGCATTCTGGATAAACATACACAATTCATTAGTGATGCATGTAAGTGTTCTTATCTATGAAAAGAATATGCTGTTTTAGTGTTGGCCTCCAATTTTAATGCGATAGATTGTATTCAGTCTTCATTTCTTTTCCATAACAGGCTTTTCTGGCTTATGGTATTCCACAAAACAATGTGAAGAGACTTCTTCTACTGTTGAGGGTAAGAATAACCCATCTTTTTGTTGCCTCTCTTACGCGGAAACTTGTTTGGTATGCCATTATCTTATGCTCTTCTACCATACAGGCTGCATATAACATTGGAGGTCACACCATCAGTGCAGATACAATACAGAATTCCATCCTTGGATGTCGCATGTCTCGTCCGGGGCAGGTAGATCTCAATCCTCACCTTTCCTGTCATCAGTTTTGATTCTTTAGTTACTTAAGATTGCTAAAGATTCTTAGTGTGGAACTTGTCTATGATATACATGAATGGCATTTCCACTTGGCATTTTCTTTTGTCAATTGAGCGTGATTCAACTCATGTTTTAAGGTGGTTGTTGATAACACTCTCTCCTTCGTGTAGTGGCTTCAATTATTACTTCCATCAAGGGCTAAATTTAAACCTGGAGACAAAAGGCAGGCATATGCAATTGAACATCCAGTACCTCTTTTACACTTTGCGCTCTGTGCTGGAAACCATTCGGATCCCTTGGTACTACGTCATCTTTGATCTGTTTATTCCTTACTATTAGCACCAATGATAGGATATTTAAGAACCAGTGGAAAGATTTAAATTTTTTACTTTCTTATATTTATTCTTTTCTTTAGATCCGTGCCTACACACCTAAGAGAGTATTTCAAGAACTGGAAACTGCAAAAGAAGAGTACATTCGGGCTACATTTGGTGTCCGCAAAGACAAGAAAATTCTATTACCAAAGATTGTGGAGTCATTTGCAAAGGATTCAAATTTGTGTACGACTGGTGTTATCGAAATGGTCCAACAATCATTGCCCGAATCACTTCATCGCAGTATCAGAAAATGTGAACAAGGGAAATCCCACAAGGGCATTGAATGGATTCCTCATAATTTTACCTTCAGGTATCTAATATCTAAAGAATTAGGAAGATGATTGCCTGTATGCATCGTGCATGATGCTTGGGCCTAATGATGCATTTTACAAGCATTTCTATTTTGAAGGTTTCACATTTTAACTTGTATAAAAGTAGAAATGGAAAAGGAAACATTTAGATATGACAATGAGGCATCATTTGTAACATAATTATTGATGTGCATTGAGGTTTGTATATAGTTTTGGTTTAAGCTCTCAGAGAAACTGTGGATTCTGTCATGGATTCCTGCCAAATTGTTAACTAAGAATGTTCCATAAATGTTGTCCATTTCACAAACTAGTAATTCTCCCCTTTTGTAATTTGAGCAATCAAATCAACTAAAAAGAAAAAAAAATACTGCTACTTACTGAGAAAGAAAACACTCAAATCTTGTCCGAACCAATACGAAGGATCTACCAAATGGTAAGCCTCTGAATCATCTGAACCCACTATACGCTCGAACTGGCCTCTCAAGTACTTGAAACTGCCGGCATCTGAACCTTTCTGCAGCAAAAACCCGGCTCCGGATGAGACCATCTGCATTGTTTCAAGCACCCATTTCTCCTCCTTCCCAACTACCAGCCTCCTGGCAAACCCTACCTTTTGTCCATTGCAATACGTCTGCCATCTTTGTGTGATGCCTGAATCTGGGACAGGGTCCAGGACTATGCGGAGAACGCTGCTGTCGATTGAACTGGTGAATTCTGACGTGCTAAGGGGAAGTTCAACGAAGACTGAGGGTTCGGTCTTGTTATTTTCTTTCAAGCAAAGCTTAACCTTTTTGTCACCTATGGGACAAATGATGGTGCCAGTGACTAGTGTTGCAGCATCAGGCAGGCACTGGTAAAAGATCAATTTCTTGCATGCTCTCAATGGCGCTAAAAGGTCCATGATTTGACGTAATAGATTCCTCAAGTGAGGATGGGTGTCAACAAGTTCTCTGCCATCAATGATTTTATTTATATGATTCTTGTTCCCTAATAAGTAGTTAACAAAATAGCTCCACCAGAAAAAATGGCAAAAAGGATAAAACTGTTGCGTGAGATAAGGAAGAAGATCAAAGAGATAAGAATGATTAAAAATTTTGAAGGATGAAGAGTTCTAAATGGAATCAAAGTCTTCAAACTTAATAATATTTATATAGTACTTTGTTCAAAAACATATAAAAGAAAATCTTAAGATCAGATCATACATAGCTGATACTTTAGTATGGTCTTTCTCCTACATAATTTCCTGGAGGATTATAGAAACAAATAGTTAAGCTGGTTTGGTCCTTGCATGTAGCTTGAGCACACCCCAGCTCTGACGAGTTCTTCCATACCACTTGCTTGTAAACTCCGCACATATGATCCGGTGCGCAAGAATTGCTAGCATAATCATAGTAACTCTTCTCTTTCACCCATGTATCCACTGCCATTCCTGGGATAACCGCAGCTCCACTACCCCATAACTGGTTTGCTCCGTACTTGTGATCTGTCAGGTTTGCAAACTGACAACCCATTTTGTTTCTTTGGTATCTCGCGAGGAGGCTGGCGGCATTGACTAGTTGCGTACTCCACTTGAGAGGTCCGACCCCAACTGCAGCTCTTGCTTGGTTGTGTGCTGCCAGGAATTCTCTGGCTGCACTTGGCAAGACTGATGGAGCCCTGGAACCAGGGCTTGCTGCTGCAGCTACCTCCTGGACCATGTTATGGCTAATGGCTAGTACTAGAACCGGAAACAAGAGGCAGGCCATTTCCTTGTTGCCTATAGTTGTGCTGGTTAAATGTTATATTGATAGAAATAATTTATAGACATCCAAGGATGGGCCTATTTTATGATTTGAGGATGCCATTGTTACTGATCTCAGTAAAATTTATGCTAAACAAAATCTTTTTTCTTGGGGTAACAGAATCCGATCAAAGATTTAATCGATTCTAAAAGATAACATTCAAGAGATTGAGATTCAATTCTAGCTCGGATTATAATTTTTTAATATGTTACGATCATGCAACTAAAAATTAAGAAGAAAAATGAGAGATGTGTTGTGCAGACAGAAACGTGCGGCACATAGAAAATGGGAAATGGGGACAATGTGTTGGGGGTGATATAGCATTAGGTCGGGTTATGCCACTGAAACAGGGTGGAGTTTCATGGGGATTAGTGCAATTTATTATTGTTTAATTAAGTTGATTAAGATCTGGTAAGCTTTGCAATTTGCACGTGACCTTGTTGACATTGATCTGTATGTCACACTTTGCCCCCATGTGCTCTGCGTTTAATGATACCTTTGCTTATTCATTTTTAATGCAAAATTTTAAAATTCTTAAGTAAATAAAAAATCTTCTTGTTTTCTTTTGAAGAATTTCAATTTGTTGGAATAATTTAGATTATGGAGCTCTTTATTTATTGTGCCAGATGATCAACTTAATCCCTTTAATTTATTTACTTTTATTTGAGATAAAGGACGTTTTACTGTATGATTCAAAAATCTAGAATTTTTAATTCTACAATTTATCTTGTCTATTTTTTTTTTATTATAAAATGTTAACTTCAACCACTGATTTTTGCTAATTTATTATATGTAAATTGTTAGAATGTTGGTTTTTTTTTTTTTTAAATTTAGTCCATATAAAATGTTGAATTTGTGATTTAACAAAAATGTTTATTCATTAAATTTACATTTTAATTGCTAAACTTTAAAATCTTATAAAATAATTATTGAACTATTTGAAAGTTTTCATTTAAGTCACTAAACTATTTAAAAGTTTTTATTCAACTCATTGAGTTGTTAAGTCTTTTTTTTTCAAGTCCACCTACCTAGCTCCAAGCAACAATTTGATGATTGGTACGATAAATTTGTACTCATCGAAAAGTAGAATAACATACTTTAGATCCAAGTGGACTTGCTGGTTAGTATCGGAAATCAGAGAAGAAAGATATTTAGATTTTAGTTTATATATTTGTCACGTTCAAAGTTGTTTCATGAAAATAAACAAAATTGTAGAAGAGAAAAGGAAGAAGAGCTTTCGATTGGTGCAAGTAAGTGCAAATAGAGAAAACCATAGATTAATGATTTTAATAAACTTTCGAATAGTTCAATAACCATTTTGTAACTTCTTGAAGTTGAGTGACCAAAACGTAAACTTACTAATAGTTTATTGGTATTATTCAATTGGAATAATTTCTACTTTTTTTGTAAATTCAAGAACCAAAATATGATTTTCGTGAAATTGAGGGACGAAAATAATAATTAAACATACACAACAATTAAAGGGCAAGAATGCTTAAGCCTCCACTGGGCTCATTAATAGTTTCTAACAAGTAGAATAATGGTTCATCAATAGGCTTACAAAGACATGGATGAATAGATGGCTACTGTTTCTTTTTCTGAAGAAACTGAAATACCAATCCAGAGCATCGACTTTTACAAGCTATGGCATTAATATTTAATCACATTTCTGAATAGAATTACAAAGCCATTAGCCAAAAAAGAAACAAACATTCACCGAATCTCTAAGCTGAAACTGAACCATCAACATATAACACCTTTGCCGATCACCTGGGAACGAGCTTTGAATTAGTTGAGCAGAGATCAACACCGTATTTACCTAGGCCGGAGCTAGCTTTTATGGCAAGAGCACACAAGTCCGGCAAAGAAAGAGGTTTATGGGAGTGGGAGAGTGGCAACAAGAAGTAAACCCGTCCAGGTTGGAGTTCCTCATCATCTGGGACTTGGGGCACGCAAGTCCCAATGGCCATCGACTCCGAGCTGCAAAGGAAGCAATTTGGATTCTGGGATATGATGTTCCTGGCCTGGACTGGTTGCCTCAACTCTTGAACCCGACCATCAATGTCCACCACCTTGGCGGCTGTCGATGAGCCTCTGCTCCTGCTCCGTCCTCCTCCAAGAGCTTTGCCTGATTTCGAGTCCCTAGTTGATGAAGCACAAGCACCCATTTAGGCTTCTGTCGCTGATTCCTTTTTTGTGCGTCGGGAATGGCTAGGGATGGGTTATATTGTCAGGTTTTTTTGCATTATTGGTTGCTACTAATGTGGGTGGATGCAATTTTTTATGTAGTTTCTGTGGGTGATCTTTTGTTTTGAAAACTCATAAACAATGTCTACATTTGCTCGTAATATAATTACAAAAATAGTGGTTTGGATTTTATATTTCGTGTTGTGTATAACTCAAATGCTACCAATAATAAACTAGAAAAAGGCAAAAGCTGATCCACTTATTTATCATATAATAATAAATATTGACAAGCATATGAAAAGTTGAATAATTAACTGCATTTTTTTTTTTTTTACTTCTTTTAAGTGATAAGTTATCTACTAGCTTTCTTGTTACCTTGAAGTCAAAAATAGGTCGTCAAATAGGGAAGCACATGCTAACACTTTTTTTACTCTCTGGAAACTGTAATCCCCAAGCAAATTACCAACCAGATTCCTTAAAAACTTGTGCTTTGCTGGAATTAAGTTAGACAACAATTAGATAAATTCTTGATTTAGCTAAACTCAAAAACTTATGGGGGTTTAAGAAAACTTGGCCCGTTTTCATCAGTTTATTGTATTGTTATATGGTGCTGGTGTAATTCAAGATTGAAATAAACAATTGGCATTAATGGATGGATCGTCATCCACAATCTTGGTTGCAGTTATGAAACAACAATGTAGGTCAGCATTTATTTTATCAACGATTTCATTGGCTAATTAAAGTCCGGAGCCCAGAGATTGCAGCTCCTAAACCCAAAAGGAAAAACTATTGAATCAATCATTTAATAAATCACCATCGTCAACTTGCTTTTAATCTCGTTAGATTGTGGTTGTATGTTATGTTCAAACGAAAGCATTTTTTTATTGGGTTGATCCAACAGGTATAGTCACGATTTTTTTTGGTTGAAAAGATTAAATGATATTTTTGACAAAATAAGATCGTGGACCTCTCATTCGATTATGATATGAGAAACTCTCTTCTTTTATCATTCTCTTAACCAAATAGATAAACAATTATATGCAGCCTATTAGATAAGGGTTGATGATTTATCATTGTCAATTGCCTTTGCCTTTTAAATGAATAAGAAACTTTAATTCTATAGGCTTATCAACTGTTTATCAAGGCTTATCAAGATTATTTTAATTTGCTGATTGACTCCATATAAAGGAGGATCATTCCCTTGGTGTTGATGTGCCTTGTATGCTGAGAATTGCTTGTTACCGGCTTTTGTTTATTTTGTTGGGTTGAGATTTCCATCCCCTTGTCTAGTATTAAAGTACTTTCATGTGTGGCTATGAGAGTGATAATTGGTGTGTGTAAGATGATTCATTGTTGTCTATTGGAGCAACATGAACTTTACTTGGAAAGTGTTTTTGGGATAGATAGATGTTGTTGGATTGGTTGGTTGAATAAAATTATACTCAGTACAAGACTCAGTTAATGAATGCCCTTATTGATCTATACTACTAAAAAAATATATTAGTGTCACCTGACTCATGACAATAAATTCAGTCAATGAAAAGACAATAAAACCAACTCGTTTAGAAAAATTATAAAAATTTCATTCTATAACTAAAATAAGTTATATAATTCGAGAGTACTTTAGTTATTTTTTAGACACCAATAAAAAATTGTTTATACTATTATTTAAGCCACTGACTGAGTTGATGTCATAAGTCAATCGGACACCAACTTGATTAGAGAAATTACAAAAATATCCTTCATAATTAAAATAAGTTATGTTATTTGAGAATACTTTAGTCTTTTTTTTAAAATTCAATAAAAATTTGTATGCGATGGGATTTGAACCCATATTACTTATATCAATAAAACATTATTTTTATCACAAAACCAAAAATTTATTTTAATATAATATTTTACATTTTAATTGTATACTATGCATACTTTATTATTTACATCAATTGTCTACATTTATAATGTTGTTGATTGAGCTATTATCACAAGTTAACTCCGTACAAACTCAAAATTGATGACAACACCATGATAAACAATTGGAGTTCATTTAGTATTCTTAATATGATGCATTTACATATTGAAATTTCATATTACTCACAATTTGATCTCTTTTTTTTTTTTTTCATTTTAATACCATACATATTTCATGTGTTATTAGTTTTAAGCCATATGTTTCATTATTTATTGTATTTTACTTTTAAACACATTTTTATATTTTAAATACGCAATCTTCGCGAAAAGACCAATGGGAAGAGCCCATGTTATATCAGCGGCTACCAAGTGGCATCTTGACCGGACGCAATGAAGATTTTAAGCTGGAATGTCCGTGGTTTGGGGCAACTGCGGACTATGAGACGTTTCAAAAGTAAGTTGAGACAAGTTCAGCCCCAAGTTTTGTTTCTAATTGAAACAAAAGTAAGTGCGAGACGAATGGAGAAGATAAGGAGAAAATGTGGTTTTATGAATGGTATTAAAGTGGATGCGATTAGAACAAAAGGGGATTATCTTTGGCGTGGGTGGAAGGGTTGAATATTACTTTACGAATTTTTTTGGATATAATATTGATGTAGAGGTGGCAGAGGACGATGGAGAGATTATTTAGAGATTTATAAGATTTTATGGTTCCCCTGTTGAACAAACAAGGAAGGATCCATGGAATTTACTGCGACAGTTGAATCAAGGATCTAATATGCCGTGGCTGGTGTTGGGGGATTTCAATAAGATTTGTTATTCATTTGAAAAACAAAGTGGTCGCCTTAGGGAGGAAAGACAAATGATTACTTTTAGGGAGGTTTTAGATGACTGTGATTTGAGTGATCTCGACTTTTTGGGTCAATGGTTTACCTGGGAGAGAGGGCATTTGCCAGAAACTAATATCAGAGAGCAATTGGATAAAGGGGTAGCAATTCCTGGTTAGTGGGAGCGATTTATGAATTTTTCAATTAAACACATACAACATTGTTTTTCTAATCATTGACCGTGCTTGTTGATACAGGAATCAATAGAATAGGTGGAGTTGGGAGAAGAGATCCTAGTATTCGCTTTAATGCCGATTAGGTTTTGGAGGCAGGTTTTGAGGATCATTTAAATAGATGGTGGGCTATGACAAATAAAGCGATACCGGACAAACTTAAGGAGTTAGGGATGGAATTAAGTAGTTGGGCTAAACAGATGAGAGTTAATAGGAATCAGAGATAGACGGGTTTGAGTATGAGGCTTACTGAGTTGAATAACAATGATCCTTATGACAAGGTTTTGGCTGAGATTACTGATGTGAAACTTGCTTTGAATATGGAGGTGAATATGGAAGAACTCTTTTGAGAACAGAGGATGAGGGCGAATTGGATTCGGCTCGGGGACCATAATACCTCTTTTTTTCATAAATTCGCTTCTATTTGACGAAGAAAGAACAAGATCAACAGGTTGGAAAATGGGGATGAGGATTGGGTCAGTAATCAGGACGATTTGGTTAGGGTGGCAACTGCCTATTTTAAATATTTGTTTTCATCTAAACCATTAAGAGATTGTGAACATCTACTTTCTAAAATTTTGATATATGTTTCTACGTTTCAGAATAAGGAGTTAATGGTTGTGTTTAAAAGAGAGGTGGTGGTTAAGGCGATTAAATCCATGGCTCCGCTTAAAGTTTCCAGAAAGGATGGCTTCCCTGCGCTTTTCTATTAGAAGTTTTGGCACGTGGTAGAGACTGAATTGAGAACTATTGCCTGGCGGTGTTGAGTGGTCATTGCAAAATTGAGGAAATTAACAGTTTGAGAACTATTGCCTGGCGGTGTTGAGTGGTCATTGCAAAATTGAGGAAATTAACAGTACAAGCATCGTTCTCATTCCAAAGGTTGTTTCACCAAAGAACATGGGGTAATTTGGACCAATAAATTTATCTAATATTCTTTATAAGGTGGTTTCAAAAATTCTAGTTAATAGATTTCGGAAGGTCCTCAACAGGTGTATTGATGAGACGCAATGGGCCTTTGTGGCTGGATGAAAAATCTCTAATAATAGCTTTGTAGCTTATGAGATATTGCATTCCCTGAAGAACAAGAAAATGGGGTCGACAAGGTCTTTTTCTTTGAAGTTTGACATGAGTAAGGCCTATTACTGGGTTGAATGGAGCTTTTTGGAAAATATGATAGGATCTATGAGTTTTTGTAATGTGTAAACCTCACTTGTTATAAAATGTGTGTCTAGTGTGTCGTATTCTGTAATATTGAATGGGTGTCAATGGGTGAATTTTTAACCTTCTAAAGGTTTACGACAAGGGGATCCACTTAGCCCTTATCTGTTTTTGATTTGCGTTGAAGGGTTCTCAAGGCTGTTGCACATGGCAAGGGAAGATGGAAAGCTTCACGGGGTGAAGATTGGACATGGTGACTTAAATGTTAGTCACATTTTCTTTGCTAATGATAGCATTTTGTTCGGTAAAGCATCGATTAAGGGGGCAAATTTCATAAGGTGGTGGTGGATGAATATAAGGTAATATCGGGGTAATTAGTTAATTTTTATAAATTTGTTATTTTCTTTGGTGGTAATGTTGAGAACATGATACGATAGCAAATAGGCAGAATCTTGGGTGTATTAATTTCAAATAATCCAGAGAGGTATTTGGGTTTGCCTACAATTATGGGTAGGAGGAAGAAGTAGGCTTTTATGGATCTTAAGGAGAAACTGCACAAAAAATTCAAACATAGAGTGTGCATTACCTATAAATGGGAGGGAATGAGGTATTCATTAAAGCCACTTTACAAGCCATCCCAATTTATGCTATGCAATGTTTCATGTTTCTTGCTACTTTATGTCATGATTTAGAAAATCTAATGTGTAAATTTTGGTAGTGAAATTCCAAATCTGGCAAGGGTATTCATTGGTGCAAGTGGAGTATGTTATATGCTTCAAGAACACAAAGGGGCTCGATTTTAAATATCTTAAATTATTTAATATGGCCCTGCTAGCGAAGCAGGATGGAAGCTAATTACCCAGCCTAATAACTTATTTGCACGTATTTTGAGAGCTAAGTATTTCCATCGAGGGAACTTTATGAATGCACGTTTGGGAGCTTACCCTTTATATACCTAGCGTAGTATTTGGAGAGCTCGTAAGCTCATTAAGGCAGGAATAGGTTGGGGGATTGGGAATGGAATGGCTGTGAAAATCTGGAACGATGTATAGGTACCAGGTCCTGGAGATGGCAAACTTCAATTTCAGAATATTGATATTCGGTACACTACTGTTTCAAATTTAATTAATGTATATACATTTACCTGGAATTGTGGTGCTACTTGGGAACTGTTTAGTGGTAATCAGTTGAAGATAATCATGTCAATCCCTTTGGTGAGCGACATACATACGGAAAAGTTGGTATGGAGAGGGGACAAAACTGGGGAGTACATAGTGTGTAGCGACTATAAATGGTTTCTTACAGGAGGTTATGAGGGAATAGGGCAAATTTTAAATCACACAATGAATGCCTATCTAACTTTTACACAAGGTTATGGAATTTAAACATTCCTAGCAAAATTAAAATCATATTTGGAAAGTGTCAAATGAGTTTATCCCGACGAGAGGGGTGCTGAGGTCCCGAACGCTTAGTGTGAACTCTATGTATCCAATTTGTGAAGTGGAAGACGAATCAGTGCCCCATACTTTCCATGATTGTAGTTTTTCTCAGTAGGTTCTAGAGGGCGTTGGTGTGGCTTGCTCAATAGGTAACATGCAAGAGAATTGGAAACAGTGGTTAGCCCAGGAATTTATGAGTAAAAGTATAACGGAATGTAGTAAGTTAGCTATATCGTATTGGCAAATTTTATCACGAGGGTATAAGGGATCAAGTTCAAGATGTTTCGAGTTTTATTAATGCTTATTTACTGGAGCTTAAGCAGTTAAATAGTTTGCCTACAAAATACTTGAAAGCCTCCAGAGGGGGATACTATTAAAGTAAAATTTGATGCCTCATTCAACCACCAGTTACATACTTCATGTTCAGGAGTCTTAGCACGAAATAGGGAGGGTCTGGTCATGGCTTCATGTACGTGCCTATAGGAGAACATTCTGAATTCAACCATGGCTAAGGTGAGAGCATGTCTTAAGGCAGTTTCTTTCGCTGAAGAGTTGGGTTTTAAAGATGTGTATGTTGAGGAGCACGCCATTATTGTCATCAAGAAGCTAGAAACTATAGATTAAGATAGATCTATCATTGGCACAATCGTTTAAGAAATAAGGCAAAAAATACACAGGTTTAGAAGATTTCAGGCAGGGTTCATACCCCGAGGGGCGAATGCGACGGCTTATGGTTTGGTGTTGGAAGGAAGAAAGTATGGTTGTCTGATGTACTGGATTGAGGAGGTACCGAGGGCGGTGCAGTGGGTTGTTGATAAAGATCGAAGTAAGGGAATAACTGCTTGATGAGACTGAGTCCGGATGGTAGGATCTTTTCCAATGAACACTTATGTCTATTTTGGGGTTTCGAGTTGTATAATTTTTTATAAATGTGGTTTGTTGTTTACCCCGAGCTTTATTGATGCTAAGGAGATGGAGAAAATGGGGAGAGGAAGGAACTGCTATGGGACGATTCATTTTTGTTTTTTTTTTTTTCATTTCTTGGTTTAGATTTCACTTCGGGTTTTATTATTTTGTTTCTTTCTTTTTTGTGGTGGTCTCTTGGTCTGTTAGATTTCTTTAATTCTACGGGCATGGTTTATGGTTCCTAGGAGCCGAATAGTGGTCCAATAATAGGGCTACACATGGTTCTGGTTGTTAATAATTCTTTTCTTCCTTAATTATGAATGGCATTAGTTGTTTTTTGGTAAAAAAAAATGCAATCTCTGCATGCATACATGCGTAATAAAATTTCTAATTCTAATAACTTTTCACTCTTTCTAAATAACCATCCATCTTTTCAAAAAAGAATACTACCCATAAGCGTAATTACAACTTTCCACTTTTTTTTAAGGGACAAATCTCAAAACTATACATGTGTAACACCTCAACCCAGCCTAGACGTTATGGTCATATTTGGCAATGTCACACGATAATATTTTTGAAACCTCATTGTTACGATGAAAACATTCCATGTTATTATCTTTAGTAAACCTTTGTTAGAAATTAGGAAGCCGTTTTTATTCATTTAAAACATTTGTTTTGAAACATCCCTCGTTGCAGAAGCTTTAATAAAACAGTCTAAGTGATCATGCGTTTAGAAAATACTTTAACTTTTTGAAAACTGAATTTCTTACGACCAGCAGGTATAAATCCATAAAGTAAAATAAATAAATAAAAACCCAAATTTAAAACTAAAGTCCCAGAGGGTCCTTAAATTGCAACCCAAATAATCAATAATAATCAAATTATAAATCGTAAGTTGAAAACCATGAAGTCTAAAAATTACTGTGGTCACCGCTAAGTCCTCCATCGCATCGATCCGTCTAAGTTTAGGGATTACCTGTGCACATTAAACAAAAAGTGTGAGTTTACGTAAACTCAGTGTGTAATCCCGTAGAAACAAACAAACAATCAATATTCATAGTGCACAGTTGAACAGTCTTGGGCCTAAGTCCTTTTCAGTATCAGTGACAGTTTGGACCTTAGCCCATCTCAATACAATGTCAAAAATGCAATAGGGCCTTAGCCCATCACAGTATCAGTTGCAGTAGCAAAATCCTACCCAACCAGCCTCTACACACCATCTCCGTCCAACCCTACACTCCATGTAGGGATATAATCAACACACCTATCCCTACACTCCAAATAGTACCAAATGCGGCACAAAACAGTAGTTTGCAGCTGAGCTGCCAGTAAATTAGGCTTAAAGCCTTTCAGTACCTTCCTCCGAATAACAACCCCCAACCCAATGCAATGCAACATACAATGGATGATATGTTATTATGCAATTTCAGTACATATATTCAGTTCAGATATTAACATATTCAATACAAATATCATTCAGTCAATTTCACACATTTAGGGGTCTAAGTAGCGCTTACTGTCCTTACAATAGGTTCATAGTCGACTTGGGCGACCCGTGCAACCTTAGAAACATTTCGGTAAAAATGGGCTCACACGCCCATGTGATCTGCCCTATGGGCCCACACAACCGTGTGGCCCACTCGGCCTAAATTGGCCTTGGCCGTGTGATCCATTTTTAATGTAACCCATGCTAGCTAAATATTCATATATGTTTTCACTATTTACTTATATGTTCATTCAAAGCTATCTACTTGAGTCATTGTCACTAAATTATTTATATCTTGAGCTATATAATTCCAAATTAAGATTCGCTTGATGTTTTTGAAACTAGACTCAAATACCTTTCTACCATAAAATTTTCATAATTTATAACTTATCAAATAAGTACAGTAAAATCTTCAAATTTATCCCTATTCTACTATTTGATAACTTCAATCTTTCCTTACTAAAAAATATTTATCTCTTAGTACGGAATTTGGATGATATTCCTATTTGTTTCGCTTGAAAATAGACTCATTAAAGATTTAAAAATATAAATTTAATCCTCTAATTAATTTTTTTACAATTTTTTATGATTTTCCAAAGTCAGAACAAGGGAACCTGAAATCATTCTGACCTTATCTCACAAAATTTATTATATATCATAATTTACAATTCTATTGCTTACACTGTTTCTTCCATGAAAAACTAGACTCAATAAAATTTAATTTCATATTTTATTCAACCTCTAACTCAATTTTCACTATTTTTGATGATTTTTCAAATTTAGACTACTGCTGCTGTCCAAAACTATTTTAGTGCAAAATGTTAATTTCCAAGTTTATAACACCCTTATTTCCTTTCTCTACAATTTTTTTTGCATCATTTTTTCTTATTTCTCTTATTTCTCGATAGCAAGCAATTTTGGCTTTTTACTGAATCCTGTTTTCTGCGTTTTGGGTACACACCTAGTATCGTTTTTGATGCGTAAGCACTCTTGAGCCTCCAGAACCTAAAAATTGACCAACATATCTCTAGATTAATCACTTGATTCATTTTTAATCAACCAATTTCGGAAGGAACTCGACTAAAAACCTGACAAAACCCTTACCTCGCTTGAGTAACCACAACTTCGCACAATCACAGCGTTGATTCAAAACCACCAGCCCCTTGATTAACTCCTAAACACCAAAAAAGAATCCCCCTTTTAGAGATTAACCAAGAAGATTAGCAATAGACAAAATCATTACTTACCGAATATGCGCAACCAACGATGAACAACCGAATCAACTAGAAAAAAAAAAAGAAAGAAATGGAAACGGAAAAAATAATGGAAATTTTGGCAACAACTAGGGGAAAGAATCGGCAAAAGAGAGAAAAAATAAGAAGAAGAAATCGTCAGAAAAAGTTTAAGGAATTGGAGAGAAAATTGAAACTCTATTATTAGTTTTTTTTTTTTGCAGCAAAAAGATAATCAGATTATTTTCTGATAACCTCTCCCCAATTATATCCTAAAATCACTCCTATTAACCCACTAAAACACAACTACTCAGAACTTTGCCCTAATACAACTTTTAGCCGAAATTGGAGCAAAAACACTATCTCCACGCCATCACAAAGAATTGAACATAGGACATCCAACATTCTAAAAATCCACTTAACTACCAAACCAACAAGCCCATTTTGATAACTTACCAACAATTAAACTTAAGCCCTTTCCACAATGTTAAGGCTTTATTTATAAAAATACCAAAATTTGCCCAAGTAAGGCTTGAACTTGGGACCTCACACACACACACACACCCATAACACTTAACCACTGAAGCAGATACACACTTGTGTGTCACACATACACGAAATAAAAAATTAAAATTTTGGGGCAGTACAACATGAACTATGGTTTAATGTGCAATTGTATACGTGAACTTTAATTTGGTGCAATTTTATATATGAAATTTTGATTTGATCCAATTCTTGTAAATTATTAACATAATTATTGATATAACATCATTTTATATTTATTTATTGCAATGATATATAATTATATTTATCCAATATAAAAATAACTTGATGTATTTATTTCTTTAAATGTGTTTGATTAAATCAAAATTGAAGTTTTAAATATACATTTGAACCACAACTAGATTTTCACGTATATATTTGCACTAAATTAAAGTTCATGTATATAATTGTACATTAAATCAAAGTTCATGTATTATTTTAAGATTTATCCCATTTTTAAAAGATAACTATTAACTTAAAAATTATTATTTTATTTTTTTATAAAATATATATTTTAAAAATTATCACCAACAAAGTGGGTCTCATAAATTCTAGTATAATTTATTATTTTCATTCTAATTTTTTCCTCTAATTATGTAAATAGGAAAATATTTGGTACACTGTCAATGGAATTTTTAGATCTCATAAGTAAGGTCAATGGTTGACAAGTGTCCTATAAGGGTAAAGTAAAATACTAAAAAAATTAAATATTTAAAAAAGAGAGACACATATCACTTTTTTAACGCTGCTTGTTAAATAATAAAACATATTGTCAATATATTAAATACTAACCCATATAATTAATGTAAACATAGTTTTTCATAAAATAAACACTCCAAAAAAAAAAACTAATATAAACATGTTTTCTCATAATACAATTAATATAAAATACTTTCCAATAAAAAATGTAATTTATTAAATTTTATTGTTTGCTAATAAATTAAACATTAATCACTATAATTAAGGATTTGATTTGTGGTCAAGTCATATGTTATAAGAATATGATGCAAAAATATAATTATAAGAGAGAAAAATTATACTTAATAATATGTTTAAAAATTCTTTAAAAAGCCACATATTCTTTTGAACATCTAAGTCCAATATATAAACCCATTTAAAACTCAAAACAAAACTCGTTGCTTCTAAATTCTAAATAAAAATTTTATTATATTTTTATATATTCTATAATTAAATAAAAAATAAAAAACCCTAAATTTAATTTCAGTGTTAACCTCTCACAAATTGATTATTTATTATTGTTGTTAAAATTTCCAAGAATTCAAGTGTTCATCTTTTCTTTTACGTATTGTGTTCTTTTTCCTTTTTTATTACTGTAACACCCCTATACCTGGTTCAACCTAATGATCTTGATATAGGAATATTACATTTGATGCCAAAGTGACTTTAGCTAATCACTAATAAATTTGGACATAAAAAAATAAAGTTTTCACTGAATTAATTCAATATTATCATTCTCAATGTTCAGGGACATTATCGGATATTTTATCATGCCTGGAAGTGTTTAAAAATATGACTTTTGCACAAAACAAGGGCAAAGTATTAATACTGACCTAAGTATCGATACTTTTTCTTCATTATCAATACCAACCTAAAAATCGATATCAAAAGTGCATTCTGTTTTGGAATTTTTCAAAACCAAGCTTTAGGTATCGATACCTTACCCTTAGGTATCGATACTTTAGGTAAATTTTTAAACAAAATACTTAGAAAAATTGCTAAAGACCCCCTACATTGTTTTTAAGCCATTTCAAAGTTTAAAACCAATTCAAACAATCCCAAATCAACCTTATTTAACATATATCTCGTCAATTATGCATGTATGCATTTAGATTTTTAATAATCAATGCAAATATCAACAAAGTTCTTCTTTAGACTTAAAATAAGTAAAGTTTTCATAACTTATATTTTAGTTCCTACTACTTGGAACACATTTGATATTCCTAAGTACATGTCATTCTATTCCAAATTATGAAACATACCCTCTTAGCACTTGGAGATGTGATGAGATAGATGTCCACGACCTCAACTATGACTCCTCAAAATCACTGTACCTATGCGTTGAAAATAAACGCGTTAAGTTCGTGAAGACTTAGTAAGTACCCATGATATTCAAATTTTATTAAATTCCTTAATTCCCAATATCTCGTTTCTTTGTTTATTTATAATATTACATCTCAATTTCTTATTATCATATTCATTTGTAAATTTTTACTTATTTCATAATTTAGTCCTTAAGTCCTCAAATCAACTTATAAAAATTACTACTCTTTTTAATACATATATCATATTTCACCATTTAGTGTAAATTTTCATAATTCCATCACTATTTCTTCCACACTTTATTTTTACATATTTAAGTTACTAGTCATTGTCTTTCTTATACTCCCTCAAATACATTCAATTTACTTATGTCTTCACTTTACTGGTTCAATATTTCGAATATTAATCGGAGATAAACCTTTACCTTGTAACAAAAAATGTTTACCTTTTTAACAGAGGCCTAATAGACTAAATAAAACACTTAGGATATATGGAACTGATACAAAGGTGTACTAAAGTGTACTAATAGAACAGTAGGCACCGAAGTGCAAATCACTAAGCACCGAAGTGCAAAGCAGTAGGCACTGAAGTGCAGAATGATAAGCACCGAAGTACGAAATGGTAAGTGCTAAAGCGCAAGACGATAAGCGCGCTAAAATTTCCTTAATGGCATGCCATCTATATCCCAATAGTTCTAATCTCGTCTACTTGGGCAAATTATATCATGCACACATATCACTTTTACACTTTTACATAATACTTTTACATTTTTTTTACAATTTAGTCCTTGTAACAACAATCTGATAATACTCTAGAACATAATATTTTTATGTGCTAATTGCATATTTATTTTGAGTATGATTCTACTAATTTGAGCTATTTATGGTCTTTTATCTTTTACGGACTAAATTGAAGACAAAAGTAAATTTAAGGGCGAAAAGCGTGAAATTAAAGATGAATTGGGCCAACATGCGACAGAGGGAAAAAGGTGGTGCCGAAAATGCAAACATGAAATACCTAAGAACAAAAATGCAAAAGAAGAGATTTTATAGCACAAGACTCTATTTTAATTTCAATTATATTAGGATAATTATTAAGGATTTTTATTTAGATTTAATTTTAAGATTTATTTTCATTTATCTTTAATTATTTGCATTTATCTTTTAGAATTTAATTAGGAATAGACTAGGTTTTCTAGTACTATAAATAAGGGATGGAGTGGCATATATTTGACATCTTTTTTTCTATAATCACTTCCTCTCCCAAAAACTCTATCTTTTATTCTCTCCATATTTTCTTCAATAAAAATCCTATTCCTATTATATTTATTTCTTTCCCAAAAATCATGAGCTACTAAACCAATCTAGCCGAAGGTTGTCAAAGTCTCCCAAAAAGGTTCATGAGGCTTAGAACCCACGCTTAGCCTTCTCAACAAGGTATTCATCACTTCTCCGCATTACGGGGCTGATGCTTCCGTCCATGTCCCTTAATAGGTGATCTTTTTAACTTGTGCAAGGAACGGCCGCTTGTACGTTTTAGGAAGGTTGCACAGTCAGTTCGCCGGCTTTCTGCGTCAGAGGTTGGTGAATTTAAGAGACAAAACGGCGTGGTATTCATCGTTGGGAAGTGATGATCTAGCAGAAGATAGTCCCACAAAAGCGATTATTGGCTAAAGTTAGGCTCCGCCAAATTTTAAGCCTAAATCCTTGGAGTTTGTGGTCGTAGGCGTCCTCTTCCACTATAACTGTCTTATTCTGCTCAAGAAGGGTTACTTAAAAGGCAAGGATTGAACCCAAGGCAGATCGAGACAACCGGAGGCTGGAATCTCGCCACATAAGAAACTCTTTCTTTTCCCAAACTCTGTTTATTTTTATATTCTTTATTTTAGTTTTTGTAATTTATTTAATTTCGCAATTTCAATTCAACTTTAAATTCTGTTTTATTTTATTTTTCCAGATTGAAATTTTTAATTCTGTTTTTTTTTTATTTTTCAAGAACGCAAGTTTTCTTGGCCAAGAAATTGTCCAGGATTTTAAGAAACGAGCATTTGTATAATCCAGTCCCTGAGGATTCGACCTTACTTCCCCTTTACTGTTATTTTTACTATTTTACAAGGAATAGGATATTTTTGGTGCTTTCAACGACGCATCAAATTTTGGCGTCGTTGCCGGGAATCGGTAATGTACTAATCTTGTTTTTTGTTTCTTATGACCAGATCCGCTCCAGGAACTCTTGCGTTTGATTCGGAGATTAAAAAGACTGTGAGAGATAATCGGAAGGAAACAAAGCTAAAGAAAAAACAGTCAGCGGTGGTTGGGACTCAAAGTAATCCACCGCAAGAAATCAAAGTCGACGACGAAGCAGAGTCTAGGGTTTTGAACGCGAAAAGGTACAAGTTGATTCTCCAGAAGAAGTGTTTAACTTTAGGGTTGACATAAACCTTAATTTAGCACCTCAACTTATGGCTCAGACAATTCAGAAACTGGCCGAAGCGCCAGCAGAACAACCGCTACTATGCATCGCGTATCCTACTATAGATACTGATTTTGAATTAAAGTCAGGCTTGACCCAGCTGCTGCCAACTTTTCGAGGGTTACAGAACAAAAATCCCCATAAGCATTTGAAAGAATTCCATATGGTTTGCCTTAGTGTGAAACCTCAGGGGGTAACTGTGGATAAAATAAAACTGCGTGCTTTCCCTTTTTCCTTAGCAGATTCTGCTAGGGAATGATTATTTTATTTACCTCCTGGATCTGTAACGATTAGGGCTGATCTGTATCATTTGTTTCTAAATAGGTTTTTCCCATCGTCACCTGCAGCCGAGTTAAGAAGAGAAATCATGGGAATAAAGCAAAAAGACGCAGAGTCTTTGTATGACTATTGCGAGCGATTTAAAAAGTTGTGTGCAAGTTGCCCACAACACGGTATAACGGAACAGTCTTTGCTCCAGTACTTTTATGAAGGCCTAAAACCCATGGAGATGAATATGGTAGACACCGGGAGTGGAGGAGCGTTGGTCAACATGACTCCACAACAAGTAAGAGACTTAATCTCCACGATGGCTGCAAATTCTCAGCAATTTCGAGCCAATCCTGAACCCCCTAGAAGGGTTCACCAGCTAAGAAATTCAACCTTAGAGAATAAAGTTGATAGACTTACTAATATGATGAATTCTCTTATTGCAGAAAAAGAAAAAATAGCCCGGTTATGCGGAATATGTGTTACCCCTGAACATACAACTGATGCATGTCCCAGTTTGAATGATGATACTATGACTCATTTAGATGTTGTGGGAAATTTCCCTGGCCCACCACAAAGGGGACATGACCCCTACGCTAATACCTACAACTCAGGACGGAGGGATCACCCTAACTTAAGTTATGGGGCCAACCCACGATATAACCAGCCATACCAGAACCGAGTTCCACAACAACCACGAGATTCAGGTAATTTTCTAGAAACTTTGGTCAATAAATTAGCGGCTAACATGCTTGATTTCCAACAGAAAATCGAAGCGTCTATAAGAGAGTTGACCACATCAATTGAGAAGATGAGTTCTCAAGGGAAGCTACCATCACAAATAGAACCAAACTCGAGGTAAAATGCAAATGCAGTGACGCTGCGAAGTGGAAAGGTATTGGAACCAATTCCTGGCAGGAATCTTGGCCAAGAAATTGCCCAAGAAAAACCTGAAAATGATGAACAGGTCCCAACAAAACCCCCACTGTCAAAAATCCAACCTCTATTCCCAAGACGATTAAATCAGGGTTGAAAAAGTAAAGAAGACAAGGAGATCCTCGAAATATTCAGGAATGTCGAAATCAATTTACCATTGTTGGATGCCATCAGACAGATTCCAAGGTATGTCAAGTTCCTCAAAGAGCTTTGCACTAACAAATGAAAACTAACAGGTAATGAAAATGTAAGTGTTAGTGAGAATGTATCCGCAGTGCTACAGCGAAAAATACTGGCAAAATGCAAAGATAGGGGTATGTTCGTTATACCATGCAAAATAGGCCATTTGGGGATCCAGAAGGTCATGTGTGATTTAGGGGCCTCCAAAAATGTTGTCTTATTCTATTTATAAATCACTTAACGCAGGTTTTTTTTGACAAAAACAGGTGTTATAATTCAGTTGGCGGACAGGTCTATTGTGCACCCGAAGAAGTCTTCGAGGACATACTGGTAAAAGTTAACGAACTTATTTTCCCTGCAGATTTTTATGTGATAAAGATGGAGGAGGACAATACTGTTGGATCTTCGGACCTCCTGTTGGGCCGACCTTTCCTTAGTACCGCTAGCACCAAGATCGATGTTCGAAGCGGAACTCTTACAATGGAATTTGATTGGGAAATCGTGAAGTTTAATGTTTACGACGCCATTATTCATCCAAGCAAAATTTTAAGCGTAAATCGTGTCGACATAATCGACTCATTAGTAGACGAGACTTTTGAGTCAATTTATGAAGATAAATATGAATTTATATCTGATGACTATGAATCTGTTAATGAGTTATTGTCTCCATCAAATACTAAACTTTTACCTTCTGTTGTGCAGGCTCCAGAATTGGAATTGAAATCGCTTCTCGAACATCTTAAGTATGCGTTTTTGGGGAAAGGTAGCACCCTACCAATCATAGTTTCCAACAAACTCTCTAAGCTCGAAGAAAAAAGTTTGATCCAGGTACTAAAAAATCATAAGGACGCGATTGGATGGACCATTGCCGATTTAAAAGGAATAAGCCCTTTGACATGCACACACAGAATCTACTTAAAAGAAAACGCAAAACTAAAGCGAGAGGCCTAAAGACGATTAAACCCAAATATGATGGAGGTAGTGAAAAAAGAGATAATCAAGCTGCTGGATGCTGACATAATCTACCCGATTTTTGACAGCAGATTGGCAAGTCCGGTACAAGTCGTGTCCAAGAAAACGGGCGTGATAGTAAAGAAAAATGCCGAAGGTGACTTGGTACCAACTCGAGTGCAAAACGGGCGGCGTGTTTGCATTGATTATAGGAAGTTGAACTCTTACACTAGAAAAGATCATTTCCCTCTTCCTTTTATAAATCAAATGCTTGAACGTTTATCAGGTAAAACTCACTTTTATTGTCTTAATAGATACTCAGGCTTCTTCCAAATTGCAGTCGCACCAGAGGATCAGGAAATGACCACTTTTACATGCTTATTCAGCACTTTTGCGTACAAAAGAATGCCATTTGGACTTTGTAACGCATCAGCCACATTCCAGAGATGCATGATGAGTATATTTTCTGAATATGTGGAGAAAATTATTGAAGTTTTTATAGATGATTTTACTGTGTATGGAAATTGTTTTGATGAATGCCTTAAAAACCTCACGATAATTTTGAATAGGTGCATAGAATTTAATCTTGTCTTGAACTATGAAAAGTGTCATTTTATGGTAGACAAGGGTCTGATTCTAGGTCATATAGTTTCTGCCGAGGGAATTGAGATCGATAAGGTCAAAATTGACATTATTAATTCTTTGTCATATCCCTCCACTATAAGGGAAATTCGTTTTTTTCTTGGCCATGCAAGATTTTACAGGCGTTTCATAAAAAAACTTCTCAAAACTGGCTGAACCATTATGCGAGTTATTGTAGAAAGATAGGAAATTTGAGTTCGGCTCAAAATGTAAGAAGGCTTTTGGTACACTCAAGCAGAAGTTGGTGACCGCTCCTATAGTGCAAGCACCAGATTGGAACTACCCCTTTAAAATTATGTGCGACGCAAGCGAACGCAGTGTCAGGGTCGTGTTAAGGGAAAAGATAGACAAAGAGCCTTATGTCATTTGCTATGCCTCAAAAACCCTAGATGCTGCAAAAAGTAACTACACCACTACGGAAAAAGAACTCTTAGCAGTTGTATTCGCTTTAGATAAATTTCGATCTTATTTATTGGGATCTAAAGTGATTATTTTTTCTGGCCATGCAGCTCTTAGGTACTTGATCGCAAAGAAGGGGACGAAACCAAGGTTCATTAGATGGATTCTGCTGCTCCAAGAATCTGACATCAAAATTCGTGACAAAAAGGGATGTGAAAACCTGGTAGCTGACCACTTGAGTAGGATAAAAACTTCATTTGATGATGTTCCTATAAAGGATGAGTTCCCTGATGAAAGCTTATTTTTGACCGAGGCTCACTATCCATGGTATGCAGATATAGTTAATCTCTTAACCACAGGATCGTTACCCACTGAGTTAGCACGTTTCGTGAAGGACAAACTTAGACGGGAAGCTCGGTATTACATTTGGGACAACCCATACTTGTGGAAACACTGTTCAGATTAGATAATAAGACAATGTATTCCAGAAACTGAGGTAACCTCTATCCTTACTTTTTGTCATACAGAAGCTTGTGGAGGTCACTTCGGCCCTAAACGGACAGCTCACAAGGTATTGGAGTGTGGGCTATATTGGCCCATAATTTTTCGCGACGCATATAACTTCTATAAGTCTTGCGATAAATTCTAACATACAGGTAACATCACTAAACGAAATCAAATGCCCCTATCCCCGATTCATGTATGTGAGATTTTTGATGTATGGGGTATCGATTTCATGAGCCCTTTTATTTCTTCATTTAGAAACGTATATATACTTCTTGCAGTAGATTATGTTTCTAAGTGGATAGAAGCAAAGCCTACTCACAATGATAATACTAAAACTGTTGTGGAGTTTCTAAAACGAACTATTTTTTCTAGGTTTGGCACACCTCGAGCTTTGATCAGTGATCGTGGTACCCACTTTTGCAACAAGGTCATGGAGGCACTATTATCAAAATATAGAGTTCATCATCGTATAGCAACAACCTACCATCCCTAAACGAACGGCTTAGCAGAGATTTCGAACAGAGAGATCAAGTCCATCCTGGAAAAAACAGTTCGGCCCAGCTAAAAGGATTAGAGTCTTCGGCTCAATGACGCGCTTTGGGCCTATCGGACGGCATATAAAGGCCCAATTGGCATGACCCTGTATCGACTTATTTTTGGCAAAGTGTGTCATCTACCAGTAGAATTAGAGCATAAAGCTTATTGGGCTATTCGACAATGTAACATGGAGTTAGAGCCCGCAGGGAAAGCAAGGAAATTGGACATTCAAGAATTGGAAGAAATTCGTAATGATGCGTACGAGAATGCTCGCATTTATAAAGACAAAACAAAGCTGTTTCATGATAAGAAAATAGCTCAGAAGCATTTTTCGGTAGGACAAAAAGTTTTGCTTTATAACTCCGTATTAAAGCTATTTCCAGGTAAACTTCGATCTCGGAGGTAAGGACCTTTTATTGTGACCAAAGTATTTACGCATGGCGAGGTTGAAATAGAAAGTGAAAAAGCAAGAAAGCGGTTCATAGTTAATGGCCAACGGTTTAAGCCATTTTACGAAAATTTTCAAGCCCACACGGTCAAAAAAATTCAGTTAAAGCCACCATAGAACCATTCAAGGCGTCGAGCTAACGACGTTAAACAAGCGCTTGTTGGGAGGCAACCCAACTTTTATTTTCTTTATTTTTCTTTATTATTTATTTATTTATTTATTGCTTTACTTTATTTTATTATTTATTATTAGGATTTTAATAAATTTCTCTTCTTTTGTCTAGGTAAACTAGCAAGGAAAAAACTCAGGAATTAGCCGACAAACGCCTTCCCATCCTTCCTCTCCTCCACGTGATGTCAAACATTCTTCTCCTTACAGCTATGCATGAATGAAAGTAACTACATGAGGAGTTTTTCTGAACTTTTCTTCTTCCATCTATTTATTATTTTCTTCCACATTGAGGACAATGTGTTTTAAGTAGGGGGAGGTATTCTTCGTTTTACTGTCATTTTATCTATTGTTACATGGTTGTTGCTGCTGAATTATGCCCACATTTATTTTTTTAGCATATTTTGTCTCTTTTCATGCCTAAGAATTTGACCACGACTTGCCCATTGTTTGACCCACATGCATGATTCTTATCTACTGAGTTAATTATAATTTTGCTTGATAGATTTCATCTCCACTACTTTATTTCTTTTATTTAAAATAATTATGATTAATAGAGTTAACCTTATTTTGATTTTTAGTAAATTTGATTAGGTCTAAATACAAAGAGGACACTTAATACAATTGCACGCTTAAAATATGTTCATGACTATTAAGGTGGTTACTGAAACTTATTTTTGACACTTGATTGTTTTTCCTTAGTCCTCCAAAATTAAAATTTCGTTTAATAATAATGTTTTCGTGGTTATGAGTGCAGCTTAAGACTTGACTAGCTGAATAACCGGGGTAGGGTACTCGGGTTGTCATCCTATTTCGCGTCAAAAGGTTGTGTGACGTGTTAGGTAAAACTCCGCTAACCGGAATTAATTTTTAAGAATGTGTTGGGCTAAGTAAGCGAGGTGAGGTGCTTGGATGTCATTTCTCTTCGTGTCAAAAGGTTCGATATGTTCTTAAGAAAAATAAAAATTAGAAATGTGTTGGGCTGAGTAACCGGGGTGGGGTGCTTGGCTGTCATCTCTCTTCGCGTCAAAAGGTTCAATATTTTCCTAAGTGAAAATAAATAAACAAAGTTGAAATTAAAGTAAAAAGAAAAAAGAAAAAGAAAAAATAAATAAATAAATAAATAAATATGCATTAATAAAATTTGGGGACTAAAGGGAGAAATAAATAAGGTGTCTTGATAGGTTTGGTAAATTACCTAATTTTCATGAAATAATTCAAGTCGATCTTAAATTTGTGTGTGTTAATTGGAATACTTTTTCAATTTTACTTAAATCAAGTTAAGGGTTCTCTTTTATTTTTCGTATGCATTTTGATTAATTTTTATAAAACTTTGGAGTAGAATTTCTTTCATGGCAGGATCTAATTTTCACAGTGGACAGGAACCATACTTGAGGGCAAGCATGGGCTAAGTAGGGGGAATTTGATAATACTCTAGAACGTCATATTTTTATATGCTAATTGCATATTTATTTTGAGTATAATTCTACTAATTTGGGCTATTTATGGTCTTTTATCTTTTAGGGACTAAATTAAAGGCAAAAAGCGTGAAATTAAAGATGAATAGGGCCAACATGCGACAGAGGGAAAAAGGTGGTGCCGAAAATGCAAACATGGAAGACCTAAGGACAAAAATGCAAAAAAAGAGATTTTATAGCACAAGACTCTATTTTAATTTCAACTATATTAGGATAATTATTAAGGATTTTTATTTAGATTTAATTTTAAGATTTATTTTCATTTATCTTTAATTATCTTTATTTATTTGTATTTATCTTTTAGAATTTAATTAGGAATAGACTAGGTTTTCTAGTACTATAAATAAGGGATGGAGTGGCATATATTTGACATCTTTTTTTTCTGTAGTCACTCCCTCTCCCAAAAACTCTGTCTTTTATTCTCTCCATATTTTTTTCAATAAAAATCATATTCCTATTATATTTATTTCTTTCCCAAAAATCATGAGCTACTAAACCAATCTAGCCGAAGGTTGTCAAAGTCCCCCAAAAAGGTTCATGAGGCTTAGAACCCGCGCTTAGCCTTCCCAACAAGGTATTCATCACTTCTCCGCATTACGGGGCTGACGCTTTTGTCCATATCCCTTAATAGGTGATCTTTTCAACTTGTGCAAGGAACGGCCGCTTGTACGTTTTGGGAAGGTTGCACGGTCGGTTCGTTAGCTTTCTGCGTCAGAGGTTGGCGAATTCAAGAGACAAAACGGCGTGGTATTCGCTGTTGGGATGTGATGATCTAGCAGAAGATAGTCCCACAAAAGCGATTATTGGCTAGAGTCCGGCTCCGCCAAATTTTAAGCTTAAATCCTTAGAGCTGGTGGTCGTAGGCGTCCTCTTTCACTATAACTGGGTTATCCTGCTGGAGAAGGGTTACTTGAAAGCCAAGAATTGAATCCAAGGTGGATCGAGACAACCGGAGGCTGGAATCTCGCCACATAAGAAACTCTCTCTTTTCCCAAACTCTGTTTATTTTTATATTCTTCATTTTAATTTTCGCAATTTATTTAATTTCGCAATTTCAATTCAACTTTAAATTTTGTTTTTATTTTATTTTTCCGGATCGAAATTTTTAATTTTGTTTTTATTTTTATTTTTGAGGAACGCAAGTTTTTTTGGTCAAGAAATTGTCCAGGATTTTAAGAAACGAGCATTCGTACAATCCGGTCCCTGAGGATTTGACCCTACTTCCCATTTACTGTTATTTTTACTATTTTACAAGGAATATGATATTTTTGGTGCTTTCAACGACGCATCACAATCCATATACTTATATCTTCTACTATCTTTAATACATGTAATATATCTCTAAATTCAATGTCCATCTATAATTCACTAATAATCCTTATCATGTATTTCACATATTATCTTTATATATTTTGTAACTTAGTCATTAACACAATATTTCATGTAACAATATATTTTACTTTTAATAACACATAATGTAATCCAATACATATTAATATTCCAAAATTCACTATAACACCATTTTTTTTCTCATTCTAAGTGTTACGCACTTCACTTCTCTATTTCTAATATAAATTTTCTCAAATTTACGATCTAACCCTTAATTTCCACAACTTAGGAAATAATTGTAGTTTGGATTACAAAATTCATATATTATTATTTTTTCACTATGTGTTTTATTATCAATATTTTCTTGTAAACCTTTATAACTTTCTAATTTAATTACCTTTTATGATAAAAGTTCTCTATTTATTATTACATAAAATTTCTTT
The DNA here is from genome assembly GCA_025698475.1 of Gossypium anomalum. Classification (NCBI taxonomy): domain Eukaryota; kingdom Viridiplantae; phylum Streptophyta; class Magnoliopsida; order Malvales; family Malvaceae; genus Gossypium; species Gossypium anomalum. The sequence goes on from CM046966.1 coordinate 26,560,014, forward strand.
CACATCTCACTTAATTCACACAATTAATTAAACTATCTCATTTTCCACATTAAATTTCTATATATTTCACTTGTATTATTTCCACCACATGTATTTCTCTAGTCCTTTAATTTAATCCTTCTAACACCCTAAACTGACCTAGACGTTGTGGCCGATTCTGGAGATGTCATAAAGATGGGTTTTGAAAACATAGTTATTTCGATAAAGCTTTGTAACCTTTATTCAATAAAAACTATTACTGAAAGCGTTATTTAAACAATTCATTGTCAAAACATAATTTATAGCAGAAGTCTTAGAAATCGTTGTATTTAATAATCCCGTTTGTATTTTCAGAAAACCATTGTTTTAGTAAAAATCATGTTTTTAGCCAACCATGCAAATAAAATGTCAAGTCAAAAATCCAAATCTCAAAATAAAATCAAACAGTTCGAAGAGTCCATAAATTACAAAAATCCCAGAAAATAATCCTTAATTAAATAAATAAAAATCATAATCTTAAACAGTTACGAACTCGTGGTCACCATAGGCTCCGTCACACCGATCCGTCTAAGCCCGTGGATTACCTGAACAGAACAGACAAACAGATGTAAGTTTTCGTAAACTCAGTGTGTAACCCAACAGAAATAGACATGCAATACATACAGAAATCTCATATACAGTCAGATACAGACTCAGACTTATATCCATTTCAGATACAGATAAGAGAATCAGTTAAGCAGTACAAATATGCAATATCCTACCCACATCCTTTACACAACATCTCTGACCATCCCATCACACTATGTGGGGTTAAAAACACCCACTCATCCCTACACACCATATAGTGTCGATGCAACACATTACAAATATGCAGTTAAGCTGCCAGAATATAGGCAAAGTGTCGCCGTACAGACTACTTCCTCCACATATGCAAAACTCATCCCAGTCACAGATGCAGCATAACAGATACAGTAATATCATGCATAACATGCTCATATTCAGATAGTATACATTTACTTAAACAAAACAAATGTACATATCGATACCCTACACAAGGTAGACTATTAGAATATCATATCACATAATTTAGGATATGGTTAGCCCTTACTGACCCTACGGTAGGCCAACAGTCAATCGGAATGAGCCGTGTGACCCAAGGAAAAATTTCAAAATTATGGGCCCAGATGCCCGTGTGGGCCCACACGCCTATATGGCCCACACACCCAAATTGGCCTTGCCCGTGTGGCCCACGCGGCCTGGCCCAAATCTCACACGTCTATGTGGTCTACTCACCCAAATTGGTCTTACCCATATGGCCCACACGGCCACACCCACGCCACCACACGGCTATGTCTTAGGCACGATCATGCCCTCGTCAAACACACGGTCGTGTCTCACACATGGCCAACCACACGCCTGTTTAGAGTCAACAGTATGGTTTTTCAACTTTCATCGAGGCTCTATTCTTTGCGTTTTGGGAACACACCTGTTACGGTTTCGATGAGAAACTAGCCTCGGGACCACCAGCACCCAAAAACAGAATCCCAAAGCCCTATTAACAAACGATTTACAAAATCAAGAAAACTAAACCGAGCAATATTCCACACTTACCACTGCAAAATGACTACACGCGAAAGTTAAACCATTGAAGCGAAAACCACAAATTCACCGCCTTCACCTATACAACTATTCGTAGAATTCAGATTCCCTATAACTATCGTTAGGCTACTACAACGAAAAAGAATTGAGAGGCTTACTGAAACCACATGAAGAACAGTAAGAGTGAACAAAAATTGAAGGGAATAGAAAAATAAGGATTAAGCCAAACAGAGGAGGAACAAAAGATGAAATTAACAGAAAAGTGAAGATGAAGCAAAAACCGACGTCAAATTTTGGAAGAAGAGAAAAATTAATTATCCCCTATTTTTCTCCCACCAACCCACTAACTTATAACTCCTTCAGAATTTTAGCTCTACCGAAACTCTATCAGACAACCGAGCAAAAATTAACATCCACACTTGCATAGGGATTCGAACACAGGACCTCCAACACACTAACTCCCTTACCACTCGAACCAACAAGCTCATTCTGATACAGATTAACAAACAATTTTATATAAGCCCACTCAACAAGGGTAAGGCTAGGATTAGAAAAATAACAAAATTTGGCAAATAGGAAACTTGAATCCAGTACCTCACACACACACCCAAAACACTTAACCACTAAAACAAATACATGTTTACGTCAAATATTTACAGAAACAAGAATAAATAAATTAGGGCGTTACAATCCTTATTTCCATAAAATTTCACATTTTCCCATAATTTCACTTATCTTATACTTTGTATATATATATTTTTTGCTATCACATAACCCAACTATTATACTTTTATTTTAATTTCCTACTTTACATAATAAATTATTTCACACTATTTTTTTTTTTACTTAATTACTACTTAGTTTACAAAGATCACATTTTAATCCTTAAATAACAAGGAAGTTCATTGGTACTTACCTCTTTTCTATCAAAATCTCTTGTTTTGCTCTTCCCTTACCACTTGATTCATTTACTCAACTTCTCTCTTTATCAACATATCAAAAACACAATATTTTCTCAAGAGAAATCTTTACTTTACCACCATTTTTATGTTTTTCTATCACTAGTAAACTTAAAAATAACATAAAACCTTAACATCCATACCTTATTTCCTTGAAACCAAATTTTAACTTGACTTTCTCTCTCCTCAAACTCCTATTTCTTGAATCTAACTTGATATTCTAGCTCCCCATAGTCTTCTTATTATTTTTCTCTCTTAGTGGCTATGAAAATTCTTTTGATTTCTAAGTGAAAATAGTGAATTTTTTTGTGAAAGGAACAAATTGTAAAGAAAATAAATTTTCTTTCTTTCTTTTCTTCTTCTCACGTTGGAAGAATGGAAAGATGAAAAGAATTCTTTATCTTTCTTTCCATATATACTAAGTAAAAATTAATAAAATATAAATAAATGTCAAATCAAAATATTAATAAACTAATATTTATTTAATTAATCTAAAATATCACCAATATCATCATTCCTCTTCAAAATATCTTTCTTGCTAAATGACCATTTTGCATCTTATGATCCTTCAAAATTTCTCTATTGAATCATCACTCATTTTAGTAAAATTACGATTTAACCCCCTCATACTTTTTCCACTTATTCAATTTGGTCTTAATTCATCTATTTTCCTTAGTTTCTAAATCCTTCCACCTTTAAAATATTTTCACTATTGGTCCTTCAACTTTTCCATATTAACCTTCAACCTCTCAAATTTTGAGTATTTACTCTTGGGCCACAAAACTTTTATCACCTTTTCAATGTAGTCCTTTCTTGAATTAATACATCATAATATATTTCCTAAACATATTTCGTTGACATAACTCAAAATTTCCCTTTTTTGTCACTTTATTTCCTTATTTTACTGTATCAATAACAATATCCCACTTTCTTATTGTAGTAACTTTCAAGGTGTTACAATTATAGTTGTTTATGTAACACCCCTAACCTTTATCCATCATCAGAACAGGGTTATGAAGCATTACCATACTTTTCAGATCAATTATGAACATTTCATGTTATTTAACATACATATAAAAAACTAATCATAAATCACACATATTATCCCTTATATGAGTCCTCGGGGCCCAAAATACACTTTAGTAATAAATCGAGACTTAACCGAAAACTCAAAGAATTTTTCACAAAATTTTAAAATTTTTCCTAAATATAGGGGACGCACGCCCGTGTGGCCAGGCCGTGTGGCTCACATGATCAAGAGACACGCCCGTGTCTCAGGCCGTGTATGCCTTCGAAGTAGGGCACACCACCGTGTCCCAACCCGTGTAACTTTCTGACTTGGGTCACACGGCCAAGTCACACACCCATGTGCTAGAGCATGTAAGCATACTAATTTATGAAATTAAGGTGCAGGGGGTCACACGGCCAATCTACACGCCCGTGTGCTAGGCCATGTGAAAGTACCTAGGCATTCTTTTTCTAAATTTTAAGGATGCAGGGGACACACGGCCAAACCACATGTCTATGTGCTACACACGGCTGAGACATACGTCCGTGTCTCTGTCCGTGTGGACGAAATTAGGCAATTTTAAGGCCACATTTCTCACTCATTCTTACTTTCAATCTGAACACCTCAATTTCATACTCATAGGCCATAACAAGACCTTTAATACAATCAATTCTTAGCTCTAAAAATGTCATATGATACCTCAATTTCATACTCATAGGCTATAACAAGACCTTTAATACAATCAATTCTTAGCTCTAAAAATGTCATATTATCATATATATCCTAACATTCTAAACTACCGCATTAACCAGTTCACACATTTGATTACTTACAACAACCATATTTTACCAACGCATTCATCAATATGACTATAATTTATTCACCAATTCACTACACCCAAACATATATCAAGCATGATAAGACTACACATACATATTTAAGTTATTTATGTGAACAAAGCATCATTCATAACATTTATACAAGCTAAATTTGATCAAATACACACCAACCCTGTACATGTCATATAAACTATAGTGTACGTTTCAAAAACTACCGGAATGAGCTGGATAGTGTGATTTGTTGTGCTGATCTGATCTCCTGACCTCAAGATAATCTACAAAGACATTAAACAACATAAGTAAGCTTAATGAAGCTTAGTAAGTTCGATAGTTTAAACATAAATCTTATCGAACCAACTATAACAAATCAATTAAGTAAATCATTCAATGTACACTTCCTGCCATTCACAAACCCAATTGATGTACACTTATTTCAAATCAATTCCAACATTAGATAACAAATCTTCCAACTTCAATTATATAAAATCACTTACCAAATCTTACCAAATCGGAGAATGACTTAGGATAAGAGTATATCATTTTTAGAAGCCCAAAGGCTGAACAGAAGCTCATGAGAGCTAAACAAAAACCCATAAGGGTTGAACAGGAGCTCGTAAGAGTTGAACGGAAACCTATAAGGGTTAAACAGAAGCTCAAAAGAGTTGAACGGAAACTCATATGAGTTAAACAGAATCTCGTGAGAGCTAAACGGAAAGTAAACACGAAAGTTCGCAACAAATGCTGAACCTGATTTCCTTGGGTAATTTGCCGTATTTTTCTCCGACGCCGTCAATTTGTCAAATGCCGAATGTACTCAAATCCCGTGTTCTAATCGTTTCGAACGTTTAATTTAAATTCATAATTTTAACAATATTTCACTTCCAACAATAGATATGAATAAACATATAATACCATTCATTAATTCAATATATATATATATTAAAGTTTAACCGTACAAACTTACCTGGATTGAATTGTAATATTTGCAGAAGTTTAGGGACTATTCTTCTAATTTTCCTTTTTCACGAGTGTCTACGGGCTGTTGATCTCAAATATAAAACTGCTCATTCATTAGCATATATTCCAGTTCCAATGCACTTCACAATTAGTACCCCTCAATTTTTTAAATTTACACAATTACCCCAACTTTTACAATTTAGTCCCTTAACTAATTAGTCTATCAAATGAACTAATTTTTCTTAACTGAAAATTTATCTAAATATTCTAGGCTATCATATATCCCTTGATAAACAAAAATTTAATATCAAACCCTAATATTTAACCTTTTCACAATTTGGTTCTAAAATCAATATCTAACAAAATCACAATGTAAAATCATCATACAACAAAATTAAAGCTCTAAATCCATGTTATTTCATAAAAAAACATTCAATATTCATCAATGATAACTTTCAAAATTTCCAATAAAATAAAAAACTAATGAAATAGCTAGTTGGACCTAATTGTAAAAGTCTCAAAAACATAAAAATTAGAAGAAAAGAGCAAGAATTAAACTCACATGGAGCTAAAATATGAAAAACCAGCTTAAGGAGCTCTCTTACGACTCTTTTTGGCTGAATTTTGGAGAAGAAATGTCTAGAAATCAATTAGCCATTTTTTTTTTAAATTTTAACTAAATTACCATTTTACCCTTAATTCATTTTATTTTATTTCCTTCCCTGCTTATGTCGCCTCATGCCTATATTTTGGGCTTAATTGCTCCTTAAGTCCCCTTTATTTATTTATCAATCCATTTAATCACTATTTTTTTAATTAGCAAGTTTTGCACCTTTTTCAATTTAGTTCTTTTTATTTAATTAACTATCAAAACGTTAAAATTTTCCAACGAAACTTTAATATCACCTTAATGACATTCTGTAAATATTTATGAAAATATTTACGGCTTGGTTTATAAAGTCAAGGTCTCGATACCTCATTTTTTAAACCACTTGACATAATAAATCCTTATAAAACACAAATTACTAATTCAAAAATATTTTTAAAACCACATTTGACTCGTAAATACTAAATAAAAAAATTTACGAGCTTATCGTCGAATTTGGTGATCTTGAACACTGTTTTCGACACCACTGAAAATTAGGCTTTTACAGTTTAAACTTCTAAAATTTGGATTATCATTATTAACATTTTCAAGTTGGATTTTTTGTTGTCATTACACATTAATGCCTTATTTGGTTACTAGTGTAATAATATGAGGAAAAAACTTAGTTATTAGATATGTATTTCTAAGGTAGAACTTGCTCGGAAGGGAATAGGACATGATTTAGGCTCTGGGGTTTGTGGTCAGGATTCTGAAGATGTACTTTATGCTACTAGAGATTGTTCTATTGCGAGAAGTGTTTGGGACCACTTAATTCCAACCGAATGGTGTTCTAGGTTTTATGCAAGAAATCTTCAAGAATGGCTTGTTCTAAATTTGCAAAATCAACATAATTGGCATTTGGGAGATGATGATTGGCAATGTCTATTTGGGATCACCGCTTGGCGCTTGTGGAAGAACCTCAATCTTTTCATTTTTCAAGGTATTTCATGGACCAATAGTGAAATTATCAAAGTGGCAAATAGTTAAGTTAAACAATACTTTTCTTCTAAAGGGAGCAAGGCAAACGACTCACAAGGTAAGTTTCCACCTCTATTTTTAAATAATGACTATGTCCTTTTGAGTACAAATGGATATGTTTTAGAGAAAGCTGGATTTGCAGCAATAGGAGGTATAGTACGTGATCGAGGCGGAGCTTGGATTCAATAAATATTTGTGGAATTGTTCTATCTTTGAAGCTGAGTTGTGAGGTATTCTAGAAGGTTTATCTCTACTCGTGGAGCGGGGATATGATAGCGTATTGATCCATTTTAGTTGCCTGTAAACCGTTACAACTATTCTAGAGGGATCTTCTGAAGGGTCCAATTTTGTTTTGGTTCGAAGAATTTATCAAATACTATTGTGGTTTAAATATTGGGACATTAGACAAATTTCTAGAGGGGAAAATCAGGAAGCTAACGATTTGAGCAAAATGGCCTAACATAAAGATTATGGGTTATGTATGTTTTCGACCTCTCCTTTAGAAGGGTTGGTCTAGTTATTGTAATATGTTTTTATTTTTACTTTTTTACCAAAAAAAAAGTAAAGAATAGTTAGTACAAATTTAAATTTGAAACTAGAAATGAGTAAAAACTATTGTTAAAAATAAAAAATCTTCAAAACAAGCAAAAAAAAATTATTTTCTTTGCTAAAAATAAGTCATAGGAATGGCTAAGAAATGTTTGAAGCTTTATTTGTTTCTTAAGTTATGAAGGATGACAAGGAAGAAGATGAAATGTTTTCATATTTCCTTCCACTTTCTTTGGTATATATATTATGATTATTACTTAAGTAATTATGTTTTTATCTTAATTAATCAAATATAACATTAGGTCTACTATTTCTTATTTTTGCATGATCTATTTGCTATTTTGAACCTTTAGTTAATTACAATTTAAGTCCCTAAGTCACTTCCTAATTAAAAATCTATAACGATTGAACTTTATAATTTAGTTTCTTAACCTCAATTAAACACAATTCCGACTAAATTAACTATTCAAATCTCTATTCATCTATATATTAATTTTATAAATATATTTTTTTAATATTTATAAATTCGGTTTAAAAAAACAATATGAAAGAACTATATTTTTTGACAAAGAGAAATGATTTTCTTTTCTTTTCTTAAACGAAGAGAATAGTTTTCCTCGGTAAAGAAAGGCTGACATTGTGATATTGAATCATGGGAAAAAGGAGAAACCCAAGTTTATTGATTCCATCATTAATCCTATTATCATTCTCAAATTGTCAAATTTAAAGCTACAACCACCCTACCAGCCTACCACACATGCGATCTTCACCATTCGTTTGGGGGAATTCTTTATTAAGCTGCATGAAACAAGACATGAAATATTTATCTATATATAAAATACATATTAAAAAGTGTGGAACAGCTGGATCCAAATCCAATAGGGACTCTCTATTCAAGGCCGTAGAAGCCATCAATTTTATAAGCAATAGCAGGCAAGGGAAAAGAAGGCTAATGGGTGGGAGGTCAATGCTTGCTTGGAGTTAGATATAGAAATTGGAGCTCTGCAAACCCGTCTAATATAAGCTACAATCCAAAATTTTAAATGATTTGGCATTGAATTCTTTTACAAACATTTGCAATCAAAGTGAGAATGCTGGAAATCGCTAACTTCTTCAGTTGTTTTCACTCAAATATGAACATAAATGGTGGTGAATAGGGTAGCCAAAAGTGGGTTACTAAAAGTAATTGTAACTTTCCTCCAAGAGCACTAACAATCATTTATTGCAATTATTGCCTCTAAGGTCATACTTATCCATTGTCTAGGCTCTAGACCCTATCGCTAAACTTGCATATTTCAAAAGAACGGTAATGAGTTTCTAATTAAATGACAAAAGTTGAAGACTATTTGATGCTCTTTTTCCGATGTGAAATACTCCTTTGACCCCAATAATGTTTGCTTCCTTAAAAACATGTATGACAGCAATTACATAGTACTATATGTGTTTACATCTCCAATTAGCCTATACTCGAAAAGAAAATAATTCAAAACTTACTAGGCAATTCCACTTTAGTCGGACCAACTCACGATGAAGCTTTGGGTGTAATGTAATGTAATGTAAGGACCACCAACTTGTATGAAATGATGGCAGCTTTAGGTTGCTTGTTGGTTGGCCATGCATGCCCCATGCTCCATCCAATTATAGCAATCCCCCCTTCTGATTTCCAAACCTGTGTATTGTTTATCCCCCTTGTTTTTCACATGCATGCCTATTTTTTAATCAATATAATAAACCTAGTTTCTTCTCCCACCCCCACCCCCATCTTCAGTTCTTCAACTTCATCATGATTAGTTTACTAGGCTTTTGATTCTTCCAGGCTGTCCTCTAATTTGTAGTTATAGAGCTAATTAGCTTGATTACTATGAACCTTTGAAATTTGAATCCAAATGTGGGTAATCAACATATCATTTAATTCCTCATTAATGAATCTTTGCAATTGGACGTTGGTAGCTTGAGATTTTACTAAAGCTAAGCTAGCTTCAGGTCAAACCAGACCAACCTTTGAGGTTCAACTTTTACAATAAATCATCCCTCGTTTCATATTTTCAAGCTTCCCAACTAACTTTTTGTTATAATTAATGGTATCCCATTTCTTTTTTATTTATTTTTTTAATAAAATTTTACTTTGAATTTGATGTAGTTTAATTAGACTTGGATGGCGGGAAGGTCTGAGATTCATTAAATCAAAAGGTACCACAAAAGCAATTACACAGCTTAAAATGGTTACAACTTACAACTGGGCGCATACATATACTACCACTATTCTCCATTCCAACCATTAGTTAGGTTTACAGCTTGTTGGGTTAGAATGATAATCTGAAAATATTCAAAAGAAAAAAGAAATTATTTAAAAGTGTTCATGAACTCAAATCAAATGAATAATTTATGTTAATAGTAGGAAAATATGTATCATTAATTGATCTTTATTGTTTCTTATCCCAAAGGGTAATTTTGAATATTGAATATTGCTTAAAAAAAATTTTAATTGAAGAAAAAAAACAAATATAAAATATAGAGTGTATCAAATAAATTTAAGGTAACACCACATTTCATTCCTTTTGAACTTTGAAGATAGTTTGATTTCACCATCAATTCATTGAATGCATAGATTGTTTTCAATCATAAACATACCTCTTTGCTCTCCTTAATTACAACTCCTTTTCTTTGTTGGATTTTCACAAGCTATTTACACGTATGAAATATGAAATGAATACATGGTACCATATGACGAGTGAAACATAAATAGTGAGGCTTGGGCACTTGTGTTGTGGGAGTTGTGACATCTTTCCAATCCAAAACCAACCAATGCGACCCCAGCTAGCAGTAATGATGAGATCCTACAGTTAAAAAAATTTGGAGAATGATGTGTCATTTTCAGCACCATCCTCATGAATCTGAAAAATCAAACTTTTGGGACCATATCTTTCATTTTCATTTATCAAAACATGACAAAAAATTTGCCCAATGCCACAAACTCCGAAACAACACTCCCCAAATCATACGTCATGTTTGAGCAGGGAGAATCTCAGATGTACCCAGAAAAACAAGCACCATATTAATACACTCATAATAAATTTGTAAATGAAACTAACTGAAAATTGGGTGTTAGCATAGTGGTTTTATAATAGTGGGTGGTAGAGTTACAAATTTGCAAGTCCACAGCTGTAAAGAGTGGTCGTCCCTAAAACACTCAATTCCATCATCGGCAAAGGACGGTACGATACAAGGGTGGACTTAATGGTGAACCGCGTGGAGTTTGTTATGGTTTAGTGAAAGCACACAGCATTTGGCTTAATTAACCATTTGTCGTCGATCTTCACCATGCTTTCTTCCTGTTTCCGCGTATCAATGCCCTTTCCCACATTCATTTGCCTACCTTAATATTCACAACTAATCTTATCTTGGGTTTACTTTGGGCGGTCCCTATTAGACCTGTGGATTTGAGTAGTGTTAATTCTGAGTTTTAATATTTTTTGAGTAATTCTGATTCAGATAAATTTTGGACATTATTTTGAAATTAAATCATCCCAATTTTTTGTTTATTCAATTATTTTAAGAATTTAAATTAAATTAGTTTAAGTTGTTAATTTTTATACTAATTTTAGATTGAATTATGTTGAATAATATTTTAATGATACAACAGTTGAATTTATCGATATAATTATATTTATTATACATGTAAATTTTTAAATGGATCCGATGTTTTTATCATATCAATCTAAAATATTTTATATATTAATATACATTCAACGGTTAAATTTTTTTTATTTTAAATTTTCACTAAATTCATTAATATATAAATAATTAAAACTAATTTTATTTTTCCACCTCTCATATCATTAGATGATGAAATACAATTATAAGATGAAAGAGATTCATTTAACTTATTTTATTCTATTTTTAATCAAATTGCATTTCATTATTGGCAATTTACATTTGGTCTTTCTTTAAGAATTAGGCGTAGGGTAACGTACGCGACAATTCTAGGTTGCTAACGAACATTTATAATTAAATAAAAGCAAAAGATGTATAGTATGATTGAATCTTGTGTAAAATTCGTTTTTGACCCAAATAGGGGTAAAATTGTAACACGACCCTCACTTGGGCAAACGGCCAACGTAATGAAACACTAGAGTTCTCGACTTTTTAAGCTAATCACATCCACAATGAGGATCCATTCTACCAATGATTTCACTAACAAGTCCCTCCCATTTTTACATATTTACATTTATACCACCCTCATCTCTATTCAGGGATAGAACTCAACACAGCCTTGAACTTCCCTCTCCCTCTCTTCTCCCCGCCGTTCCCACCACCAGCACCGGCGGCGGGTGAAACCTTCCGGCGAGGAGACCCTTCAGAAAACGCGAAAGGGGTAACCGCCTTACTCCCGCGCCTGCATTTTTCAGAGGCGGTGGTTTTCATCAAAGCGGAGCTGGCTTTGACGGCCAATGCAGCCATTTCCTCAGCTTGTAAAGGATGGTTGAGCCAACTCAAGGGCAAAGCGAAGTAAAGTTGACCGGGTTGAAGCTCCTCGTCTTCCTCGATGGCGGATATGAAGTCATCGAAGTCCATCTCATCGGCGTTGCAGATGAAACACATGGGATTCTTCTGCAAAACGTAAGAAGCCTTGACGGGGTAAGGAAACTCTTGTAACCGCCCATCATGGAGAATCAGCTTGGCAGTTGCTACGTGAGTCGAATCGCAAGAACTACAAATACCCATTTTCTATTTTCAGATTTGTGGATTTCAACGTCGAAGCTTTCGATTATTTTTGGAATCGAAAGCTTTTTTGAAAAAGTTGGTGTTGGAGAGCTGGGGGAAGATTATAATATATATATAGGGAGAGAGGAAGGATGAAAGGAGAGATGTCTCGGATTTTGGACCAGGTAGCCACGTAGGATTTTGTCGTGACGTAGTAATAAACATATTTATAGGAATAGGAATAGGAACAGGAACAGTAGGCAGGGTTGCCAGGCTGTAAGTTAGTGGTGACAGGTTGTACAAGGAGTGAGGATGTGGGTCTGAACACATCAACCCTGGTTTCGAGATGATATTACGTTGACAGGGACTGCTGAGCTTTTTACAGTTCCATGGGATGCTTTCACTGCTAAGTGCTAACATAATGCATTTAATAAAAACGGTAATCATATTCAATGATGATTAACAAACAAAGAAATGGTAGATCATATACCCATGTTTTTCCATCCAATCAAGGAGTTTAACATGTTTTTGCTTTATGTTATCATATTTCACTGTTTAGCATTGTATTTAAATAATGCTTTTAAGTTTGCAAGGTTACTGTATAGGTTTTCAAGTTTTGAAATTGACAAAAAGTGTTTCTCACGTTCAATTTTTTTACCTTTCGCTTTTTCTTTTGAATTAAATTATTCATTTATCATCATCTTTTTCTTTTTTGGAATTTATTTAAAATACTATATTTTATTTTACTCCTACCAATTTTATTTATAGAATTTAAAAATTCCAGTGAGTCTCAAACAAATGTGTGTTATAAAATTGTTTATATAATAAGTTGGTATAATGAATCTAACTCAAACATTCAAGGAAAATAAGGTATTAATATATTGTTTCTTTTATTCACATAGTGAGTATATTATACTTCAAATTCCTAATTGAATTGATATCACAAGTCAATTAAACACCAATTAAATTATAAAATAACAATACTTTTTCACTAAATTATATTATTAAAAAATATTATTAAAACACCATAAGTTTTGACTTTTCCTTTTAACCAACACCTAAGTTTTAACTTTTAAATAAATATACTTTTACATGATTTTGTATGCACATTTACAATTATTATAAAAAATAATATAATAAGAAAGAGGAAGGGGTATGTTACTTGGGAAAAAAAATAGGACATTCATTCTATAAAAGGTCACTAAAAATAAGAGGAAGGTAAATAGATGGAAAAGGAAGGGTATAATGGAGAAGTAGAGAGAAAAAAAGATGAGAGAAACGTGGCAATTGAAAATCAAACCCAAGGAAGCTAGGGATGCAACTGTGCAGGGCAAAGCAAAAGACACGTGGAACAGAAGGGCTTTGGGAATAGTAAACTCGCAGCATTCCGACAAGACATGGCGTAAGCTCATCTGGTTTTGCTGCTGCTCCCTCCCTGTTTCCTGCTGCCCCGCCCTTTTTCTAATATTTATTATCTTAAATTCTAATCTACATAACGCAACATGAAAGCATGGACAATGTCAGGACTTTCTTCAACTCGTATATTTTATATATTAGGTCTTGTAGGGTTTCCATGTGCACGAGTGATGGAGTGAGAATACAATTTTTGAGCCTCCCTTCCTTCCATGTTTCGTGAATTGATTGATTAATGCCACTAGGTAAAAATCTACGGTTTTATGACTTAAATGTTAGTTCTATTGGCGATTGAAACAAACAACTTGGTCATTCTTTGAATTGAATTAAACAAGGGTATACTATTAATTGGTTTTGCTTTTTTGTTACCATAGAATACAATGCATGATTTTAGTTATCATATATCAATCTACTTCCATACGTGCATGTTTTCAGTTGTTAAAAAGCAAGGAATTATTGGTAATAATCGAGGAATGAGCAACGTCTCCCACTACGATTAATCCTTTGTATGAAGCTTCAGAGGATTGGGGTACCTATTTCTCCCCCATTCCATCCACCCTAGCTATAGCTACTTGAAAAAGAAAAACCCAATTTATTAATCACAAAAAAATGGCCTCACACGAATGCTGTTCATTTCTTTAATCTCCATTTGTTTCTCTTATTTCATTGGATGCCCTCCATATTCCCTCTTGCAATCCTTCTTGTGAACATGGTTTGCGACTCCATCTTGCGAGGTGCGCCCGTGAACTCTTCTTGTGAGCTATCTTGGCGAACACGCCTCTTCCGAGTCGAATCCACCTGAGTCAAGGGTCAGAGACCCGAATCCTTTTAGGACATTTGGGTTGGCAGTTATGGATATATAACAAATATGTTTGTTGAATAATATTTTAGAAATAAAAGAATTTAATTTAACAAATTTAATGGATACCATTTAATTTAAAATTGAAATTTCAAAAATATAAAAATTAAAAATGACCAAATTATAATAGAAGAACTAAATTTGAAATACTAACAATCAATATATTCTTTGAATGGAGAAATCATTTTTCCACCAATTGAATTGGTGACCATTATTTGATTTATTTATGTTAAAGTCAATAAAATTATGGAAATTATTTGGTACATTATTAATGGAGTTTTAGATCTCACAAATTGAGATTAAGGATTTGACAAGTATCCTATAAGGGTATATTAAAATATTAAAAATAAATATTTAAAAAAGAACAAACACTTGTCAAAATTTCAAAACTACTTATGAAATAAAAGAGATATACCGTCAATATATCAAATAGTACTGGCTCATAAGATTATATTAATTATAAATTACAAGGTAATACACCTAGAAGATAGATATCCCTAGAAAACATAAAATAAACCACTATTAATAAAACTCAAAAAATAGGGTGAAATTAAAATGCTTGTCAACATATAGGTTTGGAATCTTGTAAAGCTAAATTACATTTAGATTTGAGGTTAATTAGTTGGGCTATCATGGATAAGTAGAAGAATTTGAACAATTTATCTTGCAAACTTTTTTTTTTTTTTTTTTTTGAAGAACACTTGGTTAAAACTTAAACTATAGTTGTTATTTTGTATTTTTATGAGATGACCAGTCAAAACCCAAATAATGCGAAACCATCTATATTCATAAAAATATTGAACAATCCACAAGGATTTGATCTGTTGAACATGTTTCTGCTTAATCCTGGATTATATGGGCAAAAATAGTTGGCAAAAGAAGAAATTAAACCCCACCAACCGGCATAAACACATTACATTCATAATAATGTGGTCCAAACACCCTCTTAAAATAAATCTGTCTAACTACATGTATTTTATTTGTCTTAATCACCTAGCTCTTGCAGGTTTTAGAATGGTATTTCAACTTCGATTCAATCATGGGTTCATAAATAATAAAGGTAGCCATTGGCACTGCCATGAAAGTTCCTCCCTTTTGTCTTCAACTTGAAACTTTTTTATTTATGTGGCCCTTAAGGGGTCTGATATCTTGCATGGTCAAAATCTCAGATCATGCCCTATCCAAATTAAATTATTGGTTTTGAATGGATTCATTGTATACCAAAGGATCAATTTTTTTTTTAAAGTGACAGTGATGAATGCATTTATATCATAGATATAAGAACATTTGTTTTGTGTTATACATTCATGTTTTTGGTTCATATCCTGTCTAATCCGTACTAGTAGTCAAGATTTTATATATAATTGGATAACATTACATTACAAGTATCTTATTATCTATATATGCCAATATATTTTTATAAAAAAAATAATAAAATTGCCAATATATTCAAACAAAAATAAAAGTCGTTGTTAATATAGACATGTGTATTTAGTATTGCTTCTAAGAAACAGTTTTGGGATAAAAAACACTTTTGAAACCAAAACATTTTTAAATAGATTACTTTTTTAGAGAAAAACCGTTTCTCCCAAATAAAAAATTAGTTCAAAAGCACTTTTTCGATAAACTAATCTAAAATTATTTTTCCCTTCAAAAGAACACTTTTAAGAAATATTAATAAACTAAGTCTAAGTATGGGCATGTATGTGCGCGCCAAATAAGTGTAATTATTTGTATAGGATTCTTTTTCATTAGCTAAAAACATTGTCTAATATGATTACATAAAAATATTTGAAATGGTAATTTCTCATACAATACAAAATTAACAAAGGTATCTATATAATCTAAAAGTTAATAAAGTTTTGGTTTGTATAAATCGGTAATTAAAGTTTTTATGAGACACTCGTTTGATACAGATTTAAATCGTGTGACACTCATCTCTCACTCTAACATTGTATCAAAAAAAATTTAGTAAACATGAACAAAATAGCAATATAATACAATTTTTGAAGGTAACAACATAGTATATTTAAACATTAAAGCAATGATGGTTATTTTTTTTAGGCTCCAATCAAAATAAATCATTACAAATACTGAAATGAAGATTTGACTCAAACTAACTAACCCACACATAATTCTCGCATGGTAGGACTTAAATCTAAACGCTCAAAATTCTAGTGCCAACAATACTAATTAATTAAAATTTTGGTTAATTTAATAATTTATCTTGTGTATTATTAAAAAGTAATTGCATACATACAAATTCTCATGTCTATATGAAAAGTATATCCCAATCGAATTAACATAAATTGTTGATGTTGAAATGTACAAAACCGAAATTGAAGGGTAAGTGTATACAAAATAGAAATAAAATCTGAGGCATATCCCAAAATTTACGTGACATTTTCTTTTCGATGGAATGTAATGCTTTGGCCTAATTTATTAGATTAGGAACAAAACAAAGTTGAAGAAGAAGAAATTTAACCCCACCAACCGGCATAAACACATCTCAATTAACTAATTTCTCTAAATTAATCACCCTAAAATAAAACATCTTATCCTAATAATTTTCAAAGAAATTCATGAGCACTTATACGTAGGGTTAATTTTATTATAACTCCTCTATTTATACTTCATATTCTAAATTCATCTTTAAATTTCAAGTGTTTTATTTGAGTTATTAAAATATCAAAGTATTGTATTAATTCTATCCTTATTAGCCTAAACCCATAGATTTGCACCTAAATTACATCCTCTTTTTTCCATCTTGATACTTAAATTTTTTTTGTCAAAAATAGTACCTAAATTATCTTTTTTTTCTCAAATTAGTACCTCCGTTAGTCAAACTATTAAGTTTATTTTTTTGAAAAATTTAACCCATAAATTAGTACCTAGACAATACAATTTTTCCCAAGTTAGTACCTAAACTTTTTTTTTTTATCTTAAGTGGTATATTCGTTAAAAAAATTCTAGTCAATAATAGACTGTCACGTCATATAAACTTTTAAAAAATAATTTTTAATTATTTTATTTTACATTCTCTCTCTCTCTCTCTCTCTCTCATACTCGAAATTCGCCCTCCCAAGGTTGAGACATTGGCAATTAATTTGTTTTTGAACTTCACCGACGGTTTACTTGACTTGATGTATTTGAAAAAGTTCTTTCATTGATCAAACTAGTATTTTCAAAATTGAATCCTACTAGTTGGACCAAGAACCTGATGGGTACCAATCTAGAGCTAAGATTGAATTGATTGACTTGTGAATTGATATAAACCGATTGAACCGAGCTAAAAACCGGTTGAACTGATTTTCTCTATATTTTAAATATGATTTTATTTTTATAATTTTTTTAAAATAATTTATTTTATTAAATCACACGAATTGATCAAATTGAGAATTGTTGGCTTTGACTGATTCGACCATAGGTTCTATTCTAAAAACTTTGATTAAAACCATGAAGACCAAAATACTCACACTTGTAGAAGAAATCCAAGATGAGAGGAAGAAGAAAGAAAAATATAAAGTGAAAAGAAATATATATATAAAGAAAATAATATTTTTTTGCCTTTTTTTTTACCACATGTCAATTTTTAATTGGTTATCTTTTTTTTTTTTTAAATAGACTTAACAATTGAACTAACAAATATACAATTTGGGGAAAAAATTTAGGTACCACTTATGAAAAAAAAATTAGGTATTAAAATGAGAAAAAAAGACAATTTAGATATTGTCGAAACCATTTTTTTGAAAACGGGAATCGACTTAATTTTGAAAACGAAATTTAAAAAGGGGAGTCGCCACCGATCTTTATTAGGTGTGATCGGATCACCTTTGTTTTAATAAAACAATTTTAATTTATTAAAACGACATTTTGGTCTACGAAATCCGAGAGAATAAGTTCGTGAGTCAGTTACGTGCGAAGAAGGATTAGCACCCCCGACACGCCCAAAAATTGGTACCGAATTGATTAGTTAGTGTCTTAATGTCGAAAATCAAAAATCGGGAATGAATTTGAAATATGATCTTTCTATCAATATCGATTTTAAAATTTTTGAATTAGCTCAAAACAATTTGTTTAAAGATTTCTTATCTCGAGATATCGGAGTATCACATCCCGTAAGTTAGGACACGATACCATGAATTCCCGAGCACAATGTTGTCTTTTAATTTAAATGAGAATTTCATGTGTTTTTTTTAAAACTCGAAAAGGATATTTAGCTATTTTGAAACAACGAGAAAATCGAAACCCCGTAAGTTAGGGCACAATTCCTCGATTTTCCAAAATGCGAAACATTGCCTTATTTTGAAAATTTTTTGTATTTGAATAGTGGCGAATTTGACATTTAATCGACGTACATTATTTGTTTAGGTTAAGAACGTTTCAAATTAGATAAACGTAATGAGGTTTGATTCATGAGACAACGATACAAAAATAAAATAACAATGAATCATGAGACGTACGTACATGGATGCAACATTACGCGAATGAATACGAGAATGCATCAAATATGAAATAAACGAATTAGAGAAGAATGGCGATAATCACACAATATACATTATTTAAATACCAATTATTAATAATCAAAGACAAATGAATTAAATAAAAAATGGAACCCAAATTAAAACGAATAAAACGTTAAAAAAATTTAAAATGATAATAAACGAATTTAAAGTAAAGAATGCTAAAGAAATTTGATTAACAATGTGCAAAACAATTTTTTTAAAAAAAATATATATGTGAAAGAGATTTAAAACAATTAGTATACAAGATATCAAAGAAATAACTAGTACGTATATAAAAATAGATGATATATATATATACATATATGTAAGGTATAAAATAAATGATATGTATAACCTAGGACAAATAATAATAAAACCATCTTTCATAAATAAAAGAGTTTTAATCCTAAGATATATGAAACAATCTTAAAATAAATAATACATAAGTTAACTATTTGAAATAATAGAGGGAGTGATTAAATTAAAATCCAGATGAAAGTAAGAGTACTGATTATAATAATAGAAAAATGCCAAGGACCACATCAAACGCGTTCAGAATTGTGAGGACATAATGGGACAATATCCCAAGTCCAATACTATGCGTTTCAAATTCATAGGCTAAGGATCCAATTCGAAATGAAATAAAACGATAGGGCAAAATTTAAAAAGGGAAAGAAAGCAGATTTGGGCCAAATCAAAGATTAGAAAAAGGGGAAGGACCAAAAGGGGGAATTTCCCATTTAAAGGAAACGCGCGGACCCCCCGGAACGGGTCGTCGCATGCATTCCTACTCAAAGCGGTGCCGCTTCGCACTAAACCACCCCCAAAACACTGTCGTTTTATGCAGTGTATTTAAGCCCAAAATTTTACCAAAATTCATTTCTGCAGTCCCCTTTTTTAGAAACTTCAAAATCTTTTTTTTTTAGGGTTCTAAACCCCTTTTTTGTGCAGCCGTCTGACCACCGTGCCACCACCACATTCGGTGGCCGGTGATGCATATGCATGGCTGTTTAGCCTCGTTCCAAAAGGCGTTCGAGGGCCTAGCCCCTTTTTTGAGTCGGGGAGAAATGGAAGAAAGGATCCCACCCCCTTTTCAAGCCCGACGACGGAGGAGAAACCTCCGACGAATGAGGCCACGGGTATTTCCGGTGAGTTTCTCTTCCTTTCCTCTTCTTTATTTTATTTTTGTTTTTTGTTTTCATGTATAAAAGAAAAATAAGAAAAATGAAATAAAACAGAGTATATGAACTTAGATTAAAAAACAACCTTTGGTTTCTTGCTATTTTGATTTAATGTTTGTGTTTTCTTTTTTATTCTTGCTTGCTGAAAGTCGTAAAAAACTTACAAAGGATCTTGAATCGACTTTATAGTCGAATATACATTTATTTTATTTCTATTATTTGTCTGCTTCTTCATTTTTTTTTCTTTTTGTTTGCTATTGATTTTGTCTTTTTCTCCTTGTTTGTTTCTCTGCCATTGGTGTTTGCTTGCGTGTGGATCTTCTTGCAGGTGATGTGAGCGTTCGAGGCTGGTGGTTGGTGCCGTGCGGTGGTGGTTGTGCGAGGTGGCCACTGGTTGGCCTAGTGTGCGCATTGGGCGGAGGCTTATGGGGCTAGGGTTGTTCTTTGAAACTTTAGGTTGTTGGGCTGTTATTTGGGCTAGGGTTTTGGTGTAAATTGGGTTTAGTAATTGGGTCTGAGTTTGGGCTACAATATGGGTCCATATTTGTATTTGGTTTTAACTTTGTAAATGGACTTTATTATTTGGGTTTTTTATTATTGTTATCTGGCTGGGCCAAAAATTGGCCATTACAGCTGCCCCTCTTTGCTCATTGTCGTGTAATGAGAATGGAGCAAAGACCTTAAAATGGCCAATTTTGCCTAGTCTTGCTAAGTCCTAACCTCTTCTGTTCTTTGAATAGCCTCATTCGACCCATCGCAACTTCAAAGGTATATGATTTATAGCTTTAATCTGCTCTACTGCAACTTCGGAGAGATGAGATTTGCTATCTTCAGTCTGCTCCACTGCAACTTCAGGGAGATAAGACTTACCACTTTAACCTGCCCCATTGCCACTTCAAGGGGATAAGGTTTGCCACGGTAGACTTGATCTGACCTACTGCAACTTCAGAGGTATAGGATTCATAGCTTTAATCTGCTCTACTGCAACTTCAGAGAGATGAGATTTACCACTTTAACCTGCCCCATTGCCACTTTAGGGGGATAAGGTTTGTTTTGATCTGCTCTACTGCAATTTCAGAGAGATAAGGTCTGTGTATTCATATCTTCAATCTGTTCCACTGCAACTTCAGGGAAATAAGATTTACTATCTTCAGTCTGCTCCGCTACAACTTTAGGGAGATAAGACTTGTAACTTCAATTCACTTCGCTGAAACTTCAAGGAGATCTGTTGTAGCTTCGAGCCGCTCCAACGCCATTTCAGGGAGAATAGATTTGTAATTTCCAACCTGTTACCCTACTGCTTAGGGGTTTAAGGCCCATCGTCTTCGATCTATTTCCCTCTTCGCTAGGGGTTAAGATCTCAGAAATTCACTGTTACCCTCAAGTTAGGGGTTAAGATTTGAAAAATTTGACTTGTTACCCTACTGCTTAAGGGGTTAAAGCCTATCATCTTCGATCTGTTTCCCTACTGCTTAGGGGGTTAAGATCTGTAAATCTTCAGCTGTCTTCGATCTGTTCCACTGTAACTTCAGGGAGAAAAGATCTGCAATCTTTATCCTACTCCACTACTGCTTAGGGAGATAGGATGGTGGCTTGAATCTGTTCCACTACTGGTTAGGGAGATGAGATTCGCCATCTTCGATCTGTTCCACTGCAACTTCAGGGAGACAAGATCTGCAAATTCAGCTTGTTAGCCTACTGCTTAGGGGGATAGGATGGTGGCTTGAATCTGTTCCACTACTGGTTAGGGAGATGAGATTCGCCATCTCCGATCTATTCCACTGCAACTTCAGGAGACAAGATCTGCAAATTCAGCTCGTTACCCTACTGCTTAGGGGGT
Organism: Gossypium anomalum; assembly: GCA_025698475.1. Taxonomy (NCBI): domain Eukaryota; kingdom Viridiplantae; phylum Streptophyta; class Magnoliopsida; order Malvales; family Malvaceae; genus Gossypium; species Gossypium anomalum. Next base: position 26,582,031 of record CM046966.1, read on the forward strand.
TAAAGCTTGTGAATTCACTGATTTCAGGGATATGACCTGTAGAATCAGTTCCATGTATCTATGCTTATGTCAAATGATTAAGATGTTATGATCGAAATGGATTAAATGCTCCTAACTAGATGATGAATGTGACAAATAATTAGGATGCTATGATCGAAATGAATCAAATGTTCCTAACTAAATGATGAATGTGTCAAATAATTAGGATGTTATGATCGAAATGAATCAAATGCTCCTAACTAGATGTGTTATGAATGATATATGACTGAAAATGTCACTTTTTAATTTGACATTACTCGTTTTTCATCGAGGTTTTATTATCAACGCTACTATCTCTTTTTTTTCTTGATCTATCTCTCGGGTAGGAAACCCAAAGAATAATCACAAACTGGGCTATTTTTCACCATCGTTTCTAACCTTTGAATGTAGGGTGATTCAAACTAATTAGTCCCGTTTCAGGCCCTTGTATCATTTAGAAGGATTTCAGAGTAATATACAGAACTCCTTTTTGAATGTTATTAGTCCATTAATCATCATTTCAACAGAAAAATGTTTGAAAAGATTATTGCAGTAGACAAGATGGAATTTTGTTTGAGAACGAAACTCAAAATGAATAGGGTAACCAAAATAGCAAATTTACTAAAATACAAAATGGGAATTGCTAAACTAATCAAAATAACATATTCTTTCCAAGAATCGAAATGAATGAGATAAGAATAGGTGCCCCCAGATATCGCAGTATGACCTTCGTTGCATAAACTTATCGGGGACCCTTTGAACTTGGTACGCGTTTAGAAGATCAAGAGTATTTTGTCGATGCCCCAAGATGTAGCATCCCTCCTTCTTGTCCATTCAAAGAAAACAGGACCGCGGTATGCCCCCAACTTCAATCAAAATTTGAATCGCCCATTCCTGGGTTTTCAACTCAAAACCCCTTTGGTCTCAAAGCGCCCTTTTACGGGTTTTCGCCTTGGCCTCTCCGTTTTTTTTTAAGTAAAATACCTCTTGACCGAATCTGAATTCACGGGATTAGGTAAGCTTTTACCATCCATCTCGGTCAAAATCAGAGCCCCTCCATAGAAAGCCTTCTTTACCACATAAGGTCCCTCCCAATTCGGCATCCATTTTCCTCTAAAGTCCTTTTGTATGGGAAGGATCTTTTTCAACACGAGGTCTCCTTCATGGAATTCTCTAGGGCAAACCTTCTTATTGTAAGCCCGCATCATTCTTTTTTGATACATTTGACCATGACGGATAGCCTTTAGCCTCTTTTCTTCAATCAAGTTCAACTGGTCGTATCGAGACTGGATCCACTCTGCTTCATCTAATTTTAGTTCTGAAAGCACGTGTAGAGAGGGGATCTCAACCTCAATAGGCAGAACCACCTCCATTCCATAAACTAAAGAAAATGGTGTTGCCCCGGTAGATGTTCTGACTGACGTCCGGTAGGCATACAGGGCAAATGGTAATTTCTCATGCCAATCTCTGTAAGTTTCAGTCATCTTCCCCACGATTTTCTTTATGTTTTTATTGGCCGCCTCTACTGCACCATTCATCTTTGGACGATACGGTGACGAGTTATGATGTTTAATCTTGAACTGGCTATAGACCTCCGCTATAGTGCTATTGTTCAAGTTTAGTGCATTGTCCGATATGATTCGCTCAGGCATCCCATATCGACATATGATTTCTTTCTTCAAGAACTTACTGACTGCCGACTTTGTGACGTTGGCGTAAGAGGTGGCCTCTACCCATTTGGTAAAGTAATCTATGACCACGAAGATGAATCTATGTCCATTAGATGCCTTCGGTGAGATTGGCCCAATGACATCCATGCCCCACATGGAGAAAGGCCATGGAGAAGTTATGACATGAAGAGGTGAAGGAGGTACATGAATTTTATCTCCATAGATTTGACATTTATGGCACTTCTTGGCATAGTTGATGCAATCTCCTTCCATTGTGGACCAATAGTATCCGAATCTCATGATTTGTCTAGCCATTGTGAAACCATTGGCGTGCGTCCCACAGACACCCTCGTGAACCTCTTCTAAGATTTGCTTAGCCTCGACAGCGTCCACACATCTTAAGAACACTTGGTCTTTCCTTCTTTTATACAGGATTTCTCCATCCAGGACATAGTCACTGGCCAACCTTCTTAATGTCCTCTTGTCATTCTTAGTTGCTTGGTCTAGGTATTCACGACTCTTCACATATCGTAAAATATCCTGATACCAAGGATGGTCATCTTTCTCTTCTTCTTCTTCGATGTTGCAGCAATGAGCCGGAGCCTCATAAATACTCATTTGGATAGGCTTCATATCCTCTTGCTTGTTCACTTTAATCATAGAAGCTAAAGTTGCCAAGGCATCAGCCATCTGGTTTTCATCTCGTGGGAGATAGCGGAAAGTGATATTGTCAAACTCCTCGATTAACTCAAGAACCAGTCTTCGATAACTGATCAGCTTGGGATCTCTTGTCTTCCATTCACCTTTAAGTTGATAGATCACTAGCGCAGAATCTCCGTATACCTCTAATACTTTTATTTTGCGTTCTATGGCTACACGGATGCCCATGATGCATGCCTCGTATTCTGCCATGTTGTTTGTGCAGTCAAAATCCAATTTACTGGTGAAAGGATAATGATCTCCGTTTGGGGATACCAAGACTGCCCCAATTCCATTTCCTACAAACATTTGAAGTTCTCAAAATCAAAATTCACTTCCAAGAGTGGCCTTCTTGAAAGTCTTCTTCTGTGGTTGCAACATACATTAGATCTTCATTCGGGAAATCAAAACTCAATGGCTCATAATCTTCTAGAGCTCTACTGGCTAGAAAGTCTGCTATTGCACTCCCTTTTATAGCCTTTTGATTCACGTAGACTATGTCAAACTCGTAAAGTAAAATTTGCCAACGAGCCATTCTTCCGCTCAAAGCGCTTGATTCCATCATGTACTTTAAAGGGTCCAGCTTTGAGATGAGCCAAGTTGTGTGGTACAACATGTATTGCCTCAGTCTTCGGGTCGTCCAAATCAAAGCACAGCACAACTTCTCGATCGACGAATATCTCGTTTCACATTCAGTGAATTTCTTGCTGAGATAGTATATTGCTTTTTCTTTTCTTCCAGTTTCGTCATGTTGGCCTAGCACGCATCCCATGGAATTCTCGAACACTGCCAAGTACAATATCAGTGGTTTATCCGGACAAGGTGGCATCAGCACTGGGGCATTGGATAGGTAATGCTTGACCTTGTCAAAAGTTTTCTGCAACTCATCATCCCAAACACCTGGGTTATGCTTCCTAAGAAGACGGAATATTGGATCACATTTCTCTGTCAGTTGTGAAATGAATCGAGCAATGTAATTCAGTCTTCCTTGGAAACCTCGAACTTTTTTTTGAGTACGTGGTGGGGGCAATTCTTGTATAGCCCTGACTTTGTCTGGGTCAATCTCGATTCCTTTTTCACTGACCACGAATCCCAACAGTTTTCCTGACCGGGCTCCGAAAGTACACTTTGCAGGATTGAGCTTTAGTTGAAACTTCTTTAACCTTAAGAATAGTTTTCTCAGGACTTGCACATGCTCATTTTCTGTTCTGGATTTTGCAATCATGTCATCGACGTAAACTTCGATCTCCTTGTGCATCATATCATGGAATAAAGTTACCATGGCTCTCTGATATGTTGCTCCCGCATTTTTCAGCCCAAATGGCATTACTTTATAACAAAATGTTCCCCACATGGTTACGAACGTGGTCTTTTCCATGTCTTCCGGATGCATTTTTATCTGGTTGTATCCCGAGAAGCCGTCCATGAACGAGAAGAGCGAGAAACGTGCCGTGTTATCTACTAGTGTATCAATGTGAGGCAACAGAAAGTTGTCTTTTGGGCTGGCTTTGTTTAGATCCCGATAATCTATGCACATCCGTACCTTCCCATCTTTCTTAGGAACTGGGACTATATTGGCCACCCATTCTGAGTACTTGACCACTTGTAAGAAACCGGCGAATCGCTTTTCTTGACCTCTTCTTTTATTTTCAACAAAACATCGGGTCTCATCCTTTGGAGTTTCTGTTGAACTGGCTTGCATTCTTCCTTTATAGGGAGTCGATGCACCACGATATCAGTATTCAATCTGGGCATGTCTTGATATGACCAAGCGAAGACATCCTTGAATTCCCGGAGTAACTCGATGAGGTCTTGCTTTGTTTCTGCAGCGATACTAGCTCCAATTTTCACCTCTTTTCCTTCTCCTAGGCTCACAATTTCCACCAACTCTTTGTGAAGTAAGATTTGTTTCTCCTCTTGTTCTACCATTCTTAACAAATCAGGAGATAGGCCACAATTTTGGTCATCTTCAAAATCCTCCGTGTCCTCTATACACAAGTCTTGCTCGAAAGGAATCTCTGAGTCATTGGCAATATTGCTCATATCATTGATATCTGGGGACCTGTTATAGATGAAGAAAGAAATCCAAAGAATAATGAATCTAAGAATATTTTATTTGTATGGTATGATTATGAATGAATTGGAAAGAATAAAAGAATATTCACTCAAGATGATACGCAAAAATGCATTTTTTATTGAAATAAAGATATTTGGACATATGCCTATTTCATAAAAGGATTCTTATTGCCCCTAGGCTTCGAGCAATAAGCTTGTTTTGAACATTACTCTGAGTTAATCCTAAAAGTTACAGGGATCTCCTCCACGGTCCAATTGTTCAAAACGCTTCCAGGGATGTAAGGGCGAATTCCAGCTAAATTTTCTTTAGTTTTCCCCTCTGATATGGCGTTAATGCTCAAACTATTCAATATTTCTTCGGCAAGCTCTTTCCTTGTCGATCCTCCTTTAGAGTGAATAGTCCCTCTTGAGACGAATGTTTTGGATAAATGAGGGAAGGTCATCGGCTCCCACTTGACCTCCTCACCGCTCAAACGCGCTCTCCTCATTTCTTGCTTTTTCTCCAGCTCTTTCTTCTTTTGCTTCGCATCTGGCTTAAATCCTAAGCCAAAGCGGTCTCGTTTTTCCTTCAGTATTGGCACCTCGATCCTTCCTTGGAGGCATCTTCTGAGTCCTTTTCCTGGTAGGGCTCCTTTACCGACCGTCAAACGCAGGCCCATTCTCGTAGTTCTGGATATTCTGGGCATTGGGATTTTGTTCCCTTCGACAATGAATGTAGCATTGACGAATTCTAGCGATCGAAAGGAACATTCTATTGCCTCATTGTCCGTTCCCGCGTACGGTGCGTCACTGGTGACAGATGCAATGATATCTTCCTCCGCGTTTATTGTTACCGACCTACCCTCAGTTACTAACTTTAATTTTTGGTGTAAGGATGACGGTACTGCCCCTGCCGAGTGAATCCACGGTCTTCTCAACAGGCAATTGTATGATGGTTTGATATCCATTACCAGGAAATCTACCTCGTATGTATTTGGGCCGATCAAGAGAGGTATCTCGATTCTTCCTATCACCTTCCTTTCAAGATCACGAATGCTCTCACGACGCTTACGCATGTCTTCATGTGAGAGCTATCTCACCGCAATCTATTTAGCGTGGACAAGGGCAGGACATTTAATGCTGATCCATTATCAATCAACACCCCCGGCAATGTGTATCCATTGCAGCGAGTGGTGATGTGCAGGGCCTTTGTAGATCCCACACCCCCCGGTGGTATCTCATCATTATTAAAGTAAATGAAGTTATCAGCGCTGATATTATTGACCAGGCGATCGAGCTTATTAACAGAAATATCATTTGCCACGTACGTTTCATTTAACACTTTCATCAACGCCCTGCGGTGTGTCTCTGAGCTTAAGAGCAAAGCTAGTACCGATATACGAGCTGGTTGTTTGTGCAATTGCTCCACAACACTGTACTCACTGTGCTTCAGGAATTTTAAGAATTCCTTAGCCTCTTTTTCCGTTACAGGCTCATTGACAGGTGATTCAGGTCTGATCGTTTTCTCTTTTCTTTGTTCGATAACCACGGATTTTCCTTTAGCTAGTTCTACATTTGTGCTCGGGGTATAACGCCTTCCACTTCGAGTATAGAAACCTTCGTCTTGACCTTTATCCGAAGTACCAGTTGGATTCTCCCCTCCCGGGATCATTACGTTGCAGTCGTAATTCCAAGGAACCCTTTTGCTATCTTTATAGGGGAAAGCAACGGGCTTTTGAATTATGACTTTTGGCGCGATTGGTACCCCCATTTCACTGGTCCTTGGTCGCGATATGATTACCACTGGGTGATTGACCCTAGGGACTTTGTTGGTTGACCCTTCTTTTGAAGCGCATACATCTTCTCTTTCTAAGCCTTCAGTATGCTCAAAGAATTCAATCTCTTTATTTTCCATCAATCTCTGCACCAGTGCCCTAAATTCATTGCATTTCTGAATCTCATGACCCTCTTCGTTGTGATAGTTGCAGTAGTATCTTGCTCCCTCGGGCTTCTTCCCTAAATCTTGCCCAAGTAAACCTTCTTCTACCATTTTCTTCCAAACCCATCTCAATGGGGTTTTTACCTCTGATACATCCATCTTGGTTCTCCTCCCTCTATTTTCGATTATCGCGTTTACCCCTTCGTCTGAATGACTGGGTAACGGATTTCCAGCTATATTAGGTCCTGTGGGATCATCGAACTTCACAATGCCCATCTTTATGAACCTTTCGACTAATTTCTTGAAGGCCGTGCAGTTCTCAATTGTGTGTCCCGAGATTCCTACATAGTATTCGCATTGAGCGTTTGCGTCATACCACTTAGGGAATGGAGGTTCCATGGGTTTTAGGTAAAATGGAGACACTACATGTGCATCGAACAGGTTCTTGTAAAGCTCCTTATACGTCATTGGGATTGGCGTGAATTGAACCCTTTCTATATTAGGCATCGGGTTGGAATCTTGCCTTGTAGGGCCCTGATGGCTAGTAGTCACTGCCCTTGGTTGGCTCACTGTGACTGGCTTGGGATAACTTTTATTGTATATGCTTGCATTGTTCACTTCGTTTTCTTTCCTTCTAGGAGCCGATCTCTTGGCACTTTCTCCCGCTTCAATTTTCCCACATCTCACTGCGTTTTCTATCATCTCCCCGGACATCACTATGTCTGAGAAGCTCTTAGTTGCGCTTCCCAACATGTGGTTAATGAACGGGGCCTTCTGTGGTATTGATAAAAAGCATGGTTGTTTCTTCTCCAAGAGAGGTGGTTGAACTTGCATCGCTATTTCCCCACCAGTTGTGCATACCGCTCAAGCTCTCGCTTCGCTTCTTTTCCATATTTTGTAGGTAATTTCAGCCGGTGCTATATCCGTCACGTGGACCGTATTGTTTCATAAAAGCTTGAGCCAAGTCCTTCCATGAACCAATTTGGGCACGCGCCGAGCTGGTTATACCACTTGGCCGCGGAGCCGATCAGACTGTCTTGGAAACAGTGGATCAACAGCTGGTCGTTGTTAACATACCCTGTCATCCTTCGATAGAACATCGTAATATGAGCTTCAGGGTAGCTCGTCCCATTATACTTTTCAAACTCTGGGGTTTCAAATTTTGGCGAGAGCACCAAGTTTGGGACCAAGCTTAAGTCCTTAGCGTCAATCCCTCCACGGTGAATCGCCAGCTCCATTGCTTTGAATTTCTCTTCAAGCTATTTGCATCGGTCATCAAGTTGTTTTGCCAAGTCAACCTTTTCTTTTTCTATTTCTGCCACATTATCAAGGTCTGGGACAAATGGATTAGCTGGATTATCCCCGGGAGTGGAGCCCGAACCTATAGGAGCATTCATCGGTCTTGAGGCACCTTTAGTATTGCTTGGGGTCTAATAATAACAGCACTGTTCGTAGGTGCATCTCTCTGTTGTGATTGAGTGTTTCTTCGGGTAAAGCCCGGAGGATAGACAGGTCTTCATTATCGCTCCCTACGGCGTTTTTTCCTTTTTCGTTCTTTAGCCATGAATCGCGCTTAACCGCCCTAGCATATTATTCTGGGATTCCTGCATTTGCTCCCTCATATCTTGTTGGATCTTCGCTAGCTGCTCTTGCATCCGTGCTTGTAATTGCTCTTGCATATCCCTTTGCAGTTGTTCTAATCTTTCTAGTCTTTGATCCATTTCTTTGGTTTTACTACGTATATAGTAGCGTGTTTCGTTGGTTGATTCTCGTTGGTTTCCAGATTAACTGTAATAATTTTACTTAATCAGGGTCTTTTCGTGAAATTTAATGCATATGATGAAATGTAATGCAAATGAATGAATGCAAAAGAGGCGTTGATTCTAATTCAATTTCATTAGAAGAACTTCACTAGAAGAAAAATTTCTTTACATAGAACAGATGATTACATATACGACTTTGCCCTAATGCCCAAAGCCTTAACCTTCCTAAGGAGCCAAGCTAGGTTTCGGCCCCGATCTGATTCCGACTCGTACTTTAAACTCAATACATCAGCCTGAACTGCCAAGGTTTGCAAGTGATCAGCTACCTCTCGAACTTGAGCCATAGCCTCGCCCATGACATAATCTCTATTTCTGATCTAATCTTGAGAGCGGAAAAGTTGTTCTCTATAATGTTCATTGTTTGCCTCAAGGAGTTCCACTCGGATTTTACCATCTTGTAATGCGGCCTCGAGTTTCCCTGTTTCCTCTTTCAACTCTTCGATCCTACTTAGACTGGCTTTTAATTCGATTACGGAATTGCGGCTACGATATTGATGTAGTGATCTTTCTAGTTCAGCCACCCGAGCTCGGAACTTTTCCTTTTCGTTTTGACTTTTTAACAAACTCTTTTTCAGAACGTCCTCTCGTATTCGGACATCATGGAACTTCTTCTCCCACTGATCAGCTCTAGTCTTTTCTTTTCCAATCTCTTGACGCCATTGCTCCGATGTTTTGCCTAAACCGGCAGTCTTGATTGACATACGCAGCTTCTTATAATCAGTCTTCAGACTATCCAAGTCTTCCTCGGCTTTGTTCTTTCCTTTCCTTAGCTTCTCGGCCTCTAGCTTATGGATGTCGACGTCTAATCCTAGCCGCATTTTTTCTTCCTCCAACTGCTCTATCCTCTTTCCAAATTCTGAGCTCTTTTTCTCGAAGTCTTGCTTGATGATCTCTAGCTCAGATGGGGCTACTCATAAATACTCCTCTATTGGCTGAGTGCTCCCTTGATCCGGTTTAGGAACGTTATCGTTGACTCTCTTACCCCACCACCATTCATACTCGGGGGTTATCATCGGGCCTGCGGTGAATCCCTTCATTCTTCAGGTTTGGTTCCAAGCATTTGATATCTCACGAACCTTTTTCTTATAACCATCGTCTTTATAAGAGAACTCACATTGAGCCAATCCTCGTGTTGCTGGTATGAACTGTCTCGACCGATACTGCCTTAACACAAGTAGCGGGGCATATCTAGAAGCTCCCTATATTCCAGCTAGAGGGACCCAGTCAAAATCGCCGCATCGATATAAGATCTCGTCGGGGATTAACCACGGGGCCCTCCATTCAACATCTTCGACTCGTAAATTTTGAAGAATAGCTATCCATTTTTCTTCTGAGATATCGTCTCGCCTCGGTGTAGCCACTAATTCTCTTAGTGGAGAATAGTCCTTAGAGAAAACCCGATAGGAGACCTTATCCACCTTCCAAAAATGGCTATGAAACCAAGCCAAAAGAAGTCATGCACAACCAATGAACCTTCCTTCGCCCGCTCTCTCGACATGCATTCAAAGATCTGAAAGTTTCGCTAAGATTGCCGGGACAGATGTGGTACCTTTATCAAATCGGTCGAATAAGTCTGAGACGGCTTCATCTACATGTCCTAATGCCTTGGGAAAGACGACCAAACCGTAGATGCTCAAAGCGAAAACATCAACCCTCTTCTTCAAATCTGGGTGTGCCAAGATCAAGTCCCTCAAATTCCCCCAAGGAATGCACTTACTATCCCTTCTTCGCTTGATACGGGCGCAACCCATTGCTCGCTCATTCCCGTGATACTCATCAATTTCTTCAAAAAATGGGGGAACATTGACAGGTCTTGAATAGGCCCTGTCGGCTTGAATCTTCGGGCAATTAAGTAACGCCATGTATTCCTCCACAGTGCGTACTAAATCGACTCCTCCGAAGGTGAAGCAACTGTAAGCGGGGTTCCAAAACTGCGCGAGGGCACGGAATAAGTATTTATCCACCTTTATGTCGAGCAAATAAGGTAAGTCGCCGTAGTTGCAGTAAAAGAGTTGCTTGATCTTGTCATTCCAACTATTCCATATTTCTCTTAGTTCTTGCAGGTCATTCTGAGTCACACTGATGCGAGTAAAATCCCATAACTCCGACTCATATCCCTCGACCAAACTATCACCTTTCTCTCGTTGTGTCTTCTCAGACCATACTCGGACGGCCGCATTATCCTCCACTCTATCAAGAAACCCTTTTTCCATGCTAAACTCTTCTATTTAGTAACCGAATCGTGAATCAATGCCCCTTTTATGATGAGATGTCATGCACCAACAACAAAACATAAACAAGTCAGTATTAAAACAAAGAATCAAAACAAGCAGGAAATAATCAAGCACCTAGTCAGGTAACTACTAGGGGTCGGTGTGGTTCTACTTAGGGTAGGCTCTTAAGGCTCATTACATGTGGTTCGGTTCTAAAGTGAAGGTACCTGAGCCAGCAGATTCCTCGATCCTCACCCATTATAGGTTCATACGGACCGAGTTCGATTCAGGGGAATACATTTCCCTACGGCTATCTGAGATGAAAACCTCACGAAGACGCAGTGCACGATCAGTATCCCGAAAGCGATCCACTATCCTATACGGAGGTGAAGACCTCACGAAGGAGTAGTTTCTCACTTCCACTTAAAGGGGTAAAATTGACCAATAATGCAGTATGATGTGCAGAATATACAAAAAGAATCAAACCAGAAGCCAATCAAGTACAACACCAAAATGAAATGCAATGAGATGACCGTAGGTTTAAAATAGGTTTTTTTAATTTTCGGCACAAGACAAAAATAATCAATTTATGGCTCGACCCTCGACATTTCCCCAGTGAAGTCGCCAAGCTGTCGAAACCATTTTTTTGAAAACGGGAATCGACTTGATTTTGAAACGAAATTTAAAAAGGGGAGTCGCCACCGATCTTTATTAGGTGTGATCGGATCACCTTTGTTTTAATAAAACAATTTTAATTTATTAAAACGACATTTTGGTCTACGAAATCCGAGAGAATAAGTTCGTGAGTCAGTTACGTGCGAGGAAGGATTAGCACCCCCGACACGCCCAAAAATTGGTACCGAATTGATTAGTTAGTGTCTTAATGTCGAAAATCAAAAATCGGGAATGAATTTGAAATATGATCTTTCTATCAATATCGATTTTAAAATTTTTGAATTAGCTCAAAACAATTTGTTTAAAGATTTCCTTATCTCGAGATATCGGGGTATCACATCCCGTAAGTTAGGACACGATACCATGAATTCCCGAGCACAAGGTTGTCTTTTAATTTAAATGAGAATTTCATGTGTTTTTTTTAAAACTCGAAAAGGATATTTAGCTATTTTGAAACAACGAGAAAATCGAAACCCCGTAAGTTAGGGCACAATTCCTCGATTTTCCAAAATGCGAAACATTGCCTTATTTTGAAAATTTTTTGTATTTGAATAGTGGCGAATTTGACATTTAATCGATGTACATTATTTGTTTAGGTTAAGAACGTTTCAAATTAGATAAACGTAATGAGGCTTGATTCATGAGACAACGATACAAAAATAAAATAACAATGAATCATGAGACGTACGTACATGGATGCAACATTATGCGAATGAATACGAGAATGCATCAAATATGAAATAAACGAATTAGAGAAGAATGGCGATAATCACACAATATACATTATTTAAATACCAATTATTAATAATCAAAGACAAATGAATTAAATAAAAAATGTAACCCAAATTAAAAGAAAAAAACGTAAAAAAAAAAATTTAAAATGATAATAAACGAATTTAAAGTAAAGAATGCTAAAGAAATTTGATTAACAATGTGCAAAACAATTTTTTTTAAAAAAAGAATATATGTGAAAGAGATTTAAAACAATTAGTATACAAGACATCAAAGAAATAACTAGTACGTATATAAAAATATTGATACAATAATTTAAAATTTGATAATACATGTATAAAAATTTTAAAGTAAATAAATAAACGATTTAAAACGAATGATACATAAGATAAGTTTAAAATAAATAATATAAAGGATTTTAAAATCTATATTGCACACAACAAATAGAATATGAATAATTTTAAAATAGATGATATATATATATATATACATATATGTAAGGTATAAAATAAATGATATGTATAACCTAGGACAAATAATAATAAACCATCTTTCATGAATAAAAGAGTTTTAATCCTAAGATATATGAAACAATCTTAAAATAAATAATACATAAGTTAACTGTTTGAAATAATAGAGGGAGTGATTAAATTAAAATCCAGATGAAAGTAAGAGTACTGATTATAATAATAGAAAAATGCCAAGGACCACATCAAACGCGTTCCGAATTGTGAGGACCTAATGGGACAATATCCCAAGTCCAATACCATGCGTTTCAAATTCATAGGCTAAGGATCAAATTCGAAATGAAATAAAACGATAGGGCGAAATTTAAAAAGGGAAAGAAAGCAAATTTGGGCCAAATCAAATATTAGAAAAAGGGGAAGGACCAAAAGGGGGAATTTCCCATCTAAAGGAAACGCGCGGACCCCCCGGAGCGGATCGGGTCGCGCGCGGGTGCCCCTAAAACGGTGCCGTTTCGGCACTAAAACCACCCCCCAAAACACTGTCGTTTTATGCAGTGTATTTAAGCCCAAAATTTTACCAAAATTCATTTCTGTAGTCCCCTTTTTTAGAAACTTCAAAATCCTTTTTTTTAGGGTTCTAAACCCCCTTTTTTGTGCAGCCGTCCGACCACCGTGCCACCACCACATTCGGTGGCCGGCGATGCATATGCATGGTTGTTTAGCCTCGTTCCAAAAGGCATTCGAGGGCCTAGCCCTTTTTTTGAGTCGGGGAGAAATGGAAGAAAGGATCCCACCCCCCTTTCAAGCCCGACGACGGAGGAGAAACCTCCGACGAATGAGGCCACGGTATTTCCAGTGAGTTTCTCTTCCTTTCCTCTTCTTTATTTTATTTTTGTTTCTTGTTTTCATGTATAAAAGAAAAATAAGAAAAATGAAATAAAACAGAGTATATGAACTTAGATTAAAAAACAACCTTTGGTTTCTTGCTATTTTGATTTAATGTTTGTGTTTTCTTTTTGATTCTTGCTTGCTGAAAGTCGTAAAAAACTTACAAAGGATCTTGAATCAACTTTATAGTCGAATATACATTTATTTTATTTCTATTATTTGTCTGCTTCTTCATTGTTTTTTTCTTTTTGTTTGCTATTGATTTTGTCTTTTTCTCCTTGTTTGTTTCTCTGCCATTGGTGTTTGCTTGCGTGTGGATCTTCTTGCAGGTGATGTGAGCGTTCGAGGCTGGTGGTTGGTGCCGTGCGGTGGTGGTTGTGCGAGGTGGCCACTGGTTGGCCTAGTGTGCGGCGGCTGGAGGCTTATGGGGGCTAGGGTTGCTGCTGAAACTTTAGGTTGTTGGGCTGTTATTTGGGCTAGGGTTTTGGTGTAAATTGGGTTTAGTAATTGGGTCTGAGTTTGGGCTACAATCTGGGTCCATATTTGTATTTGGTTTTAACTTTGTAAATGGACTTTATTATTTGAGTTTTTTATTATTGTTATCTGGCTGGGCCAAAAATTGGCCATTACAGATATCATTTGTAGGTTAAGATTTTTTAAGATAAACTTAATGGTTGGACTAATGGATATATCAACTGAGGAAAAAAAATGTAATTTAGAGATCACTTAAACAAAAAAAAAAATATCACTTATAAGAAAAATAAAAATAAGTATCAAAATATATAAATATATATAATTTAAACACTTAAAGTATTTTCCATGAATGTAAAGTTTTGGCCTAATTTATTAGATTAGGAACAAAATAAAGTTGAAGAAGAAATTTAACCCCACCAACCGGCATAAGCACATCTCAATTAATTAATTTGTCTAAATTAATCACCTACAAGAACATCTTACTTAAAAAATCAATGCTAGTGGTTCATTGGTTTTGATCGTAGAATAGAGATTTGTTCTGTTTTTAAAGCTGAATTTGATGGTGTATTATTGGCACAAGGAATACTTCATAACAGAATTTTGATACAAACTGATAATATGGATGTTATTGGGACCATTAAGGAATACTTTTTGAATGAGTCAAATTTTGTTTTAATAAAACGCATTAATCAACTCTTACGGAAGGAGGCGAACAGTTGATTCATAGATTATATTCTTAGAAAAGACAACATGAAAGTTGATCAAATTACTAAGTTGGCTTTTGATAGAGAGGAAGGCTTACATATGTAGTTTTCTCTTTAGTTTCTTTATAGTTTTTTATTTTTGTAACACTTCTTTTATTCAAAAAAAAAAAAAAATCAATGCTAGGAGCACTTATAAATAGGGTTAATTTCATTAAAAGTCCGTAAATTATAGTTCATATTCTAAATTGATTTTTAATTTCAAATATTTTATTTGAGTTCTTAAAATATCAATATTGTATCAATCATACCATTATTAGCCTAACCACTAGTTTAGACATTAAATGATAGTTTGGATTTGAAGTGAAGCATTTTTTAAACTACCCGAATCAAATTGTAAATACGTTTGTACTTACCATATAGACAACTTAGTTTGATGTGTTAAAAAATTAGATAGTGTCATTAAAATTTAGTAAACCATTTTCTTAATATATTAGATCCAAGCTATTGACACACATTTTTACATACTTTAATTATGCTCCGTGCTAAATTTAAGCGGATATTTAATACTTAAATTAATGGGTACATTATTAAAAATTTTGATTAATAAAGTGTTGATATTTTGAAAACTCTTTTTAAATTTGAACACCAATGTAAAGAGTTTTGCAGCAATTTTATTTGTATTTTGTTTTATGTTATAGATTCATATGTTGTTGGATTTCCTCAGATTCTAACAAATCAATTAAACAATAATACAATAATATAAACTTTGGAATGAAGAAAAAAATATTATAAATTAGATCATGGTTGTCACATTTGTTTTCCAGACAAAGCAAATCAAATATTTTTGCATCATCATGCATTTATTAAATAAAAGGGTTCATGATTCATGAATAATGCATAAAGACTTCAATTTTTTATTCATGAAAACTTAATTTGATCAAAATTCAAATGTCAAAAATGGGATTTCATGATTAGAAATAAAAGAAGAAAAGGAAGAAACAGACATTTCCTAAGATAAGCTCAGCTTTGATCTGGATTATGTAGACCAATAAAATGAGATATGAACTTATGAACTAAATCCAAAAGAAAGGACACTACTCTTCCTTCCATAAGCATGTTGACCAATAAATTTTTTTATAATAAAAATTAAGTGGTATTTAGGTAACAATGATAATTTTAGGATTCGAATTTGATCTTATAAATATCTAGAAAAGAAATCTACTTCCACTTTTTTGAATCATTGGTTGAAATTTAGAGATTAATTTTCAAGTATGTAATTTTTAAATATATGACTATTTAATGTTTTTGGCTGAACCGATGTAATTTGGTGGAAGATGTTGTTCGGATTTCAAAAGTATCCTTCATAAAAGAGGCAAACACATGCAACATTCTAATAAAATTCATGGATGTTGACTGTTGATTACTTGCTATTCCTTAGTTAGAAAGCTTTAATAACGACGAGTCACAGTAATTGAACCTATCAAAGCAACTAAAAAAAATTATTGAAATGAATTTAAATGGCTGTTAAATAAATTTCAATTTGTTAACTATTACTTTTTAGAATTTAATTTGATTTTGTGATGTATCTAGTATAGTAATAATTAGTAAACAAGAATACTTGTATAACCCAACAAATTAAGGCCATTCCCAATCATCCACAATATTAAAATCTTGCCTATAATGGATAAGTAGAAGAATTTGAACAATTTATCCAGCTTTGAAACACTTTGTTAGAACTTAAACTATAGTCTTTATTTTGTATTTTTTACTCAAAAACAAACATGGAGAATGGGCATAAAAATATTGAACACTCCACAAGGATTTGATCTGTAAAATTATGCTAAACATGTTTTTGCTTAATCCTGGATTATATGGGCAAAAATAGTTGGCAAAAGAGGAAATGAAACCCCACCAACACATTACATTCATAATAATGTAGTCTAAATAGATCTGTCTAATTATATTTTTCTTAATCACCTAGATCTTGTAGGTTCTTGAATGGGATTTCAACTTTGATTCAATCATGGGCTCATAAATAATAAAGGAAGCCATTGGCATTGCCATGAAAGTTCCCCCATCTTGTCTACAACTTGAAACTTGTTTATTTATGTGGCCCTTAAGGGGTCTGATCAAAATCTCAGATCATGCCCTATCCAAATAAAATGAATGGTTTTGAATGGATTCACTGTATACCGAATGACAATGGTCCATGCATTTATAACAAGTTTTGTTTTGTGTTATACCTTCATGTTTTTTGGTTCATATCCGTACTAGTACTGGAGATTATATATAAAGTTGGATAGCTTTTTAACTAGAAGGGTCTTATTATGCATAATTCTCAATATTTTTCATATCTAAAACCAAATGGCGGTATTCGTTGTAGATATAAACATGGTGCCAATAAGTGGAGTTATTTCTATCTTTTTTCTTACCTATAAACATTGAGTAGAGAAAAATATTTGAATACTATAATTTAAACATTACTTGTTGAATACAAATATTATGAGGATTTTTGACACATGATAACTTGTGTTGTATCATCCGGTGACCACGATGTTGATTGGCTGAAAGGGATGGTGAGATATATCCCAAGGGCTTCTAGTGTCCATGCCGAATTATGGGCCTAAATCTCTTGGAATTAGTTGTCATGAGATCAAACTTGATGCCACTGCTGTTATTAAAGCTAATCTTGATAATCAAATGCTCACTATATAGATTCGAGGCATCTTAATGGTTTTCAAAGTGCTAATATGAAACATATGTTTAGAGAAGGAAATCAATGTGTTAGGCAGCAACTCTGTGGAACCTCGGACTGCCCAAGTATTGGATTTTGGTTTTGTTGTTAACTGCTATGAAACCTATTTGTATTAAAGATTTGCTACAATGAAACGTGGTATATACATGTTTTTTTCTCATTGAATGTTGGAATTATACGAAATACATTCAAATAAATATCTAAAACAACGGAGATCTACTTGGAATCCCTTTCCCACTCTTCCTCCTGTAAGAATGTGGAGTTTGATTAATTGGAATTCCCTCACCATTCATCTGCAATATAATTTTTATATTGAAATACTGTTAAATTAAACCTATTCGATATAAAATTTATTCATCATCTTTGTTGTATATGAAATTTAGGGTCGTCTTTAAACTATGATCATGAGAAAAACTGTGGGTGTTTGTGGAGAGGAACTTACATGAAGAGTTTGGTGAGAGGGATGATGTTCCTTGGATTCCAAGCATCCTTCACCCGTACAATTTAAACAAGACGATGTATATTTAGAGGCATGGGTCTCACATAAACTAAACAACTTGGCTTCCAATGATGGCAATACCCCGCTACTTTCAACCTTATTCTGTTCCTCCATTCTTAATTTCTCTATCTCACAATTCACATACGAAACTCCTCATATATACGTATTTGTATTACTCACATATATGAGAATAAGGAAATCATAGTTCTAAGAGAAGTAGGACACAAGTTTTCCATGTTGTATTAGGATTTCCTACTATTTCCCTTTTTTGTTGGATGACGATATGAGAATAAGGAAATCATAGTTCTAAGAGAAGTAGGACACAAGTTTTCCATGTTGTATTAGGATTTCCTCCTATTTCCCTTTTTTTTTGGATGACGATTTAACTACATTATTAACAAAACAAATTCGAGGGTGCCTATATGTACTTTTTGTTATTGTATAACATCTGAAAAACAAAAGAGTGAAGTTCATTAATACGTCTCCAATATTTTTAGTCAAATAAATATAAGTTAGACAATGCTAAACTTTTGTACTCTCACCCTCAAGCGTTCACAACCTCATATAAGGTTTTCATATTTGACAATCTATAACATGAACATTGAGAATTTCAGTTCATAGGTGAGGCACTTTGGAACATGGATTTGCTTTTTAAGTCTGTTCATTGATGGGACAATTGTCGACATAATAATGGAGGGGTGATTTGAGGGCTTTGGAATGTTTGGCTGAAATTGGTGGACTTTTAAGGGGTAATTAAGAAATGGCCCTAATTGGTCATTTTGGTACAACCGCAAGGGACCCTTTGCAGTTGTAGCAGCAGTTTTTCTTTCACCACCTGCAAGAATTTGCTGAATGTTATATTTTTAATAAACTGTATGAACTAGATAAATGAATCATTGAATCGTAAATTGGCAGCAAACTTTATTCAAAAAACATTGAAATTCAATTTTATCGTTCAAGATTTTGATGTTTGTATATAATACTGTCAATGTACACTTCTTAATTTGAACATCTACGGAGCTGTCAGGATCTGCCTGCTGAACTTTTTGTGTATGAAGAAAGAGTTGGAACTTGGAAGTTGCTAGTCGCTACAAAGACGGAAGAAGCCAAAGATTGAAGAGAGTTGAAGCAAAGGATAGAAACCACGACATGAAAGCCATAGCTGCAGACAACTGATATCTACTGCATATCTTTGACGGGCAATATGTTGAGCTGACATTGACCAAGAGACTTGTCACACTAGCAGTTGAGCAAGCTGCGGCTAGTGAGAGAAATGACAAGGCCTGCAATCAGATAAAACACATGTTTTTACATCAAATTATGATAAGGGATAACACCATGGTGATGATATGCATAATAAGCCTTGTAACATACCCAGTCTCCAACAATGACAACCAGCAGTACCCTTGGTTGCCGTGGTAAGCCTTTAACGAACACGGAATATGCATCAACCAATGCTAATGACACACTCCATGGAGTCACTAAACCCATGACTGTCACCAAGTAGCTGCGGAAAAATTTAAAGGAATATTGGAGATTGATTTATCACCCAACAATTGGTGACCAACAATGAAAACACAAACATTATCTTCTATATCATTATATCTAATGAGCAATTGAACATTATAGTTTGTACCTGCAATTGATCGAACAACACCATAGACAAGTTTAGACAATAGAAGACCTTATCCTATGGCAACTTTTTATCATTCAATAGCTTCTGTTACTAGTGCAAGGGCTTTGAAATTGCAAGAACAGATAAGGTAAGATGGCCATGCCAGTCATAGCTCCTAAGCACACAGCATCTCTATCGAAGAAAATTGGAGATAAGAAGTTTCAAATAACAATTTTTTTGAAGTACAGAATAAAGTGGCTATATTCATTGTCTTAAGATTGATCCAGATGATTTGTGCTGATCTATAGAAGTTAGATAGCAGATACAGACAGTGCCTCATTATCTAGTTTCATCTTTCCAGAAACATGCAAAACACGAGGACCCAAGTCAAGGAATAAAGTTTAAATGCAAAAGCCAAACAAGACCACTATCTACTTTAACAATTCACCTTGTTAACTATCTTGATTCCCTTGACATCAAGCTTAATCATCCTTGATATTAGCACTTGATGAGCTACTTGATTCCGGCCATTTTGTTAATTGCTTAAATTAAGGCCTCTTTCTTGTACAAATGCTCCCAACATTGTGCATTTTATACACACAAAAAGACACATTTTTTTGCATTTCCATTCACCTAGTGAAAATTTTTAACAGAGGAAGGAGAATAACAAACAATTTCAATCTGAACAGAGTCGAAAATAAGAAGTCTGGAAATCCAGCCTTGGATAGCAAATATCATCAGCAAATAAGTTATATTATATGGTCTAGTTCAACAACTAGGCAAGTAACAGGTCATGTACATTGAGAATGGTTTTGATAACTCTAATTGTTGAAAGTCCAAATTCAGTCATCCATAAAAAAGGCAATTTATCTTTGCATATCCCTGAATCAAAATAGACTCTCAGATAACTTTACCCTTTCAATCATTAAATGGCAACTTTCCCTGCAGTCATCCATAAGCAAGAAGCAAGATTTCCTAAAAATGGCTTCTTCTTTTTTATAAACCTTAAATCCTTTTGTTTTCATAAAAAAAAAAAAATCACCTAATTCATTTTCTGGCCAAGCCCAAAAGCCCTTTCCTTCAAACAATTTCCATGAAGATACCAGTAGGAACCAGAAGTACTTTTGCTCTCTCCAACATGGTAAAGCTGCTATTTACATGGCAAAAAGACACACAAAGCTTGCCTAGCCTCAATCCAAATCCTTAAAAACCAATCGCTAAAAGGATCACGATTGTGATAGTTTTTCCCCGGAGGTTCCCAAAGTAACACCAGAACCAGCTATTAAAAGTTGGCAACGAATTGAATTCCGAGCAAATATCAGAAACAAAGAGGCATGGGTATTGAAGATTAAAAGCCAAAGAGAGGAAGAAAGATAAAATATGACCAAATAAATGGAAGAATCTTAAAACGTTGACAGTTACCTGAAAGAAGTATAGCTATAGAATTCAACATCCAAACACATAAAGAGAAGTGAAGCAGCGGAGAAAACGGTTTGTCCCAAACGAAGAGCCAAGCTGGCGCTTGTTCCCAACGCCCCTGGCACTGCTTCCATCGTCCCTCATGTCATCTTATCTCTCTGTTTCTTCATCTTTAGTGTATTCCCCTAAAACCCAATAAAAAAGCAGAGGCCAAACACTAGGAGAAGGGATTGAAGCAATAGAATTAGAGTAAAAAAGAAAAAGAGAGAAACAGTGGAGTCCTAGGAATAGGATGAAGAAATGGAAAGAGAGGAAAAAGAGGAGATGGGTAGGGTGAATGATGAAGGATGAAGGAGGAGGAGGAGGCCAAGTTGTTGTAATGGCGCTTTTGGGTCAATGTCAATTCTCTCTCTCATTCTTAATTTTACAAATGGAGTGTCCCTCTTTTCTCCATTTTTGATTCTTGTACGTGGATTCCCGGGGGTTTTCCACTCTTTTGACGATGTAAATAATAATGTGTCATTCCTTCACGTATATACTACCAAGACACTGTTGAGTTGAAGCTGCTATATTTTATTTCTGAAATGCAAATGAAATTCAAATAGGTGACATATTTAGAAATTAAACATTGAATAATTGGAACCATACAAAGTTGATTGCCGGGCTAAGACAATTGGAACCCCACAAATTGGTATTTAAGAGAGAACAAATTCCATTTCTAAAGAGGTGGTTGATCTGTCCTACAGTTTGGAACACCCATGATTCAATCATTTCCAACCCAATGTTTATAATATTACTTGTCAATCTGCTTCTGCTTTTTCAACACTTCCCTCTAAATTTTATCACTTTCTCCATTTCTTATCTATAAAAACAAGCTTCATGTGCCCTTATTTATCAAAACACTACAGCATCAGTTGACTTGTCATTTTAGGCAGCAAATGCAAGGAAACTGTAAGTTTTTTCACACAAAACACTATTTTGATGAATTCAAAATTGTCCACACTTAGATCATATTTGTGTAAGCCTTTCTTTTTCCAGATTATTATTATTGTTTATAAAATTATCATTTAATAAATAAATTTCATATTTGAAAATGAAAAAAAAATATAGATATTCATTTATTTATAAATATTTTTATAATTTTGTACATATTTTTACCAAAAATTAAACTTTTAAGTATTTTGTATTATGTTGTTCTAATTTCTAAATTTAAATTCACAAAATGTATAAAGTTGAGGGTTAATTTGTTATTATGTAAAAAAAAGACCACCGCGAATGAGTTAACAAAGGGATTGACCAAAATATTAAATTTCGTTAACATTAATAATTAAAATAAAAAATTTTAAATTTAAATAACTAAAATAAAAATACACTAATAATTTTGTAGATTACCTATAAACATTTTTTGAAATTGAAAAGATAACCTTTTTTAGTTTCAGCCTTTTATCAGACTTGTTTCAGATTAGAATTTCAAGCATCTTATTTCGAAAATCTGGATAAAATGAAGCCTGCAAATAGGCTGTTGAAGATGCTAAGAGGAGTAGTTTTATTTGGTATTATTACGTGGGTGGTACACTCGTTGATTTATTTAGTTATTTCTTTGGAAAGTTAAGAATTTGGGAGAGTAGATTGAACAACATTTAGGGTGTCATTATTCATTTGAATGTACGCAGATTAGACTTAAATCAATAGTTGTATTGAGAATGGTGTTTAATGAATTCATTCTTTAACCTAGACTCTTTAAAAGTAGAATTGTTTAATCTAAATTCGCCTCTTAAGTAAGGATACCCACAAGGAAAAAGGTCAAATGAATCGTTAGGGTGTATATGATTAACTTATAGTTACTAATAAAACAAATAATTTCATATCTCTAAGTTCACAAGAAAGAAAGAATTGTAGTGAAAAAGTTTCACTAACAATTTGGATGGAATGAAATAATTATTTCAACTCTTTAAAAATATGTTTTTGGCTTAAGGCACCAACCGGGACATCATTAACATCTTTTCTTTCTCCTTTCATGATTGCAAAAATATATGCATATCACATGTATAAATATATATTATATAATTATGTAACTATGCATGTAAAATATCATGTATATAATAAACTCTTTTGATTTTCATAAAACATTAATGCATTAGACATTACACTTTTAAATCAAATTCATGCAACATGAATAAAATGATAAATTTGACATATATGTTCTCGCGATAAAGGTTTCTTCTAAATCAAATTTTGATAAGATTATTGACCTCGATGCATTCACATTTGTCAATAACCATCCTCGTAGTATCATGCTTGTAGTGTCGTGTAAATAAACACGCCTTCTAAATCAAATTATGTAACTATGCATGTAAAATATCATGTATATAATAAACTCTTTTGATTTTCATAAAACATTAATGCATTAGACATTACACTTTTAAATCAAATTCATGCAACATGAATAAAATGATAAATTTGACATATATGTTCTCGCGATAAAGGTTTCTTCTAAATCAAATTTTGATAAGATTATTGACCTCGATGCATTCACATTTGTCAATAACCATCCTCGTAGTATCATGCTTGTAGTGTCGTGTAAATAAACACGCCTTCATTAATATCTCATAAATTTGCCAAAAAAGAATCTTAAAATTATTGGCGTGTGGGAATAAAATAATCTTATTAGAAATAAACCAAAGGTTTCAAGGCTTGTAACCATGCCACTCTTTTTAAGGATGAAAGATAATAAAAAGAAACTTCTGCAGTAATTCTTTATAGAACAATCTAATAATATTATAAGATGAAGGAGAATAAAAAGAAACTTTTGTTTTTCAACTTTTGATGTGATTTTGGTGTTACATACAAATGAAATTCCACTCCTATTTATAGGAGTTCTTATTTCTCTTCATAAACTATCCAATAGATAGTCACATTTTTAAAAAAAACTAAATATGATTATTCAAGTAGAATAATTATTCAATAAATGTCTACTTGAATAATCACTAAGTCTTTGTTAATAATTAAGTACTTTTGGTAATAAGAGACATAACTCATCATTCTGAATAGTGACATATCTTGATTAGTAACCAACTGACATAACTTTGGGTATTTAAGTGATATAACTCTTGATCAATAATCAAGTGATACAACTCTTGGTTACTTATAACTTTGGCATAATGACTTATTTAACCTTTCAACTTTATAAAGAAAAAATCATTTTAGCCATCCATTTCATTTTTTTTGTTTGTTTTAGCATTTGAACTTGTATTTTTTGTCACATCACCTCAAAATGGATAGAAAATTAATGTTTGTTAACTCTACTAATGCGGCATACATGTGGATTGCCATGTAAATGACATGTTAACATTTAATTAATTTTTTAAAATTTAAAAATATTAAAAAAATTAATTTTTAATAATTTTAATGATTTTTAATTTTTAAAATTAATTAAATGCTGACATGTTATCCACGTGGCAATTCACGTATAACACTAGCAAAGTTTAAAAAAAAAAAAGTTAACTTTTCTATTTATTTTGGGGTAAAAGAAAAAGGCAAAAAAAAAAATAAATGAATGGCTAAAATAACTCTTTCAACTTTTTTTAGTAAAATTAAAAGGTCAAATAAGTTATTATGCCCATAACTT
Source organism: Gossypium anomalum (assembly GCA_025698475.1). Classification (NCBI taxonomy): domain Eukaryota; kingdom Viridiplantae; phylum Streptophyta; class Magnoliopsida; order Malvales; family Malvaceae; genus Gossypium; species Gossypium anomalum. The sequence continues at coordinate 26,606,304 of CM046966.1, forward strand.
TTCATTTATAACTATTAAAATACTATATATATATCTCGGAAAGACTTACAAAATTAATGATATCTTAAGTTAAAAAGCTGAAACTAGACATAATGAAATTTCATCCCTAACAACTCTAGTATTTTAATTTCCTATAGATAAAGTGTAGTAAAATCCTGAAGTTACTCCAGAATTTCATATCTTTTATCTACTCCAAAAACCATACTTGTGTCTTTTAATCAAAGACAAAACAAACCCAACAATTTTATCCAATCATTAGGATGGGTTTATACATGTTTAATTATATTGTAATTTCCTATAAATTATTACACACTAATAAAAGTTATTTTCAAGCATTCGATAGCATCAAGGTAATTTGTCACCTTAATTCGATCGCGTTTGGTTGTTTGCTGATGTAATGGCTTGCTTTGGTGGCTCTTGCTCATTCCTATGGCTTTGAATCCTCCTTTTCGTGTTTAGTAATGGAGGCCTGATTGAAGTGTAAGTTTTTCCTGAGCAGTCCAACTCGGACTTTAGATTGATCGGCTTTCGGGTGAACTGTGACTCTCGTTCAAGGGTACCAAGATTGTTGAAAGCTTTGGCTCATTTGGAGCTATTGCTCTTGTTGCGTGTAAACCTACTGGAAAAACATTTGTTAAGGACCCTCCAGCGGCATCAACTATCAAGCCCTTTCTCAAGAATCGTAAGAGATTCCATAGCAGCCACACTTGGTTTTGATTTTGCCCAAGCCCTGTTTTCACGATCCACATTGGGGAGAGTTGTACAAGTATTTCATCTTCTAAATGTTTATTAACTACTGGATTATCTACTTCTTTAGGGACTTTGAAGAAGATCGTGATGTTTAAGTACTTGAAGCCATGACTTGTATGGAAGAACCAAGGCCGTTTATTGATGATTTACATTCAAACTCCTTAATGATAGTGAGAATATTTAGTTTCCAAGATTCCCAGTGCTTTGATCAAAAGAAACAGGGGTTTGTACTAGAAGCTTAGAAAATTATTATAAAAAGCCAACATAGTAACATACAAAGAAGATAAGGGTTTCTCAGTGGATTACTGCAAAGTTTAGCAACACTTGTTTAAAAATTACAAAATCTCAGCCGAGAATAAACAAATTCATACAAGACTTGTTTATGAATCAAGCTGAGCATACCAGACACCAGTGATCTTGACATCCTTTGGAGTCTTGGCACCCAAGTCAGTGTCAGATGGCTGAAGGCTCTCGAACACACCGATAACTTCACCGGTCTCCGGCTTGCTCTTTGTGACGCTCAAGGTGATTTTCCCTGATGAAGATGCAGCACTCTTGTTGTTCTCCTTGGCTAGCTCTTCCTCATCCCCTCTTCCTCCAGCAGGCAAGGCCACTGCATTATCGTAACCGGTTGAGCCACCCCTTCCCTTTGGGTCCAAGAAAGATGAGCCACGGTAGGATGGTACAAGGAAGTCTCCTCCAAAGCTATCAGGTTTGCCTGATGCAACCAATTGCTTGATGGTGAACAGGAAAGGCACACGCTCACCACCGGGAAGCTGAACTGTGACTGCAGCATAATCAATCCCATCTTTCTCCTCGAATTTGACGGTGCCATCGGTGGATACCTCGAAAGGGCCCTCGATTTCGTCAAGGGTGTAGGTTAAACGGGTCATGAGCTTGGTGTTTTGGAACTCAGGAGGGGCATTCTTGTTAACACCCTCAGCCTTGACAGTGAAGGAAGTGGGCTCCAAGCAGAACTTCTTGGCGTAGTATTTGCCAGGCTTGAAGGCAAAAGAGTCGACACCACCATCGATGGTTGGGCACTGGTTAGCAGTTCCTGTTCCTTTGACTTCCATGTATGTCTTGCTTTGGATTTCATCGTAGGTTAGCCGCTTTGGAACTCCTTCAGCGCTTGCTCCCTTCAAAACAAACCAGTCATTGTAACATATTTGTTCAGATCACGGATCATATATGATCCTTATGTTAATGTATGCAATCAACGATACTTGGTTCAAATGAAAAATCCAAATGACAAAGTTACAACACCAGGCAAGCTCATTAAGAATCCTACCTAAGCTACATAAAAATAAATACGGAAATTTGAAGCAAGTGAGAGGCGAGAAGTAAATACCGAGACAACAAGAGCAGATGTAGCAAGAGCGAAACCAGCGAGCTTGGTAGCATCAACACACTTCTGAGCCAAGTCCTTGAGGTCAGTTTGCAAAGAGCAGGTAAGCCTAGCACCAACAGGCTCCAAACCGAAGGCCTTAGAAACGCTCTGGGAGGACCTGAGCGGCACGTTGGTCCTTGATGGTGCAGCAACCTTGATTGGTTGCATCAGGGTAGCTGCAGCTTGAAGTGAGACCGCCATTGTTACGAACTATTGGAAAACAAAGAAGAGAGAGTTGTTTTAGTGAGAGCGTAGGGGAAATTTAGGGGCCAATTATGTTGGTGGCAATGGTGAGAGTAAAGATAAGGGGATAGGATATGGGAAGTTCCCATTGGTGGATGAAGGTAATGTGTTTGGTTTCAGGGTATGACACGTGGAGACTTTGTGAAATGGGATAAAAATAGGTGTTAGTCAGAGTGGATGATGTGGAGGGACTACAGATTTTCTTAAAGTTAGTTCTGCCATACAAATTCTGGTGGTTATCCTTCCTCCACTGGGGCCATCATGCTCAGAGAGTACTTTGAGTTGGAAATCATTTGGTTAAAATATGCTGTTAGTCCCTATATTTTGATACAATTTGAGGTTTAGTCTTTGTACTTAAAAGATTTTAAAAATTAAATCCTACTTTTTTTTCTTAAAAATCTAGTGCAATCATCAAAATCACAAGTACTTTCTGTCAAAAAATTTTAATTTTTCATAAGTATTTTTTGTCAAATTTTGTTAACTTGAAATTTTGATTAGGTTTTTCTCATATGATGTGACATATGATTGATAGAAAATAAATATATTAAGTTAGAAAATTTTGATAGAAACTACCAACAAAGATAATAATTGAACTAGGATTTTTAGATTTAAAAATTAGAATGATTGATTTTTTTTTTTTTTTTTTTACATTTTAAGTATAGGGACAAAATTTCAAATCCTACACAAGTACAGGGACCAAATAATTTTCATCAGCTTCTGTCGTGTTTGGGTTCCAATTGGGATGTAAAAATTGTCCAAAAGTAGCAAGCCCAACCCAAACTAGAAGAGAAGTAAAATCATAATATAATGATGATGGCCTATGCAGGTCTCGAACCTGCGACCTTCGCGTTATTAGCACGACGCTCTAACCAGCTGAGCTAATAGGCCTTGATGGCAAATAAGATTTTATTATATAAATGAAGAGGCTACAGGATTTGTATAATAGGTCAATAATTCATACACGTGGAAAGACAGATTCGTCATTGACGATTATCAACGAGAATTGACAGTGTTTGTGGGAAAACCAGTCTAAAATAACCAACCCCTTTCTTTATTCCTCTTCTTAATTTATTCATATATTAGCCCTATCATTACTCTTAAGGCAGCACCCTCTGACATCTGGCATGCATCCACAGCATTTATGAAGATTGCTGGTTACCTGCCAAACAAAATTTTAAAGTTGTTTCATATTCATATTCAACCAAAAACATCAAGCTTGGCTTTTTTGTCCCTAGCTCGCTTATCATGATCATCATCTTTCCTTTCGCTTTTTTGAAACAACAGGTTTAAATGTCAACAAATAAAAATACCCATTTTCCTAATATGTTGTAGTTGGGTGTTGAAGTAAAGATTAGACGACCTCAAAGAGCAACTAAAACTATGACAAGTAACCTCATATACCAAAAAGTCAAAGAAAAACTATAACCTGAAACTGGGGTTGCAGGTTGCTGATTATTGTTGTTGTTTGTCGCATTAGTTGTGGATGGGATGACAACGCCAGGCCATGATCGGCACATGCAGTGTTTTCCCACATCTATGCTGGCATAGAGGGTGGATAGATGTTTCCCACAACCACCCCAAGTGTACTTTCCACATTGCCTGCAATCCACCCTGTAACACATTCTTTAGGAATTTCTTTGCTGGCAAGATTTTTAAATCTTGTACTGATATTTGATGTTGCTTCACATCTCTTTATCCTTCTCCTTTTTTGGTCTTTATAATGAAACCTTTGCTTTGATGTAATCGAACACATAGTTGCATAATTAGCTAAATAGTAAAATAGAAACATTGCCTGCTTATCTTCTTGTTTGTATCGCTTTGCCTAGTTATATTCCTGTCGTCCAATTCACTCGCAACTATCCTTTCCGCCCCTGTTTTCATAATAATAATAATTGTCGATAGATATGTTAATGCATTAAAAAAGCTTGGCACTGTTTAAAATTCACCAATAGCAACAAAAAAGGATAAATGCATGTCGCAATACAAAAATTCCAATCAGGCTTTTAAAAGTAGGGAAATGATTATATCTAACCATTGATGTACCGCAATTACATATTAGATACATTACTATATGAGAGCTTTGCACGAAAATGGTAAGACTTTTTTAGAAGCATATTGCAGCAGAATATATCAATTATGAATACAGGCTACCAAAACTGTAGTTTGCTACTACAGATGGTAAGATTCAACGGTAGACCCCGATAACTACTAGTTAGGCATTATCAAAATCTAGGACCCAAAATCAGGAGGCACTGATGCCACCTCCCTCAGATTATGGGTCAATTGCAGGTTTCTTTATTGAGCTCGATTCTACGGCACCTGCACTCATCAAAACACGCTTCACTCCTCTTCCTACGATGCCAAGATGTGTGACCGCTGCGGCCCCATTTGTGTGAGCAGTGGAAACAGTTGGAGAGTCAAAATGATCTACATTGCTGTTAGCAGGAGACATATGTCAAGAGTTCACTGCAGCAGGAGATGCATTATTCTCACCACCCCTTGCCTTGCCAGATGCCATTCCCTGGATTTCTGCAATAATCGACTTTGGGTCGGAGATCAGCTGCTCTAGATCTCCAAGCTACAAATATGGAAATAGACAGAATAATAAAGTATGTTTTACATCATTATTATTTAGTTCAAATAGATCATCAAAATTGCACTTGCCTTCTTTTCCAGGTCTTCGGCAAGTCTAACAAGATTGTCAATTTCTGCTTCTTTATCTTTGACAGATAGAACAGTCTGAGAGCCCTTAGACAGTTGTTCACCGTCACCCAATTCAGAGGCAGCTGAAGATGATGCTAATCCAGTGGAAATCATTATCTCATTCATGAGCCATTGCACCCGAGACTTGCAAACTGAGATGGCCTTCTGACCGTATGGAATTGCTTCTTTGGGGTTTGAGCCAATCTCCAAACATGTACAAATCCAAAAATTCCTAAATTATAGAGTTAAGCAGAAAATATAAAAACTGAATGACATTGAAGGGTTGACTTAGGGAGATCCACATTTCTTACCGCATTATTTAATTGAACCTGGGACAATCAAAGAAACAAAGATATTTCAACCTTAACAAGGATACAGTTCAGCTATTTGCCGGTGATCAGGTTCAACCAGCTGTTGCAAAATGGATAGAGCTTTCTGGTAATTGCCAAGTGAAGATTCAATGTCCTCTAAAGAAGCATAACAGAAAAAAACATGGATGCTTCAATAAAAACTGGTAAAGAGGGTTCCTCCCCCCCACCCCAACAAAGCATACACAAGCTACAACGAGCAGTCAAGTACTGACCTCTTTCCAAGTCAACTTCAGCCAATGCAGATAAAATATCCACTTTCTCCATGGTGTCACCCAACTGCTGTTTCTCAGCAATTGCCCTCGCAATATCTAGCATTTTCCATGCCAAATCCAAATCCAATTCCAATTCATCCACGTCCTCATTTGCTTCAGCTTCAATCACATCATCAGTGTCGCTATCATCACTATCCTCGTCTTTTTCACCTGAAACACAGAACGAAATCCAACTGGATGTGTAAAAGAACAGTTAACAATTTAGTTTATGAACTATAACATTGATCGTGGAGCAGCTGTTATGCACAATTCACAACAATGTGAACGAAAATGAAAGAGATTCAACTACAATGCTCAATTCAACTAGAGGTAAATAATCCCCTCAGAATACATACTGCCATCCTGTTCCGAATTGCTTGATACAGAAGCAACTGAAGATTCCCAAGTTACAACACTTTTGGTCGGCCCCTCTTTGTCTGAGTCTTGCAGAATCTCACCATCCTTTTCCGGAACAGAAACCAGAGGACCAGTCTCCTCTTGAGCCTTGCACAGCAGTGCACGTCCATACAGATAGTACACGTTGAGACATGCGACTGCAAGTTCACCGTGATGCAAAGCCCTAATATGAAAAAAACCTTATATAGTTAAATGTAACTTCAGCTACAAATGGCAATTCACTAAACCTCTGTTTAATTGTTTTTTTCCCCTAATTGCACTTTGAAACTGTCTTAATTACTTCACATAACATAAATTATAATAATGCAAGTTAATGAAAAAAGTTAATATTTTTATTTTGCTTAAAAGAAAGGGAAAAAAAGTGGGGTAAAACCAAACCCTGAATCATAGATTTAGTTTATTTCCTCATAAATTAAATAAAAAATGGAAAAGAGATCAGATGAAACAGAAGCACAAGGTTTAAACCTGATCTCAAGGGCACGGCGAAAGAAATGGGCAGCTTGGGTGAAATCGTTTTCTTTAAAAGCCTTGGATCCTTTCTCCGTCAACTCATCTGCGAACTCCAGCGCCTTCGCTCGGCCCATATCCGGAGCGATTCCACAGCTTTCAGTGTTGTTCTCATTATTGCATGTAGACTCGGTAACTCCACGAACCGCAGATTCGATAGTGGCTTTTGAACCTTGCGCTTCTAGGGTTTCCACCTTTTTCGGTTCTGGGGTTTGCTCCGTCATCGTCACCGGCACCGCCGTAACTTCTTCTTCAGCCAGCACTTTTTTGCTTTAATATTTACCGAAAAATACAAAAGTAAGGATAATCGAAAACAGGTCTTAGGCTTTCTCTTGCCCGCCTTCCAGAAATCCTTTCTGGCGGAAAATCGAGGTTTGAAAGGAAAGACCGAAACCTTGAACGACAAGCTTTAAAGGAGAGAAATGGAGGAAGGGTACTTTCGTAATTGAAAGGAAAAAGGTTTCTTTTTTGTCAAATTATTATCAGTGTCAGACGATTCTGTCATTTTGATTTCGAAAGGTAAGGCTCTGAGGAAATGAAAGCAAAAACTGGCTTCCACAACGACTGCACTCTTTCTCTCAGTCCGCTGTATGTTTTTATATATAATATAATGCCTGCTGGAATTATAGAATCTTGTTGATGGTATATATTTAAGATGATAAAAGAGAGCTGATGAGATAACAATCTTCCAAACAAAACGATTATAGTATTGTAATCACTTTACTAATCGAATTTAAACACTTTCTGGGTTTCAACATTGATGAACATTTTGTGAAAAGAAAAGAAAACTTTTATAGGATGAATAGTATTCACAAAGCAGTTGTTGTTCAGGTCTCATCATTCTCGCCGAGATGAATTACCCAACAAGCTGTTTGTTGAAGGTGAGCTCTGTCCACTTGACCAATGATCTTGTACTGATATAGGAGACCTATTTTTTACTTCTTCTAATGAGGTGGTTAAACATTCTCCTTCCCTTTTCTTCAACTTCATCAGTCTCCGGCTTCCCACATCGGACATCTCCGTTGACTTGTTGAATGATTTCTCACTTTCTTCGTCTGAGGAAGCTGCAGGAGACTCGATGCACATGCCTGGAACCCAAGCGCTGAGTCTGATGTGTTCTAGCTCTTCTGCGACTTCGATCATGGTTGGCCTCATGTCCCGATGAGAAGCGAGGCATCTAAATGCTAGCTCGGCCACATTATGAATTGATGAAAGTGTCCAAGCATCTCTATGTGGATCAAGGTATGGATCAATTATCTCGTCCACGCAGCCTCTTCCTATCCTATCAATAGCAAGTGCAGCTAAGTTTACCTCATTATGAGCGCGCGAAAAGTCGACCACTTTCAGCGCAGTTATTATCTCCACAAGAACCACCCCGAAACTGTATACATCACTTTTATCTGAAAGATGGAAGTATTGATGGTATTGAGGATCAAGATACCCTGGTGTTCCTTGAGGGGCAGTTGAGATGTGGGATGATTCAGCCATCCCAAGCCTGGAAAGACCAAAATCAGCTACCTTTGATCTATAGTTGTAATCCAAGAGGATATTGCTAGACTTAATATCTCGGTGAAAAATAGGCGGATTCACGGAGTGAAGATAGGCAATAGCCTTAGCAGTTTCAGCAGCTATGGTGAGCCTTACTGTCCATGGAAGTCCTGAACCCCTCTCTCTTTGTAGATGCTGGGATAAAGTTCCGTTAGGCATAAACTCATAGACCAGCATAGGTTCACCCTCCTCCATGCAGCAACCTAAGAGGCGGACGAGATTTGGGTGACTGACCGAGGAAAGGAGCTTAATCTCATTCATTACTTGGTCAATACTATCAGGATCTCTATATCTGAACCTTTTTATGGCAACCCAGTCATCACTGTGGAGTTTCCCTGCATAAACTGTACCATAGGCTCCAGTTCCCAGTCTCTGTTTATCACAGAAGCCATTAGTAGCTCTTTCAATTTCTCTATAGGCATAGCAAGGAACACTTGAATTGCCTGCGGCTTCGGATAGAAGGCGCTTTGCACTCATCTGTTTGTTGATGTTATTAGAACGCTGTCGCAAATAGAAACATACAAGAGCCACAATACCCATTAGCAATGCCCCACCAACAAGCCCTAAGAAATTAAACAAACAACGTGGTCCATTAGTTACTTAAAGAAGAGAACACAGAATCTATAAGAGGGATGGACGATGAACACATTAATACAATTATTTTGAATTACAGCCAAATTACCTCCAACCAGAACACCGACTCTTGTAGTTCCCCCGCATTTGCCAGAAATGTATTTTGAAGCATTGCAGCTAGGCACTGATTAATGTAGCATTCAGAAACATATTGTCAAAAACTATAGGCATGAAACCGATAAAATATGCAAATGTCGACTTTCCAATAGACAAGCACCGATCAGAATCAAGAAGACATTTGTGTATTTGTTGCTAAAATATTTTCATAAATGTAGTGCATAGTTGATAGGAAGATCCTTCTAACAAGCTGGTTTACCAAAGAAGTTAAATTTCGGCCATATTTCCTAAATTACAAATCCGTATACTTTAGAAGGTGTGAATTACCATATCCAAATCTACTTTTATGCATGCCCTTAACTTCCACGAGGAAGCCAAGTCAAATATCAGAAAAAGATGTAAAGCAAAACAGTACATTGTGCCCAAGAATGGAAAACTCCATTAGTTTTGCCAAGTCAACAACGCTGTTTTTTGTTGACGTTGACCTCACTGTTGCCTTTCTTGAAGAGGCTTAGAATTATGGATAATGATGAAGGTGAGCGATCAGTTGACCCTCACAGCAAATTTTTAGCCACCATTGAGGTTGAAAATTCATGACACGCGTTACCGGTAAAAATAAGTTTCATCCTTTTGGTGCAATTCAACCACTAAATAAGATGCAACTTTACATGCAGAAACTCTTGATGTTGGTTCGTGGTAATGCCAAAACTTGATGAACCATAGTGCAAAAGCATCAAATTGTATATGATTTCATCAAGAGATCAACTCCTACAATTCTACGCCATTTTCTTTTCAAATGTAGTTAAACTGTTAAAGCTACCATTTGTAGAGATACATTACTAGTCAAGAACCCCACAATAATTTTGCTCTAAAATCCAAGTCAAAAAAAAAAAAAAAAAAAAAAAAAAAAAACCCGACAAAATAAATTAATTAATAAAGCAAAATCTTTGACTTGGAAGAGTTGACTAACCTCTCCGGCAACCACCGCCTTCTTTGAATCCATCTCCTTCAAACCCTTCCTTGCAAAAACACTTACACCCCACCGTCTTGTTACCATTCTTGACGTCCGTACGGTTAGCGTTTGGGTCGCAATTACAGTCTTTAACCCACCATTCCAATTTAACTCGTTCCAAATCCACAGAGACCGCTGAGTTCCTCGCCGGGTCAACTACAGTAGCGGTCGAGGAAAACAAGAAACGGCACTGCGTTTTATTAACTTCCTCGAAACTCAACAGCCGGACGCCGTCACCGCCGCTAGTGAAACAGCTTATGTTGTCACTCCTAGCAGCGCAAGGGCCAGCTTGAAACGACCTTTCTAGAAACATTGGCCTTATTTCACAAGGACCTGGTAAGGGGTTGGAACAGTTTTGAAGAAGGAGAGTGTTGTCCACCGAGAGCGCGTAGTTCTCACCGGAGAGAACGGCGAGTGAAGCAAGCGGTCGGTAGCATTTGGCGGGAAGGTCGATGATGATGTCCTTGGAAGTTATGTTGAGGACATGGAATTCTCCAATTCCGACCCCGGTTGAGTTGCAGTTGAGTTGGATGGGGCAACCCGGTGTGAATCCGAATGGAAAGGGTAAGGGGCTTGACAAATTGCTGGTTTCGCAGGAGCCTTGGCACTTGTTGTTCTCCGAGTTAACTGAGTTTGCTCGGTAGATAACAAAAAGAAATGTTATGGTTATTGAGAAGGGTAATTTTGCATAGCAAGGCATCATTTTCGATTCTCAAAGAACAAAACAAAGCAACATCAGCTTCCTACAAAAAAAAAAAAAAACAGAGCTTGAGTAAGAGGAACAGAGTAAAAGGTCAAACATGTAGTTATTGAAAAAAAAAAGAGGAGTTATTGAGGGGAGGGGGGGGGGGAGGGAGTTAAAGCAGATCGATTGATGGCGTTGGGAAGTCCATCCAAACTCAATAAATGCTAATACAAAGAAAGGTCAATGCATTGTAAATTCGGGAAATTTCTTTCAAAAAGGAAATTTTTAATGAATGGGCTTGGTTTAGTTGAGAATATTTATGAGCTTACCTTGTTCTTGTTTCTTCTTCAATGGCTGCAACAATTGCCTCTCCTATATTTCAACAACAGAGATTCAAATCAATAAATATCTGAGCTTTGTTAACGCTTCTTTAGAAGTACTTTGATTTTGGGTTTTTGGTTTTCAATTCAAATCAAACAAAAAAAAAGAAGAAGAGAATTTTGGAGAAGAAGAGGAAATGGGAAATGAGAGTTGAAAGTTTTTAAATACAACACAGAAGAGTTGTTAAAACTCCATTGACAAGTGTATAGTGAATTAATTAATATGAAATAACTGTTTTACCCTTTTAAGTTTGGAAAGATGAGGGACAAGATTAGACGGAAATGTCCTTCAAAAAGTAGGTTAAATTACGGAGATAGACCAAACCAGATATTATATTGTGGGTCAGGACCGCACACAATAAAAAAATGGGTTTCGAGTTTTGACTAATAACATAAATATATATACTTTTTAATAAATGTGTGAAGGAATCCACATCATTACTCTAATAAATTTAAATACAAGTATAAAAACAATAATATTTTAGCAAATTTTAAATTTTATTTCTTATTTAATTAATTTTTAATTTTATTTCATCGAATATGTTTTATTTGTGATTTATATTATAAGCATGGAATAGAATCTTGAATTTTAATCCTATAAATAAAAAAATAACTCTTAAAACAATTTTTTTCAATTAAAATCTAATGAAATTAGTCAACGAGGGATGATACCTTAGTATCATCGATAAATGGTGAGATTCTAGGTTTTAAGTATCTAGATTCAAATCTTATTATGCACAATTGTCATGTGTAAGTATCTCAATCTTAACCTGTGTGGTTTTTATAAGTGGATTTTGTTCAATTATATTTTGATTCTTTATGTGTTTGTAATTGTATTGGTTTGATTATACACTTCAACTTAGGTTAGTTTATCTCTCTTTTTCTTATTTTTAAATCGTTTTTAAGTATTTGGGTGAGTTGCCTCTTCTTTTTTTTATGGTTTGAGACCATTAATTTGAAGAACAGTTCAACCAGTTCACAATTTGTTGGTCAACCTTAATTCTGAGTTGTTCACTCTAAAACCGATATAACCCCTTTAACTAAATTAATATACTAGTCAGTTCTTGATCCAATTTAATTTTGACAATATTACTTTAGGTGCCAACAAGAGGTTTAATCACTGTTTTCTTGTACAATTGACACTCCTTCACTTACTATAATAAAGATATATTAGATTATCACGCACCTACATTGTAGGTGAAAAGTTATATAATAAATATATTTACTAAAAGTGTATATAAAAATAAAATGAATCTTAAATGGAAAAATTAAATATTTAAAATTTGTTGGTTCGTGAAATATTTATTGATTTTATATAAAAATATAAAATAAAAAAAATCTTATAAAAATTAAGATTATTTTAATAATCTCGTATCAAAAAATTATTATAATAATTTCTCAATTGAACTGCTATTCAATAGACTCATGACATTAACTCATTTAACATAAGTATAGACATAAAATATTGTTATAATAATTATATGGCCTTTTTTTTCAATTTAGTGATATTATTTAATTTGTTATAAAAATAAGTTATACTGTTTAATATATTAAAAGTGGATTAGACTTTGATTTAGCGGTAAAAATTAAGATTATTTTTTTTTGGAAAATTAAGAAATTTTAATTTAATTTCATTTGGTATTTATATTGAAGTTGTCTAATTATATTTTATTATTTTATAAGGTTTCATTAATTTAATAGTGAAAAGTGAATGTGATAATTGATTATAATTATAATTCTAAAATATCAATAATAAATTAAATCAAATTAAAATTTTTATTACAGAAAAACGAATCCAAATTGAGGACTTGTCTTTTTCTTTTTTCTATTTGGAGGATTTGTTTAATTTAGAAGAACTCAAGAGGTTTAAAAGTCAACAAGACAAAGTGGCATTCTATTAGAGGACTTTTCTTTTTATATTTATTTATATATACTAGGATAAGTAAAACCCAAATTGAAATTCTGGCTGCATATTCTAATTTAATATAAAAACCATGTGGAAATTTTGTGTTAATTTCTACCCCTTATTTTTCTGAATTTATAGAAACAAAAACAAAAGTTTACCATCTGTGATTTTTTTTTTTTTTGGTTAAAATATAGGACTCATCCGTGTTTTTAGAGTAATATTTAAGTAAAATCTTTTCAACAATGATAATTCTAATATTCAAATTTAGTTCAAATGCCATGGAAAAAGTCCATTTTCACTTTTTTCAATTATTTGTTGGTAAATAAATACATGTTTAATACCAAATATAAAAATGATAATGATAATAGTTTTGATTTACATTTAAGGATTAAATTTAAGTTGATTATGAAAATAGAGGAAAAGGAGAAATGATAAAGAAAGAGGCACAACACCCTCTCCTCAATTTCTTTGAAAGCAATGCTATTGGTAAGAATAGCAGCAACTTTTGACCAGTGAAGGTTGTATTATTTTCGTATTTCAGGGCCTTGATTTGTGCAGCATAGACGAAAAAGTTTCATCAAGGGTGTCATGCATGGCGTATAATTAATTAATTTTTTAATGCTTTTCAGATAAAATTGGACGACTTTCCCGTTAGGTTATCTACTTTCTGTAAACTTTCACCCTATACCTGGCAAATTACAATAGAATTTTGGCATCAACTTTGAGAAAAGTAGTGCCATTTTACTTCCACATTAACTTTTAGGTACAAAAGTTGAAATGGTGCAAAGAAAATTACAGTTAAACAATGGCATCACATGCAAGTATAGAAGATTATTAAGAAGGCAGCATGTGTTTAATTTATTTGTAGATTTCCACCACCTCCACTCTATCTTATTCTTCTTAAAAATCGCATTTTATTTTCAAATCATCACTATACCACTTCACTCAACCCATTGAGAATTATGGATGAGCTCTTTAAAATATATCATTACACCATTTAAGATAAACTCTTTTTAAATCAACTTTTTTGTGGATGCGGCCGAATTTTTTGTACCCACGAGAGCTAATCATCTTCTAGAGTATTACGACTATGCTATAGATTTGTGAATGAGTTGATAATGAGAAATCCATAAATGTTTTTTATTCTCAAATTTGAAAAGGCAGGCAAAAAGAAGCACTTCAGTTTCAGTTCTAATATATATAGTGTTTGGTTGAGGGTGCATAGATTTGGAAATGAAAGTCAAAGGGGGATGGCACATGGCCAGTTGTAATTTATATGTTGAAGATTAGGGCCAACTTTGCTTTTTCATAATGTCAACAAGAACCCTAAACAGAATGCTTTGCAATTATAGACCAAGGCTTTTGCTTTTCCCATCAAGCCTTCTACTTATTATAAACCCTTTTCTCAACTCCAATTTAATTCACCAATGTATCGTTCAATGTTTAATATATAATATTTAGGGAAAATTATATCACTACTCATTCAATTATGCTTTTTTTAGTCATCTAATTATGAAAAATTATAAAATTTTCACTCAATTGTTCGATTTTTATCTTTTTTTGTCACCCAACTAGCTTAGATTTTTGCATGTTTCCATTTTTACGTTAACTCGCCGATGACAAAAAAAGATAAAATTGAATATTGAGTTATCATTTTGTAACTTTTCATAGTTGTTGATAAAAATATATATTAATAATTGAGTGACTACTAATACAATTTACCCTAATATTTATTAGGATAAAAGTCACTCACCCCTCAAGTTTACTATAAAATATAGTTTCCCTTATAGTATTTAAAATAAAAAGACAATTAACTCTATTTAATTTATCCATTTACCTATTTTTTTAAAATTACAAAATGATAAAAATTTAACTCAATTTTTGAACTACCATAAAATTAAATATATTTGACTTATTTATTAAAAAAATCTATTTCACTTCAATTAAAATAATGTATTTTAAATTTATATTTAATTTAGTTCATGTTAATCTTTAGATGATTTTATTAAATTATTTTTATAAAAATTAATTAATAATCATTATTTAAAAAGTTTGAATAAAAAATTTACTAAATAATAAACGAAAAAATAAAGAAAAATGATTAACCACAAAGAAAAAATGTTGAGGACAGAACAAATAAATAGAAGGCTTAATTGAACAGAGATTCTTAATCCATGCTGTTATTAGAGTTAGGTACTTTTTTTTTTTTTTTTTTTTTTGTAAGCTTTATTTCTGTAACAAATGTTGATCCTTACCGCTGTTAAAAAGAAAAATCGAGCTAATCAGAAAGGACGATTTCACCACCTCAATAAAATCTAATTATATAAAAGATTATATTAACATTAAATAAAATTTAAAAAAAAAAAAAAATCCTCCCCACCAAAGCAGGGTAGGGAATCGCATTCCAGTCCACAACCAAAGCAACCTATCAATATCTGTTAGTATTCATGAGTGAAACAATGTGGGGATCCTGAAATCCCGTTGTAACATTACATCCTTAAGCTGCACCACAAAAACAATCTGAATCAACTTCAAATGCAGCACTCATCCCACCACCTCCTTACCTTACCACACCAAGGATTACAACTCTTCTTTTCAAACGTATTTGTGATTTGTGAATATCATTGAAAGCTCCTCATTCAGTCTGAGGTGGTCTCTTTGGAATCAATTTCAGCCATAGCATCAAGTTAGATTAAGTTTCAATTTGCATAGTTTTATATCGCCATTTTATGGAGCATTAAAATACTCAAACCTCTCTACACTGCGTTGGCTCCAACTTAGGGGGAGGGATGGTGGTGGGAGAAAGGGAGAAAAATGATGTGACACCTCACACCCGACTCAATCGTTGAGGCCAAATATGAGACACCATATTCGTTGTCAAAGCAACTCAAACTAACTCGTACATTGAATTCATCATGATAATCAAACATTAATACATAAGTAACCCAACTGAACACGTCAATTTAACTTACTTAACATGCAAGCAACACCTATTTCATTGAGTAAACACCATGTAATGATCATGCATACCAACATAAAATCATATTCACACCACTTCACATATGGCTTACGATTCACTAGCATTATAAATTTAAATCATAGAAAGGGGCTCTAAAGCTAGCTTTGACACTATGTACATGCCAACTCAAAACATTATATTCTAAAGACTATACAAATGTTGCTCAGTTAAAAAGTGAGTTATGGATGCTGTCGAACTTTTTGTATCCACGAGATCTAATCGTCACTAAATTATTTATTCGTCTTCTGTTTTCATCCTTACATCCTTACGTTGTTCCTCATTTTCAACCTTGCTCAATGACACGAGTGTAGAAATGATATTAATTTTTAATCATTAAATATATTATTCAAACCTTTCACTTTAGTCTCCTTAAATCTTATTATTTAAAATTCTCATATTTTACTATTTACTCAATCAAATCTAAATCCGATTTATAACTATTCTCCAGGGACCTCAAACTATCATTATTTACTAATAAATCTCATAGTCCTCATTTTTTACAAATAAATCCTTAGTGATTTAACAAACATCACCACTTCAATTCTAAGATATATAACATAAAATCTAAATTCAACAACTCAGATTTCACGGCTTTCTAATTTAATATTCTACATTAAAACTTCATCAATTTATCAATCTAACAAGTGAGTTTTCATATCTATCATTGCTTATAGGAATCACAAAGAAAACCTTACCAATTTTTCTTACGGCAATGAAGGAAAACCAAAGCCAAAACTCCTTTCTTCTTTCTTGGTTCGGTGCGAGAGAAGATGAGAATGAATAAGGTTTGTGTCTCTTGCTCATTTACTATACCTTATTTCCATTTAATAACATTAATCAAATGGCTCAAATTTCTCATGAAAGATCTAGTGGATGTTTATGGCATTGATCAATGCTTACTACTAACTTTTAAGTCAATTATGGGTTAATTAAGTTTAAGTCCATGTTTAATTGTTTAGTAAGGACCTGCTCAAATCTTAAATCAAATCTCCTTATTTAGTCACCTTATAATTTAGTCTTTGTACTATTTATGTAATAACTTAATCAATTTAATGGTTCTAGCTTTGTACTTATCTCTATAATTTTTTGTTTTAAAATTTTTGGATGGCTCAGTTTAATGAGTTCAGTTTCGAAATTGACTTTTTTGGCACCAATAGAAATCAAGTTGTTACAAGCGAGGAGGGGAGGGAGGTGTTTTTAATTTAATTTTATTTAATATTAATATAATTATTTTTATTTGACATTAATATAAAATTTTTATTTGATTATTTTTATTTAACCTAAGCCCGACCCAACCCGAATTAATGAAAGGACAAAAAAAATCTATTTTATTTCTATTTTAATGCTATTTTCTTGTTACTTTCTCCCTATTTTGTTACTATTTTGTTGTTATTGTTTGAATATTGTATAACACTTGTTTTATTATTAATTTTGTTATTATTTTAAAAGCATTTGATTATTAAGTTGCATCTATCGTAGTAATTTATTTTTAATTTATTGAGAAATATTTATTTTAATATTTTTAGTATTTATGATATATTATATATATTTATAAATTATATAAAAAGATTTAATATGGTCGGGTTAGGCCGGGCTTGAGTTTTAACATTTTTATTTGGGCTAAACTTTGATAAATTTTAAGCCCATTTTTTGGACTAAGCCTAACATTTTGGTTGGGCCCAACCCATTAACACCTCTACATAGTAATATAATTTATTTAAAACATTTTAATAATTTCATTGACTAAGTTGATATCGAATTGACTCATGATACCAACTTAATGATACAACTTAAAAAATAGTATAGATATACTAATTTATAATTAGTTTTCTATTAAATGAAATTATTAATAAAAAAAAGTTACATAAGATAACACAATATTGAGAGCAGGAGCAATTCGAAGCTGTGTCAAACGGATCTTTTAACAACTAGAGAAATGATAACATTATTGAATTAATCAATAACACAGACAAAAACTTCCTAAGGTAAGTAATAAATTAATTAATTAATTAATATACATTTGCACTAGAGCATAGTGTGCTGCGCTATGGAACATTAGTGGAGTTATATTTTCATAGGTTGACTGATGTCATGATCTTCCTAGGGCAACATTACAATATAGGAATATAATAAATGGTTTTAAAAATACTACAGCTATTTACAATCAGCCTAGCTAAGGGGTTGGTTCATCTATCATTAACTTTGGTCAAGAAAACTCAACAGAAAGCCACTCACAATTCGGCGAGCTACAGGGTTAGGGATACTTCGACACAATCTTCCATCAATATATGCCAGTATACCTGAAAGCACAAATTTGGCTATTCCCCATTTCCATATGAACCTTACCTTCTGCACTTCTCCCGTGTCTGCAGGGACAATCTCTTTCGCTTCATCTTTCTCTGCTTCTTTCTTCGATTTGATGATTGTGATATATTTATCCGCTTGACTTCTTAATTTACGGATTGCAAAACTCACAAACAGGTGCTCACACAATGTTATGATGGTTGGTCCTATTCTCCATTCCTGGAGTAACAAATTATCCTCCATTAATAGAATGTGAGACTCTAACTAGTGTGGCAATAAACATCAGTGTTCAGCACAGTCCATTTACAATGACAGAATGCACAAATGCATGTTCCCCTTTCTCGGTATCCTTTTTTCCCTCTCAGAGATCTCTATACTATATTTCCAGTTTCCAAAGAGATGCAGAAATCAAAAAGGCCCACTTAAAAAAACAAAGCAGAGAGAGACAGAGACCAATATAAATGGGAAAACACAAACACATATGGTATCATTATACAAATCAATCTTGCACTTACTGGATAATAGAAAACGTAGTGGAAAGGATCAGATATGGCAATTTGGATTGTTCAAGAACCCTCGAAAGCACAAAAATTTAATAAAGTGGCAGATTAAATTGATGGATAAACTTACACTTTCTCCTTGAACATTGCGAAAAGGGCGGGAAGTTGTTGAAGGATCTCCTTTCAATAATGCTTTGCTTATAAGAAACCCCTTCACACTATCCATGATCTCATTTATGAGGGAACTGTTAGGAGGTAGATTTTTGAGGAAAACCTAAATATAGAATAAATCAAATAAGAGCATGTTTGAAACTCATCCGTCAAGTTGGTAAGGCAAAGCAAGATTCTGAAAATGAAGGTGGATTGGGAAGCCAAAATTTGTCCTCAAAAGTAACGTATACTTGGATGAACACTTTGTTAGAAGTGATAATATAATTATGAAAGACCCACATAAATTAGATGTCCCCTTTCGCTGCTATCTAAATCTCAAATAAATAAATAAATTTTGTTGGAGTACTGATAGTTCTATTTTCTCACTTAAATCAGTTACCTGGTCATCAATTACTCTCACTCGAAGATATTCTTGCCTGTACATTGAGTCTAACATAGCTTGTAGGTATCCTTCAATGTACAACTGCAGAAGTTGAAACCTTATCAGTGACCATTAAAGCAAAAGTAAAACAAATAGATTAATAACTCCAGAAAAAATCAGCATCCATTGAGCAGTGAGGCAAGGCAATAACAATCTGAATTCCTACAGAAGTAATCACATAAAGATGCTGCTAAATATCACATGTAATAAAACACTAGTTTTCATGTGTGTTTTTCAGGTGTATCTGACACTCGTTACTAGGTATCTATATCCTCAGCATTATTAGTCAATACTGCTTTCATTACTGTAAAAGGAGACTTGAACAGAACAATATGATATAGAATTAAGAGTACAAAAAACTGAGATTGTTACCTCATCAACCCCAGGGCTCCTATCAAGCTTGATTTTTCTGTCTGGCCCACTCCCCATCAAGGCTGTACCCAGGACCGAAGGCTCCATAGCCAATTTTAATATTCCTTGGTGAAAGCCACTCACCTTTAGAATAAACAGTCGACTGTCACTTTCAACAGTTATCCATAGTAATACTTAGAAAATAAGCTAGAAACTTGTGCAAATATATGCAAAATGACAAATTGACTGGTACCATCCCATTGAAACCACTTGCTTCTGCCCCCTTCAAAACAGAGTCAGATATTTCGGTAACAGCAGCAAAAATTACATTAGAGCCTGCTGTTTTTAGCTGCAGAGTTGGCACAGAAATAACATAGGTAAGTGCAAAGAAAGTAGAAAGAAAATCACATTCCTTATTGAAGGTTTATAGAACTTACTGTTTTACCCAGATCACCAAAGTAGCGTTTTGTTCCCGAGAAACCTTTACCATCAATACATCTACTGATGAATTTGAAGGTACCTGTGCAAAATGAACAAAGCAGAAATAAAACATCTCAACTTACAAACAGCCATAATCAATTATGACAAAATAAATATATCTGAAACTAGAACCTGAACTTAATCACAGAATATGCAGTCTACACATAATCAGTGCCTTGAAAAGTAAAGTCCCAGAACTAAACTATGAATCTTTTATATTTCTCATAACTCTTATAATGCAAAAATAAATAAATAAATAAATAAGGGAACTCCCAACTCCAGTTTCATTAATGTAGCATATGCACCTAAAATCTAGTGATGATGACCCTCTCATATATGCCCAAACAAATCATGCAAGCAGAATAGGTACAACAAATATCATAGATGCAAATATTAATTCCAAGGTAAACCCATACAGGAAAGGAAGACTTGAGTGAAAAAACCATATAGAAACCATACCCCATTTGAAACCAGGAAGATTCATCAAGCCTTGAGAAGGATCAAAAAAGATATCAAGGGAAGACGAAGCTAAGTCATCAAATATCGACGCAAAAGCTGGGGGCAGTAGTTGGCTACCTTTAGCAATAGAAATGGACCTCATGGCATACCTGGTTAATTATATCATTCTGAAAGTGAGGATACCATAGTTGCAAAACAAGCAAAACATAAATGAAGATATTACCATGAATAATGTTGTGCACATCTTATTAACAATTCACGAATTGTTACTAGAGCATGAGTAACTGAGACACCATTTAGCTCCACAGCCACCTTTTTTATAGGAGGAACCTACAGAAGCAAAAGAAAAGTGTATAAGAAAAGGAAAATAACCCTACTCAAGATGACACCAAAGAACGCATGTTTCATTAGATAAGAACAACTAAAATCAAGCAAGCACATATTAAGAGAGAGCACAGAACACAACTCTCACCTTTACCACACTATGTAGCAATGTTCTCAGAGCTTCCTGGGCTGAATTATAACTAGAATAGGATTCCCCAGGAACAAAAGTTGCAATAATCTGTAGGTAGAAGATATATTAAAACTAGTGTGGTAGTTAAGACAGTCATCAAGAAGAAATAGAAGCAAAAACATAGTACCTTTATTGGGTGGATCTCAAAATTGTCAAAATAAAACTGCTGACTCGGAGAATTTGAGTCACTCAGAGATGTTCTCCAAAATGAGACGATTTTCATCAAAGTATCCTCATCAATATTCAAATCAATTGGCTGCATAAGAAAAAGCAACAAACTTTGAGCTGCTGTTCTCTGTTCAGGGAAGTAAATAGTACCTTCAAATTTAAGCTATTTTTCACAGTTCTCAACACCCATAGTTTCTAAAAGAAAACAGAAACAAAAGGAACAAATGCTACAATGGTTCGGGATAGATCCCAGAAAGATAGATACAGACTGCCTCATTATACCTGCAGAATAACAGATGAATATTTAACTTGTTTAACATCAGAGCCTGCTGAAAGTAGGACAAATATGATTTTGAGTATGCTATCATTTGCGTCACTGTCATCTAACCGATGTCTACGTAGCATTGATGCAACAGGAGCTCCCATCCACTTGACATCAACCGTCAATGACTAGAATGATGGTTAAATCAAGGAGCTATTAGTACTCACAACACTAAAAGTATATTAATTTAAACTCTTAGCACATTTTAAGGTATCAAACACATGGAAATATTTTACCTGTACAGCAATCTGGTTATATTTCTGTTGGTCCGTGAACAATGAATCCAGACTAATGTTATGAAGCCTTGCAACAGCAAATGGTGTATAACAAAGTGTTCCACTCTGGTTTAAATCCTTGACAATATTATAACATCAAACAAAGACAATTAGTTGAACAGACCAATACATCACGATGCACTTTACCAAACCTATGATAAATATAAAATGCAATCAAATAATCAAAGTCTGATTTCTACTTTTCATGCTGTCCAATTTTACTTTTTGGGATTTTCACTTTAGCAAAATCGAAATCTTTTAGCAATTTAGTCAATCCAAGGTCTATTCTATATGTGTTTCCAAAAGTTCCTTTTAAGTGTAATACAGTTTTTATGCCTTAAGTAGTTAGTTCACAAGTCAACAAGGCTTCATGATTGAGCACCTAAGGCCACAGTAGAAGAATATTCAGTCATTAAGGCCTGGAAGAGAATTGTCTAGTTTGGCACAATTAGATCTAAGCAGATAAACATGGAACCTGCAAACCAGAGTGATATTGCCCTTTGCTAGTTTTCTGAGTTCAGACTATGAAGGAATGAAATTATCACACAAAGAGAGAGGGAGGAGAGACCTCTTTTGCCTTCTCAAGCAATTGGATAGCAAACTGGGAAACTCTCATCCGAATCTTAGCACATGAGTGAAAAGCTTTGTCTTGCTTATGACTATCTGAAAACTCACAAATCCGCAAAACGCGTGTGGGACCATCTGCATATACTTCATATCCCACCCTTACCGCATTCATGCCCTGATGCTCACCAAATCTACTTCTCTTACCCTTGGATTTTTTGTCAAAAAGTATATGAGACGCTAACCTTTCTTGTGTAAGTTTATAAAAGGGCTTCCATGTCCGCACTTTGTCTAAGTTGATTTCTCGCGGCAGATTCATATCTACAAGGAAAATCAGCATAGCCATAATTTCATAAGCATTTTTCTCAACATTTTAGCTATGGACCACTAATGTGTATATTCATGTAACAGCCCTTAACGACTAAATATGCTTTGTCTAAGTATCTGCTTATTGATCTAATTGTATATTAGTGTAACAGTAAAAGCATAGTAGAATTCTACATACAACCGTAGAAGAATATATTTTCTAGCAGCATCCCTGTCTAATCCTCCACCTAAATTTTCTACGGTACATGAACACTTCTATTCCAACTAAAGACAGATGAGAAAATATATAATTCAAACACTATCTTAAGTTTGACACATCAAAAATTATGCTCACTGAAGTCAAATGAACTCATTAGCAGAACAAACTTAAGGCTCACAACAGAGTGAGATCCAAAATAGAATTCTCAATTATAAAATGCAAGAAAAGATCAATATACTTGGACGTACAAGTTCTTTATGAATCCCTTTTACTTGTTCTATTATGAAAATCAAATTCCAGCAAACACATTGCAAAGCAATTACACAATAAAGAATAAACCTACAGAAACTTATCAATACTAGCTGTAGCAGCGACCTTAAAATGTATGTTAATGATATGAACAAGGCATTTGCATTCAGCTGGTTAAATTGTTTTCCACGAAAGTAGAAACTGATTTACCAAGGCATTTTATGCTAATACATATAAAAAAGAAACTACATCTCTCTTCCTAAAAGCAGCCAAGAAAGCCCTAATGGTGAAAAGGCAACTAGCAAGATTAGTTCATATCAAATGCAAAGTATAATACCCATACTCCTTTTTCTCTAACAGTCCTGCTAAAACTGGATGATGGTTAACAGAAACCAGGAAACCATTACGGGCCTATCTTCATGGAAATCTCCAAAAACTAATTGAGGATTGCCAATCGTCGTGAAATGTCTGTAGAAATCAGTTACAGGTCATTTTTCCTGCATCTTCCTACTTAAAGTTTTAGGGGAGAGTTCATAAAAAAATCCATAGGGCCCTAGTGCAGTTAGAGGATTCATTTGGTTAAAGGTGGGAATGGTGCAATGAAACAGCTTAAGGTGGAAGTTAACATTAATTCACACATCTGTTGAAATAAAGTTTCTCTCACTTTCAAGAAACTGCTGATCTCAGTGAAATATACTTATGCATTCCAGGAAACTTTTATCAAAGTGTTTGGTTTATAAATCATATAATACATTGTCAGGAATTCAAATGTCTAATCAGATTAACAAAGCAACCGTCACATTCAATGCTTCGTTCAAGTGGTGTTTTCTACTGATTTTGAGTTGCTCTACCTTCTAACTTTTAGCTGGCTAGATCAAGTGGCATACAGTTTTGCAACCATCTTGATGAGAACCCGAGGACCAAACTTAAAGTAAATAAAAGATATTGCCTGGCATATCACTCAGATAAAGAGAGAGCATAAGTTAATAGAAAAAGATATGTGCACCCATTATGAATACTCCACGTTCTAGGAAATTATAAAACTCAAACGTGTAAGAAGAAACAGCACAAATGATAGATCCAAACATGTTGCACAAGGAGTTTGACTGTTCCAATCTCCAAAGTTCAAATGTCAGTTATGTTGATTACATCATAATTACTATAAAAATACATGCAAGTTTGGAATAATTAGAGGCAAGTAATTACCATTTAGTATAACAACCAGTTTACGAGGAAGTGTAACATCATCCCAGGTATAATCAACAAAGCATTCAGATCCAAGAAACTCTGACTCTGATGAATTCTGGGAAATTTCCAATAATAATTATCAGTAACAAATTAATACATATGGAATGCCTCAATTGAACATTAATTAATTAGACAGAATAAGTAACATGGACTCAAAGCACAACCTTCTGATAGTAAGTGAGGGATGCACCATGCAGATAATTCTCAATCCGATACGGTAGCTTGCTGCTTGGTGGTTTTTGGAAGCGCACTACAATTGTAGAACCTTCTTCGACTACATGAACTTCTGCAAATTCTGCAATCTTTTTGTCCTCTGCTGTCAACTGACTAGGATGCTTTCTAAATTTTAGGAAAAAACGTCCTAATGAAGTGATGCATAATGGTCCTGACCAGTCCAACTGAGACTCATTCAACCGAAACTGAATATATATTAAAGAACTATCAAAATCATTTCTATGCTTTTTGATGATATTCTCAAATAAACTGTATTCTGCCCTCTTGCCAATTTCTTTCTGCAGCAATAGTGCTGCACTCTGTCTACTGTTGATGGAAATCATGCCAGCTGTGTCAACCTTCACATCCAAACACCGAAAAGGGGAAGAACAAAGAAAGTAAGAACTTGAAATGCATAAAAGAAAACTGCATCCTACATTGGTGGGTACAAACCTCCAAATTACACTGACGAACAGTAATATTTTCCTCTGACTCATTCAGCACAACGTGCCTTGGAGCAATTGTTATTGTTTGTGAAGGAACAACACTATTCAAGGAAGGCGCAATAGATACCCCAAACTTTGCAATATATTTCACTCCAGATCTTTCCGCTATCTCCAGACTTACTTCTGTAGGGCCTGATAGAGTATCCAAATCAATTTGTGGTTCAGACGCAGGATTTTCGAATAACCTGAGATGCATCTTACAGGATCTGGCGACAGGAGTGCACAAAAAAGTTATAACCAATGAAGAAACCATAATATCAAATATGCTCTGATTGTAAAGGTAGATAACCAACTTTAAATGCTAATATAACAGTTCCAAAAAAATTTGCTTACCGCAAAAACCATGACCCTGTTGACTTTGGGGGTAAAAATAAACCTAATTCAGGACGAATGCCCTCCATTTCATTTCTGCAGATGTTCATGAATTATGGCCATGAAGTATATAAGAAAGCATAACCCAGCACTTAAAGAATTTACTAACAATTTTCAGAGACAAACTACCTAAACGGAGGCTTCTGACCAGAAGCAAAGAAGAACATAGAGAAATCGGTATCATTCTTCAGGATATATGGTGTATAAACAGTAGCCTGTAACAGACAAATAGTTCAGCTAATACACATGCTCTGGAACTTGTCAAGCATCCATCCAAAGATCAATCGGTAATAAGAGGAGGGGCCCAACTTTAAAACCACGGGGAACCTAATATTTAACAGATGTGAGATTACACCACTTAACACTCCCCTCACGTGTAGCTTACAAGGCCAACATGTGGACAACCTTACCAGGGTTCAGGTTGGAAAAACAACATAACAAAACCTTGGTTCTCATACATGTTAAGCATCCAACCTAGAACCAATTGATAATAAGTGGAGGGACCCAGCTTTAATATAAGACCATAGGAAACCTAATATCTAGCGGATGTGGGATAACACTTAAAAGAACTTCTACAGCAAACAAAACTAAAAATGATTAAAAAAAAAAAAGAAAAAATGAAAACTCATGATACGTGTGCACCTCAGAAAATACATCATCAAGAAAAATTTAGAATATATCACATTTGCAAACAACCTCTAATATGCCTTTGTATCCACGGGATAATCTTAAGGATGCAAAGTATTTTCCACCACAGAAATCCAGGTCAATGTCCAAGCAACGAACACCGGACTTATGCTTCAGTAATTTCTTGACCCATTCTCCACTATTTACTGGTTTAGATGTTGAACTAAAAGCAGTTAATGAAACCAAAAAGTACATTATAGCAGGATTAGCATAAAAATCAACAGTTGATCTGCAAGGTAGAGTTGCCTCCTTCCCAATGTTGTCATGGCCAGTAGGGGTACATGAATCTGCAACAAGATGGAAGTTAAAAGAGTAAAAATAACATACATTATTGCTCAAAAAACTCGCAGGTCATACTTGTCTCAGTCAAAAGCACGTGTATTTCTGAGTGCAGAAGATTGGAAACTCGCACAGTGGGGAGAATACAAATTTCTTTCTGCTCTTGTAGTGAAATTGGTGCATTTCTATTTTCAAGCCCATCCTTGGACTTATCAGGTTTCATGATAGGAACTTCTCTTCCAATGCTTTGAATTAAAAAGTGCATGTTAGAAACATGTCCAGCTGCAGATTTGACCGTACAGTAGGCCGTGCTAAAGGAACATTTCACTGATCCAACAGATAAAGCCTTTCGTACTTCATAGCTTAATTTATCAAAAATTCCAGAAAGGCGAATTGCCTTTCCACCTTTAATCTCATCTGACCACTCGACTGAAAGTGAAGTATCAGATTGTATCAAGTCATTTGACATTTCAGGTCTAAAAGAAAATAAGAAGTTACCTGCATGTCATCACCAACCACATAAAGCTCATAAGATTTTGAAATGATTTCAGAGAATCGCATGGAAAAAAGCAGAGTATTCCTTCACTCCTCACCCCCAAAAAGCCAAAAAGGAAAAAAAAAAAAAAAAAAAAAAAAAAAAAAACCCTTTTTTCTCTTTCTTCCCTCCTTTATCCCAAAGCACTCAAAATATCATCTTCACTATACTTAGCAAATAAACAATGGCAGTAGGTAGAGAAAAAATTAAAAATTCTTCGCTAATGATGTCATCTACATAAAAGTTAACATAAGCAGGAGGAAACAGAAAATATAGAATAAAAACAACTCCATTTAGAGTTCTACAGTCATAAGTTTTTTTCTGGTTGAGCACCTCCCTCCCTCCCTTCCCCTTCTTCCCCCAATTAATAAGGCAATTTCAGAGGAAAACAAAAGATCTTCGCTGACACTGTCATCTACATAAAAATCAACTTAATCAGAGGAAAACAAGAAATCTAGAATACAGACAACTCCAGTTAGTGTTTTGCAGTCATAAGTTTATTCTGGCTGAGCACCGCCCCCCCTTCTTTCCCCAATTGATAAGGCAAATTCAGTAAGTCACAGTTTTGAATTTGATCTGAAGGCTAGCTACCCTGACATATAATTCAAAATATCTAGAATACAGACAACTACATCTTTTAATGTGTCTATGTGTATGTGTATGTGCATGTGGGTTTATAATAAGCTTAAGATATATAATTATGAAAATACTCTCTAAAAAGTGATCTAATTTATCTAATTTACGAGGGAAGCTGACTACATGGAAAAGAAAGCAGTCTATTGTAGCCAGAAGAGGTGCAGAAGATGAAATTAGAGCAATGCCACAGACAACTCCAATTAGTGTTTTACAGTCCTAAGTTTATTCTGGTTGAGCACCCCCCCCCCTTTTTTTCCCCAATTGATAAGGCAAATTCAGTAAGTCACAGTTTTGAATTTGATCTGAAGGCTAGCTATCCTGACATATAGTTCAAAATATCTAGAATACAGACAACTAGATCTTTTTATGTGTGTGTGTGTATGTGTATGTGTATGTGTATGTGTATGTGTATGTGCATGTGCATGTGCATGTGCCTGTGCATTTATAATAAGCTTAAGAGATATAATTATGAAAATACTCTATTAAAAGTGGTCTAATTTATCTAATTTACGAGGGAAACTGACTACATGGGAAAGAAAGAAGCAGTCTATTGTAGCCAGAAGTGGTGCAGAAGATGAAATTAGAGCAATGTCACATTGCATTTGTGAGGGAATCTAGTTAGAAAGGATGTTGAAAGAATTAAAGATCTCTCCAAAAAATTCCATGAAACTTTTTTGTGATAACAAAGCAGTTTATAAGCATTGCGAAAAGTCCCATTCAACAATATCAAACTACATACATGGAGATTGATTGCCACTTCATCAAGGAGAAGACAGAGGAAGGACTTCTTAGGCTAGTCTACACATACACATGTCAGCAGACTGCACATTCTTACAAAGGCATTACCTCAAAACATTTCAAGAACTTGAAGTCGAACCTAGACATGATAGATATTCTAGCCCAGCTTAAGGGGATTGTGGAATTCAAGGCATGGAAAAGAATAAATATTTTTTTCTCCAAAAGTTTCTCTTTCTCAACAGAAACAAAGAGAACATCAATCAAGCAGGTTCTTTTAGTGCCTATCACCTTACAAAAAAGCATGCCTACGCCCAGCCAGTCTGCACCAAATCAAATGTGCCTAACCCAAAAGGATTTGATGCGCTTTTGTTCTTGAGCTAAGGCGCAAGGTCTAGGTGCACCTAAGAACACCTAGACAACAAGGTGATATCCCAAAAGAAATCCCTTATGTGTCAGAATAGTTAAAACTGAAGGGCTAGTCAAATGGAGAGAATAAATTAACTTAAGGCCGGGGAAGGGGCGGCACGGCATTATAATGCAACACAGATTAGACATTTACTAGTTTAAAACTATGTCCAAATAATTATGTTTAATTCATTCAAAGCTTCAACCAAACTGATGACACATAACCCCAAATCTGTTCTTGAACAACTTTTGTAGACACATGACCAACCAAAGCCCAACCCCTCCAAGGTCATAATACATATTGTAAGAGCCTAACAAGGATCCTGATAGAAAAGATGAGGATATTCAATCACACCAAGCAAAGGAAAAATAAAGGATAGTAAAAAGGTAGATTTTAAACAGCAACATTAGCAACACATACCAACATTTAACGACATCAATGCTTTCCTAAATCCTCCAGACAAATGTATAGCATCAAATGAAGCCATGGAATCATCAAATGTATCACCAGCCTTTAAGGACATAGATGCAAACTCATCCTCCATTCTTTCAGGTCGTTTAATCCGTAGCTCAATAGACAATTTAGTTTCATTCTGTATTCTGATTAATGGAGAAACTACTATCGACAAACCATCCTACAAACAATAATCAATGTCAAGAAAGGTCAAGCAAAGAACATTATAATGCAAGCACATATATATATATGTTTGCGTATATGTAAAAAGGAGAACACTAATCTTAGCAATACCTCTTGTTTCCTTGAAATGTCAACTACAATGAACGGACCAGGGTAAGATTTTGAATCTGTTCAAAGATGGTAGTAAACAAGAAACAAAGATAAAAGTCCAGATAAGATCTAGATAGAAGGCAAATGAATTTAATTCTTGAATCATCTTTGCTAGCAAGCAGGACATTCTCAAAGAACCAGCTAAAATTTAGAAATGAAAGACCACTAATTCAAACCTCAAAATAAACACTTCAACCTACCACAAACTGTTTCCACATACCAGCCTTGTAAAACTTGACTCAGTCTCCATCTTAGAGATGCATCTGCTTAATTGAATTTTGCTTCAATTTTTTACTAATTGCAAGTTACAACCTCATAGAAACCAAGAAGCTCCATTTAATTTCACGTTTTTAAACCACCCCCCAAAAAAAAAAAAAAAAAAAAAAAAAAAGAAGGAAAAAAAAAAATCTGCCTCCCAAACTTTCTTTTTCCAAAATAAAATAACAGAGAACTTTTTTCTCTCATATATACCATATTATATGCTGTAAATAATTCAAAGTTAGATGAAAATTACATTGATATGCATAGTTCAATAGAAAACTATATTGGTAACACACACTGCATAAGTATCCGTTGCATAAATCCATAAAATTTCATGCATAGTAGCACACATGAATTTAGCTGTTACACCCCAGACAGTCTTATTCAGAAATGTAAGACATAACCAGAGAATCAGAGATTATGAATTCCTTTCTTCTTTTTCCTATTTCTTCTCCTAGAAAAACTTTGAGATTTAACTGATCACCTCAAACAATGTTCCCATTGGGTCAACAGTTAGATGGATCCATATCCAGAGCAAATTTAGGTTAAAGATAGCATGTTCCATTCTATTTAGTGGATACTAAGATGCTACTTCTAGAGTCTTCTGACTCATCACAGAGCAAAAGAAACCACCTCTGTAAAACTCTTCAAAGAAGTTGCATGGTGAAGGTAGCAGATTCACATACCTTGAAGTGACAATATGCGTGTTCTCCAAGAAAGTACTTGAGCTCCTAGAAGAGAAAGATGAACTGGTGAAGTTGTAAATGAACCAGGAACAGAAAGCTGGATTGAAACAACCGGTTCTGTTTCTGGAGGTTGACTTTCAAAAGCTGAGAGCCTGACAAACATGCATAGAGCAAGATCAACTAATGAATAAAGAACGCTAACCTCAAACACCCAAAAGAATAAAATATGCATAAATTAAATGAAAAGGCACACGTGCATTTCAAATAAATATATAAGCTCTGTATGGAAAAACTCATAACAAAGGTTAATAGTACCAACAAAAAATTAAGTCATGCAAGAAAAGAACTACCAATTTAAAACAAAGAAGGAATCTAACTTTCAGCAAAAAGACCTGTAAGCAAGAAGAAGTATGACCAGTGCAGTACAAGGATACCTTAGAAAAATGGAAGGAGACTGTTTCCTGCCCACCGTCACACTTTGCTTACCAGAGAAGCGACAAAGAAGGTTCAAACCTGTCTGGTTTTCTACCTGCCATAATAGAAATGATTATAATTAAGAAAAAGATTCAGTGGTAGAACAATCTTGGATGGATGGCAGGAGGAAGAATGAATTGGTGGGTTGATGTAACCATTTACCCCAACCAGTCTTTGCTTGAATTTAATTAATGAAAACTATTTGATATTATGAATCTAGTAATCCAAGGAATGGTGATCGCAGAAATTCCATCCAGTATCAGTTTTTGATATAGCTTTGATATACTCTTCCATCAGATACAAGATTGAATTGAGAGAAGATGTATCAATCCCCACATGATTTTTCTACCAGTTAAGCTGCTTAAAGAAGAGAGAAAACTATACAAGAATGGCAACCTGACCTTGCAGCAGTTGGCCAGAATCATCGAGCTTCTCAGGGAAAAAGGACCGGCCAAATTTAATTTTCCGACCACAAAAAGAAGAATGTCCAAGGAAAGCTCAGTTAGAGATATCTCCAACTGCCAAAAAGCGAGAGCATTGTTGTTGAGCATGTCATTAAAAGTAAGAGGAATAATCAAAGAAATATTATATAGAATATAAAACTCCAGACCTCTTTCGTTCTACAATAGACATGGACAGGCACACCATGTTGATTTTGGGGACTAGAACGATAGAAAGTACATATTTCAACAGGGTGAAGAAAATCTCTCCTGCAACGAACAGAAGGTAGGAAATGACTGAACACATTTAAATGGAAGATTAATTTCAGAGAAAGAAAAATGCTATAAAATTAACTATTCCCTTTAAGTTATGAGAAAAACACTCACCAGAAGTTTGCCTGAGCATCAAAATGTTGAAGCAAAGCCTTTGAGGTGCTTATAACTCTGGTTTTAGTGGAAAGAATTTGTAAAGTTATTTGAGTATCAAAGATGCAAGCATGAAGGAGAGGAAACCTGTCATTTGCATCTGAAAGTTCATGGAAGATGGTTAAAGAAACTTTGTCAATACTAATACCAATGCAAGGCAGATTTCCTCTCTGCCCGTAGCTTCTCTTTCCATCTTCATGTGCTCCAAGATTTATCTCAGTTTCAGCAACATCTTGTGCAACCGGCATATCACTTAACACTTTGAACTTGAGTGGATTTCCAGGCTTTTTGACAAACACTGGAACCCTCTCATTGAAAGCAACAGCACAGTCATTCTTCTTGTTCACCAGGTAAAAAGTGTTTCTAAGCACACAATTGTAAGGCTCCCAGTCAATGTCACCATCATAAGTTGGTTGATAAAAAAGAACTCTCCAAAGTGACCAAGCATTATCAGAGGTGCTGGAGAGCTCAACAAAACCTGACCCTGGTTTAGAATTTAATCGCAATGGCTCTCCTGAGTTGTCCTTAGCATGCAGTGATATTAAGGAGAACCACAAAACTGACGAGTTCCATTTCCTTTGTTTGTGGTACTTGACCTGTACATATTGTCGCAGTTGCATATATAATCAATCATAAATGCTTTAGAAAGACTTGACATTAACAATTAATAAATCTACCCAAGGGGGGAATGGTCCATGAATGTTATGCTATTGCCTTAATTAACCATAAGGGATCATCCTTCTCAACATGTGCTAATAACAGTAACCAAATAAGAAATAGCTGATAATAACTATTAACATATTTCAACAAAATATCTGATAATAACAGGCATAACAAATAAGGGGAGAAGACACAAATATTTAGTAATTAAAAAATTGAAATGGCAGAACATCTGGCATAAAAGCATTATTAAGAAAATAAGAAAAATTGAGATCTTAACCTTTTAAAGCTAAACATTTAGTTGCACAGAAACCCTAATTGTGCATCAGCGTGCATAAAGATATGTCTTTTCATATAAAATACAAGCAAACAAAATGTTATTTTAAGAAGCTGGCATGAACACAGCCAGTTTATGGAAAGTGTAGTAATATACCCTGAAAAGAGCCCTTTCTCCAACAAAAGAATAGTGAACAGAACCTCCTATAGCATACTTATTTTCTCCACCTTCAACTGTGAAGTAAAGATGCTGATGTACATCTTGAATAGCAACAATGGCCCCTGGGCATATAATGAGTAATAATTAGTACAAGATAAACAAAATTTGCAAGCAACGGACATAAGACAGTCAGAAAATAAAATACCATTAGGGATCCTCGCCTCAAAATCATTGTCATCTGGTGTGTTATAAAACCAGTTCCTTTGCACAGATTGACCAGTTGAGCCTTTGAGAGATAACCCAGAGAAGGATGAGACCATGGACAGAATCATCTGATTTGCAAAGAAGGTTAGATCCAGCAACATGAATCTTAGCAGTTTCAGTCAGAAACAAGGTAGGAGTAGGCTATACTGATGGCATCTGACAAAGACATCAGGTGCATGAAAGTTTATGGTAGAAAGAGGAAAAGCTAAGAATTTCTTACCTCTAGTTCAGACAACGAAATTTTCATATCAAAACCTGAAACAGAACCACTGCCAACCCAAACCTGTTCTGGGTCCAAAGGAATAACTTTGCCCTTCTCAACTGATAAAGAAGCAGTTAAATGTTTCAAGATATATCCTTGATGACGCAAGCAAAATGGCCCCTCAGAAACAGAAGCTCTAGGGTAACTGTCATCAACCCGAAAACTGCCATCACGCTGAAATGCTACAGCAGATTCTCCAGATAAACGCTGAGAAGGTAAATTTGACTGGGCAGAAGAGAAATTAAGAACTTGGATTTCATCTTCACCACTTTGTCGAATGTCTTGAGAAAAGACTGATAACCGAGAAAGCTTAAGCATAAACTTCTGTTGCATATTATCCAAATCAAGGTTCAGAATAAGATCAAGCTCCAATACAAATTCCCGAATATGACCTGCGTAAGCAGACTAACTATTGAAAGAAATATTGATGGTCAAAACATCCAACTAAAGAAGGGATTTACTTACATGATTCACTTTCAACAACAAGAGCAAGAGAAAACTGAGAGACATCAAAATTAAAAGCTTCAGGCAGTTCCCATTTGACTTGCTGAGATGTAAGTAGCATCTCTTGGGCATGTCCACCAACAAAATGATCATGTGCAGGTCGTGGCATGCTCCTCGCAGTCGATTTCACAATAGACAATGCATTTTTAATGTGATGTAGGTAGGAAGCAGAGCACTGGATAAACATTGCCAAAGCTTCTGTTTCAAGGCAAAGAAAACCATCCTGCCCATCATGTGTTATTCGTCATAACATGATTGAACCAAATAAAATTTTCAAAGGCATAAATTATGTCAAATGTAGGGTGTCCAAATCATGCACTATCCCCTATATTTAACTATTCCAAAATCATAGAGCAAAAGATGGTTCCAAATATATTGCATGAGCAAGTGAAAACATAAAAGTAACATTAATTTTCTATAAAATTTGCACCTGGATCCCCCATGCAATTGCCTGGGATTTTGCCCCAACATGAAGAGATGACTGAAGCTTATTTACTTTTTGTGCACCAATCAGAATATTTTTCACTGAACACCTTGTCACAAAAACTTCAGCCACTTCCATTTTCATGAATATCCAATGGCTTGAGGCTGGCACTGAGACATTTGAAGTAAATCCCAACTTTTTAAGAAAATCAGGAGACTGTACACTTGGCTGCAGCTCACTGCTAAAAGATGTATCTTCCGCCACATTTGATGTACTAGCCTCAGAAGTAGAAACATCTAGCATCTCATTCACACTAGCTGAAGTGGAATTCTGAGGCATACTCAATAATAAAGTAAATATGCAATGAGATAGAAATATCTCATATAAGCAATTGTGTGAACAAAGAAGGAACACTCTAAATGCAGAGCGATTAAACCTTTTTTTAATGTACTCCTGGTATCTGACGATCACAGATTGAATTCCTGATAAATCAATGAGTAATTCCAATTTCATTTCTTCATATAATATGTCAAAACACATTTGAGGGAGTGAAATCCAAATACCACAATCAGATAAGTTATCCGCAGCTGAATTTGTGCTACTAGCAGCACCAAAAACCATCTTAGAACCCCTTGCTTTATTCCTGATCCTAGAACCACAGAGAAAGATATCCATTGACTTGAGTTTAATGATGCCATTAATTAAAAACGTGTTATTACACATCAAAGGTGTCGCTATTGAAAGCTCTTCATCCTTGGTAGCCCCAGAAACTCTATAGTGTCTCAACATTTGGAAGGATTCATTAGCAGGTGAACCAAAGTTGTTACAAATATGTGATAAATCAGACAACAAACCAGTTAGAGCCTGGAAAAGGGAACATTTAACTGTCATTAATTTGTATAAGTTAAGAAAGCATGTAAACGAAACAAAAGGAATAATAAAGTATTTAACTTGAATATTAAGGAAAAGAAACAAGGATAATAGACAGATGCAACTAAAAACTACTTCAAGTGCATCTAACGAGTTGTTAAGACTTAAGATAACTAATGCTCCAATAATTATAATTGTAGTAGTAATAATTATCTTGTATTTTCCATTAAAAACAGCAAAACTATCACAATCACATAAGAAATTAATGCATGTCTAAAAATAATAGGAGGGTAAAAGCCAATCAGACAACAAAGGTTGAAAAGAATCACCTGAAAGCAAGCACACAACTCATCCATAAATAATAACAGCGCAAATCCCATGGCCAGGCCATAAAAAGCAGTTGAAAAAGCAATAGAGCTTGTGCTAAGCGAATGAGCACACTGCCTGAGACAGATACATGATACGTGGTCATCAAAAAGTTTTATACTAAGGACCGTGATTGATAATACAATTGAGAATTGCATAGCATAAAAATAACCAAATTGATGGTGTAAGAGAGGGATAAGAGAAGGGAATCAAGATAAATGGTTCACAAATATTTTAGGGAGAGTGAGGGTGTGACAGAAAGATGGGCAGAAACAAATTATTGGCCAAGGAGATGCAATGTCAGTTAAGAATCATAAGGCTTTCAAGAGATTGGTATTGCTTGACACAATCCATATATTTTTAAAGGAAGCATATTATGCTAACTTCTCACAAATAAAAATTTAGCACAAAATTCACAATTAAAGGAAACGAACAAAAAAATCAATAGTGTTCATGCCTAGATGCACCTAAGCATATACAATGTTATTCCAGTAATTAATTTTTTTATGGGAAATAAAATCAATAGAATAAACATCATTGAATCATTTGCTTTAAAAGTTGAATAGGCCAACAGTACCCTATGATATTCATAAAAAAAAGTTCATGAGACCAGCAAAATATGAATAATTATAAAGGTCCCGGAGTCAGCTGAAAATTCACTCCGTGCATAATACTTTAAGTGAAAGTAACTTCAAAATGTACATAATATTTTATTAACATCAAACAATTAACAAATGTAATTGCATGATCAATTAAAACCAAATCATAATTATAATCAACAAATGAAACAAAGTATTTTCCACCAACCAAATATTGAAGTTTGCTTAGGTTGAGTAACCAGCAACCAAACAAACAGGCCTTCAAGTTGAATTTGATATGAAAAGAAATTGGTGAATTTAAGGAATCAGCCATAAATTTTCAATACTTATATAAGATAATGCAAGGCTAAAATCCCTACCTGAAGGATGAAAATCGAAATGTTATGGGATCCAATACAAATATTTGGTTTTTGTGTCTGTCTACAGTGTCCTCCAAGTAAGCCAGCAAACCATTGAGTTTCAGACAGAAATGAAGTGAATTTGCATACTTAGATGTATACTTATTATTTTCCAGTTTCGGCATATCAAGTATCTTAGGCTCCTGCAACCTGAGGCACTCAGGATATTCATCATCCTGTTCTGTGAAGGCATGTATAGGTGCCAAACCATACTTTGAACTTGGCCAAACAACAACTTCAATATCATGGATATCAAATCCAAGGTGAAAATCATCGTCATTAACTACATGGTTGTTCACACCTTCAATTGCATTCCTTGTTCCGGTCTTCCTCGATGAGAGTTGGATGCAAGGACCAGCTATAAGCACTCCTATTTGAATGCATTTCCCAGGAAGCATTCTCGTAAAGATCTTCTTTATTTTACTAGAATAGCACTCATATTTATTTTCCCAACTATCCTCTGGCTGGTGCACAGTAGTATTTTGAGGAGAACATGGAAGATCCCTGGCACTCTCATTTCCTTGAGTCCAGTGTAAAGCATGTTGTATCTGCCTAAGAAGCATGACAACTGATATCATTGATAAATATTGCAATGCTATGTTGAACTTTCCCACTGTCAGATTGCATTTCCAAAGCCCAGAACCTAGCTTTTTCAAATCTGGATGTCTCAAAAAGCTTTTCATCTCAAAAAGAAGCTGTGGACTTCGAGGACACTTGATTTCACTTTCTTCAAACTGCTCGCAATCTCTTATCCAATCCAAGCACATTTTTCCTATAAAATTTTCTAGACATGGGTCACACCCACCTTCAGCATGATTGATGGTACTGGATTTATTGCTTTCTGAGAAGAGAAAGATTTTTGCAGGCTCACCATGCAGAATAACTTTCAAATTCTTAACTCTCTCATTTTCTTCTCCAACAGAACTGATGAAATACTTCACTTTTACTTTTCCACAGGAAAAAGATAATGTCTGTTTAAAGATGTCTTTTGTGTACATGAGTAAAAACACTTTAATAGAGAGACGGAATAAAAAACCATCTGAATATGAGATCCCAATACGTGATTTCACTTTTTCATTAACAGGCTTGACTGCACTCATTGAAGAAAGGGTAATGTAAATTTTCCCAAGACTTAAAATGAAGCGGAAGCGTGAATAAGAATTCTCAGAAACATTTCCCAAGTGCCTGGCAAACATTTCATCTTGCTTTGCAGATTTCCTCCAAAAGAGAAGGTGCTCTAATGGCTGTATTTTTTGCATAACTTTCTGAACAAAGGTTTTGAAATGAGCACTAACAGAGGGTTCTGAGTAATTTTCAGGCTGTTCACCACTTGACAAAGCCTTATATCGAGCTATTTTCCGAGCCTGTGCAATAGCTTCTGCAGGCAGCTCTTTCTCAATGTCAAAAATCACCTCCCAATAGTGCTTAGCAGATTTCAAAATTACCTTGTCTCTTAGCATCTTAATATCAGGTCTTTCCAATAAGTGATTAGGGGAATATTGAATCAGTGACAATAAATACTCATAGTGATTCACATAATGCATCCACAAACTAGTAA
Source organism: Gossypium anomalum (assembly GCA_025698475.1). Lineage (NCBI taxonomy): Eukaryota > Viridiplantae > Streptophyta > Magnoliopsida > Malvales > Malvaceae > Gossypium > Gossypium anomalum. The sequence goes on from CM046966.1 coordinate 26,644,514, forward strand.
GGCTAACTAGCTTGTACCATGATAATTTGGGAGATGAAATTACATGGCCTATTTTAATTGCTGCTATTCTCCATAGATACCGGCCATTCCTTACTCGCTTGAATTCTTTTGAAGGCACTTTACTAAGTTCCATGAAAACAGGAAAATCAACCGGAGAAAATGAGAAACTTAACTCTGAAGCACGAAGATTGAACTCAACAAGTTCAAGATCATTTAACTTGATGCAAGTAACCAGTGCACTGGAGGAACAAACATGGTTAATTTGATTGCTTTTCTTATATCCTATCTTAAAGGAACTACCACTTACAACCAAAGATCCCTCCTTCAGAGGTAGAAAGAGAACATTAACAAGACCCTTGCAAAGGCATCCATGAACAAAATGTAGAGATTCTGCATTAAGCTTCTCTAAATCCAACAGGTATACAAAGGAATCGTCTAAAGTGGGAAATTGTACTTGCAAATTAATACCAAGTATCTGTAGACGGCAATGTTGGAGAATGAGATTCAAAAAAGAAGACTGAAACCGATTTCTCCCACAAGTAGTAGCCAAGATCGCTTCCAAAATATCATGCAGAGCACTACCCTGGTAAGGAAGAAAGCCTAAGTTACTTTGGCCAAGATTAACACATCAAGTAGTAAGAAAAGAATCCTTAACTACAACGAGATAACTGATTTAATAATTTATCATCCAACTCAAACACTATGAAGCAAAGAGATGTTAAACTATTAGTTTAAAAGTAATTATGCAATGAGCAACAAGTTTAACAGTGTAAAATTGAAATAAGGGTTTTGGCTAACAAGTGCCCTTAGGGCACTCATTAAGGTTAGTTAATATACTATCTATAGTAATTATATTATATTAAATGCAGTAGTTGACATCTTTATTCTTGTTAATGCATGGCTGAAAATGTTATGATATATAGTAACCTTGAAGAGTAACCTTAGAACATCAGGCAGCAAAATCCTGGAACTAAAGGCATCTCTATCACGATTCAAGGAGTTAATTTTAACATGAACTCAGTACTAAAAAAAGAATGAATAATTCTACTTACTCCGCCACTCTTGTCCCAACAATAACAGTTAACAACCCCGGATGAAACATACAGTTAGGTATTACCAATTCCGTTGATGAGTTTAGTCATTCATAGCAAAAACAGCAGGGCTTTACTGCTTCTTATTGTCACTAAGGTGCAACTTAGAAAGATGGTTTCGTACTAGACAATAAAAATTTAAACAAAATAACGCCAAAAATGGGGGGAGGGGGAACCTCGGGATCTATCAGGGATAAATCCTTCTTCAAACTCTCCAACGCTGCATTACTCGAATTTCGCACTTTTGCAGTACCTTCCTCTTCCATTTCCCTTTAAAAAAACACGACACAATTAATTTTTTTTTCAAATTAACAAACAAAAGGTGCAAAGTTGTGACGTTGCTTACTCAAGCGACATAGTAACCTTGACTCCACGAGCTTCGAAAACGAAGGCAGAATCTGACCAATTTGAGAATCGAACAACGAACTCCTCGATAACGAATTCTTTGAAAAAGAACCGCGAAGATGATGAACCGTCTCTAATCAGGCGGTTGAGAGTAGACGTATCAAGGCGTATGTTTTTGGCGACGGCGGTGGAATTTATGAACCCTAACTGGAGGTCTAGCTCGAGATCTTGTTTCAGCCATGGACGAAGCAAAGATGATAGTATCCGTTTAATGATGTTATTGAAGAACATTTCCTTGAGGATTTCGGTTACTTGAAGCGGGTTAAGTTGATCAATGTTTCTTCTATTGGACAAATAAGAGGATTTTCGCGAGAAACAAACGGAAAATTCATTTTATGATGAGAGGAGAGAGCAAGAAAGTTCGATTATATCACCAGAGTGAACAAACATGCGCACTCAGCATTTGTCTCCATCTGCAAATTAAATTTTAGGCGTTATCCTTTTCTTGTGTTTTGACGTTTTCTAACGAGAAGGTGAGCAAATCCCACGGATTTATGGTATTTAATGTCAAATATATATTCAATAAAATTATGTTTTAAAAGATTTAATATAATTTTGAAATTAAAATAATAATTGATAACTAAGATTTTAAAGAAATAAAAAATTCATTAAAAAATTTAAGAGTATCTGAAAATCTTTTTAGTTGAATTTAATTTAGTAGGAAATATGTTTGTTTTGGGTAATTTATTAAAAAATGCCCTTTTATATCATTATTTATCGAAATGGCCCGACTTTTTGATTATTTATCGGAAAGGGCTATTTTCCCCGAAAATGAATCCACGTCAGCACGAAGTCAGGGGACGTGTCAATAAAACGCTCCCCCAGAGAAGCGTTTTGCCCTTTTTTTTAAGGTTAGGGTTTAGTGGTTTAGGGTTTTTAGGCTTTAAGGTTTTAGTGTTTTTAAGGAAAAATTAATTAAATTAGAGTTGAGGGTTAATTAATTAAATTAACTATAAAATTAAAAAAATCAATTAAATTAGGGTTTAGGATTTATAAGGTTTATTAATTAAATTAACTATTAATTACGGAAAAAAGCTCCTACGTAGACACTCTTTTGCTACAGTAGTATCTGAAAAAATAATTTTGAGAAGATGTTTCTGAACAAATAGTGTCAAAAACGCTTCAAGAAGAATGCACTGTCAGCAAAATTACGGAAAAAAGCTCTCACGTGGACGCTCTTTTGCTACAGTAGTATCTGAAAAAATAATTTTGAGAAGATGTTTCTGAACAAATAGTGTCAGAAACGCTTCAAGAAGGATGCACTGTTAGCAAAATAACGGAAAAAAGCTCTCACATGGACACTCTTTTGCTACAGTAGTATCTAAAAAAATAATTTTAGAAGATGTTTCTGAACAAATAGTGTCAAAAACGCTTCAAGAATGATGCACTGTCAGCAAAATTACGGAAAATAACTCCTACGTGGACGCTCTTTTGCTATAGTAGTATCTGAAAAAGCCTTAGACTATAAATGAGCCAAATTTTATTCTCAAGTTGCATAAGTTAGTGCAAGAGAAATTGAGGCTAAAGTAAAATAGAAATTGAAGATGAGTGAACATATTAGTGATATTATTTACTATGATGGCGAGGTCCGTAACATCGAGAACGGTGTTATTTTTTTATCGGAGAACACAGCGTGACTGGTTTTTAACCAGAACATAGATTTGACAAAACTTCGTAAAAGAATTAGGCGTAAAATCTTCAGAACGACACTAATGAAAGTTTTTTCTATTAAGTATCGATTTTGTACTTCGGTTGATCTTGTGAGATATGACTCATTCGACATCAAAGGTCCTTGTAGCTTGGAGGCAATGGTGCAGACTCATCTTCCTAGTGGATCACCTTATCTTGAGTTATATGTACAATTTTCATCGCCAAATGGTGCCTTTGCGACTTCAACATCTAATGCTGTTTGAGAGGAATACACGACCCCTGCTTGACACTCCGTTAGTGGGTGGCAAAACACGGAAGCGCTCGTGTTTGGTAGCAGTATGGAATACACAACCCCTGCACGACACTCCGTTGGTGGATGGGACATGCACCTCGGTGGGTCGATGTTTGATACTGGAAATACGTACTGGGGAATGACATCAACTTCTAGTGGTTGGCAATCTACATCGGATTGAGGACGTTATGAAACATCCAGAAGAAGGGATGATGTACTCTTTACGACATCCACCGGCGAGGGGACCTCGTTCGTTGCAGATGATGGTGGGTCGGATGATGAGTTTGATGTGGATCCACCTCGAGAGCCCAGCCCCGATGGTGCAGAAGTTGGATTATTTTCTAAACCGGAGCATGTTCCAACCATACCTGAAGATGTTGAAGGGGGTTCAGATGAAGAAGAAGAAGATCCGCGATTCAGGGCGTACTCGCCTTCAACCCACATGCATAATATCAATCTATCTCAAGATGGTGCGTTGGAGTTTTTAGACCTACCACACAGAAGGCGTGACCGTACAAGTTCGCCACTGGATTCGGGTGAAATAGAAGTTGGTAGGAAGTTTTCCAATAAGAATATTTTTTTGGTGCATTGAAACAACATAGCATCATGAACGAGGTTAACTACAACATGGTTAAATCCAAATCTGATAAGTTTGAAGCCAAGTGTGCAGTGCAAGACGGTACATGTTCATGAAAAATCATGACCTCATTAAGGAAAAGGACAGGCTTATGGGAGATAAAAAAGTACAAAGGTCCACATACATGTATTGGCGGTAAAGTATGACTAGGTGTTTAGGGTTTTTGAATAATACTGTTATTAAGTAATATTGCATTAGTTAACATACTTCATTGACAGGTGTTTTACAATATCATCCGAAGATGGATTCAAATATGTTAGCTAGCTTAATACTACCGACGGTGAAGGCAGATCCGAAGACTTTAGTGCCGGTCTTAATTGCCAATATTCGTAGTCAATTGAAGTACACGCCCTCTTACTGCAAGGTTTGGATAGCTAAGTAGAAGGAGTTGGAAAAGATGTATGGTAGGTGGGATGCTTCATATAATAAAGTGTGACAGTGGTGTCAGGTGCTGGAGAGATATGTCCCAGGTTGCATAACAGACCTTGAAATGACACCTGTGTACTACAACGACTGATTGCTCAATGTATGCCAAGTGTTCAAGCGTCTATTTTGGAGCTTTAAGCAATGTTAGGACGCATTTATATACTGAAAGCCATTGGTACAAATTGACGGTACCTTTATGAATGGTAGATATACCCATCGGTTATTGTTAGCTGTGACACAGGATGGCAGTGGGAGAATCATTCCAATTGCATTTGTAATAACACCGGGGGAGTCAGCTGATGACTGGGATTTCTTTCTTTCTAGGTTAAGGAGGCATGTTTGCCCCCAACTTGATATATGCGTTATATCAGATCGGGGCACTGGAATATCAGCCGCAATTGAGTAACAAGGAAGCCAATAGATCGCACACACCATCGGTATTGCCTAAGGCACGTTGCGTCCAACTACTACGGGCAATATCGATCTACAACTGAATGATGGCAAGTGACCAACATGAGTATTTAATCTCTATTAATATAATTTTGTTTCTGATATTCAATTTATTCTGAATGGAAAAGTGGTATGCAATTTTCATTATCAACTTATATTGGTAGAGTATGAGATAAGTAATGACCGTTTTTATAAGATGTTAGCGGTTTTGCGTTCAGTTAACGAAGAAGGCGTAGACTACTTTTATAACATACCTTTTGAACAGTGGACACAAGCATACGACGGCGGCCTACGTTATGGTCATATGATCTCAAACCTGGCTGAATGTATAAATTCTGTTCTAAAAGGAACGCGTCATTTACCGAGAACAGCCGTTGTGTGAGAGACATATTTTCGTTTAGTGGCACTATTTCCAAAGCGAGCAGCGAGTTATAAAGACCAAATGTAGGGAGGCCATGTATGGTGCACAAAGGTATTGCGAGAGATTAACAAGGCGAAGGCACGAGCCAACACCATGCACATAGTATGTCACGATCACGACAACCTATAGTTTCGTGTGATGGAGTTTGATAGACCGAACCAAGGTATTATTGGCGGGAAATATCGTGTACACTTGAGAAATAGGACATGCGACTGTGGGGTGTTTGACGCACTACATTATCCATGCGCTCATGTAATTACAGCTTGTCAGAATCTTCGTCTAGATACCATGACATATGTCGACCAAGTGTACAAAATAGAATACATGTACAATGTGTGGAGACACGTATTCCCACCGATCCCAGATGAACGTAAGTGGCCGTCTGTATCACTTACTCCGTTTAAGCTGTTATCGGATAAAGAATTGCATCGCAAACCAAAGGGTCGACCTTGCTTGACTAGAATACGTAACAATATGGATATCCGAGAAACAACGAACCAACAGAGGTTGTGCGGATGGTGTAGGAACCCAGGCCATATAACTCGATCATGTCCAAATCAGAACAACTGATAGTTGTTGTAATAAAATTATGTTGCATTATTTATATTTTATTAAAAATATTAAAAATATTACCGTATTCAAAATAACATTTATTTTAATAAAAATTACTGGCTAATTTAAAAGAACATTTATTGTATTAAAATTAAAAAAAGTAAAGTACAATTAAAATATTAAAAAAAACTTTTATTTTATTAATTGAAACTATATAAAAATTAAATATAAAAATAATAAAAAATATTGCCTAATTTAAAAGAACATTTATTTTAATAAAATTAAAAAAAGTAAAGTACAATTAAAATATTAAAAACAACTTTTATTTTATTATATGAAACTATATAAAAAAAGTTTCTATAAATATATTAAATAATCAATTTGGTGTCGGTCGAAATCAGCGCCACATGGGGGTCCTCGACGGTTACGCGCTGGATTCCTCCTTGGTTCAGCTTCCGGCGAGGGTTGTAATTGCTCCGGTGAGGATTGTGGTTGCTCCGGTGGGGATTGTAACATTTATTGTATTAAAATTAAAAAAAAGTAAAGTACAATTAAAATATTAAAAACAACTTTTATTTTATTAATTAAAACTATATAAAAAATAAATATAAAAATAATAAAAATATTGGCTAATTTAAAAGAACATTTATTTTAATAAAATTAAAAAAGTAAAGTACAATTAAAATATTAAAAAAAACTTTTATTTTATTAATTGAAACTATATAAAAATTAAATATAAAAATAATAAAAAATATTGCCTCATTTAAAAGAACATTTATTTTAATAAAATTAAAAAAAAAGTAAAGTACAATTAAAATATTAAAAAAAACTTTTATTTTATTATATGAAACTATATAAAAAAAGTTTCTACAAATATATTAAAAAAATCAATGTTGGTGTCGGTCGAAATTAGTGCCACATGGGGGTCGTCGACGATTACGCGTTGGATTCCTCTTTGTTTCAGCTTCCGGCAAGGGTTGTGGTTGCTCTGGTAGGGATTGTGGTTCCTCCGGTAGGGGATCTGGTTGTGGGTGTTGGGAGGATGACCCACCTTGACAGAATAATGAATGCGGAGGTGTTTGCATCACCAATGGTGGAGGTGTTTGAATCCCATAAGTTGATGGGGAATGGTAAAAAGAAGAGCTCCCTGACGGCGCCTAGTGCGATCCCTCATGCGACGCTGGCCTATTGATCGGCAGTTGACTCAGAGTAATTAGGAATGGAGATGAACCGGGTCATACATTCCAACCTGCCGTAGGACTGGGAAAAAGAAATATAAAAGGTTAGGATACATATAAGGGCTAGGATACGCACCTGGCATAATCTGAAAAGGTTGTGATATGGGTGTCGCCGGTTGAAGTGTTGGGCCAGGTGGCTGTGTGGGCGCTGTTGATGGGCCCGGTAATTGTGTGGGCGCTGCTGATCGGCCCGCGTCTTTATCTATTCTTCTTGGATTTAAAGGGCCTCATCGTTCTCTTTGCACACGAATTTGCCGTCGCCTCTCCTCTTCCGATAGTAAATATGGCTTGCCATGGATCCTAAACTATGGCATGTATTCCGGCACGCATGGTAACTCAGGAACGATGATCGGTTCCCGAGTAGGTATATAGTCATATCGATTTTCCCATATTTCAATATATTCTGACCAGTGTCTCGGCCAATCCGTATTTAATAGCCGTAAGTTGACTTTGTGCTCATCATCGAGCACCTCAGGTTCCACAGGAATCGGTTTTCGGAATCTAAATTGCCGCAATACCCTATCTAACTGGTGCATCTCTATGATAGCATAGTTGACCAATGGGACCTTCACATGCCAAATGTTCGGATTTTGAAAAAATTCATCCGGAATTACTACCCGAATTGTCGAATCCTCGTATAGTGTCCATTGAAACTATATGAACATGATAAAAATATTAGTTATATAGGTAATACTAAATAATAAATACGAAATACGAAATACGAAACGACTATTTTATTATGTATATATATTTTATTTAATACTTACTTGTGTTTCCGACCGTTGGTCTAATAGAAGCCGTATATCTTTAAGAGATGTGGGTATTCCAACATAACTCGCCGAATGGTTTCACCTGATTAAATGATTTTTTAGCATACAATTATATTTTAAATCTACGTAATAATTGTAAAATCTAATATAAAATTTACCTCGTTATTAGTGAGAATGTATATGGGTGGTTCACTAGAGGACGTAAAAATGGAAAGCGAAACCGTGCCCATGATTGAATAGTGATAGACATCCTCCGATTTTGGCTTTATTCGGTCGCGTCACCCCGCACATCTCTTGGTACAATGTTGCTAACACGGCAGACCCCCAACTTAATTCACCTGTTGCTCTAAAATCAACGAGTTTCAGCAACCATCTCAGATGTACGTGATTTCGTGACAAGTCCGGTATCAGATTACCTCCAATCATCTCAAGAATGTATGCCCGAGCATATCGTGTTCTTTCTAATTCAGTCGAATCATTATCCAGCTCCGAAAATGTGTCTCGTAACCAGCCCATCTCGATCCGACCTCCGTTAATATTATCCGAAATAGCACCCAAAAGCTCGTAGCATACGCCCCCCAATCAGCAGATTGAGCAGACCCGGTGACTGCGTACCCATCGACTGGTAATCCCAATAGCAATTGCACGTCTTCCAGAGTGATAGTACATTCTCCGCATGAAAGATGAAAAGTGTGCGTCTCGGGTCCCCACCTCTCTATCAATGGACTGATTAGTTTGGGGTCCAACTTGCACCCCCGGCCTATCGTGGCTACGTGCCAAAAACTCGCATCCCGCAAGTAATTTTCTATTAACGACGATGGAGGACCAGATATATTATGGATATAGCATTGCAGCAACCGATCTACAGACTGTTATAAAAAAATTACAAAATAAATATTAATTAAAATTGCATAAATGAAAAAAAATTAAATACTATTCAAAAATTAATTAAACTTATCACTTACCATTGTCATTTGATCAACAAAGATGTGTTTCGTATTGAGACGAATTAATTCTCCGACCATTGCTAACACGATCGAATATTTTTGTAATTTAAAAAATAAAACTAATTCAAAAAAAATTAAACAGAGCTTTTTTTGCAAAAATTAGAGAGAGCTTTGACAAAAATTGAGAGAAAATTGAGAGAATTTGGAGAGAATTTAGAGAGAATTGTGAGACGACTATTGTGTGAAAAAATGAAAGGGGGGAGGGGCCTTTTATAGTTTTTTTTTTACCGTTGGAGTTCAAACGGTCATGTGACCGTTGGGGGAAAAACGCTTCCCTGGGGGAGCGTTTTGCTAACACATCCCCTGACTTCGCGCTAACGTGGATGAGCTTTCGAGGAAAATGGCCCTTTCCGGTAAATAATCAAAAAGTCAGGCCATTTTGGTAAATAATGATATAAAAGGGCTTTTTTTAGTAAATTACCCGTTTATTTTTTATTAGAATTACTATTTGCTATGTTGATAGTGTATTTTTTATTCCAAAAGTAACTTTAATAAATTGTTATGTATATCTTTTTTTCTTTAAATTTTTTTTAATATTTTACTATAACTCTATAACACACTTATTAACCTTATGTTTTTATTTATAGAGTTTAAAAATTGCATTTACAGTACACAAATATTTTTCCTTTTTATTATGTTTTAAAATATTTGTTTCCTAAAAAACTTGTAATTTTTACATAGTTTTAAGTGAAATATTTATTTCGATTTATCAATTTATGGTAGTATTATACATAATTAATTTATATTATATGTAATATTATACCTCTAGCAATTAATTAAAGAATATTTATAAACAATATTATGATATAATATTATGTATATAATCCATTAATAAAACATTTATAATGTTGTATACATGAATGAAAACAATTATGTAATAAGTTTATTAAAACTTGATATGAAAATTATATATGACTTTATTGAAATGGTGAAGATGCGGAATGAATGTAATGAAATTTTGGATTCAAATCCCATCATATATATTCTAGATTTTATATGAGAAGAATGAAAGCAACCTTAAAATATTATTTATTGTTTTGTTAAAATGATAGTCTTTTAGAATACAATGGAGAATAACAGCAACCGTGAGAATGGCCTAGCTCAAGGTAATGGAGGCAATAGGGTTACCAAAACAGTTAAGCTCCAAGAGGATGGGTATCTTAATGATGGTGGCATGGACATTGAGACATCAAAAGCAATCCCAAAATCTTTTAAGGACAAACTTTTAAACTGGATAAGAAATCGAAAGGAGGAAAAGATTCACTCTTCAAGTATGATATTGTGTTGAAGGAAAGTGACATGGTTAAAGAGAACATTGAGGGCTTGCCTACTATCGAGTTCTCCAAGCGAGCCCATGAGTTAGTGGATCAAAGTATGATGTGAATAGTGGTAATCAAACTTTTGTGGAGAAAAATTGGGTTTAGTACACTATCGAATAAGATTAGTTTTTTATGGAAACCTTAAAGTTCTTTTCAGTTAATGGGCTTTAGAGAATGATTACTTCGTAGTCATTTTCAAGTTTGCAGATCATTAAGTTAAAGCTTTATCAAAAGGACCATGGTTCATTTTTGGACATTGTCTAACTGTTTGATCTTAGAGTTCATCCTCTTCAACTTCACAACCATACCCATTGAATGTTGTTGCATGGATTAGGCTGCCCAATTTATCAGTCTTTTTATACAAAAAATCATCCTTAGTGAAATTAGAGAGATGATTGGAAGTGCGATTAAAATATATTAAATATCGACAATAGGATTAGGGGTTGTTTTGCTCATATAGTAGTGCGTGTTGACTTGAACAAACCTCTTATATCCGAAATCGAGATTAAAGAAAAAGTTTAACTATTGAATATGAATCCCCTCCTAGTATTTGTTTCTAGTGTGTGTGTTACAGCCATGTCAAAGAGATCTATCCTACAAATAAGGATGGAGATGGTTGTAGAGACATGGAAGATGAGCCACCCAAGGAGTCGTTAGCAGCTTATCAAGTAAAGATGCAAGAATATGGTCCTTGGATGATGGTCGAAAGAAGGAAGAAGCCTAATAAGAAATATTCCAATAATGGTAAGAATCTCGATTTTAGTGGGATTAATGCGAATGTTTTGAGATTTTTATTGGAAAAATCTAGTTTGAAAACAGTTTTCTTGCACAACGGAAAATGATTTTTTTTTTAAAACCAACCCGATTTGTGATATTTATAGCAATAAACCTAGATTGAATTCGTACTTGTATTTTCAGATAGACAAATCCTTGTCATTCTCGACTTTCAACCAAATGATCTTCTCTGCTATTCTCATATCATGAACTGCCTCGAGTGCGGGCTTGAATGATTCGAATCAAAACACAAAACTAGAAATAGTTTCTTTTTTTTTAGGGTGATAACAAAAATTATCTTCTCAAGTAGAAGTCTGCAGAATAATTATTCTGAAAAATATATTTAATTCTTAGAGAATAAAATTCTCTCTATTTTTTAGCAGAATAACGATATCTGGAAGTTGTGTAAATAGCTCATATTGGTGCCCTTATTGAATTGTAGAAGTTTATTTCAACTAGAAAAACAAACTCCTAGTCTAACCAGGAGTATAGGGGGCGACAACCCTAGTTAATAATACTAGGGTTTGACATCCCACCCTTTTACATAAAGGACTTTTGGGTCTCTTCCATATCGGGTCCAATTACAAGTACTTTCTGAGCTTTAAACCCAGTACTTTATAACTTAATCTAACCAAATATTTGTTTTCCTATTTCCCAAAATAAACTTCAAATATTTCTAATTAAATGATTTTCTCAACACAATTCTAATTCCATTAAAATAATGACGACTTTACTATAAAAGAATCTATGAAAAATATATTTAATATTTCCTTATTTAATGGTTCACTGTGGCTAAATGATTTATTTCCATTTTTGAACTTCATTTAATTTGAAAAACATAAATTCAATTTTTAGGTCATTTTTATTTTGGAGAAAGCCATATTTGTTTTCAAATGATTCCATTTCTATATTTTCATTTTCATTTTGGAGAAAATCATAATCATTTCGAAATGTTTCATATTTCTCCATTTTCACCATTTCTATTCATTTTTGTTAATTTGATTTAACATGCAATTCATTTCTGGTTTCATCGAGCTAGCGGAGGGACCAATTAGACATATGCGATTAAGGCTCAAATGATTTATCATTAAGTTCCAGCTTTTCGCCTATTAATTATAAACTCATTTAGTCACAGAGTCATTCAATTATAGTATCGTGACTAAGCTCTCCCCAATGGTATACCATTACGAAAGCAACTCAATCAATATCCAATGACCTTGTCATAAGTGTGTTACCCTCATAGGATATCCTTAATCTCTTTGGGATAATATTCATTCTCCCAATATGATCATATTTTATCTCATGGTAACTATTACATCTTCCTTCATGAAAAGTCAATTACTATCAAATAGTAATCAAGTCATTCATCACAAAGACGAATGACCCTTGACCATGTTTACTTTTCATCAACCATGTAATGCTAATGAGAGGATATCATTTACCTATGTCTCGGACTATGAACACTGTTGTGAATGACGCTACACACTCTATAAGTCGTACACCAACATACTAGCTTTTAGTTTTTTATCTATTCAAACTAAGGTTTTTACTTACATCAAAGTGTACGAGTCACGCATACACAGTCCATCATCCACTCAGGATTTTGGTATGCCACATTATGAACATCACAAGTGATTAAACCCATAAAAGGATTCAAGATCTATTCTTCTTGGGTCTAATTTGATGTAGTGCCGATCCAACTAGTTACATCTATGTCTCTATCTTCTAGGAGTCATCTACTTCGAAGCCCAAGACAAAATATCTCTCAAATTAGACTTGATGGATGGCATATTGGTCTTTCAATTGGTTTGCTCATTTCTGATTAGACTAAGGACATGTCATCTACTAATATAAGTTGCCTCTCCATATTACGATCTGACCACGTAATATCGTTTAATATTAGTTTAAACATTAGACAACCAATTAGCAACATTTGCTTCTATTTTGTTTTGCGTGTAAAAATCATATGAGGACAATTATACAAAGTATATTAATGTAATCAATAAATTTGTTTTATTAACCAATATGTTCAAAAAAATTACAAGTTTACAAATGAATATACTACACTCAATGCACCATATCCAATAACCTCCCACTTGCCCTAGTAAAGTAGATGAATCATGTTACTCATTCCCATGCTCTCCAAGTGTTTCTTAAAACTCCTAGCCAGTAGAGTCTTGGTAAATAGGTCATCAAGGTTGTCCTCAGATGTGACCTTGATTACATCTACGGTTTAATATACAACTACCTCCTTTATGATATGATACTTTCGATCTGTAACAACCAATTTCTTTGTGGTGTTGGAGTAGTGATTTTGGGGCCACAAATCTAATGTATGAGCTCATAAATATTATTATTTAATATTTACGAGTAATATATAGTGTAATGATAAAAATTTGATTTAATGATTTATGTTAAATGGAAGAATAATTAGGTTCAAGTGGTAAGACCTTAAAGTCAAGTGGTTTTAAAAAATAAGGTATTGGGACATTGTTTCTATAAATTGAGTCGTAAATATTTTATTAAAAATTTGACTTCGTGCGAAATTAAACAAAAAGCTACTGAATTGACCTAATATTTATGGAGTGTTACTAAGGTCGTATTAAAGTTTCGTTGATAAATTTTGATGTTTAAATGATGAATTAGGTAAAAAAGACTAAATCGTAAAAAGTGTAAAAGTTGAGTTCTATTAGTTAAAGGGATTAATAGCTTTGAAATCTTAAAATAAAGGACTTGAATGGTAAATAAACCAATTAAGGTGATAGTGGATGTGCATGGACAAGGTATTAATGTAATTTTTTATTATTAGTAAGGGTAAAATGGTAATTTGGTAAATAAAGTAAAATAACTAAAAGAATTACATTCATCTTCTTCCCCATTTTCATTTCACCATCGAAAATCACCATGGATATAGGGTCTGAGCTTCAGTTAGGCTTCCACTTTGCATATAAGTCCATTTTGCACTTGTTTTTTAATGATCTCTATGTTTTTGAGGTCGTTTTAGCTTAATCTAGCTAGCCCGATGATCAATTTGTAAAAATGCTAAAGATTGAGGGCTATGCCATAAATGTTCTTGAATGGTTATTGATATTAAATTCTACATTATGAACCTTTGTTGAGAAATAAACAAGTTTTGTAAAGTGATTTTTGATGAAATTTACATATAGGGATTGATTTGTAAAAATAGTAAAATTTCATGTTAAACTTATGAAATGATGATTTTTATGGGTTGGTTTAAGTCCCTAAAGAAATTAATTAGTCTATGAGAGGGATTAGAATGCTTAAATTTCAATTTATGAGCTTAAAGACTAAATTGTGAAAAGTTAAAATGTTAGGGGCAAAATAGTAATTTTGCATAAATATGAAATGTGGACTAAGTTGAATACTATAAGTATTAAATGGATTGAAATTGTCTATTTAGATCAAGATAGGCCATGTGAGGATCTAGATCGAGGCAAAGTAAAAGCTTCGAAATAGCTCGTTATAACCTTTACGCCCTTAGTTGTCGAGGTAAGTTCGTATGAACTGTAATCGTTATGATGTTATTTGAATTAAATGTTTATTATGTTATTTATAATGTCAAATGATCAATGCATAATTAAATCGATGCAATGATGGTTATCGAGTCTCGGTTGAACCTTAGGCCTTTGTGACAACTCGTGTTTCAGGCCGTGTGACAGCCCGTGTCTCAGGACGTGTGCTACACAATTTGAACCTATAAACAAGCCATTTTAAGTCCAAAACTTGCCCAACCATATACTCCATTTGTGCATACATTTAATAGACCTAAACACATTTCAAACACATATAAACATACCAATTCATTCAATCTAATTCTCCTAACCAGTATGTCATTCAAATACAGCTCATTTATACCAAAACAACTTCAATCAAAACAAATCTATAATGCCACAACTCAAGTACAAAACGTAGTCAATTTAGCTACCTAATGACATCAATTGCAAACCATTCACCTTTCATAAAAACATACCAAAATAACGATATTCATATGGCTTCTAATATATAAACAAACCAAGTACAGCAAATATTACAAAGTACTTAAAAGTGACAAAAGTATATAAACTTTCCAGAGCACCATAAGTCCACACAAACAAAATGTATACATAAAAGACATATTCAAACCAAATTGATCATTAGAATATTCAAAAACTACCATCATATAAAGTCCTATACATGTCATTTATAACCTTAGTCAAAATAACTCAAAAACTACCGAAGTGATTGCTGGATAGTGTGATAGAACTCTAACAAGCTTCTAGCCGATCGAGCTTCCGCCAATTTACAAAACAGAGGAAAATAACTACGTAAGCAACTAGTGCTTAGTAGGTTCGTTTATACTCAAACATAAACTTACCCTTCTTAAATTCATTTTATAAAATATGCATAGCATCATTACCGTACTCATAAGCTTAATAAAATCCTATATACACCACCAAACTCACAAGTTAGTAAGTTCATGCATAACAAATATAGAAAATCAACCATATCATAAGTGAATCTCCATATACATATCATTCACCACATACTTATTTTGTTCCATTCAAATCATTTGCATTCATCAATTTTACCTTTTCATAAGTTTATGATCAATTATCCAATTGCATACATACCTTGCCATTAACCTTACCTGTTGAACCATTTAGAATTTCATTGGGTACTCGGGAATGCTCACACATAGTGTGCCTTTCCATATAACTGTAACCTTTCCTTTTCAATAATGCTCACACGAGCTGTGGGTTGAAATGTTAGCTACACGATGCTAATTACATGAGCTGTGGAAAATTCGCAACAAATGCAGGACCTCAGCCATTGGTAAGACATTCAAGACTAGCACCCGAAACATGAAATCCCTAATGACATGTCATTTGTATCCTTAGAATTTTGAAGGTTCAAAAAGGATTAAATAACCATCAATTATTCAAGACACTGATATATATTTTTTCAAGTCAGTTTATAACTAACATAATATAACAGATAATCAATCAAACTATCATTAATGAGATTATAATTCAAATGAGCTTACCTCGATAACTATAGTCGCCAAAAGTAGAGTTGAAGACTATTCCAAAGCTTTTGTTTTTCCCCAATTTAAATCTGATTGTTGCTTATCTTGATCTAAATAGATAATTTTATTCAATTAAGTACTTCAAATAACCTTAAGTATTCAATTCAATTTATAATTCATATTATCATAAAATTACAAAATTACCCTCCTATTTTAACTTTTTCACAACTTGGTCTTTAAGCTCGTAACTTGAAATTTAACCATTTTAACTTAAACCCATGATAACCAATTCTTCCCTAAGCTTAAATAATCTATAATTTTCCATTATTTCATACAATATACATGCAAATATTCAATTAAGCAATTTAATCCATAAACCTTACATTTATCAAAACCCACTTAACAAATCATAGTCATTTGATGCGGTCGTTGAGGGCACCAAATATATCCTATCCCTATAAAATACTGAAAATAATAAAAATAATAGTATAAGGGAAGTAGGGTCAAATCATCAGGGACCGGATTTGCACAATTGCTTGTTCCTCGAAATTCTGGTCAGAATCGTGCCCAAGAAAACCTGCGTACCTGAAAAAAATAAAAAAATAGAATTAAAAGTTTTGATATGGGAAAAAATAAAATAAAAACAGAACTAAAAGTTTTGATTGAAATTTTGAAAATTAAAATTAAAATAAAAGAAAAAAATAGAGTTGAGGAAAATATGATCTTTTGGAGAGATTCCAGCCTCCGGTTGTCTCGATCTACCTTGAGTTCACTCCTCGGCTTTTAGGTGATCCTTCTCAAACAGAATAAGCCAGTTATAGTGGAAGAGGGTGCCTACAACTACCAGTTCCAAGAATTTAGACTTACGATTTAGTGGAACCTGACTCTAGCCAATGATTACTTCAGTGGGATCATCTTATGCTAGATCATCACTTCTCAATGGCGAATCCCACGCCATTTTGTCTCTTGGGCTCGCCAACCTCTGACGCAGTAAGCTAACAAACTGACTGTGCAACCTTCCCAAAATGTACAAAGCGGCCGTTCCTTGTACACGTTGAAAAAATCACTTTTTAAGGGATATGGACGGAAACGTCAGCCCCGTAATGCAGAAAAATGATGAATACTCGTTGAAAAGGGTAAATACGAATTCTAAGCCTCATGAACCCTTTTGGGGAACTTTGACAACTTTCGGTTAGATAAATTTAGTGGCTCATGGTTTGTAGGAAAAAGGAAATAAGTGTAATGGAAATAGAATTTTTATTGAAAATATGGAAAGAACAAAAAGACTAAACTTTATGAGAAAGAGAGCGTTTACAGAAAAAGATAGACCAAATTTGTCAGTCCATCCCCTATTTATAGTACTAAGAAACTAGCCTATTCCTAATTAAATTCTAAAAGATAAATACAAATAAATAAAGATAATTAAAGATAAATGAAAATAAATCCTAAAATTAAATCTAAATAATTATCCTAACATAATTAAACATTAAATAGAGTCTTGTGCTATAAAATCTCTTCTTTTGCACTTTTGCCCTTATGGCTTCCATACTTGCATTTTTTGCATCACTTCTCTCCTACTTCTCATGTTGGCCCAATTTAACTTTAAATTCACGCTTTGAGCCCTCAAATTCCATTTTGCCTTCAATTTAGGCCCTGAAAGATAAATGACCATAAATAGCTCAAATTAGTAGGGTCATACTCAAAATAAACATGCAATTAGTACATGAAAATATGTGTGGGCTTAAAAATTCTCGTACAACGGCTTCAACCGTTGGCCATTGACTATGAACTGCTTTTCTGATTCTTCACTTTCTATTTCAACTGCACCATGTGTAAATACTTTAGTCACAATAAAAGGTTATTGCCATCGAGATCGAAACTTATCTGGGAATAACTTTAATACGGAGTTATAAAGCAAAACTTTTTGTCCTACCAAAAAATGCTTCTGAGCTATTTTCTTATCATGAAAAAACTTTGTATTGTCTTTATAAATGCGAGTATTCTCGTAGGCATCATTACGAATTTCCTTCAATTCTTGGATGTCTAATTTCCTTGCCTTCCCTGGGGGTTCTAACTCCATGTTACACTGTTGAATAGCCCAATAAGCTTTATGTTCCAACTCTACCGGAAGATGGTATGCTTTGCCAAAAACAAGTCGATAAGGGGTCATTCCAATTGGTCCTTTATATGCCGTGCGATAGGCCCAAAGTGCGTCATTAAGTCAAAGAATCCAATCCTTTCGATTGGGCCGGACTGTTTTCTCTAAAATAAACTTTATCTCCCTGTTCGAAACCTCTACTAGGCCATTCGTTTGGTAATGGTAGGCTGTCGCTATACGATGATAAACTCCGTATTTTGACAATAGTGCCTCCATGACTTTGTTGCAAAAATGGGTGCCACGATCACTGATCAGAGCTCGAGGTGTGCCAAACCTAGAAAAAATAGTTCGTTTTAGAAACTCCACAACAGTTTTAGCATTATCATTACGAGTAGGCTTTGCTTCTATCCACTTAGAAGAATAGTCTACTGCAAGAATTATATACGTTTCTAAACGAGGAAATAAATGGGCCTATGAAATCAATGCCCTATACATAAAAAAATCTCACATACATGAATCGGGGATAGGGGTATTTGATTTCGTTTAGTGATGTTACCTGTATGTTGGCATTTATCGTAAGACTTACAGAAATTATATGCATCCCGAAAAATTGTGGACCAATATAGCGCACACTCTAATACCTTGTGAGCAGTCCGTTTAGGGCCAAAGTGACCTCCGCAAGCTTCTGTATGACAAAAAGTAAAGATGGAGGTTACATCAGTTTCTGAAACACACCGTCTTATTAGCTGATCTAAATAGTGTTTCCACAAGTATGGGTCATCTCAAATGTAATATCGAACTTCCCGTCTAAGTTTGTTCTTCACGGAATGTGCTAACTCAGTAGGCAACAAATCTGTGGTTATGAGATTTACTATATCCGTATACCATGGGTAATGAGCCTCGGTCGAAAATAAGCTCTCATCAGGGAACTCATCCTTTATAGGAGTGTCATCGTCAAGTATTTTTAACCTACTCAAGTGGTTGGCTACCAAGTTTTCGCACCCCTTTTTTTACGAATCTCGATGTCAAATTCTTGAAGTAGCAAAATCCATCTAATGAGCCTTGCCTTTGCTTCCTTCTTTGCTATCAAGTACCTGAGAGCTGCATGATCAGAAAAAATAATCACCTTAGATCCCAATAAATATGATCGAAATTTATCCAAAGCAAATACAACAGTTAAGAGTTCTTTTTCTGTGGTGGTGTAGTTGTTTTGTGCAGCATCTAGGGTTTTTGAGGCATAGCAAATGACATGAGGCTTTTTTTTTCTATCTTTTGCCCTAACACGGCTCCCACACTTCGTTCGCTTACATCGCACATAATTTCAAAGGGGTAGTTCTGATCAAGTGCTTGATTATCTACTTTTTTACCATATTCATCATATTCGGGTTCAACCGTCTTTGCTTCTCTCATCATGGTTTAGTGTTTTCCTCAAAGTAGATTCTGTGTGTGCATGTCAAAGTGTTTATCCCTTTTAAATCGGCAATGGTCCAGCCAATCGCCTCCTTATGATTTTCTAGTACCTAGATTAAACTTTCTTCTTCGAGCTTAGAGAGTTTATTTGAAACTATAATCAGCAGGGTATTACCTTTCCCCAAAAATGCATACTTAAGATGTTCGGGAAGCGGTTTCAATTCCAATTCAGGAGCCTACACAACAGAAGGTAAAAGTTTAGTGTTTGATAGAGACAGTAATTCACTAACAGATTCATAACCATCAAATATAAATTCAAATTTATCTTTATAAATAGACTTAAAAGTCTCCTCTACTAATGAGTCAATTATGTCGACACGATTTATGCTCAAAATTTCACTTGGATGACTAATGGCATCGTAAATATTAAACTTCACGATCTCTCCATCAAATTCTATTGTAAGTGTTTCACTTCGAACATCGATTTTAGTGCTAGCGGTACTAAGGAAAGGTCAGTCTAACAAAAGGTCTGAAGATCCAGGAGTGCTATCCTCCTTCATTTTTATTACATAAAAATCTGTAGGGAAAATAAATTCTTTAACTTTTACTAATACGTCCTCGAGGACTCCTTCGGGATGCACAATATACCTGTCTGCCAACTGAATGATAACGCCTGTTTTCGTCAAAAAACCTGCGTTAAGTGATTCATATATAGAATAAGACATTACATTTGTTGAGGCCCCTAAATCACACATAGCCTTCTTAATTCCCAAATGGCCTATCTTGCATGGTATTGCAAACATGCCTCTATCTTTACATTTCGCTGGCATTTTCTGCTGTAACACTGCAGATACATTCTCACCAACACTTACATTTTCATTACCTGTTAATTTTCGTTTGTTGGTGCAGAGTTCTTTAAGGAACGTGGCATATCGCGGAATTTGTCTAATGACATCCAACAGTGGTATATTGATCTCGACATTTCTGAATATTTCGAGGATCTCCTTGTCTTCTTTGCCCTTTCAACATTAATTTAATCGTCCTGGAAATAGAGGTTGAATTTTTGGCAATGGGGGTTTCGCTTGAACTTGTTCGTCATTTTCGAGATTTTTCTGGGCAATTTCTTGGCTAAGATTCCTGTCAGGAATTGGTTCCAATACCTTTCCACTTTGTAGCGTCACTGTATTCACGTTTTGTGTCGGGTTCGGTTCTGTTTGTGACGGTAGCTTCCCTTAAGAACTTATTTTCTCAATTGATGTGGTCAATTCTCTTATAGATGCCTCAGTTTTTTGTTGAAAATCAAGCATATTAGCTGCTAATTTATTGACCAAAGTTTCCAGAGAATTACCTGAATCTCGTGGCTGTTGTGGAACTCGATTTTGGTATGGCTGGTTATATCGTGGATTGGCCCTATAACTCAAGTTAGGGTAGTCCCTCCATCCTGAGTTGTAGGTATTGGCATAAGGATCGTATAGCCTTTGTGGTGGCCTAGGGAAATTTCCCAGAGCATCTAAATGAGCCATAGTATCATCATACAAACTGGGACATGCATCAGTTGTATGTTCAGGTGTAACACATATTCCGCATACTCGGGCTGGTTTTTCTTTTTCTGCAAAAAGAAAGTTCACAATATTAGTAAGTTTGTCAACTTTATCTTCTAAGGTTGAATTACTTAGCTGGTGAACCCTTCTAGAGGGTTCAGGATTGGCTTGGAATTGCTGAGTATTTACAGCCATCGTGGAGATCAAGTCTCTTGTTTGCTGGGGAGTCATGTTGACCAATACTCTTCCACTAGCGGCATCCACCATGTTCCTATCCATGGGTTTCAGACTTTTATAAAAATATTAGAGAAGAGATTATTCTGTTATACCGTATTGTGGGCAGCTCGCACACAGCTTCTTAAATTGCTCTCAATAGTCGTAAAGAGACTTTGCTTCTTTTTGCCTTACTCTAACGATCTCTCTTCTTAACTCAGCTGCACATGATTCTGGAAAAAACATGTTAAGAAATAATTGAGAAAGATCAGCCTAAGTGGTAATAGATCCAGGAGGTAAATAAAATAGCCATTCCCTAGCTGAAACTGCTAGGGAAAAAGGGAAAGCACGCAATTTAATTTGATCCTCAGTTACCCACTGAGGTTTCATACTAAGACAAACCATATGAAACTCTTTCAGATGTTTGTGAGGATTTTCGTTTTACAACCCACGAAAGGTCGGCAGTAGATGGATTAAACCTGACTTTAGTTTAAAATCAGTATCCATAGTAGGATATACGATGCACAATGGCAGTTATTCTGTCAGAGCTTCGGCCAGTTGCCGAATCGTTTGAGCCATTGGTTAATGTGCTAGATTTGGGTTTTCGTTAACCCTAGTGTTAAGCACTTCTTCTAGGGAATCGTCTTTTACTTTTTCACCTTCATATGTTTGAGTAGGGTTTTCGTTAACCCTAGACTCTACTTCATCGTCGATTCCAATGTCTGGTGGTGGGTTACTCTGAGTCCCAACCACTCTTGACTGCTTTTTCCGTAACTTTGTTTCCTTGCGATTGACTTTCGCAGTCTTCTCTATTTCCGAATCAAACGCAAGAGTACCTGAACCAGATCTGGTCATAAGAAACAAAGAACAAGATTAGTACGTTACTGGTCCCCGACAATGGCGTCAAAATTTGATGCGGTCGTTGAGAGCACCAAATATATCCTATCCCTATAAAATACTGAAAATAATAAAAATAATAGTATAAGGGAAGTAGGGTCAAATCCTCAGGGATCGAATTTGCACAATTGCTTGTTCCTCGAAATCCTGATCAGAATCGTGCCCAAGAAAACCTACGTACCTGAAAAAAAAAATAGAACTAAAAGTTTTGATTTGGGAAAAAGTAAAATAAAAACAGAATTAAAAGTTTTGATTAAAATTCTGAAAATGAAAATGAAAATAAAAGAAATAAATAAAGTTGAGGAAAATGTGTTCTTATGGAGAGATTCCAGCCTCCGGTTGTCTCGATCTGCCTTGGGTTCACTCCTCGGCTTTTAGGTGATCATTCTCAAACAGAATAAGTCAGTTATAGTGGAAGAGGACGCCTACGACCACCAGCTTCAAGAATTTAGACTTACGATTTAACGGAACCTGACTCTAGCCGATGATCGCTTCTGTGGGATCATCTTATGCTAGATCATCACTTCTCAATGGCGAATCCCACGTCATTTTGTCTCTTGGGCTCGCCAACCTTTGACGCAGTAAGCTAAAGAACCGACTGTGCAACCTTCCCAAAATATACAAAGCGGTCGTTCCTTGCACACGTTGAAAAGATCACTTTTTAAGAGACATGGACGGAAGCGTCAGCCCAGTAATACGGAGAAATGATGAATACTCGTTGAGAAGGCTAAGTATAAATTTTAAGCCTCATGAACCCTTTTGGGGAACTTTGACAACCTTCGACTAGATAAATTTAGTGGCTCATGGTTTTTGGGAAAAAGGAAATAAGTGTAATTGAAATAGAATTTTTATTGAAAATATAGAAAGAACAGAAATGTTAAACTTTATGGGGAAGAGAGTGTTTACAG
Organism: Gossypium anomalum; assembly: GCA_025698475.1. Classification (NCBI taxonomy): domain Eukaryota; kingdom Viridiplantae; phylum Streptophyta; class Magnoliopsida; order Malvales; family Malvaceae; genus Gossypium; species Gossypium anomalum. Next base: position 26,667,639 of record CM046966.1, read on the forward strand.
CAAAAGATGGATCAAATTTGTGTCACTCCATCCCCTATTTATAATACTAAGAAACCTAGTCTATTCCTAATTAAATTCTAAAAGATAAATACAAATAAATAAAGATAATTAAAGATAAATGAAAATAAATCCTAAAATTAAATCCAAATAATAATCCTTAATAATTATCCTAATATAATTAAACATTAAATAGAGTCTTGTGCTATAAAATCTCTTTTTTTGCACTTTTGCCCTTATATCTTCCATACTTGCATTTTTGGCACAACTTCTCTCCTACTTCACATGTTGGCCCAATTTAACTTCAAGTTCACGTTTTTAGCCCTCAAATTCCATTTTGCCTTCAATTTAGTCCCTGAAAGATAAATGACCATAAATAGCTCAAATTAGTAGGGTCATATTCAAAATAAACATGCAATTAGCACATAAAAATATGTCGTTCTAGAGTATTATCATCATTTAACAATAAAAATTAATAAACTATCAATTAACATCACAACCACATCAATTTTATTGATGGCATATCCCTCAACCTTAAATAGTTTTGCAATTTAACCCTCAAGTTAAGTAGTTTAAGCTAAAATGAGTTCAAAAACATAAAAATTACTAAAAACGGGTCTTGAATACATACCATGCAAGTGAATTAACAAAAATCTAAGCTTTTCTCCCCTTTTGAATGATGTTTTCGGTTAAACTAGAAAAAGAAAAAGAGATGATAGCCTTTATTTTATTTATTTCATGTTTATTTGATTATTTACTCTTTTGCCTTTATATTATAACTTAAATACTAACACAAACATGTCCATATTTGTCCACTATCAACATATATGGTATAATTACCATAAATTTCATTAGCTTTCCTTTCCACAGCCAAATAACCCATTAAACTAATATAATTTAACTTTTTCTTCTATTACAATTTGGTCCTTTTTACCTAATTAACTATTTAAACTTCAAAATTTCTTAACGAAACTTTAATACGACTCTAATATAACCCCATGGACCTTAAATAAATATTAAAATATTTCTCCTTCGCTGGAATCGTGGTCTCAAAACCACTGTTTCCAACACAACTAAAAATGGCCTGTTACACATATGGGTGTGTGTGAGGCCGTGTAGGCCATACGGTCGTGTAGGCCCAATTCTCAAAAATTTACTCTAGGGTTATATTTGTTATGCAAATCAAATTTAGCCCTTCTGTAGGGTATGTATGGTATAATTTGTGTATAAACCATGATTTCTGGTGCTCTATTCTATTAAATGTGACTTATAAACGCATGAGATATATGTTATATGTAATAGCATGATGTGCTTTATGCTAATATGACCTGAATAAGATGTGCATAACATGTATGTCATACATGCATTCGATATCTGTTTAATTTTGCATGTGCATTAGGGGATTATGATTATGAAGGAAGTTTTGGCAATTTAATTTATCTGCCTTATTTGGTGGCTCAATCACGTGTATCTATTTTTGGCGGATTACTGCGTAATGATCTAGCAGCTAGATTGCAAATTTTCTAAAAAATGACTCACGATCACTTAGCGATGTGTAGGGTTGGATGGGTATTTAATACCCTAACTAGTGTGTAGGGATGGTCAAAGATGGTGTGTAGCGGATGGGGGTAGGATCAGAATCTGTATGTTATGCATTTGTTTCTATATCTGTATTTGAAATATATCTGGTTGGTATCTGAACTCTTATTTGCTATAATATCTGATGAATCATTTGTATATGATTTATTGTTTAAAATAAGTTACACACTAAGCTCGTAAGCTCACTTTCTATTTGTTTGCTATCAGGTAATCCATAGACTTAGGGCAGATCAATGCAACAGAAGCTTAGTTATTTATTATTATTGTGTTTCTTTTAACTTGATTGTATCTGTTTTGCTCGTGGATCGTTTTTGGACTTTTGGGATTGTTTTTAAAGTTTGGATTTTATTTTCCATTTTAAAATTGTTTTAACGTTTAGATTATATTAATTCTATCTGCAAAATGTTGGATTTTCAATAACAAACCGTGTTTTCTAAAGCTGAATTTAACTAAGAAATTCTGCTGCAAACTTAAGTGTTTTATAAATATATATAATAGAAAATTTTAATGAAATAGTTAAGAGAAGTATTTTTCCAAATAAACTGGAATTTTTGTTTATCACAAGCTAGCACTATTTTTACAAGTCTCAAATGGCTTATGGATTTTTAAATAATTGTGGTAACATATCCAGATCTGGCCATAACATCTAGGACGGGTTTGAGGCGTTACATTCAATGAATAAATTCTAACTACCTATAATTACTCTTGATATACTTACTAAGTTCCTTGAGCTTAACATGTTTCTTTCAACGTGTAGGTGTAGAACATTTAGAGGAAAATAGAAGAGAAACAACTCCGACTCATCTCATCACATCTCCCGACCAAAGGAAGTATCAAATTTTACATTTTGGTATAGTCTTGGCATGTACATAGGAACCATTGAAAGTACTTTATGAGTTTAGGAATTAAACTTTTGGGGTAATGAACCTTGATGATGAATTGTTGTATTTTGGGTATGGTTTTAATAGCTTATAATGATAGAAAAAATTGGTAATGGTTGAAAATGGTGTAGCTTACTGCAGGTAGTTTCTGGTATGAGCCAATTCTGTATTTTTTTTAACATCAAACATTATATAGGTATCGATACCTAAGTTAGAGTATCGATACTTGTTACAAGGTACTGATACTTTAGTGAATGTATCGATACTATTTATTCCGATTTATTTTTTTTCAAACATCTAAGCTCGAAACCGTTTAGGATATCGATACTATATAATTTGGTACCATTACCTTATTGTGGGTATCAACACTTTGAGTTTCCATCCAAATTTTCTAAAATATTGAAGCTAAATTTGGCATCAATACCATAAAATTGTATAGCCAAGGCACCGATACCAATAAATTGGTATCAATATTTTACATTTTGAATAAAATAAAAATTTGAATAAATAATTAAAAATTTTGTATTGGGTAGTGGGTAAATCTAAACTTTAAGTGCAAGTACAATATTTGTAAACGGTATGAATCTAGTGTAGTCACCTTAGCGACAAATGTGATATTCAAAGACTTTGATCGGATTAGCGTACGGGTTAAGAGGTATTACAATATACATCTAACATATACATTTAAGAAGTAGAAATTCAATCATTCATAATATGATTCGATAATCACAATATCAATTTCATCATCTCAAGTTTTTAAAGAAAAATACGTTTACTTGAACATTTATTTTGTATTCAATTATATGTGTTCAATTGTTTCAACTAAGTAACCAAAGAAACGAAATAATCGAAGATGAATTGTTAAAAGCACAATTTGCAAAAACTATTCGATGGTTATTTTTCTCTTGACCGAATGCTAAGACAACAAAGGAAGGTTTTTCTTTTCTTCTTTCAAGTTTGGACCACACTAAGTGATAAAAATGACTTATGTTTTCTCTCACCCACTTATGGTTGTATATATGTATATGTATATGTATATGTATATATATAGTTTAATGAATTAATTAACTTAAAAATTTTAAATTATCCATTAATGTTAACCATTACTAATATATTATAATGTGATCGATAGTTAGTCAACTTAATCATTCCAACCCACTAATTCAACATAGATTTGCTCAAATTGTTTTATAGTCTCTTACCTAATTTCTAACTAAATCCCTTCTCATTTTCTAAATTAAAAATTCAATAATGATTATACTTTTCTAATTTAATCCCTATACTATAATTATCAATCAATTCATTCTAATTCTACTAAATAATTTGATCTATTATTATTGTAGATAATACATTAATTTTCACTTCTAGACCTAACCATCTCGTTTTAGCAATTGACTCGAAAATTAGGTTTTTCCGACACTATTAAAAATTAGGTCATTACAAAATCTATTTTTAGAATAACAAAATTTTTCTCAACAACATTTTGAAACTTTGAATGTCTCAAATCTTTTATAAATAAATATATTATAACATGTTTAGTCTTTTATAACACATAAATTATTTTTTATAATATACTTTTTTCCATAACTTTAGAATTTTTTTAGAATTTAAACAATATAATTTTTTTGTTATAACTTTATAAAATACACATAAATTACTTTTTAGAATGTAATCTTTTTAAGATTTATAATATAACTTTAGAAATTTTTTACCATAATCATCCTAAACACTCATACATGTTCATACTTATAATATATTTTTTTTATAACTTAAACTTGTATAACAAATAATTTCTTGATGTTAAATCATGTATAAGTGTTTGGAAAGCCATAGGGTAATTGAATTCGAGTGTAATTATCCACATAATTACTCCAATTACACCCAATTTAGTGAGACCCGTCAATTATAATGGTCACCCAAACATGTCACATGTATATAATTACAAGCAATTATACTCAAATCCATTTACTAGGTGGTTTTCCAAATACTACTTTAGCTTTACTCATGATTTTAGGATTTGAAGGTTGATCTAATTATCACCAATATTGTATGCCTCAACTATAAATTTCATGTTTTTTTTTTTAAATATTTTTTGAATTTTTATTATAAGTTTTTGAAATTTTAATATTTTTATGTAATTTTATTTTTAAATTTTTTACTATTTTTAAATTTTTATGTATTTTGAGATTTTTTTAAAATTTTAAATTATTTTTTGAATTTTGATTAAATTAAAAGAATGTGAAAAAATTGAATCCAAATTTGTTTTAAAAAAATAGAACTAAATTGATAGATTATGTAAAATGTTAAGGGCTAAATATGTTATTGTACCACTCAAAAGAAATCCACATCAGTATTTTCGTCTAGTGACCAAAGCATTTTAACAAAGAGTGACTAAAAAATGAAATTAAGTAAACAAGAGTGACTAAATTAATAAAAAATAAATTAAATAACCAAAATATATTACTATTTAAATACTTTTCCCTTCTCCTTTATTTCGAATTATAGAGTAAATTTTGATGATTGTACATTTAAAATGAGTATAAAGAGTTTTTGTTAGAAAAACAAGTAGAATGATATTGTTTTTTTTTTTGAAATTATAACTGATACTTTATTGATGGAAGAAGTAATAAATGTAGTAATAGGCCTTAAAAGAAACAACTTACAGTTGTTTACCTCCTAATAGGCACCGGAGCGGTGCACCAAATAAAACCAAATAAATAAATAAAAGAAATAAAAGAAAACGGTCCTTTCAGTCATTAAAAAATTAAAACAAAACCAGACCTTATTACCTTTCTTCTTTTTCATTGCACACCAGATCAATCTTGTATCAACTACTCAACATGACCGAAACCACCCAAAATCAAGCCTAATACCTTCATCATTTCGGCCAAAGCACAAGTTCATCGGACAATAGATTATTGCAAAGTTCGGACTCTAATTCATCATCTATCCTTCTTCTCCATTACCTCTCCTTTCGCTGTTCACCAGTCCTTCCACCGCCTGCGGAACCTCCTCTATCCAGTATTGGGGGTTTTCATACCGATGCCCTTCCATCGCCATCCCATGAGCTGCCTTATTAGCTTCCCTTGGTATGTGCCTGAACCTCACACTCCTGAAAATATAGGCTCTTCCCTTAATTTCTTTCACCAAACTACTTATTTCAGATTTATCTTCTTCTGCAGTGTTTAACTTACGTATAATCGTTAACGAATCTCCTTTAATGCAAATATCATGAAAGCCCATTTCCTCTGCCATAGAGACAACTTGCAAGCACGCCCTTGCCTCGGCCATGACCGGACCTGAGATATACGCCCATAGAAAGGTACATGCTGCCATTACCAAACCATCTTTATTTCGCGCTATGACTCCTGAATTAGATCTTCTCGTGTGTTGGTTGAACGTAGCGTCGAAGTTAATTTTTATTGTGTCATTCCCTGGTGGACTCCAGTCGTAATTGCCGACTACCTGTACACTCCTCATCGTAACCTCCATGGCTGTAATTTCTAGGCAATAAGCTTTGACAAAGCTCACTACTTCATTGACTTGTTCGCGGGCCCCTTCATGGTAAATTTTATTCTGATTATACCAAATAACCCAATAGGCAATAACTCTAATTTTACGTTCTTTATTGTTCAGACTATTGAACTCCATATCTAACCACTTTTTCCAATTTGGTTCGTCGTTGTATGGTGAGACTGTCCCCCCAACCCCCTCAAGACCTATTGCGAAAAGAGACAACCTCTGAATAGGTGGCTAACAGTTTCCTCCTCTGCTTGACAAACTGGACATAGAATGTTTGCTGCCAAATTTCGAAGTTTTAAATTATATAATGTAGGGATGTAGTTATTAACTATTTTCCACATGTTTATTCGTATTTTATTTGGCACTTGGAGTCCCCATAGTTTTGTATAGAACGAAGCCGTATACTCAGTCTGTAAACTAGTCCCCTAGGCTGTAATCTGCCGTTTGTAACCACTTTTCACTGTGTACACCCCTGTATTGTCGCCTCTCCAAACTAAAACATCTTCCGGGTTATTATACGCTAGCGGAATCAGCATAATGTTTTGAAGCAGCTCCTCTCCAAGCAACCCTCGGATTGTATCTTGCTTCCAGGTATTAGTCTCTCTGTCGATTAAGTTTGAGACTTTAGTATATCGTATGTCTATATACCGATCTTTTATTCTGTCATTTCTGGGTCCTGACAGCCATGCATCATTCCATATGTTCACTGCATCACCGTTCCCGATTCTCCAACCAAGCCCCTCCTCGAGAAGACATCTAGCTCCCTAAATACTTCTCCAGGTATACAAAAGGTAATACCCTAAACCTGCATTCATGAAATCTTTTTTTGAAAAGTATTTCGCTTTCATTACCCGTGCCAACAAGCAATTCGACTGCGTAATAATCCTCTAACCCTGTTTCAATAACAAAGCCGTATTGAACTTCGGTAAATCTTTAAAACCTAAACCACCCATCGCCTTTGGGACACACATATCACTCCACTTGCACCAATGTATACCTTTGTTTGATTTAGAGTTATGCCACCAAAACCTGTTCATAATGCCCTCTAGCTCTTGACAAAATAAAACTGGTAGCTTAAAACACTGCATCACATAAATTGGTAGCGCTTGTAATACTGATTTTAGAAATACCTTCTTACCCCTTGCCGACAAGACTCGCACACTTTAATTATTTATCAGCTTAACAAAACGTTCTTTGATATCAACGAAAGCATGTTTTTTCCTCTGACCCACCATGGTTGGCAACCCCAAATATTTTTCTAGATTACTAAAAATCCTTACCCCTAAGATACTTCCCACCTGGTTTTGCATTTCATGGTCAGTATTATTGCTAAAATAAATAAGAGATTTATCAAAATTGACCAGTTGGCCCGACATCATTTCATACTCTTCATCACCTTCTTCATGTTATTCGCACCTTCAACGGATGCCTCTCCAAACAATATATTATCATCAGCGAAAAACAAATGTGTCACCAAAACACTACCTCTGCCCACCTTTGTTGCCGAAATTCTCCCCTTCTCTTTAGCTATTTCTATTAGACGTGAAAATCCTTTAGCACAAATAAGGAACAAATACGGACTTAACGGGTCCCCTTGTCTTAATCCTCTTTGCGGCTGAAATTCTTCTCCACTTCTTCCATTAATCACCATTAAGTACTCTACACTAGAGATACATTTCATTATTAATGCAATCCACTATTTGCAGAATCCCATGCTACGTATCATTTTTCCAAGAAATACCCACTCAATCCTATCGTACGCTTTGCTCATATCTAGTTTTAGTGTAAATCTTTTCTTCAATGCCCCTCTTCGTTTCTTAAAGGATTGTAGGATTTCATAGGCCACCAGAATATTGTCAGTAATTTGTCTTCCTGGAACAAACACTCAGTGTAGTCAATACAGTAATGCGGTACATGGTTGAATCTATTAACTAGCACCTTCGATATGATTTTGTAGATAACGTTGCACAGGCATATAGGGCGAAATTGGCTCATTGACTTTGGCGACTTTACCTTAGGAATAAGGACGATACTTGTTTTGTTAACCTCCCCCATATCTCTTCGGCTGTTCAACACATCCAGACAGTATTTGATAACTTCATCCCCTATAAGTGCCAATATTTCTGATAAAATAGTGTCGGATACCCATTATTGCCTGACGCTTTAAGAGGACCAATAGATTTCGTAACCCCAACAATCTCTTCAGCCTTAAATTCTGTCATTAGTTCTATATTAAGATCATTCGTAATGCATGGTGTCAATGACCCAAATAATCTATCATTAGCACTTACCTCCGATGCTAAGAACAAATTCCTAAAATAAGTTGTTGCTATTGATAAAACTTCGTTATCATCTGTCACCCAATCCCCCGCTTCATTTTCCAGCCCCTTAATTAAAATTTTCTTCTTCCTGTATGACACACATGTGTAAAAATACCGTATTTCTGTCACCCATTTGAAGCCAGTTGACTCTTGCCCTTTGTTCTCAAAAAATCTCCTCCTTATCTGCTTCGCAGTTTAAATCTAATTTAATCTCTGTGACCTCCTCCAGCACCTCCTCACTTATCTCGCAAACGCTCAATTCAACTAATTTAGTGTTTAGCCTTGCAGTTTGATGATCCCTAATTCTTTTATCCTTTGTTGCCCAGGAGCTCAAGCTCAACTCCAACTCCCTTAACTTTACCAAAAAAGTCTTTTTTATTCAAATTCCACTCATACCTTAATCGCTCCTCAAAATCTGAATGCAATGTCTAATTGACGTTGAATCTAAATTACTGATGTTGATCCCCAGCGTTCAGCCTTCCATCCCTATCTGTATAAACCAATACCGGACAATGATCTAAAAAACTATCTTGTAAGTGGCTCACCCTATATCCTGGAAATAAATTCCACCACCCAGGATTTGCTACTCCTCTATCCAACCTCTCCCTAATATTGTTACTAATCAGACTGCCTCTTTCCCATGTATACCATTGCCCACAGAACCCAAAATCATTCATCTCACACTCTTCCAAGACTTCCCTAAACGCAAACATTTATCTTTCCTCTCTTACTCTTCCTCCTTATTTTTCGTAGGAGAATAGGATCTCATTAAAATCCTCGGTAATCAACCATGGCTTGTTATTTCCACGCTTCAAATATCTTAATAATTTCCATGACTCCTTCCTATCTTGTTCCACCGGTGATCCATAAAATCCTGTAAAACTCCAAATATCCCTTCCAGATTCTTCTTCTACCTCCACATCAATATGCGACTTTGAAAAAATCTTTAGTGTTAAATTCAAACCTTCCCTCCAGCCTAGGGATAAGCCCCCTCTCGTTCTAGCCGCATCAACATTAATACTATGACTGAACCCGCATTTTCTTTTTATTGCCTCCATTCTTTTACTCGTAACCTTTGTTTCTATGAGAAACAAAACTTGGGGCTTAACTTGTCTCAACTTGTTCTTGAGACGTCTAACTGTCCGTGGTTGCCCCGAACCACGAACATTTCAGCTAAAAAATTTTATTGTGCTCAGTCGGCCAACTTATTAGTGGCCGCCGATATCACATTTTCTGAACATAACCCGCCGATATCAAATTTTTTGAACCTAACTCCATTGACCCTCTCCCCATTTCTAGATAAGATCTTTGTCGCTTTTTACCATCAATAAATCCTACTGGTGAATCTTTCATCTCCACCCCCTCCCCCTCTCCCTCCCCCTCCCCCCGTACCATAACTTGTTTCGAACTATCAATCTTACCCTTTTCCTTAGCAGCCCACGGCTGTTTAGTAGACTGACCCATTGTTCTCATTCCCTCACTATGATCGCCATTATTAGTTACATCTACTCCAAACACCCTTTCCCTTCTTTCCCCATCAGTTTCCATACGAACCCACTTGTCAGTTTCATTCTCCTCTTGTAGCCATTTACTTGCGACCTGCCGTCCCCTTATAGGAGCAGCACTCAACGATAGATCCCACCTAAACTCCATCTGTTGATTTCGTAATGTTAGGCAAACCTGACAAAAGCTTTCCCCATGCCCAAGCCGACCGCAAAGAAAACAAAATAGTGGTAATCTCTCATATTGAAATAACGCATATGTGAATTTGTTCGAGCCTATTTCGATTTTCTTCTTCCTCTTAAGTGGAAGTTGAGTGTCGATAATAACTCTGATCCTCATATATAGACTGACCCCCCTCGTCACCAAGGATGCATCATATTCCAAAAAATTTCTGATGAAGTCCCCAATCTGTCGTGTTATTCCTTCCGTAGAAAAACCAATTGATAGATTATGGATTTGTACCTAGAACATCATTTCCCAAAGGGGAACCATATTAGGTTCTTCATCCTTAATTAACCGGTGGAAAATAATCAGATGATGATTAAAGAACCATGGCACACCATCCAAAACTCTCTGCAAATCTATTTCGCTATAGAATCTAAATAAAATCTGTTTGTCTTCCATCTCCATTATTGAGACCCCTCTCAAAGGATGTCACAAATCAACTAAAGTATTTTTTAAAGCCGGAAAGTGTACCATACTGTCCGAAAGAGCTCTTCCCACCAAACATAATTCGTAAAGATAACCTTCCTCATCGTGGCCACCCAACACCATCAAGGGATCTTCCTCGTCATCCATGATATTGAGATTAGCGAGATCTTCATCCATGGTATTAGCACCAGCCATGCAGCCTCCTTTTGCCTTAAGAAACCATATCCCTTTGATCGAAAACAAACCCTGCAGCTAACCCTAAAATTGAAATCGTGCTACACAGCAGACCAAAAAACCCTAACGCGTGCTAGCAAAGCAGGCTTTCACTTGATGTAAATCAAATAAACAAAAATTGAACAAAAAATCATAGTAAATAGATTAGAAGGGCAGAATAAGTATGTTAGATTAGGGTATTAAAAAAAGTTAGAGTTTTTTAAAAGGATACTGTTTGAAATTGTGTTTCAAATGCTATTCGTTTTATGATATTGATTTAATTTTTAAATATGATATAGTATTTTTACCCGTACTTTTAATTTTATGTTTACTGCTTTTATATATTAATTTGACCACATACATGAAATTAGAAATCGAGTTAAATGTAACTTTTTAAATTAAATTACAATGATTGAAAATATGACTTCTAACTTAAAATGTTACTTTATATTTCGAATTAAGAGAAAATATTTAATACACTATTAGTAGAGTTTTTAGATTCCACGAGTAGAATTTGAGGTTGACAAGTATCCTATAAAAGTATAATAAAATATTAAAAATAAGTATTTTAAAAATGAGATACATGTCAATTTTTTAAAGTTATTTGTGGAATAAAAAAAATTACACCAAACTAAGAACCGAAAAAAGAATGTCTAAGGAAATCCCCTCTTCTTTGTCTCCGGCTGTTAATAGAGACGATGGGGATCCCTACTCTGTTCAGAATCAGACCACCAAGAAAGTGAGGCTTAAGAATGGAGATGAAGCTTCAGAAGATATGGTTAGGGACCCTAATCTGACTACAACGCCCTCGTGGAAGGATAAGCTATTGGGTGGAAATTTGAACCATCTTATAATGGAATGAAATGTTTCTTCCTTTGGAAGAGATAATGCATGCGATGGTGATTTTGATTTACAAGCAGGCGATATGAAAACATCCATCATCAATGGAGTTTCGGCCATTAATTTTTCTGACCGGGTTAAAGAAATTATGTTCAAAGAAATAGAATTAACTGTGGTTATCAAGCTCTTAGGGTGAAATATTGGTTACAATACTTTACATAATCGCATTACTAGTATTTGGAAACCTATTTCCTCGTTTCATCTCATGGATATTGAGAATGGTTATTACTTGGTGCGTTTTGTGAATAAGGTTGATTATGATTGTATCTTATCGTAGGGACCTTGGATAATCTTTGGGCAATATCTCACTGTTCAACCATGGACAAAGGACTTTAGCCCTTCGCAACCATATCCCCATATGGTTTTGGCTTGGATTCTGCTGCTAGGTCTCTCAGGGTTTTTGTTTCGTCGAAAAATTGTAGAGGCTATTGGGGGGCTTATCAGAAAGGTTGTCAAATTGGACTTCTAGATGGATAATAGGTCCATAAGTCATTTCACTCGCCTTGCAGTATTCTTGAATATTGAGAAGCCCCTAATTTCTCAGGTCTTAGTTAATGGCGTCGTTTAGAGGGTGGAGCATGAGGGACTCCCTATTGTTTGTTTTGGCTACGGTAAATATGGACACGTGAAGGAATTATGTTCGACGGTGGTTGCGGATCGTACCTTTGACCGCCCGTTAGAGTTAGCGAATGTTGGGTCGGCTGCGGCTACTGGTGGTGTTGCTGAAGAAACGGGACGAAAGTTTGGTCCATGGATGTTGCTCGAGTGTAGATCTCAGTGAGGTTTGAGGAATGGGCGAGGCATTATCAGAGTGAACAATAGAGTGATTAACGGATCCAAAAATCATAAGGAGACGTTAAACTCACGTTTTTCAGTGTTAATGGAAGGGGATAAGAATTATGATATACTCGCTGTAGTTGATGATAATTTGTCGGTGAAAGATGCTGAAATGAATGTTGAGAGAGCGGGGGTTATTATTACTAGGGTTGGAGACAAAAATTTGAGAGATTTAGACTCTTCTGTTGGTCCAAGCAGCAAGCCCATTTCGAGCGTTGGCTCTTCTAAGAGGAATGCTACGATAAAGCTGGTTTTAATAGGTTCGGGTCATCCAAGAGTTGGGCCTACGGTGGAGTCTGTTAAGCAAGATTTTCTGGGCCAAGAGAATATAAAGGAGCAAGAGGAAAATATAGAGAAAAGACCAATAATGAGTAATGGGAATGCACAGGTTTCGAATGAAAATCCCTCTACTAGTAATTTTATTTCTAATTCTATTTTAAATTTTAGTGTTGTAAGACCTTCACCTCAATTGTCTTCGGGTAAGAACGTGATTCTGACTGATATTGATCGTGGTGATTTTCCTATTGAGGCTTAGGAGATTTAAATGTTGGAATTTTTAATAACATAAAAGCTCATTTTAATCCTGATTTTGAAGGCTCTGGGGGTTCTCCTGATCCTATTTTTGATGGTGTTTTGGACCCCAGGAAACATTCTGCAATTAGTTTTAAGGATAATTCTCACAAGAAAGAAAAAAATATTTCGGTCAATTTATCCTTGGGAAGGAAAGGTGACGGAATTTCCATTCCTAAAGAAAGGCGTGGTGGTAAAGATTCCTTTGGGAGTAGTAGTTGAAAAGTTTCCAATGAGTTGTGTGGCCGGGGGAAGTCATTTCAAAGCTTCCGAAAACTCTAGAGTACCGTTAACTGAATCTATAGAGGAAATGGCTAAACTCATTTAAAATCCGAATCTTAGTAATGACATTAACTCTGATTCAGATGGCGTGATCTTGATTACGGATGGGGATATTGTCTCTCGACAGAAACAGTTATGTTTCCTTATTTTTTTTTATGAATTTTACTACATTTTCTTGGAATTGTTAGGAATGTGCTAGCGATAAGTTTCCTCATATTTTTCAAGAGTATAATCGGGAATATAGGCCTGATATTATTAGTTTGCTTTTTAAGAGGCTTGACTGGGCTCTGGGAAATGATGCTTGGGTCAGCATTTTCTAAATAGTTTGGTCACCCATCTTTCAAAAATTAAGTCTGATCATAGGCCTCTTCTCCTTTCTTTAAATCTAAAGATTATTCTTCCTAGAGGTAGGCCTTTTAGGTTTTTGGCAGGTTGGGTTGAGCATCTGGATTTTGGAAAATTTGTAGAAGATAATTGGGGTTTCTCTGGTGACATGACAGCTACTTTAAGTACTTTCTCCCGTGATCTTAAAGATTGGAATAAGTCGGTCTATGGTTACATCACTTTTCAGAAAAAGTTTATTGTTAAGGAGCTTACCAAAATTTAGAAGATTATGGATCTCTCTAGTTCTAACCGTCTAGCTCAAGTGGAATTAAAGATTTGGCAGGAGGTAGAGAACGTTCTTCGTCATGAAGAACTCCTTTGGAAACAAAAGGCTCATTGTGATTGGCTTCATCTCAGAGATCGCAATACTTAGTTTTTTCATGCTCGTATGTTGCGTCAAAGGAAGAATAGCCGTATTACTGCAATCCGTAATGATTGTGGGGACTGGATTTATGAGCCGAAAGATATTGAAGCTGAGGCTAATAAATTTTTTAAAAATTTGTACGGGGAGTTCCCTGGTCCTATGGGACGGTTGCCTCTTAGTAATTTTCCTCATCTTGGTCAATATGATATCTCCTTTTTGGGGAAGCAGGTAACTAATGAGGAAATTAAAAGGGATCTTTTTAACATGTCTCCTCTTAAAGCTCCGGGTAGTGATGATTTTCATGCACTCTTTTTCCAGAAGTAATGGAATATTGTTAGAGATGCAGTCTGTAATTGGGTTCGGAGTATTTTTAATGGGGTCAACATTGATGTTGAGCTGAATAATACATTAATTGTCCTCATTCCCAAGGTTGACAATCTTGAGGATTTTGCCCAATATCGTCCGATTAGCCTCTGCTCTGTTTTATACAAACTTGTGATGAAGGTTATTGCGAATCGTTTTAAAGTTATTTTTCCTAAGATTATTGGTCCCGAGTAGGCTGGGTTTATTGCAGGGAGGAATAATATTGACAATGTCATTATTGCCTAAGAGGTAATCCACTAGACTCGGAGCTTTTCTAGAAGAAAATGGATGACTATCAAGATTGACTTGGAGAAGGTCTACGACAGAGTACGATGGGACTTTATCAACGCTTCACTTTAAGCAGCCGGTATCCCTATTTTTCTCATAAATATTATTATGTCCTCTATCTCTAATTCTACGATGCAGGTTTTGTGGAATGGTGTTCCTCTGTCTAAGTTCAGGCCTGCTAGAGGAATTCGACAAGGATACCCGCTCTCTCTTTATCTTTTCGTATTATGCATAGATTGGCTTGGCCAAGTAATTCATTCAGCTATCTCGGAGGATGAATGGAGTCCCATTCGACTATCTCGGTCTGGTCCTCCTATCTCTCATTTATTTTTTACAGATGATTTGGTTATTTTCAGTAAAGCTGATACAAAACATAGTAAACTCATAAAGGCATTCTGGGTAGTTTCTGCGATTTTTCTGGTCATAAAATAAATGCTAGGAAAACAAACATCTTCTTCTCTAAAGGTGTGGAGACGATGGTGGCGGACTCAATTAGTTCTTTGTTTGGTTTCCAAAAAGTTCAGAATCTTGGTCACTACCTTAGAGTTTCGCTCTTTCATAACAGGGTGACTAATAGTACTATGCATTTCATTGTTGAGAAAGTTAGAGGCAAGCTCCAAAGCTGGGATGCAAAAAGATTATCCATTACTGGTTGCACCACTTTGGCACAGTCGGTTCTTCTATATATTCCTAGCTACTTTATGCAGTCCATGATGCTCTCTAGGAAAGTTAGTGATGAAATTGAGAGTTTGGTGAAGCAGTTCATTTAGGGTTCTTCTGAGCATAAAAAGGAAGATGCCTTTGGTTGGGCGGGACTCCATTTGTCAACCTAAATGTTGTGGAAGCCTTGGTTTACGAAAACTTCGAGACCAGAATATCTCGTTCCTGTTAAAGCTAGGTTTTAATCTTGTTACTAATAAAGAGGCCCTTTGGGTTTGGGTGATCAGGGCTAAATATCGTATGAAAGATACTCTTCCTGAAACTATTAAGCGAGACAGAAGTTTGTTTCTGTGGAATTCCTTACTAAAATTTGGTCGTTGCTTCAAGAAAACTTATGTTGGTCCGTTGGTAACGGGAGTCAAATTCGTTGTTGGGAAGATGTTTGGATTCCTATCGTGGGAAAGTTAATCAAGTTTATTCCAGCTAATTTTAATATTGACTCAAGGTGCTATCTTAATGATATGGTCAATGAGGATGGTTCGTGGAACCTTGATTTGTTCAGGCTTTGGATCCCGGAGGAATTGATCGAGTTGATTATGCAAGATAGAATCATTTGATGCCATAGTTAGTCTGGAAACTTCTCGGTCAAAAGCGCTTATAAGATTTGTAAGGGTGATGATTAGAATTTGAAGGATGAAAAATAGAAGTGTGTTTGTAAGACTCCAGGCCCTTAAAGAGTTCGTTTTTTTATTTGGTTGGTTTTTAAGCAGCGTCTCCTCAGTAATGTTGAAAGGGTCAAAAGAGGTTTAGCAGCCGATCCCTCATGCTCTACATATGATTCTCTTTCAGAAGATATTCTTCATATCCTCAGAGATTATAATGCAGCTAAGGATGCATGAAGCAAGGTCATATCAGGTAATTGTTTTGATGAATTTTCTCTCTTAACTTACAAGATTGGATTCTTTTGAATGTGCAGGATGATTTAGTGATCCCGGAGGGAGGAGCTAGCTGGGCTGGTCTTTTTAGAATTTTGATTTGGTGGCTTTGGAAGAATCGTAATCTTCTCATTTTTCAGGGTCATGCTTGAAGTTCGAGAAAGATTGTCAATAACTCTTTATGTTGGGCTACTCAATGTTATTCACCCTCAAGAGTTACTACCTGTGGTGGTCTTGGTCTTTCCTTGGAAGAGGAAGCTTATGGGTCTAAGATCTTCCTCAATACGAGATGGGCGATCTTGTTGAATCGGATACCGAATCTGCAGATTCTTTGAGGGGTTGCGAGAGATAGGAATGGACAGTGGCTCTTTGGTTTTAATCGATATATTGGAAAGTGCTCGATTTTCGAAGCTGAACTTTGGGACATTTTTGAAGGACTTAAGCTTGTCCAACGAAGAGGTCATGATTGTGTAATAATCCTATCGAACAGTCTGGACGTTATTCGGGCCATTCAAGGGAGTTGTCCAGCCACGTCGAATTTCGCTTTGATTAGGCGTATCCAGAGCATCTTATCTCAGGGAGTAAAATGCAGTAGCAGATTGTTTGGCAAAAGGAGCTCTATCTTCTACAGTGGATTTGCAATTCTTTGATATTCCCGAGTTCAGAATTTCTTAGATATTGACCAGTCTAGAGGTTTTGTCTCTGATCGTATGGATGTAATCAATTAGATGGTTTCTTTGTTTTTTTTTTTCACCAAAAAAAATTACACCAAACTAAATACAAATAGTTAAATTAATGTCATAATATTAAAAAAAATTATTAATTTCACTTCATATGAATTATTATTATTATTTTATATATTAGCTGTTGAGAGTGTTACGTGGAAATGCTGAGCATTCAACAAAAGGCACGGATACCATTCAGATTTTTTTAAAAATTCTTTAATTTTGAAAAATTAAAGAAATAAATAAAAAATTAATAATTAAGTTATTCAGTCAATCAAAAGATTCAAAACAAATCCAATTTAATCCTCCCCATTATCCAATAAGAAATCTATTATCCTAACCCAACCTTTTACTCAGTTATCCATACTCATCTAACCCTAAACCCAAATAATGGAAACAGGCAACCGATGGAATTGGTGAAACTAGGTCGACTCATTTCTTTCAATTATGAAACTAAAGCCTATCAATTTGAATTAATTTTCCCAATAAGAGTCAATTGAGTCTTGAAATAGACTCATCGGACAGTCCCTCATTTGGGCTTTCTAATGAAGTTTGAGCCATCGTCTCTGGTGCGATTTACCTTATCGACTGACAAGGGTAACAATAATGGATATTTGAAATATTTAAATAAAGTTATTATTATTTATTATCTTAATTTTAAATTGCTTTATTTTTATAAATAGAAGAGGTGGAGCCATTTTATAATTATTTCTTTACTTCAAAATGTTATACTGGATTTGAATTCGATGAAGGTTGATTACACAATAAATAAAATAGTTTCGCAAAACTATGAAACACATTAAAAATATTATTTTAGAGAAATATAACTAAATTGCTAAAGCGATTCAATATGTCAATTATTTATCCCATTTAGGAAAAAAGAAGAAGAAGAAAGAACCTTCATTCCCCCAAAACTCAGGGAATGACTAGCCTTAAAAATAGTGATAATTATGCTAATTTTCAATATACTCATGTTTCATCCACCCTAAATCTTGTCCCCTATAAACATTCATTACCACCAAATTTCCAACGTTAACAAAGCAACTCCATCTTATGGGAAAACATGGAAACAATCTTAAAACAAAACAAGCTTCTTGGTGAAGAGGAAAGCAAAGATAATTCTTTAATGGCAGTCGACGGTGACTCTCCTCCGCATTACAATGACGACTGTTCAACGTCTCCTTTCAGGAAATCTCCATGGTCGTCTCACGAATCCACTCATTTATATGCTTCGGCTGTTGAAGACACCAACAACGTCACTCCTAACGTGCTCATGGGTTCGTTGGTACGTGAAGAAGGGCATATATATTCCTTGGCTGCCTCTGGGGATTTGTTATACACGGGTTCCCATAGCAAGAACATTAGAGTTTGGAGGAACCAGAAGGAGTTTTCTGGGTTTAAATCCAATAGTGGATTGGTTAAAACCATAGTCATTGCTGGAGAGAAGATCTTTACGGGTCATCAAGATGGGAAGATTCGGGTTTGGAAGATTGCTAACAAAAACTCAGGTGTTCATAAACGAGTTGGTACATTACCAGCTTTTAAAGATTATTTAATAAGCTCCATGAAGCCAAGTAGTTATGTTGAAGTGAACAGCAATCGTAAGGCCGTATGGCTCAAACACATCGATGCTATATCTTGCCTTAGTTTGAATGAAGATAAAACGTTGCTTTACTCGGCTTCTTGGGATAAAACATTCAAAGTTTGGAGAGTTTTGGATTCGAAATGCTTGGAATCCGTTCAATCCCACGATGATGCAGTGAATTCCATTGTTGCAGGCTTCGATGGGTTAGTGTTTACAGGCTCAGCTGATGGAACGGTCAAGATTTGGAGCAGAGAGTTACAAGAGAAAGGAACCAAGCATATCTTTTCACAGACATTGCTGAAACAAGAATGTGCGGTTACGGCATTGGCCTTGGACCTTGTTGCTACAATGGTTTATTGCGGGTCATCGGATGGAGTGGTTAACTTTTGGGAAGGTGACAACCATCTCTTCCACGGTGGTGCTTTGAGAGGGCACAAACTGGCTGTTCTTTGCTTGGTAACAGCAGGAAACCTTGTGATCAGTGGATCAGCTGATATGGGGATTACCGTATGGAAAAGATCGGGGGCTGAGCATTTGTGCTTGTCCATGTTAGACGGCCATGCCGGTCCCGTTAAGTGCTTGGCAATAGAAAGAGATCCTGATGAATCAATCCCTGGTCAAGAGCGGTGGATTCTTTACAGTGGTAGCCTAGATAAGTCGGTCAAGATGTGGCGCATATCGGAAAGAGCCCCGCCGATGACACAATGGCGGCAGCAGTCTTACGCATCATCGGACACCAAACATCTACCGGCCACATTGCCAGCGAATCCCGCTTTCTCTTCCCAAGGTGGAGTTGGCCAAAGAAAGGAATAGTGGATTCTAAGGACTTGATTTGGTTGCTAGGTTTTCAAAGATAATAGGCATTTAATTAAGATGTTCATACTTCATACAAGAGTCAATCAAATCCATAAAAATGTATATATTGACTAACATTTCCTTCCACAAACAGTGCTGAACTTGAATTCTATATAAATACCAGGTGATGGATTTCCTCTGAATCATCAACTAATAAGAAACTTGTCAAATTCTCTTTAAATGCATGCTTTGAATGTACAAGTCTTGGGCAATTAATTCAAAGCAGCATTTGCGAATAAAAACAGACATCAATTAATGAAAGGCAGGGTTAGGCATTTCTTATTGGTTTGAACTTGGAAGTTGCCATGTATGATCAAGAAAAGTGTCGGTACCTTTCCCTGTGTAAGATTGAAACCAAGCACATATTGAGTTAAAACCCAAGCTTCCAAGGTTTCAAATAACCGTACGAAGGGACAGCTGGCATTCCGTTATATCGCAGTCAAGTTCAAGAGGCTTTATTAATTGCTCACAGGGAGGAAGATGTATGTTTCCCATATTAAAAGGATTGGAACCCAAAGGCGTTGATGCAGTAGGGAGATTCTGAAATGGGATGAAGAAAGGACCAACTTCAGCTCAATTAAGCACTCATTTTATTGCACTGCGACTAGGTGGTCCTCCTGTCTGATTTCTAGCCAATAGAAAAGGTCCTGTACATACTCTGCCCATGTAAATCAACAAGAGACGAGGGAGCTTATGTGCCTTGCCCCGTTTTAGTGCATCACATCGAGTGTCATGTTATGGTGCTTTTATTTGGTTACTAGCGTACAAATTCCAATGGAATAGTAAATCAACATATCATATGCAGTGAGGAGAAGATATATTTTTGTACAATACATTGTGTAAATGCCACTTTGTGCACCATTCACCACATTCTTTTGATGGCTAGATTGTAGGTCGGGTCTAGCCAAGCTCCTCAAATACAATATCAAAGCTCGTTTCTAAGAAAATATCCACTTATCTCCTTGAGGCACATTTAAAATTTATTTACGCAAAAGATTAACTTGTCTTCTATTAATAGCTTATTATTCTATTTATTTATTTATTTTTGTTATTTTCATTATTTTATATTTAATATATTTTAATCACACAATAACGACAAAAATATAATTTGTTTTAAAATTATTTAATTATTATTAGTTAAATTATATTTTAATATAAATATGTTTTAAATATAATGTATTTTTCAAGCTAGCATTTATAAGTTTATTTTAATAAAATTTCATGAAGGATAATGAAATATATTGTGTTATATTATATTATTTATTTTTGAATCAATTTCCATGCAAATACGGGTAAATGCTTTATAATTAATTTTAATTTAATTATATATTAAAGTTGACATTAATACATTAAATTAGTTAATTTAAAATAAACTAATTACAATTTTAGTGATAAAAAAAACAAAAATGAAATAAAATTTTAATAGTTAAAGTAAAATTTAAACAAATATTACTTTGAATTTCTTTTGCTCAGTTAATTTTCAATTTCAATATCTGAAAATTACAATATATAGGAACTTTGAAAACAAAGGGTGTGAGATTCATAAAATAGAAAGGTTTGTCAGCGCCTATTTCCAATTTTTACTTAATTTCTCTTAATCATACATTGATTGATGTACGCCAAAAGAAATGCATATCTTCTCTGATCACAACTGACAATATAGCTGTGCCTCAATCTCCAAACAGAAATTTTGGTTGCCCATACGACTTTGGAGCGTATTTCTGTACTACCTCTGCCAGGTTTTGATGGGACACTCCCACATTTCATGCGAGGGCCCTGGTTGTTTTATCAAAATAATCTAAAACAACAAAATATTTATAAAAATGACTTAAAATATTCATCTAAATGTGAGGGCCTGGTTATTTTATCAAAATAATCTAAAAAGTGTTAAAATATTCGAAATGAATAATAAGGGGTTTTAGACATCCCGATACTCATATTCTTAATCCTCAAAAAAATAACCGATGATTAGAAAAGTGTTTAAAAAAATAAATTTTTTGGTGCATATCATTACATGGTTGATACCCATATATTTTTTCCACCCATTTTATACTAAAATACATATTATAATAATATCTAAAAAAAATATAGGTTTTGGCTTTGTGATGGTAGGCACCACTTTTTTATATAAAAAAAATATCTTGTGTTTTGGGAGTGATCTCTATCTTCTTATTTAAAGCAGCAGTAGCAGGAGGTGGTGGCGATGTTGGGGAGCTGGTTTTTATTAAGCTTTCCCAATTAAAGGGTTGCTATAATTTCGTTTTTGTTTACATTTATGGTTCCCTTTTTCCTTTGTTTTGCAGGTAGTTTGTTTTAAAGCTAATAATGGTAAATATCAAGATTAATCAAAAAGCGGTGCGCCACCACAAAGTCAAAACTCAGTTTTTTTTTTTAGATACCGTTATAATATGTATATTAGCATAATATAAATGAAAAAAAATATGAGTGGCATGTAAAAAAATTTGTTTTTTTAAACACTTTTTCAATTATAAGGTAATTTTTTGGGAATTGAAAACATCAATGTCCGCTATACTCTGCCCAAAACTCCTTTAATACTGTTCATTTCAAGTCATATAGGGGAATGTTTTTACACTTAGATTATTGTTGTAAATATTTTATTGTTTTACATTATTTTGGTAAAATAGCCCGCGGGCCTTGTTTTCATATTAACTACAATGGGGAAATTAATTAAACATCACGAAATTGGAGGGAACAAGAGATTACTTCTTCATTGCACCTTATTTATTTATGTTGTTTCACTGGTTTACCAAATTTATGAGCCTAAAACTTGGTGTTTGGATAACCAAAGATATTTAAGCATCTATTTTGTATTCATAAACTTGGTGTTGGCTTGGAGATATTACCAGAAACACTAGAAAGAATGATTGACAACTGCGATGCTGTTTTCATTGATATCCAAGTTTTAAGACACAAACGGGACGGTACAACTTGAGGGGTTAAAAGAGAGGACTGTTACCATTTGTTACCGCGGTAAAGTTTCTAAAAGCGTCTTCGAAAGAGTCATTTTATATGAATATGGAAGAAGTGAAGCAATAGTGTTGTGTGGTGGTAACATATGGAAAAGATGGATGCGAAATTTACTGAAAAAATTGGGGAAATAAAAATTGTTGAATATTGACCAGCCATGCAGCAGCAAGAACTTTTGATGCACAATGTTGATGTTATGAAACAGAGATGAAAACAAAGCAAAGTATTAAGCGACAAGCTTCAATGACTTGCAATACACAACAAAGGAATTAGGCTTTGAACTTAAAATGAAACTGTTTATCAAAGAACCAAAACGAGAAGAAAAAATGCTGAAAAGTTCATCATCTTGATAACTGAAGTTTACATGCTTTTAAACAAGCAATCAGCTTGACTGAAAAACAAAATAGTCACCTAAAACATACCTAACACCACTAATTTATCTTGAAATTTATAAAACTTGACTTGTACACATAGATAAGCTGATTTAATCAAGTTAATCGGCACCTAAGAAAAAAAACTAGCACATTACTTAGTTCAAATGTAACTAAGTAACAAAATACAAACAAGGTTAGCATGTTGTCCTGCTGCATGTAAGCCATTTCTTAACACACAACCATGCAGTTGAAGCATGGTTACATGCAAGAAGTATGATAGAATTGCATGGTAAACTAGTCTAGTTCAGTTGTAACTTGTTTTGATGATGTATAAAGGCTAGTTAGCTGATGAGTTTGTGTTTAGGTACTGATTTCAGTATGTTTAAGTGTACGCGTAATGTTTTGTAAGTTTCAATGTTATTAGTGAGAGTTGCAATGTATTTGATAAAGTTTGTAATTTAAAAGGTAATAATTCTTTTTGAAATGGACGATGAAAAATGTTTTCAGCTTCACTTGTTTTTCAGTTTCTCATTCTTTTTTGTTTTTTGTCTTTTATAGCCATTTTTGAATTGATTGTTTTGTTGATTGATTGAATTCTTTTGCTGTTTGAATTGATTCAAAGTTGTTTAATTCGATTCAAAACCCAACAAAAATAGAGCCATTTGGGGCTAACCAGATTGATCCAACGGGTGGCGGAGATAGCTTTTTAGGTGGATTTGTTGGCGGATTGGTTCATAGGTTGAGTGTTCGTGATGCTGCTTTGGTGGCCAATCTTTTGGGTTCTGTTATCGTTGCTCAGATTGGTATCCTTAAGTTCATATTTGAGCACCTTTAGGTATTGTTGTTTCATTGACATTTTAGAGACAAGATGAATTTTTAGATTTATAATTTAATTTTGCGTCATATTATATATATTTATTAAATGTGATTTTAAAATAAAGATTTTATCATCTACATGTGTCGCTATTCATTTAAATTTTCAGATTATATAATATTTTTTTGAAAAAAAATATTATTCACAACTAAACATCTTTAGATTAAATATTATCCTCAGCTATTTCAAAATCAATTTATATTTCTGAACTCCATGCCGTGAATATCAATTTAATCCTTGAAAAAACCTACTCCAAAAGACTTCTTTACATATTTATATTAATAAATAATAAATTCTGCAATAAAGAAGTGAAAAGAACCCGCTAAACGACCTGTTTTTTCCTTTTCTCTCCATACTGGTAATTTTTTTCAGTTTGCCTTTTATGGGTTTTGGTCTCTCTTTTAAACGTTGCAAGAGAACTTTTCTCTTTTGCTTTAGAACAAGGTGAAACTCAGCTTTCTTCAATGCTGCTCAAAGATAAAATCTTCAAGCTTCATGCAAAACCAAGTTCTTTTTTCTTTTAACAAAGGGTTCTGCTACTATATTTTATTAAGGAAGATTGTGAGGGTTTGAAATTTGTGTTAGCCTTTTTAAGTTTATGCAACATTTTCCTCCAAGTAAGAAGGCTCTAAACTTTTAGTATAAGGCTTTAACTCCTAATCTCTTTTTAAGATCCTCTTACAAAGATCTCGTGTTTTCTTTTTTCAAGAAGCTGTTCTTGTTTTTTTGTGTACAGCGACCACTAACTAGACCTTTTTTTTTTTTTTTTTTGCACCAGTTAAGTTACATTAATTCAATCTTTTGTTTTGGTGATAGAAATTACAAGCCCAAGTTTGATCTCATCATTACTCTGTATATATCAGGAATGGCAGCAACGACTCAAAAGTGCAGGGTGTTGGAGAAAAACAAGTATTGGAAAGAATTCGAATCCAACAGGCACCAGTTTTTCAAAATATTGGTTGGTGATTTTAGAAATCATCTGGTAAATGACAAATAATGAACCCTCCAACATAAATTAGATACTTGCTTCCCTGTTAATATCTTTTGGTTGCCAACTTTTTTTACTTAATGTTTTTGCAGAGGATACCCAAAAAGTTTACGGAAAATTTCAGAGAGAAATTGTTGGGAACAATCCACCTTAGAGGTCCAAGCGGATTCATGTGGACTGTGGAAGTCGAGAAAATGTTTAACCACGTGGTTTTTCAAAATGGTTGGCCAACTTTTGTAGAGGAGCATAGGTTGGAAAAGGCTGATCTGCTTGTTTTCCGCTATATTGGCAACTCGGCGTTCAATGTAGTTATATTCGATTCAAGTGGGTGTGAGCGAGAAGGATCATACTTTGTTAGGGAACACACGAATGCCTGTTCAAATGACGGATGCGTGTTAGACAAGGAAGATGGAGAAGACTGTGAAGATATTATAGACTTGGAGAAACCCCATATACAGAAAAGGAAGATCAAGAAGGGAAGAGGAAGACCAAGTTCAAAAGCTGTTGACGCTGATAATCGTCATCAATCGAAGGCAAGGGAGGACAAGCAGCCTCGAGTTGGCAAATCTGCTGTCGAGAGGGAAGTATTGATTGATGGAGATGACTATGAAGACATTATAGATTTGGAGAAAATCCATATGCAAAAAAAGATCAAGAAGAGAAGAGGAAGACCGAGCTCAAAAGCTGTTGACACTAACAACCATCATCAATCTAAGGCAACAGAGAAAAAGCGGCCTCGAGTTATAAAATCTGCTGTTGAAGGGGAAGTATCGATCGATGAATCGGATGGAGCCCCAGGGTGTGCAATGGAGGACTGTGTAGAACAAAGTAAGGAGCCTCCAGTAGATAGCTTTAGAATAAAAATATTGTAGATGGTAGTTTGGTTTGTTCTGCTTCTATATGCTAAAACTCAAATTTGCTTTCATTTTCGGTACCGATAGATTTGCAAGGATCATATAGTCTGTATTTCATATCGAAAAGGCGAGAGATAACAGAGGAGGAGAAGCAAAGACCTCGCAAATTGTCCAGACAGTATCCATCAACAAGACCCTCGTTTACCCTTGTAATGAAGGATTCTCATGTTTACAAGTCTTTTCAAGTGGTAAAATCTTGACCCATTTTCTATGCCTAGCCGTTCAAAATCAAGATTAAAAGTTTATTACAGCAATCAACTATGTCTAGCTGTTCATCTTTCTAAATTATTCAATCTTGAACTTTGTCTTGGATCAGCAATCTGATCGAAATCCCTTCTATGCAGACAATTCCTAAAAGATGGCATCAGAGGTACATGTTTGGTGATGTTAGAAGAACTTTTTTGAGAGTTCCTCCTCAAAACAAGGTATGGGATGTAAGAATCAGAAGCTCCATATGGGGAACAGCATTCACCAGAGGATGGGCCAAATTTGTCCTGGATAACAACTTGGAATCTCATGATACTTGTGTTTTCGAGCTCAGTGATGAAGGCAGAGCCAACGGTTATACCATGGTCTTTGATGTCATCATATTTCGAGTTTTGGATGAGATTGTCCCCTTGAAAAAGTTCTCGCGGACACAGACTCGCACTGCTTGGCTCTGAGTTCTGACAATATGTATGTAGGAAGTAGTTGAGATGTTTAGGATTTGGATTTCTCTGATGATACTCTTCAAGATATTCTGAAGCACCTTATAGGCCATATTTTCGAGAAAATTAGTTCTTGAATCATCAATATTTTGTTGTTGATGACACATGACAGTAGTATTCTATGTAGCTTATGAACTTGTTCATGCTCTAATTCTAAGATATTATGACTTGGTGGATACTATGACTTTTTGATTGTTAGATGGAGTGCTACTCAGGTTGAATCATAGACAAGTGGGAAAGCCATAAGTACATTACAATAATAACAGAGTGCAGGTCTACAAGATGCTTGAAACATGCATCTATTTCACCATAGTAGTCGCACAGTGTATACTTTTTCTTCCAGCTAAATGTATGAATTCTTTGCCTATAACACGTAAAGCTTGGAATCAAGACGTGGAGTGATGAGAACCTCAAGAGGTGTTGCTTTCGGATTTGTTAACCCAGGGCTTTCTGTCATATCTACATCTTTGAGCTCTGATAGCGTCGCAACTTTGAAACTGTGCAAGAAGCTGCCCAAGATAAGGTGCAGCATCTTGAGGGCTAGTGACACCCCAGGGCACGATCTTCGTCCTGAGCCAAATGGGATGAGGTCAAAACTTTGGCCTTGAAAATCCATATCCTTATTGGTGGTCAAAAATCTCTCAGGCTGAAAATCAAGGGGGTTCTGGCCATACACGCTCGTCACGTTGAATCTTCCGGGCATTTACCATCAGTTGTGTACCAAATGGAATGTGGTAAACTGTTGAGAGGGTGCAATCTTCTATTGCAACCCGAAGGCCAATGACTGGTTCTGGTGGGTATAAATGCAATGTTTCCTTGACAATGGCTTGAAGGTAGACCATGTTTCTAATATCAGATTCTTCCAATAATCTGTGCTTGCCGACGTGCATGTGTAGCTCATCCTGGGCCCTTTTTAGCACGTGCGGATTATTTAATAGCAAAGACAAGGCCCAAGTGAGAGTGACCATGGTTGTGTCACTCCCTGCTAAGACTAAATTCTGCCAGAACAAAATATAATTATTAGACTTGGATTTTCTTAAGATCCCATTTTCACAGATAGATGAATGTGATTAGGAATTATAAAAAAGGACAGCTTTGACATTTGTGTAATGAACAAGATTAATTTGGTAGGGTGTTGAGAGTTCTTACCAAGCAAGTAGCCTTGTTGATTGTGTCGGCGTCGTAACCAGTAATGTTGGCGTCTTCCAGGATGTTGAGCATCACATCCATGAAATCCTGCTCTTTTATCACCCCTCCACACATGAGCCTCTTTTGTTTATGCTCCTCCAGCCACCCTCCTACAATACTGTCCAGTTCTTTTGCTGTTCTTTTCATGGCTTTCTCATATCCTAGTGTACAGGCCAATTTCATATTAAACCCATTAAAACTATTTACCAGCCCAATTACCCAAATACATCTCAAACCCTTACTAACCCAATTCTATTTACAAATCTAAAACCCAAATACCCCTTTTAACCCCAACCCAATACTACTTAACCTTCAGCCCACCTAGAACAAACCCAACAGCAGCCCAAACACAACCCAAAACCCAACCTAACTAAAAAACCCAAAAGCCCATTAAACCAAAAAAACAGAAGTCAAGAAAACAAACCCTAGCTCCCTAGCTAGGGTTCGGCGCCGCAACCTCCCCCTGACCATCTGACCAGCGCCGAAACTGCCCCACCGCCACTGCAGCACCTCCCCGGTCATGTCATCCACCCACTGCACCTGCAAGCAAGAAAACAAAGACAAGACAGTAATAATATAAAAATAGTTGTAAAATGGGTAAAAAAAAACCCGAATAAAACTTTGTAAAAGGGGTTCTTTTTTCAGATCTTTTGAATACACATATATTTCAAAAAAAAAAAAATCAGTAGATAGAGCAAGAATCCGAAATAGATATCAACACAGAAAACAACCACCAAATCGGCGCACAAAACACCAAGATTGCAAATCGAAAACAAAAGGTGGTTTTAGATTTATTTTCATTTTTTGTTTATTTTCTCACAAATACATACATTAAAATACATTAAATGTATGAAAATATAATACAAAAAATATAAGAAATAAAAAATAAAAAAAGGGAAATTTTTTACCTCTCCGGCCACCGTCCGGCGATCGGACCGTCCCCCTCCCCCTGGCCGGAAATTGCCTGCGGCCCCTCTCTCCCTCCTTTCTCTCCTTTTTTTTTCTTTCTCACCCTCTCAAATGAAATTTTTTTAAAAAAAATTTATCTTATATAGGGGACCAAAACGCACCGTTTTGGTCCCCCCCTTAACCCTTGAAACGACGCCGTTTTGGACGCGGGTCGGGTCGACCCGACCAGTACCAGGTCAGATCCGCGTGTTTTTTTAAAGAAGGGATTATTTGCGCGTTTAACCCCTCCGCTTTTAAAACGTTTTGCAATCAAGTTACCCATTCGTTTTAATTCGGCCCTGAAATTAAATCAATTTTGTAAATTGGTCCTTTTCAATGCGTAGCGTTTAGAACAGTGGGGAATATTGCGATTTTGGTCCCCACTGTTTTCTCGTGTGTGCAAATTGGTCCCTTTCTTTTTGTTTTCTTTTTAAATTTACCCCGAAATTCTGTTCCTAATTCGATTTTAATCCTTTTTCGGTTCTTTTTGTTTTTTTACGTAATATTAATATTATTACTATTATTTTAGTTCTATTATTATCTTATTTATTATTATTAGTATTATTTTCATCATGATTATTTTTATTAACAAATTGATTATTTTAAAAGTATTATTATTATTAATGATTAGTATTTTTAGTTTTATTATTATTAGTAATATTAATGTATGTATGTATATATATACACTTATGTATATAGTACTGTTGTAATTACTTTATTTTAATATTAATGTTATACTATATTTTTTTATACTTCATTATTACTTCTAATATTATTATTAATATTATTGATTGTTATTTATTCCTAATATGTATATTATGCAAATGTTTTAAATATTATATTATATGTATTTTTTTTATATTCATTTTAATATTATTAGTTTTTTTTTTATATACTATTATATGTATACTTCTAATATTATATTATATATATTTCTAATACTATCATTTATATATGTATATATATATATATATGTGTACTAGCATACGTGTAGTGTATAAAATAGCTTTCTTATTACTGTTATTATTTCTAAAGGTACATACATAGTATATATGTTCTATAAATGTTCTATATATATTTTTCAATAATATTACTTGTTATGTATATTTCTTATACATTTCCATATACATATCTTCAATACTATCGTGTGAATACTTTTATTTCTGTTACTATGTATATACTTTAACATTAATAGATATACATTTTTTGTCACTTCATGTATAGTTAAAATAATATATATAATATATTTCTAACGTTATCATTGCTCATACATAGGTGTGTTTTGACGTACATGTTCTTAATGTTTTTATGTATGTATATTCATTATTTTCTCGTATTTGATACGATAATTACATTCAATCTTGCATGCATTATTAGTGTTTTCCTTCAACATTATTGTAATATTTGTTATTTGTTTCAAATATGTTTATAGTTCTTCCACTTATTGATTCTTATTTCATATCAACTTCGTTTCATGGTATTTCGAAAATCATATTCTTGTTTTGCTAAGTAATTTCAATAATCAAGGCGATGTATTGATTTACATTCAGTCATCGAGTTCATCGCTATGTTGGGTGGACGTCAATTGACTCGTGTTAAAGCAATATACCCTTCTCAAAAAACGGAACAAACTAAAAAACGTCTCGTCTTCTTTTAATCGGATCACGACTAGATATTACATTGAACTCGTATTTTTGAAAATTAAGGCAACACGTGTTTATGAGATACCAATTTTGGGCGTCGCGAGGGTGCTAATACCTTCCTCGTGCGTAACCGACTCCCGAACCCTAATTTTTTCCCTGGATTTTTAACGTAGACCCTAAACTCAGCCTTCTTTTCACTTCAAACATAAATTTATAAGGTGTCCGATCACGCCTATAAAAAGGATCGGTGGCGACTCCCTTGTTTATTTTAAAAATCAAAATTTAAGTTTACAAGTTTTCAATAGATCGCCACTATTAGCGACCGATACCTAAATTTTTATGTCGCTACACCTAGGAAATCCAACCATCTAAGAAATGGTATTGCATCAGACAACACAACACTCCGAACAGATAAACAAAATCTCTCATTACTTTCTCGCATCTTCGTGCTTCAGCTTCCTCACAATCAGCGTTTGGTCCGAAGTATCTTTTCCCCCCAACCATTCTCAAAGCAATATTATGAGTTAGATCCCCAAACCACTGCTTCATATCCACGGATACTCCACTTCCTCCGTTACCTTTGCTAAGCCATGACTTGTACAATTCTCTTATTGCACTCTTTACCTTTGAAACTCGTATATGTTTGAGCATATCAATCCGGTGGTTAGATAGAAGCTCAATCGTAGTTATCTTGCGAATCTCACGCCAATAAGGTCCATAAGGAGCAAACCCCAACATAGCAAAATCATAGCCTAGAATCTTTGAAGCAGTAATGATTGGTCTAGTGGAGAAAACTTTATCATGGACAGTGAAACATTCTTTGGCCATTTCCCAACTATTTAAAACCAACACTTCGTGTGATCCTAGCCTTAAGGAGAAGACAGGTCCGTATTTGTCAGCCATGCCACCTAAGGTTTTGTGTGTGAGCTGCTGACCACCAAAGAGGTGCATGTGACCAATGATAGGTAAAGCACCACCGGCTTGTGGAGCGCTACAGCTTCTGCTTGGTTTCTTTGAAGACTGATAAAAGTATATGCAACTGAAAAGGGCAAAAAGGGTGCAGCATATGCTAAAGAGGCACTGCAGGAGAGGATCCATTGGAAGATTCAGATGAGCTTTGGCAGAGGTGGGTGTTGCAGAACAAGCTTTGTAATTACAAATCTAAAGCTTCTTTCTGAGAAGCTGTGTTTCCTGAGTCTTCCCAGGGCTGTCGTTCTCCTTACAAGGATAAGAGTAAATGACTTTTAGTAATAGGATATGTTAAACAATGAAGAAAATACTTACGTGTAGCCAAGCCCGTAATAGTGGCGATTTTCTTTCTGTTAATTTGTCATTTTAAACTAGTGATGGAAGTGAAGATCATATTTTAGTAATTTTCTTGTCTTCAAATATGACTTTGAATATCTTTG
This sequence comes from Gossypium anomalum, assembly GCA_025698475.1. Lineage (NCBI taxonomy): Eukaryota > Viridiplantae > Streptophyta > Magnoliopsida > Malvales > Malvaceae > Gossypium > Gossypium anomalum. The sequence goes on from CM046966.1 coordinate 26,699,107, forward strand.
CTATTAAATAACATGCCACTTGCTCATAAATCACAACGAAGAACGCTATAAATAATTTCTTTAATTATCCTTAAAACTTTTGGGGTCTCAGTTCCGACTCCATTTAAAGGCAAACAAAAGAAAAAAAAAAAAAGTGGAGAGGAGAAATAGAAGGAACAAAAAAATGTTAAAGAAAAAGCTCGCTTGGATTTCGTACAACTAAAAAGGTTTCTCATGCATATTAGTACGTCTGTTACTATTTCACTACATTAATTGTTTTTCAAATTCCTAATCCAATAAACTTTACTAATGATTTCAACAGAAGTTTGTGTTTAATTAACAAATTTTTAAAATTTAAAATTAGTCTTTATATTTTAATGTTGAGAGGATGAGTCACTCTACTTCTTTTAATTTAAAAATTTTGGTCCCTTCATTTAATTTTATTTCTAAAGTAAATAATATCAAAAGTAAAATAATTTTTTTAATCCTCAACATTCACAATTTTTTATTAATTTCATCCTCACCCTTTACATAAATTTTTTTCATATTTTAAATAAAAACATAAAAATTTAAAAATTTTAATTCTTTTAAAACTAAAACAATTATGAAATATAAAAACCCTTTAAAATTCAAAAAAATAAAAACAAAAAGTTATTTTAAAAATATAAAAAAATTTAAACTTCAATGTTATCTAAACTAGTCTAGTGAGAGTAAAAAATCAATTAAACCACGAACCTATACAGACTACTTGAACTAAGCTAAAAACTCGGTTGAATCAATTTTGAACTTGTTTGACCAATTGGTTCCCATAATGATTAGTCCAATTGGTTCAAATTAAAAAATAAAAAAAATATTAGAAAAGGTACAATTGTTAGTTCAATTGATTTTTTAGGCCAATTCAACCAGTCCATACTGGTTTACGGCTTAATCCGGTTTTCTAAAATTTGTACGCTTTTTTACCCTTAATAGTTATAGTTTTTTGTCAATTTGGTCCATACCCTTTAAAAGTACATAAATTTTTTCCTTATTTTAAACAAAAAACATAAAAAAATTAAAAATTATAATTTTTAAGAAATAAAAAAATGAAAAATAAAAACTTTTTAAAAAATAAAAAATAAAAAATTTTAAAAAAATATTGTAAAAATATAAAATTTTTCCAAAATTCATTGTTATCTAAATTAGACCAAACTGATTGGATCAAGAACTAGCTGAGGTATCGATTCAATGAAAGGTAAAAATTTGGTCAACCCGCGAATCAATACAGATTAGTTGAACTGGGCTAAAAAACCAATTGAATTAGTAGCTGAACTAATTTTTATAATAATTTATTTGCTTTAAACCAATTTGACCAATCATTTTGCCAACCAATTGGTTGGAGTAGTTCGAAATCAGTTCAACTGCCGGTTCAATTGATTTTGTAACCTTTCAAACTCGGCCTAAACGTTAGACCTGAATTCGAAAGGTTACATTAACTACTGAAATGGCCTAGTAAGCTATCAAAGTTTTATAAAATAGTCATTTTAAAATACTTGTTTATCTTTAGACAAAAACTTAGTTTATTTTCAGAAGAACTTATAAGTTAACAAAAATTGATTAATTTAACATTATTCTCGTAAAGGTGATTACCTTTTAAACTTAGTTAATTTCTTATTTAATTATTACTCAAAATTCAATTATAACCTAGCAGCGAAAAAGTGATATTTATTCAGTTTTAATAACTTATATGTTTCATGCATAATTAATTTAAAACCCATGTTTTCAACATTAAAAAAAATAAATTAAATGTCATGCATGCTATAATAAAAGAAAACCCTAAATTTTAAGTTTCATGTCACAATTCAAAAAATAAAGCATTACAGTCTTTGAATAAAAAAAAATCAAGTAATAAACCTAAAGTGTTTTAATAAATCAAAATCGAATCGAGACCTTTCAAATGCCGTGTCCGTGTCCTAACCTGGTTGGTTATCTGTAGAGATAGAAATAAAAGGGGAGTGGGCTATGAAGCAGAGTGTGAGTTCCATCACAAGAGAAATCAGTGCAGATGTATAATAAACCAAGCATTCATAATAGCAGTTTTAAGTATAGTAATAATCATATAATGTAATAGAATTTCTTACAGTTAATTCAAGCATGCTTGTGCGTGCTGATATAATGCAATGCAATGCAATTTCAATTTAACAGTAAAAGGTCCTACCCCACTGTCACACTCCACAGTAAGAGTTCTCCAAAACTCTTATATCTTAGAAACTCTGATTTGTGGATAAACCACCAGTGTTGTAGGTTGATACACTGCCATTAGTAGTGAGTATACAACAGGTTTACAGATAAATCTGCCAATAAAAATTGTGGATAAACCACCAGTGTTTGCAGTTTAATAAGCTACCAGTAGTTGTAAGTACACAACGGGTTTGCAGATAAAAATACCAGTAAGTTTGTGGACAAACCACCAGTGTTTGCAGATAAACTACCAGTACTTCCACTTTTCAAAGTATCCCGCCCCATGCAATGCAGTATGAAATGCTAATAACAGTACAATATAGAAATAGTAGACATGTTTAGTATGTCATTAGATTAACAACAGTAGTAGACATGTATGACATGTATTCAGTTTATCAGTAACAGTAGTCATGCTGATCATGCAATTGGAAACACAGTGGTACAAGTAACAATACAATATTTACCAATGATTCAATGATAGTAAACGTGTACCAATTACACATCATGCATATACAATAACAATTTAGTCAATCAGATCATGGATTTCAACATTATTCATAATATCAGAGACTCAATTGAATGAGATAAAACACTAAAAACAATTTAGAGACTAAACTAAACAATTCACAAAATTTTGAGCAAAACTGTAAATAGGGGGCACAAGGTACAAGGGAGATTAGGCAGTGTGGCAGGCTGTGTGGAAAGTTCTTGACCATGTGAGATTCGAACTAGCCTAGGGTTTTAGTGGCACATGTCCGTGTGACGGGTCGTGTGGACATGCCTGTGTGGCTTGCTGTGTAACCTTAATCCGAGGTACGATATGCCCCGATTTGCTTATAAAAGAACACACACCTTTTACCAAGAGCTCAAACATTGTTCCTCGTGATCAAGAATGGTTCAATTCACCTAAATCAGGTAATTCAACGACAAATTTCACATGTATTAACATTGGGTATCAAGATTCAATGATATTATTGAAAGATTTTGGCAAGAACCGTTAAAGAACGTTTAATTGATTGCAACATTGTCCTTAGATAGAAATTTTATAAGGATTTGAAATCAAACATCAGGATTGAGATGTACATATTGATTCTTGATAATGATTAAAGAATGTTTCTAATGGTGATTACGATTCTGGTTGAAAACAACTTGAATTGGGAATAGATTTTGATTCGAGAAAAAAAATTCAGCAATGGGGAAAAATATTATGCAAAGAAGAAGATGAAAAGAAAATGGGGAAGAAATAGGGGAAAAGAAGCCAAAATTTTGCTTGAATTTGGAAAAGAAAGCAAAACTTATAATGCAATTAGGAATATGGCTAAATACCTAGGGTTTTCAAACTTTGAGGGGCCGTTCAGTAATTTACCCCTACTGTTGAGAAAAAGGAAATGGAATTGGGTAAATGGTGGCTCAAACTTGGGTAAGCAAAAGGGTGTGAAATATTAACCATTGGATTGCTGCCCATTCTTTTAAGTTTCTACTCCAAATAATATTTATTCTAATGTGGTTTTTATTTTAGTTTGCTGAAATTAAAAAAAAATGAGAAAGGAGTGACTTGAACCTAAGACCTCTTAGGGAGTGCAATAACTACTTAACCATTTAGCCTAGGTCATTACTTGGTTAATTATTTCGATTAAACCCCTAAATTTTGGGGTGTGATAACTCTCCCCTCCTTAAAGAAATTTCGTCATCGAAATTTACCTTATTCAAACAGATAAGGATATTGTTGACGAAACTTGTCCTCCGGTTCCCATGTGGCCTCCTCTATGCCACGGTTTCGCCATAGAACTTTGACAAGAGGAATTTATTTCCTTCTTGGAACCTTTACATCACAGTCTAAAATTTGTATGGGTTCCTCTTCAAAGGACAATTTCGGTTCTACTTCGATCTTTTCAATTGGTACAATATGGGAAGGGTCGGATCGATATCGTCTCAACATGGAGACGTGGAAAACATCATGTATACGGTCCATTTTTAGAGGTAATTCTAATTGATATGCAATTGGGCTAACTCCTTTAAGGATTTTATAAAGTCCTATGAACCTAAGACTTAACTTGCCCTTTCTTCCGAACCTTAACAGTTTTTGCCATGGGGACACTTTCAGGAAAATTTGATTTCTAACACTCTACTCAATGTTTTTACATTCTGATACATCCTGTTTCCTCTAGTATGCATGGCATAAGGGCTAACATATGCTTCTTGGAGTATGGTTTGTCTTAATTCTTTATCATTTGACACATAATACCTTCCTTGAAAGTACAAAATTTATCATCATCAAAATCATATTCCTCAGTTTTGCCATCTTCCACCTTCTTAATACATGGAAACAAGGACACATCTAAGAGTTGTTTAGCCTTTATCTTATTGGTTAAGGTGAGTTTCACTTGTAGCTTGAGTGACAAGCCCCCATCATCCACGAAACTTAATCTAGCAAACATTACTCTTGAATCTATTATATATTTTCTATTTAGAATGTTTGTTACAACATTGGCTTTGAAGTCATTTGTCATTTTTTTCTATTTAGCCACCTCCTTCACTTTATATCTCGACCTTGGATCTATCTTTGAAAACACTGTTGCACCTTAGAATTGGTCGAACAAGTCATCGATTCTAGGCAGAGGATATTTATTTTTGACAGTTAGCTTATTCAACTACTGGTAGTCTATGTAGAGCCTTAGGGAACCATATTTCTTTTTCACAAACAAGACCAAAGCTCCAAATGAAGAAACACTGGTTCTAATAAACTTGCAATCCAAAAGCTCTTAAAGTTGGATTTTCAATTTTTGTAACTCGGTAGATGCCATGCAATAAAGAGCAATAGACACTAGAGCAGTTTTTGGTAACAATCGATTCCAAATTCCACATCACGACCTGGAGGTAACCGTGGTTACTCATTAGTAAACACATTTGGAAATTCCCTAATGATTCAGATGCTATCTACGATAGAGCTATAGGCATTCCTATCCATCACATAGGTTAGATAAGTCTCGCACCCTTTTCGGACTAACTTCTCAATGACCATAGCAGATATTGCATTGGATAAATAATCCCGTCACTTCCCAACCATTACAATTTCTCTACCCTCAATTGTTTTCAAGATTACCCTCTTAAAGGCACAATCTAGGTTAACTTGTTGCTCCACTAACCAATCCATACCTAGAATTAAGTCAAACTCCCCAAAAGATAACTCCATAAAATTTGCGAGAAATACTACCCCTTGAACTTCCAACGGACATCTCCTATAGATTTTGTTCAAAATAATTGATTATCCTAAAGGGCTTATTATAGGTATATAAGTAGTGGTTTCCTCTACCCCAACACCCAAGTTTTTAGACATTTTACATACAACATACGATTGGGTGGATCTTATGTCTATTGGGGCAAAACATGGGACAAAATGAATGGTATAAATATCTGTAATAACATTAGATGCATCCCTCTCATCACGACCCTTAACGACATAAAAAAAGATGGGTTGTCTAGCATCAGTTCGATTTGCACCCGTTACAACAGCATTTGCGGCCCTATTTTGGTTTTGGCCCTTTGGAAGTAACTGGCCCGCTCTTCAACTTTAGGCCTAATTTTGGGCCGGAGCTTGTGTCTGTTTGGTTTATCAAGGATAATCCTTAATCCTATGCTTAGTCGACCCATAACAGAAATAAACACCTAATTTCTTCCAACATTTACCCAAATGACGTTTTCCATAGTGCGCACAGTTGGACGTTTTATCCCCAGATTTAGCCATAGAACCCCTTGTTGTGGTTACCCTTTCTTGCTTGTTTTATAAGATGAGCAATTGAGGTAATAGAACCAGAATCTCTCTTGATTGATACCTTACTCTTTTCTCATTGCTTGTGATTCACCTGTTTGATTTTCTCAACGATTTTGGCTCTCTCCACTAAGGTCTCAAACATCTGTTCCTGGTGTGGAGCAACCTATATCTTAAGGTCGAATCGCAACCCATTTTCAAATCTTACACATTTGTTTTATTCTGTGGTGACCATACTGTAGGCATAGTGACTGAGTCCTAGAAACTCAGTCTTGTATTCTGCCACCGTCTTATCTCATTGTTTTAGCACAATAAACTTGAGCTTGTGGGCTTCCATATGCTTAGTGCCCACGTACTTGTTCTATAAGGCCTCTTGGAAGTATTCCCAATTTATGTGTTCCCGTTGCGTACCCTTTACCATAGATTGCCACCAACGATAGGCTTCCTCCTTAAGCAAGGACACAGTGCCTTTCAATTTATGCTCCGGAGTACAGTCCAAATCCTCCATAATTCTCTCCGTTAACTTCATCTAATATTCAGCCACTGTAACACACTTAACCTATATATGTCGCCGGAATAAGGTTACAAAGTATTACCAAAATTTACAGATCAATTAAACAAATATTCCACCTTATACAGTATTCATAACAGAAATCAATCAATAAGTCCCTTATATGAACCCTCGAGGTCCAAAATACACATTAGAAATAAGTCGGGACTAAACCAGACCTTAGAGAATTTTTTGCAAAATCTAATATTTTTTCAAGGTGCAGGAGACACACGCCCGTGTCTCAAGCTGTATGGGTATTCGAAATAGGGCACACGGCTGTGTCCAAGCCCTTGTCCACACCCGTGTAACTTTCTGACTTGGGACATACGGCCAAATCACACGCCCGTGTGCTAGGCTGTATGTAGGTGCAGGGGTCATATGGCCAAGCCACACGCCCGTGTGCCAGGCCGTGTGAAAAATATTGAGTATTCTATTTTGAATTTTAATGATGCAGAGGACACATAGCTAAAACACACACCCATTTCGGCTGAGACACATGCTCGTGTCTCTACCCGTGTAGACGAAATAAGGCCATTTTTAAGCCATATTTCTCACCCAAATTTGTCTTCCACCTACATAAACACTTAAACACATTCTCAAGGAAATACAAGACATTTAAATCCATTTAAAATCAAGTCTTATACATGATATATTACTTCTTATAACTAAGTATACAAACTTACTTAACTTACCAAATTCACATATATGCATATTTTACCAAATATGCTAACTCAATTTAATCATTAATATACTATTATTATTCTATCAATCAACCATTTCAAACACATATCAAACATGATATAGCCTTTTATATTCACATTAAAACATGTCCATCATAAGCCATTCCAATGGCTAATTACAAGCAAAACATTTATATACCAACATTGGCCAATTTAACCTACACATGCCATTATAACCAATGTTGATTTACTAAAAATATACCAAGATGAGCCAATGAATAGTGTGATGATATTTCCGCCAAGCTTCTAACCCAACGAGCTTTTGAATTACTATAGAACAGAGGAAAATAGAACAAATTAAGTATTTTATGCTTACTAAGTTCATATAACAGGAAATTAACTTACCATTCATTTATATTTATGGTAAGCATACAAAGCATGCTCAAGAAATTTTGGCCAAAAGCCCTAACACATATCCTCATCAAGCATGTTAGTCATGAAATTCACATGAAAATAAAAAAAACATTTATGAGCTCATCAATATTCAATTTCCACATACATATACTTTTCACACCAAATATCCATGGAGCATGAACACATCATATCCTTGAATTTCAAGTATATACTCATAACATTTCGTCTTAATTTCATAATATCTCATGTAAAAAATGTGCCCGTTAAATCATTTTAAGTATCGATGGACACACAGGTAGTACACACAAAGTGTACGAAACTAAAATCCGTCAATCCATATTCAGGAGTGCTCATACGAGCACATAAACGAGAAGCTCTCTCTCGAGCCATATAACGAGAAGCTCATGTGAGCCATGTAACGGGAAGCTTATTCAGGCTGTATAACAGAAAACTCATAAGAGCCATAATCAAGAAGCTTATGCGAACCAATAACAGGTAGCTCCGAAGAGCCATTAATTGAGAAACTTTGGATAGCCATATATCGGGAAGTTCAAACGAGCCATATTGGGAAGCTCTGGAGAGCCATTAATCAAGAAGCTCAGAAAGAGCCTTTAATTGGGAAGCTCACGAAGAGCCATATATCGGGACACTCATAGGAGCTGTGGTGTGTCTACAACACATGCAGAATCATAACCAATCGGGATGCTCCGAAGAGCTATTATCGAGAAGCTCGCAAGAACCATATAACATGAAGCTTGAGAGGGCTAATAACGGGACGCTTTTTCGAGCTATGGTGTGTTCGTAACAAATGCAGGACCACAACCAATTCAGAAAATTCTGTATCTATCAAATTTTTATTTATTCAAATGAGACTTGACATTTATCGGGCTTTGTCAGATATGTAGTGAATTTCATACATATAGCAATTACAAAATTCATATATATACAACATTCAATTCAAACATATAAATATACACAATTTAATTACACGAACTTACCTCGACAATGTTCGTGAACTTGTATGCTAGTAATCTGTTACTTTTTTTTTTACCTCGATCTAGCTCCGTATTTGGTCTATCCGGATCTATACGAGTAAATTTAGCTCAATTTAATACAATTCATATTCAATTCATATTCATATTCAATTCAAATCTTAGGAAAAATTACCATTTTGCCCATATACTTTTAATTAATGATGATTTCGTCCCTAGGCTCGGAAAAGGAAATTTATGAAATTTAATCTTTATTCCCAGCCTAACTAATTTTTATATATCAGAATAGTAGCTCATGTATTTTATAAAATTCAAAATTTTCCATGAATTTTACAACTTTTCAATTTAGTCCCTAAATCACAATTTTATAAAAGTTCACTTTACAAAAGTTGTTTATCTATCAACAACATTTCATTTTATACCATAAATTTCATAATTCTTGCATATTCATCCATGACAAAATCCTATAACTTTGATAACTTTGCAAATTAATCCTCGAGATAGCTAAATTAAGCTATTACGATATCGAAAATATAAAAATCATTAAAAACGAGAATTGAATACTCACCTAATTAGGCCAAATAAGTTTTCCCTTCTTCAATTCTCCATGGCTAGGGTTTCCATGTTTTATTTGGGAAAGATGATGATAAATGATGATATTTTTCTTTATTTTATTATTATATCATCATTTATAATCTTTATTTTTCATCTTTTCAATTTTATCATTTTCTTTTCCTAATTTTCAATTGATGACTAATCATCCTTATCTACTAACCCTTCTAAAAGGACCTCAAATTTTTAATTCTATAGTTGTTTGATACTTATAGCTACTAGGACTCAACTTTTTGCATTTTATGCAATTTGGTCCTTTTATTAATTAAACATGTAATCGGTAAAATTTTCTTAACAAAATTTTTATACGATATTAATATCATACGGTAGACCATAAAATAATTTAAAAATAATTTTTCTTACAGACTCGGATTTGTGGTCTGGAAACCACTATTTCGATTTCACTAAAAACGGGCTGTTACAGCCACAGTGGGAGTTGTTCCAGAAACACCTTTAAATGTCTTAGCCTTATTCGATTGGAGCCTCTCTGCAATAGATCCACGACTCTTTAATCTAGTTTAGGCTCTAGCAACCATTTGCAACACCCTCAACATTTCCTGTGTCACGTAGTCATCGCCATTCTCGTAACCTTCGCCACCATGGCAGTAGAGTTCTCAACGTACTCCTCCTCAAAAATTGGGTTCTCACATTGAATAGTGGGTGGCTCTACAGGTGTAGCCCTACACGGCCTACCCTTACCACGTCTACCTTGGGTATTCGTTCTATTTGCGGAAGTTTAAAAAATAAAGTATATCTACAATTTAATGCAAAAGTTCAAGCATTAGTCATCCTCCTAGATGTTCACAATCTAAAGTTTACAATTTATCTAAATTTTTAATAGTAACTGAAGTAGGAATGACACCGAAGTCTCGGATTTAATTTCATACAAAAAAATCAATTTTCTAAAAACTTGTGGCATGGTTTTTCCAAGATACCCCTTTTTAATGCATGCATATAGACTCATTGAAATTTCTTCAATTCGAGTTTAGAAAACCTAAGCTTTGATACCACTAAATGTAACCTCCCCAACTCGACCTCGACGTTAGACCCGAAAAGTGGAAGATTACATTATCCACTGATTTGGCTTAGCAGGTTGTCGGAAGTTTTAAAAATGATCATTTTAAAAAATATTTGTTTATTTTAGAAGTAGAACTTAGTCTATTTTCAGAAAAACTTACCTAAATTGAAAGAAAAACCATTTAAATTTATTATCCTAAGTACAAAGTTTACTTTTGAAAGCCTCATTTATTACCGATTTATCTAATACTCAAATTCTAATTATAATTTAGTAGCAAAAAAGTGATATACGTTTATGATTTTATCAAAACTCGTGGGTTCATGTATAACTATTTAATAATTAAAATTAAATAACCTAAAATTGAAATAAATGTCATGTAAGCTGTAAATAAACTAAAACATCAAACCTGAAGTCTCATGCCATAGTTCAAAATAAAATAATACACTCTCTGAATAAAAATTAACTATCAAATATAAATCCAAAATATTAAAAAAACCAAGTCGAAACCCTTTGGATGCATTGTCCATGTCCTACCCTGGTGGGTTATCTATAATGATGAAAATTAAATGGAGTGAGTTATGATGCTCAATGTGAGTTCCATCACAAGATAATCTGTAATAGCCCGTCCGGCAGAGTCTCAATATTTGGTTACTATTTGGGGAATAGATGGTAAATTAAAGATGAATTTGAGTAAGTAAAATATTTTTCCTAGATAAGTAGAGTATTCTGAGTTATTCACCATTTGGCAAACTCCTAGTTTTGGTGAGCTCTAGGGTTGATGGACTTTTCTGTTAGGTATCTGCCTACCCCAGATTCTTTGGGCGAACTCATTAAGTTCGTAGTCGTTTAGATTTGTTTATTTTTTAGTGAATGATGGTTTGGTTAGTCATGTTAAGATTAGTTGAGATTTAGTTAGAATTGAACTAGACTACTGTGGATGATAAGACCAAAAACTTGTTAAGTGCACTTAATTAAGGGGATCAAGAGTGTTAGTGGAATTATCTAATTTTTTTCACAAATCATTGTCTCTGTTGCTTAAGTATACAAGGATAGCGGTGGTATTTCTGAATCACCTTTATGTCGTCTTCTTCTTCTCTCTTAAATTTCTTTAAAAATCTCTGAAAACTTAAGTTTAGAATAACTTCATTGAAAATAAAGTTCGCAGTGTTTAATTATCACCTACGTTAGTACCATCTTACTGGTAATCACTGATGAACCTTTAGGTTATTATTGAAGTCATTTATGTGTTTATCGTATTGTATGCATAGATGTTAGAATAGTTTGTGAGGAAGGAAACTTCTTGATTATGGATTGTGTGTTATCGATTCTTGCATGCATGATAAGTTTTGATAGATTGATGATCTGATATGTATAATTATATTTCTTTTAACTTCATAAGCTAACGAGGGTCCTAACGGTAAAGGTAAAAGACCTGCTGTGTAGATTTGTACTAGAGTTTCGGGTGAGTTCCTTTTTACTTCCATGTGTTGTAAATTCCATTTTTATATAAATAATGTAAGGCAAGTAATATTCCTCAATAATGTATTAATGGTGTATGTGTGGGTAATGGTTGTTCAGTGTAATCAGTCTAAGTTTAGTCTGTCTTTGTTATGAAATAACATCATTTTTCATGTGTAAGCCAATACCAACAGTTTGTGATATGTGAGATATGATCTGTGGTGATGGAGAAGGGAAGATACATTTGTGAAGTCTTCGGTAGGACAACTATACTGCAAACCGGACTAGCAAATCACGATAAAACATGCTATTCTGGAAGAAATCAATATAAGGAGTTTAGGGGGAGTATGTATGTGAATTAGACTGTATGATATGCTCTGACTCTAAATTTTGGGTACATGGCTGGCATGAAAATAGGTTGTTTATGTAATATTAAGTTGGCATACAATATCCACCTTTGTTTATGTAAATTAGTGTATTAAGTTTGTTTGTGTTCTGTGAGCGCCTTTGGGCGTAATATGATCATTATGTAAAACTCTTTCTGAAAGGTTTGGTATTATCGTATGAATTGGTATATGATTTCTCTTTACTTTTGGGAACCGACTAAGTTCATATGAACTTACTTTGTTATCTTTTCCTTCTCAAGCTTGCTGACTGAAGGAAGACTTTCTATTGAAGGGACCACGCCAAAAAACTATTGCTATTGTGAGTTGTATGTTTGTCCCGTATCATGCATAACTTCTTGGGGGTAGCGTGTAAATGTAATTTTAAAAATGATCTGTATAACGAATCACTATTTTGACGAGACATTATTTTTATGAGAACCTTATCCAATTTCAATGCTTAGATTTGAATTATTATATCTCGTTCAATGAAGTTTATTTATTCAAACTTATATGCCAAATGGCTTGAACATTATTTTGAACTGCCAATGATGTGCATTTAAACCTTTGAAAAATAATAGCTATCATAGGTTGTATACTTATAACTTCGTAAAAATTTTATAAAGCTTCCATTGTATGGTTTGTTTAAAGTTGTCTGATTTAAGTTGTGACACATCATACTCAGATCCAATTATCAGGTCAGGTTTGGCTTGTTACATAATTAGTGCAGTCGTTTAGCATATAAAATCACATCACATATTATAATTCGAAATAGAAGATTTAGAATATCATATTAACAAATCAATGTCATACACTCACACACATATATACCATCTTAGAAATCTCAGAATCGTCAACACATACTTTGTGAATGCAACACATTTGCCAGATTTAACAAAAATGATCCTACCCCACCGCTACACACTATAGTAAGAGTTCCCCAAGACTCATCCATCCTTACACACCAGGTTGTGGATAAACCACATAAGTTGCAGGTCAATACGCTGCCAGATGATTGTGAATGCACATCGTATTTGCAGATAAGAGCTGCCAGATGGGTGGGTGAACCACCATTGTTGCAGGTTAATACACTACTAGATGGTTATGAATACACAATTGTTTGCAGATAAAAGTTGCCACATAGTCTGTGGGTAAACTACTAGAGTTGCAGATTATTAATCTACTAGAATTTCCTCCTTTTCAAAGCGTCCCGCCCTATGCAATGCAATATGGAATGTTTTTCGCAAATAAAGACGAAAATGAATAATATGCTTATAACGGATAAATGGGGTAGCAATAAATATGCTCTCAGTTAATCTCTACAGCAGAAAAAAATGCTTATCATAGATTCGGTATAACGGTAAAAATTAAGGCATGCTATACATATAATCACAAATATAGATATAAAAGGTATTTATATGTACATTAATCACAGTTCATGTATGTATATGATAATAATTTAGTTAATTAATGTATGGATTCTAACATTATTCATATTATCAGGGACTCAATCGATTAAAATAAAATACTAAAATAGTTCGAGAAACATTCAGGAACTAAACTGAACAAAACATAAAATTTTGGGCAAGAAATGTAAAAATCTGAAAGTAGGGGACACATGACCGTGTGACCAAACTATGTTGAATGCCCTAGACCGTGTGGGGTTACACGATTGTGTGGCTAGGTCGTGTAACAGACTAAGGCCGTGTGGAAATTGTAAAATCAAGGTATAGGGGAGACACTACCATGTGGCAGGCTGTGTAGAGGGGTCCTAGGCTGTGTGAGAATTGAAATATCCTAGGGTTCTGGGGGCATGGCCATGTGAAGGGCCGTGTGGTCCATACGCCGGTGTGGCTGGCCGTGTGGCCCTATCCTGAGGTACAATTTGCCCTGATTCGCTTGTAATGAAACACACACCTTTCACCGGGATCTCAAACGACATCCCTCACGTTCAAATCTGGTCTGATGCATTTGTAACAGGTCTTTCAAAATTTGCCATGAGTTTCAGCAAGAAATCATAAGAAATTGAATAACCGAATGAAAGATTGGAGTTGGGACAATGATATTACAAGATACAAAATTCGATTGACAAAACGAAGGCACTTACCGATTCTTGGCAAAGTTAAGGATGAAATTGACGGTTGATTTGCTAGATGTAGTGAAGTTGATTTGATTCAGGAAGCAAAATAATAATCGACAGAAATTGAAAGAAAATATTTGAAAATAAAAGGATGAAAAAGAAAAAGGAAATAAGAAATAGTGAGAAAATAAATAAAATTTTGTTTTGGTTTGGAAAAGAAAAATGAATACAAATACAATTAGTAAAAGGCTTAAATACTTTAGAGTTTTCAAACTGTGAGAGAAAAATAGGGGAGGTTAGCATAGCTTGAACTTGGAATTACAAGGGGAAAGAAGTGATGATTAACCATTTAGGCTGTTGCCCATTCTTGTTAAGTTTTTACTCTAAATAATACATATTCTAATATGGTTTTCATCCTATGTTGCTGAAAATGAAAAGAAAAGAAATGAAAGAGGTATGGGTAAAATCTAGGATCATTAGGGAGTGTACTAGCTACTTAACCATTTAGTCTAGGTCATTACTTGGTTACTTATTTCATCTAACCTTATATATTTTAAGGTGTTACAACCACTGTTCAGAATTAATCTAAATAGGTAATGTAAATTTAGGTTGTGTTTGTTTCATAGAAAATGATTTATAAAAAATGTTATCTATATTTTCTTGAGTTTGTTTTATGAAAAATAATTTGGTCAATCAAAAATGACTTACAAGTCAATGAAAAGTAAGCCCTTTTTCTTGTAAATTGACTTACCCTTTTCAAAAGCACAAATTTTGGCTAGAGAGTCTTAAAAGCCCCTAAACTTTAAAAAAAAAATCAATTAAGCCCCTAAATTTTTTGCACTCAATTGAGCTTTTGAATGTTAGAGTTACAATCAATTAAGCGTTTTAACCGTTAAAGTTAACCATCAACGTTAGAAACCACACATCAACCATTTTTTAGGCCATTTTTGCCACATAGCATGCTAAGATTGTGCCACGTGGCAAAAATAGGTATTATATATAAAATCATTAAAATCAATAAAAATATAAAAAATCATAAAAATATAGAAAATCATAAAAAATATATAAAAATTATAAACAAATATTAAAGTGCAAAAAGAATTATAAAACATAGAATATTATAAAAATTATTATAAATGAAAAAAGTTATATAATTTTTAAAAATTATAAAAAAATTAACTTTTTTAACATAATAAAAATTTTAAAATTTTTATAAATTATATAAATTATGAAAAAAATTGTAAAAATTATGTAAAATATTTAAAATATAGAAAAATATTAAAAAATATAGAAAAGTGAAAAATATAAAAAAATAGAAAATTATGAAAAATATTATTACAAATTATTCAAAAAATAATATAAAATTAAAAAATATAAAAATGTTTACAATTTTATATACATGCAACCTTGATTATCACTTGCTTTCTCAACCCATTTTCCCACCTTAGTTTACATCTCAAAACACTCCATTGTTAACGAAGTTGAACAAAGAGGGTGCAAGCTTTGTAAAGGTTTGCGATGGATGAACTTTAAGGATCAAGTAAATATTTTGTAATTTTTATTAAGTGTTGTAATGTTAATGATGGTTAGTGTGGATATGAAAAAAAAAGTTTTTTTTAAAATATTTTTTTATCCCTCTTATAATATGTTATAATATATATTTTAATTTTTATTAATTTTTAAATATTTTTAATAATTTTCCATATTTTAAAATCATATTTTTTAATATTTTTATAGTTTTTCATTAATTTATATTTTTATAATTTATAATTTATAATTATTTTAAAATTTATATAACTTTCTTCTTTTATAATGATTTTATAATATTCTATATTTTAATAATTTTTTTCACTTTAATATTTTATATTTTAAAATATTTTTATATTTGTAATCTATTTTCTATAATTTTTATAATTTTTTATTGATTTTTAATAATTATATATATATATATGAAATATCAATTATCACTATGTGGCACAATCTTCGCATGCCATGTGACAAAAACAGCTTGAAAAAAGCTTGTTGTTTGCTTTGTAATATTGACCATTAAAGTGCTTTTTTGGTAATTCCATAACTAAGTTAGGACCGATTGATGAGTGACATTAACTAAAAAAAACTTAATATTAGTATAAATATAAGTAATTTAAATTAAGTTTTAATTAGGTTTATTATTAAGTTTATATATGATATCAATTATTATGTAATACATGGTTCATTTGGTTGTAATAAAAAGGTAAAATAACTCTTTGAGTCTTCATTGTCTACAATTTTGTGTCAGTTTGATCCTTACTGTTTGAAAGTACATAAACAATTTAAAAAATGTTTTAAGAGTTAAATGTTATTTGTATTTTCGATAAAATATAAAAACACAAAAATTGTGAAAAAAATTGAAATATATGAAAAATATACAAATTTCCAATAATTCAAAAAATAAATATTATTTACTTAAACTTATCCATGGGCTGAGTCGTGGCTTGGTCCAAAATATTTCAAGCCTTGGCCTGTTTTTGGACCTTCTTGACCCACTAAAAAAGTTCATTTCACTATTAAAAATTAATAAATATAAAAATAATCTTATATTAATAATTTTTTATATATTTTATAATTAAATTAAATTTTAAAATTTTTTATTAAATTAAATTGAATTCGAGCTAGCTCAGCCCGGGACATAAAAAACATTGCCCGGGCGAATTGCCCACCTCATGAACATATATATTAAATTACTCCATGAATGGTAATAAGTTCTCTATTTTGAACTATTTATTCGATCCATATTAACTGGATTTTAAATAAAATTTTTTTGATTAGATTAATTATATATCAAATATATTTTTATTTAATTATAAGGTTTATAAAATATTAGCATAAAATAAAATATAAATAATGATAGACTCTAAATTGGCCCGATGTGGACATGGTTTTTAATATCCCGGGCTGGTTGAAATTCAATTTAGATAATAAAAAAATATTACTAAAAAATTAAAATTAACAAAATATTAATATAAAAATATATTTTAATATTTTTATTTCTAAACGAGATTTTTGAGTGGACCGAGCCATGAGCTCGAAAGGTTTTCTGGACCTGGACAATGGCCTGACTCGGGCTGACCCTAGATATAAGTAAATAATATAATTTTTTTAAATTTTTAAATTTTTAAATATTTATATATTTTAAAAATATTTTTTATTTTTTTAAATTTGAAAGAGTCATTAAATTTTCACAATTTTTATTGAAATTACAAAATAATTTCAAGTTTTGAAACATTTTTTAAACAATTAAAAATTGTTTATGTAGTTTTAAAGAGTTAAAAAGACTAAATTGATACAAAATTATAAATAATAAAAGCAAAAAGAGTTATTATTGTAACTTCTTATTTAGCAACCAAATCAACCATTTTAACAACAAAACTAACAAAGGACGGCACATTTAGGTTTTGAATTTTGATCTTCGGCCATCCTGGTCCTCAGGACCCAACACAATATGGGAAAGGATTGTATGAAACAGTGACGCCACGTCATCTGTATCCCTTTCCAATAGTTTTATGCCACATCAGTACTCTTATCCTGAATTTCAGTATTTTAATTTGGATTTAATTTTTTTTCAGGTTAAAATTTTGAAATTCAGGATAAGAATACTGATGTGGCATAAAACTATTAGAAAGGGATACAGATGACGTGGCGTCACTGTTTCATACCATCCTTTCTCACACAATATTATTGTTTTTAGATATTTCCTTTAAAATTGAAAGATGCAAAAGGTGTTGATATGTCCTATTCACATAGAAAGCTTACCCTCTTCCACACATTACCGGTGGCTGCTGCAGCCGCTATCACTTTGGCTGCAGGAGGGGAATGGTTAAGTGAAACTCTCGACGTCTTGTTTGGTAAACGGGACGCTTGAAACAATCATCTATTTCACCATAGTAGTCACACAGTGTATACTTTTTCTTCCAGCTAAATATATGAATTCTTTGCCTATATCTCAAAGAGCTTCGAATCAAGACGTGGAGTGATGAGAACCTCAAGAGGTGTTGCTTTTGGATTTGTTAACCCAGGGCTTTCCGTCATATCTACATCTTCCAGCTCTGATAATTTCACAACTTTGAAACTGTGCAAGAAGCTGCCCAAGATAAAGTACAACATCTTGAGGGCTAGTGACACCCCAGGGCACGATCTTAGTCCTGAGCCAAATGGGATGAGTTCAAAAGTTTGGCCTTGAAAATCCATATCCTTATTGGTGGTCAAAAATCTCTCGAGCTGAAAATCATGGGGTTCTGGCCATACACGCTCGTTACGTTGAATCTTCCAGGCATTTACCATCAGTCGTGTACTAGATGGAATGCGGTAGCCTGTTGAGAGAGTGCAATCTTCCGGTGCAGCCCGAAGGCTAATGACTGGCTCTGGTGGGTAAAAGCGCAACGTTTCCTTGACAATGGCTTGAAGGTAGACCATGTTTCTCATATCAGATTCTTCCAACAGTCTGTGCTTGCCGACGTGCATGTCTAGCTCATCCTGGGCCCTTTTTAGGCCGTGCGGATTATTTAATAGCAAAGACAAGGCCCAAGTGAGAGTGACCATGGTTGTGTCACTCCCTGCTAAGACTAAATTCTGCCAGAACAAGATATAGTTATTAGAATTGGATTTTCTTAAGATCCCATTTTCACAGATAGATGAATGTGATTAGGAATTATAAAAAGGACAGCTTTGACATTTGTGTAATGAACAAGATTAATTTGGAAGGGTGTTGAGATTTCTTACCAAGCAAGTAGCCTTGTTGATTGTGTCGGCGTCTTAACCAGTAATGTTGGCGTCTTCCAGGATGCTGAGCATCACATCCATGAAATCCTGCTCTTTTATCACCCCTCCACACATGAGCCTCTTTTGTTTATGCTCCTCCAGCCACCCTCCTACAATACTGTCCAATTCTTTTGCTGTTCTTTTCATGGCTTTCTTATATCCTAGGAAATCCAACCATCTAAGAAATGGTATTGCATCAGACAACACGAACACTCAGAACAGATGAATAAAATCTCTCATTATTTTCTCGCATCTTCGTGCTTCAGCTTCCTCACAATCAGCGTTTGGTCCGAAGTATCTTTTTCCCCCAACCATTCTCAAAGCAATATTATGAGTTAGATCCCCAAACCACTGCTTCATATCCACGGATACTCCACTTCCTCCATTACCTTTGCTAAGCCATGACTTGTACAATTCTCTTATTGCACTCTTTACCTCTGAAACTCGTATATGTTTGAGCATATCAATCCGGTGGTTAGATAGAAGCTCAATCGTAGTTATTTTGTGAATCTCACGCCAATAAGGTCCATAAGGAGCAAACCCGAACATAGCAAAATCATAGCCTAGAATCTTTGAAGCAGTAATGATTGGTCTAGTGGAGAAAACTTTAGCATGGACAGTGAAACATTCTTTGGCCATTTCCCAACTATTTAAAACCAACACTTCGTGTGATCCTAGCCTTAAGGAGAAGACAGTCCAGTATTTGTCACCATGCCACCTAAGGTTTTGTGTGTGAGTCTTGAACACCAAAGAGGTGCATGTGACCAATGATATGTAAAGCACCACCGGCTTGTGGAGCACTGCAGCTTCTGCTTGGTTTCTTTGAAGACTGATAAAAGTATATGCAACTGAAAAGGGCAAAAAGGGTGCAGCATATGCTAAAGAAGCACTGTAGGAGAGGATCCATTAGAAGATTCAGATGAGCTTTGGCAGAGGTGGGTGTTGTAGAATAGACCTTGAAATTACAAATCTAAAGCTTCTTTCTGAGAAGCTGTGTTTCCTGAGTCTTCCCAGGGCTGTCGTTGAACCGATTTGCTTGCTTATGATCTAAAACAACCCAATAAAAAGTAAGACAATCTATACCTTTATATATAAAAAATGTCTTATGCAGACGTGTGGCACTTTTATGGAACATTCAACTGAGATTAAACAAGCAAGCGGTGCTATCTGCTTAGTTTTAGTTTCAAGCAAGCTTTTTGTCTTTTTTTCTTTTAAATGAATAAGGCTACCATTTTTCCTCTGCAAAGAGGCACAGTTTGTCTATAAATGGAACCATCTGGCTTGAGAAGTGGCAAGGAAGTTGAAATTTGTTTGGCATGCATCTCCTCTTTGTTGCGAGATTAACACCTGTCTTAGACATGTTTCTTTCTTCAGTCAAAATTGAGTCTTTCTCTTCAAAGACCAATTTTCATCCGAAGGAAAATAAATAACATAAAAAGGAATTGCAACAAAGTTTGTATGAGTTAGAAGACTAAAAGGAAGAAGATGAAATAAAGTAATTTCAGCTTTTGATGTTCTCGAAGGGTGTTTATTTTTCTTTTGTTTTAAAATTTAATTATTCGTATTAATTTTGGATTTCTAATGGTCAATTAGTAATATAGAGTGAGTTCTCAAAAGCAAGTTATTTTTCCTTTTTCAATGGTTAAGCAAATTGTTGACGAATTCAAAGGTGTTTTTCTTCTTTGTAGAGGACAAGGGTTAAATGTCTGCAAAAATTGAAATGGATAAGCAACACCACCACCAGCTTCTCTCAGTCCATATTGTGATCTTCAGAACCAATCCAGACAGAGAAGCAAACTCAATTTGGGATTTAAGTTGTGAACAAAATTTTGCTGGTTATGTTATAATTCATGTCCAAGCAAAACAGGTGATGGCAACCATAAAGGAAGGACGATGATAGCTCAACTGCATTAGATTTCTATTCAATATCCCGATTATCCTATGAATATAAGACCTTCTTAAAGGGTGTTTTTTTTTCTTTTGATTTTTCAACTATTGCTCTAACTTTATCAAGCTTCTCGAGGTTTTGTTGCTAAAACTTTTGGTTGATATTCAAGAGAGAAACGTATGTTTCTAGTCCGCCATATAATTTATTGGAAGTGGTCTAAAATATAAAGAACGTAGCAGCATTTTTATTTTTTATTTAGCTTCTGATTGTGAGATTGAATGCTTCTCAGTACTCAGTTTGCATCATAGGCACTAGGAAAGCCATACACAACCCTTGTAACTGTTGGTTCTTGCCCCCAATTTTCACCCTCTCCTGCACCACAGTGTCAAATTTTATTCATGTGATTGATATTAATTCTGCGCCTGTAACTCGTAGAGCTTGGAATCAAGACGCGGAGTGATGAGAACTTGAAGAGTGGTTGCTTTCAGATCTGTCAACCCAGTGCTTTCTGTCATATCAACATCTGTCAGCTTTGATGGCTTACCAACTTCTAAACTATGCAAGAAGCTGCCCAGGAGAAAGTGCACCATCTTGAAGGCTAGTGAGACCCCGGGGCATGATCTTCGTTCTGAGCCAAAAGCGATAAGTTCAAAAGTTTGGCCTTGAAAATCCATATCCTTATTGGTGGTCCAAAAATCTCTCAGGCTGGAAATCATGGGTGTCTGGCCATGCACGCTCATCACGTTGAATTTTCCAAGCATTTACCACCAGTCATGTACAAGAGAGAATGTGGTAGCCTGTTGAGAGAGTGCAATCTTCTGATGCAGCCATAAGGCTAATGACTGGCTTTGGGACAATGGCTTGAAGGTAGATGATAACTCTTAAAAGAGTTATAATTCATACCTCTAGACTGGGTCAATTGACTGGATTTAAGTGAACTTAGTTGCATTTTAGGATATTATTTTAGCATTTTTAGAACATTGCATAAAAGCTTGGATGATGCTTAAATGTTACTATTTGTTACTTTTAATTTTATGTGGAAGAGCTGTGTTTGGTGGTTTGATAGGTGTAGGATGTGGAGGATGAAATAAACGAATGAATGTTTGTCGTGACAAAAGGTTGGACAGTTTGCCAACATGAATGACGTGGTAAATCCAGGAAGACCGAGTCAACACTCAACGCATACCAATTGTATACAAACTGTATTTATACAAAAAAATCTTCCTAAAAAAGAGGAGAAGATAATCTTGAGATGTTGGTTTTTATCCTAAAAAAGGAATTTTTAAAAAAAGAGAATATAAACATGGGTTGTTAGAGAAAAAGTTATAAAAAGTCAAAGGAGGAAACCCTAAAGGACGAATAAGGGTGGAGATCTATAGGCGAAACTAAAGGGTAGCGGTTGAGTAGGGACGGAAAGGGGAAGACGAAGACAGTCCCTCTCAGGCACCATAGGACATTGTGCTGCTGGAGTGTGAATGGGACACGTGAAAGCTGTCTTCCTGTCATTCTTTAGTTATTTCTTAACTATTTCTCTGTGAAATGATTTGATGAAAATGATGTTGAATGATATTTTGGTTTTAAATTTTATTTTCCAACCCATGATCTAAATCTTATAGGGTTGAGATTACATGATGAAACTATATTTTTTTTAATGCTTGAAGCATAGATCTGAATTAATTTACTGTTTCTTTCAATTGTTTTTATTTCTAAATTGTATGCGTGCAATCCCTAGACATAAACGACTATGCAGCATGCCCATAAACGAATTTAATTCTGAAAAGGTTAGATTAGTTGGACCAAAATTTAATGATATAAGCAAGTACTCAACAGATGCTTGTAGTAGAATTTAGACATAAAGCAACGTTCATATAGAAGGAAACAGTGCAGGGTACTGTATTAAAAGCCTATAGACACATGCAAGGTAACTTGAGGTTTTTACTCTCGAAAGAAGCAGGTCACTTCAGAACTCTTTTGAGTAGTAGATTGAGTATGACTTTGCTAAGGCATTATTGATAGAAAGGGTAGATTCTTAGTAATCTCGACCTTTCCACTCAACATTACGTATTCCTTATCTTTTACCATAGAATCTTTGCCATTACCATAGAATCTTTGCCATAGCATACTTAGTTGTTTATCTGTTCATTTACTTATTAATAGTCACGCCATCATTTTCTTAATTGCCATTGCATTCTTACTCTTGCATTGCCATAACATTTTCAATTATTCATCAGTTACACATTTTGTTCACATTAATATTCCTTTTGTTTACCATAGCATTTTTATCATTATTTTGCTATAACATTAATCTAACTTTATTATAATAACTTGACCATTTGTATACCTAATCTGATCTCCATGGAGACGATCTCACTTATCACTTTATTACTTGATTCGACGTGTATACTTGCACAATTCACATATCATATTCACACGTGACAGTAGACCATGTTTCTAATATCAGATTCTTCTAATAGTCTATGTTTACCAACGTACATGTCTAGCTCATCTTGCACCTTTTTTAGCACACAAGGATTGTTTAGTATTGTTGGATATTTGATAAAGGGAAGGATTGAAACAGAAGCAAAAATGATCAAAAATGGAGAAAAATAAGTTTGAGATAAACTTGTTTCATTAAAAAGTGATACAAAGTTAACATGAAGGATTAAGCTGAAAATAATAATAATATATTACAACTTGGCTTAATTCAGTGACTAGATTCATATAACTTTCTTTTTCATTGGCTAGTTTTTGTCTAATCACCTGCCAAAATGTCTAATCAAAAATTATCACAGTTCCAGTGCAAGTTGGCAACTTACAGAGTGAAGAGTTTGCAAGTGAGCTCTCAAGTTTGGTGAGCTTACAAGTCTGGTGAGCTTGAAGTGCTGGTGAGCTCGTACTTTTTTTTGTGAGCTCACAGTTTTTAGAGCTTACATATTTGGTGAGCTCGTGGTTCGCAATTCGCATGGATGGCCATTTTACAACACTCCTCCTTGACCTCCATGCTTTGAACTCCAATATCATAATGTAGCTTTTCAAACCTCATTTTCCTAAGAGGTTTTGTTAAAATGTCAACCAACTGATCTTGTGAATTACAGTGAACTAATGTGACTTCCTTGGTTTACTCCACTTCTTTCACAAAGTGATACTTGATTTTGAAGTATTTTGTTCTACCATGGAACACCAGATTTTTTGCAATCGCAATAGTAGATTGGTTATCACACTTGATCTTTGTTGCTCTTCTTGCTTCAAATTTAAATCATTCAACAGTTTTCTCAACCAAATAGCTTGATTTACAGTTGTTACAGCTGCAACATACTCAGCTTCAACAGTTGACTGTGCTACTATTTCTTACTTCTTCGAGCTCCAGCATAACACACTTGATCCTAGAGTGGAGAAATAGCTTAAAATACTCTTCACGTTTTCAGAAGATCTAGCCCAATCATTGTTTGAATACCCAAGTAGCTTGACCTTTTCAGTCCTCATAAACTTCATTCCATGATCTAGAGTTCCTATTATGTATCGTAAAACTCTTTTTGCTACTTTGTAATGGTTCACATTACAATAATGCATGAACCTTGACAACAGACTTACAACAAATATGATGTTAGGTCAGGATACTGTCAAGAAAAGTAGACATCCCACCAAGCTTCTGTAGCTTGTTTCGTCAACCTTTTCAACATTTTCATTGTTGGTGAGCTTCTCACCTTAAGCAATGGGAATGCTCGCAAGTTTGCAATTCTCCATACTATATCTTCATAGGATTTTTATTGCGAACTCCTTCTGGTTTATGAAGATTGCATTGTGAGCTTGGTTCACCTCTAGACCAAGGAAGTATGTCATTTCAAACTTCTCTTGCATCTGGTCATTGAATACAATCATTAGTTTTTTGTTGCTGCCAATCACAAGTAAATCATCAACATATATTGAAATAATGATGATTGTTTCATTACCAGCTTTTTTTACATATAAGGTGGGTTCCCTGATGCTTCTTTCAAAACCCATCTCTGTAAGGTGACTGTCAATTCTTTCATACCACGCTCTTGGTGCTTGTTTTAAACTATACAAGGCTTTATGCAGTTTGTACACCTTGGCCTTGCAACCGGGTATTGTGAACCCTTGTGGTTGTTTGACATATATCTCTTCCTTCAAAAAACCATTTAGGAAGGTTGACTTCACATTCATCTAATTTATTCTCCAGCCTTTTTGAGCAGCAAGAGTCAATAGCAGCCTTGTGATGTCTAACCTCGCAACATGGGCAAAGGTTTTAGTAAAGTCCATTCCATATTGCTGGCTAAACCCCTTCACAACGAACCTTACTTTATATCTATTGACTGATCCATCAGAATTCATCTTGGTTCTGAACACCCACTTAACTCTAATCACTTTCTTGTGAACTAGCCTATCTCCATGTTTTATTTTTATTGATCATGGTGATCTTATCTTTCATAGCTGTTCGCCATTAAGCTTATTGAGCACCTTCTTCAAAAGTAACTGGTTCTAGCTTTGCCAATTACACTGCTGATAGATTTCAGTGATGAACCTAGTTCCTCATATTGGTTGTTCATCAACTTCATCATTTTTAGTTTGGTTCCCAATGGTTCGTAGATTAGATCTTGGACTCCTTTGTTCACACATCTCCTCCTCCGTTGTAGTCGAATTCCGGATTTTTGTTTCATCAAATGTCACATCTCTGCTTATGATCACTTTCTTGGTGAAAGGATGTAACACCCCTAACCCGTATCTGTCGTCGGAATAAGATTACGGAGCATTACCAAAATTTACAGATCAAATAAACAGATAATTCATATCATAGAACATTTATATCAATAATCAATTATAATGTCCTTTATATGAGCCATCAAGGCCCAAAATACACATTAGAAATAAATTGGGACTAAATCGGGTACTTAGAAAATATTTTGGAAAATATTAAAATTTTTCAAAGGTGCAGGGGACACACGCCCGTATGGCCAGGCTGTGTGTCTCACACGGTCAAGAGACACGTCGATGTCTCAGGCTGTGTGGATGAAAATAAGGGCACACGGTCGTGTCTTAGCCCGTGTCCGTACTAGAGAGTTCTCTGACTTAGGTCACACGACCAAGCCACACGCCGTGTGAGCATACTGACTTGCATTATTAAGGTGTAGGGGTCACACGGCCTAGCCACATGCCCATGTGCTAGGCCATGTGAACAATTTTGAGTATTCTGTTTTGCAAATTAATAGATGCAGGGGATACACGGCCGAACAACATGCTCGTGTGCTAGGCCGTGTGATCAATTTTGAGAATACTGACTTGTGAACTTGTACAAAATTTTCAAATGCAGGGGACACACGACTGTGTCACATGGCCGTGTGTGACACACGGCTAAAACACACACCCGTGTCTCTGCCCATGTGGATGACAATAGGTCATTTCCAAGCCACATTTCTCACCCAATTTGGCATCAGCTTAACCAAACATTTTTGGGCACCAATAAACCATAATAAGACGTTCAAACCAAGCCAAAATCAAGTTTTATGCATGTAATATCACTTCATAAATTCAAATATCCAAACTTACCTATTTAACCAAAAATATTTATAGGCATACTTGTATCAAATACTAACATACCTATAAGATTTCTATAAATCAACCATACAAAACACTCACATCAAACATGATATAGCCTCTTATACACATAAAAAACATGTCCTTCACAAGTTATTCTAATGGCTAGTTACAACTAAAACATTTTCCTACCAACATTGGTTAATTAACCTATACATGCCATTATAACTAAAATTAATTTACTATTTATACTGAAATGAGTTTATGAATAGTATGAAATATCTCCGCCAAGCTTTCAACCCAACGAGCTTCCGAATTACTATAAAACAGGAAAAATAAAATACAGTAAGCTTTAAAGCTTAGAAAGTTCGTATAACATGGAATTTAACTTACCATTTAATTCACATTTATGGTAAGCAAACTAAACATGCTCAAATCAATTTGGCCAAATGCCTAAACACATATCCTCATCAAATATGTTAGTCATATAATTCATATAATAACTCATAATCACAATTGTACATAGTCATCAAGCAAGTTTCATACACATGTATCTTTCATCTCATTTTTCAACCTATCAAGTAACATCATTTTCATGTATTTCAAGCATATACGGGTAATAATTCATTTTGTATTCATATTGTTTCATATCAGAATTTTGCCCGTTGAACCATTTAAATTATTGATAGATACACGGGTAGTACAAACTAAGTGTACAAAACTATAATCCGTCAATTCATATTCAGGAATGCTCATGTGAGCATATAACCAGTTACTTTTTCGGGCCATATAACGGAAATCTCATGTGAGCCATATATTAGAAAGCTCATAAGAGCCATAATCGAAAAGCTCATGCGAGCAAATATTTGGTAGCTCCGAAGAGCCATTAATCGGGAAGCTCATGAGAGAGCCTTTAATCGGGAAGCTCGTCAGAGCCATATGTCGGGATGCCCATAAGAGCTAAATAATGGGAAGCTCGTGAGAGCCAAGTATCAGGAAGCTCAAGAGAGCCAATATCAGGATGCTCATCAGAGCTAATAACAGGAAGCTCTTGCGAGCTACGGTGTCTCCGCAACACATGCAGGACCACAACCAATCGGGAACCCTTAATGACAATGTCATTTGTATCCATTGAATTTCTTAAGTTCAAATAGGATTTAGCACTTGATAGACATTATCGTATATGTGATCCATACTTATACATGACAATTTCATACATTTCATATACATAACATTCAATTCAAACATATAAATATACAATTTAATTACACGAACTTACCTCGACAAATGTTCGTAGACTTGTAAGCTACTAATCCGATACTTTTTCTTTTCCTTGTTCTAGCTCCGTATTTGGTATATCCAGATCTATATGAATGAATTAAAATAAATTTAATACAATTCATACTCAATTCAATCCAAAACAAATCTTTGAAAAATTACTATTTTGCCCCTATACATTTAATTAATTACGATTTTGTCCCTAGGCTCGGAAAATGAAATTCATACAATTTAATCCTTATTCCAAGCCTACACGATTTTTATATATCACAATAGCAGCCCATGTATTTCATAAAATTTAAAATTTTTCCATAAATTTTCCATATTTACAATTTAGTCTCCAAATCACAATTTCATTAAAGTTTACTTTACAAAAGTTGTTTATCTATCAACAACCTTTCATTTTCTACCATAAAACTTCATAATTAAACTATACTCATCCATGGAAAAACATTGACACTTTAATAACTTTACAAATTAATTCCCGGGATAGCTAGATTAAGCTATTACGATCTCGAAAACATAAAAATTATTAAAACCTGGACAATGATACTTATCCAATTAAGCCAAATAAGCTTGCTTACTTTAAGTTCTCATAACTAGGGTTTCCATGTTTTTAATTTTAGGAAAGATGATGAAAATGATGATATTTTTATTATTTAATTCATTTATCATCTTTATTTTATCATTTTTCCAATTTAACCCTTAATTATTTACTAAATTCCAATGATGAATAATTATCCTTATATATTAAATCCACTAAATGGTCTATTTGCCATATAAGAACCACCAATTTTGAATTCTATAGCTATTTGGTACCTTTAGCTACTAGAATTCAACTTTTGTATTTTATGCAATTTGGTCTTTTTTATCAGATTGAACATAAAATCAGTAAAATTTCTTAACGAAATTTTCTTACGATATTCCTATCATAATGCAGACCATAAAATAATATTAAAATAATTTTTTTGGACATGAATTTGTGGTCTCGAAACTACTGTTCTAATTTTACTGAAAACGGGCTGTTACAAAGGATTATAGATTTTGTATCATTTCTTAACACTGGAATATCCAACAAATATACCTGGCTGCAATCTATTGTCCAGCTTGCTTCTTTTCTCTTTTGGAACATAAAAAAAAGGGTGCAACCAAATACTTTTAAATGTGAAACAGAAGGTTTAAAACCATACCAGGCTTCAAATTGTGTCTTCCCTTCAACCGCTTTAGTAAGTAGTCTGTTTAGCAAATAAATAGCAGTGTTTACTTTACCCAAAAATTATTTGGCAATTTACTTTCAAACAGCAAGCAGCAAGCCATGTTCATCATAGTTCTGTTTTTTCTTTCAAATTGTAGAATGTACACATTGCTTAGTTGATGATGGACACCAGCTTCTTCGAAGAATTTTTCAAACTTTTCTAAGGTGTATTCTGCCCCATTGTCTGATCTTACCATTTTAAGCTTGCAGTCACTTTGGTTCTCAACCATGGCTTTAAACTTGAAGAAGATTTCAACTATCTCAGACTTGTTCTTCATGAAGTACGCCCAACAGAACCTTGTACTATCATATATAAAAAACACAAAGTACCTATTTCCATTTAGCGAACTTGTTTTTATGGGTCTGCAAATGTTAGTATGTACTAAGTGTAACTTTTCAGTAACTCGCCATGCTATGTTCGCAGGAAATGGAGACCTTGCTTGTTTTCTAAGTTGGCATGCCTCGCATACATCTTTATGTTCCGCTATATTTGATAAGTTTTCAACCAATTTATTCTTGGACATTTGACTTAAGGATTTCTAGTCAACATGTCCCATTCTTCTATGCCACAATTTTATTTCATCCAGCGAGCTGGTATATGCTGCTGAAGTTGCTAAGTTCTAGTTGACAGCAAAAATTCTGTCTGCCATCTTTGTTGATATGAGCTCGCATCTACTTGGATAAAGAATTAAACATTTGTTGTTATTGAACACAACAAAATAGTTTTTTCTGGAGCAATTATCCTACATTTAGCAGATTTTGGTCTATGCCAGGAACTAAAAGAACATCTGTGACAAGTTTTGATCAAAACATCTTCCTTTCCAACTGCTTCAATATATTAGCCATTTCCAACTTTCACCTTGGAATGGAACCTTTTGCCAACATTCTTTAAGATGCTCGCATCTGTTGTCACGTGACTCATTCAACCACTATCTACGAGCCAATTCATTCTTACTCTGTTGGTGAGTTCGCATGGTATTGTGAGTTGGGCTTCATAAGAAACTGTGAACATGAATTCTTCTAGTTCTGCTATTTGAGCTTTAGCATTTTGTTTTTGAGCATGTTCTTTGTTTTTGCATACTTTTTCTAAATAACCAAAATGCTTGCAATTTTTGCATTGAGTGTTAGGTAAAGAACAAAACTTCTCAGGATGCCTTAACTTTTTGCAGTGTGAGCACGATGGATATTTTTTCTTTCCACCTTCTTTCTTTGACTTCTCCTTCTTATCTGACCAACTTTTTTTTTCTTTCTAACTTGAGAAGCTCGTAGCATCTTTATTTTTGGCTTGAAAAGCTCCTTAAGCATGTCCTTCTTATCTGCTTGCCCTTCTTTGTTCTAGAGCATACATAACATTAATTAACTTCGAGAGTGAGATGGTTGATAAATCCCTTGAATCTTTCAGTGAGGATATCTTTGATTTGCATCTTTTAGGAAGTGTGGTAATCATCTTCTCAACTACTCGACTATCCGCAAACTGGTCACCTAACAGTCTTATCTGGCTCACTATTGCCATGATTCGATCTAAATATTGCTTCATAGTCTCAGCTTCCTTCATATTGAAAATTTTAAAATCTCGTCTAAGATTGATCATTTGCTGCTGCCTTGTCTTCTATGATCCCTGGAACTCCTCCTTGAGCATATCCCAAACTTGTTTAGGAGTTTCACAGGCCATGATTCGTGTAAAGATCACTTCTGAAACATTATTTTGTCGGCAAGACATCGCATTGTGTTTTTTGGCACATTCCTCATTGTGTTGTTTCATTTAAGTGAGTGTGAGATTTGACCTCAACACTAGTGGTTCTATTTTAGCATTTACAACCCCCAAAGATCAAAGGCTTGAAGATAAGCTTTCATTTTTACTACCCAGATGTGGTGGTTTTCTCCTGTAAAAACAGGGGTGGTGGTGGTGTAAAGTTTGCTGAAGACATTTTTATGAAAGCAAGCCCTCAAAGATAAATTGGCTTTTAATACCAATTGTTAGATATTTGATAAAGGGAAGGATTGAAATAGAAGCAAAAATGATAAAAAATAGAGAAGAATAAATTTGAGATGAACTTGTTTCATTAAAAAGTGATACAAAGTTTACACAAAGGATTAAGCTTAAATAAGCTAAAAATAATAATAAAATATTATAACTTGGCTTAATTCAGTGACTAGATTCATATAAATTTCTTTTTCATTGCCTGGTTTCTGTCTAATCACCTGCCAAAATGTCTAATTACAATTTATCACAGTTCCAGTGCAAGTTGATAACTTGTAGAGTGAAGAGCTCGTAGGTCTGGTGAGCTTGCAGTGTTGGTGAGCTCGCGGTCTTAGTGAGCTCGCACATTTTTTGGTAAGATCATAATTTTGTAGAGCTTGCATATTTGGTAAGCTTGTGGTGCACAGTTCGCATGGATGGTCATTTCGCAGCAAGTATCAAAGACAAGTCCCAAGTGAGAAGACGCATTAGGGGCCAATTTTGCTACAAATTATTTAAACTGGAAAGAAAGATAACCTTAGCTTTAAGGATTAAGTGGACTCAGTAAAAAAATAAGAATTTATTATCGTTAACTAACTCTAATTCATGCATCTTAATTGATTTTACTTTTGGTTCTTACCAAGCAAGTAGCCTTGTTGATTGTGTCTGCGTCAAAACCAGTAATGTTGGCATCTTCAAGGATATTTAACATCACATTCATAAAATCTTGCTCTTCTATCACCCCTCCACACATGAGCCTATTTTGTTTATGCTCTTTTAGCTACCCTCTTACAATAATATCCAATTATTTTGCTGTTCTTTTCATGTCCTTTTTATATCATTCAAAATCCAACCATCCAATAAATGGTATCGCATCAGACGAGACGAACACTCTGAATAAATAAAAGAAATCTCTTATTACATTCTGACATCTTCATGCTTCAGCTTCTTGACAATCAGTGTTCGGTCTAAAGTATCTTTTCCCTCTCACCATTCTCAAGGGAAATATTATGAGTTAGATCCCCAACCACTACTTCATATCCACAGACACTCCACTTTCTCCATTACCTTTACTAAGCCATGTTAGAGTATAGATAAAGACTATGTTAGCTTACTCTGTTAGCCTATTAATTGTTAGTCTGTTATTCAAAGTAGTTAAGTTGTTAGCAATAGCAGTTACTCATAAACTCTATAAATACTGTTTCTATAATGTATAAATTCAAGATACTAAAAATAATACAAAAACTTCTTCTAATACTCAATACATTTTCAACTTACTATAGATGTTAACATGGTACCAGTCGCCTAGGTGCTGGAGACCTGATCTTCGTTTGCTTCCATGACTACCACTGTTTTTGATGATTTTGCCTTTGTCGAGCATGGCTGTCCGGCATTCACTGGTGCTCAGATCATTCAATCCTTTCCTCGCCATGAAACTATTAAGTTGGATGATAGAAATTTCGTTCAATGGCAGCAGCATGTCTGCTTGATCATTGAAGGTTATGAATTAACTGGTTTTTTAGGCGGAAAGTTACCTACTCCATCGCGTTTTGTGCAGTCTCTAGAGTGGTCTCTCGTTCCAAATCCGGATGGCTCGGCGTTCATTCAATAGAACAAGTTACTTGTCTCCTGGTTATTTTCCACTATTAATCTTTTACTGTTATCTTCTATTACAGAGGCTAGGTCGGCATACGATGTGTGGAATACTGCCACTCGTCTCTTTGTTACAGTCACAAGTGCGAAGCTTTCTTGCATCCGTCATGATCTTAACTCACTTAAGAAAGGTAATCTCACGACAATAGAATATATAGCAAAAATTTAGAATACCTATTCCTTGATCGAGGCTTTTGGATCTCGGATCTCAGAGGTGAAGAAAGTTGAAATAGTTCTTGTGGGACTACCTCCGGACGTCGATGTCATGCTTACCTTAGCGTCATTTTCATTGAAAACTATGCCGCTTCAACGTCTCATCAATGTGTTACTAGAGTATGAGAGTCGCCAGATGCGTGCGGTTCAAGACATGCCGCTTCATGCCAATCTTTTGGAAACTATTCTGCCACCGCCGATGGTGGAATCTGTGTGTGGTGGTCGTCCTCTATCTAGAGGTTGCGGGAGAAGGTTTCGATCCTGCATACAATGCTAGATCTGCGGTCGATTTGGGCATTTAGCTCAGAGGTGTTTTTATCAATATAACCGTGAGTAAGATGGCCCATCGTCGATGGCTCAGGTTTTAAATTCGATCGATCGTCTTGGTCTGGGCTCAGCTACTGGCTTCTCATTTTCTTCACCGACCTCTGGTCAATTTTCTGGCCCTACCTCGGCAGTGCTGCAAGGTTTTTTCTCTAGTGGTAATTGTTGGCCATCTGTTGCGCCAGACTTCTCTCAATTGCACAGTAGGGTTTTTAACCCATTTGTAGCGTGTGATGATGGAGCTGGCCTGTCCTTTAGGCATCATGCTGGGTCAAAGCTATTATCTGGGCTTGGACATGAGCCTTTATTTGCACCTGGGCCTGCTGCTGTTCGGTTTTCTAGGCCGAATGAGTTTGGCCATTCTATTGGGCTGCCCATGCGTGCTAGGCTATCTGGCCTAAACCAGGATCTTGGAGGCGTCTATTCTTTACTTGGGTAGCAGGCTAAACCCTTTCTAAATGGGTAAAATTTAAATTGTGTAGAATTTTCAACTTCTCTTGGTCATGGCCGAAAGCTTAGGACTTCAGGTGGAGGTGTTTATAATGTGTCTGGGCCGTCTATTCTTAGGTAGACCAAACCAAGGGCTCGTCTTTACACTGGGTCTGATCCTTGCATTGGGTTCCTTCGACTACCCGATTTGTATGCATCTGATGTCTCCAACTCCACTGGGTCTAATATTAATGCCACTCAATTTGGGTCAAACTATGATGGTACTGATTCCTATATTCTTATGCCCGTCGGAGCCACATCCTGGTATCCAGATTCAGGGGTTACACATCATGTCTGTCATGATGCCTCTACTTTGAATGACTCTACACCTTACTCAGGTACATCCTCTCTCTTAATGGGTGACGGGACTCCCACCAGGATCACATATATTGGAAATTTGGTTTTACCTACATAGTCTAAATTGTTTCATTTGTCTAATGTTTTGTGTGTACCGAATATACAGAAGAATCTCATGTATGTGTCTCAGTTTTCTACTGACAATAACGTGTTTTTTAAATTTTATCCGATATATTTTGTTGTTAAGGACATCATGACTCGGGAAACTTTGCTGAGGGGCCACATTTGTGATGGGCTCTATCATTTTTCTTCACCAGTTGCGTCTGCTCAGTCTATTGTATCTCCTTCTATTGCCACATTGGACTCCAAAATCGATCTGATAGCTGTAATAGTTTTTCTTTGTGGCAGAAATGTCTTGGTCATCCCTCTGCTTCTGTTGTTAAATCTGTTTTAGATAAGTGTAATATTGTTTCCAATAAATTGTCTTGATAATGTTTGTACTACATGCCAGAAAGGGAGGTCTCATAAATTTCCTTTCCCAAACTTTACTACTGAATATAATGATTCGTTTGCTTTGATTGTCTCTGAACTATGGGGACTTGCGTCAGTTTCCTATGGACGTAATTGGTATTATGTATCCTTTATTGATATGGGCACTCACTTTACTTGGATTTATCTTATTCGCCAAAAGTCTCAGGTAGTGGATTGCTTTGTTCAGTTTTAGCAATTAGTCAAAACTCAGTTTGGGAAAAATATCAAACAATTTCAGAGTAATTAGGGTAGAGATTTTCGATCTTTTATGTTTGTTTTAGCAAGTTAAGGGATAATTTGTAGGTTATCTTGTCCACATACCTTCGGACAAAATGGGGTGGCTGAACCCAAACATTGGCATATTGTTGACATGGGTATTGCACTTTTGGCCCAAACAAATCTTTATATGGAGTATTGGAGCTATGCATTTTGTTGTGTTGTTCATCTCATCAATCGTCTTCCTACCTCGATTTTAAAAGGACAATATCCGTATAAGGTTCTTCATGGACAAGATCCCACATATGATCATCTACGGGTATTTGGGTGTTGTTGTTTTCCTTATTTGCACCCATTTCTTCATCACAAGTTGGATTTTCATTCTCAACCCTGTACATTTTTGGAATATAGTTCCCAATATAAAATATATCAATGTCTCATGCCAGATGGTAAGATCGTCGCTTCTCGTCACGTTGTGTTTGATGAACAATGGTTTCTATCTCCTACGTCTACTACGGGAGGTTCCATATCTACGTCTAGTTAATCTATCTCAACGTTTGTTCCTCTTGTTAAGACTGTCTATTGTCGGCCCATGGAGTCCTCGTCCGCTCTACCTCCTGCGTCGTCCTCACTTTTTGATTACTGCCCCTCGCCCTCTATCTCTGAAGTTCCTCAGGCTGGTTTGGGCTCTGACCGTGAGCCACATCGTCTCTCCTCCTTGCCCAACGACAATGGTGTTCCCAGTCCTATCACGACTACTTCAAATATCCTATCCTCTCCTAATATTTCGTCATCTCATTTGCCTCTGACAAATACTTATCCGATGGTTACTCGGTCTAAGGCTGACATTTTTAAGCCCAAGGCTCTGTTTGTTGAAACTGTCAAGCCTTACACGATTGAGGAGGCCTTTTCTACCATAGAATGGCGTGCTTCGGCACAAGCTAAGTATGATGCCTTCATTAATAATTTCACCTGAGAACTTGTTCTGTTACTAAATAATCGCAAGGTAATCGGATGTAAATGGCTTTTCAAAGTAAAAAAAATCCTAATGGCATTGTCGCCCGTCGAAAGGCTCAGTTAGTAGCAAAAGGATGTTCTCAGGTACCTGGGTGTGATTTCAAGGAAACATTTAGTCCGGTGGTAAAACCTACTACTATTCTAATCATTCTATCTATTGCTATTGCCAAAGGTTGGTAGCTTCGTTAGGTCATGCAAAGAGTGTCCATACTCCAATGATTAGCTCGGGTACTCTATTCAAGGATGACGGTGATCGTCTTTGTGACCCTACTGAATACAGAAGCCTTGCAAGTGCTTTACAATATGTGGTCCTGACTCGACCTGATATTGCCTACGCGGTAAATTGTATATTTTAGTTCATGCATGAGCCTACTACTGTCCATCTGGTTGCATTAAAACAAATCTTGCAATATTTATGTGGTACACTTGATTATGGGATTGTCTTGTATCCATCTGCACGACTTTCTTTAGTTGGTTATACAGATGCTAACTAGGGGTTGGATTTTGATAATCGCCGATCTACGACGGGCTACTGCTTGTATTTTGGTCACACCTCTGTCTCCTGGTGTTCCAAGAAATAACAAATCGTTCTGCGGTCTACTACTGAGGCCGAATATCGTAGTCTTGCTTAGCTACCAGTAATGTTACTTGGTTGGTCTCATTACTAAAGGAGTTACAACTTCAGTCTGCCGATCCACCTAATATTTGGTGTGACAACTCTAGTGCAGTTATCGTAGCTGCTAATCCCGTCTTACATTCCAAATTTAAACATGTAGAGCTTAATCTATTCTTTGTTCAGAAGAAGGTAGCTGATGGCTTAATTGTTGTTGGTGAGGTTCCTGCGTGTGATCAGGTTGCCGACACTCTTACCAAGCCGCTCTCTACTTCATCCTTTGCTCGATTTTGAAGTCTTCTTCTGGTTTTATCTGTCGAGAAGATGAGTGGATGTTAGAGTATAGATAAAGACTGTGTTAGCTTACTCTGTTAGCCTATTAGTTGTTTGTCTATTATTCAAAGCAGTTAAGCTGTTAGTAATAGCAGTTACTCATAAACTCTATAAATACTGTTTGCTATAATGTATAAACTCAAGATACTAAAAATAATACAAAAACTTCTTCTAATACGCAGTACATTTTCAACTTACTGTAGATGTTAATAAGCCATGACTTGTACAATTCTCTTATTGTACTCTTTAACCTTGAAATCATATATGTTTGAGCATATCAATCCGGTGGTTAGACAGAAGCTCGACTGTTGTAATTTTGCGTATCTCACTGTAATAGGGTCCATAAGTAGTAAACTCGAACATAGCAAAATCATCACCTAAAATCTTTGAGGCAGCAATGTTTGGTCTAGTGGAGAAAATTTTATCATGGACTATGAAACATCCTTTGGCCATTCCCAACTATTTAGAGCCAAGACTCGGTGTACTCCCAGCCTTATGGAGAAAACAAGTCCATATTTGTCAGCCATGCCACCTAAGGTTTTGTGGATGAGTTACTGACCGCCAAAGTGGTGTATATGGCCAATAATAGGTAAAGCACCACCAGCTTGCGGTGCACTACAGCTTCTGCTTCGTTTCTTGGACGACCGATAGAAGTAAATGCAACTGAAAAGGGTAGCAAGGGTAAGAATATGCTGAACAGTAGAGGATCCACAGTAGATTTAGAGCTTCGGAAGAGGTAGGTGAAGCAGAGTAGATGTACACCTTACATTTACAATTTATAATTCTAAGCTTGTTTCTGGAAAACATATTTTTCCGAGCTTCCAAGCACAATCGTTTTTTTTTTTTGGATGATAAGAATAACTAACTTTTAGGAATAGGATTTGCTAAACGATGAAAAAAAAAAGGGTTAAAATCCTTTCTCCCATATATAATAAGGGAATTTTAAATGTTATAACATCACAACACTTTGATCAGTTGGGCATTGAAAGGAATTGGTCGAGTTTGATATTCATTGAGCAACTATTTGCATTGTTGGCAAAGGCAACTACCATGGGTAGATCTTTAGTACAAGGTTTTGACTATATTTAATTTTTTATTTTGTAAAATTCACTTTTATTAGATTAATGAACTAATATATTGAAATCCCTTCTCATCCATGCCTTCTTTTAAAAGCAGTTTTTTTTATGTTTCTTTTTAGTTGTAAATAGTTTTTCTTTATAAGTTTTTTTTCTGAAATTATAATTCATTTTAAA
Source organism: Gossypium anomalum (assembly GCA_025698475.1). NCBI lineage: Eukaryota > Viridiplantae > Streptophyta > Magnoliopsida > Malvales > Malvaceae > Gossypium > Gossypium anomalum. Next base: position 26,736,926 of record CM046966.1, read on the forward strand.
ATTATATATTAGTGTTATAAAGATAAAATTAATAGAAAAAAATAATAGTTGTAATAATAAATAAAATGATTTAACTTAATTTATCAGTATTTTTTTAATTTACATAATAGAAAAAGAATGGTCAAATATTTAGTTAGTTTTAAGTATTCCCAAGTGATTCTTAAATTAACTTATTCTTTTTTTTTTATTAATTTAGTTTTTTATTTGAACTAGAGAAAAATATTGAATTTTAAAAAAATGAATTTAGAGAAAGAATAGAAATTCGTTAGCCTAGATTTGCTTTAAATTTAGAGATATTCACGCAAGAGGACATTCTAGATTCAAATCGAATTTATGCATCACATAATATGTGAATACTATACATAGTTGCCCACAAAGATATTAGCCTCAATTTCACCTGAACTTGCTAATGTTTTGTAAATAATCAACATTAAACCAATTTAGATCTATTCATATTTTTTTATTTTTTAAAATAGAAATATTTTATTTAATATTAATTATACATATTACTATCATAAATCTTTTAAATTTTAAACCCTAAAATGTAACAAACTTAGTATATATTTTTTAATTTTTACATTAAGTTTAAATATATTAAGCTTAAAATTTAGTCTCTATACTTTAATTTTAAAACATCAATCTAGTTTTATCCTTAGTGGTTATTTTAAAAAAGGTAAAATAATTTTTTACTTTTTAACATTTATAGTTTTTATTAATTTGGTCCTTAACATTTAATATTTTTTTAAAAATTTATTTTTTTCCAGAATTTAAATAAAAATTGAAACATGTATTTTAAAAATCTAAAATTGTGAAAAAAAATAAAAATCTTTAAATTTTAAAAAATAAATCTTTTTACATATATAAAAAAAATTAAAAGCCAATATTGTCTAAATCAGACTAGACTGATCAGTCGAAGTGGTTTGATCGATAAGGACCTAAGGTGTGTTTGAGAAATTGAAAATTTAAGTGCTAAAAAATTAAATACTGAATTGTTACTGATAAAAAATTTTATAAGTGCTGAATTTATATTAAAAAATTATCTGGTAATTTAGTAAATATAAGTATTGGATATAAAAATGCTATTTGATAAAATTAAATATTGATTTTTAAAAGATCATTTATATTTTAATTTTATTCTTATTAATATAATATTGTAAACTATTTTGGATGAAAGATAAATATATTAATTTGAATATTTTATTTTTTATAAAAGGATAATTTATTTCAATTTTTAATAAAATAAAATCAACATAATATTTTTTAGACTAAATTACCAAATAAAGCCCCCCTTTTTTTCAAAATTACAGAAATAAGCCAATTTTTTTTAAAATATGACGAAAATAGGTTGTTTTTGCTAAAATGCGTCCAGTTGGTGTCGTTTTCAAGGGAAAATTAGAAAAATGATCCGACTGGAAGCGTTTTTCGCCTTTGACTAGTAAAGCGCTTCCAGCTCATTGCGCTAAGCAAAAACGCGTCCAGGTTAGTGCGTTTTTAATTAGGGTTTTAAGGTTTTAGGGTTTTAGGGTTAGGGTTTATAGTTTTAACTTATTAAAATTTTAATGTAAGAATTGTAATAATTGAATTTGATATTTAAAATATTCGTATTTACACCAATCGAATATTATTTTTTACTAAAAATCGAACTCGGAGAACTAAAAAAATAATTTTGAAGAGATGAGTTCTGAAAAAATATCTCGGGATTCCTAAGATATATGAAACGTTTCTGAAAAAATGCCCCGGATAATAAGGGTCGAAATTTGTAAAGAAAAACACACCAAGCAGGACACACTGTCAGCAAAAGTACTGAAACTGCTTCCAGTTAGACACCCTTTTCGGTACTGTTGTTGATAGTGTGTCTTGCTTGGAGCGTTTTTTCTCTACAAATTTTAACCCCTACCATCCGGGCCATATCTTTAGAAACATATAGGATGTTATCTCTTGGGCTATAAATAACCCATATTTCAGCCTCTCGTGGCATAAATCGAGGAAATAAAATTTGAAAAAGTTCAGAAGAATAGAAGTGCAACACCCCTAACCCGTATCCATCACTGGAATAGGGTTACGAAGCATTACCAGACTTATACACTAGCATTTATACAAAACCAAGTCATAAATTTGCATTCCAAATAAAAACCTTTCAAATTTCACCATAAAGTCCCTATTATGGGCCTACGGGGCCCAATACATGCTTTGAAAATGGTTCGGGTCTAAACCAGTAACTTTAAAAATTTTACCTTGAAGATAGGGGCACACGCTCGTGTGGCCAGCCCGTGTGGAAATCTGACTTGCAATTACTGATTTTTCACCATTTCTAAGCCATTTTAACACGATTTTGACACACGGCCATGCTTAAAACCCGTGTTCTTCACACGACCAAGACACACGGCTGTGTCTTTTGCCCGTTTACTATCCCAACTTCAAATTTAAGGATGCAGGAGACACACGGCCTATCAACATGCCCGTGTGTAGGCCGTGTGCCTCACACGATCTGATCACACATCCGTGTGCCAAGCCGTGTGGACTCAAAATGAACATTATAGTTCAAATTTACCAACCCTGTATGCCTTGAATAGCGAGCAATTTAAAATACAATCTTACAACCAGTCCAAAACATGATTAAACATGTCTAATACACATTTATTATACTAATATAACAATCCAACATTAGTATATTATCAACCGTTAAATAAAGCAACTTCAAATTCATTCATAAGAACCATTCAAAGTAATTCAAAATGAACCATGTTATATCATTCGCTTTACATCTATGAGCTAACTATTAACATTCCTCACCAACTTCTCTTTTATTCAAAATAACATCAAAAACAACCTAGGTATATGCCTTTCCTAAGGATAAGATATATCACCAAGTATTTGGGTTCGGGAGTTGGCTTGGATGCTAAGACGTTAGTTACTTTGTACCTAACCTGCACACGGAAACAAACCATACGCTGAGTATACACTCAGTGGTATTTCTATAAACCAATACTTAACATGCATTTAAAACATAACTATAAATTCTAATAATAAGAACTTTATAAATTATCATTCAATTATCCTTATATCACAGTAACACTTACCAATAAAATCGTATTCAATAAGAACATACAGTAACAACATTATCTTTCAGTGTTCAGTACAGTAGTTTACCCCTATTAACATAACTCGGACCTGGACGGATACGTAGATCCAACCCACACACTGGGATATTATATAGTGTTTCATTGGCCGAAACCAGAATACACCGTAACAGTAACAGTAACAGTAACAGTAGCGGTACATAGAGTACCTCATCGGAACAAATCCAGAACAGTAACAGTAAAGCGACACTTATAGTGTCCCATTAATACAAAGTCGGATTATCCCTGAACACTTCCAATCCTATGGAATGCCAACTATATCCGACTAGCCCAACACTGTTAATAGGGTTTCATTTCACTTTCAATTCATCATCATCAACTAATATACATTTCAAATCTAATATTCATAAGTCAACATTTGACCATAATATCAATACTTACCTTAATTTCAATAGCCATACATAATATCAATAGTATGTATCAAAATAACTATTAAGTTTGGTTATAGAAATACAAACCTGGTTCTCGAGTTTACTCATTATCTTCGTTCACTTTCTCTTTTCCCTTCTTCGATGACATTTCCAGTGCTACGTTAGCTACGAAAAAATTAACATTTAAAATCATCAATACATATCATTAAATAACACACTTCTCTATTTTTCATGTAACTTTTACTTAAATTCCAATTTAGTCCTTCCATCATAACCATTCTTTCTCTTCAAATAAATCTCATATTTTTATTTAATACTTATTTTAAATAAGTTTCTACTCTTAATATTCAATATAAAACATCAATTCTACAATTTCAACAATTTAGTCCCTACTATAACAAAACTTATATCTCTCTTTACAATTCAATCCTTCTCCCACTTCTAACTTGAATTTTCTATCCTTTTATCTCATAATTCATTCAATTGTTCAACTTAATCAACATCTAAAAATTTACTAAATTTCTAAATTTCAACATAATTCAAGTAGAGTTTTATTCCAAGATTCCAAAATCATCAAAATTACAAGAAAATGGACTAAATTGACTTACCAAATAAGCTTCAAACTTTAAAACCCTAATTTTTCCTTTTCTTTTCTTTCCCTTTTTCTTTCCTTCGATTTTTGTTACCTCTCTGTTCTGTTTCTTTCTTTTATTTCTTTATTCTTTTTATTATTTCTTTTATTTATTATATTATATTTTTAATTATAATTATTATTTCTTAAATAATAAGTAAATACATATATATACATATATTTGTACCAATTAAAATAATACACATGTATTTATACTTACCACACACTTGTCACATAAGACTTATTTGCTAATTTAGTCACTTGACTTTTTTATAGTTTATAATTAAACTTTCACACTTTATTCAATTTAACCCTTATACCTAATTAACCTTAATTAAGCTAAATTTACTTAATTAAAATCTAATTAACCTCTCACTTAACTTCGTAAATGTTTCTAATAAATATTTACGAATCTAATTTACAGAATTGAAGACCCAAAAACTCACTTTTTCGATGACCTTAAAATTTGGGTCGTTACAAGAAGTTCGTAGGAAAGACATAAGTTGGAGCAACGATACTATTTGTATAAAAAGCAAGCATAAGCATTGATTTTTCGTGTTAATAGTTCTTTGAATAATTATATTTTTTGTATAATATTTTTGTTTCGAACTTCTCTCGACAGATAATTTGGTTAAAAATGAGTGGACGGATTAGTGCTATTATTTATTATGATAGTGAGATTTGTGACACCAAGAACAGCATGGTTTTCTTATCGAAGAACATAGCACGACTAGCTTTTAACCAGAACAAAAAGTTGTCAAAACTTCGGAAAAAAATTAGGAGAAAATTTGTCAGATCTATGAGAATGAGAGTATTATCTATTAAGTATCGATTTTGTGCTTTGGTTGATCGAGATATAACGCTTTTGATATCAAAGGTTCTTAGGGCTTGGAGGCAATGATGCAAACGCATATCGACAATAGATCACCGTTTCTCTAGTTATATGTGGAATTTTCAAAGCCAGATGAAGATATTTGGTCGTCAACATCTCTTCCTGTTCGAGAGGCGAGAACAGTTAAAACTATCGATAGTCCAACCACTTTGTTAGAAAGTTCCATTATGATATCCCGAAATCGTCAATGGGAAGACACTTGTCTGTCTCGGCCTTAGATTTCAATCATGGGAGGCAGAACACCAAACAATCAGGTTTTAGTAGTGGAACGGAATGTACAACCCTTGCACAACACTTAGTTAGTGGATGGGACATGAACCTCAGTAGGTCAATGTTCGATGCTGGGAATACTTGCTGGGGAATGGCGTAATTTTCAGCAACTGGCAATCGACATGCGATTTTAGATGTTCCGACATGTACACAAGAAAAAGATGATGTACTCTCTACGTCACCCACCGACGAGGAGACCTCCAACACGACAAATGTTTGGGGGGTCAAAAAATGAAGATGACAATTAACCCAATATAGACACAGTTTGGGAGCCCGTGCCAACGGTTCAAAAGTTGTATTATTCTCTGAACCAGAGTTTGTTCTAACTGAACCAAAAAACGGTGAAGGTGAGTGAAGATGAAGAAGAAGAATATCCATGATTCATGGCTTATTTGCCTCCAGCCCATATGCATAATGTCGATATATCGGCAGAGGATGGGTTGGAGTTTGTAGAACTACCACATAAGAAGCTGGGCCACGCAAGTTCTTCGTTGGATTCAGGTGAATTAGAACTGTGCAAGAAGTGTTCCACTAAAAATGATTTTCTCATTACGGTAAAGAGATACAACATCAAGAACGAGGTTAACTTCCACGTGGTTAAATCTAAATCTGAGAAGTTCGAGGCTAATTGTGCAATACGATGCGGTGGATGCGTATAGAAAATTATGGCTTCTATCAAGAAGAAGACGAAATTTTGGACGATAAAGAAGTTTACGATCCATATATGTGTGTTGCCACTGGTATAGTATCATGAGCATAATACTACTGATGGATCCGTTTTTCATCATGTTTTTATTAGGGTTTTTTCGTTGTTTAGGGTTTTAGGGTTTTAGGTACAATTTCACTTAATTTAACGTACTCGTGGGGTTGCAGGTGTTTCACGGAATCATCCGAAGTTGGATTCATATATGATCGCGGACATAATACTACCGATAATGAAAGTGGATCCGAGGATTGCTGTGTCGATTTTAATTGTAAATATTCGTAGCTAATTCAACAACACGCCTTTGTATTGCAAGGCGTGGATAGCAAAACAGAAGGCCTTGGAGAAGATGCACAGTGTGTGGGATGCGTCATACAACGAGGTATGGCAGTGGTGTTAAGTGCTGGAGAGATACGTCTCAGGTTGCGTAATTGATATTGAAACGGGGCTACCACAACGATCGCTTGCTCTATGGATACTAAGTGTTCCACTTTCCGTTTTAGACCTTCAAACAATGCTCTCAAGCATTTCAGTACTGCAAGTCATTAGTACAAGTAGATGGTACCTTTATGTGTGGTAGATATACCCATCGACTATTGTTGGTTGTGGCACAATATGGTAATCAGAGAATCCTTCCAATTGTGTTTGCAATATCGCCAAGGGAGTCAAAAGACGACTACGATTTCTGTCGGTCTAGGTTGAGGAGGCATGTCTGCCCCCAACCTGATATATGTGTCATCTCAGATCGAGGAACTAGAATACTATTCATAACTAAATGACAAGGAAGCCTCTAGAACTGCACACACTATCGGTGCTGTCTAAGGCACGTTGAGTCCAACTACTACCAAAAACATCCCTCTATCACTGAGCGATCACAATGACCGATATGGGTATGTAATCGCCACCAATATTATTTGGTTTGTAATATTCCGTTTATTTTTTTATATTTTTTGGTATGTAATCGTCACTCTCCACTTCTATTGACAGGGTACGGGATCGTAAAGGGTCATTTCTATGAGATGTTGGAAATCTTACTGTCAACTAACGAAGCAAGGGCTCAGTAACTCTCTAACATACCTTTCGATCAGTCGACTCAAATATGCGACATGGATATTCGAGAAAGGTCAAACCAATCTAGGTTAAACCAACCGAGGTTATATAGGTAGTGTAGGAACCCGACCTATATAATGTCATCATGTTCACATTGAAAGGATTATGCAAACTAAAAAACAAATATCAATTCCATTATAATATGTAAACGCGCGGTTCTGTGAAATAATAACACATCAGATTTTCATGTTGTTAAATTATAACAAATTACAACGTTAATTTTGTAAAATGATAACAGAAATCAACTACCATTTTCTTAAATGATAATAATTTTAATTTTGTAAAATGATAACAAATATCATCGATACAATATATAATTAATCAGTGCATATATCGGTCAGAATCCATGCACATCGGGGTGGTCGACGGTTATACGTTGGATTCCTTCTTGGTTTAGCTTCCAAGTAGGGTTGTGATTGTTGGGGTTGTGGTCTCGGTTGCTCCTCTTCTCCACCTTCGATCGATTATGATCCTTACATTCTAGGTTGCCATCATGCATCCTTCGGTCTATAAATAGGTGGTTGGAAGGATGACCCACCTTGGTAGAACAAAGATCCCGAAGGTGTTTGTATTACTAACGGTGAATGAGCATAACTATGTTGAGTCCCATACACCGATTGGATAACAAGTCGACTTTTCACCAGTGCCTGATATATAAATGGCCTATACATTATCGACATCGTCAGTGTCATCAAAAAATGAGACGGTTTGAGTGTTTAAAACATCGAGGATGGATGAATGAGTGGGAGATGTTACATTTAATGGTATTAGTGCTATAAGTTTAATCGATTGTCGGACTACATCGAGCTCAAAATAAAGTCTAGAGGTACATGCCAAAGTCGAGTCAAGTTTGATTCGGAATTTGGATACTGATTATAATTATTTTTTTATAGTTGAAAATGTCAAGGGAACTGAGAAATGTTGACATGAATAATAGTGGTCACTCGATTGAGAATGAAAACCAGATTGGGGTCGAAGCACTTAGTGAAGATTTAGCCAATATTCAACAAAATAAAACTGTGATATCTTGACAAGAAGATCGAAGTAATGAGGGATTACCAAGTAAGATAGCAAAAATCTCTCAATGAATAATGAGAACTGCTCCACAAACTACTTTAGCAACCACTACTAGACGAGCCCCAATAAAAGAACTACGAAAGTACAGTGCCATATAGTTCATGGGAATAAAAAGGGTTGATCTTTTGTTGGCTGATATTTGGCTAGAGGCAACGAACCGAGTACTTCAACAGTTGAATGCACACCTCATGAATGTGTTATATGTGTCATTTCTCTTTTATAAGAAGAAGCATATAATTGGTGGCAGACTATTATTCATCATGTGCTCGCTCATCGGATTGACTGAGATTCCTTTCAATCTAAATTTCAGAAAAAGTATGTGGGTGAACTGTACTTAGAGGATAGAAAGTAAGATTTCATATTGCTGAAGCAAGGCAAGATGACAGTAAATGATTACGACCGCGAATTTTTACGACTCAGTTAGTACGCTATAGAACTTGTATTGATTGAAGAAGAAAGTTGTAAGCAGTTCTTCCTAAGAATGCAAGATGAGCTTTGAGTCCAGTTGGTCTCACACAAAATAAAAAAGTTTGTTGATCTAACTAAACGAGCGAAATTGGTTGAACAAGCCTTAGGCCTAGACAAAAAAAATGATTCTCTTTGATCAATTAGAAAAAAGAGTTAAGATTATTGTTTTGCAACCCCTACCTAAGTGAGCTAGAGAGTTTTGAAGTTCTTGGAAATCAATTCCACCAAATGTTGAATCTGAGAAAGATCAGGTTAAACAAGCATCAGAATCTATTGGCAATATTAAAATTCGAAAAAGGATACAAGTATTCCAAATTGTGAACTTTGGGGCAAAAAACACAGAAGTAAATGTTGGAAGAAAACGAAAGCATGTTTTCGATGCGAATCGTTTGAGCATATCACTTGAATTGTCCAAGAAATGTTGATAATATTCTTGTCGCTACCAAGAGATTTAATTTGACAGAAAAAGATCAAGGAAACATTATGCGTGAATCAATAGCACGAAGATTTGGTACGTATAAATTTATTATTTAATATCAAACTATTTATTCATGGATTTACGATGTTCACATGATTTTGGATTAAAATGAGTTACAATTATTGTATAAATTGAATTGTAATTATGAGTACTAATATTGAGAATCGAATTGAATTTAGTAGGATATAAAATTTTGGACTCGATTGGTATTAGATTGTTAGTATAAATTGAATTGAAGCATACAATTATATTTGATAATTTGATAACTGATAATAAGATTAGGATTAATAGATTGTAAGATCAAAACATAATGATATTGAAAATTGTTTGATTTTTAGATATATAAGTTATACTTCAGTTTATCCGATGATGCACTGTATGTGCCAGTATATTTTCTTCGATTTGTCCGATAATGCACTGTGTGTGCCAGTATAGTTGCTTAGATATATCTGATAATGCACTGTATGTACCAGTATATTTTATTCGATTTGTCTGATAATGCACTGCATTTGCCAATATAGTTACTTCGATATATCCGATGATGCACTGTATGTGCTAGTATATGTTCTTTGGTTCGTCCGATGATGCATTGCGTGTGCCAGTATAGTTGCTTCTGTATATTCGATGTTGCACTATGTATGCCAGTATATTTTCTTCAGTTTGTCAAATGATGCACTACATGTGCCAGTATAGTTGCTTCGATATTTTCGATGATGCACTGTGTGTGCCAGTATATTTTCTCCGGTTTGTCCAATGATGCACTGTGTGTGCCAGTATAGCTGCTTTGGTATATCCGATGATAAACTGTGTGTGCCAGTATATTTTCTTTGATTTGTCTAATGGTGCACTATGTGTGTTAGTATAGTTGCTTCAGTATATTCGATGATGCACTATATGTGCCAATATATGTTCTTCAGTTTTTCCGATGATGCACTGTATGTACCAATATAGTTGCTTCTGTATATACGATGATGCACTGTGTGTGCTAGTATATTTTCTTCGGTTTGTCCGACGATGCACTGTCTGTGCCAGTATAGTTGCTTCGGTATATTCAATTATGCAAGTACGATGATAGATTGGGATACAAGTAGATGTGTGCATGGGCCAGGCGGCACGGCCCGAAGGCCCGCCCGAAAAATAAGAGGGTTCGGGTAAAAATATAGGCCCGAAATATGGGTTTGGGCAAAAAAAATGAGGCCCGTTTAAAAAATGGGCCGGGCCTCTGGTAAAACTTTTTTGGCCCGAGCTCGGCCCGAATTATATACTAAATATATATTTATTTATTTTTAATCATATTTACATTTTATTTTCAATTTTAATATAACCACTTTTTATTATATTTTCAATTTGTGTATTGTTTTAAGAATTGTTTGTCTTATTTTTTATTTGTTTCTTATTTTAATATTTTTTTATGTTTTTAAATGTATTTGATTTATTATACTTTAAATTTTTTTATTTAATGAAATAAGTTAAAAAAATTAATATGGGCCGGGCTCGGGCTTAACAATTTTATTTCGGGCTGGGCTTGGACAAATTTTTAGACCCATATTTCAGGCCGAGCTGGGCCCGGGCCTAGAAAACGGGTCTAAAAATTTGTCTGGGTCTGACCCGAATCTGGCCCAGCCCGGCCCATGCACACCTCTAGATACAAGCTAGTTAATATATATCTAACTTGAGTTTGAGTAAGATCAATAAAGTTATAACTTATGAATAGGTTAAATGAATTATGAATAGAGTTGATATCGTGATTGATGATTCGAATGTAAATTGCGAAAAATGAATATTGATAGCACATGAAAGACTATGCAATCTGGTTAAACAAGTCTGATGAGCGATAAGAAATGATAGCAAACAAATTAATTTATTCAAAAATCAAATCTTAATACCCCACCTCTTTCTAGGTAAATTTTGGGGACGAAATTTCTTAAAGGAGAGGAGAATTGTAACAACCCGAAAGTCAGTGGTGCCGAAAACGGTGGTTTCAGAATTCTATTTTTTGATGATATAGTTAGTAAATATTATTTATTAATATTTACAAGGGTATTATAGTATTATACTAAAGTTGGGTCTAATAATTTTGGTTATTGGGAAAGATAGACAAGTTATAAGTGTATCGATTCTAAAGTCAGTGGTTTTAGAAATTGAGGTATCAGGACCTCATTTTCGTAAACCAGACTCATAAATATTTTTATTAAATATTTACAGAGTTATATTAGAAGTGAATTGAATTTTGGTTAGGTAATTTCAACGAAAGAGTGTTTAATTAGAGTATAAGGGCTAAATGGCATAATTGCATAAAGTAGGATTTAAAAATAGAATTAAAAAATATAGGACTTACATAATTAATAGACCATAAGATATGTAATCTTATTAGTGTCCGGTTATGACTTTATAATATATGTATTTTATATATTATAAAGTTTAGTTATTATTATGTCAATTAATATTATGTAATGATTAAAATTTGGATAGTGGAATAAAAAGAACCAAAACTCATTTCTTTATTTTATTCTTCATGCAAATCGAAAACATTTGAAGAAAAAGAACAGGAGCATTCGTCCTTTGGTTCAAAAATTTCAAATCCAAAATTTGGTTAGTGCAATTTAGTATTTTTCTTGTAATTTTATATTTTTGGAATCCCGATACGAAGAACTAGCTGACCATGTCTTACTTTTCAGTATTGTTAAATATTTTAGATGTTACAATTGTTGATAGTTAAAGCTTTATCGATTAATTTGATAGATTTTTAGGTTAGAAGTGAAAAAGGACTAAATTGTGAAGTTAATTGTTGATTTTGAGTAATAGGAACTATGTAACGACCCGATATCCGACGACGGATAAGGGTTAGGGGTGTTACAAACTAAGTTGCAAAAATTTTGAAATTAAGGGGTAGAATTGAGAAATAAGGAGTTAAATTTGGTTTAGAGTGAAATTGCTATAAAAATTTGGGGTTAAATGTGAAAGTTAGGCTAATCTCGATTTTAGGGACTAAATTGAATAAAATGTAAAAGTTGCATAATTAGCAATTGAATGTGAAAATGACTGTGTATCAATGATTTGGTGTATTTATGTTAATCCGTAGCTAACATTGACTCAGATTCCCCAAAACGGAAAGGAAAAGATAAAGTCATCAATGAATAGCTCGAAGTTTACGGTTTGTATTTCTATAACCCAAACCTTTTCAATTGTTGCATTTACAAATTGCCTTGCATGGTAATAGTACAAGGTAAGCTGGAAACTATAGAACAACTTGAATTAAATCGATTCAAATTAGTTTTTGTGATAAGGACTAAATTGAATAGATTTGAAAATATGATATAGTGTTATAATCGTGCAATTGGATACTATTTGTGATGAGCTATGTTGGAAAATATGTGAATTGATGACTGGTTGATGAAAATATGTTGTGGAATCGAGAAATAGATTATTATAAATTGAAATAAGGATGAATAGTGGATATCGGATTATAGATTCAGAAATGTAAAATTTGACTGTATAAGCAGTTATATATTTTGACATGTAGATATTTATATAAATTTGGATTTGAACTCTCATTTGTTGAGTCATGCGTTACATAATTTATATTATATTGAATATTGAATATAGAAATACCACTGAGTTATACTCAGCGTACGTTTGTTTTTTTTTTCTCGTGCGCAAGTTAGGTACCTAGTAGTTCTATCACCGATTCAGCATCCAGCGACAATCCCGAACTCAAAAGTGGTGAAAAGTCTTTTTGTTTGGTTTTGGCATGTACCTAAGTTGTGATATTCTAGTTTTGGTCATTTTGTATATTAATGGTCTTTAATGGTATGTAATTAAGTACGTGTGTGTTTGAAATGATCAATTTGTTGATAACTTGGAAGTGTTTTTCTTTGGGTTAATTGCTTAATGTTGTCATGAATGAGTTGGTTACATATTTGGCTTTATGCTTGATGATTGTTTAGAACTAGTTAATACATGATATGCTTAGTGGTGTTAGTACAGAATTGGTAGAAGTCAATTTATAACTCTGTTTTACCTTATTAGCTCTGGTGGTCTTTGTATCTAAGTTGGAATGTTGGAATGAACATCAAATATGAGATGGACTTAATATGCTCAATAATAGTATGTTTGGTCAATTCCATTTTGAGTTGCTTTAAACTATTGAAATGGGGTGCCAATGAGGGCATATTGGTTAGGCACTTAGGTTGAATGTTTTAATATGTTTTAATCTTGTTTAAATGAGGTTTTAAGGTATGTAACTGGTTGATTTTGGTTTGGCTTGGTACCCAAGTGATGTGTGAATAATTGTCTTGTTTTGAAAGCCATTTTAGGTGCACACGGCCTGGGATACGAGCTGCCACACAGCCGTGTGTTTGATTAATTTTAGGTGTAAGATTTTTCACACAGTTTGTGACACGATTGTGTGACCTTATTTCGAATACTCACATGGGCTGGGACATGGCCGTGTGACCTATATTTCGATTTGTACACTGTTTGGCCACACGACCATGTTTATGAGCCACACGATCTGGGTTCTATCACACGGCCTAGCCACACGGCTATGTGACCTTTGTTTCAAAAGTTTCTACATTTTTGTTTTTAATTCAAAGTGATCCCTGTTCAGTCTCGAATTGTTCCTAAGCTTCCATATAGTCAATATTTTCTTGAAATTGATTAATTAGTGTGATTATATGCGCACGTATGTGATTATTTAATAATTATTTGTGATTTTGGATTATAAATTGTTTTTAATTGTGTGGTATTTGTTCATAGCATTCTATTGCTCAGGTCTAGCGACCGAACTAGGTGAGGGATGTTACACATCAGGTCAAAATTCTAACCCATCTTTAACGTCAAGGTTAACATTAAGCATTTGTGGTGGAGGTGCATATGTCGTAAAATCTAGATAGGTTCCTCCGGTATTGTCCGAACATTCACCATTAAAACCACTCCCTTCTGGTTTAATGGGAACGATCCTTGGTTCAAAAAATAATGCAATTTTTGAACCATCTGGCCCGGACTCCCAAATTGGATCATCATCAGTTTCATGTTCCTCTTCATTCTCTTTTTTCTCTTCGTTCTCAGCTTCCTCTTCATTCTCAACTTCCTATTTGTTATCAACCCTACTTGCATGTCTAATGTTGGATGCCCCTTTGATCTTCTGTAATTTGATACGTTAAATTAGGCTCTCCGTTACATTTGAGGAACTTATTCTCAAGCAATTTAGGTATATTTTATTTGCTTTTTTCGATTTTTCGCTTTTGTTATTAAAAAATGGTTTTTATTAGTTTATGCCTTTTTGAGAGCCAAATTGGTCAAATGGCGCCATGAGTGACCTAAAGATATGATTGAGTTGGTGTAGGAAGTCGATAACGGCTGAAACTCGAAAAAAATCATTATTCAAATGGGGTATCGCGACACTGAGGCCATGGGAGTCATGATACCCCTGACAATGCTGAAGTGAAGAAAATTGAGTCATTTTTAGTGATATCGCGATACTAAAGAGATAGAGTGTTCCCTAATTTTCCCCCAAAAAAAAGGTCTAAATCCCTAAATTTTCTTTAAAATCAACATATTTGTAAAATTTATCAATTTTCAATAGTTTATCAAACACTCTCTTGATTGATGAGGATCAATCCTTATCCCATTGAAATAGTACATAGTCAACTATCATCTTTAAATTGGCCTCCAAAGAACATAGTAAAAGATGCCAATATATAACCTTTAAATTGGAGCAAGATCTCGTTCAAATAGCCTGCAAATCACTAAATGTTAGCAGCAAGTTCCAAAACATTGATCAGCCGAAAGTTCCAACAATACTGATTATTCCAACATAGGTATTATAGCTGGAAAACCTTAAAAGAAAAGTTTATGCTCATCCAATTGGATCATGTCATACGCCACGATAACAAGCTGCACTCGACTTTGCAAAATTCAGTTTGCAAGTAGAGGAAACAATCTGGGTTATAAACTATTCCACAGTCATTACATTGTTGTATTATATGGATGATGCTATCAACATTATTTAATAAAGGGTACCCTACAATAATAGTCACCCAATTATTAATAATTCTTTTTGGTAATTAAATTATAAAAAGTTAAAAATAATTATTTAACTATTTAATTTTATTTTTTTTGATTACCTAATTATCTTAGATTTTTTTGGTGTTTTCATTTTTATGTTAGTTCGCTAGTGAGCAAAAGAGACAAAATTGAATAGTTGGGTGATTATTTTCTATTTTTTCATAGTTAGGTAACCAAAAAAGAAATTTAATAATAATTGGGCGATCATTTTGTAATTTTTCATATTTGGATGATTAAAAAAAAAACTAATAATTTAGAAATTATTAGTCTAATTTACCCTTTAATAAAATATTTTTTCCCTCTAAAAATTAGATAAGATATGATTGAAATCTATGAATCAGTGACTGGTAATGTAGACTGCCTTGAAATTTATTGAAAGTGGCCTAAAATTTCAATAACATAACGACATTTCATCATAGATATGATACTAGGAAAGCAATACACGACTAATGTAAAAAGCCCACATGTTCACCACTTCTGTCATCTCAGTGTCAACTTTTCATCCGGTAAACTTTATCAATTCAAGGTCTATAACTCATAGAGCTTGGACGCAAGACGCGGAGTGATGAGAACTTCAAGAGGGGTTGCTTTCAGATTTGTTAACCCAGTGCTTTCCGTCATATCAACATCTTCCAGCTTTGATGGCTTACCAACTTCAAAACTGTGCAACAAGCTACCCAAGATAAAGTGCAGCATCTTGAGGGCTAGTGACACCCCGGGGCACGATCTTCTACCTAAGCCAAAAGGGATGAGTTCAAAAGTTTGGCCTTGAAAATCCATATCCTTGTTGGTAGTCAAAAATCTCTCAGGTTGAAAATCATGGGGTTCTGACCATACACGCTCGTCACGTTGAATCTTCCAAGCATTTACCATTAGTCGTGTACCAGATGGAATGTGGTAGCCTGTTGAGAGGATACAATCTTCTAATGCAGCTCGAAGGCCAATGACTGGTTGCGATGGGTATAAGCGCAATGTTTCCTTGACAATGGCTTGAAGGTAGACCAGGTTTTGGATATCAGATTCTTCCAATGGTCTATGCTTGCCAACGTGCATATCTAGCTCATCCTGGGCCTTTTTTAGCACGCGAGGATTATTTAGTAGCAAAGACAAGGCCCAGGTGAGAGTGACCATGGTTGTGTCACTCCCTCCTAAGACTAAATTCTGCCAAAATAATACCTTGTCAGCAAAAGTAGGGGACAATTTGTTAAGTTATTATGAATCAAGCTTTTAGCTATAAAATATGTAGATGGGGAAGATTGATGACCTTAGCCTTAGGGACCAAGAGGACCAAGAGGATTCAGGGACAATTTGTTAAGTTATTATGAACCATGTTGCTGTTATATTTTTGTTAAAATGCATGCAGTCTATTTGCATGTTGCGGCTCTTGTGCATGCTGCTTTAACAAGTTTTTTTGTTTAGTTACATTGTAATTAAACTACGTTGAGAATGAACAAGCTAATAACAACTTGAAGTGTTTAGGTAATTGAATGACTAGTTTACGTGGCTTGTTTGTGTGTACAAGCAATATTTTACAAGTTACTAAGCTACTTAGTGGTAGTAGACAGTAATTGGTGATGTGTTTAGTTATAAATGTATTGTTTTTTTTGGTTGAATGAATGAGCAAAATGAGCTATCAGCCATAGGCTCCCTTGCTGCACCATTGTGAGCAAGTAACATTTAATGCATCTTGCACCCTTGTTCTGTGTCCTGTTGATAACCCCAACATGTTTCAAGCATCTTAACTAGTCAATTGTCTTAATAGATATTGGTGCATGGGTCATATCCAACTTGAATGAAGCAAATTTAAATGAGTTCAATAAATTTCGGTTCTTACCAAGCAAGTAGCCTTGTTAATTGTGTCGGCGTTGAAATCATTAAAGTTGGCATCTTCCAGGATGCTCAGCATCGCATCCATGAAATCCTGCTCTTCTATGACCCCTCCACCCAAATTTCTCTTCTGTTTATGCTCCTTTAGCCACCCTCCTACAATACTGTCCAATTCCTTTGCTGTTCTTTTCATGGCTTTTTCATATCCCCGAAAATTCAGCCGCCCAAGAAACGGTATCACATCAGACAAGACGAACACTCCGAACAAATAAAAGAAATCTCTCATTACTTTCTTGCATTTCTGTGCTTCAACTTCCTCACAATCAGCGTTTGGTCCGAAGTATCTTTTCCCTCCCACCATTCTCAAAGCAATATTAAGAGTTAGATCCCCAAACCACTGCTTCATATCCACAGATACTCCCCTTTCCTCATTACCTTCGCTAAGCCATGTCTTGTACAATTCTCTTACTGCAGTCTTTACCTCTGAAACTCGTATATGTTTGAGCATATCAATCCGGTTGCTAGATAGAAGCTCAATTGTAGCAATCTTGCGCATCTCACGCCAATACGATCCATAAGGAGCAAACCCGAACATAGCAAAATCATAGCCTAGAAGCTTTGAAGCAGCAATATTTGGTCTAGTTGAGAAGACTTTATCATGGACTGTGAAACATTCTTTGGCCATCTCCCAACTATTTAAAACCAATACATCGTGTGATCCTAGCCTTATGCAGAAAACAGGTCCATATTTGTCAGCCATGCCACCTAATGTTTTGTGGGTGAGTTGTTGACCACCAAAGAGGTGCATGTGGCCAATGATGGGTAAAGCACCACCAGCTTGTGGTGCACTGCAGCTTCTGCTTCCTTTCTTGGACGACCGATACAAGTAAATGAAACTGAATAGAGAAAAAAGGGTGCAGAATATGCTAAACAGGAGAGGATCCATTAGAAGACTCAAAGCTTTGGCAGGGGTGGGTATTGCAGAATAGACCTTATCATTAAGAGTTTGAAGCTGCTTTCTAAAAGATCATCTGTTTCCTGTTTCCTGCCCTTTCCATGGCTGACATTGTCCTTTAGCAATTGATATTTTTGGAAGGAATCTACTTACAGGATAGTTACAAATGTCATTAGAAATCATAATTTTTATAATTGCAAACTTATATTTATTTAAATAAATTATCCAGTTAGTAGTAACTCAACAACTACGGTCAACTAGGTTGCTCTGTCATTAGGTTGGTTTTAAAGATTAATGGAGTTATATATATTTTTCTTTCAAAAAAATAAATGGAGCTACATGCCTTTAATTAAAGACTGCAATGTCTTTTGCCATTTATTTAAAAAAGCATGGTGCATGTTATTTATTTTAATCAATGTGATGCCATGATTAAATCAATAGATAGTTAAATGGGCAAATAATTGAACTAAAATATAGTTCATATGTCACCAATTAATATAATTCATAATAAAATTATAAATATTAAAAAATATAGTTCATTATAAAAACATGAAAATTATATTTTTCATATGAATACTGACAGAAAAGGAATACTATTTGAAATAAATCATATCCATTCATATTTTCTTCGTATGACTTATCCTTATTTTATTTATTGCTTAGGAACATTTGCATGTAAGATATTCTGAAATTATGGCATAATATTTGATTTATACTAAATGTATGAGTCTCGTGCATCGCAACGGAATGTATAAATATTTTTATTATAAATTTTATAAATAAATATTAGTAACTCTCAAATTTAAAATATTAGATTTAAAGTTTTAATATTATGTATATATTATAAGGTATTTCATTATGTGATAAGTGACAGAACTCTTTGTTCGATACATGACAACTATGATATTAAATTAATAGTTGAGATAATATTTTTATTTTTTAGAAAAAAAAAATTATATTTTTTCTATATAAAATTATTACCTACATTAAATAAATAATATATTAAAATTATTTTTATCTTATATTAAATAATACTATATTAAATTTTTTTTTAAATAGTGACACGTTAAAATAATTCATTAAAAAATAATTAATCCCAAAACTAAATAATACACTATAATTATTATTTTAAATAATTTAAGTTTTGTATCAGTTATTTTTTACTTATACATTAAAGTTATTATTTTATATAAATTATTTTCATTTAGTTTTGGAATAAATTGTTTTTAGATGGTAACAATCCTTGAGGTCTGCTATTTAAATATAAAATTGTTGCCTATATTAAATTTATTATTTTCACTTATATTAAATAGGGATAAATTTTAAAATTACACATGAACTTTGATCAAATATACAATGTTATACATGAATTTTGATTTTGTGTAATTTTATACATTTAAATATTAATTTGATACATTTCCACAAATCACTAACAAAATTATCGATATAACCTTATTTTACATTAACATGTTACAGATACAAATAATTTTATTTTTTAATATAAAAATATATTGATGTACTTATTTTTTTAAATGTATATTATTGAATCAAAATCAGAGTTTCATGTATATATTTAAACTAAATCAAATATTTGTATGTATAATTTCACCAAATTAAAGTTTATGTATCAAATTGTATATTAAACCACTATTTATCCTTATAAAATGGTAAGTAATTAAATTTTATTGTATTTTTTTTATAATAACGTTTTTTATATTATTGCTAAATCCTATCAAATATACTAAAGTCCAAAAATAATCCTATCAAATATACTACGTCTTTCCTTATCTTCTAAATCTTCTCCACGATTCTCCTTCATTTCCTCCTTTCTCTAATTCTTGTAAAGAAATCACTTTTGAATGAATTTTGTATATCTAAACTAACTATATTTCATGAAAATTTCAATAAAATTCAAGTCAAGTAGGATTATTATGAAAAATGTTAAAACTCTTATTCAAAGAAGAGAATTTTTTTTTCTAATTTCTAGGTTTTTCTTTTACTTTCTTTACTTATTTATCTAATTATTAAATCAATGATTATGATTAAATCTTGAAACTTTTTTAATCCAATGACCCATATTCATCCCATCAAAATATCCATTTTTTTTCTATTACAAAACTTAAAATAATATTTCTTTTCTCACTCTCTTGTTCTTGTCTAAACCTATTCATGGGTTGAGTCACCCAGTTCGACCCGAAGACTCATTCGTTGTGAAAAAAATATAGGCCCTAAAATAAGCTTGAGTAAAAAATAAGTCCAGTTTAAAAAACAGTCCGAGCCTCAGGTAAAACATTTTTGCCGGGCCTGGCCAGGCCCGAATTCACAAAAAGATAAAAAAAAAAAAAAAAAAAGCTTCTATTTTTTGTTGTTTTAATGTTATTTTCTTATCATTTTTTCTTTATTTTGCTACCATCTCACTATTATGTTACTACTATTTTGTTGTTATTGTTTTGATATTGTATAATATTTTTTTATTGTTAATTTTATTATTTATTTTAAAAATATTTGCTTGTTAAGTTACATCTATATTTAAGAATATATATTTTTTAAAATTTATTTTTAACTTGTTGGGAAATATTTATTTTAATATTTTTAGTATTTTTTATGTATTACATATATTTAAATATTATATAAAAAATTTAATAAGGGCGGGTAGGTCGGGTTGGGCCGTGCCTAAGCTTTAACATTTTTATTCAAGCCGAGCTTGCGAAAAATTCAAGCCCATTTTTCGGGCCGATTCGAGCTCAAGCCTAGCAAATGGGCCTAAGATTTTGGTTGGACCCAACTCAGCCCATGAACACTTCTACTCTCATCCATGATGTCCAAAGACAAATTTCCCTTTTTATTTTCTTACAATTTTTTAACCCTTTAATTTCACCAACCAATCAATTGTCACCATTTTGCACACTTAATCACCAAGCTTTTCTTCTTTTTTTCTTAAATGAACAAATAATATATTTAATTGTCCAAATTAATCATTATATCCTATGATATTTATTTAGTGATGGTTCAATTACAACGGGTCCTTTTCTGCAAAATGACACAACTACGTTTTAGTCTCGATATTTTTCATTTGTATTCAATTTAGTCTATATGTTTTCTGTGCCTCTCATTCATCTCAAGTAATTTACTATTACACCAGCTTTTCTTCCTATGATAAATTTGCTCTTTGATTCTCTTACTTTTATTAAAAATTCAATTTTAGTCCTTACTAAATTTCACTACACATATTTCTTCTCTCGGTATCTACTTTAGCTCTAGTTTTGATTAATAGCTCTTACTTTCTATTGAATTATAGTATTTATTTTATTTATTTTTCCTTTTCTACTCTATTTTTGCAACCTCCCCAACCCGGTTTAAACATTAGACTCGAATTCGAAAGATTACATTGACCACCGAAACAACTCAATAAACTATCGGGGTTTTTAAAACAGTCATATTAAAACATTTGTTCATTTTAGTAGAAAATTTAGTTAATTTCTAATTCATTTAATACTCAAAAATTATTTATAATTTAGTAGCAGAAAAGTGATATTTGCTTAGTTTTAATAAAATCTATATTTCATGCATAATTAATTAAAATACATATTTCAACTTTTAAAAAAAATAAATTAAATGTCATGCATGCTAAATAAAACCAAAACCTAAGTTCCATGCCACAATTTAATAATAAAACAATACAGTCTCTGAATAACATAAAATGTGGATAATAGACCTAAAATACTTTAAATAACAAAAACTTTCTGAGCTGAGACTCTCCAGATGTCGTGTCTGCGTCCTAACTTGGTGGGTTATCTGTAGAGATGGAAATAAAAAAAAAAAGGTGAACTACGAAGCTCAATCTGAGTTCAATCGTAAGAAAATCAGTACAGAATAATAAACCAGGCATACATAATAACAGTTTTCAGTGCAATAGCATTCGTATAGTATAGCAGAAGTTAGCAATTCATTTGAGCATGCTTATGACTGTCAATGCAATGCAATTTCAGTTTAACAGAAAAAGTCCTACCCCACCGCTACACTCCACAGTAAGATTTCCACGGAACTCTTTTAACCCAGACACTCAAGTTTATGGACGAACTACTAGTGTTTGCAAATAAACTGCCAGTAGGTTGTGAATGCACAATGTATTTGCAAATAAAAGCTGCCAGTAAGTTTGTGGATGAACCACCAGTGTTCGTAGATAAACTGCTAGTAGGTCGTGAATGCACAATGCATTTGCAGATAAAAGCTACTAGTAAGTTTGTGGATGAACTACCAATGTTTGCAGATAAATTATCAGTAGGTTGTGAGTGCACAAAAAATTTGTAGATAAAAGCTGCCAGTAAATTCTTGGATAAACCACCAGTGTTTCCAATTATTAAATTGTTAGTACTTCCTCCTTTCAATTGCCCCACCCCGTTCAATGCAGTATAACATACTAGTAACAATACAATACTGAAACAGTAGACATGCTTAACGTGTATTCAGTTCAACAGTAACAATAGACATGCTTATCATGTTTTTGGTTCAACGATAACAATAGACATGTTTAACATGTATTCGGTTCAACAGTAACAATAGGCATGCAACCATTAATACAAAAGTAAGATAAAAAATATCAATTCATCAAAGAGATAGTGACAGTAGACATGTAATATTCACATATCATCATTATTCAGTAGCAGTTCAATCATCAAATAACAGATTCTAGCATGTTCATAATATTAGGGACTCAATCGGGTGACTAAACTTTCTAAAAACAATTCGGGGGGGTCATACGGGGACTAAACTAGACAATTCAACTGTAAAACAGAGGACACACGGTTGTATGTCCAAGCCATATGGAGGGTTTACACGGCCATGCGGCCAAGCCATGTAACAGACTGTGGCCATGTGACAAATTACAAAATTAAGCTACATGAGGGACACGGTTGTATGGAGTGTCCTTGGCCATGTGAGATTCAAACTAGCCAAGGGTTTACAAGGCACATAGCCGTGGGGGGGCGTGTAGGAGACCGTGTGGTCCTAATCCTGGACATGATTTGCTCCGATTCACTTGTAAACGAACACACACCTTTCACCGAGAGACTGGTCGATGTTCCTCATGCCCAGTTCTAATTTGATTCACCTAAATTCGATCCTTCAAACGACAAATTCGCATGAATTAACATTGGGTATCAAGATTCAACAAGATTTATGAAAGATTTTGGCAAGAACATGAAAGATCATTTAATCAAACGTACGATTAGTACCAGATAGAATTTCTACAAAAATTCGAGATTAAACATCAGGATTAAGATGTACTTACCAATTCTTGGAAAATATTAAGGATATTATTTGACGGTATCGCAAGAAATCAAGAAGCGAAGTTGATTTGATACGAGAAAGAAAATCTCAATAGTAAAAGATGGAAAATATGATGTAAAGAAGAGTAAAGAAAAGAAAGATGAGAAGAAATAAAGAGAGGAAAGAAATTTTCTAATGGGATTTGAAAAGAAACATAATTCAAGTCTAATTGGGTAATATTGTACTAAATTCTTAGGGTTTGGGAAACCCTAGGGGCGACATAGCAATTTTCCCCTAACTGTCGAAAATAAAAATGCATTTTAAGGAAAGGGGTGGCTCAAACTTGGGTAACAAGGTAGGGAAGCATGCTCTTAACTGTTAGGTTGCCTAAGGCCTATATCTTGCTAAATTTTTACTGTTAATAATACTTGTTTTAGTGTGTTTTTCATCCTAATTTGCTGAAAAAAAAAGAAATGGGAAGGGAGTAGCTTGAACTAGACGTGTTCATGGGCCGGGCCGGGCCGGGTTCAGGTCGGGCTCAACTAAAAAATCATGTCCATTTATTGGGCTCGGCCGGGGCAGACTAAAAATGGGCCTAAAATTTTGCCCAAGCCCGACCCGGATAAAAATACTAAAACAAGGGCCCGGCCCACTACCAGTATTAATTTTTATATTATTTTTAAATATATATAATACATCAAAAATACTAAAAATATCAAAATAAATATTTCCCAACAAATTGAAAATAAATTTTGAAAAATATGTAAACTTAAATAACATTAAGATAAATGCAACTTAACAAGCAAATGCTTCTAAAATAATAAAAAAATTAACAAATGCCTTTAAAATAATAAGAAAATTAACAATAAAATAAAATTTATACAATATCCAAACAATAACAACAAAATAATAGCAACATAATAGTAAAATAGTAGTAAAATATGGAGAAATCAACAAGAAAATAATATTCAAAAATAAAAAAAATATGCAGATTTTTTTTGTCCTTTAGTGAGTTCAGTAGGGCAGTGCCAGGCTCTCAGCTAAAAATACCTTACCTTGAGCCCGGCCCATTTTTTAAACGGGCCTTATTTTTTTGTCCAAGCTCATTTTTCGGGCCTATATTTTTGCCCAAACCCTCCCACATTTCGGGCGGGCCTTCGGGCCGGGCCGGGTAGCCTGACCCATGCACACCTCTAGCTTGAACCTAAAACCTCTAAGATATGAGAATGAAACTTAACTATCAAGCCTATTCAATTTCTTAATTATTTATTTCAATTAACCTCCTATATTTTAGAACGTGACAATTTTTAATAACCTCAAAACTTTTCAAATATTACAACTCTTCTCCTTAAAAAATTTTCTTCCTCGAAATTTTTTTTTTTTTATCTTGATAATCATTTTCAAACAGTCACTCTAATTTTCTCTTTATCACTTACTTATTTCATGAGTCACTTACCTTGTTTTCTTTTTTAATCTTTATCACTTACGACTTTAAATTTAACTTATAATAGACTTCATTAAATATAAAAGATATGCAAAATATTAATAGGCACCATATTGCAAATATTACGAATATCACAAATATCACTACTATTGCTTCGTTAATTAATTAATTATATTTTATAATTTCAATTCACTTAAAAAAATTTCTTACTCACATGATGACAGATCAATTTCAGCTCTTTATTTAAATTTCATACTTCTTTTCATTATTCATCTGATTCATATTCACTTGCATTTTGATTTACATAAATAATCTCATATTTATTTTCATCTTATAAATTATGTTTTCATGTTTAGCCTGCTTCACTTTACACTTCCAATTCTTTCAATTTCATTCTCATACCATTCTTCCTTCTACTATTTTAAACTTATGTTTCCTCCTTTCAATTTTTTTATTTTTATTTTTACAATTTTCTCATTATATTCTGCTTTCTGGTAATTAAGTATATTCATCATTCATGCTTTCTTTATATCACTCGCATCTTATTTACTTTTTCATCCAATTTATATTATACTCACACTATTCACACATAAACCTCCTCCTCTTCTTTTTACACATCATTTTAAAAGACATGTTTGTGAACTCATTTTCACTTTAAAAATCTCTTATTGGTCTTCATTATCATTATTGCTTTTCAAGGGTTTTTAAGGCCTGTCATAGTCATTTCATGCACTTTTCACTACTTCACTTATCACTCGATTGGACTAAATCACCATTTCACACTTTTTACTTGTATGTATATACGGATTCATTAGCCTCTTTTTCTCTCTTTCTTCTTCTTTTCCTCCTTTTCTTTTCTTTTTTTTTTTCTTAATTTACTTATAAAATCAAAATTGAAAACGAAAGTGTTCATATATATTTTATTTTATTTTTTATATTATTTTTGTATAGCACGCACTAAAGCTTAGTTATATGAGCACATCGCTTTCACTAAAACACTTTAATATTAAATATCCTATGCCTATTTATTTATAAATAGTGATTATTTCATACCTTCACCATTATGTGTATATTTATCTCATTTATACATCACTTTTATGCGCTTAGCACTTGTAAAATTTTCATTTAGTTCTCATTAGTCTTTAATTAATTCGCACATTAAATACTCTCGTATTAATTTTACATTCACACATTTACTAATTTCCATTATAGTTAAATTCACACTTTTCTTATTCCATTTACAATCCTTCATTCTTTCACTTGTTTTTCACTTCTCTTATTTTTCATATAAATTAAATCACTTATTATTAATAATTTATAACAAATATCGTTTTTTCAATAGTATTTTATGTTTTTTTAAGGCTTATTATTACTTCTTAATTTATGGACTCACAAATTTTAAATTTAATAACTAATTTTACTTACAATTCATAGTCTTTTATAACTCTCTCTACTATTCAATTATATCACACATAATTCACATTTTATTTATTTTATTTTATTTTATTTTTACTTTTCTTCTCACATGTCTTATGTACATCATAAAAACATGTTTCACATTTATTATTTCACATATTTCTTACACAATTCTTTCACAACACATTTCACACAGAAACTCATAAATTCACAAATCCATGTTCACACATTTCATTCATTCGTTTCATTTTTTAAATATTTCATTTACTTCGTGATTCAATCATACATCTCAGCACTCATAATTTATTTTATTATTATTATTATTATTATTATATAACCACATCAAGTGTAACACTCCATACCCGACTTAATCACCAAACCTAAATTACAGAATACCATATTCGTTACTGGAGCAACTACGACCAATTACAAATCAATTTAACCATATACACATGTTATTTAGTATATTACGCATTCACGGAATGTTTTATAACCATATCAAGGTCATATACGAACTTACAAAGGCTTCTTTTTATAACCAGAGGTCAAATAAAGACTAAATTGTAAAAATTTTAAATTATCGGGTTGACATTGTGACTTCAGGGGTTTCAAGTTGCTACACAACTCACTAACTTCCCTTATCGAGACATTGACAATCTGATATCGCGTCGTCACTCACTGTTTCTAAAAGTTTGTAACACCCTTCAACTGACTCATTAATATATACCAATAAGGAATGTCACATTAAAATTTTCAGTTACAATCTCTAATTCTTGCTTTCTTTTCTGACGTTATTGAGACTCCACATGAAATTTTTACTTAGCTTATATCAATTTCTTAGCTTTGATATTAATTCGCCAACACTTTTATTCTTTTATTTTGAAAGTAAACATTTACATATAATAATTTTCTTCATAAATTTATGTTTCAATTAATGGCAAGTAAAAACAAATTAAAAAGAAATGACAATATTATTCTTTTATTTTTTTTCCTCCTCCTCTTCATTCCACATCCAATATGTACATATAAAAGAAATTTTGATTTCAAGCATAGAATACATATGTGTAATGTTGGTCAATAATAGATAAACAAATTATTACATATTGAAATTCCAATTGATTAAATTTTCTAATATTCAATTTTAAACACAATCAATTATTTAAATATACTTAGTTAATATACAAATTTTCCATAATTCGTAGAACAGACACTGTACCTTGAATTTTACAGATTTTGTCACACCCTAAAATATAGGGAGTTAATTGAAATAATTAACCAAGAAATGAATTAGGCTTGATAGTTAAGTAGTTAGTGTACTTCCTAAAGGTTTTAGGTTCAAGTCACTCCTCACTCCTCTCTCATTTCTTGTTCTTTTATTTTCAGCAAACTATGATGAAAACCACACTAAAACAAGTATTGTTAGGAGTACAAATTTAATAAGAAATAGGCCTTAGGCCTAACAGTTAAGAGCATGCCTCCCTCCCTTATTTACCCAAGTTTGAACCATTCTATCCCCAAATTCTTTTTTTTAATTTTTGGCCCAAACCTTTAGGATATTTACCCTTGCCAACCTAGGGTTTCCAAACCCTTCTTTTCCCAATTAAACTATATTTTCCTCTTTCCAAATCCTAACAAGACTTCTCTTCATCTTTTCTATTTCTTTTCTTACATTTTCTTTGCATAAAACTTTACATGTTTTTGCTGCTGAATATTTTTGCTTTATCAAACTAAATTATTCCTTGTTACTCGTTTTTCTACTAGATTCGTAATTGCCATCCATAGTATCCCAAACATTGCCAAAGAATTGGTAAGTACATATCAATCTAGTGTCTAAATGTAACACCCCCAACCCGGCCTAGAAGACTAGACCGAATTCGGAATGCTACATTGATCACTGAAGTGATCGTGAGAGAATTTTACAAAACCAGTTATCGTGTCGAATCTAAACATTTAATCATATAAAACTCGATCAGTAAAACTTCAACTATGGTTAATGTTTATAACCGAAATATAAATGAGTAAATCTTAAATCAAAATCTGTACCACAGTTTTAAAAATCAAACAGTTCAAAATCAAATGTAAAAACCAGAAAAATATAAACTGATACTCTAGTTGCCAAGTCTGTCCGAGACCTCCACATACTGAGTCCAGCATCCCGAAATCAGGACTGTACCTGAAAGGGAAAAGAGAAGAGGGGGTGAGCTACCCGAGCTCAGTGTGAGATCAAACCAAAAACTACAGAAGAGAAACCAGGAAACTAGAGGCAATTCGAAAATAGAATATACTTACAGACCGACTAAAACAAAAACAGGCCATATGTAACTTAACAGTCATATGGCTCTATCAGGCACAGTAACGGTAATTCTCAGTAGTCACAAACTGGGCCTAAGCCCTTTTTCAAAACAATATCAGTTTCTCGTAGGGGCCTTAGCCCCTCTCAGTAACTATCCTAACAGACAGTAGCTGTCAAAACCATAAAATCCTCTTAGGCATAAGAGCCTTTCAATCAATCATTCATTCAGAAACAGTCAATCAGACATATCAGTCCACAGTTCAATCAATTCGGTCACATTAACACATCCAATCAGTCAGATTCAATTAAATGTATATGAGTGCAGATGAGTTACAAAATGCATCCACCCATCCAGCCAACACACCTCTCCGTCCAACTCTGCACTTACTGTGGAGATTTAATCAACCCATCCATCCCTACACTTACAACTAGCACCGGTTGCGGCACTAAACAAAAATCTGCAGCTGAACTGCCAGAATTTTAGGCTTAAGAGCCTTTTAGTACAGATCCTCAGATATATCACCCCGGGTTGCCCGGCAACGATGATTATCAGTATTGTCCACGACCCTCAAGGTATTGGGACTATCAGTGTGGAAATAAACTGTCAGTCTCATATATTACGTAGCCATGCTAGCGTATAAGCTGTACGGTGCAATGCGGAATACCGCAGTACAGACATACAGTATGAACTGCCAGATTAGATAATAGTACGTAGAGTAGCTAACGTACGTGTGGTATGGTGCAATGCGGTAAACCGCTATACCATTATAAGATGTCATTTCAGATTGCCCGGTAATAATAAATATCAATGCAGTTGAACTGCCAGATCGAATCACTCTTCCTTCTTTTCAACATCCCAACCCAAAATGGCTTATGAAAATGGATGTATGCAAATGTATGAATGCAAATACACCAACTCTAGAATACAAATTCAGACAATCATTCAGAAGCAGTCATTCAGAGACTGTCAATCATATTCAGCCAGTCAGAAAGATGTACACTCATGCATTCCAGATCAATAACAGACTATTCGCGCAATGATTCACGAGTATCGCTCAAATCCAACCCAATTTAGAGTCACAATTACCCTCAATCAAGCATAGTTGAAAGTAGGAACACATTATTTTATGGTTGTAATCAAGTTAACTTAAATTCAGAATTTCACAAGTTGAGCAATCCAGGCCGTGTGGGGATCCAAACGTCTGTGTGAGGGGGTAGTACACGGCCGTGTGACAGAAACACATGCCTGTGTGGTGCAAGGGTACAGCCGTGTAAACAGGCTATGTAACTCACTGTTCAATCTCACTTATATAGGTGCAGGGCAGACACAGCCGTGTGAAGGTGTAAAACGCCTGTGCGGCCATCAGTTACGGCCGTGTGTCCCATAACACCCGCCCGTGTAGAATCCCTAGGCCCCAAATTAGTCACTCGACTGTGTGCTCTGAAGCACACGCCTGTGTGGGTACCCTAATTTTCTAAATCAGTTACACAGCCGTGTGTAACATATGCCCGTGTGGAAGCCCTAATTGTCCAAATCAGTCACACGATCGTGTGTTTCCGAAAAAAACCCCAAATCGGCCACACGCCCATGTGGTCAGGCCGTGTGGCAACTAAAATTGATCGAAAACCCTAATTCACAAATCCACGCGGCCGTGTGCCTCGACACACGCCCGTGTGGCGGTTTAAGAGGCTACGAAACCACCCCAATTTAGTCCCAAAAACACCGTTTTGGCCATCGTAACAGTTTTGACTCTTCACCTTATTCAAGTACATCAAAAAATGGAGTTTTTCCCTCACTAACAACAACTAAAACCCCGAAACCAATAGGTTAGCATTCATTTGAGATAAGCCAAACAGGAAATTTGTAGAATAAATAACAAATATTGTAGCATATTTACAGTTCGAATCCCACACTTGTTATGATGGTGAAGAAGACGACTGAGGTTCGAAGTTCTAAAATCCACAAATCAATCATTTCCATAAACAGAAAATAGCAAAAATAAAGGAAACACACAGAGAGAGAGAGAGAGAGGAATAGGAGAATAAACGTGAAAAAAAAAAAGAAAAAGAACTACATAAAAATAAAAATAAATAATAATAATAATAAACAAATAACAAAATAATTATTTTAACTTAAAACAGAAATAAGTAAAATGTTTTCCAAAATGCCCACACAGAGACTCGAATTCAGAACCTCCAACACTCCACCCATTTGCTTAGCCACTAGACCAACAGCCCATTCTTGTCACTAAAATGCACAACTAATCACATATGTGCCGCCTCTTCACTATTCCTATCCTCAAATCCCAAAACTTCCAGGCCCAACTTGAATTTCTGTAGAACTTCCATCCATGTTAATCTTGTAATCCAATTACACAATCTTGCTCGGTTCTTGGCAAATCTTGAAATCAATTATTAACTCATGTATAAATGTCATTTGAAGTACCTGATTTAGGTGAATCGGATTAGAATCGAGCATAAAGAATGTCAATCGGTCTCCCGATGAAATGTGTGTGTTCTTTTACAAGCGAATCGGGGCAAACCATATCTAGGAATAAAACCACACAATCTCTCACATGGACGTATAGACCATCAGGGTAGACCATATGGCTATGTGCCCTACAAACCCTAAGCTAGTTCGAATCTCACACGGCCAAGAACTTTCTACATTGGCTACAACACAGTTGTGTCCCTCTTGTAGGCTAATTTTGTAATTGTCACATGGCCACCATTTGTTACACGGCTTAGCCATGGTTGTGTAACCCTTCTACATGGCCTATAGCATCTCACACAGGTGTGTGACCCCTGATTCACAGTTTTTCCCATAATTTTGTGAATTATTCAGTTTAGTCCCTGTATGAACCTCGAATTATTTTTAGAAATTTTATTCACTTGATTAAGTCCTTGATATTATGAACATGCTAGAATTTGTGATTGGATGATTGAACTGCTATTGATTAATGATGATATGTGAATATATCATGTCTACTATCACTGTCTTTATGATTTATATTGATAATGTTATTCTTACCATTGGCTTATTGGTTGCATGCCTACTGTCACTGTTGAACTGAATACATGTTAAACATGCATACTGTTATTGTTGAACTGCATACATGTTAAGCATTCCTACTACTACTATTGAATCGAATACATGTTAAGCATGTCTATTGTTTTTGTAGTATACTATAATGTTACTAGCATGCTATACTGCATTGCATGGGGTGAAACGATGGAAAGGAGGAAGTACTGGTAGTTTAATAATCTGCAAAGATTAGTGGTTTATCCATAAACCTACTAGCAACTTTTATTTGCAAATACATTGTGCATTCACAACCTACTGGCAACGTATTAACCTGCAAACATTGGTGGTTCATCCACAAACTTACTGGCAGATTTTATCTGTAAACACTTTATGCATTTACAACCTATTAGCAATATATAAACTGCAAACATTGAAGTTTCATTCACAAACTGGAGTGTATGGGTTAAAAAAGTTCTGGGGAACTCTTACTGTGGAGTGTTGTGATGGGGTAGGACATTTTTCTGTTAAATTGAAATTGCATTGCATTGAGACACGTAAGAATGCTTGAATGAATTGTTAACTTTCATTATACTATACAGATGTTATTGTACTGAAATTTGTTATTATGTATGATTTGGTTTATGGTTCTGCACTAATTTTCTTAGGATGGGTCTGACATTGAGCTTTATATCTCACCCCTTTTTATTTCTATCTCTAAAAATAACCCACCAGGTTAGGACGCGGACACGACATACAAAGGGCTCAAAATTATTTTATTTATATAAAAGTGTTATTAGGCATATTTTTTATAATTCTTGTTATTTCGGAACTGTTCTTTCTTATTTACATTGTGGCATGGGATTTACACTTAGGGTTTATTTAGGGTGCATGCATTTTTTAAGTTTGAATTTAAAATATGGTACAAGGAATTTGATTTAGCTATGCATTAAATAATTTATTTTAACTTAATTGAAACTAAATTGAGTGTCTCTAGTGCTAGGTTATAACTAAATTTTAAGAAAATAAATAAATTAGGAATTAGTTAAGTTTTCAAAGGTAATCACATTTTCAAGAAAAATGTTAAACTTAATCAGTTTTATCAATACTAAGGAAAATAAACTCAATTTTCTCCTAAAATAAAAAAAATATTTTAAAATGATTGTTTTAATAAAAACTTGATAGCTTACTGGGCTATTTCAGTTGTCAGTGTAATCTTTCGAATTCGTGCCTAACATCTAGGCTGAGTTGGGGAGGTTACAATTGGTGGTATTAGAGACTAGGTTTTCTAAACTCAGATTGTGAAAATTGAATGAGTTTGCATGCATGTCATAAAAAGGGGTATTTCAGGAATAACCATGCCACAACTTTTTAAAAATTACTTTTCTGCAAGAAATTGAATATGAGACTCCGATGTTAGTCCTACTTTAGTTACTCTTACTTTAGATAAATTGTAGAACTTAGATTATGAACACTTAAGAGAAACAACTATTGTTTGAAAATTGTAAATATACTTTAGATTTTAAACCTTTGAAAGAAACACTATGAACACCAAGGTAGACGTGGTAGGGGTAGGCTGCGTAGGGCTGAACTTGTAGAGCCAGCCACTATTCAGGGAGAAAACCCAATTCCTGAGGGGGAATATGTTGAGAACTTTACCACCAATGGTGGTAGAGGCTATGAGAATGGAGACGACGCAGTGTCGTAGACAATGCTAAGGGTGTTACAAAGGGTTGCTGGAGCCCAAAATGGATCGGTGAAGCATGGATTTGTTGCTGAGAGACTCTGATTGAATGGGACGAAAACATTCAAAAGCGTTGCTGGAACGACTTTACTATGGCTGAGTACTGAGTAGTGTCGGTGGAAAGAATTCTAAAGGATCTAGACTGTATTCTGGAGCAAAAGTTGAAGGGCACTGTGTACTTGTCAAGAGAAGAAGCCTGTCATTGCTAACAGTCTGTTGTAAGGGGTATACAGGCTAAACATCTAATGTAACAGCCCGATTTAAACCTTATTCGGAATGGTGGTTTCGGGACCACGAATCCGAGTCAAAAAATTTAAAAAAAATTATTTTTGTGTTTATTATGTGTGAATTAATATCCACGAAATTTTCGTGTTTTAATTTTATCGTTTGAGTACCCGATTTAATAAAAAGGCTTAATCGCATAAAATGAAAATTTGATGGTTTAATTTATAATGGCCAAATTGTGGTTGTATTTATAATTTGAAGTATTTATGTTGCAATTAGACCATTTAATTATAGCATGGACGGTTGTGGACAACCATTATAAGTTTTAGTTATTAATTAATAAAGGTTAAAAATGTAAAATGTTAAATAATATATATAATATAATAAAGCATATAATAAAACATCATGCATCCATCTTTTATTTTGCATGACCGAATACTAAAAGAAAAGAGAAAGAAAAATGCTTTGAAAGTTTCGGCCTTTGGTAGCATAATTAAGGCATGTAACTAGCTCGGTTTTTGATAATTTTTACGTTTTTGAGATCATTGCAGTGTAATTTACAAAGCCTATGCTTTAATTTTTTATTTTTATGAATATTTTGAGTTATGCCATTGATGAATAATTGAGTTTTGTGATGTTAGTTGATGAATTATGAAAGATATGTTTTGGATTAATATGTTTTATATTGGAATTTTTGATATTTTGAGTAATTAGGGCTAAATTGTAAAAATAGTAATTTGAGGGACTAAATTGTGAAATAAATGAAATGTATGGAATTGTATGAACATGGGTAATATTCAGCCTAAGCATGGTGTGTACAAATTTTGCATGTTTTTTGTATTGTGCAATTTGGACTAAATTGTAAAAAGTGTAAAATGTCAGGGGAAAATGGTAAATTGCTCATTTATGTGTTTTTGAACTAAATTGAATAAAATTATGTTTGAATGGGTTTAATTTGAATATGTTTAGATCAAGAACCAAAGAAATCAGATTTGGATCGGAGGAAAACCAAAGTCATCGATTAGACGTCCCGTTCCGATTATTGTTGTCCGAGGTAAGTTTGTAAGCAAATAGATGTTATTTATTTGATTAAATACGAACTATATATGCTGAAATGAACTATGTGAAAGTATATATGTGGTAGCCGAATATAAATATGCTTGGGAGCTATGTTTACGAATTCGTTTTGACCGAGTTACGACGTCCGAAAGCCCCGTACGAACCTTAGGAATAGCTAGGATACATATGTCATGACATAGGATTCCGATATGTGATGTGCGAGTAAGACCATGGCATTGATATATGTGTGCGAGTAAGACCACATTTAATACGTTGGTATCGATATGTGATTACATATAAGACCACGTCTGGGACGTTGGCATTGTACGATATGTGTGATTATCCGAGTATCCTATTCAATTCCGAATGGTTCAACGGGCAATAATAAGTTGTGATCGAATGTGGAAAACGAGCTAAAACAATCAGGTATGTGATAGTAGATCTCCTATTTAAAAATAAGGTAAGTTGGTTAATTGATATGTGATGTAAATTATAAATGATACCTATGTAAATATATGTGCATTTGTGAAGTATATTCGACCACATGTTATGTATAAGTATGTGATATTAAAGTTTGATTCAAAAGTATATGCTTATGAGTGCATATATATTCGGTTATATAATGGTATCATGGTTTTGAATTTGAATATTACTTTGATAATAGATATATGTATATTCGACCAAGGTAAAATTTATATATAAAAGCATATGTTGTATATGAAATTGTAAGGTTGAAATTAAATGTGATTATGATAGCATATGATATTGTATATGAAATTGTATGCCTTGCCTCTGCTTTTAGGTTGAAATTAAATGTTTGAAATTTGAACCTATAAAGATGTATAGGCTAGTTTATATATTTAATTTTGTGGTATGTAAATATGAGCCATAAATTGATTTGGATCAAGTGAATGTTTGGTTTTGGCTTATTATTTATATGTTGATATTGTGTATAGTATATTTGGTATGTTTTGTTGTTAGAATTAAGTGACAAATTGTGGAAAATAAAATATTTATGTTGTATATGTTGTATATGTAAGGTTGAAATTAAATGTGATTATGATAGCATAAATTGATTTGGTTAAATTAAGTTGATATTGTCATTGTGTTATTTATTTGCTTATGACTTACTAAGCTATGATAGTTTACTCTGTGTGTATGCTTGCCTCTGTTTTATAGATTTTGGAGTCAAGTTACGAGCTCAGGATCGTCAAATGTTTATTTATCACTATCGACTGTTTTGGTACTTTTATAAGTTTGAAATTTGAACCTATAGCATGTATAGGCTAGTTTATATATTTAATTTTGGGGTATGTAAATATGAGCCATGCAAAAATGGCTTATTATTTTGTTAAGCTTGGATTCCTTTGCTTTGATCAAGTGATGGCTATGTTTGGTTTTGGCTTATTATTTATATGTGAATCATGTTTGATATATTTGCTAATGATGATGAAGTTATGTCAAAGTATATGTGTATGGTATATTTGGTATGTTTTGTATATGTTTATTTTTATTTTTATGATTCAGTTCAAATGAAATAAACATGTTGATGGATATATATATATATATATATATTGGTTGTGGCTTAATAACGGCTAATTTGATATATAAGTATTTGCTATCTTGATCATGGTTCTTGTGTGTGATAAGTTTGGTTTGTATGCTATGCTTAAATGATGATTCTATTTGGTTTGGTTGAATCGACTATAGAATGTATAAAAGTATGAATTATGCTTGATATGTTACCTATTGTTTAATAATTCAGTTAAATGTTGAATTTAGGTAATAGAATTATATTTGATTGATGATTCAGCCATGCTTAGTATTTATAGGTGAAATATGTTTTATTTATATTTTTTATGTATTATGGTAACTAGGTAATTCGGTTGTGGCTTGTGATAAATGTGAGTTCAATATGCTTGTGATAAGTGAAGAAATTGTTATGAATCATGTTAAGTAAGTTAATCATGATTTGGCATTTATATATATATATATATATATATATATATAAGTATATGAGATATTGGTTTGATATTTTATATATATTAGATGAGATATAATGTAATATGTTTAATTTGATGTGCAAATTATGGTTGATATATATATTGATTTATTCCTATGAAAGGTTATATGCTTATAAAGTGATAGATTAAAAATGATGAATTTATACATTGAATAAAACTTATGTATTAAGCATGAATACATTCGGCTAATGTATTGAAAAATGACCAAATGAATAGTGAATTGTGCATTGGTAAAACAAGAAGATAATATGAGTTTTATGTGATTACATATATGTTCATTATATGATATGAAATGATTAGTAAAGAGATTATGTTAGCTATAAGATTTTAAAATTTAATGGTTTGAATGAATTGATAAGAATAACATATTAAGTATGAAATGAAATGTATATAAATTTCTAGCTGTATTTTGTCAGGTAATATCTCATAACCCCATTTCGGCAACGGATACGGGTTAGGGGTGCTACATCTAACCTGGGAATACTTCCACAAAGCCTTTCAAAATAAATATATGGGAACTAGGTATGTGAAGGCCCGCAGACTCAAGTTTATCTAGCTAAAATAGGGAGATAAGACTATATCAGAATATGATGCTGAATTTTTAGGCTTAGCCACTATATTTAAAGAATAGTCAACATGGAGCAGGACAAATGTGTGAGGTTAAAAAATGGGCTACTATTTAACCTCAAAATATAGGTTGCTCCACACCAGGAACAGGTGTTTGAGACCCTAGTAAAGAAAGCCAAAATTTTAGAGAAGATTAAACTATTGGAATGTGAAAAATAGGAGAAACGTAAGGTCTCGATTAAGAGAGATTCTAAATCAACTAGTTTGACTCTTATCCTGTAAAACGAGCCAGAGAGGGTAGACTACAACAAGGGTTGCCATGACTAATTCTGAGGGTAGGACTCGCAATTGTTTATACGGTAATAAGAGTCATGTGGGTGAGTGCTGGAAAAAGTTATGTGCTTGTCTGAGATGTGGATCGGTAGAACATATGGTGAAAGATTATCATCATCGAGGCGGAGAGGTGCAAACTATGGTCCAAAATCAAACCAAAATCAAAGAATGGGTTAGTTACCTCTGAGAGCTTGAGGTTAAAATAGGGTCGTAAATATTATAGCAACTAGTGCGAACCAAACTAAGGCTAGACAACCTGCCCTTATTTATGTCGTTAGAGGACGTGAGGATAGAGATGCGTTCAATGTTATCACAGGTTTTTTTACCGTTTATTCAATTCCATACTTTGCCTTAATATACATAGGATCCACCCATTTCTATATTTCTTGTAATATGTCTGATAAACTGGGTGTTGGGTAGAGAAAAATACTATTGATGTTACTGCAATAAGTCCCTTAGGACAATTGATTATTGTAAATAAAATCTATAGGAGATGTCCATTGGAGATTCAAGGGGTAGTGTTTTCAACAGATTCTACGGAGTTACCATTTGGGGAGTTCAACTTAATTCTGAGTGTGGATTAGTTAGTGGAACACCAAGTTAGCCTAGATTATGCCTTTGAGAGAGTAACCTTGAAAATGCTAAAGGGTAATGAGATTGTTATGGTTGGGGAGCAACGAAACTATGTATCTAATGTAATCTCTGCTATGGTTGTCGAAGAGTTAGCCTACAAAGGGTGTGAGGCTTATTTAGCCTATATAATGGATGAGAATGTAAAAAGCTCTATCTTAGATAACATACAAATTGTTAAGGAGTTTTCATATGTGTTTCCCGAGGAGTTATTGAGATTACCTCCAGATCGTGAGGGAGAATTCAAAATTGAACTATTTTTAAGAATCGCTCCAATGTCCATTACTCCCTATCGCATGGCATTTAAAGAGCTTCAAGAATTGAGAATCCAACTTCAAGAGCTTTTGGATCATGAGTTTATTAGACCCAATGTTTCTCAGTGGGGAAATTTGGTCCTGTTTGTGAAAAAATAAAGATGGCTCCCTAAAGTTATGCATAGATTATCAGCAGTTGAGTAAACTAACCGTCAAGAATAAATACCCTCTGCCTAGGATCGACAATTTATTCAATCAATTTTGAGAGGCAACATTGTTTTCAAAGATAGACTTAAGGTAGGGGTATTATCAACTGAAGATGAATGAGGCGGATAAAACTATATTTAAAACCCGATATGGCCACTATGAATTTCTTGTAATGCCCTTTGATTTAACCAATGTTTCGACTGCCTTCATGGGCTTAATGATCCGAGTGTTTCAATCTTTCATTGATCGATTCATTGTTGTATTCATCGACAACATCTTAGTCAATTCAAAAACCAAAACTGAGTATGACAAGCACCATAGGAAAGTTTTGCAAATCCTTTAAGAAAAGAAATTGTATGTCAAATTAAGTGTAAGTTCTGGCTTAATAAAGTTATGTTTCTGGGTTATGTGGTATCCGCAGAGGGCATCAGAGTGGACCTGAAGAAGATAGAGGTCATCCTAAAATGGAAGCAACCCAAAAATGTTTTTAAAATTTAAAGTTTCATTGGTTTAGCTGGGTACTGTCGTAGATTTGTTGAAGGGTTCTCTCTAATAGTTACACTACTGACTAAGATGTTGAGAAAGAATATTCCATTTAAGTGGACGGATGAACAACAATCTAACTTTGAAATGCTAAAGGTTGTGTTAACTCAGTATCCCGTATTAATTCAGCTCGAGTCGAGAAAAGAGTATGTAGTGTACAACGATGCATCCTACACTGGCCTTGGATGTGTGTTGATGCAAGGCAATAAAGTAGTTGCCTATGCATTGAGGAGGTTGAAATAGCATGAGTGCAACTATTCGACTCATGACTTGGAGTTGTCAGTTGTCGTATTTGCACTAAAAATTTGGAGGCACTACTTGTATGGTGAGAAGTGCTACATTTATACCGATCATAAAAGTCTCAAGTACCTTCTCACCTAAAAAGAATTGTACCTGAGGCAACGAATGTGGATAGAACTATTAAAGGATTAAGATTATGTAATTGAATACTACTTCGGAAAAGCCAATGTAGTGACGGATGCTCTAAGTAGAAAACATATGATTGATTTAAGAGCAATGTTTGTTAGGTTAAGTCCAGTGGATGATGAAGACTTGCTAGTTAGCCAGCTACAAGTGAAACCCACCTTAGCCAATGAGGTCAAGGCTAAATAAACCTTAGATGTATCCTTATTGTCGCGGATTAAGCAGGTGGAAGACGACAAAACTAAAGATTTTGGGTTCAATGACGATGGTATTTTATGCTACCATGGAGATATTGTGTACCAAACGATAAAGAGTTAAAGTAGACTATGCTTCGAAAGCGCATGCTAGCTCTTATGCCATGCATCCCGAAGGAAATAAAATGTATCGAGACATAAAGAACTATATTGGTAGCCTGGACTGAAATGAGATGTGACAGAATTTATAGCTAAGTGCTTAGTGTGTTAGCAAGTGAAAGCTGAACATCAGTTCTCTTTTGGGTTTTTACAACCAATCAAAATACCTCAATGGAAGTGGAAGTGAATAACGCTAGACTTTGTTAGTGAGTTACCCTTAACACCCGCTAAAAAAACTCAATTTGGGTAATAATAGACCGATTAACCAAGTCAGCTCATTTCTTACCTGTCCGCACAGACTATTCTTTACAAAAGCTGGCTAAGTTATATATTTTGGAAGTTGTAAGACTTCATGGAGTACCACTGTCAATTATTTCAGATCGAGATCCCCATTTTACATCTCGATTCTAGAAAAAGCTTCACGATGCACTGTGTACACGTTTGGATTTTGTTACTGCCTTCCATCAGCAAATTAACGGACAATTCGAACGAGTCATTCAAATATTAGAGGATATCCTGAGAGGTTGCATCATTGAATTTCGAGGTAGTTCGAAGGAACATTTGCCTCTAGCAAAATTTTCCTATAACAATAGCTTCCAATCGAGTATACAAAATGGCACCCTATGAAGCCTTGTATGGTAGCAAATGTTGAACACCACTGTGTTGGACTGAATTGGGAGAAAGGAAAATTTTAGGTCCCAAAGTGGTATAAGAGTCTGAAGGGAAAATAAAGTTAATCTAGGATAGTCTAAAAGTGGCTTCAAATAGGCAAAATTCGTATGCAAACCTAAAGAGAAAAGACACTAAATATGATGTTGGAGACCGGGTTTTCCTGAAAGTGTCCCCATTGTAGAAGGTGTTGAGGTTTGGAAGAAAAGGCAAGTTAAGTTTTAGATTCATCGGACCCTACAAAGTTCTCAAGGGACATGGTCCAATTGCATATCAATTAGAGTTACCTCCTGAACTAGACCGTATCCATGATGTATTACACATCTCCATATTGAGATGATACTAATCCGACCCTTCCTATATCACTCTTATAGAAGAAATTGAGGTGAGACTGGATTTGTCCTTTGAGGAGGAACCGGTACAAATTCTAGATCGCGAGGTAAAGGTTTTGAGAAGGAAACGACTCCCTCTTGTGAAAATACTATGGCAAAACCATGACACTAAGGAGCCCACATAAGAACCGAATATCTTTGTTCATGGTGTTAGCACAATTAAAAATAAAAGTTGTTAGCGCAATTAAATTAATTAAATACGGTATCTTTGTCCATGTATAAAATTTAATTTTTGTATTTTTAAAATTAAACATAAAAAAATTCTCAATTTAAAATTTTTAATTCAATTATTAAAAATGATAATTAATTATTGATGAAAATGGATATGAGTTAATTTTAATTAATTTGTTTTATAGATTAATTATCATACTTAACGCATTTATAAATAGAATTATTATTTTATAATAACTATGACAAACAAAAAACTAAAAATTAGTTTAAAAACATTAATTAAGCCTATGCTCTCTCATACAGATTAACAAACATTTGATAAATAAATTTATGTAAAATTAAATTTAAAATTTGTTTTATTTAAATAATAATTTAAATTTTATATAAATGTATATAACATATTTGAACTCAATTTTATAAAACAGATTATAATTTTGAATTATTATTTTCTATTAATTTAAAAACAAAAAATGTGTATATATATATATATTGCATTGTCATGTGCGTATTACATACATGAAATTATAAAAACATGACGCCATTATGTCAATGGAGAAGATATCTCTTCAAGACTATTTTTACTTGAAAATTAGGAAGTTACCTTGTTCAGGTGAAAATTACTCATCAGGACAGCATCAGAAACAGTGTTATAATGGCTTCAGCCAAGCAGCCAATTTTGTATCTTGAACAGCTCTAGAGAGCCTGTCTTTGAGAACGGTTATACCACCTCTACTGAGCCTCCTGCCAAGAAAACACCTCCATCAACTGATATACCTCCACCTCACATACTGCTCACCTATCATTACTGCTAAAATTCTCGTATCGATAAGATAACTATCATCTATTACTAGCTCAACTTATAACTTCATATCATAGTCTTATAAGGTCAGGTTGTCACTTTCACTAAAAGACCATGAGATGACCTGTCCACCAATAGGATATTTTTACGTGACACCTCAATCCTCCATACAAAGACCCCCAAAAACCAACAGACAGGCATACAACAGAGAGGCATAAGAGTATCTCCTCTCTCTCTGGATTTCCTCTTTTTATCTCTCATCTTTTCCACAGCTCTCCGCTTATTCAAGTGAACCGACATCACACCTCTGCTTGTTTCTCTCTTTAGTTGATATTGTATCAACAAAAGCGCAACACAACCAAGTAAAAAGGAGAAATGTGAGAGGCATTTGGATTAAATGAAAGAATGTTTTGAGGAAACTGCAATTAAAGTGAACAATTTGATTGATTTGGTTTTTTTTTTTTCTTGAAATTCTTTATAATTTTTTAAATCTTCTTTTAGATAAAATTTTTAGAAAATCCATGAAATCACTCTTTTAAATCTCTGATTCAATCTCTATTTTATGAAGCAGATGCATTCGTGTATGTGAAGTTATGAGTTATAGTTGTGGGTGATAAAATGTTAAGAAATTAGTAGGTAATCAAGGATATATCAATTCATGACATACAGAACAAAAGAGTGCATTCTACAAAGGATATATCAATTCATCTAATTAGATCAATTCTTTTTTCCGTAAAATTATAGTTCATATCCATTAAATCACACTAGAAGTGATAAAATGTTGAGATTTATAAATACTCAGATTCTGGACTTCAGTTTGTCCCCTCATATACTTAAATCTGATTGCTTCCATAAACAGCAGGAATGTCCATTACAGTTTAACTAGCATATTTTGAAATGGATACTTTAAGCAAGTTATTGTTGACTGTATCCAGCTCATAGACACATATATCACCTTCTCTTAGAGAGTTTTCCCTCGCAAATTTGATCCAGCCGCTTGTTAATTTAGCTATGCGAATTCGAGGGTTGCTTGTTATCTCGACGGGCCATGTTCTATCTGCAACCTGAAGTATCAACTTCTGGACATTGGGCTCGAAATATTGTTCAACAAATCTAAATGGTATATCCTGCAGAAAGTAGAATTTCCAGAATATTGTTACTATTGTCATGCTCTCAGATATCAATCAAAGGTTGCACTGGTCCAAGTATATAGGTAGTAGGAATTCATAGATAGTAAGCCTACCACACAGTCTTCCTTAAGGTGTAATGGCAGCACAACTCGTCGGAAGATTAATGGAGCTTTAGCAGACTGTGATGTCAAGCCTAAAGCTTCCTCACTAAGTCCTGCACTAAGTCCATTTCCATGTATCAGCTAATTGATTCGACAAATTTAATTATTTAGTCACTAATGACTTAAAACTAGTGGACTTGCACACCTTGTGATGGGTGGGAATCTTCATCTGCAATAGCCTGGAAAATGAGTACTTTGAAGGAAATTTGAGTGTCACTCACCAACTCGAAGACACAAACATCACCAACTTTCAATTTATTGTCATTAACAAAAGCCCTCCAACCATTACAGATCCTTGCATTTGGATTTCCAATGCTTCGCTGATGGTACTCTGCCGGCCATGATTTCCCATTTGAAAGACGAAGGGCTATACCGACGTTGGTGAGGGTAGTCTTGAAATGTTTCCTTGTGAAATCGTTGGATATACACTGGTAGAAAAGACAATTATAAACCAGTAAATTCATCAGCAAAAGCTGGTAATATGACTAACAGGTTTCTGTAGTGAAAACTAACCAA
The DNA here is from genome assembly GCA_025698475.1 of Gossypium anomalum. NCBI lineage: Eukaryota > Viridiplantae > Streptophyta > Magnoliopsida > Malvales > Malvaceae > Gossypium > Gossypium anomalum. The sequence goes on from CM046966.1 coordinate 26,780,560, forward strand.
TGCATGAGACTGAACATATGATGGTCGTAAAACAACAACAAAAAAGGGATTCTCAGATGTGAAAGCCAGTGCTCTTTGAAGAGCTTTTTCACGGACTTTCATCTCTCTGTAAAAATCTGTTTCACGGGCCTTCACTGGTCTCAGGCATTCTGAACAAGTCAATGTGATTCCGGCTTCCATTTGTGCAGTCGATCCATTAAAATCTGCCTTCTTACTACGATAAATGAATACTTGGAATGAGATGTCAATGCAGTCGGTTAACTCAAAGGCGCAAACATCACCTACTTGTAAGTTATTGTCGCGTACAAAAGCATCCCAACCATTTAAGAGTTTCACATAAGGTTGTCCATTCATTCCTAGAGTAGCGCGGTACTGAGCAGACCAAGTATTCCCACTAGAATCACAGAGAATGACATCACCATGATCCATCAAATATTTCCTGGAAAACTCCTTAGGTATACTCTGCAACAAAAGGAAATTATTACAAAAACAGAAGACAATAAACACCATTTGTAAAGATCAAGCATAGTTTCAAAATGCTAGCTTACAAGGCAGCTAACTTTGGAGTGAAGACCAACATATGTTGGTTGCATGAAAACCAAAAAGAATGGGTTTCCAGACTTGAAGGCACTGCTAGCTCTCTCCAGAGCTTTAGATTTTTCATTTCCCTTTGTAGCTGAAAACCCATTATTACTAGCTCTCATAATTTTTGGAGGGCGAGGACATTGCAACACTGGTTTCTTTGTCATGTCGGTAGAGATGCTATTAGAGTATGGATAGTGAATCTCTGAAGCACTTTTATCAAATATGAGAACATGGAAACGGCAATTCCCTTGGTATCTAAACACCAAGAAATTTCCCAACTCCAAAGAGTAATGCTCAGTAAATTTTCGCCACCCATTTTGGACCCACACTTTACCATCAAGTTTCATCAGCTCCAATTCCCACACTTCACCATTTGGAACCTCAAAGAATACTGGGCTTGACAGTTTACTTCCATAATCTTTTGCAAACTTGTGAGGAATTCCCTGTCAACCCCCCAAAAAAACCCTCTTATAAACCATGCTAATATTCTAAATTGGAATATACAGTAAAAGGTACTACTTAAGAACATTAATTGAAGACTCAATTAATTAAAAGTAAAAAGCTTTAGAATCTTGCTAATTGCTATAATTACCTGTGAAGGGGAATCTGAGCAGAGTACAGATAGAAACTCATAAATGTGGAGAGAAAATTAAAAGAGCAAGTGAATATATGCTTACAAGTGTTTCAGTCAAAGGGAAAATGCCATTGAAAGTTTCCCATTTTCCCTCATTTATTACATTTCAAGACACCAATAAGAAGCCAAAAGAATTTCTTCATTAAAATAAGAGAGAATATATGCTTACAAGTTTGCCATCCCGAATGGTACTTTCAAGAATGACTTTGAAGAAATGGTATGGTTCTGGTGAATAACCATCGACTCTACCATGGTGAGAAGTCATAGTCGAATGTGAAGGAAGTTCAGAAATTAAGTTCTTGGAAAACTTATGCAAAACAGCTATAACAAATAAATGGTTAATATATTCGTAGTTCTTTTTTTTTTTACCTTTTTTGGGCAGAAATATATTCGTAGCTACTTACAAAATTACCAACTAAAACTCCGTTGTTCCTAGAGATTTTCAGATCCTGATGGTGAGTGATTATGACAGTCAACCAGTTGTAGCCAAGACTAGTAGTAGAGAATTTCGTGCGCTTAAGGAGGTGGCTTGGAGAGGCAGGAGTTCACATAGTAGTAACGTTTCATCGGGGTGCTTAAGCAGTCAAATTAATATGCGATTATGCATAGCATATAAATATCAAGCTCAATCACCCGTGGTTTGCTTAAGATTCTCTCGTAAAATTCATCTCCACTTCAAATACTCGATCGAGTTAGTAGATAAAATTCTCACATGAATTTTCGATTTCTCAAGTAGGATCAGAAGAAGTAGTGAGTAATAAGATTCTTACTAATTAATGACATATGAATTATAGGACATAAGTTACAGTCCAATCGTGCACATTCACATGGTTTGCTTGTTTAGGCACTAGATGAGATAATATCACTTTGTTAATTCATTGTCTCTTCAAACACGTAAATTTTTAGTAAAGAGAAAACAAAATCTCTGCGCAAGATAATAATGGATGTGTTGAAAGTCCAAAATTTAATAAAAAAGAAAAGATGATAGGTCCATAAAATGAGAGTATATCATCAAGTGCTTGAAAACATAAACTTATAAGGACTTAATGAGTTAGAATGATACCAGTTTGACTAACATTCTTGACAAAGCATTTTTTGTTCTTTAAACTCACTATCTCTTAATTCACTCGATAAAAATGAGAGACAAAAACTTCTATCGAAGATAATACCTGATGATACCTAACGTGTTGAGGGTCCGACCCTCAACAAGTAACCACTAGCCTATCTTTTTTTGTCTCTCTCAAATTAATACTTTATCACATTAAAAAATGAGGAGGTAGCCTCTTTATTTTAATGGTATAATAATAAATTTAGCCCTCAACATTTACATATTTTGTCAATTTGGCATTTAATTTTTTTTAGATAATTTTGATTATTAACTTTCAAGAAGAGTCAATTGTTTTCTTAATGGAAATGTTAACAAAAAAATATTTTTTTTCAACGATATTGGCATGACAGTTCGTATGATAGCGCACGTGTACTTCATGCTGGCATAACACTATTTGTTTTATCAACAAAAAAATAAAAATTAAAAAATTCATTTATAAATAAATAGCATGAAGTACATACAAATTGCCAGTGCGAACTGTCATGTTTAAAAATTTAATATTTTAGTCAGTATTTTGGTTAAAAATAACAATTCGACCCTTTTAAAAGGTTGATGGTTAAATTTGAATTTTTTTTTGAAGATTTAGGGTAAAATTTAGTTAAAAATAAATAAATTTGAAATTTATAAAAAATATAAACGTTAAGTACCTATTTTAATTTATTAGAAGTAGATTATTGTAATTTACAAACACTGAAAAACCAATCCAATTAGATAGTACAGTTAAACCTTGCCATTAAAGTGCTAACTTGAAAATCAACAGTTCACGTAAGAAGTTAGGAAAAGAAAACAACAATAACAGATGGATAATTTATATGCAAAAATTAGAGGAAAATGAAACCTATCAGTCCAAGTTTTTTCTCTCTTTAATAGTTGAGATAAAAGGGATGCCTGAAAATTACTGATATTCATGGAACGTGTGAGCTTAATTAGGGATAATGAAATTCCAAAAGGGTAGTGGCCTGTGGGACATTAATCTTTTGGAATGCATGAAAACCTTTCTCTGGTGAGATTATCCTGATCGTCCATTACTTACCTGCTCATTTTCAATCTTTGTCAAGTAGTTTCGTCGAGCCAATTGAATAATGACAGGAGTAACTTCGATGATGCAGGGATCATAAATACAATTTCCCACCCATCTGTTCTTTTCATTCCTTGAAATTATTTATGGTTTAGTTATCTGTAAATGTCATTGTACCTTATCCCTTTATTTTATGATAATGAAGTGCTAGTTTTTTAGTGGGGACATATGTCCTTAGCCCCATCCAGAAGCTTTTTATGTACATTTTTATATCAGATGATTACCAGTTGAGGATGATGACAGGCAAAACCTTGTATATCTAACAGCTTCAACCGGTAGCCGGACAGCATCTCCAATTAGATGAAGTTTGTCAACGTTTCACCATCATCAACCACCTCAGTCAAGCTCCCTCGTTTATTGACAAGATTTTTGTCCTCGTTGAAACTAAATGCAAAATGGTTAAATAACAACATATAAGCCAAATCAGAATAGTAGTGAATGTAGTTAAATCCAAGAAGGTAAAAATTAGCTGCTTCTTTTTACAAAGATAAATGAAATGTGTATAAGCCAAAAGCAGACTGAAAACTGGTAGGAATTTGTGTTCATATACTTTTGCTTTTAAGGTCATGATAACATCCAAAATAGTACAAATATATTTCTAAAACTAAAACCAACTCTACAAGAACCCAAAATGAGAAAAAGAAAACTTCAAGCAACAATAAATATGAATTAACAAATTCACCCTGTTGCATCCAAAAGTCTTAAGGAAGAGCAAACCATGCATATAATAGTACCACCAAATCCTCTCAGGGTCTTCTTTAGCTTCCACTCAGACTCTGGGATTATTTTGCAAATGATTTTCAATTGCTCAATTGCAGAAGTTAAGTCTCTAATTCTTCCTCCGCAACGGTCGGAAGTGTACCCTCCCTAATGAATGAAGGGTTAAGGAACTTTGCCACAAATGCCCACAACTTATAGACATCCTCAAAATTTGTCAGGAAGCTAAGAGAAGCTGTAACAACCTCGACTCTTATGAACCCATTTTTCCTGTCTTGTTGCCCGTTTTCCGTAGGTCTGCATAGGGTAGCATCTTCAAAGTTCAAAGCCCCTCGCTGTTGTCGTGGGCCATCTAATATTCGTATGTGACTGAGGAAACCAATACCGACAGAGATACCTTCTCTTTCAGCCAACTTCTGTACAATCTCCGGATTTATTAGGCCCCTGTTTCTATCCCTCACATTGAAAGCCACCGCTGCACCCCTTTCGTACTTTATTTTTGGGCCATAAATGTGAACAAGATTCACTCTACTATCTCCTTCTGAATTAGGTAATTTGAGCTGTAGTAATGAGGTTACAAGCCAGTTAATTAAAAACCGTAATCTAAGAGTGGTTTTATTGAGCCCCAACATGTTAACATGGTCAAGATGCCGACATATTATCTCAGGCTCCCTCCGGTCCCAATCTTGTCCATCACCATATTCTCCATCACTGCTGTAGTCTTCATCGTCAAGGCTGGTCACAGGCACTTCTCCTGGCGCCAAACTATGACTCGGGTGCTCTTTATGACTATCCTCCATGCTAAATGATACCCTTCTTCCCCTGCTTGGATGTTCATCTTCTAACCCAAAAAATCTACCACCGTTATATCTATTTCCTTCCCTTCTCCCAAGCAACCTAAATTCACCTTCAGTTTCCCTTCTTATGGCACTCTCTTTAATCTCTGAGGAAATTTCAGAAGTTGAGCCATTTGCCAGGCCATTATTCTGAAGGACGGAAGAATTGTTGCAGCAAGTTCCATTCATAGCTGAACCAGATACAGTCCCCACAGAAAGTGGCTTGCTGCTATCCTGTTCTTCCTTGATTTCCACAACATGCAAACGGCCTGAAGCCTTGACATGATTTCGTGAGGTGATGTTTGCTCCTGAGAATTGTTCTTCTTCAGGGATCTCCCTCACACAGTCCAGCTCCTGCGAAACGGATAGAACAGCAGCATCAAATGATAACACATGATGATCATCATGTCCCAAGTTAACATCTTTATCATCATATAGTGGGCTGCTATATATCTTTGCAGTTGGCTTTGGAGAGGGCCGCTTGTGGTTCTTCTTGCCACTAAACCAAAATGGGGGAAAAGGGGAGGCAATTTTTTGTTTAGTCAACTGAGCGGCACTGTCTGACCCCAGTGGACTCTGACCTAAATCAATCCAGAATGAGTTGTCTGATGACTCATCTTCGCTGAAGACGGGACTCTTCATCACTTCACCTACAGAGATGCTCTCGGTTTCTTCAAATATGGTGCTTGCTCCATCTCTTTCAGAACTATTATCTTGATCCATTTCTGTCTCGAACACATCCTGAACCTGAGAAGATGTGAAGACACCAGAAAAGGCAGGCAACTGTGTCCCCGAACGGCTTTCAGAGGGCTTATCACCATTTTCACCAACTTCATTGTCCTCAATTCCACCCAATCCATCAAGAACATCTATAGAATCACTCAGATAGAGCGGATACTCGGGGGTAATCTTCACCATCCCAGAACCAGTTGATCCAAACTGGTTCTGAAGGCTTCCCATGACTGATTTTTTAATAAGAAGGCACCCAAAGCCAGTTGGATCATATCCGAAGACCCTGTAGAATGATGTGATAATGAAATCAGGCCGAAACAAGGACAATCCAAGTGAATCCATGTCTTTGGGACCCAATGACCCAGCATCAAGCAAGACATGCCAATGATTCTGCTGAGCCAATGCCATCCACTGATATGAATACTTAGCCCCAGTTACTCTAGACTGCACAGGGAAAACAAAAAGCCCAGTAGCTGAATCCTTCTTCCTCCTCTTTTTATTCGATATCTGCTTTCTCAAATCAGTAGAACAAAGTTTAAGAGTTGGCCACTTAAACCAAGCACTGTGAACTTTTGCACCCTTCTCCTTAGCACTCTGAGCCATCCAATTCACCGATTGACTCTCATAATCAAACATGGTCAATAGTTTCTTATTTGTATGAAAAGGATACGAGTCGGCCAACAACTTAAACGCAGACCCTCTACTCACAGTAAACACAAGGCCATACTCATGCTCAGGAATGTTCAAATAATCCATTATCCTACTCTTTATGTCATATTCCACAGTGCCTTTCTCAGCACCACCATAAAGCGCATGGTTACTCAAATTGGCAGTTATCTCAGACAAGCTAAATGTAGAAGACTCCCAGTAATGCAAGGTTTGAACATAAGAGAAAAGCCCAAATCCACAATAATCAAGGCATACCTTTGGTGACAAATGTGCGTACTCATCTGACCTCAACTGATCAATCTTCTCCGATGACTGGTATTTTGGGTACATTGTGAGGAACTTATTGAAAGCCTCAAGCACATCGGGGATAGAATCTTCGCTCTCAAATATTCTCTCCGCGGCAAGAGCAGTGGCTCGCAGAAATTCACGCTGAGCATGGAGTCTTGCAAGGGATCTTGATCGTCCCAAGCTCTCATCTTGATCGGCTAGTGAATCAGGTTCCATGTCCTGAGACTTGAACAAAGACCCATCTTCAGATGCTTCTTCAAGTGCTTCCCTGAGTTTGTTCTCGTGTTGTTTTCGGAGAGCAGACGGGTTCTTCTTGATTTCAGCAGCTGATTCAGAGCCATATCTTCTCCTGCTCTTCTTGTCTAAGATAAGAGCAGCACAGTGAGATATGGGCTTCCACAGTGAAAGATGCATCAAAGCCTAAACTTGAGACAAAACCCAGGAAGAAGAAGAGCACAAGAAGTCTTTAACACATCTAACAACCACCACCCTCCCCACACCACTTTTTTTTTTCTACCAAATGGGTTCAATTTTCAAAACCTAAGGCTCAAAGCAAAAGGGAGGAATCTTGTACCAGATCAGAAAAGCCCTAAATTCAGCTAAAAAGGATTCGATTAAGAGAGGAACAACTCATAAGGAACCAAAAAAGTTTAAGAGGAAGGAAATTCCAAAAAAAAATAAAAAATCTCAGGCTCCAACCTGAGAAAAGAAACCGATGACAGGACCAAAAAAAATATTCTGGTGCACAACACACAGACAAGAACATAGAATTGGTAGTATAGAAAAAGTCAAAAGCCCATTTTTCTTTGAAGGAAAAAGTACAAGAAAGACAAAAACTTGGAAGGGAACCCAATGAAGAGATTCACGAGTCAAAGGCTAAACAACTGAAGCCGTAGTAGAACTACAACCCGCAAAACCCAGATGCCAAAAAAAAGAAAGGTTTAAGAGAAGAAGAACATAGTGTATAAAGATCCCTTCTTCAACCCAAAAACAAGACCTCCATTAACCAGCTAAAAACATGCACCTTTCTGTTTATCTTTCCCTTTCTTTCTTTCTTTCTCTCTCTCTTAATTAAAAGCAAGCTAACTCCTTTACATCAAATGCGCATTTACTTGTGGAAGCAGTAAATCCAATTACATACAACCAAAATTAATAGCCAAGTCTTTCTCTCTCTCATTTACACTCTCATCTTCCACACAAAAGAACCATCCCCATAACCAACAGTGAGAAACGGACATTGATTTCACAAATCAAAATGTAAAAATCCTTGTTTTATTATGTTAATATTTACACATTTATTGATTTTTTTATAACTAATTTCATGTTTTCCTTTTGTGGGTTGTGATGGGTGGGGCCTATCAATAAAGCTTTTTCCTATACAGTCTAAGCAAAAAGTCAAAATTCAGCTGCTCTGTAAAAGCTGCTTTCTGTCCAACTAGGCAGCTAAAGATCCACCTCCTGAATCTATAGTCTATACATTGCTATTACCCCTTCAAATTTGAACTTCCCATCGGAAGTTACATAAATATATAATTTTCCAATTGGTTTTATCTGCACAAATTATGTTTGACTTAACACAATACTGAACAAGTGGCCCAAAAAGAAAAAGACTTTATTTTGGTGTCTTTCAATCAGGCTTTAAAAAATTGGTTGTTTAGTTTTAGCTTTTTTATTTATATTATCTAAAATGAGATCATCAAAGAAGATTGGTTTGCAATTTGCAAAGGTTGACAACCCAATTTAATAAATAGGAAACTCTTTAAAACACCAGAGGATGATGTCGAAAATCTTGATAATATTTGCTTTCTTACCCTTTCAAACTTTGATTATTCCAACATAGAAGAGGAAAAGAATGAAAAAGAAAATCCTTGTTTTTTGCAGCATTTGATTAATGCTATTTGAATGTTGATTATGGTCCTGGTCATGGCTAAAGAATAAAGATTATTTAATCTATTTTTTTCTAAAAAAGAAAAATATATAAATATATATATGCAATGGAAAGAGACTTGTGCTTCCATATATTAAGGGCACATCAAGTTGGATACAGATTAATTTTATAGACTTCTGTTTGTCCTTTTTCAGCTTTGCTTCTCAAAGAAAAAAAAAGAAGAGAATGTTCATAAAATTTCAGAAATCAACCCAAATTTTGTTGACATTGTTAGTCACTTGGTCATATTCAACTTTGCTGGTATTTCTTAACCCTCTATGGTTCAACAAATTGCAGCCTAAAAGATCTAATATTCTCAACATTTTTTTTCAGCTGGCATTGCCAACCCCTTGGAATATATTTTTGCCCAAAAAATAAAATTTAAAATTTAACACTATTTGCCAAGATTTTTATGGACAGAAAAATGTGGAAGATATTCTTTTTCTTTTTAAAAAATTATTTTATTAAAAGAGAGAGAGAGAGAGAGAGAGAGGGAGGATGGTTTTGGAAAACGGAGGCCCTAGTCTTTGAAAATTTTGGGTGGGAAAAAGGTGTCATATAAGCAAGAAAAAAACAAAATACATAAGCCACTGCCTTTGGATTCCATCTCCTTTTAATGGCCACACCAATGCACAAAACCCCATAACCAACCTACCTCAAAAGCAAAAAGGTCAATTACCTAAGATTAAAATTTTCGTTTTTTTATTATATATTTTACTAATCAATTATGTTATAGATTTTTTTATAATGTTATTATTATTAAAAAACATATAGATTAACATTAAAAATCTTTAAAAACCATTATTTAACAAAAAAAAATTCAAGCTGAAGTTCGGTCTAATTAGGGACAAGTCTAGGGTAGTTTTTTTTAGTTAGCAGTTATAATTTGTTTTTAATTTTCTTTAGCTTTTGAAATTTCTTTTACATATATTAAAAATCCTATGATACATGTATTTGCGTGGAAACCATATATTTAGAAAATAAATATGTGTTTAAAAATAACATATAATTATCAACTAATGAAAATAATTAAAATATATAAATTAATTAAAATAAAATGATAAATTTAAAATTTCTTTTAATATAATTGGCATGGGTTTAAATCTCACCTTATATATATTCTTTAAATATAAAACATCATTTTTGTAATTTCTTAATTGAAAGGTTTTTTTTTCTTTTTGTAATTTTGTCAATCTATATATATATATAAACAATTCTTTTAAAAATAATAAGGGATAATTTAGGTATTAGAAATTAGGAGTAAAATTTAAGTATTATAAATTAATCGCAATTTAGATATTTTGACAGAAGCTAATTATTTATTTTAATTATTTGTGCTTTTTATTGTTTTTTTAAATTTGTTGAAAGTAGATCTGTTCAAGGTCGGGTTGTCTAAAAAGTAAGAGGGTTTGGGTAAAAATATAGGCCCGAAAAATAGACTTGGGCAAAACTTTTTAGGCCTGCCCAAATATGTAAAAAAATCTTCAACTTTTTTGCTACTTTTTTACTTTTTTTTTACTATTTTATTATCATTTCACCTATCTTAGTTGTATTTAAGTATACATATTTTTTAAAATTTTGTTTTCAATTTGTTGGGAAATATTTATTTTAATATTTTTAGCATTTTTATATATTATATTTTTAAAAAAATTATATATAAAATTTAATACTAGCTGAGTTGAGCTCAATTTTAACATTTTTTTCCTAGTCAAAGTTGGGCAAATTTTTAGGCCAATTTTTATGGCCGGGTCTGAGCCTAACAAATGAGCCTAAAATTTTGGTTGAACTCGGCCTGGCCCATAAACACCTCTAGTTAAAAGTTACTTTTGTAGTATTTATTTGAACTAATTGTATTTTAAAGATCATATTTATTATTAAAAAATTATATTAGCTTTTCTATTTTAGTAATTTAATTTTTTATATACGTGTATGCAAGTAACAAGTTGAATTAATTTTTTTAAGGTTGAAAATATGAATAATTTTAAATTTTATTGTTAAACATATTAATTTATAAATATTTTAAAAGTAATTATAAATATTTAATCTATAGATATATATATTTTCAACTCCTAAACGAACCATTAAGAGTTAATAAGGGCACTATAGATATTTATATTAACATTCTTTTAAATTAATTAATAAAAAATATTTATTAATTTAATTTGATCCATATAAAAATATAAATGAAATTAACAAATGGTAAAATGTCACAATGATTGAAATTTTTAATTCAGTTACATAAAATTAATTTAAATTTTAGTATTTCATTTTAATTATTCATGGTTTAATTATTATTTAATGTCCAAAAAAAATATTTTTTAGTCCAATGAAATTTTTTTCTTTCTAATGATATAATTATATTTTCAAGTCTTTCTGAAGTCATTGGTGTTAATAAAAATAATCTTGATAATTCAAAAGGGTATTCTTGATATTCCTTATGAGAATTATAATTTATTTGTATTATATATTTTAATTAATATTGTTTTATTGTTAAGTAAATTATTTTTTTAATTCCTGAGAGTTACATTTTTTGTTTTATTGTTAAGTAAATGATTTTATTTATATTAAATTAATTGTTTTTAAAATTTGAAAGTTACATTTTTAGTGTCTTTTGATTTCTTTTAAAGGTTACAATCTTTTTATTTGTGTGTATATATGTAAAGGATTTGTTTATCCTTTTGTAATATTGATGTACATTATTGATATGCCTAGTTTTTATGTGTATATATGTAGTTTTTATTTGTTATGTCAAGATGTTGGTGATAAATCAATATCTTTCAAACATAATAAAGCTTTCATTATTTCTTATTACAGTTTAAATCTTGTTTATATCTAAGTTGTTATTTTATTTGAATACTAATCCCTCTTTTTGATTTTTTGCTTTTATAATGTACTAATTGATTTTAAACATGTTCACCAGTGAAGCAATGATTTTATCACTAAGTTACTTGAATTTAAAGTAGAGATTTTTTTTTCTTCTTATTATTTAATTCATGTGCTTCTATATTTTATTCTAAATTTATAATGTTTATATTTCTTTTTCATATTCAACTATAAAACAGTGATTGGTGTTGATTTTAGCAGTAAGATATTCTAAATTAAAAACCACAATGTCACTCTTCAAGAGTCTTCTTTTTCTTCTTATTTAATTTGTGTGTGTGTGTGTGTGTTTTTTTGTTTAAATTTATAAATGTTTATATTTCTTTTTTCTTCTTTTCCAAATTAAGAAACGTTTTAGAGTCATGAAGTAGCTTTTCTGCCATTTTCTTCATAAATACTTAATTTTAGATAGGCTTAATATAATAATTGGTACTTAAATTTAAGACTTTTTTTAAATTTGATACTGAAATTTGACATTTTTTCTTAAGTTGGTAGTTAAATTTTTCGGGATCCAATTTGGTACCTAAACTTGACTTCTTTTTCCTAATTTGGTACTTAATTTTTTTTGTTCGATTTGATATTTGTCAAACCGTTTTACAAATTAATCCAATATACTAATAATGTTATTTTTTTATGAGGTAGCAAAAATAATCAATGTATAATCTACTTGAGATATGATTTTTTTTTTTTGTATTTTATATCTTCAATTACTTTTACTTTTATTTAATTATTTTATTAATTGAAAATAATGAAATTATTTTAATTTGAGGTTTTAAAAAATTTCTTATTTAATATTAATTCATTAAGCATACCAAAAAAATTTCTTATTTAATATTAATTCATATTAATTATTTTGTAACATTAATTTTCTCTAACACTGGCAATATTTTTATAGCATAACAAAAAAAAAATTAACACCGTTAGTGTTTTGCGTAATTTGTATAACGTGTAATAAATTTAGGTACCAAATTGAACCTAGAAAAACCTTAGGTACCAAATTAGGAAAAAAATTGCCAAGTTCAAGTAACAAATTGAGCCCAAAAAAATTTAGGTGTCAAATTAAGAAAAAAAGTCAAATTCAAGTACAAAAGATTATATTAAACTTTCTAGATGTTGGAATTTTAAAAATCAAATAAATTATTTATAAATTAAATCCTAAAATGTAAAAGATAATATTGAAAGAAAAAATATTTATATAATTAAAAAATAAAATTAATTACAAAAAATATTATGTTAAAGTAATAAAAATTCAAATATAATCATATGGGTATGGGATTGCAACTAAATTTTTATTCAATTTTATGTTTTACGCAATTTGCATCAACTAAGAAAAACATTTTGTTTTTCTTTTTTCTTTTTAATGCAATTTTGGAGTAGAAAAGAAAATTAATCACGAATTCCTCAACAATCACATGGAAAGCACGTGCATTACTTAGTTGTGATTATGATTATTATTTGTCAAAGCCAGCCAACAAGGATCATGATTCAATCATAATTAGTCAACCATATTTTTGAAGTGCAAAACTACCCTTGGTCAAACCCTGGAGTCATGAACTTTGACCACTATAATAAAAGCTTAATTAATCTAATATTTCTTTTATTTTCCAAAATAAGAAAATTGAAAAATCAAGTCTCAAAATGTGCTCTTTTTTTCCTTCTAGTAGTAAAAGATCTTATAATATTGAGAAAACAAAAGTTGATTCAAACCGTGGTATTTTGGATTAGTTCAGAAAAAACATGATTATTTAAGCTGAATCCAATTTTATTTATTTATGATATAAAATATAATTGTTTTACATTTAAAATAGTAAAAAATTTAAAACTATTGTATAAAATTTATTTCCAAAAAAATACTTTATAAGTGTTTAATTATTTTTATTTACTTAAACTTTTTTAAAATTATTTGTGAAAAGACTTTAAAACTTCATCTAATAATATTCAAAAGTTATAAAATAAAGTTAAAGTTTTTTCAAAATAAAATTCAAAACTTTAAAACCTAAAATTAATACGAAATTTTAAGAACCAACTCAAATAAAATTATTAAAAAAAATTAAAAAATCTAAAAAAAAAAAAAAACTCAACTGAGCCGAACCTAACTAAGCCTTAATGTTAAGTGTCTTGTTTAGAGATTCTTAATGCAATTTAATTCTCATAATTTGAGATATCATGAGACGACGTTAACCTAACTTCAACATTAATGAGTGTTGAAATTCAAGATCTTTTTAGATATTATGTCAAAAATCTCGTACATCATTAATTGATAAAAAAATTAATTATGTCTTGACATTGACACTAACGAGTGTTGAGGTTAATTTTTAGATGTTTGTCAACTCTCCTATTCCTTTTAAATATTCACTCTTTTCCCCATTTCATTTTTTTTTAATTTCAATTTTTATTTCTCTCCAAATACCCTAAACTAGTAAACCCTCCCATTTACTCTTAAAAATTACTAAAAATATGCTTGGACACCACAAAATAATTGCAAGAATGTGTCATTATCAATACTGTAACACCTCCTAATCCCAAACCGCCACCGGAACAGGGTTACGAGGCATTACCGGACATCAAACAACTTACGAATAATTCACAATTATTATAACATCAATAGTAAAATTTAAGAATTAAGTCCCTATATTTGACTCTCGAAGCCCAACACATGTATCAAAATAAAACGGAACGGGACTTATTCGAATATTCCGGAAATATATATATATAGATTTTTTTATTTTATTTTTTTTAAATTTCGACAGCATATCCCCTTATTTTTACATAAACCCCCTGCAAATTCCAACCAAAAACCAACTAATTCAAACCAATGACATAGTCAAAAATAATTAAACCTAAATATATAAATATCATAACCAATTCATTAACATAATCATTTAATAACTAAACATTCATGATATTAATCAAAAATTAACTAATCACTTCATTCATTTTCCATTCCAACTAAATACCAAATTATATAATATAATCTTTACTATTTTATCAAACTAGTAACAAAATATGATATAACATTCTTACAACCAACATTATAAGCATATTTATATAACCTATACAACACCTAGTACATGCCACTTTCAATTAAGAGAGAAAACGTCACCAAAAATTTGCTTTGGAGTCGGGATCGTTCGGATCTTTGTACAGGACACTAGACTCCTATTAACTCGTACGGAAACAATCGCATCACGAGTATTTCATACTCGGTGGTATTACCATAATTCAAATTATAATAGCAATAAAGAATCACAATTACCAAACATGTAGCTATTTAATTTCTCAAATATCAATTCGTTCTCAAACTTTCATTAATTAATAATATCAATAAAATTTCTTTAACTATTCTTCAATTTCCATCACATATCACATGTAACAATTTCAATCACTACATGAACATTAAGTTCATGCCTTCCATTTACAATCTCAATTTCAATCCATAACTCAACTTTCTCATTTCTTTCACTATTTCAATAACATAATCAATCAATTTATTTTAATTCTCACTTTAGATGTTCACCCTATTAACAAACCCGGACTTTGACGGATACACGGATTCCAACCCAAACACACCAGTAGGCACATTGTGCCTAAAACGGTACATAGTACTGATCGATATCGACACATAAAGTGTCTAAAACGACACACGAGGTGCCTGATACAACACACGAGGTGCCTGAAATACGACACATAAAGTGCCTGATCGATAATGCCGTCAAATCCCGTACACTTCCAGATCCTATGGCATGCCAATTATATCCGACTAAGCCCGACTAGTTAATAGGGTATTTCAATTCTCAATTCACTTTCATTTCCAATCCAAGATTATTTTTCAATCAAAATTTTCACATTCAAATCAATTTACAATTCAATTTTGCATACACATTCACCATTCAATTCAATTCTTATTCAACTCAATATCAATACTTACCTATAACTCACTTATTAAGTATAGAATTTATATAAAACATTTAATAAAAAGAAATTTGAATTATAGTAATACAAACCGTGAGTTTTTCGTTTTAATCCTCGGTCGTTTTCTCCTTTCCTTTGTGCGCCGATGTCTTTGGCTCTTTATTAACTACGAAAATAATAATAATTTATAACCATCAATACAACACAATTTAATTTAATCCATGAGCCTAAACATGCAATTTTAACCATTTTGTACATATAATTCTACTATTTACTTATATGTTCATTCAAAACTGTCTACTTGAGTCATTGTTACTAAATCATTTATATATTAAGCTAAGAAACTCCAATTTAAGATCCGTTAATTTTCCCTGAAACTAGACTCACATATCTTCTTACCACAAAATTTTTAGAATTTTTGGTTTATCCAATAAGTACAGTTTATTCTTTAAATTTTCCCCTGTTCTGCTGCCAACAGTTCTGACCACTCTTGACTTAAAATTATTTATCTCCTTGTACAAAATTCGAACAATGTTCCCGTTTACATATCTTGAAAATAGGTTCATTAAGGATTTTAACCATGTGAATTCCAACTCATAATTATTTTTATAAAATTTTTGGCGATTTTCTAAAGTCAGAACAGGGGAACCCGAATTCATTCTGACCTTATCTCACAAAATTCATTATATCTCATAATTTACAATTCAATTGCTTATACCGTTTATTCTATAAGAAACTAGACTCAATAAGATTTAATTCCATATTTTATTCATTCTCTAATTCAATTTCTACAAATTTTGGTGATTTTTAAAACTTAGACTACTGCTGCTGTCCAAAATAGTCTTAGTGCAAAATGTTGATTTTCTACTTTTAATTTCAATTTAATCCTAACTAAATTCACTTACTTTTCTATCTTAATTCATACTTTATTTCTACTCAATTTTTAACCAAACTTAGACATAATTATCTATTTTTCATCACAAAACCATAATTTTGAAATTCTTTCAATTTAGTCCTTAAGGCATAAAACTTATGAATCACTTTACAATTCAATCCTTGTTTCATTTCTAACTTGAATTTCTATCAATTTAGCCCTTAATTCATCTTTTTGTTCAACAAGAACAATGTCTTATAATCAACTACCTTACAATATATCAATTTAATTTCATCAAAACTTTGTTCTAAAGTTTCTAAAACATCAAAATTAAATAAAAAGGGCTAAATTGACTTACCTATTAAACTTCCAAGTTTTAAAATCTCTATTTCCCCTTTTTTCCTTTCTCTCCTTTCTTTTCTCCTTCTTTCTCCCCTGTTTCGTTTCTTCTCTGTTTCTTTTCCCTATTCTTTTCTTTCTTTTCTTTATTCTATTTCTTTTATTATTTTAGTTACTAATAATATATTATAATAATTTATTTATTATTATTTTATTTTTCACCACCCATTTGTCAAAATATTACTATATTATCATGTAAAAATCCTAGATTTTTACTCCACTTTGCCGCCTCATCTTCTCATATAGGCTTAATTGCCTATTTGGTCCTTATTATTTCCTATTAATCTATAATTAGACTTTTACCCCTTATTCAATTTAGTCTTTTTTTACTAATTACCCTAAATTAAGCTAAATTCACCTAATTTAAACTTAATTTTAACACATCGCTAAACTCATAAATATTTCTAACAATTATTTTCGAACTCAGTTTACTAAGACGGAGGCCCGTTAATGAACTTTTCTGATGCCCGTGAATTTTGGGTCATTACATTTCTCCCCCCTTAATAAATTTCGTCCTCGAAATTTACCTGAAAATAGATGAGGATATTGTGCTCTCATCGTTTCTTCCTGTTCCCAAGTCGCTTCTTCCATACTATGACTCCTCCATAACACTTTTACTAGAGGAACCCGTTTATTTCTCAACTCTTTTACTTCTCGAGCCAATATTTGAACCGGTTCTTCTTCATAAGTCAAATCAGACCGAATTTCAATATTTTCAGTAGGAATAACATGAGAAGGATCTGATCTATATTATCATGTAATTTAAACTTAATTTTAACACTTCGCTAAACTCATAAATATTTCTAACAATTATTTTCGAACTCAGTTTACTAAGACGGAGGCCCGTTAATGAACTTTTCTGATGCCCGTGAATTTTGGGTCATTACAAATATAGTAATTATACACTTGGAATTATAAAGAGTTCTAATTCCTTATACATGTTTGTCTCATTGAGTGTAATTACATCTTTAAAAAGAAATGGATTTTTTTTATTTTTTTTAAAAGTTATTATGACTAATGTCCTTGTGTAATTCTTCCTATTCTCAACTCTTATAAGAATTGGAGAGTGTAATTAGATATTCCAATTTAACTTAATTCAATAGCATTGACTAATTACAATTATTACCCAAACTTGCAATACATGTTTAGTACAAATAATTACATCCAAATCTATTTACTATATGGCTTTCCAAGCACACACTACAACTTATTGCCCATTGTAAGTATTAATATTTAAAATTATTTATAATAAGTTGGTGATATTATTTTTATTTATAATATAAGATAATATGTAAAAAAAATATGAGATAGTATATAGCGTTATGTGTTATATTTTATTTTTATTGATATTGTCGAAAGGTTATATGTTAATGCATTGAATAATATGTTAAAAATATTTGTACTTTAATATTATAGTAAATTAGTATTTTAGTCTAGAATGATATGTTTATAATGCTATTTTTATTGTTAAAATAAGTTCGTGTTTATTTTTTTTCATATGTTATATATTATGTTTATTGTGATTATTGAAATATTATATGTTAGTGTAATGATTGAGATGTTAGAGTTTTTTCTCTAATGTTAGTAATTTAATATTTTACAACCTCAAATTACAAGATAAACAATCAATTAGGGTGATTAACATGGATGTTGTATTTCAATAAAAAGATCCTATTAACATCATTTTAAGAATGATATCACCATGGAGGAAATGAAGAAAATTCATAGGAAAATTCAAGCTGAAAATACAAAGATGATATCCAGTCTTAAGCGTAGATTTCTAGCTTCTACTAGAAGAGAATTTTTATATTCTCTAGTGACTTTTCATGATGATATTGATATCATAAATGGTGTTTGGAAACAAAAGGAAGTGGCAATATTGCAATCAAGGTGTATTAAGATACTGAAGATGTTGACGGAAGATATTGAGTTTCCAATTATGTAACTGCATCAACGTTGTTGATCAAATAATATCAATCAAGGATGGCCTCAACCTTTATCGATGTTCCTACTTAAGACTCCACAATGCAGTCAATTCATAAGTTGTATTGGTTGTTGGAAAATTCATCACTATCAGTTTAAATTTAACTGGACGCACAATATCAGCTTGAGATTCCTGCAAACTTTGGTAAGAGACATTCTTTAATAACTATAGTTTAATATAAAATTAGGTTGTCAAGCTATTATAACATAAACTCTCCATTTGAAGTTGATTCGTAAACTACAGATTTTGGTGAATGTGTCGAAGAATATAATGAAGCAAAGCTTCAAAATGAGGTCGAAGATGATGATGATAGTGATTTTGAGGTTAAGGAAATTCTACTCACTATTGTCGGCTATGCACATAATCTTCATGCATATCAACTTCTATATTTTATGCAGACCATTGACATTGATACAATGCATGGATTTCAATATGCCCATATAATACTAAGGTGTTTTCCTTTTTCTTTACATAATGCGATCTCTGTATTGGGCTAAAATTTCCATCAAAGCATGTCGTGCTTGTAGCAACCAAAGTTTACAATATCAGAAAATTAGTATTTCAAAGTGATCGGATCCAAAGACATAGGGACATGTGTAATGTTTGGACATCTATATAATTAGGGCATTAGGGCCACATTTATAAAGAATAAGCAAGTATAGGACATGAAAAAATACAATGGTTCGTATACATGCAGGGTTTGAAGGATATTGTAAGATTATCTACTTACCTACATTTACAAGTAGTCAATGCAATTTTTTGGTTAGGCACTGCTTTATGAAGTTCTATGCAATTTGTCAAATGTAGAACACATGATAGGCAAGTGGTTCAGTCCACCCGTTATCTGAATTCCAAAGCAAAGATAGGATTTTAGTGTGTTAGTTATATATTAAGCATACCCTCTTGATGTCCTAGCAATATGTTGTCACTGATTTTTCAAAAAAAAAAAACAACTATTGGTCATCTCATTCTCTACAATGGAAAAAACAAGTGGATTTGGTTCCCATCTTTAGTTACGATTAGCAACAATTTCTCCTTGTACTTTCTATACAAAAATGAGTCATTTATATAAAAAAATTTGGTTGTAGCATGGAAATCCTTCAATCTTAAATGTCCATAATAGCTAATGGAATATACACATACTTGAACTAAATGTAGCTTGGAATATGTAAGAAGTGTATCCATTTTAACAACCATATCGGGAGCATATTCCTAAACCATAGTTTCCAATTAAGCATATCATTATACGATTTATCCCACTTTCCAAATAATTGTTCGATTGGCTTTTGCTTTGCCTTCCATGCTTTCTTATATGAGAGGAAAAACTAATATATGGTCGAGATCTCAACTATCAAAATTGAAACAGAAATAGTCAAAATTTCTTTGACCTACCAAAGGACGCAATCATAGATTTAAATTAGAGTCCAATTTTGAATGATTATGAAATACCTTAGAAGCAATGCACGTGTATAGGCTACTTGGATCAATCACTTGTAGCTATCATCAAATTTTATGCATTTAATCACATAAATTATCAACAAAGGTTTAAAGATTTTGTAATCCACCAAGTTTGATGTTGTAGTGTTTTATTCTTCTAACTACAACTTGTTTTAATGAAATAGTTAGTTGATTGAAAGCTCATTGATAAATACATGGATGGGGTGAAATTTATTAAATTCTATTCACCCAAGCTGCCAATTTTAAAGTTTAGAAAATTAGTCGACTTGTGACAACTTTTTGGATGGGATCTAGGCATTTCTAGGTTGAGATGCCTTTATAACGTTTGAATATCTATCTCTTAGCTTCAAAACTCACTTTGAATCACTCAATTTCAAGCTTGGAAGCTCAAGTTATGACCGCTTTAGTGAAGACTACGTGAGCAGAATTTCTAGACAAATTTATTACAAAAATTACGAGTTTTGGGCTTTTAATTCGAGTTTAAATCATATTTGGTTTGATTTTTAGGCTTAATTTTTATTATATATGAGATCAATATAGTATTTTTTAAGTTTTATGATTTTATTATTTATTTATTCCAAATTTTTTTATTTTTTTAAGTATTTTAAGTTATTTAGGAGTTTTATGTTTCTTAGCCAACAAGAAAGTTTAGTTTAAAATAACTTCTAATTTAGATTAATTAGAGTTTCAGTATACTTGAGTTTTATTTGGATGCACTTAACTAGCCTATATAAATGCCTTTTCATTATTCATTAGAAACACAATTGTTTTTCATTAATGAAATTTTCAACTCCAGGAGTTAGTTTCTTTTGTGCAAGATTGCTTTCTTGTGATTTTTAAAAACAATTTTCTTCTCAGTTTTCTTCAAGGAGTTGTGGGAATTCATTCTTCATTCTTCAATTTACCAAATATTATTTCTTGGAGGGTTGATTAGAGCCATTAATGAGTTTGTTGGGGTTTATATCTCAAAGGGTTCAATTAAACACTTATCTATCTATCCATCATATCCATCGTTTATTCAATCCATTTTCCATTTTTATTCTATCTTTTCTTTATTTAGTTATTATTTTAAATATTTATCCTTCATTCTTAAATTTCTTATTTCTTATTTTCTTTATTTTTCCCTAAATCTGTTTGGGTTTTTTTTAGTCAGATCTAAACCTTCTTTCTCGAGTCGAACAACTTAAATTCGATATTCGTTCACTTCTCTCCTTTATCACTCGCCAATGTTTTCAATTGAATGAAAATTCAAATCCAACATTTCATGAGTACTTTTATGAAATTCATGCTTATGAGTGTCAAGGTTGAGGGTCTAATAATAGCTTGACAGATAACATATAGAATTATTACAACTTAATGAGACAAGGGTTGTTGGATTGTCTTTTGACTTAGTATCACTGTCATATTCAACTTTGACTTTGGATTTAATGAAACCTTCAATTTCTCATTACGATATTTTGGTTCTAGAAATACCTCAAATGAATATGGCTGGCCTTCATTGTAGACTTATTTAATTGTGGATTGTCTACTTCCAAAAGATGTATTGACAATAGTAGGGTAAAGTTTCAAATATCATTTATCAACATAAGAGAATATATATACATGCCATATTGCACCTAGAATCAAAATAGTAAAACTACTTCTATTCACCCTTTACTTCCTATAATACAGAAAACTACTCCTATTCACCATCTACTTCCTATAATATAGAAAACTACTATTAAAATAAGTTATCTCATAATATTTATATATTTATATAATACCCCCTTCAAGTTTGAGCATGCAAATCGTAAATGCTCAACTTGCTAAGACAATCAAAACTTTTCTTTCCCAAAGACTTTGTAAATATATCTGTTAGTTGATATGTAGTAGAGACATATGAAGGAGAAATAAGACCTTATTGAATTGCATCTCAAATAAAATGACAATCCACCTCAATATGCTTCGTATGTTCGTGATTATAGGATTATGAGCAATATGCAGAGTAGACTGACTATCACAAAACAAATGAATAGCTTTAGAGTGATGCACCCCAAAATTAAGCAATAGAGCCTTTAACCATTTCATTTCACAAGTAATAGAGGCCATAGAATGATATATGTTTCAGTTGAGGATTGAGAGACAGTGTGTTATTGCTTAGTTTTTCAAGAGATAGGCAACTTCCCAAGAAACACGAGCCAGTCAGTTAGAGACCATCGAGTGATAGGGCACACAGCCTAATCTGAGTTACACTAACCTTGTAAAGACAACTCACTATTTGCATAGAAGAGGATACTGTGGCTTAAAGTGCCTTTTAAATAATGAGCTATTCAAATTGGCGCATCCCAATGCTCCTGCTTAGGATGCTGCATAAATTGAGATTAAACATACACAAAGTATGTTAAATCTATATGTGTAATAGCCAGATATATAAGGTGACCTATCAATCGTCGATAGGATTTAAGATCTGCCATCAATTCTCCTGTAGCATGTGTAAGTCTATGGTTTTGTTCAATCGAAGAGCCAGTTGGTTTGGCTCCCAATAATCCTACCTTAGAAATAATATCAAATGCATACTTACGTTGACACAAGAACAAACCTTGAGCACCAAGTAACCTCAATACCCAAAAAATACTTTAGTACTCTGAGATCTTTCAAATGAAAACAATTACTTAGATAGACCTTAAAAAAACTTTAATGCAGCGAAATCGTTACCAGAAATGATCAAATCATCGACATACACAAACACATCAATCTGCACAGCACCCCTAGTATATGTAAAAAGGGAATAATCAGAGTAGAATTGTAGGAAGCCATACCCCTTTAGAGTCGTAACGAGCTTGGCAAACCAACAATGATATGCTTGTTTCAAACTATACAAAGATTTTTGAAGCCTACACATCGTACCCAGATCCAAAGTGTTAAAAACGATGGAAGTTTCATATATACCTCTTCATCAAGATCACCATAGGCATTATGAACACCCATTTGATAAAGCTCCCAATTCTTTGATGCAGTGATGACCAAGAATGTGCGAACAGTCACCATTTTTGCCAACGGAGCAAAAATTTCATTATAATTAATTCTTTCAGTTTGATGATTACCGAGCACAACTAAATAGGCTTTCAATCTCTCAATGGTACTATCGGAGTCGTTTTTATCTTGTACACCTATTTGCTGCTTAGAGCTTTCTTTCCAAGAGGAAGAGACTCCATAGTCCATGTGTCATTAGCCTCCAAAGCTTGAACCTCCTTTTGCATAACACTACGCCACCCCGCATCTTTCGCAGCCTCCTTAAAAGACTGTGGCTCCACCCTTGCAGTTGCTACTACAAAAAAATTTCTAGGTTTCATGGTAAGTTTGTCATAATTAACATAATGTGCTATAGGAAAAGGCATACCTGAAGAAGGAGAGGAAGTAGGTGATACGAGAGATGAACTTTTCTTAATCACCGTATGTGTCACAAAATCTTTCAATTTGAATAAAGGGATTTTTGTTCTCATACCTCGACCTATAGAGGAATCAAGAGAAGCATTCGAACCAAAAGTTGAGCCTTGCGAACCATTACCCGGCTGGGTAGCCACCTCTGTCGACACATCATTTGCTATAACATAAGGTGACTGCGTTTGTGGCGACGAACAGGGATGAGGCTCGCCACTAGCCTCTGTCATTCCCTCTGGCTCTCCACCCTCATCTACAAAACAAAATTCATCCATAAAAATATCTGCATCCAAGTTATGTATAGGTTCGACATTAACAGTGTCAATATCCAAGTATGGAAAAATATCTTCATAAAATCAAACATTTCTAGATGTGAAAAGAACCTTTCTCTCGAAATCATATAACATCCAACCTTTTTTTCCAAAAGGATACCCAATAAATACACATTTTCGACTTCGACTCACAAATTTGTCACCTTATGTTCATTGATTATGAGAAAAACACAAACAACCAAAAACACGCAAGTAATTATACAAGGGTGGAAAGCCAAACATAATATCATAAGGAGTTTTATTCTGA
Source organism: Gossypium anomalum (assembly GCA_025698475.1). Lineage (NCBI taxonomy): Eukaryota > Viridiplantae > Streptophyta > Magnoliopsida > Malvales > Malvaceae > Gossypium > Gossypium anomalum. Next base: position 26,804,640 of record CM046966.1, read on the forward strand.
AGTGTATTAGAGAGAGATCTATTAATCAGATGTGCCGCAGCTAAAACACACTCCCCCAAAAACATAATTGGCAAGTCCCCTTGAAAACGCAAAGCACGGACAACATTTAAAATATGTTGATGTTTTCTCTTCACTCATTTATTTTGTTGAGGAGTGCCAACACAAGAGGTTTGGAATAATATGCCATTAGCCAAAAAAATATTCCTTCATGCAATTAAACTCAGTACCATTATCATTCCATACTATCTTTATTTTTTTGGAAAATTAGCACTCAATCATGACAATAAAGGACCAAAAAAGTTGAAAAACCTTTGTTTTATCAACCAACAAATATACCCATACAACATGTGAAAAATCATCAACTAATATAAAAAAATATCTTTCTCCACAAGAAGATGAGGGATTATAAGGACCCCATAAATCACAATGTATTAATTCAAAAATTCATAATGCTTTATTATTACTTAAAGGAAAAGACTTTGTAACAACCCGTTTTAGTCAAATCAGAACAGTAGTTTCGAGACCACAAATTTGAAGTCAAAATATTTATTTTATTATTATTTTAATGTTTATAGAATGATTGAGTGATTGTGTAAAAATTTCGTTAAGAAATTTTATCGTTTGAATGGTCAATTTGATGTAAAGGAGTAAATCGCGTAAAGCGTAAAACTTGAGTTCTAATAGCTAAAGGTATCTAATAGCTATAGAACCTTAATGTTAAGGTCCTTATGTTGTAATTAGACCATTATTATAGGTAATGGACATTTATGGACATTTATGGACATAAAACAAGTGAATTTTAATGTTTTTAAGCCAAAGTTAATTTAGTAATTTATGAAATAAAGTTAATTAAATAAAACAAAACAAAAATCTATTCCATTATCATCATCTTTAGCCAGATTTTAAAATCTTTTAAGCCGTTGTTAGGGCTTTTCAATCAGCCAAGCTTTCATTGTCTACTAAGGTACTGTTTTTGTCCCGTTTTTAATGATATCTACATTTTTGAAATCGTTGCAACAAGTACTAGCTAGCCCAGGGCCTATTTTGCAAAAAATTTAAAGATTTTGAAAGTTTCCATTGATGAAAATATGTGTTCTTTGATGTTTGATGATGAAATATGAAATCTTGTTGTTAGATTTACATATTTTGTAAAGTGATTTTGAGTAAAAATGTAAAATAGGGATTTATTTGTGAAAATGTGAAAATGTGTGGTTAAATGTGTGAAAAGTTGATAAATATGGCTGCTAGGGGCATTATGGTAATTTGGATATCATGGGTATTGAAGAAATTTCATGAATTTGTGATTTTGTGTAATATGGACTAAATTGTAAAAATGTGAAGGTTTAGGGGTAAATGTGTAAAATAGACCTAATGTATATTTTGGATTGAATTGAATAAATAGATGATTAAATAAGTTAACTTTGAATATATTTAGATCAAGAAAAGTGGAATTCGGATCTAGATCGGGGGAAAACTAAAGTTATCGATTAATCGACTTATTTCGTTATTTCCACATTTGAGGTAAGTTCGTATGTGATAAATTTCAATAGAAATGTATTTCATATGCTTTGATATTGCATAAATTGTGAATACGAGGCTGTGGATATGAACGATAGTGATTCGACGATGATTCGACATTCGAAATCCCAATGGAACCTTAGGAATAGTTTAGGATGCTAGTGACATGTCATTAGGGGATACATTGAGTTGGCTTCGGGTCATGATGTTAGCACTTCGGGTGCGAGTTATACCAATTTGGCTTCGGGCCATGCATATCGGCTAATTTGGCTTTGGGCCATAATATCAGTACTTCGAAGATAAGTTACCTTGATTTGACTTCGGGCCATGGTATTGGTACTTATCATATGAGACCCTTGAGTATTCGACTTCTATGTTGAATGGTTCAATGGGTAAAAGAAAACTGAGAATGTGTATGAGATTGGTACGAGATGTACAGGTGTGTGAATAAATCATACTAGCTTTGTATCAGAGAAATTGTGAAGAAAGTATATAGTTTTGTGATTTAGAAATTGAAAGGTTTGTTAAATGATTTGAATTTTTATATTTAAAATCACTTGTTGAAATATATGTATATGATTATAACGAGTTTATTTCATACGAGCTTACTAAGCTTTATAGCTTACATCTTTTAATTTTTCTATGTTTTATAGTGAATTCAAGGCTAGCTCGAATTTGGGGATCGTCAGAGATCACTTCACACTATTTACCTATCACTTGGTACCTATGAACTTTGGTATTTTAAGTATATGGCATGTATAGGTATTTTGAGTCATTTTGATTATAGGCAGATCATGATTTTGGTTATTTGTAATGGATTGTAAATGTATATGTTTTGGTTCATAAATATAGCCATGAGAGTTGGCTTAATTTGGTGGATTTAGTTATATACATATATGTGCATATATGGTTGTTATGGTGAGTTCATGGATGAATATGTGAATGGCTTATATTATGGGGCTTGTGCATATTGATATGGTAAATGAGAAATAGTTTATATTACTCATGAATTATGCTTGTGATTTGGTGTAAAATGATGTATGTTTGAGAAAGGTTTAGTTAGTTGAATTGTATATGAATTTTAGTACAAATGGAATGGTATAGTAGAAGATTTGTATATGAGAAAAGTGGTTTAGATTATGCATGAACTAGGCTTGAATTGATTGTTTTAAAATGCCTATTGATGCTATATATTGATATAACTGAGTTGATGTAGGTGAGCACAAGTTTGGGTGGAAAATTAGCTTGGCAAATAGCCTACTTTTGTCCACACGGGCAGAGACACGGGCATGTGTCTCAGCCATGTGTGGCACGCGGTTATGTCATACGGCCATGTATCCCCTAGTGTTGAAATTGAAATCAAGTCAGTATGCTGTACATGGCCTCACACACGGGTGTGTGACTTGGCCATGTGGCATAAGTTAGTATACCCTACAGGTTTGGTGCGGCCTAACACACGGCCTGACACACAAGCGTGTATTAGGGCACATGGGCTAGCCACACGGGCGTGTGTATTGGCCGTGTAACCTAAATCAAAGAGTTACAAGGTGTTGGACACGGGCTGGGACACGACCATGTGCTCCCATTTCGAATGTCCACACGGCTTGTGGCACGGGCGTGTTTGGTGGCCGTGTGAGACACACGGCCTGGCCACACGGGCGTCTGTCCCTTATTTTGGATAAAATTTTTAAAGTTTTGTGAAAGTTTCTTAAGCTATCAGTTTATTCCCGATCCATTTCCAAAGCATGTTTAGGGCCTAGTCGGCTCGTATTAGGGACAAATTGGTTGAGATTGAATGATGATTATATGAATTGGTTAAATGTATGTATAAATGTGTTGTAAGTCCAGTAATGCTCTGTAACCCTATTCTGGCTTTGAATATGGGTGAGGGGTGTTACATTTATTGGTATCAGAGCTACGGTTTAGTCGATTCTAGGACTAACGTAGTGTATGTGAGAGTCTAGCTATATATGCCATATATAAATTTTGATACTGTGATGACTCCTAACATTTTAAACTATGTTTTCATATAGTAAATGGATCCCAATCAAGCTATAGCTGATGAGGTTGAAAGTAATGCGCTAGCTCCCACTCAAGGGATAGTGCCATCTTTTTCCAGACCCATGTTGGGTAGTCAGTGTAACAACCCATTTTTGTGTCAGATCGAAGTAAATGGTTTCGAGACCACTTAACCAAGTCAAAATATTTATTTTATTATTTTATTAATGTTTATAGCATGATAGAATTACCGTGTGAAAATTTCGTAAAGAAATTTTATCATTTAAATGGTTAATTCGATGAAAAGGATTAAATTGCATAAAAGATAAAAGTAGCATTCTATATGTTAAATGTGTTAAATTGTTTTGACTTTTTAATATAGTGGCCTTAAATGGTAATTAGACCATTTTAAATGTTAGTGGACATTAATGGCCTTGTTATATATGTTTTATATGTTTATTAAGTATGGATAGAATGGTAAATTGATTTTAAATGAATTAATAAGTAAAACAAGCATAAAATAAAGGCCATTATCATCTTTTTTGGCCGATTTTATTAGAGGAAGAAAAGAAAAATACCAAGTTAGGGTTCAGCTAGAAATTTGGCTAGATTAAGGTATGTTTTGATTCGATTTTTGATAATTTCTACATTTTTGAGATCGTTGCTTTGGGTTCTATCATGTCCGCACTCAATTTCTAAAATTTTTGATGATTTTGAAATGTGCCATTGTTGAATACTAGTATATTTTGAAGTATTATGTTAGATTATTGATGGATATTGAAAGAAATGCAAGTTTTATTAAATGAATTTTGACAAAAATGAGTATATGGGATTAAATTGAAAAAGATAAAAATATTGTGGTTAGAAATGTGAAATAAGTGAAAATATGGGCTATTATAATACCATATAGAATTCGACTAAGGTGGATTGTGGTTAAAAATGTGTAATTTGCCATTTTATGTATAAAGGACTAAATTGCAAAATAGTTCAAATTATGGGGGCAAATATGTAAATTGTAATATATGTGAATTAGGGACTAAATTGAAATGAATAGTTACTGAAAATATTGAATTTGATAAATATAGATCAAGACAAACAAATATCGGAACTTGATCGGGGGAAACAAAAGGTAGATGGGTAGATAAAAGTTAACTGAGCAAATACAAGGTAAGTTTGTATAATTGGAAATCGAACTTTTCTATACTTGTATTTGTTGAAATGAATGTACATAATGAAAATATTTGAAATATGAATGCCTTGATGATATATTGTATTCGTTACCGAGCCCCGTTTGAACTATGTGAATTCATTGGATACGAGTGACGTGTTACTGAGATTACCGTATTGGTCAAGCTCCTGCATTTGTGCGGACTCATCACAGCTCGTAAGAGCTTACTGTTTCAGCTCATTGGAGCTTACCTATTCAGCTCAAAAGAGCCTACTGTTTAGCTCAATAGAGCTTACCGTTTTTAGCTCAATAGAGCTTACTGTTTATCAGCTCAGTAAGAGCTTACCGACCATGACTCGAAAAAGCATGTATGATGATGAATTGATAGATTATTGACATTGTTCACTCGATTATCCTTTGAAGTTCTAATAGGTTCAACGGGCCTAAATAATGTTATACGGACAAGTTACGGTTTATATGTGTTATTAAAAATTATATATATGATGTATGAGTTTGGAAAGATATGAAGTATTATTTTTGTTGATGGTTTATGTATTAGTAAAATGACTAACATGTGATGAATATGTGTGATTAGGTGATGGTTAAATTGAATTGTTGGCATTCTATTACTGCGTTGATTATTTTTAAATGGTAAGTTTAATTCTGAATTATACGGGCTTACTAAGCTTACTCTATCTGTAATGCCCCGTACCCGAGACCGTCGCTGGAGTCGAACACAAGGTGTTAACAGACTTAATCCATTACTTTAAACAGCTCAAACAATTTATTTTTAAAATTTTCAGTCAAGCTAGCAATCTGTGTCACAGTCGCTTAAAAATTCATATCTCGAGTTCCGAAACTCGAAATCCAATTCTGTAAATTTTTCCTGAAACTAGACTCATATATCTATTTACTAATTTTTTTTTATAGAATTTTTGGTCAAGCAAATTAGTACAATTTATTAGTTAAAATCTCCCCTATTTCAGGGTTCGACTGCTCTGACCTCTGTGTATTATGAATCAGATATCTCCCTGTACAGAGTTTCAATGACTATGCTGTTTATTTCTAATAAAACTAGACTCAATAAGGAATCTTTACATATAAATCATGACTTCTAATTATCTTTGAAAAATTTATGGTGAATTTCCAAAGTCAGAATAGGGGATCCAGAAATTGCTCTGACCCTGTTTTACAAAAATTTAAACATCTCATAAAATATAACTCATATACCTGTTTTGTTCCATCCATATGAAAATAGACTCACCAAGCTTCAATTCCATAACTTATTCATTATTTAATTTCATTTCTACTATTTTTAGTGATTTTTCAAATTCACGTCACTACTGCTGTCTGAATCTATTTTATGGTAAATTTTACCCATTTCATTGTTCCCATGGATTAGCTAGCAATTTAGCATACATAACACCAAATATGATCATGATTAGCCATTCCAATGGCTAATCATTACCAAGCATTTCCATACCACTCAATAACCATATCATAAGACCATATATACAAAATGATTATAATGCTATACATGCCATACTCAAAATATACAAGCCATTATGCCAAGATGGTATACGGATAGTGTGAGCGTGTTTCCGATTTCTGAGCTGGCTTGTCAACACTACAAGGAATGAAAAGGAGGGAGTAAGCACAAATGCTTAGTAAGTTCAATGCAAATAGCAAGTAAGACAACTATATAAACAAACATAAACATCATTTGCATGATCATCACCGAGACATTCATATCACATTTTCATTTATCATCTTACCATATTGTTGTTATATCGAGTTTTCAACCCGAGGGTTAAGTACATACCTGTTCAAAGTATCCATTTCACAACACTTACCATTACGTCCCTTTCATCTCGAGTATTCCTCCATTTGAGTAGAATTTTACCCGTTGAACACATCGGAATATAATTCGGATACACGAAAAGTTTACACATAAGTGCCACATATGTAGCCAAGCTACTATGTAACCCGCCTATAAGTGAACTCGGACTCAACTCAATGAGCTTGAGCGTTCGCATCCATAAGTGAACTCAGACTCAACTCAACGAGCTAGGATGCCTAGTTACATCTCTCGAACTCGGACTCAACTCAGCGAGTTCGAACATTCGCATCCATAAGTGAACTCGGACTCAACTCAACGAGTTCGGATGCTCAACCATCCTAGTGACATTTCACTTGTATCCTAATCTATTCCTAAGGTTCAAACGAGATTTTCCTCGAACACACATCCTTGCCATCTTCCGTAAAATACCGAAACCAATACTCGGTAGCACTTTATATTTAACAAATAACACAAATAATTTGTATTTTATTCGAAAATAACCACAAAGCATATATTTCATGATAAAAATCAGCATATCATATAATTAACATCAATAATTTAAAAATAACAATTATACTACATTACTTACACATGAACTTACCTCGTATGTGAAAATAGCTACTTTTACCATTTCGTCCACAACTTGGTATTTTCCCCATTTTAGCCTGAATTTTAGTTTTCCTTACTCTATCATTTAAAATATAGTCTAATTAGGGCTCACATTATTCAATTTAACCCAAAATCATATTTTGGCAAAATTACAATTTTGCCCCTAAACTTTTGCATATTTACACTTTTGCCCCAAAGCTCGTAAATTAAACTTCAGCATATTTTCTTATGTTTTATGACATGCTGAACATTTTCCCATTCTATGACAACATCAAATTCTCACTCTAACACATAGTTATGAACAATAACAATTTTTACCGATTAAGCCGTTTTACTCATTTTTGCTTAAAATCGCTTAGCAAAAGTTGTTTAACATAATTTCAGCCTTCATATTCTACCATAAAACATCAAAATAAACACATTTCACCTATGGGTATTTTTCCAAATATGAACCCTAGCTTAAATTATTGCTAGAATAAGCTTAATCAAGTTACCGGGATTCCACAAACGTAAAGAACTTGAAAAACGAGGCTAGAACAGGCTCACAATCGAGCTTGGAAGCTTGAAAAACCCTAGCCATGGTTTCTCCTTGCTATATTCGGCCATGGGGTTGAAGATGAGCAAAATTGGCTTTTAATTTTGTATTTTAATTCATTTTACCCCTAAATGACCAAAATGCCCTTACTACTAAACTTTTCAAAAATTCCATCCATGTCCAATTTTTGTCCATAGACTTAGAAATTGGTAAAATTGCTATTTCAGACCTCCTAATTAATATTTCAAAACAATTTCATACTAGAAACTTCTAGAATGCAAGTTTTGCAAATTATTCGATTTAGTCCCTAATTTCAATTTAGGCACTTTATGCATAAAATTTCTTCACGAAATTTTCACAATCATGTAATCATATCATAGACCTCAAAATAATCATAAAATAATTATTTCTATCTTGGATTTTGTGGTCACGAAACCATTATTTCGACTAGGCCCAAAATCAGGATATTACAACTCTCCCCCTTTTTAGGGATTTTCGTCCCCGAAAATCTTACCTTAAAAGTGGTCTTCACTTTTGATCTCATATTCGGTGCTGAAGAACTTTCACTTAGGCTGTACCTCCAATACATCTTTTTAATTTCTCATATGGTCTAAAAGCTTACAGTCTCAACTCTCAACTGTTTCTTAAATTTTCAACCCTTCTCGCTTCCCATGATATCATGACATAAAACCAGGATCTTAACTTGATTAATGGAGATCGGAATTCTAAGAAATCCAACAATCAAAGAGACCTGAAATTCCATGAATATGATGAGTAGGAATTCATTCAATACCGATATGATTTATAGATTTCTCCAAACATTTAAGAATAGGATACATCACATTTTCCTCTTTCTGCCATAGAAATAATTCTGATATGGCCTCAAGAATAATCCTTCTCATTTCCATCCCAATATCAATATTGACAAGGATAATTTTGATAGATCCCAATGCTCAGCTTTAACCTCTTTAACAACTCAGATTTTATGTAACATCGAATGCTCTAAACTATCACATTACCTCACTGTCTTGAAACACATCACAATTCATACAACAGTACATTACTGAAAGTCAGGAAGTCTTTGCTCAATGTAGACTAGTCTAGTTCGGGCGCTTGGTTACCAATATTCTCATCTATCCGAACTCACAACATGTAATAAACTTTTCAGCTTTCATAAGATGAAAACCTTATCATTCGTAGTGACTTTAACTAATATCCAACTCTTTCTAATAAATATACACTTCTCGTTCGGACTATTTACTCTTTTATCAAGACAAAAATGAAATTCTATTATCAGACTTGAGAAAAATAATCCTGACATAATTGTCACATGAAATCTTTCAAATAAATAATTCACCATACCGACTGAAACTCGCGTTTTTATCACCTATGCCTTTACTGATGTCAAATCCTTACATAGAAATTAGAAAAAAAAATCCCAATACTAAAATCACCATATTACCAAGATCAAATTAGAAGTATAGTCATATTTGACATGATTATCACGAGCTAAAGAACGCACTTCGAACATGAGTCGTAATTGACAAATTATGAAACAAAGATAACAAGAAAACCGAATAAAGAAATCCAAGATAGAGAAACCCGGAATAAAGAAATCCAGAATAAAAAAATCCAGGATAAAGAAACCCAAGATACGATACTATGCCGGAGAATCGAAAACCAAACTCATAGAGAAAATATAGAATACCCCGATAATTCTTCAAAGAAAGAAAGTCCAAAAGAAAACATCATTTAATCCCACTGAAATCAAATATAACAAGATCAATATATCTTCCCATACATATATATCAGATGAAGCATCAAGTAGAAGAAACAGAATTATAATATCATATGTATTCTCTCATCAATTCTTATCAGACGAAATGAAATAGAATACCCGATGAAATAGAGCAATATAAATTATAAACCAGTCAGACTACCAATGCTTTCATCCAACACCAGAATTAGAAGACATTCCCATATAAAAAGAATTTCTTCAGAAGATCAATAGCCATAGAAATATTTCTGAGAACGAGTAAACACATAGAACATCTCAAAAGAGACTACTAAATCTGTCCAGTCATAGCTGTCACACTCAGATAGTTCACATTTCAAATATCATTTCCCTAACTAGTTCTGCCATCACAAATTTCATATTAAACCATTCACTAAAGAAGGCCAGTTCTGAATAAATTTTTATTTACACTTTTCTCGACCTTGCACCTGAGTAATTCGATTTACCAAAGAGAATTCCTTCTCTAATTGGGACAGTGCATAACTCCAACAATCTTTACGTCAATCCGATACTTTACTGGATCTAACTTTACTTATCTGCTCATTTTCAATCTCTGATCATACTTATAATTATTCTATCACTGAACTCTTTGGGTTCTCAACCGGAAACTTATTGAATACAAATCTCATGAAATTCCATTATAAGTACCACTTCGGTAAGGGGGAGGGGTTGTAGGACCTCTGACTCGACTTTCTTATACATACACATATGACACAACTTCCATCATCATAGCAACATTATCAAAATCATGTCATTCATTCAGGCAATGCAACATTCATGTTGGCTTACACAAATTTTCCTACTGTCCCATTTAGACAATATACTTATGCATACATTCTATGTTTTCTAGATAGCTTTACTTATCCATTCATTTAATTAAATTAATTCATGCTCATGACATCATATAGGGCCAAACAAACATATATATTTGCATCACAATCACAACTTTCATTTCGTGCATCATGTACATGTCATTACAATCATATAATTCAGTCTAACAATTTAACATAGATAAGTTCATTTCATTATAATCCTTTATCTCATAAAAATTATATATCATTAACATTCATCAACATTCGACGTCCAAATCAAGACAAGGACATTTTCATTCATATCATAATACTATGACTTTTATTCATACCTCTACTACTTTCTATTTATTCTGTTCATCTTATCAAGTAAGCCATATACACTACATCATATGAGCATTAAGCAAATATGGATATTTATCACATATGTATCATAAACTTTTATTCATACTTTTCTGAACCGAGACTTATCATAATCATAATTTTACTCAAATACCTTCACATAACATTGAGCATGGTAGGCGTAGCTCGGTTGGAGAGTACCCTGTCTAAATAAGACGGTACTCATATGCGTCGGAAGACATCACACTATCACAGATCAGTGGCATGTATAGCTAAATTTTTACGCATGCTAAGTTAGTCCGAAAACCGACTAAACCTGCTCTGATACCATCAAATGTAACACCCCGTACCCGAGACCGTCGCCGGAGTCGAGCACGAGATGTTAACAGACTTAATCCATTACTTTAAACAGCTCAAACAATTTATTTTTAAAATTTTCAGTCAAGCTAGCAATCTGCATCACAGCGGCTTAAAAATTCATATCTCGAGTTCCAAAACTCGAAATCTAATTCCGTAAATTTTTCCTGAAACTAGACTCATATATCTATTTACTAATTTTTTTTTAGAATTTTTGGTCAAGCAAATTAGTACAGTTTATTAGTTAAAGTCTCCCCTGTTTCAGGGTTTGACTGCTCTGACCTCTGTGTATTACGAATCGGATATCTCCCTGTACAGAGTTTCAATGACTATGCCGTTTATTTCTAATAAAACTAGACTTAATAAAGAATCTGTAATATAAATCATGACTTCTAATTATCTTTGCAAAATTTATGGTGAATTTTCAAAGTCAGAACAAGGGATCCAGAAATTGCTCTGGCCCTGTTTCACAAAAATTTAAACATCTCATAAAATATAACTCATATACCTGTTTTGTTCCATCCATATGAAAATAGACTCATCAAGCTTCAATTCCATAACTTATTCATTATTTAATTTCATTTCTACTATTTTTAGTGATTTTTCAAATTCACGTCACTACTGCTGTCTGAATCTATTTTATGGTAAATTTTACCCATTTCATGGTTCCCATGGATTAGCTAGCAATTTAGCATACATAACACCAAATATGATCATGATTAGCCATTCCAATGGCTAATCATTACCAAGCATTTCCATACCACTCAATAACCATATCATAAGACCATATATACAAAATGATTATAATGCTATACATGCCATACTCAAAATATACAAGCCATTATGCCAAGATGGTATACGGATAGTGTGAGCGTGTTTCCGATTTCCGAGCTGGCTTGTCAACACTACAAGGAATGAAAAGGAGAGAGTAAGCACAAATGCTTAGTAAGTTCACATGGAAATAGCAAGTAACACAACTATATAAGCAAACATAAACATCATTTGCATGATCATCACCGAGACATTCATATCACATTCTCATTTATCATCTTACCATATTGTTGTTATATCGAGTTTTCAACCCGAGGGTTAAGTACATACCTGTTCAAAGTATCCATTTCACAACACTTACCATTACGTCCCTTTCATCTCGAGTATTCCTCTATTTGAGTAGAATTTTACCCGTTGAACACATCAGAATATAATTCAGATACACGAAAAGTTTGCACATAAGTGCCACATATGTAGCCAAGCTACCATGTAACCCGCCCATAAGTGAACTCGGACTCAACTCAATGAGCTCGAGCGTTCGCATCCATAAGTGAACTCGGACTCAACTCAACGAGTTCGGATGCTCAACCATCCTAGTGACATGTCACTTGTATCATAATCTATTCCTAAGGTTCAAACGGGATTTTCCTCGAACACATATCCTTGCCATCTTCCGTAAAATACCGAAACCAATACTCGGTAACACTTTATATTTAACAAATAATACAAATAATTTGCATTTTATTCGAAAATAACCACAAAGTATATATTTCATGATAAAAATCAGCATATCATATAATTAACATCAATAACTTAAAAATAACAATTATACTATATCATTTACACATGAACTTATCTCGTATGTGAAAATAGCTACTTTTACCATTTCGTCCACAACTTGGTATTTTCCCCATTTTAGCCCGAATTTTAGTTTTCCTTACTCTATCATTTAAAATATAGTCTAATTAGGTCTCACATTATTTAAATTAACCCAAAATCATATTTTGGCAAAATTACAGTTTTGCCCCTAAACTTTTGCATATTTACACTTTTGCCCCAAAGCTCGTAAATTAAACTTCAGCATATTTTCTTATGTTTTATGACATGCTGAACATTTTTCCCTTCTATGACAACATCAAATTCTCACTCTAACACATAGTTATGAACAATAATAATTTTTACCGATTAAGAAGTTTTACTCATTTTTGCTTAAAATCGCTTAGCAAAAGTTGTTTAACATAATTTCAACCTTCATATTCTACCATAAAACATCAAAATAAACACATTTCACCTATGGGTATTTTTCCAAATATGAACCCTAGCTTAAATTATTGCTAGAATAAGCTTAATCAAGTTACCGGGATTCCAAAAACGTAAAGAGCTTGAAAAACGAGGCTAGAACGGACTTACAATCGAGCTTGGAAGCTTGAAAAACCCTAGCCATGGTTTCTCCTTGCTATATTCGGCCATGGGGTTGAAGATGAGCAAAATTGGCTTTTAATTTTGTATTTTAATTCATTTTACCCCTAAATGACCAAAATGCCCTTACTACTAAACTTTCCAAAAATTCCATCCATGTCCAATTTTTGTCCATAGACTTAGAAATTGGAAAAATTCTATTTTAGACCTCCTAATTAATATTTCAAAACAATTTCATACTTGAAACTTCTAGAATGCAAGTTTTGCAAATTATTCGATTTAGTCCCTAATTTCAATTTAAGCACTTTATGCATAAAATTTTTTCACGAAATTTTTACACAATCATGCAATCATATCATAGACCTCAAAATAATCATAAAATAATTATTTCTATCTTGGATTTTGTGGTCACGAAACCACTATTTCGACTAGGCCCAAAATCAGGATATTACACTATCTCTTTTTCTATGTCTTATAGAGGTTCGTTAGCTCGCTCGTTCCGGACAAGTCAGAGTTGCACATCACACTATCTAATTTCCGTTTGGTATTTTGAATTTATGAACTTATGTAAATATGGTGTGCATAGGCTACTTTGATAGTAATAGTTATGTTTGGTATTATAGTTTGAGAATGAATTTGTATATAAGTTAAGCCATGTGATTTGGCTTATTTTGGTATCATATTTGGTTTGCATATATGTGCTTAATGATGGTATGTTTTGGTATGATAATATTTGAATGAGATTATGCAAAAGAAGTCTTGATATGTAAATGTTAGATGAATGAGTTGTATATGTGGTAAAATAAGTATCTAGATATGTAAATGGTAAGTTTGGATATAAGTTATAATGTGTATTGAATTGGTTATGTTGGTTGCCAATTAAGTTACATAAATGTTGTTAAATATGAATGTAAATGCTTATGTTTTAGGGTGGGAAATTTGGCTTTTCAAATGACCTATTTTTGTCCACACGAGCAGAGACACGGGCATGTGTCTCTGCTGTGTGTGACACACAGTCATGTTATACAGCCGTGTGTCCCCTACAAATTAAAGACAGTATACCTTACAGTTTTGATACGACCTAAACACACGGGCGTGTCTATCGGTCGTGTGTGGCACACGGTTTGGCACATGGGCGTGTGGTCAGTTGTGTGACCCAAGTCAGTAGCTTCCCTAATTTTCACACGAGCGTGTCTTGTGGCCATGTAGACAAGTCAATATGTATGCCTTGTTTTGCCGCGGCTTAGACACACGGGCGTGTATAATGCCATGTGAGGCACATGACCTGTTCACACGGACATGTGACACTTAAAAATTTAAATTTTTTTTAAGTTTTTGAAACTTTTGTATGTTATCAATTTAGTCCCAAATGCATGATTAAGACTTTGTATGATTGAATTAAGTACATTTTGAACGTGGATGAATGATGGTTAATGAAATGAGAGATAATTTGTTAAATGATTGTTTTGAATTGAGTTACAGGTCTGGTAATGCCTCTTAACCTATTCCTGTGACAGTTACGGGTTAGGGGTGTTACATTTTTTAGTATCAGAGCTACGGTTTAGTCAATTCTAGGACTAACGTAGCGTTTGTGAGTCTAGTTATACATGCCATATTTAAAATTGTGATAGTGTGATGACTCTTGATGTTCTTAAATGTGTTTTTACATAGTAATGGATCCCGAACGAGCCGTAGCGAACATCGTAGAAAGTAACAAGCCAGCTCCCGCTCAAGGAGCAGTGCCTACTGAATCTAGACCTATGACGAGTAGTCACGAAGGTGAGGCTAAAGAGGCCTTTTTTCATATATTAAATGAGTGGTTCACACAGTATATACGTATGAACCCGACCGTTCTGCAACCTCCACTCCCACTTGTTCCCCAACAGATCCCAGTAGTTCCTCAAGGTATCGATCCTTTGCGATTAAATAAACCACCTATTGATAGAATTTGGAAACACAGAGCTGAGGAATTTAGAGCTACTAGTAATGATGACCTTGAAAAGGCTGAATTTTGGCTTGGGAACACGATAGGGTGTTCGATGAATTATCCTGCACATCCGAAGAATGTATGAAGTGTGTTGTATTATTGTTGAGAGATACTGCATATCAGTGGTGGAATACCTTGATATCCGTAGTTTTGCCAGAGCGAGTCAATTGGGATTTCTTCCAAGTTGAATTTAGAAAGAAATACATTAGCCAAAGATTCATTGATCAGAAGAGAAAAGAATTTCTTGAATTGAAGCAGGGCCTTATGTTAGTTACAAAATATGAATGAGAGTTTGTACGACTCAGCAAATATGCTCCCGAATATGTTTCTTCTAAAGCTATAATGTGTAAAAGATTCGAGGATGGATTGAATGAATAAATTGAAGTGTTGGTTGGAATTCTTGAGCTGAAAGAGTTTGTTGTTCTGTTTGACTGAGCCTGTAAAGCTGAAGAGCTTTGTAAAGAAAAAATAAAAGCTGATTTTGAGGCTAGAGAGTCTAGAAAAAAATTTACGGGCAAATTACATCAGTCAGCATCAAAGAAATTTAGAGAATATCACCCTCATTCTACAGCCTCTATGGGAATTTCTATCAGAGACAGAAATGGGAGACAATCAAGTTCAAAACCTCAAGCAACATCTGTGGCTAGTGTGGGAAGTGTTAGAAACGCTGGATCTGAATGTAAACATTGCAATAAACGACATTACGGTAAATGCAGATTAGTGAGTGGAGCTTGTTTTAAATGTAGATATTTGGATCATTTTCTCCGTGTTTGTCCAAAAAAGTTAACAGCTGAAAGAGAGCAACCAGTGAAGACAAATAACACGACTTCTAGAGGGAGACCGCCCTAAAACACCGAAAATGTGAATGGTAATCGAGGTGTTACGAGAGATTCGACTGTGAGATCCGAGGCACGAGCACCTGCTAGGGCTTGTGCTAT
The DNA here is from genome assembly GCA_025698475.1 of Gossypium anomalum. NCBI lineage: Eukaryota > Viridiplantae > Streptophyta > Magnoliopsida > Malvales > Malvaceae > Gossypium > Gossypium anomalum. Next base: position 26,820,726 of record CM046966.1, read on the forward strand.
ACGTACACAAGAGGAAGCATCATCACCAGACATTATCACCGGTACTTTTTCTCTTTTTGATACTGATATAGTTGCGTTGATAGATCCTGGATCAACCCATTCATATATCTGTATGAATTTAGTATTTAAAAAGAGTTTACATGTCCAGTCTACAGAATTTGTAATTAAAGTATCGAACCCCTTAGGTAAATTTGTTTTAGTTGATAAAATTTGTAAGAATTGTCCTCTGATGATCCGGGGTTATTATTTTCGAGCTGATTTGATGCTTCTACCGTTTGATGAGTTTGATGTGATTCTGGGTGTAGACTGGCTGACTAAGCATGACGCAGTTGTAAATTGTAGACAGAAGATTATAGAATTGAAATGTCAAAATGGTAAGCTTCTTTGAATTAAGTCTAATGATTCGAGTGAATTACCTACTATGATATCATCTATGTTAGCTCAGAAATATTTGAGAAAAGGCTATGATGCATATTTTGCATACGTATTGCATATGAAAGTGTCAGAATCAAATATTGAATCAGTACCTATTGTTTGTGACTTCTCAGATGTATTTCTAGAAGAATTACCGGGATTACCACCAATCAGAGAAGTCAAATTTGGTATTGAGTTAATACCGGGAACAACTCCGATATCGATAGCTCCGTATAGAATGACTCCAATAGAATTAAAAGAGTTGAAAGTTCAGTTGCAAGAATTGACAGACAGAGATTTTGTACAACTGAGTTATTCTCTTTGGGATGCACTAGTATTGTTTGTGAAAAAGAAAGATGGCATGATGCGTATGTGTATCGACTATAGACAGTTGAATAAAGTGACTATAAAGAATAAATACCCTCTATTGCGGATTGATGACTTATTTGATCAATTGAAATGGGCTATATATTTTCAAAGATTGATCTGAGGTCGGGTTACTATCAGTTGCGAGTTAAAGAGTCGGATGTTCCAAAAATCGCTTTCAGAACGAGATATGACCATTATGAATTTCTTGTTATGCCTTTCGGTTTAACTAATGCTCTTGCCATTTTTATAGACTTGATGAATCGTATATTCAGAGCATATTTAGACAGATTTTGGGTAGTATTCATTGACGATATTCTAATCTATTCACGAGATGAATTTGAGCACATCGAACACTTGAGAATTGTGTTACAAACTCTACGTGATAAGCAGTTATTTGAAAAGTTCAGTAAATGTGAATTCTGGCTCAAAGAGGTTGGATTTTTGGGACATATTGTTTCAGCTGATGGTATTAGAGTTGATCCAAGCAATATTTCTGCTATTGTTGATTGGAAACCTCCAAGAAATATTTCAGAAGTTCGTAATTTTCTGGGATTAGCGGGTTATTATCAAAGATTTGTGAAAGGCTTCTCAATAATTGTGACACCGATGACTCGACTACTATAAAAAGACGTGAAGTTTGTATGGTCAAAAAAGTGTTAACAGAGTTTTGAACAGTTGAAAGCACTATTAACAGAGGCACCGGTTTTGGTTCAACCTAAATCGGGTAAGGAATTCGTGATCTATAATGATGCATCGCTAAACGGATTGGGTTGTGTTTTGATGAAAGATGGAAAAGTTATAGCTTGTGCTTCCTGACAGCTGAAACCACATGAAAAGAACTATCTGACGCATGATTTAGAACTAGCTACGATTGTATTTGCATTAAAGATTTGGCGACACTACTTATACGATGAAAAATGCCACATTTATATGGATCATAAGAGCTTGAAATATCTGATATCACATAAGGATTTGAATTTACGACAACGAAGATTGCTTGAGTTGTTAAAAGATTATGACTTTGTGATTATTATCACCCGAGAAAAGCTAATGTAGTTGCTGATGCCTTGAGCTGAAAATCATTGTTTGCGTTATGAGCTATGAATATCCAGTTGATGATATGTGATGATGGGTCTATTTTAGCTAAATTGAAAGCCAAACCGGTATTTTTGCAACAAATTTTTGAAGTTTAGAAAAATGATCGTGAATTGCAAGCTAAACGAATTTAATGTGAGTCTAATTCTGATTCAGAATATCATATTGGAACTGATAATTGTTTAATATTCCGAAATAGGATTTGTGTACCGAAAAATACAGAGCTTATTCAGAAAATTCTGCATGAAGCGTACAGTAATCGCTTTTCTGTTCATCCGGGTAGTACCAAGATGTATAATGATTTGAAACAACAGTATTGGTGGTCTGGAATGAAACGGGATGTATCGGAGTTTGTATCGAAATGTTTGATTTATCAACAAGTAAAAGCTGAACATCAAGTACCATCTGGTTTATTGCAACCTATTTTGATTCCTGAATTAAAATGGGATAGAGTCACTATGGATTTCGTATCGTGTCTGCCCCTAACTCTGAAAAAGAAATATGCTATCTGGGTTGTCGTTGATCAACTAACAAAATCTACTCATTTCATACCGGTACATACGGATTACTCTCTAGATAGATTAGTTGAATTGTACTTGTCTGAAATCGTACGATTACATGGTGTACCACTACCGATAAAGACCCGAGATTTACGTCAAGATTCTAGAAGGAATTACAAGAAGCTCTTGGAATTAAATTGAATTTCTGCACAACTTTTCATCCCCAGATGGACGGTCAGTCCGAAAGAGTTATACAGATACTTGAGGATATGTTGTGATGTTGCATTCTTGAGTTTGAAGGTAACTAGGAGAAATACTTGCTTTTGATTGAATTTGCGTATAACAACAGTTTTCAAACGAGTATAAAGATGGCACCGTACGAAGCTTTTATGGTCGCAAGTATCGAACACCGTTATACTAGACTGAATTGAGTGAGAAAAAGATTCACGGGGTTGAATTAATCAGAGAAACAGAAGAAAAAGTGAAAATAATTCAAGATAGTTTAAAAGCAGCTTCAGATCGACAGAAATCCTATGCAGATTTGAAACGTAAAGAGATTGAATTTCAAGTCAGAGACAGTGTTTCTAAAAGTGTCATTGTGGAAAAAGGTTCTTCGATTCGGCCGTAAAGGAAAATTAAGTCCGCAATTTATCGAGCCGTATGAGATTATTGAAAGAATAGGGCCTGTAGCTTATACTACAGGAGAACAGACTTTTAGCGGCTTTTTTTGGCTAAAAGCGCCGCTAGAACTATTAGCGGCATTTTCACAAGCGTCGCAAAAAATGCCGCTATATCAAACGCCGCAAAATTTTGCGACATTTATTTTAAAAAATGCTGCTAAAGACCATGACTTTTAGCGGCGCTTTTTCACAAACGCCACTAAAGAATATGAACTTTAAAAAATATATTTTAATTAAATAATATTTATTTTCTATGATAAATATTATATTATGTTTTATTTTTGAAATTTGAACTTTAAACTATAAACAGTTTTTAAAAAAATCATTTATATGTAACTCAACATAAATTATGTTCAAAGATTCGTTGTGTCACTAAACAAAGAAAAATGATTTACACAAATAAATAAAAGACAAGAGAAAATGAAGGTTCTAATGGGCAAACTATTTTATAAGCAATCAAAAAGAATAGTACAGGAAATTCTAAGTATCCTACTTGAAGAAAGCATCGGAAAATATAAAGAGGATGAGAATGAGTACAAGGAAGCATCTTTAAGTTGAACCATTCTTGATGTCAGGTCCCTTGCCTGTCTCAAGGAGAAAACACCTGCACACAACAAGGACATGATGTCCCTTTCTCCATTTGACTTAATCACCCACATTCTCTCATACCCTTTCTGCCAACAGCAATTGTTCAAGTACTTCTCTTCTCTCCAATTCCTGCATATAATTATCCATGAGATTATGGTATTTGATGAGAAAATTAGTTCACAGCTGTGATACTTTCACAATATTGGCCTGAAATACCCTACAAATCAATACCATATTGCAAAATCTCCAATATTCTTATCATGTTAAGGTGTTTATTGATAAATTTCTTAAGAGAAATGTTAACCAATGCCGTGTAATTAATGCATCACTTTTTTCTTGAATTCAGTTAAAGTAAGCAATGTCTTAAATGTTAGAAAATATCCTTAAAATGAACTATTCAAGACTCCTGAAAGGTTGTGGGTTCAATATCTTAACAACAATCATTTGTAACGCACGACAAGAATGGGTTCTTACAGTTCATTTGTCAACTTAAGAACACTTGATTATAATGTGGTAGGAGAGGTTTAAATATAAAAAAGAAGCATTCAGAGTATGACTAGACCTCCAATTGATCAAACAAAAGAATACATAAATAAGAAATCATCAAGGCAAGATGTAGACCAAAAGGCCAGCTTTGAACAACTCTCATAGCTTACCCCCAGATCTTGAACTGCTTGTTCCCTTGTAATTTCCTTTTACTGGCGAGAATGTTTGAGAAAGCCAATGCATAAGATTCCCTGACAAATTATTATCAGTACAATCAATGAGTAAACATAAACTCAACTCAAAATCACAGTTCTGAAGCCTTTGCTCAATTCCACCCCAAACTATATTTTATCAAGACATGAAAGTGAATGATAAACCTCAAACATCTCACTCTTTATTTTTCTTGAAGTAAACATATCCAGCATCACATTAGACACATTTTCATATTTTGCCCTGGCAAGTTCAAATTTTCCCTCTTTGAAGAGTCGGTTACCCTGCAGACAAATGGTTAAATATTCAAATTAATAGTCTTACAACACAATAAAACAAAAGACTAAACAATTAATGTGCATCACCACAACAGCTTGCAAGCATACACATGGAGACTGGTCTAATAACTTTTTTCAGATTGATGTCTCAGTTAATTTTCAATCTAAACCGTTTCAAACAATATTGGTTAAAATAAAATTTTTATTATTTTATTAATGCAAAAATCTTACCATTTTTAAGATATTAAACTTTTCCATTAGAAAAGTTGGATTTGAGATCATAATTTTTTATTTCTAAAAAAATGTACACTCAACAGGATAAATGCAAACCGACAGGCAGGGGTCATTTCCAAGAAATGAAAATTTACATTTTATTCCTTTTAAAAATTAGGCCCTCCAATTAAAAAAATAATTGTTCAATTTTTTAAAATTAAATAAAACCATAAATTAATAAATGAAATTCTTTTTTATATCAACTGGAAATGAGAGTCAAATAGATTCCATCACCCATCTAGTTATAAAAACCTTTTAACATTTATAAACTCCACAAAAATGATTCTTTATTTAATTCCCTAAATTACCTGTCCTCGCCTGGGTTGATAACAGTATCGTCGATGAACCTTTGGATTGCATTCATGATTTTTTTGCCATTTTCTCTCTGGCTTGTAAGCAATTCAAGAACACGAAAAGGTAATTGGTTTTCCAACAAGAACTGATCCGAGTACACAAATGTCAGCAAATCGTCTTTAACAAACATTTTACCATCATCATCATCATTACCGGAACGCATGTAAACTGCTTGTAAAATTGCGCAGCCATCAACGAAGAACATCCAAGCCAGTTCCTTGTTATCGTCGCTATACTTCTCTAATTCATGTGGATCATCTATCATAGAAATTATAGAAATATGCAATTATAGAAATATATCTATCATCTAGAAATCCATCCTCAAACTCTCCTTTTATTCATTGATTATCACAACACATTACATACACTCAAAACATTTTCAAACCCCAGTTCATACGCAGATCAAGGAAAACCATAAACAGATCTAAAAACATTCAATCTATAAACACAACCAATCAGATCAAACAAAAATCTCAATACAGCAACAATTTTTTTTCTCAATCCCATATTATATAAGCTAACAAACATTACTCTTAACACCATAAATAGATCCAATCAGCAGGATATTAGTAAACAATGAACACTATTAACAGCAAAAATAATGAAGAAAAATACCTGCACTTGTTAACGAAAATAGTAAGGCCACTAGTTTCAAACCCATCGCAGCAAACGAGAACAAGTTCCTTAAACCCTAAAAACGTTCTCCAACACGTTCTCCAGAACCTGGTCTGGGTACGTCGACTGGAACTCCGGGTGACCCGAGCTAGATCCCGTGACGTTACAGTTCCGCGCCATGTTGGAAACGAACTCAAGATCTGACGGTGGAGATTGCTGCCTCTCGTCATCCTCAGAAATTTGCTCCGTCTTGTTGTCTCACACGACAAACAACGAAAGGAAGACAAATGAAAGCCTAGAATTAAAAGAAACCCTTACAGATCGAGAGAAAAGGAGTGGCTATGGTGGGTGAATTCAGTGCAGTAAAATGAAAAGGAAAATGAAGTGTGATTGGTGTAGGTGTATTGACTTGCTGTTGTTGGAAATGGGAAATCTGGAGACAAATTTTTAGAGTAAAAGGGAAAAAGAAATAAGTACAAACTTTTATTTACGGATTTAGGACTCGCGACTAAATTTTTTATGAGAAGAAGAGGGAGTAATGAGTGGACAACTAAAATTTATTGGTCTTTTGCGGTGTTTTCACCAAAAATGTTATTATAGCTTAATCTTTTGCGGTGTTTTTACTAAAAATGTTATTATTGCTCAATTTTAATTTTTTTTATTTTTAACATTTTTTTCTATTTTTTTCTTTCAAAATTTTTGTGCTGAGTTTATCATTTTTTGAATTTTTTTTTTAAATTTTGAATATTGAACTTTTTAACTGAAATATGGACTAAAATATTAAATTTTAAGTTTTTAAGTTTTTTATTTTTTAATTTTAAATTTTAAATTTTTATTTTAAATTTTTTGAGTTTATTTTTTATTTCGGTTTAATGTGTAATTGTAGATGTGAAATTCTAATTGTGGTTTAAATGTATAGTTGAAACTTTAATTTTGATTTAATCATACACATTTTAAAAAATAAATACATCAATATATTTTTATATTGAATACATATAAATATTTATGTATGCAATATATAAATATAAAATGATGTTATATCAATAATTGTGTTAACAATTTACAAGAACTGGATCAAATTAAAGTTCATGCATGTATACAATTGCACACTAAACCATTGTTTTAGGGCTTGGGGTTTAAGGGTTGGGGTTTAGAGGTTGGAGTTGTAAGGGTTTATGATTTAAGATTTAAGGTTAAAGGTGTTGGGATTAAGGTTTATTGTTTAGAGTTTTAAGGGTTTATGATTTGAGATTTAGGGTCTGGTGTTTAAAGAGTTATTGATTAGTGTTTATAGTTTTAGGGGTTTATGATTAGAGATTTAGGATCTAGGGTTTAAAGGGTTGTTGATTTAAGGGGTTAGGAGTTAAGGTTTAAAGAAAGCCATAACATTGATTTTAACAGCTTCGTAACTTAATTAAATGAAAACTTCTAATTAAATAGTTTAGCTATCAAAGTGTAACTTTTCATAATTAAGTAACTAAAATGAAATTAACTTTCCCATAGCTAAGTGAATGGTGTAGTTAATTTATATTGTTTATAAAGTCGATTTTAGATATGATCAAAATAAAATCGAATTCAAAATAAAAATAAGACCTTATTTAATTTGTTATAATTTGGTCCTATCCAAAATAGATAATTACCTATCCATATCAATCTGTTACTTTTTTTATTTATTTTTCAATAAATAGTTTGTTATAATTTTAAAATATTAAAATTAATATTATCTCTTTTATAATTATATAAGAGATTATTTAATACATAAATTAAAAAAATATTAATTAATCTAAACCCTAAACCTTTAACTATAGTCTCCAAACCCTAAACCATAAACCATAAACCATAAACCATCAACCTTAAACCCCAACCTTTAAACCCATAATCCATAAACCTTAAATAGTTTAGATCTATAGCGGAATTTTTAAAAAAGCGCCGCTAAAACTCAAGCTATTGCGGCGTTTTCCACAAAGCGCCGCTAATGCCACTAAAGCTCAATGTAAAACGACGTCATTCTGCTTAATCTTTTAGCGGCGCCTTTTTAGCGGCGCTTTTAAAAAGGCGCCGCTAATGGTCGACCTAAAAAAACGTCGCTAATGCTGTGTCTATTGCGGCGTTTTTAGGAAAGCGCCGCTAATGCCATTGAAGCTCAAAATAAACGCGTTCGGCTTAATCTTTTAGCGGCGCTTTCTTAAAAAATGCCGCTAATGCTCGATCTATAGCGGCGTTTTTTAAAAAAAAACTGCTAATAATCGATCTATTCAATTTTTAGTGGCGTTTTCTATTCAAACGTCGCTAAAAATGCCGCTAAAAACCTGTTTTGCAGTAGTGTTATTGACTATCGTTACCATCTGAGCTAGAAAAGATACATGATGTTTTTCATGTTTCGATGCTATGTCAATACAGATTGGATCCGTCACATGTGATTTCTACAGTTAATGTAGAGATACAGTCTAATTTATCGTATAATGAAGAACCAATCAGGATTCTGGTTTGGGAGATTAAAGAACTGAGGAATAAACATATAGCTCTTCTGAAAGTTCTTTGGCATAAACACGGAATTGAGGAAGCTATGTGGGAACTCGAGGAAGCTATGCGAAAATAGTACCCTAACTTTTCACCGGTAAGATTTTCGGGGACGAAAATCCCTAAAGGGGGGAGAGTTGTAACAACCCATTTTTGAGTCAGATTGAAACAGGTGGTTTCGAGTCCACTTAACCAAGTCAAAATATTTATTTTATTATTTTGTTAATGTTTATAGCATGATAGAATTACCGTGTGAAAATTTCGTAAAATTTTTTTATCATTTAAATGGTTAATTTGATGAAAAGGATTAAATCGCATAAAAGATAAAAGTAGCATTCTATATGTTAAACGTGTTAAATTGTTTTGAATTTTTAATATAGTGGCCTTAAATGGTAATTAGACCATTTTAAATGTTAGTGGACATTAATGACCTTGTTATATATGTTTTATATGTTTATTAAGTATGGATAAAATGGTAAATTGATTTTAAATGAATTAATAAGTAAAAAAAACATAAAATAAAGGCCATTATCATCTTTGTTGGCCGATTTTATCAAAGGAAGAAAAGAAAAATACCAAGTTAGGGTTCAACTAGAAATTTGGCTAGATTAAGGTATGTTTTGCTTCGGTTTTTGATAATTTCTATGTTTTTGAGACCATTGCTTTATGTTCTATCATGCCCGTACCTCAATTTTTGAAATTTTTGATGATTTTGAAATGTACCATTGTTGAATACTAGTATATTTTGAAGTATTATGCTAGATTATTGATGGATATTGAAAGATATGCAAGTTTTATTAAATGAATTTTGACAAAAATGAGCATATGGGATTAAATTGAAAAAGATAGAAATATTGTGGTTAGAAATGTAAAAGAAGTGAAAATATGGGCTATTATAATACCATATAAAATTCGGCTAAGGTGGATTGCGGTTAAAAATGAGTAATTTGCCATTTTATGTATAAAGGACTAAATTGCAAAATAGTTAAAATTATGGGAGCAAATATGTAAATTTCCATATATGTGAATTAGGGGCTAAATTGAAATGAATAGTTACTAAAAATATTGAATTTGATAAATATAGATCAAGATAAACAAATATCGAAACTTGATCGGGGGAAACAAAAGGTAAACGAGTAGACGAAAGTTAACCGAGCAAATACGAGGTAAGTTCGTATAATTGGAAATCGAACTTTTCTATACTTGTATTTGTTGAAATGAATATACATAATGAAAATATTTGAAATATGAATGCCTTGATGATATATTGTATTCGTTACCAAGCCCCGTTTGAACTATGTAAATTTATTGGATACGAGTGACATGTTACTGAGATTACCGTATTGGTCGAGCTCCTACATTTGTTGCGGACTCACCACAGCTCGTAAGAGCTTACTGTTTCATCTCATTGGAGCTTACCGATTCAGCTCGAAAGAGCTTACTATTTAGCTCAATAGAGCTTACCATTTTCAGCTCAATAGAGCTTACCGAACATGACTCGAAAGAGCATGTATGATGATAAATTGACGGATTATTGACATTGCTCACTCGATTATCCTTTCAAGTTCTAATAGGTTCAACGGGCCTAAATGATGTTATACAGACAAGTTACGATTTATATGTGTTATTAAAAGTTATATATATGATGTATGAGTTTGGAAAGATATGAAGTATTATTTTAGTTGATGGTTTATGCATTAGTAAAATGACTAACATGTGATGATTATGTGTGATTAGATGATGGTTAAATTGAATTGTTGGCATTTTATTATTTCTTTGATTATTTTTAAATGGTAAGTTTAATTCTGAATTATATGGGCTTACTAAGCTATAAGCTTACTCTGTCTCTTTTTCTATATCTTATAGAGGTTCTTTAGCTCGCTCATTTCAGACAACTCGGAGTTACTCATCACACTATCCAATTTCAGTTTGGTATTTTGAATTTATGAACTTATGTAAATATGGCAAGTATAGGCTAGTTTGATAGTAATAGTTATGTTTGGTATTATAGTTTGAGAATGAATTTGTATATAAGTTAAGCCATGTGATTTGGCTTATTTTGGTATCATATTTGGTTTGCATATATGTGCTTAATGATGGTATGTTTTGGTATGATAATATTTGAATGAGATTATGCAAAAGAAGTCTTGATATATAGATGTTAGATGGATGAGTTGTATATTTGGTAAAATAGGTATCTGGATATGTAAATGGTAAGTTTGGATATAGCTTATAGTGTGTATTGAATTGGTTATTTGGGTTGCCAATTATGTTACATAAATGTGGTTAAATATGAATGTAAATGCTTATGTTTTAGGGTGGGAAATCTGGCTTTTCAAATGACCTATTTTTGTCCACACGGGCAGAGACACGGGCATGTGTCTCAGCCGTGTGTGACACACAGTCATGTTATACAGCCGTGTGTCCCCTACAAATTAAAGACAGTATACCTTACAGTTTTGACACGACCTAGACACACAGGCGTGTTTATCGATCATGTGTGGCACACGGGCTAGCACATGGGCGTGTGGTCGACCGTGTGACCCAAGTTAGTAGCCTTTCTAATTTTCACACGTCCTGACACACGGACGTGTCTTGTGGCTGTGTGGACAAGTCAGTATGTATGCCCTATTTTGCCACGGCATAGACAGATGAGCATGCCTAATGCCATGTGAGGCATACGGCCTATTCGCACAGGCGTGTGACACTTAAAAAGTTAAAAGTTTTCTATGTTTTTGAAACTTTTGTATGTTATCAATTTAGTCCCAAATGCATGATTAAGACTTTGTATGATTGAATTAAGTACATTTTGATCGTGAATGAATGATGGTTAATGAAATGAGAGATAATTTGTTAAATATTTATTTTGAATTGAGTTACAGGTCTGGTAATGCCTCTTAACCTATTTTGGTGACGGTTACGGGTGAGGGGTGTTACAGCCAGGGAGGAGATGCTAAAGAATCCTTCTTCCAAATGATGAACGAGTGGTTCACACCATATATTCTTCCTAATCCCCGACCGATTCCCATAGCTCCTCAAGGTGTCAACTTTTAAGATTGAATAAGCCTCCAGTTGATAAGATCTATAATCATGGGGCTGGAGAGTTTAGAGCTAATGTTGACGATGATCCTAAGAGAGTCGAGTTTTAGCTTGAAAATACGATTCGAGTATTTGATGAGCTTTCTTACACACCGACTGAATGTTTAAAATGTGCTGTATCACTTTTAAGGGACCCCGCATACCAGTGGTGGAATACGTTAGTATCCGTGTTGCCGAGAGAGAGAGTCACCTGGGAATTCTTTTAGATTGAGTTCAGGAAGAAATATAAAAGCCAACAATTTCTGGATCAAAAGAAAAAAGAGTTTTTAGAACTGAAACAGGGCCGTATGACAGTAATTGAGTACGAGATAGAATTTGTACGGTTGAGTAAATATGCTCAAGAGTATGTTTCTACTGAAGAGATTATGTGCAAGCGGTTTGTTGATAGGTTGAATGAAGACATTAAACTCCTGGTTGGGATTCTAGACTTGAAAAAATTTGTTGTATTAGTTGACCGGGCTTGCAAAGTCGAAGGCTTTAGCCGAGAAAAGAGAAAAGCAGATTTAAAGGCTAGAGACTCGAGAAAAAACCCATGAATAAGCCATATCAGTCTTCATCAAAGAAATCACGAGATTTGTATAATCGATCCAATGCTTCAGTGGGATATCAGAATAGAGATCGTGGAAATCAACATGTGAGTTCTAAAGCTCAAACAACTTCCGTCTCGAGCATTGGCAGTGTAAGAAACAACAAACCCGAGTGTCAACAATGTGGGAGATGACATTTTGGAGAGTGCTGGAATACAAGTGTTAAAGCTTGTTTCAAATGTGGCTTGCCAGATCATTTTATTCAAGATTTCCTAGAGCTATCTAAGAAAGATAAATTTCAGAATGCAAGACCGAGTAACACGATTGCAAGAGAAAGACCACAAAGGAATATGGGAAATGTGTCTAGTGGAAAAGGAGTGACAAAAGACTCAACTGTGAGATCCGAGGCCAGAGCACCTGCTAGAGCCTATGAAATTCATGCTCGCAAAGAGGCGTCATCACCTGATGTTATCATCGATACATTTTCTTTTTACGACACTAATGTGATTACTTTAATTGATCCTGGATCAGCACATTGGTATGTTTGTGAGAATTTAGTGTCTAGTAAAAAATTGCCTGTTGAGTCAACAAAATTTGTAATTAAAGTATCGAACCCCTTAGGCAAGTATGTTCTAGTTGATAAAGTATACAAAAACTGTCCTTTATCACTCGGGGTTACTGTTTTTCGGCTGACTTAATGCTTTTACCATTTGATGAGTTTGATGTGATTCTGGGTATGGATTGGTTGACTCTACATGATGTCATTGTAAACTGTAGACGAAAGATTATAGAATTGAAATGTCAGAATCATAAAATTCTTCGGATTGAATCTGATGATTCGGGTGGATTGCCTATAGTGATTTTGTCAATGTCGGCTCAAAAATATGTGAGAAAAGGTTACGAGACATACCTAGCACATGTTTTAGATACCAAAGTGTTTGAAAAGAAGATTGAATCAGTGCTTGTAGTTTGTGAATATCCGGATGTATTTCCAGAAGAATTGCCTGGGTTACCACCGGTTAGAGAGGTTGAGTTTGCTATTGAGTTAATACCGAGAACTTCACCCATATCTATAGCTCCGTACAGAATGGCTCCGACTGAATTGAAAGAGTTGAAGTCTCAATTGCAAGAGTTAACAGATAGAGGTTTTGCACGGCCAAGTTTTTCGCCCTGGGGTGCACCAGTTTTGTTTGTAAAGAAGAAAGACGGGTTGCTACACCTATGACTAGACTGCTACAGAAAGATGTAAAGTTTGAATGGTCAGAGAAATGTCAACAGAGTTTCGATCAATTGAAAGCATTATTAACTGAGGCACCAGTGTTGGTTCAACCTGAGTCGGGTAAAGAATTTGTGATTTTTAACGATGCGTCATTGAATGGTCTGGGTTGCGTGTTGATGCAAGAGGGAAAAGTCATAGCTTTTGCCTGTAGATAGTTGAAACCTCATGAAAAGAACTATCCAAAGCATGATTTAGAGTTGGCCATTATAGTTTTTGAATTAAAAGTTTGGCGACATCATTTGTACGGTGAAAAATGTCACATCTTTACTGATCACAAGAGCTTGAAGTATATTATGAATCAGAAAGATTTGAATTTGCGACAATAGAGATGGCTCGAGCTACTTAAAGACTATGAATTAGTAATCGATTATCATTCGGGAAAAACGAATGTAGTTGCAGATGCTTTGAGTAGAAAATCGTTGTTTACTTTGAGAGCAATGAATACACAGTTGACATTATCTGATGATGGTTCGATTTTAGCTGAGATAAAGGCTAAACCTGTTTTTCTTCAACAAATTTGCGAAGCTCAAAAGTGTGATACTGAGTTACAAGTTAAAAGAGTGAAATACGAGTCGAATAGTGATTCAGAGTACCAAATCGGATCTGATGATTGTTTGATGTTCTGAGATCAAATCTGCATACCGAAAAATCCAGAGTTGATTCAAAAAATTTTGCACGAGGCATGTAACGCCCCGAATTTTGGACCTAGAGGAATTGGGCTTTGGGCTTTAGGTCTCATAAAATTTTTAAGTGAGCAAGAAAATGATAAATGATATGTTAGCTTTAAGGGTTTAATGAATTTAGAGTGTCTAGGTATGTTGGAGAAGTTCTGGGTTCGAGTTTTGTGGTGGAGGAATTTTAAGTTACAGGAACCAGGGTTGTGAGTAGTTGGGCTTTTAAATAAAATTAAGGGAAAAATGGCATCAAAAAAAGCCTTGTGGAAGAGTGACTAAGTGACGCCACTTAGGTTGTGGGGAGGTGGCATTAGTGGCTAGCAAGGAGATCCTAGGTTCGAATCCTAGCTTAGTATTTTTAGGAGTTTAATTTTGGCCTTCTAGAAGGTTGGAAGTGGCGTGAAGAAGGACTCTAAGGGGAGTGTTCAGGAGAGAAAATTTAGTAAATAGATTGGGGAGTTATCAGGGAGAAAAATGAGGAGATGAGAAGGGGGAAGTGATGGAGCTGAATTGCGAATTGAAGGTTAGACAATTTGGCTATAGGCTATAAATATATGCCGAGTTTGGGATCCTAGGCTAATGCCAAATTCTTTATTTTTTTAAGTGCCGATTGGCTTTTCCATCTTTGCTAGCTGATTCTTTTTCCATTCTTTCTCTCCTCAATTCTCTTTTGATTTACTTTTTAGGTTAGCCGATTCCTTCTTCTACTCTTCTTCTTTAATTTGTGCCGAATAAACCTTATTCACCATATTAGTTTAAAAGCTGAAAAGCCGAATCTCCCTTGGGCCGATTGCTCGTTTGGTGTAAGTACCTTATCTCTTTTTCGGCTAGTATTGTTAATATCGATTATTCTTCTCCCTCACTCTTTCTAATCGACTTTGGTAGGGAATTAGTATTGGATCTCGAATTTTAGCTCTTTGCCGAATTGCACTTAGGTGTTTTGCGATTTTGATCTAGGGAATACGTGATCAAGGAAAAGCTATTAGGGATTGGTGTTCAAGGTTTGTGACTAAGGGAATTGCAGTACGCTCGATTACCAGGTGTGTACACACACTTCATACACAGAGTAGATCGGCAAATTTCGAAATGTCGAAAAGCTGAAATGCCGAAATGCTGAAAGTTTGGATACGGTAGTCTTGCCAGTGCGCAATCACTCTTAAAAGGGTATTCGATACGGTACTAGAGACCCCGTGAGAGATCTCATGGACTTGGGTCACGTTTTGGCCAACTGGGCCCGACGGGCCCGTGAGCCTAAATAAGCAAAAGTTGATAATTTGGTAATATGTGATAAGCTGATTAAGTTTGTTGAATGGTTTGGATTGGATTCGGGCCTGATGGCCATATAAGTGTGATTGAGCCTAATGGGCCGTATAAATGTGACTGAGCTTGATGGGCCATATGAATGTATGAAAGCCTGTAGACTTGCTAGGGTCTTAGTTTCTAATAAATCCTTAAGCAGCACAAAACTTTACTAATTTATCAAATTCGTCTGTGGACAAGCCATAAGGGTAAAGTGTGGCAATGGGCATTTGCATGTCTAAGATTGGATCTAGGGAGAGCTTGGTACTTAAGCGGTCTTAATGACCCACCTCCTCTTCTCTGGAATCCTACCTGGTGCATAGTGTCTGTTTACTTTGGCCAACGAGGACTTGTTGACGGGCCAGAGTTTGTAATTAAGACCCATACTGCTAAAAAATTAACAAAATACCCCTGTAGAGTAAAAATTACTGAAATACCCTTATGTGTTATGAGTATGATCTATGTATGATATATGCTGCATCCATACATTATTATGTTGCATATGGGCTGGGTTTATGATTGGAGGAAGTGTATAAGGATCGCATGGTTGCTCGACGACTGCGGATCCACTGAAGGCTTTTTAGCCACCGAGTAGCTTTGCTGCACCGTTAAGTAGTGCCGTAACCGGTGCTACATGGTTTATAAGCAGCTATGCTGCATTGTTAAGTGGGGCCGCACTGGTTTCACACCGAGTTGTAATAAGGATAGGTGGGTCGAGTATCTCCCCACAGGAAGTGTTGGTTGGAAAGGGGGTGTACAGGTTGGATGGGGATATAAGCATTTGCATACATACGTCATGATTGGATTATGAAAAGGGCTTGGCCTAGTTAAATGTGATATGTAGAAATTGACATGGGTTCAGGCCCTACTGAGGCCGAAATGGGCTAAGACCCAAAGGCCATCGTATTTGAATTGGGCTTAGGTCCAAAATGATTTGTCTGTTGCATGTTTGTTTGATGAGGGTTGTACACACTAAGTTTTCAAAAACTCACCCCCTCTTTTATTTTCTTAGGTGATGCTCAATAGGAGGTTCGATGTTTGGAGGAACTCAAGGTGGCCAGCTAGCAGGACAACTTGAATTTGTTTAAAAAACATTTAAGTTACTAGTTTATTAAGTAATTTCCTTTTCTTTAGTCTAGATTGTAATAAGGCCTCCCCTCTTTGCTATTATTTGGTTTATTATTTTTATGTGATATAATCATGGAAAGTTGAACACGGTTTCCTAAATCATAGAATGTTTTCCACGTTTCCGCAACTAAATTCTAAAATGACAGTTTTTCTTATATCAAATGTTTCGAACAAGCTTTCGCAACTGAAAAGAGATTTTACGAAGTAATTGAGATGTATTTTTCTAAGGAAGGGTTTTCAATGAAAACAATGTTTTTGCTAAAACACTTCAATTTGACATGCCAGATTCGGCCATAACGTCTGGGCTGGGTTTAGGGTGTTACAAGGCACATAGTAGTAGTTTATCTGTTCACCCGGGGAGTACCAAAATGTACAATGATTTGAAGAAGTCGTATTGGTGGTCGGGTATGAAACGAGACATTTCTGAGTTTGTATCAAAATGTTTGATTTGTCAACAAGTGAAAGCTGAGTATCAAGTGTCTTCGGGTTTGCTTTAGCCTGTGATGATATCAGAGTGGAAATGGGATAGAGTGACTATGGATTTCGTATTGGGATTACCCCTGTCTTCGAAGAAGAAAGATGCAATTTGGGTCGTCGTTGATCGACTTACGAAATTTGCACATTTGATTCCAGTACGTACTAACTATTCACTTGAACAACTAGCTTCGTTGTACATTGCTGAGATTGTTAGATTGCACGGGGTACCAGTTTCGATTATTTTGGATAGAGATCTGAGGTTTACATCGCGATTTTGGAAGAAATTACAAGAAGCTTTGGGTACAATGTTGAATTTTAGTATAGCTTTTCATCCGCAAACTGACGGTTAATCTGAGAGAGTAATTCAGGTTCTCGAAAATATGTTCTAATGCTGTGTTTTAGAGTTCAAAGGCAACTGGGAGAAATATTTACCGCTGGTTGAATTTTCATATAATAATAGCTTTCAATCGAGTATAAAGATAACGCCTTATGAAGCCTTATATGGTCACAAATGCTGAACTCTATTGGACTGGACCGAACTTAGTGAGAATCAGATTCACAGGGTTGATTTGGTTAGAGAAAATAAAGAGAAAGTGAAAGTAATTCGCGACTATTTGAAAGCAACTTCAGATCATTAGAAATCGCAACTATTCAGATTTGAAACGAAAAGGCATTGAATTTCAGATTGGTGACAAAGTGTTCTTGAAAGTATCTTCGTAGAAGAAAATACTTCGTTTTGGTCGCAAAAGCAAATTGAGTCCGCGATTCATTAGGTCGTATGAGATTATTAAACAAATAGGGCCAGTGGCATATCGGTTAGCATTACCGATTGAGCTAGAGAAAATCCATAATGTGTTTCATGTATCAATGTTGCGTAGCTATAGATCTGATCCATCACATGTGATTTCTCAGTCTGAGATTGAGATTCAACTTGATATGAAATACAACGAAGAACAGACCGGAATTCTAGCACGTAAGGTTAAACAGTTGAGAAATAAAAGCATAGCTCTTGTGAAAGTACTTTGGCGAAAACACGGTGTTGAAGAAGCTACGTGGGAGCTCGATGAAGTTATGAGAAAACAATACCCTAACCTATTCACTGGTAAGATTTTCGGGGACGAAAATCCTTAAGGGGGAGAGTTGTAACAGCCCGTTTTTAGTCAAATCTGAACAGTAGTTTCGAGACCACAAATTTGAAGTCAAAATATTTATTTTATTATTATTGTAACATTTATAGCATGATTGAGTGATTGTGTAAAAATTTCTTTAAGAAATTTTATCGTTTGAATGGTCAATTTGATGTAAAGGACTAAATCGCATAAAGCGTAAAACTTGAGTTCTAATAGCTAAAGGTATCTAATAGCTATAGAAACTTAATTTTAAGGTCCTTATGTTGTAATTAGACCATTATTATAGGTAATGGACATTTATGGACATAAAAAAAGTGAAATTTAATGTTTTTAGGCCAAGGTTAATTTAGTAATTTATGAAATAAAGTTCAAAGCAAAAATCTATTCCATCATCATCATCATCATATTTAGCCGAATTTTATAAGCTTTGAAGCCGTTGTTAGGGATTTTCAATCGGCCAAGCTTTCATTGCCTATTAAGGTACGATTTTTGTCCCGTTTTTAATGATTTTTACGTTTTTAAGATCGTTGCAACAAGAACTAGCTAGCCCAGGGACTGTTTTGCAAAACTGTTAAAGATTTTGAAAGTTTCCATTGATGAACATATGTGTTCTTTGATGTTTGATGATGAAATATAAAATCTTGTTGTTAAATTTACATATTTTGTAAAGTGATTTTGAGTAAAAATGCAAAATAGGGATTTATTTGTAAAAATGTGAAAATGTGTGGTTAAATGTGTGAAAAGTTGATAAATATGGCTGCTAGGGGCATTATGGGAATTCTGCTATCATGGGTATTGAAGAAATTTCATGAATTTGTGATTTTGTGTAATAAGGACTAAATCGTAAAAATGTGAAAGTTTAGGTGCAAATATGTAAAATAGCCCGAATATATATTTTGGATTCGATTGAATAAATAGATGATTAAATAAGTTACTTTTGAATATATTTAGATCAAGAAAAGCGAAATTCGGATCTAGATCGAGGGAAAACTAAAGTTTTTGACTAATCGACTTATTTTGTTGTTTCCACATTTGAGGTAAGTTCGTATGTGATAAATTTCAATATAAATGTATTTCATATGCTTTGCTCATAAATTGTGAGTACGAGGCTGTGGACATGGACGATAGTGACTCGACGACGATTCGACGTTCGAAATCCCAGTGGAGCCTTAGGAATAGTTTAGGATGCAAGTGACATGTCATTAGGGAATACATTGAGTTGGCTTCGGGCCATGATATTAGCACCTCGGGTGCGAGTTCTACCAATTTGGCTTCGGGACGTGCATATCGGCAAGTTATACATTGATATAAAATGTCTAGGTATTTTGAGTCTTTTTGATTATAGGTTGATAATGATTTTGGTTATTTATAATGGCTTGTAAATATATATGTTTTGGTTCGTAAATATAGCCATGAGAGTTGGCTTAATTTGGTGGATTTAGTTATATACATATATGTGCATATATGGTTGTTATGGTGAGTTCATGGATGAATATGTGAATGGCTTATATTATGGGCCTTGTGCATATTGATATAGTAAATGAGAAATAGTTTATATTAGTCATGAATTGTGCTTGTAATTTGGTGTAAAATGATGTATGTTTGAGAAAGGTTTAGTTAGTTGAATTGTATATGAATTTTAGTACAAACGGTATGGTATAGTTGAAGATCTGCGTATTGAGAAAAGCGGTTTAGATTATGCGTTAACTAGGCTTGAATTGATTGTTTTAAAATTCCTATTGATGCTATATATTGATAAAACTGAGTTGATGTAGGTGAGCCAAGTTTGGGTGGCAAATTGGCTTGGTAAATAGCCTATTTTTGTCCACACGGGCGTGTGTCTCAGCCATGTGTGACACACAATTATGTCACATGGTCGTTTGTCTCCTGGTGTTGAAATTGAAATCAAGTTAATATGCTCCACACGGCCTCACACACGGGTGTGTGACTTGGCCGTGCGGCATAAATCAGTATACCCTACAGATTTGGCACGGCCATGTGCTCCCATTTTGAATGTCCACACGGCTTGTGACACGGGCGTGTCTGGTGGCAGTGTGAGACACATGGCCTGGCCACACGGGTGTGTGTCCCCTGTTTTGAGTAAAATTTTTAAAGTTTCGTGAAAGTTTCTTAAGTTATCAATTTAGTCCCGATCCACTTCCAAAGCATATTTAGGGCCTAGTAGGCTCGTATTAAGGATAGATTGGTTGAGATTGAATGATGATTGTATGAATTGGTTAAATGTATGTATAAATGTGTTGTAAGTCCAGTAATACTTTGTAACCCTATTTCGGCATTGAATACGGGTGAGGGGTGTTACAGACTCTCTAGGTTGCTTAGCATGGTGACACAATTCACATGCTTTATTTAAATGTTCCCTACACCTACTAACAAAAGGAAGTAATTTGAATAGATTTTCGGAAGGATGCCTTAGGAGCTTATGCTATAGCTCCACTGAAGATAAGCCTACAACTAAAGCCGCTTTAACACTAGGCATGCGTCGAAAGTAATAAAGTCTATCCTGTCTGTCACTCATTTCAATCAGTTTCGTCGAACGTTGAACTTGTATAACACATATGCTAGAAGAAAATTGGACAAGAAAATTCATATCATCATCAACCTACGAAATCGAAATCAAGTTGCAATGTAATTTTGTAACATAAAGAACATTATTAAGAGAAATTTTGTCTGTTAGTTTAACAGTCCCTTGCTTAGTTGCTACAACATTTTGTCCATTTGGTATATCGACAGGGCAAGCGTTCATGCCACGAATATCTGTCAAAAAGGAAATATTTCTGGTTACGTGATTAGAAACACCAATCTCAATTATCCAACAAGTATTATTAAACTCACTATTCAAGCGATTTATTTGAGTTTAAGGATTACCAAACATTGTTACCAACACTTGCCACTGCACAACATTAAAACCAAATAGTGTCGCAGTCGTCACTGGGGTAAGAGATGCACCTGTTAGACCATTAACCCTCATTGAGTAGTAGCATTCACATGAACACCCTCGATCCTGATGAGCAACAGGTGAAGGGCGAGAGGCAAACATATTTCCACGAGCACTATTTGTGCCCTTAGCTTCTAACTTTAGAGATGGACTATACCTCTCTCCTACTAATCCGGGTAATCGATCACCATAAAATAACTTTCAACATCATGACTCGAGCACTCGTAGTGTGAATAGAGCAAGCTCGACTTGTCAACCTTCTCAACTCAACCACATTCGTGACCTCTGTGTGAACCACAAACCCCATAGTATCCAGTTTCTCGTCTTTAATATGAGCAACTCCTCGTACTCTTTCATCTTGAACAACCTAATGAAATGCTAGATTAAGGCTAGGAAAAGGCTATTAAGATAACAAACTTGACCAAATATGGCTGTAATATTCTGAGTATAAACCCATCAAGACTTCATAAAATTGTTCCTCCTTTTTACGTTTCTCATAGCCTTGCCAAGATCACAGGTACACTTACCACACTTACAATGTAATATAGGTTCATAATTACTCAGTTCATCCCATAAAACCTTCAACTTGCTAAAATATTTTATTGTTTTAGATTGTTCGCAACGAGCAATATCTAATTTTAATTGTTATATTCTTGGACCATTAAAACTCGCACAACATTCATTCAAATTATCCCATAGTAATTTTGCATTGTCGTAATTCGAAAGCATAGATCTAACCTCCGGATCGATGATATTCATAAGACATGAAACAAACATACATTACATACAAACTCAAACCTTTTTCATGCATGATTGCATCAAGTCGACTATTGTACCATCAAGGAACTTAAACATATGCCAAGAGGACAAAGGCACACAAATAGCGTGTGCCCAATCATCGAAATTATCAAGACAGAGATGCACAGGAGTGATGAAATCTCTTGGACAGTCATACGGACCAAGAGAAAAATGGTGAATTATTCTTAGTCTTGTTTGACGACAGTGGCGGCGGCGTGTTTATCTTAATTTGAGTTGTGATATTTTAGGGTTTTAACTCTATGATACCATGACAATAGTAGGGTAAAGTCTCAAATATCATTCATCAACATAGGAGAATATATATATGCCATATTGCACTTGGAATAGAAATAGTAAAACTACTCATATTTGCCTTCTACTTCCTATAATATAGAAAACTAATCCTATTTGCCATCTACTTCCTATAATATAGAAAACTACTCCTAAAGTAAATTATCTCATAATATTTATATCTTTTCATAATATGTATGCATCTTTAAATGATATGCTATGACAGATTTAAGTCCTCTAAATTGTATCTGTCATTTTTTCATACAACTCATAAATATCGAGCATTGTTGACTATGGGGTATTAAATCGAGAAATTTATCGATTAGGACAATCTTTGGGTGATATGTTGCCATTGAGATCATTGGTAAGCTTGGATAATTGGAAATTTTGTATCCACTAACAAGAACATCTTTAACCTCTACTAATAAATCCATTGCAACATCACCACTTTCTTGGTGTCCAAACACCATCGTCTTAACATCTTCATTGTCATTAAGATCCACAGTGTAATACTCACAACCTCTTTTGCTTTAACTCACAAATTTATACTTCAGATTGAATATCCACTTAATATCTCTATTGAGTATTCATTTAATACCTCCAACTTGAATTTTTCTAAGAATCATTCTTTTCATGTCTTCTAAAATAACATCATTCTTAAATGTCAAGTTAAAAAAGGAGCTTCATATTGGATTTGAACCATAAATCGGTTCACCATCTTGTCGTTTAAGTTTTTCAAATCTTAAATCTTTAACATGAAAAACAATAATAATCGTTTAAACAATTCTTACTAACAAAGAATTCAACAAAATTAATACCAACTTATTACAATGTCAAATAAAATCAATAACACAACTTCCTTATAACATACATATAATGTATTCAACAATTGATAATAGTTATACATATAACGCATTCAATAATTGGTAATAACTATACAAGCATAATATTGGCTAAAAAAGCTCTTACAAATTTACTATCAAGAATTGGTAAACACAAAATAATAATATTTTCCAAATAACTTATGACAATTTAAACTACGCTAATATCATAGAAATGAAAACACACACACACACACACTTACATGATACAATGATTTATACTAAATTTTAAAAATAACTAGAATGGGGTTAAGGTTTATCAATTTTGAGAGAAAATGAGGTTTATAATATTTTGATTTGTTTTTTGGTTTTATAGAATATATTTTTCCATGATTATAGTAAAGAATAAGGGACCTTGACACCTATAGGTGTCAAGAAACCCATCCAAAAAAATTCGTTTTCTAGAAAATAAGTTTAAAACATGCTTCATATAAGAAATATTTCTTTACAACATTATAATAAAAATGGTTAATGCACTATTTTGGGCCTAAACTTGGCAAGTGTTCTCATATTAAGGCTTAACTTTTTTTTAGTCCAAGTTAGTCCTTGAACTTGACAATTACTCTCACATTGAGCTTGAACTTTTTTTTTTATCCAAGTTAGTCCCTGAACTTGGCAATTATTCTCACATTGAGCTTGAATTTTTTTATTATTAAAGTTAGTCCTTGAACTGGACAATTGTTTTCACATTGGAGGCATAAACTTTTTTTTACAACATTATAATAAAAAGGGTTAACGCATTGGTTGGGGCTTAAACTTGCAAGTGTTCCTATATTAAGGCTTAACTTTTTTTTAGTCCAAGTTAGTATCTAAACTTGGTAATTATTCTCACACTGAGGCTTAAACTTTTTTTGGTCCAAGTTAACCCTTGAGCTTAGAAATTATTCTCACATTGAGGCTTGAACTTTTTTTTTCCAAGTTAGTTCATGATATTTCCTTGAAAATAAATTAGACAAAAAAAATTTAAACTTCAACGTTAAAACAATTGTTAAATTTAGAGATTAAATAAGCTTTCTTGAATGTAGTGAAAATCAATCAACATATAACCTTGTTTTTATTACAAACATACGAGAGTTTCCCTTTGAGTAATAGGGTTTAGTGAGTTTGAAGTGATTTTCACCTCACTGAAGGTGGATTTTTTACTGGAACATTTTACGCTAGTCAACCAAGTGAAGTTTCTTTTTTCCTATTATATTCTTGCTTTTTATTTATATAATTTTTTTTCTCTTTTTGTTTATTGTTTTTTAAATTTTAAACTCTTAGAAATAAATTTAATAATGTAATTTTAATAAATTAATATATATTATCACCAATGCGCTATATTTTCATTTACAATGACTTAAAAGAGTTTAAACTATTTACTTTTTCTAGGGTAAATTATCAAAATAGTCACTTTTGTTTGTCTAAGATTATATTTTAGTCATTTATGTTTGAAATGTTCTGTTTTAGTTACTTGCGTTATCATGTTGTAATGTTTTAGTCACTAAGCGTTTATTGCTGTTAATGGTGTAAAGGTAAGCTGGCGTGCAAGTTAAGTAATCATATCAACGAAAATTTTAGGTTAAACTATACAATTGGTCCCTATATTTTTTTCATTTTGAGCAATTGAAAGTTTCTTCTTTTATGTTCTTTTAACTTTCTTTCTTTTTTCATTTTCCATTCTCTTCTCCTTCTCCCTCTATTTTCCTCTCTTCGTTATTTCTTTTAACATAATTTTTCTCTGCTTTCCAATTTTTAAAACTAATCTCTATACTTTTATTCTTTTGACAATTTAATTTTTTTCTTTTCTTCTTCCCTTTTATTTTTCTCTCTTCTCATATTCTTCACCGCAAAAACATAATCTTTGTCCACCAAATAAACCAAGTCCTTATTTCTTTCACATGATTTCTAAATTGAATTTCACTCAAAATCGAATATCAATCATTCTTAATCAAATCTCGATTTGAATAAAACCTAAATTTGAAACTAAAGTTGGATCTAACTAATGAATATAAAAAGCCATATCCTTAATCAAGTCTAAACATAAATTGAATTATTTATATTCAAAACAATTTTTTTCTGTTTCCAAAATTTTAGAAAATCGTGTAGATTATTCATTTCTTTTTATTTTATTTTCTGATAATAAAATTAAGCAAATAATAAAATTGATCTACACCTTCTTGGATATTCCCAAGCAATCTTGATTGGAAGCCGAGCATGGATGAATCGAAGTGAGAAAGGGAGCATGAAAGTAAACTGGTTTGGGTAAAGTTGAGGTAAGTTTCATATGGTGGTCATTTTAGTCATTGAGAGTGTCGAGCTCGTTTGAAGTATCCGTAAAACAATGTAATTTCAAGAGGGCGAGAATGTTGTAGGTAAGATAGATAAGGTGGTTTTCGAGGTTGGTTAGGAGGTTAAGGGAATGGGCTCGGGAAGCTTTATTGAGGGTGGACTATCAAAAGTCACAACTGATAAGGTCTTCGAGTGAGGCGAGCTTGTGGACTATGGACAATGAGGGTTTGTAATTGTGGGGTGAGAATATGCGAAGCAAGTTTTCTTTTGGTTTTAACTTTCACCTTTTCTTTTTTCATAAACATAAAAAAATTTTAACAAATGGAAAATATAGAAATACTATGTTAAAAGAGATGGAGAAGGGAGGAAAACAGAAGGAGAAGCAGAAGAGAATGAAAAAAAAAAAGGGGAAAGTTAAAAGAACATAGAAGAAAAAAAATTAAATTGCTCACAAGGAAAAAATATGGGGACCAATTGTATAATTTAACCTAAAATTTTTGTTTGAAATGATGATTTAAGGTGTCACTTTAGCTTACCGTTATACCGTTAACGATAATTAACTACTCAATGACTAAAATGTTACAACATGTTAATGTAAGTGATTAAAATGTAAAATTTTAAACATAAGTGACTAAAATGTAACCTGAGGTAAACAAAAGTGACTATTTTGGTAGTTTCCTCTTTTTTTATTCATTGTACTGTAAACAATATAATAACATATTAATTATAATATTTAAATAAATATATTAAATAATGTTGCAATATAACTTTTAGGGTTAAATATAAGATTAGTACCTGAACTTGTCCACTTCTTCCAGATTGGTACCTATGGTTTTTTTGGTCCCAGATTTGTACTTGAACTGTTTTTCTATCTAATATATTAGTACCCTAGACTAATGGTGTTAATTTTTTTGCTGACGTGGTAATGTTGGCCACTCGCTTGCTACCACATGTCACTCTCTTTTGGCTTGAAAAACTGTTCCCTTTTAATTATTTTTCATTTCATTTTATATTTTTAAAAATCCTTTAATTTATATTTTCCATTACTTTTTTTCCTTTGAAATTTTCTTTCCCCATGTCTTCTTCTACCTCCTTGGCTGCTGTAACTTTTTTCTTTTTTTGTTTTTCCTTTCACCATTTTTACCTGAGCTCTTCGTCTTTTACCTCTCTTCTGTCTCTTTCATTCTTTTTCTTTTTTTCCTTCAAACCCCCCAAAATTTTTATGAACAAATTCAATATATTTGTGCAGGAGGGTAAATTTTTGAAATTCCCTCATTCTCATAGCTTGATACATACGATACTATTGGTAGAAAGTTTTTGATGGTTGGTTATTATTTTGAGCCAATTTTGATATTATAGAATTTCTTTTTTCCAAGTTATCATTTAGGGAAATATAATGTTAGATCATGGTGATTTTCCTTTTGTTTCCTATGTGCTTACTCCTTTGTCCAGTGTTCCTATAAATCATGGAATCCCAGACTAGATGCCATCATCCAACAACTATCGTATCCATGAAGTTTCTATAGATGAAATATGCTTGGGTTGTTGCTGTTGTTTCTTACTATCCGCTTTTCTTTGTTGGTTTCGTCTTTCCAATCGTACTATGGTAGCAATAATAGAGTGTAGGAGAGGGAAAAGAAAAAAATTATGGGTATATATTGTATTAACCAAAATGAAACCCTAACAGTAGCATAGCTTTTTCTTCTATAACTGGTGGGATCCATTTTTGAAACACTCTTCAACCATAGTCAAATGATCTAAACCTGGTTGAGAGCACGAAGCTTATCGACTGATAAGCTATAAAAGTAATATATTTTAATCACATTTTTAATGCATTTTTGGATGATTAATTATGCAAATTAGTGAATTTGATGCTCCTAATCCTCTAAATTCATGTGTCTATACTTAGAAGAGTATTTGGGACCAAAAAGAGCAAAAAAAAAAGCCAAAATCAGACAAATAGAGTTGTTTTCAAGAGCCACACGGCCTGAGCATTTTCACACGGGCAGGACACACGCCCAAGTGTGCCACATTGGCTGGACACACGCCCATGTGTCAACTCGTGTCGATTTCGCACCCTGTTTCCCAAATATGCAAAAAAAAAAAAAACACAATTTTTAGGCTTTCTAAGCATTCTAAAGTCTATAAATACCGATTAGAATACGACATAAGGGAGCCATAAGAGAAGATTGAAGAAAACACTCGAAGAACACCATCGAAATGAACTCAAAAGCGGATCTCCGTCAAGATCAAAGATCTCCTTTTAATTTCTTTCAAAGTTTTATTGAGTTTCTTTATGTCTTCTGGTTATTCTGACATTGAGATGTTTTCATTCAGGATTATGAACTAATTCTCTTGATACCTAGAGAGGATGAAACCTATGACGAATCCTTTTATTTAATGTCTGTTTTTACACGATAAATACTTGATTCTTGTTCTCAATTTTGTATGCTTATTTCTTGTTTTAATATTTTTGGGTTATTAATTCATGTTTAATGTGCTTAATTTAGTGGAGGAAAAGTCCCTGTTTAAGAGAAGATCTAGCATAATTGAGTGGAGTTGAATGCAATCCTATAAATAAGACGACATAAATCTACCAGATTAGAGTCAAATCTAATAGGGGAATCCATAGATCGAGTTAATGCGACGATAGGGGTTTTAATTAGAAAGAGATTTCAATTGATCAACCTAGAGTTAGTTGTTCTTACTCTCGAAAGAGACATTAACATAATTTAGGGATTTCTACAGATTAAGACATAAGTGAATAAATCGTTTAATTCAGATTCATAATAATAGGTGAAGTCTAGGTGGATTCTTTCTTGGGTATTGTCTATCTCATTGTTTAATATTCGATTATTTCCTTGATTCATTCTCTGTTACGTTTTAGTTAAATTAGTTTAGTAAATTTAGATTAAAAACACATCACTCCAAATTATTGGCTAAATAATAGAAAAACAGTAATTACTAATACTTTTAGTCCTCGTGGATACTATATTCTCTACTCACCATTGCTATACTACTATTCGATAGGTGCGCTTGCCTTTGTCGTATTTATAGTTAGTTTAGTGACCATCATCCACCTAAAGCGCTCACTTCTACACCTATCCTGCGTCAAAGCTTGGGTTTTTGGGTTTGTTGTGTTTGGATTTTTGTAGGTTTGGGATTAATGAGCAACTAAACAATGAAATGGATTAAAGAAATTAGGATTCCTTTATCTTCTTCTTCAATGATGGAAAAAGAAAATGGGTTTTTTTATAGAAGAAAGAAAATAAAAGAAAACACTCCTCATCCATAATCAAACAAGGAAACTGGTTTTTTACAGAAGAAAGTAAAGAAGAGTAGAAGCAGACTAGAAAAAAAATTTTAAAAAGAAAAAGAACAAGGGAAGAGAAGGGAAAATTGTAACCTCCTAAACCCGTAACCGTCGCTGGAATAGGGTTACGGAGCATTATCAAACTTATAACTGAATCAATCAAACATTTCATGTACATTCCTCATTCAATTAAAAAACTATTAATAAACATTCATATGGTCTCTAATACGAGCCCTCAAGACCTAAAATGATCATTAAAATTAGTTCGGGGCTAAACCAGGTACTCAAGAAATTTTTGAAAAACATATAAATTTTTCAAAGAAACAGGGAACACACGCCCGTGTGGCCCAGACGTGTGTCTCACACGACCAAATGGCACGCTTGTGTCTTAAGTCATGTGGGCGTCCGAAATGAGGCACACGGCCATGCCCCAACTCGTATCCTTACCCGTGTAACTCTCTAACTTGAGTCACACGACCAGCCACATGCCCGTGTATTAGGCTGTGTGGACAATTTAATTTTCAAATTTTAGGTGCAAGGGACACACAGCCA
Organism: Gossypium anomalum; assembly: GCA_025698475.1. Classification (NCBI taxonomy): domain Eukaryota; kingdom Viridiplantae; phylum Streptophyta; class Magnoliopsida; order Malvales; family Malvaceae; genus Gossypium; species Gossypium anomalum. Next base: position 26,849,783 of record CM046966.1, read on the forward strand.
AACCACACGCCTGAGCGCATGGCCGTGTGTCAAACACTGCTGAGACACACGCTCGTGTCTCTATCCGTGTGGACAAAAATAGGCCATTTTCAGGCCACTTTCCTCACCCAATTGGTCTTCCACCTAAATAACATCCAAGCACATATACATGCCAATTAATAACTCTCAAATTAATGCCAATACCAAGTTTTATGCATGATATGTCATGACATTTTTTCAAACACTCAACTTGCTCATTTTATCACATACTTGCTTAAACATATTTATACTTAATGTACCAATTCAACAAGTTCAAGCATACACACATATCAAGCAATTGCCAAGTCTCATATATACATTCATCAAATATATTATCAAACAAACAATCTAGATATATCACTAAAATGACCAATTCATTTAAATAAACATTACTTTCAATATGGTATGAGATGCCAACAAGGTATTTACAATTATCTACATTTACAAAAACTAGCACCCTAAAGCTCACTAAACAAAAAGGACACTATCATTGAATTTGCATCCTAGGTACATGCCAAAACACACAAAAAAGAAATGTCACCAACATTGAGTACGGGATTCTCATAGGATGCCGAGTCCAATTCTACTATATATCTAACCTGCAACATGTAAATCAATTTATCATTAATAAGTTCCATTTATTAGCTAAACATAATTCCAATCTCCCTTAATATAAAATTCTAACTTAGCCAAATAAAATTTCAATTTTCTCAATAATTCTAGTAACTTTATCATGAGATCAATTAACGATGTGGCACCTAGTGCCTAATGGTAAATGACAGAAAAAGGGTTGCACCCAGCACTAGTCGGATGAACCAATGGTAATGAATGTGAGCCCAGCTTTGGTTGGATAAACCAACAATATTTTGCACCCAGTGCTATTCGGGTATATCGATGATAATAATTGTGAGCCCAGCTCTAGTTGGATGAACCAACGGTGATTGCGCCCAGCGCTAGTCGGATAAACCGATGGTTGTGTGCCCAGCACTAGTCAGACAAGCTAAAAAAGATTGCGCCCAACGCTAGTCGAATGTATCGACAATTGTACAATTATTTACTTCCATAAATTCTTCATTTATTTTTTATCATTAATTCCATAATATGCATACATTTTATATCAAGAGCTAATTTAGCATTAATCAATTTAAATAATAATTAGAAGAAAATTTAAGTTCGAGTCCACGAACTTACCTTAACAAAATAGTCGTAATAGTGAGGCCGCTAGCTACTCCATTACCTTTGTTTTTCCACGATTCACGTCTGGTTGATTTGTTCCTTAACAAAAGTTCATAATTTCATTATCAAACCCCAAAATCCTAAATTTAATAAAATCATACTTTGCTAAATTTATTTATAGCATTTAACTAATTTCTAGTCATTGCTAACCAATCTCATATCACAAAATAATCTACATATATTTAATGAACTTAGTAAATAAGTCTCAAATTTTCCAGCATAGAATAGTCCACTAAAACAATCTCTATACTTCACCAAATTAACAATTTAAGCTATGTTATTTCAAATTTATAACCTTTTATTCCTTAGGAATTATTATCAATAATACCACCACTCAATATGACCAATTTAATCTACAAAATTTATACTCAAATCTTCATATAAAAAACATTTAGTATTTAACAAAATAACCTCAAACCTTCACATTTGTCATCCATGTAGACTTCCATAATTTCTATTTACTCTTAACATTTCCATATTGTTAAACTAACCCATAATATTTTATCATAAAAAACATAGATTTCATGCTAAATAATCAACTTTTACTTACAATTTTACTCATGTATTCAACCCCCATAGCTGAACATTTCTTTCCCCCTTTTCTTCTTCTATTTTCGGCAGCAAGGAGAAGAGAAAAATTTTCACTCCCACACTCAATTTTCTTTTCACCTACTATATCTTTTATCTCTTCCATTTACTATTCTTTTCTTTGACTTTATTTCTTTTCTATTATAATAGGTTTATATAATACTAATAAAATAAATTGAAACCATCCACCATATTATATATATATATATATATATATATATATATATATATATATATATATAATATGGTTTATTTACCTAGTAAATCCCTTTAACTAGTTTTTCGTTAAAAATTTTAATAGCAATTCCTACTTTTATCTCTTTTAATAGAATTTATCTAATTAACATTTAATTTACTTTTAGAGTAACTTCCAAAAATATAATAATAATATTTTTGAGTCTAATACGTTAAGGCGGGGGTCCTGGAAGTGTAATTCCTGACATCCCTTACTTACGGGGCGTTACAAAAATAAAAAAAAAAAAGAAAAAGAAGGTATAAGGGGATGCCATGTGGTGACATGTGATTAGCTAGCGCTGCCACGCCAGTAAAAAATTAACGCTAGCAGAAAAAAAGTTCGCATACCAATTTGGGACAAAAGAAACCATAGGTACCAATCTGGGAGAAGTTGACAAGTTCAGGTACTAATCTTATATTTAACCCTAACTTTTAATTATGTATTGAAATTTTAAGTAAATTATGACTTTAGTCATATAAAAAATTAACCTAATATCCTTAATGGTCATTTTGTATTTTTATAATAATTCACCACATTATCACTATTGCGTTTGCATCTAAACACACATCTCACCATTGATTTTAATCTCACTGTTACGGTATTCAGTCTCAGTGCTATAGTATTAATCTCACTACCAACATTATTTTCAACCTGACCGGAACCAAACTCACTACCCACCCAAATGAACCTTAGCTTAAAAAAAAAAAAAGAGTTTAAACCTCAATGTAAGAACAATTGTTAAGTTTAAAAATTAACTTAAACTAAAATAAATTCAGATCTCAATATGATACAATTGCCAAGTTGAAGCCGAAGTATGAATTAACCATAATTTATTAGTATGGATTAACCATAATTTATTCTTCACTTTTAAAACTAATTTTATTTTTTGAAAATATTTAACCTTCAAAATAAAATGACAGTGTAACCTCTCAGAAATCATCCTTGCTCAACTACCTACTCAGCTTCAGCTCGTACCAATCCCTATATTTAAACATCAATGCCTCATTAATTATGAGAAATCATTTGCAAATGTAAAAAGTAAGACCTTGAACAAATGATCATATATTTTTATGAGGTGATAATTTTGAAATAGCAGAAGTCAATTTTCCAATTGCCTGGTCCACCAAATAGTAAAGACTTTTAAAGCAGCACTTGCAAAAGAACGGACACGGACAAAAGAAGAAAAGGAAAAGGCTATATGAAATAAAAACACCCCGTTAAGTTAGCCAAACCAAAAAGGAAAAAAAAAGAAAAAAGAAAAAAAAGGATCATCTCCCACTTACTGCAATCAAATTGAAGCCTCTCCCGACCCTACTTTTAACAAAGCTAATTGATGTCTCTTGTGGTTTGAAGAACAATAACAACATGCATGCATGTACTCGGGTGGCTAAATAAGTGAGTGATAGTAAGAAAGCTTTCCCTCATGCCATGAAAATTTTGAAGCCTACTTCATTCAAGCAATTTACAAAAACAATTTCTTACTTGAAAGGGGAAAAAAATCATATAGGTTATTTATGACTTTTTTCCCTTTCTTCTGAAAGTATTTTTATTCAAATATGAAAAATGATCTTTTGTTGAATTGAAATATTATATATATATATATATATATATATATTTATTTATTAGAAAATTTAACTAATATCATATATTTACTCATATAATACTCATCTTTAACTTCGGATAACATACAATTGTAAGTTAAACATTAATCAATAATGATGTGACTCAATTACATAGTAATATGTGGTATAGAAACCCACATAAGTGCTCCTTGTTGACCAATGTTGACTTGGGATTGATTGACATTCACCAATCAACTTTTAATTTGATTTTTTTAAAAAAAAGTTCTTTAAATATATTAAAATCCAAAATAAAAGTATAAAATTTATATAAAAAGTTAATTTTTAAATATACAAATTATATAAAATTTTAAAAAATAAAATTTAAAATAAAAAGTTTATTTATGAAAATTTATTTTTATATAATTAAATAAAATTGTATAAAATAACTCTTCCTTGGCATCATGTAGTCTCCCTAACAATGTCATGCAAACATGCCAAATGAACTCATATCCATCTAATTCGATAATAATTATGAATCAAATAAGTTAATATTCCTCCTTGGTCTTCAAAATCTCCAGCATTTTCCAGTAAATCCTTCGTTTCGATCGCAAGCCAAAAAGGCTTTGATGACAAGGTGATAAAAAAAAGAGGAAAATTGAAACAAGAAAAATGTAAAATGACGTTAGTGAAATAATATAGCTTTGAGGGGTATAGAAAATTTTTCTTAAAGCTTTAAAAATATTTTTAATATACAACAAAATTCTCAACACTTCAAGCAGAATCATAAAAAAGACTAATAGGAATTTCTTTACATAGACCTCATAGATGTATCTTTCTATGAGATATCCTTCCATGGGGATTTATCTTTTAATGAGATACTATTTAATATGATTATGTTGTTTTACAAAACAACTTTACCTAAAGTTATGTATTTATAAGATAACTTTATGTACAAAATTTATGTCTTTACAACACAACTATTCATTAATAATTATAATTTGTTAAGATTTTTCTAGATGGTAAAATCTTTCTTACTATCTATCAACATTATAAACTATTAACGACCTTCCCTTAATTTAAAATGTTGGTAACTTACTTTATAATATTTCACACAAACAAATATTATGCGTACCAGATGGTATCTCTTGATTTGAACCATCAATTAGCGAATGTATTTCAGAGTTCTAATGAAATTGTTTGTAACAATTTGATTTTCAACGGTGTGAGAAAGTTATATTTTGGACCGAATTTATTAAATTGAAATATTAAATAATTAAAATAGGATAATTTAAGTGTCAAGTTCGGACTAAAGAAGTCAAATTATTATGTGAAATTAAAGTAGAACGATCATTAATTATAGTACATAGACTAAATTGTAGAGTGAGTAGAGTAGGAGAATTTGATCAAAAGAATTTAGAAAGGGTATTTAATATGTAATTTGACTAAAGACCTTAGAACAATTACACCATTCGTAATGCATATTAGTGTTGAGAACAATCATATCATCATTAATCATTATCTATTATCATTAATGAGTAATTAGTTAATAGATTAATAAGTTACTTAAGTAAATTAAAACTAAATATTAAAATAATTATACAATATATGTTGGTATTTTAGCAACAATATAAAACATAGAAAATATGAAAAAAAGATATATTAGAAGCACACTATAATATGTTGTATTGTTCATATTGTATAGTAAAAAAAATAACAAAAACATGCAAACCTTACTCCTGAAAAATATGCCACAAACACTTAACTTACTCTTAAAATCATGTAACAAAAATTTAAATCTCGAAAGACTTGGTCTACAGACCTATTATTAAACAAGTCTAAGGCACATCCTCAATACTCCTCCGTGCTTTAGTAATTGCAAAAACCTAATTTATTTCTTAAAACTTTAAATCTAACTTTTGAAAGGGCTTTGGTTAACATATTTGCAATTTTATCTTTAGTCTTGCAAAAAAAGACTTGACTTCATCAATCTTCTATTCTTCTTTCAAATGGTATCCATCAATCTTGTTGTACTAGGCCCTAGAAGTTTGTTTAAGACCACATAAGGCCTTATGTAACATGTAGACTTTCTCCTTCTATCCCTTGACTTGGAATGCCTCAAGTTGCTTTTCTCTCATTGCTTTAATCTGCTTGTCATCCTTCTTAGCTTCTTTAAACTCAGCAGACTCAAATACAACAACATTGTACCTTTCATAGATTTTAGATGTAACGCCCCCTACCCGTGCCCTACGTCGGGACAGGATACGAGGCATTATCAGACTTAAACACAAACAATCATGCAAACCGGGCCATAAAATTTTGTTCAAATTTAAATCTTTTCAATTTCTATCTTAAACTCCCTTATTTGGGCCTACGAGGCCTTAAGCGTGCTATGAAAGTAATTAGGAACTAAACCGGGAACTTTGGAAGGTTCCGGAAAATTAATGAAATTTTTCCATGAAGCAGAGCCACACACCCGTGTGTCTTCAACACGCCCATGTCCTCAGGCCGTGTAATTCTCTGACTATGACATCATCACGCAAAATGAACCACACGGCCAAGTCACAGGCCCGTGTGCTAGGCCGTGCCCTCCACACGGATGAGACACATGGCCGTGTTTCTGCTCGTGTGATTAACACTTAGGCTATTTTCCAAGCCTTTGTGTGACCCTTAACTTCCAAAATTCATTACATATATTAAGGACACATGTCATGGCATCATTTTAATGATTTAATCTTCTACATTAAGATATATTCTTAGCATTAACATGTCATTATTCATGTAAATTTGAATATTCGTGCAATATTAAGTCTAGATGCAAACATCCAAGGCCAATAATCTTACTATTGCATCATATTTACTAATAGACTAGAATTATTAACTTATCATTTGTGTCATTAGGCCTTGAGCATTCAAGTTCAATCAACACCATGCATTTTCTCATAGCAATGACCGGTCCGATTGGTCATGAAGCATTCATCATACACACACGTTATACACCAACATTCATTTTCAACAAGCATATCTATATCACAAATATTAGGATTTAGCATGGATAAATAGGCTTACTAGTTATGATCATTATAAGCCACATCTCATGGCTATATATAACGAATCATTATAATCCAATACATTAGGCTACTCATAACAACATCTATCATAAAACTAAGTCCCTATACATGCCACTCACTTGTAATCGCTAGCATAAATATTAATATTCCAACGATGATGTCTCGATAGTGTGATGCTGCCTTCGACGATCTCCAACCCCAAGCTGACCTGAAAATATTAAGGAAATGAAAAGGAGGGAGTAAGCTTTAAGCTTAGTAAGCTCGCATGAAAAATAATAAGCAAGGTGATAACATGCTATTTTTAAATTGTTTCTATTTATTCAAGTCCAGTTAAGCTGTTTTCCTGAGTCCTAGTCACTAAATTATTCATAGCCAGAGCTACGGGACACTGAATTGAGAACAGTTAATTTTCCTGAAACTAGACTCACATATCTTCTTACCATTAAATTTTTAGAATTTTTGGTCTAGCCAATAAGTATAGTTTATTCTTTAAAATTACCCCTATTTCGCTGTCTGGCAGTTTCGACCTCTCTTCACTATGAATTAATTATCCCATAGTACAGGACTCGGATGACACTTCTGTCTATTTACCTTGAAAATAGACTCATTAAGGATTTTAAGCATATAAATATAACCCATAATAATTTTTGTACAATTTTTAATGATTTTCTAAAGTTAAGATAGGGGAGTCCGAGATCACTCTGACCCTGTTTCACAAAAATTCAATTATCTCATCACATGAGATTCCTTTGCTTACACCGTTTCCTTTATTTGAAGCTAGACTCATTCAGCTTTAATCTATTTTTTACTCAGCCTCTAACTCAATTTCCACTATATTTGGTGGATTTTCAAAGTCGGACTGCTGCTATTGTACTAATCTGTCATAGTGCAACATAATGATAACCATCACAATTTTTGTCATAGAAATTATTTTCATAAGTATCACTCATTCATTGGCACTCTTATCACGAGTCCATTTCATTTCACCTAGCAAACACATGCTCATGGGTTTCGAGTACGTACCTGTGCTATCTCTTAGCACAACCACTCATCCAAGCATGACAATCATATACATCATACTAGTATCATCTAAGCATGGATGAGTTTATCATTTCAAGTATTTCCATCCCATTTCACATATTCATTCCCATTGAATTCCTTGGAATCTCGATGGATATCACATTTATCGTCAAGTCATGCAAGTGATCATTTCAATTACACTCACCCGCGAACCTCACTTATTACGGCGGGATTACCAGTCTAAGCTAAATCCCCCATATCATAACTCACAGAGTGTTGTCGGAATTACTAGTCCAGGCTAATTCCTTTACAATGACATACACTCTCATAAGCTCGGATCTGAATCACCAGTCTAGGCTAAATTCAGTCCTTAATTGGATCGGCTGTCTGGGCTAAATCCTTAATGCACCCATATTCTTCGGGAGGCTCAATCACTTAAGGAACACCCGTCCGGGCTAAATCCTTTTCTGCAACACATGCAAGATCTAATGTCATGAAAACAATGATTTATCCATCGGATATCCCTTTTTATTCAACAGGGAATTTTCTTTCTTCATCAAGTATCTTAATAGGCATAGATGATCATACAATGTGCATTCAATTCAACACATTTTCATGTTTATTTGGGCATTAGTCCATACCACAAAAATAACATATCACCTAGTTTTTCATACAAAAGTCCATTAACGTCAAATTCAATACAATCATAGCAAGAGATATTTTATGTATAACAATAATAACACGAATAATATGCTTATTAAATCACGCAGACTTACCTCGAATACGGAAACGACAAAATTACCATTTTAGTCCAAAACTTGTATTTTCCTGATTCAAGCCCGAATCTCGGTTTCTTTGATCTATCATTTCAAATATAGCCTATTTAGGACTCATATTATTCAAATTGACCCAAAATCATATTTTTGCCCCTAAACCTTATCAAAATTACACTTTTGCCCCTAGGCTCGTAAAGTGATTTTTATTCAATTTTCCCATTCTATAGGCCTAGTCGAACCATTTTCATAACTATAGCAAACTACAATTGTCATCATAACACCCATTTATACTATTTTTACAACTTTTATAAAACGGTCCTTTTAGACGTTTTTGTCGAAAATCGCTTAGTAAAAGTCGTTTATTTAACACCCAACACTCATTTTCTACCATTAGACATCAAAAGACAAGCATGTCATTCATGGATAAATTTTTAAACATAAACCTTAGTTCAAAATAATGGTAGAAGTGAGTAGATCATGTTACCGGGACTTCAAAAATGTAAAGAACAATAAAAACGGAGGCTCGGGATCACTTGCAAATGAGCTTGGAAGCTTGAACCAAACTCTAGCCATGGTATCCATGCTAGTTTCGGCTAGATGGAGAAGATGATAGCCAATTTTGGCTTATTTTCCCTTTTTAATTCTTTTAATTATTAGATTACCAAAGTACCCCTAACTTAAAAATATTTTATTACACCCATTTCATGTCTATTTTTGTCCAACAATTAACCAATGGTTCAATTACCATTTAAGGACCTCCAATTTAAAAACTCATAACAATTGGACACTTCTAACATGTGGAACTCAACTTTTGCATTTTTTACAATTTAGTCTTTTTGACTAAATTGAATGCCCAAACGTCAAAATTTTCGAACGAAATTTTCACGAAATCATTCCGTAAAATTATAAATCATAAAAATATAATAAAAATAAATTTTCTTACGTCAGATTTGTAGTCCTGAAACTACTGTTCCAACTGGGCCTTAATTCGGGATGTTACAATTCTCCCCCCTTTAGGGATTTTCGTCCTCGAAAATCTTACCAGAAGTGTGGTTTGGTTTTCACATAAAATCCACCATTACAAAATCATTGCTAAAGAAATTTACTCAAGCTATGCTTAACACTTCGCTCTTTAATTTCTCATACTAGAGTCATGAGCAATTCTTCGCCATTACGACACATCAACTGGGTCTTGATCTCAATCCGCTTAAAGAGAATTAACATACTAGGAAATCTGACAATATCAAAGATACATGATTCCATTGATTCGTTAGGCGAGAATTCAACACATACCGAAATGATTTGCAGATTTCATCAAACATTCAACAACAAGCCACAAAACATCTTTCTTTTTCAAAGATAAGAATAATCCTAATAACAATTCATGTATCCAAATACAAAGATCAGAAATGTCGAGTTCTAAACTCAAGCACCAACACATCACTCCTGTGAGTTTTCTTGCAAACTCTTTGTATAAGCTGGGGATTTTCTACCCAAGTACTTGTAATCACATTTTCTTTTCTCAAAGACCATACATTAACTAACTCAAGTCATCTATGCTATCGCAAACTCAAATATGGCTATAACATCAGATAAGTTGAGTTATTACACTACCTTTTGTTTTATAACGCATCATAAACCACTTAATAACATATCACTGAAAATCCAGATGTCTCTGCTTAATGTAGAATGGACCAGTTCTAAGGCTTCTATTAACAATGTTCTCATCTATTCAAAGCTTTACTAACACGTTATAAACCTTTCGACTTTCACAAGACAAAAATTTTAACATTCAAAAGCAGCTTTAAATCATATCAAAATCTTCTAGGATATATACACTCTTCATTTAGACTATCTGTCTTTTACCCGAAAAGAAATAAAATCTCATTCTCAGACGTTAATATCCTATTTAATCTTTCAAACAAAAACCAATACCGATTTAACAACCAAGTCAATCTTAATCATCAATGATAACTTTTCAATAAATCCTCCCTTCCTGTCGATAGAACGATTCAACATGAAACCATTCAAAATTTACTTTTCATGCCAATCGAAGTCCATTTCAACCGCATTAACTCGTAATTACAAGAATATTCCGACTAAAAGTATTAACTTGATTTAACTTACTTGAGAATAGAAATCCATATACTGAAATCATCATGTTGCTATAAACAAACCAGAAACATATTCATAATTGACATAGTCATCGTAAGCCAAAGGATGCATTTTAGGAACCAGCTATGATTAATAATTTATAGAATGGATATGGCAAGAAAACCCAATAAAGAAGTTAGAGACAGAGAAATCTAAGATAAAAAAACTCCCAAGATTTAGAAATCCAAGGCACAATACCATATCGGTAGATCGTGGACAAACTCATAAGAAAACATGAAAGATCTTGATAATTCTTTAGAGACAAGAAATCCAGAAGAATACATCATTTAGACCTACTAGGAATAGATATGACAAGCATAATATACTTCCCATATATGTATATATATTAGACAGGGCAATAATTAGAAGAAACAAAATTATAATGTCATGTGTGTTTTCTCATAAAGTCTCAATAGACGAAATGTAATAGAATACCCGAGAGAAATGGAACAACACTGATTATAGACAAATCAGGTTATCAATGCCTTCACCAAACATCAAGATTGGAAACCATCCTCGTACAATAACAATTTATCAGAAGATAGATAGTCATAATAACACTTCCGAGAACAAATAAATCCTTAGGATACCTCAAGAGAAACAGTCATAATCCACTCACTGTAAGCTGTTACAATCAAATGTCATACATTTCAAATATTATTCCTTCGATTATTTCTATCATCACTAATCTCGTATTATGTCTTTCACTGAAGAAAAATAAGTTCAAAAGAATTTCGGGTTACCACATTCTTTCAACATCGTGTTTGAATCAATCGGTTTACCACAGTTAATTTCTCCTCTCATATCCATATTTTGTAAACCGAATAATCTTTAAATCGACCCGATACCTTTATAGTTCTTTCTTTACTTATCAATTCATTCACAAACTATGACCATATTTATAATCGTTGTACAGCTGAACTCTTTAGTTTCACACTTGGGAGCTTATCCCATAAATCTCATAAAATCTTTTATAAACACTACTCTGGTAAAAGGGGGTGGGGTCGTAAGATCCCTAACTTGTCTCTCATGCGCATATACATATGACACTATTTCATCATTATAGTAATATTTTCACAAACATAGATGAGTGTACTACAATCTAAGCTCTCATCCAACACATCATCATATGCATATCATTATAGTCATATAACTCGATTCAATCAATTTAGCACATTTATAAAAGCTATGCGAGTTTGCCAATCATACTTATTCAAACAAGCATACACGAACATTTGTCCTATCAATAAAGTTGGTGAGTTACTCAAATACATACGTTCACTCGGGAAAATCAGTCATATACATCATAGGGCTATGAATTAAACATAGACAAACTCATTACAATATATCCCTTTATCTCACACATGGATATCATTGCAATCCATCAACATTCAATGTCCAATCGAGACAATGACATTTTTATCCTTAACATGATATTGTAAACCTTTATTCATACCTTTATGAATTTCTTTTTATCACATTCACTTAATCATACAAGTCAAGTGCACAATATTATATGAGCATCAAACAAGCATAGGTACTCATTGTAACATAAACTTTCATTTCACATGTTATCACATATATCGTAAACACTCATTCATAATTTTCTGAATCCAGGCTTATCATGACTATACTTTACTCGAATACCTTAGCATCGCATTTAACATGGTCGGTGTAGCTCGATTGGAGAGTACCTCTGTCCAAACAAGATAGTTCTCATTCACCCTAGGAGACATCACACTATCTCAGATCGAAGGCATGTATAGCTAGACTCTCATTCGTACTAGGTTAGTCCGAGAACTGACTAAACCATAGCTCTGATACCACTAAATGTAACACCCCCTACCCGTGTCTGACACCGGGGCAGGATACGAGGCATTACTGGACTTAAACACAAATAATCATGCAAATCGGGCCATAAAAATTTGTTCAAATTTAAATCTTTTCAATTTCTATCTTAAACCCCCTTATTTGGGCCTACAAGGCCTTAAGCGTGCTATGAAAGTAATTAGAAACTAAACCGGGAACTTTGGAAGGTTCGAGAAAATTTATGAAATTTTTCCATGAAGCGGAGCTACACGCCCGTGTGTCTTCAACACGCCCATGTCCTCAGGCCGTGTAACACTCTGACTATGACGTCAACATGCAAAATAAACCTCATGGCCAAGCCACAGGCCCGTGTGCTAAGTCGTACCCTCCACACGGCTGAGACACATGGCCGTGTCTCTACTCGTGTAATTAACACTTAGGCTATTTTCCAAGCCTTTGTGTTACCTTTAACTTCCAAAATTCATTACATATATTAAGGACACATGTCATGGCATCATTTTAATGATTGACTCTTCTTCATTAAGATATATTCTTAGCATTAACATGTCATTATTCACGTTAATTTGCATACTCATGCAATATTAAGTCTAGATGCAAACATCCAAGGCCAATAATCTTACTATTGCATCATCTTTACTAATAGACTAGAATTATTCACTTATCATTTGTGTCATTAGGCCTTGAGCATTCAAGTTCAATTAACACCATGCATTTTCTCATAGCAATGACCGGTTTGATTGGTCATGAAGCATTCATCATACACACACGTTATACACCAAAATGTATTTTCAACAAGCATATCCATATCACAAATATTAGGATTTAGTATGGATAAATAGGCTTACTAGTCATGATCATTATAAGCCACATCTCATGACTATATACAATGAATCATTATAATCTAGTACATTTGGCTACTCATAACAACATCTGTCATAAAACTAAGTCCCTATACATGCCACTCACTTGTAATCACTAGCATAAATATTAATATTCCAACGATGATGTCTCGATAGTGTGATGCTACCTTCGACGATCTCCAACCCTGAGCCGACCTAAAAATATTAAGGAAACAGAAAGGAGGGAGTAAGCTTTACGCTTAGTAAGCTCGCATGAAAAATTATAAGCAAGGTGATAATATGCTATTTTTAAATTGTTTTTATTTATTCAAGTCCAGTTAAGCAGTTTTCCTGAGTCCCAGTCACTAAATTATTCATAGCCAGAGCTACGGGACTGTGAATTGAGAACTGTTAATTTTCCCGGAAACTAGATTCACATATATTCTTACCATTAAATTTTTAGAATTTTTGGTCTAGCCAATAAGTATAGTTTATTCTTTAAAGTTACCCATATTTCGTTGTTTGGTAGTTCTAACCTCTCTTCACTATGAATTAATTATCTCATAGTACAAGACTCGGATGATGCTTCTGTCTATTTACCTTGAAAATAGACTCATTAAGGATTTTAAGCATATAAATATAACCCATAATAATTTTTGTATAATTTTTAATGATTTTCTAAAGTTAAGACAAGGGTGTCCGAGATCACTCTAACCCTGTTTCACAAAAATTCAATTATCTCATCACATGAGATTCCTTTGCTTACACCGTTTCCTTTATCTGAAACTAGACTCATTAAGATTTAATCTATTTTTTACTCAGCCTCTAACTCAGTTTCCACTGTATTTGGTGGATTTTCAAATTCGGACTGCTGCTATTGTACTAATCTGTCATAGTGCAACATAATGATAACAATCACAATTTTTGTCATAGAAGTTATTTTCATAAGTATCACTCATTCATTTGCACTCTTATCACGAGTCCATTTCATTTCACCTGGCAAACACATGCTCATGGGTTACGAGTACGTACTTCTGCTATCTCTTAGCACAACCACTCATCCAAGCATGACAATCATATACATCATACTAGTATCATCTAAGCATGGATGAGTTTATCATTTCAAGTATTTCCATTCCATTTCACATATTCATTCTCGTTGAATTCCTTGGAATCTCGATGGATATCACATTTATCATCAAGTCATGCAAGTGATCATTTCAAGTACGCTCTCCCACGAACCTTACTCATTACGGCGGGATTACCAGTTTAGGTTAAATCCCCCATATCATAACTCACAGAGTGTTGTCGGAATTACCAGTCCAGGCTAATTCCTTTAAAATGACATACACTCTCATAAGCTCGGATCTGAATCACTAGTCCAGGCTAAATCCAGTCCTTAATCGAATTGCCCATCCGGGCTAAATTCTTAATGCACCCATATTCTTCGGGAGGCTCGATCACTTAAGGAACACCCGTCCGGGCTAAATCCTTTTCTGCAACACATGCAGGATCTCATGTCATGTAAACAATGATTTATCCATCGAATATCCCTTTTTATTCAACCAGGAATTTTCTCTTTTCACCAAGTATATTAATAGGCATAGATGATCATACAATGTGCATTCAATTCAACACATTTTCATGTTTATTTGGGCATTAGTCCATACCATATAAATAACATATCACCTAGTTTTTCATACAAAAGTCCATTAATGTCAAATTCAATACACTCATAGCAAGATATATTTCAAGTATAACAATAATAACACGAATAATATGCTTATTAAATCACGCGAACTTACCTCGAGTACGGAAACGGCAAAATTACCATTTTAGTCCAAAACTTGTATTTTCTCGATTCAAGCCCGAATCTCAATTTCTTTGATCTATCATTTCAAATATAGCCTATTTAGGACTCACATTATTCAAATTTACCCAAAATCATATTTTGGAAAAATTACATTTTTGCCCCTAAACCTTGTCAAAATTACACTTTTGCCCTAGGCTCATAAAGTGATTTTTATTCAATTTTCCCATTCTATAGGCCTAGCCGAACCATTTTCATAGCTGTAGCAAACTACAATTGTCATCATAACACCCTTTTATACCATTTTTATAATTTTTACAAAACGGTCCTTTCAGACGTTTTCGTCGAAAATCGCTTAGTAAAAGTTGTTTATTTAACACCCAACACTCATTTTCTACCTTTAGACATCAAAATACAAGCATGTCATTCATAGGTAAATTTTTAAACACAAACCCTAGTTCAAAATAATGGTAGAAATGAGTAGATCATGTTACCGAGACTTCAAAAATGTAAAGAACATTAAAAACGGGGCTCGGGATCACTTACAAATAAGTTTGGAAGGTTGACCAAACCCTAGCCATGGTGTCCATGCTAGTTTCAGCAGGATGGAGAAGATGATAGCCAATTTTGGCTTATTTTCCCTTTTTCATTCTTTTAATTATTATATTACCAAAATACCCCTAATTTAAAAATATTTTATTACACCCATTTCATGTCTATTTTTTGTCCAAAAATTAACCAATGGTTAAATTACCATTTAAGGACCTCCAATTTAAAAACTCATAATAATTGGACATTTCTAACATGTGGAACTCAACTTTTGCACTTTTTAGAATTTAGTCCTTTTGACAAAATTAAGTGCCTAAACGTCAAAATTTTCGAATAAAATTTTCACGAAATCATTCCATGAAATTATAGACCATAAAAATATAATAAAAACAAATTTTCTTATGTCATATTTGTGGTCCCAAAACCACTATTCCGACTAGGCCCTAATTCGGGATGTTACATTAGATAAAGATCTTGTGTCACAAATTGGAACATCATTGATGTTGTCATCAAAGTACTGAGGAGTCTCTAGCAATTTCTTTATTGTTGACTTCTTCTCCATTAGATTTAGAGTAAAACTTTTCGCTTTTATTTTTACTTTGAATACATCTCTACCTTTTGAGTCTTTGATCAAACCCCATTTGTTTTCAAACATGATCTCGAATCCTTTTTCAATCAATTACCCAACACTTAGAAGATTTTGGTCAATGTTAGGCATATATAGAACATCAATTATATGTTTCAAACCTCTTAAACTTTCAAGAACCACAGTTCCTTTTCCCTTAACTGGAATAAACTCACCATTTCCAATTTTTATTTTGGAAATAATAGTTTTATCAAGTTCTTTGAAAAGTGTTGGGTCATTGGCCATGTGATTTATGTAGCCATTATCGATCAACCAAGAATCATTGGAGAAACATGTCACCCAAAAAGGAACCCACCTTCTTATTGCTTAATAAATGCTTTTGCCTCATGTTGTTGAGACTTATAAACCTGCTCTATGTGCCCAATACTACCACATTTTCTACATTTGATATTAGGCCTCCCCCAACATTTTTTTGGCAAGTGATTTGTCTTCTTACAATGTGGACATAGTGGATATGTTTCGTTGTTGTTATTATTGCTGGTCTCATCTTTAATTTTCTTGTTTTTGCCTCTTGAATTTTCAAACTTTGCTTGAAAAGTACCCTCTACTGATGCTTCTTGTCTCATCTTTCTCTTTTGTTCAATAGCCTGCAATGTATTCACTAATTCTGCCAAAGATATACTTGAGAAATCCTTATATTCTTCTAATGAAGAAATTTTAGACTCATATTTTTTAAGCGAAGTGACAAGAATTTTTTGCACTATTCAATCATTGGAAAAATCCTTACCCAACAATCTTAGCTTATGTACTATGTCCTCCAACTTGTCAGAATAGTCTTTAATGGTTTCTATCTCCTTCATTTTCATCATTTCAAACTCTCTGATCAAATTGAGAACTTGCATATTTTTTGTTCTTTCATTGCCCTGATATTCTTTCTTGAGGTAGTCCTAAATTTGTTTTGCTAACCTCAAATTCATAATTCTTGTAAATATTTTTCTTGAAAAAATAGAGAAAAGACATGCTTTAGCTTTGGACTTCATTGTCTTCTTCTCTTTGTGAGTCTTCAATTGATTCATCGTTGGATTTGATGGCAAAGACGGAACATCGTAGTTTTCTTCTATTGCTTCCCAAAGATCCATTGCATCAAGATAGACTGTCATTCTAATAGCCCAAGCTTGATAGTTACCACCATAAAAAATTGGTGGAACTATATGAGAAAACGTTGTGTCAACTTCCATGTTTAAAGCTTATGTGTTTCTCTCAACTCACAGATCCCTTAAGATAAAAGCTCAGATACCAATTATTGGTATTTTAACAACAATATAAAACATAGAAAACATGAAAGAAAGATATATTGGAAGCACATTATAATCTGTTGTATTTTTCATATTATATAACAAAAAAAAAAACAAAAACTTGCAAAACTTACTCCTAAAAAACATGCCACAAACACTTAACTTACTCTTAAAATCATGTAACAAAAATTTAAATCCCGAAAGACTTGGTCTACAGACCTATTATTAAGCACGTCTAAGGCATATCCTCAACAATATCTAAATGAAAGTTAGTGGGAAGAAAGAGAAAAAACTATCTTCTTTTCTTCCTCTTCTTCCTTATTCGACTAAGGCTAACAAAAAAAAAATCCCTTCACGCTTTTATCATTATCGGATCTTTATTAGGATTATTGGTAAGTATTCTTTATAAATTGATGATGAATTTTTTATTGTTAAGTTTAAATTCCTTAAACCCATTTCTTTGATTATTGAATTAATGGAATTAAAATTCAACCCCATAGTTAGAAGATTCAAGAATTTGAATGTTAATAGCTTAACTTCATGCATGTTAATAGTAGTTATGGTTATTGATTTTTGTAATGAAATTTTAGTGAAAGTTTGGAACTAAGTTAAAATTAAGTATAGATTATATAGTTAAATTTTGTGTAATTAAGGACTAAATTTTAAAGGATAAAAAATTTAGGGTTTGATAATAAATAATGGTTGTAGGAGGTATCTATACTATATTTATTAAGCTAGATATAAATTCGATAAGTAAATTGTGAGAAACTAGTGTTTCAGATATTAGGGTGTATAGGGGCTAAATCAAATAAACTGCATTCATGTATATAATATGTTGATTTGTGCTTGAATTGTGTGATTAATGAATTTTCCGTATTCAAATTTAATTTCGTAGCTAAAGATGACGTAAGACCATCTTAGAATAAAAGAAAATCCAAAGCCATTGACAAATAAATATTCTAGTTTGTGCTCTCATAACTCAAGTTCATTAAAAAATTAAATATATACATTTGAACCAATATATGCTCGAGAATGGTTAACTATCAATAAGAATGTGTTTGAGAGGTATGTATATACTTGATTGAGTGATTTGTGATCAATTGGTTGAATTAATACATATATATATGCTTGATGATATTATACGATTAATAATGATGATATTTGCCTTATTAATGTTGTTGGATAGAGTACGAGTATAGTTGGCATGTCATAGGTCTATATTGATAGGTGGTAGATTCAGCGCTATGCGCATACATATTGTGATAGTTCTCCAATATCTAGGGGGTCGAGAATGTATCACTAGCTCAAATACCCTGGGGGTACGAGTGTATTTTGGTGTGGTTGGTGGGATCGGTGCATTTATGTCTAATTAACACTTCAGTGCATATTTTGTGTCATGATGGACTGATCCTTGTATTTGTTCTTATATTTGATTTGGTTAATAGAGATTTATAATGTAAAAATGATATGTTGAACATTTATTGAATTGAAATAAGATATTGATGCTAACATGAGACATGATTTTGATATGTTAAACTAGATGCAAATACCCTGAGAGTGCATTAGAAATTATATCGAGAAATTAAATAAAGCATCGATGAGAATAAGATGAAATGATAAATAATCTATGTATATATACATATCTTTAATGTTAATGTGAAATGGTTAGTTGGTTAACTTGAGTTATCATGTTATTTACGTTTATTAGATTTTGTTATTTTTATAATTCAATTCGAATTATGTTAGCACCACTAAGTAACCATTATTCAGCGTACAGATTTGTTTGTTTCTGTGTGCATATTTTAGAAAAAAGCAATAAAAGTTTTGCGGTCAAACATCCAACTCTCAGACTCAGCTTGGAAACCATTACGATCTAATTTTGTATGTATATATATGTTCTTAAGTCATATGGGATGTACCTAGGTTGGTAGGCTTGTTGCCTAAGTTAATTTTGACACTTTTTCTAAGTGACTTATAATGTTATATTGGTTGAGTTTTATTTTGTGGTTACTAGTGACTTATACTTGATTATATGAGTTTGAATGTATCGCCCCAAAATATAAGGGGTTAATAGAAATAAATAATTAAGAAATGATCTTGGTTTGATGGTTAGGTAGTTAGTACATTTTTTAAAGGTCCTAGGTTCAATCCACTTCTCTCTCATTTCTTTTCATTCTCAACAAACTAGGATAAAAACAACCCTTAAATAAATATTAAATGGTGTAAAAAATTAACAAGAATGCCCAAATGGTTAAGTAGTTATTTCCCCCTGACATCCCAAGTCCAAGCCATCTCATTTCCCTTTTATTTTTGTAGAATAAGGGATAATACTTTTATTTTTGTAGAATAAGGGAAATTATCCTGTAGCCCCTTAAAAGTTTGAAAACCTAGCTATTTAGTCCTCTTTTCCTAATTACATTAGGACTTTGTTTTATTTTCCATTCCAAATTAGAATTTCTCCCTTTTTTCCCTATATATTCATCTTTTCTTTTCTTCCTTTTTTTCTTTTTCATCATATTTCACATTATTTTGTTATTGAAAATTATTTTTACTTCTCGAATCAAGTTTATTCCCGATTTTAACTCATTTTTCATCCAAATTCGTGATTGCAATTAGAAACATTCTTCGATTGTTGCCAAGAATCAGTAAGAACATTCCAATCACGATGTTTAGATCTTAAAATTCTTGTAGAATTTCTATTCATGTTAATTTTAAGATCGATTAAATGATCTTTTATGAATCTTGCCAAAATCTTTTGAAATCTTGATTTTTCTTGAAAATCGTTATTAATTCTTACGTAAATGTTGTTTGAAGGACCCGATTTAGGTACCCCAGATCAGATTTGAACGTAAGAAACATTGCTAGAGACCCCTGTGATAGGTGTGTGTTCTTTTACAAGTGAATCGAGGCAAAATCGTGCCTAGGATAAGGCCACACGGGCTGCCACACGGCCATGTACCATGGAAACCTTAGTGTAGTACGTGAACCGCACGGCCTGGACCCTTCCACATGATTGTGTCTCTCCTGTAGCTTAATTTTGCAATTTCTACATGGCCACAATCTGTTACACGACCATGTGCCTCTATTTTCTAGATTTTACAGTTTTGACCTAGAATTTTATGTTTTGTTTAGTTTAATTCTTGATTGATTCCCAAACTGTTTTAATGTTTAATTTTATTCAATTAAGTCCTTAATAATATGATTTATGTTAGAATCCATGATTGATTGAATTATCATGGTATTTATATACATAATTGCATGAATTGTGAACAGTTTATATATGACTAATATATCTATATTTGCGATCGTACGTACAACTTGTGTTATGTTACTGTTACTTTGAACACATGAAAATCGTCACTTTTGCTACTGAATTGATTCGTCTCAAGCAGATTATTTGCTGCTGATTCGAGCTATTATGAGCATACTAGTGCTATTGTATTGTTGTGTTAAAAGCATATCAAATGCTATTGTGTTGATATGTTTGAATATGCCATTTTGCATTGCATGAGGTGAAACAATATAAAATAAAATCACTTTCAAACTTATTTTTATTTGAAAAAAGTCTAATTCCATAATATTCTTGTGCTTTATAAAATATAATATATATCTTTGCCTTTATTTATAATATATGTTTTCTCTTTCTCCCGTGGTAAATATTATATATATATATATATATTACAAAGTCTATACATTACCATCATATACACATATATAAAAATCATAATGCATGTATATCTCAAGTTAGATATAAATTATATAGTTATGAGAAAGCAAGGATAAATTTACTTGGAATTGGTTGAAACAAAAAAAGAAAAAAACTTCAAACCAAGCCTTATATATCATTAATAGGTACTTATGTGCATTTGTCAAACAACAATACTTTTTTTATTTTAAATTCACACTCTAAATCAATTGAAATAATATCTTACAACATAATTATTCAATTATTTAATCAACCGAATAAATTACTCTTAATAATTTAAAATTTAGATTGACCGTTAAAAGAAACGATTACTTTCAAATTCAAATCTATTAGAAGCAATGGGCATTTTCATTCCAAAATCGAATAGACACATGCATTTTAATGATTTCTTTCTTTCTTTCTTTCACATTTACATTTGATATATATAATATTACGCACAAAAAAAATCATGGGTTAATGTACTATTTGCCCCTTAATGTTGCATTCAATTATCATTTCAGTATTTAAAAGAGTTTTTTTTATTAGTTTAATACCAGAAGTTTCCAACCCATTATTAGTTTGCCCAAGCTATTAGCGGCATTAAAAAACTTATGATGTGGTGCGTTCTCAGCATGCTATGTCACCCAATTTGTATTTTTTTGAATAAATTTAAAAAATCAAAAAAATAGAAAAAAAAAAAGAAATCTCAGAATTTTTTAAAAATTAGTAAAAATATAAAAATAAAAAAATATATAATACAAAAAATTCAAAAAAAATTCAGAAACATCTAAAAAATTAACAAATCACAAAAAAAAAAAAACTGGAAAGCTATATAAAATTTCAAGAAATTTAAAAAATATATAATTTTATTTTTAAAAGATAGATAAAATGCGAAAAAAAACGAAAAATCAGAAAAATCTAAAAAAATTAAAAAGCTAGAAAAAAAATCTGAGAAGCTTTAAAAATATACTTTTTTTAAACACAAAAGTATTTAACTGGTGTGCAGTTGGCAGAAATTCAGAAAGTTCAGGACTCATAAAAGAATAATTGGCACTCCAACAAGTTCATGCAAGGGAAGTTATTTGATAGCTTTGGCGTCATGAAAGTAATTAATCAAAACGCCCCATAAAAGGAAGGCTTTTTCCCATTTCTTATGTATTATTCTTACAATTATTATAGCAAACATTAAATTTTAAATATAAACTTAATAAAAATTAAGTAAACTATAGAAATTTACACGTATTGTACATAAGTAAAAACTAAAAGAAAAAAAAATCAAATATAAGCAAGTTTTTTGTCTCACTTCAAGGCTTTTATTATTATTATTTATTTTAAAATATATTTTTTAAATATTTGGAATTTTTTTTTAAGATTTCCATTTTTTTTTTGGTTTTATATATCTTTTGAGATTTTTTTGACATTCTTTTGTATTTTATCTATTTTGAAAAGAAAAATATATTTTATTTAATTTATTGAAATTTTATATAATTTTCCATAATTTTCCTGTTTTGTAAATTTTTTTTGAGATTTTTCTGGTTTTGTTTGACTTTTTTAGTATTTTTACTCTCTCTTTTTTAGTATTTTTTGTATTTTAAAAAATAAAAGTAAATATTTTAATATTTTTGGGAATTTTATATGATTTTTATTTTTTTTGATTTTTTGACTATTTTTTTTATTTTTTTCAATTTTTTGAATTTATTCTAAAGAAAATACATATTGGGTGACGTGACGCACTCATCATCTTTTTAACGTCATTAATGGCCGAGGAAAATTGATAATGAGTTAAAAACTTCAGGTACCAAACAGATAAAAAAATTCTTTAGGTACTAAAGTAATTATTGGGTGCAACTTTGAAGGGAGCATATAGTTCATTAACCCAAAAATCAATTATTGATAAATACTGTCACTATAAGCATCAAAATCGTCGCTATATACTTAAAAGACCTATTCCAACAGTCAAATGGGATATACCTTGATGAAATGTATGGCATTGCTATAGGTTGTATCGTATAAACATTTAGCAATCGTACATTCTCGTAAGTATACACCTTCTGATTTATACTGATGGTCTTTCTGCCAGTAAAAGTACTATCAATTATTTTCTACCCGTCATTTTAATAACATTTCATTGCCAGTTTATTAAAGTTAGTACATTGTACAATTTTGTGACGATCATTACCAAGCAGATATTAAAAAGATTTAGAAAATTCATCTATCAACAATATTTAGTTGTTACCATATAATATATAGGTAACTACCATAAAGCAAGTACACACACATATATATATATATATGTTAGAAGTTAGAAAACTAAACTAACTTCCTTAATAAAAAAAATCATGAACTTGTTCATCAATAATAAACGTACATTTCATCTTTGTAGTTCCATACTGTAACACCCGATACTCGATCTAATCGTCGGGTCCGAGTTTTAAAATGTCACATCCATTGCTGAAGCAAATACGATTCCATTTTCAATTTAATTCAACGATTAATACATGTTATTAAACTCATTATATTCTTACAACATGTTATGTAATTGAATTTGAGCTTTAAACAAGCTTACAAAAGCTCTTTCGTCCAAGTGTAAGGATTCTGGTGACAGTCTTGGTGAATTCCAAGTCTCCCACGTATTTCTGATTTCATCAATTATGTGCGATGGATAATCATCAATCTCTGTATCAACTATCTTTTTTAACAGCTTTAAAGATTCTTCATCTCTATCACTACAGGAAAATAGGGTTTTAGCGGCATTTTTAGCGGCGTTTTATCAAAAAATGCCGCAAAAATTGTAAAATACAGAGCACTAGCGGCGTTTTTGGTAAAACGCCGCTAAAAACAGAGCAATAGCTGCATTTTTTGTTGAAACGCCGCTAAAAACAGAGCAATAGCGGCGCTTTTGGTAAAACGCCGCTAAAGACCGGAGCAATAGCGGCGCTTTTTGTAAAACGCCGCTAAAAGTAAGAACAATAGCGGCGCTTTTGGTAAAACGCCGCTAAAAGTCAGAGCAATAGCGGCGCTTTTTGTAAAACGCCGCTAAAAACCAGAGCAATAGCGGCGCTTTTGGTAAAACGCCGCTAAAAGTCAGAGCAATAGCGGCGCTTTTGGTAAAACGCCGCTAAAAGTCATATAACCCCTAAAATCGTAAACCTCAAAAAAATCATAAACACTGATCTATAATCCCTAAAATAGTAAACCCTAAACACTAAACTATAACCCCTAAAACCCTAAACCAATTTATGTTCATAATAAATTATGGCAGCAATACTTAATATTGATTAAATTTATTTTTGGGTTTAGGGTTTAATGTTTAAGGTTTAAGGTCTGTGGTCTAGGGTTTTATGGTTTAAAGTTTAATGGCCATGGGTATATCGTATGTTAATCTCAAGTGAAACATATTCAATAATTAAATCCTAAACCCTATAATTAATATATATTTAGGGGCATAAGTAGGGGTTGAAAGGGTATCTCATCCTCTAAAAATGAAAAAATTTCCATTTCGATTTTTAAAAATTTTAAAGGTAAAATTGCACTTCATCCCTTTCAATAGTGGAAAATTTTTGATTTAATCATTTCAAAATTATAAAAATATAATTAAAGTTTAGATGATAGGGGGTAAAGGTTAGAGATTAAGGGGTAGAAGTTCAGGGTTTATGTTTTATGGCTTAAGGTTTAGGGGTTAAGAGTTATGGGTTTACGGGTTATAGAGTTTAGGGTTTAGAATATAGGTGTTAGGGGTTTAGGGTTTAAGGTAATTAGTGTAAAAAATATATGTTAAAAATTTAAAATACTATTATTTAAAATAATTTTAAAGTTTTTTTGGGTATATTACTAATTATTTTTTAATCTATATATTAAATAATTTCAAATTTTAAGGAATTAAAATTTTAAAAAATTTTCAAGATTTCAAATTTTATGTAATTCTTTTAAATATTAGTTAAATTTTAAAAAATTATTTATTTAAATAAAAAAATTAAAATACTATTATTTAAAATAATTTTATTTTTTTTGGGTATATAAGTGATGTTTTTAATTTATTATAGCCATTTAATTATTTGTTTTCTTATTAAAATATATGATATTTATTTTGAGAGTACTTGGTTTTTTTTTTATAAAAATCTAATTTATAAAAAATAGTAATAAAAAATATTTTATAAAATTATATAACTAATAATTTTTAGTAGACAAAATAAAAAAATTTTAGCAAAATAAAACGGCATCATTTTATTCAAAATGAAATAATTTTTGCGGCATTTTTATAAAAAACGCCACAAAAGATAAGTAATACTGGCGTTTTTTAAAAACGCCACAAAATTTCCTTTCCCACGCTTTTTATCCCCGAAATTTTCTCCCGTGAAACCCCTAATTTTCCCCCCTAAAATCATTTTTTCCCTTCATCTTAACCCATTAAAACTTTCCTTCCTTCGTTGATTTTTTTTTCATCGTCATAATCAATCGTTTCATTTCTAATATAAATCCTTGAGAAAATTTTATCTTCAAATTTGGGGATAGGATTTGGCATCTTCCAATGAGATTTCAAACACAAAAAATCTCAATTTCGGATCATATAAGTGGGTTTCAATACACAGCTGATAAACCCGATAGCTTTGTTATCGACATGGATAGTTTCTCTCATGGATGACTCAATAAAGAAATCAATCAAAACCCAAGAATCACAGTAAGTTTACTTTCTTTATTTTTTCTGAGAAAATTTCCAAAATCTTGCAATACCTTTTCTTTGTTGCTAATAGTCTATTTTGCTCTAACTATTATGTTGTGTATTGCAATGCCAAATGTGTAGTTGCATTGAAAATGAAAGTCAAATCACTTCAGGTATTCTTTTCTTTTTCCTCTTATGAATCCGATATTGAAATGTGTTTTAATTCAATTTTGAGTAATTGATTTTTTTTTTTTTTAGTTTTATTATCTTTGAATCTGCTGATTTGATTTACTGGAAACAATTTTCCTGATTTTGGGTAATTAGAATTGGATTTGATTTACTGAGACACAAGCAAGATATATTGAGATTGCTAAAGGAAGATGGAGAGGTGGTTGCTATGACTGGTGATGGAGTAAATGATGCATCTGCCTTGAAACTAGCTGATATTGGAATTGCTATGGGCATTGCTGGAACGGAGGTATTTCTTTAAACAAATTCAGTTCACTAATTTCATATCTTCTTTTCAAACTGTACCTTCATATCAAGTTTAAAAGTACAAGAGATGAAAGCGTAATTATTTACAAAGACAACTGAAAAGCAAATTTAACTGGAAGAACACTAAGCCTAATACTAATGTTTCATGTTTGTCAATTGGAGTGGATATCAATGGGTGTTGGGTGCTTGGAAATGAACGTATTCATCGGATTAGTTGGAGGGGACCATGATTTGTTATTGTTCATGATGCTCTGTTCTAGTAAGACTAGAATGTGAGGTGACTGTTTAGTGCTAGTTTCTTACAGATATGGAAATTTTGATATAGCGTGGAAGGCATTGTTTAAGTTTCGTTGGATTACTCGTTTTCATTGTACTATTTTTTGCCATTTAATGAACTATTCAATGATCATCACGCGTTTGTTCATTTTCCAGTTCATTGTACCCTTCCAAAATCCAGTTTTTCCAGGTATCTTCTATGACTGAGTTTAGTTCTAGTTATTAGTCAATTAAAGCAATCTATTTACTGCTAAGCATATCTATAAAGGGGACACCTGGAGAAGGTTTTGGCTAATGGGGTTTGAATATTTATGCTCTCAAAGTGTTTGGGTTTTTGCCTTCATTAAATCACTGTCAAGTTCCAACTTTCATTTTTCCCATGATGTTTCCAAGTAAGAGGCCTGCACTTGATGAAGCTGATGAGAGGTGTGGATCTATGGTTCCTGAGCCCAAAAGAAGGGCTACCCTTGAGAAGTGAGTTGGTTTATTTGTGCATGAAAAGAAGGGCTACCCTTGAGAGCCAAGGTGATAATGCTATAAGTTTCTTATATTTGATTGCTAAGGCAGCATGTAGCTGTTAATTGTTGGGCATATGATAATAATTAGGGAACAGATAAAATGTTGCAGATGGTTGGGCCACCTATAAATCAGCTTGCTGTATTTTCTATGTTATTTTTTTTATGTTATAAGTATAGATTCCTTTTATTTTATTTACAGATACTTGGTTGTGCTATGTACTTTGTGTAATTTGTTGAGAAATTCTTATCTTTTGCAGGTAAATAAACCATCAGTTATATTCATCGATGAAATTGATGCTTTAGCAACTAGGTATGATAATCTTGTTGTTACTCCTATCCCTTCTTTTTTTAATGCAAGAATTTGTTGAAATCACACCATTTGTTGACATCTAAAGGCGAATGCTTTAGCAGATATAGTTTGCAACTAAGCATTAATATTTTGCATCTGATTTAAATCAAGTGATTGGAAATGGAAATATAGTTGCCTTGGTTATTTTTTATGGTATTTTATAAGACACTGAGAATGGGCTACATTCGGTACCTTTTACAGGTCAATTATCATTGCAATTATGAGTAGGACTATAGATGAATTTAGTGGAGAGAAGAAAAACATAGTTGTCTTTAAGATCATATGTAAAAAAATATCTCTCTTTCTTTCTATCTGATCAGACGTCAGGGGATTTTCAAGGAAACAACAGAACACCTGTATAATGCAGCCACTAAGGAGCGGGAAACACTTTGAATTAGCTACTAATAGAGCTTGATGGGTTTGATACTGGAAAAGGTGTTATATTTTCGGCTGCTACAAATCGTAGAGATTTGTTAGATCCTGCACTTCTCAGGCAAGGTCGTTTTGATCGCGAGGTTGATTTCCATCACTTGAATAGCAGATCTAATTAGGTAATATATCTCATCAATACAAAAATATATTCGAATCACTTTATCACCCATCACTTGATCTAATTAGTTAATAGCAGATCTAATTAGTTAATTTCCATCACTTGAATAGCAAATTTTATTATATTACATTTTTTAGTATTAAATTTTTCATGAAATTATAATAATTTAATAAAATCATTTTTTACCCATCGATTATCATAATGTATTTAGTTAAACAATCAGTAAATATTAAAATGATAACAAGTGGGGAGTCTGACATATTATCTTTTTATTGTAAAATATGCATATGTATAATTAATAAACACTTCTCTATTTAATTAAAAAAATAAAAATAGTGGCCAAATAAAATACTATAAGGTAATACTCATGACTCTTAAAATATGTGAAAATAGAAGAAATTATCTTAAAAAAGGCTACAGTCATCGCACAAATAATTTATTGATTCAATATATTGAATATGATTGATAATTTTGAATTAAGAAATCTGATAGATTATACAAATTTTTAAACACTCAAAATTATAATTACTAATTTGAACTTTTGCTGTAGAGAAAATGAACATATTAAACTTGGCAATCTATTTAATCACAACTTTAAACTTTTAATCCATTAATATAAAAACTGTACTAATTATAGTTAAAATACCAGTAAGGCATTTGTCATGTAATTTCATTATTTGGTTTCGAGGGATAAAAGATATTCTGGATTCCTATTTGACCTTTTCGGCCTTTGTGCTAAATTTGTACCACCAGCCTTGATGGTCTCTCCCTTTCTTTATCATTTCTATTCTTGCTACTTAATTATCAAAAATGGGTGCACCAACAGACTCAGCCCTCGATCTCGATGAACAGATCTCGCAGCTGATGCAATGTAAGCCACTTTCGGAGCAGCAGGTACTTTTTTTTTTCACGATCTATTTGTTTCTCAAGAAAGTATGGAAATTTTGAGCACTTAATTTAATTGTATGATTATTTTAATAGATTAGGCTATATTTGGCTGCGAAATGAATACCAAAACGATTTTGAATTGAATTTGTTTTAAGATATTATTCCAATAGCATTAGTTTCTAGCGCCGTGTAAACTTTTAGTTATAATTAATGAAAAAAAAATCAGCTTTTTTCTCTCTTCCATTTAAAACATTTATATATTCTTTTGATTTATTTGATGTAGTTGATTTCAAAAGAATTTGGTGTATTTGCAAGACTTTTCTACGTTTTACTTGTTTTGTTTTGTTCTCAAGTTGATCAATAGAAGTCCTTGTTTTTCTTCCCTGTTTCATCTGGGTTATAATTGGTTGTAACTCTGTTTTCGTGTTATCTTGTTTAGGTCAGAGCATTATGCGACAAGGCATAAAATATGCATCTCAAAGACTAGATACATTTGCATGTGTTAGGTATAGAAAAAAAGTGTTTCCATTTTGGTGTTAAGATTTTATGCAGTGTTGATGCTTATTGTCTTACACTATGTTGTCCTTTTAGGCGAAATGGTTGAACAAGCAATTGAGCAAATTATGGCCTTTTGTTGCAGAGGTAAGATACTTGTTCTTATATATATTTTTGCTATAAGATTCATAGTAGTTGCTGGTTATTTATTTCAAAAAGGCTGAGAGAGGCTTTTGTGTAACTGAGGTTTTCCACCTTAATAGATGAAATTTAGGCGGGCTGTTCAACTCTTTTGTTGCTTTCTGAAGTGAAAATAATTGAAATTGTTCTCTATGTAACTTACAATTTAGTATTTTTTCATATTAGATAAATCAGTATTAGACTATTGTGCTTTGAGGGTCGTATAAGTGATTTCCTTATTGGCTTGACTTTGGCTTACAGGTGCATACTTTGGCTTTTTGTTTTGGTGTTTTGGATTCTCTGGCGGTTGAATTGAAAGCATCAAAGGACTTCTCTAAGTTATATGCAGGCATTGCAATACTTTGGCTTCACATAAACTTGAACCAGCCTTCGGTTGTATATTGTTTCTTCTTCTTTTTTGATCTTTTTCCTTTGATTAATGAGAGGTGATGATGAATTAGCAGTCTTTTTTCACGAGGATGAATTTTGTTTTAGAAATTGTAATCCTTTGTGTGTTTGTGTGTGTTATTTTTTATGTATTAAATTACATATTGAATCAATGTTTATGTATTAAATTTAAATTCATTAATTTTTATATTTAGTTTTGAAATTTAAATTTTAATAGAAAATTTAATTTAATTAATATTTTTTATTTATCCTTAAAAATATATAGTTTAGATTTCAAATTTCAAAAATTAAACATAATATAATGTTTAACATAGAAATAAATATTATTTAATTAAAATAAAATAATTTTTTAAAAGGTCATAATTTTTAGCGGCGTTTGTAGGAAAAGCGCCGCTAAAGGTCGTATTTTTTAGCGGCGTTTGTGGAAAAAGCGCCGCTAAAGGTCATGACCTTTAGCGGCGTTTTTTTTCGTAAACGCCACAAAATGTTAGCGGCGCCGTCTTTAAAGGCGTTTTTTGCGGCGTTTGTAAAAGCGCCGCAAATAGTTTTAGCGGCGCTTATAAGCGCCGCTATAGGCCCAAAAAAACGCCGCTAAAAACCTGTTTTGCTGTAGTGTATCTTTCTGGATATATCCAATCTCGTCAGCCACTATCCTTCTTCTATCAGTCCAAAGTTTATAAGTCTGATGTTGAAGTACATGCTGAGCTGTTGTTACCAAATCAATTCCTGTTTGGATCTGATAATAAGTAAAAGTATTATAACACTTATCAATGTTTTTTGTCAAGTGTTCTTTGTCTTCTTTGACAGCTGATAACTTGGGGCTTCCAATCATTCTATGAATAATCCATAGTTGATCTGGCTGATAAAATCTTTTTTTTTTCAGCAATACCAATAAGACTACTTATTTGTATATAGAAATAATAATAAAAAATCATCTTGATTTACTATTTCTGATAATAAAGTCTTAATAATTGCAGGAAAATCTTTTAGTAAATTAAAAGAAAAGTTTTGAACAACTATTTTTTTAACAAAACCCCATTCAGTACTGCTTATATCAAATGGTTCGTGATCAAGTTTAAATTTTATAGTAGGAGTTTATTCTCCTAATTCATTCATATAAACATATGATTGTAAAAAGTATTTAGAAAAAGTCTTTTGAAATTGAATTTGCTGATTGCAAATAACTCTATTTATTTTTTGAAAAAATATCTGCTGGTAATATTTTTCTAGCTTTATTATATATACATATTCTAAATACTTTATTCATAATAGGACTATTTGTTCCTTTATGAATAAAATATTGAAATATATCAAGAAAATTGTTTATCTCCTTAATATCCATATATTCTATATCAAGCTCTTCCCAATCTCTATATAAAATAGATTTTAATAATAATTTATGAGCTTCATTTTCTTTAGTTGTTTTTTCAACTAAGAATTATGAAAACTTTGTAAGAGCTCTTCTAAAATTTGCTCTTTGTTCTAAATTATGGGTTTTTCGTATTTCATTGATAAATATTTCACTTGATAATCCTGGATTATAAAAATATTTTATTTCTGGAATTTGTTGTTGTTTCAACAAATTTTCTGCTCATTTGATCATTTCAGCATAACTGGCTTGAAATGCCGAATTTGGATCTTGGGACCAAGGGTATTGGCTTACCATACTTGGTGTAAAAAATAATTGAGATCCAACCGGTGGTCTTACCATTGGATAAGGAATATAATATCCTTGATTAGAATAGAATGATGGTTGTGGAGATGTCTTAATAAATCCTTGATTAGGAGTTATTAATTTCCCTTTGTTGGGTTTTTTATGGACTGTGGTCCATTCTCCAACTTGTTTTAGAGGTTTTTTACCTCTATCCATAAGGCCTGCTAAGATAGTCAGCAATAATATTATCAATGCCTTTTACATATAAAACTTCAAAATTAAAAGTACATAATTCATTATATCATCTAATTCTTCTAGGAACTGTTTCCAAACTTTTGTTAGTAAGGAATTGTTTAACTGCCGATTATCAGTTTTTATGATAAATTTTTCAGGTGCTAAATATATAAGAAAAGTTTTAATCCTTTCCTTATTGCTAATAATTCTTTTTCATATATAACATAATTAATTTCATTTGGTTTAAATTTTCCTGAACTATATCCACATATTAATTCTTTGTTATTTACTGTTTTAGCTTTTAAAATACATCCCCAATAATTTTGTGATGCATCTGTTTCTAAAATTAATTTATCACCTTGTTTAGGTAAATAAACCTTTGGAGTATAATTTATTTCTGATTTTAAATTTTTTATAATTTCCGAATCTTTTTTAGACCAATTAAAAAGTTTATCCTTTTTTAACTTTTCATATAGCTTACCTATTTTTTGAGATAAGTTAGGACAGAAGTTTCTTCCATAATTAACTATTCCTAAAAATTGTTGAAGTTGTTTTTTATCTTCAATATTTTTAGGAAATTCTTTTATTTTTATCATAATATGATCTTGTAGTTGAAGACCATTTGCTGATAAATTTAATCCTAAAAATTCTATTTCTGTTTTTTCTAATTCTATTTTCTTAAGACTCAAAATAATTCCATGTTTTATGAATTCTTGAGAAATAACATTTAAATGTTTTCTATGTTTTTCTAATATATCTGAAAATATTAAAATATCATCTATATAAACTACACAAAATTTTTTATATTTATTAAATATAGAATCCATCCATCTTTGGAAGATTTGAGGTGCATTACATAACCCAAATGGCATTACTATTCATTGATAATGACCATTAGGTGCACTAAAGGTTGTTAAAGGCTTAGATTCTTCCGTTAGCATTATTTGCCAAAATCCTGATTTACAATCAAATTTACTAAAATATTTTGCCTTTTTAGCCTGATTAATTAAAATATCTTTTCTTGGGATAAAATATCCATAAAAAATAATGTTTTGATTTAGTCTTTTGTAATTTATTACCATCCTAGCTTTTTCCCATTTTATTTCAGCATGGTTTCTTACCATAAAAGCTGGACTAGAATATGGACTATTAGTTTTTTTCTATTAATCCTTTCTAATAGTTCTTTGATTTGTATATCAAATTCATCTATATCTTATAGATCATAAGTTTAACATTTTATTAGGATTTTCTAATTTTATTTCACAATATCTAGGACTATTTTGCCATAATTTTAATGGTTCTTCACTAAAATTATCTTCTAAAATTTTAAACAACGAATGACTTGTTTCAAGTTGTTTAAGTTGTTCTTTTCTTATTGGTGTAAATCCTTTATCACACACAAATTTATGATTTTCTACTAAAGGTATTTCTACAGAAGTTTTTTCTGCTGACAATATTACTAAGTTTTTATCAATAGAGAATGGTAAATGATGATATATAAAATTATTTCCTAATAATATATCTCCATGCATTTCAGGAAAACATAATATTTTAGGAATTACAAATCTTACATTATTTATATAAATTGGTATATTTCTAGCTTTAAATTGAATTATGGTTTCCTTACCATCTATTCCTATGGCTCTAATTGGGTTTTTCATTAATTCCCATTTTTCTACAGGAATGGCATTTTCTCTACAACTACTAGTGGTAGCTCCAGTGTCTAATAAAGCATGTAAAGGATATGTTTTATATTCTCTAAATTGAAATGTAATTTCTATATATGTATAATATTTTCTAGGTTGAAAATTTGAAAATGTAATAATATCAATTTTTCCCATTTTCATTTGTTGAATAATAGTAGAAGATTGTATTTCTTCCATTCTAGTATTTCTAGAATTTCTACTAGGATCAGTAGGAAAAATAGGTATTTGAACTGTTTTCATTCCTATTGGTGTTGAGCTTGTGCTTATATTATCTTCATCTTCCTTTGTTTGAGTATTTGAAGGTAAAACTAAATTATCATTTGTATTAGTTATGGCATTATTTTTAAAATATAATCTATCTCCTGACGACATATATTCTATAGTACTTACTGGTTTTGAAGTACTAGCACCACTTATTTTATCTATCATCCAATCTCTTGGTATTGGTAAATCTTTTAAATGCAGTAATTTTGGCTGAATTTCTGTAGTAAATTTATTAGGCTAAAATAACTCAATTATTTTATTATTAATCTCCTTAATTTCTACTTCTGCCGTGTTCGTATATTCATTAATAGAAGTCTAACTTATTGCTAGATCTTCTGCTAAATCATTAATTTCAGAATTTTTTGTCTGAATTCTTAGACATAAACACTCTTCTATTAGAGGATCTGTAATAGATATAAAGTAATTGGGTTTAACTTTAAAACCTATTACTCCCGTATGTAACTGAATACCTCCAATAAGTGCTTTTATTGGATTTTCAAATCTCTTATCTAATAATACTGCTATTATAGGTATATCATGACTTTTTCTAAATAAAGCTCTAATTGTTATCATAATTATACCTAATGTATATATCTAACTTGAGGATATTTCTTTTTAATCCTTTTAATTTTATCTTTAGTAAATAATGGGATTTCTGTTAATCCATCTCTAGTATCTTTAGCGACTGGATTGCCACTAATTTTCTCTATATGTCTTTGACTCCATATTTTAAGCTTAGATATTTTATATATTTCTTCTTTAGAAATATGATTTTTATTAATTTTTTCTATCATTTCATCAGAAAAGTCTTTTTCTTCTCCGATTAAATTTCCTAATTTTATATCTTGTTGTTCAGACTTAGGAATTTCTTCTAATTGATTTTTAGAATTACTTCCTATGTTAAACATAAATATATATTCTTCATTATCTGAATCAGATTTTGTTTCTGATATTAATTCATATAATATTTCTTCAGGATTTATTTCCTCTTCATAACAGATTTCTAAATCTTGTTCTTCAAGACTTTTAATCATCTTTTTAGCACTTTTGCCTTTGTTAGGACAATTTGGTGCTATATGACCTTCTTCATCACATATAAAACATTTACATATTTGTTTTTTAGATTTTTTTAGAAGTTTTTCTTCTAGCAATTTTTTTTCTTATTATTACCAGTATTCGAAGGTTCATGGTTGCGATGCCACTTTCTGTCAATTTCTCATTGTGACGTTAAGGGTTCATTGTTGTGACGTGACATACTATTTTCAAAATAACCATATGGTACCAATACATATCAACCTAACAAAAAAAAAAAAAACCAATGCATATCTAATCAATTTAAGCATAATACCTACTTTAAACATTTCATATACTATCTTTGATATATCTTTACCATTCAAACTTGTCAATTTAACCATTCACAACTCAAAACCAATCTCAATACATATGACCATTTACACCATTCAACCATTTAAATCTTTTACCTTATTCATGAGAACTTTAACATTTCATATTCTTAAATTCCAAAATGACATTTACCAATTCAAGGTACCAAAACAACCATTTACACTATAAGACTAACTTAACCTTAAGTACATGTTACAGATCAAAACATAAAGGGAACTGTAACGCCCCTACCTATACTCGAGACTGGGACAAGGTACGGGGCATTACCGTACACAAATATGACGTTTTTGGAAAAGTCCGGGCTATAAAATTTAGTTCCAAATTAAAAACAATCAAACACAATCATAATGTCCTTATTATGGGCCTACGAGGACGAGGCGTAAAACATACATTGAAAATAGTTTGGGACTAAACCGAGGACTTAAGAAAATCTTAGGAAAGTTTCCTAGGTTAAGCCTCACACGCCCGTGTGGAGGCAATGCAAACACCCGTGTACTTTGGGACACGCCCGTGTCCCTTACCCGTGTGAAATTAATTGAATTTATTTCTCATTTCGAACCTACAAGGGATTTCACACGGCCAAGCACACGCCCGTGTCCCTAGCCCGTGTCCTTCACACGGCCTAGACACGCCCGTGCCCAAAAACTCAAGCTTCTGTTTATGACATCATCATGCATTTAGGGACACACGGCCAAGACACACGCCCGTGTGCTAGGCCGTGTCCTCCACACGGTTGAGACACACGGCCGTGTCTTTACCCGTGTGTTTACTACCATGCATTCTAACTTAAAATTTTAGGTGCAGGGGACACACGGCCGTATCACACGCCCATAGGGCTGACCGTGTGTCACACATGGTCTAGACACACGCCCGTGTATCTATCCGTTTGGACTATTTTAAAGGTTATTTCTAAGTCTTTGGTCACATTTAACATCCTCACTCATTTCTAAAACTTCAATGATGCTTAACATGGCCTAAATATGGCCAAGTACTACCATAATTTGTCTATTGCATGTTAACCTCACATAATTGGTTTTGCGCATGCTAGGTTATCCTTTTTGAATTAAGGATTACCATTTCATCAATCACATTTTTGGACTTGGCTCGTTTTATAACTCATTGCCTATTTGTTATCCAACCATTCCCAAGTGATTTGGCCACATTTCACATGTCCATTCATAATATACTACGTTAAACCATCACATGAACATTTCAAATATAAACTTGCATGATTAGTAGGATTACAACCTACATCAATATGGGTCATATTCCTTGGCCATATACAAAATGAATAAACATATCATTCAAGCCCTTACATTGGCTAGCCAAATGACACATATAACAAAATGACCAAAATACCTATACATCCCATTATCACAAAATAAAAGTTTCTATATATCAAGTATGACAAGTTGATAGTGTTGACAATGCTCTAACCACCTTCTAATATTCACGAGTTCGCGAGCTTTGAAAAGCATAGGAAAAGAAAAGGGAGTAAGCATTAACATGCTTAGTAAGTTTGATAATGGGAAAGTAAACTTACCGATTATTTAGCATACATTTATATTAGGTATTCATTCCAATAAGTATAGAATAATTTCCTATCACATCCACTCAAACATCAAGTTTGATCATGTCAATAAATTATATCATTAACATCTGATAAGCTCATCCATTCAAGAATTTTCGTTTCTATTTCAAATTTTAGTCCCATTGAATTTTCTCGAAATCTCGATAGATATCCCTTTTTTCGTCAAATTATACCAATGGTCATTACAATTATACACTCTCGCAAACCTCGTTCTTACGGCGGGATTACCAGTCCAAGATAAATCCCCCGTAGTGCAACCCATAGAGCAGATGTCGGGATTACTAGTCTAGGCTAAATCCCTTACAATGACATGTACTCTAATGAGCTTAGATCTGAACTACCAGTCCAGGTTAAATTCAGACCCTAATCAGATTACCCGTCCGGGCTAAATCCATAAAAGCACACATATTCTTCGGGAGGCTAGATCACATTAGGAACACCCGTCCGGGCTAGATCCATTTTACCTTCAATTCATTTTCGGATAATCTATCAGAATCCTTTTCATTCAATCGGGACATTTTCTTATATCATCAACTATACATGAATTACATACATTGAATACCATTAATATAATTCATACATGACCATCCATTTTTAATGTATTTAAAATAATTTACATTCGAGTTACTGAACTTACTTGGAAGATTTTTTTGTAATCTAATTTTGGTTACTTCGAAACTTTTGATTTTCTACGGTCGACCTCCGATATTGGTTCCTCGGGGTCTATATCAGTAAAAATAAATCATTATTACCTCATGATACTTATTTTGGACCTAAATTTTACCCCTAAGCGAAATGACCATTTTGCCCCTAACATTTCAAAATTTCACAACTTAGTCCCTAGGTTCGTAAAATGAATTACATGCAATTCCTTGGTTACCCAAGCCTATCCGAATGTTTTATAAGATCATACCAACGATATTTTCCTCTATTTCACGTTTCCACCACATATTTTGTATCTTTTGCAAAAAGGTCCTTTTTGGGGTTTTTCATGAAAATCATTTAGAAAAAGATGTTTAATACACATCTAACTTTCATATTCCCCATAAATCATCAAAGAACAAACATGTCATACATGAGTCATTTTTCGTACATGAACCCTAGCTTGAAATATGGGTAGAAATGAAAAGAACATGTTACAAAGATCTAAAAAATACAAAAAAATTAAAAACGGGGCTAGGAGTCACTTACTATTGAGCTTGGAAAGTGAAGAAACCCTAGCTATGGTGTCCCTTGGAATTTCAACAGCAAGTGGGAGAAGTATGGCTGATTTTTTCCTTCATTTTCCCTTTTTATTTTATTTATTACCAAAAAACAAAAATGCCCTTCCTTACTAAACTTCCAAAATTTTCCATGCATGCCCATTTTTGTCCAAAAACTTAAAAATTGGGCAAATTACTCTTTAAGACCTTCTAATTAATAATCTAAAGCAATTTCATGTAAATTGCTTCTAGAATCCAAGTTTTACAATTTATTCAATTTGGTCCTTAATTTCCAATTGGACACATTACACTAAGAATTTCTTCATGAAACTTTAACATATGTTTAATTTCATATTATAGGCCTCATAATAATCATGAAATAAATATTTTAACTTCAGATTTGTGGTCCCGAAACCACTATTCTGACTAGGCCCTATTTTGGGATGTTACAGGAACTATACAAACTTTGTTGAGTCGAGAGTTACTGCTTAGATATTGGATCACTCCTCAAGTTTTCAAGATTTGATAATACTTGCATATGGGATAAACAAACTGTATGCTGAGTGATAAAGCTCAGTGGTATTTTCATGATTCAATTTATATAAACGGAAGCATGGACATGACAAGAGTATGATCAATGCATGATCAAGTTCAACCATTTCAATCGTATTTTCATGACTCATATTCCAATTTCATATACTATCTGAATTGGTAAATCAAGATAAACATTTCATGTTATATTTTCTAATAATAAAATAAAATCATTTTCTTTACAATTCATGCCAACTCAATCCATCATTCATGTATATAAGTTGTTAGAATTAAGTAACCTGAATCCCTATTTAAATAAAATATAGTGGCAAAATGAAATAAAAGTAAAATCCATATAAAACTACACTTCTTTTATTTTATTTGAGAATAAGGTTTTTTAAACCTTATTAAACTCCATCTATTTTATATTGATTAGAATAAGGTGTTTCAATCTTACTACACTCCTATTAGAATATAGCTTTACAAAGCCTATAAATAGACATAGTCTATTCCTTTTGTATTAATTCAAATTCGACATAGTGAATTTTCTTCTCCTCTGCCCGTGGTTTTTTCCCGAAAGGGTTTTCACGTAAAATCTATGTGTTCTTTATTTTTATTTCTCTTTTCTTTGTGATATATTGTCATTACCGACGTTCTATTTTTTTTACAAATTGGTATCAGAGCTTTCGAGTTGTTCATCTCGATCACGATAATGGCATCTTTGAAGTATGAAATTTCACTGTTGGATCGCAACACCAGATTTGTGTTGTGGCAAATAAAGATGCATGTAGTTCTTGCACAGATGGACTCAGAGGAAGCCCTGCTAGGGGTAGATAAGATGCCTTCGACGTTGACAGAGGAAGAAAAGAAGCGCAAGGATCGAAAGGCATTAACACAGTTACACCTGTATTTGTCTAATGAAATTTTGCAAGATGTGATGAAGGAGAAGATCACCACAGGATTATGGAAGAGGCTAGAACAAATATGTATGTAACAGCCCAGTTTACACCTAGTCAGAATAGTGGTTCGAGACCACAATTCGAGTCAAAAAATATTTTAATATTATTTTTCTTGTTTATAGTATGTGGTTAAGCATGTGTGAAAATTTCGTATGAAAATTTAATCATTTGTGTGCTTAATTTGATAAAAAGACTAAATCGCAAAAAATGCAAAAGTTGTGTGTTACATGAATAAGTACCGAATTGACATGGCTTATTAATTATGAAGTCCTTATGTTGATATTAGACCATTGAAATTATGAATGGACATATATGCCAAGGGTTAGTGGATTTTAAATGTATATAATAAGGTTATTTTGGTAAATGATGAATTAATGTTTATTAATTAAACAAAACATGATTTTTGCTTCATCTTTTTATCATTTTGCCAAAAATACAAGAAAGAAATAGGGTTTATGTGCTTAGAAGCATTCTGCACTCATATTGGTTAATTTAGGTATGATTTTTGATTCGTTTTTGATGATTTTTATGTTTTTGTGATTATTGCTTAATGTTCTAATTAGCCCAAGTTTGTGAATTTGATGATGAATTTGAGTTATGCCATTGATAAAATTACGAGCTTTGTAATGTTAATTGATGGAAAATGAAATATATGTGTTGAGTTAATATGTTTTGTATTGAGATTTTTTATGAATTTGATTATTATGGGCTAATTTGTGAAAATGAGAAATTCAAGGGCTAAAATTTTAAATAAATGAAATATGTGGGCTTATATGAACTCCATAAACATTCAGCCTAGCATGTGTAATATGAAATTATGCATATTTTGTGATTTTATGAAATAGGGACTAAAATGTCAAAATGTGAAAACGTGAGGGCTAAAGTGTAAAATTCCTTAATTATGTGTTTGGGGATTGAAATGAATAAATATGTGATTAACTTAGTGAAATATAAATTTATATAGATCAAGAACGAAAGAAATCAGAAATAGATCGGGGAAAGTCGAAGGTTGTAGAATAATCGATTTATTTAGCCGTTCTCATTTTCGAGGTAAGTTCATATGCAAATAAACATATTTCAATGAATAATATATGATTGATTGTTGTGGAAACGTATTGAATTGCTACTATAGCTGAATAATTGAGTCTGGGAAAATATCGACAAAGTTACGACATCCAAAAGCCCTGTACGAATGATAGGAATAGTATAGGATACATATGTCATGACATAGGATTTCGAGGTATGATATCGTGTAAGACCACGTCTGGGACATTGGCACCGACTTGTGATTTACGTGTAAGATTATGTCTGGGACATCAACATCGTATATGATTTCGTGTAAGACCTTGTCTGGGATAGTGGCATCGATATTTGATTACATGTAAAACCAGGTATGGGATGTTGGCATTGTACGAGCTTTTCAAGCTATCCGAGTATCTTTATTATTTCTGAACGATTTAATGGGCATTATTGAGAAATAAATGATCAAGTGAATGTGTATCTGATTTAGGTATGTACGAAAGGTATATAAAATTTAGCAATGAGTAGCAAGAATGAATATGATCATGTAAGATGTGAACTATATGAAAATTTTATGTGTTTATAAGCAAGTGATTATGAACAATTAAGCTATATGAGACATAAGATCTTGTAATTGTGTTTTTCTATGATTCATATGTATGAATTGGTCTATAATTGTTTATTTGATAAGTTTATTTGTATATGGCTTACACTTTTGAAAGCTTATTTTGTGCATTTTTCAATTGTTTTATAGATTATCAAAGCTACTAAAAGCTCGGGAATCGTCAAGGATCATCACCACACTATCGAACTTTATTTTGGTACCATTTGAAAATGTATATAGCAAAGTATGGCATGTATAGGATAGGACTAATGTGGTATGTTTTGAGATGGGTATATCATGCCATGAGATATGGCTTGATTATGGTTGAACTTATGGTTTGATTTTGGTATATGATATGTAATGCAAAAATTATCTTTTTGGGTAAGTTAGTTGTGTGATTGAAATAGCATGATATGTGATTGAATTGGTATGTTTTGGCTACCTATATATTAGTTGTTTGATTGAAATAGCATGATATGTGATTGAATTGGTATGTTTTGGCTACCTATAAATGAGTTGAAATGTTTTTATTTTAATGGCTAGGTGAACAAGAGATAAGGGTGGCAAATTGGTTTTTTAACTGGCCTATTTTTGTCCACACGAGCAGAGACACGGGTGTGTGTCTTAGCCGTGTGTGACACATAGTCGTGTTGCACGGCCGTGTGTCCCCTAGGGTAGTCTTACAATTTAAAGTCAGTCTCGAGCACGGTCTAGACACACAAGCGTGTGGCCAGCCGTGTGACCCAAGTCAGTTTCGACCATGGCCAAGGCATACGGTTGTGTCTCCAGTCGTGTGGTACAAGTCAGTATGTGCATCCTATTTTCACACGGTCTATGACACGGGCGTGTCTGGTAACCGTATGAGGCACACAGCCTGTTCACATGGGCATGTGGTACTTGAAATGTTGAAAATTTTCTAAGTATAAGTTACCAAATTAGTCCCGAGTGTATGATTAAAGCTTTGTATGCTTGTTGTTAAATGGTTTATGATAATGAATGCATAAATGCATGTGAATGATGTGTATTATCTGGTAATGCCTCTTAACCTATTCTGGGGACGGTTACGGGTTAAGAGTGTTACATTTTATTGGTATCAGAGCTACGATTTAGTCGATTCTAGGACTAATGTAGCGTATGTGAGTCTAGCTGTACATACCATATATATGAACTATGATAGTGTGATGAATCCTAACAAACAAAATGTGTTTTTCGTATAGTAAGGGATCCCGCTACTAGTAGCCATGAGGGAGAGGCTAAGTAAGCCTTCTTCCAAATGATGAATGAGTGGTTCATTCAGTATGCTAGACAAACCCGGCTGCTCTCAAACCTCCGCCCCCGTAAGTTCCCGTAGCTCCCAAGTGGTAGATTCGATTCATCTGAATAAACCTCTAGCTAATAAGATTAGAAAATATGGGGCTAAAGAGTTTCGTGCTACTACTGATGATGATGCTGAGAGAGTTGAATTTTGGCTAGAGAATATGGTAAGAGTGTTTGATGAAATGTTATGTACTCCTGATGAATGTCTTAAATGTGCTATTTCACTTTTGAGAGATACGACGTATCATTGGTGGAAAACGTTAATATCTATGGTTCTGAAAGAACGAGTCACTTGAGAATTCTTTCAGGCTGAATTTAGAAAGAAGTACATCAGTCAAAGATTCATAGGTCAGAAACGAAAAGAGTTTCTTGAGCTAAAACAGGGTCGTATGTTTGTTACGGATTATGAATGAGAATTTATGAGATTAAGTCAATATGCTTGAGAATGTGTTTCGAATGAAGCAATTATGTGCAAGAGATTTGAAGTTGGCTTGAATGAAGATATCCGCTTGTTAGTTGGGATTCTGGAAATAAAAGAGTTTGTTGTACTTGTCGAACGAGCTTGTAAAGCTGAAGAACTCAGGAAAGAGAAAAGAAAAGTCAACTCGGAAGCTAGAGAGGTACGAAAAATATCATCGAATAAGTCATTTGAGTCAGCATTAAAGAGATTTCGAGATGATTCTAGCTGTTCAAAAGCTACTGCGAGTTATTCGAGATGAGACCGAGAGAGGCCACCTGTGAATTCAAAAGCTACTTTAGTAGCTAGTGTTGGAAATTTCAAACCATCATCACTTGAGTGTAAATATTGCGGTAAAAGACATCCCGGCAGTTGTAGATTGAATGATTGGGCTTGTTTCAAATGTGGATCATTAGATCATTTTATACGTGAATGTCCTAAGTTGGCCGAGCAAGATACAACGTAAAATACGAGGCCTAGTAACACTGCTGCTAGAGGTAGACCACCCAGAAACACAAGTAATGTGAGTGGTAGTCAGAGAATGAATAAA
This sequence comes from Gossypium anomalum, assembly GCA_025698475.1. Taxonomy (NCBI): domain Eukaryota; kingdom Viridiplantae; phylum Streptophyta; class Magnoliopsida; order Malvales; family Malvaceae; genus Gossypium; species Gossypium anomalum. The sequence continues at coordinate 26,893,346 of CM046966.1, forward strand.
GAAACTACCGGGAGATCTGAAACTCGAGCACCTGCCAAAGCCTACGCCATCCGAGCTCGTGAATTTAGTATGTAGGCATGAATTTAGTATCCAGTAAGACTTTACCTGTAGAGTCTACTGAATTTGTGATTAGAGTATCGAACTGCTTAGGCAAAAGTGTCCTGTTGATAAAGTGTGCAAGAATTGTCTGTTGATGATTCGAGATATATATTTTCCGGCTGATCTAATGTTATTACCTTTTGACGAATTTGATATAATTTTGGGCATGGATTGGCTAACTTTGGACAATGCTATTGTGAACTGCAAATAGAAAACTATTGATTTGATATGTAAGAATAACGAGATAATCTGAATTGAGTCTAGTGATTTGAATGGGCTACCAGCTATGATTTCTGCATTGAAAGCTCTGAAATATGTGAAAAAGAGTTGTGAAGCCTACTTTGCCTATGTGATTGATTCGAAAGTGATAGTAAAGAAAATAGAATCTGTACCGGTTGACTATGAGTTCCCTGATGTGTTTCCTGAAGAATTACCGGGATTACCTCTAATACGAGAAGTTGAATTTGGCATTGAGTTAGTACCGGGGACTACTCCGATATCAATAGCTCTGTATAGAATGGCTCCGAAAGAATTGAAAGAATTGAAATCTCAGTTACATGAATTGACCGATGGAGGATTCATACGACCGAGCTTTTCTCCCTAGGGTGCTCCTGTTCTGTTTATGAAAAAAAAAGATGGCATAATAAGAATGTGCATTGATTATCGTCGGTTGAACAAAGTGACTATCAAGAACAAATATCCTCTGCCCAGAATTGATAATTTGTTGGATTAGTTGAAAGGAGCTACTGTGTTTTCAAAGATAGATTTGAGATCAAGCTACTATCAGTTGTGAGTAAAAGATTCAGACATTTTGAAAACAGCTTTTCGAACAAGGTACTGACATTATGAGTTCTTAGTTATGCCATTTGGATTAACAAATGCACCTGCTATTTTTATGGACCTGATGAGCAAAATTTTCAGACCGTATTTAGATCGATTTGTTGTTGTATTCATTGATGATATTTTGATATATTCTCGTGATGAATCCGAACATGCTGAACACCTGAGAATAGTGTTACAGACTCTACGTGATAAATAGTTATTTGCAAAGTTTAGTAAATGTGAATTCTAGTTGCGAAAAGTTAGTTTTCTAGGGCATATTGTGTCAGCATCTAGTATACGAGTCGATCCGAGCAAAATTTTAGCTATCTTAGATTGGAAGCCTCCGAGAAATGTGTCTAAAGTCTGCAGTTTTCTAGGACTTGCTGGTTATTGCCGACGATTCGTAAAAGGCTTTTCAATGATTGTAACTCCGTGGGCAAAATTGCTTCAGAAAGACGTTAAGTTTGAATGGTCTGTGTCAGAAAATTTTTTATCAGTTGAAAGCCTTATTGACTGAAGCTCCGGTATTAGTGCAACTAGAATTGGGTAAAAAATTTGTGATTTACAGTGATGCTTTATTGAATGGACTAGGTTGTGTTTTGATGCAGGAAGGCAAGGTTATAGCCTATGCCTCGAAACAATTGAAGTCGCATGAAAAGAATTATCCGACATACGACCTTAAGTTAGCTGCTATTGTATTTGCTTTGAAAGTTTGGCGCCATTATCTATTCGGTGAAAAGTGTCATGTGTTTTCAGATCATAAAAGTTTGAAATATCTGATGACTCAAAAAGATTTGAATCTATGACAGAGAAGATGGCTAGAACTATTAAAAGACTACGAGCTAGTTATTGAGTACCATTCGGGAAAAGCAAATGTTGTTGCTGATGCTTTGAGTTGGAAATCACTATTTGCGCTACGTACGATGAGCGCTCATTTAGTTCTGTCTGATGATGGTTCAGTTTTAGCCGAATTGAAAGTGAGACCATTGTGGTTACAACAGATTATTGATACTCAAAAAGTTGATAATGAGATAATAGCAAAATGAGCTCAGTGTGATTTGAACCCTGATTCAAAATTTCAAGTTGATACTGATGATTATTTGAGATTCAAAGGCTGACTTTATGTTCCAAAAAATACAGAGTTAATTTAGATTATTTTGAACGAAGCTCATAGTAGCCGTTTATCTGTGCATCCGGGAAGTACGAAAAAGTATAATGATTTGAAACAGCTATACTGGTGGCCTGGCATGAAAAAAGATATCTCTTATTTTATTTCGAAATGTTTGATCTGTCAGCAAGTTAAAGCTGAACATCAGATGCCTTCCAGTTTGTTATAGCCTATTATGATTCTTGAATGGGATGGGATAGAGTGACAATGGATTTTGTTTCAAGTTTACCCCTATCTCTAAGAAAGAAGGATGCAATTTGGGTTGTAGTTGATAGATTGACGAAATCAGCTCATTTCATTCCAGTTCAAACAAACTACTCGCTTGATAAGTTAGCTAAGTTATACATTTCCAAAATTGTGAGATTGCACAAGGTGCCACTGTCTATTGTGTCAGATAGAGATCTGAGATTTACTTCGAGGTTTTGGAAAAAACTGTAAGATGCTTTAGGGACTAAATTGTATTTCAGTACTGCTTTTCACCATCAAAGAGATGGTCAATCTGAGTGGATTATTCAGATACTCGAGGATATGTTGAGATGCTGTATTCTTGAGTTCGAAGGTTAGTGGGAACAGTATTTACCATTGATTGAATTCGTGTATAATAATAGTTTTCAATCGAGCATTAAAATGGGACCGTACGAATCTTTATACTATCGTAAATGTCGAACACCGTTATACTGGTCTGAACTTAATGAGAATATGATTCACGGGGTTGATTTGATCAAAAAGACTAAACAGAAAGTAAAAGTGATTCGAAATAGTCTGAAAGCAGCGTAATATCGTCAGAAATCGTATGCAGACTTGAAACGAAAAGATATTGGGTTTGGAATCTGGGATAAAGTGTTTTTGAAAGTATCTCCGTGGAATAAAATACTCCGATTTGACAGAAAATATAAATTGAATCCGAGGTTCTTTGGACCGTTTGAGATTATTGAGTGTATCAGGCCAGTTGCATATAGATTGTTATTACCATCTGAGCTAGAAAAGATTCATAATATGTTTCACGTATCGATGCTTCGACGATACAGATCTGATCCCTCGCATATGATTTTTCCATTAGAAATAGAAATTCGGTCTGTTATGTCATATGAAGAAGAACCAATCCGTATTTTGGCTTGTGAGGTTAAAGAATTACGAAATAAGAAAATTTCTTTAGTGAAAGTGTTATGGCATAAACACGGGGTTGAAGAAGCTACGTGGGAACCCGAAAATGCTATGAGCCAACAATATCCGACTCCGTTCAACGGTAAGATTTTTGGGGATGAAAATCCCTAAGGGGGGAGAGTTGTAATAGCCCGGTTTAGACCCTAGTCTAAATAGAGGTTTCAGGACTACAAACCGAGTCAGAAAAATATTTTAATATTATTTTTCTTTTTTACAGTATGTGGTTAAGCAAGTGTGAAAATTTCATATGAAAATTTAATTATTTGTTTGCTTAATTTGATAAAATGACTAAATCACAGAAAATGCAAAAGTTGTGTGTTACATGAATAAGTGCCGAATTGACATGGCTTATTAATTATGAGGTCCTTATGTTGATATTAGACCATTGAAATTATGAACAGACATATATGCCAAGGGTTAGTGGATTTTAAATGTATATAATAAGGTTATTTTGGTAAATGATGAATTAATGTTTATTAAAACATGATTTTTGCTTCATCTTTTTATCATTTTGCCAAAAATACAAGAAAAAAATAGGGTTTATGTGTTTAGAAGCATTCGGCACTCATATTGGTTAATTTAGGTATGATTTTTGATTCGTTTTTGATGATTTTTATGTTTTTGTGATTGTTGCTTAGTGTTCTATTTAGCCCATGTCTCAATTTCTGAATTTGATGATGAATTTGAGTTATTCCATTGATGAAATTATGAGCTTTGTAATGTTAGTTGATGGAAAATGAAATATATGTGTTGGGTTAATATGTTTTGTATTGGGATTTTTGATAAATTTGATTATTATGGGTTAATTTGTGAAAATGAGAAATTGAGGGGCTAAAATGTGAAATAAATGAAATATGTGGGCTTATATGAACTCCATAAACATTCAGCCTAGCATGTGTAATATGAAATTATGCATATTTTGTAATTTTATGAAATAGGGACTAAAGTGTCAAAATGTGAAAATGTGAAGGCTAAAGTGTAAAATGCCTCAATTATGTGTTTGGGGATTGAAATGAATAAATGTGTGATTAAATTAGTGAATTCTAAATTTATATAGATCAAGAACAAAAGAAATCGAAATTAGATCGGGGAAAGTCGAATATTGTAGAATAGTCGACTTATTTAGTCGGTCTCATTTTCGAGGTAAGTTCATATGCAAATAAACATATTTCAATTGAATAATATATGATTGATTGTTGTGGAAATGTATTGAATTGCTAGTATAGCTGAATAATTGAATCCGAGAAAATATCGACAAAGTTATGACATCCGAAAGCCCTGTACGAACCATAAGAATAGTATAGGATACATATGTCATGACATAGGATACCGAGGTATGATATCGTGTAAGACCACGTCTAGGACGTTGGCATCGACTTGTGATTTACATGTAAGACCATGTCTGAGACATTAACATCGTATATGATTTCATGTAAGACCCTGTCTGGGATAGTGGCACCGATATTTGATTACATGTAAGACCACATATGAGACGTTGGCATTGTACGAGCTTTCGAGCTATCCGAGTATCCTTATTGTTTTCGAATGGTTCAATGGGCATTGTTGAGAAATAAATGATCAAGTGAATGTGTATCCGATTCAGGTACGTACGAAAGGTATATAAAATTTAGCAATGAGTAGCAAGAATGAATATGATCATGTGAGATGTGAACTATATGAAAATGTTATGTGTTTATAAGCAAATGATTATGAAAAACTGAGCTATATGAGAAATAAGATCTTGCAATCGTGTTTTTCTATAATTCATATGTATAAATTGGTCTATAATTGTTTATTTGATAAGTTTATTTGTATATGGCTTACTAAGCTTTTGAAAGCTTACTTTGTGTTTTTTTCAACTATTTTATAGATTATCAAAGATACTAGAAGCTCAGGGATCATCAAGAATCATCACCACACTATCGAACTTTATTTTGGTACCATTTGAAAATGTATATAGCAAAGTATGACATGTATAGGCTAGGACTAATGTGGTATGTTTTGATATGGGTATATCATGCCATGAGATATGGCTTGATTATGGTTGAACTTATGGTTTGATTTTGGTATATGATATGTGATGTAAAAAATGACCTTTTTGGGTAAGTTAGTTGTGTGATTGAAATAGCATGATATATGATTGAATTGGTATGTTTTGGCTGCCTATATATGAGTTGAAATATTTTTATTTTGATGGCTAGGTGAACAAGAGATAAGGGTGGCAAATTGGCTTTTTAAATGGCTTATTTTTGTCCACACAGGCAGAGACACGGGTGTGTATCTTAGCCGTACGTGACACACGGTCATGTTGCACAGCCGTGTATCCCCTAGGGTAGTCCTAAAATTTAAAGTCAGTCTCGAGCACGATCTAGACACACGGGCATGTGGCCAGCCGTGTGACCCAAGTCAGTTTCGACCATGGCCAAGGTACACGAACATGTCTTTGGCTGTGTGGTACAAGTCAGTATGTGTGTCCTGTTTTGACACGGTCTATAACACGGGCGTGTCTGGTAACCGTGTGAGGCATACGGCCTATTTACACAGGCGTGTGGTACTTGAAATGTTGAAAATTTTCTAAGTATTTGAAATTTTTATAAATTACCGAATTAGTCTCGAATATATGATTAAAGCTTTGTATGCTTGTTTTTGAATGGTTTAGGATAATGAATACATAAATGTATGTGAATGATGTGTATTATCTGGTAATGCCTCTTAACCTATTTCGGGGACGGTTACGGGTTAGGGGTGTTACAATGTATATCGAAAACTCTAACCAGCAAGCTGCATATGAAGCAGTGTCTTTATGCTCATCGTTTGGAGAAAGGTGCATCTGTGCACGAACACTTAATAGTGTTGAAAGAAATTCTCTCAAACTTGGAGGTCATGGAGGTTTAGTATGATAAGAAAGATCTATGGTTGATTCTACTTTGTTCGTTGCCTCCGTCTTATTTAACCTTTAGAGACACAATTTTATATAGCCGCGAGTTTCATACAGTTGATGAGGTTTATAATTCTTTGACCTCGTATGATAAGATGAAGCATCTTGTGGTTAGAATCGACTTTCAGGGTGAGGGTCTCATTGTTCGTAAGAGACAAGATCGAAATGCTGATGATGATCGTGGAAGGACACAGGAACAAAATCCTCGTGGTAAATCTAAGGGTAGATCGAAGTCTTCAAACAGAGGTAAAACTTCTAACTTCTACAAGAAGAAAGTGCACATTAAATCTAAGTGCAATAAGCTACAGAATAAGATCAAAAGGGAGGCTGCGAATCAAAAGGGAAAACAACCAGAAAATTCTAGTGAAGCTGATGTTGTAGAAGACTACAGCGATGGTGAACTTCTAGTCGCTTCTGTCAACAATTCTAAAGTGAGCGATGAGTGGATCCTTGATTCAGGCTACACATTTCACATGAGTCCCAATCGGGATTGGTTTACAACTTACGAAACAATATCTGAAGGTGTTATTTTGACGGGAAATAATGCTTCATGTAAAATTGCAGGTGTTGGAACAATTAAAGTTAAGATATTTGGCGAGTTATCAGAACACTTAGTGACATGCGACATGTTCTAGAGTTGAAGAGAAATTTAATTTCGTTGAGTACTCTTGATTCAAAAGGGTACAGATACACAGCTGAAACTGGGGTTTTGAAGATTTCCAAAGGTTCCCTTATTGTGATGAAAGGGTAGAGAAAGACTATCAAGTTATATGTTTTGCATGGTTCTACTGTTACTGGTGATGCAGTTGTCACTTCCTCTTCCTTGTCAGATAATGATATTAGTAAACTTTGGCATATGCGCCTAGGGCATATGAGTAAGAATAGCATGGCAGAATTGAGCAAAAAAGGAGTTCTAAATGGCCAAGAAATTTGCAAACTCAAGTTCTGTGAGCACTGCATTTTTGGGAAGCAAAAGAGAGTTCAATTCACCAGAGGAATCCATAACACGAAGGGAACTTTGGAGTATATTCATTCTGATCTGTGGGGGCCATCTAGAGTGCCTTCGAGAGGTGGAGCTAATTATATGTTAACTTTTATTGATGATTTTTCTAGAAATGTTTGGGCATTCTTCCTGAAGTAAAAAAGTGATGTGTTTTCCACATTTAAGTATTGGAAAACTATGATTAAAAAACAGACGAGAAAATAAATAAAATACCTCTGCACAAATAATGGCTTAGAGTTTTGTTCTAATGAGTTTTATAAACCGTGCAATTCAGAAAGAATCGTGAGACACTTGACAGTTCGTTATACTCCACAGTAAAACGACGTTGCAGAACGAATGAACAGAATGATCATGGATAAAGTTCGATGTATGTTGTCAAATGCCAACTTACCAAAGTCGTTTTATGCCGAAGCAGCCTCTACTGCATATTTTTTGATCAATCAATATCCATCCGTTGCCATTAGGAAAAAGACTCCACAAGAGGTATGGGTTGGTAATCCTACTAATTATTCTGATTTAAAGATCTTTGGACGTCCTGTATATGATCATGTTGATAATGGAAAATTAGAACCGAGATCCATTAAATGTGTTTTTCTTGGTTATAAAGCAGGTGTAAAAGGGTATAAATTATGGTGTCCTGAAAATAGAAAAGTTGTGATTAGCAGAGATGTTGTTTTTGATGAAACTACTATTCTACCTAATTATCTCTTAAGGACTCTTCCAATAAAGAAAATAAAAAGTAGGTGGAGCATTAGTTTAATATAGAATCTACAACAGAGTCGACTCTTCAAGCCAGTACAAAAATTAAGAATAGAGTTGCTTTTTCACTACAATACTCTATCGCCAAAAACAAAACTAGAAGAGAAATTAAACATCTAAAGAAGTATGTCGAGGCTGATCTAGTTGCTTATGCTTTAAATGTGGCTGAAGATATAGCTGCGAACCAAGAGCCATCTAATTATTCTGAGGCGGTTAGCTGTGAAGACTCAGAAAAGTGGATTTTGCTATGCAAGAGGAGATGGAATCACTCCACAAAAATAGAACATGGGATCTTATGAAACTTCCTAAAGGTAAAAAGGTTGTTCGTTATAAATGGGTGTTTAAAAAGAAAAAAGGGACTCTAGGAGTTGAAGAACCCAGACATAAAGCAAGGCTTATTACAAAGGGTTACAGTCAAATTCCAAGAGTGAACTTCACAAATGTGTTCTCCCCAGTTGTGAAGTATAGTTCGATTCGAGCTTTGCTTGGTATTGTGGCTATGCATGATTTGGAGCTTGAGCAGTTAGATAAAAAAATTGCATTTTGGCATGGAGAACTTGAGGAGGATATTTACATGCAACAACCAAAGGGTTTTATAGTCTCAGAAAAAAAGGAGTATGTTTGTTTGCTGAAAAAGTCTCTTTACGGTTTGAAACAGTCACCAAGACTGTGGTACAAGAGGTTTAATTCCTTTATGACTTCTCATGATTTCAAAAGAAATAGTTTTGAAACTTGTGTTTACTTTAAGAAAAACAGTGATGGTTCTTTTGTGTATCTACTTTTTTATGTTGATGACATGTTGATAGCAGCAAAAGATAAAGGAGAGATAAGAAAGGTCAAAGCCTAACTAAGTGAAGAATTTGAGATGAAAGATTTGGGACCAGCAAAGAATATAGTTGGTATAGAGATTTTCAGAGATAGAAAAGTAAGTAAAAAGTTAGAAGGGGTACATTGAAAAAGTTCTTTGCAGGTTCAATATGCAGAGTGCTAAGCCTGTTAGTACTTCTTTAGCAGCCTATTTCAGACTTTCATTGGCTTTGTCTCTACAATCAAATAATGAGATTGAGTACATGTCACATGTTCCGTACTCTAGTGCAGTGGGATCTCTCATGTATGTTATGGTTTGTTCACGTCTAGATTTATCATATGCAGTCAGTACAGTTAGCAGAAATATGGCGAATCCCAGTAAAGAACATTGGAAAGCAGTTCAATGGATTTTAAGATACTTACGAGGTACTACTGACGTTTGCTTATAGTTTGGAAGAACTAGAGATAGAATCATTGGGTATGTTGATGCTAATTTCGCTGGAGACCTTAATAGAAGAAGATCTTTCACAGGTTATGTCTTTACAATCAGAGGTTGTACAATCAGTTGGAAAGCCACTTTGTAGACTACAATCGCTTTGTCTACCACTGAAGCTGAGTACATGGCGATTACTGAGGCTTGTAAAGAAGCTATTTGGTTGAAGGGACTCTTTAGTGAACTCAATAAAGACCTTCAAATCAGTAGAGTATTTTGTGACAGTTAGAGTGCAATCTTGCTTACAAAAGATCAAATGTTTCATGAGAGAACAAAACACATTGATGTTCGATATCATTTTGTTCGTGATATTATTGCTCGCGGTGATTTTGTTGTGAGCAAAATTAGTACTCATGAAAATCCTGCAGATATGATGACTAAGTCACTTCCTATGACCAAGTTTGAGCATTGCTTAGACTTGGTTGGTGTTCATTGTTGAAGTGAAACCTTTAAGGGGTTTTATGGAAGAGGTGGAGAACTTGTTCGTTGAGAGTTCGCAATGAAGAACTTGTTCATTGAGAATTCGTGTCAAGGCGGAGATTGTTAGAATTAAGTGGCCCGAATCCTTATTTAAATAAAATATCGTGGTAAAATAAAATAAAAGTAAAACCCATATAGAACTACACTTTTTTTATTTTATTTTAGACTAAGGCTTTTTAAACCTTATTAAACTCCATCTATTTTATATTGATTAGAATAAGGTGTTTCAATCTTACTACACTCCTATTAGAATATGGCTTTACAAAGCCTATAAATAGACATAGTCTATTCCTTTTGTATTAATTCGAATTCGACATAGTAACTTTTCTTCTTTTCTACCCGTGGTTTTTTCCCCAAAGGGTTTCCACGTAAAATCTGTGTGTTCTTTATTTTTATTTCTATTTTTTTTTGTGATATATTGTCATTACCGACGTTTTATTTTTTTTACAGTATATGCCAACTTGATAGTCTATCACATTTGACAATCCATGGGAACATATAACACCACACCTTCAATTAGCAATTTTAATTCACTTTCATTTAATGTCAAATGATCGTTTATTTTACGATCTCATTCTCTCTCGAGTCTATTAACTCATTCATTTCCAAATCGGCCCTTAAAGCTCGTTTTTAACTAGTTCACATGATCTTTCACATGCTGTCAATTATCATATTTCATATCTCATGTATATAATAAAAAGTTCAATCACATTTCACATCAATAATCGTTTAGCCAATTTACGTTTTATAACCCCTATTGATAACCTTTCACATGTCCACTCTACATTTCACATTTCACAAGTCCACTCGACTACCTTAGTTTTCCACAACTAAGGATTTTCTCAAATTCACTAATTTGATAACATTTAAGGATAAAGTTTAACCTTACAAATACCCTTAAGGTTTCTACCTAAACCTTAAGACACAAACCCTCTCAAAGAGATACAAAGAAGCAAACAAAAAAAAAATCCTTACAAGATCAAAGTGTTTGCAAATTAAGCTCAATTACAAGGAAAAACACTTAAGCTAATAGAATAGCAATGAAGCTCACAATTGTTTGAAAGAAAAGTATGAAAATATTTGGCACAAAGATTGTTTGATTGATCTTTTTGCATGGATATACTTTATTGTTATTATAGGACCTTTAAAAGATGATATTTATACTCTTTCATTCATTTCCAACTGTTGGGGTTGTTGTTGAAGTTAACAGAGCAGTTGAGATGAAAATACCAGTGCATTTAATTCACTTGCACCAAAAGGTATCGATATTATTTGGAAAAGTATCGATAATTTTAGCATTTAATACCATGATTCAGTGACTGTTAAAATTGATAAAATTGATACTAGGATAAAATTATCGATACCAAATAAAAGGTATCGATATTGGATCAATACTTAATGAATACCTCAAAATGGCAGAATGCTAATTTCATATTGATACTGAAAAATGTATCGATAAAATGTGTCAAAATCGATACCATTTAAAATTTATCGATACCTAACAAAAAGGTATCGATACCGTATCGATACTTGGTAACTCATTTTCAAGTTAGTAGCCTATTTTGGTATCGATTTCTATAAATTTATTGATACCTGACAAAAAATATTGATAGTGGATCGATACTTTTTGACCTAGAGCATTTTTGATTTGTTTGAAAATCTTTTGAAGTGTTGTTTTTAATTTACTTGGCCTTGAAAATTTTTCTAAGTATAAATTTGACATTTTTATATTTTAGAAATAATATTGAAATACAATTTTACCAAGTGTTAATTAAATGATTTTTAATTAAATGATTTTTATTCAAAATATAATATTTATTATATCAAAAGATTTTGTCAAATAAACCTCGGATAAACACTAACTACATGTTTGGTTGAAGGTAATGGCTATGCCATTACATGCCTATTACAAGCCTATTCTGCAGGCCCACATAAACTGACGTGTGGTTTAATGGAATACCCTATTACGGGTGTATTCCATTCCAGGCTTAAGTAGAGATTTTTGAGGATTTCTATTCCCTTCCCTCTTCACCGTTTAGCCATTCATTGCTTGAAGAACCTTATCTAACCCTTACTAAATTCTCACCCTAAAAAAACTCAATCGACAGCCATTTCACGTACCCATCGACTCCGGCATTCCTCCCCTTCATCCAATGTTAGGTAAATATTTTTCCTTCTATTGTTCCTTTCATTTTTCTGTTTGCCTTTTTTTATTACCCACAAACTTTTTCTGCCTATTTTTGTTACTGCTTCCTTCATCATCTTAACTTGAACTTTGTCTTTTTCCTTTTCATTTCTGTTTTATGGTTAAACGGGTGTGTTCCTTACATCTAAGTTTGATTCATCGAAAGAAACAATGGCAGAGCCTTGAAGAAGTATAGTATCTCGACGTTCTCACTAAAACCGATAAAAAAATCAGCGTTTCCAAGCCCAAGAACGTCCCTTCATTCTTGTCCATTTCTGGATTATCTGTTTTTGATCTTTCAACATAAAGGATTACTTTACAACCGTCTCTTTTCTTTATTTTCTATACTGTCTGTTGCTTACTCTTAGCAGAAATCATGTTTTTACAGTTATCAAATTGGAAAATAATAAGACAACTTAATTTAAGCTATACTTGTTATTTGCAGCTTCTGTAAATTGGGTTTGTTAGAACCTTTGAGATTAGTTAAGATGGTTCCTTGAAAATGGTATATTATTTTTGTTGATTTCTCCTACATTTGATGCTTCTTCAATTTTGGATGGAATTACATTTAAGTATTGTCATTGATGTAGATTATGGAGTTGTTGGTATTCACCATGTTGGAATTCTATGTGAAAACCTTGAAAGATCGCTTGAATTTTATCATAATATTTTAAGTATGTAATCTCTTTTCTATACTCATATTATAGATATTGATTTATTTTTGCAAGAAAGAAAGAGAGAAACTGAGCACCTGCTTCTAAATGTTAAATTAGGTCTTGAAATAAATGAGGCTAGGCCACATGATAAGCTTCCATACAGATGTGCTTGGTTGTGGGTGGGTTTTGAGATGATACATTTGATGGAACTTCCAAATCCAGAGCCCTTAATCGGAAGACCAGAACATGGAAGTCGATACCATCATGCTTGTATTTCAATTCGTGATGTATCTAAGCTGCAAGCAATCTTGACAAAGGCAGTAAAATCCTTTTTTCCTTATTCCAGGGTCATCCATGTCAAGCAATATCTCATTGTTTGTTAATAATTTGCCTTGATGGCAGATTCTCATGCAGTTCTGTAGGTTATAATTTGCCTTGTTTGCTTTCTCATTGTTGTTGTTTCTCTACTTATTTTTATTTGAATAGTTTGCCGAGTTGTTTCTATGCATGCACTAATTACGTCCTGCCTACTATATTGTTTAGACTCAAACTTCACTCTTTGCTCCATTCCAGTATTAAGGGGAAAGAAACTTTGTAAAATTTATTGATTTTATGATATATGTTTCTTTTGATTGAATGAATATAGCATTTAGGGTTCTTTTAGTAGATGCAAACTGTAGATGCAAATTTGTTTTTTCTAAATACTTTGATGGGTGCTTCTTTCTCTAACTTAAGGATTCACCTTCTGTTCAATGTGTTTCTTCTCATTGCTTTACTTTATTCAATGTCTACTGGTGTTAGTTTTATAAGGAGAGGAGAAAAATTGACATTACTATTGTCACTTTCATTTATGGAAAAGGTTTTTGAAAGAATGTTCCCATGTATGCAGGGGTTTATTTAAAAGGGTATAATGCTGCGTTGAAGAAGGAAATTCCTGTACTTTCACTTTCTCCTTGCCACTTCAAATTGGTTGCAAATGATAAGGCTATTGGGAATGGACTTGAAATGCCTGATGGTCATAAAACTCATAGGTCACAAAACTCACTCCCAATATCTAGTTCAAGAACCTCAAAGTGGACAAGCCAATGCATATGATCTTTCATTTTGGTAATTTTTTGTGTTTGTAATATTTGGATGTTATAATGACGTGATAGAATGTCATTACAATGTTGTAACTTTTTTATGTTGTGGATTATGACATATAAACTAATGAAATCATGTAACTTTTTGTTAATATATAAATATTATATTTGGATGTGAAATATAATTTTCAAGTTATTTATTACTTCCAATATTTTGTTTTTTTATTGTAAAATAATTAAATTATTTGTTACACTAATGATATTTTAGCAGATGTATTGCAGTTTAAAAATAATAAAGTAGATTATATATTATTTTTATAGTATTATATATTATTTTTTAATTCATATAATAATAATTATATTAATAATTATATTAAATTATATATTATTTTATTAAATTATATTTAATAACAATTAAGTTAAAATATGGTTAAATTATTTATTATTTTTATTAAATTATTTTAATAATAATCTTATTAAAATTTAAAAACAATAACAATAATCATCTACCTAAAAAAATTCTGCTAAGGGTATTCTGGTCATTTTAGTTTTTTTCCTTATGCTATTACAACATCATTCCATTCAACTAAACACAAGAATACTATTACAGTTCTATTCCATTTCATTCAACCAAACAATTGAATTACTGATTACAGCTTTATTCCATTACAGCCCTATTCAATTACAACCCTATTCCATTACATTGAACCAAACGTACCCTAAGAGTAGGCAAATGAATGATCCTAAGCGTCCTATGAAACAACATTTAATAACCTTCAAACATAACTTTTAATAACCATGATTATAGTTTAATTTGTCTTGGGGGAACTGCAAGGGTTTTCTTAACCAAATCCGAGTTAATGCGGAAACATGTTTTTAATGTTGGGCCATGGGCTACTTTTTTTTGGGACCTATAAGATCTTCCTTTTATTTTCACGATTGCTAATGCAAATGTTCAAACCAAGAAAAGCGTTATGTTTCTTTGTGCCTTAACAATTAGAAGTAAATCTGGGAATGGTCTGTACCTGCTATGGTTTAAAGTTGAAAGTTTACTCATTATTTGAGGGTTTAATATAATAACATTGTTTTTATATTTATATCTACACTATATAATTTATATCTGAAACTGCAACTATTTATGACTCAACCACAGATTTTTAATATACCATAAATGTAAACCTCAAAGGTTTCATGAAAACGGGGCTCGGCAAGTATCCAAAATGTTGCACCCCCATTTTAATCTACTAAACGCTTCACACACAAAAGCAAGCCAACAGTGGCTTGAAAGCAGTAATAGGAAGAATGGGAAACTGTTTCTTCAGATAGTTTGCTACTAGATACAACCCCTAAACAAAATATTTGGATACTTCCACTGTGCTGATAAAAGCATCATCATAAACTCTATCCTAGTTTGACAAAAGGTAACTTGGTGATGAAACTGCTTCTTCAAAGTACTTTGTTTCGAGGCCTCAATCTTCTAGCAATACTGTCCATATTAGTTCCAGAAGAATTATGCTTCAGGTTGGCCTTGGACTCCTTCCGTGATGATATGTTTTCTGCAGCCTCATCTGATACACTCTCGTTTGCGCCCAGTAACCCTTGTTCATCACAATCCTTGCCTAGTTGACGCCTTTGCTTCAGTTTTGCAGCATTACTGTCGAGGCTATTTCCAATAGCAGATGCAGGCCTCTTTATAAGATTTGGACTACTCTTTGACACGGCATAGCCTTCATCTACATTTTTGCCAGCACCATCCAAAATTGTCTCATCATGGGTCCGGTCGCTTCCCCACACCTGTTTTAGTCTTCCAGCAATACTGTCAGGGGTTGATGCAATGGAAGATGCATGCTTCTTTTCTGGTCTGGTTTCCAATGTCACAGGACTATCAACAGGTTCTTTGTCAGTGAAATCCAACTCCTTTTCATGTTGACATATGAATTCATCATCTCTCTTGTTCCCGAAATCAAGGTTGATCTTTGTAGACTCCCCTTTCTCAAACTCAGTTTCATTCTTTGAGAATAGCAACGGTTTGCTTGCAGGATTTTGATGGATAATCGAAGTATTTGGTTCTGGGTATGCTTCTTGTTCTTTTTTCTCACTGCTCAAGCCATCCTCTCCAGATTGAGGCTTTGATGTTACAAGCTGATTATTATCGACTGCAGGAGATTCTTCTGAAGGCAATTCCGGAGCTGGAAAGGAAAGTGACCTCTTAGCAGAAACTTGATCAGTATTATCTGGGTTCTTTTCAACATTGGTTTGCACACGCCGGGTTTGGATGAGATAATGTGCAACTGACTTGAAGCCCATTTTTGTTATCTGGAAGGTGGATAAAGAAGCTTAGACCTTTAGAAAATATTAAATGTCTCTGAGCAAAAACATGCACAAAAGATGGGACCTTTTTTTATCAATGCAAATGATGACTTACCTTCCTATAAAGAGAGCCAGTAGGGGCCCATCCTTTTGCTTGCCGGCATAAACTACAGTTGCAAATCCCACGGCAGACCGGGCAAACCCAATTTGGGTTCTCATTGGCTTCAAGCACATGCTCCCCATATCTGCACATTTAGAACGCAAATTAACAACAAAACCACCACTAGAAAGAAATAACTATCTAGAACTAAAAGTTCAGAAAGATTTATAAGATAAGATTCTAGCCAAAAGCTAGAAACATCAATATTTAGTGACATATGAACGGATATCTACAACTGCAGGACAAAACGAAGGACAGAGGTTAAGTAAGGCATACACATTAACAAAATTTCATACCTCATGTATAAACAATCTCCACAGAACTGTCCTTGGACCATATTGCATTTGCTACAGTTAGTACGATGACCAAGTGTTTTCTGCCTGCAACATAGCATTTTCCATCTTGTGACTAAATGAGATCAATTTAACAGCTTAGAGTCATGGTACAACATTTTCAGAAGTAATATACGAATAAAATATTATTTTCAAACAATGAATAATTGGTGCTGACCAATGTGGAAGCAGAAAAAAGAAGAAAAGGTAAGAAGATTGTCACAATTCACAATTCAAATGTTTCTCAAATTAACAAAGTAATAGTTACAAACTGAAAGGCTATCATACAATTTAAACCAAGTTAATGTCTATAGTTCTTATGTGACCATTGAAAATGATCAGATCAGAGGCAATGTGACTTAGGGCAGAACAAATAATCAAGCAAAGGATCCTGCGTCTCAACACAGCTACAAGTGATTACAAGGAATTCAGATCAAAAGCAGTTTAAAAAGGGATAGTTCCTTCTCAAGCTCACATTCATTTTCGGAAGATGAAGGCAAAGAAACTAGAAAACTGAAAATTTGTATCGCCTAATCAAACTGTTCGCTTTTAGTTGAGCATGAAGTTAAAACTATTAATGTTGGCGGATAAGAATTGAAATTTGTTGTGCAGCCATATCATATTTCCATAGAAGATATAATGCAGATGGAATAAGAAAGATTCCTAGACCTGCATTGATGACAAGTCTTTCCTTTGACGGAATCATAAATCCGTCTGCCATCACGTCCATATCCGTCCACAAAAAGTGACCAGCTCCTCTCAGTGTTACCCAAAAGCTTCTCATGCGCTTCTGTATACACCTCTGATTTCCCTAGCTTCAGTTCCACATCCTCGAAAAGCTCTTCTTTTTTTGCCGAAACTGCCTCTGAATAGATCACTGGAGTAGTATTTTGCAACCTAACCAAATCCATCAAAATATCAATTAGTTCTGAACTTGCAATATTATCCGAAATTATAAGCTTCTTCCTTTATTTTCCTTTTTTTTTTTTTAAGGAAAAAGAATATAAAAGGTATCTTTCTTTTTTTCTTTCATAGAGATTTTGGTAGTGTCTGCTTCTACTTAGGTCCAATGGGTATTAAAAAAGCCATATGGAAATAAAATACACAAGGGCAACAATGAAATCACCTCGAGGAGCGGCGGAGTTGGTCAGATGACGGAAAGGGAGAAGACAGAGGGGTAACTGGCGGCTTACCGCCAACACGAGGACGGCCGCGCCTTGAAGAGAGGCGAGGAGTGGAGTTGAGGAGGGAGTTGGAGAGGTCTTTGAGACCAAGCTGCTGCATCCTTTGAAGGTTTTCTTTGATCCGTTCTTCTCTGGACTGCTCATACAATGAGATTTTAGGGGTTTGGATTTTGCTGTCATTGTGGGGTTGTAGATGATATTGCTGATCAGAGTTGTTTGGTGAGGATTCAAGTGGTTGGGTCTCGTTTCCTATTGCTGCCATTGTTCTCTGCTTCTTTCTCTCTCTCTTGCTTTGGTGCCTCTTTTCAAGGTCTCTCGAGTCTCAACGGTCAAGTTTCCAGCCCCTTATGGTAAGTGGGCAACAGGGAGACCGAGAGTTGGCCAGTAAATTAATTAATTAATTAATTAAAATTATATTGTACTATTTTAGTATTTTCCATAAAACAAATATTTATTATTTTAACATTCCATTATAGGTGCTGATAATATATATATATATATATAAAGATAATATTTAGAATTAAGTATAATCTTTTATTAATTTATAAATAAAAAAATAACACGTTTTAATATACTTAAATCATTATATTGACAATAATATTCATATTAGGCTCCATTTGTTTGTCAGTAAAATATTTTTCGAAAAATAATTTTTGAAAAATAATTTATTTTTCTGAAAATAATTTACTTTTCTGGTGTTTGGATGAATGTGTGTAAAATATTTTCTGTTGTTTGACAGATTTCCTAAAAATATTTTTTGAAAAAGTTATTTTTACATATATTAATAAATTTATATTTTAAATTATTTTTACATATATTGCAATGATTTATTTATAAATAAATAAATCAAATTAAATATATAATAATACTCAATTATTAAGCTACAATATTAACCGTCATAAATTGAAAACAACAAAATTCTATTCACATTTTTTCAGATAAACGTCAAACACAAATACTTTAAGAAGAAAAAGAGAAACCCCTATGATATAGGTTTTCCTTGTATACATAATGGAAGTTTATTAGCTTAATATTGATGACCACAAAAACTTTATTGTTCATCAATTTAATTTAATAGAGAAATTATTTTTTCTCAGACAAATGTATAATTTGAAGACAATGAAACTAGGAGTTCAAGTCAAAGCTCAAAGCCTTGTATGAATATACAATCAGTGACAAGGAACCAATTAATATCCTAAGAAAGCTGTTCTATATTGGTACAGGCTTCAACTTCTGCTAATTGTGTAAAATCCAATATGACATCAGCAACTGGGAATGATAGGCCTAGATTCTTTCCATATTCATACATTTGCTTTATTACACTACGATCAGCTCCACTGAAAATGGCGGCTCCCTTGGTACTAGCTGCAATCAATAAAGCTGTTTTGTAATAACTCTTTAGCAAATAGTCCTCAAGTTTGACATCATAGTCAAACAAACTCGATGCCTGCTTAATCTCACCACTTGCAAAATCCTTAATAACTTGCAATATCATTAATGAGGATACACTTGAGACTACCAATTTGCTACAGTTTCACTCTTAAACACCACCACAACTACCAATTTCCTATAAATGTACAAAGAACATGGATGCCCCACATTTACTGTAACGCTCCCACGCCCGAGACCATCGCCGGAGTCGAGCATGAGGTGTTACTAAGCTTAATTTAACATTTTTAGAACTTTAGATTATTTGTTTCTACATTCACAGCTTTTAAGCTACTTGCGTCACAGTCACAAGAAAAATCATATCTCGAGTTACGAAACTCGAAACCAAGATCCGTAAATTTTCCTTGAATCTAGACTCATATACCTATCTACTAAATTTTTTCTATAATTTTTGGTTGAGCCAATTAGTACAGTTTATTAGTTAAAGTTACCCCTGTTTTAGGACTTTACTGGTTTGACCTCTGTTTACTACGAACCACATTTCTCTCTGTACAAAATTCATATGACTATGAGGTTTGTTTCTACTAAAACTAGACTCAATAAGGATTCTGAGGATATAAAATACACCACCTAATTATATCTTTACAATTTATGGTGAATTTCTAAAGTTGGAATAGGGGATTCAGAAACTGCTACGACCCTGTTTCACTAAAATTCAAATATCTTTTAACATATAATTCCTTTACCTGTTTCATTTGTTTCATGTGAAACTAGACATAATAAGCTTCAATTTGATATATAGTCCATCACTAGATTCAATTTCTATGATTTTTAGTAAATTTTCAAACTCGCATCTGTGTTGCTGCAGTATTCTGTTTATGGCAATTTCATCCTTTTTATGAGTTTTTATGCACTAAGTATCTTAATAATTTTCCTTAACCTCAAACATAATCTAAACTAACCATTTTCATAATTTATCATTATCAAACATTTTCTCAACCATTCTATCACCATATCATAAGATCATTTACACAAAATAGGTATATTGCTATACATGCCATACTTAATTTTACAAACCATTTACCAAAAGTCTTCCTGATAGTGTGGTGAGCCTTCGACCTATCCCGACTCACGAGTTGGCTTGTCCAAAACTACAATGAGTAAGAAGGAAGGAGTAAGCATAAATGCTTAGTAAGTTCATATGCAAATAATAAGTAACATAACAAACATTCATACCAATCAACATTAGCATGCATCACTAAAACACATATCACATTTCTAATCATTTTTCATCATCTTATTACCTTATCGTGATTGTATCAATACTCAACCCGAGGGTTAAATACATACCTGTCCAAAATATCCATTTCACATCACTTACCAATACGTCTCTTTACATCTCGAATATTCCTCCAATTGAGTAGAACTTCACCCGTTGAACACATCGGAATATAATTCGGATACATGGATAACTTGCACATAAGTGCCATATATGCAAACAAGCAATTATGTAACCCGCCCATAAGCGAACTCGGACTCAACTCAACGAGCTCGGGCGTTCGCATCCATAAGTGAACTCGGACTCAACTCAACGAGCTCGGATGCCTAGTTACATCTCTTGAACTCGGACTCAACTCAACGAGTTCGAACATTCGCATCCATAAGTGAACTCGGACTCAACTCAACGAGTTCGGATGCTCAACCATCCTAGTGACATGTCACTTGTATCCTAATCTATTCCTAAGGTTCAAACGGGATTTTCCTTGAACACATATCCTTGCCGTCTTCCGTAGAATGCCGAAAATCAATACTCGGTAACAATTATATTTAACAAGTAGCTCACATAATTTACATATTATTTGAAATTAACCACAAAGCATACATTTCATAATAAAATTCAGCATCACATATATTTAACATCACTAACTTAAAAATAACAATTATGCTACATTATTTACACATGAACTTACCTTGGTACCAAAATACAAAGATTTTGCAATTTAGTCCACAATCTTTTCTTTTCCCGATTGAGAGGTCGATTCCACGTCTTTCTTGATCTAAAATAACACATTTAGCTTATTTAATACTCACATTATCAAGTTAATCCTTAACTCAAATTTTGGCAAAATTACAATTTTACCCCTAAACTTTTGCATATTTACATTTTTGCCCCTAGGCTCAGGGATTAAACTTTATTCCTTATTCTTATGTTTTATGACATGCTGATCATTTTTCCCTTCTATGGTAACATCAAATTCACACTCTAACATGTACTTATGACTATTAGGTATTTTTCTACCGATTAAGCCCTTTTACTCGTTTTGCTTAAAATCTAGTAGTACAAGTTGTCTAACATAATTTAAAACTTCATATTCTATCATAAAACATCAGAATACACAAATTTCACCTATGGGTATTTTTCCAAATATAAACCCTAGGTTAAATTATTGCTAACATAAGCTTAATCGAGTTATCGGGATCTCAAAACGTAAAAATCATTAAAAAGGGGGCTCGAGAATCACTTACTATGAAGCTTGAAAGTTGAAGAAACCCTAGCTATGGTAAGAGTGAAGTTTCAGCAGCAACTAAATGGGAAGATGACTATTTTGTGTTATTTTTCCCATTTTATTTCATTTAATATCAAAATGACCAAAATGCCCTTACTACTAAACTTTCCAAAAATTCCTTCCATGTCCTAATTTTGTCCATGAACTTAAAATTGGTCAAATTGCTATTTAAGACCTCCTAATTAATATTTTCAATGCAATTTCATACTAGAAACTTCTAGAATGCAAGTTTTGCAACTTATTCGATTTAGTCCCTACTTTCAAATTAAGTATTTTATGCATAGAATTTCTTCACGAAATTTTCACACAATCATGTAATCATATCATAAACCTCAAAATAATTATAAAATAATTATTTCTATCTCGATTTGTGGTCACGAAACCACTATTCGATTAGGCCCTAATTCGGGATATTACAACTCTCCCCCTTTAAGGATTTTCGTCCTCGAAAATCTTACCAGTAAAATATGATGTGAGTATTGATTTCTCATAGTTTCTTGGATTCCCATGTAGCTTCTTCTATTCCATGCCTTTGCCACAACACATTCACAAGTGCAACATTTTTATTCCTTAGTTGTTTGACCTCTCGAGCTAAAATCTTAATCGGTTCTTCTTCGTAGGTCATATCTGGTTGTAGTTCAATTTACATCGGTGAAACTACATGTGAAGGATCCGAACGATACCGGCGTAACATAGATACGTGGAACACATCATGAATCTTCTCTAATTCGGTGGTAATGCTAGCCGATATGCTCTGGGTCCAACTTTTTCAATTACTTCATACGGCCCAATAAAACGTGGACTTAATTTGCCCTTCCGTCCAAATCTAAGGACTTTCTTCCACGGAGACACCTTTAAAAATACTTTATCACCAACTTGAAATTCAATGTCTTTTCGTTTTAGATCTGCATAAGATTTACTGTCTATCTGAAGCGACTTGCAAACAATCTCGAATTACTTTCACTTTTTCTTGATTTCTTTTATTAGATCAACTCCATAAATCGATTTTCCTTGAGTTCATCCAATACAAAGGCGTTAAACACTTACGACCATACAATGCTTTATAAGGTGCCATTTTCAAGCTCGTCGATAACTATTGTTGTAAGCAAATTCTACCAATGGCAAATATCTTTCCCAACTTCCTTGAAATTCCAATACATAACATCGAGCATGTCTTCAAGAATCGAATTATTCTCTCGATTGTCCATCGGTTTGTGGATGAAAAGCGATCTTGAAATTTAACTTTGTACCTAACACGTCTTGCAATTTTTGCCAAAACGTGTGAGTAAACCTTGGATCTCTATCTGAAATAATCGACAATGGTATTCCATGTAATCTAACAATTTCTCTAATATACTGATTCAGCCAACTTGTTAAGAGAATAATCCGTGCGTCTTACAGGAATAAAATGAGCCGACTTAGTTAATCACATCAACTATTACCCGGATGGCATCTTTCTTTCCTGAGTCAATGGCAATCCTGAAACAAAATCCATAGTAATCCGATCCCATTTCCATTCGGGAACCATAATAGGTGAAGTAATCCCGAAGGCACTTGGTGTTCAACTTTCACTGTTGACAAATTAAGCATTTGGACACAAACTCGATATATCTCTTTTCATTCCATTCCACCAATACATTTTCTTCAAGTCATTATACATTTTATACTACAGGTGAATCGAGAAATAACCACTATGTGCTTCTGTAGGATCTTTTGAATCAATTCCTCATTCTTTGGTACACAAATCCGATCTTTAAACATTAAGCACCCATCGAACCAATTAAAATCGACTCAGTATCAACTTCACACTGTTTTCTCTTGGCTTGCAAATCTTGATCATCTTTTGAGCTTGAAATCTCTTGTAAAAACTTCGTTTTACTCTTAGCTCTACTAGAATCGAACCATCATCGACACTTTCAACTGAGTGTTCATAACTCTCAAAGCAAACAACAACTTTCTGCTCAAAGCATCAAAGCAACTACTAATTCGCTTTTCCGGATGATAATCAATAACAAGCTCGTAATCTTTCAATAATTCCAACCATCTTATTTGTCTTAAATTCAAGTCTTTTGTGACATCAAGTACTTAAAATTTTATGGTCGGTATATACCGGCACTTTTCACCATACAAATAATGTCGCCAAATTTTCAAAGCAAACACCACCGCAGACCAATTCCAAATCGTGAGTAGGATAATTCCTCTCATGAGGTTTTAAGCGCCTCGAAGCATATGCCACCACTTTTCCTTCTTGCATGAGCACACACCCCAAACCATTTAGAGAAGCATCACTATACACCACAAATTCTTTACGATTCAGTTTGTACTACTAACACTGCGGTGCCTCTGTTAATAACTTTTCAATTCTTCAAAACTCTGTTGACATTCTTCCGTCCATTCAAATTTAACATCCTTTCGAGTAATTTAGTTATAGGAGCAGCAATTATAGAAAATCCATTTACAAACCGCCGATAATACCCAGCTAGCCCCAAGAAACTTCTAACTTGATTTACATTTTTGGTGGCTTCCAATCAACAATGGCTGAAATTTTACTAGGATCAACCCGTATACCATCACCAAAACAATATGACCCAAAAATCCAACTTCCCGTAGCCAAAATTCACTTTTACTAAACTTAGCATACAACTTTGCTTATCTCTCAAAGTTTGCAAAACTATCCTCAAATGCTCAACATGCTCTGTATCATCTTTTGAATAAATTAAAATATCATCTATAAACACCACAACAAATTTGTCCAAGTATGGTGAATATGCGATTCATTAAATCCATAAACATAGCAGAGCATTTGTCAACCAGAATGGCATAACTAAAAATTCATAATGACCATACCTTGTTCTAAAAGCGATTTTAGGCACATCCGACTCTTTTACTCGCAGATTGGTAATACCTGATCTCAAGTCAATCTTTGAAAACCATGTCGCTCCTTTTAGGCGATCAAATAAATCATCAATTCTTGGCAACGGATATTTGTTTTTGATTGTCACCTTGTTTAATCAAGCGATAATCAACATACAACCTCATAGAACCATCCTTCTTTTTCACAAATAACACGGAGCACCCCAAGGTGAAAAACTCGGTCTCACAAAACCTTTATCAGTCAACTCTTGCAACTGCGACTTTAATTCCTTCAACTCTGCCGGTGCCATTCTATACGAACAATCGAAATCGGGGTGTTCCTGTATCAAATCAATACCAAATTCTACTTCCCTGACTGGAGGCAAACCCGGCAATTCTTCTGGAAATACGTCCGCAAATTCACACACAACCGGCACTGATTCAACTTTCTTTTCAATTTCTTTTGTATTAATTACATACGCCAAATAAGCTTCATAACCCTTTCTCAGATATCTTTGAGCCGACATTGAAGAAATCACACTAGGTAATGCCTCTGATTTATCTGATTCAACCCGCAGAGTTTCACCGTTTTCACACTTTAATTCTATAACCTTTTCTTTGCAATTTACTATAGCATCATGCAATGTCAACCAATCCATACCCAAAATAACATCAAATTCATCAAACGGCAGCAACATCAAATCGGTAGGAAAAAGTAATGACCCGAATCATTAAAGGACATTTCTTACATACTTTATCAACAATCACACATTTGCCTAACGGATTCGACACTCTAATCATAAATTACATGTTCTCAACAGTATATTCATACTAGACACCAGTTTCATGCACACATATGAATGAGTAGAACCGGGATCAATCAAAGCAATAACATTAACATTATAGAGAGAAAATGTACCGGTAATCACATCAGGTGAGGAAGCATCTTCACGCGCTTTAATAGCATAAGTTCTAGCGGAGCCCTTCCTTCAGTCTAAGCTGGTGCATCTCTGGCTACATTCTTCTTTGCTTTGCTTCGCTCCCAGCTTTTCTTGGATATCTTCCTCTCGAATCCACCCCACTTGTTTTTGTATTCTCAAATTTTTCTTTTTCAACTCTCTGCAGGCGATCTCTAATAAAATGATCCGGAGAACCACATCGAAAACATTCATTTGCTCTACGGACCAAAATGATTTCTACCACACCGCTGCGGCACTTTTCGGGTTTAACAAATCTCGAGTTCCCTACCTACACCGGTTAGTAGTCCGGGATTTAGGACCCACATTTTGCTTCTTATAATTCCCATATGATTGCCCAGCTGAAGCTTGGGAACGAGGATTCATATTCCTTGACTTTCCAGGTTGCTGTGAAAATGAACTGCTCATCGGTCTTTTCCTCCAATTTCTAGTATCAGCCTCTACCTTTTTCTTTTCTTTAAGTAATTCTTCAGCCTTACAAGCCCGATCAACCAATACTACCATTTCTTTTAATTCAAGAATTCCAACAAATACCTTGATGTCTTCGTTGAGCCCGTCTTCAAATCGTCGGCACATCTTGGCCTCTGTAGCAACATACTCTCTGGCATACTTACTTAATCGAGCGAACTCTCTTTCATATTACATGCTAGTCATATTACCTTGCTTCAACTCAAGAAATTCTTTACGCTTCGATCAATAAATCTTTCACTAATATATTTCTTCCAAACTCTTCTTGAAAGAATTCCCAAGTTATTTTCTCTTTGGTACCATCGAAATCAAAGTCTTCCACCAATTATAAGTGAATCCTCAACAAAGATATAGCGCATTTCAAACATTCTTCAGTGTGTACAAGATAATTCGTCAAATACCCGATAGAATTTTCAAGCGAAACTCTGCTTTCTCGGCATCATCATCAATATTTGCTTTAAATTCTTGACCCCTTGCTTGCGAATTCTATCAACTGGAGTTCTGTGAAATTTCATCGATCCATACCTTGAGGCGTCGAGTGCAGGTTGAGGAATTGGGGAGGTGGGGAGGTTGTACATTTGGGTTCGTCTGAGCGAACTCGAGTGTACCATGCACTCATCATTTGGAGAAAGGCTTCCCGACCCTTTCTCCTCCTCCTGACCAACGATGGGAGGTGGATTTTCAGTCGTATTGCTCCTTCAGCCGGAGCTGGCGCATTACTCTCTACTTCATCTGCCACAGCTGGATCGGGATCCATTTACTATAAAAAAAATCATTTAAAAGGTCAGAAGTCGTCACACTATCACAATTTATACATATGGCATGTATAGCAAAATCCGTACATACAACACGTAGTCCGAGAACCGACTAAACCTGCTCTGATACCACTAAATGTAACGCTGCCACGCCCGAGACCATCGCCGGAGTCGAGCATGAGGTGTTACTAAGCTTAATTTAACATTTTTAGAACTTTAGATTATTTGTTTCTACATTCACAGCTTTTAAGCTACTTGCGTCACAGTCACAAGAAAAATCATATCTCGAGTTACGAAACTCGAAACCAAGATCCGTAAATTTTCCTTGAATCTAGACTCATATACCTATCTACTAAATTTTTTCTATAATTTTTGGTTGATCCAATTAGTACAGTTTATTAGTTAAAGTTACCCCTGTTTTAGGACTTTACTGGTTTGACCTCTGTTTACTACGAACCACATTTCTCTCTGTACAAAATTCATATGACTATGAGGTTTGTTTCTACTAAAACTAGACTCAATAAGGATTCTGAGGATATAAAATACACCACCTAATTATATCTTTACAATTTATGGTGAATTTCTAAAGTTGGAATAGGGATTCAGAAACTGCTACGACCCTGTTTCACTAAAATTCAAATATCTTTTAACATATAATTCCTTTACCTGTTTCATTTGTTTCATGTGAAACTAGACATAATAAGCTTCAATTTGATATATAGTCCATCACTAGATTCAATTTCTATGATTTTTAGTAAATTTTCAAACTCGCATCTGTGTTGCTGCAGTATTCTGTTTATGGCAATTTCATCCTTTTTATGAGTTTTTATGCACTAAGTATCTTAATAATTTTCCTTAACCTCAAACATAATCTAAACTAACCATTTTCATAATTTATCATTATCAAACATTTTCTCAACCATTCTATCACCATATCATAAGATCATTTACACAAAATAGGTATATTGCTATACATGCCATACTTAATTTTACAAACCATTTACCAAAAGTCTTCCGGATAAGTGTACTGAGCCTTCGACCTATCCCGACTCCTGAGTTGGCTTGTCCAAAACTACAATGAGTAAGAAGGAAGGAGTAAGCATAAATGCTTAGTAAGTTCATATGCAAATAATAAGTAACATAACAAACATTCATACCAATCAACATTAGCATGCATCACTAAAACACATATCACATTTCTAATCATTTTTCATCATCTTATTACCTTATCGTGATTGTATCAATACTCAACCCGAGGGTTAAATACATACCTGTCCAAAATATCCATTTCACATCACTTACCAATACGTCTCTTTACATCTCTCGAATATTCCTCCAATTGAGTAGAACTTCACCCGTTGAACACATCGGAATATAATTCGGATACATGGATAACTTGCACATAAGTGCCATATATGCAAACAAGCAATTATGTAACCCGCCCATAAGCGAACTCGGACTCAACTCAACGAGCTCGGGCGTTCGCATCCATAAGTGAACTCGGACTCAACTCAACGAGCTCGGATGCCTAGTTACATCTCTTGAACTCGGACTCAACTCAACGAGTTCGAACATTCGCATCCATAAGTGAACTCGGACTCAACTCAACGAGTTCGGATGCTCAACCATCCTAGTGACATGTCACTTGTATCCTAATCTATTCCTAAGGTTCAAACGGGATTTTCCTTGAACACATATCCTTGCCGTCTTCCGTAGAATGCCGAAATCAATACTCGGTAACAATTATATTTAACAAGTAGCTCACATAATTTACATATTATTTGAAATTAACCACAAAGCATACATTTCATAATAAAATTCAGCATCACATATATTTAACATCACTAACTTAAAAATAACAATTATGCTACATTATTTACACATGAACTTACCTTGGTACCAAAATACAAAGATTTTGCAATTTAGTCCACAATCTTTTCTTTTCCCCGATTGAGGTCGATTCCACGTCTTTCTTGATCTAAAATAACACATTTAGCTTATTTAATACTCACATTATCAAGTTAATCCTTAACTCAAATTTTGGCAAAATTACAATTTTACCCCTAAACTTTTGCATATTTACATTTTTGCCCCTAGGCTCGGGATTAAACTTTATTCCTTATTCTTATGTTTTATGACATGCTGATCATTTTTCCTTTCTATGGTAACATCAAATTCACACTCTAACATGTACTTATGACTATTAGGTATTTTTACTGATTAAGCCCTTTTACTCGTTTTTGCTTAAAATCGAGTAGTACAAGTTGTCTAACATAATTTAAAACTTCATATTCTATCATAAAACATCAGAATACACAAATTTCACCTATGGGTATTTTTCCAAATATAAACCCTAGGTTAAATTATTGCTAACATAAGCTTAATCGAGTTATCAGGATCTCAAAAACGTAAAAATCATTAAAAACGGGGCTTAGAATCACTTACTATGAAGCTTGAAAGTTGAAGAAACCCTAGCTATGGTGAGAGTGAAGTTTCAGCAGCAACTAAATGGGAAGATGACTATTTTGTGTTATTTTTCCCATTTTATTTCATTTAATATCAAAATGACCAAAATGCCCTTACTACTAAACTTTCCAAAAATTCCTTCCATGTCCTAATTTTGTCCATGAACTTAAAATTGGTCAAATTGCTATTTAAGACCTCCTAATTAATATTTCAATGCAATTTCATACTAGAAACTTCTAGAATGCAAGTTTTGCAACTTATTCGATTTAGTCCCTACTTTCAAATTAAGTATTTTATGCATAGAATTTCTTCACGAAATTTTCACACAATCATGTAATCATATCATAAACCTCAAAATAATTATAAAATAATTATTTCTATCTCGAATTTGTGGTCACGAAACCACTATTCCGATTAGGCCCTAATTCGGGATATTACATTTACACATGCACTTATTGTATATACTGAAATAGAAACTATGTCTCGTGCCCTTATACATGTGTATGGAAGGCTGCAACCATAGCCTCAATTATCCCAAAGAAAATAATCACAGTAAATACAACCAATGCAAGTGCTATGAATTTGAAACCTGTAGAGAGCTCTAAGCATCAACCTGTTTGAAGAAATGGACGCGCCTTTTACTCGCAGCAAAACTCTAGGAAGCCACTGGTTCGAACTTAAACGTGGCCTACTTGAACTACTTACACAAACTGGTTGCTGCATTACAAAGACAAATACATTATAGCATTTCTCTGAAAGACACTCAAAATATTCATTACTGAAGAAGAGGTACTAGCAACACTAGTCCAATGCACTTTAACTGTTAAGTAATTTCCCTAAAGTAAAAGCAAATCACAAAGTAATGCAATATCAAGCAATCTTATCTATCTATATACATATTATATGTTATTAGATGAAATTTACAGCAATTTAGCTTAGGGCTCAGAACTCAGATAAAAATTATCCAGGAAATTTTACATTACATAACTACTTTTGTTCATAAACGAATATAGAACCAAAACCACATGAATGTTGATTGAAATTCAGCACCTCCCACTTTTCTTTTTATACTTTTCATTCGTTTGAGAAAGAAATTGATAATCACGGGAACTTAACCACCACTTGAAAAAGGTTCAAGCATCTAAAGATGGACAAAGAATTCAAATATTTACAAGGAAGAACAAACCCGAAAGTGGAACTCAAAGAGAGCAAACTGAAAACCCACAGAAGATCAGAGATCAAAGAAGATAAAATCACTGGATGATGAAAAAATCAAAACAGAGAAAGAGCAGATCGAAATGGAAGTATTCAAACCATTTCTCGATGCAAAGAAAAATGCAGTAATTTTATCTCAAGCTAGTAACAGAAATATATATATGGAAGAACAAGAAGTAATAATAAAACAAAACAGCAAACGTAAAAGAAAAAAGAACCGCTAGGTTTTCATTAGTCCACATATACACATTACACAGGCATAAGAACATGATCTATGATCCGTAATATCCAGATTTATCTTACAATCAGCTCTCAGCATTAAATTTTCTTTCAACAGATAAATACTCAACTTCCACACCTATTATTAACTCTAAAAAATCCATTGCTACAAGTAAAAAAACTATATACAACTGCAAATCCTTTCTAATTGTGCGAAAAACAGAAAACATTCCTCATTGTTACCAAACAAGGATCGATCTCAGTTTCTTTGAATAATAAAGGATATCTAATTTTAGCATCATTCTATTACAACATAGGTTGAATCAAATTCCAAATCCAAAAAAAGGAAAAACTCATTTTCTAACTATGAAGGACTAGAAAAGGAGCATAAATTACAATACTAATCATTAACAATAAAGAAGTAGCATATCTAATAATCCAGAAAATATTGATAAATCTAGAACAAAGCAAACAAAAAAATTATCAAGCATGATTATTTTAAATTAGGTCTCATGAGCTAAACTCTTCTATATTTCACACATAAAAAATCAAAATTAAAGAGAATTAAAGAAAACCCAGAACCCAAACACCATTCAGATGAATTATACCCAAAAAAGAGGTCTGAATTTACATTAAAAACCGGAACTTTCAGACAAAAAAAAATAGAGAGAAAGAAAAATGGAGATACCTATATGAGATGGGAAAACGGGATCAGCGAAGACATTGATGCATAAGATACATAAAACTGCTGCTACCAACGTAATAAACAACCTCATTTTCCCCCCATTTGGAGAGATATTACTTTCAATTCAAAATTCAATATTTAACCCCGCAATTATTCTCTTTTTTTTTTCCTTCTCTAAATTGAAGCTAAAAATATTCGATTATGAAGAAAAAGAACATAAAGAGTCGGTATCCAGGGCTGGTGAAGATAACGATGAGAGGTGGGTTAATGGACTAGAAGTGAAATTATGACCTAATGGGTTCATTTGTGTTAATCAAGCTCGGGAATTTCAGGCATAAAATCAGGAATTTCAGGCAAACGTAAAAGATGAATATGAAGAGAGATCAACAACGAAAAGAACAAAAACCTAGAAGAGAAGATGAAGAACGGAAGAAGTAAAAGGAATGAAGAACGAAAGAAGGAAGAAGAAGAAGGAGCTTACCTGATGAAGGAGGAACAGGAAAATGTCTTACACAAATGAAATCCGTAAGACATTTTCCTAAATTAAGGGCCTCTTTTACCGTGTTTTGTAATTGATTTTACTTGAGGAAAATATTTTTAGCCTAAACAAACACAGAAAAGGCTGAAAAGCTTTTCCTGAAAATATTTTACTTCAAAATAAACGGATCATTAAATAAATTAAAACAATTTTTAAATTCACTACCACATTATCAGGATATCAAATATAAATATAAATATAAATATAAGAATGGATTTTTATTAGCTAGAAAGAAAAGAATTCCACAACTAGGACATTTGAAATATAATTAAAAATAAATAAATAGATACATCTTAGATGGGATTATTATCAATTTCCATTATACGATTAGTAGAAAGAAAAAAAATTCCACAAGTAGTATATTTATCTTTAAAATACGCTTAAAAAATAAATAAATGGACACATATCCCCTGCTAATAATCTCAACTTAAAAAATTTTTATCAAATAATAGTTTACCCAATAATAATTCTATCAGAATGTGGAGTTTGAAGTAACTAAATTAAAGCCCATTATGATTTCACCTGGAATGAGTGGGCCTAACCATACATCTCAAAGTAAAAATGATGAAAGCAAGATGAGGTTAGAGGAGAAAAGCCTTGATATCTTGACGGGGGATTGCTTTCATTTGGGCTTTTGAATCCTCAAATATTAGCCCAAAATAATAGCAAGTAAGCTTTGAAACTCATGAAGAATAGTAAGTAATTGAAAAATTATAAGAGGAATAAAACCCACTTGAGATGTATAATTATGATGCGAGGGCACCTTATCACTCTTGCATTCCTTTGTGTATAATGTATTTCGATGGTCTTGAACCAATATGTAACACCTCGTACCTACTTCAGAGGCCCATTCTAAATATGAATCATTACATCTGTTAGTGGAACAACTCGATCAATCAATTATTCATCTAAATTTCATTTAAATTTAAGTTATATGCATACATATTAATGTTTCAAACATTTTTACATCACTACAAACAAAAATTTATTGAAAAAGAACAAAGATAACAAAACATGCCCTTACATCTCGAGACAATAAGTTAATGTCTCGAGATATTAGTCCCCTAAAACCAAATTTTGAATTTGTTTTGCAGGTCTTGAGACTTAGGGGTTATGTTTCGAGACCTATCCTCATGTCTCGAGACTTAGGGGTTATGTCTAGATACCTAGTCGCCTGTCTCAAGATTTTGGATCTTTAAGGTGAAGTTTAGCTATTGACTTCGAATGTCTTAAGACAAATGACCTTTATCTCGAGACTTACCTGCCATGTCTCAAGACTTGTTCTCTAAAAATCATCCTATCTTGAGATAGTTCGTTCTGTCTCAAGACCTAGTGCTCAAAACTACAGATAAAGGCTAAAAAGTGAAGAAAACTTAACAAAAACATGCTCAAAACATACCCAAATGACCCGAAATGATACCAAACGTATAGGCAACATATTTAATTCTAAAACACACACCTCTAACTAGGGATGACAATAAGGTCGAGCGATTTTTTGCCCACCTCAAACCCCTTTGGTTGTAAGTAGTGCTATTTTGAGAAAATATGAGTTGGATTTTATAGAATAAATAAAATGTGATTTATTAACATTAGTAGAGAATGTGGTAGAAAATCAAAGAAAATTTAAAAGATTGATATACTGATAAATATTAATATAGGGTATAGACTAATTTGTAAAGTTGTGAAAAGTGTTAAGGTTAAAGTGTGAAATCTAAAGTATAAAAGGATGAAATTGAATTGGTGAAAATGTAAAAAGACAAGGAGTGTGATTTTACCAAAATGCATAGTGACTCAAGAGAGGAATTTTAAAGATTTTTAATGGGCAACAAGGCAATTAAGCATAAAGATAATTATTAGATTAAGAAAAATTAAAGAAATAAAGAAATGTTGTCATAATGTGGGGCATTAGATGTAATGAGAAATTGAAGAGTCAATTTAGCCATTGAAAGTGGATTATGATCGTGTCATAATATCTTAATTTATATTATTATATTATTATTTAGAATATTTTAAACAAGTATGAAGAACTTTCTCTATAATTTTTCTTCTTTTCTCATGTCTCCACCATTGTAGAAGAAAGATTTTTTTTCTTTTTTTTTTCCAATCTAGTCCCTAATCACTATTAAGGACCCCTCTAAGATAAAAATCATCAATTTCTCATGGGAAACCTTAGTAAGATCAAGGTACCCATAAGCTAGCACCGTATTTATTTTGATTAGTTGAGCATGAAATTATTATATACAAGTATTTTGATTTGTCATGTTTTGTGATATTGATGTGAAATTAAAAGAAAGATAAGAAAGAGGTTGCAAGAAGTGTGGACAAAGGAAAATAAATACATAAAGCTTGAAGGAAGATAGAAAGAAGTACAACCTAGTCAATATATGTAAATACTTTTTGAATCCTTCTTACCATATAAAAAGGTCAAGTGTAAAATTACTAATTCAATAGTTATGTTAATTTTATGAATTTGATAACTACATATGTAAATATAAATTTATAAATGAGAAAGAAATTATGAGAAGCAATAATATGAAAAAAAAAAAAGAGAAAATGATTAATTGTTATTTATGTGCATGCTTTGATATGTGGAATTGAGGGCTACTTTGTAAAGTGTGAAAAAATGTTACGTGAATATGAAAGTGATAAAGCTAGACTTCAATTAAAAGATTAATGGAGTATATATCATTGATAATGCCTAAGCAGATAATTATTGAACTTGTAGGATATAGATGTCATGACATTAGGAATACTTAGTGCGCTCATGAATTTAGCACTACGTTTCTCGTGCTTTTAACACTTCAAGTGTTCGTGAAAATCTAGCACATACATGCTCATACACTATGTGATTACATTTTGTATATCTTTTTTGTTCACTCGAGTCTACTATGGGCTAAGTGAGTAGTATAAGAATGATAAGTGTAAATGAAATAATTAATATGTTGCTTTTATGATTTTAATCTTTAGCTAAATCTTTATATTTTTATTAATCACATTCATCTATTTATTTAATTGAACTCAAATGCAAGTTTGAATTCTTGAGTCATTTTCTAATGTATGGGTAGAATATTGCTTTTGGAAGCCTTGTTAGATGCCGACGTTTTAAAGCTCATCTCATCATTGAAGAAGAGCTTGAAGAGTATGAATTTATATTTTTCGGTATTGGAATGGCATGTACATAGGGTTAGAATCATTTTGTATGTAAACTAACTTGGTAGTTCCAAAACTATGTCATGCATGTTTGATATCATTTTGGATTTTGAGATGTTCCAGCTTTTGTTGGTACATACAAGTGTTATATGATGTTTGGGTAATAATTTAATATATTTTGAGTCTAAAAAATATTGAACAAACTTGGGAATTTATTGGTATGTGTTTGGACATGATTTGAGGTGCTTTTGGCAAGTTTTTGTCTCTTTCCACCTAGGTTTCGATACTTGAAGGCTATGTATTAGTACATGGATTGGAAAAATGCAAAAGTCTATAGTAAATACACATATGTACCAATACCTCTACTTCCATGTGCCTATCTACGTTGGTCTCGAATGACCCCCGGTTTGCAATCAAACATAAAATGGTTTGAAGTACCTTTAATGACCTTAAATAAGTCAAAATAAATGGGTTCATAAATGAACTAGTTGAGTCGAAAGGATTTAATGTTGGAAAAACGGGTTTGAAAAACATAGTGAAAAATAACTTTAAGGAAAAATAAGAGTTTTAATTTTTTTTCCAAACGTAGAACTTGGTTCTGATATCTAAAGTAATAAACATGTAACACCCCTAACCTTTATCTGTCATTGAAACAGGGTTACGAAGCATTACCAAACTTTACGGATTAAATACAAACATTTCACGACCATTAACATACATGTCAAGAATCATTCATATATCACTCGTATTGTCCCTCAAACATTTCATGACCATTAACATACATATCAAGAATCATTCATATATCACTCGTATTGTCCCTTATATGGGCCTTCGAGGCCCGATATAGATATTAGAAGTGAATCGGGACTAAACTGAACACTTAAGAAAGTTTTTTCAAAATCTCAAAATTTTTCTTAAGAGTAGAGGACACAAGCCCGTGTGGCTCACACGGCTAGGAGACACACTCATGTCTTAGGCCGTGTGGGTATTCGAAATGAGACACACGGCCGTGTCCCAACCCATGTCTTTACCCGTATAACTCTCTGACTTGTTGCACATGGCCAACCACACGCCCATGTGCAAAAACTTGGGCATTCTATTTTGAAATTTCAAGGTGCAAGAGACACACAGCCAAACCAAAAGCCTATGTGCATGGCCGTGTGTCACACACCGTTGAAACACATGCCCATATGGACAAAAATAGGCCATTTTCAGACTAATTTTCTCACCCTTTATGCTATCAACCTGCATACAACACTCTCTCATACCAATATATCTCAATCAAGCAACCAATTCAAGTCAAAAATCATGTTTAAATCATAATATGTCATCACAATACTCATTTGCATAAACTTACCATAATAACTCTATTCATTGATCTACTAGAAACTCTACTAAATATATATGCATACAAATATATATATCATTCACAATCATATTTCAAGTTTAACTCTTTTCTAATTAAATCCTATACATGCCATATAGACCATAATATGTATAACAAATTCTACCGGAGCAATCTGGATAGTGTGGCTCGATGTGTTGATCAAATCCTTCAAACTTCTTGAAAATCTACAAAGAACATTCAAGAACACAAGTAAGCTTAATGAAGCTTAGTAAGTTCACATGTTTTAAATATAAATCTTACCAAACATGCTATAATAATAATTCATTAAATAAGCATTTTCATTAACATTTCTTGCCATTCACAATTTCAAATAATGAATTCACTTGATTGAGCTCAATATCAAAAACTACTAAAATTCTTCCATATTAACTTCATTTGGAATTTACCAACACTTGTCAAATTAGAGAACATCTTACGGATTTGAGTACATCATTTTCTTGATGCCATAGTCCAACTATGGTCTTACACATATATTGCCATAGCCCTGCCATGGTCTTACACTCATAGTGCCATAACGCAGTTATTGTAACACCCCTAACCTGTAACCATCGTTGGAATAGGTTAAGAGGCATTACCAGACTTGTAACTTATATCAGAACCACCAAACATCAAATATCATCTCATTACTAATAACAATCATTCATTCACATTCATTAATAACATAAAATCGAGTATACAATACTTAAACATGCATTCGGGACCAAATTGATAACATATAAAAGTTTCATAACTTATAAAAATTTTCAACTTTTAAAAGGTCACACGTCCGTGTGAACAGGCACACGGCCTTAGACACGGCCGTTTGTCTAAGCCGTGGCAAGATAGGGCATAGCTACTGACTTGCCCACACAGCTACAAGACACGCCCGTGTGCCTTGGCCGTGGTCGAGCCTGACTTGGGCCACACAGCTAGCCACAAGCCCATGTACTTTGGCTGTGTTTGGGCCTTACTTACAATTGTAGGGTACCCTAGGGGACAGACGACCATGCAACCTAGCCGTGTGTCGCACACGGATGAGACACACACCCGTGTCTTTGCCCCTGTGGACAAAAATAGGCCATTTGAATAGCCAATTTGCCACCCTAAATTTAGGTTAACCTACAAGCAAAGAAACAAGCATATATGCACCACCATTTTAGCCAATTTTATAACAAAACATTAATCATTTATATCATAACAATATCAACCATTTTCCTACTCATAAACCTTACCAATTCATGCCAACATAAGATAAGATCATACCAAAACATTTCCTTCCATACATCATTCAATCTCAAGCTAAACTGTAATAGCCCGATTTAGACCCTAATCGGAACGGTGGTTTCGGGGCCACGAATCCGAGTCAAAAAATAATTTTTAAATTATTTTTGTGTTTATTTTTGTCTGAATTTATATCTGTGAAATTTTCGTGATTTAATTTTATCGTTTAGGTGTCTGATTAAATAAAAGGACTTAATTGCATAAATTAAAAACTTGATAGTTTAAAGCATGAGGGCCAAATTATTAGTGGCTTTCTAAGTTGGGAAATTTATGTTGTAAATATCCCATTAATAAGTAAGTGTAACGGCATAAGATATAAGTTACATGGTTTTTCTATTATATTAGTAAAGATATATAAGTAAATTAAATATTATACTATATATGTTATATTATAATATAAAACATAAAATAAACAAAGCCATATTTGAGTGTTCATATGTTCTTGGTAGCCGAAACTAAACAAAATAAAAAGAAAATAAAGCAAGCTAGGGTTCGGTCAATATTCAAGCCCATACAAGGTTCGTTTTTGTTCAATTTTTGATAATTTTTACGTTTTTGAGATCGTTGCTTTGAGTACTACAAAGCCCATGCTTGAATTTTTTATTTTGATGAATATTTTGAGTTGTGCCATTGTTGATAACTTGTGATTTTTGTGGTTTGATGATGAAAAATGAAAGATATGTTTTAGCTTAACATATTTTGTTTTGAAATTTTTGATAATTTTGAGTAATTAGGACTTAATTGCAAAAATAATAATTTGAGGGACTAAAATGTGAAATTAATGAAATATATGGACTCGTATAGTAATGGGTAAGTTTCGGCTAAACATGGGTAATTGGAAATTTTGTGTATTTTGTGTTTTGTGCAATAGGGACTAAATTGTAAAAATTATAAATGTTAAGGATAAAATTGCCTACTTATGTGTTTTGGGCTAAATTGAATGAAAATATGTTTGAATGAGCTTAATTTGAATATTTTTAGATCAAGAACTAAAGAAATCGGGTTTGGATCGGGGAAAAACGAAGGTTGTCAACTAGCCGCTCGATTCCGTTTCGTACCGTCCGAGGTAAGTTTATAAGCAAATAGACGTGTGTATTTAGTAATTAAATGTCAATTTTATATGCTATTATGAAATGTAGAAATTTTAATATGCTATGGCCGAAAATGATTAAATTTGACTACTACACTTCCGAGTTCGATTCGACTGAGTTACGACATCCGAAAGTCCCATATGAACCATAGGAATAGTTAGGATACATATGTCATGACATAGGATTCCGATATATGTGTGCGAGTAAGACCATGGCATCGTTATATGATTTCGATATGTGTTTACGAGTAAGACCCTGTCCGGGACAGTGGCATCGATATGTGACTACATGTAAGACCACGTCTGGGACGTTGGCATTGTACGACTTGTGTGATTATCCGAGTGTCCTATCCAATTTCGAATGGTTCATCGGGCAAAGGTAAATTGGATACGAGTGTGTATTATGGGTTAAACGGCCAGGTATGAATTAGTTTGTTGGTTTTTAATGATAATATAAGTTTATACTTAATAAATTGTTTGTTCATGTGAAATTGATATTAATAAATTTAAGTGCTGTTGGTATGTGAATTCGGCTTTGTGATTTTAAAAGTTGGCCATCCAGAAATGATTCATAATTATATGCAAGTGTGTGATTATATATATATAAATGGCCCTGTTGGTGATATACATATATCTATAAATATTTATGCGATATTATATTGTAATTTACTAGCTTATGTAAGAGTATATACAAGTTTGATTATAATATAATTAGTTTTGTTGGAAAGTTGTAAGATAATAAGACAATTTGGCCTTTTGACCATTCGGCCTAGTTACTGTCTAGGTGCGAATGTATACATGGGGATTTATATATAGGTTGTAGGTCGAGATTAAATGGTATATAGTTTTTATTAACAATGTATTAGCCTAATTGAGTGGAACACTTTGTTAGGTCAATTATTTGCTTATGACTTGCTAAGCTATAATAGCTTACCGTGTGTATATTTGTTTCTATTTTTTTTTTTTAGATTTTGGAAATCAAGTTATCAGCTCGGGGATAGTCAGCGAGGCTCATCACACTATCTACTATTTTGGGTACCTTTACAAATTAAATGCAAATTATGGCATGTATAGACTAAAGTGTGCTTGACTTGATGAATTTTGGTTTTGTATAAAAACCATGCGAAAATGACTAAATTATTATATTAATGATCGGTTATGATAGGTAAGACTTATATTAATCTTGGTTATTAAATAATTTACCTTGAATGCAGAATGTTTGTGAGGAGCACTATATGTTTTGATAATGGCTTGCAGATTATGCTAAAAATTCTTAGTCAATTGTTTAATGAGTCTATCTATTGATAATTTATGATGGAAGTTTGGGTGCATATATGATTTTTCTTTAGACAGTAAGGTTTGGCCTTGAATGAGTACAGATAAAACGTATGTATGGTATGTTCATTATCATGTGATGGAAAATATAAGATGTGACATTGTTTTAAAGTTAGGTGTTTATATTCTAATTTTATTAGCTTAATTAATAATGATAAATACTGTATGTGGTTCATGATTTAAGCTGTCAACCATTTGGTATATTTTGGATATTTTAATATCAAGTGTGGCCTTGGCTTTTTGGGTAAATGCGTACCTTGCATGAGCATAAGATGATTATGTTACATAAATACATGTATGCTAGGTTTTGAATTGAATCTATATAGAGAATGTAATTATAATATATAATAGAGTTGTCTTAATTATATGTATATTCGGTCATGTAGCCTATTATGTATGACATTGGATTAATATAAATTATAAAATATTAAGTAAAAAGAAAAGCATATGCAAGTCACAGTTGTAATGCTCATTTATACAATAAGTTAGTACATGCGTACATGCATTTGGCCTTACATGTTAATTAAGTTTTCATGAGCTTGGTACCGGAGATGTATTACTAATTATGTATGTCTAATACTTATATGCTAAAGGTTATATGAATTTGTTAAATAAGTGTAAATAAAGAATGCGTATAACATATATATGATAGCCAGTCAGACCAAGGGATAAAGTTAGTTGACTTATTATCAAATGCTTGCTATTAACAGTATTAATATGTAAAATATATGTTGTTCATAAAAATTTCCATGTTAATGCCATATTTATAGAATTGTTGATGCATTATAATTTAATATAGTTACCTGTAAACGTTATGCCTAATTTTTATTAATAATATGAAATGTTCAAATTAAAAGTTCCATTAGTTTACGTTTTAAATCTTAATGAATTTTTCGAAACATATTCTTGTGATTATTTAAATGTTTATTCAATTGTTCAGAATTGTGTTTTATTCTGTAATGCCCTTATGACCCAATTCCGGCGACAGATACGGGTTAGGGGTGTTACATAAACTTACCAAAACTTACCAACTAAAACATACCGCAATTGCATATTAACATCACATACCATAAGGCATTATCAACTATGAGTTTAAACACCAACTAGCCAAATCACATGGCTAAGTATATACATCACAAAGCATAATACCACAACTATTAGCCTATACATGCCATACTTCAAAATATACATTTTCAAAAGTACCAAAATGAGGTTTGATAGTGTGGTGACGATCCTAGACGATCCTCGAGCTTGCAGTAGCTTCGATATCTATAAAAACAATGCAAACACACACAAAGTAAGCTTTCAAAAGCTTAGTAAGCTCGTACTAAAATCATCAATAGTATACAAAAACTAAAATATCAACACATAAATATTTACAAATTCTCAAATCATCTATCAAATCTATTCCAACCTAATCTATATGTTCATACCAATTCAATGAACTTCACAAACATAATATCATCTACCACATAGGTATCGTACATACTTGAATCTTCCCGTACTTATTCACTTTCATTCTCAACTCTCATTTGAATATTTTAAAACTTTCCGTAAATTATTTGTGCTTTAATCATCCGCACATTTAGTATTGTAAAGGTTAGCCGAAGCTAGAACGATTCCGCACACTTAGTGCCATCTCAATTAACCAAAGCTAAGTCGATATCGCACACTTAGTGCCTCATTTAGCCGAAGCTAATTTAAATCGCACACTTAGTGCCAAATACCATCGGTTTATCATCGCATTTATCCAAACCAAATATATATACAATCTATGCATAATCAAAACAACAAATATACTTATAACATCATATTTTACGTACAAACTTACCTCGTACTCAGAGTTGTCGACTCGGACTGTTTACTCTACAATTTTTGACTTCCTCGATCTAAGTCTGAATTCCTCTTTTCTTGATCTATATGTATTTAAAATTAAACCTTTTATTTAAAAAATCATTCAAAACCATCCATAGACACATATTTAGGGAATTTTACAAACTAGCCCTCACATTTTCACATTTCGACACTTTAGTCCCTAATTCACAAAATCACAAAATACACAAAATTTGCTTGTACATAAGCTTAGCCAAATTTTCATAGTTCTCTTACAAGTCCATACATTTCATTTATTTCACATTTTAGTCCCTCAAAGTAACATTTTTACAATTTAGCCCAAAATACTCAATTTCATCAAAAATCCAAAGACAAAACATGTTAACCGAATATCAAACTTTCATAATTCATCATATAACATCACAAAGCTCATGAATCCATCCATGGCACATTTCAAAGTCATCAACAAAATCAGAAATTAAGGCATGGGTTAGATAGTACTCAAAGCAACGATTACAAAAACATAAAAATTATAAAAAACCGAACAAAACTGATGCCTTAATCAAGGAATGCAATGGCTGAACCCTAGGTGTTCTTTTTCTTTTATTTTCTTTGCTATTTTCGGCTATGGAACATGAATAATAGCCAATTTCATGCTTTGGTTTTATTAAACATATATTAATTCATCATTTACCATTTTGCCCTTAGCCTTATAACATTTAAAACATTAATAACAAGGCCATTACTGTCCACTCATAAGTTCAATGGTCAAATAACAACATCAGGACCTGTCATTTAATAAGCCAAGTCAAATAGGCACTTTTAACAAATAGCAGACAACCTTTACATTTTACGTGATTAGGTCCTTTTATCAAATTAAGCACACAAACAACCAAATTTTTATACGAAACTTTCACACATGCTAATTTGCATATCATAAGCACGAAAAATAATATCAAAATATTTTTCTAACTCAGATTTGTGGTCCCAAAACCACTATTCTGACTAGGGTCAAAACCAGACTACTACAATTTTCCCCCTTAGGGATTTTCGTCCCCGAAAATCTTACCATTAAACAGATTCGGATATTGTTGTTTCATAGCATCTTCAGGCTCTCACGTGGCTTCTTCGATACCATGTCGATGCCACATCATTTTAACTAACAAAATTTTCTTATTTCGCAATTCTTTAACCTCGAGAGCTAAGATACGAATCGACTTTTCTTTATAAGTCATATCAGACTGAATTTCAATCTTAGACGGGGAAATCACATGCAAAGGATCGGATCTGTATCGTCGAAGCATCGATACGTGAAACACATTATGAATCTTTTCTAGCTCTGGTGGCAATAACAATCTATATGCTATCGGTCCGATACACTCGATAATTTTATATGGCCCGATGAATCTCGGACTCAATTTTCCTTTTCTACCGAACCGAAGTACTTTCTTCCACGGAGATACCTTTAAAAACACTTTGTCACCGATCTCAAATTCAATGTCTTTTCTTTTCAAATCTGCATATGATTTCTTACGATCAGAAGTTGTTTTCAAACTGTCTCGAATCACTTTTACTTTCTGTTCAATCTCTTTTATCAAATCAACCCCGTGAATCTTATTTTCGCTGAGCTCAGTCTAATACAAAGGTGTACGACATTTGCGACCATATAAAGCTTTGTAGGGTGCCATTTTAATGCTCGACTGAAAACTGTTATTATAAGCGAATTCAATCAAGGGCAGATATTGTTCCCACGTACCTTCAAACTTAAGAATACAACATCTCAACATATCCTCGAGTATCTGAATAATCTGCTCAGATTAACCGTCTGTTTACGAATGAAAAGCAGTACTGAAGTGCAATTTAGTACCTAAAGCATCTTGCAATTTCTTCCAAAATCGTGATGTGAATCTCGGATCTCTGTCTGACACTATAGACAATGGCACACCATGCAATCTCACGATATTTGAAATGTATAACTCAACTAATTTATCAAGTGAGTAATCGGATCGAATTGGAATAAAATGAGCTGATTTTGTCAATCGATTAACTACAACCCAAATTACATCTTTCTTTCTTGGAGACAGGGGTAAACCCAAAACAAAATCCATTGTCACTCGATCCCATTTCCACTCTGGAACCATAATCAGTTGTAACAAACCAGATGGCATCTGATGTTCAGCTTTAACTTGCTGACAGATCAAACATTTAGAAACAAATTCAGAGATATCTCTTTTCATTCCAGACCACCAATAATGCTGTTTCAGATCATTATACATTTTCGTACTACCCGGATGCACAGATAAACGACTACTGTGAGCTTCACTCAAAATCATTTGAATTAATTTTGAATTTCTCAGAACACAAATTCGATCTTGAAATCTCAAACAATCATCTTTGTCAACTCTGAATTCTAAATCAGACTCTACATCACACTGAGCTCGTTTAGCTAAAATCTCATTATCAATCTTCTGAGCTTCGATAATCTACTGTAAGAATAAAGGTCTTATTTTTAGTTCAGCTAAAAATGAACCATCATCTGAGAAAACCAAATGAGTATTCATCCCACACAAAGCAAACAACGATTTTTGACTCAAGGCATCAGCAACAACATTTACTTTTCCCAGATGATAATCAATAACAAATTCATAGTCTTTTAGCAGTTCTAACCATCTTCTCTGTAGCAGATTCAGATCTTTCTGAGTCATCAAATACTTCAAACTCTTATGATCAGAGTATACGTGACACTTCTCACCGAACAAGTAATG
Organism: Gossypium anomalum; assembly: GCA_025698475.1. Taxonomy (NCBI): domain Eukaryota; kingdom Viridiplantae; phylum Streptophyta; class Magnoliopsida; order Malvales; family Malvaceae; genus Gossypium; species Gossypium anomalum. The sequence goes on from CM046966.1 coordinate 26,937,961, forward strand.
ACGCCAAATCTTTAGAGTAAACACAATCACAGCTAATTCAAGATCGTGCGTCGGATAGTTTTTTTTGTGCGGCTTCAACTGTCTCGAAGCATAAGCAATAACTTTTCCTTCTTGCATTAGGACACATCCCGAACCAATCAATGAAGCATCACTGTAGATCACAAATTCTTTACCCGATTGGGGTTGTACCATACCAGAGCTTCAATCAACAAAGTTTTCAATTGATCAAAACTATTTTGACACCTTTCAGACCATTCAAACTTCACATCTTTCTGTAGCAGTTTTGTCAACGGAGTTGCAATCATAGAAAAACCTTTCACGAATCTTCTATAAGAACCAGGAAGTCCCAGAAAATTGCAGACTTTAGAAACATTCCTCGGAGGTTTCCAATCCAAAATAGCTGAAATTTTGCTCGGATCAACTTGGATACCAGATGCTGATACAATATGACCCAGAAAACCAACTTCTTGTAACTAGAATTCACATTTACTGAATTTTGCATACAACTGTTTATCTCACAGAGTCTGTAACACTATTCTCAGATGCTCGGCATGTTCGGATTCATCACGTGAATAAATCAATATGTCATCAATAAATACAAAAACAAATTGATCTAAATACGGTCTGAAAATTCTATTCATCAAACCCGTAAAGATATCAGGTGCGTTAGTTAATCCGAAAGGCATAATTGAGAATTCATAGTGGTCGTACCTTATTCTGAAAGCAGTTTTTGAAATATTTGAATCTTTCACTTGTAGCTAATAATAGCTTGATCTCAAATCTATTTTTAAAAACACAGCAACTCCTTTCAACTGATTAAACAAATCATCAATTCGGGGTAGAAGATACTTATTCTTGATAGTTACTTTATTCAACTGACGATAGTCAATACACATTCTCATCGTACCATCTTTCTTTTTCACAAATAGAACCGGAGCACCCTAAGGTGAGAAACTCGATTTAGCAAACCCTCTATCGGTCAGCTCTTGCAACTGTGACTTTAATTCTTTTAGTTCGGTCGGAGCCATCCTGTACGGAGCTATCGAAATTGGAGTAGTACCAGGTACTAATTCAATACCAAATTCAACTTCTCTAACCGGAGGTAATCCCGGAAGTTCTTCAAGAAACACATCAGGGAACTCACAGACAACAGGTACTGATTCAACTTTCTTTTCTGACACTTTCGAATCAATCACATATGCAAAATAAACTTCACAACCCTTTCTCACAATACTTAAAGCTTTCATCTAAGATATTACAGCAGACAATCCATTCAAATCACTAGATTCAATTCTGACTATTTCATCATTTTTGCATCTCAAATCAATAGTTTTTCGTTTGCAATTCACTACAGCATCATGCAAAGTTAACCAATCCATACCCAAAATTATATCAAATTTATCAAAAGGTAATAACATCAGATCAGCCGGAAATCAATTGTCTTGAAACATTAACGGATAATTCTTGCATACTTTATCATCCAGAACACATCTTCCTAAGGGGTTCGAAACTCTAATTACAAATTCAGTAGACTCTACAGACAAAGTCTTACTGTTCACTAAGTTCATACATATATATCTATCAAAGCAATCATATAAGTATCATAGAGAGTAAATGTACCCGTAATTACATCTGGCGATGAAGCTTCCTCGCGAGCTCGGATAGTATAAGCTCTGGCAGATGCGCGAGCCTCAGATCTAACGGCTGTGTCTTTCGTTCCTCTTTGACTACCACTTATATTTCCTGAATTTTTGGGAGGTCTACCACGAGAAGGATTACCACTCTACCTCGGATTCTAAACATTATCTTTTTCAGCTAAATCTGGGCAATCTTTTATAAAATGATTTCTTGAACCAAAACTATAACAAGCTCGGTTATTACTTTTTTCCCAGCATTCACCGAAATGTCATCTTCCACATTGATCACACTTAGGCTTTTCGTTCTTTGTATTATCAACATTGGCAATAGACGTAGTTGAAGATTTGAAATTCGATTACGATCTAGCACGATCTCTATTCGAATGTCCCATACTAGTCTTTGAACGACTACTATCATCTCTGAATTTCTTTGATCCAGATTGAAATGATTTTCCCGATGATCTCTTTCATACCTCTCTAACTTCAAAATCAGCTTTCCTTTTCTCTTTTCTGAGATCTTCAGCTTTACATGCTCGTTCAACAAGCACCACAAATTCTTTGATTTCCAGGATCCCAACTAGCAAACGAATATCCTCGTTCAAACCATCTTCAAATATTTTGCACATTATCGCTTCTGTAGATACACATTCACGAGTATATTGACTCAGCCTTACAAATTTCTGCTCGTATTCTGTGACAGACATACGGCCTTATCTAAGCTCAAGAAACTCTTTGCGTTTCTAATCAATGAATCTCTGACTGATATATTTCTTCTGGAATTCAACTTGGAAGAAATCCCACGTAACTTGTTCACTAGGAACCACAGACGTCAAAGTTTTCCACCAATGGTACGCCGTATCTCTCAGAAAGGAAACAACACATTTTATACATTCTTCGAGATTCAAAGACAACTCCTCGAATACTCATATTGTATTCTCTAACCAGAACTCGGCTCTCTCAGCATCATCGTTCGTTGTAGATCGAAACTCTTCAGCCCCATATTTTCTAATCTTATCAACTGGTGGTCTACTTAACTGTACTGGATTCACTGGTGGCATAACAGGAGCTTGAGGAGGATGAACCGGGGGTGGAGGTTGTTGATCATGATTTTTCGTGATAAGTTTTATAAATTTATAATGAATCGTTCTAGAAGCTAACTATTATCACGACGTAGGAAAGTGTACCTATCGAACAGTAGTATAGCTTTAGCAAGACCGGATTGCCGAACCCAAAGGACTAGGAGTATTAGTAATGACTGTCTTTTTATTATCTAGCCGAAAAAAAGAGGTTTGTTTTAACTAACTAATTAAACTAAGAACTTGCAGAAAATAGAATTGGGAAATTAATTTTGGGGAAAACGATTGATTGAGACAATACCTAAGGAAAAATCCACATAGACTTGTACTTGTTATTCTGGCTCCGAAACAGACGATTTATTCATTTAACTTGTTCCGTAGAAATCCCTAAGTTATGTTATTATCCCTATTCAAGACTAATAATGTCTAATCCCTAGGTTGAATAACCTAGACTTTTCTCTAATTAACACTCTAGGGTTGCATTAACTTGATCTATGGATTCCCTTATTAGGTTTCACCCTAATCCAGCAAAATTTTGTCACCCTATCCCTAGGCGCGCAATCAACTCCACTTAATTATGACAAAGTTACTCTTAATCAGAATCTATTCCTCCTCCAACTAAGAGTAGTAACTTGAAATGATATCCTGAAATACCAAAACAAGAATTAAGAACACATAATTAAGAACAAGTTAAATATTTATCATATGATTCAGAAATAATAACAAAATTTCGTCATAGGTTCCATCCCCCTTAGGAATTTAGGGGTTTAGTTCATAACTAAACAAGAAAACATCTTAGAATAATAATAAATACAAAACATAAAGAAAACCCAAAACTCCTGAAGGGGAAATGGAGGAGAGATCTTCAGTCTTGATAGTGGATCCGGCTTCTGAGATGGATCAATCGGCTTTCTTGGAGTAATTCCTTACTCCCTATTCTCCGTCCCCCTTTTTTTCCTCTTTTCGGGTGCATTTATAGGCTTTGGAATGTCTTAGAACCCTCAAAAGTGGCCTTTTCTGAATTAGACTCAACTTTGGTTCGGCAGGGACACGCCCGTGTGACACGCCAGTGTGCGATAACTTTAGGCCGTGTTCGAGCCTGTTAAATTGGCATGGGCGTGTGTTCTACCCATATGAGTCGTGCTTCAATTCTGCCAGATTGACACGGTCGTGTAAGCTGCTCGTGTGAGGAGGTCCAGGCCGTGTTGATTCCGTACCTTGGCCTATTTTCTCCATTTTTAGCCCGTTTCTCGTTCTTTTCGCTCTCCTATGCTTACCTAAGGATAAAACATGAAATTAATGCATTAGGAGCATCGAATTCACTAATTCTAAGAAAAAATCATTCATAAAATGCGTTAAGCATGGGGTATAAATATGTATAAATTACGGTTTATCAAATACCCCCACACTTAAGCGGTTGCTTGTATACACTTAAGCGTACAACAAGCTTCTTCTCTAACTAATAGAATTTAAAAGCTGAAGTTTACAAACAAAAGATCACTACTAATATGTATACATTTTTTTTAATTAAGTACAAGTCAAATAATCATAAACCAACTATTAAGAACAAGACATAGCTAAGCAATTTATTCAAATCAAATCTCGACAAAAATAGGGGTTAAATTAATTGAGAGGATTTGAACAATAATGGGTTAAGGGTTAATTACAAGGAATGGCTTGTTAGGCTCAAAGGGGTTTACTAAGTGTTAATCATGGAGGTAGGCTTTTCATGGCATGAGTGGGTTAATCCTAAGTGCCTCTATCATCTTGATATATCAAATCAAATGGTGTGGTCTTGTCATGCATAATCAGGCAAGTTCTACAATAACAATTTAATATTGACACACTCAAAATAATAATAAAAGTGAGCATGAAAGAATTAATAGATGCTCAAAAGGCTAAAAAATCTCACAAAAATTATGGCTTTTTGATGTTTAAACCTGTGGGATTCAATTCAAGATAATACTTAGACTTGGGGAAGCAACCTAAAATTTTAAATTCTTAAAAATCAACTTATCATGCTTGATTCTCTAACGTTTTAAAGTTTAACAATCAATGCATAAATGCCTATGTTTTAATTCAAGATATATCAATCAAAATTATCAGACAATCAAAGTTTATCTTAAACACGATATGAGAGATTTACAAGAGAACAAAGTAGTATTCTGGGGTTTTTCGGATAATGAATATGATTACCCCCCACACTTAACATGTACATTGCCCTCAATGTACAAGGATAGATATATGAAAAAAAAATTAGAAAATCATAAGATTGGGAGAGAATTGAAACTTCCTGAGTACTGAATGAATGTCCTTGTTTGGAGTTATGGAGGTGGAGGAGGATACTCCGGTGGTGGTAGAGGTTGGGTACCACAAGTGCTGTGCCAAAAGGATATTATATCTCCTCATTGAGCAGGACATGGTAGTCGTGGAGAACCTTTTTCAATGGAGTTTGAAGTTCCTAAGTTATTGTGAGCTTTGGAGCTCTTTATAACTGTGATAAAAGCAGGAACTTTTTAGGGGATATTAGGAAGAATAATTACTCGTAAAGGAATAGCCAAGATGAAAAATTGTTAGATAAAAATTATAAATCCTAATAAAAGTAAGATGAAAGAACAATAAAAAGTGGTCTTAAATGAAAATAAAAACAGAAACATAAAATAATAAATAAAAGTTTCTAAACATCTTCATCGCTGGATGGTTTGTGAGGTAGAACTGGCGATGAGATGTGGAGGTGTTGACAAATCTGCTGTAGAGCAGCATCAATGTTGTCAAATCTTTCAAAACACTGCTGCTCAAATCTGTTAAGGCGCTCAGAGATGTCAGCATATGAAGCCGCCGCATGAACTTACCGAGAAGGTGGTGGTGGTGGCTGGAAAGGTAGGTCCTCGTGTTGGGTAGGGCCATGATCAGTAATGTCCTTTGGAGCCTCTTCCTCGGTGGATTAGGTGAGACGATATTGGGGAGGGTAGGTTCCTCGGTGCCTCTCGATCATCCTCATGCTAAGCATACTCGAGATGCCTTGTGGAGACATCTGGCCAATAAGGGTCAGAGATGATTCTTGGGCCGCGGTGTTGAGAAGTCTGAAGTGTCGCGCCAATCGAGTCACCTAGGGGCCAATGAGATGACCCCCCTCTGATGTCGCTCCATCTGGTAGCGTATGGCAAGGGTCAATGACGGGCCCGTTTGACATACACCATAAATAATAGACGTGTGGGTAGTGACGACGCCGGTGCTCTCCCTTCGCCCTGTTAAAGTGTGATATAGAATATAATGGAGGTACCTTAGGGATGGAGGGAGAGATGAGGCATTGGTGCGACTGGGGTCATAGGTGGCCAAACGTGGGACAAGGGCATCCCAGCAACGTGAGGGAGAACGATAGATGTGGCAATCTAGAGCATGTAGGTCATTCTCCTCTCTGAACTCCTCGGTATAAAGACTCAATGCAGTGTCGAACTCGAGAATGCTTAGTTGGCAGACTAATCCGCCTAAACGAAACTGGACTGTGTCGGGATCATCGTAGTTTGTCATCACTATTTGAAGATGAAACGTGGAACATAGCTTTATCGTCAGCTCTAAGTATGTCGGCTAAATGATCCCAAAGAATAGCTCTTAAGGGTCGGTGGTAAGGAGGGCCCGGATCGCATCAGCCAATTGCACTTGTTCGACAGCAGCCCAATCGATGTAACGACCCGCTGTTAAAGGTCGGGCACGTAGTATCTAAAAAATTCCTCTTGGGGCCCGTTGGGGAATTGTAGGAACAGATGACGAATTTTGGCGGTAGGACCCGAGAAAGATGACGTTCCTTTCCTTTTGTTTGAGGCCGGGACGACGGCTTTCTTTCATCATGAAGACAACATTGTGAACCTGTAATTAGAATCATTGAATCATCTTGATGAGTAAACATGGGAAAATAGAACTAAACTGTAAGAGGAAAGAGGCATAGATATTTTCAGCCATAAAAATTAAAATAATGAGTTCATTAACATACTTTTGTGGCATTAGCATTGTGGTATGAATCAAAATGACAAAGAATGTAATGCAATATATTAAATAGATGAGAGGATGGCAACACAAAAGGCATGAAAATTTCAACTACCTTTATCATGAAAATTTTACTTCTAACTGAACAAATAGAGTAGAGAATGCATGCAATGACTAAGAAAAAGATGATGGATATTCTAGATTATTAAATGATAAAAATATAGAAATAAAATAAAAAACTTGCATATTATCATGATAAATAGCCCTAGAAATCAATAAAGTAGAAAAGGAAAAAGTAAATAAACGCTAGGAAGAGGAGAAAATGCGTCAAAAACGAAGTTAGAGGCGGCGCACGGGCGTGGCGAGGAGGCCGTATGGACTTGCAGCGGCTAGGGATAGGGTTTTTGAGTGGGGAAGACAATGAATAGTGTAGCCTATTTATAGATTTTGGGGCACATGGCCAGGGAACATGCCCGTGTGTCCCAATTTCAGGCCGTGTGTTTCGAGTTTTTCCTATTTTGGCACGTCTGAAATTCCACACACGCCCGTGTACCTCAGGTGTGTTGGTGCACACGAACGTGTCGCACTACTGTGTCTTGCTTCGTTCACTTCTCCCACGCTCGTGTATGCAAGCCCCATGCCCGTGTTATTTTGACAGGTTCGACCACGGTCCTAAGGTACGGGCATGTCGTACGCCCGTGTTGTTTTGGCAGGTTTACCCACGGCCATGTCGCATGGCCGTGGCATTTTATCATCACCCGTGATTTGGGAAAATCTTTGCCCTGTTTCCACATGGTCCTAAGCACGCCCGTGTGCTTGGTCGTGTCCCTGTAGTGAACCTGTTTTCAAGAGCTCCATTAGTATGTCGGGTGTTAAACACTAAAATTCAAAGAAGTTACTACAGTTAGTGCTCGGGTTGCCTCCCGAGAAGCGCTTATTTATAGTCTAAACTTGACTTACTTTTCCGTTGAATGGTCATGGTGGTTTAAGGAGTTCGTACTCCTCATTCCTGCTATCAATCTTATCAAAATAAGGGATTAGACGGGTGTTGTTTACCTTAAAAGTATCGAACTTGGGATGACTTACCTTTACTGTGCCGAATGGAAAAATACTAAGTACTATAAGAGGGGTTTCTTCATTCGGGTTGGTAGTGATAATGTGAGGGTCTACGGTATCTAGTAAGACTTTATCTCCAACCTTAAGTAAATTTAGGAAGGTATCGAGCTCATTCCGGTGTAGTTTTGGTTTATCGTGTGTTCTATGGGCTTGCCATTCGCCTAGCTCCTCTATCTGTAGCCTTCGTTCTTTATGAATGAGTCCTCTGTTGTTACTGGAACATGGCTCGTGAACTTCTTTCAAACTTAATTTCTGCAAAGCAGGTTGTGTCATATTGTCAGTTTCAGTAGACTGGTGTGGACAATTACCTTCAATATTCGATGTGTTGCCAGAATTACGAGCTTGAAGGGTGATCGTCTTGTCTCCCACATGAAGGGTGAGCTCACCTGTGCCAACATCAATAATTGTTTTAGCAGTTGCTAAAAAGGGCCTCCCTAAAATCAAAGGGGTGTTGTTATCCTCCTCTATGTCTAGAATAACGAAATCAACGGAAAATATAAACTTATCTATTTTCACTAGTACATCTTCAATAATACCCCTAAGAAATCTTATAGTTTTATCTGCCAATTGAATGCTCATCCTAGTTTGTTTAGGTTTCCCAAGACCTAGTTGTTTAAACATTTTGTAAGGCATGACGTTAATACTAGCCCCTAAATCAGCTAATGCATGATTCACATCTAAACTACCAATTAAGCAAGGAATTGTAAAACTCCCTGGATCTTTCAATTTGTGAGGTAGCTTATTCTGTAGAATAGCTGAGCAAACTGCGTTTAGCTCCACATGTGACGCTTCGTCCAACTTCCGCTTGTTTGCTAAAAGTTCTCTTAAAAATTTCATTGCATTTGGCATCTATGACAGAGCTTCAATAAATGGTAAGTTAATATGTAATGCTTTCAAAAGTTTAAGGACTTTACCGAATTGTTCGTTTAAGTGGTCTTTCCTTGTCACATTAGGGTATGGCACACGAGGTTTGTATTCTACCTTCACCGTTTTGTTTTTATTATGACTTACCCCACCATTACCTTTGCTCACCAATTATCTTGCCTTGATCCTAGCTCAGGCTCAACGAATCCTTCTTTATCTTGTACATTAATTGCGTTGAGCTGTTCCCTTAGGTTAGGTTTAGTATTGCTTGGCAGGCTACCTTGTGGTCGTTCAGATATTAGCTTGGACAGCTGACCTATCTGGGTCTCGAGCCCCTGGATCGACGCTTGTTGATTTTTAAAGGCTGTCTCGGTATTCTGGAAACGAGTTTCTGACACCGAGATGAATTTGGATAGCATCTCTTCAAGGTTCGGTTTCTTTTCCTATTAGTAAGGTGGCTGTTGAAACCCTGAGAATTTTATGGCCTTTGATTTCCTTAACCACCCCAAGAGAAATTTGGGTGGTTCTTCCAACCTGCATTATAAGTATTACCATATGGGTTATTTTGAGATATAAAGTTATTGTTACCCATATAGTTGACTTGTTCCTCTTCGGTTGTAGGATTGAACGGTTGATATTCTGTATGCACACCTCCTCCACTTGAATCACACCTCATCACCGGATGTACCTGCGTAGAACCAAGTAAACCATCAATTTTTTAATTCAGAAGTTCTACCTGATTTGACAACATAGTAACCGAGTCGACGTTATAAACTCCTGCTATTTTCGTTGGCTTAGTTCTTATGACTTTCCACTGATAGTTATTCAGTGACATCTCCTCAATAAACTCGAAAGCCTCTTCAGGTGTTTTGTTGTTGATGGTTCCACAAGTAGCTATGTCAATCATCTGTCTTGTCGAGGGATTCACACCATTGTAGAATGTTTGAACTTGTAGCCATAGAGGTAACCCGTGGTGAGGGCACCTTCGCAGTAGGTCCCTGTATCTCTCCCATGCATCGTAAAGTGTTTCTAATTCGATTTGCACAAAAGAAGAGATATCATTACGGAACTTAGCTACTTTTTCCGGTGGAAAATATTTTAATAAAAATTTTTCGGTCATTTGTTCCCAAGCAGTGATGGACCCCCGTGATAACGAGTTCAACCACTGTTTAGCTTTGTTCCTCAGTGAAAAAGGGAATAACCAAAGGCGAATGACATTATCAGAAACACCATTAATTTTGAAAGTGTCGTACAGTTCTAGGAAATTCGCCAAGTGAGTGTTGGGGTTCTCATCCCGCAAACCATCAAATTGAACAAACTGCTGAATCATTTGAATCGTGTTAGGTTTTAGTTTAAAATTATTTGCAGCAATAGCAGGCCTAACTATACTTGACTCAGTTCCTGTAAAATTAGGTTTAGCATAATCATACATAGTACGAGGAGTAGGATTCTGATTTGCTAATTCAACGGGTATGGCTGGAGGTAGCTGATTGTCTTGATTTTCATCCATCTCCTCAGTTGTAGTTGAGATATCGTCCTCTTGCTCTTCCTCTGTGTATCTTAAGCTTCCCTGATTTTTCGTCAGTTTCTACGAGCTGTACGGTTAATTTCTTCGTCAAAAAGCAGTGGTCTTGTAGGGTTTCTTCTAGGCATAAACTATAAAAACCTGCCAGGAGAAAAAAATAGAAAATTAGTAAATTAGCACAAAATAAAAGTTAAATTACAGGAAAAATAAATGGCTAAAGTAATAAAAATTGAGTGTTCCTAATATCTTAGTTCCCGGCAACGGCGCCAAAAACTTGATTGTGATTTTCTGTGATAAGTTTTATAAATTTATAATGAATCATTCTTGAAACTAATTATTATCATGACGTAGGCAAGTGTACCTATCGAACAGTAGTATAGCTTTAGCAAGACCGAATTGTCGAACCCAAAGGACTAGGAGTACTAGTAATAACTGTCTTCTTATTATCTAGCCGAAGAAAAAAGGTTTATTTTAACTAACTAATTAAACTAGGAACTTGCAGAAAATAGAATTGGGAAATTACTTTTGGGGAAAACGATTGATTGAGGCAATACCTAAGGAAAAATCCACCTAGACTTGTACCTGTTATTCTGGCTCCGAACTGGACGATTTATTCATTTAATTTGTTCCGTAGAAATCCTTAAGTTATGTTATTATCCCTATTCAAGACTAATAATGTCTAATCCCTAGGTTGAATAACCAAGACTTTTCTCTAATTAACACCCTAGGGTTGCATTAACTCGATCTATGGATTCCCTTATTAGGTTTCACCCTAATCTGGCAAAATCTTGTCACCCTATCTCTAGGCGTGCAATCAACTTCCTTAATTATGACAAAGTTACTCTTAATCAGGGTCTATTCCTCCTCCAACTAAGAGTAGTAACTTGAAGTGCTATCCTAAAATACCAAAACAAGAATTAAGAACACATAATTAAGAACAACTCAAATATTTATCATACGATTCAGAAATAATAACAAGTTTTCGTCATAGGTTTCATCTCCCTTAGGTATTTAGGGGTTTAGTTCATAACTAAACAAGAAAACATCTCAGAATAATAATAAATACAAAACATAAAGAAAACCCAAAACTCCTGAAGGGGAAATGGATGAGAGATCTTCAGTCTTGATAGTGGATCCGGCTTCTGAGATGGATCAATTGGCTTTCTTGGAGTAATTTCTTACTCTCTATTCTCCGTCCCCTTTTTTTCCTCTTCTCGGGTGTATTTATAGGCTTTGGAATGCCTTAGAACCCTCAAAAGTGGCCTTTTCTGAATTAGACTCAACTTTGGTTCGGCAGGGACACGCCCATGTGTGATAACTTTAGGCCGTGTTCGAGCCTGTTAAATTGGCACGGGCGTGTGTTCTACCTGTGTGAGTCATGCTTCAATTCTGCCAGATTGACATGTCCGTGTGAGCTGTCCGTGTGAGGAGGTCCAGGCCGTGTTGATTCCGTACCTTGGCCTATTTTCTCCATTTTTGGCCCGTTTCTCGTTCCTTTCGCTCTTCTATGCTTACCTAAGGATAAAACATGAAATTAAGGCATTAGGAGCATCGAATTCACTAATTCTAAGGAAAAATCATTCATAAAATGTGTTAAGCATGGGGTATAAATATATATAAATTACGGTTTATTAGTTGTTGTACAGCCGGATTAGTTCTAATATATTGGGTAAACCAATCATTTATCATCTGATAGAAGGCTTGTTTAGCCTCACCATCACAGCTACTAGTAGCCGGTCGAGAATCAGCTTGCACAGTCCCTTGCGCGGGAGTAGGCGTATTGCTTTCAACATCTTCTGCTACAGCTTTTTTTGGATCTATTTACTATATAAAAGCACATTTCAAAGTTAGGATTTATCACACTATCGCTGTTCATAAATATGGCATGTATAGCTAGACTCACAAATGCTATGGTAGTCCTAGAACCGACTAAACTATAGCTCTGATACCAATAAAATGTAACACCACTAACTTGTAACCGTCGCCAGAATAGGTTAAAAGGCATTACCAGACTTGTAACACATATCAGAACCACCAAACATCAAATATCATCTCATTACAATAACAGTCATTCATTCACATTCATTAATAACATAAAATCGAGTATACAATACTTAAACATGCATTCGGGACCAAATTGATAACATATAAAAGTTTTCAAACTTATAAAAATTTTCAACTTTTAAAAGGTCACACGTCCGTGTGAACAGGTCGTAGGCCTCACACGGCCTTAGACACACCCGTGTGTCTAAGCCGTGGCAAAACAGGACATAGCTACTGACTTGCCCACATGGCTACAAGACACACTCGTGTGCCTTAGCCGTGGTCGAGCCTGACTTGGGCCACATGGCTAGCCACATGCCCTTGTGCTTTGGCCATGTTCGGGTCTGACTTACAATTGTAGGGTACCACAGGGGACACACGACCGTGCAACTGACAGACGGCTGAGACACACGCCCGTGTCTCTGCCCGTGTGGATATAGGCCATTTGAATAGCCAAATTGCCACCCCAAACTTGGGTCAACCTACAAGAAAAGAAACAAGCATATATGCACCACCATTTCAACCAATTTTATGCCAAAACATTCATCATTTATATCATAACAATATTACCCACTTTCCTACTCATAAACCTTACCAATTCATGCCAACATAAGATAAGATCATACCAAAACATTTCCTTCCATACATCATTCAATCTCAAGCTAAACTTACCAAAACTTACCAACTAAAACATACCACAATTGCATATTAACATCACATACCTTAAGCCATTATCAACTATGAGTTTAAACACCAGCTAGCCAAATCACATGGCTAAGTATATACATCACAAATCATAATCCCACAACTACTAGCCTATACATGCCGTACTTCAAAATATACATTTTCAAAAGTACCAAAATGAGGTTCGATAGTGTGGTTACGATCCTAGATGATCCCTGAGCTTGCAATAGCTTCGATATCTATAAAAACAATGCAAACACATACAAAGTAAGCTTTCGAAAGCTTAGTAAGCTCGTACTAAAATCATCAACAGCATACAAAACCTAAAATATCAACATATAAGTATTTACAAATTCTCAAATCATCTATCAAATCTATTCCAACATAATCTATATGTTCATACCAATTCAATAAACTTCAAATACATAATATCATCTACCACATAGGTATCATACATACCTCAATCTTCCTGTACTTATTCACTTTCATTCTCAACTCTCGTTTGAATATTTTAAAACTTTCCGTAAATTACTCATACTTTAATCATCCGCACACTTAGTGCTATAAAGGTTAGCCAAAGGTAGAGCGATTCCACACACTTAGTGCCATATTAAATAATCAAAGCTAAGTCGGTATCGCACACTTAGTGCCTCATTTAGTCGAAGCTAAGTTAAATCGCACACTTAGTGCCAAATACCATTGGTTTATCATCGCATTTATCCAAACCAAATATATATACAATCTATGCATAATCAAAACAACACTTATAAAATCATATTTTACGTACGAACTTCCCTTGGTACTCAGAGTTGTCGACTCGGACTGTTTACTCTACAATCTTCGACTTCCCTCGGTCTAAGTCTGAATTCGTCTTTTCTTGATCTATATGTATTCAAAATTAACCCTTTTTATTCACCAAATCATTCAAAACCATCCATAGACACATATTTAGGGAATTTTGCAAACTAGCCCTCACATTTTCACATTTCGACACTTTAGTCCCTAATTCACAAAATCACAAAATACACAAAATTTGCTTGTACACAAGCTTAGACGAATTTTCATATCTCTCTTACAAGTCCATAAATTTCATTTATTTTAAATTTTAGTCCCTCAAGGCAACATTTTTACAATTTAGCCCAAAATACTCAATTTCATGAAAAATCCAACGACAAAACATGTAAACCCAATATCAAACTTTCATAATTCATCATATAACATCACAAAGCTCATGAATCCATCCATGGCACATTTCAAAATCATCAAAAAAATCAGAAATTGAGGCGTGGGTTAGATAGTACTCGAAACAACGATTACAAAAACGTAGAAATTATCAAAAACTGAACAAAACTCATACCTTAATCAATGACTGCAATAGCCGAACCTTAGGTGCTCTTTTTCTTTTATTTTCTTTGCTATTTTCGGCTATGGAACATGAATAATAGCCAATTTCATGCTTTGGTTTTATTGAACATTTATTAATTCATCATTTACCATTTTGCCCTTATCCTTATAACATTTAAAACATTAATAACAAGGCCATTAATGTCCACTCATAAGTTCAATGGTCAAATAACAACATAAGGACCTCTCATTTAATAAGCCAAGTCAAATAGGCACTTTTAACAAATAGCAGACAACTTTTACATTTTACACGATTAGGTCCTTTTATCAAATTATGCACACAAACAACTAAATTTTTATACGGAACTTTCACACATGCTAATTCACATATCATAAGCGCAGAAAATAATATTAAAATATTTTTCTAACTCAGATTTGTGGTCCAAAAACTACTATTCTGACTAGGGTCAAAATTGAACTGTTACAGTTATGGTCTCATCTTCAGGATGCCATAACCCAACTATAATCTAACACATATATATATACTACCATGGTCCACTATGGTCTTACGTTCAAGGTGCCATAACCCAGTTATGGTCTTTTCACTAGAATGCCATAGCCCAGTTATGGTCTTACATTTAAACATTGCCATGGTCCAACCATGGTCTTTTCCGTAAATTCATTCTTTGCCACGAAATGATCATACTCAATGTTGCGTTCTACTCATTTTAAACATTCAACTAAAATTTCATACTTTTACAATAATCTTAATTTCAACAACAAAATATGAATAAATATATTATACCATTCCTAAATTAACAAAAAATCATGAAAGTTTAACCATATGAACTTACCTGGGGTTGTTTGTAGAAGTTGTAGAAGTTCAGGGACTAATCTGTTAATTTCTCTTTTCCACGTTTATCTTTGGGTTTTTTATCTATAATATGAAGTTTTCCATTCATCAGCATCAAATTCAATTCCAATTCACTTGATAATTTATGCCCTTTAATTTTTGAAATTACACATTTACCCTAACTTTTATAGTTTTTACAATTTAGTCCCTGATCAATTAACCCATCAATTGAGCCAATTTTTCTCAATTAACACTTTATCTAATTATTTTAAGCTACTATACAACTTTTGATATTCAGAATTTCAACACCAAACCCTAATTTTAAACTTTTTCACAACTAGGTCCTAAAATCAATTTCTATTGAAATTACTTGATAAAATCATCATATAACGATATTAAAGCTTCAAATCCATGTTAATTCATCATAAACATACAACACTCATCAATGGTAACTTTCAAAATTACCCATGAAATCATAAACTAATGAATTAAATAGTTGGACCTAATTGTAAAAGTTTTAAAAACACAAAAATATCAAGAAAAAAGCAAGAATTGAACTCACATGATGCAAAAAAATATGAAAAACTAGCTTAAAAGACCTTCAATGGCATTTTTGGACTGAAAATTTGAAGAAGAAATGTCTAGAATTTAATTTAGTCACTTGTTTTATTTTTAATTTTAACCAAATTACTATTTTACCCTTAGTTCACATTAATTTGTGACTTTTCCCTACCCATGTCCCAGCCCGTGTCCAACCCGTGTAACTCTCTGACTTGGGTCACACGGCCAACACACATGCCCGTGTGGCTAGCCCGTGTGCTCTAAAAATGGCCTTACACGCCCGTGTACCAGGCCGTGTGCTAGGCCGTGCCAAACTTGTAGGGTATATGGGCGTCTGACTTGGCCGTGTGGGGTACACAGACTTGGTTTTTAATTCAACACCAGGGGACACGCAGCCGTGTAGCATGACCGTGTGTTGCACATGGGCACGGCTGAGACACACACTTGTGTCTCTACTTGTGTAGACAAAAATAGGCTATTTTCCAAGCCATTTTCCACCTAATTTTATACACAACTACACCACAATTCAAAGGCAGCAACTCAAGGCATAATAGGCATTAAATCAATCTCATATCAAGCATATTCCATACCATTTCATTACCCATCAATACAAATCACAATCTACCACAATATGCCATCTAATTTTATATCTAATTCACATATACAATTCAATTAACTATACATTCCCAAATATGCATCTTTCAGCCAAGTTTCACAAACAAAGCAATGTCCAAAAATTTATCCACAACTATCAACCAACTCATTACACAAGACATAAACATATATATAAATACATATTTCAACCATACCAAAATATCCATAAATAAACCATTACTCAAGGCTATATATGCAAACCAATTCAATTGGCCAAAATCATTACCAAAACATAAACAACATGACATAAAGACCCTATACATGCCATATACTTAAAATACCAAAGTTCATAGGTACCGAGTGATAGGTGGATAGTGTGAAGCAATCTTCGACGATCCTTGAATTCGAGCTAGCTTGATAACACAATAATCACGAGAAAAATAAAAAAAAGTAAGCTATAATCATATCCACATAATTCAACAACTGATTATAGATACATGAATTCACATCAACTAACAAACCTTTCGATTACTCATTCACAAAACTATATACTTTCTTCACCATTTCTTTGATTCAAAGCTAATATGGTTTATGCACATACGTGTAACATCTCATACCAATCTCAATCTCAACCACATCATTCATTTACCCGTTGAACCATTCAGAATAGAAGTCGGATACTCAGGAGTCTTGCACACTAAGTACCTATACCATGGCCCTAAGCCAAGTCAAGGTAACTTATATCCAAAGTACTAATATCATGGATTGAAGCCAAATTAGCCGATATTCATGGCCTGAAGCCAAACCGGTATAACTTACACCTAAAGTACTAATATCATGGCCCGAAGCCAACTCAATGTATCCCCTAATGACATGTCACTAGTATCCTAAACTATTCTTAAGGTTCAACCAAGATTTCGAATACCGAATTACCATCGAGTCATTGTCAAACTTATCCAAA
The DNA here is from genome assembly GCA_025698475.1 of Gossypium anomalum. Lineage (NCBI taxonomy): Eukaryota > Viridiplantae > Streptophyta > Magnoliopsida > Malvales > Malvaceae > Gossypium > Gossypium anomalum. The sequence continues at coordinate 26,955,203 of CM046966.1, forward strand.
GTCTCGTATTCACAACTTATACAATATCAAAGCATTTAAAATACACTTATAATGAAATTTATCACATACGAACTTACCTCGGATGTGAAAACAACGAAATAGGTTGATTAGTCGATAACTTTAGTTTTCCCCCAATCTAGATCCGAATTTCGCATTTATTGATCTAAATATATTCAAAATTAACTTATTTAATAATCTCTCTATTCAATTTAATCCAAAACACCCATTTAAGCATATTTACACATTTGCCCCTAATGTTTCACCACTTTTACAATTTAGTCCTTATTTCATAAAATCACAAATTAATGAAATTCAAAATAAACCCATGCTAACCAAATTACTATTATGCCCCTAGAAGCCTACATTTATCAACTTTTCACACATTTAACCACACATTTTCACATTTTTACAAATAAATCCCTATTTTGCATTTTCACTAAAAATCACTTAACAAAACTTGTATAACTATCATCAAACATTAAAAATCTATCATCAAACACCAAAATACTCACGTATTCATGAATGACATCGTTTAAATCTTTAACAATTTTGCAAAATAGTTCCTGGGCTAGCTAGACCTAGTTGCAACGATCTCAAAAACATAGAAATCATTAAAAACTGAGTCAAAATCACTTACCAATTAAGCAATGCAGTGACTGAACCTTAAAATGGCTTCAATGGATGTTTTCTTCTTGTTAATTTCAGCTAGAGAAGATGATACCATACAATTATTATTTTTTATTTATTTATTTTAAGTTAAATTACTAATTTACTAATATAACCTTAGTTAATCATACTAATTTCAAAAATACCATTCTCATAAATATCCACTATCATAAAAATGTTCCAATTACCAAAGGACCTCTACAATTTAATTTCATAGCCATTTAATACTTCTAACTTATAGAACTCAAATTTTCACTTTACTCGATTTAGTCTTTTTTATCAAATTGACCACTCAAACAATAAAATTTCTGAACGAAACTTTCATATAATCATTTTATCATGCTAAAAACATTAAAATAATAATAAAATAAATATTTCAAATTCAGATTTGTGGTCCCGAAATGTAACACCCCTCATCCGTATTCAATACCAAAATAGGGTTTCGAAGCATTACCGAACTCATAACATATATAACTGTACTTTTCTCATACCTTCAATCAGTTCATACAATCATCATTCATTCTCAATCAATTGGTCCGTTATAAGGGCCTACGTGGCCTTAAACATGCTTTAGAAGTGGTTTGGGACTAAACCGATAACATATGAAAATTTTTAGAAACTTAGAAAAATTTCAACCATACAGGGGTCACACGCCTATGTGAACAGGCCATGTGCCTCACATGTTTCCAGACACGCCTTCAGGCCATGTGGAAACAAGGCATACGTGTGCCAGGCCGTGTGAAAATTAGAAGGTATACTGACTTATACAACACGATCAAGTCACACGCTCATGTGCTAGGCCGTGTGCCAATTAATGGGTATACTGACTTGTACCACACGGCCGTGTGTGAGACCGTGTGGAGCATACTGACTTTAATTCAATTTTAACACCAGGGGACACACGGCTGTGTAACATGATCGTTTGTCACACACGGCTGAGACATATGCCCGTGTCTCTGCTCGTGTGGACAAAAATAGGCCATTTGCAAGGCCAATTTGCCACCCCAACTTCAATGTACCTACACAAGGCAAAATGGTACCATTTTATTATACAATTAGGCAGCTAAAATCATCAACCAAATGCACAACTCATACCATTATAATTCCATCTATTCCAATTCTCAAATCACTACCATTTAGCCAAAGACATGCCAAAACAATATCAAACAATATGGTTCATTTATCATAATTAACATAACTATTTTAACTTCCATAATGTCTTGGTTACAGCCATGCCAAAACAAACCAAAATAAGCCATCACTCATGGCTATATATATACAAACCAAAACATATACATTTATAAACCATTTCTAATAGCCAAACACACATCAATATTAACATCATTTACAAGCCAAATCTCATGGCTATAATCACAACCAAAATACCACATCTAGCCTATACATGCCATATACCATAGTTGTATAATTCAAAAGTACCAACTTAGATGTTTGATAGTGCGATGATGTTCCTGGTGACTCTCGGATCTGAGCTAGCCTTGATTCACTATAAAACATAGAAAAATAACACGAAGCAAGCTTCATAGCTTAGTAAGCTCGTATGATATAAACTTAACTAATTACAAATATAACATTCATCAATCCAAACATATTGTCATGTAATTTATGATTACTAACAAACCTTTCACCTATTTATTCATAAGCTTATATACAAACTTTGTAACTTCTTCGATTTTAAGCTCATAATATACATGTACATACCAATACCAATCCTTAACAAGTTCATACATACACGGAATATTGTTGAATACTCAATGTCTCACACACTAAGTGCCATACTCGATATCTTGCACACTAAGTGCCGTACATAGCCGAAACTATCTCAAATCGCAGACTAAGTGCCATATATAGCCAAAGCTATGTCAAATCGCACACTAAGTGCCACAAATAGCCGATTTGTCGTTGAACATAACTGTAGTCCCTTATATACAATTTATGCAATATAAAAGCACTAAAAGCATAATTATTACAGTGCTTAATACATACGAACTTACCTCGAATGTGAAAAAGATGAAATAAGTCATTTAGTTGATAACTTTCGTTTTTCCACGATCCAGATCCGAATTCTGGTTTTCTTGATCTAAATATATTCAAAATTAACTTATTTAATCATCTCACTATTCAATTTAATCCAAAATACACATTAGGGATATTTTATACGTTTGCCCCTAAACTTTCACATTTTTACAATTTAGTTCTCAATACATAAAATCACAAATTCATGCAAATTTCACAACACCCATGCTTAGCTGAATTACCATAAGGCCCATAGCAGCCCATATTTTCCATTTATTTCATATTTTAACCACAAAGTTTTCACATTTCACAATTTAATCCCTATTTTGCATTTTCACTAAAAATCACTTAACAAAACTTGCATATCTATCAACAATCATTCATAATCTATCAAGAAACTTCAAAATACACATGCATTCATCAATGACATCATTCAAAATCTTGAACAGTTTTGCAAAATAGTCCATGGGCTAACTAGACCTAGCTGCAACGATCTTAAAAACATATAAATCATTAAAAACGGGATAAAAATCAGATACCTATTGACAATTTAGGGTTTTCCAAAATAAGATTCTTCCATGGCCATATTAACCTTCCATTTTAAGTTGAAGAAGAATTAATGAAGAAAGCTTTTAATTTGGTTCTATTTAATTTATGTTTAATAACCAATTTCCAAAATTAACCTTTAAAAAAATTTGTAATTACACCTAATACCACTCCATGATCATCCATTAACATATTATGGGTTATTTACAACATAAGGACCTTTAATTTAAGGTTCTATAGCTATTTGATACCTTTAGCTAATAGAACACCAATTTTACACTTTACGCGTTTTAGTCCTTTTTATCAAATTAACTAACCAAACGATAAGTTTATTTCACGAAACTTTCACACCATCACATATTCATACTGAAAACATTTAAATATTAATAAAATAAATATTTTGACCTTGGATTTGTGGTCCCGAAACCACTATTTTGATTTGACTTAAACGGGTTGTTACACGAAACAACTGTTCTGATTTGACTCAAAACGGGCTCTTACATATGAGCTCGATCATCTTTAGAGTATAATCCTCCACGTATATCAAAACACATGAGTTCCATATGCATCGTTAGTGACTAACTCAAGATTTAGGTAAATCACATTATGAACGTCACAAGTGAATTAATTCACAAATAAATTCAGAATTAATTCAACTTGGGTCCAGACTAATGTATCATTCTTCCAATTAATACATCTATGTCTCCACTCATGGAGTCAACTACTCCGGTATCCAAGACTAGCCATCACCTCAATTGGAATTGTAGACGACTTAATATTCCTTCTAAGTATTTTACTCAAATGCGCATTTTGATTCTTTTACGGGATTACGAAGTTCTTTAGATTATCTACTAAAGTAAGTTGTCTTTCTCACAATTTAAATGTTCTTACAATGCCACTTATAATTAGTTTGAACTTAGACTATCAAGGAGCTAACATTTGCTTGTCACAATTTTGCTATGCATGCAAAACATGAAAGACAGAAACACAAAAAACATAATAGTGAAATGTGAACTTAACTTTATTTATTTATCATCGTTCAAATACGTAGAAAACAATTACATATTTACTACAATATAGGCACATTTCCCAACATCTAGAAGGTCTGTGAGAGAAGAAAGGCTTGAACAAGAACAAGTACCAGCTCTAGAAGGAAGGTGACCACTTATAAATGTGTTATCGTTTATAGTAAATGTATCACACCAAAAATATATTAAATTAAATTGGCGGTGAACGTAAGCATACGGGTCATATTGTAATACAGCAAAGTTTACAACGAAACACTGATAAGTATTTTGAGGATCGTACCCAAGGGATTGCAGATTGGAGAAATTGTTATTAATTTAATTGTAGAAAATAATTACTAATCTAATAACATCACGAATTAGTAGTGTGAATCTAAATTAATATTTTAATTAAACTAATTAAATTAATTAACCTAACTAGCCTAATGGAATTTTCCATTCCTAGTGTGGACAATGTGAGCCTTTAGCCTATGATCGATTAAATCCGTAACTATCTAATTAAATAATTAATTATCCTTGATTGAGTTATTTATCACCCTTTGCTAAGAATACCCTCACGGTCTTAACTACACTGAGGATTACCACCTAAGTCATCCTTCTGGTCTCTTCTTAGGCATACGAATACCCTTCCGGTCTCACCACTTGGTATAAGTTATACACGATAGGATACCCTTCCGGTATCACCTGTCTTGATATTCTATCAGGGGTGTCACTCCCTAATATACTAAGTACTCCTGAATAAACAAAATTTTTTGGATAAGTAATCACTTAAGAAATAAATTAGTTTATTAATTGAATCATGCAAATATAAATAAAACAAAATAATTTACTGAATTATTCATACAATGATTAATCGACCAAATTAACAGAAGATAAATAAAAGAAGAGAAGAAAATAGATAGGTGAGTGCTCATAAATGAATATATTGAAGTGCATTCCTGAAGCAACCTCCACTCGCAATTATCTTTACATCAGAATAGAAAAGTTTCGAACACAGAAACAATGAAAGAAAACAAAAAGAAAACTAAATAGTAAAATTGTCATGTTTAAATGTAATAACGTCCCTAACCCTATACCGTCGTCAAAGCAGGTTACGAAACATTACCACAATGCATACCTAATTTCAGTCATTAATTAAAATAAATATTCATACCCATCCTAGTTTTAAGATGTTGTCCCTTTAATGGGCCCTCGCGGTCCAATATGGACAGTAAATTCAATTTGGAACTAATTTAGAATCAATACGAATTTTTTTTTTTTTATATTTCAAAATTCATACTATATACCGTTGTCAACCATAATTTACTTATTTCATCAATACTTTTACAACTTAAATGACTCCTATTAAACATCCTAGGTACATGCCATTATCAATACTCAACATACTTTACCTCATTGAATTCGGGATCGGTCTGGAATGCTGATTCAACAGTCTAGCCTTAACTTAACCTGCGCACGGAAACAAACCGTACGCTGAGTATACACTCAGTGGTATTTCTATAATCCGAACACTTGATAATATAACAATTAAACTTAAAATCACAATAACAAATATAACTATTCATTTATTTATTTTATAAATAAGTTTCATTTACTTACCATAAAAATTCTATACAAGCCATATAACAAACACAACAACATATTTGCTCAATTCTTTTCATTTGCTTACCGTATAAATTCTTTACAATATATTCACAATTCATTTGTATTCACACTTTCCTTCTTAACGATATATTATTTTAATTCATTCTAACATCAATCATCATCCATTTGAACTTCACTCATTTCATGAACCTTTTGGTTCATGTTTTCAATCTCATATCTCAATTTCAATTCTCAATTCAATTTCTCATTTCATTCCAATAGCTCAATCAATCAAATTCACTCGATTTATCTTTTCACTTATTTACCCCTATTAACAAGACTCGGACTCACGATAGATACGTGGATTCCTCCCAAACACACCGAATATCCAACCCAAACGCACTAAAAATATCCAACCCAAACACACCAAAATATCCAACCCAAACACACCGAATATTATAAATCCTCCATAACACACCAAAGTATATCATATCCTCCCAAACACACCAATAAGGCATTAAATGCCTCTTCGGATAAACCAAGTATATAATAACAAACATCCTCTCGGCCGAACTACAAATCTCCTCATCACATCATAAATCCAATGGCATGCCATTTGTATCCAATCTGGTCCGATCTCATTAATAGGGTATTTGATTCACTTTCTCAATTTAATAAATCTTTCATCAATATACCATTCTAATAATCACATATATTCACACATTTTCATAATTTCATACATTTTCATTCAATTCAACAAATATATTTCAATTATTCACATTAATTCATAATTCAATACAACTCAATTCACTTTTCAATATCAAATATTCAATTATCACAAATCTCATATATTCATATCAATTCCCTCATATTCTAATCAATATAATTTTTCAATATAACATTCATTCAATATTCAAATTTTTACATAAATCATATATATAATATATTTCAATCAATATAAATTCAATCAAAATGATTTCAATCAATATAAATTTGATAAATTCATCACATACCAAAATCAATCCATTTCAATTGTAAAACATCATAATTCTAACACTAACAATTTTCATATGTATATAAATATAACAATAATGACTGAGTTCGGATTATAGAAATACAAACCGTAATTTTTGAGCTAACTCCCGTTGACTTTGTCTTGTCCTTCCTTAGCCGAGATTTTCTGTTACCACATTGACTACTGAAATTAATACAATTCATAATCATTAATACATTACTAATTTATATCTTGAGTTACAGAATTCTAAATTAAGATCCGTTAATTTTTCCTGAAACTAGACTCACAAATCTTCTTACCGTAAAATTTTCAGAATTTTTGGTTTAGCCATTAAGTACAGTTTATTCTTTAAATTCACCCCTATTCTGCTGTCTGACAGTTTTGACCCTTCTTCACTAAAAATTAATTATCTCACAGTACAGAACTCGGATAATATTCCCGTTGATTTCTCCTAAAAATAAACTCATTAAGGATTCTAAACATATAACTTTAACCCTCTAATTATTTTTCTCCAATTTTTTGTGATTTTCCAAAGTCAGAACAGGGGAACCCGAATTCATTCTGACCTTGTCTCACACAATTCATTATATCTCATAATTTACAATTCAATTACTTAAATCGTTTCTTTTATAAGAAACTAGACTCAATAAGCTTTAATTATATATTTTATTCATCCTCTAATTCAATTTCTACAATTTTTGGTGATTTTTCAAACTTAAACTACTGCTGCTGTCCAAAATAGTCTTAGTGCTAAATGTTGATTTTCTACTTTTAATTTCAATTTAATCCTAACTAAATTCACTTACTTTTCTATCTTAATTCATACTTTATTTCTACTCAATTTTTAACCAAACTTAGACATAATTATCTATTTTTCATCATAAAACCATAATTTCAAAATTCTTTCAATTTAGTCCTTAAAGCATAAAACTTATGAATCACTTTACAATTCAATCCTTATTTCATTTCTAACTTGAATTTCTATCAATTTAGCCCTTAATTCATCATTTTACTCAACATGAACAATATTTAGAAATCTAATAACTTTCAAAATATCAACTTAATTTCATCAAAACTTTGTTCTAAAGCTTTTAAAACATCAAAATTAAGTAAAAATGGCTAAATTGACATACCTATTAAAGTTTAAAGCTTCAAAACCTTGATTTTCTCTTTTCTCCCTTTCTTTCTTTCTTTCCTTTCTTTCTCCCCTGTTCTTCTCTGTTTCGTTTCTTTGTTCTTCTTTTTCATTTCTTTTATTTCATTTCTTTATTTTATTATTAAACTATTATAATATTTATTATTTATACATGTGTATATTTATTAATACACATGTATTAATTTATCACCTTACACTTGTCATAACTTTTATTTATTTAATTAATTAATATAAAATAATATTATTATACTATACTTTAATTATTATTATTTTACTTATATAATAAGTAAATACACATGTATAATACATGTGTACCATTTATATTTGTACACATTTAACTTATTTTAACCATACATTTGTCACCCCTTTTTGCTTATTTCCTATTTAGTCCCTTCACTTTTCTTTATTCTATAATTAAACTTTCACACTTAATTCAATTTAATCATTTCCACTAATTACTCTTAATTAAGCTAAATTTACTTAATTAAAGTCTAATTAACCATACAATTGACTTCGTAAATATTTTTAATAAATATTTACTGAATCTATTTTTTAGAAATGGAGACCAAAATTCACTTTCCGATAACCAGTAAAATTTGGGTCATTACAATTCTCCCCCTTTAATAAATTTAGTCCTCGAAATTTACACCGAAAAGAGGTAGGGGTATAAAAGTCTCACTTGTTTCTTTCGGTTCCCATATTGCTTCATCAGATGTTGTAACTTCACATTGCAATCTAGTATCTCAATCGGTTCTCCTTCTTCGTACAATGAATTAATTTAAATTTCAATATCCCTTGTCAAGCTAACATATAAGAGATTTGACCTACATTTTACGAGCATCACAATTTTTGTGTAGCTTGAGAGGTGAAACCAATCAATTCATTACCGACTAACTTTTTCTATAATTTCAGTACCCAAGCGAACGAGAATCCAACCTATCTTTTTCAATCTCTTCCACTCTTATTCAATTTCACAAATCAAACGACCTTGTATTTTTATTTTCTCACCATATTCAATCGAATCTCGTGTGAAGTTTTACATTTCAATCATATAAAGCTTCATGCGATCATGATAAACTATTATTACATCCTCAAACTTCTTATATTTGTTCTAGAGTCGAATATAAACCATGTATTTCAATCGAAATAATAATAAAAATTACCATACCATGAATCTGACGATCTCAAAAACCCATATTTCAGACAGTTATTAAGTAAGAAATTTATTCATATCAGAACAAAATATGCAGACTTCACCATACCTTTAATGATCATTCAAATATCATCTTTCTTTTTGCAGATAGAGATGATTTCAATCCAAACCCATATAAATTCTATTCCATTTCCATTCTATTATCATTTTTAGTTGTAATGATTCAAGGTATCTCAGATTCGATATAAACATTTATATACAAGTTCAAACTACCGCTTTTCATTCCAAGTCATCACCACATCTGCTTCGAATCACAGTACAACTTATTTCTTCCAAAATGTATAGACATGTTACTACTATAAATTTTATACAAAAATCTTCTGTATAAGTTTCTGAATTCTTTGGTACAGCTTCTATCTCTACATAACAGGCAATCATTAGATTCAATCTGAAACATTTAATCAAAGGTCATTTGTATACTATACCCATTTAACCGATAACTCGTTATCACATTTTTGAGCTTTGCGGACTGCATTGTAAACAAGTCGGTTTAACTTTTATCTCAACTACACTTGAGCCACCATCAAGTAATAACAATCGGATGTCCATAGCTTATAACACAAAAGCAGAACTTTCAATTCTAAATATACATACCTTCATTTACCTTTTTTTGGATGATAATCAATTATCATTTCTTGATCTTTTAATGCAAGAACAATAACTATCATTTCTAAATCAAGTATCAAATAATTCTTCTCATGTAATTCTAACTTTCCAAAATATAATTTATTAGTTTTTTTTCTTGCATCAAAACACTACTATCCTCAGAAATCACAAGTTTCTTGATTGGATTTCAAACTAAACTGAACAAATGCTTGATTAATCGAGCTTTCAACTAATCGTAACCTTGCTAACGTCTATCAGATCATTCCAATTCCACATCTTTCTGTAATAACTGGCTAGTTTTAGAAAACCTCTGATTTCAAATATATTTTTCACTATCATTTCAGTCACAAAATCTATAGCATATTCAACTTCTTCAATCAACGATGAGTTCGAGCAAGCGTTGCGAAACACATCAGAATTCTCTCACACTATTGTCACTGATTTAAACCTTAACTTGAATACTTTAATATTCAATACATAAGCAAGGTAAATACCATGACCCCTTTCTGGCATATATCTGTGGCGGCATGTTCAATATCACAATAGACATTTAGTTCAATCTTCTCTGATTCAACAAAACATTTCATCATCTTGATCTTGCAACATAATTCTGCTTATAATTTATCACAAACATCGTGCAAAATTAACCATTCCATTCTCAGAATCACATCGAACAATAATAATATCAAATCGATCAGAAAACAGTACCTTAGTATCATTATCAAATAGTTTATACAGATTCTATCAATCAATAAATACTGACCTGGAAATTTGATACTTCAACCAAAAATTCAAATAACTCAACGGGCAATCTTTAATGGATCTTTGTAATGACATCCGACGAGAAATATCTTCTTTTATCACGATTAACATATGCCGTGGTGATGTTCATACTCAGATTATTTTTCAAAGAAGTCCTTTATCACACTTCGACTATCACCCATATTTCCGGAGTTATAGAGTAATCTGCCTCTGATAGCTGTGTTACTCGGTCTTGAATTCTGAATAATATCTTTTCAACTTTCCTCGAGCAATCACTAAAATAATAATAAGAAGAATCATGTCTAACACATATTCCATTCATTATTCTATATTATCCAGCTTCTGTCTTCATTTAAACCATCTTTAAATCATTTGTATCATACGGTTTCTATCGGAATACACCCTCTGCTATACTTATTCAATTAAACAAATTCCCTTCATACACGATTCGATCATCATATGATCCTGTTTAAGCTTCAAGAATTACATACATTTACGATAAGAAATCTCCAAGCGATGTATATATCTTTGAAACTTATCTCTGAAAAATTTCCAAATAACCCTTTCGAATCACAACAAAAATCAATATTTTCCACCATTGGCAAGCTGAATCTTTTAATGAAATATCATACCTTTCTAACATTTAATCGATGAAACGAATAATTTATTTACAATCCCGATAATATTCTCTAACTAGATTTTCATTCTTTCAAAATCATTTTCAGCTTTAATTCTCAATTCATCCACACTATATTTACGAAGTATTAGTAATGAGATAACTTACCCGTTTAGACAAACTCCGTACCTTGAAGCACTTCGGGAACCGATTGAGAAAGCAGGAGGGGTAGATGTCGTAGCGAGATACAATTTCTTTTATTCATCATGCGGATTAGTTATAATTCTAAACGATTTATATATTATCTATTTCTCTATTATTTCATCAGTCAACAATCAATAATTAATTACTTATTGAGTTAATACTCAATATTACCGATTCAGTTTTCATTTAATTCACCAAACTATTCATCTCCAGTATATAATTCATAATCAATGCCATCGATATGTTCATCTAACATTTCAACTATAAAACAGTACCAAACAAATATATCAGCATCCGATCCCGACTCAATTTCGACTCAATCATGGCATGTACTTCCGAATCTTTTCATGCCGGCTTAATCCTAGAATCGGCTAAACACGGTTAGCTCGATACCACTAAATGTAACGTCCCTAACCCTATATACCGTCGTCGAAACAGGGTTACGAAACATTACCAGTCAGTACAGTCTAATTTCAGTCATTAATTAAAATAAATATTCATACCCATCCTAGTTTTAAGATGTTGTCCCTTTAATGGGCCCTCGCGGTCCAATATGGACAGTAAATTCAATTTGGAACTAATTTAGAATCAATACGAATTTTTTTTATTTTTTTTATTTTATTATTAAACTATTATAATATTTATTATTTATACATGTGTATATTTATTAATACACATGTATTAATTTATCACCTTACACTTGTCATAACTTTTATTTATTTAATTAATTAATATAAAATAATATTATTATACTATACTTTAATTATTATTATTTTACTTATATAATAAGTAAATACACATGTATAATACATGTGTACCATTTATATTTGTACACATTTAACTTATTTTAACCATACATTTGTCACCCCTTTTTGGCTTATTTCCTATTTAGTCCCTTCACTTTTCTTTATTCTATAATTAAACTTTCACACTTAATTCAATTTAATCATTTCCACTAATTACTCTTAATTAAGCTAAATTTACTTAATTAAAGTCTAATTAACCATACAATTGACTTCGTAAATATTTTTAATAAATATTTACGAATCTATTTTTTTAGAAATGGAGACCCGAAAATTCACTTTCCCGATAACCGTAAAATTTGGGTCATTACAGTCTGCACTCCATTTCGATGACCCTAAGGTTTCTTATATAGGCAACGACCTACTTGGTGCCCACTCAACCCTAGATACACTTAGATACCAATAAATAAAATATTCTGATAAATGCTAGGGTCTAAATATAAAAATATCCCTAAAAGTGTCATCTAAGAAATCAACTTTAATTTGGCTGGCCATCGCCATATCGTCGTGACATAGAAATTCTCCTTGTCATGAAGTTCCTCCCATGACCGTCTTGTCATCGTGATGACAGGAAGTTCCTCGTCACGACATCAAGTGCATTTTAGGCCTTGACAATTTTGTTGTGCTATTAGGCTTCCTTGTCTTGTGGCCCAATCATCATCCCTTGTATTCTTGGACCCAAATTGATATCCTACACACTTAATTAGCTCATTAGTCCCTCACGAGGCCCGAGTTGGCCTTGCGATTCATCAAAATGGAAAAAAATGAGTAAAAATGCTCATTTTATTAAGTTCTAGTTACTAACATACTAATATTGAAAATATAATAATTAATTACAAAATGCAAATAAAACAAGCTCGTCAAGTGCGAAAATGACCTAAATCCCTTAAGGGACACGTAATCTATACCAACTAATCCTCTCAGGAAACTCTAAATCCTCTGTTAATCACACCCCCATCCACTAGTTAATCTCCCTTAAGGGATTTAGCCACTCATGTTATTCATACTATTAATATCAATTGAATAAAACATGTAAATAACACGATTGAATAAAAAAAGAAAAGAGATTAGAATAATCATGGTTTGGATGTTGATTGAAGAATAGAGCAGTAAATCTTTCGATCGGACAAACGAATAACATCGGTTGCAAAGGAGTAAACATAATAATAAATACTAAATTACCTAGAAAATAGACTCCTTAAGTGTGAAAATATACCGAAATAACTACTACATTTGAAGAAAAGTCAATTCCTCCTCTACCTGTTGGAAAAAATCTGGTTCAAAAATGATTTTCTTACACAGTAGAAAATAAAATTTTTGAAAATCGGCCCGATTTGTGATAATTAAAGCAATAAACTCTAAACCAAAATCGTACTTGTATTTTCAGATAGACGAATCCTTGTCGCTCTCAACTTTCAAACAAATGATCTTCTCTACTATTCTCGTATCATGAATTGCTTAGAGTGTGGGCTTGAACGATTCGAACCAAACACAAAAACTAGAAATAATTTTCTTTTCTTTTGGGGTGAAAAGGAAAAATCTCTCTTCAAAATAGAAACCAATAGAACTGTTATTTCAAAAATTATATTTAATTCTTAGAGAATAAAACTCTCTCTATTTTCAGACAGAATAATAATATCTGAAAGTTGTGTAAATAACCCTACTGGTGCCATCTAGTTATAAGGAGAAAAGGTAGAACCCTTGTTGAACTATAGAAGTTTAATTCAACTAGAAAAACGAAATCCTAGTTCACTTAGAATTTAAGTATGCCACATTATGAATGTCACAAGTCAATAAATCCATAAAAAGATTTAAGACCTATTCTTCTTGGGTCCAATCTGATGTATTATCATTTCAATTAGTCACATCTATGTCTCTATCTTTTGGGAGTCATCCGCTCCTATGTCTAAGACAATCTCCCTAATTGGACTTGATAGACAACATATTAGTCTTTCAATTAGTTTGCTCATTTTTTATTAGACTAAATGCATGTTTAGGTTCATCTACTAATATAAGTCGTCTTTCCATATTACGATTCAATCACGTAATACCGCTTAGTATTAGTTTAAATATTAGACAAGTAATGAGCAACATTTTCTTCCATTTTGCTTTTTGTCCAAAAACCATATGAGGAAAATCATACAAAATATATTAATGTAATCAATTAATTTGTTTTATTAACTAATCTATTCGAAAAAAATACATGTTTTCAAATGAATATACTACATTCAGGGCACCAGATCCAACACCACCTCTACCACCTGCTCCTGTTGTGCAATAATATGAACCTAAACCTTAAGCCTAACCTCATGCCTCGAACCAATGGTCTCCGCTACAAAAGATTAAGAAGCACGGGATAGAAGAGTTTAAAGGAAGAAATGAAGTTGATCCTACTGTTGCAGAATATTGGTTGGAAAACAACCAATGAGTGTTTAAGGAATTACAGTGTACATATGTGAACAAGTTTAAGATATGTTGTTTTTTTGTTAAAAGAAGAAGCCTACTAATGGTGGACTACCATAAGAAGCATGAATTTGGTAGAGAGGATCAATTGGAATTCATCTTGAAAAAGTTTAGAAAGAAATATGTTGGTCAACTTTGTCATGAAGAGAAGAAAATTGAGTTCATTAATATGAAGCAAAACAACATGACGGTGATTGAATATGAAAAATAGTTTGTTAGATTGAGCAAGTATGCAAAGGAGTAGGTAGCCATGGAAGCTGATACGTGTGCAAGATTTGAATAGGTCTTAATGAAGTTTTTTTTTGTCCTTGTGACAACTTTGAGATAGAGATTTCTCTGCACTTGTTGAGAGGGTCCAAAGGATAGAAGAAGACATGAATACGCAGAAAGAGAAGAGCTTAAGAAAGAGAATTGCAACTAGTTATTTGCCATCACCTTCAACCAAGAGTACTAAATACTTTTGAGGATCAAAATATTCATCTCCTGCTCAAGTACAAAGATAAAAAGGACAAGTAAGACAAGCCCAACAAACCACCTTAGTTGCTAGTATTAGGGTACAAGGAAGAGACCTGTTCCGCCTTGTGAACATTGTGGAAAGTTTCATATGGTTAAGTATTATTCAACTACTGGGCATGTTTTAAATGTGGTTCGAAGGAGATATGATAAGGGATTGTCGGAAAGTTGCAAAAAACACTATAAAGAAACCTGCGAGAACTACTCCAACTCAACAAAGAAGTAGAAGACTTGGTACTAATAGTGGGGTTAGTAGAAGTCAAAGGCCTGTAAGAGAAGCTACAAACAGACCTAAGTCTCGAGCACCAACGCGAGCCTAAAATTAATAGCCATAACATGAAAAAGTTAATAACTTTAACAATTTATCAATACAACCGATTCGACAAAATTTATAATTGTAACGATAAAATTTTATCATTAAAATCAGTATCAATTGACACAAAATAAAATAAGGGATACTTAGCACTTTTCACATTGCACACCTTAGCACCAAATTCTACGATTTTATTTCACGATAATCATTAATAATGCACATGAAATCAATATATATTCTTAAAATCATGCCATAAGTTAGTCCTATGATTCACGTTAAAAAAAGCATTTCGTGAACCATTAAAGTAATAAAATTTCAACATTAATCTTTAAAGTGAATACCATATCAAAATATCAAGCACATAAAACTTAGGAATAAATCATTCTAAAAATAATAGAAAATTAATTTATTCTTAATGATTTGACATGACGAGGCTCAACTGCCACTTGTTAGAACTGTAAAACTCTTATATAAAATTTATAGCCATTAACCAGGATTTATCATGATAGGTGATCAAGAACAAAACTAGATGCAGAAGTGTACTTGGATCCATCTATATCTTGAAATATTCAAGTCTTATGGTTTTTGATTTTTCAAATTAACATAAGTATTTTAGAAAAGATGACTCTTTGAAGATGGGATGTTAGAAAAGTTATGTATATGTAATTTGGGGATCATAACCCTAATATATAACTTTTACACAACATAAATTTCTAACCACCCCATCACCAAATAGAAAATAGTTATTAGACTATCTATACATATTTGACATATACTTTATTTGATAACTAGAAGCCCAATAAGCCTTAGCCAAATTAGATCACTTTTGATTTGGGCTAACATTTTAAGATAAATAATAACATGTAATTCTCTTATTATGTATATGTAATTTTCATATTATCCAACATTCAACTCCTTACAAAATTGAATGAAGATTGTGTAGTGACCTCTCCCTTTACCAAAAAACCACTAATACGTGGTAGAGTCGTAGAAATTTTCAAAAATAATTTTAAATGCAAGAAATTTTAAAAATAAAAAGACAATAATAAAAGAAATATCTATATACAAAATTGAATTTTTATTCAACTTTCAAACAAGAGAAAATCAATGGAGAAAGGAAAGGTTCCCACATATGTTATTAAAACTTCTCTACATTATTCACAGCCTAAAGCAATTTAATCATAGTATGATAAAAAGTTATTTCAAGTTTCAAATTTGTAAATGGATGCTTCAAATTTACTTTTGTTATACCTCCACCATGAGCCCCAAATGTGTCCCTCAACAATATATCACAGGATGGCAAACCTTCCACAGTTTACAATGGGCAAGCCTCTTAGCTAATTAAGCTTAGCGAATCTTGCACCACATTGTAGCAATGAACTTGTACAGGGTGATCTTCACTAGACATACATGGGAAGCATGTGGAGGTTCAAACTTATTAATTACCTAGTTTTCCTAAGAAGTCATATCCTAGAACATTACATCATCGTCACTACAAGGGAATAGAGAACGATGTCACTATTAGTATTCTCTAAACACATAAACAGTCTTGTGTCCCAGTATAAAAGCCCATGATAAGAGCTGAAGAGAACAAGCCCTGTTCCATACATAATCTCTATCTCCCCAAAGCAAAGAACACTAAAACTATCATCAGTGGCTCTGTGCCTTATCTTAGCTTGAACCACCACCCAAACCATCATTCCATCCTTTTGTTAATCCCACTGGTTAACAAATTTTAAAATCCAATGTCTAGAATTCAATTTTGCACGTAGTTTACACCACTAAAGATTGCACAAAAGTCGACACTTTTGTTTTCGACATAACTTTTTTCAGCTTTACTACTTTTAATGTCCTGAAATTAAAAGTTTTTTCAGCCTTATGTAATCCCAATTCTGAGAGTCAAAAACTGCTACTCGAATCTTTATTTTTTCCATATATGTTGAGCATCTATAATTTTATATCATCACATCATATACATAAGTACCATATAAAAGTACTTCAAAAAAGGAAAAGTCTAGATAGTGGGAATAATTTACTAGTCTAGGCTATAGAGTAACTACTCATATATTTGCTTTGTCATTTGATACACAAGGCTCAAGGTTGGTAGAATTGAATTATGGAATGGTATTGCACTATGCAAATCAACACCCTAGGTAGTTTTAATTTGGGTTAAGGAGAAAATATTTCATATTTTAAAACTTTTACCAAGCTTATCAAATACCATTTTCTTTTAAGAATTAATAGTATTAATTTTAAACTTAGGTTGATGAGTCCAAAACCATTATGAACTTTGTTCTTTCAATAGCAATTTGAATACACTCGAGGCATTAACAAAAATTTTAAAATTGAAATTATTATCAAGGAAGAGAAAGTATAGAGCAACAATAACTAAGTAATTGTAGTTGGAAATGAATAGCTAATATATTTACTACTTTTTCAACATTTCTGTTACCTCAACAATTCCCCTAACAATAGTAAATTTTCAAGAACAAAAGTTCCACCAAAGATGGTTAAGTTCAGTTCCACATATATGATTTTCTAGAAGGAATCTTTATAGTTAATTGGGCTTTGAAAGGTGCTAGAGCTCTTAATGTTATCTTATCTTGCTAATGTGGAAGTGGAGATATCATTACAACATTAAAGAAAACACAATATTCTAAACCAACAATTTGATTGTTCATGCAAAATCAAGCAATGGGAGTGCAGTAAAGTCAATGAAGGGAATATGGGACTAATTGGTTACTTTGTTTAGTAAAATTATCAACCTTCTTGGTATTCAGCCCATGTACGATGCAGGCTTCCTTGTCGAATCGAATTCATAAACTATGGGGAAGAATATTTCTTGAATTAGTCATCTAGACGATGCAGTAATAGGAAGATGATTTTGAAGAAGCTCTATTGCCTAATGAAGCTTTAAAATAGACCCTGAGATATAAGCTATGTGTTTGGAGTGAGTGGCTAAGGGAGTGGGTACTCCTTCAAGCATTATGTGAAGCCGAAAACAAACAGGAGACACAAGGTTTTACATTGTTGTGTTTCCCTACATCTGCAGAGCCTATCTTGGTGAGAAATATTCACCATCTTCAACACTTACAACAAGTTATCCTAAATCTATCACACACTTTTTACAATTTCCTCACTTTCGCACATTGAAGAATGATACTCTCACCACTAAGTTCACCTTTGTGAAGTTAGAAAGTTAAACCACAACACAAAAGGTTTTACTATCAAAATGCACTCACAAAATAAAAATTCTCAGTAGAACGAATTAAGTGCTAAATATTTTCGTACAATAACCTATAGAGGTCTTTTAATTATATAGAATATTTTGAGTGTTACTTACATAAGAAAATCCATACCAATCCCTGTTAAACAACAATAAAACAAGTTGAATACAATAGAATAATAGTAAATAAGGTAAACATACTCTTGGCAACTAAGAATGCAATGTTCCAATCCAATCTAATATCCACGATTTAAGGGATTAGATAGAGATTATCTGATTCGATCCAAATTTTTTTCTCCAAATGATATAATCTTCATTGATGGACTAGATATCATCCAAATAATCAACACAACCCATAAACATTGATACAATTTCCCGAGACTTGGAATGTGTGGAAAATTGGTTGAATGCGAAGGATCGTCTTGAATGGTTCAAACAAGGGTGGAGACCTTGACCCGAAGCACTTGAATGCTTTGAGGAACCGAATTTATAATAGAACTCGACCCACTTAAACTTGACAAATGAACCTTGGTATACGAAGTTGCCACACTTCGGGATGGTAAATTGGAGTGATAAGACAATTGGTGAACGCCACAAACTTGAAAAGTTTGATAAGTTCAAATTAAGTTTGGTTAAGAAGCTTGGAGAGAAGAATCTCACAAAATAAGTTTTATATTCAAAATGTTCTAAACTTACAAATGACAACTTACAAACTATTTATAGACTCCAAAATGACTAAACAAATTCAACATGAAAGATGTTCACACTAATAATTAAAATGTTCACACTAAGCATTAAAATGATGTTCATGAACATTAGTAAGTGAATGTATTAGTCGAATGGACATATTCCCATCTTAACTTCGTTCATGCTTCCTTAGCCAAGAAGAAACTCCATGTTCCATGAATGACCAGCTTTAATTCTTCTCTAATCCCCCCTTGGTCATATGTTTAATGCATGGCTCATGCACAACTTGATTGACACATTAAATGAACCTTGAGCACTTGAATGAGCAGCATGCATCTTAAAGATATATCTCCCAATTCAGTTCATGCATGGGTTTGTTCAATGACCAAAATAATATGGCTTCTTCTCCCTTGGATGTTCATGAATATATCCATACATGAATGTCACCAGAATGGTCACATTATGCCTCTTTTCTTCCAACCATCCTTGCATCACAATAATGGCAATGAATCCTTCATCTTTAAGAACTGTATGAAACATGAATTTGTGCAGCATTTGATTAGTCACAAAGCATCTTCATTGAAGGCTGATTCTTGAAAATTCTAGTTGCTTCAATGGTGCATGAATTCGGCAAGAAGAGCACTCAAAGTTCCATACGAATGGTCACCTACACATATAAATGGACATAAGCCATTTGCAACAATCACCATCCATAATCGGTTAAAATACTTAAGTAAACTAGACACTTGAATTAGACTCTAGACACATACGCACATAACACACATATGAATGAATGCTAAAATAATTCACATCATGCTATAAAATCAATAACTTGAGATAAACATTCCATGCGCATGTAAATATGAACACAACTCATGCTAAAACTTATGAAACACAAACATATAATGCATGACAAGTCTGTGGATAAAACAAAATAATAATAACTTGACACCTAGTCACGTTGAAACATCAAAACATGAAAATATCACACAAAACACTTGCTTGAAGAATTTCAATTTAACTTTAGGCCCCTCTCGCTTTGGCCAATCTTGATTCCTTCAATTTGAATCACGTGATGTGACCGGAATCACGTCAAACATAGTTCAATAAATTGTCAACAACATAAATATGGTAACTGCCTTAACCTACTGCAGTGATCCAGTGAATGAGCACTCTATCAAATACACAATTATCTTTTCCGTATTTTTTAACACTTAATAAAAATCATTAATTGCTTGAAGAATGCACTCAAATCTGAAGGCAACAAATCAAATATACTGCAAAAGAAAATGATTTTATGTTAGCATCAAGAATTAATGGTTGTAAACCATTTATATAGATACACAATGAAATAAGCAAGAAAATAAATGATTGTAAATATGAACAATGTGAAAGGAAATTTAAATACAAATATCTTATTGATTATTAGTAGACATATTTCCAGCTTGCTTGGGCAGGTGTCTGAACTCTTGCATACATAGAAGTGAAGCCAATCATATAAATTTGATATATATATTTAAAATTTTTATCTCTTCATTTATGATCTTAACTAGCATGGATGTGGTGGGGATCTTAGCTAACCCTGATTTAAGATATAAGTATAAGAATGTGTTCAACATAAATATATGTTCGAAAGTTCTCTTAAAATCATCCCATGTATATGTTCAAATATGTATTAATCAAAGTGTCGGATACAAATATTTAAATTCAAGTAACATAGATCAGAGTCAACTCCTTGGATCACCCTATCTCCATTTCCAGCTACATAATGTTTTCTGAAGTAAAAAAAATATATATATATATATATATATATATATATTCTCTTTTATTTTACCTGAAATATAGAGCAGAAGAACCTAACGTTCATCCTTCAAAGAAACTTGGGGGAGAAAACTCAAACATCATGATTCAATGATATATTCCACCCCTTGCACACCAGCCTAAAGCCCAGCACTTGTCCGGTGTGCAAGAGATGGAATATAACATAAACCCATGTCAAACAACAATCTCTGGCAGGAAAAAAATGGCAAGGGGACGGGCAATTTATAATGATGCAAAAATGGAGTTGACTCAAAGTCGTTCATGCATCAAAAAAGTGAAAATAACTTGTCAGCCTTTACAAAATTCAGAAAAAAAGTCCGGGTTCTTGGTGGAACATGGGAAGTGCTCTGTGAGGTGGAAATCAACAAAGCCATTGACCCCTCCCTCCCCCAACTGGCCTGAAATCATCCAATGAAGGTGGAAGCGTCTTGGATCCATTTTATTTGTTCATGCGTTTGTTAACTGCAAAAATATTCTTCAGTATCAAAGGGATGTTGAGGTGATAATGGCTGGCCAATAATTAAATGGTTATGATCTTTCCGCTGTTTAGAAAAGTAGTCTTATAGTTTCAAGTTTCAACTTCCATAACATATTACTGGATATGATATTGTTGAGAATTCTAGTCTCAACTTCGTTCATGAATAGTGCAAATGCAGCCCCATCCATCTAAGCTTTTTAAAAGTAAAGAAGCGTCAATCTGGATATAAAGAAAGAGATAAACAATGAATGTCGGGTTATTAATGCAAATTTATAGATGAAATCATTAGTGTTGTTTGTTAATAGAAAAGAAAAAGAAAAGTAAAAGCCCAAATATATGGACTTTGGTGGTTTACTTTTGTCAACACCACAACCCCAACAAAAGCAACAACCTTTCCAGCAAAGTAGCCCATTTTCTCAACCCCAACAACAGTTCCAATTTCCACAATCACAACAACAGTTTCAGCAGCATGCTTTTCTTTTTACCAATGATAAGGCTCCTACCAATTACAGCGCCAAATGAAACCAGTATATGACACCCTTCTCAGGATTTTAAAAATGAAAGTATCTTGCAACAAAAATTAGTTTGCTCCTGTTGAGAATATTTGAAAGCTTGAATTATAATATATTTTTACTTAATACTATATTATTTTGTTTCTTTTTGCAGAGGGTGTGGCTACATTCTTAAGTATATAAATAAGCTCCTCCATGTATTATCTGAACTGTGTGTGGGTTATGTCTCTCTTGATTAAGATAATTTCTGCGTGTTCTTGAAGAAATCCTCAAGGCCAAAATCTCAAACTGCGCAGCGTTAGTCATGGTTGGTTGAAAATGGAAATCCTGTAGCATATAAAGGGAGCTACGCATTTGATTTTGACATTCTCTGCTCAAGTTATTGTGTTTTTAGCTCTGGACTTTAAGGATCGCCATAGGTTTGTTGGTATGTATTATCCTGGAAAACAGAAGGTCAGCTTTTTGAATAAAGGTGCTACAAGATCCTTAAGTAACATCGTAGAACACAATAGTTAGGAATTTTTTGAGAGAAGTAAGACCCGAAAGCCTTAAATCTTGACACATTAGAGCAAATCAATTTTAGCTCTGAATTTCTGATAGTGACTTGGCCTGTCATTATTACAATGCCTTTAGGCATGATTCTAGTGTATATGTTGGCATTATTATATTACTAATATTCCTGAGTCGAGTCGGGTCGGGTCGAGTTTGAGCAAACACATTTTATATTTGTCCATGTTTGGTCCAGCTTAAAATGTGACTAAAATTTTATCTAAACTCGTTTATATTATTTTTAATTTATTAAAATTTCATATATAAGTATTTTAACATTTTCTTTAATATTTACTTTATAATATTATATATTAGTATAGATTTAATTTTTATCTGTTATAAATAATATAATATATTATAAATATAGAAAATGCGTCAAGCTGAGTTCATGTTTAAATATCCATTTTTAAATGGGTTTAAAATTTTTTTCCTAAGGCCATTTTTTGGGCCAAATAACTTTGTTGAAACCCCTCCTATGTAGGGGTGACCAAAAGAAGAATTCAAATTTCGAGTTAGTCTTTTTTTCGAGTCAATTTGAATAAATAAGTCGGTTTCTTGAGTTTGAGTTGAATTAAATTTTTACAACAAACCGATGTTATTTTGGTTTAAAAGATATTTGAGAAACAACATGTAGCAATTATAATAATAGTTTAATAGAAAAGATATTTAAACTAAATTAATAAACATATTTAGTAATAGTAATTAAAAAATAATTTTTGATATTGACTTTCTTTTCAAAACAAACCCACAAAGCATTTTTCACTTACACCAAACAAATATTTTTCACCTACACTAAATAAATAACAAATAGATAAAAAAAGCAATTTTAAGAGTACTTGCTTCACTCAATATAAACTTATAGAAATTTTTAAAAAATAATAACATAATATTATATTACCTTATCATTAATTAACAATTTTAAGAATGCTTGTTTCACTCAGTATAAATTTATAGAAAAATTTTAAAAATTAATATCATAATATTATATTACTTCATTATTAATTAACGTATCTTTGATCAGTCTCTGATGTCATTGTTGTTCAAATATTATTTGATATTGCCTATTTGAAGAATTATGACTTTACTTCTCCATTTTTTTTTTATATAATTCTAACTTCTTAATACTAGAAGTCTTCATTTTTTTACCAATAATTTTTCTTAGATGCGACTTGATTGAATATATTATTGAAGGCTATTTATAAAGCTAAACTTAAATTTTAATTGATGTATAACTCTAATTTTAATTAAGTAATAATTAAGATGCTTAGAGTTCTATTCAAGTAATAATTCTATTTTACATCAGTAAAATTAGCACAATTAAAAAAAAAATTAACACAACTTGTTTTAGGTCAATTTTTTTAACTAATAATTATAAATTATAATTATAATTATCATATTTTTTTATATTTTATGCTTAGACTTCTATCAAAGTAATAACTCTATTTTAAAATTAGCACAACTTTTTAATTAATAATAATTCTAAATTAAATTATAATGGGAATAACTTATATTAGAATCATCCTAAAAAGTATAGTTTTTAGGCATTAATAAAATAGTGTCAAATCATTAAATTTTAAAGATAACAAAGTATTATTATACACTCATCTATATCTACTATCTCCTCCAACTTAATTTAATTTTAATTAAATTACTTAAAATAATTAATTTTTTAAATTATAAACAAACTGTTATGAATATCCTATTAAGTGGATGTCCATCAAGATCAAAATAAGTTTTGATGTACTTTAAATTCTAATAGTCATTAGAGGTAGATCTCTACTTCATTTATACTTCTTATACCTATAAACAGAGACTTTGGAGAAGCTTTGTAAATATCCTGATTGATCAATAAAATATGCTCTCTATTTACTCTTCCATTCTGTTTGTTCTTTACTCTTTGTCTATTTATTTTATAACATGATATCAGCATTATTTTCTTTTAATTATTTTTCTCCATAAGTCACAAAAATATCCTAAAATTTGCTACTGCCTATTGCCTCTTAGAGTTGCTGCTATTTCAATTGTGGCTTGCGCACTATGGGTAATCATTAGAGCCTTTAACCATTCAGCCAGGGTAATAACGATGGTGTTAAAGAATTTCAAGTATATTTAACTATGATTTATTTATTATATCATATTTATTATAATTGGAGACTAATCATGACAACATGAATAGATTGATTTTGATTTCAAATCCATGCATGTTTTGCGATGATGATTATGAAATAAAGAATCAATGGAGGTGTTTATAAGTTCATCCTAGTAAATCTATTACATTCCTCAAAGTGAACGCGAAAGAAAATATAAACTAATATTTACAAAACTAGTCGAAAGCTCTAGAAAAGCTAATATATTAATGATCGTCGATTTTCCGTGTGATAAGTTTTATAAATTTATAATGACTCGTTCTTGAAACTAACTATGATCACGACGTAGGCAAGTGTACCTATCGAACAGTAGTATAGCTTTAGCAAGACCGGATTGTCGAACCCAAAAGACTATGAGTACTAGTAATGACTGTCTTTTTATTATCTAGCCGAATAAAAAAGGATTGTTTTGACTAAATAATTAAACTAAGAGCTTGCAGAAAATAGAAATTGGGTAATTACTGTTTGGGAAAATGATTGATTGAGACAATACCTAAGGAAAAATTCACCTGGACTCCTACTTATTATTTTGGCTCTGAACCGGACGATTTATTCATTCAACTTGTTCCGTAGAAATCCCTAATGTATATTATTATCCCTTTCGAGACTAACAACGTCTAATCCCTAGGTTGAATAACCGAGAGTTATCTCTAATTAACACCCTAAGGTTGCATTAACTCGATCTAGGGATTCCCTTATTAGGTTTCACCCTAATCCGGCAAAATCTTGTCATCCTATCTCTAGGCGCGCAATCAACTCCGCTTAATTACGACAAAGTTACTCTTAGTCAGGGTCTATTCCTCCTCCAACTAAGAGTTGTAACTTGAAGTGATATCCTGAAACACTAAAACAAGAATTAAGAACACGTAATTAAGAACAAGTTAAATATTTATCATACGATTCAGAAATAATAACAAGGTTTAGTCATAGGTTTCATCCCCCTTAGGTATTTAGGGGTTTAGTTCATAACTAAATAAGAACACATCTCAGAATAATAAAAATTACAAAACATAAAAAAAACCCAAAACTCCTGAAGGGGAGGTTGAGGAGAGATCTTCAGTCTTGATGGTGACTCCGGCTTCTGAGATGGATCAATCGGCTTCCTCGGAGTAATTCCTTACTCCCTATTCTCCGTCTCCCTTTTCTTCCTCTTTTAGGGTGTATTTATAGGCTTTGGAATGCCTAAGAAGCCCTAAAATTTGGCCTTTTCCGAATGAAGCTTAACTAGGGTTCGGCAGGGACACGCCCGTGTAGCACGGCCGTGTGCGATTACTTCAGGCCGTGTTCGAGCCTGCTAGATTGGCACGGGCGTGTGAACTGCCCGTGTGAATCGTGCTTCAATTCTGCCAGATTGACACGGCCGTGTGATCTGCCCGTGTGAGGAGGTCCAGGCTGTTTTGATTTTGTGCTTTGGCCCATTTTCTCTATTTTTGGCCCATTTCTCATTCCTTTCGCTCTCCTATGCTTACCTAAGGATAAAACATGAAATTAAGGCATTAGGAGCATCAAATTCACCAAATCTAAGGGGAAATCATTCATAAAATGCGTTAAGCATGGGTTATAAATATGTATAAATTACGGTTTATCAAATACCCCCACACTTAAGCGTTTACTTGTCTTCAAGTAAAATCCTCAGATCACAGTTAAAATTTCCTTTTTCACAACTTATAATTCCGATCAATATTATCTCAAATCATCTCATAAGTAATCATACATTGAAAATTCAACTAAAAGAACATTAAAGCCTCAAACATTCCAAGTTGAATATTTAATCATGAAAAACTTAGGCATCTCCCTTCATCTAAGTAGTTACCATTGATTTGGAACCTCACATAGTTTAACATCCTCACTAAAGATTCACTCAAATCACTCGAAGTGTTTAAGGACAATGAAATTAGCACTCATTAGTCAATATGAAAAGTTATTACCATAGGCTTGCATGAAAATCAAATCTCCACCACTATAAATCGAGATGATACATTAATCAAAAGGTCTTTAAAAGGTTGTAATGAGGCTTGGTTAGGGGGTGTGGTTACAAGCTGAAAGAAAAGGTTAGAATCGAGATTGATTTGAAAAATTACTTAACTAGAAAAATATTTAATCACCACTTGCGTACAATATAGCTTCTTTTCTGACTATGGAATTTGAATAATGAAGCTTATAACAAAAGATAACTGCTAATATGTATACATGTTTTTTTTTAATTAAGAACAAGTTAAATAGTCATAACTAATTATGAAGAACAAGACATAGCTAAGAAATTTATCCAACTCAATTCTCGACAAAAAATATGGATCGAATTAATTTAGGAGATTTCAACAATAATGGGTTAAGGGTTAATATTGAGGGTAATACAAGGAATGGTTTGTAAGGCTCAAAGGGGTTTACTAAGGGTTAATTGTGGAGGTAGGCTTTTCATGGCATGAGTGGGTTAATCCTAAGTGCCTCTATCATTTTGATATATCAAATCAAATAGTGTGGTCTCAACATGCATAATCAGGCAAGTTCTAGAACAACAGTTCAATATTGGTACACTCAAAGCAATAATAGAAGTGAGCATGAAAGAATTAATAGATGCTCAAAAGGCTAAAAATCTCACAAAAATTATGGCTTTTTGATGTTTAAATATGTGGGATTCAATTGAAGATAATACCTAAATTTGGGGAAACAACCTAAAATTTTAAATTCTTAAACATTATCTTATCATGCTTGATTTTCTAGTGTCTTAAAGTTTAACAATCAATGCATGAATGCCTATGTTTTAATTTAAGATATATCAATCAAAATTATCAGTCAATCAAAATTCATTTTAAACATGATATGAGAGATTCACAAGAGAACAAAGCAATATTCAAGGATTTCTCAAATAATGAAATACATACCCCCCCACACTTAAGATGTACATTGCCCTCAATGTATAAGGTTAGATATATAAGACAATATAAGATCATAAGATAGCGAGGGAATTGAAACTTCCTGAGTACTGAATGAATGTCCTAGTTTGGTGAGAACGATGATTGAAAATAGAGTAAGGCATGATGTTAAGGAAGAAATAAGCTGGTAGTAATCATAAAGAGAAGCCGTGTTTAGAGAATACATGAATTATAAAAAAAAGAATTAAGAATAAAAGTGAAAGTAAAAGAAATAATATAATTTTGTAAGTGGCACGGTCATCGCACATGCCCTTGTGGGTCGTGAATTTGAAGTTCGTCACACGGCCTTCAGACACGCCCGTGTGCGATATGGTTCATTTCTTCCACCCCTATGTTCCTATGCACACGCTCGTGTTATTTTGGCAGTGTCGACCACGGGTGTTTAGACACGGGCGTGTCGCACGCTCGTGTTGTTTTGGCAGATTCTCCCACAGCCATGTCATATGGCCGTGGCGATTTATCGTTGCCCGTGTTTTGGAAAAATCTTACCCTGTTTCCATACGGTCTTACACACGCCCGTGTGCTTGGCCGTGTCCTTGTGGTAAACTATTTTCAAGAGCAATGTTAGTCATGGAAAGTGTTAAACACTAAAATTTAAATAAGTTAATACAGTTAGTGCTCGGGTTGCCTCCCAAGATGCGCTTATTTATAGTCTAAGCTCGACTTACCTCTCTGTTGAATGGTCAAGGTGGTTCAAGGAGTTCATACTCCTCATTCCTGCTATTATTCTTATCCAAATAAAGTTTAAGCTGGGAATTGTTTATCTTAAAAGTGCCGGACTTGGGATGACTTACCTCCACTGTACCAAACGGGAAAATACTAAGTACCGTAAGAGAAGTTTCCTCATCCAATTTGGGAGTGACAATGTGAGGGTCTGCGACATCTAATAATACTTAATCTCCAACCTTAAGTTGATTTGGAGAGGTATCGAGCTTATTTTGGCGTAGTTTCGGTTTATCAGGTGTTCTTGGTTTATGTGCTCGCCTTTCGTCTAGTTCCTCTATCTATAGCCTTTGTTCTTCATGAATGGGTCTTCTAGTGTTGTTGGAACATGGCTCATGTACTTCTTTCAAACTTAATTTCTGCACAGTGGATTTTGTCATATTATCAGTTTTAGTAGATTGATGTGGACAATTACCTTGACTTTTCGATATTTTGCCAGAATTACGAGCTTGAAGGGTGATCGTCTCGTCCCCTACACGAAGGGTGAGCTCACCTGTGCCAACATCAATAATTGTTTTAGCAGTTGCTAAAAACGGCCTCCCTGAAATCAAATGGGTGTTGGTCTCCTCCTCTATGTCTAAAACAACGAAATCAACGGGAAATATGAATTTATCCACTTTCACTAGTACATCTTCAATCATACCCCTAGGAAATCTTATAATTTTATCTACTAGTTGAATGCTCATCCTAGTTTGTTTGGGT
This sequence comes from Gossypium anomalum, assembly GCA_025698475.1. NCBI lineage: Eukaryota > Viridiplantae > Streptophyta > Magnoliopsida > Malvales > Malvaceae > Gossypium > Gossypium anomalum. The sequence continues at coordinate 26,984,500 of CM046966.1, forward strand.
TTCCCAAGACCTAGTTTTTTAAACATTTTGTAAGGCATGACGTTAATACTTGCCCCTAAATCAGCTAATGCAGGATTTACATCCAAACTACCAATTAAGCAAGGAATTGTAAAACTCCCTGGATCTTTCAATTTATGGGGTAGCTTGTTCTGTGGAATAGCTGAGCAAACTGCGTTTAGCTCCACATACGACGACTCGTCCAATTTCCACTTGTTTGCTAGAAGCTCTCTTAAAAATTTCATTGCATTTGGCATCTGTGACAGCGCTTCAATAAACGGTAAGTTAATATGTAATTTTTTCAAAAATTTAAGGAATGTACCGAATTGTTTGTCTGAGCGGTCTTTCCTTATTGCATTAGGATATGGCACATGAGGTTTGTATTCTGCATTCACATTTTCTTGCCTTGGTTCTGGCTCAGTCTCAACGCATCCTTCTTGAGCATCAATTGCATTGAGTTGTTCCCTTGGGTTTGGTTCAGTATTACTAGGCAAGCTACCTTGTGGTCGTTCGGATATTAACTTGGATAGCTGACCTATCTGGGTCTCGAGCCCTTGAATTGATGCTTGTTGATTTCTAAGTGCTGTCTTGGTATTTTGGAAACGAGTTTTTGACACCGAGATGAATTTGGATAGCATCTCCTCAAGGTTTGGCTTCTTTTCCTATTGATAAGGTGGCTGTTGGAAACCCTGAGGATTCTATGGCCTTTGATTTCCTTGACCGCCCCAAGAGAAATTTGGGTGGTTCTTCTAACCTGCATTATAAATATTACTATATGGGTTATTTTGAGATTTAAAATTATTGTTACCCATATAGTTGACTTGTTCCTCTTCGGTTGTAGGATTGAATGGTGGGTATTCTATAGGTACACCTCCTCCACTTGAATCGCACCTCATCGCTGGATGTACCAGCGCCATTAATTTTCTTATTCAGAAGTTCTACCTGATTTGACAACATGATGACCGAATCAACGTTATAAATGCCTGCTGTTTTTGTTAGATTAGTCCGCATGACTTGCCACTGATTATTATTCAGTGACATCTCCTTAATGAATTTAGAAGCCTCTTCAGGTGTCTCGTTATTGATGGTTCCACCGGCAGCTGCATCAATCATTTGTCTTGTCGAAGGGTTCACACCGTTGTAGAACTTTGAACTTGCAACCATAGGGGTAACCCATGGTGTGGGCACCTTCGCAAAAGGTCCTTAAATCTCTCCCATGCATCGTAAAGCATTTCTAAGTCCATTTGAACAAAAGAAGAAATATCATTACACAACTTAGCTGTTTTTGCCGGTGGAAAACATTTTAATAAAAATTTTTCGGTCATTTTCTCCTAAGTGGTAATAGACCCTCGTGGTAGTCAGTTCAACCACTGTTTAGCTTTATTCCTCAGTGAAAAAGGAAATAACCAAAGGTGAATGGCATCATCAGAAACACCATTAACTTTGAAAGTGTCGCACAGTTCTAGAAAATTTGCCAAGTGCGTGTTGGGGTTCTCATCCTGCAAACTATCAAACTGAACAAGTTGTTGTATCATCTGGATCGTGTTAGGTTTCAGTTCAAAATTATTTGCAGCAATAGCAGGCCTAACTATACTTGACTCAGTTCCTATAAAATTAGGTTTAGCATAATCATACATAGTACGAGGAGTTGGATTTTGATTTGCTAATTCAGCGGGTATGGCTGGAGGTAGCGGATTGTCTTGATTTTCAGCCATCTCTTCAGTAGTAGTTAAGATATCGTCCTCTTGCTCTCTTTCTGTGTATCTTAAGCTGTGCCTGATTTCTCGTCGATTTCTACAAGCTGTACGATCAATTTCCTCGTCAAAAAGAAATGGTCCTGATGGGTTTCTTCTAGTCATAAACTATAAGAACCTGCCAGGAGAAAAAAAAAGAAAATTAGTAAAGTAAAAATAAAAGTTAAATTGCAAGAAAATAAATGGCTAAAGTAATAAAAATTGAGCGTTCCTAATATCTAGTCCCCAGCAACGGCGCCAAAAACTTGATCGTCAATTTTTCTTGTGACTAACTATGATCACGAGGTAGGCAAGTGTACCTATCGAACAATACTATAGCTTTAGCAAGACTGGATTCTCGAACCCAAAGGACTATGAGTACTAGTAATGGCTATCTTTTTATTATCTAGCCGAATAAAAGAGGATTGTTTTGACTAACTAATTAAACTAAAAGCTTGCAGAAAATAGAAATTGGGTAATTACTGTTTGGGAAAATGATTGATTGAGACAATACCTGAGGAAAAATCCACCTAGACTCTTACTTGTTATTCTGGCTTCTAACCGGACGATTTATTCATTCAACTTGTTCCGTAAAAATCCCTAATGTATATTGTTATCCCTTTCGAGACTAACAACGTCTAATCCCTAGGTTGAATAACCGAGAGTTATCTCTAATTAACACCTTAAGGTTGCATTAACTCGATCTATAGATTCCCTGTAACACCCCTATCCCGTAACCGTTGTCGGAATAGGAAAAGGGTATTACCAGACTTGTATCTCATGTCAAAACAGTAAAATTTTAAACTTTTTCTTGAAATAAAGATCATTCATTTAGATAAATGCTAAATACAGGCAGGGATAAAATTAAACTTCTATAAGTACACATTCAAAGGATGCCATTTTCGCATGGCTTATATACATTAACCAGAATATTATTCCGCTACTAGTCTATTCTATACATGCCATAAAATAATCCAAAACATAGCAGTACCAAACAGTGGATAGTGATAGTGTGACGAGTTGTTGACGATCTCCGAGCAAAGCCCAAATTTGATAATCTATAAAATAGAGAAACGTAACAACAGAGTAAGCTATCAAGGCTTAGTAAGTCTTAAGTAAAACAATTAACTTTGCTGGATTAAATACATTTATAACTTACACAAAATCCAAGTGAAGTCTCGATGGGCTTAATAAGCCTACACAAGTATATAATACATACCTGGCCAACTTAATGTGCTGAACATCCGTAATTGTTGATTTATTACTAAGTCGCTTAAGATTAGGCCTTACACAAATCACGTTTTGAAATGTCAAGATATATCACCATTCGGTCAAATAGATTAAACCCTATGTATGCACATGTAATTCATCTATTTCATCCAAATTTAAGAGTATATAACCCTTCGCATTTAAAAACATTAATGTTATTTTTAGTTTAATCAGTCGAACTAAAACATAACACTATAATCACATTCGGTTTCCATATTTGGAAGCACATATTCATGTTTTCATATTACATAAACAATTTGATAGAGTCAATACTCGTTGAATATAACTTATAACCATCTCATAAGTGATTCCCCAAGTACATTTGTAACACAAACGAAATCGAGTTCACATAGCAAGTAAGTATCACTTACCATATACTTAACCTTTGTACACTTACCGTTTCCATAGTTACCAATTACCAATTCAATCTTTCAATACCTCTAACCACTTAATCATATGCACTCATTTCGTGCACATACATAAATGTATATATGTATTTAGGAGCTTAGTTCTTTAGTTCATATTCACATTAATATTTCAAATAATCAAATCATGACAAGTATTAAAGTTTCGTATACGTATATCAAGGACCAAACATATTCCTTATCACATATACATAAATGACCAAACGCAATCCATACCTTGTATTTGCACATCCTGCCGAATACAACTCAAATTAGTAAATTTTTCTGAAACTAATTAAATCCTTATCTTAAAGATATACAAATGGTCTTCGGTTTGAAATAATTCAAGACACTTAGCCATAGCCTGCTAGGTTTAAAAAAAATAAATCCGAATCCAGTTACTAGTACTAAGCCTGCGGGACTTTAAGCCCGGATATATCATCATAGTTAATTCACAAAGTTGTATACACATCAATTCACATAGCTTAAATTTTTCCAACACGAAAACACATTAATAAGGTATCACTTCATTCGAACTTATTCGTATCTCAATATAGCTAGTCTCATTTCACAAGAGCCATTAGGCCACATCACGTAGTCAGCGAGTCTTAACCCGGATACTTTCCAAATTCCATGTATATTTAATCACATGTTACCACATTTCACACAAACTATCACCATTGTAATTCATTAACCTCATTCGAATATAAGCATATAGCATGTACCTTAACTTCATGTCGTAATATCATTCGACTTTAATACATATTTATATATATATATATATATATATATATATATATATATATATATATCCCTTTCAATAAACTTCCAACTAAATAAGAAAATACACACATGACTTACATTACATTCATGACAACCATTCTATTAAACAACATATAAGTCACTACACCTTCAATTTATAAAACTATCAACACATATTACATATACATTGCTTACGTTTATAAAATAGCCATTTGGATAACTTGCACACATTTAAATTTTAGCCATTTTGGCCTCACCACCTATATATTTATCTTGTACATCAATTCAAAGAATAGCTTATAAGCAACTCAATTAGTTTCATCAATGTTTACAACAAAATCACAGATTCACTACAAGCTGTTTTCTTGAGCAACAATCATTAAATTATTTATAAATGGAGCAAATTTTCCCCGAAAATAGACTCATATATCTTCTATCCATAAAATTTTCAGGATTTTTGGTTTGGCCAATCAAAACCAGAATTTTCTTAAAGTTTCCCCTATTTCACTTTGTTTGACTATATCGACCACTCTTCACTACTGAATCAAATTTCTCATTGTACAGATTTCAAAATATGTTCTTGTTTATTTCATTTGAAACTAGACTCATTAAGGAGTCTAAGAATATAAATTTTATCTTATAAAAATTTTTGTACTATTTATAATGATTTTCTAAAATGTAATGGGGATTTGATTCATTCGACAATTTGTCACACACAACTTTAAATATCTCTCTATAGGAAATTCCTTTGCTTGCACTGTTTATTTTATAAGAAACTAGACTCATTGAGCTTTGATTACATGTTTTATTCAGTCTCTAATTCCACTCCAACAATTTATGGTGATTTTCAAAAATCACGCTACTCTTTGCTATCCTAAGCGATTATTACAATTTGCTCTTAAATTTCCAAGTCCAAACACTTAAGAACTTACCATTTGAGTTTAAAACATATCATCATATATAAGTACTTCTTATTATCACATACAAATCATAATTTAAATATCACTTTTCTAATAACCAATCGGCTAAGGCTCATAGAAGTAACTTATTCCTTGTCATTTTACTATAGGTAATTACACCAATTCATATCCCATCTTTACCCGTATTCCATATCATTCTTCATTATAACTAAACTTATATGCTAGAAACTTACCTTAAGAGTTGTCGACGACTATAATTCTACGGCTATTTGCTTAGTTTTGTGTTCCCTTTTTCCGACTTTTATCCTTGATGCCCTTGAACTAATGATTAACAAATTTACAAATTAAAAAGAAATCCTACCATGACAATTATAGCCGAATAACATAGACTAAGAAATTAATGTACATATAAAACGTATACATATATAATTAGCTCAACCTTCAATAATTCAATTTGCTAATTAAAACATAGAAATTTATAACCAATTCAAAATTCCTTAACAATGGCCGAATATCAAAAGGGCTATCAAAGGACATTGTTAACTAACTAACAAGCTTCAATTGTAATTCAAAACTTAAGTTCACGTTCGGCCATTATAAGCAAAACAACCATTCAAAGCTCACTTCAATTATTTAACAAATAATAGTAATGTTTAATACTATCTCCCAATTTGGTATGAGTTACCGAATGAAATTAAACTCCTAATTCATGCACTAAAATCACATTCGGCACAAGCAAACTTCATTTCAATTATGCCACTCTTAAACTTATCCATAATACCCTAAGTTCATTTAGTAGCTAGGCAACAATTATACAAAAACAACAAGCATTTAACAACAATGTACTTAACCAATTCCTTAAGCATACATTCGGCAATATATATATATTAATGACTAAAACACTTAGGCCGATTCTAAAACATCCACAAATCTTCATAATAGCACATGTAACTAGCTCAAATCTCAAACCATCTAACATACTATCAGAATATATATAATATTACAACCAATTTACCATTCCTTAATATGACCGAAGGTAAGCTTTACATGAACTTTGAAAATCCTTACAAACATCACTTATTTCTTAAAATTAAAACTCAATTCTACCAATTCAAAACTCCATTCAGCAATTAAACATGAATTACGAGCTTTAAAACAAAATTTCCATATTTCTCTTAAATGGTCGAATGCCCTATGATCACTTAATCTAGAATTAAAATCATGGGTTATCTATCACATGTCATTAAAACCAAATTTCATAATCAATTTGACAAAAATCACATTACATACCTTTAGAATTAGATCTATGCATATGGCCGATTATTTGAGCTTCACTCTCCTTATTCTTTCTTTACCACGGCAATGAAGAAGAAGAATGAACCAAACTTTGTTTTTTTTTTTCACCCCCAAAATATTTTATTTATCTTTTCTTTATAAATTAAGGCCATATAATATTAATATACTTACTTAAATTCATTTTCTATGCACCCTAATCATTATGGCCGGCCACTACTTTTCAAAATGGGGTATTTGACATGCAAGTCCCCATTTTGAGAATCATGCACTAATTAGTCTTCAAATTAATTCATCACTTGTTTTATGTTTCTCATATAAGCCCTTTGACTAAAATTCACATTCAACTAACAGAATTTAAGCATCAAAATTTCACACATGCACTATCACAAATAGCAGATATGAATTTTAATATTTAATAAATTTTATAACTCGATTTTGTGGTCCCGAAACCACATCTCGACTAGGGTCAAATTAGGGATGTCACATTCCCTTATTCGGTTTCACCCTAATTCAAAAAAATCTTGTCACCCTATCTCTAGGTGCGCAATCAACTCCACTTAATTATGACAAACCTACTCTTAGTCAGGGTCTATTCCTCTTCCAGCTAAGAGTTGTAACTTGAAATGATATCCTGAAATACCAAAATAAGAATTAAGAACACATAATTAAGAACAAGTTAAATATTTATCATACGATTTAGAAATAATAACAAGGTTTAGTCATAGGTTTCATCGCCCTTAGGTATTTAGGGGTTTAGTTCATAACTAAACATGAACACATCTCAGAATAATAAAAATTACAAAACATAAAAAGAACCCAAAACTCCTGAAGGGGAGGTTAAGGAGAGATCTTCAGTCTTGATGGTGACTCTGGCTTCTGAGATGGATCAATCGGCTTTCTCGGAGTAATTCCTTACTCCCTATTCTCCATCTCCCTTTTCTTCCTCCTTTAGGGTGTATTTATAGGCTTTGTAATGCCTAAGAAGCCCTAAAATTTGGCCTTTTCCGAATGAAGCTTAACTAGGGTTTGGCAGGGACATGCCCGTGTGGCACGGCCGTGTGCAATTACTTTAAGCCGTGTTCGAGCTTGTTAGATTGGCATGGACGTGTGAGCTGCCTGTGTGAATCATGCTTCAATTCTGCCAGACTAACACGACCGTGTGATCTGCCCGTGTGAGGAGGTCCAGGCTGTGTTGATTTCATGCTTTGGCCCATTTTCTCCGTTTTTGGCCCGTTTCTCATTCCTTTCACTCTCCTATGCTTACCTAAGGATAAAAAATGAAATTAAGGTTTTAGGAGTATCGAATTCACCAAATTTAAGGGGAAATCATTCATAAAATACGTTAAGCATGGGTTATAAATATGTATAAAATACGGTTTATCAATTAATATCTTGTGATGGTTAACCCATTAGTTTTAAAAGATATTTATAGTGGATATTATATTGAGATTGTGAATGAAGATAAATATCTATTTTGAAAGGATGAAAAAAAGGGAGATTGAGTTATTGATTACTCTTGTTATTAAATTGAATTGATTGTGATTATATTTGTGAGTGATAAACCGTAATTTATACATATTATTGTTCCATGCTTAACACATTTATGAATGATTTCTCCTTAGATTTGGTGAATTTGATGCTCCTAATCCTTTAATTTCATGTTTTATACTTAGGTGAGCACAGGAGAGCAAAAAGAAGAAGAAACGGGCCGAAAATAGAGAAAATGGGCCGACGTGGGAAAACAACACGGCCTGGACTTCCTCACACGGATAGTACACATGCCCGTGCCATTCTAGCAGGCTTGAACACGGCCTAAAACAACCTCAACATGGGCGTGTCTATCTTTTAGCCTTGATCACGGCCTGAAGTAATCACATACGGACGTGTCCCTATCGAGCCCAAGTTAAGTTCTATTCGAAAAAGGACAATTTGGAGGGCTTTTAGGCATTCTAAAGCCTATTTAAACACCCTAGAGGAGAATTGAAGAAGACACAGAGAGTAGGAAGTAAGGAATTACTTGAAGAAAGCCGATTGATCCATCTCAGAAGCTAGATTCACCTCTAAGACTGAAGATCTCCCTTCAATTTCCTTCAAGGGTTTTTAGGTTTTCTTTATGTTTTGTTATCATTCTTTTGAGATGTTTTCTTTTATAGTTATGAACTAAATCCCTTAAATACCTAAAAGGGATGAAGCCTAAGACGGATCTTGTTAATATTTTCTGAACTGTATGATAAATACTTGATTTGTTCTTAATTATGACTTTAACTCTTGTTTAAATATTCCAGGATATTGATTCAAGTATTGATGTGCTTATTCAGAGGATGAATAGTTCCTGTCTAAGAGTAGATCGCTCATAATTAAGCGGAGTTGCATGCAATCCTAGAGATAGAATGACATAAATTTGCCGGATTAGAGTCAAATCTAATAAGAGAATCCATAGATCAAGTTAATGCAAAACTAAGGGTTTTAATTAGAAAGAGATTTCAATTAATCAACCTAGGGTTAGACGTTATTAGTGTTGGATAGGGATAATAACATAACTTAGGGATTTCTACAGATCAAGTCAAGTGAATAAATCATTTAGTTCGGAGTCAGTTAACAAGAGAAGTCTAGGTGGATCCTTCCTTGGGTGTTGTCTAAAATCAATCAGTTTTCCAAAAGTATTTCCCCCAATCTATTTTTCTGTGCATCCTTAGATTAGTTAATTAGTTAGTTAAAACAACCTTCATTATTCTTAGGGTAGATAATAAAAAGAAAGTTAATACTAGTACTTTTAGTTCCTTTAGGTTCGACATCCTGTCTTGCTAAAACTATACTACTGTTCGATAGATGCGGTTGCCTTCGTCGTGATAATAGTTAGTTTAAGTACGATCATTTATAAATTTTAAAAACTTACCGCGAGTGACAATCAAGTTTTTGGCGCCGTTGCCAGGGAGCTAAGATATTAGGAACACTCAATTTTCATTACTTTAGACATTTACTATTATTGCGATTTAAATTTTGTTTTGATTTTCGTTACTAAATTCTCTTTTTCTTTCTTCTGGCAAGTTCTTATAGTTTATGACTAGAAGAAACCCGTCAGGACAATTACTTTTTGACGAAGAAATCGATCGCACAACTCGCAAAAAACCGAAGAGAAATAAGGCAATATCCCAACTACAACAGATGAGATGGTTGAAAATTAGGAAAATTCGGTACCTCCTGCAATTGTTGCTGACCTAGTAAATCAGAATCCTGCTACTCGTACTATGTATGATTATGCTAAACCTACTTTAGCAGGAACTGAATCGAGTATAGTTAGGCCTGCTACTACTGCAAATAATTTTGAACGGAAACCTAACACAATTCAAATGATACAACTGTTTGTTCAGTTTGATGGTTTACAGGACGAAAACCCAAATACTCATTTAGCAAATTTCCTGGAGCTTTGTGACACATTCAAGATCAATGGCATTTCTGATGATGCCATTCGCCTTCGGTTATTTCCCTTTTCAATGAGAAACAAGGTTAAACAGTGGTTGAACTTGTTACCACGAGGATCAATCACTACTTGGGAACAAATGACCGAAAAGTTCTTATTTAAATACTTTCCACCAGCTAAAACAGCTAAACTAAGGAATGAGATTTCTTCTTTTGTGCAGATGGATTTAAAAACACTTTACTATGTATGAGAGAGATACAAGGACCTACTACAAAGATGCCCTCACCATGGGTTACCTCTTTGGCTACAAGTTCAAACATTTTATAATGGTGTGAACCCCTCGACAAGATGCAGCAGCTGGTGGAACCATCAACAACAAAACACCTGAAGCAACTTACAAATTTATTGAAGAGATGTCACTGAATAACTATCAGTGGCAAGTCATGAGGACTAAGCAAACCAAAATAGCAGGCGTTTATAACGTCGATGCGATTAATATGTTATCAAATCAGGTGGAACTCCTAAATAAAAAGATTGATGGTTTACTTGGTTCTACACAGGTACATCCAGTAATGAGGTGTGATTCAAGTGGAGGAGGCGTACATACAGAATATCAACCCTTCAATCCTACAACCGAAGAGGAACAAGTCCACTATATGGGTAACAATAACTCTAGATCTCAAAATAACCCATACAACAATACTTATAATGTAGGTTGGAGGAACCACCCAAATTTCTCATGGGGTGGTCAAGGAAATCAAAGGACACAAAATCCTCTGGGTTTTCAACAACCACCTTATCAATAGGAAAAGAAATCGAACCTTGAAGAGATGCTAACAAAATTCATCTCAGTGTTAGAAACTCGTTTCTAGAATACCGAGACAGCACTTAAAAATCAACAAGCATCGATCCAAGGACTCGAAACTCAGATAGGCCAGCTGTCCAAATTAATTTCTAAATGACCACAAAGTAGTTTGCAAAGTAATACTGAACCTAACCCAAGGGAACATCTTAATGTGATTAACATTAGAAATAAGGAAGGGTTAGTTGCATCTGAACCAGAACCAAAGCAAGAAGCTGTGGAAAGCAAAGGTAAAGCTAAAGTAGACCATAATGAACAGAAACCGGTAAGTGTAGAATATAAACCTCGTGTGCCATACCCTAATGCGACAAGGAAAAACCGCTTAGACAAACAATTTGGTAAATTCCTTAAACTTTTAAAGAAATTACATATTAACTTACCGTTTATTGAAGCTCTCTCATAGATGCCGAACGCAATGAAGTTTTTAAAGGAGCTTTTAGCAAATAAACAGAAGTTGGATGAGGCGTCGCATGTGGAATTAAACGCAGTTTGCTCAACTATTCTACAAATTATGCTGCTCAATAAATTAAAAGATCTAGAGAGTTTTACAATTCCTTGTTTAATTGGTGGTTTAGATATGAACAAAGCGTTTGCTGATTTATGGGCTAGTATCAATGTCATGCCTCACAAAATGTTTAAGCAACTAGGTCTTGGGAAACCCAAACAAACTAGGATAAGCATCCAATTAGCAGATAAAACTATCAGATTTCCTAGGGGTATTGTTGAAGATGTACTCGTTAAAATTGACAAATTTATATTCCCAGTAGATTTCGTTGTTCTAGACATAGAGGAGGATAGTAACGCTCCTTTAATTTTAGGAAGACCCTTTTTAGCAACTGCTAGAACAATTATTGATGTTGGCACAGGCGAACTCACACTTCATGTGGGAGACGAAACAATCACCCTACAAGCTCGCAATTCGAGCACCACATCAAAAATTGAAGGTGGTTGTATAAAACATTCTACTAAGACTGACCATATGTTGCAACCTACTTTGCACGAAATAAGTTCAAAGGACACACATGAGCCATGTTCAAGCAACATCAAATGACCTATCCATGAAGAAAGAAGGCTACAAATCGAGGAGTTGGATGAATGGCGAACAGATAAACTGAAAACACGCCATGATGAGCTAAATTTCTTCCCCAATCAAATTAAGGTTGGAGACAAAGTACTATTAGATGCCACATATCCTCGTATTAGCACTTCTGAACCGAATGGAGCAATCCCTCTTACGGTATTTAACATCTTCCCATACTGTACAGTCGAGGTAACTGATCGTGATTTTCTGTGATAAGTTTTATAAATTTATAATTAACCGCTCTTGAAACTAACTATTATCACGACGTAAGCAAGTGTACCTATCGAACAGTAGTATAGCTTTAGCAAGACCAGATTGTCGAACCCAAAGGACTAAAAGTACTAGTAATGACTGTCTTTTTATTATCTAACTTAAGAAATAAAAGGGGTTTGTTTTAACTAATTAATTAAACTAAGAAATTGTAGAAAATAGAATTAGGAAATTGCTTCTTGGAAAACGATTGATTAAGGACAATACCTAAAGAAAAATCCACCTAGACTTTAACTTATTATTCTGGCTCCGAACCGGACGATTTATTCATTTAACTTATTCCGTAGAAATCCCTAAGCTATGTTATTATCCCTATTCAAGACTAATAACGTCTAATCCCTAGGTTGAATAACCGAGACTTTTCTCTAATTAACACCCTACGGTTGCATTAACTTGTTCTATGGATTCCCTTATTAGGTTTCACCCTAATTCGGTAAAATCTTGTCACCCTATCTCTAGACGTACAATCAACTCCGCTTAATTATGACAAAGTTACTCTTAGTCAAGGTCTATTCCTCCTCCAACTAAGAGTAGTAACTTGAAGTGATATCCTGAAATACCAAAACAAGAATTAAGAACACATAATTAAGAACAAGTCAAATATTTATCATACGATTCAGAAAATAATAACAAGATTCGTCTTAGGTTTCATCCCCTTAGGTATTTAGGGGTTTAGTTCATAACTAAATAAGAAAACATCTGAGAATAATAAAGATTAAAAAACATAAAGAAAACCCAAAACTCCTGAAAGGGAAATTGAGGAGAAATCTTCAGTCTTGATGGTGAATGCGGCTTCTAAAATGGATCAAACGACTTTCTTGGAGTAATTCTTTACTCCTTATTCTCCGCATCCCTTTTCTTCCTCTTCTGGGGTGTATTTATAGGCTTTGGAATGCCTAAGAACCCTCCAAAATGGCCTTTTCTTAATTGGACTCAACTTAGGCTTGGCAGGGACACACCTGTGTGGCACGCCTGTGTGCGATTACTTCAGGCTGTGTTTGAGCCTGTTAGATTGGCATGGGCGTGTGTTCTAACCGTGTGAGTCGTGCTTTTAATTTTTCCAAATTGACACGACCGTGTGAGCTGCCCATGTTAGAAGGTCCAAGCCGTGTTGATTTCGTACTTTGGCCCATTTTCTCCGTTTTTGGCCCGTTTCTCATTTCTTTTGCTCTCCTATGCTTACCTAAGTGTAAAACATGAAATTAAGGCATTAGGAGCATCGAATTCACTAATTCTAAGGAAACATCATTCATAAAATGCGTTAAGCATGGGGTAAAAATATGTATAAATTACGGTTTATCAAATACCCCCACACTTAAGCATTTGCTTGTCCTCAAGCAAAATCCTCAAATCATAATTAAAAATTCATTTTTCTCAACTGATAATTCCTATCAATAATATCTCAAACCATCTCATAAGTAGTCATACATTGAGAATTCAACTAAAAGAACATTAAAGGTTCAAACATTTCAAGTTGAGTATTTAATCATGAAAAACTTAGGCATCTCCCTTCATCTAAGTAGTTATCATTGATTCGGAACCTCACAGAGTTTAACATCCTCACTAAAGATTCACTCAAATCACTCGAAGTGTTTAAGGACAATGAAATTAGCACTCATCAGTCAATATGAAAAGTTATTACCATAGGCTTGCTTGAAAATCAAATCTCCATCACTATAAATCAAGATGATACATCCATCAAGAGGTCTTTAGAGGGTTGTAATGAGGCTTGGTTAGGGGTGTGGTCACAAGCTGGAAAAAAAGGTTAGAATCGAGATTGATTTGAAAAATTACTTAAGTAGAAAAATATTTAATCATCACTTGCATAGAACATAGCTTCTTTTTTTACTATGGAGTTTGAATAATGAAGCTTACAAACAGAACATAACTATTAATATGTAAACATGTTTTTTTTTAGAACAAGTCAAATATCATAGACTAACCATTAAGAACAAGACATAGCTAAGCAATTTATTCAACTCAAATCTCGATAAAAATAGGGTTCAAATCAATTTAAGGGGATTTCAACAATAATGGGTTAAGGGTTAATATTGAGGGTCATACAAGGAATGGTTTGTTAGGCTCAAAGGGGTTTACTAAGGGTTAGTCGTGAAGGTAGGCTTTTCATGGCATGAGTGGGCTAATCCTATGTGCCTCTATCATCTTGACATATCAAATCAAATGGTGTGGTCTTGACATGCATAATCAAGCAAGTTCTAGAATAACAATTTAATATTAACACACTCAAAGCAATAATAAAAGTGAGCATGAAAGAATTAATAGATGCTCAAAAGGCTAAAAAATCTCACAAGAATTATGGCTTTTTGATGTTTAAACCTATGGGAGTCAATTCAAGATAATACCTAAACTTGGGGAAACAACCTAAAATTTTAAATTCTTAAAAATTAACTTATCATGCTTGATTCTCTAACGTCTTAAAGTTTAAACAATCAATGCATAAATGCCTATGTTTTAGTTCAAGAAAATCATAAGTCAATCAAAGTTCATCCTAAACATGATATGAAAGATTTACAAGAGAACAAAGTAATAGTCAAGGATTTTTTGGATAATGAAATGATTACCCCCCCACACTTAAGATGTACATTGCCCTCAATGTACAAAGATAGATATATAAGAAAATATAAGATCATAAGATAGGGAGAAAATTGAAACTTCCTGAGTGTTGAATGAATGAATTCCCTAGTTTGGTGTTATAGAGGTGGAGGAGGATACTCCGGTGGTGGTAGAGGTTGGGTACCACAAGTGTTGTGCTAAAAGAACATTATATCTCATCATTGAACAGGGTATGGCAGTCGTGGAGAACCTTTCCCAATGGAGTTTGAAGTTCCTAAGTGATTGTGAGCTTTGGAGCTCGTTATAACTGTGATAAAAGCAGGAACTGTTTAGGGGATATTAGGTAGAATAATTACTCATAAAGAAATAGCTGAGATTGAAAATAATTAATAAAACCTAATAAATAAGATAATAACAAAAAGAAATAACAGTTAAATATTAAAAGTGAAAAAAAAACTTAAAACAAAAAAAAAGTAGAATTAAAAAAAATAAAGATAAAATTAAATTAAACATCATCATTGCCGGATGGTTCGCGAGGTGATGGTGGTGATGAGATGTGGAAGTGCTGACAGGTCTGCTTGAGGGTAGCATCAATGTTGTCAAATCTTTGAAAACACTGTTGCTCGAATCGGTTGAGGCACTCAGAGATGTCAGCATATGAAGTTGCCGTATGAACTGGACGAGAGGGTGGTGGTGGCTGGGAAGGTGGGTCCTCGTGTTAGGTAGGGACATCATTAGTAATGTCCTCTGAAGCCTCCTCCTCGGTAGATTGGGCGAGACGATATTTGGGAGGGTAAGTTCCTCTGCGCCTCTCGATCATCCTCATACTAAGCATGCTTGAGATGCCTTGTGGAGACATCTGGCCAACGAGGGTCAGGGATGATTCTTGGGCTGCGGTGTCGAGGAGTCCGAAGTGTCGGGCTAGTCGAGTCACGTAGGGGCTAATGGAGATGACCCCCCTCTAATGTCACTCCGTCTGGTGGCGGATGGCAAGGGCTATAAAGTATGCAAGATCAAAAACATGCTCGTTTGACGTACACCATAAGTAGTAGACGTCGTGGGTAGTGACGACACCGATGCTCTCTCTCGGCACTATTAAAGTGTGAGATAGAATATAATGGAGATACCTTAAGGACGGAGGGAGAAATGATGCCTTGGTATGACTGGGGTCGTAGTTGGCCGAACGTGGGACGAGGGTGTCCCAGCAACGTGAGGGAGAACGATGAATGTGGCGGTCGAGAGCATGTAAGTCATTCTCCTCTCTGAACTCCTCGGTATATAAACCCAACGCAGTGCCGAATTCTGGGATGCTTAATTGGTGGATTAATCCACCTAAGTGAAACTAGACTGTACCGGGATCATCGTAGTTCGTCATTACCGCTTGAAAATGGAACGTGGATCATAGTTCCATCGTCAGCTCTAAGTACGTTGGCTCGATGATCCCAAAGAATAGCTCCCACGGATCGGTGGCAAGGAGGGCCCAGATTGCATCAGCCAATTGCACTTGTTCGACAGCAGCCCAGTCGATGCATCGGCCTACTGTTAAAGGTCGGGCCTGTACTATTTGAAAGAGCTCTTCTTGGGGCCGTTTGGGAGCTGTAGGAAAGGATGGCGAATTTTCACGGTTGGGCCTGAGGAAGATGATGCTCCTTTCTTTTTCTTGGAAGTGGGGACGGCAGTTTTCTTCCCTCGTGAAGACGACATAGTGAAGTTGAAATTTGAACCATTAAGTCGTCTCAAAGAGTGGACAAGGTAGAATGCAACTAAAATAAAAAAGGAAAAACCATGAATATGTTCAGTCACAATTACTAAAATTACTAAGTTCAATAGCATATTTTTGTAGCATGAACATTGTGGTGTGGATAAAAGTGATAAAGACTAGAATACAACCTATTATATATATGAGAAAATGGCATACAAAAGGGGTGAAAATTTCAACTACCCTAATCATGCATATTTGCTTCTAACTAATCAAATAGAGTAAAGAAATCATGCAAGGGTGAGAATTTTAATATGAAAAAGAGAAAAAAATGATTATGGGTATTTTAGATTATGACATTTAAATGATAAAAATATAAAGATAAAATAAAAAACTTGCATATTATCATAATAAATAGCCTTAGAAATTAGTAAAATAGACAAGGAAGAAGTAAACAAACACTAGGAAGAGGAGAAAAGGCGTCAAAAATGTAGTTGGAGGCAATGCATGGGCGTGGCAAGGAGGCCGTGTGGACTTGTAGCGGCTAGGGTTAGGGTTTTTGAGTGGGGAAGACAATGAATAGTGCAGCCTATTTATAGATTTTGGGGCACACGGCTAGGGGACCCGCCCGTGTGCCCCAATTTCAGCCCGTGTGTTTCATGTTTTTCTTACTTTGGCACATCTGAAATTCGACACACGCCCGTGTACCGTGGGCGTGTTGGTGCATACGACCATGTCGTACGATCGTGTCTAGCTTCGTTCACTTCTCCTACGCTCGTGTACGACAACCCCACGCCCGTGTTAATTTGACAGGTTCGACCACAGTTGTTCGACACGGATGTGTCGCACGCTCGTGCTATTTTCTCAGTTTCAACCATGGTCCTAAGGCACGGGTGTGTCGCATGCCCGTGTTATTTTGACAGGTTTGCCCACAACCATGTCGTACGATCGTGGCGATTTATCAAAGCCCGTGTTTTGGGGAAATTTTTTCCCTATTTCCACATGGTCCTAAGCACACCTGTGTGCTTGGCCGTTCTCTGTGGTGTACCTATTTTCAAGAGCTCCGTTAGTAGGTTAGGTGTTTAAACACTAAAATTTAAAGAAGTTAATATAATTAGTGCTCGGGTTGCCTCCCGAGAAGCACTTATTTATAGTCTAAGCTCGACTTACCTCTCTGTTGGATGGTCATGGTGGTTTAAGGAGTTCATACTCCTCATTCCTGCTATCAATCTTATCAAAATAAGGTTTTAGACGGGTGTTGTTTACCTTAAAAGTGCCAAACTTGGGATGACTTACCTCCACTGTATCGAATGGGAAAATACTAAGTACCGTAAGAGGGATTTCTTCATTTGGGTTGGTGGTGACAATGTGAGGATCTGTGGCATCTAGTAAGGCTTTATCTCCAACCTTAAGTTGATTTGGAGAGGTATCGAGCTTGTTCTAGCGTAGTTCTGGTTTATCGCGTGTTCTCAGTTTATGTGCTTGCCATTCGTCTAGCTCCTCTATTTGTAGCCTTCGTTCTTCATGAATGGGTCCTCTATTTTTGCTGGAACATGGCTCGTGAAGTTCTTTCAAACTCAATTTCTGTAAAGTAGGTTGCGTCATATTATCAGTTTTAGTAGACTAGTATGGACAATTACCTTCAATATTTGATGTGTTGCCAGAATTACAAGCTTGAATGGTGATCGTTTCGTCTCCCTCATGAAGTGTGAGCTTACCTGTGCCAACATCAATAATTGTTTTAGTAGTTTCTAAAAAGGGCCTCCCTAAAATCAAAGAGGTGTTGTTATCCTCCTCTATGTCTAGAACAACAAAATCAATGGGAAATATGAACTTATCTATTTTCACTAGTACATCTTCAATAATATCCCTAGGAAATCTTATAGTTTTATCTGCCAGTTGAATGCTCATCCTAGTTTGTTTAGGTTTCCCAAGACCTAGTTGCTTAAACATTTTGTAAGGCATGACATTAATACTAGCCCCTAAATCCGCTAATGCATTATTCACATCTAAACTACCAATTAAACAAGGAATTGTAAAACTCCCTGGATCTTTCAATTTATGGGGTAGTTTATTCTGTAGAATAGCTGAGTAAATTGCGTTTAGCTCCACATGCGAGACCTCATCCAACTTCCGCTTATTTGCTAAAAGCTCTCTTAAAAATTTCATTACATTCGGCATCTGGGACAAAGCTTCAATAAACGGTAAGTTAATATGTAATTTTTTTAAAATTTTAAGGAATTTACCGAATTTTTCATCTGAGTGGTCTTTCCTTGTCACGTTAGGGTATGAGACACGAGGTTTGTATTCTACATTCACCATTTTGTTTTGATTATGACTTACCTCACCCTTACCCTTACTCACTACAGTTTCTTGCATCAATTCTAGCTCAGGCTCACCAATTCCTTCTTTACCTTGTACATTAATTGCGTTGAGCTGTTCCCTTGGGTTGGGTTCAGTATTACTTGGCAAGCTAACTTGTGGTCATTTGGAGATTAGTTTGGAAAGCTAGCCTATCTGAGTTTTGAGTCCTTGGATCGATGCTTGTTGATTTTTAAGTACTGTCTCGGTATTCTGGAAACGAGTTTCTGACACTGAGATGAATTTGGATAGCATCTCCTCAAGGTTTGGTTCCTTCTCTTGTTCATAAGGTGGCTGTTGAAAGCCTGAGGGTGGTGGTGGTCTCTGATTTCCTTGTCCCCCCCATGAGAAGTTTGGGTGATTCCTCCAACCTGCATTATAGGTGTTATTGTAAGAATTATTTTGAGATCGAGGATTAGTGCCCATATAATTTAATTGCTCGTTCTCCATGGTGTGGCCATAGGGTTGGTATTCTGGATTACTCGATCCACCTTCACTCGTTTCACATTGCATTACTGGGTGAACCTGCGTAGAACCAAATAAACCATCAGTATTTTTATTTAAAAGTTCTACCTGATTTGACAACATAGTAACCGAGTTGATGTTATAAACGCCTACTGTTTTCGTTGGCTTAATCCTCATGACTTACTACTGATAGTTATTTAGTGACATATTCTCAATAAATTCGTAAGCCTCTTCAGGTGTTTTGTTGTTGATGGTTCCACCAGCAGCTGCGTCAATCATCTGTCTTGTTGAGGGATTCACACCATTGTAGAACATTTGAACTTGCAGGCCATAGAGGTAACCCATGGTGAGGCACCTTCATGATGGGTCCTTGTATCTCTCCCATGAATCGTAAAGTATTTCTAAGTCCATCTGCACAAAAGAAGAGATATCATTACATAACTTAGCCGTTTTAGCCGGCGGAAAATATTTTAGTAAAAATTTTTCGGTCATTTGTTCCCAAGTAGTGATGGACCCTCGTGGTAATGAGTTCAACCACTGTTTAGCTTTGTTCCTTAGTGAGAAAGGGAATAACCGAAGGCAAATGGCATCATCAGAAATGCCATTAATTTTGAAAGTGTCGCAAAATTCCAAAAAATTTGACAAGTGAGTGTTAGGATTCTCATCCTGCAAACCATCAAACTGAAAAAACTGCTGTATCATTTGAATCGTGTTAGGTTTAAGTTCAAAATTATTTGCAGCAATAGCAGGCCTAACTATACTTGACTCAGTTCCTGTTAATGTAGGTTTAGCATAATTATACATAGTACATGGAGCAGGATTCTGATTTGCTAATTCAGCGGGTATTGCTGGAGGTAGCTGATTGTCTTAATTTTCAGCCATCTCCTTGGTTGTAGTTGAGATATCGTCCTCTTTCTCTTCCTCTGTGTATCTTAAGCTTCACTTATTTCTCGTCGGTTTCTAAAAGTAGTGGTCCTGACGGGTTTCTTCTAGTCATAAACTATAAGAACCTGTCAGAAGAAAGAAATAGAAATTTAGTAAATTAGCACAAAATAAAGTTAAATTGCAAGAAAGATAAATGGCTAAAGTAATAAAATTGAGTGTTCCTAATATCTTAGTCCCCGGTAACGGCGCCAAAAACTTGATCGTGATTTTCCGTGATAAGTTTTATAAATTTATAATTAATCGCTCTTGAAACTAACTATTATCACGACGTAGGCAAGTGTACCTATCGAACAGTAGTATAGCTTTAGTAAGACCGGATTGTCGAACCCCAAAGGACTAAAAGTACTAGTAATGACTGTCTTTTTATTATCTAGCCTAAGAAATAAAGGGGTTTGTTTTAACTAATTAATTAAACTAAGAAATTGCAAAAAATAGAATTGGAAAATTACTTCTGGGAAAACGATTGATTAAGGACAATACCTAAGCAAAAATCCACCTAGACTTTTACTTGTTATTCTGGCACCAAACCGGACGATTTATTCATTTAACTTGTTCCGTAGAAATCCCTAAGTTATGTTATTATCCATATTCAAGACTAATAACTTCTAATCCCTAGGTTGAATAACTGAGACTTTTCTCTAATTAACACCCTAGGGTTGCATTAACTCATTCTATGGATTCCCTTATTAGGTTTCACCCTAATTCGGTAAAATCTTGTCACCCTATCTCTAGGCGCGCAATCAACTTCGCTTAATTATGACAAAGTTACTCTTAGTCAGGGTCTATTCCTCCTCCAACTAAGAGTAGTAACTTGGAGTGATATTCTGAAATACCAAAACAAGAATTAAGAACACATAATTAAGAACAAGTCAAATATTTATCATATGATTCAGAAAATAATAACAAGATTCGTCTTAGGTTTTATCCTCCTTAGGTATTTAGAGGTTTAGTTCATAACTAAATAAGAAAACATCTCAGAATAATAAAGATTACAAAACATTAAGAAAACCCAAAACTCCTGAAAGGGAAATTGGGAGAAATCTTCAGTCTTGATGGTGAATCTGGCTTCTGAGATGGATCAATCGGCTTCCTTCGAGTAATTCCTTACTCCCTATTCTCTGTATCCCTTTTCTTCCTCTTCTAGGGTGTATTTATAGGCTTTGGAATGCCTAAGAAACCTCCAAAGTGGCCTTTTCCGAATTGGACTCAACTTAGGCTTGGCAGGGACACACCTGTGTGGCACTCCCGTGTGTGATTACTTCAGGCCATGTTCGAGCCTGTTAGATTGGCACGGGCGTGTGTTCTACCCGTGTGAGCCGTGCTTTTAATTCTGCCAAATTGACATGACCGTGTGAGCTGCCCGTGTGAGAAGGTCCAGGCTATGTTGATTTCGTACTTTGGCCCATTTTCTCCATTTTTGGCCCGTTTCTCGTTCCTTTCGCTCTCCTATGCTTACCTAAGTGTAAAACATGAAATTAAGGCATTAGCAGCATCGAATTCACTAATTCTAAGGAAACATCATTCACAAAATGCGTTAAGCATGGGGTAAAAATATGTATAAATTACGGTTTATCAGTAACTCATTTCAGATTCGGCATGTTTAAGGTAAATATTACTCGTTTAAAACCTTATTTTGATAAAGCTGATAGCAGGAATGAGGAGTGTAAACTCTTCGAACCACCATGACCGTATGCTATAAATAAGAGCATCTCGGGAGGCAACCCGAGCACTAACGCTATTAACTTCTTTAAATACTAGTGTTTAACACCTAATTTACTAACTGAGCTCTTGGATATAGGCTTTCCGCACCCACACGGCCAGGCACACGGGCGTGCTCAAGACCGTGCGAAAATAGGGCAAAATATTTCCCCAACACGGGATGCGACAAGTTGCCATGGCCATGCGACATGGCCGTGGGCCATCCTACCAAAACAACACGGGCGTGCGGCACGCCTGTGTCTTAGAACCGTGGTTGCACCTGAGAAAGTACCACGGGTGTGTGACACACCCGTGCCTAGCACCCGTGTTCGAACCTGTCAAACTAACACGGACGTGGACATACACACACGAGTGTGGGAGAAGCGAACGAAGTGGGACACGGCCGTGCGACACGACCGTGTGCACCAATACGCCCAAGGAACACGGGTGTGGACTGAATGTCAGATGCGTCAAAATTTGAAAAATGGAAACTACACAGGCTAACACGGCTGTGTGCCCCAAAATTTATAAAAACCCCTCACTATTCATTATCTTCTTCCCCCCAAATCCCTTACCCTAGCCGCTGCAATTCCACACGCCCGTGCCCTACCTTCAACTTTATTTTCGATGCCCAAGCTCTTCCCTTTTGCGTTTGTCTAGTCTTTTCTCTTCTATTTTACTTTCTAATTTTTTTTCTCATTTTGCCTATTATTCTATCATTTAAATTTCATTCTTAGGCTATTTATAATTTATTTCATGTTGAATCGAGTTGTTAAGGAAGTTTCACGCTATTGTTATACCCATGCTATTACTATGCTCATGCTCATGCTATTACCATGCTAATGCCACAAAATTATGCCATCAAAATGATTGTTTTGGTTGAGTTTTGTTAGTGTTAGTAGTTTTGGCTGAAATTGTTAGGGTAAATTCATGGCTTTTTCCTTTTCAAATTCGTTTACCTATTACTTTTTTCCATTTATTAAAATGAAATAGTAATTCTTCTTACACATATACAATATCGACTTCACGTGGTAAAAAGGTCACCGTCTTCGTTTCGAATAAAAAGAAAGGAGAAACGTCATCCTCGGGTCCTACCGCAGAGATTTGCCACCCCTTCCTTCAGTTTCCCGTTGGACCCAAGAAGAACTCTTCCAGATACTTCGGGCCCGACCTTTAGTTGCGGGCCGCTGGATTGACTAGGCTGCACTTGAACAAGTCCAACTAGCTGATGCGGTTAGAGCTCTTCTGACAACTGATCCATGGGGACTCTTCTTTGTGATCATCGAGCTGACGTACCTTGAGCTCACACTTGAACTTTGCTTAACCTTCCATCTTCAAGACGTCATGACCAACTTCGATGATCCCGGTACGGTTCAATTTTGTCTTGGTGGTTTAGTTCACCAGTTGGGCGTCCCATAGTTCGGTACCGCACTGGGCCTTTACACGGAGGAATTCATGGAGGAGAACGAACTCAACACTCTTAACCATCACATCCATCATTCTCCTTCATGGTACTGGAACGCTTTAGTACCTGTCTCGGCCACCTACGACCCTAGCCGCTCCAAGGCATCGGCTCTCACCCCATCCTTGAGGTACTTACATGCTATTTTAGCTCATACTTTGACAGGACGGCGAGAGAGCACCAGCGTCATCAACACTCAAGACGCTTACTTTCTATGGTGTATGTCGCATGGGCACCTCTTCGACCTCACCTATTTCATCGCCCTCGCCATTCTCCATCAGACGGAGCAACATCAGAAGGGGGTCATCTCCATTGGCCCTTATGTGACTTGACTGGCTTGGCACTTCAGGCTCTTCAACACAACGGCACAAGCATCCTCCCTTACCCTCATTGGCCAGATGTCTCCACAAAGCATCTCGAGCATGCTAAGTATGAAGACGATCGAAAAAAACCATGGAACCTACCCTCCTCAGTATCGTCTCGCCCAATCAACTGAGGAGGAGACCCCTGAGGACATTACTGATGATGTCCCTCTACGACACGAGGACCCACCGTCTCAGCCACCACCCACCCATCGTCCAGTTCATGCGGCGGCATCATATTCTGACATCTCTGAGCGCCTCACTCGATTTGAGCAGCAGTGCTTTCAGCTTTTTGATAACATTGATGCTACTCTACAACAGATTTGTCAGCACCTCCACATTTCATTGCCACCCCCACCTCGCGAACCATCCGGCGATGATGATGTATAAAAATTTTCTTTGTTATTTTTTATTTTTATTTTTATTTTATTATCTTTATTATTATTTTCATTTCCTTTTGATACTATTTTATTTTTAGGTTTTATAAACAAATTTTAATTTCGGTTATTTCATTACGAGTAATTATTCTTCTTTATATTCCCTAAAGAGTTCCTGATTTCATCACAGTTATAAAGAGCTCCAAAGCTCACTATCACTTAGGAACTTCAAACACCACTGGAAAAGGTTCTCCATGACTGCCATGCCCTGCTCGAGCACGACCATAGCCACCACGAGATATAATATTCTTTTGGCGCAGCACTTGTGGAACCCAACCTTTACCACCACCGGAGTATCCTCCTCCACTCAACATAACTCCAACCTAAGGAGTTCATTCATTTAACATTCAAGAAGTTTTACTTCTCTCCCTATCTTATAATCTTATATCTCTAATTGCCACTAACTTTATCTTTGTACATTGAGGGTAAGGTACATCTTAAGTGTGGGGGGTAAATTATATCACTATTAGAAAAATCCCTGAATTTTGTCTTGTTCTCTTGGAAATCCCTCATATCATTATTAGAATGAATTTTGATATTTGAAGCTTGAGTGTTCAATTCCATATTCTGAGAAGAGGCTCTTTTGTACGCAATTGATGATTAAATATTTTTCTAGTTAAGTAATTCTTCAATTCAACCTCAATTCTAATATTCTCTTTCAGCTTGTGACCATACCCCCTAACCAAAGCCTCGTTATAATCCTCTAAAGACCTTTTAATTGATGTATCATCTTAATTTATAGTGGTGGAGATTTGAGTTTCATGCAAGCCTATGGTAATAACTTTTCATATTGACTGTTGAGTGATGAATTCATTATCCTTAAACACCTCGAGTGATTTGAGTGAATCTTTAGTGATGATGTTAAAACTCTGTGAGATTTTGAATCAAAGGTGATTACTTATATAAGGGGAGATGCCTATATTTTTCGTGATAAAATACTCAACTTGGAATGTTTGAAACTTTAATGTTCTTCTAGTTGAATTTTCAAAGTATGATTACTTATGAATTAGTTTGAGATATTATTGATAGGAATTATAAGTTGAGAAAAAGGAATTCGTAATTGTGAATTGAGGATTTTGCTTGAGGACAAGCAAACGCTTAAGTGTGGGGGTATTTGATAAACCGTAATTTATACATATTATTTCCCATGCTTAACACATTTATGAATGATTTCTCCTTAGATTTGGTGAATTTGATGCTCCTAATCCTATAATTTCATGTTTTATACTTAGGTGAGCACAGTAGAGCAAAAAAAAAACAAGAAACGGGCCAAAAATGGAGAAAATGGGCCTACGTGGGAAAACAACACGGCCTGGACTTCCTCACACGGGTAGCACACACGCTTGTGCCATTTTAGTAGGCTCGAACACGGCCTAAAACATCCTCAACATGGGTGTGTCTATCTCTCAGCCTTGACCACGGCCTGAAGCAATCGCACATGGGTGTGTCACACAGGCGTGTCCCTGTCGAGCTCAAGTTAAGTTCTATTCAGAAAAGGGCAATTTGGAGGGCCTTTAGGCATTCTAAAGCCTATTTAAACACCCTAGAGGAGAATTAAAGAAGACACAGAGAGTAGGAAGTAATGAATTACTCGAAGAAAGCTGACTGATCCATCTCAGAAGCCGGATTCACCTCCAAGACTGAAGATCTCCCTTCAATTTCCTTTAGGGGTTTTTGGGTTTTCTTTATGTTTTGTTATCATTCTTTTGAGATGTTTTCTTTTATAGTTATGAACTAAATCCCCTAAACACCTAAAGGGGTGAACCTAGGACGGATCATGTTAATATTTTCTAAACTATATGATAAATACTTGATTTGTTCTTAATTATGACTTTAACTTCTGTTTGAATATTCCAGGATATTGATTCAAGTATTGATGTGCTTATTCGGAGGATGAATAGTCCCTGTCTAAGAGTAGATCGCTCATAATTAAGCAGAGTTGCATGCAATTCTAGAGATAGGACGACATAAATCTGCCGGATTAGAGTCAAATCTAATAAGGGAATCCACAAATAGAGTTAATGCAAAACTAGGGGTTTTAGTTAGAAAGAGATTTCAATTAATCAACCTAGGGTTAGACATTATTAGTCTTGAATAGGGATAATAACATAACTTAAGGATTTCTATGGATCAAGTCAAGTGAATAAATCGTCTGGTTCAGAGTCAGTTAACAAGAGAAGTTTAGGTGGATCCTTCCTTGGGTGTTGTCTAAAATCAATCAGTTTTCCAAAAGTATTTCCCCCAATCTATTTTTCTGTGCATCTTAGATTAGTTAATTAGTTAGTTAAAACAACCTTCATTATTCTTAGGTTAGATAATAAAAAGAAAGTTAATACTAGTACTTTTAGTTCCTTTGGGTTCAACATCCGGTCTTGCTAAAACTATACTACTGTTCGATAGGTGCGCTTGCCTTCGTCTTGATAATAGTTAGTTTAAGTATAATCATTTATAAATTTTAAAAACTTATCGCGAGTGACAATCAGTGAGCTTCTTTTTTCATCATCCCCATTAAGGGGTTGAAAGTAAAATATTTGACTGTGAAAGATCTATTTATGAGCAACAGAATATTGTAATTCTATATAAAGCTTATTGTAACACCCCTAACCTGTATCCGTCGCCAAAATAGGGTTATGAGGCATTATCGATCAATACACATCATTCACATACATTTATGCATTCACAATCAAAATCCATTCGTCTCAATCATATTGTCCCTTCTAAGGTCCTACGAGACCTTAAAACATGCTTAGAAGTGGTTCGGGACTAAACCAATAACATTTGCAAACTTTGGGAAACTTAAAAAATTTTCAAACAGATAAGGGTCACGCCCATGTGAACAGGCCGTGTGCCTCACATGGTCACCAGACAAGCCCATGTCACAGGCCGTGTGAAAATAGGGCATACATACTAACTTGCACCACACGACCGAAGACACGCCTATGTGCCATGGCCATGGGAAAACTTGGGAGGTTACTGACTTGGGTCATACGGCCAGCCACATGCCAATGTGCCAGCCCATGTGCCACACACGACCAGTGGACATGCCCGTGTGTCTACACCGTGTCAAAACTGTAGGGCATACTGACTTTAATTCGAAGGGAACCCCAAGGGACACACGGCCGTGTAACATGATCGTGTGTCGCACACGGCTGAGACACACGCTCATGTCTTTGTTCGTGTGGACAAAAATAGGCCGTTTGCAAAGCCAATTTGCAACATTTTTCTCATGCAGACCTGGCCATTAAAATGGTATCATTGCAACACATATATAGGCAGCCAAAACATGCCAATTCACACACATATCAAGCCATCTATTCACAACCATTTCAACCTGTAACGCCCCCGTACCCGAGACCATCATCGGAGTCGAGCACGAGGTGTTACTAACCTTAATTTATCACTTAAATAGCTCAAACAATTTATTTTAAAAAGTTCTAGACAAGCTAATTAACTACATCACAGTTGGTTAAAAATTCATATCTCGAGTTTCAAAACTTGAAATCCAATTCCATAAATTTTACCTGAAACTAGACTCATATATATATTTATTAATTTTTTTCTAGAATTTTTGGTTAAGCCAATTAGTACAGTTTATTAGTTAAAGTCTCCCCTGTTTCAGGGTTTGACTGCTCCGAACTCTGTTCACTACGAACCACTTTTCTCTTTGTACAGAATTCAAAAGACTGACGTTTATTTATATTAAAACTATACTCAATAAGGAATCTATACATATAAAGAATGACTTCTAATATATTTATACAATTTTTACTGAATTTCCAAAGTCAGAATAGGAGATCCAGAAATCACTCTGGCCTTGTTTCACAAAAAATTAAATATCTCATAACATATAAATCATATACCTGTTTTGTTCCATCCATATGAAAATAAACTCATAATTATTCAATTCCATATTTTATTCATCATCTAGTTATATCTCTACTATTTTTAGTGATTTTTCAAACTCACTCACCACAGTGAATTCTGCTTTATAGCCAATTTCACTTTATTATAGATTTTCATGAACTAAATAGCATTTTAAACATACATGACATCAAATATGATTCAGATTGGCCATTCCAATGGCTAATCATTTACAAACCCTTTTCTTACCAAACCATAACCATATCATAAGATCGTTTACACAAAGTGAGTATAGTGCTATACATGCCACATTCAAAGTATACAAGCCATTTTACCAATTTAAGTCTTTGGATAGTGTGAACGAGTCTTCGACCTATCCCGATTCTCAAGCCGGCTTGTCAAAACTACAATGAAAGAAAAGGAGGGAGTAAGCACAAATGCTTAGTAAGTTCACATGCAAATAGCAAGTAACATAATCACACAATCCCACAAAAACATTATTTGCATAAACAACACCAAGACATTCATGTTTCATTTGTATTTAATATCTTTCTACGATTTCATCATACCAAGTTCTCAACCCAAGGGTTTAAGCACATACCACAAATTTTCTCATTTACCACACTTACCAACATGTCACCTTCATTTTAGGCCTTCTTTTTATTCACTTAAGATTCACCCGTTGAACACATCGAATATAATTCGAATACGCGGATCTCATGAACATAAGAGCCATACCCGCAGCTAGACAAACTCAATAGCTCATGGAACTTATGTAGCCAAGCTACCATGTAACCCGCCCATAAGTGAACTCGGACTCAACTCAACGATCTCGGGCGTTCGCATCCATAAGTGAACTCGGACTCAATTCAACGAGCTCGGATGCCTAGTTACATCTCACGAACTCCGGACTCAACTCAACGAGTCCTAACTCAACCATCCTAGTGACATGCCACTTGTATTCTAATCTATTCCCAAGGTTCAAACGGGCTTTTTCCTCAATCACACATCTTTCCGTCTTCTACGGAATATCAAAACCGATACTCTTTGTGAGCAATTCATATTTAACAAGTAATAAACATAATTTGCATATTACTCAACAATAACCACAAAGCATAATATTTCATAATAATAATCATCATATCATATAAATATCATTAAGTTAATTAAAATGACAATTATGTTACTACATTTACACATGAACTTACCTCGGTACAAAATTATAAGCAATCGAGCCTATTCTTCGTAAACTTTACTTTTCCATCGATCGCGACTTGAATCTCGTTTCTCTTGATCTATAATGCCAAATTAATCTTATTTAATACATACATTCATCAAAATAGCATTTAATACAAACTTTGGTAAAATTACATTTTTGCCCCTAAACTTTTGCATAATTACACTTTTGTCCCTAGGCTCGAGAATTAAACTTCATCCCTTATTCTTATGTTTTATGACATGCTGATCATTTTTCCCTTCTATGGTAACATCAAATTCACACTCTAACATGTACTTATGACTATTAGGTATTTTTACCGATTAAGCCCTTTTACTCGTTTTAGCTTAAAACCGAGTAGTACAAGTTGTCTAACATAATCTAAAACCTCATTTTCTATCATAAAACACCAAAATACACAAATTTCACGTATTTTTCCAAATATGAACCCTAGGTTGAATTATTGCTAGCATAAGCTTAATCGAGCTACCGGGATTCCAAAAACGTAAATAACATTAAAAACGGGGCTTGGAATCACTTACTATGGAGCTTGGAATCTTGAAACAAACCCTAGATATGGAGAACCCTTTAAATTTTGGCCTAATGAAGAAGATGGACAAAAATTGGCTTTTAATTTTGTTTTTAATTCATTTTAATAACTAAATGACCAAAATGCCCTTACTACTAAACTTTCCAAAAATTCCATCCATGTCCAATTTTTGTCCCTAGACTTAGAAATTGGTCAAATTGCTATTTAAGACCTCCTCATTAATATTCCAAAACAATTTCATACTAAAAACTCCTAGAATGCAAGTTTTACAAATTATTCGATTTAGTCCCTAATTTCAATCTAAGCACTTTAGGCATAGGATTTCATCACAAAATTTTCACACAATCGTGCAATCATATCATAAACATCAAAATAATTATAAAATAATTATCTCTATCTAGGATTTGTGGTCACGAAACCACTATTCTGATTAGGCCCTAATTCGGGATATTACAGCTCCCCCCTTTTAAGGATTTTCGTCCTCGAAAATCTTACCGGTACACAGGTGTGGGTATTGGTTTCTCATAGTTTCTTCAGGTTCCCATGTAGTCTCTTCTACCTTGTGCTTTTGCCACAATACTTTCACGAGAGCGACACTTTTATTTCTTAGTTGCTTGACCTCTCGAGCTAAAATCTTAATCGGTTCTTCTTCGTAAGTCATATCCGGCCGTAGCTCAATTTCTGTCGGTGAAATTATATGTGAAGGATTCGAATGATATCGACGTAACATAGATGCTAGCTGATATGCTACCGGTCCAACTTTTTCAATTATTTCATACAGTCCAATAAAACGCGGACTTAACTTGCCCTTCCGTCCAAATCTAAGGACTTTCTTCCATGGAGACACTTTCAAAAATACCTTATCACCAACTTGAAACTCGATTTCCCTTCGTTTCAAATCCGCATAAGATTTCTATCTATCTGAAGCAGCTTTCAAACAATCTCGAATGACTTTCACCTTTTCTTCGGTTTCTTTTGTTAGATCAACTCCATAAATATGATTTTCCTTGAGTTCAGTCCAATACAATGGCGTCCGACATTTACGACCATACAATGCTTCATAAGGTGCTATCTTCAAACTCGTCTGATAACTATTATTATAAGCAAATTCTACCAACTGTAAGTACCTTTCCCAACTACCTTGAAATTCCAATACGCAACATCTGAACATGTCTTCAAGAATCTAAATTACTCTATCTGATTGTCCATCAGTTTGTGAATGAAAGGCAGTGCTGAAATTTAACTTTGTACCTAATGCCTCTTGCAACTTTTGCCAAAACCGTGAAGTAAATCTCGGATCTCTATCCGAAATGATTGACAAAGGTATTCCATGAAGTCTAACAATCTCACGGATATACAATTCAACCAACTTATTAAGAGAATAATCCGTAGGTACCGGAATAAAATGAGCCGATTTAGTTAGTCTGTCAACTATTACCCAGATGGCATTTTTTTTCCCCGGAGTTAACGGCAACCCTGATATAAAATCCATAGTAATCCTATCCTATTTCCATTCAGGAACCATAATAGGCTGGAGTAATCCCGAAGGTACTTGGTGTTCAGCTTTCACTTATTGACAAACTAAGCACTTTGATACAAACTCGAAAATATCTCTTTTCATTCCACTCCACCAGTACATTTTCTTCAAGTCATTATACATTTTCATACTGCCCGGATGAACCGCCAAACAACCATTATGTGCTTCATGCAAAATCTTTTGAATCAACTCATCATTTTTCGGTACACAAATCTAGTTTTTAAACATCAAGCAATCATCAAAACCGATTCTGAAATCTGATCCTGTATCAGCTTCACACTACTTTCTTTTGGCTTGCAAATCTTGGTCATTTTTCTGAGCTTCACAAATCTCTTGTAAAAACATCGGTCTTGCTCTTAACTCTGCTAGAATCAATCCATCATTTAATATCTTTAACCAAGTGTTCATAGCTCTCAAAGCAAATAGCAATTTTTTGCTTAAAACATCGGCAACCGCATTCACTTTTCCCGGATGGTAATCAATAACAAGCTCGTAATCTTTCAATAACTCCAACCATCTTCGCTGTCTCAAATTCAAGTCTTTTTGTGACATTAAGTATTTAAGACTTTTGTGGTCGGTATATACTCGGCACTTTTCACCATACAAATAATATCGCCAAATTTTCAAAGCAAACACTATAGTAGCCAATTCCAAATCATGAGTCGGATAATTTCTTTCGTGAGATTTTAACTGCCTCGAAGCATAAGCCACCACTTTTCCTTCTTGCATAAGTACACATCCCAAGCCATTTCGAGAAGCATCACTATACACTACAAATTCTTTACCTGGTTCGGGTTGTACCAACACTGGTGCTTCAATTAATAACTTTTTCAATTCTTCAAAACTTTGTTGACATTCTTCCGTCCATTCAAATTTAACATTCTTTCGGAGTAGTCTAGTCATAGGAGCAGCAATTATAGAAAATCCATTTACAAACCGCCGATAATACCCAGCTAGCCCCAAGAAACTTCTAACCTCTGTTATATTTTTCGGTGGTTTCCAATCAACAATGGCTGAAATCTTACTAGGATCAACCCGTATACCATCACCTGAAACAATATGACCCAAAAATCCAACTTCCTGGAGCCAAAATTCACTTTTACTAAACTTAGCATACAACTGCTTATCTCTCAAAGTTTGCAAAACTATCCTCAAATGCTCAGCATGCTCTGTCTTATCTTTTGAATAAATTAAAATATCATCTATAAACACCACAACAAATTTGTCCAAGTATGGCCGAAATATGTGATTCATTAAATCCATAAACACAGCAGGAACATTTGTCAACCCGAATGGCATAACTAAAAATTCATAATGACCGTACCTTGTTCTAAAAGTAGTTTTGGGCAGATCTGACTCTTTTACTCGCAGCTTGTAGTACCCAGATCTCAAGTCAATCTTTAAAAACCATGTCGCTCCTTTTAGCTGATCAAATAAATCATCAATTCTCGACAACGGATACTTATTCTTGATTGTCACCTTGTTTAATTGCCGATAGTCAACACACAATCTCATAGAACCATCCTTTTTTTTCACAAATAACACGGGAGCACCCCAAGGTGAAAAACTCGGTCTCACAAAGCCTTTTTCAGTCAACTCTTGCAACTGCGACTTTAATTCTTTCAACTCTCCTGGTGCCATTCTATATGGAGCAATTGAGATCGGAGCTGTTCCCGGTATCAAATCAATACCAAATTCTACTTCCCTGACTGGAGGCAAACCCGGCAATTCTTCTGGAAATACGTCCGCAAATTCACACACAACCGGCACTGATTCAACTTTCTTTTCAATTTCTTTTGTATTAATTACATACGCCAAATAAGCTTCATAACCCTTTCTCAAATATCTCTGAGCCGACATCGAAGAAATCACACTAGATAATGCCTCTGATTTGCCTGATTCAACCCGCAGAATTTTACCACTTTCAAACTTTAATTCTATAACCTTTTCTTTGCAATTTACTATAGCATCATGCAATGTCAACCAATCCAACCTAAAATAACATCAAATTCATCAAACGGTGACAACATCAAGTCGGCTGAAAAGTAATGACCCCGAATCATTAAAGGGCATTTCTTGCTTACTTTATCAACTATCACACATTTGCCTAATGGATTCGACACTCTAATCATAAACTCTGTGTTCTCAACAGGTATATTCATACTAGACACCAATTTCATGCACACATATGAATGAGTAGAACCTGGATCAATCAAAGCAATAACATTAACATCATAAAGAGAAAATATACCAGTAATCACGTCGGGTGATGAAGCATCTTCACGTGCCTTTATAGCATAAGTTCTAGCTGGAGCCCTTGCTTCAGATTTAGCTGTTGAATCTCTAGCTACATTTTTGCTGCTTGCTTCATTTCCAGCTTTTCTCGAATATCTTCCCTTCGAGTTTGCACCACTAGCTTTTACATTCTGAAATTTTTCTTTCTCAGCTCTCTCTGGGCAGTCTCTAATAAAATGATCTGGAGAACCACACCGAAAACATTCATTCGCTCTACATGGGCCAAAATGATTTCTGCCACACCGCTGGCACTCGGGCTTAACAAATCTCGTATTCCCCACACTAGCCATGGAAGTAGTCTGAGATTTAGGACCCATATTTTGCTTCTTAGAATTTCCATATGATTGTCCAGCCGGAACCTGTGAACGAGGATTCATATTTCTAGATTTTTTGGATTACTGTAAGAATGAACTGCTCGTCGGTCTTTTCTTTCAATTTCTAGTCTCAGCCTCTACCTTTTTATTCTCTTTAGGTAGTTCTTCATCCTTGCAAGCTCGATCAACCAGTACTACCATTTCTTTTAATTCAAGAATCCCAACAAATACTTTGATGTCTTCATTGAGTCTGTCTTCAAATCGTCTACACATTTTAGCCTCCGTAGGAATATATTCTCTAGCATACTTACTCAAGCTGATGAACTCCCTTTCGTATTCAGTAACTGTCATGTTGCCCTGCTTCAACTCAAGAAACTCTTTACGCTTTTGATCAACAAATCTTTCACTGATGTATTTCTTCCGAAATTCTTCTTGAAAGAACTCCCAAGTTACTTTCTCTTTCGGTACTACTGAAGCCAATGTCTTCCACCAATGATAAGTCGAGTCCTCAACAATGATATAGCACATTTCAAGCATTCTTCGTGTACAAGACAATTCATCAAATACTCGAATAGAATTCTCGAGCCAAAACTCGCTTTCTCGGCATCATCATCAATATTTGCCACGAATTCTTGGCCCCTTGTTTACTGATTTTGTCAACTGGAGTTCTGTGAAATTTCATCGGATCTACACCTTGAGGCATCGGGGTGCAGGTTGAGGAATCGGGGAGGTGGGGAGGTTGTGCATTCGGGTTACGTCTGAACGAACTCGATATACCGTGCACTCATCATCCGGAGATAGGCTTCTCGAGCCCTTCTCCTCCTCCTTGACCAATAGTAGGAGGTGGATTTTCGATTGGCACCGCCTTCTTCACCAAGGTGGTGCATTACTCTCTACATCATCACCGCACTGGATTGGGATCCATTTACTATAAAAAAAATCATTTAAAAAGGTCAGAAGTCGTCACACTATCGCAATATATGTATATGGCATGTATAGCAAAACCCGTACATACAACACGTTAGTCTGAGAACCGACTAAACCTGCTCTGATACCACCAAATGTAATGCCCCCGTACCCGATACCATCGTCGTAGTCGAGCACGAGGTGTTACTAACCTTAATTTATCACTTAAACAGCTTAAACAATTTATTTTAAAAAGTTCTAGACAAGTTAATTAACTGCATCATAGTTGCTTAAAAATTCATATCTCGAGTTATGAAACTCAAAATCCAATTCTGTAAATTTTACCTGACACTAGACTCATATATATATTTACTAATTTTTTTTCTAGAATTTTTGGTCAAGCCAATTAGTACAGTTTATTAGTTAAAGCCCCCCTATTTCAGGGTTTGACTGCTTTGACCTCTGTTCACTACGAACCACTTTTATCTTTGTACAGAACTCAAAAGACTATGAAGTTTGTTTCTATTAAAACTAGACTAAATAAGGAATCTGTACATAAAAAGCACGACTTATAATTATATTTATACAATTTTTAGTGAATTTCCAAAGTCAAAAAAAGAGATCCAGAAATCACTCTGGCCCTGTTTCACAAAACTTTAAATATCTCATAAAATATAAATCATATACCTGTTTTGTTCCATCCATATGAAAATAGACTCATAATTATTCAATTCCATATTTTATTCATCATCTAGTTATATCTCTACTATTTTTAGTGATTTTTCAAACTCACTGCTGCTGTGAAATTCTGTTTTATAGCCAATTTCACTTTATTATAGATTTTCATGAACTAAATAGCATTTTAAACATACATGACATCAAATATGATTCAGATTGGCCATTCCAATGGCTAATCATTTACAAACCCTTTTCTTACCAAACCATAACCATATCATAAGATCGTTTACACAAAGTGAGTATAGTGCTATACATGCCACATTCAAAGTATACAAGCCATTTTACCAATTTAAGTCTTTGGATAGTGTGAACGAGTCTTCGACCTATCCCGATTCTCAAGCCGGCTTCAAAACTACAATGAAAGAAAAGGAGGGAGTAAGCACAAATGCTTAGTAAGTTCACATGCAAATAGCAAGTAACATAATCACACAATCCCACAAAAACATTATTTGCATAAACAACACCAAGACATTCATGTTTCATTTGTATTTAATATCTTTCTACGATTTCATCATACCAAGTTCTCAACCCAAGGGTTTAAGCACATACACATCAAAATTTTCTCATTTACCACACTTACCAACATGTCACCTTCATTTTAGGCCTTCTTTTTATTCACTTAAGATTCACCCGTTGAACACATCGGAATATAATTCGAATACGCGGATCTCATGAACATAAGAGCCATACCCGCAGCTAGACAAACTCAATAGCCTGCGGAACTTATGTAGCCAAGCTACCATGTAACCCGCCCATAAGTGAACTCGGACTCAACTCAACGATCTCGGGCGTTCGCATCCATAAGTGAACTCGGACTCAATTCAACGAGCTCGGATGCCTAGTTACATCTCACGAACTCGGACTCAACTCAACGAGTCCGGAACTCAACCATCCTAGTGACATGCCACTTGTATTCTAATCTATTCCCAAGGTTCAAACGGGCTTTTTCCTCAATCACACATCTTTCCCGTCTTCTACGGAATATCAAAACCGATACTCGGTAGCAATTCATATTTAACAAGTAATAAACATAATTTGCATATTACTCAACAATAACCACAAAGCATAATATTTCATAATAATAATCATCATATCATATAAATATCATTAAGTTAATTAAAATGACAATTATGTTACTACATTTACACATGAACTTACCTCGGTACAAAATTATAAGCAATCGAGCCTATTCTTCGTAAACTTTACTTTTCCATCGATCGCGACTTGAATCTCGTTTCTCTTGATCTATAATGCCAAATTAATCTTATTTAATACATACATTCATCAAAATAGCATTTAATACAAACTTTGGTAAAATTACATTTTTGCCCCTAAACTTTTGCATAATTACACTTTTGTCCCTAGGCTCGAGAATTAAACTTCATCCCTTATTCTTATGTTTTATGACATGCTGATCATTTTTCCCTATGGTAACATCAAATTCACACTCTAACATGTACTTATGACTATTAGGTATTTTCTTGATTAAGCCCTTTTACTGCGTTTTTAGCTTAAAACCGAGTAGTACAAGTTGTCTAACATAATTTAAAACCTTATTTTCTATCATAAAACACCAAAATACACAAATTTCACCTATAGGTATTTTTCTAAATATGAACCCTAGGTTGAATTATTGCTAGCATAAGCTTAATCGAGCTACCGGGATTCCAAAAATGTAAAGAACATTAAAAACGGGGCTTGGACTCACTTACTATGGAGCTTGGAAGCTTGAAACAAACCCTAGCTGTGGAGAACCCTTTAAATTTCGGCCTAATGAAGAAAATGAACAGAAATTGGCTTTTAATTTTGTTTTTAATTCATTTTAATAACTAAATGACCAAAATGCCCTTACTACTAAACTTTCCAAAAATTCCATCCATGTCCAATTTTTGTCCATAGACTTAGAAATTGGTCAAATTGCTATTTAAGACCTCCTCATTAATATTCCAAAAAATTTCATACTAAAAACTCCTAGAATGCAAGTTTTACAAATTATTCGATTTAGTCCCTAATTTCAATCTAAGCACTTTAGGCATAGGATTTCATCACAAAATTTTCACACAATCGTGCAATCATATCATAAACATCAAAATTATTATAAAATAATTATCTCTATCTAGGATTTGTGGTCACGAAACCACTATTCCAATTAGGCCCTAATTCGGGATATTACACAACCACTCAATTCCATATTCAAAACATACCAAATCATTAAGCCAAAACCATCACAACTTACATAGCTACTAAATGCATTTACTCATCAAATTATCATCTATATCATGAAACAATTTGCACCATATCATCATCTCAAAATCAAACCATACAACTATCCAAAATAACCAATAGATAATTATACCAAATAAACCAACATATAAGGCTTATATACATCACATATATCAATTATCAAACATATAATTCAAGCCAACTTAAATATCCACATTCTAATATTTACAAGCCAAATCTCATGGCTACAATCATAGCTCAAAACATTCCAAAATGACACTAGCCTATACATGCCATATACCATATATACAAAGCTCCAAAAGTACCAACAAGTAGTCGATAGTGTAATAAGGGTTCCCGATGATCCCCGATGTCTGAGCTAGCTTTGAAAGTCTATAAAACATGGAAAGAACACACGAAGTAAGCTTTAAAAGCTTAGTGAGCCATATACAAATAAAGCTATTAGTAAGCCATATACAAATAAAGCTATCATGTGAACCTTTGCATATCAATTCATATATGCTAAACATAACTAATCACACACAAGTTCACAAACCTTTCCCATTGGACACATGTTTAATATCTTAATCAAATTCATCATTTACTTTACTTCTCAATACATGTATGAATCTCATACGTACCTGAGTCACTTAGCTCATTCACATATTCTTTCTCAACTTGACTTTGCCCGTTGAACCATTCAGAATCATTAAGGATACTGAGAAATCACATAAGCTCATACAATGTATGTCCTAGATATGGTCTTACATGTTATTACATATCGATACCATTGTCCTGGACAGGGTCTTACACAAAATCAATTAACGATGCTAATGTCCCAGACATGGTCTTACATGTAATATCAATACAATGCCAATGTCCCAGACATGGTCTTACATGTAATCACATCTAGATAACCTAATGTCATGACATTCGTATCCTATACTATTCCTAAGGTTCGTACGAGACTTTCGGATGTTGTAACTTTGCCGATTCATGCTCGTATTTGGTCGTTCGACATTCATAGCAATTCAATGATAATAAAACATATAAAATTCAATTCAAAGACATTTATTTGCATATGAACTTACCTCATAGTTGGAATAGAGAGACTGGATCGACTATTCGATAACTTTAGATTTTCCCCGATCTAAATTCATTTTCTTTTGTTCTTGATCTATATACATTAAAAATTAATCCATTTATCACCAAATTATTCAATTTCTCCAAAAGCACATATTTGGGCATTTTTTCACTTTGACCCCTAAAGTTACACATTTATTCAATTTAGTCCCTATTTCAAAAAATACACAAAATTTCACAAGTTCTCTCAAATACATGCTAGCAGAATTTTCCTAGTGCTCATATAAGTCTATATTTATCATTTATTCATACATTTAACCACATATTTTCTCATTTTCACAAATAAATCCCTATGTGACTTTTTTTTTTGTAAAAAATCACTTAATAAAACTTGATAATCTATCATCAATTTTCCATTTTTATCATCAACTATCACAAATATCATATATTAAAGAATGGAACTTCATAAAATCATCGACAAATTTGAAAATTAAGACACGGGGTAGCTAGACACGAAGCAACGATCACAAAAACATAAAAATCATCAAAAATCGAGCAAAGAACATACCTTAATCAAACATTGAAATGACTGAACCCTAGCCCTATTGTTTCTCAAGAAAATTGGTTGAAGATGATGAAATGAAACAAATTTTAATTTTGTTTTACTTAATAATAAGCTTATTTACTAATTTCCAATTTTAACCTTTAATAAAACCATATAAAATAACCTAATATATGTCCATTTATGACCATTTACACTATCAATGGTCTAATTACATAATAAGGACCTTTCATTTAATAAGCCATGGAAATTAAGCACTTTAAACAAGTAGAATGAAACTTTTGCATTTTACGCGATTTAGTCCTTTTTCTCAAATTGAGCTATTAAACGAAAAAAATTATTTCACGAAATTTCCACACATACATATTCACATGCTGTAAACATAAAAAATAATATTAAAATAATTTTACGACCTCAATTTGTGGTTCCAAAAATACTGTTCTGATTTAGCTAAAACCGGGCTGTTAAACTTGTTATGGTTGGATGCACTTGAAGTTGCAAAAAAAAAAAAATTGTGAGTATAACTCTACATTATGTAGAATAATTCTCAATTAAAATTACATGGAAAAATATTTTTGATGAGAACCTTGCAAGAGAGAGCTTATTCAATTTTTCATGTTTCAAATATGCTCCTACGGTAGCCATATCATGAAAAAGAATTTTACTTATGATTGAACAAAACTTTTTAACCACAAAACCTAACCATTCCCTAAAGAGAATGTACTAATATGTAATAAATTTGAAAGACATAATCTTTGACATGGGTGTAGTAAATTGGACTATAATAATAGTCATGTGGGATGGTCGCAATAAATTTTCTCACCACCAGAAATGGAAAAATGAAGGAAGCAAGAAAATAACGAGAATTTCCAAGAACTTTTTAAGAAGAGAGACAATTTATTTATGAGGAGTCATTGGTTATGTACCTATTATACACTTGGAAAATAAGATCCACTCTCAAAGTTTGCAAGAAAATAAGATCCACTACTGAAGTTTAATTTGCTTACTTCTTATTGTCAAGACTCAACATAGAACAAAAAAAAGGTGCGTCTTTAAATATTAAATTAACTTGATATATGATTTAAATATTTTGATATGGTCTTCTTTTTAAGTGTTGATTACATGTGTTAAATTTGTTTTAAGCATCTCATTTGTTCATGAAAATGAATATTAATTGATTTATTTATGTCGCTATAGTAAGTTTAATAATTAAAAATATATTTGATTAAAACATATCTAGTATGTAAATTTGTGTTAATAAACTAATGAATTTTATGGTTATTCGGATTTAATTTAGTTCAAAGAATTTTTAAAAGTAGTAGTTCATACATTTTATATTATTCCATTTGTTAATTATTTAGAGAAATGACATGAGCAATTGTAAATGGTTGGATTTTGAATTAAATTTCATGCATGTTTATGATGATGATTATGAAAAAACTTGCTAGTTTTTATTTTAATGTTTGAGATGTGACTTTTATTGATATATTTAATATAGGCTTGTTTCTATACATGACCTAGGCAGTTATTATTGGTGGTTAGCTAATTATGCAAAACACTTGCTAAAAGGGTTTTAAAAGTATTTTGAATCGAATTCGGGACTTCTTGCATCTAAAGCAAGAATCATACCACTAGACCAAATGCCCCACATTTGTAGGTTTTGACATATTCCATGAAGTGAATATTACATATAATTATTTGGAAAAATATATTTATTGACTTAGTGGCATTATAGACTTCACATTGATTTAGACATTTCCAGTAGTAAATGTCAGAATAGTACTTATATGTGAATACAAAGTAAAAAGGAATGATAGTAAAAGTATCAATTTAGTACAATTGAAATGCATATAAAAGTAAACCAGAAGTTTACTGATACAAATACATTTACTACTTAGCGTGACCAATTAGACCATCCTAGATCATGTATAATGTAAAAATTAATTGAGAATTCATATGAACATTCATTAAAGAACCAGAAGATTCTTTAATTTAAAGAATTCTCATTTTTTGCTTGTTTTCAATGAAAATTGATTGTTAAAAACTCACTAGCTAAAGTTAAGATTTAATGTCTTGCATTTTTTAAATGAATATGGGCCCTTTCATCCACCATGTGGATGCTTTTGATATTATATGATTTTGGTAGATGCATCTACAAAATAATCACGTATGTTTTATCAACTTTCAACCTGTCGTTTCCAAGGTTGCTTGTTTAAATAATTAATTTCAAATCATGCGATAAAGACAATTCATCTTGCTAGTACTGATGAGTTTATATCTTAGTCTTTTATTGATTGAGTTTGAAAAACTTTTATAAAAGTTTTTTATTTATGCGCATAATGATTTAGAGAAATTATTGATTAAATGTCTCTGGTTAATGTCTAAACCATTACTTATGAGAACTAACCTTCCTATTTTAACATGAGATTATGTTGATTTACGTGTTTTACGTATCAAGCCAATAAGTTGTAAATACTTCCCATTACAATTGGTTTTTGATCCAGAGCTAAATACTTCTCATCTTTGATTTTTTGTATGTACATATATGTTCCAGTTGCTCCACTATAACACACAAAGATAAGTGAATCCTCAAAGAAATTTGGGAATATATATTAGTAACAAGTCTCTTTATATTATTGGATGTTTTGAATGTATTTGAGATTCAATTACGACATGATTTGTGATTACCATTTTGATTCGATAATTTTCCCAACATTAGGGGGAGAGAAATAAATAACTTGTAATGAGTTAGGGCGAGAGTAATTTGAACCAGAAGTTCAACAAGTATAACTTATTACAAGTTAACTGTTAGATGTATTTACAAACTTAGTGAGAATAACCAAGTGTTATTTAATATAAATTTACAAAATTACCCCTAAACTTTACACTTTTAATAAAAATTTATAACGATTAACTTTTGTGGCTTCTATAATTTAATTCTTTTTTCTTAATTAACTAGTCAATCATCAAAATTTCTGGACCAAATTTTAGTAAACCTATATAATCACTCCATAAATATCTAATAAAAATATTTATGGGCTTGGTTTATAGAAATAAATTCTCGATACCTCGTTTTCCAAAACCACTCAACTTTCGGGACAAACCACTTGTACTTAAATATTAGGTCAATTAACTAAAATTATGAAAGCAAAAGCCAAATATATTAATACATTGGACTCTTAATATTAAATAATAATATTTACGAACTCACTCGTCGAATTTGTGGTCCCGAAACCACTATTTCTGACACCACTGAAAATGGGTTGTTATAAGATCTCCTACTAGTTATCTCAATGATCCATAGCATCTTAATACCCCTCTTACAAAGCATCGTCGCCCCTCCTACAAAGCATCGATCCTAAAGGAAATCTGATTGACTTTGGATAGATGATCTTGCGGGGCTTAGGTAAAACCCAAGGTCCATCCCCAATCTTTAACCATAGCATGATACGAGACCTATTGGCCCTAAGCCATCCTAGGGTTTCCTCCCAAGGGTATGTAACACCTCAAACCTGACCTAGACGTTATGGCTGAATCTGCAATGTCACATTAAAGTGTTTTTCGAAAAACATAATTCTGTTGAAAAATTCATTCTATATTAAAATCTTTTTGTGATCTTATCGAAAATTTAGGATGTCTTGCTTTTTGTTAAAAATCAAGTCGTTTTAGCTAAATGTTTATCATATTAGATTGCCATTACACTTCAAAGCAATGTTTGTTGTGGAAGCTTTTAAAATATGTTGCGTAAATGTGGTGTTTTGAAAAGAATTTGTCTTTTTCAAAATCTGCAGCCTACTACTAACAGATATGAATCAAGGAAACAAATCCTAAATTGAAATAAAAACTTAAAGAGGCCTTATTACAAAACAAATACCCAAATTAAATTACTTAAAAATTAAAAGTTAAAGATGAAAGCAAATGTGGTTGTGTGGCCCCCATTGAGTCCCTCGCAACACCGATCCGCCTAAGGATTACCTACGCAGAAAAGCCTAAGAGTGAGTTTAAGAAAACTCTGTGTGTAATCCCTTAACAACAGACAGTCATATAGAAGGCAATTACAGTCTGGGCCTGAGCCCGTTTCAGTAACAGACTAGTATCAGTTAGGGCCTTAACCCATTACAGGATCAGTATCAGTGTGGGCCTTAGACCAATTCAGTAGCAGTCACAGTACAGATATGCAATAAAAAATCCTACCCAACTAGCCTCTACACACCACTCCGTCCAGCCCTACACACCATGTGGGGATACAATCAACCCACCCATCCTTACACACCAAAAATAGTACTGGTTGCAACACTGAACAGAGTTTGCAGCAGAGCTGCCAGTATAGTACACTTCCTCCAAATATAGTAAACCCATCCCCATGCAATATGTCATGTCATAATATCATATGTGTATGCAAAAATATCATGCTCGTTTACAGTCATACATATCATAGGGGCATATCAATCATTTTACCTCATAGGGGTATAACAGTCATTTCATCATACTAGGGTCTAGGTATACTTACTGACCCAACAGTAGGTCCACAGTCATCTCGGGTGACTCGTGCAACCCTAGTAGTCAAACAGTGAGAATGGGCCCAAGGCCCATAATACGGGCCCATGTGGGCCC
The DNA here is from genome assembly GCA_025698475.1 of Gossypium anomalum. Lineage (NCBI taxonomy): Eukaryota > Viridiplantae > Streptophyta > Magnoliopsida > Malvales > Malvaceae > Gossypium > Gossypium anomalum. The sequence goes on from CM046966.1 coordinate 27,028,417, forward strand.
ACACGTCCGTGTGGCCTATTAAGGCCAAAAATGGCCTTGGCCGTGTGATTTACACAGCCTGGCCCATTAATATCCACACGTCCGTGTGATTTACTCGTAAGGGGCCCATAAGCCCGTGGGGCCCACACGGCCCATTTTAGCCCACCTTGGCCCAAATCGACCTCAGACCATGAAATTGCTCATGACCGGCCTTAACGATCTTACGCCCACGTTTCGGCGTTTAGGTTACCACACGAGCGAGTGCACGCTCGTGAAATGTCGACGGTCACCTATTTTGGCTTTTGTCAATTTAATGTTGTAGCAGTGTGATTACACACTTGTTTACGAAAACACGCAGAAGCCCATGAGCACCAAATCTTCCTTGATATAACGAATACGATTCAACCCACTTAAACCACTGATCAAAATTGACTTCCAGATCCTTGGCAAAATCTGCATTACATACCATAAACGTAAATAACTAGAACCAACTGAACAATAACTTACCTCCACGTAGAACTAAGAATGGTTGATAGAAGTAATCGGCCTACAAAAGTACACTCTAAAATCGAGGCACGAGATGGCACAATCACATCCCTACCAGAAACGACAGACAAAAGATGGTGTTAGAGGGGAAAGCTATTACGATAGAGAGAAAACAAAAGGGAAAAGAACAACTGCGAACCAAAACAGAGATGGTGGCAACAACAAGGTTTGGCTATAAGCCAAGGATTTGACAACCCAAAAGGAAAACCAAGTTACCTTAATCGAGTGCAGAGAGATTCGACTTCAAGAGAAGAGGGTATTTGGCTATCAATAAAGGAAATGGTCTCGGCTCAAAACCAATTGAGAGAGAGGTAGCAAAGATTCGGCAAGGGTTATGGAGGAAAAAAAGAGTATTCGATCAAAAAGAGAAACGGTTGAGAGAAGAAGAAGAAGAAGAAGTAATCAACCAAGAGAGAAGCCGATTTGGGCAAAAGAGAGAGATCCCTATTTGGAAAAACTAAAGAACAAACACACAAAAATACCCCAAATGGTCAAAAAGCAAAATTCGACTGCCCCCAAAACCAAGAATGAAAAGAACTCGAAAGCGTAATTGAAAAACACAGCACAACCCCCTTGGCACCAATCGGTTTCCAAAAACAAGAAGCAACCCAAAAAGAAAATGCCAAAACTTACTAAAACTGAATTCAGAGAGTGCCAAGAACCCCCATTCGGCACAACACTCCCTCTCTCCTCAACTCTCCACGATTATCTCCCCAAATCCCTCCACAAATCACTCAAACCGAACATCCTTTATCCAATCCCACTATTTTCTCCTAAATTTTGGCTGTACACTCCCCATTTCCCTCAAACACTCCAACCGTCCATTAGCAATAGAATCCCACTGATATACAACCTCAGACACGACACAACAGCAAAATAACTACTCCTTTTTCATCACCAAGCCTTGAACCTCAGACCCTAAAGAGCACTCCACACACCACTTACCCCTAGACTAATAGGCCCTTTTTGTCATGTTTTATCCATATTTATTTAAGAAGCCTACTGACTAGAGACAGGGTTTATTTAATTAAAAACAAAATTTTGTAAAAGCCAAAGCTTGAACTCAGGACTTCTCCAACACTTCTCAAGATATTTAGCCACTAAAGCAAGCATGCTTTAATACAACACAACATACAAAGATAAGTACTTAGATTTTGGAGCATTACAACTCTACCTCCCTAAAAGAAAATTTCGGCCTCGAAATTTACCTGTCAAAATAGATGAAGGTACTGTTGTCGCATCGCCTCCTCGGGTTCCCACGTGGCTTCCTCAGAGCCGTGATTACGCCAAAGTACCTTAACTAGTGGGATAGACTTCTTCCTTAACACTCTTACATCATGCTCTAGAATCTGAACTGGATCCTCTTTAAAAGTCAGATCTGGTCTAACCTCAGTCTCCTCAGTTGAAATAACATGTATGGGATCAGAGCGGTCGCACCTCAACATAGAGACGTAGAACACATCATGAATATATGCTAACTCTGGAGGTAACTCAAGTTGATAGGCAACCGATCCCACACGTTTCAGTATACGGTAAGGCCCAATGAACCTAGGGCTCAACTTGCCCTTCTGTCTAAACTTCAATACTTTCTTCCATGGTGAGACTTTGAGAAAAATGAAGTCCCTCGCAGAATATTCAATCTCCTTATGCTTTAGATCTGTATACGACTTCTGTCGATCTGATGCTACCTTCAGTCGATCTCGAATTAATCTAACTTTATCCTCGGTATTACAAACTAACTCAGGGCCTAGAACATGCCGCTCACCCAACTTAGTCTAACACGAAGGAGTAGGACACCTAGGACCGTATAATGCCTCGTAAGGTGCCGTCTGTATGCTAGACTGATAGCTATTGTTATATGCAAACTCTACCAACGGCATGTAGTCCTCCCAACTGCCTCAGAAATCTATCACACAACTCCTTAACATATCCTCCAGTATCTGAATCACCCTCTCTGGCTGACCATCTATCTGAGGATGGAATACAGTACTGAAGTCCAGCCTTGTACCGAAAGCCTCATGTAACTTTTTCTAAAATCGAGACGTGAAGCGAGGATCTCTATCAGATATTATGGAAACTGGTACCCCATGTAGTCTTACAATCTCAGCCACATACAGTTTAGCCAGCTTCTGTAATGAATAATTAGTACGAACAGGTATGAAATGGGTAGATTTGGTCAATCGATCCACGATGGCCCATACTGAATCCTTCTTAGAAGGCGTTAGAGGTAGCCCACTAACGAAATCCATAGTCACTCTCTCCCACTTCCAAAGTGGACTCTTAACTGGCTGAAGCAACCGTAAAGGTAACTGATGTTCAGCCTTAACCTGCTGGCAAGTTAGACACTTACTCACAAATTCAGTAACTTCTCGCTTAAGACCTAGCCACCAATATAACTCACGAAGGTCTCGGTACATCTTATTCCCGCTAGAATGCATAACATAAGGACTACTATGCGCCTCTTGCAGTATAGACTGCCTCAAATCAATATCTTTCGGTACACAGACTCTCCCATGGAAACAGAGTACCCCTTCGCTATTTAGTCCAAAATCTGATGTGCTACCACTCTCAATCTGCCAAAAACGAGGACCCAGCGACTCATCCTCTAACTACTTATCCTTAATCTGTTCAATCCACCTCAGTTTAACTTGGAGTTCAGCCAACAAGCTACCATCATCGAATAAGCTAAGACGAACAAACATCGCCCTCAGATGAGTTTTAGCCCTACGGCTTAGTGCATCGGCCACTACATTAGCCTTACCAGGATGGTATTCAATAGAACAATCATAGTCCTTAAGCAGCTCGATCCATCTACGCTGCCTAAGTTTTAGCTCTTTCCAAGTGAGGAGGTACTTGAGGCTCTTGTGATCCGCGTAAATGATACACTTCTCACTATACAGGTAATGCCTCCAGATCTTCAGTGCAAATACCACTGCAGGAAACTCCAAGTCGTGTGTCGGATAGTTCACCTCATGCGTCTTAAGCTGACGAGACCATAAGCCACCACCTTACCCTCCTACATCAACACACATCCCAAACCGACATGTGATGCATCGCTGTAGATAGTAATTCTTTCCCAGACTCTGGCTGTATTAAGACAGGGGCCTCAGTTAAAACTTTCTTAAGCTTCTCAAAACTCTCTTGCTGCTTATCAATCTAGTCAAACGACACCCCTTTATGCAACAACTTGGTCAGAGGTGTAGCAATCAATGAAAACCCTTCTACAAAACGTCTATAATACCTTGCCAGACCCAGAAAACTTCAAATCTCAGATACCGTCTTAGGCCGCTTTCAATCCAGAATAGCTTCAATTTTTCAAGGATCAACCCTAGTCCCCTCAGCATATACCACATGACCCAGAAATGTTACCTCTCGTTACCAAAATTCACACTTGTTGAATTTCTCCCTCAGAATTTGCAGAACCACTTGGAGATGTACATCATGCTCATCTTTAGTTCTCGAATACACCAGGATTTCATTCATAAACACCACTACGAATCGATCCAGATAGGGCCGAAACACTCAGTTCATCAAATCCATAAAAGCTACTGGTGCATTCGTCAGTCCAAACAGCATCACTAGAAACTCGTAATGACCATAACGAGTCCTAATTGATGTCTTGTAAACATCAGCCTCTTTGACTCTCAGTTGATGGTACCCAGATCAAAGATCAATCTTAGAAAAAACTGAAGCACCTCGGAACTGGTCAAACATATCGTCTAACCTTGGTAGGGGGTACTTATTCTTAATGGTCAATTTATTCAGTTACCGCTAATCGATGCACGTACCCATGGATCTATCCTTCTTTTTTACAAATAAAAGCGATGCTCCCCATGGAGACACACTAGGACGGATGAACCCTCGATCCAATAACTCTTGAATCTAAGCCTTAAGCTCCACTAGCTCCTTTGGTGCCATCCTATAAGGGGCGATGGCCACCAGAGCTGTACCAGGCAAGAGCTCAATCCCAAACTCAACTTCACGGTTTAGAGGTAACCCAGGTAGCTTATCGGGAAAGACATCTAGAAAGTCCTTAACTATTCTGATATCTTTAACAGACAAAATCTCAGAATCAGAAACACTAATATAGGCTAGATACGCCTCACAACCCTTACAAACCAACTTCTCGGCCCTTAGTGCAGAAATCATATTTGACAAATAATTCCGACGCTCCTCAATTACCACTACCTCATCACCCTCCACAGATTTCAATACCACCCATTTAGCAACACAATCCAAATTCACTTGATGTTTAACCAGCCAGTCCATGCCCAGTATCAAGTCGAATTCTCCAAAAGGGAGTTCCATTAAATTCACCAAAAAGATCATTCCTTGAACCTCCAAAGGTACGTCGTTAAACAATTTATTCACTCTCATAGACTACCCTATTGGACTCAACACTGTAACCTCACTTGTAGTGTTTTCAACCATTATACCCAAAGTCTCAGACACAGTGCATGCTATATAATAATGCGTAGATCCAACATCAATCAGTGCAGTATATGGCACATTATGGATAAAGAACGTACCCGTAATAATATCTGAGGCGTCTCCATCCTCTTAGTGACGTGCAGCATAAACCAGAGCTACCTGCCTCACCTCAGTTCGACTGACACCTCTGCCCGGTGTCCTCTAACCACGACCCATACCATTTCTACCTCTGGCTTGGCCACGGCCTCTCGGTGGCTGCTGAACACTCTTCGATGACTGTACATTACCCAGACCAGTAGCTTGCATCTGCTCAGGCCTCCTTGGACAATCTTTGATACGGTGCTCCAAAGATCTGCACCTAAAACACGCCCTAATCCTTCTCCAGTACTCGCACTGATGGCGTCTCCCACAATCAGTATAGGACTACGGTCTAGTAACAGCAGCAGGGGCCCCAACTCTGACCGGCCCATCAACTCTGGCCTTTTTATTAGGCCTCAGAAAAGAACTTGAGGGCTCCGAATCCCTTTTGTTCCTACTTCTTTCCTTCTCACGGTTCTGGTGCTCAACGTGTAACACCCCATACCTGTGTCCTACGTCGGGTCGAAATATGAGGCATTACCTAATCTCAATTATGCATATAACCTTTTTCATAACACCAAAATTTAATTCAATTGAAAATTTTTCAAAATTATCTATAAACTCTTCAAGAAGGACCTACGGGGCTCAAAACATCTACTGGAACCCATTCGAAACCAATCCGGGTTTTAAAATGAACTCTAAAAATATTACTTAATAGAGGGGCACAGGCCTGTGTGGGAAGGGCAACACGCCCGTGTGACATTTCAACATGGTCATGTTTTTGGCCCGTGTGGTTCACACGGCCTAAGAGATACAGGGACACGCCCGTGTCCATTATCCGTGAGGAATTAATTCTAAATGAACAAATACAGGGGTTTTCACATAGCCTAGCACACGCCCGTGTCCTTGGCCCGTTTCCTCTACACGGCCATGACACGCCCGTGTCCTCGCCCATGTGCAAAATCCTGAACAATCTGTTTCTGAAATCAGCAAACCTTAAGGGCCACACGGCCAAGGCACACACCCGTGTAGTAGGCCGTGCCCTTCACACGGTGGAGACACATGGTCGTGCCTCTGCCCGTGTGTTTACTACCATGCATACTGACTTGAAATTCTTATGTGCAGGGGACACACGGCTGAACAACATGCCCATAGGGCTGACCGTGTGTCACACACAGCCTAGACACATGCCCGTATGCCTACCCGTGTAGACAAAACAAGGCTATTTACCAAGCCTCCTTGTCACCCTTACTCATGTAACCTGCATAAAATTACCCTATACTAACATAAGGGCACATCACATAGCCACAATAGCCCCAATGGACAACATTTCATATATTCAATTTACTCATCCATGAAAAATATCATCTTCTATTCATAATCAAAATGAGTATTGACCATCATCTATGGCCTTATACAAAATGAGTATCATATTCATCATATAAGCCAACACATTATGGCGACTAACAAAATGCTAAAACAAAGACTCGAGTCCCTACACATGCCATTAAACAAAACAATAAAACTAGATATACCGAGGTCTTGAGTGATAGTGTGATTGAAGCTCTTGGACGTCACTAGATCCCCGATGCTAGCTTGGCGGTACTATAAGGAAAGAAAGGAAATGAGGGTAAGCATGGAAGCTTAGTAAGTACATATATGCAAATAAAGTGTAGTAAAAAGGAATCATACCCGTCATACGGTAAATTTAACATACGTAAAAGATGAAAATCACATAACATTTCTATCAATCTTTTCCTTTTATACATGTACACTTGATGCATCTTATCTCTTACTTAGGTCCTATCCATGAGTTCGGTATACTTACCTCATCAAAGTTTTCATTAATTACATCTTCGAGTTACCCGTTGAACTCTCGGAACACACACACATACGGATACGCGGGGAGTTTTCATCTCAATGTCATATAAGTAGTCAGAGCTACTTTGTGCTATGAAACACTTACATTTGAGCTACTCACGGGTCTTTTTGTCAAGTTAGGACCCGAACCCCATGGTTATCATGTAACATTCGCTCATTGAGCTACTCACGGGTCTGTACACGCAGTTAGTACCCAGACCCACAATACATATAACTTTCATCTCATGAACTCAAACTCAACTCATGAGTTCAGACCACAATAATTTTCATAACATGCCCCTTTATATCCTATGCTCTATTGAAAGTTTAATGAGATTTCATATGTAACCGAATAGCATCACATTTGCTCGTAACGTAATTTAGTCATTCATAGCAACAAATAGAGTTTAGATGCATAACAACAATAATTCAATTACACATGTATATTATCATGGTAATTTAAAGTAAGCTTGTTAACACATTATGTACATATGTACTTACCTCGATACAAAATAGTAAAGACGAGCTCAATCCTCGTAAACTTTATTCTTACCCCGATCGAGACCCAAATCACATTTCTCTTAATTTAAATTAATAAAATTCATTTATTTTGACTAGCCCCTAGATCGAGTTGTTACAATTCTCCCCCCTTTACCGGTAAAAAGTTTTGGGTATTGGCCTTTCATGACTTCCTCGGGCTCCCATGTGGCTTCTTCAAGTCCATGTCTTTGCCATAATACTTTCACTAGGGGAACACTCTTATTTCTCAATTGCTTAACTTCTCGATCTAGGATCTTCACAAGTTCCTCACCATAGGACATATCCAGTCTAATCTCCACTTCAGTTGGAGAAATCACATGTGAAGGGTCAGAGCGATATCAGCGCAACATGGATACATGAAATACGTCGTGGATCTTTTCCAATTCCGATGGTAAGGCTAGCCGATAGGCTACCGGCTTAATTTTCTCGATCACCTTATAGGGTCCAATAAAACGTGGACTCAACTTACCCTTTTTACCAAATCTGAGAACCTTTTTCCAAGGAGACACTCTTAAAAATACCTTATCGCCGACTTGAAAATCGATTTCCTTTCGTTTTAAAATTCGCATAGGATTTCTGTCTATCCGAAGCAGCCTTTAAACAATCATGAATTACTTTGACTTTTTCCTTAGTCTCCTTGACTAAGTCGACCCCGTGAATCTGATTCTCTCTCAGCTCAGTCCAATACAAAGGCGTCTGGCACTTACGCCCATACAACGCTTCATAAGGAGCCATTTTTAAACTTGACTGAAAGCTATTGTTATAAGCAAACTCTACCAACGATAAGTACTTTTCCCAACTGCCCTGGAATTCCAATACACAACATCGAAGCATGTCTTCCAAGGTCTGAATTACTCTCTCAGATTGGCCATCAGTCTGTGGATGGAAAGCCGCACTAAAATTTAACTTTGTACCCAAAGCTTCTTGGAGCTGTTTCCAAAATCGTAATGTGAACCTCGGATCTCTATCTAATATGATCGACAAAGGTACTCTGTGTAGTTTTAGAATTTCAGAAATATATAACTTAGCTAGTTTATCGAGTGAGTAATCAATGCGTACCAGAATAAAATGGGCCGACTTTATCAGTCGATCAACCACGACCCGAATAGCATCTTTCTTCCTTAGGGTTACCAGTAAACCCGTTACGAAATCCATAATGATTCGATCCCACTTTCACTCTGGGACCATGATAGGCTGAAGTAGACCCGAAGGTACTTGGTGCTCGGCTTTTACATGTTGGCATACTAGGCATTTGGATACGAACTCTAAAATATCTCTTTTCATCCCCGACCACTAATACATTTTCTTCAAATCATTGTACATCTTCGTACTCCTGGGGTGTACTGATAAACAACCACTATGTGCCTCATCCAAGATCTTTCGAATCAACTCAGTGTCCTTAGGAACACAAATCCTTTCCCGAAATCTCAAGCAACCATCGGAACCAATCTGAAAATCTGATTCAACATTTGCTTCACACTGGGTTCTTTTGGATAGTAATTCACTGTCACTCTTCTGAGCCTCGCAAATTTCTTGAAGAAATGTCGGTCTAGCTTTTAACCCTACTAGAACCGAACCATCCTCTAACAAGGCTAATCGAGCATTCATTACTCTCAATGCAAACAATGTTTTTCTACTTAATTCATCGGCGACCACATTGCTTTTCTCAGATGGTAATCTATAATCAACTCATAATCCTTTCATAATTCCAACCATATCTTTTGCCTCAGATTTAAATCCTTCTGGGTCATTAGGTACTTAAGACTTTTATGATCGGTGTATACATGGCATACCTCTCCGAACAAATAATGTTGCCAGATCTTCAAAGCAAACACTATGGCGGCCAACTCTAGATCGTGTGTTGGATAGTTCTTCTCGTGAGGTTTCAATTGTCTCGAGGCATAGGCCACAACCTTGCCTTCTTGCACCAGTACACATCCCAACCCGTTTAGAGAAGCATCACTATAGATAACAAACTCTTTCCTTGACTCGGGTTGTACTAGCACTGGAGCCTCAGTCAACAACATCTTCAATTTCTTAAAGCTCTACTGACACTTATCCAACCATTCAAACTTAGCTCCTTTTTGCAGCAACCTTGTCATAGGAGTCGCAATCATAGAGAAGTCCTTCACAAATCGCCTGTAATAATCGACCAACCCTAAAAAGCTTCTAACTTCGGTCACATTATTTGGCGGTTTCCATTCAACAATAGTAGAAACCTTGCTGGGATCAACCCTAATACCATCACTTGAGACAATATGACCCAAAAAGCCGACTTCTCGAAGCCAAAACTCACTTTTCCTGAATTTGGCATACAACTGATTGTCTCTCAGAGTCTGTAAAACAGTCCTCAAATGTTAAGCATGTTCTACCTTATCTTTAGAGTAGATTAGGATTTGATGAATACTACTACAAACTTATTTAAAAATGACCTAAATACTCTATTCATTAAGTCCATAAACACGGTAGGAGCATTTGTTAAGCCAAAAGGCATGACGAGAAACTCATAATGGCCATACCGCGTCCTAAAAGTGGTTTTAGGCACATCTACCTCTTTCACTCGTAGTTGGTAGTAGCTAGATCTCAATTCTATCTTAGAAAACCATGCTACTCCCTTCAGTTGATCAAACAAGTCGTCAATTTGTGGCAACGGGTATTTTTTCTTGATTGTCCTCTTATTTAACTGCGGGTAATCTATGCACAGCCTCATTGACCTATCTTTCTTTTTCACAAATAACACCGAAGCACCTCTCGGTGAAAAACTTGGTCTCACAAAACCTTTGTCGGTCAATTCTTACAACTGTAACTTTAGTTCTTTCAATTCAGTTAGGGCCATCTGATACGGAGCAATCAAAATAGGTGTTGTCCCTGGTATTAGTTCTATGCCAAATTCTATTTCCTTGATAGGAGGTAACCTGGGCAACTCTTTCGGAAATACATCCTCGTAATCCCCTACCACTAGCACAGACTCAACCTTCAATTCTGATTCCTTTGTATTATTACAAAAGCCAAATAAGCTTCATATCCTTTCCTCAAACATTTCTGGGCAGACGTTGCAGATATTACAATAGGCAAGTTCCCTGACTCACCTGATTCAACCCAAAGGGTTTCACCATTCTCACATTTTAATCTAATAGTCTTTTGTCTACAGTTTACTACAGCATCATGCAATGCCAACCAGTCCATACCCAATATAACATCAAACTCATCAAATTGTAACAACATTAAATCAGCTGCAAAACAATAACCTTTAACTACCAAAGGACACTTCTTACTTACTTTATCAACTATAACATGTTTGCCTAATGGGTTTGGCACTTTAATTATGAATTCCATAGACTCAATAGGCATATTCGTACTAGACACCAACTTGATGCACACATACGAATGAGTAGAACTAGGGTCAATCAAAGCAATAACTGTATTATCATAGAGAGAAAATATACCTGTGATCACATCGGGGGAGGATGCATCTTCACGTGCACGTATGTTATAGGTCCTAGCCAGAGCTCTAGCTTCAGACCTTATGGTGGTATCTCTCATCATATTCTTGTTGTCAGCCCCAACTCCAACATTCTTCTGAGGCCTTCCTTTATAGCTATTGTCGTTTGGCCTTGTACTTTGAAATTTTTCTTTATTAGTCATCTCGGGGCAATCCTTGATAAAGTGGTCTTGAGAACCACATTAGAAATAGGATCCATCATTCATTATACATTTACCGAAGTGATTTCTACCACAATGTTGGCACTCCGGTCTAGAAGATCTGACATTGCCCACACTAGTTATCGACGTAGCCCGAGATTTAAAGTCTGCATCTTGCTTCTTACGATCTCGGTACGAATATCCAGCAGACGCGTGGGAACGAAAGTAGACGTCTATGGATTACTTAGACTGAGAGGGAAACGACTTGCTCACATGCCTCTTCCTTGTATCTCTCACCTCAACCTTAGTTTTCTTCTTTTCTTTGATCAATTCCTCGGCTCTACAAGCCCGGTCAATGAGCACTACGAACTTCTTTAACTCAAGGATGCCCACTGACAGTCTAATATCCTCGTTGAGTGTGTCTTCAAACCGTCGACACATCTTAGCCTCGGAGGATACACACTCCTGAGCATACTTACTAAGTCAGATGAACTCTCTCATATTCGGTAACCGTCATACAGCCTTGCTTCAAGTCAAAAAATTTCTTACGCTTTTGGTCCATGAATTTCTCACTGATATACTTCTTTCGGAATTCTTTTTGGAAGAATTCCCATGTAACCCTCTCGTGAGGTACCACTGAGACTAACGTCTTCCACCAGTGGTATGCCGAATCCCTCAACAAGGATATGGTAGCATTCTTCGAGAGTGTAAGATAATTTATTGAATACCCTGATGGTATTCTCAACCTAGAATTCTGCTCTTTTAGGATATCATCTTTACTAGCACGGAACTCTTCGGCTCCCTGCTTCTGGATCTTATCTACTAGAGGTCTATTCCGCCTCTCAAGGTTCATACCTTAGGGCACTACAGGAACAGGTTGAGGAATAAGTGGGGGTAGAAGAGGTGGAGCATTCGGGTTCGGTCAGACAAACTCTATGTACCACTTATTCATCATATGGAGAAAGGCTTCCAGAGCCTCTTCTCCTCCTCCCTGACTAATAGTGAGAGGTTGATTATCAGATGGCACCGTCCTTTCAGTGGGAGCCGGCGCGTTACTTTCTACATCGTCTGCCATGGTTCAATCGGGATCCATTACTATATGAAAACACAATTTAAAAAGGTCAGGAGCCGTCACACTATCATAATTCATTCATGGTATGTATAGTTAGACTCGAACACATGCTACGTTAGTCTGAGAATTGACTAAACTGTAGCTCTGATATCATTAAATGTAACACCCCATACCCGTGCCCCATGTCAGGTCAGAATATGAGGCATTACTTGTAACACCCCATACCCGACTGGACATTATGGCCGGATCAGGCGATGTCATATTGGAGTGCTTTTCAAAAACACGCTCTTGGTGATGAAAACCCGTTTGGAAATTTAAAGCCTCTTTGTAGAGCTCAAATTATTCTAACTGTTCATTATTCATCCTAAATTGTCATTACTTTTTAAAGTCTGTTTGTTGCGAAAACATTTCAAAAGTGTTGCAAAAACGTAGTGCTTTTAAAACAGTTATTGTTTTGGAAAATCGTGTTCTACGTGCAACAGATATAAATCATAATAAACAAAAACCCAAATTAAAACCAAGAAAATTAAGAGGCCTTATGACATAATTCAAAACCCAAAACTAAATCAGAAAATAAAAGAAAATAGAAGCAGTAGTGTGGCCATCTTCGAGTCCCTCGCAGCACCGATCCGCCTAAGGATTACCTGAACAGTTAAAACAAATGGGTGAGTTTACAAAAACTCAGTGTGTAATCCTAATAATAAACAAACAGTCTGGGCCTAAGTCCATAACAGTAGCAGACTGGGCCTAAGCCTTTTAGAGTAACAGTAACAGTGTGGCCTTAGCCTAATGTAGTAACAATGCAGTACAATAGTGCATCTGAACCCACTCCAGCCAATACACCACCCCGCACCACCAAAACACCATGTAGGGACAAAGTCGACCCACCCAGCTAACACACCAGCATCGCAGCAAAGCTGCCAGAAATAATATTGCAACAAAGCTACCAGTAACAGTAAATGGCACAAAGCCATGAGTAGCGGCACGAAGCCATAAATAGATTCATAGTCGTCCTGTACAACCTGTGCAATCCTTAGGTCCACAGTCATCTTGTGTGACCCGTGCGACCATATCAGTAGCGGTACAAAGCTATCAATAGTGGCACAAAGCCATTAATAGCGGCACAAAGCCATCGGTAGTGACATAAAGCCATCAATAGTGGCACAAAGCAATCAGTAGCGGCACAAAGCCATCGATAGTGGCACAAAGCCATCAGTAAGTCCACAGTCATCTTCTGTGACCCGTGCAACCTTAGGTCCACAGTCCTCTTGTGCGACCCGTGTGACCTTATCAGTACAGTACACTTCCTCCTAAATATATAAACCCATCCCCATGCAAAATATCATGCCATAAATCATACATATATGTAGAATGTCGTACTCAGAAAGAACAGTCAAATCGTAACACAAATCCGTCAATTACCCTCGAAGGGTAAAATAGTTATTTTACCCTATAGGGGTATTTTGGTCATTTCTAACAAACTAGATCTAGGCACACTTATCAACCCATCATAAGGTCTACAGTCGCCTCGAGTAACTCGAGTAACTCAAACGGTCATTACAGTGTAAATGGGCCCAAGGCCCATTATGCGGCCCAAGTAGGCCCACACGCTCGTGTGGCCCATCAAGCCCAAAATTTACCACGGCCATGCGAATTACACGGCCCAAACCAGTAATTACCACGTACTGTTAATTTTACCCGTGTGGAACCCACGAGCCCATTGGGCCCACATGATGCACTTCAGCCCATCGAGGCCCAAAATAGCCTAAGCCCATGAGAACGCTCATGGTGGCCTCTACAGTCTTACGCCCATAATTCTTGGGCTTGTCTTACCACATGTGCGTTCGCACACCAATGTGGCCCAAAAGGCAATACTTTCGGCTTTTCAGCTTTTGCCGTTCTATAGCCTATTCAGTATGTGAATACACACATGTTATGAAACTGTTGACACACCCTTCCGAGATCAAAGCACCTATGATTCACAACGATCCACCATTAGTCATATTCGTGGAAAATCCAAACCAAAGTATTGAGAACACTCTAACAGATTCTTCAGAAGTTATAATCCCTTGTAAATAAATACTACCTAAAGTACTTACCGCGAACAATAGGATTACTCACTAAGAAAGGACAATTGGCCTAACCTCCTTAGCTATAGAGATCGCGCCCCTAGAAACATTCAGCAACCAAAGAGTTAAATGACAACCATAAGGTAGAATAAGGGTGAATGACTAGGATATATTCAGCTCATAAAAGAAGAAGAAATCGTAAACCTGAGAGAAGAAAAGACTAACCAATAATCGACCTAGACTCCAATCCAGACGTTGCCCAGGTAACACAAGAGATATTCAGTTTAAGCAGAAGAAAATAGCACGATTGAGAGGGGATGAAGAGAAGAACAGCCATAAATGCTAGAGGTATTCGGTCAAGAGGGTAATGTTGGAGTTAGAGAGAGGAAGGAGTATATTCGGCCAAAGAGGAATAGAGAGAGGGAAAAAGATAAGACAAGATGGAGTCAAGAAGTACCTACTCAAAACTGAAACAGTGGCTAGGGTAATAGGCCTATTTGACAAACTAGAAAGGGAGGAAAGAAGAATCGAATCACTCTACCAAAAGATGTACGAAAAGAAAATTAAAGCTCGGCTTCCAAAATGAAGAGTGAAAAGCATCACAATTTTCCAAAAAAAAAACTGAAATAAAGTGACCACAACTTACCTATAGCCGAAATCCTGAGTGATCAATGCCCTATTCGGCCACAACTCCTCCTTTCATTCGAAATCCCTCAAAATTCTCCTAAATTCACTCCAACCTATCAACTTCCTATCCACATCCCCAATTCTACTCCTAGAATTTCTCAATTGACCGATTCAAACTTCATACCTGTAGATTTCTAGTCGAATTTTGCTTCTCACATGACAAGAGAGAAAAATAAATACTCTTTTTACCTTGCCATGACTTGAACCTTAGACCTCAAAGGAACCATCCACACGCTACATCCACTAGATCAATAGGCTATTTGTGTCATACCTTACCAAATTTTATTTATAACCTTACTTACCAAAGATAGGGGTTTTATCCTTAAAAACCAAAATTTTGTGAAAGCTAGGACTTGAACCCATGACTTCCCAGACACTTCCAAAACACATAACCACTAAGCTAACCACTCAAATGTGTCACTTCCTTGCACAATGAAATTTTTATGTGTAGTCTCCTAACTCCACCCCTACACAAAACCTAATACTTCTAGGCCCAAATTCAGGGCGTTACAATTTACCCCTCCTTAAAGAAATTTCGTCCTCAAAATTTCTAACTATCAAAACAGTTGCACAACGTAAACTACACCACTACGCTCTCACTGCACACTCCGATCCCAATAACACTTACACACTTTAACTTGAACTTGGAACCTCATACACACAACCAAAACATCTAACCATTGGAGCAGATAGATATCACCCACATACAATTTCTATATCCCAATTATCAAACCCCAAATAAAACATACCTAACTTAAAAGTGACTTGGCAATCCCGAACCCGATGCTCCTTTGATCCGCATCTGAGGCATGCACCTGACTTCCTCCAGCATTCACCCGGATGATACCCTTTACAATGCTCGCAAGCCTGAATACCCAGCACCCAGGCTGAAGCTGTAATACCCTGAATTTGGGCCTAGAAGTTTTGGGCCCTAAGCATGGAAGCGGTTGAAGGCAACTTTTAATATTTTGTTATGCATGTAAATTTCTTTAATGAAGGCTTGTTTTAGTGGTTAAGTTTGCTGAGAAGTATTGGAGAAGTCTTGGGTTCAAACCTGGACTCTAGTAAAAATTTTGGTTTAAGGTGAATCAATCCCTAAGTGTAGTAGGTAGGCCTTAAGAAAATTGTTGGAGAAATTGTGCCACAAAAAGGAGTGTGGTGTAGTGGCAAGGTGGCGCCACTTAGGGGACAAGGAAGTGATGCCATAGAGGAAGCAAGGGGTCCAAGGTTCAAGTCTTGGCTCTTGTAATATATTTTGGTTTTTCTTTTCAATAAATCTGGAAGCAAGTAGGTGCACTTTAAAGTTTAGTGTGTTGGATTTATGACACAAATGAGTTGATGGCCTAATGGTGGTGGCGTGAGTTGGCATGTGAGAGAACTTTGGTTCAAATCCCTTGGCACGCAAAGGTTGATTATTTTGCTATGTTGGGACGGCAAGAGTTGGTGTTGGTTTTAAACTCTAGTGATGGAGGGATCCCACATCGGGAAGCTAACATAAGAGTAGATGGAGAGTTGGCTTTAAATAGAGCAAACCATAAGGAGAGTAGGCATACCTTTCTTGGCTGATCCCTTTCACTTCATGGCATGCTCGTGTGGGTTGGACGTCGGCTAAGAGTGCTAGGAGTGTGGATTAACTCCAGTCTCCTATCAGGTGTGTATTTCTCGCTACTCTAGTAGTAGGACAGCTATTTCAGTCCGCAATGGACTAAAATGGGCCATGTAGTCCCAATGGGTCCGTAGGCCCAAGTGGTTAAGTTGTAGAATTACCGAAATACCCCTGTAGGGTAGAATTACCGAAACACCCTTATAGGGTAGAATTACCGAAATGCCCCTGTAGGGTAGAATTACTGAAATACCCCTGTAGGG
Source organism: Gossypium anomalum (assembly GCA_025698475.1). NCBI lineage: Eukaryota > Viridiplantae > Streptophyta > Magnoliopsida > Malvales > Malvaceae > Gossypium > Gossypium anomalum. The sequence goes on from CM046966.1 coordinate 27,045,187, forward strand.
TAGAATTACCGAGATACCTTGTGGGGTAAAATTACCATTTTGCCCCTAGGGTGTTAAATGACCGTTTTGCCCTTGTGGGCAAGTGACTGACTTAGACTGTGTGGTTGACGGATTTGATTGTGGATATATGTTGGTGATATGAATGACTTAAATGTGATTGTTTGATTCAAATATGGGCATGATATTCTGATTCTGTATATTGTATGCCATGACATGTATATCTATTGCATGGGATATGGGTTATATTGATGGAGGAAGCGTTCTGGTGGCTATGCCACAAATATCTGTTCTGGTGGCTATGCCACAAATATCTATTCTGGTGGCTCTGCCACAATATTTGTATCTGGTGGCTCTATCACAATATTTATTTTGGCAGCCATGCTGCAAATTCTGTGGTGTGTAGCGGATGGGTGGGTCGAGTTGTCTCCCCACATGGTGTAAGGTTGGTACGGGGGTGTATACGGATGGATATGGGTTCGGCTTCTACATACATGAAATATTTGTTCTGTATCTGTTGTGGGCCTATGGGCTTCATTCTGAATTCTGTATAGGGCTAAGGCCCATCTGATACTGTCTGTTATAATGGGCTAAGGCCCAATTGATACTGAAACTGTAAGTAGGGCTGGGGCCAGGCTTTTAATTCTTTTATATGACTGACTATTCTTTTTTTATAAAGTAGGGGATTACACACTGAGTTTTTGTAAACTCACCCCGTTTATTAACCTTTTAGGTAATTTCCAGCCTTAGACAGATCGGACCTGCGAGGGGCTCGGAGGGAGCCACACACACTGTTTATGTTATAGTTTTGATTATTGCTTTTAAATTATTTTATGTGGGTTGTAGTAAAGCCGTTGTAATTTTCTGGATTTCTAATTTGGAATTTTATTTATTGTTCTTATAATTGCTAGTATTAGAACACGATTTTCCAAAGCAACTACTGTTTTCAAAACATCACGTATCCGCAATAGTTTTTAAATTAAGCTTCCACAACTGCCAAGATTTTTACAAAGTTGTTAACAATGTTATTCAGCTGAGGTTTTCTAACAAGGTTTAAAAAGGGTATAAGTTTTTAATTATTAAGAAGGGTTTTTAATGGAAACACGGTTTCCGAAAAACACTTCAATGTGACACGCCAGATTCGAGCCAAACTTTCAGGCCAGGTTTGGGGTGTTACAGAAGCGTTTCACCAATCTCCTTAACTCTGGCTTCAAACACCTCCTCTACCACTTTTCTTACTAATCAAGTCAGTGCCTCAGTACCAAGCTCCGGGTTATCACTACCCGAACTAGGCGAACTTACCTTGACCTTCGTCTCCTGAACAATCTTATGATCTGGAAAAATAGGCAACCCCTTGCGATCTTGATTACCTTCGGAACCCATAAAATCTACATTTCCAGAACACATACAGAATAAATACAAAATCTAAATTTCAGTGTTTCAGTTTACTCTAACTAGAGTGTTTCAATACAGTCTAATACCTAAAGGAATCACAGTATTTCTCATTACCGTATTTTGGTGCAAACAAGCAACAGCTTCAGAATGACTTACAGAATTGGTGCGGAGACTCGGTGTACCACACATTTAATATAACTTTTCAAAATAGTTCGAATTGTTTTAAAATTGTTCTTTTAGAATTTAAAAGTTTTTGAAGAAACCCAAATCCACAGCCGAGTTTTGTAGCCTGGCTCTGATGCCACTAAATGTAATACCCCAAACTCGGCCTGGACGTTATGGCCGAATCAGGCGGTGTCACATTGGAGTGCTTTTCAAAAACTTGCTCTTGGTGATGAAAACCTGTTTGGAAATTTAAAGCCTCTTTGTAGAGCTCAAATCATTCTAACTATTCATTATTCGTGTTAAATTGTCATTACTTTTTAGACTTTGTTTGTTGCGGAAGCATTTCAAAAGTGTTGCGAAAACGTAGTGTTTTTAAAACAGTTATCATTTTGGAAAACCGTGTTCTACGTTCAACAGATATAAATCATAAGAAATGAAAACCCAAATTAAAACCAAGAAAACTAGGACATTCTATTTCTGACGTCAGCAAACCCTGAGGGCCACACAGCAAAGGCACACGCCCGTGGGCTAGGCCGTGCCCTTCACACGGTGGAGACACACGGCCATGCCTCTGCTGTATGTTTACGATCATGCATACTAACTTGAAATTCTTATGTGCAGGGCACATACAGCTGAACAATACGCCCATGGGGCTGATCGTGTGTCACACACGGCCTAGACACATGCCCGTGTGGACAAAATAAGGCTATTTACCAAGCCTCCTTGTCACCTTTACTCATGTAACCTGCATAAAATTATCCTATACTAACATAAGGGCACATCACATAGCCACAATATCCCCAATGGACAACATTTCATATATTCAATTTACTCATCCATGAAAAATATCATCTTCTATTCATAATCAAAATGAGTATTGACCATCATCCATGGCCTTATAAAAAATGAGTATCATATTCATCATATAAGCCAACACATTATGGCGACTAACAAAATGCTAAAACATAGACTCGAGTCCCTGTACATTCCATTAAACAAAATAATAAAACTAGCTATACCAAGGTCTTGAGTGATAGTGTGATCGAAGCTCTTGGACGTCACTGGATCCCCAATGCTAGCTTGGCGGTACTATAAGTAAAGAAAGGAAAGAAGGGTAAGAATGGAAGCTTAGTAAGTACATATATGCAAATAAAGTGTAGTAAAAAGGAATCATATCCGTCATACGGTAAATTTAACATACGTAAAAGATGAAAATCACATAACATTTCTATCAATCTTTTCCTTTCATACATGTACACTTGATGCATCTTATCTCTTACTTAGGTCCTATCCATGAATTCGGTATACTTACCTCGTCAAAGTTTTCATTAATTACATCTTCGAGTTACCCGTTGAACTCTCGGAAGACACACATATACGAATACGCGGGGAGTTTGCATCTCAATGTCATATAAGTAGTCAAAGCTACTTTGTGCTATAAAACACTCACATTTGAGCTAATCACGAGTCTTTTTGTCAAGTTAGGACCCGAAGCCCATGGTTATCATGTAATGTTCACTCATTGAGCTACTTACGGGTCTGTACACAGAGTCAATACCCGGACCCACAATACATATAACTTTCATCTCATGAACTTAGACTCAACTCATGAGTTCAAACCACAATAATTTTCGTACCATGCCCCTTTATATCCTATGCTCTATCGAAAGTTGGACGGGATTTGATATGTAACCGAATAGCATCGAATTTGCTCGTAAAGTAATTTACTCATTCATAGCAACAAATAAACTTTAGATACATAACAACAATAATTCAATTACACATGTATATTGTCATGGTAATTTAAAGTAAGCTCATTAACACATTATCTACATATGTACTTACCTCGATACAAAATAGTGAAGATGAGCTCAATCCTCGTAAACTTTGTTCTTAACCTAATCAAGACCCGAATCACGTTTCTTTTGATCTAAATTAATAAAATTCATTTATTTCATTAGCACATCGATTTAGACACTCAGAATCTCATAATTGGGAAAAATAACTATTTTGCCGCTAGACTTTCACAAATTAACCATTTTAACCCTATGCTCGAAAATCAATTTTTATCAAATTTCTTCATGTTATAAGATTAGCCAAATGCATTTCATAACTAGAAGCACCCCAAATTCTCATGATTTCATACATTTATCATCTATTCTACAACTTTTGCAAAATGGTCCTTTTAGGTGTTTTCATGCTAACACTTTTCACAAAAGTTGTTTATAACATACCTAAGACTCATATTCTTCCATAAAATTTTAGAAAACACCCTAGATGCTCTTATGGAAAAACCCTAGACTCTTTGCCATTTTGCAAAATAGTCCCCTCATTTGAAAGCTTATGTTTCAAGGGTCTCAAAAATATAAAAATCTTTAACAATGAACATAGAAATCACTTACTAGGAAGGATAAGAAGTTGCTGAAATTTTGAGCTTTTGAAACCCTTAGAAAGGCTGATAATTTTGGTGAAAGAATGAAGAAGATGATAGCCCCTTATTTCTTTTAATTTTTTTATTCAATCAAGTCTCCTAGCCACCTAAACTATTGACTTTTTGACCAATTTGCTCCCTATGGTCGGCCGCCTTATTTCTAAGGGTCTAATTGCCATATAAAGACCCTTAATTTAATATTCATGGCAATTTAACACCCTTAGCTATCAAAATAGGACTTTTGCACTTTATGTGATTTAGTCCTTTTTCATAATTAAGCTCACAAATGATAAAATTGCTTCACCAAACTTTTCATGCATTCATAAAATCATGCTATCAAATCAAAATAATAATAAAATAATTCTTCTGACCTTAGATTAGTGGTCTCAAACAACTGTTCCGACTAGCCTCTAGATCGAGTTGTTACACAGCGTGCTTCATATCCTCGGCGAGCTTTGCCTTTTCTACTAATACAGCAAATTCTCGCTCCATATGTAGAGCTATCAAAGCCCATAGAGTATCCCTGAGGCTGTCCTTGAAATGAAAATAGCGCTCATATTCAGTTGCCACCATCCCACTCGCATAGCAGCTTAATCGCAAAAATTTAAACTCATATTCAGCCATTGATTTATCCCCCTAAGTCAAATTCAGAAACTCTCTCCTCCAGGCATCCACATAACTAGTGCCCACATATTTTCCCTAAAAATTCATCTTGAAAAAATCCCAAGTCAACCGGTCGGGCTGAGTACCTTCTTTAATTGTAAGCCACCATTGATAGGCTTCATCTCGCAACAGTGACAGCGCTCCTTTTAGTTTCTACTCGGGGGTACAATCAAGACCATCCATTATCCTCTCCATGGCCTCAATCCAATATTTAGCCACATTAGGGGTAACTCTAGCGATACCCCTAAAAATCTCAGCCCCATTAGATCGGAGTCATTTTGTAACCGACCTACGGCCTACTATACCCATATTGGGCCCAGTGACCCTCTCCAGAATTTGTAACATAGCTTGGGATAGCGTGTCATCCCCAGTCGTATGATCGTGAGACCCAGTCTTAGTTACGGGTGAAGTCGATGCCTCTCTAGCTTCCACGTTAGGCATGTGGCCCGATGACGAAGACCCGACCCGAGCACCTCTACGAGCTCTATCGCGACCTCTTGTACCCCTTCCGCAAGTACCTCTGGTGCTCATTATCGATTTGCGTATTATCTGGTTTAGAAATTTTATGCATTAGTTTACAGTTCCAGTGTTTATTACAAGATATTTTATGGAAAGCAATATCAGTTGTTCGGAGTTTTTGCTTTCGCAGATCGTAGTTTTGCTATAGTTTTAGGTTACCTTAAATAGAGTATTTTAGTACGGTCTATTGACTACAGTAATCTCAGTATTTCAATTTAAGAAATAGTAGTTTCAGAGGACTTACAAGATTGGTATCGGAGACTCGGTGTGCCACACATTCAGTAAAAATTTTCTAAGTATTTCAAGTTATTTGAAACAGTTCTTTTTCAAAATTCCATGTTTTAGAAGAAACTCAAATCCACAGTCGAGTTTTGCAACTTGGACCTTATACCACTAAATGTAACACCCCAAACTCGACCTAGACGTTATAGCCGAATCTGTGATGTCACATTAAAGTGCCTTTCAAAAAACATAATTCCATTGAAAAATCCGTTCTATATTAAAATCTCTTTGTGATCTTATCAAAAATTTAAGATGTCTTGCTCTTTGTTAAAACTCAAGTCGTTTTAGCTAAATGTTTATCATATTAGATTGTCATTACACTTAAAAGCAATGTTTGTTGCGGAAGCTTTTAAAATATGTTGCGTAAACATGGTGTTTTGAAAAGCATTTGTCTTTTTAAAAATCTGCGGCCTACTACTAATAGATATGAATCAAGTAAATAAATCCCAAATTGAAATAAAAACTTAAAGAGGCCTTATTACAAAACAAATACCCAAATTAAATTACTTATAAATTAAAAGTTAAAGATGAAAGCAAATGCGGTTGTGTGGCCCCCATCGAGTCCCTCGCAGCACCAATCCACCTAAGGATTACCTTCGTAGAAAAGTAGAAGAGTGATTTTAAGAAAACTCAGTGTGTAATCCCTTAACAGTAGACAGTCATACAAAAGGCAATTCTGATGCAGGCCTAAGCCCGCTTTGATAACAAACCAGTATTAGTTAGGGCCTTAACCTATTACATGCTCGATGCTCGATGTCGATGTGGGCCTTAGCCCAATTTAGTAGCGGTCACAGTACAAATATGCAATCAGAAATCCTACCCAACCAGCCTTTACACACCACTCCGTCCAGCCCTACACACCATGTGGGGATAAAATTAACCCACCCAAGCCTACACACTAAAAACAGCATCAGTTGCGGCACTAAACAGAGTTTGCAGCAGAGCTGCCAGTACAGTACACTTGCTCCAAATATAATAAACCCATCCGCATGCAATATGTCATGTCATAATATCATACATGTATGCAAAAATATCATGTTCGTTTACAGCCATACATATTATAGGGGCATATTAGTCATTTTACCTCATAAGGGTATAATAGTCATTTTATCAAATTGGGGTCTGGGTATACTTACCGACCCAATAGTAGGTCCACAGTCGTCTCAGGTGACCCGTGCAACCCTAGCAGTCAAACAGTGAGAATGGGCCCAAGGCCCATAATACGGGCCCATATGCCCGTATGGCCCATTAAGCCCAAAAATGGCCTTGGCCGTGTGATTTACACAACCTATCCCATTAATCTCCACACGTTCGTGTGATTTACCCGTGAGGGGCCCATACGGCCTATTTTGGCCCATCTTGGCCCAAATCGACCTCATACCATAAAATCGCTCATGACCTGCCTTAACGATCTTACGCCCACTTTTAGGCGTTCAGGTTACCACACGAGCGAGCGCACGCTCGTGAAATATTGACATTCACCTATTTCAGCTTTTGCCGATTTAATGTTGTAGCAGTGTGATTACACACCTGTTTACGAAAATGCGTAAAAGCCCACGAGCACCAAATCTGCCTTGATTGAATGAATACGGTTTAACCCACTTAAACCACTGATCAAAATTGAATTCGAAATCCTTGGAAAAATTTGCATTACATCCTAATCTTGTTAACTATTACCACAAACGTAAATAACTAGAACCAAGTGAACAATAACTTACCACCACGCCACCACGTAGAACTAAGAATGGTTGATAGAAGTAATCAGCCTACAAAAGTACACTCTAAAATCGAGGCACGAGATGGAAGAATCACATCCCTGTCAGAAACGACAGACAAAAGATGGTGTTAGAGGGGAAAGCTATTATGATAGAGAGAAAAGAAAAGGGAAAAGAACAACTGTGAACCAAAACAGATATGGTGGCAACAACAAGGTTCGACTATAAGCCAAGGATTCGACAACCCAAAGGAAAACCAAGTTACCTTAATTGAGTGCAGAGAGATTCGACTTCAAGAGAAAAGGGTATTTGACTATCAATAAAGGAAATGGTGTCGGCTTAGAACCAATTGAGAGAGAGGTAGCAAAGATTTGGTAAGGGTTATAGAGGAAAAAGAAGAGTGTTCAGTCTAAAAGAGAAACGGTTGAGAGAAGAAGAAGAAGAAGTAACCAACCAAGAGGGAAGCCGTGTAACGCCCCAAATTTTGGGCCTAGAAGTATTAAGTCTTGAGTGGGTGCAGTTAGAAGACTGCACATAAATGTTTAGTTGTGCAAGAAAGTGACACAAATGCATGTCTGCTTCAGTGGTTAAGTGTCTTGGGAAGAGTCTAAGAAGTCCTGAGTTTAAGCCTTGGCTTTTACAAAATTTTGTTTTTACTTGATTAAACCCTATCTCTAGTCAGTAGGCTTCTTAAATAAATGTTGGTAAAACATGTCATAAAAAGCCTGCTGGTCTAAGGGATAGGTGGCGTATGATGTTTGCCTGAGGACTGAGGTTCAAGTCCTGTGGGGCGTAAAGGACTATTTATTTTGCTGCTGTGCCATGTAAGAGGTTGTATGTTAGTGGGTTTCTGATGCTTATAGGCGGTTGGAGTGTTTGAGGGGTGTGGGGAAGTGTGTAGCCAAATTCTAGGAGGATATTGTGGAGAAAATTATGGAAAGTGAGGGGAGAGGGAGTAGTGTGCCGAATTTGAATAGTGGCACTCTAGACTTTCAGCTTTGGTAAGTTGAAGTACTTTATTTCAGGTTTTGTGAGCATTTTGGGTCTTTTTCTTTTATTCTCTAGAAACTAATTAGTGTTAGGGTGATTAGGGTTAGTTTTCTTCTCTGTATTTTCGATTTGAGTGATTACTCCTTCTCTTCTTGGTGTCGAACATAGCAAAAGACCATTCGGGTATCTCTTCTTCTATTTTACGATCTTATTCTTCCTTTTTGTTCTGTGGCCAAATGCTCTCTATCTCTCCCTCTCTCAAACTTTGACCTATTGCTTCTTGTTGTCCTTCCCTCTCTTCATCTTAGTTTTTTGTAGCCGAATACCCTTTCTCTTCTCCCTCTATTCATTTGGCTTTTATCGAGTGTCCCTTTTGCATTGTTTAACCGAACACTTTCTTCTCATTCCCTCTCATGCTTTCGGTTTCTCTCTAAAAAGGAGGGAAACTTGCTTGGGTGTTCCTCTGTTCCTTGGCCGAATATTTGGTCTTGCCATCCTCCCACTTCTGTCAACTTTTCTTCCCTTAGCAGTTGGTTCTGTCCAACGCGAGTTGCTTTTGGTTGATAGGTATTGCAGTAAGGACAAAAGTTACATCGCGAGCGTTGTAAGTAATGTTGTTATCTAGTAATCTATTAAGGTTCCTAACATGTAATCATGTCACACTGTTTTGGCAACATCCAATCGTATTGAACTCGGTTTATCTACAGATTTGTAAGATTGCATTGGCTGAAGCAGTGGAAGTAAGTGACTGTAACAAATTCGTTTGGGAACTATTTTTTGTATCAAACATGATTAACGTTGGTCATGAACTTGTCTTGTGTCTTAGGTGTGAATTATTCCAGGAACATTAGTACCAAGAATCCGAACAGGTGTGTAACCACACTACTATAATTGTAAATCGGCAAAAGCCGAAAAATATAACTTTTGATGCTAAATTAGTGTGCACTCGCTCGTGTGGTAACTCAAACGCTCAAACGTGAGCATTTGCTCATAGTGGCCACCATGAGCGAATTCATGGGCTTAGGCTATTTTGGGTGACATTGGGCCGAAATGGGCCGTGTGGGCCCCACGGGCTCTTGGGCCCTAGACGAGCGTGTGGGCCCCCATGGGCCACATTAAGGGCCTTAGGCCTATTTTCACTGTTTGACTGCTAAGGTTGCACAGGTCGCCTGAGATGATTGTGAACCTACTGATGGGTCGGTAAGCATACCTCGACTCCAAAATTGATGAATGACTATTATGCCCCTATGAGTTAAAATGACTATTATGACCTTATGAGATGCATGACTGTACTAAGCATACCATTTTATATATGTTGCATACATGCATGATATTATGATATGTTGCATGGGGATGGGTTATTATGATTGGAGGAAGTGTACTGTACTGGCAGCTCTGCTGCAATTTCTGTTTAGTGCCGTAACCAGTGCTATTTTTTGTGTGTAGGGATAGGTGGGCTGATTTTATCCCTACATGGTGTGTAGAGGCTGGTTAGGTAGGATTTCTAATTGCATATTTGTACTGTGACAGCTACTGAATTGGGCTAAGGCCCACACTGATTCTGATACTGTAATGGGCTAAAGCTCTAACTGACACTAGAATATTACTAAAATGGGCTTAGGCCTAGACCATATTTGCCTATTGTATGACTGACTGTTTGTTCAATAAGGGATTACACATTGAGTTTTCATAAACTCACCCTCTGCTTTTCTGCGCTGGTAAACCTTAGGTGGATCAGTGCTGTGAGGGACTCAAAGGTGGCCACACAACTGCATTTGCTTCCATTTTTAACTTTAGCTTATAAGTAATTTAATATGGGTATTTGTTTTGTAATAAGGCCTCTTTAAGTTTTTATTTTAAATTTCGGGTTTTATTTACTTTGATTCATATCGATTAGTAGTGGGCTACTGATTTCAAAAAGATAAATGCATTTCAAAACACCATGTTTACGCAAAGTATTTTAAAAGCTCCCGTAACAAACAATATTTTAAAGTGTAATAGCAATCTAGTATGATTAACATTTTCCAAAAACGACTTGAGTTTTAACAATAAACAAGAGATCCTTAATTTTTATTAAGATCACAATGAGGTTTTGATATAGAATGGATTTTCAACAAAATTACGTTTTTCGAAAAACACTTCAATGTGACATCGCAGATTCGGCCATAACGTCTAGGTCGGGCTTGGGGTGTTACAAGCTGATTTGGGCAAAATAAAGAGATGCCCATTTAGAAAACTAAAGAACAAACACACAAAAATACCCCAAATGGTCAAAAAGAAAAATTCAATTGCCCCCAAAACCAAGAATGAAAAGAACCCAAAAGCGTAATTGAAAAGCACAGCACAACCCCCTTGGCACCAATCGGTTTCCAAAAACAAGAAGCAACCCAAAAAGAAAATACCAAAACTTAACAAAACCGAATTCAAAGAGTGCCAAGAACCCTCATTCGACACAACACTCCCTCTCTTCTGAACTCTCCACGATCATCTCCCTGAATCCTTCCACAAATCATTCAAACCGAACATCCTCTATCTAATCCCACTATTTTCTCCTAAATTTCGGCTGCACAGTTCCCACTCCCCTCAAACACTCCAACCGTCTATTAGCAATAGAATCCCACTGACATACAACCTCTGACACGGGAAACTGCAAAATAATCATTCATTTTTCATCACCAAGCCTCGAACCTCAAACCCCAAGGAAAACTCCACACGCCACTTACCTCTAGACCAATAGGCCCTTTTTGTCATATTTTATCCATATTTATTTAAGAAGCCTACTGACTAAAGACAGGGTTTATTTAAGTAAAAACAAAATTTTGTAAAAGTCAAGGCTTGAACTCAGGACTTCTCTTACACTTCTCAAGACACCTAAGCCACTGAAGCAAGTATGCTTTGATACAACACAACATAGAAAGATAAGTACTTAGATTTTGGGGTGTTAAAGGGTACATCGAACATCCACTTGCCTGATGACCGCAGACCAAAGCGTCTTGCTTGCACCAAGGAAGTCCCACCACCTAGCCAATGTGAGGAGAAGGTGGACAGCTGACACCTTTCACTACCCCTAAATATTTAAATATTTTTTAGAGCTATGCTCCCAAAGAACTTTGAAATGCTAGAAACAGAGACTCTTTTCTTACTTGGCACTCTAGGGTCATCTTATGGGTATTTTCCAAGCATGCTTTATAATGACCTAGTTTTAGTTAGTGTCAAAAAAGATGGTGTTAAGTCTAGATTGTTAAACTGACATTCTAAAGTTGAAACGAGAAAATTATGAATCAAATATGGGTTTAAAGAACAAAATTAGCTAGAAATTAAAGTGGTTTGGTTTTTATAAAAGAGTACAAATAAATTGTAGGAATAGAAAAATGAGTAAATAATAATTAAAGGACTTGGGTTAAATGAATAATTAAAGCATCATAAAATTACATTTGGTGGAATGACATGATTATCACCGTCCATTAACACTAATGGTTATTAAATTAATCATAGCCATTTGTTTTCTAATTGTATTAATTATTTTATTGATAATAATTTATCATGTTAAAAGTTTGGTAATGGAAAGAAAGAGAAAACTTATATTTCCCATTTTTTCTTCAACATTCGGTTGTAGGTAAAACAAAAGCAAAGATTAAGTTTTTCTTTGCAAACCACTGTAATTGTGAGCATGCTAAAGGTTTTAAAAAAGTTTTCTTTATTAATTCTTTTGAAATTATTATATAAGAACATTGGATTTAATTATCCCAAGTATTAGAATGTTAAAGATTAAAGTCATGCATGACTAAGATTAATTAGTTTGATAATAAATAATGGTTATGAAAGGTTTCTGTACTATATTTATTAAGTTAGATTTAGATTTAATCAGATAAATCATAAAATATGAGTATTTCGGTTATTAGGGACTAAATTGAAGAAATTGAAAGTTGTTAAGAAATTATGCTATAGAAAAAAGGTAAAAGGTCTTCAATGAAAGAATATGAAATTGAATTTCAATTTGATTCCTAAAATCGAGATATACGAGTGATTCTGATATTTAGATTTAAAAGGGACTTATTTGTAAAGGATGTATTTTTGCTTGGTTATTAGCTATTCCTTTGATAATTATAAACTAATATCATTTTTATAATCGTATTATCGTACGTAGCTAACGATGAGGTTAAATTGTTGAGGGTCAAAGGTGAAGGTAGACAATGAATAGCGAAATCAGTTTTTGCTTTTATAATCACTTCCAATGACTCGTTCATAGTCTAGTAAGTTGTTAATAACGAATATAAAATGAATGTTGAGGTAACCGTATCTGTCTCTAAAACTATGATGATGAATTGATATCACAAATGTTGAAATCAAGCTATGAATTATTGAATTGTGATTTGTTATAGTTGTGTGACCTTAATCCCATCACTTGTTAAAGAAATAAAATACAATGGCAAAATAAGGGGATTTGTGGTGGTGAAAGGCCTCGGGTTGATTGAAATATTGATGATAATAGTGGTTGGATCTTGTGGTTTTTTCTCGACCATTCTACACAAGCAGAATCCGTAGCCTCGTATAGATCGTCATAAGAGGCCTTGGACTATGCTGCATAATTAGAATCCGTATAGAACTACAGTTCCTCTATTTGACATTGATTAGACTAAGATTTTTCAACCTTTAAATAGACGTAGTCAAAACTCCTTTTGTATCATTCATTTTTCAACATTAGTGAATTTCTTCTCCTTTGCTCGTGGTTTTTCCCCAAAAGGGTTTCAACTAAAATCTATGTGTTCCTATTTTTCTGATTTTGTGATCATTGTATTGTCATTATCAACATACATTATAACATGATTTATATTTGTGTATACTTATATATCTTATATAAATGTATTTATATATTTTAATGAGATATTGATACTATGATTATATGATTTACAATAATGATTATGATGTTATTGCCCCATTAAACAATGTTAGTCATAGTCCGAGTATAATTGGTATACCATAGAATCATCATTATCAGTTAAACAGGTACTAAAAGTCATTATTATCGGGCAATTCGGGATGGTAGAATAAAGCAGTCTAGACATACTAAAAGCCACGATTGTTGGGCAACCCAAGGTGGCAAAATAAAAACATCCCAATTCCAGAAGGTCGAAAAGGTTTAGGACTCATTTGTTATACATATCCGAGTATTCGTCCTAATGTCTATCATCTATCAATAGGAGTCGAAATAAATAATTATTGGAATGATATTGTATGACATGTTGAAATATGGAACATAATGTGATATGAGATTATGAAATATTTAGATGAATATTGGATGTGAAAGTTTGGGAATGATGTGAATTTTTATTTGGTGATAAATAGAAATATCGTAAATTAATGTAGTTGATATTGTATTTTACATGTTTGCTTTAGTTTAATTTAACAAATTGAATTTGAATTATATTAGCACCACTAAGTATTCAATACTCAAATGTACAGTAGTGTTTATTTCTGTGCACAGGTCTTGGACATGAGTAGACATAGATTTTTAGTAATCAAGCATCTAACTCAATGGCTCAACTTGATATCCATTTACTACATCTTTTGTATGTCTATATGAGTTCGAGTTATATAGCATGTACTTAGGGCATTTATGACATGGAATTGAGTGAATATTTTGGTATGTTTGATAACTTGGTCTAAATGGTTTATAAAGTTGAATCTCATTATTTAATTAGTAACTAGTTATGTTAGTTAATATGAGTTTGGAAGTAGTAATAGGTTCCTTGAATATGGATTCATGAATTTCTATAATTTGGTGGTGTTTGGTTGTATGTATTTGTGTCAAATTCAGAATTGAAGATTATGGTAAAGTTTAAGTATATTTAAGATACAAATGGGTATGTTTTCAATGTTTGAAATTGAGCATTTTGGGTCATTTTTAGCATCAGGTCTTGAGACAAGAAGATCATGTAATAGCTTGATTTTTAACAGTATCAAAAAATATGGTTTCGGGACCCCATTCCTATAAACCGAGTTCGTGGAGTTTTGTTGCCCATATCCCTTGCCGGAATAAGATTTCAGAGCATTACCGGACTTATTAATTAAATAATCATACAATTCTCAAATCCCAACAAACAACATTCAAATACAATCATATAGTCCCTAATACGAGCCCTCGAGGCTGAAACAAGCATTAGAAGTGGTTCGGCACTAAACCAAGAACTCAAAGAAATTTTGGGAAGACATAGAAAATTTTCAAAGTACAAGGGACACACGCCCGTATGGCCTGACCGTGTGTCTCACACGGCTAAAGGCACGCCCGTGTCACAGGTCGTGTGGACATTTGAAATGGGATCACATGGTTGTGTCCCAGCCTATGTCCTATCCCGTGTAACTTTCTGACTTGGGTTACACGGCCAACCACATGCCTGTATGACTAGCCTGTGTACCCTTCAAAATGGCCTCACATGCCCGTGTTCTAGGCCGTGTGAAAACTGGAGGGTATATTGACTTATGCCACACGGCCAAGTCACATACTTGTGTGCTGGGTCGTGTGGAGCTACTGACTTGGTTTCTAAATAAGTACTAGGGGACACATACCCGTGTCTCTGCCCATGTGGACAAAAATAGACTATGTTTCAAGCCACATTTCTCACCCAAAATGTTGTCAACCTAGGTTCAACAATATACAAATAACCAATGCATAAATGGGCACTTATAACTAACCAATTTCAAGCCAAAATCATATACTACCAATACCAACAACCAAAATGCTCATAAGCATTCCAACTAGCCATTCAAATTCATACCAATTTCATATCCAAGAATCACCTAAATGATCAAACTCTCTTAGAAGACTTTATGCCTAAATCAACATGCATACCATATTCTCAAATTCCATCATTTTGCACTCAAAATACCAATTCACAACAAGAGATTCACATAGCAATTATAAACCATTTATCTAAGGCCATTTACACATATATGTATATACATAACTAAGTTTACCAACATAACCCAATTCACATGGCAAAACACATAACCAAAAACATATATCATTTACAAGCCAAATCGATTGGCTAAAAACAATACAAACATATAAACCATATTAACTACATATGGCTAATAAGTATAACTTACCATATATTCAGAATTTAAGTAATCTAAACATAATATTCTATAACTCAACTTAATCACAAGGTTATCATATATTCATCCACATAGTAAGTCATAAAACTCACAAATTTCATGGATTCAATGCTTATATGGTTTATGTACATACCTGCATTGATATGTATCAATCTCTTACCCTTTCATACCATCAACATACATATTGAACCATTTGGAATATTGTCAGATACTCAGGAATCTCGCACCCTAAGTGCCAATACATGGTCGAAACCATCTCAATCTTATATCTCATATGTAAATGCTCATCTCGAACTATCACCGGGTTTGCTCACACAAGCTGATGGTCAAGGTGTAGTTACACGGTGCTGCTCATACAAGCTGACGAGTAACTGCAACACATGCTAGAAAACTCAGCCACCGGTAGAACGTACGGACTAGCACCCGAAACACAATAACCCCTAATGACATGTCATTTGTATCCTATCTATTCCTAAGGTTCAACCGGGATTTCACATATCATCAAATCTTCATCGAACATTTTCATAAAGTCATATTCATCAATAATGCAATTATAAAACATTTAAAGCACAATTACATTACTGTTTATTAACATACCAACTTACCTCGAATTTATACAGAGAGAATCAAGATATCAATCAACTATTTTGTTTTTCCCCCGATCTAATTCCAAATGTTGCTTTTCTTGATCTATATATAATCAAATTTAACTTATTCAAAATACATTCTATTCAATTTAATCTTAAAATCAAATTTTGGAAAAATTACATTTTTACCCCTTAAATTTTAATTTCTTTACAATTTAGTCCCTAGCTCACAAAAATACAAATTCATGCAATTTAACCTACACCCATGCTAGTTGAATTTCACCTATACTATAGCAGCCCACACATTTCATTATTTCACACTTTTACCACAATTTATCATATTTCTCAATTTAATCCCTAATTTGCAATTTCATTAAAATTCACTTAACAAATGGTGTTTATCTAACAAAAACCATTCATTATCTACCATTAAACTTGAAAACACATATACATTTATCAATGGTAAAACCCTATACTTTTAACGGTTTTGAAAATTAGTCCTTGGGCTAGCTAGATTAAGCTGCAACGACTCCAACAACATAAAAATCATTAAAAGCCGAGTCAAAAACCACTTACATGCACAGGAATAAGCTTGCCAAATGCTCAAACCCTAAAATGGTGTTGTTTCCTCCTTTGAATTTTGGCTAGGTGAAGATGGACAAAAAATATCATTTTATTTTACTTATTTTAGTTTTTATTTACTAATTTACTTATATAACCATTATTAATCACATTAATGATGTCCATAATTTTCCATTACCATTATTAATGGTTTAATTACCATTTAAGTACTCATACATTTATGTTATTTAGCTATTTAGTACCTTTAGCCTATAGAACTCTAATTTTGCACCTTTTTCAATTTAGTCCTTTTTATCAAATTGAGCATGCAAACGAATAAATTTCTTAACAAAATTTTCATACAATCATACTATCATGCTATAGACCTCAAAATAATAATAAAATAATTATTTTGACCTCAAATTTGTGGTCCCAAAATCACTATTCTGATTTCACTAAAAACGAGCGATTACATCTGCTATAGGTGAATTGGATTCTTGATAGGTAATTTAGCCAAATTAGTGATTAATTAAGGTTCAAAGACTAAATTATAAAGTCCAACCGTTATAGATTTTTATTTAGAAAATGACTTAAGGTCTAAAATAGAAATTACATCTTATAAAGATGGATGTTAGTGGCTGGTGATGTTAATAGTGGATTAACTAAATAAATTAAAGTTAATTAAGTTATAACAGCCCATTTTTTAGTGGTGTCAAAAACAACAGTTTTGGAACCCCATTTCTGATGTTTGAGTCTATAAATATTATTATATAATATTTAAGAGGTTAGTATAAATGTTAATTGAAGTTTGATCTTTTAATTTTGTTAATTGGATAGTTAATTATGGTATAAGTACTAAATTATAAAAGTGGTAAAAGTTAATCGCTATGTAATCTCAATTAATTGGAGGACCAATTGAGCAATTGGCATCTTGTATTTATGACAAACGGTAGTGGAAATGAGATATCATCCACCAACTTGACTAATTATGTAACACCCCTCGCCCACATTTGACGCCAGGACGGGGTTCGAGGTACTACCTAACTTTAACTCAATCAACTACGTAAAATAGGGCCATGAAATCTCAAACAATTTAAAACTTTTCCTTTCCCATGTAATATGTCCCTTATGCGGGCTTACGAGGCCCTAAACATACATTCGGGGTGGTTCGGGACCCAACCAGGAACTCATTTAAAACTTAGAAAAATCTCTTGCATCAAAGCTCCACACGCCTGTGTGGGTATAGAGCACACGCCCGTGTGCTAGGGACACGCCCGTGTCCCGAGCCCATGTCTGAAAACCTAGGTATTCTGCCAAAACAACATGGCCCAAGCATACATCTGTGCTCGGCAACCATGTCCTTCACACGGTTGAGACACACGGCCGTGTCTCTTGCCCGTGTGCTACTAGCATACATACTGACTTCATGGCACGGCATGGACACACGCCCGTGTGGCCTGCCCGTGTGCTAGAATGACTTTAAAGTTTTAGGTGTAGGGGACACACGACCATAACACACACCTGTGGGCGTGAACCTTGTGTCACACACGGCCTAGACACACACCCGTGTGCCTTACCCTTGTGGACAAATTATGCTATTTTCCAAGCCCTTTGTCACCCATCTTGTACAACCTACACAAGATCATTTCAATATACCCATCTCATCAAAATGAACATTAATTCAACCATAGAAAGAACATCGTATGCATTCATCAAAATGAATAATAGCCATTATTCTAGGCTTAATACAAAATAAAGGGCTTTAGACTTAGGCCAAAATACATAAACAATTCTCATGATGAATATACTAGTCTAGCCCTATACATGCCACCTTCAAAAATATAAATCAAACTATACCGAATGGTGCGAACGATAGTGTGATCGATATCTCTGACTTTAAGGGATCCTCGAGCTAGCTAGATAACGCTGAAAGAAGAGGGAAAGGAAAGTGGGTAAGCATAAAGCTTAGTAAGTTGCATATAAATAAATATACAACCACAATCTCACCATTACTTATCATGCTCAAATGTAAACATAACTCAACTTACTCTTTGTCATCCACTCGAGTCACATGTTCTAAATTAAGCTCGATACTCATGCTTACCATATAGGTACCTGTAACACTCACAACATGATTATTCTTTCTTTATCAAGATTGATCTATAACTCTCACCATTGAAATGTTTGGAATACTCACGGGATATTCAATCAACCTTTAACATGGGATATATTGCCGATCGCGTGCCCTGCACTCGCCTTACATCGCTATCTCTCAGCCGAGGCCGATGTATGTCCCAGACATGTCTTACACTGGTACTCATATGTGCATGCTGATGCATGTCCCAGACATGTCTTACACTAGCACAACTCTTAGCTGACACGTGTCCCAGACCCATCTTACACTGGCTACCTCTGTGCCGATGCCATGTCCCGGACATGGTCTTACACCGGCCGCTGTCTCGTATGGTCGATGCATGTCCCGCACGTGTCTTACACTAGCCCTCGCCTAGAAGCCGATGCCATGTCCCGGACATGGTCTTACACATCTCTCGATCGTGGCCAAGCATGTCCCGCACATGTCTTACATCGCGCACAATTCACCCAATGCTTTGGCATGAATATCCAGTTCGTACCCTAATATTTTAATAGGACACTTCTATTATCTCAAATATTACTAGGCATTCTCGATTCATAACTTAGTAACTCATTCAATATCAATTCAAAGGCAATATGAATGCAAGTATTAACAGTGTAGTTGTATTATTTACATACAACTTACCTCGATTTACAAAAAGTAGTTGACTACTCGGTTTAATCGGTTTGCTTGGCCTTACCCCGATCTAGGCTCGAATTTGTAAGTTTTGATCTATAATGACAATATGCACTCATTTAGTCACTAATTAGGATTAAACAATCATAAGTTCATACCTTTGGTAAAATGACCATTTTGCCCTTAGACTTTGACAAAATGACCATTTTGTCCCTATGCTCGAAAATCAATTTTTATCAAATTTATTTTTATTTCAAGCCTAGATAAACTCTTTTTACTACTATAGTAATCCCAAATTCTCAATATTTTGTACACTTATCATCTATTTTGCAATTTATGCAAAATAGTCCCTTTAGGTGTTTTCATGCCAACACCTTTCACAAAAGTTGTTTATAACATAACTAAAACTCATATTCTTCCATAAAAACTCAATAAACATCTCAAAATAATCCATGGCAAAATCTTAAACTATTGACCATTTTGCAAGATGTCACTCTCATTTGAAAGCTCATGCTTCAAGGGTCTCAAAAATGTGAAAATCTTGAAGAAAACTCATTAAAATCACTTACTTGTGAGACTTATTGTTGCTGAAAGTTTTTTAAGCTCTTAAACCCCAACAATAGCTGATATTTTCGGTGGAGAAAAGGAAAAAAATGAAGAAGAAATGGCTTTTTTTTATTTAATCAAAAACTAGTCAAATTTGATGACCTCATCCACACCAAACTATGTCAATTTTGTCTCCCCTCACACCATGGCCAGCTAGGCTATTCAAAAGGGTCTAATTTCCCTTTAAAGACCATAAATTTGAGTTCTCTAGCTATTTAACACATTTGGGTACTAAAATACAACTTTTGCCTTTTATGCGATTTAGTCTTTTTTCGCAATCGGGGTTGAAAACATTAAAATTAGCTCACCAAATTTTTCATGCACTAATCAAATAATAATATAGCCTTATAAAAATGATAAAAATAATTTTCTAACTCCGAATTTGTGGTCCCAAGACCACTGTTTCAACTAGGCCCTAAATCAAACTGTTACAAATTATGGTTAACATTAGTTAATTGTTAATTACTTAAGTTAATTATAATTAATTAATAACTAATTAAAATGTATAAACCAAATTAAAAGGAAATGAAAGAATTTTATAAGGGTTTGAGGTTTTTAAGCTTTAGACCTTCAATTGGTAAGCCATTAAAGTT
Organism: Gossypium anomalum; assembly: GCA_025698475.1. Classification (NCBI taxonomy): domain Eukaryota; kingdom Viridiplantae; phylum Streptophyta; class Magnoliopsida; order Malvales; family Malvaceae; genus Gossypium; species Gossypium anomalum. The sequence goes on from CM046966.1 coordinate 27,065,577, forward strand.
CATTTCTTGTAATTTTTATATTTTTGAGGTCTTGGAATTTGATTTAGTTAACCTATGTATCAATTTGAAAAACTGTTAAATTTTTTAAAAGTTTCCATTGATGAATTCTGGATGAAATTGGTGATAATTTGTTAGATTTTAAGCTTAGATATGAAAAAAAGACTAGTTTGTAAAGTTTCATTACTAGTTTTTGAAAATAGGGACTAAAGCGTTTAAATTTTGAAATTGATATAAATTTCTATAATTATATATGTTAGAGAGTTGTAGTAGAATGTAACTGAGATCAGTTTTGAAATCGAAGCTCAAATTTGAAAGTTATGGTAAATTCAGTTTTAGGGACAAAATTGAATAAAATGCAAAATTTTAGTGGCATTCATAAAATGAAATTGAACTGATACATGCTTATAATAAGATGAAATAAGAGGGTTGGAATTGATAAATTGAACTGAACCGGGGATAAACGAGGAAAAATGAAAGTGGTGATTAGTCCTTGAAGATTTGGTTTTTTGTTGTTTTGATTAGGTAATTTCATATGATATGTTTATATGTAAATTTTGTGTATGTGTGATTGTTATTTGAATTGTTTACAATTTGGTGAAAAATGTGAGATTTGGACTAAATTGTAAAAAAATGATAAATTGAATATGAAAATTTGCAATTTGAGATATTTAATGAATGTGCAGATGATTATGACTGATCGAATTGTATTGGTATGTTTGTGAATGATTATCGAGAAAGAGGATTAAATTGAATAAAAATTGAAAATAGTATAACTTGGTGAAACCGTGAAATTGGTTGAATATTGATGATATTGTATGCTTATGTTAGTTCGTAGCTAACGTCGACCTAGATTCCTCGAAAGGGAAAGGAAAATTTAAATTCATCGACGGATAGTTCGAAGTCTTCAGTTTGTATTTCTATAATTCAACCCACTTTAAGTCTTGCTTATTTATATTGTGGGGCATGGTAAGATATAGAGGTAAGTTGTAATGTAACACCCCTCTCCCATATTCAACATCAGAATATGGTTTCAGAGTATTACCGGACTTATAAAACAATTAAAAATTCTCTTAGCATACATTTTCACCAATCATGCATTCATCATTCAGTCTTAATCAATTTGTCCCTAATACGAGTCTATGAGGCCCTAAACATGCATTGAGAGTGGTTCGGGACTAAAATGATAACTTTGGAAACTTACAGCCATGCCCTAAACTTACGGCCAACCACACGCCCTTGTGCCCTTCGAAGTGGTTACACACGCCCGTGTGCCAGGCCGTGTGCTAGGCCGTGCCAAACTTGTAGGGTATATTGACTTATGCCACACAGCCAAGTCACATGCCCTTGTGTAAGGCCGTATGGAGCATACTGACTTGATTTTAATTTCAACACTAGAGGACATACAATCGTGTAACATAACCGTGTGTCACACATGGCTGAGACACACGCCCGTGTCTCTGCCCGTGTGGACAAAAATAGGCTATTTACCAAACCATTTTGCCACCCAACTTGCATGTACCTATACCACATCAATTAGCACCAACACATAGCATATCTAATCATCTAAACAAGCCAATTCAAACATAAATTCTGCATATTCCATACTTTCATTTTACATATACACAAATCACCAAAACATACTATACCATGTAACAGCCTGATTTTTTTTGCTAAAACAGAACAGTGGTTTTGGAACCACAAATCCAATGTCAAAAAATTATTTTAATATTATTTTTGGTATTTACAGCGTGTTATTTGATATGTATGAAAATATCATGAGTTAATTTTATCGTTTAATTGCTCAATTTGAGAAAAAAGACTAAATCGCGTAAAATGAAAAAGTTGCATTCTATTAGTTAAAGGTGTCAAATAGCTTTGGCTTTTAAATATGATGGCCCTAAATGGTAATTAGACCATTTTATATGATAGTGGACTATTATGGACAACCGTTATATGTTTTTAATGTTTATTGATTAAGGTTATAATGGTAAATTAGTTAATAAAATTATTAATAATAAAACAAAATCAAATTATAAGCTTATTTCTCATCTTCTTGGCCGAATGTGAAGAGAAGAACAAGAAATTTTTAGGTTTTTAAGTTTCGACTACTTCATTGCTCAATTGTAAGTCCATTTTTGCTCGGGTTTTTATTATTTTTATGTTTCTGATATCATTGCTTTGTGTTCTAGCTAGCCCGTACCTTAATTTTTGAAACTATTAAAGATTTCGAGAGTTGCAATGGTTTAATGCTTGATAATTTTATGAATTATGATAGATTATGAAAGTTTGTTATTAGTTAAACTAGTTTTGTAAAGTGATTTTTGACAAAAATGTCAAAAAGGGATTAATTTGTGAATTATGCAAATTGAGTGGTTGAAACATGAAATAAATGAAAGTTTTGGGCTGCTAGGGGTCTCTATGAAATTCAGTCAAGCATGGGTTAAATTGAATTGTGTGAATTTTGTGTAATTATGAAATAGGGACTAAATTGAATAAATGTGAAAGTTTAGGGGCTAATATGTAAAAATGCCCAAATGTATATTTTTGGACTAAATTGAATGAGTATGTGAATACATATAGATAAAGAAAGAAAGATTTTGAATTTAGATCGAAGGAAAAACAATGTTGTCGAGTAATCGATCCGATTCGTCAATTCTGAATACAAGGTAAGTTCGTATGTGGTAATTTCATTATAAATGTATACTATATGCTTTGATATTGCATAAACTGTGATTATGAAATTAAGGATTATGTTTGAATTGTGAATACGACTCTGCGGATGTGTCCAAGGATGAAATCGACAAGTGTAAACTTCCCGGTTGAACCTTAGGAATAGCTTAAGATGCTAGTGACATGTCATTAGGTTATTGTGTTGGCTTCGGGCCATGATATCGGCACTTCGAGTGCGAATGATACCTTGATTTGGCTATGGACCATGGTATAGGTATTTCAGAGAGGAGTTACCTTAATTTGGCTATGGGCCATGGTATAGGTATTTCAGAGAGGAGTTACCTTGGTTTGGCTACGGGCCGTGGTATAGGTACTCCAGGATAAGTTACCTTGATTTGGCTACGAGCCATGGTAAAGGTACTTATCGATTGTGATCCTTGTGTATCTGACTTCTATTCTGAATGGTTCAACGGGTAAACGAATGATGTGAATGAGAAAGAGGTTAGTACGAGGTGACATAGGTACGCACGGAATCTATTTGAGTATTAATTAGAGAAAGTCCAATAATATGGTACTTAATCATGTTTTAAGACATGAGAAAGGTTTGTAGTTAATGTGGTTATGATTTGGTAATGTGTAATTAATTGAATTGCATATATTTGATGAACTGAATTATTCACTTATGAATTTACTAAGCTATGAAGCTTACTTTGTGTTATTTGTCTATGTTTTATAGTTAATCAAAGCTAGCTCGGATCTGGGAGTCATCGGGAACATCATCGCACTATCAAACACCTAAGTTGGTACTTTTGAGTTGTGTATTTATGGTATATGGCATGTATAGGCTAGTTGTGGTACTTTGGTTGTGAATATAGCCATGAGAGTTGGCTTGTAAATGTATATGTTTGTTTTGTATATATAGCCATGAGTGATGGCTTATTTTGGTATGTTTTGGTATAAATGTGTTTATGGTTTTATAGTTGCTTAAATGGTTATATTTTGAGTTTGGTAAATGATTTATATGGTGTGATTGAAGTTATTAACTTGAGAAGTTATGTGTTTGTGAATTAATCCTTGATGATATAAGTGTTTGAATAGGTAATTGGCATTGATTTGAGTATTGATTTTGTTGAAATTGATATGGTATGAATTGTGTATATTGATGATGATTTTGGCTACCTATTGTACGATGAATTGGTACCATTTTGGTTGTTTAGGTATTCATGAAAAAGGGTGGCAAATTGACCTTGCAAATAGTCTATTTTTGTCCACACGGGTAGGGACACGGGCGTGTGTCTCAGCTACGTGCGACACACGGTCATGCTACACGGGCGTGTGTCCTTTGGTGTTTAAATTAAATTGAAGTCAGTATGCTCCACACGGCCTCACACATGGGCGTGTGACTGGCCGTGTGGCACAAGTTACCCTCTAAATGGCACACGGCCTAGCACACGGGCGTGTGACTTGGCTGTGTTGCATAAGTCAGTATACCTTACAAGATCGGCGCGGCCTAGCACACGACCTAGCACATGGGCGTGTGTGGCCACTTCAAAGGGTACACGGGCTGACACACTAGCGTGTGGTCGGCCATGTGACCCAAGTCAGTATGTATGCCCTGTTTTCACACAGCCTGTGACACCAGCGTGTCTGAAGTCGTGTGAGGCACACGGCCTGTTCACACGGGCGTGTGACCCTTGTATGTTTGAAATTTTTCTAAGTTACAAAAATTTTCATATGTTATCGGTTTAGTCCCGAACCAATTCTAAAGCATGTTTTAGGCCTCGTATGCCCTTATAAGGGACAATGCGATAATGTTGAATGGTATTTGAATATGAATGCATAAATGTATGAGTTATGTATGGTAAATGATGTGTATTGATCGGCAATATCTCATAACCCTATTCTGACAATGAATACGGGTGAGGGGTGTTACATACCGATTGTTCCAAACTTTACTTCCTTAAATCGTTAAAAATGGCTAAACTTAAATATTCAATATCAAGCCTAATTTCATAAGCATACCATTATCTTTAACTCAACCATTTGACATCATAATACTTATATCCATCCAAGCATCACAAAACCATCATATAACTCATATCACAAAGCAATAACATATATATCAATACATGATTCAACCATCCCAGAATAATCCCAAATAAGCCATCTTTCATGGCTATTTATACAAACCAAAACATATACATTTACAAGCCAATTAAAATGCCCAAAATCATTACCAAACATAACCAAAATGACCAAAGTCCTTATACATGCCATATAATCAAACATAAGCTTAAAAATAACAAATCGATGGTAGGATATTGTGACGAAATCTCCGACGATCCCCGAATCTGAGCTAGCTTTGAATTCACTATAAAACATAGAAAAATAAATGATGTCAGCTATAAAGCTTAGTAAGCTCGTATGAAATAAACTCGATATAATCATAAACACATAATTCAACAATTGATTATAAATACATGAATTCACATCAATTAATAAACCTTTCAATTACTCATTCACAAAATTATATGTTTTCTGCACCATTTCTTCGATTCAAAGCTATTATGGTTTATGCACATACCTATACCATCTCATACCAATCTCATTCTCAGCCACATCATTCATTTACCTATTGAACCATTCGGAATAGAATTCGGATACTCAGGAATCTCACATACTAAGTACCTATACCATGGCTCGAAGCTAAATCAAGGTAGCTTATATCCAAAATACTAATATCATGGCTCGAAGACAAATCAGCCGATATTCATGGGTCGAAGCCAAATTGGTATAACTTGCACCTGAAGTGCTAATATCATGGCCCGAAGCCAACTCAATGTATCCCTTAATGACATGTCACTAATATCCTAAACTATTCCTAAGGTTCAACTAGGATTTCGTACGCCGAATTACCATCGAATCATTGAAAACTTGTCTGAAACCTCGTATTCATAATTTAAGCAATATCAAAGCATTTAAAATACATTTATAATGAAATTTATCACATACGAACTTAACTCGGATTTGAAAACGACGAAATAGGTCGATTAGTTGATAACTTTAGATTTCCCCCAATCTAGATCTGAATTTCGCTTTTCTTGATATAGATATATTCAAAATTAACTTATTTAATAATCTCCCTCTTCAATTTAGTCCAAAATACACTTTAAAGCACTTTTACACATTTGCCCCTAATGTTTCACATTTTTACAATTTATTCTTTAGCTCGTAAAATGCAATTTCCTGAAATTTTAATTACATTCAAGCAAGCCAAATTATCACTATATCCATAACAGCCCAAATTTTCATTATTTCACATTTCTAGCACAGAATTTCCACATTTCACAATTTAGCCCCTAATTTGCATTTTTCTCAAAAAATCACATAACAAAACTTGTATATCTATCAACAAGCATTCATAATCTACCAAGAAAATTCAAAACTCATGCTTATTCAACAATGGCAACTTTCAAATTCTTTAATAGTTTTGCAAATTAGTCCCTGGGCTAGCCATACCTAGTTGCAACGATCTCAAAGACATAGAAATTATTAAAAACCAAATAAAAAATACATACCATGCACCAAAGAACCATGGCCAAACCTTGGAGAGCCTTTAATGGTGTTTCCTAGATCTAGTTTCGGTGGAAGATGAAAATAACAAAGACGATATCTGTGTTGCCATTATTTTATTTTACTTAATTAATGAATTACATATTTATCCATTAATAATAATATCAAATTCACTTGATAAAGTGTCCATAATTGTCCACTATCTTTATAAATGGAAAAATTACCACTTAAGGCCAACATATTTAAAAACCATAGCAATTAGACACCTTTTTCTTATAGAACTCAAATTTTACACTTTACATGATTTAGTCCTTTTTCTCAAATTAACTAATCAAATAATAAAATTTCTCAACGAAGTTTTCTCACAATTATTCTATCATACTGTAGACATTAAAATAATAATAAAATAAATATTTTAACTTCAAATTTGTGGTCCCAAAACCACTGTTCTGATTTGACTAAAAATGGGCTGTTACAACTTTTCTCCCCTTAGGGATTTTTGTCCCTGAAAATCTTACCAGCAAAAAGGTTAGGGTACTATTTTCTCATAGTTTCCTCGGGCTCCCACGTAGCTTCTTTGACGCCGTGTCGTTGCCAAAAACCTTCACCAAATTTATTCATTTATTTCCTAACCCTTTAATCTCTCGAGCTAGAATTTTGATTGGTTCTTCATTGTATGTCATGACAGGTTGAATTTCAATCTCTACTAGAGAAATTATATACGAATGATCTGTTCACAACATAAATAACTAAAACACATTATGAATCTGCTCTAAATTTGATGGTAATTCAAGTCGATATGTTACTGGCCCTACTCCCTTGATAAACCAATACGACCCAATAAATTACAGAGTCAACTTCCCTTTGCGACCACATCGAAGAATCCTCTTCGAGGATGATACTTTCAAAAACACTCTGTTGTCGATCTGAAATCCAATATCTTTACATTTCAAATCTGTATACCATTTATGTCAATCTGAAGCTGCTTTCAACTTTCATGAATCACTTTTACTTTTTCCCCAGGATCACGAATCAATTCAACCTCGTACATCTTTTCTCACTGAGCTCCATTCAATATAACAGAGTTCGTCATTTACAACCACATAAAATTTCATATGGTGCCATCTTATACTTGACATGAAAATTATTATTATATGTGAATTGAACCAACAGTAAACATTTTTTCCAGTTACCTTTGAGCTCTAAACATAGTAACAAAGTATATCGTCAATAATCTGAATCACTCTCTCAGACTTACCATCGATCTGAAGATGAATTTCAGTGCTAAAATACAATCGAGTACTCAGAGTTTCCTGTAGCTTTCTCCATAATCGCAATATAAACCTCGGATCTCTATCCGAAATAATGAAGACCGGCACTCTGTGTAACCTGGCATTCTCACAAACACATAACTAAGCCAATTTGCCATGTAAAAAATCTATACATATTGGAATAAATATGTAGATTTCATCGACTGATCAGTAACAACCCAGACAGCATCTGTCTTTTTTAGAGATTAGGATAACCCCGATACGAAGTCTATCATAACTCTATCTCAATTCCACTCCGGTATCATCATTGGCTATAATAGTCTTGAATGCACTTAATATTCGTCTTTAAATTGTTGACAAATCAAACATCTGAACACAAAATCAGAAATATCGATTTTCATACCCAACCACCAGTGCATCTACCTCAAATCACTGTACATCTTATTACTCCCCGGATGAAAAGGCAAGCTACCTCTGTGAGCTTCGTGCAAAATTTTCTGTATAAGCTCTGGATTCTTTAGTACACAAATTCTACCTCGGATACTTTAAACTCTCGTGACAGTAAGTACGTGACATTTTTCGTTGAACAAACGACACTTTAAACTCTCGTGATCAGTAAGTACGTGACATTTTTCGCTGAACAAATGATATCATCAATTTTTTTAACGCAAACACAATAGCGGCCAACTCTAATACGTATGTCGAATAATTATTTTAATATGGCTTTATCTGTCTGGAAGCATAAACTATCACTTTACATTCTTGTACTAAAGCACATCCCAATCTGTTCAATATCGTATTATTGAAAATCACAAATTCTTTTCCCGATTCAAGTTAAGCTACAACTAGTGCTTTGTTTAACAATGCTTTTAACTGTTCAAAACTTTGTTAACAAGTATCAGACCATTCAAACTTCAAAAGTGCGATAGCTTTGTCAATCAAAACAACTTTAACTCATAACAATGTCTTTCGATTAGAACAAACCTAATAGACAAATTTCTATATCATATTTTGTAGAACATGAATTCTTCCTTTAGACTGTCCGTCTTTTTACCCGTGAATGCACAAAATACTTTTCAATTGAATAACCCGCTCTAATTAAAACAATTGAGTCAATCTCAACAATCAAATAATAATATTTCAAAGTAATCTCTTCTTTATGTTGTTAGAACAACTCAAACATACAATCTTTCATAATTCCCTCAACATGCTAGTCAAATATCTTTACAAACTGCATTAGCTTAATGAAACATAATATCTCGATTTAACTCATTGGCCTTAATCAAGCTGAACTGAGAAAAGAAAACCATTATACAAATTTGAGCTTGAGCTTCCACCGTCTATACTTTTGCCGATGCCAACCCCTTTCACGAAAACTAGAAAAAAACTAAGATCAGCATCACCATGCTCCCATAATCAAACTAGAAATTATAACTGTAATAAATATAATTATTTCTGATCACTAAATATCCTTTACAGATGAGCCATGTTTGATAAATTAAACAGTATGAAGTATAAGAAAACTGAGATAATGAAATCTAAGATGTGAAGCTATACTAAATTTTCGAGAACACAACCCATATTGGATGATAAAGATCTCAGTGATATCCCAGAGAAAATCCAGAATAGAAACACCGCTCATACGCACTAGAATCAATTGTGACAGAGGCAATACACTTTCCATTTACATAAAGTGAAACAACAACTAGTAGAAACAGGATACTAGCATCATATGGATTTTACCGTCAAATTTTATACCAAATGTAATGGAATAGGATACCAAAGAAAGATAGAGCAATGCCGATTATAAACCAACCAAACCCAGAATGCTTTCATCTAACAATATGGTTAGTTAGCGTTCTCACACGACAAGAATCTCATCCAAAAATGAACAATTACAAATATCTCTGAGAATGAATGAACACATAGAATACTCAGAAGAGATCATCATAATCTACTCAACTATAACCACTACACTCATATATCTTTACAATTCATACATAATTCCACAGACTATTATAGTCTTCACTAATCCCACATTATTCCATTCACTAACAAAAATCAATTCAGAAGAATTTTTAGTTAATACCTTCTTTAGACATTATACTTGAATGAGTCGATTAGTCAAGATCAACTTCTTCTTTAACAACGTCATCGCGTAATCCGAATGATTTTTAGAATAATTTGATATCTCTTTTAGAACTATCTTTACTCGATAACTCATTATCAGCTTCGATCACATTATAAATTATTCAACCCTTGAACTCTTGATTTCACACTCATGAGCTTATCCAATCTAAATCTTGTGAACTTCGTTATTTAACACTATACTGGTAATGGGGTGAAGGTCGTAAAGTCTTAAAATTTGATTCTCATATGTACACACATATAATATAACATTTATCATCAACACAATATTATGAACTTTTATTCATACCTTTATGAGTTTCAACTCATCGTAGACGCATTTTTGCTCAGATATTTGAGTATCATTTTCAATATCATAGGAACTAGTTCGGTTGAAAAGCATTTCTGTCTAAGTATGACAAATCTCATCATATTCGGGAGATATCACACTATCATAGGTTATAAATAGCATGTATAGCTAGACTCTTACATACACTACGTTAGTCCTAGAATCGACTAAATCGTAGCTCTGATACCAATAAATGTAACACCCCTCTCCCTTATTCAATGTCAGAATAGGGTTTCAGAGTATTATCGAACTTATAAAATAATTAAACATTCTCTTAGCATACATATTCACCAACCATGCATTCATCATTCAATCTCAATCAATTTGTCCCTAATACAAGCCTACGAGGCCCTAAACATGCATTGAGAGTGGTTCAAGACTAAAACGATAACTTTGAAAACTTTTTGAATACATAGAAAATTTTCTCAAAAACAAGGGACACGCTCGTGTGACCTGACCGTGTGTCTCACATAGCCAACAGACACACTCGTGTCATAGGCCGTGTGAACATTCAAAATGGGAGCCTTAGAAAATTTTCTCAAAAATAAGGGACACGCCCGTGTGACACGACCATGTGTCTCACACAGCCAACAGACACACTCGTGTCACAGGCCGTGTGAACATTCAAAATGGGAGCACATGGCCGTGTCCCAGCCCGTATCCGCACCCGTATCCAAACAAGTAAGCTTACTAACTTGGGTCACACGGCCAACCACACGACCATGTGTCTAGCCCGTGTGCCCTTCGAAGTGGCCACACAAGCCCGTGTGCAAGGCCGTGCCAAACCTGTAGGGTATACTAACTTATGCCAAACGGCCAAGTCATACGCCCATGTGTGAGGCCATATGGAGCATACTGACTTGATTTTAATTTCAACACTAGAGGACATGCGACTGTATAACATAACCGTGTGTCACACATGACTGAGACACATGCTCATGTCTCTGCCCATGTGGACAAAAATAGGCTATTTACCAAGCCATTTTGCCACCCAAACTCGCATGTACCTATACCACATCAATTAGCACCAACACATAGCATATCTAATCATCTAAACAAGCCAATTCAAACATAAATTCTACACATTCCATACTTCCATTTTGCATATACACAAACCACCAAAACATACCATACCAATTGTACCAAATTTTACTTCCTTAAATCATTAAAAATGGCTAAACTTAAATATACAATATCAAGCCTAATTTCATAAGCATACCATTATCTTTAACTCAACCATTTGACACTTATAATACTTATATCCATCAAGCATCACACAACCATCATATTACTCATATCATAAAGCAATAAGATATATATCAATACATGATTCAACTATACCAAAATAACCCTAAATAAGCCATCTCTTATGGCTATTTATATAAACCAAAACATATACATTTACAAGCCAATTCAAATGGCCAAAATCATTACCAAACATAACCAAAATAACCAAAGTCCCTATACATGCCATATACTCAAACATAAGCTTAAAAATACCAAATCGATAGTAGGATAGTGTGACGAAATCTCTGACGATCCCTGAATCCGAGCTAGCTTTGAATTCACTATAGAACATAGAAAAATAAACGATGTAAGCTATAAAGCTTAGTAAACTCGTATGAAATAAACTCGATATAATCATAAACGCATAATTCAACAATTGATTATAAATACATGAATTCACATCAATTAATAAACCTTTTAATTACTCATTCACGAAACTATATGTGCTCTTCACCATTTCTTCGATTCAAAGCTATTATTGTTTATGCACATACATGTACCATCTCGTACCAATCTTATTCTCAAGCACATCATTCATTTACCCGTTGAACCATTCAGAATAGAATTCAGATACTCAGGAATCTCACACACTAAGTACCTATACCATGGCCCGAAGCCAAATCAAGGTAGCTTATATCTGAAATACTGATATCATGGCCCGAAGCTAAATCAGTCGATATTTATGGCCTGAAGCCAAATCAGCCGATATTCATGGCCTAAAGCCAAATCGGTATAACTCGCACCTGAAGTGCTAATATCATGGCCTGAAGCCAACTCAATGTTTCCCCTAATGACATGTCACTAGTATCCTAAACTATTCCTAAGGTTCAACCGGCATTTCGTATGCCGAATTACCATCGAATCATTGGCAAACTTGTTTGAAACCTCGTATTCATAATTTAAGCAATATCAAAGAATTTAAAATACATTTATAATAAAATTTATCACATACGAACTTACCTCAGATGTGAAAACGACGAAATAGGTCGATTAGTCGATAACTTTAGTTTTCCCCCGATCTAGATCCGAATTTCACTTTTCTTGATCTAGATATATTCAAAATTAACTTATTTAATAATCTCCATATTCAATTTAGTCCAAAATACACTTTAAATCGCTTTTATACATTTGCCCCTAATGTTTCACATTTTTACAATTTAGTCATTAGCTCGTAAAATGTAATTTCATGAAATTTTAATTACACTCAAGCTAGACGAATTATCACTATATCCATAACAGCCCAAAATTTCATTATTTAACATTTCTACCACATAATTTCCACATTTTATAATTTAGCCCCTAATTTGCATTTTTCTCAAAAAATCACTTAACAAAACTTGTATATCTATCAACAAGCATTCATAATCTACCAAGAAACTTCAAAACTCATGCTTATGCAACAATGGAAACTTTCAAAATCTTTAATAGTTTTCCAAATGAGTCCCTGGGATAGCCAGACCTAGTTGCAACGATCTCAAAGACATAGAAATTATTAAAAACCAAATAAAAAATACATACCATGCACTAAAGAACCATGGCCAAACCTTGGAGAGCTTTTAATGGTGTTTCCTAGATTTAGTTTCGGTGGAAGATGAAAATAACAAAGATGATATCTTTGTTACCATTATTTTGTTTTACTTAATTATTGAATTACATATTTATCCATTAATAATAATATCAAATTCACTTGATAAAGTGCCCATAATTGTCCACTATCTTTATAAATGGAAAAATTACCAGTTAAGGACAGCATATTTAAAAACCATAGCAATTAGACACCTTTTTCTTATAGAAATCAAATTTTACACTTTACACGATTTAGTCCTCTTTCTCAAATTAACTAATCAAACAATAAAATTTCTCAACAAAAGTTTCACACAATTATTCTATCATACTGTAGACATTAAAATAATAATAAAATAAATATTTTGGTTTAGATTTGTGGTCCTGAAACCACTGTTTCGATTTGACTAAAAACAGGTTATTACATGTGAAAAATTAATTGAATTGAATTGGTTTGAATATGTCTAAGTATCTAGGTAAAGGAATAAATTGAATAGAATTGAAAATAGTGTAATTTGATAAAATTATGAAATTAACTTTAAATTTGTTCGAATTATGTTATATTGCATGATGAATTAAAAATGATGGAGGTGTGAATTGAACTACGTGATGATACTGCAAAATTGATTAGTCTATTAAATGTATAAGTATTTACTTTAGGTTAGCCGGTGATACACTAGGTGCCAGCTTGAGATGAAGATTGACTAATCTGAGTATTCGTTTATTGGAAAAAATTTCATTTTGAATTTTCTTGCATAGCAGAAAATTAAAATTTTGAAAACTGACTCGATTTGTGATATTTATAGCAAGAAACCTTAGATCGAAATTGTACCTATGTTTTCAGATAAGTAGTTCCTTAATGTTTTTCGGCTTTCAACCAAATGACCTTCTCCTCTAGTCTCGTACCACGAATTGCTTCGAGTGTGAATTCAAACCAATTGAATAAAAAAATAGAACTAGAAAACGTTTTCTTTTCCTTTTGGGGTGAAAACAAAAATTCTCTCTTCTTTAAAAGAAATTGGTAGAATTGTTATTCTTGGAAAATATATTTAATAGTTGAGAATAAATTCTCTCTATTTTTTGGCATAGTAACAATCTCTCAAAGTTGTGTTAATAGTCCTATCGATGCCATCTATTTATAGGAAGAGAAGGTAGAAGCCTTATTGAATTGTAAAAGTTTATTTCAACTAAAAAAACAACTTTCTACTTAGAGTAGGAGTAGGGTGGGCGACATCTTCTATTGTTCCTACTAGGTTGCCGCCCCTTCATATTCCATTAGGGGATTTAGGGCCTCTCTCACACCGGGTCCAATTACAAGTACTTCCCAGATTTTTTGACCTAGTCCTTTGTAATTTGATCCAAATCGATTCTATTTTTCTATTTCCCAAAATAAATTTCAATATATTTATATTAAATGCTTTTTTCATCTCGATTTTACCCCTAGTAAAATTAGAACAGTTTTACCTCTGTAAATATTTCAGAAAAATATATTTAATCTTTTACAATTCAACTTGTTCACTATGACCGAATGATTTATTTTCATTTTCGGGCTTTAAAAAAGCTCAGAAAAATAAAGTCATTCTCCACATCATTTTTAACTAATTCATCTACATTTGCAAATTAATCATTTCTCATTTTCATTTCCATAAACCACATACATTTCTAAATGATTCTATTTCTCAATTTCGAAGAAAACCATAATTATTCCTGAATGTTTCTCATTTCTCTTTTTCTATTCATTCCGTTCATTTTGATTCAAACACACAATTCATTTTTGGTTTCAACGAGTTAGCAGAGGGACCAAATTGGACTTATGCAATTAAGCCTTAAATTATTTATATTTAAGTTTTGGCTTTTCACGTATCAATTATAAATTCATTTAGTTTTGAAGTCATTCCACTATAGTATCATAGATGAGCTCTCCCTAACGACATGCCATTACAAAAGCATCTACTTAGTGCTCGTCTAATGACTTTTTCATAAGTGCGTTACTCTCATAGGATATCCTTAATCACTTAGGGATAATATTTGCTATCCCAATATGATTATATTTTATCTCATGGTAACCATTACATCTTCCTTCCTGAAATTTCAATTACAATCAAATAGTAATCAAGTCATTCATCACAAAGACGAACAACCTATGGCCACATTTACTTTTCATCTACCATGTAATGCCAAAGAAAGGATATCAATTACCCATGTCTCAAGCTATGAATTCCACTATTTTCAATGGTGCTACATACTATAGAAATCGTACACCCAACGCACTACCTTTTGGTTCCTTATGTTGGATTTGGTGCCCTAACTATACTATTTTTGTCTAAATACATTAATACTTTATATACTTTGTAATTCTTTCGAACAGATTGATTAACAAAACTATTCATAAATTACATTAATACTTTGTATATTGTCCTCACATGGTTTTTTTCATGCAAAGAAAAATGGAAGCAAATGTTGCTTATTTTTTGTCTAATGTTTAACTTATACTAAGAGGTATTACATGGTCAGATCATAAAATGGAAAGACAACTTGTATTAGTAGACAAACCTAAACATGTCCTTAATCTAATCGAAAATGAGCAAATTGATTGAAAGACTAATATGTTGTCTATCAAGTCCAATTGGGGAGATGCATTGTCTTAGGCACCAGAGCAAATAACTCCCAAAAGATAGAGACGTAGATGTCACTTGTAACAGCCCAGTTTAGACCCTAGTCAGAATAGTGGTTTTGGGACCACAAATTTGAGTCAAAAAATATTTTTAATATTATTTTCTATGCTTATTTTATGTGAATTAGTATGTGTAAAAATTTCGTACAAAAATTTGATCATTTGTGTGCTTAATTTTGATAAAAGGACCTAATCGCGTAAAATGTAAAAGTTGCCTGCTGTTTGTTAAATTGCCTAATTATTGTGGCTTTTTAATTGAGAGGTCCTTATGTTGTTATTATGCCATTTATAAGGTTAATGGACATAATTGCCCACCCATTACGTGTTTATTTTATATTTAAATAAAGGTTAAATAAGTAAATATGTAAATAAACTTATAATAATTAAAAGAAAAACTATCATATTCTTTATTTCTTTGTTCATCAACCGAAATTGGCAAGAAAATAAAAGAAAAAGAGCTATCAAGGGTTTGGCCAAAGCTTTCTTTTATTTAGGTAAGTATTTTTTTCGGTTTTTGATAATTTCTACGTTTTTGTGATCGTTGCTTAGTGTTCAATCAAGCCCATGTCTGAATTTTGGAAATTGTTGATGATTTTTAATTATTCCATTGATAATTTGGAAGCTTTGTGAAGTTAGTTGATAGAAAATGAAAGATATGTGTTGGGTTAGTATATTTTATCTTTGAATTTTTGGTGAATTTGAGTAATTTGGGCTAAATTGTAAAAATGATATTTTGAGGGACTAAAATATAAAATAAATGAAATATGGGGGGTTATATGAACATTATGAATATTCAACTAGGCATGTGTGCAAAGAAAATTTGTGTATTTTGTGATTTTGTGAAATAAAGACTAAAGTGTCATAATGTGAAAATGTAAGGCTAATTTGCAAAATTCCCTAAATATGTGTTTTTGGATTGTTTGGAATGAATGTGAGCTTAAATAAGTTAAATTTGAATTGATTTAGATTAAGAACAAAAGAATACGGAATTAGATCGGGAAAAGTCAAAAGTCGTTGAGTAGTCGACTCCATTCATTCAAATCCGTACAAGGTAAGTCTATATACAAATAAATGTATTTTCAATTAAATTATTATTGATTACATGCTTTTGAACAATGTTGAATGATTATATGTGTTGAGAATGATATACCCGAGAAAGTATCGACAAAGTTTTGACGTCCGAAAAGCCTCGTATGAACCATAGGAATAGTTAGGATACATATGTCATGACATAGGATTCGATATGTGTTTTCATGTAAGACCATGTTTGGGAAGTTGGCATCGACTTATGATTTACATGTAAGACCATGTCTGGGACATTGACATCCTATTTGATTTCGTATAAGACCCTGTCTAGGACAGTGACATCGATATTTGATTATGTGTAAGACCACGTCTGGGATATTGGCATTGTATGAGCTTACTGAGCTATTCACGAATCCTTATGATTTCGAACAGTTCAACTGGCATTCTGAGAAATGAATGATTATATGAAATGTGTATCCAATTCAGGTACATTTGAAATTGTATATCATATTTGGTGTGAAAGATAAGTATTTGTATCTTTGTGATTAAGTGATTATATGTGACAAAAGTATGAGAAAATATGCTATATGTGCAAATGAATGGGGACTATGTGAAATGTATTTGAGCTATGTGGTTTGTGATAGCATTTGGCTAAGGAGTATATGTATATTATGATGCTTATATGTTTATATTGTTAAGTTTATTTGTATATGGCTTACTAAGTTTTTGAAAGCTTACTTTGTATGTGTTTGCATTGTTTTATAGATACCGTAGCTATCGAAAGCTCAGGGATCGTCAAGGATCATCACTACACTATTGAACTCTATTTTGGTACATTTTGAAAGTGTAAATATTGGAGTATGGCATGTATAGTCTAGAAGTATGTGAAAATATTTTGTGAAGTGTATATTTAGCCATGTAATATAGTTTAATTATGGTTGAATTTATGGTTTGATTTTGATATATGATATGTGATGCAAATTATGCCTATGTGATGTGTTCATGAATGGCTAATTGAATTGGTCAATTTGGTAAGTTTTGGTGTGTGCTTATTTAAGGATTTGGTAAGATTTTGGTATAAGAATGAATAAATTGAAATGAGGTTATGAAAAAAATGTTTAGATATGATTTTTTCTTATGATTTGGCATAATTTGCTATGGTTATTAAGCATGAGATTGGTTGATAAAGATATGGTATGATTGTTGTATATTTTAGTTGTGAATTGGTTGAGAAATTGGTTTGAAATGTGCTTGGTTTTATAATTGTAGGGATGAACCAAATTGGGTGGCAAATTGGCCTTGTAAATGGCCTACTTTTGCCCACACGGGCAGAGACACGGGTGTGTGTCTTAGCTGTGTTGCTCAATGGCCATTTTGAAGTGAGCCTGGGTAGACCACATGGTTGTATTTGATTTTTAAATTATAAGTAATTTTATTTTGGGTATTTTTATTGTAATAAGGCCTCTTTGGATCTTATCTTTAATTTGGGATTTTAATTTGCTTTGGTTATAACTACTAGTATTAGGAACTCGAGTTTTAAAAAAGAAACAACGTTTTTACAAAGTAAACGCAGGAACACAATTGTTTTAGAAATCTTCTGCTTTTAAATGATATATTGACATTCAAACAGTCTTTAAAGTAAATACCTTTTGATTGGGATGCAAGTTTAAAATGAACGATACGTTTTAAAATTGTCATTAAGATCACTCAACAAAAATAAATATGGTAAAGATTTTTCAACGATATCACACTTTGAAAAAAATACTTCAATATGACATTGCCAAATTCGATCGTAACGTCCAGGCCAGGTTCGGGGTGTTTCATTTAGTGGTATCAGAGCTAAGTTACAAAACTCGGCTGTGGATGTGGGTTCTTCTAAAACTTGGAATTTGCAAAAAGAACTGTTTTCAAATGATTTGAAAGTATTTTGAAATGTTTTTATGAATGTGTGGTACACGGAGCCTCTGGCGCCGATTCTGTAAGTCTTCTGAAACTATTGATTGTTTAAATTGAAATACTGAAACTACTGTAAGTAGTTGACTGTCCAGAAATACTCTAATTAGCGTAAGCTAAAAACCGTAGTAAGACTACGATCTGCGAAAACGAATTATGAATTACTGATACTATTTTTCATAAAATATCTGTTAATAAACATTGGAACTGTAACACTGATACATAAAACTGTTAATACAGATAAAACGCAATTCGATAATGAGCACTAAAAGTACTCGTGGAAGGGGTACAAGAGGCCGTGGCAGAGGCCAAGGAGGTGTTCGAGCTGGGTTATTGTCATCTGGCCACATGCCTAATGTTGATGCTAGAGAGTCACCGGCTTCACCTGTGACTAAGACTAGGTCTCATGATCGTGCGGCTAGGGACGACGCACTTTCCCAAGCTATGTTACGAATTCTGGAGAGGGTCGCATGGCCCAATACTGATGTTGTGGGCCGTGGGTCGATTACGGAATGACTCCGATCTAATGGAGTTGAGATTTTTAGGGGTATTGTTGGAGTTGCCCTTAATGTGGCTGAGTATTGGACTGAGGCCACAGAAAGGATTATGGGTGATCTCGACTGCACCCCCCGAGCAGAAACTAAAGGGTGTAGTGTCACTGCTGCGAGATGAGGCCTACCAATGGTGACTTACGGTTAAAGAGGGCACTCAGCCCGATCGACTAACCTGGGAATTTTTCAAAACTAATTTTTAGAGTATGTATGTGGGTGCTAGTTATGTGGATGCTTGGAGGAGAGAATTTCTAAATCTAACTTAGGGGGATAAATCAATGGCTGAATATGAGGCTGAATTTTTGCGATTAAGCTGCTATGCGCAAGGGATGGTGTCAACAGAGAACAAGCAGTGTGCTCGTTTTGGGGACGGCCTCAGGGATAGTCTACGAGTTTTGATAGCTCCACAGAGGGAGCGAGATTTTACTACTTTGGTAGATAAGGCGAAGATCGCCAAAGAGGTGAAGTACGTAGAGTACCAAAATCGTAAGAAAGAGAGAAGTAAGAACAAGAGGGATTCGGAGCCCTCAAGTTCTTTTCTGAGGCCCAAGAAAAAGGCCAGAGTTGATGGACCGATCAGAGTTGGGGCCCCTATTGCTGGTACGGGACCGCAACCCTGTGCTGATTGTGGGAGATGCCACCAGGGTGAGTGCTAGAAAAGGATTGGGGCATGTTTGAGACGCGGATCATTGGAGCATCGTATCAGAGATTGTCCACAGAGGCCCGATCATATGCAAGCTATGGGTATGGGTACTGTACAGCCGCCAAGGGGTGTTCAGCAGCCACCAAGAGGTCGTGGTCAGGCCAGGGGCAGTAATGGTTTGGGCCGCGATTAGAGGGCACCAGGTAGAGGTGCCAGTTGTACTGAGGTAAGGCAGCCAGCTCTGGTTTATGCTGCACGTCGATGAGAGGATAGAGATGCTCCAGATGTTATCACGGGTACATTCTTTATCTATAATGTACCTTATACTGCACTGATAGATATATGATCTACTTATTCCTATATAGCTTGTAATGTGTCTGAGATTTTGGGCATCTTGGTTGAGAATACTACGAGTGAGGTGACTGTGTTGAGTCTATTGGGGCAATCAGTGAGGGTAAGTAAACTATTTAGAAATGTACTTTTGGAGGTTCAAGGGGTTATCTTTTTGGCGGATTTGATGGAACTTCCTTTTTGGAGAATTTGATTTAATTCTGGGAATGGACTGGCTAGTTAAACATCGAGTGAGCTTGGATTGTGCTACTAAACGAATGGTACTGAGAACTGCGGAGGATGTCGAGGTAGTTGTAATTGAGGACTGTCAGAATTATTTGTCAAATGTGATTTTTGCATTAAGGGCCGAGAAATTGGTTCGTAAGGGTTGTGAAGTGTATTTAGCCTACATCGGTGTTTCTGATTCTGAGGTTTCTTCTATTAAGGATATCAGAACAGTTAAAGACTTTTCAGATTTTTTCCTGATGAACTGTCTGGGTTACCACCAAACTGTGAAGTTGAGTTTGGGATTGATCTTTTGCCTGGTACAGCTCCGGTGTCCATCGCCCCTTATAGAATGGCACCGAAGGAGCTTATGGAATTGAAAGCTAAGATTCAAGAGTTGTTAGACCGTGGGTTCATCTACCTTAGTCTGTCTCCATGGGGAGCACCGATTTTATTTGATTATAACGGCTATGTGGCTCATCACAGTGCCTTACACGGTCTGTCACACAACCTCGCACATGGCCATGTGACCTAAGTTAGAGAGTTACACTATCTGGCACATGGCCTGACACACGCTTATGTTACTCAAGTTAGAGAGTTACACAGTCTATACACACGCCCATGTCCTCTGCCCATGTGACTCACAACAAAATAATCCCTCACATGGCCTAGACACACGCCCATGTTGCATACCCGTTTGAGCCAACACACAGAGTTACACGACTTGACACACATGGTCGTGTGATGTTGACAACCATGATTTCTAGCTTTTGTTGTTTATAGAAATTTGGGTTTTTGTCATACACCTGTTATAGATTTGATGTAGAAGCCACATAAGTGACTTCGAAACCTACAAACGTTAATCTAATGACCAATTAATCAATTATTTCCAAACAAAATGCTAGAATTAGCGTACAAACCTGAGTTACGTCAAAAAGTTTTGACGCAAACCCCAAACTCAAAAACCAACACTTACCTTCGCACAACATAACAAAATTACATACTTAATGCATTTGAGAATTGTTATCTTCGCCTAAAAGAAGACCAATCGAACACTTAAACACAAAATTCAAGTAAATTAAGTAGAAACCCCATTTTAACAAGATGAATGAAAACAAACATTAATTAAAACTCAATACAACTTACGCAATTATCCCTTCAATTAAAGACAACAAATATGAAGTTTTCCTGAAGTAACAACAGCAAGAATCGATAAAAAGAAACAAAAAGAAATAAGACAACAAAGGAAAAGAAGAATACGATAGGAAGGAAAAGGAATAAAATAAAAAGAAGAAGAATGAATAAGAAAAAAGGGAAAGGAAATTAATATAATTGATTTTAAAAAAATAACTTCACTTAACAGAATTGTAATAAAAATATATTTCTTCTTCGCTTACGTAGAGACTCAAATTCAAAGACCAAAGGGAATACAAAAGCTTAACCATTGAACCAGCAGGCTAATTCTTGACATAAGTTAACTCAAAAATAAATTTAAGTCGAAAGTTCATGAACAAGGTTTAAGTAAAAAAAAAAAACAAGACTTTCAAAAAGAAAACTTTAACCCTCAATCTCAAACACATAATCAAGGCCCTAAACCATTGAAATAGATACATATCTATTGACAGAATTAACATACAAACATTCAATTTTTTAGGGCGTTACAACTCTCTCCCCCTAAAATAAATTGTAGCCTCGAAAATTACCTGATTCAAACAGATAAAGGTATTGATGACAAATCAAATCCTCAGGTTCTCACATGGCTTCCTCAGTGCCATGATAGTACTAGAAAGAACATATGTTTTCTCCCTACTTATTGGTTAATTTGTCCCCATTTGGTTATCTTTAGCACATATTTGAGCATTTTCAGTTCAGTAAATTGCATTTTATAACTCAGTGGATCTTAGCTTCTTTATCGTTAATTTTGTCATGTTTTGGTACCGATGTCGCTGTATGAGTATTTCCAGATTGTGCCCAAAATTGTCACCGCACCTGATAGTTGTCCAGATAAGAACAAAAATGTGTAAGTTGTCCAATTGTACGTATAGAGACAACATGATTCTGATGAAAGGACACCTGTGCTATTTGGAAGAATATAAATATTTTCGTGAAAAGGAAAAAAAAAAGGAAGTTTTTTTGGGGGTATTATCTTCTTCAATCTATCTTTTGAAGCTTTTTAGCTATGGCGAATTAAGTCTCCTACGGGTGAACCGATGTGAAAGGGATACAGATCAGCTCCTGATGAGGAGCCCTGAGTACGACACAAGAGGGAATGTAGAGATTCAAGTAAAGATTGTATAGGAATAGTATTCTCCACTTGTTTATTTTATATTTCTTTTCTAAACGATGGTGATTACTTTCTATTTCATGTCTATACGGAAGTACACATGATTTTTGGGTTAAATTTTATTTTATTCAATCTTGCTTCTACTGTTTAATCTTTGGGTTTGAATGTTTTTAGCATGAAAGTGTTATTGCGGTCATTGACATTGGAAAGTGCAGCAACATTTCAAGCTAACAAGCATGACAACGGAAGTTGCTTGAGGATTAGGGAAATTTAATCCACTTGTTCTTAATAGTGTTCCATTGCCATCATCAGAAGGTGTGGTTAATGTGCATGCTTAAGTCTTAAATTAAATATGTTAAACTTGGTAAGATATTCATTGCAATTTAATGTATCGACAATCACCTATCCTTTTATACCTTGTGAGCACTTAGTATTTTGTTGAATATTCACGTTGGGATTCCAGTTTATCATTATCATATTTTATCTTACTGTTTTCAAGTTATTGCTCTGACAACTAGTCTCACAATTTATCTCATTCTATACTTACATCGACAGTGTACGCTTGCACATTATTGCTATGACATTAAATAGCCGATCAAGTTTTGGTGAAGTTGCTAGGGAATGGCGTTTGTTTGATATTTATTTTTGTTTTTGTACTTTGGTTTTTATTATATAATATTTAGTTCCCACTATTTTCACATTTTATTTTAGGTGTTTGATGACCTGAGCCAATTCAGAGTTTATTGCCGATTTTGATTCTATATTTGAAAGAACTATTCAGAGGAGACTTTAAGAACAAAGGAATATGATTTTACCAAGACACAATGAAGCCATACCCCAGGTGCAGCACCAAAATGCTAATAACCCACCGTTGCCTCAAGACGCTTAAATACAAAATAGGACTATATGAGACTTTGTAGTACCTATCTTGGATGACTTACAACCGAGAGTTGTTAGGCCAGCAATCCAAGCTGGGAATTTTGAACTCAAGCAAGTAATGTTTGAAATGTTGAATTTTAATGGGCAATATGCTGGACTGCCACATGAAGATGCACGAGAACATCTTAAATTATTTTTATTGATTTGTGCTTCCTTTAGTCAACAAGGCATTTTTTATGACTCTTTGAAGATGAATTTTTTTTCCTTATTCCTTGCAGGGAAGAGTTTGTACTTGGTTCCTTATGCTACCTACTGGATCAATGACTTCTTGGAATGCACTAGCAACACAATTTGTTTTACGCTTTAACCTGCCAACAATGAATGCTGGTTTTCGAAATGATATTACAACTTATCATCAGTTGAATGATGAGAATCTTCACACTACATGGGAACATTATAAAACTTTACTTCGATGTTGCCCCATGCACAAAATTCGACAGGAAACAAAAATTGAAATTTTCTATAATGGGTTGAATTCACACATGAGGAAAGTTGTTGACGCATCATCCAATGGTCTTTTCTTAGATTGTACGTATAATGATGCTGCTGGAATTCTTGAGAGAATTGCTCAGAATGATTATCAATATCCTATCTCTAGAGCTGCACAAGCAAAAGCTACTCCGGGAGTTATTTAATTGGACATAATATCTGCACTTAGTGCTCAAGTTTCTTCTTTTGCAAATATGATAAAAAATATGCAAGGGACTAGTGACATTGCACCTATACAAGTCGCTCAACAAGTTGATGTTCCTACCTTTTGTTGTGAGATATGCAGTGACAGCCATAGCTATGAAGATTGCCTACAACATGCAAAAAATGCCTTTTATGTTAGTAACATTCACAACAATTCTTATGGCAACTCTTATAATAATTCTACACACAATCAACAATTTTGGGAAACTCAGGCTGCTAGACAAAATGCTGTGACATTTTGATATGGGAATATATCTACTCAAGGAAATTATAATCCAAGACAAGAGAATTACAATCAACAACAACAGAACTACAATCAGCACACTTAGATGCATTCACAACAAAGCCAGATGCATCCACACCAGAATCAGATGCAGCCACAACATTCTTCAATGCCGAATCAACATGTTCAAGGACATTGACAATAATAGTACATGCAAGCTTCTCCTTCTAACCCATTAGCAGCTCTTGAGGCTTTAATGCGATAGCATATTACTCACACAGAAGCAATTGTACAAGGTAATTCATCTTCTATTCAGGCGTTGGAGGCACAATTAGAACAACTTACTTCAAATCTAAATACTCGACCACCAGGCACACTAGCTAGTGACACGAAAAATCCTAGTCTGAGGGGGAAAGAACACTGCAAGGCTATCACTCTTAGGAGTAGGAAACAAACTAGCGAGCCGACTACAGACTCTACTATAGCACCTCAAGATACTGGTGAAGTGATCCCTAGTGAGAAGGTTGAATCTGAAGAGCTTGTCGATGTACCAGGCAAAGAATTTCCACAAATTGTCACTCATATGCCTAATGTCTGACACTCGAAACTGTTGATGCAATCAAAGGTGTCGGCGCAATTAGATGTATCTCCATATTTACCTTTTCCATAAAGATTCAGGGAGAATGAGCAGGATAAACATTACCAAAAGTTCTTAAACACATTAAAGCAACTTTAAGTCAATATTCCTTTAGTAGACGCTCTTGCGCAAATTTTGAATTATAAGAAATTAATAAAGGAGCTCTTATCCAATAAGAAGAAACTTAGTGATATTGAAACTATTGCATTCAAAGAAGGCTGTAGTGTTGTTTTGACAAATAAGTTGCCCCTCAAAATGAAAGATCCTAGGAGCTTTACTATCTCATGTTCAATTGGCAACCATTATTTGGGCATGGCTTTATGCGACTTGGGAGCTAGCATCAACCTAATGCCACTATCTACTTTTAGAAAGTTGGGAATTAGTCACATGAAACCTACTGCAGTGACATTGCAACTAGTAGATTTATCATTGGCTCAATCTGAAGGGAAAATCAAAGACATCTTAGTTCGTGTGGATAAATTTGTTTTTCCGACTGATTTTATCATACTTGATTGCGAGGCAGAAAAAGAGGTTCCCTAATCTTGGGATGACCATTTTTAGCCAGTGGACAAACTTTTATTAATGTTTACAAAGATGAACTGACCATGCGGCTTAATGATGAGCACGTTACCTTCAGTGTTTTCGAATCTATTCAATGCAAGGATAAAGAAAAATGCCATACTGCCGATGTGCTAGATGTTCTAATTGAGGAAAAATTCAATGACCAAAGCACAATACTTTTTGAGAAGTTTGCAATGAAATTTGATAATGAATTCTTAGATGATTGTGACAGCACAGTTGAAGTTAATAATATTGAACTCAGGCGTGGATGGCAGATTGAATCCTTAGACTTAGCTAATAGAACAGTTCTAGTTTTCAAGCTATCTATTGACAAAACTCCTACTCTAGAATTGAAACCACTACCTACTCATCTTAAATACGTCTTTCTTGGTGCTAAAAACACTCTCCCAGTTATTGTCTCCGCAACACTAGATGTAACTCAAGAAGAAAAATTGGTCCATATTCTTAAGCAACATAAACGAGCTATTGCTTAGAGTATTACCGATATTGGAGGCATTAATCCATCTTTTTTCATGTACAAGATCAAGTTGGAAGATGAAGAAAAGCAATTGAGCAACAAAAAAGATTAAATGAGAAGATGAATGAAGTTGTTAAGAAAGAAATTATAAAATGGCTTGATGCTGGAATTATTTACCCTATTTCTGATAGAAATTGGGTAAGTCTAGGGCAATGTGTTCCTAAAAAGAGTGGCCTCACTGTAGTTAGAAGCGATAAAGATGAATTAATTCTTACATGCATTCCTACGGGATGGCAAGTCTGTATGGATTATCGCAAATTTAATGCTACCACAAGGAAGGACCACTTCCCACTTCCTTTCAATGACCAAAGTTGGATAGGCTTACTGGAAGAGCCTATTACTACTTCTTAGTTGACTATTCTGGATACAATAAATTGCTATTACACTAGAGGATCAAGAGAAAACAACATTCACCTGTCCCTTTAGTACTTTTGCTTTTCGTTGCATGCCAATCGGTCTTTGCAAAGCACCAGTCACATTTCAAAGGTGCATGATGGCAATATTCTTGGATATGATTGAAGATTCTTTAGAGGTTTTTATGGATAATTTCTCAGTCTATGGGAATGATTTTGACCATTACACTAACAATTTGGATAAAATATTGAAACAATGTGAAGACACACATCTTGTTCTAAATTGGGAAAAATGACATTTCATGCCAACTGAATGCATTGTGTTAGGCCATCTCATCTCTAGTCAAGGCATTGAAGTAGAGAAAGCTAAAGTGGAAATCGTTGCAAAATTACCTCCACTGAAAAATGTGAAAGGTATTCGCAGTTTTCTTGGGCATGTGAGGTTTTACTGAAGATTTATTAGAGATTTCTCGAAATTTGTAAAACCCTTATGCTCATTGCTGGTACAGAATTGAAAATTCTTCTTTCACGATGCATGTTTGGATGCATTTATTCAATTAAAAAAGCAGCTAGTAAATGCACCCATTGTTGTTGCACCAGATTGGTTTCAACCTTTTGAAGTTTTGTGTGATGCAATCAACTTTACTGTGGGTGCTGTTCTAGGATAATGCAAGGGAAAATTATTTCACGCCATTTATTATGCTAGCAAAACTCTTAAAGAGGCTCAAATCAATTATACCACTAAAGAGAAAGAATTGTTGGCTGTAATCTTTGTTTTCGACAAGTTTCATTCTTATCTTGTAGATGCAAAGGTTACTGTATTTACTGATCACTTGGTGTTGAGATATCTTTTTGCAAAGAAGGATGCAAAACCAAGACTGATACGCTGGACCTTACTGTTGCAAGAATTCAACATCAAGATAAAAGACCACAAAGGTTCATAGAATCAAGCTGCAGACTATCTGTCTTGATTAGAAGTTGGCAGTGAAGATAGAAACATACTTCAAATTGTCGACGCATTCCCAGTTGAGAAGTTATTTACTATAGATGCAACCCTTTAGTATGCGAATTTGGTTAATTATTTAGTGTGTGGAAAAATCCCATTGGGTGTTACAAGTCATAGAAAAAGAAAGATTTCTTCGTGAAGTAGTGAAATATCATTCGAACGAGTTGTGTTTATTCAAGGTATGCAATGACAACATCATTCGGCGTTGTGTTGTGGAAGAGGAGATGCTTTCAATCCTAAAGCACTGTCATGATGCTCCTTATGGAGGTCATTTAAGTGGCATGCGAATTGCTGCTAAGGTTCTCCAATTAGGATTCTACTAGCCTTCATTATTCAAAGACACCCACAATTTTGTGAATCAATGTGATATGTGTCACCGCATTGGTTCTATATCCTGATGCAATGAAATGTTACAGCAGCCAATTATGGAGGTTGAATTATTCAATATTTGGGGTATGAATTTTATGGGACCATTTTCAAGTTCATTTTGAAATCTTTATATATTAGTAGCTATTGACTACATCTTGAAGTGGGTTGAACCTGTTGTAGTCCCGAAGGATGATGCAAAGAGAGTGCTTAATTTTTTTTACAAGCATATACTCACCCGCTTTGGCACACCAAAGGCATTGATTAGTGATCAGGGCACACACTTTCATTACAACCAAATGGCAGTCGCACTAAAGAGATATGGAGTTAATTATAGAATTACTGCTACTTATCATCCGCAAACTAATGGACACGTCAAAGTATTGAATCGACAAATTAAAAACATTCTTGAGAAAGTTGTGAACCCTTTAAGGAAAGATTGGTCTTCTAGACTGGATGATGCTTTATGGGCATTGTGGACAGCATGCAAAACTCCATTAGGGATGTCACTGTATCAATTGGATTTTGGGAAAGCATGTCACTTGCCAGTTGAACTGGAGCACAAAACAATGTGGGCAATTAAGCAAGTGAACATGGACTATGAAGTTGTTGGAAAGAAAAGGCTATTGGATATCACTGAACTAGAAGAGATTAGGCGAAATGCCTATGAAAATGCTACAATTTGCAGGGAAAATACCAAATAATGGCATGATAGAATTATTTTGCAGCAACAATTTATCGCGGGTCAACAAGTTTTATTATTCAATTCTAGACTAAAATTGCACTCGGGTAAATTGCGCTCACGTTGGTCTGGACCTTTCGTAGTTATAGATGTATTTCCTCATAGTGCAGTCACAATTAGAGATTTACATGATGGACACCAGTTCTAAGTGAATTGACAGCGGTTGAAACACTATTTTGGGAATATTAATCAAAAGCAGGCAGAGACCATTAAATTGGTCAAAAATTTTTAATTTTTATTGAATTTATCATTATGTGATTTTATTTTGTTTTTTGTTTTTTTTTTTAAGTTTGTTTTACTTCTTTTTTTTCCAAAATAATTAGGTATCATTGTTGACGCACTTGGGATTTATTGTTAGTGCAGTTCGTACTATTGTACTATCACTTATGACTCATCAAGAATGAGGATATATCAGAAATTTCAGATCCCACCATTTGATCAAACGTGACCTAGTTGTTTGATCTGTCTGAACGGGCGTAATTCTCATTAGACATATTTATTCCTTCCAGCTTTATATCCCTTCACAAAAGTCACGTATTTCCGTCTTCATTCACTTGCTATAAACCCCCTCTCCACTGTGCCCATTGCAACACATACAAAGCAGCCATTTTTATTCACTTTCTCTTCCCTAAGTGTGACATCCCTCATTTGACCCTAGTCGAAAAGTGGTTTCGGGACCACAAAACCGAGTCATAAAAATAATTAACCGACATATTTGATGATTATTATATATGAATATGCATGTGTGAAAATATCATGTTTAAATTTTGTTAATAGTATGTGAAATTTATTAAATAGGACTTGTGTGAGAAAATTTAGAAATGTGCTAGGTAAATGTTAAAGTGGCCTATTAATGCATGTTATAAAATGCTTGTACTTGCATGTCAAATATTCCTTTTTGTTTATAGTGGCCGGCCATGATGAGGAATTTATATTAAAAATAGACATAAATAATTACTTATGATGGTTGTATAATTTTATATTGTTAAGGAGAAAAAAAATATTTTTCTTTTCATCTTTATCAACCGAGGGGAGAGAACATTAGTTTTAGCTCATAGTTTCTTCATTTTCTCTTAGTCTTACGAGAGGGAAAGGAAAGCCACGGCTTGCATGTTGAGGCAAACAAAAAAAAATTTCACTCATTTTAAGGCTAGATTCTCAAGCATTGCTAAAAAAGAAGGAGGAGGACAAAGAGTTAAAGGGAAGGAGAAAGTGGTGTAGGCAATTTCAGCTAGGAAGAAATTTCTAGTAAGTCCTTGAACTCCAAATTTCCAATTTACTATTTAAGATATTATATTATTGAATAATTCAGTTGAAATTGGTTTGAGCTACCTGTTGGTTAATTAGTTAAAAATGGAGTCTTGTCCATGGCATATTGAAATTGAAGTTGGTTAAGGATATTTTGGTTGTTTGCATGTTGTTGTTTTTACGATTCAAAATAAGGAAAAGTTACAGGTTTTTATTGCAGACCAAGAACAGGGTTCGATGCTGTCCCAAAGTAAGACATTTTTATTATGTTTTGTTGAAGGTAAAAAAATTGTTAGCTAATGCTGCTGAATGGTGGGGTAAATTTAGTTATTTTAATACTTGAATTTAATAATTTAACAGTTAAATTATGTATTGATTAATTGCTTAAAATATCACTTTCCCTTAAGTTGTAATTGATGAATATTAATGGTTGTGATGTTAGTGTTTTGCTGTTGTAGTCCAGGTGGTCAACTAACATGAATTATGTGGTCTTGAAACATAAATTGAAGTAAATTAAATGTTGTAGTTAAACTGTCCAAAAGTATGAATAAATATTGTTCTATATTGTGGCTTGTTACCGAATTAATGTTAAAACTAAGTTGATTAATTGGGGGATAAATTGTTGTTGTACAATGATGATTTATTATCGAATTTAAGTTGTTCCAAGGGTGAAAAGTGGCTGCTATTGAAGTAGTGTTTAATGTCTAATTAAATTATCCAAGTGATGATTAACTATTACTGTTTAAGATGGTGTCAAGGCTTATTTGATCGTCTGAATGCAGTTAATTAGCGGCAGGAAGCTTTGTTAGTTTAGTTAGGTTGTACTATTTATGATAGTTGAAAATAACTATTAAATATTCTAAAATTTTCCCTTGTTTAATTGATGTCTACTGATGTTAATGTGCCTAAAAAATGACTATTAAATGTTCAAAATTCCTCTGGTTTAATTGATATTTACAGCTTTTAAACTATATCTGAACGTGAGTGATAAATGATTAAATTTATCCTTAATCATTCGATTTATTGCTGCTATGTAAGATGTTCAAAAAAAAAAAAATTTTACGAAACCTTGATGCTGGGAAGAACGGTTGGATCAAGGGAAAAATCGGGTAGAATCCATGGTTGATGGAACTGGTGATGCCTACATGGCAGAATCTTGTTATCTGCCTTTGTGCTCAAGAGCTTAGAGGATCAAAGTTGGATAGGGAAAGGAAAAGTAATCGAATAGCCGTTGAAATCGTTCGACAACATCCGAGGTAAGTTTCTAGCATATAAGTTTAGTTATAATGAAGAATGATATGGAATACGGGTAAAGATGGGACTATGAATTGGTGTAATTACCTATAGTAAAATGATAAGGAATAAGTTACTTCTATGAGCCTTAGCCAATTTGTTATTAGAAAAGTGATATTTAAATTATGATTTGTATGTGATAATAAGAAGTACTTATATATGATGATATGTTTTAAACTCAAATGCTAAGTTCTTAAGTGTTTGGACTTGGAAATTTAAGAGCAAATTGTAATAATCTGCTTAGGACAGCAGCAGTAGCGTGATTTTGAAAATCACCATAAATTGTTGGAGTGGAATTAGGGACTGAATAAAATATGTAATCAATGCTCAATGAGTCTAGTTTCTTATAAAATAAACAGTGTAAGCAAAGGAATTTCCTATAGAGAGATATTTAAAGTTGTGTGTGATAGTGTCAGAATAAATCTAAAATCCCTGTTCTGTTTTTAGAAAATCATTATAAATAGTACAAAAATTGTTATAAGATAAAATTTATATTATTAGACTCCTTAATGAGTCTAGTTTCAAATGAAATAAACAAGAACATATTTTGAAATCTGTACAATGAGAAATTTGATTCGTAGTGAAGAGTGGTCAGTATAGTCGATCAGTGAAATAGGGAAAATTTAAGAAAATTCTGGTTTTGATTGGCCAAACCAAAAATCATGAAAATTTTATGGATAGAAGATATATGAGTCTATTTTCGGGAAAAATTTACGGCACTTCATTTGGAGTTCCGTAGCTCCAGTTACAAATAATCTAATGATTGTTGCTCAAGAAAACAGGTTGTAGTGAATCTGTGATTTTGTTGTAAACATTGATGAAACTAATTGAGTTGCTTATAAGCTATTGCTGAATTGATACACAAGATAAATATATAGGTGGTGAGGCCAAAATGGCTAAAATTTAAATGTGTGCAAGTTATCCGAATGGCTATTTTATAAACGTAAGCAATGTATATGTAATATGTGTTGATAGTTTTATAAATTGAAGGTGTAGTGACTTATATGTTGTTTAGCCGAATGGTTGTCATGAGAAGAATGTAAGTCATGTGTGTATTTTCTTATTTAGTTGGAAGTTTATTGAAAGGGATATATATAGATATATATATATATATATATAAATAGGTATTAAAGTCGAATGATATTAGGACATGAAGTTAAGGTATACGCTATATGCTTATATTCGAATGAGGTTAATGAATTACAATGGTGATAGTTTGTGTGAAATGTGGTAACATGTGATTATAGCGTTATGTTTTATTTGAAATATTAATGTGAATATGAACTAAAGAACTAAGCTCCTAAATACATATATATATATTTATGTATGTGCACAAAATGAGTGCATATGATTAAGTGGTTAGAGGTATTGAAAGATTGAATTGGTAATTGGTAACTATGGAAACGGTAAGTGTACAAAGGTTAAGTATATGGTAAGTGATACTTACTTGCTATGTGAATTCGATTTCGTTTGTATTACAAATGTACTTAGGGTTTAATCTATTTGACCGAATGGTGATATATCTTGACCTTTCAAAACGTGATTTGTGTAAGGCCTAATCTTAAGCGACTTAGTAATAAATCAACAATTACGGATGTTCAGCACATTAAGTTGGCCAGGTATGTATTATGTACTTGTGTAGGCTTATTAAGCCCATCGAGACTTCACTTGGATTTTGTGTAAGTTATAAATGTATTTAATCCAGCAAAGTTAATTGTTTTACTTAAGACTTACTAAGCCTTGAAAGCTTACTCTGTTGTTACGTTTCTCTATTTTATAGATTGTCAAATTTGGCCTTTGCTCGGGAATCGTCAACAACTAGTCACACTATCACTATCCTCTGTTTGGTACTGCTATGTTTTGGATTATTTTATGGCATGTATAGAATAGACTAGTAGCAGAATAATATTCTGGTTAATGTATATAAGCCATGCGAAAATGGCATCCTTTGAATGTGTACTTATAGAAGTTTAATTTTATCCTCGGTCAGATTTAGCATTTATCTAAATGAATGATCTTTATTTCAAGAAAAAGTTTAAAATTTTACTGTTCTGACATGAGTTACAAGTCTGGTAATACCCTTTTCCTATTCCGACAACGGTTATGGGATAGGGGTGTTACATTTTATTGGTATCAGAGCCAGGTTTAGTCGATTCTAGGACTAACGTAGCACGTGCGAGTCTAGTTATACATGTCATATAATGGTAAAATGATAGTGTGATGATTTCTGACAAATAAAATGTATTTTTTGTATTGTAATGAATCTCTATCCCTATCGAGCTGTAACAAGCATGATGGCTGGTAATGTGTTTCAGACTCAAAGTTCAACAGGCTTGTGCCAGTGACGAGTTTAGGTTATACCTAGTGGGCTGAATGTTGGAAAACTATTAAAGAGACTAGAACTATGAAGCTTATGCTATACGGTATCCGAATTCATTCACTAAATTAAGTTTGTTCAGGTATGTGAGTGTTATTTACGAAATGCGTATGGGAAATGGTGGTATATCTATGTGTTCAGTTTCCATAGAAATTTATATTCATAGAAGTGTATGCGGCACCTATGTGATTCGATCATTGAAATTATAGAAATTAAGTTGGATAGTGAAACAAAAATGTGATCTTTGTATGTGGCTAATGAACCGAAATTTGAATGGTTGATAAGCATGTAGTGCTTGTATTCGAGTAATGTAAATGATATACTAATGTATTATGTTATATATATATGTGAGTGCATTAGAATTGAGAGTTACATCCGGGCTAAGTCCCGAAGAGCATTCATGCTGGTGTTATATCCGGGCTAAGTCCCGAAGAGCATTCGTGCTGGTGTTATATCCGGGCTAAGTCCCAAGAGCATTCGTGTCTTTGTGTGTATATCCGGGCTAAGTCCCGAAGAGCATTCGTGCTGGTGTTATATCCGGGCTAAGTCCCGAAGAGCATTCGTGCTGGTGTTATATCCGGGCTAAGTCTCGTGCTGGTGTTATATCCAGGCTAAGTCCCGAAGAGAATTCGTGCCGGTGTTACATCCGGGCTAAGTCCTGAAGGGCATTCATGCCGGTGATGTGTAATCAGGCCTTCATGCCTAGCAGGCTTAATGCCAGTGATTCGAGCAAAGTTTAAGTGTTCATTACTATATGAATTCAAAGTTAAATGAAAGGACACGTTTAAAGTGTACTTATATGATGTTTTATAGACTTGGTTAAGTTATTTCAATGTGTAATAATGAATGAATATAGGCACTATGTGTGCGAATGAATTGTGGCACTGTGTGTGCGAATTCTTTAAACCGAGCACTATGTGTGTGCGATCATCCGATGGCAATCGTGTGTGCGGATTTCGTTTCATGTAAGATCTCATCTAGGACGACGGCATTGATTTGTGATAGTGTGTAAGACCGTGTTTAGTACACTGGCATCACTCATGTTAAGCTTTATGCCTATTCGACTGTATACGGGTAACTTTAAATATGATTGGATGTATTGAATGAACTAAATGTTCGTGCGTGGGAAGTTGATCTTCTTTTGGAAATAAGTTAAGTTGAATATTTAGATATGATAATGTTATAAAGGATATTCATTAGGATGTTTAAGAACATGTATACTTTCGGCCATGTTACGGCTTATATATATATATATATATATATATATATATATATGAATGAAAATGCGGGTTATGAATATCTGAGTTGATGTTATGTAATTGTTTTAAAATAAGAGGACGTTATCCTAACGTAGTAGCTAGTAAGATTTTCAGGGACGAAAATCCCTAAAGAGGGGGAGAGTTGTGACATCCCTAATTTGACCCTAGTCGAAAAGTGGTTTCGGGACCACAAAACCGAGTCATAAAAATAATTAACCGACATATTTGATGATTATTATATATGAATATGCATGTGTGAAAATATCATGTTTAAATTTTGTTAATAGTATGTGAAATTTATTAAATAGGACTTGTGTGAGAAAATTTAGAAATGTGCTAGGTAAATGTTAAAGTGGCCTATTAATGCATGTTATAAAATGCTTGTACTTGCATGTCAAATATTCCTTTTTGTTTATAGTGGCCGGCCATGATGAGGAATTTATATTAAAAATAGACATAAATAATTACTTATGATGGTTGTATAATTTTATATTGTTAAGGAGAAAAAAAATATTTTTCTTTTCATCTTTATCAACCGAGGGGAGAGAACATTAGTTTTAGCTCATAGTTTCTTCATTTTCTCTTAGTCTTACGAGAGGGAAAGGAAAGCCACGGCTTGCATGTTGAGGCAAACAAAAAAAAAATTTCACTCATTTTAAGGCTAGATTCTCAAGCATTGCTAAAAAAGAAGGAGGAGGACAAAGAGTTAAAGGGAAGGAGAAAGTGGTGTAGGCAATTTCAGCTAGGAAGAAATTTCTAGTAAGTCCTTGAACTCCAAATTTCCAATTTACTATTTAAGATATTATATTATTGAATAATTCAGTTGAAATTGGTTTGAGCTACCTGTTGGTTAATTAGTTAAAAATGGAGTCTTGTCCATGGCATGTTGAAATTGAAGTTGGTTAAGGATATTTTGGTTGTTTGCATGTTGTTGTTTTTACGGTTCAAAATAAGGAAAAGTTACAGTGTTTTATTGCGCACCAAGAACAGGGTTCGATGTTTGTCCCAAAGTAAGACATTTTTATTATGTTTTGTTGAAGGTAAAAAAATTGTTAGCTAATGCTGCTGAATGGTGGGGTAAATTTAGTTATTTTAATACTTGAATTTAATAATTTAACAGTTAAATTATGTATTGATTAATTGCTTAAAATATCACTGTCCTTAAGTTGTAATTGATGAATATTAATGGTTGTGATGTTAGTGTTTTGCTGTTGTAGTCCAGGTGGTCAACTAACATGAATTATGTGGTCTTGAAACATAAATTGAAGTAAATTAAATGTTGTAGTTAAACTGTCCAAAAGTATGAATAAATATTGTTCTATATTGTGGCTTGTTACCGAATTAATGTTAAAACTAAGTTGATTAATTGGGGGATAAATTGTTGTTGTACAATGATGATTTATTATCGAATTTAAGTTGTTCCAAGGGTGAAAAGTGGCTGCTATTGAAGTAGTGTTTAATGTCTAATTAAATTATCCAAGTGATGATTAACTATTACCGCTTTAAGATGGTGTCAAGGCTTATTTGATCGTCTGAATGCACGATTAATTAGCGATGAGAAGCTTTGTTAGTTTAGTTAGGTTGTACTATTTATGATAGTTGAAAATAACTATTAAATATTCTAAAATTTTCCCTTGTTTAATTGATGTCTACTGATGTTAATGTGCCTAAAAAATGACTATTAAATGTTCAAAATTCCTCTGGTTTAATTGATATTTACAGCTTTTAAACTATATCTGAACGTGAGTGATAAACGATTAAATTTATCCTTAATCATTCGATTTATTGCTGCTATGTAAGATGTTCAAAAAAAAAAAAATTTACGAAACCTTGATGCTGGGAAGAACGGTTGGATCAAGGGAAAAATCGGGTAGAATCCATGGTTGATGGAACTGGTGATGCCTACATGGCAGAATCTTGTTATCTGCCCTTGTGCTCAAGAGCTTAGAGGATCAAAGTTGGATAGGGGAAAGGAAAAAGTAATCGAATAGCCGTTGAAATCGTTCGACAACATCCGAGGTAAGTTTCTAGCATATAAGTTTAGTTATAATGAAGAATGATATGGAATACGGGTAAAGATGGGACTATGAATTGGTGTAATTACCTATAGTAAAATGATAAGGAATAAGTTACTTCTATGAGCCTTAGCCAATTTGTTATTAGAAAAGTGATATTTAAATTATGATTTGTATGTGATAATAAGAAGTACTTATATATGATGATATGTTTTAAACTCAAATGCTAAGTTCTTAAGTGTTTGGACTTGGAAATTTAAGAGCAAATTGTAATAATCTGCTTAGGACAGCAGCAGTAGCGTGATTTTGAAAATCACCATAAATTGTTGGAGTGGAATTAGGGACTGAATAAAATATGTAATCAATGCTCAATGAGTCTAGTTTCTTATAAAATAAACAGTGTAAGCAAAGGAATTTCCTATAGAGAGATATTTAAAGTTGTGTGTGATAGTGTCAGAATAAATCTAAAATCCCCTGTTCTGTTTTTAGAAAATCATTATAAATAGTACAAAAATTGTTATAAGATAAAATTTATATTATTAGACTCCTTATGAGTCTAGTTTCAAATGAAATAAACAAGAACATATTTTGAAATCTGTACAATGAGAAATTTGATTCGTAGTGAAGAGTGGTCAGTATAGTCGATCAGTGAAATAGGGGAAAATTTAAGAAAATTCTGGTTTTGATTGGCCAAACCAAAAATCATGAAAATTTTATGGATAGAAGATATATGAGTCTATTTTCGGGAAAAATTTACGGCACTTCATTTGGAGTTCCGTAGCTCCAGTTACAAATAATCTAATGATTGTTGCTCAAGAAAACAGGTTGTAGTGAATCTGTGATTTTGTTGTAAACATTGATGAAACTAATTGAGTTGCTTATAAGCTATTGCTGAATTGATACACAAGATAAATATATAGGTGGTGAGGCCAAAATGGCTAAAATTTAAATGTGTGCAAGTTATCCGAATGGCTATTTTATAAACGTAAGCAATGTATATGTAATATGTGTTGATAGTTTTATAAATTGAAGGTGTAGTGACTTATATGTTGTTTAGCCGAATGGTTGTCATGAGAAGAATGTAAGTCATGTGTGTATTTTCTTATTTAGTTGGA
Source organism: Gossypium anomalum (assembly GCA_025698475.1). Lineage (NCBI taxonomy): Eukaryota > Viridiplantae > Streptophyta > Magnoliopsida > Malvales > Malvaceae > Gossypium > Gossypium anomalum. The sequence goes on from CM046966.1 coordinate 27,103,468, forward strand.
AGTTTATTGAAAGGGATATATATAGATATATATATATATATATAAATAGGTATTAAAGTCGAATGATATTAGGACATGAAGTTAAGGTATACGCTATATGCTTATATTCGAATGAGGTTAATGAATTACAATGGTGATAGTTTGTGTGAAATGTGGTAACATGTGATTATAGTGTTATGTTTTATTTGAAATATTAATGTGAATATGAACTAAAGAACTAAGCTCCTAAATACATATATATATATTTATGTATGTGCACGAAATGAGTGCATATGATTAAGTGGTTAGAGGTATTGAAAGATTGAATTGGTAATTGGTAACTATGGAAACGGTAAGTGTACAAAGGTTAAGTATATGGTAAGTGATACTTACTTGCTATGTGAATTCGATTTCGTTTGTATTACAAATGTACTTAGGGTTTAATCTATTTGACCGAATGGTGATATATCTTGACATTTCAAAACGTGATTTGTGTAAGGCCTAATCTTAAGCGACTTAGTAATAAATCAACAATTACGGATGTTCAGCACATTAAGTTGGCCAGGTATGTATTATGTACTTGTGTAGGCTTATTAAGCCCATCGAGACTTCACTTGGATTTTGTGTAAGTTATAAATGTATTTAATCCAGCAAAGTTAATTGTTTTACTTAAGACTTACTAAGCCTTGAAAGCTTACTCTGTTGTTACGTTTCTCTGTTTTATAGATTGTCAAATTTGGCCTTTGCTCGGGAATCGTCAACAACTAGTCACACTATCACTATCCTCTGTTTGGTACTGCTATGTTTTGGATTATTTTATGGCATGTATAGAATAGACTAGTAGCAGAATAATATTCTGGTTAATGTATATAAGCCATGCGAAAATGGCATCCTTTGAATGTGTACTTATAGAAGTTTAATTTTATCCTCGGTCAGTATTTAGCATTTATCTAAATGAATGATCTTTATTTCAAGAAAAAGTTTAAAATTTTACTGTTCTGACATGAGTTACAAGTCTGGTAATACCCCTTTCCTATTCCGACAACGGTTATGGGATAGGGGTGTTACACTAAGTTTGTACCTTTACAACTTTAAACTGTCTTTACTCAAAAAAATATGGCAAGAACGAGAGGATCAATCAAGAAAGCCAACAAGTCTGTTGAACAACACTGGTCCTTTGAAACTACAGTTCGTGAGCTGGAATCCTCAATGCCAATAGTGTAACGCCCCGAATTTGGGCCTAGAAGTATTAGGTCTTGAACATGGGAACAGTTAGGAGGCAGCACATAAATGTTTAGTTGTGCAAGAAAGTGACACAAATATATGTTTGGCTTAGTGGTTGTGTGCTCTGGAAGTGTCTGGGAAGTCATGGGTTCAAGCCTTGGCTTCCACAAAATTTTGCTTTTTAAGGATGAAACCCTTATCTTTGGCCAGTAGGGTTTTAAGTTTGTTTTGGTAAAAACATGACAGAATGGGCCTGCTGGTCTAGTGGATAGTGGCGTGTGGAGTGTGCTAGTGGTCTGAGGTTCAAATCCCTGCTTGTGCAAATGGAAATTAATTTTGCTGGTGGCCATGGGAGGAAGTTGTGTTTGAACGAAACACCAAGAGTTTGAACAGATTTGAATGGGGTTGTTGTTAATCGAATTTGAAGAGATGGATGGGAGGAAATTAAGGATAAAATCAAGCAAGTTCAAATTTGGAGAAGAGTCTTGCCGGGTTTGAACTCTAGCACTTAGTGTTTCGATTGTGTAGGGATGTTGAGGGAGGTGTTTAGTGTGTGGTAAGCCGTGTAACAAAACATGGCCGTGTGGTCGATGAGATGGCCATGAGCGTTGTCATGGGCCAAAATAATACTGAACCATTTTAGGCCGAATCGGGCCATGTAGGCCCAATGGGTTTGCTGGCCCCACATGGAAAGAATCACACAAAAGTGTGATTAGTTTTGGGCTAGGCTGTGTGAACCACACAGCTAAGGCCATATTAGGTTATGTGGGCCATACGAGTGTGTGAGCCCACATAAGCCCACAATATGGGTTGTAGGCCCATTTCACTGATTGACTGTTAAGGTTGCACGGGTCGCCCAAGATGACTGTGGACCTACAATTGGGCCGGTAAGTATACCTGGGTCCTTGTTTTGGTAAGATGATTGTTTTACACCTATGTGATGTATGACAATTTAAGCATGCCATTTTTACTGTATGTACATTTATATTATGTTGCATTGCATGGGGTGGGATAAATGATTCTGGAGGAAGTGTACTGAAAGGCTATAAGCCTAATACTAGCAGCTCTGCTGCAAATACTATTTTAGTGTCGTAACCGTATGACTTGGTGTGTAGGGTTGGGTGGGTCGACTTTATCCCCACATGGTGTGTAGGGCTGGTACAGAGATGGTGTGTAGTGGATGGATTGGGTAAGATTCTTTGTTGTATGCTGTACCGAAATGGGCTAAGGCCCAGACTACCACTGTTATTGAAATGGGCTTAGGCCCATAGTGCTACTGTTACTATAATGGGCTAAGGCCCTAATTGAAACTGAAAGGGCTTAGGCACAATTTTTTTTAATCTGATTGATTGCTATTATGGGATTTCACACACTGAGTTTTCGTAAGCTCACCTATCTGTTAACTGTGCAGGTAACCCTTAGACTTAGACGGATCGTTGCGATGGAGGACTCAGCGGTGGCCACTCAACTTAGTTAATTCTTAATATTATCATTAAGGTTTATTTTGGGTTTTGCATTATGTAATAAGGCTTCTTGGGTTATTTTTTATTTTGGTATTTTGCTCATATTTATTTGTGACTTACAATCACTAGTAGTAGGAAAAAATGCAAGTTTTCAAAAAGTCAAATGTTTTCAAAACCACCACAGATACATAACTCATTTTCAAAGCTTCCACGACTAACAATCCGTTTTCAAAATTAAAAACGTTTTATTAAAAGCAACCTTTAAAAAGTACAACCACATTATAAAAGTGCAATAAGACTTTAAATCGGCTTTCCAACCTATACGAAGAGGCTAGTTAAAGAAAGGGTTTTAAAATGATGAGTCTTAGATTTCAAAAAACACTTCAATGTGACATCGCCAGATTCGACCATAACGTCTACGCCAGGTTTGGGGTGTTACAAATAGAAAAAAATGAGCCGGTGATCATTTTAATAAAAGCGACCAAGGACAGGTTTGAAGACAACATTTTGAAGCGAAACTTCCACACAGAATAGGACACTCTCCTTTCTCAATAGCAAGACTTGGGTAAGCAAGTCTACAAAACCATCTCTAAGCTGAAATATGAGACTTTCTGCACTCAACCTGGAAGCTAATCTCCTTCATTGGTATGTGAGTTTTATGCTAACCTTTATGACCATGAGTTAGAGTTCATCTTTGTTCGAGAAGGCTTAATCTCATGGGATGCTAAAAAAATCAATGAGTTGTGCAACACTAAAGTTGATGTAGATGAACACTCTGAGTTCATTGAGGATATCACAGATGACAAAAGAGACCTATTGGTGAAGGATTTATGTGTCGATAGAGCATTGTGAACGGGTTTACATCAAGGGAATTATATGGCGCACCAACGCTTCATAACACTACAAAGCAAAATCTAGTTTCATTTTGTCAATTGCCAGCTACAGCCTTCTACTCACAGCACCACAACCACCCTCGATAGAATGTGTCTGATATATTCAATTGTCAAGGGCAGAAAGATTGATATCAGCATAATACTTCACCAGAAAATTACTGACTGCGTTGCAAGGCAAACTGGAATTTTGGTTTTCCCATCGTTGGTGATGCTATTGTACCAGTAGAAGGGATCGTGCCTAGTGATGATGAAGAAGTCCTGGATAATTAGGGCTCAATCAATGAGCCCTCTATTGAAAGAATGGCTCATGAAAAAGGTACGCTGATAATGAAGGATGCAGAGACAAGCAAGACAAGTAAGGGATGAGCCATTGTAGCTTAATCTAGCTAGCCCAAGGACTAATTTATAAAACTATTAAAGGTTTAGGGTTTTTCCATTAATGAATTTATGTGTATTTTGATGTTTAATGATAGAAAATGTATGATTGTTGTTAGATAAACAACATCTGTAAAGTAATTTTTTGGTAAGATTGTCAATTAGGGATTAAATTGAGAAATGTGAAACTTTTGTGGTAGAAATGTGTAATAAATGAAAATATGCACTACTATAGTAATAAGGAAAATTCGACTAGCATGGGTAGGGAACTAATTGCATGAAATTGTATTTTTATGAGCTAAGGACTAACCTGTAAAGATGTTAAACTATTAGGGGAAAAAGTGTAATTTTTCTATAATGTGATTTTTAAGCTAAATTGAATAGAATGATAATTGAATAAGTTAAATTTGATATTATGTAGATCAAGAAAAATGAATTTCAGATCTAGATCGGGGGAAAAACAAAGTATTGGACTAGTCGATTCATTTGGTCATTTTTGCGATCAAGGTAAGTTCGTATGTTAATAAGCATTAATATAATTGTTTTCTAAATACTTTATTATTGAATTAATCATGAATATGACCTTACGGATATGTTCGACAAAGATTCGACAATGTGAAATCCCAGTTGAACCTTAGGAATAGATTAGGATACGAATGACATGTCATTAGAGGTTATGTGTTTGGGTGCTGGTCCGTATGTCCTACCGATGGCTGAGTTATCTGGCATGTGTTATGGATTCTAGTCAGCTTGTGTGAGCAGCACCGTGTAGCTACGTCATAACTGTTAGCTTTTATGAGCAAACCCGTTGATAGCTCGAGAGTGAGTATTATATGAGATATGAGATTGAGATAGCTTTGGCTATGTATTGGCACTCAGGGTGCGAGATTCCTGAGTATCGAATATTATTCCAAATGGTTCAATGGGTATATCAAAGATATGGATGAGTATGAGATTGATACGAGTTGATACAGGCATGTACATGAACTGTACAAGCGTTGAATCAAAGAAACTTGTGAATTTCAATCTAACCTTGTGAATGAATATGTGATAGGTTTGTGGATCAATATGAATTATATTATGATATGTTTAATTGCTTAAATTATGTATGTATGGAAAGTTTAATTTATTACTATACGAACTTACTAAGCTTTATAGCTTACTTCGTTTACTTTTCCGTGTTTTATAATGATTATCAAAGCTTTCTCAGATTTAGTAGTCGTCGGAGATCTCATCACACTATCCAGCTATCACTTTGGTACTTTTGAACTTATGTTTTTGGTTATATGGCATGCATAAGAGTTATGGTCATTTTGGTATAAATGTTAGTAATGGATATAGCCATTTGATTTGGCTTGTGAATGATGAATGGTTAGTTATGTGTATAGCCATGTAATTTGACTTATTTTGGTGTGCTTTGTGATGTATATATACGTGCAAATAGACTTTTGTTATGTGGTTGGTAATGGTTATGTGATGTTTGTTATGAATTGGTAATTTAAGTACCATATGATTGAAATTTGGAGATTTGGTATGCATGTGATTTTAGGTAAGAAAGTACATATATGAAGTTAAATAGTTGAGTGATTTGTGAATGCGAATTTGGTATGATTTGAAATGGAAAAATATGATGTTATGAACATTATAATTCTTGGTATGGAAATAGCATGAATTAGATTAGATTGAGATTGGTTGGAATGTCTATTTATGCCATGTTATATGCCATTTGGTTTGTGTAGGTGAATAAAAGTTTGAGTGGGAAAGATGGCTTGGTAAATAACCTATTTTTGTCCACATGGGCAAAGACACGAGCGTGTGTCTCAGCCATGTGTGACACACAGTCAGGTGACACGATTGTGTGTCCCTTGGTGTTTAATTAGAAACCAAGTCAGTATGTTCCACACGGCCTAGCACATAGGCATGTGACTTGGCCTTGTGGCATAAGTCAGTATACCCTACAATTTTGGCACGACTTAGCACACAGCCTGGCAAACGGGCTTATGAGGCCAATTTGAAGGGCATATGGGCTAGTCACAAGGGCGTGTGTGTTGGCCGTGTGACCCAAGTCAGAGAGTTAGACGGGGTCGGACACATGTTGAGACATGGCCATGTGATCCCATTTCGAACGTCCATACGGCCTGTGACACGGACATGTCTCACACGGCCGGGCCACACGGGCGTTTGTCCCCTGTATTTTTTAAAATTTCCTAAGTGATCAGTTTAGTCTCGAACCACTTCTAATGCATGATTCGAGCCTCGTAGGCTCGTATTAGGGACTATATGATTGATTGTGAATGACTTTTATTTGGAATTGGAAAATATATGTGAAATGTATGATTGATTATGAAATAAGTTCAGTAATGCTCTGTAACCCTATTTCGTCGACGGATACATGTTAAGGGTGTTACATTTATTGGTATCAGAGCTATAGTTTAGACGATTCTAGGACTAACATAGCGTATGTGAGAGTCTAGCTATACGTGCCATATATAACCTGTGATAGTGTGATATCTCCTGATAGTTTAAATTATGTTTTCATATAGTAATGGATTCCAATCAAGCAGTGGCTGATGATATTGAGAGTAATGCGCCAACCACCATTCACGAAGTAGCGCAATCTGAGTCGAAACCTGTATCGGGTAGTTAGGGAGGAGAGGCCAAAGAAGCCTTGTTCTAAATGATGAACGAATGGTTCACTGAGTTTTTCCGAACTAATCCGGGTGCTCAGCAACCTCCACCCCCACCTATTCCCCAATCGATTCCTGTACCTTCTCAAGGTTTGGAACCTTTACGTTTGAGTAAGCCATCTGTAGATAAAATTTAAAAGTACAGGGTTGAAACGTTTAGAGCTACAGCTGATGACGACCCTGAGAGAGTAGAATTTTGGCTTGAGAATACAATTTGGGTATTTGATGAACTATCTTGCATGCCAGCTGAATGTGTAAAATATGTCGTATCACTTCTGAAAGATACTGCATATCAATAGTGGAACACTTTGATATCAATGGTGCCAAGAGAAAAAGTCACATGGGAATTCTTTCAGACCGAGTTAAAAAAGAAATACATCAGTCAGTGGTTTATCGATCAATAGCACAAAGAGTTTCTAGAGTTAAAACAGGGTCAAATGTCTATGACCGAGTACGAAAGAGAATTTGTGAGACTCAGTAAATATGCTTGAGAATGTGTCTCCATTGAAGCAATTATGTGTAAGCGATTCGAAGACGGGTTAAACGTAGACATTAGATTTCTAGTCGGGATTTTAGAGTTGAAAGAATTTGTGGTGTTAGTTGACAGAGCTTGCAAAGCTGAAGAACTTGGCAAAGAAAAGAGAAAAACTAATTTCGAGGCTAGAGATTCGAGGAAGAGGTCGATGAGTAAACCTATCACTCATTGTCAAATAAATCAAGAAATTTTTATAACCGTTCGACTGCTTCAGTGGGGTATTCTAATAGAGATCGTGGGAAGCAATACACGAGTCCTAAAGCCCAGTCCACTTTAGTATCGAGCATTGGTAGTGTTAGAACCAACAAACCCGAATGTTAGCAGTGTGAAAGATGACGTTTTGGAGATATTTGGATGAATAATAAAGGTTGTTTTAAATGTGGCTCGCTAGATCACTTTATTCAGGATTGTCTTGAGTTAACCGAGAAAAAAATTCAAAATGCAAGATCGAGCAATACAGCTGCTAGAGGGAGACCACCTAGAAATACAGGAAATGTGACTAGTAGTAAAGGAACAACAAATTATTCTGCTGTGAGATCCGAGGCTAGAGCACCAGTTAGAGCTTACGCTATTCGCGCTCACGAAGATGCGTCATCACTAGATGTTATCACCGGTACATTTTCTCTTGATGACACTAATTAATTGCCTTGATTGATCCTGGATCGACTCATTCATATGTTTGTATGAATTTAGTGTCTAATAAGAGTTTACCTGTTAAGTCTATCAAATTTGTGATTAAAGTATTGAACCCCTTAGGCAAGTATGTTCTAGTTGATAAAGTTTGCAAGAATTGTCCTTTGATGACTCAGGGTTACTATTTTCTAGCTAATTTGATGCTTTTACCATTTGACAAATTCGATGTGATTTTGAGTATGGATTGGTTAACTCTGCATGATGTTGTTGTGAATTGTAGATGAAAGAGTATTGAATTGAAATGTTAGAATAATGAAATTCTTTGAATTGAATCTGATGAGTCAAGTGAGTTGCCTGTTGTGATATCATCGATGTTAGCACAAAAATATGTGAGAAAGGGTTGCAATGCTTATCTTGCGTATGTATTGGATACAAAAGTGTCTGAATTGAAGATTGAATTACTACCAGTGGTTTGTGAATATCCAAATATGTTTCCAGAAGAGTTGCATGGGTTGCCACCGATCAGAGAAGTCGAGTTTGCTATTGAATTAGTACCAGGAACATCACCAATATCGATAGCTCGGTACAGAATGGCTCTGATAGAATTGAAAGAGTTGAAATCTCGATTGCAAGAGTTAACTAATAGAGGTTTTGCGCGACCTAGTATTTCACCCTGGGGTGCACTAGTACTGTTCGTAAAGAAGAAACATATATCGATGAGACTATGTATTGACTATCATCAGCTCAACAAGGTTACGATTAAGAATAAGTATCTTTTACCGAGAATTGATGATTTGTTTGATCAGTTGAAAGGAGAAAAAGTATTTTCGAAGATTGATTTACAATCTGGCTATTATCAATTGTGAGTTAAATATTCGGATGTGCCAAAAACAGTATTTAGAACAAGGTACGGGCATTACGAATTTCTTATTACGCCATTCGAATTAACTAACGCTCTTGCAGTATTTATGGATTTGATGAATCAATTTTTTAGACCGTATTTGGATAGATTCATAGTTGTGTTCATTGACGAGATATTCTTATCTATTCCCGAGATGAATCTGACCATGCTGAACATTAGCGAAAGGTATCCAAATTGATTCGAGTAAGATTTCAGCAGTTGTTGACTGGAAACCACCAAGAAATGCATCTGAAGTTAAAAGCTTTCTGGGATTAGCTAGCTATTATTGATGTTTTGTAAAAGGATTCTTGATGATTGCTACACTGATGACTCGATTGCTACAAAAAGATATGAAATTCATGTAACAACCCATTTTTAGTCAAACCAGAACAATTGTTTCAGGACCACAAATCCAAAGTCAAAATAACTATTTTATTATTATTTTAATGTTTATAGCTTGATAATATGATTGTGTGAAAATTTCGTTAAGAAATTTTATCGTTTGAGTGAATAATTTGATAAAAAGACTAAATCGCGTAAAGTGCAAAATTTGAGTTCTATAAGAAAAAGGTATCAAATTGCTCTGGATTTTTAATGTGTATGGCCTTAAATGGTAATTAAACCATTAATAATGGTAATGGACATTTGTGGATACCATTAGTATGATTTATTTAAGGTTATATTAGTAGATTAGTAAATAAAACTAAAATAAGTAAAACATAAATCAAATTTTTGTCCATCTTCTTCCTATTGCCAATTTTCTAAGGAGAATATACCACCATTTTTTAGCTTGAGCATTCGGCCATCTTGGGGAAGTGCATGTAAGTCATTTTTAACCCGTTTTTAATGATTTTTATGTTTTTGATATCGTTACAGTTTAATCTAGCTAACCCAGGGACTAATTTGCAAAACTGTTAAAGGTTTAGGGTTTTTCCATTGATAAATATGTATGTATTTTGATGTTGATGATAGAAAATGCATGGTTTTTGTAATATATAAACAACATTTGTAAAGTGATTTTTGGTAAAATTGTCAGTTAGGTATTTATTTATGAAATGTGAAAATTTTATGGTTAAATTGTGAAATAAATGAAAAATATGGGCTACTATGATAATAAGAGAAACTCGGCTAGCATTGGTAGGGACATAATTGCATGAATTTGTGTTTTTATGAACTAAGGACTAAATTGTAAAAATGTTGAAATATTAAGGGTAAAAGTGTAAAGCTTCTATAATATGCTTTATGAGTTAAATTGAATAGAATAAAAATTAAATAAGCTAAATTTGATTACATATAGATCAAGAAAAGTGAAATTCAGATCTAGATCAGGGGAAAAACAAAGTTTTGGATTAATTGATCTATTTCTTCGTTTTTGCAATCGAGGTAAGTTTGTCTGTTAATAAGCATTTGTATAATTGCGTTTTGAATGCTTTATTATTGAATTTAACTTTGAATATGATTGTACGAAAATGTTCGACGAATATTTGGCAATGAGAAATCCCGGTTGAACCTTAGGAATAGATTAGGATACGAATGACATGTCATTAGGGGTTATGTGATTTGGGTGCTGGTCCGTACGTCCTACTGGTGGCTGAGTTATCCGGCATGTGTTGCGGATTTTCATCAGCTTGTGTGACCAGCACCGTGTAGCTACGTCATGATCGTCAGCTTGTGTGAGCAGACCCGTTGATAGCTCGAGAGTGAGCATTTTATGAGATATGAGATTGAGATAGCTTCGTCTATGTATTGGCACTTAGGGTGCGAGATTCCCAAGTATTCGATAGTATTCCAAATGTTCAACAAGAATATCAAAGATATGGATGACTATGAGATTGATACGAGTTGATAGAAGTATGTACATGAACCGTACAAGCACTGAATCGAAGAAATTTGTAACGCCCCAAAAATTCTTAATGTTTATTTTTGTATGTTTGTGTTGCCCAATGCATGTCTGCTTCAGTGGTTAAGTGTCCTGGGAAGAGTCTGAGAAGTCTTCGGTTCAAGCCTTAGCTTGTGCAAAAGTTTTGTTTTTAATATGAATAAACCCCTGTCTCTAGTCAGTATGCTTTTAAATAAATATGGGTAAAACATGTCAGAAAGGGCCTGCTGGTCTAGGAGATAAATGGCGTGTCATTGTTACTGAAGGTCTTGAGTTCGAGTCTTGGCGATGCAGGGGGGTTTTTTATTTTACTGGATGCCGTGCAAGTGTTTGTATGACAGTGGAATTCTAATGCTAGAGGACGGTTGGAGTGTTTGAAGAGTGTGGGGTTGTTGTGGCTGAATTTTAGGAGGATATTGTGTAGAAGTTTTAGGGATAATTGAGAGTTGGTGCCGAATTTGAATTCTGGGCACTCAAGAATTCGGTTTTGGTTGGTTTGCTCCCCATTACGGTTGCTATCAACATTTCTGGTTCTATTCACTTCTTGGGGCCAATTATTGCTAAGGATCATTCGGGTTTCTCTTTTTTTTTTTGTCATTGTTTATTCTGAGTTTGCTCTTCCGTAGAGTTCTTTTGCTGAGCGATTGCTTCTTCTTCTCCTTCTCTCAATTGGTTCTTAACAGTCACCCTCTCCCTTTGTGCTTTGGTCAAATACTTCTTCTCTCCCCCTCTTTTGTCTTTCAGTTTTTGGGCAAATCCCTCTTCTCATCTTACTTGCTTTTCTACCGATTTTCTCTTCTCTGTTTCTTCCTCTTTTCCTCCAGCAGGCTGTGCATCTTCTTGCACGTTTTGTTGGCCAATTATTGATAGGTAAGTCTCTACTTTACTTTTGTCCCCTTTCGGCTTTTCACTTTTCTGAGCACTATTTCTCTTCTTTTCCTCTTCTTGTTGTTACCCTTCTATTTACTTTTTCAGTTCAATCTCCCTCTTCAGTTCTTGGTTCACTGCATCACCGAATTACACTCTTTTGGTAAGTGTTTTAGGTATTTGTTGTAACAGATCATAAGTTACTGTATGAATGAAGGTGTTGTTGAGAAGTAAGTGCGATTTAGTCGAGAATGTATTATAATCCAAGTATATGTTTAATAAAAAGGTTGTGACTTTCGTGTAGGTAGAGATCAAGGTTGATTGGTGTGTCTCCTAAGAATCAAGGGTGCGATTTCGATTGATTTTCGGTAAGAATGGGATTATTGTGATTGATTTGGAACTCAATTAGGTTCCATTTGATTTATGAGTTAGGTAACTGATTAAATGGCATTTTGATTGAATTCAGGTATAAGAGTATTCGGGCTGCGGTTAACTTCAAATCACATTAGGTGTGTACAAATACAACTCCAACTATAGAGAACGACAAAAGTCAAAATAAGTGAACGTCGTATGGGCGTGCTCGCGACTGTGTGGGTAGACCACATAGTTAACCACGAGTGATTTCATGGATTGAGGCCATATTGGGTCGTATTGGGCCCGTATTGGGCCCATATTGGGCCAAATTGAGTCGTGTGGGCTCCACAGGCATGCGGGCCCCTCGCGGGTGAACCACAAAGGTGTGTGGAAATTATTTAGCCAGGCTATGTAATCCACATGGCCAAGGCCATTTTGGGCTGTGTAGGCCACACGGGCGTGTGGGCCCACATGGGCCAGCAATATGGGCTGTAACAGTCCGGTTTAGACCCTAGTCATAATAGTGGTTTTGGGACCAAATATCTGAGTCAGAAAAATGTTTAAATATTATTTTTCGAGTTTACGATGGGTTAAGTAGCATGTGTGAAAGTTTCGTCTGAAAATTTAATCGTTTGTGTGCTTAATTTGATAAAAGGACTTAATCGCGTAACTTGTAAAAGTTACCTGTTATTTGTCAAAATTGCTTATTTATTATGTCTTCTTAAATGATGAGTCCTTATGTTGTTAATATACCATTTACTTTGTATGTGGACATTAATTGCCTTGTTATTAATGTTTTAAATGTTATATGATAAAGGGCAAATTGGTAAATGGTGTATTAATATATGTTAAATAAAAGAAAAATATGAATTAGGTGATTATTTCTCAACCATTTTCGATTTTAACAAAGAAAAAGGAAGAAGAAAAGGTTTTTAGGGTTCGACAATTGTATTGGCTAATTAGGTATGTGTTTTTCTTCGATTTTTGATAATTTTTACATTTTTGTAATTGTTGCTTTGTATACTATCGAACCCATACCTCAGTTTCTGATTTTGTCAATGATTTTGAAATGTGCCGTGGATGAATCCATGAGCTTTGTGATGTTATATGTTGAAATATGAAAGCTTGATGTTGGGTTTACATGTTTTGTCTTTGGATTTTTGATGAAATTGAGTATTTTGGGCTAAATTGTAAAAATGTTACCTTGAGGGACTAAAATGTGAATAAATGAAATTTATGGACTTATATAAGAGCTATGGAAATTCGGCTAAGCTTGTGTACAAGCAAATTATGTGTATTTTGTGATTTTGTGAATTAGGGACTAAAGTGTCAAAATGTGAAAATGTAAGAGCTATTTTGGAAATTGCCCTAAATATGTGTCTATGGATTGTTTTGAATGAATTTGTGATTGAATGAGTTAAATCTGAATTTATATAGATCGAGAATTAAAGAATACGGAATTAGATTGGGGAAAGTCGAAAGTCGTCGAGTAGCCAAGTCCGTCTATCTGAATCTGTACGAGGTAAGTCAATATACAAATAAACGTATTTGAATTGAATTATTATTATTTGTATGACATTGAATTGTAATGAATGAGTATTGAACTATTTATATATGACATCTGAAAAAGTATCGACAAAGTTCCGACGTCTGCAAAGCCCCATACGAACCTTAGGAATAGTTATAATACATATGTCATGACATAGGACTTCTAATATCTGTTCTGCGAGTAAGACCACGTCTAAGACGTTGGGATCGATTTCTATTTTACATGTAAGACCTTGTCTGGGACATCGGTGTCGTATCTAATTTTGTGTAAGACCCTGTCTGGGACAGTGGCATCAATGTTTGATTATATGTAAGACCACATCTAGGATATTGTCATTGTATATACTTTCTGAGCTATCCGCGTATTCTTACGTTTCTGAATGGTTCAAAGGGCATTCCGATAAAATGACTGATTAAGTTAACGTCCATCTAATTCAGGTACGTCTGAATGGTATACTAAGTTGAGAAAGAAAGGTAAGTATATGAGCTTATGCTATATGTGAATTGTATATGAGGAAGGAGTTGGTATTTGTATTTGGTTACAAATTATATGTGATTGATAATGCTTATATGTCATGAATGATAAGTTTACTTATATATGGCTTACTAAGCTTTTGAAAGCTTACTTTGTGTGTGTATTCACATTGTTTTTTTTCAGATATCAAAGTTACTGAGGGCTCAGGGATCATCAAGGATCGTCACCACACTATCGAACTATAATTTGGTACCTTTTGAAAATGTATATATTGAAGTATGGCATGTATAGGCTAGAAATGTTTTGATATGTTTTGATATGTATATATCATGCCATGTGATATGGCTAGATTGTGTTTGAACTTATGGTTGAATATTGGTATATGATATGAGATGCAAATATGCTATTGTGATATGCTTTTGGTTGACCAAAAGAAATGTTCAATATGGTAAGGTTTTGGTATGGTATTTGATTGTATGGTTGGAGGCTATGGAATCATATGTATTGGTATGTGTTTGGTTTATGGAATGGTATGATTTGGTTGGTAAATTGGGATTGAAATTTGTTATTATGGGAGTGGCATGAATAATGTATGTTTTGGTATTGAGATTTGTTGAATTTATGTTGGAAGTGTGCTTGATTTGGTATTTGTAGGTTTGACCAAATTAGGGTGGCAATTTGGCTATTCAAATGGCCTATTTTGTCCATATGGGAAGAGACATGGGCGTGTGTCTCAGCCGTGTGCGACACACGTTCATGTTACACGGCCGTGTGTCTCCTAGGTACCCTACGAATTTAAGTCAGTATACCCTCCAGTTTTGACACGGCTTAGACACACGGGAGTGTCTATTGGCCGTGTGAGCCACACGGGTTCACACATGGGCGTGTGCCTTGACCGTCAGACCCTAATTGAAATGCTGACGTCACAAATAGAATACACCCTATTTTTTTGGCACGGCTTAGTACATGGCCTGGACACGGGCGTGTGTAAGGAACACGGGCAGGACACACAGGCGTGTAGTCTGGTTGTGTGATTAAGTCAGTATGTATGCCCTGTTTGGCCACGGCTTAGACACACAGGTGTGTTTGAGACCGTGTGAGGCACACGGCCTGTTCACACGAGTGTGTGACCTATATATTTTGGAAAATGTTAAGTTTTTCAAAAAAATTTAAAAGTGTCTGGTTTATGATAAACCATAATTTATACATATTTTTATCTCATGCTTAACACATTTATGAATGATTTCTCCTTAGATTTGGTGAATTTGATGCTCCTAATCCTTTAATTTCATATTTTATACTTAGGTGAGCATAGGTGAGCGAAAAGAACAAGAAACGGGCCAAAAACGGAGAAAATGGGCAGACGTGGGAAAACAAAACTGCCTGGACTTCCTCACACGAGCAGAACACACACCCGTTCCATTCTAACAGGCTCAAACACGGCCTAAAACAACCTCAGCATGGGCATGTTGATCTCTCAGCCTTGACCAGGGCTTGAAGTAATCGCACACGGGCGTGTCCCTGCCGAGCCCTAGTTAAGTTCTATTCGAAAAAGGGCGAGTTTGAGGGCTTTTAGGCATTCTAAAGCCTATTTAAACACCCTAGAGGAGGACTAAAAGGGGGACAGAGAGTAGGGAGTAAGGAATTACTCAACGAAAGCCGATTGATCCATCTCAGAAGCCGGATTCATCATCAAGGCTGAAGATCTCTCCTCAATTTCCCTTCAGGAGTTTTAGGTTTTCTTTATGTTTTGTATTCATTATTATTCTAAGATGTTTTCCTATTTAGTTATGAACTAAACCCCCTTAAATACCTAAGGGGAATGAAACCTAAGACGAATCTCATTATTATTTTCTGAATTGTATAATAAATATTTAACTTGTTTTTAATTATGTGCTCTTAATTCTTGTTTCGGTATTTCAGGATATTTATTCAACTTAATGCTCTTATTTGGAGGATGAATAGTCCCTTTCTAAGAGTAACTTTTTCATAATTAAGCGGAGTTGATTGCACCCCTAGAGATAGGGTGACAAGATTTTTCCAGATTAGGGTGAAACTTAATAAAGGGATCCATAGATCGAGTTAATGCAACCTTAGGGTGTTAATTAGAAAGAGATTTCAATTATTCAACCCAGGGTTAGACGTTATTAGTCTCGAATAGGGATAATAACATAACTCAGGGATTTCTACGGAACAAGTTAAATGAATAAATCGTCTGATTCGGAGTCAAAATAACAAGTGAAGTCTAGGTGGATTTTTCCTTGAGTATTGTCTTAAATCAATCGTTTTTCTAAAAGTAATTTCCCACTTCTATTTTCTGTGATTTCTTAGTTTAGTTAATTAGTTAATTAAAACAAACATTTTATTTTTAGGCTTGATAATAAAAAGACAGTTAATACTAGTACTTTTAGTTCCTTTAGGTTCGACAATCCGGTCTTGCTAAAGCTATACTACTGTTCGATAGGTACACTTGCCTACATCGTGATAATAGTTAGTTTCAAGAACGATTAATTATAAATTTATAAAACTTATCATGAAAAATCACGAACAAGTTTTTGGGGCCGTTGCTGGGGAACTAAGATATTAGGAACACTCGATTTTTATTACTTTAGCCATTTACTTTTACTGCAATTTAAATTTTTGTTTAGTTTCAGTTACTAAATTTTCTTTTTCTGGCAGGTTCTTATAGTTTATTGCTAGAAGAAACCCGTCGGGACCATTACTTTTTGACAAAGAAATCGATCGCACAGCTCGCAGAAATCGACGAGAAATAATGTGAAGCCTAAGATACACAGAAGGAGAGCAAGAGGACAATATTCCAAATACAACTGAGGAGATGGCTGAAAATCAAGAAAATCTGGTACCTCCTGCGATTGCTGTTGATCTAGTAAATCAGAATCCTGCTCCTCGTACTATGTATGATTATGCTAAACCTAATTTACCAAGAACTGAGTCAAATATAGTTAGGCCTGCTATTGCTGCAAATAATTTTGAACTGAAACCTAACACGATTCAAATGATACAGCAATTTGTTCAGTTTGATGGTTTGCAGGACGAGGACCCCAACACTCACTTGGCAAATTTTCTGGAGTTTTGCGACACATTTAAAATTAATGATGTTTCTGATGATGCCATTCGTCTTCGATTATTCCCTTTTTCATTGAGAAACAAAGCTAAACAGTGGTTGAACTCGTTACCACGAGGGTCAATCACTACTTGGGAACAAATGACCGAAAAGTTTCTATTAAAGTATTTTTCGCCGGCCAAAACGGAGAAATTACATAATGATATTTCTTCATTTGTGCAGATGGATTTAGAGACACTCTACGATGCATGGGAGAGATACAAGGACCTTTTAAGAAGATGCCCTCATCATGGGTTACCACTCTGGCTACAGGTTCAAACATTCCACAATGGCTTGAATCCCTCGACTAGACAAATGATTGACGTAGCTGCTGGTGGGACTATCAATAATAAAACACCTGAAGATGCTTATGAATTTATAGAAGAGATGTCACTGAATAACTATCAGTGGCAAGTCATGAGGACTAAGCCAACCAAAATAGCAGGCGTTTATAACGTCAATTCGATCATTATGCCGTCAAATCAGGTAGAACTTCTAAAAAAAAGATTGAAGGTTTACTTGGTTATACGCAGGTATATCCAGTGATAAGGTGTGATTCAAATGGGGAAGGCATATATACAGAATATAAACCCTTCAATCCTACAACTGAAGAGGAACAAGTCCACTATATTGGTAACAATAACTTTAGATTTCAAAATAACCCATTCAGTAATACTTATAATGCAGGATGGAGGAACCACCCAAATTTCTCATAGGGTAGTCAAGGAAATCAAAGACCACCACCACCCTCAGGCTTCCCACAACTACCTTACCAATAAGAGAAAAAACCAAACCTTGAAGAAATGCTAACGAAGTTTATCGTAGTGTCGGAAACTCTCTTTCAGAGTACTGAGACGGCACTTAAAAATCAACAAGCGTCGATCCAAGGGCTCGAAACTCAGATAGGCCAGCTATCCAAATTAATTTTCGAATGACCACAAGGTAGCTTGCCAAGTAATACTGAACCTAACCCAAGAGAACAGATCAAAGCAATCAACGTTAGAAATGAGGAAGGGTTAGTTACATTTGAACCAAAACCAAAGCAAGAAACTGTGCTAAGCAAGAGTAAAGGTGAGGTAAGTCACACCGAACAGAACCGGTAAGAGTAGAATATAAACCTCGTGTGCCATACCCTAATGCGACAAGGAAAGACCACTCAGATGAACAATTTGGTAAATTCCTTAAACTTTTAAAGAAATTACATATCAACTTACCGTTTATTGAAGCTCTCATATAGATGTCGAACGCAATGAAGTTTTTAAAGGAGCTCCAAGCAAATAAGCGGAAGTTGGACGAGGTGTCGCATGTGAAGCTAAATGTAGTTTGCTTAGCTATTCTACAGAATAAGCTACCCAACAAATTAAAAGATCCAGGGAGTTTTACAATTCCTTGCCTAATTGGTACTTTAGATGTTAATAATGCATTGGCTGATTTAGGGGCTAGCATCAACGTCATGCCTTACAAAATGTTTAAGCAACTAGGTCTTAGGAAACCGAAACAAACTAGGATGAGCATTCAATTAGCAGATAAAACTATCAGATTTCCTAGGGGTATTATTGAAGATGTACTTGTTAAAATTGATAAATTTATATTCCCAATTGATTTCGTTGTTCTAGACGTAGAGGAGGATAGTAACACTCCTTTAATTTTAGGAAGGCCCTTTTTAGCAACTACTAGAACAATTATTGACGTTGGCACAGGTGAACTCACACTTCGTGTAGGAGACGAAACAATCACTCTTCAAGCTCGCAATTCGAGTAACACATTAAAAGTTGAAGGTGGTTGTATAAATCATTCTACAAAAACTGACCATATGCTGCAACCTACTTTGCATGAAATGAGTTTGAGTTCGAAGGATATACATGAGCCATGTTTAAGAAACAACAAGGGACATATCCATGAAAAATGAAGGCTACAAATCAAGGAGCTAGATGAATGGCGGACACATAAATCGAGAACACACGATAAACCAAAACTACGCCAGAACGGGCTCAATACCTCACCAAATTAACTTAAGGTTGGAGATAAAGTTTTATTAAATACCGAAGATCTTCACATTGCCACTATCAAACCGAATGAAGAAATTCCTCTTATGGTACTTAGCATTTTCCCATTCGGTGCATTCGAGGTAAATCATTCCAAATTCAGCTCGTTTAAGTTAAATATTTCTCGTCTAAAACCTTATTTTGATGAGATTGATAGCAGGAATGAGGAGTGTAAACTCTTCAAACCACCATGACCATTCAATAGAGAGGTAAGTCGAGCTTAGACTATAAGTAAGCACTTTGGGGAGGCAACCTGAGCACTAATGATATTAACTTCTTTAAATTTTAGTATTCAACACTTAACCTACTAACTGAGCTCTTGAATACAAGTTTTCCATAACCACACGGCCAGGCACACGGGCGTGCTTTAGACTGTGAGAAAACAGGGCAAGGATTTTTCCCAAACATGGGCTGCAATAAATGGCCACAGCCATGCAACATGGCCGTGGGCGATCCTGCCAATTGTGGTTGAACCTGATAAAATAACACGGGCGTGCGACAGGCCCGTGTCTAGCACCCATGGTCAAACCTATCAAATTAACATGAGCGTGGGCCCTCATACACGGGCGTGGGAGAAGCGAACGAAGCCAGGCATAGCCGTGAGACACTGCCGTGTGCATCAACACGCCCAAGGAACACGAGCATGGGCTATATGTCAGAGGCGCCAAAATTTGAAAAAACACGAAACACACGGGCTAAAATTAGGGCACACGGGCGTGTCCCCTGGCTGTGTGCCCCAAAATCTTTAAAAACCCCTTACTATTCATCATCTTTCTCACCTAAAATCCCTAACTCTAGCCGTTGCAACTCTACACGACCTCCCTGCCATGCCCGTGCGCCGCTTCCAACTCTATCTTTGACGCCCAAACTTCTCTTTTTAGCGTTTGTTTACTCTTTTCTCTTTAATTTTACTTATTTCTAATGCTATTTATCATAATAATCTTCATTTATCTTACACTATTTCCATTTTTCTATCATTCAAATTTCATTTTTTAGATTAGTTATCATTTATTCCATGTGAAATTTTTTTTATTATTTTATGATTTATCAAGCCCCATTTACCTATTCTAAGTCAATATTCATAGTTCTCACTTGCTTAATGTTTTTTTCCATTATAATCCACGCGTTATGATACATTCATGCTTTTTACATTTCTATAGAGTTTTTTGCCATTTTGATATTCATACTAATGCCACGACATTATGCCATAAAATTTATTGTTTTGATTAGGTTTGTTAGTGTTAGTAGTTGTGGCTGAAATTATTTATGACTTTTTCCTTTTTGAATTCGTTTATGTTTTACCTAGTCCATTCATGAAGACGAAATAATGGTTTTGCTTGCAGGTATACCATGTCATCTTCACGTGGAAAGAAAGTCGCCGTCCCCACTTCGAAGAAAAGGAAGGGAGCATCATCTTCCTCGGGTCCTACCACTGAAGTTCACCACCCCTTCCTACAGTTTCCCATTGGACCTCAAGAAGAACTCTATCAGATACCTCGGCTCGACCTTTAGCTGTGGGCCGCTGCATTGACTAGGCGGCAGTAGAACAAGTCCAACTGGCTGATGCGACGCCCTCCTCACCACTGACCCTTGAGAGCTTTTCTTTGAGATCGTCGAGCCGATGTATCTCAAGCTCATGATAGAATTATGCTCAATGTTCCATCTTTAGACTGTAATGACCAACTACGATGATCCCGGCATGGTCCAATTTTGCCTCAGCAGATTAGTCCGCCAGTTAAGCGTCCCAGAATTTGGTACTGCACTAGGCCTCTACATAGAGGAGTTCAAGGAGGAGAATGAACTCCACGCTCTCAACCACCACATTCATTGTTCTCCTTCACGGTGCTAGGATGCGTTAGTACCATGTTCAGCCACCTACGACCCCAGTCGCTCCAAGGCATCAGCTCTCCCTCCATCCCTGAGGTACTTACATTCTATCTTAGCTCACACTCTGACAGGGAGGTGAGAGAGCATTGGCGTCAACACTTACGACATCTACTTCTTATGGTGGATGTCGCATGGACACGTCTTCAACCTTACCTATTTCATCACCCTTGCCATTCGCCATCAAACGGAGCGACATCAGAAGGGGGTTATCCCCATTGGTCCCTACGTAACTCGACTGGCTTGGCACTTTGGGCTCCTCAACACAGCGGCACAAGAATCCTCCCTTACCCTTATTGGTCAGATGTCTCCACAAGGCATCTCGAGCATGCTAAGTATGAGGATGATTGAAAAGTGCTGTGGAACCTACCCTCCTCAATATCGTCTCCCCCAATCAACCGAGGAGGAGGCTCCCGAGGACATTACTGATGATGTCCCTCCACAACACGAGGACCCGCCATCTCAGCCACCACCCACCCATCGGCCAGTTCATGCGGCGACTTCATATTCTGACATCTCTGAGTGCCTCACTCGATTTGAGTGGCAGAGTTTTCAGCGATTTGATAACATTGATGCTACACTACAGCAGATTTGTCAGCACCTCCACATTTCATAGCCACCACCACCTCGCGAATCATCCGGCGATAATGATATTTAAATATTTTATTTTATTTTATCGTTATTTTTATTTGTCATTGTTCTTATTATTTCCACTTTTAACTTTTCATTTTATTTCCTTTTTACTACTATTTTTTTTTTTAGGATTTATAAACAAATTTTATTCTCGGCTATTTCATTATGAGTAATTATTCTTCTCTATATTCCTAAAAAGTTCTTGATTTTATCATAGTTATAAGGAGCTACAAAGCTCACAATTACTTAGGAACTTCAAACTCTACTGGGAAAGGTTCTCCACGACTGCCATGCCCTACTCGACCACGAGATATAATATTCTTTTGGCGCAGCACTTGTGGAACCCAACCTCTACCACCACCGGAGTATCCTCCTCCACTCTACATAACTCCAAACTAGGGAGTTCATTCATTTAACATTCAGGAATTTTCACTTCTCTCCCTATCTTATGATCTTATATATATAATTGCCACTAACTTTATCTTTGTACATTGAGGGCAATGTACATTTAAGTGTGGGGGGTAAATTATATCACTATCAGAAAAATCCCTGAATTTTGTCTTGTTCTCTTGTGAATCTTTCATATCATTTTTAGGATGAGTTTTGATTAATTTATGATTTTTATTGATATATCTTGAATTAAAACATAGGCATTCATGCATTGATTATTTAAACTTTAAGACATCAGAGAATTAAGCATGATAAGTTGATTTTTGAGAATTTAAAATTGTAGGTTGTTTTCCCAAAGTTTAATTGAAATTCACAGGTTTAAACATCAAAAAGCCATAATTTTTGTGAGATTTTGAGCCTTTAAAGAGCATCTATTATTTCTTTCATGCTCACTTTTATTTGTGCTTTGAGTGCGTCAATATCAAATTGTTATTCTAGAACTTGCTTCATTATGCATGTCAAGACCACACCATTTGATTTGATATGTCAAGATGATAAAGGCACTTAGGATTAACCCACTCATGCCATGAAAAGCCTACCTTCACAATTAACCCTTAGTAAACCCCTTTGAGCATAACAAGCCATTCCTTGATTTATCTCCAATATTAACCCTTAACTTATTATTGTTGAAATCCCCTCAATTAATTTGATCCCTATTTTGTCGAGATTTGATTTGAATAAATTGCTTGGCTATGTCTTGTTCTTAATAGTTAGTCTATGTTATTTAACTTGTTCTTAAAAATATATATATATACATATTAGTAGTGATCTTTTGTTTTTAAGCTAAAGTATTTAAATACCATATTCTGAGAAGAAGCTCTGTTGTACGTAAGTGATGATTAAATATTTTTCTAGTCAAGTAATTTTTTAATTCAATCTCGATTCTAACCTTTTCCTTTAGCATGTGACCACACCCCCTAACCAAGCCTCGTTACAACCCTCTAAAGACCTTTTGATTGATGTATCATCTCAATTTATGGTGGTGGAGATTTGATTTTCATGCAAGCCTATGGTAATAACTTTTCATATTGACTTGTAACACCCCTTACCCGTATCCAACGTCGGAATAGGGTTCGAAGCATTACTGGACTTACATCAAAACATTCATAAAAACCTAGGCCATAAAATTTCATCCAAATTAAAACTTTTCATACACATACATAACATCCCTTATACGGGCTTACGAGATCCCAAAACATACATCGGGGGTGGTTTAGGACTAAACTGAGAACTTTGGAAACTTTTGGAAAACTTAGAAAATTTCATCATGAAACAGGGTCACAGCTATTTCAATTCATATTCTATTAAATTTAACTCAATTTCATATTTTGTTAAAATTACTATTTTACCCTACACTTTTAACCTTTTTACAAATTAGTCCCTAAGCTCGTAAAATGCAAATTTAGTCAATTTCATCATAGCCCAAGCTATCCGAATTTCATACATGCTCATATCAGCCCATATTTTCATTTATTCACACTTTTACCACACAATTTATTATATTTCACAATTTAGTCCAAAATTGACATTTTTGCTAAAATTCACTTAACAAAACTCAATAATCTACCATCAAAGATTTATTTTCTATCATTAAACATCAAGATACTCAAATGTTCAACAATGGCATCATCCAAATACTTTAACAATTTTGAAATCGAAGGTACGGGCTAGCTAGAACACAAAGCAACGATCTCAAAAACGTAAAAATTATTAAAAATCGAGACGAAATGGACTTACATGCATGAACAACCATGGCCGAACCTTCAAAGATTTGAGAAAATTATTTTCTTTCTTATATTTGGCTATTGATGAAGATGATAGCATGTAATTTGGCTTTTATTTTATTTTATTTTATTATAATTACCAAATACCATATTTAACCTTAATATACATTAATAATTTCAATTATACCAAGCCACGGAATTCCACTATCAACAATTATGGAATAATTAGCACTTAAGGACCTCACTATTTAATTCTGTAGCCATTTAATATCTTTAACTTATAGATCACAACTTTTACGCTTTGCGCGATTTAGTCCTTTTTGCTTAATTAACTATCAAAACGATAAAATTTTTCAACAAAACTTTAATACCATCTTATTGCCACTCCATAAATATTTATAAAAATATTTACAACTCGATTGATAGAAATGAGGTCTCGATACCTCATTTTCTAAACCCACTTGACTTTTGGGTCATACCACTTGAACTTAATAAATCGCTTATAAAACAAAAATCACAATATCAAAAAACCTTTTTTAAACTCACAATTAACTTGTAAATATTAAATATAATATTTACAAGCCTACTCATCAGATTTGGTGCCCCCAAAACCACTATTTTGATGAACCCTAAAAATGGGTTGTTATATGACTGTTGAGTGCTACATTCATTATCCTTAAACACCTCGAATGATTTGAGTGAATCTTTAGTGAAGATGTTAAACTCTGTGAGATTTTGAATCAAAGGTGATTATTTAAATAAGGGGAAATGCATATATTTTTCATGATTAAATGCTTAACTTGGAACGTTTGAAACTTTAATGTTCTTCTAGTTGAATTCTCAATGTATGATTGCTTATGGATTAGTTTGAGATATTATTGACAGGATAGGAATTATAAGTTGAGAAAAAGGAATTCTTAATTGTGAATTGAGTATTTTGCTTGAGGACAAGCAAATGCTTTAGTGTGGGGGTATTTGATAAACCGTAATTTATACATATTTTTATCCCATGCTTAACACATTTATGAATGATTTCTCCTTATATTTGGTGAATTTGATGCTCCTAATCCTTTAATTTCATATTTTATACTTAGGTGAGCACAGGAGATCGAAAAGAACAAGAAACGGGCCAAAAACAGAGAAAATAGGCCGACATGGGAAAACAAAACGTCCTAGACTGCCTTACACGGGCAGAACACATGCCCATGCCATTCTAACAGGCTCGAACATGGCCTAAAACAACCTGAGCACGAGTGTGTTGATCTCTCAGCTTTGACCACGGCCTGATGTAATCGCACACAGGCGTGTCCCTACCGAGCCCTAGTTAAGTTCTATTCGGAAAAGGGCGAGTTTGAGGGCTTTTAGGCATTCTAAAGCCTATTTAAACACCCTAGAGGAGGACTAAAAGGGGGACAGAGAGTAGGGAGTAAGGCATTACTCAAAGAAAGCTGATTGATCCATCTTAGAAGCTGGATTCATCATCAAGACTGAAGATCTCTCCTCAATTTCCCTTCAAGAGTTTTGGGTTTTCTTTATGTTTTGTATTCATTATTCTTTTGAGATGTTTTCCTATTTAGTTATGAACTAAACCCCCCTAAATACCTAAGGGGAATGAAACCTAAGATGAATCTCATTATTATTTTTTGAATTGTATGATAAACATTTAACTTGTTCTTAATTATGTACTCTTAATTCTTGTTTCAGTATTTCAGGATATTGATTCAAGTTAATGCTCTTATTTGGAGGATGAATAGTCCCTGTCTAAGAGTAACTTTGTCACAATTAAGCGGAGTTGATTGTGCGCCTAGAGATAGGGTGACAAGATTTTGTCGGATTAGGGTGAAACCTAATAAGGGGATCCATAGATCGAGTTAATGCAACCTTAGGGTGTTAATTAGAAAGATATTTCAATTATTCAACCTAGGGTTAGACGTTATTAGTCTTGAATAGGGGTAATAACATAACTCAGGGATTTCTACGGAACAGGTTAAATGAATAAATCATCTGATTCAGAGTCAAAATAACAAGTGAAGTCTAGGTGGATTTTTCCTTGCGTATTGTCTTAAATCAATCATTTTTCTAAAAGTAATTCCCCACTTCTATTTTCTGGGATTTCATAGTTTAGTTAATTCATTAATTAAAACAAACCCTTTTATTTTTAGGCTAGATAATAAAAAGACAGTTAATACTAGTACTTTTAGTTCTTTTGGGTTCGACAATATGGTCTTGCTAAAGCTATACTACTGTCCGATAGGTAAACTTGCCTACGTCGTGATAATAGTTAGTTTTAAGAACGATTAATTATAAATTTATAAAACTTATCATGGAAAATCACGAACAGTTTAGTCCCAACCCCTTTCTTATGCATGTTTAAGGTCTCAATGACCTATATATATATAGGACACTTAAATGATGTTTGATATATAACACTTTGATGTTTATGAAATGAATGTGAATGTTCCGTTTTGTCCGGTAATGGCTCGTAATCCTAGTCCGGCGATGGATACAGGTTAGGGATGTTACAGTGAATTGGTATTAGAGCTACGGTTTAGTTGATTCTAGGATTAACGTAGCATATGTGAGTCTAGCTATACATGCCATATTTATGAATTGCGATAGTGTGATGAATCCTGACAATTAAAATGTGATTTTTGTATAGTACTGGATCCCAAAAGAGCCGTAGCTGACGATGTCGAAAGTAATGCACCTGCTCCCGCTCAAGGGACAGGACCGATCGAGTCTAGGCCAATTTCGATTAATAATGAGGGAGAAACTGGACAAGATTTCTTCCATATGATGAATGATTGGTTTAGTCAATATATTAGAACCAATTCGGCTGCTACACAACCTCCACACCTGGTTAATACTCCGCAAGGTCCTACTATGCCACCAGTGAATCCGGTTCAGTTAAGTAAGCCTCCGATAGATAAGATCAGAAAGTATGGGGTCGAAGAGTTCTGAGCTACAATGAATGATGACGCAGAAAGGGCCGAATTCTAGTTAGAAAACACAACATGAGTGTTTGATGAATTATCTTTAAATCGCGAAGAATACATAAAATGTGTTGTTTCCCTTATGAGAGATACGGCGTACCATTAGTGGAAGACTTTGACATCCGTGGTTCCGAGTGAACGGGTCACATGGGATTTCTTTCAAGCTAAATTTCAAAAGAAATATATTAGTCAGAGATTCATTGATAAAAAACATAAGGAGTTTCTCGAGCTTAAATAAGGTTGTATGTCTGTTCCGGAATACGAGCGGAAATTTGTAAGATTGAGTCAGTATGCTCATGAATGTATATCTTTCGAAGAAATAATATGCAAAAGATTTGAGGACTGTCTGAACGAGGATATTCGTCTGTTAGTCGGAATTCTGGAAATCAAAGAATTTGTTGTGCTTGTTGAACGAGCATGTAAAGCTGAAGATCTTAGGAAAGAGAAAAGAAAAGCTGATTTTGAAGCTAGAGAAGTACAAAAAAGATCATCGGGCAAATCATTTCAGTCTATATCAAAGAAGTTCAATGATGATAATAGCCGTTCAAAGGCTAATGTGGGACATTCAAGTAGAGATCGTGTTAGATCGTAATCAAATTTCAAAGCTCCAGCTACATCTGTTGCCAGTGTCAAAAATGCTAAATTTGATTATCCTGAATGCAAGCATTGTGGTAACAGACCTCCCGCTAATTGTAGACTGTATGATCGAGTGTGTTTTAGATGTGGGTCGTTAGACCATGTTATTCGTGATTGTCCTGAATCTGTAGAGCAAGAAAATGTCCAAAATTCGAGACCAAGTGGCAATACTCCTCGTGGTAGACCTCCCAAAAATATGGGAAAAATGGACGGCAGTCAGGGAGGGACAAAAGATACCGCTATTAGATCCGAGGCTCGTGCACCTACCAGAGCCTATGATATCCGAGATCGTGAGGAAGCTTTATCGCCGGATGTGATTATGGGTACATTTACTCTTTACAATACTTTTTTGATTGCTTTGATAGATCCTAGATCAACGCTTTCATATATATGCATGAATTTAGTGAACAATAAGACTTTGCCTGTAGAGTCTACTGAAGTTGTAATTAGAGTATCGAACCCCCTAGGTAGATGTGTTCTGGTTGATAGAGTTTGCAAGAAATGTCCGTTGATGTTTCGAGACAATTATTTTCTAGCCGATCTGATGTTATTACCTTTTGATGAGTTTGATATAATTCTAGGTATGGATTGTTTAACTTTGCATGATGATGTTGTGAACTGTAAATGAAAAGCTATTGATTTGAGATGCAAGAATGATGAAATAGTTAGAATTGAATCTAGTGATTTGAGTGGATTGCTTACAATGATATCTTCGATGAAAGCTTTAAGTATTGTGAGGAAAGGTTGTGAAGCTTATTTTTCAAATGTGAATATCCCGACGTGTTCCTAGAAGAACTACCAGGACTGCCACCTGTCAGAGAGATAGAATTTGGTATTGAGTTGGTACCCGGAACAACTCCTATTTCTATTGCCCCGTATAGGATAGCACCAACTGAGTTAAGGGAACTGAAAACAAAATTGCAAGAGTTCACGGATAAAGGTTTTCCAAGACTAAGTTTTTCTCTTCGGGGTGCTCCCGTATTATTCGTAAAGAAGAAAGATGGTTCAATGAGGTTATGCATAGACTACTGGCAACGATAAACTGTAATTTATACATATTCTATCCCATACTTAACAAATTTATGAATGATTTCTCCTTAGATTTGGTGAATTTGACGCTCCCAATCCTTTAATTTCATGTTTTATACTTAGGTGGGCATAGAAGAGCGAAAAGAACAAGAAACAGGCCAAAAATGGAAAAAATAGGCCGACGTGGGAGAACAACATGGCCTGGACTTCCTCACACGGGCAGAACACACGCCCATGCCATTCTAACAAGCTCGAACACTACCTAAAACAACCTTAGCATGGGCGTGTTGATCCCTCAGCCTTGACCACAGCCTGAAGTAATCGCACATGGGCGTGTCCCTGCCGAGCCCTAGTTCTATTCGGAAAAGGGAAATTTTGAGGGCTTGGAGGCATTCAAAAGCCTGTTTAAACACCTTGGAGAAGGACTAAAGGGGAGAGAAAAGTAGGGAGCAAGGAATTACTCCAAGAAAGCCGATTGATCCATCTCAAAAGCCGGATTCATCATCAAGACTAAAGATCTCTCCTCAATTTGCCTTCAAGAGTTTTGGGTTTTCTTTATGTTTTGTATTCATTACTCTTCTGAGATGGTTTCCTATTTAGTTATGAACTAAACCCCCTAGATACCTAAAGGGAATGAAACCTAAGACGGATCTTGTTATTATTATCTGAATTGTATGATAAATATTTAACTTGTTCTTATTTATGTGTTTTTAATTCTTGTTTCGATATTTCAAGATATTGATTCAAGTTAATGCTCTTATTTGGAGGATGAATAGTCCCTATCTAAGAGTAATTTTGTCATAATTAAGAGGAGTTGATTGCGCGCCTAGAGATAGGGTGACAAGATTTTGTCGGATTAGGGTGAAACTTAATAAGGGGATCCATAGATCGAGTTAATGTAACCTTAGGGTGTTAATTAGAAAGAGATTTCAATTACTCAACCTAGGGTTAGACATTATTAGTCTTGAATAGGGGTAATAATATAACTCAGCAATTTCTATGGAACAAGTTGAATAAATCATTCAATTCAGAGTCAAATAACAAGTGAAGTCTAGGTGGATTTTTCCTTAGGTATTGTCTTAGATCAATCGTTTTTCCAAATTTATTTTCCCCAACCTATTTTCTGTGATTTCTTAGTTTAGTTAATTAGTTTAGATAAACAAACCCCTTTTATTTTTAGGCTAGATAATAAAAAGACAGTTAGTACTAGTACTTTTAGTTTCTTTGGGTTCGATAATTCGGTTTTGCTAAAGCTATACTACTGTTCGATAGGTACACTTGCCTTCATCATGATAATAGTTAGTTTTAAGAACGATTAATTATAAATTTATAAAACTTATCACGAATAATCACGATCAAGTTTTTGGCGCCGTTGCCGGGGAACTAAGATATTAGGAGCACTCGATTTTTATTACTTTAGCCATTTACTTTTACTGCAATTTAAACTTTGGTTTAGTTTTTGTTTCTAAATTTTCTTTTTCTTTCTTCTGGAAGGTTCTTGTAGTTTATGACTAGAATAAACCCGTCGGGACCATTACTTTTTGACGAAGAAATCGATCGCACAGCTCGCAGAAATCGACGAGAAATAAGGCGAAGCCTAAGATACACAGAGGGAGGGCAAGAGAAGGATATTCCAATTACAACCGAGGAGATGGCCGAAAATCAGGAAAATTCGGTACCTCCTGCGATTGCTGCTGATCTAGTAAATCAAAATCTTGCTCTTCATACTATGTATGATTATGCTAAACCTAATTTAACAGGAACCGAGTCAAGTATAGTTAGGCCTGCTATTGCTGCAAATAATTTTGAACTGAAACCTAACACGATTCAAATGATACAGCAATTTGTTCAGTTTGATGGTTTGCAGGATGAGGATCCCAAGACTCACTTGGCAAATTTTCTGGAATTCTGCGACACATTTAAAATTAATGGCGTTTCTAATGATGCCATTCGTCTTCGGTTATTCCTTTTTTTGTTAAGGAATAAAGCTAAATAGTGGTTAAACTTGTTACCACGGGGATCAATCACTACTTGGGGACAAATGACCGAAAAATTTTTATTAAAGTATTTTTCGCCAGCTAAAACAGTGAAATTACGTAATGATATTTCCTCCTTTGTGCAGATGGATTTAGAAACACTCTACGATGCATGGGAGAGATACAAGGACCTTTTAAAAAGATGCCCTCACCATGGGTTACCACTCTGGCTACAGGTTCAAACATTTTACAATGGCCTGAATCCCTTGACTAGACATATGGTTGACGCAGCCGCTGGTGGGACTATCAATAATAAAACACCTGAAGATGCTTATGAATTTATAGAAGGGATGTCACTGAATAATTATCAGTGGCAAGTCATGAGGACAAAGCCAACGAAAGCAACTGGCATTTTTAACGTCGATTCTGTCACCAAGCTCTCAAATCAGGTTGAACTTTTGAATAAAAAAATTGATGGTTTTCTTGGTTCTTCACAGGTTCATTCAGTGATGCACTGTGAAGCAAGTGGAGGTCGATCGAGCAATACAGAATATTCATCCTATAGCCACAGCATGGGGAACGGGCAATTGAACTATATGGGTAATAATCCTCGAGCCCAAAATAACCCTTACAGCAATACTTATAATGCAGGTTGGAGGAATCACCCAAACTTTTCCTGGGGAGGCCAAGGAAATCAGAGACCACCACCACCCTCAGGCTTCCAGCAACCTCCTTACCAACAAGAGAAAAAACCAAAATTTGAAGAAATGCTAACGAGGTTTATCGCAGTGTCAGGAACTCGCTTTCAGAATACCGAGACGGCACTTGAAAATCAACAAGCGTCAATCCAAGGGCTCGAAACTCAGATAGGCCAGCTATCCAAATTAATTTTCAAATGACCACAAGGTAGCTTGCCAAGTAATACTGAACCTAGCCCAAGAGAATAGCTCAATGCAATCAACGTTAGAAATGAGGAAGGGTTAGTTACATCTGAACCAAAACCAAAGCAAGAAACTGTGGTAAGCAAGAGTAAAGGTGAGGTAAGTCACACCGAACAGAAACCGGTAAGTGTAGAATATAAACCTCGTGTGCCATACCCTAATGCGACAAGGAAAGACCGCTCAGATGAATAATTTGGTAAATTGCTTAAACTTTTAAAGAAATTACATATCAACTTACCGTTTATTGAAGCTCTCTCGCAGATGCCGAATGCAATGAAGTTTTTAAAGGAGGTCCTAGCAAATAAGCGGAAGTTGGACGAGGTGTCGCATGTGGAGCTAAACTCAGTTTGCTCAGCTATTCTAAAAAATAAGCTACCCAACAAATTAAAAGATCTAGGGAGTTTTACAATTCCTTGCCTAATTGGTAGCTTAGATGTTAATAATGCATTGGTTGATTTAGGGGCTAGCATCAACGTCATGCCTTACAAAATGTTTAAGCAACTAGGTCTTGGGAAACCGAAACAAACTAGGGTGAGCATTCAAATAGCAGATAAAACAATCAAATTTCCTAGGGGTATTATTGAAGATGTTTTTGTTAAAATTGATTAATTTATATTCCCAGTTGATTTCGTTGTTCTAGACATAGAGAAGGATAGTAACACTCCTTTGATTTTAGGAAGGCCCTTTTTAGCAATTGCTAGAACAATTATTGACATTGGCACAGGTGAACTCACACTCCGTATGGGAGACGAAACAATCACTCTTCAAGCTCGCAATTCGAGTAACACATTAAAAGTTGAAGGTGGTTATATAAATCATTCTACCAAAACTGACCATATGCTGCAACCTACTTTGCAGGAAATGAGTTCGAGTTCAAAGGATATACATGAGCCATGTTCAAGCAACAAAAAAGGGCATATCCATGACGAACGAAGGCTACAAATCAAGGAGCTAGATGAATGGTGAACACATAAACCGAGAACACACGATAAACCAAAACTACGCCAGAACGAGCTCAATACCTTACCAAATCAACTTAAGGTTGGAGATAAAGTTTTATTAAATATCAAAGATCCTCACATTGCCACTACCAAACCGAATGAAGGAATTCCTCTTACAGTATTTAGCATTTTCCCATTCCGTAAGTCGAGGTAAGTCATTCCAAATTTGGCACTTTTAAGGTGAACAATACCCGCCAAAAACCTTATTTTGATGAGATTGACAGCAGAAATGAGGAGTGTAAACTCCTCGAACCACTATGACCATTTAATGGAGAGGTAACTCGAGCTTAGACTATAAATAAGCACTTCTCGGGAGGCAACCCGAGCACTAACGGTATTAACTTCTTTAAATACTAGTGTTTAACACCTAACTTACTAACTGAGCTCTTGAATACATGTTTACCACACTCACACGGCCAAGCACACAGGCGTGCTTACGATCGTATGGAAACAGAGCAAAACATTTTCCCAAACACGGGCTACGATAAATGGCCGTGGTCGATCATGCCAAAACAACACAAGCGTTCGACACGCCCGTGTCTAGTACCCGTGGTCGAACCTGTCAAATTAACACGGGCGTAGGCCTTCATACATTGGGAGTGGGAGAAGCAAACGAAGCTAGACACGACTGTGCGACACGACCGTGCGACACGACCGTGTGCGTCAACATGCCCAAGGAACACGGGCATGGACTGTATGTCAGAGGCACCGAAAATAAAAAAAACGCGAAACACACAGGCTGAAATTAGGGCACACGGGCGTGTCCCCTGGCCGTGTGCCCCAAAATCTATAAAAACCCCTCACTATTCATCATCTCCCTCACCCAAAATCGCTAACCCTAGCCACTGCAACTCCACACGGCCACTCTGCCACGCTCGTGCGCCGCTTTCAACCCCACCTTTGACGCCCAAATTCTTCTTTTTAACTTTTTTTCCTCTTCTCTCTTTTATTTTACTTATTTCTAATGCTATTTATCATAATAATCTTAATTTATCTCACACTATTTCCATTTTGCTATCATTCAATTTTCATTTTTAGAGTAGTTATCATCTATTTCGTATGAAATTCTTGTTTTTTATTTCATGATTTGTATGATCCATTTGACAATTTTAAATGCATATTCATAGTTAGAATAATAGATAAAATTATGCTTTTTGTTTTGTCATTTTTAGTCAATATATTAGGCTACATGCATCCATTATTATCACTTCTATGGGTTTCATGCTATCAAACCCACATGCATTCATTCTTTAAATATTTCGTTAACATTATTCTCATAAGATTTATTTGATACATTTACTTTGGTTGTTATAGTATAGTTTATTTTTCATCTAATACATAAACTCCATGAAAAGTATTCATATCCCACTTCGATTTTTCATTACAGATATGCAATGTCATCTTCACGTGGGAAGAGAACCGCTGCCCCCACTTCGAAAAAACAGAAAGGGGCAACATCTTCTTCGGGTCCCACTTCAGAAATCTGAGACCCCTTCGTCTAATTTTCACCAGGCAATCAGGAGGAACTATTTCAAATCCTATGGGCCCAACCCTTGGAAGTGGGCCGATGTATTGGCTGGGCCGCACTTGAGCAGGTCTAACTGGTAGATGCAATTCGGGCCCTCCTTACCACTGACCTCTAGGGGCTTTTCTTTGAGATCATCGAACTGACGTATCTTGAGCTAACGATGGAACTCTGCTCAACATTTCATCTTCAGACCGTGATGACCAACTATTATGATCTGAGAACGGTCCAATTTAGGCTTGGCAGTTTAGTACGCCAGTTGAGCGTCCCCAAGTTCGGCATCACAGTGGGCTTATATATAGAGGAGTTCATGGAGGAGAACGACCTTGACACTCTCAACCGCCACATCCATCATTCTCTTTCACGGTGCTGGGACGCATTAGTACCACGTTGGGCCACCTACGACCCTAGTCGCTCAAAGGCATCGGCTCTCCCTCCGTCCTTGAGGTACCTACATTCTATTTTATCTCACACTTTCACAAGGCAGAGAGAGAGCACTAGCGTCATCAACACTCATGACATCTACTTCTTATGGTGTATGTCGCACGAGTACATCTTC
Organism: Gossypium anomalum; assembly: GCA_025698475.1. NCBI lineage: Eukaryota > Viridiplantae > Streptophyta > Magnoliopsida > Malvales > Malvaceae > Gossypium > Gossypium anomalum. The sequence goes on from CM046966.1 coordinate 27,137,801, forward strand.
TACCTCGCCTATTTCATCGCCCTTGCCATTCGCCATTAGATAGAGCGACATCGAAAGGGGGTCATCTCTATTGGCCCCTATGTGACTCAACTGGCTTGGCACTTTGGGCTCCTCAACACTGCGGCACAAGCATCTTCTCTTACCTTCATTGGCCAGATGTCTCCATAAGGCATCTCGAGTATGCTAAGTATGAGGATGATTGAAAAGCACCGTGGAACCTACCCTCCTCAATATCGTCTCGCTCAATTAACCGAGGAGGAGGCCCCTGAGGACATTACTGATGATGTTTGATAAAAGCCAAATTATACATATTGTTACCTCAAATACTTAGCATATTTATGGATATTTACTATTAGATTTGTGGATTTTGGTGCTCTTAATCCGATTATTTCATGTTTTGTACTCAGGAGAGCACCAAGAGTCAAAAGGAGCCAAAAACGAGCTTAAAAGAGACAAAAAGGACCAAATCAAGAAGATCACATGGCCTAAGCCTTGCCACACGGGCTGTTCACACGTCCGTGTCTGCCGAGGGTGTCGTCCAAGGATTTTATGATTCACACGGCCTGGCCATTGACCCACACGACCGTGTGAAATTTAGCGGAACAAACACAGCCTCGCAAACACGTCACATGGCCGTGGCACACGAGCGTGTCCCTTTTTCAAAGAGTTGTATTTTACATGGAGAAAGGATACTTAGGAAGAAGAAAGCCAATCCAAAGCCTATATAAACACCCTAAGTATGACCTACTGAGGGGGGCTTCTAGAACTTTCTGGAACACAGAACCATACGCCAGGAATTACTTGAAGGAAGCTAGACGATCCATCCCAAAAAGTCAGAGCTACTCCAAGACTGAAGATCTCTCTCAGAATCCCTTCAAGAGTTTTAGAGTTTTCTTCATGTTTTGTTATTTTTATACTTTTTAGATGTATTCTTATTTCATTATGAACTAAACCCCTTAGATACCTAAGGGGGATGAAACCTATGATGGATCTTGTTATTATTATCTAAACTATATGATAAATACCTGATTTGTTCTTAATTATGTGTTTCTAATGCTTGAGTTAATATTCTGGGTATTGACTCATGATTTAATGTGCTTATGCAGAGGAGGAATAGACCCTGCCTAAGAGTAGATTTGGCATAATTAAGCAGAGTTGATCGAATGCCTAGAGATAGGGTTACAAGATTTTGCTAGATTAGGGTAAAACCTAATATGGGAGTCCATAGATCGATTTACTGCTTCCTTAGGCGTTTTAAATAGAAAGAGATTTCAATTAATTCAACTAAGGGTTAGGCGTTATTAGCCTCGAAAGAGATAATAATGTAGGTTAGGGAGTCTCACGGATCAAGTCAAGTGAATAAATCGTCTAGTTCAGATTCAAATAACAAGTGAAATCTAGGTGGACTCCTCCTTGGGTGTCATCTTTATCAATTGCTTCTCTTCGAGTTTTCTAAATTTTCTCTTCTCTTTAATTAAATTAGTTAATTAGTTTAGATAATTAGTTTAATAAACAAACCTTTTTATTCCTAGGTTAAATAATAAAAAGATAGTTATTACTAGTGCTTTTGGTTCCCTTAGGTACGATATCCCGGTCTTGCCATTACTATACTATTTTTCGATAGGTGAGCTTGCCTTTTCATCGTGATAATAGTTAGTCTAGGTTTGATCTTTATTATAAATATTTATTACTTGTTAGAATCACACGATCAATGTCCCTCCACGACATGAGGACCCACCGTCTCAGCCACCACCCTCCCATCGTCCAGTCCATGCGATGGCTTCATATTCTCACATCTTTGAGCGCCTCACTTGATTTGAGTAGCAGTGTTTTCAGCGATTTGATAACATTGATGCTACCCTACAGCAGATTTGTCAGCACCCCTACATCTTATTGCCACAACCACCTCGCGAACCATCCAGCGATGATGATGTTTAAATATTTTATTTCACTTTATCTTTATTTTTATTTTTATTTCTATTTATCAATGTTCTTATTATTTTCACTTTTAACTTTTCATTTTATTTCCTTTTTGCTACTATTTTATATTTAGGTTTTATAAACAAATTTTAATCTCGACTAACTCTTTATGAGTAATTATTCTTCCTTATATCCCCTAAAAAGTTCCTAATTTTATCACAGTTATAAAGAGCTACTAAGCTTACAATCACTTAGGAACTTCAAACTCCACTGGGAAAGGTTCTCCATGACTGCCATGCCCTACTTGACCATGAGATATAATATTCTTTTGGTGCAGCACTTGTGGAACCCAACCTCTACCACCACCGGAGTATCCTCCTCCACTCTACATAACTCCAAACTAGGGAGTTCATTCATTTAACATTCAGGAAGTTTCACTTCTCTCCCTATCTTATGATCTTATATATATAATTGCCACTAACTTTATCTTTGTACATTGAGGGCAATGCACATCTTAAGTGTGGGGGGTAAAATTATATCACTATCAGAAAAATCCCTGAATTTTGTCTTGTTCTCTTGTGAATCTTTCATATCATTTTTAGGATGAATTTTGATTAAATTATAATTTTTATTGATATATCTTAAATTAAAACATAGGAATTCATGCATTGATTATTTAAACTTTAAGACATTAGAAATTAAGCATGATAAGTTGATTTTTGAGAAGTTAAAACTTTAGGATGTTTTCCCAAGTTTAGGTATCACCTTGAATTGAAATCGACAGTTTTGAAAATCAAAAAGCCATAATTTTTATGAGATTTTGAACCTTTAAATAGCATTTATTATGTCTTTCATACTCACTTTTATTATTGCTTGAGTGTGTCAATATCGAATTGTTATTCTAGAACTTGCTTGATTATGCATGTCAAGACCACACCATTTGATTTGATATGTCAAGATGATAGAGGCACTTAGGATTAACCCACTCATGCCATGAAAAGCCTGCCTTCACAATTAACCCTTAGTAAACCCCTTTGAGCATAACATCCCATTCCTTGATTTACCTTTAATATTAACTCTTAACTCATTATTGTTGAAATCCCCTCAATTAATTCGATCCCTATTTTTGTTGAGATTTGATTTGAATAAATTGCTTAGCTATGTCTTGTTCTTAATAGTTAGTCTATGTTATTTAACTTGTTCTAAAAAAACATACATATTTACATATTAGTAGTGATCTTTTATTTTTGAGCTTAAGTATTTAAATTCCATATTCTGAGAAGAAGCTCTGTTGTATGCAAGTGAGGATCAAATATTTTTCTAGTTAAGTAATTTTTCAATTCAATCTCGATTCTAACCTTTTCTTTCAGCTTGTGACCACACCCCTTAACCAAGCCTCGTTACAACCCTCTAAAGACCTTTTGATTTATGTATCATCTCAATTTAAAGTGGTGGAGATTTGATTTTCATGCAAGCCTATGGTAATAACTTTTCGTATTGATTGTTGAGTACTAATTTCATTGTCCTTAAACACTTCGAGTGATTTGAGTGAATTTTTAGTGAGGATGTTAAGGTTTGTGAAATTTTGAATAAAAGGTGATTACTGAAATAAGGGGAGATGCCTATATTTTTCATGATTAAATGCTCAACTTGAAATGTTTGAAACTTTAATGTCCTTCTAAGTTAAATTCTCAATGTATGATACTTATGGATTATCTTGAGATATTATTGATAGGAATTATATGTTGAGAAAAAGGAATTCTTAACTTTAAATTGAGGATTTTGCTTGAGGACAAGAAAAAGTTTAAGTGTGGGGATATTTGATAAACCGTAATTTTTACATATTTTTATCCCATACTTAACACATTTATGAATGATTTCTCCTTAGATTTGGTGAATTTGAAGCTCCTAATCCTTTAATTTCATGTTTTATACTTAGGTGAGCATAGGAGAGCGAAAAGAACAAGAAACGGGCCAAAAATAGAGAAAATGGGCTGACGTGGGAGAACAACACATCCTGGACTACCTCACATGGGCAGAACACATGCCCGTGCCATTCTAACAGGCTCGAATATGGACTAAAAAAACCTTAGCACGGGCGTGTTGATCCCTCAGCCTTGACCACGGCCTGAAGTAATCGCACACGGGCGTGTCACACTGGTGTGTCCCTGCCGAGCCCTAGCTAAGTTCTATTCGGAAAAGGGCAAGTTTGAGGGCTTGGGGGCATTCAAAAGCCTATTTAAACACCCTAGAAGAGGACTAAAGGGGAGACGAAAAGTAGGGAACAAGGAATTACTCCAAGAAAGCTGATTGATCCATCTCAGAAGCCAGATTCATCATAAGACTGGAGATCTCTCCTTAATTCCCCTTCAGGAGTTTTGGGTTTTCTTTATGTTTGGTATTCATTACTCTTTTGAGATGTTTTCCTATTTAGTTATGAACTAAACCCCCTAAATACCTAAGGGGACTGAAACCTAAGACGAATCTTGTTCTTATTATCTGAATTGTATGACAAATATTTAACTTGTTCTTAATTATGTGGTCTAAATTCTTGTTTCGATATTTCAGGATATTGATTCAAGTTAATGCTCTTATTTGGAGGATGAATAGTCCCTATCTAAGAGTAACTTTGTCATAATTAAGCAGAGTTGATTGCGCGCCTAGAGATAGGGTGACAAGATTTTACCGGATTAGGGTGAAACCTAATAAGGGGATTCATAGATCGAGTTAATGCAACCTTAGGTTGTTAATTAGAAAGAGATTTCAATTATTCAACCTAGGGTTAGACATTATTAGTCTTGAATAGGGATAATAACATAACTCAGGGATTTCTACGGAACAAGTTAAACGAATAAATCGTCTGATTCAGAGTCAAATAACAAGTGAAGTGTAGGTGGATTTTTCCTTGGGTATTGTCCTAAATTAATTGTTTTTCCAAAAGTATTTTCCTCAACCTATTTTCTGTGATTTCTTAGTTTACATAATTAGTTTAGATAAACAAACCCCTTTTATTTTTAGGCTAGATAATAAAAAGACAATTAATACTAGTACTTTTAGTTTCTTTACGTTCGACAATCTGGTCTTGCTAAAGCTGTACTACTGTTCGATAGGTACACTTGCCTTCATCATGATAATAGTTAGTTTCAAGAATGATTAATTATAAATTTATAAAACTTATGATGAATAATCACAATCAAACAATTTAACAAGGTCACTGTTAAGAACAAGTACCCGTTGCCAAGGATAGACGACTTGTTCAACCAACTGAGAGGAGCCACTATATTTTCAAAGATAGATTTGAGATCCGGCTACTACCAGTTGAGAGTCAAGGAGTCAGACGTGCCTAAGACTGCCTTCAGGACAAGGTATGGTCACTACGAGTTCCTGGTGATGCCTTTTGGACTAACAAATGCTCCGGCTGTGTTTATGGACTTGATGAATAGGATATTTCAGCCATACTTGGACAAATTCATTGTTGTATTTATTGATGACATCCTAATTTACTCTAAGGACGAGATTGACCATGCGAAGCATCTCAGAACGATTCTACAGATTTTTCGGGACAAACAGTTGTATGCTAAATTTAGCAAGAGTGAGTTCTGGCTCCTAGAGGTTGGATTCCTTGTCCATATTGTTTCGGGTGATGGCATCTGAGTGGATCCGAATAAGATCTCTACTATTATCGAGTAGAACCCACTGAAGAACGTAACCGAGGTTAGAAGCTTTTTGGGCTTACCGGTTACTAACGATGTTTTGTGAATGGATTCTCCATGATTGCAACTCCAATGAAGTGATTGCTACAAAAAAATGTCAAGTTCAAATGGACCAAAAAATGTCAGCAGAGCTTTGAAAAGTTGAAGGCGTTGTTGACCGAAGCCCCAGTTTTAGTCCCATCTGTGGTGGGAAAAGAATTTGTAGTTTATAGTGATGTATCCTCAAATGGACTAGGCTGTGTACTCATGCAAGAGGGCAAGGTGATAACCTATGCTTCTCGGCAATTAAAACTACACGAGAAGAGTTACCCGATGCATGACCTTGAGCTTGCCGCTATCATCTTTGTCTTGAAGATTTGGAGGTATTATTTATATGGTGAAACATGCCTTAAATTCACCGACCACAAGAGTTTAAAGTACTTGATGACTCAGAAAGAATTAAATCTAAGGCAACGGAGGTGGTTGGAGTTAATAAAAGACTGTGAATTGATTATTGATTACCACCAGGGAACGGCAAATGTAGTCGCCGATGCATTGAACCGAAAGTCCTTGTTTGCTTTGAGGGCTTTGAGTACGCAGTTGGCGTTGCTTGATGATGGTTCGGTATTGGCAGAGTTGGGAGCTAGGCTGACTTTTCTTTAAGAGATTTGTGATGCCCAGATTTATGATGAAGAGTTGCAAGCCAAGGGAGCTCAATGCGAAGCAGGTATTGAAATAGATTTCTGGATTGATTCCAATAGTTGCTTGATGTTTCGAGATAGGGTCTGTGTACCCAAAGCTAAGGAACTTATCTAGAAAATTTTGCAAGAAGCCCACAATAGTCGATTTTCTATTCATCCGGGAAGTACCAAGATGTATAATGACTTTAAGAAAAAGTATTGGTGGAACGGCATGAAAGGAGACATCTCTAATTTTATATCGAAGTGCTTGATATGTCAGCAGGTCAAGGCTGAACACTAAGTGCCTTCGGGTTTGTTGCAGCCTATCATGATTCCCGAATGGAAATGGGATAGGATCACCATGGATTTTGTGACCGAATTACCGATGACCCTGAAAAAGAAAGATGTTGTTTGGGTTGTAGTAGACAAATTAACGAAGTCGGCTCACTTCATTCCAGTGTGAACTGATTACTTTCTCGACAAACTGGCTGACTTGTACATATCTGAGATAGTAAGGCTACATGGAGTACCGTTGTCGATCATTTCGGATAGAGACCCAAGATTCACTTCGAGATTTTGGAAGAAATTACAAGAAGCCCTGGGAACGACGTTGAGTTTTAGTACGACATTCCACCCAAAGACGGATGGTCAATCTGAAGGGATGATTCAAACTCTAGAGGACATCTTGCCGTGCTGCGTCCTTGAATTTCAGGGTAGTTGGGAAAAATATTTGCCATTGGTGGAATATGCCTACAGCAACAATTTTCAGACAAGCTTAAAGATGGCACCCTATGAGGCATTGTATGGCCGGAAGTTTCGAACTCCATTGTATTGGATGGAACTCAAAGAAAACCAGATTCACGAGGTTGATTTAATTAAGGAAACGAAAGAAAAGGTTAAAGTAATCCGTGACTGCTTGAAAGCGGCACGGGATAGACAAAAGTCTTATGCTGATTTAAAAAGAAAAGAGATTGAGTTTCAAGTTGGAGACAAAGTATTCTTGAAAGTGTCTCTATAGAAAAAGGTTTTGAGATTTGGCCGAAAAGGTAAATTGAGCCCTCGATTTATTGGGCCTTATAAGATCATTGATAGAGTTGGACCATTAGCCTATTGGTTAGCATTACCCGTCGAATTGCAAAAGATTCATGATGTTTTCCATGTACCCATGTTGCGTAGATATAGATCAAACCCCTTTCACGTGATTTTGCCGACGGATGTTGAGATTAGTCCGGATATGACTTATGGCGAAGAGCCAGTCAAGATTTTGGCTCGAGAAGTCAAGCAGTTGAGGAACAAGAATATCGCTCGGGTAAAAGTACTATGGCATAGACATGGGGTGGAAGAAGCCACCTAGAAACCTGAGGAAGCCATGAGAAGCCAATATCTAAATTTGTTTTTTGGTAAGACTTTTGGGGACGAAAGTCCCTAAGGAGGGAGAATTGTAACATCCTAAAATAGGGCCTAGTCAAAATAGTGGTCTCGGGACCACAAATCCGAAGTCAAAAAATTATTTTATTATTTCGATGTTATAACATGATTATATGATTACATGAAAAATTTGGTGGGTTAATTTTAGCGATTAATAGTCCAATTACGAAAAAGGACTAAATCGCATAAAGTGCAAAAGTCCCAAATTGATAGCCAAATGTGTCAAATAGCTAGAGAACCTAAATTGGGGGTCTTTAAAGGGAAATTAAACCATTTGGAGAGGCTTGGCCGACCATGAGACAATGAAATTGGAAAAGTCAAAGTTAGTTGGCCAATTTTGAATAAAATAAAGCCTAAGAAAAGGCTATCATCTTTTTGTCTCTTCATTCCTTCTTCCCCCACCGATTTTTACTCAAGAAAGTGTCCATGGAAGCTTAAAAATTTTAGCAAACTATATCCCTCACAAGTAAGTGATTTTGATAGTTTTCATGAATGATTTTTACATTTTTGTACTCTTTATAACATGAGCTTTCAAATGAGGGTATTATTTTGCAAAATGATGAAGAGTTTTGGGTTTTGCCATGAAAGGGTTTGCAAATTTTACTGAGTTTTTATGGAAGAAAATAAGCCTTGGTTGTTGAATGAGCAACTTTTGTGAATGAGTTTCCATGGAAAACCTCTATAGGACTATTTTGCAAAGTTTGTGAAATAAGTGATAAATGTGTGAAATGGTGGGAATTTGTAAGATGTCATAACTATAAGAACTATTAGTCTAGGCTTGAGTGATTAGAAAATGCGATAAAAATTGAATTACGAGACCGAGGGTAAAATCTTAATTTTAGCAAAGTTTAAGGGCAAATTGGTCATTTTGCCCTAGGATGAGTTATGGACTAAAAAGGAATAAAATGTTGTATTGATAAAGTTATTTTGCTGATATAGACCCCGAGAGGCCAATTTTGAAAGTTGACCGAGAAAAGCGAAAGGTTTCGGAGTAATCAAAACCCGAATCCGAAACGATCACCAAGTAAGTTCGAGTAACTCGAAGTAGACTCTTAATATACTTAAAATACGTATTCATGATTGTATAAAAATTGTGGATGTTTATTGCATGTTAATTCGTGAGAATTGATAAAAAGGACAAAATGGGTATAAAATGTCCCAGTGGAATGAAAAAGGTTATCCGATAGATTATCTCGAAAATGAATTGACGGTAAAAAGGATCTAACCTGGACGGGTGTTCCTAAAATGATCTAGCCTCCCGAAGAATATGTGTGCATCATGGATTTAGCCCAGACGGGTAATTCGATTAGGGTCTGAATTTAGCCTGGACTGGTAATTCAAATCCGAGCTCATGAGAGTACATGTCCTTGTAAGAGATTTAGCCTGGACTGGCAATCCCGACATCTACTCTATGAGTTAAACTATGGGGAAATTTAGCCTGGATTGGTAATCCTGCAGTAAGTAGCAAGGTTCGCGGGAGTGCGTACTTTAAAAGATCACTCATATGAATTGACGGGAAATAGGATATGCATCGGGATACCGATAATTCCAATGGGACTAATATGAGATATAAATTGGGAATAATGTAATAATGAGCTCAACTAGATTGTTATTGTCATGCAATGCCATGAGACTAACTTAATGGTTAAGTGCATACATTAGAGAGACTATCCTATACTTGTTTGGATTGAATGCTTAAGATGGTTGTATGCTAAATAATCGGTAAGTTTACCTTCCCGTTTTTTAGACTTACTAAGTACGTTAATGCTTACCTCCCTCTCTTTCCCTCATGTCCTTCAGAGCTCGTGGACTCGTGAAGATTAGAAGACATTTGGAGCATTGTCATCTTTCATTTTCTGTTAATGGCATGTATAGGTATCTTGATTATTTTGCTTTGTATGTGTCATAGAATTAGCCAAAGAAATGGCTCATGAATGTCATGTTGATTTGTTTTGTATAAGGCCATGAATAATGGTCAATATTCATTTTGATAAGTATATACAATTGATGATATCTTCATGAAAGAGTAAATGTTGTTTATGGTTTGGTGTTCATTGGAATGGCCATGAGTGCCCTATATAGGTTGTTTTGGTGTTATCCAGGTTGGTGCAAGTAAGGGTGACAAAGACACTTAGTAAATAGCCTCATTTTTTGTCCACACGGGTAGACACACGGGCATGTGTCTAAGCCGTGTGTCCCCTGCACGTAAAATTTTCAAGTCAGTATGCATGGTAGTAAACACACGGTCAGTGAACACGGGCGTGTTCCATGGCCGTGTGCCCCTAGTTGATGAGGATGTCACAAACAGAGAGCTCCACAGGCCATAGAAATAGGCATGTTGAGGCCGTGTGAGAGAGACGGGCCGGGGACACGGGCGTGTGTCCAGGCCATGTGAAGTCTGCACTTAAGTTATGAGAAATTGTGATAATAAATTAGCCACACGGGTAAGGGACATGAGCGTGTCCTTAGGTGCTTAGGCCGTGTGAGACACACGGGCCATCAGCACGACCATGTTGAGATGGTCACACAGGCGTGTTGCCCTTCCACACGGACGTGTGTCCTGTTTTAATGGCAAAGTTTTCATAGTTTGTTTAGAGACCCGGGTTGGACCCGAATAGTTTCCAACGGTAAATTTGGGGTCCATAAACCCATAATAAGAAGTTTAAAGTAGAAGTTGAAAAAGCTTTAAATTGGACCGAGTCTCAGTGACTTGAGAATGATTGTGTGTATGAGTTTAAGTTAGGTAACGCCTTGTATTTCGCTCTGATGTGGGTTACGTATGGGGTGTTACAAGTACACTAGGGATTTCGATAGTCCCACAACAAGGAACGGTCAAGAACAAAGAAGAGAAGAAGAGAAGCACACTATCTAGGCCTTGACAGGGTTTGGCCAAAGAAGAAACAAAGAGCAAAGAAGAAAAGAATCAGTTCCCCAAGCAAGGCTCAAAAACCAAAGCGAAATTGTGAGAAGAGGGCTAAAGATATTCGGCCAAAAGGGTAAGTTACCAAAAGAGAAAGAAAGAATGATGGACAGAAATTAGTGCACTAGGGTTAAGGAGCAGAGAAGAATCGGTGAACCAACGAATCCCCTACGCAAATCAACAAGGAATGGCTTACAAACAAAAACGCAAGGAAGAAAAAGAACCAAAAGTTGCTAAAGCTGAAAAATGAAAGCAGTTTCCCAATTTCAAAATTGAATACTCTTCAGTATCAAGAGTCCACCCACGACACTAACACTCCCTCTCACCCATCACTCCTTGATTTCCTCTTACAAACTCTCCCCACATCCCCAAACCGGTTACCATTCAAATTCCCTCCTCATCCCCTAACTTTCAGCTATACACTCCCACACAACCACTCCACCAACAGAGTTTTGATCAACCTCAATCACTTTCCATGCGAGAGGAGCAAAATTTTACCCCTTTGTTTATAGAGCAGCTCGAACTCAAGACCCCAAGACTCACACCACACGCCACTTGCCATCTGACTAGCAAGCCCTTCATGTCGCATAACACTCCCATTAATTTAAAAGTCTTTTAGCGTTAAATAAGGGTTTACTCAATGAGAAGCCAAAACTGCTAAAACCTAGGTTTGAATCCAGGTCTTCTCACAACACTCAGGACCCTTAACCAACACAGCATGCAACCCACATACAACATAACATGTAATTAAATTATTGAACATTTGGGGCGTTACATAATGTTCATAAAATAACTCAGATATCATTGAGAATTCAGACAACACCTTCAATCCTATTCGATCAGAGTAATAATTCACAACAGTTTTGGATACAGAGCTGTTCAAATACACAGCAGATTAAATATAAAAATAAATTCAGTTACAAATACAGATACAGATGCAGTTATCTTACCCCCGTCCATAACACACCATCTCCGACCAACCCAACACTAGTAGGTACATAATACCCATCCAGCCTTACACACCTCATAGTGTCGGTACAACATGTTGCAGTGTTTATAGTCTCACTGCCAGATCAGATATAATTACAAGTGATTTGACCATAAATCAGTACAGAACACTTTCTTTAATTCATAATTCCCGCCCTATGCAAATGCAGTGAACAGATGACCAATATATAGATATGTTCATATAGTACTAGTATAACAGAGGGTTGAATTTCTTACAAATTGTCTTATACGGGTATGTAGCACTCGTCTATAGTCATGATAAAACATATCATACGGTTCAGTTTGTTCATACATACCTTACAGTCAGCTTACACTCACCTCATACAACAATTATGGCGTTAACAGAAATTTGACGATTCGGGTTCATATGCCCGTGTAACTCAACACGATTTGGTACATAGCTGTATGGTTGCTTATGTGCCCCTTATTCACCAAGTCAGTGAGTTACACGGTCTGGGCACATGCCTATGTGCTGCCTGTGTACCTCACATGGTTCGGCACACACCCGTGTACCTCACATGGTTCGACACACGCCCGTGTCCTCTACCCATGCATCCTTGATACATAAATAATGAGGCACACGGTCTGGACGCACGCCCATGTGCCAGCTCGTGTAACCACTGCACCATAATATCTCAGACACGGCTTACCACATGCCTGTGTAACTCGTCTATGTGTCTTAAATTCGAAGTTAGTTAGTTACACAATCCATTACACGGCTTTCCACATAGCCTGCATACACGCCCATTTGGCAGCCTGTATGTCGTCGAGTATCCTGTTTTCGATGACAAAAATGCAGAAGAAAAGGGTTTCGATGCCCCACTTGAAAATAACGACAACTTTGAAGCAAGCCTGGGACTCTCAAAGCCTAGAAACTGAAATTTCAACTACTCAATTAACAGAAATTCAAAGAGATAGTTAAATCGCAACAATAGTCAACACTAAAATCTTCAACGCCCAAACTCAGAACAAACAAAACTTACTTACCAGAAGTTCAACAGCACACACTCGAGTGCTAGACAACAAGAGAAGCGTTAGGCATCTTTTAACCTTCCCCTATGCTTTTGTAACCACAAGTAAACAAAACAAAACAAAACCAATCAACACCCTCACTTCGGGATTTCAAGAAGTTCACAATTCATACATAACAACCAAAATTACCACGATTAAATCTTACCTTTAAGCACCAAAATAACCAACGGTACGACACGATTCAACGATTAACCTAACAGAACGTCATACGAAGAGAAATTCAAGAACGATGCCAAAAAAAAAGAAGAAAAAGGAAAATAAAATAAAATAAATAAAAAATAACAGTGAAGGAGAAAGAGTTAATGTAAGAAAATTCATTTAAAATCTTAAAATTGGTATTTACAAAGAAGTGCAAAAATAATATTCCTTAGTGCACATGCAGAGATTCAAACATAGAACCACTAACACAAATAGATGCTTAACCATTGAACCAGTAGGCTCATTCTTAAGACCTCAACGCACAGAATCTAACTTAAGTGATACTTGCAAGTCTAAAAGTTCAATTAAAGAATATGCAGAACTTCAAAAGATGCGACTCGGACCTCAAACCTACAATAAGCAACCATAGCACATTACCACAGAAACACCCACATTTCCATTGACATAACCTAAAAAAAAATACTCACATTTTTGGGGAGTTACAAATTTAATTATCAAGAAAGAATAAGACTTCCATGCTTATCAAATTACCTCAAAGAAGTTGATTGGGAGACTAAAATCTCTTAGTCGACTCATGCTACTATTTTGTCAAACATGTCATAATCAAATGGAGCATATTCAACTCAATCGAAACTTGTATAAGACCCAAACGATGAACCAATTAGATAAACAGATTCGTTATAATGGTACATTAAACGAGCAACAACAACTTCCCAATAAGTAAGCAGAGAATTTAACCTACATTGAATGACTATTCTATAGTTTTATCATATAGCGTCGTGACATGTACCAACATCTTGGTTTGCCTTTACTTTCCCAACTAAAAGCATTCAAATTCAAACAAGGCGGTAGAAAATAGGCCAGGCAAATAAGTTTCAAACACCTGCACGTAGACAAAAAAAAAAAAAAAAAGTGTCCTTTCGTTAAGAAAAAAAGGGTCATTCAAATAAGGAAAATTGAATTGTAGTGACAATCACTTCGAAATTGAAAATGTGGTTGGAACTGGACTAAATTTGTGGGTTTGGTTGATTAAATTGACCGGTCGGTATATTTTAAGTAAATTGTTTGAAATTACAATTGAATCTAAAATGGAACTGATTAATAGGTCAAAAAATCAGTGAAATCAATTTGTTATATTTATTTTCCAATAACATAGTTTTGGTCCAAATCCTTAAAATCTTACCCAAGTTAAAATAAAAATTAAAAATAAAGAAAGAAAGAAAGAAAAATGTACAGAAACCAAAACCTAAATGAATCTATGGAAAAACTTATTTTTCAATCAGATTTGATTTGGAGTCGAATGAAAAGAATGAAATTATAAAGATTTTCAATTTAAAATAAATACTAAGTTTTAGATGAGTTATGAATTCATCTAAAAAATTTTAAAAAAAAAAATTGATGACTTTTGTTTGAGCTAAAGATAAACAACTTTTAATGTATTAATGTGTATCGGTGTGTATGCATGTGCCATTAGTTCAAATACTTTTTTGCTTGCTGCCATTTAATATTAAATTGTACTAAATTGTTAATGTCTTTTTAGTTAATGAAATATATACCTATATTTGTGAAAATTGCATGGACACTGGTGCTTAAGTGGACTTTGTTAATGTGTTTATTGCTTGAAATGATTTTAATTAGTAGGAAGATATTGAATTTTATATGTATCTTTACTTAGTCTAGAATCATATCATGTATATATAATATAAAAGAAGTAACAAAAGTATTTATGAAAACATTGAGTTTTAAGTTAGTTTTTTGAGTTCTAAAATATTTCCCTTTTTAGTTATATATAAGGTGAGTCTCATTCTTAGAATTAAATTTTAAATATTATTGTAACAGTTCTATAGTTAGGGGAGTCGGAAAGTGCATTCTCAGGACTCCGTTCTCATAAATCGGAAAAATATTTATGAAGTTAGTTGTGTAGTCAATTAGATTTTGATTAAGTGAATTTGCATGAATTAAGAGTTATTAATGTATAAGGATTAAATCCCGTATAGGGTAAAAGTTGAATTATAAATTAAAAATTTATTAAAAGACTAAAGTAGCAAATATACATTTGCTTTATTTAGTGGACCACATTAATGAAATATATATATAACATATATGCAACCTTATTATGTATATTATAATAGTTAATAAATTAAAAGTTAAAAGGTATGTATATATGTTTTATATAATATATAATAAATGAAATTATAAAAGAAAGAAAGTGGAGAAATGTGAAAGAAGACATGCAAATTAAATAGAAAATAAAAGAAAGAAAAAGAAAGAAGAAAAGAAGAGAAACGTACGGCCACAAGGGTTTAAAACTTTTCAATTTCAATTGGTTAGTTAATTTAGTCTTTTTTTTGTAATTTTTATGTTTTTGGAATCCTGGTACTTAAGGCTAGCCAACCCGTGTTGTAATTTTCGGTATTGTTTAGAATGTTAGATGTTACTATTGTTGAATAGATTAAGTATTAGGGATTAAATTGATAGATTTTTAAGTGAAAAGTGAAAAAGGACTAGATGGTGAAGTTAATTCTTGATTTTGAGTAATAGGCACTAACTTGTGAAAAATTTGAAATTCATGGGTATAATTGAAAATAAGGAGTTAAATTTAGTTTAAAGTGAAGTTAGTATGAAAATATAGAGCTAAATTGTGAAGATTAAAAATTAGTCTCAGTTTAAGGGCTAAATTGAAATTTAAGCAAATATTGAGTAAAAATTAAATATTCAAGGTGGAATTGAATTTTGTTGCATTGATGTATTTTAATTGTTTTAATTCCGTAGCTAACATCGTACCGGAATCCTCGACTAAAAAGGGGAAGGATAAAATCGACATCGAATAGCTCGGAATCCATGGTTTGTGTTTCTATAATCCGAACTAAGTTGTAAATTATTGCATTTTGAATTATTGCATATGGTAAGCATTAGAGGTGAGAATTAATGTGCTTTTTAATTGAATTGAATTCATTGTTGATTGAATTGAATTGATTTGGCATATGTTATGAGTGTATTGAGAAATTGGAAATTGGAATGAATATATGTTTAAATGTGATAATGTGCAAATATGAGAATTGGATATTGATTGTATTTGAAAAATGAAATGAAACCCTATTAACTGTATCGGGCTAAGTCGGATATGGATGGCATGCTATAGGATAGGAAGAGTTCAGGGATTTCTTCGACTTTGAGTTGATGAGGCACTAGGTGCCAATTTGCTTTGGTTTAATCGATGAGACACTGAGTGTCAATTTATATAGCGCTGGGCACAATTATTACTTCTGATTTATCCAATGAGGCACTGGGTGCCAAACTGGTGTGTTGGTTGGATCCGTGTATCCGTTCGAGTCGTGTTAATAGGGGTAACTAAATAATAATGTTCTATAATCAATATTGAAATGGCATGGTATGTGAAATGGAAATGAGATAATGAATTGAAACACGAAAAATGAGATATGTTGTGATTAAATGAAATACATGAGCTATGTACTCATGAATTGAATATGGAATGGATAGTACCATTGTAAAAACAAATGTGGATTGATATGTGAAAAGATATTTATATAGCAAGTGAAGTGAATTGAGATATATGTTAAACAAATCAAATATAATAGGTATGTAAAAATTGAGTATAGTATGAAATGATATGGTAACATGCATGAATTTGAAATGATGGTATATGGTAATTGTAAGCTTAGACAATAGTATGTTCCTATAATTCAAATTATGAATTATTGTATCATTATGTCTTTAATTGTTTGGATTATAGAAATATTACTAAGTTTTACTCAATGTACGATTTTGTTTAACATACGTAGGTTAGGTACTTCTCTTTTGATCATCGACTCAGCATCCAACAACAATCTCGATCTTAAATGTGGTGATGTTTACCTTTTGTAATGGCATGTACCTAGGATGTGTTTGGTTGTTAGTGAATTTGGTATATGAGATGTATTTGAGTTTAAGTATAATGTTGGTTTGGTATATTAATAAACATATGTTTGTGTTTGAAGCCATAATCTGGCATGTTGTTTTGAACCAAGGCTTGTGAGGTGTATGTGAATTTAAGCTTGAAGTTTTAGGTGGTTATAAGCTAGGCTAAATTGAGTGATTTTGGTATGTTTTAAACTTTGATTTGAATGATGCATTCTTGATAGGTTTTGATGATATGAATATGGTACCAATGAGGGTACATTGGTTAAGCACCTAAGATTATTGTTTTGGCATACTTGGAGTATGTTTGATCATATTTCAGATAGGTTAAATGTTTGGTTTTTGAGTTGCTTAATGCCTAATCAAGTAGGAAATGGTAAACTTGTTGTTTAAGGTACATTTTAGGTCTACATGGCCAGACACACATGCGTGTAACTTGGCCATGTGAGATACACGACTGGGCGACACAACAGTGTGTCGTCTGTTGAGTGCTTAGGGAACAATTCAGCTAGGATACAGTCTGGCACACGGGCGTGTGAGGCCATTTTGAGAGTTACACAGCTTGGCACATGGGCATGTGGCTTGGCCGTGTGACCCAAGTTAGAGAGTTACATGGGCACGGACACGGGCTAGGACACGGCTGTGTGTCCATATTTCAAAAGTTACATGGCCTGAGACACGGGCGTGTGTCTCAACCGTGTGAGTCACACAGCCTAGCCACATGGCCGTGTAACCCCTACAGTTGAATTTTTCTAACTCTTTCCTAAATTTTCAAATGTTTCCGATTTAGTCATGAATCGTTTGTAAAGTGATTTTAAGGCCTCAAGGGCTTGAATAAGGAACGATATGCATGTTTAATGTTGGATTATGTTATGTTTATTGTAATGTTTTAAAATGAATAATTTAGGTTACATTTATTCGGTAATGCTCTGTAACCCTATTCTAACGACGGATACGAATTAGTGGTGTTACAATTATCTTTTACCATTAATAATAATTATGTATGATTTTGATGAAAAATAAATGGATTCTACTTTATTAAAATAATGATAGTCACTGAAGTAACAACTAATAAAATAATAGATCAATCAAAGCAATCATAACAAAAACTAAAATAAGACTAGAAAACTTCTAGGAGTCCCCATTGTCCCTAGACAGGAACCCTAACTGATCAAGTGATAGTCTCCTTTTCCTCAGAAACATGTTCACCTTTCTAAGCCCCATATCTCCCTAGAAGGTCATTCGTCCCATCCCAGCAATGCCTCCCTCATCTCACCGGAGATACATTCAACTTGTAAGGCCACCCTCTCGTTGCTAATCTTTGTTTTTTCTCTTCAAAATCTAGTAACTCTTCATCTCCTATGGTTCATTTCCAAAGCCCTAATTTCGACTCAATTAACCCTGCTTCTCGTTCCAAACCTTTGAGGATCGAGTGGATCCACCTCTCTTTTGTCTCGTTCCTTCTCTACCACGGTAAACTCCGACGCCTCTCTTACCAGGTATGATTCTTAACCCCTTCTTAACCCCTCAGCTGCCAATATGTGTGCCAACTAGTTACTTCCTTTTGTGACAAATAGGTACAACTGTCATTACCTCTTTTTTAATGCTTTAATATCTTTAATGTAAGCTCCGATAATCGATATATTATCATCAGTGGAGTTCACTTTTCTTACTACAGTGAGGGAATCACTTTCAATTACCATCTCTCTACACCTTAGATGTAACATCCTATTTTTTATCAAATTAGAACCGTGGTTTCGGGACCACAAATCTGAGGTCAAAATATTTATTTTATTATTATTTTAATGTTTATAGTATGATTGAATAATTTTGTGAAAATTTCGTTAAGAAATTTTATCGTTTAAATGGTCAATTTGAGAAAAAGGACTAAATCGTGTAAAATGTAAAAGTGATGTTCTATTAGCTAAAGGTGCCTAATAGCTATGGAACTTAAAAGAAGAGGTCCTTATGTTGTAATTAGACCATTAATAACATGAGTGGACATATATGGACATTAAATGGATGATATTAATGGTTTTCCATTAAGGTTATAATAGTAATTAGCATAATTATCATGAATTAAATAAAACAAAAACTATAATTTGATGGTTATCATCTTTTCTAGCCGAAAATTAGAAGGAAGAACACCATTGTTAGGGTTTTTGAAGGTTCAGTCATTGTTCTTGCTAAATTGTAAGTCGTTTTGACTCGGTTTTTAATGATTTGCAAAACTATTAAAGATTTTAAATGATTGTATTTTGAAGTTTCTTGATAGATTATGAATGGTTGTTGATAGTTAAACAAGTTTTGTAAAGTGATTTTTAGCGAAAATGCAAAATAGGGATTAAATTAAGAAATGTGTAAAGTTAGTGGTTAAAATGTGAAATAAATTAGATATATGGGCTGCTAGGGGCATAATGGTAATTTGGATAGCTTGGGTATATTTGGAATTTCATTAATTTGTGATTTCATGAAATAAGGACTAAATTGTAAAAAATGTGAAAGTTTAGGGGCAAATGTGTAAAATAGCCCTAATGTAGATTTTGGATTGAATTGAATGTATAGTTGATTAAATGAGTTAATTTTGAATATATTTAGATCAAGAAAAATGGAATTCAGACCAGGATCGGGGAAAAACAAAAGTTATCGACTAATCGACCTGATTCGCTGTTTTAATATCTGAGTTAAGTTCGTATGTAATAAGCACTGTTATAATTATGTTTTTAATGCTTTGATATTGCATAAATTGGATATACGGGACTAGTCATGTTTGACGACAAATCAGCTATATGTGGAACTTAGTGTGTGAGTCGACATAGCTTCGGCTATATATGGCACTTAGTGTGCGAGATCGAAATAGCTTTGGCTATATATGGCAATTAGTGTACGTGATCGAGATAGCTTTGGCTATACATGGCACTTAGTGTGCGATTTGAGATAGCTTCGGCTTTGTACGGCACTTAGTGTGTGAGATATTGAGTATTCAATGGTATTCCGAATATGTATAAGCTTGTTATGGATTGGTACAGGTATGTACATGCATAGTATGAGCTTTAAATCGAAGAAGTTACGAAGTTTACATATAAGCATATGAATAAGCATGTGAAAGGTTTGTTAGTAATCATGAATTCCATGTTAATATGTTTAAATTGACAAATGGTGTATTTGTGATTAGTTAAGTTTATATCATACGAGCTTATTAAGCTATGAATGTAACGCCCAGAATTTTGGGCCTAGAAGTATTAGGTTTTGAGCATGGTGCAAAAAGTTTTGTTTTTAGAGGAGTAAGCATTGTTTCTAGGCAGTAGGCTTTTAAATAAATATGGGAAAAAACGACAGAAAAGGGCATGCTGGTCTAGGGGATAAGAGGCGTGTCTTCTATACCTGAGGTCTGAGGTTCGAATCCCTGCATGCGCGAAGGGATTAAAATTTTACAGTGTTGGAGGGCTAGATTTTGTGTTTCATTAAAAGTCTGAATAGTGGGTGTTGGAGATGGAGTTTGAACTATGTAGTTCAGATCGATTAAGGGATTTGAGGAGAAATTTTAGGAGAAAATCAAGGGAGGTTGAGGAGAGAGGGAGTAGCATGCCGAATGTGAGATTTGCATGTTGCCAAATTCAGAATTTGATAGGAGTGGGAGAGGGAGCCGATTTTGGAACTAGTGGCTCTCAAGAATTCAGCTTGGGATGGTATTAACTCACATTTTCTCCCATTGCGCCAAATTTTTCACTTTGGATTTTCTGTTTCTGCCAACTGTTTTCTCTCTTGGAGACCGATTATTGTTGTGGGTACGACTAGTACCTTTCTTTTCTTTTTCTATTGTTTGTTGTTCTCCTTGGCCGAATGTTCCCTCTACTCCCCTCTCTGAAGTTCTTCGGCTTTTAACTCCTAATGCTTGACCGATTCCTTCTCCTCTCCCACTCCCCTCAATCGTTTCTTAGCTAGCTGATTCTCTTCTTATCTTCCCTCTCTCTCAATCATTATACTTGGCCGAATACTCCTGCCTCTCTTACCCTCACTGTGCCGACTTTCCTTTTATTGTTGTCTGTCGTCTCTATAGTCATTTCTATTCGTTAGTTTTGCATTTTGGTAAGTCTGATCTTCGGTATGGGTACATGATTCTTTTTTTCTTTCTCCCTCTTTGCCATGTTAGTCTTGCACTTAACATCTTCCTGTGCGGCCGTTTCTGATAGGGGTGCGAGTGTTCTTCTTTGCTTCGATCATTCTGGGTATATTCAGCTCTTGTGTGGTTGTAGGCCGATTGTCCCTTACCTGTAATCTTGACTTTGAGATTTTGGCAAGTAATATACATCTTGTGCAACTTTTCATTTGATTAATGTTTGATAAGGCCTAGTTGAGTGCAGGTAACCCCCCTAAGGTCTAAGGATTAGGCTCTTGCAACGAAGTTAGTGGGCGAGCTTCAATCAACCTATCTAGACAAGTGATAAGTAATTTTGTGATTGAGGGCTTTGATTAAGGTTCGCTTCAACTCGATTGTTAGGCTGCTAACCGAAGCTTTTGTTGAAATAGGTTGGAGTGCTCGTGGCCTAGTTACGCATTTTCACAATCAGGTGTGTAAGCACATTGCTTTAATCGTAAACCGACAAAAGCCAAAAAATATGACTATTGACGCTACACGAGCGTGCGCTCACTCGTGTGGTAATTCGAACGCATAAAACATGGGCGTTTGATCGTAGAGGCCACCATAAGCGATTTCATGGGCTTAGGCCATTTTGGACCATGTTAGGCCGAAATGGGCCGTGTGGGCCCTACTGGCTCGTGGGCCCCACATGGTAAACCACACAGATGTGTGGAGAATATTGGGCTAGGCTGTGTATTCCACACAGCCAAGGCCATTTCTGGGCTATGTGGGCCACACGGGCGTGTGGGCCTGCAATATAGGCTTTGGGCCCATTTTCTCTGTTTGACTGTTAAGGTTGCACGGGTCGCCTGTGACAACTGTGGACCTACTGTTGGGTC
Source organism: Gossypium anomalum (assembly GCA_025698475.1). Classification (NCBI taxonomy): domain Eukaryota; kingdom Viridiplantae; phylum Streptophyta; class Magnoliopsida; order Malvales; family Malvaceae; genus Gossypium; species Gossypium anomalum. The sequence continues at coordinate 27,159,538 of CM046966.1, forward strand.
AGTAAGTACACCTTGACCCTCAAATTGGTAAAATGATTGTTTTGCCCTTATGAGGTAAAATTACTATTTACCCTTATGTGGTAAAAGGACTGTTTTGCCCTTATGTGGTAAAATAACTGAAATGCCCTTACACGGTAAATTGACTGTTTTTCCCCGATGTGAGGTATTTATATATATGTACATGTATGACTATATTTTAGCTTGCTATTTAAACTTTAATGGACACATGTATGATTCTATGATATGAAATGACATGATTGTATGATGCATTACATGGGGATGGGTTTATTATGATTGGAGGAAGTGTACTGTACTGGCAGCTCTGCTGTAAATCACTGATGGCTTTAAGCCTATTATACTGGCAGCTCTGCTGCAAATACTGTTTAGTGCTGCAATCGGTGCTATTTTGGAGTGTAGGGATGGGTGGGTTGATTTTATCCCCACATGAAGTGTAGGGATGAACAAAGTAGAGTGTAGAGGCTGGTTGGGTATGACTTGCATCTTTGCTTAAACTGCATTCTTGCGATTCACATTACTACTCATTTCTTTATCTTGTAATGGGCCAAGGCCCAAACACATGACTGCTTCTGTATTGAGATGGGCTAAAGCCCAAAATGATATTGTCTCTGCTACTGATACGGGGATTAGACCCAGATGGTATTTGCTTATTGCATGACTGACTCTATGTTTACTAAGGGATTACACACTGAGTTTTCATAAACTCACCCTTCTACTTATTTGCGTAGGTAATCCTTAGGTGGATCGGTGCTGCGAGGGACTCGAAGGTGGCCACACAACTACTTACGCTCCTATATTTGTCTTTTAATTTATAAGTAGTTTAATTTGGGTGTTTTGTGTAATAAGGCCTCTCTGGATTTTATTTTTAATTTGGGGATTTATATTTTTTCGCTTTAACACTGCTAACAGTAGGAAAAACACGCGAGTTTTCAAAAAGATAAATGTTTTTTTCAAAAATACCACGAATACATAAACGGTTTTAAGAGCTACAGCAAGAAAACAACGTTTTCCAAGTAAACGCTAGTACGCAACTGTTTTAAAAAGCTTCCGCTACAAACAAGATTTTGAAATTTATAATGTTTTAATGTAAATACTTTTTGATAATAATGCAAGTTTTAAAACCATCTTTTAGATCACACGAAGAGGCTAAATAAAAATTGGGATTTTCAAACGAGATCATGCTTTATGAGAAACACTTCAATGTGACATTGCCAGATTCGGCCATAACGTCCAGGCCAGGTTTCCGGTGTTACAATAAAGCTTACTTTGTTTATTTTCCATGTCTTATAGTGATTTCAAAGCTAACTCGAATTCGGGGATCGTCGGAGACTACGTCACACTATCCAACCATCACTTTGGTACTTTTGATCTCATGGTTTGGTCATATGGCATGTATAGGATTTTAGTCATTTTGGTCTGTATCTTGGTAGTGAGTTTTTCCATTTAGAAATGGCTTATGAATGGTTATGTTTTGGTAATAATGTTGGTCAAATGAATTGCCATTGTAAATGTCTATATTTTGGTTTGTATATATATATAGCCATGGGTGATGACTTAACTTTGGTATAATTGGTATATTTGAATCATGTGTATATATATGCTTATGTTTTGTGTTTAATGAGTTGGTTGAGATGATTAATGATAATGGGCATATTGAGTATTAAATGGTTGATTTTTGAATTAGTATATTAGTGAAATTGAGCATAATAATGTATATTTATAAATGATCTTTTGATGTTTTGTGAAGATCTAGTTTGGCATGAAATTAGATGGTTTATTATGGTATTTTGTGATTTGTATTGTTGGGTAATGAAATAGTATGGAATATGTTTGGTATGAGATTGATTTAATGCCTATTATGCCTTGAGTTGGTGCTTTTGAATTGTAGTGTAGGTGCATGAAATTTGGGTGGCAAATTGGCTTGGTAAATAGCCTATTTTTGTCCACACAGGGCAGAGACAAGGGCATGTGTCTCAGCCGTGTGTGACACACGGTCATGTTGCACGGTCGTGTGTCCCCTGGTGTTGAAATTTAAATCAAGTTAGTATCCTCCATACGGCTTCACACACGGGCGTGTGACTTGGCCGTGTGGTATAAGTCAGTATACCCTACAGGTTTGGCACGGCCTAGCACAAGGCCTGGCACACGGGTGTGTGTGGCCTTTTTAGGGCACACGGGCTAGACACACGAGTGTGTGGTTGGCCGTGTGACCCAAGTCAGTAAGCTCACTTGTTTGGACACGAGCTGGGACACGGCCATGTGTTCCCATTTCGAATGTTCACATGGCCTGGCCACATGGGGGTGTGTCCCCTGTTTTGAGAAAAAATTTCCAAGTTTGCGAAACTTCCTTGAGTTTTACGTTTAGTCCCGAACCATTTCCAAAGTATGTTCAGGGCCTCGTAGGCTCGTATTAGGGACAAATTGATTGAGTTTGAATGATGAATGTAAGAAATGATGTTATGTATGCTAAATGGTTGTTTAATTGTTTCGTAAGTCCGGTAATACTCCATAACCCTATTCCGGCGTTGAATATGGGTGAGGGATGTTACATTAGATACGGACCTATCTGGGTCACCTGAAGGCATGCAATCGCCTCAATCGTGAAAGTCAATGGTATATGGTCATTCGAAATTATTACATTAATTACTAATTTTAAATTATTAAACATTCTAAATAACTCATCAATGCACTTTTTGTATTTGTATTATTAGTCTCTAGTACTCTATTTTGAATTATATTTTACTAATAACATAATTTACAACTAAGTTGATTAATTACCATAATAACATATAATGGATATATTTACCACCTATAATGTCAACCACTCATTTCATATTTAACCTTATTTGCTACATTTGTATTTGAAACCTGCTAAAAAATTCATTTTTAAGTAAATTAATGTCATACACAACAAAAAATACATTTAAAAAGTATGGGAAATAAAACCATAACAATTAAGGAATAAATTGTATCAAATAAAATTAGTATTCATAGTCCACCATTCTTCCTTCCATTTTATGTATGCATGAAGGATTATGAATAGGATTCCTCCAGTGATGATGAAACACAATGAATAATTATAAAAAAAAATTAGTTGCATTTTAAGGTTTTTTTAATCTTATTTTCCTATTTTTTAAAATTTTATTTTGCACCATTTCTTTTGACATGGTTTATTATCTACTTTTTTTGACATTAAGATAATAGAAGGGAATCATCCATTAAGGATTTGAAGAATTAATTTGATGCGAGAGCAATCCAACAACTATAGTGCGAAGTGTTAGTACAAAACTCTGGTGAGGAAAAATCTCAAACACATGAATGAAACTTGAACAGTAAATGAAGAAATAGGATAACGCTCCAAGGCATGCATCAAACCACTATCTTTAAGGTTATATTTGCCCCTACTTATATTCAGTGTGCAAAAGAGTTTCAAGAAAATCAACCTCGAGGATTGATGCGGTCGTTGAGAGCACCAAATATATCCTATTTCCTACAAAATAATGAAGAAGAACAATAAAGGGGAAGTAGGGTCGAATCCTCAAGGACCGGATTGCACAAATGCTTGTTTCTTGAAATCCTGGGCAGAATCGTGCCCAAGAAAACTTGCGTTTCTGGAAAAAAATAAAAAAAAGAATTAAAAATTTGATCTAGAAAAATAAAATAAAAAAAAATTGAAAGTCGAATTGAAATTGCAAAATTAAATAAATTACAAAAATAAAATGGAGAATATAAAAATAAACAGAGTTTGGGAAAAGAGAGTTTTTTATGTGGCGAGATTCCAGCCTCCGGTTGTCTCGATTCGCCTTGGATTCAATCTTTGGCTTTTAAGTAATCCTTCTCAAGCAGAATAAGCCAGTTATAGTGGAAGAGGACGCCTACAACCACCAGCTCCAAAGATTTAGACTTACAATTTGGCAGAACCTGACTCTAGCCAACAATCACTTTTGTGGGAATATCTTCTGCTAGATCATCACTTCCCAACGGCGAATACCACGCCATTTTGTCTCTTGGACTCGCCAACTTCTGATGCAAAAAGCCAACTAACCGACTGTGCAGCCTTCCCAAAACATACAAAGCGGTCGTTCCTTGCACAAGTTAAAAAGATCGCCTATTAAGGGGCATGGACGGAAGCGTCAGCCCCTTAATGCGGAGAAGCGATGAATACCCTATTGAGAAGGCTAGGTGAGGATTCTAAGCCTCATGAACCTTTTGGGGGGAATTTCAACAACCTTCGACTAGATTAGATTTAGTGGCTCATGATTTTTGGAGAAAAATAAAAAATAACGAAAAGGGAGAGTTTTTATTGATATATGAAAATACTACATTTATGAGGGAGAGAGTGTTATAGCCAAAGACGGACGAAATTTGTGTCGCTTCATCCCCTATTTATAGTACTAAGAAACCTAGCCTATTCTAATTAAATTCTAAAAGATAATTAAAGATAAACAAAGATAAATAAAATTAAATCCTAAAATTAGATCTAAATAATTATCCTTAATAATTATCCTAATATAATTAAATATTAAATAGAGTCTTGTGCTATAAAATCTCTTCTTTTGCACTTTTGCCCTTATGTCTTCCATACTTTGCATTTTCGGCACCACTTCTCTCCTACTTCGCATGTTGGCCCACTTTACCTCCAAAATCACGCTTTTCACCCTTAAATTTCCTTCTGCCTCTAATTTAGTCCCTAAAAGATAAAAGACCATAAATAGCTCAAATTAGTAGGACCATACTCAAAATAAACATGCAATTAGCACATAAAATATGTTGTTCTAGAGTATTATCAAGGATACAATGAAGCCGGTAACTATTTGTGTTTTGCACTGACGAGAATAGTTGATAAACCATAATTTGTACATATTTTTATCCCATGCTTAACACGTTTATGAATAAATTCTCCTTAGTTTTGGTGAATTTGGTGCTCCTAATCCTTTAATTTCATGTTTTATACTTAGGAGAGCATAGGAGAGCGAAAAGAACAAGAAACAGGCCAAAAACGGAGAAAATGGGCCGACTTGGGAAAACAACACGGCCTGAACTTCCTCACACAGGCAGAGCACACGCCAATGGCATTCTAACAGGCTCAACCACAGCCTAAAACAACCTCAGCACGGGCGTGTTGATCTCTCAGCCTTGACCATAGCCTGAAGTAATCGCACATGGGCGTGTTAGACGGGCGTGTCCCTGTCGAGCCCTAGTTAAGTTTTATTCGGAAAAGGGAAAGTTTGAGGGCTTTTAGGCATTCTAAAGCCTATTTAAACACCCTAGAGGAGGACAAAAAGGGAGACGGAGAATAGGGAGCAAGGAATTACTCCAAGAAAGCCGATTGATCCATCTCATAAGGCGAATTCATCATCAAGACTGAAGATATCTCCTCAATTCCCTTCAGGAGTTTTGGGTTTTCTTTATGTTTTGTATTCATTATTCTTCTGAGATGTTTTCCGATTTAGTTATGAACTAAAACCCCTAAATACCTAAGGGGGATGAAACCTAAGACGAATCTTGTTATTATTTTCTTAATTGTATGATAAATATTTGACTTCTTCTTAATTATGTGTTCTTAATTCTTGTTTGGTATTTCAAGATATTGATTCAAGTTATTTCTCTTAGTTGGAGGATGAATAGTCCCTGTCTAAGAGTGACTTTGTCATAATTAAGCAAAGTTGATTGCGCGCCTAGAGATAGGGTGACAAGATTTTGTCAGATTAGGGTGAAACCTAATAAGGGGATCCATGGATCGAGTTAATGCAACCCTAGGGTGTTAATTAGAAATAAATTTCAATTATTCAATCTAGGATTTGACGTTATTAGTCTTGAATAAGGATAATAACATAACTTAGGGATTTCTACGGAACAAGTTAAATGAATAAATCGTCCGATTCGGAGCCAAAATAACAAGTGAAGTCTAGGTGGATTTTTCCTTAGGTATTGTCTTAAGTCAATCGTTTTTTCAAAAGTAATTTCCCAATTCTATTTTCTATGATCTCTTAGTTTAGTTAATTAAAACAAACCCTTTTATTCTTAGGCTAGATAATAAAAAGACAGTCATTACTAGTACTTTTAGTTCCTTTGGGTTTGACAATCTGGTCTTGCTAAAGCTATACTACTGTTCGATAGGTACACTTGCCTACATTGTGATAATAGTTAGTTTCAAGAATGATTAATTATAAATTTATAAAACTTATCATGGAAAATCACGATCAAGTTTTTGGCGCCGTTGCTGGGGATCGAAAATATTAGAAACACTTAATTTTATTACTTTAGCCATTTACTTTTACTGCAATTTAATTTTGTTTTTATTTTTATTTACTAAATTTTATTTTTCTTTCTTCTGGCAAGTTCTTATAGTTTATAACTATGACGAAGAAATCGATCACACTGCTCGTAGAAACCAACGAGACATAAGGCGAAGCTTAAGATACACAAAGAAAGAGCAAGAGGACGATATCTCAACTACAACCAAGGAGATGGTTGGAAATCAGGAAAATCAGCTACCTCCTACGATACCCGCTGATATAGCAAATCAGATTCCTGCTCCTCATTCTATGTATGATTATAATTTAACAGGAACTGAGTCAAGTATAGTTAGGTCTGCTATTGCTGCAAATAATTTTGAACTGAAACCTAACACGATTTAAATGATACAACAATTTGTTCAGTTTGATGGTTTGCAGGGTGAGGATCCCAACACTCACTTGGCAAATTTTCTGGAATTCTGTGACACTTTTAAAATTAATGGCGTTTCTGATGATGCCATTCGTCTTCGGTTATTCCCTTTTTCATTAAGGAACAAAGCTAAACAATGGTTGAACTCATTACCACGAGGGTCAATCACTACTTGGGAATAAATGATCGAAAAGTTTTTATTAAAGTATTTTTTGCCAGCTAAGACGGCCAAATTACGTAATGATATCTCTTCTTTTGTGCAGATGGATTTAGAAACACTTTACGATGCATGGGAGAGATACAAGGACCTACTGCGAAGGTGCCCTCACTATGGGTTACCTCTATGGCTACAAGTTCAAACATTTTACAATGGTATGAATCTCTTGACAGGACAGATGATTGACGCAGCCGCTGGTGGAACCATCAATAACAAAACACCTGAAGAGGCTTACGAATTTATTAAGGAGACGTCACTGAATAACTATTAGTGGAAAGTCAAGAGGACTAAGCCAACCAAAATAGCAGGCGTTTATAACGTCGATTCGGTTATTATACTGTCAAATCAGGTAGAACTTCTAAATAAAAAATTTGATGGTTTACTTGGTTCTACACAGGTTCATCCAGTAATGCAATGTGAAGCAAGTGGAGGTGGATCAAGCAATTCAGAGAATCAACCCTATGGCCACAACATGGAGAACGAGCAATTAAATTACATGGGTAATAATCCTCGATCTCAAAATAATCCTTATAGCAATATTTACAATGCAGGTTGGAGGAATCACCCAAACTTCTCATGGGGAGGTCAAGGAAATCAGAGACCACCACCACCCTTAGGCTTCTAACAACCACCTTACCAACAAGAGAAAAAGCTAAACCTTGAGGAGATGCTATCCAAATTCATCTCGCTGTTAGAAACTCATTTCCAGAATACCGAGACAACACTTAAAAATCAATAAGCATCGATCCAAGGGCTCGAAACTCAGATAGACCAGCTGTCCAAACTAATTTCTGAACAACCACAAGGTAGTTTGCCAAGCAATACTAAACCTAACCCAAGGGAACAGCTCAACGCGATTAATGTTCAAAGTGAAGAAGGATCAGTTAAGCCTGAGCCAGAATCGAGGGAAGAATTGTGGTAAGTAAAGGTGAGGTAGGTCACAATGAAAACAAAACAGTAAGTATAGAATACAAACCTCGTGTGCCATATCCTAAAGCGACAAGGAAAGACCGCTCAGATGAACAATTTGGTAAATTCCTTAAACTCTTAAAAAATTACATACTAACTTACCATTTATTGAAGTTCTATCGCAGATGCCGAACGCAATGAAATTTTTAAAGGATCTTTTAGCAAATAAGCGGAAGTTGGATGAGGTGTCACATGTGGAGCTAAATGCAGTTTGCTCAGCTATTCTACAGAATAAGCTACTCAACAAATTAAAATTAGATCTAGGGAGTTTTACAATTCCTTGTTTAATTAGTAGTTTAGATGTTAATAATGCATTAGCTGATTTAGGGGCTAGCATTAATGTCATGCCTTACAAAAAGTTTAACCAACTAGGTCTTGGGAAACCCAAATAGACTAGGATGAGCATTTAGTTAGCAGATAAAACTATAAGGTTTCCTAGGGGTATTATTGAAGATGTGCTAGTTAAAATCGATAAATTTATATTTCCCGTTGACTTCGTTGTTCTAGACATAGTGGAGGATAACAACACTCCTTTAATTTTAGGAAGGCCCTTTTTAGCAACTGCTAGAATGATTATTGACGTTGGCATAGGTAAACTCACGCTTCGTGTAGGAGATGAAACAATCACCCTTCAAGCTCGCAATTCTGGCAACACATCAAAAATTGAAGGTGATTGTATAAACCATTCTACTAAAACTGACAATATGGTGCAACCTACTTTACAGGAAATGAGTTTGAAGGAAGTACATGAGCCATGTTCCAGCAACAATAGAGGACCTATTCATGAAGAACGAAGGTTACAAATAGAGAAGCTAGATGAATGGCAGACACATAAACCGAGAACACACGATAAACCAAAACTACGCCAGAATGAGCTCAATACCTCACCAAATCAACTTAAGGTTAGAGATAAAGTTTTACTAGATACCGTAGATCCTAACATTGTCACTACCAAACCGAATGAAGAAATCCCTCTCACTGTACTTAGCATCTTCCCATTCGGTATAGTCGAGGTAAGTCATCCCAAGTTTGGCACTTTTAAGGTAAACAATACCTACCTAAAACTTATTTTGATAAGATTGATAGCAAGAATAAGGAGTATAAACTCCTCGAACCGCCATGACCATTCAATGGAGAGGTAAGTCGAGCTTAGACTATAAATAAGCGCTTCTCGGGAGGCAACCTGAGCACTAATGGTCTTAACTTCTTTAAATTCTAGTGTTTAACACCTAACTTACTAACAGAGTTCTTAAATACAAGGTTATCATACTCACACGGCCAAGCACACGAGTGTGCTTAGGACCGTATGGAAACAGGGCAAAGATTTTTCCCAAACACGGGCTGCGATAAATGGCCACGGCCGTGGGTGATCCTTCCAAAACAACATGGGCGTGCGACACGCTCGTGTCTGGCACCCGTGGTCAAACCTGTTGACTTAACACGACCGTGGGCATATATACATGGGTGTGGGAGAAGTGAATGAAGCCAGACACGACCGTGTGACACGGTCGTCTGCATCAACACGCCCAAGGTACACGGGCATGGGTCGAATATCAGACGCACTAAAAATAGGAAAAACGCAAAACACACGGCCTGAAATTGGGGACGGGCATGTCTCCTGGCCGTGTGCCCCAAAATTTATAAATACCATGCACTATTCATTGTCTTCTTCACTCAAAAGCCCTAACTCTAGCCGCTGCAAGTCCACACGGCCTCCCTGCCATGCCTGTGCGCCACTTCCAACCCTATTTTTGACGCTCATTCTCCTTGTTCTAGCGTTTGTTTACTCTTTTCTCTTTTATTTTATTGATTTCTAATGCTATTTATCATAGTAATCTGCATGTTTCACGTTATTTTTGTCTTTCTATCACTCAAATTTCATATCTAGAGTGGTTATCATCTTTTTCATGTTGAAGTTCTTACTATTGCATGATTTATATGCTCCATTTGACTAGTTTAAAGTGAATATTCATGGTTAGGATAGTAGAAATATTCATGCTTTTTGTGTTGACGATTTTTCATCCATAAAATATGTTGCATTCCATAAAGTTATTTGCCATTTTTTTTCATGCTACTATAATGCCAATGCCACAAAAGTATTCCATAAATTGATTAGTTTGGTTAAGTTTGTTAGTGTTAGTAGTTGTGGCTGAAATTATTTATGATTTTTTTTAAAAAAAAATTGTTTTTGTTTTACCTTGACCATTCATCAAGACGAATTAATGGTTTTGATTTCAGGTATACCATGTTGTCTTCACGAGGAAAGAAAGCCACCGTCCCCGCTTCAAAGAAAAAGAAGGAGCGTCATCTTCCTCAGGTCCTACCGCGGAAATTCGTCACCCTTTCCTGCAGTTCCCCATTGGGCCCCAAGAAGAACTTTTCCAAATACTCCGGGCCCGACCTTTAATTGTGGGCCGCTGTATCGATTAGGCTGCACTAGAACAAGTCTAATTGGCTGATCTGATTCGGGCCCTTCTCACCACCGACCCATGGAACCTCTTCTTTGAGATCGTCGAGCTAACGTATCTCGAGCTCATAATAGAACTGTGCTTGACATTCTATCTTTAGACCGTAATGACGAACCATGATGATCCCGGCACAGTCCAATTTAGCCTTGGTGGTCTAGTCTACCAATTGAGCATTCTAGGGTTTGGTTCAGCATTAGGCCTTTACACATAGGAGTTCCAGGAGGAGAACGACCTTGATACGCTCAACTGCCACATCCATTACTCTCCCTCGAAGTGCTGGAACGCCCTCAGCCCTCGCTCGGCCACCTATGACCCCAGTCGATCCAAGGCATCAGCTCTCCCTCCTTCCTTGAGGTACTTACACTCTATCCTAGGTCATACTCTGACAGGGAGGAGAGAGAGCACCACTGTCGTCACCACTCACGACGTCTACTACTTATGGTGTATGTCGCACGGGCATGTCTTCGACCTCGCCTACTTTATCTGCCTTGCCATTCACCATCAAGATGGAGTGACATCGGAAGGGGGTCATTTTCATTAGCCTCTACGTGACTCGACTGGTGCGGCACTTCGGGCTCCTCGACACCGCGGAACAAGAATCATCCTTGACCCTCATTGGCCAGATGTCTCCACAAGGCATCTCGAGCATGCTAAGCATGAGGATGATCGAAAAGCGCCGAGGAACCTACCCTCCTCAATATCATCTTGCCCAATCAACCGAGGAGGAGGCCCCCGAGGACATTACTGATGATGTCCCTCCACAGCATGAGGACACACCGTCTCAACCACCATGCTTCTATCACCCAGTCCATGCAGTAGCTTCATATGCTGACATCTCTGAGCGCCTCACTCAATTCGAGCAGCAGTGTTTTCAACGATTTGATAACATTGATGCTACTCTACAGCAGATTTGTCAGCACTTCCACATCTCATCGCCACCACCACCTCACGAACTATCCGGCAATGATGATATTTAATTTTATCTAATCATTATTTTTATTTTTATTTTTATTTTTATTTTTATTTTATGATTTTATTAACTTCACTTTTAACTTTTAATGTTATTTCATTTTCGCTATTACTTTATATTTAGTTTTATAAACAAATTTTAATCTCGATTAATTCTTTATGAGTAATTTTTCTTCCTTATATCCCCTAAAAAGTTCTTGATTTTATCACATTTATAAAGAGTTACACAGCTCACGATCATTTAGGAACTTCAAACTCCATTGGAAAAGGTTCTCCACGACTGCCATGCCCTGCTCGACACGAGATATAATATTCTTTTGGCGCAACACTTGTGGAAGCCAACCTCTACCACCACCGGAGTGTCCTCCTCCACTCTACATAACTCCAAACTAGGGAGTTTATTCATTTAACTTAGGAAGTTTCACTTCTCTCCCTATGTTATGATCTTTTATTTAGATTTTTCAGTATATTTATCTTTGTACATTGAGGGCAATATACATCTTAAGTGTGGGGGGGTATTCATTTCATTATTAGAAAAATCCCTGAATATTGCCTTGTTCTCTTGCAAATTTATCATATAATTTTTAGGATGAATTTTGATTAAATTATGATTTTTATTGATATATCTTGTAACACCCCTAACCCCTACCCATCGCCGGAGGGTTAAGGAATATTACCATACCAGCACGAAATTCCATTTAACTTATTCGAATGACTCCTGTAGGCATACCTATAAAACCGAATTCCAATTTGTTTTTTTATATTATATATATATTTTTTTGTTATACAATATACAATAAAGTCATCTCAAGTTAATGAATACATTGATTCATTCTTAAGTTCAATTCACTTTAAAACATTGAAAAACATTAATCGAACATCAACCACACATTCACATTTACTATTTGACACACATATAGTAACTTGACAAGCCATTTTCGCATGGCTATACATATATACATCATCAAAAAGATACTTATTTAACATCAAAAAGTCAAGCCTATACATGCCATTTTCGAAGTTCAACTACAAGAGTACCGAATAGGCTTAGATAGTGTGGACGACTTCGACTTTGAGATCCCCGAGACAGTAACTAACGAACGAGATCTATAAAACAGAGAATTAAGGCAACAGAGTAAGCATTTCTATGCTTAGTAAGTTTTAAGCAATACAAACAATTAAAACTTGTCATTTAAATCAGGCATTTAGTATCACAAAACTAATATTCTAGTTAGTTATCATTTGGCCGAATATATATGTATATAAATACGTGAATACACAAAGAAATTTCAGCATGTAACTTTACTTTACTCATAGCTCATACATTTGATTTAAGTCATAGACTTTCATATAATGTTAGACATCGACCAAATAAGTCATGCTTTAGTCGTAGATAGAGTAATCATTCACACGCATATATCGTTCTTTGATACTAATAATTCATCTTAGAAATCAATTCACATGCGAGTACATAATACGTACCTAACTTCTACAATATCATACATAATCACTATTAGTTTATCTCGAACCCTCAAATTCATAATCTTACTTGAATCACCGGCGTTAAGCCTGCTGGGTTTAAAACCCTGATCTAATCATCAGTACCAAACCTACGGGGCTTTAAGCTCGAATATAATACCAGCACTAAGCCTGTGGGATTTAACCTGGATATAAAGCCTTCGGGACTTTAACCCGGATATAATATCAGCACGAATGCCTTCGGGACTTAGCCCGAATATAATACTAGTACGAATGCCTTCGGAACTTAGCCCGGATATAAATCTCACACAAGGCCTGCGGGTCTTAGCCAGGTTCTAATCCCAAATTATCATGCACTCATATATATATATCATAACACATCGGCATTTCATTTATATTACTAGAACACAAGCACAACATGCTTATCAACCATTCCACTTTTGGCTCAATAGCCACATACAAAGAGCACGATTTCGATTCGCTATCCAACATGATTTCTATAACCATTCGGCTACAAGTCATAAGTACAAACTATTTATCTCACTACGTAATTCAAGTAGAACCATTAGATCACAATTTATTTATTATGCTTATATATCATGATTTTATCAAATCATAAGCTAAGTTCCATTACTCAAAGACTTACCTCGGATATACTTGAACGGTTGCGAAATGGCGACTCGGTTACTTTCTCTTTTCCCCTATCCGAAATTGCCCCCTTATGCTCTTGAGCTTTAATTAAACAAATTTTAAACTAGTCATTATTCGACTATTCAAGTATTACATTCATAATATAATACATATATATTCGAATTTCACACATACAGATTATAGTAAGCTTATAAAAATCAATAAGCAATTCATTAGCAAATTTTTATCAATATTTACAATATAATTACAATTTCATTATAAGCTGACTTCCTGAGCAATAGTAACTAAATTATTTATAATTGGAGCTACGAAACTCCAAATTAATTGTCGTAAATTTTCGATGAAAATAGACTCATTTATCTATTATCCATAAAATTTTCATATTTTTTAGTTTATCCAATCGATACCAGATATTTCCTAAAGTTTCCCTTGTTTTACTGTTTGACTAATCTGACCATTCTTCACTACGAAATAAATTTCTCATTGTACAGAATTCAAAATATGTTCTTGTTTATTTCATTTGAAACTAGACTCATTGAGGAGTCTAAGCATATAAAGTTTATCATATGACCATTTTTATACATTTTATAATGATTTTATAAAAACAAAATAGGGGATTTAAAAGTCATTTTGACTCTGTCCCACATTACTTCAAATATCTCATGATTGGTAATTCTTTTCCTTTTAAAGGTTCTTTTATAAGAAACTAGAGATTTAATTACATAATTTATTCAGCTTCTAACTCAACTCCTACAATTCATGGTGATTTTCCAAAATCACCTTCTCACTCTCTTTATCCCAAGCAGATTATTACCAATTCACTCTTTCACCCATTCTTTGCATACATATTATTTAAGCATGTATATCACCAATCGATTTCATCATATATATCTATAAATTCACTTAAGCATAATCTCAATACAACACATTGTGCTCAAATCATTATTCAAGTTCAAATTCAGCTAACACACATATAAACACTAGCAACTATATATTAACATTTGCATTTCACCATAATAGCTAATTTAGCAACCTTAATTTATCACATAATTGTTCATAACACATTTAAAGCATCCACTCCATTCCATCAATTCAAAGCACACACATTACTCAATAACATCCAAGTTCATATTCGGCCTTAGTACACAACATGTTAGCTGATTTTTTTCCCACTTAGCAACTAATGCACATATATGCTCATTTGTTAGACTCTACTTCACCTATCTACCATTATTCATCCAAAATAACATGAAACAACAACCATTTCCTTGAACATCTTCCTAAACTTATCAAATTAACACAAATTTATGAACTTGCCGAATGGCTAAATGTTCAAGGATTCATGAATTTAAACCATGGGTTAACTATACTATGCACTTATCAATTTAATCTTATAATCAATTAAAATAAAAATCACACTACATACCTTTAAATTGGGATAGCCATGGCCGAATGCCTTGGTTTCTTCTTCAATATTTTCTTTCTCAATTTCGGCAATGAAGAAAGAAAGATGAGCAATCCCTTATTTTATTATCTTTACCTTATTTTACTAATTATTTTTATTTCAAAATAATTCCATTTCTTATTATAATAATTAAATAAACATATTTTATCCATCAACTATCATTATGGCCGGCCACTATAAACAAAAATGGGTATTTGACATGCAAGTCCAACCTTTTTATGACATGCATTAATAGACCACTTCTAATTTTACCTATCACCTTTTACAATTGTTTCACATAAGTCCTATTTAATCATTTCACATACAAATGACAAAATTAAAGCATGAATCTTTCACACATGCATGTACACATACAATAAGCATAGAATATAATGGTTAATTATTTTTATGATTCGGTTTTGTGGTCCCAAAACCACTTTTCGACTAGGGTCAAATTAGGCCTGTCACAATTCTCCCCCACATAAGAAATTTCCGTCCCCGAAAATCTTACCAGTGAATAAGTTAGGATATCGATCCTTCATAGTGTTTTCAAGTTCCCAAGTAGCTTCTTCAACCCCGTGCTTAAGCCACAGTACCTTCACTAATGAGATTTTCTTATTTTGTAGTTCTTTTACTTCACGTGCCAAAATATGAACCAGTTCTTCTTCGTAGCTCAAATCAGATTGAATCTCAACCTCAGATGGATTAATTATATGCGATGGATCGGACCTATAACGTCGAAGCATCGAAACATGAAAAACGTTGTGAATCTTTTCAAGCTTAGGGGGTAAAATAAATCTGTATGCTACCAGCCCAACTCGTTCGGATATTTCATACGGCCCAATGAACCTTGGACTCAATTTGCCCTTACGACCAAATCTGAGCACCTTTTTCCAAGGTGAAACTTTAAGAATAATTTTGTCTCCGACCTGATACTCAATGTCCTTTCGTTTTAAATCTGCATACGACTTCTGACTATCTGAAGCTGCTTTCAGACTTTCACGGATCACTTTTACTTTCTGTTCAGCATCTTTAATCAAATCGACCCCAAAGATTTTACTTTCACTGAGCTCGGTCCAAAACAACGGTGTACGTCACTTACGACTGTACAAAGCCTCGTAAGATGCCATCTTAATGCTTGATTGAAAACTATTGTTGTAAGCAAATTCAATCAAAGGTAAATACCGTTCCCATGAACCACTAAACTCAAGAATGCAACATCTCAACATATCTTCGAGTATCTGAATTATCCGCTCGGATTGACCATCAGTCTGGGGATGAAAAGCGGTGCTAAAATGCAACTTGGTACCCAATGCTTCTTGCAATTTCTTCCAAAATCGCGATGTGAATCTCGAATCTCTATCCGACACAATAGAAATAGGTACCCCGTGTAACCTTACAATCTGAGATACATACAATTCAGCTAGTTTGTCAAGTGAATAATCCATACGTACAGGAATAAAATGAGCCGACTTTGTTAGTCTATCAACAACAACCCAGATCGCATCTTTCTTGCTTGATGACAATGGCAACCCAGATACAAAATCCGTCGTGACTCGATCCCATTTCCATTCGGGTAGCATGATTGGCTGAAGTAACCCTGAGGGCACTTGATGTTCCGCTTTCACTTGTTGACATATCAAACATTTCGAAACAAAGTCAGAAATATCTCGTTTCATACCAGGTTGTACATTTTCGTACTACCCCGGTGGATAGACATTCAGCTACTATGAGCCTCGCTCAAGATCATCGAAATAAGTTCTGAATTTCTTGGAACACACAATCGACTTCTGAACCTCAAACAATCATTATCGTCTATTTGAAACTCTGATTCCATATTAGAAGCACATTCAGCTCGTTTAGCAACCAATTCATCGTCGACTTTCTAAGATTCACGTATTTGATGAATCAATAATGGTTTGGCTTCCAATACTGCTACTAACATATTATCAGATGAAACGGACAGGTGTACATTCATCGTTCGTAAAGTAAACAGTGACTTGCGACTTAAAGCAACAGCAACCACGTTAGCCTTTCCCAGGTGATAGTCAATGACAAGCTCATAATCTTTCAACAACTCAATCCAACGTCTTTGTCGCAGATTTAAATCTCTTTGAGTCATCAAATATTTATGGCTTTTGTGATCTGAATATACATGACATCTCTCTCCAAACAGGTAATGTCGCCATATTTTCAAAGCGAATACGATGGCAGCTAATTCGAATCATGGGTCGGATAGTTTTTCTCATGCGGCTTCAATTGTCTCGACGCTAAGCTACAACTCGACCTTCTTGCATCAATACACAACCCAGCCCAAGTAAGGATGCATCACTGTAAATGACAAACTCTTTACCTGATTCGGGCTGCACTAGCACTAGAGCTTCCGTCAAATAAGTTTTCAATTGATCGAAACTTTTCTGACATTTTTCTGACCATTCAAACTTAACATCTTTCTGAAGTAGTTTCATCATTGGTGTGGCTATCATCGAGAATGTAACACCCCTAACCCGTATCCGTTGCCGGAATAAGGTTATGAGGTATTACTTGACTGAACAAAACTTCTATAAGGTCAAAGATACTTACTAGACATAAATTATCAACAATGCAAACCTGTCTCATTGATTTTCCATAAGAGCTCTTATAAATTTCCAAAATGACTCACTATCAAAACATAACCGAATATTTAATAACAAATTAACTACTATCAAGTTATAACTAAAACATTTCAACACATTAGTTCAATTATAAGGCTTCTCTAAACAAAATGATTAAGCCATCTTCGCATGGCTATAATGTATACAAAATCGAAATATCATTCTACCTATAGTCTATCCTATACATGCCTTAAACCATGATGATATACAATCTTCTCAACTCACATAATGACTCGATAGTGTGATGATATCTCCGGCTCTTCCAACTCGAGCTAAAGTATAAACCTATAAGAAATAGAAAAGAGAACACGGAGTAAGCTTCAATGCTTAGTAGGTTTAAGCAATGCAAACAATTAATTTACTTATAGATCGATTATTTCAAATTTTCAAGAAATCATTCCTAGATAATTGCCATTTTGGCCAAGTATACATGAACATAATGCATATTTAGCAAATTCACCTCACTTGAATCTGAAATCAAATAAAACCAAATATTGAAATCACAAATAAGATCATAAGAACTCGAAAAGCATCTCATTAACTAGTTTTAACCATGTTTGCAACAAAATCACAAATTCACTACAAGTTGTCTTCCTGAGCAACAATCACTAAATTATTTATAACTGGAGCTAAGAAACTCCAAATCAAGTGCCGTTAATTTTCCCTGAAAATAGGCTCATATATCTTCCATCCATAAAATTTTCAGAATTTTTGGTTTGACCAATCAATACCAGATTTTTATTGAAGTTTCCCCTGTTTCACTATTTGACTATTCTGACCACTCTTCACTACGAATCAATTTTCTCATTATACAGAATTTGAAATATGTTATTGTTTATTTCATTTGAAACTAGGCTCATTAAGGAGTCCTAGTATATAAATTTTATCTTATAATCATCATTGTACAATTTACAATGATTTTCTAAAAATAGAACAGAGGATTTCAAAGTCATTTTGACTCTATCTCATGCCACTTTAAATATCTCATTATCTACAATTCTTTTGCTTACAGGTTTCTTTTATAAGAAACTAGACTCATTAAGCTTCATAATTTATTCAGTTTCTAATTCAATTTCCACAATTTATGGTGATTTTCCAAAATCACGCTCATCATTTCTTTGTCCCAAGCGATTTATTACAAACTTGCTCTTTCACACATTCCTTGCATTCAAATTATCTAAACATGTATATCATGTCATTCAAGATCGAATTCATATAACATAGGCATTAAAATGCTTCACTATCAGCTTTAGTTCAATTGAAACGAATAAAATACAATATCATATTAACATTTAATTTTCCATGATCGTAATCACCTAAAAATAAAATCATATACTTCCACAAACCTTTCCACAAGGACCAAGTGTTTATATTTGAATATAAACATAGAATCGCTTCACATAACTTCACACATTTACCGAATATATCACGATCACATTTATAGTCATAACACTTATTCACAGATGCATCACTTTATATATTTATAATTTAATTCAAATCAAAATCGCATACGAGTAAATGATACGTACCTGGCCAACTTAATATGTAATGCAGTTTCAATTTGTCAACTTAGTGTAGGATCTTGTAATTGTATACTTTTATCAAATTCATCGGCACTTGGCCTGCTAGGTATAAAACCCGAAATTATATTACTGCACGAGCTTTGTGGGACTTTAGCCCGGATACATTTCAAAGACGAAGCTCTCATGGACTTTAGCTTGGATACATTTTCAGTGTCTTGCATATTTATTCACATGTTAACACATTTCACATAACATATCACGTTAGCAATTCAATTGCTTAATTCGAATATAAGCACAAAATGTACACCTACCCTTTAACTTTCGGTTCAATAATCATACACAAGGAACACATAATCTTTTCACTATCCCAATTTCACTTTTAATAACCATTCGACTATATGCCATATTCACAAATTATTTCACACACAACCTCGATCAAGTAGGAACAGTAGTCACAATTCTTCTATTATACAAATATCCCATTCTTTGACTTTGTTTCATAATAGCTATTCGGTCACCACATATATACCATTCAATTCACATTCGACTTTATACAAACAAGTACAATAAAATTGTATACACATATTACACACTTTCACATCATCACTTAATAGTCATTCGGCCATATTATATACATAAATCATCCATTTCATATTCGACTTTAAAGCCTAAATTCAATATACTTATTGCAAATCGAACTTGTAAAGGTCAAATAATTACTTATCATATTATATAATCTTAAGCGCGCAGCAAATCAAATTAATTACTTAAGAACTTACCTCGGACAACGATAATCGGAACGAGACGACTAATCGACCACTTTGATTTTCCCCCCGATCCAAATCCGAATTCCACTTTTTCCAATCTAATTAATATCAAAATGAACTCACTTATTCAACATTTCATTAAATTTTATCTAAAGACACATAAGTTGGGCATTTTGCATTTTATCCCCTAACATTTCACATTTTTACAATTTAATCCCTATTTCAAAATAACACAAATTACTCAAAATTTCATCAAACCCATGTTAGGCCGAATTTACCTTAGGTCTCTAGCAACCCATTTCTTTTATTTATTTCACGTTTTGACCCCTTAATTTACAAATTTCTAAATTTAGTCTTTAATACACATTTTTATCAAAAAAATCACTTAATTAAACATGAAAATCAAACATCAAAGATTTATTATTCATCACCAAACAACAATTTCATCACATAATAAACAATGGAAAATCTCAAATTCTTCACTAAATCCAAAAATTAAGGCATGGGTTTACTAGTACTCGAAGCAACGATCTCAAAAACGTAAAAATTATAAAAAAAATAGTAAAACACATACCCAAATTTAAGCTTTCAAAGTGCCGAATATTCAAAGCTTACAAACTCATCTTTTACTTTTCAGATTCGGCTATGGAGAAAGATGATAGCATAAAAAGACAAAAACATATGGCTTTTGATTTATTTAATTAAACTTTTTTTTATCATTTTACCATTTTACCATTAAAATAAATTCATATATACACAAATGCCAAACCAAATATCATCCACTATCTTATAAATGGGCTATTTGCCATTTAAGGCCATCATATTAAAAAGCCAAGGCCAATTGACACCTTTAACTAATAGCATGCAACTTTTACGTTTTACGCGATTTAGTCCTTTTTATTAAATCAAGCACACAACGATAAAATTTTCGTACGAAAATTTCACACATATCAATTCACATACTTTAAACACAGAAAATAATATTAAAATATTTTTTTACTCAGATTCATGGCCCCGAAACCACTGTTCTTACTAGGGTCTAAACTAGGATGTTATAGAGAAACCCTTTACAAACTGTCTGTAGTAACCGGTAAATCCCAAAAAGCTCCAAACTTCAGTAATATTTCTCGGAGGCTTCCAATTAAGTATGGCTGAAATTTTGCTCGGATCAACTCTAATACCCGATGCAGATACCACATGTCCCAAAAAGCTAACTTCTCTCAACCAGAACTCACATTTACTGAACTTAGCATATAACTGCTTATCCCATAAAATCTGCAACACTAATCTCAGGTGCTCGGCATGTTCGGTTTCATCATGTGAATAAATCAAGATATCAAACCGGTCCAAATACTGTCTGAAAATTCGATTCATCAAGTCCATAAATACTGTTGGGACATTAGTGATCCCAAACGACATCACTAAGAACTCATAGTGACCGTATCTCGTCCTGAAAGCAGTCTTAGGTATATCTGAGTCTCGGACTCGCAGCTGATAATAACCCGATCTCAAATCTATCTTTGAAAACACTGAGGCTCCCTTCAACTGATCAAACAAATCATCAATACGTGGTAACAGATATTTATTCTTCATTGTCACTTTATTCAATTGACGATAGTCGATACACATTCTCAAGGTTCCGTCTTTCTTTTTCACAAACAATACTGGTGCACCCCAGGGTGAGAAACTCGGTCTAGCGAAACTTTTATCCGTCAACTCTTGCAACTGAGTTTTCAATTCTTTCAATTCCGTTGGTGCCATACGGTACGGAGCTATCGAAATTGGTGTAGTCCCAGGTACAAGTTCGATGCCGAATTCTACCTCTCGAACAGGTGGTAATCCCGATAATTCCTCAGGAAAAACATCTGAATACTCACAAACCACTGGTACTTTTCTGACTCTTTGCTATCAAGTACGTACGCAAGATATGCTTCACACCCCTTTCTCACATATTTCTGAGCCAACATTGAGGATATAATTGCTGGTAATCCGTTCAAGTCAGTAGACTCAACTCGGATTATCTCATTATTTGCACATCTCAAATCAATGGTCTTTCTTTTGCAATTTACAACTGCATCATGTACGATCAACCAATCCATACCGAGAATAACATCAAGTTCATCAAAAGGTAAAAGCATCAAATCGGCCGGAAAACAGGAACCTCAGATTATTAGGGGACATTCCTTACACACCTTGTCGACAAGCACATATTGACCCAAGGGGTTTGACACTCGAATTACGAACTCAGTAGACTCAACAGGTAAAGTCTTACTGGATGCTAAAGTCTCACATACATATGAATGAGTAGAACCAGGGTCAATCAAAGCAATCACATCAGTATCAAAGAGAGTGAAAGTACCGGTAATAACATCAGGCGAAGAAGCATCCTCGCGTGCGCGTATAGCATAAGCTCTAGCAGGAGCACGAGCTTCAGATCTGGTTGTAGCATCTCTAGACCCTCTCTGACCACCGCTAGCATTCCCCGTATTCCTAGGTGGTCTACGTCGTGCTGTAGTAGTACTCAGTTTCCTACTCTGGTTCACATTTTGTTTGGATAATCTCGGGCAGTCTTTGATAAAATGGTCGGCTGATCCGCATCTATAACAAGAGCGGTCATGAAATCTACAACTCCCCGAATGCCATTTTTCACAATACTTGCACTCGGTCCTATCCCGTAGATCATTTCCAACACTGGCAACTGAAGTGACTCGCGTACTCACAGGGGGTCGATCACGGTCTCGTCTGGAAAAACCCGAAGTGTTCTTTGATCGGCTTGAATCATCTCGAAATTTCTTTGCTGATTGCTGAAAAGACTTTTCTGAAGATCTTTTACGAAATTCTCCAGCTCCGACATCAGCTTTTCTTTTCTCTTTACTAAGTTCTTCGGCTTTGCAAGCTCGCTCGACAAGTACTACGAACTCTCGTATTTCAAGAATGCCAACAAACATCTTTATATCTTCATTCAGCCCATCTTCAAAACGTTTACACATAATATCCTCAGACGATACACATTCCCGAGCATATCTGCTAAGTCTGACAAACTTCCGTTCATAGTCAGTAACTGACATGGAACCCTGTTTAAGCTTAAGAAATTCCTTTCGTTTCTGATCGATGAACCTCTGACTGATATACTTTTTCCAGAACTCAATCTGGAAGAATTCCCACGTCACCCGCTCTCTGGGTACAACAGAAACCAATGTATTCCACCAATAATAGGCAGAATCACGTAGCAAAGATATAGCACACTTCAGGCATTCATCGGGTGTGCAAGATAGTTGATCAAGTACTCGAATAGTGTTGTCCAACCAAAATTCAGCTTGCTCGGCATCATCACTATCTGTAGCTTTTTCAGTAGCCCCGTGCTTTCAAATTCTGTCAACCGGGGGCTTATTCAACCTCATCTGATCAATTACCGGAGGTATCGTGGGTGCAGGGGGTGTATTAGTCGGAAGTAGGGGTTGTGGAGCAGCCGTATTAGTTTGAATGTATTGGTTAAACCAATCATTCATCACATTATAAAAGGCTTGTCTAGCTTCGTCATTTTGATTGCTCGCAATAGGTTGAGAGTCCACTGGCACTGTCCCGTGCGCGAGAGCAGGCGCTACACTCTCTACATCATCAGCTACTGCTCTATTGGGATAGGGATCCATTACTATACGAAAACACATTTTTAACTGTCAAAAATCATCACACTATCGTATTAACGCATAATGACATGTATAGCTAGACTCATATATGCTACGTTAGTCCTAGAATCGACTAAACTGTAGCTCTGATACCAATAAAAATATGACACCCCTAACCTGTACCCGTCGCCGGAGGGTTAAGGAATATTACCATACTAGCACGAAATTCCATTTAACTTATTCGAATGACTCCCGTAGGCATACCTATCAAACCGAATTCCAATTTTTTTTTATATTATATATATATTTTTTGTTATACAATATACAATAAAGTCATCTCAAGTTAATGAATACATTGATTTATTCTTAAGTTCAATTCACTTTAAAACTTTGAAAAACATTAATCGAACATCAACCACACATTCACATTTACTATGTGACACACATATAGTAACTTGACAAGCCGTTTTCGCATGGCTATACATATATACATCATCAAAAAGATACTTATTTAACATCAAAAAGTCAAGCCTATACATGCCATTATCGAAGTTCAACTACAAGAGTACCGTATGGGCTTAGATAGTGTGGACAACTTTGACTTTGAGATCCCCGAGACAGTAGCTAACGAACGAGATCTATAAAACAGAGAATTAAGGCAACAGAGTAAGCATTTCTATGCTTAGTAAGTTTTAAGCAATACAAACAATTAAAACTTGTCATTTAAATCGGGCATTTAGTATCACAAAACTAATATTCTTGTTAGTTATCACTTGGCCGAATATATATGTATATAAATATGTGAATACACAAAGAAATTTCAGCTTGTAACTTTACTTTACTCATAGCTCATACATTTGATTTAAGTCATAGACTTTCATATAATGTCAGACATCGACCAAATAAGTCATGCTTTAGTCGTAGATATAGTAATCATTCATACGCATATGTCGTTCTTTGATACTAATAATTCACCTTAGAAATCAATTCACATGCGAGTACATAATACGTACCTAACTTTTACAATATCATATATAATCACTATTAGTTTATCTCGAACCCTCAAGTTCATAATCTTACTTGAATCACCGACGTTAAGCCTGCTGGGTTTAAAACCCTGATCCAATCATCAGTACCAAACCAACGGGGCTTTAAGCTCGAATATAATACCAGCACTAAGCCTGCGGGATTTAACCCTGATATATACTAGCACTAAGCCTTCGGGACTTTAACCCGGATAAAATAAAAGCACAAATGCCTTCGAGACTTAGCCCGGATATAATACCAGCACGAATGCCTTCGGGACTTAGCCCGGATATAAATCTCAAACAAGGCCTGCAGGTCTTAGCCCGGTTATAATCCCAAATTATCATGCACTCATATATATATATCATAACACATCAGCATTTCATTTATATTACTAGAACACAAGCACAACATGCTTAACAACCATTCCACTTTTGGCTCAATAGCCACATACAAAGAGCACGATTTCGATTCGCTATCCAACATGATTTCTATAACCATTCGGCTACAAGTCATAAGTACAAACTATTTATCTCACTACGTAATTCAAGTAGAACCATTAGATCACAATTTATTTATTATGCTTATATATCATGATTTTATCAAATCATAAGCTAAGTTCCATTACTCAAAGACTTACCTCGGATATACTTGAACGGTTGCGAAATGGCTACTCGGTTACTTTCTCTTTTCCCTTATCCGAAATTGCCCCTTTTGCTCTTGAGCTTTAATTAAACAAATTTTAAACTAGTCATTATTCGACTATTCAAGTATTACATTCGAATATAATACATATATATTCGAATTTCACACACACAGATTATAGTAAGCTTATAAAAATCAATAAGCAATCCATTAGCAAATTTTTATCAATATTTACAATATAATTACAATTTCACTATAAGCTGACTTCCTAAGCAACAGTCACTAAATTATTTATACCTAGAGCTACGAAACTCCAAATCAATTTTTGTAAATTTTCCCTGAAAATAGACTCATTTATCTATTATCTATAAAATTTTCATAATTTTTAGTTTAGCCAATCGATACCATATTTTTCCTAAAGTTTCCCTTGTTTCACTGTTTGACTAATCTGACCATTCTTCACTATGAAATAAATTTCTCATTTTACAGAATTCAAAATAGTTCTCGTTTATTTCATTTGAAACTAGAATCATTAAGGAGTCTAAGCATATAAATTTTATCATATGACCATTTTTATACATTTTATAATGATTTTATAAAAATAGAACAGGGGATCTAAAAGTCATTTTGACTCTGTCCCACATTACTTCAAATATCTCATGATCGGTAATTCTTTTGCTTTAAAGTTTCTTTTATAACAAACTACACTCATCAAGCTTTAATTACATAATTTATTCAACTTCTAACACAACTCCTACAATTTATGGTGATTTTCCAAAATCACCTTACTGCTGCTGTCCCAAGCAGATTATTACCAATTTACTCTTTCACCCATTCTTTGCATACATATTATTTAAGCATGTATATCACCATCGATTTCATCATATATATCTATAAATTCACTTAAGCATAATCTCAATACAACACATTGTGCTCAAATCATTATTCAAGTTCAAATTCGGCTAACACACATATAAACACTAGCAACTAAATATTAACATTTGCATTTCACCATAATAGCTAATTTAGCAACCTTAATTTATCACATAATTGTTCATAACATATTTAAAGCATCCACTCCATTCCATCAATTCAAAGCACATACATTACTCAATAACATCCAAGTTCATATTCGGCCTTAGTACACAACATGTTAGCCGATTTTTTTCCCACTTAGCAACTAATGCACATATATGCTCATTTGTTAGACTCTACTTCACCTA
Organism: Gossypium anomalum; assembly: GCA_025698475.1. Taxonomy (NCBI): domain Eukaryota; kingdom Viridiplantae; phylum Streptophyta; class Magnoliopsida; order Malvales; family Malvaceae; genus Gossypium; species Gossypium anomalum. The sequence continues at coordinate 27,185,886 of CM046966.1, forward strand.
TCTTGTAACACCCCAAACCCGACCTAGATGTTATGGTTGAATCTGACGTGTCTCACACAGTTTAAAAATCCATGTTTCATTTTATATTTAAAAATCGACTATTGTTGAGCTAACCAGAATGAATGGAGGCTGGGCACCAGGTAGGTATCCGAAACAGAGGAGGTGAGCCATGAAGGCTGCTTAAGTACCAAACTCTTGATTGGATCCAGTCCTAGACATGCCTACCAACATTGCCACACTTTGGTAAGCGAGTTGAAGTTAATTTAAGTAGTTATCTTTGTTATTCCAATTATGTGTGTTGTGGTGTTATTTTGAAAACAAGTATCATTTGGAAAACGCGTCCTAAGACTAGCCCAATTATTATCAACTAGTTTAAATAAAATAATCCCAGAAAAGAAAAGAAATAAAGTTAAAGTTAAAGTTAAAATGGCCTTATTACAACCCATAAATAGATATTAAATTAAGTAAACTTAGTGAAAACCAAATACTTATTCAAAAGCCCAAAAGCGATCTTCGTGGCCACTCTGAATCCCCTCTGGCTCCAAGTCCTCAAATAAAGGCTCACCTGTATAGATAAGAAAGAAAGGGGGGTGAGTTTGGAAACTCAGTGTGCTACAAGCCCCTTTCAGAGCCCAAAACAATATCAGCCTGCTGGGCCTAAGCCCAAATCCAATCTCAACAAATACTGGGCCGAAGCCTTTTCATATTTCATATTTCATAGTATTGGGCCGTAGCCTTAACTGTAACGGTATGGCCCGTAGGCGCATTTCAATGTCACCTATAATGTCAATGCAAGAGTGAATGCAAGCCCATTTGGGGAGACTACTCAACCCACCATCCGCTACTCTCCACCCGTACCAACCAACACACCATGTGGGGATTAACTCAACCCACCCCGCCATAACTCTCCACTAGCAGCATAGCTACTTTATCATATAACTGGAGGCCTAGCATCTTTTAATAACTGGGGCAAAATCCCTTTTCGGTAAACTGGGGCATAAGCCCTTTTCGGTAAACTAGGGCATAAGCCCTTTTTGCACTTCCTACATCCATATAAAAACCCAACCCAATGCATTTATGAATACATCATGTGCATATCATACTTATTATACACATATCATACATATCATGTGCATATCATACATATCATGTGCATATCATATCAATCATGTATATCAAAATCTCATATATCAAATTCATAACAAAACCCTAGGGGTATAATGGTCATTTTTACCTAGGGGCAAAATAGTCATTTTCATATTATCAGGGTAATTCTGTAATTTTACCAAATATTAGGGTTTCCATGCCCATTATCAGTTACTAACTATTCATTTGTTTGAACAGCGTTTCTGGCCCATTTTTAACGAAACCGAGTTATTGGGCCTAAAACCTCTAATGGGCCCTACTTAGTCGATTTTGTCATCTAGGCCCATTTAGCCTATATTCTATAATGTTGTTACCAGTCTTAATGCACAATTTAACAGGTTTTCATTTTCTACCAATTTTACCCAAATGGGCCCGAAAGCCCAATGGGCCCAATTTCAGCCCCTCGAGGCCCAACTTACCGTAATGCCAAAAATCAAAATCTTACCTGTTCCAACGATATCGATCATCAACTTAGCGAATCTAACTAACTAATGAGCGTTCGCTTGCTTACAAGTCCTCAAAATGCCAAAACTTCAACATTTCGGCTTTTCAGCAAATATCGAGTTAAGCTACGAAAGAAGGTTCGTTACACACCTGTTTTGTGACGTTCGCTAACAAAGTCTCCCACGACAACCTTCGCAAGGTCCGTTGATTCGATCCAAGTTTATCCAAACCAATACTCCAAGCCTTGCTGCTCCTCCAAAATTGTCTGATAGGAGACTGGAGTTAATTCACGCTTCGAGCACTCTTAGCCGACGCCCAACCCAAACGAGCATGCCATAAAGCGAAATGGATCAGCCAAGAAAGGTAATTTACTCTCCTCATGGTTCACTCTATTTAAAGCCAGCTTCACATCCACTCTTATGTTAGCTTCCCGATGTGGGATCCCTCTATCATCAGAGTTTAAATTCAACACTAACTCTTGTCGCCCCCTGTTAGCAAAATAACTGCTCTTTGCTTGCCATGAGTTTCAAACCCTGGACCTCCTTGCCAACTCCATGACGCCACATTCCTGCCTCTTATGTGGCGCTACTTTGCCACTAGACCACAAGGCTTTTTGTGTCACAACTTCTCCAACAATATTCTTAAGGCCTACCTACTACACCCAGGGTTTGATTCACCTTAAACCAAAATTTTTGCTAGAGTCCAGGTTTGAACCCAAGACTTCTCCACCACTTCTTAGCACACTTAACCACTAAAACAAGCCTTCATTAATGAAATTTACATACACAATGAAATATTATAACTACCTTCAATCGCTCCCATGCTCAAGGCCCAAAACTTCTAGGCCCAAATTCAGGGTGTTACAACTCTACCTCCCTTAAAGAAATTTCGTCCCCGAAATTTCCATCTAACAGGGTACTCATGTAACATTTACCCACTATGCTACCGCTGGGCACTCTGATCCTACTATCACTATCACACTTCAACTAGAACTTAAAACATCTCATACATACAACACTTATTCACTGAAGCAGACACATATTTATCACACATATATACAATTTCTATATCCAAATATCACATCCATATAAAATAAATACCAAATTTAAATTCAGATCAATATCACACGGTGTAAAGAAAGTATACTTACAGACTTGGTACCGGGGATTCAGTGTGCCACTTTTTCCTCCAAACCATTTAAAACTTGAAACATGTATTTGGCCACAGAAAATAGAAATTCTTAAAAATTGATTTAAGATACCTTTGTTTTGAAGTTCTTGGTTTTAAACCCGTTTAAAAACAGAAAAGCTTGAACCATTTTAACATATATACCTTGTAAAACATCTTTGAAAAAACTTCCCAATAGCATTTCTAAAAATACCTTTCTTAGGCCTAAGTTTTCAAAAAAAAAAATTTGGACCCGATCCACAGCCGAGTTGTTGCAGCTTGGCTCTGATATCACTAAATGTAACACCCCAAACCCGACCTACACGTTATGGCCCAATCTAATGTGTCACACACAGTTTAAAATCCATGTTTCGTTTTATATCTAAAAACCGACTATTGTTGAGCTAACCAGAATGAATGGAGGCTGGGCACCAGGTAAGTATCCGAAACAGAGGAGGTGAGCCATGAAGGCTGCTTAAGTACCAAGCTCTTGATTGAATCCAATCCTAGACATGCCCACCAATATTGCCACACTTTGGTAAGCGAGTTGAAGTTAATTTAAGTAGTTATCTTTGTTATTCCAATTATGTGTGTCGTGGTGTTATTTTGAAAACAAGTATCATTTCGAAAACGCGTCCTAAGACTAGCCCAGTTATTATCAACTAGTTTAAATAAAATAACCCCAAAAAAGAAAAGAAATAGAGTTAAAGTTAAAATGGCCTTATTACAACCCATAAATAGATAATAAATTAAGTAAACATAGTGAAAACCTAATACTTATTCAAAAGCCCAAAAGCGATCTCTGTGGCCACTCTGAATCCCCTCCGGCTCCAAGTCCCCAAATCAAGGCTCACCTGTATAGATAAGAAAGAAAGGGGGGTGAGTTTGGAAACTCAGTGTGCAACAAGCCCCTTTCAGAGCCCAAAACAATATCAGCCTGCTGGGCCTAAGCCCAAATCCAATCTCAACAAATACTGGGCCGAAGCCTTTTCATATTTCATATTTCATAGTATTGGGCCGTAGCCTTAACTGTAACGGTATGGCCCGTAAGCCCATTTCAATATCACCTATAATGTCAATGCAAGAGTGAATGCAAGCCCAGTTGGGGAAACTATTCAACCCACCATCCACTACTCTCCACCCGTACCAACCAACACACCATGTGGGGATTAACTCGACCCACCCCGCCATAGCTCTCCACTTTGTGACATATTTGCTTTTTTATCATATAACCGAGGCCTAGCTTTGTTTTAATAATCTGGGGCAAAAGCCCTTTTCGATGGCCCAGGGCATAAGCCCTTTTCGAAATCCCAGGGCATAAGCCCTTTTTGCACTTCCTCCATCCATATAAAAACCCAACCCAATGCATTTATGAATACATCATGTGCATATCATACTTATTATGCACATATCATACATATCATGTGCATATCATACATATCATGTGCATATCATATCAATCATGTATATCAAAATCTCATATATCAAATTCATAACAAAACCCTAGGGGTATAATGGTCATTTTTACCTAGGGGCAAAATAGTCATTTTCATATTATAAATGTAATTCCGTAATTTTACCAAATATTAGGGTTCCCATGCTCATTATTAGTTACTAACTCTTCATTTGTTTGAACAGCATTTTTGGCCCATTTTTAGCGAAACCGAGTTATTGGGCCTAAAACCTCTAATGGGCCTTACTTAGCCGATTTTGTCATCTAGGCCCATTTAGCCTATATTCTATAATGTTGTTACCAGTCTTAATGCGCAATTTAACAGGTTTTCATTTTCTACCAATTTTACCCAAATGGGCCCGAAAGCCCAATGGGCCCAATTTCAGCCCCTCGAGGCCCAACTTACCGTAATGCCAAAAATCGAAATCTTACCTGTTCCAACGATATTGATCATTAACTTAGTGAATCTAACTAACTAATAAGCATTCACTTGCTCACAAGTCCTCAAAATGCCAAAACTTCGGCATTTCAGCTTTTCGGCAAATATCGAGTTAAGCTACGAAAGAAGGTTCGTTACACACCTGTTTTGTGACGTTCGCTAACAAAGTCTCCCACGACAATCTTCGCAAGGTCCGTTGATTCGATCCAAGTTTATCCAAACCAATACTCCAAGCCTTGCTGCTTCTCCAAAATTGTCTGATAGGAGACTGGAGTTAATCCACGCTTCGAGCACTCTTAGCCGACGCCCAACCCAAACGAGCACGCCATAAAGCGAAACGGATTAGCCAAGAAAGGTACATTTACTTTCCTCATGGTTCACTCTATTTAAAGCCAGCTTCACATCCACTCTTATGTTAGCTTCCCGATATGGGATCCCTCTATCATCAGAGTTTAAATTCAACACTAACTCTTGCCGCCCCCTGTTAGCAAAATAAATGCTCTTTGCTTGCCATGAGTTTCGAACCCTGGACCTCCTTGCCAACTCCATGACGCCACATCCTGCCTCTTATGTGGCGCTACTTTGACACTAGACCACAAGGCTTTTGTTGTCACAACTTCTCCAACAATATTCTTAAGGCCTACCTACTACACCCAGGGTTTGATTCACCTTAAACCAAAATTTTTGCTAGAGTCCAGGTTTGAACCCAAGACTTCTCCAACACTTCTCAGCACACTTAACCACTAAAACAAGCCTTCATTAATGAAATTTACATACACAACAAAATATTATAACTACCTTCAACCGCTCCCATGCTCAAGGCCCAAAACTTCTAGGTCCAAATTCAGGGTGTTACATATCTACCATTATTCATCCAAAATAACATGAAACAACAACCATTTCCTTGAACATCTTCCTAAACTTATCAAATTAACACAAATTTATCAACTTGCTGAATGGCTAAATGTTTAAGGATTCATGAATTTAAACCATGGGTTAACTATACTATGCACTTATCAATTTAATCTCATAATCAATTAAAATAAAAATCACACTACATACCTTTAAATTGGGATAGCCATGGCCGAATGCCTTGCTTTCTTCTTCAATATTTTCTTTCTTAATTTCGGCAATGAAGAAAGAAAGATGAGCAATCCCTTATTTTATTATCTTTACCTTATTTTACTAATTATTTTTATTTCAAAATAATGCCATTTCTTATTATAATAATTAAATAAACATATTTTATCCATCAACTATCATTATGGCCGGCCACTATAAACAAAAATGGGTATTTGACATGCAAGTCCAACCTTTTTATGACATGCATTAATAGACCACTTCTAATTTTACCTATCACCTTTTACAATTGTTTCACATAAGTCCTATTTAATCATTTCACATACAAATGACAAAATTAAAGCATGAAACTTTCACACATGCATGTACACATACAATAAGCATAGAATATAATGGTTAATTATTTTTATGATTCAGTTATGTGGTCCCGAAACCACTTTCTGACTAGGGTCAAATTAGGGCTGTCACATATCTTGAATTAAAACATAGGCGTTCATGCATTGATTATTTAAACCTTAAGACATTAGAGAATTAAGAATGATAAGTTGATTTTTAAGAATTTAAAATTTTAGGTTGTTTCCCCAAGTTTAGGTATTATCTTAAATTGAAATCCACAGGTTTAAACATCAAAAAGCCATAATTTGTTTGAGATTTTGAGCCTTTAAGAGCATCTATTATTTCTTTCATGCTCACTTTTATTATTGCTTTGAGTGTGTCAATATCGAATTGATATTCTAGAACTTGCTTGATTATGCATGTCAAGACCACACCATTTTATTTGATATGTCAAGATGATAGAGGCACTTAGGATTAACCCACTCATGCCATGAAAAGCCTACCTCCACGATTAACTCTTAGTAAACCCCTTTGAGCTTAACAAGCCATTCCTTGTATTACCCTTAATATTAACCCTTAACCCATTATTGTTGAAATCCCCTCAATTAATTTGATTCCTATTTTTTTTTCGAGATTTGATTTAAATAAATTACTTAGCTATGTATTGTTCTATATAGTTAGTCTATGTTATTTGACTTGTTATTAAAAATAATAATAAATAAATTATACATATTAGTAGTAGAAATCTTTTGTCTTTGAGCTTAAGCATTTAAATTCCATATTCGAAGAAGAAGCTCTGTTGTACGCAAGTGATGATTAAATATTTTTCTAGTTAAGTAATTTTTCAATTCAATCTCGATTCTAACCCTTTCTTTTAGCTTGTGACCACACCCCCTAACCGAGCCTCATTACAACCCTCTAAAGACCTTTTAATTGATATATCATCTCAATTTATAGTGGTGGAGATTTGATTTTCATGCAAGCCTATGGTAATAACTTTTCCTATTGACTGATGAGTGCTAATTTCATTGTCCTTAAACACTTCGAGTGATTTGAGTAAATCTTTTGTGAAGGTGTTAAACTCTGTGAGATTTCGAATTGATGGTACTTACATAGATAAGGGGAGATGCTTATGTTTTTCATAATTAAATACTCAACTTAGAATGTTTGAAAATTTAATGTTCTTTTAGTTGAATTCTCAATGTATGATTACTTATGGATTAGTTTGAGATATTATTGATAGGAATTATAAGTTGAGAAAAAGGAAGTCTTAATTATGAATTGAGAATTTTGCTTGAGGACAAACAAACGCTTAAGTGTGGGGGTATTTGATAAACCGTAATTTGTACATATTTTTATCCCATGCTTAGCACGTTTATGAATAAATTCTCCTTAGATTTGGTGAATTTGGTGCTTCTAATCCTTTAATTTCATGTTTTATACTTAGGAGAGCATAGGAGAGTGAAAAGAACAAGAAACTGGCCAAAAACAGAGAAAATTGGCCGACGTGGGAAAACAACACGGCCTGGACTTCCTCACACAGGCAGAAAACACGCCCGTGGCATTCTAACAGGCTCGACCACGGCCTAAAACAACCTCAGCACGGGCGTGTTGATCTCTCAGCCTCGACCACGGCCTGAAGTAATCGCACACAGGCGTGTCACACGGGCGTGTCCCTGCCGAGCCCTAGTTAAGTTCTATTCGAAAAAGGGCAAGTTTGAGGGCTTTTAGGCATTCTAAAGCCTATTTAAACACCCTAGAGGAGGACAAAAAGGGAGACAGAGAATAGGGAGCAAGGAATTACTCTAAGAAAGCCGATTGATCCATCTCAGAAACCGGATTCATCATCAAGACTGAAGATATCTCCTTAATTTCCCTTCAGAAGTTTTGGGTTTTCTTTATGTTTTGTATTCATTATTTTTCTGAGATTTTTTCCTATTTAGTTATGAACTAAAACCCCTTAAATACCTAAGGGGGATGAAACCTAAGACGAATCTTATTATTATTTTCTGAATTGTATGATAAATATTTGACTTGTTCTTAATTATGTGTTCTTAATTATTGTTTTAATATTTCAGGATATCGATTCAAGTTAATGCTCTTAGTTGGAGGATGAATAGTCCATGTCTAAGTGTGACTTTGTCATAATTAAGCGGAGTTGATTGCGTGCCTAGAGATAGGGTGGCAAGATTTTGCCGGATTAGGGTGAAACCTAATAAGGGGATCCATAGATCGAGTTAATGCAACCCTAGGGTGTTAATTAGAAAGAAATTTCAATTATTCAGTCTAGGGTTAGACGTTATTAGTCTTGAATAGGGATAATAACATAACTTAGGGATTTCTACGGAACAAGTTAAATGAATAAACCGACCGATTCGGAGCCAAAATAACAATTGAAGTTTAGGTGGATTTTTCCTTAGGTATTGTCTTAAATCAATTTTTTGTCCAAAAGTAATTTCCCAATTCTATTTGCTGTGATCTCTTAGTTTAGTTAATTAGTTAATTAAAACAAACCCTTTTATTCTTAGGCTAGATAATAAAAAGACAGTCATTACTAGTACTTTTAGTTCCTTTGGGTTCGACAATCCGGTCTTGCTAAAGCTCTACATCGTGATAATAGTTAGTTTCAAGAGCGATTAATTATAAATTTATAAAACTTATCACGGAAAATCACGATCAATAGTCCACTAAGCATTGAACAATGTATAACAAGAAACTCAATTTCTACAAAGGATTTCTGTAGTAATACTTTATAGAATAATCTAATAATATTAGAAAATAGAGGAAGGAAAGAAAAAATTTTAGAATTTGTTGGTGTGATTTCCAAATGAAATCACATTCCTATTTATAGGAATTTTCATGTCTCTTCATAGAGACATCTTTCAATAGTTGTCTTTTCTGAATAATAATGTCTTTAAAAAGACACATAATTATTTATTTAATACTATAACTATTCAAATAATATTGTTTGAATAGTTATAATTTTGTAAAAAATCAAGTGATATGACTCTTGACCAATAATCAAAAGATTTAACTTTTGATTAATTACACCATTTCATTTATAGTTATTGGAACACTATAAATATTTGAAAATGTTCCAACACAAAGTTGACATGTACAAGACAATGTACAATGAACAACTTAAAATTAATGAAAAAATTTGTTAAAGAGAATGAAATGAATAAGAGCATTATGAAGATTTATGATTTCTTTTATTCAACTATGGGTGAGCATACGATCGAGTTGAGTTAAATCAAGTGAAAAAGGTCTAAGTTAGTCCAGGGGTGAAGCTAGAAATTTTATAGTGGAGGGGCCAAAATTAAACTAAAAAATTTTAGGAGGTTAAAACAAAAATTTTACCACTTACTCAAATTTACCAAAATTTAAAGGCCTAAAGAGGAAAATATACTAAATTAAGGGAGACCAAGTCTCCTACGATATCCTTGAGTTGACAAATCTTATTTATTAACTAAATTGATTTTTTTAAAATCGAGCTAAGCGATATTAATTTGTGTCAAGTCGAGTAGATTATATGTTTGATTTAAATAAATAAATAATAAAAACTTTTTTATATTTTTATTATATTAGGCAAACAACAAATGCTGTGTCTGAAATTGTCAATCCATTTTTATTATAAATAAACAAACAAAAAAATGTCCTTTATATTATATTAAGCAAATCTAAGTATTTTTTTATTTAATCATAGTTGGCACTGTACATATTCGAAATGACAAGAACTCTGTCCCCATCAAGGCATGAAACTGATCTCATTCTCAACTAGCTAAACCCATGTTTTATGGTTTCAAATCTTAATACTATTGAATATTCAAGAAAGAAAATAGTTGTCTTTAAATTTTATCTTCATCAAGCAATTTAATATGATGAACTAATGCTATTATATATGTGATCAGAATTGAATTATAGTATGTCAAATTCATGCTACAGTAATATTTTATACATTAGAACTTAACGTTGTTAAAATTTACCTAATGACCACCTTTAACATCAAATAGTAAAACAAAATTCCTCAAGGTGAACGTCACAGAGAGTAAAACAAAGAGTCTTTAATTCCCAAATGAATAAATAAATATAAACAAAGTAACCTTTTTGTTATGGGACAAAAATCTGAACTAATGAAATAGTGGCGTTTAGTTTAATGGAAACTGTGCGTAGTGACAGTATGTTAAAATGGTGCGTGCTGGATAAGTTAAATGAGGTGTTTTGGTTAAGGCCTAGACAGCAACGATTACCTTGTTTTTGTAATCAACTGATTTGTTTTATGTATTATGTTGTAAGGAAACAGAAAAAGCAAGCAAAAAAATACACAATATTTTTTCTCTAATTTTTCTATTTTCTACTCTCTCTATCCTCAAAGTCTCTTTATATTCTTCTCAACTTTTCGACTCATAACAAACGTATCAAAGCTTCAACGGTTCTCTATGGCTAGGGATGGTGTTACCACACGGTTGTAAAAAGATGTGGGCATTTTACAGTAGGAGATAATGAATATCAAAGTAGAGTCCCAAGTCGATGCTAAGTTGGATGCCAAGTTAAAGGCTAGATTCAAGGAGTTAAAGGATGAGCTCATGGGTGAGCGATGATCTGAGCTTCAGTCACACCCAAATCTTGCTACTAGCAATGCATCAACCTTAGTTAAAGGTAAGGGAATTTTGGGATTCATTCCTATAGAGCCCATAGAGGTCTCCACAGGAGGTCGAGTTCATGTTCCGAAGAACCTCTTTGTCAAGGATTTTGTAGATAAAAATATGAAAAATCTTGAACACATAGAACCCCCATCAATAGAGTATACCCCTTTCAAACTGGTGGAAGAAGTAAAAGATTTGGAGTTAGTAGTTAAATTACATAATGTGGATGACTTTGCAGTTGATTTGGAACATAATAAATATCGATCTCTTCAAAGATTAACTTGTTTGATGCAAATTTCCACTAGAACAAAGGATTTTATTATAAATACTTTGATGCTTCGAATTCATATTGGCCATTATTTTCGAGAAATATTCAAGAATCCCATGAAGAGAGAGGTTATGCATAAAGCAAACCGGGATATATTATGGCTTCAATGGGACTTTGGCATACACTTATGCGATCTCCTTAACACAGGCCAAGCCTCAAGGGTCTTGAAATTAGAACGAAATAGCTTAGAGCATTTTCTGCAACACTATTTTAGAGTTACTGTTGGATATCTTAATGGAGCATCTGATGTGGAGTCACTTGTGGAGAATTTACTTGGGCAACCTGTTGGAAATCAGGGGTGTTATGGAGGTCTACATTTTTGTGTTGCTCTCATGCTAAATATCAACACAATGGTATAGAGAACTCTTGGAACCGCAAGCTAGGGACCTAGCCCTAGAGATAGCCCAATTTTGAGAGAAAAAAATGATGGTATTTAGGGGCATTAATAGTTCTAATAAGGTAAATAATCTTCATGTACTGAACCTCACATCGAAAGAGTGGATACAAACTGAATATGATGTTGTTGCACCTTCTCCTCATGAAAGTCATACTACCACATTTGTTGGTGAAGATAAGGTAGTGATTTTTAAAGGTAGTGGTAAAGGTGAAACAGTTTCCTTGAATGATTTTCATGTTTTAGACCTTAGGACTATGAGATGGACTTCTCCTACTATGCGAGTTCATATCTCCATCCCTAAAGACAGTCACAGTGCTATTGCAATTGGGAATAAGCTCGTGGTGTATGGAGGGGATTGTGGTGATCGATATCATGGAGATGTTGATGTGTTTGATAAGGACAATTCAATTTGGTCAAGGTTGACTGTTCAAGGCTCCTTACTAGGTGTTGGAGCAAGTTATGCTACTGTGAGTATTGGAATAAAGGTTTTCATTATTGGAGGGACTAGAGATAAACACTACTACAATAATTTTTGGGTCCTAAACGTAAGTGCCTGTTGCTGGCTGCAACTAGATATATATGGCCAATAGCCTCAGTAGAGGTTTTCTCATATTGTTGTCTTCACAAAATCAAACATTTCTATCTATGGAGGGTGTGGGGAGGATGAAACATCCCATCAAAGAGTTGCTAGTTTTGCAACTTGGAGCACAATATCCTAATGGTCGTTATAACATGTGTACAAGTTTTGGAAGCCATTGGACCCAAGAAGAGAGAAGAGTCCTTAGAGTAGCACAAAATAACTTGAAAACTATGTATTTAGGGGATAATGAAGTATCAAAACAGGAAGCTCATGAAGTAGAACCATAAGAACAGTCACTTTTTCTCTTGCAACATTCATCACCCTCATAATCTAATCAAGAACAAGCTCCACCAAAAAAGCCTACAAGTCCCATAGTGTCTCACAAACTTAACTTGTTTAAGCCATTACATCATATACCAAGCAACTGTCAGCTTAACAGTGTCCCAAATAATCATAAGAAAATCAGATACATGGTCCAAAACATTAAGCAGGAGCTGCAGTTTATAAGAGAACATCAAAACCTTCAAAAACCATAATAATATCAACATTTTGTTCAAACTGGTAGAACAGGATTGCTGTATTTGAATATGGAACACAAATGCATGGAGGCAGGACCATTCACAACTTGCTTGATGTTAAAGTTCGTGGAAAAGTTGACGGAGCCTTTGACTCGGGTTGTAAAACTCTTAACCCGTCTCTGTTGCTAGATTAAGGTTTCAGAGAATTACCAAGCAATTCTAAAAAATTTATATCAAAATATGTCATTAATGTCATTCAATATTAATTAATGGAAACTCATTAAGAATCTACCAAAAATATGCAATTTGGGCCTTAAATTGGGCCTTCGAGGCCTTAAAAATAGTTTAGAAACAATTTGGGACTAATTTGAAACAAATCAGATATTTTAAGAAAAAATTTGCAGAATGTGAAAACGTCATGTAACAATCGAATAAGGGACACATAGTTGTGTCTCAGCCCGTGTAACTCACTGAGTAGGGCCACACAGCCTTGCCGTAGGCCGTGTGCCAGACTGTGTAAATCTCTGACTTGCCACACACGACTGTGTGCCAGGTTGTGTGCTAGGCCATGTAACTCATTGACTTAAAACACTAGGATTTCACAAATACACACGGCCATGTCGTCAGTCCATGTCTATCACACGGCCGTGTGTAAGCCCGTGTCCTAGGCAATGTGCACCAAATTTGACCCAAAAATCATACCATTTTAAAACCAAACCATACCTATTCCATCACTCTAATTATGCACACATTCAATAGACCTAGGCACTACTCCAACACGCCTAAATGTACCAAATCAATCAACCTAATTCATCCAACCAATATGCGGTTCAAAGGCACTATATATATTTACTAAACATTTAGTCTCAAAAATGATCAAAAGACCTCCTTTATAAGACATTAAGCAAATAAGCGTTACACTATGATTAAAACCACTTCATTCAACAACTAAACATCAAAGTGTTCATCTATGCATCATATATGTATACTTGTTTCATCAATACAAAACATACCTTAAGCAAAACACACATCTCATTCATAGACTACATTTATCAACATTTGAAAACCACATATTTATCTATATATACATGCCACTACCCAAAAGATACAAAAACTACCAACATTGATGGATAGTGTGAGTCGATTGGTTGATCCTTTAAAAGAGTCAACAACAATTATCTACAAAACAATCCATAAAAACTCGTAAGCTTACAGAGCTTAGTAAGGACATAGTATAACGTTTAATCCAAATAAAATGAGATGAAGTAACGATCTAATGTTCTCAAGATACCAGGATAAAATTAGGAGCATGTATATGCCTTCAAGAGTACCGAAGTACTAATAGGGCCACGTATGTGTATTCAAGGGTACCGAAGTACAAATAGGGGCACATATGTGTATTCATACAATAATTATCTATAAACATATAAACTGAAGAACAATAATATAATATTACAAGTAGGATTTCATTTACATATTGAAATACTATGTATTTATCTACGATTTGATTCCGTTCAACATGCAGGGACTATTCCGCTATTTTCCCCTTACCTCAGTTGTTGTCTTTTTTATTCAAATCTTGATCTATATAATAATTAAATTCAATATATTAATCTAATATACATTTCACATTCTATTCAATGCAAATATCAAGAACGCATAATCCCTCATTGACACCATGGAACGGTGGAAATGTTCAAGTGTACACAATCGTAACAAGTAATAAAGTGACAAGTAAATGTCGAGTTATCGTACCCACAGGGACTGTAAAAAGCAATATTTATGAAATTAATTAAAACACTTTGGTGAGGTAAAAATAATTTTGGTTTGAAAAGAGTGATTTATAAACTAAGATTTTAAAACTAAGCAAACAATTTAAAAAAATAAAAGAGTTCTAGTGCACGATTTCAATTAAGATTTAATTAAGATGATATAATTGTGTTGGATTAATTATACCTTTTTAACTTAGAAATATTAAATTCGTGCTTATGCTGTTATGATTTTGCTAACTTATGAACATATTTACTAATTAAAAAATTTCATTTATCTCTTGGACATATCCTTATGCCAATTCAATCGACTAAACAGATTTAATAAAGTAAACATGCTATTGCACATACATACTTATTGAATTAAATTATCTCTCGCATATTCTTATGTCGATTCAACCGATTAATTCAACTTAATAAACATGTAAAAGATTATGTGAAGTAACAAAGTAGCCATACCTTGAAATAATTTAATCACAACAATCTTGCAAGTTATGCAAGGCATATGTATCGCCAAATACAATGCTAATTTAATTTTTAGTTACCTTAGAAGAATTAAAATGCACTGACTAAGTACTGAGTCCATTAATTGCAATTTCAATCCACTTAAACAATTAATTCTTTAGTTATCTAAACAATTATAATGCCAGATAACCTAAGCATGATTTTACTTAATCAAGCATTTCATCGAGGCCTATAACAAAGATAAACACTATTTTAACAATTCAAGTAGGCAAAATATAATCAACCCAACACGAATTAAATTCAAGCTAAATTGATTAAAATAACCATTTCAACAACAATATTATTCATAGATATGTTCATCATAAAAACAACAGAAATTAAAAAGAAAAGGAACAGAAAGCAAATCCAGTGTTTCTCTGCGGCTTGACTGTTGCTCCGTTCTTTTGTCTCCGTTGTCTTCACCGAGCAAGGCTTCTATGAATCCTCGATTGCTGCCCAAGATGGGTGAAGAACACCTCTTTCTCAAGAGAGGAAATCGGCACAAGAGGAAGGGAAAACGGGATAGAAAAATGGAGAGGAAACTTTAAGAGAAGTGAAGAGAGGATGAGAGAATATTGTGGAATGAGAGATGTTGAGGGATGCCTTGAAATGAGCAGCATAGGGTGGCTTTTATAGCTTAAGAGGGCTGCTAAAAATAGCAAATTCAGCAGCCAAGAGAGCCCTCCCATGGCCGGCCACACACATGGCAAGGTTGAAGCTTTCAACCTTGCTAAAAATAGGCTGGGGCAAATCTTCAAAGCCTAAAATAAAGGTGGGGTTTGAACGTAATTTGGAAGTTTTTCAAGGGCCTTTTTGCAAGCATATTTTACCAGCTAATTTTCTGATTTGGGTCAGACAATGGATGGTTCTGGTCAGCCCAATTAGTGGCTGGTTCGGCTCACTTCATTCGGTTCAACCAGTGCGGTTCACTAGGCCCTTTCTTCATAATTAATTAAAATTAATTCATTTAACCTAAATTAAATAGGAAATAAATTAAAATTAATTTAATTATGAATTAATACACATATCTGGACCGTCTTGGGCTGGAAATTAATTGGCCTTGATACTTCAAATTACTCTCAGTTTTGTTCTTCTCGCAGTGTTCACCGAGCCTTTTTTCTCCAATTGTGTAATTCTGTCAAAAATAACCAAATTTAATAAAAATTAACTATAAAATTAATTAAAATTCATAATGTTCATATTTTTAACCTAATTTAATTATTTTATAATATTTAATTATTTTTTGACAAGAATTTAACCAGAATAGCTTGGTTTTAAGTTAAAAGGGGTATGAAAAAGTATATAAATTTTTGTGTTTCCACACCACAATTAAAATTTCAGTTAAGTTGCACACAGAACTCATAATCCCTCATTAAGAACACATATCAAGATAATAACCTATTAAGCCTAGAAAACTTCGTATTTCTTAAACATTTTTCGGAGTTTTTCAATTGAAAATGGTAGAATTTTACTTGGGTCAACACGAATTCCATCTGTAGAAATTACGTGATCGAGAAATCCGACCTCACGAAGCCAAAAATCACATATACTGAATCTTGCAAACAACTATTTTTCACGTAAAATCTATAACACAGTTCTTAAGTGTTGAGCATTTTCAGATTCTATTCTAGAATAGATCAGTATGTCATCAATAAATACAACCAAAAATCTATCCAAATAAGGTTGAAAAACCCAATTCATCAAATCCATAAATGCAACAAGAGCATTAGTTAATCTGAAAGGCATCACCAGAAATTCATAATGACCACAAAAAAGTTAGGAATGTAGTTTTTTGCATGTCATAATAACCAGAAATTCATAATAACCATAGCTGGATCATCCTCTGTTCTACCCCGAAACCTTTCAACACCATATTCTCTAACTTTACTGATAGGAACCCGTCAACTCGTCTCAGTTGCTTGAGGTGGTGGAGGTATCACAAGAGTGTGTAGGTTGTTGAGCCACTAGGTTGGTTCGCATAAATTTCGTGACTATTGACTCATTAAACCAAATAAAACATTTTTAACCTCATTTTAAGACATCTATGGAAACAATAAGCTATGTCTTGTTTCTTGTTCGTTAGTTAAGGTATAAATATTCACTTAATCAATGTCAACACGATCAGATTTTGCCGACATCTTTAAAATCTATAAGAAAATCAAGGGTTAGATCAGATCAATAATATCACACTATCATAGGTTTACTAGACCTCAAACACACTACATTCAGCTTGAGAATCGACTAAACTATAGTTATGATACCACTAAATGTAACTCGTTATCGATTAAAGTTTCAGAGTATTACAGAGCATTTCAAAACATTTAAACTCAAATAGATACAATTATACAAATTATTTAATATCATTCAATAATTCATTTAAATCAAGTAGGAAATACATATATGGACCTTAAATTGAGCCTACGGTGCCCTTAGAATAACTTGAAAACCATCAAGAGTCCTTTTGAATCAAAACAGAAAATCTGGGAAAAATTGAAAAATAGGGGTCACATGACCGTTTGGCCAGGCCGTGTGACATAGCCCAGATTGCGTGAGTACTTGAAGTATGGACACATGATCGTGTCCTAGCCCATGCATCCGCCTGTGTGAATATTCGAAATAGGGCCATACAGTTGCATTGTAAGATGTGTGCCAAACCTTGAGTATATTCAAATTATAGACACACTACCGTGTTGTAGGCTGTGTTCCAGCCCGTTTGCCAGATCTTGTTACATACTAACTTGAGACATACGACCATGTCGTAGGTCGTGTGAAACTTCCACCTTAAATAAAAATGACACACGGCGGTGTAGGGTGGTCATGTGTGGCACACAGCCGTGTGCCACTCGTGTCCCAGCTCGTGTGATTCTAAATGTTCCTTCAAATTCAAGTTTACCAAATTTTAACTACTTGGACAATAAGCAATCCAATTTCTATCATTTAAGCCTACTCAAAACATGATTAAACAAGTTCAAAACATATCAAAACATCCATCTTAAGTGCCTAACCAACGTGTCCTCCTTGACACCATAATTAAATTTTCAATCAAGTTGCATACAAAACTCATTATCCTTCATCAAGAACACATATCAAGTTTTCCCATTCACACACACAATTCAAGATTACTTTCAACATAATATGACCTTCAATAGTAGCATATAGCCAAAATATTAAAGTACTTGTTTATGAGCCAAAACAAGACAAACATGAAAGGGATATTTACATATAACTAAAATATATCCAAGACAAATTCATTCAAGTATGAAAAGTTGTAACAACCCGTTTTTAGTGAAACCGGAATAGTGGTTTTGGGACAACAATTCTGACGAGTAAATTATTATTTTATTATTATTTTAACGTCTATGGTGTGTTACTAAAGTCGTATAAAAATTTCGTTAAGAAATTTTGACGTTTGCATTCTTAATTAAGTGAAAAGGACTAAATCGAAAAAGGTAAAAAAGTAGAGTTCTATAAGTTAAAGGCATCAATTAGCTATGAAATTCTAACGTAAGGGGATTTATATGACAATTAGACCATTATTATTATTAGTGTACAAAGATGGACATAATGTTAAGTGATTTTATGGTTTATAACCAAGGTTAATTATTTAAATTGTAAAATTAACATCAATCAAATAAATAAAAACAAAAGATATCATCATTTAGTTTATCCCCACTGAAATTAGGTTAAGAAATCTCCATTGAAGGAGCTTGAATATTCAGCTAAGAGTATCATTAGAACAACCAGTTTTTAGGGTTAATCAGAATAGTGGTTTTCATACCATAAATTTAAAGTTAAATTATTTATTTTAATATTTTATTATGGTTTACAGCATGATAGAATTATTGTGTGAAATTTTCATAAAGAAATTTTACCGTTTAAAGGCTTAATTCGGTAAAAAGGACTAAATCATGTAAGGCGTAAAAGTTAAATTCTATAAGCTAAAAGCATTAAATAGTTATGAAATTTCAAATTTGAGGGTTTTAGGTGGCAATTAACCCATTAGAATTATGAATGGACAAATATGTGCTTTATTAATGAAAATTACAAGGATAATTAATAAGGTTATAATGGTAATTATGAAATAATAGGGGCAAAAGTGTAATTTTGAAAAAATTTATAAATTGTGTTAAATTGAATGAATTAATGATTAAATAAGTAAATTTTGTTATTATATAGATTGAGAAAAATGAGATTTGGATCTAGAATAGAGGAAAACAAAGTATCGAATTAGTCAACCTAATTTGTCGTTACAACTAACGGGGTAAGTTTGTATGCTAATAAACATATTTAAATTGTGTTATAAATGCTTATTTATAATTGAATTGAATTGAATTATATATGTTTCATTATCATTGAATTGCTACGAATGTTGAACGAGGTAATACGAGCAAGAATCGATGAAGTTACGACATCCGAAAGTCTCGTACGAACCTTAGGAATAATATAGGAACAAATTTCATGACAAAAGGATTAACAAGATATGATTACATGTAAGACCATGTCTGGGACATTGGCATTATATTGTGATTACTTGTAAGACCATGTCTGGGACATTGGCATCATTATCTGATTTCGTGTAAGACCCTGTCTGGGATAGTGGCATCGATATGTGATAACATGTAAGACATGAGCTTTATGTGATTTCCGAGTATTCTTAACAATTCTGAATGGTTCAACGGGCATAATCAAGATGAAAAGGAAAGTACAATTGAATTAAGTGTTACAGGTTCGTACAGAACTTATATAAAAATGAAATGAAGGTAATTTGGTAAGTTTTTAGTGTATCATGTATACAAAATGAGAAAGATTTATGTCTAAGTATGTTCCATGCCAAAATGTGTTTATTTGGTTAATATGAGGTATGAATTAAATGATATGTGAGACATGAGTTATAGTTGTTTTACCTAAATATACATATGGCACATAGTGTGCGAAACATCGTTATTTGATGATATTTTACATAATTCACTTGGCTAAAGAAAAGGTGATGGTAATTAAATTGAATAAAGTTTAGATATATAATTGCTTATGCATATGAAGATGTGAAGGAATTGATAAGAAGTATTCAAACCATACGTGTTTTGAATGAATAAACTCATGAAAATCTTGATTAAATATGTGCCTGAATTCGAGATAGAATGGTGCAATCATATGAATTATATCATGTTTTGAATAATGGTTTTAAATGCAGTTATTTAATAATATGAATTTATTACCATACGAGCTAACTAAACTTTATAGCTTAGTTTTTGTTACTTTTTTATGTTTTTTAGTGATTCGAAAATTCGCTTGGGTTGAAAGTCGACGGAGATCGCATCACACTATCCAGTTTTTTATTTTGGTATTTATACACTTGTGACTTGGTTATATGGCATGTATAGGCTTGAGTCTTTTTGATAAAGGTTTTGGTGATGTATTTGGCCATTTTATATGGCTTATTAATGACTTATGTTTGATGTGTAATTTACCTTGTGTAATGGCATAATTTGGTATGGTTGGTGATGGTTCAAGATGATCATTTGGTCAATTGGTATATGATAAGTATTTACTTATGAAAAGCATGAATTTGGACTTAATAAATGAGTGGTTAATAGGTGATTTATGAGTCAAGATTTGTTTGTGATTGATGGTAGTAAAAACACATATTGAAATAGGTTGTATTGATGAGTATGATATGTACTTAGGTATATGATTGAATAGGTAAGTAATGAGGAATGAATCATTCTAGTTAGTATGTGTTTGAATGTACAAATGGTATTGATTTGAGTAGTGAAATGGTTGAAGACGAAATGGCATGATTTATATATGAATTGGTATGTTTTGGTTGCCTATAAGTGCATTGAAATGGTACCATTTTGGTGGCTAGGTGTGCATGAGAAAAGGGTGGAAAATTGGCTTAGCAAATAGCCTATTTTTGTCAACACGGGCAGAGGCATGGGCATGTGTCTCAGCCGTGTGTGACATACGGTAATGCTACACGGCCTTGTGTCTCCTAGGGTACCCTTCAAATTTAAGTCAGTATACCCTACAAGTTTGACACGGTCTGGACACACGGGCGTGTCTACTGGCCGTGTGTGGCACACGGGCTGGCACATGGGCGTGTGGCTGGTCGTGTGACCTAAGTCAGTAACCCCTCCAGATTTCCCACGGCCATGGCACACGAGCGTGTCCTCGGCCATGTGGTGCAAGTTAGTATGCATGCCCTGCTTTCACACGGTCTGTGACACTGGTGTGTCTGGTGGCCGTATGAGGCACACGGTCTGCTCACACGGGCATGTGACCCATAAATGTTTGAAAATTTTATAAGTTTCACCAAGTTTGCAAATGTTATCAGTTTAGTCCTGAACCACTTCTAAGTATGTTTTGAGGCCTTGAAGAGTCTCGTAAGGGACAATATGATTTTGTTTTCATAGTTATGACTATGAATGTTTAAAGTATGTAATATTGATGTGATTTGATCGGTAATGCCTCGCAACCCTATTCCGGCGATGGATACGGGTTAGGGGTGTTATATTTTATTAGTATCAGAGCTATAGTTTAGTCGATTCTAGGACTAATGTTGCAAGTTAGAGTCTAGTTATACATGTCATATTTAACCTGTGATAGTGTGATATCTCCCGATTCTGACGAGAATTGTTTTAATTAGGCAAATATGCTTTCTAACAGAGCTAATTCTGATAATATAGAATGTTATACTCAAACATTTGAGTGAAAACGTGTTTATGATGAGTTAAAACTCATAAAGGTATGAATAAAGGTTCATAATATTGTGTTATTAATAAATGTTATAGTATGTGCATGTACATGTCAGAGTTAAAGTTGAGGCTTTACGACCCTCACCCCTTTACCAGTAAAGTATTACACTAAAATCCGTAATATTAGATTGAATAAGCTCACAAGTATGGAATTACAGAGTTTCATAATTGAAGGATTAATACTGTGATCAAATAAGAGAATGAGTCAGCAACTAGAGACAGTACTAAAAGAGATATCGGATCGTTCTGAAGGCCATTTAGATTGTGCAATGTCACTGTTAAAAAAAAAGTTGACTTTGATGAAAAACATGTTCAGGTATGATATCTAAAGAATGTATTAACTGGAAGTTCTGATGAATTGATTTCTTTTAGTGATGGGATAATGTAAAATTAGTGATGACAGAATTAGACAGTGGAATAATGTTTGAATAGAAATGATAGCTGAGTGCAGTGGTTATAGTCAGGCAGTTACTATGGTTTCTTTTAGGCATTCTATGTGTACATTTATTCTCAAAAGTATATATGACTGTTTAATTTTATAAGGAATTCTTATTGTATGAGAACGTTAGTTAAATATACTGTTAGACAAAAGCATTATGGTCTATATGGTTTATGATCGGCATTGCTCTATTTTTCTCTAGTATTCTATTCCATTGTGTTGATAGAAAAGTCGACAGTAAAATCTGTATGATTGCTAGTATTCTGTTTCTGCTACTTATTGTTTGGTTGAGTGTACATGAAGATTATATTACTTCTGTCACCGTTGATTTTAGTGATTATGAGTGTTGTTCTTTCTTCTGGAAATTATCTGGGATATCATTGGGATCTTTATCATTCTATATGGGTCGTAATTTCCAGAAATTCTGTATAGCTCAACATTTTAAGATTTTGCTACCTCGATTTTATTAGATTCTATGTGATTGTCTGCAAGAGATATTCTTTTGATGAAGATGGCTATATCTAATATGATTCTAGTTTGATCATGGGAGTACAGTGGTATAGTTAACAGATTCATAAAGGTTGTGTTTCTCTATTGGTTGCTATTGAAATCATATTCGAATTTCTCTTATGTTCAAAATGCATTATTAATAGCTAGGACATTACCTATCTAAACGGTTGAGATGTTGGCCTTACTATAGCACTATGATTTTAATCTATCTGATAGTTGTGGCTTCAGCATGGTTCAAAGCTTCTTTGATTAATAATTGCAATAGTTCTATTATATATAATCTTATTCTAGATTTGGGAAAGGGATAGCATTGGTAAAAGTGTAAATGGTGAAAGATCAAGCTCAAATCTGTATATCATTCCCAAGTAATCTTGATAATGTTAATGAGTTAAACATGGGATGTTATGTTTGAATTATACAGTTTTTAAAGATCTTTGATTAGTATCCTGAAGAAATTGCGATAAATTGTATGCCTGAGTTATCTTGACAACAAGAAGAAAGGTTTTTCTTTGAGAAGTTATTGTTTGACAGCCGAGATCGATTCAGTTGTCTAGTTTGATTAGATTATTTTCTTGAAGGAATAATCATGTTATTCGTATTTAAATTTATCCAGATGGTTGGAAATAAACTTTGAACATTCACGGGTAAATAGATGAATAGTTTAAATACAAAATTCACATTCTAGAAGACGTGATATAGAATTATATTAATCAGAATGGTTCTATTTGAGAAATGTTATGGTAAATTAAAGTTGTTTTGATTGTGGAAGTTATTATTTGTGTGAAGTGTGATTTATTTTAAATATACACTATTAAAGTGGGGACATTGTTAACTGAAGCATCAGTTCTAGTTTAGCTTACATCGGGTAAAGAGTTATTCGACAAGTGAATTAGAGATGGTTGACATTGTATTTGTGTTGAATAGTTAGCGATATTAATTGTTTGGTGAGTAATGTAACCTTTTGAAGACTACAAAAGTTTAAAATATTTGATGTTTCTGAAATATGTGAATTTGAGACAGTAAAGATGGCTTAAACTGTTAAAAGATTGTGAGTCAGTGATTGATTATCACCCTGGGCAAACGATTATAGTTCGGATGTTCTAAGCCAAAAACCTATGTGTGCTTTACGAGTGGCAAATATGCGATTGATCTTATCGGATGGTGGATAGATATTAGCTGAGTTAAAAGCATTCAGCGAATTTGTGAAGTTCAGAAATACATTAGTAAATTGCAAGTTAAAAAGGGGTTTAACATAAATTGATTCATGATTCAGAATTTCAATCTAGAACCAATGATTATTTGATTTATCAAAATAGAGTTAGTGTATCGAGAAATCCAGAAATTATGCAACAATTGTTACATATGGCTCTTAGTGGTAATTATGTTTTCATTCAGGGAGTACTAAGATGTACAATAAGCTGAGACAGTTCTACTGGTGAATGAGTTTGAAACGAAATACTTATGACTTTGTATCCAAATGTCTGATCTATCAACAAGCTAATGCTGTCATCAAGTGTTTTCAAGACTGTTACAGCATGTGTTGCTATCTGAGCAGTAATGAAATAAAATTTTGATGAATTTTGTAAAAGGTAAATGTTATCTGAACTATTGTTGACTGTTTCAAGAAGTCTGCATATTTTATCTCCATACATACAAATTTCTCTTTTGATAAATTAGCTGAGTTATACATATCAGATATTCTCATATCATACAGCGTGCCAGACTCCATTATTTCGGTAGAGACCTAAATTTTATATTGTGATTTGATAGAAAACTACAGTAAGCTTTAGATAAACGATTTCAATTTAGTATCGCATGACATTCTTCAACAGACTAATCTTAGGGAGAGATTCAGATTCATAAGGTAATGTTTCGTTATTGTGTTTTAAAATTTGAAAGCAACTGAGAAAGACATTTACTGTTGGATAAGTTTGCGTATAATAATAGTTTTGATATGAGTATTAAGATAGCATTGTATGAGTATGGTATGGTTGCAATTACTGAACTCCGTTGTACTGGATCGAATTATGATTAAAGGAATTATGGGGTTGATGTGATTAGAAAGACTGAAGAGAAAATGAAAGTAATTCATGACAGTCTAAAAGCAACTTCAGATTGGCAGAAAACATATGCGGGCTTGATATGTAAAAGCATTGAATTTTAGTTAGAAAAACTAAATATTTGTGAAAGTATTGTAGTGGAAATAGAATTTCTCGATTTAGCTATAAAGAGAATTTGAGTTCGTGATTCATCGAATCGTATGAGATTATCATCAGAACTTGAGACAATCCATAATGAGTTTCCTATATCTATGATGTGATGATTTAGATACGACCCCTGTTTTATAATATCTCTTTCAGAAGTTGAAATTCATCTTGATACAATGTATAGTGAAAGACAGATCAAAATCCTAGCTTGTGAGATTAAGGAGTTCAGAAATCCGAGGCTATGTAATTAAGCTATGTGAAAGCAAATCTCCGACCAAATCACCGGTAATATTTTTAGGGATGAAAATCCCTTAAGGGGGAGAGTTGTAAAAGCTTATTTTTAGGGTTAATCAGAATAGTGGTTTTAAGACCATAAATCTGAAGTTAAAATATTTATTTTAATATTTTATTATGGTTTACAACATGATAGAATTGTTGTGTGAAATTTTCATAAATAAATTTTACCGTTTAAAGGCTTAATTCGGTAAAAAGGACTAAATCGCGTAAGGTGTAAAAGTTGAATTCTATAAGCTAAAAGCGTTAAATAGTTATGAAATTTCAAAGTTGAGGGTTTTAGGTGGTAATTAACCCATTGGAATTATGAATGGCCAAATATGTGCTTTATTAATGAAAATTACAAGGTTAATTAATAAGGTTATAATGGTAATTATGAAATAAATTAAGTTAAATAATAAAAACATGGTGTCATCTTCATCATTTAGTTTCCACCACCGAAAATGCATGAAGGAAAACAACCATGGATGAAGATATATTTGGCCAAGCTTTGAAGATTAATGGGTGAGTGGTATTTTTTGCTCGGTTTTTAATAATTTCTAAGTTTTTGAGATCGTTGCTTTGTAATCTAGCTAGCTCGTACCTCCAATTTTGAAATTGTTAAAGATTTTTATAGTTTCCATTTTTGAACTTATGTGTTCTTTGATGTTTAATGGTGAAATATGAATATTTGGTGTTAGATTTTCATATTTTATAAAGTGATTTTTGATGAAAATGCAAATTAGGGATTAAATTATGAAATATTAAAATTATGTGGTTAAAAGTGTGATTATTTGGAAAATGTGGAATGTTAAGGCAATAAGAAGAATTCGGCTAAGCATGGGTAGGATGAAATTGCATGAAATTGTGATTTTATGTAATAAGGACTAAATTATAAAAAATGTGAAATAATAGGGGCAAAAGTGTAATTTTGTCAAAATGTGTAAATTGTGTTAAATTGAATGAATTAATGATTAAATAAGTAAATTTTGTTATTATATAGATTGAGAAAAATGAGATTTGGATCTAGAACAGGGGAAAACAAAGTATCGAATTAGTCGACCTAATTTGTCGTTACGGCGAACGAGGTAAGTTCGTAAGCTAATAAACGTATTCAAATTGTATTATAAATGCTTATTTATCATTGAATTAAATTGAATTATATATGTTTCATTATCATTGAATTGCTACGAATGTTGAACGAGCCAATACGAGTAAAAATCGAAAAAGTTACAACATTTGAAAGTCTCGTACGAACCTTAGGAATAATATAGGATACAAATGTCATGACATTAGGATTACTTAGATGTGATTACATGTAAGTCCATGTCTGAGACATTGGCATTGTATTGTGATTACGTGTAAGACCATATCTGGGACATTGGAATCGTTATATGATTTCGTGTAAGACCCTGTTTGGGACAGTCGCATCGATATGTGATAACATGTAAGACCATATCTGGGATATGGCATTGTATGAGCTTTATGTGATTTATGAGTATCCTTAACGATTCTGAATGGTTCAATGGGCACAATCAAGATGAGAAGGAAAGTACAATTGAATTAAGGGATACAGGTTCGTACAAAAATTATATGAGAATTAAATGAAGGTAATTTGGTATGTTTTCAGTGTATCATGTATATAAAATGGGAAAGATTTATATATAAGTATGTTCCATGGCAAAATGTGGCTATAATGAGATATGAATTGAATGATATCTGAGATATGAATTATAGTTGTTTTAACTAAATATACATATGGCACATAGTGTGCAAAACATCATTATTTGATGATATTTTACATAATTCACTTGGCTAGAGAAAAGGTGATGGTAATTGAATTGAATAAAGTTTAGATATATAATTGCTTATGCATATGAAGGTGTGAACGAATTGATAAGAAGTATTCAAACCATATGTGTTTTGAATAAATAAACTCATGAAAATCTTGATTAAATATGTGCATGAATTCGAGATAGAATGGTGCAATCATATGAATTATATCATGTTCTGAATAATGGTTTTAAATGCAGTTATTTAATAATATGAGTTTATTACCACACAAGCTTACTAAGCTTTAGAGCTTACTTTGTGTTATTTTTCTATATTTTCTAGTGATTCAGACGTTCGCTCGGGTTGGAAGTCGGCGAAGATCGCATCACACTATCCAATTTTTGATTTCGGTATTTATACACTTGTGACTTGGTTATATGGCATGTATAGGCTTGAGTCTTTTTGATAAAGGTTTTGGTGATGTATTTGGTCCTTTTATATGGCTTATTAATGACTTATGTTTGATGTGGAATTTACCTTGTGTAATGGCATAATTTGGTATGGTTGGTGATGGTTCAAGATGATCATTTTGTCAATTGGTGTATGATAAGTATTTACTTATGAAAAGCATGACTTTGGACTTAATAAATGAATGGTTGATAGGTGATTTATGAGTCAAGATTTGTTTGTGATTGATGGTAGTAAAAACATATTGAAATAGGTTGCATTGATGAGTATGATATGTACTTAGGCATATGATTGAATAGGAAAGTAATGAGGAATGAATCATGCTAGTTAGTATGTGTTTGAATGTACAAATGGTATTGATTTGAGTAGTGAAATAGTTGAAGATGAAATGGCATGATTTGTATAGGAATTGGCATGTTTTAGTTGCCTATAAGTGCATTGAAATGGTACCATTTTGGTGGCTAGATGTGCATGAGGAAAGGGTGGCAAATTGGCTTAGCAAAGAGCCTATTTTTTTCCACACGGGCAGAGACACGGGTGTGTGTCTTAGCCATGTGCGACACATGGTCATGCTACATAGCCGTGTGTCCCCTGGGGTACCCTTCAAATTTAAGTCAGTATACTCTACAGGTTTGAAACGGTCTAGACACATAAGCATGTCTACTGGCTGTGGGTGGCACACGGGCTGGCATATGGGCGTGTGGCTCGCCGTGTGACCCAAATCAGTAACCTCTCCAGATTTTCCACGGCCATGGCACACGGGCGTGTCCTCGGCTGTGTGGTGCAAGTTAGTATGTATGCCCTGTTTTCACACGGTCTGTGACACGGGCGTGTCTGGTGGCCGTGTGAGGCACCCGACCTGTTCATCGAGCGTGTGACCCATGAATGTTTGAAAATTTTATAAGTTTCACAAAGTTTGTAAATGTTATCGGTTTAGTCCCAAACCACTTCTAAGTATGTTCTGAGAACTTGAAGAGTCTCGTAAGGGACAATATGATTGTGTTTTCATAATTATGACTATGAATGTTTAAAGTATGTAATATTGATGTGATTTGATCGGTAATGTCTTGTAACCCTATTCCAACAACGGATACGGGTTAGGGGTGTTACAATCACTTGCATGTAAGTGTTATTTTGTCTCATTTTTAATGATTTTTATGTTTTCGGGATCGTTGTAGTTTAATCTAGCTAGCCTAGGGACTAATTTGAAATTTTGTTAAAGGTTTAGAGTTTTTCCATGAATTTTCTTGCATGTTTTTTGAATTTTAATGGAAAAATATGAATCTTTGTTGTTTAATAAACAAGTTTTGTAAAGTGATTTTTGATGAAAATCTTATTTAAGGACTTATTTGTAAAAATGATAAAAGTACATGGTGAAATTGTGAAATGATGGTTTGTATGTGTTTTTAAATGTCTTTAGTGAATTCGACTAGCATGAAATGTGGATGAAATTGCTTAATTTCATTTTACGAGCTTAAGGACTAAATTGTAAAGAAGTTTAAATAATAGGGGAAAAATTATAATTTTGTAAAAAAATGAATTTTGGACTGAATTAAATACTATAAGTATTAAATAGATCGAATTTACCTATTTAGATCAAGATAAACCTCGTATGGAACTAGATTGAGGAAAAGCTAAAGCCACGGATTGATCGACTATGTTTTTTGCGTTTTGTTTGTTGAGGTAAGTTCATAAGTTTAAATAACAATTTCATGTTATTTTGATTCATATGTCATTGTGCTATATATCATGTAAATAAATGGTTGAATACTTTTTGAAAACTGCCACAGATACATAACTCGTTTTCAAAGCTTCCGCGAATAACAAACTGTTTTCAAAGTAAATATCGTTTTAATAAAAGCAACCTTTAAAAATACAACCCACAATATGAATGAGCAATAAGACTTTAGAACGAATTTTCAACCTATACGAAGAGGCTAGTTAAAGAAAAGGGTTTTAACTGATGAGTCTTAAATTTCGAAAACACTTCAATGTGACATCGCAAATTACGATGATTATCGAGCCCCATTTGAACCTTAAGAATATATAGGATACAAATGACATGTCATTAGGGTTACCATGTTTCGGGATTTTGGTCCTGAATGTCCTACTGATGGCTAAGGTCTAACATTTGTTGCAGATACTCAACAGCTTGTGTAAGCAGTATCGTGTAGCTTACGTTCTGACCGTCAGCTTGTGTGAGCAGACCCATCTCACGGCTTGAGTGAGCAACGATGTAAAGGAAAGGAAATGTTATATCTTTAGCACACTTTGTGTGAGCTTTCCCGTATATCTGATGTTATTTTAAATGGTTCAATGGGCATGAAAAGGATAGGAACGGTAAGTACTTAAATGACGTATGTCATGAATCTATGAAAAGAAATGAAATGGATATGTTCTATGAAAGTATGCCTATTTTATGAAACTAACGATTTCAATTGGTATTGTTCATGTATAATTACTTGTTTCATGTTAATTCAAGTGAATTATGAGTTGATGCACTAACATGTGTTGTTGATTATGCTTAGGCTTCTGCCAAGCTTATGGTTAGATTGTATCATGTTTAGTTTTAAAGTTATGTATTGAAATGGTAAATTATGTTCATGTTTTGCGAACTTACTAAGCATTATATGCTTATGTAGTTTTCTTCTCCATGTTTTATAGATAATCAAAAGCTTGATTGATTTGGAAGCTCATCGAAGATCTATCACACTATCCAACGAATATGTCAGTAGTTTTTGATGTTTTGGGAAAGATTATAATGGCATGTATAGGTGGACTTGTGTTTGATGTTAGTTGATAAGTTTGGCATGTATATGTTATTTTGGTTGGTACACTTATGGTACTTTTGATGCCTTGATGGTAGGTGTCAATATGGCTAAGTTTTAATGCATGATTTAATGGCCAATATGGTATATGTTGGAATAGTTTTGATGTGGTCAAAATAGGGTAAGTTTTGAAATGGTATTGATCTTGATGTGTATGTATGAAATGTGGTAATGTTTCCATGTTTAGGTAAGATATGGTTGAATGCATTTAAGGTGCCTTGTTGGCATATTGGTTGGATGGATTTATGGTTCATTGAATTGGTTGTTTCATGCATGAATTGGTATGTTTTGATGCCTTGAGTTTGGGTACAAAATGCTTGTAGATATATGATTGAAATGGGTGATGGAAATAGCTTGATTTTGGCTAATTTCATGTCCACGCGGCCTAAGACACGAGTGTGTGTCTCAACCATGTGTGACACATGGCCATGCAACGCGGCCATGTGTCCCCAGTAGGTTTCAAGGGTTGAAAGTCAGGCAGTTACATGACCTAGCACACAGCCTGGCACACGGGCATGTGTCTTGGCCATGTGACCCAACTCAAAGAGTTACACAGGCACGGGCACGTCTGTGTGTCCCTATTTCGAATGTTACATGGCCTGAGACACGACCTTGTGTCTTAGTGTGTCTCAGTCGTGTGAGTCACATGGCCTAGCCCCACGGCCGTGTGACCCCTGCAGTTCAATTTTTCCAAACTTTTTCTTACATGTTCCAAATGTTTCTAATTTAGTCCCGAATCATTTCTAAAGTGTTTCTAAGGCCTCAAAGGTTCGAATAAGGGACGATATGCATGTGTTTGTATGATTTATATCATGTTTACATTAAGGTTTGAAATGTATAATTTAAAGTTACATTTTTACGGTAATGCTCAGTAACCCTATTCCGGTGACAGATACAGATCAGGGGTGTTACAAAACTACCCCAAATAACTAAAAATCAAAGCATTTACAAAACATCTATTGCATTCCATATAACCAAAAGTTAATATTCAAAACTACCAAAAGATATCCAGATAGCGTGGCTACCTTAGCTTGATCCGATTGCCCAATTTCCATGAAATGTTATCTACAAAGAAATAGACAAATAACACAAGTAAGCTTTTATATAGCTTAGTAAGTTCATCGATTCAAAACAATAAAGCTTACCAAAATAACATGTAAACTAAAATAACATGATTAATATTTAGTGTTTCCTATCAACCACAATTTGTAACAGGTGAGTTATACACTAACAGGTACAAAATACATTTGAGTATAATCATACTAGATCAGTCAACCTGAATCTATAATGCCAACAAGAATTCATGAACAATACATTTAACACTGGAAATATTGCCTAATGAACGATATACGGATATGAGTACACAATTATCCATTCGAAACATGCCAAAACACAATTAACCATCTGAAACATGCCAAATGCTCTAATGAGCCAATCCAATTGAAAACACGCCTTGGCACCGGGTGCCTAGCCTGAAGACTATCATCCCTCAGAAAACACGCCTGGGCAACAAGTGCCAAGCCCGAAGGCTTTACATCTGCCCCTGGTAACACGACAGAATCACTGTAATATAACTCGATAGTTCGCAACAAATGCTAAACCTCAATATATTCAGTGCGTAAACATAAATCAAGTATCAATCCCATCACATCTCAATCCCGTACAGTGCACTCTATAACTATTGGCATACGAATCGTACTCTATCATATGTTCATCCAGCTTAAATCACATTATCATCAAACATGTTCCAAACAATTATGTTCTCAATTTTATACTAAAAACTCATTAAGCGTTCAATCAAAATATTCAACAACTACTTTTATTCAACATACATTTTAATTTATCTATTTATAACAAACCCAAATGAACTTAGCAGGGCTAAACTACAGTAATGAAAAAAGTCCAAGGATTATTTTGCAACCTTCCATTTTCCTCAGTTATCAACTTCTTCTTGATCTATAATATGATTTATTTCAATTATTAATCTCAATTTCATATAATTCTTTATTTACAACTTTGTACATTTGTCGCAACTATTTACACTTTATTCAATTTTATCCCTAATATCAAAATGAGCCTATTTCTCAAATTAATCCTTATACCCAAGTGCCAAATTCATTTACACCTTAAAACAATCCACACATGTTGGAATTTTCAATAGCAACATGCCTATTTTAATTTATTTTCAATTTAACCCCATAACATTCAAGTTATCCGAAAATTCACTTACTAATTTGATAAAAACCAACATCAAACTTCAAGCTCAAAAATAACATCAATATAACTCCAAGAATATCAATGGCCAACTTTATAACCTTTGACATTTTCATAGTTTAACCCCTAATCTAACTAGACATCAACTCAATTATCATAAAAATAAAATTCCCATAGAAAAATAGCAAAGAAACACTTACATGCACAAGCTTTTTTCCCGAAACCTAAGCTCCTCTAATGGAGTTTTTTGCTTGGTTTTTCGATGCAAAATTCTACTAAAGAAGATGACCCATATTTTTTAAGTTTACGTTCAATTTAACTATTTACAATTTTTCCCTTTAACAAAACACGCATTTTAATTATTGTCTAGCCTAAAACTGTCCACTTAAATCACTATGGTCTAAATACCATTTGAGCCCTCACATATCTAGTAATTTAAACTATTAAGTCAATAAAATTCAATAATAATCAAGTTTTGCATCTTTTATGAATTAGCCCATTTTCTTTAATTAACTTATTTAATGTCAAAATTTCTAAAGCAAAATTTAGTACGACACTTAAGACCTCATATATATTAAATAGTTAATATTTATGAACTCACACGTCGGAATTGTGGTCTCGAAACCACTATTTCTGAAACCACTGAGAAACAGATTGTTACTATTGGCGTGTCATCCATGTGGCAATCTACGTGTATGCAACGTCAACAAAGTTAAAGAGTGTTAACTTTTTAATTCATTTTAGGGTGATTTTACAAAAGATGCAAGTTTATAGGCTAAAAAAGATGAAAATTCAATAAATGACTATAATGATTTTTTTTTTTTAAAGTTTGAGGGCCAAATATGTTATTCTGCCAAAAAAATGTTACTCTTATCTTTTGATTTTACTTTATTAATTCCCATGATATTTTAGTTATACATAATATTTTGAAAAGTAAATTCATTAATTTATTCAATGAATGAAACTATACAATTCAAGGAAAAAAATAACAAACACTCGTCGTAGATGGTAAAGGGCAAGCTCCATCAACACGACAAAGGCTTTAGCCTTAACATCAATAGAGCTTCATGACACATTAACAATTGAATTAGTCACAACTCAAGCACGACATATCTGGAGTGGTTGTAAGCGCTTAATATGGTAAGGAAATCAACCTCAGATGGTCCAAAGCGGCGAGTAAAAATCGATAAAAGAGTCAAACATTCACCAAACTAGAGAGGACGACAACAAAGCCATCCCTAAAATCACTTGTAAAACTAAGGTTACATGCATAAGAAAGACTAAAAAATATGCTACAAGAGGAGACAAAAACTTCTAAAACTAAAAACTTATTAAACAATGGAAAGCCAAATAGAAAACATATAAAACTTAAGACAACACGGGTCCAAATCGACTCGTGAAATCATTTATTATTCTAAAATACTCTCAAAACAGAAACATGTTAAGAAGTTGAAGAAAAAAAAACTACTAGTGGTCGGTGGAGTTTTAGCGAATGACAGGCATTGTCATCTGTCCATCACAACTTGTGAAGACAACAAAGATACCCACAAAATAGATTTGCAAATTGAAAAGAGAGAAAACAAGTAGAGTGAATGAGAAGAAAAAAGAAATAAAAGGTTGGTGGGAGGGAAAAAAAGCAGGCAATAGCCAACTCAAAGCCTAGCACTGCCACTAGGCAAAACAAAATAAAAGCAAATGACTTGAAGAAAAAAAGAGAATTTTTTTAATTATATATAATTAAAAAAAAGAAAAGAAAAAGTGAATACAAGTAGTGGGTCATTATCTTATTAGATAGTATGCTACCATATTCTTGATATTTATATTTTAGGTTAATGTTAGAATTTATTATAATATTTTAGCTAAAATTTGATGATTCGTTATCATAATTTTGAATTAAAGTAAAGTCTATTTTAATTTTATATTAAATTTTGTGATTAAAAATAATTTAAGTATAAAACTTACTTTATGTTTGGATTGGAGGTAGGGAGGGGATAAGAAAGGGAAGTAAGGGAAAGAATCACCCTTTTACTTGTTTGGATAAAGTTAATAATTTAGTTTATGGAAAGTAAGAAAAATTGAGCATCCCTTACTTTCCCCTAATACTATGTTTGGATTAAAAGTAATAAAGAAAAAGAAATGAAAGGAAAATAAAATAAAATAAAAGAGCAAAAAGCTAAATAAAGTAAATAATTACTTATTATCTTGTTTGAACAGTTAAAATTAATAAAGAAAAAATTAAATAATTTTAATAATTTTTGTTAGGATAGATGGTGGAAAGAATGGAAATGTTTAATTATAGGGAATTTTTACAATTATAACATTTCATAAAAGAATTTAAAAAAAAAAGGAGGGTGAAAAAGACATTATACACCTTAACATTTATTTTGCTTTCGTTTCTTTATCTTTTCCTCCAAAATGGCATAAATAAATAAAAAATGAACTTCCAAAATGAGGCATACTTAACTTCCCTTACTTTCCCTTGCTTAATTTTTATTTTACATTCGTTTTTTTATCTTTTCCTCCAAATTGAGATAAATAAAAAAATTAAACTTTTAAGAGAAAACAGGGATAATCAACTTCCGTTACGTTCCCTAGCTTAATTCATAAAGGCTTTGTTTCTCGTTATTTTATCAAAAGAGTTTTTGGAGTCATAATAATACTCAACAAAACTTCTAAAGTAAAAAATGCTTTTAAACTCAAAAGCAAAAAATATTTTCTTTGAGAAAATTACTTTTCTAGCTATAAAAAAAATCATTAAAATTAATTAAAATTCCTTTCTTGTTATTGTTAAATAACTTGTTGGACAAGCGGTTACAATAAAATATACAAATTCTAAAATCAATATTTAAATTTAATAATAGTCGTTTTCGAATATCCAATAAAGAGACAATTTTCAGTATCCAGCCGTGGGAAAATTGCATTTTAAATTTTTAAGTAAATCTTCGTATCAAAGAAAATAAGTTTTATGATTTTATTCCAGAAGATAAATTTATTTCATATATATTTTTTTGTACCATAAGGAAACATACAATACAAACGAGGTGGCTGCTAAAGCATATATTTTTCTTCGGGAGTACCGACGGATATTTCAAATTATTTAAACATATAGCAATCAGGGATTACGAAAATCCAAATATAAAAAACAACACCTAACTTCCCCATATAAATAACCCACCATATCTCCATGAAAGCAATGCCTATTGATTAAAAAATCAAAGGCGCCCCTGTTCATTAATAAACATCACCCATATTTATGTCCTATTTCTGACAGACAGTTAAAGAGTTTATGTGGCTTTGAGAACATTGACATATGATCTGCATCCTTAATCTCCATCACATCGTCAACTTCAAAATTCTGGATCATCCAACGCTGGAATTCCTCTGGTATCCCTTTGTCTTCTTTGCATACAACATAGACTCGGGGAACACTTCCGAACTTTTCCTTAGACAACTTGTCTGCCTTGGACAAATCGCTTAAAAACATTGATCCTGGCCTGATCAGAGCCTTTGCCAACTCCAGGTCCTTTACAACAAGTATACAAAACTTTTTAGTAATGAATGAAAGTACTTAATACAAACCGATACTTGTTGAAAATCAAGGGTCTCAACAACAACAACAAAAATTAATTTGGAGTATTCAACAAGCAGAAGGAAAATTGTAAAACGGATACCTCAACAGGGGATAGCTGATAAAGTTTGGATGTTAAGAACTTGGGCCCAAAAAACATCGACGTCGAAGAATCTTCTGGTCTTCCGTATGGAGCAAATTCAGTGTCCAACCAAGCTTCCGATGGTGTCCTTTGCCAATACTTTGTAGAAAATTCAAGTCAAGCATAACAAGTTAATAATTGATAACAACCACTTTAACTCTTTAATTAACCCGAGCCAAGAAAATAACTAAAAACATTTAGATTAATCAAATCTCTAAGTGGGTTTCCTGTGAAGAAAAAACTAAGCCACCCCTGCAATCCTGAAATTATACAAACATGGGTAGCAAAAACAAAGAATTTATGAAAGAAATTGCCGGGTTGCAGCACCTGTTCCAAAACAAATGAAGGGTGGTGCGCAGTATCCGGCATGAAAGCAGCCAAGAAAACAGCGGCTGAAATCTTCTCCGGGTACTTGTCCATGGCCAGGGCCAAATTCAGGCCTCCCAGGCTATGGCCAACGAGAATAGCCTTTTCTCCGGAAGCTAGTGAGGCCAATATCTCCAACAATGGTTTACTGTATTCGTACATGGAGTGAACACCCTGGATTGCTTTCATGTTGATGCCTGAGGCAGCCATGTCGACGGCCGTCACACGGTGGCCTGCTGACTCGAGCCGTGGTTTTAGCTTGTACCAGCACCAAGCTCCATGGCATGCTCCATGTACTAGAATGAAATGCTTTTGCTTGTTGACCTCTGCCATTACCCAAACTTAATTTAGTTCCTTCTTCCAATCAAAGCTTTCTTGTCTGCCTATTTATTTCCAAAAATTTAATATGGTCATCCCCACTTCTGATTTTCTTGTGCTACAATCCGATTATTATTATTATTTTTTTATCTTTTTACTTTTTAGAATGATTATTATTCACACATGTAAATTTTCTTTTTTAATTATGAAATATTATACTATAAATATTCCGTGTGTTAAAAAATTAAATTGAGTTTGAATTTATTATGTATTGATACCTAAGATGCAACTGACCCCACAATACTTCGGAATTCCAGGCCAAAAATTAGGATAGTTTATAAAGTTTGTTTGGCGTACATGCAAGTAAATTTTCATCTGGCTAAATAATATTATAAATTACCTTGCAGGGCAACATGTGAATATAGAATAAGATACTATGCAAAATATGAGATGAATTAAGGTCAGGGGCGAAATAAAAAAATTTGTTTAGGGAGGTCAAAATTAAATTGTAATTTTTACGATAGGAAAAATGTAATTTTACTATTTTAATAACCTAAATCTTTATAATTTTTAAAGAATTAAATCAAATTTTTATATTTTTAGGGAAGGCCAAAGTGTAATTTTAACTTTACTAATTTAAAATTTTAAAACTTTTAAAAGGCTAAAGTAAAAAATTTTCCATTTTAGGGGGCCGGCCCCTGCCAAGCCCTAATTTCGTCCTTGAATAAGGTTCATTAAGAAAAAAAATGAAAGTAACATGAATGTTATAAAATAAAAGATAGAGAGTAAAGGACAAAGAAAATAGAAGAAGAGAGAGCGTATTTTATGGATCAATAGAAGTAATTTACAATGCTTCTCTAAAGTCTATATTTATAGACATAGAAAGTATAAATGAAATAGAATTCTACTTCTAATAACTATTAGAATTTAAATTCATCAAAACTTATCTTGATCTGGATGGACATCCACTTAATAAAATATCCATAACACTCCCCCTTAGATGTCTATTTGTAGATAATGTGGCTCGTTAAAATTTTACTAAGATAAAAGCCCCTTAGGAAAAAAATTCCTAGTGAAAGAAAAAGAGTACACATATCTATAATACGCATAATATGTTGCCTCATTAAAAACGTTACCAGGAAAACTCAATGGGTCAAAACCTCGGTTAAGGGAAAAAGAGTACAACGTGTATTTACTCCCCCTAATAAAAACATCACATACTTTCTCATATTCGACGTATTCAATCTTGAATACTAGTCTTTCAAATGACCATTTGAATGTATCTGCTAAGCATTTATATCACCATTCTTTTGAAAGTCATGAGTGAGGGAAAATTTTGGGAGAAATATATTTTGATCTCTTTAGGAGTTTTAACAATAATCATAACAAACTTTAATCATGATCCCTCTATAAAAATACAAATCGGTATTTTGGATTATTTTATAATCCTCTTTCAACTGCTATTGACTAAGTCATATTTACCACATATGTTTAATTATTTCAATTCATATAAATGAACAATTTCCCGATAATTTCAATATGCTTCTAGCATTCTAAATCCTTTAAGGATTTTAATATAAACTTTACAATATAATTATTCATAAAAGGTTGTAACAACAAACATTAGACGCAAGTTAAATCTTTTATGAACTGTTAGTTTAATAAAATATCTAAAGGTTATTGCATCCACCACAAAAGAATATTATATCTTTTCATAATCAATGCTAGGACTTAGCAAAAACTTCATATTTTATTCCGTTTTGCAAAACCACTTCATTTGCACCCTCACTGGCTTTATACCTTTAGATTTTTGGACTACTGGTCCAAAAACTTCACAAATTTAATTGTACCTAAGTTGCGTCTTTCTATTTTGACCAATTTATTTCATACCTATATTTCTGAATAGATTTATTCAAGCTCCTTCTTTTTTTTTCATTATTTAACAATAAGATTGCATGCAAAACCATTGTCAACCACTTTTATTATCGGTTCAATATTTTCTCAAATTGACATAACTTATCAAGATATCTTATTTTCACTATTTTAATCTTCAGTTTCAGGTACCTGAATCTCTTTTGGAGTTTTACTTATTAGTTATGTCTAGTGTAACACCTCAGATTTTAGGGTTAGAAGATTTGAGGGTTGAAGTAAGGGTCAGTGGGTAGGTCAAGCAATTGGGTTAGTTTTCGTGTTTTGATGTCAAAATGGGCCTACTAGTCTGGTGGTTGGTGGTGTGTTAGTATACCTCGGGGTTTTGGGTTCGAGTCTCATGTGTGTGTTTGGGGAGTTATTTTTATTAAAGTTTTAAAAACTAATTATTTATTCTTATTTTTTATTTTATTTTTGTCTAGTTTTGTTTCACATTCTCTTCTCTTTCACGTTGGTCTCCTCTCCTTTTTCCATCACTATTGTTTTCCATTATTTTTCTTTTCCTTCTTATTGAAAAAAAAATTAATTTTTTTGTGGTATCGAAAAACTTCAACTTCCTTGTCGTCAAGTCAGTGTTTGGGCATTATCCTATTCCTATTTGGTTGTTGCTTGTTCATTTGCATTTTTCATCGACAACAGTTTCAGGTTCGTATTGTGGTCGTCGATGTGTGTTAATTGATTTTTGGGCGTTTGATGGAATCAGGTCTGGGTTTCAAAACTCTTTAAATTTATTCAGAAATTATTGATTCAATTTTGTGAAATTTGGTGATTTCGTGTGTTCTAGTGATTGCGTAATCGTAGTGTTGTATTACTGTTAAATTGCAAAAAATTTGACAAGTTAGGGTGTGTTTTTGCACTATGAAAGGTTAAGGATAATTTGATGTCGAAATTCACGTTTTCTGGGTGGTGGCCATACGGGCGTGTGCCCCACATAGGGGGTTCACACGGCCGTGTGCAATTGGGAATTAGGGTTTTAGGGTCAATTTTAGTGCCACACGGCTGTGTGGCTGATTTGGAGATTTTAGTTGATTTTCACACTGGTGTGTGTTCTGGGCACACGGTCGTTTCCTGTGGGCACACGGGGCATGTGAGACTTCCATCCGACTATGTGGCCCTATTTTGCAAATTTTGGTTCTGAGTCGATTGTGACTTAATTGTGTTCCTGTGTGTTCCAACCCTTGGCTAGGCCTTAGTAAGGGTAGTTGAGACTCTGTTTTGGCTCAAACATATTTGTTTTATGAAATCGTTACGCTAGTTTAATGATTTCTTAATGCGATGTTGGCTAATAATTGTGTATCATGATATCTAATTCTGAACCTGGTCAATTGGATGTGTGCGCCTCTAATTCGGTTTGATTGTCTGTACGCTGTTTCTGTAAGTCTGTCTGCATACATGCATTTGCATAAAGTTTTTGGGATTGGTTGCGAAGAGAAGAAAGTTTGATCTCGATTCAAGAAAGATTACATCTCAGATGTTAGCTTTATCATGATCAGATGATACATATGTCACCAATTGCATATTGTCATTTACGTGGCTTAGTTCCACATATGTGGTGTGTAGGGTTGGATGGGCCTTTTGAGGTCCTATGTGGTGTGTATGGTTGGTTGGGCTACCTTTAGCTCATTTGTGGTATGAATAGGGATCGGAGTAATGTTCAGTTGGTGGGCTGGGTATGTTTTTAATATGTTTTGCGTCAATACATACTTCTATTTGTACGAACATATGTTTGTTGGAAAGATATGATCATAATGACATGATGTGCTTTGTTTGATACGTATGGTTGGAACGTTAGTTCCATATTTACATTCCGGATTTGTAATAGCCTTATAAGTACATTTCGCCAGTAAACTACTAATTCAAATTCTACTTTGTAACTTTGTCATTTGTTACGTTTCGAACTCACACTGAGCTCGTGTAACTCACCCCTTAGTTTTCCCTTTTCAGGTACTTTTGTTTTCTAAAGCTAGACTCGGCATGCTGGAGGTCTCGGAAGTGTCGCGTTTTCAAACAAAATAATTAGTCTTCTCTTTTTAATTTTGAACTATTTTGGACTGTGCTTACTAAAAAGGGACTGTGGTATAAATTAAAATTTTGGAATTCCATAAATTGAGTTTCGTCTTGGAATGAATTTATGATTTTGCGGATTTATATTTCCAAACGTTTTAACGTATTCTGAATATTTATGTTTTAAATCCTGAAATATTAAACGGAGCTGCGTTTGAATGAGATTTTGACAAATCGTTTGAGAATGGCTTTCTAATCACTTTGGTGATCAATGTGACCTCCGAGAACCGGTCTAAACTTCTAAGCTGGGTTTTGGGGCGTTACATATTGGGCCTCTTCTAGAGCATCCACCTTCACTATATGACCTTCTAGATTTATTATTTTCTTTTATGAGAATTTTTTATTTGGAACTTATAAGGAGTTATCCTTGTTAAACTTCTGGTTCAAATTACTCTCTTCCCTAACTTATTACAAGTTATTATATCTCTCCCCCTAATATCGAGAAAACTATCAAATCAAAATGGCAATCACATATCATGTCATAATTCAATCTCTATGTGGTGCCCTAAACTCAACCGGGACTGTCCAACCTAAATTTTGAATGTCACATTAGCCACCGAAGTGACTCTCCTTTTAAACCACCACAAAACACACCAACCGACCAATCATACCAAACAATTACTCATTGAATATTTAATAGAAACTTGATATCATGCTTTCGTTGTGCTACTCTGATCAACAATCAACAATAATACTAATTCATAATTTAATATTTAATAGAAAATTACCTCGTAAAATTTATTTAAACATACATGCGGCAGTAGGGTATTTTTTCAAAAGGCTATAATTGTAGGGACTTGAAAAACCGTTATTTTAAAAACATATAATTAGATTTAAAACGTAATATATAATAATACGTTGGGAAAAACTCTATTTCATAAAGTTGAACAAAAGTATTGTAGGATTTATAAGTCTTATTTTGAAAATTTTATTAAAGCATTTTGCACAACCTCATAACCTTATTAATTAATTAATTAGCAGACATTTAACAGTTTACATGACTTAACCAAATTCTGTGTTACATCTCCTGCATGCCAAGCACATAATTGTATCTAAATCACACATAAAATGTTTAAGGCTTACCTCGATGACCAGTGACTCTTCGACCTACACTTACAAGTTAGTCGAACAGTTATTCAAACCAATTGTCAAACAATCATAATTCATCATTCAATCATCTATCTAACACAATGATAAAAGTTTTAAACCAAACAATTAAATAGTCCATAGTGTCTAATTACAACCCAAAAATTATAAGTCTAATACTAAATCCCATAACTTGGTCTCACATTGCCTTCTTCACTGGGTTTGGGAACACAACAACATACCCAGGTATAGCCTCGATTTGGATCATTTGGATGACTCACTCCCACGCCTCTTCACAAGCTAAGTCATTGCAATATTATAAAAGAGTGGGTGAGCTTGTGAAAGGTTAGTGAGTGCTCAAACATACTAGAAATAAATCCATCAATTAGGCTAAATGGTGACAAACAATGACAGTTCACATACTATTGCAGTCTACACAAAATAGTAACTCACACGACACAATAGTTCTCACGTATAATAAGTAATACGCATAAAATGGGCAGATCACATAAATTATCAATTCGCACCAAACATCTATTCATATCAAATAACAGTTCATACCAAATAACAATTCATGTAAAATAA
Organism: Gossypium anomalum; assembly: GCA_025698475.1. NCBI lineage: Eukaryota > Viridiplantae > Streptophyta > Magnoliopsida > Malvales > Malvaceae > Gossypium > Gossypium anomalum. The sequence goes on from CM046966.1 coordinate 27,228,218, forward strand.
TAGTTCATGCTCCATCATAATTCCTATATCTCAAATAATGATAAACTGAAATTTTTGTGATTATGAAACATATAGGGGACTCTATCACCACACATTGGATAAATAGGTCTCCAAAACACACCACATGACTCATAAAGTCATATATTATCTCCATGTAAATGTAGCACGTATGCTCACATTCTCCAAACACACTACGATATCAACAGTGAATGGAGCTATGCTCAGCATTTCCTTATCTCTCCAATGCATCTCCGGGTCACAATGCCCATCGCAATAAAAAGGGTGAGTACTCAAATCCTATGGCATGCAAACTATATCCAATGGCTCCATAAGATCACAATGTCAAAATATCTCTTTAACGCATTCAAAATACTCAGTATAATAGGGCTCGCAATTAAGCAGAGCTCACACATTATATCACAATTTGCAATAGAGCATGGTTTTCAAATAATATCACTTCCATGCTACATATATTGAACTCATAATCACAGTTCACATATAATTCATAACATAGCTCACATAAATCATTTTTCGCATATTTTATTTAGCATAGGGCACGCAATAGCTTAGATTACATACAATACAACTTAAAATCTCACAATACACAGTTTGACAAATTAATATAGTTTGTCATATTAATATAGATCACCAATTTAACATAGTTCGCCTTAATAATATAATTCACCAAGTTAACATGGTTCACAATATAACACAGTACACAAATATAATTGGCTCGCATTACAATTGAGTTTACACTTAGCATTCGCGATAATATAATTCTGCACTAATCAAAGCTCGCAATATCGTAAAACTCATAATTCACTTACGGGTTCGTGCATGCATAAATATGCATTATCAATAAAATTCATATGTTATAAAAATCCATATTATAATATTTATTTTTATAGTCATTCGCAAGCATTGCATAACCATATACGAATATATATTACATATATATATACATACCTATTTAGTGGCCTTTGTCACATGAATTTTTAGCATTTATTAAAAGTCTCATATACATTTATGTATACTAGATAAAACAAAACCTATAAACTTATATGTATTATACAATAAAACCCATGTATATAATATATATACAACCCCACACACTTATATATATGTACATTACCAAAACCCATTAAGATATATATATTATATATAAAATAAAGATTATGTATATATATTATAAGTTCATGCATTTTTTTTCACCTTTAAAATTGCACATTGCATATACTCAACGATTCAACCAAAATTGTAAGGATTTGTACGAGGAAGAAGTCAAGGTTAACATACCATAAGTAGGGGTTTGCATATGTTACCTTAGCCTATGTACTGGAGTTTAAACGTAGTATATCAAACCACTCACCTTAGCAATCATCGCCTCAACTACCATGCTCAAGTAAGCTTCTATTTGCCTTTGTCCATGGTTGTAGAGGCTCCCAAATGAATTGGCACTTTTCATACACATCAAACACATTACAAAGGCATTACTAACATAAAAAAAACACCATTAAATTATTCCAAAATCCTAGATCAAAGCCTATTAACTTCTATACCAAAAATTTAACTAGTTTTGTCGAAATAGGTGTTTAACCACTCAAATCTCACTTCTAAGCTTAGATTTCAACTTTCTACATCCTAAATATAATCTAATTACAAATTAAACCATCAATTTTACCCAATTTCACCGATTTAATTTTTTCAAAAAAATAAAACTTATGTGATCTTTTAAAAAGGGGAAAACATTCAATTTTGCTTAAATCCATTAAGGATTTGTTAAATTAAGATAAAATACCTTTTAATTAGATCAAAATGAGTTAGAAATCACTTTAAAACCAAATTTTAGCCAAGAAAAACAAGATTTACCATTTTCAAGCCAAAGATTAACTTAAAATCAAGTGATATATTAAGATATTGATTAAATCATTTAAGTCTCGAATTGAAATAACATCTCACTTAGTTTAATCATAAAAAGTTAGAAGCTCACCTCAAATTTGCAAAATCAACGAGTTATGGAGCTAATTTGAGCTAAAACGTGTGAAGATTTCTTGAGGATTTTAAGGATGAAAGCATGAGTGTTTTTCAAAATTTAAAAAGAGATTTTGTGTTTAGAGACCTTAAGAATAAAAAAGGATGAACTAATTTCGGGAGAAAAGCTTTGATTTGATGTTTGGTAATATTTTGAAGAAGATGAATAATAGGAGGGAAGGAGACATGGGGTCGTTAAATAGGCAACCCATTTTTAAAAATTGGGCTATTGTCCATTTAACCACCTCTAATTTCTTCCCTTTTTCAAATAGGTCTAATCAATTTCAAAATTATTTTCAAATCAAACCTCATTTTTAAAATCCGTTTTAACCAAATTAGTTTTCAGATACCTATTTTTAATTTCTTAACCTAAAATTATTAATTCTAATTATTTTAATATTTTATTTAATTAATTCATAATTATATAATTATCTAATCTAATTACAGTTTTCAATTTACTAACCCACGATTTACTTACTTGATTCTCTTAACCCAATTTTTGGGATGTGACACTCCAATGCATTCAAAACATCTAATAATACAAAGAGACTTGTAACTAATATATATTCTCAACTTTCTTTGAGGATCCACTCGTCTTTGTGTATTATGGTGGAGCGATTGTAACATATATACACATAAAAAAAATTCAAAGATGAGAAATATTTAGCTCTTGATCAAAAACCAATTGTAATGGGGAGTATTTATAACTTATTGGCTTGATGCCTACAACATGTAAATCAACATAATCTCATGTTGAAAGAAGAAATTTAGTTCTCATAAGTAATGGTTTAAACATTAATCAGAGGCGTTCAATCAATAATTTTTCTAAACCATTATGCGCATAAATAACAAACTTTTACAAAAAAAATTTCACACTCAATCAATAAAAGACTGAGATATAAACTCATCAGTATTAGCAAGATGAATTGTCTTAATTGCATGATCAGAAATTAATTATTTAAACAAGCTATCTTCCAAACGACAGGTTGTAAGTTGATAACACATATGTGATTATTTTTTAAATGCATCTACCAAAATCATATAATATCAAAACTATCCACATGGTGGATGAATGGGCCCATATTCATTTAAAAAATGCAATACATTAAATCTCAACTTTAGATAGTGAGTTTCTAACAATCAATTTTCATTGAGAACAAGCAACAAATGAGAATTCTTTAAATTAAAGAATCTTCTAGTTCTTTAATGAATGTTCATATAAATTATCAATTAATTTTCACATTATATATGATCCAGGATGGTCTAACTAGTCACGCCAAGTAGTAAAGGCATTCGTATCAATAAACTTATGGTTTACTTTAACATGCGTTTCAATTGTACTAAATTGTAACAAATCGATAATTTTACTATCATTCATTTTACTTTGTATCCACATATAAGTACTATTGTGACATTTACTACTGGAACTGTTTAAATCAATGTGAAGTCTATACCTCCACTAATTCAATAAATATAATTTCCAAATAATTATATGCAATATCCGCTTCAGAGAATATGCCAAAATCTTCAAATGCAGTGCATTTGGTCGAATTGTATGATTCTTGCTTCAGATGCGAGAAGTCCCGAGTTTGATTCAAAATACTTTAAAAACCCTTTTAACAAGATTTTTGCATAATTAGTTAACTACATAGAATGACTACCTATGTCATGTACAAAAACAAGCCTATATTAAATATATCAATAAATGTCACATCTCAAACATAAAAATATGGCATAATGAAAAAATAACAATTTTTTTCATAACCGTCATCATAAACGTGCATGAAATTTGATTCAAAATCCAACTATTCAAACTCATAGAACTTTTCATTTACAATTGCTCGTATCATTTCTCTAAATAATTAACAAATGGAATAATGTAAAATGTATGTACTACTACCTTTAACAATTCTTTAAACTAAATCAAATCTGAATAACCATAAAATTCATTAGTTTATTAACACAAATTTGCATATTAAATATGTTTTAATCAAATATATTATTTAATTATAAAACCTACTATAGCGACATAAATAAATCAGTTAATATTCATTTTCATGAACAAATGAGATGCTTAAAATAATATGTAACTCATGTAATCAAAACTTAAAAAGAAGACCATCTCAAATATTTAAATCATATAATCAAGTTGATTTAATATTTAAAGATGTACCTTTTTTTTTTGTGTTGAGTCTTGACGATTTATTAAGAAGTAAGAAAATTAAACTCCAGTACTTGACTTTGAATCCGATCAAAATCTATTAATAGAATGTTTTGAGAGTGGATATTATTTTTCAAGTGTACAATAGGTACATAACCAATGACTCTTCATAAATAAATTGTCTCCATTCTTAAAAAGGTCTTGGAAATTCTTGTTCTTTTCTTGCTTTCTTCATTTACCCACTTCTGGTGGTGAGAAAATTTATTACGACCATCCCCCATGACTATTATTATAGTCCAATTGACTACATCCATGTCAAAGATTATGTCATTCGAATTTATTACATATTGTTACATTCTCTTTAAGGAATGGTTAGGTTTCGTGGTTAAAAACTTTTGTTCAATCATAAGTAAATTTTTTTTCATGATATTGCTATCGTGAGATCACATTTGAATCATGAAAAGTTGAATAAGTTCTCTCTTGCAAGGTTCTCATCAGTAATATTTTTCCACGTAATTTTAATTGAAAACTTATTCTGAATATTATAGAGTTATACTCACAGTTTTAAAAAAACTTGCAATTTCAGGTGCATCCAACCATAACGAGATTTAGATAGATTTACCATATTCCATTACTTATAAGTAGATCTTTCACAATCAAATATTCTGCTTTCAACCCCTTAACGGAGATGATGACAAAAGAAGATCACAGAAATAGTCACGATCAATTCAATTTATAACAAGAGTAATAAATATAAATCAATAACCTAATCCTCTTTTGATTCATATGAAATATAATATTTTCTTCATTCACAATCCCAATATGATAAGCATTATAATGAATATCTTTTAAAACTAATGCAGTAACCATCACAAATTTTGTACTTTTTAGATATTGATATATAGCTCTTCTAGAGCTTTTAACTAATTTCGTACTATGAAATATTGGAATAATATTTGTTTGTTTCAATACCAAATAAGATAAATATTTTTTATATACAATGATAGAACTCATTACTACATTCTCATATCATTCCTCAAAGAATATTAACAAGAACAAAATATTTGAACATATACCACATATGTGGCCAATAATATTTCATACACATTGATGACCTAAGTTATCTTTACCCTTTGAAGAGTTATCTTGAAAACTCTCATTGTTCTCTTATTTATTACTTTGTTCCGATTTTTAGTGGTCCATGATTGTATCTTTTATTTTCTTTATGTTTGCATTCACTTCGGGGAATGCAACAAATCTGATATGACAGACTTCTAAACACCTCCATTGATTCGTTATTTCATAATCACCATTGCAAAACATGCATAGATTTCAAATCAAAGTCTATCTATTATTGTTGTCATGATTAGTCTCCAATTATAATAAACATGATATAATAAATAAATTGTAACGCCCCGAAATTGGGCCTAGAAGTATTGGGCCTTGAGCATGGGAGGGTTAGGAGACTACTCGTAAATATTTTAGTTAAGCAAGAAAGTGACACAAATTGCATGTTTGCTTTAATGGCTAAGTGATTTGGGTGTGCTTGGGAGTGATTGAGAAGCCTGGGTTCAAGTCTGGGCTTTTGCAAAAATTTTAGTTTTTCCCCTTAAGTGAACCTTAGCTTTAGCTTATAGGCCTTATAAATATTTGTGGGTAAAATGTGTCACAGAAAGAGCTTGTGGTCCTATGGTAAGTGGCATGTGGTAGTTGTTGGAAGTCTAAGGTTCAAGTCTTGGCAAGGTAAAAAGAGTATTTATTTTGCTACTCTTGCCATATGAGAAGCAAAAGTGGACTGGAACTCTGCAAGATGGAATCCAAATTGGTCAAAGAGTTTATGGTGGAGTAAATCAAGGAGGAGATTAAGAAAGATTTTTAGGAGGGATAAGGGGAGAAAATTAAGGGATTTTTTATGAGGGGAAGAGTTGTAGACGTTGGTGGACATCAACCACTCAGGAATTCGGCTTAGTAGTGAGAGGGTGACTCTCTATTTCAAGTTTTTGGCTACTCTTTGCTCTAAAGCCGAATGTAGTGTTGATTTTTAGGTATTTTCTTTCGTTTTGTGCTCTTTTCACTACTTTTTGGTTTCTTTGTTACCATTTTGCTCTTAAATCTCCGTCTCCAATCAACATTTTTGGTTGTTCTCCCTCTAGCCGATTATGCCATTTTCTCCTCTTTCGTCTCTCTTTTTCTCCATTTTTGCTTTTATTGTTTGATTACCCATCTTCTTCTCTCGGTTAGCCCTTAAACTATTTCTCTTTTCTTTTGATCTCTTGTCGAATAAGCTTTATCATCTCCCCTCTTCTTGCCATCCTTTCACCATTAATATTCGAGCCATTACCGCATTGCTCTCTCCTTACTTCTGCTTTTGATTTTTCTAGTTGATCTTTAGTCAATTGGTGAGTTGTTTAATTTCTATTCTTTCTATTATCATCTCTTTCTTTAAGTATCTAGGCCGAATACTGTTTCCCTAATTCTCTTTTTTTTTTGGGTTTCTTTTCTCTTTTCACTTTTTGGAGTAGTCGAATCTTCCATCTCAGGGGTGGGTGTTCCTTTTTATGCCTTGGTGCTTAGGGCATACTCTGGTAGGCTGATTATTGGTATCTCTTCACTTTTGGTCAACATTTCGGTAAGTGTTATACAGTTGGTGCAAACCTTTGATCGGTCAGTAAATGGATTCGATTGTTAAAGTCTCAGTTGTATTGCAGGATATCTCTAAAGGGGGTCTGTAGACAATCTCTGGTAAAGGATTAAGTGTGAGATTTGCAGGCGGTCAACCAAGGTAGGTGATTAGAACCTCTTCATTAAGTGGGATAGAGAGGGAGTGTTAAAATCCTATTGTTAGGAGACTTATGGCATATCTTAACTGAATCAGGGTTCAGAGCTTGTGAATCTTAGCGCAATTTTCACAAAAAAGTGTGTAACCACACCCTTCCTTACTGTAAATCGGCAAAATTCAAAAATCTGAAGTGCCAAAACTTCGGCATCTGAGGCCTCACGAGCGTGCGATCGCTCGTAGGGCAAACCAAGCCCACAAATCATGAGCGATAGACTGTAGAGGCCACCACAAGTGTTTCCTTGGACTTGGGCCGTTATAGGCCACATTGGGCCGAAATAGGCCGTGTTGGCCTAATGGGCTCATGGGCCCCACACAGATTAAATCCACGGTAAGTGATAAATATTGGACTGGCCTATGTAGGTCACATAACCGTAACTGAATTTGGGCTAAATGGGCTGCATGAGTGTGTGGGCCCACTTGGGCTGAGTAATAGGCCTTGGGCCCATTTACACCGTTATGATCATTTAGGTTACTTGTGTCCCTCAAGGCAACTGTAGACCTCCGGGGAGGTCGTTATCTGAGCTGAAACCCTAAAATAGGTAAAATAACCGTAATGCCCCTGTAAGGTAAAATGACCGTAATACCCCTGTATGGAAAAATGATGATTATGCCCTTATGTTCCGTATGATTGATGTGCTTATGATTTATATATATGATTGTACTGAGTATGTCTTTGCATACACGTAAGATTTATGCCATGACATACTGCATGGGGTTGGGATATTGATATGGAGGAAGTACTGTACTAGTGACTATGTCACATTCACTGTTACTGGTGGCTATGCCACAATTACTGATACTGGTGGCTTTGCCACATTTACTATTTTTAGCAGCTATGCTGCATTATTATTACTGGCAGCTTTGCTACGATATTAGTGTGCTGGCTGGGTGGGTCGATTTATATCCCCACATGGTGTGTTGGTTGGTACGGGTGGTGTGTTGGCTGGATTTGGGTGGGATGCATAATTGCATTACATCGCATCGATCATCAGAATGGGCTTAGGCCCACTCTGCCATCAGTATAAGGCTAAAGCCTGCATCGCTCATATCTAGAATAAGGCTATGGCCTGCATCGCTTTTGCATATTCTGATTTCTGTTGTTTGTTAGGGGATTACACACTGAGTTTTCGTAAACTCACCCTTTCTTTTTAACTGTACAGGTAATCCCTAGCCTTAGACGATTTGGTGCTGTGAGGGACTTGAAGGTGGCCACACGACTGCTGTGTCTTGCTTTTGACTTTATTTAAATTAAATTTTACTTTTGGGTTTTAATTTTGTAATAAGGCCGTTTGTAGGTTTTAATTTTTAATTAGGCTTTGGACTATATATTTTTAAACTGCTAGTCTAGGTAAAGACGAGTCTTTTAAAACAATTACCGTTTTCTAAAACACGAGTTCTAAACTTCATCGACTTTAAATGTTTCCTCGTTTTTAAATTAATTTAATATAACACTAGTTGTTAATAAGGTAAACATTTTGACGAGAACTGTTGTTAAATAAAAATAAAAGGATTTAAATTCAGTAACAGATTTTTACCGAAAAGATCAATTTTCAAAAAATACTTCAATGTGACACGCCAGATTCGGCCATAACGTCTAGGCAGAGTTTGGGGTTTACATAAATCATAATAAAATATACCTGAAGATATTTAACACCATCGTCGTCACCTTGGCTATTATAACGAGCACTATTACAAGTGCTAAAATAACTATGCTTTCATAAGAACATAGTACATATAACTTATAGCATCATATGATGCTCTAATAAATTTACTTTATAATTCAATCTAAAAAGTATAATCCAATCATTTATCAATAACAAAAAAAAATATTTCTCTTTAAAAGGGATTAATATCATAAAAACTTATATTTTGCGTTGACAATTAATATATATTTCAACAATCATTAAAAAATAATATATTATAATATTTTATTAGTAAACCTTATGAACCCATCGATATTCAATAATATAACTTAATAATTTGATCAGACTTAAAATAAATAAATAAATAAATAATAATCATACCTCAAAAAAAAATTGAAGCTCCTTACTGATTTAAATTCTGCTCTATAAATCCAAAATCCATGCTGAGATCAAATTTGTTTTTTCACCATCCAAAGCAACAAACTGCAGTGTCCATCTTGGTGTTGAGCCTCTTACGGTATACTTAAATCTTCCATTCAGAGTAATACTCTTTTACCAACTTTAATAAGAACTAAAACAAGTTAATTAAAATAATATAAAATTAATTTAACTTAATTGAAAATTAATCTAGATATAAAACACTAAATAGACAAAAAAAAACTTCCTGCAAAGAGTTGCAAACAGCAGCAGGCGAAAGGCAACAAGTAATGGAGAATTAAGGAAGTAAGTGCTCAATTTGAATAGCAACCAGCAGCAATAAATAGCCATTTGAAGAAGCAAAGGAGCCAACGAAATAGAAAAATAAGAGTAATTTTAGTGGTCGGTGGCTAAATTTTGGTATTATAGATGAGGCTTAATGGTTCGCAAAGTTGCCGCCGATTTAATCCACAACTAAGATAATTAAAAAAGAATCATGCTGATAACGTGTTATAAAATAAAAGAGAAAGAGTAAAGAACAATAAAAATAGGAGAGCAAAAGAAATAGCGTATTTTATTGATCAATAGAAGTAATTTACAATGCTACTCTGAAGTCTATATTTATATACATAAAAAGTATAAACGAAATAGAATTCTACTTCTAAAGATTATTAGAATTTAAAGTTAATCAAAACTTATTTTGATCTTGATGGACATCCACTTAATAAAATATTCATAACAATGAATGCATTGATACTAATTATTGGTATATATAAAAATTTATATGTAACATCCCAAACCTGGCCTAGACGTTACGAACGAATCTGGTGAAGTCACATGATTGTGCTTTTGAAAACACGTTGATACTTTAAAAACCGTTCCAGTTATTATCTATCATTCAGTTCGAGAAACAGGTACTAACTGATTTACTTAAACCCATATCTTATACGCGGAAGCTTTTTAAACCAAATTATTTTCGAAGCCGTTTCCATTTACAGAAAATCTTAGTTTATTTTAGAAACTGAACTCTGATGTGTAGCAGTCTATGCATCCATTAAAACAGTTCAAAAATCCCAAATTAAAAATAAAAAATCCATAAAGGCCTTAATACATCAAAACCTTCCCAAATAAAAAAAATTAAAACCGTGACAGGTCATAAAATCGTAAACTTATCGAGAAACGGAAACAGTGGTCACTATCAAGTCCTCAGCTACATTGACCTGGCTACTGCTGGGGATTACCTGAACAGATAAACAAATAAAGGGTGAGTTTTCTCAAAATCATTGTGTACATCCCTACAGTCCAGTATGCATACAGTCAAATAACAGAATACAGTCATAAATCGGGCCTGAACCCTTTACAGAATCGGTGTGGCCTTTGGCCCACTCAACAACAGAATTAGATACAAACTTAGGGCCTTAGCCCATATCAGATATAGCATGCATAACAGATCAGAATAATAGAACATGCCCACCAACCCTGCACACCAACTCTGTCCAACCCAACACACCATGTGGGGATAAAATCGACCCACCCATCCCTGCACACCAAATATGGGGATAAAATCGACCCATCCAACCCTACATACCATAAAGTACCACAATGCGACACATGTCATAAATATGCAGCTTAGGTACCAGATACCAGGCTTATGAAGCCTTTCAGATACTTCCTTCACTTCATCAAACCCATCCCAATGCAATACGTCATACAAGAATGGCATGCTATAACGAATATTAACAGTCATATTTTCATATTCAGAACAGACAGATATACATGCTAAGTGTAACATGGTAGTACATACATCACAATAATAAATCACAGAATCAAAGGTCTAAGTAAGGCTTATCGACCCTACGACAGGTCACAGTCGACTTGGGCGACCCGTGCAACCTTACGGAACATTTCAGAAAAATGGGCTCACACGCCCATGTGGCCTGCCCGTGTGACCCACACAGCCCAAATTGGCCTTGGCCGTGTGGATCACACTGCCTGGCCCAAATTTCCACACGCTTGTGTGGCCCACATGGCCCAATTGGCTGAGCCCGTGTCTCACACACGGCCTCACCAGTCCCCACACGGTCATGTCCGTCGCGCCTGTGTCTCGCGCGCACAGCCTGGTTCGTCTATCACATGGCCATGTATCGCCACACGACCACCACATGGGCAATCCACACGCCCGTATGGCATTGACCGTTTGCTTTTCAGCTTTTGTCAAATCTCGTTTCCTGTACAATCAGAGTACACACCTGGTATCATTGTGAAGCTAACACAACCGCGAGCACTCCAAAACCTAATATCGAACAGTACGCCACTTAGTTAGTCACTTAAACCGAGTTACTAAGGATAGGCAAATCTTGAAAGTTAACGACGACCTTACCTCTAACGAACAACGGCAGTTCCTCGCTGACTAGAGCACCGTTTTAGCAGTCCACAACACCTTGATTGTCTCCTAAATAGAAAACAGTCTCTTAACAACCCGACAATCATAAAACGAAACCAAACGCACCCCTACATTTACTGAATTCGTACCAAACGCAGAGACAAGTAATGATGATGGAAAAGGACCAAAAACTAATAATAAAAAGAAGTAAAAACGACAGCAAAAGGGGATTTTCGGCTGGAAGAAAAAAAAGAAAATAAATGTGAAGAAGGGGAAAATTACAAAACAATTCGGTAGAGAGGGAAAGCAGAGTATTTGGGTAACTCCCAAATCCCTTGTTTTGCTCCCACTAAACCTCAACTGTTGCAAAAAAACTCAGTATCCCTAGCCAACTCAAACACTCTCACGGCATTAGTAACAAAAAAATTACTGCCTCCGTTCAAACTTGAACTCCAAGACCTCCCTCACACCAGTACTTCACTTATCCACCAGACCAGCAGACCCATTCTATTATATTTTGATAAGCAGATACTATTAAGTCTACTAACCAAGGGTAAGGCTTTATTCAAATATAAACCAAAATTTTTCTCAAGGTAAGACTTGAACTTGAGATCTCTCACACATACTTAAAACACTTAACCACTAAATCAAATACACAGATGTATCAAATAATTACAAAAGCAAACCCATAAAATTTGGGGCGTTACATTATATAAATTTAAAATTTTTTAAAAATAAAAAATCACATTTAAAAAAAATTGAACTATTGTGATAAATTATGCGAAGCATATAATAAGTTAAAATACGATATGTAAAAATTAAGGCGAACAAAAAAGTTCATTTAAATTAAAATATAATAATAAAGCATATGAATTAATACATAACACAAAAAGAAACATTAGAAAAATCATTATATATTACCCAAAAAAATTAACATTTCTAAAAATCTTAAAAGCATGTTTTCGAATTATGCCAAGTCAATTATTCAAGCATGATGAGCTTGTTTTACGTACTATATATAGATGGTAATGTCCCAAAAATATGAATCTTTATTTATTAAAATTTGCCACAATTAAGTGTCTACTACAGTGCTTTAAATGTGTTGAGATTGGGTGTTTGAGTTCTTGCGTGAGTAAAATTATTCTTTTTGTTGGTCTTAGTGCGAGCTAGCCACTTTGTGTGATTTTAGGCAACCCAATTTGAATTGAAACCAGTGATGTTTCAAATGCTCCAAACAGTGGGCCAATTCAGTGGTGTGCCCACGGAAGATCCACATCTCCACCTTCGATTATTTATGGAGGTGAGTGATTCATTCAAGATAGTCGATGTGACTGAAGACGCATTGAGGTTTAAGTTATTTCTATACTCGTTGCGAGATCGAGCACGAGCATGGCTCAATTCATTGCCACCAAGTTCCATATCTATATGGCAAGAATTAGCAGAGAGATTTTTGGTTAAGTATTTTCTGCCTAACAAAAACGCTAAGTTGAGGAACGAAATCACAACTTTCCAACAATTATATGATGAGTGTTGTATGAGGCTTGGGAGCGATTCAAGGAGTTTCTTTGTAAGTGTCCTCATCATGGGATTTCTCATTGTATCCAGTTGGAGACATTCTATAATGGTCTCAATGCACATACAAGATTGATAGTAGATGCTTCTGCAAATGGTGTAATTTTGTCTAAGTCTTATAATGAGGCTTATGAGATCATCGAGATGATCGCGAGTAATAACGATCAATGGCCAACAAATCGAACGGCTTCAGAAATACATGTAGCCGGAGTTCATGAAGTTTACACCCTCACTTCGTTATCAGCTCAGGTATTGTCTATTTCCTCTATGTTAAAATAGTTTACTGCTAATAGTGCTAATAATTTTGTAGCTCAGCCACCAAGTTCGTTTGAAGTAGTTTCCTGCGTATACTGTGGGAAAGGTCACTCTTTTGAGAATTATCCGTTATATCCCGAGTCAGTGTACTATGTAGGGAACCAACATCAAAATAGGAGTGGACAAGGACCCCAGTCCAACTTCTACAATCCTTCATGGCATAATCATCCTAACTTTTCTTGGAACAACCAAGGAAATGGACCGAACAACAACTTATTGCAGCATAGACCCAACCAATCTCAAGGGTTTAATCAACAAGCTCCAAAACCACTTCAAGTTGAGCCATCAAATAGTTTGGAAAACTTGTTGAAAGCGTACATGGCAAAGAATGATGCTTTGATCCAAATCCAACCAGCAACATTGAAAAATTTGGAAAACCAAATGGGTCAGTCAGCTACGGAGCTTCGTAATAGACCACAAGGAACCTTACCGAGCAATACTAAGAATTTAAGAAATTTAGGTAAAGAACATATCAAGGCAGTGGCATTGCAAAGTGGTAAAATAGTGGAACCCCGATTGATTGATGTTGAAGATAAGCCCGTTAAGAAGAATCAACCAGCTGTTGAAATTCCTACACCAAAATAGTCAGAATCCGTAAAAACTGACAAGGTAAATCCTAACTTAGTGAATTTAGATACTTTAACATCTTCTTTGGATGCAGATTTACCTACTCAGAAGAGTTATCTGATTCAATCGAAAATTCCATCACCTCCATATCCGCAAAGATTGTAGTAACATAAATAGAAACATGAGGTGCAATTCAAGAAGTTTTTGGATGTTTTGAAGTAGTTACACATCAATATTTCATTGGTGGAGGCTTTAGAACAAATGCCGAATTATGTGAAGTTTATGAAGGATATACTGTCCAAGAAGAAAAGGCTGAGTGAGTATGAGACTGTTGCCTTGACAAAGGAGTGCAGTGCGTTCCTGCAGAACAAACTGCCACTGAATTGAAAGACCCAAGAAGCTTTACTATACCCTGTAACATTGGTGAATCTTAATGTGGTAAAGCTTTGTGTGATTTAGGAGTGAGTATCAACTTGATGCCTAAGTCTATTTTCAAAATGCTAGGGATAGGTGAAGTAAGACCTAAAACTGTGACACTTTAGCTAGCGGATCGATCTTTAGTATATCCTGAAGGAAAGATCGAGGATGTTTTGGTAAGAGTCAATAAATTTATTTTTCCTGCTGATTTCATTGTCTTAGATTTTAAGGCAAATAAGGAAGTGTCGATCATCCTTGGGAGACCTTTCTTAGCCACGGGAAGAACGTTAATTGATATGCAGAAAGGCGAACTCACCATACGAGTTCAAGACGATCAGGTAACCTTTAACATTCTTAAAATGATGAAATTTCCCGATCCGATAGAATATTGTTCAGTTATGGAAAAGATAGAAATCTTGGTTTCTATGGAAAGCAATTTTGAAGAAAATCCATTGGAGAAAGTTTTAGATCTTGATCCTTTGGAGGATGAAGAAGGTGAAGAAAACATGGCTTTGATGGAAGCCAATCTGAGATATTTTATTCAATCCACACAGTTTGAACCATTGGAGTTAGAAGTCAGAAAATTTATGCAACCCAAGTTGTCAATTGAAAAACCACCTAAACTTGAACTAAAGGTACTTCCTTCCCATTTGAAATACGTGTATTTAGGTGACAGTTTCACTTTGTCGGTGATTATTTGTAACAGCCCAAACTCGGCCTAGATGTTATGGCCGAATCTGGCATGTCACATCGAAGTGTTTTTCGAAAATTACTCTTTTTGGTAAAAATCTGTTACTAAATTTAAGCCTTTTTATTATTATTTAACAACAATTCTCGTCAAAATGTTTACCTTATTAACCATCAGTGTTATATTAAATTGATTTAAAAACACGGAAGCCTTTTTAAGTCGATGAAGTTTAAAATGCGTGTTTTAGAAAATAGTAATTATTTTAAAAACTTGTCTTTACCTGGACTAGTAGTTTAAAAATATATAATCCAAAGCCTAATTAAAAAAAAAGTAAAAGCCACAAACGACCTTATTACAAATTAAAAACCCAAAAGTGAAATTTAAATTAAATAAAATCAAATACAAGACACAACAGTCGTGTGGCCACCTCCAAGTCCCTCGTAGCACCAAATCGCCTAAGGCTAGGGGTTACCTATACAGTTAAAAAGAAAGGGTGAGTTTACGAAAACTCAGTGTGTAGCTCCCTATCAGTCAAACAGAAAATAGTGCATGTAGTAATAGTCTGGGCCTGAGCCCTATTCAGTGTCAGTGCAGTCTGGGCCTTAGCACTATACTGTAACAGTATGGGCCTAGGCCCAATACAATATCAGTACAGTGTAATGCAATTATGCATCCCACCCAAATCCAGCCAGCACACCACCTATACCAACCAACACACCATGTGGGGATATAAATCGACCCACCCAGCCAACACACCAATATCGCATCAAAGCTGCCAGTAATAATAATGCAGCATAGCTTCTAGAAATAGTAAATGTGGCAAAACCACCAGTATCGGTAATTGTGGCATCGCCACCAGTAACAGTAAATATGACATAGTCACCAGTACAGTACTTCCTTCATATCAGCATCCCAACCCCATGCAGTATGCCATGTCATAAACATTATGTGTATGTAAAGTCATACTCAGTACTATCATATATGTAAGTCATAAGCACATCAGTCATATGGAACATAAGGGCATAATCATCATTTTACCATACAGGGGTATTACGGTCATTTTACCTTACAGGGCATTACGGTCATTTTACCTATTTTGGGTTTCAGATCAGATAACAACCTCTCTGAAGGTTTACAGTCACCTCGAGTGGCACAGATAACCTAAATAATCATAACGATGTAAATGGGCTCAAGGCCCATTACTCGGCCCAAGTGGGCCCACACGCTCGTGTGGCCCATTTAGCCCAAATTCAGATACGACTATATGACCTACATAGCCTAATCCAATATTTATCACTTACCGTGGATTTAATCTGTGTGGGGCCCACGAGCCCATTGGGCCCACACGGCCCATTTCAGCCCAACGTGGCCCATAACAGCCTAAGTCCACGGATATGTTCGTGGTGGCCTTTACAGTCTATAGTCCATGATTTGTGGGCTCCGTTTACCCCACGAGTGATCGCACGCTCGTGAGGTCTCAAATGTCAAAATTTCGGTACTTTGACTTTTCGGCTTTTGCCGATTTACAGTAAGGAAGGGTGTGGTTACACACCTGTTTGTGAAATCAAGTGAACCACTCTCGAGCCCAAAGCCTACATTTCAATAAGGCACACTATCAGTTTTCCAATCGATAGAATTCACAAAACTTAATCCCAAATCACCACCCACTACTGACCTTGAAAGAATGACAATGGCTTATTGCCTTTTTAAATCACTGACTCAAATGATCGTACATTCTTTTTTTGCCGATTAACTACATAAACCAAAGATCTTATTAGACAAAATCAATTGTAGATGTGGCTCAAATCCACAAATATCATTTATAGAAGCATAGGGAAATTTGACCTTTGCCCAAAAGAAGAAAGGTAATGCATTTACCTTTATTGGAAAATGAGAGGATCAGGTTTTAATCGCTTCCAAAACACTTACACTCCTTTACTCCACTGAAATCCCCAGAACCCATCACATATTACAACACGAAGAAAGAATGAGCAGCAAAGTCAGAAAACATAAGAAGAAAACATTCGGCTTCTAAAAAGATTCAAGAGAACAGATTTAAACACATATTGTAACGATCGAGAAACAAGAGAGGGAACATACGAGTACCTATTGATTTGTCAGAACTCTTGCGAGACCAAAACCACAGCACCAAAAGTAGGCACAAAAGCAATTAGCCCACACCAAAAAGTAGGGAAAAACTGAAAAAAGATAAAGGAAAAAAAGAGGGACAATCGGCTAGGAGAAAAATCAAAGGAAAAGAGATAATAGGGAAGAAAGAAACTGTATTCGGCGAAGATGAAAAAAGGTGAGTGAGACAAGAGGACAAGAATAAATTCATAGAGGGAATTATAGAGAAGATAATAGAGAAGAGAAACGAAAAGCTTCAGAGAAGATAGCCAAAATTTGACAATTGGCCCTTAGGAGTTTTGGCAAAATAAACAAAGTACAAACTGAAGAAGAATGTCAAAGGAGAAAGAAAAAGAACCCAAATGGTCAATACGCAACTCGGCTATGAAAGGAGTACGAAACCGAAAGAGAAAAAAGGAGTAGCTGCCAAAAACCCAATGAACTAGACCAATTCAGCACTAAGTGCCTATGACCAATTTGGTACCCAAAGAGTCCCAAATTCGGCCAACTCCACCCCTTGTCAAACTTCACGATTTTCTCTACCAAAATCTCCTCCAAATCCATAACAACCATCATCCAAACTCTTGATTCTCTCCCTTTGACCAAATCCACAACCACTTCAGTAGAATTTGAATCCAACTATACCTCTCTCACCTCATGGAAATAAAATAAATACACCTTGTATGCCATGGGATTCGAACCCAAATTCTCCCAGTTACCAAGTCACGCCACTTGCCACCAAGCCACAAGGATTTTTGTGACAAAAACCCCTCACATTTAAATATAAGGCCTAAATGCTAAATCCAGATTCGCTTAAGATCAAAAACTAAAACTTTTGTAAAAGCAAGAACTTGAACCCAAGCTTCTCTAACACTCCTAAATATGCCCAAACACCTAGCCATTACAACAGAGAATCCATTTGTGAAATTTTCTTGCATGACTAAATTCCAATTGTTCAATACTCGAAGCCTATTTCTTTTATGCCCAAAATTTGGGGTATTACATTATTTTAATAGAACTGACGAAAGATAAAGAGGAGCAACTAATTACTGTTCTAAATAAATTTAAGAAAGTAATTGGTTGGACCATAGCTGATATTCGAGGTATAAGCCCTTCCTTTTGCTTACATAAAATTATTTTAGAACAAGGTGAAAGAGCTCGAATTGATAGGCAAAGGAGGCTCAATCCTATTATGAAAGAAGTTGTGAGAAAGGAAGTGATCAAATGGTTAGATGCAGGAACCATCTATCCTATTTCAGATAGTTCGTGGGTAAGTCTAGTGCAATGTGTACCGAAGAAAGGTGGAATCACCATTGTTGAAAATGAGCGTAGCGAGTTGATTCCAGAAAGAACTATTATTGGTTGGAGAATCTGTATTGATTATAAAAAATTGAATAAAGCCACTCTGAAAGACCATTTTTCGTTGCCTTTTATGGATCAAATGTTAGATCGACTGGCAGGTAATGAATTCTATTATTTTTTAGATGGCTATTCAGGATATAACCAAATAGTTGTAGCTCCGGAGGGCTAACTTAAAACAACCTTTACTTGTCCATACGGTACATTTGCTTTTAGGCGAATGCCTTTTGGTTTATGCAATGCACTTGCAACTTTTCAACGATGCACGATGGCAATATTCACTAATATGGTTAAAAATTTTGTTGAGGTTTTCATGGATATTTTTTTGTTTTTGTTAACACTTATGATATTTTTTTGAGTAATTTGGCTAAGGTACTGAAGAGATGCAACGAGACGAATCTTGTCTTTAATTGGGAAAAATGCCATTTTATGGTTAAGGAAGGGATTGTCTTAGGGCATAAAATCTCAAAGAGAGGAATTGAAGTCGGTAAAGCAAAGGTGGATGTAATTGAAAGATTACCTGCCCCAATTAATGTGAAAGGAGTCAGGAGTTTCTTAGGCCATATCAGTTTTTACCGAAGGCTTATCAAAGATTTCTTAAAAAATTTTAATCCGTTGTGTTTGTTGTTAGAGAAAGATAAAGTGTTTGATTTCAACAAAGCATGTTTGGAAGCTTTTGAAGATCTGAAAAAATGGTTAATCTCAGCCCCAATAATCATTACAGCTGATTGGAGCTCACCTCTTGAGTTGATGTGTGATGCAAGTGATTATGTCGTTAGAGCTATAATGGGTCAAAAAAGAAACAAAGTGTTTCACCCTATTTACTATGCAAGTAGAACTTTGACGGGAGCCCAACTCAATTATACGGTAACTGAAAAATGAACTATTTTCTATAGTTTTTGCTTTTGACAAATTTTGCTCATATCTTACAGGTACCAAAGTTACAGTATTTACTGACCATGCGGCTATTAAATACTTGTTCACAAAAAAAGATGCGAAACTAAGGCTAATTCGTTGGATACTTTTACTCCAAGAATTTGACCTTGAGATACAAGATAAAAAAGGTGTCAAAAATCAAATAGCTGATAATCTGTCGAGGTTGGAACAAGACGAGGTAACTCGATCATGTGTGCCTATCAACTAGAATTTCCTAGATGAACACTTATTTGAGGTAAGTCAAATTCATGAAACACCTTGATTTTCTAATTTTTCCAATTATCTTGCATGTGGAATAATTCCTCGAGAAATGACATACCAACAAAGGAAAAAATTCCTTCATGATAGTCAGTATTATTTTTGGGAGGATCCGTTTTTGTTTAAACAGTGTGAAGATAATATAATCCAAAAGTGTGTAGCTGAAAGTGAGATTGTTGAGATCTTGTATCATTTCCATTCATCTTCAAGTGGAGGACACTTTGGTGGTTCACAGATTGCAACAAAGATTTTGCAAGCAGGTTTCTTTTGGCCTACACTATTTAAAGATGCTTATGCTTATGTGAATAACTGTGATAAATGCCAAAGGACTGAAAATATATCAAGGAGGAATGAGATGCCCTTGACAAATATTTTGGAGATTGAATTATTCGACGTATGAGGCATTGACTTCTTAGGCCCGTTTCCTTCTTCGTATGGGAACAAATACATCTTAGTTGCTATGGACTATGTATCCAAGTGGGTTGAAGCTGAAGCATCATAAGCATGTGTTTACACGATTTGGGACACCAAGAGCTATTATTAGTGATGAAGGTTCTCACTTTGTGAACAAATGCTTAAATGTTTGCTTGACAAATATGATGTGAAGCACAAGATTGCTACTGCCTATCACCCCCAATCTAATGGGCAAGTTGAAAGAGTGAATCGTGAAATCAAAGGTATTCTTGAAAGGGTAGTACACCCTAGCAAAAAAGATTGGTCTCAAAGGCTCAATGATGCATTATGGGCCTATCGAATAACATTTAAGACACTGTTAGGAATGACTCATTATCGGTTACTCTTTGGAAAGGCATGTCATTTGCCATTAGAGTTGGAGAGTGGAGCTCACTGGGCTTTGAAACAGTTGAACTTTAATCTTAAGCAAGCCTGTGAGAGAAGGATGTTACAACTTGATGGGTTGGAAGAGCTGAGGTTATTTTCCTATGAGAATGCCAAAATGTGTAAAGAAAGATCAAAGAGATGGCATGATAGCCATATACAACCTCGCGAGTTTAAAGAAGGTCAGAAGGTTTTGTTGTTTAATTCAAGGTTGAAGTTATTACCTGGGAAGCTTAAATCCTAATGGAAAGGACCCTGTACCATCTACCAAGTTTATCCTTATGGAGCTATTGGATTAGACGAAAATTACGGAGGTACATTTAAAGTTAATGATCAATGTCTCAAATACTACTGGGATGGTGAAGTTGAGCGAGTTGAATCCTAGTTCAAATTAACAGACCCTTGATTTTTCATGAACTTATTTTCTTAACTTATTACATTTAATTAATTCTATTTAAGGAGATTGGAACTTAAGCAGGACCATTGTGACTCCTCCAACCTTTCCTAGGAATTAATTTAATGTAATTTGTTAAGAAGAAATTTTCTAATTAAGATTTAAAATTTTTAAGTTTCATTTGTTTTGTTTAAATTTTAAATTTTTATGTTAATAAAGGGGGTCAAATTTGGCCCAAGTACTAATCATTTTTTTGAGTGAGTTTGTAAATACAATCTAAGTTTAAGGCCCAAGACAACAAAAAGGAGAGAAAAATCCATACTTTGCCGCCACTCCCATTACTTGCCACCCAAGTAACCCTCATGTAGCTAAATTTTAGCTACATGTTGCCCTCATTCTTCCCTATATAAATTCCTCTTCATTCTACTATTTATCATATCCCTCAAAGCAATTTGCTTAACCCTAAAAATCCCTAAATCTCTCTTTTAAGCCGCTAGCCTTAAATCCTGAAAGAAACCCTAGTTCTCTTCCCTTTTTGCCGAAATCACCTATTACCACCGCAAGAATTTTGCCGAAGCACCGACATTGCTGCCGCACATTGCTATTGCTGTCGCACACTATCGTTGTCGCCGCACCATCCTTGCTATCGCAAGATTTTTGTCGTAGCAAGTCCTTACCCATCTTGTCGATTTCTCTTTTCCCCCTTGTGCAGAAAATTTTCCAAATTCTCAAGAAAATATACCATGTCTCGCAAAAGAACTAGATCTTCAAATAGATGAAGAAGTGAAAGAGAGATTTGATTCAATCTTCAAGCATCAACCTATGATGCCGGAAAAAGGTTTTACCTTGAAGAGTCATGATTTGATGGTTGTTCCTATACTGATTAGAAAGAAAATCAATGCTTTCAAGTGGGAACGATTTTTTATCCTCATTCGCTTCCCGATGATGAACTAGTTCGAGAATTCTATGCTAGTTTGACTATGCAAGATGCTACTGAGGTCATCATTCGAAAGAAAAAGGTACCTCTTACTTCTAAGTCCATCAATGATTTGTTTAACTTACCTGATGTTGAAGAAGATGAGTACTACCCTATGATGAACAATATCAATTGGGATTTTCTTCAACAAGTGCTTGATGTTGTGGCAAATCTGGGATCCCAATGGATTATAAGAAAATATGGAAGCCATTCTTGCTAAAGGGAATATCTAAAACCAGTAGCAAAGGTATGATTTTATTTCGTTCGCTACAGTTTTATGCCTATCTCACATAGTTCCACCATCTCGATGGAACGGATGCTTTTGTTATATGCAATCTTGACAGAAAAGTCTATTAATGTTGGGAAAATTATTCTCAAGGAGATTCATGATTGTGCTAAAAAAAAGACAGGAAGTGCTTGTTTTCCATCATTAATCACTTCACTTTGCTTAAGGGCCCATGTTAAAACATAAGCAAATCTGAAGGGGCAATATGTTCAAGGGTGCATTACAAATCATGATCTTGAAAGGTTAGTAGAGAAAGTGCGCGAGCTAAATGAAGGTGAGTAAGAAGAGCCAACTGAGCCAGATACTGAGGAGTCAACAAATGAAACTAAAACTGAAGCTAACTCAGTTACAGACACTAAAGAAGAAGAATCTGACAAGGAACCGAACAATCTTAAACTAGTTGAAGGATCTGTAACCCTTGAACCAGAGGTTGAGCCAGAAAAAGAATTAGTCAAGCTAAGTGTTGAACCTGAATCTACAACTCCAATGTCGACTTCTGCAAGTGATTCAAAGAAATCGGAGTTGTCAATTATGATGGATATGTGCAAGTTCATGTACAATCAACAACTAGCTTACCGAAAATATGCAAAAATTAGAGATGACTCAATTCGAAATACTTTTAAGAATATCTCTAATACTTTTGTTCCTGATTCCCATATGCTATCTTTGAAACATGGATGGAAGATAGTGATTATGCAAGTGGAGATGGAGCTGAAAAAGACAAGGGGAATGAGTCAGAAAAATAAAATGGGCGATTCTTGTCTTGTTATTTATTTAACTATTTTTAGGTCTTTAGGAATTTATTTCTTTCGTAATTAGGATTTAATTTCTACAGAATAAAGCATAACAAGCATGAATAAACTTAACACTTCTTTAGAAAGAAAAAGACTAAGTAATGTGGTAATGAGAATGAACATGTCTAGGATTAGGTTATTAGGAAAGACTTGGTATTTAAGCAGTCTTAATGACTCACCTCTCTTTCTTTTCAACTGTACCTGGTGTTCAGTTTTCATTCATTACTTTGTTCTTGCAATGAGGACATTGCTTCTTTTTAAAGGGGGTAAGGCAAATAAATTGCTCAAAATTTTAAAATTTTCAAGTATATTTCAATCATTTCTTTCATAAGTATGTTTTAATAAATGAATTTTTAAAGACATTTTTTGTTAATGAGATAGTTTTTATGCAAGTGCGAATTATGATTTTATCTAATTGAAAGTATGTTATCATGAAGAATGGAATGCTTGTATGATCATAGCCTTAGTAATGTTTGCCATGGAAACTTAGTTTCTCTTGATATTATACATGCATGAAGGGTTGTATCTTTAGAATTAACTTAGTAACTTTCTTGAGGCAAAATCCTAGAGGACATAAAAATCTAAAATGATATAGGCGCTATTTCTTTGGATTGTTTGAGCCTTTTCAAGCCAACCCTATGATATTAGACCCTTGATACTGTAATTTTGAGCTTAAAGGCCTGTTTATTGCAATGAACCTACATTATAAGCCACATTACCATCTTTTTAAGTTATCCTAATTTTGTGCACCCATCTTAACTAAAGTTGCCTTGGTAATCAACATTTGAGGAAATTTTCAAAAAGATGTATGTGCTCATGCTTAAAAAAAAAGAAAGAAAAAAAAAGAAGAATGAGATAAAGGAAGAGCGAAGAAAAGTTTGCTTAGTCTCTAAAAAGAAAAATGTATGAGCTTGAGTTCAAAATAAGTTTGGGGGTGTTCCAAAGGTTCACTTAAAGAAAAAGGTTGTATTTTAAGAAATCCAAGACATAGTTAAAGGTTAAGATTTTGCAACCAAAATGTCTCATCTCTTAAAATCCCTACCTTTAACTGAGCCCCATTACAACCTTATAAAAGACCTATTGATTTGATGATTATGTCACCTACATTAGTGGAGAGGAAGTACTAAGTTCAACATATGAAGATCATAAATAAGCCTTATGATTGTTTGCTTGATTGATAAGAAATTATGTTGAATGAAGAATGTTATCTGTGGCTATAACATATATACAAACTATGATTCATGTTGGCATATTTTGAAACTTAGTATGAACTCTAAAAATGTTTGCATATGAATTACTTATTAATAAAGAAGATCTATGAACATGAAGTTATTAATGCATGATTATGGAATAACGATTGATGCTGCTTACACAGTTAGCAATTTTTCCTTAGCAAGACCTTTTGCTGTGCATAAACATTTCTTGGGACGAGCAATGATTTAAGTTTGGGGGTGTGTAAATTGAAAAAATATATAGGATTTTTCTTATGCAATTTATCACCTTCTTACTTAAATTCGTTGTTAAAACTAAGTAATTGTTTAATAAATTAACGAAATATGTGAAAATATGAAATTAGGACATATAAATTATTAAAATGTGATTTTATGCTTTATTATATAGTTTTCATGCATAACATGACTTATTTTATATTTATTTGAACATATTATATTTTTAAGACATAAAATGATGCATGATTACATTAAATAATAAAATATAAAATTATATATAATAATTCATTTTAAAATATTTCATTAATAATTTGGGTTTTAATTAATTAATTATTTTATTCTTTTGTCCTTTAATTTATTGATTTATTTTGGACAGGTCTGATAGCTTTGTTAGATTACAAAAACCATCCAAATTGAAGACCAAGTCAACCCAATTTTGGCTACACATGGCTGTCCATATAAACCACTTTTTGGTTTAATTACACAAGGTCCTTGCAATGCTGAAGAAATTAGAGATTTGCCCAAAGATTTACATTTGACTGAGTCTCAGTCTTGAGTTGTTATGGCATTTAAATTGCTTAAAAATCAAGAAAAATTCAACTCAAAATCTACTAAGCATGGCCGACCACTCATTGGAAAAGCTTGAAGAGACTAAACCTCTTTATTTTTAGCAAATTACCCTCCTCTCTCCACCTACAAATAAGACCTCATTTGATCCCTCATCCCTCATCCATCATCCTTCATCATTCTCTCTTCTCTCTCAATTCTCTTTAGCATTTTCCATTCCCCACGCCTAGCATAATCTCTTTATAGAGATTTTAGCAATTAAGCCTCTTAAAGAGCCCTTATTCGGCCACCTTGGAGAGCCATCAGTAAAGGAGGAAAGTGAAGGAGTGAAGGAGCCTCGTCGGTCAAAGTCTTGGGTGGCAGCCACTCTCATTTGCGTTTAAATTTTCTTTTCTTTAATTTAATCTAAAAATGTTTGCTATGTGTTCTTTGTTCTTGTTTACAACAATGTTAACTTAATTTTATTTATCTAGGATGATTGCTTTGATTAAATAATAGTTATTTGATTCATGCTTATAATGTTTGTACCTCAATTGATCATGTTTTCAATTAAAATCAAGTTTGTATTTCGTTCATACGTGATTGAAATGCACTTGAATTAGTTGAGTGATCCTAACCATACGACGGCTAGTGGACACATAATTGATATGTGCATGCTCAATTTAGATCCTAACTCGATTAAATTGTAGGTTGCATAACAACTCTAACCAAGCTCTGTTATTTTCATGGTTTTTAGAATTGTGTGATTAAACTGTTTCAAACCTAACACGTCCCTGTTACCTTACACGAATGCTAATAAACCCTTAGTAAATAAGGATCAGTAAAATGTGTGTTTACTAAGTAAAGGATTCCAAAAGGACCTAAGGTGGTTTCCAAACTCATGAAAGATCGAGTTGCCATGGAATGTTTTTTCCAAATGTTATTAAGCATGTTGATAATAAATTGAGTTTAATTAAAGTAATTATCCTAGTTTATTTACATTATAATTGTTGCAAATTGTGTTTAATTTTGCTAAAATCTATTTCATTCATATAGTTTTCATACTTAGGATAATTTGCATTAGGGATCATTGCATTTAGTTTAATATATTTTAATCATCACTTCTCAACCATATTGTGTTTTATTTACCGTTGTTAAAGGTAATTTTACAATCATGTGATTTAACACAAATACAATCCCTGTGGAGACGATAACTCGATACTTACTTATTACTTGATAACAACTGTGTACACTTGCACAAACCTATGCATTATAGTTCAACAAACAATTTCTTTTCTGATGCTAATGCAGTGCATGTAATATCCCGAATTAGGGCCTAATCAGAATAGTGGTTTCGTGACCAAAAATTTGAGATAGAAATAATTATTTTATAATTATTTTGAGGTTTATGATATGATTACATGATTGTGTGAAAATTTCGTGAAGAAATTCTATGCCTAAAGTGTTTAAATTGAAAGTAGGGACTAAATCGAATAAGTTGCAAAATTTGCATTCTAGAAGTTTTTAGTATGAAATTGCATTGAAATATTAATTAGGAGGTCTTAAATAGCAATTTTACTAATTTAAGTTCATGGACAAAATTAGGACATGGAAGGAATTTTTGGAAAGTTTAGTAGTAAGGGCATTTTGGTCATTTAGTTATTAAAATGAATTAAAAACAAAATTAAAAGCCAATTTTTGTCCATCTTCTTCATTAGGCCGAAATTTCAAGGGTTCTCCATAGCTAGGGTTTTTTTCAAGCTTCCAAGGTCCATAGTAAGTGATTCCAAGCCCCGTTTTTAATGTTCTTTACGTTTTTGAGATCCTGATAACTCGATTAAGCTTATGTTAGCAATAATTTAACCTAGGGTTTATATTTGGAAAAATACCCATAGGTGAAATTTGTGTATTTTGATGTTTTATGATAGAATATGAAGTTTTAAATTATGTTAGACAACTTGTACTACTCGATTTTAAGCAAAAACGAGTAAAAGGCTTAATCGGTAAAAATACCTAATAGTCACAAGTACATGTTAGAGTGAGAATTTGATGTTGCCATAGAAGAGAAAAGTGATCAGAATGTTGTAAAACATAAGAATAAGGAATAAAGTTTAATCCCGAGCCTAAGGGCAAAAATGTAAATATGTAAAAGTTTAGGGGTAAAATTGTAATTTTGCCAAAATTTGAGTTAAGGATTAATTTGATAATGTGAGTATTAAATAAGCTAAATGTGTTATTTTAGATCAAGAAAGACGTGGAATCGACCTCAATCGAGGAAAAGAAAAGATTGTGGACTAAATTACAAAATCTTTATATTTTGGTACCAAGGTAAGTTCATGTGTAAATAATATAGTATAATTGTTTTTTTTTAAATTATTGATGTTAATTATATGATATGCTGATTTTTATCATGAAATATATGCTTTGTGGTTATTTTCAAATAAAATGCAAATTATTTGTATTATTTGTTAAATATAAAGTGTTACCGAGTATTGGTTTCGGTATTTTACGGAAGATGGCAAGGATATGTGTTCGAGGAAAATTCCGTTTGAACCTTAGGAATAGATTAGGATACAAGTGACATGTCACTAGGATGGTTGAGCATCCAAACTCGTTGAGTTGAGTCCGAGTTCACTTATGGATGCGAATGTCCGAACTCGTTGAGTTGAGTCCAAGTTCGTGAGATGTAACTAGGCATCCGAGCTCGTTGAGTTGAGTCCGAGTTCACTTATGAATGCGAACGCCTGAGATCATTGAGTTGAGTCCGAGTTCGCTTATGGGCGGGTTACATGATTGCTTGATTGCATATATGGCACTTATGTGCAAGTTATCCATGTATCCGAATTATATTCCGATGTGTTCAACGGGTAAAGTTATACTCAAATGGAGGAATATTCGAGATGTAAAGAGACGTATTGGTAAGTGATGTGAAATGGATATTTTGGACAGGTATGTATTTAACCCTCGGGTTGAGTTTTGATACAATCACGATAAGGTAACAAGATGATGAAAAATGATTAGAAATGTGATATGTGTTTTAGTGATGCATGCTAATGTTGATTGGTATGATCGTTTGTTATGTTACTTATTATTTGCATATGAACTTACTAAGCATTTATGCTTACTCCTCCTTCTTACTCATTGTAGTTTTGGACAAGCCATTTCGAGAGTCGGGATAGGTCGAAGGCTCAATCACACTATCCTAAGACTTTTGGTAAATGGCTTGTAAATTTAAGTATGGCATGTATAGCAATATACCTATTTTGTGTAAATGATCTTATGATATGGTGATGGAATGGTTGAGAAAATGTTTGATAATGATAAATTATGAAAATGGTTAGTTTAGATTATGTTTGATGTTAAGGAAAATTATTAAGATACTTAGTGCATAAAAACTCATAAAATGGATGAAATTTGCCATAAACAGTCTTTATGCACAACAACGACACGAGTTTTAAAATTTACTAAAAATCATATAAATTGAATTTGGTGATGGAGTACATATCAAATTGAAGCTTATTATGTCTAGTTTCACATGAAACAAATGAAACAGTAAAAGGAATTATATGTTAAAAGATATTTGAATTTTGGTGAAACAGGGTCATAGCAGTTTCTGAATCCCCTATTCCAACTTTAGAAATTCACCATAAATTGTAAAGATATAATTAGGTGGTGTATTTTATATCCTAAGAATCTCTAGTTTTAGTAGAAATAAACCTCATAGTCATATGAATTTTTTTACAGAGAGAAATGTGGTTCGTAGTAAACATAGTTCAAACCAGTCAAGTCCTGAAACAGGGGTAACTTTAACTAATAAAATGTACTAATTGGCTCAACCAAAAATTCTAGAAAACAATTAGTAGATAGGTATATGAGTCTAGATTCAAGGAAAATTTACGGATCTTGATTTCGAGTTTCGTAACTCGATATATGATTTTTCTTGTGACTGTGACGCAAGTAGCTTAAAAGCTGTGAATATAGAAACAAATAATCCAAAGTTCTAAAAATGTTAAATTAAGCTTAGTAACACCTCATACTCGACTCCGGCAACGATCTCGGGTGTGGGGGCGTTACAGTGCAAACATAAGAATGTGTAGACCCAGGGTCAATCAATGCATACACAGTAACATCAAAAAGATAGAATGTATCAACAATTACATCTGGAGCTATAGCTTCCTTTTCACTCGAATAGCATAAGCACGTGCAATTGCCCTAGCTTCTGACCGGGAAGCAGAATCTCTCATACTCGTACGAGCAGTCCCAATAGCACTGCTTTGACTCGAATGTTTAGCTTTTTGAGAAGTGAATAATTGCTTTTCTTTTTGTTCTCCCTCTTCTTTTAGTAGTTGAGGACAATCTAAAATAAAATGGTCAGTAGCCCTACACTTGTAACAGGCTCCTGTCTTGCTTCTACATTCACCGAAGTGAGGTTTCCTACAATATTTGCATCTAGACGTGGGAGCATTTTGTACAGTGCCAACACTAGCTGTAGGTTTAATAGTTACCCTAAAATCCTGTTGAGTCACCTTATTCTTACTTGATTGTTCTGGCATTGAGGTGGGTCGGCTGGAAATATCTCTAAACTTTTTATCCGAAAATGCTAAAAATGATTTGGAGGAGCTTCTCTTGTAGGATTCTTTATTCCTTCTTTCTCGTATGTAACAACCCTTTTTTTTTTGTCAAATAGGAATAGTAGTTTCGAGATCACAAATCTGAAGTCAAAATATTTATTTATTATTATTTTAATGTGTATAACATGATATGATGATTGTGTGAAAATTTCGTTAAGAAATGTTGTCGTTTAAATGGTCAATTTAAGAAAAATGACTAAAGCGCGTAAAGTGCAAAAGTGATGTTCTATTAGCTAAAGGTGTCTAATAGCTATGAAATATTAAATTAGAGGTCCTTATGTTGTAATAAGACCATTATTTATTTGAGTGGACAAATATGGGCATAATATTAAGTGCTTTAAGGTTTACTAATTAAGGTTAAAGTTGTAAATTGGTAATAAACTTAGTAAAATAAAGAAAAATAAATTTGTCATCTTCCTAGTTGCATTCATCCACTGAAAATCAGCCAAGAAAACACCATTAATAGAGCTTCAACATTCGGCTACATTATTCCCTTGCATGTAAGTGTGATTTTGTCTCGTTTTTAATGATTTCTACATTTTTGAGATCGTTGTAGCTTATTCTAGCTAGCCCAGAGACTAATTTGCAAAACTATTAAAGATTTTATAAGTTTTCGTTGATGAATATGTATGAGTTTTGAAGTTTCTTGATTGATTATGAATGCTTGTTGATAGATATACAAGTTTTGTTAAGTGATTTTTAGTGAAAATGCAAAATAGGGATTAAATTGTAAAATGTGTAAAGTTAGTGGTTAAAATGTGAAATAAATGAAAAATATGGGCTGATCGGGGCATAATAGTAATTCAAGTAGCATGGGTTTATTTGCAATTTCATTAATTTGTGATTTAATGAAATAAGGACTAAATTGTAAAACAATGTGAAAGTTTAGGGGCTAATGTGCAAAATAGCTCACATGTATATTTTAGATTAAATTAATAGAGATATGATTAAATAAGTTAATTCTAAATATATTTAGATCAAGAAAGGAGAAATACGGACTTGGATTGGGGAAAAGATAAAGTTATCGACTAATCGACTCGATTTGCCGTTTTAATATCCGAGGTAAGTTCGTATGTTATAATTTCATTTCAAATGTATTTTATGTGCTTCGATATAGCATGAATATTTGATTATGTGATTATGGACAAGCTCGAAAATGATTCGACGAAGATTTGACAGTTGGAATCCCAGTTAAACCTTAGGAATAGTTGAGGATGCTAGTGACATGTCATTAGGGATACCTTGAGTTGGCTTCAAGCCATGATTTAGCATTTCAGGTGTGAGATAAACTGATTTGGCTTTGGGGCTATGCATATCGGCTGATTAGGCTTCAGGCCATGATATCAGAGTTTCGGATAAGTTACCTTGATTTGGCTTTGGGCCATTGTATAAGTACTTATCGTGTAAGACCCTTGAGTATCTAACTTCTATTCCGAATGTGTAACACCCCAAACCCAGCCCGGACGTTACGGCCTGATCCAGCGTGTCACATTGAAGTGTTTTAGCGAAAACCGTGCTTTCATTGAAAACCTTTCTTAAAATAAGAGAGAATCTTAACTAAAAACTTGTTCAAACATAAGATTTGATGAAAATAAAGCACTTAGAAATTTTAGTTGCGGAAGCGTAGAAAACATACTATAACTTAAGAACTCCATGTTCAACTTCTCGTAGATACAATGAAAATAATAATAATAATTCAAGTAATAATAACATAATGAAAACCTTATTACAATCTGGTCTGAGCATACTTAAAAAGAAATAAAAACTTAAATGCTTAAAAAAAACCGTCTGATTTATCTTGCTAGCCGGCCACCTAGAGTCCCTCCTGACATCGAACCTTCTACTGAGCATCACCTAAAAATAAAATAAAAGAGGGGGTGAGTTTTCGCATGCTAACTCAGTGTGTACAACCCTCTATGAAGAAAAAACAAGCATTCAAAGAAGAATCATCAAACATGCAATGCAAATCCATCCAAATTATCCATCCGCCACACACCAGCTCCGTCCTCTGTCACACCATGTGGGGATATAAATATCGACCCACCCGGCCCACACACCCATGGTAGCCTGGTTGCGAAACTACATTCATTTACATATTGGGCCTTAAAAGCCGTCGGTGGATCCACGATTGTCAGGCAACCATGCGATCCTCATATACTTCCTCCGTTCCATAGTTCCCACCTCATATGCAACCTAAACAGAACATCATATGTATGCATGTCACATCCATAAAACTTACATTCAACACCTAGGGGTATTTTGGTCTTTTTCGCCCTTAGTGGCATTTTGGTAATTTTCCCTTAATTATGGTTTCCACTTACCTTGGCCCGTTAACAAGTTCCGCAAGCTAAGGTGAACGAACACTATGCACCAGGTAGGATTCCAGAGAAGAGGAGGTGGGTTATTAAGACCGCTTAAGTACCAAACTCTCCCTAGATCCAATCCTAGACATGCATATACCTGTTGCCACACCTTAACCCTTTGACCTATCCATGGTCACAAAATATTAATTAAGTCTTATGTAGTTATTATATACTAGGCCCAAAACCCCTTACAAAGCCCAAACAAAATTCACATACTTGTATTTGGCCCATTACGCCCAATCATATTCATATGGCCCATTACGCCCAGATCACCTGTATATGGCCCATTAGGCCCAAATCACATTTATATGGCCCATTAGGCCCAGTCACATTCATCTTCATGCTCACATACAAATTCCTATCACATAGCGTCAATATTAAGTTTTTGCCTACTATGGGCCCAATAGCCCATCGGGCCCATTTAGCCCATTCCGGCCCGTGTGGCCAAATCACAACCCAAGTCCACGGAATCGCCCGTGGGTCTTAGGCAACCTATCAGCCTCTCCTTTATGAGTGTTCGCGCACTCACAAGACTACCGTAGCCAAATTTTAGTTTTTCGACATTTGGGCATTTCGGTATTTTAGCTTTTGCCAATTCCTAGTGCGTGTGCAGTGTATGTACACACCTTTGGCTTTATATCAAGTTATCATAGGGTAGAAGTACACACCTGGTAAGCAAGCGTGATGTGATCTCCTGAGCCCAAACCTACAATCGATAATACTCAAAGATTAATCTTATATACTTATCGAATACTTTACCAAAAGCAGGAATCTCACCTTAGCCTTACTTGAACGCTAAGCCTTTACTAACTTTTACTTTGATCACTAAACATGCGTATTTCTCAGATCTGACGAGCAAATCGGCAGGAATCCAAAATCAAGATCTAACACTAATTCCACTAGATTCGGTCAAAGAGTAGTCAGCCCTTGAGAGATTCGGCTTTTCGGCTTTTCAAATTTAGTATGGTAAATAAGGTTTATTTGGTACAGATTAAAGAAGAAGAGTAGAAGAAGAAATCGGCTAAGTGAAACAAAGAAAATTGTGTATAGAAGAATAGAAACTGGCAGGAAGAAAAGAAAGAAAAATAAAAGGGTTTTCGGCTTTTGGAGAAAGGGGTTTCTAGCAACAAGGTGAAGAAGAATTTTGGCAGTAGCCTGACAGCCCTATATTCGGCCCCTATTTATAGCCCTTATAGCTGAACTTTCCATGCCCAATTCCCAATTTGGCTTCATCACTTCTCCCTTCTCATCTCCTCGTTTTTCTCCCTGATAACCCCTTGATCTTTTCCTTAATTTTCTTTCCTCAACACTTCCCTTGGAGTCCTCTTTCACGCCACTACCATCCTTCTAGAAGGCCAAAATTAAACTTCTAAAAATACTAAGCTAGGATTCGAACCTTGGATCTTTTTTCTAGCTACTAACGCCACCTCCCTGCTCTCTAAGTGGCGTCACTTAGCCACTCCTCCACAAGGCTTTTTGATGTTATTTTTCCCCTATTTTTATTTAAAAGCCCAACTACTTGCCAACCCTGATTCTTTTAATAATTAAACTATAATTTCATTTATTCCTAGGTTCAAACTCAAACCTTAATTAAGACCTACTATAATTCTCACATGGCTAGGAACATAAAACACAATTTTTATCAAAATCGAAAACAAAGAAATTTTAGGATTTTGAGATTTTTGGGTTTCGGGATTTTTGGGGCATTACAACTCTATCCCCCTAAAAAAAAAATTTGTCCTCGAAATTTCCAACTACCCAATAGTCACACCGCTTAGGTTACACCACTACGCTTCTGCTGTGCGCTCTATTTCTAATTTCAAAATAGATAGATCGTACACCATGGATAAAGTACATACCAGTATTCGTTTCTAGAGCGTCTTTATCCTCTTGACGACGTGCTGCATAGACCAAAGCTCACTGCCTTGCCTCAGCATGACCAGCACCTCTGTCCGGTTCTCCACGAACTAAACCATTTCCACCCTTGGCCTGATCACGGCCTCTCGGCTGTAGCTGTCCACCCTTTGGTGGCTGAGCACCACCTTGACCTACTGCTGGCTCTTAACCTAGCATTCGAGGGCAATCCTTGATCTTATGCTCCATAGACCCACAAGTAAAACAAGCTCCCGTCCTTTTCCAACACTAGCCTCTATAGCTTTTCCTACAATCAGCACAAGGTGGCACCCATGGATGAACAGCAGGGGGCCCTGCTCTAACTGGCCCAACAACTCTGGCCCTAGCCCTAGGCCTCTGATCAACACCAGGAGTCTCAGCCTCCCTTTTATCCTTACCCCTTTCTTTCTCTCGATTTAAGCGCTCAGTGCGCTTAACCTCCTCCGCTATATTTTCTTTCTCCACCAATTCTGAGAAAACTTGCTCCCTTTGTGAAGCTATCAATACCCTAGGGCTGTCTCTCAGTCCGTCCTCAAACCTAACGCAACGCTCATAGTCCGTTGCCACCATTACTCTTGCATACCTACTAAGGCGTAGAAACTCTACCTCATACTCCGCCACTGATTTGTTCCCTTGAGTCAAATTCAAGAACTCCTTCCTTCTAGTATCCACATAGCTTGCACCCATATACTTCTCTTGGAATGCAGCCTTGAAAAGCTCCCAAGTGACCCACTCCGGTTGGGTGCCCTCTTTCACCGTCAGCCACCACTGGTAGGCTTCTTCCCTAAGTAGTGACACGGCTCCTTTCAACTTTTGCTCAGGTGAGCAGTCCAGGTCCTCCATTATCCTTTCACTGGCCTCCAACCAATATTCCACCACATTAGGAGCCACGCCAGCCACGCCCTTAAAGATTTCAGCCCCGTTCGAATGAAGTCGCTTCGGAATGGACCCCTAATTTTCGCTGCCTTTATTGGGCCCAGTGACCCTTTCCAAAATTTTCAGCATTGCCTAGGACAATGCATCTTCTCCTGCGGCCCGATCATACGGTCCATTCCCAGCCACAGGTGAGGCCAGAGCCTCTTCTACTCCAACATTGGGCATATGGCCCGATGCCGACTATTCAGCCTTAACACTTCCGCGGCCTCGGTCACGGCCTCTTGCACCTTTTCTAGCACTCATCGTCGATTCGCGTATTATCTGTATTAGAAATTTTTATGAAGTCTTGGTTAGTTTTAATAATTAACCCGATATTTATGGAAGTAATTAAAGAGAAGATTGATTTCGAAAATCCTCTACAGTTTCAAGTTCCTATGGGCTTTGGTTCCATTCCAACAAAATCATCTAAAGTAGCCCTCTAACTATCTACTGTTTAACAATTTAAACAAACTTTAGAATAAGAATACTTACTTGGTTTGACGTCAGAGACTCGGTGTGCCACTCAGCAAGACTTCCTCTTTTCCAAAATATTGTAAAACAAAACAAATTTAAAAAAAAACAACAAAAAGAATCCAAGTAATAAGGCCCAATTCACAGCCCGAGTTTTGCAGCCTAGGCTCTGATACCACTAAATGTAACACCTCAAACCTAGCCCGGACATTACGGCCTGATCCGACGTGTCACATTGAAGTGTTTTAGCGAAAATCGTGTTTTCACTGAAAACCTTTCTTAAAATAAGAGAGAATCTTAACTAAAAACTTGTTCAAACATAAGACTTGATGAAAATAAAGCACTTAGAAATTTTAGTTGCGAAAGCGTACAAAACATACTATAACTTAAGAAATCCATGCTCAACTTCTCGTAGATACAATGAAAATAATAATAATAATTCAAGTAATAATAACATAATGAAAACCTTATTACAATCTGGTCTTAGCATACTTAAAAAGAAATAAAAACTTAAATGCTTAAAAAAAACCAAGTCCGATTTATCTTGCTAGCCGGCCACCCAGAGTCCCTCCTGACATCGAACCTTCTACTCAGCGTCACTTGAAAATAAAATAAAAGAGGGGGTGAGTTTTCGCAAACTCAGTGTGTACAACGCTCTATGAAGAAAAAACAAGCATTCAAAGAAGAATCAGGAAACATGCAATGCAAACCCATCCAAACTATCCATCCGCTACACACTAGCGCCGTCCCCCGTCACACCATGTGGGGATATAAATATCGACCCACCCAGCCCACACACCA
The DNA here is from genome assembly GCA_025698475.1 of Gossypium anomalum. Lineage (NCBI taxonomy): Eukaryota > Viridiplantae > Streptophyta > Magnoliopsida > Malvales > Malvaceae > Gossypium > Gossypium anomalum. The sequence continues at coordinate 27,264,286 of CM046966.1, forward strand.
ATGGTAGCCCGGTTGCGGAACTACCTTCATTTACATATTGGGCTTTAAAAGTCATCGGTGGATCCACGATTGTCAGGCAACCATGCGATCCTCATATACTTCCTCTGTTCCATAGTTCCCACCCCATATGCAACCTAAATAGAACATCATATGTATGCATGTCACATCCATAAAACTTACATTCAACACCTAGGGGTATTTTGGTCTTTTTCATCCTTAGGGGTATTTCGATAATTTTCCCTTAATTATGGTTTCCACTTACCTTGGCCCGTTAACAAGTTCCGCGAGCTAAGGTGAACGAATACTATGCACCAGGTGGGATTCTAGAGAAGAGGAGGTGGGTCATTAAGATCGCTTAAGTACCAAACTCTCCCTAGATCCAATCCTAGATATGCATATACTCGTTGCCACACCTTAACCCTTTGACCTGTCCACGATCGAAAAATATTAATTAAGTCTTATGTAGTTATCATATACTGGGCCCAAAACCCCTTATGAAGCCCAAACAAATTCACATACCTATATTTAGCCCATTAAGCACAATCATATTCATATGGCCTATTAGGCCCAAATCACCTGTATATGGCCCATTAGGCCCAAATCACATTTATATGGCCCGTTAGGCCCAGTCACATTCATCTTCATGCTCACATACAAATTTCTATCACATAGCATCAATATTAAGTTTTTGCCTACTATGGGCCCAATAGCCCATCGGACCCATTTAGCCCATTCCGGCCCGTATGGCCAAATCACAACCCAAGTCCACAGAATCGCCTATAGGTCTCAGGTAACCTATCGGTCTCTCCTTTATGAGTGTTTGCGCACTTACAAGACTACCGTAGCCAAACTTTTAGTTTTTCGGCATTTCGACATTTCAGCTTTCGCCGATTCCTAGTGTGTGTGCAGTGTATGTACACACCTTCGGCTTTATATCAAGTTATCATCGGGTAGAAGTACACACCTGGTAAGCAAACGTGATGCGATCTCCTTAGCCCAAACCTACAATTGATAACACTCAAAGATTAATCTTACATGCTTATCGAATACTTTACCAAAAGCCGGAATCTCACCTTAGCCTTACCTAAAAGCCAAGCCTTTACTAACTTTTACTTTGATCACTAAACACGTGTATTTCTTAGATCTAAAGAGCAAATTGGCAGGAATCCAAAACCGAGATCTGGCACTAATTCCACTAGATTCGGTCAAAGAGTATTCAGCCCTTGAGAGATTCGGCTTTTCGGCTTTCCAAATTTAGTATGGTGAATAAGTTTTATTTGGTACAATTAAAGAAGAAGGGTAAAAGAAGAAATCGGCTAAGTGAAAGAAAAAAAATTGTGTAGAGAAGAATAGAAATCAGCAAGAAGAAAAGAAAGAAAAATAAAAGGGTTTTCGGCTTTTGGAGAAAGGGGTTTCTAGCAACAAGGTGAAGAAGAATTTCGGCAGCAGCCTGGCAACCCTGTATTCAGCCCCTATTTATAGCCCTTATAGCTTAATTTTCCATGCCCAATTCCCAATTCGGCTCCATCACTTCTCCCTTCTCATCTCCTCGTTTTTCTCCCTAATAACTCCTTGATCTTTTCCTTAATTTTCTCTCCAGAACACTTCCCTTGGAGTCCTCTTTCACGCCACTACCATCGTTTTAGAAGGCCAAAATTAAACTTCTAAAAATACTAAGCTAGAATTCGAACCTTGGATCTCCTTGCTAGCTACTAACGCCACCTCCCTTATAACACCCCTAACCCATAACCGTCACAGAAATAGAACGAGGCGTTGCCGAAAACTAGGAATCCAATCAGGGCCGTAAAATTTTGAACACATTTTTTGTTTTTTAAAGATCATTCATTTACTAAATTGCTAGACGCAACAAAGTTCAAATTTAACACTTATACAAGTAAGTTCCATAAGATACCGTAATCACATGACTTCTACACGAAGGTCAAAGTATCATTCTACTTATTGTCTATCCTATACATGCCATAAGATAATCCCATCTTATGGTCGCCGTAATGGTAGATAGTATGACGGCACTCTTGTGATCCCGAGCCGGTAGTCGTCGAATCCACAACCTACGCACCAAAACATGAACGAACAGAGTAAGCTTTACGTAAGCTTAGTAAGTTTTAAGCAAAACAATAATTTTGTTGAATCAATGACGTTTTTCACATATACTTAGTCTAGGTAAAATCTCATTTGACCCAATATACATAGCCAAAATTTCACATAATTTAATACACCTTTCCTTAGCCTTGAGTTTTAAGTCATAAAGTGTTTTCATTCAATATCATTGTTCATTCATTTCAACTGTTTGATGAAACTAATCTAGAGCTTCATCTCGAACCATAATATCAATAAACGCATTACTTAGCTATCACATATATATACTTTCGAATAATAATGACCTAGACGGTCGAATATTTCCAAAGCACATTCTTCATCAACTGAATTTCGATTCACATGATAAGCACATTCTTCACCAATTTTACAACTTTCAAAAATCCCATCCACTTGTTCATAATCACCTCCATATTTTCAAGTATTTCACATGATAAGTACTAAATTACCGTATTGGCACATAAAGAACCGAACATGATCCTTATCTTGTATTGGCACATCTAGTGAACACAACCCATACTCAAATCATAAGGCCTTTGGGCGTAATATACATTAATACATAAAAATATTTCATCACATACTTCATTATACAAGCATACCATTACCAATTAGATCATTCTCATATTTGGAGTTATAATATTAATCACATATACATACCTCCTTGATACTAATAATTCACCTCGAAATCAATCCACCAATGAGTAAGTAATACGTACCTGAACATCTTAAATACATAATACTTATTTGAGGGTAACTTACTGCGGATACTCAATATCAAAGTCTTACTTGAATCCTAGCATTTAGCCGTCGGGTCTTTAAAGCTTGGATATAGTACAAGCACGAAGCCTACGGACATTAATCAGGATAATATTCTCGCATAAAGCCTGCGGGGTTTTAACCCGGATATAGTACTGACACAAATGTCCTTCGGGACTTATCACAGTTATACACTTCCACATTCATCACATTGGCCATTCGGCCTTATCACATACATACACTTTCACATTCATCGTAACAAAATTGACTAGGTATACTAGTCATTTACGGCTCAAAGCTTCACTTTAGTACGGACTTGGTACTTGATTGCCAATATTTAATCGATAGCTAATAAGCAACTCAAATAGTTTTATCAAGGTTTACAACATAATCACAAATTCAGCACAAGCTGTTTTTCCTGAGCAATAGTCACTAAATTATTTATAACTGGAGCTACAAAACTCCAAATCAATTGCCGTTAATTTTCCCTGAATATAGACTCATATATCTTCCATCCATAAAATTTTCAGAATTTTAGGTTTGGCCAATCAATACCAGATTTTTTTTTCTTAAAGTTTCCCCTGTTTCACTGTTTGACTAATCTGACCACTCTTCACTACGAATTAAATTTCTCATTTTACAGAATTTAAAATGTGTTCTATTTGATTTCATTTGAAACTAGACTCATTAAGGAGTCTAAATGTATAAATTTTATCTTATAACCATTTTTGTACAAATTATAATGATTTTCTAAAGACAGAACAGGGGATTTCGGAGTCATTCTGACACCGCCTCACACAACTTTAAATATCTCTTTATAGGAAATTTCTTTGCTCACACGGTCTCTTTTATAAGAAACTAGACTAATTATTCTTTGATTACATATTCTATTCAGCTTATAATTCCACACCAACAATTTATGGTGATTTTCTAAAATCATGTTACTGCTGCTGTCCTAAGCAAATTATTACAATTTGCTCTTAAATTTCCAAGTCCAAACACTTATGAACTTACCATTTGAATTTAAAACATATCATGGCCACATCATATCTTATTAAATCAACTCATTATGTCCTATTATGATTGAATTTACTCAACGTTTAATCACTTAAAACTTACCTCGTAAGTGGTCGATGACTAGATATCCACGGCTATCCGCTTACTTTCTCTTTATCCAAAATTGCCCTCTACGCTCTTGAGCTTAATTAACAAAATTTAAACTATTTTAATCACCTTGTTATATCATTAAAAACAACAAGGTAAATCTTCTCAATGAAACTCATACATAAGGCAACACCTCGATACATCTGCACACATTCGGTATTTCATTAAAACCATCCCAAATACATTTACCTAGGTATCACCGTGTCGCCTTATATACATATACTAGTTATGTGGTCAATTTTACCGATGACCTATGCATATAACTAATTACACCTTTAATAATATTCACAAAGCCAATTATCCACATGACTACCTTAGCATATTATTAGTTAGCGTCTTATCCAAATTTTCCATAAAGAAAATTAACTCATATACCCTCAAGTGCATAAGCAATTGCATCCAAAGGACACTTTAAATGCATGTTATGAAAGTAACCGAATGCACATATTTTTATACCAAGACATCATATACTTCAAAACCAACTATCAAGGCATAAAGCCGAACCTTCAAAATCAATTATCAATACACGTTCAAACATGCCTTCCTACAAATATACAAGTTCTCCCTTGGTTAAACTAAATCATGCTTTAGGGTTTAACACATTTGACCATTAGAGAGTTAATCAAATTAGCATTCAATTATTCTATACACCCACCATTAACCGAATCTCATTTAATCAAATTTATTTCTTGACAATTTCATCACATTCGGTCATAGGTAATTTAATCCTATAAAGAGTCAAATTTTACTTCAATTCACTAAGGTGAGGTTATTATAATTTAACCTCTATTTCTGAATGCCCCCTTCTTCATAAAACCATCAAATTTCAAATTATAATAAGTTCATAAATCATTTAACCACTAATTCCATGCCAAGCATAAAAAGGCCATTGGTTTTACACCTAACTTACAAGACCATAAAACATAAAGGTTTAATGTTCATCTTTAACACAATTACCACACTTCAAACTAAATTTTCAGCTTCATATATTCCACACCAGATTTTTTTTTTTCCATGCTCAATTTCCATGGCCGAATGATATCCTCAGCAATTAAGTCATATTAAACATAAATCTTCCCTAATTAAGATTATAAGCTCATAATCACTTACAATTTCATCTTCTAAGTCTATCAAACACTCCTTATTCCAAATCCATTTTCAGCTATCAAAATTGACATTTCCTATCCAATACCGAACATGCCACACAACCAATTCAAGAGAATAAATCCATGGGTTTAAGGTAGCATCAAGCTAGGAACTCAAAACATCAAATTTAATATCAATTTAACAAGTATTCACCTTGAATTTTAGCCCTTCTGTAGACCGAATATCCAAAGCTTCTTCTCCTATTTGTTTTCTTTAGTTCCGCTCAAATGAAGGCTATGAAGCTCACCTTGTTTTTATCACCATATTCACTTTTATTTTATCAAGTTTTAATTATAACATATTATAAATATATAATTTATTAATTTAAAACACATAATGCATCATAACAACCCCTACTACCTTGAACATGGATAGAAAATGGTCAAATAAGCATGCAAATCCTCCACAATAATAAACCTTAAGGTTTGGTCACTTCAAAATCTATCTATCACCCTTTTAACAATTTACAACTAAGTCCTCTTTAATAAAATTTATGTATTTTATAATATAAACTATTAAATATTATTTACTAAATATAATATACACATAATACCAAAATCATAAATCATTACCGTCCACTAATATTAAAAGTGGGCCATTTGACATGCAAGTCCACAACTTTAGTAGTTTAACATTTTAATCACTTGGACATTTGCCTATCATATTTTTAAAGTTCCTCAATATGTCCTTTTTAGCTAATTTCACATCCAAATGACAAAATTAAAGCATGAAATTTTCACACATACTTATTCACAAATAATAAGCATAGAATATAACAATTAATTATTTTTGTAACTCGGTTTTGTGGTCCCAAAACCACTTTCCGACTAGGGTCAAATTAGGGTGTCACAACTCTCCCCCTTTAGGGATTTCGTCCCCAAAAATTTCCACCGATGCATAGGTTAGGATAACGTCCTCTTATTGAATTATATCCACAAGGACATTAGCTCATTTATAGAAATTGTAATTCATTATTGATTTCGCATCGATCTATAAAATCATTTTCTTATCTTAAAACAAATACATAAACAGTTCTACAAGTATGCACATATATCTCATTTCCTTGATTTCATAAGTAATAATCACTTAATTTAATTCACAATTGCATTTCAAACACATATAAAGCACATATTAACATGTATAATTCATATCGTCAACCCACGTATTCATTCATGTATAAGCTGTAACCTGATCGAAAATATACATATACTCAAAGATCCCAATAAATATCCTTTATAACTCCATCGTATCTCAATATTCACTTAACTTATTTCTGACAGAAAATCAACTTCCACCTACCTGAACATTTAATTCATTCAGCACATTCAATCACCGTTAACGCTACCCGTATACAGTCGATTAGGCATGAAGCCTCGTATAGTACACCGGCATGGGATTTATTTTAGCACATAACCCATATATCCAAAATTATCAGCATTCATCAAAAATTCTTACAGACTTCCAAATATCGAACTTAATCGAAATAATTTCTTGAACATGATTAACAAAAAAAATTAGGGGTCATTTAGCAATAGCACATATGACTTCATATACCAAGCATCCCATAGACTAAATCCGTAACACATTTATAACATGAATCCATTTCTTAACAACATATCCACCATCTTTTTATGTATTCACTTATTTAGTATACATAACATAATATAATATGAACTCACAAATTTTTACTTTCATTTGATTTTCACATACCTTCCGTACATACCAGATCACTTATTCGATCTTACTTTATTTATCATCTTAAATATACCCGTGGAATCATTCAAATCATTACGGATACTCATTAAGCACATATAGCTCTTACAATGCCATATCCTAGATATGGTCTTACATATTCTCACATATCGAGCCGATGCCATGTCCTGACATGGTTTTATACACTATCTCAAATCAATGCCTTCGTCCCGCATTTGAGGTCTTACATGAATTCCATTTCACACACTTAGTGCTCTTATTCATTCGTTATTACACATTGAAATGACTTAATCAGTCTATAAAACATCTCATATGTACACTTTAAACGTATACTTTCATTTAACTTTGAATTCATATAGTAATGAACACTTAAACTTTGCTCGAATCACCAGCGCGTTAAGCGTGCTAGGCACAAAGGCCCGAGTACACATCACCGCACGAATGCCCTTCGAGACTTAGCCCGGTATAACATCGGCACGAATACCCTTCGGGATTTAGCCCGATATAACACCGCACGAATGCCCTTCGATTTAGCCCGGATATAACACCGCACGAATGCCCTTCCGAGATTTAGCCCAGATATAACACCGCACGAATGCCTTTCGAGATTTAGCCCGATATAACACCGCACGAATGCCCTTCGATTTAGCCGGATATAACACCGCATGAATGCCCTTCGAGACTTAGCCCGGATCATCGTCGAGACCTTTAGCTCGGATGAAATCTCTATATGAAGCCATGGGGTCTTAATCCCACATAATCTCTCGCATATAGTCGTGGTCTTTAAACTCCTGATTCACATCACCGAGTCTTATACATATTTATTTACATGTTATCATATTTCACATAGCACAAATCACATTTGCAATTCAATCAACTCATTCGCATATAAACATATAACATGCTTCTTGACTTTAAGTCGTAAATATCATTCAAATCTAATATATGTATACTTCTTTTACTAAACTTTCAGCTCAATAAGCAAACACACATAAGCATATATCCCCAATCTCTTTCTTGTTTATTTCTCTAATAGCCATTCAGCTACATAACATGTATAAGGTTTCTTTCTCAATAACCTTACTATAGTAAGGACAATAGGACCTCATTTATCTATCATACATGTATATCATGTCATTTTAATTTAAATACCAAATTCAGTTACTCAAAACTTACTTATATTATACCTTTCTCAATATTGACACATCATAAGCATGTCTCAGTCCTCTCAATACCATCTGCTACAACTCGATCGGGATCGGAAGTCATTACAATATGAAAAACACATTTTAACTGTCAGAAATCATCATACTATCATTTTTATCACTTTACGGCATGTATAACTAGACTCACAGGTGCTACATTAGTCCTAGAATCGACTAAACTGTGGCTCTGATACCAATAAAATGTAACACCCCTAACCCATAACCTTCACAGAAATAGAACGAGGCGTTACAGAAAACTAGGAATCCGATCGTAATAAACTTTTGAACACATTTTTTTTTAAAGATCATTCATTTACTAAATTGCTAGACACAACAAAGTTCGAATTTAACACTTATACAAGTAAGTTCCATAAGATACCATAATCACATGACTTTTACACGAAGGTCAAAGTATCATTCTACTTATTGTCTATCCTATACATGCCATAAGATAATCCCATCTTATGGCTGCCGCAATGGTAGATAGTATGACGGCATCTTGGCGATCCCCGAGCCGGGTAGTCGAAATCCACAACCTCTGCACCAAAACATGAACGAAATGAGTAAGCTTTAAGTAAGCTTAGTAAGTTTTAAGCAAAACAATAATTTTGTTGAATCAATGACGTTTTCACATATACTTAGTCTAGGTAAAATCTCATTTGACCCAATATACCTAGCCAAAATTTCACATAATTTAATACACCTTTCCTTAGCCTTGAGTTTTAAGTCACAAAGTGTTTTCATTCAATATCATTGGTCATTCATTTCAACTGTTTGATGAAACTAATCTAGAGCTTCATCTCGAACCATAATATCAATAAACGCATTACTTAGCTATCACATATATATATTTTGAATAATAATGACCTATACGGTCGAATATTTCCAAAGCACATTCTTCATCAATCAAGTTCGATTCACATGGTAAGCACATTCTTCACCAATTTTACAACTTTCAAAAATCCCATCCACTTGTTCATAATCACGTCCATATTTTCAAGTATTTCACATGATAAGTACTAAATTACCGTATTGGCACATAAAAAACCGAACATGATCCTTATCTTGTATTGGCACATCTAGTCAACACAACCCATACTCAAATCATAAGGCCTTTGGGCGAGAATATACATTAATACATAAAAATATTTCATCACATACTTCATTATACAAGCATACCATTACCAATTAGATCATTCTCATATTTGGAGTTATAATATTAATCACATATACATACCTCCTTGATACTAATAATTCACCTCGAAATCAATCCACCAATGAGTAAGTAATACGTGCTGAACATCTTAAGTACATAATACTTATTTGAGGGTAACATATCATGGATACTCAATATCAAAGTCTTACTTGAATCCTAGCATTTAGCCAGTCGGTCTTTAAAGCTTGGATATAGTACAAGCACGAAGCCTCACGGACATTAATCGGGATAATATTCTCGCATAAAGCTTGCGGGGTTTAACTTTCGGATATAGTACTGACACAAATGTCCTTCGGGACTTATCACAGTTATACACTTCCACATTCATCACATTGGCCATTCGGCCTTATCACATACATACACTTTCACATTCATCGTAACAAAATTGACTAGGTATACTAGTCATTTAAGGCTCATAGCTTCACTTTAGTACGGATTTGGTACTTGATTGCCAATATTTAATCGATAGCTAATAAGCAACTCAAATAGTTTTATCAAGGTTTACAACATAATCACAAATTCAGCACAAGCTGTTTTTCCTGAGCAATAGTCACTAAATTATTTATAACTGGAGCTACAAAACTCCAAATCAATTGCCGTTAATTTTCCCTGAATATAGACTCATATATCTTCCATCCATAAAATTTTCAGAATTTTAGGTTTGGCCAATCAATACCAGATTTTTTTTTCTTAAAGTTTCCCCTGTTTCACTGTTTGACTAATCTGACCACTCTTCACTACGAATTAAATTTCTCATTGTACAGAATTCAAAATGTGTTCTATTTGATTTCATTTGAAACTAGACTCATTAAGGAGTCTAAGCGTATAAATTTTATCTTATAACCATTTTTGTACAAATTATAATGATTTTCTAAAAACAAAACAGGGGATTTCAGAATCATTCTAACACCGCCTCACACAACTTTAAATATCTCTTTATAGGAAATTTCTTTGCTCACACGGTCTCTTTTATAAGAAACTAGACTAATTATTCTTTGATTACATATTCTATTCAGCTTATAATTCCACACCAACAATTTATGGTGATTTTCTAAAATCATGTTACTGCTGCTGTCCTAAGCAAATTATTACAATTTGCTCTTAAATTTCCAAGTCCAAACACTTATGAACTTACCATTTGAATTTAAAACATATCATGGCCACATCATATCTTATTAAATCAACTCATTATGTCCTATTATGATTGAATTTACTCAACGTTTAATCACTTAAAACTTACCTCAGAAGTGGTCGATGACTAGATATCCACGGCTATCCGTTTACTTTCTCTTTATCCAAAATTGCCCCTCTACGCTCTTGAGCTTAATTAACAAAATTTAAACTATTTTAATCACCTTGTTATATCATTAAAAACAACAAGGTAAATCTTCTCAATGAAACTCATACATAAGGCAACACCTCGATACATCTGCACACATTCGGTATTTCATTAAAACCATCCCAAATACATTTACCTAGGTATCACCGTGTCGCCTTATATACATATACTAGTTATGTGGTCAATTTTACCGATGACCTATGCATATAACTAATTACACCTTTAATAATATTCACAAAGCCAATTATCCACATGACTACCTTAGCATATTATTAGTTAGCGTCTTATCCAAATTTGCCATAAAGAAAATTAACTCATATACCCTCAAGTGCATAAGCAATTGCATCCAAAGGACACTTTAAATGCATGTTATGAAAGTAACCGAATGCACATATTTTTATACCAAGACATCATATACTTCAAAACCAACTATCAAGGCATAAAGCCGAACCTTCAAAATCAATTATCAATACACGTTCAAACATGCCTTCCTACAAATATACAAGTTCTTCCTTGGTTAAACTAAATCATGCTTTAAGGTTTAACACATTTGACCATTAGAGCGTTAATCAAATTAGCATTCAATTATTCTATACACCCACCATTAACCGAATCTCATTTAATCAAATTTATTTCTTGACAATTTCATCACATTCGGTCATAGGTAATTTAATCCTATAAAGAGTCAAATTTTACTTCAATTCACTAAGGTGAGGTTATTATAATTTAACCTCTATTTCCGAATGCCCCTTCTTCATAAAACCATCAAATTTTCAAATTATAATAAGTTCATAAATCATTTAACCACTAATTCCATGCCAAGCATAAAAGGCCATTGGTTTTACACCTAACTTACAAGACCATAAAACATAAAGAGGTTTAATGTTCATCTTTAACACAATTACCACACTTCAAACTAAATTTTCAGTTTCATATATTCCACACCAGATTTTTTTCCATGCTCAATTTCCATGGCGAATGATATCCTCAACAATTAAGTCATATTAAACATAAATTTTCCTAATTAAGTTTATAAGCTCATAATCACTTACAATTTCATCTTCTAAGTCTATCAAACACTCCTTATTCCAAATCCATTTTCAGCTATCAAAATTGACATTTCCTATCCAATACCGAACATGCCACATAACCAATTCAAGAGAATAAATCCATGGGTTTAAGGTAGCATCAAGCTAGGAACTCAAAACATCAAATTTAATATCAATTTAACAAGTATTCACCTTGAATTTTAGCCCTTCTGTAGACCGAATATCCAAAGCTTCTTCTCCTATTTGTTTTCTTTAGTTCCAGCTTAAATGAAGGCTATGAAGCTCACCTTGTTTTTATCACCATATTCACTTTTATTTTATCAAGTTTTAATTATAACATATTATAAATATATAATTTATTAATTTAAAACACATAATGCATCATAACAACCCCTACTACCGTGAACATGGATAGAAAATGGTCAAATAAGCATGCAAATCCTCCACAGTAATAAACCTTAAGGTTTGGTCACTTCAAAATCTATCTATCACCCTTTTAACAATTTACAACTAAGTCCTCTTTAATAAAATTTATGTATTTTATAATATAAACTATTAAATATTATTTACTAAATATAATATACACATAATGCCAAAATCATACATCATTACCGTCCACTAATATTAAAAGTGGGCAATTTGACATGCAAGTCCACAACTTTAGTAGTTTAACATTTTAATCACTTGGACATTTGCCTATCATATTTTTAAAGTTCCTCAATATGTCCTTTTTAGCTAATTTCACATCCAAATGACAAAATTAAAGCATGAAATTTTCACACATACTTATTCACAAATAATAAGCATAGAATATAACAATTAATTATTTTTGTAACTCGGTTTTGTGGTCCCGAAACCACTTTTCGACTAGGGTCAAATTAGGGGTGTCACATCCCTGCTCTCTAAGTGGCGTCACTTAGCCACTCCTCCACAAGGCTTTTTGATGTTATTTTCCCCTATTTTTTTTTAAAAGCCCAACTATTTGCCAACCCTGATTCTTTTAATAATTAAACTATAATTTCATTTATTCCTAGGTTCAAACTCAAACCTTAATTAAGACCAACTATAATTATCACATGGCTAGGAACATAAAATACAATTTTTATTAAAACCAAAATTTTTTTTCAAGATTTCAGGATTTTTGGGGCGTTATAGAATGGTTCAATGGGTAAATAAAAGATGTGGTTGAATATGACATTGGTACGAGATGGTATAGGTATGTACAGTAATGAATTGAGTTTTGAAACTATGGCATTGATAAGTCTTTGGTAAGTTATGTGAATGGTGATAGTTGCTTGTTGTTAACATATGAGCTTACTAAGCTATATAGCTTACTTTGTTGCTTTTCCATGTTTTATAGTGATTTCAAAGCTAGCTCGGACTTAGGGATCGTCGGAGACTACATCACATTATCCACTGACACTTTGGTACTTTTGGAAATTATGTTTTGGGTCATATGGCATGTAGAGGGACTTTGAGTCATTTTGGTTTTTTTTTTTTTTTGTAATGATATTGGCATTGTAAATGTTTATGTTTTGTCGTGTTTATATAGTTATGTGTGATGGCTTATTTTGGTTTGTTTGGTATGTTTGAATAATGTACATATAAGTATAGTTATGTCTTGTGAATTGAGTTGGTTGATGGTTATGTGATGATTGATGATAATAGGTACTATGAATGGTAAATAGACAATTTGTGGATAGAGGTATGCTTGTGAAATTAGGCCAAATGATGCATATTTGATAATGGTCATTTTAGTGAATTGAAAAGTCAAGGATTGGTATGAAATTAGGTGACTATATATGGTATTTATGTTTTGTATGGATTGGTGTTGGAAATGGTATAAGTCATGCTTGGTTGGGAATTGAATTATATGTCTATTAATGTTTTGTTTGGTGCCATTTGGGTTGTGTAGGTATATGCATTTTAAGGTGGAAAATTCACTTGGTAAATAGCCTATTTTTGTCCACACGGGCAGCGACATGGGCGTGTGTCTCAGCCGTGTGTGACACACGGTCAAGTACACGGCCATGTGTCCCATGGTCTTAAACTTGAAATCAAGTCAGTATACTCCACACGGCCTTACACACGAGTGTGTGACTTGGATGTGTGGCATAAGTTAGTATACCCTTTAGGTTTGGCACAGTCTAACACACGACCTAGCATACGAGCGTGTGTGGCCATTTTTTAGGGCACACGGGCTTGCCACACGGGTGTGTGTGTTGGCTGTGTGACCATGTCAGAGAGTTACACGGGGTCAGACACGGGCTGGGACACAACCATGTGCTGCCATTTCGAATATCCACATGGCCTAGGACATTGGCATGTCTTGTGGCCGTGTGAGACACACAGCCTGGCCAGATGGGCGTGTGTCCCCTGTTTTGAGTAAAATTTTCAAAGTTTCATGGAAGTTTCTTGAGATATCGGTTTAGTCCCAAACCACTCCTAAAGTATATTTAGGGCCTCGAAGGCCCGTATAAGGGATAAATTGATTGAGATTGAATGATGATAGTTTGTAATGATTGAATGTTTGTGAAAAGTATGAATAAATGTATTTTAAGTTTGATAATACTCTGTAACCCTGTTCTGGTGTTGAATATGGGTGAGGGGTGTTACATTTATTGGTATCAGAGCTATGGTTTAGTCGATTCTAGGACTAGCGTACCATGTGTGAGAGTCTAGCTATACATGCCATATATAAACTGTGATGGTGTGATGACTCCTGACGTTTTAAAATGTGTTTTCATATAGTAAATGGATCTCAATCGAGTTATAGCTGATGAGGTTGAGAGTAATGCGCCCGCTCCCACTCAAGGGATAGAGCCTTCTGATTCCAGACCCGTGTCGGGTAGCCAAGGAGGAGAGGCTAGAGAAGTCTTCTTCCAAATGATGAATGAGTGATTCACTCAATATATTCGTATGAACCCAGCTGCTTAACAACCTTCACCCCCTTCTAATCCCCAATCGGTTCCCATAACTCCTCAAGGAGTCAAGCTTTTAAGATTGAACAAGCCTCCAGTTGACAAGATTCGTAAACACGGGGTTGAAGAGTTTAGAGCTAATGTTGATGATGACCCTGAGAGAGTCGAGTTTTGGCTTGAAAATACGATTTGAGTGTTCGATGAGCTTTCTTACACACCAGATGAATGTTTAAAATGTGCCATATCACTTCTAAAGGACACCGTATACCAGTGGTGGAATACGTTAGTATCAGTGGTACCGCGAGAGAGTCACCTGGGAACTATTTTAGATCGAGTTCTGGAAGAAATACATAAGCCAATAGTTTCTGGATCAAAAGCATAAAGAGTTTTTAGAATTGAAACAAGGCCGTATGACCGTAACTGAGTACGAGACAGAATTTGTGTGGTTAAGTAAATATGCTCAATAGTATGTTTCTACCGAAGAGATTATGTGTAAGCGGTTTGTTGACTTTGGTCGAGAAATTAGATTTAAAAGAATTTATGGTGTTAGTTGACCGGGCTTGGAAAGCTGAATATTTTGGCCGAGAAAAAAAGAAAGTTGATCCCGAGGCTAGAGATTTAAGGAAAAGACCGATGAATAAATCTTATCATTCTTCAGTAAAGAAATTCTAAGATTCATATAGTCGATTGAATTTATCAGTGGGGTACCAAAATAGAGATCGTGGAAATCAACATATGAATTCAAAAGCTCAAACTACTTCTATCTCGAGGTTGGCAGCGTGAAAAATAACAAAAATGAGTGCCAATAGGTTGGGAGAAGACAGTTTGGTGAATGCTGGAATAAGAGTACTAAAGCTTGTTTCAAATGTGGCTCGCCGGATCATTTTAGTAAAGACTGTCCTGAGATGGTTGAGAAAGATAGACCTTAGAATGTGAGACCGAGTAATATGTCAACTAGAGGAAGACCACCAACAAATGTTGGGAATATGAGTGGTAGTCGTGGGGCGACAAAGGACTCCGCTGTGAGATCCGAAGCTAGAGCACCTGCTAAAGCCTATGCTATCTGCATTTCCGAAGAAGCGTCATCCCCAGATGTTATTTTCGGTACATTCTCCCTTTACGACACTAATGTGATTGCTTTAATTGATCCTGGACCGACACATTCGTATGTTTGTGAGAATTTAGTGTCTAGTAAAAAATTGCCTATTGAAATTACTGAGTTTACGATTAAAGTATCGAACCCCTTAGGCAAGTATGTTCTAGTTGACAAAGTATGCAATAACTATCCTTTAATGACTCGGGATTACTATTTTCTGGCTGATTTGATGCTTTTACCATTTGATGAGTTTGATGTGATTTTAGATATGGACTGGTTGACTATGCATGATGCCGTTGTAAATTATAAAAGAAAGACTATCGAATTGAGATGTCAGAATAATGAAATCATTCGAATTGAATCTAATGAGTCGAGTGGATTACCTATAGCGATTTCATCGATGTCGAATCAAAGATATGTTAGAAAAGGTTGTGACGTGTATCTAGCATATATTTTAGATACCAAGATGTCTGAAAAGAAGATTGAATCGGTGCTTGTAGTTTTAAATATCTGGATGTATTTCCAGAAGAATTGCCTAGGTCACCACCAGTTAGAGAGGTTGAGTTTTCCATTGAGTTAGTACCGGGAACTTCACCGATATCTATAGCTCCATACAGAATGGCTCTGACAGAGTTGAAAGAGTTAAAATCTAGTTGCAAGAGTTAACAGATAGATGTTTTACATGACCGAGTTTTTCACCCTGGGGTGCGCCTGTATTGTTTATAAAGAAGAAAGGGGGTCAATGAAAATGTGTATTGACTATAGTTAGCTCAACAAGGTTACAATAAAGAATAAGCACCTGTTGCTAAGAATGGACAATTTGTTTGATCAGTTAAAAGGCGCAACAGTGTTTTCAAAGATTTATTTGAGATCTGGTTATTATCAATTGCGAGTTAAAGACTCAGATATGTCGAAAATTGCGTTCAGAACGAGGTACAGACATTATGAATTCCTTGTTATGCCTTTTGGACTAACTAATGCTCCTGCCATTTTTATGGATTTCAAGAATCGTATCTTTAGACCATATTTAGACAGATTTGTTGTTGTGTTCATTGACAACATTTTGATCTATTCTTGAGATAAGTCTAAACATGCCGAGCATTTGAGGATTGTGTTGAAAACCTTGAGAGATAAGCAACTGTATGCTAAATTCAATAAGTGTGAGTTTTGGCTCTAGGAAGTCAGATTTTTGGGACATATTGTTTCGGCGGATGGCATTCGAGTTGATCCAAGCAAGATTTCTGCAATTATTGACTGGAAACCACCTAGAAATGTATCCGAGGTCAAAAACTTTTTGGGATTGGCTGGTTACTATCGACATTTTGTAAAAAGGTTCTCGATGATTGCTACACTGATGACCAAACTGCTACAGAAAGATGTAAAGTTTGAATGGTCCGAGAAATGTCAAAAAAGTTTTGATCAATTGAAAGAATTGTTAATTGAGCCCAACCCGAGTCAGGTAAAAAATTTGTAATTTACAGTGACACGTCATTAAACGATTTGGGTTGCGTATTGATACAAGAGGGAAAAGTTGTAGCTTATGTCTCTAGACAGTTGAAACCACATGAAAAGAATTATCTGACATATGATTTAGAGTTGGCCACTATTGTTTTTGCATTGAAAATTTAGAGACCTCATTTGTATGGTGAAAAATGCCACATCTTTACTGATCATAAAAGCTTAAAGTATATTATGACTCAAAAAGATTTGAATTTGCGACAATGGAGATGACTCGAGTTATTAAAAGACTATAAGTTAGTAATCGATTATCACCTGGGGAAAGCGAACGTGGTCGCGGATGCTTTGAGTAAAAAATCATTGTTTTCCTTGAGAGTAATGAATACACAGTTGAAATTATCTGATGATGGTACAATCTTAGTTGAGTTAAAAGCTAAACCAGTATTTCTTCAGCAAATTTGCGAAGCTCAGAAATGTGATAGTGGACTGCAAGCTAAAAGAGTGCAATGAGAGTCAACTAGTGATTCAAAGTACCAAATCAAAGCCGATGATTGTTTGATGTTCAGAGATAGAATCTGCATACCGAAAAATTCAGAGTTGATTTGGAAAATTTTACACGAGGCACATAGTAGTTGTTTGTCTGTTCATCCTGGAAGTACTAAAATGTACAATGATTTGAAGAAGTCGTTTTGGTGGTCGGGTATGAAACGAGACATTTCGAAATTTGTATCAAAGTGTTTGATTTGTCAACAAGTGAAATTCGAGCATCAAGTACCTTTAAGTTTGCTTCAGCCTATGATGATATCGGAGTGGAAATGGGATAATGTGACTATGGATTTCGTATCGAGATTACCCCTGTCTCCAAAGAAGAAAGATGCAATTTGGGTTGTCGTTGATCGACTGACGAAATCTACACATTTCATTTCGGTACGTACTTATTTTTCATTAGATAAATTGGCTGAATTGTATATTTCTAAAATCGTTAGATTGAATAAGGTGCCAATTTTGATTATTTCGGATAGAGATCCAGGTTTATGTCGAGGTTTTAGAAGAAATTACAAGAATCTCTAGGTACGAAGTTGAATTTTAGTACAACTTTTCATCCTCAAACTGATAGACAGTCTGAACGAGTAATTCAAATCCTCGAAGATATGCTTCGATGTTGTGTTTTAAAGTTCAAAGGCAACTGGGAGAAATATTTACCACTGGTTGAATTTGCATATAATAACAGCTTTCAATCAAGCATAAAGATGGCTCCATATGAATCATTATATGGTCGTAAATGTCGAACTCCATTGTACTGGACCGAACTTAGCTAGAAACATATTCACGGGGTTGATTTGGTTAGAGAAATTGAAGAGAAAGTGAAAGTAATTCGTAACCATTTGAAAGAAGCTTCAGATCGTCAGAAATCATACGTGGATGTGAAAAGAAAAGATATTGAATTTTAGATCAGTGATAAAGTGTTTCTGAAAGTACCTCCGTGGAATAAAATCCTTAGATTTGGTTGCAAAGGCAAGTTGAGTCAGTGTTTCATCGGGCCGTACGAGATCATCGAAATAATAGGGTAAGTGGCATATCGATTAGCTTTACCATCCGAGTTAGAAAAGATTCATAGCATGTTTCCTGTATCGATGTTACGTTGATATAAATCGGATCCATCACATGTAATTTCCCCGTCAGAAATTGAGATTGAACCCGATATGACGTATAATGAAGAACTTATCAGAATTTTAGCTCGAGAGGTCAAAGAATTAAGAAATAAATGCATAGTCTTAGTGAAAGTTTTATGGAAAAGACACGGTGTCGAAGAGGCTACGTGGGAGCCCCAGGAAGCTATGAGAAAACAGTACCCTAACCTATTCACGGGTAAGATTTTTGGGGACAAAAATCCCTAAAGGGGGAGAGTTGTAACAACTTTTTTTTATCAAATCAGAACAGTGGCTTCGGGACCACAAATATGAAGTTAAAATATTTATTTTATTATTATTTCAATTTTTATAACATGATATGATGATTACGTGAAAATTTCGTTAAGAAATTTTATCGTTTAAATGGTCAATTTAAGAAAAAGGACTAAATCACGTAAAGTGCAAAAATGATGTTCTATTAGCTAAAGGTGTCTAATAGCTATGGAATATTAAATTAGAGGTCCTCATGTTGTACTAAGACCATTACTTATTTGAGTGGACATATATGGGCATAATATTAAGTGTTTTAAGGTTTATTAATTAAGGTTAAATTTGTAAATTGGTAATAAACTTAGTAAAATAAAGAAAAACAAATTTGTCATCTTCCTAGTTGCAGTCATCCACCGAAAATCAGCCAAGAAAACACCATTAATAGAGCTTCAACATTCGGCTACATTATTCCTAATAAACCACAATTTATACATATTTTTATCCCTCGCTTAACACGTTTATGAATGATTTCTCCTTAGATTTGGGGAATTTGATGCTTCTAATCCTTTAATTTCATGTTTTATACTTAGGTGAGCATAGGAGGACAAAAAGAACGAGAAACGGGCCAAAAACGAAGAAAACAGGCCAACAGGGGAAAACAACACGGCCTGCACTTTCTCACACGGGCATAACACACGCCCGTGCCAATCTAATAGGCTCAACCACTGCCCAATTCAACCTCAGCATAGGCATGTTGATATCTCAATCTCGACCACGGCCTGAAGTAATCGTACATGGGCGTGTCACACGGGTGTATCCCTATCGAGCCCTAGCTAAGTTCCATTCGGAAAAAGGCAAGTTTGAGGGCTTTTAGGCATTCTAAAGCCTATTTAAACACCCTAGAGGAAGACTAAAAGGGAGACGGAGAATAGGGAGTAAGGAATTACTCCAAGGAAGCCGGTTGATCCATCTCAAAAGCCATATTCATCATCAAGACTGAAGATCTCTCCTCAATTTCCCTTCAGGAGTTTTGGATTTTCTTTATGTTTTGTATTCTTTATTCTTTTGAGATGTTTTCTTATTTAGTTATGAACTAAAACCCCTAAATACCTAAAGGGGATGAAACCTAAGACGAATCTTGTTATTATTTTCTGAATCGTATGATAAATATTTGACTTATTCTTAATTATGTGTTCTTAATTCTTATTTTGGTATTTCAGGATATCGACTCAAGTTAATGCTCTTAGTTGGAGGATGAATAGTCCCTAGCTAAGAGTGACTTTGTCATAATTAAGCGGAGTTGATTGTGCGCCTAGAGATAGGGTGACAAGATTTTGCCGAATTAGGGTGAAATCTCGAGTTAATGCAACCCTAGGGTATTAATTAGAGAAAAGTCTCAATTATTTAACCTAGGGATAGACATTATTAGTCTTGAATAGGGATAATAACATAACTTAGGGATTTCTACGGAACAAGTTAAATGAATAAATCGTCCGGTTCGGAGCCAAAATAACAAGTGAAGTCTAGGTGGATTTTTTCTTAGGTATTGTCCTAAATCAATCGTTTTTCCCAAAAGTAATTCCCCAATTCTATTTTCTACAAGTTCTTAGTTTAGTTAATTAGTTAGTTAAAATAAACCCCTTTATTCTTAGGCTAGATAATAAAAAGACGGTCATTACTAGTACTTTTAGTCCTTTGGGTTCGACAATCTGGTCTTGCTAAAGCTATACTACTATTTGATAGGTACACTTGTCTACATCGTGATAATAGTTAGTTTCAAGAAGGATTAATTATAAATTTATAAAACTTATCACGGAAAATCACGATCAAGTTTTGGCACCGTTTCCGGGGACTAAAATATTAGGAACACTCAATTTTTATTACTTTAGCCATTTATTTTTCTTGCAAATTAATTTTATTTTAATTTTTGTTTTACTAGTTTTCTTTTTCTTTATTTTGGCAGAATCTTATAGTTTATGACTAGAAGAAACCCGTCGGGACCATTATTGTTTGACGAAGAAATCGATCGCATAGCTCGTAGAAACCGACGAGAAATAAGGCGAAGCCTAAGATACATAGAGGAAGAGCAAGAGGACGATATCTCAACTACAACCGAGGAGATGGCTAAAAATCAAGAAAATCAGCTACCTCCTACTATACCCGTCCATCTAGCAAATCAGAATCCTGCTCCTCGTACTATGTATGATTATGTTAAACCTAATTTGACAGGAACTGAGTCAAGTATAGTTAGGCCTGCTATTGCTGCAAATAATTTTGAACTGAAACCTAACACGATTCAAATGATACAGCAATTTGTTCAGTTTGATGGTTTGCAGGATGAGAACCCCAACACTCACTTGGCAAATTTTCTAGAAATCTGCGACACTTTTAAAATTAATGGCGTTTTTTATGATGCCATTCGTCTTCAGTTATTCTCTTTTTCAATAAGGAACAAAGCTAAATAGCGGCTGAACTCGTTACCACGAGGATCCATCACTACTTGGGAACAAATGATCAAAAAATTTTTATTAAAGTATTTTTCGTCGGCTAAAACGGCTAAATTACGTAATGATATCTCTTCTTTTGTGTAGATGGACTTAGAAACTCTTTACGATGCAGGAGAGATACAAAGACCTACTGCGAAGGTGCCCTCACCATGGGTTACCTCTATGGCCGCAAGTTCAAACGCTCTACAATGGTGTGAATCCCTTGACAAGATAGATGATTGACGCAGCCGCTGGTGAAACCATCAACAACAAAACACCTGAAGAGGCTTACGAATTTATTGAGGAGATGTCATAGAATAACTGTCAGTGGCAAGTAATGAGGACTAAGCCGATTAAAACAGCAGGCGTTTATAATGTCGATTCAGCTACTATGTTGTCAAATCAGGTAGAACTTCTAAATAAAAAGATTGATGGTTTACTTGGTTCTACGCAGGTACATCCAATGATGAGGTGTGATTCAAGTGGAGGCGGTGTACATACAGAATATCAACCCTTCAAGCCTACAACCGAAGAGGAACAAGTCAACTATATGGGTAACAATAACTTTAGATCTCAAAATAACCCATACAGTAATACTTATAATGTAGGTTAGAGGAATCACCCAAATTTCTCCTGGGGTGGTCAAGGGAATCAAAGGCCACAAAATTCTCCGGGTTTTCAACAGCCACCTTATCAACAGGAAAAGAAACTGAACCTTGAGGAGATGCTATCCAAATTCATCTCGGTGTCAGAAACCCGTTTCCAGAATACCGAGACAATACTTAAAAATCAACAAGCATCGATCCAAGGGCTTGAAACTTAGATAGGCCAACTGTCCAAACTAATCTCCGAACGACCACAAGGAAGCTTGCCAAGTAATACTGAACCTAACCCAAGGGAACAGCTCAACGCAACTAATGTTCAAGAGGAAGAAGGATTCGTTGAGCCTGAGCCAGAACCGAGGCAAGAAACTGTGGTGAGCAAAGGTAAACGTGAGATAGGTCATAATAAAAACAAAACGGTAAGTATAGAATATAAACCTCGTGTGTCATACCCTAGTGCGACAAGGAAAGACCACTCAGATGAACAATTTGGTAAATTTCTTAAACTCTTAAAAAAATTACATATTAACTTACTGTTTATTGAAGCCTTCTCGTAGATGCCGAACCCAATGAAGTTTTTAAAAGAGCTTTTAACAAATAAGCGGAGACGAAGCGTCGCATGTGGAACTAAATGCAGTTTGCTCAGTTATTCTGCAGAATAAGCTACCCAACAAATTAAAAGATCCAGAAATGAGTGTGAAGGATGTACATGAGCCATGTTCAAGCAATAATAGAGGACCCATTCATGAAGAACGAAGGCTACAAATTGAGGAGCTAGACGAATGGCGGACACATAAATCGAGAACATACGATAAACCAAAACTACGCCAGAACGAGCTCAATACCTCTCCAAATAAACTTAAGGTTGGAGATAAAGTCTTACTAGATGTCGCAGATCCTCACATTGTCACTGCCAACCCGAATGAAGAAATTCCTCTTACGGTACTTAGTATTTTCCCATTCGGTACAGTTGAGGTAAGTCATCCCAAGTTTAGCATTTTTAAGGTAAACAACACCCACCCGTCTAAAACCTTATTTTAATGAGATTGATAGTAGGAATAAGGAGTATAAACTCTTCGAACCACCATGACCATTTGATGGAGAGGTAAGTCGAGCTTAGACTATAAATAAGTGCTTCTCGGGAGGCAACCCGAGCACTAACTGTATTAACTTCTTTAAATTTTAGTGTTTAACACCTAACTTACTAACAGATCTCTTGAATACAGGTTTACCATACCCACACGGCCAAGCACACGGGCGTGCTTAGGACTGTGTGGAAACAGGGAAAAGATTTCCCCAAAACACGGGCTACGATAAATCACCACGGTCGTGCGACATGGCCGTGGGCAAACCTACCAAAACAACACGGGCGTTCAACACGCCCGTGCTGTAGACCCCTGGTTGAAACTGAGAAACTGAAACGAGTGTGCGACACGCCTGTGCCTAGCGCCCGTGGTCGACACTGCCAAAATAACACGAGCGTGGGAGAAGCGAACCACATCGCACACGGTCGTGCATTATGATCATGCAGCCACACGTCCAAGACACACGGGCATGCCTTAAGGCTGTGTGACGAACTATCAGTTCGTGACAAACACGGGCTAGACACGAACCACACGGACGTGTGAGACGCCAATGCCACTTACAAAATTAGATTATTTCTCTTATTTTTACTTTTATTCTTAGTTATTTTTTGATTCACGTATTCTTTAAATGTGGCTTACCTTTATGATTATTATCAAATTATTTCTTCCTTAGAATAATGCCTTACATCCAGCTCTATTGCCAATTCTCGCTTTCACCAAACTAGGGAATTCATTATTTAACACTCAGGAAGTTTCAATTCTCTCCCTATCTTATGATCTTATATCTATATTACTTTATATATATATATTTGTACATTGAGGGCAATGTACATCTTAAGTGTGGGGGGTATTCATTTCACTATCAGAAAAATCCCTGGATGTTGCCTTGTTCTCTTGTAAATCTCTCATATCATGTTTAGAATGAATTTTGATTGATTTATGATTTTTATTGATATATCTTGAATTAAAACATAGGCATTTATGCATTGATTATTTAAACCTTAATACATTAGAAAATTAAGCATGATAAGTTGATGATCGTGATTTTCTGTGATAAGTTTTATAAATTTATAATTAATCGTTCTTGAAACTAACTATTATCACGACGTAGGCAAGTGTACCTATCGAATAGTAGTATAGCTTTAGCAAGACCGGATTATCGAACCCAAAGGACTAAAAGTATTAGTAATGACTGTCTTTTTTATTATTTAGCCTAAGAAATAAATGGGTTTGTTTTAACTAACTAATTAATTAAACTAAGAAGTTGCAGAAAATAGAACTAGGAAATTATTTCTGGGAAAAACGATTGATTTAACTAGACTTTTACTTGTTATTCTGGCTCTGAACCGGACGATTTATTCTTTTAACTTGTTCTGTAGAAATTCCTAAGTTATGTTATTATCCCTATTCAATACTAATAACGTCTAATCCCTAGGTTGAATAACTAGACTTTTCTCTAATTAAACCCTAGGGTTGCATTAACTCGATCTATGGATTCCCTTATTAGGTTTCACCCTAATCCAGCAAAATCTTGTCACCCTATCTCTAGGCGCGCAATCAACTCTGCTTAATTATGACAAAGTTACTCTTAGTCAGGGCCTATTCCTCCTCCAACTAAGAGTAGTAACTTGAAGTGATACCCTAAAATACCAAAACAAGAATTAAGAACACATAATTAAGAATAAGTCAAATATTTATCATACGATTCAGAAAATAATAACAAGATTCATCTTAGGTTTCATCCCCCTTAGGTATTTAGGGGTTTTAGTTCATAACTAAAAAGGAAAACATCTTAGAAGAAGAATACAAAACATAAAGAAAACCCGAAACTCCTGAAAGGGAAATTGAGGACAGATCTTCAGTCTTGATGGTGAATTCGGCTTTTGAGATGGATCAATAGGCTTTTTTGGAGTAATTCCTTACTCCCTACTCTCCGTCTCCCCTTTCTTCCTCTTCTGCGGTGTATTTATAGGCTTTGGAATGCCTAAGAACCCTCAAAAGTGGTCTTTTCCAAATTGGACTCAACTTAGGCTCGGCAGGGAAATGCCCGTGTGACATGCCCGTGTGCGATTACTTTAGGTCGTGTTTAAGCCTGTTAGATTCGCACAGGTGTGTGTTCTACCCGTGTGAGTCATGCTTCGATTCTGCCAAATTGACACGACCGTGTGAGCTGCTCGTGTGAGGAGGTCCAGGCCGTGTTGATTTCATTTTTTGGCCCATTTTCTCCATTTTTAGCCCGTTTCTCGTTCCTTTCGCTCTCCTATGCTTACCTAAGTATAAAACATGAAATTAAGGTATTAGGGGCATCGAATTCACCAATTCTAAGGAAAAATCATTCATAAAAGTGTGTTAAGCATGGGGTAAAAATATGTATAAATTATGGTTTATCAGTTAATTTTTAAGAATCTAAAATCTTAAGTTGTTTCCCCAAGTTTAGATATTATCTTGAATTGAATTCCACAAGTTTAAACATCAAAAAGCCATAATTTTTGTGAGACTATTGAGCCTATAAGAGCATCTATTAATTCTTTCATGCTCACTCTTATTATTGCTTTGAGTGTGTCAATATCGAATTGTTATTCTAGAACTTGCTTGATTATGCATGTCAAGACCACGCCATTTGATTTGATATGTCAAGATGATAGAGGCACTTAGGATTAACCCGCTCATGCCATGAAAAGCCTACCTCCACGATTAACTCTTAGTAAACCCCTTTGAGCTTAACAAGCCATTTCTTGTATTACCCTTAATATTAACCCATTATTGTTGAAATCCCCTCAATTAATTTGATCCCTATTTTTGTCGAGATTTGATTTGAATAAATTGCTTAGCTATGTCTTGTTCTTAATAGTTAATTTATGTTATTTGACTTGTTCTTAATTAAAAAAAACACACATGTATACATATTAGTAGTGATCTTTTGTTTGTGAGCTTCAGTATTCAAATTCCATAGTCAGATAAGAAGCTCTGTTGTATGCAAGTGATTATTAAATATTGTTCTAGTTGAGTAATTTTTCAAGTCAATCTCGATTCTAACCTTTTCTTTCAACTTGTGACCACACCCCCTAACCAAGCCTCGTTACAACCCTTTAAAGACCTTTTGATTGATGTATCATCTCAAATTATAGTGGTGGAGATTTGATTTTCATGCAAGCCTATGGTAATAACTTTTCATATTGACTAATGAATGCTGATTTCATTGTCCTTAAAACACTTCGAGTTATTTGAGTGAATCTTTAAGTAAGGATGTTAAACTTTGTGAGATTTCGAATCGATGGTAACTACTTAAATGAGGGAAGATGTCTAAATTTTTCGTGATTAAAAACTCAACTTGGAATGTTTGAAGATTTAATGTTCTTTTAGTTAAATTCTCAATGTATGATTACTTATGGATTAGTTTACTTATGGATTAGTTTGAGATGTCATTGATAGGAATTATAAGTTGAGAAAAAAAGAATTCTTAATTGTGAATTGAGGATTTTACTTGAGGACAAGCAAACGCTTAAGTGTGGGGGTATTTGATAAACTGTAATTTATACATTTATCCCTCGCTTAACATGTTTATGAATGATTTCTCCTTAGATTTGGTGAATTTGATGCTCCAAATCCTTTAATTTCATGTTTTATATTTAGGTGAGCATAGGAGGACGAAAAGAACGAGAAACGGGCCAAAAACGGAGAAAACGGGCTGACAGGGGAAAACAACACGGCCTGGGCTTTCTCACACGGGCAGAACACACGCCCGTGCCAATCTAACAGGCTCGACCACGGCCCAATTCAACCTTAGCATGGGCGTGTTGATATCTCAACCTCGACCACAGCCTGAAGTAATCACACACGGGCGTGTCCCTACCGAGCCCTAGCTAAGTTCCATTCGGAAAAGGGAAATTTTGAGGGCTTTTAGGCATTCTAAAGCCTATTTAAACACCCTAGAGGAAGACTAAAAGGGAGACAGAGAATAGAGAGTAAGGAATTACTCCAAGGATGTCGATTGATCCATCTCAGAAGCCATATTCATCATCAAGACTAAAGATCTCTCCTTAATTTCCCTTCAGGAGTTTTGGGTTTTCTTTATGTTTTGCATTCTTTATTCTTCTGACATGTTTTATTATTTAGTTATGAACTAAAACCCCTAAATACCTAAGGGGGATGAACCTAAGACGAATCTTGTTATTATTTTCTAAATCGTATGATATATATTTGACTTGTTCTTAATTATATGTTCTTAATTCTTGTTTTGGTATTTCAGGATATCGATTCAAGTTAATGCTCTCAGTTGGAGGATGAATAGTCCCTGGCTAAGAGTGACTTTGTCATAATTAAGCGGAGTTTATTACGCGCCTAGAGATAGGGTGACAAGATTTTACTCGATTAGGGTGAAACCTAATAAGGGGATCCATAGATCGAGTTAATGTAACCCTAGGGTGTTAATTAGAGAAAAGTCTCAATTGTTCAACCTAGGGATTAGACGTTATTAGTCTTGAATAGGGATAATAACATAACTTAAGGATTTTTACGGAACAAGTTAAATGAATAAATCGTCCGGTTCGGAGCCAAAATAACAAGTGAAGTCTAGGTGGATTTTTCCTTAGGTATTGTCCTAAATCAATCGTTTTTCCCAAAAGTAATTCCCCAATTCTATTTTCTGCAACTTTTTAGTTTAGTTAATTAGTTAGTTAAAACAAACCCCTTTATTCTTAGGCTAGATAATAAAAAGACGGTCATTACTAGTACTTTTAGTCCTTTAGGTTTGACAATCCGATCTTCCTAAAACGATACTACTATTTCATAGGTACACTTGCCTACATCATGATAATAGTTAGTTTCAAAAACGATTAATTATAAATTTATAAAACTTATCACGAAAAATCATGATCAATTCCCTTGCATGTAAGTGTGATTTTATCCCGTTTTTAATGATTTCTACGTTTTTGATATCATTGCAGCTTATTCTAGCTAGCCCATGGACTAATTTCCAAAATTTTTAAAGATTTTAGATGTTTCCATTGATGAATATGTATAAGTTTTGAAGTTTCTTGATTGATTATGAATGCTTGTTGATAGATATACAAGTTTTGTTAAGTGTTTTTTGGTGAAAATGCAAAATAGGGATTAAATTGTGAAATGTGTAAAGCTAGTGGTTAAAATATGAAATAAATGAAAAATATGGTCTGCTATGGGTGTAATAGTAATTCGACTAGCATGGGTTTATTTGGAATTTCATTAATTTGTGATTTTATGAAATAAGGACTAAATTGTAAAATAATGTGAAATTTTAGGGGCTAATGTGTAAAATATCTCAAATGTATATTTTAGATTAAATTGAATAGAGAGATGATTAAATAAGTTAATTCTAAATACATTTAGATCAAGAAAGGAGAAATACAGACTTGGATCGGGGAAAAGATAAAGTTATCGACTAATCAACTCGATTCGTCGTTTTAATATTCGAAGTAAGTTTATATGTTATAATTTCATTTCAAATGTATTTTATGTGCTTTGATATAGCATGAATGTTGATTATGTGATTATGGACAAGTTCAGAAATAATTTGACAAAGATTCGACAGTTGGAATCCCAGTTGAACCTTAGGAATTGTTTAGGATGCTAGTGACATGTCATTAGGGATACCTTGAGTTGGCTTCGGGCCATGATTTAGCACTTCGGCTGCGAGATAAACCGGTTTGGCTTCAGGTCATGCATATCGGTTGATTTGACTTCGGGCCATGATATCAGAGTTTCGGATAAGTTACCTTAATTCGGCTTCGGGCCATGGTATAGGTACTTATCGTGTAAGACCCTTGAGTATCCAACTTCTATTTCGAATGGTTCAACGGGTAAATGAAAAATGTAGTTGAATATGAGATTGGTACGAGATGGTACAAGTATGCACGGTAATGAATTGAGTTTTAAAACTATGGAATTGATAAGTCTTTGGTAAGTTATGTGAATAATCATTTCATAGCTTTGAGATTTAATAGAATTTTTGTATCTTGTTTTCTATTATTTGAATGATTAATGAATGGTGATAGTTGCTTATTGTTAACATACGAGCTTACTAAGCTATATAGCTTACTTTGTTGCTTTTCCATGTTTTATAGTGATTTCAAAGCTAGCTAGGACTCGGGGATCGTCAGAGACTACATCACACTATCCACTGACACTTTGGTACTTTTGGAAACTATGTTTTGAGTCATATGGCATGTATAGGGACTTTGAGTCATTTTGGTTATGTTTTGGTAATGATATTGGCCATATGATTTGGCATTGTAAATGTTTATGTTTTGGCGTGTTTATATAGCCATGTGTGATGGCTTATTTTGGTTTGTTTGGTATGTTTGAATAATGTACATATAAGTATAGTTATGTCTTGTGAATTGAGTTGGTTGATGGTTATGTGATGATTGATGATAATAGGTACTATGAATGGTAAATAGATAATTTGTTGATAGAGGTATGCTTGTGAAATTAGGCTAAATAATGCAAATTTGATAATAGTCATTTTAGTGAATTCAAAATTCAAGGATTGGTATGAAATTAGGTTACTATATATGGTATTTATGTTTTGTATGGATTGGTGTTGGAAATGGTATAAATCATGCTTGGTTGGGAATTGAATTATATGTCTATTAATGCTTTGTTTGGTGCCATTTGGGTTGTGTAGGTATGTGCATTTTAAGGTGGCATATTGGCTTGGTAAATAGCCTATTTTTGTCCACACGGGCAGAGACACAGGTGCGTGTCTCAACTGTGTGTGACACACGGTCAAGTACACGGCCTTGTGTCCCATGGTCTTGAACTTGAAATCAAGTCAGTATGCTTCACGCGGCCTCACACACGAGCGTGTGACGTGGCCGTGTGGCATAAGTCAGTATACCCTTCAGGTTTAGCATGGCCTAGCACACAGCCTGACACACGGGCGTGTGTGGCCATTTTTAGGGTACACGGCTAGTCACACGGGCGTGTGTGTTGGTCGTGTGACCCAAGTCAGAGAGTTACACGGGGTCTGTAACAGTCCAGTTTTGACCCTAGTCAGAATAGTGGTTTCGGGACCACATACCCGAGTTCAAAAAATATTTAAATATTATTTTTTGTGCTTATGATGTGTGAATTAGCATGTCTAAAAGTTTCGTCTTAAAATTTAATCGTTTGTGTGTTTAATTTGATAAAAAGGACCTAATCGCGTAAAATGTAAAAGATGTGTGCTAGAAGTTAAAAGTGTCTATTTGACTTGGCTTTGTTTATGAGAGGTCCTTATGCGGTTTTATGCCATTTAAAGGGTTAATGGACATCAATGACCTTTGTAAAATGGTTTCTTAATGTTTTATACCAAGGGCAAAATGGTAAACTAATTATAAAATGAATTATAATTAAAATAAGGTATGAAAATAGCCATTATACATGTTATTGGCCGAAGATAAGAGAAAAAGAAAAGAGAAAAGCTTTGGCTAGGGTTCAGCACTTGCAAGCTTTGATTTAGGTATGTTTTTACTTCGATTTTTGATAATTTCTACATTTTTGTAATCGTTGCTTCGTATATTACCGAACCCACACCTCAATTTCTAATTTTGTTGATGATTTTGAAATGTGCCATGGATGGATTCATGAGCTTTATGATGTTATATGATGAAATATTAAAGTTTGATATTAGGTTTACATGTTTTGTCTTTAGATTTTTGATGAAATTGAGTATTTTATGCTAAATTGTAAATATGTTATTTAGAGGGACTAAAATGTGAAATAAATGAAGTGTATGGATTTGTATGAGAATTATGAAAATTCGGCTAAGCTTGTGTAGAAGCAAATTTTGTGTATTTTGTGATTTTGTGAATTAGGGAGTAAAGTGTCGAAATGTGAAAATGTGAGGGCTAGTTTGCAAAATGCCTTACATATGTGTCTATGGATTATTTTGAATGATTTGGAGAATAAAAGCGTTAATTTTGAATACATATAGATCAAGAAAAGAGGAATTCGAACTTAGACCGAGGGAAGTCGAAGATTATAAAGTAAACGATTCGAGTCGGCAATTTCGAGTACGAGGTAAGTTCATAC
Source organism: Gossypium anomalum (assembly GCA_025698475.1). Classification (NCBI taxonomy): domain Eukaryota; kingdom Viridiplantae; phylum Streptophyta; class Magnoliopsida; order Malvales; family Malvaceae; genus Gossypium; species Gossypium anomalum. Next base: position 27,295,590 of record CM046966.1, read on the forward strand.
GTAAAACATGATGTTAAGTATATTTTGATGTTTTGATTATACATAGATTGTATATATGTTGGTTTGGATGAACACGATGATAAATCAATAGTATTTGGCACTAAGTGTGCGATTTAAATTACCTTCGGCTAAATGAGGCACTAAGTGCGCGATACCGACTTAGTTTCTGTTAATTGAGATGGTATTAAGTGTGCGGAATCATTCTAGCTTCGGCTAACCTTTACAGCACTAAGTGTGCGAATGTTTAAAGTAAGAATAATATTCAAACGATAGGTGAGAATGAGAGTGACTAAGTACGGGAAGATTCAGGTATGTACGATACCTATGTGGTAGATGATATTATATATATGTGAAGTTCATTGAATTGGTATAAACATATGGATTGTGTTGGTATAGATTTGATAGATGATTTGAGAATTTGTAAATACTTACATGTTAATGTTTTATGTTTTATATATTGTTGATAATTTTAGTATGAGTTTATTAAGCTTTTGAAAGCTTACTTTGTATGTGTTTGCATTGTTTTATAGATATCAAAGCTACTAAAAGCTCGGGGATCGTCTAGGATCGTCACCACACTATTGAACCTCATTTTGATACTTTTGAAAATGTATATTTTTGAAGTATGGCATGTATAGGCTAGTAGTTGTGGGATTATGTTTTGTGATGTATATACTTAGCCATGTGATTTGGCTAGTTGGTGTTTAAACTCATAGTTGATAATGACTTATGGTATGTGATGTTAATGTGCAATTGTGGTATGTTTTAGTTGGACAAAAGAAATGGTAAATGTTGGTAAGTTTTGGTAAGTTTAGTATGAGATTGAATGATGTATGGAAGGAAATGTTTTGGTATGATCTTACCTTATGTTTGGCATGAATTGGTAAGGTTTATGTGTATGAAAATGGTTGATATTATTATGATATGAATGATGTATGTTTTGGCATAAAAATTGGTTAAAATGGTGGTGCAAATATGCTTGTTTCTTTGCTTGTAGGTTGACCCAAATTGGGCTGGCAAATTGGCTATTCAAATGGCTTATTTTTGTCCACACGGGCGTGTGTCTCAACCGTGTGCTACACATGGCTATGTTGCACTGCCGTGTGTCCCCTGGGGTAGCCTACAATTGTAAGCCAAGCCCGAAGATGACTAGAGCACACGGGCGTGTGGATACCCGTGTGGCCCAAGTCAGACTCGACCACGGCCTAAGCACACGGGCGTGTCTTGTAGCCGTGTGGGTAAGTCAGTATGTATGCCCTATTTTTCCACGGCTTAGACACACGGGCGTGTCTAAGGCCATGTGAGGCACATGCTCTGTTCACAGGGGCGTGTGACCTTTTAAAAGTTGAAAATTTTTATAAGTTCTGAAACTTTCATATGTATTCGAATTGATCCTAAATGTATGATTAGACCTTGTATGATTGTTTAAAGTTTGTGTTAAATATGAATGCTCTATATTGTGGAAAACTGAGATGATTTTCGTTATGTGGTTGTTCTAATCTGAGTTATGAGTTTGGTAATACCTCTTAACCTATTCCGGCGATGATTACAAGTTAGGGGTGTTACAGGGTTGAACACGGGCTGGGGCACGGCCTGCTCCCATTTCGAATGTCCTCATGGCCTTGGACACAGGCATGTCTGGTGCCCGTGTGAGAGACACGGCCTAGCCACACGGGCATGTGTCCCCTATTTTGAGTAAAATTTTCAAAGTTTCGTGAAAGTTTCTTGAGATATCGGTTTAGTCCCCAACCACTCCCAAAGCGTATTTAGGGCCTCGTAGGCTTGTATAAGGGACAAATCGATTGAGATTGAATGATGATTGTTTGTAATGATTGAATGTTTGTGAACAGTATGAATAAATGTATTCTAAGTCCAGTACTGCTCCGTAACCCTATTCTGGTGTTGAATACGAGTGAGGGGTGTTATACGTTGCATCTTTCTATTGTATACCTCTTCCATTTTTTGAGCACGATCTGACAGAACAAAAAATTCCTGTATTTTGGTGCCACCAATCATCATCCTGATTTCATCATTTAACCTTTCTTCAAAACAAATACACATTTCTTCTTTGGTTGATAAATTTCCCGGGTATATTTGCTGAGGTATACAAATTCTCTTTCGTATTCGGCTACCGATCGGTTACCTTGTCCCAAGTCAAGAAATTCTCTCTTCTTTTTATCTAGATACCTCTTGCCGACATATTTCTTTTTAAATTCACTTTAGAAAAATTCCCAAGTGATTTTCTCTTTCGGCGCCACAGCTATTACAGTCATCCACCAATTATATGCCTCCTTTTTCAATAAGAAGCAACACATTTCAAATAATCAACTAGAGAACAAGCCACTTCTTCAAAAACTCTTACCATATTCTGTAGCCAATATTTAGCTTTCACAGGATCATCATCTAACCTACCCTGGAATTCTTCAACCCCAAACTTGCTAAGCTTTTCAATCGGAGTATTCTTACTGGATTCAGTTAACGGAGGAGGTGGAGGTTGTAACAACTCAATTTTGGGCCTAATCAAAATAGTAGTTTCGGGACCATCAATCTGAAGTCAAAAAAAGTATTTTATTATTTTAGAGTTATAGCATGTTTATATTAGCGCATAAAAAATTTAGTGAAGTAATTTTAACATTTGTGAGCTTAATTGCAAAAAAGGACTAAATCGCATAAAGTGCAAAAGTCTTGAATTGATAGCTAAGGGTGTTAAATTGTCATGAAACTTAAATTGGGGGTCTTTAAAGGGCAAATAGACCCTTAGATTATAGCTTGGCCGGCCATAGGAGACAAAAGCTAGAGAAAGTCAAAATTAGGTAAAAATTTGGTAATTTATTTGACCAAAATGAAATAAAATAAAGAGGAAAAGACATCATTTTTTTCTCACCCTCTTCACCATTGAAAATACCAGAAAAAATGGAGGTTTAAAAGCTTGAAAAATTGCAGCCACTATTTACCTTCACAAGAAAGTGATTTTAATAGTTTTTCTTGATGATTTTTGTATTTTTGGACCCCTTGTAGCATGAGCTTTCAAATGAGAGGACTATTTTGCAAAATGGTTGAAAGTCTAGGGTTTTTCCATGATAGTAGACATGTTTTTTTCTGAAATTTTATGGAAAAAAAATGAATCGTGGTTGTGAAATAAACAACTTTTGTGAAGAGATTTCTCATGAAAACCCTAAAAATGACCATTTTGCATAAGTTGTAAAATAGGTAATAAATGTGTGAAATATTGAGAATTTTGGACTGCTTCTAGTATAAAAATTAATCGGCTAGTCTTGTTTGGTGAAAATATGTGATAAAATCGATTTTTGGACCTAGGGGTAAAATGGTCATTTTGTGAAAATCTAGGGGCAAAACGGTTATTTTGCCCAATTATGAAATTTCGAGTGTCTAGAGTAATATGCTAATGAGATGAATGAATTTCTATCACTTTAGATCAAGAGTTACAAAATCCTGGCCTAGACCGGGGAAATGCGAAGCAAGTGGACTAAGTAGAGCTAGTCGTCTACATTTTGTAATCTGAGGTAAGTTATATGTAAATAATACAACTACATTGTTATTATATGTGTTTGAATTGAGATAGCATGAATTGCTTGTTTGTGAAAATAATTATATATGATGAATATTGAGATAGTACAACTCTCGTTTGAACCTTAGAAAATAAATCAGATATTCATGCCATGACATTCGGGTTATTTGTGTGTCAGTGTAAGACATGTCTGGGACATGCATCAGCCACATTATGAGAGCCAGTGTAAGACCATGTTTGGGACACAGCATCGGCATTGAGACGAGAGCTAGTGTGAGACATGTCTAGGACATGCATCGGCCTCGAGATTTAAGTCAGTGTAAGACATGTCTGGGACATGCATCGGCTACAAGATATGTCAGTGTAAGATAATGTCTGGGACATGGCATCGGCACGGATACGTGAGAGTCAGTGTAAGACCATGTCTGGGACATGGCATCGGCATTATACCCAATGTTTGATGCTTAGTGAATGTCCGATAGTATTCCAAATGGTTCAATGGTTAGAATTTCAGTTTAATTTAGCAAGAAAAGTATAACCATGTTGTGAGTGGTACAAGTATATGCTAAGTGAATTGTATTAGATAGTGACAAGTAAGTTGTGCTTATGCCTACTTTTGTATTATGAGCATGATGATGGATGGTAAAGTTGTTGTTATATTTATTTGCATGCAACTTACTAAGCTTTATGCTTACCCTATTTCTTTTCATTTTCTTATAGTGCCGCCTAATTAGCTCGTGGATCAACAGATGTCGGAGGAATCGATCACACTATTAATCGAAGCACTTGGTATAATTAGTTCTTAAATTTTGATTATGGCATGTATAGGACTCTTTGATTTTGTTTTAGTGTCACATTGTTTTGAGGCCAAATATGCTGGCTTGTTTTAATATTTGACTCATTTTGTATAAAGCCATGGAAAATGGCTAATATTGAAAGTTATTATATGAATGCAAAGTAGTCTTTCATAGATGTGAAATTGTTGGAATGGTTGAATACATGAATTGTATATAGGCCATAGCTATGATTGTTTGGTTGTGAAATCATATTAATTTTAGACTTTGATATATTGGTTGGTGCTAGTTATGTTTCAGGGTGGCAAAGGCTTGGTAGATAGCCTTATATTGTCCACACGGGTAGACATACGGGCGTGTGTCTTGGCCGTGCATAGGCATGTTGTCAGACCGTATGTCCCCTGCATGTAAAAATTTCAAGTCAGTATGCATAGTAGTAAACACATGGGCAGAGACACAGCTGTGTGTCTTAGCCGTGTAGAGGACACGGCCTCTGGCCACGGGCGTGTGCCTCGGCTGTGTGCCCTAAATTGAATGCTGACGTCAGAAATAAAATGTCAAGGTTTTTAGATATGAGCTAGGACACGGGCGTGCCATGGCCGTGTGAAGGACACGGGCCATAGACACGGGCGTATGTCAAGCCGTGTGAAAACCCCTGTAGGTTCGAATTCAAAATTTAATTCACACAGGCGTGGGACACGTGTTAGGCCGTGTGTGTCACACGGGCCATTAGCATAGCCATGTTATAGTAACCACACGGGCGTGTTGCCCATTTACACGAGCATGTGCAATGTTTCAAGGGTTATTTTTCTAAAGTTGGTTAAGGAACCGAACTAGTCCTGAATGGTTTTCAATGGTCGTTTGAGGCCTCGGAGGCTCATGTTAAGAATTTTAGACAAGGTTTGAAAATGTTTTAAATTTGGTCAACTCTTGATGATTCGAAAATGTTGGAATGCATGTGTTTAAGTGAAGAGACGCCTCGTATCCCGTCTCGGTGTAGGGTCTCGGTGTAGGATTAGGGTGTGAGGTGTTACATTTAGTGGTATTAGAGCTATGGTTTAGTCGGTTCTAGGACTAACCTAGCGTGAGTACGAGTCTAAATATACATTTCATAGCTGTATATTGATACTGTGACGACTCCTGACGAGATAAATTGTGTTTTTATTTATATTGTAAATGGATCCTGACGTAGCTATGGTGGATGACATGGAAAGTAATACACCGACTCCCACTGAACGGACCGCGCTAGTAGCTAGTGGGCTCCTGGCACTGAGTCAGGGCAGAGGGGCTAGAGAAGCTTACCTCCACATGATGGATGCCTGGCATACGGAGTTTGTTCGTGCGAATCTGAACACTCCACCTCCCCCACCTCCTTTGATTCCTCATATGCCCATGTAGCTCCGCAAGGAGTGGATTTGGTTAGGAGAGAGAAACCCCTGGTAGACAAAATACGAAAGCAAGGGGCCGAGAAATTTTGGGCTAAAATTGATGATGACCCAGAAAGAGCAGAGTTCTGGTTGAAAAATACCATTAGGGTATTTGATGAGCTATCGTGTACGCCTGAGGAGTGCGTGAAGTGTGCAGTGTCAGTCCTACGAGACTCAGCCTACCAATGGTGGAATACTCTCTCGTCCGTTGTATCGAGAGAGGATAACTTGGGAGTTCTTCCAGGAAGAGTTCCGAAAGAAGTACATTAGCCAGAGCTCTATAGACCAGGAAAGGAAAGAATTTTTAGAATTGAAGCAAGGTCGTAGGACGGTGACGGAGTACGAGCGTGAGTTTGTGAGACTCAGCAAATATGCACGGGAGAGCGCATCTATAGAAGCTATCATGTGCAAAAGGTTTGAAGATGGTGTAAACGAAGATATCTGTCTATTAGTTGGCATTTTAGAATTGAGGGAATTTTTGGTGCTCGTGGAGAGAGCATGTAAGGCCGAGGAATTGGCCAAAGAGAAGAGAAGAGCTAACATCGAGTCTTAAGACTCAAGCAAAAGATAGATGGGGAAATCATAGTAGACCTCATCTAAGAGATCGAGAGAGTTTCTTACCAAATCGAACGCGTCAGTGGAGTTCTCAAATAACAGCAAGAACAAGCAAAATACGACTTCTAAAGCCCAGACCATTTCTATCGCGAGTGTCGATAGTGTTCGGCCAAATAGGCCGAAGTGTTCGCAGTGTGGTAGTCGTTATTTCGGCCAGTGCCGAGGGAATGAAAGAGGTTGCTTCAAATATGGATCTTTGGACCACTTAATCCGAGACTGCCCTGAGTTAGATGAGAAAGAGAAAAAGCAATATGTGAGGGCGAGTAGTGCTCCTACGAGGGGTAGACCATAGAAGAACCCGGACAGTAGGGCTAGCAGTAGAGGTGCCCCTAGAGATTCAATTGTGAGGTCTGAGGGCCGTGCGCCTGCAAGGACTTATGCCATTCGCGCTCGTGAAGAGGCATCTTCACTAGATGTGATTACGGGTACTTTTTCTCTTCACGATATTCCTGTTATTGCTTTGATTGATCTGAGGTCTACTCATTCCTATGTATGCATGAAATTAGTACCCAGTATGAATATGTCTGTTGAGCCTACCAAATTTGTGATAAAAGTGTCAAACCCGTTAGGTAGGCATGTGATAGTTGATAAAGTGTGTAAAGGTTGTCATTTGATGATTAGAGGTCATTGTTTTTCGGCTAACCTCATGTTACTATTGTTTGATGAATTTGATCTAATTCTTGGCATGGATTGGTTGACTGCTCATGATGTGATAGTGAATTGTGGTAGCAAGCTCATTGAAATGAAATGTGAGAATGGGGATATTATTCAGGTTGAATTAGGTGAACCAGATAACTCACCAGTACTAATCTCATCTTTGACTGCTGAGAAATATTTGAGAGAAGGGTATGAGTCCTACCTAGCATTTGTGTTGAACACCAAAGAATCTGAAGTGAAAATTGAAACAGTGTCAGTGGTATGTGAGTATCTGGGTGTGTTTGCGAAAGAGTTGCCCAGATTGCCTCCAACCAAAAAAGTTGAGTTTGGTATCGAGTTAGTCCCTAGTATGACACCTATCTCGATTGCTCCATATAGAATGGCTCCAACAGAGTTAAAGGAGTTGAAGGCTCAATTACCAGAGTTAACGGATAAAGGTTTTGCAGGACCGAGCTATTCACTATGGGTTGCTCTGGTACTTTTTGTGAAAAAGAAAGACGGGTCGATGAGATTGTGCATAGACTACCGACAGCTCAACAAGGTAACCATGAAGAACAAATATCCCTTACCAAGAATCGATAATCTGTTCGATTAGTTGAAGGGAGCCACCATGTTGTCTAAGATCGACTTAAGGTCAGGCTACTATCAGTTAAGAGTTAAGGAACAAGATGTATCGAAAACTGCGTTTAGGACGAGGTATGGGCACTATGAGTTTCTTGTTATGCCCTTCAATTCAACGAATGCCCCTGAGGTGTTTATGGATTTGATGAACTGCATTTTTTGGCTGTATTTGGATAAGTTCGTAGTGGTTTTTACCGACGACATACTGATTTATTCGTGTGATGAGAGTGAGCATGCGGAGCATCTGAGAACTATTTTACAAACCTTGAGAGATAAACAATTATATGCCAAGTTCAGTAAGAGTGAATTTTGGCTTAAAAATATTGGATTTCTAAGACACATCGTGTCGGGAGATGGAATCAGAGTTGACCCAAGCAAGATCTCGGCCATTGTTGAGTGGAAACGTCAAGGAATGTGACAGAACTTCAAAGCTTTTTGGGTTTAGCTAGGTACTACAAAAGTTTTGTAAATGGGTTCTCGATAATAGCTATTCTGATGATAAAGTTGTTACAAAAGGATGTCAAGTTTGAATGGACAGAGAAGTGCTAACAGAGTTACGAAAAACTAAAGGCTTTGTTGACCGAAGCCCCAGTTTTAGTGCAACTGGAACCGAGAAAATATTTTGTGGTGTATAGTGATGCCTCCTTGAATGGATTGGGGTGGGTGCGTGCTCATGCAAGAAGGCAAAGTTATAGACTATGCCTTGAAACAGCTAAAACCACACGAGAAGAATTACCCGACGTACGATTTAGAGTTAGCCGCAACTGTGTTCGCGCTGAAAATTTGGGGGCGCTATTTGTATGGCGAGAGATCTCAAGTGTTCACCGACCATAAAAGTCTAAAGTATTTGATGACTCAGAAGGAGTTGAACTTATGACAACGGTGATGGTTAGATTTGATAAAAGACTACAAGTTGGTGATTGACTACCACCCCGGAAAGGCTAATGTAGTAGCCGATGCATTGAGTAGGAAATCATTATTCACCTTAAGGGCTATGAATGCTCAGTTTTCAGTGACTGATGATGGTTCAGTTCTGGCAAAGTTGAGAGCTAGACCGATGTTCCTGCAAAAGATTTGTGAAGCTCAGAATAACGACAGTGAATTCCAAGCCAAGAGAACTCAACGTGAGTCAGGTGACGAATCAGAGTTTAGTATTGGTACTGACGGTTGTATGATGTACAAAGGCAAAATTTGCGTACCCAAGGATAATGAGCTCATTCAGAAGATTTTACGAGAGGCACATAGTGGTTGTTTGTCTATCCACCCAGGTAGTGTGAAAATGTACAATGACTTGAAGAAATGTACTGGTGGCCGGGTATGAAAAGAGACATTTCTGAGTTTGTTTCTAAATGTCTAGTTTGTCAGCAAGTGAATCCTGAACACCAAGTACCCTTGGGTTTACTTCAGCCTGTGATGGTTCCCGAGTGGAAATGGGACCGAGTAACCATAGATTTTGTGTCGGGATTGCCTTTGACACCATAGATTTTGTGTCGGGATTGCCTTTGACACCAAGGAAAAAGGATTCAGTTTGGGTCGTTGTTGATAGACTTACTAAGTCGGCACATTTTCTACTGGTGCGTACCGACTACTCCCTTGAGAAATTTCTGAATTGTATGTTTCGGAGATTGTAAGACTTCACGGAGTGCCTTTGTTAATTATTTCAGATAGAGATCCAAGGTTTACCTCACGGTTTTGGAAGAAGTTACAAGAGACTTAGGAACAAAGTTGAACTTTAGCACAGCTTTCCACCCGTAAACCAACGGTCAGTCGAAAAGAGTAATTCAGATATTAGTGGACATGTTACGTTGTTTTGTTCTCGAGTTTCAAGGCAGTTGGGAAAGGCATTTACCTTTGGTCTAATTCGCATATAACAACAGTTATCAATCAAGTTTGAAAATGGCTCCTTATGAGGCTTTGTATGGGCGTAAGTGCCGAACGCATTTATATTAGACCAAGTTGAGAGAGAATCAGATTCACGGGGTCAACTTAGTCAGAGAGACTGAAGAAAAGGTTAAAGTGATTCGCGATTGCATAAAGGCCGCATCGGATAGACAGAAATCCTACGCGAATTTGAAACGGAAGGAGATCGAGTTTCAGGTCGAGGATAAAGTGTTTTTGAAAGTATCCCCGTGGAAGAAGTCCTTAGATTCTGTAGAAAAGGCAAGCTGAGTCAACGGTTTATTCGACCTTATGAGGTGACCGAGAGAATTGAGCCAGTAGCATACCGATTAACCTTGCCTCTTGAGCTAGAGAAAATTCATGATGTATTCCATGTATCGATGTTGCGCCGCTACCGATCTAACCCCTCACACGTGATTTGACCGGAAGAAATTGAAATAAGCCTAGATATGACCTATGGTGAAGAACCGATTAAGATTTTGGATCGAGAGGTTAAAAAGTTAAGGAATAAAAGTATAGCACTTGTAAAGGTTTTATGGCTTAGACACGGAGTCGAGCCAGCCATGTAGGAACCTGAAGAGAATATAAGGGATCAATACCCAAACTTATTCACCGGTAAGATTTTTGGGGATGAAAATCCCTAAGGGGGGCGAATTATAATAGCCTGATTTTGGGCTTAGTTGGAACAGTGGTTCTAGGACCACCAATCTGAAGTCAGAGAAAGTATTTTATTATTATTATTTTATAATTATAGCATGTTTATATTAGTGCATGAAAAATTTGGTGAAGTAATTTTAGTGTTTGTGAGCTTAATTACGAAAAAGGACTAAATCGCATAAAGTGAAAAAGTCTTGAATTGATAGCTAAGGGTGTTAAATGGCCATGAAACTTAAATTGAGGTCTTTAAAGGGAAAATAAACCCTTAGATTATAGCTTGGCCGGCCATAGGAGACAAAAGCTAGAGAAAGTCAAAATTAGGTAGAAATTTGGTAATTTATTTGAGCAAAATGAAATAAAATAAAGAGGAAAAGATATCATCTTTTTCTCACCCTCTTCACCACCAAAAATACCAGCAAAAATAGAGGTTTAGAAGCTTGAAAAATTTCAGCCACTCTTTACCTTCACAAGTAAGTGATTTTAATAATTTTTCTTGATGATTTTTGTATTTTGGGACTCCTTGTAGCATGAGCTTTCAAATGAGGGGACTATTTTACAAAATGGTTGAAAGTCTAGGGTTTTTCCATGATAGTAGACATGTTTTTTTTTTTTGAAATTTTATGGAAGAAGATGAGTCGTGGTTGTGAAATAAACAACTTTTGTGAAGAGATTTCTCATGAAAACCCTAAAAAGGACCATTTTGCATAAGTTGTAAAATAGATGATAAATGTGTGAAATATTGAGAATTTTGGACTGCTTCTAGTATAAAAAGTAATCAGCTAGTCTTGGTTAGTGAAAAAATGTGATAAAATCGATTTTCATACCTAGAGGTAAAATGGTCATTTTGTGAAAGTCTAGGGGCAAAACGGTTATTTTGCCCAATTATGAATTTTCGAGTGTCTAGAGTAATATGCTGATGAGATGAATGAATTTCGATCATTTTAGATCAAGAATTACAAAATTCAGGCCTAGACCCGGGAAATGCGAAGCAAGTGGACTAAGCCAAGCTAATCGTCTACATTTTGTAATCCAAGATAAGTTGTATGTAAATAATACAACTACATTGTTATTATATATGTTTGAATTGAGATAGCATGAATTGCTTGTCTGTGAAAATAATTATATATGATCAATACTGAAATAGTATAACTCCCGTTTGAACCTTAGGAAATAAATCGGATATTCATGCCATGACATTCGGGCTATTTGTGTGCTAGTGTAAGACATGTCTGGGACACGCATCGGCCACATTATGAGAGCCAATTTAAGACCATGTCTGGGACATGGCATCGACATTGAGACGAGAGCTAGTGTAAGATATGTCTGGGACATGCATTGGCCTCGAGATGTAAGCCAGTATAAGACATGTCTAGGACATGCATCGGCTACAAGATGTGTCAATGTAAGACCCATCGGCACAGATACGCGAGAGTCGGTGTAAGACCATGTCTGGGACATGGCATCGACTTGATGGATGAGCCAGTGTAAGACCATATTTGGACATGGCATCGGCGTTATACCCTATGTTTGAGGCTTAGTGAATATCCGATAGCATACCAAATGGTTCAATGGTGAGAATTTTAGTTTATGTTTGAGGCCTTGAAGGCCCATGTTAAGAAGTTTAGACAAGGTTTGAAAAAGTTTTAAATTTGGTCAAGTCTTGATGATTCGAAAATGTTGGAGTGCATGTATTTAAGTGAGGAGACACCTCGTATCCCGTCTCGGTGTAGGACTAGGGTGTGGGGTGTTACAGAGGTACAAACGGAGGTGCTACAAGTGGAGGAGGTTGCTGAGCCTAATTTCTTTCTTGCATCATCTCATTAAACCATTGGTTCATAAACTCGTAGAACATATTTTTGAGTTCATGTTCTTGCATCAGAGAAATTGGGACATTAGTACATGTCCCGTGTTTAGATGTTTGTACTCTGCTATTAGCTTCATCATGTTCAGCATGTTCTGATCTATCAGACATATTTACAATCTATAAAAAAAATAAATATTAAATCGGATCATACACATCACACTATCACAGATTTATATGGCATGTATTTCTAGACACTTTACACATTACATTCCTTCCAAGAATCGGCTAAACCGAAGCTCTGATACAAATAAATGTAACGCCCCTAACCCTTTCCGTCGCCGAAACAAGGTTACGAAGCATTATCAAACTGTACAAACTAATTATGATTATTTCATTACCTTTATTATACAAATCAAGAATCAATCATAAAACATTCATATTGTCCCTTAGATGGGATCTTGAGGTCCAATATACACTTTAGAAGTGAATCGGGAGTAAACCGAACACTAAATAAATTTTCCCCCAAATTTCAAAATTCATCTTAGGAGTAAGGGTCACACGCCCGTGTGGCCAGTCGTGTGGCTCACACGGCCAGGAGACACACCTGTGTCTTAGGCCATGTGGGCATTCGATATGAGGCACACGGTCGTGTCCCAGCCTGTGTCCTTACCCGTGTAACTCTCTGACTTGTGCCGCACGGCCAACCACACGCCCATGTGTTAGGCCGTGTGCAAAATGCAGGGGTCACACGACTAAGCCACATGCCTGTGTAACACCCCTTACCCGTATCCAAGGCCGGAACAAAGTACGAGGCATTACCAGACTTAACAATACACATAGACGAAAACTGGGCCATAAAATTTCATCTAATTCAAAACTTTTCAAACACATGCATAACAAACAAAGCTAACTATATCATTACATCAAAACATAGGACATAGCACGATTAATTAAACTTATAAACCTTAATGGATAAGGACTACATCTCATAATCATATACGATAACTCAATGCAGACTGATACGTATGGTCAAAATCGTAATAAAAATACATATCACAAACCAACTTCCTATACATGCCACTCACTTGATATTTCTAATATTTGAATTAATTCTCCCAAAAATGATAGTTTGATAGTGTGATTTTGCCTCTGACGATCTCCAACCCCGAGCCGGCCTGCCAATACTAAAGAAATGGAGAGGATGGGTAAGCTTTACGCTTAGTAAGTTCATATGAAAATAATAAGCAATTACTACCATGCTTTTCAAGATAAAACACTATAATTGTACAATTACACATATTCGAGTTAGTTAAGTTTGTGTTATCAAGTTACAGTTACTAAATCATTCATATCTGAAGCTACAAAACTCCAAATTTAGTTTTGTTAATTTTCCTTGAAACTAGATTCATATATCTTTCTCCCATAAAATTTCCAGAATTTTTGGTTTAGCCAATTAGTACAGTTTATTAGTTAAAATCTCCCCTATTTTAGAGTACGACTACTTTGACCTCTGTGCACTACGAACCAAATTTCTCCCTGTACGGAATTCCAACGACCATGTCCTTTGTTTCCCTTAAAAATATACTCAATAAGGAATCCATTCACGTAAAATATGACTCTTAATAATTTTTTTACAATTCATGGTGAATTTCTAAATTCAGAATAGGGGATCTCGAATTCATTCAGACCCTGTTTCACAAGAATTCAAATATCACACAATATAGAATTCTTTTGCTTCCTCTGTTTCTTTCATGTGAAAATAGACTCATTATTTATTTTCATATATCATTTGCATTTTTATTCAACTTCCACAATTTTTAGTGAATTTTCAAAGTCACATCACTGCTGCTATCCAAAACAATTTTATTGCTAATTCACTCTTTCACACTTTCTTTGTATTAACCTCATTTTAACATACATATCACAAATCATTTTCACCACATTTCAGACATCACAAGTATAGGCCCATGATTACAAGGTCACCATAAAATCATCCTCATGTATAACTTATTTGTTTATTACCTTACCACATCCCGGTCACTTAATGAACACATCATTCACATAAGCAAATTCCTGCACTTATTCATCACAAAACTCACAAAGTAGTACATAGTAAGTCTCCCATTGAACACTTCGGATCAATCCTCGATACTTGGTGGATTCAGAACATAGCTCCACCCATCATAAAGTTCGGCTCTCTTGTACACATGGTGAACACTTAGTACCACCCATGTGACCTAGCCAGTTTATCTCGTAGCTCTCTTGTCTACATGGTGTCCTTCACCTGGAACCACGCATGCAACCTAGCTACATATATCCCGTAGCTCTCTTGTCTACATGGTGTACACATAGTATCACCCATGCGACCTAGCTACATCATAATGTCTTGTAGCTCTCTTGTACACATGATGTGCACTCAGCACCATACATGTGACCTAGCTACATATCATCTCAGATCATCCAATCTTTCCAAGGTTCAACCGGGATTTCTCTCTTTTCCAACAATTTCACCAATCAAGTAATTATCAACAAACATATTTCCAATATTATTATAAAATATCATAATACAAGTAAAATTGATATATTACTTATATCTCATTTAATATCAAGGCAATAACATTAAATTACACATTGCATTATTAAAAATCATATGAACTTACAATTGCTCATAATATCCATAATCATAGAAATCACATTTATGTATGATAATTCAATGCACTTCATGTACCATAGACATATTTGTAAATCAATTCATAAACTTAGCACCATAACATTTAATTTAACATAATTCAATTAATTCACTAAATTTAACTTTCAAATATAAATTACAACATTATTGCAGTATTATTATCATACCAACTTACCTCGATCCAGAAACGGTAATTTACTATTTTAGTCCATAACCTTGTATTTTCCCGATTTAAGCCCGAATCTCAATTTCCTTCATCTATAATATCACATTTAGCCTAATAATTAGTCACATTATTCATACGGCTCCAAAAATCATATTTTTACAAATTTTCATTTTGACCCCTAAACTTTTGCATATTTGCACTTTTGCCCCAAGGCTCGGAAATTAAACTTCATCCTATTTTCTTATGTTTTATGACATGCTGATCATTTTTCCCTTCTATGGCAACATCAAATTCTCACTCTAACATGTACTTATGACTATTAGGTATTTTTACCGATTAAGCCCTTTTACTCGTTTTCACTTAAAACCTAGTAGCACAAGTTGTTTAACATAATTTAAAACCTCATATTCTATCATAAAACACCAAAATACACAAATTTCACCTATGGGTATTTTTCCAAATACGAACCCTAGGTTGAATTATTGCTAGCATAAGCTTAATCAAGTTACCGGGATTCCAAAAACATAAAAATCATTAAAAACGAGGCTAGAACGGACTTACAATCGAGCTTGGAAAGCTTGAAAACCCTAGCCATGGCTTCCCCCATGCTAATTTTGGCCTCCATGAAAAAGATGAGTCAATTTTGGCTTTATTTTCCTTTTTTATTTCTTTTAATTACCAAATGACTAAAATGCCCTTACTACTAAACTTTCCAAAAATTCCATCCATGTCCAATTTTTGTCCATAGACTTAGAAATTGGTCAAATTTCTATTTAAGACCTCCTCATTAATATTCCAAAGCAATTTCATACTAAAAACTTCTAGAATGCAAGTTTTGCAAATTATTAGTCCCTAATTTCAATTTAAGCACTTTATGCATAAAATTTCTTCACGAAATTTTCACACAATCATGCAATCATATCATAGACCTCAAAATAATCATAAAATAATTATATCTATCTCAGATTTGTGGTCACGAAACCACTATTCCGATTAGGCCCTAATTCGGGATATTACAGCCCGTGTGCTAGGCCATGTGCAAAAACCTGGGCATTCTGTTTTGAATTTTCAAGAAGCAGGGGACACACGGCTGAGACACACGCCCATGTCTTTGCCCATGTGGACAAAAATAGGTCATTTTAAGGCTATTTTTCTCACTTTTTTTAATATCATCCTGCACACAGCACAGCAATATATCCCAATAAAGCAACCAATACAAGCCAAAAATCATGTTTTAAACATAATATGTAATCACAAGACTCATTTGCTTAAACTTACCATAATAACTCCATTACTTAATTACTAAACACTACTACTAAATAAAAACATACAAGCATATACATATGTATCATTCACAACCATGTTTCAAGTTTAACTCTTTTCTAAACCAACCCTATACATGCCATATAAACCATAAGGTATTTAACAAAATCTACAAGAAAAATTAAACAACACGAGTAAGCTTAATGAAGCTTAGTAAGTTTATTGGTTTTAAAGTTAAATCTTACTGAACCTACTATAACGAATCATGAAACAAGTATTTCACTAACACTTCCTGCCAATCACAATTTCAAATGATGAATTCACTTGATTGAGCTCAATATCAATAACTACTTAAATTCTATCACTTTAATCCATATGACACTTACCAATCATTGTCAAAATTAGAGAACGTCTTATGGAATTGAGTACATCGTTTTCTTGATGCCATAGTCTAACTACGGTCTTACAAGTATATTGCCACGGCCCTGCCCTGGTCTTACACTTGTAAGGACATAACCTAGTTATGGTCTTATCATCAGGATGCCATAGCTCAGCTATGATCTTACACACATACATATACTGCCATGGTCCAACCATGGTATTACGTTTACGGTGCCATAACCCAGTTATGGTCTTTTCACTAAAATGCCATAGCCCAGCTATGGTATTACATTTAAACATTGTCATGGTCCAACCATGGTCTTATCTATCAATTCGTTTTGTGTGACGAAACGATCGTACTCAATCTTGCATTTCACTTAATTTGAACTTTCGATCTAATTTTCATATTTTTATAATAATCATAATTCAATAACAAAATTATGAAATAATGCATTATATCATTCCTAAATTTAACAAATAATCATGAAAATTCAACCATATGAACTTACTTGGGGTAGTTTGTAGAGGTTGTAGAAATTTAGGGACTAATCTGTTAATTTCTCTTTTCAACGTTTATCTTCGGGTTCTTGATCTATAATGTAAAATTATTCATTCATTAGCATATAATTCGATGCTAATTCACTTCACAATTTATGCCCTTCAAATTTTGAAATTACACATTTACCCTAATTTTTACAATTTCTACAATTTTACAATTTAGTCCGTGATCAATTAACCCATCAATTGAGCTAATTTTTCTCAATTAACAATTTACCTAAGTATCTTTGGCTATTTCACAGCCTTTGGCATTTAGAATTTCATGCCAAACCCTAAGATTTAATCTTTTTCACATTTAGGTCCTAAAATCAATTTCTATCAAAATTACTTAATAAAATCATCATATAACAAGATTAAAGCTTCAAATCCATGTTAACTCATCATAAAATTCCAGCACTTATCAATGGTAACTTTCAAAATTACTCATGAAATAAAAAAACTAATGAATTAAATAGTTGGATCTAATTGTAAAAGTCACAAAAACATATAAATTACAAAGAAAAGGCAAGAATTGAACTCACTTGAAGTAAAAATATGAAAAACCAGCTTCAAGATTCTCCTATGGAATTTTTTGGACTGAAATGTGATGAAGAATTCTCTAGATTTCAATTTGGTCACTTGTTTTATTTTTAATTTCACTAATATACCATTTTACCCTTAGTTCACACCAAATTTTGCTATTTCTTTTACCCTTATGCCATCCCAGCCAAATCACTTAGGCTAAATTACTCTTTATGTCCTCCCTTATTTGCTTTTCAAGCTATTTAATCACTTTAACAAATTTTGTACTTTTTTCAATTTAGTCCTTTTTAATTAATTAACTATCAAAACGTTCAAATTTTCTAACAAAACTTTAATACTAACTCACTAACACCCTGTAAATATTTATAAAAATATATACAGCTCGATTTATGAAATCGAGGTCTCGGTACCTCATTTTCGACCCAATTTACCTAATATTTTTTTTTAAATCACAAATTTTACTAATTCAAAAATATTTCTAAAATCACACTTGAATCATAAATACTAATTTTTTAAATTTTCAAACTTACTCGTCGGATTTAGTGATCTTGAATCACTGTTTCTGACACCACTAAAAATTGGGTTGTTACAGAATCTTTTCTTCCTTCCTCGTAAAGGTTTTAGTCTATTGGGTTTCTTTTGTTTTTGCTTAGCAATGTTCATTTCTACTTTTCGCTGCCTTTCATCCATCATAATTGGTTTTACCGAGTCTCTCACGTTTTTGAGCTTAAATGTTCTACACATGATGGT
Source organism: Gossypium anomalum (assembly GCA_025698475.1). Classification (NCBI taxonomy): domain Eukaryota; kingdom Viridiplantae; phylum Streptophyta; class Magnoliopsida; order Malvales; family Malvaceae; genus Gossypium; species Gossypium anomalum. Next base: position 27,313,922 of record CM046966.1, read on the forward strand.
TGGGTCTTTTTCTTTTCTTACAGTGGGGGAGAAGGAAAGAACCAGAGTAGGGGAAGAGGGTTACCAAAGGGATGGTGGTGGAGAGGAAAAGAATCAAATTAGGAGTAGGGATGGTGGGAAAGAGAGGGAAAGTAGAGAGAATCAGAGTAAGGGGACGGATGGTGAGAAAGAGGGAGAGGGATGGGAGAGAAGGGTTGGAAAATGAAAGTTTGTAACGGAAAATGGTACCTTTGTTACGTCTATAATAGAAAATGGTTAGTGGTGACTGTTTCGTTATTTTTTGAAAGTTGAGTGATTGAATTGAAACCTAAGTGACTGTTTTGTCAGCTACCCCAAAGTTGAGTGATTGTTGGTGTAATTTACCCTAATATTAATATAAAATCTAAAATTATTATTATATTTTAAAAAATATTTATGTATATTTAATTTTTATATATTATTATTTTTTTCAAAAGTATTTCTTTTTTTTTTTGAATTATTGATGCAAACAATTTCTTTTATTTTTATATATACATTTAAATTTATTATATATATTTGAAAATATTTATGTATTTTTATACATTTCTTTGATTTTTTTTAGAACTAGGATCAAATTAAGATCATTTATAAATTTTGAGGGTTGATTTTTTAAAATTATGACTAAATTAATGTAATATATAAAAGTAGAGGGCTAAATTTGTTATAATATTAATTTTTCAACTACCACGTCACCCTCTCGTTTGTGCAACTAAAGGAAATGGACCAAAAAAAGACAATTTTGATTAGTTGGGTGACCAAAATAGAAACAAATCTATAGTTGGGTGACTAAAAATGAAAATAACCTATAATTGGGTGACTTTTGATGTAGTTTTGTATTCCAAAGAAAATACATTTACTTACTGTGGATGTAATTTTGTATTCTAATTTATTGATTTTAATCCTAGTATTTTTTTTAATTTTAAAATTTCAACATATTCATATGTTAGCTATTAAATTCATTAAGTTAAAGTGTGTTATCTCTAGATTTTTTTTTGCAACAAACATATTATTATGTTAGCTTGCTATTTTCATATAATACTTACAAAAAACCACGATAATTTTAGTTTATGAGTTTAATAGCTAATATACTAAAATTTTAAAGTTCGGAAAATATATAGACTAAAAATATCAAATTGCAGAATATAGATTAAATCCACAGTTTATGTATATTACAATGCTAATAGCAAAGTTTAACCAAACAGATTTGAATGCTATTGTTTGCTTTAGAATTGAAATTTTTGAATTTAAAAGTATAAACTAAAACTAACCAAATTAAAGTGTCACAGGCCAAAGTGCAAAGCCCGTGACCATGGCACAAGATCTGCCCTATGGAGGTCTATCGATTAGATCAGAAACATTTAGCCCACGAGAACTGGCCCGATTTAAAGAACTGTTGGAGAAGCCTATCAAATTGAAGCCTGGTTGGCCCGATAATGAAGATATGGAAACTTAGGCTATTTTTAGTGAGTAGGGAAATCATATCTTGTAGATTTGATTTGACATGATGTAATCTTGTAAATCTCTAAAATCAAGGGATAGGCTAATCTCGTCCATCGATGTAAATTGATCTTGACCATCGATTTTGGGGGAGCTCGACTATAAATAGAGAGCGTCCCTCTCATTTGTATCTCATCCATTGTATGTTGAATTCTGAAGAGTAATAGAATTATTTGAGCATTTACTCAAACACTTTGTGTGCATTCTTTCTTTGGCTTTTTTGTTGTACATTTGTAGCTTCTTTTGTCACAATTGCTTCCGCTATACAAATTGGTGCCTTAGAGGAATTTTAAAAGAATCATCACTTTTGGGTGTAAAGGCTGACTTAGGCGAGTTTAGAGCAAACAGATCGCCTAAGGCCGTACGGATCGCAAGACGAAAGATCTAGCCCCATGAAAAAAGTACGTATATGAGCCATTGGTTCGAAGGCGCTGTTGGGATGTCAAAAAATGTTGTTGATCAGAATGAGCCAATACAGACCCGTGAGAGGGCCAGAAAAGCAAGTCGCTTGAGGGACACGTTGACCACTTTGGAAAATCAAGTGGGTAATCTCGAGGAGCTCGTAGGGAACATGAAGGAGACGCTTGAGTTGGTCGAGGGATACCCAGATGGATTTGACTCAATGGAAGAGCAACTCATAGAATTTGTGTTGGATTTTTTCGATGCCAATGCAGAAAAGATGAATGAATTAGTCAATTCCACTACGAAAAAACTGGTAGAGAGGGATGAGTATCTCGAAGATATGGTGTTAGCCATGAAGAAGGAAATTGAAAAGCTTAAAGGGGAGCTCACAATTTACAAAGCTGCTTTGAGTAATGGGATGTTTTCTTTAAGGCCGAAGCAACAAGCAATAGATGTTTCCAAAATAGAGAAGTTCAAGGGTGCAAGGTCCGAAAGGGATGTGGACAACTTCTTGTGGGAAATAGAGTAATACTTCCGAGCGATGGGCATTGAGGATGATGCCATTAAGATAAACACTGCTTTAATATATTTTACTAATGTGGTTCTCTTGTAGTGGCGTCATAGGTCCACGGATGAGAAATGTGGTGGGAATGCAATTGGGACTTTGCAGGGGTTTCAAAGAGAGTTGAAGAAACAGTTTTACCCACAGCATGCCGAGAAAGAGGCTCAGGCTAAGTTGTGTCGTCTCACACAACAAGGCACTACTCAAAAGTATGTTTAGGCATTTAGCAAGTTGATGCTTCAAATCTTTGACTTGAGCGAGAAAGAAGCATTCTATTGGTTCGAGGATGGGTTAAAGCTATAGGCAAAGCATGAGTTGCGTAGGAAAGGAATCACTGAACTTACTATAGCCATGGCTGAAGTAAAGTCCTTTGTTTATCTTGGTCCAACGAGAGACAAGTTCGAGTCGTCTAAGCCCAATGGAAAGGGCAATGGTGAAAGAAACCATGAGGAAGATGAAGAAGGACATAATGATGATGGCAATAGTACCGATAGCACAAGTGGCAATGGGAAACCACAAGATGCAAAGTGGGGATCCAACAACCCAAGGGACAAGGGGAAGAGGATAAAATGCTTCCTTTGTCAATAACTACACATGGCGTGAAAATGTCTGAAGAAATCGATGATTTTGGCTATCAAAAAGAAAGATGAGCCGAAGGAAGAGGCGGAGCCTATTGAGGGAAAGACATCAAGGGTCAATTCGATAATGCTCATTCTTAAGAAAAGGAACAGTGAAGAAATGTTGATGTTTGTGGATATCAACATTGTGGGTCAAAAGCTGAGTGCTTTTATTGATACGAGAGCATCAGACTTGTTCATTTAGAAAATGCTACGAAGAAGCTTGGTCTATCAATTAAGAAATCGAATAAGAAGATCAAGACAGTAAATTCTAAGAAAGCCAATATGAAGCTACAAATCGACGAATGGAAGGGCAATGAAGACTTTGAGGTAATCTAATTAGATGATTACGATTACGTGCTTGGCTTAAACTTCATTGATAGGATTCAGACAGTTCTGTTTCCATGGGTTGATCAAATTCATATTGTCATTGGTCCATTATCAAAGATTGTTGTGTCACTACATCGGGATATGAAGGTTGGGACCAAGGTGTTTTCGTCAATCCAACTAGTCGAAGATGTTTCGTATGGGAGAAACATTAACTCGATAGAACGGAATGCTACGAAACCCCCTTAGGAAAATTTAGTGGAGCATGAGACTAATATGAGACCTGTAGAGTCGACTATGGAGCTATCACCTTTGGTGAAGGTAGATTGTGTATCGGATTTCGAGGGGAAAAAAGCGATGCAAAAGTAGTCAAAACGAGTAAATGCTGCGAGTAAGGTACATTACAAACACTTTGATAGTGTTTAGAATTCTGACTTGTTGGCCTGGCAAAGTCGCAGGAGCCCTTTCAAAGTTCTTAAGCAAGGAGACCAAGGGACTGTGGGTGGTACGAAGCTAAGATGTGAGAATCCAGGGGATTCCAATGGGAACAAGTCAAAATTGGGGCAAGTTAAAGCGGAGACTTCTTGCCAACGAGTGCAACGGTTCAAGTTAAGAGGCGACAGAAGCCGAGGTAAAGGTTCCGAAGGAAGGGACAACCCGATCACAAGACAAGTTATGAGGAAGCCAAGGCAATGAGAAAGTTCCAAGGTGAATCAAGTCAGTGTCATTCAGAAGTCGCAACGAGGGCGTTGCGAGAATGGGTGGGGGAGAATGTCATAGGCCAAAGTGTAAAGCCAGTAACCATGGCACAAGATGCGCCCCATGGAGGTCTATTGATTAGATGGGGAATATTTAGCCCATTAGAACTAGCCCGATTCAAAGAACTGTTGAAGAAGCCTGTCAGATTGAAGCTTGGTTCGCCCAATAATGAAGATATGGCAACTTAGGCTATTTTTAGTAAGTAGGGGAATTATATCTTGTAGACTTGATTTGATATGATGTAATCTTGTAAATCCCTAAAATTAAGGGATAGGCTAATCTCCTCCGTCAATGTAATTTGATCTTGACCGTCAATTTTGGGGGAGCTCAACTATAAATAGAAAGCCTCGCCCTCATTTGTGTCTCATCTATTGTATGTTGAATTCTTAAGAGTAATAAAATTCTTTGAGCATTTACTCAAACACTTTGTGTGCATTATTTCTTTGGCTTTCTATTGTACATTTGTAGCTTTTTTTAGCACAATCGCTTCTACTATACAAATTGGTGCCTTAGAGGAATTCTAAAAGAATCCTTAGTTTTGGGTATAAAGGCTAACTTAGGCAAGTTTGAAGCAAACAGATCGTCTAAGGCCGCACGAATCGCGAGACAAAAAATCTAGCCCCGTGATAAAAGTACGTACATGAGCTAAATTCATTACATAAGCATAACATAGGGACTAAAAGTAGAATTTGACAAAAAAATAATTAACAATTATCATGGAATCACACTTAACATTAACAAATCACAATTAGAGTTAGCAAAACAGCCCACCCGTAACTATTTGAGTCTGAAAAAGCCTGAGCACGTAATAAATCCAAGCATGAACAAATTTTAGCTCAAGAAAGCTCAAACCTGAAAAAACCTGTGCCTAATAAAACTCGAGCCTAAGATTGATCTGACTCGAGCCCAAGATAAATCAAACCCAAAGTCCGAAAAAGCCAAAATTTAGAGTTGAACAATCATGATAGACATTAGTAATTAATATAATTTTATGATATTACTTAAAATAAAAATAAATGATAATTCCTTAATTTTAAAAAATGTATTCATAAGCTTTGTATATTTTCATTAAAATTTTATTAATAGGAAAATTAATTAATAATAATTTGTTATGTTAAATTAAAAAGTGAAATAATTTTTTTAAAATACTAGTTTAATATAAAATATTTTTATTACTATAATTATATGTATAATAGATATATAAAATTAATAATAATTAAAATGTATGAAATTTGTAACACCCTAAACCCAGCTTAGGCATCTAGACCAAGTCTAGAGAGTTACAACAACAATACAAAAACCCCACATGTATAACACAGTCAAAATGAACCATTTAATGCATAAAATCCAACACAGCAATTAACTGAGTATACAATCTTTCCATACATCATAATATCTTATAATATCAAAAGTCCTAATAGTAGTAAACAGATCGTCTAAGGCCGCACGAATCGCGAGATAAAAAATCTAGCCCCGTGATAAAAGTACGTACATGAGCTAAATTCATTACATAAGCATAACATAGGGACTAAAAGTAGAATTTGACAAAAAAATAATTAACAATTATCATGGAATCACACTTAACATTAACAAATCACAATTAGAGTTAGCAAAACAGCCCACCCGTAACTATTTGAGTCTGAAAAAGCCTGAGCACGTAATAAATCCAAGCATGAACAAATTTTAGCTCAAGAAAGCTCAAACCTGAAAAAACCTGTGCCTAATAAAACTCGAGCCTAAGATTGATCTGACTCGAGCCCAAGATAAATCAAACCCAAAGTCCGAAAAAGCCAAAATTTAGAGTTGAACAATCATGATAGACATTAGTAATTAATATAATTTTATGATACTACTTAAAATAAAAATAAATGATAATTCCTTAATTTTAAAAAATGTATTCATAAGCTTTGTATATTTTCATTAAAATTTTATTAATAGGAAAATTAATTAATAATAATTTGTTATGTTAAATTAAAAAGTGAAATAATTTTTTTAAAATACTAGTTTAATATAAAATATTTTTATTACTATAATTATATGTATAATAGATATATAAAATTAATAATAATTAAAATGTATGAAATTTGTAACACCCTAAACCCAGCTTAGGCATCTAGACCAAGTCTAGAGAGTTACAACAACAATACAAAAACCCCACATGTATAACACAGTCAAAATGAACCATTTAATGCATAAAATCCAACACAGCAATTAACTGAGTATACAATCTTTCCATACATCATAATATCTTATAATATCAAAAGTCCTAATAGTAGTAATTAAAAGAGATAAAAGCTTGACCGAGCTCCCGTGGCGCCGACCCATTCAAGTCTGAGAACTACCTGAAATCCAATTAATAACGAAGTGAGTTGTGAACTTAGTGCATAAATGAAGTTTATTCAACCCAAACACATTTACTAAATGGTTTTTGTATTCAGAGATTCGATTTGGTAACAGAAGCATTTCCAATTTAGATTCAAGTCAGAGTAATTACAAATGCAAAAACAATTTTAGTTTCATATACAGAACATATCAAATTCGAATGTAGATATTCCTCACCCCCATCCGCTACACACCATCTTCAGCCATCCCAACACATCGTTAAGGGCGTTCAAAGCCCAGCCAGCCCTACACACCATGGAGTGTTTGTCTGACACATTTACAAAAATGCAGCTTAGCTGCTAGACCGTAATGCGACGAAGTGCCAGCACCAGAGTTATGTACGTGGTGACTTAGCCACTGATTCAGAGTGGAATACTTCCTTCTTCACAATATCCCAACCCATGCAAATGCAGATTACAAATATTCACAATAAGTATTCAATTATTCTAAATTATTTCACAAGTAGATAACATAATTCAATATCAGATTAAGTATCACAGTACACATACAGTTATGGTATTTACACGTCTGTCACAGAGTATCAGAGAGTTTTCGTTCAACCATATTCAGATCATTCTTACAATGGGGAAGTCAATATCAGTCTTAAACAATATTTACGGCCTCAAAAGCGGGTTTCGATCCCTTTTTATATGCCCACGGCCTGGACACACGCTCATGTCCTTGGCCGTGTGGCTCACACAGCTTGGGTACAAACCCATGTCCTCTGCCCGTGTGGTTCTAAAACATAAACAGAGAGTTACACGGCCTAGACACACGCCCGTGTCCTTTACCCATATGCACCCTGCACTAACATGGTCACACATGCCTGTGTGGCTCCAAACTGATGAATAGTGAGTTGCACGACCACCCACACGGCTTGTAACACAGCCTAGGCACATGCCTGTGTGCCTGGCTGTGTGGCGTCGACATCCATGTTTTTCGGTGACCGAACTTCGCGAAAAATAAAGTTTTCAGCACGCACCTGAAGTAGTTATGATGCAGAAACAACGTAAGAAGATTCCAAAACCTAACACGACCATCCAATAATCAATTACACCATCATTCTCAATATTTTACTAAAATCAACCTATCGTCAAAATTATGTCAAAAGTTTCGACGCAACCAAAACTCAATTTGCACACTTACCTCGCACGAAACAGAGGAAATTGGGCTAACACGACGGAGGAACATCTCTCATAATATCCTCACCTAAAAAGTAACCAATCGAGTATAGCACAATAACGACGAAATGTACACAATAATTGCACAATCGGCCTCATAAGCAACGAAGAATTCCCAACTGACGCAGAATTGAGTATAGCAACAAGCAAAAATAAAAGTAAATAAGAAAAGGAAAAGAAAACTATTGAGAAATAAAAAAAAAAAGAACGATAGAATTTCTTTTAGAATGTTTTAAGTTAACCACCCCACCTTCCGGCATTTTACAAAAATTATTTCCTAACACATACGATAGGACTTGAACAAAAAACAAGACAGAATACAGATAGATGCTTAATTAGTAAACCAGCATGCTCATTCTTAACACATATTCACACAGAATTGCACTTAACTACATAACACATGGATAAGGATTGTTTTTAAAAAAACAAAACTTTTAATAATGCAACTTAAACTCCAAACCTTAAACACAATAGCAGAACATAGTGCCACAAATACAGAATTTTAATTACTACAAATTCTCACAATAAAATTCTAAAATTTTGGGGTGTTACAAAATTAAAATTTACTGATAATATAAAATATATAATGACATGATATAGAATTATATAATAAAATAGGAGAGCTAACTTTCAAATGTACAAAACATTGAGAGACTTAGAGCATATTTTAACCAGTATAATAATAAACAATAATATATTATAATAATTAATATATTTTATAAGTATTGGTATATATAACTATTATTATATTATAGATTATAATATATATATATATATATATATATATATATATAGCATCAATAGTTATGGGTAGTTTGGTATATTAAAATACATGTTTATAACTAACAATACATAAAATATTATTAAAAAATTAATAACTTAATAAATTATTATTTTTATTAAATTAGATTCTGGGTATTAACTTTAAGTTCTTTTGATTTCGGACATGAGATTTTGACTATAATTATTTTATTATGGGTTTGTGTAATAATGGATATTTTATTTGGGTTTGGTTTTAATATAATATATTTGAGTTTGAGGATAAACATTTTAAAATATAACTATTAGATTTATAAATTTAATAATAAAGATAAAACTATCAATAATAAATTTCATATAATATTATAGAATAATAAATATTAAATATAATAAACATTTTAATTCTTTTATATAAAAGAACTTTATTAGATGTATAATTTATATTTTTTATAAAATAAATTTAAATCATATTATTATCGTATAAAAATAAAATGAATTATTACATTCAAAATTAAAATATTTATAATTTAAAAAATTTAAAATTATTTAAATTCCTCAAAACGTGATTAACTCGATCCAACCTAAATGTAAAAAACTTTTACTCAAAAAATCCAAACCCAAAAAATTTCAAACCAAAACAAAATCTCAATCAAACAAAAGCCGAATCCAAATTCAGCCGCTTGCCAACTATAAATTCACGATGGACAGCTCAAATATCCACCTTGGGGGTGTGGCCCATATAATTTTCATGATTCAAATAATATAAGAAGAAGAAAGTTATCAAAGCTGATAGAAAGGCATAATTTTAGGAGTATTTTGAGATCTTTATTTCATTGCGGTTCCTTTAGACAAAAAAACAAAAAAACAAAAAAACTAGAAGCTCCATACTCCATTAGTGTTGGTCAAACAACTTTATTCTTCTTTACCTTATCTCTTAATATAAGATAATATTAAAATTTTAAGGCTTCCATTGCAAAGCTCGCTTTTAATTTTTTAATGGAAAATTTATTAATTTATTTTATAAATGGGATAAAAAAACACAACAAATACTCATCGTAAGTGGAGAATGACAAATTTCATCGACAAGACTTAACATCAATAGAATATTATGACACATTGATAACTGATTCTGTCACAACTCAAACATACATTTTTGAATTGATTGCAAAGCACTTAACACGATAAGGAAATCAACCCTAAATGGTTCAAAGCAGCAGAGAAAAATAGACAAAAGAATCGAGTATCCGCCAAACTGAAAATGACAACAATAAAACCATCTCTAAAATTAAGGCTGGCATTGGGGCTTGTTTTGAGGTGCAGCCGCCCAAGGCCCAAGGCAAAAAGGAGCTCCAAAAGTATTATTTATTCAACTTTTAATGTTGAAAAAAATAAAACTAAAATAAAACAATTAAATGCATAGGGTTTTCAATTCTTAGCCATAAATATTTCATCTTCAACTCCTTGACTTCTCCAAACCTCTAATTCTCAAATTCCAACTCCTACCATTAAAATTAAAAAAGAATTTCAATTTTCCTAAAAAAAATCAACCGTTACTAGCATTCAATCTTCTTTATTTTCCTATAATCATAGCAATGGGAGAAATTTTCTACAAATTAAATAAGGCCAAATTTGATTTGAGTAATACATCATTCATTAGTCATTAACATTAATCAATTGAAGTTATATTTTTTACTTCATATTTGAGAGATTGAGAGCCTCACATCCACAATCTGCCAGATCTACCATTGTTGCAAGTATAATTCTCCCTCCTTCCTCTTCTTTCTTGTAATATTTTCATTTTTAATTTTTTTTTTTTGTTTTAACTAATAAAGTCATTAAGTCAGCCTTATATTTAGCTTCTCCCTTAATTCCTTTTTTGATAACATACGAATAGATTGAATGAAAAATATATTTTTTTAATTTTGTTAGAAAATATCTTATTCGCTTAATATAATAAAACGAATTATTTTACTGAAATTACTAGTATATGATTTTATCTTATTGTATTACATTTTATAATTTTTTTTAAAAGGGCCCGATTTATTATTTCACCTAAGGCCCCAAAAATGTCAAGAACAGGCCTATCTAAAATCACTTGCAAAAAGTAAAGGCTTTTTTAGGAATGACCCTATAAATTTTAAAAATTATGAAAATGACCCAATTTCAAGATTAATTATGGGAATGACCTGATTTCTACAGTAGAGTTGGGTGCCTCTACTTTCCTAGGTGCCACCACCCTAAAAATCCCCCCAATCATGCTTTAATCACTACAAAAAAGAAAAAAAACAAGTTTTTTGTGCCGCCTGACAAATTGGTGGCGCCGGATTAAAGCGTGCAAAGGCAAAACATTCAAGGACCTAATGAAGTAATTATCCTTTTTAGATTGGTTGAAAAAAAAAAGGTGCCGCCTAACCATATGCCAACACAAATTTAAACTTTTGGTCTATTTGCATATTAGATTTGTCCCCTTTTGAAATTAAATTTAAATAGCCCTTAAAAGATATAAGAATAACAAAAATAAACCCTTCTCATCTTTTTTTTTTTAAACAATAAACTTAAAAAGCTATATAAAATTTATTATTTAAATTATATGTTCCTCAAAAAATTTCCTCAAGTTTATCTAAATTCAAATATGATAGGGAATGAATTGAAAATGTTTAACTTCAGATAAACTTGAGGAAATTTTTTTAGGGATATATTTGGGTAATTTAAATAAGAATTTTATATAAAATTTTAAGTTTATTATTTTTTTTTAAAAAGGGAAGGATTTATTTTTGTTATTATTATATCTTTTTAGGGCTATTTAAATCTAATTTCAAAAGGAGACGGACCTAATATACAAATAGACCAAAAGTTTAATTTGGTGTTGTCATATTGTCAGGCGTCACATTTTTTTCAACTAATCTAAAAAGGATAATTACTTCATTAGGTCCTTAAACGTTTTTCCCATGCACACTTCAATCTGGTTCCGTCAATTTGTCAAGCAGTACCAAAGAAATTGTTTTTTTTTTATTTTTTTGTAATGATAAAAGCATGATTGGGGGGATTTTTGGGGTGTGATGTAACAACCCATTTTCAATTGTGTTGGAAATAGTGGTTTCAAAACCACAAATCTAACTATTGAGTCCAATTTTTTTTCTTATTTTATATATGTAAGTCAAATATATTTATAATGAATCTTGATTTGGTTAAATTGTCGGCCATTGATATCTCCTTGCATATCAAGAAACTCAACGAGTGGGGGAAGTACAAGGAAAAGGGAAAATTATCGATTAGTCCCTAATAGTCGAATCATCTTATAGGTAAGTTCATACTATTATCTTTGGTTTTAATTCATTATTAAATGTTGTTAATGATATATATATTTTTATATATTTAACACTGCTGAAATGAAATTGGTTTATGTGAAAAATACTAAATTTCTAAAATAATTTCGATGGATCAAGTAAAAGTTTCATACATGAGACTTTTATCTGAATTACTATTCTAGACCAAGCTCTACCATGTGTTGCGAACTCGGGTATACATGTGACTCAAATTTAGCTACGACTAACAATCCGTTGTGGTTTTAAAGTTTTAGCTTGGACTGGTAACCTTACATGTATATATTGTAACAGTCCGGTTTAGACCGTAGTCGAAATAGTGATTTTGAGACCATAAATTTGAGTCAGAAAAATAATTTGATATTATTTTCCGTGTTTATAATATGTGAATTGATATGTGTGAAAGTGTCGTGTGGAAATTTTATCGTTTGTATGCTTAATTTGCAAAAAGGACCTAATCGCAGAAAATGCAAAAGATGTGTTCTATTTGTTAAAGTGCTGAATTGCATTGTCTTTATATATATGAGGTCCTTATGATGCAAATGGACCCTGGTTATAATAAAATGACATTGATGGACATTAGTTAGTGGAAATGTAATGAAATTATAAAGGTTAATTTAGTAATTGAGTTAATAAGTTATAATTAAAATAAAACAAGGTGAAAATGATGGCCATTTTATCATGTTTAATCACCGAATGAAGCAAGGTAAAAAGCTTAAATAGGGTTTTGATATTCGGCACTCATTTAGCTCAATTAAGGTATGGTTTTGACTCAGTTTTTGATGATTTTTACATTTTTGAGATCGTTACAGTGTAATGTACAAAGCCCATGCTCAAATTTTTGAATTTGATGAATATTTTGAATTATGCCATGAATGAATTCATGAGTTTTATGTTGTTAAATGGTGAAATATGAAAGCTTGATGTTGAGTTAATATATTTTATCTTTGAATTTTTGATGAATTTGAATATAATGGGCTAAATTGTGAAAATGAGAAATTGAGGGACTAAAATGTGAAATAAATTAAAGTTATGGGTTGCTAGGGACCATAGGAAGATTCGGCTAAGGCATTGTATTGATGAATTTTGTGTATTTTTTGATTTTATGAAATATGGACTAAAGTGTTAAAATGTGAAAATGTGAGGGCTAATTTGTAAAATGCCCTAAATATGTGTATATGGATTGAATTGAATGATTTGTTGAATAAAAAGGTTAGTTTTGAATACATATAGATCAAGAAAAGAGGAATTCAGACTTAGACCGAGGGAAATCGAAGGTTATAGAGTAGACAACCTGAGTCGACAATACTGAGTACGAGGTAAGTTCGTACGTGATACATGTTGTTACAAGTATATTTTTGATGATTTGATTATACATAAATTGTATATATGTTGAATTATGGTGTGAATACGATGATAAAACAACTGTATTTGGCACTAAGTGTGTGATTCAAAATAGCTTTGGCTATAAATAGCACTAAGTGTACGAAATGGAATAGCTTTGGCTATATGAGGTACTAAGTGTGCGATAGTGAAATAGCTTTGGTTATTTGAGATGGCATTAAGTGTGCGAAATCGTTCTAGCTTCGGCTAACCCTTAAAGCACTAAGTGTGCGAATGCTTAAAGCATGGATAATCTTCGAAAAGTCTTAAATTATCCGAACGAGAGGTGAGAATGAAAATGAATAAATATGGGAAGGTTCAGGTATGTACGATACCTATGTGATAGATGATATCATGTATATGAAGTTTATTGAATTGCTATGAACATATGAATTGTGTTGGCATAGAATTGATAGATGATTTGAGAACTAATAAGTGCTTATTTGTTGATGTTTTATAATTTATAAACTATTGATGATATTAGGTACGATATTACTAAGCTTTAAAAGCTTACTATGTGAAATGTTTTCTGTCTTTCAGTGTTATAAAACTAGCTCAGATCTAGGAATCATCAGCGACTCATTCACACTATCAAACATCCATTTTGATACCATTTTGAAAGTTGTATACATGGTATATGGCATGTACAGGCTAGTGTCTTTTGGATATGTTTTGTAATGTATATATTATGCCATGTGACATGGCCAATTTGTGTTTAATCCTATGGTTTATATTGATATATGTATGTGATGTAAATGTCCCATTATGATGTGCTCTTGGTTGGCTAAAGGAAATGGTCAATTTGATAAGGTTTTGACATGAGATGTGTTTGTATGTTTGGAGCTTATTGGCCATATGCTTTGGTATGATTTTGGTTTAAATTTGGTATGATTTGGTTGATGAATTGAGAATGAAATTTTTTAATAATGTAATTGCATGAATAATATATGTTTTGGTATTGAAATTGGCTGAAATTATGTTGAAAATATGCTTGGTTTGATGCTTGTAAGTTTGACCCAAATGGGGTGGCAAATTGGCTATTCAAATGGCCTATTTTTGTCTAGACAAGTAGAGACACAGGCGTGTGTCTTAGCCGTGTACGACACACAGTCATGTTGCACGGCCGTGTGTCCTCCGGGGTACCCTACGATTTTAAGTCAGTCTTGAGCATAGCCAAGGCACACGGGCGTGTGGCTAGCCGTGTGACCTAAGTCAGCTCGACCACGGCCAAGGCACACGGGCGTGTCTTGTGGCCATGTGTACAAGTCAGTATGTATGCCCTGTTTTGACACGGCCTAGACACACGGGCGTGTCTGATGCCGTGTAAGGCACACGGTCTGTTCATACGGGCGTGTGATCTGTACAGCTTTAAAATTGTTTAAGTTTTGAATAATGTTGTATGAGCTCGATTTAGTCCCAAACCCTTTTTAAGGCATGCTTTAGGTCTCGATGACCCATATAAGGGACTCTATGATAATGTATAACTTATGATGCTATAGTGTTTGTGAAATGAAAGTTAATTGTTCTGAATGTCCGGTAATGCCTTTAACCTTATTTTGGCGACAGATACGGTATAAGGGTGTTACATTTTATTGATATCAGAGCTATAGTTTAGTCGATTCTAGGACTATCATAGCATATGTGAGTCTAGCTATACATGCCATATATATGAATTTCGATAGTGTGATGATTCTTGACAGTTAAAACGTGTTTTTCATATAACAATGGATCTCGAACGAGTAATAGTTGATGATGTTGACAGCAATGCGCCTGCTCTTGCTCAAGGGACAGCGCCCGCCGAGTCTAGGCTGATGTCTAGTAGTCAGGGAGGAGAGGCTAAGCAAGCCTTCTTTCAAATGATGACTGAGTGGTTTACAAAATTCGTTCGAACTAATCCAGCTGCTCAACAACCTCCACTGTAACAGTCTGGTTTAGACCCTAGTCGGAATAGTGGTTTTGAGACCACAAATTCGAGGTAGAAAAATATTTTAATATTATTTTTTGTGTTTATAATATGTGAATTTATATATGTGAAAGTTTCGTGTGGAAATTTTATTGTTTGAATGTTTAATTTGTAAATAAGACCTAATCGTGTAAAATGTAAAAGTTACCTGCTATTTGTTAAAGTGCTTAATTGATTTGTCTTATTGAAAAAGAGGTCCTTATGTTGTTAATATACCATTTGAATTATGGATGGTCATAAAAGGTCATGTGTTAGGTGAATTATAATGTTTTAAACAAAGGGCAAAATTGGTAATTGATTATTAATATGTCTTATAACAAATAAACATGAAAATAAAGCCATCTTGTCCATGCTATTGCCAAAATTATCAAAAGAAAAAGAAGAAAACTCAAGTCTAGGGTTCGGCTAGGAAATTTGGTGATTAAGGTATGTTTTGAGCTCAGTTTTTGATATTTTTATGTTTTTGAGATCGTTACTTAGTAATCTATCAAGCCCATGCCCTAATTTTTGAATTTGTTGATGATTTTGAAAAATGCCTTTGATGAATTCATGTTTTTTATGATGTTTAATGATGAATTATGAAAGCTTAGTGCTTGATATACATGTTTTGTAAAGTGATTTTGAGTAAGAATGCATATTAGGGATGAAATTGAGAAAAGTGTCAATAGAAGGGTTGAATTGTGAAATAAATAAAAGTTTTGGGCTCCTAGAGGTCCCTATGATATTCGGCTATGCATGGGTTTATTGAAATTTTGTGTATTTTGTGTTTTTATGAAATAGGGACTAAAGTGTCAAAATATGAAAATGTGAGGGCTAAATTGTAAAATGCCCTAAATGTATGTTTGTGGATTGATTTGAATGCTTTGGTGAATAAAAGGGTTAATTTTGAATATATATATATAGCTCAAGAAAAGAAGAATTCAAACTTATACCGAGGGAAGTCGAAGGTTATAGAGTAAACAATCTGAGTCGACAATTCCGAGTACGAGGTAAGTTCGTTGTGATACATGATGTTATTAGTATATTTTTTATGCTTTGGTTATACATAAATTGGGTATATATTTGATTATGGTTTGAATACGATGATAAATCAACTACATTTGGCATTAAGTGTGCGATTCAAAATAGCTTCAGCTATAAATAGCACTAAGTGTGCGAAATGGAGTAGCTTCGGCTATATGAGGCACTAAGTGTACGACACCAAAATAGTTTCGGTTAATTGAGATGGCACTAAGTGTGCGGAATTGTTCTGGCTTTGGCTAACCCTTAAAGCACTAAGTGTGCGGATGTTTAAAGCATGAATAATCTTCGGAAAGTCTTAAAATATCCGAACGAGAGGTGAGAATGAAAATGAATAAATACAAGAAGGTTCAGGTATGTAAGATACCTATGTGGTAGATGATATTATGTATATGAATTTCATTGAATTGGTATAAACATATAAATTGTGTTGGCATAGAATCGATATACGATTTGAGAATTAATAAGTACTTATGTGTTGATGTTTTATATTTTATAAACTTTTGATGATATTTGGTATGAGCTTACTAAGCTTTTGAAAGCTTACTTTGTGTGTGTTTGCATTCTTTTTAGATATCGAAGCTACTGTGAGCTCGGGGATCGTCGAGGATCGTTACCACACTATCGAACCTTATTTTGGTACTTTGAAAATGTATATATTAAAGTATGGCATGTATAGGCTAGAAGTGTTTTGGTTAGGTTTTGTAATGTATATATTAGGCCATGTGATATGGCTAGCTTATGTTTGAACTTGTGGTTGGAAATGTTATATGAATGTGTGGTATTATGAATTATATGGTATGTTTTTAATAACCAAAAGAAATGGTCAATGTTAAGAAGTTCTGGTAAGTTTTGAGCATGAGATTTAATAAGGTATTGAACATATGTTTAGGTATGATTTTAGTTTAAGTTTTGGTATTGAACATATGTTTAGGTATGATTTTAGTTTAAGTTTGGTATGAATTGATTGATGAATTGAGATTGGAATTTGTTGATAATGTTAAGTCATGAATAATGTATGTTTTCATATTGAGATTAGCTAAAATTGGTGTACAAATATGCTTGTTTTATTGCTTGTAGGTTTGACCCAATTGGGGTGACAAATTGGCTATTCAAATGGCCTATTTTTGTCCACACAGGCAGAGACATAGGCATGTGTCTCAGCCGTGTGCGACACATGGTCACATTACACGGCCGTGTGTCCCATGGGATACCCTACGAATTAAAGTCAGTATACCCTCTAGTTTTGACACGCCCTAGACACAGGGGCGTGTCTACTGGTCGTGTGTGGCATATGGGCTGGCACACGAGGGTGTGGTCGGCCGTGTGGCCAAGTCAGTAGCCTCCCTAATTTTCACACGGTGTGGCACACGGGCGTGTCCTGTGGCCGTGTGGACAAGTCAGTATGTATGCCCTGTTTTGCCATGACATAGACACACGAGCGTGTCTAATGCCGTGTGAGGCACACGACCTGTTCACACAGGGGTGTGACTTGTACATCTTTGAAAAATGTTTAAGTCTCAAAAAATTTTGTATGAGCTCAGTTTAGTCCCGACCCCTTTCTAATGTATGTTAAAGGTCTCATTGATCTATGTAAGGGTCTCTGTATTGATGTGTGACTTGTAATGCTATGTGATTGTGAAATGAATGTTAAATGTTTCGATATGTCCGGTAATGCCTTTAACCCTATTCCAACGATGAATACGGTTTAAGGGTGTTACATCCACCCCCATCTGTTCCTCAACAAATCCCGGTTATGCCACCAGTAGTAGATCCGATTCGACTGAATAAGCCACCTATTGATAAGATTCGTAAACACGGGGCTAAAGAGTTTCGGGCAACTATTGATGATGATGCCAAAAGGGCTGAGTTCTGGCTTGGGAACACTATCCGAGTATTTGATGAGTTGTCTTGTACTCCTCCAGATGAATGTATCAAATGTGTGGTATCCTTGCTTAGAGACAATGCATATAACTGGTGGAAAATGTTGATATCGGTGATTCCTAGGGAACGAGTTACTTGGGAATACTTTCAGACCGAGTTTCAGAAAAAAGTACATAAGCCAAAGATTCCTCGATAAAAAAAATAAAGAGTTTTTAGAGTTAAAACAAGGTCGTATGACTATAACAGAATACGAAAGAGAATTTGTACGTTTGAGCAAGTATGCTCAAGAATATGTATCTACTGAAGAGATCATGTGAAAAAGATTTTTTGATGGATTAAATGAAGATATAAAGCTGTTAGTCGGGATATTTGAGTTGAAAGAATTCGTAGTACTGGTTGAGAGGGCCTGTAAAGCCGAAGATCTCAGTAAAGAAAAGAGAAAACCTGATTCAGAGGCTAGATATTTGAGGAAGCGATCGATGAATAAATCTTATCATTCCTCGTTAAAGAAATCTAGAAATGTTAATGATCAATCGACAGCTTCAGTGGGACATTAGAATAGAGATCGTGGAAAGCAATTTACCAACCCTAAAGCTCAAACTAATTCAGTATCGAGTGTTGGAAATGCAAAGAATGAAAAGCTTGAGTGTAATCAATGTGGAAGACAGCATTTTGGAGATTGCTAGGGAAAAAGTAATAACTAAGCTTGTTATAATTGTGGTTCTCGAGATCACTTTATAAAAGATTGTCCAGAGTTAGCTGAAAAAGATAATGTTTAGAATACGAGGTTGAATAATACTGCAACTAGAGGTAGACCACCAAGAAACACGGGAAATGCTAGTGGTGGTAGAGGTGTGACGCGAGACACTGCAGCGAGATCTGATGCTAGAGCACCTGCACGAGCCTATGCTATACGAGCACGAGAAGAAGCGTCATCACCAAATGTTATTACCGGTACTTTTATTCTTTATGATACTGAAGTTACTGCATTGATAGATCCAGGGTCTACTCATTCGTATATATATGTGAATTTAGTATCCAGTAAGACTTTGCCTGTAGAGTCTACTGAAATAGTAATTAGAGTATTGAATCCCTTAGGCAAGTGTGTATTAGTTGATAAAGTGTGCAAGAATTGTCCATTGATGATTTGGAGTAATTGCTTTTCGACCGATTTGATGTTGTTACCATTTGATGAGTTTGACATAATCCTGGGTATGGATTGGTTAACGATGCATGATGCTATTGTGAATTGCTAACGGAAGACGATTAATTTGAGATGTCAGAATAATGAGATTATTCGTATAGAATCAGATGATATGAATGGTTTACCGGCAGTGATATCCTTGATGTTAGCTCAGAAATATGTGAGAAAAGGCTATGAAGCTTACTTTGTGTAAGTGCTTGATAGTAAAGTGACTGAAAGAAAAACTGAATCAGTACCAGTCATGTATGAGTATTCGGATGTGTTTCCTGAAGAATTGCCAGGTTTACCACCTATCCGAAAAGTAGAGTTTGGTATTGAGTTAGTGCCGAGAATGACTCCAATATCGATAGCTCCATACAGAATGGCACCTACTGAATTAAAAGAATTTGAAATCTCAGTTGCAAGAGTTGACAAATAAAGGTTTCACTCGACTGAGTTTCTCTCCTTGGGGTACATCGAATTTGTTCTTGAAAAATAAAGATAGAACTATGAGAATATGCATTGATTATCGACAACTCAATAAAGTGACGATCAAGAACAAATAGCCACTGCCCCTAGTTGATGATTTGTTTGATCAGTTGAAAAGAGCTACTGTATTTTCAAAGATAGATCTGAGGTCGGGATATTATTAGTTACGAGTAAAAGATTCAAACATTCTGAAAACTACTTTCCAAACGAGGTACAGACATTATGAGTTTTTGGTTATGCCTTTCGAATTAACAAATGCACCTACTGTGTTTATGGATTTGATGAATAGAATTTTCAGACCGTATTTAGATCGATTTGTTGTCATATACATTAATGACATTTTTATTTATTTGCGTGATGAAACTGAACATGCTGAGTATCTGAGAATAATACTACAGAATTTGCGAGATAAGTAGTTATATACGAAGTTTAGCAAATGTGAATTTGGTCGCGAGAAGTCGATTTTCTGGGACATGTTGTGTCGACATCTAGTATCCAAGTTGATTCGAGTAAGATTTCGGCTATTTTGGATTGGAAGCCTCCGAGAAATGTTTCTGAAGTCCACAGTTTTCTGGGACTTGCCGATTATTATAGACGATTCGTAAAAGGCTTTTTGATGATTGCGACTCCATTGACAAAGCTTCTTCTGAAAGATGTGAAGTTTGAATGGTCTGAAAATTGTCAGAAAAGCTTTGATCAGTTAAAAACTTTGCTGACTGAAGCTCCGGTATTGGTACAACCCAAATCGGGTAAAGGATTTGTGATATATAGTGATGCTTCGTTGATCGGTCTAGGATGTGTTTTGATGCAGGAAGACAAAGTTATTGCTTATGCTGCGATTATGTTTGCTTTGAAAATCTGGCGTCACTATCTGTTTGGCGAGAAATGTCACGTATATTCTGATCATAAGAGTTTGAAATATCTGATGACTCAGAAAGATCTGAATATACGACAAAGAAGGTGGTTAGAATTGCTAAAAGATTATGAGCTTGTGCTGTTGTTTTTACAATAGATTATCAAAGCCCAAAAGATCTATAACAGCCCGATTTTGGGGCTAGTCGGAATAGTGGTCTCTAGACCACAAATCTAAAGTCAAAAAAATTATTTTATTATTATTTTGGAGTCATAGCATGTTTATATTAGTGTATGAAAAATTTGGTGAGTTAATTTTAACGTTTGTGAGCCCAATTATGAAAAAGGACTAAATCGCATAAAGTGCAAAAGTCTTGAATTAATAGCTAAAGGTGTTAAATTGCCATGAAACTTAATTTGGGGGTCTTTAAAGGGCAATTATACCCTATTTAGAGAGGTGGCCGGCCATAGGGACAAAGGAGTGAGAAAGTCAAAGTTAAGTGGCCTAAATTGAATAAATAAAACAAAAGAAAAGGCTATCATCTTTTTTTTGTTTTTCCCTTCCTTCTTTCATCGATTTTTCCTCCAAGAAAGTATCCATGGGAGCTTGAAACTTCCAGCCACCTATTCCTCTCTCAAGTAAGTGGTTTAGAGGGTTATTTTTGATGATTTTAGTATTTTTGGAACCCCTAAAGCTTAATCTAGCTATTGAGGGGACTATTTTGCAAAATGGTTGAATATCTAGGGTGTTTTTCAATGAGAGCATTTAGGGTGTTTTCTGAAATTTTATGGAAGAATATGAAGCTTGGTTGTGTGATAAACAACTTTTGTGAAAGGATTTTTAATAAAAACACCTAAAAGGACCATTTTGCATAAGTTGTAAAATAGATGATAAATGTGTGAAATAGTGGGAATTTGGAGTTGCTATAAGAGTAAAAAGGGTTTGGCTAAGCTTAAGATATGAAGAAATTTGATGAAAATCAATTTTTGAACCTAGGGGTAAAATGGTCATTTTGTCAAAGTCTAGGGGCAGAATGGTCATTTCACCGAAGAAGTGATTTTTTTTATTGCCTAATTTTATTTAGTGACTAAATAAGTGCATTTTTGCTATTATAGATCAAGAAATAACGAATCTGAACCTAGACCGGGGGAAAGCCAAGCAAATAGACTAAACTGACTAATCGCCTACTTTTTGTAAGCCAAGGTAAGTTGTATATAAATAATACAACTACATTGTTATTATTTAAGTTTGAGTTATTATAGTATGAATTGCTTGATTGTGGAATTGAGAATGTTAAATGATAAATGAGATAGTAGAATTCTCGTTTGAACCTTAGGAAATAAATCGGATATTCATGCCATGACATTTGGGTCACTTCTGTGAGCTAGTGTAAGACATGTCTTGGACATGCATCGGCCACATTATGAGAGCCAGTGTAAGACCATGTCTGGGACATGGCATTGGCATTGAGACGAGTGCTAGTGTAAGACATGTCTGGGACATGCATCGGCCTCGAGACGTAAGCCAGTGTAAGACATGCCTGGGACATGCATCGGCTATGAGATGTGTCAGTGTAAGACCATGTCTGGGACATGGCATCGGCACCTTACCCCATGTTTAAAGCTTAATGAATATCCGATAGTGTTCCAAAGGGTTCAACGGTAAAAGTTATGATTTCAAGTTAGTGAGAAAAGTATAACCGTGTTGTGAGTGGTACAGGTACCTAATTGATATGTATGAGACATGAACTCATTTAATGATATATGGTGTGAATTGTATAGCAATAAGTAAGTTATGCTTATGCCCACTTGTGTACTGTGAGCTCGTTGATGAATGGTAAATTTGTGTTGTATATTTATTTGTGTGCAACTTACTAAGCTTTATGCTTACTCCCTCTCATTTTCCATTTTTTTATAGTGCCACCTATCTAGCTTAAGGATCAACGGAAGTTAGAGATACCGATCACACTATCAACCGAAGCATTTGGTATAGTTGGATTTATATTTTTGAGTATGACATGTATAGGGAATTAGACTTTTGTTTTGTCTTATTATTAGTTTGGTCAAATGTGTTGGCTTGGGATAAATCCCTCACTTTGTATTAAGCTTCAAATGATGGCTAATATTCATTTTGATTTATATGCAAAGATGTTATTTTCATATATGAGTAAAATGCACAAATGAAATGTTGTCTAATGTGGTTGATTTGGTTGCATGAGATAGGCTTGTATTGGTTTTGAATGTTTTTGTGTAAGTAGGGGTGGCAAAGAGGCTTGGTAAATAGCTTTATATTGTCCACACGAATAGACACACGGGCGTGTGTCCAGGCCGTGTGTGACATACGGTCTACCCCATGGGCGTGTGGTCCGACCGTGTGTCCCTTGCACGTAAAAATTTCAAGTCAGTATGCATGGTAGTAAACATACGGGTAAAGACATGGCCAAGCGACATTTTGGGGTTGCCGACGTCAAAAACAGAATATCCAAGTTTTTGTACATGGGCTAGGACATCGGCGTGTCAAGGCCGTGTGAAGGACATGGGCTAGGGACACGGGCGTGTGTTAGGCCTGTGAAAACCCCTGTAGGTGTGAATTTAGAATTAATTCCACACGGGTAAAAGACACGGGTGTGTCCCTGTATTGCTTAGGCCGTGTGAGCCACACGGGCCAATAGCACAACCATGTCGAACTGGTCACACGGGCGTGTTGCCCTTTCACACGGGCATGTGCCCCTATGTCAAGTGTTATTTCTTAGAATTCTTTGAAGGACTCGAATTGGTCTTGAATATTTTTTTATACGAGTTTTGGCCTCGTAGGCCCACTTTAAGGATATGTAGATAAGTTTGAGAAGATTTTAAATTGGATCGAGTTTTGGTGACTCAAAAATGTATGAAAGCATGAGTTTAGAGTTAGGTAATCCTCGTATTCTATCCTGGCAAAGGGTACGGGTGTGGGGTGTTACAAGATCGATAATGAGATTTTAGCAAAAAGAGCTCAGTGTGAAGTAGATTCTAATTCAGAATTCAGAGTTGATAATGATGATTTCTGAGATTCAGAGATAGAATTTGTATTCTTAGAAATCCAGAGTTAATTCAGATTATTTTGAATGAAGCTCACAACAATCGGTTATCTGTTCATCCGGGTAGCACGAAAATGTATAATGATTTGAAATAGTATTACTGGTGGTCTGGAATGAAAAGAGATATCTCCGACTTTGTTTCGAAATGTTTAATCTGTCAGCAAGAAAAAACCGAGCATCAGGTACCTTCTGGATTGCTTCAGCCGATCATGATACCTGAGTGGAAATGGGACAGAGTCACAATGGATTTTGTATCTGGTTTAACATTGTCACCGAGCAAGAAAGATGCAATCTGGGTTATTGTGGATAGATTGACTAAAGATTCATAATGTATTTCATGTATCGATGCAACGAAGGTATAGATCAGATCCTTCGCATGTCATTTCCCCGACTGAGGTTGAAATTTAGCCAGATATGTCTTATGATGAGAAACCGAAACAGATTTTAGCTCGCGAGATTAAAGAATTGTGAAATAAGAAAATCCCGTTAGTGAAAGTAATGTGGCATAAACACAGAATTGAAGAAGCAACGTGGGAGCTAGAGAATGCAATGAAAGAATGTTATCTAAACCTATTCACCGGTAAGATTTTCGGGGACGAAATCCCTCAAGGGGGAGAGTTGTAACAGCCTGGTTTAGACCCTAGTCGGAATAGTGGTTTTGAGACCACAAATTCGAGTCAAAAAATAATTTAATACTATTTTCTGTGTTTATAATATGTGAATTGATATGTGTGAAAGTGTCGTGTGGAAATTTTATCGTTTGTATGCTTAATTTGCAAAAAGGACCTAATCGCAGAAAATACAAAGGATGTGTTCTATTTGTTAAAGTGTTGAATTGCTTTGTCTTTATATATTTGAGGTCCTTATAATGCAAATAGACCGTGTTTATAATAAAATGACATTGATGGACATTAGTTAGTGGAAATGTAAGGAAATTATAAAGGTTAATTTAGTAATTGAATTAATAAGTTATAATTAAAATAAAACAAGGTGAAAGTGATGGCCATTTTATCATCTTTAATGGCCGAATGAAGCAAGGGAGAAAGCTTAAATAGGGTTTTAATATTTGGCTCTAATTTAGCTCAATTAAGTATGGTTTTGACTCAGTTTTTGATGATTTTTACATTTTTGAGATCGTTGCAGTGTAATGTACAAAGCCCATGCTTGAATTTTTGAATTTGATGAATATTTTGAGTTATTCCATGGATGAATTCATGAGTTTTATGTTGTTAAATGGTGAACTATGAAAGCTTGATGTTGGATTAATATATTTTATCTTTAGATTTTCGATGAATTTGAGTATAATGGGCTAAATTGTGAAAATGAGAAAATGAGGGACTAAAATGTGGAATAAATAAAAGTTATGGGTTTCTTGGGACCATAGGAAGATTTGGCTACGGCATTGTTTTGATGAATTTTGTGTATTTTGTGATTTTATGAAATATGGACTAAAGTGTTAAAATGTGAAAATGTGAGGGCTAATTTGTAAAATGTCCTAAATATGTGTATATGGATTGAATTGAATGATTTTTTTGAATAAAATGGTTAATTTTGAATACATATAGATCAAGAAAAGAGGTATTTGGACTTAGACCAAGGGAAATCGAAGGTTATAGAGTAGACAACCCGAGTCAATAATACCTAGTACGAGGTAAGTTCGTACGTGATACATGTTGTTACAAGTATATTTTTGATGATTTGATTATACATAAATTGTATATATATTGAATTATGGTGTGAATACGATGATAAAACAACTGTATTTGGCACTAAGTGCGTGATTCAAAATAGCTTCAGCTATAAATAGCACTAAGTGTACGAAATGGAATAGCTTCAGCTGTATGAGGCACTAAGTGTGCGATACAGAAATAGCTTCGGTTATTTAAGATGGCACTAAGTGTACGGAATCATTCTAGCT
Organism: Gossypium anomalum; assembly: GCA_025698475.1. NCBI lineage: Eukaryota > Viridiplantae > Streptophyta > Magnoliopsida > Malvales > Malvaceae > Gossypium > Gossypium anomalum. Next base: position 27,339,518 of record CM046966.1, read on the forward strand.
TTGGCTAACCCTTAAAGCACTAAGTGTGCGGATGCTTAAAGCATGGATAATCTTCAGAAAGTCTTAAAATATCCGAATGAGATGTGAGAATGAAAATGAATAAATACGGGAAGGTTCAGGTATGTACAATACCTATGTGATAGATGATATCATGTATATGAAGTTTATTGAATTGCTATGAACATATGAATTGTGTTGGCATAGAATTGATAGATGATTTGAGAACTAATAAGTGCTTATTTTTTGATGTTTTTTAATTTATAAACTGTTGATGATATAGGTACGTTCTTACTAAGCTTTAAAAGCTTACTGTGTGAAATGTTTCCTGTCTTTCAGTGTTATAAAGCTAGCTAGGATCCAGGAATCATCAGCGACTCATTCACACTATCGAACATCTATTTTGGTACTATTTTGAAAGTTGTATATCTAGTATATGGCATGTATAGGCTATGTTTTGTAATGTATATATTATGCCATGTGACATGGCCAATTTGTGTTTAAACCTATGGTTGATATTGATATATGTATGTGGTGTAAATGTGCCATTATGATGTGCTCTTGGTTGGCCAAAGGAAATGGTCAATTTGATAAGGTTTTGACATGAGATGTGTTTGTATGTTTGGAGCTTATTGACCATATGCTTTGGTATGATTTTGGTTTAGATTTGGTATGATTTGGTTGATGAATTGAGAATGGAATTTGTTGATAATGTAATTGCATGAATAATGTATGTTTTGGTATTGAAATTGGCTGAAATTATGCTGAAAATATGCTTGGTTTGATGCTTGTAGGTTTGACCCAAATGGGGTGGCGAATTGGCTATTCAAATGGCCTATTTTTGTCCACACGGGCAGAGACACGGGCGCGTGTCTCAGCCATGTGCTACACACGGTCATGTTGTATGGCCATGTGTCCTCTGGGGTACCCTAGGATTTTAAGTCAGTCTTAAGCATGGCCAAGGCACACGAGCGTGTCTTGTGGCCGTGTGTACAAATCAATATGTATGCCCTGTTTTGACACGACCTAGACACACGAGCATGTCTGATGCTGTGTAAGGCACGCGGCCTATTCACACAGGCATGTGACCTATACAACTTTGAAATTGTTTAAGTTTTGAAAATTTTGTATGAGCTCAGTTTAGTCCCGAACCCTTTCTAATGCATGTTTTAGGTAATGTATAACTTATGATGATATGATGTTTGTGAAATGAAAGTTAATTGTTCTAAATGTCCGGTAATGCCTTTAACCCTATTTTAGCGACGAATATGGTATAAGGGTGTTACGTATAGCCTTGGCCAGACTATTTTTTGTGTTGTCATTAGTTTAGTCTGGAAGGATAACCTGACACATTTATTCTGTATATGATTAGCTCCTACCAACGTTATCTGTTTCTGGACTTATGTATTGAATACTTTTACAAAGATCCATCAGAATAATAAAGGTTATTTTATAGGAAACTGTTTCATTTAAGTAAGCGAATTATGAATTCTGAATATTTGTATGTTTAAATGTTTACTGATCTAGAAATTGTTGAATCATGTTGTGATAAGGTCGATACTTGAAATGGCTATATGTAAATTGATTTATGTAAGGAATAATTATAAATGGCTATATGGTATCAAGCTTTGAATGGAATGTGTCACATATTATAATTGAGAGGGGTGATTGAATTGCAGTTGTTATATATGAACATTATATGATATTATATGTTTTAAGTTTTTATATGTAGCACCCCAAATTTGGCCTAGACGTTCCGGTCGGATTATGGAGGCTACAACGCTTAAAATTACAAGGAAACAAATGTTCAATTTAAGAAAACCCATTAGGTGATTTTGAAACAAATAAAGACATTTTAACTTTTCAGAAATCCAAAGCTTAATTACGTTCCACAATTAATGCCAAATTCACTTATTCACATTCATGTACAAAATATCCCTTTATCATAAAATCTTTCAATTTGTTTTGCAGTGGAAAAATCTTAGTTTTCATTGTTTAGAAAAAAATATTGAATCTCATCTTACTTAAACTTGAGTTTGATGTTGTTAACCAATTTGAGTTTTAGTGTGAAGAAAAAACCAATTTAGTCCTATCATTCTAAACAAAATATAAAATGTCTAAAAATTAAACAAACCACCAAAGACCGAAATGTCAAAAACATACAAGTAAAACTAAAACAAATCAATTTAAAATCGAGTCAAAGTGTGAAACCTGAGCTCTAGTATCACCGTCCATTACTAAGTCAAAGGATTACCTAAAATGAAACATACAAATCGTGAGCTTATAACCCTATGTGTAATTTGGCCCATATCTTGTAAACTGATATTTTCATATATACAAATTATGTATCATAATATCACGTAACACACTTATTTCAAATAATTCATATCATATCATATCATAATTCACATGGATCATAGCTTATCTTACCGTAGCATATCATGCTAGGTCATATCAACGTATCATATCAAATCATAACATGCATATAATATCCTACCCCCATCCGCTACACACTATCCATCCATCCAATCACACTGTATTGGACTGTACGAGTCCATCCATCCAATCATACCAATATGTTGCAATGTGCCACTCATATAATTGCAGCAAAGCTGCCATACATATAGTTTTATGGTCTAGCCGCCATATTTGCAGTAAATACTACCATATACACTTCCTCCGTCATAACATATCCCACCCCAAATAGATACATATCATATACATTCTTATACTTATCATGATCATAAACAGATGGCATACATACATATAACACATATCACATGTCATGCTTACATACATAGCTTATTTTACACATAACATAACTTATAACTTAATTTTAGCCAACATACTTATCATGCCTTTAAAACCACTCATACAAATTAAATTCCGAACTTACAGTTTTTCAGCCCTTATGATGACCCCAAACCCAAACATCGAAGTCCCTAAATAACCCTCAATTAGCCCTAAAACTGGCCAAAAAGGCCTACACAGGCTGTTTAATCTCACACGGCCGTGTGGAAATTGGGTAGTTCCAAAATTGCCTTTGTCTTGTGATTTCAGTCGAAATTTTATTGAGATTTTGGGTCGTTTTTACACACCTGATAGCAAGTACGATGAAAACCACAAATAAAGTGCTCCGAACCAAACATACAACATAAAAACAAATCATTTAAACACATTAAAATCCATAAATTTCTACTTCACCGCCCCACTTTTATTATATAAAATAGCCCGAAAATGAACTCTAACACTTACCCTTACAACCAGCGAACAATGATAATAGCACACCACTAGAGGATCTTGATTTTCTCCTTTCACCTAATAAGAAAATCAATCGAGCGCAAAAGTAAGATATGGAACAGAACTTGCATTAGATTCCACCCTTAGTAAAGAATTAATTGAAATGAATAATATCATAAAAGGATTTGTTGACGACTTACACTATTATTGCCTATTGACCAAAACAAAAAGGCAATGAAATCCTACACAAAATTGGCAACAAAGATTAACCCAATAAGACAAGAATTTCTAAGAGGAAAAAGGAAGCAAAACAAAAGAATAAAGAAAAGGGGAAAAAATCAATTGGCAAAATTAAGGGAAGAATGAAAAAAATGTGCCAAGTATAGGGGTTGGACGGTTGAAACAAATGAGGGAAAATGGGGATTTTGATGAAAACAAATAAAATAAATCCAAAAAGAAATTATAATTTCATCCAAATCCCTACTCGACAGATCTTACTAGAATTTAAACAAAACTCTATCACCCAACAAAACCTAAGCAAAAATATTTCTTCCCAACTTACGTATTACAGAATTCAAACTTAGGATCACAAAGTAATCCAAATGTTTAACCACTCAAACTTATCTTAACACCGAAATTAATAGAAAATGCAAAACATGGGATTCAAACTTGGTGCCTAAAGCAAACATTCAAATACTTAACCAGCACACCAGATCAAATTACTTGTCAAAAAAATACATTCAATCATCCGAAAAATTGGGGCGTTACATTATATGTGTAAAGTGAAAGGAATAGATGCAGTAGCTACATAGAACCAATCATTGAAAGGAATAATTGGATAGGGTATCATAAAATGGAATGTGATTTACCATTTGAATATGACTTGGACAAGTTGATTGGTAAATATGTTATTTGAACGTTTTGCTATGGTATGCTCAAATTTCATGTATATATGTGAACTCACTAACTTGTGAGATTTGTCGCGTGTATAGGAAATGAATGAATTAATAAGCTTCTTAATGAAGTTATGTATGAAATGTAAAAATTATTCAAATTTGATAAGTTCAAGTTTCTGTTATATATGAGCTTACTAAGCATTGATATGCTTATGGCCATTGTTTCTTTCTTTGTAGATCATCGAAAATCTTGATCGGTTGAAAGTTCAAGTCAGAGCATACACACTTTTTGTTCCCAAATCAATAGAAGTTTTGATCATTTTGAAGTTGTGTTATAAACGGCATGTACTAGAAGTTTGAATTTATTTGTTATTAGATATGTTGTTTCATATTTTGTAATGTGATGTTATGGGTGTGTTTATTAGGCACTTTTGGTATGTTTTGAACATATGTATATAAGTGGTAAGATTCATGCCTTTGCAAGTTAGTTTTGATTGTGGTTCAAGGTTATGAAATGCTTGATAAATACATGTTTGGTGTTTTATGTAAAGATGTATATGATTTGGATTTTAAATATTTGAATTGTTGTACCAATGAGGGTACATTGGTTAGGCACTTAGGATGAATGTTTTGGTATGTTTTTGACATGTTTGAATATGCTTTGAATATGTGAAAATGGTTGGGTTTGATAACTAAGAAATGGTGTTTGAAATTACTTGTTTTTGGAGTCATTTTGGTTGCACACGACTTGGGACGTAGTTTGCCACACAGCCTCCTCACACGATCCTGTGCCACACACAGTCGTTTTTATTATTGATTTTAGGTGCATGGTTTGTCCACACGACCATGTTCTTGAGCTACGCGGTCTAGGCTCTATTACATAGCCTAACCATACGGCCGTGTGACCCATGTTATTAGTTTTTGCCACATTTTTCTATTTTGTTTCAAATTAGTCCCTAATTATTTCCATCCTATTTTTAAGGTCTCATAGGCTCGATTTAAGGCCATTTTGTATGATTTCTATGATTACTGATTGACTATTGACTTATGATGATTAAATGGAGTTCTAAACTATTGTGATTTATAATTGAACTGAAATTTTAAAAATGTTGCACATTAGTCCTAGTTAAATTTTGGATGGTATTGGAGCATATATAAGTTCATATATGATCTGAGAAATTACTTATTTGTTAATCATAAATTTAATTGATTATGTTGGACGATTTTTTTATTAAATTTGAGTAATAATTCCAGATTTATGTAGTATTCCATGTTTTTTTGAGTTAATCAAGGTAATTTGAATGTGTTCTATTCCAGCTACGATTGTAACACTCTGTAACTCGAGTCTGACGATCGAACCGGGTTATGGGTGTTACAAGTGCCGCCTGGAAAAGTGGTGACACCCAACTCTACTATCAAAATTAGGTTATTCCCATAATTAATCTTAAAGTTGGGTCATCTTTATAATTTTATAAATTTATAGGGTCAGATTCCTAAAAAGCCTAAAAGTAAGACTAAGAAGTTGATGAAGAGCCACCATTCGAGCATCTACAACTAACCCACTTTCTAGGAGAAATTGCTAGTGGCCAGTGAAGGTTCAAGGACAACAAATATTGTCATATGTCCGTCACAACTTATGCAGATAGTGAAAATACCTACAAAACAGATCTACAAATTGAAAAGAGAGAAAGGATGTGGAGTGAATAAGAAGAACAAAGAAAGAAAGGATTGGTGGGAGTAGGGTGAGCAAAATTCGACTTGTCTTGAAAAAATTGAAAAAAATTCAAATTTCGATATATTTGAATCGAGTTAATCAAATCAACTTGAATTTTTTTCTTCAAATTTCAAGTTCGAGTCGAGTTAAATTTTCGAATTCAAATTAACCGAATATTAAATTATAATATTTTAAATTTATATTATTAATTAGTTTTACCCCCATACATTTTTACTTCCCCCCTCCCCCATCTGCCTTACCCACCCTTTACCTCTAAATCAATATAGTCCTCCAAAAAATCCCTAAATGTTTCCCCCATCTTCTTCTTCATCTATTTGACAGTTCCCTCTATCTTCTTCCTTCATTACTGCTTCGTCCAGCTCCTACACTTACCAAGCTAAGTTGTATGTTGTATACGGTTGTCTTAGAGCTAAATTGTTATAGTATTGTGCATATTGAGTGTTTTTTCCTTATTAATTTTCTATCCCTTTGTTTCATCCTCTTCTCTTTCTCATCTGTGATTGACTTGACTATGCCTTGGGATATTATTAACGTTGTTTTTTTATCTTTTGTGTTTTGACAAAAGACTTGTAGGGTGCTTGGTTCCATATATCATCTTAAAGAAGTCATTGTTGGTGGCCACCGCCAAGGTTCTTTTGTGAGGGGCACCTTCTTTTGTGATAGTTAAAACTTGTGATGATGATTAAGAAAAGGCATAGTAAGAGAGAAATGAGATGGAGATTGATTTGGGTGTTAATGTGTTTGTGTAATAGCCTTAACTTATATCTGTCGTCAGATTAGGGTTCGAAGCATTACCGTACAAACAAAACATTAGAACATACACTTTATACATCATCGAAAACATATTATAAAACATTCATTCACATACATATCATCCCTAAATCAAGTCTCGAGGCCCTAGAAACACCTTAAAACAATTCGGGACTAAATTGGAAACATTTGGAAAGTCTAAGAAAAAGTTAGAAAATTTTGAATATAGGGGTCACACGGACACACGGCTAAGACACACGCCCATGTCTCTGGCCATGTAACCTTCAAACTAAGGGCACACGGTCATGTCCCAGCCTGTGTCCTCACTCGTGTAACTCTCTAAGTAGGGTCACACGACTGTGTCACACGCCCGTGTGGCAGGCTGTGTAACTTTTGAAATAGCCCCACACATCTGTGTGCTAGGCCGTGTAACTAACTGACTTGCATGCAAAGGAACCTATAGGAGACACACAGCCGTGTCGCTAGGCCGTGTGTCACATACGGCTGAGTCACACGCACGTGTCTCATACCGTGTGGACATAAATTTGACCAAAATCAAGCCATTTCCAACACCAATTCATGCATACACCTATAGGCCTTTTGTACATATAATCAATACATCAAAATCTTACCAAAACATACATATAATAACCAATTCAAGAGTCTTAAATCAACTAACCAATATGCCATTCAAGGCACTTCAAATACATTAATCCAAAACTTACCTAAACATGTATATGTTACCACATTTCAATCATCAACATCTAGCTCAATACCTTCCCAAAACATGCCATACCTTAACCATAAACAAACCAACTTAACACATACCATTTGAGCCATTCAAACACGCAAAAACATAGCCACATTGACACTAATTAGTAAGGCATCAAATGTACCAAACCAAACAACTTATACATACCAAGTCATCATCTAAACATTCAACTAAACATCATTATAAATCCACCTACACATGCCATTATAACCTTGGCCAAAACATCAAACACTACCGATATTTATATTGGATAGTTTAATAGATCTCTGACGCGCTTCTAAACCGATTGAGCTTCCGATAATCTATAAAACATAGGAAAGAAACTACTTAAACACATAATGCTTAGTAAGTTTGTATAACATAAACACAACTTACCATTCATTTGCATAATGTAAATAGCATAATTAAAGCATTAGCTAATACCATAAGCTTGGTACAATGCCTATACAACATCAACAAATAAACAAGTTAGTGCATTTATACATGGTTCAAATGAGTTCATCCATAACAAGTAACTTACATATTTGTTCATACCATTTAAGTCACCATTTCCTTGTCTTAAATACATGATATATTCCATTTGAACACTTACCATTTCCTTTCCTTTTCATACCCATTAAACCATCTAAAATATCATCGGATACTCGTGAAAGCTCACACAAAGTGTGCTTAAACATATAACTTTAACATTTCCTTTACATCGTTGCTCACACAAGTTATGAAATGGGCCTTCTCACACGAGCTGTGGAGTATCTGCAACAAATGCAGGACCTTTTCCATCAGTAGGACATTCAAGACCAACAACCGAAACATGAAATCCCTAATGACATGTCATTTATATCCAACGAATTCCTAAGGTTCAACCGGGACTCGATAACCGTCATAGCATTGCTTTGGATACACATTGTTCAATATCAGTATAAATACATATAACATAAAATTGAATAACATGAATATAGTAATCCGTACATACGAACTTACCTCGATGATTAAGGCATAAAAACAAAGTCGAACTAATTTGAGGCTTTAGCTTTTCCCCAATCTAGATTCGTACGTGGTCTATCTTGATCTAAATAGAAAATTTAAATCCATTTAATACTTCTATTATTCAATTCAGTTCACATTTCATATTTATAAGAAAATTACTATTTTGCCCCTAATATTGTAACTTTTCACAATTTAGTCCTTAAGCTCATAAATTGAAATTTAAGCATTTTAATCATTTTCTCAAGATAGAAGAATTCTATAGGGACTTAAATCAATCCATACAAATCGTAATTTCATAAATTTACCATGAAATTTTACCATTTTTACAAACAAGTCCCTAAATATAATTTTCATCAAAAATCACTTTACAAAACTTGTTTATTTATCAACAAGGACTCATAATCTATCATTAACGTCAAGAATCATACAAAATCATTCATGGCATAACCCTCAATCTTTAACGGGTTTCCAAATTAATCCCCAGGCTAGCTAGATTAAGCTAAAACGACTTCAAAAACATAGAAATCATTAAAAAGGGGCTTGAAAACACTTACATGCAAAAGCGAAAACCAATTGAATGATCAAACCCTAAAATGGATTTTTCCCTTTCAATATTTCGGTGGAAAAATAACATGAAGAAGATGATACATCTTTTCTTTACTTTAATTTTAAGTTTATTTATTAATTTACTATTTGAACCTTAGCTTTAAACTTAAAAATCACTTAATTTGTGTCTATAAAAGTCCACTAACTATTTGAATGGTCTAATTACCATCTAAGTCCACTCACTTTTAATTTTCATAGCCATTTTGCCCTTTTAACAAATAGAACTCCACTTTTGCACCTTTTATGATTTAGTCCTTTTTACTTAATTAATCATGCAAACATCAAAATTTCTTAACAAAATTTTAATACAGTACTACTAACACCCCATAGACATTAAAATAATAATAAAATAATATTCACTCATCAGATTTGTGGTCCCGAAATCACTGTTCCAATTTCACTAAAAATTGGCCATTACAGTTTGATTAACTTATTTGTCTTAATCTCTCATGATAAGTTACATGGTTGTTGCATTTTAAAAGAGTATGCAATTTGTGTTTATATTGTTGTCATTGTCTGCGATTAAAAAAGCTATGGTAGGTTTTGCTTCCTACTTTTAGTTACCACTGGAATTATTATCTACTAACCACAGATAGAAAAGTTGGCATTTGGCAATATGCCCCCACTGGAGCATCTTTGGTCATTTCTCTATGATCTGATGCACCATTTTACCTGCCATAAAAGCTAGTAAAAATTAGACAAAAAAAAAAGCCAGTAAAACGATGCACTTTTATAAATTTTCATTTTCTAATGTGTTTCTAATAAATAAGTCAAAGAAGACAATAGAGTAGTCAGTTTCATCCATGATTAGTAGTTTGGTACTATTTTTAGTGCCAATAATTTCCTACCTTGTGTATCTTATTTTCAAAATAGAATTAATAATGTTGTTGAGTTATATTTCCCAATTAATTATTGTAAAATTTAAAACTTGATTTTTTTTTTTTGAAATCTTGTTACATATGACTTTTGCTTACGTTTTCGAATATAATCTTGTTGTGTTGTTGATGTTGTTTACTTAAACTCATGTTGTGTTGTTTTTATTTGTTCACTTGTTTACTTCAATTTTTTTTTTTATGATCATGTTTATAACTTTAAAGAAAAATATTTTCAAAAAAAAAATACATAAAATAAACAACACCAAAGTCATTTTTTTAAAATTTAACTCAAATAAATATATTCGATTCAAATTTCATCTCACTTAACTCGATTCAAGAAATTTTCAAATTTAGATAAGATGATAAAATACGACTCATCAACTCAATTAACTCAAAAAATTTTCATTCAATTCGATTCGATCGAATACTCACCTCTAAGTGGGAGAAAGGGGGAAAAAGATAGATAGTAGCAAACCTAAAAGTTAGCCCTAACACTAGACAAAACAAGAGAGAAAAAATAAATGGCTTAGAAAAAAATAAAAATAAAAATTAATTTAATTTATCATGGAAGTGCAAATTCAACTAAAACACAAATGCTGAAGAGATTTATATTTCGTGGAAGAGAGTTAAATAATTAATTACAAATATAAAATTTAAGTTTATTTACATTAGGTTAAGGGTAAAAAAAACTGCAAAAAATTAATTGAGCTCTTATAAAAAAAATTCAATTGAGCTTTCAATGGCTCAAAATATAATTAATTGACTATTTTCGTTAACAAAAACTGTTAGTTGACCAGTTTAATGGTTAACTTTGTTGATATGATTGACGAAAGTCATCAGAAAGTACTACGTGGTATGTTGATATTGCATGATATCAAAAAAAATAAAAAATTAATTAATTAAAATGTAATATAATATATGTTCATATTCAAATAAATCTTTACGACAATATGTCCAAATTCATTTCAGATGAGTACAACTTCAAAAATTATAAAAATATCAAATGTCTAAAAACTCAAAAAATAATTTATTAGAAAAAATGTTAAAAATAATTATTAGAATTATATTAAAAATAATTATTGAGGCTGCTATATGGACAATTCAGTGTGCTATATAGTTCTGAAAAAATAAATTTAGTTTTTACACATTTGATATTATTATATTTTTTTAGAAAAATAACTACATATTATTATTATTATTATTATTATTATTATTATTATTATTATTATTATTATTTGATAAGAAAAACAACTTCACTAGTTAGAAAAGATTGCGGGTGCCTGAAGTATTGAAAACAAAAGAGGGAAAAGATACAAGACATTGCATAAAGTTTCAAAATCATAGCCGAAATCTGTAGCCATTATCACTACCCTTAAAAATGTTTTAGCTCTCTTGCAAAGCTTTTCAAACTCTACAACACTGAATGCATTTGCTTTATTTTCTCTTTCGGTAGAAGAGTGAAAAAGACAAAAGAGAGGAATAAGGAAGCAAATTTTGATATGGGTTTTGAGTTTGTGGACTGTAGTTGTCATTGATTTGAGCCGTTCTGAAGTTGGAATGCAAGTAGGGTAGAGCATTTTTCGGTTATAATCGACTTCGATTAATTTAGGATAAGTGGGGTGAAATGATTTAGGATTGTTTATTTGGTTTGGTCGGTCAGTTATCCATTATAATAATTCATAATCCAATCCACCGATTTAATATTAATAATTTAAAAATAAACCCAACCCAATAATTTTTATCTAACATAGCCTAAGCTAAACCCATTTAAGTGTAACCCATTTCAAATCATAAGCGCAGTAAATTTTTGGTTAAGTCCAACTGACCACTAAGGATTGATATTTTCTAGTCATTAAGGATTCAATTGAATGCCATTTTTTTATAAATATTGAATTAATTTTTTAATTTTTTTGCTAAAGACTTTTTTAACCCTTAAGAGTTTATATTAAATAATAATTATTTAATGATTTATATTTTAATGTTTCATCTAAGTAAATATAGTTATGATAAATTATATAAAACATGAGGTAAATTAAGATACAAAGAAAATACAATGTCAAAAAAAATTTATAATATAATATAATAAATATAATATATGAATATATGACATTACACAAATATCTTCAACATTATAAATTAAGACTTGATACAAATACAATATAAATATACCATTCATGTTACATATGAAATGAATTGATATATAACATCATAACAACTTATAAAAAATTATTAAAATATAGTAAATGAAATGGATTTAAATACATGATTGGTCCAACCCTCTAAATAACATGAACGAATATATTTGAATACAAATTCCAAATAATTTAGATTAATTTTATCACATCAGGTTAAAAGAAATAGAGATAAAATATAAATTATTTTAAAAAGTATAGTAAGAATAGGGTAAGCGAACTTAGAATTCCTTAAAAAAAATTTGATAAGAAATTAATGAAAATATACCATTAGACTTAATGGTTAGGTGACAGGTAAAATTAAGGTTCAAGGTTTGAACCCCATTAATTGCATCCTTGTTGAATTTTTTTTTTTTTTAATTTTCCCTAATGCTTAGCCAACACACTTAAAAATAATTTTTTTTAAAGGCTTATATTAAGAATGAGTTTGTATCTTATCAAGAATGATTTTTAAAAAAAATTTTACTGAAAAAACCCATGCTAAAAAAAAAACCTTTTTGAGCATGGGTTTTTCTAGTCCAAGTGTATCTTATCTTTACCATGAATTATTTTCTTTGGTTAACAATAATTGTATTTTTACCAATATCTGCATGTTCTTTACTTTTCTTTCCTCCTCATAAAGGAAATAAGCTAATTAAGTGGTATACAATATGTATATGCATTTTCGAACTCCTTCTAACAACTTATGCATTTTGTTATCATTTCCGATTGGATGATCCATTAATCCAGCTGGCGGAAGATTATAAATGGATAATTTTTTTATTTTATTTTTACTAGAGATTGGGAATAGATGGACTTTCTATAGGGCCCATTTTACTAACAGGATTTATCACCACTTTAGCGACTTTGGCGGCTTGGCTAGTTACTCGAGATTCGCGGTTATTTCATTTCCTGATGCTAGCAATGTACAGTGGTCAAATAGGATCATTTTCTTCTCGAGTGGTTCAATGGTTAAGACTTAGCATCCCTTTTGGTCCCAAGTTTGAAACCACTTGTGCATTTTAAGTCAAAATATTTTATTTTCTTATTTTTACCCTTATAAGGTACTGGATTTTCAAACCAAACCCTAACCAAAAACTGTTATTTTAATTTAATCCTTAATTTAAATCAACCCTAACTCTAAACTAATTCCTAATCCTATTGCAAGTAGTGAACAAAATTTTTATAAATAGCCAATCTTTTCAAAACCTAGATTTCATACTTAGAAGATTTTTCAAGAAAAGCTCTCAAAATTCCCTCTTCTTCATTACTGAAACCCTCATTGCAATTAGGGTTCTTAAAAGATTTCAAGGTTTTCAATTTCATCCCTCTCCTCCTAGTCATTGTCAATTTCTTCATCCAAAAATTAAGGCTTTTGTGTCTTTAATCAAGTGTGGGATCTAACTTAGACCATTGTGTATGATTAATTAATTAGAGTAATTTGTTATGTAAACCCCCATACATGCAGAATCCATGTATGTGAACTATCATGCAATCCCTTAGTGAATATTGTGCAATCCCCTAAGTAAATGATTAGGCGAACTCTTATATAAACATATATACGCAAACTCTGTCACAAATTGATATGCGAACTATAACCGATATGTGAACCTACATGCAAACACTTATGGATTTGGTATGTGAACCCCCATATGTTTTAATTTGTGAACCCTAATATGATTTAGTATGTGAACCCCCATATGTTTTATTATATGAACCCTTATGGATTTAAATGTGAACCCTTATGTGATTTATTATGCGAACCCTCATGTGATTTAGTATGTGAACCTTATATGCGAACCATGTATGTGTGAACTCTACATGCAAACTTTGTGTGTGCAAACCCTATATGCAAACCTGTTATGTAAGTGTTAGTTGAACTAGCATGTTAACAACCTATTGTCATTATATCGATACAAGTTTTAAGTTTGAAATTGATATGAATGAATGTATGAATATATGCTTTTAGATGATAGTATGAAGTAAATGAATGTGCTTGACAAGCATAGCATTGATTATTGATAAATAGCATGACATGTTGAGTTTATGTGCATGACTACATAAAATTTGGGTATGGAGGACAAAGGAGTTTCGTAGGAGAAAGTGACAATTTAAGACAACACCGACAGTCAGTACTGCACAATGTAGGCGACAATGTCATCGAAACCGGATAAACTGAGATGGTAGTTTAAAAAGCCATCAAAACTGGGCAATCGGAATGGTAAGTTATTGTAGTAAAAGTCATCGTCACAGATGACAAGTGAACGACCATCGTCACCGGGAAATTTGAGATATTTAGCTATTGATATGTGTTTTAGAGTGTCAACTGATGCTCGAGGGCGGATAGGATGGATGGGTGGAAATTTAAAATTATAATTGCATTGCATCATGAAACATAATTTGTACATGCTTTGATTTACTGAATGTTCTTTACATTGTGCTTATTTTGCTATGATGCTATAAATTGAATGATGTACCGTTTGAATAATTATATGTAATGGTTTAAAATTTAGACTCACATTAGGTTGTCATAAGCTCACCCTCCCTTTTCCTTAGCTTTCAGGGAACGCAAAAAACTAGAACTCAGAATGGCAACGGAGGAACCTCGGACTAGCATATCATTTATTATTATTATTATTATTATTTTCCATTGAATTTTTCTTTAATCATTTTATTGGTTTGTTTATCATGTTGTAAACTATTATTTGTTTATTTCTTTCGTAACTGTGGTTTGGGATTATTTAACTTATAAAGTTTTAAGCATGCCATTTAGTTATTTATCTAAGTATTGCATGCTAGTTGGTTTAGAAAACAAATACTCCTATTATGATTTTCTGTTGCTTTGCAAAATACTTAAAGTTTTGATAAGTCTTTTTAAACCTTAATTGTTTTCTCAAAAACTTTATGTTAATAATATTTTAATTAGATTACTAAGTAAAGTTGGATTGATTAAATTAATGTTTTTCCTAAAAACAAAAGAGCAATTTTTATACAAATCAACTCAAGCAAACGAATGGCTTTACTGGATCACTTTAGTGATCAATGTAATGCTTTCGACCAACCTAAAACTCCTAACCTGGGTCGAGGGTGTTCCAAACTTGCTAGTGATGGAATGGGTAACTTGGTTTAAGTATATTACTAGAAACTTTGTTACAAATGTAAGCATGTGAAAATTGCATATTTAAATTATAAATTTGTGCTTAAAAATAACATATAATAAATAATAATATATATGATTTAAAAATAATTAATAATAACACATTAAATATATATGATATTAAAATTAAAATAAATTAAATTGTAAGTAAAACAAATTTTAAACTTATGAATACATCATATTAAGTATACAAAATAAATAAAATTATTTGTCATGGTGTTCTCATCAATTTTAAGTTAGTCTCAAGTTAATTTGTGACTTCATCTCGTTTAACAATATTATTAATATATACAAGTGATAGAGGTAACGTGTGCATAACAAAATTAAAATGTACTATAAAAATATCAAAATAAAATTTGGGTTGGGTGGTAAATATAAAGTTTCACTAACCTAATTAACATGATTTCAAATCTCATTGTAGGCATATTTTTATTGTTTTTAAATAAAAAAACTAAAGTATGCTTTAATAATACTTTAAATCTAAATGAATATTAAAGTAATTTCTCTAACTGAGTTGGGACCCAATTGATGGATAACACCATTTAACTGAAAACCTTTATAAATAGTATAGATTTAAAAATTCAAAATAAATTAAGTAAAAATATCGAATTGACATACGAAATTGGTTGAATTAGCAAAATAGGCTTTTTTTTTAATTTAGGGAAATAGATTGTTCTTGGAGAGAGTGTGTGAAAGCGTGTCCAGCTGAACGCGTTTTGCCTTTAAGTTGCATTTTTTTACTTTTCTATTATAATTAGTTTCTTTGGTCAAATGGTTAAAGGTTAGTGGTTTTGTCCTTTAGTCGTGGGTTTCCCACTCACATTCATATTTTTTTTTTATTTCATGTTGTTTCAAGCTTTTTATTATTTTTTATTAATGTTTTTAACATATTAGCTCATTTGGTTAAATGGCTAAATAATAATGGTTTTATCCTTGAGTTTTAGGTTCAATTCTTTTTCTAAACACATTTGTAATTTTTATTTCATGTTTTTTCAATTTTTTTATTTTTTATTAATAAATATATTTTTTTAAAAATATTTTTAATTCATTCTTTTTAATTAATAACTCTTTTATTCATAAAATTAAATAATAAATATGTAATTATATAATAAAAATATATATTTTACATATATCATTATGTTAAAAATATTTGAAATTAATAACTCCTTTATATATAATATAAACAACAACTAATTTTTTTTATATATTTTTCTTTATATATAATATTTATATGTCAAATATTTATTTCTCCACGTATATTGTGGGTACGGTGATTTCTAATATTATAAAATGAAATAATTATTATTTTTATATGTAATATATTTCAAATATCACATCTACATTGTGGGTATGATATTTCAAATATTTTTATATGTGAAATATTTCAATTAATTATTTTAAATACCATTTTGTTTATATGTGAAATATTTTAAATACACATACAAAAATATATAATACTAAAATTTACTACACTCATGATATGGATTGACAAATAAATATTACACTTATAAAAATTTTATTTACTAAAAATAATTATATTTGTAATAATTATTTGATTTTATAAATAAAAGAGTTCTTAATTAAAAAGATGAATTAAAAATTAAAAATTAAAATAATAATATATTTATTAATTAAAAATAAAAAAAGCTTGAAATAGCATGACATAAAAATTAAAAATATGTTTTGAAGAGGAAATAAACCTGAGACTCAAGGAATAAATCATTATTATTTAACCATTTAACCAATGGAGCTGATATGTTAAAAATATTAATTTAAAATAAAAATATCTTAAAGCAACATGAAATAAAAAATATAAATGTGAGTGGAAGAGGAATCGAACCTAGGACTCAAGTAAAAAACTACTAACATTTAATCATCTAACCAAAGAAACTAATTATATTAAAAAAATCAGAAAATGCGATTTAAAGGGAAAGCGCACCTAGCTACTATGCAAAAAGCGTTATACACTCTCTCTTCAAAAATAGCCTATTTCCCTAAATTTTAAAAAAATGACCTATTTGAACAATTTAATTTTTTTCTGCATATTTTGTTAATTCAGCCTTATATATAACATAACGAAAAAAATGAAATGACACCACAACCACCATCTTTTATTGTTTTAAGTTTATTTTTTTATTCTATTTTCCTTTGAATAAAATTTCCATTCAATAACTTCTTTGGTTTCTTTTTTAGTAGCTTTTTTTATATATATTATGCATGTCTATTCTACAGTCCATGTTCAAGGTTTGTGGCTACCCCTCCCAACAATGATCTGAGTAGCTAAATTTAATCTAGCCTAAGGTTGACAATATTTGATGTTAAAACTATGAGATCCAAAACTATGATTCGCTCTTCACCTTGGTATTCACTAGTTCTCTAGTTTAGGAGGTAGACTAAATCACCTTATAACATTGTCTTAGCATATGAAGGGCGCCTTTTGGTTCGATATTGGACAACATGCTGTTGGCGAATCGATACAATCCATAATTGTTGTATTCGTTCCACCAAAGAACAAATTGATGTACCAATTGCGTGAGTGGTTGGATTCGTTAAGGAAGTTATCAATCAAGTTTAAATGACTTACGTAGTTGAGGCCGTTGATTTGAGTTAGGTTCTTCTAGTTCACAAGGCTACCAAGGAATTAAATCGTGGAAGTTGCCTTCAAGGTTATTCACTTGGAAAGGGTTAGTTGTCGGGCTATTCTCATAGTTAGTTTATCACTAAAAAGTATTGGAGGTTTGAGGTTGTTCTTTGATATATAATTGACTTATCATTGAGTAGAATGAAATTCATAATCTGTGATCAGTTCAGAACCAAAACCAAAGTTGTGTCTAGGGCTAAAGTTCTTAATATATTGGTTGTGTAACCTCTACAACCTAGCCTAGACGTTAGACCTGAGTTCGGAAGACTAAATTAGCCATTAAGATGGCCCAACAAGGTTACTGGAGTTTTTAAAAAAGTTTATTTAAAACATTTATTTAATTTTAGTAGAAAACTTGGTTTTGATGCCGATTTATTATATGCCAATGTTCTAATTATCTTCTAGCAGCAGAAAAGATGGTATTTGCTTAAGTTTTTAATAAAAATCGGGTTTATGCATAATCAATTAATAATGAAAATTTAATGTCCTAATTAAAATCATAATTAAATACCACGCAACAATAAAAGCATCATAAGTCCTAAATCTCATGCAACAGATAAAATAAAACATCACCTTCTTTGAATAATAAAATAAATCAAAAGATTAAGCTTAAAATAACAGAAAATAAAATGGATTGTGCTGAGTCTCTCTGGATGTCATGCTCGCATCCTAACCTAGTGGGTTATTTGTAATGATGAAATTAAAGGGGGAATGAGCTTTGACGCTCAGTGTAAGTCCATTCACAACAAAATCAATGCGACACTTATTAGGACACATTTATTAACATTGCACAGAATAATCAAAGATAGCAATTCGGTTCATAATATCGATTTTTTCAAATGCAACCATCACTAATATATCAAAAATCACAATAATAGTTTTCAAGATAGTCAAATCATCAGAATTGCCACAATAATCATATTTCATGCATATACACACATATATATATATAGGTTCACCCATATGTATCATAACATGATTTTTAGATTTGTATGCACATGATTTAAATGATGCCATACAGATTCAGGTTTTAAACAAAATAATTCCTACCCCATTGCTACACACCATAGTAGGAGTTCCCCAGAACTCCTTTATCTTTACGCCACATTGTGGAAAAACCACTACTAGTTCGTATATAATAATTGCAATTTAGTTGTGGACATATAGTGAGTCCTCACGGTTGGAATTCATTTTTGGCTGTGGGTTCACAGCAAAATTCCTGCAGATAAAACCTATTTTTTGGTTATAGATTCTACAACATAAACCCATCATTGGAATTGGTCTTCGGCTGTGGATTCACAACAGTACCCACAGATGGAATCTTCTATTTGGCTGTGAATACAAATCATTTTGCATATAAGAACTAAAGCATGGTTATGCTCTGAAATTGCCATTTTTCTTGCAGATATATTGCTTGATCTTCATCTTTAACACCCCAAAATTTTAGAATTTAATTGTGAGAATCTAAAGTAATTTAATTTTTGTATCTCTAGTTATGTGCTTTGCTTTTGTGTTTAGGGTCTGAAGTTCGAGTTGCATTGTTAAAAGTTTTGGTTTTTTTTTAAGACAACCCTTATCCATGTGTTACGTAGTTAAGTGCAATTCTGTGTAAATTTGTGCCAAGAATGAGCCTGGTAGTTAACTGGTTAAGCATCTATCTGTATTCTATCTGGTCTCGAGTTTGAATCCCACTGTACGCGTTAGGAGAAATTTTTTGCTTGTTGCCGGAAAACTAGATGGTGGTTAATACAAAAACTTAAACGTTTATTCTTTGGTTTTCCTAACATGCTCTTCTCCCTCTTCTTTCATTTTTATTTATTTTTCTTTTTCTTTGTGCTTCTTCGATTCCTTTTCTTGATTGTGTTAGGCAAGTGAATAGCAGAATTAGTAAGAACTTTAATCAATTGGAAGATTTATGTGTAAGTTCTGTCAGAATCCTTTAATTTCTACGAAGTTTCGTTAGTTTCTGTTGCATTACAAATTGGGAATTTCTGATTTGTTATTCGTAAACTCTTTGATAATTAGTTGTTTTGCTTCTTTAGGCATGAGTACGGAGGGAAGTGATCATACGCGAGTTGTGCCGATTTAGCGTTGTCGAATTATCGATAAGCGCTCGTCATCGAAAGTTAACGTCGAAGTTTCGACATGTTTGCTTGAGTGTTAATGTACGTTGATTCATGGTTATAATTGTTAATTAGTTGTGGAATGGTTAAATTAGGTTCCGGGATCTCTCTGTGTTGTCTCTACTTCAAAGTCTTTTCAAGTGCGTGCCGAAAACCCTATTTTTTCATGAATTTCAGTCGCAGGAAAACATGGCTGTCGACACTACACGGCTAGGCACACAAGTGTGTGTCTAGGCCGTGTGAGCCACAGAGCCATGTAACAGGCCATGTGGGTGGCCTTGTAACTCACTGTTCATCAAATTGGGGCCACACGGGCAAGGCACACAAGCGTGTGTCCAGGCCATGTGTGGCGATATTAGTGCAAGGTTCACACGACCAACAGACACGGGCATGTGTCTAAGCAGTGTAACTCTCTGTTCATTGTCTTGGTGCCACACGGGCAAGGACACGGGCATGTGTCCAGGCTGTGTAACTCTCTGTTTATGATTTAGGACCATACGACCAAGAACATTGGCGTGTGCCCAGGCCGTGTGAGGCATATGGGCAAGGACACCGGCATGTGTCCAAGCTGTGCAACTCATTGTTTATGTTCTGAAACCACACGGGCACGTGTCCAGGCCATGTGAACCACATGGGAAAGGATATGGGTGTATGTCCAGGCTATGTTGCATATAAATCGGGTTTGAATCTTGTTTCTCTGAGGCCATGTGTGTGGCCAACATTGATTCTAACCTCATCAAAGTATGAATAATCTGAATTCAATTGTATGAGGGCCCTCTGATGCCTATGATTGACATATGTATAGCATAACCGTATCTGTACTGTGATAGCTATGTTTGATATTGAACTGCTCTCTGTAAATATGGATATTTGTATATTGCATATGTATGGGTTGAGATATTGAGAAGAAGGAAGTACTCTTCTTTGAACTAGTGGCTAAGCCACAATGTGGATAACTCTGAATCTGGCGCTTTGACGTATTTTGAATTGGTAGCCAAGTTGTGACTCTGTAAACGTGTCAAACAGACAATATATGGTGTATAGTGTAACACCCCTTACCCGTATCCGAGGTCAGAACAGGGTACGAGGCATTACAGAACATAATCGTAAACAAACATGCAAATCTGAGCCATAAAATTCCATTCTCTATAAAAACATTCATACACATGCATGATGTCCCTTGAACGGGCCTACGAGGCCCTAAACGTGCTTTGAAAGTAGTTAAGGACTAAACTGAACACTTTAGAAGTTTTGGGAAAACTTAGAAAAATTTTCCATGAAACCCGGTCACACGCCCGTGTACCCTGGACACGTCTGTGTCCTTAGGCTGTGTAACTCTCTGACTATGACGTCAGCAAGCAAATCGGACCACACGGCCAAGCCACACGCCCGTGTGCTAGGCCATGTGACGAATTAAATTCTCATGAAAATGCTACAGACTCCACACGCCCTGGGTACATGACCATGTCCCCAAGCCGTGTCCCCCACACGACTGAGACACACGGCTGTGTCTCCACCCGTGTGGCCAACACTTAGGCTATCTTCCAAGCCTTTTTGCTGCCTTAATCTTTCACAAGCTTAACCATTTTAAAGACACATATTATAGCATAAATTAATGATTTAGCATGCCTCACTAAGGCACGTTTTTAACAACCAACCATAACATATTACCCAATAATTAATCTCTACTTATTCTTCAAATGTCCATGTTCAATCATTAACAACGTAATGCCAATTTACGCGTTTATTCCATAGCCATGACCACATCAAATTGTCCTAAATCATTCATCATATACATGTTCCATACATTACCCATTCATAGCAGACAAACATAATCACATCACAAAGCATTAGCACACTGCATGGATAATTTGGCTTACAAGCCACAATTATTATAAACCACCTCTCATGGCTATATACAATAAATCATTACAAGCCAATACATTTGACTATTCATAAGAACATATATCATAAAAACTAAGTCTCTATACATGCCACTCACTTGAAAATGCTTAACACACACACACACACACACACACACACATATATATGTCAGCTCCCCATGTTGATAACTTGATAGTGTGACGCTGCCTCTGACGATCTCCAACCCCGAGCTAACCTGTCAACACTAAAGAAATGAAAAGGAGGGAGTAAGCTTTACACTTAGTAATTCCATATGAAAATAATAAGTAACATGCTAACATGCTTCTTTAGATAATACAACCATAATTGCACTTATATTTATATTCTGGTCATGCTGTCTTCTTGAGTCATAGTTACCAAATTATTTTTATCTGGAGCTACGAGACTCTAAATTAAGATCCGCTCATTTTTCCTAAAACTAGACTCACATATCTTCGTATCATAAAATTTTTAGAATTTTCTATCCAATAAGTAAATTTTATTCTTTAAATTCTCCCCCATTTTGCTGTTTGACAGCTTCGACCTTTCTTCACTAACATTTATTTATCTCTTAGTACAGGATTCGGATAATGTTTCCGTCTTTTATCTTAAAAATAGACTCATTAAGGGATTATTAATATGAATTCTAACCTATAATTATATTTTTACAATTTCTAGTGATTTTCCCAAGTCAGAATAGGGGATTCCAAACTTATTCTGACTCTATCTCACAAGAATTCAAATATCTCATAATATTAAATTCTTCTGCTTATACCGTTTCTTCTATATGAAACTAGACTCAATAAGATTTAATTTAATATTTAATTAAGCCTTTAAT
The DNA here is from genome assembly GCA_025698475.1 of Gossypium anomalum. Classification (NCBI taxonomy): domain Eukaryota; kingdom Viridiplantae; phylum Streptophyta; class Magnoliopsida; order Malvales; family Malvaceae; genus Gossypium; species Gossypium anomalum. The sequence continues at coordinate 27,362,208 of CM046966.1, forward strand.
TCGACTTAAACCATTTTTGGTGATTTTTCAAAGTCCCATAATGACTGCTGTCCAAAACTGTTTTAATGCAATATAATGATAACCACCATAAGTTCCTTTTCAACTAATCATGAACTCACCATTCATGATTCCATGTTCAATTTCACAATGTAAGCTAGCATGATATTGCAACAAAATGTATAATCATAATTCGTACATCTTAGCTCACCAAGGTCCCAACATTTCAAGGTCTCAATAAGCGTAAGCTTAGTGTACAGACCTGTACCATACATTCTAAATCATTTCATTCCACCTCTTAACCCAAAAATCTTGAATTGCCCATTGAACCACCCGGAATACTAAAGGATGCTCGGGATTATCATACACCAATTAGAATACCAAAGCCATGTCCCATACATGATCTTACATGGATCCACATATCGTTGCCATATCCCGGATATGGTCTTATACAAGGTCTCATGTCAGTGTCGATGCCATGTCCCAGACATGGTCTTATGCTAGCACACATATCATTGCCGATGCCATGTCCCAGACATGGTCTTATATTGGAACACATATCATTGCCGATGCCATGTCCCAGACATGGTCTTACACTGGCACACATATCATCGCCTATGCCATGTCCCAGACATGGTCTTACACAGGCACATATATCATTAATCACAGTGTCATGATATCCAAGTCCTAAGTATTCCTTCGGTCACCCGAGGCTTCCGAGATACAAGGCTATCGCCAAACTTTCATTGAATCAACACAAGCCAATTTCATTAGGTCATACATACATGTATCATACAAGTCAAACATTAAACACCTATTGATCACAGTATTATTGAATTACTTACACACAACTTACTTTTGAAATCTCATTGTATACATCTGTATTAAAAATCATTTAATTTATGAGACAATAATATAATTACAATTCAAGTATGTCATTGCATTATTACCAGACCTCGAATCCGAGCACGACTAATTATTCTATTTTAGTCCATAATCTCGTATCTTCCCAGTTTAAGCCCAAATCTCATTTTCCTTGATCTAAAATATCACATTTAGCTTAATTATTAGTCACATTATTCATTGTGACCAAAAAATCTTATTATGGCAAAATTATGTTTTTGCCCCTAAACTTTGTCATATTCACACTTTTGCCCCTAGGCTTGTAAAATGATTTTTATTCAATTTTCTTGCATTTTAAGCCTAGCCGAATCATTTTCATAGCTATAGAAGCCCCTAATTTCAACTAAATCACCCTTTTATGACCAATTTTATAACTTTTACAAAACGATCATTTCAAACGTTTTTATCAAAAATCACTTAGTAAAAGTCATTCCTCTAACCATAAACATGCATAATCTACCATTAAACCTCAAAATACCAGCATGTCACTCATGGGTAAATTTTTAAACATAAATCCTAGCTCAAAATAATGGTAGAAATAGGTAAATCAAGTTACCGAGACTTAAAAAACGTAAAAAAAATTAAAAATGGGGCTCGGGATCACTTTCAAATGAGCTTGGAAGATTGAACCAAACCTTAACCATGGCTTCCATGGTATTTTCGACTGCATGAAGAAGATGGCCATGAATTTGGCTTATTTTCCCTTTTTATTATTTTAATTGTCAAAAGACCAAAATGCCTCTAAATTAAAAATATTCTATTTCATCTATTTCATGTCTATTTTTGTCCAAAAAATTAACCAATGGTCTAATTACCATTTAAGGACCTCCAATTTAAAAACTCATAACAATTGGACACCTTTAACATGTAGAACTCAACTTTTACACTTTTTACAATTTGGTCCTTTTGGCCAAATTGAGTTCCCAAACGTCGAAATTTTCAAACGAAATTTTCACAAAATCATCCCGTGAAATTTTAGACCATAAAATATAATAAAAATTAATTTTCTTATGTCAGATTTGTGGTCTCGAAACCACTGTTTCGACTAGGCCCAAATTTAGGATGTTACATATAGGGTTGGATGGGCATCGAATGCCTTTAATGGTGTGTTGGGATGGTCGAAGATGGTTTGTAGAGGTTGGGGGTAGGAAAACTTGCATATGAAACTGATTTGCTCTATAAATAAAATCAAACTGGTTCTGCTTCTGTAACAAAACTGCTCTGTATCTGAACTGGAGTGACTTCTGTTGCTTATTTGAATCTTGGGATTTGAGAATAATCTTTCAATTGTATTTCATTTGATTGAATTTCTTTTATGCAATGAGTTCAAAACTCACTCTGTTATTGATTGGATTTTAGGTGGTTCTCAGACTTGAACGAGTCGGCGCTGCAGGATCTCGGTCAAGCTTTTATCGTTTTTCTAAATACTACTATTAGGAAATTTCATTTTCTAAGATATTATGAAGTTTGGAAAGATTTTATATTTAGTTCATTGCTGTGATTGTATGTTATGTAGTAAATGGTTCATTCTGACTGCATTATAAATGCGGTGTTCTTAGTATCATTGATGTAACTTTCTAGACTTGGTTTGGACGTCTAGGCTGGATTAGGGTGTTACATCCTCTATACATATCACCCAACCCATGCAACGCATTAAGACATATTAAATATAATCTCATATAATGACATTTAATAAGCTAACATATGGCAAATCAATAGCAAAATCAACTTTTCATGTACTCAATTTGACAATAATATAGGGCTTGTCATTCGTACAACCGCAAGTATATAGATACAAAGGTAACATGTACTATTCATAATTCATACAAATATTCATAACTAAAAATAAAAAAAACTATATTAAATTGATCAATCATGGATTCTAGTATATCTCATATCATCAGGGACCTATTCGTATAATTTAATTCACTAAAAATAGTTTGAAACCTAGCCAGGGACTAATTTGATCAAAACATAAAATTTTGGGTCAAATTTATAAATTCTTGGTTCTAAGGGACATACGATCATGTGACCGGACTGTGTAAGAAGCCTTGGGCCATGTGGAAGGGGTGCACAACCGTGTGGCTAGGTCGTGTGAGAGATTGTGGCCGTGTGACATTTAAAAATTCAACCTATAGGAGTGACATGATCATGTGGTAGGTAGTGTGGGGGGTCCTAGGCCGTGTGAGAGGCGTAATCCTAGGGTTTCAGGGGTGGCTTGGCTGTGTATGGGATCGTGTAGTCCACATGAACGACCTAAATGCTTGTGTGATAGGCCATGTGATTTGGGATAGGTTCGGTTTTGCCTCGAGTTTCTCCATAAAAGAACACACACCTGACTTCTGGTGTTTGCACGATAATCCTCACATCCGAGTCTGGTTCGGGATACCTACAACGGGTCTTTTAATAGTAAGTAAGTAAGAATTAATATCGATTTTCAAGATTTATTGAAATCATCAAGATTTTCAAGAAAGATTCGTAAAATATCGTTTTATCGATCTTGAAATTGTTGAGAACAGGTACTCTATAGATATACGAGATCTAATTGTTAAGGTTTGGAATGGTATTCCTGATCTTGGTACGTTAGAGACAAAATTAATGGTGTTACGCTAAATCGATACGAATAACGGATTGAACGGGACTCAGTTTCAAACTTGGGATCAAAATAAAATTTCCAACAATATCAAGAAAATAATTGGAAAGGGGAAGATGTAGAAGAATAACGGAAGAAATAGGGAAAACAATTCTTGTTTAGGTTGAAAAAGAAAACCAAAAATTCTAATATGATTAGAAATGGAATTAAATGGCTAGGTTAAGCAAATTTTAGAGGGCTGATTTGGTAAATAAACCATTCTGCTGAAATTTAAAATAAAATGGAAGAAAATTAGCATGATTTGAACCTAAGTGCAAAGGGAAAATGTGTCAAGGCCTTACCATTTGGGCTATTTGCTCATACTTAATTATTTTCTACCACATTTAATATATATGCTAGCTTGATTTTGTTCCTTAGTTTCTGAAAATTAAAAGAGGAAAAATGATTAGAGTGGGGCTTAAATCTTAACTCTCTAGGGAGTTTATTGAGCTCTCTACCACTTAAACTAAAGCTTATTTCTTGATGATTTTATTAATTCTAACCCTATGATTTTGGGGATATTACAGGTTTAATTTATTTTTATACACCCCCTCTCTATTTTTCATAGGACTGCAAAAGTCGTGGATCTAAAATGACTCACAAAATGTTTTGGTTGTAAGAAATATCTAAATTAGTTAGGTCAATCTCTATGAGTCACCCCTACTCCCTATATTGAGAATTTATATCCTATTTAAGCGTAGTATTTCTATTTTTAGTGGATTCAACACCCACCATTAATTCCGGCAAAATTTTATAATAATATAGGTAGGGGATAAACTGTAAAACTAATTTAACCAAAGATATAATTTTTAAATATAATTATAATAATTAAGAAAAAAACAATTAACCTAATTTTTTTATGATGTTTAATTTTAACCCATTTCAATCTTTTAATTCGAAAGAAAAAGGGCTCAAGTATGCTTAAAACTCAGGTTCTTTTGGTCATTGCAAAATAACAATACCATATGAAATAAAGACAAAATTGTATGAGAAAGATAAGCCCGCGACGGTTGTAGTTGATGGTATGGGTTAATTGACTTGGTGGTGTTACGAGGATGGCTCACTCGTCAAATCAAGTGGCCACCTTATCACTCCATTACAGCTTGGTGCCAATGGAAAGATTAATGGGCTCCTTGCCCTGTCTGAAATGCCGCACTATAATTTAAATCACGCGCAACGTAATGTCTCCATCCATTTACGTACGACAAACAACCCAAAATGTCCATGGTTATAATCGTTAACTGTGATATGAAAACTGATCACGTGTCATGAATATAGATATGGGAGATATCAGTATCTTATAATGGAAATAAGCAATAACCATAAATGGGAATAAATAATTAAAACATAGGAGTAATATTCAAGAGAAATTGTCTCCGATGTCTTGTAAAAGCCGGTAAAGCTCATGGGGCTTGGAAAGCATGACCATATGGCCGGCTTCACTAATGACCTTCACATCTTTGGGCGAGTTTTGAATCATCAGCTGTTGAAACTCTTCCATCATCACTTTATCTCCTTCTAATTTAATGAAAACTCGATCCACGGACCCGAACTTTTCTTCTGTCAACAAATTCCCCGACACCAAATCTTCCACGAACAGCCCGCTTGGTCTCACCAACATTTTCCCCAACTCCAAATCCTGAAAGCTCTAACATCATTATCACATACAAGTTCTTGAAACTATATATATAGCCTTTATTAAGATCATGAGTTATGTTAACTTGCCTCTAATGGGCAGTGTTGATAAGCTATGGCCTTCATGAAGTTTGGACCAAAGAGAGCTGACGTTGGCGGCTTGTCCAGGCCATTACCAAATGTGAACTCACAATCCATCAAAAACTCCACTTTAGTCCTTTTGAAGTACTAAATCAACAAAACAAAAGGAAAATTACCTTGCTATATTGATCATGTACAGTTAAATTAGCAATAACTAATTAGTAGGGTAGGATCGATACTTCTTGTATGAGAGTCGCTGGTGGAGAGCTATGATGAGGCATATATGCTGCGATAAAAACTGCAACCGAAATTTTCTTGGGAAACCTTTCCATGGCTAGAGAAATGCATAGACCGGCGTAGCTGTGACCCACAAGAATGACCTTCCGATCTTGTTCATCAGGAAGAGAAGCAAAGAAATCCATCAATGGCTGCAAGTAATCTGAGAAAGAAGTAACCTCGTCGAGCCGCTTTGGATCAACCCCGGAAGCACCAAGGTCCAAGGCCGTGACTTGATGACCAGCCGTTTTAAGGAGATTCACTACCTTGTACCAACACCAAGCTCCATGACAGCTTCCATGGATTAATACAAAATGCTGTTTTCTCTCCATTTCTAGTCTCTTGTTAGTGTGTTGTGTTTGCCATTAATGCATTTCTTCCTTTAAATGGACTTCTGTTATCGCATAGGCATATCTATCTATACTTATAATAAGCCCTACTAGGCTGGTGTTTAGAGGCGGAGGCCTAGGGCGGCCTTAGCCCTTAAAATTTTGGGAAATTTTTATTTTTTCTAAAACTTTAATTAGACCCTCAAATTTTTTTTTAAATTTCTCATTAATTTCACAAAAAATTAATTAGAGCACTCAAAATTTTTTTAAAAAATTCTCATTAAATCCTAAAATCTTTAAAAATTTTACTAGGCCCCTAAAATTTAGTCCCAAGATCTATCACTATCGATGTTACGAGTCAATCGAACATTAATTCAATTGCAAAATTATTAAATACTCTTTAATATACAAAGTAACAGATACTAATACGAAGGGTGTTTTTGAATTTTTTTTATTTTTAATAAATATTACTATAATGAGATTTGAGCTTGTGACACATGACACATGTTTTAAACTTTTAACTTACTTTTTCAACCAAGGCCTCACTTGGTTTTAATATAAAATTTGTATAGATATATTTTTCACGTATTTCTTTTTTACCATATATTGTAGGCATGTTATAATCTAATATATTTTAAAGATTTCGCCAACCAAATATAAGTTTGAATCTTGACCAAAATTATAAAATTTTGAGGTTAAAGTTGAAAATTTTGAATTAAAAAAAATTGGATTAAATTATTAATTTTTATAAACAGACATAATGTAAATTTTATATTTAATTAAGGACTTTGGATTGATTATATATGAAAAAATTTTGAATTGAATTATTAATTTTGAATAGGATTGATTATATAAAAAAAATTGGATGAAATTATTAATTTTTATAAAGGGTAAAGGCTTGTAACTTAGGCTTTGCTCCTACTGATGTTGTGGCTTAATTTGTATGGATGATGAGATTAAAAACAATGGTGACAGTGAAATTATATGAGAAATTTGTTTAGATTCAATCGCAGTAGTGAGGGGAATTATAATGAAAAAAAAGAAAATGACCATTAAAAACATTAAAATAATATTTGTTTGCAGTGAAACGTATAACATGTTTGAAATTTTAATAAATAATTAAAAATTTTATAATTACTAAAACATTGGTACATTATTTTTTATACTGATTATATTAAATAGAAATATTGAATACTTCTAAATCAAAATAATTAAATATAAAACTAATAAATAATTTTAAAACATTTACTTTAAAAAAATTAAAATTATATTGAATTTGGTAATAAGGTACAAAAATTTAATTAATAAAATTATTTAAATAAAAAATTAAAAGGTGAATATATGACACAAGACAGATAAAAGGAAAACTAAAATAGTGCGTTGAAAAAAAAATTATGAACAATGGGGCTTTCAGTCGAAATGGATTGTTGAGTTACATTTGGGCAAAAAAAAGCTCCCCAAGTTCGCTACACATGGAGTTATTTCAAATCCAAAGGCAGATTGAAGTTCCTAATTTGAGTGTATTTAGTTACATAATATCTTTTCAAGTGACTATGGCTAGTTAGGCCTTTGAAGGATCAAAGAGTCGTATTGAAAAATGTATATAAAAAAAAAGTATAACAATATTTTGGAATAAACATCAAATTTATACATAAATTTTGGTTTAATATATAATTTAATACATAAATTTTGATTTGACATACCTATATATATGAAACTTAAATTATGATTCATATATATATGTTGAAAAATATGAAATTGACCTTTAAGTGCCAGGGAAGTGCCCACTTCCCTAGCACTAGAGTTGTTAAATGATCGTTTCCATATTTGAGTGTTGACAATTTCTTAAACAAATTGAATGGGTTGTGCTGATTATTTGGAGGATATTTAGCTCAACAATGAATGTCATATTACTTGGGAAAGTCACATGGAACAATAAAGGTCATATTATTTGGGAACTTCGCATGTAAGATTAGATCTAATTAAAACACCCAAGACAATCACTTGCAATATGGACATTTGGATTGGATTGAAACTTTATGAGATTAGCTACCAATACTCCACGTTTGTTTCATTCACTATTATCATACTGTAAACAACTTATTGTAGCACTATTTTAATAGGATTGTTATAGATCTCCTATGTTAGCAAGTCTCAAATATTTATCTATTTAAGGGAGAGACTTGTATAGGTTTTTGTACTGAGTATTTTTTTAGCGCTTATCTTGTTCAAGTTAGGGAACTTTTCTCAGAGTGCAAATTGTTAATAAAATTGATTGTATTGTGGTTTTACTTGCTGAGTTCACAATGGTGAACTTAGTGGTGAGAGTATTATTTTTCAAGGTTCGAAAGTGAGGAGAATTATCACGGGTGTGTGATAAGTTAGGTTTACTTGTTGTAATTGTTGAAGAGTAAATATTTCACTAAGTTAGGCTTCACAGACATAGAGAAAACGAGCTATGTAAACAATTTTTGTGTTCTTTGTGTTCACCGTCACACCCGAATTTCTTTAAGGAATCTAATTTAAATTATTTTGGGGACTTAATTAAATGAATAGTGAGTTGGCAGACTCTACTAGGAATTTTGGAAAATTTTGTGATTGTTGGGTAAATAGTTAAGTTTCAATTCTGGTTTGGTTGGGATGAAATCGACTGGTTCCAAAGTGGGAGACATAATAATTACCGGTGATTGGCTAAAAGAGATTGGGATATCGTACATAGGATATATATGGGTGAAAGTGGACATTCTTGCAAAGGAAATTCTCCTTAATTCCATCTACAAAATTTCTTCTTACTTACATTGTCTTCTTTGATTGTTCCAAAGAAGAAGAAAACTTAGGAGCTATGCATGGAGCCTAAATCTTAATAAATTGAAGTCTGGAAGTATAGAAATTGAGAAATTGGTAAATTTATTAACTTTCTATACTCGAGAATTAAAAAAAGAATGAGGGAAATGACTCCTAATAAGTTTCTGTAAATTGGGTCCTGGGTTTTAAGGCTTAATACCTTTGATTTAACCTATAAATGGTTGTCATGATTAGCTGCCAGAATGAAGGAGGCTCTAGCGTTCGGACAAGCTAAGTTGACGAGGATAAAGAAAGTAAGGTGAGTTTCTATACTCTATCATGTATGGATAATAAAATTGATTTGTTGAATGATTTGTGTTTGGATAATGAAATTGATTTGTTGAATGATTTGTGTTGTGACTATTCTAGGTGTTGGAAAATGTGCCCATATTATAGTAAACATGTAATTGTTTTCTATGTATTTGAACGATGAATAAATAAAGTAAATTTCGCATTTCACTATTATGTATTTTGTGTTTCTGTCTTTCATGTTTTGCATGCATAAAAAAATTGTGACAAGCGAATATTAGCTCATTAATTGTCTAAGTTCGAACTGATGATAAATGACATTATAAGAACGTTTACAATGCGAGAAAGCAACTTACTTCAATAGATAATCTAAATGAGTTTGTAATCCCATAAAAGAATCACAGTGAGCATTTGATTAAAATACTTAGAAGATTATTATGCTGTTTACAATTCCAATCGGGAAGATGGCTAGTCTTGACTATCGAAGCAGTTAACTCCACAGGTAGAGAGATAGATGTATTCATTGGAAGAATGATATATTAGACTGGACCCAAGATGAATTAATTTTGAATCCCTTTGTGAATTAACTCACTTGTGATGTTCATGGTGTGGTTTACCTAAATCTTGAGTTAGTCATTGACCATGCGTATGCAACTCATGTGCTTGGATATAGGTGGAGGTTTATGCTCTAAAGATGGTCGAGCTCATAGTCGGTATGTTGGGTACATGGCTTGTGTATGACATGGATTTACTAGCAACAATGGAATTCATAGCTCGATTAAAGAGTTAATGATATCCTCTCTTTGACATTCTGTGGATTGATAAATATGGAACATGACCATGGGTTGCTTGTTCTCGAACAACTAATTTATCACAGTCATTTGCTGCTAGTGATCATACTAATCATTAAGAAGACACAAAGGTGACAATGAGATAAAATAGAATTGTATTGAGTGAACGAATTTAACTCAAAGGAATCAAGGAAATCATATGAGGGTAACACACATGATGAGATCATTAGACAAAACATTTGGATGAATTGTTTTCGTAAATAGTATACAAGAGGGAGTTTCCAATCATGATACTTCTTGTGGACTGACTCCATGATTGAGTAAATTGCAAATGATCGGAATGATGCTTTTGGATATAATTGCAATTACTTAAGCCTAATTGTATATGTCTGATTGGTCCCTTCGGTAGCTCAACAAAAGCTCGATCAGGTAGCATTTGAATCAGAAGAAATTCTATGACTTTGGAAATAATTTAATTAAGTCGATTTATTATATGTGAAATTAAATTGGGTAATCGTGAGAATAGTTCAATAAGAGAATTTGATTAAATAATTTTCTTGAAAAATTAATTTAGAAAATCTAAGTGATTTTAAAGAAAATTAATTTTAATCAAGTAAAATTAAATTAATCAAATTAATTAAAATTAATATGATATTTTTTGAAATTAATTTTCAAATCAGGCAATTGGCCTAATGGGTAATTGGACTTGAAAATTAGACTTGAGATCGAAAATTGGATCTGAGAACCAAAAATCAAGACCGAGACCCAAAATTGGTCGAACTGTGCCAACGAACCAACCAGTGGCTAAATCAAACCAGTTAGGCCGTCACTGGCTCGGATCGAATCCGCAATACCCGAATCGACTCGAGGTGCCGTGAGGGTGTCACATCTGTAATGGCAACATCGAACACGACGGTGCCAGCGGTAGCGACAACGACATTTCGATTGCTGGCAGGTGGTCCTTCGGTAGTTGAGTAATGAAGAAATTACACTCCTAATGGGACTCTACGAGATAATTTGATTTCAGAATAACTATTCAAAAAATAATATTATTTTAATAGTTTTACTATTTAATTTAATAATTATCTTGTAGATAAGCATTCTATTAATTTAATAGATTTAATATTAAATTTAATCTAATATTTATCTTGATAAGTATTATATTAATTTCATAGTAAAGTGATTACGTTAAATCATAATTGAATTATCTAAACTCTCCCTATATAAAAAGAGTCGTGGATTTTTATTTTTGACACACTTGAATTTAAGAGAAAGTTGTAGAGATAAAATTCTCTAAACAATTTATTTCAGAAGATTTCTAGAGATATTTTTCTTATTTACAACTTGACCTAGAAGTTTAGAGAAATTGAAAAATTGACCCACTGGTAATTTTGTGGAAAATTTATTTATTCAAATCGAGTCCACACTTGGCAGAAGTGAGTTTGAAGATAACGGAGAAGACTACTCTGTTGAAGTATTCGCCCTAGACAAATCAAAAAGGTACAATTTTGATTAAGTGTTTATTACTTTAGATATCACAACGAAGTTCTTGTATTTGGAAAAAAAATTAAAACTCTGGTTTTTCCCTTAAACTTATTTTTCTCTACGCTTGCTAAACCTGATTTTGCAACACTAGGTTGTCTAAATAGGTTGTTTTGTGTAAAAACGGTGGCTGAGAATGTTATGAATGCATAACCTTATGCAAGTATGTGAATATTTGTAAGTATGATCATTGAATGTCAAACGATTATCATGTGATGTTGAATATATGTGGCGTACTTTGTGTTATGTATCAAGTACCTTGTTTGTATGAAATGTATGAGTAGTTTGTATGCGAAACACAGAGCTATTTACCTTTTCGAGGTAGATGAACATAGGAAAAATAGGCATAATGAATGATTGGGTGGATTGAAATGAGATTTAAGGGAGTTAGGCGGCATTGTGTAATGGTATCGACTGGCTCGCTAGAGCAACACCATGACGATGGTCTATTGACTCTATGGAGTGACACCACGATGATGATTTATAGGTCCTTCAAGGCGACACCTCAAAAGATGTTTATTGATTCCTCAGAATAGTCCGTCAGGACAATAAACATGGGATCATATTGTGTAAGACCACAACTAGGCTATGGCAACATATGAAGTTTGCAAGGACAATAAAAATGGGATCATATTATGTAAGACCACAACTAGGCTATGGCAACATATACAGTCTGCCAGAACAATAAACATGGGATCATATTGTGTAAGACCACAGCTAGGCTATGGTGCCATATGAAGTCCGACATGATGATGAACTAGTAAGCTGGCACGGAAAAAAAATGGGATATTGTGAAATAACTCACGCGGTAGATAGTTTAACATGATGGTCGGTGCGTATTTGGGAATGCAGACAAATGGGATAATAAAGGAATTTTATACAATGTAATGGTGAGTGAAGCCAAAGAAGCGTTTTAACACAAATATGCGTGAAATGGGGGAGAAATTCCTTAGACAAGTTGGCAAACATAGCAGGCATCAATAAGAGCCAGCCAGAGAAGTCATGAAACCTACGTTGTCTAAGTAGATACATAATTGATTATTATAGGTTAAAATCTTAATTTGACAATTGACTAAAAGGTAGCCTGAAGAGTGAGTAGTCCGTCAAGAGACCTCATGGGAGGAAATGTCCGCATAAGGTTGAATGACCAATAAAGTTCACCAGAAAATAGTAAGATGCAGAAGTCCATCAGGGCCATACAGCATGGGGAAGAACTTGTAGGTCTACCAATGGTGGAAATTGTCAAGGTAAACTTGAGTAGGAGATAGTACGTCAGGAACCACCTATCTAATGGAGTACCTTAAAGGATTGGACTAAAAAAATAAGTACTATGGGGTTACATTGTGAGCATGAGTCCTCTAGAGAAAAGAGGGTGATGTTCAGTTAACCAAGCATCATAATTAAGTCTAAATTAAGAGTCCAAGAAGAGGCCTTAATTAGAAAGGAGATTAAGCGTAGTCTAGGTCAAAAAAAGTAGGTAATCAATGAAATGGTACGGTGATTTCATTTGGAGTTCAGTGTAAGATAAGGGGATCAAGGTAAGGATCCGTGATTATGGAAAAAACTTGGTTAAACGCCAATGGTTATCACCATCCTTGTAACAGCCGTTTTAGACCCTAGTCAAAATAGTGGTTTCGCGACCATGAATCCGAGTCAAAAAATATTTTAATATTATTTTTCGTGTTTATAATATGTGAATTGATATCTATGAAAATTTCGTATGAAAATTTTATCGTTTGTGTGCCAATTTATTAAAAAGGACTTAATCACGTAAAATAAAAAAGTGGCCTTCTATTTGATAAAGTGCCGAATTGATGTGTCTTTTTAAATATGAGGTCCTTAAGATGTAATTGGACCATTGGAATAATCGATGGACACAAATGCTAAGTGTAGTGGAATTTTTAATGTTATGAAATAAGGTTACAATAGTAATTAATATGTTAATATGTATTATAATAAAGAAAACAAAATAAAAGCATGCAAAATCATATTGTGTAGCCGAATATTGAAGAAGAAAGAAAACCATTTTAGGTTTTAAGTATTTGACACTTTGAAGATCAATTAGGTATGTGTTTTTGATCGGTTTTTGATAATTTCTACCTTTGTGTGATTGTTGCTTAGTGTTCTGTCAAGCCCATGTCTCAATTTCTGATTTTGTTGATGATTTTGAGTTATGCCATTGATGAAATTGTGAGTTTTGTAATGTTAGTTGATGAATATGAAAGCTTGATGATAGACAAATATATTTTGTATTGGAATTTTTGATGAATTTGAGTATTTTGGGCTAAATTGTAAATTTTGTAAATTGAGGGGTCAAAATGTGAAATAAATGAAAGAAATGGACTACTAGGGAACTTAGTGAAATTCGGCCAAGCATGGGTGTGGTCAAATTTTGAATATTTTGTGTTTTGTGAAATAGGGACTAAATTGCGAAAAATATGAAATGTCTAGGGTAAAAGTGTAATTAGCCCATTTATGTGTTCTTGGATGAAATTGAATGAATTGTTGAATAAGTAAGTTAATTTTGATATTAATTAGATTGGCAAAAACGGAATTCAGATCTAGATCGAGGGAAAGTCAAAGTATCGGATTAGTCGATTTAATTTGTCGTTACTGCGAATGAGGTAAGTTCGTATTTTAATAAACGTTACAAAATCATGTTATAAATGCATATTAATTGTGTGAATGAATTCAATGTCGAATGGTAATGTAAATATATATGTATTTTGAATAAGTTATATATGTTATTATGATATTGAATTGTTCGAGTAGCAGAATATATGAATACGAGAAAGTATCGACAATGTGATGACATCTGTAAGCCCCGTACGAACCATAGGAATAGTTAGGATACATATGTCATGACATAGGACTCCGATATGTGTTATCGTGTAAGACCACGTCTGGGATGTTGGCATCGATTTGAGATTTACGTGTAAGACCATGTCTGGGACACTGGCATCGTATATGATCTTGTGTAAGACCCTATCTAGGAAAGTGGCATCGATATTTGATTACATGTAAGACCACATCTGGGACGTTGGCATTGTACAAGCTTTCCGAGTTATCCAAGTATCCTTATTAATTCTGAACGGTTTAAAGGGCATTCCGAGAAATAAATTATAAAGTGAATGACATTCGGATTCAAGTACGTTGAAATATATACAATGTTTGAAAATGAAAGGTAAGTATATGTGCAAAGAATGATATGTGATGTATATGGAAACAAGATGTGAATATGTGCCAATAAAACATGAACAAATGAATAAGATGTGATTTATAAAGTTGTATATGTGAAATTGTCAGATGTTATATGATTGAAAGGTGAATTTGAGTATAAATGATGATATGAGATTCATATGTGAAAGATATATGATTAAATTTGTTATTTCCCATAATGTGCTCAATTGGCTATATAAAAGTGTGAATTGAATAAGCTTGTGAAAGCTAAAGTTAGTTAAGTGAGTAAGTATAATATTGAATGGTGATAATTCGATATGAGAACATATTATAAAATTTAGAAAAATTGTGTGAGAAAGCATATTATGCTTATGGCATTGTAATGAAATTATTTATTGTGTTAAGTTTATTAAGATACGAGCTTACTAAGCTTAAAAGCTTACTCTAGTGTTTTTCCTATGTTTATAGAGTTCCAAAGATTTGCTCGGGTTGGAAGTCACAGGAGACCTTATTACACTATCCGGTTATCGTTTCAGTAAATAAAAGCTTTAAGTTTTTGGTTATGTGGCATGTATAGGCTAGTTTCGATATGGTTCATTTTGATTTGTATATATGTAGCCATGCGAGAATGGCTTATTAGTGATGTTAATGTTTGTGTATAATCTGGCATTGTACAAGCTCATTTTGAGAAGTATGTTTCATGATATGTATGTCTGGTATTGTAGTTACATGTTTTGGTTGAGTAATGATTTAATTATAGATTCGGTATAAACTTGGTATGAGATTGATATGGTAATTTGAGATATTGATCATGTATGAGTGAATGAATTTGGCATGTGATATGGCTTAGTTTTGGTTGTGATAAGGAATGAGTTGTCGTATAAATTATGTGATATAATATTATTTATATGATGTGTTTATGGATGGCCAAGAGAGTTGGTCAAATTGGTAAGTTTTGGTATGTGCTTATTTTGGAATTTGGTAAGATTTTGGCATGAGAATGAATGAAATGAAATGAAATGAAGTTATGAAACATATGTTTTAGTATGATTTTGGATTATGATTTGGTATGATTGAATATATGTTATAAACATGAAATTTGTTGATAATGATATGGCATGAAAGATGTATGTTTTAGTTGTGAATGGGTTGAAAATTTGGTATAAAATGTGCTTGGTTTGATGCTTCTAGGGATGACCCAAATAGGGTGACAAAAATTAGCTTTGCAAATAGCCTATTTTTGTCCACACGAGTAAAGACACGGGCATATGTCTCATACGTGTGCGACACACGGTCATGTTACACGGCCATGTGTCCCTTAGGGTAGTCCTACAATTTTAAGTCAGTCTTAAGGACAGCCTAGACACACGGGCGTGTCTGGTGGCCGTGTGAGGCACACAGTCTTGGCACATGGGCATGTGTGGCCATTTCGAGGGGTACACGTGCTAGACATATGGGCGTGTAGTCAGTAGTGTGACCCAACTCAATTTCGACCACGGCTAAGGCACACAAGCGTGTCTCCAGCCGTGTGGATAAGTCAGAATGTATGTTCTGTTTCGCCACGGCATAAACACATGGGCATGTCTAATTCCATGTGAGGCACACGGCATGTTCACACGGGCGTGTGACCTTTATAACTTTAAAAAATGTTTAAGTTTCGAAAAAAATTTGTATGAGCTTGGTTTAGTCCCGACCCCCTTTCTAAAGCATGTTTAAGGTCTTGTTGACCTATGTAAGTGACTCTATAATGACGTATGACTTTGATGCTTTGATGATTGTGAAATGAATGCCAATTGTTCTGATATGTTCGGTAATACCTCTTAACCCTAGTCCGACGACGGATACGGGTTAGGGGTGTTACAATCCTAGAATGGTGAATATGGATCACAGTGAAGAGGTCTATTAAGAAGAGTATAAAGAAAGTTGGGAACAACGATAAACCGAGTCAAGGCCCATAAGAAAACATTCCTACATGGATCATGGTTATAATCTGTAACAGCCCGATTTTTCAATGGTGTCGAAAATAGTGGTTTTGAGGCCACCAAATCCGACGAGTAAGTTTGTAAATATTATTATTTAATATTTACGAGTCAAATTTGTGTTTTACAATGATTTATTAAGTCAAGTGGTTTTAGAAAGTGAGGTATCGGGGCCTTGTTTCAATAAATCGAGCCGTAAATATTTTTATAAATATTTACGGAGTGTCGTTAAGGTGGTATTAAAGTTTCATTAAAAAATTTTAACGTTTCAATAGTTAATTAATTAAAAAGGGCTAAATTGAAAATTGTGCAAAACTTGCTAATTATAATAATTAAGTGATTAAATGACTTGATTAATAAATGAGGGAGGACTTAAGAAACAATTATACCTAAAATAAAGGGACAGGCGGCATATGAAAAGAAAATAATAAAATAAAAAGATTCAATGACAAAATGGTAATTTTAATGAAATTAAAATAAATCAAATTGGATTTGGATAGTTTTCTAGACATTTCTTCTTCAATTTTTGGCCTAAACAGCCATAGGAGAGAAAGCTTAAGCTGGTTTTTCATACTTTGGCTTCATGTGAGTTCAATTCTTACCTAATTCTTGTAATTTTTATGTTTTTGAGATTGTTACAATTAGGTTCAACTAGATCATACCTTTGTTTTTTTATTTTATTAAAAATTTTGGAAGTTTTCATTGATAAATATTAGATGTTTTTGATGAATAACATAGATTTAGAGCTTTGACTTTGTTGTATGATGATTTTATAAAAATGATTTTGTTAAATATTGATTTTGGGATTAAATTGTGAAAAGGTTAAAATATTAGAATTTAATAGTGAATTTTTGGTTTATTAAGGGTTGTATGAAGGCCTATAATATTTAGATAGATTATTTATTGAGAAAATTAGTTAATTTGATAGATTAACTAATTAAGGGATTAAATTACAAAAATTGTAAAAGTTTGGGTTAATTGTGTAAATTTGAAAAATAAAAGGAGATTAATTGTGAAATGAATTGGAAATGGAATATATGCTAATAAATGAATAATTTTATATTTTAGATTAAGATCCCGTAGATACTCGTGAAAAAGGAAAAATAGCGAAAGTCTCTAAACTTCTGCAATTACTACAATTCAGTCTAGGTAAGTTTGTGCGGTTAAAATTTAACATTTGTATAAATTGATAAATGGTATTATGCATTTATTCTATTGTTGGAAATACATTATGGTTGGAATTATAATATTGAATTGAATATTCGGTTTGAATTGAACGCGAGATTTGAGTACATTAGTAACTTGGTGTATAATGGTATTGGACGGAGTTATCAGCATTTTACCCAAGTAAATCGGGGTTCAGCATTTGTTGCAAACTCTCGTGTTTTACTTTCTATTTGGCATAATTGGGTGGATTAGCTCTTACGAGCTTCTATTCATCTTTTGAGCTTCTGTTGGCATATTCAGATGGACCAGCTCTTATGAGCTTCTGTTGACGATTTACTCTTATCCGTAAGTCGTTCTTCGAATAGAAAAATTTTGGTAAGGTGATTTATTAAATGAATTTGTAAGACATGTTATTTATTTTTATATTGATTTGAATACGGATGTACTTATCAATAGAAGTTGTCAATGACAGGAAATTGACAGTGAATGACAGGGAATTGGCATGAATGATTTTATTTATTTGACTTGTTATAGTAGGTTCGGTAAAATTTTGTTTAACCCGTTGAACTTACTAAGCTTCATTAAGCTTATTAGTATTTTTTAATGTTTTTGTAGATTTTTAGAAGGTTTGACGATCAGATCAGTGCTCAAGTCACACTATCTAGTTTATCTCGGTAGTTTTTGAAACATTAAATACGATTTATATGGCATGTATAGGCTTTTGTATGGACTTAGTCAAAGTTAGCTTATGTAAATATTATGAACAATATTTTGTTTTTATAACCAACATACATATTGGTATGAAATTAAGGTATGATTGTGATGTTAGTATAAATGATATATGTATGTATGTATGTATATAATTGAGTTAAAGTGAACTTTAGTAACTTGGTTAGATAAATTAATTAGGTAAGGTTGGATAATTGGTTGACATGTTTTTAAGTTGATATTTGAGATGCCTAAAGGTTTAATAGTTGTGTGTGGTGATAATACATGTTTAAGACTTGATTTTAGCTTGTGTTGAATGCCTTGTTATGGCTTGTTGATATGCAATTTGTTGAGGCTAGGTTGGTGTCAATATGGGTGAGAAATGTGGCCTAGAAAATGGCCTATTTTCATCCACACAGGTAGAGACACGGGCTTGTGTCTTAACCGTGTGTGACACATGTGTAACAGCCTGGTTTTAGCTAAATCAGAATAGTAGTTTCAGAACCACAAATTTGAGGTCGTAAAATTATTTTAATATTATTTTTTATGTTTATGGCATGAAATTAGATATGTGTAAAAGTTTCGTGTGCTAATTTTATCGTTTAAGTGATTAACTTGAGAAAAGGACTAAATCGAGTAAAATGCAAAAGTTTCATTCTATTTGATAAAGGTGTCTAATTGCTATGGATTTTTAAATGAAAGGTCCTTATGTTGTTATTAAACCATTGAATGTGGAAATTGTCATAAATGGGCATCCATTAAGTTGTTTTTAAATGGTTTAATTAAGGTTAAACTTGTAAAATGATTATTAATGTTAATAAAACAAAACAAAAACTATTTCATCTTTAATTTCTTTTCATCTCAATCAAAATAACAAAGAAGAAGAAGAAAATAGGGCTTTGAATTTCGGCACTTCTCTAGCTTGATTGAGGTATGTTTTGAGCTCGGTTTTTGATGATTTCTATGTTTTTATGATCGTTGCTTCGTGCTCTAGTTAGCCCGTGTCTTAATTTTTGAGTTTGTTAGTAATTTTATGAACTTCCATTGATGAATGCTTAAGTTCTTGAATGTTTGATGATGGAAAATGAGTATTTGTTGATAGATTATCATGTTTTGTAAAGTAATTTTTAGTGAAATTTCATAAAAGGGATTAATTTATGAAAAGATGAAAATGTGTAGTTAAATGTGTGAAATATTGATAAATATGGGCTATTATGGAGCCTATAAAAATTCGGCTAGCTTGGGTTTAGTTGAAATTGTTGTAAATTGTGTTTTTATAAGATAAGGACTAATTTGTAAGAAATGTGAAAGTTTAAGGCCAAAGTGAAAATTGGCTAAAATATGTGTTTGTGGATGAAATTGATTGAGTTGGTGATTAAATGGGTTAATTTTGAATACATATAGATCAAGAAAGAAAGAACTCAGATTTAGATTGGGGAAAATCGAAGGTTATCGAGTAATCGATCCGATTCATTAATTCCGAGTACGAGGTAAGTTCCTATGTGGTAATTTCATTATAAATGCATGTTAAATGCTTTGATATCACATAAACTGTGGTTATGAGATTACAGATAGTTTTGAATAGTAAAAACGACTCTACGAATGTATTCGATGATAGAAACGAAATGTGTGAAAGCTCGGTTGAACCTTAGGAATAGAATTGGATATTTGTGAAATGTTATAAGTTGATATATCGATTTGGCTTCGGGCTATGCATATCGGATGAGTTGGCTTCAGGCCACGATATTGGCACTTCGGGTATGAATAATACCTTGATTTGGCTACGGGCTATGGTATAGGTACACCGGGATAAGTTACCTTGATTTGTCTACGGGCCATGGTATAGGTACTTATCAATTGAGATCTTGAATATCCGACTTCTATTCCAAATGGTTCAGTAGTGGAGGAAGAGGTTAGTACGAGGTGGTACAGGTAAGTACGGAACCTATTCGAATATTACATTGAGAAAGTTCAATGAGATTATATTGGATCATGTTTTGAGACATGAGAAAGGTTTGTAGTTAATGTGAATTTGATTTGGTAATGTGAAAATGGTTGAATTACATTTATTTGATGAGTTGAGTTAATCACTTACGAGCTTACTAAGCTATGAAGCTTACTGTATGTTATTTGTCTATGTTTTACAGATTATCGAAGCTAGCTTAGACTTAGGGATCATCGGGAAACATCATCACACTATCAATCATTTTTGTTGGTACTTTTGAAGCCTTGTATATATGGTATATGACATGTATAGGCTAGTGTCATTATAGTACATTTTGTGTTATGAAATTATAGCCATGTGATTTGGCTTGTATTTGGTAAAGTTGTGGGATGTGAATTTTACTTATTGAATGTGTTTATATATGCTATGTAATGTGAATGGTATGCCTTGTGAATTTGGCCTAGTATGGTATGAGAATAACGTATTGAATTGGTGTTATTTTGAAATTTGAATTAGATGATAAGATGATGAGTAAATGCATTTGGAACTTGTGTAAGTTTTGATGATTTTGGCATAATGATTTGGTATGTTTTGAATATGAAATTTAGTAGTTGAAATGGTTGAGGATAGTTGGCATGAATTGTGTATGAATTAGCATGTTTTGGCTACCTATAAATGTAATGAAATGGTACCATTTTGGTTGCTAGGTGTGCATGAGAAAAGGGTGGCAAGTTGGTTTGGCAAATGACCTATTTTTGTCCACACGGGTAGAGACACGGGTGTGTGTCTCAGCCGTGTGCGACACACGGTCACGTTACACGCCGTGTGTCCCTTGGGGTACCCTTTCGAATTAAGTCAGTTTACCCTACAAGTTTGGCACGGCCTAGACACACGGGGCCTGTCTACTGGCAGTGTGTGGCACACGGGCTGGTACATGGGCGTGTGGCCGGCCGTGTGACCCAAGTCAGTAACCTCTCTAGTTTTCCCACTGCCATGGCACACGGGCGTGTCCTCGACCATGTGGTGCAAGTCAGTATGTATGCCTTGTTTTCACACGGCCTGCGACACGGGCGTGTAACCCTTAAATGCAAGAAATTTTTCTATGTTTCCTAAAGTTTGCTAATGTTATCGGTTTAGTCCCGAACATCTTTTAAGCATGTTTTAAGGTCTCGTAGGGCCTTATAAGGGACAATGTGAATGTGTTGAATGAATTTTGATTATGAATGTATATATGTATGATTTATGTTTTGATGGATCAGTAATGCCTTCTAACCTTATTTCGGCTATGGATACAGGTTAGGGGTGTTACAACACGGCCAAGTGACACGACCGTGCGTCCCCTATATATTCTTAAAAATGCAAGTCAGTATGCTCACACGGCCTAGCACACGGGCGTGTGACCCAAGTCAAAGAGTTACACATGTATGGACACAGGCTGGACACAACCGTGTGTCCCTATTTTGAATGCCCACATGGCCTGAGACACGGGAGTGTTTCCTGACCATGCAAGTCACACGACCTGGCCACATTGCCGTGTGACCCCTACAGCTTGAAAACTTTTCTACTTTTTTAGAAAAATTCTCTTAGTCACCGATTTAGTCCTAACTTGTTTTTAATATGTATCTCGGGTCTTGAGGGCTCGTTTAAGGAACAATATATATGATTTTTGATTGATTTTATTATGAATATTGATATGAAACGAAATGTTTGAAATTTCTATCTGATTGATCTGTAAACCCCGGTAATGCTTTGTATCCCTATTTCAATGATGAATTCAGGTTAGGGGTGTTACATAATCAGACCAATCATTGTGTCTGCCAAAGGTTGACTTAGAGAGAGAAAATAAGACTTTGGTCACACCAACAAAATTTACGAATTTGCCTATAAAATTTAAGGAGTTTTAACTTGGCGCATAAAATCTCCTCTTCCTAAATTTTAAGCAGTTTTCATGGTCACTTATGTACATATCTCACTAAGCTCTTTTGAACTTACTATATTTAATGTGTGTATGCAAGTTAGATAAAGACTTTGGAATTGAGTGGAGGGACCAAGCTAGACTCTACCAGACTCTAGAAGCGGGTGCAATAGTTGGTTTCATGTATATAGAGGGGCAGCCTTAGAGGCCACGCCTCAGGGTTTAAGTTGATTATATCTGTATTTGAGTTTAATTGAAACTTAATAAATAATTTTTGGAATCAAAGTTGTAAGAAATTATCACTAGTTCTATACAAGTTTTATTAATAGTTAGATTTTGAAATTTAAGTTGTTTAAGTTTGTAATTAAAGCAGAATTAGAAATACTGTTAAGTTGTTTGGGTCATTTTATTATTCAGTACCCAAACTTGGCGATCAGGTTAGGTATAAGGTGTTACATTGACAATTTCTAGATTTGGTGCAGAAAAACTTCCCCATCACTCCTTCCAAGCACTTAGTTTATTCATTGTGTTAGTTTGATCAATCAATGGAAATAGCCAAGAGAAGGGGTGAATTGGCCTTTTTTTTAAAAAATCTATGGAAGCAAGAAAAGAAAATTTGAAATAATGAACACAAGAATTTAGAGTGGTTCGGCCCCAATTGTCTACTCCACTACCTTAGCTTTCCACCACTAAGGATTTTTCCAAATTCACTAATTTGATTCAACCTTTGAGGATAAGATTTAACCTTACAACTCCCTTAAACTTTCTACCTAAATCTTAAGACTTAAACCCTCTCAAAAGAGTATACAAATGAGCAAAAAAAGAAACAATCCTTACAATATTAGGATGTTTTCCAGTTAAGTACTCACACAATAAAAACACTTGAGATGATAAAACATAGAATTGCTCACAAGTGCTTGTAGGAAAAAGATGAAGAATTGAAGCACAAAAGGTTGATAATGAATTTTTATGTATCTTGAAGCTCTTGATCTTTTGTAATCTCTCTTGTTGTTGTAAAAGCTTTGGAAGTTGGTATTAATACCTTCTAATTTATTTCCAACCGTTTGGGTTGGTGAGAAATTTAATAAAGCTGATGAAGATGTAAGAACTAGTGCATTAATGTCTCTTGCAACAATATGTGTCGATACCTTTGAAGGAGTATCTATTCTTTGGACATTTAATGCCTAAATTTAGTGATCGCTAAAGTGTATAGAATCGATACAATAGAGGAAATATCGATACTTTCTATGAGGTATCGATACCTTGGAGAGGGTATCGATACTCGGGCAATTTTTCTTTCCAAAACATCGAGCCTTAAAATGGCATCAATACCAGGGGAGGGTATCAATAATTTTATGAAGGTATTGATACTTTGTATTTGTGGTCAATCTTTTTTTCAATGAAACAAAAGCTCAAATTGGTATCGATACTAGGCATGGGTATTGATAATTTTTTAAAGATATCGATACTTGGTTAGAGGTATCGATACTTTGTATTTTTGCTCAATTTTTTTAAACTTCAAAGCTTAAATCGATATCGATACTAGGAAGGGGTATCGATACTTTGGGTAAGGGTATTATTACCTTATAGAGGGTATCGATACTTTGACCCCTGGGAGCATTTTACTAGTTTAAAAATGTTTGCAAAATTGTTTGTTGTTTTGAAGAACCTCCAAAATATTTTTGAAGTGTTTGAAAGATTAGGTTTTAAATTTTATCTCTTAGAAATAATTTGAAACAGATTTTTACTTTGAATTTTATCAAGTTTTATTTCAAAAACAAGTTTTATTCAAAAACATTATATTTTTTATATCAAAACTTTTATCAAATTAAAGCTTAAGTTGACACACTAGTAATAGATTAATAATCTCAGTATACATGAAACTTTGATCTTAATTCAATTGTCATATTTTAATAAATGAATACATATATTTATTTTCATATTGGATCAATATAATTGTTTGTGTATGTTATATATCAATATAAAATGGTGCTAATTCAATAATGTTGTTAGTGATTTTTGTAAAAATATAATCAAACTAAATTTTCATATATAAAATCATACAAATTCAAAGTTCATGCATGACATTTCATATTATATCAAAGTTCATATATAGTTGAACCCCATGTGATAGCTTGATGGTCAAAGGTGTTCACCACCCCAGGTATGGCCTAGGTTTGAGTCACGCTAGTCATGTTTATTATAATTCATAAAAAAAAGTTCATATATAATTTTGACATTTATCTATAAAAAAAAATTAAATTTTAACTTCTTATTGTTTAAACTTTATTATGTATATGAAATTTAAATTTTGACATTTATCTAGAATGTGATAACTCTATTTTAGTAGAGACTTTGCTAGCTGGTGGAGCTGCTTCTAGCAGGTTGGTAGAGTTAGTTTAATTAATTGTCTCTTTCGAAGTAAAAAAAAAAAAAAAAAAAAGCTGCCTCTTCCAACGAAATTGAAGAATAAGAATTCACCATATCTAAAGGTGTCAAAATAATTGAGATAAAATTTAAAACATTTAGTTAAAGTTAAATTTGATAAAAGAAAACTAGTTATCACATTTTAATTGAGATAAAGAGAGCAATACCTTTTTGAATTCAAAAGTTGATTTTTTTATTGATTTAAAGTCCCAATTGGGTACCTGGACTAACATTTTCCTTTTTCATTTAACATATCAGTCTTTTTTTTTAATGATTTTATTTTTATGATATAAGTTAAACATAAAGATTTAGCAACAATTAAGTATGGTATTAACGTAAGGTAAGGATTTTTTCTTTCTTCTTTTCATTTTTTGTTTTTAACTTGAAGCAAGATATCTAATTTTGGCTAGTAGAGCTCAATAATATTTTACATCTCTCCCTTGTCCCTCAAGGATATGTGCTTTATTGCTACAAAAAGAAAAATAATAGTATATCTTACCTACCTTTCGGCTTTGAGGTGGAGATAATCAAAATATGTGCGTCAAGAATTGCGGCTTGTCGGGTCAGCGAACTTCTTCATCTCTCCAAATTTATTTTGTCGTCTCAGTAGATGCAAGATCCCAGCGCCTACCTTTGTGTAGAAATTAGCTCCCTTCCATGGATGCCTTCAATTCAATGTATTAAACATGTTAAAAAGGGACATATACAATTACTTTTAATCATTTTTTATTTTTTAAAAAATTATAACATTTCAAGAATAATATGATTAAAATATTAATACACAATATAATATATATTTTTAAATTCTATATAGTTGACATAGAATGGTTTTCATTTTACATAACTAAACAAAAAACATAAAAAAATGGCACATCAAATTTTAAAAACCTACGAATTATGGAAATAGTAACTAAAAATGAGAAATCCATTAGCAATAATGTAAAGGAAAGGATATACCTAATAAGAAATTAAATATATATTAAAAACTTTGCAAAGACTTCTGATTGATAATTAATCGAAATTTGTAGGTAATGAATTATTAAATTTATGAGAATATCATACCAACAAATAATAATAAGGCCTATAACATTAAAAAACATTATACCAAATATAATGTAATATTATTGATAATACAAAACAATAATAACACTAATGTAATATGAGATAATTAACAAACACTAAAGATAGTGGCGGAGTCATAATGTTAATTTTGGGGGCAACCTAAAAATAGACGGGCTACATAATAATTAATTTAAATATATAAACAATTGATTCAAAATAAAAAGTAGTAGTATTCCACCATAATAATCGATTTTTTGGAGGGCTATATATATATATACAAATGGAGAAATTGCAAAAATCTTAGACCTTGGGGGACCTACTTATATTTTTGGAAGGGCCATAATATATCTACAAAGAGTTAAATTACAAAAATTTTAAACCTTGGGGGCCATGCCCCCCATTGAGTAAAGAGTACATCATCAAACATTAAACAAAATAAATCTAAAAATATAATGATTGAGTTGAAATTTACAATGTTACTATAAAACTGAATTTTACTCCAAGTATAACCTCGGTAGAATTTAAACAAGTTAAGTATTTGGAAGGAGTGATAAAGAAATGAAAACTTTTTTTTGGCATCAAACAATAAACAATAAACAAACAGAACACACAAGAATTTGTTACGCAGTTCGGTTTTTTTATGTCAACAGTGTAAATCTAAGTGAGAAATATTCACTCTCTTCAATGATTACAACAAATGATTTTGTCCTATCATACATCCCGTGCCAATTTACCTCACCTTTGTACCTTGAAAATCAATACTTTCATCATTAAGTTCACTGAACTCAACAAGTAAAATCACAACACAAATAGCTTTACTATCAAATTGCACTCTAAGAAAAGTTCCTTACTCGAACACGTTAAGTGCATAAACTCTTAGTACAATAAACTATAAAAGTCTCTTGATTAAATAGATTAATTCAAGGCTTACTAACATAAGAAGATGTATCACAATCCCTCTGAAACAACAATATAATAATAACAAGTATTGTAAATATATACTCTTAGCAACTAATTAATTGGAGTTTCAGTTCAATCCAATATCCACGATCCAAGGATTAAATGATGTGATCTGATTGGATGCAATCCAATTTTACTAAAAAAAATTACAAATTAACAAAATAATACCTCTGTAATTTTCCTTTTTATTTCTTTTCTTTCATTCTCTTTTAACAATTTTCTTCTCACAATGAACCGAATGCATCAAGGCTGAACTTGAAGCCGTCATGCACAATTTCCTATGAGTCTCGATTCCAAATCTTCATCTCATCCTTTAGTTCGATCTATGAGAATATCTTAAAATCCGTTCCGAGCCTTTTGAATCTGAAGCCAAAGCTTGTGGCCTTGACCTCTCCTATCTCTGACCAAAACCTCGAACGGTAGGAGAAAAGAAAACTTGCAATAGGTCTCCTTGGGTTTTTTTTTTTTTTTTTTTTGTGTGGTTATTTTCTCTCCCGTGGTAGTTTTGGTATGGGCACTGGTGTGATTTGGGTTCCAATGAAAAATCAGTTTTAAATGTTGGCAAGGTTTGACGATGCAGTGAATGTGTAGGAGCTTGGTTTTAGATGAGAGGTAATTGGTGGTGATGAAAAATGACGCATGACCTATTGTTCATGGGGTTGGTAATGGTCGTTAGGTTAGTGATCACCAGAATAAGGATCGGGAATGGAGAAAGTTATGTGTACTTTTATTGAGAAATTATTTCATACATTTTTAATGAAGTTTTTACATAGGGTTAAAGATTGACAGTGTTTTATGTAATATAGTAAAATATTAGAAAAATAAATATTTTAAGAAACGACACATATCAATATTTTAATGTTGTTTATAGAAAAAAAATTATACTACTAATATATCAAATATTTATTTTTATTTATTTGTTTTTTTTAATTTTTCATTCCTCGTAAGAGTTTTTTTAAATAGAAAATCAAGGGACAATATCCCACTAATGCCCCATAAATGTTTACATGACTTTAATTTTTATAAAATTATAATAGTTTGCATTAAATTCATTTCGTGATTTTTTTTTTTTTTTTGGTTAATATTGCCTTCTTAAAAAGTGAAAGGAAAACAATGTGCATTATTCTTTTAAAATGTGAGTGGCCGTAGTATAATTTTCATGTAAATATAAATTCAACATCTATAGTTTGATGTTTCTAAATATTATAAATAACTATTAATTATTTAGTTATACTTAATATATATGATTATTCTTTTTTGTTATCTCTTTGTATAATACTTAAATAATTGTTTTTAAAGTTGCATTGTTATTCATCTCATAAGAAAAAAAACATATATTTGCTCTCATATAAAATGAAATTAATTATATATTTTTTCATAATTATTTATTATTAATATTTTACTAATTCAATCATTTAATTTATTAATAAAATATATAAATCTAAATATTTTCTTTGTTGGAACATTTTCAATATATATATAGCGTTTCAGTAGTTGCAAATGGAAAGTTATAAGCAACAAAAAATTATATCACTTGGTTATTTACAAAAAGATGTCACTATTTATAGTGATGAGTTATGCCTCTTAAATTCAAAAGTTATGTCACTTGATTATTAACAAATAGTCATAATTATTCAAGCAAATATCTGTTGAATAATTATATTTATTGCTTAAGACATAACTATCCATTTGGGAAGTTATGTCCTTGTGAAGAGACATGAGACCTCCTATAAATCGGAGTAAATTTTCATTTGTATGACACACAAAAAACACATAAAAAGTTTATTTCTATTCTTCCACCATCTTTTATATTCCTAGATTATTTTATAAATAATTACTATAGAATTTATTTTATAGAAATTGATATCTTTGCTATGTTTTGCTCAGTGCTCAGTGAATGTTTCCGTCAGTACAAAACGCAGACAGTCATTAGGCTTCATTGTATCCTCGAGGTTCATTTGCCAATAACTCTTTTGCATACCATAATATAGGCAGGGACGAATAGAACCTTAAAAAAAAGTGACATTGATACATGCCTTTAAAGCCTTCGTTAATTTCTCATAAGTTCATTTTTATCCCCACACACCAACCTATTCTTTATTTGTTTTTGTAACACTTCTCACCCGGTCCGGTTGCCGGACCCGAGCTACAGGATGCTAAAACAACTACTGAAACTTATACAAATACATACACAATAACAAATAAGAGCAATGACTACCACACTCAACCATTAGAGATGAAATAATGACTAATTAAACATTTTAATAAATAATAGAAATAGAATTATTCGAGAAATAAGGACCATTTTGAACATTTTTGAAATCTAGCATAATTATTGATACTAAATAAGCAGGTATCGATATTCATGTGTTACGTATTGATACTAAAGTAAATATCGATATCATTTTAGCTCTCTGTAAAATTTTGATTCAAAATATTTTATCGATACCTTTGCAGAGGTATCGGTGTTTTTGTCACTGGTATCGATACTCGTGCTTGGGTATTGATATATTGTCGATTTTTGAAAACTTTTCTTTTGCAAGGTATCGATATTTTTACCTAGAATGCTAAAAATTCACAAGTTAAAATGATATTCGTGCTTAAAACAATATTCCTACTCATTATACAAATAAGATCTAACTCAACCAAGCCTACTGACATATTTTAACCATTTTACATGCCATATTAATACATATTCATCGAGAAAACCTAACATACATTATCAAATTCAATCACAAGCATCAAAATGTCTGCAATAAAAGTCCAAACTAACATCAATAGTACATAAGTCTAATCCCAAAATAATAATGAAAATAATAATATGTAACATGCCAAACTCAACCCTATAATAGGATTTGAATATGGTGTGCCACTACATGAAAATAAACTAACTTTAAAACATTTCGGCAGAAGCTTTGAATAATTCTTACAAAGTTATATATATAACATATTTTAGTTGTTATTTTACTAAGGTGAAAGAAATATCATCAGTTTAAAAATGATATACAAGACATATGGCGTATAAGTTCAAACATGGTAACTTCGTAAACAAATTGTATTAATTTAAACCAAATATTAGTACTTTATAAAAATCTCATCAAAATAGAGTCTTAACAAAAAGAAGTTCAGTAATACCCCTCATTTATCTCCGTCATCGGATTAGGGTTACGGGATGCTACAACAATTAACAAGTCTAAGGCTTAGTTTGGATTGGCGGTGTGTTTACCTCCGGTGAGGTTAAAAACAATGGTGGCAGTGAGATTGGATACTGTAGCGGTGAGATTGGATACTGTAGCGGTGAGATTGGATACTATAGCGGTGAGATTAGAAACAATGGTGGAGTGTGTGTTAGGATTCAAACGCAGCTGTAGCGGTGAGGTGAGAATAGAAAATGACTTTTAAGGACATCAGATTAGAATTGATATATATCAAAATTTTTTTAATTTTTTTTTACTTTTATAAAATTATTAAAATATGTGAATTTATAAATTCATTTAATAAAATATTAAAATGTATCTTTTGATATTTTATTTATTATCCTATAAATTATCATATTTGTATTTATTTAAATGATAGTTATAACATTAAGAAACCTCAATTGTTATTTACTTATTATCCTATAAATTATAATATTTATTAATTTATTATATAATATAAGTATTTATCCAACCTAATCTAAAGATAAATTACTTGGAGTTTTCAACTTTAGACATTAAAAGGGAAAGAAAACGTTAAAAAAATAGAAAGGGCCATGGGTAAAATTAGAAAAAAAGGGCTGTGTTGAGCGCACTGCAACAAAAACCATCAGTGAGCAACTGGAGGTGCAGCACAGTGAGAATCACTCCACTGGGCAACTGGAGGTATTATCCACACACCTCATCAATGAGATTGAACTAAAAAAGTGGTTCAAACACACTGAAATAGAGCTAACTGGTCATCCAAAGGAAGCCCAAAACATACAATTTCAATTTAAAATTTAATTAAAATAATTTTTAATAGACAAGTGTTCATTTAACATGATATTCATACCAAAAACATGCTTAAATTGAGCTTTAAGATATGAAGAGTAGACTCTAGCATGAAAAAGGACCAAATTATAAACTTTTCAAATCTTGCACAAAGTATCGATATCTTTGTAATAGGTATCGATATTTTGTTATTAGGTATCGATATCAAATTAAATATCGATACCATTTTGGCATACGACCAAATTTGGAAATTTTTGGTTCAAAACATTTTTATTGATGCCTTTTTGGAGGTATCGATATTTTTAAAGATTTATCGAAACTAGAGAAAAATACCTATACCAAATTGGCATTCTGTCAAAATTTAAACTGTTCATTTGGTTTGGTATCAATAACTTGATCCTTTTTATCGGTACTTTCTTCAAAATGGTCAAAAACCATAAGTTTAAAGGTTCAATTCATGTTTAAGTCACCTACTACTTTTAATGATACATACATACACATCTCAACTTAAAATAACAAGCCTTTAACCCAATTCTTGTAACATCCCGAAATAGGGCCTAAACGGAACAGTGGTTACGAAACCAAAAATCTGAGGTAGAAAAATTTATTTTATTATTATTTTGAGGTCTATGATATGTTTGCATGATTGTGTGAAAAGTTCGTGAAGAAATTCTATGCATAAAGTGCTTAATTTGAAATTAGGGACTAAATTGAATAAATTGCAAAACTTGTGTTCTAGAAGTATTTTGCATAAAATTGAATTAGATTATTAATTAGAGGTCCTTAAAGAGTAATTTTACCAATTTCTAAGTCTATGGACAAAAATTGGATATGGATGGAATTTTTGAAAAGTTTAGTAGTAAGGGCATTTTGGTCATTTAGGGGTAAAATGAATTAAAATACAAAATTAAAAGCCAATTTTGCTCATCTTCAACCCCATGGCCGAATATAGCAAGGAGAAACCATGGCTAGGGTTTTTCAAGCTTCCAAGCTCGATTGTAAGTCCGTTCTAGCCTCATTTTTAATGATTTTTACGTTTTTGAGTCCCAGTGAGCTTCGATTAAGCTTATGCTAGCAATAATTCAACCTAGGGTTCATATTTGGAAAAATACCCATAGGTGAAATTTGTGTATTTTGGTGTTTTATGATAGAATATGAGGTTTTAAATTATGTTAGACAACTTGTACTACTCTGGTTTTAAGCAAAATGAGTAAAAGGACTTAATCTCCAGAAAAATACCTAATAGTCATAAGTGCATGTTAGAGTATGAATTTGATGCTACCATAGAAGGGAAAATGACCAGCATGTCATAAAACATAAGAAAATAGGCTGAAGTTTAATTTACGAGCTTTGGGGAAAAGTGTAAATATGCTGAAAGTTTAGGGGCAAAATCAGAATTTTGCCAAAATATGATTTTGGGTCAATTTGAATAATGTGAGTCCTAATTAGACTATATTTTAAATGATAGAGCAAGAAAAACTGAAATTCAAGGCTAAAATGGGGAAAATACCAAGTTGTGGACGAAATGGTAAAAGTAGCTATTTTTGCATACGAGGTAAGTTTACAGAAATAAATGCAATATTATTTTATTTTACATTATTATTGTCAATTTCCAGCATTTATATACTTATTTTATGAGAATATTTAAAGTCAAATTAAAGGCTAAGTGACAGAGAAAAAGCATTAGGATGCCCTGCTTGAACCTTAGGAATGTTAGGATATTGGGGTTGTGAGACAGACAGAGACAGAAATGAGCCATGTAAGTCCATATCAGATATATGGCTTTGGAGATAGGAATGAGCCATGTAAGCCCATATTAGATATATATATGGCATTGGAGACAGAATAATTCATGAAAGTCCATGTCGAAGACATGGCATTGGCGAGATATTGATAGACAGGAATGACCCCAAATCCTTAGTATTCCGAGTGGTTCAATGGGTCATTCTACACGTTAAATTACAGTGAATTATCAGCAAAAGGGAAGGTAGATTATATCTATGAATAGTGAAAGGTCAAGTAAGAAAGAAGGTAAGTGAGTAAAGAAGAAGGTAGAAAATGAGAAGTAAAGGAAGTTTATAAGGCTAGGTGACATTATGTATAATTATTCATTATGTTGAATGTTGTAATTTATTTGCTTGTAAGCTTACTAAGCCTAGTGCTTACTCTTTTTATTTTCTTTTCTTATAGTTTTTATCAAGCCACTCGGGATCAAAGGAAACGCTGGAGACCCGATCACACTATCGAAGGAATCACATTGGTATAGTTAGACGTTTCGCTTTGTGTGTATGGCATGTATAGGAACTTGGTTTCTTTTGATATGATATGATCAATGAATGATGTGTAAATACTTGCTAGTGATTAACTAATAGAATGGCTGATGATATACATGTTTAATAGTATGTATGAATAAGTTGTAACTATCACATGAAAACTATGAAAAATGTGAAAGTAACTTAAAAACGGATTCAAGTATCAGAAATAACATGACTTTGAAAAATCACTAAAAATCTTAGAGACATGTTTTGATGGTGAATAATATATGAAATTAAAACTCATTGTGTCTATTTTCATATGGAATAAGCAAAACAGGTAAAGGTTTTGTATTTTATAAGATATCTGAGTTTTAGTGAAATAGGGCCAGAGCAATTTATGGATCCCCTGTTTCAACTTTAGAAATTCACCATAAATTTTAAAAAAATAATTAGGTGGTGTAATTTATATGGTTAGAATCCTTATTGAATCTAGTTTTAATAGAAATAAACGGTATAGTCATATGATTTTTTTACAGAGAGAAAAGTGGTTCGTAGTAAGTAGAGGCCAGTGCAGTCGAATTCTGAAACAAGGGTAACTTTAACTAATAAACTGTACTAATTGGCTAAGTCAAAAATTCTAGAAAAAAATTAGTAGATAGATATATGAGTCTAGTTTCAGGAAAAATTTACGGATCTTAATTTTGACTTTTGAAACTCGAGAAATGAACTTTTAAGCAACCATGACGCAGAAAAATAGTTTATTCCGAAAATTAAAATAAATGGTTTAGAGTTGTTTAAAAAGGTAAGATAAGTTTAGTAACACCTCAAGCTTGACTCCGGTGACGGTTTTGGGCGTGGGGGCGTTACATTTATTGGTATCAGAGCAGGTTTAGTCGGTTCTCGGAATAGTTAGTGTGAGTAAAAGTCTAGCTATACATGCCATACTTGTATTTTGATAGTGTGACGACTCGACGATTTTTAAATATTTTGTTTTATTGTAATGGATCCCGAAAGAAGTGGTGATGATGGTGTAGAAAGTAATGCGCTGCTGCTCCCGCGAAGGGGTAGCGCCATCATCCAAAATAGCCATGAATGCTTAATCGTGGAGGAGTGACTCGAGAAGCTCTCTTCCAAGCTTTGAATGATTCGCTTGCCGAGAGTTCGTTAAATGCGAATCCAAAGCAGCTTAGACCTCCAAATTTCATGATTCTCGGGCTACCCATGTAGCTCAAGCTCCCATCCACAATTATAATGATAAGAGAAAAGCCACCAGCTTGATAGAATCAGAAAACAAGGGCGTAAGAGTTCCGAGCAACAAAAGATGATGATGTAGAAAGAGCGAGAAATTTTGGTTAGAAAATACTATTAGAGTCTTTGATGAATTATCTTGTACACCGAGGAATGTATGAAATGTGTAGTATCACTTCTTAGAGACTCAAATTTACTACTGTGGAAGACACTTGTATCAATTGTACCAAAGGAGAGGATCACTTGGGATTTCTTTCAGAGGAATTTCGTAAAAGTACATCAATCGTGGGTTTATTGACCGTAAGAGAAAGGAATTCTGAATTGAAACAAAGTAATATGACTGATTGATGAGATTGTGCATAAACTATCAAGCAACTTAACAAGGTAACATGAGAAGAACAAGTATCCATTGCCTAGAATTGATGATCTGCTTTGATCAATTGAAGGAGCTACTATGTTCTCCAAGATAGATTTGAGATCCTGATACTATCGGGCCATGAGTTAAAGAGTCGATGTCCCAAGACTACTTTCCGGACTAGGTATGGTCATTATGAGTTCCTTGTGATGCCATTTGGCTTGACTAATGCTCCTGCCATTTTCATGGACTTAATGAACCGAATTTTCAGACCGTACTTGGATAAGTTTGTAGTTGTGTTCATTGATGATATCTTGATTTATTCTCATGATGAGACCGAGCATGCAGAGCATTTGAGAACGCTTTCTGATTCTCTCGAAGATAATCGATTGTATGCCAAGTTCAAAGAAAAGTGAGTTCAGTTACTTAAGTTGGTTTTCTTGGACATATTGTTTCAGTGAAGGTATTAAGGTTGATCCTAGCAAGATTTCAGCCATTGTTGATTGGAAGCCTCCTAGAAATGTATTAGAAGTTAGAAGTTTTCTTGGTCTTGCTTGGGATATTATAGGCGATTTGTAGAGGATTTTCCATGATAGCTACCTCACGACAAGATTGTCATGCGAAAGGATATCAAGTTTGAATGGATTGAGAAGTGTCAACAGAGTTTTGACAAGTTAAAAGCATTATTGACTAAAGCTCCTGTTTTAGTACAACCAGAACCAGGTAAGGAGTTTGTGATTTATAGTGATGCATCCATGAATGGACTTGGTTGTGTACTTATGCAGAAGGGAAGGTAATTGCTTATGCCTCTAGGTAGCTAAAGCCACATGAGAAGAACTATCCGATACATGATTTAGAGCTAGTCGCCATTATTTTTATGTTGAAGATTTAGAGACATCATTTGTACGGTGAGAAGTGCCACATATTCACCGATCACAAAAGTTTGAAATTGAAGCAAAGAAGATGGCTAGAGTTGATTAAAGATTATGAGCTAGTGATTGATTATCACCCGGGTATGTGTGTACCAAGAATGATGAGCTTATTCGAAAGATCTTACAGAAGCACATAGTAGTTTTTTTGTCTATTCATCCGTAGTACAAAGATGTATAATGATTTGAAGAAAATGTACTGGTGGGTAGGAATAAAAAGGGACATTTCGAGTTTGTTTCTAGATGTTTGATCTCACAAGTAGTAAAGGCCGAACATCGTGTACCTTCAGTTTTATTGCACTGTGCTAGTCCCCGAGTGGAAATGGAATCAAGTTATTATAGATTTTGTGACAGATTGCGCGTTAATGCGAGAAAGAAAGATACAATATGGGTTGTGATTGATAAGTTAACGAAGTCGGCTCATTTTATCCCAGTTTCAGTATGGATTTTTCACTTGACAAGTTGGCCGAGTTGTATATTTCAGAGATAGTCGACTACACGGGTACCATTATCGATCATTTCGCATGAGATCCAAGATTTACTTCACGATTTTGGAAGAAATTACGTAAGGCTTTGGGCACAAAGTTGAGTTTTAGTACACCTTTCCATCCTCAAACCGACGGTCAGTCAGAGAAAGTTATTCAGGTACTTGAAGATATGCTTAAATGTCAGTAATTTGAATTTCAAGGCAGTTGGGAAAAATATTTACCATTAGTAGAGTTTGCCTACAATAATAGTTATCAATCGAGTTTCAAGATGGCACCTTATGAAGCTTTGTATGGACGTAAATATTGCACACCTTTGTATTGGATAGAGCTTAAGGAAAATCAGATTTACAGGGTTGATCTAGTTAAGGAAACAGAAGAGAAAGTAAAAATCATCGAGATTGCTTGAAAGCGACTCGCATGCATAAAAGTCGTATGCATTTGAAGAAAAAGAGATTGAGTATCAAGTTGGTGACAAAGTTTTTTTTGAAAGTATCCCCAGTGGAAGAAAGTTCTCGATTTGGCAAGAAAGGCAAACTAAGTCCACGCTTTATTGGACCGCTTGAAGTGATTGAGAGAGTCGGACCATTAGCATATCGGTTAGCTTTGCCGATTGAGTTAGAGAAGATTCATAATGTATTTCATGTGTCTATGCTACGTCATTATCGTTCAGATCCGTCACATGTGATTTCTCGACAGAGGTTGAGATTCACCTGGACATGACTTACTGAAGAACCCAGAAAGATTCTAGCTCGAGAGGTAAAGCAATTAAGGAACAAAAGTATTGCACTTGTGAAAGTACTATGGAATAGACATGGGGTAGATAAGGCTACATGGGAACTCAAGAGGCTATGCGAAAACAGTACCCAAATCTCTTCACAGGGTAAGATTTTCGGGGGACGAAAATCCCTAAAGGGGGGGAGAAATGTAACATCCCGAAATAGGGCCTAAACGGAACAGTGGTTACGAAACCAAAAATCTGAGGTAGAAAAATTTATTTTATTATTATTTTGAGGTCTATGATATGTTTGCATGATTGTGTGAAAAGTTCATGAAGAAATTCTATGCATAAAGTGCTTAATTTGAAATTAGGGACTAAATTGAATAAATTGCAAAACTTGTGTTCTAGAAGTATTTTGCATAAAATTGAATTAGATTATTAATTAGAGGTCCTTAAAGAGTAATTTTACCAATTTCTAAGTCTATGGACAAAAATTGGACATGGATGGAATTTTTGAAAAGTTTAGTAGTAAGGGCATTTTGGTCATTTAGGGGTAAAATGAATTAAAATACAAAATTAAAAGCCACTTTTGCTCATCTTCAACCCCATGGCCGAATATAGCAAGGAGAAACCATGGCTAGGGTTTTTCAAGCTTCCAAGCTCGATTGTAAGTCCGTTCTAGCCTCGTTTTTAATGATTTTTACATTTTTGGAGTCCCGGTAGCTCGATTAAGCTTATGCTAGCAATAATTCAACCTAGGGTTCATATTTGGAAAAAATACCCATAGGTGAAATTTGTGTATTTTGGTGTTTTATGATAGAATATGAGGTTTTAAATTATGTTAGACAACTTGTACTACTCTGGTTTTAAGCAAAAATGAGTAAAAGGGCTTAATCTGTAAAAATACCTAATAGTCATAAGTGCATGTTAGAGTATGAATTTGATGCTGCCATAGAAGGAAAAATGACCAGCATGTCATAAAACATAAGAAAATAGGCTGAAGTTTAATTTACGAGCTTTGGGGAAAAAGTGTAAATATCACGAAAGTTTAGGGGCAAAATCAGTAATTTTGCCAAAATATGATTTTGGGTCAATTTGAATAATGTGAGTCCTAATTAGACTATATTTTAAATGATAGAGCAAGGAAAACTGAAATTCAAGCAAATGGGGAAAATACCAAGTTGTGGACGAAATGGTAAAAGTAGCTATTTTTGCATACGAGGTAAGTTTATGATAAATAAATGCAATATTATTTTATTTTACATTATTATTGTCAATTTCCAGCATTTATATACTTATTTTATGAGAATATTTAAAGTCAAATTAAAGGCGAAGTGACAGAGAAAAAGCATTAGGATGCCCCGCTTGAACCTTAGGAATGTTAGGATATTGGGGTTGACAGGAGACAGACAGGAGACAGAAATGAGCCATGTAAGTCCATATCGGATATATGGCTTTGGAGATAGGAATGAGCCATGTAAGCCCATATTAGATATATATATGGCATTGGAGACATGAATAATTCATGAAAGTCCATGTCGAAGACATGGCATTGGCGAGATATTGATAGACAGAATGACCCCAAAGATCCTTAGTATTCCGAGTGGTTCAATGGGTCATTCTACACGTTAAATTACAGTGAATTATCAGCAAAAGGGAAGGTAGATTATATCTATGAATAGTGAAAGGTCGTAAGAAAGAAGGTAAGTGAGTAAAGAAGAAGGTAGAAAATGAGAAGTAAAGGAAGTTTATAAGGCTAGGTGACATTATGTATAATTATTCATTATGTTGAATGTTGTAATTTATTTGCTTGTAAGCTTACTAAGCCTAGTGCTTACTCTTTTTATTTTCTTTTTCTTATAGTTTTTATCAAGCCACTCGGGGATCGAAGGAAACGTCGGAGACCCGATCACACTATCGAAGGAATCACATTGGTATAGTTAGACGTTTCGTTTTGTGTATGGCATGTATAGGAACTTGGTTTCTTTTGATATGATATGATCAATGAATGATGTGTAAATACTTGCTAGTGATTAACTAATAGAATGGCTGATGATATACATGTTTAATAGTATGTATGAATAAGTAGTAACTATCACATGAAAACTATGAAAAATGTGAAAGTAACTTAAAAACGGATTCAAGTATCAGAAATAACATGACTTTGAAAAATCACTAAAAATCTTAGAGACATGTTTTGATGGTGAATAATATATTAAATTAAAACTCATTGTGTCTATTTTCATATGGAATAAGCAAAACAGGTAAAGGTTTTGTATTTTATAAGATATCTGAGTTTTAGTGAAATAGGGCCAGAGCGATTTATGGATCCCCTATTTCAAATTTAGAAATTCACCATAAATTTTATAAAAATAATTAGGTGGTTTAATTTATATGGTTAGAATCCTTATTGAATCTAGTTTTAATAGAAATAAACAGTATAGTCATATGATTTTTGTACAGAGAGAAAAGTGGTTCGTAGTAAGTAGAGGCCAGTGCAGTCGAATTCTGAAACAAGGGTAACTTTAACTAATAAACTGTACTAATTGGCTAAGTCAAAAATTCTAGAAAAAAATTAGTAGATAGATATATGAGTCTAGTTTCAGGAAAAATTT
The DNA here is from genome assembly GCA_025698475.1 of Gossypium anomalum. Taxonomy (NCBI): domain Eukaryota; kingdom Viridiplantae; phylum Streptophyta; class Magnoliopsida; order Malvales; family Malvaceae; genus Gossypium; species Gossypium anomalum. The sequence continues at coordinate 27,401,406 of CM046966.1, forward strand.
ACGGATCTTAATTTTGACTTTTGAAACTCGAGAAATGAACTTTTAAGTAACCATGACGCAGAAAAATAGTTTATTCCGAAAATTAAAATAAGTGGTTTAGAGTTGTTTAAAAAGGTAAGATAAGTTTAGTAACACCTCAAGCTTGACTCCGGTAACGGTTTTGGGCGTGGGGGCGTTACAATTCTCTTATGCAACTAGCATGAAAATATCCATTTGCTTAACTTATTTAAGCACACCCCAAAACATATCAAAACATGCTACATATCTAAATCTAACCAATATGCCATAAGGCAGTATCATAAACAACATTCAAACCTATCATCCAAAATCATTATCTAGCCAAGTTCAAACAAAACAAGGCAAGGTCATGAAAAGTAACAATTTAACATAATTTATTGCACCAAAAGATAATCAACAACCAAATCACATATATTAAACTATTTACTATCAAGATTATCAGTACAAGTAACATATGACTAATATAATAACACAAGCATTAACCTTATATGTATATTAGTACAAAACATTAACCTTATATGTATACTAGTACAAAACATACCACTTAATATGAACACTAATATACTAACACAAGTTACCCCTATTACATGCCACATATACCAACATAAATGTTTTCAAAGCCTACCGAAATTAGCTGGATTGTGTAATCTTCAATTTAATTCAATCGCTCGGTTTCACAAAACGATATCTACAAGAAAAACAAGAATAATAGCACGAGTAATCATCTATGAGCTTAGTAAGTTCACGGGTTGAAACAATACAACTCACCGTATTTTCATAGTTTAATAATTAACAAATTCTTTAACTAACATTAACCCTGTCAATCACAAGCATTCAACAAGTGAGGATAATATATACGAGTGATTTTAAACATATCACTTGTGCAATATAAAACATTATCAAGTCACGATAAAATATCGAAAATCATGAAAACGTATACAAGTCATCAACAAGACATGATATCCAAATATCATTTACATATCATCACCATGTCATTTAACCATTGAATAATCTGCCTGATGAATGATATAAATAGATATGTATACATGGTTATCCACCCAAGACATGTCAGAATGCTCAACTGAGTAATCCAACCAATAACATGCAAGGGCACCAAGTGCCTAGTCCGTAAGATAACATCCCTCTAGAAATAAGCCTGGGCACTAAGGGCCCATCCTCTACACACCAACTCCGACCATCCCATCACACCATGTGGAGTTAAAAACTCCTACCTATCCCTACACACCATAGCGTGCCATTACAACATATGTTAGATAATGTGCAACCAAGCTGCCAGAATATAGGTGACGATCGCCGTACAGAATACTTCCTCCTCATATACACCCCAATAACAGATACAGATATAACAGAGTAAACATGCTCAACATGCGTATATACAGATATAAATATTCATATTGCAGTACAATCAGGCATACGCTTAGTATCCTACTCTGTTCAATCTATCAGAACATCATAACACACAAAATGGGGTTTAATTAGCCCTTGCCGACCCTACAGTATGCCCACAGCCAATCAGACGAATTATACGACACTAGGGAAAATTACATAAACATGGGCCCACATGCCCGTTTGGCCCACACGCCCAGATTGGCCTTGCCAGTGTGGCCCACATGGCCTGGCCCAAAAACCCACACGCTTGTGTGGAATGCCTGTGCGGCCCACAAGCCGAACTTGGCCTAGAACGTGTGGCCCACACAGCCACACTTCAGCCACCACACAATCGTGCCCTCCGCACGTCATGCCTTCGTCGATCACACGACCATATCTCGCACACGGCTAGCCACACGATCAGCCACACGTCTGTGTGGCGTCAACAATGAGGTTTTTCTACTTTCGTCGAAGCTCGGTTTTCTTCGTTTTAGGTACACACCTGGTATTGATTTGATGCGAAACCACTCTTGAGCCTTCTAAAACCTAAAAATAGTGTACCAAACACCGATTACACGACTAAATTTTCAAATTCATCATCAACAATCTGACAAAAACTTGACTTACCAATAATGAGAAAATCACTAACCCCAATCAAAAAAACGAAGTGAGCTCACAGTTCAACGCCTTTTCCTACACCACAAGATACAACAACGTTTTGACCTTCAGAAAATAACGATAAAAAGAATACAAACGAAAACCCACTTACCGATTGCACGAAAAACAAGGATTCGAAACACCCAATAGTAAGGATTAATGATAAAGACAAGAACAGAAAAAAGAGTTTAATTTTCGCCAGCGAGAAAAGAAAAAAACAAGAGCAAAAATAGGGATTTTGTTTTTGGAAGAAGAATGACGTCAAAACAGAAAGAATTTGGAAAAAATAACAAAAATAAAATTCAATTTTGATATCCCCTAACTTCCCACTAACACCTTAATCTCAACCACTTCAGAATTTTAAATCCACCAAAACTCTACCACAAAACCGAGCAAAAAATTTCGAACATAGAACTTCCAACACTAACTCCCTTACCACTTGAACTAGCAGGCTCATTCTGATATTAATTAACAAAAAATTTAATAAAAGCCTACTGAACAAGAATAAGGCTTGGATCCAAAAATAACACAATTGAAGCAAATAGACAATTATGTTAGATACTCACAGAAGCAGAAATATATTATTTAGGGCATTACAACTTTACCCCCAAAAGAAATTTCGACCTCGAAATTTATCTGATCAGAACAGATGAGGATACTGCTGACGCATCGAGTCCCCAGGTTCCCACATGGCTTCCTCAGTGCTATGATTTCGTAAGAGAACCTTCACTAATGGAATGGACTTCCTCCTCAGAACCTTGACATCTTGATCCAGAATTTGAATCGGCAACATATGTCAGACTACCCAGCCACTGGTAGGACGTACGAGACCAGTTTTTGGATCACATAAACACATGGGTTCCTAGTGACATGTCACTAGTATCCTATTCTATTCCTAAGGCTCAACTGGGAATTCTCGCTTGTCGAAACTTTGTCGAATACGTCCAAAGAGTCAATCACAATTCATACAATATTAAAGCATTTAAAACATAAATATAACAATGCATTATTTACATACGAACTTACTTCAGTACAAAAATAGTAGAATTTGACCTAATCGTCAAAACTTTGTTTTTCTCCCGATCTAGGTCTGAACCTCATTTTTCTTGATCTATAATGAAAATTTTAACTCATTTAATATTCACATTGTTCAATTCAGTCCGAAAATCATATTATGGAAAAATTACATTTTTTCCCTTAATATTTTACATTTTTACAAGTTAGTCCCTAAGCTCGTAAAATGATTTCATCCAATTTCTTCATTACCCAAGCCTAACGGAACCATTTTCATACTTATACCAGCCCACATTTTTCACTTAATCACACTTTTACTACTTATTTTATAACTTTTACAAATAGGTCCTTTTTGACATTTTTATCGAAAATCACTTAGCAAAAGTTGTTTATCTAACACCAAACATGCATTTTCTACCATTAAACATCAAAATACACAAATATCTATCACGGGTAAAAATTTAGGCTTTGATTATTTCTTAAATTAGTGGTAGAAATAGATAAATCGGGTTACAACGACTTTAAAAATGTAAAGAGCATTAAAAACAGGGCAAGAACAGACTTACGATTGAGCTTGAAAGATGAAAAAACCCTAGATATGGAGACCCCTTCAACTTTCAGCATAAGGGACTAATTTGACGAAGATGATATCTTTTATTTTAGTTATTTTGGTTTTATTTACCAAATGACCAAAATGCCTTTATGCATAACTTTAAAATTTTCACCTAATCATGTCTATTTTTGTCCATCTAATTAACAAATGGTCTAATTACCATCTAAGGACCTTCAATTTAAAATTTTATGGCAATTAGACACCTCTAACTTCTAGAACTCAAGTTTTGCACTTTTTGCAATTTAGTCCTTTTTGCTAAATTGAGTACTCAAACGTCAAAATTTTCAAACGAAATTTTCAAAAACTCATTCCATAAAATTGTAGACCATAGAAATATAAGAAAAATAAATTTTTCTGCGTCGGATTTGTGGTCCCGAAACCACTGTTCGGACTAGACCCAAAATCAGGCTGTTACAGGCCCGAAGCCAAATCAAGGTAACTTATCAAAAATTCTGATATCATGGTCCGAAGCCAAATCAGGCGATATGCATGGCCCGAAGCCAAATCAGCCGATATGCATGGCGCAAAGCCAAATTGGTTTATCTCGCATCTGAAGTGCTAAATCATGGCCTGAAGCCAACTCAAGGTATCCCTAATGACATGTCACTAGCATCCTAAACTATTCCTAAGGTTCAACTGGGATTCCAACTGTCGAATCTTTGTCAAATCATTTCTGAACTTGCCCGTAATCACATAATCACAATTCATGCCATATCAAAGCACATAAAATACATTTCAAATGAAATTATAACATACGAACTTACCTCAGATGCTAAAACGGCGAATCGAGTCAACTATTCTGCAACTTTATTGTTTCCCCAATCTAAGTCTGTATTTCTCCTTTCTTGATCTAAATAAATTCAAAATTGACTTATTAAATCATCTTTTCATTCAATTTAATCCAAAACACACTTTAAAACATATTTACACTTTTACCCCTAATATTTCACATTTTTTACAATTTAGTCCTCATTTTAATAAAATCACAAATTAATGAAATTTCAATTAAACCCATGCTTTTCAAATTACTATTATACCCCTAGCAGCCCATATTTTTCATTTATCTCACATTTTAACCACTAACTTTACACATTTCATAATTTAATCCCTATTTTGCATTTTCACTAAAAATTACTTAACAAAACTTGTTTAACTATCAACAACTATTCAAAATCTATCAAGAAACTTCAAAATACACATGTATTCATCAATGGCATCATTCAAAATCTTTAACAGTTTTGCAAAATAGTCCCTAGGCTAGCTAGAACTAGTTGCAATGATCTCAAAAACATAAAAATCATTAAAAACGGGACAAAACACATACCTAATTGCATCAATTTGCCTTAGCCAAATGAAGAACCCTAATATGGTTTTTCTTCTTCTTCAATTTCGGTTAAAAGATGAGAATGAAGGCCTTTAATTTGGTTTATGTTTTATTTAATTAACTTATATATAACAATTACCAAATTAACCTTAACATTAAACCATTAATATCATCTAATTGATGTCCACATATATCCACTCATACTATTAGTGGTCTAATTACAACATAAGGACCTTAACTTTAAGGTTCTATAGCTATTTAACACATTTAACTAATAGAATAATACTTTTGCATTTTACGCTATTTAATCTTTTTTATCAAATTGAACAACCAAATGCTAAAATTTCTTAACGAAAATTTCACACCATTATATATTCATACTATAAACATTAAAATAATAATAAAATAAATATTTTGAGCTCGAACTTGTGGTTTCAAAACCACTTTTCTGATTTGACTAAAAACGGGCTATTACATCGTCCAAGTAACACCTTATGAAAGTCCAACCTAAAAACTTGTACCACAGTTTATATAATCGTTTTACAAACAGACTTAAAATTAACCGTATAAAAATTATGAGATTTTACTTAAACCAAATCAAACCATATCTTTCTGAGACCTCCAGTATGCAGAGTCTAGCTCCAAAACACGGAATGTACCTGAAAGGAAAGACACTACAAAGATGAGCTACGCGAGCTCAGTGTGAGTCTAAAACATGAACAGATGGAAAAAGACGGAGTGGCACAATAAATACTTCAAACAAGCATATGTATAAAAATATCACTTACGAAAGTCTCAATCGGTATGTCAAATACAATATCAAACCACAGAAATGATGTTCCAACCATAAGCAATAATCAGAACATATTACATGACATTAACTATATTGTCAATAACCAAAAGTTCACACAAACAGACAAAATGTTCTGACAAACAGACGTATATTCAGATGCGAACGGATGCACAATCAAAATCCCACCCCACCAACCAAACACCACTTCGTCCATCCAGTACACCATATAAGGGCTATGGTAGGACCGTCCACCATGCACACCACATAGAACCATAATAGGTTCATCCACCCTACACACCACAACGTGGAACCATGCCACTTGAGTAACTGTATACAGGTGAGCTGATATACGTATTGGATAGTGTGGTAAATCGCTATACAAAAGTATCGCCGTTAAAACAACTAAGTTTGTCTTCCTTCTTTTCATAACCTGATCCCAAAATTTTCATGCTATACAATAATGCACACATTACGCAAGCAACATACAGAAACGGACATTAGCATTTCCAGGTGAACAGATTCAAATTTGATTATACTTGTATTCTAATATTCAGTTACGACAACAATAATAAACTCATACTTATTCATCACATAAACGAGAAATAAAATTAAAGCCCATAAATGCACATATATATACGAACCAAACTAAATCGAGTCCCAAACACACTTACCGAGGCTTGACCGATGGTCAGATTACATAGAAACATAAAACAGATAGTTTATGACTCAAAACAAAAATTCTGCAAAATAGGGCCACATGGTTGTGTGCCCCGACCGTGTGAATAGCCCGCGTAACTCACTGTCCAAAAATGCCAACAATAAAAAGTAGAGGAGACACAGCCGTGTGGAGATCTCACACGCCCGTGTGGGTACACATGGTCGTGTGGCCAGGCCGTATAGAACCAAAAACCATCGAAAACCCTAAATTCCCAATTGCAAATGGCCACGTGGACAACCCGTGTGCGGTACATACCTGTATGACCACCCGTGTGGCCATGAAACCACACCGAAACAGTCTAAAATTCATGTTTTTGACATCGAAACGATCCCTATCCTTTGGTAACCCAAAAATATGCTGAAATATGCAGAATATCATGCAATCCATCAATAACTCAACACTTAAAATCAATAATTTCAGAGACACACTTTAAATCGAAATTGCAAACAACAAGGATTAACCACTTCACCTCCACAAGACTATTCTGACTCACATCCGATTACATGAAACACATAAAAGCAATCTCCTTTGACAGAATGATAAATAACAATTGCGTAAAACAAAAGAAGCAATAAACAAATGAAATTAAAATTGGAAAGAACAGAAAAAGAGGAACAATGGGGGAAGAAAAAAAAGAATGAAGAAGAATGTGAAACTAAAAAAACTCCTCTTTCAAATTTTAAAAGTAAATCTTTAAAAAAAATTAAAAAGCAAAACTAAAATAAATTAATTCTTCAAAACACATATTAGGACTCGAACCCGGAACCCAAAGGTAAACTAACACACTCACTACCACCGAACCAGCAGGCTCATTCTGACACTAAAACGCGAAAACCCACTCAAGTGCTCGACCTATTCAATGACCCTAACCATAACCTCAAAACTTCTAACCCCAAATTCTGAGGTATTACATACTCAGTGTAGCTTTAGGGGTATGTCATGGCATCTCTTGGTGGTGTCGCAACACTGAAGGCGGTCTTTAGAATTCTTGCTCTCTACTCCCTGTGTTGCAACTCAACGACTAGTATTGAGTTAGTACAACTTCTAATGATCTTCTGTACACTCATAGAGTATGTTAACTCACATTTAGGCCTTATTCAACCCCTAAGGTCAATAAAAGACTCAATTTAGACTTTTTATTCAATGTAAACAAAACTAAGAAAACTTGATTAAAACAAAATAAAAATGATTGTATTCAAGTTGCTCAAATGCGCAAACTAGTTTAATCTACTACACAGAATTACGACAGTTCAGGTGACATCCTTAGAAGCTCTCCTGGAAACACATTTGGAAATTCCTTTACCACTTGAACTTGACTAACTTTCATTCTTGACTCTGTTAAATCCATTATGTATACCAAATAAGTATTTGCGCCCTTAACAATCAACTTTCTAGCAAATACAGTAGAAATTATTCTATTTGCCAAACTAGCCTGTACGTCGGGCATCAATACTTTTTTACCCTCAATGGTTATACCTTTAGTACGACAGTCAATCATATCATTATGTCGAGTCAACCAATCCAATCCCAAAATAACATCAAATTCATGGAAACTCAATAACAAAAAGTATGCCAAAACTGTGTGCTCATCGAACACCAACGAGTAATTATTTATCATCTTATTCACTACAAAGCTCTAACCTAGTGGATTAGTTACTAACACATTTATTTCAAAATTTACCACATCAAGACTTAGACCCTCTACAACTTTAGTATAGAGATATGAATGAGTGGATCCTGGATCTATCAAAGCATAAATACTATTTCTGATAAAAGAAAATTTACTCGTTATAACTTTTGACAGATTAGCATATTCTATTTTTATTTCATATGCTTGGTTTGACACTCCAGAACTTGGTTTACTAATTTTTTTCCTTGGTGCTCTCTGTACTAAACCAAAATTTGTTGTCATTCTAGACCTGGTCTCTTGTTGAAACTTCTTAGGTCCTCGAACAGACTACTCTATGCTTGCTTCTATCTTGGAGGGACAATCTTTGACCATATCATACCTAGATCCATATCCAAAACATGCTCCTGAACGTCTTCAGCATTCCCCACCATGGTTTCTGCCAAAGTATTCACATTTAACATTTCTTACCACTCTAGACACACTAGAACTTGCCATTAAAACAATTAGTCTATTAAATCCTTGACGTTTGAAACTTGTAGACTGTGAATCTCTTCTTGAAGTTGAAAAAGTTTGATCTTTAGGCTTCTTAAAACTTGCTGGCGGTAGAGAACTAGTTATTCCCCTCTTCATCTTTGCTCTTTCAAAATTTTCGCTCCTATCTCTAATAATAGTTTCTATATTATAAGTATTGGTTGTCATGGCTGCTAAACTTTTACGCTCTGAAGCTGCTACTAACACATGAATTTTATTTCTTAGCTCTCACTTAAACTTATCACACATTTCTTTTTATGTTCAAAACATGTTTTAGCATAACGATTAAATCTGATAAATTTTCGCTCATATTCCATAACAAACATTCTTCCTTATCTCAAATACAAAAATTCTTTCTTCATTTGCTCAACATGCATCTGGTTTACATACCTTTCTTTAAAATTTTCAAAAATAAATATCAATAAATTATCTTTTCAAGAGTTACACTAATCAATGTTTCCCACCACTAGTAAGCTTCTCCTTTTAGCAAATACATGGCACCTAAGAAACTGTCTTCTGGTGTGCACTTCAATTCTTTTATCACTCTGTATACATGAGATAACCACTTCTCAGCCACAGTGGGATAATCATTTTTATCCCTAAGAAACTCCTTAGCACCTATTTTATGAATTTCTTTCATAGGGTAAACTCCAGATGGAGTCACAGTAGGTACTGGTAGGGCAGGTTGTGCTGGACAAACCACTTCATGCTGAGGTTACTGAGGCTATTGTGGCTGGGGCATTTGAGTATTCCCCATAAACTTATCAAATATCTGTGCTATCATTATGAAAAAGACATTTCTGAAAGAATTTCCAGTAGTGCCCATACTATTTGCAAGGCTCTACTCTTGAGTAGCATGAGGCATATGGCTTTCTATCTCTTCTCCAATAGCTTCCCTTGATCCATCTAACAACTTTCTTATATTACTACATGAAAATTCAAATTAGGTCAAACAATAAGGACTAAGCAGGGGCTTGTCATCCATGATGGGGCATGACATAATCTTCAGATTTTACGAGAATCGACTCAATCTTGGCTCTAATACCAAACTTGAAACATGCCAAACTCAACCTTATAATAGGATTTGAGTATGATGTGTCACTAAATAAAAGCAAACTAACTTTAAAACTTTTCAGTGGAAGCTTTGAATAATTCTTACAAAGTTATATATATATAACATATTTTAGTTGTTATTTCACTAAGGTGAAACATATATCATCAGTTTAAAAATGATATACAAGTCATATGGCTTATAAGTTCAAATATGGTAACTTTGTAAACAAATTATATTAACTTAAACCAAATATTAGTACTTCATAAAAATCTCATCAAACTAGAGTTTTAACAAAAAGCTCTTTATATAATTCCTTTTAAAAATATAGTTACGTGCTACCCCCATAAGAAATGCATGATACAAACATAAAGTAATCAACTCACAATCGTGCCAATACTCTGGCGTTGTCCTTGAACAAAATCTTCCTTCAATCAGAAATCTAGAGAAGGAAAAAAGAATAATAGAGTAAGTTTGTTTGAACTTAATGAGTTCCAAAGAAAAATTATCCAATACATTACTTAGTACATTTACCAAACCCCTTTGAAGATCATACATGAATTACATAGAGTACACCCAGTAGTGTATATAGAACACAAACAGACTCACAACGCCAACTTACTTATCATTTAGGTGCATATTGCACGCCAACTTAACACAACTCAGACAAATCCATCTTCATTCTAGCCACATACCCAGAATACCAAATCAATAGCATATCATTCATAATTACTCACAATCATTCTCCCCCTTAAATCCTCATGTCATTTTCATTGAGAATAGCATGTTTTATCATGATCTCTCAATCCAGTTTGCAATATATCTACCCTACCGGAAGCATACAAACATACCTCTACATCCTCAACACCACATATCAAATCATTTTGTATCATACATATTAGAAGTAGATGGTAGTGACTTAAGCATGAAGAATAGTGTTTACTTCATTTTATAAATAGACTATACTTAAACTGATAATTGTGGATATCCATTGTCCATACAAACATCTTTCATTCGTTATCCACTTACACACTTTTCATCCTTTATAGAGGAAGAATACTTACCTTACACAAAATATAAAATAAAAAAACTATAGCACATGGAAATAAGAAGGAGCTCACCAGAAACTCTAACACAAGTCTATAACGCAAGTCCTTCGCCCTTATCACTTGAACCTATGTTATCTTCTTGAGCTAAAATAAAATAAAGATAACTAAACATACCAAATTACCAATATATTAAATTTGATCATGCATCCAAGAATTAACAACACTTAAACCAATATCAGGAACTTTCCTTCATCACATACCATTCTGACACTTATGCATTCAGAATGAAGAATACATAAATGACTTAAAGAATAACCTAGGGTTCATCAGTAATTACCAGTAAGTTGGTATTAATGCATGAGTTATCTGAATACTGTGAACCTTACTTCAAAGAGGTTTTATGAACTTAAGTTTTCAAAAAGCTTTCAGAGAAAATCAAGCAAGAAAAAGAAAACATAAAGGTGTTTAGAGAGACCGCAACTATCCTTATATACTTAAGCTCGAAGACAAGGATTAGTAAAAAATTAAATAATTCCACTAACTCTCTTGATTCTCCTGAGTAAGTGCTCTTAACTTAATTTAACTCTTATCATCTACAATAGTCTAGTTCCACTCTAACTAAGTCCCAACTTAACTAACCAAATTACCATACTTAAATAATAAACAAATCTAAATAACTGTGAACTTACTGAGTTCACCCAAAACATCTGACTTGGGAGGATACTTACAGAAGAGTTCGCCAAACCATAAAACACGCCAAAATAAAGAGTTTGTCAAATGGCACTTTACACAAATCTTATACTTAGTAAAAACAAACACTTTACTTCCTCATATCGATCTATATTTTACCAATAACACACCAAACAGTAACCAGATACATAGACTTTGCCGGGCGGGTTGTTACATAATAACTATAACCCATATTGCATTTATTCAAAGTGTCCAAAAATCATAAAACCACCTACTCAAAAGTTAAGCCTTGGATGGATCGATGCCTGCCCACTCCGAACTCTTTGAATGTACTACTAACCTACGAATTTTAGGGAAATAGTGTGAGCTTTTCAAGTTCAGTGAATGTTCGGCATTACCGTAAAGCATATACAACAACATAAGTTAAGCAAGAGCATACTAAGGCACATTCACAACCATATATTTATCAAGTCAAAATAATGTATTCATGTTTCATTATCTCACAAGTCTAGCATATGCTCTCACATGCATTTGCACACAACATATCTCATATATATATATATAATTCAAGTAATGATAATTTGGTAGCCTGAGATTATGAAACATAAAAGTGTACTCTGTCACCACACTTTGGATAAACGGATCTCCATCACACCAATGACTCAAAAAGTCTAACATGTCCCAAAAGTGTAGAATTAAGCTAAACACTCTTCAATACCCCAACGTGTCCCGATGAATGGAGCTTAGCTTGGCATTCCCTTATCTCCCGAACCTGTCCCGAGGCCTCAACACCTAAATCACAAAACACAAAGGTGAGTACTCACAATCCTATGGCATGCCAATTATATTTAATGGTTTTAATAGATCACAAAGTCAAAATATCCATAATTACACATATTTAATTATTTCTTTAATACACATAACCTCTGTTCATATTCATCAATTCACATCACAATATCATACACAATGCATGCTCATTAGATTCACATTTAGCTGCACTTTAAGTGCCACAATAATTCTCATTAAGCTATCATCTATCAAATCCCATATGTGCATGTTAAAAACAATATATTACATATTACATTCACGTTTTTTTCGCATATTACCTGTTGCAATAGCATCACATAACACAACCCAACTTACTTAGGCATGACTTTTTAACAAAAGCAACAAGTATAAGAAAGACTTACTCTCAAAACTTAAGATATGGGTTTAGGCTAACCCTAAGCTCCCGATTAATACTACATATCGTGTATACCAATAACGAATCTGGACACTCACCAATCACGCTTCTGCTTACTAGCTAAAAGCTCAAACAAGCTTTTCATTGCATTTAGACTTGCCCGTAATGGCTCTCTATTGATCCAGCACTTTGCACATACAACAAAAACATTCCAAACCCATTAAAAATAGCCTTGAACACAACCAAACAGCAAAGAAAATAGAAATCAAGCCTATCATTTCTCACTACTAAAAACTAGCTAGTTTTGTCGAAATTGAAGTTTCAGCCTAAACCCTCTATTTAATAATTCGATTCTAATAACTCGATTTTTGGGATGTGAACATTTTCTATATACTTAGCCAATGATTTTGTTTGATTAATTTTCAACCACCGATTTTGACTGGTTGGTGAAATTTGGTTTGTTAGAGAATTTCAAGATAATAATGATTTACTAAAACAAAGTAATTCTAATCATATTTGCATTGAAGTGTTTGTTTTCCATAGTATTAATTAATCAACCATCGATCTTTTGTTGTATTATGAGCCACTTTTAGATAATGATGCTACTTTAGATAATGATGAGTTTACAAGATATGCGTCCACTAAGGGAGTGATCAGAAACTACCTTGGGAAATGGATTACTGGGTTTAATCACTTCTTGAAAAAATGCTTTGTCTTTGATGTCGATTTATGGGGTATTTTGGATGGTCTTATCCTATTAAAAGAACGGGGGTTGAAAAGAATTTTGATCCATACAAATAATCTTGAGGTGGCCCAAACAATAAAAAAGGACTATTCAGCTTGTTCAATCTTTGCACTGGTTAGGCGGATCCAAAAGTTGCTATAGCATAAAGAGCTTTGGGTGGTTAAACACATCTTGCTAAGATGGTCTCTACTGATATAGTGGAACTAAATGTGTTGATAACAGCTCCCGTGGAATAATTAGAAGACATTGATAATGATAAAGCTAATGGTGTTTTTGATTTGTAAGTTTAGTTTAAGTTTTTCTTTTTTTTTTTTTTGGTTTCAACAAAAAAAATTAACCCATTATATATTTATATATATAATTTATAACAAGTTTTTAGACAAATATGGAATGGAAGCTTTGTTGATATCCTTGATTGGATGACAAGTGGCATATTAAATTATAAATATATGGGTTTTACTGGCTTAATAATTACTTAATTAGGATTTTAAACAAATAACCACCATAGATGATTTATTAGCAATTGAGTTATTTATTATTAGCATTTTAAATAAATAATCATTATGTTTTACATTTTGTAATTTATACATAGAAATATAAATATTTATAATTTAGAAAACATTATTTTAAAACAATAATAATATTACGATATTAAACTTTTATATATTTCACAATTAAAAGTAAAGGAATACTTTTATTTCGAGTGATAGTTTACTACTTTATTGATTAAATTACTAAATAATTGTTGTAATAAGAATTAAGACAAATACAATTATTTCATATTTAATAAATATTTTTTTATTTCTATCAATTTAATGTTTAATTTAAATCAAAATTTTGAAATATTCAATTTTTACTTATATTTTCATAGAACACTAATTATATCCTATCCAATAAATTATTAACATTTTCAACGTTTAACTATTTTTAATTCAATTATTTTATTCAACCAATTTCTTTTACCTCTTTTTAATTATGACAGAAAATATGACTATTGTGATCAGAAGTCATGTTGTTATTAGAAAATACTGAATTAAGATGTAAATTTGAAGAATCATTAAATTACAAAATTAAATTAGATATTACTAATATCATGCAGTAGGTTAAAAAAGTATAAGATTTGATTTGGAAAGGATGCTGATATGTTTGTAAGGATGAGAATGTTTATATGATATTAATATAGTCCTTAATAACAAATTAATATATATATATATATATATATATATATGGAACAGATAAAGATTAAATATTCTGTAATGTTAAAAGACATTTGTTCTAGCTTTTATTATTAATTTCTGTTTCCATAGCTTTTGCTGCAGCTTCATCCCCTGCCATCAGGGTATCATCCTTGTATGAAACTACCTTCCTTCTCCCACTCTTCCTGAGTCAGGACTAGGTTTTCCTTAAAGTTTTCCCATCAGATTATATTACTACTATCCTTATTTTGATGAAATGGGTTGAATCGGTGAAATGCATCTTTGGTTAGTTTCTAAACCTTTCAATTATTGTTAATCTTTCTCTTCTATTGGGCTTTTTGTAGACAACGCTATTGGTGCAACAATTTAGACTATTTTATTTGTTGTTTGTAATATGTATCACGTCTATGTATTATTATTGTTTATTGTTCTTGATAAAGAAAATAAGGCTTTCTTTGATTTCCTTAAACATTTATACGTCATTCTTATTTTTGTTTTTCTGGAAAATGGCAAATATTGAAGAAAATATATCTGATTGAAAATTCTTTTAGAAAATTAAAAAGAAATTATTTGAAAATTAAAAAATAATAAAAATTGTTTTTGTTTTCACTAAAAATGTTTGTAAAAGTAAAAATGATTGAATTTTTTTTTTAATGAATTGGTCCAAGTTCAAAATTCAAAAATGTTATTTTTTAAACAATGTTTCAAATATTAATTCTAGTAACCTGATTCGAATCTATATAAACGTAATTTTTATTTTATTTCTTATATTTCGTTTATAGAAAAATAGTTACCAAATGTGTTTTGGTGTAATTTTTTTTATTTAGTAAAAGCGTTTTTCAATTTTTAAAAATTAAAAATTATTTTTTGAAAATCAAGATATTAAATATTTTCGGGTAAATTATCTAGTTGGTCACTCATCTTTTAAGGTGTTTTCATTTTGGTTATCCAACTTTTAGGATGCTTTCATTTTAGTTACTTAAGCGTTAAATCTCTAACTGTGGTTAACAGTATATGCCATATCATGTTTGCACTTTCATTTCTGTCATCCAACCTCTAGGTCGCTTTCATTTTGGTCACCCTAAAATATATATTTTTTATGTATTGATTGGGGTAAAAAAGAATCAATGATTAAAGTGAAAAAATGATAGAAACTAAAATCATACAAAAAATTATCAAATTGTACCTGTTTATCCCTTTGTCAAAAATCGTAAATTTGGATTTTAAAATATAAATTTTTAAATATTAAGATTCAAAATTATAATAGCAAATCGTTGACATTATAATGGATAAAATATTTTTCAACAATTTATTTAAATTATTTTAATGTTTTGAAATTATTTCAAGAAATTATCAATGAAAATTATTGTTTTTAATAGTTGTTTACGAAACCCAAATTTCTTTTAATTATATGATCTTGAAATTTTCATGCTAAGCTAAAAACAAAGAAAAATTATTTCAATTAATTAAATTAATTAATTTTATCTTCCATTCCAAACAAAGCTCATAATTTTTTTTATCACTTCTCTACCCAAACGAACAATAAGTAATTAATTTAATTAATTGGAAGTACATTTTTTCCCTTCACTTCTAGCTTAGCATGAAAGATTCAAGATTATATAATTAAAAAAAATTAAATTTCATAGACAATTATTAAATATGAGTTATTTGAGTTAATTTCATTAAAGATGATCTAGAAACATAAAATAAAATTTAAAAATTTAAAAAGTGGTTAGATTAATTAATTTTAATATTATAGTAACAAATCGATTGACATTATCAATAGATAATAAATTTTCAACAATTTATTCAATTTATTTTTATTTTTTGAAATTTAAAATTTCAATATTAAAAAAAAAGAAATTTAGAATTTTGGAAATGGGATAAACAAGTATAATTTGAAATTTTTGTGTGCTATTTTAGTTTCTACAACTTTTTCACTTTAATCCTTAATTTTTTAACCCCAATGAATACTTAAAAATAATATTTTTTTTGGTGAGCAAAATGAAAGGGTAAACATGATGTGGTATATATAGTTAATTGTCATTAAAAATTTAACACTTAGGTGACTAAAATGGAAACACCGTAAAAATTGAGTAACCAAATTGTAAGAATTTCATTCTAAGTGATCAAAATAAAAACACCCTAAAAATTGAGTGACCAACCAGGAAATTTACCCAATATTTTAAAAAATCTACCTTAGCTTTCATCTCAAAAACCTCACCAAAAATAAAATAAAATAAGATGTAAATCGATCGAAAATTTATTCGCAAACGTGGGTGCATGTTCACGCAACACGTTATATATCAAGCAGAGAGCTGGCTATTGACCGAATGAAACTCGATTTTCGAGTTTTATAGGAAATCGAAACATTCAAGGATTAATGGCATGCTAGATAAAAGAAACTCATTATTGTGATTTAATATAAATTAAAAAAAAATCTAGCCTCAATAAATTTACTATATTTTTAAGTCTTATTTCCCTTCCTAAACAGTCCCACCCTCCTAAAAAAGAAAAAAAAAATCAGAAAATAAATTAGCTGATGTAGATTACATCAAGACGACATTAATGGTGTTCTAAGATTGAACGGCCTTGCCACAAAATAGTGCATTTGGAGGAATATCAGTTTCAGTATACAAGCTTTTCTCATCGTTCCAGACTCTAAGATAGACTTCTTGGCCTAGGTACCGCTTTGACCAGGTTTGCGACCTCAAGTTCCACATTCCTTTGTTGTCCAATGAGACCAAAATTGAAGTCCAGCTTTTAGGATAAACCTGCCAAGATTTTACTAATTTTAATTATTTATATGTTCTATTTTTGAAACATGGGAAACCCGAATCAATCTCCAAGAGGGTTACCTGAACAGTGTTCCTAGATACTGCATCAACCAGGTTGTACCTTTTTCGTCTTCTTACGTCGTTTGTCCAGTTGCCACCGCCATATCTGAAATTTTAAAGAATCATGTTAATTGTTAAACTACTATATATATGTGTGTGTAGATAAAAATCCAGGGGGGTATGGAAACATACCCGGCAACAAAGAAGTTATAACCGTCAAGATGCCAAGACTGGATGGTTTTTTCAGTGTTCTGGAAGACAATCTCAACAAAGTCATGGAGGGTGAGTCCAAAGGCCGAGGCACCCAAGGTTGGAGGCCCTGAAGGAGGAGCATCCTTGGTCCCGTTCAAGACGAAGACACTAGGGATGTTAAACCAGTCTGCAAGCTTCAATGGAGTGGGTGGATCCACATAGGATATCCCGTTAACAGCATACCGCAATTTGTCATTTATCTCGACTTTTTCATTAGCCAATAAAATTGTCCTCACAACCTTTATTGCCCCATAGTGGAATGATCCCTGAGGATTAGGCCTAGCTGCATTTGCTGTCAAGTTCATTCTAAAACATAAAAATGAAGGAAAAAGAAGGGTTAGGATTATGGTACATGATAGCATTCATTTGTATATTTAAAGAGCAAAAAAAAAAAAATGTTAGACCAGCACCTGATAGTCCTGGCATGTTTCATGGACCAGTGAACGTGATAAGTTGGGGCAACAGGCAATGGCAAAGAGGGCGGAGTTTGGGAACCCTGATAGCGAAGAATACCGGTAGTGGTGAGGATGGGCTTGGTGAAACGGGTCGAAGCCACAATGAAGTAGTCTTTAACAGACCCATGTAAGGTAACCAAAACAGCTATGGATTGACCCGCATGAATATCGATGGATTCATACACCTCCTGCAGAGTATGACATCCTTCAACTTCAACAAGAGTCATTGGATGACCCTGGATCCTGAAGTTAATTGATGTTGATATTCCCACATTTGTAACCCTAAATTTGTAAGTTTTCCCTTTCTGACCAGTCAAAGTAAAGTTACTACCACCATTTATGAGGAGCCCATCTGGCAGAGGAAGATCCAAGCCTGAATCCAACTGCTTCTGTAAGGCCTGTGTAAAAAACTTGTAATTGATTAGAATGATTGGATAGGAGCCATTGACGATGATCTAGTTGAAGAAATAAGAAATGGTATACCTTGTGGCCCTTGATGTACCAATCACCAACAAGCAAAGTTACATCCTCATCAAATGCTGGGTAAGGGATTGAAATCACAGATCTTTGGTTAATGTTGAAAGCCCCAAAGCCACCCGAAGCTCTATGCATTAGAGTTGAAGGATAGTACATGAAGGTCCCAATTTGATCCTTCACCTGGAATTTGTATGTCCAGTTTGAGTGGGGAGGGATTGGGCAATTGGTTCCTAGCACGCCATCTTGCCATGATGTTCTCCTTTGCATAATTCCATGCCTAATTTCCAAAAAAAATCAGGTTATTGCCATGCATATCTATATTATATTGAATTAAAGTATGATATCAATTTAGTTAAAAACTAACTAAAAAATCAAAATAAACCCTAAATCAAATACTAATATAATAAAGACATATTTTCATTTTTATATAATCTAGTTATAAATTAAAGCAAATGCATAAGTAAGAAGAAAAAAGAAAGTTAAGGTTGGAGATCAACAAACCAGGTAATGAGGAAGGGTTCATCTAAATGATTGATGACATTAACAACTATGTTGTTATTAGTCACAGCCTCAATTGGAGGTCCAGGGAATTGATTATTAATAAGAATGACCTGCAAATATTAAACGAAAAAAAATCTTCTGCTTAGAATTCAGGTAAAGTTAAACATCTGAGTATGAACATTAATTATTAATGTTCTTCAACAGAAAATAATAAAAAGAAAAGAAGATTACAAACAAACCTGCTGGGGAACACCAAGAGGTGCCCGAGTTCCATATGTGACTTCCCAAGTATAGAATAGATATGGATCTTCTGCAATGGTGCAGAAGAAGAGAGTAGAGCAAACAATTATTCCAAGTAAAAATTGCAGCAAAGTGGCCTCTTTCATCGTTTTAGCTGAACTATTTCCTCCCAGTTCAATCCTTTTTGCCCTAAAGAAGGCTGAAAGAAAGAAAAATAAAACCCTTGATGTGAGGTTTACAGGAACAACCAAATTATATACTACTAGTAAGCTCAAAAGGTGTAAAAGAAAGAAACCCACCAAAATTGTAAGTCTTCCCAACAATGAGACTTTGGAGGAGTCGTGTACGAACAATGACACAGCCTTGTTTATACTTATACATGGAAGTGGATGGTTAAAGATCGTGAAAATATGACAACATGCAGAAGAAGTTCTTTTGCGCCGCACTTCATGCTCAATGCAAACTCCATGAGCTATCACAACTCATGTACCTGATGAAAATTACTCGGAATAATTAAAGTAATATATTGCCAGCTAAGTATTATTAATTCAGACGTTTCGGATATATTTTGAGAATATTATTATTATTATTATTGTTATTACTACTACTATTTGGTAGCCCAAGAGGAGAAGTTCACTAAAATATATTTGGATTGGGAAGCGTCAGCAATAACAATAGTAGCGGGAGAGGGAAAGAAGGAAAATGTAGGGATGGCGGGAGCGACAACGGCGCATCCGTGTACGGATCGAATTTAAGTGCAAGGGAACGTGGACAGAGAGATTTGGGTTTTAATTGTAGTTTCATTGGAACAGTCTTTTTAATTTCAACTAGATTGTGGTTTAATAAGCAAAACAAATTTTGTGTATAAATATCTATCTACGATTTTAGAAAAAAAAATATCATTTATTTTTTATCATATTATTAAAATTGTATTTAAAAATAATTATAATATTTAATTTTAAATTATTAATTAAAAAAGTTGAAAGAAGATGGAACTTTTGATAATTATACATTTAATAGAAGTTATAATAATTACAGAATTTAAATAATAATTGTTAGTTAAAAAAATTATGCTAATTTTAAAATAGAGCTATTACTTTAATAAAATTCTAAATATCTTAACTAATATTAGAATTAATTATATTAATTAGTTATTTTTGAATTATGTTATTTTGCATTAACTACATAAAGTAAAACTACGTTGAATAGGTTAAAAATACTTTAATTATTATTTAAAAAATTTCTATTATAATATTTGAATTCATAAGTTAATATATTTTAATTATATCCAATTTTAGTTGTATGTATTTGATTAAAGAGAACATGAAAGACATAAAACAAGCTACTGTAAAATGATGTAAAATTAAATAGAGAAATATGTGCCCCAAGCTGAACGGCAGTGAAAAGTGAACTGCAATGAAGGGGGAACAATAAACGAACGGTGGCCAGAAATGAACGGCGGTGATGCTTCTGCTGAATGTTAGTGAATAGTGAACGGTAGAAAACAACGGTGAAGCTACTGTTGAACGGTGGTGAAGCTATTGCTAAATGTCAATGAACAGTGAACTGATTTAGGGTTTTTTTAATTGTTTTAGGGGTCTCGAGAAAGTTTTTTTTGGGGAAAAGGTATGAATAATGGGTTGAGTATATTATTTATTTCGGTTAATTATCCGATTTCAAACTGAAATAACTGATAATCGGAATTCCAAAAAATCATTAACTGATCTCCAACCGAATTAAATTTGACCATCGACCGATTAGTCGAATTAGATCGGTTTGGTCGGTTAATTCGATTTTAACCGAACTGTGAACACCCCTAATTACTTGAATAGAACTCTGAGCATCTTAATTTTCACTTAATTAATATTAGAGTTATGTACCAATTAAAATATAAGTTTAGCTTTATAAATAGCATTTGGTAATTAAGCATATTCCATCAAGTAACATCTAAGAAAAATTATTAGTAAAAAAAAAGAAGAGATTTTTAGCATTAATAAGTTAGAATTATAGAAAGAATGAAGAATTAAAACCATGGTTCTTTGAATAGGCATATTGAATCATATTCGAACAATAATAGCATCGAAAGTTATATTAGTTGATGATGAGGTAATATGATATTATGATCTTTTTTTTATTTGTTTGGTGTAGGTGAAAAATGTTTTGTGGGTTTGTTTTGAAAAGAAAGTCAAATTTCAACAATTATTTTTTAATCACTATTATTAAATATATCTATTAATTTATTTTAAACATCTTTCCTATTTATCATTAACTATTATTATAATTACTACATGTTGTTTTACCTATTTTTTAAACTGAAAATTATAGTTTACTTTGTTATATAGTTCCAAATTTATATATTATTTAAAAACTAATTAAAAATTAAATGTGCAAATTTACATGCAATGCATGTAACACTAAAAACTAGTTAGTTACAAATATATGAATAATCTATATAATCTATATAATATTATACTATTATATTATGTTTTAAAACATAAAAATATAATTTCAATTACATTAGTTAAAAAATATCTTTTAAAATTATTTTTTCTTAAAAACACATATTAAATTAAATAAATATTAGAATAGTATAAATACTTTTTTTTTAAATATTTAATTTCGTTTTTAAAATATCATATTTTTCTAAAAAAAATTCATGTTTAAAATAGTTTTTAAAAATTAGTATGTTTTAAAATTAAAATATTTGGAATTATTATATAAAAATATTTGAAAATTTGAAGTTAAAATTTTATATTACACTATTACAAAATTGTTGAACTACGTACGTGCCAATCTATCCATAACATTAATTAATTTAATTCAAAATAATAATTTAACAAATTGATTAGAAATAATTTTAAAAAAATTAAAAATTTAATTTTGAAATATTATATTGAAATTTATTTCTCATTTTATTAATAAAATTAAAAAAAATGTGTAGTCGCATTTTAAATTTAATTAACAATCTACTTTCCCTAATTAATCATTAAAATAAAGTTGGAAACTATATATAAAATTAGAATTTCATATAATCTATTATTATAAATTTTATATTTTAAAAATATTTCAATATATTGTCCGTCTAATATTAAGTATCATGTTTTTAAAATTAAACTTATATATTATTATGTTTTAATTTCATTAACATAAAGTTACAAATTTTATAAAAAAAATTAAGAAATAATTAAATGTAATTTAATTAATACATACAATCAACTCGTGGCACTCCCCATTTGGAAAAAAAATAAAATTTACATAATTTTTTTATGAAAAATGGAAATAAACAAGCATGTTTATGTTACAATTTCTTTTTGAGATAAAAAGGTTTCCATTTATGCATAAAACAAACAAAGCACCTGTTAGGCGAGGCCCAGACGG
The DNA here is from genome assembly GCA_025698475.1 of Gossypium anomalum. Taxonomy (NCBI): domain Eukaryota; kingdom Viridiplantae; phylum Streptophyta; class Magnoliopsida; order Malvales; family Malvaceae; genus Gossypium; species Gossypium anomalum. The sequence goes on from CM046966.1 coordinate 27,424,147, forward strand.
AACAGAACATATACACGGGCCCAACAAATGACCAGACAAGAAAGTTCCAAAATAGAAAAAACAAAAGTAAGACAGTAACCTTACCAGACAGTAGCTAAAGGAAGCCGAAAGCCCTTCACTGTCCAAACAGATGAGGAAAAGCAGAATGATAATGGAGAAACGCGTGAGAAACAGAGGAGAGGAAAGCAATCAAGAGCTGTTGGGTTAGGGGAGACCATGAACCAAGTGTAGAGCTACGTCACTTTAGCAGCCATCGTTAATTCCACCTGGAAAGGTACTTTCTCCACCCAAAACTGATCTTCTTCCCATCGAAAACCTAATACGGCAAGGAGATGGGCCACTAAATTTTTTTTGGAAAACAGTGGTGAACAGCAACTTCAGAGAAATCTGTAAGTAAATGTCGTCTGCCCTCATGAATGAGTGCCCTGATTTTGGAATAATCGTCTTGTGAGGATGTTAATCATCGAATAACATGAAGGGAATCTCCTTCAAATAGAACCCGAAAGAGGTTGAGATCACGGCCAAAGATCACCACAGTGAGAAAAACCCGAGAGTGATAATGGAGAGACGCGTGAGAAACAGAGGAGAGGAAAGAAATCAAGCGCTGTTGGGTTAGGGGAGACCATGAACCAAGTGTAGAGCTACTTCACTTCTGCAGCCATCGTTAATTCCACATGGAAAGGTACTTCCTCCACCCAAAACTGATCTTCTTCCCATCGAAAACCTAATACGGCAAGGAGATAGGCCACTGAATTTTTTTCTCGAAAATAGTGGCGAACAGTAGCTTTAGAGAAATCTATAAGTAAATGACGTCTGCCCTCATGAATGAGTGCCCTGATTTCAAAATAATCGTCTTGTGAGGATGTTAATCATCGAATAACATGAAGGGAATTTCCTTCAAACATAACCTGAGAGAGGTTGAGATCACGGGTAAAGATCACCACAGTGAGAAAAACCAACGTCTTCACCGCAAAAGGAGAGGATACATACTGATGTCGATGAGTACAAGCCCTGCGAACCTGTCCTTGGCAATCCCAGATCACCACTCCCGAGCAAAAGGAACTTGTTCTGCCTCGAAATGTAGCATTAAAGTTTCCCTTTACCATGGGGGCAGCTATTGGTCGCCAACGCGTAGATTGAAAACCCCTGGGGGCAGAGACATGAACAGCAAGTAGTGGCAGAGAAGACAAATAGAAGAGGATGAAAGAAGCCAACTCTAGTGGCATGGAAGCGATGCCTTCGTGATATAAGCGATTTCTCGCTGACCAAAGAGCCCAGATTGTTGTAAGTGCAATTTACGTTCCACCCTCTATGCATAACGTACACAAATGCCCCAAACAACTAACAAACCCAGAATCATTATAGGTATCCGACTAGGAGATGTCCAAACAACCCCATACCAACGCAACAAAAAAACAGTCTCATGTAACATGGACTATAGTTTCAGGCACAGTAAAACTCGATGGCAGAACTAGGTAAGAGAAATTGTAAGAGAAATATATTTGTTGTATAGATTAGACAAAGTAGGCACATAGTTCTTCAAAAAATGTCATGCTGTAATTTATACCTTAGGAATGACATAAGCCTTCCAGATTTGTGTAAAAAGAGTTGTTAGACTCATACTAGAATTAGAAATAGGAGGGAGAGGGTAAGGACCCGAGAACGATTGAAGCAACCGGTATCCACTTTGGACCAAGTAACAACCAGTTGGATCCACATTCTAAATAAGCACATCGTGGCCAGCCAAAAGAGACAACAGAATACAGAAGATACGCATGGCCTCTTCAGCAAAAAAGAGAGCTTGTATCAAAGCAACATTCCAAAGGGCGGAACAAGGGATAATTAACTCACTAACCCATAAAACAATAGTAGTAACAGGTGTATGCACAATATGACATGGTCCTAGCCCAAAGAGCCAGCATTCATTCCAAATCGAAATGGAGCAACCATCATCCACTCTCCAACCCAGTCCCTTTTCTAACAATACCTAAGAACACCAAATACTATGCCAAGTATAAGAAGGGCGAGATCCCAACTCGACCCCTAAAAAATCTATATACATAAAGTAATGAGCCTTCAAAACTCAACTTAAAAGGCTAGTCGGTTTAGTCATAAGACACCATCCTTGCTTCGCTAGAAAGGTAATGTTAAAGGTAGCCAAATCAAGAAAGCCTATCCCTCGAACACATTTGGGAGCGCACAACAAGGACCATGAACACTATGGAATACCCCTACTACAACCTGATGTCCACCACCAAAACTTATTCATAATAACCTCCAAAATCACGACAGAGGGAAATAGGAAACATAAAACACCGCATAGTGAATGTGGGGATTGCCTGTAAAACGACTGAATAAAGATACCCCTACCACCCTGCAAAAGACATCACGTATTCCACCTATCCACACTTCGTCGAAACCAATCCTTAAAGTTTTGGAAAGTAGCTCGTTTGTTTCTCCCAACCAAAGGCAAAAGGCCCAAGTACTTGTCAAAGTGATCAACGACACGCATACCCAAACTGATCCAAAAAGAGGTCTCGTAAAAGGGCCAACGTTGGTGCTAAAATACGTCACAAATTTATCAAAATTCACCAATTAACTTGAGCACCTCCCGTAATCATAGAGAATAGATTGAACTGTAAAGGCACTCTCAGGTGTAACAAGGCCAAAAATTATACAATCATCAGCAAATAAAAGACCCAACCACCCCACACAAACCCTATGAAAGACCCACGTTTATTGAGCCAACCTGAACAAAGTAGAGAGCTCCTCCCTATATAAAATAAAGAGAAAATGACTCAAGGGGTCACCCTGTCGAAGACCACGTAAAAGCAAAAAAAAGCCACCACACTCCCATTAAAGACCACAAGTAGGACACTATACGTACACAAAGCATTATCAAAGAGACCCAAGTAGTACAAAAACCCATCCGAAGCATAATAGCCTCCAGAAAATCCCACACAAATCGGTCATGGACTTTGCACATATCAAGCTTAAGGGCAAAAGAGCCTAAGTTCCCATGACGTTTCTGTCAGAAAGAATAAATGACCTCATATGCAATAAGGTAATTGTCAACAATATGTCTACTGGGGACAAAAGCGCTCTATGCCTCGTCAATCTAAACAAGCAAGACGTGTTTGAATCGATTCACTAGAACAGTGGAGATTATCTTAAAGAGCATATTATAGAGACTAATCGGGTAGAACTGGGACATAAGCATCGGGTTAAGAACCTTAAGAATGAGGACAAAAGTTGTCACATTTATATTAGTGAGAGGAATGTTACCCAGAAGTACCCCCAAGCAAAACTCAGTAACATCACGGCCAATGATGTGCCAATATCGCTAAAAGAACAAAGCTAGAAAACTATCCTTGTTAAGAGCCTTCAAATGAGTCATGCCATCAATAGCAGATTTAATTTCTTCCAAAAAGAAATTTAACATCAAACTCACATTCATTGAAGGAGTGACGAAAACAACAATGCCCTCCAAAAGATGAGAGAAGTCACCCATACCGGGAGACGAGAACAATGTTCAGAAATAATCTGAAGCCGCTTGAGCCATATCTGTATATGCAGTACAAACAACCTCGTCCTTATCTATCAAATAATGGATCATGTTTTGATGTTTCCTAAAAGAGGTATATCTGTGAAAAAATACTGTGTTACGGTCTCCCTGACACAACCAATTCACTCGTGATTGTTGACACCAAAACATCTCCTTTTGTTCTACCTTCAAATTAAGATCCAACTTAATGTCCGTTATTTGGGCCAAAATGTCATCGAAAGGTTCAGCAGCAATCAAACGATCCAATCTAACGAGATTATCGTGCTCAACTCCCTGCTTCAACTAAATGAGTGCTCGACCCCATGTAAAAAAGTAAGTCCTAAAGCATGAAGGCATAAAGAAACTGACACGCAACTATTAGACCATGTACGTCGAATCTCGTCTTCATAAGTAAGCTCAGAAACCCAATGAGGTTCAAACCAAAACAAACTCCTAAGCGTACCAACAGAACCAACAGACAAAGTGGCACTAATAGTAACAACAAGAGGACATTGATCAAAAATCGAATGGGGAGCATGTCGAACCCGAGAAATAGGAAACCTATCATTCCATAAAGGAGTTGTAACACAACAATCTAAGCACGCTCGAATATTTAAGGCCGAGAACTTACCCTGTTCCCAAGTAAACCATTGTACAAAGAAAGCCCAAATCATAAAGATCACAGTCAGCCAGAGTAGAACGAAAATCCTTTATCTATCTATCCCGACGAAGTCAACCAGCCCAATTTCTCAAAAGCATACACAATCATATTAAAGTCACCAAAAACCAGCCAGGACAAATCAAGGTCACAATGCAATCATCGAAAAAGGTTCCATGACTCAGATCACTCATGCTCTACTGGTGAACCATAGAAACCCATCAGTCACCAACTTGTCTCATCTGTATCATCAACAATCACCACATCTAAATGGTGAGCTGAATAACTCTACAAATAGATTTGTCATGTCGATTTTCATCCAAAAAAAAGGCCACTCCGAGTACCAATAGTCGGAACATCCAAACCATATAGAAAATTGAAGCGACGGTGAATCAACTCTATTCGCTTAACATCAAGTTTCGTCTCCAAAAGAAACAGTTATTGTAAATTATAACGACACGGTGTATACTACACATGACGAACGCTCCGTGGGTTACCCAAACCATGGATATTCCAACTTATCAGATTCATAATGGTCGGCTGCTCTACCTCGCAGAACCAGTCGCATCACTAGAAGAAAAGGTTTGTACCGAATCCGAGGTTCTAAAAATAACAGAGACAGAAGAACTAAGTCGTGCCCATTTTTTCCCACCCAAAATAAGTCGAGTTCCTTTCTATGAACACTGTGTAAACTCTGTCAAAATAGCAAAATGGTCATCCACTATCGTGGCCACATAACTAGTCCTAGTGGTTCAGTTTGTCCAAAGATAGACCCAAAGTAGTACCCACTTCCTGAATAAAATCCAAAGTAGAAAGTAGTGAAGGAGAATCATGTAAGGAATGCGATCCATCCCCTAAAAGTGGTGCAGCAATCAGTGGGTCATTGCGCAACCAAACACTAGTAAGAGACTGTTGACGGCACGGTTGTGCCAGCAGGGAAATATCCCACTCTAATGAAACATCCACAGAACCAAGAGTCAACTTACGAGGACAGAAAATTTTGCTATGGCTAATTTGCCACAAAATAAGCAAAAGAGGGACAGTCGCTCATAGCAAAACTATGTATATACCAGTGTTAAGAAGTTAAAGCAATATGCTTTCTCTGCTTTAACGAAAGTCGGACATCTAACCGAACCTGAATATACAGAATCTGTTGTAGACCAGAACCAGGGGTTGAAAAGTCCAGTGCCAAGAAAAGCACCAAATTTTTATGCCAAACTCTTAGTGCTATACCCCACTGGGATTTCATGAATTTGAACCTTAAAGCCTACAAAATCGAAGGATACTTTAAAAGGATCTTCCCCCGACATTAAATGATGAAACACGAGCAAGTGGTTATTGAAATTCCAATGGCTACCTTGGAGCACTCAACCAATATTGACAACCTCATAAAATTGAAATCGAAAGCATTTTTCACCCAGATCAGAAATACAGACACCCCTAATAGGATGCCAAAGATTCGCCATTATCAAGCGCATGGCTTCGAATCGGATCACACTCTCAGTCAGAAGACTACCCACCAAACATAAATTAAAACCAAAAACACTTCCTGAAGCATCAAGGGTAACCAACCATGCTTTTTCCTCGTCATCATGAAGGGATAAACCTGTTGTAACAGCCCGTTTTTAGTCAAATCAGAATAGTGGTTTCGGGACCATAAATTCGAGATTGAAATATTTATTTTATTATTATTTTAATGTCTACAGCATGATAGTGTGATTGTGTAAAAATATTGTTAAGAAATTTTATCGTTTGAATGCTCAATTCGATAAAAAAGACTAAATCGTGTAAAGTGTAAAAGTTGAGTTCTATTAGCTAAAGGTGTCTAATAGCTATAGAACTTTAAAGTGGAGGTCCTTAAGTGGTAATTAGGCCATTAGTATGTTAATGGATGATAATGGCTTGACAATTTTATAAATTGAATTCATTTTAAATGTTAATTAAGTAAATAAATAAATAATGATAAAAACTAATGAAATAAATTATGCTATCATCTTTTATTCATCATCATCAATCGAAAATTAGGTTTTGGGAAGCCATTTTTATGCTCAAACTTTCAACAACTTCATCTTGCTATTAGGTAAGTGATTTTTGTCCCGTTTTTATTGATTTCTATATTTTTGGAGTCGTTGTAAATTAATCTAGCTAGCCTAGGGACTAATTTACAAAACTGTTAAAGGTTTAGATTTCTACCATTGATGAATATGTGTGTATTTTGATGTTTGATCATAGAAAATGAATGGTTGTTGTTAGATAAATAACATTTCTTAAGTGATTTTTGATAAAGTTGTCAATTAGGGATTAAATTGAAAAATGTGATAAATTATGTGGTAAATGTGTGGAATAATGAAAAATATGGGCTGCTATGAGTATAGGTGAAATTCGACTAGCATGGGTGTGGACTCAATTGTATGAATTTGCATTTTTATGAGCTAGGGACTAAAATGTAAAGAAGTTGAAATATTAGGGGCAAAAGTGTAAAATTTCCATAATATGAAATTTGGATTAAATTGAATAGAATGATAACTAAATGATTTAAACTTGATTATATAGATTAAGAAAAGTAACGTACGGATCCAGATCTGGGGAAAAATAAAGTATTGGACTAGTCGATCCTGTTCTGACGTTTTTGTGATCGAGGTAAGTTCGTATGTTAATAAGCATTAATATAATTGTGTTTTAAATGCTTTATTATTGAATTAATTTTGAATAAAACCTTACGAAAATGTTTGACGAAGACTTTGCTACGTGTGAAATCCCGGTTGAACCTTAGGAATAGATTAGGATACAAATGACATGTCATTAGGGGTTATTGCGTTTGGGTGTTGGTCTGTACGTTCTACCGGTAACTGAGTTTTTCGGCATGTGTTTTAGATTTTCTACAGCTTGTGTAAGCAGCACCGTATAGTTATGTCTTGACCGTTAGCTTATGTGAGCAGACCTGTTATAGCTCTAGAGTGAGCATTATATGAGATATGAGATTGAGATGGTTTCGACCATGTAGTTGCACTTAGGATGTGAGATTCCTGAGTATTCGATATTATTCCAAATGGTTCAATGAGTATATTGAGGATATGAATGGGTAAGAGATTGATACGTATCAATGCAGGTATGTACGTAAACTGTATAAGTATTGAAATCTATGAAGTTTATGAGTTACATGATCTACTATGTGGATGGATTTATATTAACTTTGTGATTAAATTATATTATAGTATTTTATGATAGATAACTTAATTTGTGAATGATTGGTAAGTTATATGTATTAATCATACGAGTTTACTAAGCTGTATAGCTTACTTTGTTTACTTTTCCGTGTTTTATAGTGATTTCAAAGCTTGCTCAAATTGGGAGTCATCGGAGATCTCGTCACACTATCCAGTTGTCATTTTGGTACTTTTGAACTTGTGTATTCGGTTATATGGCATGTATAGGAGTTGTGGTTAACATAGCCTATATGTTGGTAATGTATTTAGCCAATTGATTTGGCTTGTAAATGGTGAATGTTTTGGTTATGTGTAGAGCCATGTGATTTGGCTTGTTTTGGTATACTTGGTTATGTATATATATGTGCAAATGGTCTTTGGTTATGTGGTTTATATTTGCTTTGTGAATGCCTTGTTGAGAATTGGTATTGAAGGTAGCAAATAGATGAAATTGAGAATGTACTAGTATGATAAGCATTAGGCAAGTTAATGCATATATGAAGTTAACCATTTAAGTGAACTGTGAATGTGAAATTAGTATGTTTTGAATTGGAAAAACATGATCTTATGAGCATTATGGTTGTTGATATTGGTATAGCATGATTTAGGCTTGGTTGAGATTGGTTTGAATGCCTATTGATGCTATGTTATATGCCATTTGACATGTTTAGGGGGATGCAAATTTGGGTGAGAAAGATGGCTTGGTAAATAGCCTATTTTTGTCCACACGGGCATGTGTCTTAGCAGTGTGTGACACACGGTTAGGTGACATGGCTGTGTGTCCCCTGGTACTTATTTAAAAATCAAGTTAATATTCTCCACATGGCCCATCACAGGGGGGTGTCACTTGGTCGTGTGGCATAAGTTAGTATAACTTACAGTTTTGGCACGGCCTAGCACACGGTCTGCACACAGGTATGTGAGGCCATTTCAAAGGGTATACGATCTGGCACACGGATATGTGATGCCATTTCGAAGGGTACACGGGCTAGTCACACGGGTGTGTGGTTGGCCGTGTGACCCAAGTTAGAGAGTTACACGGGGTCAGACACGGGTTGGGACACAGCCATGTGATCCCACTTCGAATGTCCACACGGCCTGTTATATGGGCGTGTGTCCCCTATATTTTGAAAATTTTCAATATTTCTCAAAAAAATTTCTAAGTTTTCGGTTTAGTCCCGAACCACTTTTAATGCATAATTTGGGCTCGTAGGCTCGTATTAGGGACAATACGATTGATGTGAATGACTTTTATTTGGTTATGAAAAATGTACGAGAATTGTATATTTGTTTAAGTAATAAGTCTAGTAATATTCTGTAACCCTTTTTTGGCAACGGATACGGGTTAGGGGTGTTACATTTATTGGTATTAGAGCTACGGTTTAGTCAATTCTCGGACTAATGTAACATGTATGAGTCTAGATATAGATGCCATATTTAACCTGTGATAGTGTGATATCTCCTGATAGTTTTAAATCTTATTTTTATAGAGTAATAGATCCTAATCGAACAGTTGCTGATGATGTAGAAAGTAATGTGCCAACCTTCATTCATAGAGTAGTGCAGTCTGAATTGAGACCTGTATGTGGGAGTCAGCGAAGAGAGGCTAAAGAATCCTTCTTCCAAAAGATGAACGAATGGTTCATTGAGTTTGTCCGAACGAATCCGGTTGCTCAGCTACCTCTACCCCACCCATTCCCCAACCGGTTCCCGTAGCTCTTCAAGGTTTAGAACCTTTATGTTTGAGAAAGCTTCCTGTTGATGAAATTTAAAAATACGAGGTTGAAGAGTTTAGAGCTACAGTTGATGATGATCCTGAGAGGGCTAAATTTTGGCTTGAGAATACAATTCGGGTATTTGATAAACTGTTTTGCACTCCAGCAGAATGTGTCAAATGCACTGCATCACTTCAGAGAGATACTGCATATCAGTGGTGGAACACTTTGATATCTATGGTGCCAAGAGAAAGAGTCACGTGCGAATTCTTTCAGACTGAGTTAAGGAAAAAAATATATAAGCCAGCGGTTTATCAATCAAAAGCGCAAAGAAGTTCTGGAACAGAAACAGGGTCATATGACTGTGACTGAGTACGAAAGAGAATTCGTGAGACTAAGTAAATACGCTCGAGAATGTGTTTTAACTGAAGAAATTATGTGTAAACAATTCGAAGACGGGTTGAACGAAGACATTAAACTTCTAGTTGGAATTTTAGAATTAAAAGAATTCGTTGTTTTGGTCGACAGAGCTTGTAAAGCCTAGGAACTTAGAAAAGAAAAGAGAAAAGCCGATTTTGAGGCTAGAGATTCAAGAAAGAGGCTAATGAGTAAACCCTACCATTCTTCTTCAAAGAAATCACGAGATCCATATAATCATTCGAATGCTTCAATGGGGTATTCTAATAGAGATCGTGGGAAGCAATACACGAGTCCTCAAGCTCAAGGCACTTCAGTATCAAACGTTGGTAGTGTTAGAACTAACAAACCCGAGTGTCAACAGTATGGAAGATGGCATTTTGGAGATTTCTAGATGAATAACAAAGCTTGTTTTAGATGTGGCTCACAAGATCAATTTATTCGGGATTGTCCTAAGTTACCTAAAAAAGACAAATTTCTGAATACAAGACTGAACGGTACCACTGCCAGAGGGAGACCATTTAAAAATACAGGAAATGTGACTAGTAGCAAAGGTGCAACAAATGATTCTGCAGTGAGATCTGAGGCTCGAGCACCAGCCAGAGCTTATGCTATTCGCGCTCGCGAAGATGTGTCATCACCAAATGTTATCACCAGTACATTTTCTCATTCGTATGTTTGTAAGAATTTAGTATGTAGTAAGAGTTTACTTGTTGAGTCACCCGAATTTGTGATTAAAGTATCGAAACTCTTAGGCAAGTATGTCCTAGTTGATAAAGTTTGCAAGAATTGTCCATTGATGACTCGGGGTTACTATTTTCTAGCTAATTTGATGCTTTTACCGTTTGATAAATTTGATGTGATCTTGGGTATAGATTGGTTGATTCTGCATGATGCTGTTGTGAATTGTAGACTAAAGACTATTGAGTTAAAATGTCATAGTAGTGAAATTCTTTGAATTGAATCTAATGAGTCAAGTGGATTGCCTATAGTAATATCGACGATGTTAGCTCAGAAATATATGAGAAAAGGTTGTAATGCTTATCTTGCGAATGTACTGGATACAAAAGTGTCTAAATCGAAGATTGAATCAGTGCTAGTGGTTTGTAAATATCCGGATGTATTTCCAAAAGAGGTACCTGGGTTGCCACCGATCAGAGAGGTTGAATTTGCTATTAAATTAGTATCGGGAACATCACTGATATCGATAGCTTTGTATAGAATGGCTCCTACAAAATTGAAAGAGTAGAAAGCTCAGTTGCAAGAGTTAACAGATAGAGAATTTGTGCGACCTAGTTTTTCACCTTGGGTGCACCAGTTCTATTCGTAAAAAGGAAAGATGGATCAATGAGACTGTGCATCGATTATCGTCAGCTCAACAAGGTTACAATTAAAAATAAGTATTATTTGTCGAAATTTGATGATTTGTTCGATCAGTTGAAAGGAGCAACAGTATTTTCAAAGATTGATCTGCGATCTGGTTATTATTAGTTAAGAGTTAAAGATTCGGATATGCCGAAGACTACATTCAAAACAAGGTACGGACATTATGAATTTCTTATTATGCCATTCGGATTAACTAACACTCCTGCAGTTTTTATGGATTTGATGAATAAAATTTTCAGACCGTATTTGGACAGGTTTGTTGTTGTATTCATTGAATGACGTTCTGATCTATTCTCGAGATGAATTTGAGCATGCTGAACATTTGAAAATTGTGTTACAAACATTGAGAGATAAGCAACTGTTTGTTAAATTCAGCAAATGTGAGTTTTGGTTCCGAGAAGTTGGATTTTTAGGTTACACATTGTTTTAGTGGAAGGTATTCGAGTTGATCCGAGTAAGATTTCAACAGTTGTTAACTGGAAACCACCAAGAAACGTATCTAAATTCAAAAGTTTTCTGGGATTAGCTGGCTATTATTGGCGTTTTGTAAAAGGGTTCTCGATGATTTCTACACTGATGACTCGATTATTACAGAAAGATGTGAAATTAGAGTGGTCCAAGAAATGCCAACAGAGTTTTGAACAGTTGAAAGCATGTTAACTGAAGCACCAGTTTTAGTTTAGCTTGAGTCGAGTAAAAAGTTTGTGATTTTTACTGACGCGTTATTGAACGGTTTAGGATGTGTATTAATACAAGAAGGTAAAGTGATAGCTTACGCGTCCAGACAGTTAAAACCGTATAAAAAGAATTATCCGACATACGACTTAGAATTGGCCGCTATTGTGTTCACATTAAAAATTTGGTGACATCATTTATTCGATGAGAAGTGCTATATTTTTATTGACCACTAGAGTTTAAAGTATCTAATGTCTCAGAAAGATTTGAATTTGCAACAACGAAGATGATTCAAGTTGTTGAAAGACTATGAATTAGTGATTGATTATCATCCAGGGAAAGCGAATGTAGTCGCAGATGCTCTGAGTAGAAAATCTTTATTTGCTTTGCGGGCAATGAACACATGGTTAACCTTGTCTGATGATGGTTCAATTTTAGTTGAGTTAAAAGCTAAACCGGTATTTCTTAGCAAATTTGCGAGAATTAGAAATGTGATAAGGAATTGCAAGCTAAAAGAGTACAATGCGAGTCGACTACTGATTCAGAATATCAGACCGGATCCGATGATTGTTTACTATTCCGAAGTAGAATTTATGTACCGAGAAACTCCAAGCTTATTCAGAAAATTTTACATAAAGCACAAAGTGGTTGTTTATCTGTTCATCCGAGGAGTACTAAGATGTACAATAATTTGAAACAGTTGTACTGGTGGTCGAGCATGAAACGAGACATTTTAGAATTTGTATCGAAATGTTGGTTTGTTAACAAGTTAAAGCTAAACATCAAGTGCCTTCGGGACTACTTCAGCCAGTGATGATACCAGAGTGGAAATGGGATAGAGTTACGATGGATTTCATATTGGGGTTACCCTTATCTCCCAAAAAGAAAGTTTTTATATGGGTTGTTTTAGATCGTTTGACGAAATCTGCACATTTCATTCCGGTACGTACAGATTTTTCACTCGAGAGATTAGCTGAATTGTACATTTCTAAGATTGTTAGATTGCACAGGGTGCCAGTCTCAATTATTTCAGACTGAGATCTGAGGTTTACATCGCGATTTTGGAAGAAATTGCAAGAAGCTTTGGGTACACAGTTGCACTTTAGTATTGCATTTCATCCTCAAACCGATGGTCAGTCTAAGAGAGTAATTCAAATTCTCGAAGATATGCTTCGTTGCTGTGTTTTAGAGTTTGAGGGCAACTGGGAAAAATATTTACCATTAGTTGATTTCGCGTATAAGAATAGCTTTTAATCGAGCATAAATATGGCACCGTATGAAGCTTTATATGGTCGTAAATGTAGAACTCCATTATACTAGACCAAGCTGAGCGAGAAAAAGATTTACGAGGTTGATTTGGTTAGAGAAACCGAAGATAAAGTTAAAGTAATTCGCGACAGTTTGAAATAACTTCATATTGATAGAAATCGTATGCGGTTTTGAAACGTAAAGATATTGAATTTCAAGTCGGCAACAGAGTGTTTCCAAAAGTATCTCTGTGAAAGAACATTCTTTATTTTGGTCGCAAAGGAAAATTGAGTCATCGATTTATAGGGCCGTATGAGATTATCGAAAGAATTGGGCCAGTAGCTTATCGGCTAGCTTTACCATCAGAATTAGAAAAGATTCATAATGTATTTCATGTGTCGATGTTACAACAGTATCGATCAGATCCATTGCATGTGATTTCTCCAACAGAGATTGAAATTCAACCTGATATGACGTATTGTGAAGAACCGATCAGAATTCTGGCTCGAGAAATTAAAGAATTAAGAAACAAAAGCATAGCTTTGGTGAAGGTTTTATGGCAACATCACGGTGTTGAAGAAGCTACGTGGGAACCTGAGGAAGTTATGAGAAAACAGTACCCTAACTTATTTTCCAGTATGATTTTCGAGGACAAAAATTCCTAAATGGGAGAGTTGTAACAGCCCGTTTTTAGTTAAATCGGAACAGTGGTTTTGGGACCACAAATCTAAGGTTTAAATATTTATTTTATTATTATATTGACGTCTACAGCATGATAGTATGATTGTGTAAAAATTTCGTTAAGAAATTTTATCGTTTGAATGCTCAATTCGATAAAAAGGACTAAATCGTGTAAAGTGTAAAAGTTGAGTTCTATTACTAAAGGTGTCTAACAGCTATAAAACTTTAAAGTGGAGGTCCTTAAGTGGTAATTAGACCATTATTATGTTAGTGGATGATAATGGCTTGGAAATTTTATAAATTGAATTCATTTTTAAGGTTAATTAAGTAAATAAATAAATAATGATAAAAACTAATGAAATAAATTATGCTATCATCTTTTATTCATCATCATCAACCAAAAATTAGGTTTTGGGAAGCCATTTTTATGCTTAAACTTTTGGCAACTTCATCTTGCTATTAGATAAGTGATTTTTGTCCCCTTTTTAATGATTTCTATGTTTTTAGAGTCGTTGTAAATTAATCTAACTAGCATAGGGACTAATTTGCAAAACTGTTAAAGGTTTAGAGTTTTACCATTGATGAATATATGTGTATTTTGATGTTTGATCATAGAAAATGAATGGTTGTTAGATAAACAACATTTGTTAAGTGATTTTTGATAAAGTTGTCTATTAGGGATTAAATTGGAAATTTGATAAATTGTGTGGTAAATGTGTGAAATAATGTGCTGATATGATTATAGGTGAAATTCGACTAGCATGGGTGTGGACTCAATTGCATGGATTTGCATTTTTATGAGCTAGGAACTAAAATGTAAAGAAGATGAAATATTAGGGGCAAAAGTGTAAAATTACCATAATGTGAAATTTGGATTAAATTGAATAGAATGATAACTAAATGAGTTAAATTTGATTATATAGATCAAGAAAAGCAACGTACAGATCTAGATTGGGGAAAAAATAAAGTATTGGACTAGTCGATCCTGTTCCAACGTTTTTGTGATCGAGGTAAGTTCGTATGTTAATAAGCATTAATATAATTGTGTTTTAAATGCTTTATTATTGAATTAATTGTGAATACGACCTTAGGGAAATATTCGAAGAATAATTTGCTATGTGTGAAATCCCGGTTGAACCTTAAAAATAGATTAGGATACAAATAACATGGTATTAGGGGTTATTGCGTTTGGGTGCTAGTCTGTACGTTCTACCGGTGACTGAGTTTTTTGGCATGTGTTGTGGATTCTCGTCAGCTTGTGTGAGCAGCACCGTGTAGTTACGTCTTGACCGTCAGCTTATGTGAGCAGACCCGTTGATAACTCGAGAGTGAGCATTATATGAGATATGAGATTGATATGGTTTCGACCATGTAGTGGCACTTAGGGTGTGAAATTCCTGAGTATCAAATATTATTCCAAATGGTTCAACGGGTATATTACTGATATGAAAGGGTAAGAGATTGATACGTATCAGTGCGGGTATGTACGTAAACCATATAAGTATCGAAAACTATGAAGTTTGTGAGTTACATGATCTACTATGTGGATGAACTTATATTAGCTTTGTGATTAAATTATATTGTAGTATTTTATGATAGATAACTTAATTTGTGAATGATTGGTAAGTTATATGTATTAATCATACGAGCTTACTAAGCTTTATAGCTTACTTTGTTTACATTTCCGTGCTTTATAGTGATTTCAAAGCTTGTTCGGATTGGTAGTTGTCGGAGATCTCATCACACTATCCAGTTGTCATTTTGGTACTTTTGAACTTGTGTATTCGGTTATATGGCATGTATAGGAGTTATGGTTAACATAGCCTATATATTGGTAATGTATTTAGCCAATTGATTTAGCTTGTAAATGGTGAATGTTTTGGTTATGTGTATAGCTATGTGATTTGGTTTGTTTTGGTATACTTGGTTGTGTATATATATGTGCAAATGGTCTTTGGTTATATCGTTTATATTTGCTTTGTGAATGCCCTGTTGATAATTGGTATTAAAGGTAGCAAATAGATGAAGTTGGGAATGTATTAGTATGATAAGCATTAGGCAAGTTAATGCATATATGAAGTTAACCATTTAGGTGAATTATGAATGTGAAATTGGTACGTTTTGAATTGGCAAAACATGATCTTATGAGCATTATAGTTGTTGATATTGGTATAGCATGAGTTAGGCTTGGTTGAGATTGGTTGCCTATTAATGCTATGTTATATGCCATTTGACATGTTTAGGGGGATGCAAATTTGGGTGAGAAAGATGGCTTGGTAAACAGCCTATATTTTTGTCCACACGGGCATGTGTCTTAGCCGTGTGTGACACACTGTTAGGTGACATGGTTGTGTGTCCCCTAGTACTTATTTAGAAATCAAGTTAATATTCTCCACATGACCCATCACAGGGGGGTGTGACTTGGCTGTGTGGCATAAGTTAGTATATCTTACAGTTTTGGCACGACCTAGCACACGATCTGCACACGGGCGTGTGAGGCCATTTCAAAGGGTATACGATCTGGCACACGGATGTGTTATGCCATTTCGAAGGGTACACGGGCTAGTCACACAAGTGTGTGGTTGGCCGTGTGACCCAAGTCAAAGAGTTACATAGGGTCGGAAACGGGCTAGGGCACGGCCATGTGATCTCATTTCGAATGTCCTCACGGCCTGCGACACGGGCATGTGTCCCTTATATTTTGAAAATTTTCTATGTTTCCCAAAAAAATTTCTAAGTTTTCGGTTTAGTCCCAAACCACTCTAATGCATGATTTGGGCCTCGTAGGCTCGTATTAGGGACAACATGTGTAACACCCTAACCCGTATCCATCGTCGGAGTAGGGTTACGAGGTATTACCGATCAATTCACAACGTATAGCATATCTTTGTCAACCATAAAGCATTCATTCTTATAATCATTCAACACAATCACATTGTCCCTTATAAGGGCCTACGAGGCCTCAAACATTTCAAAACAAATTCTGAGATATCTCATTTCATGCCGTGCCACCAATAAAGATGTTTCAAATCGTTATACATTTTCGTACTTCCCAAATGTACTGATAAACAACTACTGTGTGCTTCGTTTAGAATCTTCTGAATGAGCTCAGAATTTCTTGGTACACATATTCTATTACGAAACATCAAACAGTCATCAAGCCCTATTCAAAACTCTGAATCAAAAATCGACTCAAATTGAGCTCGTTTTGCTTGCAATTCATTATCAAATTTTTTAGCCTCACAAATCTGCTGTAAAAATAACAGTTTTGCTTTTAACTCGGCTATTATCGAACCGTCGTTAGAAAAAGCTAACTGTGTGTTCAAAGCACGTAAAGCAAATAAGGACTTTCGACTCAAAGCATTAGCAACTACGTTTGCTTTCCCCAGATGATAGTCAATCACTAATTCATAGTCTTTTAACTATTCTAACCATTTCCGCTGTCTCAAATTCAAATCTTTTTGAGTCATCAGATATTTCAAGCTTTTGTGGTCGATATAAATATGGCATTGCTCACCAAACAAGTAATGACACCAAATTTTCAATGCGAACAGTAGTGCAGTTAACTCTAAATCATGCATCGGATAATTCTTTTCACGTTGTTTCAATTGTCTTGAGGCATAAGCTACAACTTTGCCTTCTTGCATCAAAACATAACCTAAGACATTTAATGAAGCATCAGTGAAAACTATGAATTCTTTACCCGACTTAGGGTAAACTAACACTGGTGCCTCTGTCAATAATGCTTTCAACAGTTTGAAGCTCTGCTGACACTTTTCTAACCACTCAAATTTAACATCTTTTTAAAGCAATCTTGTCATCGGAGTCACAATCATCGAGAAGCCTTTTACAAATCTCTGTAATAGCCGGCTAGTCCCAGAAAACTACGGACTTCAGATACATTTCTCGGAGGCTTCCAATCTATAATTGCATAAATTTTTCTCGGGTCAACTCGGATACCCGCAGCTGAAACTATATTACCAGAAAACCAACCTCTTGTAGCCAAAACTCACATTTGCTAAATTTTGCAAACAACTATTTATCTCTCAAAGTTTGTAGCACGATCTTCAAATGCTCAGCATGCTCAAATTCATCTCGAGAGTAAATTAAAATGTCATCAATAAACACAACTATGAATCGGTCTAAGTACGACCTAAAAATCCGGTTCATCAAGTCCATGAAAACAGCAGGTGCATTTGTTAGTCCGAAAGGCATAACAAGAAATTCGTAGTGTCCGTACCTTGTTCTAAATGCAGTCTTTGGCACATTTGAGTCTTTAACTCGCAACTAGTAATAACTCGATCTCGAATCAATTTTTGAAAACACCTTTTTTAATTGATCAAACAAATCATCCATTCGTGGGAAAAGGTATTTATTCTTGATCATCACTTTGTTGAGTTGTCGATAGTCTATACACATTCTCATCGTGCCATCTTTCTTTTTCACAAATAACACTGGTGCACCACAGTGAGAGAAACTCAGTCTAGCAAAACCTCTATCTGCCAACTCTTACCATTAAGCTTTCAATTCTTTTAACTCTATCGAAGCCATTCTGTACGAAGCTACCGATATCGCCGTTGTTCCCAGTACTAATTCAATACCAAACTCAACTTCTCTGATAGGTGGTAAACTCGGTAATTCTTTAGGAAATACATCTGGATACTCGCACACAACTGGTACTAATTCAATCTTTGTTTCTGTCACTTTCGTATCAAGTACATATGAAAGATAAGCTTCACACCCTTTCTCACAAATCTCTGAGCTAACATAGACGAGATCATATTTGATAAAATATTTAGTTCATCATATTCAATTCTAGTAGTCTCATTATTCAGACATTTTAGCTCAATTATTTTTCATCTACAATTCACTATAGCATCATGCATTGTTAACTAATCCATACCCAAAATCGCATCAAATTCATCGAATGGAAACAACATCAAATTAGCCAAAAAACAGTAATCCCGATGCATTAACAGACAATTCTTACAAACTTTGTCAACTAAAACACATTTGCCTAAGGGGTTCGATACATTAATCACAAATTCAGTATACTCTACAGGAAAAGTCTTACTAGATACTAAATTCATACATATATAAGAATAAGTTAATCCTGAATCTATCAATGCAATCACAGTAGTATCATAGAGAGTGAAAGTACCGTTGAGAACATCTGAAGATGATGCTTCTTTGCAAGCGCGAATAGCGTAGGCTCTAGCAGGTGCTCTGGCCTCAAACCTCACAGTTGAATCCTTTGTCGCCCTTCTACTACCACTTACATTTTCAGCAACTCTAGGTGGTCTACCTCTATTCGACGTATTACTTGGTCTCACATTTTGAACTTTATCTTTCTCAGCTATCTCAGGATAATCTCGGATGAAGTGATATAACAAACCACATTTGTAACAAGCTATATTATTTTTATTCCATCATTCTCCATAATGTTGCCTCCTACACTGCTGACACTAGGGTTTGTTGTCTTTCACACTGTCAACACTCGCTACCGAAGTAGCTTGAGCTTTAAAACTTGAGTATTATTTTTTAAGAGCTCTATTCGAATATCAGTTTGAAGCATTTGGGCAAGCGTATGAATCTCTAGATTTCTTTGATAAAGATTGATATAGTTTACTCATCGATCTTTTTCTTGAGTCTCTAGCTTTTGAATCTACTTTTCTCTTTTCTTTTCTAAGATCATTGGCTTTACAAGCCCTTTCAACCAGAATGAAAAATTCTTTAAATTCAAGAATTCCAACTAATTCTGAATTTTTAGTTATGCCTTTCGGGCTAACGAATGCACCTGCTGTCTTTATGGATTTAATGAACCAGATTTTGAAACAGTACCTAGATCGGTTTGTTGTTGTGTTTATTGACGACATATTGATATATTCGCAAAATGAATCCGAGCATGCCAAGCATTTGAGAATTGTATTGCAGACTCTGTGTGATAAGCAGTTATATGCAAAGTTCAGTAAATGTGAATTCTGGTTTAGAGAAGTTAGTTTTCTAGGACATATAGTTTTAGCCATGGGTATCCGAGTCGATCCGAGTAAAATTTCTACAATAATAGATTGGAAGCCTCCAAGAAATGTTTTTGAGGTCCACAATTTTCTGGGACTAGTGGGATATTATAGAAGATTTGTAAAAGGCTTTTCGATGATTGTGACTCCGTTGACGGGATATTATAGCGGGATATTTCTTACTTGGAGATAGGGGCAAACCCGAAACAAAATCCATAGTCACTCTATCCCATTCCCATTTCCAGGAACAGAAAATGTTGTTGCTGATGCTTTAAGCTGAAAATCTTTGTTTGCTCTATGTGCAATGAATACTCAGTTGACTCTATCTGATGATGGCTCGGTTGTAGCTGAGTTGAAAGCGAAACCGTTATTTTTACAACAAATTTGTAAAGCTCAGAAAGTTGATAATGAAATGTTAGAAAAATGAGCTCAATGTGATTCTAACCTTGATTCAGAGTTTCAAGTTGATTCTAACCATTGTTTAAGATTTAGAGGCTAAATATGTGTTTCGAGAAATTTGGAGTTGACTCAGATGATTTTGAATGAAGCACATAGTAGTCATTTATCTGTTCATTCGGGAAGCACGAAAATGTGTAATGATTTGAAACAGCTTTATTGGTGGCACAGAATGAAACGTGATATTTCGGAATTCGTTTCTAATTGTTTGATTTGTCAACAAGTTAAAGCTAAGCATCAAGTACCTTCAGGTTTATTACAGCCTATTATGATTCTTGAGTGGAAATGGGATAGAGTGACTATGGATTTTGTTTCGGGTTTGCCCCTATCTCCAAGTAAGAAATATGCAATCTGGGTTGTTGTTGACCGATTGACAAAATCGGCTCATTTCATTTCGGTGCGTATAGATTATTCACTTGACAAGCTTGCTGAGTTGTACATTTCTGAGGTTGTTCGATTACACGGGATACCTATTTCTATTGTTTCGGATAGAGATCCAAGGTTCACATCGAGGTTTTGGAAGAAATTACAAGATGCACTGGGTACGAAACTACATTTTAGTACCGCATTTCACCCGCAGACGAATGGTCAATCCGAGCGAGTTATACAAATACTCGAGGATATGTTGAGATGTTGTATTCTTGAGTTCGAAGGTACGTGGGAAAAGTATTTGCCATTGATTGAATTCGTGATAACAACAGTTTTTAATCGAGTATTAAAATGGAACCATACGAAGCTTTATATGGTCAGAAGTGTCGAACACCGTTGTAATAGACTGAACTTAGTGAGAATAAGATTCTTGGGGTTGATTTGATTAAAGAGACCGAACAAAAAGTGAAAGTAATTCGTGATAGTTTGAAAACAGCGTCAGATCATTAGAAATCATTCGCAGACTTAAAACAGAAAGATGTTGAGTTTCAGATCAGGGATGAAGTGTTTTTTAAAGTATCTCCGTAGAAGAAAATACTTCGATTCGGTCTTAAAGGCAAATTAAGTCCGAGATTTATCGGACCGTATGAGAGTATTGAACGAATTGAACCAGTGGCTTATCGGTTAGCATTACCGTCAGAATTAGAGAAGATTCATAATGTATTTCATGTACCAATGCTACGAAAATACAGATCTGATCCCTCGCATGTTATTTCCCCGACTGAAGTTTAGATTCAGTCAAATTTATTGTACAGTGAAGAACCAATCCGAATATTAGCTCGTGAGATCAAAGAGCTGAGAAATAAAAGAATAGCATTAGTGAAAGTATTATGGCATCGACATGGGGTAGAAGAAGCTATGTGAGAACCTGAAGACGCTATGAGAAAGCAATATCCAAACCTATTCACTGGTAAGATTTTTGGGGATGAAAATCCCTAAGGGGGGAAAGTTGTAACAGTCCAATTTTAGCTAAATCAGAACAGTGGTTTTGGAACTACAAATCTGAGGTTGGAAAATTATTTTGATATTATTTTTTGTGTTTATAGCATGTGATTATATATGTGTGAAAAATTCGTGAAATAATTTTATCGTTTGGATGTTTAATTTGACAAAAAGGACTAAATCGCGTAAAATGTAAAAGTAGCATGCTATAATTTAAAAGTGTCTATTTGCTATGGTTTATTAAACCAAAGGTCCTTATGATGTTATTAGACCATTGATAGTGGAATTTGACATAAATGGGCATTTAATGGATGTTAATTAATAGTTTAATGTTAAGGTTAATTTGGTAATTGTTAAATAAGTTAATTAAAATACACTAAAACATAAATTTTGTCCATCTTTCTTTCTTTTTGAACCGAAACTAGAGAAGAAGAAAGTCATTCTAGGGCTTTTCATTTGGTTAGAATAATTCAAGCAGTTAAGGTATGTTTCGAGCTCAATTTTTAATAATTTTATGTTTTTGTGACCGTTGCTTCGTATTCTAGCTAGCCCATGCCCTAATTTTTGAATTGGTTGATAAATTTGTGAGTTTCCATTGATGATAGCTTGATGTTTTTGAATGTTGATGATGGAAAATGAATAATTGTTGATAGATTTTCATGTTCTGTAAAGTGATTTTTGGTAAAAATGCATATTAGGGATTAAATTGAGAAATGTGTAAATTGAGGGGTTGAAATGTGAAATAAATGAAAGTTTTAGGTTATTAGGGGCACTATAGAAATTCGGCCAAGCATGGGTTTTGTCAAAATTTAGTGTAATTTGTGTTTTTGTGAAATAAGGACTAAATTGAATAAATGTGGAACTTTAGGGGCTAAAGTGTAAAAATGCATAAATATGTGTTTGTGGATTAAATTGAATGAATCAATGAATAAATGAGTTAATTTGAATGTATATAGATCAAGAACGAAAGAAATCGAATTTAGATCGGAGGAAAACAAAAGTTGTCAAGTAGTTGACCTGATTCGTTAATCCCTAATATGAGGGTCTTTAAATTGAATTATACATGTTTAATTGTCATGAATGTTGAACGAGCAAATACGAGCAAGAATTGACAGATTTACGACATCTGAAAGTCTTGTACGAACCTTAGGAATAGTATAGGATACGAATGTCATGACATTAGGTTATCAAGATGTGATTACATGTAAGACCATGTCTGGGACATTGGCATTGTATTGTGATTATGTGTAAGACCATGTCTGGGACATTGGCATCTTTATATGATTTCGTATAAGACCCTGTCTGGGACAGTGGCATCGATATGTGATAATATGTAAGACCATATCTGGGATATGGCATTGTACGAGCTATTGTGATTTTCGAGTATCCTTAACAATTTCGAATGGTTCAACAGGCAAAGTCAAATCGAGAAAGAAAGTATGAATGAGTTAAGTGACTCAGGTACGTACAAAATTCATATGAGTATTGAAAAGGAAGTATTTGATGAATTCAATTATGATATTGAATACGTGTACAATGAGAAAGGTTTGTGAACTTGTATGTGTTTAGCTATGCTTAGTATAATTGAATTGATATGCAAATGTTCTTATGATGACTTTATTTATATATGGCTTACTAAGCTTTTAAAGCTTACTTTGTGTGTTCTTTCCCTGTTTTATAGATTATCGAAGCTAGCTCGGACATCGGGAATCATCAGGAACATCGTCATACTATCGATCGTCTTGTTGGTACTTTTGAAGTTTTGTATATATGGTATATGGCATGTATAGGCTAGTATTATTTGGGTATGTTTTGAGTGATGATATTAGCCATGAGATTTGGCTTGTAAATGTTGGTGTGCATTTGGCCATTTAAGTTGGCTTGAATTATGTGTTTGATAAGTGATATATGTGATGCATATAAATATAACCTTATGTTTTGGCTTATTTTGTAATAGTTATAAGTTTGCTTGTGTAGCTAGTTGACAATTGGTGTATTAATGTTTGGAAGATGGCATGTAGTGGCTTGATTATGAGATGATGATATGGTATGTTTTGTGATAAGAAATAGTAATTAAAATGATGAAGAAATGCATTTAGAAATTATGTAAATTTGATGATTTTGGCATATTGATTTGGTATGTTTTGGCCATGGATTTGAGTAGTTAAGAGGATGGTTTCTAAATGGCATGAATTGTATATGAATTGCCATGTTTTAGCTACCTAGAAATGTATTGAAATGGTACCATTTTGGTTGCTAGGTGTGCATGAGGAAAGGGTGGCAAATTGGCTTTGCAAATAGCCTATTTTTGTCCACATGGGCAGAGACACGGGCGTGTGTCTCGGCCATGTGCGACACACGGTCATGTTACACAGCCGTGTGTCCCCTGAGGTAGCTCTTCGAATTAAGTCAGTATACCCTACAGGTTTGACACGGCCTAGGCACACCGGCGTGTCTACTAGCCGTGTGTGGCACACGGGTTGACACATGGGCGTGTGGCTGGCCGTGTGACCCAAGTCAGTAACCCATCTAGTTTTCCCACGGATGTGTCTCCGGCCGTGTGGTGCAAGTTAGTATGTATACACTGTTTGTACACGGTCTGTGACACAGGTGTGTCTAGTGCCCGTGTGAGGCACACAGGCGTGTGACCCTTTAATGTTTGAAAATTTTATGTGTTTCCTAAAGTTTGCAAATGTTATTGGTTTAGTCTCAAACCTCGTTTAAGCATGTTTTAAGGTCTTGTAGAACCTTATAAGGGATAATATGATTATGTTAGATTGATATTTTTGTGAAACTAAATCATGTATGAGAAATGTATATTATATGTTTTGCTTTTATCGGTAATGCCTCGTAACCCTATTTCGACGACTGATACGGGTTAGGGGTGTTACACTATGTTAGTCCTGGAATCGACTAAATTGTAGCTCTGATACCAATAAAATGCAACACCTCTAACCCGTATCTATTGCCGGAATAGGGTTACGAGGTATTATTGATCAATTCACAACGTATAGCATATCTTTATGAACCATAAAGTATTCATTCTCATAATCATTCAACACAATCACATTGTCCCTTATAAGGGCCTACGAGGCCTTAAACATGCTTTAGAAGTAGTTCGGGACTAAACCGATATCATATAAAAATTTTGAAAACTTAGAAAAATTTCAATCATACAAGGGTCACACGCCCGTGTGAACAGACCGTGTGCCTCACACGGCTCCAAACACGCCCGTATCTCATGCCGTGTGGAAACAGGGCATACATACTGACTTGGGTCACACGGCCAACCACACGCCCTTGTGTCTAGCCCGTGTGCCCTTCGAAGTGGCCACACACGCCGGTGTGCCAGGCCGTGCACTAGGCCGTGTCAAAACTATAGGGTATACTGACTTATGCATCGCAGTCAAGTCACACACCTGTGTGATAGGCCGTGTGCCAATTAGGGGGTATACTAACTTGTACCACACGGCCAGTCACACGCCCTTGTGCAAGACCGTGTGGAGCATACTGACTTCATTTTAATAACAACACCAAGGAACACACAGCTGTGTAACATGACCGTGTGTCACACACAGTTGAGACACACACCCGTGTCTCTACCAGTATGGACAAAAGTAGGTCATTTGCAAGGCCAATTTGTCACCCTTATTCATGCACACCTAAACAATAAAAATGGTACCATTTCATCATACAATTAGGCAGCCAAAGCATCAACCAAATGTACAATTCATATAATATCTAATTCAACCAATTTCAATAATCAATTCAATGCCATTTACCTAATCAAATACTTATCAACTCAACTTCTAAAATCATACTTCATCAAAACATTTCTCAAGCATTTATACTTCACAAGTCATTTAACCATATTCATACCAAACATGCCAAAGTAAGTCATCATTCATGGCTATATATACAAACCAAAACATATACATTTACAAGCCATTTCTGATGGCCAAACACACATCAACATTAACATCATTTACAAGCAAACTCTCATGACTATAATCACAACCAGAATACCACATATATCCTATACATGCCATATACCATATATACACAACTCAAAAATACCAAATAGATGTCTAGTAGTGCAATGATGTTCCCGACGACTTTCGGATCCAAGCTAGCCTTGGTTCACTATAAAACATAGAAAAAAATAACATGAAGTAAGCTTCATAGCTTAGTAAGCTCATATGCAAATAACTTGATTCTAAGCTTCATAGCTTAGTAAGCTCATATGTAAATAACTTGATTCATCGCATATGTGTAAATCAACCAATTTCACATTAACTACAAACCTTTCTCTATTTAATACTCGAATAGGTTCTGTACATACCTGTATCACATTGTACTAACCTCTTTCTCAACCACATCATTCCCATTAAACCATTCAGAATAGAAATTGGATACTCAATAGTCTCATACAATAAGTACCTATACCATGGCTCGTAGCCAAATCAAGGTAACTTATCCCAGAAAAAAATAATTATATGGCCCGAAGCTAAATTATCCTATATGCATGGCCTGAAGCCAAATCGGT
This sequence comes from Gossypium anomalum, assembly GCA_025698475.1. Classification (NCBI taxonomy): domain Eukaryota; kingdom Viridiplantae; phylum Streptophyta; class Magnoliopsida; order Malvales; family Malvaceae; genus Gossypium; species Gossypium anomalum. The sequence goes on from CM046966.1 coordinate 27,450,067, forward strand.
GTAACTCGCACCCGAAATGCTAATATCATGGCCTGAAGCCAACTCAACTTATTATCTAATAATAAGACACTAGTATCCAAATCTAATCCTAAAGTTTAACCGGGACTTCACACTTTTCGTTTCTATCATCGAATGCATTCGTAGAGTCGTTTTCACAATTCAAACATAATCCATAATCTCATAATCACAATTTATGCAATCTCAAAGCTTTTAACATACTTTTATAATGAAATTACCACATACGAACTTACCTCGAGTATGAAAACGGCGAAATGAGTCAATTACTCGATAATCTTGCCTTTCCCCCGATCTAATTCCGGATTCCTCTTTTCTTAATCTAAATATATTCAAAATTAACTTCTTTAATCAGCCACTCATTCAATTTAGTCCAAAACATACATTTAGGCTTATTTGCACTTTAGCCCCTAAACTTTTACTCTTTTAATAATTTAGTCTCTATTTTACAAATACACAAAATTCACAAATTTTCAATAAACCCAAGCTTGGCCAAACTATTCATAGGTCCCTAGCAGCCCAAAACTTTCATTTATTTCATATTTTGACCACACAATTTGCACATTTCACAATTTAATCCCCATTATGCATTTTCATCAAAAATCACTTTACAAAACATGAAAATCTATCATCAAAAATTCATATTTCATCTTCAAACACCAAATAACACATAAACTCATCAATGGAAACTCTTAAAATTTTTAACAGTTTCGAAATTAAAGGTACGGGCTAGCTAGATTAAGTTGCAACGATTACAAAAACATAAAAATCATCAAGAACCGAGTTAAAACCGTACCTTAATCACGCTAGGAGTGTGCCAAAATTTAAAAGCTTCAAACCCTATCTTTCTTTTCTAATTTTCGGTTGCCAAAGATGAATGAAGATGAATTTCTGGCTTGTTTTTATTTAATTATAACTTAATTTACTAATTTACCTTTTTAACCTTAGTAAATAACTATCAAAATACTTTAATACATGCCCATAAAAGTCCACTAACATTTAAAATGGTCTAGTTACCATTTATGGCCATCATATTTAAAAACCAAAGCTATTTGACACCTTTAACAAGTAGAATGCAACTTTTGCATTGTACACGATTTAATCCTTTTTCTTAAATTGACTATTCAAATGATAAAATTAACTTAAGAAATTTTCACACATATCAAATTACATGTTGTAAATACAGAAAATAATATTAAAATAATTTTCTGACATCGAATTTGTGGTTCCAAAACTACTATTCCGATTTAACTAAAATCGGGTTGTTACAATATGATTGATTGTGAATGACTTTTATTTGGCTATGAAAAATGTATGAGAATTGTATATTTGTTTAAGTAATAAGTCTGGTAATACTTCATAACCCTATTCCGGCAACGGATACGAGTTAGGGTATTACACCTGAGAAGCAAATATGAGAAGCAACATTCTTGCAAAAAAAATTGGAAAAATAAAGTTCAGACAAACAAACAAAGAAACCGCACGTGCCACAAGGCAGACTAGTATTAGTATTGATAAATATTTTTTTAGTATAGGTGTGTTACAATTTCTTTTTGCACATAACACTCCCCATTTGATGCACTTATTTCCAATTCGGATAAATTGCTCTTTTACTCTTAATCTTTTAAAGTATATAAGATAATTGACTTTAAACATTATATTACAATTTATAAAACTTTTTTTTTTAAATTAATCTTATTTGCTATTGTTTTTATATAATAAAATTCTTTTTCATAAATTAATTTGTCTGTTAGTACATAATTTTATAATAAAACATTGGTATATCTATTTATTATAATCATGTTAACATAATATTTTAAATCCAAACATTTTCAATATATTTTAATAATTAACATCTCTATTTATTATAATCATTTTAACATCATATTTCCAAACTTAATAATAAAACATATATTTTATATACTACTAATATGTATTATCGATTTTTTTATGTTAAGATTGAATTTTATTTTTTTAAAAAACAATTACATTAATAAATACTATAAGTCAATGTCTTGTACAACTATACAAATTAATATAATGCATGTGATAAACCCATAATATGAATGGTTAATTAAATAGTAAGAATTTTTATGGTGACTAGGTATGTAATATGAAACCAAACAAGCACATGACATGCATGAGAACAGATCATAACTCACGATAGATTAAATTTGGAAAGTCAACTTGTGAAGTGTTCAGATATGAAAGTCAGCTCAAAAGGAATCCCAATGAGAGATCTGGCGGGCAAAGGTAAATTAAGGCAAATTAGATTTTCTTTTTTTTTTTTTTTTTGGGGTTGGGGAAGCTTCATGGATCATAGATGAATTCTTAACATGTGCCCTCATCACTAATCTCAACTTTCATTTTAGGGATCAAATAGGCACATCATTGACCAACAAATTGAAAACTCCTATGTTTTGTATATTGTCAAAATATTCCCTTTGAATAATATTTTTTATTTAGTATTTGTATTTTCATAAAATGTTTAATGAAATATTTATATTTTGAAAATATCTAATGTGGTACTTAAATTACCAATCTATGTATTATTATGACACTTGAAGTTAACATCGTTAGTGAATGCTAAACTAGTCAATCAAAATTACACGTAGAATTATTTTCCAAACAAACAAATAACTAAACCTAAATTAATAAAAAAAAGTTAATATTAAACTTATATAAGCAAAAACATTGTTTTTTATTAAAGTAAAAATTAATGTTATCTTCTCCAAAGAATTTTCCATTTGAAATCAAGTTTCCTTTACATAAAACCCTAATTTACTTTAATGGAAAAGATGACGTTTTTGCTTATGTAAGTTTACTATTTACTTTTTTTTTATTAATCATGTATGGTTTAATATTAGCTATTTGTTATTTAATTTAATCTTATTGTTGTATTTAGTTTTGTTACATAATGTTATATTATGGACTTGATTATTTGAAAAAAAAATCACATGTTGAATTTTCATTGGTTGATTTAAAATTCACTATTAGTAACTGTAAGTACCATATTTATACAAAAATTGATAATTTAGATACCACATTGAATATTTTTAAAATATAAATACCATATTAAACATTTTATTAAATTACAATATTACATAACCCCAATCATGTCATGTGATCCATATGGAAAATAAGAAACGAAGTAATATTTAATGATGTGCACCCGGATCCATATAAAACCAAAGCAGTGGCACATAAATTATCCAATATGATGCTAGAGGTTGTCCAACAAATGAAGGAATTTCAGAGGTGGAACCACTAAGCTCATATTGAAACAAATCAACCTCTGACTCGACCTATTAATAATTTCCAAATGACTTGGGCGTTTGAGAAGTTAATGCGATGGGGTTATGCGACCATTGGTCACGGACCTTTTAGGGACTATGTTATTGTCTAGTGTTCGTTTCCCAACACATATTCGAGGCACAGTAGATTGCTTGCCTTTAAGAGAATAATTGTTCAAACTTAAAAGGAATAAATGCAATAGGGTTTCTGCTATGATCCTCGTAACCAATGGAGAAGGCTACTATTACTTAATAAACAAATTGGGGTCACGGTGAAGGCAACATATGTAACCTCTTCAACTCGGTTTAGACGATAGACCTAAATTCAGGAAATTGTATTAAACATATAAATGGCTTGGTCTTTATCAAAATTGATTTTCTTTTTTAAAACTCAAGTTTATAAAAGTGATTTACAATCTATATCCTAATTTAACTTATTAGAAATAGCAGCAGAATTAAAACATAAGTTATTTTAATAAAAAATTTTGGTTTAATAAAATATTAACAAATAATAACTTAAATTTTATAACCTATATTGAATAAGATGCACCTAACAATTAAATTAAAACCAAATCCCAAACCACGATTCGTAATGAAAGAAAATGGAAAATACTCTACTAACGAATTAAAAATAATAATGTTAACGGAAATAAAGATGGAACAAAAGCCGAGACCCTTCGAATGTCGTGTTTACGTCCTAGTCGGAAGGATTATTTGTATAGATGGAAATTAGGGGGAGTGAGCTATGGAAGCTCAATGTGAGTTCCTTTACAATAAACCAAGACATACAGTTATACTTTTAAACATTAAATAACATCATATATACAACATTACCAAGACTCAATTGGTTATAAATATCTGTCAATTTCAAATTCGATAATTTGGTGTTGCTACTTTAGTCAAGCAATAATAATATTCTCAAATATAGACAATTAACCGAATCAATTTTAGGGTTATTCATACTGTTCACGAAAGATATATGCACATAAATCAGTTCAATTATTTGATCAAGTAAATTCAGTCATGTATGCATAAATTGTCAAATATGCCAAACAAAAATCGATTTAAAAATTGGTTGTCCTAACCCCAACCACTAGTGCTCCAAAATTGGGAGTTCCCCAGAACTCCCTCCACCATCACTCCAATTTGTGGAATTAATACCACATTCGAATTTGAGTAATTGCAGATAAAAGCTGTCGGTAATTGTGGAAACACAACCATCTCGAATATAAAAGCTGTCAGAGGGACTATGAGAACAGAGTGAAAACGTTGTAGTTAGGATCTACTATAATTGTGGGTACACAACAAAACCGTCATAGTTGGAATCTGCTGTAACTGTGTGTACACAACGAATGATTAAATGCAGATATACTGTCGATTCTTCCTCCAATCATATCAACCCAACCCATGCAAATGCATTATAATTAATTCAAAAGCATTCAAACATTGTAATATTCAATATTCTATCTCTTTGCAAATCAATAGCATTCATTGTCAATTTAAGCATTCAATATGTCAACCATTTAAGGCATATGAGTTATTCAATCGGGTATTTATACAAATAATATGTAAAGTCATTCATGGTTCAATCAATCAATCAAGAGTAACCACATATATAAGTTCAATTATCCGTATATCTCATTGTTCTATTCCTAATCCAAGACCTAATTACATAATCTAGTTCTCTAAATGCCATTAAAAACTGAATCAGGGACATATTTGAATAAAGTAATAAAAGTTGAGACAAAATTATAATTTTTGAGTTTCAGGGGCCATACGATTGTGTGATCAAACCATGTACGAAGCCCCAGGTTCTGTGCAATTCAAATAGGTGAGGTGCAGTGGCCACAAGACCGTATGTGACACCCTAGGCCATGTGTAAAGCAAATAGGTAAGGTGTAGGGGCCACACGATCACACGCCCAAGGCTGTGTAAGAAGCAAAGGTACGAAAGATTATAGAGGTACATGGCCGTGTGTGAGGCCATGTGATCCACACGGAATGACTAGACGCCTGTGTGGTAGGTCGTATGCAATTGGACAGGTTTGAATTTTGACTCGATTTTTCATAAAAGAACACACACCTCATTTTTGGGGTCTCGTACGATGGTTCTCATGTCCAAGTACAATCCGGATTACCTACACGAGTCTTTCTATTAACAAAAACGTGAGAACTAATGATGAATTTCAAGATTTAGGGACTTTTTTGGCAAGATCGTAAAAGATTCGTAACAGATGAAAGATTTAACGAAAATAATGATTTTCCAGAATTGATGGGATCTAGCTATTGGGAAACGAGAAAGACTTACCGATCTTAATAGGAATCTAGAGATTGATGGTACGAAATTCAACGATTGATGATGAATGATTTGATTTGGACTTGATTGCAAAGTTAAGATTCAAGAGCTAAATTTCTAGTAAGATCTTTGATCTAATTTAGCAAAATAGGGTTTCCAAAGTAAATTGAGAATAAATAGAGAGAATGAGGGTTTCAATTTGAGTTAGAATCGAATAGGAAATCCTAATTGCGCTTGGAAGTGATTTATTAGTTGGATTAGAAAAGTAATAAGGGTTGTTTAGCAATTAACTCTTTTCTGCTGAAATTAAGCAATAATAAAAGAAAGTAAACCAGCATGACTTGAAGCTAAAATCAAAGGAATGGAAAAGATGAAACTTAGTCATTAGCTTAATGGCCATCTTATGGTCATATTTTACCACAAATAATACATAAGTTACGTTAACCTTAGTTCCTTAGGTGAAGAAAAATTTAAAGGAAAAGTGAAAAAAAGGTAAAATTTGAATCTTGATTCTCTAAAGATTTTATTAAACTCTTAACTATTAATGATAGGCCTAATTTATATCAATTTTTTAAATTCTAACATCTTAATTTTTGTAGCGTTACAACATCTGTTAATGGAGACAAATGAGTAAGTAGGCAGTACACAGCTTAAAAGAGATAAAGCTTTTAGTTGGCTTTAATTGGGATGTCTTCAAATTCTTGTGGATTTAAGTTTGTAATTATTATTTAAAATACTTGTGGATATTTTTTAATTGTACTGAACCATTTTAATATTATTATCAATTAGATTTCGACTTTAAATCAAAAGACTAAATTCATAAGTTTCAAATGTACAAAAAGGATTTAGAGATTAAGAGCATAATTAAACCTGGTTTAATGGTGGGCTTGATTTGGTGGTACCAAAGATTCTAATAGATTGATCACGGATCCAAATGCATGAAAGCTTGGACTGTTTAGCATAACTATTGTAACTTGACTTTCTATTTATGTTTGCAAAGGTTCTCATTGTCTTATTGAGGAGCATATTGGCTTGTCTTTTGGGAGGTTAGTATGTTTGCAAATGTTAAATTTTTCATATTTTGATAAAGGAAATGTAAGTTCAAAAAGTAGAATAATTTTTTATATTTTTATACATTTTAAAGAATTTTAATGATTTTTATTTTTAATTTTTTTAATTTTAAAAAAATTAATTAAATGTTGACGTGTCATTCACATGGTAATCTACATGTATGTCATGTATGCCATGTAAGGAAAGTTTCAAATGTTAATTTTTCTATCTATTTTGAGTGATTTGACAAAACAACGTAAGTTTAAAGACAAAAAAAGTAAAAAATTAAGTAGACGGCTAAAATGACTTGGAGAGCCAATTAAATTATTATGCCAATAATAAACACTAATGTGAGAATATTTTGTCATTTTAATCATGTGAAATCTAGAAAATGTAGCTAATGGGATTTGAACCCAAAACACCATAATTTTCAATGTCTTTATCATTTAAATTAAAGCTTCATTTTGATCCTTAAAATCAAATTTTTAAAATATATTTATTATTTTTTTTTCACTCACATCGTGGATGTGCCATAATCTTGTTTAAATAAATTTTCTTTATAAGACTTCACAAATAATTTGAAAATCAGTTAAGCCCTTTATTGAAAAGTGCAATTGATTAGATCCTTAATCTAAAAATAACAATCAATTGGACTCTTCGAATTGTCATTTTCATTAAGACCCCTAATAGATCGTTAAACTTATGTTGAGTGGATTTTAAATGCCACATGTTGAAAATCCATTGGTCCACGTCATTTTTTCGAAATAAAATAAATTTTATTTTATTAATATTTCTGAAATTAAAAAAATAACAATCATACTGTTGAATTTATCAATATATTTGGTACTTCTCATACATGTAATTTTTAAATTGATTTAATATTTTTATCATATCAATCTAAAATATTGTTTAGATTAATATATAGTTAACAGTTGAAAGTTTTATTTACATAAAACGAAGAGTAAGAAAATTTTAATTAATACCAATCACAGTATGCATGATCAATATGAATAGAGTATGACATATGACGGTTGTATTGCTGCTAAAATATTAATCATGTAAAAAGTTACGGAAGGTGTAGTTTTACATCAGTGTGAGTGGATTTCTCTCCTTTTATTAATCTAATATTTTATATTATTTTGGATTAGTTTTGAGTAGAAGATAAATATGGTAATTTGAATATCTCTTTTTTACAAAAAAAAATTTATATCTAAATTTTATAGAATAAAATTGACTTAATATTTTCTAAATTAAGTGATAAAGCTTATCTTTTTTAAGATTTATTTTTGAAAATTCTATATTAAGTAAAAATTAAAATGATTATCAAAATACATTTAAAATATTAAATGATTGAAAATTATTTTCAATGATTTATATGAAAGTTTTATTATGAAAAAAGTACTAAATTTTTATAACATTTTTTTATTAGTGTATAAAAATTATATAAAAAATCAACAAAAAATTAGTGTATAAAAATTATATAAAAAATCAACTGAGTACAGGAAGACGTGAGCTTGAGCGTGCTAAAATATATTTATTCTCTAATTTGGTGATGGAAAGAGAAATCTAGTAATTATATAATTATATAGAAGATGGAAAGAGATTATAAGTAACTCTGGTAATTATATAAAAAATATAAATATAATAATGTAAGTTTATATATATATATATATATATATATATATATAATTGCACACCTAATACTTAAGAAAATGATTAATTTTACAAAACCTCATAATTTTGACTCTGTTTGCAGAAAACGAATTGAAGAGATAATAAAATAATAGCTATCGGAATAGATAACTTTAGTCTATTGCCTTCTAAGATATACAAATGAATAAAGGCCAAACATTTCAATCCAATTTCTTCTCTCTCAATCTATTTTATCAGCAGTCAAACTCTGATGACTGGTAACAGATAATAGCCATTAGGGGCATACTGGCTGGCTAAGGGTGGCGCCCAACTGCTTTACCGCAGAGCAAGACATTAGAAGGAATGTCGTATTCGTTAGCAAGACTCCGAACAGGATTCCAGACTCTCAGATAAAATTGTTGCCCCAGATATTGCCTTTCCCATGATGCAGACCTCATGTTCCACATACCCTGGTTGTCCAGGGACACCAATATGGCTGTCCATGAATTTGGATACACCTGCCGAAACGAAAGCATCAGTAGCAGGAAAGGATTGTTTATGAAGATGGCCTAAATAGGTATTATCTTCGAATTGTTCTTAACATGCTAAAATGCCAATTGCAATAATGGTCAATGCGTCACAAGAGGAAAAGGACATTAGTTTCATCAAAGTTGTATGGCATTTCTAATGTGGGTAAAATTTGAAACATTTGTTACATAATACAGAAATTTAATAGGCATAAACTGCAAGCACTGCTCAATAACAACAGTTGTTTTCGGTTCTTGAGGTGGCATTACCTGAGTTGTGTGTCTCGTAAGAGCATCAACTAGATTGTAGGTTCTTCTTTTCTTTGGAGTCCACTGTCCAGAGCCGAAACTGTATATATTGTAGTATTAGAAATGGTAAGAACATATTCAGCAAGAGAAATGAAATAGAACAACTAACAGGGCACTGTGACTCACCCAACAACCCAAAAATCATAACCGTCAAGATGCCAAGATTGCAAGGTGTTTTCGTTGTTCTGAAAGACAACTTCCAGAAAATCATGGAGATTAGTTGGCATAACGGAGGTAGCAACAGTTGCGGCAACACCTGAAGGAATGCCTTGAACGGCATTCATGCTAAAAACTCCCGGAATATTAAAGTAATCAGCGAGCTTCAGAGGGGTATCCGCATTAACATAGGAGACACCATTCACTGCATACCGCAGCTTTCCATTAATATAAGATGCTGAGTTGGCCAAGACAATCGTCTTGGTTGGTGTAATCTTCCCATAATGGAATGAACCCTGAGGATTAGGCCTCGCTGCATTAGATGTCAAATTCCACCTTCAAGGAAATGAAGAAAAGAATAATCAGATAAGATCATTTTTTATCCAAGTTCAAGAATGAAGTGCTGCATCAAACACAAGAAGCCAATACGATCTTCCGTCAACTAGTACCTATATGTTCTTGCCTGCTGCATTGACCAATGATATTTGTAAGCAGGCGCAGCTGGTAGCGGTCCAGAAACTGGGGTTTGCGAGTTTGCATAGTGCAACACCGCAGTTGCAGTGAGAACGGTCCTTGTAAATCTTGTGGATGCAACAATGTAGTAGTCCTTTGGTGGTTGATTCAAGGTTACTAAGACAGTCACGGATTGTCCCACATGCACATCAAGAGAGTCATATAAGTTCTGAATTACATGAGAGCCTTCGACCTCAACCAACTTCATCGAATGGCCCTGAATCCTGAAGTTCAGTGAGGTGGACAATCCAACATTTGAGATTCTGAACATGTAAGTTTTGCCTGAAACACCACAAATAAAACTTATTCAGTAAAGGCATGATTCCCTTTTGGAAAATGTAGGAGGAATCTTCATTTAATCGTATTGAATAAATTAACCTAAATGCAATGAATTATAGGCAATTAAACGTGATAGGAAATAGGAATACTAAGTTATGGATGACCTTGTTCTCCAGTAAAGGTGGTTTTAGTCTGCCCATTTATAAGGACTCCATGGGGAAAGGGAAGAGATTTTCCAGAGTCCAAAGTTTGCTGCAGTGCCTGTAAAAAACAAAACAATTATATTATGAGTGAAGTATACATGGCAGGGAAAAACTTGGTGCATGGCAAGAAAATCTTAACAAAAGAGAAGTGTGAAAACTAACCTTGTGGCTGGTCTTGTACCAGTCACCAATAAGTAAAGTGAAATCTCCATCAGGATTTGCATAAGGAATTGGGATCACACTTCTGTGGTATATATTGAGTGCTCCAAATCCTCCAGCAGCTCTATGCATTAGAGTTGATGGGAAATATGTGTAGGACCCAATCTGATCCTTGGCTTGGAACTTGTAGGTATAGTTTGAGTTTGGAGGGATAGGGCAATTGGTTCCCAACACTCCATCCTGCCATGAGTTCTTCCTTTGCTTTACGCCATTCCTGTTGTGATCAGACCAATCCCTCATTTATCATTGAAAAAATGGCATGATCTATATGGCATAATCAGGTGAGCACAGGAAAACAACGGAAAATTCAGGGTTTAAAGTTGCAAAAAGAATCAAGTCATTTTTAAGCGGCCATCAAACGTTACTGCAGAAAAACACAGACGTTTCCTAGTCTGGAAGTTTCATCTTTCATTGTTATGTTCAACAAAATTGAGATGAAGTTAAATTTTACAGGGAAGAAGAAGACAAGTCACAATTTTAGAGATATCCATTGGTAATTTCTTAATTGAGGTTGTGAAAAACAGCAAGAATGAAAGTATATAAATCAGAAGAGCCAATGTGAGATAAGGGTATGAGAGACCCACCATGTCAACAAGAAAGGCTGATCAAGCTTGTTAATGAGATTCAAGATAATGTTGTTATTAGTCACCACATCAAGTTTTGGCCCAGGAAACTGATTATTGATAAGGATAACCTTGCAAAAAAAACACACAACTTTTTAGAACCCCAAAATCAGATCCACATCAATAGCCTTTACTTTCAACATTCCAAAAAAAAAAAAACAGATTCCCTACCTGCTGGGGAACTCCAAGAATAGAACGAGTGCCATAAGTGACAGTCCAAGTGTAATACAAGTATGGATCTTCAGCATTCACCAGGGAAACAGCCAAAATAGCCAAAACTCCAATAATCAAATGAAGCTTCATCACTGGTTTTCCCATATCTGAACGTCACTCATAAATAAACCATTGGTTAGTTACCAAAACCAACTACAGAACTTGATAGAATTGCGATACCAAAGCATCTTTGACTAAGAGAGTAACTTACCTTTTTCGGGACTCCCTGGAAAGGAAAGTAAAGCTATTTTGAGGACACAATCTAAACAAAGAAGTACGTAGTTTTTATAAGAACCGGGGCAGGAAAAAGCTACACTAGGTAGTGGTCCATTCTTTTTTATTTATTTATAGAACTAACAAAAAAGAAAAAGGAATTTATTGTTAGTTGATGAGGTAAAGGCTGTCGCGGTTAACTAATATTCGGCGCATTCCACGCGTTTTCCGCGTTATGATAATTGCTTCCACCTAAAGCTTATAATCCACTCATTCACTCTTCCCTTCACTAAAATATATTTATATATTGCCTCCTGCTATCCCGCCATTGATTAGAGCTTTTTCTTGGTTGCTTCCTTTTCTTTTCACCCTTAAATTAAAATGGAATTGGATAAAGAAAGGGGTTTGGATGTCTATCACTGCCCCTTTTGTTCTCCATTTTTTGAAAATTGAGAGCTTTGTTTTCACACAACTTTGTTGCCATTAACACAGCATTTATATTAGAAAATGAAAGAAAAAGGAAGAGCCAAAATCTATTGAAACCCGACATCTCTACTAAAACTGTAAAAATAAGATGTGGCATTGGATTATAATAAATTTATTAGACAGTTGAGTTTTGTAGGTTTTTTTTTTTTTTTTTTTAGTTTTTGTGACAGTTTCACATGCATACATACAGAAAGCAAGTGGTCCTCATTCTCACCACTCCTATCATAAATATTGTAGCTTTGGGTTGGATCTGAGAGGGACAGTCTATAAATCCCTTTGTTTATCATATAGTTGGGCAGCCAATAATATCCAATTTGGCAATTACCTTGAATATATATATATGACGGAGAAAGTTGGGGGAAATGGAACCCATGCTTCTAGCAAGTCAAATGAAAGCCTGATTTGTCTCTTTGCACTTTATTCTTTTAGGTTTTGTTGGATTTCTTCAACTTAGCTGGCCTGCCTGTTTCTTTTAAACCTTAATTTCAATATATTACTTTAATTTAATAATCAAAATACTATATTTCTTTTCCTGTGGGAGATGTAAATTCAAATGATAAGCCTAAGTCAACTAATTCTATACTTACCTAATTCTACATTATTATTATTGATTTGTCGATAATATGATAATTATTTAAGATGTTATGCATGAAATTTAAAAGAGTGGAATAATGTTCTTAAAATAATATAAGCAAAAATGTTCATAAATTTTATAATTTTGAAACTCAATGCACAAATTAAAATGATAGCCTAATAAACTTCTCAATTTACTAGAAAGAAATGGAATTAAAGTTGGTGAATCAAAATTGTTTAGTCTTGTAAGTTGTAATTATAACTGTTGACTATATGCAAGCAGGGGAGGGCCTACTGGACTGAATGTGAATAAGGAGTTGTCACGTGAGATGTTGGCAAATGGATTTGATGAACATTTGACCCCACCGCCACCGCAACCGCCTGGCCACAGCCACCGGTGGTGGGATGAGGTGGGACTTGGGGAGGGAACCACACAGATTTCCACTGACACATCGATTCGCTCAATCATCAAAAACATAGAAACCCTCGCATTTGCCGTAAAATTGAAGCAAACTAAATGAAAGATGATGACATTTGGCTTCCCCAAACCCCAAGATTTACCACTAGTTATTTTATACTTAAACGCCTAACCTTTAAAATAAACCTACTTTATCAAGATTTATCGAAATCTTATTTATTTATTTAGTTGGATAAATTTCACTCACAAAAATTGTCTCAAGTTAAATGATACGGTTGGAATTTGAAGAAGATAAATAATCAAAGAGAAGAAGGAAGAAGAGAGAAATGAGGAAGACAGAGTGAGAAAACAGATTTCCAATTTCATAATTGCTTTCCTAGCTTGATTGATGGCTAAATAGAAAATTAATGGTTCGAATGCAGCCGGTAACTAAACAGCTTGATATGCACCGTTTCATTAAACGGTTCCTTAGTTTAAAACGCCCCGTTTTGGACAATACTCATTCCACCCCACCAAAACACACAGTATTATTAAAATTAAGGGTAAATTACACCAATAGTCACTTAACTTTGGGGTAGCTGACAAAACAGTCACTCAGGTTTCAATTTAGTCACTCAACTTTCGAAAAATAACAAATTAGTCTTTTTAACCATTTTCCGTTACAGACGTAACAAAAAAGTGGCATGACATTTAACAGTGGGCTAGTTGTCATTTAAACAGCCCCATTTAAGAGCTCTGGGTAGTAGAAGAATAAGAGAAGAAATGGAGAAAAGAAGAAGAGGAGAAGAAGAGAAAATGGAATGAGTTTTGTACCAGCGATTCCCAGGGGTCAAAATTTGGGAACTCAAATACAACTACGCTTCCACGACACTGATGCCTCCATGGCCAACGCCTTCCGTAGCATCATGATTGCCAACGTTCCCACCATAGCCATCAATCTCATCAAAATTGAAGTTAACTCTTCTATCCTCAACGATAAGTTCATTGCCCATCAACTTGTTCTAATCCCTCTCATTAGCCAACGCACCATGTCTGGTCTATATTAACCTTCTTCTTGAAAAAAGGTTAATTGCATTCATGGGTTGTTTTTGCTTGAAGAACGTTAGAAACAAATCTACGTATAAAGATCCAACCGTTCTTGCATCTGAAACACCTTGTGGGCTAGTCTTGCATATATTTTGTTGATTCTATTATCTAGGTATTTAATTTAATTGTCTAAGAGCCAAGAAAAAAAAACATTATTTCTTATAATCCAACAGTTACTATGAATGAAGTAAAAGCTCCTTATTGACGATGGTCTTATTCATAAGGTATTGGTGGATTTGCTTTTTTACACCATTTTCTTTGACTTTAACATATATTTCTTAGAAAAAAAAATTTTGGTTTAAACAGGAGGGATTCCAACATGAAGTTTTTAGAAACAACAGTAAGCAAAATCTTTTTACAGATAGAGGGAGTAAGAAAATGCTAAGGGTACTGTATGGGCCCAAATTTGCCAGAGCCTGATGAGCCCAAATCAGAGAAAAATAAATAAAAACCAAACCAAAATTAAAAGGACCATTTAAAATTAGCCCCAATACAAGCCCAATAGCTCAAAAAAAAAATTAAACTTTTCGGAAAATACCCTAACCCTAGGGTTTCCTTGTACGCCGCTGCTTCCACGTGCTGGGTCAGCGCACTCGTCGCCCGAAGACCGCCACCCCTGGCTCTGCTTGCACCAAAGTAGCAGTCCATGCCTCGTTGACCTTGCCTGCAAGAAAAGAAGAAACAAGAATAGAACAAAAAAGGTAGCAAAGGACCGAAAACAGAAAAAGCAACAATAGCAGAGAAACACGCAAAGGAGAAGCGAAACAGAGCGAGAAACAAGTCATGAACAGTAACTAAATCAAACCAAATGTAATGTTAGGCTATAAAAGCTTCGAAAACCGATTGTAAAAAGGGGCGGAGGCATACTAGGCAGAGAATAGAAAGCAATAAAAATTAGCAGAGGTGATTTCACGAATTTCTCTCTTTCGACCTTTCTCAATTTATTTTCTTTTTGATTTGCTCGTTCTTTTTTACGCGACCGGAGACCGATGAGAACCCCAAATATTTCTGCTATGCGAATGTGAGGGCAAGAGGTCAAGCAATGTTGAAAACCTTTACATTTCTTGAGTCTTTTTTTCGTTTTTTTTTTTAAAAAATAACATGAAACTTGAGTTTCTTTTCAAACAAAGAAGAAAAGGAGGAAAATACTTACCAAATCCTTTTAAAGCATGATCGAGCGCCTTCAACGGCGAGGTCGGGTACCGTTTGCATATTGTTGGCTACCGAAACCATGGTGTTTCGGCTGCTGGTAAAGAAAACCGTAGCAAATGGGGGCTGTGCTTGGGAAAGAACAGGGAAAGAAAGGTCTTAAGTGACCTGTTATTGAAACGGCGCCGTTTCAAAAAGGGGGACCACACGCACCGACCGCTTGAGCCCCAGATTTGCCCTTTTGCGCCTAAAATGGTTTATTTTCGCAACAGGCCCTTCCCCTTTGCGCCGCACTATGATTTGCTCCCATTTTGTGTCCAATTTGTTTTATTTTGTTTTAGATTTTTCCCAAAAATTGAACGCTATTGCATTTTAGTCCGAATCTCAACACAGTGCTTCGAGATTGAGGATATTATCAGATTTAGTCCCCTGTTCTTTCATGCGTGCCTTATTTTAGGCCTTGTGTCCCTTTCTTTTCTTTTTTTTTCTTCTTTTTTCTTTTTTAATTCATTTTTAGATAGAACCCTTAATTTTAATCGTTTCTAGTTCGACCCTTAATTTTATAACATTAATCTTTTATATTTTATTGATTTTTCGTATGTATGTATATATATATTTATATTTATATGTACTTTTACTTATTTATTTATCTTAAACAGTTCTACATGTTATTTATTTTAGATTTTTATCGATTCTTTAAGCTGACTTATGTATTATGCATTTAAGATTGTTTTGTAAATTCATTTTACTTTAAACCTAACTTATCTCTTTTTTCTTTTTGGAGGAACTTGTCTTATTTCTACTTTAATGCTTTCATGTGTTGTTTGTTAACCTTCTACACGTTATTTATTTTATGTGTTTTTATAAATTATTTATATTAAACTACTATATAGTTTATATCCATGTATAACTTTTATTTCAAGCTATTCAGTGAGTTATTCATTTTAAATTTTCTTTTATTTTTTTCTTATTTATTTTAAGCCGTTTATTTATATATATATATATATATATATTTTCTCTTTTTTTCTTTTTATACATCATTTGTTCGAAACTATTTTTACTGTAATTACTTTGAGTCGTGTTATTCATTATCCATTTTAAATCCTCTTTTATTTATTTAAATGATTCTAGTATTATTTACTTTAGGTTTGTTCGCATATGGTTTATTTTACACTTCTGCGTATATATTTATTTCAAAATTATTCATGTATATCATCTTTTTTAATTTGCCTCGCGTATTACGGATTTTAAAATTCTTTTCTACGTTATTTATTTTAATTCATTTATTGTCATTCTAAAGTTTGTTCATGTTTTTATTTACTTTATATCTTCCTTTTTAAGGATTGTTATATATATTATTAAGTTCGTTGGTTATTTGTCGATGTTATCATCTAAATGACGCATTGCCGTGATATTTATCTTAATTTGTTCACTTGGTATTATTGTTATTCATTCATTGTAATGTTGTATCCATGTATATTCGTTTTATGCTCATTGCTATTATATTTCATGTCATCACCTCACGAATTAAGCCTCGACGCGTTTATCCAATAAATCATTTTAATTTAAACAAATAATCCACATTGTTTAAATATCGGATGCGCTATTATTCAAAAGCAAAAGTTTCAAAATAAAGTAATGTTTCGCGTTTTAGAACATCGAGGAATTGTGCCCTAACTTACGGGGTTTCGATTTTCTCATTGATTCTAGATAGCTAAACATCCTTTTGATTTTTAAAATACACGAAATTCCAATTGAAATTAAAGATAACTTTGCGCTCGGGGGGAGTTCATGGCATTGTGTCCTAACTTACGGGACGTGATACTCCGACACCTCGAGACAAGGAAATCTTCAACAACCGTTTTGAGCTAATTCAAGAATTTTAAAATCGACGTCAATAAAATGGATCGTATTTCAAATCCATTCTCGATTTTCAATTTTTGACTCTAGGACAATAATTAATCAATTTGATACCGATTTTGGGCGTGACGAGGGTGCTAATCCTTCCTCGCACGTAACCGACTCCCGAGCCCGTTTTCTCAAGTTTCGTAGACCAAAATGTTGTTTTAGTAAACTAAAATATTTCATTAGAACAAAGGTGATCCGATCACACCTAATAACGGTCGGTGGCGACTCCCCGTTTTAATTTTCATCTTCAAACCAAAGTCGATTCCCGTTTTCAAAAAAATGGTTTCGACAGCTTGGCGACTCCACTGGGGAATTTGAGAGTCGAGCCATAGATTGATTGATTTTTGTCCTTTGTCTAAAATTGAAAACTCGTTTTTTTTTTAAACTTATGATCCCTTCGTTGCATTTCATCCATTCTTTTACGGTTTTCATTATTCTTCCTATTTTCTTTATTGTTTCCAGTTTTTTCTTATGCATATATCTTCGCACATTGCATTGCATGACCGTTGTGGTCATACCCTTTAAGTGGGAGTGAGAAGCTATGCCTTCGTGAGGTTTTCACCTCCGCATGGGCTAGTGGATTGCTTCCGGAATACATCCGTACCTATGATTTCGTGAGATTTTCATCTCCGCATGGTCATAGGAAATGTATTCCCCCGAACCGAACTCGATTCATATGAGCCTATAATGGGTGAGGATCGAGGAATCTACTGGTTCGGGTACCTTTACCCTAGAACCGAGCCACATATAGAGAGACTTAGGAGCTTACCTTAGGTAGAACCACACTAGACCCTACTAGTTACCTGATTAGGTGCTTGATTATTTCTTGATTGCCTTAATTTCCATTCTTTGTTTTAATACTGACTTGTTTATGTTTTGTTGTTGTTGTATGACATCTCATCATAAAAAGGGTGTTGATTCACGATTCGGTTACTAAATAGAAGAGTTTAGCATGGAAAAAGGGTTCCTTGATAGAGTGGAGGATAATGCGGCCGTCCGAGTGTGGTCTGAGAAAACACAGCAAGAGAAAGGAGATAGTTTGACCGAGGGATATGAATCGGAGTTGTGGGATTTCACTCGCATCAGTGTGACCCAAAATGACCTGCAAGAATTAAGGGATATATGGAATAGTTGGAATAACGAGGTCAAGCGACTCTTTTACTGTAACTACGGTGACCTGCCCTATTTGCTTGATGTAAAGGTGGACAAGTACCTGTTTCGAGCCCTCGCACAGTTTTGGAATCCCGCCTACAGTTGCTTCACTTTTGGAGGAGTTGATTTAGTGCCTACTGTGGAAGAATACATGGCGTTACTTAATTGCCCGAGGATTCAGGCCGATAGGGCCTATTCAAGACCTATCAACGTCCCTCCCTTCTTAAAGAAATTGATGAGTGTCACGGGAATGAGTGAACAATGGGTTGCAGCCCGTATCAAGCAGAAAGGGGATAGTAAGTGTATTCCTTGGGGGAATTTGAGAGACTTGATCTTGGCACACCCGGATTTGAAGAAGAGGGTTGATGTTTTCGCCTTGAGCATCTACGGTTTGGTCGTCTTTCCCAAGGCATTAGGACATGTAGATGAGGCTGTTTCGGACTTATTCGACCGACTTGATAAAGGTACTACACCAGTCCCAGCAATCCTAGTAGAAACTTTCAGATCCTTGAATACGTGTCGGAGAGCGGGCGAAGGAAGATTCATTGGTTGTGCACAGCTTCTCTTGGCTTGGTTCCATAGCCATTTTTGGAAAGTAGAAAAGGTCTCCTATCGGGTTTTCTCTAGGGACTATTCCCCATTAAGAGAATTAGTGGCTACATCAAGACGAGATGACATCTCAGAAGAGAAATGGATAACTATCCTCCGGAATTTGCAAGCCGAAAATGTTGAATGGAGAGCTCCGTGGTTGATCCCTGGCGAGATCTTATATAAGTGCGGTAATTTCGATTGGGTCCTCTAGCTTTGGAATATGGGGGCTTCGGATACACTCCGCTACTTGTGTTAAGGCAATATCAATCGAGGCGCTTCATACCGCAACAACACAAGGGTTAGATCGATGTGAGTTCTTCTATAAAGATGACGGTTATAAGAAAAAGGTCTGTGAGATATCAGATGCGTGGAACCAGACTCGAAGAATAAAGGGATTCACCGCGGGCCCGATGACAACCCCCGAGTATGAATGGTGGTGGGTTAAGAGAGTCAACGATAACATTTCTAAACCGGATCAAGGGAGCACTCAGCCAATAGAAGAGCATTTGCGAGTAACCCTATCTGAGCTAGAGATCATCAAGCAAGACTTCGAGAGAAAGAGCTTAGAATTTGGAAAGAGGGTAGAGCAGTTGGAGGAAGAAAAAATGCGGCTAGGATTGGATGTCGACATCCATAAGCTAGAGGCCGAGAAGCTAAGGAAAGGGAAGAACAAAGCCGAAGAAGACTTGGATAGTCTGAAGACCGATTATAAGAAGTCACAGATGTCAATAAGGATCGCGGTTTGGGCAAAACCTCGGATCAGTGGCGTCAAGAAATCAAAAAAGAAAAGACCAGAGCTGACCAATGGGAGAAGAAGTTCCAAGATGTTAGGGTGCGAGGAGATGTTTTGAAAAAGAGTTTATCAGAAAGCCAGAGTGAAAAAGAGAAACTGCAAGCTCGGATAGCCGAATTGGAAAAGTCGCTACATCGTAGCCGTAATTCTGTAGCTGAGTTGAGGGCCAGCCTGAGCAAGATCGGGGAGATGGACAAGAAAATAGAGAAACTTGAGATAACACTGCAAGATAGCAAAAATCGAGTGGAAGTTCTTGAGGCAGATAATGAACATTACAAAACACAACTTTACCACTCTCAAGATCAAATCAGAAATAGAGATTATGTTATGGGGGAAGCCGTGGCTCAAGTTCGAGAGATAGCCGATCATCTGCAAACCTTGGCAGTTCAGGCCGATATATTAAGCCTAAGATACGAGTCAGAATCAGATCGAGGCCAAAACTTAGCTTGGCTTCTTAGGAAAGTAAAAGTTTTAGGCATTAGGGCAAAGTCGTATATGTAATCGTCTGTTCTATGTAAGGGAATTTTTCTTCTAGTAAAGTTCTTCTAATGAAATTGAATTAGAATCAACGCCTTCTTTTTGCGTCCATGCATTCGCATCATATTACATCATATGCATTAAGGGTAATAAAAAGATTCTAATTAATTAAAAATGTTTCAGTAACCTGGAAACCAACAAAAATCTCCCGAACACACATCCCTACGGTACGAGGAAGAAAACTGAAGCAATGGATAAAAAGCTAGAAAGACTGGAGCAAATGCAGAAAGAGATGCAGGAGCAGATGCAAGCACAAGTACAAGAACAGTTAGCAAAAATCCAGCAAGAAATGAGGGATCAGATGCTGGAATCTCAAAGAAGTATGATGGAAGAGCTAACCCGACTACTGACTAATAGGCCGGACAAAGGAAAGAGCCCTATGGCCGATATGGGAAATAACAACGGAGATTCCTTTATCCTCCGGTTTTGCCCGAAAGAAACGCTATGACGCAGCATGAGACACACACACAGAGACCATCTGTAACTGAAGATCCCCTCTAGCCCCCTAGTTTCACCCCAATAAATGCTCAAATGCAGCCTGAGCTACACACGCGAAGACCGGCTGTTACGATCAGGCCTCAGCAATTTCAGGCTGATACTTCAATGCCAATCAACTATCAAACGGGTTCAGGTTCTAATCCCGGGGATAACCCTATTAATCCCATAATCCCTGATTTGGATAATATGGCAGAAGAAGAAAGAGTAAGAACGGGGCTCTCGAAAGAATTGGACGACCGATGTAAGTGGTTGGAGGAAAAGTTCAGAATGATGGAGAGCGCAGACTATTATTGCGGGGTCGACGCCAAAGATTTAAGCTTAGTCCCAGACCTAGTCCTTCCCCCTAAGTTTAAGATCCCTGATTTTGAAAAATACAATGGAACAAGCTACCCAGAGGCTCACATCACCATGTTTTGTCGAAGAATGGCGGGGTACGTTCATAACGATCAGTTATTGATCCATTGCTTCCAAGATAGTTTGGTCGGGTCTGCGGCCAAGTGGTACAATCAACTAAGTCGCACGCAAATCCATTCATGGAAAGACTTGGCGCAAGCTTTCATGAAGCAATACGCCACGTGATGTATGGATATAACACCCGATCGAATCACGTTACAAAATATGGAAAAGAAACAAAGTGAGAGTTTCAGACAGTATGCTCAGAGGTGGAGAGAGGTGGCGATGCAAGTCCAACCGCCTCTATTGGAGAAAGAAATGACTATGCTCTTTGTCAACACTCTGAAAGCTCCATTTATCAACCACATGTTGGGAAGCGCTACTAAGAGCTTCTCAGATATAGTAATGTCAGGAGAGATGATAGAGAACGCGATAAGATGCGGGAAGATCGAAACAGGGGAAAGAAAATCAGCTCCGAGGAGGAA
This sequence comes from Gossypium anomalum, assembly GCA_025698475.1. Lineage (NCBI taxonomy): Eukaryota > Viridiplantae > Streptophyta > Magnoliopsida > Malvales > Malvaceae > Gossypium > Gossypium anomalum. The sequence goes on from CM046966.1 coordinate 27,471,676, forward strand.
AGAAAATGAAGTGAACAACGCGAGTGTATATAATAAGAGTCATTTAAGCCCGTCACTGTGAGTCAACCGAAGACATTGAATACCAACCATCAGGGCCTTACAAGACAAGATTCAAACCCAAGACCTAACACGGAAAGAGTCCATTTTACACCTATCCCAATGTCATATAGGGAGTTATACCAGAGTTTATTCGATGCCCATGTAGTGTCACCCTATTACTTGAACCCCTGCAGCCCCCATTCCCTAAGTGGTATGACGCAAACGCTCAATGTGAATACCATGCAGGAATCTCGGGGCATACGATTGAAAACTGCACTGCCTTCAAAAAGGTAGTTGAAAGGCTCATAGGCATGGGCGTTGTAAAGTTCGATGAGCCCACAGGACCTAATGTGGCTGGGAATCCTCTGCCTAGTCATTCAGACAAAGGGATAAACGCGATAGTTGAGAAAAGAGGCAAAAAGATCAAAGCTGGCATAACAGAAGTGAAAACCCCGCTGAGATGGGTTTGGAAACAAATGATCGGGAGAGGTTTAATCACACGAGATTCAAAGGAAAGGCCCAGGGAAGCAAGAGAATACTGCGAATTTCACGCCAATGAAGGCCATGACATCCAAGAGTGTGATAAGTTCAGGTCCATAGTGCAAAATTTGATGAACAATAAGGAGATGGAATTTTATGAAGAAGTTGAAAGATCGGAAAAAGGAGAAGTTTACGCCTCAGAGGAAGGAACAATAGAAGGGGTCCAAAAAGTCAATCATCCAGTGGTGATCATTTCACGACCCAGAAATAATGAAGCGGGAATACAAATGGTACCGAGAGTCATAATTCAGAAACCAGTATCCTTCCCTTACAAGGATAGTAAAAAGGTCCCTTGGAATTACAACTGCAACGTGACGATCCCGGGTGAGGAGAACTCAGCCAGCGCTTTAAGAGAAAGTCAAGATGTAGGCTTTTATACACGTAGTGGAAAACGTTATGACCCCGCAAGTACAGGAACCGAAACTGCTAAAGGAAAAACCACAATAGCCGAGCAAAAAAAAAAAGACGGTTAGGCTTGAATCGCCAATCAACGAGCCAGTAACTGAGAAAGAAGCTAGAGAATTCCTAAAATTCTTAAAGCATAGTGAGTATAGCGTGGTTGAACAGTTACACAAACAACCGGCTCGCATCTCGGTACTAGCCTTGCTCTTGAGTTCGGAGGCACATCGAAGCGCGTTAATGAAGGTACTTAATGAAACTTACGTCGCGGATGATATCTCCGTCAACAAGCTAGACCGTCTCGTCAACAATATAAGCGCTGATAACTTCATATTTTTCAATGATGATGAGATACCGCCGGGGGGAATGGGATCTACAAAGGCCCTGCACATCACCACTAGATGCAAAAGACATACACTGCCAGGGGTACTAATTGATAATGGATCGGCGTTGAACGTCCTGCCCTTGTCCACATTAAACAGATTGCCAGTAGATAGCTCCCACATGAAAACATGTCAAAACATAGTAAGAGCATTCGACGGTACCGAAAGAAAAGTGATGGGAAGAATTGAAATACCCCTTTTAATTGGCCCAAGTACCTACGAGGTAGACTTTTTAGTAATGGACATCAAGCCGTCTTATAATTGCTTGTTGGGAAGGCCATGGATTCATTCGGCAGGAGCAGTACCATCATCACTACACCAGAAGTTAAAGTTGGTAACCGATCGTAGATTGGTAACAATAAACGCAGAAGAAGACATCATTGCATCCGTTACCAGTGATGCCCCGTATGTTGGCACAGACGATGAGGCAATAGAGTGTTCTTTTCGATCATTAGAATTTGTCAACGCTACATTCATTGTCGAAGGGAATAAGATCCCGATGCCCAAAATCTCCAAAACTACCAAGATGGGTTTGCAGTTGACAGTTGGAAAAGGAGCTGTGCCTGGGATGGGGCTTGGAAGAAATCTACAAGGAATGATCGAAGCACCCGGGCTCACAGACAAACGAGACCATTTTGGCCTAGGATACAAGCCAGACGCAAGGCAGAAGAAAAAAGAGATAGAGAAGAAACAAGAGAGGAGGAGAGCGCGCTTAAATGGAGAAGAGGTCAAATGGGAGCCAATGATCTTTCCTCACATATCTAGGACATTCGTGTCAGGAGGGACTATTCACGCTGGAGAAAGAACGATGAAGAAAGGGTTTACCGAAGAAATGCTAGGGAACTTGAGCATTAATGCTATATCCGAGGAAGGAACAAGAAGCGAAGATCATGTAGGCATTTGTCCATACGTGCCCGGGAGCATTTTAGACAATTGGACCGCAGAAGAGATCCCTGTAACCTTTAAAATTAATTCAGAGTAATGTCCGAAACAAACCTGTTGCCTTAAGCCTAGGGGCAATAGGAATCCTTTTGTGAAATAGGCTCTTATCCTATATCGTTATTTCAATAAAAATGCACTCTTGCGTACCATCTTGAGCAGACATTCTTTTATTCTTTCCTTTTCATTCATAATCATACCATACAAATAAATATTCTTAGATTCTTTTGTTTTTTGGATTTTTCTTCATTCCTATAACAGGTCCCCAGATATCAACGATATGAGTAACGTTGCTATTGACTCGGAGCCTCCTTTTGAGCAAGATACGTGTGCGGAGGATTCTCAGGATTTTGAAAATGACCGAAACTGTAACCTATCTCCGGACTTGTTAAGAATGGTAGAACAAGATGAAAAACGAATTCTACCTCATAAGGAATCAGTGGAAACTGTGAGCCTAGGAGAAGGAAAAGAGGTGAAGATTGGAGCTTGTATCGCTGTAGAAACAAAACGAGATCTCGTTGAGCTGCTACAAGAATTCAAGGATGTCTTTGCATGGTCGTATCAGGATATGCCCGGGTTAAATACTGATATAGTGGTACACCGGCTCCCAATAAAGGAAGAGTGCAAGCCAGTGCAACAAAAGCTTCGAAGGATGAGGCCTGATATTCTCTTGAAAATAAAAGAAGAAGTCAAGAAGCAATTCGACGCCGGCTTCTTACAAGTGGTCAAATACTCCGAATGGGTAGCCAATATAGTTCTAGTTCCTAAGAAGGACGGGAAGGTACGAATGTGCGTGGACTATCGAGATTTGAACAAAGCTAGCCCAAAGGACAATTTCCCACTGCCTCACATTGATACATTAGTGGATAACACGGCAGGTTACTCGCTTTTCTCCTTCATGGATGGATTCTCGGGATACAACCAGATAAAGATGCATCCCGAAGATATGGAAAAGACTACATTCGTGACCTCGTGAAACGTTTTGTTATAAAGTGATGCCATTCGGCTGAAAAATGCGAGGGCAACATATCAGAGAGCAATGGTAACTCTGTTCCATGACATGATGCACAAGGAGATCGAAGTTTACGTTGACGACATGATAGCGAAATCCAAGACAGAAAAGGAGCACATACGAGTCCTGAAGAAATTGTTCTTAAGGTTAAGAAAGTTTCAACTAAAGCTCAATCCTGCAAAATGTACCTTCTGAGCTAGGTCGGGAAAGTTGTTAGGATTCATAGTCGATGAAAAAGGGATCGAAATTGACCCGAGATAAAGTCAAGGCCATACAAGAATTACCTCCACCACGTGCTCAAAAAGAAGTTCGAGGTTTCCTAGGAAGGCTAAATTATATTGCCCGTTCATTTACTGAATCGACAGAGAAATGTGACCCGATATTCGCCTCCTTAGGAAACACAATCCAGTGTGTATGGGATGAGGAATGCCAAAGAACTTTTGATAAAGTCAAGCATTACACATGCCTAATGCCCCAGATTGACGCCACCTTGCCTAGATAAACCGCTGATACTGTATTTGGCAGTGTTCGAAAACTCCATGGGGTGCGTATTAGGCCAACATGATGAGTCAGGAAGAAAGGAAAAGGCGATATACTACCTTAGCAAGAAGTTTACTGACTGCGAGACAAGATATTCGCCGATCGAGAAATTGTGTTGCGCTTTAATCTGGACAACTCGAAGATTGAGACAGTACATGTTGTACCATACAACTTGGCTCATCTCAAAATTAGATCCTTTGAAGTACATGATGCAGTCAAATGCCTTGAACGGAAGAATGGCTCGTTGGCAAATTTTACTTTCTGAATTCGACATGGTCTACGTGAATCAGAAAGCCATAAAAGGAAGTGCGGTAGCAGACTTTTTGGCCAGTAGGGCTCTAGAAGATTATGAGCCTCTGAGTTTTGATTTCCCAAATGAGGACTTAATGTACGTTGCAACCACGGAAAGAAGATCCCAAAAGATCATCCTTGGAGACCGAATTTTGACGGAGCTTGAATGCTATATGGTAATGGAATCGGGCGCTCTCGGTATCCCCAAATGGAGATCATTATCCCTTTACTAGTAAATTGGATTTTGATTGCCCGTAATAACATGGCGAGTATGAAGCATGCATCATGGGTATCCGTCGCGGCTATTGAACGCAAAATCAAGGTGCTAGAAATATATGGAGATTCAAAGATTAGTGATCTATCACCAAAGAGGCGAATGGGAGACAAGAGACCCTAAATTAATCAATTACCAGAAAAGCTGGTTTTGGGATTAATTGAGGAGTTTGACGATGTCACTTTTTACTATCTCCCACGAGATGAAAACCAGATGGCTGACGCTTTGGCAACTCTGGCTTCTATGGTCAAAGTAAACAAGCAAGAGGATGTGAAACCTATTCAAATGAGTATCTACGAGGCCCCGGCACATTGCTGCAGCATTGACGAAGAAGAAAAAAAGATGATCACCCCTGGTATCAAGATATACTACGATATGTGCGGAATCGTGAATATCCAGACCAAGCGACTGAGAATGATAAAAGGACGTTGAGAAGGCTGGCTAGTGACTATGTCTTAGACGGTAAGATCCTGTATAAAAGAAGAAAAGATCAGGTGCTCTTAGATGCGTAGACGCTGTCGAGGCTAAGCAAATCTTAGAAGAGGTCCATGAGGGTGTCTGCGGAACACATGCTAATGGTTTCACAATGGCCAGACAAATCATGAGATTCGGGTACTATTGGTCTACTATGGAGGGCGATTGCATCAACTATGCGAAAAAGTGCCATAAATGCCAAATATATGGGGATAAGATTCATGTACCTCCTTCACCGCTCCATGTTATGACGTCCCCATGGCCTTTCTCGATGTGGGGAATGGATGTCATCGGCCCGATCTCGCCGAAAGCATCTAACGGGCATCGGTTCATCTTTGTGGTCATTGATTATTTCACTAAATGGGTAGAGGCCACCTCTTATGCCAATGTCACAAAATCAGCAGTCAGCAAGTTCTTAAAGAAAGAAATCATATGTCGATACGGGATGCCTGAGAGGATCATATCGGACAATGCGCCGAATTTGAATAATAGCACAATAATGCGGTCCGCATGCGCCAATTCAATATCAAACACCATAATTCGTCACCATATCGTCCAAAGATGAATGGTGCAGTAGAAGCAGCAAATAAGAATATCAAGAAAATCGTGGGAAAAATGACGGAGACTTATAAAGATTGGCACGAGAAATTACCGTTTGCCCTCTATGCCTACCGAACATCAGTTAGAACCTCTACCGGGGCAACGCCTTTCTCTTTGGTTTACGGAATGGAGGCAGTTCTGCCTATCGAGGTTGAGATCCCCTCTCTACGGGTGTTGTTAGAACTAAAGTTAGATGAAGCGGAATGGGTCCAGTCAAGATACGACCAGCTGAATTTAATTGAAGAAAAGAGGCTGAAAGCTATTCGCCATGGTCAAATGTACCAAAAGCGAATGATGCAGGCTTATAACAAGAAGGTTCGCCCTAGAGAATTCTGTGAAGGAGACCTTGTTTTGAAAAAGATTCTCACCATACAAAAGGACTTCAGAGGAAAATGGATCCCAAATTGGGAAGGACCTTATGTGGTGAAGAAAGCTTTCTCTGGAGGAGCTCTGATCTTGACTGAGATGGATGGCAAAAGCTTGCCTAACCCTGTGAATTCAGATTCGGTCAAGAAGTACATTACCTAAAAAAAAAAAAAAAGGGAGAGGCCAAGGCGAAGACCCACCAAAGGGCGCTTTGAGACCAAAGGGGATTTGAGTTGAAAACCCAAGAATGGGCAATTCAGATTTTGATCGGAAATGGAGCATGCAGTAATTTTGTCTTCTCTGATTCAACAAAAAGGAGGGATGTTACATCTTGGGGCATTGACAAAGTACTCTTGGTCTTCTAAACGCATATCAAGTTTCAAAGGGTCCTCAAGAAGTTCTAAGCAGAGATGCTCATGCCGTGATATCTGGGGCATCTATTTTCATTTTTGTTCATTTTGTATCTCAGCGAACTTGTCATTTTGATTACCTTACTCTTTTCAAGATTTTTCTCAATAAAATTCCGTCTTATCCGTTGCTATAATCTTTTTCAAGCCTTTTTCGCTGAATTAACGATTAATGGACTAATGACATTCGAGAGGAGTTCCGCATATCACTCTGAATTAATTTTAAATAATACAAGGACCTGAAACGGGACTAATTAGTTTGAATTACCCAAGTGTAAGGAAACATTGAGTAAAGAATAGCCTAAATCCTTCAAGAGATACCAACTGGAGAGAAAGATTGATCAATACGTTATCGACAATGTCCCAATGAATAACGAGCAATGATGCCTTAAGCCTTTCAAGACAGATCATTCTCATCCCTGCATTCATATATCATTCATAACACGCCTAGTTAGGAGCATCTGATTCATTTCGATCATAACATCCCAATTACTTGATCTAAGCATCACATCTAGTTAGGAGCACTTGATTCATTTTGATCATAGCATCCTTATCACAGATACATGAGACCAATTCCATAGATCTGGCTTCCTGAAGTTGCAGTGAAGCAGATTTAAGCAAATCCTATCTCCCTAAAGTTGTAGTGGAGTAGGTTGAAGATTGTAGATCTGGCTTCCTGAAGCTGCAGTGAAGCAGATTTAAGCAAACCCTGACTCCCTAAAGATGTAGTGGAGTGGAATGAAGATTGTAGATCTGGCTTTCTGAAGTTGCAGTGAAGCAGATTTAAGCAAATCCTAGCTCCCTAAAGTTGTAGTGGAGTAGGTTGAAGATTGTCTCCCTGAAGTTGCAGTGGAGCAAATCGAAGACGACGAATCTGGCCCTCTGAAGTTGCAGTAGAGCAGATTCAAGCTACCATCCTAGCTCCCTAAAGTTGTAGTGGAGTAGGCTGAAGATTGTAGATCTTGACTTCCCCGAAGTCGCATTGAAGCAGATTGAAGAGACAAACCTTACCCTTTTGAAGTTACAGGGGGATAGGTCAAAACTACGAGCAGTCGCAGTAGAACAGATCAAAGCAACAGTTCTTATACCCCTGGGGATACAGTGGATAGGAATGAAGCTACCTGAAGAAGAGAAGATACCAACAGGTCAAAATTCTGCAGGACCAGGCAAATTTGGCCCTTTTAAGTCTTTGCTCCATCCTCGTTACACGACAACGAGCAAAGAGGGGCAGCTGTATGGGCCCAAATTTGCCCGAGCCCGATGAGCCCAAATCAGAGAAAAATAAATAAAAACCAAACCAAAATTAAAAGGACCATTTAAAATTAGCCCCAATACAAGCCCAATAGCTCAAAAAAAAATTAAACTTTTCGGAAAATACCCTAACCCTAGGGTTTCCTTGTGCACGCCATTTGCTTCCACGTCTTTGGGTCACGTGCACTCTCGTCTCCGAAGAACGCCACCCCTGGCTCTGCTTGCACCAAAGTAGCAATCCATGCCTCGTTGACCTTGCCTGCAAGAAAAGAAGAAACAAAAATAGAACAAAAAGGTAGCAAAGGACCAAAAGCGAAAAAAGCAACAATAGCGAGAAACACGCAAAGGAGAAGCGAAACAGAGCGGAAACAAGTCATGAACAGTAACTAAATCAAACCAAATGTAATATTAGGCTATAAAAGCTTCGAAAACCGATTGTAAAAAGGGGCGGAGGCATACTAGGCAGAGAATAGAAAGCAATAAAAATTAGCAGAGGTGATTTCACGAATTTCTCTCTTTCGACCTTTCTCAATTTATTTTCTTTTGATTTGCTCGTTCTTTTTACGCGACCAGGAGACCGATGAGAACCCCAAATATTTCGCTATACGGATGGATGAGGGGCAAGAGGTCAAGCAATGTTGAAAACCTTTACATTTCTTGAGTCTTTTTTTCGTTTTTTTTTTTTAAAAAATAACATGAAACTTGAGTTTCTTTTCAAACAAAGAAGAAAAGGAGGAAAATACTTACCAAATCCTTTTAAAGCATGATCGAGCGCCTTCAACGGCGAGGTCGGGTACCGTTTGCATATTGTTGGCTACCGAAACCATGGTGTTTCTACTTCTTTGTAAAAGAAAACCGTAGCAAATGGGGGCTGTGCTTGGGAAAGAACAGGGAAAGAAAGGTCTTAAGTGACCTGTTATTGAAACGGCGCCGTTTCAAAAAAAAGGGGGGGAGACCCGCGCGCCGACCCGCTTGGAGCCCCAGATTTGCCCTTTTGCGCCTAAAATGGTTTATTTTATAATGTGCCCTTCCCTTTGCGCCGCACTATGATTTGCTCCCATTTTGTGTCCAATTTGTTTTATTTTGTTTTAGATTTTTCCCAAAAATTGAACGCTGTTGCATTTTAGTCCGAATCTCAACACAGTGCTTCGAGATTGAGGATATTATCAGATTTAGTCCCCTGTTCTTTCATGCGTGCCTTATTTTAGGCCTTGTGTCCCTTTCTTTTTTTTCTTCTTTTTTCTTTTTTAATTCATTTTTAGATAGAACCCTCAATTTTAATCGTTTCTAGTTCGACCCTTAATTTTATAACATTAATCTTTTATATTTTATTGATTTTTCGTATGTATGTATATATATATTTATATTTATATGTACTTTTACTTATTTATTTATCTTAAACAGTTCTACATGTTATTTATTTTAGATTTTTATCGATTCTTTAAGCTGACTTATGTATTATGCATTTAAGATTGTTTTGTAAATTCATTTTACTTTAAACCTAACTTATCTCTTTTTTCTTTTTGGAGGAACTTGTCTTATTTCTACTTTAATGCTTTCATGTGTTGTTTGTTAACCTTCTACACGTTATTTATTTTATGTGTTTTTATAAATTATTTATATTAAACTACTATATAGTTTATATCCATGTATAACTTTTATTTCAAGCTATTCAGTGAGTTATTCATTTTAAATTTTCTTTTATTTTTTCTTATTTATTTTAAGTAGTTTATTTTTATATATATATATATATATTTTCTCTTTTTCTTTTATACATCATTTGTTCAAAACTATTTTTACTCAGTAATTACTTTGAGTCGTGTTATTCATTATCCATTTTAAATCCTCTTTTATTTATTTAAATGATTCTAGTATTATTTACTTTAGGTTTGTTCGCATATGGTTTATTTTACATACACAGCGTATATATTTATTTCAAAATTATTCATGTATATCATCTTTTTAATTTGCCTCACGTATTATGGATTTTAAAATTCTTTTCTCGTTATTTATTTTAATTCATTTATTGTCATTCTAAAGTTTGTTCATGTTTTTATTTACTTTATATCTTCCTTTTTAAGGATTGTTATATATATTATTAAGTTCGTTGGTTATTTGTCGATGTTATCATCTAAATGACGCATTGCCGTGATATTTATCTTAATTTGTTCACTTGGTATTATTGTTATTCATTCGTGTAATGTTGTATCCATGTATATTCATTTTATGCTCATTGCTATTATATTTCATGTCATCACCTCACGAATTAAGCCTCGACGCGTTTATCCAATAAATCATTTTAATTTAAACAAATAATCCACATTGTTTAAATATCGGATGCGCTATTATTCAAAAGCAAAAGTTTCAAAATAAAGTAATGTTTCGCGTTTTAGAACATCGAGGAATTGTGCCCTAACTTACGGGGTTTCGATTTTCTCATTGATTCTAGATAGCTAAACATCCTTTTGATTTTTAAAATACACGAAATTCCAATTGAAATTAAAGATAACTTTGCGCTCGGGGGGAGTTCATGGCATTGTGTCCTAACTTACGGGACGTGATACTCCGACACCTCGAGACAAGGAAATCTTCAACAACCGTTTTGAGCTAATTCAAGAATTTTAAAATCGACGTCAATAAAATGGATCGTATTTCAAATCCATTCTCGATTTTCAATTTTCGACTCTAGGACAATAATTAATCAATTTGGTACCGATTTTGGGCGTGACGAGGGTGCTAATCCTTCCTCGCACGTAACCGACTCTCGAGCCCGTTTTCTCAAGTTTCGTAGACCAAAATGTTGTTTTAGTAAACTAAAATATTTCATTAGAACAAAGGTGATCCGATCACACCTAATAACGGTCGGTGGCGACTCCCCGTTTTAATTTTCATCTTCAAACCAAAGTCGATTCCCGTTTTCAAAAAAATGGTTTCGACAGGTACGAAAAAACTTGTGTTGATTTATCATTGAAACCTTTTATGCTACCACTTTTTTTCTTGCTATTATATTTGTTTGAAATGTCAGTTTTCTCATTCAGTTGAAGCATAAGGAAAGTGAAGCATACGGAGGAAAAACAGTGGAGAAGACCAAATCAGTGGAAAAAGAAAAGTTGAAGCATAAGGAGGATAAACGAGAGAAACTTAAAGAGAGGGATAAGAAAAAATAGAGGATAGTGAAATTGGAGAAATGAAGAATAAAAAGGAGAAAAAGAAAGAGAAGATGCACAAAGATGAAAAAAATGATGAGAACACAGAAAAAAAAGACAAGGAGGCAGAGATGAAGAAAGAAGGAAAACATGAGGATAAAGAGGTGGAAAAAAGAAGATAAAGAGAAAGAAAAGAAGAAGAAGAAAAAAGAAAAGAAGCATAAAGAGAAAGAGGTTGAGGGAGAAGAAAATGAAGAGAAAAATGAGAAGAAAAAGAACAAAGACCCAGAGAACGAAAAAAGTAAAACCAATCATTTTTCTTTTCTTTTTGACCCTTTGACTACTCGTCCAATGTGGCAAGTTAACTGGCCGCATCAGCAAGTTAACTGGCCATGTCATCTATCTCGTTAACCATCTAACATAAAATGTTAATGAGTGTCTGATTTGTCACTTTTTAATAACATTAGTGATTGATTTGTTATATTTCGAAAGTTAAGTGACTGAATTGAAACATGAGTGACTATTTTGTCAGCTACCCCAAAGTTGAGTGACTGTTGGTGTAATTTACCCTAAAATTAACTAAAACGCAATGTTTACAATTAAACAAAAGATTAACTGAAATAAATAGGTATTTAAACGATGTAACTATTGTTTGATTTTCTCATTTGTTCCATAACAATTGCTCTATTTTCGAACTAGATTCTTGTCCTTAAGGATCAAAAGTTTGATATTGATGTTGAAGTTCCTATAAATTCTCCCAGGTTGAATCCTCAGGTGTGTTGGCCCACTTAATTAAAACTTCAGTAGCAACATGATCACCTTTTCTCACCATTCTTCTATCAAGGATTCTTAACGGTTCTTTGTTGAAAGCTCCATTAGTACCCACTAGAGGCAACAAAGATGAATTAAGGGGCTAACCAATGTGTTTCTTAAGTTGGGACACGTGAAAAATGGGATGAATGCAAGATCCTGACGATAAAGCTAGCCTATATGCAACTAGGCCAACCTTAGCCTCCACTACGAAGGGTCTAAAGTACTTGGGAGAAAGTTTTTGGTTCCTTATCTTCCTTATAGTGGTGTTGTCTATATGGTTATAGTCTCAGATACACCAAGTCACCAACATCAAATTCACGATCAAATATTTTCCTGTCAGCTAGTTGTTTCATTCTTTCTTGGGCTCTTTTTAGATGAAATTGGATGAGCTTCCTAATTGCTTCCTGATTCTGAAGACTGCGATCAACTTAAGCCACAGGAGATGAGCTAGCTAAATAAGGTAAATGGAGTGGAAGACTTTGACCATAGAGTGCCTCATAAGGAGTTGTGTAACGCCCCTAATCTGAATCCATCACCAGAATAGAGTTACGGAGCATTACCAAAGTTACCGATTTATTTATTAGATATTTTATTTTATCTAACGTTCATATTTGGAACCAATTAAAATCAATCATATTGTCCCTTAAACATGCTTATTTTTCTCGACATGTTTTACTTGAATTTACTACTCGTCTCAATATACTTAATTTCCTTGTATCATCGTATCAAAGATAATCACATATTGATATATCATGATAAATATCATTCTCTTGTCATTTTTTCATAAACATAAATCAGGTAATTCATTATATCGATATTTCATACATTTAAAAATAAAATTCTTACAATTTAGTCCTTATTTCCAGCCGTTATTCTCATACAAATTGATAACAACCCATGAATTCTATAAAATATCAGAATTTTTCATAATTTCAACACTTTTCAATTTAATCCTTAAAACATATTTTCCCTGATCTTGAACTAAATTAATAATTTTATTCAATTTTGCAATTTTAAATAACAAAATAATCCACTTCATGCAAATTGGTCATTTCTAACATTTTTACAAAATTACCCGTAAAGTTTTGCTTTTATTCAATTTAGTCCCTAAGCTTAAAACATGCAAATTAGCTATGCTAGCTGAATATTCATACATATTTTCCTCCTCCTCCTCTCCATTCCACATCCTTAATTTATATAATATGCTTATAAGTAACATTATCTATAATTTTACTATTTACTTATATGTATATTCAAAGCTATCCATTTGAGTCATAGTCACTAAATTATTTATATCTTAAACTATAGAATCCAAATTAAGATACGTTAATTTTTCCTGAAACTAGACTTACATATCTTCTTACCATAAAATTTTTAGAATTTTTGGCTTAGCTAATAAGTACAGTTTATTCTTTAAAATCACTTCTATTCTGCTGTCTGACAGTTCTGACCCTTCTTTACTAAAAATTAATTATCTTCTCTTACAGGATTCAAATGATGTTCCTGTTTGTTTCTCTTAAAAATAGACTCATTTATGATTCTAAACATATAAATTTAAGTCCCTAATTATTTTTATCCAATTTTTTCATGATTTTCCAAATTCAAAACAGGGCAACCCGAAATCATTCTAACCTTGTCTCACATAATTTATCATATTTCATGATTTACAATTCCATTGCTTACACCGTTTCTTCTATAAGAAACTAGAATCAATAATATTTAATTTAATGTTTTATTCAACCTCTAATTCAACTTTCACAATTTTTGGTGATTTTTCAAGATTAGCCTACTACTGCTGTCCAAAACTGTTTTAGTGCAAGATATTATTTACCATGTTTATAACACCCTTATTCCCTTTCTCTACAATATTTCCCATCACTTTCTCCTATTTCCCTTCACTAACTCATCAAGATCATAGAACCTTATATAAGAAAACTCTACTATAACATTATTTCCATGTTTTCTCAATATAACAAACTTAAAAATATATTAAAATCATGATGTACTTACCTTGTTCTATTGATTCCAATCTTTAATTTGATTCTCTCTCCTCCAGCTTCTATTCCTTGAATCCAATTTGATATTCTAACTCCCCATACTCTCCTTAACATTTTTCTCTCTTGGTAGCTATGGAAATTCTTTTGATTTCTAGGTGAATTTTTGGTAGAAGGACTAAACTATAAAGAATGAAAAGTTTCTTTCTTCTCTTCTCTTCTTCCTAACTTGAATGCATGGAAAATGGATGAGAATTTCCTCATCTTTCTTTCTTTATATTTACTAATAAAATAATAATAAAATAATAAAATATCATATAAAAAAATCAAATTAAAATATTAATAACTAATATTTATTTAATTAATTAATCTAAAATATCTCCAATAGCATTATTACTTTCTAGATTTCTCTCTCTTCCAATTGACCATTTTGCCCTTTGTGATCTTTTAAAATTTCATTCTTGAGTCATCACTTAATTTTGGTAAAATTATAATTTAGTCCCTAATAATTTTTCACCTATTCAATTTGGTCCTAATTCATCAATTTTTCCTTGGTTTTTAGATCCTTCCACCCTTAAAATATTTGCACTATTAGTCCTTCAAATTTTTCATATTTATACTTTAATCCCTCAAATTTTGAGTATTTACTCTTAGGCCACAAAATTTTTCTCACTTTTACAATTTAGTCCTTTCTTGAATCAATATGTCATAATATACTTCCCAGTGACATAACTCAATTTTCCTTTTCTTGTTACTTTATTTCCTTATTTTACTATATTAAGAGTAATATCTTACTGTAAAATTTTTCAGGGTGTTACAAGTTGTTTGTATTGCTAAATGATAAGTGGTGTTATACCACCATTCTGCCAAAGGTAACCATAGTAACTATTCTCCTGAACACTCACCAGCCATCCACCTCAAATACCCCTCTAAACATTTGTTTAAGACTTTTGTTTGGCCATCTATTTGGGGATGGTAAGCTGAGGATAAGTGCAATCGAGTACCAAGCTGTTTGAATAGTTCCTGCCAGAAGTTGCCCACAAAAATTGTCTCGACCAGAAATAATTGATTATGGAATACCATGTAACTTGTAAACCTGCACCAAATATTTTTTAGCTACAATTAGTGCGGTGAAGGGATGAGAAAGGGCTAAGAAGTGACCATATTTGGTCTGTCTGTCCACTACTACCAATATGGTATTTTTCCCTTTTGAGTTGGCTAAGCCTTCCACAAAGTTCATACTGATGGCTGCCCAAGCTCGAATAGGAATTAGGAGTGGTTGTAGGAGTTATGGGGTGATTGAAAGATCAGCTTTGCACTTCTAAAAAGCGGGGCATTCTCAAACCCATTGCCTCACTTCTTTAGAAAGTCCCTTCCAATACAGTTGTCCTAACATTCTGTGCCTTGCGGCATGTGCACCCGAGAGTCCTCCCAATAAGCCACTATGAAAATATTCAAACAATTCATTTTTGATATTGGAATTGTTGCCCACAATTGCTTTTCCTTTCTTCCTGAGTACTTGACCATCCCAAGTATATTTGGAATGCATTTGAGGTTGTTGTTGAAGTTCCTAACACAATTGCTGCAATTTCGAATCAACCAAGCAAGACTTTATCACCCTACTACATACATCTGATCATGAAATACTACATGTGCACTGCAACAACTACCCTTCTTGTTCATGCGACCTCCTTGACAATGCATCAGTCACCTTATTCTGAGTACCCTTCTTATATGTGATGTAGTATTTATAACCTGACATTTTCACTATCTATTTTTGCTGATAAGGTGTGATTGACAATGCATCAATTCCCTTAATTTGTAATGTACTAAACTTTTATGACAATTTGAATATAAAAAATCATAAATGTAGTATCAAGCATAAATATCCATAATGTACTTTTTGAATAAATACCTTAGAGAATGGTTTACAATATCTAAATAATAATTAAAAAATAAATAAACGATTTAAATTTTTTTATATCATATAATATTTTTTTTGACAAATTAAAATTAATGAAAACATAAATGCAGTATGAAGTTATGTTTTGCTTAAATATCAATAATGTCAGAGAATGATTTACAATATCTAAAAATTTTAATTAAAAAAGAAATAAATTGTTTAAATTTTTTATTTATATCATAAATATCTTCTTTTTGAAAAATTAAAATTTTAAAAAAAATCATACATGCTGTATCAAGTTATGTGTTGCTTAAATATACAAAATGTAAGAATAATTTACAATATCTAAAAAATAATTAAAAGAAATAAAGTGTTTAAAATTTTTATTTATATCATAAACATGTATAACTTAATATAAATTAAATAAATTTTTATTAGCTTAAATGATGTGTATTTAAAACAATTTTTTTATATATTTGTACTGAAAATAGTATATGACATAATGTGTGAATACAATTATTTAAGTTATATTAAAACTAATTAATTCAAAATGCTTAAAAATTAATAGGGGATTAATTCATAACTATTTAACTTTTTAAGATTGAATTTGTCAAGAATAGTTAAGGTCGTAATCCATAATTTTTTGACTTTTTAATATTTTGTACAAATCAAAATCTAATCGGTAGACTTGATGATGGGTCGGGCCGGCTTGATGCAAAATGTTAGGCCCATTTTCTAGGTTCGGGTCTGACCTAAAAAATAGGCCTAAAATTTTGCTCAAGCCCGACCAAAATAAAAACGCTAAACCTAAGCTTGACTCGACCCACTCATATTAAAAAAAAATATTTTTTATATAAAAATAAATTTAAAAAATATAATATATCAAATACATTGAAAATAGACTTAATGATAAATTTGGCCACTAGCATTTGCATGTTTTGTTAAAATGACCGTAATTGTATTTTTTAACATTTTTTTTGCCATCAACCTTTGTTTTTTTTTTTCAATCCGTTTTTTTTAACAAATTTAAAGAATAAATTGAAGGTTTCAAATTTTCTTTTCTTTCGAATGTTTCAATCTTTCGTATGTTTGTTTACTGGTAAGTTTTTCCACTAAGTTAATTTTTTTAGATAATTACGTTAATTTTTTTAAATTAAGAGTTATTTTTTAATTTAATGTATTATTTATTTTATTATTTTCCACATATAATTATCTTATTGGGTTATCTAAGTAATAAATTATATCTCATTAAAAATATTCCACATATGAAATTTCACATCATCCCTGTTAACTTTTTTAATAGTATTTTTAATAAATCTGTTAGGAAAAGTAAATTGAAAAAAAGAATAAAAATTGATGGCCAAAAAAGGCTCAAAAATACAATTAGGGCCATTTTGACAAAACATTCAAACGTTAGTGGTCAAATTTGTCACTAAGCCTTAAAAATATTAAAATAAATGTTTCGTAATAAATTGAAAAATATATTAAAAAAGAGTAAGATAGTTATAACTTAGCAGGCAAATGCCTCTAAAATAATAACAAAATTAATAATAAAATAAGAATTACACAATATAAAAATGACAACAACAAAACAATAATAATATAATAGCAAAATGACAACAAAACAACAAGAAAAATATTTTTAAGCAAATTCGAGCTGAATATATAAAATCTCATTTGAAGCCTGCCCCGTTTAAAAAATAGATTTTTTTTTTTTTCAAAATCCATGTTTAGAGTCAAATCACTTTTTAAAGCCGTCTTAACATAGATAAGTCTAGTAATTGGGAGTGAGATTATAGGAATAAATAATATTAATCAAATCTTCGTTTTCCTTTGACGTACGTTTAATTGATTTTGATATAATTGACATTAAATTAAATAAGGAAATAGTTTCCTTAATAAAAAAAAATATAAATGTAAAGCTTTTGTCGAGAGTTGAATACAGAATTTATGTCCATCTCTGTCAACTTGGTCAATCAAATTAAAAAAAATAAAATTCCCTAGATATATTCTTTAGTAATAATTTAAGAACTTAATTACTGAGGTGATAATGGATTGCAAGTATAATGTAGAAAAATTCAATCTAAACAGAGGAAAATCATATTTATTTTGATATTTCCGAGGAACTAATTTCATTACGGTTATATTGAAATCCAACTAAACACAAAGGCATAACTCCTGAAAACCCCTCAGTGCGTCTCTCTCCTTCATTTCCAAGTTTACACTCTCTTCCTCTCGCCAGATCTTACACAGCCAAACACAGACTCAATCCTCTTCTATCCCTCTCCAGCTCTCTTATTGCAAACTCCGTGACATCTTCTTCGAGTTCTTGCTTCATTTAAATCCTTTTTCTTGAGAAAAACTTCTAGTTGTTAAAAAAGTGTCAATTAATATTGTAGGAAACTTTTACCTAAAATTACGCTTCTCATTATTTTGATTCCCATAAATTAAGCCAATTTATATCACTTTCATAGCATTTTACCTATTATCATAAACCCCAATAAATTGATCCATTGAAATTTGATTCTTGCTACAACCATACACATGTTCATTTAACTTCATATATGCTAAAATAATGGATTTTCTGGAATAATTGAGGTAAATCATAATTAATACCCTATTTGTTTGATTGCTCAAAATACAATACAAACTTATTTATTTTTGTATTTGAAAACTTTTAATTTGGATCTGTAATTTTTGGAACGTATTTTACTCAAAATGCCATATTTAACTATCAAACTAGTCAGGTTACATTTTAACTACTTATTTTTTAAATGTTACATTTTAGTTACTTACATTACCGTATTTTATCATTTTCGTCACTTAGCGTTGATTGTCTTTAACGGTGTAAAGGCAAGCTGACATGGCACGTTAAATAATCATTTCAAACGAAAATTTTAGGTTAAATTATACAATTGATCTTTTTCTTTTTTTGTTTTGAGCAATTTTTTTTTTATATTCTTTGAACTTTTTTTTTTTTGCTTTTTTTTCCATTCTCTTCTCCTTCCTTCGTTTTTTTCCCTTTTCCATTTCTTTTAATGTAGTGTTTTTTAATTTTTCCTTTTATTAAAACTAATCCCTATTGTATGAACTATATTTTGCCCGGTCCTTAAAATAAATATAAAAACAAAATAAAATAAATGTTTATTTATTTTAAACAGTCCATATACAGAGCCCAAAATTAAATACATAACCCAGCAGCCCAAATACCTAAAGCCCTACACCCGGTTACAACCCAGTAAACCCACACCCGGTATACTTAAGGCCCTATACCCATTACACCCTTGACCCAACTCAGAAGAAGCCCAAGTGGCCCAAACTGTAAGCCAAGGATGGAAGACCTAGGGTTTCAGAAACCCTAGATGCCACAATCAACGCGTCTGTTCGTGTCCCGTCGTTCTAGCTACCCTTCATCGGTGCCGTGATTCCAGGCCCCGTATCGTGCCGTAATCGACGCGCAAATCAACGCCGGTGACCTACTCTCCTCGATCACCTGCAAAAATGGAAAGAAACGACATAAACGAAACAAATATGGCAGGGAATAATTTTAAACATGTAAAAATACTATGTATAGTGGCTATAAAAGCCTGAATCAGAACGATGTAAAGGATGGATTTTTTTTTTTACAGAAGATAACAGATTTACATACACATATTTACAGAAAAGTGGAAGCAGTTGTTTACCTAAAGGTGATTTTGTTTTTTCTCTATTCAACGCATATAAATCATTTTTTAAAAAAAACGATTAAGTTTAGGAGGAATAAGAAATAACCTGTGATTCACCGGGGAAAACGAAGGCTTTTAGCCTTTCGACCACCGTGTAAGGAGGCGCGTGTGGCGCGTGGGCATGGGCTGCTCGGTGGCCAAAGGTCGAAGCCGGGGACTCCTCTCTTCCCCTCTGCAGAGAGTTTCAAAATTTTTTTTTTAAAGACTGGTGTAAAATGAATTTTGGGCTTAAGTTTTGACTTATATAGCATTACAAAAACGGTGTCGTTTTGGCTTAGTTCAATAAGCACTAAAACGACACCGTTTCAACAGAGGATCCGCGTGTTGACTCGATTACCTGGGGAAGATCCGCGTGTTTTTGTAAAATGGGTAAATTGCCCAATTGATCCTTCCTCTTTTTTTAAATATTTTCAATTTCATTTTATTTTTATTTAAATTAGGCCCCTATGTTTTATTTTTGTTTCAATTTAGTCCTAATGACCAATATAAAGTTTATTTTGGGACGATGTCGTTTTGGGATTAGGGTCGATTTGCCCAATGAGTCCCTCGGCTTTTAGCTTGTGTTTTAATTAGGCCCAGTTTTATTTTATTATTTTGCATTTTACCCTAAATTCTTTAATTAAATTCAATTTTAATCCCTTTTTTTATATTTTTAATTTATTTTTATATATTATTTATTTTTATAAATATTAGTTATATAAAATAATATATATTATTTTTATTTATATATTATCCGTTATATTATTTTTATTATTATATATTTTATCTATAAATTATATTTTATTATATATTTTATTATAAATATTTCCTTATATTATTTTTTATATATTATGTATTATTATTTGTTAAATTTGTAAATTGTAAATTTTTTAAAAAATTATTAATAAATAATAGTATATATATTATCCTTATTTATATGATAGTATTTATATTTCATTATATTTTATTTATATTTTATTACATATCATATTTTATTATATATTATTCCTTAGTAATTTTCTTTTATATATATTATATTTTATACATTTTATTATATATATTTTTATATTATTTATTATATGGTTTAATAATTATATATTTTATTTATAAATTATGGTATACACTATATATTTTACCATATTTCCTTACATTACCTTTATTTTATTATAAAGTATACATTATTTTATTACTTATTAATTATATAAATTTTTAAAATTTTTATAAATGAGTGTAATATCAATATTTAGTACATTATTTTTTATATATTAAGTTATTATACCTTATAGTATAATCTATATATGTATATATTATTTTTTTTAAAAAGGGTTCTTTTTATCATTCTTATATTATTTAACATATTTCTAAATATTTTATTTTTTATTTGATTTATATTTTTATAGATTTTAATTTACTTATTTATTTTTGGTTTTCTCTTATTTTGATATTGTTTAGTAGGTTAAATTTTACATATCATTTGTTTTTGTATAATCACATGAAATTCATTATTTATGGTGATTTGCATAAAATATTATCATATATGTATATTGTAATTTATATTTGTTGTATTTATTATGCACTACATTGAGTTTTGTATGTAACAATAATGCATGAACATTTATGTTATTTATGATGATATATGCATAAAGTGATAATGTATATTGTGTAATTTACACCATTATTTATTACTCTTTATACTAGATTTGCATAAAATGATAAAGCATGTACTATATAATTAGGTTTATTAAATGTTAATTTCTTGTAAAATGTAAAATACATCATTATTTTCAAAACAAAAATATCTCATTTCAAAAAGAATTTTTAAAAAAAAAAGTGTTTCGATATTTAGGAATTCGGGAAGTAGTGCCCTAACATGTTGGGTTGCGATTTCTCGTTTGTCTGAATATCTAAAATATCTTTTTAAATGAGTTTTACAAATCACAAGATGATTTTAGTTATGAAAGTTTAAAGATATCGTGTCTAATCATGCTGGATGTGATGTTTGTACTCTTTTAAAACGAATGAATCTTGATTCTTTTCTCAAAACATTACGGTTTTAAGGGAATCTCATTTCTAAATTCGTTCAAATTTCTGACATTAAGACAAAATTATTCAATTTGGTACCAATTTTGGGCGTTACGAGGGTGCTAATCCTTCCTTGTACGTAACTGACTCCCGAACCTGTTTTCTCGTAATTTCGTAGACCAAAATATTTTATAAAGTGATCCAATCACACTTTAAAAGGTTGGTGGCGACTCCCGTCTTCGTTTTTTTTAAAAAAACCCATTTTTTAAGGAGGTTTCGACAGCTTGGCGACTCCGCTAGGGACTTAAGAGAGTCAAGCCAAGAAATTGAGTATTTACTGTCTTAATGTCGGAAGTTTGGAAAATTTAAAATTTGATCCTTTTTACATGTGTTTGCTGCATATGTTTGTTACCTTATTGCTGTACATTGCATTTGCATGACCGTTGTGGTCACACCCTTAAATGGGAGTGAGAAGCTACGCTTTCGTGAGGTTTTCACCTTCGTATGAGCTAGTGGATTGCTTCCGGGATACTGTACCTATGTTTTCGTGAGATTTTCATCTCCGTATGGCCATAGGGAAATGTGTCCTCCTGAACTGAACTTGGTCTATATGAGCCTATAATGGGTGAGGACCGAGGAATCTGCTCACTTCGTACTCTTGCTTTAGAACTAAAACTCATATAGTGAACTTTAAGAGCTTACCCTAGGAAAGATAGTGATAGCCTTTAGTAAGCTACCCTTATAAGCACTTGGTTATCATTTTTTTTTATATGTATGATACTAACCTATTTTTTTTTGCTGTCATTGAATGTCATTTGGCATTTAAAGGTATCGATTCACGGTTCAATTTCTGAGTTAGAAAGTTTTGTAATATGGAACGAATATCTTAATAAAGTGGAGGACAACGCCTGCTGCTGCATGCACAGTCGAGAAAACTCAGTTAGAGAAGGGAGATAGTGTCACCGAGGGATATACATCAGAGTTATGGGACTTCACTCATATTAATTCGACACAGAACAAGTTTCAGGAGTTGAGAGACATTTGGGCCCAATGGGATGACGAGGCTAAGCAACTTTTCTATCAGAATTATAGAGACCTTCCCTATTTGCTAGACGTCAAAGTAGATAAGCATTTGTTGCGAGCTATGGTACAGTTCTAGAACCCTGCTTATAGTTACTTTACATTTGGATGTTGATCTTGTACCTACTTTGGAGGAGTATACGACTTTACTGCGTTGCCCAATGATTCAGGGTTACAAGGCTTATGTTAGGCCTGCTAGCCTTCCAACTTTTACGAAGAAGTTGGTGATGATTACTGGGATGAGTGAGCAATGGGCTGTAGCTCGTGTGTAGTAAAAGGGTGATAGTAAGTGTATTCCATGGTCTGTTTTGAGGGATTTGATATCGACACATCCAGATGTGAAGAAAAGGGTCGACGTCCTAGCTTTGAGTATTTATGGCATGGTGATTTTCCCAAAAGCGTTGGGGCATATAGATGAGGCAGTTGCAGATTTATTCGATCGACTTGGTAAACAGAATACACATGTGCCCGCAATCTTAGCTGAGACGATAAGATCCTTGAGCGCATGTCGAAGAACTGGTGAATGAAGGTTCATTGGATGTGCACAGTTCCTGTTGGTTTGGTTTTATAGCCACTTCTGGAAGCTTGATAGGGTTCCTTGCCGAGTATTCTTTGAGGGTTATTCTCCCTGAAAGGAAGCAGTGGACATACCTAGAAGAGATGACATTTCAGAGGAGAGGTGGATAGACATTCTTCAGAATCTTCGAGAGGAAGATGTTATGTGGAAGGCTCCTTGGTTGGTTCCTAGTGAAGTCCTTTACCGATGTAGCAGTTTTGATTGGGTCCCTCTACCAAGAATTTGGGGAGTTGTTGGATATACACCATTGCTTGTTCTAAGGTAATATCGAGGGAGACACTTCATACTGGCTACACAGGGTTTAGCTCAGAGTGATTTCTCTTATAAGGGAGATTACTACAATAAGAGGATGCGAGAGATTTCTGAGGCTTGGAAGAAGCCTTTCTGTATGAAGATCTTGACTGAAGGCTCGACGTCAACCCTTGAGTATAAAGGATGGTTTAGTAGGAGAGTCAATGATAATGTCCCTAGGCCAATTTTGGGGGTGGCTCGATCATTAGAGGAGAGCTTACGAGTGATTCCATCAGAGTTGGAGGTTATGAAGCAAGAGTTCGAGAGAAAGAATTCAGAGCTTGGAAAGAGGATGGAGAAGCTCGAAGAGGAAAAAATGTGTTTGAGTCTCGATGTCGATGTTCAAAAGATGGAAGTCGAGAAGGTGAAAAAGAAAAAGAGAAAGATTGAGGAAGATCGAGATGATTTAAAGACGCACTACAAGAAAGCCCAGGTAACATTGAAAAGGGTCAGATTAGGTAGATCGTCAGAGCAGTGGCAACAAGAGATTCAAGAGGAAAGAGCTAAAGCTGAGTATTGGGAGAAAAAGTTCCAAGAGAGGCAATCGCGTAATCAGGCCCTAGAAAAGGAAAACCAAGGATTAAAAGTTAAGGTGACAGAGCTTGGACGATCTCTTCATCATCATCGATGTCGTAATTTCGCAGCCGAGGTAAAAGCAAGTCTAAACAAGATCGAGGAAATGAAGCACAATATTGGAGGGTTGGAAGCAGCACTACAGGACTGTGAGCTACGGATTGAGCAGCTCGAGGCGAGAGAAGAACAGTGGAAGGGATAACTTCACCATCTTCGGGATCAAGTGGGGGATAGAGATCATGTCATAGAACAGGCCTTAATTCAGATTCGAGAGGTTGCTGAACACTTGCAGGATTTGGCAATACAAGCTAGAACCCTGAATATAATGTATAAGTCATCGTCAGACAGAGGACGAGAGTTAGCATTGTTATTAGATAGGGTTAAGACTCTAGGCCTGCGGGTGAAAGTGTATTTGTAATCCGTTTTATGAAAAGATTCTTATTCCTTAAATAACGTTTTCTAAAATAAAACTGAATCAGAA
The DNA here is from genome assembly GCA_025698475.1 of Gossypium anomalum. Lineage (NCBI taxonomy): Eukaryota > Viridiplantae > Streptophyta > Magnoliopsida > Malvales > Malvaceae > Gossypium > Gossypium anomalum. The sequence goes on from CM046966.1 coordinate 27,495,775, forward strand.
TCGACATCTTCTTGCATTCATGCATTTGCATCTCATCACATCATATGCATTCAAGTTTATAGAAAGACCCTAATTAGTTAAAATTATTAGGGAGAAAGAGAGTAAGAGAAAGAAAATCTGGAAGCAACACATCCTTACGGTACACGCGCTAAGTCAAAGAATATGGACCAAAGTTTTGAGCAGCTACAGAAAGACATGCAGGACCAATTGCAAGAGTAATTGGCAAAAATGCAAAATGACATGAGGGAGAAAATGTTGGAGGCTCAAAGGAACATGATGGCTGAGATGGCTCAACTACTGAGAGCCACTGATAAGGGAAAGGTTCCAATGGCAATTACTGAAGAGGATAACGAGGGTCATCCTCCTGGTTTCACTCCACCTCAAGTACAAACCCAACATGAGGCATATCTCCGAGGGCCGTCTGTCACAATAAGGCCTCAACAGGGTCAAGTTGATGCTGGGATCCCCATAAATTTCCCAACTAGTTTAGGATTCAATTTGGGTGACAATCCTGCAAATCCTGTCATTCCTAACTTAGACATGGCTGAAAAAGATAATTTAAAGACTGAGGCTGCATGACAGTTGGAAGAACGCTGCAAATGGTTAGAGGAAAAATTTAAGGTTTTAGAGAATACTGATGGGCATCATAGAATTGATGCCAAAGATCTAAGTTTGGTCCCAGACTTGGTGCTTCCTCACAAATTCAAGATGCCAAAATTTGAGAAATACAAAGGGACTACCTGTCCAGGAGCCCACTTTACAATGTTCTGTAGGAAGATGATCGGGTATGTGAATAACGATCAACTGTTGATCCACTATTTCCAAGACAGTTTAATTAGAGTAGCAGCCAAGTGGTATAATTAACTACGTCGGGCCAGAATAAGTTCATAGAGGGATCTTGCACAAGCCTTCATGCAGTAGTACAATCATGTGACTGACATGACTCTGGATAGGATCACGCTGCAAAACATGGAGAAAAAGCCTAATAAAAATTTTAGGCAATATGCACAGCGATAGAGAGAGGTGGCAATGCAATTTCAACCACCGTTGTTGGAGAAGGAGACTTCCATGTTGTTCATCAACACTTTAAAGGCTCATTTCATCACTCACATGATCGGGAGCACCGCTAAAAGCTTTGCAGATATAGTCATGGCGGGCGAGATGATCAAAAATGCCATAAGAGGTTCTTTTTATAAATTATACATTTTATTACATTATTAATTATATACATTTTTAAAATTTTTAAGAGGGGATAACATTATGTTATTACTTATTAATTATATACATTTTTAAAATTTTTATAAATAAGTGTAATATCAATATTTAGTACATTATTTTTTATATATTAAGTTATTATACCTTATAGTATAATCTATATATGTATATATTATTTTTTAAAAAAAAGGGGGTTCTTTTTATCATTCTTATATTATTTAACATATTTCTAAGTATTTTATTTTTTTATTTGATTTATATTTTTATAGATTTTAATTTACTTATTTATTTTTGGTTTTCTCTTATTTTGATATTGTTTAGTAGGTTAAATTTTACATATCATTTGTTTTTGTATAATCACATGAAATTCATTATTTATGGTGATTTGCATAAAATACTATCATATATGTATATTGCAATTTATATTTGTTGTATTCATTATGCACTACATTGAGTTTTGTATGTAACAATAATGCATGAACATTTATGTTATTTATAATGATATATGTATAAAGTGATAATGTATATTGTGTAATTTACACCATTATTTATTACTCCTTATACTATATTTGCATAAAATGATAAAGCATGTACTATATAATTAGGTTTATTAAATGTTAATTTCTTGTAAAATGTAAAATACATCATTATTTTCAAAACAAAAATATCTCATTTCAAAAAGAATTTTTAAAAAAAAGTGAGGCAATGTTTCGATATTTAGGAATTCGGGAAGTAGTGCCATAACATGCTGGGTTGCGATTTCTCGTTTGTCTGAATATCTAAAATATCCTTTTAAATGAGTTTTACAAATCACAAGATGATTTTAGTTATGAAATTTTAAAGATATCGTGTCCAATCATGCTGGATGTGATGTTTGTACTCTTTTAAAACGAATGAATCTTGATTCTTTTCTCAAAACATTACGGTTTTAAGGGAATCTCATTTCTAAATTCGTTCAAATTTCTGACATTAAGACAAAATTATTCAATTTGGTACCAATTTTGGGCGTTACGAGGGTGCTAATCCTTCCTCGTACATAACTGACTCCCGAACCTGTTTTCTCGTAATTTCGTAGACCAAAACATTTTATAAAGTGATCCAATCACACTTTAAAAGGTTGGTGGCGACTCCCGTCTTCGTTTTTTTTAAAAAAACCCGTTTTTAAGGAGGTTTCGACACCTATACCTCTATTTTTAAAATTTTTTTATTTCTTTATTTTCTTTTTCTTCTTCTCCTTTATTTTTCTCTCTTCTCATATTCTTCACCGCAGAAATATAATCTTTAGCCACCAAATAAACCAAGTCCTTGTTTCTTTCGCATGATTCCTAAATTGAATTTACTGAAAACCAAATATCAATTATTCTTAATCCAATCTCGATTTGAATATAACCTAATTTTGAAACTAAAATTGGATCTAACTAATCAATATAAAAAATCATATTCTTAATCAAATCTAAATCTAAATTGAATTCTTTATCTTCAAAACAAATTTTTTTTGTTTCCAATCTTTTACAGAATGGTGTAGATTATTCATTTCATTTCTTTTATTTTTGATGAATAAAATTAAACAAACAATAAAATTAATCTAAATCTTCTTGGATATTCCCAAGCAGACTTGATTAGAAGCCGAGTATGAATGAATTGAAGAGAGAAAGGGAGCATGAAACCAAACTAATTTGGGTAAAGTTTAGGGTAAGTTTCGTATGGTGACCATTTTAGTCATTGAGAATGTTGAGCTTGTTTGAAGAATCCGTGAAACAACATAGTTTCGAGAGGGCACGAATGTTGTAGGTAAGATATATAAGGTTGTCGTTGGGGTTGGTTAGGAGGTTAAGGGAACGAGCTCAGAAAACTTTGTTGAGGGTGGATTACCATAAGTCACGATTAGCGAGATCTTCAAGTGAGGTGAGCTTGTGGACTAGGTCATTGAGAGATCCAAATTGGTTTATTAAAGCGATGATATACGATGAGGGTTTGTAATTGTGGGGTGAGAATATATAAAGCGAGTTTTATTTTGGTTTCACCTTTTCTTTTTTCATAAACATAAAAAAAGTTTTAACAAATGGAAAACGAGATGGACAAAAGGGAGGAAAACAGAGGGAGAAGCAGAAGTGAATGAAAAAAAAAAGGAAAAGTTCAAAGAACATAAAAGTGAAAAATTAAATTGCTCAAATCGAAAAAATATGGGGACCAATTGTATAATTTAACCTAAAATTTTTGTTTGAAATGATGATTTAACTTACCACGTTAGCTTACCGTTACATCATTAATGATAATTAACGACTCAGTGACTAAAATGTAACCTAAAGTAAACAAAAGTGACTATTTTAATAGTTTACTTATTAATATTTGTATACCAATCTAATCTAATATTATGATGTGAAAAATATGGTATGATCTGTATTTTAATTAGGAAGAAATTTTATTTAGGACCTGTAATTTTAGGAACTACTATTTGGAAATTTTTTATTAAAAATATTTTAGATTTCAGTGAAATTTTTAATCAATTGACTCGCATCCAATATTTCTTCATTTAAGTATTTTAACATATAAGTAATTGATTATTAAATATAATTATAAAATCACGTAGAACAATGATTTTGCTCATACAAAATATGCCTCTTTCACAAAATTTAAAAGAAATAAGAATCTTTTCCCTAATCATTTGATGGTTTTCTTAATTATAGTTGCAACTTTAAAAATGCAAAATCTAGACGTTCTAGATGAAATATTAATAATTAATTATAATTTACCTATCCCTGTGGCAATTGATAAGTTTGATTCGATTAGTAAATTCTTAGATAAGTTTTCACTTTAGTAACTGAGAAAAATAGAACGTTGATAATGGTAATGTATCATAAAAAAAGTAATAATAATAAGATAGAGCATACAAAATTTTATGTGAAAATTCTTTTAGGAAAAAATCACGGACAGAAGAGAAGAAAATTTACTATGTCGAATTCGAATGAATACAAGAGAAGAGACGATTAAGTCTATTTATAGGTTTAAAAACTTTATTCTAATTAAAGTCAAATAGAAGTAATGCAGTAAAGTTAAAACACATTATTCTAATAAACATCAAACAGAGAAAGTATATTTCTATATGGATTTTACTTGAGTAGCATGTACTGTACTGCAAGGGCCTCTCTACCCCATATCCCCGATTACGATCCCAATCCAATATTTTACTTATTGGGAATCTACGATGGATTGCGGCCTTCGTCCTCGTAGATCCCCTATCTTGCCACTTATATTTTATTTTAACAAAAATTTAGGTTACACAATTTTAACAATGAAAAAACAAAAATTTTATATTATTTGATCCTGAATGAATTAAAAGAATATATATAATTGGGGAATACAAAAGTAATGATGGAAGCGTGGAAGATCCCCCACTTTCACCGACTCTTCTATCACCATTTGTGCTCAAAGTTCTGCTTGCAGTACCCTGTAGATCCCTGCATCTCTACAGTAATCAATCAGCCAATTTTCATGTGTATCCCTTGTGACTTCATCCTCTGATGAGGGCTTTCAATAATTACATGGATGAGAGGGTAGAGGTGTGCATGGGCTGGGCCGGGCCCATAAAAAATTTTCGGCCTGCTCTCAAGGCCCGGGCCAGGGCCCGGCTCGGCCCGAAATATGGGTCTAAAAATTTGTCCAAGCCCGGCCCGGGAAAAAAATGGTAGGCCCGAGCCCAGCCCGGCCACATTAATTTTTTTCTTTTTTTATTAAATAATAAACTTTAAAATATAATAAATCAAATACATTTAAAAGCATAAAAACAAATATTAAAACAAAAAAATAAATAAATAATGAGACTAAAATAATTCTTAAAATAATATATAAATTAAAAATATAATAAAAAGTAATTATATTAAAATTGAAAATTTGAAACAAATTAGAACTAAATTAAAAATCAAATTATAGTAACAATAAAAGTTTTACAATATCAAAATAACATTAAAAACAACAAAAAGAGTAAAGTAGAAGTACTAAAGTTACTTAAAATTAAAAATAAAAAAATTTTAAAAATAATTTAATATTAAAATCAGGCCGGGCCGGGCCGGGCCCAGGCCAAAAAAATCTTACTCGAGGCCCGGCCCGTTTTCTAAACGGGCCTCGTTTTTTGTCCAAGCTCATTTTTCGGGCCTATATTTTTTACCTAAACCCTCCTATATTTCGGGCGGGCCTTCGGGCCGGGCCAGGCCGCCCGGCCCATGCACACCTCTACGAGAGGGTTTGAGTGTCGAATTTTTTTTTAACATAGTATGTATTTCATATATTATATTATGATTATTTAATTTTAAATCACACGTTTTATTATTTATTGTCTACTATTTTTAAACGCATATTTATGTTTTAAATTTGGGGTTTCTACACGCATACGCATGCATCTTATAAGACTTTTAATATACCTAAAACTTGATTAAGTTGGTGTAACAAGTCAAACAGCTATCAATTCAAAAAATATTTTGTTTACAAAATTATATTATTATAAATATATTTTTATCTTTTTTTTAATCTTTTTATATAAAATAAAATAGAGGTATAGTGAAATTTAAATTCATGTCAAAGAAAATATTATTTAATTCTTCCGTAACTTTTAATAAATATATACTTTTATATAATTTTGGCATAATGATATATTTGGCTCTTAAATTTTATAAAAGAGTAATTTATCTCTATACCTAAATTTTTGCCTCTTTTATCCATTGAGCTTGCATCCTTTATTAAATCACCCTAAAATAGATGGATAAGTTAAAATTTATTAACTTTGCTAGCGTGACACTCACATGTTAGCTCACGTGTTTGTCATGTTAGAGATTAATTAATTTTTAAATATTAAAAAATATGTTTTTATTTTTAATGGTTTTAGTTAATTTTTTATTTTTTAAATAAAATTTTTGAAAATTTTAAATTTAAAAATTAATCAATTATTGATGTGACATTCATATGATAATCTACATATATAAAATGTCAATAAAGTTATTTTGAGTGATTTGATAAATAACGTAAATTTAAAGATTAAAAAAGTAAAAAATTAAATGAATAACTAAAATAAATTTTTTAATAAAATTGGAAGAGGTAAAAGTTTTTTAGTTAGGTGGTGATTTTGCCAAAGTGTGTAACATCTATCGTGAACCCCACGGAGTGTAAAAGCTCACCTTCCAAATTATTTCCCTTTTCCAGTAACCTTTCTTTTTCTAAAAGCAAATTAATATTCTTTTCTTTCCTTCGTGTTTCTTTTTTTTTTTTTTTTTGGGTACGTTTTTCTTACCTTGCATTTGAAGTCCACAGAAGTCATCCTGTTGAAGAGCTTGTAAGAATGGACGGAAATCTTAATTACCATTAACCTCTATAATTTTAATATTCACTGCTTCTTTTCTAAGCTTAGTGTCAAAGTAGATTCCTTCTTCTTCCCAGACCTAAAATTAGAGTTTTTTTGAAATTTAATCAACTTGTTTTCTAATCGTTTTATATTATGTTGTTATTTTTTATGCATTTATCTTCTAGAGTCATCTGCTTCGATGCCCAAAATAAGGTATCTTCATGATTAGACTTAGTAAACTGCATAATATTGTTTTAGTCGATTTACTCAATTTCGACTAGATTACGAATTGTTAGATTATCTACTAATATAAGTTGTCTTCTCACATTATGATTTGACCATATCATGCAACTAAATATTAGTCAAATATTAGAAAATTAACTAGTCAATATTTTCTTACATTTTACTTTATATACAAAAATTGTAGATGACATATACAAATGATACTAATGTATAATGAAATTTTATTGAAACCAATTTATTCAAAAGATTACAATTATAAATTGCCGATTATACTACGTTAAGAAGATTAAATCCTAACATTAAAAAGACTAGACTCTAATTAACAAGTTTGTGAAGACAGATCATTTAAATTTAATAGTAGTCATAATTAAAGAGAATGCCAAAAGTAATAAAGAAGAGGAGAAAAAGATTTCAGTTAGTGCTGAAAATTAATTCTCAGAAGAGAAGAGATTTATTTCAACTTTCACTTTAGAGAGAGAATACAAAATATAATATTTAAGATGATAAAAATCCTAAAATAAAATAAAAAAGATGAATATATTATTAATCGCAAATCAACTAAATCAGATAATAATTAAATATCAACAATTAAGGAGAAAATAATTACCAATTAACTTCGTCGAAAAGTCTTTTCTTTTACCACCCAAATTTTATCAAGTGCGCCACCTAATATTGCATTTCATGCCAAATCAAATATTTCTGATGAAATTGGCTTAAGTTGTAACATTTTCACCACATAAATAAGATAATATTTATTAAAATTAGCAGAAATCATGTCTAAAAGTTATTAAAATTTATAATCAAAATCATGTTGAATATGAGCACTTAAGTATTTCATACATTCATCATCCTTAAGATACTAAAATTGTGTAACTCCAATCCTCTTTCACCATTCTCAATCAAATTAAGTAATTAAATTAGTAATTTCATAATTCTTTCCTTAAGAACAAACACATCGATTCTCAAGTCTTTTTTTGTTTAAACAAAATTGAGCTTTGCAAAGTAAGTAAAAAGCTTAAAATATCATTTGATCATTTAGTACGAAGATAAAAAATAATCCGATCACCTCACCTAATTACTCAATAAAACACAATTTTAAGATTTTACTCATGGTTTAAATAACTAGTGGAGTATATGATAACTTTTCTTTTTTCTTTCTTGAATTTAGATTTTATCTCTATCTTCTTTTTTTTGAATCCAAATTTCCATACATATCACAAATTAATTAATTTTTTATTATTTTATAATTAAAACAGAAATAAATAAATAAAAGTACTCCATAAATAATAAACAAGCATCATTATTATTTTATTTAAAATTTTAAATATTTAAGATGGATTTTATGCAAGTGCTTCAAATGTATTTGAAAGGTTCATCTATTATAGAGATCCAGTTAATCTATTTACTATTAAATGAGTCAATTTAGTCCATGTACTATTAAAAAGAATCAAACAATACTAAATTGAAATAGACTTAGCATTTACTGTTTAAAAAGTATCATTTACCATTTAACAGAATTAACATTTTTAACATTTTTAACATTTTTATGGTTTTGTAAATGAAATATTTTGTTTGGAATTGAATTGCAATTGGAAAAAAAATTCAAGACACTTTTTATACAATAAATGTTATCACTGTTGCAATTTGGACTTGTTTAATTCTTTTTAATAGTATAGGGACTAAATTGAATTAGTCCTTAACATATAGGGACATCCTAAGTACTTTAACAAATAAATAAGTTTTTTTATTTTTATTTTTGCAAAAAAGAGTTATCTATTTTTTATTCTCTATGTCCATTTTATGGTTTATGTTGATGACCTAAATTTCATAAATTTTCATTTTGGACATCGAAAATAAAAAATTTGCAATCTGTACACTATCATTACATACTTTTATTATTTTAGTCACCCGTCATTAATTTGTCATTACAAACCGTTATTTTAGTTACTCAACTTAAGTTTTTACAGAGAATTAAGTTATTTCATTGTTGAGAAAAAACCCAGAATTTTCTCTAGTAATTCAATTCTATGTAAAAACTAAACTTTTCTATAAAAACTAAAGTAATTCCATCTAAAACCTCATGATTTTTCATTTATTGAAAAAACTAAAATTAATTCTAAAAAAGAAGAAAAGAAAATTAAAAAGACAAAAATGTTGTTCTTTTAAAAATCTAAAATTTTCTTATAAAAACTCAAGTAATTTTGTGTAAAACTCCAAGTTTTTTCTTCTTACTAAAAAAATTAAAATTAATTTAAAAAAATAAATGACCAAAATAAAATTTATTAAAGTTGAGTTACTAAAATGAATATATGTAATGGCAAATTAATTGTGGGTGATTAAAACGATAAAAAAGTATGTAATCATAGTAACTAAAATAATAAAAATATGTAATGGTAGTGCCCATATTATTTTTTTGTACCCAAAATGAAAATTTATGAAAGTTTAATGATAAATTGTATAATTTATCTTTTTTTAAACTTGATTGAGAATCAACACCATTTTAATATTTACATCATTGTACCAAATCAAAATTTATATATTAAATCAAAATTTATATATTAAAATATATATTATAACTGTATAAATTCGATATTTATAACTTGATTAATCTACACTTTCCTCTCTTTTTTTTTTTTTTTTTTTGGTTGAAATTTCTATCCTTGAATCGAATATTCAAATGGTAAATGTTCAGAAACTAAAGTAGTTGGTAGCTTAGGCTTCAAAGTCAACAAAAGTCAAACTGTTGAAGAACCTTTGACAAAAGAGAAAATCTTAATTACCGTCCCTTATTAAACCTCAACAAGTACAAGTCACTGCTTCTTTCCCAAGCCTACGCGGCCTTCGGCTTCCTAGACCTGAAGGAAACTTCGAGGAGCTTGCTCACAAGAGGGAAGTAGCATTTATTTATTTGGGTTAATTGTTGTATTCAGATTTAAAACATTTATATTTTCTTGAATTTTAGGTTCTAGGTTTCCATCAAGTTTGCTATGGCTGCAGGTTTAATCGGAGGGGCTGCTTTAGGGGCAGGTTTCGGGGAGCTGCTTAGAGTCATTGTAGAAGCAAGTAAAACAGCTGCCATGTTTCGTGATAACTTGGAGGAACTGGCGTCCATGCTATCACCTATTGAACCTGTAATCAAAGAAATACAATCATTCAACAAAGCGTTTGATAAAGAGTACGAAACAGAGCAGCTTGTCGAGATCGTCAAGAGAGGGAAGAAACTTGTCACGAAGTGCTGTAAAATTCGCAGGTGGGACATCATCAAAAAGCCTTATTACTCACACAAACTTCTTGGATTGAAGAAATCGCTTGAGAGATTCTGTCAGATTGTTATGCAAACACATCAAGCGAGGGACATCAAAGAGGTGCTGTTTGAAACTAAAGAGATTAGTGTGGGAATTAGAAAATTAAGTTTGAAAGAGGGGAGTAGCAACGGGAATGGGATGTGTAATCAGGTAGCTGTTATGGGTCCATGCAGAGTTCCTGAGCCTCGAGGGAAAGTTCTTGGATTCGATGAGCCCTTGAAAGAGCTAAAGGTGAAGCTTTTGAAAGATGGGGTTTCAGTCATTATTGTGTCTGCTCCTGGAGGATCGGGAAAGACGACATTGGTTAAACAGCTATGTCAAGATGAAGAGGTCAAAGGTATCTTTCATTCCAGAGCTTAGATTTTTCTACGCTTGACTTTAGCTTCTGCTTCTTGACTTGTTTGATTGTTGAATTCCAATTCAGAAGTGAAGGCATGAACCAACTAAACTTCCAATTCATAGCTGAAGGCATGAACCAACTAAACTAAGTCTTTAATTCTGAAATTGCTTAATTTGGATGATCTATGGGAAGTAGAAGAAGATATTTGTGATGAAAATTCATTTAGAACCAGTCAATCTTATTTTGTCTACGTGTGTTTGAATTGATTACCTTGCTAAGTAAGACTTAATAGGACTTGTAGTTTACTGCTCGAGCATTTGTCAAAGTCATTATGATGAGAATTTTTTTTTTCGATTTTTGCTTATTTCTTATGATAATGCTACAGATTATCTTCGAGAGTATTTGGAAGATTTTGTAATGCAGTGTTTTGAACAGGAAAATATGAAGACAACATCTTCTATGTCTCAGTTTCAAAGACACCCAACATGGAGCTCATTTTGCAGAAACTACTGCAGGCTAAGGATTATGCAGTGCCGGAATTTCAAAATGAGGAGGATGGTCTGAACTACTTGGAACAAAAATTTAGGCAACTGGCAATCATTCCCATTTTACTTATCCTTGATGATGTTTGGCCTGGGTATGAATTCCTTGTTCACAAGCTCAAGTTTGAATTGCCAGATTACAAAATCTTGGTAACATCAAGATTTGCCTTCCCAAGATTTGATGATTGTACTTATTGTTTGAAACCATTAAATGATGATAATGCTATGACGCTTTTCCGTCACAATGCATTCCTGCAAAATGGAAAGCCTTGCATTCCTGAAGATATCGTGAATAAGGTGTTTTTTCATGTCTGAAAACTTATTTTTACTTTCACATGTTGTACGAACTATGAAACATTAAATACTTTTCTTGCTCTTTGCCATTGTTATACAAATGGTGATAATGCTATGAACCTTAAAAATTGACATGTTGTGTGATGAATTTTAGGTAATGAAAAGCTGTAAAGGACTTCCCCTGGCCCTTGAAGTGGTCGGTAGATCGCTTTGTGGGCAGCCTGTCGCAATGTGGCTAAAACAAGCAAAACAACATTCTAAAGGATTATCGATCTTGCACTCTAATACTGATCTGCTTGCTTATCTTCAAAGCACTTTGGATACGCTGGATGATGAGGCAGGAATAAAGGACTGCTACCTAGATTTGGGTTCATTCCCTGAAGATCACCAGACTCCAGCTACTGCGCTTATTGATATGTGGGTGGAGCAATACAAACTTGATGAAGATTGTGATGCCTTTATCAAACTCCATGAACTCTCCATCAGAAATCTGGTTAATCTTGTAGTCATGAGGTATGCTAGTTGGTTCCCACATTTATCAGATAGGCCATAAACCATTGTTTATGTTGAGCGTTTGAATCTCTACTGAACTATTGGTGCTTATTCAACAGGAAGGATGATGCAAGTGAAGCTGATAGCTTCTACAATGATCACTTTGTCATGCAGCATGATCTTCTAAGAGAGCTTGCTATCTATCAGAGCAGCTTCAATCCCATAGAAAAAAGAAGACGGATAATTGTAGAATTAAGCAGAAACAATTTCCCGAATTGGTGGTCAGAAGAGAAGCAGCAACCACTTGGTGCTCACCTCTTCTCTATCTCCACAGGTTGTTTATCTCTACCTCCCCAACTTTCATAGACATACACAACCAAGAAATTTATGTCCTTCCACCAACTTCTCATGCAATTGGTTTTCACAGATGAAACATTCTCATACAATTGGGGTTACATTCAAGCACCAGAAGTTGAGGTTTTAGTTCTCAATTTTCGGGCAAAGAACTATGTCTTACCGGTCTTCATGGAGAAAATGGATAAATTGAAGGTTTTGATTGCCATGAACAATAGTATTTACCCAGCAGAAGTAAGTAACTTTCAGCTTCTGTATTCTTTATCCAATCTAAAGAGAATTAGATTAGTGAAGGTTTCAGTTCCATCCTTCAGTACGAGCTCGTTTCAGCTAAAGGATCTGCGAAAAATATCCTTGGTCATGTGTAATATCAGTCAGGCTTTTGAAAAGGGCACAAACAAAATGTCAGATAATTTTCCAAATCTTTTGGAAATCGACATAGACTATTGTGATGATCTGATGGAACTGGGTGAAGGGTTGTGTGATGTTGTTCAACTGATGAAGCTTAGTATCACCAATTGCCACAAGCTCCGTGCACTGCCTGAAGGCATTGGAAAGCTTGTAAACTTGGAAGTTTTGAGACTAACATCCTGTACTGACCTCATGGCGTTGCCTGAGACCATTGGGAGCTTATCCCAGCTCACTATTCTTGACATTTCTGACTGTCTAAGCATCAAAAACTTGCCTACCCGGATTGGTGAACTGCACAATCTAACGAAGCTCTGTATGAGAGGGTGCTCTAGTTGTAACTTACCTTCAACAGTCACGAAGCTTCAACATTTGAAGGACGTTATATGTGATGAGGAGACTGCCTACCAATGGGAGTTCCTCAAATCTTATCTCACTAATTTAAAGGTAACAGTTTATGAACAAGATATCAATTTAAATTGGCTTCAGATATTTGTATAATCTCCTCTTTTCATGTATCTCGCAGAATCCTTGGGGTTTTTCTTTTTTTTTTTGTAATAATTGTAGTTAGGGAGAAAAGAGATGTGGATTAAATCCACGCTTTCATGTCATATAACACAAATATCTCATCACTAAGCAAAGTAAAGCTATAACATACACCCCTAGTACAAATCAAGAGAACTTCTAACTTGTGAGCAATAATCGAATTTAAAAAAAACATTCTAAATGAATTTAAAAATGGGCATAGTTAGTAGTTTCTTATAAAACTCTGAGGATGTGATGGTTGCATAACAGTACCAAGAAATATTAAGTTTTGATCTCTGAATAGATCTGCAGCATGCCAAATCAATACACAAAGTACACGTGTATATATTCACTGCAAGAAACAGAACCAAGTATATCGTACACGACTAATGCCAAAACTAAAAACAACAAATCAACAGCAGCTTAATGGAAACGGGATGTGGAAGTTGGGGTGATGATCATCCAATATACAATCTATTTTTCCTGGTGATCCTCCCTCGAGTAGTATTAAATACCAATTCTTTAACAGATTTGTATAAAGCTTCATGCTATGAACAGAATGGACTCGATGGACCATGGGACCACCATTGTAAAACTTCACTACCACTTCCTCTCTGATACTTTACCAGCATCTTACCACCCTCTGCAGCCGTGACATGCCTGAATCAACTGCAACATTGGAGAGAAGTTTTCTTCTTCATATTACATTGCATAGATGATCTCACCGCTGCTATAAACATCAAGCTCAGATTCAGAATCAAAGTCATCCATGTCCTCATCATCAAGGTTGTCTACCATTAACTGGTTTAAGCCATGGGCTCCAGCAGCTGGAATAGTGGCCTCAGCAATTATCTGCATGATCGTATCAATACTCTGCATAGGTTGATCGGGCTCTTCAAAGTGATTACCCATTGTGTTCTCATCCATCAAGTCAGCAGGGAGATTTCTCAGGAACCACGCATGATTTTTAATTTCTGGAATCGTAATTCTCTGTTACAAAATATAAACCAATATCAGAAGGCTTAATCACATTTTGAGTAATGGTGGTTGCCAAAAGAACGCACTTCCCTCTTTAATCATAAGTCCCTCTCTTTCTTTTCTTGGGTGTTCATGTCCCAAAATAAAAAAGTTAAGCTTTGAAAAATCAAGGAACAATTTGGAACTGAAAATAGGTAGAAATTACTCACAGCTGTAGGATCTGCAACAAAAATCCTCGAAATCAGATGCCGACACTCGGGAGATATTTGGACAAAATCAGGAATTGAATACTGGACGTTGATAATTCTCTGCATGGACCCAATAAAAGAGATCAGCCGATTGATGTATTTGGGGTAAAAATGAGATTAATGCAATAACAAGTTACAGTGGCATACTTGTATTGTCCTCCGAATGTCTTTCGGCTCGTCAGGATCCTCAAAAGGATATGCCCCAACCAGCATTACGAACAACGTAACCCCGCATGACCATACATCAGCAGTCTGATATCACCGACAATAACATAAAACAATATTCACAAAAATCTACTCACTTGGACAAAGATGCATAAGACAGTATCAGGTGATACAAACTCTCTCTGACATTCTTTTGTTTGCCTCAATAAATTATCTATTGTTCAAGAAATATGCTCCAACTGTAAGGCCTGTTCCTAGTCATCAAGACTACTATACAGGCTTCGCTCTCCAGTTGCAGCTGACCGTATTAAAAAAACAAGAAACCAAGTTCACCAATACTAATGTTGTCCCTAACAATATCCAATAGTCAAAAAGGTACAAGTAATATAAACCTAATCGTCACATTAAATAATTAAAAGTAAACCAGATCCATCCAACATATCATTTAAAAGCCGGCATATTTTGCAAATGCTATCGCAAAAGCTATGGAAAGTTAAACTGAAGTTTTAAATCAACAAAGAGATGGAAACCATCAATTTGATGTCACTTGACCAAAACACACAAATATTGACCTCATAAGTCTTAAACCAGGAATTGCATCATGTGAACAGGAAACTGACATTTTAAACAAAATTTGAACTCTCCTGTAAATATACCTTGCCATCGTATTGGGACTCTGGCTTTAGGAGTACCTCAGGAGCAATGTATGCAGGAGTTCCAACAGTAGATTTCGGTTGCGAATGAAGAACTGAAGACTGAGACAACCAAACAATAAACATGATAATGAACTTGGATACAATTCAGATTATTGGATACCATAAAGCTGTAAGTTTTTTCACCCAAATATACCAAAACAAACAAGAACTATTCCAAGACGAGCAAATGAGCACAAGATTTCTTAAGCAAAAAGTAATGATAATTCAATTTAAAGTAAGGACAACCTTTCCACAGAATATAACTTCTATACCATTAACTCCTTGAATGATGGGAGATATCAACAAGGGTTCCAGCAATTTATATACCTTAGAGTACCCAAAATCGCATATCTTAAGTCGAGGAGCAGGACTCCCATCCAACAAAGTGTTTTCCAACTTCAGATCACGGTGGCATACTTGCTTCATTTAAGACAAAGAAATCATATTGTTAAGCAAGAATAATTCACATAATACAAGTTGAGAAATTAATAAAAGGGAAAATGATAACAACCATTGCATGGCAATAACTAACACCAGATATAAGTTGTTGGAAGAAGAAACGAGCCTGCACCAAAAAAAAATAAAATAAAATTGAATATAGTAATAGAACAAAAACATCAAATAAACAAAAGGGTTCTTAGAGTAACTGAAAAAGAAAGGAACCTCATCCTCGTTGAATCGACCAGCAGCACAAATTCGCTCGAAAAGCTCTCCTCCGGATGCATATTCCATTACAATGGCAAGATGAGAGGGTGTTAAGATAACCTGAAGTAACAAATATACATTACCTTAATTTTTACAAAAAAATGAGAAATTGTAAAAAGTGTAAGTATTTAACCATTAACCTTACCTCTTTAAATCTAACAATATTGGGATGCCTCAATGACCTATGATTAATAATCTCTCTTCGAACATGTTCATCTATCTGTACAAAGGCGAGGAAGCACAAATTTTAATCAGAACCTTAGAAATTATTAATCCGAATATGGGAAGGGAATTTAATAAGTTGAGATTTGAGAGAGCAGAAAACTGGTGGGGTTTCTTTTTGGAAGAACAATATATTAACAAAAAAAATCACATAGGACATTTCCAAAAATAACAAATTTAATATCAGAAAAAAAATTGAAAATACATAAACAGAAGACTTTTACCAGTTTATCTTCAATAAGTACAAATTTCTTTCTATAAATAGACGAAAACAAGTACAACTAAAATAAAGGGGCCATGGTTGTGTGTATGAATTTACACAAACTAACCTTATCGCCTCTCTCGATATACTTGACAGCAACAAGCTCCTTGGTAACCTTATCTCTCATAAGCCGGGCTACTCCAAAATTACCCGACCCAATATCTCTAACGAAATCGTAACGGTCACTGTCGTGCATGATCGGCATATCCATAGCCGGTCCGACTGTTGCCCGATCCATTTTTCTCGCTACCACATCAACGAACAGAGCCTCAAGAAGGGACGGAGTTATTATTATATAGGTAAGTCACTGGGTTGAAGGAGTTCGATAACAGAAACAAAGCGTTTTAAGTTGATCGGGGATTAATAGTGGTTCTGCAACAGTGAAGGAAGGAGGGGACGACTTTTCTGTGAAGGAAAGCGATAACGCCAAGAAAGGTGGAGAAGAGAAATGTGGCATGGTTTGGAGGTGGTTGCTTAGTGGGGGTAACCAGTTGGATTGATGGCTGCTTTTGCCTTATTATTTGTGGATTAAGTTTGACCTTGTTCCTTTTATTAATTTATTAATTTATCTTTTTAATCGCAACTTGAATGAAGCCTTAATGACTTAAATATCCCTAATGTTCATATCTTTTAGGGCTAATTTCATAAAAGTCCCCTAACTATGTCATTGGTCCTTGAATTTCAAATTATTATAAATGAGTTCTCAAAGTATTACGGCATGTTTGGTTGGCATGAATAGCCATTCCATTCAGGTCAGATTCAGTGGCGAACAGTAATTCCGTAGTTTGGTTCATTGAATGGGTTATTCGGTGGAATCCATTCCTTCTCTATTCATAAAATTCACCGAATCAACATTCGGTAGAAGAAGTTAAGAATAGCTATTCAACATCAACACGGAATAGAAAATTTTTGTTTTAGTCAATTTTATCCAGTATTTTCTTTCAAACCCACTCTCAGTCATTTTCAAAAACTTCAAAAATAAATTGCAGAACCCATTTCTGTTTCCATCTTGTTTTTACTTTAATCTTACTCCTCATTCTCTTCTACTCTCCATCAATTTCTAGAACATAACAAGAAAAGAGTAAAAATTCATTTATCAAAACTTTCAGCTCTTGATCAATTTCCAGAAGATAAAAAAAATTAAAACAAAAACCAATTTCTTAATAATAGATTTGTAAAATTCTCTTCTACTATCCATCAATTTCTAGAATATAACAAGAAAGAATAAAAATTCATTTCTCAACGATTTCAACTCTCAATCAATTTCAGAAGATAACAAAAAAACTAAAACTAAAACCCATTCCTTAATAATAGATCTATAAAATGTGATTTGGAGAGGGAAGCTTTCTTACCCATTTTTCTTACAGATATAACAAATAAATAAAGGGAGAAAACAAGAAGATGAAAAAGAAGAAGCTTAAATTAGTGGCTTTTGGAGCAGTGAAATAGCGGACGATGGCGCCACCTGTGGTCGATCGTCATGCAATTGATTCCAATTCATGTTAAGAGAAAAGATTAGATGAAGAAGATGAGTGGTTAGTGATGATGAAGAAGATGAAAAGAGAAAAGATTAGATGAAGAAGATAAAAATATCTCTTGATATTAAATTTTATCATAATATTCTTATTTTATTATTAAATCTAATTAATTTAGATATACAAAATATGTATTAATAAAATAAATAAATAATATTTATCTAGTTTAAGGGTTATAATATGTATTAATTCATATTTTAATAATAATTTTAGGTAAAATTTTAATAAAAATTATATTAAGAATGTTATTAAATTATATATTTTTATTTTTATTTAATTATATTTAGTAATAATTATATTAAAACATGATAAAATTATTTATTCTTTTAATAATAATCTTAGTAAAATTACATAAGGGTATTCTAGTCATTTTAGTTTTTTCCTTATGTTATTACAACATCATTCCATTCAACCAAACACAAGAATACTATTACAGTTCTATTCCATTCCATTCAACCAAACAGTTGAATTACTTATTACAGCTCTATTCTATTACAGCTCTATTCAATTATAGCTCTATTCAATTACAGCCCTATTCCATTACAGTGAACCAAACGCACCTTTAAAGTATTGTGTCAATTAGGTCCTATCAGCTTAGCCGTTAATTCATCGTTAAATATTAGTTTAGATTTGACATGGTGTATGTTGAAAATGTTGGAATATTTTCAAATATTTATAGTATTCCAATAACTATAACTATAAATGAATGGGTGTAATTAATCAATAGATAAATCTTTTGGTCATTGGTCAAAAGTTATATCATTTGATTTTTTAAAAAGAATTATAACAATTCAAACAATATTATTTGAATAGTTATAAAATTAAATGAATAATAATTATTATTTATTTATTAATAAAGACACCTATTGAAAGATATCTTTATGAAGGGACATGAAAATTCCTATAAATAGGAATGAGATTTCATTTGGAAATCACAACAACAAGTTCTAAAAGTTTTTTCTATCCTTCCTCATTTTTTAATATTATTAGATTGTTCTATAAAGAGTTATTGCATAAATTCTTTATAGAAATTGAGTTTCTTGCTATACATTGCTTAGTGCTTAGTGGTCTATTCTCGTTAGTGCAAAATGCAAATAGTCATTGGCTTCATTGTATCCTCAAGATTAATTTGCTTGAAACTCATTTGCATACCAAAGATAGGTGGGGGCGAATATAACCTTAAAGATAGTGGCTTGATACACGCCTTGGAGCCTTGTCCTATTTCTTTTTTATTTGTTCGAATTTCGTTCGTGTGATCGAGATTTTCTTCTCCGGAGATTTGTACTAACAATTTTAAGGTTATATTTCATGATGACTACTACAACACATGAAAGTGGAGCACTAAGGGAGTTGACTTCCAACTTTTTCAAACTTGATCGGTTTGATGGTGGCAATTTCAGACAATGGCAGAAAAAGATGCACTTCTTATTATCAACTTTAAAGATTGCTTATGTTTTGGATACTCTAAGACCTGAAGAGAATGAAAACGAATTTGTTGCTAAACCCGAGAAAGGAAAAAAATGGGACAATGCTAATTACATGTGCATGTGCCACATATTGAATGGTTTATCTGATGGTTTGTTCGACACCTACCAAAACGAGGTCACCGCTAAAGAATTATGGGACAAATTGGAGACAAGATATATGACCAAAGATGTTACAAGTAAGAAATTTCTTGTCAGTCGTTTCAATAATTATCAAATGGTTGATGACCGTTCTGTTATAGAACAATTCCATGATATTGAAAAGATGTTGAATCAATTTAAGCAATATGATATGAAAATGGATGAAATGATTGTTATATCCTCCATAATAGACAAACTTCCTCCATCTTGGAAAGACTTTAAAAGAAGTCTAAAACATAAGAGAGGAAATATCTCTTGAGGCTTTGGAAAATCGTCTTCGTATTGAAGAAAAATACCGAAAGCAAGATCAGAATCTAAATTCTGAAAATGCCAAAGTGCATGTTACGGAGGCAGTATAAACTACTAAACCATTCAAGAGAAAGTTCAAACAGACTAATAGAACACCTAATTCAAAAAGAAACAAAAGGGCTCATGCTATCATTGTGGTAAGCTGGGACATTTTAAGAATGAATGTTGGTTTTTAAAGAAGAAATCATCTTCTAAAGCTGATAATAACGAAAAGTTCGTTGTAATGATATCTAAAATTAATATGGCACAAGATGATAATACATGGTGGATTGATATCGGAGCAACCAAACATGTGTGCAAAGACAAAACCATGTTTACAAAGTTCACATAATATGAAAATGACAATGTCTTGTACATGGGAAATTCTTCCACCGCAGGAATCAAAGGCAAAGGGTCTGTTGAAACTAAAATAACCTCTTATGAATAATGGAAGAAAAGGAAACCAAAACTTAATTATTTGAAGGTTTGGGGTTGTAGAGCTATTGTCAAAGTTCCAACACCAACGTAAAAAGTTAGGTGAAAGAGGAATTGAATGCATATTTATAGGATATGCACATAATAGCAAGGCATATTGGTTCATGGTAATTGAACCAAATGATTCAATTTCAATTAATACTGTTATTGAATCAAGAGATGCTATTTTTGATGAAAATAGATTTAATTCTATTTCAAGACAATTATAGCCACAACAATTGATTCATTCTTCAAATGAGAATGAGATTCCATTGGAAAAAAATTAATAATAGTGATGAATCTTGTCAAGAATTAAGAAGAAGTAAGAGGATTAAAAAGGTCAAAGATTTTGGTATATTCATAATCAAACATCACCACAACTTACAAATACTATCATCTCCAAAAATGACCATTTGCACATTATGAGCCCTTATGTACATGCCACATAGTCTAGACTCAAATTGAGCATAAAACTATCATATCTAGATAGTGCATGCTCCTTCGCTAATCCATCTTGGCAAGTTTCACAAAGTGACAACCTACAGGGAAGGAAAAACAACCAGAGTAAGCATTAGTAAGTTAAAATAGAATATCGAAACTTACCTTGATCCATTAAAGTATAAAAACTTCTCAAACATTTTGGCATTCAAAATTGGCTATTCTTTGACACATATTGTTACATCAAGGTACATATCTATTGGAAAAAATTCGGTTTGAAAACGGTTTTCTTACACAATGAAAAATTTAAAATTTTAAAAATTGACCCGTTTGTGATATTTATAGCAATAAATCTTAGACCGAAATCATTCTTGTATTTTCAGATAAGCGGATCCTTCATATTTTTTGTCTTTCAACCAACCGAGCTTCTTCATTATTCTCGTACCATGAACTGCTTCAAGTGTGGGCTCGAACCAATTGAACCAAAACATAGAACTAGAAAAAGTTTTCTTTTTTCTTTAGGGGTAAAAATGAAAATTCTCTCTTCTTTAATAGAAATTGGTAGAATTGTTATTTTGGAAAAATATGTTTAATAGTTGAGAATAAATTCTCTCTATTTTTCAGCGGAGTAGCAATCTCTCAAAGTTGTGTTAATAGCTCTACTAGTGTCATATATTATAGGAAGAGAAAGTAGAACCCTTGCTGAGTTGTAGTAGTTTATTTTAATAGAAAAACAACTTCCTACTTAGAGTGGAAGTATGGTGGACGACACACCCTAGTATTCCTACTAGGTTGCCACCCCTTTCATGTTACATGATGGGATTTTGGGCCTTTATTATATCGAGTCCAATTACGAGTACTTTCCAGACTTTTCGACCCAATACTTTGTAATTTAATCTACCTTGAGCCTATTTTTCAATTTCCCAAAAAAAATTTAATATTTTTATATTAAATAATTTTCTCATCCCAATTTTACCCCCAAGTAAAATTATGACGATTTTACCCCTGGTAAAATTTTGAGAAAATATGTTTAACATTTCACCACTCAACATGTTCACTATGATCGAATGGTTTATTTTCATTTTCGAGCTTTAAAATAATTCAAAAAATATAAACTCATTCTTCTAATAATTTCTTAGTAATCCATGTACATTTCCAAATGAATCATTTCTCATTTTCATTTCCATTTCCATTTTGAGAAAACCACATTCATTTCCAAATGATTCCATTTCTCAATTTCGGAGAAAACCATAATCATTTTTGAATATTTTTGATTTCTCTATTTCTATTCATTCTATTCATTTCAATTCAAATACATAATTCATTTTTGGTTTAGCCGGGCTAGAGGAAGGACCAATTGGAAATATGTAATTAAGGTTAAAGCGATTTATAATTAGGTTCCGACTTTTCGCCTATTAATTATAAACTTATTTAGTCACGAAGTCATTCCACTATAGTATCATGGCTGAGCTCTCCTTAACGATATAGCATTACAAAAGAAACTATTCAATGCTTATCCAATGACCTTATCATAAGTGTGTTACCCTCATAGGGTATCCTTAATTTTTTGGGATAATATCATGTAACACCCCTAACTCGTACTTGTTGTCGGAATAGGATTACGAAGCATTACCATAAAAATGTAACATAAAACATACATTTTCAAACCTTGAAATAAACATAGCATAATCCATTCATATACATGCAATTCGTACCTTAATTGAACTCTCGAGGCTTTAGAAACACCTTAGTAACGATTCGAGACTAAATTAGAAACAATTGGAACATTGAGGAAAAAGTTAGAAATTTTAAACCGTTGGGGTCACACGGCCGAGACACACGCCCGTGTTTTAGGCCATGTAACAATCGAAATAGGGACACACGACCGTGTCCCAACCCATGTCCGTGCTCGTGTAACTCTCTAAGTTGGGTCACACGGCCAAGCCACATGCCCATGTGCCAGGCCATGTAACACTTGAAATGGCTTCACAGCCTGTGTGCCAAGCCGTGTGCTAGGTCGTGTAACTGCCTGACTTGAATGCCTTTAAATCTTACAGGGGACAAACGACCGTATCACATGGTTGTGTGTCACACATGGTTGAGACACATGCCTTTGTCTTAGGTCGTGTGGACAAGAAATTGGCCAAAATCAAGCCATTTCCTTCACCCATTTCAAACATGTACCTAAAAGCCATTTGCAACCTTAACCAAGGCAATCAATACATACCAAAACATGCATTAAAATAACAATTCAAAAGACCAAAATCCATTAAACCAATATGCCATATAGACACTTCAATCACAATCAAACTACCTTACCTAAACATATGCATTACCACACTTTAAACATACACAACTAATTCAATATCATCTTCAAGCATATCACAATTGAGACCACAAGCAATGCAACATGACATACCATGCTAATGTCTTAAAAACAACCAACCAATGTGCTATTCATAGACACCACAATTATATCCAACATAAACAACTAAAACATGTAAACTTTCATCCATTTCTAGCATAGCACTTTATTCATTCACAAGCCAAAACAAATCACAAGTGAACAATTCCATACCATTCTAATTGTACTAAGAAGATACCTATTTACAATTTTAATGAAGTACCTAACATCTTAGTTTAGTATTTTTTTGTCCTAATGTACCATAAAAACCTATATAGCTGCATATACATGCCACAACCCTAAACAGAACAATAACTACCAACATCGATGGATAGTGTGAGCTGAAGATTTGATCTGTCCAAAAGTCAGCAATAACGATTTACAAAACACTACACAAAAACATATAAGCTTATAGAGCTTAGTAAGAACATAACATATCTTTTAACTTAACAACAATTTAACACAACTCATATTTTACTTGATTTAAAGTTACCAGAGTGTAAACAGGGGCACGTATGTGCTATTTAGGAGTATCGAAGTACAAACAGGGGCACGTATGTTCAATTCAGGGTATAATTAAGTGTCAAGAGTACCGAAGTACAAAAAGGGCAAGGATGTGCAATTTAAGGTATAATTAAGTATAAGTGTTTAAATTTATAACTATAATGTAAAATATACAAATAGAAATTCAATTACGTATTGAAATACTATGAACTTACATTGGCAACTAGAGCGTTGAAATGCGATCGAACTAATCCGTGATTTTCGCCTTTCCTCGATTTAATTCCAGTTGAGATTTATCTTGATCTAAATAAATAATTATATTCAGTTAAGTATTTCAATCAATCTCAACATTCATTTCAATCTATAATTCACATTTATGCCTAATTATAGTATTGCCCCTAATATTTTAACCTTTTTACAATTTAGTCATTAAACTCATAAATTGAAATTTATGAAATTTCATCCACATACTATGCTAGCTGATTTGCCTAGGGACTCATATCAACCCACATAAATCATCAATTCATAATTTTACCATGATATTTTTCTACTTTTACAAATAAGTCCCTGAATGATAATTTCATCAAAAATCACTTTACAAAAGTTGTTTATTTAACAATAAGGACTCATAATATTTCATTAAAATTTAAATATCAGGCAAACATGTTCATGGAAAAACCCTAATCCTTTAAAATTTTTGCAAATTAGTCCCTAGGCTAGCTAGATTAAGCTACAACGATCCCGAAAACATAAAAATCATTAAAAACGGAACAAAAACCACTTACATGCAATAGGATAGCTTGGCCAAATATCAAACCCTCCTCTAATGGTGTTTTTTGGTTGGCTTTGATGAAATGAAGAAGATGATTCATTTGTTTTAATTAATTTAGCCTTTAATTACTAATTTACCATATTGTCCTTTAAAAATATACATATTTTCAAAAAAACCAACCCATGGATATCCACTAACTATATAAATGGTCTATTTACCATCTAAGTCCTCTTATTGTAAAGTTTCATAGCTATTAGATACCTTTAGCTACAAGAACTCCACTTTTGCACCTTTTACTATTTAGTCATTTTTACTAAATTAAACATGCAAACATCAAAATTTCTTAATGATATTTTTATACTACACTAATAACACAGCGTAGACATTAAAATAATAATAAAATAAATATTGTCAAGTTGGATTTGTGGTCCCGAAACCACTATTCTAATTTTACTAAAAACGCGTTGTTACATATCCGCTCTCCCAATATGATACTATTTTATCTCATGGTAACCATTATATATCCCTTCATGAAAAGTCAATTACTATTAAATAGTAATCCAGTCATTCATCACAAAGACAAGCAACCCGTGGTGACGTTTAATTTTTATCAACCATGTACTGCCAATGAGAGGATATTATTTACCCATGTCTCGGGTTATGAATTCCACTGTTGTGAATGACACTATGTATTGCAACATTCATATACCTAACATAGCAGCTTTTGGTTTAGTATCTATTTGAACTAAAGTGATGGTCACTAAACTAACTATAAATACGACAAACGCAAGCACATCTATCGAACAATAGTATAGCTATAGTGAGTAGAGAATATCGTATCTATGAGGACTAAAAGTATTAGTAATTACTGTTTTTATATTATTTAGCCGACTATTTGGAGTGATGTATTTTAATCTAAATTTACTAAACTAATTTAACTACGAATGTAATAGAGAATAAATCAAGGGAATAATAAAATATTAACCAATGAGATAGGCAATACCCAGGAAAGAATCCACCTAGACTTTACCTATTATTATGAATTTGAATTAAACAATTTATTCACTTGTGTCTTGATCCATAGAAATCCCTAAATTATGTTAATATGTCTTTCGAGAGTAAGAAATTAAAAGGAGATCTTCAATCTTGATGGAAATTAGCTTCCGAGTTGACTCCAATGGTGTTCTTTGAGTGTTTTCTTCGATCTTCCCTGATTTCCCCATTATGTCTTCTTCTAATGGGTATTTATAGACTTTAGAATACTTAGAAACTCTAAAAATCCGGTTTTTCTACGTATTTGGAAAGTAGGGTGTGAAATCGACACGGGCTGACACATGAGCGTGTGTCCAGCCCGTGTGGCTCACATGGGCGTGTGCCTAGCTAGTATGGAAATGCCCAGGCAGTATGGATCCTGAAAACAACTCTTTTTGTCTGATTTTGGCTCTTTTTTTGCTTCTTTCGCTCCCAAATGCTTTCCTAAGTATCAAAATATGAATTTAAAGGATAAGGAGCATCAAATTCACTAATTTGCGTAATTAATCATCCAAAAACACATTAAGAATGAGATTAAAATATGTTACTTTTATCGCTTATCATCAAGCTTTTACTTACATCAAAGTGTACGAGTCATACATACATAGTCCGCCATCCACTTAGGATTTAGGTATGGCACACTATAAACGTCACAAGTAAATAAATCCATAAACTAGTTCAGGATCTATTCTGCTTGGGTCCAGTCCAATGTACTGTCAGTTCATTCAGTCATATCTATATCTCTATCTTCTAGGAGTCGTCCGCTCTGATGCCCAAGATAAGGCATCTCCCCAATCAGACTTGATAGACAACATATTAGTCTTTCAATCGATTTGCTCATTTCTGATTAAACTAAGGACATGTTTAGTTCCGTTTACTAATAGAAGTTTTCTTTTCGTATTATGATTAGACCATATAAATCGCTTAGTCTCAGTTTAAACATTAGACAACCAATAAACAACATTTGCTTCTATTTTGCTTTGTGTGAAAAACTCGCATGAGGACAATAATACAAAGTATATTAATTGTAATCAATGAATTTCTTTTATTAACCAATCTATTGAAAAAAAAATTACAAGTGTACTTAGACGAAAGTTCTACACTTAGGGCATCAAATCCAGCAATCTCCCATTTGCCCTAGTGAAGTAGATGAGTTATGTTTCGAATTCTTGTGATCTTCCATATGTTTCCCAGAGAACTCTCTAGCTAGTAAAGTCTTGGTAAAACAAATCCCTAGGGTATGTCCTCAGATGCTTTCTTTGACTACATTCACTATTCCATCAAACACTACCGTCTCCTTTAATGTGTTTTGTCCTTATGTGGTTTATTTTAGGTTTAGCTATATCCACATTGTTATAGTTCCATAGTTTTTCCATATCTCTTATTCGGCCATCCATAGTGAAGTTAGCTGTGACACCCCTAACCCGTATCCGTTGCCAGAATAGGATTACGAGGCATTACCGGATAATACACATCATTCACATACATTTATACAATCATAATCAAAATCCACTCAATTTATTCACATTGTCCCTTATAAGGTCTTACAGGACCTTAAAACATGCTTAGAAGTGGTTCGGGACTAAACCGATAACATTTGCAAACTTTGAGAAACTTAGAAAATTTTCTTTGCTTTTAGGGTCACACGCCTGTGTGAACAGGCCGTCTGCCTCACATGGCCACTAGACATGCCTGTGTCACAAGCCGTGTGAAAATAGGGCATACATACTGACTTGTACCACACGGCCGAGGACACGCCCGTGTGTCAGGCCGTGTAAAATCTAAGGGGGTTACTGACTTGGGTCACATGGCCGACTACATGCCTACGTGCTAGCCCGTGTGCAACATACGGCTAGTAGACACGCCCGTGTTTCTAGACCGTGTCAAAACTGTAGGGTATACTTACTTTAATTCTAAGGGGTACCCAGGGGACACACGGCCATGTAGCATGACCGTGTGTCACACACGGCTGAGACACACGCCCGTGTCTCTGCCCATGTGGACAAAAATAGGCCATTTGCAAAGCCAATTTGCCACCCTAATTCTCATGTTCACCTAGCCATCAAAATAATATCAATTTATCACATATATGGGCAGCCAAAACATACCAAATCACATATAATTCATGTAATTTCATAATCAACCATTTCACTGCTTAAATTCTCAACCACAATCATATCAAAACAATCAAACTTGAATAACTTCTAAATGCATTTCATCATCATCATCATCTTATCACTTATTTCAAACCACAAGACCTACCATTTTAACATCCCATAATCAAGCCAGCACATAAGCATTATACACATCATATAACTTACTTATCAACACATCATTTAGTCCACTTAAATGACCAAATACATACCAACAATTACAACCAAAAGTAAGCCAAATCTCATGGCTTAAATTATAATTCAAAACATATCATTAATTCACTAGCCTATACATGCCATATACCATATTTACAAGCATCCAAAAATACCAACAAGTAGTCGATAGTGTGATGATGGTTCCCGATGATCCCTGATGTCTGAGCTAGCTTTGATAATCTATAAAACAAAGACAAATAACACACAGTAAGCTTCAAAGCTTAGTAAGTTCGTACCAACAATACTCAACAGTTTATAAAATACAAATCATCAATTAATAAACACTTAGTAGTTCTCATATCATCGTTCAATTCTAATTCATGACCTTTTATTGTGTATATATAAATTCATCAAGCTTTATACACATAGTATCAACTACCACAAAGGTATCGTACGTACCTGTACTTTCCCGTATTTATTTATCTCATTCTAACCTCTTTGTTTAATATGTTAAGTCGTTCGAAAATCTTTCAATGCTTTAAGAACTAGCACACTTAGTGCATAGATGTTTAGCCGAAGCTATAACGATATCACACACTTAGTACCATCATATTAAACCGAAACTATCTCAGTATCGCACACTCAGTGCTACGTAAAGCCGAAACTATTCCAATTCACACACTAAGTGCTGTATATAGCCGAAGCTATTTCGAAACACACACTAAGTGCTAAATATAGTCAATTTATCATCGTACGCATTTGTAATCGCATATATACAATTTATACAATATCAAAGCATTAAAAATATAATTGTAATAATGTCTATCATGTACGAACTTACCTCGTACTTTGAATTTGACGATTCGGATCGATTACTTGATAACCTTCAACTCGCAAGACTACCGTGGCCAAACTTTCAACTTTTCGGCATTTCAGCTTTTGCCGATCTATTTGTGTGTGCAGTGTATGTACACACCTGATAATAATGCGTGTTGTGATTTTCTTAGCCCTGAACCTACAATCGATATCACCCTTCAATTAATCACATGCTTAATACATATCAAAACTGAAATCTCACCTTTCCCTTACCTTGCGCGACAAGTTATAACAGCCCCTTCTGTAATCACCAACCACGATCAACTCCTAGATCTGCACCAATCTTAACTATTAAAACCAGAATAATAGGTGACTCGTATCCAACACAAGTCCCCCTTCCCTTAACTATGACCATTCAGCCAACTAAGATCAAGAACACTTATCAAAGTCTCTCACCTGAGAAGCACATCGGTAGGGATCCAAAAGACTGAGATTCGATGCCTAATCACTAGAATTGACTGAGTGGAAAGGGTAGTGGTGGCACCAAGGGAAAAGAGAAGAAGAAGTCGGCTAGACTAAAAGTGGATCAAAGAGAATTGAGTAAAGGAAGAATGGAAAATCGGCACAAAGACCCCGATCTAAATCTGAATACTTTCTTTCTTGATCTATATGTATTCAAAATTAACCATTTATTCATCAATTCATTCAATTTAATCCACAAACATATAAATTTAGCCAATTTGCACTTTGGCCCTAAACTTTCACTTTTTAACAATTTAGTCCCTATTTCATAAAAACAAAAAATTACTCAAAATTCAATTCAATTATATGCTAGTCGAATTTCCTAGGGACCCCTAGCAGCCTAAAAATTTCATTTATTTCATAATTTAACCCCTCAATTTACACTTTTCTCAATATAATCCCTAATATGCATTTTTACTCAAAATCACTTTACAAAACATGTATATTAAGCATAAAGCTTTCATAATTCATCATCAAACATCATAAAAAAACATGAATTCATCAATGGAAACTTTCAAAATCATAAACACTTTCAGAAATTGAGGCATAGGCTAGCTAATACTAGATACAACGATCACAAAAACATAGAAATAATCAAAAATCGAGCTCGAAACATACCTTAATTTACTCATGCAATTGTCGAAACTTATTATCCTATTTTAATGATATATTTGGCCATGGATGTTGAAGAATAAGAAAGATGATAGCTTATTCATCTTTTAATTCTTTTACATTTTCTATTATTTAACAATTTACTATAATAACCTTAATGAATAAACATTAAAAACTTATTATGGATGTCCATAAATGTCCATTATCACAATCAATGGTCTAATATCAACATAAGGACCTTTCATTTAATGTCTCATAGGAAATAGAAACTTTTAACTTATAAAATGTAACTTTTGCATTTTACGCTATTTAGTCCTTTAGTCAAATTAACCACTTAAGCGATAAAATTATCACACGAAACTGTCACACCTATATAATCACATATTGTAAACACCGAAAATAATATTAAAATAATTTTTAAACATCAAATTTGTGGTTCCAAAGCTACTGTTCTAATTTAAGCTAAAACCGGGCTATTACATTAGCAGTGTAACCCTGCGTGATACTTGTTCACGCTATGGACCCATCGTTTAGGACAAAAGTACAGTCTAATGTCGATTTTCTCGAATCCTGACACGTTTGGAAGTCAGAATTGGTGTATCCTATAGGAGTAATATCTCTTATGAAATACATAAGCATATAATCCCTCGTTCTCTATAAATAATTAAGTATATGCTTAACTTCTTGTCAATGTCTTTGTAACAGCTCGTTTTTAGGGTTAATAAGAATAGGAGTTTTGAGACCACAATCCAAAGTCAAAATTTTTATTTTATTATTTTATTAAGGTTTCCAGTATGATAGAATGCTCGTGTGAAAAAATCGTAAAGAAATTTTACCATTTGAGTGGTTAATTCGGTAAAAAGTACTAAATCGCGTAAAGCGTAAAAGTTAAATTCTATAAGTTAAAGGTATTAAATGGCTATGGAATTAAATGGTGGGAGTCCTTAAGTGGTAGTTATCCCATAAATGTTGATAGTGGAATTCTATGGCTTGGTATTGTTGAAATTTATTATGTTATTAAAGGTTAGTTTTATAAATTGGTTAATAAAGATTAAATAAATAAAACAAAGCCAAATATCATTATTTTCCATCCATTTACTACCGAATATAGGGTTTAAAAAAACCATTGAAGAGCTTAACATTTGGCCATGGTGTTTTTGCTCAAATAGGTACGGTTTTAACTCCGTTTTTTATGATTTCTACGTTTTTGAGCTCGCTGCTGCTTAATCTAGCTAGCCCGTATCTCCGTTTTCGAAACTATTATAGATTTTGAATGATGCCATTGTTGAATGCTTGGTTTTTTAGGTGTTTTATGATAGATTATTAAAGTTTGAAGCTAGATTAACAAGTTTTATAAAGTGATTTTTCACAAAAATGTCAATTACAGATTAATTGAGAAATTTGTAAAATCCATGGGTAGATGTGTGAATTAATGAGAAAAATGGGCTGATATGAATATAAGGAAAATTTAGCTAGCATGGGCTGGTATTGAATTGTATGAATTTGTATTTTTATGTGATAATGACTGAATTACAAAAATATGAAATAATAGGGGCAAAAGTGTAATTTTGAAAAATGTGTAAATTGTGTTAAATTGAATGAATTAATGATTAAATAAGTAAATTTTTTTATTATATAGATTGAGAAAAATGAGCTTCGGATCTAGAACGGGGGAAAACAAAGTATCGGATTAGTCGACTTAATTCGTCGTTACAGTGAACGAGGTAAATTCGTATGCCAATAAACGTATTTAAATTGTGTTATAAATGCTTATTTATTATTGAATCGAATTGAATTATATATGTTTCATTATCATTGAATTGCTACGAATGTTGAACGAGCAAATACGAGTAAGAATCGACGAAGTTACGATATCTGAAAGTCCCGTACGAACCTTAGGAATAGTATAGGATACGAATGTCATGACATTAGGATTATCGAGATGTGATTACATGTAAGACCATGTCTGATACATGGGCATTGTATTGTGATTACGTGTAAGACCATGTTTGGGACATTGGTATCATTATTAGATTTCGTGTAAGACCTTGTCTGGGATAGTAGCATCGATATGTGATAACATGTAAGACCATATCTGGGATATGGCATTGTACGAGCTTTATGTGATTTTTGAGTATCCTTAACGATTTCGAACGGTTCAATGGGCATAATCAAGATGAGAAGGAAAGTACAATTGAATTAATTGATTCAGGTTCGTACAGAACTTATATGAGAATCAAATGAAGGTAATTTGGTAAGTTTTTAGTGTATCAAGTATATAAAATGAGAAAGATTTATGTATAAGTATGTTTCATGCCAAAATGTGTTTATTTGGCTATAATGAGGTATGAATTGAATGATATGTGAGATATGGGTACATATGGCACATAGTGTGCGAAACACTGTTATTTAATGATATTTCACATAATTTACTTGGCTAAGAAAAGGTGATGAATATTGAATTGAATAAAGTTTATATATAATTGCTTGTACATATGAAAATATGAATGAATTAATAAGAAGTATTCAAACCATACGTGTTTTGAATGAATAAACTTATGAAAATCTTGATCATCTATGTGCATGAATTTGAGATTGAATGGTGAAATCATATGAATTATATCATGTTTCGAATAATGGTTTTAAGTGCAGTTATTTAATAATATGAGTTTATTACCATACGAGCTTACTAAGATTTATAGCTTACTTTGTGTTATTTTCCTATGTGTTATAGTGATTCAGATGTTTGCTCGGGTTGGAAGTTGGTGGAGATCGCATCACACTATCTTATTTTTGATTTCGGTATTTATACACTTGTGACTTGGTTATATGGCATGTATAGGCTTGGATCTTTTTTATAAAGGTTTTAGTGATGTATTTGGCCATTTTATATGGCTTATTAATGACTTATGTTTGATGTGTAATTTGCTTTGAGTAATGGCATAATTTGGTATGGTTGGTGATCGTTCAAGATGATCATTTGGTCAATTGGTATATGATAAGTATTTACTTATAAAAAGCATGAATTTGGACTTAATAAATGAATGGCTAATAGATGATTTATGAGTCAAGCTTTGTGTGTGATTGAGGGTAGTAAAAATACATATTGAAATAGGTTGTATTGATAAGTAAGATATGTACTTTGGTATATGATTGAATAGGTGAGTGATGAGGAATGAATCATGCTAGTTGGTATGCGTTTGAATGTACAAATGGTATCGATTTGAGTATATGAATGCTTGATTTTGAAATGGCTTATAATGTGTATTAAAATGAATGTTTAGGCTGCCTAATTGTATGATGAATTGCTACTATTGTGGTTGTTTAGGTGATCATGAAAAAGGGTGGAAAATTGGCCTTGCAGATGGTTTATTATTGTCCACAGGGCAGACACACGGGCGTGTGTCTCAGCCGTGTACGACACACGGTCATCCTACACGGTCGTGTGTCCCCTGGTGTTGAAATTAAATTGAAGTTAGTATACTCCACACGGACGTGTGACTGGCTGTGTGGTATAAGTGAGTACACCCTCTAAAGGGCACACGGCCTAGTACATGGGCGTGTGTGAACATTTCAAAGGGCACATGGGCTGACAACACGGGCGTGTGGTTGGCTGTGTGACCCAAGTCAGTATTTATGCCTTGTTTCCGTATGGCTTGTGACATGGGCGTGTCTGGTGGCAGTGTGAAGCACACGGCCTGTTCACATTGGCGTGTGATCCCTATATGCATGAAAATTTTAATAGTTTACCAAAGTTTTCAAATGTTACTGGTTTAGTCCTGAATCTCTTCCAAGCATGTTTTAAGGTCTCGTAGCGCTTTATAAGGGACAATGTGATTATATTTGATTGATGGTTATGTGAAATTGAATCATGTATAAGAAATGTATATTATATGTTGTGCTTTGATCGGTAATGCCTCGTAACCCTATTTCGGCGACAGATACGGGTTAGGGGTGTTACAGTCTTGATCTTAGATTTACCTGATATCGACTTACCAACCCCACTACAAAACAGATATATGGGCGTGTGCATAACATAGCATACATAAGACTTCCTACTGTCTTAGGACAATCCTTCAAAGAGAGATGAAATCTCGATATAGAGGGTTGGTTTCCCTTCTTTCGATCGGTCATTGCATAATGCTCCAGTATCTTGTCTATGTATGAAGCCTGAAACAGTATTGTCAAGCTTGAAACAGTACTGCCACTTTTTTCTTTTGATCCCTTAGGATTTGAATGCCTAGAAAAAAAATAGTTTCTTCCAAGTCCTTCATGCTAAACTATTGGGTTAACCATAATTTAATTGATAATAATGTCCCTACATCATTCCCGATGAATAGAATGTTATCGACATATAGAATGAAAAAGACCATATTTCCATCCCTTAAACGTTTATAAACACAAAGTTCATTTACGTTTTGCTCAAATCCAAAAATTTTAATCACTTGATCAAATCTTTGATTCCATGAGTGGGATGCTTCCTTAAGTCCATATATGGATCTAAGCAATTTTTAAACTTCATACTCATTTCTTTTAGCTATATATTCGGTGGGTTGCACTATATAGATGCTCTCCTTAAGATAGCCATTCAAAAAGTTGTCTTGACATCTATTTGCAAATATCGTCATCAAGAGTCGTTGCAATGGATAGCAATATGTAGATTTACTTGAGCATGGAAATCAGGGATAAACTTTATTCTTAATTTCTTTCTGAGTAGAACCTTTTTCTATAAGTATGGCCTTATAAGGTTCCACTTTTCCATCCATATTTCTTTTTCTCTTGTAGATCTACTTACAGCCTATGGGTTTTATCCCTTCTGGTAAGTCTACAAGTTCCTACACTGAGTTGGAATACATGGAGTCCATCTAAGAGCTTGGAATCAACACCCTACATCCCTTCGTCATATGTAAATGGGTCATCATCTTCCTATTTGATAGATTCAGTGTTAAAAACACTTTCGCCTGATTGGAACAACTCAGGCCTACGAGAGACCCTCCCACTGTGACGAAGCACCCTATGTTGTTGATCATTTGTAGGTCTACTATTATGAGTTAGTTCTGGAACCATTTCATTAGGGTTTTGTATATTTCCCAAAATTTCCTCGAGTACCTATAAACTCTAAGGTTTGAAGTCATTCATGTAACTTTCTTAAGAAAAGAAGCATGAGTTGACACTATAACAGTTTGCTCTTTCAGGTTATAAAACAAACCACCCTTTGTTCCCTGCGGATATCCTACAAACATGCACAATTTTATCCGTGAGTCTAAATTCCTTGCATCTTTTCCAATAAGTGAGCTAGGCATCCCCAAATCCTTAAATGTTTTAGACTTGGCTTCTTGCCATGCCACAGTTTTTTGATGTTGCCTTAGTTGGCACATCATTCAGAATATAGCAAGCTATTTGTATTACATATCCCTAAAAAGCTATTGGTAGCTTCAATTAACTTAACATCAAACATATCATGTCTAACAACGTTCGATTCCTTCTCTCTACCATGCCATTTTGTTGTGGACTGCCCGATGTAGTTAGTTGGGATTGAATCTTATTCTCTATGATGTGCCCTAAGAACTCATCAGATTAATTTTCCCCACCTCGATCTGACCGAAGTGTCTTTATGGGAAAACCTAGTTGTTTTTGCACTTCCGCACGAAACTCTTTGAATTTATCAAATGTTTCATTTTTACGGTGCATTAGGTATACATACCCATATCTGGAATAGTCGTCAATAAAGGTTACATAATACTCATAACCGCCTCTTGCACTGACACTTATAGGGCCACATACATTTATATGCACAAGTTCTAGTGGTTTTCCTACCCTCATTCATTTTGCATTAAAAGATCGTTTAGTCATCTTATCTTCCAAGCAAGATTCACGTTGTGGAAGGTCAACTTCTTTAAGCGAACTTTAGATGTCGTCTTTCACAAGTCCAGCGATTCTTTCTCAGTTAATATGACCAAGTCTCAAATACCGAAGGTATGGCTCATTAGGGTGAGAAGTTTAAGTTTTTTATTTGATATTTCAGTCTTAAGTAGTTTGTACATCTTTGGTTTGATAACATAAAGATTATTCAACATCCATCCATTACAAATAAGATTGTAATTTATAAATATTGCAATTCCATTATTAAAAGTCACGGTCAAATCGTCTTTATATAAACATGCAACTGAAATTAAGTTTCTTTTGAAATGTAACACCCCAAACCCGACCTAGACATTATAGCTGAATCTGGCGTGTCACATTAAGTCACTTTTTCGAAAAACTTTGTCTTAATAATAAATCACGCTTGAAAGATAAAAGCCCATTTGTTTAATTCTAAAGTAAACTTAATTATTTGTTATCCATTTCAAACCAGCCTTACTTTTAAAAACATAGTTGTTGCGGAAGCATTTAAAAAGAGATGCAGAAGCTTGTAAAATTTTGTAGTTTGTGGAAACGCGATGTTTTGAAAACAGTTTAAGTTTTTTTTTAAAAAAAAAACACGTCCAATTACTAGCAGATGTAAAACGTAATAAACCAAAAATCCCAAATTAAAAACCAGAAATTAAAAGAGGCCTTATTACAACCTAGATCAAAATATAAGTACTTATAAATATATAACTTAAAAGAAAATCGAAAACAATAGTAGTTGTGTGGCCACCTTCGAGTCCCTGGCAGCACCAATCCACCTAATGCTGGGGATTACCTGCACAGTTAATAAAAGGGGTGAGTTTATGAAAACTCAGTGTGTAATCCCTTCCTAAATTAGAACAGTTAGTAAATAGACAGAATCGGAGAATCGATGCAGTAGAAGCCCATTACAAGATCAATGGCGAACAATATGTGTGGCCTAAGCTCAGTACAAATTCACTTGGGTTTCAGCCCTTACCAGAATCAATTGGGCCTAGCCTATTCTCCAAAATCCGTAACAGTTGGGCCTAGCCTATTAACAGAATCAGGTGGGCCTAAGCCCAATACAGAATCAGTATCGGATGTAGATATGCAGACAAATATCCAGCCCAGTCCAACCAATACACCACCCGTACCAACCAACACACCATGTGGGGATAAAATCGACCCACCCAGCCAACACACCAAGCTTAGCACCGGTTGCGGCATTAAGTTAACAGAACGGCTCAACGTCGTAGACAGAATGGCTAAATGCCATAGATATCGCAGCAATGCTGCCAGTTAACAAAACGACTATAAGCCATAAGTATCGCAGAAAAGTTGTAAGCCTTGTACAGAACGACTACAAGCCGTACACTTCCTCCATCAATACTAACCCAACCCCATGCAGTATGTCATGTCATAAATACTACGTGTATGCAATGCCAGACTCAGTACAATCATATATGTAAATTATAAGCACATCAGTCATACGGAACATAAGGGCATAATCGTCATTCTACCATACACAGGTATTATCGTCATTTTACCCTACAAGGGCATTACAGTCATTTTACCCTACAGGGGCACTACGGTCATTTTACCCTACAAGGGCATTACGGTCATTTTACACAACAAGGGTATTTCAGTAATTTTACAAACTAGGGGTATTTATGACCCATTAGATGGTCCACCGTCGCCTCAAGCGATTAAGTAACCTAATCAGACATAACGGTGCAATGGGCCTAAGGCCCATTACTTGGCCCAAGTGGGCCCACATGGTCATGTGGCCCATTTAGCCCAAAAACAACCTGAGTCATGTGCGCGACATGACAAGTCTATCTACTTCCCCCTTAATAGTGAAATATATCCACGCGGGCCCACGGGCCTATTGGGACTATTCAGCCCATTATGGCCTAAGCCCATGAATTCGTTCATGGCGGCCTCTTCCGCCGTACACCTACATTTCGTGGGCTCGGTTCACCACACGTGTGATCACGCGTTCGTGTGGCATCATACGCCATGTTTTCAGCTTTTCAGCATTTTGCTGATCTACAGTCATAGCAGAGTGAACATCACGCATAATTTCGGCTTTTCAACCGATTATCAAACAAGGCATCCGATTACATATATGATCACGTAGAGTACTAAGAATTCATGATCGCTAGAACCTATATTCAAACATAACATTCAGTTAATCACTAATCAACAAAGTTAAAAGAACATTAACCAAACCCCTAGCCGAAGGATCGACTACCACTTGCCTTGACTCTAACGGTCAACTGTGATTTGCCTACTTACTCCAAAGTTTGGTGTAGTCACCCTTTCGCAACCTGCGGAAAGTCTCAAACCACCGACACCCTACGTTGCTTAAACTTAGGGGCAGAGGCTATGAGTCCACTCCCAATTGGCACCACTGTCATCACTTTATTGCTAGAACCCCTTTGCTTATCGCGAGTTCGATTAACAGAGATTACATGCCAAATTGAGGACAGAAATGGAGAGAGAGGTTCGGCTATAAGAGAACACAAAGAGAAAAGGGCAGTTGGCTTTAGAAATGTATAAGAAAGAATAGAATTAAACATATTGTAAGAACAATAGAAACAAGTAGTAATCAAGTAAATCACCAATTGTTAAAGAACCAATACCAAACCGTAAATAGAACAAAGAGGGGAGAAGAATCTAGAAATTGATCACAAGGACTAAGAACTAAAAGTCAAAAAGAAATGGAGAAGGAGTAAAGAAATATGTATTCGACTAGGTTGTTAGAAGGAGAGGAGAGCAGAGAAGAAGTGATTGCCAACGAACAGATGAGTGGGAAGCATGAAATCGGGAAAGGAGTATTCGGCTTTAGAGAAGAGGGGACAAAGAAGAGAGAAAGATGAAAAGTACCTACCAAAAGGTTATCTCAATTTTAACCCAAAAATGCACAGCACACAAGAAGAGTAATTGTCGAGAAAACGAAAAGAGAAGGAGAACAAAATAAAACCCGAAAGATCCCCCTAAAGGCTCTCAATTGCCGAAATGAACATTATCCCCCCCAAAGCTTAAATTATCAACTTTACCCCAAGTAAAAATGACACAAACTTACCCACTCTCCAACTCCCCTTTCTTCTCCTAAAATCCCTCCATAATCCTCTCCTTGATTTCCTCCACAAATCACTCCAACTTTCCATTCAAATTTAATTCAAATTCTTATGACCAATTCAAAATTAGAGTCCCCATCTAACTCAATTACTAACCATCCCATGTAGCAAAACAAATACCTCTTTTATGCTGTGCCAACACTCGAACTTTAGACCTCAAGGTTACTCTACACGCCACCTTGCCACCACACCACAGGCTCCTTTGTGACACATTTTATCCTCAATTAATTATAAGGTCTATAGGCCAAAGTCCAGGTTCCTTTAAAAGAAAAACCAAAATAAATTGCAAGAGCCAAGACTTGAACCCTGGCTCCCTTGCAACCTTAATGACACCACAACCACTAGACCAGATGCTTCATTGTGTCATTTATTTACCACAATAATTTAAAAGGCCTTCATCCAAGCATACAGGGTTTTATTCACTTCAAACCAAAATTTTTGCTAAAGCCCAGGTTTGAACCCAAGACTTTTCCAACTCCTCTCAGGACCCTTAACCACTTGAGCAGACATTTAATTGTGTCATTTCTTGCATAACTAACTACTTATATCAAGCCTTCTCACAGTTCCCCTGCTCAAGGCCCATTCCTTCTAGGCCCAAAATTCAGGGTGTTACATAAAACTTGGTAAATAGAAAACGTCTCTTAAAATAATCTTCCTAAAATTATAAAAATAAAGACGTACATTTCCCACAGCTTCAGCTGCCATACTTGTCCTATTCCCGGTTCGCAATAATATGCTCTTATCTCTAAGATCTTTTGTCTCCTCAAACCCCTGTAGAGAAACACAAACATGATTAGTGAAACCCAAATCAATGACCCAGTAGTCTATCTAATCATTCACTAAACAAGCTTCTATTATAAAGAGTTCCATACCTTTGCCTTTGGTGGCTAGGTATTCCTTCCACTCTTTACAATTTCCTTTGAAATGTCATTTTTTACCGCAGAAGAATCATTTAGAATTAGATAAGTCTTTAGGCTTCTTGGGTCTCTTCCTTTCCACATGTGGTGGCCTAGAGAACTTAGTATTGCCTTTCTTGGCACGCTTTCCCTTCCCTTTTGAGGAAGAAATGACAACTATGCTTGCTTCTGCTCTTTGGACTGGATGACTGCCATTTAACATCTACTTATAGGATTGTAACTCCTTTATGAGTTGTGTAAGCAATAGGTTTTTGTTGCCAATGTTATATGCGACCCGAAAGTTAGCAAAATCCTTAGACAAGCTCTTGAACACCATTTCAATTTGAGTGTTGTAGTCCAAATTGGCCTAATTGTCTGTGACCTCAGCAAAATATTTTCAAAATTTATTATCGAAACCTCCCCAACAACGATGGCAACAACTTGATCGCTTATAAACACACTATCATTTATAGTAAAAACATAACACCAAAAATACAAGAATTGAGAACGAAGGTGTCCACAAGTGCACGATCAAAATTTAATATAGTTTAGTACAACGAAATACTTGGAAGTATTCCAAAGATCGTACTCAAGGGACGATGGAATAAATTATAAAAACTTTTTTTACAATAATAAGTTTAAATAGTACTAATTAATTCATATACTATGATAAACAATAAAATAGATTACTAGGATAAAAATAAATAAATAAGAAAAATAAACTAATTGTGACAGTTTTTTTTAGTGGTCTCAAAAATAGTGATTTTGGGGCCAAAAATTCGCCGAATGTGTTCATAAATATTATGATTTAATTTTTTTGGATTAAATATAGTATTCAATTGAAATTTTTATATGATAATTTAATTAATTAAATGAAGAGTTAAGTACAAGTAGTTTGTCCCTAAAGTCAAGTGGTTGTGGAAAATGAGGTATCGAGACCTCGTTTTTTAAATCGAGCTAGTAAATATTTTTATTAAATATTCACGGATTGGTTATATAGCTATATTGAAGTTTGGTTCGAAAATTCAAATGATATGATAATTAATTAAGTAAAAAGGACTAAAAAGTTGCAAAAGTAAATCATTATTAGTTTATGTGTTAAGTGGAAATAAAAACATGAATTTAGGGATTTAAATAGTAATTATACCACAAGTATTTATAGTGGAAGGTTTAGGTAAGGTAGGTGTTGAAATTTCATTTAATTTTTAAGGGTATAATGGTAAATAAATTAATAAGTATAAACTAAAATAAGAAAAAAAATAAGTTCATCTTCTTCATTTGGTTCTTGGCAACCGAAAATCACCATTTTAAAGCTTCGTTAGGTTCAGCCAAGCTCAATTCAATGCATGGTATTTGATTTTCAATCCATTTTTGGTAATTTTTATGTTTTTGAAATCGTTATAGGTTGACCTAGTTAACCCGGGGACTACTTCCTAAAACTATTAAATCTTTAGAATTTTTTTCCATGATGAATTTTTGGTGATTTTGAAGTTTAATGATAGATTATTAAGCTTGGTAATTAAATAAGACTATTTTGTAAAGTGGTTTCGGTTGATTTGAAAGTTTAAATACTAAATTATTAAAATAGTAAAGTTGCATGAAATTCTTGCAAAAATGTGATAAATTTAGGCTTTATAGGGATAATAAAACATTCGGCTAGCCTTGTTTGGGCTAAATTATGATAATTGTGAGAATTTCAATTTTAGGGATTAAATTGAGTAAAAGGTAAAAGTTTAGGGTAAATGTGTAAAATGTCATTAAAGGGTTACTTGCATAAATCTAAGTGTTTTGATATGTTTTATTTAGTTAACTGAACTAAAACTATTATGTTTATATTAAGAAACGGACCAGTCTGTTGATAAATGGGGGAAAGAAAAAGTCATTGAGTAATCGTCGTCGCGTGTAGTTAGCTATCGTGTTTTGTTAAGTTTTTATTAAGTTTATTATGGTAATAACAATTTTACTTATTATGCATTTAATAAAAATGGAATTGAATGTTGTTATTATCTATTGAATGATTAACGAAATGAAAGAATAAAGTGAGTATGAGGTATACCGAAAATGCAAGCATTGAGCTGGTGGTTATTAAGTAGACTTTGAGCCGATGTTTATTTAGCAGGCCTTGAGCCGGTGATTATTTAGTAGACCTTAAGCTGGTGTTTATTTAGTAGGCCTTGAGCCGGTGGTTATTTAGCAGGTTTTGAGCTAGTGTATATTTAGCAAGTACTATGTAGTGATGAAGGATACCGTATCGATGGCTTGAGATCCAGCATGTGTTGCGGATTCTCTAAAGCTTGTGTGAGTAGCATCGTGTATCAATTAAAGTCCTTACGTTAGCTCATATAAGAATTATCTTTCCATGTATTCGAATTGAATTTACTATTGTTATTCGGGCAAAAAAGTACCTATTAAAAGAAAATTTGGTATGAGATGATATGTTAATTTTTATTTTGGTATATGTTTATTTGACACGTTATATTTTGATGATATGAATCATCCAGGTTTAAGTGTTTCGGAAAGTTGAAATGATTATTTATGACAAGGGTTGTTAGTTTTATGTTTTTTATGTTTTATAATTGGAGTAATATGTATGTGTTGTTTTGATTTAAAAACTTACTAAGTGATTTGTCACTCGCGATAAGTTTTAAAATTTATAATTGATCGTACTTGAA
Organism: Gossypium anomalum; assembly: GCA_025698475.1. Classification (NCBI taxonomy): domain Eukaryota; kingdom Viridiplantae; phylum Streptophyta; class Magnoliopsida; order Malvales; family Malvaceae; genus Gossypium; species Gossypium anomalum. The sequence goes on from CM046966.1 coordinate 27,538,013, forward strand.
ACTAACTATTATCACGATGAAGGCAAGCGTACCTATCGAATAGTAGTATAGTTTTAGGAAGACCGGATGTCGAACCTAAAGGAACTAAAAGTACTAGTATTAACTTTCTTTTTATTATCTAGCCTAAGAATAATGATGATTGTTTTATCTAAACTAACTAACTAACCTAAGAATGCACAGAAAGTAAATTAGGGAAATACTTTTGGAAAACTGATTGATTTGGACAATACCCAAGGAAGAATCCACCTAGACTTCACTTGTTATTCGGCTCTGAACCAGACGATTTATTCACTTGACTTGATCCATAGAAATCCCTAAGTTATATTATTATCCCTATTCAAGACTAATAACGTCTAACGTTAGGTTGATTAATTGAAATATTTTTCTAATTAAACCCCTAGTTTTGCATTAACTTGATCTATGGATTCCCTTATTAGATTTGACTCTAATCCGGTAGATTTATATCGTCCTATCTCTAGGATTGCATGCAACTCCGCTTAATTATGAATGATCTACTCTTAGACAGGGACTATTCGTTCTCCGAATAAGCACATCAATACTTGAATCAATATCCTGGAATATTCAAACAAGAGTTAAAATCATAATTAAGAACAAATCAAGTATTTATCATATAGTTCAGAAAATATTAACAAGATCCGTCTTAGGTTTCATCCCCCTTAGGTATTTAGGGAGTTTAGTTCATAACTATAAAAGACAACATCTCAGAAGAATAATGACCAAACATAAAGAAAACCCAAAAACCCCTAAAGGAAATTGAAGGGAGATCTTCAGTCTTGAAGGTGAATCTGGCTTCTGAGATGGATCAATTGACTTTCTTCGACTAATTCCTCGCTTCCTACTCTGCGTCTCCCTTCTCTCCTCCTTTAGGGTAAATAGGCTTTAGAATGTTTTCTAACCCTCAAAATTGCCCTTTTTGAATAAAACTCAACTTGGGCTCGACAAGGACACGCCCGTGTTCGATTACTTCAGGCCGTGGTCAAGGCTGAGAAATAGACATGCCTGTGTTGAGGTCGTTTTAAGCCGTGTTCAAGCCTACTAGAATGGCATAGGCGTGTGTTCTACCCGTGTGAGGAAGTCCAGGCCGTGTTGATTTCCCATGTCGGCTCATTTTCTCCATTTTTGGCCCGTTTCTTGTTATTTTTACTTTCCTATGCTCACCTAAGTATAATATATGAAATTAAAGGATTAGGGGCATCAAATTCCATAAATCTAATGTTAATTCATCCAAAAATGTGCTAAGATGGGATAAAAATATGTATAAATTACGACTTATCACTAAGCTTAATGAAAGTTTACTTTATTTGATTGTATGTCTTTGTAAATTGTCGAGCTTTTGCTGTTGATTGGAAAGTCGTTGGAGATCACACAATCCAAAAACTCATTCGGTATCTATTCGTTAATTTTAACCTGGTTATAAATGGAATTTAAATAGGGTGTTTGATATGTAAATTATAAATATTTTGGTCATAATATGGGCACTTGAAATTATGGTATGTGTATTGATGTAAATCCCATTTGGCAACTTGGTTGGTTATGGATTTGTGATGGTGGTTGCATAAGTTGATATTTAGATGCCTTTAAAAGGTTGTGTTGGTAGTTTAGGTTAATAGGCAACCTTGAAATGCTTTGTGTTTGAAGAATGACTAATTTGATCATGGTAAGATAGAGTATTATGATAAGTTGAATGAACATTTGATGGTTTGAATGATAATTGAATATTGGTTTGTGTTATTTTGCATTTGAAGGATGTTTGAAAGAATTTTACTTGTAGTACATGTTTGATTGGATGATGGGTGTTTATGTTTTAAATTGACGTGCCATTGAAGATATATTGGTTAGGCACTTAGGTTGGATGATTTTGGTATGCTTTGACATGTTTTAATGTTTTTTGAATAGGTAAAAATCATTGGAAATGGTTTGGCCTAGAAGTTTAGAAATGGTAGATGAAAATGGTTGGTTTTGAAGTTATTTTAGGTGCACACTGTAACATCCCGAAATAGGGCCTAAACGGAACAGTGGTTGCGAAACCACAAATTCGAGGTAGAAAAATTTATTTTATTATTATTTTGAGGTCTATGATATGTTTGCATGATTGTGTGAAAAGTTCGTGAATAAATTCTATGCATAAAGTACTTAATTTGAAATTAGGGACTAAATTGAATAAATTGCAAAACTTGTATTCTAGAAGTATTTTGCATAAAATTGAATTAGATTATTAATTAGAGGTCCTTAAAGAGTAATTTTACCAATTTCTAAGTCTATGGACAAAATTAGGACATGGAAGGAATTTTTGAAAGTTTAGTAGTAAGGGCATTTTAGTCATTTAGGGGTAAAATGAATTAAAAACAAAATTAAAAGCCAATTTTTGTCCATCTTCTTCATTAGGACGAAATTTCAAGGGTTCTCCATAGCTAGGGTTTGTTTCAAGCTTTCAATCTCCATGGTAAGTGATTCCAAGCCCCGTTTATAATGTTCTTTACGTTTTGAAGTCCCTTAGCTCGATAAAAAGCTTATGCTAGCAATAATTTAAGTTAGGGTTCATATTTGGAAAAATACCCATAGGTTAAATTTGTGTATTTTGGTGTTTTATGATAGAATATGAGGTTTTAAATTATGTTAGACAACTTGTACTACTCGGTTTTAAGCAAAAAGCGAGTAAAAGGACTTAATCCAGAAAAATACCTAATAGTCATAAGTGCTTGTTAGAGTATGAATTTGATGCTGCCATAAAGGAAAAAATGACCAGCATGTCATGAAACATAAGAAAATAGGCTGAAGTTTAATTTACGAGCTTTGGGGCAAAAGTGTAAATATGCAAAAGTTTAGGGGCAAAGCGTAATTTTTCCAAAATATGATTTTGGGTCAATTTGAATAATTTGAGTCCTAATTAGACTATATTTTAAATGATAGAGCAAGGAAAACTGAAATTCAAGCTAAAATGGAGAAAATACCAAGTTGTGGACGAAATGGTAAAAGTAGCTATTTTTGCATACGAGGTAAGTTTACAAAAATAAATGCAATATTCTTTTATTTTACATTATTATTGTAAATTTCCAGCATTTATATACTTATTTTATGAGAATATTTAAAGTCAAATTAAAGGCAAAGTGACAGAGAGAAAAAGCATTAGGAAGCCCCGCTTGAACCTTAGGAATGTTAGGATATTGGGGTTGTGGGGACAGACAGAGACAGAAATGAGCCATGTAAGTCCATATCGGATATATGGCTTTGGAGACAGGAATGAGCCATGTAAGCCCATATTAGATATATATATATATATATATATATGGCATTGGAGACAGAATAATTCATGTAAGTCCATGTCGAAGACATGGCATTAGCGAGATATTGATAGACAGAACGACCCCAAAGATCCTTAGTATTCCGAGTGGTTCAATGGGTCATTGTACACGTTAAATTACAGTGAATTATCAGCAAAAGGGAAGGTAGATTATATTTATGAATAGTGAAAGGTCGGGTAAGAAAGAAGGTAAGTAAGTAAAGAAGAAGGTAGAAAATGAGAAGTAAAGAAAGTTTATGAGGCTAGGTGACATTATGTATAATTATTCATTATGTTGAATGTTGTAATTTATTTGCTTGTAAGCTTACTAAGCCTAGTGCTTACTCTCTTTATTTTCTTTTTCTTATAGTTTTTATCTAGCCACTCGGGGATCGAAGGAAACGTCGGAGACCCGATCACACTATCGAAGGAATCACATTGGTATAGTTAGACGTTTAGTTTTGTGTATGGCATGTATAGGAACTTGGTTTCTTTTGATATGATATGATCAATGAATGATGTGTAAATACTTGCTAGTGATTAGCTAATAGAATGGCTGATGATATACATGTTTAATTGTATGTATGAATAAGTAGTAACTATCACATGAAAACTAAGAAAAATGTGAAAGTAACTTAAAAACAGATTCAAGTATCAGAAATAATGTGATTTTGAAAAATCACTAAAAATCGTAGAGACATGGTTTGATGGTGAATAATATATGAAATTAAATATTATTATGTCTATTTTCTTATGGAATAAGAAAAACAGGTAAAGGTATTATATTTTATGAGATATCTGAGTTTTAGTGAAACAGGTCGAGAAAATTATAGATCCCCTGTTTCAACTTTGGAAATTCACCATAAATTGTAAAAAAATAATTAAGTGGTTTAATTTATATGGTTAGAATTTTTATTGAATCTAGTTTTAATAGAAATAAACGGTATAGTTATATTAATTTTGTATAGGGAGAAAAGTGGTTCGTAGTAAGTAGAGGTCAGTGCAGTCGAATTCTAAAATAGGGGTAACTTTAACTAATAAACTGTACTAATTGGCTAAGTCAAAAATTCTAGAAAAAAATTAGTAGATAGATATATGAGTCTAGTTTCAGGAAAAAATTACAGATCTTAATTTTGAGTTTTGAAACTCGAGAAATGAATTTTTAAGCAGCTATGATGCAGAAAAATAGTTTATTCCGAAAATTAAAATAAGTGGTTTAGAGTTGTTTAAAAGGTAAGATAAGTTTAGTAACACCTCAAGCTTGACTCCGGTGACGGTTTCGGGCGTGGGGACGTTACATTTATTGGTATCAGAGCAGGTTTAGTCGGTTCTCAGAACAGTTAGTATGAGTAAATGTCTAGCTATATATGCCATACCTGTATTTTGATAGTGTGACGACTCCTGACGATTTTTAAATATTTTGTTTTATTGTAATGGATCCCGAGCGAGCTGGTGATGATGATGTAGAAAGTAATGCGCTGCTCCCGCGGAGGGTAGCGCCATCCGAGAATAGGCCAATAAAAGTTAATCGGGGAGGAGTGACTCGAAGCTCTCTTCCAAGCTTTGAATAATTGGTTTACCGAGTTGCGTTAAATGCTGAATCCGGTAGTTAGACCTCCACCCCCTCATGACTCACAGGCTACCCATGTAGCTCAAGCTTTCCCAGTCACAGGTACAATGATAAGAGAAAAGCCACCAGTTGATAGAATCGGGAAACAAGGGGCAGAAGAGTTCCAAGCAACAAAACATGATGATGCGAGAAAGAGTAAAATTTTTGTTAGAAAATACTATCGAGTCTTTGATGAATTATCTTGTACACCCGAGGAATGTATGAAATGTGTAATATCACTTCTTAGAGACTCACCTACTACTACATGGTGGAAGACACTTGTATCAGTTGTACCAAAGGAGAGGATCACTTGGGATTTCTTTCAGGAGGAATTTCGTAAAAAGTACATCACTCGAGGGTTTATTGACCGAAGAGAAAAGAATTCTGGAATTGAAACAAGGGAGCTCTTGTGTTCTCCAAGATAGATTTGAGATCCGGATACTATCGATTGCGAGTTAAAGAGTTAGATGTCTGAGATCGCTTTCCGGACTAGGTATGGTCATTATGAGTTCCTTGTGATGCCATTTGACTTGACTAATGCTCCTGCCATTTTCATGGACTTAATGAACCGAATTTTCGAGACCGTACTTGGATAAGTTTGTAGTTGTGTTCATTGATGATATCTTGATTTATTCTCATGATGAGACCGAGCATGCGAGAGCATTTGAGAACAGATTTACTGATTCTCGAGAGATAATCAGTTGTATGCCAAGTTTAGCAAAAGTGAGTTAGTTCACGAGAAGTTGGTTTTCTTGGACATATTGTTTCAGTGAAGGTATTAAGGTTGATCCGAGCAAGATTTCACCATTGTTAATTGGAAGCCTCCTAGAAATGTATCGAAGTTAGAAGTTTTCTTGGTCTTGCCGGATATTATAGGCGATTTGTAGAGGATTTTCCATGATAGCTACCCCAATCGATAAAATTGTTTGCGAAAGGATATCAAGTTTGAATGGACTGAGAAGTGTGAACAGAGTTTTGACAAGTTAAAAGCATTATTGACTAAAGCTCCTATTTTAGTACAACTAGAACCGTGGTAAGGAGTTTGTGATTTACTGATGATGCATCCATGAATGGACTTGGTTGTGTACTTATGCAGGGAAGGAAAGGTAATTGCTTATGCCTTTAGACAGGCTAAAGCCACATGAGAAGAACTATCCGATACATGATTTAGAGCTAGCTTGCCATTATTTTTAAGGTCGAAGATTTGGAGACATCATTTGCACTGAGAAGTGCCACATATTCACCGATCACAAAAAAAGTTTGAAATTGAAGCAAAGAAGATGGCTAGAGTTGATTAAAGATTATGAGCTAGTGATCGATTATCACCCGGGTATGTGTGTGCAGAAGAATGATGAGCTTATTGGAAAGATCTTACAGGAAGCACATAGTAGTTTTTGTCTATTCATCCGGGTAGTACAAAGATGTATAATGATTTGAAGAAATGTAATCGGTGGGTAGGAATGAAAAGGGACATTTCAGAGTTTGTTTCTAGATGCTTGATCTCACAATAGGATTGCCATTTACATCGAGAAAGAAAGATGCAGTATGGGTTGTGATTGATAAGTTAACGAAGTCGGCTCATTTTATCCCAGTTCGTATAGATTTTTCACTTGACAAGTTGGCCGAGTTGTATATTTTAGAGATAGTCAGACTACATGGGGTAGACGAGGCTACATGGGAACTCGAAGAGGCTATGCGAAAACAGTACCCAAATCTCTTCACAGTAAGATTTTCTGGACGAAAATCCCTAAAGGGGGGGAGAAATGTAACATCCCGAAATAGGGCCTAAACGGAACAGTGGTTGCGAAACCACAAATTCGAGGTAGAAAAATTTATTTTATTATTATTTTGAGGTCTATGATATGTTTGCATGATTGTGTGAAAAGTTCGTGAATAAATTCTATGCATAAAGTACTTAATTTGAAATTAGGGACTAAATTGAATAAATTGCAAAACTTGTATTCTAGAAGTATTTTGCATAAAATTGAATTAGATTATTAATTAGAGGTCCTTAAAGAGTAATTTTACCAATTTCTAAGTCTATGGACAAAATTAGGACATGGAAGGAATTTTTGAAAGTTTAGTAGTAAGGGCATTTTAGTCATTTAGGGGTAAAATGAATTAAAAACAAAATTAAAAGCCAATTTTTGTCCATCTTCTTCATTAGGACGAAATTTCAAGGGTTCTCCATAGCTAGGGTTTGTTTCAAGCTTTCAAGCTCCATGGTAAGTGATTCCAAGCCCCGTTTATAATGTTCTTTACGTTTTCGGAGTCCCGGTAGCTCGATAAAGCTTATGCTAGCAATAATTTAAGTTAGGGTTCATATTTGGAAAAATACCCATAGGTTAAATTTGTGTATTTTGGTGTTTTATGATAGAATATGAGGTTTTAAATTATGTTAGACAACTTGTACTACTCGATTTTAAGCAAAAACGAGTAAAAGGACTTAATCGGTAAAAATACCTAATAGTCATAACTGCTTGTTAGAGTATGAATTTGATGCTGCCATAGAAGGGAAAAATGACCAGCATGTCATGAAACATAAGAAAATAGGCTGAAGTTTAATTTACGAGCTTTGGGGCAAAAGTGTAAATATGCAAAAGTTTAGGGGCAAAATTGTAATTTTTCCAAAATATGATTTTGGGTCAATTTGAATAATTTGAGTCCTAATTAGACTATATTTTAAATGATAGAGCAAGGAAAACTGAAATTCAAGCTAAAATGGAGAAAATACCAAGTTGTGGACGAAAATGGTAAAAGTAGCTATTTTTGCATACGAGGTAAGTTCTGATAAATAAATGCAATATTCTTTTATTTTACATTATTATTGTAAATTTCCAGCATTTATATACTTATTTTATGAGAATATTTAAAGTCAAATTAAAGGCAAAGTGACAGAAAAAGCATTAGGAAGCCCCGTTTGAACCTTAGGAATGTTAGGATATTGGGGTTGACAGACAGACAGAGACGAAAAATGAGCCATGTAAGTCCATATCGGATATATGGCTTTGGAGACAGGAATGAGCCATGTAAGCCCATATTAGATATATATATATATATATATATATATATATGGCATTGGAGACAGAATAATTCATGTAAGTCCATGTCGAAGACATGGCATTGGCGTGATATTGATAGACAGAACGACCCCAAATCCTTAGTATTCCGAGTGGTTCAATGGGTCATTGTACACGTTAAATTACAGTGAATTATCAGCAAAGGGAAGGTAGATTATATTTATGAATAGTGAAAGGTCGGGTAAGAAAGAAGGTAAGTAAGTAAAGAAGAAGGTAGAAAATGAGAAGTAAAGAAAGTTTATGAGGCTAGGTGACATTATGTATAATTATTCATTATGTTGAATGTTGTAATTTATTTGCTTGTAAACTTACTAAGCCTAGTGCTTACTCTCTTTATTTTTTTTTCTTATAGTTTTATCTAGCCACTCGGGGATCGAAGGAAACGTCGGAGACCGATCACACTATCGAAGGAATCACATTGGTATAGTTAGACGTTTAGTTTTGTGTATGGCATGTATAGGAACTTGGTTTCTTTTGATATGATATGATCAATGAATGATGTGTAAATACTTGCTAGTGATTAGCTAATAGAATGGCTGATGATATACATGTTTAATTGTATGTATGAATAAGTAGTAACTATCACATGAAAACTAAGAAAAATGTGAAAGTAACTTAAAAACAGATTCAAGTATCAGAAATAATGTGATTTTGAAAAATCACTAAAAATCGTAGAGACATGGTTTGATGGTGAATAATATATGAAATTAAATATTATTATGTCTATTTTCTTATGGAATAAGAAAAACAGGTAAAGGTATTATATTTTATGAGATATCTGAGTTTTAGTGAAACAGGGTTAGAGAAAATTCTAGATCCCCTGTTTCAACTTTGGAAATTCACCATAAATTGTAAAAAAATAATTAAGTGGTTTAATTTATATGGTTAGAATTTTTATTGAATCTAGTTTTAATAGAAATAAACGGTATAGTTATATTAATTTTGTATAGGGAGAAAAGTGGTTCGTAGTAAGTAGAGGTCAGTGCAGTCGAATTCTAAAACAGGGGTAACTTTAACTAATAAACTGTACTAATTGGCTAAGTCAAAAATTCTAGAAAAAAATTAGTAGATAGATATATGAGTCTAGTTTCAGGAAAAATTTACGGATCTTAATTTCGAGTTTTGAAACTCGAGAAATGAATTTTTAAGCAGCTATGATGCAGAAAAATAGTTTATTCCGAAAATTAAAATAAGTGGTTTAGAGTTGTTTAAAAGGTAAGATAAGTTTAGTAACACCTCAAGCTTGACTCCGGTGACGGTTTCGGGCGTGGGGGCGTTACACACACAGCCTGAGACATAGGCTGTCACACAGCCGTGTGCCACACACGGTTCCCACAAGGTTGTGTGGTTGGTTGATTTTAGGTGCAGGAGTTTTCACATTGTCACTGTTAGTTACACGATCTGAGTACACGGGGGTTTGGAGTAGCCACACGAGTGCGAGAGGTAGTTACACGACTATGTTTGGGGCCATACGGGTTGGCCTCTATCACACAATCTGGCCCCATGGGCATGTGACCACTGTTTACACTTTCGTTTCAAAATTTCATAGAAATTTCAATTTAATCCATAATTGATCCCATTTTCTTTTAAATGTTATGTAAGATTGAATTAGGTCTCAAATTAATTGAAAAAAATTAGAAATAATTGGTGATGAATTATTTTGATCATCTTTAAATAAATCATGAAAAATGTTGAAGTTTTATAGCTGTAACACCTTATAGCTAGGGTTGGTGACGTGATCGGGTATAGGGTGTTACATTAATTATATCAGAGTTATGATTTATTCGATTCTAGGACTGAACGTAGCATGTATTGAGTCTAGAAATACATGCCACTTTATAACCTGTGATAGTGTGTTGGCTCGTGATTAGTTTGACTTGTTTTCTTATAGATTAAAGATGTCAACTAATTTCAATCGAACTGTATCCAAAGATGCACATAGTAACTTTCCAATGACTGGCTAAGAGGTTGCTCGTAACATACCTAAATTTCAAGAGCCTAGAGAAGAGGATCCTAATGCCTTTTACCATATAATGCAAGATATGTTTAATGTTTATATGAGAGCTAATCTAGCAACTCGACAACCTCTACGCCCTCCTCCTCGAAGCCCTATACAACTAAATATCCATAGAATTTCTATCGATAAAATCTAAAAGTGTAGGGCCAAAGAGTTCTATGGTAATGTGAGTGAAAATCTGGCTAAAGCTGAATATTGGTTAGAGTACTCACAGAGAGTTTTAGATGAAATGTTATGTCCTCGTGAGGGTTGTCTGAGATGCATTGCATCACTGTTAAAATAGGAAGTTTTTTATTGGTGGACGACTCTAATCTTGGTTATACCTAAGGAACAAGTGAAGTGGGAATTCTTCAAAATTGAATTTTGAAAGAAATAAATTAGTAAATGATATCTTGATATAAAGAAAAAAGAATTCCTTAAGCTGAAATAGGGTAATAGATCAATTGTAAAATATGAGTGTGAGTTTGTTCAACTCAGTAAGTATGCACGTGAAATTGTGCCTTTTAAGGAAAAAATGTGTATTCATTTTAAACATGGTTTAAATGATGAGATTAAGTTATTAATGGGTGCAATGAAAATTAGAGAACTTGCTGTTTTGACTGATAGAGCTCAAAAGATGGAAGGTGTACACAATCTTAAGAAATAGAGAGAGATGAAAGCTCGTGACTTTAATAAACATAACTCAAATATGACATTTTATGTTCCCCCACAAAAGAAGATGAAAGAATCTAGTAATCGATTTTCAGAGCCCTTAGGGTTTTCGAGTAGAGATCAATCTTGATAGAACAACATGAGATCATCAGCGCCTTCAGTAACTAGCATGGGCAGCTACTGAAATGTAAACAAACCAAAAAGCATTCATTGTGGCCGAAATCACTTTAATGAATGTAGATTGAAAGACGGATCCTGTTTTATTTGTGGATCTCTTGATCATTACAAAAGAGAATACCCGAAGCGAGCTGAGTCAAGCAGATATTAGAATGCAAAACCTGTCATTACTTTTGCCAGAGGCAGAATACCAGGAAATAGTGGCGCTGTAGGGGTCAGTAGAAGTGGGACCAAAGACACAGTTGTTCAATTTGAAGCACGAGCTCCCGCTAGAGCTTATGTGATCCGTACACGCGAGGTGGCCTCACTCCTAATGTTATCACTGGTACATTTTCTATCTTTGATGTTGTTGTGTATGTATTAATTGACCCTGGATTGACACATTCATATATATGCACTACTTAGTAACTAAAAAGAATTTACCAGTTGAGTCAACCAAGTATTTTGTTAAAGTAATGAGTCCTTTAGGTCACAGTGTCATAGTTGACTTCGTTTGTAAACAGTGTCCACTGAGAATTCAAGGCTATGATTTTCCCGCTAATTTGATGTTACTGCCATTTAACGAGATTAATGTTATTTTGGGAATGGATTGGTTGACTGCTTATGATGCTGTGGTGAATTGTAGACAGAAACGTATTGTCTTGATATGTCAGAATGATGAACTGATTTCTGTTGAATCTACAAATTCTAATTTTGTTTCTTGTATGATTTCAGTGGTTTCTGTACAAAAATTTATTCAAAAAGGCTGTAATGCATTTTAGCTTATTTTCTAGATTCCAAAGTATCAGAAAAGAAATTTGATCAAGTGCCAACATTATACGAGTTTACAAATGTTTTCCTGAGGAATTACCGGGTTTACCACCAGAGCGAGAAGTTGAATTTGTTATCAAGTTAATGTCAGGGATAGCTCTATTTCTCCATACAAAATGGCTCTGACCAAACTAAAAGAGTTAAAAGCTCAATTGCAAGAACTAATTAACAGAGGTTTTATTCGACCGAGTACATCATCGTGGGCTGCACCTGTTTTGTTTGTAAAAAAAAAGACGGGTCGATGAGGTTAAGTATAGGCTATCGAGAATTGAACAAAGTCACGATAAAGAATAAATATTCGTTACCTGGTACTGATGATTTTCTTGACCAGTAAAAAGGTGCCACAATGTTTTCAAAAATTGATCTCAGATGTGGTTATTATCAGTTGTGAGTGAAAGATGTTGATGTACCGAAAATAACATTTAGAACCCGTTATGGTCACTACGAGTTTTTAGTTATGCCTTTCGGATTGACGGATGCCTTGACAATGTTTATGAATTTGTTGAATTAGGTTTTTCAGCCATATCTTGACAGCTTCGTTGTTGTTTTTATTGACGACATCTTGATTTACTCCAAAAATGCATCTAAGCATGCCCAGCATTTGAAAACTGTATTACAGACTCTGCGTGAAGAATAATTGTATGCCAAGTATAGCAAATTTGAATTTTGGCTTAAAGAAGTCAGATTCTTAGGTCATGTAAGTTCGATTGAAGGGATTCCAGTTGATCAAGTAAGATTTCTGCTATCCTAAACTGGAAACCCCTGCGAAATGTTTTTAAGGTACGTAGTTTCCTAGGATTAGCTGGATATTATCGATGGTTTGCTAAGAATTTCTTGATAATATCTTTACCTATGACAAAATTGTTACAGAAAGATGTTAGTTTCGTGTGGTCTGAGAAATGTCAGTAGAATTTTGATCAGTTGAAGAGTATGTTGACAGAGGCACTAGTGTTGACACAACCTGAATATAGGAAATAATTTATTATTACAGTGATGCTTCTTTGAATGGTTTGAAATGTGTTTAGATGAAAGAAAGCAAATTTATTGCATAAGCTTCTCGACAGTTTAAAACTCATGAAAAGAATTACTCGACACATAATCTTGAACTAGCTGCAATTATTTTTGCGTTAAAAATTTGGTGTCATTATCAATACGGCAAGAAGTGTCACGTTTTTATTGACCATAAAATTCTGAAATATTTGATGGCTTAGAAATAGTTGAATTTACATCAGCGAAGGTGGTTAGAATTGTTAAAAGAGTACGATTTGATAATAGACTATCATCCGGTTAAAGCAAACATTTTTGTTGATGCTTTAAGTCGCACATATGTTTTTACTCTCCGATCAATGAATGCTAAGCTTCATTTGAAGTGTGATGGTTTTATTTTAGCTGAGTTGAGGACTAAGCCTTTGTTTTTGCAAAATATTCAAGAGTTACAATTTGATGATTTGAATTTGCTAGCTAAACAGAAAATGGTTGAAAGTGGTCAGGTAGTTGATTATAGTATTGGGGAGGATAACAATTTATATTTTTGTAATAGGTTGTGTGTGCCTGATGATTTGTAGTTGAAGCAAAACATTTTAAATGAAGCTCACAATAGCATTTATTTGTTACACCCAGGAAGCACAAAAATGTATTGTGATTTGAAATAGATATTTTGATGTTCGAGAATGAAACATGAAATTTCAAAGTTTGTTCCTAAATTTCTTGTGTGCCAATAGGTAAAAGCCGGACATTAGGTTCCATCCAAGTTGTTGTAGCTTATTATTATTCCCGAGTGGAAATGGGAGCGTGTAACTATGGACTTTGTATCAGGGTTATTGTTAACATCGAAAAAGAAAAACATAATTTGGGTTGTATTTGATCGCTTGAAAAAGTCTTTACATTTTATACCCATACGTACAAATTACTCACTTGATAAATTTACAGATTTGTATGTTTCGAAAATAGCTAAATTGCACGATATTCCGTTATCAATAATTTCTAATTGTGATTTGAGGTTCACTTCTAGGTTTTGGGGTAAATTACATGAGGCTCTAGGTACTAAATTGAAATTTAGTACAACTTTTCATTTGTAAACAGATGGTCAATCAGAATGGGTAATTCAAGTACTTGAAGATATGCTCAGACGTTGTATACTTGAGTTTGAAGTTAGTTGGGTATAGTTTATTCCATTGGTTTAATTTGCTTATAATAACAGTTACTAGTCGAGCATTAAAATGGCACCGTATGATGCTTTGTATGGACAAAAATGTAGAACTCTGTTATACTGGACCGAGTTAAGTGACAGAAATATTTCTTGTACAAATTTGATCCGCGAGACCAAAGATAAAGTCAATGTTATTCGAGATTGTTTGAAAGCTGCTTCAAATCGTCAAAAGTCGTATGCTGATTTAAAAAGGAAGGACATCTATTTTCAAGTTGGCAAGAAAGTATTCATGAAAGTTTCACCTTGGAAGAAGGTTCTTCAGTTTGGCTGAAAAGGAAAAGTCAGCCTGAGGTTTATTGGTCAGTATGAAGTTATCGAAAAAATAGGTCCAGTAGCTGACCGTTTGGCATTACCGACAGAACTCGAAAAGCTCCATAATGTTTTTCACATATCGATGCTGAGACGGAATAAATCAGATTCTTAACATGTGATTTATCCGATTGAGATAGAATTACAACCTGATATGACCTATAGTGAAGAATCGATTAAGATTATAGTTCAGGAAATTAAAGAACTTCGAAACAAGCATATACCATTAGTAAAAGTTTTTCAGAAACATCATGGTGTCGAGAAAGCCACTTGGGAACCTGAGGAAACTATGAAAATGTAATATCTGAAACTCTTTTCCAGTAAGATTTTCAAGGACGAAAATTCTTTTAACGGGAGAGTTGTAATAATCGTTTTTCAGTGGTGTTGAAAATAGTAGTTTTGGGGCCACAAATTCGACGAATGCATTCATAAATACTATTATTTAATATTTATGGGTTAAATATGATATTCAATTGAATTTTTGATATGATAATTTTAATTAATTAAATGAATAGTTAAGTACAAGTGGTTTGTCCCTAAAGTTAAGTGGTTGTAGAAAATGAGGTATTGAGACCTCGTTTCTATAAACTGAGGCTGTAAATATCTTTATTAAATATTTACGGATTGATTATATAGGTATATTGAGGTTTGGTTCGAATATTCTAATGATATGATAGTTAATTAAGTAAAAGGACTAAAGCGTAAAAGCTGCAAAAGTAACCATTATTAGTTTATATGTGTTAAATGGATATAAAAACAAGAATTTAGGGATTTAAATAGTAATTATACCATAAGTATTTATAGTGGAAAGTTTACGTAAAGTAGGTGTTAAAATTTCATTTAATTTTAAAGGGTAAAATGGTAAATAAATTAATAAGTATAAACTAAAATAAGAAAAAAAAACATGTTCATAGTCTTCATTTGGTTCTTGGAAACTGAAAATCACCATTTTAAAGCTCCCTTAGGTTCAGCCAAGCTCAAGTCAATGCATGGTATGTGTTTTTCAATCTGTTTTTGGTAATTTTTATGTTTTTGATATCATTATAGCTTAATTTAGCTAACCCGGGGACTAATTCGTAAAACTATTAAATCTTTAGAATTTTTCCATGGAAGAATTTGTGGTGATTTTTAATTTTAATGATAGATTATTAAGCTTGCTAGTTAAATAGGACTATTTTGTAAAGTGGTTTTGGTTGATTTTAAAGTTTAAGGACTAAATTATTAAAATAGTAAAGTTGCATGAAATTCTTGCAAAAATGTGATAAATTTGGGCTTTATAGGAATTATAAAACATTCGGCTAGCCTGTTTGGGCTAAATTGTGATAATTATGAGAATTTCAGTTTTAGGGGTTAAATTAAGTAAAAGGTAAAAGTTTAGGGTAAATGTGTAAAATATCAGTAAAGGGTTAATGGCATAAATCTAAGTGTTTTAATATGTTTTATTTAGTTAATTAAACTAAAACTAATATGTTTAGATCAATAAACAGACCATTCTGTTGATAAACGAGGGAAAGGAAAAGTCGTCAAGTAATCTTTGTTGTGTGCCATTAGCTATCCTATTTTGGTAAGTTCGTATTACATTTATTATGTTTATAATGATTTTACTGATTACGTGTTTAATAAAAATGGAATTGAATGTTGTTCTTACATGTTGAATGATTAACAAAAGGAAAAATTAAAGTGAGTATGAGATATACTAGAAAAGCAGGCCTTGAGCCGATGGTTATTTAGCATGACTTGAACTGGTGTTGATTTAGCAGGCCTTGAGCCAGTGTTTATTTAGCAGGCCTTGAGCTGGTGTTTATTTAGTAGGCCTTGAGCCGGTGGTTATCTAGTAGGCTTTGAGCCGGTGTATGTTTAATAGGTATTATGTACCGATGAAGGATATATCGTATCGATGGCTTGAGATCCTGCATGTGTTGCGAATTCTCCAAAGCTTGTGTGAGCAACATTGTGTATCAATTAAAGTCCTTAGGTTAGCTCATATAAGCATTATCCTTCCGTGTATCCGAATTGAATTTACTATTATTTTTCAGGCAAAACAATTAACTATTAAAAGAAAATTTGGTATGAGGTGATATTTTAATTTTTATTTTAGTATATCTTTATTTGACAAGTTATATTTTGATGATATGAATCATCCAGGTTTAAGTGTTCCAGAAAGTTGAAACGATGATTTATGGCAAGGGTTGTTAGTTTCATGTTTTGTATGTTTTATAATTGGAGTAATAGGCATGTTTTGTTTTGATATACGTACTTACTAAGCTTAATGAAAGCTTACTTATTTTGATTATATGTCTTTGTAGATTGTCAGGCTTTTTCTATTGATTGGAAAGTCGTTGGAGATCATATTATCCGGCAACTCATTTGGTAGTTAATCGTTAATTTTAGCCCGGTTATAAGTGGCATGTAAATAAGGTTTTGGATATGTAAATTATAAGTATTTTGGTCATATGACGGGCACTTGAAACTTGGTTGGTTGTGGTTTGTGATGGTGGTGGCATAAGTTGATATCTAGATGCCTTTAAAAGGTTGTGTTGATAGTTTAGGTTAATAGGCAACCTTGAAATGCTTTGTGTTTGAAGAAGGGCTAATTTGGTCATGGTAAGATATGATATTATGATAAGTTGAATGAAAATTTGATGTTTTTAATGATGATTGAATATTTGTATGTGTTATTTTGCATTTGAAGGATGTTTGAAAGAATTTTACTTGTAGTACATGTTTGATTGGATGATGGGTGTTTATGTTTCAAATTGAGGTGCCATTGAAGATATATTGGTTAGGCACTTAGGTTGGATGATTTTGGTATGCTTTGACATGTTTTAATGTTTTTTGAATAGGTAAAAATGATTAGAAATGGTTTGGCCTAGAACTTTAAAAATGGTAAATGAAAATGGTTGGTTTTGAAGTTATTTTAGGTGCACACAGGTTGGGACACGGGCTGTCACACAATCGTGTGCCACACACGCTCTCCCTCACACTGTGTGGTTGTTTGATTTTAGGTGCAAGAATTTTCACACGGTCACAGTTAGTTACATGGTCTGAGCACACAAGCGGGTGGGATAGCCACACGACCATGTTTGTGGCCATACGGGTTGGCCTCTGTCACACGACCTTGTCACCCCTGTTTACACTTTTGTTCAAATTTTCATAGAAATTTCAATTCAGTCCAAAATTGATCCCAATTTGTTTTAAATGTTCCATAAGCTTGAATTAGGTCCCAAATTGACTAAGAAGCATGGAAATGATTGATGATGAATTATTTTGATTATATTTAAATATATTATGAAAAATGTTAAAGTTTTATAGTTATTACACCTTATAGCTCGAGTTGGTGATCAATTAGGTATAGGGTGTTACACAAACGATAAAAATCAACAAACCAATCAGGAAGATTAACTCGCTTCAGGGTTTGTAACTAACTTCGAATTTGGGTTTTTGGGTGGATTAGCTACCGATTAACCAATTATTACCTCATCTAATTATCTAATTAATTAGTTGATACTTACTTATCTCCCAACCTTACTTTCTCAACCACAATAAATTACAACGTACTCGATTTGACTTATCTCCCAACCTCATCTAGCCTATGATAGCTTCCTAGGTTTTTCAATCCTAGTGGTTTATACACACGTAATTCACACCAACTAATCCCTCTCGAGAAACCTTAAATCCTCCATTAATCACATCTTCATCCACTCGTGGATTGAATCTCAAATGGAGAACGGAGTAGCAAATCAATTGATTGGAATAAAGAATTAAATAGAAATCAAAATAAAATAAATTGAAATAATTTAATTAAATAAATAAACTATTAAATCAATTGATTTCAAGATAAAAACACAAAAGAATTATCAAAAGCTAAAAGAAAAAGAATCTAAATCTACTCCTAGATTACTAAGGTTTTTTAAGGTGTCTAGGACGACTTAGTAACATCAAAGCCCTAATGTTTTATTTATAGAGGTGTTGGCATCCCAAACTAGGTCTTCGGCATGTCCTAGGTCTTCGTATAAGTTTGATTGCATAGATGAAAACAACCCCGAATTACTTAGGTAGGACGTCGACCTTT
The DNA here is from genome assembly GCA_025698475.1 of Gossypium anomalum. NCBI lineage: Eukaryota > Viridiplantae > Streptophyta > Magnoliopsida > Malvales > Malvaceae > Gossypium > Gossypium anomalum. The sequence continues at coordinate 27,556,248 of CM046966.1, forward strand.
GCCATGCCACACCTCTTGCGTGGCATGACACGACACCCAAAATCTTCCTTTCTTTTTTTTGTACTTTGACATCCCAGGAAGCTTGCGCATCACTCGTCCCTTGCTTCCACGTCAATTGGGCCTTCATATCTCCATCCTACACTCTCAATTAAAAAAATTAGTACTACCTAAGGCCCATGTCTGCCTATTGGGTCACAACACTTATAAAATGTGTTAATAAAATACTAATTTTATTAATATTTATTCCTAAGGCCTAATTACTGACGACATAATATAAAATCTTAAGTTGCCTAGAAAACAAGCTCCGTAAGTGCGAAATTGACCTGAATTAACTACTATATTTTACAACCGGCCAAATACCCCTACACTTAAGTATTTGTTTGTCCTCAAGCAAACTAAACAAAATAAAAATAGAAAATAAACAAAAATAGAAAACAATAAATAAACATGCTAGTCATATTACACTATTTCAATAACCATGGATTTTATTGAGTATTTTCTTTTTAATTCGGACATCCTATATTTCTACAAATATAATTACCTATTTTTATCTACCTTTATCACTTGTATATTTAATCTCTTTTTTCTTATTTACAGTCTAATAAATGGAACTAATTAGTCTAAATATAAACAACCTAAATTATTTAATTTCAAGCTAAATTTACAATTCAAACAAACAACCTAGGTATATGCTCTCTAACCAATTACTTGTATTTCTACAAGCTTAAGCACAAACATGCAATTAAAAAATAAAAATAAAAGAAATAACATAAGTACTATAACAGAAAAAAAATTTAAAATTTGTCCTAAGTCCCCCAACCCTTTATTCAGCACATTGTCCCTAATATGGAATAAAAGATACAAAGGAAAAAAGGTTACCCGATTGGCATGATACGTTCAACTTAATTGGTGAGACTACTCATCCTTCCGGTATTAGCTCGCAATGGTAGTGCCATAAAAAATTGTGGGGTTCCTACGAAGAAAAATTAAAAAAAAAACAAATCTATATAAAAAAAACTTAATCCTAACAAATTAAAACTAAATAAATAACAATTAAAATCCTCCCAAAAATAAATATAAAGTACAAAATCCAAATATATGAAAATGTTCAAAATCAGTTGGACTCAAATTCGGACTCCTCCATCATCTAGGCCTTGTCCCTATCACGCCTGATCGACACTTTCATAGATCGCGGATCACCACGCCCTTCGTCGATGAGCGATCTGGTCTAAATACTCGCTCAATAGTCTGGTGGCACGATCGGGGTCTACTCTCATTCGATAACACCTCCCATTCGTGTTGTACGTCGAGACGTGTGAGGATGTAGTGTTTCTTAACCGTGATGTATATTGGGAGTATTGTTTTTATTATTATTCTGCAAACAGTAAAAAAATAATTATTCTTAAGAAAATTGTGTAGGGCGCTTTGCATTTTAAGTTTTCAAATCCAAATTCTCTTATAATAATAATAATAATTTGAAAAGACTTATTTATATATAAAATATTAATAAACATATTAATATAAGATATGGGGCCAGTATTAATAAACAATATTTATAAATTATTTACATTTGTATAATTTGATTTTAGGAAGTGGTTAAATTCATATGGTAATTATAAATTTTAAAATATTATTTTACCTCTTTAGATAATGATAAGTGTCATAAATCTTACATTGACTAGATAATATTCTTATATCTCATACTTGCATTATAAATAAGTGTTGATTTTTTTTAACTATTTTCATGAGCTCTTTAGAGTTTCTTCATTTGAAGAAATTCATGAAAAATGTCTTACAGTTTAGAGTTATTTATATATAATAATATATATTATATTAAAAGGAGAAATAATAATAATTTTTAAAAAAGGGAATTGGTTCAGAAATAATTCAAAAATTTACTCAAATTGTTTCTTAGTAAGAATATATATATATACTAGGCAAATTTTAACAAAAAGCAATCTGCCTCGATGGCATGTTTTCTTTGAAATTTGTCTGCCTCGATAGCAGGTTTTAAATTAAAATCAAATCGCCTCAAGATTTTTTTTTCTTTTTAAATCTCTTCCCTCATCAATTGAAACAAACACCGCGCTAAGAGTTCTTTCTTGTTAAATTTTTTCTTATCGATAGTAAAAAAAAAAACAAAATTGTTTGATTCTATCAAATTTTAAGTTGATAGCATTCTACGTTTCTATTCTAGTAAATTAGGGTTATTTCGAAAAGTAAAATGTGTCGGTGGAAAATATTTGGTAGGGCTAAAAATCATCGAATGAATAGGAGGAGGGCTAGATGTTGGAGGAAGAACTGAAGGAAGAGAAGATGATCCAAGAATTCTTCCCAGTAGGCTGCTTCTTAACAGAAAGAACAGTTAATTTTCCCACTATGAAAAATACATTAACCAATCTTTGGCACCTAATTATGGGAGTAGTAATTTCATATTTAGGGGAGAAACGATTCCTATTCAAAATTTTCCATGAGATTGATATCATGAGAGTCATCAATGGCGCCCCATGGACTTTCAACAACCATTTACTAGTTTTCTATCGGTCAACAAAAAAAGAGGATCCAGTGGTAGTACCATTGATTTATACTTTTTATTTTTTTGGGTTCAAATTCATGATATACCTATGGGTATGGTGTCAGAAGAACTTGCTAAACAATTCAGAACGTTTCTTGGCTCCTTTGTGGACTACGATGCAAAACAAATTAGCAAAGGTTTTCTAGGATACATAGGTATACGAGTTTTAATGGATGTGATAGTTCTTTTGAAAAGGAGGAAAAAGTTGATAACATCGAATGGAAATCAGTTTTACGCTAAATTTCAATACAGAAAGTTAACCTTATTCTGTTTTCTATGTGGACAACTGGGACATGGAGATAGCTATTGCCCCATTAGAATTTTGAGGGATTTCCAAGACAAGGAATTAGGCTGGGATCTATCATTGCGAGCCCTAAAAATGAGGGCCTTTACTACCACTAGTGTGTGGCTAAAAAAAGAAGAAGGGGGAGGCTTATTTGGCAGTAGAGGAGGAGCGAGAGCTTTGATGGGGGTTTAAAGGTGGAATGCAAAAACCAACCCAATTTTAGGGAGGGCAAAACGTAAACCCTATATTAGGGTTGAATCTGGAAGGAAGACAAAACAAAGAGAAGGAAGGGGATGATGGTAACTGGGAAGGATTTGCAGGAAGGCAAAGGATGGAAAGGGTAAAGGAGGATCCAATTTTTGAAGCTGAATGAAAGAAAAGGCTAAGGATATCTCAAGTAGAGACTGGTAATGCTGAAATAGAAGAAAATAAATTCACAAATCACCAAACTAGATCAGTAGGGGCCAAAGGGCAGACTAACCAAGAACAATGAAAATCTTAAGATGGAATGTTCGGGGGTTGGAGAGCTCCTGGGCACGTAAAAGGCTTCAGCATACATTGAAAGCCAATAGTCCCTAAGTGGTCTTTCTCATAGAGACTAAGTTAAGCATTTAAAGGATGGAACGAGTTCAACGATAATGTGGTTTTTTGAATGATATTGACGTACATGCAGAAGGTACAATGGGTGGTCTAAGTATGGGATGGAAGGAAGGTACAAAGGTAATGTTAAGGAGTCTCTCAATAAACCACATCAATGTGGAGGTAAAGGAGAAACTTCACATCAAAAAGTGGAGGTTTTTCAGGTTTTACGGAAATCTAAAATTGAATAAAAAAGAATAAACTTGGAACTTATTAAAAACCCTAGGCCAAGATTGCAGTTTAGCTTGGCTAGTAGGGGGAGACTTTAACGACATTCTACACTCTTTTGAAAAGAAAGTGGGATCTTAAAAGAGGAAGAGCGAAAGAAAGTGTTTAGAGATATGCTTGAAACATGTCAACTTGAAGACTTAGGGTTCACGGGGGTATGGTTTACATGGGAAAGAGGTAATTTCGCAGATAACAGCATAAGAGAGCATCTAGACCAATATGTTACAAATATGGCATGGTAGACGAAGTGGCCTAATCACAAGGTTGAACACCTTGGTTATTCTTTTTTAGATCACCGCCCTTTGTTAATAAAGACGAGGATGGACGAGGTTATAACCAAAACTTGAAAAATTCAGATTTGAACAATAGTGGCTATTAAAAGATACATGCGAAGAAGAAATAAGACGTTTGTGGCACTACAGTAAAAGAGATGTTCCCAAAAGATTAACATACCTTAGAAAAGGACTTTTAAGATGGGTTAAACGATTAAAGGGCAATATGTAACACCCCTAACCCGTATCCGTCACCGGAGTAGGGTTACGAGGTATTACTGATCAATACACATCATTTAATATCCAAATCTCATTCATTCATACATTCATATACAAATATCATTCGGTACAATCATATTGTCCCTAATCAGGGCCTACGAGGCCTTAAACATGCTTTAGAAGTGGTCTGGGACTAAACCAATAACATATGGGAATTTTGGAAACTTAGAAAAAAATTTACATTTCAAAGGTCACACGCCCATGTGAACAGGCTGTGTGCCTTACACGACCAGTAGACATGCTCGTGTCATAGACCGTGTGGAAACAGGGCATACATACTGGCTTGCATCACACAGTCGAAGACACGCCCGTGTGCCAGGCCGTGTGAAAACTAGAGGGTATACTGACTTATCAACACGGCCAAGTCACATGCCCGTGTGCTAGGCCGTGTGCCATTTAGAGGGTATACTGACTTGTATCACACGTCCGTGTGTGAGGCCGTGTGGAGCATACAAACTTCAATTCTATTTCAACACTAGGGGACACATGGCCGTGTAACCAGGCCATGTGTCACACACGGATGAGACACACGCCCGTGTCCCTGCTCATGTGGATAAAAATAGGCTATTTGCAAAGCCATTTTGCCACCTTATTTTCACAAGCATACACAAGCATAAATGACAACATTTTTACAACTCAATAGACAACCATTCCATAACAATTCATACACATATAATACCATTTCTTCCTACCATTCAAATGCTTAACTAATATCATACATCTTCCATTCATATACCTTTCAAATAACAAGACACATTTGCATATTTTCCATTCCATCAAACATTTGACAAAACATACTAAAACATACTATCAAGATTAGCCAAATCACATGGCATAACCTTTATACAAAATATACCAAAATCATAATCTCAAGTAACCATATTTATCATCTTTAAAACTAGCCTATACATGCCATATTTACAATCATCCACAAGTTTAAAAGTACCAATCGGCAATTGGATAGTGTGATGTGAAACTCTGACTTGTCCAAAACGAGCGAGCTAACGAACCTCTATAAAACATAAAAAAAACAGAGTAAGCTTTATAGCTTAGTAAGCTCATATAATTTAGAATTAAACTTACCATTTGTACCAAATCAAGATAAATAAATAAGGTAAACTCATTACAATTTCCAAATGCCTAACACAAGTATTCATCAATAGGTTAGTCATAGAAATACAGGAAATCATCCATTATCTCAATTATATATATATCATACCAAATTCATATATCATGGACATCATACTCAACATTTCACTCTCAATCATATAATCAATAATTCACTCAATAACAGTATTCATCAATATAAATAGTATTTATGCCCGTTGAACCCATTAGAACTTTAAAGGATACTCTTTGATATACATTAGTATTCCATCAATTCATTATCATTTTTGCTCTTCGAGCCATGATCAGTAAGCTCCTCCTGATGATGGACAGTAAGCTCTATTGAGCTGAAACAGTAAGCTCTGACGAGCTGAATCAGTAAGCTCATAGGAGCTGAGACCAATAAGCTCTTATGAGCTGGTATATCGGTAGGCTCATACGAGCTGTGGTGAGTCCGCAACAAATGCAGGAGCTTGACCAAAACGGTAACCTTAGTGACATGTCACTCGTATCCTACGAATTCATACGGTTCAAACGGGGCTTGGTAACCATCAGTCTATATCAATTAGGCACTCATGATCCAATTATATCAAATTTTCAATTATATACATACATTTCAAATAAATAAAAGTATTTAAAAGTTCAATTCTAATTATACGAACTTACCTCGTATCGCTCGGATAAAAACTATCGGCTATTCATCAAATTCCTTTTTCCCTGATCTAAACTCGATCTCGGCTTATCTTGATCTATATATTATCAAATTCAATACATTTAGCATTCAATCTATTCAATTTATTCCATAATTCATATTTTGGAAAATTTACACATTTGCCCCTATACTTTTACATTATTTACAATTTAGTCCTTATCACATAAAATTGTAAATTCATGTAATTTAGTACCAACCCATGTCTAGCCGAATTTCATAGGGTCTCCTAGCAGCCCATATCTTTCATTATTTCCCACTTTTAGCCACCTGATTTTACATTTTTACAAATTAACCCCTTTTTGACATTTTTGTAAAAAAATCACTTTACAAAACTAGTTTAACTATTAACAATTAATCAAAATCCATCATCAACCATCAAATCAATCAAGTATTCAACAATGGCAACATGTTAAATCTTTAACAGTTTCAAAATCTAAGGTACGGGCTAGCTAGAATACAAAGCAACGACCACAAAAACATAGAAATCATCAAAAACCGAGCTAAAATCGTACCTTAATCAAGCTAAGAGTGTGCTGAAACCATGGAAGCTTCGAACCCTTATTTTATTTTCTATTTTCGGTTGATAACAAAAATGAATGAAATGAATTTGGTTTTTTTTACTAAATTATAACTTAGTTTCTAATTTACTAAAATACATTTTATTATAAACATGTATAAACATATAATGGATGGCCATAATTGTCCACTTACACTAATCATGGACTAATAACATTATAAGGACTTTTAATTTACTAAATCATATCAATTAAACACCTTTAACAAGTAGAATGCAACTTTTGCATTTTACGTGATTTAGTCATTTTTACCGAATTAAGCATTCAAACAGAAAAATTTCTTTATAGAACTTTCACACTATAATTCTGTCATGTTGTAAACTTTATTTAAATAATAAAATAAATATTTTAACCTCGAATTTGTGGTCCCGAAACTACTGTTCTAATTTGACCCAAAAACGAGACAATAAGGTAGGAAAGAGGAGAAACTTTGAAGAAAGAATGGACATTCTCAACAAATTAGAACGCACAAATGAAGTAATTGAAGAGCTATTTGGCGTGAAAATGGAGTTTAATTTAGAGATTGATAAAGAAGAGCTTTATGGGAGCAAAAGGCTAGAGCTAATTGGTTGAAGATAGGTGATCGTAATACGACATTTCTCCATAGGTATGCCTGTAACATCCCGTTTTTCAATGGTGATGGAATAGTAGTTTTGGGACCACAAGTTTCCATCGTGTTGGCCCGTAAATATCATTTATAGAATATTTACGGAGTCATATGTGTCGTATTAAAATTTGGTTAAGAAATTTTATAGTTTAGATAGATAATTAAAGAAAAATGATTAAATTGTAAAAAATGCAAAACTTAGTAATTATTGCATTTAAGTGATTAAATAGCTTAATTAATAAATGAGGAAGGACCTATGTATCAATTAGTCCCTAGTTATAATGTTGGACGACATTATGGATGAAAATCATAAAATAATACAAGTTTTAATGGCAAAATGGTAAATATTATAAAATTAAACTAAAATTAAATGAAGTAAAAGGAATTTTCATATTCATTCTTCTTCATCTTTGCATGTAAGTGAAATTGATGCTTGTTTCTTATAATTTTTATATTTTTGTGATCGTTGCAACTAGATCCAGGTGGCCCGTACCTCCGTTTTTGAATCTGTTAAAAATTTTAGAAGTTACCATTGATGAATCTTGAATTTTTTTATGATAACTATATGTTTGAAGCTTTGATTGTGGTATTTGGTTTGTTTTGTGAAGTGATTTTTGATAGATTTTGGTTTAAGGATTAAATTGTTAAATTGTTAAATTGTCAAATTTTAAAGGTTTGATAGTGAATTTGAGGTTTAATAAGGACTGTGAAAGATCCTAGAATATTTGGTTGTAATTTGGTTCTTAGAAATTGGTCAATTTGATGAAATCGGGTTAGAGGACTAAATTGTAAAAGTTGTAAAATTTTAGGGAAAATGTGTAATTAATGAACAGTTAAGGGTCATATACATTGAATGGAATGTGAAATATGAGATTATATATTTTATTTAATTATTATATAGATCAAAACTTGGATAAAAAAAGATAATAACCGAGGAAAAGGAAAAATAGTGGATTAGTCCCTGCGTGTTGGTCAGAATCGAATAGTAGGTAAGTTCATGTTATTTCAATAAGTAAATGAATTTCTAATTTTTTTCTTATATTATGATTCTTTAGTTAATATGTTTGTAGATGATTATTGTTTGATTGCACATATGTGCCCCTATTTGTACTTCAGTACCCTTGATTGCACATATGTACCCCTATTTGTACTTCGATACCCCTGTTTGCACATATGTGTCCCATTTTGTACTTCGGTACCCCTGACTGCACATACATGCCTTTCTTTGTACTTCGGTACCCCTAACTGCACATACATTCCTTTGTTTGTATTTCGGTACTCTTGATTGCACATACGTGCCCCTGTTTGTAATTCAATACCCCGAATGCACATACGTGCCCCTGTTTATACTCTGGTAACTCTAAATCAAATAGTATATGAACTGTATTTATTTGAATTTAAATTAAATGTTACACTATGTCCTTACTAAGCTTTGTAAGCTTATCGGTTCTTATGGATTGTTTTGTAGATAAAGGTTGCTAATAGTTTGGAAAGATCATTCAATTGGCTCACACTATCCATCTAAGTTGGTAGTTTTTATATCTCATAGGTTAGTGGCATGTATATATAGATAAATGTGTTAATTTGCTACACTTTGATACTTTACCAAATTATGTCACTTAGTTATTTTAATATATTTGTAAATAAGGTCCTTTTTGGTGTAATTGAGTGGTTTGAATATGATTATTTGTGGTATGCTTTGGTACATATTTGAACTAGGTTATCATCATAAAATGAGACAATATTGACATGTTTTTATAGTTTATGTGTTGTCATAATTGTGGTGTCTTTGAATGGTACATTGGTTAGTTGTTTTAAGGTGTCTAAAATGGCATGTTTATGTGATTGTAAATGATGCTTAAGTCGTTTGGGTGTATGCTTAGATGGTTAGATCGGTTAGGTATGAATTGATTGTGAAATAGCTTGATTCTAGGTAAATTTTAGGTTCACATGGCCTGGCACACGGGTGTATGACATTGCCGTGTGACCCTACCCAGTGAGTTATACGGGTGAGGACACGGGCTGGGACACGGCCGTGTGTCCCTTGTTCGAAAGTTACACGGCCTGGGGTGAAGTCATACTGCCGTATGACCCTTGTTTCCAATTTTTTTGCAACTTTTTCTTAAACTTTCTGTTTTGTTTCAAATTAGTCTCGAATTGCTTCCAAGTTATTTATAGGGTCTCGAGGGGTCGATTTAGGGATGACATGTATGAAAATGAATGGTTTATAATATATTTTAGATCACTAAATATTATAATGTTTAAATGTTTCTGATAATACAGTAATGCTCCATAATCCTAATCCGGCAACGGAGACGGTTTAGGGGTGTTACAATGCCTCCCAAAGGTGATGGACTAATTAAATAAAAGAACTAAAAAAAGGAAGATATATCATTCACATCAGACAAATGTGAAATAATGAGTATTGCCAATGACTATTTCTTACATCTTTTCAAAATAAGAGGAGGGGGCGATAGAGGTGATAAGGGAAGGGGTAAAGGAATGCGTTACGAACGAGATGAACCAATAACTAAAGGAGAAATATGAAATCGAATAAATTCAAAAAGCATTGAAAGACATGGCGCCACTAAAAGTTGAGGAGGAAAATGGATTTTCGGCGATTTTTTATCATAAATTCTAGCATATAATTGGTAGAGACATGGGAGAGTACTCTCTCAACATTCTTAATGAAGGTAATTCTTTGGAATCAATAAACTCTACTCTAATAGTACCCATCCTGAAAAAATCATGCCCAAATAGTTTGAAAGATTTTAGGTCTATTAGTTTATGTTCAGTTCTTTATAAAATCATTGCAAAAATAGTAGCAAATAGGTTTAGTCGAGTACTTAACAATTGCACTGATGAGGCATAAAGCACTTTTATTCCGGGTAGAATAATTACTGATAACGTCTTATTAGTGTAACAACCCGTTTTTGGGTCAAATCAGAACAGTGGTTTCAGGACCACGAGTCTGAAGTAGAAATATTTATTGTGATATTATTTTATGGTCTACAGTATGATTGAATGATTGTGTGGAAATTTCGTTAAGAAATTTTATCGATAAAGTGTCCAATTTGACTAATAGGACTAAATTGCAATAGGTGCAAAATGTGTGTTCTAGAAGCCAAAGGTGTTTGATTGTAAGGAATTCTTAAATTGGAGGTCCTTAAATAGTAACTAAACCATTATACTTTAGGATGGACAAAAATGGACATGCTTAGGTGAAATTTCAAAGTTATGCATTAAAGGCATTTTGGTCATTTGGTTAATAAAGATAAAATAAAACAAATAAAATATGTTCATCTTTCTAATTTCATCCCCCATAGCAGAATTTCAAGGGTCACCATAGTTAGGGTTTTGGCCAAGCTTCCAAGCTTGATTGTAAGTCCATCTTTGTCTCGTTTTTAATGATTTTTATGTTTTTGAAGTTGTCTCAACCTAATCTAGCTATTTCAAGGACTAATTTGAAAGAAAATCGAAGTCTAAAATTTTATTCATATTGAGTATTTCTGTATTTTGATGTTTAATGGTAGAAAATGCATGTTTGGTGTTAGATAAACAACATTTACCAAGTGATTTTTGATGAAAATGACAAATAGGGACTTATTTGTAAAAGTTGTAAAATGTATATAAAAATAAGAATAAATGAAAAATGCAGGCTGTTATGAGTACTATTAATATTCAGTTAGGCTTGGATGATGAATAGATTGAATGAAAATCATTTTACGAACCCAGGGACTAAAATGTAAAAAGTTAAAAAGTTAGGGGAAAAATATAATTTTTGCCATTAGGTGTTTTTGGGATTAAATTGAATAATGTGTCGATTGAATAAGTTAAATGTGATATTATAGATAAAAAAATACGAGGTTCTGACCTAGACCGGAGAAAGAATAAGGTCGTGGACTAAATGAACTATTAGCCATTTTGTACCAAAGTAAGTTCGTATGTTAAAAATAAGCTTTAAAATAATTTTATTTTAATGCTTTAATATTGCATGAACTGTATGTTTGATTATGTATGTTTGATTATGTGAATAAGTTTAATTCTATGAACGAATCTGACAATGATTTGACAAGCAAGAAATCCCATTTGAACCTTAGGAATAAATTAGGATACAAGTGACATGCCACTAGGGTTATATTGTGTTATGTGATTATGTGACCCGGGTGCTGCTCTCATACGTCCTACCAAAGGTGAGTATATATCTCAAGCATATGTTGTAGATACTTGATGACTTATGTGCGAAAGCAAAGACTGTAGCTACGTCTTGACTGACAACTTGTGTGAGCAGGCCTGTCAATAGCTCGAGAGCGAGCGATTATATGGTATGAGACTTGGGTAGCTTTGGCTACATATGTGGCACTTAGTGTGCAAAATTTCCTGAGTATCCGCATTGTTATTCCGAGTGGTTCACGGGTATGCTAAAGATGAGAATATGTGTAAAACCATTACGAGATGGTACAGGTATGTGCTTAAAACTTTTGATTCTTAAATTTGTGAAATGATGAATACGAGGTAAGTTGTGATGGAATGAATTATGATCATGAGTCTATGGTAAATTTACATTTAATCATGTTATATTATTTGAATGTTATATGTATGGTAAGGTTCGTTTATTTCATGCATACGAACTTACTAAGCTATATAGCTTACTCCGTTTATTTTCCATGTTTTTATAGTGTCGCCAAACTATGTCGAATCAGAGATCGTCGGAGATTCGAGTCACACTATCAAACTTTCATTTTGGATATTAACAATCTTAGTGTTTTGAATGTATGGCATGTATAGGGACTTCATCATTTTGTTATATGTGTCATCATGATTTTAGCCAATGTATTGGCTTGTAATTGTCAAAGGCTTGTTTTGATATTTGGTCATGTTAATTGGCTCATTTTGGCTAACATGGTTGTAAGCCTAAGTATACTCATATATGTGCCAATGTCTTTGGTGATTGATGGAATGTGATTCATAGCATGAATGTGAAATGTTTGCAAATGTGATCTATTGATGAGATGATGAATTTGTATACAATTAGGTATCTTGAAAGTAGTTAATTGAGGCTTAATGAATGTGAAATTGGCATGATTGAGTTAGGGCATAATAAATGTTGTGAGTAAGATATATGTTGATAATGTTTTGGCATATATTGGTCATAATGGTGGATGTTTTGGTTGCCTAAGTAATTTGTGTTTTTGTGCCAGTGAATTGGTGTAAGTGTATGTGCAAATGAAGGTGGCAAATGGCTTGGTAAATGGCCTTTATTTTGTCCACTCGGGCGTGTGTCTAGGCCGTGTGTGACACACGGTCTGCCCCATAGGCATGTGTTCTGGTTGTGTGTCCCTTGCACCTTAATTTTGAGAAATAGAATGCTCAGAATTGAGCACACGAGTAGAAACAAGGGCGTGTGTCTCAGCCGTGTGGATGACAAGGCCTCAGGCCTGGGCCTGTGTCCTAGCCGAGTGAAGTCTGCATTTATTTTGTGAAAATTTAATTATCCACACGGCCTAGCACACGGGCGTGTGACTTGGCCGTGTGAAATCAATTTGTTCATGCATTGCAAGACAGAGAGTTACACGGGGTAGGGGCATGGGCAAGTGTAGCCACACGGCCTGCCCACTCGGGCGTGTGACCCTTGTATCTAGCAAAAATTTTCTATGTTTTGTAAAAATTTCCTGAGTTATCGGTTTAGTCCCGAACCACTTTCGACACATGTTTTGGGCCTTGCAGGCTCGTAATAGGGACTTTATAAGTATGTGTGAATGGTTTTAATTTGGATGCAAAATTTGTGACTCGAAATTGTATGTTTTCTTGCTTGTAAGTCCGATAATGCCTCGTATCCTGTTCCGGCGATGAATATGGGTAAGGGGTGTTACAATTAGCCTATGAAATTCTGCACTCCCTAAAATAGAAAAAATCTAGAAAAAAGGGATCTTTTGCATTCAAATTGAACATAAGCAAAGCATACGATAAGGTAAAATGGGGGGTCCTAAGGGGGATGATGCTGAAATTAGGGTTTACAAGTGCTTAAGTTGATTTTATCATGAAATGCATTACCACTGTGTCTTATTCAATTTGCATTAATGTTGATATGGGGGATCATTTTGTACCAACAAAGGGACCCTTTAAGTCCTTACTTATTTCTAATTTGTGGTGAGGGTTCTTTCAACTTTGATGAGGTTGGCAAAGAATGAAAAAAGAATAAAAGGTTTTAAGGCAAGTAGAAATGGGCTAAAAATTACCCATCTACTATTTGCAGATGATTGCATTCTATTTGGCAAAGCGTCAAAAGGAGGGGTGAGCGAGCTGAAAAATATTCTACAAGTTTATGAACAGAATTCTAGCCAAAGTATCAATCTGGATAGATCAACAGTTTTCTTTAGCTCGAACAGTTCAGTGCGAGCAAGGGAGGAGGTATCCCAATTATTACAAGTTAGAAGCGTGACAGATGTTGAAAAATATCTGGGACTGCCCAGCATTGTGGTAAGACAAAAGAAAAGGGCATTCCAGAATTTAAGGGACAAGATGGCAGAACGAGTAAATAATTGGAGGAAAAGAAGGTTTTATTAAAAGTGTTCTTCAATCTATTCCCACCTATGCAATGTCATGTTTCTTTTTACCAAATTCATTATGTCAAGACCCACTTTCACTGCTGCAAATGGTGTGGGGACTCTGTTATTTACCATTGTTCTGCAGTTTAAGATCATCCCACTCGAGTTCTGGCATACTATTCTTGTTCCCGATCGGGAATTTTGTTTGTCAAAAGCTCCATCAAAATTTATTTTTATTTCTGTTGGGTCTGGTGGTTTCCACCGTTCGTCTTCCACTCTCTGTCCGGGTAACCTTTTATTCACCCCTTCCGATTCATTTAAGTATTTGTTTATGAACATTACAATGTCTTCTACCAATTGGGTTTTTTTTTTTTTCATGCAGGATTTGATTCTTCCGCATCCATATTGCCCAGACGATAGAAAATAGAACTTTCCTTTGAGCACTAGCCGATCTGGTGAGTATTTTGCTTAGCCACTATTGAAGTCCTTTTTCTTTTCTTTGGTAATCAAGAAACCCTAACTCCTTTTATTAAAATTAGGCCAAAACTGCACATGCTGTAGCACGAGAAGCTTTAAAAATATATGTACTAAATTATAACTAATTTTTAAAAAAGTCCCAGGGTTCATGTAAAAAAAAAAAAAGAAAGAATATATATACTAAATTATAATATGTGTAAATATTTTATATAAAAAAATATGAATTAATTAATTAGTTGTAATATAAATACAATACACTCATACATATATAAGTATTACTTGACATTATTATTAATTAAATGTACATGGATTGTTTTATAATTATAATCAATATTACCCTCTTATTATTAAATTTAAATTTTGATAGATCTTTGTGGTTCTTAGAATTATAACTAATTTATACACTTTCAATACGAAACATTTCTACATGAAGCAGTTACAATTGTGACAAGTGGCGCACCCTATGATTGATACATTTTGATTATAAATATTGTTGAGAGATTCTCAATTATGTCAAGATAAGTCTTCAAAATATTATTTGTCATGAGCCGATTAACCACTCAACACGTCTGATAATAATTTTATCTTTTAACTTCAAGAGACACGTACATGTGATTCATGAATAATATTACTTTGCAAAAATAAAAACTTTTAAATGGTATGTAAAAATATTTTTTTAATATCTTTGTTATAATTTCAGAATAGTTTATACTTTTCATTATTATAATGTTTTTGAGGTTTTGTTATTATAATTTCTATCAAATATATTTTTAACAATTACATGTACATATTAATTAACAAAATATAATTAACAAAATAAAAACACAATAATATAAAATGTTGCACGGATTTCTCAACCCGTATAGTATTAGTTTAGAAGTATACTATATATGAATAAAATAAAAATTTAATATCGATAAACAATAATCTTAAGAAATGTAACCCCTCCTTTTATGGGAATTCTTTTATTAAACAAAAATAAGGTTAACAGCTATATAATTTTAAGAAAATCTCATATTTTTTCTAAAATTCTTATTTTTATTAAACAAAAATAAGGTACGTTTTTTCGCATTCTCGTAAACCATTCCAAAAAAATTTCGTGTGTATTTAAATTTTTTAGTTATATGAAATGCATTTGTTACAAATGTAGATATATATTATTAGACTAACCATTTTAAAATCTAACATTGATTAAACTTTCCTGATTTTAGTTGGAGTAAATGGAGAATTTGCAAGATAATTTTAATTTTTTTTTAAATTTCACATGGATTTTTTTTTTTAAAAGATATGTTTGTAAATATATAATATTTTTAAAATCTAAAACGTTGAAAAAATATATTTTTAAAAAATTGAAATATCACTTTATCAATAATATTAATTTAAAATGTTTTTAAAATGTTTTTTTTTAATAATCTCATTATAGGTTCTGGTCATGTTTGTTCTTTTTCACACAATACCTAAAACTACCTATAGCCCCTCCTCAACCTATAAATAGGAGGATAATGCGATTCAACGCACTCAAACTCACCCACGTCCTCCTACATTAGCAACATTACCCACTATTTAGAACTTTTTAATTTTTTTTATACATTTTTAAAACTTTTTAATTTTTAATTTTGAAATTTTTTAAACTATTTTATATTTAACGCTAAAACATAAAAAAAATATTTTTAAATACAATATCAAAATAATTTATCAAAATTTTTATTCTATAAATTTTCTAATAAAATGTTTTAAAAAAATAAACAATAATATCTTATTAAGATTTAAATAAAATACAGTCTTAAAGCAAATTTTTTTATGATTGTGGCTATTAATTTTTAATTGTTATTTAAATAATAACAATTTTGTAAAACATGGTGTATTGTACGGACAAAAAACTAGTATATATTATATTATAAAGTACACATACGTGGTACAACTTATGATTGACACAAACATTTTGACTATAAACATTGTTGAAAGCTTTCTGACTTTTTCAAGATAAGTCTTCAAAGTGTTGTTTCTTCGGAGCCAACGGACCTCTCAATACGTTTGGTATTAGTTTTGTCTCTCAACTCCACTACGAGTCTAGTGCAATTCACGAAGTGTCTCATTAGATTGGATTGTGCGTGGCACACAACCTCCTAATAAGAAAATGTGAACATTTGTGCTTGGAAGGGTTTGAACTCTTGCGTAGCATTGTTGGGCATCTATGCTACCACTTGACCTAGCCTTTTTTTTGTTGAGATATTTATGATTCCTTTAGAATTATAACTAAATAGACAAAATTTGTAAATGTTGAGGGCTAAATTTATTGAATTTTTTAGAATTAGCACTAAAATGACAACTTTTATAAATATTGCAGCTAAATTTGTTGAAATTTTTTTATTTAGGATCAATTTGATAGAATGTGTAAACATTGGAGGGCTAATTTGTTATTAAGCCAATAGAAAAAAAGCCCACACCAGCTTTTCGTCACTCATCTAACGACAACTAATAGAAGAGTGACTAAAATATTTAATTTCGAAAAGTTGAGTAACTAAATCAAAAAAATTAGTAGTTGAATGACCAAAATAGAACTAAAAGCATTATTAAGTGACTATTTTTGTAAGTTACCCAAAACTAAAATAGAGTAATTGTGATTTTTTATCATGATATTATATATTTCTAATGCTTACCCTCTACCTTAAGATTACTTCCTATTATATTTGCATTATTCTATCACAAGCGTATTCGTATGGAAACTATATACTTAAAATATAGAAGTGTGTTTAAAATTAATATATAAAAAGCTTTGGGATCGTCTGTGTTCGCCCCGCCCCTTAGTGAGAAAATGTAGCTTACTTGCAACGTGTGATTTAATTTTAATTTTTTTCAACAGTTATGTTTAGAAAACATAAAATGTAAACAAACCCTTTTGTATTGATATAACAAATTTGCATTTTTTTCAAATTCTAAAAGGTTATGTTTTCCAATTGAACAACGAAAATGAACCCTCTCTTTATTTAAATGCAACCTTTGGATGCCTTTAAGTCTGCCAATATTGCATGTGTTTAGTTTGCTCTTTTGCATGATCATTTAGTTTCCCGATGGTTTGTGACAGTGTTCCTTTTCTTTGATTTCTCGTCTTTCTATTTTCTTGTCTAATTGGTGTCAGTTTGAAGGAGTTATGGAGGTCGAGTTAGCGGCTTTTTCGTTGGATAGTAGTGAGGAGGATGCTTGGCAGATCACTTCAGGCGAAGGGAAGAAGATGTTGGAAATGGCATCTTCTTTGTATGGAGTTTTTTGACAACCAACATTATCCAATTCCAAGCCATGCGAATGACTCTTGCAAATCTGTGGCATCCCCATGGTAGGATTACAATTTCTAACTCGGCGAAAAGCGTTATACTTTCTGATTTTACTATGAATTTGACATCGAGAGAGTGATAGATGGTAATTCTTGGACATTTAACAACCATCTTTTGGTGTACCATCGACTGCAATTGGGGGAGGATCCCCTACATGTTCCTCTTCATTTTGTGGACTATTGGATTCAAGTCTATGATCTTCCACTGGATTTGATGTCGGAAGGAATGGCAAAACAATTTGGGGCTTTCCTTATGGCAAAACAATTTGGGGCTTTCCTTGGGACTTATATTGACTATATGCCAAATCTATCAGTAGCGGAGTTGGTGGCTATTTGCGGCGTTGGACAAGGATAGATATTCGAATGCCCTTGAAACGACAGAAGAAGATTTGTACCGCCCCTAACCCGTGTCTGTCGTCAGAACAAGGTTTCGGAGTATTATAGGAACATCCAGACCATTTTACAAATAATTTACGTAGGTTACTATTTGTACCACCCCTAACCCGTATTCGATCGCCGGATTAGGGTTAAGAGGTATTTTCAAGCTAAACATTTAAATATCACATTTACATAGTCATTTAACACAACCTAAAATCCAACTGTAGTCTGTACAAACATTCAGGATTATAAGTCATATTCATATGGCTAAATATTTACATATACAAAAAAAATCGTTCTCAACAGTCTAACCTATACATGCCACATCGACGCCAAAACATAATAGTACCAAAATGATCGATAGTGTGATGAATTGCTGACGATCCCCGAGTCAGTGGCCAAAATCGACAATCTATAAAACAGAGAAATAAAGAACAAAGTAAGCTTTCAAAGCTTAGTAAGATTTTTAAGTATTGCGAAATATTAAAGTCTTAACGGAAATCAAAGCATGCATTTAATCAGACTTATACTCAATTTAATTTATTTCATGGCCGAAAACACATAATCATATACATAGATTTCTCGGCACATATTTTTCTTCTACTTAAAGTTTATATGATGCATTTAAATCAAATAATCACATATACAAATATACCATGACCGATCCAATCATTTTCGTTTTCACAATCATAACCATCAATCATAATCATATATATATTCTTCTTTGATACTAAAGTTTCACTTCGAAATCAATTCACCAATGAATAAGTAATTCGCACCTGAACATCTTAAATGCATAATACTTATTTGACGATGTTTTATTGCGATCATTCAATTTGTACTCTTGCTTACTCACCGGCATTTAGCCTATCCGGTCTTAGGATTTGAAATCAATACTAGTACAAGCCCGAGGTAATTTAAAACCCGGTATAATACCAGTTCGAAGCCTGCGGGACTTTAGCCCGGATATATTTCCAGCACGTAGCCTGCGGACCTTAAGTCCGGTTAAAATTCCAGCACATAGCCTGCGGACCTTAAGTCCGGGTAAAATTCCAACACATAGCCTGCGGACCTTAAGTATAGGTATAAACATCACTGAATGTCATGCACACTCATTCGCAAGAGAATTCGATTCACATAACATCTCACAATCAAGTTCAAATATTCCATTCGAATAATAGCATAACATGGGCATCGTTCATATAACTTTTGGCTCAATAACATACATAAAAAAAAATTGTCCATTTTTACTTCCTAAGCTTATCTTCCAATGTCTATTCGGCTTTGAGCCTTAAACATACATTTATTTGTCATACAACTATATTCAAAAAGAATCGATCGATCGTAGTACAGTTAACATTCATATATCAAGACATTATCAATTATGTACTAAATGTGACTATTCAAAACTTACCTCGAATATACTTGAACGGTTGCGGAAAGGTTACTCAATTTCTTTCTCTTTTCCCCTATCCAACTTCAGCCCTCTTTGCTCTTGAGCTTGATTTTAAAACAAATAGATTTACTTAATTTCTTATCAAATAGGCAATTTGATATAATACATGTATATTATAAGGTTAAGGTACAAATGACTTAATAATTAACTATTAAACACCATATATATATATATATATATATATTCCCTAGTCATGCACAACCAAACACCTTACTAGGCATTAACAACTTTATAATTATAAGCATGTCTACATTAAGACCAATTATGTATTTAATAAATTCTACAAGTATGGTTATTTATAGTGACTAAATACCATTTAATCTCAAGTTATACTTATAAGTACATCCACATATATACATTCGCACTTAAACATCATCTTGGCCGAATGATCAAATACACACATTGTCTATTTTTCAATCAACTTACCAGCCACTTTGTTTTACCCTGCTGAATGCACATATATATATATAAGTAATTGCATTTTTATTTACTTAGCCGAATACTCACCTGACCATTTGAGTATATTAATAATCAACTTCTCAAAAACCACAAATTTTTATTATAATCATGGTTGCATATACTTTTACACATAAGCTAAAAAAATCACTACGTAGTATTGCATATATATACATACATGAATAGCCAACAAGACCAATTTTACCGAAACATACATTGCATTTAATTATGAGTTATTTTTTCATACTACATTTATATAACTACAAGCTGAATATACATATACTTACATCACTTAA
This sequence comes from Gossypium anomalum, assembly GCA_025698475.1. Lineage (NCBI taxonomy): Eukaryota > Viridiplantae > Streptophyta > Magnoliopsida > Malvales > Malvaceae > Gossypium > Gossypium anomalum. Next base: position 27,576,470 of record CM046966.1, read on the forward strand.
ACATCCAACACCCAATTTCTTTAACCAAGCACATTTTCGGAAATGGCAAGGCAATATAACAACATTTAATCCAACTTATAATTTATGCATAACACATTCCAAGCATTCACTCTATTCCATCATTTAAAAAAAAACAAACATTACTCAAAGATATCCCTAGTTCAAATTCGGCAATTACACCAATACACAAGCTGATTTTTTATTTTATTTTATCTAAACTACTTACAAGAACATTAAACTTGAAGACAACCATGTATCCCCTTCATTATCTACCATGGCCGAGAGCTCAAATCTTCCCCAAAATCAAAATTTTAACATGGGTTAAATAAAGAACTTGGTAACTAACTTAAAATTAACTACAATTTTAAGAATTAATATGAATTCTTACCTTGATTCAAGCCTAAGGTGACCGAATGGAGTTTTCTCCCCTTTCCTCTCTTAACATTCGGCTTAGAAGGAAATAAAGATGAATTCCTTGATTTCTTAACCCATTTTCTATTTTTAATAACCTTATTCTATATTATAAAGCCATATAATAGAAATAATGCTAATATAAAATATATATTACATAATAATTAACAACATGGCCGGCCACTAGCTAGAATGGAAAATTTGACATGCAAGTCCCTACTTTTGTAACATGCATTGATAGACCATTACACATTAACCTATCACATTTCAAAAAAATGTCTCATATAAGTCCTATTTAATAAATTTCACATACAAATGACAAAATCAAAGCATAAAACTTTCACGCATGCATTCTCACTACTAATAGACATAGAAAAGAGCATTTAGAAAATTTTTCGACTCGATTTTGTGGTCCCGAAACCACTTCTCGACTAGGATCAAAATAGGGCTGTCACAAGATTGCCTTCCTGAATAACTGGTTTGTTTATGCCAGATTCCAATATTAGAGGTTGTCAGTGTTCTGTTTTCTATGCGAGTGATCGCGTTCACATGTGTGCATAGAATAAAAAATTTATAAGTGCGGTTTTACTACAAACGTATAAGTCAGTTGTAATATTTATAGTATTACAATGGAACACCAGAGTATTCCAAGGATCAAACCTAAAGGAGATGGCGATTGAGTGATAAATAGTATGCATGATAGAGTCTAAGCAGGTACTGATATAATTTTATAGTACGACAAATCATGAAAAGAAAAATATTGCAAGAAAATTGAATATGTTAATCTAAGGACTAAATCGTAAAGAATATAAAACTAAAAATTTAACCAAATGAGTGACAAACAGTGGTTGGTTGATTTCAATGTGGTTCACTGATTCTCGAACAAGGGACTTAAATCGCTTAAATTACTGAGTGGCTCCATTTTATCGAGAATAGTAAACGGGTGCACAACAAGATTACCTTTCGGTCTCACTTGCCTAGATATTCTCTTAAGGGCGTTACTTCTTAAGTTTTTAGATTTATTCGATTTAGTCTAATTTATTACGATTTGGTCATTTGTCCAAAAATTTTAGCTTACCCACATTTCTATCAACTAACCCCCATTTTGGTTTAACTACTCATGTTGAAAGTTGAGATAATGAACATGAAAATGAAAAATAGAATATCCACTGAAGTAAAGCTTAAGAAAAATATAAAAATTGAGATTTTTATGCAAGAAAACTTAAAGAACATGGAACGAAAAGTATTCAACAGGAAAATCTAAAGCAATAAATATGAAAGGAACTAAATTTAACAAATTTAAAGTAAAAGAAACTGAAATACATTAAACTAAACCTAAAAGTGTCTTACACCCAAGGTACACGGACTAAAAGTATAAATAACTCTAAGCTACAGTGATAACTAACTTAACTAACACTAAGAATATCAAGAATAAGAAGTAAATGTAGAAGAATAAACTTTAAACCAAGGAAGAAAAAGAGAAAACGAAAAACCCTACAAAAAGTATAGAAAACTAAAAGAAAACCTAGATAAAACTAAACCTAAAACTAAGCTAATGTGTGTCTTTTTCCTCTTCAGCCAATTTTGGTTGTTTTAGGTTATCTTCTAATGAGTTTTCATTGTCAAAAATGCCCATGCAGGCATTGGGTGATTGGTAGACTGGGTGGACAAATACTATCATTTTTGTCCAAGTTTCTCCCCACTGATGATGTCGGTGTCATGATATCCAAAAGAGGATATTGCGATACCCAAAGAGGATATAGCAATACCACTAAAAGGTGTCTCCATTCTTCAATACTATTGGAGGTATCACGATTCCAAGGTGTGGATATCGCGATACCCTTTTCCTTGGTGTCATTCTCGCTCGTTCTCAACCTCTAACACATCCATACACCACTTAACCACGTGTTAGGCCCCCCTATGTCATTATTTGCCAAATTGGGTTACAAAATGAGAAAAAATAAGACATTTCTCTTATTAACTTAAAAACTAAAAATAATGAAAAACTATGCAAAAGACTCCATTTTGCTCGAGAGTAAGCTCCTTAAGTATACTGAGAAAATATAATTTTTCACATCAATTTGTGGTAGATCAATGGGTGACTGGGTCATGCTGAAGGTTTTTGCCCCATCCAAATTATGTATAAGAAGGTGATCCCTTTTGAGTGGGATATATTGTTAAAGGCTTTGCCGAAATGGTCAATGGTGGCGACTAAATGTTGGCTCAGAGAGAAGGGAGATGTCATATGGCCATTCAAGAGAGAAAACTTTAAGGCACATAAAGGTCTGATTGGTCAAGTATAAATTCATGATCAGGTATTCATGATCAGGTAGGTGAAATTTTAGGGATAAATTTGGATGGCACAGCTACAGGAGACGGGTCGTCTAGAGAGTCTAGTGTTATTATTGCTACGAAAATTGTGAAAAATTTTCCCATGGAGATTGAAGAAAGGAAAAAACAACTGTGTGCTTCACGATTTTCTTCGGTTTCTATGTTACCTGATTCGACGATAACCTCAACTAAGTAGGATACTGTTCAAGCTTTTGATTCATCAGTTGGCCCCGTCTAGTAGGGCAGTCAGGTGCCATGAAAATCCTTAGTTGGAATGTCCGAAGTTTGGGGAATCCTCAGGCAATTCGACGCCTTTGGTACATGCTGAGGGAGACAAACTCCATTGTAGTTTTTCTGATGGAAACAAAACTACAAAATTCAAATATGGAGAAATTTTGAGGAAATCAGGGATATGTCTACGATTTGGATATTAGTAGTTTGGGTACTATTGGAGGACTGCCACTTTGTTAGAGAGAAGGATGTCTTGTTACTCTGCGTTCCTTTTCAAGAAATCATATTGATGTTTTGATTGAACTGATAGTCACTTTTGGAGATTTACGAGTTTCTATGGTCATTTAGAAGAATTTAATAGACTGTTGTCTTGGGAGTTGTTGCGAGGTCTCTTGGATGAGAATCATACTCATTAGTTTTTTATGGGCGATTTTAATGAGATTTTTTTTTATGAGAAACTGGGAGGTCAGTTGAGGGACGAACTTTGTATGAAGGCTCTTCATGCTATTATTTAATATTGTGATCTTTCAAATTTAGGTTTCGAAGAAAGGTGGTACACTTGGGAGTGAGGTCAATTTGTGCACACTAATATTCGGGAAAGGTTAGATCAAGGTGTGTCTAATACATGGTAGTATGAAATATTTCTAAATGTAAAGATCTCGCATTGGGTTCACACAATTTTGGATCATTTTCTACTACTTCTAGATTCAGGCTATGACAAGAATCTATTTTTGTTGCATCCTCCATGTTTTTTATTTGAGGCCACTTGGGCAATGGATGCCTCTTGTGAGGCGAAAGTGCGACAGCTTTGGATGGAGATTGATGGTGATGTTCTGACGTGACTGTCTTTGGTGAGTCAGGGCTTGATGAGATGGGCACGTTATTGACGTATTACTAAGAATGAGAGGTTAGTTCATCTCTAATAAAGGGTCAAAGAACCGAGTACGAACATTTCGATTGACAAGACAATTGAAGAGTTAATCATTTTTAAGATGCAACTGAATCTGGAGATTGATAAGGGTGAACAGTATTGGGAACAGCGGGCGCAAGTCAATTAGCTTTGTAATAATGATCATAACACTAATTTTTTCCATCATTTTGCCACACATCGAAATAGATTGAAACATGTTGTCAGGATGGAGACTTGGGAGGGTGCGATTGTGAAAAGTGATGAGGAAATTGGTACGATTGCGTGTTCGTGGATGAATAAACCTGGACCATATTTTGTCCAATATTCATCCAATTATGACTGAGGGTATGAATGTGTTTTTATGTAAGCCTTTTATGAAGCAGATTGTTAATACCCTCAAAGATATGAGTCCTACCAAAACAACTGGAGGGGAAGGCATACTGGCTTTATTTTATCAAACATATTGCCATATCGATGGTTCAGATGTTTGTCGATTTTATTTGGAATTCTTGAATGGAGCAAGGTCATTGTCTGCTTTAACTCACACTAATATTGTCCTAATCCCGAAGAGGGGCAGTCCCTCTAATATGACTCATTTTCGTCCCATCAAACTGTGTAATGTATTGTATAAAATTATTTCGAAGGTGATCGTGAACAGACTACAACTCATTATGACTCATTTTATTGGCGAAAAGTAAGGTGCCTCTGTGCCTGGTCGATTGGTTACTAATAATGTAATTGTGGCTTTTGAGATTATCCATTCTTTTCTGCAATGACAAGGGTTTCATAAGGGTTCATTCACTTTGAAACTCAATATGAGAGCCTATGACCGAGTCGAGTGGCATTTTGTAGAGGCCATCATGAAAAAATTGGGCTTTGCTTCTACCTAGGTGGATCTCATAATGAGATGTGTGCAGTCAGTTACTTATTATGTGGTGGTTAATGGGCAAGCTCATGGGCATGTGGTGTCGAATAAAGGGCTCCAATAGGTAACCCAGTAAGCCTTTTTTATTCCTCTTTTGTAGTGAAGGCCTCTCTTTTTTACTTCGTACGACAACTAGAGACGATTTGGTAACAGGGACAAAAGCATCTAGAGTTGGACCGGTGGTTTCCCACTTACTTTCTGCAGATGATAGTTTGGTCTTTGGTGAGGCTAAGATTATAGATGTGGAGAACTTACGAGGGATTTTTCGGGAGTATGAGGTTTACTTGGGTTAATTGATTAATCTTGACAAATCCCTTATATATTTTAGTTCGAATGTAGATGATGCAACTCGAGGGAGAATCGTCTCGGCTTTGGGTGTACACATGCCAGTTGACTTGAAAAAGTATCTTGGGATGCCTATTGTGGTTAGGAGACACAAAAGAAAGGCTTTTTGGCACATCAAAGAGAAAATTCAGGGATGGGTTGATGGATGGTGTGCATGTTGTCTGTCGCAAGGGAGAAGGAAGTTTTCATTAAAGCCATCTAGAGGTGATCTTTACTTACATTATGTCATGTTTTTTACTTTCAGTGCCCTTTTGCAGGGACTTAAAGTAAATTATTTCTAAATATTGATGGCAAAAATTTCACGCTAAACGGATTATTCATTAGTATTCTTGGGAGGTTTTATGCGATCATAAGGAAGTGGGGGTTTGGGTTTCCATAATTTGGCTAATTTTAATGTTGTGTTACTTTCCAAATAATGTTGGTGACTTTTGTGTGATCTAGGGTCTCTTATGGCAAAATTTTTAAAAGGCAAGTATTTCCCTAATGTTGATTTTTTAAAGTTCAAGTAGGGAATTCAACCTTGAGTGGTGTGGAGAAACATCTGGGTTGCCAAGGGTTTGTTATACAAAGGCAACAGTTGGCTGATGGGGAATTGGCATTCAATATCCATTTGAGACACTCCCTAGTTGTCAACCAACAAACCCTGCACTGTCAAAACTGCATGTGTCCCTGGTTTCTTCAAGGTGTCTGACTTAATCGACTCTCATATAGGTACGTGGAAAACAGAACTTGTGCTATCGATTTTTGCTTACCATGACGCCCAAAAAATTCTCAGCATCCCATTGGCGAGACATGGGTTGGTTGATCAGTTACGTTGGTACCTTGAAAGTAACAAGAAGTATTCGAGGAGGAGTGGCTATCAACTCCTTTTTCTAGTATACCCAGGATCGATGGAGGAAAAATACATAATAGTCGACCAAACTATGAAATACCTATTTCATACTCTATGGAATATACATATCCCGGAAAAAACTAAAATTACATTTTAGAAATTTCTACATAATTATGTGCCTACTTATTCCAATTTATACTTGCATCGTTTACATGGGGACTCGATGTGTCCCCGATGTGGAACAGCCACTATGACCTTTTTGCAGGTAGTCGTGATTATCCTTTAGTGATTTGTATCTGGCAAGAGATGGGCTTCCATTGGCTGCATGATCCAGTTGGTGCTTCCATGTTTATGTGGATTCCATACCATTATTCCAAAACAACAATAGCTTTTCGTTATTACTGTTTGGGCCATTTGGTTATCTAGACATATGCAAATCCATGACAATAAAAGGTAGTCCACAACAGAAATTGTTACCTTCATCCAGGGTTATGCCCAGCAATTGAATTGGATTTTTGGTGCTACGAAACATTAGGCAGTACCTCAGACAAGATTGTGGATGCCACTGGTAGAACCCTTTGTATGTGTCAATTTTGATATTGGTTTTTATAGGGGGTTGGTGCAGCGAGAGCTGGGGTTGTCATCCGGGATAGTTGCAGGTTGTCGTTGGGGACGACCTATTTTGGAAATTACATGTCTCGATTCCACTTGTGGTCGAGGATTGGGCTTCTCTTGAAGTGAATCAGTTTGCGAAGGAGATAGGTTTTCGGACAGTTGAATTTGAAGGTGATTCACTGCTTGTAATTACAAAGATGAAGTCCACCGTCACTGATAAATTTGACATTAGCGTGTTAATTTGGGAAGCCAAATTGTTAGTCACCGAGTTTACAACATTTCATTTCCAACATATTCGTCGCCTTGGGAATATAATCGATCACCTTATGGCAAAGGAAGGCTTTCATCGGTAGTGTGATTCTTGGTGGGTTGAGGATAGTTCCGTCACCATCCATGATGTGGTGCATGTGGAGTTGCTACATGTTGGACGGGTGGTTTCTCCAAAATCAAGATAGTGGAGGGGATTAGTACTTCAAATCTAGGTGATTAGCAACAGTGTGACCGGGAGCCGAGATTAGTGCTTTGGTGGATGCGTTACTCGGTCCAGGCAAGTCATCGCTGGAGACGTAGACCTCTATCTAGTCTATTGCTGGAAGGGACAGTAGGGTTTTTCTTCCTCCGGAGCTGATCATTTCAACGGTTTCTTTGATTTTCGAGATTGGGGCTCCACAGAGATGGTTGGGTTTTTCTTTCATTTTTACTTTGGTTGTGGGTAGGAGGTAGTAGTTGTTATCTTTTTTCTTGTTTAGGGCTTTCTTTGGTTTTCTAATTGCAGTCTGACTATGTCTTTGTGTGATACGTTACCGTTTTCAACTATATATAAACCCAACTTTTATTCAAAAAAATTAATATATAATAAATAGTGAAACGTATGATTTGAAACTAATTAATAATTTATTAAAAATAATTAATAATAACATATGAAATAAATATGATATTAAAAAGAAGAAAATATTAAATTGTGAGTAGAACGAAATTTAAACATGTAAATAATCAAATTGAAAATACTAAATACACTACAATTGTTTATCCTGGTGTTGTCATCAATCTTTAGTTGGTGTCGAGTTAACTTGTGACACCAATTCAATAAACAATATTATTAATACTAGATTTGGTCACACTGACGATGTGAGTGAAATTAATTATATAAATATTTATTAAGAATTAACGTAAGAAACATATTACTTTGGTTGAAATGGTAAAGTTGGGAAAGTGTATGTTTTGTGTCATTGGAAGTCTCATCTCATCATAAGCATATATATTTTTCTAAATTTTATATACAAAGATAAAAATACCCTTAAATTAATATTTATTGTTTTGTTAAAAATCAGGGTGTTTTAATAATTTAATAACTGAGTTGGGACCTGATTATGGGTGACACTAACTAGTTCAAAATCTTTACATATAGTATAAATTTTACATATTTTTAATTCATCAAATAATTTTTATTCCATGTAATTAATATAGATTAATGTTATTTAATTTGTTGAACATAAATAACATATACTAGATTTATGGTACACCCATGATTGTGACTTGTGAGTGAAAAAACTCATGTAACAAATATATTTATTAAAAATTTATGTAAAAAACAATTGATGATTTGATTATAATGGTAAAATTAATTGTTTATCATACATGGTGTTCAAGTTTAAATCTAATTATGACTAATTTTTTATTGATTTAATATATAAAAACATACTTTTCTTATAATTAGAACATCAACTCAGTAAAATACATAAAATAAATATAAATTAACTATTTTGATAATTAAAATATTATAATAATAAAAATTTTAAACCGTATTTTTTTTTAAGAGAAGAAAACATTTATTAAAAGAAATAACAAAACCAACAAGGAACAAACCACTAAATCCCAAGCTAACAAGCTCATCTCATATACTCAATTCTAATGTCTGATGTCCTCATTAGCATAGCTTGCATGAATATTTAACGAAACATCCAAAAAATATTAAAGAAGAATGACATCCCATTTGATAAAGTCACCTGAACAAGTGAGTGAGTTACCTTATTTGCATTAGCATTACGACTGAAATTGTGCCTGCACTAAAAATTATAAATCAAAATGCCAAGTTCCAAAACGGCGTAACAAAGCATTCACAACCATTAAGTAATCCGATTATAAAATCACATTATCCATGCGCAAAGACTTTAACTACAAAAGGGCCTCACGAATAGCATAAGCTTTTGTTAAACAATGACTTAAAAAGCATTCTCAAACCTGGAAAAACATATGACCATATAGCCAGTACAGTCTCGGATAACCGTCGCAAAGCCAATAACACCTTCATGTTCCAAGCGAGATGCATCAACATTGCATTTAAAGAAACCCATGGGAGGAGGCAACCATTGCTCGACCTTGTTTGGCACAATCGAATCAGGCCCTTGTATGAACTATCATGTTCAAATCCCCAGCAACTATTCTTGAGGAAGGCTGGTGATAAACGACAGTAGCTAGTTGGGCAGCATCAAAGACACAATTAGCACGCACCCAACTCTGCAAGAAGAAAAAAGAAATCAGTAGACCGCACCATGTGAGACATTCATATCCCTACCTTTCCAAACAAAAATATTTCGATGCACCCATAGATTCCACAGAAGTACAAGGCTTCTCTTCATAATATTAATACCTGCTGTTCACCATACATCCTGAGCCTTGGGACACATTAAAAGCATATGATCTAAATCCTTAGTACCTCCACACCTCGAACACAAAGGTACTAGCATTACTCCTTTATCCATCAGCCGAGCTTTTGTTGGAACAAAATAACGTAAACATCATCAAATGAAGTCCTGAACGTTGGGAGGGATTCTACAATTCCACTGGCTGCCAAGATCCATGCCAAGATCCAACCATAGGAACAAAAGATACATTCGAATACATAGATAAAGCTACTCTGTAACATGACTTAACACTATCCTACCCATTCTCATTAAAAAGCTATATAAACCGATCCGCTAGAGAATGGAAACTAACCGGGATTCGTAACACTCTTTCAGCAACGCTTGGGGAAAGAATCCCTTCAACATAATCTTTGTTCCAAGAATGTTCATCGACATTGAACAAATCAACAACTTTCAAACTCTCCAACCTCGACGAAGGAAGTGAATTAATAAAAAACAAATGTTATCATCAGTGAGCAACGGATCTTTAAAAACTTCATTGTCCCGACCATTACCCACTAGCCAACGAGTCCCTCTATTTATCGGTTGTTTGGCCGCAAATATACTCCACCACACAAAAGATGGGTTACTACCTTCCCTAAACTCAAGGAAATTACCTTTAGGAAAATATTTAGCTTCGAAAAACGACTAACAAAATCATTAAGATGCGAAATGAAACGGGCAGCTTGCTTACTGAGCATCGCCAGGTTGAAGAAGTTTAATTTACAAAATCCCATCCCACCAAATTTTTTGGTGCATATAACTTGTCCCAGGCATCCCACCCAATCCCCTTTGAATTGTTGCTATTAACGCCCCACCAGAACGAATTCATCATTTTCTGCACCTCATCACAAATATTACGAGTCAACAAGAAAGAACTCATACAGCACACAGGAATAGACTGAGCAATAGTGTTAATAACTACCTCCTTACCTAGCATTGAGAGTAATTTGTTCTTGCAAGTAAGGAGTCTCTTACTCAGGCGTTCTTTACCAAATGAGAAATTTTGCCTTTTATTACGCCCAACTAATGAAAGTAGCCTGAGGTAATGCCCATGATCAATTAAATTGAACACTCCCAAACCCGTCATGACAAAATTATGAACTGGTAGCTTGGTATTCGAACTAAACATGATGCCCTGCCTCGAGGTGGCTTCATAACATGCTAAAGTATCCTTCACTGTACTACATTCGTACTTAGTAGCTCGAAAGTAGAGGAAATTGTCATTTGAAACAAGTGCAAGACACTAGGGCTTCCTTTGGTTCACCGTTTAAAGCCAGTGAGGTGCAGTTGGACTACCAACTTCACTGGGAAGCTGTTTGGTTGAGTGTTTCAGTGCAACCAAAATCAATTCTCACCACACTGCTATCCCAAAAATCAACTAGAGCTTTCAGCAGCAATAAGCTCACTGGTTGAACTTCCATTTATTATTTTACCATTTTATCCTTAGAGTTTCTTTATCAATCTGTTTTTTTTTTCAAATTTGGCAGCCGAATTCTGTTGATAACGGGGAAAGAAATACCTCTGCTGCAAGCTGTGTCAACTCCTCCTCAATCGAAGACTGATAAGCCTGTGATTGTAAGTGTTAAGCTCAAATTTATCCCTTTGGAGTCTTCTTGATGCTTTCTGTGTGCCATTTCTTTTCATTTCTGGGTGTATTTGTGCATTTTTCTCTCCCACGCCCTGTCACTATCCCCAAACCTCCCTTGTCTCCCAATCTTTCCCCCCTATGGCTTATGCCTTTAATAAAAATCCCTCATTTTTTCCATTCTTAAGACAGACTTCATTCATTAACCTAACTTTATCATCATTCTTTGACCATGGCATCGGTTAGTTCTTGTTTTCTTTTCCTTTCTTTTTTTAATTGATTTCTCCATTTGCAATATGATTTTTGTTCATAGTTTTTATTCTGCTATTTCTTTTGTTTCAAACTTTGGGTTTTCTTCATTTCTTTGTTGATCCAACAATTGGTGTAACTTTCTGGGTTAATTGGATCCTTGGGAAGTACTTTAGTCTTTGATTTTTTCTTCTGAATGTGTGTGCTTATAGTAAGCAATAGATTATATATCTTAAATTTTTTTTTGTTTAAGGGACTAAATTTTACCAATTTCTTGTTTAGTTTGGATAATGCAAATAAACTGAAGAAATTCACACCTTACTCTTTCCTGATTTTGATGTGGAAAATCCCTTTATTGCATTAATTTTATACATTAGCAGATGTAGTTCTTGTTATGTATTTCTAAAAAACAATGTTGGAAGTGTATCTACCTTTGGTTCATTTTGACTTTGTGGATTGTTGCATTCAATAAGCCATTTTTACTGAAACACGGTCCTAGGGACTTGAATCTCTTTATACGTAACTTAACTGATGATAAATCTGATCTTTTTAAACATTGGTTTCATATGACAAAGAGTATTGCTCTGTAATATGATTGGTTTGTCTTGCACTTTTATCATTTTATTTTCTGGATTTTATGATTCAGTTTATGTTCCTTTGTTCACCTCTTGCAAATTCCAGTACTCAAAAGATGGAAATGTCACTGCATTGATATGGGGAGCATCACTACAATCACGATCCGATCGGCAGAAGGGACCGAGTTGAGACAAATCTGAGCAGTTAAAAATTTGCATCAACTAAAGCGATATATCCTTAAAACTTTGTGCATTTTTTCTTTGTTGTTAATGAATTGACATTTGATTTTGTGTTCATTACAGTATAAAAGAAAATTAGTTCTCTAGTCACTAGTGTTGGCCTTTCTAGTGATTCCTAGTGATGATTTAAATCTTGTAAATCATGCTAAGTGTCTAGAAGAGACTAGTTTTTTGTGTTCGTTAGCAATTGCCTTATTATCTAAAGCTTTAGTTTTTATAAATGTGCTTGCACTGTGTTTAATTTGAAATGATAATTTTTTCTGCTTACCTGCTTTCACCAAAAGCCATTTTTAGAGCTAACTTGAATTTGTTAATTTCTGCAACTTACACCAAAAGTCATCGGCATAAAAACGTAGAGTTAGTATAACTTTTACTAGAAATATCTTTCGTGTGTTCTGATTTAGTGACATGTTCAAGATTCTTAGCTTTGTTGTGAAATTAACTTCAAGATACAGAATAACTGCATCGAGGCAGAACAACACGAGTTATTGGATGGTACCATTCACATCCCCATATTACTGTTATTCCTTCTCATGTTGATAAGTTTTGAACATTAGTTTTGTTTTTGCGTTAACTTTCTCACTGAGGTGGCCAAATTTATTTTCGTAATTACTATGCTCTTGTTCCAGATACTTCTAGCATTTTATTAACCTTCAACTTTCGAATAGGAGGTATTTTTTCACCCATATAGGTAAATGGGGTTTAAGAACTCCACAAACAGGTCCATATGCCTGTCAAGTGTTCATTTAGCTATAAATAAGTCAACATTGAAGGATTGAGTCAGCATATACAGTTTCTTAGACATATCACATTCAGCATGCAGATAAACCCTCTTGTGAAATTTCAAACTCTTTTACTAAGTATTGCTGCCATTTATTCTTTGTTTTTTCTACTTTAATTATCATAAATTTTGTGAGGCTTAGACCATTTTCTCCTATTGAATCCCTATTCTTCACTAAATCAAGTTTGGTGTCTAGTGCATGACTCTTTTGTCCTTTCGGAGTTGTATTCTCAATTGAGTTTTGGTTCTATCTGTTGAATTTAAGGTTGATTTAGATTTGTTTTCTATACTAGGTTAGATAAGTCAAAAACAGGAGGGGTCTGAAAGAGGGACGGGATTACAAAATTCGTCAACTATTTCTGTAAGCTCACAAATTCTCCTTGTATAAGACAATAGAAATTATATTTAGTGGGGACACTCCTGACATGCAGGAACAAATAGATTATGTTCGTTTCTAACCATTATCAGATGATTTAGATGTGTCAAGGATAGAGAGATCTGCTGCATTAGTTGTGGAAATTAGAGGGATTGCTAAGATAAAAATTGTTTGTGCTGATTGACGTACAGTGTTAGAAAAAGTTACTAAACAGAGCTTGTATAAGATCAATGTGCTTGCTATTAGCATTCAGTAGGAATAGGAACAGTTGCATTTCAAAGATTAGTGGAAGTACAAGTCCATCAATTATATCTTATGAAATGTTCAGATTCTTTTTATTATATCGTTTGTTAGATGTAACTGTTGTTCTTATTTAACTCTTTCTCTCTTTAAAGGCTCAACATAAGAAAGTTGGTGAGAAATCTCTTCTTTCAATTTCTTCATTAGTGCAGGTAAGAAATTTACTTCCACAACTCTATGATTCTGATTCCAATTGTATCATTAGTTTTTGTATCACTAATTTCACTATTGATTCTCAGTAATATTAATAATCTTGATGGTTTTATGTTGTATCTCATTAAGCTTCTAATAAAGAAGGAAACTACTCCAAGCTTGAGTTAAATATGTGTTGCAACAAGTGATTAGAACTTGTAGGCTACGCTGAAGACCAACGATTGGGTTTATTAGTGGTTTAATGTTAATCTTTTAGGTTTCTTCTGATGAAATTGGATCACTTTGTATTGAGTGTTAAATTGTGTAACTGATTAAGAAACTGACTTAACCATACATGCGTTCTGGTAATACCAACATGGTTTTTCATTGTGATCCTAGTTGATGCTTTTTAGATATTTTGGGTAAAAATGTAGGGAAGTTAGAAGAATTCCGGTTGCCATCTTTGAAAGTAGAGATCTGAGAGAGTTGGTGAAATGTTTTTAATTTCACATAGATTTGGCTTCTTTATACGTTTTCTTGATCTTTTGCAAGAAAATTTGGTGGGACACAAAGACTATGTAGTGTTCAACTTTGATGAGACTAATGTTAGATGAGCCATAAATTTTGTTTTATCTTTCCATAGTGAAGTTATGTTCCTAGCCTTCTTTTATTTTTGAGTGGCTGTATTTTTATGCTTCACTTGTGCGTCTCTCGTGTGTGTGTGTATGCGTGTTATAGTTGAACCATAAAAAGTTGTTCCTTTAATTTTCTTAATAGTTTATATAATTTGAACTCTATTCATATTATGGGTTTTCTGGCAAAATGCTTCCAATTATGTATCCTTTTGGTTGACAAAAATGTGTTTGGGTTGCATTCTATAAACTAAATATTTGTACTACTATTATCGTGGTATATCTCCACTGAGATTATTATTGAGCATGTTAGGTTGTTTGCATTCCTATTGTTTTCATACTTTTAGGTATATCACTACCTCGTAGATATATCATTAATATCATGCTCGGAATAATTCAACGGCACTTAGCCTGCTAGATTTAACCTGAATTCATTTCAACGAAGAACTAGCTTTGCTAGGCTCTTAGCTTTGAATATCACACATAGTAATTTCATTCACTTTATAGCATTGACTAATATCCAATTTCATAATGCATTCGGTCATTACATGATACAATATATTTAAGTTACCATTCACTTATATTAATTCATAGCACATTCGGCTATCACACTTAGCCATTACTATATTCATACTCATATCATTTACCCTTGCTTCTCCGAAATACAATTGTCATTTATCATTCTCTATAAACTCTTAACATATAATTCATTGCCATCCACAATTCAATTAGACATGTTAGCCTTTTCGGTTCATAACGTAAATAAATTTAAATATGATTGGTAATCTTAATGCTTGAGTTACTTTTCTATTGTAGGTACATCATTTTGAGCTGCCCTGAGCTTTCTCTTACTTTTGCTTATCGCACTCTTGAGTTTCCAACTCCAAATTTTGAGTATCATACTGCCTTCGACGGTGTTGTGTTTGGAACTGTAAGTAATTGATCACCTACATGGCATTGATATAATTCTTAGCTACTCTGTTATCGCCAGAATTATTGTAAGAATGCATCTTTGGTGAATTACTACCTCTAAAGTTAATTAGTAATATTGAATGCATACAGTTGAAGACCATAGGCATGAAAAAACATGAATAACAGGATGTATGCTAACTTTTGGATAACAGGAACACTATTTATAGTTGGAGGTATGGCTTGTTCTTTGCTCTATTGAGTGAAATTTTCCTATCGGTAATATGGCTTTTGTACTTTCTTCTTATTTTATTTTCATATCTACATGACACATGACACATGAATTGTATCTCATTTTGGAAGATTCTTTATGCTTACACTTGTTTGATGGAGTTATATGTATCTGCATGTTATTTGTTATTTAATGCCCTGTTTTATTTATCGATTTATCTTTGTCCAAAGTAGGACATATTGATTTCATTTTTGCTGCCTAGTGCCCTATTGTATTACTGATTTATGCTTACATACTGATTTATGCTTACACTTGTGTTATTTAATGCCCTATTGATTTCAAAATAATAATAATAGATGGTAAAGACACGAAAATTTGTGGAGGGAGATAGTACCTTAGCAACAAAAGTCATTTTGGGATGACGAACTGACATTGATATTTTGTGAACTTTGCGTGAATGAAGTCAATGCTGGTAATAGACCGACAACTCATCTAAACTCAAAAGGATGGGAAAATGTTGTTACTCTTTTTCAAGCAAAAACACAAAAAAATTATGGAAAACCTCAATTGAAAAATAAGTGGGATACATTAAAAAAGGAATGGAGGTTATGGGGGGAGTTGCTTAAGGACTCTACAGGTATTGGATGGTGTCCATCTAAAAGGACGGTCGATGCTACCAAAGATTGGTGGGCTGAAAAAATACAGGTTAGTGTTAACATTGTCATTAGTTTAATGCATAAAGTTTATTGAAATTAATCATTTACAAATATAGAAATCTGAGTATAACGTTTAACATTTAACATTTTATGTAGGAAAATCCTGATTTTAAAGGATTTAAGAAGAAAGGAATTGAACCACGATTGAATGATTTAATGTGGCAAATGTTTGGTGGCATTGTAGCCACTGGAGAAAATGCATGGGCACCTTCGTCTGGTGTTCTTCCAAGTGGGTTTCCTATGGGAGATGATACACCTAATGAGGGATTTGGTGATTCAGATGAAAATAGCAATGAGAATGAAGATATCCCTCCTAATGAGGTACCATCAAACCCTTCTCATGAAAGTCCTAATCGAAGAAAGGAAACACTTGGGGTTGTACACGGTAAAGGAAAAAAATCAAGTTCAAGTAGAAAATCATCAAGAAATTCATTAGCTACTTATATTGAGAAATTGTGTGAGAGTATGGCTAGCCCAAGAAAGTCAGTGAATATAATTATTTTTCCTCACTCTAAATATTCTATTTCAAATGCAATGGAAGCTTTGCGTGATTTGGAAGATGAAATTCCAAAAAAAGATAAACTGTACTATTTTGCCATCAAAATGTTCCAAATACCGGTAAAACGAGAAGTGTTTTTGAACTTAGATCCAGATGTTAGAGTTTGGTGGCTTCGACGTGAGTATGCTGAACAAAATTCGATTGCATCATTTTCATCCTTGGTAGCAACATCCTCATTCCCCTTCCAACCATACCATCTACCACCTCCACCATAAGCTCCTTAGAATTATTATTGTAATATAACTATGCTAGTTTTTTATATGTAGAACTAATGTATGATCTACTTTTTCATTTGCAAAACTAATGTATGATCTACTTTTTTATATGTGAACCTAATGTATTATCTACTTTTTTATATGCAAAACTAACGTATGATCTACTTTTTTATACGTAAACCTAATGTATCATATTTTTTATAATATCCCGAATTAGGGCTTAATCGGAATAGTGGTTTCGTGACCATAAATCCGAGATAGAAATAATTATTTTATAATTATTTTCAGGTTTATGATATGAATGCATGACTGTGTGAGAATTTCGTGAAGAAATTCTATACGTAAAGTGCTTAATTTGAAATTAGGGACTAAATGGAATAAGTTCCAAAACTTGCATTATTCTAGAAGTTTTTAGTATGAAATTGATTTGGAATATTAATTACGAGGCTTTAAATAGCAAATTTACCAATTTCTAAAATTTTGGACAAAAATGGGCTTGTACATGAAAGATTATAAAGAAAGGCATTAAGGGCATTTTTGTCAAATGGTCAATATAGCCATTAAAAAAAGGAAAATAACACAAAAAAATCTGCTCATCTTCTCCATAGAAGCTGCTGAAATTCTCCTAACACCATAGCTAAGGTTTTCAACATTTCAAGTCTTGATTGTAAGTGATTTCCATGCCCATTTTTAATGTTCTTTTCGATTTTAAAATCTAGAAAGCATGTTCTATCATTTTTTAGTAATATTTTGAGCTAGAATGCATGTATGAAAATTTACCCATGTGTGACATAATTGTATTTTGATGAATAATGAAGGAATATGATGTGTTAGTGTGTGTTTAATAACTTGTACCTACTGATTTTATGTGAAAACTCCTAAAAAGGGGACTTAATTGTAAAAAGGGTAAAATCGAAGGTAATAATCTGATTTTAATGTAGAATATGGGCTGTTATGGATACTAGGAAATTCGTCTATGTCTATATGTCATGTATGTTTAATGTACTACCTAGTCCTTGAAAATTCATAAAAAAGGTGAACTTTGTTATAAAACAGAATCCTGCAGCAGTAATTACGTGAGTTTGAAAAATCACTAAAAATAGTAGACACAGGATTAGATGACGAATAAATTATAAAATTGAATCTTGATGAGTCTATTTTCATATGGAAGAAACGAAATAAGCAAATGAGAGGTATTTTATAAGATATTTAAGTTTTTGCAAAACAGGGCCAGAAAGATTTTTGGATCCCCTGTTCTGATGTTGAAAATTCATTAAAAATTGTACAAAAATAATTAAGAGGCATACTTTGTATGTGAAAATTTCTTATTCAGTCTACTTTTAATAGAAACAAACGGCATAGTCATTTGAATTTTTTACATAGAGAAAAATTATTCTTAGTGAACAGGGGTCATAGCTGTCGAGTCCTGAATCAGGGGAAATTTTAACTAATAAACTGTACTAATTGGCCAAATCAAAAATTCTATAAAAAATTAGTAAATATATATATGAGTCTAGTTTCCGGGAAAATTTATGGATCTTAATTTCGAGTTTTGTAACTCAAGATATGATTTTTTTAGTGACTGTGACGCAGATGAACAGCTTAATATAAATGTTGAAGTCAATGGTTTAAAATTGTCCGAATGATAAAATTAGGTTTATTAACACCTCAAGCTCGACTCCGGTGACGGTCTCGGCCGTGGGGGTGTTAATTTTTTATGTTTGGTATTTTTAGCTATGATTTTATTCAATTTTTTATGTTGCATAGAATGTCACAAGTTATTAATTTATTTTTATTTGATTACTTTTTCAAGTTATGGATGAATTTAACAATATGTATAATAGTTTTTATATGAATTATGATACCCCTGAATTAAGTGAAGAAGCTCAACGAAGAATAGCCACAATTGTTACACAAGTTCAGCACAACAATTATCATGAAGAGGAAGAACAAGTGTTAAGCAGTGTATTGCTACACCATGAAACTTATTTCACTAAGCAACCGTGTATGGATTCAAATTATACAGGTCAAATGTGGGTGGACGAAGTATTAAATGGGCATGATGATTGCTGCATGAATAGTTTTAGGATGCCAAAAAATATATTTCACATGTTGTTACATGATTTGCAAACAAATTATGGCTTAAAGCATGGGAAGGTATCTGCGATGGAGAAGTTAGCATTATCATTGTATATTCTTGGAAATAGAGAATCAAATTCAAATGCAGCAGAGCGATTTCAACGATCTGGGGAAACCATTAGTCGAATTTTTACTGATATGTTACATATATTTGCTCGAATGGGAATAGACACGATTAAACCCATTGAAGGTCAATTCGAGGAAGTACCGAACCATATTCGACATGACACAAGATATTGGCCTCACTTTAAGGTAAAATTTACACAATATTTATATTTTTAAAATATAAATTATTTCTAACTTTTATCTCATTACTTGTATTTATTTTAAAGGATTGTATTGGGGCCATAGATGGAACACACATAAAAGCATGCATTTCGCCTTCTTGTCAAATACCTTATATCGGACGGAAAGGTGAACCAACTCAAAATATTATGGCACTTTGTGACTTCAACATGTGCTTTATTTTTGCATTTCCTAGTTGGGAAGGAACAGCACATGACAGTAGAATTTTGTTGCAAGCACTTAGAAAACAACAGTTAAAGTTTCCACACCCTCCACCAGGTTGAACTTTAATTTTTTTAATTAATCTTTACATAAAAAACAATATTAAAATTTTTAATTTATTTTTAAACTGATATTATGTGTTACTTTTTTGTAGGAAAATATTATCTTGTGGATTCAGGATATCCACAAATGGCAGGTTTTCTAGGTCCATATAAGGGGGAACGATATCATTTACCTGACTTTTATCGAGGTAATCATCGAGCAACTGGAAAAAAAAGAAATTTTTAATCATGCCCATTCTTCGTTACGCTCTGTGATTGAACGAACATTTGGAGTTTGGAAAAAAAAATGGCCAATATTAAGAGATATTCCAAGCTATTCATTCGACAAGCAAGTTTTAATAGTTATTGCAACAATGGTTTTGCATAATTACATTCGAAGACATGCTTGGTCAAATGATGAGGATTTTCGACAATTTGAGAATATACCCGACATGCCAATCTCTTCAGGCCATTTTGATAAAGGTGAATCGAGTTCTTCTAACAGTGAAAGTGACCTTGAAATTACAATGTTAAGGGAAACCATTGCAAATAGTTTAATGAATCAATATTTGTAAAAACAAATTTGTATCAAATCCTAATTTCTAGTAATAATGAAACTTGTTATGTCTTATGTTAATATATATATTTTTTTTATTGAAAATCATTCGTTTAGATAATTTAAAATTTGATCCAAGTATAATGTTACTATTTGCGAAAATAATATTTATCATTGTTATAAAAGAATATTTAACTATAAAAAATTAAAAATTATTATCATTTATCTAATAAATAATTTAAATTGATTATATAATTCATTAAAATATTTATAATAAAATATTAAAAGATACATTTTAATTTTTTATTAAATAAATTTATAAATTCACATATTTTAATAATTTTATATAAGTAAAATAATTTAAAAACTTCTATTATATATCAATTTTAATATGATGTACTTAATAGTCATTTTTCATTTTCACCTCACCGTTATAGCTGCGTTTGAATCCAAACACACACTCCACCGCTGTTTCTAATCTCACCGCCACATTATCCAATCTCACCACTACAGTAACTAATCTCACCGCCACCGATGTTTTTAACCTCACCGGAGATAAACACACCGCCCATCCAAACTAAGCCTAGGGCCGCGTCTACAAACTGAACTCCAGTGAAGATCACCCCATAGCTTAGCCAGTCTGATTAAATAATTAAGCCCCTTAGTGCACAATATAAACAAATAAGAAGAGAGTGGATCATCTTGATGCAATCCCTAGTTTGGAACAATTGGCCCCACATTTCGTCCACTAAAAGAAATCGAGTAGGAAACTGTACTCACATGTAGCATAATCCAGTTTATCCATTTTAGCTAGGATAAAGCATAAAAAATTCTAGTCAACTCTATCGTAAGTTTTATTAATGTCAACCTTGAGAGTAATTTTACCGACTTTCCCTATCCCCTTATTCCTCATATGATGAATAATCTCAAAAGCAACATTATCAGTAATTAACCGACCGAGTACAAACTTTGACTGCATAGGAGATATAATGTCCATCAGAATCTTCTTAACCTTAAAAATGATCTTATAAAAAACATTGTATAAAGTAATCGGACGTAAATCCTGTATATAGTTAAAACTTGTCTTTCTTAGGAATGAGAACAATTACCGTATCATTTAATCTAGCACAAGCCATTCATAACACTGGCTAAAAATAAGAGAACTGAAAATTGGCCATTAACGCTGAAAAAAAAGCCGGATACCGAATGCATCGCCATCACTGCTGCTTTAAATCATCTTCACGAAATGGAAGTACCGGAAACTCGTTTTCAATTTAGAAATACGGGTGGGAACCTCGAGAAGCTAGAGAAATCATTACCGTAGAGGAAAAAAACCATAATTAAAATCATAATGAAAATGATAATGCAATTCAGTTTTATTAATGATTTTTAACTACTAATGAAATGAAAACACCTAAATTTTGAACGTTAATGAAAACATAATTAATAGTGATAAGTGTTGATGTTATAATATTGAAACACTAATATTACGAATATAAAATATTGTTAGACAAAACAAGTTAGCGTACAAAACATATAAATAAATACTTATATATAAAATAAAATATAAATTGAATAATTTATATTTAAATTGTCAAATATGAAAAATTAATAAATAACATAACAAAAATCAGAAATCGAAAAGAAGAATCGATTTTTACTAAATGTTGATATCTGTTTAACACAATTTCTTTAACACAAATTTGGCCACTCCTACGGTACTTGGAGAAACGTTGGTCAACTGTCTCCAAGGATACAACAACACGATGATAGAAGCAGTAGCACCTCTGGAGTGATCAACGAATGAACGTTGCCTTTTTCTATCACCGAAACGTTGGAAAATATGGAGAGGAAAAGAGTAGAATTTTGGAGAGCAAAATAAGAGAATGTGATTCAGCAGCAAATTCTGAAGAAGTCTTAGCCTTTTATAGGCATTCAATATGAAGGAATTTGAAAATATCCATGAAATAATGATACAAAATCTGCATTAAAGGAGCAATTAAATCCATTTGATTAAAATCAAATATCATTTTAAATCAAATTTTGTATATTTGCTTAGCGAAAAAAAATATTTTCGTGTTGGGCTAAAATATACGTAGGCACATTTTGGGCCTGACCGATCCAGACATTTCGCGTCGCCCACGTCATGCGACTGTGCCCCAACCCCGATGGGTTTAGATTTTCACCCCTTGCACGCGAGGAACAGTTTCAAACTTAATCATTCAATCACCCTTCAAGTGGGTTCTCATATATATACATATCTCACACTTCGTATTTAACCAATGTAGGATCTAAAATTTTTTTTCCTCAACAAATATTTCCAAGTAGCATACTTTGAGCATCAATTTCTCATTCATCACTCAACCATTTTGACCATATGATATACCGTTGTAAAGATCTCATGGAGTAGAATATAAAATCATAATTTTATGATTCAACTCTCCACCTCTACCAATCGAGAATATGTCTCAAAGTTTCCAAAAATTACAATTTTTCCAACAAATATTTCATAAGTGCTCAATATATCATGTTTTAACATCATTCTTAATACGTTTTAGGTGATTATCTAATGTTAATTGGGAATTTTATACTCTTAATCGTTTAAATTCATGTTTCAATGCTTAATAGAGCACCTAGGAGCAAAATGAGCGAAAATCGGAGCGTTGAAGCAAGTTGAAGGAGTCACAAAGGCTACAGCTTTTCATACAATCAGACCACACGGTCGTGTGGTAGGCCGTGTCGATTTCACGAGATTGTGCACTAAACAGCAGAAAATCATGATCTTTAGGTTTTTTGGGTATTTTAAGACGTATATATGACAAAAATAATAGGATATGAGAGGGTCGTTAGAAAATACTCAAGAAAACAACTCGAGAAACACCATTGAAGCCGACTTTGAAGCAGATTTCCGTCAAGATTGAAGATTCCCAGTTGATTTCTTAAGAAGTTATCATGTGTTTCTTTTATTTTTTCAATTATATTGTATATTTAATTTTTCTCTTTTCGAGCATGGCCTAATTTTCTAAATACCTAGAGATGATGAACTCTGTGATGAATTATGTCATTTGATTTCTATTTTACGCAATAAATACTTATTTCTTGTTCTCAAATATCTGTGCTTAATTCTTGGTTTGATATTTCTAGAGTACTAATCCATGTTTGATGTGCTTAAATCGGTGGTTGAATAAACCCTGTTTAAGGTTAGATCTTGCGTAATTGAGTGGAGTTGCATGCAATTCTAGATATAGAATGACATAAATCAACCAAATTAGAGTCAAATCTAATGGGGAATTTACATAATGAGTTAATGTGATAATAGGGGTTTTAATTAGAAAGAAATTTTAATTAATCAACCTAGAGTAAGTTTCTCTTATACTCGAAAGAGATATTAGCATAATTTAGGGATTTCTACGAATCAATATACTAAGTAAAGAAATTGTGTAATTTAGATTGATAGTGACAGATGAAATCTAAGCGGATTCTTTCCAAGGTATTGTTTCATTTCTTGGTTGTTATTCGATTCTTTTCGTTTTTTGTTCTTTGTTGCGTTCGTTAGTTAATTAAATTAGTTAATATTAGTTTTAATCGATCCTTTGAATTAATCGGTTAAATAATAAAAAGACGGTAATTACTAGTACTTGTAGTCCTCGTGGGAATGATATATTTGCTCACCATAACTATACTATTAATTAAGGTGCACTTGCCTTAGTAAAATTTTTAGTTAGCTTCATGACCATCAAGTTTTTAGCACTATTGTCAGGGACTAGAATATTAGGAAAACTTTATTTCTATTACTTTGACCCTTTTTTATTTTAATTTTAATACTGTTATTTTTAATTTAATTTTAGATCTTGATTCACTTTTGTTTGATTCTTATAGGTTCCTTTGGTTTATGACTAGAGGTAACCTGTCAAAACCATTTTTATAGTAAGATTGAAAATGTTTCTCGCAAAAATTGAAAAGAGGTTAGAGAAGCAAGGCAAGGTCAATATCATAGATGATCAAGAGCAAAAGGACATTACTGTGGAGATAAATATTAATCCTAGTAATCCAGAACTTCCAACATATCCAGCTCCTCAGACTATGTATAACTATACTAAGCCCACTCTGATTGGGGCTGAATCGAGTATTGTCAAACCGACTGTTGCTACAAATAATTTTGAGATTAAGCCAAACACAATTCAGATGGTCCAGTAGTATGTTCAATTTGATGGGTTGCAAGATAAATATTTAAATGCTCATTTAGCTAACTTTTTGGAGACCTATGACACATTTAAGATCAATGGTGTTACTGATGATGTCATACGCCTACAGCTTCTCCCATTCTCTTTGAGGAATAAAATGAAACAGTTGTTGAATTCACTTCCATGGGATTTCATCACTACTTGGGCTCAAATGATTGAAAATTTATGTTGAAGTATTTTCCACCAACCAAAATAGTCAAGTTGAGGAACTATATCTCTTCTTTTACTCAATTTAAGCTTGAGACATTGTATGATGCATATGAGAGATTTAAGGATCTGTTGAGAAGGTGTCATCATCATGGATTACCTTTGTGGCTTCAAGTTCACACTTTTTACAATGGTTTGAATCCCTCGACTAGGAAAATAATTAATGCTGCAGCTAGCGGAACACTGAATAATAAAACACCTGAGGCAGCCCAAGAATTTATTGAAGAGATGACACCGAATAACTATTAGTGACAAGTTAATAAACAAAGCCTACCAAGACAGTCGGTGTTTTTAATATATATGTAGTTGCTATGTTGGCAAGTCAAGTTGAAGCTCTTATAAAAAATTTGATGGTTTGAGTTTTAGTAAACAAGTGAATTCGGTAATACAAAATGATGCGATTGGAACAGGGATGATCAATCAAGAATGTTTGCCCCTCAAGTCTAACATGGAGCATGAGCAAGTCGACTTTATGGGTAATAATTATAGAGCTCAAAATAACCCCTATAGCAATAATTATAACCCAAATTGGAGAAATCATCTGAATTTTTCTTGCGGCGGTCAAGGAAATCAAAGGTCACAACCCCTTCCGAGTTTTCAGCAACTTTATCAACAAGAAAAGAAGTTGAATCTTGAAGAGATGTTGACTAAATTTATTTTAGTGTCAAAAACTCAATTCCAAAATACTGAAAAAACTTTGAGGAATCAGCAGATATCTATTCAGGGTCTCAAGAATTAGATTAGCCAGCTTGCTAAATTGGTTTCAGAGAGACAACAAGGTAGCTTACCTAGTAACACTGAAACCAACTCAAAAGAGCAAGTCCACGGAATCACTTTACGAAGTGAAAAGGTGTTAGCTGAGCCTGAAAAGAAGCTGAATCCAGAAGCTATTGAGAAAAATGATGGGGTTGAGAAATGCAAGAAAGAACATAAGCCGGTGGTCAGAAAATACAAACCACAAATTTCATATCTGACAAAGTTGAAGAAAGACTGCATGGGCGAACAATTTGGTAAATTTCTTAAACTTTTTAAATAATTACATATTAACTTACCTTTTGTTGAAGCTCTTTCACAGTTATCCAAATATGAAAAATTTTTAAAGGAATTGTTATAAAATAAAAGAAAGTTAAAAGAGTTATCCACTGTGGACTTAAATGCTCAGCCATTCTCCAAAACAAACTACCCTCTAAGCTGAAAGATCTAGGGAGTTTTACTATTCCTTATTTTATTGGTAGTTTATCTGTTGAAAAAGCATTGGCTGATTTAGGTGCTAGTATAAATTTAATGTCTTATAAAATGTTCAAACAACTTATTCTCAAGGAACTAAAACCCACTAGGATGAATATTCAATTAGCTGACAGATCTATTAAATATTCTAAGGGCATTATTGAAGATGTACTTGTGAAAGTAGATAAATTCATATTCTATGTTGACTTCGTTATACTAAACATGGATGAGGATATTAAGGTACCTATGAGTTTAGGTCTACCCTTTTTAGCCACTACTAGAACTATTATTGATGTGGGTAATGGTGAATTTGTATTTAGGGTAGGTGATGAAGAGGTTACTCTTCAAGCACGTTATGTTGTGAGAGTTTCTAGTTAGCGAAATGATACTCATTGTTCTGTTGATTTTATTAATTATGTTACTCAACATTCTTTATAGGAAATTACTCATGAAAACGTGTTAAAATCGTGTCCTGTTCAAGGTGATAGAAATCAAAGGACATGTGAAGAAAAATGGTACAGCTTGATGAACTAGATGAATGATGAATAAAAGCTTATTAGAACCTAATAATGTATAAAGAAGTAACAAAGCAACATCATGGTGTGTATTTAAAAAGGACAAACCAATTCAAAGTTGGAGACAAAATAACAATTTAGATCCACGAATGTTCTTTGAAGATCTTAAGTCAAGATGGTCGAATCTATTTATGGTAAAACACATACTCCTATATAGACAAATTGAGGTAACACACGACTCAAACTTTATCTAGATGGTCATATTGATAACGAGAGAGAGGAGCTCTGACTCCAAAATCTGAATTAATTGTGTGTTTGAAAAGGGAAATCGAGCTTAGACTCTAAATAAGCACTTTTTGAGAGGCAACCCGAGTGTTTTTTTTTTTAATTTTATTTATTTGTGTTGCATTTTTAGTATTTTATTTTTTTACATTTATTTTTATTAATTCTAAAAAAAAGACCACATAGTTTGAGGTAGACCAAACAACCTAGTGAAATGGTCATGCGGCCTACGCGGCATAGGCACACGCTCACATGCACATGGGGAATGGATTAAATCAAAGCCATACAGCTCTAGAGAGTCACATGGCTTGGTGACATGGCCGTGTGATCCACACGTCCTTATACACGATTGTGGGAGAAGTGAATGACAAATCTACATGATCTGAGTAAAGAAACATGGCCTAGACACACGAGCTTATTACATATTGTGTAAATGCTGGAGTAATTTTTAAAAACATTTTATAACTCCAACGACTTCAGAGAGTCACACGGCTTGACGACACGCCCATGTGTATCCATATACACGGTCGTGTAAGTATTGGACTAGATTATTATAAGCCATACGACCTCAATGACGTACACAATTGAACGACACGACCGTGTGACCTAACACGAGCTAAATACATGATCATGCCATCCTTTTCTAAAACCATAGCTTTTATTTTTGCCCATTCTCACCCATTTCCCTATTTTATGCCCCCCAAACCCCTCCGCACCTTCGCCGTCGATTTACTACTACCCGTCGTCTTCTCATTGCCATTGTTTATCCCCTTGTCTATCGTTCGCCACTAACATCGCCAATTCTTTCCCTTTTTCTTCCTCATCCTTCTTTCTTTCCACCATCATTCACTTACACTGTAGGTCTCCCTCCAAACCCCTATCACACCGTCCAAGGACCACCATTTCATCCTCCCCGACTCCTCTTTTCGTACAGTCGTTGTCCAAACAAATCACCTTCGTTTGTTCTTTACCATTCTCCTCTGTATTTTTATTTTATTTATTATGTTTACTTTTCTCTTTATATTGTTTTCCATTGTGTATATATATATATATATATATATTATGCATCATTCTAATTATTGCTTTATATTTTACGCTATGTCAATATTGCTTGGTTCCCTACTTTGTGTTCTAGTTTGGTTTACTTTAGTGTTGTTGACAAGTTTGTTTACCTGATGACTTTGTTGCTCTGACTTTTGGTATGCTAATGCTTTATGTCTAATAAATATTGTTTTTTGCAATAAATGAATTTTGGCACCGATTCTTTATTTTTACTATTCATCATGATGCTTGTGTGGTCATTGCTGAAATGAAATTTTTTGTTGCATATATATTCCTGCTACAGACTTTTGTTTCTTGCCAATTTTAGCTATCGTTTCACTAGTTATTACACTTAATTAAAAAAATAAAAGAAGTGCGATCTAATTTTTAAAAAAAACCAGAATTGTTCTTCATGGCCACTCTGAATCCCGCCCAGCTCCAAGTCCACCATTTAGGGCTCACCTGCAAGGATGGAAAGAAAAGGGGTGAGTTTTGGGGAAACTCAGTGTATACAGAAACCCATCCAAAGCCCAAATCAGCTCGAGCCCATTGGGCCTAAGCCCTATTCAGATAACAGTACATAGTGGACCGAAGCCCTTTTCAGAATACAGTAACAAGGCCTTAGCCCTTTTTCAGAACAGTGTGGCCCATCGGCCCAATTCGATAATACATATAACAAAGAATAACAATGAATGCAATCCCGTTTGGGAGACTACTCAACCCACCAACCGCTACACTTCCCCGTACCAGCCCTACACTCCATGTGGGAATATCTCAACCCACCCAACCCTACACTCCACATTCAGCAATTGATTGCTTTCGATTATCGATAAAGTGAGGCAAAGCCTCTATCGATGAAGTGAGGCAAAACCTCCAAGATGTGGATGAACCACTTTAAGCACTTCCTCCATCAATATCCCAAACCCATGCAACATATATATAAGAACATATCATACAAATACAAAGATCAATCAATCATGCATTTAGGTCATTTTAAACCCTAGGGTATATCGGTAATTTTTGCTATTTAGGGGTAAATTCGTAAACTTACACATCTATACAAGTTATTTCAATAACATTTACAGTTAAAGGTAATTTCAAGTCTACCAACTAACTAACAGGCTGATTTGCCCATCTCTTACCCATATTGGTCCGTAAGCCCATTGGGCCCGATTTTGGCCCATCGAGGCCCACTTACCGATGTTCACGTATTTTCGCATTGAGGCCAACTTACCACTTTACGATGTCGAGTCTAACCATTAGTCCATGACTTGAGAATATTCGCATACTCACAAGTCCATAAAATACCAAGTTTTCGATTTTTCGGCTTTTACCGATTTGAACAAAGAAAGGGTGTTCAGTACACACCTGTTTGCGACGACTGCTACCGAGATCCCTTACGATGTCCTACAATCGTTTAGCACAGTTTTTATTTACAACCTTCAATCACTAACCCTCAAAAAAATTGCTTAACCAAGAATCGAGCCATATCCCTAGAAAGCCTTTAAATCTTACCTTCCTGCCAAAACCGATAGCTTGCTCCAATCCGATTGCTCCAACGATTTACACCTTCGATCCAACGCTTAGGAAGACTCTAATCATCGAAAGAAACCGTTAATCACAACTCCTAGAGCCATATGCTCAAATCGACAGCCTCCCTATTTTTAGGGATTTCGGCTTTTCCTAATATCGAAAAATAAAACCAAAACTAAGATGATAAGCACTTACCCACTTACCACTCTTTGATTTCTACGTAATCTGATGCAGATTTAACTTCTAAACAGCGGCAGAGTCGAACCCACGAGTCGTTTGAAGATTCGGCTATAAGCCCCTACACCAATGATATTTTCGGCTTTTGGGTGATGAAGAAAATAATGCTGTATGACGATGCCCTTGAAGTAGATTTACTGTTAGGTATTTAGAATTAAGAAAGCTGATTGTAGATTAAATAACACAAAAGAACATAGAAGAAAACTCGACTTGAAGAAATCGGCACAAGCAATGATCACGAGATTTCGGCTTTTTGTGTTTTCGCAAAGCGTGATGAACAACAATGAGGCTTGGGAATAGCTTTGGAAAAGAAAGTGGAGAAAAGAATAGTAGAGAGGAGGGTTTCGGTTAGGGAGGCACAAAGAAAGAAAAGAAAATCTTCTGTAGAGAGACGAGTAGAAGGAAACGGCACCACAAAAGCCCTAAGTGCCGAATATATCCCCCCCTTTGCCGAATTCTCCCTCTTCACTTCCCTAGATTCGGCCAACTCTAAGCTCTCACCCAATCCCTTAAATCTCTCCCCTTATCACTCCTTAATTCAAGCATTTGAACCGATCGACACTCCTCTAGCGTAATCCCCTTGACTCCAACACTTACCCTTTCTGCACCTAAAAATAATTGCACCTATTTGCCAGCATGGGGAATCGATCCCATGCCTTCCCCCACTGCTCCACACACCACATTTTTAGGAGCTTAGTGGCGTCACCCTTGCCACTTTACCACAGCTCTTTTTGTGATGCAAACTACCCATCACCCTATATAAGGGCCACCTAGCCAGAACCCCTGACTCTTAAATCCAAAACTTCAAAAATCCAACTGTGTTTTGCAACACATGGGCCTTCCATAAGCCCATTCCTATACTTAGAATATTAATTTCTCATTCAAATACAAAAATTTTAAAACTTAACCAAAATATTAAAACCCACAAATAAATCCGAAAAAATCGGGATGTTACAACTCTACCCTCCTTAAAGAAATTTCGACCTCGAAATTTTACCTTATTAGAACAGTTGAGGGTACTGTTGACGCATTGCCTCCTCGGTCTCCCAAGTAGCTTCTTCCCTGCCATGATTCCTCCAAAGCACTTTCACCAGTAGAACTGACTTCCTTCTCAACACCTTGACGTCACGATCAAGTATCTGCACAGGTTCCTCTTCGAAAGTCAAATCTGACTGTACCTCGATTTCTGCGACTGGTATGACATGAGTTGGGTCAGATCGATACCGCCTCAACATGGACACGTGAAAAACATTGTGGATACGATGCAGTTTCGGTGGTAGCTCTAGCTGATAAGCCACTGGTCCAACTCGTTTATCAACTCGATAAGGCCCAATAAATCGTGGGCTTAGCTTACCCTTCCTACCAAATCTCGGTATCTTCTTCCAAGGCGAAACTTTCAAAAACACCATGTCCCCAACAAATAACTCAATCTCCTTGCGCTTCGGATCCGCATACGACTTCATGCGCCGGATGCCTCCTTTAATCGATCCCTTATCGCCTAACCTTGCTTTCGTTATGCGCCACCAATTCCGGTCCAAGCATTCGCCGCTCCCCAACTCCGTCCAACACGTCGGCGCATCGACATCTTCGCCCATAGAGCGCTTCATATGGAGCCATCTGAATACTTGCTTGATAGCTGTTATTGTACGCAAACTCTGCCAATGGCAAGTAGTCCTCCCAACTACCACGAAAATCGATGATACACCCTCTCAACATATCCTCTAGAACTTGAATAACCCTTTCTGATTGTCCATCTGTCTGTGGGTGAAAAGCAGTGCTAAAATCCAATCGTGTCCCCAACGCTTCTTGCAACTTTCGCCAAAACTGAGATGTAAACCTAGGGTCTCGATCAGAAATTATCGACACCGGTACCCCATGTAATCGCACTATCTCTGCCACGTATAGCTTCGCCAACTTTTGCAGTGAGTAATCGGTGCGAACAGGTATGAAGTGAGCAGATTTTGTTAACCTATCCACAACCACCCACACCGAATCTTTCTTGGTGGGTGTCAAAGGTAACCCACTCACAAAATCCATTGTTACTCTTTCCCACTTCCATAGCGGAATCTTTACCGGTTGCGAGAACCTGTAAGGCAATTGATGCTCACTTTAACTCGCTTGCACGCGTCATATTTCCCACAAATTCGGTCACCTCTCGTTTTAATCCGGTGCCACTAAAGTACACCTCTCGCAAGTCTCGATATAACTTATTTCCTCCAGGATGCATGGCACAGAGTCCACCATGAGCCTCTTTTAGGATTGACTGCCTCAATTCAGAGTCCTTAGGAATACAAACTCTTCCATGAAAGCACAGAACTCCCTCAGTGTTCAGTCCAAAATCCTCGTTTTCACCATCCCTAACTTGCTGGAATCGAAGAGCTAATGAGTCGTCTTTCAACTGTTTTTCTTTAACCTACTCAGTCCAAGTAGGCCTTACTTGCAGTTCGGCCAACAAACTTCCATCATCATACAGACTTAATCGTGCGAATAAGGCTCTCAAATCAGTAACAACCCTTCGACTCAACGCATCAGCTACCACATTAGCCTTTCCGGGGTGGTACTCAATCGAACAATCGTAATCCTTAAGCAACTCCACCCATCTTCGTTGCCTAAGGTTCAACTCCTTCTGAGTCAACAAATACTTTAGGCTCTTATGATCTGTATATATGATGTACTTTTCCCCGTATAAGTAATGCCTCCAAATCTTTAACGCAAAGATTACCGCCGCTAATTCCAGATCATGCGTAGGGTAATTCACCTCATGAGTCTTAAGCTGTCGCGACGTATAAGCGACCACCTTACCCTCTTGCATCAGTACGCAACCTAACCCCACATGCGATGCATCGCTGTATACCGTAAAGTCCTTTCCAGACACCGGTTGAATCAACACCGGTGCTTCAGTCAATACCCTTTTTAACTGGTCAAAAGCTTCTTGCTGTTTCTCGGTCCATACAAACGGTACTCCTTTCCTTATGAGTTTGGTCAAAGGTGCTGCCAACACCGAGAAACCCTCCACAAACCTTCGGTAATAACCTGCTAACCCAAGAAAACTCCGAATTTTCGATACCGACCTAGGTGGCTTCCATTCTAACACTGCTTCAATCTTACGAGGGTCCACCTTAATCCCCTCGGTAGAGACCACATGCCCTAGGAAAGTTACCTCCCTCAACCAGAATTCACACTTGCTGAATTTTGCATAGAGTTCATTTTCCCTCAACACTTGCAATACAATACGGAGATACTCATCATGTTTCGTCTCCGTTTCAGAGTATACCAGGATATCATCGATAAATACAACCACGAACCGATCCAAGTAAGGTTGGAATACTCGATTCATTAGATCCATAAAAGCTGCAGGTGCATTCGTCAGTCCAAATGGCATGACCAAGAACTCATAATGTCCATATCGAGTTCAAAATGCTGTCTTATGAATATCCCCTTCTTTTACCCTTAGTTGATGGTATCCAGAACGAAGATCGATTTTGGAGAATACTGAAGCCCTCTAAGTCGATCGAATGATCATCAATCCGGGCGATGGATACTTATTCTTAATCGCCGCTTTGTTCAATCAAGCGATAATCTATGCACATGCGCATTGTTCCATCCTTTTTCTTCACGAACAGGACCAGTGCTCCCCAAGGAGACACACTAGGTCTAATGAAGCCTCTATCCAACAACTCTTGGATTTGAGCTTTCAGTTCCACCAACTCCTTTGGTGCCATTCTATAAGGTGCAATGGATACTGGAGCTGTTCTAGGCAATAAATCAATTCCAAACTCAACTTCTCGATTTGGGGGTAGTCCAGGAAGCTCTTCCGGAAAGACATCCCCAAATTCCTTAACAGTTCTGATGGTATCCACAGTCGAATCTTCAGTCCCAGCTTGGCTCACCAAAGCCAAATATGCCTCCCATCCCTTGCGCATCCACTTCTTAGCCCTTAAGGCCGATACTATATTGGACAAGTAATCCCTACGTTCTCCAATAACCATTACCTCCTCATCATTTACAGTCCTTAACACCATCCTCTTAGCTGCGCAATCCAGAGTTGCCTTATGCTTGGTCAACCAATCTATCCCTAAAATCAGATCGAACTCTTCAAACGGTAACTCCATCAAATCTCCGCAGAAAACCCTACCTTGAATCTCCAACGGTACCTCCCTGAAGAGTTTCTCTACCATAACCGAATGACCTAAAGGACTTACCACAGACACCCCACATACAGTCTCCTCGAAGTGTACACCCAATGCCCCAGAAATGCTATATGCCACATATGAATGAGTTGATCCCAAATCAATCAGAGCAGTATAAGGCACACCATAGATCAGAAACGTACCAGTTATGACATCAGGTGCGTCTCCTTCCTCGCGACGACGAGCAAAGATACACCAAAGCCGGGCCGACGTGCATCGGCGTTGCCATTACCCCCGCCAGTGCGCCACGCCCACGACCATTACCACCGCGACCTTGTCCACGACCTCTTGGCGGCGGCGGTCTATCCTTTATCGGTTGAGCGGGCGCGCACACCCTTTGTTCACCCTCTTGAGCCCGAGCGGTCCTTTTAGGACAATCCTAATCCTATGCTCCTTAGACCCACAACGAAGACAAGCCCCAAAAGACGTTTCCAAAGACTCTCCTTGATGCATTCTACCACAATCTCCACAAGCTTGCGGTCTAGCATGTTCACCGAATCGCTTTTGAACCGGTTCCTCCATCCTAGCTCTCTTAACATTACGATTTGCAAAGACCACCGGTCCAAAGATCTCTCTTGAACCGATTTCGGTCCCTATCGCGATTTTTCCGTTCAGCTTTGTTTCACCTCCTCGCCTATCTTTGCCTTCTCCACTAATGCGGCAAAATCCCGTTCTCTCTGTGGAGCTATGAGTACCCTCGGTTCGTCCCCTAAGACCATTCTCAAACCGGACATCTGCGCTCATATTCGATGGAAACGATGCCCCCAAAGATACCGCTTAATCGTAGAAACTCTCGCCTCATATTCCGCAATGCGCTTATTTCCCCGGTCGATTCGTGAACTCTTTTCTGCGTGCATCCACATAGCTAGCTCCAACATATTTCGCCTTAAATGTCTGCTTGAATAGCTTCCATGATACCCTCTCAGCTGGGGTACCCTCTCTCACGGTAATCCACCATCGATACGCTTCATCCCGCAAAGAATGGCACCGCCTTTTCAGCTCTCTCATTCCCACCGAGCAGTCCAAGTCATCCATAATCCGCCTGTGGCTTCCAACCAAGATTTCGGCCACATTTGGGGCTACTCCGGATACGCCCCTAAAAACCTCACTCTGTTAGCCCGGTCGTTCGGAAATGGACCCCTATTCATGTGCCCAACATTAGCTCCGGCTACCCTTTCCAAGATCCTCAACATGGCCTGAGACAAAGCGTCGTCCCTTGCGGCCCGATCATACGACCCAGTCTCATTTGTCTGAGGCACAAATGTCTCCTCAGCTGGCCTATGCCCTGAGGAGGAAGATTCAGCGACACTCTTCCACGACCACGCCCACGTCCGCGGCCTCGCCACGCATTCCCTTGCACTCATATCAATTTATCTAATTACGAATTTTATGACATTAGTTTCTTCGTTTCCACTTTATTTATTACGAGAATATCTTATGAACAGATAGAGTTTCGAGTGATTTTCGTGCAATCGCAGCTTTAGCTACGGTCTCGCTTTGTAGCCTTATTACTATATTATCCATAGTACTATCTCTAAGGCTCAAGATACTATCTACAAATGTTATTTTCTAGTTCATACAAATATTTAAAATGAAAAAGAACACTTACAGACTTGGTGCCGGGGATTCAGTGTGCCATTTCTTTATCAGTCCCTTTACCATTTCAAAACCCATGTTTTTGTTTATCGAAAATTAAAAAAATTTGATTTGAAAACACCTTTATTTTAAAACTATTTATTTAACCCAGTTAAAAATAGAAAACTTGAGCATCTTCAAAAAAAACTTACCATTTCCAAAAATACCCTTCTTAGGCCTAAGTTTTTGAAAAGATTTTCGGACCCAATCCACAGCCGAGTTGTTGCAACCGGGCTCTGATACCACTAAATGTAACACCCTAAACCCGGCCCAGACGTTACGGCTGAATTCAGCATGCCACATGGGAAAAGTTGCTATTCGTTTCTTCAAAAATCTCTTTCTTAGGTTTAAAAACGTTAATGTTATGGGTTAAGCGAATGGAAGCTGTGCACCGTGTGGAAGCCGTAAAAGAGGAGGTGAGTCTGTTGGACTGCTTAAGTACCAAGCTCTTCCTGGATCCAATCCTAGACATGCACACATCCATTGCCACACTTAAAGCATGTTATGCGTCTACGAAAAATAAATCATGTTTAAGTCTGGTTTAGATATTTATTTACTTTGAAAACATTTATATTGCGGAAGCTTTACACGTCACCAAGATATTTTGAAAACATATAGTTTTTATAAAACGCGTCCTAGTGCTAACCAGTTCAATAATCCATAGTTGAAATAATTTGATGAGCGGCCTTATTACAACCTTAATATAAAAATAATTAAAAAATAAAAGAAGTGCGATCTAATTTAAAAACCAGAATTGTTCTTCATGGCCACTCTGAATCCCGCCCAGCTCCAAGTCCACCATTTAGGGCTCACCTGCAAGGATGGAAAGAAAAGGGGTGAGTTTGGGGAAACTCAGTGTATACAGAAACCCATCCAAAGCCCAAATCAGCTCGAGCCCATTGGGCCTAAGCCCTATTCAGATAACAGTACATAGTGGACCGAAGCCCTTTTCAGAATACAGTAACAAGGCCTTAGCCCTTTTTTAGAACAGTGTGGCCCATCGGCCCAATTCAGTAATACATGTAACAGTAATAACAATGAATGCAATCCCGTTTGGGGAGACTACTCAACCCACCAACCGCTACACTTCCCCGTACCAGCCCTACACTCCATGTGGGGAATATCTCAACCCACCCAACCCTACACTCCACAGTTGCAGCATTGCTGCTCAGTTATCAGTAAAGTGAGGCAAAGCCTCTATCAGTAAGGTGAGGCAAAACCTCCAGTATGTGGATGAACCACTTTAAGCACTTCCTCCATCAATATCTCAAACCCATGCAACATATATATAAGAACATATCATACAAATACAGTATCAATCAATCATGCATTTAGGTCATTTTAAACCCTAGGGGTATATCGGTAATTTTTGCTATTTAGGGGTAAATTCGTAAACTTACACATCTATACAAGTTATTTCAATAACATTTACAGTTAAAGGTAATTTCAAGTCTACCAACTAACTAACAGGCTGATTTGCCCATCTCTTACCCATATTGGTCCGTAAGCCCATTGGGCCCGCTTTTGCCCATCGAAGCCCACTTACCGATGTTCACGTATTTTCGCATGCGAGGCCAACTTACCACTTTGCGATGTCGAGTCTAACCATTAGTCCATGACTTGAGAACATTCGCATACTCACAAGTCCATAAAATACCAAGTTTTCGATTTTTCGGCTTTTACCGATTTGAACAAAGAAAGGGTGTTCAGTACACACCTGTTTGCGACGACTGCTACCGAGATCCCTTACGATGTCCTACAATCGTTTAGCACAGTTTTTATTTACAACCTTCAATCACTAACCCTCAAAAAAATTGCTTAACCAAGAATCGAGCCATATCCCTAGAAAGCCTTTAAATCTTACCTTCCTGCCAAAACCGATAGCTTGCTCCAATCCGATTGCTCCAACGATTTACACCTTCGATCCAACGCTTAGGAAGACTCTAATCATCGAAAGAAATCGTTAATCACAACTCCTAGAGCCTTATGCTCAAATCGACAGCCTCCCTATTTTTAGGGATTTCGACTTTTCCTAATATCGAAAAATAAAACCAAAACTAAGATGATAAGCATTTACCCACTTACCACTCTTTGATTTCTACGTAATCTGATGCAGATTTAACTTCTAAACAGCGGCAGAGTCGAACCCACGAGTCTTTTGAAGATTCGGCTATAAGCCCCTACACCAATGATATTTTCGGCTTTTGGGTGATGAAGAAAATAATGCTGTATGACGATGCCCTTGAAGTAGATTTACCGTTAGGTATTTAGAATTAAGAAAGCTGATTGTAGATTAAATAACACAAAAGAACATAGAAGAAAACCTGACTTGAAGAAATCGGCACAAGCAATGATCACAGGATTTCGGCTTTTTGTGTTTTCGGCAAAGGCGTGATGAACAACAGGCTTGGGGAATAGCTTTGGAAAAGAAAGTGGAGAAAAAGAATAGTAGAGAGGAGGGTTTCGGTTAGGGAGGCACAAAGAAAGAAAAAGAAAATCTTCAGAGAGACTCGAGTAGAAGGAAACGGCACCACAAAAGCCCTAAGTGCCGAATATATCCCCCCTTTGCCGAATTCTCCCTCTTCACTTCCCTAGATTCGGCCAACTCTAAGCTCTCACCCAATCCCTTAAATCTCTCCCCTTATCACTCCTTAATTCAAGCATTTGAACTGATCAGACACTCCTCTAGCAGAATCCCCTTGGACTTCAACACTTACCCTTTCTGCACCTAAAAAAATAATTGCACCTATTTGCCAGCATGGGGAATCGATCCCATGCCTTCCCCCATTGCTCCACACACCACATTTTTAGGAGCTTAGTGGCGTCACCCTTGCCACTTTACCACAGCTCTTTTTGTGATGCAAACTACCCATCACCCTATATAAGGGCCACCTAGCCAAAACCCCTGACTCTTAAATCCAAAACTTCAAAAATCCAACCGGGTTTTGGCCAACACATAGGCCTTCCACAAGCCCATTCCTATACTTAGAATATTAATTTCTCATTCAAATACAAAAATTTTAAAACTTAACCAAAATATTAAAACCCACAAATAAATCCGAAAAAATCGGGATGTTACAGTCACTCCTATACGTCGAACTTGAATACTACTGCTCATTTAGCATTTGAATAGTTTGATACATCTTATTGGCAATCCTTATTTTAGGTACATAATGACAAATACGATAAGTAAGACCAAGGTACTTGTCCCCTCCTCTAAAAGGCAAAAAATAGCAAGTGCATCTTTGTCTTTGGCTTAGACCATGACCACCAAATACCTATTTTTCCAATTCAGTCCAGGTCTATATGAGGACCAATACCAGCAATTGAAGGAGCGACACTTAGGAGTGGGTCGATGCATTGATTGGGATGCCCTATAGGCAGTCAATTTGTTTGCCTGAGTCTGTGTATTGATCGACACAACACTATGAGACTAGTTCCTTACCATTATGGAGCCTACTTATGCAGAACTCACACTAGAGTTCTGCTCTACCTTTTTTTTAAAAAAAACCAATTATATCACGGTGGGACGAGGCTCGCACTATTTTATTCCAACTAGGGGGCACGACGCATTACTTGAGCATCTCGGGTTTTGGAGCTGCACTCAGATTATATTCTGACGAGTTCATGAGTACTCCCGAGTTCACAACACTTTCCAGGCACGTCCATCGATCGGCTCCACACTGCTGGTTCGATATTACCGAAATTGATTTGCCATAGAACCTGAGTCAGACGAAGGTAACATGTTTACCTCTTGCTTTATGATACATCCATGTCATATTGGCACACACAGTGACGAGACGAAAAGAAAGCACGGGGGTTATAATTATCGTAGACACATATTTTTTATAAAGGATGGATAAGTGTCACCTGATTGATGTGGCATATTTTGTAGCTCGCTGTTGTCGTCACAAGTTGGATTCGCACATAAAGGGACCAATCTGTATGGGTCCCTATGTAACTCGTCTAGCGAGGTATTTTGGACTTTTCGATACTCCGGAGTAGTCCTCCTCCTTGAGTCTAGTCGAATAGATGGTTCCCCAGGGATTGATTATTATGAACTACATGTGGATGATTCGTCGTCAGCCCAAATTTGGTCCAAACTGGTTTACATTACTTTGTCCGGATCCGCAAGATAAGCATAAGGAGCTTCTAGACGATAACCCACCTAGACATGCATACCCGTCTCGACCCATTCCTCCTCTAGTAATTTTGCAGCTGCACATACTGTAAAGCTTGAGGACATATATTGCACACAGCAAAAACAGTCAAAGCAAGTCAATCGCTTACAGCAGTAGTAAGATCGTCTGAAGGCATATTTACTGCAGTTGTGCTAGCACTTTCATCTTTCGTCACCAGTTCGCACAACTAACCTAGAGCCTCTCGATCATGATATTCCTCGC
Organism: Gossypium anomalum; assembly: GCA_025698475.1. Taxonomy (NCBI): domain Eukaryota; kingdom Viridiplantae; phylum Streptophyta; class Magnoliopsida; order Malvales; family Malvaceae; genus Gossypium; species Gossypium anomalum. Next base: position 27,616,015 of record CM046966.1, read on the forward strand.
GATGTCGATTAGTGATTCTACCTAGTTTTATCTTTTATTTATCATTCTTTTTATTTTTTTTGTTCTTTTTTTATTGTTATTTGTTTTTGTTTTTTTTCAGATTGTTATATTTTTGATGCACTTTATTGTTTTTGTTATTTCAATTGTTTTTTTTTGTTTTGTTTATTTTGTTACTTTTTTATCTTATTTTACTTTTTTCTATTTTCTTATTACTATGCATGGAATCATGTAATTAATTTAGGATCTCCTATGTTTTCAGATTTCACTATCTCGGCCCATTCATCCAAATTTAGGGCAGTTCCAATTCTCTTCCTCCCTTTTTTATGATACTTTGCTTATTGTGATTAATTCTGTTTGTACATTGAGGGCAATGTACATCTTAAGTGTGGGGAGAATTTTATATGTTATGTGATATAGTCATTGAATTGTTGTTTGTGTTTAAATAATTTCCTTAAGTCTTACATTAGAGTTAATTTTTCTAATTTTAAAGTTTTTATTGTTCTGTTTGGGATTAATTTGTGGATTTTTATGCTTGGTGTTATTTATACTTTAAGACATGAGAGAGTCAAGCATGATAAGTCGTTTTCAGAAAACTATTATTTTAGGTTGTCTCTCTGAAAAGAAGCATTATCTTAAATTTTAAATTTATAAGTTTGACATCAAAACCATAATTTTTTTGTGAGCTTTTTAGCCTACAGAGCATTTACTTTTTCGTGCTCATTTTATTTTGGTTGTGAGTATATCAACTAGATTTGTTATTCTAGAACTTGTTTCGGTTATACATGTCGAGACCACATTATCGATTTAATATACTGAGATGATAGAGGTACTTAGGGTTTAACCTTTAAACAGTTTACCTATTGTATTATCCCCTAGTAAACCCCATTGATACTAATCCATTTTTTTACTTATCACTCATTCATGTTAACCTGAAAACCACATTAATTTTGTAAATCACCCTTTTTTGTTGACTCCCTTTTTGTCGAGATTCAATTTGGTTAGTTGCTTCACTATGATTTATCATTTGTATTACCAAATTTCTCTTTGTTCTAAAAAAACCAAAAAAAAAAAGGAAAAAAATTGAGTGATCTTGATTAATTGAGAAATTCACATTTAGGTTATAAACCTTACTATCTTATTTGAGCTTGAATCGTTACTCTCACTTTTTGTATAAAAGCTCACATCTACTCTTTATTTCAAATTGATGTAAATTCTTTTAATTCAGTAGTTGATTCTTTTGGTTTGGTAACATATCAATTCGACTCTCGATTGTAAACACCTTTTATGACATTTTTCGTACCCTTAACCTAAGCCCCGTTACAACCTCGTAAGACCTCTTGATTGGTGTGTCATCTCATTTCTATTGTTGTGGAGATTTGATTTTTAAACGAGCCTATGATAATAACACTTCTTGTTTGACTATTGAGTGCACATTACTTAAACTTTAAACACCTTGAGTGCTTTGAGTGAACCTTAGTGAGGGTGTTAATTCTTGTTGAGTTTGAATTTCAGGTAATTATTGAGATAGGAGAGACACATATTTTAAAGTCTTAAAATTTTCTACTTGGATTGCTTGTGCTTTGTAGTGTCATTTTAGTTTAAATTTTCAATGCATAATTATTTGTAGATTACCCTAACACATTGTCGATGAAAATAATAAATTAAGGGAAGTTAACATGTTTTAACCTCATTCTTAACGCGTTTTGGGTTAACCTCATTCTTAACCCCAATGCTTAAAAAAGCACTTGAGAGCAAAAGGAGTGAAAAAATGATCGAAAACTGGAGCATCAAAGCAAGTTGAAGCAGCCACACAAGCTACACCTTTTCATACGGTCAAACCACACGGGTGTGTGATAGACCATGTCAATTTCACAGGATTGCAAATTGAACAACAGAAAATCACAATTTTTAGGTTTTTCAGGCATTCTAATATGTATATATGACAAAAAATAAAAATATATGATAGGGGCGTCAAATAAACTCAAGAAAAAAACTCGATAAATACCATTAAAGTCGACTTTGAAGCAAATTTCCATCAAGATTGAAGATTCCTAGTTGATTTCTTAGGAAGTTATCATGAGTTTCTTTTATTCTTTCAGTTATACTGTATATTTGATTTTTCTCTTTTCGAGCATGAACTAATTTTCTAAATACATATGGGAGATAAACCCTCCAATGAATTATTCGTTTGATTTCTATTTTACACAATAAATACTTAGTTTCTTGTTATCAATTATGTGTGCTTAATTCTTGGTTTGATATTTCTAGAGTATTAATCCATGTTCTATGTGCTTAAATCGGTGGTTGAAGAAAACTTGTTTAAGATTAGATCTTGCGTAATTGAGTAGAATTGCATACAATCCAGGGGAATCCATAGCACGAGTTAGTGTGATAATAGGGGTTTTAATTAGAAAGAAATTTCAATTAATCAACCTAGAGTGAGTTGCTCTTATAATCAAAAGAGATATTAACATAATTTAGAAATTTCTATGAATTAAAGTGCTAAGTAAGAAAATTGCGTAATTTAGATTAATAGTGACAAATGAAATCTAGGCAGATTTTTTCTTGGGTATTGTTTCGTTTCTTGGTTGTTATTCGATTCTTTTCTCATTTTGTTCTTTGTCGCGTTTGTTAGTTAATTAAATTAGTTAATATTAGTTTTAATTAATCATTTAAATTATTCGGTTAAGTAATAGAAAAACAATAATTACTAGTATTTGTAGTCTTTCGTGGAAACGATATATTTACTCATTATAACAATAATATTAATTGATAAATATATTTAACTTAGTCAAATTTTTTATTAATTTCGTCACCATCAATTACAAATATTTTTTGGAAATATAAAATTTATAATGGATAAATATCGCTGTCTAAAAATATAAGAATTCTAGTTATGTTAATATTGCGGTTGACGTTGTAGGCCCAGCCCACGTGATGCGTGTACAATGTGGCCATATTTGTAGAAAAAATTAAAATGGCAAATCAGTAAGAATAGAAAGATCCTTGAGAGAACGCCCCTCACACCTCAACTTTCAGTTCGCTCCAAAGTCCAAACGAGTAACGGGTGAGCCAACCTTTTTTTCTTTTTATCTCATTTATTTCTTGCTCTTCGGTTTCCGCTCTTAAATAATACAAATTCTTCTACGCCACCTGACTCACTGAGTAAAGGAAACAATAACCGAAATGGTCTTGGACTCGGAGCTAATCGCCCGACTCTGGGAGTTCTTGGGTGAATCGGACCTCAACACCACAACTACAGCAATCGTGCGGCGGAGATTGGAGGAAGATTTCGGTATTGATTTGACGGACAGGAAGAAGTTTATTAGGGAACAGGTCGATTTATATCTCCAAAACCAGTTCGAAAATGCCGAAGAACAACAACAACAAGAACAAAATGAAGATAATCAGACGGATAAGATTAAATCAGAGGAAACCGACGGCTCTGATTCGGACGACGAAGAGGAGGAGCAGGAAAGAGCGAAGAACAAAAAGGCTACCTCAAAGAAACGGTCAGTTATTATTAATGATTTAGTAATTATACTAAATTTTACGCAATAGAAATTAAAGGGAATGCACGTTACTGTTTTTCTTTTTGAAAAGATTTAGAGAATGCTTTGTTTAGAAGTTAATTGTGAGGTTACGTTGCTTATGGTTATGCTTTAGCTTTAACGGTGTGCTATGTTTTTTCTTTTAATTTTTTTTTAAATTTTTTAACAATGCATGTTTAATCGGAGAAAATGTTTTGAATGGAGAAATTTGACAAAGGCTGTTTGTATTTAATCTGAACAGGTTTTTAATTTAAATCCAACTCAGTGAGTCATTGCCGTGGAAGTCATCTTACAAGGTTGATTAATCATAGTTCTGCAAATAAAAGAAAAATAATAACGATAATGATGCGATTTCTTTTTCTTTTCCTTTTTATGTCTCAAAAAAGTGAAGGAGACATATGTCTCTCGGATTCTATTTTTACTTTTAGAAACATGATATTTCTTAAAATTTCCCCAATTTTGATTTGGAAAAAGCTTAAGCAAATATATTTTGCCAATGAGGCCTTGTTGGCAAAGGCTGAGGTGTTGGGTCCTTGAGTACCTAAGTTTGAGTCTCCAGTCCCACCATGCACAGTTGCCATCTGTGGGTTTTGTCTGGTTATATACTAGTTCTTTTCCGTTTGTGCTTTGTGTTGATTTAATTCTACTTTATAGTTGCTCGGTATGTATTTGTTGTACTAGATATGTACTCTATTTGTACTTCTAAACTCTCAAAAAAAGGTTTTGGAGCTTTGACCAACTGTAATGAATTGCTTAACAATGAAATTGTTTGAAAATGCTTTAAATATGATCTCACCAGGCAATTTGATTTCCAAGTTCATGTGTTCTTATTTGTCCTTTGACGCAATTGATCTTATGGAAACATTTTTTTCCTCTTGTACCCCTTTGTCTTATAAGTTATAGTAAGATATTTGCTCTTCACCTGGAAACAATCCCTTTCAATTTGTGGTGCTGCTACATAAATTTTAAAGAAGAAAGTTGTGTTGTGTTGACTGCAATGCTTTAAAACAACTGCAAGCTACTATATGTTCTCTCATTGTGGTTTAAATTTGGCCTCTAGAACAAGAAACATGGGTCCCTTTCTGCTTAGTGGTATGTGTGTTTAAACTCAGGTTATGTTATACAAATATTATGCCCATAAGTTGCAGTATTTTTGTTCCTTCCTTCTTTTTCGTGACTTAATCTGTTTAATTAGACTCTTGAAGATTCTCGACAATCTAAATTTGCATGTTCTCATTCTTTGATGTTTTGGGGCTGAGAAGAAGGAAATAGGTGAACTTGAATTGTAATAAATGCTGACTCCATATTCTCCTTTCTAACAGGATAAGATTAGTTTTTCCTAAGGATGTCTTCCAGGTTGCTTTCAATGATTTCTTATCTAAGTTGCATTAAGTCTTACATGTTGGACAGACTTCTTGCTTCACTTTTGAACCAATAATATATTGTTTTGTAATATTAGCTAACAACAATTGCTGCTCTACCACCCGAGTGGCAGGACTCAATGAGTGGCTTTTGATAAAGCTTAAACATTTTCGTTTCATGTGGAACGGTGAGCATATTTTAATGTGAGTTTTGCGTGAATTGTTGATATTGCACCAGCAGCTTAGAGTCTCTCTCAGATTTTGCTTAGAGCATCCATAGAATATACCTACACTAAGACTTTCTGTTTTACGCTGTCTTGCAAGCTTTGGAGTTTAGTAGGGCACTTAATTAGTGATTGCAATTGCCATCAATCTATAGTTGTTAGTTTATGAATTTATTGTTGTTTCATTCTATAATATAGGTCAAAAGGAGTCAATAGTGAAGGTAAGAGAAGAGGAGGTGGTTTTAACAAAGTAAGCAGACTTTCCCCACAACTTCAGGAACTTTTAGGAGTCCCTGAAATGGCGAGGACTGAGGTAACTTAAAAATATCTTGAAATTTCTTTTCATTTTCTTCTTTGTTAATTTCATGATTAAGTCAAGGAGCTGCTTTGTTCTAAACTTTCTGTTTTATAATGGTGCTAGGTAGTCAAGCAAATGTGGGTTTATATTAGAGAGAAAAATTTGCAAGACCCAGTTAACAAGAAAAATATAATTTGTGACAAGCCATTGCATGCACTTTTTGGTGTTGAATCCATTGACATGTTTCAAATGAACAAAGCCCTGTCAAAGCACATCTTGCCCTTGGATTCAGACGAAGGTAAATAACCTATCTGTCCCTTCTACCATTTTGCTTTTGTTAAACTATTTTTGATAATGTCAATTATATTAGATTTTGGGCTCAAACTATACTCTTTTGAAACTTGTAAGTAAAAACTGCTGACTCCTACAGAATTGGCTAGTAACTGGGAATTGTACTGGAAATCAGAAAAAACAATTATTAATTGTAAATTTTTAACGTCACTCTCTCTCTTTCTCAGGAAACCGGGGCCTTGAATAAGTAAATAAATGAAGAATACTTTTGTTTCTTGAGCCATATGCTGCAAATGTCTTGTAACTCAAACCTATCTTTTATCTAATATGATGTGCTGAATTTGTTTCAGTCAAGTCAATGGAGAGGGAAAAACCAAGAAAGCATGAGAGAGAAGAAGGTATGGATAGGAAATGACTAAATTAAGGTCTTCTCAAGAACTTATTTTGCATTGATAATTTGATATGTGAGGAGTATGTCTCACGCTCACAGCTTGTCTACCATTGTACTATTAGCAATACCTTGCACCTCAGGATTTGATTTTTCTTAATTAAATTGAGGAAAAATAGTTTTGTTTCTTGTGCAATATGCTGGTATAACTTGAACCTACCTATTATCTAATATATGTGCTAAATTTACCTATATCGGCTTTCATGTTATTGTTGTTCCAGTCAAGTCAATGGAGAAGGAAAAGCCAAGAAAGCATGAGAGAGAAGAAGGTATGGATAGTAAATGACTAAATTAATGTCCTCTATACAGGACTTGTTTTGCATTGATACGAGGAGTTAGAATGCCTTATGCTTCCATCTTGTCTACCATTGTACCATTAGCAATACCTTTCACCTGAACATTTGCTCCCCACTATTGCACGGTTCATAAAAAGGTCTTTTTACTGTTGTATCTCGAAAGAATGCTCTCTTTAAGTGATGTTGCCAGAGATACTGTTTTGCAGCTAATTCTGGCTTTGCCGCATCCATTTAGATACAGTCAGAATGTTGCTCTTTATGCCCTTTTTGTTCACGTATTACTTTATATGCATCCTAAACACGTTTTGAATCAGGTTTCCACCAGTTATTATTACATGTTTTGTCTAATCCTTAACCCTGCAATGTGATGATCCCTGAAACCTTTATTTCATTCTTGTGCATGCACGTATCTCACTATTTTCAAAATTATTGGTTCTTACTATTTCCGTTGCTGTCCATTTTGGTCCTTTCAGATCCAGATGAAGCAAAAGGAAAGGAAAAGCGACAGAAGGGATTTCTTGCTCCTCTTCAACTTTCAGATGCTCTGGTAAAATTTCTTGGTACTGGAGAAAATGAGCTTACACGGGCTGTCGTGATCAAGAGAATGTGGGATTACATAAAAGAAAATAACCTCCAGGTATATCATTTGCCCACCCTGCAAAATAATATAGCAATATTTATATACCACAGTAGTGAGTAGCAATGTTCTAGTCATCATTCATAACTGCATTAAAACACTAGGTTTGTAAAATAACAAGAAAATTTATATTCTAAACATAGCATTGGTTTAATGAAGGATCCAGCTGACAAGAGGAAAGTAATATGTGACGAGAAGCTGAAAGAGCTGTTCGAGGTTGAAACCTTCCATGGGTTCACAGTTACAAAACTCTTGGCTGCTCATTTTCTCAAGAGTTGAGCTGACCAGACCAGACCAGACCAGAGCTGGGTTTTTGTAATTGTAAGAGAAACAAGGGATTCCATTAATTGTTTTATTAGTTGAGGCCTTGCGTTTTATTAATTTAAGGTACAGAGTTGTTTGGTTGACAAACATACAACCGATCAGTAGCTACAGCTGAAGTTTTTATAACTTGTTTCAAAGTTCCAACAGGAAAATAAACTGTCAAATTCAATTTGTTTAGAGCTCAAGTTTTATAAGATTAACTTGCTTCAAATTTAAATAGGGATATAAACTGTTAAATTCATTTTGTTTAGAGCATCAAATAAATAATAAAAATACGAATAATTTTAGATTTGGAGCTCAAATTAATTCATATATTAATATCAGCAAGGGAATTATCATTATGTACGACCATTACATTTGCTCACTCTTCTTTGAAATTTTATTATTTGAGGGTTTTGATGGAAATATTTTTTGAAAACTAATTTTATTAAAAGCAATGATCTTTCTATATAAAAATTTGGATAAGTTTAGGTGATTTGAGTTACAATTTTGCATGATGATTAAAGTATTTCTTGAGTAAATTTTTTGTTTGTATTTCATATTAATTTGGATAATATGATGCATCTAAGTATTATTGATTCTTTTAAAAAAATCAAATATTTTAAACTTCAAATCCAAAACTTAATTAAACAATTTCAACCACGGACCTTAACTTTTAATAAAAAAATTTGTTCTGAACTTTAACTAGAAATATAATAGAAGACCCGATCAAATCCGACCCAACCTTAATTTACTTTAATTGTTTTATTTTTATTTTTATTTTTATTTTGAAGCAAATAAGATTACATTTTTTAACTTCTTTATTTTTTATTTTAAAATATTTATTTATTGAAAACAAAAACTTAATATATACATATATTAAGAGCATTTTTGTAAATATCTTGGGAAGAGGTGGATTTACCTCAAACCCAACCCCAACCCGGCTAATTTTCCTAATTTCACTTGGCTCGACTCACCCTAAACCTAATTTTCCAAAAAAAAAAAAAATCTAACCCAAGCAGATCAAATCGAATTGAAACCATAAAATTCTATTCCAACAATATCAATCAAATAACAATGGAAGAGGCTGCCAAAGTAGAGAATGAGAAAAGAAGATTTAGTGCAACTTTTTTTATATTCTTTATGTCCATTTTACAATGTTCAGGGTTCGTAGTTGCCCCTTTCAACAATGTCATATTCAAGGTTTGAACTTAAGTCATCCACTTGAAAGTGCAATGTGCCTTACCATTACATCCAACCACTTATTGATAGATTGAGTGCAATTTTTTGAACTTTTAGAAATTAATGTTTATTGATTATATCATTCCTTCTTTAATAATATATATAATTTGAAAATCATGTCATATTGAATTGGGGTATACCATTTATATTTTAGTCGAGATTGGGTCGATTTCAACATATGGTTCCATTATATAGAGTCAGGCCAGGGTGAGAAAAAAACCGTCCTATATCATTTCGTTGTCATCTCTAGCTTTTTCTCTCATATTCCTAGGCTTCAAATCTCACTCCCTTCCCTTCACTTTCTACATAAAACCTTCCCTCCCTTTTACCTAACACCATTTCATCCTATTTTAAATTTTAGGATAAACTATACTATTAGTCATTAAATTATAGGTAAAGTTTTTATTTTGACTCTTCAATTAAAAAATATAATTTAATCTCTGAATTATTCAAAAAAGTTGATATAATTTTATAATGTTTGAATTTTAACTAAATTCTTAATGCATACAATACTATAAACATGAAAAAATAATCAGCTATTGGGAACAATTCCTTAAGGCAGGTAGGTTCCTGCTTGTATCCTCTCTTCGCTACCATTATCCACTTCAATAACCATTGCCCTTTCTCTTAGGTGAAGGATGTCAGTTACCAAACTTCGTGGTTTCATATTTAAGGAAATATAAAAATTATTAACATTATTTAAAATAAAGGGATAATGAATAACAAAAAAAAGTTTTAACACTTACTCTTAGAATGTTTAATATGATATTTGAACTTAATTTCTGTTCACCAATTTAGTACCTTCCTCTAACAATGTTAAGTACTTACAAAAATTGCCATGTGGACCATTTAAGGAGTGTCATGTATTAATATGATAAGAGGAAAAAGTTCAATGAGCATGAAAGAGGAACCAACATTTAATTTTCTTTTTTTCAAGGCAAAAATATTAAATAAACATAAATAAAATACATATATTAAAAAATTAATTAATTAATTTTACACTTTTAACTTAAATTTTTTAAAAAAAAAACTCATTTGTATCTTTTCTCTTCCTCTTTTATTTTGTTTTTATAGAACTTGATTAAATTTTTTGTTTACTATTACCGTTTGTTGTCGGATGACAGAAAGCTCTGACAGATAGCCCAAAGTCTCCTCTATTTCTTATGCAACTTGATTTTTCAAAAGCAACCTCAAAACTTTCCCAAAAATCCCAAATTTTTGGGTTCTTCAAATTTCGATATTGTGGTTTCAACAATAGATAAGCTCAATTTCGACATATGCTCTTCTTTGCCTGGAGTTGCACTTGTGATTTTGGAACCTCATTTCCGTAAATCGGGTCCGTAAGGTGTTGGTATAAAATTTTATCAAAGTTTAGTCCTTTAATTTTGTTTATTAATTGCTTAATTAAGGTGTAGAGACTAAATTGTAAAAGTCTTATCGCTATAAGTTTTTAATTGGCAAAAGACTTAGGGACTTAATTTACAATTAGTCAAAGGTCCAAAATAACAATTAAACCAATTTCTAATATATGTTAATGGACGTTGGTGGATTAGAATATTAAAATGTGATTACCAAGTTAAAAATTAAGATTAATTAAAATAAAACAAATTATTAATTATGGTATAAAGCCATTTTCGGTGGAAAGAAAGAGAGAATTCTCTTCTTCTTCATCCTTCAAACCACCCACCATGAAAGAAATATGAAGCTTCAATGGTTTCAACTTTCAGGAACTAATTAGGTATTGTAATTAAGTCATTTTCTTGTAATTTTTATGTTTTTGAAGTCATGGGAGCTTGATTTAGTTAGCCCATGTACCAATTTGTAAAACCGTTGAAGTTTTTGAAAGTTGTCATTGTTGATTTTTTTAAAGATTTTGGTGTTAAATTGATAGATTTTAAGCTTAAATATGAAAAAAGACTAAATTGTAATGAGTAATTGTTAGTTTTTGTACATAACGATTAAAGTGAATAAATTATGAAATTATGTAATAATAGATATTAGAGGGTCTATAACAACCCGTTTTCAGTGAAATCAGAACAGTGGTTCCAGAACCACAAATCCGAGTCCGTAAGGAAAATTATTTTAATATAATTGCATGGTCTGCATTATGATAGAATGTCGTATAAAAATTTCGTTAAGAAAATTTTACTGATTACATGTCTAATTTGATAAATGACCATATTGCATAAAATGTAAAAGTTGAGTTCTAGTAGCTATAAGTATTAAATAGCTATGGAATTCAAAATTTGAGGCCCTTATATAGCAAATAGACCATTAAGAGGGGTTAGTAGATAAGTATGATGATTCATCCATGGAAATTTAAGAAAAGAAAAGAACTAAATTGGAAAGTAAATAAATAAAAGATGATAAATAAAATAAATATCTAATATCATCATTTTATATCATCTTTCCCAATTCAAAGACATGGAAACCCTAGTTTTTGGGTGTTGAGTTCAAGCAAGTTGTTTTGGCTCAATTAGGTATGGATTATTGTCTCGTTTTTAATAATTTTTATTTTTCCGAGATCGTAATAGCTTAATCTAGCTATCTCGGGGATTAATTTGTAAAGTTATTAAAGTATTAAAGTTTTTCTATGGATGAATATGCATGAATTATGAAATTTATGGTAGAAAATGAAAGGTTGTTAATAGATAAACAACTTTTGTAAAGTGAATTTTGATGAAATTGTGATTTATAGACTAAATTGTAAAAATGTAAAATTTATAGAAAAATTCTAAATTTTATGATTACTTGGGTTGTAAATGTTACATGTAAAAACTGGTTAAGTTTGGAATAAGGATTAAATTGCATGAATTTTATTTTCCGAGCCTAGGGATGAAATCATAATTAAATAAAAATATATGGGCAAAATGGTAATTTTGCCTAAGATGTGAATTGGATTGAGTTGAATGTGAGTTTTCTTAAATTGAGTTAATTTACTCGTATAGATCCGGATAGACCTAGTTCGGAATTGGATCGGGAAAAACAAAAAGTATCGGAATAATAATCTACGAACACGAACATTGGCTTCCTTTGGATTCATATCGCGCACAGTGCGTTGAAAATTTTGTGTTGAAAAATCATTCTCACTGCACCACGGTCGCGTTGGGATCTTTTTTGGAACAAATTGCGCGATTACAAAGCGTCTTTGCCTTCGATATGGAAATTTTGATGGTGCTAAAAGCTCAAGTCAACCCACTGAGGGCAATAGGTAATTTTAAAAGACAAAAATACCTATGCTTTTATTTATTATTTTTAAATTGATTAAAATATTTATAATAAAATATTTTATCAAATATTTATTATTTTACTATTTTATCATTTTATTTAATAAATAATTTAAATTGATTATATAATTTATTAAAATATTTATAATAAAATATTGGAAGATAAATTTTAATATTTTATTAAATATATTTATAAATTCACATATTTTAATAATTTTAGAAAAGTAAAATAATTTAAAAACTTCTATTATATATCAATTCTAACCTGATGTCTTTAATAGTAATTTTTTATTCTCACCTCACCGCTACAGCTGCGTTTGAATCCAAACACACACTCCACTATTGTTTCTAATCTCACCGCTACAATATCTAATCTCACCGCTACAGTAACTAATCTCACCGCCACCGTTGTTTTTAACCTCACCGGAGGTAAACACTCCGCCCATCCAAACTAAGCCATTGTCGAGGTAAGTTCGTGTAACTAAATTTTATAATTATATGTTTGAATTGAATGTTGTGTATGTGATTGTATTATTGACATGTATGAGATTCAGTCACATATCCGAAAATGTCTGACAAGTATCAAATCCTATTTGAATAAATAAAATTCGATGGATCCAAGGTTCCTGAATTGGTTGTGGTCCTGCATGTGTTGCAAACACACCATATCTCAAAAGAGTGTCTCGTTATTAGCTCTCATGAGCATCCCGATTATGGCCCTCTCGAGCTTTCCGTTATATGGTTCTTACTAGCTTCTCGTTAATAGCTCTTCGGAGCATCCCGATTGGTTATGATTCTGCATGTGTTATAGACACACCACAGCTCTTATGAGCGTTCCGATTAAAAGCTCTTTGTGAGTTTCCTGATTAATGGCTCTCCGGAGCTTCCCGATATGGCTTGCTTGAACTTCTCGATATATGGCTATCCGAAGCTTCCCGTTAATGGTTCTTCGGAGCTACCTGTTATTGGCTCGCATGAGCTTCCCGTTATACAACCCGAATAAGCTTCCCGTTACATGGCTCACATGAGCTTCCTGTTATATGGCTCAAGAGAGGGCTTCCTGATTATGTGCTCTAATGAGCACCCCCGAATATGAATTGATGGATTTCAGATTCGTACACTTCATGTGTACCACCCTTGTATCCATCGATATTTTAAATGATTCAACAGGCAAAGTTCCGATATGAGATTATATGAATTCAAGGTGAATTACTATGAGAAATACTTGAAATACAAAGATATGATATGTACAGGTTCATGGACAATTGAGGTGATAAATACATGTATGTGGAAATTGAATATTGATGAGCTCATTCATGTTTCTTGGTATTTATGTAAATTACATATCTAACTTGCTTGATGAGGATATGTGTTTAGGCAAATGGCCAAATTGGCTTAAGCATTAAATGCTTATTTTGTTTTATTTTCCTCTGTTCTATAGTAATTTGGAAGCTCGTTGGGTTGGAAGCTTAGTGGAGATATGGTCACACTATCCATCAGCTCAACTCGATATATTTAGCAAACTAAATTTGGTTATAATGGCATGTATAGGTTAATTAGCCAATGTTGGCACATACATGTTTGGTTGTAACTAGCCATTTGAAATGGCTAGTGATTAATATATTTTGATTTATTTATGAGTATCTTTATCTAGTTAATGTGTATGGTAAAATGATTGAAGTAGAAGTGAGAATGGATTATGCATATGAATATTTGATCAAATAGGTAAATAAGTAAGTTTGTATACTTGGTTATTTGAGGTATTATATAATGCATAAGACTTGAATTTGGCTTGGTTTAAATGTCTTGGATTGGCTTGTGAATATGTTAAAATGTTAATGTAGGTGGAAAGCAAATTTGGGTGAGAAATATGGCTTGAAAATAGCCCTATTTCGTCCACACGGGTAGAGACACGGGCGTGTGTCTCAGCCATGTGTGACACACGGCCTGGCCCACGGGCGTGTGAATTGGTCGTGTGTCCCCTGCATCCTTTAAATTGCAAAACAAAATGCTCAGAAATTTTCATACGGCCTGGCACACGGGCGTGTGACTTGGCCATGTGACCCAAGTTAGAGAGTTACATTGTAACACCCCCAAACCCGTATCCATCCCCGGAGTAGGGTTACAGAATATTACCAACCAATCAAAGCATTTAACAACCAATTCATAAGTAATCATAAGCATATTCTTATAACTCAATTTACATCACATTTGTAGCGACATAAAAATTTGCTTTCGGTCGCTAAATTATGGCGATTTATTGAGAGATTGAAAATTGAAGTTTGATTTTAAAATAAAGAGGGGAGTCGCCACCGATCTTTTTTCTAGGTGTGATTGGACACCTATTAGATTTCTTTTTTCTTTAAAAACGAGAAAAAGGCCGAGTTAAGGTCTACGTTAAAAGCTAGAGAAAAATTAGGGTTCGGGAGTCGGTTACGCCCGAGGAAGGTATTAGTACCCTCGCGACGCCCAAAAATTGGTATCTCATAAACACGTGTTGTCTTGGTTTTCAAAAATACGAGTTCAATGTAAAATTTAATCGTAATCCGATTAAAAAGACGAGAAATTTTGGTTTATTCCGATTTTTGAGAAGGGTATTTCGCTTTAACACGAGTCAATTGACGTTTAACCAACATAGCGATGAACTCGATGACTTAATGTTAAATCGGTATATTGCCTTGATTATTGAAATTAATTAGCAAAACAAGGATATGATTTCGAAATAATGCAAGACATAATTGATTAAGAGAGGCAAATGAAAAGGCTCGTTATATATTGAAACTAATACCAAACATAACCATAATATTAAAAATAATAACCGTGCATGCAAGATTAAGTGTGATAATAGTATTGAATTAAAGAACACAAAGAGAATACAATGAATATACTCATCAAGATAATTAAGAGTATATATGCAAAGTATGTATATATATATATAAATAGCATTAGTGTTAGAATATACTATATATGGTGTTTGAAGTATATACATGAAATAGTAAAAATACGTAACTAGCAATGATAAAATATCTACATAATGTATACATATATATATAAAAAATGCAATATATTTAAAAAAAGGGTATACATATATATATACATATGATAAAATAAATGTATTAATATTAAATATAATAAGGGTACAAAATAAGCATATACATAATATATACGTAACGTGGTACTAAGGATATATATATATATACAATACAGTATTTAAAAAATATATACATAATATAAAAATATAATATTTAAAGGGTATACATGAAATGGTATATAAATATGTACATGGAAATGTATAAGAAATATATAACTAGTAATATTAAAAATATATGTGTAATAATATGTATAAAATATAATATTAAAAACTTATATAAATAACATAAATAAAAACATATATAATATAATATTAAAACATTTACATAACATACGTATTAGAAACGAATAACGAATAATAATAGTAATAATAATATTAGAAATAATAATGAAGTATATAAAAAAGCAAATATAATAAAGATATTAAAACAAAGTAATAAAAAAAGATACTATATATATATGTACGTACATAATAAATATACTCTAATGTATAATAATAATAACAATACGTTTTATAATAATAGTATAGAATAATGATAATGTTACTTATTAGGGAATAATAATAGAATAATATAATAACACTAAAACAATTAATCCAATTACAATATTGAGTATAATAAACGGGATTAAAATGAATCTAAAACAAAAGCTCAGGGCCAATTTGAAAAATAATGAAGGACCAAATGCGAACGCGCAGGAGAGGATAGGGATCGATAGAGAAAATATTCCCACTTCAAAATGACGCAGTTCACATGGGGACTAAAATGGAACGTAAATTAAATTCTGGGGAAAAATCGAAAAAAAAGGAAAAAATATAATAGGACCACATTAAGACAGCCTCAAAAGCGGAAGGACCAAGGGCGCAAATAGACCCTTGGTCCAAAAACACGCGGATCCTAGGCTTCCTTGGGTCGGGTCTCGGTCGAGAGGCAAAACGACGTCGTTTTGGCCTCTAAACTCCACACATCAAAACAGCGCTGCTTTCCTTTGCTTATAAAAGTAAAAAAAATTTCTAAAAAATCATTTTCCTCTTGTTTCTGAAAAAAAAAAAGTTTTCTCTCTCTCTCTCCAACCGAAGCCAAAGTTTGGCAAGGGACCCCTGCCGTCGATAACCATCAGTCAGCTGCGTACTACAATGGTGGAGCTTAAAAACCCCTTCTTTTTCGGTCGATTCAAAAACTAGGTGAGTTTTTACGATTTTTGTACGTATATTTTGACGTATTTGAGTATGTATGCAACAGATTCGAAACTAAGGAAAAAAGAAATAAGGAAAGTAAAAGACCTTAATAACTCGATTCTTGATCTGATGTTTCGCTTTCGATTTTTTTTTCCTAAATCTAAGCTTTTTGTATTCTTTTTGTATGAACTGTCCACCCTTTTTCAAGGCTTCAAATTGGCTTATATAGCCTTTGTACAAATCTGTTTATTCTATCTTAGTTGCTGTTGCGTGTCTCTCTTGTTTTGCAGGTGATGGTTGATCGACGGAGCGGCGGAGCAGGCTTTGGCAGAGGGTAGGTACCCGAAAGTCAAGGGGTGGTTGAGGGTGAAGACCCTAGGTGTGGCGCACCTAGGGTTTTGGTTGCTGATTAGGTTGAGGTGTTTTGCTAGGGCTTGAGTTTGAGTTTAGGTGGGCTAAGGGTTTTGTATTGGGTTTGGGGTGTTTGGTTAGTGGGTTTGGGTAGCAAATGGGCCTCCGGGTTTGTGATGGGTATTTGGAGTTTAGTTTTAGGTTAGGGTATATGGGGTTTGTTGTATTTGGGTTTCTGTTGTAAAAAGGGGCAAATTGGCCTATAACAGCTGCCCCTCTTTACTCATTGTCGTGCAACGGTAATGGAGCAAAGACATAATGAAAGGCCAATTTTGCCTGTCCTGCTGAGTCTTGACTTCATTGGTGCTCTTCTTGTTCATAGAGTCTTCTTCCAGTCCATCGTATCTTGTATCTTTGGTTCAATCCACTGCATCTTCTGATATATGCCTTGCAGCTTCGATCTTCTCCAATGCAACTTCGAGGATATGAAGTTTGTGGTTTCGATCTGCTTCACTACAACTTTTAGGAAGATAAGATCTACAACTTCAATCTGCTCTTCTATTGTTTCAGTGGGATAAGGTTCGTGGTCTTCTCTTCTGCCACCTCAAGAAGGCAAGATATGATATCCTCGGTCAGCTCCACTGTAACTTTAGGGCTTTACTACAACTTCAAGGAGATAATATCTGGTGTATTCGATCAGCTCCAATCTTTATTCTTTATTGGGCATGTGATCCTGAGCTCAACTCATTTCTCGCAATATGAATTGACTCTTTAAAAACAGACATCAAAAACAGAATTTGAAAGGCACAACTCACCTCTCGCAATATGAGTTGATTCTTTAAATAACAGACACTAAAAACAGAAGTTGGAAATAGCTCATCATGTGAGCCGAGGCTCAACTCACTTCTCGCAATATGAGTTGATTTTTGAAAAACAGAAATTAAAAGCTCAACTCACCTTTCGCAATATGAGTCAATTTTTGAAAAACAGAAATTAAGAGGCTCAACTCACCTCTCGCAATATGAGTTGATTTTTGAAAAACATAAACTGAAAACAGAAATTGAAAAACCTCAGCGTGCCCTGAGGCTCAACTCACCTCTCGCAATATGAGTTGATTTTTGAAAAACATAAACTGAAAACAGAAATTGAAAAACCTCAGCGTGCCCCAAGGCTCAACTTACCTCTCGCAATATGAGTTGATTTTTAAAACACAGAAATTAAAAATACCTCAGCATGTCCTGAGGCTCAACTCACCTCTCGCAAATATGAATTGATTTTTGAAAAAAAAACAGAAATTAAAATGTTCAACTCACCTCTCGCAGTATGAGTTGATTTTTTTGAAAAATTGAAAATACCTCAGTGTGCCCTGAGGCTCAACTCACTTCTCGCAATATGAGTTGATTTTTGAAACATAAATTGAAATCACCTCAACATGACTTGAGGCTCAACTCACCTCTCGCAATATGAGTTGATTTTTGAAACATAAATTGAAATCACCTCAACGTGACTTGAGGCTCAACTCAACTCTTACAATATTAGTTGATTTTTGAAAAAGTAAGAATTAAAAACAGAATTCGAATATCAGAATTTGAAAATACCTCGGCATGTGACCCGAGGCTCAACTCACCTCTCGCAATATGAGTTGATTTTTGAAAAACCAAATTTAAACATCAAAAATACCAAAACCTGCCATTTGGTAGAATTCAGGAGTCTTTTCCTTTGATTCAATACAATTATCATCACGTCCTTTTGCTCTGCTGGAGTACCTGTATATGTCATGCATGATGTCATCATGATATGCACATGTTTGTCTTAAATGCCTTTATGCCTACATGATTATGCAATGCGCCTTAGGCATGTTTGTCGTATGCCCTTTTTAGCCACGATTGTTGAGGATCTGCATTCATTGCTTTGATTCCCAACTTTTCTTCAGGCCTCGTACCCGTCTTCGAATTTCACGAGTAATCGACGTTTCTCAGATATCACTCTTTTGCCTCTAGTTAAACTTTATCCTTGCTTTGAGACTCTTGTGTTTATCAAATTTTCATCCAGGTAATGCTTAACATTTCTTTTGTTTTGAGTATGTCATTTCACCATTTATCATGTAAATAAACACATAATGAGATGCATGAAAATGATCATATAGGGACAAAAAGGGTATTTTACATTCATTTATTTCAAAGGTAACAAATAAAGAAAGTTAATCAAGAATAGTAAAAAGTGTCAAAAAGAAAGAAAGAAACGTATTCAACGGATACAAATGCTCTAGATATTCAACACATGAACTCTTCCACGTTCTTCGATCAAGAATCTTTTCGTGCATGACTTCTAGCATAGAAGATTTTCAGCTTTCAAAGATGCTTCAAATACTGTAGTCTCACTGTTTGTCGTACAGTTTAAAACGCCTTGCCTTGTAAGCCGAGTGTTTGCTTCATTAGAACGCCCTTTCGGGTTTTCATCCTAATCTTTTGTGTTTAATCAAAGCGCCCTTTTCGGGTTTTCGCTCTGATTCCTCTCTTTTTTTCTTTTTTTTTAAGATGCCCCTTTCGGGTTTTCATCTTGATTTTCTTTTTTCAAGCATAATATTTCTTTACTGCATCTGCGTTCACTGGATTGGGTAACTCCTTCCCATCCATCTCGATAAGGATCAAAGCTCCACCTGAGAATGCCTTCTTTACGACGTATGGTCCTTCTCAATTTGGTGCCCATTTTCCTCGCAGGTCTTTTTGTATTGGGAGAATTTTCCTTAGCACGAGTTCTCCTTCATGGAATTCTCTTGGTCGTACCTTCTTGTCATGGGCTGCGATCATTCTTTTTTGGTACATCTGCCCGTGACAAATTGCCCTGAGACGCTTTTCTTCAATGAGATTCAGCTGATCATATCGAGCTTGTACCCATTCTGCTTCTTCTAACTTTGATTCCATTAAGATTCACAGAGAGGGGATCTCAACCTCGATAGGTAGCACAGCTTCCATTCCATAAACCAGAGAGAAAGGAGTTGCTCCCGTAGATGTTCGCACAGATGTGCGATATGCATATAAAGCAAATGTTAGCTTCTCGTGCCAATCTTTATAAGTCTCAGTCATTTTCCCAATGATCCTCTTAATATTTTTGTTGGCTACTTCAACAGCCCCGTTCATCTTTGGGCTATAGGGCGAGGAGTTATGATGCTTTATTTGGAACTGCTCGCACACTTCCTTCATCATCTTGTTGTTCAAATTCATGGCGTTATCTGAAATGATTCTTTCAAGCAAACCATATCGGCAAATGATTTCCTTTTTCAAAAACCTGCAAACTGTAGTCTTTGTCACATTGGCAAACGAAGCAGCTTCAATCCATTTTGTGAAGTAATCGATAACCACGAAAATGAATCGATGACCATTTGAATCTTTTGGGGAAATTGGCCCTATAACATCCATGCCCCACATAGAGAAAGGCCACGGAGAAGTCATAACGTGAAGGGGCGAAGGGGCTACATGAATTGTATCGCTGTAGATTTGACATTTGTGGCATTTTCTGGCAAAACTGATGCAGTAACTTTCCATCGTCAGCTAATAATAACCGAGTCTCATGATTTTTCTGGCCATATTGAAACCATTGGCATGTGTTCCACAAATTCCCTCATGAACCTCTTCAAGTATTTTCCTAGCTTCAACATCATCCATGCATCTCAAGAGCACTTGATCTTTTCCTCTTTTGTACAGGATATCCCTGTCAAGGACAAATCCCGCTGCCATTCTTCTGATTGTTCTTTTGTCGTTCTCATTTACTTGTTCGGGATAGCTTTGATTCTTGATGTATTCTAAGATATCATGGAACCATGGCCGTCCATCTGCCTCTTTCTCAATGCTACAACAGTGTCTAGGGACCTCGTATATGCTCATTTTGAGGGACATTATTTCTGCTTCCTTACTTGCTTTGAACATTGAAGCTAAAGTGGCCAGGGCATCAGCCAATTGGTTTTCTTCTTGTGGGAAGTAATGAAAAGTTATTTTTTTGAACTCTTTGATCAATTCAGCCACTAAATCACTGTACTTAATCAATTTCGGGTCCCTTACTTCCCAATCTCCGCGGATTTGATAAATCACTAGGGCTGAGTCTCCGTACACCTCTAGGATTTCGATGTCTCGTTTGATAGCTGCACGAAGTCCCATGATACAGGCCTCATATTCTGCTATGTTATTGGTACAGAAGAAATTCAGTCTTGCAGTGAACGGATAATGATTCCCATCTGGTGAAACCAGGATTGCTCCAATTCCATGTCCCAAGGCATTCGACGCACCATCAAAGCACATCTTCCATGACTTCTCTTTTGATGACTCAGATTCCATTTCTGTGATGCACATTAAGTCTTCATCTGGGAAATCGAATCTTAAAGGCTCATATTCTTCTGTCGTCGAGTTGCTAGGAAATCAGCTACTGCGCTCCCTTTTATCGACTTCTGACTTACATAAACAATGTCATATTCCGAAAGGAGGATCTGCCATCGTGCCATTCTTCCTGATAGTGCCGGCGATTCCATCATGTATTTTATTGGGTCCAGCTTTGAAATCAACCATGTCGTATGGTACAACATGTATTGTCTGAGTCTCCGAGCTACCCAAACCAGAGCGCAATAAAATTTTTCAATGGACGAATACTTTGCCTCATATTCAGTGAACTTTTTGCTGAGGTAGTAGATCGTCTTTTCTTTCTTTCCTGCCTCATCGTGTTGCCCCAATACGCAACCCATTGAATTTTCAAACACAGTCAAATACAATATCAATGGTCTCCCTGGGGTTGGCGGTACTAACACTGGAGGGCTAGACAAATATTGTTTTATCTTATCAAAAGCCATCTGGCATTCCTCGTTCCATTCTCCTGGGTTATGTTTTTGAAGAAGCCGAAAGATTGGGTTGCATTGGTTGGTAAGTTGAGCGATAAATCGGGCGATGTAGTTTAATCTGCCAAAAAATCCTCTGACTTCCTTTTGTGTGCGCGGAGGTGGTAAATCTTGAATGGCTTTTATTTTATCTAGATCAACCTCGATACCTCTTTCACTGACAATGAAGCCTAGCAACTTCCCTGAGGTAGCCCCAAACGTACATTTGGCTGGATTAAGTTTTAACTGAAACTTTATCAGCCTTTCGAACAACTTCTTGAGGTTTACTACATGCTCTTCTTCCCCTCGGGATTTAGCAATCATGTCGTCGATATAGACCTCTATTTCTTTATGCATCATGTCATGGAATAAGGTCACCATAGCCCTCTGATATGTTGCCCCAGCATTCTTTAACCCAAATGGCATCACCTTGTAGCATAATATTCCCCACATTGTTACGAAGGTAGTTTTCTCCATATCCTCAGGGGCCATCTTGATCTGATTATACCCTGAGAATCCATCCATGAAAGAAAACAATGAATGTTTTGCTGTGTTATCCACCAACGTATCAATATGTGGTAAGGGAAAATTATCTTTTGGGCTTGCTCGATTTAGGTCACGGTAATCCACGCACATTCGTACTTTGCCATCTTTCTTTGGTACCGGGACTATGTTAGCCACCCATTCTAGATATTTGGAGGCTTGTAGGAAGCCAGCATCAAATTGCTTCTTGACTTCCTCTTTTATTTTCAACAGCATTTTGGGTCTCATCCGTCTTAATTTTTGCTGGATAGGCTTGCATTCTGGCTTTAATGGGAGCTTATGGACCACTAAATCTTCATCTAGCCCTGGCATATCCTGGTATGACCATGCGAAAAGATCTTTGTACTCGCGGAGTAAAGCGATCAAATTATGCATGGTGCTCTCCGAAATAGAAGTCCCAATCTTCACTTCTTGTTTCCTTTTTTCAGTGCCCAAATTTATTGTTTCCACATATTCTTTATGAGGCAAAATCTGTTTATCCTCTTGTTCCACCATTCTTAACAATTCAGGAGACGAGACGTAATCTTCAGCATTTTCTTCGGCTTCGAATTCTCCTAAACAAACAGCCTTCTCAAAATCAATTTCAAGACTCGAAACGGGTTTGTTCATGTCGTCGATATCTGAGCACCTGAAAGTTGGATAGAAAAGGAAACTATAGAAGGACATCCAAATATTGGAACCAACAAGCGAAATGTTATGTCATGGCAATGAGGCAAATGTAAGGATGGGCTATGAAATGAGAAAATGATTATGAAATTAGCGATAATGCGAAAAAAAATCGTGACAAAATGCATCTTCATTGATATTCATTTGAATGATAAAGAGCGACTGCACGCTCTTACAAAAGAATTCTATTATATCTAAGGACACAATAGAATGTTAACGTTTGAGCATTACTCTGAAGATTTATAAACTACAAGAAGATCCTCGGCAGTCCAATTGTTCAACATGAAACCAGGAGGACAAGGGCGTATTCTTGAGACGTCTTTACTCGCATCAACCCCTTTGTCAATAACATTTATACTGATATTTTGAAGACCCTTTTCAATTAACCACAGCGTGTTTCGTGGACTATCTTGTCCAGGGTACATCATTCCCGCAGATGTAAATGTTTTTGACAAAGGAGGGTACTCTATTGTCAGCCCAAAGTTCTTGCAATCTTTCTTTCCTGATCCTTCTTCCACTGTCTTCTTCTTTGACGCATGTCAGGCTGAAACCCCACACCGTATCGGGCCTTGTGGTGCACTGGCTTTAAAGCCCTGGCTATTCCTTACAAATATCTGCCTAAACCTCTTCTCACTCGAGCTCCTCTACCCACAGTCAATTTGACACCCATTCTAGCATTTCTCGACAGTTTTGGCACTGGAATCCTGTTTCCCTCAGCGACGAAAGTGGCATTGACGAATTCAAGGAATCGAAATGAGCATTCTACTGCGTCTTTGCTTACTTCAAGGTATGGCGCATCAACAGAGATAGATGCGACAATGTCTTCTTTGCCCTCGACTGTGACCAAACAGCCGTCCATGATAAATTTCACCTTTTGATGGAGGGATGATGAGATCGCTCCAAGCGAGAATGGATCCGTGGTCTTCCCAAAAGCAAGCGCTTATATGAGGTGTAATGTCCATGACTTGGAATTCGACATCATAAATATAAGGGCCCACCTCCAGAGGGATCTCAATCTTTCCCCTAACTTTTCGCCTTGTCCCGTCGAATGCCCTTACCGTAGAATGACAGGGCCTTAAATAGGACAAATCCATCGGAATTCTGGAAAGCATGGCCAATGGCATAACATTTAGCGCCGACCCATTATCGATGAGCACGTTCGGTATTATGTAGCCCTTGCAGCGAGTCGTAATATGCAGTACTTTCACCAAGCCTCTACCGTTTGGCAGTATCTCATCATCACTAAAAGAGATAAAATTGTCCGCATTCAGATTGTTTACCCACCTATCAAGCTTCTCAACGGATATGTTGTTAGCTACGTAAGCTTGATTTAACACCTTCAGCAAAGCGTTCCGGTGTGGCTCTGAATTTAAGAGTAGAAATAAAACTAAGATTCGTGCTGGCTGCTTACACAATTGTTCCACCACACTATACTCACTGTTCTTGATAAATTTTAAGAATTCCTGAGCTTCTTCCTCATTCACAGGCTTTTTAATTTCTTGCACGGGTGGAATTTCTTACTCGGCTTCGACTTCGTGCATCACTGCTTTCCCTTTTTGCTTAGAGTCACTACTTTTCTTTACCGGTTCAACTTCTTTAGAATAGCACCGTCCACTTCGGGTAAAATGACCTACCTCCCCAACATCTTCAGTTATGGCTTTGGAGTTTCCAACTTCCGGTGTGACGATATTGACATCGTATCTCCACGGTACTGTTTTGTTGTCCTTATAAGGGAAAAGATATGGTACTTCGATTATCATTTTTGGTTTCACTGGCTCTTTCTTCGCGTCATAATAAATTATTAATGGTCGGTCAGCGCTATATTGGAAACCTGATGATTGATTGTCAGAAGCGCATATTTCTCCTCTATCGGCCTCCTCGCTTTTATAAAAGATCCAAATCTCCTTGTTATCCATCATACTTTGCAGTAATCCTCTGAACTCATCGCAGGACTGAATGTCGTGCCCTTCAATGCCATGAAACTCACAAAAACTGTGACTTTTTACATTTTTTCCTTCGGATACTCCGTTAAAACGACAAAGCAGCCCTTTTTCAACTAGTACCTCCCAGATTCTCTGCAGAGGTGTTCTTATTTCAGAAAACCATCTTCTACTTTGTTGTTTATCTTCCTCTCCTACTGCACTTACATTCCCTTCGGTGTGGTTTGGGAATGGATTCCCGGCGGTACCGCCAGTACCATCAAATCACAAAATGCCCGCGTCAATGAGCCCTTAAACTCTCCTTTTGAAAGCAAGACAGTTCTCAGTAGAATACCCCTGGTTCCCTGCATGGTATGCACAACTAGCGTTTGGATCGTACCATTTTGGGTATGGAGGTTTAAGGGGTGCCATGTAATGGGGAGAAATCAGTTGTTTCTCCAAAAGTTTTGGGTACAATTCCCTATACGACACAGGGATGGGAGTAAACTATGGTCTCTCGGGATTAGGCCTTGCTGGTCTTAGTTCGTTTTTAGATTGGCTTTGAGCGGGTATCGTGTTTTATGGGAATGAGGTGACGGGTCTTTGATTGTTCGTGGCGTAAACGGGATAGGAAGGAGGTGGTGCTTGGTAATAAGGGGTTTGAGGGGGATAATAAAAAATTGGAGGTGGGTAATTTCGAGGTCGGGGTTGGTTTGGATATGGATTAGAGGCATAACGATTTTCCATTCCCACCATGTGGGCTTCTGGTTCTTTCTTCTTCATAGGCGCTGCCCTTTTTGAACCTTCTAAACCTTCCATTCTACCGCTCTTGACGGCATTCTCTATGAGCTCACCAGATATTACAATATCCGCAAACTCCTTCATGGCACTTCCCACTAGTTTGTCATAAAACGGCGCCTTTAAGGTGTTGATAAAGAGAACAGTTATCTCCGTTTTTGTTAATGGGGGTTCCACTTGGGTTGAGACGTCCCTCCATCTCTGCGCATACTGTCTGAAGGTCTCCGACGACTTTTTCTCCATCATTTACAAGGTCATCCGTTCTGGCACCATATCTGACACATGCTTGTACTGCTCACAGAATGCTGACGCCAAGTCCTTCCAGGACCGAATCTTTTCTCTACTAAGTTGGTTGTACCACCGAAGAGCTGACCCTATTAGACTATCTTGAAAGCAATGTATGAGTAGTTTATCCTCGTTCACATAACCGGTCATTTTTCGACAGAATATGATGAGATTTGCTTTTGGGCACCTTGTCTCACCATACTTTTCAAAATCGGGCACTTTGAACTTCGGAGGCAGAATTAGATCGGGTACTAAACTGAGTTCTTTGGCACCTAGTGTGGAGAAGACTTCAGTGCCTTCTATCGCTTTGAGTCTTTCTTCTAGACTCCTATATTTTGCGTCATGATTATCCAATTTCAACTTGGCTACCTCTGCTGGATCGTCCAAATCTGGAACTAGTGGATCAGCAGGACTAGCTCTTGGGTTCGACACGAATATTCCTTGCCCCAGATTAGTGGGTGGAGCAGGTGGCATAGGTCGTTGTTCCAAGCCTGTGGGTTCCTCTTGAGTATACCCTCTTTGTGCTGTATATGTGGTCGGTGGAGTGAATCCCGGGGGATAGAGTAGATCCTGATCGTGGTGAATTCTTGACTGAGGTTCCATAATATCAGGGTTCTGCATGGGCCCTTTTCCCTTAACCAAAGTTGTCATCATCTCCATCATTTTGGCCATCTGATCTCTTTGCTCGAGTGATTCCTCTCGAGATCTCACCATTAGGTCTCTGGTCTCTTGTTGCGATTTGGCCAGTTGCTCTTGTAATTCCTTTTGAGCCCTTTCCATCCTTTCAATTCTCTCATTGAATTCAGCCTCCATTACTCTAGCTTGTTGCGCGTTTAATACGAATGGCGCGGTTCCAGATTTGAAGTATTGCAACTGTGAATTATATGATTCTAGCCTTAGCGAACGAGTATGGGATATGCAATGGATGAATGAATGCGTGAATGAATGCATGAATGTCAAAATGTTAGTTATGAAAGGAATGCAAAAAATTGGTGTTGATTTCAAGATAGCCCCTATTTAGGCATTTCATTCATCAAAAGAGTTCATTACAAAATATTTTGCCATTTCCTATTCAACTATTACACAAACTTCCTAGCTATATTGCCATATTTCTTTACTCGCTCTAAGAATTCCGATATGCTCGATCGTTGGCTTGGCGGGAATTGGCAACTGAGATCCTCTACTTCATCTGATAATTGTAACACGTGCATGGCTGCCCCACGAATCTCATTGATCAAATAGCTAAGTTGCATTTCTTTTTCTTGGAGTCCCTCTTCGTAAGTATGAACGTCTCTATCATATTGATTACTCTTTTCTTCCAAATCTTTCAATAGAGTATCTAGTTGCTGTTGACGATCTTGCAGCATACCTTCTAAATCTTGTATCCTTTCTTTTAGCTCTTGACATTTAGATCGACTAGTCATTACCTCAACAAATATAGCTTCACATTTGGCGTTCTTTTTCCTTAGCTCCATCACAGCCCGTGCAGCCTTTTCCTCCTCCTTCTTGGCTTTTCTTTTCCAAAATTCCATTCTACTTTTGATGTTGCTTATCTCTTCTTTCCACTCTGCCGATGACTTACCCAGCCCACTGTTCTTTATTATGCCTCTTAACTTCTTGTTTTCCAGGTGAAGGTCTCTCAAGTCATTTCTTACGACTTCAGCCTCTTTTTGCACTTTCTCGATTCTGGATCTTTCAATCTGGGCATCGATCTTCAGTTGGTAGTTTTCTTCTTGAAGGGCACTAAGGTCCCGAGACATCTTGGCCTTTTCTCGTTCAAATTCTTGTCTTACTATTTCTAGCTCAGACGGCATTTCCTCCGAGAAAGGATTCTGGACAGTGTAGTTTATTGACGAGATTTGCTGACTATTTACCCGTTGCTTCCTCTATAGGTCATAATCTTGGGTTAGGGTATCAGCATATAGGGCCAATTCCATTAGGTGAACTTTCTTCCAAGATTTTGCAGTGTCTCGGACTCTCTTCATATATCCCTCACCCGTAAAACCAAATTCGGACTGCGCTAGCCCTCCGGTGGCGGGTATGAATTGTCGTGAAGAAAATTGCCTTTAGACTAATAGTGGGGCATATCGAACTCCTCCCCATAATCCGAATAGTGGAACCCAGTCTTGATCTCCGACCCTGTACAGCATAACTGAAGGGCGAATCCACGGAGCTCTCCACGTTATATCTTCGGCGCGAAGGTTCTGAAAAACTGAGACCCAATGTTGCTCAGTGACTTCTTTTGGCCATTCTTTCTTGAGATAAACTTCCAACGGGGAGAATGTTTTAGAAAACATGTGGAACGGTGTGCGCTCTACTTTCCAAAAGTGACTCAAAATCCAAACATTGAGCAATCATACAGCATCCAATAAATCGTCCTTCCCTTTTTCTTTCGACAACTACTCGTGGATCCGAAGGTCTCTGCTAGGATAGTCGGGACGTGGTTAATTCCTTGTTTCAACCTTTCAAGAAATCCACTCTGCAAACTTCAAGATGTCCGAGAACTTTCGGAAAATAACCAAGCCGTAAATGGCCAAAGCGAATAAATTTACCTTTTCAAATGTCGGGATGGTTCGTAACCAAATCCAGTAGGAAAGACCATGGAATGCAAATGGTTTCATTCTTCTTTTTATCTATTTTTCTACCCATGTGTGGTCGGTCATGTCTGTCAATCTCATTAACTTTTTCTTGAAGGTCATCGGCTTGGGCTCTTTCACATATATCTTATAGGGTTGCACATTATCGACACGGAGCAAAGAGGCGTATTCTTCTATAGTCGGGGTCATGTCTTCCTGATTAAAAGTAAAACACTGATAAGCCGGATCCCAAAATCTGACCATAGCTTGGATCAATCGTTCGTCTATGTTGACAGTAATCAAGTTGGCTATGTCCCCATATCTCTCAGCGAAGATGCCCCTAGTGTCCGAGTCCCATTGATTCCAAATCCAAACCAAATCTTCGAGGTTGTTTTGGCGAACATTCACTGTTACGTACTCGGGCAGATTGGCAATACATCCCTCCACTAGACTATCCCTTTTTTCATTCTGAGTTTTTAGAGACCAGTCCCGGACCACGGCATTTTTCTCGGTTGTTTGTGTAATTGACTCTTCCATTAGAAACCCGTTTTTTGGCAACCGATCTTTAGTCAACACCTTTCTAATATGATGCCTATAATGCACGATGAAAAACAATAAAGCAAAGACAAACAAACTTGATTAGTAATTTAATACAGGCAGAAAAACATAGAGAATTCAACAAATCAAACTTCCTGATCTAGCTTATTTAAACAGACCCAATCCCTTTGTATAGAAAGTAAAAATGCAAAAGGTAAGAGGCGTTCCTCCCGTGCACTTATTTTGGTGACTACTAAACGAACGGAGGTTCGGCATGGCTCTAGTTAGGTGGCTCGTATGGTTCATTATATGCGGTTTTGGTTCTAGATAGGTACTCGAATTGCCCGTACTATCATCTACTAAGATTAGTGCGGAGCCTCGGTCATAGCCTATCACAGGCTCACGAGTTCAATTCGAGGGATTACATTTACTTATGCCTATGCGGAGGGACAAGTTAACTCACGAAAGCATAAGTCATATGTAACTCGAAAGTATTCACTAGCCTGTGCGGAGGGACGAGTTAACTCACGAAGGCATAGCGTTTACTTTCACTTAAATGGACGGAGCCTGGGTAGAGAGCTCATGTTATGCGAAAATGCAAGTGCACGGTGTGTGGGGAGAAACTCACAAACCTTTACGTTTTATTTAAAAACTAAACCAAAAGTAAAACCATAAAAATTTAAAGCTGAAAAACAAAATGACAAAAATGAGTAGAAAAATATTTACAACATAATGCGAATGCATGACTTTTTGAAAACGAAAATTTGAGGATCACGACTAAATGTTAATTTGAACAAGGAACTTTGAAAATCTTGACAACACGAGTTTAGTTCCAGACACGACTCTCAAAAATCTTGTCCCCAGCGGAGTCGCTAGCTGTAGCGACATAAAAATTTGCTTTCGGTCGCTAAATTATTGCGATTTATTGAGAGATTGAAAATTGAAGTTTGATTTTAAAATAAAGAGGGGAGTCGTCACCGATCTTTTTTCTAGGTGTGATCGGACACCTATTAGATTTCTTTTTTCTTTAAAAACGAGAAAAAGGCCGAGTTAAGGTCTACGTTAAAAGCCAGAGAAAAATTAGGGTTCGAGAGTCGGTTACGCGCGAGGAAGGTATTAGCACCCTCGCGACGCCCAAAAATTGGTATCTCATAAACACGTGTTGTCTTGGTTTTCAAAAATATGAGTTCAATGTAAAATTTAATCGTAATCCGATTAAAAGACGAGAAATTTTGGTTTATTCCAGTTTTTGAGAAGGGTATGTCGCTTTAACACGAGTCAATTGACATTCACCCAACATAGCGATGAACTCGATGACTTAATGTTAAATCGGTATATTGCCTTGATTATTGAAATTAATTAGCAAAACAAGGATATGATTTCGAAATAATGCAAGACATAATTGATTAAGATAGGCAAATGAAAAGGCTCGTTATATATTGAAACTAATACCAAACATAACCATAATATTAAAAATAATAACCGTGCATGCAAGATTAAGTGTGATAATAGTATTGAATTAAAGAACACAAAGAGAATACAATGAATATACTCATGAAGATAATTAAGAGTATATATGCAAAGTATGTATATATATATATATATAAATAGCATTAGTGTTAGAATATACTATATATGGTGTTTGAAGTATATACATGAAATAGTAAAAATACGTAACTAGCAATGATAAAACATCTACATAATGTATACATATATATATAAAAAATGCAATATATTTAAAAAAAGGGTATACATATATATACATATATTAAAATAAATGTATTAATATTAAATATAATAGGGGTACAAAATAAGCATATACATAATATATACGTAACGTGGTACTAAGGATATATATATATATACAATACAGTATTTAAAAAATATATATATAATATAAAAATATAATATTTAAAGGGTATACATGAAATGGTATATAAATATGTACATGGAAATGTATAAGAAATATATAACTAGTAATATTAAAAATATATGTGTAATAATATGTATAAAATATAATATTAAAAACTTATATAAATAACATAAATAAAAACATATATAATATAATATTAAAACATTTACATAACATACGTATTAGAAACGAATAACGAATAATAATAGTAATAATAATATTAGAAATAATAATGAAGTATATAAAAAAGCAAATATAATAAAGATATTAAAACAAAGTAATAAAAAAAGATACTATATATATATATGCATTACATAATAAATATACTCTAATGTATAATAATAATAACAATACGTTTTATAATAATAGTATAGAATAATGATAATGTTACTTATTAGGGAATAATAGTAGAATAATATAATAACACTAAAACAATTAATCCAATTACAATATTGAGTATAATAAACGGGATTAAAATGAATCTAAAACAAAAGCTCAGGGCCAATTTGAAAAATAATGAAGGACCAAATGCGAACGCGCAGGAGAGGATAAGGATCGATAGAGAAAATATTCCCACTTCAAAATGACGCAGTTCACATGGGGACTAAAATGGAACGTAAATTAAATTCAGGAAAAATCGAAAAAAGGAAAAAAAAAAATAATAGGACCACATTAAGACAACCTCAAAAGCGAGAAGGACCAAGGCGCAAATAGACCCTTGGTCCAAAAACACGCGATCCTAGGCTTCCTTGGGTGGGTCTCGGTCGAGGGCCAAAACGACGCTGCTTTTGGCCCTCTCAACCCACACATCAAAACAGCGCCGCTTCCTTTGCTTATAAAAGTAAAAAAAATTTCTAAAAAATCATTTTCCTCTTGTTTCTGAAAAAAAAAAATTTTCTCTCTCTCTCGCCAACCGAAGCCAAAGTTCGGCAAGGAACCCCTGCCATCGATAACCACCGTCGAGAGCTTAAAAACCCCTTCTTTTTCGGCCGATTCAAAAACTAGGTGAGTTTTTACGATTTTTGTACGTATATTTCGATGTATTTGAGTATGTATGCAACAGATTCGAAACTAAGGAAAAAAGAAATAAGGAAAGTAAAAGACCTTAATAACTCGATTCTTGATCTGATGTTTCGCTTTCGATTTTTTTTTTATTCTAAATCTAAGCTTTTTGTATTCTTTTTGTATGAACTGTCCACCCTTTTTCAAGGCTTCAAATCGGCTTATATAGCCTTTGTACAAATCTGTTTATTCTATCTTAGTTGCTATTGCGTGTCTCTCTTGTTTTGCAGGTGATGGTTGATCGACGGAGCGGCGGAGCAGGCTTTGGCAGAGGGTAGGTAGCCGAAAGTCAAGGGGTGGTTGAGGGTGAAGACCCTAGGTGCGGCGCACCTAGGGTTTTGGTTGCTGATTAGGTTGAGGTGTTTTGCTAGGGCTTGGGTTTGAGTTTAGGTGGGCTAAGGGTTTTGTATAGGGTTTGGGGTGTTTGGTTAGTGGGTTTGGGTAGTAAATAGGCCTCCGGGTTTGTGATGGGTATTTGGAGTTTATTTTTGGGTTAGGGTATATGGGGTTTATTGTATTTGGGTTTCTGTTGTAAAAAGGGGCAAAATGGCCTATAACAACATTCACAAAACAACTAACAACCGAAAACATCCTAGGTACATGCCATTTCAAAATTAAACATCATTACACTTGAGATCGGGATTGTTGTTGTTGGATGTTGAGTCGGCGATCAAAAGAGAGTACGTAACCTGTACACAGAAAATAAAATCGCACGCTGAGTAAAACTCAGTGATATCTCTATAATCCAAACATTTTAAGACATGATATAATACATGAATGCTCAAATTGAATTATATGATCATACTACTATCTAAACATACAATTACAAGATATCACCATTTCAATTAAATTTCATACACACATGTCTTGGTGCATATTAAACACTTACCATAGTCACAAGCTACTAATTAAACACATAACTTGGCAATATCATCACATGGTAAGATATAGTACATAAACATAGCATCTCTTAAATCAAACCTTTCATATTCATGAATATTCATACTTAAATCATTGGCACATCATACAATATTTGTCGTAGTGAAGTCAACCGAAACCTTTATCGGAGCTCACACAAAGTGTGTTAAACAATGGTTGGAACCATCCCTTTTCTATAATCGATGAATACTGTGAAGACGATTGAAACCCTAATCCACATTTCCTTTGTGCCATAGCCCAACTATAGTATTACATATGCATTGCCATGGCCCTGCCATGGTCTTACCTTCGTAGTGCCATAACTCAGCTATGGTCTTATCATCAGAATGCCACAATCCAGCTATGGTCTTATCATCAGAATGCCACAACCCAGCTATGGTCTTATATATAAACACTGCCATGGTCCAACCATGGTCTTACGTCCATAGTGTCATAACCCAGTTAAGGTCTTATAATCAGAATGCCATAGCCCAGCTATGGTCTTACATATAAACACTGCCATGGTCCAACCATAGTCTTACGTCCATAGTGCCATAACTCAGTTATGGTCTTATCATCAAAATGCCATAGCCCAGCTATGGTCTTACATATAAACACTGCCATGGTCCAACCGTGGTCTTACATATGAATGCAACCTGTCTCCATTGATATCAGAAATTATCATTTCCGTAACTTTTTACAAATCCTGTTCTATCAACAAATCAATTTAATATCAACAATTTTACATCATTTAAACTTTAATATTCATAAACACTTAGAAATATAATTGAGTTCATATTAATGAACTTACAAAGCTAATTTGCAGTAATGGCTCTGAATTTCTCAATCAATGATCGACATAATATCAGTTTGTTATTTTCGTTTTCAATTACACACATCAATATAATCTAATATTATGCAATTAGGTTCATATATTTCACTTAAATATAAACTAAAATTAAACTAAACGAAAGTTGCGCCCAATGCTAGTCGGATAAACCGATGAATAATTAGTGAGCCCAACTCTAGTTGGATAAACCACGATATTTGCGCCCAGCGCTAGTCAAACGAATCAACAATGTCAATTATTCATTTGCAAGTCCATAATTTTTACTTTTCATAACTCAATATCAAATTTCATAATTTAATAACACTTCCATAAACCTCCATTCAATTGAATTAACTTATACCTCCATAAGCTTCCATCAATTTAATTAACAATTACATTAGGGATATATATTAAGGCATCAAGTAGTAACTAGATTAATTAAAACAATTTATAAAGTTCGAGTTCAAGGACTACAAACTTACCCAAAACCGCTGATGATTACTCTGCAACCTTCTCTTTTCCCCGATTTACGATCGATCTACTTGTTTCCCGATCAAAACATAATAAATCAATTTATTAACTAATTCAAATACCATATCAAATTGAATTTCAAACCATTCTACCATTTAATTACATTTTTACTTATTTGTACTCAACATTTACCCTCAATACAATTAAATCCCCAACTATAAATCATATTATTTCATTAAAATCAAGGAAATCCCATTTCAACCAATTATTCCACAAGGTTCAAAACAACTCATACTTTCCAATTAATTCACAATTTAATCATTGAATTTACCATTTCCATAAATTACCAAATATACATATAATCTATTAACAATCCCTAAATTCTTGAATTTTATAACTTAACACCATGCTAATTTAATTTATAGCATTAGACTCCTTGCAAGCTAATACTAACAAAACTCATGGTACAAAATATTTTAATTACTCATTAAAGTTAGTAATTCAACTCAAATTTCCAGCATAAAGAACAATCTACCAAAACAGTCCATAAACTTCACAAAATTAACAATTTAACCTCTAATTCTATCAGAACAACTTCAAATATTAAAGTTTTTCAACAATGGCAACTTCCACAAAAATCATAATTTTTTTTTCTTCTAAATTTCCACAATTAACACATAACTCACTATTGCTAAATACTTAACACTTAATATACAGCCTATATATATATCTTTAATTTATAATAAAATCCTTCTCATTTAAATATTTACATCATTTCATATATCCAGTCCTCACCTATATTTTGTATTAAAATTTGATATCAATGTCCCCGATTTTCATTTACTTTACCATACAAGATCATGCAACATGATAGCTCCATTTTAAGTAATGAGTTCTTGTCAGGTTTGACATGGTACAACAACGACTCTAGCGTATAGACGGGTTTGAATATCAGACACATTTATCCTTCCTAAACAAAATACTCCACTGTACTAATTTCCTGCGTGCATTTGGACATGTTGAATTCTAGCATGCATTCGGACAGTTAAAAATTCAGCATACATTTGAACATTAAAATTTAACTAGCTGACAGCAAATAATTTTCAGACAATTTAGTTCCCTACATCCTTTCAACAAATGATTGTTTCCTTTGCTTCAACCAATACTAATGGAACATTACTAAAACTGAAATTTGGAAATGTAAATCCCAAATTAAACGGTTTTAAGCTCCAAAATTTAATAACCCATCAACATAAACCGAACAGCAATGCATGTTAATTTCAACCATCTTTATATTTTGCTTATTACCACAAAACAGGACATTTATCAACCAATATTCTACCTTGATTAAAACAGCAGCAGATCAATTTCTCCTGAATTTATTGCATGATAAAATACAGCAATTACATGCTAAAACTATCAGCATTCAACGGCAGGTTTCAACACCACTTATACATTTATTTATCAACTCTCAAATAGTCCTCCCCCAAAACCTTGGCAATTTATTGATTAACACTATGTTATTTTAGATCTAAAATATCTAAGTCACTAGGGATTAACACAAACAACAATTACTACGTAAAGTGGCTAAATTACTCAAAAAAATTAGTCATTCATCTACATTTTTCCAGCACAATGAAAAACCTCAAAAACCAGTCCCTAAATTTATTATAATTTAACAATACAATCCCTTTATTAGTTGGGCCTAACATCAATGGTTCCAAAAATACAAAATTTACCAAAAATGGAGACTAAAAACACTTACATGCATTCCAAGTTAGAAATAAAATAGCAAAGTTTTCTCCAAAGCTTTCCCATGGTTTTCGGTCGCAACCAGAAAGAAGAAAAACCCCCTCTCCCCCACTAACTTTACTTTCTTTATATTATTTAATATCCCTTTATTAACATTTTCCTTTGTTTTATTAATAAAATAATAAATATAATATAACTATAATCTTATACATGATGATACTCATATTTTTCCACTATCAAAATCTATAAATAAAAAAAAAAACAATGGTCTATTTGTTTAATAAGTCCTTCAATATAGATTCACCTTATAATTTAGTATTAATTCTTACATTTATCACTTATTTGATTTAGTCCTCATATTTTAATTAAACACTCTTTCTTCAAAATTACATAAAAAAATTTAATTAACTTCTAATATAACTCTGTAAATATTTTTACTAAATATTTACGAGTCCGGTTTAGGGAAACGAGGTCCTGATACATCAATATCCAAAACCATTGACTTTAGAACTGATACACCTGTATCTTGTCTAGCTTTCCAATAATTAAAAATTATTAGACCAAATTTCAATATAATACTGTAATATCCTTGCAATATTAATAAATAATATTCACTGATCCTATCATGGAAAACAGTATTCCGAAACCACCGATTCCTACTTCATTGACTTTCGGGTCGTTGCATACATGGGTACGAACACAAGCTGGGACACGGCCGTGTGCTCTATTTTGAATGCCCACACGGCCTAACCATGCGGGCGTGTGTCCCTTACACCTTGATTAAATTTTCAAAATTTTGCGAAAAATTTTTCGAGTACCTGGTTTAGTCCCGACTTGTTTCTAATATATGTTTTGGGTCTCGAGGGCTCATATAAGGGACTTTATGAATAATTTCTGACATGAATATTAAATAATATGAAATGACTGTATTTGTTCTGTAAATTTTGGTAATGCTCTGTAACCCTGTTTCGGCGACAGATACGGGATAAGGGTGTTACAAGGTCCCTTAGGGATTTGATTGAGATCTTTTTTCAAAGCGAAGCTCAAAAGTGGAAGATATTGTTATTTTGGTTTCAAAGACTAAATTGAATCAAATGTAAAACTTAAGGGGCATTTAAAAATAGAATTAAATAGGTTCATGCATGTAACACCCTCACCTGATTGGGTCACCAGACCTGAGTTATAGGATGTTACGACAGTCAACGGAACAATTACATACAAATCTTAATTCAAAAATTTCAAATAAACATGTAATTATTACACATATCATGCTTCACAAACAAAACCGGGTTTAAATCAAGCTTATGAAAGATCAAAAATTTACCCGAGAACAAACAAGAATCAAATTGCAACAGTTTCAAAAGATAAAGGCACTCACGTAAAATAGGGGCCACACGGCTGTGTATCCAGGCCATGTAACTTTCTGAAGCTGTGTGGATCAAATTGCAAAAATTGCTTCAACAGTCACATGGTCGTGTAACAAATTGTGACCATGTGAAATCTAAATGACCCAAATCTATAACACTCACAAGGGCGTGTGGCCAACCCGTGTGGCAATTGGGAATCGTATGCTTCTAACTCTTCCTATTAACCAGTAGACACACGGCTGTGTGGACAGGCCGTATTGTGCAAAATATGTCATTAATGCCTACTTCATACCAAACTAAATCAATAACCTATTTGATGACCCAATGCACATTTAAATCAACTCAAAACCTACATAAACTTAATAGAAAACATATCAATTTATCATATTCTAAACACATTCAAGCATTATACCAATATGCCTTAAATGGCACCAACACATAGCATAGTCATAAGGGCATTACTTGTCACTTAAATAAGTTGATACCATTCCATGCCATTCAAACATGTACTTAAACTTATGTTACTATCACCTATTAGTATCAAAACCATCTTACCCTACTGCCATTATGCACACATTAAACCTCATATAAAAGCATTCAAACCCAACATCATTCTTTGCTCAAACTCATGAACACACTAAGAACATACACATATAATTCAAGTATTTTACTCATATCATGTAAAGATTCAAAACAAACATTATAAACATAGATCATTTCATCATTATCCAAAATAAACACTTAAATCACATTTAAACCTAGACACATACCACATAACCGGTTCAAGGACAATCCAAAAGTCTACCGAGTTTGAAGCTGGATAGTGTGAGCTTTGGAGTGGTCCGACAGACACGTTTCGCAAAAATGGCAACTACAAACAGAGAAAAATGAAATAGAGTAAGCATTATGAATGCTTAGTAGATTCATAGGAACCAAAATAATAAACTCGCCTCAATTACTATTAATATAACAAATTAGCTACTATACGACTTTCATGTTTCCGCATTTAACAACAATAAGGTGAGATCATCATAAGCAAGTCTCAAAGCAATTCAATTTATATAGTGCCATTCAACTCAATTCAATTTCATTTAATCATTTAATCAGTATCATCAAATATTTATATACTTCAGTTACATTATTCAATCATCATATAACATATCAATTCGGAACACACATATCATCATTTCAGTCATATGACATTTTCAATTTATATAATTCAATCCAAATCAATACTATTCCATCAAAACCTTTTATCAAAAATAACATTTACATCATTCCAATTTCAAATAACCAATTCCGATTCCAATCACAATATACAATATACAATATCAAATAAATTAGTTTATTTTAACTTTAACCATTTAGCATCATAAATTATAATAAACAAATACAGATACGCGAGTAACCACCCAAAACACACCTGATTGCTCAAATAAGCTATATCACCCATATGCACACCTGGGCACTGAGTGCCAAGCCCGTAGGCTACACATCCCTCCAAAAACATACCTGAATCTCCGTAGAGATAAACTCGGTAATCCGTAACAAATGTTGGATTTCGGTACAATCAATGAATTTCTCGTACATCTATATCATATATCATATAAATCTCGTATAGTGCGAGGATAACCCTATTGGCATGCTAATTGTATCTTATCCTATGTTCATCTAGGCTCACTACACATATCAAAACAAATCTTTACAATTCAATCATTTTTTCCCACATTTTGTACCAATTTGTAAACAAATTAAAATACATTCAAATATTATAATTTCACAGTTTCAACCACAAACATTACATAAATATACATAACTATATTGTATGAACTTATCGAGTAAGATTAAAGACAATTGGACTTGCATAGAATTTGTAGTTACTGGGTTTTCTTTTGAATGAGAGAATGTTGAGAATGTTTTTTTAGGGTAAACGAAAAAGGGTGTTTATAGCTTAGGTGTTTTTTTTTTTTTACTTTTAAGAAAATGGTTTAATTGATTTAGAGTCCCTTAACTTTAATAGTTGATTTTCTTTGAAAAAAATACCATGTGGCAGTATATAATTAATACACATGGCAACTAGAGGTGTCCATGGGTCGGACCGGGCCAGGCCCAACCAAAAATTTTGGCCCGTTTGCTAGGCCTGGCTCGAAAAAAAAGCTTAAAATTTTGTCCAAGTCTAGCCCAGATAAAAATGTTGAAACCCGGGCTCGACCCGCCCATATTAATTTTTTATATTAATTTTTATTTAATTTTTTAAAAAAATATAATATATCAAAAATACTAAAAACATTAAAATAAATGTTTCCCAACAAATTGAAAATAAATTAAAAAACAATATGTACACTTAAAATAATACTAAGATAGGTGAAACTTAACAAGCAATGCCTCTAAAATAGACAAAATTAACAATAAAATAAAAGTTATGCATTATCCAAACAATAACAACAAAATAGTAGCAACATAGTAGTGAAATGGTAGCAAAATAGTGAAAAAAAGAAAATAGCAAAAAAAGAATAAAAAAAGAACAGTAAAAAAAAAAAGCAACAGTTTTTTTTGTATATTTGGGCCGAGCTGGGCTCAGGCCAAAAAAGTCTTACCTGAGGCTCTGCCTATTTTCTAAACGGGCCTTATTTTTTTGTCCAAACCTATTTTTTGGGCCTATATTTTTACCCAAACCCTCTCACTTTTCGAGTAGGCCTTCGGATAGACAGGTCTAATGGCAACTTTTGTCAGTAATTGACATAGTTAGAAAGAGATACTAGATTGGTAGATAGAAATCAAATTCAAGTATCACATTGGATATTTTGAAAATAAAAATACCACATTAAAAATTTTGTTAAAGTAAAGTGGATTTTTTGTCATTATCCCAAAAGTAAATAAATAAGGCTTTAGAAGTTAGAATAAGAATTCGCTAGTATCTTAAAACCCCCGCAGTATTGAAACGGCGCGAAACGTGTTCCGAGCGAGCTCGTTCTTTCTTTCTCTCCATTGCTGCAAACCCTAGATCGCTGGTAAGCATCTAAAATTCCCTCCTCTTTCTAATTCGAATTGTTTATCTCTGAAAATACTCTCTAGCCAATTAAGGTACCCACTCGACATAAAAATATCATTCTTTTAGGTAAATAAATAATCATGAGAGAAATTGTTACTGTCCAAGTTGGAAGTTTCGCTAACTTCATCGGTTCTCACTTCTGGAACTTCCAGGTTCAATTTATCTTTACTTATTTCCTTTCTTTTAATTTGATTATATTTCTTTTTCAGCTTGTTGAATTGCTTTTTTCTTTTTTATTTCCTTAACTAAAAATGAAGGATGAAATGCTTGGCTTAGCCGCGGATCCTTATGGTGATCCAGTCTTCAAAACTCAGAGTCTAAACATGGATGTTATCTACCGTACGGGTGAAACGCATCAGGTGCAACTTTGACCAATTGCTTCTGATATTATTATTGCCTAAGACAAATATATTTTCATACCGTAAATGATTCACCATATTTGTCTTAAAATTTGTTTTATTATTGCAAGGCTTATATGAATTTAGTTTTAGAATGCTTTGGAGTAGTTAATTGGTTGTTGCTATTTCTAGAGTTATAGTTATTTATGATGCTGTATATATGCAGGGAACTACTACTTATACTCCTCGTCTTCTCTCTATTGACTTCCAAGGTGCTTAGTTTTTAACTTGCAAAGTTGATTTTTCTATCCTATATCTGGTTCCTTTTCTTTCAACTAGATTGCATGAACAGTGATGTCGATGTGTATATCCTTAATTTATATTCTACTGATGGGAGCTTTATAATACATCGTAGGATCCCTTGGATCAGTGAGTTCAAAGGGGACATTGTATGGCGAGGGTTCTAACGAACCATCTGAAGTTGTTACTTGGTGAGAGCTTGCTTCTCAACTAATTGCGTCGGTGTTTTTGGTGTACATTTTTATTTTGTTTTCTGTTGGCCTTTGTGCATTACCCCTTAAAAAAAATGGCATACAAAAGTAACTGTATTAATTATGTTGCTTTTGCCTTTTTCAGTGACATGTAGATGGTTGAGTGTAAGAGTTCAATATCTGGCACAAGCTGGTTTTTTATCGACTATTCTTGTTCTAAGTAATATATTTACTGTTTTTCTCTATGAAGAATGCTTTCCTTGCAATCTAACAAACATTATGTTGTTTCAACCTCATTTTTACTAATACAAGTAGTGTTCTCTTTTAATCATAAAAAGAGCTGCATCTGATTTTGATTACTCACTACTTATGAGAAATGCTTATGATTAAGACTTTAAGTCTTAGAACTCTTACAAATATGTTGTAATGAGTCCGAAACGGCTCCTGTTTTATTGCAGCAGTTTATATCACAAGCTTGTAATGAATTACATAAAGTTCACAGTTGTATGTCTTCTGAATTTCAGGACTATGTGCTTTGCCCTTGTGTGAGCTTTGAGTGCATAAGATTTCTACGTGCACTAACTTGATCCTCTTTGAAAGAATATGCAGGGCAGGACATGTTTCTACTCATGCATCTGAACCACAAAAGAAGAATTTATTCTTGCAAAGTTTGTATCAGGAAGAGCAGGATGCTCCTTTGACAAATGGTATCAATGGTGAGGCTAAGGATTCTCAACACGAAATTCAGGATACAGATATAGTCAACTGTTTAGATAAAGGAGTCCAATTTTGGACAGACTTCTCAAAAGTCCATTATCATCCTCAGAGTTTGTACGAAGTAAATGGATTGTGGATGGATGCTAAACAATTTGACAATTATGGAATTGGGCGGGATGTCTTCATGGAGAATTTACGAGGAGAAGAAATATGTGATAAGCTTCGTTTCTTTGTAGAAGAGTGTGATCATATCCAGGTAAAACTTTGACCTATGGTATGATTCTTTCCAGAAATCTTTTGCTGGACAACATTTAAGACATTTTTTTGTCAACTGAATATGGATGGCGAGGTCTTGTTAATGAACTTTTCTAGAGGTTTTAACATAACGATGCGTAGGATAATATGGTTTGGAAAGCCCTCGTCATTTCCCGTTAATTTTAACCTTGTGCACCTCTTAAACATCATTTATATTCAGATTTAATGTTGCTGGTTTTATTTTTTTGTCAATCATTGGTGATGTCTACAGGGCTTTCAATTCATTGTTGATGACTCAGGAGGCTTCTGCCCTTTAGCTGCTGATTTTCTGGAAAGTGTTTCTGATGAATATACGAACACTCCAGTGTTGTTATATGCTGTTAGGGGTCCTAGTTCTCATATGAGCCTGAGTAGCAGGAAGCAGACAGTTGTAAGAGATCTTCATGATGCAGTATCTTTCTCAAGATTATCATCTTTCTGTAAAATGATTGTGCCTGTTGGTTTGCCCTCATTGAGTAGGAGTAAGTCAAATTATGATTTTGGCTGTCTTCTATCATTTTTATATTTGCTTCATATGGTCGTACATGGTCTCAAATTGGATGTCCTTTAGAACCTTGATCCTCATAATATATCAAGGATTTTCTGAGTACATATGTGCATATTGTTTTCTTTCTGATCATATAGCATATCTGATAATGTTCAGCTGTCAGCTGAATCATATACTGTCAAAACACGAATGTCACTTGTTTATTTGGTTATGCTGATAGCATGACACTTCAATAAAATTATCCTGGCCCTGATCTTAACCAATATGGACTAAGATTCTGTTCACCTAATTTTGAAGGTAAAACTTCAACTTTCCTCAACATTGAAGATGAGAATCCTTACCACTGCAGTGCTGTGTATGCTGCGGCGCTACACTCTACAAGTCTCCCATTCTGCATGGAGCCACTTGGTCCTACCGCAGATTTATCTGATGTGTCTGGTGCTGTGGATGTTAATGGCTTTGTACAAATGCTAGCTGGACAATCTAGGCAGAATATGGTGGCCATTCTGGATGTTGCAATGCCAAGCCCCTGTTTGTCAGGCATGTTGTGAATGCCTCTCTCAACCTATGATATGAATTGCTTTTCACTTGCTCCTTTTTAGTAAAATCAATTAGGTATTGCTTAAGAAAACTGAGTTGATTGTTCCAAATTCTGAAATCCAGGGAAACAAGACAAGCAATCCTTGCTTAGGAATTTGCAGCCACTGACTCCCGAGGTTGCAGAGGATGTGGATGATCTGCAGGCTGTGGAATCAATGATCGTGCATGGAGCAATTGGGTCAGGTACCATTTAGGATTTGTGCGTATTTTCAGATTAAGATATTTTTATTATAAATAATTCTCTTATTAAAGTCTCCTTAATATGCTCAGAAGCATTAGGCACATTACCACGAACTTTTTGAAAACTCTTGCTCATTAAATGCTTTTCCACTTGAATTAAGCTTACACATTTGACAGTCGGTAAGGAAACCTTGCAGAAGCCAGAAGGTGCAAATACTTTTAATACCTTAACAGGATAGTTATTTTAGTGACAAATCATTTCTTGTTATAGATAATAAATTAAAAGCATCCATTGGCGGTGAGGGTTATGTCTGTGTGAAATATTGATTTTTATCTGAAAATTTCCCACTCTGATGTGGCATTGTCAACTCTGATAACAGATTATTTGTATTTTTGAAGGAGGTCATCGCTTATCAGTTTCTGAAGTTAAGAATGCAATCCATGGTGCATATGAATGTGCAACCACAAGGCCAATGTTCTGCCATCTATCAGCGGCTCGTTGCCCTCTTCCAATTCCTTTGCCATTCCCTTCAATCTTTGGTAATCTTGTTGGCCAGCATGGTGAGCTGCTGGGAAGCCCAATCTTAGGTTCTTCATCAAGAGGGTCACTTGATGTTCATTCTATCCCCATGGCTGCTAGAATGCGATCCAGCCGTGCTATCATGCCATTTTTGGAGAACAGATTGGCTAATCTTCATAAATTTGGTATTGAGCGAGGATGTCCCGGGACAGAGTTGCTTAGAAGTTGGGGATTTGGAAAGGATGAACTGGAAGATATGGGTGAGACATTGTCTAAAATGGTTAGGACAATTGGCCCTCATTCTGATATATCATCCGATTCTGACTAAGATCGTC
Organism: Gossypium anomalum; assembly: GCA_025698475.1. Lineage (NCBI taxonomy): Eukaryota > Viridiplantae > Streptophyta > Magnoliopsida > Malvales > Malvaceae > Gossypium > Gossypium anomalum. The sequence continues at coordinate 27,660,042 of CM046966.1, forward strand.
GTGGATGAGAAGATGACGTACATTTTCCTGTTTTATGTTGTCTCTGATCAGTTCACCTGCATAGTGTTTGGGTTAAAATTATTCCTCACAAATTGATTAATCTGGAAAGAGAGAATTTTGCTGGGCTTGTGATGGAAAAAGGAATTATTGTATGGATGGTAATGAAGGGGATTATTTACTTGTTACTTGCCAGTAAAATTAAGAGAGAAAAAAATGGTATTGGTTCATAAATTTTCAATTGGTTGCTGCCTATATAATTTTATGCACCGATTACTGATTGAGTGGCGGAGAAGCATATACTTTTCGCTGCTAGATGTCAGCAATTGATTTTTCCCCCCTGGATTAATATATCCGTAACCTTCAGAAATGTTTCCTCTAATATAAACTTTTACAAATATTCAAATCTGCGTCATTTATTGTCATTATTATTTTATTTTATTTTTGTTTCAGTGGTAACCGAAATTAGTAAAAAGAAATATAAAAGAAATATTCTTTCATTTTGTCCCAATTGTAAAGTCTGAAATGAAGAGGCTACTTACATGACCTTTAACATCTCAGGCCATATCTGCTTGGTTTAGCATGCTATAAGTCTATAAGGGCAGGCAGGATCCTCTTGTCTTTATTATTTCAGTTTTAAACCTTTCTGTCTGTGTTGACATCAGATGGCATTGGCATATCGCCTTTCCTTAAACTAACAAACATAGACACGCAGGCTAACCTATACGCACTTGTACCTGTCAATTTTATGGCACATGTACTCTCTCCTATTTTATACCTTTACATCTCTGTTAATTTAAATATTCTCGTTTTTAAAAAATAAATAAATATATATATATATCTACACATTCTAAAATAAAATACTAATAGCAATTTAAGATATTACTCATGCATTACTTGTTTTATTTTTTTAATTTATTTGATTATGAATTATTAAATGTTTATAGTTTTTTTTTTCGTAAATAATCATAAAAAAAGGTTGTTTAATATAACTTAAAGCTGAGAAAATAACCACCCCTGAATATAAGTGCGGTGGGAAGAAAACGCAACAATGGTCAATTGCCCGTATTTTGTATTCGAACTTTTAATTCTTAAGTTCTTTCAATGTTATTAGTAGGCCAGCTAATAAGGTTACCAATAAAGATCAACTACATAGGCTAAGACTTGGTTTAGCGCGAATTCCCCTAAGGGAACTCCATCATTTTGTTATTGCGAATGCGGCCTTTCCTTTCAAATAAAGACAAAAAATACAAGCTCCATGCCCGCCATAGAGAAACTACATCAAAACATTTCCTATTGTATTTGTGATAATTTATTATAAGACAACAAGATGTATCCCAGTGGGTGCCCTATTAGGGTTGGAAATTTCAACCCCACTCAACTCATACCCACCCTTTCTATAAATGAAACCTAAACACAACTCTTTCAGCAACATTACTAATAAGTACCACTGCATTCTAATTTTTATGTACATAAATATATTTATGAAAATGGAGTAGGACAAGAGGTCAATGTATTGATCTACCAACAGCACCAAATTCCCAGAAAACCAACTCTCTATCTACCTCCTTTAATTTCTCTAATTCATTCATTCATGCATGCATGCTTATTACAAAAATCTAGTGTTACTTTTTTAAAAGTTTAATCAAAGCCAAAAAGCTAACAACTGTTCACTCATTTGACTGTTTTCACGGTAGCAGAATTTTCCTCATCATTTCATCCAATATTTGTAGAAAAGTAAATAAAATTTTAGAAAAATGAGAATTTTCTTTCAATATTCCATCATATGAGGCTTCTGCTACTTTGATCAAATTATACCTCTCTCTCAACTGTGAATAAACAGACATATATATTTCTTTTTATACAGTCGAGAAGAGTAATTCAAGCTCAATTTCCCCCATTTACGACATACATTGCACAAAAAACTATCCAACACCCTTTCCTTCATTAATGCAAAGCTTATCTTGTTTTCAGTAAAAAAAAAAAAAATAAACATGAAAAAAGTATTAATATTTATATTAGAAATACTTTACCTTGAATCAAATTTTGGTTTCATCAAAACGCGGAAAGGCAGGCACTCAAGCTGCAAAAGTAAAACAAAGAACAAAAAAACAAAAAAAAGTTTTTTTTTTTTGGGGGGGGGGGGGGGTTATTCAACAAGAAGGACCAATACTCCTACCCTCATCGCTTCCCGTCATTTGCGGTTGATTTTGCTGTGATTGTGGATGTTCTTGGGGTTGACCTTCTTGTGTTTGAAGCAGAAGGTGTGGTTGAAGTGAATGGCTTCCATGTTGTTGCTGTGGTTGTGTTTGAATCTGATAAGGGTTATCAAAACTCCCTAAAGCCAAAGAGGATGACATGGAAGATCCGGGTGTTATCTGATTGAAACCAGTTGCAGTAACTGAACCACCCCCTTCAAACCCTCCTCCATTAAACCTCACAATCTCATGCTGTTGCTGACCCTGTTGATGCTGGTGCTGATGTTCATATCCCCTGAACATTTCTTGTTGTTCCCTTGCCGCCACCGCCGCCACCAGTTGCTGTTGCGCCTCGAAAATCTGAGCCTGCTGTTGTGGTGGTTCCCTAATCACCAACTGTCCCCCATGGGAAGCCGAAGCAGCGGCGGCCGTAGGAATCCCCATCATGGGCATCATATTGTGTTGCATCACGGCTGAAGAAGCGTTCCCAACATGTTGTTGCAAAAAAACATGCGGTTGTAAGATAGGGAGCATTGCTTGAGGGCCAATGTAAGTGGCGAGTTCTTTCTTGGCGTTGTTAAGATCGTGTTGCATTTGTTTGAGCTTGTGTTGCAAGATGGAGATGAGGCCGACGCAGCCGTAGACGGGGTCACGGAGACGAGCCTCGGCCTCGTAGGCTAAGGAGTTAACAGCATCCTCGCGTTGAGATGCGTTGAGTTCGTTCAAAAGCTTGGCGACATTGCTGGCACCGAACACTTTGTGGACGTTGGCGAATTTCTGGGGATTGTCAGGTGGGAAGTAAGGCGCAAAGACGCATTCTTGGGTGCATTTTCTACGAAGAAACTTGCACGCTGCGCAAGGTGAGTTTGACGATGACATCTTTTTTTTTTTGTCTTATTCTTCAACTGAAACCATCAAATGAACTCAGATCATCAATATTCATGGAGTTCCGCAAGATCTTAAAAACACCCACAAATATAAAAAAAGCCATCTACACGAGATTTAATACACAAGTATTAAAAGTGTATTGAAATGAGAGTTGGATTCAAGGAAGCTTCTTCATTTCCATAATCAAGGTAAAATAATATATAAATTTTATATACTATCAAGAACATTAAACCCCTCCCCCCAAAAAAAAAAAAAAAAAAATCCTATTTTGGATGATTGAAAAAGCTTACCCTTTGGTAAACAAGAGAAACCAACAAAAGTAGGCAGGCAGTTTTCTAAGAACAAATCGCATATTTGCAAGATCGATCCTTCATCTTCGAAAACATGGAGATCAAAACCTTAAAACGAGAAGCAAATCATGTGGTGGTTTCTGGGCAAATCTTCATTTCTCCAAAATGATCAAACGGGTTCTCTTCTCTCACTGTGTCATTGGAAAATCAAAGAGAACAAAAATAGATGGTCAAACAGAACTTTAACCTAATCCTAAAGACTAGAGCAAACAGAGAATCCTTTTCAAAATCAAAATCTTAGGTTTCTAATTTTTGGTATGTTCCAAAACTTTGATAAATATAAATAAGTAAATGAGAATAAATTTATTATCATCAGTATCACCTTAAAAAGGTTGCTTCTTCCTCTGAGCAAAAATTAAATGCGTCACTGAGTTACCTCTTTGTCCCTGCTTTCTCTGCCTTTATTTCCCAAATTACCCTTTTCTTGCATGTGGTTTTAGTTTTATAGATAATTAAAATGGAAACATTATTATGAGAAAATTACAATTAATTAGCAGATGAGGAAAATAATTAGTTATGATTTAATTTTATGGAACAATCTCAACTGCACTAATTATAGGTAAATTTTCTTTTACATTTTTACAAATATAAATATAAAATCATAAATTTAGAATACATATGTATAAATAATATACAATAATTAATGAAATGTACAGTTTGTAACGAATTGGTCATAATAACACATGAAATAAATATGATATTAAAATAAAAAAATAGATTAAATTGTGAGTAAAACGAATTTTAAATACATAAATGCATCAGATTAACAATATTAAATGCACTACAATTGTTTATCATGATGTTATCATCTATTATGAGTTAGTATTGAGTTGATTTGTAATACCAACTCAATTGGTGACATTACCTTATTTGTAATACCAACTCAATTGGTGACATTACCTACACACAACTTTGGTGAGAAAAAAATATTTTATATTTATAGTTAATTTTTTATAATTTACTTAAGAATTGTTATTGGTGTAATGATAAAAAATTTGTTTATAAATCCATTAAATATGAGTTCAAACTCCAGACATGCTAATTTTAGTTCTTTTATTTTAAAACTATAAAAAAGTATGAAAGATAAAAAAAACCATTAAAATAATAACAATAGTCCTTTAATAAAAGGGTATATTAGTCATTTCTTAACCGAGTTGGTACTCGGTTAACCTGTGACATCAACTCAATTTGGGGTTTTATAACAGCCCATACCCGACCCGATCGTCAGGTCTGAGTTACATGATGCCATATTCGTTGTTGGAGCAACTACGATCTCAATACCACACAATTAAACAATTTATACATGTTATCATGATCCATTTGTAATCACGACATGTTACATAAACATTTATGAGGTTTAAACGAGTTTACGAAAGCTCTTTTAATAACTCAAGGTCGATTGAAGACTAAATTGTAAAATATTTAAACTATTGGATTTACATCGCGACTTTAGAGGTCTATGGTCGCGACGTCACTCACTGTCGATTTCTTATTGTGACGTCACTCACAATTTCTATAATACCTAATAACATAAGTTCACACCAACATGCTTGTAAAACTTGTTAACTTAACCAAGTTCATATAGTGCCAAATGCTTCGTTTATATGCATACTTCCATTACATATACTTATATTCAATCAACAATATCATTCAAAGTCCTCAAAAGGTCAATATGTTACATTTCAACACATATATGTCCATTTGTATGACATAACCATTTTGAACATTAGACCATCTATATAATTACTCAAACAATTCATTTGGTTAAGCTCAATTTAACATTTACCAATTCAAGATTTCAAAATGATCATTTACATTATAAAACTAACTCCAAACCCTAGGTACATGTCGTATATCAAAACTAGGGGTGAGTAAAATCCGATTAGATTCGATAAACTCGATAAAAAATTCAAATAAATCTGAATAAGAAAAGAAAAAACTACTTTGTTTTGATAAATATTTACTTTTTTAAAAGTTAAAATTCAAAATAATTAAGTTAAAAAGTAAAACTACGTCGTTTTGATAAATGTTTATCAATTAAGTTAAAAGGCAAAATCATTATATTGTTCCTGTAGTTAAATAATATTGTACTTTGTTTACTAGTTAAATAATCGGTCTATTTAAACGCAACATTAAGTATAAATAATAGATTCGTTAACTCGACTCGATTTGTCTCAAATTTTTTTGACTCAATTCGATTCGATTCAAAAAAATTCAAATTGAGTTCGATTGCTAAATTATGATTTTTCAACTCGACTAACTCGAAAATTTTTGACTCGATTCGACTCGACTCGACTCGATCGAATACTCACCCCTAATTAAAACGTACTGCAACTATACAAATATTGCTGAGTCGAGAGTTGTAGATCGAATGCTGAATCACCCCTCGAGTCCTCGAGATCTCCTAATACCTACGTATGGAATAAACAAATCGTACGCTGAGCGATACTTCCATTGTAACGACCCAAAATCTGTGGGCACCAGAAAAGTGTGTTATCGAGCCTCCGTCTTAGTAAACCGAGTTAGTAAATAATTATTAGGAGTAATTATGAGTCTAATAGTGTGTTTAATTAGATTTTTATTTAGTGAATTTAGCTTAATTTAAAGTAATTAGGAAAAAAGATCAAATTGAATAAAGAGTGAAAGTCTAATATAGATTAAAAGAAAGTAAAAAAAAGGCTAAAATGGCAATTAAGCCATTTAGCATAGTTGAGGCGGCATAAAGGGAATAAAATCTAAGATTTTATTTGTTTTAATTATATAACTAATGATATTTAAATATAATTTATATTATATGAATTTATGATAATTAAATTATAATGATATTATATTATTAAATAAATCAAAATATGCCAATTGTATGGATATGATAAAATACATGTGTAATATATGTATTTGTACATTAGTAATATAATTGTATATAATTTCTTAAATTTTAAGTAAAAGATATTTATTAATTAAATTATTATATTATAAGATTTTTTATTTGATAAATTAGTTAGATTAAGACAAATGTAAGGTTATGATATGGTACAAACGTATTAATTATATTTGTTATTAAAATAGATATTTTATAATTATTAATTAACTTAAATATAAAATAAAGTAAATGAAATAAAAAAAACAAAACATAAAACAAAAGAAAAAAAAAAGAGTTAAAAGTAACAAAGGCCATTTCAAAACAGAGCAGGAAAGAAAAAGGAAAGAAAGAAGAAAGGGAAAATTAGGGTTTTAAAACTTGAAGTTTAATTGCTAATATCGAGCCTGAAGCATCAGTCCAAAAAGGAAAAGAAAAGATTGTCGAGGACTAAATCCGAAGAGAATTCTGGTTGTAGAAGTCAAGTACTGAACCAGCATCCAAAGCCAGACCCGACTTCAGCAAACTTTTGGTGATGTATATTTTCTTTTGGTAATGTGGCATGTACATAGAATGTGTATAAAGGTTATTATGTTTTGAATATAAATGGTTAAAATGTTAGTATTACAAGTCTAAGAATTATGATGAAAGAAGTTTATCCATTTCAATTTAATTAGTACATTGATAAATTTAAATTGATATTATATTGATTGAGTTTGATTAGAAGGTATTTAGAATAGAAAATGAGTATGAGTTGGTTGAATTGGTTATGTTTGAAATGGATATGGTTTTAATTGCAGGGGGTTTTATGTAAAAATAAGCAAAAATACTGTCGAAATTTATAAAAAAAAATAATTTCCGAAGTACTTGAACGAGTCCCGTTTCACTTTAAATACATGTTTTGGACTTCGAGAGTTCATTATAGGGACTTAATTATTAAATTATCCTATGAATATTACTTTATTTGTGAATTATTCGTAAGTTGTTTGATATGTCCGGTAATGCCTCGTAACCCTGTTTCGGCGACGGTTCAGGGTTAGGGGGTGTTATATCCATGTTTCAAGTCAATAATGAAATCTAATTAACATGTCATAACATTAGTTCATTATACCATTAACTACCAACATCATCAACTAGTGTATTATGATTCATATACTATGATCTATGCCAAAAAATTCAATTAACATATCACTTATGCATACACATTCAAACTCTAGTTCATATACCAGCTTTATGTACCAATTCATTTTTCATTTGCATATAAACATATCATATCATGCTATCTAACAATAAGTTATATTTTCTTTTATTCCATAATATGCCAATTACACATTTCATTCTTGAATCTATTGATTCGTTCCATTTTCATATCATCTCTCATGGCTCATAATAATTAGTTCGCATGATCTTTCACATGCTATCTTTAGTCGCGTTTCACATATATGTACATTCGGTACCATTTCATATCATTATTTCAATTCAATTTCATTTATCAAGTTCATATATTATAAAATCTATTAACCAGACTCAGACTCGAGACAAATACACGGATCTTCCAACCAACACACCAATCTGACACATCAATGCATTATTGGATAAGCCAAAGTAAATATACTGGCACACATAGTGCATCATTGGATAAATCGAAGTAAATATACTAGCATACATAGTGCATCATTTGATAAACTGAAGTATAAACTTGTACACAATCTAATCCTATATGGTACCAATATTCCAATTACATGTTATAAACCAATTCACATATCATGATCTCATACATTTTCATCATCAATTCACATAATATATCATTTATCGGTTTATATTATGCTTATTTATACTATATACAGTTTAGTCCAATTCTCGACATATTATCATAAAATACAAATAAATTCATATGACAAGTATAGGCTTACCTCGATAGTTAGCTTTGCACAAACATGTACGTATAAAAGTTTATATATATTGAACTCGAATCATAAAAGTACAAACCAAATTTGCGATTGATAACTCTTGAAAATAGTTACATTTCATGCCTTTAGACTTGGTTAATTGCCTGTACTTAGGTAAGTTTAGTTGCAATTTTAGGATTTTCTGTTAGTGTTTTTAGGAAATTGCATTAAAAGGTTTGGATTGTGCTTAAATGTTATTACATGTTACTTCTAATTGTTTGCGGGAATGATTTGTTTGTTAAGTGGTAGGTGCAGAATAAGGAAAAGAAGTAAATAAGTGAAGACTTGTCATGGCAAAAGGTTGGACAGTTTGCCAACACGAATGTCGTGGTAATGCCAAGAAGAGACCCAGTCAATACTTAATCGTTTTCAACCCTACTGTACGTGTACTGGAAAAATCAACCTAAAAAAGAGGAAAAAAATCATGGGATCATGGGACAATGGGTCTATCCTAAAGCAAGAGATATAAAACCCAAAAATAAAAACTGAGAAAATTGGATTTTTTTAGAGTGTACAATTAGAGAGACAATTGGAAAAAAAAGATCATTGGACGAGAATAGAGGATAATGGTTAAGAACAAGGCAGAATCAAAAGGGAGAAGAAGCAGGTAATCCTTCTTGGCAATTATTAGATATTGTAATGCTGAAGCTGTGAGCTGGAGAGCGATAGCCATTTTCTTGAAGTTTTTCTTTTACTTCTTTATTTATTACTTTGTGAATTGAATCGAGAAATAATGATGTTGAATGTTATTCTGAATTTGGATGTTATTTTCCGGCCCATGAGTTAATCTCATAGAGTTGGGATTACTTGATGAAACCTTTATTTCCTTTAATGGCTAAAGCTTAGATTAGTTTTAATTTACTGTTTCATTCAATGGTATTTATGAATTGCATGCGTATAATCTCTAGACATAGATGAATGTGCAGCTTGTTTATGAAGTTTATCTAATACTGACAAGGTTAGGTTACTTAGATCGAAATTGAATGATATAAGCGAGTGTTGGATCAAATACTTGTAGCAAACTCTATACATAGAGTAGCATTTCGTACGGAAGAAGAAGAATAGAAGTAGGAACAAGACTCAAAGCCTATAGACATATAGTGCCCTAGGTGTGGTAACTCGAGGTTTAGCTCTCAAAAGAAGCAGACCACTGTAGGATTATTCTGAGCAGTAGAATAAGGTTGATATTACCGAGACATTATTGGTTAATAAGGGAAACATCTTATTAATCTCAGCCTTTCAAATCAACATCGTAGATCTTTTAATCTTTGCCATAGCATCTTTATTTTCACAACGCTAATTGTTTACTTGATTGTTCTATACATTTTATACATCATTATTGTAACATCCCAAAATAGGGCCTAGTCAGAATAGTGGTTTTGGGACCACAAATCCAACGTTAAAATATTTATTTTATGATTTTTATGGGGTTTAAAATATGAGAATATGTTTACGTTAGATTTTCATGAAGAAATTTTAAGTATTAGATGTTCAATTGGGAATTAAAGGCCAAATTGAATAAGTTTCAAAACATGGATTTTAAAAGCAATTTGTATGAAATTGCTTTGGATTATGAATTAGAGGTCCTTAAATAGTAATTTGACAACGTTTTAGAAATTTGGACAAAAAAATAGGCTTGCATGGATAAATTTTAAAGAAAGGGTCTAAGGGCATTTTGGTCATTTACGATTTTAATGAATTAAAAAGGGGAAAAAGAAGCAAAAATCAGCCATCTTCTTCCCCATAGCTACCAAAATTTTGAGCTTTCCATATTTAGGGTTTCTTCAATTTCCAAGCCCAATAGTAAGTGCTCTCAAGCCTAGTTTTTAATGTTCTTCATATTTTTGAGATCCCGGTAACTTGTTCTTTCCATTTCTACCCATATTTCATGCTAGGGTTTATGTTTAAAAATTTACCCATGCATGAATGCTTGTATTTTGAGGGTTTATGGAGGAATATGAAAGGATGTTGTATGTTAAACATCTTTTTCTAGATGATTTTTATGAAAAACTCTTATAGGGACTATTTTGTGAAAGTTATAAAATGTGTGGTAGAAATGTGAAACTAATGGAAAATGACAGTTATCATAGGAGAGAAAAATGTTTGACTAGGCTTGGGTAAGGTAGAAATTGAATGAGTTTCATTATACCAGCCTAGGGGCTAAATCGTAAAAATGTGAAAGGTTAGGGGCAAAATAGTCATTTTGACCGGGGGTGGAATTTAGATTTGAAATGGATCAAATGAATGGTTGGTAATCCTGGCATCACCTTATGAGTTTTTTGAATAGAGGATTTAGCTTGGACTGGTAATTTCACCATAAGAATGTGAGGTTCATGGGAGTGCATATCTGATATGATCATTCACACGAATTGACGGATAATGGGTATTTTCATCGAGATTGCTTATAAACTCAACGAGACTAATATGATACACCTGTATAAGATGAATTGTAAAGTAATGAGCTTATCTAAGTTAAATTCCATGGTGTTATTGATACATATATATGTGTACCTAACACATTGATTGAGTGCATGATTAGGAAAAGCATTTCATGCTAATTGAGTTTACTAATCAAATATGGTTGAATGCTAAATTATCTGGTAAGTTTACTTTCTGGTTAATCGAGCTTACTAAGTATGTAAATGCTTCCTCCTCTCTTTTCTCCTACTTTTCAGAGCTTGTGGACTCATAAGGCTTGGAGGACGGTTGAAGATTACAATACACTATCAACTAGGTCCGCTTTGGTATATGAATGCATTTATTTTGTTAATTTGGCATGTATAGGTGCTTTTTAGTTATTTTTTTAAAAGCCATTTGGCTAACCAATGTAAAGGCTTGGATGCCTTGTTTATACATTTTGTAATGGCTTTGATATATGGTCTTTTGTGGTATGTTATCCCACCATCATGCTAAATGAATTGCTAAATGTTTATGTATATGTCATAATATAGACATATTTGTGTAATGTGACCAATTCATCGGAATTGGGAGGATCATAATTGGCAATGAGTAAATAACGAGCCAAAATCCAATGTTGAGGCAAATATTGCTATCATCCCTCAGACTACTAAGGAACATTATGGCATGCGTAAACCAATGATATGAGGTTTCCATGCAAATAGGTTTTATGGAGACAATTCATAAGTATTAAGTGAATATTGCTTGTTAATTGACATCCAATAAGTATAAGTGTGGTAAAGGGGTGACCTAGGGCTTGAAAAATAGCCTAATATGGTCCACATGGTGAGACACACGGGCCTGTGTACTCACATGGGCGTATGGTATGGCCATGCGTCCCCTGCACCTAAAATTTTAAGTTAGCATCAAGCACAGGCTAGAGACACGGGCGTGTGTCTTGGCCGTGTTAATTTAATAGGATGTTCAGGTTATGGACACGGGGTGAACCCACGGGCGTGTGCCATGGCCGTATCCATAAGTCAGTATAGCCCCACGGCTTGGGGGCATGGGCGTGTTCTCCTACCCACGGGCGTGTGTAAACCCCTACACGGGCGTGTGGGATATTGTTCAAGGATTTCATGCCGAAGATCCGATTTTGTTCCGATTTATTCTTGGTATTAAATAAAGGCCTCGTAGGCCTACGCAAATAAATCGACTTAAGGTTGAAAAGAAATTTTGTGACCCATATTTTCTAGTTCCGCCTGTATGTCTGTCTGGTAATGCCTCGTACTTGTCCCTGGGCATGGGTACAGGTAAGGGGTGTTACAATTATTCTCCTAATTACCACTACATTTTTATTACTGTTTTTGCCTTAACATTAATCTCGCTTTACTATAATAACTTAACCAATTTAAACCCATCCAATCTTTGTGGAGACGATCTCACTCACAATTCGCATTTCATATTCACATGCAACAATCACTCGTCTACGACTTTCATCTTTCCCTTCTCTTGCGATAGCTTGATGTTGCCTTTAGCTACGTTTGATAATTCAATAAGAAGAACAATATCAGATTGCATCCAAATCACATTAAAATTCATAGTCAATATTTTTTACATTTTATTCAGTTTAGTCCCTATACTCGGGATACACATATTTTTCAATATCTAACATTGGATTAAAATCTGATTTCACATTCTTTCATTAGGGACCTTACTTTCTACCTATAACATAATTTCATGACAGTTTTTAATTTAATTAATTTAGTCCCTAATGTCACAAAATTATCTAACAAGTTTAACTTAACTTCTAACTTAGTCGATGGCATAATCTAAGTTCACTATCTAAAATCTCTCCAAATTCAAGCCTAATTCATCAATTTCTCTCTAATGAAAACTTTTTAAACATCTAACAATTGATCAAATTAACACATGAGCGAACTAAATCAAATTCCTATGATCAAGAATCTATAAAAATTTAAAAAAGAGAGGAAGAAAGGCTTGGTTACCTCTGCTAATTTGTGGCCGAATGCTTGAACCAACTTAAGATTTTCTTTGTCTTTTGATGGCTACGGGTTGAAAAAAGATGATAATGCTTCCATCTTCTTATTTTTTTTCACTTAGTTTAATATATATATAGTATGATTAGTAGATTAATTAGTTTAATTAAGTATGATTAATTAATTATTAAGGAATTTTTATATTTAATTTAATTATAAATCATGCTAAGTGGAATCATAATCATATTCCACTGTGGTGAATATGAAAAACAATGGTTTAATACTAGATTTGGCCCTTTGAATAATTGCTAAATAGGTTTTCAAGCATTTCCTGAATTAAAACGCAATAACAATTAGACTTTTACAATTTAGTCATTAAGCTTTAATTAAAAATTTTCTCAGTTAAATTACTTAATCGATCTTTAATATATTTTCATACCAACTTTGTACATCTTCCTATTTTATTCATACGAACTCGGTTTATGTAAATGAGGTTTTGAAACCGAAAAAAGTCAAGTACTTGAGTTTGACACTTTTTATGATATGATACCTGTGTTATTTTTTGTTCAATTCGGTACATGCATTTGCCAAAAGTTATATATTTTAGTACTCAAAGGTAAAGGTGTTAACCTTTTAGTTTTTAATTCGAGTTTTAAGGTTGATTTGATGAAAGTTGATATACTATTATTATGTTTAAAATTTTCATGATTTTGTTAATAGAATAAATTTAGTGTTAAATGTGAATTTTTCTAATTTTGCATTTAATTTATCAAATACAGTCCGATGGATGTGATTTAATTTATGTTTTAGGGTTGATTTGATGAAAGTTAATTGATAATATTATTAGCTAATTTTGAATTTTCACCAAATTAACTCTAAAACCTGAATTAAACACTAAAAAGTTAACACTGGTACCTTTAAGTACCAAAATGTATAACTTTTTTCAAGTACAAGTACCACATTTGACCTAAAAAACATAGGTACTACATTAAAAAAGTGTCAAACTCAGGTATAAAATTATGTATTAAACCATTGTAAATATATGTTTGAACAACTATAAAGTAGAATAAAAGTAATATATAGCATAAATGGATGAAGAATCAAAATATAATCCAACAAAATCCATCAATAATAACTATGTATGATGAAACTGAAAACTTAGGGGCTTTGGCCCTGGTAGATTGGAGAAATACTTTTTAGCTCTTCCCATAAATTAAAACATTAAATTTATGCCTTTTTTGTTCCCTTTCATTAAATGGAACAATTGCATTTTTCCTATAAAAGATTAATAATTTCTATTTAAACCATTTTGGGAATTTTTTTTTTTTTTAGCTTTAGTGTTTTTAAAATTCTATAGTTTTATCTCGCTCCTAATTGAAATTTCTCACTTCGCTTGTTGGCAATCTCACGTGATGGGACAAAATATAAGCATATTTTTTGAACTATCAATGTACTATAACTTAAGTGTTAGAAATTAGATGCTTTTACTAACAAGCATCAGATGTTGTGGCAAGACACATTGTACTCTCAAAAAAAGAATAGGGTTCGAACCTTGGAGATAACATATGGTTTGTGTATGCAATATATCAATATAAAATGGTGCTAATTTCAATAATGTTAATGATTTATGAAAATTAAATCAAATTAAAATTTTATGTATAAAATCTTACAAAACCAAATTTTATGTATAATAATGCAAATGGAATCAAAATTTATGTATAGTTTTAATATTTGTCCTGTAAGATATCTTTATTATTCAAGATTAGGTTAAATTGAAGACCTTTTTCCTCTTATTATTTTATCTAATAAATTTTATTACAATATGAAATGGATTCTCACTTTGTATATTTTATCTCATAGTTATCATTGTGTTTTACTTAAAATATTTCTTTTAGGCTTAATATATGTTTTGCATGAAATTTTCACTTTTTCCATTTTATTATATTTCGATAATTTTGTCCTTTTTACTTTCATTTTGTTCATTTCATCTCTCTTTGGCTTTTTTACTAATTCTCTTTTCTTTGCATTTGATTGGTTTAAACAACCACGCGAGATTTTTAATAGAAATAGTCAATAGGCTAAAGTGACACAAGGATTGAAAGTAGAACGGACAAAAGTGATTGAAAAAATAGTAAAAAGGCTAAAGTGAAAATTTCACTGTAGTACAAAGGATAAAAAAAATATTAAACTTTTATTTATTTTTTTTAAAGGAAAATTGATTAGTTCATTCCATGAATGTGACCATACAATCTAGAGGGAAAAACAATAAATACTCGTTGTAGGTAGTGAAGGAGAAGCTCCATCAACACAACAAAGGCTTCAATATTAGCATCAATAGAAAATTATGCCACATTAACAATTGGCTCTATCACAACTCAAGCACGACATATCTGGAGTGATTGGAAGCACTTAATATGTGGCGCCCCAAACTCGGCCAAGACGATTTGACCCAAATTTTGAACTCCACATTAGCCACCAAAGTGACTCTCTG
The DNA here is from genome assembly GCA_025698475.1 of Gossypium anomalum. NCBI lineage: Eukaryota > Viridiplantae > Streptophyta > Magnoliopsida > Malvales > Malvaceae > Gossypium > Gossypium anomalum. The sequence continues at coordinate 27,675,169 of CM046966.1, forward strand.
TTTAAACAACCACAAAACACACCAACCGGCCAATCACACCACATAATTAATCATGGAATGTTTAACAAAAACATAATAAAAACACAATTAATCATGAAATAATATCACTTTCATGCAACATATATTGCACGCATAACGCAGTTCACATATCATTCATGACATAGCTCACATAAATCATTGTTCACATATTTTATTTAACATAGGGCACACAATAGCTTAGATTACATACAATACAACTCAAAATCTCACAATACACAATTTAGCAGATTAATACATTTTGTCATATTAATACAAATCACAAAATTAACACAATTCACCATAATAATATAATTCACCAAGTTAACATGGTTCACAATATAACACATTACACAAATATAATTGGCTCACACTACAATTGAGCTTGCACTTAGCATTTCACGATAATATAATTTTGCACTAATTAAAGCTCACAATATCGTAAAACTCATAATTCACTTACAGGTTCGTGCATGCGTAAATTTATATTATCAATAGAATTCATACATTATAAAAATGGATATTATAATATTTATTTTTATATTCTTTCACACGCATTACATAACCATATACGAATATATATTACATATATATACATACCTATCTAGTGACCTTTGTCACGTCAAATTTTAGCATACATTAAAAGTCTCATATACATTTTTATATACTAGATAAAACAAAACCTATAAACCTATATATAATATATTATAAAACCCATGCATATAATATATATACAACCTCGCACGCTTATATATATGTATATTACCAAAACCCATTAATATATATACTATATATAAAATAAAGCCCATGTATATATATTATAAGTTCATGCATTTTGCACCATTAAAATCACACAACATGCATACCCAACACTCAACAAAATTGCAATGGTTTGCACTAGGAGAAATCAAGGTTCGCATACTAATTAAGCAAGGGATTCACATATGTTACCTTAGCTTGTGTACTAGAGTTTAAATGTAGTATATCAAACTACTCACCTTAGCAACCATTGCTTCAACTTCCATGCTCAAGTAAGTTTCTGTTTGCCTTTGTCCATGGTTGTAGAGACTCCCAAATGAATTGAAACTTTTCATACATATCAAACACATTATAAAGGCATTACTAACATAAACAAACACCATTAAATCATTCCAAAATCCTAGATCAAAGCCTTTTAACTTCTATTTTGAAAATTTAACTACTTCTATTGAAATAGGTGTTTAACCACTCAAATCTCACTTTTAAGCTTAGATTTCAACTTCATACATCCTAAATATCATCTAAATACAAATCTAAACCATCAATTTTACGCTATTTCATCGATTTAATTTTTTCGAAAAAATTAAGCTTATGTGATCATTTAAAAAGGGCAAAACAATCAATTTGCTTAAATTCATTAAGGATTTGTTAAATTAAGATAAAATACCTTTTAATTAGATCAAAATGAGTTAGAAATCACTTTAAAACCAAAGCTACCATTTTGAAGCCAAAAATCAACTTAAAATTAAGTAATATATTGAGATCTTAATTAAATCATTTAACTCTCGAATTGAAATAACAACTCACTTAGTCTAATCATAAAATTTAGAATCTCACCTCAATTTTAAAAAATAAACAAGCTATCAAGCTAATTCGAGCTAAAACGTGTGCAGATCTCTTGAGGATTTTAAGGATGAAAACATGAGTGTTCTTCAAAATTGAAAAGAGATATTGTGTTTAAAGAGCTTAGGAATAAAAAAAGATGAACTAATTTCAGGATAAAAACTTCGATTTGGTGTTTGGAAAATTTTTTAAGAAGATAAAGAATGGGAGGGAAGAAGAAAATGTAGGGGTTGTTAAATAGGCACCAAATTTTTTAAAATTGGGCCATTGCCCATTTAACCACCTCCAATTTTCTCCCTTTTCCAAATTGGTCCTTGTAACGCCCTAAATAATTTGTTTTTGTTTCTGTAATATCTAACACAAATATATGTTTGCTTTAGTGGTTAAGTGTTCTGGGTGTGTGTCAGAGGTTCCAAGTTCAAGCCCTACCTTTAGCAAATTTTGGTTATTTTTAGATCCAAGCCTCACCCTTGTTGAGTGGGCATATTTATAATTTTCTGTTAATTTATATCAGAATAAGCCTCCTGGTTTGAGTGGAAAGGGAGTTGGTGTTTGGAAGTTTTGTGTTCGAATCCTTGCGCAAGCAAGGCTGATATTTTTACTCAGTTGCAAGTGAGAGTTTCGGTGGAATTGGGTTTCTAAGAAGGTTGGTTGTTAGTGGGGAGAGATTTGATGGATTTGAGGAGTTAATCTTTGTTTATTTTTATTTTTTATTTTTTTTCAAAAATTTCCCCTCTTTCCAGAAAGAAACCAACGTCAGTTTTTGCTCTTCCTTTCCTTTTGCTCTTTCGATCTCAATTGCTGCTTCTTTCGATTCTGTTTCGTTCGGTTGTTGCTTGTCTAAAATTCGTTCTCCATTTCTGTCAATTGTTGGTAAGTGGCTTAAGTGAACTGTAATTTAGATTTCTGAATTACCGATTGGAGGTTTATACTTTCTATTTTGGCAGCAGAGAATTGTATAGAGCAGGGCTATCCTCGTGCTGATTTGTAGTTGGAATCGTGTGGAGTTTGGAGGTAAGGATGAGCAGTCGTATTAAAACTTTTATTAGTTTCGTGGTTACGGATTAACCTTAGTTTTAGACTGATTTTAAGGGTTTCCTGTGTCGATCTTTAGGTTCTGGAGGGTTCATGTTTGCGGTAGCATCAAAACGATGCCAGGTGTGTACCCAGAATGTAGAAAAAGGAGCTTCGGTGAAAGCCAAATAACCCCACCATCGGTGCCACATGGGCGTGTACCTGGCCGTGTGTGAGACACGACCGTGTGGTCGATGAAGGCATGGCCGTGCGCAAGACACGATCGTGTGGTGGCTGGAGTGTACCCCATGTAGCCACACAGGCTAGGCCAGTTGGATATGTGGGCCCATACGGGCAGTCCACATGGGCGTGTGGGTTTTTGGGCCAGGCCGTGTGGGCCCACACGGGCATGTGGGCCAATATTTCTAAAAATTTCCCCAGGGTCTCACGGGTCGTTCCGATCGACTGTGGGCCTACCGTAGGGTCGGTAAGAGCTAACCAAATCCTAAAACTGTAGATTTGATAGTCAGATATTTTATTCTGAGTATGATAATGTTATGCATGTTTGATTATTCTGATATTTGTGCATAAGCATGTTGAGCATGTCTAGTATGTTATTCTGTATTTGTTTCTGTATATCATTGTGCAGTGAGTTTTGTATATGAGGAAGAAGTATTCTGTACGGCGATTATTGCCTATATTCTGGCAGCTTGACTGCACATTAATTGACATGTGTCGTAATGACACGATATGGTGTATAGGGATGGGTGGGTGTTTTTAACCCCACATGGTGTGATGGGATGGTCAGAGTTGGTGTGTAGAGGATTGGGGTACGATTCTGTATATTTGATTCTGTTTACTGTATCTGGACAGGGCATATGCCTGACTTTGTATCTGTATGTTTGCATGCTTAATTCTGTTGGGTTACACATTGAGTTTACGAAAACTCACATCCGTTTGTCTGTTCTGTTCAAGTAATCGATAGACTTAGGCGGATCAGTGTTACGGAGCCTCTCAGTGACCACGAGTTCGTAAACTGATTAGGTTTATGGTTTTTCTTTTAAGGATTATTTCGGGATTTTTGTAATAATTGGACTTCCAGACGTTTTGGCTAATTTTCTTTTGGATTTGGATTTTCGTTTTAGTAATTAATTTGTGACTGATCTCTAAAAACAATGGTTTTTACTAAAACAAGGGTTTTCTAAAAATACGAACTACTTTATTTAAATACAACGTTTTTCGTGAGCCTTCGCTATAAAACATATTTTAAGGCAAATTGATTAATCGAATAAACGTTTTGACAATGGATAAAAGCAAACAAGAGTTGAAAAACTGAAATGGTTTAAACATGTAGATTTCGTTATCAAAACCCATTCTTTGTGACACCTCCGGATTTGGCCATAACGTCTAGGCCGGGTTTGGGGTGTTACATTCCTTGTTTTTCAATGACAGTTAATTTTAAAATTATTTTCAAATCCAATCTCTTTTTTAAAATATGTTTTAACCAAATTATTTCTTGAACACTCAATTTTAATTTCTTAACCTAAAATTAATAATTTTATTTAATTAATTCTTAATTATTTTAATTATTTATCCCAAATATGGTTTCCAATTCACTGATCCCCAATTTACTAACCCGATTCTCCTAACCCAGTTTTTGGGATGTGACATGATATAATAAAGAAATCAGTCTCGAATGGTCCAAAGTGACGAGTAGAAATTGGCAAAAGAACCAAGAATATACCAAATTGGAGAGGATAAAAACAAAATATTCCTTAAAATCACTTTCAAAAGAAAGACTATGTGCATAAGCAAGACTAAAAAATGTGCTATGTAACACCCCTAACCCGTATCCATCGCCAGAATAAGGCTACAGAGCATTACCGTACTTAACAACTAAGCAATCATACATTTCTCATTCATTTTTCATTTCCACCAAAAAATCATTCACAATCAATCATATAGTCCATTATACGAGCCTACGAGGCCCAAATCATGCATTAGAAGTGGTTCGGGACTAAAACGATAACTCCAGAAATTTTTGGGAAAACATAGAAAATTTTTAAAGTACAGGGGACACATGCCCCTGTGGCCCGACCCTCTGTCTCATAGGACTAAAGACATGCCTGTGTCACAGGCTGTGTGGACATTCAAAATGGGATCACATGTTTTGTCCCGGCTCGTGTCTAACCCCGTGTAACTCTCTGACTTGGGTCACATGGCTAACCACACGTCCGTGTGACTAGCCCGTGTACCCTTCGAAATGGCCTCACACGCCCGTGTGCCAGGCCGTGTGCTAGGCTGTGCCAAAACTGTAGGGTATACTTGTAACACCCCTAACCCGTAACCGTCACCGGAATAGGTTAAGAGGCGTTACCAGACTTATAACTCAATTCAGAACAATCATATAACAATTATCATCTCATTTCAATAAACATAAGTTATTCATATTTAATATGAATGAAAAACGAGCATATAAAGTCTAAAACATGCATTCAAGACCAAATTGATAACATATGAAAGTTTCAGAACTTAGAAAAATTTTCAAGTTTTCAAAGGTCACATGCCCGTGTGAACAGGCCGTATGCTTAACACGGCATTAGACACGCTACATACTAACTTGTCTACACGGCCACAAGACACGCTCATGTGCCAGCCCGTGTGCCACACACGACATTAGACATGCCCGTGTGTCTAGGCCGTGTCAAAACTGGAGGGTATACTGACTTAAATTCGTAAGGTACCCCAGGGGACACACGGCTGTGTAACGTGACCCTGTGTTGCACACGGCTGAGACACATGCCCGTGTCTTTGCCCTTGGGGACAAAAATAGGCCATTTGAATAGCCAATTTGCCACCCCAATTGGGTCAAACCTACAAGCACCAAACCAAGCATATTTGCACACATTTTATGACCAATTCACAACCAAAACATAAGCCATTCATGACATATCATTGCCAACCAAATTTCCATCTCAATTCATCAACCAAATCATAACAAATCTAAAATAAAATCATACCAAACATATGTTTCAAAATTCATGAACAAAACTTATCAATTACCATAGTTATCTCGTGCCAAAAACTTACTAATCTTACCATTTCTTATATCCAAAACCATATCATAATCATATCCATACCAAGCCTTATCACATGGCTAAATATATACATCACAAAACATAATCTAAACACTTCTAGCCTATACATGCCATACTTTACTATATACATTTTCAAAAGGTACCAAAATGAATTTTGATAGTGTGGTGACGATCCTTGACAATCCCCGAGCTCACCGTAGCTTTGATATCTATAAAACAATGCAAACACATACAAAGTAAGCTTTCAAAAGCTTAGTAAGCCATATACAAATAAACATATCATTTAAAGTATATAAACATCATCAAAGCATTTATACTTTGTAGCCAAATGCCAACACAAATCTTATTTTCATATACTACATCATAGATCAACAATTGTTCACATACTTACCTTTCATTCTCAAATATGCTATACAATGCAAATGTACCTAAATCGGATATAATTTCACAAAGTCATTCATTTTCTCGGAATGCCCATTTGAACCATTCGAAAACATAAGGATATGCGGATAGATCGATAAGCATATACAATGCCGACGTCCCAGACGTGGTCTTACTGTAATCAAATATCAATGCCATTGTCCCATACAGGGTCTTACAAGAAATCAGATACGATGCCAATGTCCCAGACATAGTCTTATACACAAAATAGAAGTCGATGCCAACGTCATAGATGTGGTCTTACACGCAGAACAAATATCGAAAATCCATTGTCATGACATATGTATCCTAACTATTCCTAAAGTTCGTACAGGGCTTTTCGGACGTCAAAGCTTTGTCGATACTTTCTCGGATAACACATATTCAGCTCGAATAATCATTCATCACAATTCAATATCATATGAATAATAATAATTCAATTCAAACAAGCTTATTTGTATATCGACTTACCTTGTACGGATTTAGATGGATGGAATCGGTTACTCGACGAATTTCGACTTCCCTTGATCTAATTTTGTATTCTTTAATTCTCGATCTATATAAATTCAAATTTAACTTGTTCAATAACAAATTCATTCAAAACAATTCACAAACACGCATTTAGGGCATTTTGCAAAATAGCTCTCACGTTTTCACATTTTGACACTTTATTCCCTAATTCACAAAATCTCAAAATACACATAATTTGCTTGTACACAACCTTAGCCGAATTTCCATAAGGTTCATATAAGTCCATGTATTTCATTTATTTCACATTTTAGTCCCTCAATTTACAAATTTCACAATTTAGCCCATTTTACTCAAAATCATCAAAAATCCAAAGGCAAAACATGTAAACCCAACATCAAACTTTCATTTTTCATCAATTAACAACATAAAGCTCATGAATTAATCCATGGCACATTTCAAAATCATCATAAAAATCAGAAATTGAGGCATGGGCTCGATAGTATACGAAGCAACGATTACAAAAACGTAGAAATTATGAAAAACTAAAGCAAAAACATACCTAAATCAAAGCTTGCAAGTGCCGAACCCTAGCTATTCTTTTCTCTTTTCCTTTTTCTTGATGTTTCGGTTGAAGAACATGTATAATGGCTTATTTTCATACCTTATTTTAATTATAATTCATTTTATAATTAGTTTACCATTTTGCCCTTAATATAAAACATTAACAAACCATTTTACAAAGGTCATTAATGTCCATTAACCATATAAATGGCATAATAACCACTTAAGGACCTCTCATTAACAAATAAAAATCAAATAGGCAATTTTAACATATAATAGACATATTTTACATTTTACGCGATTAGGTCTTTTTATCAAATTAAGCACACAATTGATCAAATTTTAATACGAAACTTTCACATATGCTAATTCACATATTATAAGCACGAAAAATAATACTTAAATATTTTTCTGACTTGAATATGTGGTCCAAAAACTACAATTTCGGCTAGGGTCTAAACCGGACTGTTACAATACTGACTTTTGCCACACGGCCAAGTCACACGCCCGTGTTCTAAGCCATGTGGATCACACTGACTTGGTTTCTAATAAACATCAGGGGACACACGGCCGTGTCACCTGACTATGTGTCACACACGGCTGAGACACACGGCCGTGTCTCTACCGTGTGGCTAAAATTAGGCTATTTTCCAAGTCATCTTTCTCACCCAAATTTGCATCAACCTAAACATGTCCAATGGAAAATAACATAACATCAATAGGCATTTAAACCAATCTCAACCAAGCCGAAATCATGCTATTCCAATACCAAAACTATAATACTCATAACATCATAAATTTGCCAATCCAATCCAATCCAAAACATATCAATATCATCTTCAAGAATTCACCTAGTTGGTCAATTTCAAATATGCATTATTTACCTAATACATAGCATGCTAATACCATCTCAATATACAACCATTTGGTACACAAAATACCAATTCTATAACAACCCTAACCTGTAACCGTTGCCGGAATAGATTAAGAGGCATTACCAGACTCGTAACTCAGTTCAAAACAAACATTTATCATCCTCATATTTAAGTCAATATCATTCATTCACATTCCATATGTATTCAAATCAAGTATACAAAGTTTTAATTATACATTCAAGACTAAATCGGTAACATATAAACATTTCAAGAACTTAGAAAATTTTCAACATTTCAAGGGATACACGCCCGTGTGAATAGGCCGTGTGCCTCACACGGTTACCAAACACGCCTGTGTCATAGACCGTGTGAAAGCAGAGTGTACATACTAACTTGTACCACACGGCCGGAGACAAGCCCCTGTACCTTGGCCGTGGTCGAAACTGACTTGGGTCACACGGCTGACCACATGCCCATGTGTCTAGCCCGTGTACCCTTCGAAATAGCCACACATTCCCATGTACCAAGGATGTGTGCCTCGCACGGTCACCAGACATGCCCGTGTGTCTAGGCCGTGTCAAAACTGTAGGGTATACTGCATTAATTCAAAAGGGTACCTCAGGGGACACACGACCATATAGCATGACCGTGTGTCACACACAGATGAGACACACGTCCGTTTCTCCTCCCGTGTGGACAAAAATAGGCCATTCACAAGACCACTTTGCCACCCAATTTGGGTTATCCCTACAAGGATCAAAACAAGCATATTTCATGTCCCAAAGGCATTCAAAAACATACCAAATCATGTGCTAATTGACCCATAATATCATCATTCATTCTCATATATAAATCCAATTCAAACATACCAATTCAAAGTACTAACTTCATATCAAAAACATATGATTCATAAATCATATTAATCCATTTCAATTTATAGCATTTCTCATCATCTCAACTTCTCAAAATCAATCATAAAACTTACCAAAATTGACCATTTCATTTGGCCATTCATAATCTCATCCATAATCAAGCCATATCACACGGCTAGATATACATATCTCAAAACATACCACATTAGTCCTAGCCTATACATGCCATACTTTGATATATACATATTCAAAAGGTACCAAAATAACGTTTGATAGTGTGGTAATGATCCTCGATGATCCCCGAGCTTCCAGTAGCTTCGATATCTATAAAACAATGCAAACACACACAAAGTAAGCTTTCAAAAGCTTAGTAAGCCATATACAAATAAACTTATCATTTTAAGCATATAAGCATCATAAAATACATATACTCCACAGTTAAATACTATCACAAACCTCATAGTTCATATACATTTCATATATTCCCAATTCATTTTCACATATAGCATATTTTCTCATATTTTCTCATATATCATCACTTGCACATATACTTACTTCACATTAACAAATGTTGAACACATTTCAACGTACCTGAATCGGATATTCATTCATTCAATCACGTATTTCTCAGAATGCCTGTTGAACCGTTCAGAATCAAATAGGATACTTGGATAGCTCGGAAAGCTCGTACAATGCCTACATTCCAAACATGGTATTACATGCAATTAAATCGATGCCACTGTCCTAGACAGGGTCTTACACGAAGTCAAATACGATGCCGATGTCCCAAACATGGTCTTACACGTAAATCTCAAATCGATACTAACGTCCCAAACGTGGTCTTACGCAATAACACATAATTTCATATTTCTCATGCTTAGCCAAATTTTATATAGTCTCTAGCAGCCCATAACTTTCACTTATTTCACATCTTAACCCTTCAATTTTTCATTTTCACAAATTAGCCCATAATAATCAAATTCATCAAAATTCCCAATACAAAACATAATAACCCAACACATATCTTTCATTTTTCATCAATTAACAACACAAAACTCATGGATTCATCCATGGCATATCTCAAAATCATCATCAAATTCAAAAATTCAATCATGGGCTAGCTAGAGTACTAAGGAACAATAACAAAAACATAGAAATCATAAAAAACCGAGTAAATTTCATACCTTAATCAACAATCACTTGTGACGAACCCTAGCTTAGTCTTTTCTTTTCTTTTTCTTTCAATTTTCGATAAAATGAAGTAATAATGAACTAATTTCATGCTTTGTTTTATTAATCTAATAACATTAATACACATTTTAATAAAATAGCCTTATTATTATCATTTAAAATCCAATAGGCTAAGGAATTTAGCCGCTGATGTCACCATTATAGGCGCGCGAATAAAGGCCTGCACTGCCAAGTTATTTAGTAGTTTCAAATCTGCCAAGTTACTTTGGACCAAACGGTCTTGCAATTCTGTAGCCCATTTAATTTGTAAAAAAATGTATAGTGAGGCCAAAACGAGTTTTTCAAAATGGATTATCTGTCAGAAATCCATGATGCTGTAATTTGAGATGTTACTTAATAAATTGAGTTGACCCTTGTGGTTGTTTTTTATTAAAAAAAATCAACTAACTAATGTCCAACCATGTCATTTCATGAATCCAATGGTCCATTTACAACATAAGGACCTCACATTTAAAGAGCCACATCAATTCAACACTTAATCAAATAGAAGGCCACTTTTACATTTTCTACTATTAAGTCCTTTTTCTAAATTAAGCACACAAATGATCAAATTTTTATACGAAACTTTCACACATATTTATAAGCACGAAAAATAGTATTAAAATATTTTTTTGACTCAGATTTGTGGTCCCAAAATCACTATTCTGATTAGGGTCTAAACCGGGCTGCTACAAATTCACAACAAACAAACACATAGCAATTATACACCATATACCCAAAGGTCATTTGCACATACATATTCATAAGCAAGTATACTAAAACAAGACAAATCATATGGCTATAAACATCACCAAAACATTCACCATTTATAAACCAAATCAATTGGCTAAATACATTACCAACATATAGGCTATATTGACCAAAACTCCTATACATGCCATATAATCAAATACATAAGTTCAAAAGTACCAAAAACAACAGCTAGATAGTGTGATGAGATCTCCGAAAACTTCCAATCTGGGCAGGCTTTGAAATCACTATAAAACATGGAAAAGTAAACAGAGTAAGCTATAAAGCTGAGTAAGCTCGTATAGTTAATAAGTAAACCTTACCATTCATTCACCATTCAAGTAATATAAACATAATATACTACAAAACCATTTAATCACAAGGTTAGCATATATTCATTCACATAATTAATCATGAACTCACAAATTCCATGGATTCAATGCTCATATGATTTTTGTACATACCTGTACTGATACGAATCTATCTCTCACCATTTCATATCTTCGATATACCCGTTGAACCATTTGGAATAATATCAGATACTCGAGAATCTCGCACCCTAAGTGCTAATACATAGCCGAAGCTATCTCAATCTCATATCTCATATAATGCTCACTCTCGAGCTATCAACGGTTTTGCTCACACAAGCTGACAGTTAAGACGTAACTACACGGTGCTGCTCACACAAGCTGACAAGGATCCGTAACACATGCCGGATAACTCAACCACCGGAAAAACGTATGGACCAGCACCCAAACAAAATAACCCTTAATGACATGTTATTTGTATCCTATCTATTCCTAAGCTTCAACCGAGATTTCACATTGCCGAATCTTCATCGAACATATCCGTAAGATCATATTCATCAACAATACAATTATAAAGCATTTAAAACACAATTACATTAATGCTTATTAACATACGAACTTACCTCGAATTTATACGGAGAGAAATCGAGCTATCAATCAACTATCTTATTTTTCCCCCGGTCTAATTCCGAACTTCGGTACTCATTTAATTATCATTCTATTCAATTTAATGCAAATTCCATATTATGGAAAAAGTACACTTTTGCCCCTAAACCTTAGACTTCTTTACAATTTAGTCCCTAGCTCATAAAACTGCAAATTCGTGCTATTAAGTCCACACCCATGCTAGCCGAATTTTACTTATTCTCATAGCAGCCCATATTTTTCATTATTTCACACATTTCACCATGAATTTTACATATTTTACAAATAAATCCCTAATTTACAATTTCAACCAAAATCATTTAACCATTGTTGTTTATCTAATAATAACTATTCATTTTCTATCATCAAACATCAAAATACACACATATTCATCAATGGTAAAATCCTAAAACTTTAATATTTTTGCAAATTAGCCCCTGGGCTAGCTAGATCAAGCTACAACGACTCCAAAAACATAGAAGTCATTAAAAATTGAGTCAAAATTACTTACATGCAGTGTTAATACCTAGCTGAACCTTAACTAGCATCCATGGAGGTTTCTTCTTGCAATATTCGGTGGAGGAAGATGATACAAAAATGACACGTTTTGTTTATTTCTTAATTTACATTAACATAATTATTAATTTACTAAAATAACTTTATTAATTAACTTAAAATTCACCCATTTAATGTCCATCTTTGTCCACTCATACTATTAATGGGATAATTACCATTTAAGGACCTCCTCTTTAAAGTTCTATAGCTATTAGACACCTTTAGCTATTAGAACACAATTTTTACACTTTACGCGATTTTGTCTATTTTTTTACACTTTACACTTTACGAAATTTTTACACAATCATACTATCATGCTGTAGACATTAAATAAGAATAAAATAATTATTTTTTCTTTGAATTTTTGGTCCTGAAACCACTATTTTGATTTGACTAAAAATGGGTTGTGACATGCTACAAGAGTAGACAAAAACTTCTAAAAGTGAACACTTATTAAACAATGGAAAACAAATAAAAAACATAAAAATTAAGACAACATGAGTCCAAACTGACTCGTGAAATCATTTATTATTCTAAAATAATCTCAAAATAGAAATAGATTAAGAAGCCGAGGAAGATCCACCCGCTTTCCAAGAGAAATGGTTGGTGATTGATGGAGTTTCAATGATGACATGCACCATCATATGCCCATCACAACTTGTGAAGATAATAAAGATGCCAAAAAAATAGATCTGCAAACTAGAAAGAGAGAAGGCACATGGAGTGCATGGAGAGAAGAAAGAAAGAGAGCGTTGCTGGGAGGGTGAAAAAAGGTAGGCGGTAGCCAGCCTGAAGGTTGGTACTGTTGCTAGGCAAAATAAAAGAGAAGAAATAAATAGCTTGGACAAAAAAGAGAAAAAAATTTAGGGTTTCATTCCTTTTATTTTATTATTGAATTTAATATCATTAATAAAATAGGCTAATCACACTTTATAAATCACTTTCATTGCCTTATAAAACTATTATAGTTGTTTTTGTTCTCACCATAGTATTTAATATGATTTTATGTTTTTTAAAAAAAATTCAAGTATAGTGGATTTAAATGTGAGATTTAGTATTTGGTATTTATTGGAAGCGAATTTTGATGTAAAATTTGAGTATTTTATATTCAAATCTATTTTAAGGTTTAGAAAAATATTGGATATTCAAAGTCGTATGAAAAAAAGTATGGGCTCTTTGTAAACATTGTCAATACATTTTAAATTATTATATGAACCATTATTACAATTTATGTTATAGGCCTAACTTATTAATTTAGTCCACATATATTCTTTTCCTATGTCATACCCATACATAAGCCCTTAATGTTACTAACTTTTTTTCCTTGGATGTTGAAAGTTCTCACACAATACTTGCAAGAAAATTTGAGCAGTGCTAGAAGCATTGTTGAAGACTAATGCCAACTACTTCAGGCACTGAGTATAAAGAAGGAAGAAAAACAAAGAACACACGGTATGTTTATGTAGTTCGGCTTTCCTATATTTGCGAAATCTTACTCAAAGAGATAATCCACTATCTCAGCAACTTGTACAAAAAGTGATTTAACCCTTAACACTCACCATATTAGACTCCTCACGTTTGTACATAATATTTAGACAAATCTTCTCTTAGTTTTCCCCTGAATACTCAGGATATTAACCAAGTTGCACACTTGATTTTCACTCAACGCATTTATAGAAAATTTTCCTTAATGAACAAGAATAATTTTTTACATTTCAATACATTACATATACAAGTCTTCTCAATTTACAATGAATCGAGACTTGCTAACATACTACATCAATTAGAATCAATCCTCCCATGAAACTATTAAGATAATAAGCGTAAAGAATATCTTCAATGAGCTCAAGGCAAGTCTTGAATTTCTAGGATATACTTCCAAGTTTAACCCAATTATTTGATCCGCCATACTTGGGAACTCGATTACCTTGATTCCAACCAAACCAATCTCGAAGATATGTTGCATTAAGAAGTTTGGATATCAAAGATATGATTGTTGTCATCCAAAGTATCAGTTAGAATCATAGCATAAAGATTTCTGTTGCCAAAATTTTCCAACTTAAACATGACTAGTTTTTATGCTAAGCAGTGGCAGACACTAGTGGGCATTACTTAGAAACTGTCTTAACAATCTCCCTATGTGGAAAATTTTTGAACAAAACCATAATAAAACATACTAAAAAAGATACAAATGCTCCTCTTAAGTAACTCCCCTTGATCTATCATACTCAACTATTAACATAATCAAGCAAATAAATCATTAATGTATAAGAAATAAGAATCAAATCAATGATCAAAATACTAAAAGTTATATTATAGTAAGAAACTTGCAACTCTAGTTACGCGTTGCTACTCCCTCTTTTTGTTAAATAAGTTTGCCAAGGAGTTATTAGAGTTGCTTGGCGAACAAATCATCCATCTTAGGAGGCACCTCAACATTAAGCTGTTGTAACATCCTCTGTTCGAACACCAAGAGTTGTATAAAGGTGCCAACTTTAGTGCTAACTAGTATAGCCTTGTATCTACAGGTTGAGCTTCACCAGTAGAAATGGATTTAGGGTTGGCAGCAGAATGCTCCTCTTCAAGCTATTTGTATGAGAAATTTAACTCTGTAGGATTTTTTTAATAATGTTTTAGTTGCAAGCACAAGTTTAGAATTTTTCTTATAAAATCTAAAAAATAAGTTAAGGGAAAAGAAGA
The DNA here is from genome assembly GCA_025698475.1 of Gossypium anomalum. Lineage (NCBI taxonomy): Eukaryota > Viridiplantae > Streptophyta > Magnoliopsida > Malvales > Malvaceae > Gossypium > Gossypium anomalum. Next base: position 27,690,285 of record CM046966.1, read on the forward strand.
CATAGCTTGGGTAAACTCGATCAACATGCTTGACGAAAATCAATTTGAATTATATCACAAATTTTCTCAATAGTGTGGCCACTTCTTGGTGACTATATTCCTCTGGCTATTAGGAATCCAGTTTCTTGTGGCAAGTACAAATAAACCAACATTTGTAGAATCCAGAGTTTAAGCAAGAAGTTCAGTTGCATGAGGCTAAGTGAGGTGAATTCCATTTGTGATAGTCTTGGAGATGGTGTCATAGGACCCTCTAGATCAACATTAGTATAATAGTGTTGAACTAAGAGCTCTTTTATTTGCTTAGGACCAAACTTTTACCACTTACTTCGAACATATGGTAGGTCATTCTTTTCCAGAATAACATAAATACCCCTATCACCAAAGCTTCTTTCATTTATATATATATTTTTTATAAAAATTTTCTTAGAAAAGAGAAAATACATGTTTATGAAAGGTGGTAGATACAAAAGTTCGATCATTCGTTTTCAACAGGGTGTCTTCTTATTGGGACTAAGGATCAATAGAAGCTTTCTTGGTAGAAAATTTCATGGCCGTTAGAGAAGAAGGAATGTTGGGTCTCTTGGTGTGATCCATCCCTTCAAGATACCACTTTTTGAGGGGTACATTATTATCAAACTCAGTCTAAGAAGAAGGTCTAAGACCAAACTTAACATCTTTTTGTTAGGCCGAATAGAACAAAGTTTCTTTCCCCTTTTTTAGGATAACATTTCTATTTGCCTTGAGATGTTGTTCTTCAATTTCTTTGGTCAACATTGATTGGGTATTTTTATGATTAGTTCCAATGGGAGCAGTGATAGGATAAATTCCTGGACCAGTGGTCACTCTTTTAACCTCAATTTCATCTTTATCGGCTTTAGGAATCTCGACTTGTTCAACCATAAGGTTCTAAAAAAGAGTGGGATTAGTTACAAGCTCAGAAATATTATTGACAAAATCATCAATGAAGGAAGAACATGTTTCTTCCTCAGTAACAGATTTTCTAACATTATCAATTGGAGCAATATCAGAGTTACCTTATCAAATAGTTGCCTAAATGAGGGTTTTAATACGATCCTCTAGCACAAGTTTATGCTTAGGGATTGGTGGATTTGCTAAGAGATCATTGATTTCAACCGTTGCCTTCTTGATATCTGTAGAAGGCTAAGAATCAAGGTTAGGGTTTACGAACCCTTTCTCACTTACTTTAGAAGCATTTTTTTGATTAATTCTTCATCAACGCTAGAAAATGGATTAGAATGTTGGGACAATGCTTTAGATATTTTTACTTAACTTGTGCCAGCAACATTGGCAACTGGTTCTGGCACTAGAGTCTCAACAGAGGTTTTAGGATGTTGAGAGGACTCCCCCGTTTGCTAGGTTTGTTGTGCCTTCTCATACCTTTCATAGGAAGTGATGCAGAAACTTTAAGAAACAACAAGATATTTAGAATAGAAGAGACTGAAAACTCAAGAACGGTGAAAAGTTAGGTTACTAAAAAATCATATAGAAGGGTTTGTGAGAGGTTGCAATTCAACCAAGGTATTTATAGAGCATGGTTTCCTTGTATCACCACCCCTATTTAATTTCCATCCGAGAAAAGGAAACCTAATCTCTACCATTATACTTTCCCTAAAAAAATAACAATAGTGTGTAGGAGAGAGCCAACTAGAATCATTAGTCTTCAAACTAGCAAAACAACATAAAAAATTCATCGTACAGATGCCTTTTAAGATGAGTTCTCAGCGTTAGATTCAAGACACACCAACCAAGTTCCTCAATGCTTCAAGCCTTGCTACATCTAGGGCATTTGTTAACAAACTATCAAGTTGATTTTTAGTATTTACATAGTGCAATTTGATTGTTCCACTCTTCACAAGTTCACGAATTAAGTGGTTTGAATGTCAATGTGTTTATTCCTTGAATGCATCACATGATTCTTCAATATGTTCTTAGCATTTTATTTGTCATTGTAGGCAGAGGCCACTAGTAATGCCACTCCAAAGTCTGACATCATTTGCTTTATCTAAAGAAGCTGAGCATGACAATTTCCCGGTGCAATATACTTTGCCTCAGCTGTTGAAAGAGAGATTGATGTTTTCTTCTTGCTACACCAGGATGCAAGTCTTGATCCAAGATAAAAACATCCTCCAAAACTGCTCTTTCGATAATCTATATTGCCTGCCAAGTCTACATCACTATACCCGACTAAGCTCAAAGTATTATCTTTAGACTTCCATATACCAAAATCAAGTATGCCAAGAACATCTTTGATGATGTATTTTAAAGATTTGACATGTGGCTCCTTGGAATTAGATTGATATGGAGCAAAATTACCCATACTAAAGCTCATATTAAGCCTTGCTAGGAGTCAGATATAGTAGGCTTCCAATCATAATCTTATAAGTGCTAGGTGAAGTGGGTGTTTCACTTACATCTGTGTTGATCTTTTCATTTAGCGACATTTTGGGTGCTTGTAGGCTTGGCTCATTCCATTCCAAGCTTCATAATCATATTTTTTAATAGATTATTTTAAGGTAAAGTTGTCATGATTTTCACAGAATTAGAATTGGATTAAGAAAATTATTTAATTGAGAAATTAATTTATTTAAATTAAATTAGCAAATAATATTTAATTTTGGAAATAGAAAAAACATGTACAGATTGGAATAAATTATAAAGTTCTAGGTTAAAGTCTAAGAAGCACATATAAGTGGACCTAGTACAAGAGAGGCCCAACTCCCCTTATATGGAATACATGGGACGAAACCCTTAACCTGTATTCGACGTCAGAATAGGGTTACAGAGTATTACCAGATTTTACATTTCAAAACTATCAAAACTTAAAAAATTTAATTCACAATAAACCATAGAAAAATCAATCAATAATATACATATTGACCCTTATACGAGCCCTCAAGGCCCTAAAAACACATTAGAAACAAATTGGGACTAAATCGGAAACATATAGAATTTTTAGGAAAAATATAAAAATTTTCAAACTACAAGGGTCACACGGCTGAGACACACGCCCGTGTCTCAGGTAGTGTGGACATTCTAAGTAGGGACACACAGCAGTGTCCCAGCCTGTGTCCGTGCCCATGTAAGTCTCTAACTTGGGTCACACGACCAAGTCACGCGCCTGTGTGTCAGACCGTGTACCATTCGAAATGGCCTCATACGCCTGTGTGCCAGGCCGTGTGCTAGGCCATGTAAATGCCTAACATGCAACCCTTTGTGAGTTACAGAGGACACACGGCCGTGTCGCCAGGCCGTGTGTCACATACGGCTGAGACACACGCCCTTGTCTCTGGCCGTGTGGACGAAAAATAGGCCATTTCCAAGCCAATTTTCTCACCCAAACATGTACACACCTACAAGCAATTTTCCACATATAATCAAGCATCCCAAAGTGCACTAAACCATGCAACATCATGCTATCCAAATAAGGAACATGTGCATACAACCAAAATGGCCAAAAGGCATCTTAATAACAACAATTAAAGTTGTATAATCATATGCATAGTTTAACCAAAAGTTTAACCAACTTATAACTAAGTTTATGCCAAAACTTACCACTTTGTTTAATTATCAAATTCACACCAAAAGTACCAAATTTTCCATTTAACATTTAGCACCATAAGCCACATATGTCAACCACATTTTACATACTAAAATGACTATGTTCAACTTCCATCCTTTAAGCATCATAAAGACAATAAAATCAACCATCATAAGGCCAGATACATATATCAACATATCAACCATTTCAATAATTCAAAATACCATAATTACAAGGCAAAACATAATGGCTAAAACATCAACCATAACACCCATACATGCCATTAAAACCAAAACTTAGAAATGCTAAAATTTATCGATTTAGTCGATGGATAGTGTGATATAACTCTAACAAGATTCCAACCCGAACAAGCTCCCGATTCACTAAAAAAATGAAAAATAATATAGAGTAAGCATAAATTCTTAGTAAGTTCGTATAATGTATAACTTAACTTACCATTTCATCAGATAATAATTAATTTTAACATGGCATAATTCATGAATTGCCATTTATCCTTAACATTTATCGCTTGAGTTTATTACTCATCTCTACCTATATAATTTCCATGTACATGTCATAATTCATATTGTTCTCTTACCGTTTCCTATCTGATTAATACCCGTTGAACCATTTAGAATTTTTTTGGATATCTGGGGTAGCTCACACACAGAGTGTGCTAACTCATATAACCGCAATCCGTAAATTCCTATACATGTATGCTTACACGAGCTGTGTAAATGGGCCTACTCACACAAGCTGTGGGTCGAAACATAGCTACACGATGTTGTTGACACGAGCTATGGAGTATCTACAACACATGCCGGACCTCAGCCATCGGTAGGATATTCAAGACCAGTACCCGAATCATGTAAACCCTAATGACATGTCATTTGTATCCTACGAATTCCTAAGGTTCAAACGAGACTTGGTAGTCCACGTAACATCATTGGATATGCAGCTAATATATATATAGCAGTCCACAATACATATGTAATTCAAATAAAGGCACATAATTATAATACAATTACATAAACTTACCTCGACAATAAAACTTAGATACGGAGGCGATTGTTGCGAAACTTTATCTTTGCCCCAATCTAAAGCAATACGAGGTTTGTCTTGATCTAAATGAATAAATTCAACTTAATTCAATAGCTAATCTATTCAATTCAATCCAAACTCGTATTTTAGTAAAATTAAATTTTTGCCCTATAATTTTGATTTCATTACAAATTAGTCCCTAGCTCATAAAATGAAAATTCATGAATTTTTCCATTAACCCACCATAGCTAAATTTCATATAGGTCCCTAGAAAGCCCTAAATTTCATTTATTTCACAATTTCATCATGAATATTTTCTATTTTTTTCAATTTAATCCCTAATTGACAATTCCATCAAAATCACTTAACAAAAGTTGTTTATCTAACAACAATTAACCATTTTCTTCCATAACACATAAAAAACAACCTATATTCATTCATGGAAAATCCCTAAACTTTTAATATTTTTACAAATTAGTCCTCGGGCTAACTAGATTAAGCTACAACGGTCTCGAAAACATAGAAATCATTCAAAACGGGACGAGCAATACTCACTTGCAAGAAAAATAAGAAGAGCCGAATGTTCAAGCTTCCATGACTTATTTTCCTTCAATTTTTTTGGTGTTAAACCATTAAGGAAGATATCACTTTTTTTTAACTTAATTATTAACCAATTTACTAATTTAACCTTACATTTAACCTTTAAAATTTCATAACTAATATCCATATTTGTCCACTCAATAAAAAAATGGTATAATTACCACATAAACCCCTTAACTAATTAATTCATAGTCATTTGATACTTTTAACTTATATAACTCAAATTTTGCACCTTATGCGATTTAGTCCTTTTTATCAAATTAAGCATGCAAACGGTAAAATTTCTTAACAAAATTTTTATACGGTAATACTAGCATGCTGTAGACATTAAAGTAATAATAGAATAAATATTTTTACATCAATTTTGTGGTCCCAAAACCACTATTCTAATTTCACTGAAAATAGGCTGTTACAATCTAGGGTTGTCGACCCTCTCCCTTAATAATAGGACTTGAAGATTTTTTCTACCAAAGTAATATTATTTGTATTCTACCACTTCAACCAGGATTCTACCAAATCTCCCTATAACTAGATGGCACTGGTAGCCTTCAAATCACACCAAAAAAAAAAGAATAAGTTTCTCTGAAGTTTTCAATATTTCTATTCTGATAGAAAGTAGTGAAAATTTGTTTTAAGAATTAAATTCTATTTTTTAGGAATTGCAATTCTACTAGTTTCTATTTAAGAAAGATTTACTTTCCCATCGAAAGTAAACAAAATATTTTTGGTTCTGTGTTTGATTCAATTAGATTGAGCCTAAACTCAAAGTAGATCGTGATACAGAATAGAGGAGAAGATCGTTTGGTTGAAAGTTGGGAACGAAAAGGATTCACCTATCCAAAAACACAGGTGAGAATTTTGTTTATGGTTTATTGCTATAAATATCACAAACCGGATTGATTTTCAAAATTTTTATTTTTTACTGTGCAAGAAAATTGTTTTTAAACCAAATTTTTTCAACAATATCAACACTAAGAAATCCAATAAATGTGTTTAATGAGAGGCTCTGATACCAATTGAAAGTTCTCACATGAAATTGTAAGCAAATTGAAGCAATGCCAGAATTAGTGCTAAGACATGTGCCAACAACTTCAAGCATTGTGTATGAACGAGGTAGAAAAACAAAGAACACATGATTTGTTTACATAATTTGGTTTCCCTATGTTTGCAGGACCTTTCTTATAGAGATGAGTCATTATCTTAGCAACTTGTACAATAAGTGATTTTAACCTCGAACACTCACCATATTAGACTCCTCGCTTTTGTACCTAAGATTTAGACAATTCTCCTCTAAGTTTCCCCCCTGAAAACTCAATGCACTTGTAAAAAATGTTACTCAATGAACAAGAATAAGTGTTTTCAATCTAGTACATTACATATATGTCACATCCTAAAAATTGAGTTAAAAGAAATTGGGTTAGTGAATTGAAAGTTGTCACACCATGAATTTTAAGGTTTTGTTTGTGCGTTTATAATAGGAGTGAGCTATTGGCTTAATGTTTAAGAGTGAGTAAGGAGATAGTGTAATTGGATTTGAGACTGGAGTTTGATTCCCCTCGATTAGATTTTTTTTAGCTAAGCTTTGTGTCGTCCATATTCTAGCCAATCTGTTTAGATTTCAGTCTGACTCAAACACTAAAATCTCCTGATTAACTTAAATAAAAAATATTTTATCTAATTTATCAAAAAGGCTATCAGTTTTTTACAAAAGAGATTAAACTAAATTTTTGTTGAGTTTTTTTCTTTTTTGCTCGTTTTCCTCTATTTTTCGCCCCTTTCATTTTCCCTCTCTATTTCTCTCATTTTTCTTCCCTTTTTCACCATTGTTGAAGCCCTTAAACACTAGTTTTATTTTCCATTTGTGCCACCCTTCTAATCACCCATTGTTGCTACTCTCCTTCTTTCTTTTTTCATCATTTATGTTGATTTTTCCATCATTGCCGAAAACCTACTATTGATTTTTGCTTCACTATTGACGCATATCACCTCTCTTTGCTCACTCCTTTTTTTTTTCTCCATTGTGCCGCAACTCCTATAGCCTTCTACTCATCTTTTTCTTCATTGTTTCCATTAACATTATTTGTTGAATAGTTGAACATTGCTGCAATTTTTGATCATCTTTGCCGCCTCTCTACTGTCCATTTATCCACCCTAGCCATTTTTCTCTCCTTGCTCCCTACACACTATTTTCCTCACTTGTTTTATCTTCCAATGAAGCCCCCATCTCATCATTTTCTTCCTTTTGTTTGTTGGAATTTTTACACCTATTTTTCCTTAGCCGAATGTATTGATTGCTCAAATCTCAATTGTCGCATCATTTCTGATCTCCAGTAGATTAAGTTGATGCATTAAAATTCGATTACGCCTATCTTCTTTTAATCCTTGTTGGTCAAATGCCATAAGGGTTTCTTTGGTTGTTTTTTAAACATTCTATTAAATGTTTATCATGTGTGAGTTTTAGATTGAGAAGGAACTGAGGCGAATCTGAGTCGTAGTGGTGCTCCGGTCAATTGCTAGTGCTTTCGATCAATGAAACAAGGTGTGGGATTTAATCTAATGTGAATGGTGTATGTATAACACCCCTTACCTGTATTCAATGTTGAAATAGGGTTACAGAGCATTACCGAACTTATCATACAATTACACATACATTTTTAATTTTCATTTAATTATCAATCAAAAACATTCATATCGTCCCTAATACAAGCCTATGAGGCCCAAAACATGCATTCGGGGTGATTCGGGACTCAACCGATAACATTAGAAACTTTTCAAACACTTAGAAAATTTCTCCACAAAACAGAGGACACACGCCTGTGTGGCCCGACCGTGTGTCTCACACGACCAAACATACGTCCGTGTCATGGGCCGTGTGGACATTCGAAATGGAAGAACATAGCCGTGTCCTAGCCCGTGTCTGACCCCGTGTAACTCTCTGACTTGGGTTACACGGCCAACACACATGCTCGTGTGCCCTAAAAATGGCCATACACACCCGTGTACCAGGCCGTGTGCTAGGCCATGACAAACCTATAGGGTATACTGACTTATGCCACACGGCCAAGTTACACACCCGTGTGTGAGGCCGTGTGGAGCATACTAACTTCGTTTCTATTTCAACACCAAGGGACACATGGCCATGTAACCTGACCGTATGTCGTACACAACTGTGGCCCACCTCCATGTCCCTGCTCGTGTGGACAAAAATAGGCTATTTTCTGTAATGCCCCAAAAATCTCGAAATCTTGAATTGTCTTTTTTTCAGTTCTGATAAAAAAATGTGTGCTTAGTATTCCCAGTTAAGTGTTAATTATGTGATAGTAGGTCTCGGTTAGTTTTGGAGTTAGAACTAAGAAGTGAATGAAATTATAGTTTAATTATTAAAAGAACCCTGATGGCAAGTAGGTGGGATTTTGAATAAATGAAGGAAGAATTGGATAGAAAAGAGCTTGCTGGCCTAGTGGATAAGTGGCGTGTTGCTAGTGTCAGAGGTCTGGGGTTCGAATCCCTCCTTGCTCAAAAGAGGGATTTATTTTCTCTTAAAAGATGGACAGAGGTGGTGTTGGATATGAACTCTGTAGGGAGTGATAAGAGGAGAAATTTGAGGAGGGGATTAAGGAGTTATCAGGGAGAAAAGCTAGGAGATGAGGAGTGAAGAACTGGTGGAGCTGAAATGGGAATTTAGGCATAGGAAATTCAGCTATAGAGGCTACATATATAGGTCCGAATGTGAGGTTGCTAGGCTAGTGCCGAATTCTCCTTCACCTTGTTGCTAGGAACCCTTTTTTCTCTTTAAGATCTAAAAGCTGAAAACCCTTGTTCTTCTTTGCGTGAACACTCTTAAGGGGAAAATCGATAGGCTGTCTGAGGCCCCATGGGCGATTCCATGGACTTGGGCTGTGAATTGGCCAACCGGGCCAGAATGGGCTAAATAGGCCCGATGGGTTGTTGGGCCTATAATAGGAAAAAATTGATAATTGATGCTCTGTGATGGAAAATTGTATGTGAACATGACTGTAAATGTGGTTTGGGCCTAATGGGCCACATATATGTGATTGGGCCTAATGGGCCATATGAAAGAGATTGGGCCTAGTGGGCCATATACAGGTATGTGGATTTGTCTGGGCTTTGTAAGATGTTTTAGGCCTAGTATATGATAACTGCATAAAACTTAATTAATTTATTGAGACCGTGGACAAGTCATAGCGTTAAGGTGTGGCAACGGGTATATGCATGTCTAGGATTGAATTTATGGAGAGCTTGGTACTTAAGCGATCTTAATGACTCACCTCCTCTTCTCTAGAATCCTACCTGGTGCATAGTATTCGTTCATCTTAGCTCACAGGATTTGTTAACGGGCTAAGATAAGTAAAAACTCATAATAAAAAAAATTATCGAAATGCCCTTAAGGACAAAAATGACTAAAATACCCCTATGTGTTGAATGTAAGATTTATGGATGTTACATGTATACCTGCTGCATTCATATGCATTCATATGATATCTTGTTTAGGTTGCATATGGGTTGGGAATTATGGAACAGAGGAAGTATATGAGGGTCACATGGTTGCTTGACAATCGTGGATCCACCGACGGCTTTTAAGCCCAGTATGTGATTGGGAGCTTGCTGCAACAAAGGTAGTTCCGCAACTGGGCTACCATTGGTGTGTATCGGTTGGGTGGGTCGATATTTATATCCTCACAGGATGTGTATTGAGGGACGGAGCAGAAGTGTACCGGTTGGATTATTAGGGTGGGTTACACTGCATCGCATTGCATGTATATTGTATGGTGATTGATGAATTGTTGTTTCTCGTCGAGGGTTGTACACACTGAGTTTTCGTAAACTCACCCCCTCTTTTATTTTCCCCAGGTGATGCTCTGTAGGAGGTTCGCTATCTGGAGGGACTCTAGGTGGCCAGCTAGCAGGACAACTTGGATTTGATTTAAAAGCATATAAGTTATTAATTTATTAAGTAATTTAGTCTGGATTATAATAAGCCTCCCTTTTTTTGTTATTATTTGGATTATTAATTTTATGTGTTGTAATTATGAGAAGTCGAACATAGATATTCTAAACCATAGTTTTTTTTGTATACTACGTTTTCGCAACTAAATTTTTAAATGATAAGTTTTCTTAAATCAAATGTTTTAAACAAAGCTTTCGCAACTGAAAAAAGATTTTACAAAGTAACTGAGATACATCATTTTAAGGAAGGGTTTTCAATGAAAACAAGGTTTTCGCTAAAAACTTCAATGTGACACGCCGGATTCGGCCATAACGTTTGGGCCAGGTTTGGGGTGTTACATTTAGTGGTATCAGAGCCCGGTTGCACAAGTCGAGCTGTGAAGTGGGCCTTATTACTTGGTTTTTTTGTAATGTTTTGGAAAAAAAAGTCTTGCTAAGTGCTACACCGAGTCTCCGACGTCGAAACAAGTAAGTTCTTTTATTCTTAAGCCTGTTTAATTTGATATACAGTAGATAGTTAGTAGGCTACTTTAGATAATTATGTTAAGGTTTTTAGTTAGAGTGGAACTAAAGCCCGCAGGATCTTGAAACTGTAGAGGAATTACGAAAACAACCTTCTTTTTAATACTTTCATAAAACATCGGTTTAATTATTGAAACTAAAACTTCATAAAATTTTTAATCTAGAAAATACGAGAATCGACGATGAGTGCTAGGAGAGGTGTAAGAGGCCGTGGTCGAGGCCACAGAAGTGTTAGGGTTGAATCGTCGGCATCAGGCCATATGCCCAATGTTGGAGTAGAAGAGGCTCCGGCCTCACTCGTGGCTGGGAATAGACCGCATGATTGGGTCGCGGGGGAAGATGCATTGTCACAAGCAATGCTGAGGATTTTAGAAAGGGTCGTAGGGCCCAATAATGGCACGGGAAATCGAGGGTCCATTCCAGAGCGACATCATTCAAATAGGGCTGAGATCTTTAAGGGCGTGGCTGGTATGGCTCCTAACGTGGCGGAAAAGCCACTGAAAGGATAATGGAGGACTTGAACTATTCACCGGAACAAAAGCTGAAAGGGGTAGTGTCACTGTTTAGGGAAGAAGCTTACCAATGGTGGCTAACAGTGAAAGAGGGCACCCAACCTGAGCAGGTTACTTGAGAGTTCTTCAAAACTGCGTTACAAGGTAAATATGTGGGTGCGAGTTATGTGGACGCTAGAAGGAAGGAGTTCCTAAACTTGACCCAGGGAAACAAATCTGTGGCGGAGTATGAGACAGAATTTTTACGCCTTAGTAGGTATGCAAGAGTTATGGTGGCAACGGACTTTGAGTGTTGCGTTAGGTTTGAGGATGGACTTAGAGATAGCCTCAAAGTATTGATAGCTCTATCAAGGGAGCGAGTTTTCTCGGAGTTGGTAGAGAAAGCAAAGATAGCGGAGGAGGTAAAGCGCACTAAGCACCTAAATCGAGAAAAAGAAAGGGGTAAGGATAAAAGGGAGACTGAGACGCCTGGAGTCGATCAGAGGCCTAGGGCTAGGGCCAAAGTTATTGGGCCAGTTAGAGCAGGACCCCCTACTGTTAATCCAGGGGTGCCATTTTATGCTGATTATCGAAAAGGTCATGTAGGCAAGTGTTGGAAGAGGACGGGAGCTTGTCTAACTTGTGGATCTATGGAGCATAGGATCAAGAATTGCCCTAGAATGACTTGTCAGGTGCCAGTCATGGGTCAAGGTGATGTACAGCCACCAAGGGGTGGTTAGCAGCCGCTTGGAGGCCATGATAAGGCAGAGGTGGAAACAGTTTGGGTCGTAGAGCCCCAGGAAGAGGTGTTGGTCATGCTGAGGTGAGGCAGCCAGCTTTGGTCTATGCAGCACGTCGTCAAAAGGATGGAGACACTCTAGAGGCGAATAATGGTACGTACTTACCCATAGTGTGCTATTTACCTAAGTTGGAATTAGAGTGCGCAGCGGAAGTGTGGTATGGTAGTCTGTGTTAGTAATTGGGAATTTCGAGGACAAAATTTCTTTTAGGGGGTAGAGTTGTAACGCCCCAAAAATCTCAAAATCTCGAATTGTCTTTTTTTCAGTTTTGATAAAAAATGTGTGCTTAGTATTCCCAGTTAAATGTTAATTATGTGATAATAGGTCTCGGTTAGTTTTGGAGTTAGAACTAAGAAGTAAGGAAATTATAGTTTAATTATTAAAAGAACCCTGATGGCAAGTAGCTGGGCTTTTGAATAAATGAAGGAAAAATTGGACAGAAAAGAGCTTGCTGGCCCAGTGGATAAGTGGCGTGTTGCTAGTGTCAGAGGTCTGGAGTTCGAATCCCTCCTTGCTCAAAAGAGGGATTTATTTTTGCTTAAAAGATGGACAGAGGTGGCATTGGATATGAACTTTGTAGGGAGTGATAAGAGGAGAAATTTGAGGAAGGGATTAAGGAGTTATCAGGGAGAAAAACTAAGAGATGAGGAGTGAAGAACTGGTGGAGCCGAAATGGGAATTTAGGTATAGGAAATTCGGCTATAGAGGCTATATATATAGGTGCTGAATGTGAGGTTGCCAGGCTAGTGCTGAATTCTCCTTCACCTTTTTGCTAGAAACCCTTTTTTCTTTTTAAGATCTAAAAGCCGAAAACCGTTGTTTTTCTTTCCTTCTATTTGTGCCAATTTTTCATTTTTCCTTTACTCAATTCTCTTTGATCCACTTTTACTCTAGCCGACTTATCTTTCTCTTTTCCCTTGGTACCGCCACTACGCTTTCCACTCAATCAATTCTAGTGATTAGGCATCGAATCTCAGTCTTTTGGATCCCTGCCGAATTACTGCTCAGGTGAGAGACTTTGGTAAGTGTTCTTGATCTTAGTTGGCTGAATGGTCATAGTTAAGGGAAGGGGGGCTTGTGTTGGATACAAGTCACCTGTTATTCTGGTTTTAATAGTTAAGATTGGTGCAGATCTAGGAATTGATCGTGGTTGGTAATTAAAGAAGGGGTTGTTATAACTTGTCGCGCAAGGTAAGGGAAATGTGAGATTTTGGTTTTGATCTGTATTAAGCATGCGATTAATTGAATGGTGATATCGATTGTAGGTTCGGGGCTAAGCAAATCGCAGCACGCTTTATTATCAAGTGTGTACATACACTGCACACACAAGTAGATCGACAAAAGTTAAAATGTCAAAAAGCTAAAATATCGAAAAGCTAAAAGTTTGGCTACGGTAGTCTTGCAAGTGCGCGAACACTCGTAAGGGGAAAACCGATAGGTTTTCTGAGGCCCCATGGGCGATTCCATGGTCTTGGGCTGTGAATTGGCCAACCAGCCAGAATGGGCTAAATGGGCTCGATGGGCTGTTGTGCCTATAATAGGAAAAAATTGATAATTGATGCTCTGTGATGGAAAATTGTATGTAAACATGACTGTAAATGTGATTTGGGCCTAATGGGCCACATATATGTGATTGGGCCTAATAGACCATATGAAAGAGATTGGGCCTAGTGGCCATATACAGGTATGTGGATTTGTCTGGGCTTTGTAAGAGGTTTTAGGCCTAGTATATGATGACTGCATAAAACTTAATTAATTTATTGGGACCGTTGACAAGTCATAGGGTTAAGGTGTGGCAACGGGTATATGTATGTCTAGGATTGGATCTATGGAGAGCTTGGTACTTAAGCGGTCTTAATGACTCACCTCCTCTTTTCTAGAATCCTACCTGGTGCATAGTATTCGTTCATCTTAGCTCACGGGATTTGTTAACGGGCCATGGTAAGTAAAAACTCGTAATAAAGAAAAATTATTGAAATGCCCCTATGGGTAAAAATTACTAAAATACCCCTATGTGTTGAATGTAAGATTTATGGATGTTACATGTATACCTGCTGCATTCATATGCATTCATATAATACCCTGTTTAGGTTGCATATGGGTTGAGAATTATGGAACGGAGGAAGTATATGAGGGTCGCATGGTTGCTTGACAACCGTGGATCCACCGACGGATTTTAAGCCAAATATGTGATTGAAAGCTTGCTGCAACGAAGGTAGTTCCACAACTGGGCTACCATTGATGTGTATCAGTTAGGTGGGTCGATATTTATATCCCCATAGGATGTGTATCGAGGGACGGAGCAGAAGTGTATAGGTTGGATTATTGGGGTGGACTACACTGCATTGCATTGCATGTATGTTGTATGGTGATTGATGAATGCTTATTTCTCGTCGAGGGTTGTACCCCCTCTTTTATTTTCCTCAGGTGATGCTCTGTAGGAGGTTCGATGTCTGGAGGGACTCTGGGTGGCCAGCTAGCAGGACAACTTGGATTTTATTTAAAAGCATATAAGTTATTAGTTTATTAAGTCATTTAGTCTGGATTATAATAAGGCCTCCCTTTTTTGTTATTATTTGGATTATTAATTTTATGCGTTGTAGTTATGAGAAGTCGAACATGGATTTTCTAAACCATAGTTTTTTTTATATACTACGTTTCCGCAACTAAATTTTTAAATGATAAGTTTTCTTAAATCAAATGTTTTAAACAAAGCTTTCGCAACTGAAAAGAGATTTTACAAAGTAACTGAGATGCATCATTTTAAGGAAGGGTTTTCAATGAAAACAAGGTTTTCGCTAAACACTTCAATGTGACACGCCGGATTCGGCCATAACGTCTGGGCTGAGTTGGGGTGTTACATTTACCGAGCCACCTTGCCACCCCAAACTTTCTCACACCTTCACAACCCAAATGGCACAATTCATAGCATAAATAAGCATCCAATACGACCACAACCAAGACTAAAACATGCCATTTCAATTCCAACAACTATTATGCTTATAATATCATGTTTTGCTCATTCAAATCATACCAATTTCACATTCATAAAGCATTTATGTACACAATTTTATCTAAGCATTTCTTTGCTTAAAACCACAAACATATCAATATCAAACTCTCCATCATTAGCTACATTAAACTCTAAACTTCAACAAGCCATTCACAAGCAATTATAAACCACTTCACCAAGGAACATTAACACACATATATATATACATCACCATATTTGCCAAAACAAATCAAAATAAGCCATCTCTCATGGCTATATACCAAGCAAAATACTTATTAATACAAACCAAACCAAATGGATAATTTCATTACCAAACTATACATCAAAATGACCAACTCCTATACATGCCATATGACCAAAACTTAGTTTCAAAAGCACCAAGGTGATAGTTGGATAGTGTGACAAAGTCTTCGATGATCCCTGAATCCAAGCTAGCTTTGATACCACTATAAAACACAGTAAATTAAACAAAGTAAGCTATAAAGCTTAGTAAACTCGTATGAAAATAATAAACAATTCTCACCATTCATTTACATTTCAAATTAATTAACATTATATGCAACAATGCATTAATCACAAAGTTAACATGAAATTTAATCACATAATTGATCATAAGCTCACAACTTCCTTAGACTCTTTGCTTGTTTAGTTTTTCGTACATACCTATACCGATGCGTATCTATTTTTTACCATTTCACATCTTTAATATACCCGTTGAACCATTCGGAATAAAATTCAAATACTCGAGAGTCTCGCACCCTACGTGCCAATATCATGGCAAGAAGCCAAATCAATGTAACTCGCACCTGAAGTTCCAATATCATGGCCTGAAGCCAAATAAATGTAACTCGCACCCGAAATGCCAATATCATGGCCCGAAGCCAAATTAATGTATTCCTTACTGACATGTCATATGTATCCTAATCTATTCCCAAGGTTCAACCGGGATTTTTAATGTTAAATCTTCGTCGAATGTATCTGAAAATTTGTAACTCACAATTTATGCAATATCAAGGCATTTAAAACACAAATATAACAACGTTTATTACATACGAACTTACCTTGGCTGTAAAAACGATGACACGAGTCAACTAATTCGAAACCTTATTCTTTCCCCGATCTAAGTCTGTATTTCGCTTTTCTTGATCTATATGTAATCAAATTTAGCTTATTTAATTATCACTCTATTCAATTTAATCCAAAAATACTCATTAAAGCATATTTACACTTTTGCCCCAAGTATTTCACAACTTTTACAAATTAGTCCTTATTTCATAAAAACACAAATTCATACAATTTAACCACAACCCATGCTAGCCGAATTACAATTAGGTCCCTAGCAGCCCATATTTTCCATTTATTTCACATTTTAACCATAAAGTTTTCACATTTCATAATTTAATCCCTAATTTACATTTTTACTAAAAATAACTTAACAAAACTCGTATAACTATCATCAAACATTCATAATCTATCACCAATCATCAAAATACATGCTTATTCATCAATGGAAACATCCTAAATCTTTAACAATTTTGCAAAATAGTCCCTGGGCTAGCTAGCCCTGGCTGCAACGATCTCAAAAACATAGAAATCATTAAAAACTGAGTCAAAAATCACTTACTAGCAAGTGGATGAAAGCTTCAAGCCCCAAAAGGTGTTCTTTTCTCTTTAATTTCAGCAATTGAAGAAGATGGATAGGAAAAATTGATTTTTGTTTTACTTATTTTACCATTTATTTACTAATTACTAATATAACCTTAAAAATAATTAATAATTACACCAAACACCATCCCACTATCATCCACTATCTCATAAAGGGGCTAATTACCACATTAGGGCCTCTACTTTAAATTTCTATAGCTATTAGACACCTTTAGTAAAAAGAACACAAGTTTTACGCTTTACGCGATTTAGTCCTTTTTACTTAATTAAGCATTCAAACGATAAAATTTCTAAACAAAACTTTCATACAATTATTCTATCATGCTGTAAAAATTAAAATAATAATAAAATATTATTTTGAATTCAGATTTGTGGTCCCAAAACCACTGTTCCTATTTGACTAAAAACGGGCTGTTACAGTATGTGTGTGTCTTTGTTATGTTTATGTGTTAATGCTCCTTTTTTCTTATGGTTGAATGCTTAAATGACTAATTAGCCTATGCCTGAATGTGTTAATTGCTTCAATAGGGTCCAAATGCGTAAGAGTGTCTTTAGATGCTTGGTCGCATGTAAAGGTGGTTACTTAACTAGCCAAGTGTGAAGTGTGGGATGTGTTTACTTGCATCTCTAGTGTGTGTGGTTGTTTCAATGGTTGGCCAATTATGCTCAAGTAACTATAGTTGACCAAATATGTTTGCATGTATTTTACTAAGTTGGCTGAACTATCAATGGGCTATGTTCGAACATTCACAAACTACTAATATATGTCACTATAATGACATCACATGATTTAATGAATGTATGAATGCATGCCCACTATTCTGCCTCATTACATGCCAGATAAGCATGTTGTTATTTTTTGTATCTTCTGTTGGCATGACTGTAAAGCATGCCACTATTCTGATTTATTGATTGGATGATATGACTTGCTTCTGTAATGCACCATATTTGATTATGCTATTCTGATAAAAATGACATTATACATTGCGTTGGGATTGGGTTGATCGGAGATAGAGGAGATTTGTTGAGTTCTGGCGTAAATCTGTAATTCTTTTAAGATTTTTGTTTGAAGTTTTAGTGGTTCATCTGTAACACTATTTTGGTGGTTTATCCACAAAATCTAATTGGCACTATAACTACGATTATCTACTATTACTGGTGGTTAAACCACAATGAGCTACGACTCCCTATGATATGATGTGTAGCAAATGGATGGGTAGGAATTACTTTGTCATTCATGATCATGCATTTAATTCTGGAATTTCATCATTCTGTAATCTCTGAAAATATAGTGATTGGTGATTGGTATTGTTTTTGGTTGTGTGTAAGCATGATTGTATGGTCTTGATACACTGTTTACTTATTTGAAACTTACACTAAGCTGTAAAGCTCATCCCTTTAGTTTATCATTGTAATCCGCAAGGTTAGGGCATGGATTTGGAAATTTGGAGGTCTCATCTCAATTTTGCTAAATAAAGTATTTTCATTTTATACTTTTATTTATTTGGTTTGTAATAATTTATTTTACGAATTGTTGCATAAGATTTGCTTTTGTGATATTTTTAGTATTTTCATGTATGGAAGTTAAACAACTGGACCAACTTAATAACTAGTCACGTTTAAATTATAAATTATGGATTTACTAACAAATTAAACACATAAAGTTTTCCTATTGGAAACCTGGTTTTTGAAACTCCAAATAGCAAATTAATAATCAAGTATGTTTCTAAAATTAATAAGTGTAACACCCCTAACCCGTATCCATCGTCAGAATAGGTTAAGCGGTATTACTAAACTCATAACATAGTTTAAAACAATCAAACATCAAATATCATCTCAATACAGTAAAAGTCATTCATTCACATTCATCAAGAACATAAAATTTAGTATACAATACTTTAACATGCATTCGGGATCAAAATGACAACATATAAAAGTTCTAGAACTTATAAAAAATTTTCAACTTTTAAAATGTCACACGCCCATGTGAATAGGAAGTGTGCCTCACACGACAATAGACACGCCCGTGTGTCTAAGCCGTGGCCAAATAGGGCACACATACTGACCTGCCCCACATGGCCAGACCACACGCCCGTGTGTCCAGCCAGTGTGCTATGCGCACGCCCATGTCCAGGCCGTGTGCTAGGCCGTGCCAAAAATAGTTGGTATTTTGTTTGTGACGTCAGCATACCAATTAGGCTCACATGGCCAGACCACACACCCGTGTGTCTTGGACGTGTTCGAGCCTGACTTACAATTGAAGGGTACCCTAGGGAACCCACGGCCGTGTAACGTGACCGTGTGTCGCACACGGTTGAGACACATGCCCGTGTCTCTGCCCGTATGGACAAAAATAGGCCATTTGAATACCCAATTTTCCACCCCAATTGGGATCAACCTATAAGCAAAGGAACAATCATATTTCTACCACTAATTCAGCCAATATTTATGCTAAAACATTCATCATTTATAACATAACAATATCAACCATTTTCCTACTCATAAACCTTACCAATTCATGTTAAACATAAGGTAAATTCATACCAAAACATTCCCTTCCATACACCGTTCAATCTTAAGTCAAACTTACCAAGACTTACCAACTTAAACATACCACGATTGCATATTGCCATCACGTACCATAAACCATTATCAACTATGAGTTCAAGTACAACTTAGCCAAGTCACATGCTAAGTATATACATCACAAAACATACTTCCACAACTACTAGCCTATACATGCCATTCTTCAAAATATATTTTCAAAAGTACCAGAATGAGATTCGATAGTGTTGTAACGATCCTTAACAATCCCTGAGCTTGCAGTAGCTTCGATATCTATAAAATAATATAAACACACACAAAGTAAGCTTTCAAAAGCTTAGTAAGCTCATACCAAAAACATCAACAATTGAAATATGAAACACCAATACATAAGTACTTATAACTTCTCAAATCATCCATCAAGTCCATGCCAACACCGACTATATGTTTATACAAATTCAATAAACTTTTATGCATTTTACCACCTACCTCATAGGTATTATACTTACCAGAACATTTTCATATTTATTCGTTTTCAATCTCACCTCTTGTTTGAATACTTTAAAACTTTTTGAAGATCACCAATGCTTTAAACATCAGCACATTTAGTGCTTAATGGTTAGCCAAAGCTAGAATGATTCTGCACACTTAGTGCCATCTCAATTAACCGAGACTAAATCGGTATCACACACTTAGTGCCTCAAGTAGCCGAAGCTAATTCAAATCGCACACTTAGTGCCAAATACTTTTGATTCATCATTGTATTCATCTAACTCAATTATATATACATCTATGCATAATCAAAACATTAACATGTACTTATAATATCATGTTCTACGTACGAACTTATCTCGTACTCGAAGTTGTCGACTTGAACGTTTATTCTACAATCTTTGACTTTCCTCGGTCTAAATTTGAATTCCTCTTTTCTTGATCTCAATTGAACTTTAACCTAGCCGAACCCTTAAGGCTTCTTTATCTTTTATTTTCTTTGTATTTTCGGCAAGAACAAGGATGATAATGGCCATTTTCATGTATATTAAGTTAATATTAACATGAATTATCAATTACCATTTTTAACCTTAATAAATACATTATCAAAACACATATATTAAGGCCATGAATGTCCATTAACCATGTTAATGGTCCAATTGCAACATAAGGACTTCACAATTATAAAGCCAAGTCATATAGGCACTTTTAACATCTAGCACACAGCTTTTACATTTTACGCGATTAGGTCTTTTTCGCAAATTAAGCACACAAACAGTTAAATTCTCACACGAAACTTTCACACATATCAATTCACTTATAATAGGCACGAAAAATAATATTAAAATGTTTTTCTGACTCAGATGTGTGGTCCTGAAACCACTATTCCGACTAGGGTCAAAACTGGACTGTTACAATAAGCCACTTTTTAATTGGACTTTAATTAAACTTGGCTAAAACTAATCTTTTTATAAGATAAAGACATGCTCACTACCGATTTTCTAAAAAATGTAAGCAAAAGTATTTTTAAGAATAAATTTTCTAAGAATCTGATCGTTTTTTTTAACTAGGGCATTTTGGTGGCCATTATGGCCTTCAGAACCCAACCATAAATTTTGGACCAGGTTAGGGAGGTTACAATATACAAGTCTCCTAAATTTATAATGAATCGGGACTTGCTAACATACTACATCAATTACAAACAATCTTCCCATTAAACTAGCAAGATAATAAGCATAAATAATATCTTCAAAGGGCTTAGGATAAGTCTAGAATATTTAGGATATAGTTCCAAGTTTTGGGAAGCCGATTGCCTTGATTCCATCCAAACCAATCTCAAAGATATGTTGCACTAAGCAGTTTGGATATCAAATATGGGCTTGTTGCCGGCCAAAGTAGCTGCTAGAATCATAGCCCAAAGATTTTTCCAACTTAAACATGATAAGTTTCTAAGCTAAGTAGTGCTAGACACTAATAGGCACTAATTCTAGGCATTACATATAAACTACCTCAACATATGTTAAGGTACAAAAAAAGTGATGGGGTGGCCACTACCAAGTAATAATGGAATTGTTGTTTTTTCGACTAATCAAAATGCAACAATTTATGACAAAAAGAAACTTAACGAATGAATTAATACAGAAGTGTGGTTAGTACAAGGCAATTATGTAATACCCCAAAATTTTAGTCTTTAAGAAAGGATAAGTATTCTAAAGGTGAATTAAGTATTTTGAGAGAAAGTATGAATAATGAAATTTAGTAAGGACTAAAAGTACAAATTTACCATTATTGGAAAGGAGTTGAAATTGAATAAATATTTTTTTATTAATGTGATATGGATATTTATTGATATGCGGAGTTAGAAACGTGTGATATGAATTAAATTGAATAAAGTGGAAAAGTACAATGACTAATGTGCAGTTTTCCCATTTTATGGAAGAGGGACCTGAATGTGTAATATATGAAAGTAAAAGTGTAAGTGATATATGAAAGTAAAAGTGTAAGTGTATGTGTAATAATATGTGGAAATAAACATAAAAGTGAACATGTGAATTAAGTGCTAACTTATATATGTGTATTAAGTGATCATGTTATGTTTTTGAAATTAGAGAAATATTTTGATATGTGAACGTGAAAGTTAATTAGTGATAATATATGTTAAACTGAAAATTGTAAGTTATAAAGTAAATTTAAACGATTTCATTTTTTGGAAATTAATTAAAAGTTTAAGTGTATTAATGAAAGAAACTGTGCGAATAAATGTTATTAAAAATTAATTAAGATGTATATATAAAAAATGGTAAGATTGAATTCAATTGAGTACTTACTAAGCTATTCACATAGCTTAGAAAGAAAGTAGATTGACGATACGAGAAGTAATTCTTTACGAGGATCACATCAACTCTCAAAGTTTCAAGGCTCTTTTGGTTTATGATTTTGGACATAGAAATGACTTGTAAATTAGGTGTTTATGTTATGTTTAAGCAGTACTTAAATGACAATGATGGGAAAACATATGGTTTTTGGTAATGGAAATGAAAATATGATATTTTGGATGTTAGTTTAATACATTTTAAGGGTTAAATATGTTAGTAAAAGTTTGAAAATGATTCGAGAAGTCTAGATTAAGCTTTATAAAATTAAAACTAAGTGTAAAAAACTATTTGGTATTTAAATGACTTAGTGCCAAATGTGACATTTGTTGCTCAGGTTATCAGTTTAACTTGGGTGAGGGGTGTTACAAATTAAATCGGGATGAAAAGTATTGAGTTCTCAATTAAAATTGTGTGAGAGAATATTATTGATTAGGACTTATTACAAATAATTTTTTTAAACTTTTCATGCTTCAAATGTGCTATTAAATAACAAGCTATTAAATGAAAAATCATAGTCCATCTCAAAGAGTATATTTTCATAATCAATGCCAGGACTTAGCAAAAACTTCATATTTCTTATTTTGTTTTCACAAAACTACTTCATTTGTATCTCACTGCTTTGAACCTTTAAACATTTGGACTGTTGGTCTAGAAATTTCACAATTTTAATTATACTTAGATTGTGTCTTTCTATTTTTCCCAATCTATTCCATGTTTATATTTCTTGACATATTCAAGATCCTCATTGTATTTCATTATATCAATATTGAAAAAATTTTGTTAACAACTTTTTTTTTTCCAGGGTTCCATATTTTCTCCTATTAACATAATTTATCAATATCTTTTTATTTTCACTATCTCCATCTTCAGTTTCAAGTACCTGGATCTCTTCTGGAGTTTTAATAATTAGTTATGTCTTGGGTCTCTTTTGAAGCACTCACCTCCACTACATGACCATTTATATTTTTTATTTTCTTTTACGAGAAATTTTATCTTTTCAACCAATCAAATTACCATGCTTCACGCATGCAATACTTTCATTTATTCTAACATGTTGTCCTACAAGGTCTTCAAAACATCAACTAGTATATAATACGTGATTATTCTTATCAGGTCAATAAATACATCTAGCAGTTAACATGCATAAGTAAATTATCTTTTTGAACTTCTAGTTCAAATTAATTTCTATAAGAATCTGGATAATGATAATTATTCTAAGTAATTTATTTCATTCAATTATTATCATTTCTCTCCCCTTAATGTTGGGAAACCTTGTAAAATTAAAGTTGTAATCACCAAATCATACTATAATTGAATCTCCAATTCAAAATATTTAATAAGACAAGGAGATTCATAATTAATATATATTTCCAACATTCTTTGAATACCAATTTCACGACATTGTGGTGGAACAATTTGAACATATACTGCATATTCAAAACTTCTAAAATGGGTTGTATTTAGCTTCTAACCAAAAGCCAATTGTAATGGAGAGTATTTATCATAACTTCTTGATATGATGTGTACAAGTGTCGATTCAAGTAAAATATCATATCCTTATACATATATAAAAAAGTTTTGTTGTCAAAAGTAATGATTTAGCTACTATTTGGAGGCATTTAATAATTAATTTTGCTAAACCATTTTTTACATATAAGTAACAAGCAGTTATTCAAACTGTAATCTAGCATATAATAATCATTTAACGCTTGAGAAATAAACTCACCAACAAATCGTTAAACAAGCAATTTCGCTAACTACAAGTTGCGAGTTAATAACTCACATGTGATTAATTTATTTATTCTTCCACCAAAATATATCAAAATATTCACTTGTTGGATAAATGGGCCCATGTTTCTTTTAGAAATGATAGAGATTCAATTTCAACTTTTGTTAGTGAAGTTTTATTAATTCATATTCTTTAAGAACAAGCAACACTTAAAAAGATCTTTAAATTATAGAATCTTCAGGTTCTTCAATAAACTTCATCTAAATTCTCATTTTGTCACATCATTATTGATCAGGATGATCTAACTGGTCATGCTAGCTAATTAGTATATTTGGACTAGTAAGCTTTTGGTTTCTACGCATGTGATTCAACAATACTAATGTAAACTTTTGGTTTACCATCTCATGTGATTTAACCATACTAATATATGCATAGTACAAACTAGAGGAAATAGAATAATTTGTCAATACAAAATTCTTATCCAATATAATAGATTTAATATATAGAAATCAATCATCTCCTCATCCACAGTCTCAATATGATATTTGTTACAAGGTATAACTTTCAAAACATAATTTTTTTGAGACTAACTAGAAGATAATACATTAATTATCACTTTGTTTCTTTGCATAATAATGTATTAGCTCTTCTAGATCCTTAAACTAATTTTGTACTATGAAAGATTAACATGTTCCAGCATAACAATACATTAACTATTTTGAAGCCTTAAATTAATTTACCATAAAAAATTGGTTTGTTTTATTACCAAACAAGAAAAATGCATTTTCTCCTTAAGGATAGTATGCACTGTTATATTGTCTACCGAACATAAATTTTCTCTCTTCTTTGAAAGGCTATATTGAGAACTCTTGTTCTATTATTTATCTCTAATCTCCACTTCTAGTGGTGAGAAAAATTATTACTAGCAAGAGACCTAATAATTAAGTAAATAGTGTCACAATCCATAAAAAAGATGCAATTCATACTTAATGTTTAGGCGTATGATAGGTATGCAACTAATGGTCTTTCTTACCACATCGAAAACAAAAGTTATCTTCACTTCTTAAAGGGGTTTCTTGGGAATTCTTGTTCTTCTCTTATATATCTTCATTTTTTTTACTTACAGTGGTGTTTTAATTAATATGATCATCCCTTTTATTATAATATAGCCAGTTACTACATCCACGTCAAAGATTATGTCTTTTTATATTGCTACATTTGCCTCAGTTCATAACCTTTAGATGTCTTATTAGTTTAACAGTTCATAAAAGATTTAATGTAACAAATCGGTTTCCAATAGTGTCAGGAAATGTAGTTTCAGAACCTCATTTCCATAAATTGAGTTCATAAATATTAAATAGGGATATTTACAAAATTAATAAAATGATGAATTAGAATTAAGTTAAGTAATTTAGCCAAAACTATGGTTTATTAAGGCCTAGAGACTAAATTGTAAAAGTCTAATCTCTATAGATTTTTAATTAAGTGAAGGCTTGAGGACTTGATGGCAATTATTCAAAGGGCCTAAATGGTTAATGAACCATTTCTTTTCGTCCAATTAGTGGAAGAGACTGATGATGGACATTAGTTAAATTAATGATTAATTAAGTAACTAGAAACCTAATTAAATTGTTTATTGAATTTAACTAAATGTTAATTAGCATATAAATAACACACAAAGTGGATAGGAAGAGAAAATATATCATCTTCTTACCTAAGTCGTCTGAACCAATGAAAAGAAAAAAAGAAGAAGAAGTTTTTAAGTTTCAAACAATCGGCTATTAATTAGGTAATTGAATTAAGCCATTTTCTTTTAATTCTTATATATTTGAGGTCATGGGAGCTTGATTTAGCTAGCCCATGCACCAATTTGTGAAATTGTTAAAGTTTTAGAAAGTTTCTATTGTTGCTTCCTTAAAGTATTCGGTGTGAAATTGATAGAAATTAAGCTTCTATTATGAAAATGATTAAATCGTAAAGATTGATTGATAGTTTCTTACATTAGGGACCAAATTAAATAAATAGCAAAACAATTATGAAATTTCAGTAGGAATAGAAAATAGGAGGTACCTAATGAGTAATGTGAAATCAGATTTTAATCCGAAGGTCTAAATCGAAAGTCATGCTTGTCTCGGGTTTAGGGACTAAATTGAATAATTTAAAAATATGTGTGACTTTGCAATTTTGTTATTGTGTATTATTGGATTATTATTTGTAGCTAAAGATGAAACAGGGCCGTCGAGAGGGAAATGAAAGGCGAGAGCCAACGACGAGTAACTCAAATTTTCGGTTTGTATTTTTATGATTTGAATCACTTTAATTGTTGCATATTTATACTACTTTGCATGGTATGATATTCAGGTGAGTTGAAAATGGTTAGTTAAATTGAATTGATATGATTGGGATTGATAATCGAGATAGAGTGTTTATGTAACACCCTTCACCAGTATTCATTATCAAAATAGGGTTACGGAGCATTACCGGACTTATTACACAATTAAACATTCATTTCTCATACATGTTTCCATTTCAAAATATAAACCATTCACAATCATTCATAACGTTCTTAATACGAGCCTACAGAGCCTAAATCAGGCATTAGAAGTGGTTCAAGACTAAACCGATAACTCAGAAAACTTTCGAAAAACATAGAAAATTTATCAAAATACTCCCACACACCTGTGTGGCCCGGTTAAAGACACGCCCGTGTCACTGGCCGTGAGGACATTCGAAATGGGATCACACGGCCGTGTCCAGCCGCTGTCCGACCCTATGTACCCTGACTTGGGTCACACGGCCAACCACATGCCCATGTGACTAGCCCGTGTGCCCTTTGAAATGGCCTCACACGCCCGTGTGCCAGGCTGTATGCTAGGCCGTGCCAAACCTGTAGGGTATACTGACTTATGCCACGCGGCCAAGTCACACGCCCGTGTGCTGGGCCATGTGGAGCATACTAACTTGATTTCTAATTAAACAACAGGGAATACACGGCTGTGTCACCTAACCATGTGTCACACACAGCTGAGACACACGCCCGTATGGACAAAAATAGGCTATTTACCAAGCCATCTTTCTCACCCAAACTTTCAATCACCTACACAAACCAAATGGCATATAACATTGCATAAATAGGCAATTTAACCAATCTCAGTCAAGCCTAAGTCATGCTAAATTCATACCATTAATCACAAGACACAGAAGCTTCACAATAAGTCATTCAATTTCATACCAAAATTCACATTCTCAAATCATCAATATGGTCACTTTCGACTATGCATCACTTTGCCTAAAACCACAAATATACAAATCTCAAACTCAACCATTTGATACTCCAAATACCAATTCACAACAAGCATATAAATGGAAATTATACACAACATATCAAAAGGCGTTTTTCACATATATACATACATCACCAAACATGCCAAAATACACCAAATCACATGGCTATACACATAACAAATCATTCATCAGTTACAAACCAATTCAAATGGCTAAATCCATTACTAACATATACCAAAATGACCATAACTCCTATACATGCCATATAACCAAATACATAAGCTCAAAAGTACCAAAGTGAAAGCTTGATAGTGTGATGAGATCTCCGACGATTCCTAATCCGAGCTAGCTTTGATATTCACTATAAAACACGAAAAAATAAACAAAGTAAGCTATAAAGCTTAGTAAGCTCGTATACTTAATAAGTAAAGCTTACCATTCATTCACCAATCAAGTAGCATGATCATAATATACAAAAAATTCATTAAATCATAAGGTTAACATATATTCAATCACATAAATAATCATGAACTCACAACTTTCATAGGTTCAATACTCATATAGTTTTCGTACATACTTGTACTAATACGTATCTATTTATCACCGTTTCATATCTTCGATATACCTGTTGAACCATTTGGAATACTATTGGATACTCAGGAATGAAAGCTTGATAGTGTGATGAGATCTCCAACTATTCCCAATCCGAGCTAGCTTTGATATTCACTATAAAACACAAAAAAATAAACAAAGTAAGCTATAAAGCTTAGTAAGCTCGTATAGTTAATAAGTAAAGCTTACCATTCATTCACCAATCAAGTAGCATGATCATAATATACAAAAAAAATCATTAAATCATAAGGTTAACATATATTCAATCACATAAATAATCATGAACTCACAACTTTCATAGGTTCAATACTCATATAGTTTTCGTACATACTTGTACTGATACGTATCTATTTCTCACCGTTTCATATCTTCGATATACTCATTGAACCGTTTAGAATACTATTGGATAGTCAGGAATATCGCACCCTAAGTGCCAATACATAGCCGAAGCTATCTCAATCTCATATCTCATATAATGCTCACTCTTGAGCTATCAACGGGTCTGCTCACACAAGCTGACGGTCATGACATAGCTACACGGTGCTACTCATACAAGCTGATGAGAATTCTCAACACATGCCGGATAACTCAGCCACCGGTAGGATGTACGGACCAGCACCCAAATTACATAACCCCTAATGACATGTCATTTGTATCCTAATCTATTCCTAAGGTTCAACTGGGATTTCACATTGCTGAATCTTCATCGAACATATCCGTAAGGTCATATTCATAATGAATTCCATAATAAAGCGTTTAAAACACAATTATATTAATGCGTATTAACAAACGAACTTACCTCGATCACAAAAATGATGAAATGTATCGACTAGTCCAAAACTTTATTTTTCCCCCGATCTAAATCTGAACTTCGCTTTTCTTGATCTATATGTAATCAAATTTAGCTTATTTAACTATCAATCTATTAAATTTAGCCCAAAAAATTACATTATGGCAGCTTTACACTTTTGCCCTTAATATTTCAATTTCTTTACAATTTATTCCTTGGCTCATAAAAATACAAATTCATGCAATTTGGTCCCTACCCATGCTAGCAGAATTTCTTTTATTACCATAGTAGGCCATATTTTTCATTTATTTCACATTTTTACGACAAAATTTCCACATTTCTCTATGTAATCCCTAATTCACAATTTTACAAAAAAAATTACAAATGTTGTTTATCTAACAAAAAGCATACATTTTCTATCGTCAAAAATCAAAATACATATACATTCATCAATGGAAAATCCCTAAACCTTTAGAATTTTTGCAAATTAGTCATTGGGCTAGCTAGATTAGGTTACAACGATCTCAAAAACATAGAAATCATTAAAAACGGGACAAAAATCACTTACATATAGACAAAAAAGGGTTGGCCGAATGTTAAGCTACAATGGCTTCTTTTTCTCTTTGATTTACGGGTGAAGATGATGCTTAAAGATGAAGACTTGTTTTTCTTTTATTTTCATTAACCATTTATTTACTAATTACTTAATTATCCTTAAAATTTAATCAAAATTTCAATAATGCCAAGCCAATATCATCCACTATCTAATTAATGGGCTATTTACCACATAAGGACTTCCACTTTAAGGTTCTATAGCTATTAGACACCTTTAGCTAATAGATCTCAAGTTTTACACTTTACACGATTTAGTCCTTTTTATCAAATTGAGCATTCAAACGCTAAAATTTCTTAACGAAATTTTCACAAAATCATACTATCATATCATAGACATTAAAATAATAATAAAATAAATATTTCAACCTCGAATTTATGGTCCTAAAACCACTATTCTATTTGACTAAAAACGGACTGTTATAGTTTATGGTATTTGTAACGCCCCAAAATTTTATTTTTATTTTTGTTAAAATGTGACACAAGTGTGTATCTACTTCAGTGGTTAATTGTTATGGGTGTGTGAGAGGTCCCAAGTTCAAGCCTTGCATTTGGCAAATTTTGGTATTTTTCTGAGTTAAGCATGATACCTGAGCAGCGGGCTTATATTTAATTATATGTAATTTCATATCAGAATGAGCCTACTGGTTCAAGTGGTAAAGGAATCTATGAGTTGTATGGAGGTCCTGTGTTCGAGTCTCTGCGCGAGCAAGGAAATTATTTTTGCTCGAGGCGTGTGACGTGTGGTGGAGTTCAAGTTAAACTAAAGTTCTGAGTAGTGGGTGGTTAATTGAGATAATTAAGGAATGTGGGGGAAGTTATCAGATTTTAGTTGGTTGCTATTTTTATTTATTTCAAACAATTCGAGTCTTTTCTTAGTTCTGACGTTACAAAAATTTTATGAGCCTTCTCTGCCAAAATTTTTCTCTACTTTCTTCCTCTCCTTTTTGATTTTGCAATTGTCTCCCTTTTTGTTCGACGTTTTTTACGCTCGTTCAGTAAGTAACTTCTCTGCCGCTATCTTAAGGTTTTGTAGTTAGTGTTGTAACGGGGATTTTTGTGCTTATTTCAATTAGGGGAAAATTTAGATGCTTGAAATCATTCGTCGGGGAATTAGTGGCATGGAAGTACAATTGTTCGATTGAAGGTAAGGTTTTGTTGTTTAGTTTACTGAATAACTCATTTAGGATCGATTAGTTAGCGTTTTAAGCAATTAATTCAGAGGCTCTTTGGATGATTTTAGGTTCTGGAGTGCTCGTAGTTGCAGTAAAAACGAACCAGGTGTGTACTTGATTGCACAGAAACTTAAGTTTTTAGCGACAGCTGAAAACCTCACTGTCGATGCCACATGGGCGTGTGGTCACCCGTGTGGTAGGCCGTGTGCCCTGACACGGGCGTGTGTTTGACGAGGCCAGGCCATGCATGCATGATACGAACGTGTGATAGCCAGGAGGGCCGTGTACGACACACGGGCTGGACTGATTTGGGCTGTGTAGGCCACACGGGAGTGTGGGATCCTAGGGTTACACGGGTCACCCAAGTCGACTGTGAACCTACTGTAGGGTCGGTAAGCGTTACCTAGACCCCAAAATATATGATCTGATTGTATGTGATGCATGATAAATATAAATAATTATTTTATGATTATTTGATGATCCATGATATGATTGCATGTTTGTGTGAAATTTTCATGAAGAAATTCTATACCTAAGGTGTCTAATTTGACTTTAGGGACTAAATTGAATAAGTTGAAAAACTTGTGTCTTAGAAGTTTCAAGCATGAAATTGCATTGGATTATTAATTAAAGGTCCTTAAATAGCAATTTGACTAAGTTCTAAAATTTTGGACAAAAATGGGCATGAATAGGAAAAATTAGAAAGAAAGGCCTTAAGGGCATTTTTGTCTTTTGGTAAATAAAAGAATAAAAAGGGAAAAATCAAGTCAAAAATGTGTCCATCTTCCTCCTTGTGTGTCGAAATTTGCAAGGGTCCATAGCTAGGGTTTTTAACTTTCAAGCTTGATTGTAAGTGCTCCCAAGGCCTATTTTTAATGTTCTTTTCATTTTTGAAGTCCTTGAAGCATTATTTATCCATTTCTAGCCATATTTTGAGCTAGGGTTCATGTATGAAATTTGACCCATGTGTGACATATTTGTATTTTGCTGATTAATGGAAGATTATGAAAGTTTGATGTGTGATGAACATCTTTTACTAAGTGATTTTTAGTAAAAACACTTAAAAAGTACTTGTTTGTAAAAAGTGTAAAAATGAGTAGTAAAAATGTGAAATAAAGAAAAATTTGGGCTGATGTGAGCATGGTATAGGTTCGGCTAGGCTTGGATAACCAAGAAAATGCATGCATTTCATTTTACGAGCCTAGGGATTAAAGTATAAATAAGTGAAAAGTTAGGGGTAAAAAGGTAATTTTACCAGAGTATGAATTATGGGTCAATTCAAACAATGTATGTATTGAACAAGTTAAATTTGGCATTATAGATCAAGAAAAACGTGATTCGGGTCTTGATAGGGGGAAAAACAAAGCTTACGAGAATTAGGCTCGTTTCTATCATTTTGTATCGAGGTAAGTTCATTTTCAAATTATGCAATATATACCACACCTTAAATGTTTTAATATTGCATGTATGGTAAGTATATATATAATTAATGTGATGTTGTATCATGTGTTTAATGCTTAAATTTTATTCTGAATTATGCTTTGATTATTCCATAAGTATGTGATTGATGCTATGGATATTGAAATCGACATTACGAGCAAGTTCAACAGAAATGTGGTATCGAAGAATCCTGTTTGAACCTTAGGAATAGTTTAGGATACAAGTGACATGTCACTAAGAACTATGTGATCTGAGCTCGTGAGTTGTGGTCTGAGTTCATGATATACGTGACACATGTTTTGGCGTTCCGGGTACTGGTCTTGTATGTTCTACCGATGGTTGGGTAGTCCAGCATGTGTTACGAATAGCTGACAGCTTGTGTGAGTAGCCTGTGTAGTTACATCCTGACCGATAGCTTGTGTGAGCTTGTGTGAGCAGACCCGTGAGTAGCTCGAAAGCGAGCAACATGTGATATGTGATATGAGGTAGCGTTGGCTACATATGGAGCACTTAGGTACAAGATTCAGATGTATCCGATGGTATTCCAAGTGTTTAACGGGTAGTCCAAGAGAAGCTCAATGGGCAATCTCAATGAATACGTCAAAGACGAGAAAGTAAGTTATTTTGTACAAGTGGGCACAGGTATGTACATCGAACTCATGAGAATGCCATGAGATATGATAAACTGGTGGTAAGAATGTATATGAGAATGTTATGCTTATGGGACTTGATGACATTAATGAAACTTTGCCTTAAGTTAATTGTATGATTTATGTTGCTTATTATTTGCATTGAACTTACTAAGCTTTAAAGCTTACCCCCTATTCCTTTCTTTTTCTTATAGTGTCGCCAAGCTAGCTCGGGGATCAGAGGACGTAGGAGTTTTCGGTCACACTATCAATTTGAAAGTTTGGTATAGTTAGTCTCAACATTTTGAGTATAGCATGTATAGGGACTTGGTCTTTTTGTTATGTGTCATATTGATTAGCCAAATGTGTTGGCCCTTGATGGTATTGTGATTCATTTTGTATATGGCCATGAGAAGTGGCTCATATTGATTATTTGGGTTGTAACCCTAATTAGTTATGCATGCATGCAAATGTGTTTATGCTTGTTGTAGTCGTTTGATGGATGTGTGATGAGATGTGGATTACATGGTAAAGATATGTGTTTGATGAGGCTTGTGATTGTTTGTGATAATGAGTGTGATAGATGGCAATAAATGTGGTACAATGTATGACTTGGAAGTAAGATAGCAAAGATGATTACCCATGAAATTGGTGTGGAATACCTTTGGTAAACCTACTAACTTGAATATGTTATACATTGATTTATTAAGAACATAAAATGTCTATTCTTCATATGATAAATGTGCCATGTTGTATGCCGTGAAGTGGGTTTAAGTGTGAGTACTTAAAGGTGGCAAATGGGTTGGAAAATAGCCTAGAAATTGTCCACACAGATGGACACACAGATGTGTGTCTAGACCGTATGTCATGGGCGTGTGGTTCGGCCGTGTGTCCCCTGCACCCTACTTATACAAAACAAAATGCTCAGTAGTAAGAGACATGACCGTGTGTCTCAGCCGTGTGGAGGACACAGCCTCAGGACATAGGCGTGTGCCTTAGCCGTGTGAAGTCTGCACTTGATTTTTGGAATTTAATTCGTCACATGGTCTAAGCACACGGGCGTATGACTTGGCCGTGTGACCTTATTTTGTTCATGACGTCATAAACAGAGATTTACACGGGCTAAGGACACAGGCGTGTTCCAAGCCACAAGGGCGTGTGTGTGACCACACGGCCTACCCACACGGGCGTGTGACCCTGTTTCCTTGAAAAATTTTCTAAGTCTTCCAAATGTTTTCAAAGTTCACGATTTAGTCCCGAACCGTTCCTAATGTATGTGTTGGGCCTATAAGGCCCATCTAAGGGACAATTTGCATAGGTATGAATGAATTTGATTTGAACGAAATTTTATGGCCTAGTTTTGTATATTTGTCTGTGTTTAAGTCCAGTAATGCCTCGTATCCTGTCCCGGCGTCAGACACGGGTAAGGGGTGTTACATTTAGGACTTTGTTACTGATTATTGTATGCATGATCAGCATCGTGATGGGCTACGCCCTCTCGTATAATCGATCTCAAAATCGAATCTGGGTTGGGCTATGGCCCAAACTACTACTGGGATTGTTGAGTGACTGTATGCATGTTTTCTGTGGGGATTACACACTGACCTTACGTAAACCCACCCCTTTTGTTTAATGTGTACAGTTAATCCCCAGACTTGACGAATCGGTGCAGCGGAGGACTCGACGGTGGCCACACGTATTTTAAACTATTTTAATTTTAGTTACAGTATTTATTTATTAATTATTTTCTGGGATATTTTTATGTAAATTGGACTTTTGGACTGTTTGTTTTTATACCGAATTTATAAATTGCAAACTCAACACAAACTCGATTTTATTAAAAATGACGATTTTACTAAATGCGATTAGTTCTCCTCAAATGTCACGGTTTTAAAAGCTTCTGCTACAAAATCGATTTTGAACGAATTAAATTAACGAGAAAACGATTTTGAATTGGATGAGAGATAAAACAGAAGATATTCAACAAAAATGATTTTGATTTGGTAATTCGACTTCAAAATTCCATTCCATGTGACGCCGCAAGATTCGACCATTACGTCTATGCCGGGTTTGGGGTGTTATAGTATTAGTATAAAATTGGATTAAGATATGTTATATTACTTGATGAAATGATAAATTAACAATTAATTAAGATTGATAGAATGTTAATTGAACTATATAATGAATATGGAAAATTGGTTACCTGATTAATTGTACAAGTTTATACTACAGTTTAGCCAATGATGCACTACGTGTGGCATTACATTTGCTTTCATTTATCCGATGATGCACTTATGTCCAGTATGATCGCTTCGGTTCGTCTAATGATGCACCTCGTGTGACAATGTCATTACTTCAGCTTGCCGGGTGATGTGTCAGTCTATTTCCTTCGATTCATCCGTAGATGCACTAGGGCGCTAGATTGACATGAAGATTGACTAATCCATGTATCCGTCTTGAAATCTGAGTTTGGTTAATAAGGTTTATAAATAGTAAGCTTGACAAAAGATACTGAATTGAATTTATATGATTTTATGGAATGAAATATGTTAATATTTGAATTATGATAAAGAAACCATGTAACTTATTGTGCAAATCAAATAGAAATGAGCCCTGGGGACCAAGTCGAGTATGAATAAGTCGTGTCATACCCTATTCTCCTAAGAACCCAAATTTAAAGAAGAGTCAGGGAGCTGATTATATAAAAATAGAAATTTGCGAGCTCTATTGAGATATTTAGAAACTTAAGTGGCTAGTTGAGAATGGTTGGATTTCAATTCTGGTTTAGTTAGATTGGAATCGGTTGGTTCCGTAGTGGGAGACAGAATGATTAGGATTGAGTGGTTCTATTAGTCTATACAGACCGTGCCAATAGAGTATTTATAGGTGTGTGTGAAACAAAATCCTTCTCAACTCTAATTTTACCAATTTTGCTATCTCTATAGCATCGTCTTCTTCACTTGCTTTGAAAAAGAAAAAGATGTAGATGAAGCTCTGCATGTTACAGCCTTCGTATGAATTGAAGTTTGGTAGTAGAAAAATTGAGGAACTGGTAAGCCTACTTACCTCTCTATACTCGTGGATTAAAGAAAGAAGTAGAGTAAGAACCATTAAAAGCTTCTGTATAATTTTGGATTATTGGTTTTTAAGATTTGAACACCTTTAGTTTAATCGATAGATGGTTGTCATGCTTAGTTTTCAGGATGAAGGAGGCTCTAGCATTGGGATGCAAGGTGAGCCTCTACATTTGACTTTTTGGGTGGTTGTTGATGATGTGTTGTTTGCTTACACCACATTCATGGTTGCTTTGAATTGTGTTTTAAACCATGGTTATGTATAAATATAGAGGTTAAGTAAGTTGTGCATGCATATGTTTGCAAGCATGAATCTTAGGTGATAGCCACTAACTCACTGAATTGTATGTAATATATGATTATATTATACGCGGAGTACAGAGGTAATTTATTTTGACAGGGTAGAGGGAGTTAGGAAAATTTGGTAAAATTGGAGGAATGGGTGGATAGATTGAGAAATAGAATTTCTATTAAATTTCGTAATTCGATGTTGCTGGGTGCAAATTATGATGTGTGAAGCTCTGGGCCTTACGGAAGGGACACTGTGGTGTTTGAGCATCAAGATTAGATGTGAGATGGAGTGATATCGATTGGTTCATTGGAATAAAACTGTGACAATGGTTATCGATTGGTCCTTCGAGGCGACACCGTGACAATGATTTATAGGTTCCAAAAAGAAGCACTACGACGGGGATCAACAGACTTTATGGGGTGACACCGCGATGGCGGTAAGTCTTATGGGGTAACACGTCAAAAGAAGTTTAATGAGTAAGACCATAGCTCAGCTATGGCAACCAGTATAGTCCACCATGACAGTAAACACGGGGTAGTTCGTCAGGACATTAAACGTGGGGATTACAGGTGTAAGACCACAGGTCGGCTATAGTAACTAGTATAGTCTGTTAGGACGTTAAACATGGGTTTATATTGGATAAGTCCATAGCTAGGCAATGGTTTTAGGTGAAGTTCGTCAAAAATGTTGGGCTAGGAAGATGACATGCCAAGGAAAGAGATATCAAAGTATGACTCACCCAGAAAGTAACAATAACAAACGAGTGTGACGTGTTTGAGAACGCGGGTGAAAGGGATAGCCTCAGGGTCTGCCAAATTATAAAGACAAGAAATGTGAGTAAAGACGTCTATGGATGTAGGTAAAAAGACAGTCAAGGGAGTGTAAGTCCATCAAGGTTCATTCAGAGATAATGAATATTCAACGATCTGACTGGTAGAGGTTATCAAAAATCTATAGATAGAAAGAATGTTTATCCAGGACTAAATAATTTATCCAGGACTAAATAATGTCGGATAGGCTGCATAAGGCTAATAGGAGAAGAGTTCGCCAAGGACTACCTTCGGCGACAATCTGAAATCTAGGGAAAACAAATGGAAGACAACCAGTGGTAGGCAATGAACTTTATATCTTAGTGTCTAAATAACTGGGAGAGTTAAGCTGGATAAGGAGTAAAGGAAACTGGGATGAGGCAGAAATTAGGTTTGTATCATAGAAAACCATTATCATAAAAAACATGTTTATGTCCGCCAGTGGTAAGCTGCAGAATAAAAGGAAGGCATCAACCACGTAGGTGGAATCTGCGGAATGCCAAAGATGAACAGGGAGTTGAAAACTTTGTCTCTTAAAGACTCTAAAATTTTTTCTATAGTGTCGTCTTGTAGAATCTCACTAAGTTCATTTGAACTACTGAAATTACTGCTTATTTGCAGGAAAAAGGTTTGACTCGAAGATTGAGTGGAGGGACCAAGCCAAACATCGCCAATTTGTAGGAAGGGTGTAGGTGTCGTTCATGTGTATAGAGGGGCTCCTTAGAGGCCACGCCTCAAGGTTTGAGTCAAATTTAACAGTCTTTATTTTATGTTTTAATGTTGTAAATACTACGAAGTCTGTGAGTCCGTATTTTAAAAGAACTATAACTCTTGCTATAATTTGATATGTAACTTAATAGTTTAAGTAAGTTAATTATAGTAAAATAATGAAGTCGTTAAGTTATTTGGGTCCTTGTTTCACTTAGTACTCGGACCTGGCGAACGGGTCAGGTCAAGGGTGCTACAAGTTGATAGACTCCAGAAACAGGATAATTTGGTAAGAAAACAAGGTGAATAATATGAGTACTATGGAACATGAATGCCATAGTGTAACTTGAATATAGAGATATATGAGTATGTAGTTGAAGATGATGGCTATAAGGTATAAGTAATGGTATTTGTCAAATGGTATGCATAGTTCATTTGTCATGCGAATGTTGATGAATTAATTAGTTAATTTTCATATTCATTTATTGATTTGTATCAAAGATGTGAATTATTTGGTTTGATAGACAATGACTTGACTAGATTATGAAAATGTGTTAAATATGACCATTTACAATGTTTTTGTTATCTTAAATCATGAAAGTACCACTGAACCTTATAGCTCAACATATGGTTTGTTTATTCTATGTGCAGGTTCAGGTACCTCTAAAGCCCCAAAATAGTGAAGTTAGCATTTAGTTTGTATCCATCGACTCAATATAGTTTGTATAGTTCTCTTTTTTTTGGTTAAAGAAATGTACCTAGGCTTAAGTTGTTCAAAGATTACATATGATCATTCTAAGCTATAATGTTGTAAATATAATGAACTAGTTAATGTTTATGTATAGAAAAGTAATTAATGGCTTAGGATCTTTATCCTAAACATGTTTGTATGGGTAAATGGTTGGATTAGGGTCTTAAGACAACAATTTTGTATAGGTTGTATGTTTAAGATGTTTGAATAGGTACCGATTGAACATTGTTAGAATACAAGGGTCACGTCGCGATGACGTACTCCCAATGTCGCGATGAGAAATTGCTTAAGGTTCATGTTTGTATAGAAAGACTATTTTAAAAGAAATGAAGAAGAAAGAAAAATAAAGTGAGAAGCAAAAGAGAATGGAAATAAAAAAAAAAGTTAAAAGAACATAAAAGAAAAAAATTAAATTGCTCGAAATGAAAAACTATAGGGACCAATTGTAGAATCTAACCTAAAATTTTCGTTTAAAATGATGATTTAACGTGCCACATCAGCTTATCGTTAGACCATTGATGGTAATTAATGGCTCAGTGACTAAAATTTTACAACACGATAACGTAAGTGAGTAAAACGTAACATTTCAAACATAAGTAACTAAAATGTAACTTGAAGCAAACAAAAGTGACTATTTTGGTAGTTTACCCTTATTATGAAGTGGATGTCCATCAAGCTCAAGATAAGTTTGATGTACTTTTGAACTCTAATAGTCATTAAAAGTATAATTTTATTTCATTTATATATATTATATCTATAAATACAGACTTTAAAGAAACATTATAAACATCTCCATTGATCAATAAAATTTCTTCATTGTATTTTGCTCTCTTTTTTTGTTCTTTTACGTTCTTTCTTCTTTTTTTTTTTTTTTTTTTTTTTTTGCTACATAAGAACCAGAAAAGAAAAAAAATAAATAGGCTTTAACTATGGTCTTAGCATGCCAAAGCCAAGCATATCTTCCACCATCAACACTCAAACCTATTGAGGGGGAGCGTCAAATATATTAACACCATCTGGGGCATCATGAGCCATGTTTGCTAACCAATCCGCACACCTATTTCCTTTGCGAAAAATATGTCTAATTTCCATCATCCAATCACCCTTGATGAGTTCTAAGCAATCTTAAACAAAGGTGTAACAAGGATGAGAATCAATAATCATGGACTTAAGAAAATGAACAACCACCGCTACATCGAGCTCTACTATCAAAGGCCAAAATACTATTTCCTTTCCTAGTAATAACCCTTGCCGTATGCCCCATAGCTCGTCTTCAAGGTTGTTCATCACTCTAATGTTGATCACAAACCCCAACATCCAAATCCCTGCAGTATTCCGAATTAACCCCCCAGCCAAGGCATGACCATCATCATGCTGTCTAGAGCCACTGGTATTTAACAAAAAGACACCCTCTAGAGGATGTTTCCACTTTACAATCTGACTTAGAGCACAACCTAAACTCACGAAAGAAGAAAACACCAGCCTCGCTTTACAAGCAAGTTTAGTAATATAAGCAAGAATAGCATCCACACTAAGGGTTTTAGCATTGAAAACTAAATCATTCCTAGCCCTCCAAAATACTCTATAACAATAAAGGAAACAAAAAATTCCAATTACAGCCATGACTTACCCGGATCTTCTTATTGATGTTAGTGAACAACCAATCCACCAACTCATATTTGACATCAAGCTGAACCCCATATTGCCTACCTATACATTCCCAAATACGAACCACAAAAGGGCACCTATGGAATATATGATCAGCATTTTTTAAATTCACTCCACAGAGACAGTAATTAGACTCTATATTAAGTCCCTTTCAACAAAAAAACATCGGATGTGTTCAAGCAATTGAAAAGTAGAAGCCAAATAAAGAAATGAACTCGTTCAGGCATCGAAAATTTCCAAACCCATGAACATTCGCTAGGCCCCCATAAGCTAACTTTGCGAAAAACAAACCATGATTCTCCCAACCACAAACACAATGGTCACCCTCCGCAATAGACATGAATGACAGTGTGGCTCGAATTTCACCAAGCTTGGATTGAGGGAGTGATGAAGTTAAATTATCAAGCTGCCAAGAAGCATCTTGGGTCAAAATCAATTCCACTTTCAAGTTAGTGTCCAGTGTAGCATCCATCTAAGTCACAGCATTTAACAAAGGACCCTCACCCACCCATCAATTAGCGAATAACTTAGTCAATTTTCCATATCCAATCCGCCACCTTATCCCTTTCCTGATACAATCCTGCGTTTGCAACAAACCCCTCCAAGTCGACGAAAAATTACCATGACTTATAGCCTCAATAAATTGTTTATCATGAAGGTATTTCCATTGAAAAATCTCATTACACAAAGACAATTGTCTCATTTGTAATTTCTAACCCACCTTTGCCATTAACGCCACATTAGAAAGTTTTATCTTTTGAAGACCAAGGCCACCATTCCCCTTCGATCAACATACTATATCCCAGCTTACAAGATGCCCATAGGATTTTTCTACACTGCCTCTCCACAAGAATTTTCTATTGCACTGATCAAGATGTTCACATACTGAAACTAGCAACATAGTTGTTTGCATTGTATAAGTGGGAATCGAACTCAAAGTAGATTGAATCAAAGTTCTCCTCCCTGCATAGCTTAATACTTTCCCTTTCCAATTGGACAACTTATTGATTACCTTGTCAACAATGTGACTATAGGTTACTTTCGTCACCTTCTCATATATTATTAGGACTATGAGATACGTCCCTAACTCAGAGATTAAGGGAATACCACATAACTAACTAATACACATAACTCTGGCCAGAGGACTATTAGGTGACACCCAAAGCGTTAATTTATCAAGATTAACTTGAAGACCAAAATCTGATCATCATAAGCATAAGAAAAAAACATTAAATCATCTGCAAGGAAAATACGCAAAATCCCTGGACCTGACCTAGAAGTTTTCACTAGTTTCTATAGTCTTCGTTCCACTTTCTTCAAAATTATATGGGAGAGTTGCTCCATGACCATAATAAATAAATATGATGAGAGTGGATCCCTTTGCCTGAAACCCTTTTCAGGCTTAAAAACTGGTAATGTATCACCATTCTATACTATTGCAAGATCTATATTAGAAATACAAAACATAAGTAAACCCACCAAACTCAAAGGAATACCGTAAAACAGCAACAGTTCTTTGACAAAACTCCAGGACACACTATCGTAAGCTTTATGTAGATCAATCTTGCAAACCATAACCCCTTTCCAACCCTTCTTCCCATTAGAGAATGCACCACTTCCTGAGTAATCAAAGTATTATCAGTAGTACAATGACCAGCAACAAAACTATTTTGATATGGCTCGATAATTCTTTGTAGAATAGGCCTAAGGCAATTAACTATCACCTTTGAAAAAATCTTATAAGAGGTGTTTAGTAAATTGATTGGCCGAAAATCCTTCACAGTTGTCGGCCTAGAACCTTTCAGAATAAGCACTATATGTGCCTTCAACACATCCAAATCCATTTCCCCAACCTTCAAAGCCTCCTACACTAACTTAAAAAGTGTATCTTTAACCACATCCCAATTCCTTTAATAAAATATTGGTTGAATTCCATCAACATCCAATGCCTTAAGACCCTTCAGGAAGAACTTTGCATTCCGCACCTCCACCACCTCGAGGTCATGTGTCACACTAGCTATCTCTTCACCTGATAACTTAAGGCTGAAAACATCATAAGTTGCTTTCAACGGTTTATAAGATCGCCTACCAAAGAGAAAGGATAAAAACTCAATAGCATGCCTCCCCAAAACATCTTGATCAACAACCCAGTTCCCCTCGACAAGCTTATCAAGCTTGTCAGAAGATTACGGTGCCTTCTCACCATGTTACTCAAGTGAAAAAACTTCGTATTTCTCTCATCCATTTGCACTCAATTAAGTCGAGAGTTTTGGGGCCATAAGACTTCCTCTTGTTCCAGCACTTGATGATAGTCTTGCTGTAAGTAAAATTTAAGTTTTTGAAGAAAAATTGAAGCCCTAAAATTTGCACTTCGTTAAATACCCCAAATTCTTGCTGAAAAAACTCTCTTGTTTTTTTTTTTTTTTTTTTTTTTTGAATACTACTAAAGACATCCTTCTTCCAAACCTTAACATCCTTAGTAACTTTTTCAATTTCTTTAATTAAGTTGCCATTACCCTTCCCCCAAACTGATGCAAACATCAATTTGAACTCTAAGTGTGATAACCAAGTAGCTTCAAAGCGGAAAGGCCTATTACTAGATGAGGATCTGAATATATGTAACACCCTAAACCCAGCCTAGAATTTAAGACCAAATCTGGAGGAGTTACATCAACACATCAAAAATTAATTTCAATAAGTATCTAGAAATGTCCAAAGATTACTCGACTATTAGCGGAAAATATTTTTAGAGTCTTATTTTGAAAACCAAAATCCATTTTGTCAACTTGAATGATTTTGTAGTTTCACGTTAAAAATTATCAACTACTAAAAAATTACGCAAAAACCAAAACGAGCTCAGAAACATATTACAACCCACAAGATTAAACATTTCTACATTATTGTAAAACAATCCGAGCTCCCACACACCGTCTGGTCCTAAGTCAGAGACTTACTTGAACACACAAAGATAAAACCAAAATGTGAGCAATAAAGCCTAGTGTATTACCAACATCAATTATAGTTAACAAAACATAGTATATAAATCAGAGTAAAGACGACGAACTTAATAGCAAGTGTAATATAACAGAACAACACAACGCAACCAGAATAGAACAGAACATAATAGAACATAGCAGAGCAGAGCTACGCAGAGGATGTGTGTTATGTAAATGCGGTATTTTTCAAACAGATCATAATGCAAATTTATTAGAAAACATTCTATCCAACTTCGCTACACACCAAAATAAAGTTCCCCCAGAACTCATCCAACCAAATCACACCAACAGATAACTGTGAACAGTGCCACTAGAATTTTGTTGTTAAAACTACCAGATCGAATACATGTGGTCAAGCCACTATAGTGCAGCCAAGCTGCCAGAATATAAATGGGGATAAATGACCAGACAATGCAGACTATCGAACTGCCAGAAACTTCCTCCTATCACATCATCCCAAGTCCCATACAATGTGTCATGGCATACATATACAGAAGTAGAGTGATAAACATATAGTCACACTATCGTACGGTAACAAAGTAAGTAGGCATGAGAGTTCATGCATTATAAAACAAATTTATCAAAACTTAACAAATAATATCATATTTTCCATGAAGTTACATGCATTGTTATAAATCAGAATCAGTATCCATCAATTCAACATATTCAGATATCACATGTTCTTAAGCAATAGATTAATGTAAAGGAACACTAACAAACTTAACAGAATACATATCGTACTTGGATAATTCCCCCGCATTAGACAATGGCACATTATGTTCTGACAGACCTTACTTACTTAGGTTCAACATAGCAGACATATGAACAGATCACAAGTTATTCATCATTTGATCATCATATATCAAATTATATAGCCTAATTTCGATCGCAAGGGCCCTACAGTAGGCCTGCGTTCAATTTGAACGACGCTTGTGGCCCGAGGGAAAAATTCCAAATATTGGTCCACACACCCGTGTTGTTTCACACGGCTTGGAAAGTTGGCCGTGTGCCTTCACATGGTCTAGCACACGCCCGTGTACTTGCCCATGTGGTCCTAATTTGTAAACAGTGAGTTACACGACCTGGACACACGCCCGTGTCATTCGCCCTTATGAATCCTGCTCAACACATAAACACACACGGTCTGGACACACGCTCATGTGCCTCTAATTTTTGTGAACAGTGAGTTACACGGCATGGCACATGGTCGTGTGGCTTTGCACTCTCATTTTTCAATGACTAAAATTCGAAGAAGAAGGGGTTTTCGGTACCCACCTGATACGAGTTTAACGTAAAAGCAATAAGGATGAATTCTTTTCCTATAACGACCTTACAATGACAAATCCAACAATGTATCCACACTCAAAATACTAAGATTAGGGTCCGAGACTAAATTTACGTTAAAGAACTTCTGAAACAAACTTTAAATCGAACTTACCGGTAATGAATTGAACCAGAAAGGAGAAGTCCGACCCTGTATAGGATCAATTTGGCATAACATAGCAAAAAGGAAGGTAGTTTGAAGAGAATAATCAAAATAAAGAAAATAAAGAAAGAACAGAGGAATGGTAGCAACAGAAATGGAAATTAAAAAGAAAAACAAAACAGATTTCATCCTTTAGAAGGTTTTTGGGAAGTTTAATTAACCACCAGAAACTAACTACCACACAAAAAAATTAAAAAAATAAATCATTCCCTATTGCTTTCATAAAGACTTGAACACAAGATCAAGGAGTACACAGAAGTTTAACCATTGAACCAACAAGTTCATTCTTATCATTAATTAACTAATTTTAACTTATAACCCAAATATAGGGGTTTAATCGAAGTAGCAAAATTTCAAGAGATAGGATTTGAAACCCAAAACCTCACATACATAACCAAAACACTTAACCAGTGAACCAAACCAATTTACTTATCAAAAATTTCCAAAGTCTAAACTCAAATCGAGGGATGACCACTCTTGGTTTCAAAACTCAATTTCTTCTAACCCACTTTTTATGATGTTACAACATAAGTGAGGGAGCATAATAGCTTTGGCATTCAGATTCTCTAGCAAAGCATGTGAATTCCATAATACCCTGTCAAGTTTTTCCTACAAAATAATCCTTCCACCATTCTTTCTTACC
The DNA here is from genome assembly GCA_025698475.1 of Gossypium anomalum. NCBI lineage: Eukaryota > Viridiplantae > Streptophyta > Magnoliopsida > Malvales > Malvaceae > Gossypium > Gossypium anomalum. The sequence continues at coordinate 27,735,054 of CM046966.1, forward strand.
CAAGTGAAATGACAACTAGAAGTGTCAACATCCAGTAAATCACAACTATTCCAAAGATCTTTAAAATTTACAATGCGATTAGTAACATCATGAGAACTCGCACTACCATCCCACATTTCATCAACAACTGCAAAATCATTAAAATCACCCAAAACACACCTAGGAGAATCGGTCGTCTCTGCAAAAACCTTAAGCTCCACCCAAAAACAATCCTTCCAAGCATAGCTTGGTCTAACATACACAAAGAAGAAAACCTATCGAACTGAATTAATCATCATAGTAGTATGTATACATTGTTCAGATGAATCCAAAACATCTACATCAATTTTCTCTACATTCCAAAATAAAACAAGTCCAGCAGTCATACCTTGCGCTGAAACGGTAAAGGAAAAGGAAAACTTAAGCTTTTTAGCCAAATTCTTCACCATGATCTCATCAGATTTTATTTCAATTAAGCAAATAACATTATATGTTGCACATTTGGTTAAACTTTAGGAGCCAAACATGAGATTACCCGTTAAACAAATTATGCTTAGGTTTGAAATATGTGTTGATATTTATATTAGAATTATTGATATTTTAATAAATAAGAATTATATTAGGGTTATTCAATTATATTCTAGTTTATTATTTTAGTAGTTAAATTAATTATTGGATTATATAAATGTAATGATGTAACATGATTCAATTTATACGAGTAGTTAATGTTAAAGGTAAATTACATCATTAGTCACTAAATCATGAGTAAATTTTTGTTTTGTTCATTTAACCAAAAAAAGTTACAATTTGGCCATTAATCTATTCAAAATCTTTTATATAAATTACTGGGCTTGTAACGACCCAATTTTCGTCGATGCCGAAAAACCCGATTCAAGGGAATTCTCCTTAAACTAAAATAGCCCGAGTATAAAACTGAGAAAATTTATGAGTCAAGTAAGAAATTGACAATTAGAGTTATTAAATGAAAAAAAACATAATACGGGGACTAAATTGCAAGTAATTAAATTAGAAGGATTTGATTAAAGAAAGTGAATAGATCTTAATGTGCTATTTTTACCAAGGACTTCAGAATAATTAAACCACTTATAAAGTATGTAAATGTTTAAATATAGTATAAGGACTAAATCATAAAAAAAAGCAATTGAGATAAAAGAAATGGATTTGTGTAGTAGTTAATCAAAGCCCTTGTTAGCAATCAAACCATCCCATTATTTAAGTTAGCGGATGTAAGTGATTTTAGCAATGAAATTCCACCAAGTAAGTTGATATTAGATCATAGCCACTAGGTTATTTATAATTAAGGATAAGTAAGTTAATATTAAAGGGAAAAAGGTGATAAGTGGTGAATTTTTTGTAATGACATCTATTTCACCCATGCAAAGGAGACTAACGTGGGAGAGAGGACAAATTACAAACTTAAATTAAAAGCATAATTAGCTTCATTTGTACCATCTCCACCGAAATGAAAAAGAAGGGAGAAAATAAGTGTTCAAAAATATCCTCTTCATTCGGTATTTTAAAAGAAGCGAGAAAGTTAATTCTATCTTCTCCACTCGATTTTTGAAAGGAATCGAAAAGAGAAGAAAGAAATTCCCAAACTTCTTTTGTATGTGTTAAGATTATGGCTTTAGTAATGAGTTACATAACTTATGGCTAAGAGATTTAAGGAGAGACAATGTATATAGCTTGATTATATTGTGTGTATGTTGAAAATTGAAATGTGTTAGTTTATAATGTTGTTAAGCTTAAAACTTAGTGATTATATTTAATTATTAAAGGACCAAATTGCAAGGGATAAGAACTTTGAGGTTTGACAATGAATAATGGTAGAATAGGATCTTTGTAATATATTTACAAAGTCGAATTTGGATTCGATCGGGTAAATTATAAAATACGGGAATTTTAGATATTAGAGTTATAAAGGAGTTGTAAAATAGGTTTAAATTGAATGCTTATATGCTGAAGATGAGAATTTAATATCTTACATGGTTTATTGACTAAGGTTGGATACAAGATTGAAACATAGAGGATAAATGGGAAGACGAGAACCGGCAATTAGCAACAAATATGGATGCTATAATTAAAAAGTATATGAGTAACAACCGTATCTAAATAGTATTAGTATGATTGAGAAGTACGAACGTATCATTTACACATTACTCCAATTTATACTGATCAGCATTGGGCACATATTACTTCAAACATTCCTATGAGTGCTGGGCACACATTACTTCGAATATACTGATGAGTGCTAGGTGCATATTACTTCAGACATTCTGATGAGCGTTGAGCACTCATTACTTTGGATGTAAAGATGAGCACTGGGTGCATTTTATTGAAGAGTTTCCCCGTAGCATTGGGTGTTCGTGGGAACTAACGTTAGCTCCAAAGCCTTGGGGAGAGGGTTGTGAACATAACGGTCCACATATTCGCCCATGAGTACAAAATCAAATAATAAAGGCTAGAGGTATGGAAATTGATGTTGGCTATTAGGTCTATGGTAAGTTGATAGTTGCACTCTGGAATTGAATCATTATTAAGGAATGTATTTGTGATTGGTAGTGAATAAAATGGTCAAACTGAAAAACATAGTGAATACATGTTATGATGCTTGAAATCAAGATGCATATACCTTTACGGTGCAATGATTCATTAAACCAAAAATAAACCATTATATTAATATGGGAGCTTAAGAGAAAAACGACATCATTTGACATTTATTAATTATGTCCATGTGTGCCGCTAAATTCAAGAAGACTTGAGTTGCTCTAGCAACTTAATGTGACATTAAGCACTCAGATTCAATGACCAGGTTGGGTGTCGGGAGTCACAGGGTTGTTAAAATCGATGCTATATAGCTTTCTCTGTTTGCACTATTTGCACCAATTAAAAGCTCTCTTTCTCATTTTTTTTTTCTAAAATTTAATTTTTTTTCATGAAATAGCTTTCTATGAACTAAAATTCAAACAATTCTTTTCTCCGATCTCTGGCACTGACCGTTAGATTGACTTAGATCTAAGATACGTTTTTCTACTCGTCGATTGGTATTGATCTACTGTACCAGTCGTTGAATTGCCGCTTGAAGCTCGTTGGCGAAGCTTTAAAAAAAAACTTTACAGCCTAATAACTTAAATAAAAACTTTTGAATAATTTGATGACTTAAATGAAAACTTTCAAATAGTTTAATAACTAAAATGAAAATCTACTCATAATTTAGTGAGTAATGGTATAATTTACCATTAACACTATTTGTTTATTAAAGTGCTAAAGCTATCATTAAATAACCCTAAAACAAACTGAAAAGATTGAAGTGAGAGAAAAGGCATAAAACCGTTTCTTATACATGGCGGAAGAAAGACATGTTAGGGCAGTCCAGTTGAATGATGGCTCCCCTTTAACCAACGTCACCCATATGTGAGCAAGAAGTGTGGATAAATGCGACTCAAAGGAAAGGGGGGACAAAAAGAGAGAATTAAAAGAAAGACAGCACAGGGAACAGGGATACGTGGTTGGATAGGTATCGAGTGAGCAGTGCTGCCGATGCAGAAGCCTGCTATGATGATGTGGTGCAAACCAGTTGTTAAGTTAGGTCCAGTGTGTTGGTGAGCAATTACGTGCTGAGGGATCCATTCCCATTTATTCTACTTCATCTCATTTGTACACTGATTCATTTTATATTTTTGGGGGTTGGAGTTGATATTATCCCACTAGTCCTTTTTGTCTTTATTACCGTTTTCAGCCATGGGTTATTACTGACTAGTTAGCCTGTACTTTAGTTGGCTTCTCAAATGGTGAAAATGTTATTGAAGTGTCACAAAAAGGGGGCTCAGAACTATCCCTGCTGCTTCTGCTTCTGTAAAACAACTCTGCCTTTAATTATCACTGTCAGACTCTAATTTACATTAGATGGCATCTTTACTGGATTAAATATATAATTCCGAATTTATTTCCATATTATATATTAGATTCTTCATGAAAGTCAAATCCAATCTGTTTTAAATAAGTCATCTGATTTATAAATTAATAAAAAGACAATTCCTAACAACGCCAAAACATGAATTATGCATTCATTCTCTGTATTCATCAAAAGGCACCTGGTCATATAGACTAATAGCTATAATATTTTTAATTCAATTACACACAACTGTACTCTAAAATTAGTACTGAGCTGTGCCACTGCCACTCTATTGCCAATTCCACATGTGGGTCACGATTCAAATACTGTAAATCCTAACAGCCTCAACTACTTTATATGAGATGGCACAAAGTTTATTGCCTGCATGGATTTGACATTAGTGAAACACCCCCATTATTTGTCAAATCCATAATCTCTTGGATTCACTTTCAATTTTTTTATTTAGATATTATAAAAATTATTGCTTTGTTTTGTTAATTTTAAGGTTCATCTAAATTTTAAAATGCAATGATTTTCGAGCTTTACTTGAAATTAGAGACAAAATTAAGATAATTTTCAATTCACTCTTTCTTATTCTATAAATGTAAATATACACAAACTTTGACTTTAAGTCTCATGGTGTTTTTAATGGAAAAAACTTGCAAGTTTACAAAAGTCGGCCAAAGCTTGCCCCAATTTTTAAATAAAAATATGAATATAAAAATGCCTAAAATGTTTGTCATTTTATAAATAGTTCTCTTTTTTTTTTTAACTATTTGACCATTAATTTTTTCTTAAAAAAAACTCAAATAATATTTTAATTGTTAAGAAATAATTTAACACTTTATAAAATATCAATAACTAATTTTAATTAAAAATAAATATTAAGAGTTAAATTTATTATTATACAATTTAATACTTAAACTAATTTTTTCACTTTGTAAAAAGAGAAATCACCATAATGGTTTTTCTCAAATTTATCCTATTTTCCTACTTGTTTTCTTAATAAATTTTCTATTTGACATATTCTTACACTAAACCAAATATTTCTGTATATATTTTAAAATAACTTCTTTTGAACAACTAAATTAAAAAGAAGTCTCTATTTTTTATAAAAAAGCTGTAATTTATTTTCAAAATGTTGGTTTTTTCTTTCACCAAAAATTGTTAATTTAAAAAAGGAAAAGAAAAAAGTCCTTCACTTGAAGCATTGATAAATGATGTCAACGCCGAAAACGTAGAATCTAACCACTTAATGAAAATGAAATGATGTTAATAAAGATTTGTGGTAACAATGTATCTAAACATGACGTAGTGAAATCTCCAAAGTAAGAAAATAGGAATGCATGCATGTATTGAGTACTGTAGTAGCCGACTGTGTGAACAGACAGATTGTGGTTTTTTATATATTGCTACAAGGGCAGTTACTGGCGTTGTCCAGAATAGGGTGCCGCGTGCCGATTACGTACTAAACCTTTTTCTACGCCGCTGACAAAACCACCCACTAAACGACAACGCCTTCTGGTTTTCTGTTTTTTTACTTTTTCTTATGTCAAACATTTCATGTTTTCTTCATTTCTTCCTTCCCTCTCTTTCATACATTATATCAACTTTGAGGATAAATGCTCAATTAATTTTTTTAAAAATAGTTAAATAAGAGTCTAATTTTTACATTAACCTACTTTAATCTATTTTGTAGAAAAAAATTAGATAAAGATTAACGTGTTTAGAATAAAACATATAACACTTGAATCAAAAGGAAAAAAAGCAGTCTGAACATAATTTAAAACATGATATATATAACATTTGAGAAGCACTTATTGAAGCACTTTTGGAAAGATTTAACTTTTATTTGAGCATTTTTGAAAAGGTCTAGCCCTTATTTGACCATTTTGAAATGTTTGATCTTTATTTCAGTTTTTTTAAAACGGGTAGTCATTTATATAAGCATTTTGAAAGGTTTGATTCTTATATAAGTAAACTTTAAAAGGGTTTAAGCCTAAATTGAAAGGTTTTATTTTTGTTTTAGTTGGTAGGAAAATAAAAAGATTAGGATAAAAAGTAATGGTTGAATAATGAGTTAGTGGGAGACGTTGCTAATCTCAATCAATTTTTTTTAATGTTTAAAACCATATGTGATCATGGTTTAATCCATCAACGAACTCATGAGGCCTGCTAGGATTTTACAAGTTTTGATTTGATGCTGAAACTTAAACTAAAACCTCATTGTTTTGAGAGACCATAAGAAGTCTATGGTTACTTTCTTCTACTAGCAAATTTGAGACTTGCATTGACCCTTTTTTATTTTTGTTGTTGTTGTTTTAAAAGATTTTAATCCTACTTATGGATCTAATATTATGTATTAATCATTGAATCAAATGATTGGTGAAGTTTATGAGATATTGGAATGTGAAGTTTAATTTTGGGTCAATTTAAAATTAAAAATGAAAGTAGAAAAGAGCATGGTATGAATTAGTGGGTGGATACAAATTGGATCTTTTCATTTGCAGATTTGGGCACATATTTTACCCACACAACAAAAATGCTGAAAACAAGGCCCATCGTGGCGTGGAAATAATAAAACAATTTTTGCAAGAAAAGATTCTAAATCCACCTATGAAATGCGAATATAATTACTCAAAATTGATTCCATATAACAAATTGTTTAAATATATATATTTTTTTCGAGCAAAATCCGGGTTTTTTTACTAAAGAAGTATAAAAAAATTAAAAATTCTAAAATAATACACCTAAAAAATTAATTACCGAAGTGGCATGCTCAGGGTGGTCACGTCACTCTGATAGGTGGCACCACCCTGACTTCTGACGGTCAACAGTGAAAAAAAAATGCTGAAAAAAAAAAAAAAAAAAAGATGTGGGTGCGGGCGCGCAGCGATGTTGCCTCTCCGCGAGGCAAAGACCGCCCAGTGACTTTTTCAGGCCGATTTGACTCCTCATGTAGAGGGGTTTTGTTTTTTTGTTTGGGGACCATAATATATGGTCCCCAAGGCTTGAGTTTCGGGAACAAAGAAGAAGAAGAAAAAAAAAAGAAGGAGAAGAAGGAAAGAAGAGAAGAAGAAGAAAGAAAAAGAAGGGGAGGAGGAGGAGAAGGAGGCCGGCACTTGAGAGAAGAAAAAAGAAAAAGAAAAAGAGGAGGAGAAGAAGAGGGAAGGAAAAAGAAGGAAAAAAAAGGTAATTTTTTTTTTTTATAAATTTGAGTAATTAATGTTAGTTTAAGTTATTTATTTTAGTTATTATTATTATTGTTGTTGATTGATTTGGATTTAAATCAGATATAATTTTTATTTTTATTTATTTGCAAGGTGTTATTTGGTTAAGAAGAGATATTAAGGTATGTTCGTATTTATTTTATATTTTCATTGAAGTAATACGCATGTTATGTGCAAAGAATGTTTTATTGTTATTATTTTATATAATTTATTTGTTAAGTGTGTTTTAGGTTGATTAAATATATTTTTTAAATTTATTTGACTTATAATATTCTGATTATTTTTATTTTTTTTATTTTTTATGTGATGGGGGTTTTAAATCTTTTACAAAAAATAGTATAAAAAATAAAATACTAAAAAATATATTAATGAAAAAATAAAATACGAAAAAAACTTTTTGGGGAAAGTGGTGCTGACGAGTTTTTTGCTAAAATAATATAAAAAATAAAATATGAAAATAGTATATGTCGAAACCATTTTTTAAGAGTTTCAGAAAAACGGGGATCGACTTTTAAAACGAAAGTTTGGAGCCGCCACCGACCTTTTTTGAGGTATAATCGGATCACCTTGAGGTTGATCATTTTAATAAGACATTTGATTTATTAAAATAATAATTTTAGGTCTACGAAAATTGAGAAAAAGGGTTCAGGAGTCGGTTATGCACAAGGAAGGGTTAGCACCCCCGTAACGCCCAAAATTGGTACCAATTGATTATTGAATGTCCTATCGTTGAAAATTTAGAAAAATTTTAAAATACGATTCCTTTAGAGATGTATGAACAATTCGAATTGGATTTTAAGGTTCACTTGCTCCAAAGAAATAAAATACCACATCCAGCACGTTAGGACACGATACTTTAAGCCTCCAAAGACTGAGATCACCTCATAATTTCCAAAACACGCAAAAAACCCTTAAAAAGGGTACTCCGTTATTTGGCAAAACGGAAAAACGAAACCCAACACGTTAGGGCACGATTTCTCGAATTTTCAAACACGAAACATTGCCTTATTTTGAAGAGTTTTCGAATAAGTAATTGTGAAACCGGCTCAAAACATATTCGCTTGGTTTACTTGAAGGTAAAAACAATTGATATTGGGAGATAAGTTAGAATTTTAAAACATGGTACCATAACAAGAAATAAAGAAAACATAATTATAAACATGAAACAGTAATATGTGAATATGAATTAAAAACCAAAAAAACACGTGACACACAAAACAACATGAAAACTAGGAACCAATATAACGCCAAACAATTTAAAAACCATATGATACAAAGGAATAACATATATTAGAATTCAAAATAGCACATACGTATAAAAGACGGATTATATAAGTGATTACTAAAGTATATATTGAAATGAATAATATGTAACATAATTTTAAATGAACAAATTGACTTAACAGATAACATACGTATTTATATGAAAATAATAAATGAAAATAATATATATACTAAGATACCAAAGCAACTAAAATAAACAAAATAAAACAGGATCCATAAAAGAACCAAATTATATGCAAATAATCTTAAAGAAAATATATATAAAAATAAATGAGAAGAAAATATTTACATAACAGATTTGAAAAAAAAAATACATTAAAGATTTTAAAGAAACTATACAAAAAAAATACCATAGAATTAAAAATATAAAAACATTTGAAATAAATACAAACACATCATAAGATAACCTTAAACGACCTTGATTATATATAGATTTAAAAGGAAACATGCAATTATAAACAGATTCAAAAGAAAATACATAAAATAATAATAAAAAAACAATATATGCAAAAACATAATATACAACAATTCAAAACTAATGATACAAAAAATATATATTTACATATATATTAGTATAAAAAAAACAAAACAATATAGATAACATACCAAACCATATATATATATATATATGCATAAATAAATAATATTGCAAAATACAAATAACTTAATATAAATAATATATGCGAGATTAAGCAGAAAAAAAATTGAAATGAATAGTATATAGAAAGATTTGAAATAAACAATAATAAAACAGAAAAGTAATAAAGAAATCAAAGCAGGGACAAATTTGAGATTAAAGTAAAATCTGAAATCTAAAAACTAAACATCACATTAATCAAGTGGAACCAAATTGAACGCGCATGAGCAAGAGAGGGACTGACTGGGAAATTATCCCCGAACCTCAAGAGTGACACCTTATTGCGGACTCAAACGAATCAGAGGAAAAATCGTGTGGCAAAATTGAAACATAAAAATGAATGAATTTGAAAGAGCAAAGTAGGAAAAAGGACTAAACGCATAAATAAACCATTTAAAGAAATTAGGCGTGTAGACCAAGTCAAAAAAGGCTGTCAGTTCCTTCTCCCAATACTATTCCTTTTATTACTTAAAATTGAAACCTGCTTTAAATATTTTTGCTTTAAAGAAAACATTTCAACTTTCCTTTTAAAAAAACTAAAGTTTTGAAACTCTTCTCCTTCACTTTCTCCTCTTTTTCTCTTCTTTGACAGATCACCATTTTGAGCCCAACTTCGACTTCAAAGGTTTCTTTTGCACCGCGTCGGTAAGTTTCCCTCCCCTTTCTTTTTATATTTTCATGTATGGATCCGAATGGAAACGAAAAAAATGGAAAAAGAAGAAACAAAAAAAAAAAAAAACAGCAGTAAACATTCACCTTCGAAAATATTCTTGGTCCTCTTCTACTGATTTTTGTGTGTATTTTCTATTACCACTTGTACTCCCCCAAAAAAAAACCTCCCCTAACATTACATATTTATGGCTTTCTATAGCCATTTACAACTGTTTTTGTGCACACTTGCAGGTATGGCGGACGTGGCTTAGACATGGTGCGTGGGCGCGTGGTGCGTTGGCCCGTGGTGCGTGGTGATGGAGAACGTGGGTAGTGGCGGTTGAATATGGGCACATAGTGGCTGAAAGGAGGCAGCAAATCTAGGGTTTCCCTCTTTGCTGAAAAAAAAATATGGGCTAGGGTTTTTTTTTTTAAATTTGGGTCTTGTATTTGGGTCTATTCTTTTGGGTTAGTTTCATTTTTCATTTTTTTCTTTTGGGTTTGTTATTTTTAGTGATTTGGGCTGTTTCATGTAATTGAGTATTTGGGCCGGGCAAAAATTGGGTTTTACAGTATATTTTAAAAAATAAAATTCCAAAAAAAATACGAACAAGGTGTCAAAATCAGGGTTATTGATTAAATTAATATAAAAAAACTTAAATAATACATTTGAAACATTTTTTGCTAAAATAATATAAAAAATACGAAAATAACATATTTTAAAAAATAATATACGAAAATAAAAAATACGAATAAAGTGCTAAAATCAAGGTTATTATTAAAAAAATATAAAAAAACACTTAAATAATACATTTGAAACATTATGTACTAAAAAAATATAAAGAAATAAAATACGAAAATAATATATTTTAAAAAATAAGATACGAAAATAAAAAAATACGAAGAAAGTGTCAAAATCAGGGTTATTTATTAAATTAATATAAAAAAACTTAAGTAATACATTTGAAACATTTTTTACTAAAATAATATAAAAAATAAAATACGAAAATAATATATTTAAAAAAATAATATACGAAAATAAAAAATATGAATAGAATACTAAAATCAGGGTTATTTATTAAAAAATATAAAAAACACTTAAATAATACATTTGAAACATTATGTACTAAAATAATATAAAGAAATAAAATACGAAAATAATATATTTTAAAAAATAAGATACGAAAATAAAAAAATACGAAAAAGTGCAAAAATCAGGGTTATTTATTAAATTAATATAAAAAAACACTTACATAATACATTTGAAACATTTTTTGCTAAAATAATATAAAAAAATAAAATACGAAAATAATATATTTTAAAAAATAAAAATACGAAAATAAAAATAAGAATAAAGTGCTAAAATCAGGGTTATTTATTAAAAAAATATAAATAATACTTAAATAATACATTTGAAACATTATATACTAAAATAATATAAAGAAATAAAATACAAAAATAATATATTTTACAAAATAAGATACGAAAAAAAAAAGAAGAAAGTGCAAAAATCAGGGTTATTTATTAAATTAATATAAAAAAAACACTTACATAATACATTTGAAACATTTTTTGCTAAAATAATATAAAAAAATAAAATACGAAAATAATATATTTTAAAAAATAATATACGAAAATATTTTACTTATTATCATTTTAAAATAATAATAAAAATATTTGTATTTAAGTTGGATATATTTAATTTTTTAATGTAGTATAGCAAAAAAATATGTTGTCGAAAAAATTGTTTGCTATTTTTTTTGTAAGTTATTCTAATAAATATTTAAAATCTATCAAACATTAAAATTAATAACCAAAATTTATTTTGAAATTGCAGGCATCGTAATGGCTTCATTGATCAATAAGGAACTTTCTCACATATGTGACACAGTTAATAATACGGTAATATATTGTTATTTGTTAACCAAGGGTTCCATTAAAAAAATATCTACGTAATTTAGGGAAATAAATTATGTTATTATAACTATTTTCTGTAATTTAACACTGTCAGGACTCGTACCGCATATTAAGGGGTCGGGTGAATGGTGTAGGATATTCCCCGGATGCACGACTGATGCCCTACTTGGAGCTAGCTGGATTCGGGTTAACATCATTGGCTCGGACGTTCGATTTGTGGTACGATTTAATATCTGCATTGGTCGAGCGTTGACGACCGGAGACCCACACTTTTCATTTGCCGTGTGGGGAGTGCACAATCACTCTGGAGGATGTTGCATTACAGTTTGGGCTCCCAATTGACGGGGATGCCGTCACGGGAGTAAGTGCGATAGCTGAGCCGACTGCACTTTGTTATAGCCTACTAGGAGCCTCACCCGGCGATGCTGAGTCTACTTTTTCGGAGTTGAAACTTACATGGCTAAAAACCAATTTTCAGCATTTATCAGATAATGCCACCGAAGAAGAGTTGGTGTGTACAGCTCGAGCGTAAATTATGCATATCATAGGGGGTGTACTGATGCCCAATTCGAACAACAACAAGGTTCATCTCCAGTATTTACCTCTGTTAGCTGATCTGCGTAGTGTTCACTCCTATAGTTGGGGTTCCGCAGTTCTAGCTATGTTGTATCGTGAGCTTTGTCGGATGACAAAGCCTGATGCTGTAGACATGAGCGGATGTCTTATATTGTTGCAATCATGGGCTCTTTATCGGATGTCATTCTTGGCATCAGTTAGTCACCAACCATACGTATATTCGCTAGTTAACAGGTGATAAAATTTAACTTGTTATTAATTGACAATTTCTTTATAATTATACTATTCTAATTATACTATATTTACTTGAAAATTGTTTTCGTAGATGGAGTATTTATCCGGGTATCGGGAGGTCGTACACTATCCCGATATATCGTCTGATGATTGAACAACATGCCGGGGAAGGGGTGTAAGCTATTCAAATATTCGTGATATGTAATTGCTTTGTATATCTTACTCCAACCGTGTTAAATTTTAATCATGGTATTAATTGTGCAGTTTATATGGATGCCATACCGTAGACCAGAAATTGCGGCTATTATACCCTCGTCTGCCTACGTTGATTCTCATTTGTGGTGCACTAACGCACCAATTATTAGTTTCAATGTAGTCGAGTGGTACCACAGGGATCGAGTACTACGACAGTTTGGTTGCATCCAGTACATCCCAAATCCGCCAATGCAGGTGGGGGAGGAGGTTCACGGCAAGAACAAAAGAGGGAGACATGGACAGCATTGGGGGTTACGCACCGGAGATATATTACGGTGTGGGAGAGTCGGATGGCTCGAAGACCTCAGATGGATATGTCTTCTGATTTGCGACCATCGTTAGAGTACATACAATGGTACTTTAGTATGGGGAAGCCATATTTACTTGGTGGGCAGTCGACTATAGTCCCCCCGCACGTGCAGCGATCTGGGGCATACGAGCCAGTGGCCGATATAGAGCCTGGTCCATAGCAAGATGCCGAGCATAACCTCGAGCCAGAGCCCGAGGCACAGCCGGAGGCCGAGTCTGAGCAATCGCATTCACATTCGACTGATACTTCTTATCATCTGGATTTGGCGGGCAATGACTATTTCCCGAGCTTGTCATCGCATTCACATTCGGCTGATACTTCTTATCATCCGGATTTGGCGGGCAATGACTATTTCCCGCGCTTGTCAGGGGGCGGATACCATTACGGGTTTGATATGTTTGTGTCATACCCATCGCAGCACAGCACTTCTCCCGGCCTATATCCACCGTATTATAGCACTACCCCTGGCCCGTATCCACTGTAGTACTCCACTCCTACTGGGTTGTATCGACCGTAGCATAGCACTCCTCCTGGCTCAAGTTCATCGATGCCATTCGAGCCATATGATTTTTCTTCTATGTATCAGACACCCTCATCTGCGACTGAAGAGGATGTTGGTCGTCGCAATCACCCACAACGTGAATGTCGACCTCCACAGAAATATACCCCTAGGACCACACCATCGAACCATCAATTTTAGGGGTTTCTTGGGTTTTGATATTAAAAAGTTTGTATTTTTTTGTATATATTTAATTAGATTAATTGGAACTTTGAAACGTGGAATAAAATTTGACCATAACGTAAATTAGATTAATTTGGACATTTTTGAACATTAAAACACTAAAACTTGTAACAAACTTAGTCTTGTAATATAAATTGGAACAAACTTTAAATACATTACAACATTAATCTAATTGAAACATTAATTAAATTGGAACATACTATTACCGGTATATATAGAGATTTCATGGACGTATGAAATAGATGATACATATGTAGTTATATATGCAAGTTGAGTAAATGTAAACTCAACCATTACCTTGTTTGTATATGTGACTAATTCGTTGATTGAGTGTAGGTAATTGGTAAAAATTACCTTGATCGATGGAATGTTTGGTTATGTATGCTTCATGAGAATTGAGTGATGATTATATTAAGTTTTATTGTGTAATTGAGCATGGGATCCATGAAATGGTGAGTTCATGATTAGTTGAAAATGATATTATGATAAATATCATTATATTGTACAAAAACAGTTTGGACAGTAGCAGTAGTCCGACTTTGAAAATTAAATAAAAATTATAGAAATTGAATTAAAGGCTGGATAAAATATGGAATTAAATCTTATTGAGTCTAGTTTCACATATAAGAAACTGTGTAAGTAAAAGAATTTCATATTATGAGATATTTGAATTATTGTGAGACAGAGCCACAATGATTCCAGAATCCCCTGTTCTGATTTCAAAAAATTATTAAAAATTTTACAAAAATATTTATGAGTTATAATTTATATTCTTAGAATCCTTAATGAGTCCATTTTCAAGAGAAATAGACAAGAACATTATCCAAATCCTGTACTATAATATAATTTATTTTTAGTGAATAAGGGTCGGAGTCGTGGAACAGCAAAATAGGGGTAACTTTAAGGAATAAACTGTACTAATTGGCTAAATAAAAAATTCTGAAAATTTTATGGTAAGAAGATATGTGAGCTTAGTTTTTAGAAAAATTAGCGGATTTTAATTTAGAGTTACGTAGCTCTAGATATAAATAAATCCGTAACTGTAACTCCAGAAAATAGCTTGACTGGATTTTGAACAAATAGAGGAATATTTGCAATATAATTTTTTTCATATAAAATAAATACATTACAACATAAGTTCAATTCCTACCTGATCGTGACGATTGTCCGACATGATAATTTCGCTGCGGGCACTTACTTCGATTATGACCAGCTAACCTGCATAATCCACAACGCGTACCGTCAGATTTCTCCCTAATGTCCATTTCATTACGGATTCTAGTTGATTGCGGACGACCTCTCGGATTCCTGCGTAGCCCTCTGTCTGGGACAAGTTCAAAAGTCGTCGGAGGCACTTCCCACGTAGACAGGTTGGGCAGGACAGGGAACTCATTTTCCCATACATGTAACATGCGATTGAGTGTGTACACATCATCGACAAATTGTTCAACATTAAGGTTCACTTTAGCACACGCTGCCACGACATGCGCACACGGATAATGAAGTGTTTGGAATCTATTGCAATCGCATTGTCTATTCTGAAGATCAACTCCATAGGACCTAGGTGGTATACCGAGTCGACGACCAATGGTCTCCGTAACTTGAAATGTTTCAAGGCGTCGTGAATATATTTCTACATTCATCGACTTCGCCATCCGACGGTTTGCAACCATTGCATCCCTGACATCTTCGACAAACACGTGTCCCGCCTCAATCTGGTTAACTTATTGCTAACCCATTCTTGGCATCAAGGTAGCCAACCTGTAGAATGTAGCCGAGAAGACTGTTGAAATCAAAAGATGTCGTGTTTTCAACAATACAGCGTTGACCCCCTCCACTAAGTTTGTGGTCATTTGACCATAACGAAAGCCCTCGTCAAAACTTTGAGCCCATTGCCAAGGCTCTATAGTACCCAACCACTGTCAGAAAGATATATTCGTTTGACCCTCCATGTCATTCTCAAGTTGAGTCATTCTTTGGCGAAAAATGTGTGGCTTTAGCTCGTACGCTGTATATGTATTAAGAAAAGATAAGTTACAGATGTGCCTAAAACTTATATTGAAAAGATAAGGCAATCATTTACCCATTTTCACAAATTGTCTCTTCCAGTCTGCATTTTTATAATCTCTAATGAAGTTAGCTGCGATGTGACGGATGTAGTAAACGGATCTCCATGATACACCGGAACGTCTAATGGCGGCAATTAATCCTTTCCTTCTATCAGAGATAATGCAAATATTATCGTTGCTAATAACATACCTCCGAAGGTTGGTAAGGAAGAATTCTCACGATTCCATGTTCTCCTTATCTACAATGGTAAATGCTATCGGGAGCACGTTCCTGTTGCCGTCTTGAGCAACCACAAGAAGTAAGATCTGTGTATATTTTCCATATAGCCAGGTCCTATCCACTTGCACAAATGGCTTGCAGTGGGGAAATGCGCGCACACATGGATCAAACGTCCAGAACATCCGATGGAAAATTCTTTTTCCTGACTGTAGTTTGTCATCCGGGCCATAATAAGGTCGTTTCTGTAACTCAATGATGGTCCCCGGTACGTACTCCCGCATAGCGGCTATCCATCCCTGTAGCTTGTTATACGACGCATCGAAATCCCCATACAATTGCTCCATTGCCATCTATTTTGCTATCCATGCCTTTCGATATGATACTCGATACTGAAATCGTGCTTGTATTTAGGCAATCAGTACCGAAACTTTAATGGTCAGCATGTCCTTCACCATTGGCATGATACACGTACAGATAATTTTTGAATCAAGTTTTCGATGATCTTCTGTCATACGTGTTGATGTGCATGTGTGAGGCCCAACAAATTTGTGTATCTCTCACATCTGCGAATTTTGAATAAATGTAGCTCGTACCCGCCAATTGCAGCCTTCCCCCGACTTCCAACACTCCCCAATATATAATGTCGGTTTAGATACTGTAACTTTGTAATCTACTGATATATTCATGCTATACCGCTTAATAGAAAATACACACTCTTCTTTACTTTCGAATCTCTGGCAGACGAATAACTCTTCAAGATCAGAATTTACGGCCAGTCGGTGAGCAGGAAGTATTTTAAGGTACTCTGGGAACTCGACTAAATGCGCCACGTCGGGGTCTATGAGTGACATGTGTGGCCCAGGATTATTGTGAATCACAACATGTCGCATCTGGTTCCACACCGAAGACGCGTTAATGTTTCCGTCGTCATTCACGTCTTCATCATCAATTTCATCGGGGACATTGTCCACATCGGGATCACTATCACTATCGACCTCTTGATAATAAGGATCACTACTATCGTAACCATCATCACCAACCACATTCATATCGGGTGTAACATTAAGATCGATATCGATCCCACATATAGTCGATTCACTATCAACGTACGATATTGGAGCCACCATGCACGGTTCTTGAGCTCTATGTTCTTCACCATATGCAGTGAGATCTTCATTTTCCTCCATACCGGCTAACTCAGAAAATAAGTGAATCGGTGCATTTTTGTCACTCCCATTCCCACAGTAAAGACTGATCATTGTCTCCACGTCTTCGTTGTCTACAAGTTCCATTTCAGTGAATTTGATTGGATCTGTCGAAACTGGAAACTTGTAGAAAAGTTTCGAGATCCTTCTTCCACAACGTCTAACAATTTTTACGTTAATTCTTCCATTCATATTATCCAACGAGACATTTCTATTAAATCTCATTGCTATTTGTTGCTGACATTCAAATATGCATCCAACGGTTGTTGTCAAGATAATTCCATCGAAATAAACGCATACGAAAAACTGATTATCCATCTTCAATGCTCAATCTGTTAAAAAATAAACAAACTTTCTCAAAAAAATTTCGAACACCAAATAAACTAAAATAAAAAAATTAATTAATCAATATGCAATTTTTTTCATTCATAAGCTCATAGTTTTTCAGTTCTCATTTTATACATAAACAACATTTATCTTTACATTTAACCATTTAAATTTAGTTCTATGTTTTCTTCCATCTCTAACCCTGTATCTTCCTCTGGGGAATACTGTACAATCCAAATTAGATATTCTTGATTCTCTTCATATTCATCTTCTACAATCCAATTTGGCAATTCCTCGGGATCTTTTTCCTCTTCAATTTTTATAACGGGTATTGAAATTAGAAATTCTCTTGGTAGTTTCCTAACATCTAATTTATCCATCCATGGTATGTCAATCACATTTTGCTTCCCAATCAACTTTCGTGAACCTATACTTTGTCTCGCTATTTTCCTTGCTCCATAAGAGATTATAAACTTTACGAAGCATATTACTGGATTCCAATAGGTTCGTGGTACCAATGTCTTCCAAAGTTGGTCTAAAATGATTTGATGTTCCCGTTCTATTTATGTCCCTCTAAGGGTTAAGTATTGAACTTTATTCTTCCTAATCATTTCATGACATTTCCACAACACTTCTTGCATCTTTTTATTTACTTTGATAACGTGTCGAACAATATCTTCTTTTGGTTTCATTCTGTAATCTTGCACTTCTCTCATCATCTTATCAACTTTCTCCCTTTGTGCTAAAGTTGTTATTTCATCAGGCAATACCAAATATGTTGCCATTTCTAACAATATCTATATATAACATGCCAAATAAATTTCATAAATATTATCAAATTAACCTAAAACAGGTTTTTTACCCTAATAATATAAAAAATAAAATAAAATAGCAAAATAGGTTGTTTGAAAGATTAAGTGCCAAAAATGGTACTTAATCTTTCAAACAACCTATTTTGCTATTTTATTTTATTTTTTTATATTATTAGGGTAAAAAACCCACCTAAAACACATATAACAAATAAGTTACATAAAAAAATAATACATTCTTTATATAACATAAATAGGCTTTTTTAGGGTTTTTTTTACAAAATTAATATAAATCAACAATAATAATAACTAACAATAATTAGGGTTTTTTACTAACAATAATAAGGGTTTTTTACTAACAATAATAATAACTAACAACAAAAAATAATAAAAATCAACAATAATAATAACGACAAAAACACAAAAACAATATAAAAATCCATTATTTAAAAAAAATTATACCTTCTTTTTTCTTTTCTTTCTTTTTTCTTTCTCATTCTTTTTCTTCTCTTCTCCTTTCTTTCCCTTTATTTTCTTCTCTTTGCTGCTGCTTCTTGGTCCCAGAGTTGCTGATTCTACGTGCTTATATACTGCTTAGGTGCCGCCTCTAGGACCCACACCACTAGTGCCGCCTCTGCCAGAGGCACAACTGGTGTCGCCTCTGGCACCCATATGACCTGTTTTTTATTTTTTTTTTGTTTTCAGCTTTTTTTTGTTTTCAGCATTTTTTTTCACTGTTGACCGTCAGAAGTCAGGGTGGTGCTACCTGTCAGAGTGGCGTGACCACCCTGAGCATACCATTTCGGTAATTAGTTTTTTAGGTGTATTATTTTGGAATTTTTTAATTTTTTTTATACTTCTTTAGTAAAAAACCCGCAAAATCCTTAGTGAGAGGTGAGAAAAGACAAAACACCAGGAGACCAACCGTCTGCCACACATTAAAACAGTCTCTCCGGTTGAGCAAAAGCCAAATAGAAAGAATAACAATAAACAGAAAAAAAAATTAATACCCCTCTTCATCCTAATCTCTCATAAACAATTACACGAAATGGAACCTCTCATCTTCCTTTTAGATGAAATGCATGAAATCATAAAAAAATGAGAGCATTCCTTCTTGATCTGATAAAGTCGGAGTCCAAAAGTAATCAATCCTTCAGTCATTCCTGTTCAATCACCATCGGTCCTGATCTGCCTCTCTTTCTACTCTCTCCAGAGCTTCTTCAATCCGGTACATAGAGCAAGCATGATACTTCCCTTCCTCAGCCAATATATGAGCAGTGTTGTTTGCTTTTCGAGATACAAATCTGAAACTTCTGCTTTCAAACCGTCGGGATCTTGCTCTAATTTCTTCGATTAAAGCACTAATACAAGATTTATCTTCCACTGATGCCTTTTTTTTTCATGGCAGTCAAGGTATCCCCTTCCACCATAATCCTTTGAAAACCCAAATCTTCCGTAAAGATTAGGGATTGTAGACAAGCAGGTGCCTCCGCCACTGTGGAATCCATCACATACTTATTCAGGTGTGTACATGCAGCCATTATTTGCCCTTCTGTATTTCTTGCTATAATTCCAAAAATTGAAATGTTAGTGTGTTGATGAAATGCTGCGTCAAAATTTAATTTCATAACTGCCCCTATTGGCGGTTCCCATTTCCTATCCACTGGGGTTTGCTTAGTAGTTGAAACTTCTTCCAAATTGTCATTTTTGGTAATATACGCCTTAATGAAAGCTATGATCCCAAAGGCATTTTGACCTGCTCCCTCATGATAAATATGTTTCGGTTGAACCATAATGCCCAAAAAGAAATAGCTATTAGTTTGCATTTGGCTTGACTGCTATTAACAAATATATTAGCTAACCATGCTTTCCAATTACGTTCACTGCTGGTGGCGGAAAAATCTGCGTCCAACCCATGCAGGACTTACCGAGTAAAGGGGCACTCACGGAACAAGTGGTCCACTGACTTCACAGCAGATCGACAAACAGGGCAAGAATTATCAGCAGCAATCCTTCGTGTCTGTAAATTAAGTAGCGTAGGTAGATAGTTATTAGCAATTCTCCATATTGTTATCTTAATTTTTCTCGCCATGTTTAAGTCCTATCTCAGTTGGATCGTTACGTCGAAGAAGTTGAATCATCTGCCAAAAGCCATTTGTATCCGCTTTTAGCAGAATAGACACATTTGTTGTCCCATTGCCATACCATCTCATCATGATGGGCACTGCTAGAGAGTAGAATTGCCAGGATTTGCTTCAATCTTTCATCAAATAGAGATCTCAATGTTAGATTTGGTACTAACATTTGGTACCTTAATCGTAGTATTTTTATCTAAATACACTTGTAATGTTAAATAGATTGGTTGATAAAATTATTCATAATTATATTAATACTTTGTATATTGTCCTCAAATTATTTTTGTACACAAAGTAAAATGGAAGAAAATGTTGCTAACTTATTGTCTAATCTTTAACTAATATTAAGCTGTATTATATGGTCGTATCGTAATACAGAAAAATAGTTTGTATTAGTAAACAAACCTAAACATTTTTTAGTCTAATTGGAAATGAGCAAACTGGTTGAAAGACGGATATACTGTCTATCAAGTCCAATTGGGGAGATGTTTTGTCTTAGACATCAGAGTGAATGACTCCCAAAAGATAAAAACATAAATGTGACTGATTGGACTAATAGTACATCAAACTAGACCCAAAATGAATAGATCTTAAATCTGTTTATGAATTTATTCACTTGTGACGTTCATAGTATGATATACTTAAATCCTGATTGGATGACAAACTATTTATGCGTAACTCATACACTTTAATGTAAGTAAAAACTCGAGTTCAAATAGATAAGAAACTGAAAGTTGGCTTGTTAGGTGTACAACTTCTACAGTATGTAGCGTCATTCACAATAGTGAAAGTCATAGCCCGAGATATGGGTAAATGATATTCTCTCATTGGCATTACATGGTTGATAAAAAGTAAACATAACCACGAGTCGTTCGTCTTTGTGCTGAATGACTTGATTACTATTTGCTAATAATTGACTTTTCATTAAAGAATATTTAATGATTACTATGAGATAAAATAGGATCATATTTGGAGAGTGAATATTATCCCAAAAAGATTAATGATTTCTTATGAGGGTAACATACTTATGACAAGATCATTAGACGAGCACTGAGTAGATGCTTTCGTAATAGTATGTCCTTAGGAAAAGCTCAATCATGATACTATAGTGGAATGATTTCGTAACTGAATTATTTTATAATTAATAGGTGAAAAGTTAGAACTTAATTATAAATTATTTAAGCTCTAATTGTATATATCCAATCGGTCCCTCCGCTAATTCGTTGAAATTAGAAATGAATTGCATGTTTGAATCAAAATAAAAATGAATAGAAATAGGAAAATAGAAAAAATTAAAAAATGATTATAATTTTCTCTGAAAATGGAAAAATTGAATAATTTGGAAATGAATGTGGTTTTTTCAAAATGAAAATAGAAATGGAAATGAAAATGAAAATGAGAAATGATTAATTTGTAAATTTTTATGGATTACTCAAAAATTATCGAAAGAATGAGTTCATATTTTTGAGTTGTTTTAAAGCCCGAAAACGAAAATAAATCATTTGGTCATAATGAACATGTTGAGTAATGAAATATTAAACATATTTTCTCGAAATTTTACTAGGGGTAAAATTATCATAATTTTATCGGGGGTAAAATTGGCATGATAAAATTATTTAATATATATATTGAAGTTTATTTTGGGAAATAGAAAAACAGAATCGAGTTGAATTAAATTACAAAGTATTGAATCAAAAAGTCTGAGGAGTACTCATAATTGAACTCGATATTAGAGAGGCTCAAAATCCCCTCATATAACATAAAGGGGGCAACAACCTTAGCAGGAATACTAGGGTGTGTTGTCCACCATTCTTCCATTCTAAGTAGAAAGGTTTTCTATTTGAAATAAATCACTACAACTCAATAAGGGTTTTACTTTCTATTCCTATAAATAGATGACACCGGTGGAGCTATTAACACAACTTTAAGAGATTGCAATTCTGCAGAAAAATAGAGAAAATTTATTCTCAACTATTAAATATATTTTTCCAAAATAACAATTCCCCCGATTTCTATTAAAGAAGATGGAATTTTTGTTTTCACCCTTAAAAAGGAAAAAAAATTTCTAGTTCTGTGCTCTGGTCCAATTGGTTCGAGCCCAAACTCGAAGCGGTTCGTGGTACGAGAATAGCGAAGAAGTTTGTTTGGTTGAAAGCTGAAAAACATTAAGAATCCGTTTATCTAGAAACATAGGTACAATTTCAGTCTGGATTAGTTTTCAAATTTTTAATTTTTCGTTGTGCAAGAAAATAGTTTTCAAACTAGATTTTTTTCAACACTCAAGACATTAGATTTTCAGGTAGTAGTTGTCGTATCTATTAGATCTAGAACATTCATAAAGTTTGTATTTATGTTCTTAACAACCACTCTTCCTTGATCAGGTCCCAACAACCAAGAATTATTTCAGATATTAATCGTAGTATCATTACCAACTCTCCAACCAGTACCTTATTCCAATAACCCACGTGCACTCCAGAAGCTTCTCCAAGTATAAGAAGAGTAAGACCCTAGTCTTGAACGCATAAAATCACCCATTGGATAATATTTAGCTTTCATAACTTGCGTCAATAAACAATTAGGATTTGACAACAAACGCCAACCTTGGTTTGCTAAAAAGTTCACATTAAATTTGGCAAAATCTCGAAAACCTAACCCTCATAACGATTTAGGTTGACAAACCATCTTCCACTGGCACCAATAAAGATATTTATTCATTCTACAATTATGCCACCAAAATCTACTAACTATAATATTCAATTCACAGCATAACGTAACAAGTAAAAGAAAACGTTACATGGCATAAATTAGAATTGCTTGCAAAATGGATTTGATAAATACCTCATTTCCTCCCAAAGATAACTGACGAACACTCCAATTCTCAATTCGTTTGATAAATCTCTCATTAAGATTACTAAATGACTCATTTTTTTGGCGCCCTACCATTATTGGCAAACCAATATATTTTTCTGGATTATTTGATATGCGTACTCCTAAGACATTCCCAATTAGCTCATTTGTCTCCAAAGATACATTATTACTAAAGTAAATAAGGGATTTGTCCAAAATTGATTAATTAACTCGAATCCCCTTCATACTTTGCAACACTCACTTTCATTACATTATCTCCCTCTACATTGGTTTCACCAAAAAGAATGTCATCATCTACAAAAAAACAAATGAGTTAGCGATATTCCACTCCGTCCCACCCGCACACCTTTAAAGACACTGTCTTATTTGGCCAAAATTAGCAAATTAGAAAGTCCTTTTACACAAATTACAAAGCTTGATAACCATTAAAAAAAAACCAAATATGATACTGACGTTACACACCTCATCACCAATGATGTCCGAGCATTACAAAGCCTAGTTTCAGCATCATCTTTTCCAGAAGAGCCCATTTCACCCTATCATAAGCATTACTCATGTCTAGTTTTAGTGCAAAAAATCCACAAGAGCCGATCTACCTCTTTTCAAAAGAATGCAACACTATTGGAAAAAAATCTGGTTTGAAAATGATTTTCTTGCACAGTGGAAAATTAAAATTTTGAAAATTAACTCGGTTTGTGATATTTATAGCAATAAACCTTAACCAAATTTGTACATGTGTTTTTGGATAAGCGGATCCTTGATTTTTTTTGGCTTTCAACCAAACGATCTTCTCCACTATTCTTGTATCACGAACTGCTTCGAGTGTGGGATCGAACCAATTGATCAAAACACAGAACTAGAAAAAGTTTTCCTTTTAGGGTGAAAATGAAAATTCTCTCTTCTTTAATAGAAATCGATAAAATTATTAATCTAAAAAATAGGTTTATAAGTTGAGAATAAATTCTCTCTGTTTTTTGACAAAATAACAATCTCTTAAAAGTTCTGTCTATAACTCTACCAGTGTCATCTATTTATAGGAAGAGAAGGTAGAACCTTTGTAGAGTTGTAGAGGTTCATTTTAAATAGAAAAACATCCTACTTAGAGTAGGAGAGGGGTGAATGATTCACCATTGTATTTCTACTAAGGTTACTACCCCCTTCATGTTATATGAGGGGTTTTGGGTCTTTCTAATATCAGGTCCAATTACGAATACTTACTGGGCATTTTTGACCTAGTACTCTGTAATATGATCCAACCCAATTCAATTTTTCTATTTCCAAAAATAAACTTTAATATCTACATATTAAATAATTTTCTCACCCCAATTTTATCCTAGTAAAATTTTGACAATACCCTCAGTAAATTTTGATGATTTTACCCCAGGTAGAATTTTGATAAAATTCGTTTAATATGACACAACTCAACATGTTCATTATGATTGAATGATTTATATTTATTTTCAGGTTTTAAAACAGTCCAAAAAAATAAACTCATAATATTTCAGCAGTTTCAACTATCTTTTTTGGTGCAAATTTAGATCCTTTTGAGTCATTAAATATTTCAAACTTTCATGATCAAAGAACACACGACACTTCTCTCTATACACATAATGTCTCTATATCTTTAATGCCAATACCACTGTTGTCAATTCCAAATCATGAGTTAGATAGCTTTTCTCATGAGGTTTAAGCTGACATGATACATAAGTTATAACCTCTGCATAAGCACACATCCATACCCATTTAAAGATGCGTCAGTAGAATCTGTATACTCTACACCAGACTCTGGCTATGCTAAAACTGGAGCTCCAGCCAAAATTGTTTTCAACTTCAAAAAACTTTGCTAACACTCATCATTCCGCTCAAACTTTTCTTTCTTTTTCAATAGTCAAGTAATAGATGTTGCTAACATTGAAAAACCCTTCACAAATCTTCTGTAATAACCTGCTAGACCCAAAAAACTGTGAACTTCATATACATTTTTGGGTGGATTCTACTCAAGTATTGCTTTTACCTTATTAAGATCTAGTTTAATACCCTTAACAAAAATTACATAGCTTAGAAAATGTATTTCTCTCAGCTAAAATTCACATTTACTGAACTTAACATACAACTAATTTTCACGCAAAGTTCTCAACACAATTCTTAAATGTTCCTCATGATCAAATTTATTCTTAGAATAAACCAATATATTATCAATAAAAACTACTACAAACTGATCCAGATATAATTGAAATACTCGATTCATCAAGTCCATAAATATTACAGGCGCATTAGTCAATCCAAAAGGCATCATTAAAAATTCATAGTTACCATAATTCGATCGAAAGGCAATCTTAGACACATCATCACCTTTGATCTTCACTTGATAATATCCAGGTCTTAGATCAATTTTAGAGAAAACTGCAACCCCACATAACTGATCAAATAAATCTTAAATCCTAGGCAAAGGATAATTATTCTTTATTGTTACATTGTTCAATTAACGGTAATCTACATAGATGCATTGTTCAATTTTTCTTCTTCATAAACAGAATTGGCACACCCCATGGTGACACACTTGGTCTTACAAAACTCTTATCCAACAGATCTTGCAATTGTGCTTTCAGCACTTTTAGTTCTAACGGTGTCATTTTGTAAGGAATACAAAAGATAGGCAATGGTTCTAATTCAATTGAAAACTCTACATATCTTGTAGGTGGCATTCTTGAAAGTTCTACATTTGGAAATTCTCTTACCACTGGAACTTGACTAACTCTCCTTCTTGACTCATCCATAATATATGCTAAATAAGCATTTGCTCCCTTATCAATAAAATTTTTGGAGGATACAGCAGAAATTATCCTATTCGCCAAACCAGTCTATACACCAGGCATAAATACTTTCTTACCTTCAACAGTTATTAAACGTGCATCTCTAGTACGACAGCCTACCATAGCATTATGTCTAGTCAGCCAGTCCAACCCTAAAATAGCATCAAATTTATGAAACTTAGTAACAACAAGTTTGCCAAAAATGTGCGCTCACCAAATACCAATGGTCAATTATTTATCACTTTATTCATCACAATACTCTAGCCTAGTGGATTAGTTACTAACATATTCGTTTAAGAATATACTACTTCAAGGCTTAAACCCTCCGCAGCTTTAGTACATATGTATGAATGAGTGGACCCTGGATCTATCAAAGCATAAAACTATTCTTGAGAAAAAAAAATTTACCCGTTATAACCTCTAATAGATCAACATCCCCCTTTTCTTTCATTACATAAGCTTGACCTGACACTCTAAAACTTGGCTTACTAAAACTTTTCCTTGGTGCTCTCTATACTGAACCAGACTTTGCCGCCATTCTAAATCTAGTCTCTTGCTAAAACTTCTGAGGTCCTCAAACAGAATGCTCTGTGCTTACTTTTATATTAGAAAGATAATCTTTAACCATATTATCCTTAGATCCATATCCAAAACATACTCCTAAATGTCTCCAACATTTCTTAGCACTTTAGACCTGCCAGAGCTTGCCATTGAAACAACTTGTCTATTAAATCCTTCATAGTTAACCATATGAGCTTTGGCTGTCATAGATGCTAAAATTTTACATTTAAAATCTGGTACTAATGCATGAATTTCATCTTTTAGCCCTCACTCAAGTTTATCACACATTTTTTTTGGAACATATTTTTAGCATAACGACTAAGTTTGACAAATTCTCACTCATATTCCATCACAAACATTCTTTCTTATTTCAGATATAGAATTTCTTTCTTCATTTTCTCAACATACCTTTTATTCACGTACTTTTCTCTGATGTTTTCCAGAAAAAAGTCTCAATTAATAATGTTTTCAAAAGTCACATTAACCAATGTTTTCCGCCATTGGTAAGTTTCTCCTTCTAGTAAAGATATGGCACACAAGAGACTGTCTTCTGGTGTACACTTTAATTCTTTTATCACTTTGCAAACATAAAATAATCATTGTTTAGCCACATGGGATAATCACTTTTATCCTTAAAAAATTCTTTAGCACCCCTTATTTGAATTTCATTCAGAGGGTCAACTTTAAATGAAGTCACAATAGGTACTGGTGGAGCAGGTTGTGCTGCGTGAACCACTTCAGGCTGTGGTTGCTGAGGCTATTGTGGTTGAGGCTCTTGAGTATTCCCCATAAACTAATCAAACAATTGTGTCATCATTGTGAAAAATACATTCCTGAAAGCATTCCCAACATTACCCATACTATTTGCAGGGAGCCTGCTCCTAAGCAGCAATAGGCATATGACTCTTTATTTCTTCTCCAGTAACTTCTCTAGATTCATCTGACATTTTCTTATATCACTCCAAAAGAAATTTTAATTTAATTCAAACAATAAGGGCTAAGCTAAAGGCATACTATGCATGATGAGGTGTGACATAGCCTTCGATTTTTTGAGAACCAGCTCAACCTTGACTCTTATACCAATTTGTAACACGTCAGACCCGGTCTTTTAGAAAGATCCAAGTATAACATTTTACTACTTAGAAATCATCTTAAATTCAAAACCAGTTCTAGCGGAAGCTTTGTAAAACTTCAGTGTTTGAATCAAACCATTAACAGATTAAAAGTAGTAACGTATAAGTTATGTGGCATATAAGTTTAAGTATGATATTGTCTTCAAATAAAGCATAATACTTTAAATCCAATCCATGAAACTTCATAAAGATTTCATTAAAAATATAGCCTAATCCTCAAATCTTCTTTATACATGTCATTCTAAAAAAATACATTTAGATGCCACCACTACCACAAATCATGCATAATATAAAATAAAGTAGTCATATCACTATAGTAGTAACAATCTGGTGTAATCCTTCAAATAAGTCTTCTTTCAAACAGCAAGCCTAAGAAGGAAAAGGTAATAGAGTAAATTCATAAGAACTTAGTGAGTTCCAAAGATATCTTAAGTAAGAATGCTAACAGCACAATTGAACCTAAAAAAAAAAATCATACACTAACATAAAGTACGCCCAATAGCATATATAGAACTCAAATAAACTCAGTATGTCAATAGCGTATCACATAGGCGAATACTATACATTAACTCAACATAACTTAGACAATTCATTTTCATGTCAACCACATACTCAGATTTCAGATCCAGATACATAACATACGATCTCATTTATATATATTCTTCACCATAACTCCTCAAATCATTTTCATTCAGTACACCATGTTTTATCATGTTCTGTCAATCCGATTTACAATATATCTGCCCTATCGAAGGTTGCACAAACATATATTCTCATCTTCATCTCCACATATTAGTTCACATCATATCATTTATTCATATCAGAAATATTTAGTAGTGGCTTAAACATGAACAATGACTCGTACTTCATATCACAGACATATTGAACTCAGATTAGCGACCCTAGACAATCATTATTCACAAACATTCACTTTTCATCCTTTACTAAGAAAGAATACTTACCTTATAAAACTATAAAATAAAGAAGGCCACAACACATGGAAATAAGAACGAACTCACCAAAAATTATAGCAAAGTCTATAAAGCAAGTCCTTTGCCTTTATCACTTGGACCTTCAGTAGTTTTTTGAGCTAAAAAATAAGGATAATTAAACATATTAGATCACTGATCTATCAAATCTAAACATGCATGCAGGAATCATTAACACTAAATCCAAAATCAGGAAGTTTCCTTTCTTACACACCATTTAAATATTTATGCATGCAGAACTAAAAACACGTAAATAACTCTAAGGATAACCTAAGGTTCATAAGTAATTACCAATGAGTTGTTACAAATGTATAAGTTAGTTGAATACAACGAACCCAACTTCAGAGAGGCTTTTTGGGCTGAAGTTTTCAAAGAGTTTAAAGAAAATCAAGAAGAAAGAAGAAAATAAAGAAGACGCAAAGATATCTAGAGAAGTCACCACTATCCTTACATACTTAAGCACAGAGACAAAGTTTAGTGGAAGAATCAGATAATTCCACTAACAGTCTTGATTCTCGTGATTAAATGCACTATCATAATTTAAGTATTTTCATTTACAGTAGCTTAGTTCCATTCCAACTAAATCTCAACGTAATTAACTGATTACCTTACTAAAATAATAAACAAATCTAATCAACTGCGAACTTGACTAGTTCGCTAAAACATCTAGGTGGCATATACTTAATAAAAGAGTTCACCAAACCACAGATCTCACCAAAGCTAAGAGTTCGCCAATTGGCGTAATAATCACAACTCTATACTTAACCATAACAAACATGTACTCACTCTTATCTACCCTTATTTTACCAATTATATGCCAAACAGTAGTCAGATACAGAGACTTCGTCAAGCGGGTTGTTACATTCACAATTACTCATAAAAGAATATGCAAACAGTTCCTTAAAGTAATTCATAGCTACCTTAGTTATTTCCTTATCTCCAGTTACCCATTCTCCATTCTTATTGCGCAACTTCCTTATAGTATTTTTCTTTTTACGATAACTAGCAAAACTATGAAAGTATGACGTATTTCTATCACTAAATCGAAGCCAGGTTTACGTCCATTAAAATCGATTCCTATCGATTTACCACCTATGCTATCATCACGTAACCATTTGCTTACCATCGCTGACACCCTTCTTAGCATGCTCTCAAAAAGTTGTTCCACCCCAATACCACTTCTTTTGACCCCAATGTTAGCTGTACTGGACAAAATCCTTCCTCATGCCCAAGCTTTCAACATAAGAAACAAAATAATGTAATTTTCTCATATCGAAAAGTAGTATAAATAATCGGCTATGATGCAATGTGATTTGCTTCTTCCTCTTCAATAATTCGAACATCTAATTTTACCCTAATTTGCAAAAAACTCTTTAAGTCCTTTGTCACCAATGTCGTATCATACTTAATAAATTGACCAATAAAGTTCCCAAACTAGCATGCCATTCCTTTCGACATAAGTCCCATTCGTA
Source organism: Gossypium anomalum (assembly GCA_025698475.1). Lineage (NCBI taxonomy): Eukaryota > Viridiplantae > Streptophyta > Magnoliopsida > Malvales > Malvaceae > Gossypium > Gossypium anomalum. Next base: position 27,765,386 of record CM046966.1, read on the forward strand.
AATTGTGAACTAGAACCCAAAACCTCAAAAAGAAAATGGGGACCTACGAAGGGTCTTCTCTTGCTTCGAAATGGTGAAAGATAATGAGGTGTCTATTAAAAACCAATGGCGTACCATCGAGTATCCATTTTAGATCTATATCATAATAAAATCAGAACAACTCCCCAATATCCGTAATTAAAACTCCTCCCAGCAGATGTCATAAATCAACCAGAATGTTCCTCATCGACAAGAAGTGAACCACACTATCTGTCAAAGCATGCCTGACTAAACAAAGACTGTAATCGTCCTGTAACACCCTTTGCTCGACCCGATCATCAGGTCCCAACTACAGTGTCACGATTGTTACCGAAGCAACTATGAATAATTTGCAAATAAATTATACAATTATTGTGACTAAAAAAATCAAATGAATATATATTCCCTAAACATACTTAAGTAAATACAAGTTTCGTTTATATATGCCACTAATAACATAAAACCAATCAACCATATATTTATATGTATATATCAAAACTAGATGTGTGCATGGGCCGGGCCGGGCCGAGCCCATAAAAAAATTTCGGCCCGCTTTCAAGGCCCGAGCCTGGACCGGCCCGAAATATGGGCCTAGAAATTTGTCCAAGCCCGGCCCGAGAAAAAAATGGTAGGCCCGAGCTCGGCCCGGCCACATTAATTTTTTTATTAAATAAAAACTTTAAAATATAATAAATCAAATACATTTAAAAACAAAAAAACAAATATTAAAACAAAAAAAATAAAAATGAGACTAAAATAATTCTTAAAATAATATATAAATTAAAAATATAGTAAAAAGTAATTATATTAAAATTAAAATTTTTAAACAAATTAGAACTAAATTAAAAACCAAATTATATTAACAACAAAAGTTTTACAATATCAAAATAACATTAAAAACAACAAAAAGAGTAAAGTAAAAGTACTAAAGTTACTTAAAATTAAAAATAAAAAAATTTTAAAAATAATTTAATATTAAAATCGGGCCAGGCCCGGGCCAAAAAAATCTTACCCGAGGCCCGGCCCGTTTTCTAAACGGGCCTCGTTTTTTATCCAAGCCCATTTTTCGGGCCTATATTTTTACCCAAATCCTCCCATTTTTAGTGGGTTCTCGAGCCTTGGCAGCCGCCGCCTACCCATGCACACCTCTAATCAAAACTAGATTATGAAAATCAAAGTCTAAATATAATATTATTTAATACTGCAAAACCTAACCTACTAGGTATATGTTGATAATAACTAAGGGAGAAACAACCAAACATTGCTGAAAGCGGGATTGTAGATGGGATGTTGAGGTTAAAGTTCGAAAAAATCTTGAAGTAAATCTAACCTGTGTACGGAGAAAAATGAACCATACTCTAAGAAAAGTACTTAGTGGTATTTCCCTAACTTAAGCATGTATTATTAGAATAACCAATTCTGTCATGAGTATAAGATGTATATCTACATATATATATCTACCACAAACTTAATACTCAAAGTTACTACACTATACATATTAAACCTAAACATGCTATGTAACATCCCGAAATAGGGCCTAAACAAAATAGTAGTTGCGAAACCACGAATCTGAGATAGAAAAGTTTATTGCGATTAATTTTATGGTTTACCGAGTGGTTAGATGCATGTGTTAGAATACCGATAAGAAATTTCAGTGATTGCATGTCCGATTTGCATATTAGGGCTTAACTGCAAAACTTGAAAAATATGAGTTCTAAATGCTAAAGGATTAAATTGAAGAGTATAGTTGAAGTAGAGGTCCTTAAATGGTAATTAGACCATTAGGTTTTCATGGACAAAAATAGACATACGTAGATAAAAATAACTAAAGTTTTAATGAAGGGTATTTTAGTCATTTAGTAATTAAAATATTAAAAAAGGGAAAAGATGGCAAAAATGTGCTCATCTTCTGCCTTAGGCCGAATGTCAAGGGTTTTCCATAGCTAGGGTTTGTTTTCAAGCTTCCAAGCTCCATAGTAAGTGATCCCAAGCCCCATTTTTAATGTTCTTTACATTTTTGGAGTACCGGTAACTTGATTAAGCTTATTCTAGCAATAATTTAACTTAGGTTTTATATTTGAAAAAATACCTAAAGGTGAAATGTGTTTATTTTGATGTTTTATGGTAGAATATGAAGCTTGAAATTGTGTTAAATAACTTTTGCTAAGCGATTTTACGTGAAAATGGGTAAGGGGTGTTACATTTATCGGTATCAGAGCAAATGTTTAGTCAGTTCTCAGAATATTTAATATGAGTAAGAGTCTAGCTATACATGCCATACTTATATGTTGATAGTGTGACGACTCCTGACGATTTTAAAATGTTTTCTTTTATAGTTATGGATCCCGAACAAGCTGGTACAGATGATGTAGAGAGTAACATGCCCGCTCCCGCAGAAGGGACGGTGCCACCAGATAGTAGTGAAAGGTCCGTTACAGTTAGTCAGGGAGGAGAGGCTCGAAAAGCCTTCTTTCAAGCTATGAATGAATGGTTTGTCGAGTTCGTTCATATGAATTCGGCTGTTAGACCTCCACCCCCTCATGATCTTTAGACTACCCATGTAACTCCCCCAGTCATAGGTATGGTTATAAGAGAAAAGCCACCAGTTGATCAAATTAGAAAACAAGGAGCCAAAGAGTTTCGAGCTATAAAAGATGATGATGCAGAAAAGGCAGAATTTTGGCTTGAGAATACTATCAGAGTCCTTGATGAGTTATCCTGCACACCTGAAGAATGTATGAAATGTGTTGTATCACTTCTTAGAGATTCGACCTATGATAAACCGTAATTTATACATATTTTCACCCCATACTTGGCATATTTATGAATTATTTTTCCTTGGTTTTGGTGAATTTGATGCTCCTAATCCTTTAATTTCATACTTTATACTTAGATGAGCATAGGAAGGCGAAAAGAGCAAGAAACGGGACAAAAACGGACAAAATGGACTAAAAACAGTGTTTCACATGGCCTAAGCACTTCCACATGGATGATCCACACACCCGTGTGTCATGGCCGTTTCGACATTAATCTAAGTCAGAATTGCACACGGTTTGAGCACTTGTACACGGGTGTGGCACATGACCGTGTCCCTGTCAAGCCCAAGTCCAATTCTACTTGAAAAAGGCCACTTTTGAGGGTTTTGAAGCATTCTAAAGCCTATATAAACACCCTAGAAGAGGATTAAAGAGGACACGCAGAGCAGAACGTAGAAAAGACTCGAAGAAAAGCCATTGGAATCAGCTCAGAAGCAGGATTACATCGAGGCTGAAGATCTCCATTCAATTTTTAGCGAAGTTTCTGGGTTTCGTTATGTTTTGTTGTTTCCATAATTTTGAGATGTTTTCCCCCATTATTATGAACTAAACTCCCTAAATACCTAAGGGAGATGAAACCTAAGACAAATCTTATTAATATCTGAATTATATGATAAATACTTGCTTTTATTCTTAATTATGTATTCTTGATTCTTGTTTTAATATTTTAGGGTATTAATCCAAGTTTGATGTGCTTATTCAGTGTAGCAAAAGTCCCTGTTTAAAAGTAGATCTAGCATAATTAAGCGGAGTTGAATGCAATCCTAGACATAGGACGACGTAAATCTGTCGGATTAGAGTCAAATCTAATAGGGAAATCCATAGATCGAGTTACTGCGACGATAGGGGTTTTAATTAGATAGAGATTTCAATTAATCAACCTAGAGTCAGTTGCTTTTAGTCTCAATGGAGATATTAACATAAATCAGGGATTTCTACGGAATAAGTCAAGTGAATAAATCATATGATTCAGAAGTAATAAGTGAAGTCTAGGTGGATTCTTCCTTAGGTATTGTTTTCTCCATCGGTTTTCCTAAAGTCTTTTCCAACTTTTGTCTTTGTCGCGTTAAATAGTTAATTAAGTTAGTTAAATTTTAGGCTAAAACAATTCTTCTTTATTTCTAGGCTAAATAATAGAAAAAGAGTAATTACTAGTACTTTTAATCCTAGTGGATACGATATTTCCGGTCTCATCAGAACTATACTACTGTTCGATAGGTGTGCTTGCCTTAGCCGACTTTTTAGTTAATTTAACGACCATCAAGTTTTTGGCGCTGTTGCTGGGGACTAAGATATTAGGAACACCTAATTTTTATTACTTTAGCCATTATTTTTATTTTTTATTTAATTTTGTTTTTATTTTTATTTACTAAATTCTCTTTTATTTTCTTCGGATAGGTTTTTATAGTTTATGACTAGAAGAAACCCGTCAGGACCTCTACTTTTTGACAATGAGATCGAAAGCACAGCTCGCAGAAATCAAAGAGAAATAAGGTGAAGCCTAAAATACATAGAGGAAGGGCAAGAGGACGGGCAAGAGGACGATACCCACACTACAACCGAGGAGATGGCTGATAATTAGAATAATCCGCTACCTCCTGTGGTTGCTGTAAATCCAGTAGAATAGAATCCTACTCCTCGTACTATGTATGATTATGCTAAACCTACTTTAACAGGAACTGAATCGAGTATAATTAGACCTGCTGTTGATGCAAATAATTTTGAACTGAAACTTAACACGATTCAAATGATACAACAGTTTGTTCAGTTTGATGGTTTGCAGGACGAGGATCCAAACACTCATTTAGCGAATTTTCTGGAACTCTGCGACACCTTTAAGATCAATGACGTTTCTGATGATGCCATTTGCCTTTGGTTATTTCCCTTTTCATTGAGGAATAAGGCTAAACAGTGGTTGAACTCGTTACCACGAGGGTCAATCACTACTTGGGAACAAATGACCTAAAAATTTTTACTTAAATATTTTTTGCCGACTAAAACGGCTAAATTAAAGAATGATATCTCTTCTTTTGTGCAGATGGATTTAGAGACATTTTACGATGCACGGGAGAGATATAAGGACGTACTCAGAAGATGCCCTCACCATGGGTTACCTCTATGGTTGCAAGTTCAGACCTTTTACAACGGTGTGAACCCTTCAACTAGGCAACTTATCGACGCAGCAACCGGTGGAACTTTAAACAAAAAAACACCTGAAGAGACTTATGAAATTTATTGAAGAAATGTTATTGAATAACTATCAGTGGCAAGTCATAAGAACAAAGTCGACAAAAGCTGCTGGTGTTTTCAACCTCGACGCGGTTACTATGCTATCTAACCAGGTAGAACTTTTAAATAAAAAGATTGATGGTATGTATGGTTCTACTCAGATACATCCAGTGATGAGGTGTGATTCAAATGGAAGAGGAGTACACACAGATTATCCATCATTCAACCCGGGCACTGAGGAGGAACAAATCCACTAAATGGGTAATAACTCTAGACCCTAAAATAACCCGTATAGTAACACTTATAATGCAAGTTGGAGGAACCATCCCAACTTCTCGATGAGTGGTCAAGGAAATCAAAGGCCACAACATCCTCTGGGGTTTCAACAACCACCTTACCCACAAGAAAAGAAGCCAAACCTTGAGGAGATACAGCACTTAAAAATCAGCAAGCGTCAATTCAAGGGCTCAAGAATCAAATAGGCCAGTTGGCAAAGATGATTTCCGAACGACCACAAGGTAGCTTGCCGAGTAATACTGAAATTAACCCAAGGGAGCAGCTTAATGCGATTACTGTTCGAGATGAAGAAGGGTTAGTTGAACCTGAACTAAAATCGAGGTAAAGATTTGTGGTAAGTGAAAGTAAGGATGAGGTGGACCACAGTGCACAAAAATCGATAAGTAGAGAATATAAACCTCATGTGCCATATCCTAGTGCGACAAGGAAAGACCACACGGATGAACAATTTGGTAAATTCTTTAAATTATTAAAGAAATTACATATTAACATACCATTTATTGAAGCTCTCTCGGAGATGCCAAACGCGGTGAAATTTTTAAAGGAACTTTTAGCAAATAAGCGAAAGTTGGATGATGCGTCGCATGTAGAGTTGAACGCAGTGTGCTCAGCCATTCTACAGAATAAGCTACCCAACAAGTTGAAAGATCCAGGGAGTTTTACGATTCCTTGCTTAATTGGTAGTTTAAATGTTAACAATGCCTTGGCTGATTTAGGGGAGAGCATTAATGTCATGCCTTACAAAATGTTTAAAAAACTAGGTCTAAGGAAACCCAAACAAACTAGGATGAGCATTCAATTGGCAGATAAAACAATTAAATTTCCTAGGGGTATCATTGAAGACGTACTTGTTCAAATCGATAAATTTATATTCCCAATTGATTTTGTTATTCTAGACATGAAAGAGGATAATGACGTACCTTTGATTTTAGGGTGACCCTTTTTAGAAACTGTTAGGACTATCATTGATGTTAGTACAGGTAAACCAATAGTTCGTGTAGGGGATGACATGACTACTCTCCAAGCTCGTGATTTTTCTAAAATATCTAGTAATCGAGATGATTCGGTTAATTTAAATAATATTACAACTCAAACTTCTTTGCAAGAGTCCTCTAGGAAGAACATTATGGAGATTCATTCTAATCCATGCCAAAAAAATAGAACGACTCACGAAAAACGAAGGCTTCAGATCGATGAACTAGATGAATGGCGAACACATGTTAAGGAGAAACCAAAAGCAAACGAAAAATCAAAGCGACACCATGAGGAGCGTAGGGATGAAACAAAGCAAATTAAAGTTAGGGATAGAGTATTGTTAGATGAAAAGGATCCCCACATTGCTATTTCAGAGCTTAATACAAACAGAACGGCCCCTTTCACGGTACTAAATGTTTTCCCATACAGTACAGTCGAGATAAATCATTCTCAATTCGGCACTTTTAAGGTAAATATTACTCGACTTAAACTGTATGCAGATAATAGAATTGATAGTGAGAAAGAGGAGTCTCAACTCCGTGATCCGCCGTAATCATGTGAATGAGAGGTAAGTCGAGCTTAGACTTTAAATAAGCGCTTCTCGGGAGGCAACCCTAGCACTAACACCACTAACTAGTTTATTTTAGCTATTTTTAACATTTTTGTGCAGGTAGTGGCCCACACGGCCTGGACAAATGGGCGTGTCCTTGGCCATGTGGAAACAGGGCTAAAAATTCCACAAGTATCGAGCCACACAGCCATGAAGTCGATCCACACGGCCATGTGACGCACACGGTCTGGACACACGGGCATGTCCTAATCCATGTGAAAACTGGAGTTAAACTTTCAAATTTTAAACAAGTCAGGGAGCCACACGGGCATAGCACACGGCCGTTGTTCGGATACACAGGCGTGCGGGATACAACACGGGCGTGGGAGAAGCGAACCACATCACACATGGTCGTGCGATACGACCAAGTGAACCATACGACCAGGACACACGGGAGTGTCCCTAGGCCATGTAACGATTGGGTATTCAAATTTCACGATAAACACGGGCTAGAAGCAAGCCACACGGGTGTGTGACACGGTCGTGTGGCCAAACACGGGTCTCACACGGCCATGCCCTTTTTAAAACCCCCAACCCTACCTTTATTTTCTCCTTCTTCTTCTTCATCTCCCTCCCCCAAACCCTAGCCGCCGCTCCCTCAAAACCCTCCCCCATGGACGTGCCCCCCACCACTAGCCCGACCACCTCTCTCTTCCCCCTCTTCCACCCATCTCGCGCGTACACACACACAACCCTCAGCCCCGCGCCTCATTCCTCACACCACTCAACCCGCCTACCATTGGTGGAAGACACTTGTATCAGTTGTACCAAAAGAGAGAGTCACTTGGGATTTTTTTTAGGAGGAATTCCATAAAAAGTACATCAGTCAGAGGTTTGTTGACCAGAAAAGAAAAGAGTTTCTAGAGTTGAAATAGGGCAATATGACAGTGACTGAATATAAGTGCGATTTCGTTAGACTCAGTAATTATGCTCGAGAGTGTGTGTCTATAGAGGCTATTATGTGCAAAATATTTGAGGATGGGCTTAATTATGATATCCGATTATCGGTTGGTGTCCTAGAAATAAAAGAGTTAGTTGTCCTAGTTGAGAGAGCCTGTAAGGCAGAGGAGCTGTTAAAAAGAAAGGGCAACATTGAAATTGAGACACAAGACACGAAGAAGAGACCAATGAGCAAGTCATTTTAGTCTACATCCAAGAGGCCTAGAGAGTCCTCCACTAGATCTAATTTCTCAGTTGGAAATTCTAGCCAAAACAGAGGCAGAAGATTTATGAGTTCGAAAGCTCAAACCACTTCAATTGCAAGTGTTGGCAATGTTCAGCCTGATAGACCAGAGTGTCCCCAATGTGGTCGACGTCACCCAGGTCAGTGTCGAGCAACTAAGACAGGTTGTTTCCGATATGGTGCACCAGACCATTTTATTTGGGAGTGTCCTGAGATGATTAAAAGAGAAGCAATACCGAGTGTAAGATCAGGCAACACTCTTGTCAGAGGTAGACCACTGAGAAATCCGGGAGCTGGGGCAGGTAATAGAGGTGCATCTAGAGATTCAATAGTGAGGCCAGATGTTAGAGCACCTACGAGGACCTATGCTATCCATGCTCGCGAAGAGGCATCCTCTCCCGATGTGATTACGAATACATTTTCTCTCCATGATTTTAGAGTTATTACTTTGATTGATCCAGGTTCGATCCATTCATATGTTTGCATGAAATTGATGCCTAGTATGAGTATGCGTATAGAATCTACAGAATTTGTGATTAAAGTATTGAATCCATTAGGCAAGCATGTATTAGTAGATAAAGTATGTAGAAATTGCCCTTTGATAATTAGAGGTCACTGTTTCCTGGCCGATCTTATGCTATTATCGTTTGATAAATTTGATGTCATTCTTGGCATGGATTGGTTGACTACACATGATGTGATGGTGAATTGTAGAAAGAAATTCATTTAGTTGAAATGTGAAAATGGTGAAATTCTTCGGGTTAATTCAAAAGTGTTAGATAGTTCAATTGTCATGATTTCTGTTATGTTTGCTCAGAAATGTTTAAGAAAAGGGTATGAAGCTTATCTTGCTTTTGCGTTGAACATTAAAGATCTAAAATTGAAAATTGAATCAGTGTCTGTGGTATGTAAGTTTCCTGATGTGTTTCCAAAAGAACTACCAGGTTTGCCTCCTGTTAGAGAAGTTAAGTTTGGTATTGAGTTGATTCCAGGTGCCACATCCATTTCTATTACTCCTTACAAAATGGCCCCGTTGGAATTGAAAGAATTGAAAGCTCAGTTATAGGAATTAACAAATAAAAGCTTTGCAAGACCCAGTAGTTCACCATGGGGTGCACCAGTGCTATTTGTAAAAAAAAAAAGTGGATCGATGAGATTGTGCATAGATTATCTGCAGCTTAACAAGGTAACAGTAAAGAACAAGTATCCACTGCCTAGAATTGATGATTTGTTTGATCAATTGAAGGGAGCCACTGTGTTCCCCAAGATAGATTTGAGATCCGGATACTATCAGTTGTGAGTTAAAGAGTCAGATGTTTCGAAGACTGCTTTTCGGACTAGGTATGGTCATTATGAGTTCCTTGTAATGCCATTTGGCTTAACTAATGCTCCTGCCATTTTCATGAACTTAATGAACCAAATTTTCAGACCGTACTTGGATAAGTTTGTAGTTGTGTTCATTGATGATATCTTGATTTATTCTCATGATGAGACTGAGCATGTAGAGCATTTGAGAATAGTTTTATAGATTCTGAGAGATAATCAGTTGTATGCCAAGTTCAACAAAAGTGAGTTCTAGTTACGAGAAGTTGGTTTTCTTAGACATATTGTCTCAGGTGAAGGTATCAGGGTTGATCCGAGTAAGATTTCAGCCATTGTTTATTAGAAGTCTCCTAGAAATGTATTAGAAGTCAGAAGTTTTCTTGGTCTTGCCGGATATTATAGACGATTTGTAGAGGGATTTTTCATGATATCTACCCCGCTGACAAGATTGGTACGAAAGGATGTCAAGTTTGAATGGACTGAGAAGTGTCAATAGAGTTTTGACAAGTTAAAGGCATTGTTGATTGAAGCTCCAGTTTTAGTACAACTAGAACCAGGTAAAGAGTTTGTGATTTATAGTGATGCGTCCTTGAATGGACTTGGTTGTGTACTTATGCAGGAAGGAAAGGCAATTGCTTATGCCTCTAGACAGCTAAAGCCACGTGAGAAGAACTATCCGACACATGATTTAGAGCTAGCCGCCATTGTTTTTGCGCTGAAGATCTGGAGACATCATTTGTACAGTGAGAAGTGCCGAATATTCACTGATCACAAAAGTTTGAAATATTTGATGACTCAAAAAGATTTGAACTTGAGGCAAAGAAGATGGCTAAAGTTGATTAAAGATTATGAGCTAGTGATCGATTATCACTCAGGTAAGGCAAACGTTGTTGCTGATGCTTTGAGTAGGAAATCTTTGTTTGCATTAAGAGCTTTGAACACTAGTCTAGCCTTATCAGATGATGGTTTTATCTTAGCTGAGTTGAGAGCTAAACCGATGTTTCTTAAAGAAATTTGTGAAGCTCAAAAAAATGACAGTGAGTTGTTAGCCAAAAGAGCTCAGTCTGAGTCAGATATAGAGCCAGATTTTCAGATCAGTTCTGACAGTTGTTTGATGTTCAGAGACAGGGTATGTGTACCAAAGAATGATAAGCTTATTCGAAAGATCTTACAAGAAGCATATAGTAGTTCTTTGTCTATTCATCCAGGTAGTACAAAGATGTATAACGATTTGAAGAAAATGTACTGGTGGGTAGGAATAAAAAGGGACATTTCAGAGTTTGTTTCTAGATGCTTGATTTGCCAGCAGGTAAAGGCCGAACATCAGGTACCTTCATGTTTATTGCAGCCTGTGCTAGTCCCTGAGTGGAAATGGGACCGAGTTACTATGGATTTTGTGACAGGATTACCGTTGACACCGAGAAAGAAAGATGCAGTATGGGTTGTGATTGATAAGTTAACGAAGTTGGCTCATTTTATTCTAGTTCATATGGATTACTCACTTGACAAGTTGGCCGAGTTGTATATTTTAGAGATAGTCAGACTACAAGGGGTACCATTATCGATCATTTCAGACAGAGATCCGAGATTTACTTTACGGTTTTGGAAGAAGCTACAAGAAGCTTTGGGCACAAAGTTGACTTTTAGTACAGCTTTCCATCCTTAGACCACCGGTCAGTCAGAGAGAGTTATTCAGGTACTTGAAGATTTGCTTAGATGCTGTGTACTGTAATTTCAAAGCAGTTGGGAAAAGTACTTATCATTAGTCGAGTTTGCCTATAATAATAGTTATCAGCCAAGTTTGAAGATGGCACCTTATGAAGTTTTGTATGGACGTAACTGTCGCACACCTTTGTATTGGACAGAGCTTAAGGAAAATTAGATTTACGGAGTTGATCTAGTTAAAGAAACAGAAGAGAAAGTAAAAGTCATCAGAGATTGCTTAAAAGCAGCTTCAGACAGATAGAAGTCGTATGCAGATTTGAAGAGAAAAGAGATTGAGTATCAAGTTGGTGACAAAGTGTTTTTGAAAGTATCCTCGAGGAAGAAAGTTCTCAGATTTGGCAAGAAAGGCAAACTAAGTTCACATTTTGTTGGATCGTTTGAAGTGATTGAGAGAGTCGGACCATTAGCATATCGGTTAGCTTTGCCGATTAAGTTAGAGAAAATTCATGATGTATTTCATGTGTCTATGCTACGCCGTTATCATTCAGATCTGTCACATGTGATTTCTCAGACAGAGGTTGAGATTCATCCAGACATGACTTACAGTGAAGAACCGGTAAAGATTCTAGCTCGAGAGGTAAAGCAATTAAGGAACAAAAGTATTGCACTTGTGAAAGTATTATGGAATAGACATGGGGTAGACGAGGCTACATGGGAGCCTGAAGAGGCTATGCGAAAACAATACCCAAATCTCTTCACAGGTAAGATTTTTGAGGACGAAAATCCCTAAAGGGGGGAGAAATGTAACATCCCCAAATAGGACCTAAATAGAACAGTGGTTGTGAAACCATGAATCCGAGATAGAAAAGTTTATTGCGATTAATTTTATAGTTTACCGAGTGATTAGATGCATATGTTAGAATACCGATAAGAAATTTCAGTGATTGCATGTCCGATTTGCATATTAGGGCTTAATTGCAAAAGTTGACAAATATGAGTTCCAAATGCTAAAAGATTAAATTAAAGATATAATTGAAGCAGAGGTCCTTAAATGGTAATTAGACCATTAGGTTTTTATGGACAAAAATGGACATACATAGATAAAAATAACTAAAGTTTCAATGAAGGGTATTTTAGTCATTTAGTAATTAAAAGATTAAAAAAGGGAAAAAGATGGCAACAATGTGCTCATCTTCTTCCTTACGCCGAATGTCAAGGGTTCTCATAGCTAGGCTTTGTTTCCAAGCTTTCAAGCTCCATAGTAAGTGATTCCAAGCCCCGTTTTTAATTTTTTTACGTTTTTAGAGTCCCGGTAACTTGATTAAGCTTATTTTAGCAATAATTTAACCTAGGGTTTATATTTGGAAAAATACTCATAGGTGAAATGTGTTTATTTTGATGTTTTATGGTAGAATATGAAGCTTAAAATTGTGTTAAACAACTTTTGCTAAGCAATTTTACGTGAAAACGGGTAAGGGGTGTTACCTGCTAAGTGCCCAAAACTAATAACGATTCTTCTTCACTTCCATTCGAATTACATAAACATATCATTATACTTACACTAGTAAACATTCATTCATACACTCATTTCTTTCTTTAACTACACATCACTAGCACCCGTTACTACTTAGTAAGCATACTTTCACCTTCGCATGCACATGGGTTATTCCGAACATCAATTAAGATGACAGTATTTGTTTAATGCCCTTATCAAACACATATGGATTTGTTCTAGGTTTGGGCAGCAATTCAATACAATTTCCAAATGAAGCACCTTAAATCGCTTATTTAATACAACATCAAACTCATCATTAACAACATTCAAATTTCATTTCTAAATTAACATTTTATTCAGAAATTAAAGACTCAATTCACACATTAACGTAAACCTTTATTATATCAATCACAAAACTATACATTTTAATAGCAACACCACAACACAATAAATTACATACATAAACTCCTCTCAAATTGTTGCTTGAAGATATCAAATTTTCATTATTAAAGTAGTTTAATTTACGACATTTAACCCACTTCAGTTTATGTTTTTAAAACAAAAAAAAATTATTACATTCTATTCAAAATAATAGCAGCATAACAACATAATTATAGCCATTAACTTCTTTTAATTTTAACTTAGGATATCATAATTTTCAGCATTTAAATTTAACACAAGATACATTGTTATTTGGACAACATTAGCTTACTATGCTAACTCCCAACTTCAGTACATTAACACCATTTTAATAAAAGATTAATTTGTTATTTTTAACTTAACATTTGGACAATCACATCCCAAACATCTCAACTCATAACAATACACCAGATTCAGACAGTGTAAAAATGAGCATTAAAACCATTAAGAAACAGGCATTTTACAACATATGAACAACATAAAATACATATTCAAAACCATTAAGACACCAATTTGGACCACCCCATTATGCACAAAATGGACAGCCCTATTTATACATATTGGACAGCATAATTATATCCTAGACAAACACCATTTCATTACCATTCAAACAGCCTCATTATTCACAAAATTTTTAGCTTTAAAATCACCAATTTGATTATATTACACACATCAAATGATCAACATTAAACCTCATATGGACAACCAGAATTTACACCAACAAACAACATCCTTAATGCAAATTCTGGCAGCCTCATTGCTCTCACAAATTGGACAACATAAATACAACAATTAAACTGTCCTTAAATAGCCTACTAGGCTCAAAAACACTTTGCATTTATGCCACAACTTGCACTTATAGTGGTTGTTTCGATCACCAATGTTAAAGCATTCAAACACCTATAAAAATGTTGTGTTTTAATATGTATAAGGTTGATCAGACAACAAGATTTGGACAAATTAAACATAACATTCAATAATGCAACATCCATTATAATTTGTCTAAATTGGATGACAATTAACATGGTAAAAAAAGTTAGACCTTAACAACTTTGCTATAACTTGACAGCCGACCTTCCATATTTCAAATATTGAGTAGTATCTGACACATTTAGCTCAAATAATTCGCATACAACATGGTTGTCTCAACAACAAATTTGCAATTAAATATAATCAAGTTGTTGCTCGTAAAGCATTTCATTCTATTTACCCAAAACAATCAGCAAGATAAATATATAATTTTAACATTTCAAGTACACAATGCTCGTATAAACTTAAGCTTATGAGTTGTTAATAATAATATATCAATATTATCGGTAATTATTCTATATTCAAACACATAAATTCTTGTCTTGTTTTGAGCATCACAACCACGACCCCAATGTAAAGACCAGATTAAATTTGGACATATTTAATCCACTTAGGTAGGGCATTCGACCACTTCAAACTTTCAACCTTCATTGGCTCAAATTTGCAAAAATTGAATTAATTCAGCTGATCGGTTTCAGACAGCATGAACTTTATTCATTTGTATCATATTAATACAATATTACAACATTTATCCATCAAAGTAACAGCCACAACCCAATAAATTTACCTCCTCTCTAGACAACTAGGCAACTAAGTTCCCTTTTATCCTATCAACTTATACCTGTTTACTTAACTTTAATTATTAATGTTGGGGATCGACCCGATTAAGTAACGAACAAGTAAAAATAGCGGAATTGAGAAATTGAACACACAAATTTAACGTGGAAAACCCCTCTAAAGAGGATAAAAAACCACAGGCAAAGATAATTTTACTATAATGGCAAAAGAATGAAGAGTACAAAAGATGGAGATAAAAATTAAACCTCAAAAACCTGAAAACAAAGAACCCTCAAAACGTAAACACAAAATTCTCTAAAAGTGTTATGAGTTCTAATCTCTAATGGTGTATGTTCTAAGGTTATAAAAGAGCATATTTATAGGCTAAATTCATAGGTCAAATAATAATAAAATAATCTAGACTAATAAGAGTTTGATTGAAACAAATAAACAGAGTTCCACTAGAAGATTATTTCTCAAATTTGACTGAAATAGGAGTCATACTTAACAAATCTCCACCTTGACTCATATTTCCACAACGCCATATTTGCCAAAACCCGCCAGATACCTATCTTGAATTATACAGGGAATTAACTGAGTCGAATATATGCTTAGAAACTGGAAGACTTTTAGCCTTCGACTTGTACACTACCAAATCAAAACTAACCTGGGTCTGATTTTCATGAACATAGTGCCCTAACTTTTCAAAACTTGCATCCAAAATAGAACCTCTCTTTAACGAAACGGTCATACTTTTTTTCCCTCCTATGACCAAGTTACCTTCGCTTCAAATGAGTTGACTTCGACTCTGTAACGGACGAAGGATGTCTAATTTCATCGGTCACTGTAGAACCTTTCAAAATATAATGACTGTCGGTTCTTTTACCTTTTAACAAAATGAGAGCTCCACGAGATACTTTAATGCCGCTCGACTCGATATTAATTCTGCATCTTTTCGAGTCTAAAATACTCAAGGATATGAGATTCTTTCGTAAATCAGGTATATACCTAACATCTAAGAGTGTCCTAATCGTCTCATCCTAATTTTAATTGTACCAATACCAATTACCTTACTAGATGAATTGTTTCCTATATGCACAACTCCACCTTCAACTGAATTGTATGTGAAGAACCATTTTCTATTGGGACACATGTGGAAAGAACATCTCGAATCTAAGATCCACTTGGACGTAAGCTCGAAACTTTCGTTCGTTGAGACTAACAAGAAATCATCACCACTTTCGTCAGCCAAATTAGCACCAACTACATCTTCCTCGTTACTTTCAGCAGTCTTTTTATTTCGTAGTTTATAACAATCTGCTTGGATGTAACCTAACTTCTTAGAATAGTGACATCTTTTATCTCACTTCTTTGATGCTACCAAAACGGAAGCTTGCCTATCTGCCTTGCTATCCTAACTAAACTCATTGTCGAGTTTTTATCTACTTAACAAATGACCCTTCACATGTTCGAACGAGAGTTTGTCTCTGCCATAAATCAGAGTTTCCCTGAAAGACTTATATGAATGGGATAAAGATCACAATAATAGCATAGCCTGATCTTCATCGTCAATCTGAACCTTAGCATTCTTTAAATAATTTAAAATAGTAATGAATTGACTGATGTGATCTTTAAGAAGCTCACATTCGTTCATGCGAAACGTAAATAGATGTTGTTTCAACACTAAACGGTTAGCTAGAGACTTAGCCGTATAAAGAGTTTCTAACCTTTTCCACAAGGCGAATGAGGTCTTCTCCATCAATACCTCTTGCAAAACAGTATTCGCGAGGTACAACTGGATTGCAGACAAAGTCTTTTCATCAAGATCTTCCCATTCTGTTTGATTTAGATTCTCAGGCTTTTTTCCAAATAACAACCTTTTTCAGGCCGGTTTGAACTAGAATTGTCATAATCCGAACTTACCATAGATTGAAATTTGTGATAGCATTGAACTTCTCAATTTCAAATCTTGTTGTTGCCATATCTGAAAAAGCTTATATACGAAAATTGAACTAGCTTTGATACCATTTGTTGGGGATCAACCTGATTAAGCAACGAACAAGTAAAAATAGCGGAAGAAATTGAGAAATTGAACGCACAAATTTAACGTGAAAAAATCCGTCCAAAAAGGATAAAAAATCACGAGTAAAGATAATTTTACTATAATGACAAAAGAATGAAAAGTACAAAAGATAGAGATAAAAACTAAACCCCGAAAACAAAGAACTTTCAAAACGTAAACACAAAATTATCTTAAAGTGTTATGAGTTCTAATATCTAATGGTTGTATGTTCTAAGGTTATAAAAGAGTCTATTTTTATAGGCTAAATTCATAGGTCAAATAATAATGAAATAATCTAGACTAATTAGAGTTTAATTAAAACAAATAAACAAAATTTAACTGGAAGATTATTTCTCAAATTTGACTGAAATAAGAGTCATACTTAATCATTAACATTTTTTTGGTGAAATTTAATTATTAATATTTGATCAGCATTAAATCTGAATTTTTGGACAACACTTTAAAACTCATAATGAACCGTCTTAAAGCTCATTTTAATACTCCTCAACATGCATAAACCATTCAGAATGTACTTTACTCCAAACATTGTTATTTTATGCACAACCCAACAGCTAGTTGTATGACATCAACTTCATTTATCAACTAATTTACCTAAGGTATAGCTCCAACACTTCCAACCCATATCAACAAACTTTAAGCATTTAAAATAAATAAAAATTTAAAAATTTGAATTCAAGAACTCACCTAACCGAAAATCTCCAAGGCAACTTCCATCTCCCACTCGTGCTCTCTTCACCCAGCATTCGGCCTTCCCTCTCTTCTCCTATCAAATAAGAATGAAAGATGAAAAGGTAGCTCCTTTTTTCCACCCAAAATTAAAGAAGAAGAAGGAAAAAAAAGAATTTCTACTCCAATTGATCAGTCACCCAATTGAATTTCATGCACACAGCCACTTTTCTATTTTTAAGCCATCATCATAACGTCCTTTACCATCTAACTATCTAATTCATTTGTAAGTGACAAGCCTCTAATTTATTAAATGGCCGGGCAACACTATAAAAAATAAGTCCCATGTACACATATATAATAACTTTGTATCTTAATTAGCACTTTCAGTAAAATTATTTGTTAAAAATTCAATTCACCTATATAATAACTCTATAAATATTTAATAATAATATTTACAGATTTATTCGTTTAGAAATAAGATTTTGAAACCATCATTTTTTGACAACATTAAAAATCGGATTGTTACTCATCCTCAATTACTTCTACACTACCTTGGAATTGCAATGGTTCCTCTTCTCCATCAATGACATTGAGATTTACTAGCTCATCTTCTATTGTCACCCACTCTTAAAAAAACACAACTCGTAAAATTACGAACAAAAACCAAAAAATCCAATGAAAAAAAAGACTGCGCTACAAGAGCTGGTTTCAAATCATCTTAATTTTTAAATATAATAAACTCAAATAAATTTTTTTTTTACAGTTTAATATGTCAAAGCTTCATGATAAATTAAAATATCAGATGAATTGCGATATGGCATAAAGAAATTTAAGAAAAAAAAATGAACGTTAAAATTAAAACATGTAAGCATAATAAAATATATAGCTACAGATCAAAATATTTACCCATAGGCAACCGCACAAGAGTAATTGTTAAACCCTTGATGTGACTCCAAAAATTAGGATTCAAGTTTGTTGTCATCTATCCCTCAATTTGTAATATGCACAAGAAAATATAAAATAAATTCCAATGATACAATCACATTGTTGACAAAAGGCTGAAACTCTAGATTCTTCTCTACTTATGTTTAAGTTATTTGGTCGTGCATTATATTATATTTATATGTATAAACTCCAAAAATACAAATAAATTTGCATAAAAATATGAATAACTTTAAATTACTTTTACCAGTAGATTTTTTTTTGGGGAAAATAAGAAACTCTTTTAAGTTTATTCATTTTAAGTTTAGATGAAAATAATTTAAATTTTTTTTTTTTTAATATTTAGCAACTTCCATATAATTTAACAAAAATCGTGCACTAAATTAAAGTTTACCAATAATATCACAAATTGTGTCAAAATTCACCTACAATTTTAATATTTAACCCTAAAATTATTCCTAAATCTTAAATCATAAACTCACTCAACTCTAAACCTTAATCTAATTTTAGAAAGAGTATGATATTAATTAAAAAAAATTTTGACTTTTCTCTTGGCTTTTTGCTCCCGTAAAGAATTTTCGGTTTGAATTCTCATCTATTTTTACCAATAATTACGGAGTTTATATCAACGTTAAAAGGATGTCATATCATTCGTAGCAAAACCCAAAAGAATGGGATTTGAAAGATGAGCGCAGTGCGCACCCAGTGGGCTTCACCTGGTTGCCTTCATTTTCCACGTTTCTTGACAAGGTCAGTTAAGATTGCAGTTTGCTTGAAATTTCCTGCAACTATAAAAGCCCTCTTACTCAAACAAAGCTTTGCCTCAACTCGCCTTCTCAACCCTCCCCATTCGCTTTCAATGTCTTTCTCCAGCTCCAGGTAAACTCACTCATCCTTCTCAAATTGGGATCTAAAGAAACGAAGCTCTTCCTTTTTTTTGGGTTTAATAAATTTATGTTAAATTACATTTACAGCTGCATGGATGGATCTTATGCTGAGATTGTGGTGGTGCGACATGGAGAAACGGAGTGGAATGCTGATGGAAGAATTCAGGTTTCGATTTCTCCAAAAAGATTACAATTTGTTTAGAAATATATTTATTCATTTTTGTTATAGTTTGGAATTTGGGATTAGACATAAAAGCCAATTGATGTACTTATTTTAATCATGTTTTGCAAGTTCGATTCATAATTGATTAATGGTACTTTGTTTTGAGATTCTGAATATGAAGTAAATGTTGCACATTTTATGTGGTACTAAAATTTGGGGATTTCAGCATTTGATCAAGCAGGAAAGAAAATTAAAGGTATTTAGCTGCTTCATAGGAGCCTAACCCGATTATATTTTATATGGATAGACGAAGTGTATAAGATATCTAGCACTTAAAAAACACAGATAGTTTGTTATCGGTATCTATATAATGAAATTCGTATGATAGAATGCAAGATGCTGAACAAAATCAGGTTGCCGAATCGTTTTAGTTTACCTCTTATACATGTTGATCCTTCCTCTTTTTGAATGGATGCCCTGTCTGATGTATCAGTGTATATTTCTACTCTGATTAGTTTAATTTATCTTGTGATAGGGGCACCTGGATGTGGAATTAAATGAAGCTGGGAAACAGCAAGCCGCTTTAGTATGTTACTTACAATATATCTTTTTGCTCACATGACATATATTCACTGATGTTAATGCTGTAAGCTCATTCTTTGTCCCCTGCCTCTCACTTGTAGGTGGCTGATCGATTATCAAAAGAGCCTAAGATATCCGCTGTATATTCATCTGATTTAAAGCGAGCCCTTGTGACAGCTGAGACAATTGCAGCTAAGTGTGGTGGGTTAGAGGTATGAATCTCAAAGCAATGACTATTGGAGTTAGATATGTTAAAATATATGTTTTACTGTTGTAAAGGCAGTGGTTTAGAATTCTGTGTTTCAAGTTTTTCATGAAACAGAAGTTGTCTATAGCTTGGAAGAGTTTGGCATTCTATGTCGAGTTTCTTTTTTAATCTTTTTCATTGGATGCAAACCAGGTTATAACAGATCCAGACCTAAGGGAGCGGAATTTAGGGGAACTACAAGGCCTTGTATTTCGTGAAGCAGCCAAACTTAGTCCCAAAGCTCACAAGGCCTTTTTATCACACAGAACAGATCAAGATATACCAGTAAGTTGGGATTGATTTTAACTTGAAAGACAACATTTCTGAATCTTGAAAGGAAGTTGTTGCTCTGGCTTTGTTAAAACTAGCACATGTTCTCTATTTAAATCAGCTAAATGTTAGCGAGACAATTTCTGGCTTTGGCTTTTGTAATATTGAATATAATTTGCTGAATTATGTTTAAGTAACAATCATCATTTGAAGCATGGATCTATAACATATAAGTCTCAAGTTAAACATCAAAACTTCTGGTCAAGACAGAAGGCCTTAGTTTTCAATAACACGCTAAGGATGGAATGGATCAAATTGAATCTACTTTTTGTTTTCTTGATTTTGTGACTACCATCCTCTCCCTTCCTTGATTTATATTATGTTTAGGTGCCTAATCTGATTCAGTTAATATTCAGGGTGGTGGAGAAAGCCTAGACCACCTCTTTCAGCGCTGCACATCTTCATTGCAGAGAATTGGCAACAAGCATAAAGGTATGCCGGATCATTTGTCAAAGTGTAACCCTTGAATCATAGGTGTATGGTTTATGGACAGTTTGTTGTTATTATTTGTGTATTTTTAATATGCTTTGAAACTTCAGTGCATTCTATAATAACCAGGTGTTTTTGCTGTAAATATCTGAACCATATATCTTTGAACAACTTTATTTTCTTATTTGCCTTTAGATTGCCCTGTATTACCTTATAACATCACCTGGACTAATTTTGGGTTCAAATATCTGAATTGTTGCTTTTCTCTGTGATAGGAGAGCGAGTTGTTGTGGTTTCCCATGGTGGTGTCATTAGATCCCTCTACAAGCGTGCTTGCCCAAATGGGAAGTCTGGAGGAAAGGTGCTTAATACATCTGTAAACATATTTTACTTGTGTGATGAGGAATGGACCATAAAATCCTGGGGTGATGTTAGTCATCTCCAACAAACAGGATATCTGGAGTTGGGTTTCGGAGGGGACAAAACATCTGGTTAGTTTGTTATAGTTGATACTTGATATGCCATAGTATTGTTTTAGGCAGCAGCATGGGTTATGCCTCTTCTTAATAAGATTCTGGAGCAGCTCTTGCATAAACATTTATTAGTGAGGCGAGTTTTATTTTAATTACCATCTGAAAGGCGCGTGTTTTCCAACTATAACATGTTAGTATAGGATCAACTATACTAAATCTAGGGTCTTTGACCAAACAATTTCTTGAAAGTAGTATGGCATTTCTATTAAGCATCCTCCCTTATTACAAAGTCATGTAATACCTCTGGGTAATCAAAACCAAAGTAAACAGTTTCATCACAATCCTGCACCCGTTTAGGTAAATCGTGTGCAACATGATTATTGGTTTTCAAAGGAGAAAAAAAAAAAAAAACCTCTAAAATGTAACCGGTTTTAACATAGGCTTAATTTACGATTTAGCCCTAAATCTCTTGAAGTATATCCATTCTTTCATTTTGATATCCAATTTTTTTTGTCTCAATTTGGTATCTAAAATATCAATTTTCTCAATTTGGTATCTGGAGCAGCTCTTGCATAAACATTTATTAGTGAGACGAGTTTTATTTTAATTACCATCTGAAAGGCGCGTGTTTTCCAACTATAACATGTTAGTATAGGATCAACTATACTAAATCTAGGGTCTTTGACCAAACAATTTCTTGAAAGTAGTATGGCATTTCTATTAAGCATCCTCCCTTATTACAAAGTCATGTAATACCTCTGGGTAATCAAAACCAAAGTAAACAGTTTCATCACAATCCTGCACCCGTTTAGGTAAATCGTGTGCAACATGATTATTGGTTTTCAAAGGAGAAAAAAAAAAAAAAACCTCTAAAATGTAACCGGTTTTAACATAGGCTTAATTTACGATTTAGCCCTAAATCTCTTGAAGTATATCCATTCTTTCATTTTGATATCCAATTTTTTTTGTCTCAATTTGGTATCTAAAATATCAATTTTCTCAATTTGGTATCTGGAGCAGCTCTTGCATAAACATTTATTAGTGAGACGAGTTTTATTTTAATTACCATCTGAAAGGCGCGTGTTTTCCAACTATAACATGTTAGTATAGGATCAACTATACTAAATCTAGGGTCTTTGACCAAACAATTTCTTGAAAGTAGTATGGCATTTCTATTAAGCATCCTCCCTTATTACAAAGTCATGTAATACCTCTGGGTAATCAAAACCAAAGTAAACAGTTTCATCACAATCCTGCGCCCGTTTAGCTAAATCGTGTGCAACATGATTATTGGTTTTCAAAGGAGAAAAAAAAAAAACCTCTAAAATGTAACTGGTTTTAACATAGGCTTAATTTACGATTTAGCCCTAAATCTCTTGAAGTATATCCATTCTTTCATTTTGATATCCAATTTTTTTTGTCTCAATTTGGTATCTAAAGTATCAATTTTCTCTATTTTTTGTTCATTTTGTAATAGATGTTTAAAAAATTGTTAGGCAACTTTGGCCAATTTAAAAGCGTCATGTGGCATGTTTTGGCCAATGAAAAAGTCACATGACAATTAAGTTTATTTAAAATAAAAATATTAAATTTAAATTAAAAAAATAAAATATTATAGTATTAAATATTTAAATATTAAAAAATTATTGATCGACTGTTGACCAGTTGCGTAGCGTTATTAGAATGCGTCATATGTCCTTTTTTTAAATTTTTTAGTATTATATATTATATTGATTAAAAATGTAAAAACCATATATAATATATATAAAAATAGCTAAAAAGTTTAAAAATATTTTTTATAAAATTCTAAAATATATAATTATAAATTTAAAAGCCAAAATAATATATAAAAATTGAAAAATGTTATAAACATACTATTTAAATTTAAATTTCAAGTAATTGCAAAAAAAAAAAAAAATTGAAATTTAAATTTTTTTTAGAATTTTAGAATTATATATTTTAGAATTTTATAAAAAATTACTTTAAACCTTTCTTAAAAATATTTTTTTACAATTTTTTAAATAATTTTTACATTTTTTTACTTTTTTAAAATAATATTATTAGTTTCAACTAATTTCTTTCCAATTATCGTATTTTTTGTGAATTCTTTTATAATTTTTTAATAAATTATATTTTTTCTAGATTATATATATTTAATCTTTTAATACATTTTTTAATATTTTTAATATGTATATATATTTAATAAAAGAAAATATTTTTTTACATAAAGGTACCACGTGGCGTTTTGTGATTGGTTATAAGAATTTTTTTTAATATCTGTAAAAAAATGGACTAAAAAAATATAAGGGAGGCATACTTTAGGTACCAGATTAGGAAGTGAGTGTACTTTAGGTACCAAATTAGGACAAAAAAAGCTAAAGTATCAGTGGAAAAACAAGTATACTTCAAGAGCCAAATCGTGAATTAAGCCTTTAATGTAACACTCCTTACCCGTATTCAACACCAGAATAGGGTACGAGGCATTACCGAACTTATACACAAACAATCATACAAAATCGAGACGTAAATTTCCATACAAATTTAAATCTTTTCACATACATTCATATCGTCCCTAAAACGAGCCTACGAGGCCCAAAACATGCATTGGAAGTGGTTCTAGATTAAACCGAGAACATTAAAAAAATTTACACTAAACAGGGGTCACACGTCCTTGTGGATATGGGACACGCCCGTGTGGGCAGGCCATGTGGTCACACACGCCCGTGTCCCAAACCCGTGTAACTCTCTATTTGTCACCCAAGAACAAATTGAAGACATACGGCCAAGTCACACGCCCGTGTGCTAGGCCGTGTGGTCAATTTAAAATTTACGATTTTTCATAAAATAGGTGCAGACTTCACACGCCGGTGCCTGAGGCCGTGCCGTCCACACGGCTGAGACACACGCCTGTGTCTCTACCCATATGCTCAATTCTAAGTATTCTGTTTTGCAACAATTAAGGTGTAGGGGACACAAGGCCAGAACACACGCCCATGGGGTAAGCCGTGTGTCACACACGTCCGTGTGTCTACTCGTGTGAAAAAAAATAAGGCTATTTACCAAGCCATTTTACCACCCTTAAATACACACACCTACACCACATAACATAACACCAATTCAAAGCATATACATACAACCAAATCAGTCACAACCAAGACGTCAACACATCATTTACATGCTACCATTTATCATACACAAACATCACACACTTATCAACTCAAATAATGTAATTTCCCACATCCATGAAAAGCATCATCATATGTATATACTTATACCAATTTTTAACCAATTTCAAATGGCCTTATACAAAATGAACTTTCTACCAATATAGGCCAATATATTTGGCCAAATCAATTATGACATATAACAAAATGACCAAGTCCCCTATACATGTCATAACTCAAAATGTTGAATTCATTGGTACCAAAATAATTGTTGATAATGTGAGTGGATCTCCGACAGTCTCCTATCCCCGAGCTAGCTTGGTGACACTATAAGGCAAGGAAAAAAAAGGGGAGTAAGTTATATAGCTTAGTAGTTCCTATGCAAATAATAAGCATCATATCCAAACATTTAACATACAATTAACATGATGATAATTCGTATAAATATTATTAAGATCTTATAATCATAACTTACTCAACCATAACCTTACCGAGGGTTCATCACATATCGAACTCATTACGTATGAGTTTTACGTACATACCTGAGTCATCTCGAATTAGATTTGCATACAATTTATCTTTGACATAATCGTTAAATTACCCATTGAACCACTTGGAATACTAAAAGATACTCGAGAATCTCGTACACACAGTACAGTACCAATGCCATATCCCGGATATAGTCTTACATGTAATCTCGTATCGATGCTAATAGCCTAGTTATGGTCTTACACGAAGTCTCATATCGATGTCATATCCCAGATATGGTCTTACATGTAATCTCAGTAACCCTAATGTCATGACATTTGTATTATATCTATTCCTATGGTTCAACCGGGATTTCACGCTTGTCGAAATTTTGTCGAATATGTCCAAGGGTCAATCACAATTCATGCAATAATAAAGTATTTAAAAAATAATTAAAAGAATGCATTATTTACATACGAACTTACCTCGGTACAAAATAGTAGAAATGGGACCTAATTGTCAAACACCTTGCTTTCCCCCCAATCTAAGTCCGAACCTCGTTTCTCTTTATCTATAATAGCAAATTTAACTCATTTAATATTCACACTGTTCAATTCAGCCCAACAATTATATTTTGGAAATTTTACATATTTGCCCCTAAACTTTGACATTTTTACATTTTGTTCCCTAGGCTCGTAAAATGAAATGGATTCAATTTCTTCGATTCCCAAGCCTAGCTGAACCTTTTTCATGCTTATAACAGCCCACATTTTCCATTTTTTCACATTTTTACTACTTATTTTATAACTTTTTAGAAATAGGTCATTTTTAGTTGTTTCATCAATAATCACTTAGCAAAAGTTGTTTATCTAACATCAAACTTGCATAATCCAACATTAAACATCAAAATACACACATGTCTAACATGGTTCAAACCCTAGACCTTAATCATTTCTCAAATTAGTGGTAGAAATAGATAGATCGAGTGACGACGACTTAAAAAATGTAAAGAGCATTAAAAACGGGACAAGAATGGACTTACAATTGAGCTTGAAAGTTGCCAAACCCTAGCTATGTCTTCCTTCTAATTTTTGGCACAAGGGGGAGAAGATGAACAAGATTTTTGGCTTGATTTTTGCTTTTTAATTCATTTAATTACCAAATAACCAAAATGTCCCTAACTTAAAACATAAAATTTCTCTTACTTCATATTCATTTTTGTTCACTAACTTAAGTAATGGTCTAATTACCATCTAAGGACCTCTAATTTAAAATTTCATAGCAATTAGACATCTCTAGCTTATAGAACTCAAGTTTTGCACTTTTTGCAATTTAGTCATTTTTGCTAAATTGAGTGCTCAAACATCAAAATTTTCAAACGAAATTTTCATAGAATCATCCCCTAAAACTATAGACCATAAAAATATAATAAAAATAAATTTTTCTGCGTCAAATTTGTGGTCCTGAAACCACTGTTCTGACTAGACCCGAAATCGAGCTGTTACATTTAAAATAAGAATGTCAAGTATGGACAAGTCATGATCACAAGAATAATGACTATTAACCACTAACCACATCAATGGAATCGCCCTCAATCATAATGTTGGAGTAGCTTCTATTCCTAGCAAACTTGAGTGCCAAAGTGAAAATCTTACCCTTTACTAGATTTGCAAAATAAACTCCTCTAATTGGTTTTGCAACACCTCCAAGAACAGAGCCATTTGTAACGTTATTGGCTACCACAACCACACCATCACTATGATAACTCATGAAGTATTCACTATCCACATTGAGCATGATAGGATGCTTAATAGAAGGAGCCCTCTTTATATGATGTGGACATTGACGTAAAATAGGCTCACGAGCAAAGTTATGTAAACACAAATTTAGTTTTTCCCTGCATCACATACTCATTATACATATATCAAATCTATCAAAGCAATACAATAAAGCTAGAGAAACCATGAATATCCTCATAGCTCTTTCAAGCTAATTAATGGAACATGTATAATGATCATCTAGAAGACTCATGCAAACCCCGATAATATAGACCTTCTTAGCATAAGGGTTATCCCTAATAGCCATGCAAGATATCCTTTGAAACATTCCAACATCTTTTGCAAGTGGAATGTCTGACAAAAATGTTGATGCAATCTTGGATGTTGTAGGTAAGGTTTCATGACCAACTCTCCACTCAAAGAGTTTAATCTTCAAAAGAGTTTTAATTTTCCAAATAGAATGTCAAAACTCTCTATAGTGACTTGCATCCAAATCATTAATAAGTAACTACATCTACTCATAATGTGTCATGTACACCCTAGTGTTAACATGCCCCTAAACCAAAACATCCTTTAGAGGAACAAAAAAAATCAACATTTTTAAAATAGACTATGCATCAATATCGAAAAAGAAATGTTACACACCATGTCCTAGTCTCAAGATAAAGCGTTGTTGACCATCAAGTCTTTGATTTAAACAACCGATCACTTTTGAGGTTCACTAGAATCCAAAACTCAATAGGTTTTGAGGCACCCTACCTATCTTCAGAAACCCAAATTTGACTATCATTGTCAAACCTTCAAAAGAAGCCTAATGAGAGTGCATCAATAGCTTGTAAAAAATCTGACCAAACTTTAATTTGTATAATGGGGTTGATTTTCAAAAATGGTATATGAAATTATATAGATTAGTAATCTTATTATTGATATAGTGTTTCAACAAGAAAGAAAATAATGAGGAGAATTTGGTGGAGATAGGAGTGTCAATTCACTTGTTGCAAGTGGAGAGCTGGAGTTCAAGTGTATAAGAATGAGAAAGGAGAAGGGCATTTAGGCTAACACTTTTGTTTTTCTTGGGAAGAAGGAGAAAATCCCTAGTTTATTGTGCTCCAGAGTATATATAGAGGTTACCCTCTTGTTCCATGATGCCATGTGGCCAACAATATAAGGGTAGGTATGACTGTGTCGTTAGCCAAGCGGCAAGGCCGTTATAGGTTAGTTGTCGCCATATAGTGTATTGTGTGGTCTTGCTCTAACATTTTCCTTAGTGAAATTGTATGAGGTAGTTGTGTTTCAATAGTCCCCATGAAGGGTACATATCGAATGTGTAATAGCCCATTTTTAGGGTTAATTGGAACAGTAGTTTCAAGGCCACCAAATCCGACGAGTAGGTTTGAAAATATTATATTTAATATTTACGAGTTAATTGCGATTTTAAAAATGTTCTTGATATTGTGATTTTTGTTTTATAAGCGATTTATTAAGTTCAAGTGGTATGACCCTAAGGTCAAGTGGGTTTAGAAAATGAGGTATCGGGACCTTGTTTCTATAAACCGAGTAGTAAATATTTTTATAAATATTTATAGAGTGGCAATAAGATGGTATTAAATTTTCGTTGAAAAAATTTATCATTTCGATAGTTAATTAAGCAAAAAGGACTAAATCGCGTAAAGTGCAGAAGTTGTGTTCTATAAGCTAAAGGTATTAAATAGCTATAGAACTTTAAAGTGGAAGTCCTTATTTGATAATTAGCCCATTAAAGAGATAGTGGGATATGATGGCTTGGCATTTGGTGTAATAAGTAAAGTGTATAAAGGTTAATATTGTAAATTGGTTAAAAATAATAATAAAATGAATAAAATAAAAGAATTAAGGTGTCATCTTTTTCATTCTCTTTTTACCAGCCGAATATGAAGGCTTGAGAAGCCATGGGAGAAGCTTCAAACTTTCGGCTAATATGGTAGGCATTTCTAGTCCCGTTTTTAATTATTTTTATATTTTCGGGATCGTTGTTGCTTAATCTATCTAATGATGGGGCTATTTTGTAAAACCATTGAATAGTGGTATGACCCTAAGGTCAAGTGGGTTTAGAAAATGAGGTATCGGGACCTTGTTTCTATAAACCGAGTAGTAAATATTTTTATAAATATTTATAGAGTGGCAATAAGATGGTATTAAATTTTCGTTGAAAAAATTTATCGTTTCGATAGTTAATTAAGCAAAAAGGACTAAATCGCGTAAAGTGCAGAAGTTGTGTTCTATAAGCTAAAGGTATTAAATAGCTATAGAACTTTAAAGTGGAAGTCCTTATTTGATAATTAGCCCATTAAAGAGATAGTGGGATATGATGGCTTGGCATTTGGTGTAATAAGTAAAGTGTATAAAGGTTAATATTGTAAATTGATTAAAAATAATAATAAAATGAATAAAATAAAAGAATTAAGGTGTCATCTTTTTCATTCTCTTTTTACCAGCCGAATATGAAGGCTTGAGAAGCCATGGGAGAAGCTTCAAACTTTCGGCTAATATGGTAGGCATTTCTAGTCCCGTTTTTAATTATTTTTATATTTTCGGGATCGTTGTTGCTTAATCTATTTAATGATGGGGCTATTTTGTAAAACCATTGAATAGTGGTATGACCCTAAGGTCAAGTGGGTTTAGAAAATAAGGTATCGGGACCTTGTTTCTATAAACCGAGTAGTAAATATTTTTATAAATATTTATAGAGTGGCAATAAGATGGTATTAAATTTTCGTTGAAAAAATTTATCGTTTCGATAGTTAATTAAGCAAAAAGGACTAAATCGCGTAAAGTGCAGAAGTTGTGTTCTATAAGCTAAAGGTATTAAATAGCTATAGAACTTTAAAGTGGAAGTTCTTATTTGATAATTAGCCCATTAAAGAGATAGTGGGATATGATGGCTTGGCATTTGGTGTAATAAGTAAAGTGTATAAAGGTTGATATTGTAAATTGGTTAAAAATAATAATAAAATGAATAAAATAAAAGAATTAAGGTGTCATCTTTTTCATTCTCTTTTTACCAGCCGAATATGAAGGCTTGAGAAGCCATGGGAGAAGCTTCAAACTTTCGGCTAATATGGTAGGCATTTCTAGTCCCGTTTTTAATTATTTTTATATTTTCGGGATCGTTGTTGCTTAATCTATCTAATGATGGGGCTATTTTGTAAAACCATTGAATAGTTTGATATTTTCCATTGATGAGTCCAATAGGGCTTTGAAGTTTAATGGAATAATATGAGTCCTTGTTGATAGTTAAACACTTTTTGTTAAGTGAATTTTTGTGAAATTGACAATTAAGGATTAAATTGATAAATGTGAAAACTTTATGGTTAAAATGTGAAATAAATGAAATGTGTGGGCTGCTAGAGACACTAGTGATATTCGTCTATAGTATAATTTTACTCAATTTCATGAATTTGCATTTTTATGATATAGGGACTAAATTGTAAAGAAGTTAAAATATTAGGGGCAAAATTGTAATTTTTCCATAAAGTGAATTATGGACTGTTTTGATACCATGAACATTCGGCTAAGCTTAATTATGGTTAAAAATGGCTAATTTGCATGTTTTGAGCTCAGGGACTAAAATGAATAAAAGTAAAACTTTAGGAGAAATTTTGTAAAAATGAAAAAAATGACCAAATTGTATGAAATGAAATGTTTTACTGTCTAAATTAATATATTGAATGAAATTATTAATTTAGATCAAGATCGGGTGGAAAATAGAGGAAAATGGGAAAATTACCAAAATGCCCCTGAATTTTGGTATCTCTACAATTTAGCCAGGTAAGTTCGTATGCAATAAGCATTGTTAAATTTATGCTTCTAATGCTTTAATATCGTATAAATTGTATATACGTGAATATTTTAATGTCTGACGACATATCGACTAAATGTGGCACTTAGTGCGCGAGGCAATCAAATATGGCACTCAGTGTACGAAATATTGAGAATGGCACATAGTGTGTGAGATATTGAGAATGAAACTTAGTGTACGAAATATCGAATGATTAAAGGGCAATTATAAATTGTGATTGAATGATTAAATCGAGCAAAGTGAACAGGTATACATGTTATATTATATGAATTGTTTATGAGACGACTTTATAATGGTGATATTCAAGCTTTGAGCCTAACAAGCGTTGTGCTGGTGAATTAAATCAGGCTTATGCCTAGCAGGCTTATTGCCGGTGTATAAAATTAGACTTTGAGTCTAGTAGGCCTTGTGCCAGTGTGAGATACAGGCTTAGGCCTAGCAGGCTTTATGCCGGTGAATTATTATAAGTTTATGCCTAAAAGATTTATTGCTGATATGGTAGTTGAATATGTTAAACGAGCTAAAACGATCAGGTACGTGATAATTGATTACCTATTTGAAAATAAGGTCAGTATATGTGCAAAGAATGTAAAGTTGTATATGTGAAAATTTTCAAATGCTATATGAATGAAAAGTGAATTTAATTATAAATGATCATACGAGATTCATATGAGAAAGATATATGATTAAATGTATTATTTCTAATAATGTGTTCATTTGGCTATATGAAAGTGTGAAAGCGTTGATGTATGAAAATTTAATTGAATAAGTTTGTGAAAGTTAAAGTTGGTTAAGTGAGTAAGTATAATATTGAATGATGATAATTTGATATGAGAACATGTTATGAAATTTAGAAAGGTTGTGTGAGATAGCATATTATGTTTACGGCATTGTAATGAAAGTATTTGTTATGTTAAGTTTATTAAGATACGAGCTTACTAAGCTTAAAAGCTTACTCTGTGTTTTCTTTTTCTTATGTTTATAGATTTTCGGAGATTTGCTCGGGTTGGAAGTCGATGGAGAAGGCATCACACTATCCAGTTATCATTTCAGTAAATAATATTTTGAGACTTGGTTATGTGGCATGTATAGGCTAGTCTTGGAGTTAATTATTTTGAATGAGTATGTATTTAAAACCATGCGAAAATGACTTGCTTATTATGCTTAAGTTTGGTTTTACATGTTCCTAATTAAAATGTTTAATGAGTTTGGTTTTGGTAGTTGTTTTAATAGTTAGCTCACCTTGGAAATATGAAATGTGGTATAATTAGAGTGATGGATGATGGTATATTAACTTAACAGGTTCGGTTACTAAGTGGTAAGTAATAAATATGTTTTATGATTGTTTTGGTTGATTGTATTGGTATGGGTTCAAATGGTTAATGATGGTAATGGTTAAGTATGTTTTGGGTTAGTTAATAGGATAAAAATATGAAGTTTAGGTATATTAATATAGATATGAATTAGATGCACGCTGGAGTGTTATTTGTGTTCAAGTGTTAAGTATGGCTTTTATTTTTAGGATGAATTCGCACTTGTATATATATGCATCATTAGTATGTTCGGCAATGTTATAATGTATTTAAGTTTCATATGTAATTGCATAATAATTCATGTAATATGATTCAATTGGTTTTATTATGAACTTGTGCAGAAGTTATCAAATGATATGTTTGATATACGATTAATGAGATAGAAATTGGCATATATTCGAAGTATAAAGTGTAATGATATATAATAGAATATGATTTTAATTATGAAAATGGCATTAATATGATGGATATAAGGAACTGAATATTGAAAGTATTAAATATGTGAACATGTCTTTGATATATACAAGTTTGGTTCGAATTTAGTAATTATGGAACATAATCAGTTGGGTTTTGATATATGTTCATACTGAATTAGTTGAAATTTTTGAAACATGTTCATTTGCGATATATGTTCAGTAAGGTATGATTATTTCTGAATTGGAATTATGACCCATGTATTCGAATTTATAATAAGTGAATTGTGGATATTTGAAATTGATAAGTTTTAAATGTTTATTAATTCTTGGTGTATGAAAGGTGATGAATGAGTGTGCTGAGCTATGTTTTATACAGTAATGCCTCATAACCCTAATCCGATAACAGATACGGGTTAGGGGTGTTACAGAGTGGTCCCTTAATTGTCCTTATGGAGGTATGCAATGAATTGCTTTTGAGTTGGTTCAACCATGATACATGGAGGGTCCCTACGGACCATCTTGGACGAAGGGTCATCGCGAATGGTTCCTAATGAAGTGTTCCATGCAGACTATTCTCAACGAGAAGTCATCTGCAAATTTTTTCATATTTTGCCACGTGTCTTGCTCTTGTAATGTGTTAAACTTGTGTGACCCAAATCCTATTCGATCCAACCTGAAAAGTTCGTGGTGCAACTCACTTGTTAAAGAAATAAAACAGAGAGAAAATTAGGGATCTGTGGTAAGTTACAGCCTCGAGCCTCTGCGGTACAGACCTTGCCGCACAAGTTGAATCTATATAGGACTATGCTTCTTCTATTATATGTTGATTACAAAAATTGTGCATAGTTGAAAACCTTTTATATTCTTGTTTTTCAACATTAGTGAATTTTTCCTCCTCTGCCCATGGTTTTTCCTGATAAAGGTTTTCACGTAAAATTTGTGTGTTGTTATTTTCTTTCTTATTGATTTGCAATCATTCTTACTGCCATTATCAACGTATATTATAACAAATTGGTATCAGAATATTCAAGTTGCTTGTCACGATGACGGTAATGGCGACATTGAAGTATGATATTCCGTTGTTGGATCGCAACATTAGATTCACGTTGTGGCAAGTAAAGATGCAGATAATTCTTGTGCAAATGGATTTGGACGATGCCCTGCTAGGGTTAGATAAGATGCTTTCAACATTGATGCTTGAAGAAAAGCAGCGTAAGGATCGAAAGGCCCTATTGCAATTACATATGCATTTACCGAATGAAATCCTACAGGACGTGTTGAAGGAGAAGACTGTCGCTGCGTTATGGTTGAAGTTGGAACAACTATGCATGTCGAAAACCCTAACTAGCAAGTTGCATCTGAAGTAACGTCTTTATTCTCATTGTTTGGCAGAAGGTTCGTCTTTGGTGGAAGACTTAACTGTCTTTAAAGAAATTATCTCGTAATTAGAGATTATGGAGGTTAACTATGATAAAAAAGGATTTAGAGTTAATTCTGCTTTGTTCGTTGCCCTTTTTTTTTTCGACCTTTAGAGATGCAATTTTGTATAGTCACAAATCTCTCATAATTGATGAAGTATGACAAGATGAAACATCTTGTGGTTGGATTTAACTCTTAGAGAAAGGGTCTAGTTGGTAGGAGAGAATAATGAAATATTGGTGATAATTGTGGAAGGACACATGAATGAAATCCTGGCAATAAAGCTAATGGTAGATTGAAATCTTCAAACAAAGGTAAAACTTGTAAATTTGCAAAAAGAAAATGCACTTTAAGGTTAAGTGTTATAAGTTGCAGAATAAGATAAAAAAGAAGACTACGAATCAAAAAGAAAAACAACTAAAAAAATCTGGTGAAGTTGATATAGTAGAAGACTATAGTGATGGTGAACTTCTAGTTGCTTCTGTTGGCAACTCTAAAGTAAGCGAGGAGTGGACCCTCTATTCTGGTTGCACTTTTCATATGTGTCTCAACCAGGATTGATTTACAACATATGAAATAGTGTCTAAATGTGTTTTTTTTTATTATGGGAAATATGTTTCATGTAGAATTGCATGTATTGGCACAATCAAAATTAAAATATTCGATAGAGTCATCAAAACATTTGGTGACGTACGAAATGTACCAAAATTGAAGAGAAATTTGATTTCGTTGAGTACTATTGATTCAAAATGGTACAAGTACATAATTGAAAGTGGAGTTCTAAAGATTAATAATGGTTCTCTTGTCATGATGAAAGGGCTAAGAAAGATTGTCAAGTTATATGTTTTGTAGGGTTTAATAGTTACAGGTGATGCAGTCGTTGCTTCCTCTTCCTTATCAAATGATGATGTTACTAGACTTTGGCATATGTATATAGGGCATATGAGTGAGAATGACATGGTAGAATTAAGTAAAAGAGGACTTCTTGATGGACAAGGCATTAGCAAACTGAAGTTCTGTGAGTATTGCATTTTGGGAAGAAAAATAGACTTTGATTCACCAGAGGAATCTATAACACGAAGGGAATGCTAGATTATATTCATTTCGATCTCTAAGGACCATCTTAAGTGCCTTCTAGGGGTGGTGCTAATTATATGTTGACGATCATTGATGATTTTTCCAAAAAAGTTTAGGCATTCTTCTTGAAGCAAAAAAGTGATGTGTTGCCGGCGTTTAAGGATTGGAAGACTATGATTGAGAAGTAGACAAAAAAAATAGAACACATCTACATAGATAATAGCTTGGAATTTTGTTCTGATGAGTTCAATGAATTGTGCAAATCAGAAAGGATCGTGAGGCACTTGATAGTTCACAGTACTCCATAGCAAAATGACATTGCAGAACGGATGAATAGAATAATAATGGAAAAGGTTCGATGCATGTTGTCGAATGCTTATTTATCGAAGTCATTTTAGGCTGAAACGGCCTCCATAACATGTTTACTGATTAACCGGTCTTCGTTTATTGCTATTGAGAAAAAAGCTCTATAAAAGGTATGGTTTGGGACTCTGACTGATTATTCTAATTTGAAGATTTTTGGGTGTCCCGCTAATGCTAATGTTGATAATGGTAAATTAGAGCCTAGATTATTAAGTGTGTTTTTCTTGGATATAAGGCTTGTGTTAAAAGGTATAAGTTATGGTGTTCTAAAACTAGGAAAGTTGTAATTAGCAGAGATGTTATTTTTTATGAGACTGCTATGTTGCATAACTTACTTCTTAAAGACTCTTTTGATAAAGACCAATAGAGATCAAACAAACATGTGGAGTAAGTGGAGCTTCAAATTGATTAAAGATCTACAACAAAGTCTACTCCTCAGGTTAGTACAGAAACTTAGAGTAGAGTTGTTTCTTTACCACAACCAGCACCAAAATATTATATTGCTATGAATAGACCTAAAAGAGAAATTAAGCCTCCATAGAGGTTTGTTGAGGCTGATTTAGTTGGTTATGGTTTAAATGTGGCTGAAGATTTAAATGCAAATCAAGAGCCATCTATTTATTTCGAGGCAGTCAGTTGTGAGGATTCAAGCAAATGGATGATTGTTATGCAAGAAGATATGGAATCACTTCATAAGAATAATACATGAAACCTAGTGAAGCCTCTTAAAGGTAAAAAAGTTGTTTGTTGTAAATGAGTGTTCAAGAAGAAAGAATAGACTCTAGGAGTTGAAGAGCACAAGTATAGAGCAAGACTGATAGCAAAATGTTACAATAGATTCCAGGTGTAGACTTCACAGATGTGTTTTCTCCTGTTGTTAAGTATAGTTCGATTCGAGCCTTGCTTGGTATTGTGGTTATGCATAATTTGGAGTTTGAGCAATTAGATGTAAAAACAACATTCTTGCATGGAGAACTTGAGGAAGACATTTACATGCAATAACTAGAGAGTTTTGTAGTCTCAAAAAATGAGGACTATGTTTGCTTGTTGAAAAAGTCCCTTTATGGCCTGAAACAATCACATAAGCAGTGGTACAAGAGGTTTGATTCATTTATCTCACGATTTCAAAAGAAGCATTTTTAACAGTTATGTTTATTTTAATAATAGTAGTGATAGTTCATCTGTATATCTACTATTTTATGTTGATGACATATTGATAGCAACCAAAGATAAAGGAGATATAAAAAAGGTCAAAGGCTAGCTTAAAAAAGAATTTGGGATGAAAGATTTGGGAGCATCAAAGAAGATACTCAAGATGAAGATTTTCAGAGATAGAAAAGCATGTAAGTTGTACCTAAGTCAGAAAAGGTACATTGAGAAAGTTCTTTGCAGGTTCAATATATAGAGTGCTAAGCCTGTTTGTACTCCATTAGCAACCCACATCAGACTTTATCGGCTTTATCTTCACAATCAGAGGATGAGATTGACTACATGTCACGGGTTTCATATTCTAGTGTAGTGGGATCTCTCATGTGTGTTATAGTTTGCTTATGTCCAGATTTATCTTATGCAGTTAGTAGAGACATGGCGAATCCTGGTAAGGAATACTGGAAAACAGATCAGTGGATTTTCAGATACTTACGAGGTACTATTGATGTCTGCTTACAGTTTAAAAGAACTAGAGATGGAGTCATTGGGTATGTTGGTTCTGATTTTGCAAGAGACCTTGATAAAAGAATGTCTCTCATAGGGTATGTTTTTACTATTAGGGGTTGGGCCATAGTTGGAAAGCCGCTTTGCAGACTACAGTTGCTTTGTCTACTATTGAAGCTGAGTACATGGCGATTACTGAGGCTTGTAAAGAAGCTATTTGATTAAAAGGACTCTTTGGTGAACTCAGTAAAGACCTTCAGATCAGTATAGTGTTTCATGAGAGGACGAAACACATTGATGTTTCGTATCATTTTGTGCATGATACTATTGCTCGTGGTGATATTATTGTGAGCAGTTAGCACTCATGATAATCCTGCAGATATGCTGACTAAGTCACTTCTTATAGCCAAGTTTGAGCATTGCTTGGACTTGGTCTGTGTTCATTGTTGAAGAATACCTTTTAAGGGATTTCGTGGAAGAGGTGGAGAACTTGTTTGTCGAGAATTCATGTCAAGGTGGAGATTGTTAAAGTTGTATGACCCGGATCCTGTTTGATCCTACCTGAAAAGTTTGAGGTGCAACTCACTTGTTAAAGAACTAAAATAGAGGTAAAATTGGGGATTTGTGGTGGGCTACGGCCTCAGGCCTCTACAGTACTGACATTGCCACCCAAGTTGAATCTGTATAGGACTATACTATTTTTTTTAGACGTTGATTACAAAAATTGTGCATAGCCGAAAACCTCTTGTGTTCTTAGTTTTTAACATTAATAAATTTCTTTTCCTTTGCCCGTGGTTTTTCCCGATAAAAGTTTTCCACGTAAAATCTGCGTGTTCTTATTTTCTTTCTTACTTCTTTGCAATAATTCCTACAATCATTTTTGACGTAAAGTACAACATAATGATATAACAATTACGTTTAAACTAGAAATTAATATAATTTTTTTAAAAGAAATGTTTATCGTATAATAAGGTTTGAAAATTTCGAAGCAATTGAAGTGGCAAATGAGACAACGGTTAATGAAGTTGAAGTATGCATCCCTAACAATGTTGTGAAAAAAATGGTTGGCTAAAAAAGAGAAGGGATATATTATAAAAATAGTAGTTTAATGAAGGCAAAGTAAGTGGAGATATCCACTAAAAATGAGAGGATCTCCCCGACATAGGCATGCGCATCATTTGTGGGACTTGTAACACATAAAAAGCTCTGCGGCTGTAATTATCACCCACTTTACTTTCCTTCTACTCATTGACTCAATTGTTCATCTTCCTTGAGCTTTATTTTTTCCTACATAAAATTTGACCTCAAATCTACTCATCACTACTTTTGACCTGAACACACTAAAATATTGGATTCAATGATGCCCCTCCCTCCACCATCCTTTTTCATGTGGTCAAATTTTCTATATCAAATTCATCAACAAAAGACATGATCTAGATACAATAAAAGTCTGACACCCAAAAAAGTGACACCAACATGACCCAAATCAAACAAATGTTTTACTTTTCCTTTTTCTTGCTATCATATATTATTTAATTTTGTTAGATGGAAAAGAAAGAGAGAGGAAGGTGGGAAACCGGTTTAAAGGATTAGCTAAAATCTATACCCACCTTTATTTTGGCGCCAATTTTGCATGAAGAAAAAAAGCATCATCATCCAAAGTTAGTTACCTATATTTTGTCTTCTTTGCATATATATTATTTTTTATTTGTCAAGAGACAACTATCAGAATTCAATACTAAAGTTTAGCATTTTGAATAATTTTATCATCACATATGCAAATATTATCTGTATAATGTTATATCATAATTGGATTAATTGAGTTTTGTTATCTGTAAATAATGATAAAAGTATTATGAAAGTCTTTATATTAGGAGTCAGATTACATTTTGTCTCTTCTACTAAAAAAATGAACAAATTAGTCCATGTGCTTTGTTAAAAACGGGCAAGGTTGCCAAAATAATCAAATGGTGGTACGTGGCATGCCACATGTACCTCATGTTTTAACAACAAAAATGAATGATTTTTTTTACTAAAGGACAATTTGTTTTCAATTTAACGTACAATTACTAGTTTACCCAATTTTTGAGTAGAGTGAGCAAAATGCAATCCAACCCCTAGTACAAGGGCCTCCATAATACTTTTACCTGTAAATATTATTTATGAGTCAATAATCTAAAGGAGTTAGTGGTTAAAGTTTTATGTTGACACCTTAAAGTCCAAAATTCAAATCTTGACAATGATATTCTCTCTTTTAATTTTGTAAAAAAAAAAACAAAAATTATATATGAATTCTCTCTAAAATTATATATATTATGAGTGTGATCCATGGAGATATAGGGAAGAAAATAAAGGAGGAACAAAATTTAGTGGGAAGCTAAATAATGAAATTATTATGATCATGGCATTGAAAGTGGGCAACAAAATGTTGAATTTAGTATTATTTGAAGATTCAAGTAGTTTAGAAGCAAAGGAAAATCAATTTTAAAAATAGGGATCTCATTGATTGGGGACCCTTGAGTAGATCAATTTTAATAAGAAACTTTTTTAATGAAAAATCGAGTGAAGGTTGCCCATTTTCAAACCCACATTTGAATGTGCAATATTTTACTATATAATTAATAAAACAATGAGAATTTGCGAAAGACGATTAACTAGAAAATTAGGAAATTGGATCCGTTTGGTTATCTTAATTTTATTTTTTTAAAAATATATTTTTATAAAAATTGAAAACTCATTTAATAAATAAAAATAAAACAATTTAAATTTTAACAAAGTTGGTATTGATATTGTTGCCAGTGCAAGATGACGTGAGTTTAAATGCATTGTAGCTCATTATACTCTTATTTAAAGGTTGGGAAGAGACTATAGGTAGTTTTAAGCATTGTATCAAAAAATTAAGACTATATGGTGATGCTACACTCATATAAAATAAAGTAAACAAATAAAAATAAAGTTTTGTTTCCGATAACAAAAACAAGTTATTTTAAATTTAAGAAATAAAAAAAAATTGCTTACATTTATATAGAGTTAAACCAAGTATTATGTTTAATATTTAAAAACTATTGAAAGAATATTGTATGTTTGGATAGATTATAATGCTAGTCACTCAACTATTAATAAGTTTTTTTATAATTATCTAATTATGAAAAGTTATAAAATGATCTTTCAACTATTTGTTTTTTTTTTTTGTTTTTTTTTGTCACTAAGGAAAGTTGATAGTGATAAATTTTAAAATTGGTACAATATCAACTTTAACCCTCAACATTTATACATTCTACAAATTTAGTCTTAATTCTAAAAAAATGAACCCTCAACTTTTACACATTGTGTATTAAATTATAATTTCATGTAAAAATAGGATAAAATTAGGTCATGTGTATACATCGAGGGTTAAATTTTTTAAAAATTATGACTAAATTAACACAATGTACATTGAGGGCTAAATTCATCTTTCCTTAACCATTTAATCATGAATGACTAAAGAAGAAAAAATCGAATAACTAAGTCACTATTTTATAACTTTTCAGGGTCAAGCGATTAAATTTTTTTAAAATAAATTGGATAACTATCAATATAATTTACCCTTTACACTTATATGAATTTTGATTTGCAAACAATTCATTTAAAGTTTTAAAAAAATATTTTCAGTTCTAAAATAGTAAAAATAATGAAAACAATTAATTATAAATTTGTAATTTACAACTATTTCCATTTATAAAAAAGAAAAGAAAAGTGAAATTGGCTCTAAACCAGACAGCGCCTTAATTTGCATGACATAGCCGCCTGCACTGTTGGGATTTGCTTTTGCCATTGCCTGGACCAAGTCAATGCCAACTTCTTTTTTTCTGTTAATTTAGAGGTACGTTTGACCCTATTTAGTGAGGCACATGGGTTAATAATATAACTAGCTTAACACCAACAACATATAGATATCTCTTAATATACATTTTATTCCTTTCGCACCACTATTTGTCTTTTTATTTTTATTTTTTATTCACAACTTCAACAGCTGTTTGATAAAATTATTAAGGAAAAAGAAATGAAGATACATGTATCCAAAATTTAACATTAACAATTATATCTTAAGTCAAATGATTTTGATAAAAAGACAAAAATTTGAGAATGCATACAAAAACCATGCATCTTTCTTGTTCTTATGACATTGTGCTTTTTAATTCAATCAAAATTATTACTCTGACAAACAACAGGAGTAGGAGTAGGAGTAGGAGTAGGAGAAAGGGATCTTCTCCTATTCATAAAAGAAACAAAAAAAAGTAGTTAAACGGCGTGGTTTTGACTTTTGGGGTCCAAATCAAACACAATTTGGAAAATGTCAATTCTACCCGCATTAAAATAATGAATGCCAAAGGAAAAACAACTCCCACGAAATATATTAATTACTGCATGTCATAACTGAACCGAACCAAATTAATTAACAACCGCCCTATGATTGTGCCAAGTGGAAAATATCTCCTTGGACCACCCCACACAAAAGCTAGCCAACCCATCATTTTCAATTAACATTTTAACTACTTCAAATATTAATTAATTAACTCATTTACGAAAAAACAAAGGGAACTAATCGTCGTTTCCTTTTTATCATCTTCTCTAGATCCCTTTACCTCTCCAACAAATACTTTCAAACACCAAAGACAAAAATTAAGGCTTCAGTTTTCTAAAGTCTAAAGAAGATTATTATTATTTTTTAAAATTTTCAGTTTGGCTTTTTGCAGATTCAAATGGTTGTGGGAGAGATTTAAAATCCTACACTGTTTGGGGGAAAGAGACAGAGAGGTAGGCTTGCTCTGCTATGGGTCTTTGCACTTCCAAACCATCCTCAAACCCTTCTTTTCCTCCTGATTCAAGGAATACTCCTATCCATCCCCGGAAAAAAGATATCAACCATAAGTCTAACTCGGTTCCAGCTTCGCCTTTGCCTGATGTAGTAAATGGTAACCACAACCACAACTTAGATCAAGCTAAAGGAACAGAAGAAAAGGAAAGTTCGAATTCCAACAATGAAGGCAAGAAGTCGCCCTTTTTTCCGTTTTATAGTCCTAGTCCAGCTCACTACTTGTTCTCCAAGAAGTCTCCGGCGAGATCTTCGGCCAATTCCACTCCGAAACGGTTTTTCAGGAAGCCGTTCCCTCCGCCTTCTCCGGCCAAGCATATTAGGGCAGTTCTTGCTCGACGGCACGGGTCTGTGAAGCCGAATGAGTCCGCCATACCGGAAGGAAGTGAGGCGGACGGTGATGGTGCGGCGGGAGCCACCGGTGCTGGACTGGATAAGAGCTTCGGCTTTTCGAAGCATTTTGGGAGCAAGTATGAGCTTGGAGAAGAGGTAGGGAGAGGCCATTTCGGTTACACTTGTGCGGCGAAGTTTAAGAAAGGAGAGCTTAAAGGGCAGCAAGTTGCCGTTAAAGTGATACCTAAAGCGAAGGTTTCTTTTTAATTTTTGTTTTGTTGTTATCATTATTGTTATCTTTTTGAACTTTGCTCTTTTTGTTTAAAGGTGTCGAAGCCGTCGTGAATTATATTACTAATACACTCGGGAATGAAAATAAATAAATTTTGAATTGACTCAAAATTTTAACAGAGTGTAATAGAGTTCAATTCCGAATGCAGCGATTCCTATCCTATAATTGTTGATACTT
Source organism: Gossypium anomalum (assembly GCA_025698475.1). Classification (NCBI taxonomy): domain Eukaryota; kingdom Viridiplantae; phylum Streptophyta; class Magnoliopsida; order Malvales; family Malvaceae; genus Gossypium; species Gossypium anomalum. Next base: position 27,807,955 of record CM046966.1, read on the forward strand.
AATTATTTCCTCAAACGTGTTTAGTATTGGTCTCAAATCTTGCCTTATGAAAGCAGAGCAATTTTATTTCTGGGTAGTCGCCATTTTGTGCCCTTAAACTGAAATGTCATGATGATCGCCTTTTGTTTTTTTTTCTCATGGTTGATCTTGTTGTTTGTTGATAGATGACTACAGCGATCGCCATTGAGGATGTTAGAAGGGAGGTAAAGATATTGAGAGCTCTGTCTGGACATAACAATCTAGTACAATTCTATGATGCCTACGAGGACCACGATAATGTATATGTAGTAATGGAGTAAGTATATGATAAAAAATATGATTGGATTTAACAATTGTGTTTGTTTCTTTTTTTATGACTGTCACATGTGGTTTATTGCATCTAATAAGTTACAATTACTTCGCTCAGATTATGTGAAGGAGGCGAACTCTTGGACAGAATTCTTTCCAGGTATTTCTTCTAATAATAGGTGCTGTGGAGTTCTTTTATACCGACTGACACATTGTAGGAGATTGAGGACGGATGAAAGTTGGGATTTGATTACTTATGAAGTCTGATTCTATTCATGCAGGGGTGGAAAATACACTGAGGATGATGCAAAAGATGTGATGATTCAGATACTTAATGTAGTTTCCTTTTGCCATCTGCAGGGTGTTGTGCACCGTGATCTTAAACCTGAGGTGAAATATATTTCCAGGTTTTCTGAAATTGGTTTTTGAGTTATATTTCACGGTTTTGGGGTCCAATCTAATATTTCTGAGGTGCGTTTAAGGGCTTTCCATGGGGATAACTGGGGTTAAATATCCTGTTAAGCAATAACATTTGTGAACAAGCACCTATGGCTGGCATAAGGCTGCTGCTTGTTCTCTTGGTTGTGCTCCATTCTGTTATATTCTATTTTTCTCTTCTTAGCCGCAGAAGGTTTTAGTAGTTGGATTATAAAAGATTTGGCCATGTGCTTGTTCTAAGTATAGCTATTTTCTGCATCAGAATTTCTTGTTTACATCAAAGGATGAAAATTCACAATTGAAGGCCATAGATTTTGGCTTGTCAGATTTTGTGAAACCAGGTTTGTACTCAATTTTCTATTAGTTGATTTATGTGTTTTATTCATTTGATTGATTTGTTAATATGTTTCTTGGCTTTTTTCCATTTGCAGATGAAAGGCTTAATGACATCGTTGGTAGTGCATACTATGTAGCACCAGAAGTTCTACATAGGTCTTACAGTACAGAAGCAGACGTCTGGAGTATAGGTGTGATTGCGTATATTTTGTTGTGTGGTAGTCGGCCATTTTGGGCCCGAACAGAGTCTGGGATTTTTTGGGCTATTCTAAAAGCTGATCCAAGTTTTGATGAAGCACCCTGGCCAGCTCTATCTTCTGAGGCAAGGGATTTTGTGAAACGCTTACTGAACAAGGACCCAAGGAAAAGACTGACTGCAGCCCAAGCCTTGAGTGAGTGCCTCATCTACCTTACAAGTTCATCATTCTTATGTTCTTGAAATTTTACTCACAATTGTTTACTTCAGGTCATCCCTGGATAAAAAATTATAATGATGTGAAAGTACCTTTGGATTTACTTATATTCAAACTCATGAAGGCTTACCTGCGCTCTTCATCTCTTCGGAAAGCTGCATTAAGGGTGTGTATATGGTGATATGTCTCAGCACTATTCTGTATATCTTATTCTTGGTGTGTTTGTAGACTGGTAGGAAACACCTGTGTTTCGGTGTGCAGAAAGTGCATCTTAGGCACTGTGTTAAATTTTTGGTCAGAACAGCTCAAGTGAATCTGGGGCCAATTTTAGACAGCTGTTTTATGTGGTTAACATGGGTTGGTTTATGCCACTACCAATTTGAGGATTGATATGAACCCCCTAGTGTGTTCTGTATTGGAGCTAAATACTTATCTGAGGTCACAAAACGTGTGTGACTTGTAAATTTTTTTAGCAGTCTCTAAAACAGTTAATGCCTGTGCCAGTTGTGAAGTGAGGGTTTATTTTTTTTATTTTTTTAATATTGTTCTTGAAGCCTCCACTTGTTGAGCCTAAACCTAATAGGTTTCATAATTCAGTTTCCTTTTTGTGCATGTGATTTATAGCCCCCGAAATTTTCAATTTGCTTAATTCTGTTTTTGTTGGTATTTTTCCAGGCACTGTCTAAAACTTTGACTGTGGACGAGCTATTTTACTTGAAGGAGCAGTTTGCACTATTGGAACCAAACAAAAATGGAACTGTAAGCTTGGAAAATATTAAAGTGGTCAGTATTTTTCCCATTGTCCTGAAATTTTTTGTCAGCTCTCTTGTGATTAATCATCAAAAGCTCGTGTGCCCTGGTCAGGCCCTGATGAAAAATGCAACAGATGCTATGAAGGAGTCTCGCATCCCTGAATTTCTAGCATCCGTAGGTTCTTCCTCTGTTAATTGTTGTGGCAATAAATATGTTCAGGTTTTCTGAATTTCTATTTTTGTATGCTTTTTTCCTTATGTTGTAGCTCAGTGCACTTCAATACAGAAGGATGGACTTTGATGAATTCTGTGCAGCTGCATTAAGTGTTCATCAGCTGGAGGCTCTTGATCGATGGGAACAACATGCTCGTTGTGCCTATGAGCTTTTTGAGAAGGTTGGAAATAGAGCTATTGTCATTGATGAGTTAGCTTCGGTATGTTGATCTGCTCTTGCTTAGCCCTGGGAATGTGTTTCATATGTTTCCAATTTAGTTGATTATTTTCTAATATTACCAGTTTTAAAATTATGCTATAAAAGATAATGAGGGTATGTTGACAGGCATGGAAAACTTATAAAAGTCGTATTTATGATATTTATGTTCCGGTCCTTCACTGGAATTCTGGATTTATTGTGTTATTACTAATAGAATAGCGATTTAAGGAGTATTTATATCACTTTACTGGGCATTTAAACCTCTTTTATTTGGGGAAAATGTTTTCACCTACGATTGATGTTTTATCGTAGCTTCTTTTTATTTAGATTTCTATAAATTTAATAAAAGGTTTTGCTAATTAATTTTCAATCCTTGAACTTAGTATATCATTTATAATAAAAAAAACTGTATCAAATACAGCTATTGACAACTTTCTTACTTATTTCCCATACATTGGATGAAGATACTAGCTTTTATAATTACTTTAAAAGGATATCTTTACTGCAAATTCGAGTCTCTATGTTGATCTTTTTTCTTCGTTTTGCTGTGCTGCGATGCTGTAAGCTGTGGAGCAACAAAAACCTGGACTAATTCCCTAGCATTTTGATGATGACTTTTCAGGAACTCGGACTGAGCCCATCCGTGCCTGTCCATGCTGTCCTCCATGACTGGATTCGGCATACCGATGGGAAGCTAAGTTTTCTTGGATTCATTAAATTATTGCACGGTGTATCTAGCCGAACCTTTGCAAAAGCTCAATAGAAGTTGTAAAACATCTGCAAGAGCTCAAAGAATTGCATCTTAGTTTTAGCCTGAATATGATACTGGTGTAAGGAATGTTGCCACGCAATTGACAGCCCTGGTGGTTTGGTTTTGGCTATTTCATTTGTCTGGCACAAGCTTTTATTAAAAAAAAAAAAAAAAACAAGTGATTGAAGCCATGAAACTGGTGCATCTGCAATTTAACATGGGACAAAAGTGTAAGAATTTTATGTTTTCAACTGTAAAGTTGTAGTTAAAGAAAATGTGTTCATTGGTAGCAATTGAGAATATTCTTAACTGGTTACAAGAGTATTATAATCTGACATATTTCCGCCAACCTCATCAGACCATGATTGCCTCTCTATCATCATTGTCGTCATCGTCTTCGCTTGTGTTCTATACTTTGTAATGAAAAGTTCTTCCCTGTAAACCTGTCTGCCTTCGCTTCAAATTAAGATTCCAGTTGGTAAATTTTATTGGCAACAAAAAATAACATAAAAATAATTCAAGAGGTTGATGAGTAGACGGTGAAAATGTGAAATCTTCTAAAACAATGGTGGGTTCAATTGTAAAAGTGATTTCCATAGAACAAAATTATCATTATCACCATTCTAAAGAAAGAAATTCGTGCTTTTGAAGTTAGTCAGCTTAACTACTAAATTGGCATTCAAATTGTATCTTTTTTCCACTTAGGCAACTAAAAAGGTTTTTTAATAAAAAAATTGTATTTAAGTTATCAATTTTATCTCAATTTTTTTGAAAAAAATGCATGTCTAGTAAGAAACACCACGAACGTATTGGTTATGGATACAAGGAGATGAAATTAATAATTTAGTAACTATTTTGACACAATATATATATATATATATATATATATATATAGCTAAGTGGAAAAAAGTGGTATTGTTTGAGGACCAAATTATCAATTAAGCCAAATTAATTAGGGAGACTTTGTAAGAAAGATTGTCACGAACAGGCCCTGATGTACGTGCAACCTTGGGCAGGAGATTCTTGCAATTTACATGGACGGTATGGAGAGGCAGAAATGCTACTACTGTATAAAGGATGACGATGAAGGTAACAGTCCCTTTCTGAGGCAACATAAATTCAGACCGGCGGCAGGCATTTTGGACAATAACTGAAGATCATGGAACCCTGGGCAGGCGGGTAACGTACCCTACCAAGGAAGTCTTGAAGCCATGAAATGAAAGACCAATCCTTCCCCATAATGGGAAGAGAAGACAGTTTGCAAGCACTCTTTCTCAGGAGATTTCTTGGTAACTCTATATTATATCTCATGAATTGGGACTAACGATTATAGCATGAGAGCGAGCAATGCAAATAAAACAGAAACAATTATGGGCCAAACTACCTTAAGGTTACTATTTTTACATAATACTTACATAATAGCCGCGTCATTTTAATTAATGAATTTAAAAAAGATTGCTTGAGTTATGTTGAAATTTCAAATTTTGAATAGTATAAAATTGAAAATGATCTAATTGGAGAATAAGAGCTAAATCAACAACTTATGCATAATATATAAATAATAAAATTTGACTTAACAAATTTATATGCTACTCCTTGAGTCAAGACTAAAATTTTAAATTTTGAAAAATACATTAATTAAGTCTAGAACCTATACATAGTATAGTGACTAATAACAAAATTTGATGGTTGTATTCCTATAAAAATAGTTTAAAAACGATCTCTCTTATAATGCTGAAATACATATAGAAGAATGAAATGGGGTGACAAATTTTGCTCATTTTGTAATGTCAACCAACACCTATTATTTGCTCCTCGGTTTCATGAGCAGAGCAATCTACAGCAACTTAATTCTAATATCATGGGTTGCGGATCAAAACTCGTGACAAATGCGCAAAGAATGTTTCATAGAGGACAACTGATTAAATGTGGCTCATTTGACCTGCTTGAACTGTCTTGACTCGTGAAACATATGAAGAAGCCCATATACTTGAAGCTTTGGTGGCCCAGTGAAACACTTTAGTAAAACTAGAGCTATCAGGGCAATTATTGTAAATCCTAAAAGATAAAAATGTATAGAGTTTAAATCACTTAGGACCCTTATCTTGTAGATAGGCTCTAATCTCAACTGTCGATGTAACTCAATCTATACTGTTGGAATTAGGGAACTCAACTATAAATAGAGGTCTTCCCTCTCATTTGTTATCACTCAGTTGTAATCCTTCATGGTAATTGAAAACTATTGAAAGCATTTACTTACACACCTTGTGTGCATTGCTTTCTTGTGACATTTTTTGTTCATTCATTTTGAGTTGCTTCCACTTTATTTTCAATGTCTTAAAGAATTTTTATCAAGAATTCTCATTTTACGAGAGTTAAGTTAACTTAGATGAATTTGAACCCAAAAAATCGCCTAAGGCTGTACGAATTACAATACTAAAGTTCTAGCCCCGTAACATTAAGGGTTGGATAAAAAGGTGGATTTTGAAGATACCTAGAGAAAAGGTATTGATTACACTAGAATCTTTTTGTAACACCTCTAACCCGTATTCGTCGCTAGAATAGGGGTATGGAGCATTACTATAATTAAAAAAATACATTTCCAAACATTATATTAATCACAGCATAATCCATTCATACACATGCAAATCGTCTTTTATTTGAGCCATCGAGGCCCTAAAAATGCTTTAGAAACAATTTGGGACTAAATCGGGAAAATTTGAAATATTGAGGAAAAAGTTAGAAAAATTTAAATTGTAGGTGTCACACGGCTGTGTAAATTCGAAATAGGGACACACGACCGTGTCCTAGTCCATGTCTGTGCCCGTGTAACTTTTTGACTTGGGTCACACGGCTAAACCACACGCCTATGTGTCAGGCCGTGTAACTTTCGAAAAGCAACCTTTAAAACCTACAAGGGACACACGGCCATGTCGTATGGTCGTGTGTCACACACGGCTGAGACACACGCCCGTGTCTGAGGACGTGTGGACAAGAAAGTGGCCAAAATCAAGTCATTTCTTTCACCCATTTAAGCATGAACCTATAAACAACTTGTACATTTAACCAAGACCTTAAAACATACCCAAATCATGCATAATAATACCAATTCAATAGGCTATTTAACCATCCAACCAATATGCCATATAGGCACCTCAAACATAAACAATCAAATATACCCAACCATAAGCATAATTGACCATATTCATACCAAAACACATAGCTCATAACCATCTTAAAGCATAACCTAACATGGCCATAATATAAACATATCATCATATACCAAATTAGTCATTCCATCGTGCGTCAACTTAGCCATAATAACACCAACCATCAAGGCATCAAAGTACCAAAAGTGTCACAAATTCAAGGTAACTTTTACATGCCATATAAATCAACTAAACCTTATACATAAGTTCACCTATACATGCCATTATAACCTTGACCAAAATATCAAAATCTACCGATATAATTACTGGATAGTGTGATAGATCTCCGACGAGCTTCCAAACCGATCGAGCTTCTGATAATCTGTAAAGTAAAGGAAAGTAATTACGTAAGCAATGAATGCTTAGTAAGCTCGTATAAACTTAAACATAACCTTTCATTTCAATAATAAACTTTATAGGATAAATATAAACTTAAACCAATGCCACATGATTTATCAAACTATATGACCATTAACTCACAAATGAGTAAGTTCATCAACATCACATGCACTTTTCATTCCTAGCATAATAGGATTTTATAAGACATATTACACAATCATTAACCTTTTCATAAGACTATAAACCATTCTATTTACTTACTTTAACTTCCACTTACTTAGCATAAGCTTAAATAACATTATCAATTCATGAATTAGTGCATTTATTTATGACATTGGTAAACTCATCAATAGCATAAGTAAATTTCTCATATATAAGTAAACCATTCAACTCATCAATCCTTTTATCAACATATTACATCTCAATTTTGAACTTACCATTTCATTGCCTTTTCTTACCTGTTTCATTTGCATAATACAAGACATAAACATAAACATCAACCATAACCACAAGCTTGACACAAGCCTAAACATCATCATCAATAAATAAGTTAGTGCATTTATACATAACTCTTTTGGAATCAACCACATGATAAACCATTTCATTAGGGAATAACTCTTTTGATTCATACTACCTTTTCATGAACAAGCATATTGTCATTTGAACACTTACCATTTCAATATATATCGTTAAGATTAAGCATGATATAATCTAACCATAAGCTTGGCACAAGCCTAAGTCCCATCCACCACACATGTTATCATATTCAAACATATTTCACATGAATTTAACATAGGTAAGCCATTACACATGAACTTAATTTATTTGAGTTAATTTATTTGAGTTCATCATTTTACCTTAACATATCATACTTTCAATGAAACTTAATTATACATACTTTGGTCAATATCATTTCATACCTTTCCATAATTTCATAACATAGTCGATTGGAACACTTACTGTTCTTTCCCTTTACATGCCTATTGAACCACTTAGAATAATACCAGATACGCAGGAAAGCTCACACAAAGTGTGCTAAACATATGGTCAAAACCATTCCTTTTCCTTTTCCTTTACATCATTGCTTACTCGAGCCGTAAATGGGTCTGCTCACACAAGCTGATAGTCGAAATGTAGCTACACGATGCAGCTCACACAAGCCGACAAGTATCCGCAACAAATACCGAAACTCAACCATCGGTAGGACATTCAGGACCAACACTCGAAGCATGGTAACCCTAATGACATGTCATTTGTATCCTATATATTTCTAAGGTTCAAACAGGGCTCAATAGTCGTCGAAACGTCGTTGGATTTTCATCATTTCTTTATATGATAAATTGCATAATAAAACATAATATACATATATATATTGATTCATTTACATTATAACAACACATTAAACATTCAATTTAATTAACATTTAGGTGATTATAGTTCATACGAACTTGGCTAAATTGCAAAAATGATAAAGTACAGAGGCTGTTTGGTAATTTTCCCTTCTCCTTGATTTTCCACTTGTTTTTGACCTAAATTAATAATTTCATTAAATTCATTAATTTAGATAGCAAAATCACTCCATTTTATACAATTTAGTCCTTTTTAAAATTTTTATAGAATTACCCTAAACTTTTCATTTTTATTCAATTTAGTCCTTACATCCTAATCTGCAAATAAACCAATTTTATTGAAACTTAATACCAACCGTATGTTACTAGCATCCAATACAGCCCAAATTTGTAACAATTTCAAATCTAATCCTTGTCTTTTTACTATTTCAACAATTTAATCTCCAATCGTTAATTTCATCAAAATCACTTAATAAAATACTTATAAATAATAACTAATACCTCAAATTCATTATTTAACATCTAAAATCACAAATATTCATCAATGACAACATTCAAAATGTAACGACCCAAAATCCGTGGGCATCGGAAAAGTGTGTTATCGGGCCTCCGTCTTAGTGAAATAAGTCCAAAAATAATTATTAAAAATATTTATGAGCCTAGTGGTGTGTCTAATTAGGTTTTAATTAGGTGAATTTAGCTTAATTTAGAGTAATTAGTAAAAAGGATTAAATTGAATAAAGGGTAAAAGTTTAATTCTAAAGTAATAGAAAATAAAAAGGATTAAAATGGTAATTAAATCATTTACAAAAGTTGAGGCGACACATATGTATTAGAATCTAAGATTTTATTTGGGTTATATTTAAATATTATATATAATTATTATAATTATTAATTAACATTATGGTTTTATATTAGATTATTATTATTAGTATTATTATTAAATAAATTAAATAGTAGATAATTCTACGGTAATAAAAATATACATGTGTAAAAATTATATTGGTACATTTGTAATTTAAATACTCAAATTACTTATAATTTAAGTATAAAGATATTTTATAATAATTAATTGTATTAATTATATTATGAGATTTTTATATAATAAATAAATTAAAGTTATGACAAATGTATGAGGATGATAGGGTACAAATGTAATAATGTGTATGTCTACAAATGTAATATATGTAATTGATATTAAAATAGATATTTATTAATTATTATTATATTAACGATATTTATTAAATTAAATAAATAAATTATGAGATTTTTGTTTGATAAACAAATTAAATATTGACAATTTTTAATAAAATTATTGATACAAATGTAGAAATATAAGTGTGACCAAATGTAATACTAATATTTATTTTTAAATAGATATTTATTGAGTTAATTAAATAAAAAGTAAAGGAAAAATAAAAGAGAAATAAAGAAACAAAAGAGAATAGAAACATAATTGAAAACGGGAAGCAGGGGAGAAAAAGAGAAAGAAAAAGGGAAAGAAAAATAAAAGAGAAAACTGAGGATTTGAAGCTTGAAGCTTTGATTGGTAAGTTAATTAAGTCCTTTCTAGTTAATCTTGATGTTTTAGAAGTTCTAAACAATGTTTTATTGAAATTAAGTTGATATTTCAAGAGTTCATGGATTTTCAAGTAGGGTTTATGTTGAACAAATGATGAAATTGGGGGTTTATTTGATAGAAATTTTGATTGGAATTGAATAAAGGATTGAATTGTAAACTAAGCTATAAGTTTCGAGTTTTAGGGATTAAATTGAAATAAATTTGAAATTATGAGAATATGATAAAAATTAAATAGTTAAATGTGAGTTTGGCAAGAAATTGAGTAGCAAAAAGGTATGAATTGAGAAAGAAAAATATATAGGTTTAGTTAGGATTAAATTGGAATTAAAGTAAAAATTAGATAAAAATTTCAGCAATTAAATTGTGTTGTATTAATGATTGTGAAATTATTTTAATTGTTCGTAGCTAATATCGAGCCTGAAGATCGACCCAAAAAGGAAAAGGAAAGATCGATCGTCAGATTAAATCAAAGAGAATTACGTTTGTATCACTATAACTCATGCTTTATAATTAATATGTGTTTAATTTAATATGTATGTGTGGTAAGTATTTAATGAACTAATAAAATTTGTGATTGGGTATTAAAATTGAGATTGATACTGAACTGAATTATGGGATACTGAATATTAAAAATGATTTGAATACCCTATTAACTAGTCAGACTAGTTAGATATAGTTGGCATGCCATAGGATATGGAAGAGTACGGGATTTTGTCGAAACTCGGTCGTGCACTTATGTGTGACTCACATTCTTCGTTACCATTATCGTTTTTATTTGACACTTTGTGTGTCAAATCACATTATCGTTCTTATTCAGATTCACATTTTGTGTGTTGAATCTTTATTCTTTTTATGTGTCGTATTGGTGTGTTGGTTGGAATCCGTGTATCCGCCGAGTCCGAGTCAAGTTAATAGGGACAAATGAAGTAAATCTACTGATAAAACTAAATTTGAATGATATGACATATGTGAAAGGTGAGAATTGAAATAAAGAAATGAGAATGGTATATATGTAATCAAATGATAACATAAAAAGATTGAATTGTTCATTAAATGATGATAATTGTAATGTAGAAGTATGTGTATTATTTAATGTATTTAATTATAAATTGAGTTATAGTGATACCACTGAGTATATGCATACTCAGCGTATGGTTGTTTCCGTGTGCAGGTTGTAGAAGTCAAGTACTGAACCAGCATCCAAAGCCAGACCCGACTTCAACAAGCTTTTGGTGATGAATATTTTCTTTTGGCAATGTGGCATGTACATAGGATATGTATAAAGGTTATTATGTTTCGAATATAAATGGTTAAAAAATGTTAGTAATACAAGTCTAAGAATTATAATGAAAAAGTTTATCCATTTCAATTTAATTAGTACAATGATAAATTTAAATTGATATTATATTGATTGAGTTTGATTAGAAGGTATTTAGAATAGAAAATGAGTATGTGAAATGAGTTGGTTGAATTGGTTATGTTTGAAATGAATACGGTTTTAATTGAAGGGGGTTTTATGTAAAAATAAGCGAAAATGCTGTCGAAATTAAAAAAAAAAGGAGCACATGAATGAATCTCGTTTCACTTTTAATACATGTTTAGACTTCGAAAGTTCATTATAAGGACTTAGTTATTAAATTATATTATGAATGTTATTTTATTTGTAAATTATTCGTAAGTTGTTTGATATGTCTTGTAATGCCTCATAACTCTGTTTCGGCGATGGTTCAGGGTTAGGGGGTGTTACACAAAATCTCTAAAAATTTCAAAAACAAAGGTACGGGCTAGATAGACCTAGTTGCAATGATCTCAAAAACATAAAAATTATTAATAACAGGTGAAAAATGACTTACCATGCATAATTTGAAGCATGACCAAACCTTGGTTATTCTTGCCATGGAGTATTCAGTGAAGAACCAAGCAAATGGAGAAGAAAACTTTTATGTTTTCTTATTTTATTAACCTCTCATTCTTTAATTTAATAATAAAATAACATATATACCATTAAAATTAAAAGAAAAATCGTACGACTATTTTAAGGATGATTTATTTATCCATTAAGACTATTCAATTGTAATTAATTAGTTAAATAATACCTTTAAACTAATAGTGATTGACTTTTTTAACATTTATGATTTAGTCCCTTTTAATTAATTAATTATCTAAACATTAAAATTTTTCAACATAACTTTAATACAGCCTTTATAATACTCTGTAAATATTTATGAAAATATTTACGACTTGATTTATAGAAACGAGGTCCCGATACCTCAATTTCTAAAACCACTTAACTTTAAGGTCTTACCACTTGACCTTAATTAATCATTCATATAACTTAAATTACTATATCAAAAACCTTTTTAAAATCATATTTGACTCGTAAATATTAAATAATAATATTTATGAACTTACTCATCGAATTTATGGCCCTAAAACCTCTATTTCCGACACCACTAAAAAACAGACTGTTACACTTTTTCTCCAGTTTCCTCAATAGAATTATTATGAAATTAACAACTTATTTTAATCCTTAAGTTATTTGATGGATGTCAAAACTACTTTCTTAAATGAAGATCTTGTTTAGGAGGTTTTATGTAACAATAAAGAATTTTGTGGTGCTTGAAAAGCAAAACATGGAGTTTAAAATTAATAAACCAAATTATAGATTAAAACATGACTCATGTCAATGACATTTAAGATTACTTTAAATTGTTACTTCTTTGTATTTTGAGGAAAACACCATTAATTCTTGTCTTTTACCTTAAGGTTAGTGGAAGTTGATTATTATTTTTTTTTAATTTTATATGTTGATGAAATCTTACTTGCAAGTAATGACTTAAAAAGTTATTTGTGGAAGTGAAAAATATACTTTCTCAAGATTTTGTCATAAAGGATGTTAGTGAAGCAAATTTTATTTCAAGAATGGAATTTTATTGCAATCTTTTTATGCCAACTCCTGTGTTGTATCTTTTTAAACTACTAATTAAAGGATTACGGCATGTTTGAATGTGATGAGTTAGGGAAAGTATTTGTATGATATATTCCAATTCTCTTTAATTGATATGAAGTGTTGCTGTACTTTATGAATGAGATCATATAAAAATATGCGTTTCAAGGTTATACAACATGTTTGATGGATTGTTGTACCAAAAAGAACAAAGGTGCTGGCTACAGTTTAAAATTCATGTCCATGAAGGTTTTACGTGCATATTAGTATTTGTATATTAAATTACAAAATTTGCCTTCTTTCTAATATAAACTAATAAAAATAAAAATAGTTAAATGAATAATTGAGCATCAGAGTCTCAAAACTCCGAACAACAATTACTACATGAAGACAGCTAAGTTGATACTTTAGAATTGCCCTTTGCTTTGATTAGCTTTGCTTTTCCTATTTATTTATTGATTGATTAAAGCCGTATTTTTGCTTTTACTTCAACCGAAAAAGAAAGAAACCCAATTATTGCTCCAAAGAACTGACTTCTCTAACCAACTTGACTTGATTTAACGCACCAATTAAATAGCCCAATTAGTAGCCACTAACCATCATTAACATTAATAAATGCTTTTCCTTAATTATATTAAATTATTTTTTTAACTTTTTACCACTATAGTATTTTCAATCGTTAAGAGACTTTTTTGTTTTAATTTTAACAAGATGTTAATTTTCAAGAATAATTTTGTTAATGCCAATTGCATGTTATAGATTGAATCATGTTTGATATTAGTCAATAAAATATTCTTCTCAAGACTTTTAATTTGAATTAAAGAGATTCTCTTTCTAAAAGAGTTATACTCTAAAAAGATCTCTATATATTTAATTAATTATTGAAGACTTATTTGAGCATAATTTAAGGGAATTGAAATTATCACATGCTGAAGTTGTGTATTTAAGAAGGCTTGTTTATTTTATTATCTGCAACAATGAGAAAGCACTTGCTCATCTTTAAAAACTTGTTTTAGTGCAATTTATTTGAAGACAAAATGTTTTTTGTATTTAGTTTGTAATTAAGTTTTCAAGAGGAAAGTCTTATTGAGGAGAGTGATCAATTGATTTATAAAAACGAGGCTGTAACTTGGTGAGCGAGCTAGCTGAACTTAAATTGCATCTTGTACTACAGATTGACAGTGGATTACTCTCTAGGAAATGCCTTACAGGTGTAGGAAGTTCTTTTGAACTATGTAACCAATTTTTGTGTCCATCTTTGTTTTTACACTTTTGACTGTTACTCAGTTGCAATTGATAGAAAAATTCATCAAACTCTCAAAATCTAAAAAAAAGTGTGTTTATTTTTTAACTAAATGATTTCGACATCTATAAATGTCAAGGTAGAAGAATAATTTAAGCTGAACCTCATAAGTGTGTTTTTTCACAATGTTTTCGGACAATGGCATTTCCTTGACCTCAACACTGGTGTTGAGGTCTTGGCCAGTTTAGCTTATAAATGCACTCAAAAACCCATCCTTTACTTAAATCTACTAACTCAATGTTAGGTAAAAACTAGCAGTTAGCTGGTTTGTCAAGTCAGGTAGTCTATTAGTAGTTAGCTGAAGTCAGTTGGTTGTTAGCTAGGTAGTTATTACTCTGTTATGATAATTACTACTCAATGTTGTATAAAAAGGTGCTAATGACTTGTGCTAATCAAGATGAGAAAATGATTTATTTCTTTATATAAGTTTTTGTCATTTGCTGTTATGGTATCAGAGCTGAATCCTTTTGCTTTCGCGTCGTAAAATGTTGCTACCTTGATTGATGATACGAACTTTTTAGCATGAAAGCAACATGTTCTGGTTGTGGTCAAGACTCATCGTCTCCAGTGTTATCTCGATGGTACAGTGGTTGTTCCCCCTTTAATAGTTGCTGATGATGATGGATCGTTAGTTGAAAATCTTGCATTTGTGCAGTATAAGCAGTAGGATTCTACAATTTCTGCGTAGCTCTTATCACATTAAGTCCTTCCTTGCACAACAGATTAATTAGTGATTCTTATTTTGCATCTATGTTGTGGCCTGCGTTGAATAGGATTTTTAGGAGTCAGTTGACAACAAAAACCATGAAGTGTAACATCCCGATTTTGGGCCTAGTTAAAATAGTGATTTTGAGACCACAAATCCGAAGTGGAAATAATTATTTTTTGAATGTGTTGAGGTCTGTAGCGACGTAAAAATTTTGGTTTTCGGTCGCTAATTGTGGCGATCTAGTGAAAAAGTTTGAAAATTGAAGTTCGATTTTGAAATAAAAAGGGAGTCGCCACCGATCCTTTTTCCTAGGTGTGATCGGACACCTATTAAATTTCTTTTTTAAAAAGAAGGCTGAGTTTAGGGTATACGTTAAAAGCCAGAGAAAAATTAGGGTTCGGGAGTCATTTATGCGCGAGGAAGGTATTAGCACCCTCGCGACGCCCAAAAATTGGTATCTCATAAACACGTGTTGTCTTGATTTTCAAAAATACGAGTTCAATTTAAATCTCAATCGTGATCCGATAAAAAAAGCGAAAACTTTCGATTCTGTTTTTTGAAAAGGATATACCGTTTTAACACGAAATGACAAAATTCCATCCAACATAGCGATGAAATCCATGGTTTAATGCTAAATCGGTATATTGCCTTATGTATTGAAATTTATTAGAAAAAGATTTTCCTTTAAACGTAAAACAAATTGGTATGAAATAAAAATAAATAAAAGACAGGTCTAGAAGTACATTGAGACAAATATAAGTATGACAATAATATTATAAGCACTAAACATGATAAAACTAATAATGTTGCCTATATACGTACACATATATATATATATATTAAAATTTAAACATAATGTTAATATTATAAAGTATGTACATGGATGATGTTAAAAATACATACATGATATATACATAAATAAAATGAACATTGAAAAATATACATACGTGGCATATATGATAAATATATACATAACAATATATAAAACAAAATAATAGGTGATAATAATGAAAATAATAGGTGAAATAAATAATATAATGATATACGAAAATAAATACATAAATAAAATGAACATTGAAAAATATACATACGTGGCATATATGATAAATATATACATACTAAAAGAAATACATGAATAACATAATTTTAAATATATAAAATATAATAAAAAATAAAAAATAAAAAAATAAAAAATAATGAAGACATGAGTAAAATAATATACATAATAATAAGAAAATAATATATTTATAATAAATACTTGAAAACATCTATATGTATATATATGTGTAATAATGAAAATAATAAATATAATAATAGTGAAAATAATAAATGTAATAATAGAAACGATATATAAAAGTATATATATATATATATATATGTATATATATACACTAATATTAATAATAAATATAATATTATAATACTAATAATAACAATATGAAATTAAAGTAACTAAAACTAATATTATATATAATTATATACGTATATAAATACACATTAACATATAAAAATAATAATAATAATAATAATAATAATAATAATAATAATAATAATAATAATAATATATTGATAATACTAATAATACATTAGAAATAATAATAATAATATTTAATAAAGAAACAAAAATAAATAGGAAAGGACTAATATTGAATTAATAACAAAGTTTTGAAGTAATTTAAAAGGAAATAAAATGAAAGGACTAAATTGCACGCGTAAACAAACAAGAGGGACTAGATCGGGCAATAAACCATTCGGCCTAAAGCTCTCAAGTGAGAGGACCGAAATGAAACAAAAATAAAATTTACAGGCCAAATTAAAAAGCTTGGAAGACTTAATTGAAAAACCTTGAAAAAGCGGAAGGATTTGCGCATAAATAACCCATTAATAAAAACACGCGGATCCTCTAGCGGGTGGGTCGGACGGGTCGGGCATAGCCAAAGCAGCGTGGTTTTGGGGCTAAATGGCGACCCCAAAGCGACGTCGTTTTGGGGCCTATAAAAGGCCCAAAAATCGAAAAAAAATCATTTGAAGGAGAAAAGAAAAAAAAAGAGAGAGGGAAGAGAGAGGGAGAGGGAAGAGGGAGCTCCGCCGCAGTGGTCACACCGACCCTCGACCACCGTCTGTCCGTGCATGCACTGCAACCACCGCGTCTGGATGGCGGAAAAATAAATTTTCCAAATTTTTTCTTTTTATTATTTATTTTTATACATATATGTGTAGGTACAAGTAGAAAAGAAAAAAAGAAAGAAAAAATAAAAATAAAAAGGTAAAGTAGATTCAAAAATAAACTTGAAAAAAAATCACCTTTTATTTCTTGATTTTGATTTTTGATTTTGGGATATCTGTTTTGGTGTTTGCATAATATTCTCCTTTTTTACATTATGAAAAATCCCCCCCATTACATCCGTTCTTTGTTGGCTTTTATAGCCGAATGAAACACATTTTTCTTTCTCTTGTTTTGTGTTGTCTGCTGCCCTCTCCCTATTTTGCGTGTTTCCTCTCATTTTGCAGGAGATATGGGTGATGGATGTGATGGAGCAGGTGGCTGACATGGTGGTGGCAGAGGGTGGTTGCCGAAAGTCTAGGGGGCTAGGGTTTAGTTGTTTTCTGTTTTGTAAAGGGTTTGGGTTTGTTTAGGTTAGTGGTAATTGGGTTGGTTAGTGGGTTTAATGTATTGGGCTGAGGGTATTGTAAATAGGCCAAAATTGGCTTGTAACAGCTGCCCCTCTTTGCTCATTGTCGTGTAACGGTAATGGAGCAAAGACATAATGAAAGGCCAATTTTGCCCAGTCTTGCTGAGTCTTGACTTGTTTGGTGCTCTTCTCGTTCAGATAGTCTCTTTCGAGTCCACCGTATCTTATTGCTTTCATCATTCCACTGTATCTTCTGACATGCGTCTGATAGCTTCAATCTTCTCCAATGTAGCTTTAAGGATATGATATTTGGTGGCTTCGATCTGCTTCACTTGTAGTTTCAGAAAGATAAAATCTACAGCTTCAATCTGCTCTCCTATCACTTGATGAAATGAGATTTGTGATCTTCTCTCTCCCAACTCTAGCAAGGCGAGATTTGATATCCTCGATCACTCCACTTTGCAACTTGAGAACGAGACTTGCAATTTTGACCTATTTTATGTGACTTCAAGGAATCCAAATCGTGTCTTCCATCAGCTTCGATCTTTATTCTTTGCTTGGCATGTGATCCTGAGCTCAACTAATTTCTTACAATATGAATTGACTCTTTCAAAACAGACATTTAGAAACAGAAATTGAAACTAGCTCAGCACATGAGCTAAGGCTCAACTCATTTCTCGCAATATGAGTTGATTTTTGAAAACAGAATTTGAAAGGCGCAACTCACCTCTCGCAATGTGAGCTGCTTTTTGCTTGAAGCAGAATTAAAAGGCTCAACTCACCTCTCGCAATATGAGTTGATAATTTGAAAAGTAGATTTGAGAAATAGAAATTAAAGGCTCAACTCACCTCTCGCAATATGAGTTGATCTTTGAAAAACATAAATTGAAAACAGAATTTAAAATACCTCGACTTACCACAGGCTCAACTCACCTCTCGCAATATGAGTTGAAATTATGAAAAGCAGGAATTGAAAAGCAGAAATTGAAAATACCTCAGCGTGTCCTGAGGCTCAACTCACCTCTCGCAATATAAGTTGATTTTTATGAAAAGTAATAATTAAAAACAGAATTTGAAAATACCTCGGCATGTGACCAGGCTCTCAACTCACCTCTCGCAATATGAGTTGATTTTTGAAAAATAGAATCGAACAACAGAATTTGAAATTACCTCAGTGTGTCCTGAGGCTCAACTCACCTCTCGCAATATGAGCCAAATTTTTTTTTTTTTGAAACATAAACTGGAAATACCTCAGCGTGTGAACTGAGACTCAACTCACCTCTCGCAATATGAGTTGATTTTTGAAACAAAAATTGAAATTACCTCAACGTGTCTTGAGGCTCAACTCACCTCTCGCAATATGAGTCGACTTTTGAAACATAAATTGAAATTACCTCAACGTGTCTTGAGGCTCAACTCACCTCTCGCAATATGAGTCGACTTTTGAAACATAAATTGAAATTACCTCAACGTGTCTTGAGGCTCAACTTACCTCTCGCAATATGAGTCGACTTTGGAACATAAATTGAAATTACCTCAACGTGTCTTGAGGCTCAACTCACCTTTCGCAATATGAGTTGATTTAAAACACAAAAATTAAAAATACCTCAGCGTGCCCCGAGGCTTGACTCACCTCTCATAATATGAGTCAATTTTTTGAAACATAAACTAAAGATACCTCGATTGTGTGGCCTAAGGCTCAACTCATTTCTCATAATATGAGCTGATTTTTTTGAAAGCGAGAATTTGAAAGCAGAATTGAAGGTACCTCGGCGTGCCAGAGGCTAACTCACCTCTCGCAATATGAGTTGATTTTTGAAACATAAATTGAAATTACCTCAACGTGTCTTGAGGCTCAACTCACCTCTCGCAATATGAGTTGATTTTTGAAAAATAAATTAGAAACGAAAATTGAAAATACCTCAATGATGTGAGTAGAGGCTCAACTCACCTCTCGCAATATGAGTTGATTTTTGAAACAACAGATATTAAGAATACCTCAGCGTGACCTGAGGCTTGACTCACCTCTCGCAATATGAGTTGATTTTTGAAAATATGAATTAAAGATACATCAGAGTACCCAAAACATATCATCTGGTAGAACTTATGTGTCATTTCTTTTGATTCAGTACAGCTATCATCGAAACCTCTTACTCTGCTGGAGTACCTGTATATGTCATGCATGATGCTATCATGATATGCACATGTTTGTCTTAAATGCCTTTATGCCTACATGATTATGCAGTGCTCCTTGAGCATGTTTGTCGTATGTCCTTTTCGCCACAATTGTTGAGGATCTGCGTTCATTGCTTTGATTCTCGACTTTCTCTTCAAGCCTCGCACCCGTCTTCAAGCTTCACGAGTAATCGACGTTTCTCAGATATTACTCTTTTTCCCCAGGCTAAACTTTGTTCTTGCTTTGAGGCTCTTGTGCTTATCAAATTTTCATCCAAGTAATACTCAACATTTGTTTTGTTTAGAGTACGTCATTTCAAAATGCTTTCAACGCATGAACTCTTCCACGTTCCTCGATCAAGAATCTTTTCGAGCATGGCTTCTTGCGTAGAAATTTTTGAGCTTTCAGAGATGCTTCAAATACTGTAGTCTCACTGTTTGACTCACTGCTTGAATCGTTTTACTTTTGGGTTCAAATCGCTTCATTAGGACACCCTTTGGGATCTTTATCACGATATACCTTCTTCCTCTTCTTCTTTTGAAAAACTTAAGGCGTCATCACTCATTGTCTCTCAGGGCCCTATTACTGACATAGTACCCTATCCTATTGCTCGGCTGGTATCTCGCCCCAAAACTCGAGGAAATAATCGCATTCTGCTTAACCAGCTTGCTCCACTGTAGTTTGGGGACACAAGGTTGGCACTATCTTTAAACCATTCACTGCAATTCCTGGCTATAGGATCTGTATGCTACTGTAACTCAAGAATGTATGATCTGTTACTTGTTCCCTCGACTGATATTTCTAGATAGAAAATCCAAGGAAATAAACTCAATTTGAGCTCAAATATTTCCAACCCTTACACTTGGTGAGCTTTTAAACAATCGTGATTTGAGGATCTGTACTATTTAGAAGCTTTCAAAGTAATACATAAAACTCCTTTTCTGAAAGTATGATTAGTCCATTGATAATTATTTCAACGCGAATGCTTGAAAAAGATTATACTTATAGACAAGAAGAAAATTGTCTAAGAGCATAACTCGAAACAACCAAGTTAAACAATGAGAGCAAATGTGAGTTTATTGGAAGTGTATCTTGAAAAGAATAAGATAATTAAAGACAAATTCAGAAATGGGTAAAATGAAAAGCTAAGTGCCCTAAATATCGCAGCTTGAGCTTCTCTGCATACAAACTCCTTTGAGACCCTTTTGAGTTCAACATGTGTTTAGGGATTGAGTACTTTGTCGATGCCCCAAGACGTAGCATACTTCTTCACTGTCAATTCAAGCATAGCAAGACTACCATATGCCCCACCTTTGAACAAAATTTGAGCTGCCTTTTTCAGGTTTTCAACTCAAAACCCCTTTGGTCTCAAGGTGCCCTTTGCCGGGTTTTCACCTTGACCTCTCCATTTTCTTTTCTTTTTTCTTCTTTATTTCTCTTTTTTTTGTTTTTTTTTTGAATAAATGAAGGTCACAAAGCGCCCTTTGTGGGTTTTCACCTTGGCCATCTCCTTTTCAAGTATTTCTAGACTGAATCCGAATTTAGGATTGGATCAGTGTTTTTTCGGGGAAAGCCTCCTTTACCTCATAAAGTTCTTAAGCATCCATTCTCCTTTGAAATCCTTTCGTATGGAAAGAATCTTCTGCAATACCAAGTTCCTACTATGAAATTCTTTTGGATGAACCATTTCCGTCATAACTCAGCATCATCCGCGTTTGACCTTCAAATCTCTTTTCTATAGTCAAGTTTACTGAAGATGTTTTACCTCATCCAGATCTTGATTAAATCAAAGCTTGGAGAAAAAGAATCTTAATTTCCATGGATAGAACCGCCTCTAATGCCCCAATGAAGGTCCCGGTCAACTTTAATAAGAACAAAGAGTAAAAGGTAGCTTCTTATGCCAATATTTACAAGTCTCGGTCACCTTCCTTTTCTTTTTATATTTTTCTTTTGGCAGCCTTTGCATTGTGATATGGCATTGTACAGTTACGCATTAAAACATGATTCTTTCTGGCATTTGATCTCTCTTTTTTATTTTTGTTCTTTTTGTTTTTCTTTTCTTTTTCTTCTCATGACTTATCGACTTTATAATATTGGTATCTGAAGCTACATTCACCTTCTTAGTGAAGCAATTGTGACCACGACGATGATGTCGACTAGAAGCTTTTGACGTGATCATCTTCGAACATCTATGCCCCACGTATTGAAAAGTTTGTGAAGAGATGAAAGAAGAACGTGAGTCTTGGCGACATAATCGATGCCATTCCTTTCCCATGGTGGGCCAACGATGATCCGATCCTCATTGATGCGCTGACTATTGCGAACCACCATCATGTTTTCCTTAGACACCCTTATGGACCTCTTTCAAGATGTTCCTAAGTGCGTCTTAATATGATCGTGCAAAAACATCCTTGAATTCATGGAAATGACTCGATAGTCTTGCCTTATTTCTGCGGTGGGCTAGGTTTCGGTCTTTATCTATGTCCTAAGCTCACAATGTCAGCTGACCCTTTGTAAGTTAGGGTCTGTCTTTCATCTCATTCTGTCATCCTTCACGAATAGTAAGATAGACACAATCTTTGTCATATTCGAAGTCCAGAGATCCCTCTAGACACATATCTTGCTCTAAAGGGAATTAGTGACAGCGTCGCTCGCGACATTGATATTTGGGGACCTGCTGTGGGTGCGAAGACAAATTCCAGAGAATAAATGATTCTAAGGATGATTATTTGTATAGGATGATCATGAATGTAAAATAAAAGAATAAAAATCCAAATAATAAAGAATCTATAAATAGAAGAAAATTTACTCAAAAAGATGCATTTCATTAAAATAAAAATCTTGAACTGAAACCTATTTCTCAAAAGAAGACTTATCACCTCTAGGTCTTAAGGCAATAAGTATGTTTTGAATATTACTCTAGATTAGCTTTAAAAGTACACGGATCTCTTCTACTGTCCTATTGTTCAAAACACTCCCTAGTATATGAAATTCGGAGGTGGGCGATATCGAGGTCGTGGTTGAATTGGGTACGGATTAGAAGCATAGTGGCTTCCTATTCCCACCACATGGGTTTCTGGTTCCTTTTTCTTCATGGGTGCTGCCCTTTTGAGCTCTCGGGGCCTTCCATCCTTCCATTCTTGATGGCACTCTCTATAAGTTCCCCGGATTTCACAATGTCCGTAAAGTCTTCCGTAGCACTTCCTACCAACTTACCGTAAAATGGAGCTTTCAAAGTGTTGATGAAAAGAACCGCTATTTCAGTTTTGGTCAAAGGGGGTTCTACTTGTGCCGAGATGTCCCTCCATCTCTGCGCGTACTGCCTAAAAGTTTCCGTCGGCTTCTTTTCCATCATCTGCAGAGTCGACCGATCAAGCATCATGTCAGACACATGCTTGTACTGTTCACAAAATGCTGATGCTAAGTCTTTCCATGATCGAATCCTTTCTCTACTAAGTTGATTATACCATCGAAGAGCCGATCCGACCAAAGTTTGTCTTGGAAAGCGATTATATTAGCAACTTATCTTTATTTACGTGACTCGTCATTTTTCGGCAAAACATGACAAGATGCGTTCTTGGACATCCCGTTCCATCGTATTTTTCAAAATCTGGTGCCTTAAACTTCGGAGGTAGAACCAGATCGGGCACCAGACTGAGCTCCTTGGCGCTTAATGCAGAGAAGATTTTAGTGCCTTCGATTGCCTTGAGCCTTTCTTCCAAACTCCTATACTTGTACCAAACATCATGATCGTCTAATTTCAACTTGGCTATCTCTATTGGGTCAATCAAATCTGGAATATTGGGATCAACAGGATTAACTCCGGGGTTTGATACAAATATACCTTGCCCTGGATGAGTATGTGGTACAGGTCGTTGCTCCAGGCCTTCAGGTTCCCTTTGAGGACATCCTTTTTGTGTTACAAGAACGTGAGATGGGGCGAATCTTGGAGGATAAAACGGACCCTGACCATGATTAACTCTCGAATGAGGTTCTATAACGTCAGAACTCTGCATAAGTCCCTTCCCTTTAACTAAGGCTGACATCATCTCTATCATTTTGGCCATCTGATTCCTTTGCTCGAGTGATTCCTCCTGAGATCTTACCATCAGATCTCTCGTTTCCTGCTGTGATTTAGCCAACTGTTCTTGCAATTCTCTTTGGGCCTTTTCTATTCTTTCAATTCTCTCATTGAATTCGGCCTCCATGGTTCTAGCTCTTAGCCACGTCTTATGACGTGATTCCAAACTCGTAGCGTCACAACTGTAGATCATACGGTTTCAGCCTCAGTGAATGATTAAGGGACATGTACATGCAATGAATGGATGAATGAATGAATGTCAAATGAATGTTAATCATGAATGAATATGTAAAAATTTGGTGTTAATTTCAAGATAGCCCCTATTTAGGCATTTCTTTAATCAAATGAGTCTATTACACAACGTTTCAGATACTCGTGTAATTGACTCCTCCATCAGAAACCCGTTTTTGGCAACCAATCTCTAATCAACACCTTCCTAACAAGATGCCTTCGATGCATGATTAAAATAAAAATAAAAATACAGACAAACAACCTTGGTTAACACAGCACATATGAACAGAGAGAAAACTGTGAAAAATCTAACAAATTAAGCTACTTGGTCCAATGGACTCGATTCCCTTGCATAGAAAGCACAAATGTAAAAGAAACAGAAGGTAAGATGTGTTTTTCCCGTGTACTTATTTCGGTGACTAGTAAATGGACAAAGGCTGGGCATGGCTCTAGTCGGATGGCTCATATGGTTCATTACATGCGGTTTTGGTTCTAGATAGGTACTCGAATTGCCCGTACTATCATCATCCGCTAAGATTAGTACGAGCTCCTCGATCATAGCCTATCACAAGCTCACGAGTACAATTCGAGGGATTACATTTGCTTATGCCTATGCGGAGGGACAAGTTAACTCACGAAAGCATAAGTCATATGTAACCCGAAAGTATTCACTAGCCTGTGCGGAGGAACAAGTTAACTCACGAAGGCGTAGCGTTTACTTTCACTTAAACGACATGAGCCCAAGTTTAGAGCTCATGTTATGCAAAATGCAAGTGCACAATGTGTGGGGAAAACTCATAAACCTTTACGCTTTATTTAAAGAAACTAAACCAATTAAAACCATAAAAATGAAAATCGAAAAACAAACAAATAACAAGTTAGAAGAAATATTTACAACGCGATGCAAATGCATGAATTTTGAAAGTGTGATTTTGGATCACGACTAAATATTTACTTTGAACAAGGAAATTTGAAAACTTTGCCAAAACGTGTTTAATTCGACTTGACTCTCAAAACCGGTTCCCGATTGGAGTCGCGGTATTGTAGCGACGTAAAAATTTTGGTTTTCGATTAACTAATTGTGGCGATCTAGTGAAAAGTTTGAAAATCGAGTTCGATTTTGAAATAAAAAGGGAGTCGCCACCGATCCTTTTTCCTAGGTGTGATCGGACACCTATTAAATTTCTTTTTTAAAAAGAAGGCTGAGTTTAGGGTCTACGTTAAAAGCCAGAGAAAAATTAGGGTTCGGGAGTCATTTACGCGCGAGGAAGGTATTAGCACCCTCGCGACGCCCAAAAATTGGTATCTCATAAACACGTGTTGTCTTGATTTTCAAAAATACGAGTTCAATTTAAATCTCAATCGTGATCCGATAAAAAAACGAAAACTTTCGATTCCTGTTTTTTTTGAAAAGGATATACCGTTTTAACACGAGCCGACAAATTCCATCCAACATAGCGATGAAATCCACGGTTTAATGCTAAATCGGTATATTGCCTTATGTATTGAAATTTATTAGAAAAAAGATTTTCCTTTAAACGTAAAACAAATTGGTATGAAATAAAAATAAATAAAAGACAGGTCTAGAAGTACATTGAGACAAATATAAATATGACAATAATATTATAAGCACTAAACATGATAAAACTAATAATGTTGCCTATATACGTACACATATATATATATATATATATATATATTAAAATTTAAACATAATGTTAATATTATAAAGTATGTACATGGATGATGTTAAAAATACATACATGATATATACATAAATAAAATGAACATTGAAAAATATACATTAAATGGCATATATGATAAATATATACATAACAATATATAAAACAAAATAATAGGTGATAATAATGAAAATAATAGGTGAAATAAATAATATAATGATATACGAAAATAAATACATAAATAAAATGAACATTGAAAAATATACATACGTGGCATATATGATAAATATATACATACTAAAAAGAAATACATGAATAACATAATTTTAAATATATAAAAATATAATAAAAAATAAAAAAATAAAAAAATAAAAAAATAATGAAGACATGAGTAAAATAATATACATAATAATAAGAAAATAATATATTTATAATAAATACTTGAAAACATCTATATGTATATATATGTGTAATAATGAAAATAATAAATATAATAATAGTGAAAATAATAAATGTAATAATAGAAACGATATATAAAAAGTATATATATATATATATATATATATGTATAATATATACACTAATATTAATAATAAATATAATATTATAATACTAATAATAACAATATGAAATTAAAGTAACTAAAACTAATATTATATATAATTATATACGTATATATAAATACACATTAACATATAAAAATAATAATAATAATAATAATAATAATAATAATAATAATAATAATATTGATAATGCTAATAATACATTAGAAATAATAATAATAATATTTAATAAAGAAACAAAAATAAATAGGAAAGGACTAATATTGAATTAATAACAAAGTTTTGGGGCGAATTTAAAAGGAAATAAAATGAAAGGACTAAATTGCACGCGTAAACAAACAAGGGGGACTAGATCGGGCAATAAACCATTCGGCCTAAAGCTCTCAAAGAAGAGAGAGGGACCGAAATGAAACAAAAATAAAATTTACAGGCCAAATTAAAAAGCTTGGAAGACTTAATTGAAAAACCTTGAAAAAGCGGAAGGATGCGCGCATAAATAACCCATTAATAAAAACACGCGGATCCTCTAGCGGGTCGGGTCGAGACGGGTCGAGCATAGCCAAAAGCAGCGTGGTTTTGGGGCTAAATGGCGACCCCAAAACGACGTCGTTTTGAGGAACCTATAAAGGCCCAAAAATCAGAAAAAAATCATTTGAAGGGAGAAAAAAAAAAAAAGAAGAGAGAGGGAAGAGAGAAGGGAGAGGAAGAGGTAGCTCAGGCGAGGGGTCACCTACGACCCTCGACCACCAAATCCGTCATGTCGCATGGCCAGCCACCACCATGTGATGGTGGAAAAATAAAATTTTCCAAATTTTTTCTTTTTTATTATTTATTTTTATACATATATGTGTAGGTACAAGTAGAAAAGAAAAGAAAGAAAAAAATAAAAATAAAAAGGTAAGGTAGATTCAAAATAAACTTGAAAAAAATCACCTTTTATTTCTTGATTTTGATTTTTGATTTTGGGATATCTGTTTTGTGTTTGCATAATATTCTCCTTTTTTACATTATGAAAAATCCCCCCCATTACATCCGTTCTTTGTTGGCTTTTATAGCCAGATGAAACACATTTTTCTTTCTCTTGTTTTGTGTTGTCTGCTTTGCCTTTTCCTATTTTATGTGTTTCCTCTCATTTTGCAGGAGATATGGGTGATGGATGTGATGGAGCAGTGGTCGACATGGTGGTGGCAGAGGGTGGTTGCCGAAAAGTCTAGGGGCTAGGGTTTAGTTGTTTTCTGTTTTGTAAAGGGTTTGGGTTTGTTTAGGTTAGTGGTAATTGGGTTGGTTAGTGGGTTTAATGTATTGGGCTGAGGGTATTGTAAATAGGCCAAAATTGGCCTGTAACAAGGTCTATGATATGTTTGCATGATTGTATGAAAGTTTCGTTAAGAAATTTTGTTGATAGAGTGTCCAATTTGATTTTTTGGACTAAATTGTAAAAGTTGCAAAATATGTTATTCTAGAAGCTTTAAGCATGAAATAGCTATGGATTATTAACTAGAGGTCCTTAAATAGCAATTTAACTAATTTCTATTTTTATGGAAAAAAATAGACATGAATAAGTAAAATTTGAAAGTTTAGTAAAAAGGGCATTTTGGTCATTTGGTTAATAAAAGAATAAAAAGGGAAAATTAAGTCAAAATTTGCTCATCTTCTCCATGCCATAGCCAAAATTTCTAAGGTTACCATAGCTAGGATTTCTCCAACTTCCAAGCTTGATTGTAAGTGCATTCTAGCCCCGTTTTTAATGTTTTTTTTTTTTTACATTTTTGAAGTTGTTATCAATCGGTCTAGCCATTTCTACCATTTATTTGAGCTACGGTTGATGCTTAGGGTTTGAACCATGTGTGACATGCATGTATTTTGATGTTTCATGGTAGATTATGAAAGTTTGATGTGTGATAAACATATTTTACTAAGTGATTTTTCATGAAAACACCTAAAAAGGACCTATTTGTAAAAGTTGTAAAATGTGTAGTAAAAATCTGATTTGATGAAAAATGTGGGCTGATATAAACATGATATAGGTTCGGCTAGGCTTGTGTAACAAAGAAAATGAGTACATTTCATTTTACGAGCCTAAGAATTAATTTGTAAATATGTGAAAGTTTAGGGGAAAAACTATAATTTTTTCAAAGTATGGTTTTTGGACTGATTTGAACAATGTGATAATTGAATGAGCTAAATTTTCTATTATAGATCGAGAAAAACGGAGTTCGGACCTAGACCGGAGAAAGAACAAAGTTGTGGACTAAATCAAATTAGTTAGCTATATTTCGTATTGAGGTAAGTTCGTGTGCAAATAATGCAACTTATATTATGTATTTAATATTTTGTTATTGCATGACTTGTACAATTATCATTATGGATTTGTTCGGCAAAGATTCGTTATGGCGAAATTCCCGGTTGAACCTTAGGAATAGTTAGGATACAAATATCATGGCATTAGGGTTATGAGTTTGCGAGTAAGACCATATCTGGGATATGATATCGTTATGAGATTTTGTGTAAGACCATGTCTGGGACATGGCATTGATATGAGAATCGTGTAAGACCATAGCTGGGCTATTGGCATCGATATGAGACCCCATGTAAGACCATATCTGAGATATGGCATTGGTATGATTCTATGTGTATGTAATTCCCGAGTATCCTTTAGTATTCCAAGTGATTCATCGGGTAATTTAAAGATTATGTCAAAGATGTGAAAGGTTATGATTATGTTATGAAGTGGTACAGGTACGTACGCAAAACTCATGAGAAATGATCTCAGTTTAAAGTGCATTACCGGTAAGGATGCAAATGAGTAAGACATGTTTATGAACACTTGATGAATTTGTGCTAATTTATGTTATATTATATGTATGTTATTGTATGTTTAAAGTTGTTTATTATTTACATGCTAACTTACTAAGCTTAAAGATTACCCCTTCCTTTTCATTACTTATAGTGTCATCAAGCCAGCTCAGGGCTCAAAGACGGTTGGAGATCCATTTACACTATCAAATTATTGTTTTGGGTACTTATGATTCCATTATTTTGAGTTATGGCATGTATAGAGACTTGATATTTTTGTGATATGTGTCATTATTGATTTGGCCAAGTGTGTTGGCTTGTAATGGTAATTGATTCATTTTGTAAATGGCCATATGGTATTGGCTAATATTGGTTAAGTATATATACATATGATGATGCCTTTCATGGGTGTGGTTATTGCATGGTTTTGTGATGATAAGTATGAGATGTTATTTGCGATAGAAATTAGCATGAAATTGATGTGTGGATGTCTTGGTTGTGGCTGAATTGGTGGTATGTATATGCTTGGATTAGTGTTGTTTGATGTTGTGTAGGTTGGTGCAAGTAAGGGTGGCAAAAAGGCTTGGTAAATAGCTTTATTTTTATCCACACGAGTAGACACACGGGCGTATGTCTAAGCCGTGTGTGACACCCGGCTTGCCCTATGGGTGTGTGATTTGGCCGTGTGTCCCTGTATTTTTAAATTTTAGCTTCGAATTGGCCACACGGGCAGAGATATAACCGTGTGTCTCAGCCGTGTGAAGGACACGGCCTAGGGGCATGAGCGTGTGCCCAGGGCATGTGAAGTCTGCACCTATTTTAAGAAAAATTATGAAAATTAAATTGCCCACACGGTCTAGCACACGGGCATGTACCTTGGCCATGTGACCCTAATTTGTTGATGACGTCATAAACAGAGAGTTACACGGGCGTGTCCCAAGCCACACGGGTGTGTAACCCTCTAAAATATGAAAATTTTCTAAGTGTTGTAAAAATTGTGAATGTTCTCAGTTTAGTCCCGAAATGCTTCCAAAGCATGTTTTGGGCCTCGTAGGCTCGTCTAAGGGACAATACAAATGTTTTTGAAAAGTTTTAAATTTGAGTGGAAATTCATGTCTCGATTTTTGAATGTTCGTTTGAGTTTAAGTCTGATAATGCCTCGTACCCTGTTCCAGCATCGGATACGGGTAAGGGGTGTTACATGAGGTATCGTTCCTTAATCCATAACTATCGCAAGAATGATATGAGTATGTCTGATTACTTGGTTGATATAAAGCATCTCTGTGATTGTCTAGCTGGATGTGGTCAAAAGGTTTTTCAAGAAGAGCAACAATGTGCTATTCTCAATGGACTTTCACTAGAGTATGATCATGTGGTCTCCATCATTACCACAAGTTAGACACCATTTGATCTGCAAGGGATCGCCACTACCTTGTTGGATGCAGAGGCTCGTCAGAATGCTCACCTTACTCAAGTGACAATTACTACTAATATTGCCATACAGACTCCAGCAGCTACAACTTAGGTACCTGTGCAATCGTTCTCTGAACCATCAGTACCTCAGTCTTTTTGATCTAGAAGAGCTGGTTTTAGCAAGGGTCATGCTCGAGGAAGATTTAGGTGTGAATTTTGTCCTCAATGCCAGATCTGTGATCAAGTAGGACAATTGCTCGTCGATGCTTCTATCGATATAATGATGATGCAGACTTTGAAGCCCTAACATCACGCCATTTTCAGGCCCTTTCTAAACATGCAGTGGCTCAATATTGTTATTTTGAGCCTGTTCAAGTCGTGTTCTGCAGGCTTGTTCTCCTTAGCCTATGTTGTCTACATCATATGGTCCTTTCGGTCCTAGAGTGTCATATGCAGAGTATAGTTGTCCTAATTCAGATGTAAATCTAGCCACCATGGTTGCTACTCCTCGAATAGTGGTTGATCAGGCATGGTACCCTGACAGTAGTGCTACTGCACATATGACTAATGGTGCATCCAAACTAATGCAAGCCCAGCCATATGATGGATCATGTAGATTTGTAATGATGGTAGGTCTTTTTTTATCTCTCAAATTGGTTCCTCTATCTTGAATTCTTTAGCAGTTAATGATATTATTCATGTGCCTCAGATACACAAAAATTTGCTTTCTGTCTCAAAGTTTACTAAGGATAATAATATTTACTTTGAGTTTCATCCCACTTGTTGTTATGTGAAGGACCTACACACTCATCAGACCTTGCTGCAAGGCACTAAATGTGGTGATTTATATTAGTTACAGCCAATTTCTTCCCCTCTAGGCTTGGTGGCTGCTCATGTAACTGGAACTGAACCATGTGCTCCTAACATGACTAAGTTTGGATTGTGGCATGAGAGGCTTGGACATCCCTCAACTGATGTTGTAGTTCAATGTTTGAGACCCTGTAATTTGTCTATTCCTAGAGACTCAACTAGGTCACTACGTAATGCTTGTGAGTTGGGCAAATCTCACAAGCTGCCTTTCTCTTTGCCTTAAACAATGTATGTTGAACCTCTTGAGTTGATTGTTGTTGATTTTTGGGGTCTTGTGCCCTACTTTTCAAATGGCAAACAATATTAAATTTCCTTTGTCGATGCTTTTGCTCGTCATACATGGATTTATTTCTTGACTAAAAAGTTTGATGCTTTGTTTGCATTCCTTGTGTTTAAAAAACAAGTTGAGTTGCTGTTGGGATGCAAAATTAAACAAGTTCAGACAAATGGTGGAGGTGAGTTTAGGAGCTTTGTTCCACACCTTCAAAGCTTTGGCATTCAACATAAAATTTCTTGTCCACACACTTCTGAACATAATCGGCTAGTAGAACGTAGACATCGCCAAATTTTTTAGACTGGATTGGTGCTTTTAGCTCAGGCCTCACTTTTTCAGATTGGAATGATGTCTTTGTCACGGAAGTGCATCTCATGAATTGTTTGCCTACAAAAGCACTAGGAGGGCTTACTCCTATCATGATGTTGTTTGGTAAATAACCAAATCTACAATCTCCTAAAGTGTTTGGATGCAGATGTTATCCTTTCTAGAAGCCTTATAACAATCATAAACTGTAGTTTAGGTCAGCTCCTTGTGTATTCTTGGGGTATACTGACAACCAAAAGGGGTATAAATGTGTGGACATCGTCATCTCACGACATGTGAAGTTTGCTGAGGATGAGTTTGCTTTTCAAAAGTTAGTATCTAAATTTGTTCAAGCTGTTGAGTCACCTTGGACACTAGCCCCTTTACTTGTGCTTGTTCAGTCACCAAGTGTTATAATTAACAACTCATCTTTTGTTGAGGTTGGTAGCTCCTCTCTCTATAGTGAGAGGCTTCAATCTATGGAACCTGATGATATAGATTAGACTTTCGACATTAGAGTCCAGTCCTTGCCTGAGCATGTTGCAAATGTTGAACTTGAGCATACTGCAGGTCTTGTTGATGTTGTAGAATCTTTGCTTAGTAATGTACATCCCATGGTCACAAGAAGTAAGGTGGGAGTGTTCAATTCTAGATCTATGTTGCTAAATTAAGTATGATTGAACCTAAGAATGTTCATGAAACCATGATGATCCCTTCATGGCAAAAAGCTGTTGATGATGGAGTACCATGCTTTAATCAAGGATGGTACATGGGGGTTGGTACCTACGCCAGAGCATCAAAATTAAATAGGATGTAAATGGCTGTTTAAAATAAAAAAGGATCTGAACGGGAGTGTTGCTAGGAGTAAAGCTCGATTGGTTGTAACGACCCGATAGTCACGAGTATCGGAAAGTGTATTTTCAGGTCTCCATTTTCAGAAAATGGATTCGTAAATATTTAATAAAAATATTTACGAAGTTAGTTGTGTGGTTAATTAGATTTTGGTTAGGTGAATTTGCTTAATTTAAGAGTAATTAGGTGTACGGACTAGATTGCATATACGGAGAAAGTTAAATTATATATTAGAGAAAAGTGAAGGGACTAAATAAGCAATTAAACCTTAAATTAACAAGTGTGGTATTGGTAATGACATGTGTAACATTTAAATACATATATTTATAATAATTATTACTTGCTTATTATTTAAGTAAATATTATTATATTATTATATTATATTGTTATAATAATTAAAACATAAAATAAATGAAAGAAAAAGAAGAACAAAGTAGAATGAAACAGAGAAGAAAAAAAGAGAAAGAAAAAGGAGAAAAATTAGGGTTTCAAGGGTTCAAAGCTTAATTGGTAAGTCTATTTAGTCCTTTTTCTTGTAATTTCTATGTTTTTAGAATCCTAGTATTAAATACTACTTAACCTATGTTAAAATTTTACAAAATATTGAATTTTTATATGTTGTTCGTGTTGAATAATTTAAGTATTTGGGATTAAATTGATAGAATTTTAAGTTAGAAATGAAAAAGGGATTGAATTGTAAAATAAATTATAAGTTTTGAGTACTAGGGATTAAATTGTAAAAAATTTAAAATTTAGAGATTTGAGTGAAATCAGAGAGCTGAATTTAGTCTAAAGTGGAAATTGAATGAAAATATAGAATTAGTTTTGAAGAAATAAAGTTAGCCTCGGTTTAGGGACTAAATTGGAATTTAGGAAAAAGTTGAATAAAAATTGAAATATTCAATGTGAAATTGTATTGTATTGATGGATTTTAATTGTTTTAATTTCCATAGCTAACACTATACCGGAAAATTCGACTAAGAAAGGAAAAGATAAAGTCGACGAGGAGTAGCTCACAAATTCTAGTTTGTATTTCTATAGTCCGAATTTAATTATTAATTGTTGTATTTTGATGTAAATGTTTTTGGTAAGTAAATAAGGTAAGTGTTATCATTTTTTATATTGAATTGAATGTATGTGAAATTGTGATTAATGTGATAATTGAGTATTGGATAATTGTGGCATTTGAAAAGTGAGTTGAAACCCTATTAATTGTATCGGGTTCAGTCGGAGATAGATAACATGCCATAGGATTGGAAGAGTTCAGGGATACTTCGACTTCAAGTCGATGAGGCACTGGGTGTCAAATTATTACTTCGGATAAATTCGATGAGGTACTGGATACTAATTTGCTTCGGCATGACCGGTGAGGCACTGGGTGTCAACTTATTGGTTCGAATTATCCTATGAGGCACTGGGTGCCAAATTGGTGTGTTTTGGTTGGATCCATGTATCTGTCCGAGTCCGTGTCAGGTTAATAGGGGTTATTGAATAAAATAGTGTTATGATTGATATTGAGTGGTGATTTGAAATATGGTTAGAGTGTAACACCCTTAACCCCATCCCGTTACCGGAACGGGATTACTGAGTATTACCAGTCATTACAGTACATTTGCACATAAACGAGTATAAATGCAATATATTCATCTAAATATATTTATTAGTGGGTCCACAGTACTTTACAAGTGTAATTAAAATAATCCGGGTTTCGATCCTAAGCTTAGAAAATTTCTCGTTCAATTTCAAATTCACTTCTTTTGAACAGTACCACATGCCCGTGTGGCTAATTTAACAAGCCCGTGCGGCATGGGACACGTCCGTGCCCTCAACCCGTGTGCAACACTGACTTTTAAACACAGCCATGACACACGTCCGTGTGGCCTGCCCGTGTACTAAACTGACTTTAAGACACAGCTATGGCAACCAAGGCACACGCCCGTGTGACAAACCATGAGGACTCGAAATGAACCTTGTATTTTATAAAGTACCAATCCTGCAACCAAACGCATTTTATATACTATCCAATACTTAATTTTAAAACACTTATCATGTATCATTATCAATTATCAATTTACTTATTTAGTTATTACAATCACAATCCAATATAACACACTTAAGACATCCAAGGTACATGCCATTACTGAAAATTAACATGCTTTACCTTTTTGAGTTCAGGATCGGCTTATGATGCTGATTCGACGATCTGTCTTTAACCTAACCTGCGCACGAAAACAAACCGTACGCTGAGTATGAACTCAGTGGTATTTCTATAAACTGATACTTAAGTCAATAATAAATCATATATCAATGAACCTTGAGAATTCAATCTATTACTTCTAATAGTTCAATCATTTGTTTTTGAAATATAATACTAAGATCTTGTTAATCACTTTCGATGAAATGTATACAATTTCAATGTTTGTTCATTATCCATCGATTTTTCATATTTATTAAGTAATAGCCTGTGTTCAGTATCATTCGGACATTCGATAGCAGTCCATTATTCAGTAACATTTAGTTTTTCAGTACTTTTATTTACAATTCATTTGAATAATAATGTTATTCACTTTTCATTCAATATTCTATACTATCTCATTTCAATAACAGTCAATATTCTTAGGTAACAACCAATTGATCTTTATCATTCAGTACCAGGCAGTCAACAGTAATAATCAGTTAATCAGTAATATTCAGTTATTCAATATCAGTCATTTACTCTTTAACAGTCAATTATTCAGTAACAGTCAGTCTTTAATACTTTTCATTACCCCTATGAACATGACTCGGACCTGGACGGATTCATGGATCCAACCCACACACCAGGGATAGTATACAGTGTCTTATCGGTCGAAGCTGGAATACACCGTAAGGGTAATAAGAATGCGATAACGAATAACGAATAAAGAATGCGATATAAGAACGATAACATGCTGATGCGGTACACAAAGTACCTCATCGGAACAAATCTGGAACAGTAACAGTAACAGTCAGGTACGGAGTACCTCTTTGGAACGAATATGGAACAGTCACAGTAGTCGACACATATAGTGTCTCATTGACACACAGTCGGAATATCCCTGAACACTTCCAATCCTATGACATGCCAACTATATCTGACTTAGCCCGATCATCATTAATAGGGTATTCATGAAACTTTCGATTTTTAATCAGATATATTTCAATTAATAATATATATTTTAAATTCAATATATATTTCAATTCACTTTACATTAACAGAAATTCAAATTTCACAATAATCATATATTTTCATATCAATCCTATCATTTCCCAAATCAATATATTTTTCAATATCAATCCACATGCAAATCAATTTCAATGCAATATACATTTTCAATTTTCCACTTAATATTCACATATTCTATTCAATACCAAAAATCACTAATAATTCATGAATTTTTATTCAGTTCAATACCTTAATAATAATAATAATAATAATAATAATAATAATAATAATAATAATAATAATAATAATAATACTTATCATTCATATAAATAATAAATCCAACAAATAATTATTAGATTCGGTTTATAGAAATACAAACTGTAATTCTCGAGTTTACTCGATATCCTCATCCACTTCCTCTTTTCCTTCCTTTGATGACGTTTCCGGTGCTACGTTAGCTACGAGAAATTTAACATAATATTTAAAATCATTAATGTCATATTCTTTAATTTTACATGTAACTTTTACATAAATCCCATTTTGGTCCTATCACCATAACCTTTCTTTTTCTTCAAAAATTAACCTAGTTTTCATCTTTATACTTACTTTAAATAAGTTTCAGCTTTTCATATTCAACATAAAAATTCAATTCTGAATTTCTTTCAATTTAGTCCTTACTATGTTAAAACTTAATTCTCTGTTCACAATTCAACCCTTTTCCCACTTCTAACTTAATTTTCCATCAATTAAACCCATAATTCTTCAATTTATTCACTTAATCATCATAAAAAGAATTCACAAACTTTCTAATTTTTAACATAATTCATGTAGAACCTTATGCTAGGATTTCATAAAGATCAAAATTACTAAGAAAATGATTAAATTGACTTACCAATCAAGCTTGGAACTTAAACCCTAAATTTCTCTTTTATTTTTCTTTTCTCTTTTCTTCTTTCTTTCCCTGCTAACCGTGGTCTTCTTTCTTTCCTTTTTCTTTATGTCATTTATTTTAATTACTTTATAATATTATATTAATATAATATACTTTAATTATTATTATTTTACTTGTATAATAAGTAAATACACATGTATAATACATGTGTACCATTTATATTTGTACACATCTAACCTATTTTAACCATACATTTGTCACCCCTTTTTGGCTTATTTGTCTATTTAGTCCCTTCACTTTTCTTTATTCTATAATTAAACTTTTATTCTTTATTCAATTTAATCATTATACTTAATTATTATTAATTAAGCTAAATTCTCTTAATTAAGCTTTAATTAACTATTCACTTAACCTCGTAAATATTTTTAAATAAATATTTACGAATCCACTTTTCAGAAATTAAAGACCTGAAAATACACTTTTCTGACATCGGTAAAATTCGGGTCATTACAGTTCTCCCCCTTTAATAAATTTCATCCTCAAAATTTGCCTGAAAAGAGGTGGGGGTATAGAAATCTCACTATTTCTCTCAGTTCCCGTGTTGCTTCCTTAACATTTTGACTTTACTATTCCAGCTAGTATCTCAATCGGTTCTTTTTCATACAGCAAATCAGTTCAAATTTCAATACCCCTTGTGGAAAGAACAAGTGAAAGATTTGATCTATATCTTCTAAGCACCAATCCTGGAAATCTCATAAATTTTTCTGTAATTTCAGAAGTAAAACCAGTCAATTCATTACCAGTTCAATTCTTTCCATAGTCTCAAATACCCAAACAGAACGAGAACTCAATTTCACTTTTTCAATCAAATCTCAAGATTTTCTTCCAACATGCAACTTAAGAAATACCTTATCACTATCAGAATATTTGATATACATAATTTTCATATGTTAAAGCTGCTTTCAATCTATTTCAATCTCTTCCACTCTTCTTCAGTTTCACGAATCGACACAACTCCACATATTCCTTTTCTCGCTACATTCAATCAAATACTGTGCAGTTTTACATTCACAATCATACAAAGCTTTATACAGTGCTGAAAATTATTATTATCGTGTATCCAGAACTTTTTGTATTCATTCTAGAATCAAAATATAAACCATTTAACTCAATTAGAAATAATAAAAACTACCATACCATGTACTCTGATAATCTCAGAAACCTATATTTCAGATAATTATTAAGTAAGAAACTTATTTATCTTTGGAATAAAATATGCGAGACTTCATATACCTTCGACGATTATTCAAATATCATCTTTCCTTTTTTGCAGATAAAGATAATTCCAATTCAAAACCACAGAAATTTTGTCCCGTTTCCATTCTAATATCATCATTAGCTGTAACAGTTCTGAAAGTATCAGTATCTGATGTTCAATGTTAACTTACTGACATAGAAACATTCATATACAAGTTCAAGTATAGCTTTTCCTTCCAAATCATCAGCACGTCTGGTCCAAATCACTGTATAACTAATTCCTTCCTGAATACATAAACATAGTACTACCATAAATGTCATGAAAAATCTCCTGTATAAGCTTCTGAATTCTTTGGTAAAGCTTCTGTCTCTAATTAACAGGCAATCATTAGATTTAGTCTGAAATTTTTAGTCAAAAGTCATTTGTACACTATAACCATATAATCAGTAACTCATTACCATATTCCTGAGCTTTGCAGATCTGCTGTAGAGAAATCAATTTAACTTTTATCTCAACTAGAATGGAGCCATCTTCAGATGATCACAGTCGGATGTTTATAGTTCATAACACTAAGCAAAACTTTCAATTTCTGAGTATACATAACTTCATTTGTCTTTCCCAGATAATAACCAGTTATCATATCTTAATATTTTGACATAAGAGTAATAGTTACCACTTTCGAATTGTGTATCTGATAATTCTTCCCATGTGACTTTAACTTTCAGTAATATAAACCCTTAGTTCACTTTCTTGCATCAAACACTGCTATCTCTGTAAATCATAAGTTTTCTTTATCGAATTTCAGACTGAACCAGAACTAATACTTCAGTTAACGGAACTTTTAGAATCTTATTGACGTTTATCAAATCATTCCAATTTCCACATCATTCTGTAGTAACCATATAATCCAGAATCCTTCTTCAATCAACAGTAATTCGAGTAACTTTTCCAGAAACACATCAAAATTCTCTTGTACTATTGTCACTAGTTTAAATTTTAACTTGAACACTTTAATATCCAATACATAAGCAGAGTAAATATCATAAACCCTTTCCGGCACGTTTCGGTATTGACATGTTCAATATCACAATAGATAAATCATTCAGTCTTCTCTGGTTCGAACAAATCGTTTCATCATCTGGCTTTTGCAATATAATATACTTCCACTTATAATTTACCATAACATCATGTAGAATTAACTATTCCATTCTCAAGATCGTACCAAACAATAATAACGTCAGATCGGACAGAAAATAGTATTCTGGTATCATTATTAAATAGTTCTTAGAGATTTTATCAGCCCAAAAATACTGATCCGAAAATTTTAATGCTTCAACCCAAAAATTTAAGCAAACCCAACAGGCAAATCTTTAATAGATACTAAACTCATGTTATCATAGGAATAGTCAAACCAAGATCAATTTAAAATAATCATATTAGTGTCAATAAAGAAGAAAGTACCTGTAATGACATCCAGTAGAGATAAATCTTCTTATATACAATTAACACATGCCCTGGCTGATGTTCATTCTTCAGATTTTACAGTGAAGTCCTTTGTCACACTTCGGTTTTCACTCGTATTTCTGAGATTACAGGGTGACCTACCTCTGATAACCGTGTTACTCGGTCTTGAACTCTGAATAATATATTTTTCAACTTCTCTAAGCAACCACTAAGATAATGATCAAAAGAATCATATCCAACACATATTCCACTCTTTATTCTACGTTCTTCAACTTTATATCTTCATTTAAACCATCTTCAAACCATTTGTACCTTACAGCTTTTGTTGGAATACACTCTTTAGTATATTTATTCAATCAAAAAAAAATTTTTCATACACAGTTTCAATCATGTAACTTTGTTTAAGCTTCAAGACTTCTTCACATCTCTGATCAGGAAGTCTCTGGCTGGTATATACATTTCTTTCAGAACTCATTTCAGAAAGTCTTCCAAATAACCCTTTCTTAATCACAACATAAATCAATATTTTCTACTACTGGTAAACTGAATCTTTTAACAGGAATATCTTTCCTTTCTAACATCTAATCAGTGAACAGAATAATTCATTGAAAATCCTGATAATATTCTCTAACCAGATTTCAGTTCTTTCAAGATCATTTCCAGCTAAAATTCTCAATTCTTCCACACTATGTTTACAGAATATTAGCAATAGATAACTTACTTGTTCAGATAGACTCTGTTCCTTGAAGCACTTCGGGAACCGATTGAGAAACATGAGGGGTAGATATCGTAACAAATATAGTTCCTTCTATTCACTGTAGAGCATCAGTCATAATTCTAAATAATTATGTATCATTTCTTTCTCTATTATTTCATCAGTCATCATTTAGTAATTAATCACTTATTAAGTTAATACTCAATATTACCAATTTAGTTTCCCTTTTTAATTCACGAGACTATTCGTCTCATGTATACATTTCGTAAAAAATACCATCAATATATTCATTTAACATTTTCAACTATAAAACAGTAACAAACAAATATATCAGCATCCGATCCCAACTCAATTTCGACTTAATTATGGCATGTACCTCTAGACTCCTTTCAGTACTCGACTTAATCCTAGAATTGGCTAAACTCGGTTAGCTCTGATACCATTAAATGTAACACCCTAAACCTCGTCTTATTACCGGAATATGATTACTGAGTATTACCAGTCATTACAGTACATTTGCACATAAACGTGTATAAATGCAATATATTCATCTAAATATATTTATTAGTGGGTCCACAGTACTTTACAAGTGTAATTAAAATAATCCAGATTTCGATCCTAAGCTTAGAAAATTTCTCGTTCAATTTCAAATTCACTTCTTTTGAATAGTACCACACGCCCATGTGGCTAATTTAACATGCCCGTGTGGCATGGGACACGCCCGTGCCCTCAACCCGTGTGCAACACTGACTTTTAAACACGGCCATGACACACGTCCATGTGGCTTGCCCGTGTACTAAACTGACTTTAAGACACGGCCGTGGCAACCAAGGCACACGCCTGTGTGACAAACCATGAGGACTCGAAATGAACCTTGTATTTTATAAAGTACCAATCCTGCAACCAAACGCATTTTATATACTATCCAATACTTAATTTTAAAACACTTATCATGTATCATTATCAATTATCAATTTACTTATTTAGTTATTACAATCACAATCCAATATAACACACTTAAGACATCCAAGGTACATGCCATTACTGACAATTAACATGCTTTACCTTTTTAAGTTCAGGATCGGCTTATGATGCTGATTCGACGATCTGTCTTTAACCTAACCTGCGCACGGAAACAAACCGTACGCTGAGTATGAACTCAGTGGTATTTCTATAAACTGATACTTAAGTCAATAATAAATCATATATCAATGAACCTTGAGAATTCAATCTATTACTTCTAATAGTTCAATCATTTGTTTTTGAAATATAGTACTAAGATCTTGTTAATCACTTTCGATGAAATGTATACAATTTCAATGTTTGTTCATTATCCATTGATTTTTCATATTTATTAAGTAATAGCTTTGTGTTCAAGATATCATTGGACATTCGATATGATCCATTATTCAAGAACATTTAGTTTTTCAAGATTTTTTATTTACAATTCATTTGAATAATAATGTTATTCACTTTTCATTCAATATTCTATACTATCTCATTTCAATAACAGTCAATATTCTTAGGTAACAACCAATTGATCTTTATCATTTAGTACCAGGCAGTCAACAGTAATAATCAGTTAATCAGTAATATTCAGTTATTCAATATCAGTCATTTACTCTTTAACAGTGAATTATTATTCAATAACATCGATCTTTAATACTTTTCATTACCCCTATGAACATGACTCGGACCTGGACAGATACACGGATCCAACCCACACACCAGGGATAGTATACAGTGTCTTATCGGTCGAAGCCGGAATACACCGTAAGGGTAATAAAGATAAAGAATGACGATATGAATATGAATAAAGATAGCATGTGATGGCGGTACACAAAGTACCTCATCGGAACAAATGCGGAACGATGAATGATAATGATCAGTGCAGAGTACCTCTTCGTAATAACTAATCCGCGATCGATCCACAATGAGTCGACACATATAGTGTCTCATCGACACACAGTCAGAATATCCCTGAATACTTCCAATCCTATGGCATGCCAACTATATCCGACTTAGCCCGATACTGTTAATAAGGTATTAAGTAAACTTTCAGTTTTTAATCTGTATATATTTCAATTAATAATATATATTTTCAATTCAATATATATTTCAATTCACTTTACATTAACAGAGGTTCAAATTTCACAATAATCATATATTTTCATGTCAATCCCATCATTTCCCAAATCAATATATTTTTCAATATCAATCCACATGCAAATCAATTTCAATGCAATATACATTTTTCAATTTTCCACTTAATATTCACATATTCTATTCAATATCAAAAATCACTAATAATTCATGAATTTTTATTCAGTTCAATACCTTAATAATAATAATAATAATGATGATGATGATGATGATGATGATAATACTTATCATTCATATAAATAATAAATTCAACAAATAATTCTTAGATTCGGTTTATAGAAATACAAACCGTAATTCTCGAGTTTACTCGATATCCTCGTCCACTTCCTCCTTTCCTTCCTTTGATGATGTTTTCGGTGCTACGTTAGCTACTAGAAATTTAAAGTCATATTCTTTAATTTTACATGTAACTTTTACATAAATCCCATTTTGGTCCTATCACCATAACCTTTCTTTTTCTTCAAAAATTAACCTAGTTTTCATCTTTATACTTACTTTAAATAAGTTTCAGCTTTTCATATTCAACATAAAACTTCAATTCTGAATTTCTTTCAATTAAGTCCTTACTATGTTAAAACTTAATTCTCTTTTCACAATTCAACCCTTTTCCCACTTCTAACTTAATTTCCATCAATTAAACCCATAATTCTTCAATTTATTCACTTAATCATCATAAAAAGAATTCACAAACTTTCTAATTTTTAACATAATTCATGTAGAACCTTATGCTAGGATTCCATAAACATCAAAATTACTAAGAAAATGATTAAATTGACTTACCAATCAAGCTTGGAACTTCAAACCCTAAATTTCCCTTTTATTTTTCTTTTCTCTTTTCTTCTTTCTTTCCCTGCTAACCGTGGCCTTCTTTCTTTCTTTCCTTTTTCTTTGTTTCATTTCTTTATTTCTTTTATTTTAATTACTTTATAATATTATATTAATATAATATAATATAATTATTATTATTTTACTTATGTAATAAGTAAATACACATGTATAAAGACACATGTATAATACATGTGTACCATTTATATTTGTACACATCTAACCTATTTTAACCGTACATTTGTCACCCCTTTTTGGCTTATTTGTCTATTTAGTCCCTTCACTTTTCTTTATTCTATAATTAAACTTTTATTATTTATTCAATTTAATCATTATACTTATTATTCTTATTTAAGCTAAATTCTCTTAATTAAGCTTTAATTAACTATTCACTTAACTTAGTAAATATTTTTAAATAAATATTTATGAATCCACTTTTCAGAAATAAAGACCCGAAAATACACTTTTCTGGCGTCGATAAAATTCGGGTCATTACATAGAGACCCATGATTTGAGTATGTATGAATTGAATATGAATGAACAATATTGTTGTTGAAATGATTTATGTTCATATTGTGAAAAGCTATTTGGGATAGCAAATGATAAAAATTGAATGTGTTATAAGTACCTTATTTATGAATTGAATAATTGTATAACTATAGTTATTGTATGTTTATTTTACCTTTAAGCATTCGTATTATAGAAATACCACTGAGTTTATACTCAGCGTACGGTTTGTTTTCTGTGTGCAGGTTAGGTTAAATTCAGATTGCCGATTCAACATCCATCAATGTTCCCGAACTCAAAACGTGGTGAAGTATATTTTTTTTTGTGTCGGCATGTACCTAAGGTGTCTGAACGTTAAGTATTATATGGATTGATTGTAAATAAGATTTATAAGTTGATATTGGTTGTTTTTATACT
The DNA here is from genome assembly GCA_025698475.1 of Gossypium anomalum. Lineage (NCBI taxonomy): Eukaryota > Viridiplantae > Streptophyta > Magnoliopsida > Malvales > Malvaceae > Gossypium > Gossypium anomalum. Next base: position 27,852,106 of record CM046966.1, read on the forward strand.
TATGAGTATGTGTTATGTTAAAACTATAATATGACATGTTTTATATTAGAGTATAAATGTTCATGACTAGGGTAAAATTTGATTGAAATTTGTTTGCTTATAATTTGTATTAAATTTAAGTTTTGATGTTATGTTTTGATAATATAAATATGGAATTTATGGAGAAACATTAGATAGACATCTGTGGTGAGTAATTTGACATGTTTTAAATGTATTTGATTGTGTTTTGGATTGGTTGAATAAATGGTTTTTGAGTTGCTTGGTGTTCAAAATTTTAGGGTATGGTAAACTTAATCTTTAAGGTTCATTTTGAGTCCATACGGCCAGACACATGGGCATGTGACTGGGCCATGTGAGACACACAGCTAACACACGGGCGTGTGTCCCTGTATCTAGGAAAATTTTTGAAATTTTGTGAATTTTTTTTCTGAATACCCGGTTTTGTCTCGATTTATTTCTAGCACATATTTTGGGCCTCGAAGGCTCATAAAAGGGATAATATGATTTATTTACAATATTTTATGTTTAAATGGTATGAAATATTCGTATATGATCTGAAAAGTCCAGTAATGCTCTGTAATCCTGTTCCGGCGACAGATAAGGGTTAGGGGGTGTTACATTGGTGGCAAAAGGTTTTTTCTCAGATTGCTAGTTCATATTACCATGAAACCTTCAATCCTGTTGTTAAAGCCAATACTATTCGCATGGTGCTTGCTGTAGCAATGTCTCCATAGTGGAAAATTCGCCAAATAGATGTGAACAACGCCTTCTTAAATAGCAAGCTACTTGAAGAAGTGTATACGAGGCAGCCTCTTGAGTTTGAGGTTTGTTATTCTAAAGTTAATCTTTTAGTATGTAAGCTAAAAAAATCCCTATATGGACTTAAGCAAACCCTTCCTGCTTGGTTTGATACACTTAAGAACTTCTTGACTAATGCATTGGGATTTCAAAGTTGTAGAGCTAATTCCTCTTTATTTTTTAATAAAACCTTAGCTAGATGTGTGTTTTTTCTTGTGTATGTTGGTGATATACTTGTTACATGAGCCCAAGAAACATATATAACTGTTGAGATTGAAGCCTTGCATCAACAGTTTTCTCTTAAGGATCTTGGGGATCTTCATTATTTCCTTGGTCTTGAGCTCAGCAGAGGAGTGAGTGGCATGCATGTATCATAACAGAAATATGCTCGTGAGTTGTTGGAATGGGCAAACATGAGCAATGCTAAGCCAGTGGCTACTCTAATGGCTAGTGTGCCTACATTGGCTTTACTCACTGGAACCAAGCTGTCAGATGGAACTCTGTATTAACAGGTTGTGAGAGGATTGCAATATTTATGCTTAACTCGACTGGACATTTCCTTTGTTGTCAACAAGGTCAGTTAGTATAAGCACTCTCCTCATAATGAGCATTGGTGTACAGTAAAGAGGATACTAAGATATGTTAAAGGAACTACTGATTTTGGGCTGAAGTGTAACACCCCTAACCCATCTCCATAGCCAGATTAGGGTTACAGAGTATTACTAAACAATTTGAACATTATATTATTAAATATTATAATCATATCATAAACCATTCATACACATGCATACTATACCTAAATCGAGCCCTCGAGGCCCTAAAAATAACCTAAAAATAATTTGGGACCAATTTGAAATAGTTTGGAAAGTTTAGGAAAAAGATGCAAAAGTTGCCAAATAGGGGTCACACGGCCGTATGGCCAGGTCGTGTGCCTCACATGACTAAGACACATGCTCGTGTCTTAGGTCGTGTAACAATCGAACTAGGGACACACGACCGTGTCCCAACCCGTGTCCTCACCCGTCTAACTCTTTGAGTAGGGTCACACGGCCGTGTCACACGCTTGTATGCCAGGCAGTGTTACTCTCTGAGTTGCCCCACACGCCCGTGTGCCAGGCCGTGTGTTAGGCCATGTAACTCATTAACTTGCACCCTAAAGAAATCATCAAATGACAAACGATTGTGTGTCTTACACAGTTGAGTCACACGCTCGTGTCTCAGGCTGTGTGGACCCAAATGGACCTTGGGCTCTAAGAAATCCATTTACCAACAAAAAGACCTATGTAAAATGACATTAAACAAGCTCAAAACATGCTAAATCAACCATCCTAAGTGTCTAACCAATGTATCCTCATTTATACCACAAGTATATATACAATTTCACAACAAAAAGATCTATCATTCTAAGTATGTTAAATCACACCATCTAACATTCAACCATTATGCCTAACATAGTTAAATCACACCATCTAACATTCAATCAATATGCCTAACATAGGCACCTCAATCACAACTTTCCATTAACACATACTATATATATTTGCAGTAAAACATCTTCCTTAGTTCCCATATCATATTAGGTTAACTACTTACACTTCAGATCATACTTAAACATTATTCATATTAAAAACATAATAATGACATACAAGCCTATTACATGCTATATAATCTGAAATGTACATCCCAAAAACTACTAAAAATGGACTGATTGTGTGACTGGAATGCCGATCCGATTGTCCAACCTTTAAAGTACCTACAAGAACAGAAAATAACACAAGTAAGCTTATTGAAGCTTAGTAAGTTCGACGTACTAAAAAAATATATCTTGCCAAAATAAGTACAACAAATCATTCAAAATGTTACAACCATATGCGTTCCCTGTCATCCGTAATCTCAACCAGGTGAATTGCAAAATTCAATTCAAAGTTGAAATACATGTTATAACCATCAAAATAACAAAACAAGTTACATTACAGAAATTTACAATCTGATGAACGACTTACGGATATGAGTACATCGATATTCTAACCGAAACACGCCAGATACTCATAAGAGCTAATCCACCTGATAACATGTCAGATGCTCATAAGAGCCAATCCACCCGATAACACGCCAATTGCTTCTAAGAGCTAGTCCAATCGACAACACACCAAAATAGGGAGTATAACATGATAGTTCACAAAAAATGCTAAACCTCAACCTACATGGGAAAATACATATATATCACTCCACAACAATCTCCACTCAAATCCCCCATAACACAACATATCTAGATTGTACTCTATTCCGAGTTCAATCCGATCCAAGTATTGAATTTCAATAAATTTGCATAATTTATAATCAAATATATCTATTATATCATATTATATCATCAAACATTTCATATAGATGTTAAATTATAATCTGTACGAACTTACGTGGACTGAATTGTAGTAGTTGCAGAAGTTTAGGGACTAATACGTAATTTTTCCTTTTTCACGTATATCAACAGGGTCTTGATATAAAATGTAAAATTCCTCAATTATTAGCTTACAATTCACTTTAAATTTTATATCCTTTTATTTTTCAAAATTACATAATTACCCCTAACTTTTATAACTTTTGTAATTTAGTCCATTAACCTGAAAATCATCAAATTAACCATTTTTCTCAAGTCAACATTTCAGCTGGTTATACTAGGCCCTTAAACAGTCCTTATTAAACATCAAATTCACTATCAAACCTAAAATTTTGACATTTTTACAATTTAATCCTTAAATCAAAATCTAACAAAAATCACTTCACAAAATCACCAAATAACACAATCAAAGCTTTAAACACATGCTTATCATAAAAAAAACATTCAATATTCATCAATGGCCACTTCTAAAATCTTTTACAGATCTAAAAATGAAGGTACAAGCTAGTTGGACCTAGTTGCAATGATCTAAATACATAAAAATTACAAGAAAAGGGCATGAATTTCACTTACATGCAAAGGAATCAAGAAAACCAAAGCTCTTCTTCTCTCTAGCTATGGATTTCGACAATTTGAAGAAGAAATGAAAGTGAAATTGTTTTATTCATTCTTTAATTTTGTTTTAATTTTGTTTAAATTACAAAATTGCCATTGATCATATAATATTTTATCAATTTCAACGAAGTTGCCGTCCCACCATAATATATAGGGTATAATTGCTACTTAAGTCCTTCCTAGCTTATTAATTAAGCTATTAAATCATCTAAATGCAATAATTGCTAAGTTTTGCACTTTTTACACTTTAGTCTTTTTTCTTTAATTAGTTATCTAAATGTTAAAATTTCTTAACCAAATTTTAATATGACTCTAATGACTCTATAAATATTATATAAATAATATTTATGAGTCTACATGATAGAAATTTGTGGTCCCGAAACCACTATTTCATCACCGCTGAAAAATGGGTTGTTACAAGAAGTTTCAACCATCTGCAGTTACCTTGACAGGCTTCTTTGATGCAGATTGGGCAAGTTTATTGGAGGATAGGAAATCAACATCTGGTTACTATGTGTATCTTGGAGCTAATCTTGTTGGTTGGTCCTCCAAAAAGCAGACTGTTGTGTCTCGTTCTACAACAGAGTTAGAATATCAAAGTTTAGCCAATGCCACTTCTGAGCTTTCTTGGTTTCAATATTTGCTTATAGAAATTGGAGTTATGTCTACTGGAGTGCCAATAATTTGGTGTGATAATGTGAGTACTGTAATAGCCTATTTTCAGTGAAATCGGAACAGTGGTTTCATGACCACAAATCCAAGCTAAAAAGAAAATTTTATTTTAAAATTATGGCATGGTCTATATTACGATAGAAAGGTTGCATGAAAATTTTGATAAGAAAATTTTATTGATTTTGTAGTTAATTGAAAAAAAATGTATTTTCGGGACTCTGTTTGTAACAGCCTGATTTAGGGCCTAGTCGAAACAGTGGTGTCGGGGCCATAAATCTGAAGTTAGAAAAATTATTTTATTATTTTTAATGAGGTTATAGTATGATTTTATTGGTGCATGAAAAATTTGGTGAGATAATTTTAATGTTTTCTAGTCCGATTTTGAAAAAGGACTAAATCACATAAAAGGCAAAAGTTGTACTTTAGTACCCAAATGTGTTAATTAGCTTAGAGAACTTAAATTGAGGGTTTTTAAAGGGCAATTTGACCCTTTTTAGGATGCTTGGCCCGCATTGGGAGACAAAATTGGTCAAAAAGTCCAAGTTGGTTGGGTTAGGTGGCTAATTTGACTAAAATAGAAATAAAATAAGAAAAGATTCTACCACCGAAAATATCAGCAAGAAAATGGTGTTTTAAGGCTGAAAACTTTCAGCAACTTAAGGCCCTCACAAGTAAGTGATTCTCACATCTTTTGTTGATGATTTTTGCATTTTTGAGACCCTTGAAGCATGGGCTTTCAAATGAGAGTAAAATATTGCAAAATGGTTAAGAGTTTAGAGTTTTGCCATGGATGCATTTTTTATGTTTATTGAGTTTTTATGGAAGAATATGAGTCCTAGATGGGTTATGAACAACTTTTGTGAAAGGTGTTGGCATGAAAACACCTAAAGGGGCTATTTTGCATAAATTGCAAAATAGATGATAAGTGCATAAAATATTGAGAATTTTGGATTGCTATAGTAGTAAAAAGAGCTTAGCTAGGCTTGAAATACAAAGAAATTTGATAAAAATTGATTTTCGAGCATAAGGGCAAAATGGTCATTTTGTCAAAGTCTAAGGGCAAAATGGTCATTTTACCAAAGGTGTGAATTTATGATTGTTTAATCCTAATTAGTGACTAAATGAGTGCATATTGTCATTATAGATTAAGACTTACCAAATCCGAACCTAGATCGGGGGAAGGCCAATCGTACCAATTAAACCGAATAGTCAAGTACTTTTTGTAAACCGAGGTAAGTTGTATGTAAATAATACAATTACACTATTAACGCTTGCATTCATATTGACTTTGAATTGATATTGAATGAGTTACTAAGTTATGAATCGAGAATGCCTAGTAATATTTGAGATAATAGAAGTATCCCATTGAAATATTAGGGTACGAACTGGATATTCATGCCAAGGCATTGGGTGAATTGTGCGCCAGTGTAAGACATGTCTGGGACATGCTTCGACCACATTCTGATAGCTAGTGTAAGACCATGTTTAGGACATGGCATCGACTTCTAGACGAGGGCTAGTGTAAGACATGTTTGGGACATGCATCAGCCATACAGAGACAGCCAGTGTAAGACCATGTCTGGGACATGGCATTGGCACAGAGATAGCTAGTGTAAGATGTGTCTGGGACACACGTCGGCTAAGAGTTGTGCTAGTGTAAGACATTTCTGGGACATGCATCAGCACGCACATATGAGTGCTAGTGTAAGACATGTTTGGGACATGCATCGGCCTTGACAGAGATAGCCAGTGTAAGACATGTCTGGGACACGCATCGGCAATATATCCCATGTTAAAGGTTCAGTGAATATCCAGTCGTATTCCAAACATTTCAATGGTGAGTGTTATAGATCAATCTTGATAAAGAAAGAATAACCATGTTGTGAGTGTTACAGGTACCTATATGGTAAGCATGAGTATCGAGCTTAATTTAGAAAATGTGACTCGAGTAGATGACAAAGAATAGGTTGAGTTATGTTTACATTTGAGCATGATAAGTAATGGTGAGATTGTTGTTGTATATTTATTTATATGCAACTTACTAAGCTTTATGCTTACCCACTTTCCTTTCCCTCTTCTTTCAGCGTTATCTAACTAGCTCGAGGATCCCTTAAAGTCAGAGATATCGATCACACTATCGTCCGTAGCATTCAGTATAGTTTGATTTATATTTTTGAAGGTGGCATGTATAGGGCTAGACTAGGATATTCATCATGAGAATTGTTTATGTATTTTGGCCTAAGTCAAAAGCCATTTATTTTGTATTAAGCCTAGAATAATGGCTATTATTCATTTTGATGAATGCATACGATGTTCTTTCTATGGTTGAATTAATGTTTATTGTTATAAGATGGGTATATTGAAAAGATCTTGTATAGGTTGTGCAAGATGGGTGACAAAGGGCTTGGAAAATAGCCTAATTTGTCCACACGGGTAAGACACACGGGCGTGTGTCTAGGCCGTGTGTGACACACGGTTCACGCCCACGGGTGTGTGTTATGGTCGTGTGTCCCCTGCACCGAAAACTTTAAAGTCATTCTAGCACACGGGCAGGCCACACGGGCGTGTGTCCATGCCGTGCCATGAAGTCAGTATGTATGCTAGTAGCAAACGGGCAAGAGACACGGCCATTTGTCTCGGCCGTGTAAAGGACACGGTTGCAGGACATGGGTTTGTACTTCGGCCGTGTTGTGTTGGCAGAATGCCCAGGTTTTCAGACACGGGCGTGTCCCTAGTGCACGAGCGTGTGCTCTATACCCACACGGACGTGTGGAGCTTTGATGCAAGAGATTTTTCTAAGTTTTAAATGAGTTCCTAATTGGGTCCCGAACCACCCTGAATGTATGTTTAGGGCCTCGTAAGCCCTCATAAAAGACATATTACATGGGAAAGGAAAGGTTTTAAATTGTTTGAGATTTCATGGCCCTGTTTTACATAGTTGATTGAGTTAAAGTCAGGTAGCATCTCGAACCCCGTCCTGGCGTCGGATGCGGGCGAGGGGTGTTACACCGTTCCCGTAAATCAAATTCGTAAATATTTTTAATAAATATTTACGAAGTTAATTGTGTGGCTAATTAGGTTTTGGATAGGTGAATTTGTTAAATTAGGAGCAATTGAGTGGAAGGACTAGATTGAACATAGAGTAAAAGTTGAATTATAGAATAGAGAAAATTCAAGAGACTAAATAAGAAATTACACCATAAATTGACATGTGTGTGGAAAAAATAATTTCCATGTGTATAAGTAATATACTTATATTAGTAATTATTATTTATTTACTTATAATTTAAGTAAATATTATTATATTATTATATTATTATATTATATTAATTAAATAAAGTAAATAAATTAAATTAAATTATGACAATTGTGTGGTAATAATAATGTAAATGTGTAATAAATACATATGTGCATTTGTAATACATATATGTATTTATTTATTATAGATATTCTAATATAATAATATAACTAAAATATAATAAACAAAAGAAACAAAAGAAAGAAAAACGGAAGAACATAATAGAAATGAAAAAAAAAAGAGGGGAGAAAGAAAGAAAGGAAAAAGGGAAAGAAAGAAAAGGGAGAAATTGGGGTTTAAAGTTTCAAGTTCAATTGGAAGCCAATTTAGTTCCTTTTCTTATAATTTTGATGTTTTTGGAATCCTAGAATAAAATACTACTTAGTGTATGTTGAAATTTTGAAAGTTAGTAGATTGTTGAACATGTTTTTTGTTGAATTAATTGATGAATTAGGGGTTAAATTGATAGAATTTCAAGATAAAATTAGGTAAAGGATTAAATTGAAGAATAAATTAAAAGTTTTGTGTAAAAAGGGACTAATTTGTAAACTTGTGAAAATTTAAAGAAAAAATCTAAATTTTATGAAATATAAGTACTGTAAATGTGAGATGTAAAAATCAAATAGGCTTGGAACAAGGATTAGTTTGCATAGATATTAATTTCCGAGCTTAGGGACAAAAATGGAATTTATGAAAAGTTTAGGGGCAAAATAGTAATTTTGTCTAGAACATGAGTTGAATTCAAATGAGTATTAAATATGTTGAATTGATGTTAAATTTATTTATATAGACCCGGAAAGATCGAAAAAGGAAAGTGATCGTGGAAAAGAAAAGATATCGAATTAAAAGAATTTCAATTACAAGTTGCTATCGAGGTAAGTTCGTATAACTTGAATGAGTATGTAAATATGTTAATTTAAATGTTGTATTGTATTGTATATGATGTATGAAATTGAATATATGAATTATATAAATGTGAAATGAAAGAAATAATACATGTTTGGAAATTAATAAATGGGTGAAATTCCGTTTGAATATTGGTGATCGATGGATAATGGAAATTTCCCGAAATATATGAGGTTCTGCATGTGTTACAGAAATGAATTGAGCTAGGATGGAAAAATCTGACAAAAGCCTTCTCGAGAATTAAAAGTGAATAGGATTTATTCCTGATTCACTAGAAATATATAAAGTGGATAGGATTTGTTCCTGATTCACTATGGTAACTCAAGGTGAATAGGATTTTCCCTAAAATGGTAATCCTGATTCGCTATGGTTACTTGATATGTAACTCGAGAGAGTGCTTGATGATTTAACTTCCTAAGGGCTAAATACTGGATATGAATTGACGAAATATGAAAATGTACACTTTGTGTGTACTACTAGAAATCCATCGATAATTCCAATGATTCAACGGATGAGATAGTAAAACAAAACATGGGAAATATGAGATGGAATGAGACAATAGCATGATGAGCTCATCTATGCCTATTGGTACGTTTATTACTAACGTGTTTGATTGAAATGTTTATGAATAGGCAAATAACCAAAATGAATGGAAATTATGCTTTTATATGATTTAAATGTTAAATATGATTGGTAAGTTTGATTCATGTTATATGAACTTACTAAGCATAAAATATGCTTATTAGATTTTATTTTCCTTGTCTTATAATGCTTGAAAGCTTGGAAGAAGTGGAAGACGGGTCGGAGACTTCATCACACTATCATCCTGTCAATTTTGGTATAATGGTTTACTTATTTTGAAAACGGCATGTATAGCTAAATTAGTGAAATGATAAATGTTACACAATGTTTGGAAGTTAGCCATTGGTATGGCTAGCAATGATGTATATATATATAAACATATGAGTTCATAAGGTTATAAATGGTTCTCATACACACATGGATGAAATAGTATAAGTAGGGTAAGGAAAAATATGCATATTGATGTGCCATATGGTATATTAATTAAGGATATATGATATTATGTAATAGGTATTTGTGATGTTAAAGTAGAGTTTTCTTACATGAGGAACTATGTTCATAATATGTTAGTGAAGGAAAATAAAAGGAAGTGATAGGAAATATTGTAGTGAAAGGAAATAAAGGTGTTATAAACTTAGTCATTAATATTTTGCACTAAAACAGTCTTACATAATAGCTGTAGTCTGATTTGAAAATCCACCAAAAATTTTGGAAATTGAATTATAGGTTTAATTAAGTATGAAATTAAAGCCTATTGAGTCTAGTTTCATATAAAGAAAACTTTGTAAGCAAAAGAATTTCATATTAAGAGATATTTGAATTTGTGTAAGATAGAGTCAGGATGATTTTGAAATCCTCTATTCTGATTTTAGAAAATCATTAAAAATTGTACAAAAATAATTATGAGTTATAATTTATATTCTTAGAATCCTTGATGAGTCTATTCTCAAAATAAATAAACAACAACATCATTCAAATCTTGTACTAAGAGATAATAAAATTTTTGTGAAGAAGGGTCAGGACTATTGGACAGTGAAACAAGGGTGAATTTAAAGAATAAACTGTACTTATTGGATGGACCAAAAATTCTGAAAATTTTATGGTAAGAATATATATGAGTCTAGTTTCAGGAAAAATTAGCGTTTTTCAATTTGGAGTTCTGTAGCTCAAGATATAAATAATTTAATGACTATGACTCAGGTGGACAGTTTTGTTATGAACATAGGAAAATTTTTGAAATTATGTGTAATTATTCTATAAACTTTTGTAACATCTTGTAACCCTGTTCCGGTGACGGATACGGCTTAGAGGTGTTACAAGTGCTATCTCACTTGTAGCAAATCCATTTCTTCATGCTCGAGCCAAGCATATTGAGATTGACTTGTACTTTGTTTGTGATAGAGTGTTACGTGGTGAACTACATGTTAACTTTGTACCAGAGAGTGATCAGGTTGCAGACATTCTTACTAAGCCTTTGTCTACTAGGAGCTTTCAACGCTTTAGAGATCAATTAAGTGTTATAGCTCTTACTGATTTTGAAAAAGAAAGTAGAGAGGATGTTAGATAACAACTAGTAGTTAGCTGGTTTGTCAAGTCAGTTAGTCAGTTAGTAGTTAGCTGAAGTCAGTTAGCTGGTTGTTAGCTAGGTAGTTTTTACTTTGTTATGATAGTTACTACTCAATGTTGTATAAAAGAGTGCTAATGACTTGTGCTAATCAAGATAAGAAATTGATTTGTTTCTTTATATGAGTTTTTGTGATTTGTTGTTACTCAAAACCCAAACTTCACTGACCCATTACCTTGCAACCTAAAACCTAGACAGAAACATGTGATAAATATTTGTTAAATTGTGTCCCTCTAACCTATTCAATCTATAATCCTTGGCTAAATCGAGGATTAGCTGTTTTAGTGTACTGGTTAGAATGTTGATGGGATGATCTATTTTTTAATTTAAAGTTATATAAATTAAACTCTATATTAATAAATTTTTAGTATTTTTTTATAATATTTAATATTAAAAATTGGATAAAATAAAAGTTAATTCAATTAAATAAATAAATTACATAAAATGCAATTAAAATTAAATGACGTAAAATTAGTTGAATTGAAAATTTAAATTAGATAAAATCTAATTACAAAAATAATGACACAAAATTGATATAATTAAACAAATAAGAAAGTAAAATCTATATAATCATTAGTGGCACCGGGTGTATATGTTCCACACTCCATGCCTCAACGGTATGTGTGGGATTCTACCACCGTGAGGTTGGACTGCATTTCATCACGCCAGTCTTCATTCGCTAGTAGAAATAAAAACTCACCACCTTAGGGCTAGTCGGTGAATAATGTTGTAATGCACACATTTATAGTAGCTAGAGGTGTGCATGGGCCGGGCGGCCCGGCCCTGCCCGAAGGCCCGCCCGAAAAATGGGAGGGTTTGAGTAAAAATATAGGCCCGAAAAATGGGCTTGGGCAAAAAAAGAGGCCCGTTTAGAAAACGGGCCGGGCCTCGGGCAAGATTTTTTGGCCCGGGCCCGGCCCGGCCCGATTTTAATATTAAATTATTTTTATTTTAAATTTTAAGTAACTTTAGTTTTTTTACTTTAAGTTTTTTTTATTGTTTTTAATGTTATTTTGATATTGTAAAATTTTTGTTATTAATATAATTTAGTTCTTAATTTAGTTCTAATTTATTTCAATTTTTTAATTTTAATATAATTATTTTTTATTATATTTTTAATTTATATATTATTTTAAGAATTATTTTAGTTCCATTTTTTTTAATATTTTTTTTATGTTTTAAATGCATTTGATTTATTATATTTTAAAGTTTTTTATTTAATAAAAAAAGTAAAAAAATTTTTTTAATATGACCGGGCCGGGCCGGGCTCGGGCCTATCATTTTTTTCTCGGGCCGGGCTTTGACAAAATTCTAGGCCCATATTTCGGGCCGGGCCGGGCCGGGCCCGGGCCTTGAAAACAGGCTGAAAATTTTTTATGGGCCCGGCCCGGCCCATGCACACCTCTAAATTAGTAGCCATACATTATACTTAAATAAGAAATTCCTAAGGAGCTGAGAATTAATATATGTATAGGAAAATATTTTTATGCAAGTTTATAAAAGTTATTTTTATAAAATAATATATTTTAAAAAGATATAATTATATATTTTAATTTTAGGATATATATTGTTTTTAAAGATATAATTATGTATTTATTATTGGATAAAAATGCTTTACTATTGGACACATAAAATCCAAATATTTTACACAGTTTTTGACTTAATAGCAAATTAGTTTTATAAATGTTATATTATAAATTCTTTATTATTCTTGCATGGACATGTATTTAATCACCTTGCATAAGTCTTATAAAATCTATCCAACACTTTACAATTTTTTTTCTATAAATGTTATATTAATTTTGATGTAATTTGCGTAGAATAATAGTAATTGAAAGATTATATAGTAGGGTTATAAAGTTGGTTTGCTATTGGACACTCTTGCACAAGTCAATTGTAAATTAAGTTTATAAAAGCTATTATAAACGAAGAACAAAGTTGGTTTGCATCTTAAATTCTAAGAGTGACATGAAATGTTGTTTGGGAGACATTCTAAGATAGGTTAAAAATTGGATATTGTAATTCGCCATCGTCATTACCTTTCTGTTATTTTATTTTATTTTCTTATAATTTATTTAAATAGTTACATATTATTTTTGTAGAAAATGTTGGTTATGCAAATACAAAAAGTTTTATTGCATCATATTGTAAGGTATGATGCCATTTGAGAGAACAAAACTAGATAGAAGCACCAAAGATGGTTTGCGAACTATTTAAATTGAGACATTTAAAGTTTCGAAATGTGGTTAAGAGGTCATTTGTTGTTAAAAAAAAATCTCATATTAATACCACCACCTTAGTATAGTCTAAAAAAATGTTAGGTCGTACTAGCATATTGAATATTTCATAACTTCAGTCATAGATGGATTTAAGATGCTCTATACTTTGAAGAATACATAGAAGAATTAGATGAGGATACAAATTCAAATGTTGAAAAAATTGGTCAAGGACCAACATATGAGGATAAGGGATATATGCTAAATGTTGTAAAGGGAATAGCTCAACAAATATGAAATGCTAAAAGAATTGTATAAAATTACATATCATGTTTATTTTTCTTATTATTTTTATTAGTAATCATATGGTTGATTACTTTCTTGGATTAACATCACGATTTGACTTCAATTTTTGTCACTTATTCAGAAAATTTTCTAGAGTATTATTGATAAAATTTTATAATTAATATTAAAATAAATAAATTATATGATCGTGTACTACCATATAATTCTTTGTAATTATTACCCTAATAATTACACTTTCATTCAATTATTTTGTGATGTCCAAATGACCTTAATTATTGTTATAGATTAATTTTATTTAATGATAATATTTATTAATAGACAAGAATAAAATTGTTTTTTATTAAATTTAATAAATTCACGGTTTTAAAATATATTAAATAGAAAATCGAACGTGTGTTTGACTTCTCTAAAATAGATTCCATTAGAGTTTCTTTTTAACATTTGGACATTTACTTTTTCACATTTTTATGATGAATTGGGTAAAAGTTTGAGATTCAAAGCTGAAAAAAGGATTTTTTTATTATAAAAAAAATTAAAGGGTGTGTGTCCTAAATTAGAACACGAAGTCGTAATTTTATCCATGCAACTCTCCTATCAAACTTTGGTACGTGGAGGGACCTGTCTTCCACTTAATTAATACTATTACCCTAAAGCCGACAAAGAATTTCCAAGGGTTTCGTAATAAAAATTGCTTACGTCTAAAAGTAGAAATCTTGGGTTCCTATTCTCAGACTTGAAATCTTTCTTTTTATTTGTTTGTTTGTATATGTAATTAGTTATTATAGTTTACGAAGTTTGGGATGCCGTATTTGACCTTTTCACTTCTAATAATTAATTAATGGATTTTGAGAAAACAAATTTACTTTAATTATTCTAGAATAATTAACTTAAAATGAACCTCTGGCATTGTCCCTCAAGCATTTTTCTTTAAGAAGAAGCAGTAAAGCGCTGATATTAATTTAGAGGATGAAATTGTAAACATACATATTTATATTTATATTTATACATAATCAAAACAAAAGAAGGAGAAGAAGATAAAAGAACCCTAGAGTGAATTTACATAGCAAATCTTAATGAGACTTGAAAACCCAACAAACATCTGTTAAGCAAATATAAAGTGTAGAAAGGGAAAGTATAGAATGATATGATAAGGGCAGTAGAGACTTGGAAATGATTTAAAGGCAAAGGGAGCAAGTTGAGCAAATGGTGAAAGAAAGAAAGAGAGAGGGGATATTGAATGGCTAATAGAATGTGGTGATGGAGGGACGGAGATCAATCTCCTGGGTCCAAGCGGTCCGGTCTTGAACGTGCAAGTGCCAGTAGGTTTGAGCCAAGGCGTCTGGGTCCATCATCATCCCCGCCCCGACCTCCCCTACTACTCCGCCGCTTTGCTGTTGTTCCCCAACCAATCCTCTCTGCGATGCCGATGCCCCCCTGCATTTTTCCATCGTTATATGCTTTTTGTTGTTCATTCCACTACATACACTTTTTCATTTGTATATTTAATTATATACGAGTATATGACAACTTGATTGCAGTGCTTTTACTGTAATTGGAGCTTTCTTCTGGTCCATGAAAATGGGATGCGATTCATTGGATCAAGATTCTTTTGTTTTTGTGAATTTCTTTTACCTGGGTGAACCAATGACTCCGTCAATGATAACATGGGCAACATGAACACCGAGAGGCTGGAATTCTCTTGCCAGGCATTGGGATAATGCTCTCAGGGCAAACTTTCCACAGCCTGTTTCATTTAAAACCAAAGTATTCTGCAAAATTATTCTCATTTGTAATTTTAAACTTGGGGTTGGTATATAAGCTTCAATGGGTGAAACTTGAAAAATTACATAGTTCAGAGAAACCAGCAATGCCATTGAGTGAAGCTGAGCAGCCAGTGAAGAGAATGGTTCCTTTTCCTCTTTCCACCATCCCGGGGAGTACCTTTTATTCATTCATTAGCATATTACAACAAAAAGTGTAAATTCCTCCAAAAAAAGGAAAAAAAAAAAAAAAAGGTAATTGAAGAAAACCAGTGAAACAAAGCTAGTTACAAAAATGGATGGGATATTTTCCGTTTGGAGGAGGACTGGGTGGGGGAAGTCAGAAGAGGGTACCTTTTGAACGCAAAGGAAAGCACCAATGGAGGACACAGCGAGAGATTTCTCAAAGGAATCGATTTTAATGTCAGTAAAGTTTGGGGGGTGCCATGAAACTGATTGGTATGCATTATATACCAGAACCTCAACAAATCCTAGTGAGAGAACCCCTTCAAATGCTTCCCTAACGCTTCTAGAATCCGAGCAGTCTATTCTGATTGCAAACACTTGCGCTTTCTCTTCCCTCGCTATCTCATCTGCAAATCTTGATAATCTCCCTGTAAACCATATAAGAAAAACGTGATAATGAATAAAAGGGTAAAACAAAAAGACCTTTTGAGGGGAAAAAAAAACAGGAAGTACCCAAGTCCCTGGCCAGGATGGCAACGGTGTATCCTTCATGAGCAAACTTGCGGGCAATGGATCGCCCAAGCTTCGGTCCGACGCCTACAATGGCGGCGATGCCTTTGGCAGAGGTAGAGCTTACCATGCTACGCATCTTATGGGGACCAAAGAAGCCAAAAGAAGACAGATAAGCAGTAGAATGTAGAGAGGTTAGTTGAAAGCAAAATGGAATGGCAGCAGATGGGAGTGTGGTATAGAAGCCGCTGCTCCTTTCAGCTGTCTAAAATCATTTGCGTCCTTAGTGAGAGGCACTTTGCCTTAAAACTTCTGTCACATGAAGCTTGCCTCCCATTTATATAGCCCCACTATCATTAATTTCTTCTCCCACTCAATCATCATATATTGAAATTGATGAATCTCTGCATGAATTCTAGTGGGTTAAATCCAGAATCATGATGACTATGTCTGAAAAACTTTGCTTGGTTGGTAACATGTCATTTTCCAAGCTTTTCAAGGAAGTAGCCCTTGTTATATTAAAATCAATGCTCATTGGTCCATATGTCTAAGGAGTGTAGGGGTTAGCCAGTTAAAGCCCTTTACCTGATAGTAAACAGGGCGTGTAGGGGTAGCGAATGCCAGCTCCCATATCCACTGTGCTAATTTTTGGTCTTCCAAGCTCCAACAGGTTAATAGGAAGGCCAATCCCGTTTTGCAAATGTAGTTTCCTTGCGGTTTCTAGTTCCTTTTTTGACATTTAGTGAGTGGGTGATAAAAGCACGAAAATAATGAATGTGGTAATTATATGTTTAAATGGTAACGGTGTGTAGGACCCGTTGTGCTTTTCTTGGTCCTAATACCATATCCATAAGATTTTTTATACTGCCTCTTGCAATTTGTTTGGGATCATGGGACCTATGGGGACATCACATGTGCACCATTCTCCTGATTTCTGGCCACTAAATTCTTGCCATTCGTCTTTTGATGAAGGAATATAGCATCACTAAGTTTTGCTTTGCTTCATCTTTTCATCAGAATTTAGAATATTTCTTCACCCAAAAGAAAAAAAAAAAAAACCAGGAAAAAAATTGTGCTTGGACGGTCCTATTGGGCTTTCCCATGACTTTGGCACATGGAAAGTTCTACCCAAAATTTTGATTGAAGTTTGAGTAAATTTATTCTAATAAATTAATTAATTAAATTTGAATTACTTATTAAATTATTTAATCAGTTTAATGCTCGTAACTTGAAAAAACAAGAAAACTCAACACCTAGTTGCTCTTTCTCTTACCAAGTGCAATAAGAACAAGCATTGATTCTATTCTTATTCACATTAATTTATCTAATCAATTTAAAAAAAAAAGTAAGTTGACACCAAGTTTAAAAAGTCCAAAGATTTTGGACAATTTCTTTATTCTCTTCAAATTTTCGAATCATTCTTCAAGTTATGTTTCTCAGAATTTCTTTTTGGGTTTAAAGAAAAAATTAAAATCTATGCAATTTTCACAGTGGTGTGTGTGAATTCACCATTGTCACTTAGCTTTGAAAGTGTATCTTGGATACCACGTTACAAAACAAAAAGTTAAAAAAAAAAAAATTAGTTGAAAGAAATTGCTTTTGAGTTAATGAAGGTTTCCAATCATGCAAGAGACCGGGGCATGATGATAAGACAAGTAGACAAGGCAAGTCAGACAACATGTTTAATCAATGTTTGAACAGGTTTTTTTTGGGTGAGATTTATTGAATTAAAAAAGCAGTTGAAAAAAGAAAACCTGATAAACGAGGCTGAATGTTTCGAAGGTGTACTTTGGTTTTCCACCGTATGTCTTTACAGGTTCCCAGAAAGGCAAAGAGCCACTTGTGACTTGCCTTTCCCATGCATATGTCTTAACTGCTAAATTAGGAAAACGATGATGAAGAGGAAGTAATTGTTGTCTTTCTGACAGCCAGTTAGCAGATGGCAAGGGTTCCTTTTTCTATGCTTTGCATTTAGGAATCTTAAGAGAGTTGCCTTGGGCATCCACTGTTTTTATATACCACCATTATTACTGAAATATGCCCCAACCATTCCACTCTTTTACACTTGTTGATTGGTAATCTTTTAGTTGATAATTGAAATAATAAATGATTTATGAGGTTTTTGTTAGTAAATGTAGAGATTATTCTAAAATTATGGATATTATGAAAGTCCTAAGTTTAATTGTTTTTATGGAAGATAAAAAATTGAGTTGTTTAATATAGAAGTGTTTATCGGTTAGGTCGGGTTAAGCTTTGAAAAAGTTTGTACAAATCATCAATATTATATATAGTTGTTTAAGCTTAACCCAAATTAAAATTTGAGTTTTAAATTTTGTCCAAACCTGCTACTATTTGTAAATCATCAACCCAATCTCATTTAGGTATGCTCATATTATTTTTTATATTTTTAAAAATATAATTATTTTATTTAATATTTATAATTATATATTTTTACTATCCATTTTTATATATCTTTTATTAAATTTCTAAACATAAAAAAATTAATATATTTTTTAATATTTATAGTATATATATTTTTTATATAAAAGATAACATATTATAAACTTAAAAATTGGTCAGACTCAGGTTTTGAATAATGAAACTCAAGCTCGGTCCATATTTTAAACGAGTTTATTTTTTGAGCTTAATACTTATATCATAACTTTCCCTAATTTAAAGCGAATATTCGAGTTTAAGCAAATAGTCTAATCTTTAAACAAGTCTAATTTAAAGAGAGAATTATTGTAATTTAAAGGATCAACATTTAGACAAGTCGGTACAAACTTTGATAAGTTGATTAGTTAATAATGGAGTATTTTACAAAGAAAGGATGGTGATCTTCCATGAAATACATGGAGTGTGAATATGGTTGAAGAGGAGTTTTCTTGTTTGGTGCGTTTAAAGATTAGTTACCTCTTCATTGCCTTTGAGAGGAAGCTTTACTCTGTGTAAGGGATCTTGCAAGTAACCATCAACGCTGTTATAATCAAAGAGATCCTAGATTGATTAAGGGTGGGTTTAGATGGGTAATTGGATATGGTACGGTGCGTTTAATTTATTTTTTGTCTCATGTTATTTAACCTCATTACTATCACTATTTTTACACTAACTCTAGATAAATGTATTGCCTATCTAAACTTACCCTAAATATATATATGTATATATATATTAAAGATAGTGTACTAATTCATGTGAGCATGAGTAGATGTAAGTGTGATTATTGATTTGTGTAAGTAATCTCCGTGTGTCCTTGTGTTTACGTTTTACACATCTCTCTAATGTGTTATTTATAGAGTTGCAACACCCCAAACAACATTCGCTCATCTTATTTTTTAAATCATTTCCCAAAACCCATAATTTTTGTACTTGTTTTGTCCCATTTTGAACTTTGGAGGTCAAATTTTTTAATTTTTAAAATTTATTTTGGGTAAAAATATGGAAAATATGTTAAAAACTTTAAAGGAAATAGTTTTTATATATATATTTGGTAAAATATATTTAATTAAAAATATTTATATAAAAGTTTTAAAAATAGACCAACTACGATATTTAAATGGAGACAAAAAGAATATTATTTTTTATATGATAATTGTGTTTAGAATGTTATATTATTATGTAAATTTTAATAGTTAGTAATTTATTTTATGTTGTAAATATATTAAATGGATGTCTATAATTCATTTAAATATTTATTAAAGTAATGAAATAAAACTTTTTATTTCATTTATAACCATGAGATGATTAAATGGAGTAATTAAGAAAACTTAATTCATATTTATTGATTGAATGTAATACATTTATTAATTGAATGCAAAGAAGCTTATAAATAGCACTTTGTAAGTGAAAATTAAATAATTAAAATTCTCCCGTATTTTTCATCCACCTTTACTTATTATTATTGTTTTATTAATTTTTCTATAACACTTTATCATCACGAGCTTCTACAAGTTAATAGTGAAGTTCACGTAATTTCGACTTTATATAATTTGCCTGTATAACTCCCGTTAAACTATATACGGTATACATAATTTCATCATTCTTTTATTTTATTTTCTAGATAAAATATTTGCTTTGGGTAACACTTGCACATTTATTTTTACAACTCAAATGTTATAATGATAATTATATATACAATTTTTTTACTAAAAGAAATTTCAAGTAATGCAGTTTATTTTAAGTTATTATTATGACTATTCTTCTCTAGGTCAATATTTGACATACATATTATTATTTCACAAATTTGGTATATATAATTGGATTATTTTACGTTTGAGAATGCTTATTATTTTACTAATTTTTTATTATTATTTTGATTCAAGTGATTATAATGTCAAATCTTACCAAACTTGAATTTGTGACTTTAGACATCTCATGCAAGAATTATTTGTCATGGATGTTAGATGCTGAAATTCACCTAGATGCTAAAGATTTAGGAAATATCAAAAATAATGATTTTCATCTGTCACTACATGAAGGATTAAAAGTGGAATACCTTACTGTGAAAGACCCTCTTGTATTGTGGAATAATTTGAAAGAATGATTTGACCATTAGAAAATGGTTATACTCCCTAAAGTTCATTATGATTGGATGCACTTATGATTGCAAGATTTTAAGACTGTAAGTGAATACAATTCGGAACTTTTCAAAATTAGTTCTTAATTAAAATTATGTGGAAAAAACATAATTGATGAGGACTTGTTAGAGAAAATATTTTCAACCTTTCATGCTACTAATATACTTATGCAGCAGTAATACCGTGAAAAAGGTTTTAAAATGTATTTTAAATTGATTTCATGTCTTTTGGTGGCTGAACAAAATAATGAGCTGTTAATGAAAAATCATGAAATTCGTCCAATTGGTTCTGCACCATTTCTTGAAGTGAATGTAGCAGTACAAAATAATTATGAAAATGGAAAATATAGAGGTTGCAGTCACAACCATGGTCGTGGACGTAGTGGGGGACGTGGTCGAAGACGTACTAGTAATCGTTATCATGGTGGTCATAACAGTGGTACTTATAACCACTAGAAAAAGAATAACAATAAAGGATAAGAAAGAGGTGGTCAAAATAATCCTTCAAAAATTGTTGAGAATTTATGCTACCGATGTGGTATGAAGGGGGCATTTAGTGAAACTTTATCAAGCATCCATTAAAAAGAAGAAAACGAATATGGAGACAAATTTTATATCCCAAAATGATGAAATGGAGGCAAAAAATGAAAATATTCACTATGATACTAAAACTGACCATGCCTATCACAGTGATAAATTTCATGACCTTAATAATATAACTCACTTAGATGTGGCAGATTTTTTTGAGAATCATTAGAAAACTAGATGTTATTTTGACATTTTTATGTTGTTTTAAGTATGCTTTAATTTCTTGCACGAAGAATAATTTATATATTTAATAAATATTTGCAACGCTTCTCATATTATATTTTGTTTATTTTTATGAAGAATATGAATATTCAACAAAATTTTGTTGGACCAAAAATCAATGGAAACATGTGTCTTGCAGATAATGCTACAACACATATAATACTTAAAGATAAAAAATATTTTTCTCATTTGACAATAAGTGATGCCCATGTTAATACAATATCTAGTAGTTCAAAACTTATTGAAGGCTCCGGAAGAGCTATTATATTATTACCTAAAGGTCCAAAATTTGTTGTTGATGATGCTTTACATTCCACTAAGTCTCAAAGAAATTTATTGAGTTTTAAAGATATTCGTCTTAATAGATATCATATTGAGACTATGAATGAGAAAAATATTGAGTATCTATATATTACAAATGTTGAATGTGGAAAGAAATATGTTTTGGAAAAGCTACTTACTTTTTCATTAGGTTTATATTATGCACATATTAGTGCAATTGAGACACATATTATTATAAACCAGAAGTAGAACCACATACTTTTACTATTTGGCATGACTAATTAGGCCATCCCAGATCTATTATGATACGAAGAATAATTGAGAATTCAATTGGACACCCATTACAGAACCAAAAGATTCTTGAATTCAAGGATTTATCTTGTGTTGCTTGTTCTTAAGGAAAATTGATTGTTAGACCATCACCAGTTAAAGTTGGGATTGAATCTCTCGCATTTCTAGAACGTAATCAGTGTGATATATGTGGGCCCATTCATCCACCATGTGGACCATTCAAATATTTTATGGTATTGATAGATACATCTAAAGGGGGTCACATGTGTGTTTATTATTGACTCGCAACCTGACATTTGCGAGACTACTTGCTCAAATAATTCGATTAAAAGCACATTTTCCAAATTATGCAATCAAAACTATTCATCTTGATAATGCTAGTGGGTTTATGTCCCAAGGTTTTAATGATTATTGTATGTCAATTGGGATAAAAGTTGAACATCTTGTAGCTCATGTTCACACACAAAACGGTTTAGCTAAATCATTTATCAAATGCCTCCAACTAATAGCTAGGCCATTGCTTATGAAAACAGAACTCCCTATTATAGCTTGGGGATATGCTGTTTTGCATGCACCAGCATTTGTACGCTTCAGGCCAACAAGTTATAATGAATACTCCCAATTACAATTGGCTTTTGGTCAGGAGCCAAACATTTCTCATCTTAGAATTTTTGGATGTGCAGTATATGTTCCAATTACTCCACCACAATGCACAAAGATGGGTCCTCAAAGGAGGTTGGGAATATATGTTGGTTATGAATCTCCTTCTATAATTAAGTATGTTGAACCATTAACTGGAGATTTATTTACTACACGATTTATTGATTGTCATTTTGATGAAACAACATTCCTAACATTAAGAGGGAGAGAAAATACATCTGGTAAAAGAATTACTTAGAATGGATCATCATTATCTCAATTAGATCCTCGTACAAGTCAACGTGAACAAGATGTTCAAAGGATCATACATTTGCAAAACATTGCCAATCAACTGCCAGATTCATTTATTAACCTAAAAAGAATTACAAAATCTCACATACCAGTTGAAAATGCTCCAATACGAATTGATGTCCCAATAGGGCAAACTGTTTGTGCAAAAGAAAGTAATCCACGCCTAAAGCGTGGAAGTCCAGTCGGTTCCAAAGATAAAAATTCTCGTAAAAAGAAAGTAGCAAATATTCAAGATGATTATATTGTGGAGGCAAGTGTCCAAGAAGCGAACAAAAATATATCTAATCAAAAAACCCCAAAAGAGGTTCAGGTACCTAAAAATGGCAACAACGAAGAGATTTCAATACGTTATGTTACTTCAGGAAAAAGATGGAACCGAAAAAATATAGTTGTCGACAACAATTTTGCTTATAATATTGCTATGAGCCTAAATCTATTAAGGAATGTAGAAATAGAAAAGATTGGCCAAAATGGAAAGACACAATTTAAGTATAATTAAATTCACTTTCTAAACGTGAGGTTTTTAAACCTATAGTCTAAACACCTAAATATGTAAAGCTGGTAGGATATAAATGGATATTTGTGCGAAAATGAAATTAGAAAAATAAAGTTGTAACATATAAAACACGACTTGTAACACAAGGATTTTTGCAAAAGCCCAACATTGATTACGAAGAGACATATTCTCTTGTGGTGGATGCAATCACGTTTAGATACCTTATTTGTCTGACAGTACGCTAAAAACTTGACATGCGTCTAATCGATGTTGTTATAGCCTATTTGTATGTACACTTGATAATGAAATTTATATGAAAATCTCTGAAGGATTTAAAATCATAGAAGGATATAGAGTTTCTCGGGAAAATTGCTCAATTAGATTAAAGAAAAGTTTGTATGGATTAAAACAATCTGGACGTATGTGGTATAATCGTCTTAGTGAATATTTGTTAAAAGAAGGTTATAAAAACGATCCAATCTATCCATGTGTTTTTATAAAAATGTGTGGATCAAATTTTGTAATAATTGCTATTTATGTTGATGATCTAAATATTATTGGAACTCCTGGATAGCTTCAAAATACAATATTAAATTATTTAAAGAAATAATTTGAGATGAAAGATATTTGGAAAATAAAGTTTTATCTTGGCCTACAAATCGAGCATTTAAAAATTGAAATTCATGTCCATCAGTCAACTTATACGGAAAAGATCTTAAAGAAAATTTGCATGGATAAAACACATCCATTGAGTACCCCGATGGTTGTACGATCGTTAGATGTGAATAAAAATTAATTTTGTCTTTGCGAGAATGATGAAGAATTTCTTGATCCTGAAGTACCATATCTAGGTTTCGTAAGGACATTGATGCATCTTGCAAACAACACAATACTTGATATAACTTTTGCTGTAAACTTATTAGCAAGATTTAGTTCTTCTCCAACACGTAGACATTGAAATGAAATTAAACATGTATTTAGATATCTCAGAGAGACTATTAATATGTGGTTATTTCATTCAAATGATTCAAAGTCCCTATTAGTCAGCTATGCTGATGCTGGATATTTATCGGATCCACATAAAGGTTGATCTCAAATGGGATATTTATTTACATGTGGAGGTACTGCCATATCATAGCGTTCAACAAAGTAGATATTAGCTGCTGCCTCTTCAAATCATGCTGAAATAATTGCAATGCATGAGGCAAGCCCAGAGTGTATTTGGCTAAGGTTATTAACCCAACATATCTAGAAGATATGTAATTTGCCTTTACAAGAAAAGATGCCAACTATCTTATACAAAGATAATGCATCATGTATAGCTCAATTGAAGGGTGGTTACATCAAAGGTGACAGAAACGAAACATATTTCACCAAAATTTTTCTTCACTCATGATCTTGAGAAGAAAGGTGACATAGAAGTTCAAAAAATTCATTCTAGTGATAATTTAGTAGACCTCTTTACCAAGGCATTGCCAACTTCAACATTTGAAAGACTACGAGACAAGATTGAAATGCATCGACTCAAAGATATAATGTGATGTTGCCATTAGAGGGAGTCTAAAACACGTTGTACTCTTTTCCTTTAACCAAGGTTTTGTCCCACTGGATTTTTCTGGTAAAAGTTTTTAATGAGGCAACTTGTAATAGGAGATTGTGTACTCTTTAAAATACACATTTTTATTTAAAAGACATCCAATGAGGAGTGTTGTAAATACATTAAATGGATGTCTATAACCCCTTTAAATGTTTATTAAAGTAATGAGATAAAACTCTTCACTTCATTTATAACCATGAGATGATTAAATGGAGTAATTAAGAAAACTTAATTCACATTTATTGATTGAATCTAATACATTTATTAATTGAATGTAAAGGAGCTTTAAATAGCACCTTGTAAGTGAAAATTAAATAATGAAAATTCTCTCGTATTTTTCATCCACATTTTACTTATTATTGTTATTTTATTAATTTTTTATAACATTTTCTATTAACTTTAAATATTCATATATTCGTATTAATTTTTTTTCTAATTTGAAAGGCACTTTATTTGTTGGTTTTTTTTTTTTATTGTTTAAGTGTAGCTTTAGCAGTGTCATTATTATAACTGGGAAGGGATGAGAACTGAATCTCATAAACGAATAAAATGGCTGTATACATTTCTTGAATGTTGACGATTGCAGGCAAAGGTTGAAAGCTGAAAAGTGATCTAAGAGTGAACTTTTAGCCTTTGGTCATCTTTCTTCTGCCGACAACCCCACCGATCACTTCTTTTTATGGACCATCGATAAGTATATATAAACAAAATATCTGGTACGTCAGGTTTAAATTAACTTTTTACTACTAAATTAATTTAACTATATAATAGTAAAAAGAATAGAACAAAGTTAACATACTTACTATTAAAGAAATGATATGATTTTCTTTAAGTAATAGTTCAATTTCAATTAAAGGATTTTATTTGTAGAACATAAAAGTCTTAAAAGTATTAATTTGGTTAAATACTAAATGTTAATATCGTTAAATATATTAAAATTTAGACTTTAATATTTAAGATTTTAAGTTTTATGTTCATAATTTTGGGTTTGAGTTTTCGACTCTTGGGATTTGAATTTTAAAGGGTTGGATTGAGGGTACGAGTATAAGAGTTTTTATTAGAGTTTTTAAGATTTGGGATTTAAGTTTCAAGGAGTCATGCATGGTTCAAGAGTTCAAAATTTAGGATTTCAGATTTTAAAGTTTAAAGTTCTAGATTTAAGTTTTAAGTGTAATGAAATTATAGAAAAATAATTATTTATAATAAGCTAACTGCGTATGTCATTTAAGGTTACAGCTTTGAAGGAGTGTTAGCATAGTGATACCCTTAAAATTTGACATTATTTTATTTTTTAACAACAAAAAAAATTAAATTAAATTATTTAATAATAAAAATCTATTTAAACGAAATCTTAATAATAAAGGAAGCTACCAGAAACTTTTCCCTTATATATGACTCATTTTTGAGACTAGGATTCCTATAATGTATGGAAGAATCTCATCCTGTAAAATCTACAACATATTTTATGTACACACTTAAGAAATTTCTTCCTACTCCTTTTTATTTTTCTTTCCCGAAGTAGTGAGGTAGATCATATGCTTGGATAAGGACGCCAGCTAGACTGTATATATGGTTGTTGCACAAGTGAAAAGGAAAGATATATATTATACTCCCTCTAATATATACTCAAATTCAATCATTAAGTATGGGACCAGAAGCAAGTGGACGTAAGTCCTATCTCAAACTTTTTGAGTCCTGTAAGGGACCTTTGGTCATCAATGGCCCATAAGTTTTAAGTCTATCCATTTAGCTGAAGCTCATTTAAAGTACTATATTCTTTCAAATGAAGACCTTCCAATCCTTTCCCGACAGATAAGGAAGCAGTCTAAGTACGCGGGTTATGTTTCCAAGCTCTCTTTTGTTTTCATTAGGGTTTGATTGCTTATCATTGTTGATGACATGCTTAATCAAACAGGTTATGAATACTCGTATGATTGAAAAGATTAATCTGCCGAAAGATCGGAATTAAGTGGTCATTTTCATGACCGAATAACCAACTTGGATGCTTTTTCCCCCCTTGAAGAAGAAAAAGGAAAGAAAAAGAAGAAAAACAACAATAATAATAATAAAAGAATGGGGGATAGAGCGTCTGGTCAATTTTATTAAATTCCATTCCACCAACATTCTGCTTTATTGGAGGTGTTGTATCCTCATTATTGTCCAACAAATCCAAAGTGATGGCGAATTTGGATTGAGCTTTCTAATGAAGACAAATGCAGCTTTAAATACACCTTTCAAATGCTATTAATGTATTTGTATTCAGCCGTCACCATACCATCAGAAACTAGTCATCTGTGGCTAAATTTGGTATATAGAAGGCAACCCTTCAGTCTTAAATGAGCCTTACATTTGTGGCTTCGGATAAAAAGCTTCATTCTCGGGATGGTTAGTAAGGTTTTATGATGATTAGCAGTATACAACGAGATCATTGGCCTCGACGTCAACTAGTGTATTTTTTTCTCTTTCACAGCCAAAGTTGAGTTAATTTTTTTAGAAAAGCCTCTAATGATAGGTGTACAATAAACTTGCATGAAAATATCTCAAAGATTCTTTCATTTTCATTCAATCATTCTTTGGAAGTAGATGAGATACTTGATTCATTTAAAGAACTTCATCGTGCAAAAGTTGGGTGTCCCAACCTTTGGATAGATACTACTTTTACAAGGGGAAAATAACATAAGGAAAACAACGTAAATGGAACAATTGACCAAGACATATAGGCTAGTGATTTGTTGTATTCTTCAATCTAGCACCTGATTAGGCGGAAGCTGATTGAATGAGGCATAGGAAATTTTCCCAGGTTATGGAGGTTGATATTGTTAAGCATTGTATATCTCTAAGTAATTTTTTACATAAAATAAGCTTTAAATAATGTATATTTTACAAGTTGCTGAGCATAAAAACATTTAACAGAGTTTCGTATATATAGCGATGAAAACTTTCCATCAAAAGTAACTTTACACATTAATGTATTTATCGGTTCCTTTCTATTGAATTGATGCACTAAAAATAGACATAAATTACAAAACAATTTATGATGCTTCTTTCAATTCAAATGAGATATTAATATATAATTTGTTGAAGCAACTTATGTATAGCATCAATGGGTATTGACAGTTATGTAAACATGACTTATTAAAGACAAAAAACAACTTTGTCGTTGTTCTTAAACTCTCTTGATGCACTCAAAATTCCTTAATTAAAGACATAAATTAAGTGAATATATATATTTACTTTAAAGACTTGGCTAAACGCATAATCAATAAGGAAATTTTAAGGTTTGAAGTGAAAACACACAAAAAAAACTAATCATTTTAAGGGACGAAATTTATATTCTCTTACTTAAATAGTATATAATTGCAATAATCCTTAAAATCTTTTTAAATTTATTTTTGAGAAAAGAAATAGAGCACATGAATCATGAGGATAAGTACTCTAAAAACGAATATTATCTTCCATGTATCAATATACATTCTACCTCTTCAACAATTAATTGCCCATTATAAATATTTATGAATAAATCATATATTTATTTTGAATCCAATAATGATTGCTATTCTCAACATATATGTGTATTAAAAAAAAAAAAAAAAGAAAACAAAGCCCAAATAAATAAAAAATTCATTTCTAATGATAATATTCTATAAGATGAAATCCTAGGATGGGACCAAGTTCCATTCGTGCTACAAGATCATTAAAGCTTGTTGGTGGTATGCCTTTTGTTAAAGGACTAATAATCCTTAATTTAGTTCTAATGTGTTCAAAGACTATTTAATTCTCTTTAACGTTATCTTATGCTTAAATACTAGTGTCAATATGTTTATTTCCGCTACCACTTTTATTATTTTTAGCCAAGAAAATTACAACTACATTATCAACATACGTTTTTATTGGCTTAGAAATAGAATTGACAATTCTAAATACTAATATGAAACTCTTCAACCATGCACCATTTGAGATTATCTCAAACCAAGGAATGAACTTAGCCTTCTTGGTAGAAGTGGCAGTTAAGGTCTGTTTTACACTCTCCCAAGATACAGCTCCTCCAATTAACATAAAAATATATTAAGATGTTGATTTTCATGGGTTAACACACCCAACAAAATTAGTCAAGTAACCAGCTATCTCTATATTGTAAACTTGCTTATACACAAGTATTTGTCCTTCGTCCCTTTAAGGTACATCATCACTTTTTTTGTAGCTCTTCAATGGTCTAAACCTATATTACTTGTAACACCCCTTACTCGTGTCCGATGCCGAAACAGGGTGCGAGGCATTACCTGACTTAATCGTTCACAAACATGCAAAAATCGGGCTACAAATATTCATTCGTATCAAAACTTTTCATACACATGCATAATGTCCCATACACGGGCCTACGAAGCCCTAAACATGCATTGAAAGTAGTTAGGGACTAAACCGAGAACCTTAAAAATTTTTGGAAAACTTAAAATTTTTTTTCCATGACACAAGGTCACACGCCCGTGTGGACACAGGGACACGCTTGTGTCCTCAGGCCGTGTAACTCTCTGACTATGACGTCAGTGAATAATTTGAACCACACGGCCAAGTCATATGCCCATTTGCTAAGGCCACGTCCCTCACACGGTTGAGACACACGACCGTGTCTCAGCCCGTGTAGTCAACACTTAGGCTATTTTCCAAGCCTTCATGTTACCCATAAACCCTTACAATCTTATACATATTTAAACCACAAATCATGACATCATTTTCTTTATTAAGACATATTCATAACATTAATATATCCTTTTATAAGTAATGCATCTACTCATGCAATACCAAGTCTAGATTCCTTAATTCACATTCATAAGACTTGTCATTTTGATGATCACTTTTCCCATTATACTAGGGTTACCAACTTATCCATCAAGCACTCATGTTCAACCATTATCACGTTGTTTTTATAACGTGCAATTATTACATGGCTATGACCACCTCAATTGGTCATAAAGCATATATCTAACACACATGTCATATTACCAACCATGCATGGCAAACAAACATAATCACATCATAAACATTAGACATGACATGAATAGCTAGGTTTACAAGCCATAATTAATATGAGCCACATCTCATGGCCATATACATAAAACTCCATATAAGCCAATACATTTGGCTAATCATAACAACATCTATCATAAAAACTAAGTCCCTATACATGCCACTCACTTGAGGGT
This sequence comes from Gossypium anomalum, assembly GCA_025698475.1. Lineage (NCBI taxonomy): Eukaryota > Viridiplantae > Streptophyta > Magnoliopsida > Malvales > Malvaceae > Gossypium > Gossypium anomalum. The sequence goes on from CM046966.1 coordinate 27,882,178, forward strand.
GCTTAATACATATATGTCAATACTCCAAAGGTGATGACTTGATAGTGTGATATTGTCTCCTATGATCTCCAACCTCGAGCTAACCTGACAACACTAGAAGAAATGGAAAGGAGGGAGTAAGCTTTATAGCTTAGTAAGTCCATATGATAATAATAAGCAATATGTCAACATGCTTCTCAAGGTAATACAACCATAGTTACACTTTTACTTGTATTCTAGTCATGCAGTTTTCTCGAGTCATAGTTACTAAATTATTTATAACTTGAGCTATGGAGCTCAAAATCATGATCCGCTAATTTTCCCTGAAACTTCACATATATTCTAATCATAAAGTTTTCAGAATTTTTGGTCTAGCCAATAAGTATATTTTATTCTTTAAAGTTACCCCTTTTACGTTGTCCGATAGTTCCCACCCTTCTTTACTAAAAATTAATTATCCCATAATACGAGACTCGGATGATGTTACCATTTATTTCTCTTGAAAATAGACTCATTAATAATTCTAAGAATATAAATTATAACCCATAACTATTTTCGTACAATATTCAATGATTTTCTCAAATTAGAACGGGGGATTTCGAAATCATTCTAACTCTGCCTCACAAAAATTTAAATATTTCATAATATAAAACTCTTTTGCTTACACCGTTTCTTCTATGTGAAACTAGATTCATTAAGCTTTAATTTAATATTTAATTTAGCCTCTAAATCAATTTCCACAATTTGGTGGATTTTCAAAGTCAGACTACGGTTGCTGTCCAAAACTGCTTTAGTGCAAATTAATGATACTAAGTTTATCACACCTTATTAATTTATTTTCACCACATTGGTAAATATACATATTTGTACATCATAAGCACAGACCTATAATCATAAGGTCATCACAAAATCATTCTCATAGGCATGAATTACCTATTTACATCTTCACCAAATGTGCATCATGAATCGAAATCATTTCTCATGAGCTTGGCATACATACCTGTGTTACTCAACATGCTCATATTCATTCCTTACTAATCATACAAAATGAATTGAATTCACATTTCATCAATTTCATGTAAGTACCTGTACCACTCACAACATAGCCATAAGCTCTATCATTTCGACTTAAACCTTAAATTTCCCGTTGAACCATTTGGAATACCACAGGATAATCACTAAGCCTCAAACATAAGGGTACGATGCTGATGCCATGTTCCAAACATGGTCTTACACTGGTTCACATATCTAAGTCGATGCCATGTCCCAGACAGGTCTTACACTGACTTTCATATATCGAGGCCGTTGCCATGTCCCAGACAGGTCTTACATTGGCTTTCATCTATCGGTGTCGATGCCATGTCCCAGATAGGTCTTACACTGACACATGTCAAGCCGATGCCATGTCCCAGACAGGTCTTACACTACCTTGCATATCTTGAAGCCGATGCATGTCCCAGACATGTCTTACACTAGCTCTCATCATAATGCCAATGCCATGTCCCAAACATGGTCTTACAATGGCTCTCATAATGTGGCTGATGCATGTACCAGACATGTCTTACACTAGCACACATCCATATCACCCAAATGTCATGGAAAGGATATCCGATCTATTCCTAAGTTGCATTATTTACGCACAACTTACTCGTTTCTATGGGATATCATATTCCATCAAACTTCTATTGTATTCTATCATCACATGAATATTATTAACGTTTGGCATCACTTTCATCATACTCAATATCATCAACATATAATTCAATATAACCAAAGCAAGATAGATTTCAAGTATATTAACAATAACATGGATAACATGCTTTTTTAGTTGCACGGACTTACCTCGAATGCAATTTCGGCTAATTATTCCATTTTAGTCCATAATCTTGTACTTTCCAATTTAAGCCCAAATCTCGATTTTCTTGATCTAACATGATGAAATTAACTCATTTAATCATTATATTAATTAAAACATTCTATAATTCATAATTTAGCAAAATGACCGTTTCACCCTTAGACTTTACAAAAATTATGATTTTGCCCTTAGGCTCGTAAATCAATTTTTATCGAATTTCCTCCTTTACCAAGCCTAGGCGAATTCTTTTTATAACTATAGCAACTCACAATTTCAATTATTTCACACATTTACAATTTATTTTACAACTTTACAAAAATAGCCCTTTTTAGGTGTTTTCATGCAAATTTCTTTCACAAAAGTTGTTTATTACACAACCATGACTCATTTTATTCCATAAAAATTCAGCAAACAATATGATTATTCACATGGCAAAACCCTAGACATTCAACCATGTTGCAAAATAGTCCCCTCAGTAGCTAGATTAAGCTATAAGGGTTCCAAAAACACAAAAATTAACAAAAATGACCATCAAAATCACTTACTTGCAAGGTTGAAGAGTGGCTGAAATTTTTAAGCTTCTAAAACCCCAAATTTGCTGATATTTTCGGTGGTGAAGAAGATGACCACTTAGTCTTCTTTTTCTTATTTTATTTTTAGTCAAATTAAGTCACCAACTCACCTAGCTTTGTCAATTCTTGTCCACTATGGCCGGCCAAGCACCTATTAAAGGTCTATTTGCACTTTAAAAACCCTCAATTATAGTTCTCTAGGAATTTGGTATATCTATCTAGTAAAATAAAACTTTTTCCCTTTATGCGATTTAGTCCTTTTTCGAAATTAAGCTCCCAAATGCTAAAATTAATTCATCAAATTTTTCATGCTCTTATAAAAACATGCTATAACACCAAAATAATAATAAAAAAATAATTTATCCGACCCTATAATAGTGGTTTCGAAACTTGTAATATCCTGATTTTGGGCTTAGTCGGAATAGTAGTTTCGTGACTACAAAATTTGAGATAGAAATAATTATTTTATGATTATTTTGATGATTATGATATGATTGCATGACTGTGTGAAAATTTCGTGATGAAATTCTATGCCTAAAGTGTTTAAATTGAAAGTAGGGACTAAATCGAATAAGTTGCAAAATTTGCATTCTAGAAGTTTTTAGTATGAAATTGCATTGAAATATTAATTAGGAGGTCTTAAATAGAAATTTGGCCAATTTTAAGTTCATGGACAAAATTAGGACATGGAAGGAATTTTTGAAAGTTTAGTAGTAAGGGCATTTTGGTCATTTAGGGGTAAAATGAATTAAAATACAAAATTAAAAGCCAATTTTGCTCATCTTCTTCATGGAGGCTGAAATTAGCATGGGGGAAGCCATGGCTACGGTTTTCAAGCTTTCCAAGCTCAATAGTAAGTGATTCCAAGCCCCGTTTTTAATGTTCTTTACGTTTTTGGAATTCCGGTAGCTCGATTAAGCTTATTCTAGCAATAATTTAAGCTAGGGTTCATATTTGGAAAAATACCCATAGGTGAAATGTGTTTATTTTGATTTTTTATGGTAGAATATGAAGCTTGAAATTGTGTTAAACAACTTTTGCTAAGTGATTTTATGTAAAAACGAGTAAAACGACATAATCGGTAAAAATACCTAATGTTCATAAGTACATGTTAGAGTGAGAATTTGATGTTGCTATAGAAGGGAAAAATGATTATAATGTCATAAAACATAAGAAAATAGGCTGAAGTTTAATTTACGAGCTTTGGGGCAAAAGTGTAAATATGCAAAAGTTTAGGGGCAAAATTGTAATTTTGCCAAAATATGATTTTGGGTCAATTTGAATAATGTGAGTCCTAATTAGACTATATTTTAAATGATAGAGCAAGGAAAACTGAAATTCGGGCTAAAATGGGGAAAATACCAAGTTGTGGACGAAATGGTAAAAGTAGCCATTTTCGCATACGAGGTAAGTTCATGTGTAAATAATGTAGCATAATTGTTATTTTTAAGTTATTGATGTTAATTATATGATATGCTGATTTTTATTTGAAATATTATGCTTTGTGTTTAATGTTGAGTAATATGCAAATTATGTTTACTACTTGATAAATATGAATTGCTACCGAGTATCGGTTTCGATATTTCGTGGAAGACGGCAAATGTCAGATCGAGGGAAAAAGCCCGTTTGAACCTTAGGAATAGATTAGGATACAAGTGACATGTCACTAGGATGGTTGAGCATCCGAACTCGTTAAGTTGAGTCCGAGTTCACTTATGGATGCGAATGTTCGAACTCGTTGAGTTGAGTCCGAGTTCGTGAGATGTAACTAGGCATCCGAACTCGTTGAGTTGAGTCCGAGTTCACTTATGGATGCGAACGCCCGAGCTCGTTGAGTTGAGTCCGAGTTCATTTATGGGCGGGTTACATGGTAGCTTGGCTACATATGTGGCACTTATGTGCAAACTTTCCATGTATCCGAATTATATTCCGATGTGTTCAACGGGTAAAGTTCTACTCAAATGGAGGAATATTAGAGATGAAAGGGACATATTGGCAAGTGTTGTGAGATGGATACTTTAAACAGGTATGTACTTAACCCTCGGGTTGAAAACTCGATATATCAACAATGTGGTAAGATGATAAATGAAAATATGACATGAATGTCTTGATGATGATTATGCAAATGATATTTTATGTTTGCTTATATGGTTATGTTACTTGCTATTTGCATGTGAACTTACTAAGCATTTATGCTTACTCCCTCCTTTTCATTCCTTGTAGTTTTGACAAGTCAGCTCGGAAATCGGGAACGGTCGGAGGCTCGCTCACACTATCCGTATACCATCTTGGCATAATGGCTTGTATATTTTGAGTATGGCATGTATAGCACTATAATCATTTTGTATATATGGTCTTATGCTATGGTTATTGAGTGGTATGAAAATACTTGGTAATGATTAGCCATTGGAATGGCTAATCATGATCATATTTGGTGTTATGTATGTCAAATTGCTAGCTAATCCATGGAAACCATGAAATAGGTAAAATTTACCATAAAATAGATTCAGACAGCAGTAGTGATGTGAATTTGAAAAATAACTAAAAATAGTAGAAATGGAATTAAATAATGAATAAGTTATGGAATCGAAGCTTGATGAGTGTATTTTCATATGGAATGAACAAAACAGGCATATAAATTATATTTTATGAGATATTTAAACTTTTGTGAAACAGGGCCAGAGTGATTTCTGGATCCCCTGTTCTGACTTTAAAAATTCATAATAAATTTTAAAAAAATAATTAGAAGTTGTTATTTATATGTACAGATTCCTTATTGAGTCTAGTTTTAAGAGAAACAAACCTCATAGTCATTGAAATTTTTTTATAGAGAGATATCTGATTCGTAATACATAGAGGTCAGAGTAGTCGAATCCTGAAACAGGGTAGACTTTAACTAATAAACTGTACTATTTGGATCAGCCAAAAATTCTAGAAAAAAATTAGTAGATATAAATATGAGTCTAGTTTCATAGAAAATTTACAGATCTTAATTTTGAGTTTTGTAACTCGAGGTATGAATTTTTTAGCGACTGTGACACAGATTTTCAGCTTGTCTGAAAATTTTAAAATTAAATTGTTTGAGCTGTTTAAGTAATGAATTAAGTCTGTTAACACCTCGTATTCGACTCCAGCGGCGGTCTCGGGTACGGGGCGTTACAAAACCACTATTCCGACTAGGCCCAAAATTGGGCTGTTACATTACTCTAATATCTTCTCAACATTCTAATAGCAAATGCAATGTCAAGTCTAGTACAAACTTGAGTACACATTAAGCTACCAATATCAAAAGCATATGGAATATTTTGCATTTGTTCCTTTTCAAGATCAATTTTTAAATATTAGTTTAGGTTGAACTTGTTCCCTTTTACAATAGGTGCTATAGGTGAACAACCATTCAAATGAGATCTATCTAAAACCTTATTGATATAGGTTTCTTGAGATAGACTAAAACATTTTGAGACTTGTCTTTATAGGTCTTAATGCTAATTACATACTATATCTATCATATTAAAATTCCTAGAGAGAAATTGTTCCACTTCGTATAATAAACCCTTATCTTTGGTAGTAAGAAAAATGTCATCCACATACAAAATAAGAAAACAAAATTTACTCCCACTAACTTAGCATATGCATCGGTCCATGATGTTTTTTTTTTTATAAAATCAAATAAAGAAATGATATCATGGAAGTTTAAATACCGTTGGCGAAAGGTTTGTCTCAATCCATATATGGATCTCTTAAGCTTGTATACCAATTAATCACCATTACTTGAGAAGAATCTTTCTAGTTGTTTCATATAAACTTCATCCTTATGATCTTCATTAAGAAACATAATTTTCACATCCATTTGATGTAGTTCCAAGTCAAAATGGGTACTTAACACCATAATGACACAAATAAAATCTTTCATAGATATAGGAGAAAAGGTCCTCGTGTAATTTATTCCTTCTTTTTGTGTGTATCCTTTAGCAATGAGTCTTACTTTATATTTATCAATATTGCCTAAAAAATCTCTTTCAGTTTTAATGACCCATTTACATCCAATAGCATTTTCACCTTGAGTCAATTCAACAAGATCCCTTATATCCATATGTAATGGAATTCATCTTTTTTTTTTTTTATGACATTGCACCACAACTTAGATTCTCTACAACTTATGGCTTATGAAAATGTTCTAGGATAATTTTTGCTTCATTGCCATGGTCAATTTCTTATAAATACACAAGACAATCACTAGGTATTGTTGATTTCTTAGTCTTAGTTGATTTTTGTAATGTTGTATTAACTTTTTCTTAAGGAGCCTATTCTACAATTGGTTGTTCAATAGTTTCTAGTAATTGTTGAACAACTTGATTTACTAGACTACCATTAATAGTTTTTGGTAATGATTGGTTTTCCAACAACTATTTATATTTGAGAAGTATGGTGAATGACATTCAATCTTTAACTTGAATTGGAAATTTGAACATCATAATGCATAACACCCCTAAACTGTATCCGTCACCAGATTAAGGTCACGAGGTATTATGATAACTTTTCTAACAATCAAAACTACTTAGAAAACAAATATTCAATTAAATTTAAAAATTATCAAATCAGAATCCATTCATATTAAACATACATTTACGGGCCTTAAAAATAGATTGGAAACATTCTGGGGTCAATTCGAAACAAAACGAAAAAGTTAGGAAAAAGTTGAAGATTCTGAAAACAGGGGACCCACAGCCGTGTAACCAAGCTGTATGTCACAGCCCAGACTGTGTGGACATTCGAGTCTAGACAAATTGCCATGTCCCAGCTCGTGTGTCCGCCTGTGTGTATATTTGAATTAAGGTCACACGACTGTGTCGCAGGCCATGTGCTTGACCGTGTTCGAAACTGTTTTGATATACATGGCCGTGTCACAGGTCGTGGCCAGACCATGTGTACCTTGCACCTAAAATCATTAAGATAGACGACCGTGTGGGTAGGCCATGTGCGTCACATGACCATGTGACATCTCGTGTCTCAAGTTGTGTGTACCCAAATTTGCTTCCTAAACAAGGCATAAATCACGCCTATCTTAGGTAACAAACCAAGCATAAACATCTATATAAACATTACCAAAAACACTTCCCAAACAAGCAAAACAAGTCAATTTCCTACAATTTATGTGCCTAGCCAATATGCCATTCAAAGGCACCTCAAACAAAGTTTAACATTTGATAACAAAGTTAAGAACATATGACATAATCAACTCATTCATACTCAATCAAACTTCAACCAAATAGCCAAATATAACCAATCTCACCAAGTTTCCATATACAAAACATTTACCAATTCACATAAACATTTATACACATTCAAAAGAGTCAAGTTCATAACCATTTACAAGCTTTTGTTTCAAGACAAAACATAACTCAAAAGTTTATATGACATTCTATGCAAGTAACCATATATCAAAAGACCATTACTCAAATATTGTTATCGTATGTACATGCCAAGACATACAAAAGAATTACATCACCAACATTGAGTTCGGGATTGATGTTGAATGTTGAGTCGACAATTGAAATAAGTACCTAACCTGCACACAAAAGAATGATCAACTATAGTTTAATTTAAATAGCTACATAAGAGTTTCATACTTCATTAATTCTCATATCTAATATATTTATATTAGTTGTGACCACATAGTGCACAATAAGTCCTCTTGACATTTCATATGCAAATTCAAGCCATCTTTCATTTACTAACTATCATCAAGGGATCAGGCAAACATTTTCAATATTAACCAACCTGTTATTAGCACCCAGTGCTCGACAGATTAAATGTAATAGAGTTTTGCACCCAGCGCTAGTTGGATAACCAACAATAGTTGTGCTCTGCACTAGTCAAATAATCAACAAATAATTTTACCTAACGCTAGTCGGGTAATCAAAAATATCAATTTCACCCTTGCAAGTCCATAATACCACATTACATAATTCAATCACATTCACCTCAACATAGGTATGCTAGTTCATGCTATTGGGTTTCCAAAAATATCAAATTCAAGTAAAAAGAACTAAAATCTACTAACCAATTGAAGCTTGCAACAATTTCAGCCCTAATGCTAAAAGTTCTATCTTCTCCCTTAAATATTCGGCTTGCATGAAGAATAATGAAAAATGATTTTCATTTCATTTCATTTCCCCACTAACTATGTTTTGTCATTAATAATGTTTTTATATTATAAACTATTTATTAATAATAAATTTATAACATTTAAAACATTTTAAGCCCCTACCACCGTCCACTGCATAAATACATAGGTATAATTGCATTATAAATCCCTTAGCTTTGATTTACATTATAATATTAGTTAATATAATAATAATTAAACTTTATAATATATATTCAAATGCATATATAATAAAGTCATAGCGGACCACTAATAAGATCACATATCTTATGGTCTATTTATTATGTAAGTCCTATATATTTAATTCTATTTATAAATCCTACTTTATTCGATTACGCGATTTAGCCCATGTAATCTAATTAAAAACTTTTTCGTCAAAATTATATAAGCAAAATTTAATTCACTTTTAATATAACTCTGTAAATATTTAATAAAAATATTTACAAGTTCGGTTTATGAAAATGAGGTCTCAATACCTCAGTTTCCAAAATCATCGACTTTAGAACCAATACACTTGTACCTTGTCTAACTTCCCAAATAATTAAAATTATTAGATCAACCTCAATATAATACTGTAATACCTTCGTAACTATGAATAAATAGTATTCACTAACTCTATATCGGAAAACAACATTTTGAAACTACCGTTTCCAACTCCACTGACTTTTGGGTCGTTACATAATGGTTCATCTTAGATTCTAAGACGAATCTCTCCCATTTATCAAAGTCACTCTTAAAAATTTTGCATTTTTTGATTCCACAATTCTAGCGCTATGGGATGGATAGTTAAATTTGTACCCTTTTGACTTTCAACATATCCAATGAAATACCCATTTATAGTTCTTAGATCTAGTTTCTTTTCTTGTGGATTATAAACTTTTACTTTAGAAGGGTATCCTCAAATGTGCATATGTCTTCAACTTAATTTTCAATCTTTCTAAATTTTAAATGGCATTTTAAAGACCACTTTGGTTAAAACTCAAATTAATATGAACTATTGTTTTAAGAGCTTTTGTCCAAAAAAATGGATGAATTTTTGAGTTGTTGAGCATCTCTTTACCATATCCAACAATGTAAAACTTCTTCTCTTTGCTATACCATTTTGATTCTGTAAGTTAGGCATGGTGTTTAAAGCTATAATACATTACTCTTGAAGAAAATTAGCAAATGGACTTGGCTCTTGCCCACTCCTTGTGTATCTACCATTTGTTTTCCAACTCTATTTCATCTTATGGTTTTAATTTGTTTCTCACATTGTCTCTCAAAATCTATTTTAAATATTTTGAAAAAAAAAAAATCAAATTCTCCATCTATGTTATAAAAAAAAAGTAGAGAAACATATTTCATTAGGAATCATCTATAAATGTGATGAAATATTTATGTCCATATAAAGTTATATCAGGACATCAGAACCAATATGTATGGTTTCTAATAATTTAGTACTCCTCCTAGAACCTTGGTTTTATTTTTTTGATTTTCTTTAATTTATTCAATGTTAGGATCTAGTGCTTTAAGTGTAGCTTATTTGCTATTTGTACTTGTAATTTTTCGATCAGATTGGCTTAGTAAAGTTCCATTATTCACATCAACATCATTTGAATTTTTTGTCAATGGTTTTTGCACTCAAAGAAAAATGTAAGCAAGTATTGACTCACTAATTATCTAATGTTTAACTAATACTAAGTTGCATTATGTGATCGAATCATAATGCGAGAAAACAACTTATATTAGCAGGTAATATAAAAGGTCCATAGTCTAATGAATCAAAATTGAGCTAGTTGATTAAAAGACTACGAAGTTTTCTATCAAGTCAGATTATGGAGATACTTTGTCTTTGTTATTGAAGTGATTGACTCCTAGAATATAGAGACATAGATGTGAATTTTTGGATTGAAATATATCAGATAGGATCCAAGTTGAATTAATCTTAGATCCATTTATGGATAAATTCACTTATGACGTTTATAGTGTGAATTACCTCAATCCTTGGTAAGTGATTGATTATGTAGTAAAATCCTGAGTTCAAATGACTAAAGAATCAAAACCCAGTACGTTGGGTATTCGATTGTTACATAACGTGAACTTATAGCCCGATAAAGGGTTAATAATATTCTTTTATTAACATTACAAGATAGATGAAAAAAATATTGTGGCCATGAGTTATTTGTCTAGGACAAATGGGTTATTTACTATTTTTTTGTAATTGACTTTCTCATGAAGGGAGATGTAACAATTACCACGAGATAAAATAGAATCATATTGGGTGAACGAATTTAACACAAAGAGATAAAGGATATCCTATGAGGGTAACACACTTATGACAAGGTCTTTAGACATGCATCTATATAACAAGAGAGAGCTCAATCAATGTACTTTAGTAAAATGATTACATGATTATATAATGTTGAAATAGATGAAAATTTAGAACTTAAATACAAATTATTTGAGCCCTAATTATATATGTTCTGTCGAGACCATTTTTAAATCGAGTTTTGGAAAATGGGAATCGACTTTAAGAAAAACAAAAACGGGAGTCGCCACCAATCTTTTTAGGTGTGATTGGATCACCTTATAAAATGTATTGTTTTAAAACATTAATTTTGGTCTACGAAAGTTGAGAAAACAGATTTGAGAGTCGGTTACGTACGAGGAAGGGTTAGCACCCTCGTAACGCCCAAAAATTGGTACCTAATTGATTATCAAGTGTCTTTAATGTCGGAAATTTGAAAGTTTTAAGATGCAAACCTATTTTAATTAGAATGTTTTAATTTTGAATATTAGGGTTTACTTGTATCAAATGAATCAAAATATTACATCCAATAAGTTAGGAAGCAATATTTTTAAGACATTCGAAGCTAAGCTAGCCCTTTTTGAAAATCCTTATCTCAGAATGACAAAACGCCATTTCCAATAAGTTAGGACACAACGCTTTGAAATTTCGAAATAGTTATTCGTATTTTGAAAACCTTAAAAACTTAGAAGGGTGCTTGACTATTTGAACTCAACGAGAAAAGTCGCAACCCAGTAAGTTAGGGCACTACCTTTCTCGAAGTTTCCAAATACCAAGCATTGTTTTTTTATTTTTGAAAACTTTTGAATCTCGTTTTTAATTAATGCATGAAGAACCATATTAACATTATAGAATAACATATAAGATAGCATATTATCATAATAGGTAAGTAAAAGCACGAATTTAAACAAATTTTAAACAATAAACATGGCAAACTTAAAACATGTAAAACATACATGCAAAAATATACGACATACATTAAAAATGAAAAAGTAAGCATATAAACATATAAGGTATAACTCTATATACATTTTAATAAATTAATAGACAAAAGATGATGCATGGCATACAATTTAACATAAACATGCCCAAAATAATATCAACATACGTGTCAATTCTAAAATACAACCTTTAATGATCATAAAACAATATTCAATATATAAATGATATGTTCAACATAAAAAAGAATTAATGTATATTAAAATGTAATATAAAGTGAGTAATTATTGATAAAAAATATACCTAAAATATAAATTAAAAAAATGTTTAAAATAAGTTATGTATAATAATATGATATGAATAGAATATAAAGAAATATAATATAAATAATAATAATACAATAAATATTTTGCATATAAAAATATGATAAAATAATTAATATATAATATATAACATATAAAAAAACAAAATAGATATATATATATAATAAAATATATAATAAAAAGAAGATGTAATATATAAATGAAATATGAATACTATTATATAAATAAAGATAATATATATTATTATTTATTAATAATTTTTAAAAAATTTACCATTTATAAATTTAGTAAATAATAATACATAATTTATAAAAAATATAAAGAAATATATACAATAAAATATATAAGAAAATATAATTTATAGATAAGATATATAATAATAACAAAATAATGTAATGGATAATAAAAATAATATTTATAACTATTATATAAAAAAATAATATATAAAGTATTTAAAGTAAATTAAAATATAAAAAGGATTAAAATTGAATTTAATTAGAAAATCTAGAGTTAATTTTAAACTAACAAAAAGAATTACGTCTGATTCGAAAGAATTCAAACCTACAAGGGACTCACTGGGCAATTTGCCCTAATCCCAAAATGACACCGTTTCCCGAATACCGTTTTAAAGTCACTGAGAGGACTAAATTGAAACAAAATTAAAACACTAGAGCTAAATCAACAAAATAAATAAAATGAATTATAAATATTAAAATTGCGAGAGGACCAATTGAGTAATTAACCCAATCTTCAAAAACATGCGGATCCTCCCCGGGTTATCGGGTCGACACGCGGATCCTTAGCTTTAATACGATGTCGTTTTAGGCTTATTGGATTAAGCCAAAATGGCGTCGTTCTATTAAGGCTATATAAGTCAAATTTTAACCTAAAAATCATTTAGAAACCTGATTTAAAAAAAAAAAATTAAAGAAATCCTTTGTAGGAGGATTCGGGGTCAGCCTCAGAGCCTCGTCGGGCCTCTGTTCTCAGGCGCTACACACCCACGCGCTACTGAGAGGGCCACCGCGCACGGTGATCGGAGGGCTAAAAAACCCTCGTCCTTTCAAGGCGAAAACACAGGTAACTCCTTCGCTTCTTTATATTATCAGTTTTTATTGAATATTGATTCGTATACTTCGTTGAAAAAAAAATAAAAAGAATGAAATATAAACTTAAATCACCTTTTTTAAAGAAACTGCCTGAGCTTTATGAATATGTGTATATATCCTTTCTTCTGTAAAAAAAAATTGGTCCTTTGTACAATGAAATGATTCGGCTTTTATAGCCTCTTTTTACAAGTTTAGTTTATCTCTATTCGATATCTTGCCTTGTTCGCTGCTGTTTTCTTTCCCTTTTTTATAGGTATTCGCGAGGAATCCGGTAGTGATAAAGGTTTGACGATGGTGGCGAAGGACCGGGCATTGACTGCGCCTTGACTAGCAGACTGATAGAGGGTAGCTGGAATGTCGTGAGATGAACAGACACGTTGATTGCATCGTGATCCGAGGCTGATGTCGGCTGCGATTACGAGGAACCCTTGCGGCGCGAACCCTAGCTAGGGTTTCTCAGAAGCTGAAAGTAGGTTGGGCCGATTGGGCTAGCTGGTCTGTGTTTGTTTATTGGGTCAAAAAAATATTTTGGGCCTGATGTTAGTTTTAGGTATGGGTGTAATGGGGTTGAATGTAAACAGGTTTAGGTATTTGGGCTGTTTATTGTAACTAGACTTTAATAAATAAACATTTATTTATTTATTATTTTTTCTGGTTTTAAGGCCTGGGTAAATTTGGGTTATTACAGCTGCCCCTCTTTGCTCATTGCTATGTAATAGGAATCGAGCAAAGACTATAAAATGACCAAATTTGCCCGGTCTCATCGGATCCTGGTCTTCAATCTGCTACTTGCAAACTCATGACTGTCATGTTGATATCTTAGATCTGCTCTCCGTCGAACACAGAGATGTCAAATCTGCTTCTTTGATTTGTTCCCTGACAATACAGAGATGCCAAATCATCTTAGATTTGCTTCAGCGTAAACACGTGAAAGCCAAATTTGCTATGTCTTCAATTTGCTCCTTGTGAACACAAGGATGCCAAATCATCTTGGATCTGCTTCAGTAAAATCATCTGAAGGTTAGATTTGCTATGTATCTGTTCCCTGTCGAAATAGAGATGCCAAATCTGTTATCTTGGATCTGCTTTGGTGTGAGAACATCCGAAAGTCAAATCTGCTCTGTCCTCGATTTGTTCCTTGTAAACACTAGAACGCCAAATCATCTTGGATCTGCTTCAGTATAAACATTTGAAGGTTAGATCTGTTATGTATCTGCTCTCCGTCGAAATGGAGATGCCAGATCTATTATCTTGGATCTGCTTTGGTGTGAGAACATACAAAAGTCAAATCTGCTATGTCTTCGATTCGTTCATTGTAAACACAAGAATGCCAAATCATCTTGGATCTACTTCAGTATAAACATCTGAAAGTTAGATCTGCTATGTATCTGCTCTCCGTCGAAATGGAGATGCCAGATCTGTTATCTTGGATCTGCTCTGGTGTGAGAACATCTGAAAGTCAAATCTGCTATGTCTTCGATTCGTTTCTTGTAAACACAAGAATGCCAAATCATCTTAGATCTGCTTCAGTATAAACATCTCAAGGTTAGATCTGCTAATCTGCTCTCTGTCGAAATGGAGATGCCATATCTATTATCTTGGATCTGCTTTGGTGTAAGAACATCCGAAAGTCAAATCTGCTATGTCTTCGATCCGTTCCTTGTAAACACAAGAATGCTAAATCATCTTGGATCTGCTTCAGTATAAACATCTGAAGGTTAGATTTGCTATGTATCTGCTCTCCGTCGAAATAGAGATGCCAGATCTATTATCTTGGATCTACTTTGGTGTGAGAACATTCGAAAGTCAAATCTGCTATGTCTTCGATTTGCTCTTCATCGAAGATAGAGAAACCAAATCTTGTTATCTTGGATCTGCTTCAGTGTAAACACGTGAAAGCCAGATCCGCTATGCTTTGGCCTATTGCCCTACTGCTTAGGGGATTTAAGGCGCACCAATCTTCATTGTCCCTTGAAGGACATGACCTGTATAATGTGTATGATTTCATGGCTAATGATTAGGATGCTATGATCGAAATGAATCAAATGCTTCTAATTAAACCTGTTATAATATAAAATGTTTATGAATATGACCCCTATTCAGATGTCACTACTCATCCCTTCATCAAAGCTCATCCTTGTTTCTCTCAAAATATCATTCTTTACTCAGCCCATGGGTTTGTATCATTCTTCAAATGCTATGACCCATCAAAAATGTTCATAAGATGATCCTCTCTTAAAATCGAATCATTTGATTTGTCCAATCATTATTTTGGACTAAAGAAGGAATTTCCTCGAGTTCTTTCAAACCTCACTTACGTGAATTCCTCGAACAATTGTTCTGTTTTAGTTTCTTGTATTATCTAGAAATTTCCAGAGTAATGAGCAAGACTTTATTTGTGAAAATTGTTTAGTTCATCTATTATTATTTAATACAAAACACTTTAAGAACAATGGAAAATGAATTTAATCCTGAGAATAATTAGATTTGAATGAATTTGTCCAAAAAATACAAAGGAAATTAATCTGAAAGCCTATCCTTAAGAAGAAATAGAATCTAAAGATAGTAAACAGGACAAGGGTTAGATTCCCTAGATATCGCCGCTTGAGCGTTTATACACCAACTCCATGAAGTCTTTCTTGAGTTCAACATGTGTTTAAAAATTAAAGTACTTTGTTGATGCCCCGATATGCAACACACTTCGCTCTTAGTTGAATCAGACATAGCAAGATTACTATATATCCTTCAAAATTTAAGCTACCCTTTCGGGTTTTCAACTCAAAACCCCTTTGATCACAAGGCGCCCTTTGTGGGTTTTCACCTTGGCCTCTCCATTTTCTTTTCTTTTTTTTTTTGTGAAAATTCAAGGCGCCCTTTGCGGGTTTTCACCTTGAATTCTCCTCTTCTTTAGACAAAGTACTTTTTGACTAAGTTTGAATTTACTGGATTGGGTAAACTCTTCCCATCCATTTCTGTTAAAATCAATGCACCTCCAGAGAAAGCCTTCTTCACGACATATGACCCTTCCCAATTCGGCATCCATTTTCCTCTAAAGTCTTTCTGAATGGGAAGGATCTTTTTTAGTACAAGGTCCCCCTCATGGAATTATCTTGGACGAACTTTCTTATCATAAGCTTGCATCATACGCTTCTGATACATCTGACCATGGCGAATAGCTTTTAGCCTCTTTTCTTCGATCAAATTCAACTGGTCATATCGCGACTGAATCCATTCTGCCTCATCCAGTTTTATCTCTGACAAAATTTGAAGAGAAGGTATTTCAACTTTAATAGGTAACACTGCCTCCATCCCATAAACCAGCGAGAAAGGAGTTGCCCCAGTAGAGGTTCTGACAGACATTCTATAGGCTAAGAGTGCAAATGGTAACTTCTCATGCCAATCTCTATAGGTTTCAGTCATTTTCCCTACTATCTTCTTGATGTTTTTGTTAGCAGCTTCTGTGACAACCCGAATCAGGGCCTAATCGGAATAGTGGTTTCGTGACCACAAATTTGAGATAGAAATAATTGTATTATAATTATTTTATAATTATTTTGAGGTTTATGATATGATTTCATGATTTCGTGAAAATTTCGTGAAGAAATTCAATGCATAAAGTGCTTAATTTGAAGTTAGGGACTAAATTGAATAAGTTGCAAAACTTGCATTCTAGAAGTTTCTAGTATGAAATTGCTTTAAAATATTAATTAGGAGGTCTTAAATAGCAATTTGACCAATTTTAAGTTCATGGACAAAATTAGGACATGGAAGGAATTTTTAAAAGTTTAGTAGTAAGGGCATTTTGGTCATTTAGGGGTAAAATGAATTAAAATACAAAATTAAAAGCCAATTTTGCTCATCTTCTTCATGGAGGACGAAATTAGCATGGGGGAGGCCATGGCTACGGTTTTCAAGCTTTCCAAGCTCAATAGTAAGTGATTCCAAGCCCCGTTTTTAATGTTCTTTACGTTTTTGGAATCCATTGTTTCGATTAAGCTTATTCTAGCAATAATTTAAGCTAGGGTTCATATTTGGAAAAATACCCATAGGTGAAATGTGTTTATTTTGATGTTTTATGGTATAATATGAAGCTTGAAATTGTGTTAAACAACTTTTGCTAAGTGATTTTTAAGTAAAAAGCGAGTAAAGCGGCATAATCGATAAAAATATCTATTGTTCATAACTATGTGTTAGAGTGAGAATTTGATGTTGCCATAGAAGGGAAAAATGATCAGTATGTCATAAAACACAAGGAAATAGGATGAAGTTTAATTTTTGAGTCTTGGGGCAAAAGTGCAAATATGCAAAAGTTTAGGGGTCAAAATGCAAATTTGTAAAAATATGATTTTAGACCCACATGAATAGTGTGATTAATTATTAGGCTAAATGTGATATTATAGATCAAGAAAGGCGTGGAATCGATCTCGAACAGGGGAAAGGAAAATGTTTTGGACTAAATTGCAAAATTTCTATATTTTGCACCGAGGTAAGTTTGTATGTAAATAATAAATTAACTTCATTTATTTTTATATTTCAGCCTATTATATATATTTTAGCCGATTTTGAAGCATAAATTGATTATTGGAAGAATGGAAATAAGTAATAGAGAGAGAAATCCTGTTGAACATTCTAAGAATTGAATAATATAGATGGAGTGTAGCTAGGTCACATGTATGATGCCGAGTGCACATCATGTGTACAAGAAAGCTACACGATACTATGTAGTAGCTAGGTCACATGTGTGATACGGGAAGTATCCCATGTAGACAAGAGAGCTACGGGAGAGAGATAAATGTAGCTAGGTCACATATGTGATACGGGAAGTATCCCATGTAGACAAGAGAGCTACGGGATATATGTAGCTAGGTCGCATGCGTGGTTCCAGGTGAAGGACACCATGTAGACAAGAGAGCTACGAGATAAATTGGCTAGGTCACATGGGTGGTACTAAGTGTTCACCATGTGTACAAGAGAGCCGAATTATATAAAATATGATGGTGGAGCTGTGTGCTGAAACGATCAAGTATCAGGAACTGATCCGAATTGTTCAACGGGATGGCTTTATGGTGACAATGTAATTATGGACCTATACTTGTAATGTATGAAATGTAGTGAAAATGAATTGTGATATGTATGTTAAAATGAGGTTAATACAAAGAAAGTGTGAAAGAGTGAATTAGCACTAAAACTGTTGTGGGACAGTAGCAATGACGTGATTTTGAAAACTGACCAAAAATAGTAGGAATTTAACTAGAGGCTGAATAAGATGTGAAATTAAAGCTTGATGAGTCTATTTTCATATAAAAGAAATGGAGAAAGTAAAGGAATTCTATATTTTGAGATATTTATAATTGTGTGTGACTTGCACAGAATGACTATGTGATCCCCTGTTCCAACTTTGAAAAATAATTAAAAATTGTACAAAAAAATTAAGAAATATAGTTTGTATGCATAAATTCATTATTGAGTCTAGTTTTAAATGAAACAGGTTTCATGATTATTTGAATTGTATACTGGGAGAAATTAAATTCGTAGTGAACAGAGGTTAGATCAGTCGAGTTGTGTAACAGGGGAAATTTTAACTAATAAACTGTACTAATTGGCTTGAGAAAAAATTCTAGAAAAAAATTAGTGAATAGATATATGAGTCTATTTTCAAGGAAAATTTACGGAATTGGGTTTTGAGTTTCGTAACTCGAGTTATGATTTATTTAGTGAACATGACGCAGGAGAGACAGCTTGACCAAAGTGGAATAAATAGTGAAATTAAAAGTAGATACACTTGAGTTATTATGTAATCATACTAAATTCTTTATTCATTATTTATGTACTTGCTTACTAAGCGTAAAAGCTTACTTCCTTCTTTTCATTTATTTTTAGTTTGTCGTGTCAGTCACCTCGGGGTTGGAGATCGTCGGAGCGACATCACACTATCAAGCCATTACCCTTGGAGTATTGGCTAGTATATGTTAAATGTTTTCATGTGAGTGGCATGTATAAGAAGTTTATTTTATGTCATGTATTATTATTATGATTTGGTTTACGTATTGGCCTACATTGAGCTTTTGTACATGGCCGAGAGATGTGGTCTTTATTTATTGTGGTTTGCAAGTTTTAATTTTGGGCAGAACTTTGTGACCCGATTTTATATGTTTGTGAATGTTTAAGTCCGGTAACGCCTCGAACCTTGTTCCGGAGTCGGATACGGGTGAAGGGTGTTACATTTAGTGGTATCAGAGCTATGGTTTATTCGGTTCTCGGGCTAACCTAGCATGTGTAAAAGTCCAGCTATACATGCCACTGATCCGTGATAGTTTGATGTCTCCCGACGCGTATGAACACCGTCTTGTTTAGACAGAGGTACTCTCCAACCGAGCTGCACTGACCATGTTCAATGTGATGCGAAAGTGTTTGAATAAAATTACGATTATGATGAGTCTCGATTTAGAAAAGTATGAATAAAAATTTATTCAGAACTAGTCTTCTTTAGTGAAAAATAATATGAAATTTGTGATGACAAAAATAGTTGGGGAAATAATTTCTGAGATGTGTAATATCTGAGTGTGACAGTTACGGCTGGACAGATTTTAGCAGTTTCTTCTAAGATGTTTTATGTGTTTATCCGTTCCCAGAAATATTTCTAGGGTTGTTGATCTTTTGAATAAATTCTAGTTATATGAGGATGTTTTCTAATCTCGATGTTAGACGAAAAGCATTGGTAGCTTTGACTGGTTTATAATTTGTATTGCTCTATTCTTTCGGGCATTCTATTATATTCTCACTGATTTAAAAAAATAAAAAAATAAGAGAATATGTATAATACTATGATTTTGTTTCATCTACTTGATGCTCCATTTGATATGTATATATAGGAAGATACATTGTTCTTGTTGCATTTAATTCCAGTGAGATTAAATGATGTTTTCTATTGGATTTCTTTTCTTTAAGGAATTATCGGGATTTTCTATATTTTCCTATGAGTTTGGTTTTGATTTTCCGGCATAGTATCGTATCTTGGGTTTCTTTATTCTTCGGTTTCTCTATCTTGGATTTCTTTATTTGGTTTTCTTGTTATCTTTATTCCGTAATTTGTCAATTATGACTCATGCTTGGAGTGCATTCTTCACTTTGATAATCATGTCAAGTATGACTATAC
Source organism: Gossypium anomalum (assembly GCA_025698475.1). Lineage (NCBI taxonomy): Eukaryota > Viridiplantae > Streptophyta > Magnoliopsida > Malvales > Malvaceae > Gossypium > Gossypium anomalum. The sequence continues at coordinate 27,902,567 of CM046966.1, forward strand.
TTCGATTTGATTTGGGTAATATGGTGATTTCAGTGATTGGGATTTTCTAATTTTCGTGTAAGGTTTGACAACAAGAAAAGCATAAGTGATAAAAGTGCGAGTTTCAATCGGTATGGTGGATTACTTCTCTCAAGTAAGTCAATTATAGTTAATGTCTTCAATTGAGATGTTTTGGTTACTTGAGCTAATACAATTGAAATAGTTTTGATTAACGTAAGGAATGAATAGTAAAGGATGGCATGATGAAATATTTTGTAACTAGAAGAAAGGATTATTTTCGAGGTTATATCGAATTATTTCCGTAGTGGAAAGAGGAAAATATGATAGTGAGTAGTAAACTAAAAGAGTATAGTGAGGATCGACTTACGATGTTGAATTTCGATTGGATCCGATTCATGATATTATTATTACGAGGCTTATACGAAAAGAATTGTATGAAGCTCACAAAGTGAAATTTGCCTATTCATTCAGAGAGTAATGACGTGTCTTGTAATTTGATTCGGATGTTATTGGATTATGATTTATTGATGATGAAAATCAGTATGATTATTTCGGAAGAGTGTAGGTCCCTTTGATCGTTGGATTTCTTGGAATTCTAGTCTCCATTAACCAAATTGAGATCTGGTTTTATGTCAAGATGACAAGGGAAACGGAGAAGGCTTGAAAATTTAAGAACAATTGAGAGATGAGTCCGTAAGATTTCATAATATATGAAAAAATTAAAAAGATATATTGGAGGCACCACCAGAGTGAAAGTTCTTCAAAGACCGAATCTGAAATTTATGCATCTAAGTGAAGACCACTTTTTCGGTAAGATTTTCTGGTAGAAAATCTCTAAAGGGGGAGAATTGTGACAACCCGAATCGGGGCCTAATCGAATAGTGGTTTCGTGACCACAAATTCGAGATAGAAATAATTGTATTATAATTATTTTATAATTATTTTGAGGTTTATGATATGATTTCATGATTTCGTGAAAATTTCGTGAAGAAATTCAATGCATAAAGTGCTTAATTTGAAGTTAGGGACTAAATTGAATAAGTTGCAAAACTTGCATTCTAGAAGTTTCTAGTATGAAATTGCTTTAAAATATTAATTAGGAGGTCTTAAATAGCAATTTGACCAATTTTAAGTTCATGGACAAAATTAGGACATGGAAGGAATTTTTGAAAGTTTAGTAGTAAGGACATTTTGGTCATTTAGGGGTAAAATGAATTAAAATACAAAATTAAAAGCCAATTTTGCTCATCTTCTTCATGGAGGCCGAAATTAGCATGGGGGAGGCCATGGCTACGGTTTTCAAGCTTTCCAAGCTCAATAGTAAGTGATTCCAAGCCCCGTTTTTAATGTTCTTTACGTTTTTGGAATCCCGGTAGCTCGATTAAGCTTATTCTAGCAATAATTTAAGCTAGGGTTCATATTTGGAAAAATACCCATAGGTGAAATGTGTTTATTTTGATGTTTTATGGTAGAATATGAAGCTTGAAATTGTGTTAAACAACTTTTGCTAAGTGATTTTTCGTAAAAAAACGAGTAAAACTAGCATAATCGATAAAAATATCTATTGTTCATAACTATGTGTTAGAGTGAGAATTTGATGTTGCCATAGAAGGGAAAAATGATCAGTATGTCATAAAACACAAGGAAATAGGATGAAGTTTAATTTTCGAGTCTTGGGGAAAAAGTGCAAATATGCAAAAGTTTAGGGGTCAAAATGAAAATTTGTAAAAATATGATTTCTAGACCCACATGAATAGTGTGATTAATTATTAGGCTAAATGTGATATTATAGATCAAGAAAGGCGTGGAATCGATCTCGAGCAGGGGAAAGGAAAATGTTTTGGACTAAATTGCAAAATTTCTATATTTTGCACCGAGGTAAGTTTGTATGTAAATAATACATTAACTTCATTTACATTTTTATATTTCAGCCTATTATATATATTTTAGCCGATTTTGAAGCATAAATTGATTATTGGAAGAATGGAAATAAGTAATAGAGAGAAAATCCTGGTTGAACATTCGGAAGAATTGAATAATATAGATGGAGTGTAGCTAGGTCACATGTATGATGCCGAGTGCACATCATGTGTACAAGAAAGCTACACGATACTATGTAGTAGCTAGGTCACATGTGTGATACTGAGAAGTATCCCATGTAGACAAGAGAGCTACGGGAGAGAGATAAATGTAGCTAGGTCACATGTGTGATACGGGAAGTATGTCATGTAGACAAGAGAACTACGGGATATATGTAGCTAGGTCGCATGCGTGGTTCCAGGTGAAGGACACCATGTAGACAAGAGAGCTACGAGATAAATTGGCTAGGTCACATGGGTGGTACTAAGTGTTCACCATGTGTACAAGAGAGCCGAATTATATAAAATATGATGGTGGGGCTGTGTGCTGAAACCATCAAGTATCGGGAATTGATCCGAATTGTTCAACGGGATGGCTTTATGGTGACAATGTAATTATGGACCTATACTTGTAATGTATGAAATGTAGTGAAAATGAATTGTGATATGTATGTTAAAATGAGGTTAATACAAAGAAAGTGTGAAAGAGTGAATTAGCACTAGTGGGATAGTAGCAGTGACGTGATTTTGAAAACTGACCAAAAATAGTAGGAATTTAACTAGAGGCTGAATAAGATGTGAAATTAAAGCTTGATGAGTCTATTTTCATATAAAAGAAATGGAGAAAGTAAAGGAATTCTATATTTTGAGATATTTATAATTGTGTGACTTGCTCAGAATGACTATGTGATCCCCTGTTCCAACTTTGAAAAATAATTAAAAATTGTACAAAAAAAATTAAGAAATATAGTTTGTATGCATAAATTCATTATTGAGTCTAGTTTTAAATGAAACAGGTTTCATGATTATTTGAATTGTATACTGGGAGAAATTAAATTCGTAGTGAACAGAGGTCAGATCAGTCGAGCTGTGTAATAGGGGAAATTTTAACTAATAAACTGTACTAATTGGCTTGAGAAAAAATTCTAGAAAAAAATTAGTGAATATATATATGAGTCTATTTTCAAGGAAAATTTACGGAATTGGATTTCGAGTTTCGTAACTCGAGTTATGATTTATTTAGTGAACATGACGCAGGAGAGACAGCTTGACCAAAGTGGAATAAATAGTGAAATTAAAAGTAGATACACTTGAGTTATTATGTAATCATACTAAATTCTTTATTCATTATTTATGTACTTGCTTACTAAGCGTAAAGCTTACTTCCTTCTTTTCATTTATTTTTAGTTTGTCAGGTCAGCTCAGGGGTTGGAGATCGTCGGAGGCAGCATCACACTATCAAGCCATTACCCTTGGAGTATTGGCTAGTATATGTTAAATGTTTTCATGTGAGTGGCATGTATAAGAAGTTTATTTTATGTCATGTATTATTATTATGATTTGGTTTACGTATTGGCCTACATTGAGCTTTTGTACATGGCCGAGAGATGTGGTCTTTATTTATTGTGGTTTGCAAGTTTTAATTTTGGGCAGAACTTTGTGACCCGATTTTATATGTTTGTGAATGTTTAAGTCCGGTAACGCCTCGAACCTTGTTCCGGAGTCGGATACGGGTGAAGGGTGTTACAGCTTCTACTGCTCCATTCATCTTTGGGTGATACGGAGATGAATTATGATGCTTAATTTGAACTGACTACAAACTTCTGCTATTGTTTTGCTGTTCAAGTTCAATTCATTGTCTGATATGATTCTCTCAGGCATCCCATCCGACAAATGATCTCTTTCTTCAAGAACCAACTAACTGCCGCTTTATTAACATTTGCATAAGAGGCAGCCTCTACCCACTTCATGAAGTAATCAATGACCACAAAAATAAAGCGATGTCCATTTGAAGATTTTGGCGATATTGGCCCAATGACATCCATGCCCCACATGGAAAAAGGCCATGGAGAAGTCATAACATGTAAAGGTGAAGGTGGTACATGAATCTTATCTCCATAGATCTGACATTTATGGCATTTCTTGGCGTAGTTGATACAATCCCCTTCCATAGTAGACCAATAATATCCAAACCTCATGATTTGTCTAGCCATTGTGAAACCATTAGCATGCGTCCTACAAACACCCTCATGAACTTCCTCCAAGATTAACTTTGCTTTCACAGCATCAACACATCTCAACAGTACTTGATCTTTTCTTCTTTTGTACAAGATGTCACCATCTAAAACGTAATCCCAGGCTAATCTTCTTAAAGTTCGCTTATCATTTTCAGTTGCCTGTTCTGGATATTTATGATCTCTCACATATTGCAATATATCCTGATACCAAGGGTTATCATCTTTTCTTCCTCCTCAATGTTACAACAGCCAGCTGGAGCTTCAAAGATACTCATCTGAATGGGTCTCATCTTTTCCTCTTTATTCAATATAATCAATGAAGCCAAGGTTGCTAGAGCATCTGCCATTTGGTTTTCGTCTCGTGAGATATAATTGAAAGTGATGTCATCAAACTCCTCAAGTAACCCCATAACTATCTTTCGATAATTGATCAATTTAGGATCCCTTGTCTCCCATGCGCCTCTAAGCTGGTAAATTACCAATGCAGAGTCTCCATATACTTCCAAAGTTCTTATTCCTCGCTCTATAGCCGCTCGAAGTCCCATGATGCATGCTTCATACTCAACCATATTGTTCGTGCAATCAAAATCCAACTTGCATGTAAATGGATAATAATCGCCATTTGGGGATACCAGGGCTGCCCCAATTCCATTTCCTACTGCATTGGATGCCCCATCAAAACATAATTTCCAAGAACAATCCTCTGTAGTTGCCACACACATCAACTCCTCATTTGGAAAATCAAAGTTCAACGGCTTATAGTCTTCCAGAGCTCTACTAGCTAGAAAATCTGCTATTGCACTTCCTTTTATAGCTTTCTGACTCACATAGACTATGTCAAACTCTGAAAGTAGAATTTGCCATCTAGCCATTCTCCCATTCAAAGCTGTTGACTCTATCATATACTTCAAAGGATCAAGTTCTGAAATAAGCCAAGTAGTATGATATAGCATGTACTGTCTTAACCTTCGAGTCGTCCAGATTAAAGCACAACATAATTTCTCAATTGGCAAATATCTCATCTCACACTCTGTAAATTTCTTACTGAGGTAGTATATCGCCTTCTCCTTTCTTCCCGACTCGTCATGTTGACCAAGCACACATCCCATGGAATTACTAAACACCGACAAGTACAGAATTAATAGTTTATCTGGACTAGGTGGAGATGGTACTGAAGCGTTTAACAGATATTGCTTGACTTTATCGAAGGCATTCTGGCATTCCTCATCCCAAGTACCTTGATTGTGTTTTCTAAGGAGACGAAATATAGGGTCGCATTTCTCAGTTAATTGTGAAATAAACCGAGCAATGTAATTCAACCTTCCAAGAAAACCCCGAACTTTCTTCTGAGTACGTGGTGGAGGCAAGTCTCGTATAGCTTTAATTTTGTCTAAGTCAACTTCTATTCCCTTTTTGCTGACCACAAAGCCTAGTAATTTTCCTGACCTAGCTCTGAAAGTACACTTTGCCAGATTAAGTTTTAACTGAAACTTCCTTAATCTTAAGAATAGTTTCCTTAAAACTTTAATATGTTCCTTCTCTGTTCGAGACTTGGCAATCATGTCATCGACATACACCTCAATTTCCTTGTGCATCATATCATGAAATAAGGTCACCATAGCCCTCTGGTATGTTGCCCCTGCATTCTTCAATCCAAAAGGCATTACCTTGTAATAAAAGGTACCCCATAATGTTATGAAGGTGGTTTTGTCCATGTCCTTGGGATGCATCTTTATCTGATTATACCCTGACAATCCATCCATGAAAGAGAACAACGAATATCCCGCTGTATTGTCTACCAAAGTGTCTATGTGTGGTAGAGGGAAATTATCTTTTGGGCTAGCTTTATTCAAATCTCTATAATCAACACACATTCGTACCTTCCTATCTTTTTTAGGAACTGGTACAATGTTAGCTACCCATTCGGAGTACTTCACCTCTTGCAAGAATCTTGCATCGAACTGCTTCTTGACTTCATCCTTTATTTTCAACATGATATCTGGCCTCATTCTTCTCAACTTCTGTTGAACTGGCTTACAATCCTATCTTATTGGAAGACGATACACCACGATATCGGTATTTAACCCTGGCATATCTTGATAAGACCATGCGGAGATATCCTTAAACTCACGTAGCAATTCAATCAGCATTTGCCTCGTAACTTCAGCAATATGCGTGCCAATTTTCACTTCTTTTCCTTCCTCTAGGGCTACACTCTCTATTGCCTCTTTCTCATGTGGCATGATTTGTTTCTCCTCCCGTTTTACCATCCTCAAAAGATCCAAAGACACATCACAGTCTTGAACATCCTCAAAATCCTGAGATTCTTCTAAACACATGTCTTGTTCGTGAGAGAAATCAGGATTTGATATATCAGTGCTCATGTCATTGATATCTAGGGATCTGTGAAGTATAAAGAATATACAAAGAATGAATGAATTTAAGAATGATTATTTATGTACTATGAATGAAAGAATAAGAATTGTCAAAATTTGATGGAATATTGATTGATAAAAATGAAACAATACTCGTTGAATTGATAAAAGTTATGTTTTATTAAAAAATGATAGATGATCATAAGCCTATTTCACAAATGTAATTCTATTACTCCTAGGCTCTAGAGTAACAAGAATGTTTCGAAAATTACTCTGAAAAATTCCTAAAGACTACAGGAAATTCCTCCGCAGTCCAATTGTTCAGAGAGCTTCCCGATTCGTAAGGGCGAATACCCTCAAGGTTTCTTTGCTTTGATCCTTCCTCTTGTACAACATTAATCTGATGACTTCTTTCTATGAGTAACGCTCTCGATATGAAGGTTCAGGATATTAGAGGGAATGTCATCGGCTCTCACTCCACTTCACTTCTATTGAGACGTGCCCCTCTTTCCTCTTGGTGCTTCTCAATCTCCTTCTTCCTTTGCTTATAATCTGGTTTGAAACCCAGACCAAAATGATCTCTCTTCTTTTTAAGTTCAGGGATTTGAGTCCCTCCTTGTAAATATTTTCCTAACCCCCTTTTTGGTGAGGCTCCCTTTCCTGCCATCACTGGTAGAGTCATCCTCGTAGCTCTTACTATCTTTGGCATCGGTAACTCACTCCCTTCTGAAATGAAGGCTGCATTTACAAACTCTAAAGAGCGAAAGGAACACTCCATAGATTCTTCATTTGTCTCAACATAAGGGACCTTGCTAGTGACTGCAGCTATAATTTCCTCCTCTGTATTGACGGTTACTAACCGTCCATCTATCACTAACTTCAATTTCTGGTGCAATGATGAGGGCACCGCTCCCGCAAAATGTATCCATGGCCTGCCTAATAAGCAATTGTAGGAAGGCTTGATATCCATTACCAAGAAGTCTACTTCGTATATGTTTGGCCCAATTTCTAAAGGAATGTCAATTCGTCCCATCACCCTCTTTTCTGTACCGTCAAAAGCTCTTACCACATTCTGACATGTCTTCATGTGAGAATCATCAATGGGTAATCTATTCAAAGTAGACAACAGTAGAACATTCAAAGCTGATCCTTTGTCAACAAGCACACTTGGGAGTGTATACCATTTGCATCGAGTAGTAATATGCAAGGCCTTAGTTGACCCCCTCCCCCCCGGTGGGATTTCATCATCATTAAAGTAGATGAAATTATCAGCACTTATATAATTGACCAACCAGTCCAGCTTATTAACGGATATGTCATGGGTGACATATGTCTCGTTGAGCACCTTCATTAATGCATCCCTATGCACTTCAAAACTTAGAAGTAGCGCCAATACTGATATGCGAGCCGGCTGCTTATGCAATTGCTCGACCACGCTATACTCGCTATGTTTAAGAAACTTTAAGAATTTCTTAGCCTCCTCCTCCTTCACCGGCTCATTGATGGGTACTTTGGTCTCTTTCTCCTTCTCAACCTCGACACCTTTTGTTTTTGTGGACTCCACTCTAACGCCCCCCGTATCATAACGCTTTCCACTCCTCGTATGGGAACCTTCAACTTGCACATCTTTAGATGCGCTGGCTATATTTTCTTCCTCCGGCACTGTCATACTACAGTCATAACTCCATGGTGCTCTCTTGCTATCCTTGTAAGGGAAGGGAGTAGGCTTATGGATAATAACCTTGGGCACTGCTGGTGTCCCCACTTCATTATTCCCTGGCAGGGAGATAATAATCCTTGGCCGGTTGTTCATTTTTGTTCATCTTTCAGCACACTTATTTCTCTTTTATAAGAGCTACCTTCATAAATTTGTAGCTCTTTATTATCTATGAAGCCTTGTATCAAGGCTCTGAATCCTTTACAATTTTGGATCTTATGACCCTCTCCTCCATGGAACTCACAGTAGTTCCCCGTCTTTTCTCTTTCTCTCCTAGAGGTTATCATCCCTCTCTTCATCATTTCCTCCCAAATTGCCTTCATAGGCATCCTCACCTCAGCAACATTTTCCTTCATCTTTCTCTCACTAGCTTCGCCAATGGCATTCATTCATTGATTGTCATGATTTGGCAAAGGGTTTTCAGTATTTGGCATACTGTCAAATTTCACAACCCCCATCTTGATCAACCTTTCCACGGCCTTCTTGAATCCGGTACAATTTTCAATTGAGTGCCCTGATATTCCAGCGTGGTACTCACATTTGGCATTTGCATCATACCATTAAGGATATGGAGGCTGTAATGGTTTCAAGTGAAAAGGAGCAATAGCATGTGTATCGTATAAGCTTTGATAAAGCTCAGGATACGTCACAGGGATAGGTGTGAATTGCATCCTCTCATGCCTTGTGCCAGATTCCTGCCTTTGAGAACCCTGTTGCCCAACTGCAGCTATTTTGGGTTGACCAACTGTGACTGCCTTCGAGTTGAAGCTACTTGTGTTGTTCACCTCATTGTCTTTTCTCCTTGGGGCCGATCTTTTGGTTGCTTCCTCCTCAATTTTGCCACCTCTTATGGCGTTCTCAATCATCTCTCCCGCCATGACTATGTCTGTAAAACTTTTAGTAGTGCTTCCAATCATGTGAGTAATGAATGGAGCCTTCAGAGTGTTGATGAACAACATGGTGATCTCTTTCTCCAATATTGGTGGTTGAACCTGCATTGCCACTTCTCTCCACTTTTGCGTATATTGCCTAAAATTCTCATTAGACCTTTTCTCCATGTTTTACAGAGTGATCCTATCAGGAGTCATGTCAGTCACATAATTGTACTGCTGCATGAAGGCTTGCGCGAGATCCCTCTATGAATTTATTCTAGCTCGACTCAACTAATTGTATCACCTGGCTGCTGCTACCACTAAGCTATCTTGGAAACAATGAGTCAACAGTTGATCATTGTTAACATATCCGGTCATCCTCCTACAGAACATCGTAATGTGGGCCACTGGGCAAGTAGTCCCGTTGTATTTTTCAAACTTTGGCATTTTGAATTTATGGGGAAGCACCAAGTCTGGGACCAAACTCAAGTCTTTGGCATCAACTCCATGATGCCCCTCAGTACTCTCTAAAGCTTTAAATTTCTCCTCCAACCATCAGTAACGTTCCTCCAACTGTTTTGCAGCTTTGGTTCTCAAATCTTCTTTTTCAACTATATCCAAGTCAAGAATGAGAGGTTTGGTAGGGTTATCACCCAAATTGAATCCCGAACCAGTTGGATAATTCATATGGATCCCAGCATCAACCGGCCCATGTTGAGGCCTTATATTGACAGATGATCTTTTAGGAGGTGCCTCGATTTGTGTAGGCCCGTGGGGTGGGGTGAAACCAAGAGGATGACCCTCATCTTCAGTGATTGCCATGGGGGCTTTTCCCTTATCAGTAGCCCTCAGTAACTGAGCCATCTCAGTCATCATATTCCACTGAGCCTCTAGCATTTGCTCTCTTATGTCGTTCTGCATCTTGGCCAATTGCTCTTGCAATTGGTCCTGCATGTCCTTTTGCAGCTGTTCAAACCTTTGATCCATATTCCTAGATTTTACACAAGTTCCGTATTGATGCGTGGTTTCCAGATTTTCTTTTCTACTTCTGTGGTGATTTTAACTAATTAGGGGTCTTTCTATAACTTTGAATGCAAACGATGCGATGAAATGCTATGATATGCAAATGCATGAATGCAAAAAGGACATCGATTCTGATTCAATCGATTCTGATTCAATCTCATTTAGAAAACTTTATTTAGAAAAAGAATATCTTTACATATAAGAGGATTACAAATAAGCTTTCGCCCTAATGCCCAAAGTTTTAACTCTATCTAATAAAACGGCTAACTCTCGACCTACATCCGACGATGACTCATGCATCATACTTAATACGTCAGCTCGTACTGCCAAATCTCGAACGTGTTTAGCTACCTCTCGGATCTGAATTATGGCTTCTCCAATAAGGTAATCCCTATCTCTGACTTGTTCTTTAGACTGGCACAGTTCTCCCTTTAAATAATCCTGTCGTACTTCAAACTGCTCGATAAAAAGCTTACTATCTTGCAACGCTGATTCCAACTCCTCAACTTTGCCTTTTAGCTTCCTTACCTCTATAGTGGAATCACGACTTCATTGCAGATGAAGGGATCGCCCAAGTTCAGTCACCTTAGTTTTTAACCCTTGATTTTCTTTCTCTAAGGTCAAATTTCGTAATTGCATCTCTTGGAAATTTCTTTCCCAATATTCGGTTTTGGACTTTCCCTCTTGGACCTCTTTCTGTAACTGATCTGAAGACCCTCCTATTCTCGTTCTCTTCAAGGATACTTGTGCCTTTTTGTAATGCTCCTTTAAATCATCTCGATCTTTCTCAATCTTCTTTTTCTCTTTCCTTTCTTTTTTGACCTCCCTCTTTTGAACGTAGACGTCGAGGCTCAAGTATATCTTTTCTTCCTCGAGCTTTGCTATCCTCTGCTCGAGCTCCAAGTTATTTCTCTCGAACTCTTGCTTCATAATTTCTAACTCCGAGGGCATCACTTCCAAATATTCCTCTATCAGTCGAGCTCCTTCCACGCTTGGCCTAGGGATGTTATCATTAATCCTTCTACCTCTCCATTCGACATGCTCCGGAGTCGTAGCAGGGCTAATAGCTACTCCCTTTAATCGACAAGTCTTTTTCCAAGAACTAGAGATTTCACTGACTTTCCTCTTGTAGTCAGCTCCTCTATATACAAACTCACTTTGAACCAACCCGTAAGTTGTTGGTATGAACTGTCTCAATCCATGTTGCCTCAACACAAGCAAAGGGGCATAACCAATGGCACCCAAATTCCCAACAAAGGGACCCAATCGAAACTGCCACATCGGTAAAGAATATCACCAGGAATCATCCATGGAGCCCTCCACTCCACATTTTTTGACTGAAGGTTCTGAAGTAGTGCTATCCAATTTTTTTCAAGAACATCCACTCTCCTAGTTGAAGCTGCTATGTCTTTCAACGGGGAGTAATCCTCGAAGAAGACCCAACAAACTACCCTATCTATTAATCGTGTAACTGAGCACAACCAACAAACCTGCCTGCACTGGCCCTTCTACATGCATTTAAGGATCTGAACGTCTCCGCTAAAATCGCAGGAACAGAAGTGCCCTGTTTGCTAAGTCGATGGAAGAGATCCGTGGTCGCCTCATCCACATATCCCATGGCCTTAGGGAAAACCATCAACCCGTATAAGCTTAAAGCAAAAATGTCTACCCTCTTCGCCTCGTCTGGATGCATCTGGATCAGATCTTTCAAAGCTCCCCACGGAATGCACTTGCTCTCACCCTTTTCCTTAATTCTGATGTTGATCCACTACTCACTCATCCCCGTAATGATCATCAGCTTCTTACTAAAGGTTGGGACACAAATAGCTTGAGAATAAATCCTATCACACTGAAATCTGGGACACCGAAGTATGGCTGTGTACTCCTCCATAGTAGGCACTAAATCTACCTCCCCAAAGGTGAAACAACTGTATGCTGGGTTCCAAAACTGAGCGAGAGCTCGAAACAGGTTCTCATCAACCTGAATATCAAATAAATAGGGCAAATCTCCGTACTTGCCGCAGAATGATTGCTTGGTCTCGTTGCCCCACTGATCCCAAATTGCCTTAAGCTCTTGCAGATTATTATGTGTGACACTGATGCCAGTATATTCTGATAGCTCCGACATATATCCCACAGTTATGCTATCCCCTTTTTCTAGCTGAGTTTGCTCAGACCATCTATGGACGTTAGCGTTGCCCTCCACTCTATCAAGAAGTCCGTTCTCCATAATACAACTTTCTAACTTAGAAATTGACCGTGAATCAATACCTTTTAAATGCAAAATGACATGCAACAAAACAAAAAAAAAACAAATTGTCAGTATCATATGATAAATAACTTATAAAGGGTGATAATCTAGAATACCACTATCCAAATTGAGCTCTTACGGTTTTTCTATATGAGGTTTTAGTTCTAAAGTTTAAGGTACCCGAACCAACAGATTCCTCGATTCTCACCCATTATAGGCTCATTTGAATCAAGTTCAGTTCAGGGGAATACATTTCCCTATGGCTGCACGGAGATGAAAATCTCACGAAACCATAAGTACGGATGTATCCCGAAAGTGATCCACTATCCTGCACGGAGGCGAAAACCTCACGAAGGCGTAGCTTCTCACTCCCATTTAAGGGGGTGACCACAACGGTCATGCAAATGCAATGTGTATCAGAATATATAATACATGCAATACAAACACATGTAATGCAAAGAGGATTAAATTTTAAAATTTTTAATTTCTGACATTAAGACAAGAGATAATCAATTACACGACTTGACTTTCTTATTAGTCCCCAGTGGAGTCGCCAAGCTATCGACACCATTTTTAAATCGAGTTTTGGAAAATGGGAATCGACTTTAAGAAAAAACGAAAACGGGAGTCGCCATCAATCTTTTTAGGTGTGATTGGATCACCTTATAAAATGTTTTGTTTTAAAACATTAATTTTGGTCTACAAAAGTTGAGAAAACGGATTCGGGAGTCGGTTACGTACAAGGAAGGGTTAGCACCCTCGTAATGCCCAAAAATTGGTACCTAATTGATTATCACGTGTCTTTAATGTCGGAAATTTGAAAATTTTAAGATGCAAACCTCTTTTAATTAGAATGTTTTAATTTTGAATATTAGGATTTACTTGTATCAAATGAATCAAAATATTACATCCAATAAGTTAGGAAGCAATATTTTTAAGACATTCGAAGCTAAGCTAGCCCTTTTTGAAAATTCTTATCTCAGAATGACAAAACGCCATATCCAATAAGTTAGGACACAACGCTTTGAAATTTTGAAATAGTTATTCGTATTTTGAAAACCTTAAAAACTTAGAAGGGTGCTTGACTATTTGAACTCAACGAGAAAAGTCGCAACCTAGTAAGTTAGGGCACTACCTTTCTCAAAGTTTCCAAATACCAAGCATTGTTTTTTTATTTTTGAAACTTTTGAATCTCGTTTTTAAGTAATGCATGAAGAACCGTATTAACATTATAGAATAACATACAAGATAGCATATTATCAAAATAGGTAAGTAAAAGCACGAATTTAAACAAATTTTAAACAATAAACATGGCAAACTTAAAACATGTAAAACATACATGCAAAAATATACGACATACATTAAAAATGAAAAAGTAAGCATATAAACATATAAGGTATAACTCTATATACATTTTAATAAATTAATAGACAAAAGATGATGCATGGCATACAATTTAACATAAACATGCCCAAAATAATATCAACATGCATGTCAATTCTAAAATACGACCTTTAATGATCATAAAACAATATTCAATATATAAATGATATGTTCAATATAAAAAAGAATTAATGTATATTAAAATATAATATAAAGTGAGTAATTATTGATAAAAAATATACCTAAAATATAAATTAAAAAAATGTTTAAAATAAGTTATGTATAATAATATGATATGAATAGAATATAAAGAAATATAATATAAAATAACAATAATATAATAAGTATTTTGCATATAAAAATATGATAAATAATTAATAATTAATATATAACATATAAAAAAACAAAATAGATATATATATATATATATATAATAAAATATATAATAAAAAAGAAGATGTAATAAATAAATGAAATATGAATACTATTATATAAATAAAGATAATATATATTATTATTTATTAATAATTTTTAAAAATTTACCATTTATAAATTTAGTAAATAATAATACATAATTTATAAAAAATATAAAGAAATATATACAATAAAATATATAATAAAATATAATTTATAGATAAGATATATAATAATAACAAAATAATGTAATGGATAATAAAAATAATATATATAACTATTATATAAAAAAATAATATATAAAGTATCTAAAGTAAATTAAAATATAAAAAGGATTAAAGTTGAATTTAATTAGAAAATCTAGAAATAATTTTAAACTAACAAAAAGAATTAGGTCTGATTCGAAAGAATTCAAACCTACAAGGGACTCACTGGGCAATTTGCCCTGATCCCAAAATGACACCGTTTCCCGAATACCGTTTTAAAGTCACTGAGAGGACTAAATTGAAACAAAATTAAAACACTAGAGCTAAATCAACAAAATAAATAAAATGGAATTATAAATATTAAAATTGCGAGAGGACCAATTGAGCAATTAACCCAATCTTCAAAAACATGCGGATCCTTCCCGGGTTATCGGGTCGACACGCGGATCCTTAGCTTTAATACAACGTTGTTTTAGGCTTATTGGATTAAGCCAAAACGGCGTCGTTCTATTAAGGCTATATAAGCCATTTTAACCTAAAAATAATTTAGAAACCCGGTTTAAAAAAAATCTTAAAGAAATCCTCTGTAGGAGGATTCGGGGTTGGCCTTAGAGCCTCATCGGGCCCCCGTTCTCAGGCGCTACGCACCCACGCGCCACCGTGAGGGCCACTGCGCACGTCCGAGGGCTAAAAAACCCTCGTCCTTTCATGGCGAAAACACAGTTAACTCCTTCATTTCTTTATATTATCAGTTTTTATTGAATATTGATTCGAATACTTCGTTGAAAAAAATAAAAAGAACGAAATATAAACTTAAATCACCTTTTTTAAAGAAACTGCCTGAGCTTTATGAATATGTGTATATATCCTTTCTTCTGTAAAAAAAATGGGTCCTTTGTACAATGAAATGATTCGGCTTTTATAGCCTCTTTTTACAAGTTTAGTTTATCTCTATTCAATCTCTTGCCTTGTCTGCTGCTGTTTTCTTTCTCTTTTTTGCAGGTATTCGCGAGGAATCCGTCGGTGATGAAGGTTTGACGATGGTGGCGAAGGACCGGGCATTGACTGCACCTTGACTTGCAGGCTGATGGAGGGTAGCTGGAACGTCGTGAGATGAACAGAGGCGTTGATTGCGTCGTGATCCGAGGCTGATGTCGATTGCGATTACGAGGAAGCCTTGCGGCGCGAACGCTAGCTAGGGTTTCTCAGAAGCTGAAAGTAGGTTGGGCCGATTGGGCTAGCTGGTCTGTGTTTGTTTATTGGGTCAAAAAAATATTTTGGGCCTAATGTTAGTTTTAGGTATGGGTGTAATGGGGTTAAATGTAAACGGGTTTAGGTATTTGGGCTGTTTATTGTAACTGGACTTTAATAAATAAACATTTATTTATTTATTTATTATTTTTTTGGTTTTAAGGCCCGGGTAAATTTGGGTTATTACATGTTCAATCGGTCCTTGCGCTAGCTTGACATAACCTAAAACAGATTGCATGTGTAATAACCTAAGTTTGCCCGGCCCAATAAATAAAGAAACAAAAACAAAATAATAGAGTCCTTTTACAGTCTAATGGGTGGCCCAATTAGTCTAAAAACCCAAATACCTGGTTACACCTAAGCCCAAGCACCTAAATTCATACATACGACCCAAATGGTCCAATAAGTTAGCAGAAGACAGAAGGCCTAGGGTTTTAGAAACCCTAGGCACCGCAAACACTCTAACCATCGTGCTTTTTCGTCTCGCGTTGTTCTAGTGACTCTCCATCAACGTCTCCACTGGCGCCGTGACTCCAGCCTTGTATCACACAGTAATCGGTGCACAAATCAACGCCAGCACACTTCTCGCTGTGAGATCCTCGATGGTGCCTGCAAAAGGGGAAAGAAGAACAGCAAAGACGAATGCAAATATGGCAGGAAATAAAATCAAGGATTGTAAATTTACTTTCTGTGGCTATAAAAGCCCGAATCAAGAACGATGTAAGGGGACGTTTTTTGATATATACACATATACAATAAAATACCAGCATCTTATCAAAGAAACAGAGGTGATATGCCTTTACCTTTTTTTTTATTTTTTCTAAATACATGCAAGTATTATTAAAATAAACTAAAAAGAAATCTACCGTTGAAATCGTGCTGAAAAATCGAGGCTCTTCGGCTTTCGAGCACCGTACGTGGCGGAGTCAACGTCGGCACGTGGGCGCTTGGGCGCGTGGGAACCCGGGGACGGAGGCTCGACGGAGCTCCGAGGGCCACCCCCCAATCCTCTTTCAGAGGATTTTTTAGTTTTTTTTAAATCCGGGTTTAAAATGATTTTAAAGCCAAAATTTGGCTTATATAGCCCCTTGGGAATGGCGTCGTTTTGGTTTAAAGCAATAAGCTTCAAAACGGCGTCGTCTCAAGGCTGAGGATCCGCGTGTTGACCTGTGACCCGGGAAGGATCCGCGTGTTTTTGGTAAATGGGCAAATTGCTGTTTGAGCCCTTCCACATTTTTTTCATTTTTTAATTTCGTTTAATTTTAAATTTTATATTTCAATTTGGCCCTGGCCTCTTTATTTTGGTTTCAATTTAGTCCCACCTGCCAGTATAAAGCTTGTTTTGCGAACGACGCCATTTCGGAATTAGGGCAAATTGCTCAGTGAGTCCCTCAGATTTTTTTGCGCGTTCCAATTAGGTCTAAACCTTTTTTGTTATTTTTAAATTAGCCCTAGAACTTTAGTTTTTTCTAATTTTAATCCTTTTAAATATTTTTGCATAATTTATTTATTAAATACTTTATATATTATTTATTTTACTATATTTATATGTAAATTATTACAAATTATATCATTTTTATTATTTATTATGTTATTTTTATATCATTTTATTATAAACTATTTACTATTAAAAATTTTGTAAATTATTATTGAAAATTAAATTTTATATATCATTATTTAGAGTTTAGTATGTAATATTTTAAAATTTAATGTGAAATTTTGTTCCTATTTAACATATTAATATCTTTTATAAATATATTAAGTTATTAAATCATACAATATATTTATATATATTAACCATTGTTTAAAATTTTCCTTTATTATTTATATATATATCGTTTTAAGTATTTTTTACCTCATTTATTCTTTTTAAATTGTATTTAGATTTTATCCTTTTTACGTACATAATTTGTTTGTTTGTTTTAGTACCCTTTTTCGTATTTATTTGATGTTGTTTTGATATAATAATCTTATCTCGTAGATTATTTGTTATTTTTATATTATTTATTACATTTGCATGAAATGTTATTGCATATATATATTATGTAATTTATATTGTTCTATTCATTATTCACCACGTTGTATTTTGCATGGAATGATAATGTATGTATATTTACGTTTTTACGATTATATATGCATGAGATGATAATGTATATTGTGTGATTTATGTCATTATTTATTTTTTCCTCTATATTACATTTGCATGAAATGTTAAAGTATGTATCATATAGCTTAGTTTATTTAATATTGGTCTTTTGTATAATAGATATATCATTGCTTTTAAAAAAAATTATATCTCATTCAATCCAAAGGAATTTTAAAAAGAGAGGCAATGTTTTTGGTATTTAGGAATTCGGGAAGTAGTGCCCTAACATGCTGGGTTGCGATTTCCCGTTTATCTAAACGCCTAAAAGTATCATTCTAAATAAGTTTCATAAATCACGAGATGATTTCAGTTACAAAAGTTTAAGAATATTATGTCCAATCATTCTAGATGTGATGTTTGTACTCTTTTAGAGCAAAAAACCTTGATTTTCAAGAAATTATTATAGTTTTTAAAAGGGATCTTATGTCCAAATTTCTTCAAACTTTCGGCTTCAAGATAGAAAACTATTAAACTTGGTACCAATTTTAGGCGTTGCGAGGGTGCTAATCCGAGAAAACCCAGTTAGAGAAAGGAGATAGTGTCACTGAGGGGTATACATCAGAGTTATGGGAGTTCACTCGTATTAATTCGACACAGAATGAGTTTCAGGAGTTGAGAGACATTTGGGCCCAATGGGATGACAAGCCTAAGCAGCTATTCTACCAGAATTATGGAGATCTTCCCTATTTGCTAGACATTAAGGTCATATACTCCTCCAAGGTAGATACTTAGTCTACCTCTCCAAATGTAAAACAAGGGTGGACCAAAGAATTAAAGAATCAACCGGCCAAGGATTATTACTTTTCTACCAAGAAATAATGAAGTTGAAACACAAACGGCACCGAAAGTCATTATTCACAAACCTGTTTCCTTTCCTTACAAGGATAACAAGAGGGTACCCTGGAATTATGACTGCAATGTGACGGTACCGGAGAAGGAGGATATAGCTAGTGCTTCTAAGAAGGTTCAAGATGAGGGTTCTTACACACGTAGTGGGAAGCGTTATAATGTAGAAGGCGTCAGAGTTGAGCCCGCGAAAGTAAAAACCTTTGACAAAGGAAAGGGGACTGAAATACTGGTTAATGAGCCAGTGAAGGAAGAAGAAGCCAGAGAGTTTCTAAAATTCTTAAAACACAGTGAATACAGCATGGTTGAACAATTGCGCAAACAACCAGCTCACATATCAGTGTTGGCTTTGCTTCTGAGTTCAGAGGTACATCGGGAAGCATTAATGAAGGTGCTCAATGAGACTTATGTTACTAATGATATATCCGTCAATAAGTTGGATCGATTAGTTAGTAATATAAGTGCTAACAATTTCATCTATTTCAATGATGATGAAATCCCACCTGGCGGCATGGGATCAGCTAAAGCTTTATACATCACCACTCGCTATAAGGGGTATACATTGCCGAGTGTGCTTATTGATAATGGATCAGCCTTAAATGTCTTGCCATTATCCACATTAAACAGATTACCCATAGATAGTTCTTACATGAAAACATGCCATAATATAGTGAGAGCATTCGATGGTACGGAGAGAAAGGTCATGGGAAGAATTGATATTCCTCTGATGATTGGGCCAAACACATATGAGGTGGACTTTTTAGTGATGGACATGAAGCCCTCCTACAATTGCCTGTTGGGGAGACCTTGGATACATTTCGCAGGAGCGGTGCCCTCATCTTTGCACCAGAAATTGAAGTTAGTAGCGGATGGACGAGTGGTCACCATAAATGCGAAGGAAGACATCATAGCATCAGTTACCAGTGACGCACCCTATGTAGAAGCAAACGAGGAGGCCATTGAGTGCTCTTTTTGTTCCTTAGAATTCATTATTGCAACATTCATTTCAGAGGGGAATAAGGTGCCAGTACCCAGGATATCCAGAACCACAAGAATGGATTTGTAGATGACAATGGGGAAAGGGGCCTTGCCAGGAAAAGGATTAGGAAGATATCTTCAAGGAAAGATTTAAGTTCCAGAACTAAAGGAGAAGAGAGACCGTTTTGGCTTGGGTTTCAAGCCAGATTACAAGCAGAGGAGAAATGAAATAGAGAAGCGTCAAGAAAGAAGAAGGGCGCGTTTAAGTGGAAGAGAAGTAGAATGGGAATTGATGATGTTCCCTCATATATCCCAAACCTTTATATCAGGAGGGATAATTCACCCTGAGAAAGGGTGGCTTGAAAAAGGAAATTATCACATCAATGTTCCAAAAATTCATTCATTCTTTATACATTCTTTCGTACCCCGCAGGTCCTTAGATATCAATGACATGAGCACTAATACTACAAATCCTAGATTGTCTTTTGAGCAAGACCTGTGTTTAGAAGAACTTCAGGATTTTGAAGATGACAGGGATTGTGATATGTCTTCAGATCTATTGAGAATTGTGAAACAAGAGGAAAAAATAAATCCTACCCCGTGAGAAAGAGGAAATAGAGAATGTAGCCTTGGAGGAAGGGAAGGAGGTGAAAATTGGCACACATATTGCTAAGGAAATGAGACAAGTCTTGTTGAGTTGCTACATGAATTCAAAGATATATTTGCATGGTCATATCAGGATATGCCGGGATTGAATACTGATATCGTGGTGCATCTTCTTCCCATAAGATAAGATTGCAAGCCAGTCCAACAAAAATTACGAAAGATGAGGCCTGATATTGTGTTGAAAATAAAAGAGGAAGTTAAGAAGCAGTTTGATGCTAGATTCCTACAAGAAGTTAAGTACTCAGAATGGGTGGCTAATATTGTGCCTGTCCCTAAGAAGGATGGGAAGGTACGAATGTCTGTCAACTACAGAGATTTAAACAAAGCTAGCCCAAAGGATAATTTTCCTTTACCGTACATTGATACTTTGGTAGAAAATACAGCGGGATATTCGTTGTTCTCCTTTATGGACAGTTTCTCAGGGTACAATCAGATAAAGATGCATCCTGAAGACATGGATAAAACTACCTTCATAACATTGTGGGGCACATTTTGTTACAAGGTAATGCCCTTTGGGCTGAAGAATGCAGGAGCAACATACCAAAGGGCTATAGTGACCTTGTTCCACGATATGATGCACAAAGAGATTGAGGTGTATGTTGATGATATGATTGCTAAATCTCGAACAGAGGAGGAGCATATTGAAGTCTTGAAGATTTGTTCATGAGATTAAGAAAGTTTCAATTGAAGCTTAATCCGGCAAAGTGCACCTTCGGAGCTAGGTTGGGGAAATTACTAGGCTTTGTGGTCAGCGAAAAGGGAATAGAAGTTGATTCAGACAAAGTTAGAGCCATACAAGATTTGCCTCCGCCACGTACTCAGAAGGAAGTTCGGGGTTTTCTTGGAAGGTTGAATTATATTGCTCGGTTTATTTCACAATTAACAGAAAAATGTGATCCTATATTTTGCCTTCTTAGAAAACACAACCAAGGTACTTGGGATGAGGAATGCCAGAATGTCTTTGATAAAGTCAAGCAATACTTGTTAAATGCTCTAGTACTATCTCCACCTAGTCCAGACAGACCATTAATTCTGTACGTATCAGTGTTTAGTAATTCTATGGGATGTGTGCTTGGTCAATATGACGAGTCAGGAAGAAAAGAGAAAGCGATATATTACCTCAGTAAGAAATTCACTGAGTGTGAAATGAGATATTCGCCAATTGAAAAGTTGTGCTGTGCTTTGATTTGGACAACTCGAAGGTTGAGGCAATATATGCTATATCATACAACTTGGCTAATTTCAAAACTTGATCCATTAAAGTACATGATGGAGTCAGTAGCCCTAAATGGAAGAATGGCAAGGTGGCAAGTATTGCTTTCAAAGTTTGATGTAGTCTATGTGAGTCAAAAGGCTATAAAAGGAAGCGCGATAGTAGAATTTATGGCTAGTAGAGCTTTAGAAGATTATGAGCCATTGAGTTTTGATTTCCCTAATGAGGAGTTGATGTATGTGGCAGCTATCGAAGAATATCCAGGGAAGCTGAACTTTGATGGCGCATCCAACGCGGTAGGAAATGGGATTGGGGCAGTCTTGGTATCCCCAAATGGTGATCATTATCTATTTACATGTAAATTGGATTTTGACTGTACGAACAACATGGCTGAATATGAAGCATGCATCATGGGGATTCGAGTGGCCAAAGAGCGAAAAATTAGAACCCTGGAAGTATATGGAGACTTTGCGTTGGTAATATACCAGCTTAGGGGTGAATGGGAGACAAGGGACCCCAAATTGATTAATTATCGAAGGGTAGTTTTGGAGTTACTTGAAAAGTTTGATAATGTCACTTTCAGTTATCTCCCACGGGACGAAAATCAGATGGTAGGCGCTTTGGCAACATTAGCTTCCATGATTAAGGCAAATAAACAAGAGGATGTGAGACCAATTTAGATGAGCATTTCTGAGGTTCCAGCTCATTGCTGTAACATCAAAGAAGAGGAAAAGGATGACCATCCTTGGTATCAAGATATATTGCGGTATGTAAGAAATCGTGAATATCCTGAGCAGGCAACTGAGAATGACAAAAGAACTTTGAGGAGGTTATCTTGCGAATATTGCTAGATGGGGACATCCTTTATAAAAGAAAAAAAGATCAGGTACTTTTAAGATGCGTCGATGCTATAGAAGCTAGACAAATCTTGGAGGAAGTACAGGAAGGTGTTTGTAGGATACATGCTAATGGTTTCACGATGGCAAGGCAAATCATGAGGTTTGGATACTATTTGTCTACTATGGAAGGAGATTGTATCAGTTATGCTAAGAAATGTCATAAATGCCAGATACATGGGGACAAGATTCATGTACCAGCTTCACCCTTACATGTTATGACTTCTCCATGGCCCTTTTCCATGTGGGGCATGGATGTCATTAGGCCAATATCACCAAAAGCTTCAAATAGGCATCGTTTCATTTTTGTGGTCATCGACTACTTCACAAAATGAGTAGAGGCAGCTTCATATGCTAGTGTTACCAAGTCGGCAGTAAGTCGATTCTTGAAAAAAGAAATTATTTGTCGGTATGGAATGCCTGAGAGGATCATATCAGACAATGCATTGAACTTGAACAACAGTACGATTGCAAAAGTCTGTAGCCAATTCAAGATCAAAAATCATAATTCATCTCCATATCGCCCAAAGATGAATGGGGCAGTGGAAGCTGCCAACAAAAACATCAAGAAGATAGTGGGGAAAATGATTGAGACTTACAGAGATTGGCATGAGAAATTACCATTTACACTCCTAGCTTATCGAACGTCCGTCAAAACCTCTACTAGGGCAACTCCTTTCTCGTTGGTTTATGGGATGGAGGCAATGTTACCCATTGAAGTGGAAATACCTTCTCTTCAAATTTTGTCAGAGATAAAGCTGGATAAAGCAGAATGGATTCAATCGTGGTATGACCAATTGAACTTGATTGAAGAAAAGAGGTTAAGGGCTATTCGTCATGGTCAGGTGTATCAGAAGCGAATGATGTGAGCTTATGACAAGAGAGTTTGTCCAAGAGAATTCCACGAAGGGGACCTTGTATTGAAAAAGATTCTTCCCATACAGAAGGACTTTAGAGGAAAATGGATGCCGAATTAGGAGGGACTATATGTTGTGAAGAAAACTTTCTCTGGTGGTGCGCTGATTTTGACAGAAATGGATGGGAAAAGTTTGCCCAATCCAGTGAATTCAGACTCAGTCAAGAAGTAGTTTGTCAAAAGGGAAAGAAAGCCAAGGTGAAAACTCGTAAAGGGCACTTTGATACTTTAAAAAAAAAATAGAGAGGCCAAGGTGAAAACCCGCAAAGGGCGCCTTGAGACCAAAGGGGTTTTTAGTTGAAAACCCGAAAGGGCTGTTCAAATTTTGAAATGCATGCAACGATCTTGCTATACTGATTTTAACGAAAAATGGAGTATGTTACATACCGGGGCATCAACAAAGTACTTTGGATCTTCTAAACACATGTTAAACTCAAAACAGTCTTCATGGAATTTGTATGCAGAAGTCCAAGTTGTGATATGTTGGACATCGAATTTTTGTTCTGTTTGCTATCTTTGGATTCTTTTTCTTCTCAAAGATATGTTTTCAGATTAATTTCCTGTTATATTATGATGATTTATCTAACTATTCTCAAGATCAAATTATCTATCTTCCATAGTGCGTTGCATTGAAATAATGATTGATGAACTAAATATTTTTACAAGATAAGTTTTGTATGTTACTCTGGAAATCTCTAAAGAATACGAGGAACTGAAATAGAACAAATGTTTAAAGAATTCTCATGAGTGAGGGTTAAAGGTATTCAAGAAAATTTTTTCTTCAGTCCAAAGGTTAATTGGACAATCCAAACGATTCAATCTTAGGAGAGGATCGTCTCTAGCAGGTTGTAACATTCGGAGAACGGTACAATGGAACCAACCTAATTCAAAACAAAGGAGCAGAGTATGATTAATACTTTGAGTAAAATAAAGGTGGAACTTTGATAGATGAATGAGTGAAGACTTCCAAAATAGGAGACATTTCCATAACATCTTGCATTATAATATGTCTATTTAGGAGCATTTGACTCATTTCGATCATAGCAACCTAATCATTAGGCATAAATACATACGCATTCTACAGGTTATGTCCCTTAGGGGGCAATGTAGATCATCGATGACAGATTTGGCGTCTCTGTATTGACAGAGAGCAGATCACCGATAGTTGATTTGGCATCTTTATATTGGCAGAGAGCAGATCGAAGATAGTAGGTTTGGCGTCTCTGTATTTACAGAGAGCAGATCACCGGTAGTAGATTTGGCATCTCTGTATGGACAGAGAGCAGATCACCAATAGCAGATTTAGCGTCTCTGTATTGACAGAGAGCAGATCAAAGATAGTAGATTTGGCGTCTCTGTATTGTCAGAGAGTAGATCGAAGATAGCAGATTTGGCGTCTCTGTATTGTCGAGAGCGGTCGAAGATAGCGATTTGGCGCCTCAGATTGACAGAGAAGCGCACCACCGATAGCAGATTTGGCATCTCTGTATGGACAGAGAGCAGATCACCAATAGCAGATTTGGCGTCTCTGAATTGACAGAGAGCAGATCAAAGATGACAGATTTGGCATCTTTGTATTAGACGGGGAGTAGATCGAAGATAGCAGATTTGACATTTCTAATTTACAATGAAGCAGTTTGAAGCTATCAGAATATCTTTGAAGAAGATGATGGTCCAAATTTTGAGGCTTGGTCAGGCCGAGCAAATAGGTCCTTTTATAGTCTTTGCTCTATTCCTATTACACAGTAATGAGCAAAGAGGGGCAGCTGTAATAACCTAAGTTTGCCTGGCCCAATAAATAATGAAACAAAAACAAAATAATAAAGTCCTTTTACAGTCCAAATGGGTGGCCCAATTAGTCTAAAAACCCAAATACCCGGTTACACCCAATCCCAAGCACCTAAATTCATACATACGACCCAAATGGCCTAATAAGTTAGCAGAAGACAGAAGGCCTAGGGTTTCAAAAACCCTAGGCGCCGCAAACACTCCAACCGTCGTGCCTTTTCGTCTCGCGTCGTTCCAGTGACCCTCCATCAACGTCTCCATTGGTGCCGTGACTCCAGCCTTGTATCACGCCATAATCGATGCACAAATCAATGCCAATGCATTCCTCGATGGTACCTGCAAAAGGGGAAAGAAGAACAGCAGCGACGAATGCAAATATGGCAGGAAATAAAATCAAGTATTGTAAATTTATTTTCAGTGGCTATAAAAGCCCGAATCAAGAACGATGTAAAGGGACTTTTTTGATATATACACATATACAATAAAATATCAGCATCTTATCAAAGAAACAGACGTGATATGCCTTTACCTTTTTTTATTTTTTCTAAATACATGCAAGTATTATTAAAATAAACTAAAAAGAAATCTACCGTTGAAATCATGCTGAAAAATCGAGGCTCTTCGGCTTCCGACCGCCGTACGTGGCAGAGTCAACGTCGGCATGTGGGCGCGTGGGCGCGTGGGAACCCGGGGACGGAGGCTCAACGGAGCTCCGAGGGCCATCCCTCCCAATCCTCTTTCAGAGATTTTTTAGTTTTTTTTTTTAAAGTCCGGGTTTAAAATGATTTTGAGGCCAAAATTTGGCTTATATAGCCCCATGGGAACGGTGTCATTTTGGTTTAAAACAATAAGCTTTAAAACGGCGTCGTTCCAAGGCTGAGGATCCGCGTGTTAACCCGTGACCCGGGGAGGATCCGCGTGTTTTTGATAAATGGGCAAATTGCTGTTTGAGCCCTTCCACATTTTTTTCATTTTTTAGTTTCGTTTAATTTTAAATTTTATATTTCAATTTGGCCCTGTCCTCTTTATTTTGGTTTCAATTTAGTCCCACTTGCCAGTATAAAGCTTCTTTTGCGAACGACGCCGTTTTGGGATTAGGGCAAATTGCTCAGTGAGTCCCTCAGATTTTTGTGCGCGTTCCAATTAGGTCTAAACCTTTTTTGTTATTTTTGAATTAGCCCTAAAACTTTAGTTTTTTTTAATTTGATCCTTTTAAATATTTTTGCATAATTTATTTATTAAATACTTTATATATTATTTATTTTACTATATTTATATGTAAATTATTACAAATTATATCATTTTTATTATTTATTATATTATTTTTATATCATTTTATTATAAACTATTTACTATTAAAAATTTTGTAAATTATTATTGAAAATACATTTTATATATCATTATTTAGAGTTTAGTATGTAATATTTTAAAATTTAATGTGAAATTTTGTTCCTATTTAACATATTAATATCTTTTATAAATATATTAAGTTATTAAATCATACAATATATTTATATATATTAACCATTGTTTAAAATTTTCCTTTATTATTTATATATATATCGTTTTAAGTATTTTTTACCTCATTTATTCTTTTTAAATTGTATTTAGATTTTATCCTTTTTACGTACATAATTTGTTTGTTTGTTTTAGTACCCTTTTTCGTATTTATTTGATGTTGTTTTGATATAATAATCTTATCTCGTAGATTATTTGTTATTTTTATATTATTTATTACATTTGCATGAAATGTTATTGCATATATATATATTATGTAATTTATATTGTTCTATTCATTATTCGCCACGTTGTATTTTGCATGGAATGATAATGTATGTATATTTACGTTTTTACGATTATATATGCATGAGATGATAATGTATATTGTGTGATTTATGTCATTATTTATTTTTTCCTCTATATTACATTTGCATGAAATGTTAAAGTATGTATCATATAGCTTAGTTTATTTAATATTGATCTTTTGTATAATAGATATATCATTGCTTTTAAAAAAATTATATCTCATTCAATCCAAAGGAATTTTAAAAAGAGAGGCAATGTTTTTGGTATTTAGGAATTCGGGAAGTAGTGCCCTAACATACTGGGTTGCGATTTCCCGTTTATCTAAACGCTTAAAAGTATCCTTCTAAATAAGTTTCATAAATCATGAGATGATTTCAGTTACAAAAGTTTAAGAATATTGTGTCCAATCATGCTAGATGTGATGTTTGTACTCTTTTGGAGCAAAAAACCTCAATTTTCAACAAATTATTATAGTTTTAAAAAGGGATCTTATGTCCAAATTTCTTCAAACTTTCGGCTTCAAGACAGAAAACTATTAAACTTGGTACCAATTTTGGGTGTTGTGAGGGTGCTAATCCTTCCTCGCACGTAATCGACTCCCGAACCTATCTTCTCATGTTTTCGTATACCAAAATGTTTTATAAGGTGATCCAATCACACCTAAAAAGGTTGGAGGCGACTCCCGTTTTTTAAAAATCTTGTTTTTAACCAGGAGGTTTCGACAGCATGTAGAACTAATAGTATGGAATGAATGAAAACGACGATTAAGAGAAATAGATAACATGTATCACTATCTACAATGAATACGTTTTCTTGCTAAGTACATGAGATGAATTAGGAATTAAAGTAATTTCTTCGAATTATTATTTAATTGATTGTATTTAAATAATTGAAGTTCGAATAGAGAATTAAATTAATTTGTTATCATGATTTTATTGAATGAGGCAATTAAATATATTTTCTCATAGATTCTAATACTATAAAGTCGTAATGACTTTAATGGAATTAGAATTTTTTTGAGAAAATAATTTAATTGAGTAAATTAAGAAAAAAATAATTAATTAATGCATTGGAAATAGAAAAGTGATTATTAGGTTAGATAAATTATATGAGTTGGTTAAAATTCTAGATAACACTTATAGTTGTACCCAATACTAGAGACAAGCCTAATAGAACCATCTAGTATACAAGAGGCCACAAACCCTAATTTCAGAAAGGGTTGCCGATAAGAGTTTGTCACTGCACTTTAGTATTCCCAAATAAGGAATTTTTTTATTGAAATATTATTATTTAGTTACCCATTGTTCAAGATATTTTTATAAGTCAATAAAAATCTACACACGATGTAAAAGATGGATTGGGAACCCTAAAAACATTTTTCATCAAGCCGTTTGCTTTTTCTCTTTTGTTTTGCTCAGTGGCGATGCTAGCTTTCTAATTGGCTACCAACTGCTTTTTTCTCCCTCCCATGAACCCTATCTTTCTTTCTTCTCATTCATTTCATGTGATTTCTCTTTTTTCAATTTGCAAATCTATTTTGTGGGTATCTTTGTTGTCTTCACAAGTTGTGATGGACATATGATGATGCTTGTCGTTGCTAAAAGTCCATCGACCACCAGCAATTTCTCTTGAAAAGTAGGTGGCTCTTCATTGGCTTCTTAATCTATTTCTATTTTGAGAGATTTTTAGAATAATAAATGATTTCACGAGTTGGTTCGGACCCGTGTTGTCTTAATTTTTATATTTTTTTTGTTTTTTTCCATTGTTTAACGATTTTTCACTTTTAGAAGTTTTTATCTACTCTTGTAGCACTTTTTTAGCCTTGTTTATGCATGTAGTCTTGCTTTTGCACGAAAACCTAGTCGCAACACAAGCTTCCAGAGTTGCAACATAGCAGAACCAACTCTAAAATTCACATTCGAAGTTTTGCGTCGTGACATGCACTAGCCTGTGTTGCGACATGCACTAGCCTGGATCGTGACATAGGTCTAAACGAGGGCAATAATTCATTAAGAGTGTTTCCATCCACGCAACCCATATTTAGTTTAATTGAGGCTTGTAATTGACCTAATTGAGCAGCTAACTTTTCCTATAAATAGCAAACTTATGCTAAGCTATAGGGGTCACCATTTTGGAGGCCACAAATTAGGTTTTATGAGTAGATTTAGTTTAAATTAGATTTTAAATTAGACTTTATTTTCTTTTCAAAACAATTTATTTTCTTGTTCTTCAACTTGGATTAGATTTGAGTCTAAGACTTTATTTTTAAGTATTTTTATATTTTTCTTTCACTTGTTGATTGTCAACGACGAGATCTCGCTTGGATTAGAAAGATAAGTGAGTGCTGGTCAATTAATTAATTAGTAGATGCCAAAAGGTAATACTAGTTAGTAAATAACCATTGAAGCGAGTTAATCTTTTGTTTGTTAATTGAGATTTTCTTCTTTAATTTATTTCTTTCTAGTTATTTTATTTTTTGTCATAATATTAATTTTAATATTCTTATTTATTGTAATATGATTTTTGGTGATTACTGTTTAGACCTGTTACTATAAAAGTAATTTTAGATTTAATTCATCCTTTGCAACACTTCTATATTATAATTTGACCTATATAATTGTAGACACCTCTATTTAATTCCTTATCTTTTGTTGTAGTACTTTCTGTCCAAACGTTCGCACGTTTGGCTATAGTCAAGTTGTTGGCGCCGTTGTCGGGCAGGACGACATTAGATTTAATTTAATTTTCTGTAATTAGTAGGACAAATAGGAAAATTGAAAATTATAGATACAAATTTTATTTTTGTTATCTTTAATTTTAATTTTATTTACCTTGTCGACTAATTAATTTAATCATGGATCAGGTTGAAGATTAATTTGATGATGATAGTAGTTGGGATGAAGAACGTGAGATGTCTGCATGGTACGACGATGAAAAGTATTATAACGAAGGATCAATGTGGACAAAAAAAGCTTCAACAAACCAGTGGAGTCACGACAAAGATTATGTTACACCCGAATATTAAACCCAACAAGAACTGGACTTAATCATGAATGATAAGGTATAACGATATTTTGTGTGAGCAATATGTTAGTAATCAAAGGTCACATCAGACAGACAGAGCCTCAACGAACTAGTAGGTTTATGATTATTCATTCAAATTTCCTGCTGAGTCAGATGCATATAAGCCTTTTCGTCTAGAATAGCAAGCTAAATCAAGAAGAATCCAAAAATAGCTGGACCAACTAGAGATGTTCGAATATTTAGTCAAACCTCATTGTGACTCATATGAGATGTATTCATGGTACTATGAATGACACGTTAACGAAGGATTGAGTTGGGTAGATGGAGCTTCGACAAACCAATGGAGTTATGACCAAGAAAATGATGTGTTCGAATATCCAATCGAGCTCCCTAGTAACTCGCATGAGATATCTTCGTGCGAATCGATCAAGCGACCCATATTTGAGTGGTTGCAGGCAGTATACGATCAATTGGAGGATATGTCAAATCAAATGTCATTAATGATAGAGCTAGTCAAATGAATATACGAAGCAATGAATCCATCAGAATATGTCGTGGATGATGTTCCCAACTTGGATAATAAAGACCACTGTATTTTTATCAACCAACCTAAATTAGATGATAACACTCAGCAAGAGTTTGGAACCGGAGACCGTGAGGACGAGTTGAATATAACTGAAGGCGTCTCCAATCCAATTGACATAATGGTAGATGTAGAAGTAGATGTAGCAATAGATGTAGAGGTAGTAGTGACCACTAACTTGGAAACTTAAACCAAACCTGAATGAAAGTGTAGAAGAGCTAATACACTTTCCAACCATAACCGAGGACGTGCCAACCGAAGGAGTCAAAGAGTTTGTTTCGTTCTCATTCAATGATGAAGGTAAAGCTCGAGTTACCAAAGCTTCTCGCAACATGGAGGCAAGGAATCTTGAGGCAATAATACCCTGAAATACCATTTGGGGTCAGCTCAGATTTAGCACTAAATGGCTTGTAATATGGATGTCGTGCAGGTTGAATATAAGGTAAATTTGATGTAATCGAACGAGGGTGTTGGTTTATGTCTCTCGATGGAAGAACAAACATTGAATAAAAGTGTTGAGAACCAGTTGGAAGTTCTTCTTCGGTGGCGATACAAATTGTCTCAGTTCTGAAAAAGAGCTTCTATTTTAATTTTCTTTATTTTTTATATGTTCATTTTTATTTTATTTTCAGTTTATAGTTATGTAACACCCCAAATTTTGAGGTTAGAAGTTTGAGTTTGAAGGAACGGTTAGTGAGTAGGTTGAACAATTGCGTTTGTTTTCGCGTTTTAGTGTAAGAATGAGCCTACTGGTTTAGTGATTGTGGGTGTGGTAATGTATCTCTAGGTCTTGTGTTCGAATCCCTGTGAGTCTTTTTGAGGGACCAATTTTATTTGAGTTTTGTTTGAAAGTTTTAATACTTATTTATTTTATTTATTATTTGTTATTTTAATTTATTTTTTCATTTGAAAAGAGGAAGTTATTCCAAAACCTTTTTCACGTTCCTCCACTCTCTTCCTCTTTTCTCACGTTGGGTTTTTTGCCATTGTTCTTGATTCCAAAAATTTGATCAGTGTTATGGAGACTTTATAAATTTTCCTTTTCCTTCGTTTTGGCTTTCTTCTCCTGTGTTTGTCTTGAATCAATACTGTTTTAAGAGGGAGATGTAACTGAGTTTTAGATTGAGGTCATTGTGGTTCATCAGCTGTTTTGGGTCTTTAAATCGCAAATCAAGTATGTGTTCGGAGACTCTACAATTTTGTTATCTGAAACACCCCTTAACTCTATTCCGTAGTTAGAACAGGATTACGGAGTATTACTGGTCATTACAGTTCAATTACCATTAATAGAGAAAGAAATATAATTCAGTTCATAAAATATAACTTATTGTCACATTAATGGGTCCTTGAGACTTTAAATGAAAGTTAAAACCAAACCGGGACTCAACTGGAAGCTTATAAAATTTTTCATAAAATTCTTAAAATTTCCCTTTATGATCAGTACCACACGCCCGTGTGTCTCCATGAAACGCCCGTGCCCTTTACTCGTGTTCAACACTGACTTATTACTCATGAACAAACTAGTTTCACATGGCCAAGTCACACACCCGTGTGCTCAGCCCGTGTGGAATTATTTTCAATTCGAACCTAGTGCAGTTTTTACATGGCCAAACACATGCCCGTATACTATGGCCGTATGCCTCACACGGCTGAGACACACGCCCGTGTCTCTACCCGTGTGGCCATACCTGAGCATTCTGTTTTAAAACATTTTAGATGCAGGGGACACACGGCCTAACAACATGCTCATGTATAAGCCGCGTGTCTCACACGGTCTGATCGAACGCCTGTGTGCCAGGCCGTGTGGACTCAAAATGAACCTTAAAGTTCAAGTTTACCAACCCTACAAATCTTGAATAAAAAACAAATTAAAATCCAATCTTCCAACCAGTCCAAAACACAATTAAATACATCTAATACATAATAAATCTACCAGTATAACAATTTTACACATGTATTTTAATATCAATTAATTTAGTAGCTCCAAACTCAATATTTAAGTACCAACTAGTTAATTCAAGGTAAGCTATATAAAAGACTATATTATAGATGCTAACTTTACATTCATAAGTTAACCATCAACATTCTTACATTAATCATACTTATATTCAAAATAGCATTAAAGAAACCTGGGTACATGCCATTTCTCAAGATAAGATGCTTCACCAAATATTTGAGCTCGGGAGTTGGCTTGGATGCTGAAATATTGGTTGCTTTTGGAACGGTGGAAATGTGCAAGTGTACACAATCGTAACAAGTAATAAAGTGACAAGTAAATGTCGAGTTATCGTACCCACAGGGACTGTAAAAAGCAATATTTATGAAATTAATCAAAACACTTTGGTGAGGTAAAAATAATTTTGGTTTGAAAAGAGTGATTTATAAACTAAGGTTTTAAAACTAAAAAAAATAAAAGAGTTCTAGTGCACGATTTCAATTAAGATTTAATCAAGATGATATAATTGTGTTGGATTAATTATACCTTTTTAACTTAGAAATATTAAATTCGTGCTTATGCTGTTATGAATAAATTCACGGCAACCCAATAATTTGCTAACTTACGAACATATTTACTAATTAAAAAAATTCCATTTATGTCTTGGACATATCCCTATGCCAATTCAACCGACTAAACAGATTTAATAAAGTAAACATGCTATCGCACATACATACTTATTGAATTAAATTATCTCTCGCATATTCCTATGTCGATTCAACCAATTAATTCAAATTAATAAACATGTAAAAGATTATGTGAAGTAACAAAGTAGCCATACCTTGAAACAATTTAATCACAACAATCTTGCAAGTTATGCAAGGCATATGAATCGCCAAATACAATGCTAATTTAATTTTCAGTTACCTTAGAAGAATTAAACATGCACTGATTAAGTACTGAGTCCATTAATTGCAATTTCAATCCGTTTAAACAATTAATTCTTTAATTATCAAAAAAATTATAATGCCAGATAACCTAAGCATGATTTTACTTCGTCAAGCATTTCACTGAGGCCTATAACAGCATAAACACTATTTTAACAATTCAAGTAGGCAAAATATAATCAACCCAACACGAATTAAATTCAAGCTAAATTGATTAAAATAACCATTTCAGCAACAATATTATTCATAGATATGTTCATCATAAAAACAACAGAAGTTAAAAAGAAAGGGAGCAGAAAGCAAATCCAGTGTTTCTCTGCGGCTTGACTGTTGCTCTGTTCTTTTGTCTCCGTTGTCTTCGCCGAGCAAGGCTTCTATGAATCCTTGATTGCTGCCCAAGATGGCTGAAGAACACCTGTTTCTCAAGAGAGGAAATCGGCACAAGAGGAAGAGAAAATGGGATGGAAAAATGGAGAGGAAACTTTAAGAGAAGTGAAGAGAGGATGAGAGAATGTTGTGGAATGAGGGATGTTGAGGGATGCCTTGAAATGGGCAGCATAGGGTGGCTTTTATAGCTGAAGAGGGCTGCTAAAAATATCAAATTCAGCAGCCAAGAGAGCCCTCCCATGGCCGGCCACACACATGGCAAGGTTGAAGCTTTCAACCTTGCTAAAAATAGGCTGGGGCAAATCCACAAAGCCTAAAATAAAGGTGGGGTTTGAACGTAATTTGGAGCTTTTTTAAGGGCCTTTTTGCAAGCATATTTTATCAGCTAATTTGCTGACTTGGGTTAGCCAATGGACGGTTCTGGTCAGCCCAATTAGTGGCTGGTTCGGCTCACTTCATTCGGTTCAACCAGTGCGGTTCACTAGGCCCTTTCTTCATAATTAATTAAAATTAATTCATTTAACCTAAATTAAATAGGAAATAAATTAAAATTAATTTAATTATTAATTAATACAAATTTCTGGACCGTTTTGGGCTGGAAATTAATTGGCCTCGATACTTCAAATTGCTTCTTGGTTTTATGCTTTCAACAATGTCAGCTGAGCCAATTTTCACCTTTTGCGCGAATCTGTCAAAAATAGTTAAAATTAATCAAAATTAAGTATAAAATTAAATAAAAATTCACCATGTTTATATTTTTAACATGATTTAATTATTTTATAATATTTAATTAATTTTTGACAAGAATTTAACTGGATTTGCATGAATTTAAGTAAAATTGGGTATGAAAAAGTATATAAATTTTTGTGTTTCCACCTTTATACCTAACCTGCGCACAGAAACAAACCGTACACTGAGTATACACTCAGTGGTGTTTCTATAAACCAATACTTAAATTTTACATCTATACTTAAAACATCGATTTTAATAAATAAACATATCATGAATATTCAATCAATTATCTTCATTCTATTAAACATATATCATTAAAATCAAAATAGTAAGATTTTCAGTTCAGTCGGTAATCATTCAGTTTTAAGTATAGTAGTTTACCCCTATTAACATAACTCAGACCTGGACGGATACGCCGATCCAACCCACACACCAGTAAAGTACATAGTGCTTCATCGGTAGAAAAAAAAATAAGATAACGATAAAAATAACAAGATGCGATGCAGAGTACCTCATCATAACAAATCAAAAAAGAATACTGATATAAGTAATGGTATAGCATAAAAAGTGCCTTATCGACACAAAGTCGAATATCCCTGAACACTTCCAATCCTATGGCATGCCAATTATATTTGACTAGCCCGACACTGTTAATAGGGTTTTTTAGTAACTTTTCAATTTTAATTATTCACATTTCAAAACAGTACAGTAAGATAACGATACTTACCTCATTTTCATTTTCCATGCAATTTGATTCATAAATACAGTAAATAATTATTGAACTTGGTTTATAAAAATACAAACCGTAATTCTAGAGTTACTCTTCGTCCACTTTCTCTTTTCCTTTCTTTGTCGATGTTTTCGGTACTACGTTAGGTATGAAAAATTAAACAATTTAAAAATTATCAATATACCATTTAATATTATACATTTTCATTTCCACACAACTTTTACCCAAATTCCAATTTAGTCCTTAAACCATAACTAATTCTTTTTCTTCAATACCAATCCCATATTTTCATTCTAATCCATCTTTTACAAGTTTTAAGACTTAACTTCCTCCATAAAACATCAATTCTACAATCTTTTCAATTTAGTCCCTACTATAACAAAACTTATATCTCTTTTTACAATTCAATCCTTCTCTCATTTCTAACTTGAATTTATATCACTTTATCTCATAATTCATTCAATTGTTCAACTTAACCAACTTCTAAAAATTCACTAACTTTCTAAGTTACAACATAATTCAAGTAGACCTTTATTCTAGGATTCCAAAAACATCAAAATTACAAGAAAATGGACTAAATTGACTTACCAGTTAAGCTTCAAACCCTAAAACCCTATTTTTCCTTTCTTTTTCTTTCCTTTTTTCTTTCTTTCTTTCCCTGTTCTGTTTCGTCCTTCTTTCGTTCCTTTTTCTTTATTTTATTTCTTTTATTTTTTTGTTTACTTTAATTATTATATTATATTGTAATTATTATTATTTGCTTAAATAATAAGTAAATACTTACATATATTACAAATGTATGTATAATAATTTTTACACTTGTATTTAGTTTTTGCCATACATTTGTCACTTGAGGTTTAATTGCTAATTTAGTCCTTTGACTTTTTTTATTTTACAATGTAACTTTTATCCTTTATTCAATCTAGTCCTTCCGCTAAATTAGCCTTAATTCAAGCTAATTCACTTAACTAAAATCTAATTAACCACACTACTAGTTTCGTAAATATTTCTAATAAATATTTACGAATATATTTTACGAAAATAATGACCCGAAAATTCAATTTTTTGATACCCTAAATTTTAGGTCGTTACATTTCTCCCCCTTAATAAATTTCGTCCTCGAACCTGAAAATAGATGGGTGTACTGTGATCCCATTATATCCTCTGGTTCCCACGTTGCTTCTTCAATATTATGACTTCTCCACAACACTTTTACTAAGGGAACCTGTTTATTACGTAATTTCTTTACCTCATGTGCCAGTACTTTAACCGGTTCTTCTTCATACAACAAATCAGGTCAGATTTCTATATCTTCAGTTGACATTACATGAGAAGGATTAGATCGGTATCTTCTTAACATGGAAACATGGAAAACATCATGAATCTTCTGTAATTCAGGAGGCAAAGCTAAACGGTATGCTACCGGTCCAGCTCTTTCTATAATTTCATACGGTCCAATATATCGTGGACTCAATTTACCCTTCCGACCAAATCTCAAGATTTTCTTCCAAGGAGAAACTTTGAGAAATACCTTGTCTCCAATCGAGTACTCAATGTTTCGACGTTTCAGATTTGCATACGATTTCTGCCTGTCAAAAGCTGCTTTCAATCTTTCTCGAGTCTTTCTAACATTACTTTCTGGTTCTTGAATCAACTCTGGACCAACCACTTTTCTTTCATTCAATTTCGTCCAACATAGTGGTGACCGACATCTCCGACCATATAGAGCTTCATACGGTGCCATTTGAATACTTGATTGGTAACTATTATTATATAAAAATTCAGCTAATGGTAAATAACGTTCCCAACCTGATTCAAAATCAATGATACAAGCTCAGAGCATGTCTTCTAAAATTTGAATAGCTCTTTCTGACTATCCATCAGTCTGTGGATGAAAAGCTGTACTAAAATGAAGTCGAGTACTTAGGAACTCATGCAACTATTTCCAAAATCTTGATGTAAATCGAGGATCCCAGTCAGAAATTATTGATACAGGAATACCATGCATTCTCATAATTTCCTGAATATAAGTTTCTACCAATTTCTGTAGTGACCAATCCGTTCTGATTGCTATAAAATGAGCTAATTTTGTAAGTCGATAAACAATCACCCAAATAGCATTTTTCTTACTTGCTGACAATGGTAACCCGGTTACAAAGTCCATTGTGATACAGTCTCATTTCCATTCAGGAATATTAATAGGCTGAAGTAATACAGTCGAAACCTGATGCTCAGCTTTGACTCGTTGACATGTCAAACATTTAGCCACGAATTCCATTATATCCCTTTTCATACCTGACCACGAATACAGTTCCCGTAAATCACGATACATTTTTTGTTCCTCTGGGATGTAATGCAAAAGAACTGTCATGTGCCTCTCGAAGTATTAACTCTTTCAATTCTGAAGTAGTTGGAATGCAAAGCCGATTTTGATATCTCAAAAAATCATGTTCATCAATGCTAAAATTTTCTATCATACCATTTTGCACC
Organism: Gossypium anomalum; assembly: GCA_025698475.1. Lineage (NCBI taxonomy): Eukaryota > Viridiplantae > Streptophyta > Magnoliopsida > Malvales > Malvaceae > Gossypium > Gossypium anomalum. Next base: position 27,940,239 of record CM046966.1, read on the forward strand.
ATCTCTCTCTTCTTCATTAGCTTTTCATCTTCCAACTATGCTGCTCTGATTTGATCAAACATTACCAGCTTTACTCTCAATTCAGCCAAAATACTTCCATCCTTAATAATACTAACCTGTGCAAACATTGCTCTCAATTCAGTTGTAGCCTTCCTACTCAATGCATCAGCCACCACATTAGTTTTACCTGGATAATAATCAATAACACAATCATAATCTTTTAGAAGTTCTATCCACTGACGCTGTCTCAAATTCAACTCTTTCTATGACAGAAGATACTTGAGACTTTTATGATTAGTGTAGATATAGCATTTCTCACCATACAGATAATGTCTCCAAATCTGTAGAGCAAAAATCACAGCTGCTAATTCCAAATCATGAGTCAGATAGTTACGTTCATGTGGTTTCAATTGTCGTGAAGCATAAGCAATTACCTTTCCACTTTGCATCAGTACACACCCGAGACCATTTAAGGAAGCATCGCTGTACACAACAAAATCTTTTCCCGACTCCGATAAAGTCAATACCGGTGCTTCTGTTAACATTTGCTTCAATATTTCAAAACTTTTCTGACATTGTTCGCTCCAAATAAATGGAACTTTTTTTGCAGCAATTTCGTCATTGGTAAAGCTATCTTTAAAAATCCATTCACAAACCTTCTGTAATATTCGGCCAAACCAAGGAAACTATGTACCTCTGACACATTTTTGGGAAATTTCCACTGAATTATGGCTTCAATCTTCTTTGGATCCACTCTAATCCTGTCTGCTGATATTACATGACCAAGAAATACAACCTCTGATAACCAAAACTCACACTTGCTCAGTTTCCCATACAATTATTTTTCTCAAAATATTTGTAAAACAATTCAGAGATACTGCTCATGTTCAGTTTAAGACTTCGAGTATACCAAAATATCATCAATAAAAACTACTACAAACTGATCCAAATATGGCTGAAAAATCTGGTTCATAAGGTCTATAAAAGTACCCGGAGCATTTGTTAACCCAAATGGCATCACCAAGAATTCATAATGCCCATACCGTGCACGGAATGCTATCTTCGGTACATCACTCTCCTTTACCTTCAACTGATAATATTCCAACGTCAAATCAATTTTTGAAAACACAGAGGCTCCCTTTAGTTGATCAAATAAATCATCAATGCGAGGTAACGGGTATTTGTTCTTGATAGTCACCTTGTTCAACTGTCGGTAATCAATACACAACTGCATCGAGCCATCTTTCTTTTTAACAAATAATACTGGAGCTCCCCACGGTGATGTACTAGTTCGTATAAAACCTTGATCCAGTAAATCTTATAGTTGTATCTTCAACTCCTTTAATTCAGTAGGTGACATACGATATGGAGGTATTGACCCTGGATCTGTACCCGGGTATACTTTAATAATAAATTCAACTTCTCGATCAAGAGGTAATCCAGGCAATTCTTCAGAGAATACATCAGGAAATTCACATACAGTTCAGATTTTACTGTACTGACTCTCAACTGAATCAGAATTAATAACATATGCTAAGAAAGCGGCACATCCTTGATAAAGAAGCTTACTGGCTTTAATTGCTGAAATAACACGAATTGATCCATTGGTCCGATTACGATTTACTTCAATTTGATCACCATTCTCATTTTGAACAGTAAATTTCTTTCTATAACAGTCCAAAATTACTCCATGTTCGCCAATCCATACCCAATATAATGTTAAAGTCGCCGAATGGCATAATTAATAGATCAACAGAAAAATTTTTACTCTGAATCATTAATAGACGTCTTCGACATATCTGATTCACTAACATAGTTTGCCCCAGTGGACTAGACACCTCTATCATTACTGTAGATAATTCAGGTTTTAAATTTCCCGTCTCAACCAGTTTCGTATTAGCATAAGAATGTGACAATCCTGGATCTATTAAAACATAAACGGGTTCTGAATGTAATAAGAATATACCTGTTACCACATCGTGTGCATCTCCTTCTTCTCGAGTTCTTACAATATATGCTCAGGCTGGAGGTCTTACTTTAGATTGCTGTGTAGCATTTTTACTGGTTCTTCTAGTATCTCCTTTAGCAACTGGACCACTTCGGCCTGGCCTCCGGCCTCTGGAAGTAGATTTAGATCTCCGTGATACCGTTGGTGCTGCCTTACTAATCTTCAGACAATCCTTTACAAAATGATCAGTAGATCCATATCGGAAACAACCTCCAATTAATCTTCTACACTCATCTCTATGTCTGTTCCCGCAATGTTCACATTCTAGAATTTCAGTGTTCTGATTTGGAATTTTAACACTACCAGTGGATACATTTGTCTATTTTCTTCGACTTCTATCACCTTTTTCTGATCTAGAGATGAATCTCCAATTACCTCGAGATTCCTTTGACCGTTTTGATTGTAGACTTGAACTTACAGTTTTAAGACGTTTTTCAATCGATCGAGCAGCTTCAGACTTCTTATTTTTCCTCAGTACCTGTTCAATCATCTTAGCTCTTTCCATTAAATCTGCAAATTCAGTAATTAGAAGTGGCATCAACTATAGTCTAAATTCATCACGCAATCCTTTGAAAAATTGTTTGCATCTGTTAGCTTCAGTCAGTACAAATTCAGTTGCAGAATGGCTTAACCTTAAAATTCCTGTTCATAATCCACTACAAATATTTCACCTTGTTTCAGTGTCAAAAACTCCTATTTTCTATCTTCTATGTACATTTCTCTCAAATACTTTTTCTGAAATTCTCTTTGAAAGAACTCTCAGCTTATTTGTTATTCTAGTACATTTTGAATTACTATCTCCCACCATACATACGCTTTTTCTTGAACTAAAGAAACAACACATGTTAGGCTTTCCTGTGGGGTACATTCGAGTTGCTTTAAAATTCTCTTTGTAGTCTTTAACCAATTTTCAGCTTTTCATGAATCATCCCCCATTGAATCCAAAAATTCAGTAGCTCCATATTTACGCAGTTCTATAATCGGGGCTCGTCAGGTAGTAGGAGTAGGAGTTGTTGCAAGTATGGTTCCCACTGCTCTTTGAAGAGCATCAGCTATTACTCTGAGTAATTCTGTATTATCTCTTTCACTAGTACCACCTTTTTTAGTATTTGACGGTTGATTACCTACCGATTTTACACTTGGAGTTGCAGACTCTGATCCATCCATATCATACGGTTCATTATCCTCACTATACATTTCTTGATCAGTTTCTTCAATTCTTCCATCAGACATCTTTAACACTATAAAATAGAAACAATTAATCAATATATAATTCAGCATCCAATCCCGACTCAAATTTAATTCAGGAATGGCATGTACCCCTAGACTCTGTTTTGTTCTCGATTTAGTCTTAGAATTGACTAAACCTAATTAGCTCTGATACCACTAAATGTAACACCCCTTAACTCTATTCCGTAGTCGTAACAGGATTACAGAGTATTATCGATCATTACAGTTCAATTATAATTAATAGAGAAAGAAATATAATTTAGCTCATAAAATATAACTTATTGTCACCTTAATGGGCCCTTGAGACTTTAAATGAATGTTAAAACCAAACCGAGACTCAATTGGAAGCTTATAAAATTTTTCATAAAATTTTTAAAATTTCCCTTTATGAACAGTACTACACGCCCGTGTGGTCTAGGTGACATGCCCGTGTTTCTCCATGACACGCATATGCCCTTTACTTGTGTTCAACTCTGACTTATTACTCATGAACAAACTAGTTTCACATGGCCAAGTCATACACCCGTATGCTCAGCCCGTGTGGAATTATTTTCAATTCAAACCTAGTACAGTTTTCACACGACCAAAAACATGCCCGTATACTATGGCCATGTGCCTCACACGGCTGAGACACACGCCCGTGTCTCTGCCTGTGTGGCTATACCTGAGCATTTTGTTTTAAAACATTTTGAGATGCAAGGGACACACGGCCTAACAACTTACCCGTGTATAAGCCGTGTGTCTCACACGGTCTGATTACACACTCGTGTGCCAGGCCTTGTGGACTCAAAATGAACCTTAAAGTTCAAGTTTACCAACCCTGCAAATCTTAAATAACAAACAAATTAAAATCCAATCTTCCAACCAGTCCAAAACACAATTAAATACATCTAATGCATAATAAATCTAACAGTATAACAATTTTACACATGTATTTTAATAATCATTTAACTTAGTAGCTCCAAACTCAATATTTAAGTACCAACTAGTTAATTCAAGGTAAGCTATATAAAAGACTACATTATAGATACTAACTTTACATTCATAAGTTAACCATCAACATTCTTACATTAATCATAGTTATATTCAAAATAGCATTAAAGCAACCTAGGTACATGCCATTTCTCAAGATAAGATACTTCACCAAATATTTGAGCTCGAGAATTGGCTTGATGCTGAAATGTTGGTTGGCTTTATACCTAACCCGCGCACGGAAATAAACCGTACGCTGAGTATGCACTCAGTGGTATTTCTATAAACCAATACTTAAATTTTACATCTATACTTAAAACATCGATTTTAATAAATAAACATATCATGAATATTCAATCAATTATCTTCATTCTATTAAACATATATCATTAAAATCAAAACAATAAGATTTTCAGTTCAGTCAGTAATCATTCAGTCTTAAGTACAGTAGTTTACCCCTATTAACATAACATGCACCTGGACGGACCTCAAAATTATGGAATTAATTTAATAGTTTGATTAAATGTTGTGTGATGTTACCTAGTAAATAAATACAATCATAGCTGATTCTGAATCTGATCGACCGAGTTTGTGTGTTGCGATTTCTTTATGATTGTTGTGTGCTGTATGCATTTTGTAATCACATGAAAATTCTAAAAATTGACTGATTGAATATGAGTTTCTGTATCAATGAGGCTATTAGTGTTTGATGTGCCTTCATACATATGCATAAAATTTGGGTTTTGGTTGCGAAGAGAAGAAATTCTGATTTGGGCAGTTTCAACTACAATGATTTTGTATAGTGGTTTACCGTACTATACTGACCGTATACCAGCTCAGTTGTATACCTTTACTCAAGTGGCTTAGTTCCATGTATTCATTACATATATTGAACATTTGAATATTTGTATGACTAAAAACTGTTGGAATATTATGGTTATTTTTTATTATGAAATCTCTGAATTATTTGCATTTATATACCAATTTGATGTGTTTGGTACGTTTACGTGTTTGGAGTATCGTGCATGTTGTTTGAATTATTTATGCAAAAGTGATTGTATTTTTTATTACCGATTTTGGATTTTCATACTCTGATTATGTGCCCTTGTTGGGAATATTGTTCTTTTGGAATTCCGTCTTTTACTAACTTTCTAAGTTTCGATCTCACACTGAGCTCATGTGGCTCACCCTCTTAGTTTTTCCCCTTTCAGGTACTCTCGTGTTTTGAAGTTAGACTCGGCATGTCGGAGGTCTCGGAGTGATACGTTTTGAATCAAGCTAGTAATTTGCTTCAATTCTTATTTTATTAAACTATTTTGGACTATAAATGTTTTATATGAACTATGGTATAAACTTTTATTTTGGATTGAATTCTAAAACTGTGGAAGTATATTTCCAAATGTTTTTAACACAACTTAAATTTTCTATTTTCAATCATGTATGGTTAAATAGTTTAGTTCATAGTTAGCAAACTATTTGTGAAATGAGATTTTAACAATCCAATTTGTAAAATTTCTTTTGGATCACTTAGATGGTCAATGTGACCTCCGGGATCTAGCCGAAACTTTTAGGTTGGGTTTTGGGGTGTTACAAGTTATGTGTTTTATTTATATCGATAGTGGTTGTTGAGCTCATGGGAAGTGGTTATTTTGAAAGGTGTTTAGGCACAAGCCTGAGGAACCGGCACGACCCAAAAAAGTTAATTTTTGAGATTGCAGGACCGTGTCACAACATAGACACCCCTATATTGCGACATGAAACTTTAAAGTTAGGAAATTGGAAATTTTAGGGCCGTAATGCAACAGGCATGACCTGTGTTACGAATCAAAACTTTAAAGGAAATATATTGAAAATTTCAAGGCCATGTCGTGACACACATATTCTGTGTCGCAGCATGTAACTACAAACCAAAACTCAGGGGAAATTAGGGTTTTATGTTGTGAGACAAACCCTCTGTGTCGCAACATGATATCGCGTTCTGCAACTTTTTCCAAGTTTTTCTCCACGTGGTATGAAGTCTCATTTAAATCCCTTACCTCTTATTAGCCCTAATCACTTTTCATAAGCATAGTTTAGACTCTTCTAAAACCCCTACAATCACCACATCTCCTTTCATCCATTCCTCGTCAAGTTTTCAAGATTCCAACTTCGGTTCTTCATTTTTTCTTCAAATTTTCTCTATTCTTTCTCTATTTGTTTGTTTGTTTTGTTCTGGTTTTATCTTTTGCGGGTTTTAAGGATCCTTATTTGGATCGTAGAATGGCCCGACACGTACAAAATAACCAACAAACCAAGGTTAGATGTTCTAGTTTAATCATCTATTATAGAACTTTTTCGGGTAATTGATTACTTAGTATTTTAATTAAAATTGTTCAATGGCACTGAGAAAAGCACGATGCATCAATGAGGAGTCAATGGAAATCGATGCTAACCACTTCCATAACAAAGTAATGGCACAATACTATTTATAGATGAATGGTAAGACTTTTATCCAAGAACAGGGGTTCAATCCCTCGTTAACCAAATGTAATGCAATTTGGGAGTTGGGGGATTTCCACCATTGGTGAACCTTTTGCTTAGCCCTTAACAAACTGATGGTCGACGTAGTAGTTTATGAGTTCTACGCCTCCCTGAAAGATCAAGAAATTCACAAACTCTCAGGTGAGAACCTCACATATGTCACGGTTTGTAACTCCCCAAAAATTTAAGTTTTTGATTTGTTGGTTTTTGAGAAGTAAGTTAATTTGGTTCAGTGGTTAAGGTTCTGTGTACTCTTTGGTCTTAAGTTCAAACCCATTTGTGAGCACGTGAAAATATTTTATTTTTTATCAAATTTATGGATGAGTTTAGATTTAATTTAAACTTTTTAATAAATATCTGCTTAGTTGTGGGATAAAATTTTCTCCCCTTTTCAAGTAAATAACCTGTAAGTGGTTATTTTTGTTTCAAAAAAAATCTCTCCACGTTTCTTTTCCCCTCACCCATGCTTCACGCCGTCGTCTTCATTCCATGCTATTGATCATGTTTCTTTCTGTAATAGCCCAAATCTGCCCGGCCCGTAAAATTAAAAAAAAAACAAGAAAATAATAAAAGTTTCTCTACAGTCCATTTACAAAACCCAATTTGCTAGCCTATTTACATAGCCCAATTGAAGCACTACTTATGGCCCATTTACAAATCACACCGGTAGCCTAAGTACCTAAACTACCCAGTAGCCTATTACACCCTTAACCTAAAAATACAAGGGGCCCAAAGGGCCCAAATTATTAACAGAATCAGAGGACCTAGGGTTTTTTGAAACCCTAGGTGCCATCTTTCTCGACACGAGCCTCATTGCATGCGCGCGGTGGCATAATCAGCGTTCAATTGTCGCTGGTTTTCTTGTTGTTACCTGCAAAAAGGAAAGAAATACACAACAAACATGATAAGGAATCGAACAGAAAAACACACCAAATTTGTACTTAAAAACAGGGGCTATAAAAGCCGAATATCTTCACTGTAATAAGGGCTTTTTTTTTACACAGATATAAAGAGATACACACATATATTTTTACAATAAAAATACTAGCCTCTTATCGAAGAAACAGAGGTGATTTGCCTTTACTTTTTTTTCTTTTTTGTTCTAAATACATACAAATATCACTAAAATAAAATAAAAAGAAACTTACCATCGAATTTGCGCTGAAAATCGAAGCTCATCAGCTTCCGACCGTCATACGTGGCGGAGTCGACCAGGGCGCGTGGGAGCTCGTGGACAGAGGCTCGACGGAGCTCCGAGGGCCTGCTCTCAATCCTCTTTCAGAGGGTTTTTTTTGTTTTTTTTTAAACGGGTTTAAAATGATTTTTGAGGCCAAAATTTGGCTTATATAGCCTCATAGGAACGGCGTCGTTTTGGCTTAAAATAATAGGCTTCAAAATGGTATCGTTTCAAGGCTGAGGATCCGCGTGTTGACCTGTGACTCGGGAAGGATCCGCGTGTTTTTGTTTAAAGGGCTAATAGCCCAATTGATCCTTCCGCATTTTTAAAATTTATAATTTCATTTTATTTTTATTTTAAATCAGCCCTAACCTTTTTCTTTTATTTCAATTTAGTCCTAATGGCCATTATAAAACTTATTTTGAGAACGACGTCATTTTTGGGATTAGCGCTAATTGCCCAGTGAGTCCCTCAGATTTTAGTGTGCATTTCAATTAGATCCAAATTTTTTATTTATTTAAAATTAACCCTAGATTTTTTTATTTAAATTCAATTTTAATCCTTTTTATATATATATTTAATTTATTTTAAATACTTTATATATTATTTATTTTTATAAACCTTAGTTATATGTAAAAAGAGTATATATAGTAATTTTATTTATCATATTATTTATATTTTATTATATATTTTATTTATAAATTTTATTATATATTATATATTTTATTATATATATTATTCCTTAATTATTTTTATTTTATTATATATTATTTTATTATTTATTATTTATTAGTTACGTATAATTTTAAAAATTTGTAAATTATTATTAAATAATACGTATTATCAAATATTTAGTATTTAGTATGTAATATTCTTAAAATTACTATAAAATTTTGTTCCTATTTAACATACTATTATTTTTATAAATATATATTAAGTTATTATATCACATAGTATATTTTTTATATATAATAACCATTTTAAAAATTCTCCTTTATTATTTATCTGTTGTTTTAAATATTTTATTTTTTTAATACCTCATTTAATTTTAATTGTATTTAGTTTTTTTTTGACTTATTTTTACATGTTTATAATTTGTTTATTTAGTTTTGCGTCTTTTGGATTTATTTAGTATCGTTTTAATATGTTAATTTATCTCATAAATTATTTGTTATTTTTATGTTATTTATTATTTTTATATATTTGCATGAAAATTGATTATTTATGTTGTTATTTTAAGTTATATTTGCATGAAATGTTAAAGTATGTATCATCTAGTTTATATTGTTTAGTATTAATATCTTGTAATATGTTAAATGCATCATTGTTATAAAAAAATTTATATTTCATTTAATCCAAAAGAATTTTAAAAATGAGGCAATGTTTTTGGTATTTAGGAATTCAGGAAGTAGTGCCCTAACATGCTGGGTTGCGATTTCCCGTTTGTCTAAATGTCTAAAGTATCCTTCTAAATAGATTTTGTAAATCACGAGATGGTTTCAGTTACGAAAGTTTAAGAATATCATGTCTAATCATGCTGGATGTGATGTTTGTACTTTTTTAGAGTGAAGGAATCTCGATTTTCAACTCAAATTATTTCGGTTTTAAAAAAAAATCATATTTTAAATTCTTTCAATCTTTTGACATTAAGATAGAAATTATTCAATTTGGTGCCAATTTTGGGCATTGCAAGGGTGCTAATCCTTCCTCGTATGTAACCGACTCCCGAACCTATTCTCTCACATTTTCGTAGACCAAAATATTTTATAAGGTGATCCAATCACACCTAAAAAGGTTGGTGGCGACCCCTTTTTTTTAAAAAACATCCCCTTTTTAGAAAGGTTTCGCCAGCTTGGCGACTCCGCTGGGGACACCAATAAGAGAGTCAAGCCAAAAATTGATTATTTTCTGTATTAATGTCAAAAGTTTGGAAGAACTTTAAAAATATTGATCTTTTTACATGTGTTTGCTACATATGTTTGTTATTTTCGAACACATTGCATTTGCATGACCGTTGCGGTTGCAGCCTTAAGTGGGAGTGAGAAGCTACGCTTTCGTGAGGTTTTCACCTCCACATGGGCTAGTGGATTGCTTTCAGGATATATCCGTACCTATGTCTTCGTGAGATTTTCATCTCCACATGGCCATAGGGAAATGTGTCCCCCTGAACTGAACTTGGTCTATATGAGCCTATAATGGGTGATGATCGAGGAATCTGCTGGTTCAGGTACCCTCGCTTTAGAACTGAAACACATATAGTGAACTTTAAGTGCTTACCGTAGGGAGTACAGTGATAGCCTTTAGTAAGTTACCTTTATGAGTGCTTGTTTATTATACCTTTTATATATGACACTAACCTATTTTATTTTTGCTATCATTTCATGTCACTCAACATTTAAAGGTATCGATTCACGGTTCAATTTCTAGATTAGAAAGTTTTGTAATAAGAAACGAATATCTTGATAAAGTGGAGGACAACGCCTCTGTCTGTGCATGGTCAGAGAAAACCCAGTTAGAGAAAGGAGATAGTGTCACCAAGGGGCATATGTCAGAGTTGTGGGACTTCACTCGTATCAGTTTGACACAGAATGAGTTTCAAGAGTTGAAGGATATTTGGCCCAATGGGATGACGAGACTAAGCAGCTGTTCTACCAGAATTATAGAGATCTTCCCTATTTGTTAGACATCAAGGTGGATAAGCGTCTATTTCGAGCTATGGTACAGCTTTGGAACCCTGCTTATAGTTGTTTTACATTTGGAGAGGTAGACTTAGTGCCTACTGTGGAAGAGTATACAACCTTGCTTCGTTGTCTGAGAATTCAAGGTAACAAAGCTTATGTTAGGGCTGCTAATCTCCTGACTTTCGTGAAGAAATTAATGATGATCACAGGGATAAGTGAATAGTGGGCCGCAGCTCGAATCCAACAAAAGGGTGATGGTAAATGCATTCTGTGGGCAAGTTTGAGGGATCTAATATTGGCGCACCCAGATGTGAAGAGGAGGGTTGATGTCTTGGCCTTAAGTATTTATGGTTTTGTGATTTTCCCAAAAGCTATGAGACACATAGATGAGGCAGTTGCGAATTTATTCGATCGACTGGCTAAGAAGAATACACCTGTGCCTGCAATCCTAACTGAAACATTTAGATCCTTGAATGCATGTCGGAGAGCTGGTGAAAGAAGATTCATTGGATGCGCACAGTTGTTGTTAGTATGGTTCCACAGTCACTTTTGGAAGGTTGATAAAGTTCCTTGCCGAGTGTTCTTTAAGGATTATTCTCCCTTAAAGGAAGCAGCAGCTACGCCAAGGAGGGATGACATTACAGAGGAAAGGTGGATGGAAATACTTCAGAATCTCCGAGAAGAGGATGTTATGTAGAAAGCCTCTTGGATGGATCCTAACGAAGTCCTTTATCATTACGGAAGCTTTGATTGGGTACCTCTTCCTGGAATTTGGGGATTTGTTGGTTATACACCATTACTCATCCTAAGGCAATACAAAGCGGGGCAGTTTGTACCAGCAACATAAGGGTTAGCTCAGAGTGATTTCTCATATAAGGGGGATCATTATAAGAAAAAGATGCGAGAGATTTCTGAGGCTTGGAAGAAGATTTGCTGTGTGAAGATTCTGACTGAAGGTCCGACGACAACTCTTGAGTAGAAAGGGTGGTTTAGTAAGAGGATCAATGATAACATCCCTAGTCCAAGTTTGGGGGTTGCTCAATCGATGGAGGAGAATTTACGAGTGATTTCATCAGAGTTATAGGTCATAAAGTAAGAGTTCAAGAGGAAGAATTTAGAGCTCGGGAGAACGATAGAGAGGCTTGAGGAGGAGAAGATAACCTAAGCTTAGACGTCGACGTTCAGAAAATTGAGGTCAAAAAAGTGAGGAAAGAAAAGAAGAAGATTGACGAAGACCAAGATGACTTGAAGACGCAATATAAGAGGATACAGCTATCAATGAAGAGAGCTGAATTAGGAAAGTCTTCAGAGCAGTGGCAACAAGAGGTTCAAGAAGAAAGAGCCAAAGTCGAGTATTGGAAGAAGAAGTTTCAAGAGATGCAGGCGCAGAATCAGGCCCTAGAGAAGGAGAATCAATGATTAAAAGCTAAGGTGACTGAGCTCGGACGATCTCTTCATCATCACCGGAGTCGTAACTCTGCGGTCGAGTTAAAGGTAAGTCTGAACAAGATCGAGGAAATGAAGCACAATATTGGAGGGTTGGAAGCTGCATTGCAGAACTGTGAACTTCGGATTGAGCAGCTTAAGGCAAGAGAAGGACATTGGAAGGGAGAGCTTCACCATTTTCAAGATCAAGTCAGAGATAGGGACTACCTCATGGGAGAAGCCATAGTCCAGATTCGAGAAGTTGCTGATCATTTGCAAGACCTGGCAGCGTAAGCTAATGTATTAGGTGCGAAGTATGAGCTAGTGTCAGATAGAGGATGAGAGTTAGCTTTGTTATTGGATAGGGTTAAAACTCTGGGCCTAAGGGCGAAAGCGTATTTGTAATCCATTTTGTGTAAAGATTTTTGTTTCTAAAATAACATTTTCTAAAAGAAACTGAATCAGAATCGATATCTTCTTGCATTCATGCATTTGCATCTCATCTCATCATATGCATTCAAATTTATAGAAAGACCCTAATTAAGTTAAAATTAACAGAGAAAGAGATAGAGAAAGAAAGAAAGAAAGAGTGTGAGAAAGAGAAAACCTAAAAGCAACACATCCTTACGGTACACGTACCAAGACAAAGAATATGGATTAAAGACTTGAGTAGATCCAGAAAGAAATGCAAGAGCAATTGCAAGAACAATTGGCAAAAATCCAACAGGAGATGAAAGATCAAATGTTGGAGGCCCAAAGGAATATGATGGCTGAAATGGCTTAGCTGCTGAAAGGGGCAACAGATAAAGGAAAGGCCCTTATGACTATCACTGAAGAGGATAATGAGGATCATCCTCCGAGTTTTACTCCACCCCATGTACAAACTCAACCTACGGTATACCCCGAAGGCCATCCATCACAATAAGGCCTCAACATGGGCAAGTCAATGCTGGAATACCCATAAACTTTCAAAGTGGCTCAGGATCTAACCTGGAAGATAACCCTACCAATCCAGTCATCCCTGATTTAGATGTAGTAGAGAGGAAAAAGATGAGACTCGAATCATCAAGGCAATTGGAGGAACGTTGTAGAAGGTTAGAGGAGAAATTTAAGGCACTAGAAAACACTGATAATCGTCAGGGAATTGATGCCAAGGATTTAAGTTTGGTCCCAGATTTGGTGCTTCCTCATAAGTTCAAGATGCTAGAATTTGAGAAGTACAAGGGGACTACTTGCCCTGAGGCCTATATCACCATGTTCTATAGGCAGATGACTGGCTATGTAAACAATGATCAATTATTGATCCATTGTTTTCAGGATAGTTTGGTTGGGGCAGCGGCTAGGTGGTACAATCAATTGAGCCGCGCTAGGATCGGTTCTTGGAGAGACTTAGCGCAAGCTTTCATGCGGCAATATAATCACGTGACTGACATGACTCCTAATAGAATCACTTTGCAGAACATAGAGAAGAAGCCTAATGAGAGCTTTAGGCAATATGCACAGAGGTGGAGAGAGGTTGCCATGCAAGTTCAACCACCGCTCTTAGAGAAAGAAACTACCATGCTATTTATTAACACCTTGAAGGCCCCATTCATTACTCATATGATTGGAAGTACCACAAAGAGCTTTGCTGATATGGTTATGGCAGGGGAAATGATTGAGAACGCCATAAGGGATGGTAAGATAGAGGGGGAAACTGCTAAAAGATCGGCCCCAAGAAGGAAAGATAATGAGGTGAACAATACGAGTAGTTATAACTCAAAAGCGATTACGGTTAGTCAGCCCAGAGCAACTACAATTGGGCAACAGGATCCCCAAAAGCAAGGACCTGGTACAAGACAAAATTCTGAAAAGGTCCTATTTATGCCTATCCCGGTGACGTACTGGAAGCTTTACCAAAGTTTATTTAATGCGCATGCAATAGCTCATTTTCATTTGAAACCAGTGCAACCCCCATATCCCAAATCGTACGATGCAAATGCCAAATGTGAATACCGTGCAGGGATATCGGGGCATTCGGTCGAAAATTGCACTAGTTTTAAAAAAGTAGTGGAAAGACTTATCAAGATGAGGGTTGTAAAATTTTATGACACCCTTAGTAATGATAACCCGTTGCTGAACCATGGTAATGAAGGGGTAAACACAATTGGGAAAACTAGTATAAGAAGGACTAAAGAGGATGTGGCCCAGGTAAAAATGCCGATGAAAGTAATCTGGGAAAAAATGATAAAAAAATAGATGATAATCTCTGAAGAAGGAAATAAAGGAGTGAGGGACTATTGCGAGTTCCATACAGAAGAGGGACACGAGATCCAAGAATGTGACGAGTTTCAGGCTTTGGTACAAAGCCTTATGGATAATAAGGAGCTGGAATTTTATGAAGCTGGCTCAGATGAGGGACATGTATGCACATTAGAAGGTGAACCAAAGAATCAAAGAATCAACCAGCCAAGGATCATTATTTATCTACCAAGGAATAATAAAGTTGAAACACAAACAGCGCCAAAAGTCATTATTCACAAACCCGTTGCCTTTCCTTATAAGGATAACAAGAGGGTACCCTGGAATTATGACTGCAATGTGACAATACCGGAGAAAGGGGATATAGCTAGTACTTCTAAGGAGGCTCAAGATGAGGGTTCCTACACACGTAGTGGGAAGCGTTATGATGTAGAAGGCGTCAGAGTTGAGCCCGCGAAAGCAAAAGCCTTTGACAAGGGAAATGAGGCTGAGGTACTTGTTAATGAGCCAGTGAAGGAAGAAGAAGCTAGAGAGTTTCTAAAATTCCTAAAACACAGTGAGTACAGCGTGGTTGAACAATTACGCAAACAACCAGCTCGCATATCAGTGTTGGCTTTGCTTTTAAGTTCAGAGGTACATCGTGAAGCATTAATGAAGGTGCTCAACGAGACTTACGTTACTAATGATATATCCGTCAACAAGTTGGATCGATTGGTTAGTAACATAAGCACTGATAACTTCATTTATTTCAATGATGATGAAATCCCACCTGGTGGCATGGGATCAACTAAAGCTTTGCACATCACCACTCGTTGCAAGGGATATACATTGCCGAGTGTACTTATTGATAATGGGTCAGCCTTAAATGTCTTGCTATTTTCCACATTGAACAGATTGCCCATAGACAGTTCTCACATGAAAACATGCCATAATGTAGTGAGAGCATTTGATGGCACGGAAAGAAAGGTCATAGGAAGAATTGATATCCTTTTGATGATTGGCCCAAACACGTATGAGGTAGACTTTTTAGTAATGGACATCAAGCCCTCTTACAATTGCCTGTTGGGGAGGCCTTGGATACATTTGGCAGGAGCAGTGCCCTCATCTTTGCATCAGAAATTAAAGCTAGTAACAGACGGACGGCTGATCACCATAAATACGGAGGAAGACATCATAGCAGCAGTCAACAGTGATGCACCTTATGTAGAGGCAAACGAGGAGGCCGTTGAGTGTTCTTTTCGTTCTTTAAAATTCATTAATGCAACATTTATTTCAGAGGGGAATGAGGTGCCGGTGCCTAGGATATCCAGAACCACAAAAATGGGTTTGCAGATGACAGTGGGGAAAGGAGCCTTGCCAGGAAAAGGATTGGGAAGATATCTTCAAGGAAGGATTCAAGTTCCAAAATTAAAGGAGAAGAGAGACCATTTTGGCTTGAGTTTCAAGCCAGATCACAAGCAGAGGATAAAGGAAATATAGAAGCGTCAAGAAAGAAGAAGGGCACGTCTAAGTGGAAGAGAAGTAGAGTGGGAATTGATGATGTTCCCTCATATATCCCAAACCTTTATATCGGGAGGGATAATTTACCCTAAGAAAGGGTTGCTCGAAAAAGAAAGTTATCACATCAATGCTGTTCATAATGAAGAGTCTAAACAAAGAATCCTTGAAGACATTCGCCCTTACGAACTGGGAAACTCTTTAAACAATTAGATTGCAAAAGAACTTCCTTTAGTTTTTAAAGATTTTTCAGAGTAATTTTCTGAATACTCTTGTTGCTCTAGAGCCTAGGAATAATAAGATTTCATTTGTAAAAAGGCTCATGTTCGGATATTTGCATTTCAATAAAACACAACTTGTGTTATCAATTCGAGTGAATATTCTTATATCTCGATTGATATTCTTTTGACCTTTTTTTTAAATTCTTTCACATTTTTTTCATATCATTCATGACCCATAAATAAACATTCTTAAAATTCATTCATTCTTTGTACATTCTTTCGTATCCCGCAGGTCCCTAGATATCAATGACATGAGCACTAATACTACAAATCCTAAATTCTCTTTTGAGCAAGACATGTGTTTAGAAGAACTTCAGGATTTTAAAGATGACAGGGATTGTGATGTGTCTTCAGATCTATTGAGAATGGTGAAACAAGAGGAAAAACAAATCCTACCCCGTGAGAAAGGGGCAATAGAGAATGTAGCCTTGGAGGAAGGGAAAGAGGTGAAAATTGGGACACACATTGCTAAGGAAAAGAGACAAGGTCTTGTTGAGCTGCTACGTGAATTCAAAGATATCTTTGCATGGTCAAGTCAGGATATGTCGGGCTTGAATACTAATATCGTGGTACATCGTCTTCCCATAAGACAAGATTGCAAGCCAGTTCAATAAAAATTGCAAAGGATGAGGCCTGATATTGTGCTGAAAATAAAAGAGGAAGTCAAGAAGCAGTTTGATGTTGGATTCCTACAAGAAGTTAAGTACTCAGAATGGCTAACATTGTACCTATCCCTAAGAAGGATGGGAAGGTACGAATGTGTGTTGATTATAGAGAATTGAACAAAGCTAGCCCAAAGGATAATTTTCCTTTACCGTACATCGACACTTTAGTGGCCAATATAACGGGATATTCGTTGTTCTCCTTTATGGATGGTTTCTTAGGGTACAATCAGATAAAGATGCATCCTGAGGACATGGATAAAACCACCTTCATAACATTGTAGGGCACCTTTTGTTACAAGGTAATGCCCTTTGGGCTGAAGAATGCAGGAGCAACATACTAAAGGGCTATGGTGACCTTATTCCATGATATGATGCACAAGGAGATTGAGGTGTATGTTGATGATATGATTGCCAAATATCGAACAGAGAAAGAACATATAGAAGTCTTAAGGAAGTTGTTCCTGAGATTAAGGTCGGAGCTAGGACGGGGAAGTTATTGGGCTTTGTGGTCAACGAAAAGGGAATAGAGGTTGACTCATACAAAGTTAGAGCCATACGAGAATTGCCTCCACCACATACTCAGAAGGAAGTTCAGGGTTTTCTTAGAAGGTTGAATTATATCGCTCGGTTTATTTCGCAATTAACTAAGAAATGTGATCCTATATTTCACCTCCTTAGAAAACACAACCAAGGTACTTGGGATGAGAAATGTCAAAAAGCTTTTGATAAAGTCAAGTAATACTTGTTAGACGCTTCAGTATTATCCCTACCCAATCCAGATAGACCATTAATTCTGTACTTATCAGTGTTTAGTAATTCTATGAGATGTGTGCTTGGTCAACATGACGAGTCAGGAAGAAAAGAAAAAGCGATATATTACCTCAGTAAGAAATTCACTGAGTGTGAAATAAGATATTCACCAATTGAGAAGTTGTGTTGTGCTTTGATCTGGACGACTCGAAGTTTGAGGCAATATATGCTATATCATACGACATGGCTAATTTCAAAACTTGATCCATTAAAGTACATGATGGAGTCAGCAACTCTAAATGGAAGAATGGCAATGTGATAATACAGATGAAATTGTGGAATATCTCCTCCGACAAATTGAGAATGAAAGAACTTTGAGAAGTTAAGCTCAGAATATATGTGTGATGACATCCTTTATAAAGAAGGAAAGATCGTGCTTTTGAGATGCGTCATTGTGATATGGAAGCTAGACAAATCTTGAAGAAGTACATGAAGGTGTTGTAGTAGGACATGCTAATGGCTTCACAATGGCAAGGCAAATCATGAGGTTTGGACTATTGGTACGTAAGGAGATTGTATTAGCTATGCCAAGAAATGTCGAATGCGGATATATGAGGACAAGATTCATGTACTTCACCTTGCATGTTATGACTTCTCCATGGCCTTTTTCATGGGCATGGATGTCATTAGCTATCACCAAAGCTTGAATGGACATTCTTATTAGTCGTCATTGATTACTTTACAAAATGGGAAGAAGCACTATATACTAGTGTTACCAAGCGTATGTCGATTTTGAAAAATCATTCGGCATGGAATACACGAGGATCATGTCGGACAAATCGCTGAACTTAACAACGGGATATGAAGTTTCAACAATTCAAGATCAAACATCATAATTCATCTCCATATCGCAATGAATGAGCGCAATGAAAGGCTGCACAAAACTGATCAAGAGATAGTGGGAAAATGGACTGACTCTCTGAGGCAATTACCATTTGCACTCTAGCTCAGCGTCAGTCGGATTTGAACAACTCTTTCTTGGTTTAGGATGAGCGCACACCATTAGTGGAAATACCTTCTAATTTTAGAAGATAATCGATGAAGCGGTAGATGGATTGAATCGCGGCGATGATCAATTGAACTTAATTGAAGAAAAAGAGCTGCTGGCTATCCATATGTGGTCGATGTATGAAGCGCGAATGATAAAGCTTATGACAAGAAAGTTCGTCGAATTTTACACAGGACCTATCGCTAAAAGATTCTTCCCTGATGAAAAGACTTGAGAAAATGGATGTCGAAGGAAGGCGGATATTGTGAGAAAGCTTTCTCCCGTGGTGTCTTACATTGGACAATGGATGGAAAAGTTTAATCAAATTGAATCAAACTTAGTCTGAGAATCCAAGTGAAACGATGAGGCACTCTTTGAGACTTCTAAAAAATGGAGACAGGTGAAACTCCGAGCGCTCTCGAGAGCAGGTGTGGTAGCTAGAAGCAAACGAGGAGCCTCAAATTAATCATCTCACAATGCTCGATCTCATATATCATCATTTCATAGAAATGGGTGTTCACACACCAAGCATCAATAAAGTGCTTTAGATCTTAAACATTAAAAAAACTGCTTTCATAGAGTTGTCATGCATTGTGATGTAGGCATCGATTTTTGTCTGTTACCATCTTGGATTCTTTTCTTCAGATATGTTTCGAATCCTTTATTTTTGATTTATCTAACTATTCTCAAGACCAAATTATTCATCTTTCATTATCTCAGGGTGTTGCATTGAAATAATGATTGATGAACTAAATATTTTTACAGCGCCACACTGAAATCTTTAGATAATCTCAGAAACTAAAACAAAATAATTGTTTGGGATTCCCATGAGTGAAGGTCGAGAAGAACAGGAAATTCTTCTTGGTGAAATTAAAGGATGATTGACAATCAAGCGATTCATTTAGGGAGTCATCTCTCAGTGATATATCTGAATGGTACAAGGATCATTTGATTCAAAGCATCTGAGCAGTATGAGCGATACCGTGTAAAATGAAGATGGAACTTGATGGATGAATGAGTAAAGCGTATCAAAATGAGAGTCATTTCACAACATTTTGCATCATAATATGTCCAATTAAGGGCGATTTGACTCATTTGATCATATCAATCATTAGGCAATGAGCACATACACATTTTACAGGCTATGTAGATAACAACATGTATCGAGAGATGACGATTTGATTTAGTCCGTAAATTAGGCTGATGATGAGGTGTCGAATAATAATAGATCGACATTCGTGTGTATGCGGCATCAGATGGCCATCATACGTGAGGCACCGAGCGCAGGTGCATCAAAGATAGCAGTCGATATCTGTGTGTTTAACATCAAAGGCGATTGAAGATGACAGTTGGGCGTGCTTGGTGGCGGAATCGAAGATAGTGTCTCGAAGATATAAGATAGGATCTAACATTCGGTCACAGATTGAAGATAGCGAATAGCGTGCCTCCATAGAGCAGGAATATTAACATAGCGTCTCTAATTGATGGAGACCGTAAAGCAGATTCTAACATTTTGTCTTTATAGCTCTATTCCTATTTGCATAGCGTGAAATAAATAAATATAAAAAAACAAAACAAAAATAATAAAAGGTCCAGCATTGATAGATTATGGTACAAATCACGTAGTGTAGACCCAAACCAGCGAGGCCCAATGCCGTATTTGTGGAATTCGCGCCGGATCCCAATCATTAGTCGACCCCTTGTCTTGCGCCGCATTAGTGCGCCATCATCACCCGATCTACTTCTCGTCCGAAAGGAGAGGCATTCTCTCTAAAAGCAAAAAGAACCAGAGAAGTAAAGTCGAAACGATGTAAAGATTTGATATATACATATACAATAAACTGGATCGTCCTTTTATAGTCACTTTGCCGCTCTATTCCTAATTTCTGTACAAGACGCTCTTGAACAGCGACAGCGTGCAGCTGTAATGGGCTCGTGTTAACCCAAATTTGCCCTGCCAGGCTAAAATAAATAAATATAAAAAAAAAACAAAAATAATAAAAGGCCTGCTCCTACAAGATGAGGTCCAAATTGATAACCTATGTACATTTTTAGCCCAAATTGGATTTGGCACTACTTATGGCCCATTTAGCCTCAAATCACCGGTAGCCCATATTACACCATAAAACCTGTTAGCCCAAATACCCAAACTAAGACCGCCGTTTAGGCCCAATGTGCCTAAATGACCAGTCCGCAGAAACCTAGGGTTTCTAAATTCGCATGGCTGATCCCAATCATCACGCCGTGATTTTTCGATCTTGCGCGTCGGTGCCTAAGTGCGCCATCCACTTTCACCCCGATTCAACTTCTCTTCGTCACACACAAGCAATACAAATATAGTCAATTATAGGATTTGATGATTTTCAATATAAAGCCATTTCAGAACCTAGAGCGATGTAAAGCTATTCGGTTGATATATATCCATATAATATATTATTATATACCAGCATTTATAAAGCATTTGCGTATAATTTTAAAATTTATAAATTTTATTAAATAATACTATTACTTTTTTCCTTTTTGTTCTATGTAATATTCATACTATAAAATTTATCACTTTTATATATATTAAAATAATAAAAAAACTTCTTCAAAAAGAAGTTTACTCGTCAATTTATGTGAAATTTATGGCTCTTGACTTAGACCGCCCGTGCGTGGTGGAGTGACGTGTCTATTTATTTTTGCGCTTTTTGGATGGGCGTGGCGTGGTAGGTGTAGCATCGGAGGCTCGGCGAGACTCAGCTTCTCTCCCTCTTAAACGGGGTTTTTTTAAAGCGGGTTTAATTTAATGATTTTTGACAAACCATTTGGCTTACATACACCATAACTCACTCATAAGCAATAAGCGTCATATATATAGCTTCAAAGCGGTACAGATCCGCGTTTTTGTTCAAAGGGCTATTTATTATAATTTTGAACCATTTTATTTTTATTTTAAAGCCCTAACCTTTTACATCCCAAGCCATACCAAGCGTAACCGAGAAGACCTGCTGCACCAATTTAGTCAGAGCATGGCCATCAACCGCTGTTCACAACTGCATAGGACGTAGGAAGAAACCAAAGGAAATTATTTTTGGGATTAGCCCACAGTGGATAATTGCCCGATATAAAAACTTAAATAGCAGGTCATACCAAGGTGATTTACTTGTGCTTTATTTTGGATGAAAATAGTGTTAGAGATGAGTATAAAGGTTGTTGATTCGCGGATAGAGCCCTAGCCGAGCACAATTCGAGCAGCGTAGGTCAAAGTGGTGCTCTATTTATTTAAAATTAACCCTAGATTTTTATTTAAATTCATCCTTTTATATTTACATTTATTTTAAAGCGCGCTTCTTAATTCTTTATATATTATTTATTTTTATACGTCGTTTGAATATTGACCGAAACCGGTTATATGTAAGAAATATTGTATGTTTTCTAAAATATATATTATTCCTTATTTGTCTTAATTATTTTATGACCCTTTCAGAACGATTATATATTATTTATTATTTATTATTTATTAATTCGTATAATTTTATGAACTTTTATTTATAAATTTTTATTAAAATTATACTTTATATATTATTTATTTTTATAAATATTAGTATATTAAAATACAAATGTTTAGTATATATAATATGTAATATTCTTAAAATCACTATTAAAATTTTTATTATATATTTTATTTTTAAATTATATTTTATTATACACTTTATTATATATATTATTCCTTATATTATTATTTTCTTATAAATTCTATATTATTATTCATTAAATGTGTAAATTATATTATTATTTTTATATATATATTATTATTTATGTTATTATATCATTATATTTTATTTATATATATGACATAGTATATCATATACTATAAAAAAACTTCTTCTTTATTATTTATCTATTGTTTTATATTATTTTATTCTTCTATCTTTTTGACTTATTTTTATACGTTTATATATTTGTCTATTTATTTTTGCGTCATTACTTTTTGGATTTATATTATGTTAATTTTATCTCTATAGTATAAATTATTTGCATGAAAATATTATTTAATGTTGTTGTATCATTTTAACCTAAGGGTTCTCTTTTATCTTAAACTTATATTATTCAATATATTTCTATTTTTATTTGATTTAATTTTGTACATTTTAATTTGCTTATTTATTTTTGGTTTTCTTTTCTTGTCTTAACAGTCCATAGTATAGAGCCCAAAAATTTAAGTCTACAGAGACCGTTACACCATATCATATGACTAAACATATAACCCACTAATACCCACTTAACCGAGGACATTTACAATAAAAAAACAAAACATACCCAATACTTTGAGAACTAGTCCAAGAACCTAAAGACTTAACCAATTGGCCCAACTGCTGGACCACACGCTAAGGCGTCAAACTACCAAGCGTAGCACCGCAAACTGATGCCGGTCGTCGCGCCATCATCGAAGTCTTCATCACCGCGTGATTTCGCGTTCAAATGGAAAGGAAAATAGCGCCGACACAAAGTAGGAAAAACAAAGCAAAATTTCTTACAAATGTAACAGTGGCAGTGCTATCATTGTAATCAGGGGTGGATATCGCATATAGACAAATATAAAAACTTAAATACAAGTTTTCATACCAGCGGTGATTTACTTGCTTTACTTCATTTTGGATGAAAATAGTGTTAAGATGAGTATAAAGGTTGTTGCGTGAGAAGAAAATTTTAGTGCGCGTAAGCACATGGCTCGGGACTAAAGTACTCTAGGGACAAGAGGGCGGCCCTTGGCGGGAGCTCCGAGAATTTTGGCCTTCTCTTTTTTCGGTGTTGATAAAATGAAGTGTTTAAAGCTACGACGTAAGCCAGCCGTTTTAGCTTAATTCAAGACACAGGTCGTTCGTGGACCGAAACCGGGCTCCTGGGCATTGCCGGTCAATCCTTCGCGCCAGTTCTTAATTCTATTTTACTTTTATTTTTAATTTTAAATTTTATATTCTTAATTGCGACCCTTCTATTCAAACGTCGTTTTGGGATTAGGGTGCCAATGAGCAAGCTCGTATTCCGAATTAGGCCCGTTTTTATCTATTTGTAATTAACAGATTAAATTCAATTTTAACCCTTATTTATTTTAAACATTAAATACTTTATATATTAATTTATTTTTATGCTAAATATTAGTTATATAAAATACTATATATTATTTTATTTATATATTGTCCATTATATTAATTTTTATTATATATTTTATTTTTAAATTATATTTTATTATACACTTTATTATATATATTATTCCTTATATTATTATTTTTCTTATAAATTATGTATTATTATTCATTAAATGTGTAAATTACAAATTTTTAAATTATTATTAAATAGTATATATGATTATCGGTATTCATATTTCATTATATTTTATTTATATATATGAGAACTTTATCTATCATATTTTTAGAAGAAGTTTATATAATTATATATTGTGTTTATATATTTCATTGCATATTATATTTTACCATACATTATTCTATATATACTACATTTATTTTATTATAAAATATATATTATTTCATTACTTATTAATTATACACATTTTTATTTTTTTAAACATTATACGATATTGATATATTTAGGGCGTAGTTATTATATACGTATAATCTATATATGTATATATACCTAAGAAAAGGGTTCTCTTTTATCATTCTTATATTATTCAATATATTTCTAAATATCTTATTTTTATTTGATTTATATTTTGTACATTTTAATTTGCTTATTTATTTTTGGTTTTCTTTTATTGCTTAGTCTACTATTTTTATATATACATGAGTATTAATTGTTACTATCTTGACCTTAAAATAAATAAAACAAAACAAAATAAATGTTTATTTATTTTAAACAATCCATATCTATTAAATACATAACCCGACCCAAATACCTAGACCGGTTACAACCTAGAACACCCGGTATACCTAAGGCCTATACAGTTACACCTTGACCTAACTCGAAGAAGCCCATAGCCAGGATAGGGTACCTACCTGTATCAACGCGTGCGCTCGTGTCCCATCGTTCACTACTCTTCATCGGTGCTGTGATGTCCAGTCCCGTATCTACCATAATCGACGACCACAATGGTTTAACTCTCCTCGGTCACCGCGGCGGATGGAGCGAAGCGTAAAATGCTATGCTTTGCTGATCGAACAATGTAAAGGACGATTTTTATTTTTCTACGACGAAAAGGGGCCTATTCAACGCTAAATCCATTTTAAAAAACTAGAGAATAAGAAATAACCCGTGATTCGCGAAAACGAAGGTAGCCTTCCGAGCCAGGCGCGTGTGTGTGAGCTTTTGACCGCATTTCGGTGGGCGAAGGGCGAAGTCGAGACTCTCTCTTCCTCCGAGAGTTTCAAACTTTTTGGAAAGACCGGTGGCGTGACGTAGTTCTTAAAAACACGGTGCGCTTTGTAGTTCAATAAACACCAAAAGCGCGGTTCTATAGGACCGTGCATGACCCCCCAGGAGATCCTGTTGTAAAATGGGTAAATTGCCCAATTGATCCTTCCCTCTTTTTAAATATTTACAATTTCATTTTATTAAATATTATATTTTATTTTTGTTTCAATTTAGTCTAATGACCATATAAAGTTTATCTTCATGCCTGTATTGTGTCGATTTGCCCCAAAGGGTCCCTCCGGCTTCGGCTTGTGCTTAATTAGGCCCATTTTTTTTTGCATTTAACCTAAATTCTTTAATTAAATTCAATTTTAATCCTTTTATTTTTAATTTATTTTTATATATTATTATATTTATATAAATATTAGTTATATAAAATAATATATATTATTTTATTTATATATTCCATATATATATTATATTTTTTCTATAAGTTATATTCTATACATATTTTATTATAAATATTTCCTTATTATTAAATATATATATATTATATTATATTAAATTAAATAAACTAAATTTAAAAAATTATTAATTAAATAATACTATATCCTTATCCTTTTTATATCATAGTATTTATATTTCATTATATTTTATTTATATTTTATTACATATCATATTTTATATATATATATTATTCTATAGTATTTTCTATTTATATATATATATTAAGTATTATTATATATTTTATATTATTTATTATATGGTTTATATTATTATATAATATTATTTATATATTATATATTTATACACTTTATATACTATATCCCTTACATTACCTTTATTTTATTATAAAAAGTATACATTATTTTATTACTTATTAATTATATTTTTAAAATTTTTATAAATAATCGTAATATCAATATTTAGTACATTATTTTTATATATTAAGTTATTATACCTTATAGTATAATCTATATATGTATATATTATTTAATATAAAAGGTCTTTATCATTCTTATATTATTTAACATATTTCTAAATATTTTATTTTTATTTGATTTATATTTTTATACACATTTTAATTTATTTATGGTTTGGTTTTCTTATATTGTTTAGTAGGTTAAATTTATATAATTTGTTTTATATGTAAAATTAATTATTTATGGTGATTTGCATAAAATATTATCATATATGTATATTGCAATTTATATTTTTATTCATTATATTACATCGAGTCTAATGTAACAATAATGCATGAACATTTATGTATTTAAGATGATATAAGCATAAAGTGATAATGTATATTGTATAATTACACCATTATTTATTACTCTTTATACTATATTGCATAAAATGATAAAGCATGTACTATATAATTAGGTTTATTAAATATTAATTTCTTGTAAAATGTAAAATACACCATTATTTTCAAACAAAATATCTCATTTCAAAAGAACTTTTAAAAAAGTGAGGCAAATATTTTGATATTTAGGAATTCGAGTAGTGCTAATAACATCGCCAATATGCGCTTGTGCGAAATCTAAAATATCCATTTAATGAGTTTTACAAATCACAAGATGATTTTTTCTGTAAAGTTTAAAGATATCGTGGTCCAATGTAGGATGTGATGTTTGTACTTTAAACGAATGAATCTTGATTCTTTTTCTCAAAACATTCTTTTTAAAGAGTTTCTAAATTCGTTCAAACTCACATTAAGACAAAATTATTCAATTTGGTACCATGGGCGTTTGACTCGAACTGTTTTCTGTATTTCGTAGTGACTCCCGATCCAATCACACTTTAAAAGGTTGGTGGTGACTCGTTTTAGACCATTTTTTTAAAAACTTGTTTTAAGGAGGTTGATCCGACATTAATTATTTATGGTAATTTCACACGATCATATATGTATATAGCTTGTTTTTAAGGAGGTTTCATGTAATAATAATTGCATAAAGTAATAATGTATATTATGTAAATTATGCAATTTATATTTTTGTATTCATTATTATTACTCTTTATACTATATTTGCATAAAATAATAAAGCATGTATTATGTAGCTAGGTTTATTTAATGTTAATTATATGCTTGTAAATTAAAGTGTAAAATACATCAATATCTTCAAAACAAAAATATCTCATTTATGTATTCAAAAGGAATTTAATGTAAAAAGTGAGGCAAAGTTTTGATATTTAGGAATTCGGAATTAGTGCCTAACGGGAATGCTGGTTGCGATTTCCGTTTGTAACTAAATATCTAAAATATCCTTTCGAGTTTATACAAATCACATCCTTTTAGATGAGTCACAAGATCGAAAGTTTAAAGATATCGTTTAAAGTCCAATCATCTAGATTCTTTTCTCAAAACACTATGGTTTTAAGGGAATTCATTTCTAAATTCTTTCAAACTTCGACACTAAGGCAAAATTATTCAATTTGGTGCCAATTTTGGGCGTTATGAGGTGCTAATCCTTCCTCGCATGTAGATACTTCCGGACCAAAACATCCAATCCTTTAAAAGACTCGTTTTCATTCTTTTAAAACCCGCTTTTAAAGATAGGTTTTAATGACTTGGTGACTCCACGGGGTAAGAGAGTCGAGCCAGTGATTTTTATGTTATGTTCTAAGTTTGGAAGATTTAAATTTGATCCTGCGCTTTACATGTGTTTCTGCGCCGTGATATGTTTGTTATCTTATTCTACCGCTTTGCACTTGCATGACTGTGGTCACACTAGGGTAAGAACGCGGTTTTCACCTGTAGCAGTGGATTGCCTTCGGGAATATCGCATCATGTCTTCTGAGATTTTCATCTCAGGGCCATAGGGGTGTGTCCACATCAGACTTTTCATGAGCCTATATGGGTGAAGACCAAGGAATCACTGCTGGTTTCGTAACTAGAGCTAAAACTCATATAGTGAACTTTTAAGTGCATAGGAAATAGTGATAACCTTAGAAAACTACCCTAAATACTTGTTTATCATTTTTATATATATATGAACCTATTTTTTTGTCATCACGTTGCATGTTATTTGGCATTTAAAGGTGTCGATTCATCTCCGATTAGAAAGTTTTATAAAGGAATGATACCTTGATAAAGTGGAGGATAATGCTCACCGTCAGACAGACTGAAAAACCTCGGAGAAAGAGATAGTGTCCAACTAAGTTATCGTCTATTATTATGGACTTCACCCCGACACTCGACGTGAGTTTCATGAGAAAATTTGGGCCCTATAGATGACGAGGGTAAGCACTTTTCTATCGTAGTTATGGAGACCTCTATATTGCTAAGACGTTACGGTGGATAGGCACTTTTCAGCCATACAATACAATCCGACCACTTATATTGTTTACATTTGGTGATGTTGATCTTGTACCTAATTTGGGAGAGTACGACTTCATGCATCGCGATGCGAGATTTCGTGGTCACAAGGCTTATGTTAGCCTCGCTAGCTTCTCTTAACTTGTCTTTACGCAATAAGAAGTTGGTAATGATTATACGATGAGTGAGAAGCAATCGAATGTGGTCGGCAGTAAAGGTGATAGTAAGCATTCCATGGGCGTTTGAGGGATTTGATATCGGCATCAGCATGAAAGAAGTGGCGGTCCGGCACTTGATATTTCTACTGCGATGGTAATTTTCCAAGGCACTGGCATATAGATGAGGACAGTGGTGTTATTCGATCGACTTGTAGCAGAATATACGTACGCAATCCTTACCGAACGATAGATCCCGCGCATGTCAAATGTGAAAGGTTCATGGATGTGCTGCTCTGGTTTGGTTTCATAGCCTACCTTCGGGCTTGATAAGGTTCCTAGTATTCTTGGGCTATTCTCCCAGGAAGAAAGGCATGACATTAGAGAGATGACATTTTCGAGGGTGGATAGATCTTACATCTGAGAAGATGCTATGTGAAGGCTCTTGGTTGGTTCCTAGGAAGTCCTTTACCAATGTGGTAGTTTTGATTGGGTCCACGAATTGGAGGGTGTTGATATACACCATTGCTTTAACAATCGATTGACTCTATACCTATACACGACGTTTAGCCTCAGCTCGTGATGATTTCTCTTATAAAGGATCTATACAGAAGAAGGATCAGAGATTTTAAGGCTTGAGAAGCCTTTTGTATGAAGATCTGATCACAGGTTCGCGCGCCAACCCTTAAGTGTGGTTTAGTAGAGAGTAATAATCTAGGCAATTTTGGTGGGTGGCTCGATTGGGAGAGAGCCGGTGATTCCACCAGAGTTGAGGTTATGTAAGTTCGAAAAAATCTCAAAGCTGAAGAGACTGAGCTCGGGAAAATGTGTTTGAGTCTCGATGTCGATATTCAAGATGAAAGTCGAAGGTGAAAGGAAAGAAGATCGATGATCTAAGATGCCAAAAGCGGTAACGCTGGAGGATTGATTATTAGAGATCTCGAAGGGCGGTGCGGGGTTCAAAGGAAGAGGTCATATTAGGAGAAAAAGTTCCAGAGATGCACACAGAATGCAGTGTGAGCCCTAGAAAAGGACAAGGATTAAAAGTTACAGTGGACAGTTAGACGATCTTCTTCATCATCATCAACAATCCGTGCGCGGCAGTTAGTAAGTCTCAACAAGATCGAGATGAAGCACAATATTGAGGTTGGCGGTATGACCGCTCGACTGAGCTGATCAAGAAAGAGGTGACAACTTCATCTTTAGATCAAGTGGGGATAGAGATCATGTCATGGAATAAGCCTTAATCATTCGAGATTATACCTTGTGTTTGGCAATACAAGCCAGAAACGAGTATATGTATGAGTCATGTATGCCGGACGCGAGGAGAGAGTTCATTATAGATGAGATTAAGACTATGAGCTGCGGCGAAAGTGTATTGGTAATCCATTTTGTCTTAAATAAGTTTTCTAAATGAAACTAAATCGAATCGATCTTCTTGCATTCATGGCATCTCATCACATCATATGCATTCAAGTTTATAGAACCCTAATTAGTTTATAAGAGAAAGAAAATCAAAGCAACACATCCTTATGGTACATTGCAAAGTCAAAGAATATGGACCAAAGATTTGAACAGCTCTAGAAGGACATGCAAGACCGTGCAAGAACAATTGGCAAAAATGCAAAGCGACATAATGTTGGAGAAAGAATGGCTAAGATGGAAGACTCTGAGGGCCACGAGATAAAGGAAAAGCCCTATGACTATCATTGAAGAGGGTAATGAAGGTCTCCTGCTGGTTTCACTCCACTACACGTACAAGCCCAACTTTGAGTATATCCCCAGGGCCATCTGTCAATAAGGCCCAGCGGTCAAGTCGGTCTTGGAATACCCATGAACTTTCAAATTGGTTCGGATTTAATCCGGAACAATCCCAATCCGCTTATCCCCAATCTAGATGTAGTTGAAAGGGAAAAAATGACACTCGAATCATCACAATTAGAGAATGTGTAGGTGGTTAGAAAAAATTTAAGGCACTAGAAAATGCCGATAAATCATCGTGGAATGGATGCTAAGGAGACTTAAGTTTAGTCCCAGAATCTGGTGCTTCCCATAAGTTTAAAATGAAGATGGGATAGAGATCACATCGACGAGAGGTTCTTGAACACTTGCGAGGATTTGGCAATACAAGCTAAAACCCCGAGTATAATGTATGAGTCATCGTTCAGCAACATTGTTATTAGATAGGTTAAGACTCTAGGCTCAGGCAAAGTGTATTTGTAATCGTTTTTATGAAAATATTTTTGTTCCTTAAATAACATTTTCTAAAATGAACCGAACGAGAATCGACATCTTCTTGCATTTCGCATTTGCATCTCAATCACATGCATATGTTTATACCCTAATTAGTTAAAATTATTAGGAGAAATAGAGTGCGGAAAGAAAATCTAAAAGCAACAACATACGGTACACGTGTGTCAAAGAATATGGACCAAAGATTTGAACAACTACGAAGACATGAAGAGAAAATGAAACAAACGCAAAACATGAGCAATGAATGGATGTGTGTGGAGCTCAAAGGAACATGATGGCTAAGATGGCTCAACTCTGCCACGAGATAAAGGAAAAGCCCTATGACTATCATTGAAGAGGGTAATGAAGGTATGAGTTTCACTCCACTTCACGTACAACTGGTCCCCAAGGGCCATCTGTCACAATAAGGCTCTGAGGTCGTCTGGAATACCCATGAACTTTCAAGATTGGTTCGGATTTAATCACAGACAATCCGCCAATCGATTATCCCCAATCGGAAAAAATGACACTCGAATCCACAATTAGAGGAATGTTGTAGGTGGTTAGAAAAAATTTAAGGCACTAGAAAATGCCATCGTGGAATGGATGCTAAGGACTTAAGTTTAGTCCCGGATCGGTGCTTCCCTTGCGAAATAAGTACAATGGGATAGAGATCATGTCAGCCTCAGAGGTTCTTAACACTTGCGAGGATATCCCCGTCATCGTCAGCATAAGCTAGCTGCAATTTGTAATCGTTTTTATGAAAATATTTTTGTTCCTTAAATAACATTTTCTAAAATGGCAGAACGAGGAAACATCTTCTTGTCGTTTATGTAGAGTAAGAGAAAGAAAATCTAAAAGCAACACATCCTTACGGTTGCGTGCAAAGTAATATGGACCTCTACAGCATGACCAATTGTAAGAGCAATTGGATGACATCAATGTTGGAGGCTCGATAGATGGCTCCTTAGAGAGCCACTTTGGTAAGGGAAGGCTCCTAACGAGGGTCATCCTCCGGTTTCACTCCACCTCACGTATAAACCCAACTCGAGGCATATCCCGAGGGCATCCTGCGCCTCACAGGTCAAGTCGATGTTGGGATCCCCATAAAATTTCCAAGCTGTTCAGGATTCAATTTAAAGCGATAATCCCGCAAATCTGTCATTCCCGACTTAGACATGGCTAAAAAGATGATTTAACGAACGCTTGGAAAGAAATAAATGGTTAGAGGAAAATTCAAGGCTTTAGAGAGGCATATTATAGAATTGATGCCAAAGATTTAAGCTTGTCCTAGACTTTGCTTCCACAATTTAAGATGCCAAAATTGATACACAAGGATGGATTTTGCCTCCGCTCGGAACACCATATGTTCTCAGGAGAGATGGACAGGTATGTGAATAAACGATCAATCTGATCTCGCTCGACGCTTTAATTGGAGCAGCAGACCGTGGTATAATCAACACAGCCTGTAATAAGTTCATGGAGGGATCTTGCACAAGCCTTCACGTCATGTAGACGACATGACCTGCATAGGATCACACCGACCGAACATGGAGAAAAGCCTAATGAAATTTTTGGCATGTGCATGATGGAGGGAGGCGAAGTTCAACCACTGTTGAGAGCAAACTACCATGTTGTTCATCAACACTACTAAAGCTCCATTCATCACTCCATGATTGGGAGTACTACTAAAAAGTTATGATATAGTCATGCGGAGATGAATCGAGAAGATGCCATGGGAGGTGGCAAATCGAGGGAAACAACCAAATCATTGCCGAGGAAGGATGGTGGAAGTGAATAACACAAACACCTAACAATGAGGCAATCGCTGTCAACCTAAATACATCATAGCCTGGAAGCAACCTGAGCCGAGATCGCAAGTATCATCTCGAATACGAATCTCTAGAGTATCGACAGCCTGTTATTTAAGAGGTCGGAGGAAAACTTAAGAGAGGAGAAGTTCGACAACACCCCTCACGGCTCGCAAATCATAGCGACCAAGTGAATAACGCCATCAAGCTTGCCTGAAGATGAAGGAAGACGTGCGAAAGGAGTGTGCATAGAGGTGATTTGGGAAGAAATGGTGAGATATGATAATCCATGAAGAGGGAAATAAGCAGGAGACTATTTTGAGTTCCATCAAGAGGGGCACAATTAAGGAATGCGACGAGTTTCAGGCCTTGGTACAACTATAGACAATAAGGCTCAATTTGGATAGCTCTTCTCGAAACAAGGTATGATACTGAGATGAGCAGACTACACTGGGCTAGATATCCACTCATGCTGAATATGGAAGGGATGGGGCTCTATAAGCTTACGGTCATTTTATCCATGTTTCACGCTTTTCTTATAAAGATAAGCAGGGTACCATGGTAGTTATTCATTAGCTGGACAACAATCGAAGAGGAAGATGTGCGTCTAAGGATGTACAAGTTGAGGCTCTATACGGGTGGGACGTGTGATGCGTGGCGCCGAGGGGCCCAAACAAGAATGTTGGTGTGGAGGAAGAAGCTCGTGGCCCGGTCAAAGAGGAAGAAGGAGGCTAAGGAATTTTAAGTTCCTTAGAATGCGGTAGTGTGGTCGGCGATGTCACGTATAGTCATGATCCGCATGCTCTACTGAAGTTCTAAGTGCATCGATGCATTGATGAAGTGTAACGAACACCATGACATATATATTACAAAATCGACTAGAATATAGGCGATAATTTTATCTACTTTAATGAGATCAATCGGCATCAACTAAGCCTTGTACATCACCACATGCAGCTACTCGTGGCTCGTCGATAATAGATCACTTGGATTTCTCTACAGCTGTACATTGAATATTACCCATTGGCGGTTCTCCATGAAAACATGTCAAATGTTAAACGTGACAACGAATGAAAAAAATTGGTGGATTAATATCCTCCGAAATTGGGTCGAGTATTAGTTACTCGCTGTCGATGGATATCTGCTTATGGCCGTTGCGTGTCATGGATACACTCGCAGGTGGCGCAAGCGATAAAGGTCACATCGCAACCGTAATTAGCGAATGAGGACAGACTAAACTATCAATGCGAGAGGGACACATTATAGCAGTAAGCTGCCACAAATCACTAGCTAGCAATCCATGCAAGACGAGGAATCTATTGAGTGTTCTTCGCTCTCTAAATTCGTGAATGCATTTTCAGTAGAGAAAGGAAACTCAAAAATAGCAGAGCAGCAGATGGCTCTCACAAATGATGCGCGTGGGTAAAGGCCACTCACGAAGAGTTAGAAAATTACACCGCTGTAATGGAGCTCAAACTTAACTGAGAGAGAGAAGAGAGAGAATCTTTGGGCTCAAGCAGCATAAAGGAAGAGAGTGAGCACCAAGAGGGATGCGCGCACACTAGATAGAAGAGAAGAAAGTGCGCGTGAGGCCGATGTTCCTCCTATCCCAACTTCATATCGAGGGTTACCATGAGAGTCATCGATCAATGCTATACAGAACGAAGGTTTGGGCGAGCCTGAGGTTACTCACACACGTGCTCGAACAATTAGGCTGAACTTCTGTTAGTCTTTAGAATTTTGAATTTTTCAGTAATTTTCAAAACATTCTTGTTACTCTAGGGCCTAGGAATAATAGGTTCTCTTACGTCAATTTGAATGAGTATTATTTCATTTTATCAACCAATATTCATTAAAATTTTACAATTCTTATTCTTTCATTCATAGCACATAAACTATGGTGACCTTATTTCACGATATGATGCACAAGGAAATTGAAGTGTATGTTGATGATATGATTGCCAAATCTCGAATGGAGAAGGAACATATTGAAGTTTTATGGAAACTATTCTTAAGATTAAGGAAGTTTCAGTTAAAACTTAATCCGGTAAAGTGTACTTTCAGAGCTAGGTCAGGGAAATTATTAGGCTTCGTGGTTAGTGAAAAGGGAATAAAGTTGATTCAAACAAAGTTAAGTGAGATTTGCCTCCACCACGTGCTCAGAAGGAAGTTCGGGGTTTTCTTGGAAGGTTGAATTATATTGCTCAGTTTATTTCATAATTAACTAAAAAATGTGACCCTATATTTCGCCTCCTTAGAAAACACAACCAAGGCACTTGGAATGAGGAATCCCAGAACGCCTTTGATAAAGTCAAGCAATACTTGTTGAATACTCCAGTACTATCTCCACCTAGTCCAGATAAACCATTAATTCTGTACTTATCGGTGTTTAGTAATTCCATGGGATGTGTGCTTGGTCAACATGATGAGTCAGGAAGAAAAGAGAAGGCGATATACTACCTCAGTAAGAAATTTACAGAGTGTGAGATGAGATATTCACCAATAGAGAAATTGTGTTGTGCTTTAATTTGGACAACTCGAAGGTTAAGACAGTACATGCTATATCATACCACTTGGCTTATTTCAAAACTTTATCCCTTGAAGTATATGATGGAGTCAACAACGTTGAATGGGAGAATGGCGAGATGGCAAATTTTGCTTTCAGAGTTTGACATAGTCTATATGAGCCAGAAAGCCATAAAAGGAAGCGCGATAGCAGAATTTCTGGCTAGTAGAGCTCTAGAGGACTATGAGCCGTTGAATTTCGATTTCCCAAATGAGGAGTTGATGTATGTAGCAACTACAAAGGATTATCCTTGGAAGATGAGCTTTGATGGGGCATCCAATGCGGTTGGGAATGGAATTGGGGCAGTCCTAGTATCCCCAAATGGTGATTATTATCCATTCACATGTAAATTGGATTTTGATTGCACAAACAATATGGCCGAGTATGAAGCATGCATCATGGGACTCCGAGCGGCTATAGAGTGAGGAATAAGGACCATGGAAATATATGGAGACTCTGCATTGGTGATTTACCAGCTTAGAGGTGAATGGGAGACAAGGGATCATAAATTGATCAATTATCGTAAGGTAGTTTTGGGGTTACTTGAGGAGTTCGATGATGTCACTTTCAATTATATCCCGCGAGACGAAAACCAGATGGCAGATGCTCTGGTGAACTTGGCTTCAATGATTAGAGTGAATAAAGAGGAGGAGATGAGACCAATTCAGATGAGTATCTTTGAGGCTCCGACTTGCTGTTGTAATATTGAGGAAGAAAGAAAGGATGATAATCCTTGGTATCAGGATATATTGCGATATGTGAGAGATCGTAAATACCCAGAACAGGCAACTAAAAATGATAAGCGTACTTTAAGGATATTAGCTTGCAATTACATTTTGGATAGGGACATCTTATACAAAAGGAGAAATGACCAAGTACTGTTGAGGTGTGTTGACGCCGTGGAGGCTAAATTAATCTTGGAAGAAGTTCACAAGGGTGTTTGTGGAACGCATGCTAATGGTTTCATGATGGCTAGACAAATCATGAGGTTTGGATATTATTGGTCTGCTATGGAAGGGGATTGTATCAACTACGCCAAGAAATGCCACAAATGTTAGATTTACAGAGATAAAATTCATGTACCACCTTCACCTCTACATGTTATGACTTCTCCATGGCCTTTTTCCTTATGGGGCATGGATGTTATTGGGCCAATATCACCAAAAGCTTCAAATGGGCATCGCTTTATTTTTGTGGTCATTGATTACTTCATGAAATGGGTAGAGGCTGCTTCTTATGCAAATGTTACTAAATCAGCTGTAAGTCGATTTTTGAAGAAAGAGATCATTTGTCGGTATGGGATGCCTGAGAGGACCATATCAGACAATTCATTGAACTTGAACAACAAAACGATAGCAGAAGTTTGTAGTCAATTCAAGATTAAGCATCATTATTCATCTCCATATCGCCCAAAGATGAATGGGGCAGTGGAATCTGTTAACAAAAACATCAAGAAGATAGTGGGAAAAATGACTGAGACTTATAAAGATTGGCATAAGAAACTACCATTTGCACTCTTAGCTTACCGAACATCTGTCAGAACCTCTACTGGGGCAACTCCTTCCTCATTGGTTTATGGGATGGAAGCGGTGATACCCATTGAAGTAGAAATACCGTCTCTCCGAGTCTTCTCAGAGATAAAGCTGGATGAGGCAGAATGGATTCAATCACGGTATGACCAATTGCACTTGATTGAAGACAAGAGGCTAAAAGCTATTCGTCATGGTCAGATGTATCAGAAACGAATGATGCGAGCTTATAATAAGAAAGTTCATCCAAGAGAATTCCATAAAGGGGACCTTGTATTGAAAAAGATCATCCCCATTCAGAAAGACTTTAAAGGAAAATGGATGCCAAATTGGGAAGGGCCGTATGTCCTGAAGAAGGCTTTCTCTGGAGGTGCATTGATATTGACAGAAATGGATGAGAAAAGTTTACCTAACCCAGTGAATTCAGACTCAGTCAAAAAGTACTTTGTCTAAAGGAGAGGAGAATCCAAGGTGAAAACCCACAAAGGGCACCTTGAGTTTTCAAAAAAAAATGGAGAGGTCAAGGTGAAAACCACAAAGGGCGCTTTGTGACCAAAAGGGGTTTTGAGTTGAAAACCCGAAAGGGCAGCTCAAATTTTGAAGGGTATACAGTAATCTTGTTATATCTTATTCAACAAAAAGCGAAGCACGTTGCATATCGGGGCATCAACAAAATACTTTGATTTTTAAACACATGTTGAACTCAAGAAAGACTTCATAGAGCTGGTGTATAGACGCTCAAGCGGTGATATCTAGAGTATCTAACTTTTATCCTGTTTGCTATCTTTAGATTCTATTTCTTCTTAAAGATAGGCTTTTAGATTAATTCCCTTTGTATATTTTTTGACAAATTCATTCAAATTTAGAATAAATTCATCTTCCATTATCCTTAAAGTATGTTGCATTAAAATAATGATAGATGAACTAAATAAATTTCACAAATGAAGTTTTGCTCATTACTCTGGAAGTTTCTAGATCATACAAGAAACTAAAACAGAACAATTGTTCGAGGAATTCACGTAAGTGAGGTTTGAAAGAACTCGAGGAATTCTTTCTTTAATCCAAAATGATGATTGGATAAATCAAACAATTCGATCCTAAGAGAAGATCATTTTACAAATATCTTTGATGGGTCATAACATTTGAAGAATGGTACAAACCTACAGGCTGAGTAAGAATGATATTTTGAGAGAAATCAGGATGAGTTTTGACGAAGGAGTGAGTAGTGACGTCTGGAATGGGGGTCATATTCATAAACATTTTGCAGGTTAATTAGGAGTATTTGATTCATTTCGATCATGGCATCCTAATCATTAGGCATGAACTCATACACATTAAACAGGTCATGTCCTTTAAGGGACAATGAAGATTGATACGCCTTAACCCCCTAAGCAGTAGGGTAATAGGCTAAAGCATAGCAGATCTGACCTTCAAGTGTTTATGCTGAAGTAGATCCAAGATGATTTGGCATCTCTGTATTGTCAGAGAACAAATCAAAGAAGCATATTTGACGTCTCTGTATTGTCAGAGAGCAAATCGAAGAAACAGATTTGGCATCTCTGTATTCGACGAAGAGCAGATCGAAGACATAGCAGATTTGGCTTTCACGCATCTACGCTAAAGTGAATCTAAGATGATTTGGCATCTCTGTATTGTCAGAGAACAGATCGAAGATAGCAGATTTGGCATCTCTGTATTGTCAGAGAGCAAATCGAAGATAGCAGATTTGGCGTCTCTATATTGTCAGAGAGTAGATCGAAGATAGCAGATTTGGCATCTCTTTATTGTCAAAGAGCAGATCGAAGATAGCATATTTGGCATCTCTATATTGTCAGAGAGCAGATTGAAGATAGTAGACTTAGTGTCTCTGTATTGACAGAGAGCGGGTCGAAGGTATCAACATGGCGTCCCTAAGGTTGCAGGGAGCAAGTTGAAGATAGCAGATATTGCCTTCCTGAAGTTACAAGTGAAGCAAATTGAAGCTATCATATTTATGGTCCAATACCTCTGAAGTTGTAGATAGGTTGAAGACCATTTGAAGAAAGGATCTCAAAGACTGGGCCAGACCGGGCAAAACGGGTCCTTTTATAGTCTTTGTTCTATTATCATAACACGACAATGAGCAAAGAGGGGCAGCTGTAATAACCCATTTCTGCCTGGGCCCATAATTAAATAAATAAAACCAAAAATAAAAAATATAAATGAATGTTTATTTATTTAAACAAATTATTTATAAAGAAATGTGCCTCAAGGCCTGATAAGCCAAAATGCCTAAGACCCTATGCCCGGTTACAACCCAGTAGGCCCTATACCCGTTACACCCGTAACCTAAAACTCAACGGCCCAAATGGCACATTTTGTTAACAAAGGATGGAAGACCTAGGGTTTCTGAAACCCTAGGCGCCGCAAACGGAAGGTTCCAGAAGCTAAACGCCACAATCAGCCCAAGAGTCAGGCCTCATCAATTTTCGTCGTTCCAGCTACCCTCCATTAGCGCCACAAGCCAGTGCGCAGTCAGTGCCTGGTCCGTTGCCACCATCGCCAAGCCTCCATCACCACCAGATTTTTCGGCATTACTGCAAAAGAGGAAAGAAAAACAGCAACGAACAAAGCAGGAAATCGAATAGGATAAATCAAATTTGTAAATAAAGGCTATAAAAGCCGAATCATTTCATTGTAACAGGGGACCAATTTTTATAGAAGACAAAAGATATACATACATATATTCGTATAAAAGAAGTTCAAGCAGCTTCTTTAAAAGAGGTGATTTAAGTTTTATATTCTATTATTTATTTTTCAACGAGTATACAAATCGATCTTTTGCAGAAAATTGATAATATTGTAGAAAAGGGAAGAGGGTTACCTGTGTTTTACCCAGAAAAATGAAGGCTTTTAGCCTTCTGAACCACCGTGTCTGGTGGCGCGTGAGCGCGTGAGAGGTCGGGGGCGGAAGCTCAACGGAGCTCTGAGAGCCCCTTCCACATTCCTCCTTTAGAGGATTCTTTAGTTTTTTTTTTCTAAACACCGGGTTAAAATGATTTAAAACCAAAATTTGGGCTTATATAGCCCTACAAAAACGGTGTCATTTTGCTTAACTCAATAAGCACTAAAACGGCACCGTTTAGATAGAGGATCCGCGCGTTGACCTGTGACCCGGGGAAGGATCCGTGTGTTTTTGGAAAATGGGCAAATTGCTCAATTGATCCTTCCGTTTTTTTAAATTTTTAATTTCATTTTTCTTTTTATTCTAATTCGGCCCTGATCTTTTATATTTGTTTCAATTTAATCCAAATTGCCATTAAAATCCACTCTGAAGAACGACGTCGTTTTGGGATTAGGGCAAATTGCCCAGTGAGTCCCTTGTAGTTTTGAACGCATTTCAATTGGACCTAAATTTGTTTTTGTTTTTTTAAATTAACCCCATATCCTTTAATTAAATTCAATTTTAATCCTTTTTTATATATATTTAATTTATTTTAAATACCTTATATATATTTTTTTATAAAAAAAGTATTAGTTATATAAAATAGTACATTTTATTTTTTACTATCCATTATATTATTATTGCACATTTTTTTAATTTTTATCATATATTTTTATTATATACATATATATTATTTATTATGTTATATTTATATTATATGTTATATATTTTTAGTATATATTTTTTATTTTACTATATTTTTATATGTAAAATACTTGTTATATTATTATTATGATTTTATATATTCCTTATCATACTATATTTCATTATATTTTATCTATATATATTTTTATTACATATTATATTTTATTATATATTATTCCTTATAATATCTTTCTATCTTTTATATATATTATATTATATGCATTTTATTATATATATTTTTATAATATTTATCATATGATTTATATTATTATATATTTTATTTGTAAATTATGTTATACACTATATATTTTACCATATTTTAAAGTATATATTATTTTATTACTTATTAATTATATACATTTTTTTTAAAATAAGTGTAATATCAATATTTAGTATATTTTTATACCTTATAGTATAACCTATATATGTATATATTATTTTAAATAAAAAGGGGCTCTCTTTTATCAATCTTATATTATTTAATATATTTCTAAATATCTTATTTGATTTATATTTTACACGTTTTAATTTACTTATTTATTTTTTCTTATTTTGATATTGTTTAGTAGGTTAAATTTTACATATCATTTGTTTTTGTATAATCGCATGAAATTAATTATTTATGGTGATTTGCATAAGATATTATCATATATGTATATTGCAATTTATATTTGTTGTATTCATTATGCACTACATTGTGTTTTGTATGTAACAACAATGCATGAACATTTATGTTTATTATGATGATATATGCATAAAATGATAATGTATATTGTGTAATTTACACCATTATTTATTATTCTTTATACTATATTTGCATAAAATTATAAAGCATGTACTATGTAGTTAGGTTTATTAAATGTTAATCTCTTGTAAAATGTAAAGTACATCATTATTTTCAAAAGAAAAATATCTCATTTAGGAATATTTTTAAAAAATGAGGCAATGTTGTGATATTTAAGAATTCGGGAAGTAGTGCCCTAACATGCTGGGTTGCGATTTCTCGTTTGTCTAAATATCTAAAATATCATTTTAAACAAGTTTTACAAAATCACAAGATGACTTTAGTTACGAAAGTTTAAAGATATCGTGTTCAATCATGCTGAATGTGATGTTTGTACTCTTTTAAAACGAAGGAATCTTGATTCTTTTTAATTCAAAGCATTACGGTTTTTAAGGGAATCCCATTTCTAAATTCTTTCAAACTTCTGACACTAAGATAAAATTATTCAATTTGGTACCAATTTTGGGCGTTATGAGGGTGCTAATCCTTCCTCGTACATAACCGACTCCCAAACCTATTTTCTCATAAATTTCGTAGACCAAAATGTTTTATAAAGTGATCCAATCACACTTTAAAAGGATTGGTGGCGACTCCCAATTTCGTTTTTTTAAAACCCGTAATCAAGAGGTTCGACACCTCTTATCGAAGAAACAAAGGTGATTTGCCTTTACTTTTTTTTCTTTTTTGCTCTAAATACATACAA